>AP031357.1:20000-10020000 GCA_037833965.1 Marchantia polymorpha subsp. ruderalis
AGTAAATGGACTGATTCTTTTTACGGTCTCTTGGATCCACCATGCTCTCATCACCTGTTGAATTTCGTGAAGTACGGACCCGAAACGCCAACACAGTGTTCCGATGCTGTCTCGTGGGTGAGTCAACCGGGACACCTGAGTTCCGGATGTCTCGGACATCGAGGATGAGATTGGGCATAACTTTGCCACCTCAGATCCGAATGGATTAATTCTTTCACCCGTCGTTTAGATCTGCCGGCTTCTCCTTGCCTACCAAATTTCGTGGACTACGGATCTGAAATGAGAACACGCTGTCCCGACACCGGGGAACAATGTTCCGACACTGGGGAACAACGCACGTCATCCTGGCGCCAAACACGGGTGCAGATCACCCCGAAGGCCAGAACTTTTTCATCCGGGCCGGAAATGGGCTGGTTTTTGGTTCGTTCGTTCTGTCCTGACAATGCGCTTACTCGGATATATTTGTTTTTGCCTTCCAGACTCGTCTCCGAACATCTCGCCTCTGTAACGAAGAAGGTCTGCTAGCGTCCAACTTAGGGCAAGTGCACTCAGATGGCCATAACTTCCTACTCCAATCTCCAACTCGAGTGATTCTTCGTCCGAACGTTAGATCTTGAAGAGGAGCTCTCTTTGTATGTACTTCGTCTATTGAGATCCGCAGATCGTGTTTGGGTTGGAAAATGGTTGGAGCCCTGGTCTAGAGTATATGTGGACAGTTCAAATGAAGTCCCATAACTTCTTCGTCGCGGATCCAAACTTTGTGATTCAAAAACCAATGACCACATGAAGTTGTCTTCCGAAGTTGTTATATTCACTTTACTACATTTCTTGAATGAAGAAAATCATTCATCCATGCACGATTATCACTTCCTTAGTGACTTATGGTTCAATTCTGTATATTTTGCACAGATTGTTTGAATTTGAGAATTTGAATGCACCCAAAATTGAAGAATATAATATTATAAATTCTAGAATCAATTGTACTAATTTAGAGAATATATACAAAAAATTAAAAATGAATAAACTTAAAAATTGAAATAAAATCAATAATAATTATGAAAAGGTTTGAAAAACATCAGAATATAATTTCTAAAATTCAAATATGAATAACAAGATTTATTGTAAAATTTCAAATAAATCTTGAATCTAAAATCTATTTAATTCATAAACACAATATATAAAATTGAGAAAAAATAGAATAAATTGTAATTTTAAATTCTAAAAATCATCGTTTAACAATAATAAATAAGAAAACTAATCTTCATATATTTAACCTTATATGTATTAAAAATAATAATATTTTACGATCTATATATCTTTTCATAGTTTGAAGTTTTATTTTGCAATGGTAGAGAATCTGAAAATTCAATTAAAAATAACAATAAATTTGATAAACATGAGTTAAAGTTTTACATAATCATTTCTTGTATTATTGAAATATATCAAAGATTTGGAAGAATTAAAAGTGATGAAAGATTGGAACAATTATTGTAATTGTAAATATTATTCAGATCTAAGATCTGAACCGTTCAAGATTAGTTATAATATGAATTCAACGTGTGGATTAAATATTAGAAAGATCTAACGGTCAAGATTTTTGAACTTTGTAAAGTTTATAAAATCTAAACTAGTGGAAGAATATATAACAAAGATAACTAAGTATCAAAGATATGCAAATAAAGTAATAAGAAATGCACATAAAATCAACTTAAATATGAATTAAAAAATATTCTATATAATGAAACATGTCTGAAAGCATTGGTGACATGTAATGAATGTTGTAGATTTATTTTAATTATTTTTAAAAATAGATAGATTATTTAAATCTTATTTTTTTATATTTTGACTCAATTTCCATAAAATTTTCATATTTGAACAACAATTAAATTATTGATAATATATATGTTGGTAATTTAGAAAAAAAATTCCAATTTGGAATTATATTTGAAAAAATAAAAATGAAAAATGGTTTTTTAAAACAAAAAAACCTAAAATGTCATTTAGAGAATAGAAATAACAATCCCAAGAATTTCCCTTGATCACATATTAAAGAAAGAAAATATTCAAATACTAATTGGCAAAAAATGAAACCTAGAAATGTATAATTCAAATTTAAAGTAGAATAATGACTTTTTTTTGGAAAAATATATTGAAATGAAAATTGGATAAACTAAAAATTCTTTAAATTACAATAAAAGACAAGGATATGAAATAAATTTAGAAACCACAAATTGAATATGAGTAGACAATATTTTCAACCTAAATAAACCTTGATGCACTCAAAGATAAAAATTGTATATATGAACTATGTCAAAAGTGATTTTTAAGATTTAGACAGACGTCAGAAGAAAGGAAGAAAATATTGGAATACTATTTGACAGAAATTGATACCTTGAGGTATATAATTCATATTTAAAATAGAATAATGAAGTTTTTTAGAGAAAGAAAAATATAAATTGAAATTGAACGATTTGAAAAGTGTATAAATTATAATAAAATATTCAGGGTTGAAAAAAATTTAGAAACCACAGATTGCAAACGAATAGATAATATTTTCAATCCATATAAACCTTGATGCACCCTAAGATATATATTGTGGATATGATCGATTTAAAAAATAGTTTTTAACATTTGGATGGAAGTCACATGTATATTAAAGTAATTTAGAAACTTGAAATCCGATTTAAATTGATGACTTCTATCTAAAACATAAAAGGCGGCTGGAAATTTGTGCAATTAATAGAAAATTAACCTTTCATGAAAAGTATGATCCAAACCGTTGAATCCTTCTAAATAATAGTTTTTAGCACCAGGAATAAATTGCAAGATGATCCAACGGTTAGGTTAATACTGGGAGGATTAGATGTTTAGAATAGAAGCAAATTTGTTATGCGAGGCTTGTTTTCGATGCATCTAGTGTTGGAACATGTGTTATATGATGGAGGGGGTATGGGGGAAAACAATAATCTGGATTGGAATCTAATCTTATAGGTTGAAACCTTGTTAGATTGAAAAACGGAATTTAGGTCAAAATAATAGATCCAAAAGCATATAGAACACTTATATGATAGAGGGAAAATATAATTCTCCAGGGTTAATATTGGAAAAAATTATAATTAGAGAATATTAGATTAGATTTGAGAATCTGTAAATAATTCAATTTGGAATTGGTCTAAAATAAATCTAATAGATGTTTTGGGAGTGGTAGGATCTAATTACCCACAATTGGGAAGATTTGACACTTGGATTTTGAAATTGTGACGATGAGTGATTTCGAAATAAAAAAGTAAGGAAAAAAAATACAAATAAAAAAAGTTGTGAAATGATCGTGTAATTATGCTTTGAATAGAGGAAACAAAAAAAAAAAAAAAAAGAGAAAAAAGAAATGGCATTTTGACTTAATTTCTATTCGGGAAGGATTCTTGCGGAGAGATAATGTGAAACCTTATCGGAAGTAAAGAAAATTCGGAGAAGTTGTTAGTTTTATTTTTGATTCGGCTACGTGGGGAATTTAAGATTTTTTACCAAAGGATAATTTAAAGACTTAGGGATTATTATTATTTTCAAAAAGGTTGGATGCGGCACCGGGACTTCCCGGGAGGTCACCCGTCCCAGTACTATTCCGGCCCAAGGGCGCTTAACTGCAGAGTTCTGATGGGATCTGGTGTAGTAGCCCTGGTATGACCGCATCACGTCAAGGAAGGAGTTTCCGGTGTAGATGAAGAGGGTAAGGTGCGGCCAAAGGTTCCGCCAAACCCGTCCGACCAGAAAGGAAGTTTAGGGTTAGGAAAGCCCGTTAGCCAGACAGAACTTTTCGGGGCAATGGGCCGAGTTGGGAGGCAGAACTAAACTAAACTGAACCCTAAACCTAAACTAAACCCAGTCAAGACCTTTTCGGGGCAATGAACCGAAACTGCGAGTGGGTGCAAATCAGTCAAGACCTTTTCGGGGCAATGAGCCAAAATTGCGACGAGGCGCAAAACAGTCAAGACCTTTAGGGGAGTGTTTCGGGCGAAAGACAGCGTGAGACACTAAGAGTCTCAATTGCATAGAGGCCCACTTGCGGCCCAAGGAAAAAATAGTCAAGACCTTTTCGGGGCACTGAACCAAAACTGCGACAGGGCGCAAAACAGTCAAGACCTTTTCGGGGCAATGAGCCGAAACTGCGACGGGGCGCAAAACAGTCAAGACCTTTGAGGGAGTGTTTCGGACGAGAGACAGCGTGAGACACTAAGAGTCGCAGTCACATAGAGGCCCACTTGCGGCCCAAGGCAAAAACAATCAAGACCTTTTCGGGGCAATGAGCCGAAACTGCGACTGGGCACAAACCAGTCAAGACCTTCGGGCGAGTGTTAACCCTAAACCCCAAAACCTTCGAGCGAGAGACAGCGTGAGACGCTAAGAGTCTCAGTCGCATAGAGGCCCACTTGCGGCCCGAGTAAAAAACAGTCAAGACCTTTTCCGGGCGAGACAGCCGGTTCCCAAGTGTACGAGGCAAGGCAAGGCACCAAACTGAGGGCAAGATCGCCTAGAGCGGCAGCCCAGCAAGAAGGAAAAAAAAAGGAAGAGGAGGGGTGCTAAGGGTCACCCCACCTCGGCCCAGCCTGCCTCTGTGGGCAGGTAGGTACACACACTTGGGCCGATGTCCGATTTGATTTTTGAACTTTGTAAAGTTTATAAAATCTAAACTAGTGGAAGAATATATAACAAAGATAACTAAGTATCAAAGATATGCAAATAAAGTAATAAGAAATGTACATAAAATCAACTTAAATATGAATTAAAAAATATTCTATATAATGAAACATGTCTGAAAGCATTGGTGACATGTAATGAATGTTGTAGATTTTTTTTAATTATTTTTAAAAATAGATAGATTATTTAAATCTTATTTTTTTATATTTTGACTCAATTTCCATGATGGAGTACGAGCTCCGACGATAGGGTAAGCAACTTAGTGCATCTAGATGCTTCATGTCCTAATCTAAATCCTAAACCCGGAATATCTACCGTACCGTTATACATGTGCAACCTGACATGTTTAAGAGGCTTGTTTCCAGAGGTCCATTTGACACATGCTCTTAGGATCCTTGTAATCCGTCTTCGAGCTAGTACGACAGATCTCAGCAAAGACGCAATCTCTTTGATCCTGTCTGCCTCGGGGATCCATGCCAATGTCATGATTCGTTGCTTAGGTGGAACCTCTCCTTCTAGTGAGAGCAGAGTCTCTATATTGCTTGGATATTGAAGTTTCTACTACCTACGTCTGATAGAATCATTGGCCCGTTCTTTGTAACTATTGCCCCGTCAGTCATTCTTGGACCTGATCTAGGCCTACTCCCCTACCTAGAAAGAGAATTGAAATTATCTACTGGATTTGGCAAGATTGTTCCTCAATCTACTCCTGGATACTTACAAGAGAGAAATTTTGCATTACGTCAGAGACGTAATCTTTGTCATTTCTTGAAGATATCACAAATGAAAATAACATCCCACACCTTGTCGATAATCTGTAAATACAATGACTTTTTAACAACCATTCTACAACCTACGAAGCTTGGGATACAGTATATTAATAAGTATCCAAGAGAACGCAAGAGTTAAAGCCCTGGGACCTACAAAGAGTTTGTAATGAAGAGATAAAGCAAGAAACAACAAACTTTTCACATTTGGTTTAGCATGGTCATGAATAATGCAAGAACCATGAGGAGTATAATTCTTACTTTGATATTAACTCACATGTGCTGTTAGTAAGATTAATGTACTGGATTAAAAAGAGCGAAAGTGACGAAGCTCGGAGAAAACAATATGCAGAGAAACAAGAATGATGAACAAAATGACATACACAATGATACACAACAAGTTGCAGAAAAAATAATTTGTGAGAAAATTGCGGTTTAGGAAGAAAGAAAATACTAAAACTCAGTAGAAATGAACTCTTAGTATGGACTAGACTTGTATGTTATAGAAGTCTAGAACAAACTAGATTAACACTAATATATTCACTTAGCATCACTGATACTTGAAATTCATAGAGAACAAATCTTACCGGAGAAGGCTGAAACATACTTCTTCAACTCCTGGTCAAATGAATAGTTGGTAGTAGTCCTCCTGGGATTGAGACCTTGGAGGAGATACAAGCAACACGCTTGCTCAGCATAAACATTGACTTATAGATTGAGGAAAGAACACGATAGCACATCCTGGCAAATTTTTTATTTAATTCAAGTGTATCTTCACAGTCTCGTAGCCAGGGGGTGGTACTCAGAACAGATAGTGATGTGTATTGCTACATATTGTATCTGATCTTATGCATACACTTAAATGTGCATACCCCACACGAACAGTGCAGAATCTAAGCCTAATTCGCTTACAACAGTATTATAGTCACCCATCTAGATCGTGAACAGGAACCAAAAATCAAATATTGTTTTGCTTTGTAAACGAAGATCGAAAGGCATGGATAGCAATCGCAAGCCTGCGACCACATCATCACCCTCAGCTAACAAAGCTTAGGAACAGAGAACAAACTGTAAGGATGGTGGACATCATATAGGGGTGTCAACGACGACTATATAGAGCAAAAATCACGCAATGCTTACTCAAAAAACGTATTCTAACGCTCTCAATTCTAAAGGTTTAGAAACTGTATAGACAATGAAGTCAAAGAAAGTCCTCGATC
The DNA here is from genome assembly GCA_037833965.1 of Marchantia polymorpha subsp. ruderalis. Taxonomy (NCBI): domain Eukaryota; kingdom Viridiplantae; phylum Streptophyta; class Marchantiopsida; order Marchantiales; family Marchantiaceae; genus Marchantia; species Marchantia polymorpha. The sequence goes on from AP031357.1 coordinate 26,683, forward strand.
TGATCTTATAGATTGTCTGCTAGACTCCAAAGACCGATACATGTAAATTCCACGAGCTAAATAGGGAGTGACCACAGTCTTACATGTATCTAGAACTTGAACCAGAAATTTTGAAAAGAAACCACTTGCCTGTCAAGGGCAACCGGGACGAGCATTAGGGTTTAGGCTAAAGTGTTTATTACTTGGTCCGCAAATCTCCATGCACCTGTCTATGGAAGAGCAACAATTCTAGATATAGCAATAATTAAATCCTCTACGGCAGCACCAAAATCCATCAGCACCCATCGAAGGGGCGAAGTAGTATTGTTACAACCACTAACCAGCAGAGAATTCATGACAGATAACTGCATTTTATCAAAAAAAGCTTAGGAGTTCCGTTCTCATTGGCCATATTTCAAGGCCATGCTTGCATCCGCCAAATTCTACTCGCATGGACAAATTTGTTGCTCTCACAATGTAAAATACCTGACTTGACTTACATAAGTAGAGTCCTTTGGCTTTTTAGAGTCCTACAGGGGCGTTCGGGTATGCAGATGATGTGGCATAAGCTGTACATGTCTTATACATTTGATTTAACAAAATCCGGATGAACTTTGAGAAAAGACACTCCAAATTCTGATCTCAAATTTCCCCAATATGTTTGTGTCGATGCCAACTTCTTTATACAAAGGTTTTTTGCTGTGCTGCTTGTAGTCTGCTGGATGCTATTGGCATGTCATACTGCTGCTCCGCAATAGTCTGTGATTTAATGTGCAGATCGCATCGTTTGAAAAGATACAAAGATTTTAAATCAGTAAGTCATATCCTAAAATCGTAGGAACTTGGTATTCAGGCATTAGTGCAACACATCGCCATTGCACGAAACCTTCTGCGACTTTCATGACATGCCCCACACTAGCAAAAAGATGACGAATCATCAGGTTCCTCCACTAAACTGTATAAGAATAGCGGTGAAAGGCAATGAAATATGCAAATTTCAAGCAAGTTCAAGGCAGGTCCATAACAAGCTGAGGTTTGGCTCCAAATGTATGACTTCTTTTCTCTTCGATATTTTTTCCTCCTCTTACTTTAGTGATTCTTAACAACCTAGTAGTTGTTAGCTCAATCTTAGGGTACTAGAGTTTTGTAATCCCATTATACTTACCTCAAAAAAGGCTCCAATGGTAACCCACGATAAAAACAGTCCTTGAAGTACCTAAAGCCCCTCAAATTGGTGGCTTTTGGTACAAGATACTTAAAAAATTGTTTAATGTCTTCGGATAAATAAGTTCTTCCGGACACTACTATTCTAGTCACTAAATACATACGATAATTGAAACTACTTCAAAAATATGGTAGCACTATGTCTTCTCACATCTCAGTCGGATGATGCTGTGAACTAGGGAAAGCGTTAAATCAATACGGATTTGAGGAGACTCCAGAGTTTTCTTTATAGTAACGGTGAAGTACATGACCTGTTCTGGACATGACCTGCTGCATTCAGTGGAGTGGGTGAATCCTATACTACATTCATAATCAGCGGTTCTCTTATACCAAAATGCCACCACCCATGCGCGTCTCCAGCTATCAGTGCTTGAATTGAAATCAGACCCATGTAAGGTTCTCTCGTGATGAACAGTCACATCGCTTTGCCAACTTCAGCAAGTTTTGACATATCATCCTTAGCCAATAGAGCTGTCAAAGTATGCGACTTGTCACGATGTCCTTGCAAAGGTCCATGATGCCTGAAATTCTTCTCCATATGTGTTCATGGAACCAACTTTATGCATCTATATTTTAACCCCGGCATTATCAATTGCAGTCCAAAATTGAAACTGTTCGTGTGTAGTCCGTAACGGGCCAGTACACAAAGTCCTAGTGTCAGTGAAACATTCCATCGAGCTTACCTGGAAATTTGTCTAGAAGTTCATCGAGCACCATGCCCGATTCCAACAGTTGCTCGGATATGGAAGCTTCTCTCTTCTAAATATTTCCCTTCGGCAACAGATTGCACTTGGAAGGGAACACTATGTTCACAACCCAGTAATCTTCCAGAGGCTTTGACTAATGTGCAGACATGTCACAGAAATCTCGACGTTCGACTGCTCCTTTGCGTCTTTAAGACGACATGAGATTTTTTTCAATGTTTTGCAATTCGTCTTTTGATAGTACATCTTTGACATGCACATATCCACACTGGTTCTGTAGTACTCAACTTCTTCTGTCCTGAGTTTGTATCGATCTCCATTTTGTCGACCTGCCCCATCATCAGACATCTCTAATGACTGAAAACTATGGCCTCTGCTTCCTGTGAAATAGCAAGAGAGTGCAAATTGTTTGATCTGGTTCAAAATTGTCCCAGAATCAAAATTTGCAGCATTGTCTATGTCTTGTTGGAGTGAATATCAACCCTCAATATGACTACCGCATTTGGGAACTGGGGCATCTTCATCAACTGTAAGATCCGGCAAAATGTCTATCACAAGTCTATCTGTTATAACGCAAAATTATATGCTATCTTCTATACATTTTTACCAATATTGCGGGTTCGTGCATTCGCCGCCTCTTGAGTAGAATGTCTTGTATAATATAAGAAGCGTGGCTATGGAAAGTCTGTGTTATCTAGTTACGTTTCAAGTCTGGGCCCAAAAGCTGTCAAATTTGAAATTCTCGTCTCTAATATGGTGCACAAAATTTCTTGGCTCCATGATTTCTAGTTTATCCGGACAAACATGATAAAATTATCAAGTAAATGGTATGAAAAGCTCTCGCGATCTGAAGTGGTAGTCTGGTAGTCTAAGGTAATTTTATTTCTATCTACTGCCTTCCCCGTGACCACTAGAGTACAGACTAGTGAAAAGATTGCGACTGGTAAATAACAATATCCATAGTCTGAAATTTCAGCTTAAGGAGTCAGCAGTATGAGCATTTAGTTGTCAAGGGTCACTCACCGAGCTCTCGATGCGCCAGAAAATGACAATACCGGTCTCGCGCTTTAGGAGATACTTTGGTCTTTCGAGCAGGCTTTTGTTGCATTCCTTGCACGTCGGTGTAACGCTTCTTGGAGGACTCAAATAGTCGACAGTAAATGCTTTCGTTCTGCCACTTTCGTTATGTTTTTTAGCTCGACCAATCTTGAGTTGCAGCACCATCGTCTCGGTTTAATGTTACAGTCGTAAAGTTGCTCAAAAACGCGAAGGAAAGTTCGTCACAATCCCTACACGACGTATTCTACGATGTTCTCTTGCATACATAGTGTGGCGGGTTTTGTAATGATGGTCCCCGTTTCCAACATTTCTTATCATGAGTAGCAATCTATGGTAGTTTTAAGATTTCTCAACATCATTCGAGCTCCGACTAAACTTATCAACGCAGAGAGTCAATTTCGACATTTGTTGATCTCATCTACTCTTCTTTGTCTTTTTTCCTTGTTTTATTTATTTATCATCACTCATCAAATCATAGATCTAGTTTTCAGTTTCTTGCTATTTTACTCCACCGTCCCTATTGTACCTCGCGTCTCCTTGAATCCGGCCTATACCTCATGTGCAGTTTTTATCATAGATTTAACTTATAATCATTTAGCTCCTCAATATTTTGATAGGAAATTATTTTAAAAACATTTATCTCTAAAATTTTGTTTAGATTCATTATTCTTAAGAAAAAAATTGTCATCTCATTCTTTCCAATTTCGTGTGGATATGAGTGACACAAAATATCATGAGTGTGCTCTAGTACAAATCAATGGTGTTTGTTATTTTAATATTAAATTTAGATCGATTCATATAATTTTATTATCCATATGGAAATTGTAAATTCTATTGCACATGTGAAGGAGACAAAGTATAGGGTTAGGGTTTAGGGTTCAAAATATTGAGATAGTCGATACTTTTAGCAAAATAGACTCTTTTGTCATATCACAATCAAAGTGTTTAGATTTGAATATAAACTGTAATAAATATTGAAAAAAATTTATGTATCTAAAATTTTTAAAAAGAGATATATTAAATTCTAAGTGTTTTTTAAAATACATATTTCATGAAATTTTCATGATTTTCTCTAGATGTAATGAATCTGTATCCAGTTGAACATTAAAAGTGGCAGTGGTTTTAATTTTTTTTTAATATAATTAAATTATCATATTCTTGTGAAGTAAACATCAACTTAATTCAAAGACAATTTCAGGATTTATTAAATAAGCTCAAATAAGACTTGATAGATAAACTTTACGAATCAATTATTTTGACTTATTGAAATTTTGATTCATTTCATACAATGCAATCTTCTAAATTTCAAAACTTTATATTAACATTTAAAATCATTATATAATTAATTATCTTATTTCAGATCGAGCTAGCTTTTTCTTATGTGATGCGATGATGTATTTATTTAGATACAAAAACATTATCTTGGAACATATGCATAAATAAATCAACATTGCATGTTTTGAATTGTTTCAAAAATAATTTTTTTCTTAATTCTTGATATCACTGTTTAAATTTGTAGACAAATTATTTTTTCAATATTCATATTTAGTCAATTTTAAGTAACTTTTTTAATGTGTTTATTTTACTCTAAATTCAATTTATTGGTCATAATACATACATATAATCAAAATTCTGTGTTGGCTAGATTTATTTATTGATACCTCAAATCAAACAAAAAATTTGAGTAAACATAATATTTAAATTTTGTAAAGTATTAATGAAAATTTGACTTAATTCATATTTAAAAAAATTATGCTTAAAATCATAAAGTTGTATATAAATATGTGGAAATTTTGTAAGTTTTTTTTTTCAAATTTATTTCCATATGATTTACAGTAGCTTTAATTTAGAAAGTTTTTTTTTCTTAATATATAAAAAAATTTATCTTTCATGTCAGAAGTTAAAAATGGAAGAAACCATTAAAAATTTATGGCTTTCATTGATTGTGATTTTCAAGGATAAAATAATTTATAATTGAAAGTTCCAAACATTCAGATCGATCAGCACGCACAACAATCACATCACCGATATAACGTGCTTCATCTTCCACAGGCTACGTCCTCGAGCAAGAGCAGAAACTTCACTAAAGCATAGATGTATACACGATCTCCATAGCCAAGCTATACTCCTTCCTATTCAGTCTCTAAGTGCCATTCTGAACTGAACGTAGTGAGTGTCTACTCATCTCTTCTATACAAGAAGAGATAAGGTGCACATATTAACTAACCTAACCACAGTTAACTTTCTAACCATGGTTATCATTAATTGAAGTTAATCAAAGATAAAGTTAACCTAACAAACTTCCCATTGACTCAAGTCTTGGAGAGTTAACTAATGTATCTTTGCGAGAAATTCTAGAAAGTAAACCCAAATCACGCTTTCCCTCTATAGCTGAGAGTTAACTAGAACTAAGCCATAGCTGGTAAAAATTGGATGAAGAATACATTTACAAAAGTTACTAGACTAACTATCCCTATGCAAAATTTGCAACTTTGCACAATGCTTGGAAAAACTTTCCAATGAAATCACTTTGGTCAATACATCAGCAGAGTTGAGCTTACCATCAATTTTGATAAGTTTAAGTGCACTATCAGACACTGCTTGTCTGATATAATAATATCGAATATCAATGTGCTTTACCCTTCCATCCATTACATTGTTTAATGCTAGATGAAGTGCGCTCTGTCACTGTAAATATTCACATCATTGTGTGACAGCCTCATCTCAGTGGCCAACTTGTTCAACCAAATTGCCTCCTTCGCTACTTCCGGTGTTGCAATGTATTCAGCTGTGAACGATTATGTGGACGATTGAAAAATGCATTTTTGAAGTCTAAATCTCCAACTTATGCATCCATCAACAAAAGTGAAAACATAGCAGTTGCATCAGTTGAACATAAAGCTGCCGAAAGTTTAAAGTGTGTAGCCAATGGAATACTTACAGCTTTAACATTTGACATGTTAAACCTAGCAAGTACTTTTTATCCATACCGCGTCTGTATCAACCAAAATTTGCTTGATGACTCGTTCCTATGAATCTCCATGCCTATAATACGCTTAGCAGTACCTAAATCTTTCATATTAAACTCATAACTGAGCTCAACTTTGAGTTTAATAATCTTAGATCTATCCTTAGCGGCAATAAGCATATCATTTACATACAGCACGAGTGATATGAAGCTAAAACTTATGTTGATAACACGTTTTGATGTACACAAAAGGGTCATATGCACTTCGTATGCATGCATTCATTAAAACATTTGTTTTATTATCGGGTACTTTGCTTAACTCCATACAAGAATTTAAGCAATCAACAAATCAAACATTCTTATACTCTCTTCAAAAAACCCTCTGGTTGTCTCATATAAATCACTTCGTCCAACGCTTCATGTACAAAAGTTGTAACAACATCCATCTGGTCAAGGAATATAAAAAATAATGTGACAAGTGCACACAACAAGCATATAGTTGAAACTTATCAATTGGTGAAAAAACCTCAGCGTAGTTGATGTACTTCCGCTGTTCAAAGCCCTTGGCCATCAATCTATCATAGCTGAAACATCTCCCACTGCTTAACTTGTTTCATTACATTGGGCTTCAAGTAGAGAGTCACAATACTCAAAGCTTGATCTTAAATCTCATTCCAATGCTCATCATCAACATTCAAGGGTTTCAGTTTGAGTTTCTTCCTCAAACCCATTGCCTTGATCACATTCTTGACCTGCCACTCCCATAGAAAATAGTCGGTACGGCCATCAAAACGTAAAACTTCAAACCTCTGTCCACCAACCTTAGATAGCGTCATAGGTTTGATCGGCCGATTCTCAATTTGATGACGTTCCAAAATGACTTCAACAGGATCCTCGGAAAGAAAGCTTGAATTCTCACTATTGTTGTCTCAATGCATGAGTCCAACACCTTTCACAACAATTGGATTAAATTCCACTCCTCGCTCCAAGCTATTCATGACTAGAAAGCGCTCAAAGTGTTTACACTTAGCCTCAAAAATCATCAAAAAAATGAAAGTTTTTAGAATTGAAATCGGTAGATCACAAGCTAATCCACTGGAATGTGAAAGAGGTTTGTCAAAATCAAATATGAGTAAAAAGTTATTAATCCCAAAGTTCATGAGGTAAAAACTTGAATTTGGACCTCCCAAGGGTATCTTTACTGCCAAAATTTTGCAAAAAATTTATTTCCAAAACTGTCTTTTTCATCACATGCTCAACTTGCTTGAAAACCACACTGCAAAATTTGAGCTCAAACGGATATCATTTCCCTACTCCAATCCACCAAAATTGCCAAAAAAATCTACTCTCTGTTTGATTCTTTTGTGATTGGATTCCTCACAAGGGGCGTTTTCTCTGTGCAGCTTAGGTGGACCCTTTCTATAGTCTCTTTCGACCCAAGCATTTCAAAGCCCCTTCCGATCCCAAATTTTGAACCCTAAATCCGCCCGAAACTACTCAAACTCTAAATCCGAGATTCGTCACTCCTATGCGACCTTGTGAAATCATCACGGTCAAAATTGACCTCAATCTTCAAACACTCATAATTTCGTGAACTCTTAATAGAATTTAACAAAATTTAGGTCAAAATGATCGTATCAAAGAGTAGATCAAACCTATATGTAAATATTTGGAAAATTCAATAAAGAAAAAATCAGATTTTGAGAAATCAAAGTGGTTGCTCTCATAGTTGAATGTAAGAGAACTCTCCGCTTCAATTTCCAAAAATCTCTCTAATCACTCAATGAAACTATACACTTTTTTCATCAAATTGTAATTTGTGTTTTTGGCTACTCTTCTACAGAGAATAAGCTAACAATTACTTCAAATTGTGAATTAAAATTTTTGACAGCACTTCCGCATCTCACTAGTTTCCAAAACTGTGAAAATCAGAAATCTGCGTGCCTTGAACAAGCTCTGATACCAATTGGAAGGCCCAAACATCCAGATCAATCAGCACGCATGACAGTCACAACCAAAATAATGTGGTTCATCTTTAACAGACTACGCCCTTCACTAAAGCATATATGTATACACAACCTTCATAGCCAAGCTCTAATACGACCTGTTCACTTTCTCAATGCCATCTTGAACTATACATAGTGAGTGTCTCCTACTCTCTTCTATACAAGAAGGAATAAGGTGCACATATTAGTTAACCTAACCACAAATTACTTCCTAACCGTGGTTGTCACTAACTGTAATTAATCCAAGATAGAGTTAAACTAAAAATATTATTATTGTGATCATAACCAATTTCATACTTGAGGTTATTTTAAATAAAACTAGCATCCATTGTTGATATAAAATGATATAAAAATTACATTTGTGCATTTATATTTACAATGCTCATCTCTACCATTGAAGTTATAGTATACTAAAGGAGCTGAATGAGTAAGATATGTAATGTCTTCAAGTCTGTTACAGGTCACAACCAAACAAAGACATAAAAAAAGTGACAACAACAAGGAAATTATAGAGCTAACATGCAACGATAGAAACAAAACGGAATCACTTTGGAAGTCCTTGAAGTTGGAAATAGACAATCATTTTCTAAGTAAGAGTTAACACCATATATGATGTGTTATATTGACGTAAGATGTAAAGAATCAAAGTCAAAAAGACTAGTTTATAAGGTAAGTGAGACATGGATTGTCATTTTTGCATATTTTGAGATTAATTGTGATTATCAATTAAGAAGATTGAAAATAGCAAGTATTGTTCTTGTGGTAAAAAACAAGAACCCTCATATTTTAAACAAAACTTCATGGAACTTCATATGTTACTTGATCAAAGTTTTACGATCATAATATAAATCCAAGTAAATTAATAGTTGCCAAAATTTCATTTTAAAATCAAATTTTGTTTCTATAAATTTGATTTGATTTGATTTGTAGATTGATTTCACTTTTTTGATATTAAATTGTAATTTTTGTTTACATTTAGTTTTTAATTTTAAAATTTTATTACATCAAATCATTTTTTTAAATTATGATTCAATTATTCCGTTTATCAAAAAATCTAATGGATTTGAGTTTGAAATTTTGAATTTTATCAAAATTTTAGGATAGATGAATTATAAACTATTCTTTTAATTCTTAAATTAAGAATTAAAATAATATTTTAGAATTAATAGATAATAATTGCTGAATTAAAATTTTTGAAATCGTGTTTTGTTATCATACTTTTGTGTTTTATTATCATCATTTGAGTATGAAAGGTTGAACTTTCACAATCAAACTACAATTTAGTGGAAATTACAAATACAAAAATACGTATTTAAAACAATACAGTTGGGACCAAAGTCGGTTTTGAATTTGCCATAGTCATACACAGAATTATTTTAAGCCTTTTTTGTTACTATATATATTAAATTGAAAGATATGCTTAGGAAAATGGCACATAGAGATTAACGAGTTCAATGCGCACACAATTCTAACTTTCATTGCTATTATTCTGCAAAAAAAGTCATTATATTTAATATTACAAATTATATTACAAATTATAATTATATTCATCAAAATAAATTATTGATATCAAATTAAAACTATAAAAATAGATAAATCAACGCATATGATATGAACAAACACAATGCAAAACATTTTTTTTATAGTTGTGTTAATTTTGATATCTTTATCTTTATGATTTTGATGTTAATGTGCTTCTGACTTTTTATTTTTTTGTTTTTGGTTGAAGAAGTCTAACTAAATTTTTGCAGTGCTTACAATGGTATTATCACGCATTAAAAAATTTCATTATTCTAGATTCAAACCGGATCAAAAAGAAACAATAGAAATATGATGAAAATTGTCAATAGATTTTTGTCTAAAAAGTAATATTAGAACATTAAAAAAAGACCTATATGTACTCATCAATCTAGCATGGGAGCGTTTTTGTGATTTGACAAAAAAACTACAAAAGTGAAATGTTTGGGATTAAGATTTACATTTCGAATATCAACTTTACAACTTATATACTAAAATTTAGTTATTTATTCTTGCCTGATGCGTGATTGATTTTATAAGAATTAAAAAAAAAACGTATATCATACACACATCACAAGATACAAACTCAAGTATTTAAAAGGATAAAAATAACTATCATGAAGTATAAATGAATTGTCTAGGGATATGAAATAAACAAATATCATATATGCTTTAGAATAACCAAGCTCAATCTTGAGTCTTAGCAAGATGTTGAGGCTTAAATCTTTCATCTTCAACAACGACAATTATAATAATCATCATCATCATGATATGAATATTATTATATTATACTTGCATTTATTGATTTTGAAACAAATGAATATCTATGATGATTGTATTGTGTTATTTGAGTCTTTCGAACAACAATTTCATTGCAAAGAGTTGTCGTATAGGTTTTAGGTTTCCTTAAAGGTAATGAATTTCACAATAAAAAATTCACTAAAAACACACCTATAGCTTAAGTACTAATCACACAAGATCACTAAACACATCATTAGAAACACAATAATATCATTTGATCTTGATGTTCTGTAAAATATTGTATATATATGCTCATTTTGCCAAAAACATTTAATTATAGATAATCAAAAAATAATTAGTTTGCGAGAAATATAAAAAAAGATTAAAATTTGATGTTTTACTTTAACTTGCAATTGAAAATTTTAAGATTATTTTGAATATTTTTAAGAATGATTAATGCGCATGATCATTTACTAATAAAATCATTATAAGACACACAATAAAATTTGAAATGATAAATTAAAAGCTTCAAATTAATCAATTCTACTCAAAATACACTTTAGAATATTAATTAAATATTAAACTTAATAGTATATAAATGCATATACTCTGTACAAACTATTGAAAATTTTAAGTTATCAAAATCAATAAATGGAAGATGAATTATGAGATTTGATGATTTTGTACATATAATATTGATTTTTTGATAACCTAGAGACAAAAAAATTAAAATTTATTCATCAATTTTAAAATAACAATCATCAAAGCTACATATACTTGAATTATAGAAGTGTTTTCATGTCTACGTAAAATGTAAGTTTAAGATTTTTTTTATAGGTTTTAAGAATTTTTTCTTCGTTTTTCATCTCAATTAAGTTAAAAAACAAACATGAAATTTATCTGGGTCATGTTTCACAAGCATAGATTATAAATACTTGAAGAATAATTTTTTATTTTAATATTTTACAATAAAATCTGTAGTAACAAACAAAATACTTGGCATTTTTGACAGTCGCAAATAAAGTATTTTCATATGCACTTAGCCTAATAGCAAATGACATTACTTGCATATGTGCATTCATCTATGAAAATATTGTTTTACATGGATTTTTTCAGGTAAGCTCAGATTTCATTTCTATATCATCGCACTTTAAAAAAATGAACAACTAAATATTTCATATGTGAAAGTAGATTTTTCTTAATTGATGAATTTTTTAATATTTATCAAATAAATTACATAAAACCTATTAATTATTAAAATTTGTTTTAAAATCTAGATACTCTTTCATATTATTTCCAAGATTTTTTTTTAATCAAATTATTTATAATTGCTACATCCTAGCCATCCTAACTCGGCACCTCTCAACACTCTGGAGACTTTAAGATATTTGTGGGGACTGAGTTCGACCTCTTGACAGTCACTCGGATCTATGACGCCTTCCGTGTGACTAATGTCGCTACGTCCCAGCCCCACTTCTAATTGCTATTCGCTCTCCTTGGGACCTGTTTCCTCCGATCCCTCTACTTCTTCTTCCTCTATCTCATAAAACTCCATATAGTATACGTCGGTGCCACTATCGAAGGTGGAAGATCCTTCCTCCGGAGTGTACCCCGGACTAGTAGATGTTGTCTCCCCTTCATGCGGGATTATCTCCCATGGAACGGTGATTTTAGGACCCTCCTTATTGTTGGGGTACCTAAATTGCAAGGTCCGTTTGTGCCAATCTGACTTGACCTTCGCGCTATAGAACCACGGGCGACCAATTAGCACATCGTACCCCATTTTGATCAGAGGTTTAATGATAGTGTAGTTCAGAGAGAACACAACCCCAAATGGTAGTCCGGATGTCTTTGAGTACACCGAGGGGTTTCCTTCGTGTCTGCTCAGCCAAACGGATCATTCTAGTTGTGGGCTGAAATCCTTTATACCCCAGGGCATTGGCCATTTCCTCGATCATTATGTTAATGCCCGATCCCGAATCCAAATGCACCTTACGAACTGTGCACCCCCCGATTTCTATATCAATTTCGGGTGGACCCAAATCCTCGTACCAAATTTGATACACCTGTGGACAATTGTGCCTTCGGGACCGCTTCGTCCGTTTCAACGCGGCATTCAGCATCTTTGGTAGTCGTTATTATCCGCAACCAGCTGTCGGAACGTCACGTTGGCCTGTCGATCAAAAAAATATGCTGCAATGTCATAATAAGGGTCCTTGGGCGGCTTGACTATTCGACTGGCCCGTTCGACCCGAGCCGGTGCTTCGGAGGTCACTGATTCCTTCTCCTTCGTCTCGCGAGGTGGGGTCTTTTCTAGTTCTTCTCTAAGCAACTCTCCCACCTCATCCTTAATGTCTGGGGCGTACGCTTGCCGCAACATCTTCAATGCAGGCCCATCGGATTGGGAGTCGTCTTGCGACGAAGTCCGAAGTTCTTCGGCCGACTTATCCTTCTTCTCCGAAGACGCGGAAGTCTTCGGTGGAGCCCCTTTCTTCGGCTCTCATGACTCCGTCTCCTTTGAGTCCTTCTTCTTGGCATCCTTCTTGTCACGCTTCGCCTTCTCCGCAGTGCACTCCTTCTTCCGAGTGGCGCTTCGGGTTTCCACCCGCCCAACCATAGTCTTTTCGTCCGGCCATCGATTTTCATCGTCTTGTTCCTCCAAACTTAGTTCTACTTGGTTGACTTGCGCGTCCTCCTTCGGCGGTGGTGTGACGAATCGCACTTGTTGTCTTGCCACTCGAGGTTGATTACATTCTACTGTAGTATGCCCTTGCTGCCGGCAATTATTACATAGAGGGATATAACCTCTTGGCTTTCGAGGATGCGGACAATTAGGAGCAAAAGGCCCGACATCGCCACGGTGGAAACAAGCGTTCGGAGGAGGTGGGCCTGCTGCACCAGGCGGTGCCAATCTTTGTTGTGGCACTGTAGTAGCCACCTCCTTGGGCACAAAACGTGTTATATGGGCGGGCTGGATGAGTGTTGTCGGAGGCTCTTCCTGTACGGCATAAGCAGCTTCTTCCGGGGCTTCTGTGTAATATTCCCCGCTTCCCATGCGGGTACCCACTCCACTACATTGACTAGGTATGTCCGGCATTCGACGTTCGCGTGGCCTACTCTACCACAGTTTGTACACTAGAGGTTGGGCCTTGCCCCAGTGGGGGACTTCCTCTTGTCTCGGCTCCCTACAACATGAACCTTCAAGTCAGCGAAGTCCTTTACTAAGGCATCCACCTTAGATACTATAGAGGTGGTGCCTTTCTCGGGGGCGGCCATCCGCCGGTTCTTTTGCTTACTTCCTTTCTTCGGCTTCTTCTCGTTCTCAAAAGAGGATGAGTCTTCTGATTCGCACGAATCTGAGGATGCAAAAGACTCACTGGACGAAGGTGAAGCAGCCCGTCTCTTCCGCCGACTGCTTTTAGATTTTTGCTCGTCTCGTACCCGGCCTTTTGGACGCTTGTTCAGGGTAGATGTCTCAAAGGTCTCGGCGGAGGTAATCACCTCGTCAATAGTATCACACCTACAGCGTCGGCAGTAGGTCTCCATTTCCATTGGCAGACTCGTTACATACCAATCGATGGCTTGTTGTGTGGAATAAGGCACCCCTTCTCCGGTTTTCGGGATGCGATCCAAGAGATCTTGAAATCTCTCGGTATAGTCTCTCAGGTTCTCCTTGCGCTCCCTGTGCAGGTTTCGCAACTTCGTTAACACTCGACTATCATATTCCAGTTCCTGGAACCTCTTTAAGAACTTCTCTCGGAGTTTAGTCCACGTGTCAATTCCCGTGGGAATCGTGCTCTCGTGGTTGTACCAACTTCGGGCTTTCTTCCGGAGCACGCTGGGGAAAATGCGCAGTCTATCCGCTTCATTGTCTTCCTTATTGGTGATGGGGACCGACTCGAATAATTCGATGTAGGCGTCTGCATCGTCATCTCCTCTACCCTTATACTTGGGGTAGGAGTGTTTAGTAAAGGGATGACGATTTCCTTGCTGATCTCCCATCGGTCGATCTGGTGGATCCCTCCTCCGCCTCCTTGTAGATTTGGTGGAAAGGGTGGTCCTCCTCTCGGCGAGCATGGTGGAGATGGGAATTCTCCACCACTGCTTTCACCTCTTGAAGTGCCGCCGGAAGATCTTACAGAATTCGAATCCCTGAATAAGGTCGCGGGCCGAACAGGTGATGTCGACGTGTAAGCAAAAAGATCTTCGTAGTTCTGCACCACCGTCTGCACTCGAGCCGTGTCTTTGGTCGGTAAATCCAACAGCGTATGGAAGACTCTGGCGTCACCCGGTATGCCGAAGAGTGGTGAAGAGTACAACCGAGGTGAAGTTGGATCTTCTACAGCCGTCAACTCATCAAGGGGAAAGAGGCGTGCATCGATCGGAATTGATGCCAACTTCTCCCGGACGTAGGCTTCGTGCGTAGATGGGAAATTTGCAGGTCACCTCGTTTGCGGGGGTGCAATCACAGGCAGAAGGGGAATTGGTCTCTTCCCTTTCCCCTTTCCTTTCCTTTGATCCCGTTCCTGTGGATCTTCGGGATCTTCCTTCTTTTCTTCTCGATAGAGATATCGCGCAGATCGATCGCTTACCTTCTTGGGATCATCTCTCGTTCACATTCATAGTGCATTGCTACACACGCAACTTCTGTGTTTGACGCTCTGTCCCCGGCAGCGGCGCCAAAAGAAAATTTTATTTTAATTTTTCATTTTGGCGATAATTTATCTTTGTAATGACAGATAAATACCAAAATGGAGCATAATGGTTTAGATCCGATCCCACGAGGACAGAAACAAACACAAAAGTCACGTTTGTCACAAGATAACATTCTAGTACGAAGTTTTACTTCTTAGGCCAATGCTACTCCCAGAAGACACTACTCAGCTAGAGCCGAAGACTCACAGGGTAGTGCAAAACCGTATTCACAACCTGAACCTTTTCCAATCAAGGCCTGTGAAAATCGCAAGCGATCCCACACTTATATTTCAGGGGGAAAACTTCCCAGCACTGCATACATCTCAACTCACTGACCCGAATACTCAGACCTGAACTTGCTTAAATCACGCAGTAACCCCAGGCTATCCAAAACATCCAAGCTGAATACTCACAACTCCTGATGCGGTAACTTTGACAACCAGGAGCGCCCTGTGCTCAATGTCTGGATCACACACCAGCACATAGACACACAGCGAAGACAGAATGACAGTTGAGACAAGCCAATAGACAGAAAAGCCCCCCTAGGAAAGAGCCATGTGCCTCTTTATTCGCAATGGCAAATCTGGGATATCAACCGCCTGAGGTGAATTGGCCGCAGGGACTGTGCCATCCGATGTAATGGTTACAGCATCGTCTGAACTACTCTCTACTCCTAATCTACGCAACACGTTTACAATCTCTACTTCTACATTCTGGCGCGCTTCATTCAATTCCTCTGAAAATGAATTAATTAACTCTACAATCTGTTTGTGCCCTGCGGATCCGCTGGTCTTCGCGTTCATCAGCCGTCGCTCGAGTATATCTAGCTTCAACCACTTCACCGAATCCAATCCCCACATCGCGAACCCGTTCAGGCACTTCTCTAACCGCAATCTCAACATGTCGGTTGAATCCTCCCGTAGCTGACGGTGGGCATCCTCTGCCTTTTCCATTCTCCTTTGCGACTCTTCCGATCTCATCTTCGTCTTCCCTAACTGCTCTCATAACCGTCAACAGTCAGATTCAACCTTTAATCTACATTCGACCTACCTCCGAAGACTTGGCCGACTCGCAATCTGCCAATTTCTTGGTCCAATCCTTCAATTCTTCTTCATGCTTCTGGTTTACCGCCGACAGATTTGCTGATAGCTCCTCCGCACGTCGGAATTTCATCTCATACTTCGCTTCAATCTCCGAGATTTTCCTACGAAGATCTTCCTCCGCCGTCTTCGTATCTGCGAGTTTGCCCCGAAATTCTTCGGCGATACGAACTTCTTCGGCTCTTCGGGCTTCCAACTTAGCAAGTTCCTCGACGTGCATCTTCTCTCGCTTCTCCGCAGTAATGATTAGCCGCTCCGCTCTTTTGCTTGCCGCCTCGTACGCTTCCTTGAATTTCTCCAGTCTCGCTACCAAATCCACTGTTACTTTCTGGACATTCTCATTGGAGATACGAAGTCCTCTACAGGCCTCCTCCAACTCTGCACAGCGCCCGGATTCCTTCTCTAGATTCTGCTGCAGTACTTTGCACTTAGTTTCCTTCTCCCGAAGCTGGGCTTCTCGCTCTCACACCAATGAAGTTGCGGACTCCCACTCCCTCTTTACTGCAACTGCTCTCTTGAGCTTCGTCCTATTCCTAATCATAGGTACATAGAATCCTCGCTCCTCCGTTATATCATACTTCACTCTCTTCCTGTCCAAGTACTCCAACAATGAAACTACATTGTCATGCAAGGATTCAGGAAATGTAATTTCTAATGTCTTCACATCTTCGCCCGAAGTCTTCTCTCCTTCTTCGGGTCTCATCTCTTCCACCGGAGATGTCTGCAGTGTAATGCCCTCGGCTTCTACCACCGTCCCTCCTACCCTTGCGACAACCTGTTCCAGAATCTCCTCGCTCAAAGTAGACTCCTTCTCCAGGTCCTCGTTCATCTTCATCTGTGGTGTCCCTTCGCCTTGCGCAGACCGTGTCCGCTCCGAAGATAGAGAAATCGGACTTACCAATTCCGTTCCCTCCTTCAAAGGTTCTGCCGGTATATCTACCGAAACTTTGCTTGACACCTCCGAAGGTACTCCTATATCCACAGGTCGCATTACCTCGCTAGCTGCGCCACCAATTGTTTACAATTGGTGCCACCGTCTTCTCCACACTGCTATCCGACACCTCAACTGTCACCCTCCTCCGTTTCGCCCTCTTCTTTGATCTTGCGCGAGTTTTGTGCTGTCTGGTTCCACTTACATCCATATCCATACTTCTTACCACGTGGGTCAATTCCTCCTCGTCATCACTCACGACCTTCCTTCTCTTTGCCAATCGTCTCTCTAGCTGCTCCTGCCTTTGAACCACGTCCACCTGCACTAGTCCTCGAGTGGTTGTGTGTGTTGGAATTGAGAAGGGTCGTTCTTGTCTTCAGTCCCTTCACTGGACTCGGCCGTCAGAATTTCCCGCTCTCTCAGAAATCGTTTCTCTTCCTCCCTTGTAAGCGATCCCATCCCTCGATAGAAATTCACCAAAAAGGGAGTGATGTGATTGCTCAAAGGTCCAATCCACCGGGACACTGCATTCCCCCAGAGAAGATCGTGGAAGATCCTTGTCCAATATATGCGCTGTCCCTTCAAAATGCGTTCAAAGAATCCTACTTGTCACGCCGTCACATAAGTCGTGCGCGCCGGCCGTAAGATGTGCATGATCGCTAACGCGATCCCCTTTCTCTTCGGATCTTTATAATCGACAGTCTTCCATCCATTCGTTTCCTGTCTTCCAGTCTCGAAGAGAGGCCCATAAGAGAATTCCTCGCCGCGCGTAAGTACTACGCTATTCTTCTCAAATAGCAAATCTCCTTCGCTGCTCGCACAGGGTCCCAGTACCGTCGTCCAATGTTCGATAGTCCACAGCATGGGATTACCACAGAGCTCCTTGCCTTCGACCGTGCTCTTGTCCATAACTTCCTTGCAGATACTCGCTGAGACGCAATTCCAATTCCACAAAAGGAATTCAAGCCGCAGTTCCCTCAACTCGTGTATGAAGGGTCTCAATTCCTTGTAAGGCACCTTCAAGGGAACCAATTTCCTCACCTTCTCACTCTTCTTGGGCGCCATGTCTTCAATTTGAGTTTCGCTAATCGGGGGTTGGCTCGATTGCAATTCCTCTCTCTCTCGCTCGTTCTTGCTTGATATCGCAATGTCGGCGCGAAGTCTCCTCGTACTGCCTTTACCTTTGAAGCCCTAACATTGCCTTCTCCCGCGCCTCGTAGAACTCCCAACGCGTGCGAGCATTGTCCGGCCCGTTGCATGATTTGAAATTGATTCCGATGTCTTCGCCGAAGACGCAGCTCTTCGTACGTTCTTAAAAGACTGCGTCAAAGACACGAAGATCCGAAGATCTTCGGACGTAGACGAATTCTAACTAATCCTATCATAACTCATATAAATCTACTCTTTCCAACTCATATAACTATCTTCTACACAAATATGTTTATGTTTTTGTTAATTTTTAAAGAAAAACAAAAAAGTAGGCCTCACACAAATCTATTAGACTTATGTTTACTTCTAGTTTTTGCACATTTGTGATCCAAACAAAATAATGATGTATTCTTGGATGATTATAAAAGAAAAATTTTACATTATGTTAGAAATGCAATCCATTTTTTTTTGGGTAATGAGTAATCTTACTTTGTCGCTACCTCATTTGGCATTGGAGTCAAATTTGTTTACTCCAATCTCAAATGTCTATCAGGTTTTGTGTTGTAGCATACATTAGCTTCTATCTTGTATAGAAGTCTACCAACATTGAAGTGTAAGCGTTTCCCGCATGTTGTGTAGGAATCGGAGTACAACATTATACTTCAAATTTGTATTCAAATTTGCACCCATATTGTATCCAAATTAATTCCCATGCTATTCAAATTACATTCATGTATTCAAAAATTGTGTAATGTGTATTAACTACCTACATCAAGTCTTGGTTGAATCTGACAAGAAAAGGTCACTATGAATACTCAATGGATGAGGATAGTGTGATAACAAGATGGTTGATTTTCATTTTGTCTACCATATAATTGGCATTTGTTATTTATCTCTCCGTTGAGTACCTAATGAGATATTATTGACGTGATATAACAAATTTTCACTGATTGAACCGTGCAAGTCTCAAGCAATATTGATGTACATCGTGTAACACTAGGATTTAGAGAAACTCACTCGAAGATGAAACATAAACTCTGAAGACATTTGGAATGATTATTCTTTTCTTTATATAGATATTTCAAACACATATACAAAGATAAAGTCTTCTTCCCCCATTGAATCCACTCCTATTGAATTGATGACATGACAGATATACCCAATGAGCACCCGCATTGTTGACGTGTCTCTTCCAATTAACACACCAACTAGCACATTCAATCCTTACCTAACAAGCACAGATTGATGACATGTCATTTTTGACTAACACACGGATTGCTGACGTGGCACTATAGCTATTCCACTATTATCTACTCTATTCAATCTCAAGTAACCTCTACTTTGGTTCCAACCAACTAAAGATTATTATACATGGATCCTGTACCCGTTTGGAAACTACGCTAATGAGAAACAAATGATCACCCATGTACATTCATGAAAAGTAATGTCACAAAAAACCCATGAGCATGAATAGGTTTGGGCTTCGAAATTCAATGTTGGGTTCTGATAAAAGTGTTTGTCATAGTTGTTATGTCTTGTGTTTTCTAAGGAACATGATTGCATAATATCATTTTTCATCTTGATTTGTTTCAAAGTCTAAGATTCGTTCCATATAGAAATTTTTGACGCTAATACTAACAAATATATTTTTTCTAAATCTTAATAAATAAATGAAACAGTTTAAATTCAATAATTTAATTTAATAATTCAATATTTAGAGTTAATCACTTTTATGTAGTGTCTTGTTTCACATGATCATTAGAGCGTTGCTCTATGTGAGTCTTGTGAAAAGATACTCACTTGTTAAGAAGATATTCAGTCTTTGAAAATTGAACCTAACGAGACAATAACCTTTGCATTAAAATTTCAACTCACAAGACATATAACTCAATAAAAGGATTGTACATAAAAAATTAATAAATACACCCGGTGCAGTAGGAGTACTTAACAAGCATGTTTTTCTTCCGCGTCCAAATAACAGTCTGAAAGAAGTCCAAATGGCAATAAAAACTTTTCATTTACCTCGCTCTTTTGTTGAATACTTTGTTTGTCAAGTCAAGCTTTGATTGTAGCATCATGTTCACTTCCATTGAGGTTGTTTTGCGCTGAAGCTTTTGTTCATTATACTCTTACTCGATTCCATCTTTTTTCTTCACAACAAAATATGCCAATACCTTGTTTTAATGTTGAGGTCATACGCCGCACTTTCATGGAAATTTTTTCTTAATACCAACACAATGTTTACTTTTATGTTATTCACTCAGATTTCTTTCAATACTCACTCTTTTAGAGATCATATGATCTTGTCTAGTTTGACAAAAAGCACTTCATCTTTATCCACTACTCAACGTGACAACAAGCTATATTTCTTCTAGGGCCAGACTAGTGTCACACCCGCCCGCTAATTACCATGCCCATGCCCGCTTTTGCTACTACCCAAGTGCACTTCCGCTACAACCCAATCGCACTGCTACTGCCTAAGCCCTAGCAACGCGGGAGACAGCGACGGCCGCAGCGGCCCCGCGCCCCTCGAAGCCTCTCGACTACGCTCTCCTCTGCCTCGCGGACGAGATCGGCTTAGCAGCTGGGTTTGACGGGAGGCGTGCTTTGACGCGCAATCAGTTTTTTGTATGTAGCGGGTGTGGCCGTAGCAAAAACGGGTGTGGCTCTAGTCTGGCCCTTTCTTCTACATTTAATGCTTCTTGTCTATCCACATCCTTCATCTTTACGTTGGATATAACCGTTCTTAAAACTTGTATGAAGACCAAAATAAATGATGTTTTTTTAATATATATGGCTCAAGAGTTTGATACTAAATTTTTTTTGCTATAAAATAGATTTGAAAACAAAAATATACTTTATGCAATTCATCAGAAAATGCTAATGATGTTGAATGTAAGATAATGCCTATTTTTATCTCATTTGTTATTATAAAAGAATTATCAAACTATCTTAGTTTCAAATAGTTCAATTGTGATGAAAAATGATATATTTTATGTCGTCAAACGTACATTATCTCAAGTCAAAATTATATATTTGATATGAAAAATATACTAATGATTTTTGGAATGTTAGATTCAAAAGATCTTGAGTGGAACTCTGAAAAGGGGAAATCTATAATGAAACTAGACAATTTAATTGTGTTGAAAAATTTCAAACATAACAATCTATACATGTTTGAAAATAATATCATTTCAAAGCAATATTATGTGAAATGGAATCAATTTTACTAAATCTTAAATTGAAATGATTCATGTATAACATTCCAAGCTAGGTTAGAATTTATTAAAGATTGAGTATGAGTCATACTCTATACTTGAAACATTTTAAACTAGTTATGAAAGATTAAACATTATTTGATTGTGTAATAAAATTTTTATTTTCAAAAAATTGTTTATAATTTTTCATCGTTATTTAACATGCATTTTGAGTTGCATATTATGATAACTTTAGAGACATGGTAATCAATAATTAATATAATAAAAAACCATACTGGTTTGTAAGATATGTTTAATCAAATTATGACTTTGTTTTACATCACAAAAAGTTGTAGAAATTAAAATGTAAATGAAATCTAAATATTTATTTATTTATTTGTTATATTAAATTATAATAATGATGATGATACTATTAAATAATGAAACAATAGAGCCGGTTTCAATCCAGTTTGATCATTCAAACAAGTAAAATTTAAAAAATTTATCTTTTTTTAAGTCTTCATGATCTACTTTTAAAAAAATAAAACGACTCATAAATTTCAATTTAACTGCTCATGAATTTGTTTGCATGATTATTTCAACCTAATCCACTGACATTAGAGTAATAATTGATGGTCAAAAGTTTGTGTACATTGTAAAACTTCTTGATTATCACTTGTTATTATCATTATTTATATACTGATTCTAAGGTTTGCTATCGGAAATTATCACTAATAAATTTTATAAAGTCATAGTTTAGACTGAAGATTAGTAGAAGTAGTACTGTGCAATTTGAACCACACATTTTTTCCATAACTTGAACGATTTTATCAATATATGCTCAAGTATATCAAAGAGTTTATATTTTTAAGTTTCATAATCAAGTGATTACATGTTAGCAAAGAGAAAAAATATAAATAAGATAAATATTAATATAATAAATCATTTTAAAGTATAAAAATTCATGTAAATAGTAATTAAATTTTTTTTCATATTTATGTGGCATCCTTGTTTTATTAACATGTTAACAGTAAACTTATCTGCCGACATGTTTGTTAGAGAGTAAGATAGTGTTCATCTCAATTGATAAATTTTATTGAACAATAAATTAAACTATCTGAATTATAAATTTGCATCTTATAATTTAGGATTTTGGATACAGATTTTTATCTCAATACAATTCTTTTGCTACAAAACTATAAGTGAGATGCAGCAGGATAAATGAAAATAATGAATTTTACAGTTATTTGACCAAGCATTTTGTTCTATATCTAATAAGATCATATTAAATATAAAATCTTGATGATTTTTCCAATGCAAAATAAATTTCTTGCAGTGAGATGAGTATGAGTTCTTCATGCATAACTTTTAGCTTATGAGCACTAAACTTTGAGCCAACAACAAAAATATTTTTTTAAGAAATATATTTTTTGCTAAACTTATATGCAATTATTGAATGATATCAGTTGAAAATGTCTCAAGAGTACTATAAAAATATTTGAAACACCTTTGCAAAAAAATCTTTATGAACAATTTATTTGGATGCAAAAGTGAAGATTAAGCAAAATTATTCATGTGCACAAGGTTTCCAAAATTCTTGTAGATTTTACACACACAAAAAATTAAATGTATGTAAAAATATGAAAATTTAATATATTATAATAACCACTAATCTGATAAAATTTTGAAGAGTTATTATCTTTCACAAAATGAGACATGTTGGACAAAAGTTTAAATTTTATCATCAAAATTCAATCAACAATTGAGTACAAACTTAAGCAATATCACTTTCAAATGATACGGGTTTAGGGTTATCATTTTTACTTTTTATTTCAAATATAATTTTTTCAAAGATGAAGGTCATGTATAGTTGCGTTTTAACTACATGTATTTATAAAGATTCATGAAAATTTTTTCAAACAACCTACTTGGTTAAGATTTTCATAAAAAAACAAAAATAACCAATCATTGTTTTGCCCAAGCTGATCTAAATTGAAATTTTTTTGGAATGAATTTCATCAAATAAGGGATTGAAACTTTACAATATAGCTCAATTTTTATCTTAACAAGAAAAAAATAGAAAGATTTATAAAATGTTTTATTTTTTAATCAAAATAAAAAAATTTGAAATTAAATATTAATGTAATTTTATGAAAGACTTGTTATATTTAAGATAATGTGAATTGAACAGAAAAAATCAAACAAAACTGTATGCATGTGTGGATGAAACAAAGAAATGTGTTGAGATATATAATGAAAGCTGTTACATATAATAAAAAAAAATAGTGAATTATATAAATCATTATCATAGTTGTGAATGTCAAATTGATTTTCAGTGAAATTTAGCTCTAATAATTATGGAGTGTTCATAATCAAAATGAAATGATGACATATCTTTTAAGTATTAAATATGTTTTCAAACAATCTCTTCATTCAACATTCAATAGAGGGTGTCCAGAATATTATATTTAACTTACAAATGAAACTCACTATTGATCCATCACAAAGGTTTTTACAAACTTGTTTGAGAGTTGTTTTTTTTCTATTTTAGTTCTATATTTCAAAATTCTTTATGATTATTAACATAATTATTACAAATGTAATATTTTAGTTGTATGTTTGATCCCAAAAAAATTTATAAATTAGAGTTACAGCGACAACATGTTATTGACACGTAAAATAATTTGACTTTAAGACTTGTCATTAAGTCAAACTTATATTTAATTCAAGCAAGCAAATTTTTAATTTCTTCAAATTAATCAAATAAAATCATAACATAAAATATTAGTTTTTTTATTTGAAAGGTAATCTTAAGAAAAAAGTGATTCAAAGTTGTATATTTCTATGAATTAGAAAACTCATACTACAAGATGAAGAACCACTAATAAAAAGTAGTGATAGTAAAACTAATGAGGGCCAAAAATTTTTTAGGATTATGCATGAAGTAAATTCATAAAAATATGATATTCTTGTGATAGATATTTTAAGCTGATTTCAAGCAATATTACTAAAAGATAGCAAGGACATGCATGGAATTCTCTTTTGCAAAGATTATTTTTGAAATTTTGCAACGCTGTAATGCTCTCTTGGCTCACGCATAAAAAGTTGGCTTCCAAGGCATTATTTAGTGTTTATTTTTATGAATGCACATTTAAGAGTATAATTTATTTACTTATAATTTATTTATGTGTACCTCTATTATCACATCATTTTTTGTATTCACTTTTTCTTTGTGAATGTTTTTTTTTGTTATATATTTTTCACTAATAAAGAATTTATTTTATGATCAAAATGTATAAGAATGTAATTCCAATTTTTTAAAAGCTCAGCTATGAATGAAAAAATCTAGTTAATTTTGTTTGAAATGATAGATTATTAGGTGTTATAATACACAATGAAGAACATAATTCTATTATGCAAAAGCTTTAAAATTCATTTAGGTCTTCCAATAATAACACTAGGGGATGTAAACATGCATTTTTTTATGTGTATTACTTTCCAGTAAGCTATGTAAAAGAAAAGAGTCTAAATAAACCACATGATTATTCAATTCTAATCATTGTCACGCAAAAACTTGCAAACGTGTCTCTTGACAAAATACTACATATGAGACGAGGATGCGATTTCTAGAATAATGAATCCAGAATTCTTCAGTTCACGTTCCGGAACAGTTTTGAGTTGAATGCTCCACTCTAGATCGAGAATGCTGAAATGTTACCCTGTAAATCAATTTTTATTCTGAGTCAATGAACGTCTAGGTGGACCTTCGCAGATAAACCAAGCAAGAAATTTTGAGTGCAAGTAGCATTCTGAATAGTAACAAATTTTGAGTTAAGAGTGGGAGTTGCACTCTTATATGTTCGGATACGATGACATCTGGATGGCTCTTTCCCATTGGCTACTCCATCCGCGTTAATTTAGGCGACAAACACACTTTAATTAAGGTAATTTAGGTGCCGTTGTGTACGGTTGCTTAAATTATGGATGTCTACTTATGGGGCATGCGTATACAATGTAAACTTTGTATGTACATGTTTAGAAGTAGAAGACCTTTCCGTCAATGCAGATTCCGTATAGTATAATAATATGACTTTGTTTGAATGAACGAAGAAACCATTAATTCTAATCCTAAAATAAAAATTAGTTAAAGTTTATCAAATAAAAATATCTTACTAATTATATTGTTATGGATAGTCAAATTTTATTCAAAGAACAAAATGAAAAGAAATTTGGGAAAAAATACATAACCCTACTTAATTTTCAAAAAATAGAAATCTAACTGCATACATTGAAATGATCATTTGAGAAACTCATGAGGTGATTCTTCATTGCTTCAACGTTTACGTACCTTAGTTTTAGTGAAGGGATTAGGATTAAGTCATCAACTTACAATTCCTTACAATTTGGTTTATGATCAATTCATATTGAGTATGAAATGCTTACACTCGTCCAATTATTGAAGTCAACATAATTTTTTAAAATGTGAAGTACTTATAATTATTATTTTTAAAAGATGCAAATATTTTTTCTTTAAATATTATATAAGAAATGTTGGTATGCATTGTTTTTAGATTAAAAAAATGTGCTAAAAGACTTACTCCACAGTTTTGAGCATGTAGAGAAGTTAAGGTTTCTTATTCTTTGGTATTATTTGAATAGTATTTATCAATAAAGTCCTACATTTAGAAACATGAAAAGTGATTTTGCTTGACATTCCAACCATCATGAGATGCACACAAGAGATATTGGAATAATAGATGAAAAGATAGATGTATTTGATGTGAGAGAAAATCTTTTGCCTAAATTTTGACTTTCATACAGTTGCGGTTGCATACTTAATCTACTCTTCAAGTACTCATCCGTTTAAATAAGCATCATTTTTCCACAAAAACAGGGATTAATTTTACTTAGTTCAACATTACATGAATTATCATCTGGCACAAGTTTTGAACAATCTTTCCTAAATCAAACCCTTGGTTAGGGTTGAACAATCAACCCTAAACAAGTTTGGCTTTCAAAGTGACAGCCCGAACCTTAGCATGAAACAATTCAAACAATTGTCTATGATCATCAAATTTCATTAGCGCTTCTTTTTGAACTTATGAGGGTTTAGCAGCAAGTCTAAATCCTAAACCTCTATATTAACAACTTGCTTATAAAATGACTCAAATCTTTAAAATATAATTATTTTTTAAAAATAAAAATCTGAATCTTAAGAGGTAAGAATGTCATCATGAATTTCATCATCCAGATTTTCTTTAGCAATCTTTATAGTCTCCAAAAGTTCTTCAATGTCTTTCAAAAATTGCAACTCCACTGTTTTCATCATCAACATGAATAAAATTTTCAAGCTCTACTTGCTCAACTAAAAAAAGATCTAAAGCTACAATAGCTTGTGCAACATTGATCACTAAATTTTTCCTCTTGTTTGGTGTTTTTTGATTGGCTTTAAATGTCATTGTTTTTGCTTTCACAAATGCATTTTTGATAGAGTTTGATGACAAAATTGCCAAACTTTTTTGACATAACTCGTAGCAACAGCACGTACATCGTAGTTTGACTGAAATATGGAACAAACCATTGGAAATTCTTAATACAAGCTAGTGTTTTTGATTTTCAATCAATGTGCAAGATATTTGGGAAGTTCTCGTATTGTTAGCATAGACGAGAAGAAAAAACTGATCCTTGAGTTTTTTCTAACCTCTAGTTGTTGATATGTCTTCATCCAGCATAAGGAGGCTGTATTTTGATAGTAAGTAAAAAAACAAACCGATCTTGTTTACATTATACACATGAACGTTTGAGTATCATTTGGGGCTATAATCGCGTAGAATTTATCTAAAGCTATCAGCAATACAAGATTAAATTTATTGACTTCAGCTCTTTCTTCGTGAAGCAGCAACTTTTGTGACACTTCTAAATCAAATTAACCGTTGCCAAAATGCCTTACATTCAGAATTGATAAACTTGATATGGTATTTTTTTGTTTTAGTAATGGCAAGAGATGAAAAAATAAGAAGATTGGCACGAGGCATGCTATCAATGCATTTGTAAAGCAATTCTTCAAATTTGATAAAACAACCAACAAAGGATCAAAAAATCTTCTACTTAACTTCACACATGAACTTGGATTGTTTTAGAATTTTCTCTCATTTGTTTCACACCGTTCTAATAGTTCTTTCATTTACATTGTACGCATGCTCTAGAGACCTTTTGCTAGAAGCATCGGTCTTTTTTGACTTCTCAATGATATTGCATTGCTGAAACTCATTGAGGCGTTTTTTGGTCAGTTTGTTTGACATTGCATCTTCTATATATTTCTTCAACAATCCAAGTTTCTTGGAGACTACAACTTTGACAATTTTTGAGAGTATAATTTTGATAGTTTTTTGGACCGTGCAAATTTCTTGGATAGTGGAGGTTTCTTGAACAATGTAGGTTTAAGGATGAAAGACATGCTTTATACATGCTTAAATCCTAAATCCTAGCTTTGATAAATTTCTTCAATAGTGTAGATTTATTGGACAAAGTAGGTTCTACAGTGCAGGTTTCTCCAGCGTTGCAACTTTAAAAGTGCAGGATTCTTCCATAGTGCAGTTTTTACTTTGATGGCTAGGATTCTCTTGAAGCATTTGAAACCACCTTCTCAAAATTTTGCAGGAGCGTGAGGGTCGTCTAATATGAACATTCGTTAGCTTCCGAAAATATCAACATGGATTTGATTTGCATCCTGGCTCATCCATTCTCTCGCTCTCTACCTGACTCACTACCATCCATCACCATGCATCCTACCAAGCGCTTTCAAGACTGTCGTAACAATTTACTCAAGGAGAAAAAGAAGAATCTCAGACTTATTGCACTCAATTTTTACTTGAAGTTCAATTTTTGTTCGTCCATTTTTATCCTCAAAACACATGACTCTCCATCCAGGATCCATCGTTTGTGATTGACCACAGTCAGGTGCACTAACTCTCACTCATAGGCACAAAATGTCTGCATAGTAAAGCAAAGCGAGCTCCCCGCACTGCAAAAATAACGCAACCATTCCGAGCCAGGCCCAACCAATCTGATGTCTGCGCACTAGTGATTGTAATAGATCAGTCGGGACCAGGTTCTTTATGATCGTCTACGTACGCAGTTTAAGAGCACAAATTACTTCTAGGTTCAAGTTGCGTATCCATATGACTTCATTTCATAAGTCTAGGTAAGTGAATGATAATAACATACTAATACCTTGTGGGTTTTTCAATTAAAATTTTGTTCCTTAAACCCAAATTGAACTTCCACTCCTCATTTTTGCTACGTATTTCCTCATTAATTTAAGAGGTGACTTTGGTGATTATTGTACAGATATTACACTTGCAGTACAAGGCATGTAGTCTATCTACCAAATTCATTAAAAATTTCACCAAAGAGTCTATAACCGAAAGGATTGAGTGTACAAAAAATATAGTGCATTCGAAGGACAAACTAACTTAACAAGAATGATTTATGAATTTTAGTAGCTAGAAATTGGTCTGTAGACTTTCTGTGTACATCGCTGTGCGAATATTTGCTATTATTTCATCATCGCACTTGATTTTGTTGCACTCCTCCTGGCTACGAGACTCATTATGGAAATTCTCGTGATCTTACTTTCAGTTCCTTAACTTCAAATAAAGTCTGACAAGATTTTTCACAATATCTCACGTGAAGTTTCTAAACTGAGACCAAGATATACAACATTAGGATTTAATGTAGTCATGTGAAAGTGTACAAGGCAGTGAAGGCCATTCGTTTTGAGTCCACAGCTGTGGGTCAGGTCTAAATTGAGTATGCCCTGATCGTGACTTCTATACAGAGCTGGGAGTGTTTAGGAGCCATGATCTCAAGGAACCTGGTATCCTTACCACATTCCCTTATCAAACAGAGATATTATGGACATACAATTATTATAATATTCTAAACACACATTCATGTCATTCATTCTCAACAACTTCTATGGATCAAGTACCCTGTAACTTCCGCTTGTATTGTTCGTTTGTCCATATTACCCTAATAAACTCCGTCCTGATTGCATTGAGTGAAGGTTTTATTACACTCCTTGGATCAAGATGATCTGAAATGTGTTATGAAATCTGATATTTTTATTCCCCTACACAAATCAGTTTAGGGATCTAGCTGTTCCAGTTTCTTCAAATTCTCACCGTGTAGCTTGTGGTGCAAGGCATGACACTTTCACAAGAAAGAAAGATCATAATCCTTGCAGAACGACATGAATCTATTATCCAGCATTTGGTTATAAAGAGGAGCAAAATTTAGTTACAACAGAACAAACACCTCCAAAAGCCACTGACAGAGCTCAAAATGTGAGTACACCATGATTTAATGGAAGAAAGACAGATAGATCACACAAGGCCGATGGCTGTAAGAAGGCTGCAGGCTAGAACAACCCCGACCGTATGTCTGTGGGCCGACGGCATACGGTCACCGTCGTGACGGTCTCTCGTTTGTCACCGTCGCGTCAAGAAGTCACCCGTCCAACGCGCACATTCCGGAAATAAATTCGACACACAGATAGTCGATGTGAGACACGTGTCGGCGTGATGGAACAGTGTGCGCGTCAAGAGCGTCAGTGCGGGGTTCAATTTCTTGGATCTTCGGCTGGTAATCTCATCAGTGTCTTCAGCCCAGAGCTAACTATTCTTTCGCTTTTACTAAAGAATACCGTGTGCGGGACACAGAAGCGGCTTGTTCAGTCTTCCTTAGTACATTCTGAGACATTTAGCTCGCTGAACCTCGGCAATTCCTTGGAATCGACGTGCATGGCAAGGTGGTGCAGAATGAAATCATTCGACAAATGATTTCTGCATTCATCAAATCTCCACCTCCAAGGTCGCCCGATCCGTCATCGCCAATCCGAGAGAAAGAAATGCTAGACGAAAAGGTCGGCCGGAGTTGTCTTGAGGGCGAAACATGAAACCACTGGTTGACGGTGACGGTGAAACCCGAAGGATGACGGTGACTGTGAAACCCGAACGGTGTACGTACGCCGTCAGCCCGGAGAGAATACGGTCGGGGTTATTCTAGCATGAAGTAGAAGAAGCTCACCCCGCTCAAATTCTGTTGAAGTATATTTATGGCATACAACGGAAAGGAACAATATTACATTAACCCAACACCTACCTACAACTAGATAGCTACAGTACACTACGTCTCAATATACAGACCAATATGTTTCAAACTGATTTGTCAAACAAACCCCTTATACACTGTCTAGAATTTGTATCTTACAAGGGGTCGTTACTCGGTCTTTAGGGTTTAGGGGATCTCAATCTACTTTTGCGGTTAGTCAATTGAGTACGGCATTTTTAATTCGAAATTTGCACGCGCAAACCGCATAAATTTAAAAAGCATATCAAGGTCAAAGCCTCGAGGAGAAATGATTGTCGAGTAAGCAAGTGTGACGCATACGAGGTTTTACGATGATGTCGGTGATTTTCAGCAAGAAACGCTCAAATTAAAATCTTTAAAAAAAGGCGTCATTGCTGAATATGCATACATCTTGCTCAATTTGAAATGTTATGAAGAACGTATTGTCAGTTTGATCAAAATCAAGATTGGATGTTTTAAGAATTGCGACGATTGAAAATGATAGAACGACTTCTCTTGGCTTCGTTTTGAGATTACATTTGTCTCAAGCTTTATGGAGAAGTGTTCAAAAACTCATTCTATTAAGTTGGCAAGAACATTAGAACACTTGAATCACTGTCTTGTAGTCTCAAGCGCTCAAAGGGAATAATAAACTTCAGCGAGATGAGTCCGATTCTGAAGACGAGGGTCTGTCGCTGATTAAGAATAACCTTGATCAGTGGTGAGGAGAAAAGATGGGGTTTGAATAAGTTCAGAGGTGATTTATTTAGAGATGATTTTTGCAAGAAAAAAATTCTCACTTTCTTGCAAAAAATCTTATTCAAAGTGGCTTCCATCTTGAATCAGTAGTTTTTTTTTGTTTGGGGAAAAGCATTTTTTCTAAATCTCTATTACATTGAAATGACTGAGAGAACTTCGTGGCACAATTTTTTACGATGAATTAAAGAAAAATCTTTGCATACAATGCGCAGATTAGGACAGAAAATATAACAATGAGAATGATGTAGTTTATATTTTGTTTATTTAAACATATATGTGTGCATGGGGTTATTACGACCGGTGGAGTGTCAAAAGTATCAAAAGTATCACGTGTCCATGAAGCCGACACTTCAAGATCCAGTACCTCTTTCTCTCATAAACGAACACTCATGAAGTTGTAGCAACGAACAATACCAAACTTAATATGCTTGTCCAAAGACTCAAAATCTTTCCAAAATGATATCAGAAGAACACGTGGGATTCTATGTAGGTTTGGGTTCCATTGGAAAATCGCGCAAGGCCGAAACTCCGACTAACACTCATCCGGAGCTCTTTGGACCAAAAGGTTTGGATCTTGCACGCGATACAGAATTGTCAAGTGCACGAAGTAACATTGTCCAAAGCCAATCCAAAACCCTCAGGACCCAAGATGAGGACTATGAAATAGGCCTCTGCAAGGTAAAAGTTAAACGGGTAATAAAATGTGTTCTACCTTTACTCTACCCCTACCCTTACCACATTGGTCGCGCTTTACTTTACCCCTTTAACCGGGTAATTATCCAATAAAATTTAAAAATACACTTTACCTTTACTTTACCTGTTAAACGGGTAATTGTCCAATAAAAAAATACACTTTCTCTTTAATTTATCCGTTAATCAAATAATTACCCAAAAAAATACATTTTTAATCGCTAAACAGTTGCATATGATGATAGTTTCTAATGACAACTTCTGAACATCAATATTTGATTCTCTTAATTTCCAATGAGTACAGAGATTATCAGTTTGCCAATAATAAGTGAAAAGGTTAATTTATTATCTAAATAATATATATAAGATGTGTAAATTTTATTTTTTTATAATTTTCTAAAATCTTTCGATATAAAACATGAAAAAACTGTTTATGAAGAATGTAAATCCTTCATCATTTTCTATTCTTAACCTATTCTTTTATTCAAAAGATGACTTAAAATATATACAGGGAAAGCTTGAGCACCATTAGACAATTGTATTATTTATGTCGATAAATTAACAATCTTAGCATATCTTACAACTGGAAGACATGTCAACACTTTTGCTCTTATATAGAATTAAACCTTTATTTATAATCACTATTCTAGAAGCCATAAGTTTTGTTATGTATAAAAAATCCGACATATGAATATTGCTAACTTAAGAGTTATTTACTCGGGTAATGGGTAAATAAATGGACATTACCTTTACTCTAACCTGTAACTCACCCATTGATAATCTTCATACTTTTACCTTTTACCCTTGAGTAAAAGGTATTTCACCTTGCCGAGGCCTACTATGAAATGGATGATCTATATGGTACTTGTCCCACCTTCGTGTAATTGTGAGAGCTATGTCCAAAATACTTTCATCCCAGATACACTGAGGAAATCCGGGTCATGGATCCAGCGTTTCAAGCCATCTACATCGGGCTGATATTTTTTAAGAACTATTTGCTGCAGTCTATTAGCTCCACCTGCAATATGATGCCCAAGTCAAAGCGTCAAGGAAGTCAAAATCTCAAGAAGATAAAGTCCAAAGGTTTCAAAAGCTGAGATCTGATTTTGGATTTAAAAGATAGTGGAACTTAAGGATCTGTTGCCGAAGACGAAAAACTGATTAAGATTGGAAGTAATTGCACGTAGACTTGTATGGAGAGGGTCTCACTGGAGGAAGACAAACTCAATCAACTGCAAGATTTGATAGGATCTTTCGGAGTTACTAAAGAGAGTCGCAAGAGAAGAATTGAGCGATGCGCCAAACATCGCATGCAGACTAAACAAATATTTCCAAGCGATCGCGAATCCGAGATGTGAACATTTCAATGACTGGAGAGTTCACTTGCAATCTGCACTGCGGCTAAATCTAAGAGGTTATAGCGGGCATAGTTGATTCAATGGTTGACTGTTACAACATCCGAAATCTTTTTATTTTGTGTTCATACAGGAAGTAAGATTAGATACTACAGACGGTCGCCGGAACATAGGCATGGGTTCAAGACTACAGATAGAGTACACAAAGTAGATTATAGCTTTAGGAAACTTGTGCATGGTTTAATTTGGCTGTATAGGCTGGATTTAGGACCTCCAGAAGTTACTTGTGTACCAAACTGCGAACAGATATTTTCTTCCGTGGTAGAAGGATAGTATGTTAAGGTGATTGTCTCATTGGCATTGAATTTGAGTTTATTTCGTAGCATTAAAAAATGTGAGTAAGAAGGTCTTGCTTTGTGTCCTCGTGAGTGGAAGTTAAATCTACACGTCTTGATGTGAGGAGAAAGTGTTTACTTGATCCGAAAGCCAAGACGAAGTGAAAACTCACTAAATGTCTTATCAAATATAGTAGTTTTTCGATTTTCTCTCCCACTAACATTCAAATGTTTAGACTCCACTCATAGAACATTTGAATATTCTGGTCCAGATGATCACTGCAATGATCATCTGGTCCAGATCATCATCAGTTCAAATTCATTCAGGTGAAAAGAGTGAAGAGATGCGACCTCGTTCACGGACTCCGCAGAACAAAGAGCTCAAGGTATTTCGGTGAAATGAGTAAAGAATTGCTTGTGTTACATCCATCTCAGACGACATTCTAGTATGTGTAGATAGGTCAGTGCTGAAAGCACGAGTTGAAGATAAACTACTTGATAGATATGATAACAGAAGAATTCAACCACGGACGAATCCAGCAGCAGGTTTTAATTGGAACATTCAGGATCGCAACCACCAGTCAACAGTCTGCAAGCTCAGTCAGGCTAAATCTAAACTGACTAAGAAATTAGAGATATGGATGAAAGAATCAACTTTACCGATGACCGCAAACAAAGAAACGAAAAACATTTGCGTACATAAGTACCAAGTACATTGTCAACTTCGGAATCCAAATGTTCAGATTCGAGCCTCGAAGAATTCAGCACAAAACGAACTTTCATATCATACGTCACTTTGAAAGTGACGTATGATATGGATTCATAAACAGACCCATTTGATATTACACTTCCTTCATTATCAAGAAATGCACTTCCCTTGAAAACCATATGGCGGTCAGCTGCGTGATGTGTAGGTAACATCTGTTACTCTACAAATATTGAGAGAAGTTGTCAAGAGTTAAGGAGAGACAAAGTTCTTATTTCCGACGAATTTAAAACCCCAGTAGACACAGGGAAGAATCTCTGCAAATGCCGACCATGTGTCGGAACCTTCGTCTTCTCTACATGTTCGCTGACGAAAACATGGATTCACAACACTGTGCGGCTAAATCGAATTAAAGTGTTTGGTTAGCCTCACGCCCTGTACAAGGGAAATTGAAATTGAAACAGTCAATGGCTTAAGTAATACTTAAAAGAAACATAAACGTAGATGAAGCTACTGTCCAACATGAGCGCAATCTGTCAAGTGACCCCATAAGTCGTCCTCCATTTGAAAAGGCCGGGGGCGGTGCAGGATACACGGATGGAGTAGGGCTACTAGCAGGTAAAATATTTGTAATAGCTACTTTCTGGCCTTCTGCACAATGCTTGTCAATTGAGCATACAAAGTACAGAGGCTGAGTGTCATTGACGATATATAGTGTGGGAGGAGTTGGACTAGTCACATCCGTGTAAGTTGCATAATTGCACGAGTCATACATCTCTTTCGTAGAAACCAAAACAACCGTGTGAGAATCATCATACAAAAATTGGAGTGTGTCCCCGACTGAAATCTTGACGGATTTGGCCCACATCTCGTACTGTTCGACCAGAGTCGTATTGCTGTGACTTGGACCCGGGTCATTTGTCCAAAGAGCACCGCTCACAAAGTTTGCCCCCACAACAAACTTTGCACCTCCCACCGGCTTCAACACTTCGCACAGCACAAGGCATATTAAAACAAGCCTCGAGAAAGCAGCCAACCTCGTGAACTTTGCTTCCATCGTTCCCCAAATGTTGTGCAACTGAAAAAACACCTGCGAGCTGGACCTAATTAAGAAGGGCAAATGTTGACTGCCTTCGATTTCGTCTCCCTTGCTCGAAAAAAAGGGGAGAGCTCCAATGACAAGCAGAAACTCCGACCTTCCTGTCCTATACGTGCAGAAGTCTTATACAATCCCCTGCTTGATGTTCAGATAGCGCATTTTCAAGTGCACAGCCATGGTCTGAGATGTTCTTCACGTACCACGCTCGAAGGATCTTCGGACACGGGCAAGCAGCCACGAAATACCCGGTCACCACGCAAGAAAGTAGCTGCCGCACGAGACGTTGGCAACTAGAGAGTAAGAGCACCCTCAGACGAACAACAACTTAAAAAGCCGAATCAGTAAGATCGACCCATCGCGAGCGACGAACATGAGTTCAGTCGATGGCAGATAGGGTTGACAAGTCTCACTGATCCTACAGCGGACACGCGGTAGATAGTCGGCTTGACAGAAGACCCAGGACTCGGACCACTGTTCTCCAGTCTCTTATGCAAGCAAAGGCCTGTGTGTCCTTTTTCCTGCTTCTCAATTTGCTCACCTTTCGTCTGCACGGTAAGCATCGTCCATCATTAGGAAATCAACAACTAAGTGCAGTTTTGAAATCACGTCAGAACTAGGAGAATCTCCGGTCCGAATCCGGAGATTCTTACATGTCTTTAATTTTGCAAAAAAGCGAAGGCATCGGAATCGTGTGATGGAGGACAAATCAGAATTTGAACTAGCAACATGTGTCAACTTACACAAAGGCAGCGCCCGTAAGTTGTCCAGAAAAGTCTCCAAGCTACACCAGAATGTCCTAGGTCGTCGGTGAACAGGGCGAGGAAACGAGGAGTTACAGACGCTGGAAACAAAGTTTCAAGCTCTTACAGTCTGCTTCGGCATGGATGCCTCGGTAGCTCTGTTTGAGCATTCTCTAGAAAGATGAAATAGTGTCTCCTCTCTCTCTACCACTCTAATCTCTCCACGAAGCATTCTCTTGAATGGCATTCGCTCGGAAGAATGCTCAACAGCCCAATTTTGTCTTCGCTCTCGTAGTCCTAAGAAATCTACTCGGATCAACGTTCGCATCACTAGTCTTTCCTACAAGTGGTTTGTCTCTTCCATCAAAATAGCCGAATGAACACACACGCAGAGCGAACGCGGCACTTTTCTTCACATTGCCTCATGAAGCTTGGCATACGTCAGTAAGAGCTCATGGCTCGTATCTGTAGACAAGATGCTGCAAAGAATTTGGCAGACACTGTTTCTCAATCCTTGACACAGTTTGCATGTGATGTGATTCGTATTAATTTAGTCATAATGAAAGTCGGAATCACTTACAAACATCATTCACCACTCCTGCAAAGAAAGTTCAGCTCCGAAATTATGAATTCTATCGAAGGTTTCCAGATTGTAGAGTGCTAGCTCCTCCGAGACAGCGTCGTCTGTTCCTCACAGACTCCACTAGAAATTTCCGTACACCTACATCAATACTTCGATTTTGTCTGTTTTTTCTGGATCCGAGTCAGAGTATTTAATCATTGTCCAAAGGGTTGAGACTGCTGCATAGCATTGACAATTGAACGTATGAATAGCAGAGACGCCTTTAAAATTTGTGTGCAGTGTCTGTTTAAATAATTGACCCGCGTAATCTTCGCACATCCTAAGTGTTCCTGCTGATAACATTTACAGCAGAGGATGTGTGTCTAATATTCGGTCCAGACCAATGACAGGTCACCAGGGAGCTTCGCATCCATATCGGGTCAATGTGTCCTTTGGATGGCTTGTCTACCTAACTCGCTTGATTGGGCATGGATTACAAGACTGTCTTCCATCTCCTTATGTCTAATAATATCAACCTGAATAACAGAGTCCACGCATAGAGGCCTCCTGTACAGTACTGCAACTTGCCTCTGGAAGCGCTTAGACATATATGTCATGCAGCATCAGGGCAGAACCCTTGGTGTGCGAAATTCCTCTTTACTCGCCAATTGGCAGTCTCCTCCACGATTCTCTGCTATCGCCGTGGTATCCTCCTCGATAGCCGTCCACACCTCATCATTACCTCGTAATTTATTTATACCTGAATTAGGTCAGAAGGACAGTGTCACCTCCGCTCTTCTTCCCTCCAAATTTCCAAAACAGCATTCAAATGGACGCTCCACGAAGTTCGACGGGCTGGAGCAAAGAATTTCACCTTGCCAGACGGACTCGATAGTTAATACACTCGAGGGTTCTTTCTTATTTGACTTATTTATATGTAAGAAGAGAAATAGGTTTCAGATTGTGCGTAAGGCCTAAAAAGGGGAGAAAACCGAGTTATATAGCAAAAATATAGGGCACGATAAGCTTGCACACGTTGCATCATGAATGGGAAGAGGAGCAAGAAAGATAGCAAGAATTATAGGAAAATCCTATCAGGTCCTAGAGTGATGAAACCAAGGGGTTAGTAAGAGGCTAGCCGTTATAGCGTTGCAATGTGAATGTTTCATTTACGAAAACGCAAAAGAAAATCGAAGTAGATGGACAGATATAAACATCATATTTTGTATCACCCTCATCCGCCAGAAATCCCTCGCCTATTTTCTAAAATGCAAAGAAGAAATGTTTCGTTAGGGTATGTAGAACTAAAGGTACGTACACACAGAGTTTAACCTCCCAATAGGGTTCGAAGTCATTATTGGGAGTTGTCGTAAAGTAGTAAAGTCGTAGAGTAAAGTGTACAGCCTAGAGTATCATTTTACAACAGTGATATACATTGATGCTAGGGTTGTACGGCACTATTGTGAGTTGTCACTCCCAAGAATAAAGTGCACAAAATTGAATATTATTTTACAATCGTGACATGCATTGATGCTAGGGTTGTATGTCACTATTGGGAATACTCATTCACAAGAGTAAAGTGCACGTCCTTGAGTATCACTTTCCAATAGTGACATACACTTATCAGTGACGTCAGTGTTGGAAGTTGTCATTCACAAGAGTAAAGTGCACATGCTTGAATATCACTTTCCAATAATGACATACATTGATACTAGGGTTGGACGTCACTCACAAAAATAATGTATGCAACAATCTTATCACTTTCCAATAATGACTTACATTGATACTAGGGTTGGACGTCACTCTTGGGAGCTGTCACTCACAAAAATAATGTATGCAACAATCTTATCGTAAGTTCCATCCACTTAGAATAGTTTGTAAGTTAGTTGTTTGGCTACAAAATCTCATTCATTCTCTATTTTGTATTGTCCATGACTATGAATGTTGATATTATTATCGCATTTGAATACAAATACATGCATAAAAATTTAATTGAAACAATCAATGACACCATATGTAGTAAAGTATTTTACTTAAACCTAGAAAGAGTAAACTGTGAAGATGTATGTTTAAATAAAGTATGTTACACTACACTCTTCTGAGACTTGAATCATGGTAGGAATTGTCATTATTCAATAGTATCATTTAGTGACATATTGTTATTATTAGACAGATTTACTCGTTATAATCTAATGGTTTTTTGGATATCACTAGATGACACTATTGTAAAGTTTAACTCTAAATGGTTTGGCAAAAACGGATAGAGTAAAGTATATCCAACCTAAACCATCGTCAGGACTGCTAGACTTCTGCGTTTTTGAACCCCTGTGAACTTCATGGAAATCGCTGATGCCGAGGATCAAAGGTGCCGGAATATTGCCCTTGGCAAGTTGTTGTAAATCCCGATCTCGGTAGTTTTTACGAAACAAAAACGTTTCAAGTGAAGACCAAAACCTAGGGACTGAAATCCTGAGCGGTTTAGACAAACTTAGATCTCAATCTCACCATTTTTTTCCCACGTCGACTTATTCGTTCTTGTTGGCTTTTTCCTTCCTTTCATATTAGTTCCAGTTCTGATCTTATACCTGATACTTTCCCTTTATCCTGCTCTCTTTGCCGGATTAAACTATGCTCAGAAAAGATGTTATTACTTGATAGGACGCCGAAAAGGGAAATATGACCACCACAATGAGGGCAAAGACTACAAGCAAGCCCTTGGAGTCATGTGCTTTATATCACATCGTTGCGCGAGCTTTTTCATGTATATCTGGAGTATAGTTCCTTTGGAACTCGCTGCTCTTCATATTTAACTAGACATGGTTTTAAGTCACTTTATAATAATTCGGCTCGGTTGTAGAGACAAACACAACAACGCAGTTCATCAACTTTCTTCATTTTTTAGCCATGCTCGGGCAAACTCACCTCGAAGGCCTTGTTGCGCCAGTTTCCTTCAAAGCCGCATGTAAATCGTCCCAGCTTGGCTGAGTCCTATTTAAATAAGATTTTACATGTCTACGAAGGTGACAAAACTACCCTAATCAAGCAAATCACATGTTCATGGTGCTTGCTTGAGGTACGTATTGCTTATCAAAAACTGCCTTTTATTCCTGAGGTCTAAACACATGTAGACACAGGGGGAGGTGTAACCGGAGGAACACAAACAAGTGGAAGACTCTATCTACACAGCAGTAGACCATTCCTATGTGCACATGGTTCAGGCCAAAACTTCCTCCGACGTGGATGGCACGGTGACCAAACATAGCAGTTGTTCACTGCGCAAGCACAAAACTACAGTAATTAGACAGGTTATTTCTTCACAGCACTGAGCCCTTCTCTCTCGCACTATGAAATTAGCAAATTAAACAGCGTCAAGCCTGTGACAGAGAACTGTTTGTACAGCGTATAAAGTGAAGTACACAATTGCACTTAATGTACTGTAAATACACTTTCATCAAGTCTTTAATAGATATTAGGGAGATTGAGAATACAGTAGACGGATTTCATGTCTATTGCTCTTTGTCATAAAGCAGTTAAATCTCACGTGTTGGATATAACTCGGAACCCAGTTTGTGATAGACCTGTAGAGACGCCATGTAAACCCTAAACCTGTAATGATTTAACTGGGAATCTATACTTAAAGGAAGAGTAAAGCCTACGCTTGGCTCACTGCAGGCTAGATCAACCCCGACCGTATGCCTGTGGGCTGACGGCATACGGTCACCGTTGTGACGGTCTCTCCTTTGTCACCGTCGCGTGAAGTACTCACCCGCCGAGCTCGCACCCTCTAGAAGCCGTTCGATGCATTTGTTCAACATGAACTTCGATTCTCAGCGGTAAAGCGCTGGCTGCTCCGTAGCTGCTTTGTCGATTAGAGGGTTTAGGGTTCACAAGATTAGAATTCATGCACCCAGGTAGGGGGGTCATTCCTCAGACACGGCAGTCACTTCTGATAAGGAATCCACGGAATAATGAGGAAAATAAGCACGCACGAGTATTATGCAATCACGTCTCGAAATCGACTCATCCTGTTCATAAAGGCGATTAGATCGGTTTCAGGGACTAGCTGCCTACAGCTCCGTAGCTGACATTGTGCTCGAAATGTTGCAGCTTTACAGGACTAAAATTCATCCTGCCAGCTTCTGGTAAATTTCCATGGCCCCGACAATAACTCCCGCATGTACATACCAAACCTGCCGTGAAGTCACGGGAGAACACGTTTATTTTGGGGTCGTAGCTCTTCCTTTCTTTCGAGAATTCTGTGATTCTTGTTAATTTTGATGGGATGGTGCTCCACCGCCGGAGCGTTCGGTTGAATTCAGAGACATTGGGATAGCATAGTCTACTTGGACTCTATTCCAAGCTTGGACTGTAGAAAAGATGAAGATCCAAGAGTATGAGCCCGGCACGAAGGCTCTTGGCTCGCACACCGTATGGGTTTAGGCTGATCCGCCATCGCAAAGTGCATTCCAAGAAATGCGAGACGAACATTTTCTCCGGCCTCGCCTCGAAAATCCCAGTGACGGTGAACCACGAACGGTGTACGTATACCGTCAACCCGCGAAATATACGGTCGGGGTTGATCTAGCCAAAAGTCCATTTAGCCCTCCACAGGCGGGAGGAGCTTTTGTTGCCAATCCAAATTTGGAAAGCTGTGCCACTTTTCACAATTTTAACAATGATTCTAGCCATGTTATGGTTTCTTCTTAATAACTGAATGGCATGAAACTATGCAGATCTATGGCAACATATTCAGAGGCAGACATTTTGAATTTTAGTGACTTCAAACTAGTGAAATAACATTGTACGTGCAGAAAACAAGTCAAAATTTAGAATTTACATAATAAATCTTAATAACCCCATTAAGTCCTCCTGACCGTGAGAGCCAATTTTGTGGAATCTTGAAGCTCGAAATCTTTTAACACAGAATCCTCGTGATGGTGACCGTAAATGATAAGAATGTTAGCCATGATTTACAACAGCTAACCATGAAGTATTGTAATTCACTTCAAACACTACCCGCCTATCCCTTGTTCTTACATTACAGCAAGCGATGCCTGGAGATACTGAACAGCACTGCACATGCCTGTCTCCAATGCTTCAGCGACTGTAACTTGCAGCCTCTTGTACTTACATAAAACCCACATCCAAAAGTATGTGTCCACGCAGCAGAGGGGACCAGTTAGATTCCCTTGCGTTCCGTACGTCTCACGAACTGGTCTCATAACATTGCAAGATATCGCCATGATATAATTGCTCTAACCTCATCATTTCTCCAGAAAGTAGTAAATGAAGAAAAGTTAAGATCGATGATAATCATTGAGCTCATCTAATCTTCACGTGTTTCATAATTTTTCATCAGACATTAACTAAGAAAACTCGTGTCCGTATATGGTCTTACCAGATATGACACGTGTATATATAGGATTATCCTACCCATAAACTTCCAAATTATGTGAGTGTTCAGGATCTCTGTTTCAAAATGCTGTTGGAAGG
This sequence comes from Marchantia polymorpha subsp. ruderalis, assembly GCA_037833965.1. Taxonomy (NCBI): domain Eukaryota; kingdom Viridiplantae; phylum Streptophyta; class Marchantiopsida; order Marchantiales; family Marchantiaceae; genus Marchantia; species Marchantia polymorpha. Next base: position 68,825 of record AP031357.1, read on the forward strand.
TATGTTGAAACAGTACAGTTAACTCCGCTCTGATGTTAATCTCGTAGCAAATGAGAGGATGGGCTTTAGGATGGAGAAGTGGCTTCGCCCAAAGACATTGCGAATACAGAAGGATAGGTACTACATGGAAACCTGTGCCAGCCTTGGATGGGGAGGCTAAACTCCAGATATACTACTGTACATTAGATCTATGGTGACTACATTCGCTACAAGACTTTACGTCAGCGAGGCAAGTGGACTGGTCGTGATATCGGATGGTACTTTCTCTAGTCGATATCATTCAGTGAGAATATGCTAGGATATATAGATTCCATTCCAAGGTATCGCTCCGTAGATTTAGATATATATATATATATATTATTTCTTTACAAGTATCTATGATCTATCTACTTTTATCATCATATTAATTGGGATCAAAACGAAATGTGAAAGATGTTGGATAATGCGACACAAATTTTCGATAAAATCTCAATTGGTGTCTCTCCGATGAGCGTACCATTCAATTAGTTCTTTTTCAATGGACAGATTGTTCGTGGCTTTTAGTAAAATTAATCAAATATGAACATGTGATTTGCTACATAATTAGGATTTCATATCTGTAGATTTTTTTTCAAATTGGCTCCATTAGAAAAGAAAACTTGTCTACAGTTTTTTTAAATTCTACTTTAAAAAATATATATTCATTTGAAGATTAAAAATTTAAATTTGATATCTTCATCTTTCGATAAATTTTCTAGAAATTATCAGATTGAGATATCATTTTATTTATTCTTATAACATGATTGACACATAGAAGGTTGAGAAAAATATTCAAGAGATGTGTTGAAACAATTTTATTTTCTATGTTTAATTAAAAATAATATTAAAAATGTAATTGCATTCATGTGAATTTGAACATACATGTAAAAAATAGACATTCGTGTTGATTACCTAGTTGTTATCACAATTTGATGTCATTATCATGTATATATTGGATTCTACATGTTTAATAACTTTGTGTATTTCATGAAAAATTTAATCTAATCAATTTAACAGCAAATTTTTTTATGATTATATTATCAATATAAATATTTTCATATTTAAATGAAAAATTTTAACATAAAATTCTGGATTGCAAATTTCAAAGTTTGAAAGTTGATCATTTTCATTGCTGGTACAGATTACTTTGCATTATCTTTTTCTGCACTGTTTGTTGTGAAAAACATCTTAATTTAAATTTTCTTATTTTATCCGTTTTCAAAGATTTATGTGATAAATCTATTTCTGTAATTTTTTGAATAACAACGCAATAATATGGTACTTACATAACTATAATTTTCAGGTGTGATAGAGTATTTAGATATCTTATCTTCAACTACATAGCACTCAATTCTAGATATCGATATTGTGCAGGTTGAGGATCCTGGTGTAGATATGTGGAGCCTAGGATGTGCACATAAGAACATGGCTAGACCAACAAAGAGGATGGCTATATTATATTGGCCATGAGTTTACACGAATTCGTGATGTAGAATCATTAGTTTTGCATCTTCTTGGTCTTTGAATTTCATGTTTACTGGTGACATGCCTAAATTTTACAACATGTTGCTTTTACGAGAGATTGAACTTCAAATAGGTTGCTTACTTAATTCATACTCTTATGGAACTAGATTTAAATGAATCAAAGTTCTTCTATATATGTATTATCCAGAGTCACCCTGAAAAAAATGCAGACCCTACACATATTGTTGGTGCCTCCAAATGGCGAAGTGAAGGGTGTTGGTTGTTTCAATATGGACCCATGACCTACTGGGCGAAATTTGAGAAATTCTCGTAAATTCCACTCCTCATATTCATAAGTTGGCTGATGTGAAAGTTTCCAAAATGAATTTATGGGCAAACGAAGACAAATGAACTGTTCATGCATAGTTTTTCTGGTCCAAACCGTGAATCTGTTTGATAAGATCTCCAAATCTAAGAGAACAACAAATTATATCGAAAAGTTGATAATGTTCAGTAATTGTATGCAACCCATAAACTCTAGGCGGTATCTTCTCAACATGCAGTCAATGTTTCTTCCTTCACTTTCAAAATGTATTACGGTATTGCCATAGAGGCTTATAGGGATTTCCACCAAGCGTAGAAAGCACATCGACGTATGTGGCTTACCGAAAAACCCGGATAAAGCAAGGTTGTAAAAATGAAGTAGGTTTGTAACAGTCTGCGGGGAAAACCAGGCTGCCGATTATAAGAGGGTGGAAAAGTTTCTTCTATAATATTAACACAAAAATGTATATATTAGCGATGGACTTGTTCATTAGTGCACCCCGATGAACTGACCCAAGCAGTACACTTAATTAGGTTTGGTTTGATGTCATCGTGAATTTGTTCATTTCTAACACAATATATCAGAGGGAGGGGCTAGTTACTCACGAATGTCACATAGAGAACACGAAGGCGTTAGAAGAACACCTACAATATTGGACGAATCCACAATTAGTAACGTGAGGGCTAATTAGCCCAAAGTGAAGGATAACTAACCATTTTATATTTCAAAATGTAAATACTCATTTTCATCTGAAAACTATCGTATCTAGAGAGTAGAAAGACGTAATAATGCCTGTTGTGAATCACACATGAGGACCTGTCCCAGACCATGAAGACCTGCATATAGTGACACTTCTTACAAGAAGCAGTTGCTGTAATGGGATGCTCTCGGAAGATGTACTTGCTATATTCTGTTATTTTCATACGTTGTAAACTAGTTTACTTTGAAATGTCCTGGAAAAGATTACAATTATAACCTTTTTTTATGTTGTAAATGTAACGTTTGATTACACTGTACTTCGCATTGTCTTCCCAAAGTCGACTTAAGGAAACTGGTGTGGGAGTAAACGAAATTTAAAATGCTAGAGTCTCTTGACTACTAACTGATACTCCTGAATTTGACTTGATTATTGGTGAAAAAAAACGATTGTTTGTCCTCAATGATTGTAGTTCATTGAGGACTATGATATCGGTCAATAAAAATCTGTAATATGATAGACTCAAACGCAAGTCTGCGTGTTTTTAGGAAAGCAAGTTTGGTCGATCGGTTAAATAGTACATCAGCAGATACAAGGGCTTCGCATGGAAGACCAAAGCACGCAAATCTAGGTGTTGCGCTGAAAAGCTGCAGAAAAATATACCACATGGCAAGAAGTAAAGACAAACCGATGAATGCATCCCAAGAGGTCATAAGAAGTAACAAGGTGGAACAGTTGGAGAAGCAGCTCTGTTGAATTCACACTGGTGGTAAGTGCGTGTACGGTGAAGAAGGTTTTAGTCTGACGCAAAAGAGTCGGAAGAGTTGTTGATGGAGTTTAGACGGACAAATTTTTTTTTATCGACAGAGTTCAGAGTTTGATAGATATGTGGATGTTATGATATTTTAAGATGTCGATTAAAACTTAAAAAATGCAGAGTAGCTAGAAGAAAACAACGCTGCTGACAGAGATAAAAAGTAAAGACCAAATTTTGTAAGCTAGTGTAAGTGAGTCCTCTATTTGATGGAAAAACAGATAAGAAACTGTACTTTGACTCAATTCCTTTTGCCAATTAAAGGAGTAAAAAATAATGGCAACAAAAAATCCCTTCTTCATGATAATCACAAGGAGATTCAATCTATACACAGCTATTTTCGAAAAGGGAAGTGAAATTGATGCTTCACTTGTCATCTGTCACATTTCTAATGGTACAGTTGATTGTCATTGTTGTTGGGGATCTCAAAATCGCCCTAATGCAGAGCTTCCCCGCTAAGTTTTATGAACAGGTAATCACCAATGACAATCGGTCCCTAGAAAATTGCCTTGAGGACCTTGTAAAGAATGGATAATATTACAACTTTCTAAAAGCTAATCTACAAGGCTGACCATCAGTCTCTGAAGGCCATGATTGCATTCTTTTACATATTCTCCATCATAATAGAAGTTGGCCACTTTGGTGAAACTCATTATCACTTTTCTACACTCTTGGGATAGACTTTTCTCTTCATCCCTGTACATGCAAAGCTCTTTCTGGACTTGCTCTCGCATTGTCTCAAAGTGCTCAACTGCATCCTCAACTGTCAATTCTTCATTCTCGTTCAAATAACATTTGAACATGGATATATGATTTCCTATGTCGTTGGTTTCCTGTTCCAGGATAAAGAGAAATGTCATTGACATATGTAGTCAGGTGTAGGAAAATCACCGAATGTACGGCAATATAAAAAGAATTTTTGAATATGAGATAAATACCTTGTAGTCTGCAAAACCTTGGGCCAATCGAATAGCTTCAGAGGCTCGTCGTAAAAATTTACAATCTTTTTTGATCCATGCGGTGATCTCCTCAGAGTCCACCTCCCCGCTTATAAGCATAGATGACCATACTGTTGCTTTTAAAGCTATCGTGGTAGTTGCAACATTCCAGTATTCATCCATAGCTGGAACTGTGCCAATTTCTCTCCACTCAGCTTCAATCAGGAAAGATTCCACCAGTCCTCCCCACTGAGATCCCAACATAAATGTCAGAGTTCATTATGAAGACTGTGAACAGTGTGACCAAACGTTCAATTTCATCACAAAATAACTTACTGGTTGTGACCGACATATCTGCCTTCTTTATATGTTAGGAAACTTTTAAGTCAAGATAATCAGTTTCTAGAAATACTCTAGTCTAACTTTGTGTACGTCTGTTCTATAATTACCTTGAGGTACTTAAGTTTGAAGGATTGAATTTTCCGGGCGCTTTACAGCACTTGAATTGTTTTGAACATCTTTAGTAAAACCATACCGATAACTTTGCTGAAACAAAGTTGTTATCAAAATAATAACACCTTTGAAATCGTTATTGACGATCGAGACAATAGAAAAGCTAGAATTACTTACGATATCGACGAAGTGCTGAGTCAGGTCTTCATGGCCTAGATCTAACATAGCATCCTGCAGGGTGTTGTGGAGTAGGTTGTAACATGCTTGAAAGCTCTCGGGCAAATCCAACACCAAGCTTGCGTCCCACCTGCTTAATACACGATAAAATTGGTACTTCATTTCACTTGCATTCCAGGAGCATGAAGGCTTGAAGAATTACGAAATAATGCATACTATTAGTGAAGCTACCCGCAGCATCACGAACATCACGAAGGGGAACCTCGAGCTACTGGAATATATAAACATCACTTATTAGTAGCTGCCTGGTGGAATCTGAAGACTCTCGACACGGGACCCTAGAAGCGCAGTGCTACCATAATCGATAAGACCAACCTTTGTATGACCTTCAGAAATAGTCGCAGATCTGTGAGTGTGGACTGATTGTTGAAGAGCTGATGAAGGGCCAGGACTATGAACAAGCACTTGGATGCGGCGATCCTATGTGCTGACAGCTCAGGCTCCCAAGCCTCCGCGGAAAACATGACGTAAAACATTACAATTCTCTCCCTCACACTCCGGCTGTCCGATAATCCAGAATTACTGATCCACCTGCGCAGAGCCAAATGTTAAGAATCGTAAATTGATTGATACATCACATTTTGTTTTAGAATGTTTGCGAAGTCGTGCGAGATCGGGGCTGTCGATCAAGTATGAGCAGCGAACGAGTACGTGACTCACTTCCTTTGTTTTCTAGTGGCAGATGAAGTATTTTGTCATCTAGCGGATGTAAACATTTTGTCAACCAGGTTAGTTGGGTTGAAAAAAGCGGTCAAACTATTAATAACAGAAGAATATAGAGTAACGACGAAAGCTGCCTGCAGGCAGAGAATCTTGCTTAGGTCACCGGAGCCTCCCCGACCCCCTTAAAGAATAGTTGGGGAAAAGAGAATCTTCAGAAACAGTTGAACATACGAGTAGGTCATGGCGACGCAGGCCGAAGAGCAGATATATGCCCGTCCCTTGACTGATGCAAAAGAGGGAAGGACAGAGAACTTGACGACGAGAGCTTGCATGGAGCGAAATTCCAGGCACGTGATTGTGTGTGCGTAGCTAAACTTGCTGTAGGAAGGGCACTGTTTAAGACATAGACAACTGGCAACAGCACGATAGCTGGCCGCAACTGCTTGCGGCTTGTTTGTTCCTCGATGGACTGTTACTAAGCGCTGCTTCGGAAGTAGGCTGCGTATTGGTCAGAGATAGATTACTCTGGGCGACATATTTTATTTCCTACTGCTGCTTCCTTCTGAATATTTTCTGCGAGTATAGTTCGGAATGAAAACCTTGAGTTTCTTAATTCCTCAGTAAAATGTGAACGTGATTACGCGAAATTACCTGAGGATATGCCGAAGCTCCCTCTGATGTATTGCTAAGCAAAGGTTGAAGTCTGCTTTAGCAAGTGCTAAATAATCGGGGTTGTTAACCAAAGGAAGCCTGTTGAAAGAAAACAAAGAGCTTCAGTTTCAGGATGATCCAAGTTAATAAGTTCCCGAGCTGAACAGATCGATGCATGGAATTTGAATTCAGATGCGTGGAGATAGACTCCACCTGTAAATGGTCTTTCCAATCCAGGCGTCTTCTGGTCCATATTTATCCACATATTCCCTCACTTCGAGACGCTCCAGGTTTTTAGACTCTGGATACTTGAGGGAGTACTGAATCTGCAATCGAAACTTCGTAAGCTTCTTATTCAATTTCGGAATGCATTATCTTTTGCAGTCAGGATATTTCAAAAAGCTGGTTCGCAAACCAAGGCAATCTGAAACCTACCTCTCCGGCAAGGTCTTTCTTCAGTGACCACTTATCCGCATTTCCTTTGTTGCTGGTAAGCGTATCTGTCAAAAACTGTTGGCTGAAAGCTAAGGCTTCGTCAAGTCTTGTCTCCCCAGGATAGCTCAATTGCGATGCTCGATACAGGTTGAACATATCGCTGACACCTTGTACCATCTGTCCAACGGCGAAGCATGCGAAGGCGCTGTCTTTGTGAAAGACCTTAAATGCATCTGCCATGGGTGATCAGATCTTACATAAATCAAAAAGCTCAATTTTTCTCACCAAAAGAGTTGAAATACAAATAACTTGCAAAACGTACAAAATCAACACACATTTCAATTTATTCTCGCGTAGCATGATCCCAAAAATCATCCAACGTCGATTTATCAATCACATTCTATAATTGATCAATTTGCTATGTTACACCCGTTGATGATTTCTGTGTTTGATCCACCTGATGAAGGTTTCATTAAGATTAATCAAATATTGATATATCTACGTTGTAGCAGTAGAATCCCGAATATATACCCAGTAAGCATATTCCTCGTGAAAAACAAAATCATATGTACTCTACGATTCACGTACCAGCAGAAACCTTGTAACCATGCTGACGGAGCAGTCTGAAGGCCATGGATGAATCATCCAGATCAGGAACATCTTTAAGAACGCTCGCCCAGCAGATCCCTTGCTCGTCGCTCCAATGTCTATTACACAATATCAACGTAACAATGAAATTGAATTTTAAATAACGCTGGTATCACTACATTAGTTTTTGATAAAGGTAACCTGCAAAAAGAGACGCGTCCATATGAGTTTTCATTACATACTTGTAAACAGCTGCCAGAACATTCTCAATCTCGTCACTGAAGTAGCGAGAGATGCCAAGCCTTTCAAGCGTATCAACAACCCAAAGGTTGTGAAAGATGTCAAGCGGGTACACAGTTGGAACTGCACATGTAACAGGGAGATTTCCATAAATAAAATATTAGAATTTGTCTTGGATTAAAGATCCCCAGGTCAGATAAATTTCCAAGTATCTGCTGTACACAAAAGTGTAGATTGGGCTGCGTCACCTGCATGGTCGAATTTAGCTAAGGCCTTCTTCAGAAACGAAAGGCATTGCTCATCTCGCGTGTGCATATACAGAACTGCCGTAGAAGAAGGTGAACAGCAAATAGAACCATCATCTGACTGGAACTTCAAGAGTCTTTTCCAGTCTATATCCAGACTCTGAATGCCCTCTAGACTGTGCAACATAGTTGTGGGCGTAGAATGTAAGAGCTCTAGTGGCACCCTGAATTGCATCCAAGCACAGAGTTACATCAACATCAGGTAAGTTGTATCTGTTTGATTATTGAGAACCAAACAACTTGAATGTGCGTATCGACACATGCCCTCAATTTTCATTCGACCTACCTCTCCAATTTCTTCCTGCGCTTCTTCTCCAACAAATCGAAGAATGGTGTATCGTAAGGGAGATCAAGCCCAAGAGTGCGAGCTTCGGCTAACATGGCTGTAAATGCAAGCTCAAAACCGATGGGCATTCTCTCCATTTCTTCGGCCGCTAGCTTGTCGGCGTTTCTCTGGAGATAGTCCACACCTGAATTAAGAAGAACACTGCCGCTATTAGTACTCCATTGCACAAATACAATGTGTAGTCTGCTGGACTTCATATATGCATATCTGGTGGATCTTCATTCAGCAGATGACATTGTACCTCTCTGCACACAGTCGTTACAATAGTTCCAAGATCTCATAGCCACGACACAGGCGAGAGTCTGATTCATCCTGTCATAGACCCAGTCTTTCAGGTCATCTCCCCAGGATCCATCCTGGTGCTGATTAGCAACTATCCATGCTAGTGACTGGGGAAACTGAGGCTTCTTGGGGTCATCCACCGCAGGGATGCGGGCACAAAAAGCCGTGTCGTATGCAGACACACTCACTTCCCCTTCAGTCTTGGTTAAGCAGGCAAGGGACTGCTTGATATTAGAGACCAGATTTTTGATGGTATCAGCTTGATGTGGTTGTAGTACTGCAGTGTCCTCCTGCAATCCATATTAATTTCAGAATCACCAGAAAAGTTCAATACACGCCGATCAAATGCATGAACAGTTAGAACAGTTCCATCATCGTGATTCGGCATAACCTTGAAGCTAGGAAAGCCGAAATAAACATTTCACCACCCATCATACTTCAGCTTCCCATGTTTTAGAACCTCATCCACATGCTCTAATGACTAAAATGTACGACGTATTCCACGTCAAAACTAATTCTGATAGCTTAGCCTGTGTGCACTACTACGATAAACTGAAACCGGATATTGATCTGCACTCATTTTGTACCTCAAACAAAGATGGTTCAGCAGAGACGCTGTGCTCAGACTGGAGCAATGTCGCTGCATTTGTTTTGCCAAATAGACCGGCTGTCAATTGTCCCAAATCTGCATAACATGGGTACATTGGCGCAATGAAAGCTGAGCTGTTAGAACTATCCACGATGCACAATTGAAGAATCAATTTTCTGTTGCAGGACACATGTGCAGGACACCGCAGTTTCCTTGTACTTCAGCCGTTACAACCCCCGGCCACGATATTCGTCTACAAAATTTGCAAATATTCATCGTACCGTGTCAATTTTGAAATCAACTCCAATACATTCACTTTTGTTGTCAATTACACATGCATTCATATCATCTCTAATCTTTTCAGACAACGTGATCGAAGTTAGTTAAAGTATCTATGTATCGAAGAAGTCGTGTTGCTGGCCTAACGCAGATGTGAGGTGGCAAGAAATCTTACCCATCATAGAACCCGTGAAAGTAGTTTGGCTACCACCACCATAGCGACAATTGTCACCCGGGACGGAAGGCAGGAGAATTGCGAAGATTCGAACTGCATTTCCTAAAAAGCGGAGACAAGAATGGACATATTTGAGTCAATTCATGTGGTGTTCTTTCATACTGTGAAGGAAATCACCATACTTCGGGAAAATACATGAGCACAAGAATCTTGAGAATTTACCTGCGTTGGTACCGGTTTTCGTTGTAACGCTATCTGGCGTGGCGCTGGACCGAAAGGATCGACTCTTGGCGAGCGTAGGATCCACAAGACAGGGCGGCATTTGCACACAAAGGCTGAGAGTGCTGCTTGTGGCCATAGCCATTTTTGGTGCAATTCACCTTGCCGTAGAAGAGGTTCGGAGAGTTTCCAGCGGCAATGGAGGCTGCAATGAAGCGGAAATATTTTGGATTGAACACTATGTCGGGGGACATAGATATACATTAACAGTGATCACCGCGATCAGTCGTTGCAATTGCCGTGTGCATGCAATTCTCAATAAAAAGAGCTAGCTCCAAAGAGACGAATCATGGACCCTGTTCATATCTTCAAAGATCGTCGATTCGATGCCGGCATGCTGCGACTGCAAAGCATGTGCGTCTCGATCCGTTGACTACACGCAGCTGAGAAAGGTGTTCAAACTTTTGAATTTGAAAAGCATGTATAAATGCCTCTGAGAGAGAGAGAGAGAGAGAGAGAGAGAGAGAGAGAAAAAGAGAAAGAGATCTGGTATGTGAGAAAATAGGAACAAGTGTGACACGCGCTCTTTGACTCGGGGTTGGAGAATTTCGTGGTGTGACGAAAGAGACTCACGTTGGAACGGAAAGATGTGATCAAAAGTAAAGGAGTGTGAGGCAGAAGCGGAACGGTACTTATAAGCACAGCCCAGAGGGAAGAGACGGAAGAGGGAGAAATACAGTATGTGGGACCCACACCAAGAGGGTTCAAGGCGGAAGAAGAAGATTATATAAGAATAAGAACAAGGTTTTCTGCTGGAGATCAGAAAGGAATTTTTCGCCCATGCATTCTGTGATTGAGAGGTGTACTATTATCTGTCTTAAGTCCAAACACACGCACAGAGCATTTAGTGCCGCTTCCAAGTCCGACCACGATCATTTGTGCAGGCAGACAGGCAGAAGAAAAGGTGCTACCGTGCAACAGATACTAAATTGGTCAACATACATACATACTTGCCTCGAGGGTTCGAATGTCGAACAGCACATCCACATGCCAAATGGAAGCCGGTCCACTGGCAGCTCTGGGCATACCAACCAACAGAGTTACAGCACCAACAACAGCAGGGACAAACACATTAAACAAGTTTATCCTATCAGTATTATTTCCCGATTCAGAATATATTTTATATCGAGATTCAATCGCTCCTTCCGCCAATCGCTCCTCCAACCAAAGACAACGTCTCCAGCAAATTCTTTTCATTGCCCTTACTTTTCAGTCTCTGCGACTAGCTTTGCATGGCATGGCAAGTTTTTGCTACCTGAATTCGTAAATTTATAATGCTGAACCTACAAGATCCTTGTCTTGTTTCTGTGGGCCCTGTGAATTTTCTGATGAATGACCTATTGGCACTCTGCTTCCCGATACTACAAATATTAAGAGTCTTCCTGGGGCGGCTTATGACGACAAACTTCCTTAGAATTTCAATCAGTCGGCTTGGGTTAGTGGCTCAACCCTTTGGAAGTGGGCTGGACTGAGTTGGCTTTCTCTGGATTTCCCCGAAGTGGATTCTCTAGACAATGTCTCCTAGGCCCGGCCAGGCTGAACCTCACTCCTGATTCAGGCTTTGAAATTGCACTTATGATTGATCACCACTACCCTTCGCTTCCAAGCAGACTCTGCAGACTGTGTTCCAGTCAAGATGATCCGAAATATTGACCTTGACCGATCAGCATTGAACATGATCAGGCTCGGACTCCACCACATTCCTTTCTCGGGGATAAGTGCCTCTTTCTCACAATGGAGAGTGGGCCTAGATGACTATTCGCCAAGGCACCTGGCAAGGAAGGATTGGGTCAAAAGGGAGGGAAGGAGCACATACAGTGTGCAACGCCCAAGGTTGGGAAGAAATTGGTCCGTCTCACCTTCCACCTTGGGGCGTTGGTAGGCTCCAAGCAGTAGTCAAACCCGTCTACGAAGCATTATTCCTGCTGTTTATAGATATGAACCCTTGTTTTTTACTGGCTGTCGATGTGTAAGATTTGCCTCTCCCCACCCAAGGGCCCACAACGTATTAAGGAGTCTTCTGAGTTAAGGGCCTCGGGTGGATTTCGGCGCTTTTACTTGGGACATTCGTGCGCAGGCATAACTCCTCGTCAGCCTCCTCCTCCTGCTTCTTCAGCAGTACTAAGGTAGTCTTACCTTGGCTTGCTAACACCTTGTCAGGACATAGGCCCAGGTTCGAAGTATTGCAATCTCAAGGAGAAGTTTGAGATTTGAAGGATCCGATCCGGTTGGCGAAGCTGGGAGGATGGTGTTTGTTGTACATGGGTCTCGTCACTTTTGGATGGGGCTCAAGAAGCAGATATGATTAGTCTAAGTGTGAATAACTGCATCTTTTAACTAGAAGACATCATTTCTATGCTCTTCATTCCTAAGAGTCTGTGCGTATCTACATATGCCTTGGCACTCTTAAGCGGCGGCAGGTCGGCACACCCAGAGGAGTGGTCATCTCGCTCTCTTCTCTGCGTTTGAGATACACATCCATGGAAAGTTCCGAGACTTTGTGAAAGTGAGGTGTAACTTTCACGTGCGTAGTGTATAAGCCGAGCCAGCTCGTCTTTCCACGCAACAAATGCCTCGTAATCGCGGCTGAGCAGCTGCTAACAGCAGGGAGAATTTCGAGAGAGCCGTTCATGATCAGTTCAAGTAAAATGTATAGATTCATCTCAGCACAACTCCCCTCTCACCTTACCTCATGTAACAAACAATCTGCGTAAGTCATCCATCTAAGAATCAGTTTGATTCTTACAGGGTTGTGAGCTCAGAATCTTCTGGTTCGACTAGAATCAGCAAGAGTTTTTAACAGTTAGACCCATGAACTACGTCTGAAGTATTCCTCCTGCGTACGTTTCGTTCACAAATTTCTTCCATCTGGAGACTATGGATGCATTAGCTAGGTTCAAGGGAGATTAGGGAGCAGGAAGAATCTAGAGTGTCAGCTAGATTCCGGCATCCTGTCCTATCGGCGTACATGAGGCATCTGTTCCCCTCTGCACAAATAAACCACCTCATCCCATGCCAAGTTCTATCCATGTGCGACTGTTTCGTTGCCACTGTCACTATTTCCCCTTCTCTCTCAAGCAGTACCCACTTGTGAGTACAATCAATAACTTAACTAGAGTAAGTAATCTCAGTACAAATCCACAAAGTTCACTCACGGTACAAGCCTATTAATTGCAAGTTGATCAAGAGAAATTACCTTACGCGATCCGACGTGAGTTTATTCAGCTCCTGTTTCCTATCATATATGACCGTTAAAGGCTCAACTTGCCTCTGTCTTCTACAGCAGCAGTAGCACATATCATGCCCTCAATTTTGTTCTAGTTCCAACTTGGCCTGTCTTTCTTCATTTCCGGTAAAGGAAGCTGCCTGTCGTTCTTCCTCTAAGTCAAGACGTGCTCTTAGACGTGCTTGGGAAGAGTTCATCAGCCATGTTCTATTGTTAACTGCTCTATCCCAGTCAGATCGAGGAACAGAGGGGTTCATTGTCGGTTCTGGGTTCAGGGGACCATTACACGTGGGCCAATGTTGAGTTCCAACTTTCGGTCTTCGAGAGAGGACCTCAGACTCTGAGAATCTAACTTTCTCTTTGGTGTGTGTGAAAGCCTGTGGCAAATTGTCTGAAGAAGAGGGCAAAAAGGTGCGTATACATGTACCTTTTGCAACTGTGGTCTGTAAAGGTGAGAATGCGAATTCGCTCTCTTGCCGTGGCCACAGAAGCCGCAAATCTCTCTTACTCCAAGAACAACAAATTATATATTGGCAATTTTCCAGTTTGGCTGCGCAAATTGCAGTTCCCTCAAGTGTGAACAACTTTGCGGATTGGGTCTTGGGACTACCATTGAAGTTCCATGTACAGAATGTAATAGTGATGGATGTTGATAAAATGAACAAATATCTAATCGAGTTAGAACAGTATGAAGCCCTAGCTAAACCTAAATTTTACTGTGGTCTCAACTACGTTTGCTGGGAAGGAAAACTCTCTGGTGCAGGCCGCTTCCGGAAAAGAACTGAGCCATGTCGTCTTGTGCGACTAGGATCTTCAGACACAGCCAGAAAGTCAGATTAACAACTTCACAAAGAAGATCGTCTGGAACACTTCTGACGCGCAGAATCATTTTCAGGTGGCTGTTCGAGATACGAGATTTTGTACGTAGATGCTGAAAGTACACCAAATTGACAAACTGCGCGATATTCTTCGTCTTGATGGTAGGCTTTTCGCTTTCTTGGGGGGTCCAGCACGACAGCTGATAGCCTCAGCAGCATAACATCCCTTCTTATGTATGTTTTCCCTTCACTAACTCAAACCTCTTAGCTGCTCCGATCTCATATTACGACTCCAAAGACTCTAAGAACTATAAGAAGCAAAGCAAAAAAAAGTGGAAGGAAGGTAGAGGGTGGCATGACTCCCAAGGGACCTCGCCACCTGGTGGGTTTCTTGATATGCAGGTATGACAGTTTACATCAGTAGTTCTCACCAGTACTGCAGTCGCTCTTGCAGCTTCGCTCCGGTTCCTCCCTTCTCCTGCACTCCTACGGACGTCTCCGATCTTCACTTGTAACATAACCTCGCGATGAGGCACTCACCTTGCACTGCCTATCTCCCTCTCGTTGCGTTCCTTGTTCTTTCTCCTGTCCGTTGGTTGGCCGTCGGGGCATTAGCGGGCTCGGTCTGGACCCTGCTTGCGGCGAAGCTTGCTAAATATGGTTGTCATCTTCTCGTAGACCCACCACCAGAGTTCTCGGTGTCCCACAAGGATACTGATTCTTTCTGCTCATGTACTCTAACCATCAAAACAGTTCCATACCTCACAAGTTAAAATTTTCAAACAAGTAATTATAACCCTAAAACCCTCCCCCGGCAGTTTAGAACGTATTGCTAAGTCCTACCACGATTTCCAAGGATAATCTCTCTCTCTCTATATATATATATATATATATTGTATGACAATTCTCGATTAATAATCAGCATTGAGAAATTACAAATTTCTTCGAAACGAAAAAATTGGTCTGTCTAGAAATGGGTTCAAATCATGTAACCCTGCTCTTAATGTTCAGCCTTTCACCAAGATTGGTACTTGAGATTTGCCACGCACATTAGAAAATCATAGAGCAAGATTTGATGTCATAAATCAATGTTCAGTTTGACATATGTGGCGAGTGCGACTATTTATTTATTTGCTGCTTCTTGTTGAGCTCATAGAAACTGAAACGATGAGAGAAATGAAGAAACTGAAAAGAATATTGACATTACATGCCGGACACACCTAAAACAGCTGATTCACATAAATCACTTTGAAATTACACACCTTAGTGAAAAATAGGCTCTTTGAACTAGCACTACATGTAAGATTTAACTTTTCGTCTTAAATACCGTGGTTGACAAAGTTTTTGTGGTATTTAGGCTACCTGGTTTTTCTTATACCTGAAAATAATAAATTTTATTTAGATATATGTTTTGACCCAATCAACCATCACAAAAAAATCAAACTTTTTGGATGGTTATGATTGGAAACATTACCAGACTATGACTACAGTGAAGGTTACTCTGAGGCATATTCAAGAATAATAATAAAAACAGGAAATGGTAAAAGCTGTATAGAGAGTAATGCAATACATTGTTTATAAGCGATAATGAATAACCTTATGCTAGTCAATGGAATAGGGTTGGAATTGAAAACTTCTAGTTTAAGATTCCACTTTCAGAGAGAACAACTCGCCTACTCTGCATATTCTGCATTAAGACCGCCGTGTTTTACTCTCAGCACAACTGTTGCTTTGGATGACGTTCTGTTATGAGAATGGAACAAGTAGTCGACGGCTAGTTCTACATGAGACTTGAGTGTTTTGAGGTTTCGGCCTACCTAACAATAGAGTTACAACAGACTACTTTCAAATTAAGTTACATTTTTTCGTCCTTCTGAAGTCACAGTACCCATAAGCATCAAAACACACATTCAGCAAATTCCTGAATCAAGCTTATGGATGACAGTAGTTTGATTCAGGGTTCTTCACTTTTTTGTCCTTTCAGTTTTTTTTCTTAGCTGCAGTACTCCTCCAAGAATCGAGCGATGCAATGTTATTTCAACAATTAAACTAGAACATTTCTATTAGAATTTAAGGTTTAGATAATTATGGATAACACACGTGAAAATCCGCGAAAAGTCTTCGTTTGAATTGTATCATTCGCATCAAGTAGTGCATGCAGCTGCTATCAGGTTCATGCTACATTCACCTGCACACCATTACTTCCACTCAGGCGAATATGCTGTAGACTGACTGACCCACACATTCTAAAGAAAGAAGAAGACCAGGTGGCTACAACTGCGCCAGTGTGAGCAAATTTAGGACCTGCACTTTTACCCACGAAGGAATGTTCCCTTTGGCTTGATGGGGTCTTCCCATCCTTTTTGCAATATTACTTGGTCCCCGCTGGAATACAAATTCTAAACCCATCATCCCTTCTCTCTGATTCGAAAAGTGGTGAGCATGACTAAATTTAGGCGAAAAGGAATCATCTGTAACACTCGCAACCTATTCCCAATTCAAGAAGCTGATTATGCAAACAAGGATATTGGACCCCAATCTTGAGGCGAAACTACCGTTTCTTCTTGTTTGCAAAGTTTCTTTTACGCCAAGAAACCGCTCTCTTTGCTGTCGCTAACTACGGTATTCAGCTTCTTTTAACGTCTTTATTCTCTTGATTACTATCAACTTCTTGCAGCTTGAGGTGTCTTTCCAAAACACACTAAGTTGTACACGCAGGTTGTGGAGGTTCTTCACATGTTACCAATAGAGTGATAAGTTTAACATTTAGCATGTAAACCCAACTCATAAAGTTGATGAATATCTAACCATATGAACATGTTATCGTCTTATTCTCTTCAAACTGATGGTCATTCCTCCACTTAGAATTCTCCAAAGGACGATTTGTATCCCCTTACAGCACACTTGCTTCAACCGGAGAGAAGTTTCCTTCTCTCGTAAGAAATTGCCCGTTCATCAAGGTGACATTCATCGTTCCCTATTTTGGAAGGTGTTTACCTTCAAGAATAGGGAATCTGATCCACTCGAGTCAATATATATTAACAAATTATAAATTTAGAGGTATCCAAATCACAAGCACAGTCGATACAATCATACTCACTATAAATCGTTGAATAAAAAAGAGTTTGAACCTACCCATATGGATTATTTCCCATTCAAACAAACAGAAGCGACTTCAGTTTTTTTCAGATGTTTAATTTTCATTTTATTGGATGTCACAACTAATGACATATTTTCACATGTGAAGCCAAGTATGTAGGACTAGATTGCAATAAGTTAAATGTCTAGGGTTAGGATCTCCACTAACGGCATCTAATCAGGGTAGAGAACAGAAGTGACTCATACAAACTTCAAATTCACCATTCTCACTTGGGAGTGAAGCCTTGATGGTCTCCTCCACGTTACTATCCGCCAGCTTCGTTTGGCTCTTGTGATAGTCGTGGCAATGATCCCGTCACGCCCATAGTTTCACGAACTTGCTAGTACTAAACCTGGAAGATGAGCAGTTCTGGAAGCGCCCCTAGTTTCATAGTGGCAAAGTTAAACTAAAGTATACTACTTATCACTTAGAAGAGGAAAAGATGGAAACCTGCAGGAACACAACGAAAGCAGATGGTGGAGATGAAGTGGAAATGGTCTCAGAACAAAGTAGGTACAGAATGCTTCTTTCGCTATCGGCACCTACTACAGTAGCTGGACTTCCCCACCGTATGGCAGATCAAGCAGGGGACACTAAGTTGACCAAATTCCTTCTTTTCTTATCTGAAAATGGCGTCTCTCATGCGAGAGGACAGCCTCCGATATGAAAGGGAAGAGTTGATGAGTAGATTCCATGGTGTAGTCTATCAGTTGTGTTAGACAGTGATTTGTAACAGTTATGAATTCGGTGAAAAGATCATCACGAAGTAGGATGTGTGGACCCATGTCACAACTAGGTGATGCACAATGTTTCTTGCATTATCGTTTCCTTTGGAGTTGTCGATTCCTGTGAAAAATTGAGGTCCAGGGCTGTGGAGCCCAGATCATCTTGAAGAATATATGTGCGGAATTGTTTGTTATAGAGCTGTTGACTCTTTGTGGGTCCACGAGGTCCATATCATCCATTTCATCTGCAGAACTCTCTAGATCTTGGCAATACAGCAGGAAAGGGTAAGTCGCTTTATAACAACTCCAGATTAGTAAAATAACGAGTTGGAGAGAGAAAGGGTTTGGTAACGTCCTGATTTAAAAGCCCATCCTTCCAATAACAATATTAGAACTACAAATATCGAAAACTCGAATGGGGTAGCATAGTGCTCTCCTAACTGACTTATGACAACGTTGTGCGAGGTGAATATACACATATTGAAAAGGATGTGAGTCTGATAGTATGGACAACACGCCCACGTGGGTTTTGAACGCATGAATTGAGCTCATATGATATGGGACTTTTGAATGCAAGTGATAGACTACAACTAGCATCCAAGCCCGAGATCTACTGAGCAATATAAAACTCAGTGATTATCCTATTTGACATGTCATTCTCATTCATATGCAGGCCTTAGAGTGTAGAACAGGTGTCAAACAAAAAGTGTCAGATATGGTCCCACGAAGGCCATCACTTTATCATACGCTTGTAGAATGTTGGAGTCACACTCACCAATCCCTGATCGCATCCTCCAGACAAGGAAAATGGGGTTGATTCTAGAGTGCGTATCCTCGGCATCTAAAAAATTGTTCCTACTAACGTAACCAAGTCCAGCTTTTCCTCTGCTATGTTCAATCCTCTATATATACATGTTTTATTTCACATGTAGAGACGTAGGAGAAGCATATTTCCGTTAGAGTGGCAATGTTCACATGGGTCCGCAAGTACATATAAGGTTGTGATGATTACCTCGACAGTCATTTGTTGGAGAAGTGAGGACAAAGTTCTGAGTAAAACAACACTCTAGAATGATGATGTGCTAACCATATCAAAATCTGCAGGAAGTTCTGCGGATCACATGGATAAAGAGATTCAGAAGGGCTAGAAAGGGAGCTGAATTGCGAGAACAATGCTGGATAAAAGGACCAAAGGACATCACCAACTCTGCGTAGTACAAGAGTACAAGGAATCTCAACTCCGTGGAAGACTTGAAGAGTGCGTACGTCATTGTATAAGATTGACATTTGTAGTGGTGCGCCAGGGGTAGACTCCCCTGTCACCTTGTGTCTTACGCTTGATTGTGTCACAGTTGTGGTGTTTACAATGGTTTAGAATCCTACAGAGTCCACAATTTCGGTCCGGAAGCTTAACCCAGTAGAGTTACCTAGCGTTTCATGCAGAGCTGTGATTCACTTCCCTTGACAAGGCTCTACTATAATAACCGCACATGTAGACCTTCAATCAATCAGAATAGCGCACTGAGAGCTCGATCTCCAACCCGGCACATTTTGTGCTGGAAACGGTTTTGTAATGATTAAAGTCCTGGTGAACAATGCTGACATGAAAACAATGCCACCTCTTATCTGTACATGTCATGTACACAGACTTCTGCATCATCAGTCGTCCCAGCAGAATATTGTTCGGGCGGGTTCTCGATTGTCATAAGCTTTCGAAATATTTCACACTTTCTCCACAGTAAAGATAGGTCAATGCACAAATTGGCGGCGATGCCCATGTCCGATGCAATCAGCCAGCTTCGACGTCTTTTGAAGAATCCGTGGCAATATCTAGAGTAAGATCAACACCAGAATCTTAAACGTGCACATGTTTCAAAGAACCGACTGTAGATCCCTTGCATGTTCAATCGTCCCATGATAGGGCGTTTACCTGGAACTCTTTGTATCAAAATTTTCAATCTTCCAGAATCTTAGAACATGCACATCGGATGTGCATGTTCCAAGATATAGGGTCATATCACGGAAGAGTCTAAGAATAGAGAAAACCTGCACATGTCTGAACAGAACGAAATCATCTGAGAAGCTAAGATTGAGTAGCAGATTCTGCACTTGTCTCCTGGTTTCGAGTGGCAAGAGAACCTCAAATCGCATGGCAGAATCTGGCATTTTGAGTCCCGTGACTTGCTAGCTCTCGTGTTGATTTTCCTCTCAGAACAAATTAAAGTGTACTGGATTCACCCTAAATCTCGTTGTCGGGTAGCAGCAATTTACGCAGATTTTTACTTAAAATCTCCCATGGCTGCCTTTGCTTGTCTCTTTGACCTGGGTCACGAGTTTCGTTTAGGCTTTGGATTCCATCATTGAACCATGGGTGAAATGATATCTTATCTTTCGTTTGAAATCTCTGTTCAAATTGTTCTACCAAAAGATCTTCTGACATCCCAAGTCGTGGAACAACCGATGAATCGATTCAATGTCAAAGTTTTCAAAATAATCCACGGGAAGAGTATCTTGCAACCTGGTGCAAACGAATATCTGACCTCAAATTCCCATCCCGCGTCCACCACGATTGGTCCTTGTGGTACTCTGTATTCTGAGTCAGCTTCTCGATGAGCTTGAGGATAAACATGTTTACATCCTCGCAAGTGGTGAGGTTTCCAAAGTGAACGGCACATCGAGCACGTGCTCTTGGATTAAAAAGCGCAGGGGAGCCATGGTGCTCTAGACTCGTTTCCAAATCGCCATGGGCATGTGACAAAAGATTCTCCTAACCTGCTCGACAAGCGTTTTGTCAGTCCACAATGTCCTTTGTGCAATGGCTAGAGGACTCAGGTTTCTTCGCACATTTTAGAGTCGTGCATTCTGTAGAACGGCGGTAGACACGTCTTGGGTATCAAAGGTAAGATGTGATTGAATAGAAGAGTGTAATAATACATCACATATCCCCAATATAAGTGTTTTCTGGACTAGCAAAGCTTGATATTCACAGAAACTTTTCAGCTCAGTAAATCGCAAATACTCGGACCCACAACTAAACTCTGTAAAGATGTTTAGTTTTGAAGAGTGCTACATAGCTATCCATCAAGAGTAGAAAGCAGTACTTCTCGGTTGGAATGTAACGGAGATGTTGCTTCGCTCTTATCCTGGATTGCACGGAGACTTTAAGATTAAAATATAGGAAACTAATTCACGGTTTTAAGAAACTGTTGTACAACTTATATAGTTGGAAGTTTTACTTAACGGCATTAAGGTCAATATATTATTGTGCAAAGTGGACATGGGTTTCATAGAAAGTGAGCTTCCATACAATTGAACAGATCTCTTACCGTGACACTTCAAAAGGTCCCGTGAATTTTGATGACTTTCGTCCATGTTCTTATTCGTCTCCGCCCGCATTGGATTGAACACCCGCATAACATTACCCTTGTCGACGGATGTCAACCTCATATTAGATTCAGTTTATTAGAATGAACATAACTCTTCACTTCAGTCAGAATAAATGATTTTTCTGTCAAGATATTTAGATGAGACTTATTATTTATGTCTCATCTAAATCTCATGATAGATAAAATCTCTATTACAAACCCACGATTTACATCCTACAACTACCAAATTACATATCACATAAAGCTGTTTCAAAATTTACGTTCATTCTCACAATATTCGTATGAAACTCTCCAAATTCAATGTGTCACAATTAGAAAAAATGGCATTCCGTTGGACCCCACACAAACTAAAATAGGTCGGTGAAAAAATCAATACAAGAAGCTACGGCTAGGAATACATCACGCAGAAAAAATTACTAACCCTCAAAATCGAAAAAAAAAGTGTTTCATCTCACTAAGACTTCGTCCAAGGAAACACAAGTAGTTTAACTAGAAACTCTAAATTTTTTTCCAAGAGAGCTACTATTACTTCATATATAATGACATACTAGTCCTAGTTCTACTAAGTAGAGTAACACTAGTGATAATTAACAAAGTCTAAGTTAACTACTAACAATCTCCCGCTTGACTCATGGTTTGGGGTTCTGCAACCATTACTATGAAAGAAATGCTAGTACATTATGTTCATAATGCAAAACCTGAAGAGTAGTAAAATGTTTCCTAAAAGTTTCCAAAGTAGTAATTTTGATCATTTGGACTGAGTTCATTGTCAATCTTCTTAAAATCAACCTTCATATCATAAACTTAATCTCTCATATGATATCAATGTGCTTCAACTTGCTATCTAGAGTTTCTCGTTATGGAGATTTGCATATTGCACAATTAGTTTTTCTGGCTATGGAGATTTGCATATTGCTTTATGACACAAGTGAATGATTGAAGACAAACTTGATGTGACATAATTTTAATAAGCCAATAGCAAGAAGTGATCATCAAAGAATACAACTCTCACAAAGAGCTAGATGCCTAGACTCTCTAGGCATCTAGCTTTATGTATATGCAACATAGGTGGTGAACTTGATCTGAAAACTCTAAGATGAAAGATCTTTATAGACTTCTATAGATGTGAGCTTTGTAGATTGATTGAAGATTAGAAAACAATTGGATCTTCAATTGTTAAGATGATCTTCAGATTTGAGGTGTAAGTATTTGTTTGCACTTTACCAATATCAATTACGGATTGTTAGAAATACTCTAAGCATGGAGGATTATTAATTGCTTTTTATGTTTCAATCTCCTTCATACTAGCTTCTTGTGTGTGCGCCATGCTAGTTTTGTACAAACCTTGCTATCTTGGACTTGATCATCAAATTATCTTTTTAAAGCGTGCTATATATTTTTCTTGTGAAAAGTTTGAGGTGATGATCAACTATCTTAATAATATTTTAGATGCTTGCACATTATTAGTCCATCTTCTTTGGATAAAACATGGAATTGATTGTATTGAATTTAAAAATAAAATGAGGATTGATAAAAATGTTGGATTGGATAGATAGAATATTTTATCATATTAAATAATTGAATTTACTGATAATGATTGAAAACAATGAAGGAAAGTAGGCAAAGTACATAAGCTAAAAATTGATCCTAATACAACAAAAATGTTTCAAGCATTCAATTTTTTTATATAGCAGCAACAACTGCATGAAAAAAGAAAAAAATCTTACAACAAAAGCATTGCAAAATGTGGTGAAAAAGATGGAGTAATCTACTAGCTTAGACGTCTCAGGTTATTTGAAATACAATTTAAGTAATTTGAGCTGAACTTTATACCAGAAAAGAATGTTAAATCTATTAGATGATCAAAATGATGACAATCAGAAGATGAAGAAGATTTCATAAGATTTGAAGTATGAATAATTCTTTAAAAACTATGATAAAGTATTAAATCAAAATTTATGAAGTGTATTGAAACACCCAAAAAAAAACTTATGCAACTTAGTTTCTTTTGAAGTTTAAGAGGCAATTCTTGCAGATATCTAGGTTGAAAAAGATTAATCTAGATTCTCAAAAAACCGAATTATTTTTTCTTCAGCTAATCCTAACTTTCAAAAGAAATTGGAAAAATTTTCTTGAAGAAAAAACAAAAAAAAAGATCTAACAAAGTTGAAAAATTGTAGAGAAAATAATTGGATCATTAACAAAGCAAATGATATTACAGAGAAGATTGTGATCTGAAGATCTTTGTAGGTTGTTCTATATGCTATATAATCAAAATATATTGCTACATCAATGATTTCAACTACAAACAAGCAATTTACAATTGTGAGTTCATGTTGAAAATACTTTTTTCTTGATAAAATTTTGAAGAACATGAAGAATTTATAATCATATCTACTGTATTGGAGAAGAAATACATAGAAAAATAAAGAAATTTTTTAACAAAAAAGCACACGTTCAATCATGCATATGATAAAAACATCATTGATCAATAAAAAAGTATTTTTCAAAGTGGAAAAAGATGAAGAATTTATAATTTAATATGCTATTTTGGACAAAAAAGACATGAATAACAAAATAAAAACATTTTAACAATCAAACACATGTTCAAAAATGCATATGATGTGGTAGCGCTAATCAATCAAAAAGTATTTTGGACACTTTGCATAAGTGGAAGTATATATTGTAAGAATAGAAATAACTTTCAAAATTTCATGAACTATCATTCACACTATCTTTAACAAGAAATGTATGAGAAAGATTATGTATGAGTATATAGTGCACATCTAATGACATCACTAGAAGCATTCATCTATGATGTAGGGATTCAAAGGTGGAAACAAATTCATAGGCGCAATTCTTCTTCATAGTTTGTGGTTGAATGCATTAGCTGTTATCCACAAATTTTTTATTGGCTAAGTACATACTACTGATATTAGTACTACAAGTCCAAACTGCTATATGGTGAAAAGACTGAGTAAAAATCATATGCTAATCTTGCCAAAATGCAATATTAAAAAATTATGAATTAATAACAGAAGAAGAAAAAAAACATCAATGAAAATATCTTAGTAGAAAACTAAGTTATAAAAAAAAATTAAATAAAATGTGGTTTTTTCATGAAGTGAAGCTATGAAGAAGATTAATACATCAAAATCAAAGAAAAAAGCTTAGATGAACAATAAAGAGAAGATAAAATCACATGTGTACACTTTACAATTAAATTTTGAGTCGTCAATTGACTTGAAGGTAATGTTGGATAAACATATATTGAATGTTAGGATAGAATTATTTTTGAAACATACGTGGTATTGCAAAAAAAAATAATTCCATGATGAAATCATCAATATCATCAAGAAAAAACAATAACTATCTTTTGAGACGCTTTTAGTATGAGTTATATATGAAAATAGAAAAAAAAATCTTTGCTTGAATATTGTAAAGTGAAATTGAAAAAATATTTCTTTAATGACAAAGATGAAAAAAAAGTGTGAAATAAAATCATCATAAAGAATAAGTTAATCGGATTAACAATCAAAAATTTTATTAAGCTAAAAAATCTAAAAATCTTAATTTTGGTATTGATTAGTGAACTGTAGTTGTGTAGTTTTTTTGTTTTTTCAAAAATAGAGTAGTTAGGACGGAAAATCCATGCAGGTTTTAACTTTTAAGGCAGTAGTAATTAGATTAGAAGAGAATAAGCCTTTAGACTATAGATGCTAAGTAGGAATAGGAAGCACTAAGGATCGTCAGTAGAAGCGATCAGCCTTCGGAGGTTGATGAGGTCCTAATTCGAAGTAACGGATCAGGAAGACTTAAGTAGTGGTAGGAGGTACGAAGACCTAGCTTTTCCAAATATCTAGTAAGGTATTCAGACAGGGGTATTTGGTATTCGGAGAATATGACCTTGAAGGTTCCCCTGGGAACCCAAGCGGCGAAGGATCCCAAGGGAAGTAAAAGATAGCGCCGCACGGGAAAGAAGTTTGAATGACGACATCTTCAATTCGCACAAGTTGGGCAACCCGTTGCGACGGCGGGGTACACCCGAGGGATTCGAGTTGGTTCTCACATTCCACGAACACATTATTGCAATTGACGAGAGATTGGGGTGCGGAAGCTCAAACGAGAGGAAGCAGCTATGTGTAACCATCTTTAGTTAGTTAAAACTAAAGAAGAGGTTACTTTAAATATTGATATAGATACTTTAGTCTGCACTAGTCATAGCTGCCACGTCAGCGATCCGCACACTTGGTAGGTACAGCGATACTTTGCCACGTCAGCAATCCGTGTGCTTGTAGGTAAGGATTGAGTGTATTAGTTAAGAGCGCCACGTCAGCGATCCGTGTGCTTGTTAGGGTTATCTGCCACATCATCCATTCACTAGGAGTGGGATGGATGGTGGAGATCAGATCTTATCTCCTTGTACTTGTTGGTGAGAGCTATATAAGGGAGAGGAGAATCATTGTTGGTATCTCTCATCTTCAGAGTTTACGTTTTTATCTTCGAGTGAGCTTCTCTCTATACCCTAGTGTTACAATGGTATCAGAGTAACCTTGCTCTTTCCTTGAGTGTGGATTACCCTCATGGAATAGCAAGTGAGTGATGATGGAGTGCAGTTTTGAGAGTGTATAGAGGCTCGTAGAGGTCATTCATCTACATGTAGAGAGAGGTGGAAGGAGGAAATTGTGATTTTGTAGATATGGACGGGATTGACAAAAATCCAGTACCACACTGGCCAATTCCTAACCTATTCGATATTCACTTTCGTTGCATGGAGAAACATCATTTTTTGGTGTACCTTCGGGCTTGTTGGGGTGCAGATTTTATGATTAGAGTGATGGAGTCGAGAGTGCCACTAATTTTTCCAATAGTTACTTATGAAGAGACTTGGTATTGTACTATATACATTCTATACTTAATGTTTCATAGATTTGAATCGCAAACCACTTGTACCGGTTCGGTTCATCACTTATGTAGAGATTAGAATAGTATATCGACAAAAGAGGATATGGAAAGATTTTCTTGTGAGGAATTATGGAGAGAAGTACTATAGAGTTGTGATAGAATCACCTGCACCTTTTGTGACTCCTTTGTTGGGAGGTCACATAGTGATTATACTCACTTTGTATTAGAGGAAGTGTGATAAAGCATGGGAATATCAATCGATATGGCTGAGGTTCTCAATGCAATCATGGCAGAGATGAAGGAGTTGAGAAAAGCGATAGTAGATGGGCATACCAAGCAGCAAGCCATGGAAGATAAAATCTTCGCATTGGAGAGTGAGAAAGTAGAGAGAGAGAGTTGGAGAGATGGAAGTTGAACCTCAAGTTCAAGCTTCCCAAGTTCAGCCAGAACCAACTCCTATTGATGCAGCAGAGGCAAATAGGAGACGTCTTCAAGAGATTGAAGATCAAGCAAATCTTTTGCTTCGAACGGGAAAATCCTGTAAGGTGGAAGCTTACAAAGAGAGTAGAGCAATGAGAGTTTTAGAGGGATAGATTATGAAGATGAATATTCATTTATCCCATTTTCATGTTTCTGATTATATTGCAGGAATGTTCATGAGATCTTATCTTACGGAGAAGGCTCTCACATGGTACACAACATGGGAGAGAATGCTTTCAGAGTGAGATGCTACCATTTCGTGGAGTGGAATGCAAGAAGTACTTCTGCGAAATTTTCAAGCGATGGATTGCCTTCAAACTGCAAGAATGAAGTTGTGGGATCTGAAGCAGAAAGGAGATATTCATGAGTACATGGAAGAAGTTTGTGATCTTCAAGTATCTATCATGGATATGAGTGGAGCTGAAGCCTTGGACGTGTTCAAACGAGGCTTGAAGTATCAAATTCGAAAGGAGGTGATGGTTAGCAATCCATCTACTGTGAATGAAGCAATCGCAATTACTCAACAAATTTTGGGTGCTTTTGGTGTCACACACGGTGAACCAGTAAGCAATTTTTTAGATCCATCTGGTCCAACACCGATGAAGTTGGGAAACCTTCGACGTAGAGAAGGTTTTGCACCAACAAGAGTACCACCACCAAGATTTGGAGGTGAGATTCAGTGACCAGTAGTTCCAAATTTGCAAGAAGGTATGCAAATAACGGAATGGTTCGAAGAGGAGCTGGAGTTCGTGACAATCATCAATGCTATGCATGTGGACGAATGGGTCACATTGCCAAGTTTTGTCAAATTTGGCCGACACCACAAGGAGGACGGCCATGCAGCGACAACCGTTCAACAACATGGAGGGTATAGAGTATGAAAAGGTGGAGGAAGAAGTTTCGGGAAACAAAGATCACCAGAAAACTTGCCTCGCGGCCTTATTGGTTCTACAAAGCAAAAAAAGGCGAGGTTGGAAGAAGGCAATGGTTGGGAGCTCATCAAAGGAGTAAGAATCAAGCTCAACTCATTGTCACTGATGGTTTCATGGAAGGACATAAGGTGAGAGTTTTAATTGATCCTAGAGCAACTGAAAATTTTCTTTCAATGAGTGTTGCTATGAAATTAGGTTTGATGTTGATGAAGGACGTGAGTGAAGAAGTTGAATTGCAAAACGGGCAAACTGAAGTGATAGATACACTACCACAGAGTATAGAATTATCCATAGGTAAGATTGAGAGTCACCAAGAGAGCATTGAATGGAGAGTAATTCGTTTAGCTCGATATGATGTCATCCTTGGAATGCCATGGATGGAGCAATATAATTCGAAGGTAGATTGGAGAAGAAAAGTGATTACAAGTAGTGGATGAAAGATCTATGGAGATAGAATTAGATCTCAGAATAGGAATTTATCCCTCTTTGTGATGGATAGAACATTCATTTCTAGAGATGATGTATGTTTTTTGGACTTATGAGAGATATTGGATCCACGGACAAACCTTACATCCCGGAGTCCTTGAACGACATTTTTATGGGGTATAAAGATGTTTTTCCAAATGATCTACCTGCAGGATTACCACCAAAGAGGCGAGTAGATCACAAGATTGAAGTGATACCTAGAAGTACACCAACTTGCAAAGCTCCATATCGTTTGGCTCCAAACGAATTGGAAGAATGCAAAGCTCAAGTGGAGGAGATGTTGTGCAAGGGATTCATTCAACCAAGTGTTTCACCTTATGGAGCTCCAGTGCTCTTTGTGAAGAAGATTGATGGATCCATGAGACTATGCATCGATTATCGAGGGTTGAATTAGCAAACGGTGAAAAATAAATATCCATTATCTTATATAGATGATTTGTTTGATCAACTTCAAGGTGCGAAATACTTCACAAGCTAAATTTGAGAAGCGGCTACAATCAAATTCAAATTGCAGATGAAGATGTCCACAAGGGAGCTTTTTGTACTAGGTATGGTCACTTTGAGTATCTAGTGATGACTTTTGGTCTCACTAATGCACCATCTACATTCATGGGATTGATGAACGATATCTTTTGCCCTTATCTAGATAAATCAGTCTTTGTTTTTCTAGATGATATATTGGTGTATAGCAAAAATTTGAATGATCATAGAAGTCATTTACGAGAAATACTTCAAGTTTTGAGAGACAATCAATTGTATGCCAAAGCTTCAAAGTGTGAATTTGGCAAGTCAAAAGTAAATTACTTTGGGTCATTGAGTTACAACTGCAGGAATCCAAGTGATGAGTGAGAAGATAGATGCTATTTAGAAATGGACAGCACCTGAAGATCAAACTCAGTTGAAGAGTTTTCTAGGGCTCACTAGATTCTATCGTAGATTTGTGAAGGGTTTTGTTCGCCTAGCTCAGGCCTTGACTTCCATGTTATGGAAAGGTCAAAAATGGAGATGGGGAACAGCTCAAGAGTTAGATTTTCAAGCATTGAAAGATGTTTCATTACACGCACCTATACTCAAGTGGTATGATCCTAACCGCCCTATCAAGTTGGCTACTGACGCATCAGGTACAAGAGTAGGCGGCATACTTCAACAAGAATGGGAGGATAGATGGCATCTAGTTGCTTTCTATTCTCAAAAGTTGGTGGCGGCGGAACAAAATTATCACACGATTGAACGGGAGGAGTTAGCCATTGTGTTGGCAATCAAACATTGGAAGCATACTTGGGTGATAAGGAGTTTGTGGTGGAGACCGATCATAAACCCTTGGTTTATTTGGAAACTCAAAGAGATCTGTCCAAACAACAAATTCGATGGGCAGAGTGGAGTCAATGCTTCAACATGAAAATTTGGTACGTGGAGGGGAAGAAGCAACTTACAAATGCTCTCACACGCATGCCTTGTTCGAATCATGTTGCAGAAGTGAAAATTCACGCTGATTGGTGGAGCAAGATGACACAAGCCACAAAGGAGGATGAAGAGATCACTCGGGCACTACAAACTGGAAAGGCGGAGAAATCTCGAGGTTTGACGTTCTTCAAACAGCGTATATAGATTCCACAAGATCAAGATTTGCGCATAATGATTTTGGCCGAAAGTCATGACACAGCCATTGTAGGTCATGTGGGAGTGGAGAAAACCGTGGAGAGTATACAACGAGTGTACTATTGGCTTCAAATACATGAGGATGTGGAGTCTTATGTTTGAAGTTGTGTTGCTTGTCAACAAAACAAGGCAAGTAATCAAAAACCTGTGGGTTTATTACAGCCTCTATCTATTATCGAACAGCGATGGGAACATGTTGTGAGTTCAAATATGAGCTCGACTATTTAGTTAGCACTAGTTAGTATGATATATTGTAGCACTTAAAAAAACAAAATAAAAATAATAGAATAGTAGGATATTAGTAGTAGTAACCAAGTTAATTAGACGTATAGTATTTCTTGAGTCTATCAAGAATCAAAAACATTCACATCAGGCGAGAGTGGGCCTAGTACTAGTAGGCTCGGGTGATGAAAGGGAGGCAAAATGAAGCAGTCGCGGAGGGAGCAACGAGCGAGCGACGCAGCGAAGCGTAGGTAGTGAGTCAAGGGCAAAGACGAGTAGACCATCCGAGAGAGGTGCGGAAGGTTGGTTGCAATTGCTTGTTTCTTTGCTCGGAGTCCTTTGCCGCTTCGAGCTAGTGTCAAAGGAATGAAGTGGAGTCTCGACCAAGCGTGTTCTTGAGTTTGTGCTAGGTCAATAGGGCGGCAAGAAGTGGGAGCATCGAGTTGTGGAGAAGGCGGCATGAAGAAAGATCGTCAGTATAGAAGAGAAGCGAGCAAAGTCATGGCTGATAAGGAGGTAGGGCTCCGGGGAGGCAGGCGAGGCCTCGAAGGTTCGCGCGCTCTTTCAAGTGGATTCACTGCAAGCGAGAATGCAATGCTTTAGAACGGAGTCGCAACATCTTTAGTTAATCCGCAGTGCGGCCTCGCAGGTTCTTTCCTCGCCCGGATTTACAGGTGGATGATATTATGGTTTCTTGTGCACGCTAGCTACTCTCTTGGGCTGGCTTTGAGTAGTGCTGCTGCTGCTTCTTGAAGTCGAGGTTTCTTGCAGGAGTCTCGACTCTCCGTATCGGCAGCGGAATTCTCAGGTGTAGGATATTTATTTCGCCTGGAAGTTTTAAGGTTTTGTAGCGTAGCGGAGTAGGTCGATAGATTGGTTGGTCCGTTGGCATCAGGGGGATTGGTTGACAGAAGTCGCGTGATCCGCAAACTGTCGGTCGAGGTGCAAAGCATGGAGGAAAGATACGCGTACGTAGCGTGAGACGGTGTGTAGATGAGAGATGGCGCCCAGTGCTTTAGACCCGCTTATGAGAATGCTTTCACTTTCCGAGGGGTCCGTAGGCTCTCCATTTCCAGATTTGGAGCTCGATCTGTCGGAGGATGATATCGGAGAAACCGCGTATGAGATCTTCGTGGTAGCATGCAGACACAATGCACACAGTGCCCAAACTCAGGCTCCCAAGTCAAAGGCGGGATTGCCCTCGGTCTCCTCTCTGACCGCTAAGGGCTTCAGAAAAGTCGATGTGGCGATGAAATCCAAGAGAGATCGACCGGTGCATCCCGCGAGCAAGGGAAAGAAACCCCATACAGCGGCCGAGATAGTACAGTATCAAATGCAGTACTATCAGCGAAGAGATTGAAAGTAGAATTAGAAATGGCTTGCTGCGCGTTTTCACTCATCAGTTTGGTAAGCCCGTCGAGTGCCTGATAGTACCGCTGGAACTTTTGCAGATTATCGGGCCCTCAGATTTTGTGAATACCGCACACTACAGCCGATGGAGACTGATGCAGTTGCGAGTGTTAGAAGGTGGTTTGCTGATCTATCCTTCAATTAGAAAGGAAAGTAGTGATAAAATTGTGGACCAGAGACTGCAAAAAATGCTACATGATCCGAAACATAGTTCCGTTGACACTAGCAAAAGTAGTGAAGAAATGAGCCCCTTAAGAATGGCTGCATTGGCTAAAGCAGGACGATCAGTCAGTGGGAAACACCCTAGTCCTCACCTACACTGGGCAGATGGTTACCCCTTGAATGTTAGTCTTTACCTGGCGCTCTTGTCATCCGTCTTCGACACTTTGAAAGAAGGACAGGTAATTGAGTAGAAAGACGATGTAATGGAAGCATTCAAGAAATCTGGGTATTTTGGGTATCAACCAGATGCTACACGATCTCTGCTTCATGTGGATGCTTTTCAGTCAGTTTGTTGCAACTGAACAACTCGCGGTCGGTCTGCTACAGGGTGCGGAACATCTGATGAAGGAAGTGGCTTTACTAGCCAAAATTGATGTAGTTGTTCAAGGCAAATAGGCTCTCAAGACAGCCCTCACGAGCATTCACTCGTGGGAAGAAAGAAGATTATTAGCTTACCGTGAGACATTCCCAAAAAGAGATGGCGGAGTCATGGAAGCTTTGTTGTCGATTGGACTCTTAGCAAGTAGAATTCTAGCAGATGATGCCAACCAAGTATCGCAGTGCAAACAAAAGGAATTGTCGAATTATGAAAGTGAGAAGGTTGAGCTGTACAGAAGGTCATCTCTTAAAGCTGCCTTCGCTCAGATTATGGAAACAACAGACACAAGAAGGAGGTCCTTCAAGAATGGTGGTGTCTCTTGCCCACCGTTGATGGTTCTAGCAGCAGATATCGGACAGCTTGCCGAGGAAGAAAGGCTGAGATTCAGCCCCGTCCTAAAACAGTGGAATGCATACGCTGGAGGTATAGCAGCTGCAACACTTCATGCGTGCTTCGCTAGAGAGATAATGCAATTATTGAGTGATCGTCAAACCATCGGTCCAGAAGTACTTCAAGTTCTGCAAGGAGCTGATACTCTCGAAAGGGAGTCTTCAGATTGCAGTCGAAGACGCTGTAGATGCAGAGGATGGTGGAAAGGGGCTGATGCGCGAAATGCAACCCTATGAGTGCGAGACTACTATTGAAAGGCTTTCAAAGGATTGGCTTCAAAATGGCCTGGCACACCTTTTAGAGTGGGTTGTCAGGAACATCCAACACGAGGTAGTGGAGTGGAGCTCCAACGCAGCGGGCAAGGGAGTTGTTGAGGGTCAGGCTTTGAAGGTTGCGGAAATGCAAGGTATGGATGTTGAAGTGCACATCATGGTTCCAAGGAGGATAGCTGCATCTGTGTTGCTAGCGTGTGGCGTCCGCAAGTGGATAAGGTGGACGAGTGGATGAGGTTGGATGAGTGGATATGATAAGGTGACAGGTGTTGCATTGTTTGTAACTCTCTAGATTTCCGGGATACCTCGGCGGGCAACTCCATTTGCTTGTAAGGCACTCTCGTGGTAATTTTTGCCGGCAGTCTACATTCAGAGGGGAGGAACTGAGTTGTACTCTCGATAGTTGGTGTGTGTGGATTCAGAGTGTTGGAGAGGAGCTGTGCTCTTCATAGTGAGTAGTGTTTGGTTTCAGAGGGACACTTGACGGTTGAAGTCTCGACAGTGGTGCTTCTTTGGGTTTGGTAAAGAAATGGAGAGGAGTGGTGGCTAGGGTAGCTAGATATGTAGGCTTGGATCCCCACCTGGACTACAACGCTAAGGGTGGGAGTTAAGAGCTCACACATGTCACCATGGATCTTGTATGTGAGTTACCCAAGACTTCGTTAGGACATGATTCAGTGGTGGTTTTTGTGGACAAGTTGAGCAAGATGATTCACATTAGGCCCACCACAAAAACAGAAACAGCTCCTCAACTAGCTCAATGGTATCTAGATGCAGTTTTTGCGAATCATGGTTTAAGCAAAGTGTTAATCACGGATAGAGGTACTCACTTCACTAGCTTATTTTGAAAAACTTTGCTTTGTTTTTTCAAAACAAAACTAGCAATGTCAACGGCCTATCATCCTCAAACTGATGGACAAACGGAGAGAGCAAATAAAATCATAGAAGATATGTTACGAGCATTCACATTAGAAGAGCAAGAAGAATGGAACAACCTTTTGCCACTTGTGAAATTTACATATAACAATTCTGTTAATGCATCTACAAAAGTGTCTCCATTTTTTCTTATGTATGGAGCTCATCCTATAACTCCTTCAAGTTTGATGAGACTTCCGAAAGGAGAGGAGTTTTTGACCAAAGTTGCAACAGTCAACGAATTTGTGGAGCATATTCACCGAGGACTACATAAGGCCAAGGAGAAGTTGGTGATAGCCCAAAATCGGCAAAAATAGCATGCCGATGCTCATCGTAGAGAAGTGGTTTTTGAGATCGGAGATCATGTTTGGTTATCTACAACAAATTTGTCTCTTGTAGGTACACCAAAGTTGAACCCTAGGTTCATTGGTCCATTTTTTGTTTTGAAGCGTGTTAATGAAGTGTCATACAAGTTGGAACTTCCGTCACATATGAAAATACATCCGATATTTCATGTGTCACAATGGCGAAAACATGTACCACAACCTAAACACTTCACCAACCAACCAGCAACGCCTCCTCTTCCAACCTTGATAGCAGATCATGAGGAGTTTGAGGTAGAAAAGATACTCAATAAACGTATTTGAGGTCATAAGTATCCCAAAGTAGAGTATTTGATTCAATGGAAAGGCTATACATCATATGAATCAACTTGGGAACCAGCTACAAATTTAGCAAATGCACCTTTGATAGTTCAGGAGTTTGAACGTATGTGCAACGAGGACGTTGCATCTTAAAAGTATGGAAATTTGTAACCATCTTTAGTTAGTAAGAACTAAAGTAGAGGTTACTCTAAATGTTGATATAGATACTTTAGAGTACACTAGTCGTAGCTGCCACGTCAGCGATCCACGCGCTTGATAGGTAGAGAGTAGGTGTGCTAGTTGACAACGCCACGACAGCGATCCGTGTGCTTGTTAGGTAAAGATTGAGTGTGTTAGTTGGGAGCGCCACATCAGCGATCCGTGTGCTTGTTAGGGTTATCCGCCACGTCATCCATCCACTAGGAGTGAGATGGATGGTGGGGATAAGATCTTATCTCCTTGTACTTGTTGATGAGAGCTATATAAGGGAGAGGAGAACCATTGTTGGTATCTCTCATCTTCAGAGTTTACGTTTCTATCTTCGAGTGAGCTTCTCTCTAAACCCTAATGTTACAAAGAGTGGGATAATGATGGTTTACCGAAGCCACCAGACTATCGAGGAAATCCCGAGACTTGGCAATTTTGGGATTGGAAAAAAGTATTGGGACGTTGCGCAGGTGACGATGGCGACCTTACCTTCGATAGTGAGAGTGTCAAGGTAACACGAGAGGAGGAAAAGTACTACGCAACTTTTTTTAAGCACCAAGGCACCGGCAAGAATGAATATCGTTTAGTATGGATACCATTTGGTATCACGATTGATTTAGACAATGGTGTTATGTGGCGATGGCGTTAATGCAAATCCTTCGACATATTCGAACCACTTATATGATGATTTGGCAGGTTGGGTTTGTGAAACGAGCATTGCGAGGAGATCCTATTCACTAGGTGCGCATCTTCTACACTGCTACTCGGCAACACATTGAGCTAGTTCTAGGAGGATCAGCCAATAACTTGTCCCCGTTCTTGATTAATTTATATATGGAGTTGTTAATGCTAAAGAGAGGAGGGAATTCCCGATCCGAACTCATGCGCAGGAAGGAAAAGAGGTTGTGAGTGCCAAGGAGGTCATTACGGATCCAGAGGACGAGCAAATTAGTTCGCCTCCGCAAAGAATAGAACGACCCATGGGTAGACATGAATCACAACCACGGAAGAGAAGGAGGATTCATGAGGTCGCTATGTCTAAAGAACGTGTATGCCGGGCAGTTCCCATCAAGTTGAGATCACCCAATTCTCGAGACGGGTCGAAGATGAAAGCAAGGCGATTGATAATGGAAGCGGACAGCAGCACGGAGAGTAGGGCTTGCTGCGTCGCAAGGGCATTTCACTCCATAGGCGGGAGTAGAGTTGAATATGGTGAGAGAGAAGGAAGCACTAGTGGAGAAGGAGCTTCAGAATTCTGCGGTGAGCCCTACGCTAGTAATGTCAAGCCGGGCTATGAGGAAAGAGAAAGGTTAAGCTATCATGACGGAGGAAGTACCTCCGGGACGAGATAAGGTTTCTTCAACGGGTATTAGGATGAAGGCCCCTTTGGAACGGCCAGCTGAAGTGTTGGCAGTATCATCAGACACTCAGGATGATCATGTAGCCTTGAAGAAAGTTGCTGAGAGGGTCGTAGAAGACGTAGTAGGCGAAGCGTTTGCACCATAGAAGATGGTGTCACCACGGACGTCCATCGGGACAGTCATATTGGAGACGAGCGAAGATCCTTCGGCGGAGAAGACACAATCCCAAGTACTCAAGGCCGCTAACGTTTTGTGTGGGCAAGTGCTTCCGTTACTCCAGTATCTCAACCGCAAGCGTGGGAAGTATGCACGAACTACCACCAACGGATCTTACGTGGAGCTAATGCGTAATAGGACGCGGGCAAAGGTGGCAGCAACTTCCGCAGTTGCAACGAAGGAACGGCAGACCTATGAGACAGAGGCGAAGTACGAGGTACTTCAGAAAAGATTGGTCGAGTGTGATGGTACAGTTTTTGTTTTTTTTCGGAAATAAAGCGTTTTTGGAATAGTAAGTACCGTGGAAGTAACTGTAGATAAGAAGGGGTACACAAGAAGAAGGAAATAAGAGACAATAGTGGGAAGAGAGGAAGGGTCTCCTTCAAAGGCATTCAAGGTGCATTGGGCTGGGGCGGTTCAAGCTTTAGGGCTTTGAGCAAAAGACCTTCGTCGCTAACGCCTTCGACGGAAGTGCCTTCGTCGTTAGCGCCTTCAGCGGAAAGGGAAATGGCTGAAGGAGATGCCTTCGCCACTAGCGCCGTCGACAGTATCGCATTCGCCACTAGCGCTTTCGTCGCTAGAGCCTTCGCCGGTACGCGGAAGAAGGTCTACTCCGGCGGAAATCGGCGTGATTATGTCAAATGTACAAGTGTGGGAATCCACGTGACAGCGGAGCGTGAAGTCGCACGTGGGAAGTAGGCCGTTACACCTCATCGCCGGAACAGCATTCAAGCGGCCCGTTGCCAAATCCAAATGTCGAACTTGACAATTCTTGATGGACAGAGAAGGAGCTCACTCGCGCATTATCGATTTTGCGTCTACCCGAACTATCGACGCGTAGTGACAGCAGGAGCAAGCAGCAATTGGGAGGAACTCGATGGCCAAGTCCGCGTCATTGAGGATGGTACCACTGCGGGTGTCGCAAATCGGATTGCGGGCATTCCAAGACGAATTGACAACGGTGAAGCTCGATTTCCTCTTGTGGAGATGGAATTGGGTGTGTACGACGATGGTCCAGGAATGGCTGCGCAAGAAAGACCGGAATTCGAGAGGGTATCGACCTCTCGAATTCTCGAACCCGGAGAGATGGCAAGTTAGCGATTGGAAGCAGGTCTTGGAGAGATGTGCGGGGTCCGAGGGTGACCTCTTGTTTGACAGCGAGAGTGTTCAGCTCTCGAAGAAGGAGGAGTCGACCTTCGACGACCTTTTCAAGAATCGCCGCTCGCGCAAGAACGGATATAAGACCCGTGACTACGTTGATCGGAAATGGAGGAATGTCGCGGTGGCGATCCTCCAAATTTTGCAATCACACATGACTTTCTACATGACATCTTGGCAGGTGGAATTTGTGGAGCTAGCGCTGGCGGGTACACCAATTCACTGGGCTCGCATTTTGTGGAAGGCCATGCGTCAGCATGCTGGAGAGGAGAAGGGGAGATCGATTAATCACCTCTCCCCGTTCTTGATAAATTTCTATCTGTCGATGGGATGTCTGACGGCGGAGGAGAAGAAACAATTTCCCTTGCTGTCGCGGATGAATTCGGGGAAGTTTGTGAAGGATGTAGAGGTTGATACGGACTCCGACAAAGTGCCCGCAATCACACCGCCGGGCCGACTGAGAGTAAGGAAGAGCATCGGGGTGCGCGGGCACCAGGAAGCAGAAATTGGGAGAAGAGGAAGAAGAGAAGCGGCGAGAATCGCTCGCCGTCCCATCGAGGCGTCGGGCAACCAACAAGCAAGCCCGGCCAAAGCAGAAGGGCCGCAAGCTGATTTTGACCGCGGGCAGCAGCGCTGATACGAG
Organism: Marchantia polymorpha subsp. ruderalis; assembly: GCA_037833965.1. NCBI lineage: Eukaryota > Viridiplantae > Streptophyta > Marchantiopsida > Marchantiales > Marchantiaceae > Marchantia > Marchantia polymorpha. Next base: position 106,398 of record AP031357.1, read on the forward strand.
ACGAGCTGCAATTTTGAAAGGATCGCATTCCTCAAAAGAGGAAGATTTGAGTACATGAGTTCTTAGAAGGTCGACTGACCTCCCTGCGCCGAAGGCACTTGTGCCTTCGGAGGAAGCACTTAGGTCTTCGGGCCAGAGAAATAGGATGGCGGAGACGGCTAGAGTGCCTGCGCCAGAGGCGTGCTTGCCTTTAGAGCAAGTACCGTTCGAAGAAGCGCCTTCGGCTCAAGAGCTTTCGGAGCAAGTGCCATTTAAGGTGTCTTCGGAGGAAGCGCCTTCGGCACTGAGACCCTCAGCGAACATCCCTACGCCCGAAGGCAGGAATGCGGGAACACGTGTGCCTTCGGCGAAGGGAGCAACCGAGCTGCCTTCGGTGGAACCATAGTGGGAGTATTTAGCTGCTTCCACGAGGGTAGGTTCTCCCACGCCGTTGGAGATGTTAGCAATGCATGGAGTGAAGGTCGCAGCAGAGGAGGCTGTGAGGTCTAGCGCTAGAGAATTGCCCAGGATTTCAGCAGCAACAGAAATCTTAGAGTCAGAAGACGACACGCCTTCGGAAGAAGAAGAAGTGCAGCCGGTGCGAGGCACGCCGACCGGAGTGTTGTGTGAGCAGGTGGTACCGTTACTTCAATACCTTGATCGCAAGGCGGCCAAGTATGGGGATCCCCGTTAGGGTGGATCCTACGTTGAGCTGGTCCGACATCGGACGCGGATCAAAGTGGCGGCAAATCCTGAGTTGATTGCCCAAGACAAGAAGTACCAGAACTTGGAGGAGCGCTATAACTTTCTGCATGATCAATGAACCTGAGCCCGGAAACTGCAAAAGACGGCTCTGAAGCTGTGAGATGAGATGGTGGCGAATGCGCGGCGCGAAATTGATGAGCTGCGTGTGAAGGTCCAGATGGACTCTAGTGTCGAGCAAATTTAAATCCGCAATCTGGCGGATGAACTCATGCAAAAGACGCAAGCGTTAGAGCAGAGCGAGGGTACGAGGAGGGCGGATGAGAAATTGCTGGAGGAATTCTTTGCACTGCAAGTGCAGTGCGAAGAATTGAGGACGCAGCGTGCGGCGGCGTAGGTACAGTTGGCCGAGGTTGAAGACCGCAACCGGCGCGCGGCAAATCACACGCGGGACTCGAAATGCGCGCGACTGCCTTTATGGCTGGCGACAAACGAAGTCGACGGCGGGTGGCAAAGCGGTTGGAGGCGTTCCTATCCAGGTCGCGGGATGCTATTGCGAACCTCGAGGCGGAGGTGACTGAGGTGTTGAGGCGGCTCGGACTGCGTAGGCGAGCAGACGAGTGGACGGGTAGAAAATTAGTGGGTCGCCGGCCGACTGATAGGAGGCATAGTCGATGAGGTAGAGTTAGATAGTTAGGATTTTAGATTGTATAAAGTAGTCCAAGGCGTTGGCCTTGGGGGATTTTCTAGTTTCGCGAGCTCATTTCAAGAAATCGTTTTCTGTGCGTGTTTATGTCCTTCGTTTTGTCACCACGCAAAAGGAGTTGTAGATTGTTGAAGTTATCGCATCCTATCGCAGAAAGCCTTCGTCCTTGCGTTCTGAGCTAGCGTAGACTAGTCAAGATTTAAGCAAGTTTGGACTTACACCTTCGGATGTTTTCCTGTTTGTACTCCTTCGGGATTTCCCCCCTTGAATACCAAGTAAAGTTTTGTTATCTTAAGAGTAAGTATTGATTGAGTTCAGGTTGAGTGTGTTAAGCTGCTTAAGGTGCCTTCGGGGGTAGCCTTCGCAGTATTTCTGGGAATGATAGTTGCCTGAGGATTCAAACTCATCAATAAACTGTTAAATCGTAACACTGGGTCTTTTCTCAATTTAGTTCCTCAGTTCAGACATTTGTATTCTCTGCGCGTTTTGTGAGTTGAGTGTGTTGTTCACCGCGTACGAGTGACTTCGGTTTGACGAAGGTACCGCATTCAAAGTAGGAAGTCCAACCCGGATGTTCTGTGCTAGCAGTTGGCTAGTGGTCGGATTTAAGTGAATTCGAAGTTGGTAGCTACCTGCAAGTCCTCTGAGTGTACTCTTGGGAAAGTTTTCCCCCCTGAATCTTAAGTTGAGGTCTTGATCGACCTCTAAGTTGTGCATTTACAGTTTCAGGTGTGTCTGGGGTGTAATACGCTGTCTTGTGTGTCCACCGAGTGACCTCCGAGTCGAACACTTGCAGTATTTTTGGAAGTGACAGTAGCTTGAGAATTCAAACTCCTCAATAGACTGTTAAAACGTGACACTTTGTACTTTGTGTGCTGTTTCTGTCCTTGTGGGTTTGATCCTTTGCTGTTATACTTCAACTTAGCATTGGTTGGATTATCACATCGAGGAAGCCGAAAAGCGGAGGTATTCAAAAAAGACCTGTGAAGGTCTTCGTGAAGATATTGAAAATGTCAAGTGTGCGACAGTAGATCTCCAGAATAGACTGGAGGCATATCGGACCGCCTTTAACGTCAAATTGCAGAGGGTTGATGAACTCACAGCAGCATCGGAGAAGAAGGAATAGGAGCATGCAGCCGAGCTGGCAGCGAAGATGAAGGATCTGGCAGAGTGTGAAGCTACTAGGATCTCGGATTGGGAATTGATAGAGAAGCTGAAGGCTCAATGCAGTGAGTTGAAGTCTCAACGGACGCAAGCCGAGGAGCAGTTATGCGAGATGGAGACAAGATTGTCGGAGGCAAAAGAGAAGAACCGACAGTTATCAGAGCAGACGAATGACGCCTTGGCCGTGAAGGTGAACCGGTGCCTGCGAGGGTTTGTATCATGGCAGATCGAGACGCATAAATGGTTGCAGTTACGAGATCTTGAGCGCCGTGCGACTGCAATGAAAGCGAGAAGTGTTAGTGGGCAGCGCCGATTACCTAAGAAGTTGGACGCGTTTCTTACAAGTTCGCGCGACGTGGTGTTGAACTTGGAGTTGGAACTGGCGGCCGTTTTGCAAAGGTTAGGTTTAGATCGGAAGTTGGACGGGAAGGCAACCACCTACTCCGCGGATGTAGGACCTGTTTGGAGCTCGCATCAGAGCGAGTGATAGCTCAGAGTTTGTTAGGAATAAAGGGGTCCAAGGCATTGGCCTTGGAGAACTTTTCTCGAATTTTGTTTTCTCAGTTTTGAAGTCTGCATTCTCCGTGCGTCTGTGTATTGAGTGTTTTGTCACCACGCGCGAGGTACTTTGGTTTGTCGAAGATATTGCATCCAAGGTAGTAATCCAATTTGAATGTTCTGAATAGCGATTGGCTAGAATCAGGATTTAAGCAAGTTTGCAATTGGTAGCTGCGTGCAGATCCTAAGTGTACTCTTTGGGAATTTTCCCCACTGAATACTAAGACAAGGTCACGATCGACCTTTGTGATGCTACATTTGAAAATCTCAGGAGTGATGTGTGTATTACGCTGCATTGCGTGTCTTTTGAATTGAACACCTGCAGTACTTTTGGGTGTGACAGTGGCCTGAAAATTCAAACTCCTCAATAGAGTGTTAAATACTTGACACTTGGTACTCTTTGTGTTGTTTCTGTCCTCAAGGGATCAAATCTTTACCATTATGCTCCATTTTGGTATTTATCTGTCATTACAGTTGCAACTTGCAGATGACAAGAATTTATCATTGGCATGATACTTGGCCACAAAATCTTGAAGCCACTCATTTGAATCTTCCTTAGATCTCCTTTAAGGTTCTTGTATTTCAACTTGCATTTGGTCTAGATTGCAAGTGTTTCTTGAATGACATCTTGTGCATTCATCATGATGAGCAAAGCTCACATTTATATTTTTTTTCCTTTAGGTGTAGTGAAACACAACTTGTTGGATGTCAATTCTTTCAAAATTTGTGATTTGGCTTTTTCTACCAGCTTAAAAGTTTCTTTGACACTAGATGAAATAAGTATCAACTGATTCTAGTGAGTGATGAGTTGTAATGGATGGTGTAGACTCATCATAAGTTAGATTTTTCAAGTCAATAGTCACAAAAATATATGTACAAACCTTGGCAACGCTTAGAGCTTTTTAATCAATATCGATCAAAACATTTCACATGAGCACAATCTAAATGTCATCAAATAATTATTTAAAAGAAAGTTGACTGATGTCGTCAAAACAAATCAGCAAAGGACTCCAACTCAAGCCTTGATTCATCATAGAATTACCATCAAAACATCAGATATGCAATGAAATGACATAACATCAAATACTTTTTTTCATCTAAATTTTGGATTAAGTACTGTCATAAGAGCCGAAAGGTTGAGCTTGCTTATCAATATTTTACAAAAGAATGCACTTGCTAACTATGACAGAAGCTGTAGATAGATTCCATGTTGAACAATCTAACTAGTGGCTCAATCAAATAAGATCATTGTGAAACGTAGTTTGTTTTCCACTTCAAGCTAAGACAATACATGAAGCTCAATACTAGTGTAGATCAATATATCTTTCCAAGCTATTGTGAAGCTTAAAATCAATTAGAGTTTGCTTATTCTACTGTCCAATGAGTAAGTATTGGAGATAAGTTCAACTTTAAATCACATGCTTACTTAAAATTTCAACTAGATCCATCCTTATCTCCTATAGTAATCAAAATGATTGAGCTTCAAATGGCTATGGATGGATGAAAATTTATTTGCCTTAGTGTTGCCTTTTTTTACTAATTCTATCTCTCAAGTAGGATAAATTGGTCTACAATCTTCTAATAACTAATCATGAAGTTATCTATGGGTATTTTGCACTTATTTGAACAAATGAACAAGCTTAAATAAATATTTAATCCTAAGCTATGTAATGCTAAACTAACCTCATTATCTTGATTGGTCAAAGTTAAATTTAACTTAGAGATCAGAAATTACATTGAATATTTTGACATAGCAAATACCCTTTGAACCTAGCTCAAAAGCAAAATGATTAAAAAAAAACTTTTTAATTTCTATTACCTTTTTTATTCATGTTTAAGGTTAATCTATCAACTAAAATACCATGTACTTTATATGAAATTATCAAATTGCATCTAGTTTTATCTTGGATCCTCTACTATCTCCATAAGCTTTGTGACTTTCATCATGAATGCCTATAAGCGTCATTTTATGACTTTTGTAAATCAAATAGGGCTTGCAATGAGGTAAAATTCAAGTTAAATCAATAGACTGAGTCCAATTGCAACATGAAAAAATTAATTTCCTATTTTTACATTTAAAAAAGTTGTTCACTTGGTGTTGTAATAATGCAACTCATTTCACCCGCATTAATTGTTATAAACTAGGTTCTAAGACACCTCTAGTTTTATCATTATACATTTTTACTAACTATATAACTTTTGAAATCCAAAGGCCAAAATTGTGACCACATAGCAATCTTTAAAGTATCCAATGTATAAACAAATTTCTTATATTGGCTTATATACAAAGAAACTCTAAATTCTCATCAATTGAGCCTTGTATCTGTTTTCATTGAATTCAAACAAGTTACCAAGTTGTATTTGATTTCCTTGACGTATTTGATGTGCTTGTTTGATGACTCTGATGTAGTTCAAGAAGATACTAAAAGAATCAAATACAACCTTCATCTTTTTTTTCTTTCTTCTTTTTATCCTGAGTCCTGATCAATGCAATCTACCCGTTTTTGATGCATGTAGAGACCTTCATAGAATAGAGCCCTATGCTAATGACTAAATCAAATTTCTAATGCCTAGATGTGAACTACATCCAACACTTGCATTAAATTGATTTGAATTAGATCTTGCATTTGGATTACTTGACTTGAAATATATCCTACTCTTGATCTATTTATAAATACAGAGACAAATCTACTCATATAAGGTTTTAACATCCAAACTTGACTTTGATTAGCGATGAAAGGTGATAACAAAAGATATCTAAGCACAAAAAAAATACTTTGAACTAACATAACATCCCTCTATAGTCAAGAGTTTATTAGAACTAAGAAGTAGTCAGCAAAAATTGGATGGAAAATCCTCAACATCAAAATTTTAACAAATACAAAATCTGTCATAATCTGTCATATACACATACATGAATACTTTTTGTTTGGTAAAAGTAGTAAGAATGTTACAGTTTATCATTCAATAAAATCTAAATTTGTAAGTATGATTTATATTAATAGGTATTATTTTTTTGAAATATTTTGATTTAATTAAATCTATATTAAGTGAAATTTTACATCCTAGTGCTTAATTTAATAATCATGGTACTTAGACTTGCTTTATCTCTTCTTAGAAATCCTTATTTTGCAACATGTATGTTTGCCTCATGGAGTTTGCTCAATCTGGCACAAGCTTTTGTTTCAATTTTCAAATGATCTTGTATTATAAATTTTAGATGTACCTAGTTGTAAAAATTGACACACTTTCAAATCCACCAATGAGATTACTATTTTTAGGTGAACATTACGGACTTCACTATAATATCAGGCACAATGTTTCTGCATAGTGCTTAGACTATTCCATTCCATTTTCTTGATGTTTTGTGGTCCATGGCGTTTTTGTTATAAACATACCATCAAGTTTTTTTGAGTTTCCACATCAAAAAATTTATGAGACTAGCCTTTATTATAATTATTGTACAATTTTTGGGAAAAATTGACTCAAGGAGAAACAAAAACTTCTACTTTTTTTGAACTGATTATGACTCTATACAAAATAAAATCAAACTTGTGATAAATTAGCAAAAACTGTCAAGATGAGTTAACATAAAGTAGAATATTGATTGAAGTAATTTCATAAGAAATGAGAAGTAAATCATAGATCCAAAAGTTCCAAATTCGCAATGGGTTGTTCAAAAAAGAAGTAAATTTTTTTGCATATTTATGAAATCAATGAATTAATGAACTTTACTTTAAAACTTAAGTAGAGATTACAGTCCACAAGATACAATTTAAACGGGCTGCTCATAAGATTTACACTTGCAAATGAGGTAGTAGCTCGAATCCTTTATTAAGTTTGCTGTGCTTTGCTTTTTCTTCTTCAAAATAAAATTCGATTTGTTAGAATCTCAAATATATACAATATATAAAATTTCTCATTTCTATCCTAAAAAAAACTCTGGATAATTTGATCTATTGTGTACATTGTTTAGATTTTGTCTTAATAAAGTTTTCTTAGATTTCTCTCTGCTTTGTTGTTTGTTACTCACATTCCATCACAACAATCTTATTCCTGCCAAAGTTGGCAGAAATAAGATTGTTTACTATATGTAACTCCTATTACTTTATTGCTAAATTTGTAAACATGACATTTTACATCTTGTGGATCTAATTTCTTCCAAAATTTAATGAAGTTCAAAAATTAACCTTTGAATTACTAAAAAAATTTAAACCAACAAATATTTTTGACCATTTTCACATTTATTGAATACTTTATATTTTCAAGCTTTTAAACAGTTAATATATAACCTTGTGTTTTAATTCGATATTTTTATCTATATACACATAATATGATTAAACTGAAATCTCATAAATCTTTATCTGATAAACTCAAAGCTAAATCTATTTATGGTATCATAATTTTATAAAATATAAATTATCTTATATTTTTTAACAATGGTAAGGCTTTTCTTAGTTCAAAATGTTAATAAATTTTATTTCCACCTTCAATACGTCATATGATGAGAGTTAACATATGATGAGACTTAAAATAACTACCGTACTAACCTAGTAAAACCTTGTAAAAAATTAGCAATTTACCTATAAAAATTTGAAAATTTATCATGATTATACTGGACATTCACCATTTGATCATAAGACAAAGATACATCCAACCTAGTAAATAAATGAATCTTCACTACGGTTCAAGTCCAAGATAACAAAATGTAATTAACAAAAAAGCCCAAATTTTATGGCAATGGAAAATTTGATTAGCTTTCTTATGTGATGACAGATTAAGTAGCTTAGCTAGTTGAGATTAGATTAGTACGAATATGAGTAAAATTTAACAAATTATACGTAAATAAGTTTTGTATGTTTAAACGTGTTTAGAATTATATTATATATCATTATGGTTATGAAATGTATCAATTATTTATGTATCATTATGATCAATGTATACAATAATATGAAGCTTCACAAATATGTGAATTGTGAAACTTTAAATCAAAATTTTTAAATTTTTAAAATAAGATTAGGCACATCGTGAAATATTAATTTCTAAGACATTGATAGAAAAAAATTTCATATATACTTTTAAATCTATATCTATCAAAACATCAAGTTCTGATAAATTTTTTAATTTTGTGTTTCAAACAACTTCATCCAATTTTATTTTGAAATTCGAAATGAATTTTTTAATCTATCATAATTCAACTAATGACTAAAATTGTTTTGAACTTAGCAAAAACTTAGTATCATGAATTTAGGACAATAAACCTGTTTTGAGACAATAATCTCATTTATCTAGCTTTATAAGGAAATTTAACATAAGACTTTGTGTCTAGGGTTTTAGGATGTCTAGGATAACCCTAAAAAAATTCAAAATATAAAACAATCAAAGAAAAATAAATTATAATCTTATAAAAAAATAATATTTTTTTCTAAATATATATTTATATGAAAAATATACAAAATAAATCAAACATATATTTTTTAAATACCTGTGCTTTCATAAACTCATCAATTCTTGCATCTTTGTCATGATTTTTGTAGTTGATTATTTTATGATATTTTATTTTATGAAATTTAATAATAAATCATTTAAAAGAAAAAATATGTCATTTACAATATTTTTCATGTTCAAAAAAATGTACTAAAATAAACTTAAGTTATTAACATTAATCAAGATTAAGATAATCACAATTCTTCAAAAATTGAATAAAATCCTAACAATCTTAGCTTTGATTTATGTCTTGAAGTTTGTAATATCTCAAATTGATATAAGATTTTTTTTAACAATCTCATATTGGCTTTTTATAAACCTAAATGTATTACAAGCAATTTGTTACCAAATTATTATAAATTATAATTCTATATAAACATACTAAAATTATTAAATTTTACTTATGCTTAGTATACAAAAGCGTACAATAGTTTTTTTACTTTTTTCTTTAAGATAATTTTGATCAATTCATCACATGAAATTAGTTTATTGTCAATCTTGAAAAGTTAAACCTTAAGTGGAATTTATATCCGTGATAAAATGATGTTTGATGTTAATGTGATTTAATTTGATATTTATCACGTAATTTGCTACAGAATGCAATGAAATTTTACTAACACAAAAAATATTCACCGCATTTTTTTAATACCATCTCGATGATGATTACATTCAATAAGATAATAATAACTATTTACCTATTGTGATTTTATATTAATTTTTTTTGTTGATTTTGCTATGAACTTTTGCAAAATAAAATTCCAACTACTGTATCAATTATGGAAGTCATTATTATCTTATTTAGATTTTTTTCAAAATCAACATTTAAATAGCATGACTATTTTTTTGCATTGTTTAATAAATCATCACATAAAAGATTACAGTATTTAGTGTTTGAAATAATTGAAAAATCACGTCAAGATTTTCCAATGTGTATATTCTGGATTAGGCATATATTTGCTCATTTTATCCAAAACTAGATTATAATCATGAGTAGTGCATATCATCAAAAACATAAGGCTACTTATTGTCTTGTAATAAAAAAATTATGAAATTTTTATAACAGTCACAATTAGACATTAGGATGACTAACATGTTTTGTCAAAATAAAGATGCTATTCATGTGACGTATTAAAATAATGAATTCATTTTTCATATTTTGTCATGTATTCATCTTTGTGTTATTTTGAATTTATCATATCTTGCTTTCCATTGCTTAGAGCTGGCTTCTATATAAAAGCCAACTCTAAAAATATTTCCATATGATTTTGAAATTTAACTTGATAAATTACAAATTTCATTATTTTAGATATCTAGAAATCAACTTTTATCGATCAAAATCAAATAAATGTTTCATGTTGATTAAGTTTTTTATTATCGTATATAGATATATTTTATATACACAACATGTATGTGAATATACATGTTATGAAAGACATTCAATTATCTTTCTCAAAATTGTTGTTAAATTCTAAAAATTAAAGTCTGATTGTTTTGCCAAAATTCATAGCTTTTAGCTTGATTTAAATTTTATATTCAAAGTGTTGATAAATCATCATATCTATTTAATTATGTCATATCCATCTTCTCTAAATTTGTTTGTATTGACTTCATTCCATTGAATCTTGAAGGTTGTTTTTCAGAAAGTCTTTTTAAAAAGATATTGCTTTTGGTTCATATGAAATTACTATCATAGAGAAGGGATGTTCATCTTGACTAGAGAAGTAGAAAATTTATTCTCAAACGGTGCATTCAGAAAACATAATTTTGATGCAGATTGTGGATTTGGTGGATTTTAGAGAAGTGTATTACAACGCAAATATTTATATAGCATATTATGTTTTAAGAAACAAGATTACACAGTAGATTTTGATTTAGATAGATTTTTGAATAAGACAGTATGAGATCATAAAATATGAAAAGAATTAGATGGAATCAAAAACCTATGTGAATATTTAAGACTTTGAAAATCACAATTGTCAATATATTTGTATATACATGTGTAAGGTTCAATCTTACGTTTTGAGTAAAATAGCTGGAGCTATTCTTTGAACAATTAAATTCATCTCATCAATGATTGAATTTTGGGTCAAACTTTACTTGGCAAGGAAGGAACGCTTTGAAAATCATGTACACAAAAATCTTGTGTGCTTTTCAAATATTTTTTATCTATGCACTTTCCAAATTTCTATCGTGTATTTCAGATCATTGGCAAGAAGTAAACTGAACTCAGTACATTGATTGATGTATGTTAGACCATAGAGAATGACGTATGTGAATGTCAAGTTTCTAAGAAAGTGAAAACCTTGGCATAATAGTAGGTGTGTTTGAAAGTGAGCAATGTGTTTAGTAGTCAAGAATATCAAGACCTCTCTATTAAGCAAGCGTTTAATGATTAGTAGTCTCATTGTGATCCATGAACGTGATTATATCACTTAGAAATTTTAGCAAAGCTTTGAGAACACTTTATGAGTTGATCGATTGACACTAGATGAAGGAAAATTTAAAGTATAGAGACATAAAAATAGTCACTTCGCTACAAATTCAGGTTGATTACGTCTGCAGAAATCTTTAATATCAATTATGTCAAGACAAATAAGGTTCACATCTTGATCTTTAACTTTTCAAGAATAAGAGATTTCACCTTTACTTTAGTGATAATTCTGAAAGCAAAACATAGTATGCACAAAGCACCATTAGCAAAGGCTTTAATAATCAGCTGAACCACCTCCATGCAATGCACAATAACATTGCAAAACTCAAATTTTTATTTTGGCAAACAAACTAATCCACATTGCAAAGTTGTGATAGATGTTTCTTGTGTAAATGAGTTAGAAATACTATGCTGGACAAGTAAAATAAGGCTTTACAGAAGTAGCCGCAGGAAAGCTGAAGCTTCAAAATATACTTGTTGAATATAGTCTTCATAGAGTGACACAATTGCATGCATTGAAAGTTTAGTCTTTGCTATCTTCTAGGAACAACATTCCCATCGGCTTTCATGTCGCCAATGCAACGCTTGAGCACCATTTCAGGTGCTCTTTTCTAGTGATGCCATATTTCTTCATCTTTTGCTTGCTTTTGAAATAGTTATAAAGTTTACTAGTTATCTAGTTAACTTCACAAGGCTATGTCAATTAAACATTGCTCAATAAAAATATTACAGCACTAGACCTACTATATCTATATTTGTGATTCAATGATACAACATTTTCAAAACAAACGTGTCAATTGTATAACTACCTCTTTTCTTATTTATGTATTCTATCTATTTTTACTAACTAATAAATCCTTGAGCTAAACAATCATTCAGGATGATAACAGTTATGCAGATTTCACAAGGACTTCTAATGACGCTTCAACTTTCCGTAGTCCATCAAATAGCTCTTACCTTAAATCATGCATGACATCAATATAATCCATGCCAACGTGATGATGAATTTCACGAGATCAAGATTTTCAATTGATCTTAAGACTAGATAAATTCATGTAACATGATTAAACGTTAATCTTGGACTGGCTACACCTAACAATCAAGTAATATAAACATCTTGAACTCAGATGTACCAAGTGATAAGATTGTTCCACCTCATTATCTTGCAAGCAAGTTTAAATCTTTCAGTCTTGGCGTGGCTACACCTAATAACCAAGTAAATGAAAAATCTTTAATTTAAGTGATTGAATTGTTCCACCTTCACTTCTTCCAAGCAAGTCTATATAATCATGAGCTAGCAATGCAAATAAAGTTTTTCTAAAGAAAGTCCTTGTATCTCATTATTCATGTTGAAACAAAACCTGATCAGGTTAAATCTAGTACTAATAAATGTTTACTAAGCAACAATTTTATTTTCTTTTACCGTGATACTTGAATTTTCTAACTTCTTAAACTCCAAGATTATTTGTTTTGATGCTATGACACTTTGTGCATGATCTTCACAATCTCTACACTTTACGTGCAAAAATCTTTGGTTGTGACAGGTTTTTCCTAAAATTTATCAAATTTCTTCTCCGTGATTGTAACCATAATTACCTTTTTCCATCTAATGTTAAATATTTTCAAACAATACATAATCATTTTTTAGCAATCTTCTTTGCCGCTGCTATATTAAGATTAGTCACACACAAGCTCTTGCTTTTAAATGTAGAAAATCTCATTATAGTTTTGTGCTGAAATTGAATTATAATTATTTTTACATTTTGATAGTATAAATGTATGGTATTGTTTGATGTTAGGCACAACAAGTCTTGGTTGCAACATAATACAACTATCTATTGTATTTTGATTTTTTGCATTTCACTCATAAGTAAATTAAGAATTTTTAAACTTTTTCTACGTCATACTTCTTACATACATATGAAAAAAGTAAGTGAAATACACACATTTTTTTATTTTAATTTTCATCTAAAATTCTACAAATATTGTGCATATTGATTGAAATTCATTTATATATTTGACAATGTTAAAAAAATTTAAATTAAACATGCGGATTAGTATTTCATGTATCAAAACATGCATTATCATATTTATTTTCTACAACAAGCTTAAAATCAACATAGAAACATACAAGGTTTATCATTAAGAACCTAACAATGATTTTATTAAGAAAAAACCTTAGTTGAGCTCCTCAAAACTTTAATAAATATTTTTTATTTAATTTCATATTAATAACCATAATCAATTGAATTTAAGCCAACTTAAGATTAATTAAGATGTGAATCAACTCATCTTATGCATCTCTTCAACTGATATATGTTAGATAACTTTTTTGAACTTCTTGTAGTTCCATTATATAAGTAATAAAGGTTGTGATTCTCATCACATGAGTTAAGAAAAAGAATATTAGAAGGTAATACATGTCTTTTGATAATTTATGTTAGCTAGGTTAAAGTTTAGATTTAGGATTTTGATAAGGGACGACTTGGGCCACAGCCGTTTTTACTAGGGCCACACCCGCTTTTGCTACGGCCACACCAGCTACATACAAACAAGTGATTGCGCGTCAAAGCACGCCTCCCCTCAAACCCAGCTGCTAAGCCGAGCTCGTCTGCGAGGCAGAGGAGAGCGTTGTCGAGAGGCTTCGAGGGGCGCGGGGCTGCTGCGACCATCGCTGTCTTCCGCGTTGCTGCCGCTTCTACCGCTGCCGCCGGTGCTGCCGTTCTATTGATCTATTTCGACTGCCATGCCGCTTCAACCCCCTTCGGCGGCTTTGATCGAGGCAACTTACACGGGCCGGCGTGGCCGTAGCAAAAGCGGGTGTGGCTCTAGTATAAACGGGTGTGGCCCTAGTTGTACTTAAATCTCAAAATTTTGTAATTTTATCATATTATAAGAGAGCTAGCAAAAGTTCTTGACTACACTCTTTCATGAACGCAGTGCACATGTATCAATCACATATATATTTTGTGCATGTATTTGTGATGTTGGATCTATGAGTTAAAGTTTTATTAGTTAGACTAAGTCTAAAGTTTGACTTAGTGGCAAGTTGAGGTTGTAGAATTTTCAAGATTTCAATGGTATATAAGCACCTCAACTTAGCAACAAAGTGGCTTTTAGAAGTTCTAGCTAGATTAAAAGCATGTTTTTATGTAATATTATTCACAAAAATTTTTCTATCTACCAAGATTTATCTTTTTGCAAATAAATTAAGAAAAAATTATCATGATTAATCTAATAATTTTTCAAATGATGAAAAGAAAGAGCTAAAAAAACGTTTTAGCAATTTTGAAGATATATTTGTATGAAATTTTTTTTCATTAATAAATTATTTAGAGTTACAATTATCTTAAAGTGTTAATAAAAAATTTGTGTTGAAGTATGACTGGAAAATTTGTGAAAGAAGATGTTTATACATAAGTATTAAAAAAAATCTAATGCTTTTGAAACATGATGAACTATGGAAAAAATATCTTAGCTAAATTTTAGTAAAAATCAATGTAGAGATCATAGATAAGCCATTTGTTATTAACGAAAGGATAGATTTATCTTAAAGCTTCAATAGCTTTCATTATTATTATCAAGCGATGATTGCATCTCACCTCCATTGCAACATTTCATGTAAGTTTATTGAGAAAGTTTTGAGCTTTTTCAATAAAAAAAGGTTTTTTTTTTAAGATTGAAACATAAATTCAACATCATAAATCTCAAAATTTGTGGCAACCTAGTTTTTCTTTTCTTTTTTGAAATGAGAAGTTTGAGAGATTTGATAAGAGTAAATACCTCATAACTTTTTCGATTAGTAAGGACTCAACTTAGTTAGGGTTTTGATAGATAGAGCTCGGCACGCTCGTTTTAACCAGACCAAGAACTCTTGAAATGGATAAGGGATCACTGAGTTATGAGTGTCGAAAGTGGCTGGTATGGATAGACGAAGGTGCGGAAGGGCCTTCGTCCGGAAATAACCTTGGACTTCAGCTGTGAGGTACTTTGGTCTTCTGCCGTGAGGTACTTCGGACTTTGGCTGTGAGGTACTTCGGACTTCGGAAGGGCCTTCATCCGAAGGGACCTCAAACCTCATACCTCGGACTTCGGTTACGCAAAATTGAACATCATGAGGTAGAATTGATAGCGCGAAGCGGACGAAGGCATCGCCGGTTAGCCAAGAAGCTCAAAGCGTATCTCTCAAGATCGCGAGACGCAGTAGCAAATCTGGAGTTAGAGCTAGTAGGCATTTTGAGAAGATTAGGTTTATAGCGGAAGTTAGAGGAAGCGGCAACTGCCGACTCCGCAGGTGTAGGACCTGTTCGGAGCTCGCATAAGAGTGGGTGACAGTTTTGGTAGTTAGGAATAAAGTAGACCAAGTTGTTGGCCTTAGGGATCTTTTCTCAATTTAGTTTTCTCAGTTTTGAGCTATGTAATCTCTGCTCGTTTGTGAGTTGAGTGTGTTGGTCACCGCGTGAGAGGTACTTCGGTTTGTCGAAGATACCGCATCCAAAGTAGCAGACCCAATTCGAATGTTTTGAATAGCGATTGGCTAATGTCAGGATTTAAGCAAATTTGTAATTGGTAGTTGCGTGCAGACTCTCTGAGTGTATTCCTTGGGAATTTTCTCCCCTGAATACTAAAACGAGATCGCGATCGACCTCTGAGTTGTTGCAATTGACTGTTTCAAGTGTGGGTGTGTGTCTTACGCTGCATTGTGTGTCCCCTGAGAGACCTCCGAGTCAAACACCTGCAGTACTTCTGGGAGTGACAGTAGCTTGAGAATTCAAACTCCTCAATAGACTGTTAAATACATGACAATATAGCCTTATTATAGTTGTGTAGAATTTTTTAATTGCTTGCCTTATAATCTCATACATAAAAAAAATTTAACAAACTATATTTTATATCTAAGAAGTATATTTTTCTTGAATATGCTAGTGTTTGAAAAATTATAGGCTATGAAATCTAGTAACTTGTAAATTTATTATTAGTATGGATTTTCTTTAGATGAAACTAGATCATTGAAAGATGAAGATTTTTCTAGATTTTTGTACTGTTAAATCAATAATTGTATGTGTGAATTACCAATAAAATCAATTCAAGAGTTGATACTGTTTACTTTAATCATGACTAAGTTTAGTTAATTATAACTAAGCTTATCTATCAATCTATACTTGGAAATATAATAAAATATTTTTAGAATTTATTAGTGAATTATGTTATATTAACTTATATTAAAGTCAAGATTTCAATGGAAAAGAAACCTATTTTTTCAAAACTTATATTATTTGTGATTGATATGACTAAATAATAAACTTTTCATTTGATGTACTTAGTCTAAAATTTGATTTCATGAGAATTGGAAGTTTTAAAAGTTTCAAAATTACTTTCAACATGATATCACATTAATACATGGACAAATAAATTTATAGAAAGTTTAGGTAGACCAATGACATGTTATCACAAAAGATTAATTAGTCATATTTATCAAAATTTATTTTAATAAAAATAAGTTAAATAATAATTCCTATATGTTGCAATGATAATATTTTAAGTATTATAAATAGAAATAAAAAATAACTCGTGTGTGTAGATTTGTTCTATCAATAAAGGTTTAAATTTACAAATCATTTTTGAATGTTGATGAATGTTGAACTTAAGTGATAAGTGAAAAGTTTATATAAAGGTATATTTGAAACATGAACATGTAGATGATATATTGTCTTATAAAATTATAATGACCTATAAAAAAACCATCTAAGGTATATTAAAGATCAAGTCATATGAGGCATCAAAAGTAGACATCTGAGATATCATCTAATCTCTTAGGATAAAAAAAATTTGCAGAAAATGTGTATGATTGATGTGTATACATAAAAATTTGTGAATAATAACATCTTCAATATTATAAATATAATAATTTATGTAGATAACATACTCATTTTGACAAAACTCAATCTGACATTGAAAGATGCAAGATCAAGCAAAGATTTATGTTTAATCCATCAGGAAGAGGTAAACCCTACAAAGCTCTCCTAGTAGTTGTGAAGAAAGAAGGCAAAATATCCATTTTCACTTTTCCGGAAGGGCAGGGCAAAGCCAATAAATATGCATGCTTCTACAGCCGTACTCCACAAATTTGATTAAGTATAAAATGATATTAAAATAAAGTATAAACTTTCAAAGTAGTTTGCAAAAAAAAAGTCAATGATTGAGTTAAGACAAGGACATTCAATGTGTGGTTAACACATTTAGCATGATAGATTTTTAAAAAGTATATTTTTTTTTGACAACACACTTCAAACTTTACACAATGTTAGTTACAATCAATGATACTGAAAAAAATAAGATTTCATCGATTTGCTTTGAAAAAACTATAAACAATGTCATTTATTTGATGCTATACACAAGGTCTAATATTATTTTAATTATAGTTAAAGTGAACTTGTACTTGTAAAATTCAGGCTAATTATATTGGAAAGTAATGAAATTTATTTTGAGATATCTAAAGATAACTTAGGAATATTGATCATTGTTTGATGAATTGTTAGACCATGCTAAATTTTTGCTAGACAACATTGATGCTGGAATTATGAACAAAATCTAGACAAAAAAATATTCATAACATGATGTATATTTTAACTTGATGATTGATGACTTAGTTACAATTTGCTTTGCAAAATGCATTACTTAGTTTATAATGAAAACCAAATATATTAAGGAAGCAAAAGTAGCAAAGAAAGCTATTTGGTTAAATAGGTTTATCATTGAGTTGGGATTGAAATAGAAAATTGTAATTTTTTAATGTGATGATGTGAGTGCATTACATCTTGTTACAAATCAAATGATTTATAACAATTAGAATCATATTGACATCAAATATACTTTTCTCATAAAAGCAATTTTTGATAAACGTATTAAGCTAGTCAAGATTGAAAACAGATTCATATAATTACTGTCTTATGTTTTGATTACGTTTTGTTTATATTTAACTTTTGTATAGAGAAAATCCTATGTTAGGTTTGCAATTAAAACTACTCTCACAAGATTGAAGTAATGATTTAAATCTTGGATTAAACTTAGTGAATATGACTTGAGTTATGATAGAATCTAGACTTAATCATAATTAGATTAAAATTAGGATTTTTGCCACCATGTATATTTTAGAAAACAAATCTCAACTCGCATTAAACACATTGTAGGTTTTATTATAAACCTTGTTGTTCTTTGCAACGTATTTTGAGAAAGACAAATCACCTATGTCTTGGCTAGGCGATATGGATGCATGCGTGTGTTTTTTTGGGTTCATTTATATTTTGTAATGAACTATGTAAAGTAATAAAAATAAGTTTTATTAAATTCTAGATGTTGAATTTCAAAAAAAAATTCATATAGAAGAAGAAAACAAATCAGCCTAAATGAAAGATGTCATAAACTATCCAAGAGATATCACATGAAAACATAGAAAGATGGAAGAAATTATGGTCAAGATTATCAAGCAAATATGAAGCAATCTATGAAAACATTGATAACAATCCTGATAAAAATTCAAAACTTGCAGATTACAATGATTTTGCTAATGAAGAAGATTGCTTTGAACAAATTTAGAGTTGCAACGTTTTGCAAACTTAGACGCAAAGATTCAATGTAACGGCTGTAGACTGCAGATTTTTTTATCTGGTTTATTGTTGGTGTCAAAAAAATTTGTAGGTAAACTATTTGTAAAATATCTAAGAAGTTAAGTTTACAATTGTAAGAGTACAAGAGAATGTCAAGTGTAGAACGAAGCTCAAGTAAGTTAGTTTTCTCTGATTTCACTATCTTCATTGGACTTTTTTCCTGAAAAGATAACCCGGTGAAATTACAGTTGGGAGGAGTACTTCTTGCCAAGAAGCTTTTACGCATATTGTAATTTGAAGACGAAACCATTGAGATCTTTTTGTCAACTCATATGTCGATCTTTATATATGAAAGTAGATATACGTGTTTATATGTTTGCAAAGAGTACCTTTAGGTTTCCAATTTTGTCACGGTCTCGGGACCGAAATTGTGCAGAGTGATTAAAGATGGATAAGATCACAAATTGCAACCTAATTAACGGCAGTTTATCTAATCTCTCTGTAACAAATGTCAAAATTGATTTGATTTTGATTTTGGTTGTTAGAATAGGATTTGATGATACATTCCCAACTTTTTTCCTATCTACTTGAACCACTGCTCTCTCTGAGTATGGCATATTTTAGATAAGAAATTTCTCACTCCAATTCATGCACGGCCAAGCTCAAAATCCTCGGCTTACCAAGAAACGAATCCTATCTATGAAGGCAAAAGGCTTTGAAGAATACCCTTCCTCCCGTTAAAATAGTGGGAGCAAGAAATTGAAGTACCTCAGCGATTTCCAACTAGAGTTTAGTTGACTACCAAGACTTTGATTAAGAAAACGTGTAGTGTTTAGCACACTGCTGCTTAGTAGCAGCTACGCCAACAAACGCCCTGAAATTACCCTCTAACCAAACCACCCTCATTGGACTGACCTACATTATATTATGAAGGTTGCAAAAACAAAGCTGAGAAGTGAAGAACCTTTATTTTTACAAGATGAGACACATGTCACCTTGTACTGTCAGATTCTCCAAAACGTAAATATTGACTATGTCGACATTGCAATTTCGGGTCAGCGGCATTTGTTCGCTGTGTCGACTTGATCTGAGGTGTAGCCGATGGATACTAACGAAAGGAACGTGACATCCATCACGTGCTTTTCAGATTAGCCCATGGCAGGAAGTCTGGAGGCATTCTGAACTAACCTCTGTATATTCTCATTAACAACACGAATCATGTTCTTACTTGGACATAAGCAGGCCACTTCTGAAGCAAATTTCGTGATTATGCCAAAGCAGCTGTTTAACTTTTGGCGTTTCCTGTAAATACAACTTTTGTACAGCATTTTAATCAATTTGCAAGTACAATATAGTACAATCCGTTGCTTATACCGTGGCCGAGAAAATGCAGACTTTTCGGGAACTCTCAACGCTGAAAGGACAACACGCGGATTGTAGAATTTCTCGGTGCACCATGGCTCAGTTACAGTACCATGGAACAGTTGGGTTTGCAGGCAGGCAGGCAGAGGTTTGGCTGTTGAATAATTTCTGTTGTTGCGGAGACACATATGGTTGAAATTTGTCTCCCTCCCTGTTTGTGGCCGGCCTTTATCGTCTGGAAACCTTGTTGCAAAGTGCCTGCCTTCATCTAGATAGGAATTATGGTCTACGTGAGAATCTCATCTACACGGATAATCACAATTAGAAGTTTGGACAAGGTCCTTGGACAACTTGGACACTCATACTGAGGTTGATCTCTTCTACAACAGGACTGTGATGTAGGCTTTGGAGCACGGAAATAGGTTTCAGTTTAGGCTCCTGTCTCGGTAATTTGCGTTAATACAGGTCAGTATTTATGACAGATTAGTTGGGCTCCAAGGGAATGTCGTAATGGATTGTTCTTCCGCACAGTTGGTGACATTATGATTGGTACGAAAGTTTGTTCTCGACATGTTCCGGTTGCGGTGCTGAATAGCTCCCTAGCAGCGGCAGAGACAAGTAGAGAGTCCAGATCACGAGTGCTGCGCAGTCAGCGAGGTGGTCTGATTGTAATCATGCTGTCTGGGTACCAAGAGGAGGGAATTAGATTTACCCATACTATCCTGTTCTTGTCTAACTAACAAGTTTGTCACGAGAAGAGTGACCGTAGTGAACTTGGAATTCTGAGATCGGTAGGGAGACGAATCGTTATAATGAAGTATCCGCAAATCCTCTGAAACGATCTGCTGAACCGTTTGGTGCTCTTCGACCAGACCCTGACCAGAGTGCAAAATTCTCGGAGATTATTGCTAGACATCTGTGCTCAATCTTGTTCTGCTCCAGAGCCATGGAATACTGACGAGGCCCCAAGAAAAAAGAGAAAAAATCCTTCACAGGGACTACTTATCTGCAAAGACACCGGTTTGTAAAAGCCTGTCGGCTCCAGAGCTAGTTCCTATCTGGGGTCATTTGTACCTGTGCAGAATCACAAGTGGTGAGCTGCTTGATGTTTTGGCCTCCAGTGTGAAGTCTCAATGGATGAGTACGAGTCCTAACTGCTCCTTCTTCCTGAGTGAATAATCGATGTCTATTATTTGGCGCCTATCCGCGCGTAGCCAGCTGCCCAGGACTGCTTCTCTGCGGAGTCGAAGAAATTACCCGGGATTTCAAACAATCTTGTGGAGTGCATCAGTTCAGTCCTTGCCAATGGAGCAAACTCAAGTCCAAGAGCTTTGAGGGAGCACGTTGCGGTAGAGGATTATTGATCATCTACTTTGATAACAACCTTGAATCTTCAGGTGAAATCTCGTTTTTGGTAATATTTACATGATTGTGTCCGACCCTGCCAGCACTTTATTGGATTGATTGAAGAGGTCTTGAGTCTACTTAGTGCACCAACCCTTGAGTTTCCGATCCACTTCTATATTCCACTCATTTCTGTCGAACGTCAGCCTTGCCTTACCCCCTGTCACACTGTTCTTAGTTCTTGGAAACAAGTTGCGAACATGAGGAGTTCTGCGCCTTGCTCTTCGAGCCCTCTGTGATGGGTCTGTCTGTGCCTTGCTTGGCAGACCTCTTTTCCCCATCTACGATTCTATGCTCCTTCAATCCTTCAATCTATTGCAACGACGTCCCTGCTTTCCAGCTCTTTTTTTAATTTGGTTCAGTTTTTAGTGTGTTAAGGTCTAGTGACAGTCTAGTACAGGGTAATTGAAGATTGTCGACAGTCTTGACACCTAAATATTCGTATTTTCTGGAAGTATTTCACTCGGACCTCTGTTTTGCTTGCAGTAACTGTTCACTGATCCATAATTTTAAATCGGCGCAATGCAGGGTAGAAATTAAGAGAGGCACTTCACAATTATCGTCATGTGTCCGCCGAGTAGCGACCTAGGACTACCACCGACTTTGAACAATTTTAGCATAATGCAGGTAGAGGTAGAAGCTCAAGGAGATAATGTGTGCGAGAATAAGCTTAATTCACAGTCGAGTTTTTGTGGAAGTGGAGGATCCAGGAAACTGTCAGATGTTCTTGTGAATGCGGGTGACCAGGACCTGGGGCGGGCATCAGCTAGCAAGAGGCTGCAAAGAGCTTTGGTGGTTTGCTTCTTTTTTATGCTTCTAGAAATCGTCGGAGGAAGTCTGGCGGGAAGTCTGGCAATTCTATCAGACGCTGCCCATTTACTCTCTGATGTTGCAGGCTTTGCCATTTCTCTTTTGGCACTGCGAGCTTCAGAATGGTCAGACACTCCGCAACACTCGTATGGTTTCCTTCGCTTGGAAGTTCTTGGGGCCCTTGTCTCGGTCCAAAGTATCTGGATCATGACAGGGTTCATTGTCTATGAAGCGTTTCAGAGGCTTTTCCTTGGTTCGCTTCTTGTGGATGGGCGCCTGATGTGCTTGGTTGCCACATTTGGGGTTGCTGTGAACCTTGTCATGATTTTTGTGCTGGGTCATGGTCATGAACACAGTGGGTCAGATTCTGGTGCTTGTGACGGGTATTCTCGTCTTAGTTTCCACCACCACGAACACAAGAAGGTTGATGTTGAAGATGGACAATGCCTTAGCCAAGAGCAGAAGCATGTCTACCATGAAGAGGAGCAGATGCAAATAAGCTGTGCTGGTGGTTGCCACCATAATCATGAAAGGGACAAGCCCACAATGATGAGAGTGAACCATTGTGACGAAGAGGAGAAACCTCTGGTCGCTGAAGCTGAGGAGGAATCTGTAAGTCTGATGAGTAGTAGTATCTCTCCATCTGATGAGGATGAGCATTTTCCAAAGGAGGTCCATGTTTGCTGCTCAACGAAAGCGCATCTCAGAAACTATGATAGTCATAACATTAATCTCAGAGGCGCATACCTCCACGCACTAGGGGACCTTATTCAGAGCATAGGAGTGCTGATTACAGGAATTGTTATCTGGATCAAACCTGAATGGCAGCTTATTGACCTCCTTTGCTCTTGTTTATTCTCTATCGTTGTTATGTCAACCACTTTCAGAATGGTCAAAGACGTGCTGTCGATATTGATGGAGAGCACGCCCCAAGACGTGGATTTGGATGCTCTGAGAAGCGGATTGAAGAGTATCCCTGGAGTAGATGACGTAAAACAGCTGCATGTGTGGGCTCTCACCACCGGTACTAATGTTCTCACTTGCCATCTGCACATAAAGCCAGCAGGAGGAGGAGCTGAAGCCAAGGACATCCTGAGCAATGCCACCAAATATTGTGCACTGAACCAGAGGTTCAAACATGTAACCATTCAAATTGAGGATATTTCGTGCTAAGCTTTCGAGCAGCTGATCCCCATCAGTCTGGGGCAGAGGAGCCGTTGTCGTCCAAACTGCTTTGGATGCCGGCTGGAGTTTCTGATTGAGTTTGCTGTATACCGACATCCAAGGGCACCCATTTGTCTTGGAAATTCCGAAGAGCGACCCGTCCTGTGCAGGATTTTCTCCACGGGGAATACTGGAGCCACTCCATCAGAATCTGGATAATTAGTAAGCCTTAGATTCCATCACTTTTCATCAAGCGGAATCTGTTGAGTAATATTTTTCATCGGTATGAGGTCGCGGATGCTATGTACACGGAAAGATCTTACTGAGGATGATGAAGATAACCACTCCAAGCAAACGGCGACCATATGTGGGACAATGTCATGCTTGCACCACATCGAGGTCACCTACTTTTGAAGGTCCTTGCAGCTGTGTGGATTTTGTTGCTCCGCTGTCTTGACAAATTGCCAGCGTTTATGTTGGAATTGTTTGTAGGTAATGAGAAGTTTTTCTGTTGGAATCAGGTTGACCGCTTCGTGCCTCCTTGTTGAATGTCCTGATTGCCGTGTGAAGAAGCCTGAAGTTAATTTGTCAGTAGCAGGGCTAAGATACTGTCTTTTTTATTTGTTGGTGCGAAATCACATCTTCCACAAGCACCTATATCCGTCTTGATAATCCAAAGATTTGTGGACGGTGACATAGAACCGAGTACTTACTGCTTTGATCATCCTTGCGTAACTCACTTCAAAGTTACAACAAGTAATAATTATGAGAACTATTCCATGCACGATCTCATTCTAGCCTTCTCTTTCAGTTGTTACAGCACATCAGAATTGTGAGCGACGGAAAATTTTACTTACTTTTAGCTCCACTTACTAATAAGCATCCACTCTGAAGGCGGAAAAGCGAACATTTTGATGGACGTTGTTGGACGTTGTACGTAAGCACACAATATAATCAGTAAAGAATGCCGGATTGGCGGTCTTTGCTCTTAATTCTCACGGGAACTAATCGTGCGAGTTAACGAAGAACTCTGAGTATTATTGTTTAGCCAAGACTATTCACCCAGAAGACGTTTTGAACTGCCGGACGTTTTCATCTCCAAGATAAGAGTACATGAGAACTGAATGATCAACTCAGTTTTAAATCACAGTCTAGCTGCAGTTGTTTATCTTTTGAGGGGATTCTTTCCACCAGGCTTTTTGTCATAAACTTTGATCGGCAGCTATCAACAACCCACTTGGCAATGGTAAATGAAAAGACTTCCCAGTCAAATAGACAATCCAGGTCCCCGTGCTTGTCAGAATTGCCGGGAGTATGGTTACAAAGAAGTCTAATCCAGGAATGTGTGAAGGCTAATGTTTTACTACAATCTTAAGTAACTTGAAATGGAAACGACGTCCTTCTCAAACTGAAATTCATAATCACCGTGACCACTTAGAAGGTATGAAGATCCAAGAGAGAAAAAGATCTTCTCAGAAAGAATGGTCGATAGGAGATGGTGATTCAAACCCTATTGTGCTGTTATCTTTGTATTCTACAGAGCAAATAGTTGCAAGTGGTGATGGAAGGAAAGTAAGAGAGATCTGGATGTGGCTGTTGGTTGCAAATGTTCTAATAATATTTAAAGATGATTTCTGTAAACCAAGCGGGTTACAAGACATCATGACATAGCACACAGTCAGCAAGTTACTCAATATATTGTTATAGAATCTCACCATAAATCATCTCAGAATATTTCAAATTTATATCCCAACTTGATAATCATGATCCTTGATGTACATAGTAATAAATATGTAGGTTGAGACCCTGATAATTCTGATTATTTTTTGTTGGGATTACAAGTCGCGCTGGTGTGGTATCGTGAAACATATTGAAGTCTATTGTAAATTTGTGAAGATTATGTATTAAGATTTTGAGTAATTTTGCCATAAGCCATACTCTGTCCATTTGGAATTTTAAGCATCATTCGTTCAATTTTTTTCCGTCAGATTTCAAAATAAAATGAGAGTTATATAAGAAAACGCGTTTGAATGTTTCTTTTATAGAGCAATATAGATTTGAATTTTTCAAAAGTTAGAAGCATGTGAAAATCACATCTATGAAGAGAGGTAAGAAAGTGATTAATATCTTATAAAATATACTATGTGCTGTTGGGAAAATTATTTCATTAATTTTGATACATTTTGAAGCGAGTATCAACTGTATGACATCATTTCCAGCGTCAAGAAAAACTCTTTAAACAAGTTCAGAACGAGTATTCAATCACCAGAAGTTTGAATATGATCCGAATTAGGGCATAACTAGCAGAGGAGTAAGTATCAGGTCACTGTTGGTATTTTACAGAGACATTGACATGTTGATTTTCTTTATGTATCTAGTTCTATTATATTCTATTGACTATATACAGCCTACTGAAACGTATCTGCAATCCAAATTATTCCTCATTTTTATCGTCAAAAACTACAAACTGAATTTTATTATTTTATTAAATTTGCGCCACGTATCATTAATTAAAGATATTCCTCTTTGCGAGAAGAAATTGAAATTTGACACTCTTACAAAGTATTTTGAAATTTTATTATCCTTTCCATAGTTTGATGCTATTGAAGGTGAATATCGTATGTTTTCAAGGAAAATCTTTGCTTATAGCATCAGAGTATATTCAAGTAATCGTTACACTGAGAATGGTTTTTATATCAGAGAAAAAGTGTAAATATTCATTTAGTTACTAAACCCTAAACCCTTATTTTTTTAATAATCGTATCTCTTATATTGAATTAACTTTCAAGAAAAGGAAATTATAACCTCTATAAATTTTGTTCAAATTTTGATCTATGAGTTCTTAATTATCAAATTTTGACATGATTATGTGAAGCTTACCTATTACCTTATTAGATATGAGAACATACCAACGTTTGAGCGAATGTACACAAAAAATATCAAACATAAGAGTGACTTTCATAAACTTAATTAAAAAATTAAACTTAATATATTGGTTCACCCAGTAAGTTGTGGAAAGCAGTGACGGCATTTTTTTTTTGATTTATTGCTTCAATCGTGGATCTAAGTTTTGAAAAACCCAAGCAAGAATATGCCAATAGCCAAAATTAATGCTTCTCCAAAATAATTCCCAGAGCAATCTTGTCACGCTAAAACCAAAACGAAACGAAAGAATACAGGCTCTGGCAGGGATACGCCTGTCTCCCTACAAACAGTTGGGTTTTTCTGCCAGGAAGATGCTTTACGGAACCCAAAGTTCATTACCTGCCTGAACGGCATAACCAGCAACACAACGGAGAACTACTGTACCAGGATGTCGATGTTTCGAAAAAGACACGTGGACTATGAGACCTGAAGGATCTATCTACGTGTTGTTCTCCTAAGAGGGCCACCTGGTCCGCCACGCTCCTCTCCACTGCATTGAACTCCGGCCTTTCTTTAGGGCTTCTGCATTCCGTAGTCCTGGCCACATCGTCGGCGCGTGTTTCACCGGCGTCACTACCATCCATGCTCACTCCTCCCAATAATGCGTTCTTTCCTCCTACAGGGAAATGCGAGACTTATGCGGCAAGTTGAAGAACTTCTCCGGCGCTAGGCAGGCAGAAGATGAAGCCTGTTGAGCTGTAGTGTATGTATATGAGAGTACAATAGTGCTGCTTTTCTGTGTCTCTTCGCCCGAGGATGTCCTCTTGATTTTCCCGATCCGATTGCATCATTGCAACTCATAAAGCAGCAGTCCGACCGGGGCTTGCCTGGCCTAGCATTTTCCTTCCAACCTTATAGCAGCAACATCCTCTCATCTCTGGCGCCTTCTTCCGCATATCACCTCACTACCGCAGAGCGGAGATTTTTGCCTTGGGACGGAGATGGGGGGAATATTGGAAGAGGAAAAATTACATATGTACATTTGGCGAGGGTTTGGACGCTGAGTTGTCCGTCATTTCTCGGAGCCTTGTAGCCGCGCCTTTGGTGTGCGTGTCGGTCTCATCCTTCGGGGGCACTTTCCTGAGATAGGGAGACGGGGGAGGAACTTTTGTATGGAGTTTTGTCCGAAGCAGCGCCAATATTGTCTTGTACGTCGATCGCCTCGTCTAACAGCTTGATGGCTGCGGCAGTGATTGCTCTGTGACTGTCTATCTTTTGGGGCTGTCTTACAGCGTTCGATGAGTTTGTATCATGGTGCTTGGCACGGAGGAGAAGCAAATCGTATCCCTGGAATGCTCGTTTGGAATTCTGGGATATGGGTACGAGTTGACCACGGAAAGCTCTAAGTGAGGTTTGTGGGCGAAAAGCTTGAATGAGAGAAGAGCAGAAGGAGAAAGAAGTTGGAGAGCAATTTGTCTAAATCCGGATCGCCGAACCCTGTGCATGACTTCTTGATCTTCTGCAGGTCGACGTGAGCATCTTGGTGAGGTGTGAACTTCTCGGTGCATGAGCTGTGAGTTCTGAAATGGCGTTAGCGCTGCGGATTCAAGTGCCTCTAGCAGTATCCCGTCGGTATCCTCTTGGTGAAGGAGTGGTCTTTCCCCGCTCTACTCGCCTCTCCAATTGGCGATGCAAAACTCTCCGCGCCATTCGTTGCAGCACTGCGGATGCCGGTGAAAGTTCGGATCAAGTTGGTGTTCCTGATAAGACTTCAAAGCCCAAACAGGCTCAAATTGTGGTGCGAGTGGAAAGTGTAAATGGGGAGGATTACGCCGGATGGACACCTCTTGATAATGAGAACAAAAGCAACAGACTGACAGGTTAGATCTATTCAAGCTTCTGATCTGTCTCAGTGGCAGTGGTAGCTTCCTATCGTGTCCATGAGTTGGTTTCTGTTTCATATCACTTCTAAGTATTGATACTTTCTATCGCGGGTTGTAGTTTCGAAATTTTTAAAGCTTGAAGTATCTGTTCCCCGTGTTTCAAGTCGAATACTGTCTGTCAGCACTCGCTGCACGGATGATGATGACAACTGCTAATTTCACAACTTTAGCTTAATGCCGACGGGTGATCACTGATACTTGATCTCCTTATGTTATATGCTTTTCAGGACTGTTACAGATTGGGGCTGGCCTTTTATTGGCTGTCGGATTTGCTGTGGTAACGTACACTGCCTATGCTAGAAAAGGTAAACTGCTCTTGTAGCTCTGTTAGATTCTCGTTGAAGTGTTAGGCCTTGAAGAGATACTTGGTTTCGCTTTGGAATGGAAACTGCTGTCTGTTGTTGACCAATTCTATGGAAATTTTTTGACAGGAAATAAGCACGCGGTCGTCTATTCTGTAACCACCCACCAAGAGCAAAAGACACAACTATCCTCAACAACCAGTAATGATTCTGAGGATGTTGACAAAGCCTCGAAATTTACCACGTCTAGTCCGCCTTCATCAGATGAAAGCATGACGGAAGTCCAGGGAGAAAATCCACAACCTGTCGTAGACAGTGAGTCTGACCTGCACCAGAAGAAGACTTCTCCAGGTCAGGATTCTTTTCCAAGTGAGGAGGGGACACTATTGAATGATGAGGAGGATGTTTTGTCTACCGAACCTATTCCTGTTTCAGACCTAGAGTCTGATAAGTTCATTGATGCTGAGGTGGATAGGAAAGCCACTTCAACTGTCCTGGAGGAGACTGAGGATGTTCAGAACGCTGCTTCTGGTGACAAAGAAGTCGAAATAAGGGATGATAATTCTAGTGATGTTCGAAGCGCTGCCCCTAGTCCAGCCTTGGATTTGGCTGAACCATTTCAGGATACAACTAATGTTCATGAGTCTCCTGTCCATAGTCCAGCTGAGGCTGAACTTTCTTTTGATATAACTGATGTTCACGAGTCTCGTAGCGAATCCACTCCAGAAATCAACTTGATTGATGAAGAAAATGAACAGCCTGGCTCACCCGCGGGAGGATTTGCCGGTATAAATGAGTTTCTATCGGAGCCAGAGAACTCTGACTCTGCCATTGACTCTCCACGTGAAGCCTTGCCTGAGTCTGTAAAGGAAGTGGAAGCTTTTGCCCAGTCTTCTGACGAAGCTGCCTTTACTGTATCTGCCACCTTGCTTGTCCCCAAAGGGGTAACAGAAGATGTGCTTGAATTCCTGGGGCTAGAATTGTCGTCCAAAGAGGATGGGGTGGACCAGACTGCTCTTGAGCCTGGTCATGTGAGTAGAAGCCCTTATTTAATTGAAACCCTGTCGCCATCTCTGGCCTCTGAATATTCGCACTCGCAATCTGTTGGCATACCTGCTCCATCGACTCCATCGGCAGCGGCGCAAGCGACTCCAGGGAGCATAGTTGTGCCTGCGACTGTTGACCATGAGCAAGAACAAGCTTTGGCAGCTCTTCAGGCCCTGAAGGTTGGTCATTCTCTTGCACCTTGTACAGCATCTTGCTGTTAGGGAGATTCTACATTTCAATTGGTGGTTTTTGCCTCCTCTTTACTGCAACTCTTCACTGTTGCGTAGCAGTTATATATACAGAACGAGGTGAACAATCTTTGTGACAAATCATGATCTAGTTTCATGTAGACGTAGATATTGATTTTTATAATGTTTAAAAAAAAACCGACCTGGAGGACATAAACTTAAATGTCTCATATCTGTAGAATTTTTATCTGCCACTGCAGGTGATCGAACAAGGTGTGGAGGTAGGAGGATTGTGTACAAGAAGGGAATATGCCCGATGGCTTATAGCAAGTACGAGTACCCTCGCCAGGTCTGCCATGAAACTTTCGATGGGTGCCTGAGCTTGTTTCTTTAAGAAGGCAGTTTATGTGCTGCAGTGTGCTTTCAATCCTACAAGTTGATTGCGAAACATGCTGTAGGTGTATCATCTTCATCTAAGTTCGTGATATTGTGTGGCCACTGCAGGAGTCCAGCACACAAAGTTTTTCCGGCCATGTACATAGAGAATTCGTCGGAGCTGGCATTCAACGATGTGTCACCGGACGATCCCGATTTCCCATTTATTCAGGGTAAGTTAAGAGCCTTTTGATCGAGTATTTTTGCGAAGGCATCAGCTTATATTTAAGTAACCTCAAATTTTTTGTTTTTCTTTTCAGCGTTGGCCTCCTTTACTAGAAAAAAATGAATATTCTCCGTGCTGCAAATTATATGTTAGACATGAGCTCTTATGGTTTGTATGTTCTCCAGTAAGTTCTCCAAGTAAGAGACTTGCACTGACGTGTTTCCATGTCATCCTCTTGTCATAATCGTGGCGATTATCAGGTCTAGCTGAAGCAGGTCTTATATCCAGCAATCTTTCCCGACATGATGGCAACGAGGAAACCCGTTCAACTGACGGTGCTGTTTTTCTCCCTGACAGGTCGGTCTTTCAGGTTCAGCTTCTTTGAAAAGTAGTCATGTTTTTATCCATTCAGATCCGAATCCGTGATTGTTGACATCCTCTCTGCTACACTGCAGTCCAGTTTCAAGACAAGATCTGGTCAGCTGGAAGCTGGCTCTTGAGAAAAACAACCTCGGATCCATTGATAAGCAGGTACTGTGGCCGTGAGTTTGTGTTTGATATTTCAGAGGTCATGCAGTTTTGGACAGTTCTTTTTGGTCTGGCTTTGTACCGGGGGAATGGGAGCGCATCAATTTTTAATTCTTCACGCAAGAATCCCTTAAGGAGGATGCTTTGAATGGTTAGTTCAGGCTAAACTCATGACTCGTAGTTTTTGCAGATACTCAAGGCCCAATCAGGTTTCATCGACATCGAGCGAATCAGCGAAGATGCGTTGCCTTTCCTAGCAGCAGACTTAGCTGCCGGAGAAAGAAGCATTGCAGCCACTGCATTTGGTATATCAATGCTCTCATCTTCAACTTTCCCTGGATATCATCCATTTCTTGATATTATTTCATTCTGTGCCTATTACATATATGTTTTTCTCATGACATGCTAACCTGATTCTGCCTGGGTATGTTTGTCTTTCAGGTTTTACTCGAAGATTTCAACCAGATAAACCCGTCACTAGGGGCCAGGCTGCTATTGCGCTGGTGACCGGAGAAGCAGCAGATGCGGTGGCAGAAGAAATAACGAGGTTGGAAGCGGAACAAATGGCCGAGGCTGCTGTAGTTGCAGAGTTCGCGCTAGAGGCTCGAGCACAAAAGCAGGTTGAGGAATATTTCAACACAGAATTGAAGTTAGAAAAGGAAACGAGATTATCCGCTATTAGACAGTTAGAGGAAGTGAGAGATGAGTTGGAGAAAATGATGCAAGAGAGAGAAGATGAGCATAAGGCACTTGAGAAAATGAAGAATGCAATGGAAGCTGAAAGGGCGTTGCTTATGAAGTTCCGAGAAGATGCAGAAGAGCAGCTCCAGACTTTAACCGCATACCGAGTGGAAGTTGGAATCGAGAAAGACAGGTTCGAAAATCTCCGGAGAGAGGCAGAGGAGGAGGAGAGAACACTCCATGAGCTAAAAACCGAAGTAGAGGTCGAGAAGAAAGCTCTTACATTAGCCAGGTAAGGAGTCGGTTGCATGTGCTTTATTGCTTGTGAAATTAGCTCAGTATTATTGGAACAGTTTTGTGCATCTTAGTGGTAGAGTCATTGTTGGAATGTCAAGTAGTGATGATTTCACCAGCACGTAGGGTGAAATCATCAATAGGATCTCGATCTTTCCGTGGACATTTTGGTATTTAAGCTGCTTTTGTGTCGAAGTGTACTTGAAGCGAGTGTGGTTAGCTTGTCAATAGCTACCTTTGGGCTTACACAATCAGATTCAATACACATTCTCACACATCAGTCAATGATCCGACAGAGCGTGGGCGGAAGAGGAAGCGAAAGCAGCTAGAGCACACGCCAAAGTACTAGAGGAGGCTAGAAAACGCTGGGAGGGCCAAGGAATTCAGGTACATGTAGATAAAGAACTTGATGAGGAAAATATTCCGGCTTTGCCTTGGCAGTACAGTGGTCCTAAGTCCTCGCTGAACAAATTTTTGCAACGAGCACCCGTTCAGGATTTTCTGGCAAGGGCTGGTGATCTGAAGTCTAGAGTCCTTGAGAGGTTTTTCCAGTTGTTAGAAGCAATTGGCCGGGCTTTTTCGAGTGCCCAGCGAGAGACAGCTGAGTCACTTCGGGGTGTGAGGACGAAAGTACATGCAGTACAGCAAGAGACTGTCGCTGTCGTCTCTAAAACCGCACAGGACATGCAAGAAGCGACAAAGAACACATTCGGCGGTTTAAGTACGTCCATATCTGAAAATACAAAGAAGATTGCTGATGGATGCCGGGGAGAAGCTCAAAAACTAGCACAGAAGTTCAAGAGTTGATCGGAGCATCAAGCACCTATCGTATCATCTGGGATATGCATGGTGTTACTCGACCGTCATTCATATTACAGGAAGTATGGAGGGTGCCCAATCAGCAGTGTAATGCTGCGGATTAGAAGGGCCCATTACTGCTGGAGTAGTACAGTTGAAGCATCCTTTTCCAGGACAGTTCGAATGTGCCCTGCGTATGGAGCTTAGGCGAGATGAAGGCTGATACATTGGTTAAAACATGGAGTAGGTTCTTTGTAGCATGATATCGTTGGTGCTTGCAGAGTCGGGAAAAGTGAGGCGGGCATTCACACCTTTTTCTGTCTATCAGGTCAGTGTGTGGCTGCTCGGGACAGAGTGTCGTAATTACAGAGCCACTATTGTCGGGGAATAGTCCCACCCGTCGTCATTACATTTGGCTATTGTAACCTAGCATTGAGGCAGGCAGGTCCACAAGTTTTTTCAGATATTTGCGCACAGAAAGCTCTCAATCGAGATGAGAATATAAGAGATTCCAGTATACGTGAGTATCATTACCCGGGTGACTATGCTTCTCTTGATAGAAAATTCAATCCAGTAGCCGGACTTCAGTTTTACCTCCTCAAGCCAAGGTTTCGTTCTTCAAGCCTACATTTTGGGAAAGGAAGTTTATGACGGTAGGGAGTGACGTGATGACTATTGAAGGCGTGTAACTAATTAATGCAGTAGGACTTCTTGTGAAACCCCTTTCTGGTGGTAGTCCAGCTGATGCAGTTACGCTATCTGGTGGTAGTAGCATCTGATGTAGTTCCGGTTGAAGCTAAAGAATAAAACACCTCTGACGTAAACCCAAGGAGGTTGGTCGGGAATGGCAGACTTCAATGTTTATCGACTTAAGTCGAAAACTAGCCTGGCATCACTTCTTGGTCTATTGCAAGGAGTGTCTACATACTAGAAATCGCGTGCACCAGATAGAGCAAATCTGTGCTTACTATTACACTTATTACATCTCATACACTTTTCTAACAACCTTTGGTCCAACCAACAAAGGATTGTGAGCCTTCCCCCAATCACGAAATGACTGAGAAGAGCGCCCCTATAGTGTATGCTTTCCATTATCTTCTACGGAAGTAGGTAGAAGACCAGATGGAGAACACAATAACGAAATACTTTCATCTCAGAGACAATTGAGTTAACAATTGAACTTGAGAATACAAGGTTAATTTCTCTCATCAACTAATTTCGCTCCTTAGCAGATTAGTTTAGTCAAAAGTCAACTTAAAAACCCAGTATATTTCTCTTAAAAACACTTATTTTGATGTATAAGCATTGTAGCGCTTGGTGTACATACATTCATAACAATTCAGCTAGATTCACAACTTGCCATTAAGCATCCATGAACTCTAGTACTCATCGAATGATGTATAAGTATATTTTAGATTATATAAATTGCTAAAAGCTGTAAGGAAGGACCACATGGATAGAAAGAAAATGTAAAGATCACATTGAGCGGAGAGATAAAATATAAACTAGATTGTATCGTGATCAGATTTCTTTCGAGGTATTTATCTGATGGGAGCCCCGTCAGAACTTAAATTGATTACTGACACTTCAAGTTTCGTTTTACCCTATGGACCCCACCTACGGTGCAATTCCAATAATGTGAAATCAACCGACGGGACTACATCTCTCTAATGGGTTTCTGTCACAAAGATTGCACATCTTGACTTTGGAAATAGAGCATTGTGAGCTTATCACCTTTGTCACATCGCAATTTGATCGAGCTTTCGTTAAAGGTCCACCACCGTGGTTACATGAGAAATGAACGGAGATTTCTGAGTTTGAGTAAATCTCAAACTCAGTTAAAGTAATCCTTCATGATACACAGACTCAAACCCTCATACAGAAACCAGGACGAGGACAATGCATGGATTCCCAACTACAAGCTAGATGGGAGTTTATGCACAGGTCCACATGTCTCCGTAAAAAACCAAGATATTCAAGTTGCGGGTTTTCGTTGAGCCACCTTTGGTCATGTATAACATAAACCTCAACAAAGAGAAGCCTTGGCTATATAACAGAAACACTAGGAAGTGATCCCCAGTAACTATTTATCTAGAGTAGTCCTATCGCCTGACGGGTGCTAGAGAGGGAGAGAGAGCGATATAAGCAGATTGAGTTCAGGATGGGTTGCTCGGGCCGACTGTCAATCGTTCTGCTCCTGGCTCAACAACTCGTTGTGATTTAAGGGGTTACTTTGAAAACGACATTCAAATGATGCAGGATAGGTTACTTTTTCGGGGAGGATTATGATTGTTGTCCGTCAGAGTACAAGGGCCGATTCTGGACTTCGAGCTGAAGTATAACATTTCTATGGATTGTTTAGACGAGTATGAGGCGTCGGAGTATTGGGACAACTGTGGAAGGGGATCTTGCTGATGAAGTCTTTGCCGGCATCTGACCCCGCTCGTTCACTCAGCTGGCTAGGCTTCACTGCGCTTATGACACTCTTTCCTTATTCACGGATTTAGAGAGTTTCGAAACCCATTTGGAATCTATAAATTCTCACACTATAGCTCGCATCATATATTTATAGGAACAAATTTTACAACCTGGCGAAGGAGTGTTTTCATTGAATAAAACGAAACTTGATGTGTCACATCAAGCAATTTAGTTTTTCAGGGGGTACGATCAAATTAATAACTCTTTATATTTCTCACATCATCTACGATTTTGAATTATCAAAATCAAACAATCTACAAATCATAGCACCATCTAACGCCACATGAACTAATTTGACTGCCCAGTTAGAAGTAGTATTTACGAGTGATATCCACAGAGCAATAAAAACACTGTCTAAGGTAAATTCCACAATCAGTTGGAAAAAGTGAGTTCTAGGGTTTAGGATTTATTGCTTACTTCAATAGACATGCAAGCACCAACATGCTAAGAAAATATTAAATCAACTATATAGTGCTAGCACAAACATGCTTCCTTAGCCCTATATAATTCCAATGCTAGTCTAATCATGAAAGTAAATTCCTTAACCAAATTCTTCTCTTGTTCAAATACAAGTGATATATCTGTTTTTTACATTTTAGCTAAAAATAAAATATCTTGCTGAATTTGAAATAATGCGACCACACATGAACAATATATATGTGTTGAAGTCTAACAAGATACATGATATGTAAAAATAATAATTCCATCAAAAATTGTAAATAAATTAAGGTTATCAAACAAAAATATTTAAAATTATAAAGTTTTAACAGTATGATAACAATACCTTACGAGTACATTTTTTGATAAGCAAGCAAATAATCTATCCACTTTATTGATCTTCAAATTCATTAAAAAAATCCTTTAATTCTTATTCAAAAATTAGCTACATTTTAGCTATATTTTAGCTATAATAATTCACTCAAATGATGAATATAATAAGCATAAATATAATTTTAATTTGATGAAAGATATATATTCAAGCAAAATCTACTTCAAAGAACAAAAATATCATGATAATTCATATCAAAATGATGATTAAAAATTATGCAAAAATAATAAATTTGTTTGAAATTTAGATTATATGAAGCAATTTATAAAATTTTAAATTATGAAAAAAAAACATAAATTATTTAAATTTGTTTTATACTTAAGTATAAATTTTATTTTAAATAACAAAAAATTGTAAATATTCTTGAGGTTGTTCAATGACTCATAAAAAAATATGTACTTAGTTCGAAAAAATTATTGCATGACTCACTTCTTCTTGTGTCTACAAGTGAACAATGTGATTACTATTAAAGGATCTCATCAAATTTTAAACAATTCAAGGCAATCATTCTTATGAATCCAGAAATGAAATAATAAAAATCCAAAAGTAAAATAATATTAAATAAAATATATTAAATCTTAGAATCTAATATTAAGTCTTATATTAAGTCTTGGATGCATGTTTGAAGATTATTTATAAAACTTGACAGGAAAAAATCTATCTAAGTTTATATACATATATATATATATATATATATATATATACATACTAAAACTAAATATAGTTAAGTTGTAAATGAAATAATGTGAAGCATAATTATATAGAAATAGAAATTTTCTATTTCTAAACTATACTTATGCTATTTATGCAAAATCTGCTTGGTAGCACAATATCTTTTAAAAGATATTGTGCCACCAAGTTTCATATAAGATAAAACTTTGATCAATGCAACAACTAGATTGAGTTCTTTGTCATTTTTTTAAGGCTAAAACTTCTTATAATAAACTTCTTTCTTGATATAAAGAAATCTGATGCTGATGTGATTCATTTTATTATCATTCACATGATTTGTAGCAAGATATTGTACACTTTGATCATCACAATAAAGATTAAGAATATCTTGCTTAGATACTATTTCAATTGCAAATCTTATTAGCAAAATTATATCTTCTACTACTTGTGATCAAGTTGTATATCAATAGAATTTAAGACCTTGTATTTGACAATATTGATCATAGTTCATATAAATTTTAATCATTTAATAATAATAATAATGCATTTTATAAATGTTATTGAAAAAATGATTTAAATAAATGTATTATATTTGTTGATCAGTTTCATAATACAGATAAGTCATTTTGTGATTTACTATCAAGCAAGTTGCATTTTTTTAGAATAAAAAATTTGAATCATAATAACTAAGAGAGGACTAATAATCTTGCCTGTCTAAGGACATTTTTTCTTTAAATATTATATGAAATATCATAGTATTTTTTTAAAACAAACACATTCTAGGTTTGAATGTAGCTCTAGATTTTGAATCCTTATCATTTTGTAGATATGCTACTTTTTGAATTGCATTTGATCATCAGATGAAAATCATTACTCAATGGTAAATGGTAAATGGTAATAGATCAAGCCCGGGGAACCCAAAGGGTCAAAAGGCTGAAAAACACAATACAAGCGACAGCCACAAACAAGGGAAAAGACCCCAAAGGCCAATCCCTAGCTAGTGCCAAAATCTTACAATAACTAATAATGTACCTAATATAACAACCTAAATCAAAAGGAACTAACTGTAACAAAGAATAAAAATTCTCTACATCTATATTATGAGTCACTCTAATCTCTGTATATCTAGTACAAGTAAGAAATACATGCTCTTCATCCTCAACTTCTCTTCCATCACATAGCCTACAAATACGTTCACTCCTATCAATATTAAGCCAACGTCCTTCCTCAATTCCAAGCCTATGAGATCAAATTCTATGCCTAGCAATAACATGACGTAAGGACGTAGAGATTCCTGCAAGTAGGTAATCATGTTCACAATAAACAAGCATAGGATTCACATGAAGTTGATAAAAACTGCATCTTGGTGCCGCGCTTGCTCCAAATAATGTTCAGAAACTCCTCCTTTAGACGTTCACGTAGTGCTATAGGTTGTAGGTTCCAATCGCGTTCCGTCACATTCCACCTCAAAGACCAAGTTATTACATCCGCTAACCATCCTTTGGCACTAGTGGCACTCAAAGCTTGAGGAGTAAGGCGAGAATCATCAAGAGATCTTACCCTTGTGATGTAAGTGATGGTCAAGTATAAAGCTTCAGCCTCCAGAGGTAAACAACCTGTTTCCGCAAGAAGAATAGCATATGAGGTTTGGTTTCTCACACCCAATTCTTCTTGTAGAAATATCTTGTGCACCCTCTCCACACGCTCCCAACCTGTCTTCTTACAACCATGACCCCACACTTGGATTCCATACAATACTACCGGCAACACTAAGCTTCTGAATAAAAATTTCCTAAGACTCCAAGACACAAGATGAGCCCTTCTACACCGATTTAGCAATGAATATAGAGCTTTGTAACCACCTTCTACTCTCTTTTGCACACAAAGTGCCCAACTATAATCATTAGAAAATTCAATGCCTAGATATTTATAACTCTTCACCTCTTCTAATTGTAGATCCTAGTAATTGAAGGAAAACTTGGATCTAGTGCCCACTATCATGACTTTGGACTTCTCTATATTTACCTTCATCTGATTCTGGATACAAAAGCTAGCCAAAGTGTATAGGTGTTTCTGTAAACTAATTGCATCACGTGCTAATAATATAATATCATTTGCATACAAGAGAGCTTTGATAACAAAGTTTCCAAGCTTGACACCTTCACTATCACATGCCTTCAACCACTCTTCGATATCATCTGTAAAAACTCCAAATAGAGTAGAAGAGAGAGTACAACCTTGAAGCACTCCAATGGTACTCAAAACCTCTTCAGTTTGAGAAGTGTTGATCTTGGCTCGAACAGATTGGTAAAGCGTGGCCACAGCTCCTAGAAGATCTGATGGTACTCCAATGACTTGCAGCCTTTCCCATAATAGCTCACGAGATACGGTGTCAAAAGCTTTCTTAAAATCAATGAAGGCGCAAAACAAAGCTTTGCTGTTGCCCTTCGACTTCTCCCATAAAACACGCAAAGCCAAGATATGGTCAATGGTGTTGTATGTGGGGCAAAAGCCTGCTTGAAACCGCGCTCTCTTTCGATGAGATTCAATCCATGTGCTCAACTTTGACTCCACCAATTTGCTAAACAACTTGGTAAAAACACTACCCACCATGATAGTGCGATAGTTTGTCACCAAGTCCTTCCTTCCTAACTTTTGAATAGGCACAATCTTCCGTAATGACCAAGCTGAAGGAAAACCATACATAGCTGCATTCTCTAACGCTTTGGTGAGTCTTGGTCCAATAACATCTCCTCCCCACTTCAAAAGTTCAGTAGAAAGACTATCCAAATCCTCCGATTTACCATTTGCTAATTTTCTAGCTTGAGTCATCACCTCTGATTCAGAAAATAAACCTGATGTTCCTTCACAACAAGGCATTGATGCAGCGTTGGGAAAGAAATAAAGCTTTTTAGCAAAGTCAATCAAACTCTTGGGATCAAGAGTAGGTTTTGAA
The DNA here is from genome assembly GCA_037833965.1 of Marchantia polymorpha subsp. ruderalis. Classification (NCBI taxonomy): domain Eukaryota; kingdom Viridiplantae; phylum Streptophyta; class Marchantiopsida; order Marchantiales; family Marchantiaceae; genus Marchantia; species Marchantia polymorpha. Next base: position 145,954 of record AP031357.1, read on the forward strand.
GACCTTACAGCTAACCGTCTTCAAAAGGATTTGGGATTCTCCATCAACTCCTTTGTCAAGGATTCCTGCTTCGTCCTCAAAAAAGCTCTTTTTTTAGACTTCACCAAGTCTTTGTAAAGCCTTGTCAAGATAAGCCGACTTTGGAAATCCAAAGACTTGTCAACTGATCTCATACTCGCTTGCTTACAATCCAAGTCAAACCATCCATTGCAAGGAAGACCCCTAGCTCTTCGATCCTTGTGCCGCAAAAAGAACTTAGAAGCAGTGTCTTTGAGCAACTCTATTAATTGCCCACTCGTTGTATGCGGATCAAGGCTCCATGAAGTGTGAGTCAAAAGGTTTTGAAAATGTAACATGTACTGCTCTTTCTTATTAGGATCTAAACGAAACTTGGGAGAAGCTAAAACAGAATGGCATTGAGAGAGAGGGATTGCTTTTTATAACAAGAGAGTAAATAAGAGAGGTGCATGATCTGACTCTGGCTGAGGTTCTAGAATATCAAATTTTGAAATAAGAGAGCTATGAGTGGCTGAGGATTGAAGATAATCAATGATGCTAACACTTGTAGGAGAAAAACACGTATTGGAAAGGGAGTTCGGAAAGAGAGAGATACCGTTGAGTACTTTCAAATTACTTTTAAATGGCTCCAAAGGTTAGAAAGTGTTCTGTTAAAGGATTTGTACAAATATCAGAAGAGTTTCTACACCACATACTATCTTTGAGTTCTTCAAAGGAGGTAGAACTCAAGAGATCACCAACTTGGGTAAATTGTGCACAACCTATTCGAGCATTGAAATCTCCAACCAGAAAAACTTCACCTTTGCTCTGATAATTGAAAACATCTCCTATAAGTCGATGGAATGGTTGACTCCGACTGCAAGTGCGTGTGGAGTAGATAGGCATGGACAATGGTGCAAAGTAACAAACAGCCAAATAACTATAAGATACTCCAACCAATCCAAGACAAAGCCAATGATATTGAACTCCAATATCCTGAACTTCTAAATGTATCAAAGGTAGAAATTGAGATCTGATGAAAGTAGCAATACCGCCATAGCCTCTTCCAGCTCATTGACTTCTTTGATTCCAAGTGGATCCCACCAAAGTAAACCCTAGTATCTCTCCAATAGTGTTGCTCTCATGTTCCCACGTCTCCACAATGTTGATGATGTCCGCCATCTTCCATATCGATTAGCACTCACATACTTCGTTGTAGAAAGACCTCTAATATTCCACATTAACACCCAGAAGCTCTTGGATTGCTATGTGGATGATTGTCTCTTCCGTTGAGTGACAATTGCTTGTCCATCGCGGAGATAAGCAAAAAATCCAGCATCTTGAGCTTCTTTGACTTTTGCAAGCTCCTTTCTCCTTGCCTCCACTTGTAGAGGTGTGACATCGGGATCTAACCAAATCTTACTTCCTTTGAGTACAGCTTTGTTGGCTAAAGCTGTATCACATTGAGTTTGGTCATTGAACTTAACTATGATGGCTCGAGGTTGGGTTCCTATGGTTCCAATGCAAAAAGCTTGAGCCACATCCGCATTAGGAACATCAAGTGTTTCAGCCAAAAACTTGGTGACAACACTCTTAACCTCTTCCTTCTCAGATTGAGGTAGACCAAAAATTCTCACATTCTTTTTACGAGCAAATTGATTAGTCTTTTCAATCTCTTGCTCTTGACAGAAAAAGATATGAGCAGACTTGATGGCTTCTGCATAAGATTTCATCTTCACCTTTAGACTTTCAACCACTTCATGCAATCTAGGAGTAGTAGCAGTGGAAGCTTGAGAACCAACTTTGTCCTAAATATCCTCTACGTGTTCTGAAATATCAACCATAATCTTCTTGAAACTCTTCTGGGAGCGCTTCAACTCTCTAATTTTATATTGAGCTGCAATTAAAGTAGAGCTCTGTACCTTGAATTCTGCGCGTAGTACTTTGAACTCTTCCAAAACCGTTTGCAGAAGATTGAGTATCAAATTGTCTTGAGACGCCATCATGTGAATACCTCTCAAAAACTCGAGACTAAAATATGTTTCACCTTCCACCTCCAAACTGCGTTTGGTCTTCAACTTTGCGCACTTGCGCTCCCTACCTAGCTCCAAGCTCCCACAAAGTTTCAAGTCCAAAGCAAACTCCAGCCCGAAGTTACAACCCCTCCAAGATTCAACCCTTCCCTCTCAAAAAGCTCAGAATTCTCAAAAAGCTCAGACGTCAACTTCTTGCTCCGAATGGCGTTCAGCCTGAGATTTTGCAGGCTCTTGAGCCCTGCCCTACTCCAGCGTTCCAGCAAATTTCAGCTCCAGATCACTCCCAACGTCAAAGATACAGCTCCCGTAAGAATCTCTTGCCCTCAAATCTTGAAACTCAAATCTCAAAACTCAAAATTGGACCCACTGTGACTCTGAATCTCCGTTCAATCTGAAAATTGAAAAGCTTGAGCGCTCTATTCAACGTCACAATGCAACAAAATTTCAGCCCCCGTTCACACTCCAGCGCAAAGTTACGGCCCCTGCAAGATTCGGCCCTCCCCTCTCAAAAAGCTCAGACCTCCAAGACATGTTAACTTCTTGCTCCGAATGGCGTTTGGCCTGAGATTTTGCAGGCTTGTGCGTCCAACCCTATTCCAGCGTTCCACCAAATTTCAGCTCCAGATCACTTCCATCGTCGAAGATACAGCTCCCATAAGAATCTTTTGACCTCAAATCTTGAAACTCAAAGCTCAAAACTCAAAATTGGACTCACTCTGACTCTGAAACTCCGTTTGATGTGAAAATTGAAGATACAGCTCCCATAAGAATCTTTTGACCTCAAATCTTGAAACTCAAAGCTCAAAACTCAAAATTGGACGCACTCTGACTCTGAAACTCCGTTTGATGTGAAAATTGACAAGCTTGAGCGTTCTACCCAACGTCACAATGCCACAAAATTTTAGCTCCCGTTTACACTCGAGCTCAAAGTTACGGCCCCTGCAAGATTTGGCCCTCCCCTCTCAAAAAGCTCAGACCTCCAAGACACGTCAACTTCTTCCTCCGAATGGCGTTCAGCCTGAGATTTTGCAAGATCGTGCGCCTTGCCCTACTCGAGCGTTCCATTAAATTTCAGCTTCAGATCACTTCCAACGTCGAAGATACAGTTCCCGTAAGAATCTCTTGCCCTCAAATCTTGAAACTCAAATTTGGACGCACTCTAACTCTGAAACTCAATCAAGCATGGTATGACCATATAATGATACATCTATCACAGTGAAACATAAATTTGCAAAAATAAATGATAAAAAGTAAATAAAATATATAAGAGGATTAAACTTTTGAAAAGTAAATAGGGATTGTTTTCATTTATAATCTATGTATGATTTTAAAAATTAATAATTTTATCATTAAAGACATTGTAAGATCATGAATCATTGTCAAAATCAAAATCAATCGATCATCAAAATTTTCTATCTTTAAAATTCATTTTTATCAAGATCTATTTAACATATTTGACAACTCTTTGCAATAAAAACCTTTGCTCAATAGCTTTGAACAATGTTATATAACAATCATGTTATCTGTTTATTTTATAATAAAAGATTATAAGTGTAATAGAATCATATTCATAGCTTGTTTTTGAAAAAAATTTCTAGTTTTTGTTGTTAAATGTACAGGGTGTAGGTCTCAATATCATGATATATCCTAAAATTTTGAATTTATCTTTGACATATTTGTTCCATGATTAGTTTCATCAATTTCATGATACTTGATGAATGTCAAAGATAGACTTTCATTTTTTGGTTTTGTCAAATTCTTTAAAATGATTCACTTTGTTGTTTGATCAACATATGCTCTTTTTCACTCGTTTAATCAACTAAGATAACATGTGAGTGAATTATAAATTGCAATTATCAGCATTAAAACAATGATCATTGCAACTTAAAAAAAACATTTTTGGAATAATATACTACGTTCTATACTTTAAATCTGAGGTCAATTTAAAATAAAATTTGTCACAAGCACCGGCGATGATTATTTCCATATAAGAAAATTTTAGAATCATTTTGGTGTTTGATAATAATCTTATCGTAGTAACTAATTAGAACCTGATGAAACTCGTAGACAGAAGCTTATGTTAATATAAGTCTTTACTGAAAAACAAAGATATAAAAACTCATGAACATAATATATATCAAAATTTATTCCAGTGAAAATAATATTTAAAATTTTCATATATTGAGAAAATATTTATTACTTTTTATTTAAAATTTTGAAAATTTATTATCAAAATATTTATTTCTTATGGATTTTTCCAAATTTTTAACATATATATTTATGTTTTTGATATTTTTTTACGAAAGAATTTTTACAAAAAATTGCTTAATATTTATTAGAAAGCTTTTGGAAAGAATCAACGAAAAGTTTTATAATTTTTTGATCTAAAAACATTAGTTAAGATCAATATATATATGAAATAAGATTTCAAAATATGCAAAGTATACTAAATATTCATTAAAAAATTCCTATGAAAAAATTGATGTTATTATCAATTTTTTTGATAATATCATAAAATGGAATTTTCCACTTTTTTATAATTTTAAACAGTTTTAGAAGGTTTTGATATCATTATTTCGGAAATTTGAGTTTTTTAATGTTGTATGTGAATTCACGTATTGATATACAAAAGGATAGGATGTGTAATATAAAAAATGAGTTTTAAAATAAATACTAATAATCTAGTATCCTTTTATATGTGGGAAAAAAATTAATTAAAAGATAAACTGTACTTTGGAATAAATGGATGTCAACAAAAGTCAATGAGTCTCTTCAAAATTAAAAAAATAAATTTGTATGAATAATCATCAAATATATTTGCAACATTCGCATGCAAGAGATCCAAGTGCAAACTGAATTTTAGAATCATTGTTATGTCCAACAATACAGTTTCACATTCTATTTGTAAAATTACTCCAAAGTGGTGTGAAAAAAAATGATGATGGAAAGTAAAACGATTTGAAATATCACAATAGACATTATACATCTTCAATAGCAAGTGATCATCAATCAATAGTCAATGCTTCTGTTAGGGACGCGACATACACAATATAGTGGTGGCTCTGACTCTTTATAACTTTGAAGCTACTAGTAACGTACTAGTAGTATATATAGTAGTCTCAGATGATTGTCTCTCACTCTTGTCAACTCCAGTTGTGCACACTGTTCAAGTTCTTATTACTACTGCCAGTTTTTTTACTTCAGCGTTATTCCGAATCTTGTGAGAGGGATCTCCTCGCTTCTGATCTATTTAGTCTTTCTTCAAGGTAACCTCTCAAGCTGGTGTTTTGTTGTTTCATAAATTGCCGTCCGGCAACAGCTTCCTTCTCTACTTAAAGAGATTCATTAGCTATAATTTACTCTATAAAATTTTGACTTTCTCAACCATATGGGACATTTTTGTGAAAACAATTCTGTACAGTTTGATTTAAAAAAACTCTGAAATGCTCATAAATTATCAATAAAAATCCTCTTGAGGATAAAATTTGAGGTTGAAAATATATAATGAGAAAAAAAAAGTAAAAAAAAAAGTATATATGAGCCATAACGATACAGTGACTAATAATCAAACTACTATCTTCTTCATAGATGGATGTAAAAATAGTAACAAGAAAAGAAGAATCTAAATAAATATATGTACAGAATACAATAAACAAATCATATGCTCATCAGCTTCGGAAAAAATGCAAAAGTCTATTTTTTTAAGTTACAGATTACAATCGCATTGGTTATTAAAGATAATTATTTCAAACTTTTGAAGGAACTAAACAAATTGAATTAAATATTTTATTCCAAATGGATGAGCAATGATTCTAACAGTTGTAGAGTGAAAATAAAAAATAAACTAAAAAGAAAAGAAATTGAAAATCTTTGGTTTTGATTTTGGAGTTTGTTTATTTTGTGGTAATTGTGTTGAGTATTGTACTACAAATTGCAATCTAGTACAATCTCATATCCAACATCTTTGAGATCTAGCTACCTCTTTTTTATAAAAAAGCCTTCTAGAATATAGACATCATTGCGGTAAGAGAAATAAAGAGCAATTTGATCCATACATGAGATCACAGGCCAACTGATCGAACCAAAAGTCAAAATGTCTAGCACATGGATAAACAGTGGAATCTAACATTTTTAATTCAGTAGCTAATCTAGGGATGTTAGGTATGAGTAACTCAAATAAATAACCAGAAAGAATCCTAATTTCACTCTAAACTTTCAGCAAAGTATATCTCAATATAGATGGAAAGCACTAACCTACTTCTGAACTAATTGTAACTCTCCCCCCATCCCTCCCCTAACTTCTAATGTTGTCCATAGTATTTCCACACATAGCCCTCTCATAACTTACTAAAAATTCAGAGACTAGATTCCAAGAAAAGATGATGTTTCTACATTATTAGTTGGTACAAAACGATTGGATAAGTAATATGCATGCGTACAATCCTTCCAGACGCTTGGCATGAGAAAGATACATCCGAAATTGAAGTCGACGTCAAGTACCGACTTTTGGAGCTATGCGCTATTCAACTCTCTATATCAAAAGGATTCTGAAAAATAGGGGCCAATCCGTTATCATTGCAGAGCAAAGGAAAAATGCGTTAATGATCACTTCGCTTCAAGTCTCCAACGCAAGTCGGGATGAACTTCTCATTCTTGGCATAGCTTGCACGAGAGTGCAAGGATTAGCGAGTGCCAGGATGACTAGTTAGCGTTGACAGCAGGCCTGGAAAGACGTCTCTGTTTGTTTCATGCCGTGCTTGTCTTTGGGACCATTTGTGTTGAGGAGTTCAAAATTCTCTTTCCTTGCCAAATGTGCGAAGAGAAGAAAGAAAGGGAAGGAAGCGATGTGGCGATTCAGACACGATGGATGCGACGCTTGTCTTCTCAGTCTACGCACTTTAGTAGAAGTGTGGGTTGATTTGCCGCTTTGTCTCGGTTTGAGGAGACACGACAAAGACAAGTGCAGGGAGCTCTTCAGACTGAGAAGTAATGAATAGATATATGCTTCACCTTCTTCTTCTCATCCGCTATGGAGCTTGGAAACGGCTAGAAACGATCAAAACGAGACTGCGACAGAGAGGAACAGTGTGCGCAATAACTATGAGTGTCCTGAATCAGTTAGACGTGGTCTGGTCGATCGTTTGTACAGAGAAGTCGTTGATGCCACTGCAACTTCAACATGAAATTTGCCTCGTCTGAAACGGCTAGGAACGAAACGAATCGAAGCGAAGCGTATCAATCAAGCAACCAATCAACACAACAACACAGCGCGATCAATCTTGTCAACATGGCCGCGGTACAATCATCTGTCAGTCAGTAGTCAGGCAGTCTTCCTGGTAGTTGTCGTTAGCGCCCATCCATGACAAGGCTTGTGGCTGAAGCTTTGTGCCCGTATGTATTTTTTCATGTTGTCTGCTGACATCCAGTGGTTCGGTGCATGGCTTTCACTGCTCATGCAAGGCCCTGAAATTAGTCATATAAATCACTACTCTTCTCAGTTCGTAAGAACAGGAGTGGAATTTGGAAGAAGCTCGGATTGTCCAGATTGTTTTCTTTATTCCAGATTCGCCATGGAATTCTGCCGGGCCAGAATTGAATATCTTGCGCTTCTACTCGTGCTTAATCTCGTCATGTCACAAAATTCAGTGACAGCTTGGACATGGAGATTGTGGTCTGGGGAAAGTATCAGTGGAGACGAAATGGGATCAGATCCCAAATCGTTCGCAGATGAGCTCGAGGAGCCGCCACCGTCGATGCGGACGGCAAGGCTCAGTACTTCGAAATTCGATATAGATACAACGATGATTTTGGGGTCTCAGAATCCGAGAGGACGGCAATTTGTGGAGAGATCCACGTCTTTGATGTCGGAGCATTCTTGCTGGCAGCTTGCGTACTCCGGTATGTTTAAAAGTTGTAGGGATATCTTGAAAGATGAGGATCGAAAGTCCAGACTCGCGCTCAGGTTGACGGATTGTTTTCTCAAGACTTCAGGACGTTGTGGTATCAAGAAGTGTGCAGACTCTGCCCCTGTGACCAAGTGCGTGAAGGAGCTAGACGATCACACCCACGCAATATTTCTCGCCTTCTTCATTGACGCCGCATCAATGTGCCACTATCTCCAGTAAGTGCTTCATCGACTCTTCCTATCACACGACTCTGACGACCACGATTATTGTCGCGGTGGACTCTTTCTCTACTTCTGGCAAGCCTGAAATTTGTAATATGAATTATTTTTTTGTAGTGAAGTCCCTCCTGTACATCTGGAATTTGACGCCTTTTGCTCTTAAATCAGAGGTTAGCGCTTTTGAGAATGATTTAGTGAAGGCTGAAAGAATGAATAAGTAGCGTAGACTTCTCATCTCTTGAAGTACAACATGTCAGTCCACGGTTTTTACATATACCAGCTTGCAGCTATGATTGAAAGACATATGAGTGGATTACGGAATCGATTCTTTGTATAGTAGAGGATACTGAACCATTTATATTCGATTGTTGACACTCGGCAGAAGTCAGGAATTCAAGCTTGAAACCGAGAAGCTGGTTAACGAGCTGAAGCAGAGCGCTCATACCATGGAAAATAAATTGGGTTCCATGAACGAGCAGCTGGATATTCAACATTCTGCTGTCATAGAGCATTCAGAAAGTATACTGGAAGCTCAGAGAAGACTGCAGCATGAGCATGCAGAGCTGCAGCTGAGTATAGAGCAAGGGATGCAGCATCTTCAAGAGGCAGCTAATGAAGCCCAACGCCAACTGGACTTCGTTGGGAGGATTCAAAAGGATATTGCCCAGAAGCAGCAACTCCTGGCAGACAAGCTGGCCACAGAATTATCAGATCTACAAAGCAAGAGCACTCGTCTGGGAATGTCCATGAGTCACTTGCATGTTTCAGTGGGAGAATTGACAGAGAAATCTTTGGCCGGCCAAGCGCAGCTACTTGAAGGTCAAGAAATGGCTATGCAAGGACTGACAGAGCTGCAACGATCTCAAGTGGAGGCCATAGAGGAGAGTCGAGCTTCAATTCAAAATCTTGCCACTGAGGCATTCAGGCATCAGCAGGAGTTTCGCAAATGGCAATCAGAGCTAGATGAAATGCATCGCCGACTTGCTAATGGTTCCACTGCCATGTTGAAAGCTCAGGCATGCACTCCAAACTTGTACTACATTCCAACTTTCTATCTGAGCACAAGGCCTTGTATCATCAGAAGTCTAGGTAGCCAATTTCTTCAATCGTCTTTGTCTTATTTGTCTGATTTCAGCATCTAGGCTTTTCCCTCTCAAACCGACGTGGTGGACATATGTACAACAACTGCAATCAGTCTGAGTTTGATCTGATTCGTGCAGGAGTCATTCGTATTAAAACAAGCAGCGGTATTCACAACGCTTGACAAGCTTTTCAATTTACACAACGATATTCTGCTGGAGTCTCGTACCATCAAAACTGCGCTCGTATATTTCTTAGGAGGGGTCTTCGTTTTCCTGGCCACTACCACCAAACACACCCAGAATGCCCGACTGGCCCTATATTTTGGTATGTATTTCTATTTGTTTCGTCGTACGATGAAGGTGCTTTGTTCGGTCGTAGTGTATCAATGTGCCACCTAATGCTTGCTTGTACGCCTGAGAACCCGCACTTTTAAGCACTCACCGAGAACAGTTTAGCCGGGTGGTTAGTTCTTTAAGTGTACAAAGGTCATTTTGACACATGAAATTGCTCCCAAGGCTTGACGAAACCCCACTTCACAGAAACATGGACGAGGATACTCTTATTCGTATCTACAGTATTTACCAAGTATTTGTACTTGTATTTGTGTTCCTCCAGTCCCAAGTATTTTCCTTGGGACTGGATGAACACAAATACACTGACCTAGACATCTCAGGCCCACGTTCTGTTGCCCGTGTAAGCCCTCCTTGTTCCTGGGCTTCCCTACTGGACTGAGGTTGTACCACTGCGTAGAGGGGCCTCGTACGTTCCCTAAGGGTGAGCGTTATTTGCCCCATTGCATCATATTCAGTCGTATGTTTCAGTTCTAGTCTTTGAATTTTAACTCAAATGTATGATCCCAGGATTGCTGTTGGCTTTGGGATTCGAGGCAACGTTGATTTGGAAGAAAGCAGAACGCGTACCAGAAGCTTTGCGCATCGTATGGCTGCAAGATAGAATTTTTTGGGTCCGGGGTGGATACGCAATCTTTGCTCTCGGCCTCCTTCTCTACACAGTTTTGAACTACAGGTTTGTAAGTGTTTACATAGATCCTATTCGATGTTCCCATCTGATTAACAAAATGCTCAGTAAACAGTTCACGCAACGACTTCTTGCGCCTGGTAGTTTATCAAGACCCTACATAAGCCCAAATCTTATATTTATCGAAGGTGGGATATCTGAATATCTCTAACGTTTGAAGGAGGGAAATTTTTTTTTAAAGTCACTGTACAACTCCCCTATCAAACTCCTGCGTTCACCATCCACTTTCACTATCTCAACAATGACTTTCTCGACCCTGAATAGGAAGAATATCAACCTCTCTCGAACCATTACGCGTGAGCGTGTCCGATCACGTCGAGGCAGAACTCCAACACGATCAAAACACGAGACCCAGAGACCAAGCGCCATCGTACAGAGCCAGAAATTTCCTCCAAGTTCTGAATTTGAAGACACTCCTGTGAAGACCTACATCATATTTACTACTATTCTGGTGATAATAGTTTTGCTCTTTGAGTGGGCAGGGACTATGACAGGCTGAACTATTACATGTTGAAAGACATTCAAGAAAACATCGCTGCTGGAAAGAACGGAGGAGATACTGCGTGCCGAGCTTGCCAACAAGGAAACGTTCTTCTAGCTCTTCCCCGCCGTCTTGCAGACCATGAAGGGGACATCGCAAAAAAACTTGTGCGTAAAGCAAGAACCCCACGAGCCTCGAGAATGCCCAGATCTTCCCCAGTTCAACCGGCGACAACTTCGACCCAGTGAGGTGCAGAACTAGAACCACTCACTCAGGTCCGAACTTATTGCATAGATTTCTCGTTTTGAAGATCGAATTTTACTTGCCAGCCCCAGAACTCAGCTGTGTCATTTTTACTCACTGCTTCTTTTTAACTTCTCCAGTGCTGAAGATAACCGCATATCTCTCCTATGTGGTGGATCACTGTGGGAAGATTAACTCTTCAATCTCAGGTGCATTCCTAAGTGCTCAAAACCTAAATGGCCGATCTAAACCACTCCACTGATTCTGTGCATCCTTGCTCTCAAGTGAATCACATGTGCTTCATCTAACTGTAAGCAATCGGCAAAAATATCGCAGGTGTGAGGCATGAAGAACTACCTCCAAGAGGTTCCAACAGAATAACGTTCCGCATACCCAGTAAACCTTACTCGACTGCTCCCGAGTGCGGATGTCACTAACACGACAGAAAGATTGCCCATCGAGGCTAGTTTCAGCATATATGGGTAGAAAATTCCTAGGTAATCTAGCCTGTAAAGTCTTCATTTTGAAAACTAAAACAGTAGAAGATAGTTGATAAGAGTGAACAATTTCTGATAGTATAAAACATCTCCTCGCTACTAACACCTTGTCAAATCTTTTGCAACTTCGGCAGCATATCCCTGCAGCAGCTAGGTATGAAAAGACTGCTCGTGATATTTCCACAGACATTCCCCATTTTCTTTCAAAATCTGCAAAACAAGATCTCAGCAAGTTTTTGTTGCACTTGCAAGTTCTGAGGTCGAAAATTCAAGTGAAAAATCACATGCCAAGTCTGAGAATTACATATTGCTCACCGCCCTAGACCATGAATTGTTGAAGTCGTGATGTGGCATCAACTATCCAAATAATCGACAGAGCAAATGTCCAATATTCAGTCTGTTCATGTACTTTGGTACCAAGGCTGATCTGACAATCAGCTAAATAAGACCGCGGCGAAGTTGCCCTTACTCCTCTAGATGTCCAAACTCTTCCTCCCAGTGCTCCGCCGCTGCTTGCTGACTCCGAAACTGCCATATATGCTCCCTTGTGACTTCGCGCTCTTTTAAAATCGCCTAATGAGTCACAAATAATAACTCAGTTAACAAAATTATGAGTAATTCAGATGTTCTGTCACACATATTCAATATTGAAAGCAGGAATCCATGCAAGTCTACAAACAAGATAATGTTCCAATCAAGGGAGAAACATCCGGACGCTCGTGACCTAATCCTACACTGCTATACCTCGACTTCAGAAGCAGGCCTCGTCTTCAACGAAATGCAGCTGAAAAGTTCTGTCCATTTCTCTTTACAGCTATCAAGTTCCCCCTCTCGGTAGTACTGCTTCACCTGAAACACTGGAGCTGCAGAACAACTTCCCGTGAACCTTCAAACGTGAGCCACTGGCCGAACCGTCAACTAAACGTCCCATATGAGCACCATTCTATTGTCAATTCCGTCCCGCTTTCGGCAAACCAAAATCTAGATGTAAGCGTACGAACAATATACAAGATGAGTGATCATGTTTTCACACAGGAGGATTGAACATTTGTCCTTTCGATCGCAACTGATCTATTGCCAAACATTACGGAGCTTACAGTAGCAAAACCAGAGTGCATCGATGCAGGGCGAGCAGGATAGAGACTTCTTGTCTTTCTTCACATCCTCCATCTCACATCTGTTTCTTTCGCTACTCCGCGATCAATTGCGGAATGATACGTGCTTTCGTCCTTTTGGAGATTTGCTTCGCATCTCTTCTTCCGTCCCTGTCAGATCGCGTGCTCACATAACAACAATCATAATCCAATTATGTTCCCGGAATTTCGAATTTTCCACTCAGTAAGGTTCCGTAGCTTGTCTCTCACTGCATTCCTGTACTTTACCGAGGATTACCAACTTATGCACATTAATTGACACCTTCAAAGTCCCGAAGAGCATAACAGTTTTGTAGTCTTTACACCATCGACAGACGTAGTTATAAGGCTTTGGTAATCGGGTTATCTTCAAATTTTTTAAGCAAAAGAGTTTATAAAAGTGGGAAAGTTTACCCGGGATGGATTGGGACAGGTTCAAAGATTTTGTTTGAACCATGTTTCATAGAAATTACATCTATATCAAATCAGCAAGTTAGGGAAAAGTGAAGAGTTTGCCGGGATGGTTTGGGACAGGTTTAGAGATTTTGCTTAAACCATGTTTCATAGGAATGACAACTATATCAAATTAGCAAGTTAAGGAATATTATCATTCTTGTGATGTGAATCTTCATCAATTTGTTTAAAAAAACCAGAACTAAATTATTTTCTAACTAATGATTTGATACTTCACATACAATATTCTCGGTGGCATATTTCATTTTTTTAAACTTAAAATAATTTTTAATATATCAATATATTTTGATTAATTGTTTTGTAAACAACCTACTCAAACTCAAACATAACTCTCTACATAATTAAATATTCATAAGTCTAATAAAATAAATTTATTTATTTATTTATTTATTTATTTCACTCCCACATGATCCACAATGGCTCTATTATAATTTTTTAACATATAATTCTCTATACTGTGAAATCCATAAATGTTGCATGTGAAACGCCAAACCTTTGATAATCTTCATTTTCACATCTTGCAATGCATTCATATTCTCTTCGTACTACTTTGTGGCTCACTATCATTTTCTGTATCAATGTGCTTGAGTTTTCGTCATTGTGACATTGCTTGAGTATTCATCGTTGTAACATTTATAATATCTTTTCATCACAAACTTGAGTTTTCATCATTTGTCTTCATCAATTTGCTTGATTTTTTATTCTTTTTGACATTGATTGAATATTCATCATTGTGAAATTGATGATCTTCTTACATCCTTCTTGCTATTCAATTAATGCTTCCAAAGTTTATTGCCAACATAATTATTAGATACTCTTGTTCAATTGGATGATAATTTTGCTTAGTTTTGACTTACTACCAAAAGAAAAATTTAACTAGATTAGTAGCCAACTTGATGCATCAATAAGTATCAAATTATCTGGGAATTTTTTTTTACAATATAACATTTTGCTTGAAAAAATTATGTAACATAAGTGTAAAATTATGTAACATTAAGACTTTAACAAGAAGAGCAAAATTATTCATCTTTATACAATAAGACTAGTTTTATAACATTGTTTAGTTGAGTTTGATGATACAATATTCTTCATTTTTAACTAGCTTTCATCTTCTCACTTATGGCTTGAATGCATTTTGCTATGATTTTATTATTCAATTAGCATACTTTTGACTTACCTAACTAACACATTCTTGAAGTTTTGGCATATAATTTATTCTTGTATAATGATTAAAATATTTCTTGTAAATATTTTTTATAATTGAAATTTTTATTATAAAAAACATATAGTCTAAAAAATGAATTATGAATTTATTTGGATAAAAAAACACATTTTATCAAGTTGATGAATGTAGCATATGTCTAAGTGAGATCAAAAAATATAACAACTTAAACCTTGAATATTGAATATTGTGAATGAAATCATCCGTATTTCAAATTTGATTTTGTACTCCATGTTAAAGGTTGATTTTGATCTTAAAGTTGGTCAAACAAGTCAATAATATCATATAATGAATACTTATTTGTAGTGATTGCTGATTTAATCGACAATAATTGATGTGACATAATTTCTTATTTCCATTTTTTTTCCTAATCATTATTAATTATCCGTAAGATGATGTGCTTGATTGAATGAATTCATGCGTATGCATAAAATGTAAAAAAAAGGAAATTTTTAAATTCATTATTTTGTACTCTACATGGATGATGTGCTCATTTGGCAAAGAATCAATTCAACTTTGAAAAATGCAAAAAATAAACTATAATGTGCATTTAGGGTGAAAAATTTTCATAAATTCAAGAAAATATTGGAGATGTATATTTATAAAGACTTGAAAAAGAGAAGACTATGATTGAGTTAAGTCAATTACATTCAACATATGACTGAAGTTATATTTATTTTTCTTGTACATTTTCCGTGACACGATTATATATATATATATATATATATATATATATATATATATATAAGTTAATTAAAACTTTCAATGACACAAGTTTTTTAAAAAAATTACACTGTCATGTATGAATGAAGTTATTTCTATTTTTTGGTGCATTTTCCGTGACATGTTAATCACTATATAAAAAGCTCTATCAAAATTTTCAATAACACAAAACTTTAAAAGATTTCAGCGTCTTGTGTGAGTGAAGTTATTTTCATTTTTCTTGTGCATTTGTCGTGACAAGTTTTTAACTATATAAAAAAAACGTATAAAAGCTCTCAATGACACAAAATTAAGAAATTGAATTAGAAAAACTTACATGCACAAAAGGTAATAAGGTTCATTATGTATTTACAATCTAGGATTTGTGTTTGCATTTTTTTCTTACAGTGATTGTACAATAATTTGAAGGTTTACGGTTAGTGTATATTAATAAATATAGAATACAACATAATAATATTTATGCAATTGATAGCACTAAATCCAACATATATCAAAGATGTAAAATTTGAAAATCTTGTATGATTTTAGAATTAAAAAATTTGTATACAATTTTATTTTGTCAATCATATTTATTTGCAAAAAAAATAATTTATGATATCACTAAAGATTAATTGTATAATCTCAATGGAAAAAATTATAATTTGAAGCATTATTCTCAGTTCATTTCAATTGTGTTGCTTGGAAAAATCGAATTGCATCACACCATCAATCAAACGTTTTTACTAACAACTTCAAGCTTATGCTTTTGCATGCTTGATGGGCAATCATATGTTTCAAATATATTCACAATAAGTATGTTGATATGTGATTATTTTTCAAATAATTGTGCATTTCATGTGCATGATCCTAACGGATCATGTACATGAAAACTGCCTGATACAATTAGCAAGATACACATTTCTTGTCACATGGTATGAATTTATAGGCATACAAATAATAATGGAGTAATCTAGATGATGTAAAGCTCTTGTTCCAATCAAGGGTAGATTTTGCTTCAATTTTTATATTTTTTGATAACTTTTATAAATATCACAATTTTCACAACATACTTGTTACATAGGAGCAAGAAGCACGTTCGTATACAATTTGCAAACCATCATAGTCAGCAAATTCAAGCAGCGGTATGTATTATATAGGAGCAAGTACTTGGAAGAGACTCCAAAGTCTTGGAACTATTAGTGTGAAAGAGAACTTAGTTTTGTAATCAAGTTACTCCACTGGAATAATCTTGAATTAATGTTTCAATAGTAGGTTTATCCGCTTTGAAATAAGCGACGAGGTCGTTTTTGTATTTTTCCTTTTTTCTTTTGTGTTAATTGAGCTGGTACGTAAACGTCGGATGAATACTATCAATTTGAATTACATTTTTTTTGGTATATGGATTATCTTATCGCCAACATTTAAAAATGATGCCCTAATATATCTTGTACTTCTTTGCAATATCCACTGTCCCCTTCCTTTCTTTCTGTTTTCCTCAGTTCTCTTTCTCTCTGCAATCCATCTCCAAGTAGGTATCTTTCTTGTTCGGATTGACTTTATTAATTCCAATATCTTGTTTTCTTTCTAGATCTAAGGCACTTCATCCCTTGTTGTCTGCTCTATTTCGCGGTCTCTAGCGGCCTATGAGACTTTCGAATAGATAAGTGAAGACTGCAGTTTACACTGGGTAAGGTAGAAGGGCCACTCTACAAGAATAAGAACCACCTGTTTCTTCACAGGCTTTGGCATTCAGTACCGAGGCAAGTTTTTTTGACATTACCATGTCACGCATGCAAGATGAGGCAAAATAACACACTGTGTTATAAGTTAATCGCAGCATGTATAACAACCTTACTTTTCTGTTTCGATCCGAGACCAGTCTTGCAAGCTCGTCAACATCATTGACACAATATTCTGAGAGTTAAAAGTAAAGCGATTCCTAGATGGTCATCCACCTCGGTCCCCAAGATCCTCGACACATAAGTTTTCCGACTCAAAGCAGTGAAACCAGTCCAAGATGGTGATCGACCTCAGTCTCCACAATGAAGGCTACGATGGTATCAGTAATTTCATATATATACAATTCCTGCGAGTATATTGGTAAACTTGATGGCTCCTGGTATACACTTACTATTCACAACTTCATCCTCATAAACACTCCCTCTTGAAACATTACCATGCTTCTCCAGAATCGACTCTTATAATGCCAATTCATAAAATCAATGAATTTGACCTGTCAAATCATGGTCTTATTCTGCCCACTCAGACCCATACATAACTGTTTTAAATCTTAAATGTACTGAAATATGGACTGATAATAAAAATCTTCCTGAGGATGGACATGATGAAGACAACACAAGATCTTCAAACCCCAACCTTCGAATAACACACCAAGAGATTTTAAGGTGGCCGTGGGCTGAAACTGACTGCAACCCTGTCTCGCCTTTCCGACAAGGGGCTACTGAGTGGCATACGATCCCAACTTCTTTCCTGCATCTCTTTGAAGCCACGTGCTGACCAGGGCTGAGTCTATGGTCACCTGAAAGCAAGTCCAGGAAGAAAACTGAGTTTCATAATGATATAATTGTTAGTCTAAAAGTCAGATCCCTCATGTATTTAGTTGTAAAACAAAACTTCTAAATAAAAGAGATTAGTTGCTAACATTTACTATGTACGATAGAAATTTGCTTCCGTGCCTAAAGAGTATTTAGTTTTCAAGTTAGAATCTCATGCTCAAGTTTGAATCATAAACAGTATTCATATGTTAGTCTCACAATGAAGAACACATCACAACACAAATCTTGCCACTATCAAAGTTTAAGATAATGGTCATACTTCTACAGCTTGTTTGTTGAAAAATGGGAGTAGAAATAAGACTCTAGTTGAATTGGATTAAGCAAGGCAGATTATGGCTAATCCGAGAGAGTCAATATGATCATTACGCAATTCTTTTTATAAATCTATATAATTCAAAAAGGTAAAAAGAATATAGCAAGAGCTTGATACTATGATGGAGTTTAACACTATGAATTATAGAGAAAGGACCCTTGAGATTGAGAGGATATTGAAACTCTATGGCTCACAGAAGTTTCACCAAAAACCTCAAACAGTCATGAGTATTTTTAAGATGAAATGTTTATGTTAAATCACAAGGTGATCAAGAGGCTATTTAAGAATCTGAATCATATTTACAATGACTAGAAGACATTTAGGCTAAGGATATCTGAAAAAACCAAAGGCGATGAGTAGTATCTGTATTTTATCTGATGCTAGACTGGAGTGGACAAAATGATATATCAAAAGTTGAAAGAAAAAACAATTGGCAACAAGATTGCACGTGCTGTTTATTAGTTCGGATTGACTCATACAATGATCATACGCATACATATGTTGAATAATCTCCATAAGAAGTTTCAGCTCATTGTGCTCGCTTGATGTTCTCCTTACTGAGCAAATGACTTGGCACTACATCTATAACGAAATGATCAATTTTGCTATAAAGTTTGAGATAGAAGTCAAAAAAGACAGAAAGAATTCAGTTACTGACAATTTAATAAAAATATATTCATAAAGATATATTCATAATTTATGTTTCTATGGAAAAGAATTCAGTTACTGACAATTTCCATATATTACTACCAATTTACTCTTAGGCTTAAGTACGGTTCAGCAACCATGAAGCAATCTAAGATTAGATTTTCAAGAGAGTTCTCATGCTCAAGTTTGAGATCTCTATAAACTGCTGCTGTCACATTATAAAGATACTGATCATAAATTCTAGTTTTGAATAGTTCAAAACTAGAGATGAAGTCAGTCTTGAGATTGAATTTCGACTTGAACATGTGGAAGAAGGCTATCCAGAGAATTTTATCCTAGTGTTGTTGTTCATAGCCGCATTGAACATGAAGATGAAAGGAGTGGTAGCAATGTATGGTTAAAATCTCAAAGTGTATAAAAACATCATGCAATGGTCTTGATACATCTAGTAAACATCTAGATCAACTCCGGATTAACAAAGAACAGAAATCATAAGTCAGTAAAATAGAGGAATACAGAATGTGGTTTGTCATTGACTTGCCTGGATGAGTTGAGCAGCAATGCAAGGCAGCAGAAGGAGACCAGCATTGCCAAACACTCCTCCCAGTCTGTCGATGACAGCAACCGCCACTATAATAGATTTCTGCAATTATACAGGTGAAATAATCACTCCATATTGACGAAGGTGTTATAAAAACTTGCAGTACGTATTCTCTGTCATAATCGTGTCTTACCTCACTCGAAACAATCAAAACTGCTCGTGAGTTAAAATCCTCGAAGACATCTTGTTTAGCGGAGGGCAGAGGCCAAACTTTCATCAAACCTGAATTTCCGATTAAGTACACAATGTGAAGGATCCTGCAATGTAACAAGAGAAGGCTAATGTGAGCAGCAAAATGTTAGGACTTTAAACAGACCTGACATTTCATCTAGAAGGATGGTGAGCGTGCACCGTTGGAGAAGCAATTTCTACAACTTAATTTTAAACTTTTGCATTGAAAGATTCAGCAAGAAGACATGTCAGAAAAATATCATTAGTTTCTTCAATGAGGAAATTGTCTGAAAAGGCAACGAATGATAGAAGCCTCACGAGCCAGCGGCAATAGAAATAAACAAGTCCAGCGGTCCAATCTGGTGCAGCATGCATCTGGAGTTACTCATTTGCATCCATGGCACCTGCACAGTCCACCGTCCCAAATTGCAAATATTCATGACAGAATTTTTCAGATTACGATCAGAAACGGTTATAAAGTTCCTTAAGGACGATAATGAAGGGCAGATTTCTCTTTAACCGAAAACCTCATTGAGCTAGTTTAAAACTCATAGATGAAGTAAGGGAAGGTTCAAAATTCGTACAAGGCTCATGAGAAGAGTCGTGATTTTCGACAGATATTTCCTCTTACTATCCATTAGCTTTCCCAAATCTGCAAGGTCAGCATACTTAAAACGTCAGGAAGCAATTCCTCAGTTGTATGGGCCGTTTCAGCTCCTGCGCCAGTTAACGATAAGAGGCTGAGCTCGAATTCGAGTAACTGTCTCACTTTATTTCATGCTGAAGTTTGTACCTGTGTCATCCTGAGAATATGCCTGTTCTTTCAAACACTTCTGCTCTAACGTGTGCCCGGCCCTAGGCATATATACACGGTGTATTTCAGTGTGTCTAGAACAATGATCGTGCATGTGTTGTGGATGATCGATTCAGCACATAGAAAGAGGACTGAGCGATCTTCAGGATTGATGCAGCAGAAAGAGTCCAGGACCGTAGGAATTCACAAACGACGCAGAATCTTTCTTCCAATCCAAACCTCAAGGGATCAGGAAAAAGGCAATAGTATGTTGCAAATTTAGTCAGAAGTAAAAGGCCAGTCAGGAAGGTTCACTGATCAGTTAGAAAACAACATGAAGCCGCAGAGTGGAATTTACTGGAAATGTCTAATCGAAGTAGTACGGTTCCAGGCAGGACTAAACAGACACCTAACAATATCCAAGAATCCTTACCAGGGAAGGTCTCCCGCACAATCTGATTCAAGGTGCACCAAGTCATAATCAAAATGAAAACAAAATAAATTGTCTTCCAAATAAGACAAGCTTTTGCGCGTTTGTCTTACTAGAACACTAGTGCAGCAGCTAGTTGACGAATGCTCATAGTTCAAGTGCATGTATCAAGGCTTCAACCTTGTGGTGCACGTGCTCTATTCAACCAATGAAACTTAGACAAGAGCAGAACGACAAACCAATATTGTATTGTGCATGTGCATCAAACCCAAAAGCGTTGTGATGGATGATGCATAACGTACCTTGCCCAAGATAAGTGGAAGCAAGAGAGTTTGGATCAAGCTCTTTAGAAGTGGTCCAGGTGGAATGGAAACACCAATGCCTTGGCCGACAATTCCCGTAAGAAAGAACGGCATCTGTCAGCAAATCAAGATTTTCAGTTTCCTGAATGCGAATTTTTGAACCTGAGTCTTAAAGCTCACTAATTGATGGATAGACAATCTGATGTACATCAATGACCCCTTGCAAATGTAGGAAGGCCTCAGCGAGCCATCCAGAACAAAATATCATACTCTAATACACGCGGTCTATTTTCGAAAATAACTTGACCAGAAACTAGTGGTAAGCAAGTCCCAGGGAGAGGAAGGCTCACTGTGACAACGCTGAAGAGGTTGGAAAAAACCGTTAATCCCAATGCCAAACCGATATTGGCTCCGGCTATCTACTTCATAAACTTTCAGTATGTCAGCCTAGAAAGCGATGTAAATAGGACACAACTTAGTGACTGCAAGCCTGGCTCATCTCTCCGAATCTGCCCAAACCAAGTTTAGTACATGAGAGGGTACGCATACAAAGCCAAAAGCTGGTATAGAAACAAGAAATAGGGAGTAGGGAAGACAAAACAAAAATCTTTCCTTTTTAAAACATCTGAAGGAATTCATCGACGAGAGGTAAAGCACACTGAAACTTTGATAAGACTGCAGAAGGAAAAGCACCTGTGTCAATGCGACACCACTGGAAAGGGTGGTGGGAACACTGGCAAATATTGCCAGACCTGCACAAGAACAAAAGTGAAGGGTAATTCACTGAAAATGCCCTAGACGGACAGAAAATTAGATGCTGCGAAAACGCTAGGAACTCAAATGCAGATATTAAGAAGCGACAGAAAATAAGACGCACGTAGGACACATCGACGTATCTAAACATCGTTAGATAGATAATCGCCGTATAGCGGTATTGAAGACTGCATCGTCATGATCCAGTCAACGAAGAGCACACCTGTAGCAAGTTCTCGAGGTGTTATTGGCAGCCATAAGATTGGAATGGCCGCTAGCGGGGTAAGGAGCAGAATAGAAATCTGCAAGGTAAGGGAAGCATTATAGAATGAGAATGTTATGAACCAGGTTTCATAAAGAGTTGCTGATCTGAATTGCGAGCGGCCAGTAACATCATGAAGGAATTACCATGCCAAACAATCCTGCAGGCCATGCCGATGCTGCTTTCTCAACATCTTTACTTCCTGAAGTCAATCCTGTGTAAGATAAGAGACAAGAGAACAGTTGCTATCATCGACAATTAAGTAACAAATTATAGAGGACTCAGTGTAATTGCTTATCAACGAAGACTTGGATTTGACTATAACAAAAGCGCCCAAAAACTAGGAGTCCACAAAGACATCGAAGTCCTGATTTTCAGTATTAATACAATTCTACATAGTAACATCTGAAATTATGATTCCTTAGTAATCTGCGCGTTAGGAGAGTATTATTTCTTTAACTGTCTTCACACCTGTGATTCAGGAAAATTTGGATACCGACCAACGACTGCTGAATTCGATACAGAGCTCTTTGTCGAGTACAAACTATGGTGTCAATGCGGTTGGTATACTAAGAGAATGTACCAAAGAGCAGGAAAAAGGTCGTCGTGACCCACTTAGAAATGCCCATTCGATGAAGAGCTTGACCAGGAGCTGGCCAAGTTAAACCCAGAAGCATTGCACCTAGAAGAGCTGGAAGAGGAATAACCACAAAGTCGTAACTTCAGTCAACGTTCACATCTGACAGTCATGAATCGAGCTAAACTCATAAAAAGTGTTTCCAGTCAGAAATTTCGATAATAGTCCTTTACACAAATGTTGAATGTTTCACCTACCTACGGGGAGAAAGTTTGAGTCCACAAACTGTGTAAGTGCTTGGAACAAATGCACTTTGTCCTCTTTTCTAATGTCGACTTCCGAGACATTCTGAACAATACAGAATAGACTCACTTGTTAATTCCAACTTAATTTTCCTAATTAACTACTACCCCAGCAAACGCAATTATGAAGCCTCTTCTTAATTTTGATAAAAAGACTGTGCTATGCCAAGACTATGTATCTCGGAAAATCACAATGGCCTCATATAATCCAGAGGAAACTGTCACCAAAGTAACGCAACTGACAAGGATTGGTCTGACGAACTTAATTGCACCCTCAAGACCATGAATCGACATAAGGCTTCATCGTATAACTTGACAGCCATGTGCAAGAAACAGTGACTAACGATCAAGACTTGCGCTCATTCATTATTACATTGTTGCACAAGAGCTGTTGGCAATTAACTGGAAATTGCTTATAACAGGTAGGCAAAAAACATTGAATTATGGCTGCGAAGGGTGGATTTAGATAAGATAAGAACTTCAGAGGTCGACAGATACAATTTCTAGCTTCCTATGAGCAAAAGCACCTGAGAATCTGGGCCTGCAGGGAATGGAGAATTGATTTGAAGGAAATTCCCATCTGGAGCGGTGTTATTCGTTGAAAAGTTGGAATCATCTGCCGCCTGGACAGGTCTGTACTGATAACGTCCAGTCCAATGCCTTTGTTGACGTCCAACCAACAAAGGTCCGCATTCTTTCGATAGACGGCGCTTCGCATTGCTAAAAGAATGTGTAAGAAAGCAGTGAGGAGGTTTCCAACAACCTAAGCCCCGAATGGATGAGAGGCCACAGAGCGGGGTGGGAAATTTTAAGCAGCGCATATGTTGATCGACCGAGCACGCACTTGATACGAGCAGCACAACCTCCATTCTAGATCTTCCTTCGACGACTATCGGCACCAGAATAGTTCGGAAACTCCGTCAGGCCATCACGTCGTATATATTCACCCGGATTCCAAAGAGTCCACTCAAATTTGAAGAGATGGGTGATGCCTTTGGAGGCCAAGCAAGTGTGCGACTGGCTGTCTATCGAATCTAGATGGTCTGTCAAAACGAATCTTTTTTAGATCCGAACGTGACTGCCAAAAGCAATCTCAACTGAAGTTCTCTGCCATGGACAGAAGGAGTAGGAACAGCTGAGGTCCAAAATAAACCATCAAATCCATCTGCTAATATTTCTCCTGATGTCTTTGTCAAAGGAAAAGACAAATACAGAAACCCTGGGCTCCCGGCTGACGTTTCAGTCAGGGTGAAACTCGCCTAAAAAGAGATCTTTGACTACCAAGTTTCTCAGATCGCCAAGAATCAGGGAGAGCTCTTGCTCCTCCAGGTCTGCGTATGATGGTACAGTAAGTTGCGGCTCGTCCACATGTTTTTGATCAGCACAAGCACCTCGAAATGTCAACTGCACACCGGCCACAGTATGTGATCATGCTCGTCTTGAAACAGGAATCTTCCTTTTCAATACCATCAGTCTTGCTTTTCACCCTTTTCACAGCGTCTTCTTATCTCTCGCGATGTTTCTCAGTCTGTCGATCGTTGCTTTCAGACGTTCAATCAATCACTAAACCTAGAGTTCACTTTCTTGCATATTTGTAATGATTATTCGTTCACAACTTCATTCAGTCTTGTCGTCTTTCTAGATATTGATCTTCACACCAATGGCAAGAATACATACACGGGCCTGTCCTTTGGCTGTCGTTGGGAGTGAAAGTAGGCTCTTAGGCCCTATCCCCAGTTTTGGAAAGATGAAAAGCTCGCCATAACGCACGGAAAAAGTATGTCTGGTACCCACCTACAGGGATGTTGCAAAAGCAAGAACCTGCGGCATTACGGCTTTTCCTCCAGAGAAATTTTCCTCTCGTTCACCTGCAGAGAATCTTTCTCCAGAGAGCGAGTTAGCATCAACCCTCCTATGTCAGTTTGCTTGCCGGCTTAGGATTCAATGGCCAGATGGTTTTATTACCTTGTTTCCTTAGCTCTGGAGAGAGCATGTAGAAAGCTTCATAGTGAGTTTACATTTTGATGTTTATAATAAGGATATGTCAAATTTTGACATGTATTTCGTTATGATAATATAATAGAATGTTGTTTGGTTTATAGTATCAGATGGATGTGATAGGAAACCTATCATCATAATCACCATTTTTAATAAAGTAGGTATAGCTCTTAACAGAAAATTTATTTATTTTTAGGGGAAAAAACTTTTGCACAATTCCATATATTTTTTGGATCAGAAATATTATTAATGTAAGATTATATGAACAAGGGAAGCCCAGCATTTACACAATCATAAACAACTTATACATGCATAACTCATGGCAAAGCAATTTTGAATCAAACTATCTTAAATTACATTGTTCTTGGTTTGATAAATCCTTAATTGCATGTCGAGGAAAAATCGCGCAGTGCCAGTAGAAAGTCGAGAAAAAATTGAAAATCATTTTTTAGAAGCTAAAAGAAGTTAATATACACAAAAGATGGTTGATCGAAAACTCTAATCTTAGTATCATTCGAGGTATTATGGCTAACTTTCTGCCCCTTAACACATGTGGGGGATAGCAAACTCTTTAACCTATATAATTATTCTGTGGGAATCCAAAAAAAAAACCTAATAAAAAGCTACTCTTTAAACTAAAGTGTATCCAGACCTTGATGGAATAAAAATATATAGAATAAACTAAAATGCTACTAAACTTTACTGGTGTTACTCACGCAAAACCTGCATAGTATCATAATGAAATCAAAATCCGCCAAAGGAATAATTTTGGTGATTGCATCAACTGGATTAAATTTATTGTCAATCTTGACTAATTCAATTTTTGTATCAAAAGTTTTATAATTTTTAAAATAAATATGATATTGATATTCTTCACTATGTATCCATCACTTGATTTGCAGCAAGATGTAATGCATTTTGATTATCACAATGAAGATAGACAACCTCGTGTTTCAAATCCATCTAAGAAAGAATATTATCTAATTAAATAGTTTTCTATACTACTTCTATTGTTGTTACATGATTAGCTTCAATTGTAAACTAAACTAAACATTTGTTTCAAGTAGAAAGAAATGATGGATGCATTAGTTGAAGAATCTCCAACAAATGCATCTATTATCAATTGTAGATATACTTTAATCCAAATCTTGTACATAATCAGCATCAACGTAATCTAACAAAGATTTGACATTGTTTAATTAACCATCAAACAGTAAATCATAATTTTTAGTACTCTTCAAATACCTGAAAATTCATCGTATTACTTTCCAATGCATCTTTTCTATATTTGACACATACATATTCATCGTTAGAGCAATATCAAGTCTTGTGCACATCAACAAATACATGATTCAGCTCACAGCTTTGTTATAGTAAACATATGACATCTTTCTTCTTTCAATGTCATTGATTGAATACTAAACTACAAAAAGTTTGAAATATGTTGCCAAAGAAATCTATACTTTTTGAAAATCTATCATGTTAAATATATTAAATATACATTGAACATACTTGCATTGATTCAATCATGGTTTGGTTTTTTATCAAATCGTTATAAAATTTTATTTCTAATATTGTATTTGATTTAGTTAAATCCTTCATCTTGAATGTATAGTTCAAATTTTTTTTGTATCCATCAACATCAAATTGATTTTTTGTCAAGATGAGCATGTTATTCGCGTAAAGTATTAAAATAATAAGAATAAATAATTCATTATTCATCTTTTTTATGTATACACAAGGATCATACACACTTTGTGAAAAATCTTGTGCTTTTATAAACTCATCAAATTGTGCATTTCACTGTGTAGTAGTTTGTTTCAATACATATGACAATTTCATCAATCTACAAATCAACTTATCTTGACTTCTTTTCTCAAAACCAACTAGTTATCTCATATAGATTTTCTACTGTAAAATTCCATAGAAAAAATATTGTAACTACGTTCATCTAATTCGTAACAAGAGTAAATAAAGAAAAAAATGCACACATCAGACGAATTGTTGCATATTTTGCTATAGTAGAAAAAACTTTGTTATAATTCACATTTTTCTCTTGGGTAAAACTTGTGGCCACCAGCATAGCTTTCAACATAATCTTTTACTCATCAGCTGGATTATACTTTAGCTTGTACATTCACTTGCAATCAATCAAAGCTTGATTTTTTTGACAGTTTCACGAACTCTCAAGTCTTGTTATCTACTAGCAATTGCATCTCACGCAACAACCAGCATTTCATTCAAGCTCATTGATAAAGTCTTGAGCTTCTACTTCTTCCAAGATTAACGCAATGCCATCACCATACTCAAAAGTGATGTCACAATATTCAAGAATGTACGAATAAGCTCATAATTCATACATTGCAAAAGCTCTACTTATCCGATTTGATAATCTTCTAATTAAAGATTCTGATTGATCTCTATTGTCAAGTGCAATTACTTGAGCATCAGCAACAATAACCTATTTTTTTATTTCATGTACCTCAAAAATTTGCTCCATATGTACCTAATACTCTCCTTGTATTGTATCATCAATCTCATAATGATCAATTTACTCCCCAACAACATTCGTGAATGGAAACTTTTTCTTGTCAATACAAGGAGTCTAAGAACACTCACTCTCTTTCAATGATCTGAATTTATTGAAAAAAAAAAACTTCTATTGACAATTACTTTACATGATATTGGATACTAGAGCTTATAACCCTTCACATCACTTACATATCTAAAAAAAACTACACTTCTTGGATGTAGGATCTAACTTGGTATTGTATTACTTTGATATGAAAGAATAAGTTGTACAACTAAAAAATTTCAAAAGATTATAATGAATCATCCGTTTGTGACTCAATTCAAAAAGTCAAGATTTTGATTGCACTAAAAGTAGAAAGTTCTACTAATTACAATGCAATAACATTGTATTTGATAGTTTCAATTTAAAATTCATATGATATACCTGATTGCTCAACATGCTACACACTTTCTTCAACATGATTTGATTGAGCATTTCATAAACAACATTTTTTTGTAGAGTATAGATTATGATGAGATGACGAGTAATTTACTTCTCTTTGCAGTAAGTTCAAAACTACTCAAAATTATACTCCTTGCCATTATGTGAACGTAAATATCTCACCTTATTTCTAGTGTGAGTCTCATTTAGACATACCAATTTTTGAAAGTTATAAATAACTCAAAGTTATATGTGAGAAAATAAACTCACACAAGATTTGAATAATCATAAATACATAGTAAACATTTCAAAAGTATTAAGGTTTTAGGATTAAAACCTCACACGTTATTATGTACATAGTTAAATAATTCCTTGGAAATATGAATTCTAACAACATAAGCTTGACTATGATGTTTGGTCATGATATAATATTTGCAAAACTCCAAGTCAACTTTATCAATGTCAGTCAATTTTCTTAATTCATATAATTCATATACCTATTATTCAAAGTGTCATAGCCTAGAATATCACACATGAGAGATTTCAACTCAAGATTAAGTTAAGTGAATTTTGACATTGATGATATTGTACTTTAGCAAGTA
The DNA here is from genome assembly GCA_037833965.1 of Marchantia polymorpha subsp. ruderalis. Taxonomy (NCBI): domain Eukaryota; kingdom Viridiplantae; phylum Streptophyta; class Marchantiopsida; order Marchantiales; family Marchantiaceae; genus Marchantia; species Marchantia polymorpha. The sequence continues at coordinate 174,265 of AP031357.1, forward strand.
TAGATTGTTGTGCTTACAACCTCTAGAAATAATCTTGTCCTTTACTCTAACCTCAATCACTTCTTTTTTAGAGCTTCATTCAAGATCTAACATCCCAAGAAAGATCAAATTGAAATTCATGTCAGATTTAAAATTTAACGTGAATCAATGTATGTTAAATTCCATCAAACATGCAAATTTTTATAGATCCAAAACCTTTAATCTTAGGGATTGATATTAAGACAGTATAAATGAACTTTCTAACATAACAAATGTAATGAGATCAAGCATTATCTAAAATTCATACATCATCAACAATCTTGATGAACTGCATAGTACATACTTCTAGCATTATAATCTAACTTCTAGCAAGTCATACTCCTCAAGATCAAAGTCTTGAGCCACATTAGCTAATGAAGTATCAGCATCCTTGATCTTCATGTGGTTGTATTTCTTGAAATGGCCACTCTTGCCGTATCATCAACTGTTCACCGTCTATCTTTTAGGTATTCATGTCTGGACTTTGATCCAAAACGTTTACTATCCTTATCATTTCTTGAACATGACGGATCTTGATTCACATTTAGTGCCCTATTGTACAAAAACATGGGGTAGATGAAATTATTTTCTTCTCTTGTAAGTCATTAGTGAGCAGAGCACAAACAATCTTGTTAAAACTGATTATATATTTATCACAATGAAGCAATACACGTGATAGTGACTTGTAAGATGCAAGAAGTGAACTCAGAAGATAAAGAGATGTACTATCATCAATGATCTTCTCTTCAAGATTTTGTGGATCGATCACAATATCATCAAATGCATCAATGTGATTTTGTATTTTTTGTGCCAAAATCTTTCATCTTGAAAATCATGAGCTGCAAGGAGTCATATAACTTCTTTGATAACTCTTTGCAATGAAAACTTTGTGCAAGAGACATTTGTCATACTTATATATTTGCAAACAAAGTATGATTATACTCAGTGCTTGTTTCTTGTTGTTATCTTTCTAATTTTTGTTATTGTATGTGGATAATTTTGGCTTCAAAATTTTGCTTAAATCCATGAACTTTAGCTTGTTCTTCAATTGTATTTCATTGAGCAGATAATCATCACATCCATCATATTTGATTATGTTGTAATTTGCTTTTCTATATCTAATGGCTATGATCTCGTTATGACAAACACTTAAAGTTGTGGGTAGAATTTTGTAATGACAATTTTTTTTCACTCATTCTTCAATCTTTTGTCTTGCGGAGGAACAAAGTATTTTAGAAATAAAATATTCAACGATCAACTTAAGTCAATAATGAATGAAGATCAATAATTAATGATTAACAAATATCAATGATCAATAATCCAAAAGTCAACAATGATAACGGAAGTGTTCATCTTTTTGCAATTGTTTGTGTTTTAGTTCTTGCGATTGTTGATCTTTCAATTTATGCGACTATTTTCCAATTTTTGTAATGTGTTTTTTTCCAAGACTTCTAAATCTTGTGCTTGAAGAGACGATTGTTTTCTCCTTCACCGGAGCATGTCAAAAACAAAAAGGTTAGTCGCGCACGTAGAATTCACTCATTTGCTCCAAACTATCCGAGAAACAATGTTTATTTGAGCGGGTTTGATCCCGCTCAAATAAACATTGTTACTCACACACAACATTTGTCCAAACTCAGTATAGCCAATGCTAGACACTGAGCACAAAGACCTAGGATAGTCAACGTCACGGTGTGAGCATAAAGATTGCACGTTTGAAATTTTCAAATTTCAAACGTGCAATCTTTATGCGGGACGGGCGGAAATTTTCAAATTTCCGCCCGCCCGTCCATTGCAACATCTCGTCAATCTTGCGCGCTTTCATCAAGTTCCGCTGCTGTTATGTTTGATGTACTTCATTTCAGGGAGTCTATGAACTCTCTCAAATCAATTCTCGATGAATAATCATACATTGCAAATTGAGAATAAATTGACGATTGAGAATAGATTGATAGTCATTTTATAAGAGACAAAAAAGATCGCGCGACAAGAATACTTCTCGCCTTAATATATCCAGAAAACAGTCGATAGGCAAAAAAGAATCTTAACCCTAAAACCACCTAACGGTGAATTAATACTAACATTTCAATACTTAGTTAGTCATTGCTTGCAAAAAGTTGTATCATACACAAAAGATCTACTCTATATGTGATTCATTTTGACTATCTTTATCATTAACTAAAGTACAGTATGGCTAACGACTTTGAATAGCAAATTAGCTCCAACTATGTTTTATACTATTAGCATACATGTTTTGATTAATACTCGTAAACAAATATTAAATAACCTATACACTTCAAATTATCATTCAATACTTTATGCATAACCAGATGAGATTCAAATAAAATATATACATGATCGATATTGCCATAAAAAGAAATTTATGTTTCAAATAGTTTTTGAAATGATTGCAATTTAACCAAACAAAATTTATAACATTTAAGAATTGAAGTTTTATTTATAATTTCAGAACAATTGCAAATGATGACATAAAAAAATTCATTTGTAAATTGTAGACATGAAGATAAATTTTAACAATGATGAAGCTTGCGAATAAAAAAATGAAATTCTCTTGTTATAAAAAATTTAAAAGAAAACTAACAAGAAAAGACAAATTATTCATAGAAGAATAGAAGGAAGAAATCAAACAAAAAATAAAATAACTTGACTCAAGATGAGATCATCATAACAATGTCATGATTTGATTTGATAGTTTTTTTTATTTCAGATATTATAAAAAAATTTGTAATAAATTATAAAAATATGTATTGCTTTTTTATTTTATATATATGATTCAATTATAAATAAAAAACTGAAAATGACGTGATTTACAAAATCATAGGTTGTTTGATTTCATATAATCTGAAAAAATTCAAATTTCAAATGAAAAAAATATACTGATCAGATCAGTTAATCATTTCATTTTACGTGCCAATAAGTTTATACATGAAGATAATAAATGGCAATACGTGATTTTGCACAATAAATTTAAAAAACTCAAAAAAAAAGCTTATATCAATTCCTTTTATGATTTATTTTTACGAAATATTATTTCATAAGAATAAATTGAGTAGCAAACACAATTAATTTTAAATTGTGTATGAATATATTTGCAAAGTATTTTTCATTATATCATGTATTGTCATTTGAAATTGTAATGATAAATTTTGATCTCATAGCGCATAACTATATTTCATGAGATTTATGAATAATGTTTTTTATATGTATTTTTGTAATTTTTTAATAATCTATTGGTCTATAACAATATATTGGATGATTGTAAGCAATATCTGTAAAAATCATTCTAATTTCCATCCGTAATGAATTTTATGTGAAACATTTAAAATGTAAAATAGCATTTTAATACTAATCAACTTAAAACATAATAATAATTTTTTATATTTGCAAGTGATGAGTCAAAACAATCTAGTCATCTCAAAGATACACATCAAAAGAATATCAAACTCAATCGAAGAGTTTATGACTTCATTAAATGTTATGTATAAATCATATCATAATCATAGAGATTAAAAGGTATGGGTTTAGTGAAAATGTCTTTTTAGTTATTTATGATTGTTAGAAATTTATTTTATTGTTTACAACAAATGTATGTCATTATGAATCTAGTAAAATTTTGAGATTAAATATTAAAATTTTAATTTAGATATAGCATTGTGTGAAAATTAATTAAATTGATACAGATAAATATAATGACAGCAATAGAAAAAATCAGTTTTTATATCAAATTATAAAGCTCAATTTTGCTCTGAAGGGGATGGAAGTGCTAATAAGATATAATCTACCTAAAATTCCAACTTGATATGCGAAAAAACTTGATGGCTCATTTAGGATTATGGCGCAAGAGTAAAAACATAATGCAGCGAGATTTATATTTGCCAATATATTGATAAGGATTAAATATATATCAATGATATTAGATTTGTTACCATTGTTAATGTGTAGGTTTAAGTACTCAACATTTTGCCCAAATTTAAACTTTCAAACTTTTGAAATTCATATAAATTTGACATAGTATATGAAGTGATTATTTCATTTTATTCAAAAAAATATGAATTTCACCAATCTTCATGGCAAACGATTTGTTTTATTTGATATATAGAGTTATATCTTGTGTTGTTTTATCACATAGAATTAAAAAATTGATTTATTTAACTTACATGAAATAAATGAATAATATTATTAATGTAATAAAAAACATTTCACATATTGCATAGACAAATTTATTTCAAAAGAAATTTAATAATACATCTTGAGTTATCATGCAATGTATAAGCTCACAAGTGCAAGTAATGCAACTTGTTCTTAAATTAATGAAATATATTTCATATCAAATTTTGAAGAACATGTGTATAGATTAAAGAATTCAACATGAAAAAAATTTCAAAGTACTTATTTAAAGTATTTTGAATAAAAAACGATACATTATATTGAAAAAGTATAAGATAATCAAACTAAAAAAATTCATGCTGCAAGTCATAAATGTTAACATAAAATTCTATCAAAATGAATCTTAAACAAATCTGACTTATGAATGAACAAAATTTAACATGTGTATTATGTTACTGCAATTGAATCTAATGATTATCATCAAATTAAGCAAAAAAGTTCATCCTGATTTGTTGTATTTACATTTAACTTGATTTACTGTCCAAACACATTGTCACTTCATTTACTTATTAAAATTTTGTAGAAAAAATTTAATGATTGATAAATTATATTTTAGCAATAATGTTGAAAATTTAAATTAAAGATGTAAAACTTCAGTATATCAATTATTTTTTTGAATAAATAATCTCAAAATTTTTAAAAAAATAAAGATAAAAATCTAACATGAATCAAGCCATCCTAAACTTGTTTGTTTAAAAAAATCATATTAGCTTATATATTAGAGTTTCAATGGATTAATCAATTTTTTATAAACTACATTATTATTGTGTTATTATATAGTACATGCATGACAAATATTCTATACACGTATATGCAACATTTTTGTGTAAGATGTGTCATGGTCAAATTCTATAACAAAAAAATCTGACTTGCCAAATTGATAGAATGAAATTAGTTCATAATTTTGCATGAAAAGATTATTTAAATAAATACATATTAAAATAATATAGATTTCAAAAATATTTATATCAAATGAAACTTCATATCATAGATTCAAAAAAATAATTCTATATGTGAAAAATTTGATCTAAACATCTTCAAAGAGATTTTTAAAAACATCTTATGATTGATTAACATAAGAGAAATGATCTGTATTACAATTTCTTTCATATCACATGAAAAATTAATATCAACATTTTTTAGATGAATAATATCTTAAAAATGAAATAATTTATATGATTAGAATTCTTAAAATTTAATATCATTATAAATTGAAAATAAATGATTTTTTAACCGATCACAAGATTTAAAAATCAAATTTGACAAATTCAAGGTTTTTATTGCCTTGAATAGAAATTTTTATTCATATTTTAAGTCAATTTTTTTAAGTGTAAGTTTCAAAAAATATGTTTTATTTTATTACCTTTCAAAGATAATTTTTGAGCTTAGTTATCAATTTTAGTGCAATGAAACATAATCAAATTAATAAATATTGATTATGTTTCATTGCACACAAGTTTGAAAATTTAGATTTGGAACGTTCAAATTTTATTTTTACCTTGAATACAAAAATTCTGCAAAACTTTGGCTTAGATTTTTTTAAATGCAGGTTTTTTCAAATTTTATTTTATTTTAGATTTTTCAACTTTAATTCTTAGGCATAGAGAGCAAAGTTCAGAAAGACTAATCAATAAAAGTCATTTATTACGTTCAGATCTCTGTTTTAATGTTTAATAATTGAATAATGTCGTGGCTACATTGCATCATTAATAATTAATAATGACACAACACACATATTCAATTTTCATTTAGTCAAGCAACTGATCCAATATTTTTATTCATCAAAGAAAAGACTTTTGATGTTGAATTATGATAGCTAGATCAAATGAATTATAATATGATAATTTAATCAATTGCTTATATGACTTTTTCATAGTTTGTGAACATCTTAGGCTATTGAAAAACCTACTTAGTTTGATTTATATCATTCAGTTTATATATAATTGTTCACAATAATATGGATTTGAATTCAATATGGATTTGCATATGTATGTATTTTATTTTATTTTATTAAGGAAACTAAATTGAAGCTATTTGACAGTATATTTTATATATCTTTCATCAATAAACTAAAATTATTTTGAAACTATACATTCTAATATCATAGTGTAGTTTCAAATTTTAGCCATTTGTTAGCTTCTGAATTACTGACTTTTTGCAAAGTTATTTTGTTTAGTTTTGTAGGTTTATCTACTCATAAATCTCATGATGATTTGAAATCTAATTTATTTTTTTATCTAATCTCATCTGCATTTAATTTGGAAGAAAAATATTAACGTAATATAATGAAATCATAGTTTTAATTGCAAGTTGAAATTTTATACAAAATTACATTTATTCAAGGTTTTTTTGATAAATATATATTTTACTTCTTAGATCTCTGTCTTAGATTTACATAACTCAAATGCAATATTAAATGCATTTTTTATGATTTTGAAAATTTCTTTTTTGATACAATATCAATTATTTCTTCATATGCTTATAATTATGAATAGATTAAAAAATTAAATTTGAAATTAATTATCTATCACTCTCATGTATAATCCTTTTTTTGAATAATGATCTCACACATGTTATTGTTTTTCATTTCTGAAATATTTTCATTTCAAATTTCAAATCCATAATGTATCTTGCCATGATATATTTTATCGTATAAATTTTAGAAGGTAAAATATTTTGAGTATTATAAAATTATATATTTTGAAGATTTAAAATTTAAAATTTTTAAAATTAATTTAAATTTCACGTAATTCTTATAAAATAAAGAAAATTTGATAAGTTGAATCTTTGAAACATTATACTTGAATATAATTATTCAAAAATTTAATCAACATTGTGTATCAATACATTTTTTAAAATGATGGATTGAATGCACATGAGATGATGCTGAGATTTTTTTCTCTATCGAAGAGATTTGTGAACTTTGTATTTTATGCACAATATTGAATCATATTAAAAGGTTACTTATTCATAATAGTAATATATTCAATAATCTTATGTGAAAATTTCAAGGTTTGAGATGAAATTGATTTCAAGGATGTGAAAAATCATGTCTGATTCAGATTTTATGAAACTTGAAAAAACCATAAATTCTCTGCAATTGCTTCTGTATAAATTATCATTAATGATGAAAACAGAATCCAATTTTCAGAATTCGTCACGCTTCTGCAAAACTTGTACGTGGAGTTTGAATCAAATTACATAGTTATTTTTTCTTGTGCAACAATACCTGAAAAATAAAATGACTTATTAAGGGTTGACATGTGGAATTTGATGTTGATCGGGACATCTTTCTTTGAAAAAAACGTGAGTTTAAATCTCCAACTTATTGCTTTTGTGTTGATGTGTTTTGATACCTTTAACAAATTTTTTTTTGGAAATGTAGAAATATTTTTGCTGAAAGAATCGTTCATGATTGAGCTTGCTTTTCATAAAACTATGGCGGTCTTATGTCTTTTCAAAGAAAACTTAGTATTACAGAAGAAAACAATGGAAGATCCTCTGAAGTACTGTAGTGATGAAACCAGAGGGAATGGATAGGGCGAGGGGCAAAGCGTGGTAGTCTTCAAAATCAGCCACTTTGTAAATATTCCCCATTCCAAGTAAATATTTAAGGTTGCATTCATTGACTATAATATCAGAGGTAGGAAATATCGATCAGAAAGTGATAATGGAGTATTTTAGGATTCTGGTTTGGAGTTATCGGCTTTCTTTGGGTACCTGCTTAAACCTGGTCTTTGTCGTGAGTCCTTCCAACCAGTTACTGCGATCCATTACAGATGTTTTCTCCTCAGTTTCCACGAACTATGTATCTCAGTTTGCAAATTTGCAGGGTAATGACCGTGTTGTAGGCTTGGACTTACCCTCAGAGCTTAACATATAAAAGGACGGAGATAGGATGGAATGTATTGAGGCCTCTCAACGAACCATTCATCCGTTGTGCATTCATAGCTTTCCCCTTATCCACCTTCTACGGATGGCCGCAACTACTAACTACTAATTGATAAGACCTTCCCTACAGTCGGCATGGGCCCAAGCTTTTAACACCTGCCCCCGCCCCCTTCCCGTGATCTGGAATTGGAGACAGACGGGGATGTCACTGGAAGTCCTGGCAATCCTTAACGCTCTTTGCTAACTTTGTGACGTGGGCTGTTTTAAGACACTTAGAATCCGCTACGGAATTTCTTATCCACTACTGTGCCTTATCCAGACTCTTTGGCCGATCTGCAGGTCGTTTTCAAGAGCACTTTTCCACGTCAGAGGATTCGGAGACAATTATGTTGTTGACAAATGGTAGTAGCCTGCCAGGTCAGAATATACATCTCAGCCGTGGAAATTTGAGATCGGACGGTGGCACATTAGTTGTCACTTCAGAAACATGAGCCAAGAGTTTAGGGTGGAGTGAGGCACTTCAGCACATCCGGATGTTCTGGTGCTTACACGAAGCACTTGACAGGCTCTTTTTACAAATGATCTACTTGTATAAGTGAGTAGATTCCCAGCGGAGTTGCAGCCGATCGTTGCCAATCTCGAAGCGTCTATGCGTTGAAGTCCCAGGTCCGTGTCGACTATTCATCACAGCAAGAGATTCAGGAGCTCGCGGAGGTTCAGCTATGGCTTCGCTCAGTCTAGTCCAGATATCTGCTACGTCCATCTCGGGAGTTCAGGGAGTCAATTGTACGAAGAAAATTGGAAGCTTAAAGCCAGGGAAGAGTGCACTGAGCTTGAGGCAAGTCGTGAAGGATAATGTAGGTCGAGGCAAGGCGGGTGTTGTATGTGCAGTGGGTGACGTCTCGGCCGACGGAAACAACTTTTTGATTGCAGGAGCAGTCGCAATCGCCATCGTGGGAACTGCATTTCCCATCTTTTTCTCTCGCAAAGATCTGTAAGTCCCCGAGGATCGCTTTTCCGATTGGCACGGACTTTTTCCATCTAACTTTGTATCAGGGCATTCCTTCTTTTCAGTACTAAACTTCATACTTAATGAAACCGACGGTTTGAAGACTACCACTACTCCTGAGTTTCAAGCTTCGTCAGAGCCCTGATAGTGCTGATCTCGAATCTGAGTACTAGGTTTGAAGACGCGACGTTCCTTCTCTTGTCATCCTCCCATCGTCTATAAATGAAATGATGGGATAAGCGGGGAATGTATGAAGGATATTGGGTGAATTTTAGTCTATATGCCCCGCACTCAGGATCTTGTCACGGAGAAGTCTAGAACATACGCCTGCGAAGGGCTTGATAGGAGTGCCCATACCATCTGACCAACAGGAAGAGGTCGTCAACAATCCGGTTTTGGAATCAGGTTTTAGGTTTTCCGAAGAAGAGATCAGTACATACATCAGTTTTCTGCGGAAAGCATTACTCACGCTGCCCACCTCATGATGGAGTCCAGCGCTAAAGTTTACTAGCTCTTCACTCATATTTGATTGACGTGTGCAGTTGCCCTGTATGCGATGGAGCCGGCTTCGTCCGCAATTCCGATGGTGGTGCACTGAGGGCCAATGCTGCAAGAAAGGATCTGACTCAAATTGTCTGCAAGAACTGCAATGGGCTCGGCAAAATTGGTAAGACGCCCTACCTTGGCAATCCAGCACTTCTAATATCTCTAGAAAAATATATGTCTTTAACCTGAGTTGCCGACTGATCACGCTTGTATTGTCAGGTCAAACGGACAAGGCTGACAGTCAGCCAAAAAAAGCTGGTAAAAGGTAGGAGGCACTCTCAATCTGTCGACAACTCGGAATGGAAGGTCTCGGTTTTGATCGGAAGGTTGGACTGGCCTTTGCACTGTGGAAGTTAGCGCCTTAGTGCTCTGAAGTAGTGATGTTTAAAAGGCTTGGTCACAGGCCATGAAGACCCCGAGTTTTGGAAGTATCAACATCAAGAATTTTCTCTTGACCAATTACTGTATATTGATGACTCTGATGATGTTCCGCTTGATAGAGGATATACTGTGAACTTCAATGGACAGAAAAAACTGACATAAATCAGCTGTCATTCCGAAGTTGCCGTCCCTCTGTATTGTAACCGTGAAAATCCTGTTACGAGTGAGTGTGTCAGTTGCCACTTACAACATCTCATTGTATAAAGAACTAGAACACATTCAACTGATCACCTTGCTCCATCCGCACACGTGCTAGGGGATAAAACACGGATAGTCTCGTTGGTTGCTGGTCTTGTTTAACCCACGAAGACGAACACTCGTGAGAATAAGGGTGTATTATTGCAGCTAAATCTGTTTTTTTGGCTACTAGCTCTGTCACATGTACACGGAAAGTCAGGTAGAATCTTTTCGTCAGCTGGGCGTATAAATTGACCTATCAATGAAGAAATAAAAACTAGAAAACAGATCGGACAGGACAGAGGATACATCTGCGTACAATTTAAGAACAGAGTAGTGAAAAATAGAAGAGGAAAGACAGTATACATCACAATAGCAAAGTGAAACGAAAATGTAACAGTTCATAACAATCAGCAAGCTGAGAAGTGAAGGAGAAAAAATTATACTCGTATTCCAACATACCGCCGATTAGCGCTTGTACTCCCCGAGACCACGTACACTTACTCCCAGTCACGTGAGTACAATTTTTCAGTACACTAGAACTTATCAGATTGTGAATGTATACATGAAAAATACCGTTTAAATTAAGTGCGCAGTACAGAATCTATCTACAAACAGATCGTAAAAGTCTACAGTCCAGTCACGTCAGTAATAGAGCAGACAGAACTGGCTAAACAATGAAGAGGAAAATACAGTTGGTACATATAATTGTTTACAGTTACGAAGATGGGTTTCATGAGTGATGATAGATAAGGACAAAGTGCAGAAGTTTCATCTCCATCATAATAGATGATAGGAGAAATGTGGTGACATGAATTCTTTTTCTTCGTCTGAATAGTTTCAAGGAAGTGGAAGTACGTTGTGATTAGTCGGAGAATGAAGATTCTGTAGATGTATTTCTAACAAGCAAGCTGATCCCGAGTCTAGTGAAGACAACTCCAACGCAGTATTAAAATGACTCACTGAACGTAAACTCAGAGGTTTCTAAGATTTATAATTGCATCGTATTTCTTTTCAAATTGGCTACGTCAGCAGCTTCGCCGAAATAGAACTTCTTCTCAACGGTATAATCATTGTGAGTCTTTTCAGCTCTTAACATTACCTGTCTCTACACGGTTGATAGGTTCACAATGGACCATTGTGGTCCTATCTGGGACAAGAAAATTTAAAACTTCTGCACACCCAGAGCCCTAGCAAGAGATAAAATTTCCAAGATAGAATGACTACGTACATGTGGAGTAGGTAAGAAAAGATGATCATCCATATTGTGTACATAAAGGGATCTGATGTTGCTCGGAACAATGTAGACTTTCCTCACTGTAAAATGTCATAACTTTCAGATCAGACCTAAATTGTGGTTGTGTTTACTGTATTCAGTACCATAATGCTTAAAAGACACCAACGATATATCTTAATTTCACACAATGTGATAATGTGTTTTTACGGTATGCACCGAAGTGATCAATCATTTCAGAAGCTTAAGGCCAGTTTATACTTTCGCCAAATTTGGTCATGATACTCTATGGGAGTCGGAGCCACGACTTTCTATTCATTGACTTCTTCTGAAGACAACAAATTATTTACTGATTACACTGTAACGGGTGAATATATCCGAAGACGAGCGACTTCAGAATTGTGTAAAAATACACCCAATTTTCATACACACTGGGTAGTTCGGGAATAATTTATAATATTTATCCTCATCAAGGTTGTATACCAAATATTGGAAACTTCAGAATGCCACTAACTGTATTTCGGAATCTACTGTACAGTTCGAAACGTTTAAATATTAGCAAAGACTATACTTCAAATATAAATATAAATCTCAGTATCAAATAATTCTTATGGGATTCCTGGGTCCAGTGTGAATTCTTATGTATACTCAATCCAACTCTTGTATCCCGCTGCAGGATTCTGCAGTCGACTAAGATTGATCACTGTTACCTAATGACGGAGAATAGTAAAAGGAGCTGGTGCAGAAGTCGTTTGTTGAATATGCGTTGCTCATTCCTTGATTGTACGAACAAAATATTCAAGCTTCTTCTGTTTCATCCTGTTTAATGCTTAACAATCTAGAAGCGGACCAGTGTGAAATGGTCTTCCTTGCGAGGATAGCAAGCCACCATGAAGCAGCAAATGCAGGCTGAAAAGATATTTTGCCAAAGTAATTAAAACCATGGCTTCATGTACGGTTAGCAGTAAACGCAAATATCCTAGCGTCATTCCTGTTATATGAAGACTTACAGAGTGGAACTCACACATTCCCTGACCTTCATTTCCTCCGGAGGCCGGTTAGAAGGGGCGCTGGTGCCTCCATCCAACACACTTATCAGCTTGACATTAGAAGAAGGGCTAATTTTTGCGGATTCTGACAGTGTGCAGCACAAAGAGAGTCCAGCTCACCAATCTGAAGTAGATCCAGCCTTCACTGTGTTCCGATTTAACGAACTATGTAGCTTGTCATTTGAAGGCAGGCCCGCTGATTTAAGAAACCCTATTTAACTTTGTTTTCATTTTCAATACTTTGACAGCGGCAAGCAACATGGACTCTTGAAGTACAACTGCGGCAAGGGTCAGCGAGAGAACAAAAGACCGAATATGTGCAGCACATTAGTTGTATTTCACTGTAGTTCTCTTGTCAGCCCTGAAGTTATCACGCTTCTTTCTCCAAGGCAGTGGACAACATCTCTGACATCTTGTTCATCTATTGACGCAGTTCAAGGAGGCCATGAAGAAATACAATACGTATCTCTAACATTTGTTGAGATGGTTTAGCATCGGACGAACTCATACTTCATGAAAGTCGGAGGGAAATTTGTTCAATTATGGAAAGAATGCGTGCTGAGGACTAAGTCATCATCTGTTTTACACCCACTGAAGCTACGTTCTTTGTTAAGAGCACTCAATTTGTTTTCGGTCCTTTTTGTTCAATTGCCAGTGTGTAACTACTCTGAGGACAACATTTAGAATCCAGTAATTTGGCTGTGTGATCTCTTCTTCATTTCTTCGGTCCAATGAGTAAGACTTGGAAAACGAAATTTAAGACGACAGAATTTAGCTGTCAACAGAAAAAACTAAAGAGCTTCATGGAACCCATAAAGATGACTTGAAACAGGAAGTTGAATCATGACCTAGACTGAACGCTCTGGCTGTCTTTAATTTAGAGAATGCAATTCTGGCTCGCCTTTAAGTTTCTCTTAATATAACAGCACGTTTGGCACATTGGTTATATCAGAAGGAACGGAAAATATGGGGATCTGTATTTCAGTGTAAGAGATTTTACAGTTCCTATAGAGCTCAGGTTCCATGGGAAAGTCTATGTATCTCGGAAAAGTTGCTACGATGAAAAAGATATTGACAAAACAAAAAATTTCCTATTGAATTCTTTCGAATTGTCGTCATCTCTTCTACACGGGGTTTTCACCATGGCGATTCGAGTGGTTTGATGCCAAGGTCCACGTTGCAAATAGCTGATCATACTCACAATTTCACAGTAGTTCAGTTGAACAGCAAATCCCGATTCTTTGACCGTAGGTTCATGGTTTATCTACCGCAAGATTTTAGTTCCAGTTTTCAAATCACAATCTGTCCACAAGTAGCAATACTGTACTCATAATGGATCGATTTCTACCCTAAATAGAATCCCCTTCAAAATTTGAAATTCCTTCACCCTTCACTTTGAAATTCCAGGTCTACGAAGATATAAATGACCTAGAGCGAAAAGGAGCCAAAACCGCATATCTCAGCGGTTTTGCCTCCTTTTTGCTCTAGGCATTTCTCACCGAGAAAATGCTTGCTCTTATGATATTTGAGACTACTGTATCACGTCTCATATTCGGAACAGTTCTGAGAAGAGGTCAAACTCATCATCGAAAAAACATTTAAGCATAAATTTGATTTAATTAAGAAAATAGAATGTTAAAAATGGAATAGAACGAGATTGAGGAGAGAAGAAGTTGGACGCTGCAATCTCGTTTTGCTTGCCGAAGAATCACTTCGATAGTTTTAGAAGAAGGCTTTTGTGATAACAGTATACAGCCACCGAAACTTGCTTGCCGTCAAGTCTAAGTTAAAGATGTAAGAAATATCTAATGATGCGTCCAGACTTATTTCAAGAAAATGAATTCTAGAGCGTCAAGGAAAAGAAATGAGAAATCTGAGGGATTAGCTCAACAATATTCTGCGAGAATGACCATGAGTCACCTGGTGTTCACCAACTCCTCAGCGCTGTTTATAAAAATATTGAACTACCTTGATTTGCGAGTGCCCTAAATAAACACACAACCGACGCTGGGACCTCATGAGCTGAGTAATTGCCAAATAAACCAAAACTAATGAGCGTCAACATTTCGTTCAAGGTATTCAAGCTGGTAAAAATTAAAACTTTCCTCGAACCTAGAAGGTTGATTTCTCAAGTCTTTAAGTGTTGGCTCACTACACTGCGTCAATTTTTCGGAAGATTCTTGGATATGGTAGGGTGAAGCTGAATCTGTCACAGTTCGCTGAGGAAGAAATTAACCATCAATGTTTAAAAGTGTTCCCTAGAATCTGCAGCGGCTCAGTGTTAGAACTCGGTACCTCGAAGGCCAAGTATTGTAGATTGAATATTCAGTCGACCACGACGAATTGTCCGCGAAATGGGTCGACTAGTATACGACACGAACATCAAGAAGGTCAAGGAAAGCACATGGAAGATACGCGTGGCAACTCATCTGGACAGTGCTGTCTCTGTCGATCGAAACCATCGGAGGGCACGAATGAAATGCCATTGATTCAATTAGCTCGCTTTCCGAGAACAATGGCCGAAGGTTCGGATGTACCAACTCAGTTGTCCTCGTAGCTCTGGTCAAAAAGTCTACTACTTATATTATTCTATACACTGTGATGTGGCTGGGGATGTCTGAACGTAGTTAAATGTTAGTTGAGTGACTGAGATCGGTTTGGGTAGAGAATGAAGGATGTAATTGGTGGAAACAAAGCCGGTGGCTGATTGGGCGATGAACTCGTCCAAATATCTATGCATGACGGTGGTTGTAGAGCAGGCCATGTCATGTCATATGTTGTGCCCATGATGAGTCGAAAATCTAATTGGCACAATTGCAGCAGAAGGTACTGAAAATCTTCTGTCATACAGTTCTCACGACCGCTTTTACTTCACCACTTTACAGGTTCACAGCCTAGATAAGTCAGAGTTACAACGACACCACAGGAAGGATTAGTGACTCTAGTCTAGCAGTGGTCAGACTGGAACTTGAAATATAGTGCTATATATACGTCTTAACCCTTCGTCACACGAACTGCAGTTCCTCTTCTCACTGCTGACACCTTCACAGCATGCAATGATCAGAGTCCTCCGGCTCGCAATTGCCGAGATTATAGTGAGCGAGAGGTGGGCATTTCCACATCATTTCAGAAGCGTGGACTCGTGAAATATCTGCCTCAGAAGCAGCACACGCAAGGCGACGAATTAAACCCAGTCCCCCAGCCCAAAGTGAAACGTTACGGTTTATGAAGAAGTGGAAATATGAAGAAGTATGTGGTAACAGGGATGGAGGTAATCGGCAATGGACCAGTTCATTACTTGACTACAGTGCAATAGCGTGCCGCATATCCAACGGCTCTAGTGGACACCGACAGCTCTAGCAACAGCGTTTGAGAGAGCAACTGTGGACATGGGTGGATCCATCTGTCGCGAGTTGAATGGTCCGGCTATGAGTTCTATCCAGAAACCTCGTTGCTTCTAGTGGCATGCACGCGGGAGCCGCAGCGTTACGAGGAGGACAGAGACAAGCAGACCGACAGACGCAGAATACGGCCCGCGCAAGAGAATCAGAAGATCAAGAAAAGAAGGCATCACCTTTCGAGGCAGCACTTTGATCATAAAAAAACCACCAGACCCATGGAGAATGAAGCCGCAGCACTGGAAAGCCGACGGCTTGCGGGGTCAGGCAAGAAAGAAAGCCAGACGAGAATCGACAGGCGAGGAGAGGAAGGAAAGCAGATGAGGAGGGCGGGGAGGAGAATGGTACGCTGTCTTGCCTGAGCGGAGCTACGTAGATGCGAAAGGCGCAAGAAAGTTGGCATCGGTCAGATGGTACAACATCACTGAGCGTGTCAATGATGACACCAATGTTATCATGCAAGACATGTGAGGGCGGTGAAGGTGAGCGTCTGGGGCCATGCAGTGTGTATGTGTGTACACGATGCACACATTGCGTTGCCGCAACATACTGTACTACTATTTCACATGGGCCTCCCGCCGCTCGGGTCGCCTCGAGCCAGCCCTTCAATTCTGCCTCAACTGATCGCGGCTCAGGGCCGGAAGGCGACGCATGGGATCATGGATGGCATGGCTTATTAAATTACCGCCGGGCTGTAGTAAAACTGCGCGCTGGGCTGGGCAGCTGTCTCTTGTGATTCCGGGCAGCGAGAGCGGGCAGAGGCTATATGCGCGAGCCGATTGGCCGGTTTGAACCCACCCACGTGACAAAGTGATGTAAACAGTAGCGTGGCATAAAGGCAGCTGGCGATCACCAAAACACAGGGGCTACGCTTTCAATTGCAATCAAGTGCCTCGCCTCGCCTCGCCTCCTCAACTCCCTCGCTCACTCGCTGCCTCGCTCTTCTCACCGTGTTCGGGACGAGTATTCCTCCGCGCCCCTCGGCCCTCCTTCTTCTGTACGATGTGAGGAGGCACCCGGAAGCAGCCGGAACCGCGAGTGAGCGTGACCAGACCCAAGGGTACAAACGTTTCGCCACAACCTATCTTCTCGATCTGAGAACCCGTCTTCGGGACTAGGCCAGTACAGGCCCAAGCCCGTGCGTCAATCTCGTGCCTGGCTCACCATGTTAGATCAAGCCGACTCATGGGCTGCAGGCAGCAGGCACGAGTCTTCTTGTCAAGGTTGGCAGCCAGGAATTCACGGAGGGAATTTGTGAGCATCTCATGTCGTCTGTGTCATACGCAATCATCGTCCACGAGATGGCAAGTGCAAGTGGTAGCTCGCTGATAGTACGTAGTTCTCTCTGATTAAGACTGGGCACTTGAGAGAGTATTCCATGATGCATGGGCAGCTGAATAAGATGCAAGGCTGTCTGTCAGGCAGCGATGTTGCCTATGAAAAGGTCGCTATGATTGCGATCATTGCTACTCTTTTCTGCTTTTATGCAATTGAGAGATATGAGATTGTTCCAAAATAAATCCAAACTCAACAGAGCTTGGATCGTGCAAACCCAACGCGGTCACTCTTGGTACTCTCACGCAGAAAAATTCTTCATGCCCAGTCAAAATTCAGTCTGTCTGCATAAAAAATGTTTGAAGATTTATATTCATAACTTCATCAGATAATGTCCCACATGCTCTGCTGATATTCACATAATTTATCAACAAAGTGGCTGAAGTTTTGCACGTGCACTGTTACATTGGGCAATCAGGATAGGGGTATATGACTACAGCAGCATGGGCAAATTTCAAAACATGACAAGGCTCAGATGAGTCTTGCTTACAGTTCGTGGTCATCTGCTTTGAGACTCTTTGGTTACACGCATTCGTTTCAAAGTATCCGGAATATATATGGTTGTTGGAGGCCCAATCTGACTGCCCCATTCATGTCCGCATATTTCCTCTCGCCCGGATTTCCAATACGCGGATATGAATGCTAGTGGCAGGTCTCGACAGGACTGACCTGGACATAACTATGAAAGAAAACGAAAACAGTCAGGAAACAAACGTGTGCTTTCGTCTTTCCATATCAATTTTAAACTCCTTTTCATGCTTGACCTACTTTCCCTGACTTTGAGAAGTTTCAAATAGAGACGTCACTTCCTGTAGTGAATTTTGTCAATACTGGCAGTTTATAGACCCAGACTCGTTCAATATTGAGTGGCACGAGAAAAGAATTTCACCAGTGATACACGAGGAAAATCCATACTAAGATAATAACATGTCTCCAAATCAGATAATTCACATTTCTCATTTCCATCATCACTAGCACAGTCTCACTCGCAGGGTATCAGATGCAAAGTTTTATTATCCGCACTGATGGCGGTAGAAATAACTTTGTCGCCTACTCCAATGCTGCAAGAATCGTAACTAGAAGCAAAATATATGTCCAAACCTTGCTACTGGTCCAGTATACGAGAGTTTTACATGTGCCACGTGATATCGATGTTTGTGTTACTACCAATACACCTGTTCCACACGCAGGCACAATAAGCCTTAGAAAGTACACAAACGCCGGGGGAGTGGTATGTCAAATTCTACACACAACAGTCTGCAATATGTAAAGTATATTCACAGCCTTCCGAGTAGAACGAAACATTATTACTGGATGAGAGACAAAAGGGTAAAGTGACGTGTGCCAGTAGGTCCTTCTTCAGACAGTCTTCTGTGGGTAACCACGTGAAAAGGTACTCTCGACATGGGCTGGGACCACTCAAAAGATGTATAACCTTGAGCAGTAGTGACTTGGAAATGAGGACTCGCAAAGGACATGTCCAAATCTTCCCGGTACGAACTGTCAGATCAATTGTCCGATAGTCGGAATATATCGTCGGACTAAAACTGACTTCTTTGTCGACAGAAAACATGCATCGATTTAGGATTCCAGGGAAGATTTCCATGATGTGGAAACTGCACGTGAGACATATTCCACCGATCAGGTTATCTGACGACGCATGGGTAAGACATATGCCTCGGATTTAATGCAAGTAACTCACGCCAATGATAGCGGCCAGTAATGCTCTGCAATTCAGACAATTTGCGGGTAGATTCTACACCATCTCTATCTCTCCGAGCTTAAGGTATGTCGCCGTTGAGTTGTTGATTACGAAGCTTCCGGCTTCTTAAAGATAATGGAACATCGACCGGCTCATGAAAAAATCGATTATCATGGCTCCATCCGAAATGAAAAGGATTAGGCTCCAAGATAAGATCCATCAACGTTCACCGAGATGATCTTAAACGAGCTCGTGTCGTTGTCTAGGAGCTGTATGACGCAATCGTCACGAACCAAAATGGACTTCCTCTTCTCGTGCCTCGGCATGCACGTTATGTCTTGTACATCTATCAAAGATCTGTCAAGAAAGGGTATACATATCTGAATTTAGTCACCTGGGAACGTACCATCTGCATGATAGATTCCTATTGCAATGCCTAGGCAGTCTTCGAAACACAACAAATCCATACCAGGACGGGTTAACGCGACTGGTCTAATGAGAGCGGAAAGACAACATCGAGCTTATTGTCGTGTCGACAGGAAGAGACGTCTCTGAACAAATATCATCTTTGCTGCAATCAGAAACCACAATTTCCGCTCGAGGGAACTCAAGAGGCATGCAAGGTGTTCTGCGGGTGCAGTGGCAGGAAGTCACCTCGAAACACACTTTCTTCGTGAGAGACCATACTTGAATACTTGACTTTCACTGTAGTACATGTGGTTGCAGGAGCGACAATGTTATGTATCTGCAACCACACCTGCACCCGAACTGATCGAGCTCCAGAAATTTGGCCAAAGCAAGAGTAGAACTGGTGCAGGTGCAGATGCAGACATAGAGCATTGCAGCATATGAAGTGATCAGATATACTGGATTGAGAATGCAGACATTCGACAGTAGATCTGGAAACTCATACGTAGGATGCCTTTGTTTCCAGCTGAGTGCCTCACGAACCCTGTTGAGTGTTTCCTGTTCGTTATTTGTACCAGTGGCACAACTCAGACGGTCTTTAAGATCAACCAAAGTAAGTCTGACGGATTAGGGCTGAGGGTAGTATATATAAGGAGACCGAGTGGCTGGTTTGGGGTGACATGTGAACTGGCTCACGACTGGCATCTCTCAGCTAAGGAGTCTTTCAACCGGACAGACAGATAACAACGAGATCTTACAATCACTACTCCCGCTGCAACCAAGCGTTCTGACGGAATTCCGGCAACGTGATTTGACGGGAGACCAACATCTCATTCCAGCTGCCAACACCTCGGATGAAGAAAATATCTCGAGACAGTTGTGCCCAGGATGACAGATCAGTTGATACAAACACTGGTGTGCGTAGAGATCAGGTTAAACGTTCGTGTCTCTCGCCAATGTGCATGCTCCTACTTGCAGGCTTCATGTGTCTTAGACGCCCCAGATGTCACGGTAATTCCGTCCCGCATGCAGGCAGTCGGAGTTTTAGAGCAGCAAAGCGATGTCAATGAGAGCAAGATGCACGGAAGGAAAAATAGGAGAACGCTTCGTGAGAAGCTCAACCACCCTCAAGTGATAGAAGTAGCGCGCGGACAAAATACCTGATCGCGGAACACAGTGTTTCCGCCTCGGACGACAGAAGCTACAGGTGGAAAGCTTCAGGGTGAAGGTTTAGACGAAAAGCGAACAGAACAGATACGGCGCTCCGATATCACACAAAGACTGGCTTCGACTGTGAAGCAGATTCAGTACATATACCGAGACATCAAAAAGTTTAATTCTACGTGTGGAAAGATAGACTCCGATGATGTCTTCGATAGTTGTTATCAGAAGCACGCTCTTTGAAGCCGACCAAGCTTGCATGCACTCACGACGAACGAAGGATCGCAACCAAACGCAAATTTTACAGTCAGGAAAATATGCGCTGGAACCTATCGTCGAATACAAGACCTACATGATGAAGGGAAAGGGTGAACCTTTGACGAGAAAAATGGTTCAGTGTGGGAATTAGAATCTTCTCGCAGGCCAGATCGTAACACCTATAGAAGACTCAGAAGAGCGCTTTTGCAAACAAAACATCCAACTACAGTCGTCTACGAATCCAAGCAGAATGTCCTTCGTGGCAGCAAATGGTGCCGAGCTCTTGTCCACAGTCCCGGATTCGCGGTGCATGCGACATTCTCGCAGTCCATATGGAACAATTTGGACTTCTTGACCATCCCCTTCGCGCACAAGTGAGATGCAGAAGCAATGACACAGCTTCTCCTACCAAGTGCGCCCTTTATAGCAAACCACAAAGCTTTGCCAGCTGCAGTGGTTCCTAGAAGCAACTTTTTTACTCTCGTACTCTCTCCTCTATCGATGGTTACTTAGACGCCGCGGCCATGGTGAATGAGTGGAGCTCTGTGTCATGTAAGACTTCTGCAGCTTCCGTGCTGTTGGTCAAGTGTTAACAGGTCCGGCCCCGGGAATCGGTAGCTGCTGTGCCGGTTGAATTGCACAGCGGGATGGTCCCATTCCTCATGCTCTCCCGGCCCTTCAAGCTGGCCCAGGAAAGAAACCAAAAGCCCAAAAGCGGCTTATGCTCGCTCCTCTATCATCCTCCTTCTTTCTTTCCTGCTTTCTTTCTTTCTTTCTCCTTCTTCTTCTTCTTCTCTCTCTCTCTCTAATTCTTGCTTCCCGGGTGCCATCCAATCTGTTCCCTGGGAGGCCTGCTCAACTGGCACGGTATCTGGAGGTGTGTCGCTGTATTCCGTAGACGCTACAGGTCGTTCTGGCTCATAGTCCCCTCTCCTCTCCTCTTCCCTTGGCTTCTTCAGGCTAGCAACTTGGCCCAGCCCAGCCCAGCCCTCCCTCCAGTCCCCTCCCGCCTTTGCTAAGCTTCGAAATTGTCTCATTATTCTTCATGAATGTTAGGCTCGCGTAGAGCAAGTATACAAACAACGTCCTGTAGATGCCTGCCCAGTTTAGTCCCGGTCTCCGTCGCCATAGAGACGGCCTCAAAGCAAACATCTGTCACACTGTACACTGCTCTTTGTTGCATCTACTGTGTTGTAGTCCAAAGTCCAGTTACCTCTTAGCTTGTCGTGATCGGGTATGTCTTGCTTGCGTTCTGTAATCAACTGGAGGTTTGTCCAGCCATCCCAACTTACGCATTTAATAGATTTTACAGGTACCATTCCATTGACATAAGCGTCTGTCAATGCTTGGTCATGGAACAAAGCCTCCATGTCGAAAGCCGTGCGTCAAGAACGAAACTTACACACGTGTAGCGCTTTACATCGAGGCCGTCAGACGTCTCTAGACGGAGATTTTTCAGATTTTACTCTCAGCTCATCAAATTTTCCTCCTGGTATGGTTTTGGCATTTCCTAAAAGGCAACTGGCTCATTCATTCGTGGCAAGCAAGACAATTCGAACATGAGAAAGTCCTGTAGGTGCAGCTCTCTATGTCCTGCCCTGTATGTGAGAAATTTGAGAATTGATTTTATATCGTCCCTACTCAGATCAATGGGTTCAAAGAATGAAAAGTTACATGAAAGCAGATTGTTAGCTAAACTTTCAATCACTTAAAGGTAAACGAGGGGAATTAGCCATCTCTGACTTGAGCTCTACCTGTTGTGATGGACAATCGATCATGAGCTGTCCATAATCTCACGCAGATATGGGACACTAGAGGTGTAATCATCAAAAGGAATGCATAGCCCCCATAAGTGGATATGGTTCGGAGATGGAGAAAGAGGCGTATAGTAAGGTGTTGGAAACAAATACACTATTGTAGCAGGAAAAAATTCGCCACTTCCAATCTCTAGGGACAGGAAATCTGCCGGTTGGTCACTCGAGTACCGCATGGGACAACGCTGAAGTCAAATGGGGGCATCACCCTATCACATATAAATTCGACAACCAGTCAAGGATGAGATTCGTGCTTTGAACCAACTACCCTCGTATGATGAAGGTCAAAGTGGAATTGAGAGTCAAGATAAGATTACTTGGAATCACATACTTCTGAGATATTACCAATTTTGAGCGTATAGTGAAGAATGGCTCTGGCTTCTAGGCATCACTACACGATTTCTCCTCTTTGCTCTACTGGGGTTGCATGTGGTCGTCTATAACAAACAAGCAAAGCTCACGGTAACTTGACTTCCCAAAAAGAGATGATCTCACATTCTCGTATCATGAGATTCTTCAAATGCTTCTAACTCGCATCTCTTTGTGTTACTACTCATTAGTAGGCTGAGTAAGCTTCACTTGAACACATTTCCATTCCAGACCATATTCATGATTGTCCCGAGTCTAAGATATCATAAACCAAGTGCTCAAATATGCAGATTTAGTTGCACATCATCTCATGCTTGAATATAGCCTTCCCACAGAATGAAGGTTCTCTTGGGCTCAGTGACTCATACATCGTGAACAGGTGGGCTCACTTTTCGAGCTATTTAAGCAAATTTTTTTGGGTCTGTTTCTACTTAGGCTGCCGTTGGGATACATGGGGCTCTTATCGTCAGCCAAGCTTGACTTGGAGAAAGTATAAATTTAGTCTACCCGTGCTTGTCTATGAACATACCTTCCCCGTAATAATTGGGTCTGTAGATAGAGAAGTCATATCTCCTTCATTCCGAACCACTGTACAACTCCATTAATGGTAGTGAGTTTGCAGTAGGAAGCTCTAAATTTGCCTTTCCTTTGCTTCGGGACCTGATTGGCTCGTGTCAGATCCCCACCCGCGATTCCCAGAGCCTCTGCTCTCTCGAGCAATTAGTGGCTCATAGATCGGCCCGGACTTCCAGACCAAATCGCAAGCGAACTCGTCGAAGCGAATTGGGATATACAAATGGATTTGGGTAACATTTAAAGACATAAAATAAGTGTCCATGGGTCCAGTTCACTAAATTTAGTCCAATCAGTGGCCTGAAAGGTTTGCAAAATAACAGATTCCACGGTCAATATCAAAGATCCGATTCTCATCCTTTCTGTCTATGCAAGAGCAGAATCTGTTTTCGCTCAATGGTATCGTCCAGATTCTTCGATGTTAACGTTCGGCCATTCGCCATTATTTCTTTCTTTCTTAATCTCTTCACTGCTCTGCGTTCTCCTGCAGTTTCTTCTGCCGAATCGATAGTCGTAAAAATTCCTGTTGTTCAGGCAATCGAAAGCCTTCACTCTGGTTCCATACAAATATCATGCATAACGGCAAGATAACTCCACATTTCCTCCTCGCTCATTGGCTTTCTCCATCGTTTTTACAGTATGAAGCGATTCTACTGGCTCTTCCCGGTTCTCACCACGCTGCCCTGCTGGCCAGGTCCAGGTATGGGGCTTGTCATTCCAACCGCTTAGATTCCTCAGCATCTACGGCTCCCAGCATATCCTTGGATACTGTCGGTAAGAAAGTGGCCTAATGCCCTCTGGGCGATGGTAAGGTGGCTGTAAATTTATTAGAAGAGGCACTTCAAATCAGAGCTTCATAAAATTGGGCCACCCTGTCGACGCCTATTGGACATAAACCGTGCCTCAGGGTTGAATTTCGACCAATAAGGGTTGAGAAAACCCGATGCAAACGCTTGTTGTTGATTGGAGAAAGAATTTGTGGTCTTCATTGGACCAAAGTCGATAGCTTCTTCTTATAGAATGTCTAGCTTCCATAGATCTTATAGTAATGGCAACTTTGTAGCGATTCTCTATATTTTGGTGTTGACCGAATTGAATGGAGGGATGCGGGGATTTCGTATACATCCGACGTGGCAGTGCACCATCACCTATAAATGATTTCACAACTTGCGTATGCGCGCAGTGTCATTTAAGGCCTTACATGTGGTGGTCAGTATGAATTTAAGGTCTGTATTCACCTACGTGGCCACTCACTTTCTTCGTCTTCTAACTTGTATCTGTTCTTCCATCGAAATCTGCAAGAAAAGGAAACGAGGTTTTGGTGTTGCATAAAACTCAACTCCGTTCTGCATCAAAATGCTTTTGCACCATTGTCATTGCCTCATGGCACATAGCCAGTGATCAGATTAGCCAACTAGTTTCTTAGATAAATGACTCCTTAATGGAGAAAAAAAAATAGCTCTGATTATTATAAATTCCGGAATATATTATCACACTGGTAAAACAAAACGGCTGTCATGCATCTTGCTGCACACATTCCTTGTTCATTCAACAGTTAGTAGACATTTCATCCTCCGAGTTATAAAGTTCTCCTGTGACAATGCAAAAATAACTTCTTTTCTCAATCGGAGACATTTGTTGCAAACAGTCATGCTAAAGTGCCATGTCCGTAAGTTTCAACTTTTAGCGTTATAAATTGTTGGAGTTCTGTTATGCCCTTCGTTTCAGCTTGGACTTCTTGAGCATGGGATGCTTTTACGAGATTGTTGTCCTAGTATGCGCTTAGTTCCTTAGTTGCTTGTGAGAGTGGATGAAACCTTGTGAAGACCACCCATTCACCATCCCATAGGGCTCTACCCACTCATCATTCGTTGCTATGATCATGAAGGGTCTACGTAATCTTCATCAACTGTAGTCCACACCGTCTCTACATCAGAATATCCAGCAAAACCAAATTGATTGTATCTGTAATGAACGAAAAGGTACATGTAGACGGAAGCAAAGTTTGTTTGCGAAGCATTTTGCTCACTTTACTCGTGTAGCCTAAGCTTGAGAGTAGACAGTTGTGTATCTGTTCTCCTCTACCAGCAGAGGTAGATTCTCTTGCACTAACTCCGGCCTGTTCTGACTTTCCGCATGGGAGACATGGTGTCTGCTTATAACGGTAGAGCTCTTGAAAGGCTCTCTGATACATAGACTGAGTAAACAGCTAGCATATCGGCTACCTCAAATCGCATTCACCCATCTTTTAGTGTCCAGCTCAGTAGGAATTCAATCATCATCGTCAAAACTTCAGAAGAGAGAATTTGGTACACTGGTTGTTACAGTCCGGTGAGATAGAGGTGAACAGGTCTTGCAATGATGCTGGGTTGAGAAGGATATTATTGTAAGAATTTAATATGTAACCTTGGGATGCGCAAAGTATAACCCACATTTCAGCCCTCTAGGTTTCAATGCCTATCGGGTTCTCTATAGGACAACCCTTTGGCACAAGGACTTTTCATCATTGTCCTTAACTTTTGCAGAGAAGAGTATTTGTTGCGTGGTAAGGTGCCAAGTTGTTCACGTTTGATTCCTCAATCGTTGTGGCAGCCATGTGACACCAGCTGTATCTCGAGTGTACTCTTTTGTGATTAGTACTGTGATTTGCGATCGAAAGGATTTGCGGAATGATCGCAAAGTTTCCCTTCTTCAATGTTTTCATATTGATGGGATGGCTTCAGGTGATTGATTCATCATACATCTTGCAGTTGTTCAAAATTTAAATAAAAGAGATTCCTCCGAGTCGTAGGATTCGTGTCAAGCGAACATGTATATTTGACACACTTTCAAGTAGAACCTCGCAGACATGTGAAATTTACAATTTAGGAATACAATTGGGTAGCCAATGTACCATATTCGAGTATCTACCGTAGAATCATCAACTGCCACTGGACATTAGTCCAATCAATAAGACAAATTGCATGCCTGCTAAATTTCCCCCCCTGTTAATGCAACAAACAATGACTATTATGACCACATCTTGCCAGTCCTTTCTTAGGCTGAGACTGATTTGGGCTCCCAAACACAAGCTAATGTCGTCTTTCAATCTCTAGTTATTAAATGACAAATTTTTCGTCTTTCTTCATGCAAAAGTAGTGGTCAGGTATAGTGGTCGGTGGTGGAGTCAAGTCAGCTGGCTTCGGGAAGTTTGGTGTCATTTCTTTGCTGAAATTGAGGAGCTCATTGACAGCAAAGGTTTGGGTTCATGTGCCGGCCATCAATGATGTACAATGCACAAGAAAGAATGTCCCTGCTCTTGGCCAGGTGCCTCTACGTGGACTGTACACCAACCTAGTACAAAACCCACCAATGTTGGAAGTGTTCATCAACTTCGAAAAGGATCGAAGTACCCCATATACTAAAACATAGATGAAATCAAACAAAAGTAAATTAGAACCTAAACCCCACACACCCCCACAGCATTTGTACTATTTCCCTAAGTGCAGTGACATGAGCACTTGATGCAAAGTGATTGTGACTAGATCATTTGCAAACAACTTTAGGTTATGGATATCGATAAAAGCATTAGTAAGATGTACAAAACTTATCTATTATGTGTTTTTGGATATTTACATGTGACATGCACAGTAACCAAAATATCGCAGTGGGTTTATTTTTCTTATATTTTTATATAATTTATTTCAACCTCTCTTACTATCTACACAAATAATGCACAAAAAATTGAATACATCTTTAACATAATGTTAACGTTTCAGCTCACGAATTTGATATCAATATATAACAACCACAAGAAAGAAATAATTTTTTATTGATGTTAAAAATTTTTAATATCTAAAAATGCATATGATCATTATCTAAAAATGAACAACAATTGATATTTCAAATCCCTTAAAAATTTAAATTATGTAATTATGTGCATAATAACCTAAAAAAGTAAATTATATGCATTTTTGACACCTAATGAACAATCTAAACATGAATTTTAAATATTTAAAAAAAATTGGTAACAATAAAAAAAAAACCGGAAAGAGATGTAATATTTTTATCTACAACAGGAAAAAACTATAAATTACATGAAGTAATTACTAAATAAAAAATTTTAGACTCTAAATAAATAATCAGAATTTGGAAAATCTATGAACATTTAAAGAAAAAAGAAGCTTTAAATAAGAAACAACAAATTGAATTAATTGCTACAATTCAAAGAGATAAAAGTGTCAATGATAATATATAAATTGAAACCAAGTACTCTTTTTTTATGACAGTCACCAAATTTATAACAAATTTTTTTTAAATTTTATTTCAATTTTATAATATAATTCCATACATTTAATTGAGAAAATAATACAAAAAATAATTAAAATTTTGTAAATTATTTTTTCACATTTTTTGAATTTTATTTTATTTTCAATATTATAATACGACTGAGAGTGTATATCAAATTTCAGACTGAAATATCTTTAGTTTAAAACAATTGATTTATAAATATAATTATCCAATTAAAATTGAATGTGAAAAAAGTAAAAAAAAAAAAAAAAAAGAAGCAACTTTGACTCTTTTCATTCATCTTCCAAAACACTAATCAAAAGTGAAGTTTTTTTATACTTTTTTTAAAATAAATCCTGCTAAATAAAAAACGTGTTACATTAGTTTGAACAAATGTTGGGAAAAAAATCCAAAAGATGTAGTTCTAGGATACACATAATCATAATATAAATCAAATTTGAAAATTCCAAAATAAATCACAAAATTTTTAAATATCTGATCAACATGTATATCAAATTTCAAAAATTATATTTGTTACATTTATATCCTAAAAATTTGTTAAATTATCCCATTAAATAAAATTTTTTTCCTAAATTAAAATAAATTTTTTAATAATACTTTCAAAGAAAGAAGAGGGGAAAAAATAATCTTAATTAATTTTTATTTTTTCATACAGAAAAAGTTCATTTTTAAGTAAAGCAACAATGATTATTTTCTAAATGAGCAAAAAAATTCAAGCTTTTTTAAAAAATTTTAAATTAATTCATATGTAAGTTTGACTATTAAAAAATGAAATGATAAGCGTTCAACTGAATTGATATGCTAACGATCCAATATGCTTAGATGATGTTTATAAAACAAATCGTTTTATGTCAATGTTAGCAATGATTATTACATTGATAAATTTCAAAAATAAATAGAACTTAATTAAAAAAAGTATACATACATTTGAATTTGAATTGGTTTTATGAGGAGTTTTAGGAGATTATTCATACATGCCTTTTTTTTCGATACAAAATTAAATTGAAAAGACATAAAAGAATTAAACATTCTTTATCAAAAAATATTAAAAGAATAACTAACATAGTGCATGACGTGCATCATTTTTTAATACATTTGCAAATTTTTTTTATTAAACTAGCTTAATAGATTGCATTAAATTATAATGATATCTTAATATATTTTTCATCAAATTAAATAAAATAACCTAATCTTTGTCAAAAGAAATCAAAGAAAAACCAACATACTGCATGATTTTTATTATTTTTTAATAAATTAATAGACTTCATTAGATTTTGATTATATCTTAAAATATTTTTTAAAAATAATTTAAATTCTTTTTTTTTTACGTCAACAGGAATCTATCATCTAAAATTTGAGATTTCATACATATACTAAGAAATATTAAATTTTATTTTAAAATTTTTCTAAGCTTTATTTCATGTCAGTAATTTTTTAATAATATTAAAAATTAAAATTTCCCAAAAACTCAAGTCAAAACAAACATTAGATCTTATGATTTAAAAAAAGTTAAACATCATACTCAGAGTTTGATGGATGATTTACTTTTGGAATCTCAGTTGTTTCAGTTATAATGAATTAGAATCAATTTTAGTGAATGAAAAGTAAATTTAATAATTTTTTCAATAACATTGCAGTTTTGAACAAAAATAGTTATAAATGTTGGACAAAAGACTTACTATAGGTTCTTAGAACTTTTATCCTATCTATCATCTGTTAACGGTATTCAAAAGTTTATATACATTTTTTTTCTATAATACAACAAATATTAACACCAAAATTCATAGAAAAATTTAAGTAATGTGCTTGATTTTTCTGCAATATAAATCTGCAATTTAAAATATAAGTACAAGATGTGTAATCAACATAAATCATGTAAACTTATACTTTTTTCAAAAAAATAACTTCTTGCATTCAATTTTAACGATTGTAAACATCTTGATACCAAATAATATTTTTGATATGAAATACTTTTGTCAGATGCACTAGCAATAAAAATAAACATGTGCATGTAATTTTCAATAAAAAATAGTTAGCTTCACTTTCGGGTTTATAATATTCATAAATTCATTATTCCGAGTAAGAATGTTATCACCAAAATATTTCCTGAAAGCTATATTTTTTAATCATTTTATGAAAATTCTACACAATGAAAATTTTCATAGTGTAGAATGTTTTCAATGTTAGTTGATAAATTCCAATCTTTTTTAAATTACTAAATAAATGCAAATTGATCAAATGAATTTCAAAAAGCCTATTTGATATGTACATAGTTTCACTTGTTCATTACTTTTGTATTTTTGTTCATTACGTCGTCATGTCAGATTAAGCAGTTAATGAATATTTTATAATTTGTTTTAATAAATGCATTTAAATTGTATGAGTTTTCATTCTAAATGATGAAAACAACATGCACATTATTAGGTCAAAATAAAACATGAAACATATTAAGATTAAAACAATAATTTGTCAAGGTTGATTATCATGTCATTTTTGAATATATTTGTTCACAATGATATAAATTGAAGTTTTCGTTGGAACAAAAAACAAAAAATCCACAAAATCTAAAGAACTTAGATGCAAGATAGCAACAACGCAGTACGACACATTGTTCGCCAACTGGCAGACTACATCCATGGGAACCATAAGTTATTTCATAATGAAATATAAAAATATTCGAGGATAACTATGGCTTGCCCTCTTTATTGATCAACAACTAAATTTTTAACTAACTAGAAGAATTCTAAACGTTAAGTTAACAAAAGGTAATTCAAACTTGAGTTGATACTAACAATAGTATGATAACTAAAAATAATATATGTGTTTAGCATGAACATCAACAAAATTTAGAATCTGAATGCAAACTTACTATGATGTAAATAACAATTGAGATAATAAAATACTTCAAACAAATTTAAGTGCTTAAATGATGAATCATATCGCAAGATTCAACTATATTATATGATATCATGATGAAAATAAGATACACATCAAACTTTGAAAATTATGAAGTAATAATTACATGTGTACATGTAATCTTATAAATATTCCAAGTTTATCATATCTTCATGATGTAATTCATAGTGAACTTAACAATTTTGGTTTTCTTTAGTTTCATCCCATTAACATTCATCTTCGTTTTACTGAATCCATGGTACTGTAATTTACATTGAGTTTCATATATTTCAATGCATGATTTACTATTGATAATCTTGCAACATATTTATATCGCTATCCTATCAAAATTCACAACTAAAAAGATAGTTCCCATCTTTTTTTTCTACTACTTGGATGCGGTTTCATTTTTTCAAGTTGTTTAGGCTTCAACAACCTTTTGAAAACGAGTTTGAGTTTATGAATAAACTTCAAATTGTCATAAATATGCAAGCATAGAACTTACAGTTTGCATCCATATTGCTGCACTAGTAATTCAGCTACAAATCAGTGCAAGACCTTGTCTTAGAGCTTGTGCAGATACTTCTATTGAATGCAGAAATAAACAATAATATTTTCGATTTCTGAGACAAAAAGTGTCCATATGCAATTCTTATATGTATGTAATTGCTCACTCCAGCAATAGATATTTTAAATTGCGACAGAGGATTGATCCGTCACTCGACAGAGAATAATCATTTTGGAAATAAAGCTGATGTTTAGGTTTGATAAATATATAGCAATTGATAGGTATAAAATTTATGTGAGTTGTGTTGAAACATGTTGTAGAATATTAAGGAAAAAAAATGTGTAACGCTATTGGAAGGAAATAGTTTTTAGAACCTTGTTGAAGTACAGCGTGAGAATTTGATTTCCCTGCATCTTACCATGAAGATGCTAACATGGGACTTACCGTTTGTGCGTATATTTGACTAATATTGTACAGATATTTATTGTAAAATGTTATTAACATCCTTCTCAAAGAATACTCTTTATATTAGAATCTCGATTAGCACAAATCATGAGATTTTACTAATTGAATTGTTGCATTTTTGCAATTATGGAATTGTTGACGAAGTTATGATGCTTTTGTTCTAAAGGGAAATCGAATTAAGGTGATGTGTTGAGGAACATATACTAAACATTACAAAAAGTTTAACTTTGTTAATTTATCATTGAGGTTGTAAGAAAATGAAAGTCACCACTGAATCATTTGCTACATAGAATATTTTATTATTATATGTAATTTACAACAAATTCAATGACCAAAAATAATATGTGAAGTATGAATTTGCAAAATGAAGCATATTTTGTTTTATCCTGGGGTGACAATTTTTTAGTCAATATAAATCATTTTTTTACAAAAAACCATATATTTTTACATCTCATATAATATTAATCTCATTAATGTTTATGAAATTAGATTTATACATGATGTGACCTAGATAGTGCGTGATACAACATACTTATGAATTTGATTTATATTGATATATAGTCATGTCATATGACTTCATTTTGATCCCTGTATGACTTGATTCAAAATTTGCATACTAGTGATTTGTAAAAAATATTAGATTGTAGCATTTTAACAGTTTAGCTATAAATATTGTCGTGTATGTAAGATTGAAGTAAGTATACAAGTTTCAACAAATCATATCAATACAAAAATAAAGTCGAATAGTATTCAATATTACTGAAATTATATAAAAATATTTTATTTATTATATATATGATTATATATGAAGATAGTTTCAATTTTATTTTCACTAGATTTTAATGATAGAAAAAATTATAATCTAAAAATACGCATTGTATAAAACAAAAGTCTAATTTTTTTTATTTTTAACATGCATTTAACAATAATTTATATAGGATAGGATCAATTCAATTAAAAAAAATTTCCAACTTTCATGTAAATCAGTTTATATATTTTTTAATGCAAACACCAAAATTGATTTATAAAATCCAAAGATTTAGAAATATTTGGTTGACTATCAAAATCTGCAATCAATTTCTCTACATATTTTCTTTATATTAATAATCTTGTTTGAACCCTCGTGCTTATAAATATATATATCCAGCTTTATTATTTTTTTAAATTCAATGCAATAAGACTTAAGAGGTGAATCTCGATCTTGTAAATCAATTCTAAAAGATGTGATATGGACTAAAAAAACTTCCAACACCAGGCAGCATGACTATCTATTTTTATTAACTATAGTGAATTTTATTTTATTTTAAAAGTTTTCATTGTTGTATGAATATCACTTTTAGTGCTAATATTGAAGAGCAATCACTCAAAGTGATCCAAAATCATGCATGTTGATGTTTTTTTTTGACTTTTCGATTTGTATACTTTGGATATTTTTAGTTGTCGTAATACATATTTATTATCATGAATTTATTTGAACATTGCTTATGAACTATTGGATTTCAGAATTTTAAAGTCTTGATAAAATCTTTCGTCC
This sequence comes from Marchantia polymorpha subsp. ruderalis, assembly GCA_037833965.1. Taxonomy (NCBI): domain Eukaryota; kingdom Viridiplantae; phylum Streptophyta; class Marchantiopsida; order Marchantiales; family Marchantiaceae; genus Marchantia; species Marchantia polymorpha. Next base: position 207,528 of record AP031357.1, read on the forward strand.
TTTCTTTAAATTTCACTTTGGTCCCAATATCTCTTTGAGATATAAAATTAAAAACTTTGAATGAAATTTTTTTCCGTTTCCATTTAACATAATGGAAAAATTGAAAAAGTCATTTTATTGATTATTGACTATATGTAATAGGGGATGGAAAAGACAAAAGAAAACCTGAAAAAGATCGCGATTTTTAGAACAATTGAAGTTAGATATGGAACAATTAAAAATCAGAAGAGCAAAAGTAGCATCCAAATCGAGGCCAAGGAAACTAGTCAGTAAGTAAGTAGCTATCTTGTTGAGTGAAAAACTTAATCTTCTCCAACGTGCGGTAGTGGGGATGAAGAGTAAACATCAGTTATCATAGTTGTGTTCATCTCTCTCGCCCAAGCAACTGCAGGCTATAATCTAATTAATATCCACTTTCTCTATTTCTCAATGTAGACACATAATTCTGAGTTTGTTCATTGTCACATACAATGATACTGTTTTCAAATAGGTATTCTAATTACTCTTGCTTGAAAGATTGAGACGCAATCATACCAGACAGCACGAGAAGTGTTAACTTACAGTTCAGTTTGAGATGATAAGACAAGTAGGATATGAAAGGTTGATAATTGGAGGTCGTAGAGTGAGATAAATAATATTCTAAATATGGTGCTGGATCTAACGAAGTTGTGACACACTTGTCCATTCAAATCTCGAAGATACTCAAGGATTGCGATAAAGATCAAATGGGCAGACGCGACACGTGTTGCAATCGTCTAGTGCAAACTCAAAAAAGCTTTGGTAGAGCTTTTACGTAGTAAAAGATGGAAGGTGATATTTGTAAAGTACCTCAACAAAAATTCTGCAATCAACACCTAACAATCAACTCCGACTGCTGGGGTCGTTGTCATCTCCTGCCGACCTTACCTTCCCTTACCTGGTTAATGGTTGCTGGCTATCTAACTACTTGCTGCTACCCTGGATTCGATAATCATGAACGTGGCTAGCGAAGACATTGCTTTTGCATGTATGTTTGTTGAAGTATTGGTAATTTGCTGGATACAATCAGCCCTAGGAGTGTAAGTTTACGCGTGGATGAGTTTTCTTACTGTCAGAAACAACAAAGTGAGGGAGATGTCACGTGAAGCAGCATTAAAATACTCTTATCAGATCTCCATGTTGACCACTAGAAGCGAAAAAGTATCGTCAAACTCATTTAAAAAGACAAAGTGACATGCTGGTCGTGAAATGTTGAAATATCTAATCATATAACACGTGAATGGACGGTTTGCTCGACAAATCACTTATCTCACTACATTCCTTGTCCTATTCTGGTGGAACACGAGTCTACGTTTCCAGCCAGCTCTCCCTCCGGCAGGTGTTTTGGATCCTGACCGTTATGATTAATCTCGTTCAAGACTCCCCCTTTCAACACCTCTCCACACTTCTCATCTGACTCAACGTAGATATTTCTATATTTTTTCAGCTTCTGAGATTACTTTTATTCAGTTCTTGTGATGTTTTTTCTGTTCCAAGATTGTCTCAAGTCCACTTACTCGGTACGAGAAAATCGAAAAGTCATTATCACAGCTATTATTGTCTTGCAGCAGACCGGCTGAATTCCTGAACACCGTATCTTGGCCCTCGGTTGGACTCACACCTGAAGGTAGATTGAAGTACGATGAGAGTCTAAACCCAACCCCAGGTTTCCTATCTCTCTTCAGAGCTTTTGGAAGATGGCAGTAAAAAGTCATATGCTTAGGTTTACACTGCAAGTTCATATCAATTGGAGAGGCTTTCTCTTCAACAGATACTTATTGGTTGTACCTGTACTAAGTACCGCCAGTATTCAGTACTAACAGAAGACAAATCTTAGGCACGCGAGTAAGTGGATCAATAATGGAAGCATGAATACAGAGAGAGAGAGAGGGGAATATCCGATGATGAGGGTCGAGTACACAGGCGCAGATCGTGTAGGGAATAGGGAAGCGGGCACCGGGATGCATCCATGGCATCTCCTGCGAAGAGGGCAAAAAGGCCCAGAACAGTGGTGTAGACACCAGACAGTTCCGTCATGCAAGCAGAGCGAGCGCAGGAAGAGCTGTTCGTTTGCTGATGATTTCGAGGTTCGTACAACTCTGCACGTCAAAACACTTTGGGTAGGCTTCGTGGCACTTCTAGGCTACGCTCTTTTAGCGGCGGGCCAACAGAGACGAGCTTTTGCAAGCCACTGCGGACGCTTGGGCTGAAGGGGGCGTCGTTCTACAGGCCCCGCTACTTAGGAGGAGACGAGCGCTGCCACTTCGGGGCCACATGGACCAACACCTAGGCGACCGTAGTCGTGGGATGGGAATATGTGACGGCGAGGATGGACCCAAGTAAGACTAATGGCACCGGCGTCTCGTGCTGGAGCGTAGTACTGGCACGGTGTGCGGAACGCTGCAAGAATTTTGCAGCTGATTTTCACGATTTGGTGTTCTATTCGATTAACGATTGATTCCTACTGGATTCAGTGGCCGCGGCTGTAGCAACGAGCGAGGATGGCACGCTGCTGGATCTCGTTTATTGAAATCCAAACACCTGGCAGGTGTTTCGATGTGCAAGGAAAGGGAGACGCCCGAGAGTCAAGGACAGTAAGTGCAGCGCCCATGCAATTTCTCCACGATCTGCTGTACATTTTACCTGCTGCCGTTTCTCGTGACATCATCTAAACATCCGTGTGTTTCTGGGATATTAAAGGCTTTGAACGGAGGTTGAAAGAAATTTTCGCCATTTGAATCTGGTCAAAGATAACAGCGTATCCTGATGGATGTTCTGATAGCTTCATGTTAAAAGTCGCGCCGTAGAGATGAAATTTTTGTAGGCAGAGATTGCAGAGTGGAAACAGAGGATAGAATGTACAAAGAAATTAACAATTCTTGTAGACTGTGCATCGAGTTTGAGTTTGATGGTCGCCTTAGTCTTTGTTCTGCGGCTAATTCATGTACTTCTTACCTTCTTAATGCAGAGGTAGTTTTATACACGACACGAACAGCTCACTGATAGCAGTTTGAATCGTTACAAAGAAGAGAGACGGGGGTGGTAAAGAAGGCATGTAGATGAGTCAGTCTCTGTGTTGAATTGATCCATGTACTTTCAAGTGCTGACTGAAAGACTGTTCGACATATCCCGACATATCCCGTTCAGTTACACCATCGGTCAAGAACTTCGAGATCAGTGAAATTCACTACGTTTTTGGCTGGATTGTTGATCTGGTAGTAAGTATAATGGCTGGAAACGATGCCCCTTCCTCCGGAGGTTTAGTTGGTCCTATCCCAACGACCGTTTCTTTAGCTTCCTGTCCTGCTTTAGAAGCAAAGTCTATTCTTCCGCCGGTTAGAGTCTTTAGATCGACATCCGTGGAGAATCTGAACTCCACGCCTAAGGACCGCGCATACTGGAGAGCAAAGAGTTTGCGCCGGCTCTTTTCCATGAGGTTCGTCTTTTGACCTTCCCAACCAAGTGATCCACCATCGTTTCAATACTCGTCAGTCGCTCAGTAGGAGAATCTGTACTCTAGTTATCAACATCCAATTTTCTCTATTTTTCTCGTCTTTTCTCATTCTTACGCAGCATGAATTGTTGTAAAGCAGCATATACATGGCCTGCATTTATAAGGAGCTCACCGCAGTGGAAATTGTTCTTGCATAAAAACGTGTAGATGATGTGAACAATCCACTGTAATTTTGACTAAGATCCTACTAAGATTGGTGGGTTGTGCAACTCCACCTGAAATTGTGAACTTGGTAATCGATGTTTTTGCCTTTGAGGCCACTTTTTATCATTCTTGGAGAAAATACCACACACGAGGCAGAGGAGATGGAACGTGTTTGTACACGACTGATTGATTACATCCCCTCACGTCGTTTTTTTTTTCAACAACGTATTTGTTTTCGAAGGTTTTTGTACACATTTTCTGAATCTGCAAAACTGATACACCTGAAGAAGTGCACTGATTTTTTCTCCATCTTCTCCTTGAGTGTGAGGATACGGGCCTTCAGAAAGCGTCTATCGTCCTCAAGAAGCTAATGTTCATATCATCTGCTAAAAATGGCATCTGCTTGTGTTGTGTGCAAGGGGAGTAGCTAAAGTGGCAATACGTGAGTTTTTCTGCAATTCTGAATATACCACTGAAGCATGCAATAACTTCCGAACTCCCTATTTCGGTGATGCAAATATGCCGTTAATATTGTTGTAGTCCAAGTCTGAATGCTTGCATATCTATCTGGCAGAGTATCTTGGCACTTTACATCAGCCTGGTTTGGAAGGAGTAAATGATTTGAAGTTCACTGGAATCCAGATGAGGACCATGAGAGGTTGTAATAATATTCCAAATTTTTATTTTTTTTCAAGAGACAAATTTTGTCCAATAATCTCATTGACGGGCCTCCTTCAGAGCTATCTTGTCCTCATTTTTACTTCTCGGAACCTAGAACGCCCACTTCTGTACACACAAATATGTCAAAATAACGCAAGAGGTGAAACCAAACTATTATTCTAAATTGTGATATTAATCTTCTAGCATAACTGAAAATTTGTCCTTTCGAGGGCCTACATACAGATTTACTCTTGCTCAGGAAGTATACTAATTTCATGTGCATCCTCATCCTTTCTTGAGGCGACGGAGAAAATGGAGAAACTATAATGTTGATTTATCATAGTGATCTTCGTCCACAGGCCTCATCAAGGATCTTTATTTGGTTGTGTGCTCCTTATGATATCATCCCCGGCCCCAAACTCGACACTTTTTGCATGAAGCTGTTGAACAAGAAGATAGAAAGCTATACAAGAGGTTAATTGTGGCACCTGTAGAGAACCTGAAGAAGACTTGGAAGGGAGTGCAAGACTGCCTATCGTCGAAGAGTCCATAGAATGCTTACGACGAAACGACTATGGTGGTTATACAATTCCTGCTCACAACCTTTATCCATTCCAGGTACAGACTGTCCTTAGTGATATCACTGTCATCATGCTTTTTATATACATTATATCGGCGTTCTGCTTTTACAATTTTTGATAAGCTCTTTTGATGAATTGTACACTAAGATTCTAACGGGTGTCAAGTATCGTTCACCAAATTATACATTGGAAACTTGCAGTGGAACTGGGACTCGGCAATTGTGGCTGCTGGATGGGCTGTGTTTGACGAGGCAAGAGCATGGGAAGAATTTGAGAAGCTTTTTTCGGGGCAGTGGGAAGATGGAATGGTCCCATCTATCATCTTCCACAGACCATCAACATCGTATTTTCCAGGTCCAGAAATCTGGGGCAGTCCTGCGGCTCCAAGTGAAAGCACTGGTATCACACAGCCTCCAGTAGCTTCGGTGTCTGCACGCTTCTTGTTCGAGCACACAGAACATGCGGAGCTTGCGGAAGAGCAAATGGCAGATCTTTTTCCCAAACTACTGGCCTCCCATCGCTGGTGGTACAAGGTAATTATGCGAAATTTTTGCTACTCAGAAAGAAGTTGATGCTTATGTGGTCCTTGCATCTAAATGGAATTTATATATTACCAGAACTTAACTTCAGAGCATGGGGGTTCTAAGGTTTAACGACGCTCCAGCACTGCATGAACTCTTCAGTAAATTCCAGAACATCAATAAAGGGTCAAATAACTGCATTTGAGAAAGATTACAGTCATGTATATACGGTCCTCACGCAGAACGCAGGATAATGCTAATGCTGCGCATCAGCAGCAGCTGGAGTCAGGAATATAAGAGATCAAAACATGAGAACAGCAATAGTATAAGATCAACAGTCGGAGACTTCACACATGCAACTTATACCAAAGTTCTCTGACATCTTTCACAAGAAACAAGTTCAATTGATCCTGACTCTATTCTGCTCAATCCATCTTGTAAAAAGCTTGGTCGTATGTATGATCCACAGGCTAGAGATCCTGAGAAGAAAGGAATTGTCGCTATTTTACATCCATGGGAATCAGGGATGGATAATAGTCCAGCATGGGATGCAGCTTTGCAATTTCCAGTAGACAACCTTCCTCCATACGAACGGAAGGACTTGCAGCATGTAAATGCTTGCATGCGGCCGACGAAAGAGACATACGACCATTATCTCACTCTTTTGTACAGGTTAAACGTCAACATTTTATAACTTTCTCGTTGTTTATTTTCGTCCATTTGTTACTGAAGGATCATACTGCTAACGTGAGGGTTGTGATTCTTCAAATGGCCTGATGAACTCGGACTCCCAATGTTATGTCTTGGACTCATCTTATACTCAGTAAACCTTTTATGCTGTGCGAGAAAGTGAAAAAGAAATATCTAATGCTTACCGTTGTGATGATGCCGATAGGTTCAAAGCTGAAAACTATTATGATTCGAACAAGTTATATTGGGTCTCTCCCTTTCGAATGACAGATCTTTGCACCAACAGCATCCTTTTCCGTGCCAATCGAGATTTGAGATGGCTCGCCATAAAACTAGGAAAAACTGACGTTGTTGCGGAGATAGACGAGTGGCTTGAAAGAGGCTTTGAGGGGTTCAAACAGCTGTGGGATGAAGATGCTGGTCTCTTTAAATGTCAAGATCAGCTTACTGGAAAGCTCGATGATGCTGCAACTTCGGCGGCCTTTCTCCCACTGTTTGCAGGTATATAAGAATTCTGTTATTATTATTAGCAGTTAACAACGTTGTTGTAAAACTAGATTCACGGATTGTGAGTGCACCAAGATTCTTGCGATGAAACATGCTCTTCTTAATGCAATGAAATGTTTTCTTTCTGCACTGCATCTCCTGAATCTAAATTGAACAAAAGATCTTCTGACTCAGAACTCCTGAAGATTTGTCCGGTTAGACCGATGATAGAAATCCAGAAGTTTAAAAGTTTGTGGCTGTCTTGTCCAGGTGTTGCGTCGAAGGAACAAGCTGCCAAGCTGGCTGAAAACTTGAAGCAATGGCTAGATAAGGTACCTTTTGGAGTGCCCAGTACCGACCCAAGAGATCCTCGCTTTGAACCCCTACGATACTGGCGAGGACCGGTTTGGATTATCATCAACTGGATGATATTCAACGGTCTGCGACATTACGGGTACGGAATGTCACACATTTCTGTAGTGTTGGCAGAAATTTCGCTCATTTCAAGATCCAAAATCTCCAGCACGTAAAGTTATCTTTGATAGTTTCTTCTTGGTGGATATTTTCGTTTTTCCATTATTGAAATCTTCTCATTTTCCTGGTGAGTAGGTACGATGACCTCGCTCAGAGGATATACGACGATTCCGTAGCCTTGACCAGTAACGCTGGCCTGAGAGAATACTTCGACCCACAGACCGGTGACGGGGCTGGTGGTGAGCTCTTCTCCTGGACGGCGGCCATGTGTTTAGCATGGCTGGACAGGCCAAGTGCAATTGCCATTGGACATAAAATGAGTGGGCCAAAAATACACCTAGACCAGGAAGTTAGCCCACCAAAGTAAGGCATGCGTTTACACGTCCTTGTTAAACTTATTAGTACAACAATATAGAAATGAACGATGTGTTTCTGGTGCATCAAGAAGATATGATGGCTTATTCGACGCTCTTGCTCACAAGCAGCTGAGTTTGAGACCCCCACTTCGAAGCCAACCTCCTGGAGCCAGTAAAGAAAATCATGATCCTTTTATAAACAGGTTCAAGAGCCATTTCTCAAAACGCGGCAACTTGGGCTGCTTGACCTTGGCATTGTCTTCACCCGAAATGCGTTGCGAAATGTGTCCACTAATTTTCAGCTAAACAGCTTTATGTGCAGACTGCTGATTTGGATTGATGCATTCGAGTCAACGGCGAAAGCTAAGGCAGAGCGCAAGAGTCAAGTACGAAACTTTTGGTGACCTCCCAGGTCCCACCTCGGGACTGAAGAAATATGTTTATCTCTTTTGCAACCAGTCTTAGCGAAATTTGAAAAATATCACCTTGATGATGACGAGGTGATAATCAATGTGATAATCTCCTGTAACAAAAGACCGGTTTCTTTGAGCAGGCTTGAGCAAGTTACGAGTAACAGGGATTCTTTTTAATCATATCTACGTCTTAACATCATCAGGCTGCTACCTTCTGAAGGTTTGCTACACACAAATGGTGAAATCTGGGATACTCATCATCCTCGACGTTCACAAGGTGGTCAAGATTTGAACGCTAATTATCTCAGAGCACGTCTTACTGTACACTTATCACATGGTACTACAAAGTCTACTGTGAATCTTCCTTCGTTCCTGTGCACCAAGTCTCTATTGATTATGTATCAACAATCATTTACTTGGTCTGGCTACATAACACTCATGTGCCCTGTCCTTGGATCGGCAGTTGGAGCGCTCGTTCGCCAGTTCACTCGAAATTGCCGAATTCTCAGAAATGCCATTTCACGTGATCAACCTCCTAAGATCGACGCCATAAACGCATATGTTTTGAAGAATTTTCGTACAGGAGATAAGTTGTTTATGTCCTTACTTCGGTGTTACATTGACGACAAAGTGGAGGCGTCTTGCGTTATTCCTGCAGCTCAGCCCAGACTTGCGGCACCTGTCACCATTGTACAAATGCCTCCCGTACCAATGACAAACACGGAAGTTCTTGGAAGCAAGTCCCGAGTATGAACGAACTACAGCCAATCATTGTACACGGTGTGTGAGAGTCTTATCAAGTCACTGTTGAAGCTACAACTAGAATTGTTATTTGGAGGAAACCAAGGATATTAGGTCCTCAAAAGCGCAGCCGAGAGGAACTTTGAATACCCTGTCCGCTATGTAACATATTCTTTTAAAGCTGGGAAGCAAACTATATGTTTGGCTCATATGAACGTAAGATGCCATCTGAGTGGAAGAGTCTGTCCTTCGCAATCTCGTTGAAACATATGTACTCCGGCTTTGTTAAGAATTTCTTACATGCTTGTGGTCCAATAATAGACTTCCCATTGTACAATTTTCAATTTAAGCAATTCTTAGAGCTTAATTCTTTAATTCACTTTCTCTTTACCAAAGTGAAAGACTCAAAGTCTGAATAGATGCGTATCTGTGCGGAAGTCTTATAACGCTATAACATAACTCGAGATGCATACATATAAGTTTGCACCGAAGGATATTCCGGTTGCGAATCTGTTCAAGAATTTGTACAATCTGTTGCGAACTTGTACTGGCCATATGAAACGACATTTGGAAGAGCGAATGTTACACAGTGTTTTCCTTGATGCTCTACTTTTCTAGGCTGTAAGCGGATCTGTACCACACAACCTAGAACGGGAGAGGTGTCTTTGAGACTATCCACTTTTCACACTTGCAGTAGTATGTACCTGTTACTTTACGACCTTCTTACACATGTTCTTGCTCTTGCTGCCATGGTAGCTCATGATTGACCTTATCGAACGTGTTACTATCCCAACAACGGGGACTCTGGCAAATTCTCCGCAAGGTGTAATTGTGTCATTTGAAGACGTTGTGTATGTACTCGAATTTCGACAGAGTGAATTAAAACTAACGCAATAATTTGACGAAAGCTCTGAATCTCGGAAGAAGTCAACGCTTTGTTCAGAACGGGATGTAGTCAGACTAAGTTCTAGAAGATCCACCGTTTGTGGATTCGCAAGACGATGGAAATGCGGAAGAGCACTTCGCGATATGGTTCTGCCCACTTTGTGTCTACTTGGCCCAAAAGGCAGATGCTCCTTCAACTTCTATACTATTGATACAACTACGTGTCTCCATTCAACATCAGAATACATGAACAGCCAATTTTGTAACGACTGTACCCAGCATATCATACTAATAGTGCTCGAAAGCAGCTTTCATTCAAAACTCACCAAGCATGTGATCAACTCTTCGCACAAGGCTTGAAAAGGATCTGTATCGAAGTTGGAGACGGAGCTAGAGGCATAACTCAGGTAGACGAACCTAAACTGCCCACGCCAGGCAAGTACACAGCCCTTGGCCATGTAGGCTCTAACACAAAATCCAATCCCTACGATGAGATTTCAACCTTCTAACACTGCTATAAGATTAGCAGACGACAATTATCTAGAGCCGCCAGTGGTCAATCTGTACTTCATCCATATTGCCGTTAAAAAATGGGTGTCATCTCAAAATTCAGCAAAAACCACCATGGATTACAAAAACTCATGCACGGCTCAACTGAATAAACATTTCCACGAATCAGCATGTGATTCTTGCCATTGTACGTATTCTGTGAAAGCTTGTAAAGATTACTACAGTGAGTTTGGATAGGAGAGGGTCGATCGAGGCTTCCCTGAAATTAGGAGTTCGGTGGCTTGATAAATACGGCCTCTATACCAAAACAATGTGACAGAAATGTCATTCACGTCAAAGGTCGAAGGTTCAGCGGGCAGGCAGGAAAACTGGGCGGAGAATCGGCAGGCTCATGACAATGCGATAACTGCATATAACACCCCAACGCTCCAATCCAAAGAGAAGCCTTCAGGTTATCATTCGAGAAGTCGACTAAAAAATGATCCGAAAGAGCGGTGCCTCAACACCTCCAGAAGGCAGGATTTCCCACTGACAAGGCTCCAGTTCGTCCGAGACAGAGCAATAACCTGCCAGAGTGACCCGATCTTCGATGTTACCAGCTGACCCGAATTCGAAAACACTGGTCTGAGTTTGAGGAGGTAGTGGGGCAGATGCGGGAGCCTGCCGTACTACCGTGGACGCCGAAGCCGTTTCCACACCTTCAGATTTTCCATCTTTCAATTGCTCTTTTTCCAGCCCAAGACTAGCGTCAGTGTCCTCCTTCTTCTGTTTTCCAGCAGTGGAACTCTTGTTGTTCCCGAATCCCAACCAACCCATTTTGTTCCTCGTCGTTCCGCAGACTTGCAGTTGGGCAAAGTCCACAAGTAGGCCTAGAAGAAACAGAAGGCATTCATGCGTTCCAGGTGTGATGCCACTTCCACGCAAACCCTAGTCCAACGCTCATTTAACTTCACAGTGGACACGACCGTGGGACGAACTTCTAGAACCTAACTCTCTGCTGCTATCCAGCAAGTATGCAAGGTCCCGAGTACTCATCAGCAAAAATAATCTTCGCTATGAACGACACTGCAAGGAATGTTGTACTCTATTCCCCTAAGTTCCCATCAGAACAGTCTCTGTGGACAACGCAAGAGTTCTCCTGGGCCTGATTTGTCACCATTTGTTCGACAGGAGAACACATCCCATGATGTTATATTTAGAACCCTAACTATTATTCCTTCTATGTACCGCTTAGAAAAGTGCCGAACTATTTTTTGTCAATTGTATTCAAATCATCTAGATGTGACATCCAAGAAATATGTTTAATTGGGTATTCTCTTCGTTTATTATAATGTGTACTCTCGAACAAATACTCTCGCAATTGCATGCCCGAACTCTCACTGTGGTGATAGGTTTCATAGCACAGTACGGACATCTTATTTCCTCGATTTTGAGTGTGAAAATTGCTCTTATGCACCTGAAATGATAATTTGCTTCTTAGTGGAGATCGACAAACGATAATTTACCGCAGTGTCATCCCGAAGTGTTTAGACCAATTCACATACTTGTAACGAGCGTACGTTGTACTTTCGATAATTTCCCACAATTGCACTTTTGTTCCATCCAGTTAGCCCCATTTCGCGATAGTGACCGCTTCTGTTCATAATATGGTTCCTACATCCTGAATTTTTCGCTCAAACCTTCGGCTTGGACTAAAAGCCTAAATATAGTGCGTGTCCGAGACTTGACGTGCTTTACTTTTCACGCTAAATATAGTACCCATCCTTGACTTTTCGAGTGTACCTTCTTTGACGATACTCGAGGTTTGACTGTCAACACAGGTCCGAAGTTCACGACTCCTTATTTTGGAAGATTGAATATTTCTCACTGAAATTGGTCGCTGAATTTCTAGTATTTCCAAAGTTTTCACGAATCAGCTTCGTTGTAGAGTGTAAAAATTGGACGGAACGAACTCGGAACGAAGCAGCACATCGTGTCATACATTCCAGGAGAGGAGGGGCCATAGGATAGTTATATCTAGGAAGATGCTTAGAATGTCTTGATGCCTATGACAATTGGCTGTACATCTGGGTTCCCGTTCTAAGATGCCTATGAGGCCGATGTGCAGGCCTCTCTAAATCCGGAAATCCGACAATGGTGTTCCTTTTTTGGTATTCAAGAAGTTCTGTATTTCGAAAATATAAATTATTTTTTGCATCTACGACCGTAACTAGAGAGTGATAAACGTTCAACATTTTAGTTCTGTCCCATCGTTTCCGGTTGTTAAAAGCTCTTGATTAGTTGTTTCGGCTAAAACGTAACTCTCACCATTATTTAATTTAACTACAATTTTGGTAATTTGCTGCCTGAAGTCCGATGGATTCCTCTGAACCCGTTACAAAGTGACCATCCAAAGTTTAAGTCTCAAAACTCTGTTTCAACCTAAACACTTGTTACAATGCAGTGCAAGTCGTGATCCTCAATCCTCAGATAAACTCGTTAAATTTGATTGGATGGATTGGCTTGTACTTAAGCATGTTTTGGAAGCACTTTGGAATCTAAGCAAGGTTGAGGTTCAACTGGGCGAGTTCTGACATTTTGACTCATTTCTTTGCAATCAATGGGATGTAATTTTGAAATATCAAGATGGTTTGGAAGTTTCTTGGTAACAAAACTACACTGACCAAATAGTGTATGATCACAAGCAACTTTTGGTCTTTATACACTAGGAACATCTACTTCGCCATGCCTTGAATCGTTTGACAGACAAATCTTATCTCATTTTAGTGAAGCTTGGACTATTCCAAGCTCTTTGTAAAATTAGCATGTCCATTTCCAACCACTTACACCTTAGAAAGTGATTTTTCAATGCTGAAATGGAGATTTTATCTTCCCATATAGAAAAGAACACTCATATCTCTCAAAAGTGTACTCAAATTGAAATATTATAAAAAAATGAATTTTTTGTTCTAAAATCCATACGTTTCGTATTCAATTTTGATAATAATGATTATTTTGTTGAAATACGAAACATACCTAAAGTTCTTTATATAGAGAGGCTTGCCTGTGAAGTCATGACATATAAACAGGCCTCTGAAAATACGGAACTCCGTCAATGGAGTTCCATATTTTAATTTCAATAAGTTCAGTATTTCAAAAAATAATAATTTTTTTCTATGTGGCGTAACTAGAGAGAGAAAAAAATTCAACATTCTAGTTCCTTCGCACCGTTTCAGAATGTTAAAAGCTCTTAAAATGTTTAGGTTAAAAAAGCGCTCGCACTGTTATTCAATTTAATCTCAATTTTGGTAATTTGTTGCCTGAAAACCGATGGATTCCACCGAACCCGCTACAAAGTGACCATTTACGTTGTAGGTCTCGAAAACCCCTTCCAACATAAACACTTGTTACAGTTCACTGCAAGTCGTGACCCCCAATCCTCCAACAAATTTGTTAAAATTGATTGGTTGGATTGGCTTGAAGTTCTGCATGTTTTGGAAAAAGTTTGAAATCTAACCAAGGTTGAGGTTCAACATCTTGACTCCTATTTTACCTCATGAATTTGCAGCTTTGAAAAAAATGTGATATGGTTCTGAAATACCAAGATAGTTTTTTTTCTTGGCAACAAAATTATATTGATCAAATAGTGGACGAACACAAGCCGTTGTTGATCTTTGTGCACCATCAACATAAACTTGGCCATGCGTTAAATCATTTGACAGACAAATGTTAGATGATTTTAGTGAAGCTTGGACTATTCCAAGCATTGGATGTACTCGTGGAATTCTTTGTAGTATAAGCATGTACATTTGCAAACACGGTCACGTTGGAAAGCTATTTTTCAATTCTCTGAGATGGAAAAGTTATCTTCACATATACAAGAGAACACCCATGTATATTTATTTTTATTCAGATTCAAACATTTTTGAATAAAAAAAGAGAGTTTTGTACTAAAGTATGTATGTTACGTATTTTTTGATGATAATTTTAATTTTGTTGAAATACATAACGTACGGAAAGTTCCCTACGTACAGAGGCCTGGATATAGAGGAATGCGAACACCCGTGCAAAGAACGGACAGTTATTACGAGTGGACGTGCGAGAGTCTGACACATGAAGGTACGTCCGTGACCTTGATCACGATAACACACTGCGGGTTTTCGAGGACAACTGACTGCTCAACTTCACGTACAATCTGCGACTCGCGATTAACTACTGTGCGCTAAAGGATCTGGCTAAACAGCTTCACACTCCATGATCGAAAGTGCTCTTATACTTACGAAGATGAAGACCCACCCGTCATTCGTCTTCGAAAAGGTCCCGTCCCGTCCATTCCGGCAAGACTCCGCCTCTTGCGCGCTTTGCTTGATTGTCATGCGCATGCGTGGCCCCTACTTTCGTGCTCTTCCGTACTGTTAGGATATTATAGCAGTGATAGCGCTTCTGATGCTCATGTATCATGTAAGACGTTTTGATCAAAATAACTTTGTCATGTTCTTGTCTGCGCACTTCCGTTTAAATGCATAGTTCGGATATTTAATAAGTAAAAGTATATTTCTCGATTTGTGCGTGTCATCCTTGCGCGCAGGGCATGTTAATCGTTTCTGTATCGTTCCAATTATCATTTTATTGATGTATACTAGGGACATACATATGTTTCATTTCACTGTTACTGCAAATAGCCGGAATATACTCCTTTGGTTTCCTCTTCTATGTATTGTGAGGGTTAGTGTCTTCCCACAATTTTATAAATTCTGTTATTCTCGTAAAACACTTCGTAGTTTAGCTATGTAGTATTCAAAGCTAAGAAGAAAGGAAAAATTCGGTCTTAGAGAAAAATAGATTATGCAATCGGCTTCTTGTGAAATTTACCTCATTTCATCCCTGATCCTTGAAACATGAGTTTTACTAGCAACAAATTCACGATTTTCTTACTTGAACCTGAAATGTTCAAGTTTGTTTGCGGTAAATTTTTCATCGAGATTTAGGATCGATTAGATCTCATTTTATTATTCTACAAGCACAGGGAACTTTTAGCTTGTAACCTCTCGTCACAAACTTGTGTAATATCAAGATACTTTAAAGATCAAGTTTTAAAGCATAGAAAGGAAGTCTCAATCTTGCGTACCATATCTCAGTCAACACCTTCGAACTTGATGACTTTACCATTTCAGAACCGCTCTTCTTGAAGCGGAAGAAATCAATGTCAGCCGTAAGTAAGGTTTGGTACTAGTTACGGTAGGATTTGTAAAAACCTAGCTACATCGAGGTTTAATCATGTCGAAAAGCATTTACACCGTCCTCCATTTCTTGCTTGCTGCTCATCAAAAGTCCTGATAGGACGTTGACGGATTCAAGTCGAAGGTGGTGGGAACTCGGGTAGTACAGTTTAGGGGCTTGCGTCTTCTTCTTGCCTGGGGCGTCCTCAACCATAAACAAGGAACACGTCACAACCATGATACGGTCGCATGCTCCACACCCCAGTTTGCATGAGATCTTAGTATTGCCTTGCAGAGGCTAATAGTCGAGGAGTTTCGTGCCAATTACCATGCACGACTAACAAGTGCCTGATCATTTTACTCTGACTTAGCTTTGTTATTCTGATGGGGAAGGTTTTGACATCGGTCTTTGTCATCCCAAGCGTCGCGCTTTTCTCACATTATCTGCTCATACAGGTCTACGGCAAGAGGCGTGCGTACATGTAGTGTCCACATGAGTAGGACGTAATCGGATGCACGAGATCATCCGGTATTGAAAATAAAAAAACTGAAAGTCCAGTCGTTCACATACGTGGGAAGTGGACTCGACCAGTCGACATGTAAGCTTGCATCCGGAAGTCGAGCCCCTCGCCTTCGTTTCGCGCGTCCACGATCTCTCTCCATCGACAGCAAACAATAGAGCGGCATGGGAAGTGCCCGTATGTTGCGGCTAATTGTCCACTTGTACGGGTTGGGCTCTGTTCGGTTCTGCTGGTTTGGGTGTCGGCCTCGGGACAGGGCCGGGCCGGGAAGGTCAGTGGCCGTCGGACCAGGTCTTGCTCGGGGTCTGACCGCGCGTACCGTAGAAGGGGTCGAGGGTGGAGCTGTCCAGCAGGCGTCCGCCGAGAGGCAGTAGGCAGAGCTGGTTACATGCCGCGTGCTCTACCATGCGGGAGAGCCTGCGGAAGTGAGGGCCGGGGGCGGAGCTGAAAAGTCGAATAATGCACAGCAGGCGACTCTGCTAGTGCTGGTGATGATGGTGGCTTTGGTGGTGCTCGCGAGGAGGAAGAAGAAGTCCAGCATCTCAGGAGGCTGGATGGTGCTCGAGCCGGCTTGGACAGGATGAACAGGGAACGTTGCAGCAGCAGCAGCTTAGATCTCAGATCAGGCCATGGGTTGATGGTGCTTTTGCTGCAGGCATGGGCTTGTTTTGATCTAGAAGGGAAGGTCTGAGCAGTGAAAAGTTGTGGTAGGGAGGGGATGGGAGCGGAGCGCACCTGCCTGCCCTGTCGCTGATTTTGAGGGCAGGAGAGCCAAGAGCCTGTGAGAGCTGGTGATTGAATTGGACACCTTCTGAATTCGCTGAATTGTTCACCGTAGATATTTACCTTTTGTTGTGTCACCATTACAGTGCCTGCTGTAGAACAGGCACTGTGAGTGTGGTGTAGAGAGAGAGAGAGAGAGAGAGAGAGAGAGAGAGAGAGAGAGAGAGAGAGAGAGAGAGAGAGAGAGAGAGAGAGAGAGAGAGAGAGAGAGAGAGAGAGAGAGAGAGAGAGAGAGAGATACAAGTACACGAGGAGGAGGAGGAGGAGAAGGAGCGGAGGAGTTCAAGGAGGAAGTTCCGAGGAATCGTCGACCGGTAATCAGTAGTCTGATCGAGACGGACAAGGGAGGAGGATAGGAGAGTGAGGGCGAGGATACATCATCTCGGGTGCATCCTTCTTTTTTATTTTTGACAGGAATAGATCAGGTTTTCTGCTCCCCTTTGACAGGGTGAGGATACGAGTGGAACTTCGGAATGAGTCCTAGATTTCGGATCCATGAGTTTGTGACCTAATGAGAATGCCTAGTCGGGTCATCCCGTGGAAACTCCGGATGTCGAGGAAGTAGGGGATGCTTAGACCATGTCTTTCCCAGTTAGTTTTGATACATGAAAACACCGCGAAAGGTGAAGAAATAATGGATAACAAGGACTGCAGTTTAAGGATTGCGCTGCCCGGACTGAAGGACGAAGCTAAGGCGCTCATCGTCAGAGATAACCGGCTGAGATAATTGCGTACAGAAAGTCAGGATTGGAGATGGCGTTCTATAAATTTAGAGTGAGGGACATGATCATAATTGCGTTGTGTGCGGCCTTCATATCGTTGCCGTATTTTCTTCTAATGCACACGCCTACCATCATGTTTCTACATGGTTTGATGAATCAAATCAACTTCAAGCCGGCCGAAAAGAGTAGTGATGCTCTTGACAGTGGGATCGAGGATGGGAGCCTGATTGGTGGTGACAAGGAAACAGATCTACAAAAGGCAAACGTAACGGATGTAAGACTTCTTTCTCCCTCTAGCCGACTTGTACAATTTTAGTCCCTCACTGGATGCGATTATTACCGTAATATTAATCGCACAGAATTTAAATTGAGGTGAAGTATTGTTGAGCGATCCCAAAAGATCTGGTTTCATCGCTCTAGGCCTTCGAGTAGGCCTTGCGGACGCTTAGAGAGCAGAAGTCATTGCAAGGTTGAAGACCCTTACACGTAGAAACTCAGAATGTAAGCTGTTTAGACTAAAGTTATCTTCGATATCCTCCGTTCCTGGCCTGGATAGGAAAAGCTAGTGGATATGAGTTCATCTCATAAGGGTATTTCTTTTCGGATTTTTCGGTGATGATCAACCGAGTTTGAAACAACACGACTTTACCAAGGAGGTGAAGGATGTCAAAAGGTCTTTACCATGGAGTGCTTGAATCGAATAGTGTTATCATGGAGATCTTCCTGCGGTTTTGCATTCTCTCTGCTGCGAGAGAACACTGGAGGTCAGCTTATTTTTAAGCTGTATTCTGGCTGTAAAGCAGATTCAGGCAGCGGGGATGATTCTCTTTATCACTGCAGAAGGATGTCCATGAACTCCGATCATAGAGTTCCTCTCACCTGACATTTACTGAAGTGGTTCAAGGATTTGTTGCTTACGCTTCTTCCAAGAAGGTCACCCAAGTTGATTAATTCGTCCGTCAAGACACTCTAGTTAGCTACGTTAAATATGTAGTGGCAGCTAGGTCTGATCATGATTTTCTTCACATATTTTCAATGCATGGTTGAACGGACCGGATGGACCTTCTTGATTTGACCGGAAAGTAGGCATGAATGTCCTCTTTGTAGTTTCCTTGGTTTCGGTGTGATATTGTGTTTGTAAAGGCATTGAAGATGGAATAACTCAGTGAGGTATAGATACTGTGGCTGCAGTAGGAGATCTGAAACAATCAGGAGTATAAGCGGGATGTTGATTTTTCGCGCATGATTGTAGTGCCTAAGCTAGGAGGTGATTGTTGGTTTACGATAGAACGTTTCAATAGTCCAGTTTCAGTAGGTTTTCACGAGCTTGTTTGGTCAACACGCTAGTAAGTTGATAGTCTCGTAGTTGGAAGTATGTCATTGAGAATCAAAAGTTCACAGCCATCTGTCTCCGGTAAAATTTTGAAGAGAGGATTCCCTATGAAACTCCCTTATTTCCGTAGACATTCTGTTGGTTGAATGTTGTTCTCGCCTGTAACATTAGAAATAGTGCATATATTGGTGGCAGTGCGTAGCTTTTATATTTTAGTGGAATTTCTCTTCATCGTTCAACGATGTATGTTCTTCTTCTCTTATTCCATTTTACATTCCCTTTGATGTGGACCAGTCTTTCCAGTCTAAAGGTGATGTCGATGGAGCAAAAAAATCGGCACTAGCACCAGCGCCTACCCCGATGGTAAGGACCATCAATTGCTGGTTTTGTGCTGTTGTTGTAGAGGTTTTGCTATCTGTGACTTGGGATTCTTTTTTCCGAACTATTATCATTTCAGTTTGTTTACAGTAGGTACATTTGATAGTACCAGACTGATTTCGCCGCCATGTTTCTGCTCATACTCTGCTGTGTTATTTTAGTTGTCAGATGCCCTTTTCTTTCTCACTTTGTTCTCTCTCTTATCTAGCTGGTTTTTTCCGTCAAACTACATCAGACTTCTAGAATTATATCTGATAAAATAATACAGGTTCGCCCTGGGAGAAAGTTATGGTATTGATTTGCCGTTTTGTTGAATCACGAGTGGTTAGATACAGAGGATTACCAGGCACAATATAAGCATAAAACTCGTACTTTCGTGCCCTAAATATGCGACAGGAAGAGCACTGAAAGTAAAGTTTTGCTTACCTTGCAGAAATTTGAGGAGCTCCCTGGTCTGGAAAAGCTTTTGATAGAGACGTCCATGCCTAACAAGACTCTAATCATTACGACATTGAATTCAGCGTGGGCCAAGAACAACACAATGATCGATCTTTTTCTCGCTAGTTTTCAAGAGGGAGACAACATTGCACATCTTGTAGATCACTTGCTGATCGTTGCCCTGGATCAGTCAGCTTTTGACCGATGCACAGCAATCCATCACCACTGCTACCGCTTAGAAACTGAAGGAGTCGACTTTGCTGCCGAGAAGTTCTTCATGAGTAGTGATTATCTCAAGATGATGTGGAGGAGAATTGACTTCTTGAGAATCGTTCTCGAACTGGGCTACAATATTCTGTTTTCTGTAAGCGATCATGTGTTTTAAAAAACCTTCTCTGGATCTGTTTACATCGTTCATCATTTCTGTTGACTCCATGTGGGTTATTTAGGTTTCTGTCTGCCCGTTCAGCCTAGCTATTTCCTTCTCACTGAGAGCACGAATATCACCTTCTGTTTTTAAACAGCCCAAATTTGTTGACATGCTTTTTAGGTGCAAGGTTTTTCTTTAGCCGAGTTACTTCGTGGAGAGAAAATAGTTGTAGCTTCACGTAGACCGTCTCTATTGTTGAACTAGCCCCTTCCTGTCCTGCTGCTTTTGACACTCTTTTACTGTCTGCCGTACTGGCAGACATCGAGGCCCCCACTTGTAGATGGGAGATAAGTGACGCCAAGTGTATTCACTTATCTCCGAAGTTTATCAGGAGAATGATGTAGTTTGGTAAAGCAGTTAGTTTCTGTGGAAGTCATGGACGAGCTGCTGACAGCTATTTGGGGGCGGTTGCAGGATGCCGACATCATGTGGTTCCGCGATCCCTTTCCTCATCTGTCTCCGGATGCAGATTTTCAGATTGCCTGTGACCATTTTAATGGAAATCCGACAGATGTGAAGAACCTTCCCAATGGAGGGTTTGTCTTTGTTCGATCGAATGAACGCACAATGAACTTCTACAAGTTTTGGTTTGACTCTCGCCTGAGACATCCGGGAAAGCATGATCAGGACGTGTTCAATGACATTAAGAACACCAAGCCCTTTGCGAGGATGGGGCTCAAGCTGGAGTTCCTTGACACTGTCTACTTCGGAGGATTTTGTGAAGTATCGCAGGATTTTGAGAAAGTATGTACCATGCATGCGAATTGTTGTACAGGGCTGGAGAGGAAGCTCATTGACTTAAGATTGACGATTGCTGACTGGAGGCGGTTCAAATCCATGACAAGAGAAGAGAAGAAGGAACACAGGATTTTTTGGCAGGCGCCGAAAGAGTGCTTACATTCGTGGTAATTGTACAAGCCCTCCTCTGTGGAAGAGGTCAGGCCTAACTTTGATAGGTTTGTGTCTCTCTTCGAATGGTCGCGACAACCGGAGACTATGGTGTTCTAAGATACCACCATTCTTTGCCACAAATATATGTATGTGGTGTGTAGTAGTCATTAGATGTCCTCTGTGTTGATGAAGCTCCAATGCCTCATTCCCTTCACGCATATTCTGGTGGAAAATGTCCGTCCTCCAGAATGTGAATAATCGTTTCAGCATGGGGACTCCCTTACAAACCAAGGAGCATGTACTGTACATACTATCCCACACGATAAGCACCATAGTGGCTATAAGGCTGATTAGTGTTCCCGGGTGAATTTCCTCTTAGAGGTAGTTGTAGCGTAAGCAGACGACCCAAGCAAATGGGAACTAGGTGTTGTTCATGATCCTATAGAGTTATATTTATCGAGATGTCAGCTACTTGTGTCATGCAGGTCGATAAGCATATAATTGAGTGTAAATCTGTGCTGTCTCTCATCAGTTACAAAAAAGTGGTCTAATTTCTTAAATTTTTGTGAACTTTCTGGAAGGTGGTTTCTTTCGATATTGCAGCATTTTGGGCATGGCTTATGACTTTTCCATCTTTTCTGTCCTCTTGCGTACTGCTTGTCTTGCAGCAAATATAAGGCGTTGCGAATAATGCTTTACACGCTTCTGGTATTTGTGTGCATTTTCTGCTTCCTGGGATCTTACTGGTGCATTTTCGGTCGCCCACGTTGGATGCCAGAGAGAATATTCACACGCCGTTCACCTGATTGTTAGCTCCTCAAGCAGCAGTTGTCGAACCGGGTAGTAAAGTATCACTTGCCAACCTCTGAGAATTTTATTCTCTCCAGGTTCTCTTCCTCTATCCTATTTACCCGTATATCACACTGCCCATGTTTCTTGGAAACTTACTAATGGGATGTATAGAGAGCTTGTTCTAAGCTTCATAACTATATTCCCGAGGCACTGGATGAGGACCTTTTGTGTTCAGTTCCGTCCTTGATTAGGGAGTAGCAAAGCAAGGACAAAAGTGAATCCAGGGCCACAGCCACAAACCGTGATTATTTCTTTTCTCAGTGATTGATTACGAGAGAAACTAAAGGTTGTCTTTTGCGAATGGAGGACTACAGGCTGTTTCTTTGCTATGGATGCAGCCGGATCGTCTTCCGTAGATTGGACAAGTCTATGAGACGTTCGTGAATGTGGCCGGGGTATCTCTTTCTATGTTCTTCATCGGGCTACTCTCTGGCCTTCGTACCAGTTTTTTCCAATCTTTGTTCTCCCAGAGTATGCATGGAGCCCAGTTAACCTTTAGGTCTTTTCAACCAGTCTCTTTTCTTCATCTTTCTAGCATCTGCAGCAAGCGTGCGTTTCTCTCTCACCATCTTGCAGCTCATTTGTCATCTCTGGTACGACTTGCACGGTCACACCTCAGCGTTGGGATCCTGAAGCGCTCACGGAAAGTTACAGAAGAGATTTGGATGCTATGTCTTCACTCTGCTGTGTTCAGTCATGTAGTCTCTATCAGAATGGCGGATGAATCTTCAAACCCTACTTGGTGGTTCCTATTTCGATCTTTTGTTTCTTCAGATATTCTGAGGTACTCTCAAGAAAACCTGTCAACACCCATGTGTACCCAAACTTCATCTTCCCAGTCAACTGTAGCCTCCAGGAGCTGTCTATTCTCTCTACCAGTTGGTGTCGTTATATCACTAAGATAAAGCAGATTTTATCACCATACACTTGACGGATTAGAAGATTCCGCAACGTCCTACCAATATGGCCCTACATTCTGGCAGCAAAGAGAAGAAAGCAGCTGCTGAATCTGGGACGCATTGGCATGGATGTAAGGAACCTATTCAACTACACAAAGGGCTGGATCTGGAGTGAGATAGGAAGTCGATCCATAGAAGAAGGGAAGCGGTTGGTACATGTGAACGGAGAACTAGAATCAGCTCATGAACAAGGTTCATCGAGGAAATATCTATCACCGGGGAGAATTGTAGGGTCAAACCTGTGCTTCACAGTTACACATGGTATGAGGGAGTGTGAATACGTTCGGATGACCCTTCCGCTACAGTTCCAACAGCAAGGTTGACCGAAGACGAAGACACTTGCTTGGTTTCAAGCTAGTCATAGACATCGGACAACGAGAAATTGTGATGGAGTATACGAAATCGCGGAGTCGGATACGTGCTTGCCAAAATCGTCACGCGCGATCTTCTTCACAATCATGGTGACAGTTGTTTTTAATTGGTTTATGCCTTATGAACGCATGTAAGGTTAAATAGCTAAGAGATTTCAGATCTAGAGCTCTGTTTGTATTCACTCAAGAAATGCATGCCTTTACTCACCTTTATAGCGAGTGACTAGTTGTTTGTCGCCCATCTGCTCAGGTCAGCTGCTAAGCCGTTACTTTTCTGCGGCGCGTGAGTTTTGAGAAATGAATTACTATTGTGATATTCGCAAGCCTTAGCCGTCTTTAAGATAGCTGTAGCATAGAAACCATTTATCATCGAACGGAAAGTGCAGCCCAGCGAAGGCTTGCACTTCAAATCAGTTGTCTAAGGCATTTTATGACTGCAATTAGCTTTCCTGCTGATGTTTACGCCTCGATGTTTTGCACAATGGCCCAAATGATTTCAGCAGTTTCAGATTTCCGTTTTCTAGCGATAGGGTGGAGAAGGATACACAAAATAACTATGCCTGTAAAGAATTTGGAGAAAGAACTTGTCCAGGACACCATTTTGTAAGTTATTCCTAAGTGGAAGGTCTTGTGTCATGAGGATGAACACACGTTTTTAACTCTTAAAGTGCACTCCACTCGTCATGCAAGTTACCTCATCCATCCACTGAACAGACGTGAGAACGGTTGCGATCTTTCCCGTCTGCAATCGCACCTACTCTAAGTACGACGTTCTGTCTGAAAGAGTAGTCAACGCTGCAAGTACAAGATATCTTCGAACACGAGTGCATATCACGTAAGGTTGGGAAGAAACAGAAGACTCTTTCCTGCCTTTCCTGACTGAGGAATATCTCATCCCGTTAAGATGTAAGTTTCGACTGGGTATGGGGAATTGGTGACTTTTCACAAGAGAAATCCAGTACTGCATGTCGGTGATTGGGTAACCTGCAGCACTTTTTGGCTGCAGTCCGATTAGTCCGATCCAGGTTACATGGAGCTGAGCGGTATGTAGACCTATTGGAGTAGGTCCTCTGCATATTAGGCTTTTCTGGATGACAGAAATGTGATCTCTTTAGCTGCAAGCATGGTCAGAGCCTGAACTATTCTCGAACAGAACAACGTGAACTCCTTGGAACAGGCATCTTGATAGCTAAGTCAACGTCAAGTCAAGCCTGACGAGAAATCGACGTCAACAAAACATCTGTACATGCTATCAATGTACGGGACTGCTGTAGTGATTCAAGGAACTGGGTGACACGATTGGTCCTCGACTGTGAAGGCTCTCTGCCTTTAGCGCACATATCTGAGAGGAATCCTGAACAGCTTTTTTAGCAATTGTTTTCTAACTGTATTCCTGGGAATCAGAATATAGTCAACAGAGAGATCATGGCAGGCATGAATGGGAACAGCAAGATACTGTCACAAAAGCTGCCACTACAGAACAGGAACAGTGAACTATCACATCACGGATGTAGAGAGAATGAATTTTCGCCCATATCCTTGGCTAGACGAGAAAACGACCTTCTTCCGCACTCACAAGGATGTCAACATTTGTGTCCGATAATGCATCGAGCATATCCTCCACTTTTGACCCTTCAGGCCTGGTACATTAAATAGAGTATGGTGCGCTTTCATTTATAAACTCAATAGAAGTACCAGCAAATAAGTCCATATGGATCATCTGATAATTAGTTCGATAGCAAATATAAATGGCTCTAATCAAATTGCGCTTAAAGCCAAGGGCACTTGTATGGAGAGTGGTGATGTACTCACCACTCTCCAAATACATATTGTGATTTTATCGTTTGCCAGTGCTTCATGGCTGAAGCTCTACTGATCTAGTTTCGTCATCATTAAGATTGGGCACTAAGACCCAAGAATAAGATTTTTCCCATTGCAATATTCCATCTCATCAAATCTGACAACAGTTGATTGATCAACTCAAAATTACAAATACGTATGTTCGACCATTACTAACAACATCAAAATCCGACCGATAGATGAAAAAGTAGGATGAGAGACAAGTAGATCAACTTTCCCCTATCAGATCTTCATGTCGAAGCTTCGAAACTTCTTTCTTGTGGAAGTGTTCTTCCGACCGAATGATACTATTATCTTTACAGCAACGATCATAATTGGATAAAGATACAAAAAGATTATACTGAAAAAGATTACAAATCAAAGATTACAAAACTGAATATTTTTTATCTAATAAATTGAATATAAACTTAAATGCTAAAAGACACTAGCCAAGTATTAAAAAAAATTAGTCTAAATAGTTCTATGAAATTCCATATTGACATGATTGTCACAACCTTTTTTTAAATAAATGTAATGATTTTTTTCAAAAGTACACAATTGATTGTGATTTTTTGATGAAAATATAATATATGATAAAATATCATATATATTATTTTATAGATTTTTAGTTATTAGCTTAATTAAACTCTTGTTAGGGTTTAGGTTTTGTTGTTCATTTTTTATGTACAGGTAGACAAAGCTCTCCTCAAACATTCTAGGATTTTTTTATGAGTTTAAGACTTTTTTATTGTTATTGAGGACGTATCCTAATAGTGGCAAATAACGTAATTTTGTGTCGGAGATTCTGAGCATGTTGGCGTTTTGACGTGACTGCATTTTTTCTATTTGTGCTTGTGTTTTCGTGATTCCTCGCAAGAATTGGTATAGAACGGCCGAGGTGAATCTCATTAAACTGTATCACACCTGTGGATTATTTTCTTCTTCTCCTTGAGCGGCACTCCTTTCAGTTTGTGCTCGTCCAAAAATAATCAATTGCGTGGTATTATCACAATCTTGTGGCTTGATTTTGATTGATATGAAACTTGCACCATGTAAGAAGTATAATGACTCTCTGTTGTATTACTAGATCAATTGAACTTGACTTGAACTGATCTATGTTCCAATCTGTATTTGTCGAGATCTTTAACCTGATCGTTAATTTGCAAGACAAATGATTTGAGATACTTATTCCGGTTGGTGATATAGAAATAAAGGTAGCTAGGATTCACAGCTTGCAATGAGGAAAAATTTGGATTCTTATCTTATCAAAAAGTACAAGAAAATATCTCATTTCTTTCATTCATTTCACTCCTTGTGAATTAAAGATAGGGCAAATGATCCTAGCAAGCACATGGATAGCTGAATTGTTGTTCTTAACTAACACATTAATTAACATATCCAATTTTTATTATGTGCTATCAACTAAAATACTTACTCCTTATCTTCATGCACACGGATCCTTGACATGACAACCACATGTATTTTATTATCATGCAATTATATCTCCATAAGAATTAACCTCTACTTTATTTTATACTCACTAAATTAACTAACTTTGATTTCCATATTAGAGATAAACTTGTTATAGATAATCAAACATGATACTCTATCTAAATGATCAATAATCTACAATGAGCATGTACTAGTTGTTTTTGTCAATTTTTAACTATAATTTTTTTCTTGGTTTGAAGTAAATCTATGTGAATATGCTTCATAAGATTAATGATTACAACTTCTTTGGTACTTAAAAAAAAAAACATCATCAAACTTGATGAAGTCATGAGATGAGGTAATATGAAGAAAGTTTTATGAATGCATTAGCATACTTTCCATATGTAAATCTCACAAGAATCAAACAAGTATCTCACTCTCATTGCTCTTTTAATTGAATCTAGAATATATGAGCTAGTTGTGATATCATTGAAATTTTTGGAATTAAGAGATAGTTAACTTGAAGATAAAACACAACTGTGAAGATGAAAGATATCTAGAATGATTACACTTTTCTTCATAAAGATCTTATCAACAAATACCAAGAGATAAAATATCATGTTTATCATTCATCATAAGTCTAGAGGATTGATTACATGATGGATTTAACTAACAAGCACACATGGATTGCTAACATGTTGCTTTCAACTAAAATAATGATAAACACATTCATTTTTAATGTAACAAGCATACAAATTGCTGACGTGACCACTATAAATAATTTATTATAATGCAATTAAATCTGAATGTGCATCTGAATAAATCTCTTCTTTATTAAAGATCATGACAAACACACAATACACATCATTATTAAAATGTCAAAAATGAGTTTGAGAGATGAAATAAATTTCTTTTATTACCTATATGATTTCAAAAGATCTAAAGAATAATGAAAAGTTCAACAAAAACATCAATGTTTTCTTAAATTTTTATGCAAGTACTTTTCATCTTCAAGCTCATTAACTTCCAAAAAATTGTACATCTGTTCAATACTATTTTTCAATAAAATCATCGCTCAATGGCCTTAAACAATAATATGTACTCATCATAGTGGCTCCTTTGCTTCAAAATCAAAGGTCACAAACACAACTCACAACCTACTGTCAAAAAGTTTTCAAGTTTTTATGATTGTAGATGTACGGTTTTAATCTCAATGTTTGTCTAGGCACGTAGACTTCAACTTATCTTTGACTTGTCTCTCTCATAGTAGATAATATGTACATTGTCTTTGATTATATCACATCTTGTTTTATTGAATTTCATGATGATTTATCAAATTCTTTACGTGGTTTTTTGCTTTGTATGTATGAAATTTATATTTTTAAAATTCAAAAAATAAGTGCCCAAAATAGGCAACTAATTTTGAAACTATCAACTTATTTGCTTTTTTGAACAATATAAAATGATTTGTTGCGTTTAAACCACAAGATTGATATTTGGAATCGATATGCAAGAAAACTTTCCTTGATATTTGAGCTTGGTCAATATGGATTGCTTTACTAGACATAAAATTTTTCACTTGTATTTTCAAACACAACTCAAAACGGAATTGAAAGTAGTACATCTTCATCAAATCATGAACTCATCGATATTTTATTATTGAATCATGGAGATTTTAGAAAACTTCAATAATAATAGATGTTTCAAATAAAATCAAATTTTTTTCATCTGATATTATTTATGAACACATTAAAATTATGATGTTACAGTAAAATCTAACACAATTTTCCAGTAATAATCATTTCATGTTAAAAATAAAATTGGTAGTTCAACACAATCTTTTGAAAATCACTCATCTCACATACTCATTTTAATTTTTCAGTATTAGATGAAGAATACAAAATGTAAACCATAAAAAGTAGCTCGTCTAATACTTGCAACAATGCTGTTTGGCTCAAAAATTGATAATCTTAAAAGGTTTGCATTCATGTGTAAGTACTCTAGAAGCCAACTTATGTTCTTCAAACTGCCTTTCATTCAGGTTTACATCAGATGGCTTTTTGATATCTCTTCATGATTTTAAAAGATAAAGTTACATCTACATGTTTGTGTTTCAAACAACTCATATATTTTTTCCTCTTTTTACTCAATCCTAACACTCATCAATCCTCAAAAATGATTTCTAATTCAAACTTTCATCGATGAAAAAAAATCCTCACACAATGAATCCTTAAAATTTCTTTTTTTACCTTTCTATTTTTGATAATTATCCGAGTAACAAATGATTATTATCATCTTAATTTTACTAAGATAAAACTTGATAGGTATGAAAAAATTTCATTATATGCGAGCATGTCATTGGTCTATCTAAATCTTCTAGAAGCTTTTTAATATGATAACATGCCATTGAGTAAATCTTTTGATTATGCATTCTTCTAATGAAAATGAAAAATCCATTACTTAGTCAAACAAATTAAAACTAACAATAAAAGTCAAATACTTTGTTCTTCGAATTTAGACCTTGATATGAAACAAAATAGCAATACTTCTTCATATCTTCTAGGACTATTTTAATAATTTCATAAAATATAGACTTGATAGTATATATATTGAATACTAGCTAAACTTAGTCAGTAGTAAGCTAATACTTGTTAATTTTTTGGAAAATTTCACTATTTATTCACACAAACAAATATCAATCTTAAAAACTTAAACAAATTGTTTGTTGCATGTATTGGAAGGTAAAATGAAAACCAATTTGAGTATTCATAGAGCACATTATGAAAATTTGGCATTTCAATGTTTCTCAAGAAAACTAGAATAGTACAAACATTTTTTCTACCAAGAAATTAACTCAAAGAACAAATCGCAAGCACAAAAAATTCTGTCACGTTTTAAGTTGAGGATTGAAGTCATTATGAGTAAGCAAGTAAGTAAAAATAACCATGTAAGCTAATTTTTTAATGATTGAGACAATTAGCTCACATGATTGTGATTGACGTGAACAATGAAATCTTTATCCAGATTTTGAATTGCTATCCAAACAAATATTATTGCAACGCCAACATCAAAGTAGATATCCAAGATCAAAGAAATCAAAACATCCACAATAGCCATCAATTTGATAACCAAGAAAAGTTTTTTGTGAATGACAAGATTGTGGATAGTCTTGGTTTAAGTTTCAAGTTCCAAGTAGTAGTTCATGTGTATACTTTGATATAAACTAGGAGATGTAGACATAATTTTTTTTTGGAAGATTGCACAGAAAATCCAGATGAGCTTTCCACAATTCAACAACCAGCCTAGATTTGAAAATGAGTACATTTTAAACTTATGCTTTTAAAGAGAAGACAACTAAAATATACAATGACACTTTTTATGTTGAACGTGTTGATGTATTCTTGAGCAGATCTTTATAACAAGTAGGTGAACTTTGTTGTCATTACCATGTTAAACTTCTACACTTGCGTTTAGTATAGATACAAGCAACTTAAGATGATTGAGTTGCTCAAAGATGCTCTTGTGACTTCTGAGGCAATGAAAAAGCATACCGCAGATTTTGAATAGTACAATATGAGTGTTTTCGCTACTAACATTGGAAAATCATGCAATTGATCACCTTGTCTACAAAATGCAAAGTAGCAAGAAGACAATCATTACCACAAATATCAACCTCTGCGAGCAACAATGCATGACTTGTTTGTTTCAACATTGTGCTCCAAGATACTCTGACATTGTGTAACCAATTGTTTAGTAAAATCACAAAAGAATAATTTAAAATTTTAAGTAGATAAGCACGTTGATGTTAAAATACGTGGGTAATAATCACAAGCTAAGTCAAAAAAAATATTATATAATGCAAAATGCAACAATATCATTATTTTTTTCTAGATTGCATATGAAATATTGAATATTTTTCAGTCAATTATTTAGCTATTTATTAACATCAAATTCATGAATCATCTTAGCCAAAATGATCAATATGATTAATGTTCACACAACATTCATTGTTAAGAGGATCATTAATGTCATATTTTTAACAAATGATGGCCGTCATCTCTAAACAGTGAATTGAAAAGTAAAAAATGTATACCGTTTTGTTATATTTGTCTAGAATCTCAACACCTATAATGATAAAAATGAAAATTGACGATCTAGATATTTGAAAAATAATGAACAAGATCATCTTGATTCATTATTTTTAAATTTTGATTTATATTGTTTTCTTGTTATATTGTGAATATTATTACCAATAACAAGTCACATTCAATATTATACACCAAAAAAATAAAAAATTAACATCATCATATTTTCTTTATGAGTCATTAATCAATAAAAAATTCTGAAAAAACTTTTTTGTAAATACTTTTTTCTTTCACAATTAACAAACATTTGGCAATGATTGATAAAATATAATGAATGGGTTTAAACAAATGAAATTCAACTTTTCATTATTTATCTCTTCTTTCAAAATTATAAAGATAAATCATTATATCATCAAATTCATGTAATGTTAACTCTTGAAACTCATCAATTTCAAGAGTGCATAAATTTTATTTGAATAAATTTTGCAATATATTCATTGTTCAAAAGCATTAAACAATAAGTCAGACTTGGAGCTATCATCAAGTTGTTGCAAAATAAAAAGTTGTAAATATAATATAATCATTTTTCCAATGTTTTTCATTTAAGATTAAAAATTTAAGTGTTAACATGTTTGCTTTAACAACTACTTATTAGTTAGTTTTTATTTCTATAGCATATAGTTTGTTGGAGGTTAACTTAAGTTTTTGGATGAACCCTACTTAATATCCGACAATTAGTTTGACATTTGGGCATTTCTAGTCCAACTCACATTCATTGTTTGCTCCCGCAAGTTCATTATACTATTAACTTCTTTTGCCCATAATCCCTTATAGAATGAACCACATATATACTATCTCCGGTGTATTATTGTCCATTTGTGTCAAATCAACTTGTTGTTTTTTGTGAGTTGATGTTTATGTTATTATTGATGAATTCCTTTTTTTTAATTGTTTATTGATATAAAAAAAACTTAGCATCAAATGGTATGAGAGCATTTTTTTGTTGTGAATCCAAAGAAATTTGCAGCTGTTGCTTGGTTTGTGTGATTGGCTTTCACAGTAGTAGTTACTCTAATTCCTTTGTGCTTGTGCATAGAAGATCTCTGGCTGAGTTTATGATTCTGAGGTTGATCAATGATGAATAAGGATAGATCCAACAGTCGCTGTTAATGTGTGTGTTAAAGACCATGAGCAAGATCAGGTTGTGGATCAGCATGCTCTTGGAGGAGTGAGTGTAGTGCAAATTTTTAATTGAGTAGATGAACGATTTTCACGCAGACGAGACGCAGCAGAATTTGAGTAGGTTGTTCAACGCTAACTAGAATGCTTTCCATCTTGCTGCAAATCAGTTGATGCACAACAGAGTGAAGCACATCAACATCAAGTATCATATTATCAAATATGAAGTTTCTGATAAGAGTATTGAACTTCTCAAGATAGTAAATTCAATTCAGCTAACGCGTTGCCAAAGTTATTCATTCATAGAGTTTCAAAAGACATTGTGCTACTATGCAAGTTTTGCATGAGGAGCACAGGTTGAGTTTGCTAGCATTTTCAAGTTATGTCTTTTTATTAATACTCTATGATGTTTCTACTACTATACTACCACTTATTTCTAATTATTTCTAGTTATAAAGAATGGTTTTTTGTTAGGTTTCATTGTAAAACTTTTTGCGGAGTAATTATATAGGTTATGGTGGTTATTGTTTTTTCAACATGAGTCAAGGGGAAGATTGTTGATATTATCTCGGATTTTTGAGCTAACACTAGTTAGTAACCTACAATTAGGTTGATTGATTAGACGTTTGGATATTTATCCCCCAACTCACTTTCATTGTTTGACTCTGCGAGTTCATTATGCTATTACCTTTTTATGCATGTGGATGTAATTCATGATGGGATGAATCACGTATATATTGTATCCTATGTATTATTCTTTACTCGTGTCAAATCTGCTCTTTGTTTTTTGTATGTTAATGTTTATGCTACTATTGATGAATAACTTTTTTTTCATTGTCTATAGTTATCAATGATAAAAAAACTTTGACATCGTAGTCATCACATTCATTTTAATTTGATTATATCAAATCTTGCTTTATTAATTTTATTCCTTTTTTGTTCATAAGATTGTTGCTTGGAAATGTATGATCAACTTGATATTTCTTAAAACTTTATAACCTTTTTTGTTGATTTTATTATTAAATAAAATAGTTGATATAAATCACCACGAATAGAAGCTTCAATGCTTGAACATGATTTTTACCAAAAAAAATCTATAGTTCGAGATTCAATTATTTCAAAAGAATAGTTATACAACAATATTATGAAAAAGTACAATCTTAATTCTATGATTTATTATTGGCAAGTTTAAAGTTTAAAGTTTATGATAAAATTCTAAACTTTAGGATTTAAACTCCAAGGTTTGGATGTAAAACTTAACCGTGGAATTTAGTATTTAGTACACACTAGATTATATGAGATTAAAATCCTAAAGAGTTCAAAACTTAGAAAAGTAATTTACATTTTTTGAGGATAGATTGTTTCATTATACAAATGCTATTTTTTCACATTGTTCTTGTGGTTATCAACGCTGTTGTGTATTATGTTGATGTGGTGTAACTCAACATTATGGACGCCGTTGTCAAAGTAACTATCAATGTTAATTTTTTGTGCGTGAGTTTGAAGAAATATGAACTTAAAAGAATCTACGATCATTTTGTGAAAGCTGGATTCTTGAATTGAACATATAGGATGTTGATGTCAATATGTAACAAACAAATAACACGACAAACAAATAACAAATAAAAGTATGGTTGTTGTGTTTGTGTTTTCATTGTTGTAATATGTGTTGGAACGACGAAGGAAGGAATTAAGTTAACATCTTAATAGAGTGAATTTCACTTCACATGCAAACAAGTATTGCTAGTGTGGTAGTGCAGTTTTTTTTGTTTTTTCGGAAGTAAAGTAGTTAGGAAGGAAAATCCACGTAAGTTTTAACTTTTGAGATAATAGTAGTTAGAAGAGAAGAGAATAAGAACTTTTTGTGTAGATGCTAAGTAGGAGTAGGAACTACGAAGGATTGCCATAGACAGAGCTTGGTCTGTTTAGGCCGATGAGGTCCAAAGTCGAAGAAACGGATCAGTGAGGCTCGTGCTACAGAAGAAAGAGGCAAACACCCAGGTTCTCCAAAGACCTAAATTAGCCTTCGAAAGAGGATGTCCGGCAGTGATGACTTCGGAGTTACCTATAAAGACCTTCTAGCAAAGGATCCTTAATGGAGTAAAAGATGGCGTTAAACAGGAAAGAAATTTGAATGGCGGCACCTTCAATTCGCACGAGTTGATTCTACCGTTGCGACGACGGGCTAGACCCGCGAGGGTGCGAGTCTAGCTCCCACATTTCACAATCATACTATTGCAAATCGCCAAGAAATTGTGGTGCGGAAGCTCAAACTAGAGAGAGCAACTATGGGGCAAACGGGCGCAATTCGATTGACCGCACTGTGAGTTCTAGAGGTGGGATTGCGAGCGTATCGTGGTGAATTGATCCTCACAAAATTTGATTTCTTGCTCTGGGGTTGGAATTGGATATGTGTAACAATGGTGCAGGAGTGGGACAACGGTGGCGCTCCGAAGCCACCGGGCTATTGAGGAAATCCTGAGACTTGGCAAATTTGGGACTGGACAAAAGTCTTGGGGAGTTGCACAAGAGATGATGGCGATCTTACCTTTGATAGTGAGAGCATCAAGGTAACGCGAGCGGAAGAGAAGTCATATGTAGCTTTATTCAAGAACCCGCGCACCGGCAAGAATGAATATTGAATCATAGGGTACCACGATTGTTTCAAGAGGAATGTGGCGATGGTAGATCCTTCGACCTTATCGGACCACGTACATGATGACTTGGCAGGTTGAGTTCGTGGAACGAGCGCTGCGAGAAGACCAAAGTCACTAGGCACAAATATTTTGGACAGCCACCCAGCATTGGGTACTTCCGGGAGGATCCGCCAATTTACTATCCCCATTTTTAATTTGTTTCTATAGGGAGATGGAGCTGTTAATTGATGTAGAGAGGAAGGAGTTTCCGATGCGAACTCACGCGCAGGATGATGAAGAAGTTTTTGAGTGCCAACAAGATCAACACTGATCCAGAGGACAAGCAGATTAATTCGCCTTCGGGGAGAACAGAGGTACCTAGGGACAGACGAGAAGAGCGGTCACGGAAGAGAAGAAAGCTTCAAGAGATAGCAGTGACAGAAGAGCGTGAGCGCAAACCAATTCCTACCAATTTCAGAACGCCTAATGCTCGAGCTAGGATGAAGGTGAAAGCTAGACAGTTGATCTTGGAGGCTGATAGCAGCACGGAGAGCAGCGTTGCTGCGTCGCAAGGTCGTCACACTTCAAAAGAGGGGGCGGAGTTGGAAGCATAGATCGCTGTGAGAGAGAAGGATGTGCTTTTGGAGAAAGACCTCTGGACTTCTAAGGTAAGACCTTTGGCAGTGGTGAAGCGCCAGGCAACGAGAAAGAAGAATGGAAAGGCCATTATGACGGAGGAAGTAATCTCATGACGAAATCAGGGTAAGAGTTCCTTCGGAGAAGCCTGTAGGAGTGCTGACAGTGTCATCGGACACAGAGGAGGACCCGATGGTCCTGAAGAATATAGCATAGAGAATAGTGGAAGGCGTAGCGGGAAAGACTATTGCGCAGCAACCGTTGGCGTCATCTCGGACGTTCACGGGAATAGTTATATTGGAGACGGGCGAGTATTCTTCAGCAGAAGAGATTCAGTCGGAAAAGTTAATGCTGCGGACATGATGTGTAGACAAGTGATACCTCTACTCCGCTATCTTGACAACAAGCTTGGGAAGTATGCAGGTACCACAAATGTCGGATCTTACGTGGAGTTAGTGCGTAATAGGATACGGGTAAAGGTGGCAACGTCACACACAATAGCAGAGAAGAAGAGTCAGCTACAAGGGCCAAAAACGAAGTACGATATACTTTGGAGAAGATTGGCCAAAGAGATAGAGTTGCGGAGGTCTTTGAAAAAGACATGTGAGAGTCTGCGAGCTGACATTGAGGTCACCAGATGTGCGACAGTCAAACTTCGACATAGACTAGAGGCGTCTTGGATAGCTTTCAATGAGGAGTCGCGAATAGTAGACGAGCTGAATGCGGATTTGGAGAAGAAGTATCAGACACACGCAACAGAAGTGGCAGTGAAGGTGAAGGCTCTTACGGAGTGTGAGGCTGCTAGGACCATTGACCAGGAGCTGAAAGAGAGATTGGAGGCCAAGTGCAATGAAATGAGATCTCAGCGATCGTTGGCCGAGGAGCAGTTATGTGAGATGGAGGCGAAACTGTTGGAGGCGGAGGAGAAGAATCGAGAGTTAGCGGAGCAGACGAACGACGCCTTAACATAGAAGGTGAATCGGTGCCTGTGTGAATTTGTATTATGGCAGGTCGAGACGCAGAGGTGGTTGCAGTTTCTAGATCTATAGCGCTGCGCGACCGCAATGATAACGTGTAGTGTTAGTGGGCAGCGTCAGTTAGCTAGAAAGTTGGATGCGTTTCTTACCAGTTCGTGTGAGGCGATGGCAAATCAAGAGTTGGAGCTGATGGCCGTTGTGCGTAGGTTAGGTTTAGATCGGAAGTCGGATAGTGCGGCAACAGCCGACTCTGCGGGCGGCATGCCTGGTCGGAGTTCGCATCAGAGCGAGTGACATCTCGGTGTGTTATTTAGGAATAAAGGAGCCCAACACTTCAGCTTCGGAGGCATTCTTGATAGTTAGTTTTCTCAGTTTTGAGCCTACATTCTCCGTGTCTGTGTATTGAGAGTTTTGTCACCGCGCGAGAGTTACTTCTGTTTGTCAAAAATACCGCATCCGAGGTAGTGGCCAAATTCGGATGTTCTGAGTAGCAATTGGTTAGATCAGGATTTAAGCAAATTTGTAATTGGAAGCTTCACGCAGTTAATGAGTGTAAACTTCGGGAATCTTCCCCCCTGAATACTTAGACAATATCGCGATCGACCTCAGTGATGTTGGATTGGAGAATTTCATGATTGTTGTGTGATTTGCGCTGCATTGTGCCTACTTTGGACTTCGCACCTGTAGTATTTCTGGGAGTGACAGCTGACTGAGAATTCAAACTCCTCAACAAACTATTAAATACATGACACTTGTTGCTCTTTGTGTTGTTTCTGTCCTCGTGGGATTGGATCTTTACCATTGTGCTGCATTTTGGTATTTATCTGTCATTACAGCTAGTGACATGAATCTTCTCTAATAGTGTCGAATGTTTCTCTCGGCAATTTGTACATCCTTGTTTTTTTCATCACATGTGCGTCAATTCAAACTGCTTCCAACAAAAGCAATAGAACTTGTAAGTTTCAAGAATGTTATCAATTGTAGCTTTTCAAGCGCTAGAGCATCTCGAGGTATCACCCTTGTGACGAAGATTTTCAACTCGTTCTTTTTAATTTTGTGTATCCTTCTAGTCGCGGCTGCAAATTTCATCATTGTAGTTGTTTTGAAGTTGGTCATAATTGTTCTCCCATTGCACTTAGTGCTTACATTTGCAAGGCTATTTAATCAGATATTAACCAAGGACAATGAGATCAACATTCGTTTCACAAATACACCACCATTCACAAAGAATAGATTTTTTGTTACAAAGTTACATCCACATGAACACAAGTACTTTTTAAGAATCTTAACCAGCTCTCTCATGTGATAATAAGTTAATTAGTATGTTTAATTATAATTATATAAAGTAAACCCTAAACCCTAATTAAATATTAACAAAATAAAAATGTCTACATCTCTACTTCATAACACTATTTTCCCTAATTCAATATTATATCAATAGTATGGTATAATATGGTGTAAACAACTCTTATCGTCAATCATTCCCACGGGTAGAAAAAATTAGTCATTGACCTTGTTGTTTCTTGTCTTTCTCATCTTAGACAGCTAAGCTTCTGCAGCTTAGCTGCATATCCTATTGTTCTCTCATATTTTTTCAACACTTTTAACTTACTTAAAAGTGTTGAAACTATGATGACTATTACTCTAAAAGACACGACTGCAAGTTAAAAGCATATGGAGTATACACTAAGTAAGAAATGAACAACCCAACAAAATCAACTGAGAATAATGTTATATATTGAATATACATGTGTTCATCTTCACATCGCATAGACTAGTGATGTTATTAGTTGAATATGATTTTCCATGCTGATATGTTGATTGTCTAAGTCAATCAACATTCTAATAACAATAAATGAGAATATTAAGAACTATTCGTAAGTGATAAGTGGACACCTAGTGTGATGTTATTAGTTGAATATGATTTTCCCATGCTGATATGTTGATTGTCTAAGTTAATCAACATACTAATGACAATACATAAGAAAATTAAGAACTATTCGTAAGTGATAAGTGGACAGCTATGACTGTAGAAACTGAAACCAAAGTAAACACCAAACCCGAAAACTAAACCCTTAAACAATCTCTCATTCCATTTGTGAGGACTAAAAGATTGAGTGGCTGAAAATATCGGTAACTGACAAGAAATTGAACCAGTTTGAATTCTTACAGGTGACAAACACACAGTACAGTACATTGACCGATAAAGAATGATTTTGGATGAGAGTTCCGATGAGTAAAAATCGAGGGTGCTACGAGAAAAGGCTAATTGGATGTCAAGACGAAGATGATGAGAGCAAATCCAGAACGATCAAAGAACACCCTAACAGGCTTCTCAGCCATGAAGCCTGGCGGACAACGCATTTTTTATATGATCGACAATGGCTTGGGGACTGAGACTTGCGTCGGCAGAAACAATAATCGATCTACTGTCCTTCTCATCGTCCTCCAAAAGTTCTATCTGAGATTGCAGAAGACTCGGAGGCATGAAATGTTTGCCTTCTTCATGCCTGGCTGCGAGCCTGGACTCAAAAAGTTCCTTGCTGCCTATCAGGTGGACAAACATCACCCTCTTCGTGTTATCAGGTGAAGGGCCATCGGCTGCCGAGCACAAAATGCTTCTGTAGCTCTGTCGAAGTGCGGAGCAAGCTAGTACGGCAATTTTGCCCTCACTGATGTAATCTGCCATCGCGTCGCGCAATTTCTCGAGCCATGGTAATCGATCATCCTCGGTCAGGGGAATCCCGTTCCGCATTTTGTCCTTGTTCTCTGCTTGATGAAAGTCGTCTGCGTCGATGAATGGACAGTTCAGATTCCTGCCTAGAAGCTCTCCTATTGTCGATTTACCCGCACCTGAGACCCCCATGATGACTATTACCAGGCCTTCTCCCCCGTTCATCCCTGCACCTCTCTTCAATGATGACATCTTAAGCGCGGCTGTTCCACTTCTGTGAAATAACACCACCCCTAAATTCCTTCTGCTTCAGACGGACTCCAGCGGGAATTGAATGGTAGTACAGCAGTCTGCAGTGCTCGGTCGGGTATTTTCGGAAAAGTGTTCGCACCCGACGTGTTGGCACATCCCGTTCGTCTCTTAAAGTCTTCCCACGTATTAATAGATGTCCACAGAACAACGATCTCGCTACTAAACTTGAAGACTTCCTTCTTCTATGGGCGGACGACCTCCATGCACCATGTGACGCTCAGAATGGAGTTTTGCGGGAGGAAGATCTACGAGATTGCGCAAACAGGGGATGCTGACCGCATATACATGGGACAGAATGCCAGCCGCAGCAACTATAGAAGCCAGTGATACGGAGCTTTCCGACTCATCTGACCGCACTTCGTAGTATCAGAAAACCACGTTTGAAATCTTGAAACTCATTGAAATCGCATAAGGAAGAGGGTTTCGATTCGAAAAGCAGAGTTGCTTGCTGTGTAAATTTCATTAACAGACTGACTTTGAGGAAGTTCGAAATACGTTTGAATAAAAAAAAAAGCTTACACTGATGGCTTTGTTTCAAATTGTAGCTGCTTGAGTTTGAATGAACAACGCAAAATTTTAGAAGACTGACGCTGAACTACACGTATCCAACTTTCACCTGGTTTTTCTTCTGCCTGGAACTTTGAAGGTTTCTCTAGGACTGTCAGTTTCCTGAAAACTTCTCCACTGTTAGAGTATTCCTGAAAAGGCTCACTAACTTTGTTAGCCAGATTTCTAGGTCGGAAAAAAATAGCGGCCACGTTTATTACAGTATAGAGTGGTGTGTTTCTCGACATAAATTCGACGTTCGCGGGTTGTGTCTTTTCGGTAACAAAAACAGTGTTGAGGGTTCTTTCCTCCCAAAGCTAAGGTCAGACGGTGGACAATGAGCAGCATGCAGCCTTTAAAGAACTTCCAGTCCAAATATAAAGGCAGGCAATTTAGTGTCTACTTCTTCAACCCTAAACGATTACATGGATCTTTACAGACCTGCTAAGATACTGTAGACAACAAGAGCTATAACACCTGCAGTTAAACTTTAAGCAACATGTAATTCTACGAGATGACTGGTGGTAATGGTTCAAGGAAATGGTCCGAAGGTTACAAGTAGGAAGACCTCAGCAAATAAACGGATTGTGATTGGCCTGATTGTGACTGGATTCTCAGGCAGCTGACTGTCCGGAGCTCTCTCAACGCCTGGAAATTATGTGTTATTACAGAATACAGATTGTACAGACTAATCGGTCTTTTCGTGGCCTACTTTACTGTTGAAAACGCGCAGAAGCTCACGAGCGTCATCAATCAGCTCCCAAATATCCAATTTTCCGGCCATAGCGTTACACTCTCTTAATATTTCATCCAAACCTTGGCACTTTTCAATAATGAACTTCCTCTTCTGTAACACGGCGGCAGCAATGGTGAAAAGCAACAAGTCTTTAGAAGCTGGGAGCCTTCTCAAGGCCTCCCTGACGCTGCGGCTCCCTCCAGTAGCTTCCAGTCTGAGAGCGGCCCAGTCCGCCCAAACTACCTCCCACAAACACACGGTCTGCTCAAAACTCAGCTCTCTCCGGAGGAGCACAACTACCATCCGATATACGAAGAAACAATCATCCGCCTGGATCCTTACTAGATGGTCATGGAGCTGGGGATCAGAGAGCTGAAATATTTGGCCCACCAACCGCAGTTGCCGTAAGATCCCGGTTTCATCCATTCGGAAATTGGCTTTTGCAACCTTCATGTATTCAACAAAGCACCAGAAGGCCTGGGAGTCCGACTCCATCAGAGCAACGAATGGGGAGAGCAAGTCGCTCATACCCTGACAATATCCAGTCTCTGGATCGTACAAAGCATACGCTTCCAGGATGGCTACCAGGCGTGCTGCATGGTGTCTGCGGCTGGCCTCCAGATGATCGTCATCTTGAATGCCTACCTCACCAGCTCGTCTGGCAGCTTCTTCCTCTGAAACATTGGCTTGAACAGCTGAATAAGGTACCCACTCGGCATTCATACGCACGGCATCAAGCCGTATGATTCTCATCCAGTCTTTATAATCTTCGAGAGCTTTCGGTCCCTTTGCCAGAATATCATCAACTTTAGGATTCTCTGAGGGCTCATCATTTGCGGCAATCTCCTCAGTATCGTTGTTGGACACACCATCCTGCTTCTCTTTTGATTCTGAAACTTCGTCTGTCTTGGAACTTGGCTCCGATTCACTTGTTTCTCCTTTCTCGTCGATCATTGACTCTAGGATATCAGCTTCATTAACTTTCTCAAATGAGCCCGAGTCATCCTTTTCCAAGCTAGATTTATTCGAATCTGCTACCATTCGTTCTTTCAAGACAGCACACTGCCGCCTCAATTCTTGATACTCCTCACTGCAAACATTCCCTCGGATCCATCTACATTCTTTAGCCAAACATGGTCAAGGTCTTGAAAGTACATCTGAAACCCGAAAGACAGATACTAAAAAAACGAAACGGGGTCGAAACAAACGATTACTTGAGATGTCTTTGCCTGCAGTACAAAGCCTTTTTGTTCTGACTTGACTTACCTTTTGCAGACATCTGAAGCCTGCCTTTCTGCTGAGGTGCTCTTCATATCATACCTAGGTACAAACATCATCTCCAACAGTGAACAGCTTGTGGGCGGGTAGGATGGTACAGCAAATTCATCGGTACGAACTTGAGACATGAACATTCTTGACAAAACAAAATTTAGTAGTGTAGTAGTGGAAGTGAAAAAGCAGTGACTGAGATCGACAGGGAGAACTAAAATACACTGCAAAAAGTTGGCGAAAATTTGCCCACAATCAATATTCGTGAAAATCTGGGGTACAACTTGCTTTGTTATACACATAAAAGATGTCCTTCCCATTCTTTAGATGGACCCTTTGTACGTAAAAACTTACAGGCCTAGCAAGAATGGCCATACTTCTGCCCGGATGCTGATATCGATTCCCTGAAACATATTCGAACGCAACACGAATTAGCTATGCTAGGATGTGTCCGGAAAATGGCGCGCTCAAAAAGCACGAAAGGATCTAAAGAAGGTTATAAAATTGTCCACACAATCTTTTACAATAAAGGCTCACTTCGAAGAAG
The DNA here is from genome assembly GCA_037833965.1 of Marchantia polymorpha subsp. ruderalis. Lineage (NCBI taxonomy): Eukaryota > Viridiplantae > Streptophyta > Marchantiopsida > Marchantiales > Marchantiaceae > Marchantia > Marchantia polymorpha. The sequence goes on from AP031357.1 coordinate 249,264, forward strand.
TTGATTTTGAAAACGCGCAAACTCACAATTAAAGGAACTGGATTCACGAACATGCATCCAAGAGCTCATAAGTACTTTGAGATCGTATGAAAGGTCCTGGTTCATAACTGTAGCTTTGCCCGTCAAGTCTGCCACTTAAACCTGATCCTACTGAAGCCAGTTTCAATTAACAGCAGAGAGTCATACCCCTTTGCGGGCTTTGTGTAGAACCTTCTCTCCGCCATCACTGAGCCGGCCTTCTTTGGATTCGAATGACTCCACCCACTGTTGCTTGGTCAACGGGTGATGTTTCTTCCTACGATTCCAAGGTGCTTTCCTGCTTGCAACAGCCATTTGAGAGGTTGGATACAGCTGACATACAGCTATGAACAAGAATACCTGACAAAACTCTACACCTCAGACTAAAGAAGGATACAATCACAAAACTGTCAGCTCCCGTTTGTCTAAACAATCATTTCTAAAATTCATTAGTGCACTTTGTGATAATCCAGACATACCGACATTCCAAATATGAATCCTGGTACTCATAGGTGCCAAATACTCTTTTCCATCAACGTACACAGCAAGATTGGTTGCATGCACTCAGATCGGACGAAAGCCTTGATCGTCGCAAGTGCCACCGAAAATCTTGACAATATACAAATCCACCTCTACAGAGTTTTCAGGAGTAAAACAGAGCGCAGAAACAAAACCCTAACTGAAACCTGTGACTCCTGATTCGTTTGCGCATCGACTCGCAGTAATGTTCTCCACAAGGTTGTACTAAGGTTCAGTTTGCATGCAAATCCTTTTCCTCGGTAAAATTGACCATCAAAAGTCAATCCGCATGGGCTATATCCTGCGAGAGGATGCGACCAATTGCTTCGGCGAATTCCACGTTTCTTCTTAAGGCTCATCAGACACCAACTCCAAGATGCTCTCTTTCTTATTCAAGAGAACGTGCGAAGAAACAAGAGCTTGTGCATGTGCGCCTCAAACCCACATTGCCGTCAAACTCCACGAGCATGTACAAGGAGAACAGAGCTTAAGTCAGGTGGTGGTTCCCGAGCAATAGAAGACTGTCTTCCCCCGACTTCTATCTCTCTCTCTCTTCCTCTCTCTGTGTCTCTCTCTCTCTCTCTCACACATACACACAAAAGGTTCAGGCAGCTGACCCGTCATTGAAGTACACAATTCCACCTACAACTGCAGCGACTGCAACCGTGGCAACTCCGAGCACCACTGCCGTTCCATAATCGCTTTGAGTTCTGTTGGACGGCATGTTCAACAATCTGGCCACTTCATTTATATTCAGCAATTGAAACACTTGATCAACCGCACCCAAAACTTGACCTATCAATTCCTCCGGCATCGATCCCAACAAGTTGAGGCCTCTAATCGGGACGCCTCACAATTCCGTGATGAAACCACATTGATACGCTTCAACTCCCCCCGATCTACTCCTCTTCCTCCTCTGAAAATGCTCAACTCAGTCCTTTCCCTCACTTTCTCTTTCCTTCCCTTGGTTCCAGTGATCCTACTCTTTTTCTTCATCTCCTCCGTCATGAAACTTGTTCTCATCCTCCGCCACATTCATCGCTTCTCCTCCTAGAGCACCCGCCTAAACCCAACCCAGCCCCACACCACCCCACCGAGCCCACGAAAACCTCTTCTGAATCAGAAAAACACCAATCTAAGACCCAAGGCCGTCGCCACTGCAGTAACCTATTCCCACTTCTAATTGCTACTCTACCAGCACTGCTCCGCTCTGCACTGCAATTGGCCAAGTCTTCTTAGTCCGCTGTCGCCTGCTCCATGACCCTGTGAAAGACTGCAAAACCACTGGACCATCTGTCCCTTCTGCCGTCTCTGCTCTTCTATGAGCCCTCATTGCCTCCACTTCAAGGCCAGCCAGCAACAGCCAACAACTCCTTCCATTGTTTCTTATTCCATTACAGTAGTTCCAAATTCCGTCAGAATTCTATTTCTTTTCCTTTTCGAAACGGAGAAGTCCGATGTACATACACGTACCGCAGGAAGGAGTTTGGGCTCCATGTAGGAATCTATGAATGTCTAGTCCCTTTCGTCTTTGGGAATTCCCTCGTATAATTGCAGGTTTTCGCGCAGATTACGTATCTGACCACAGTTGACCTACTGTCAGGAGCTGCTGGTTATACCAGCAACTTGGACAGTACTTGTAATCAGCGCATGTTCTTACTAGTTAATCTGTATAATGCAACCTTCCTTATTTTGCTCCAGCTATTGCGTTGTGACGACTCTTACATTACGCTGCCTAGGAAGCTGTATATAGTATATTAACTATAAATACGCGGTGGTTTACCCTCACGTCTTTCGGACCCCTCTGTCAGCTTAATGACTCATTTTGTCCCAGAAGAATAGGTTAGACTGGACTAGAAGATGTGATTACTCTTCGAGTCACCACCACGGTGTACTCGGGCTCTGTTCGCAAGGTTGATGTGATGGATGTAGAAGTAATGTGTCAACTAAAGCTTCTGCGATTTTCTTCCGGTAGATTTGCATTCCAATGTCACAAACGTCATGATACATAAGCTAAAATGAAGACGTTCAGTGTCATGTTTTATGATTCTAGTTCAACTGAAAGCAAGTCCGATGTAACAGCGTGCTTCTTGTTTTGTTGCAAAAGTATTGGAATGCAAGGAATCTCGTAGCGGTTTGTCGCATGCGTCCGTGACATGCCTAGTCCGGGTTGAGCATTTGACACTACTATATGCAAATCATGATATGCTTGGTAATCAACGACTCTTACTTGATTTCTCATCTGATTATAGTTGGGCACTTTGTGTGCAAAAGAGTGTAGAAGCTGATTTCAAAGCTCTATATTCATTGCTAAATATATGTACAGTAGCTCATCTAGTATCTTGGAGTCTTAGAAAATTCTTATTCAGGAGTTTAGTGTTTCCCGTTATCTTATATGGAACACAAGTGTGGGGTACTGGTTGTAAGAAGACAGGTTGGCAGCGTTTGGAGAGGGTGCAAAAGATCTTCTTACAAGAAGAATTGGGTGTGAGGACCCAAACTTCTTATGCAATTCTTCTTGCGGAAATAGGTTGTCTACCTCTTGAGGCTGTTTCTCTTTTACTATCACTTATGTCAAAAGAGTGAGATCTCTTGATGCTTCTCGACTTCCTCTTGAAGCTTTGCGTGCCACACGTCCCAAGGGTTGGTTTGCAGATGTGGTCACTTGGTCTTTGAGGTGGAATGTGACGGAACTCGATTGGGATTTGCAACCTATTGCCCTACGCGAGCGTATTAAGGAGGAATTTCTCAGCATTATGTGGAGCAGACGAGGCACCAAGATGCAGTTTTATCAACTTCATGTGAATACTATGCTTGTTTATTGTGAGCAAGGATACTTACTTGCAGAGATATCTACTTCTTTACGTCATATTATTGCTAGACATAGAACAAGATGTATTTGTTACTTGTACTAGATATGTAGAGTTAAGAGTGTCTCATAAAGTTGTTGTTGAGAATTTTTATTCTTTGCTTCAGCTTGAGCCTTATGATTTAGGTTGTTACATTAGGGATGTTATTAGTTACCGTTCTAGTGCTTTGGACACTAGCTAGGGGGTTCTTTTGGTTCTCTCTTTATTTGGGGTTGGATTTTTTGTATTGTGTTTTTTAGCCTTTTGACCCTTTGGGTCCCACGGGCTTGATCTATTTACCATTGTTGGGAGACATTGCTATCAAGCTTATGTGCACGGATGCTAGACATACCCCGTTCTAGTCAAACACATATGCCATGCCTTGTGATTGTATACAAGGGAATGTTCAGTTCTGCAAGTTACGAAACTAAGTTCGTATTGTTGACTCCGAGCAGATTAATCAGTAGGTATCAGCCCTAACTAAGTGTCGCTCTCCCGTTCTTATGAGTTTCATTTTCATCAAGTCTTTCGACAATCCTTCCATAAATCTTAGGTGGACACTACTAGCAATCTACATGAAACTTCTTATATAAGGTTTCCTCTGGCATATTCCTTCTCCTGTAAACGCAATCCAATATATTTTAATAGCTAGAAAACGATATATTATCATGCAGAATTCTTTCCTGCAATTCAGAGTTGAATCTCCATTCTATTTTTTCGTTCCAAATTCCCTTTTGACTTTATCTTTGTATAAGAATAAAAGTCGTTTTCAATAATTAAATCTTTGGGCAGCGGGTATGCATATCCTGCTGATAAAAAACTAGCACATTAGCTCCTGCAATCATGTCAACCATCGGAAGGTACGCAAGCTTAATCTCTAATGTATAAGTAAAAGGTGATGTTCCTTTGTCTCAAGCAAGCGTGTTGAATAGCACAAACCTTTAGAATTGCCAGCTCTTTTAACCAAAGGAGGGAAGAGGATCAATGGAACAGAGAATTGATACTCAGATTAATTTCTTTATCATAAACAATTCTATTCTAATAAGATGCCTCAAAAATTGCATTGATACAATCCTACACAAGTTGTCTATCTATAGTCTTTGACTTTGTGCTGAAGAAGTATAAGTGGTTATGAATATTCCAAGAACCAAGTTCTCTAACAGATACAAAAGTATGTACTATTTTCTTCTGTTCATGAATACACCAGCAAAGTTTATGCTCAACTATCTAACAACTATTTGCTCCTATGTTTATTGAATAGTGAGCACATCACACGAGATGAAACAACCCATATTGAGATGACGAAAGCTAGCAAAACAAAACCACTTTACCAGCAATCCAAGAACAGTTTTTATGCGATAGAAAGAGCATCACCTTGAATCTTCAAATATCGAGTTAATAAATTAAAGCTAGAAACTCTTTCTTTATATATTCTACCGAGCATGTAATTAGCTTGAAAAGATAAATGTTCCACTACCAATTCTTATTATTGTTGATTTTGCAGTCAGCTCATTGGTAACTTGTACTATGATCAAATTTTCATATAGACATTGGTTTATTTGATCATAAACCAATGTCTATATGTCTCCATCCAAGCACAATACGGTGTAATTGATAATTTGAAGGTGAACATCATATGAAAATGACAAACTCACAGTACTTAGTAGATATACAAGATGTGCTTAAAGACATCCCAAACTATAGTATTTTATGTTGTTTACAAATGCATAGTGTATCGTCTAAATGCAATTTCAAACTGAAATTTCTATGACATAGGAATTGGTTAATGTAGTACGGCGTGGTGTTAGTATTCCTCCGGAAAGCACTCAATTGATCATTAAATACCCTCCAAAGTATACCCTACGAGTTTGTTCCCACAAAGATCTATAGTTTCCTTGCTATTAGACAATAAGGTACCTTTTCCCTTTCGACTCTCTTCCTTTCGGATGTATTACCAGTGTGTCAACTTCTCAAATGATCACTTCCTAGATTCGGAATCATCCGGATACTAGCTACCAGATGTTACTATTCGGCTATTCCAGATTTTTTTTTATCCAAGTGTTTAGTTCCCACAGATACTATTTCAACAACCGGATGATAAATATTCTATATGTCTACCCTTGCCCGAACGGATGGCTACTTGGTAGTGGGTATGGGAATGGAATCATATACTACAATGACATTCCAGTCCAGTTACCCTTTCCAGACGGTTTTTGCTCAATTGGTCAGACTTTTGTCCTATCGTCAGTGAGACGCCCGTCTTATCCAAGATTCTAGTTTCACACGACCTTCCGTGCTCTAGGGACTATCAGACACATTTCTTCAATATGTTCCTTGCCCTCAGGGTTACTTCTGGATGTTGCAAACCGTCAATAGTCCACGCTTAATATTTTTCCAGCTCTCAGGGCGCTATCCTAATTCACTCAACCGGCAAACACATTTTGAGAATTCTACCAGCAACAATTTACTTCCAATCGGAACCACAATGTACCTGTTGTGCAATCGTCCAATACTCAGACCCAATACAATTTCAAAAACATATATAGAATTTCAAAAGCTACATAATACAAAAATAAGGTCTTGGCCTTGGAATGACTTTCGGCTTAAGTACTAATCCATATCTGGAGTTTTCACGGCCTAGTGGTGCACTAGATCCTAGAAATGTGGATCTCTGATCACGAAAAATCTGAATCATATAAGTCCAGCTAGGAATAATAATACTGTTGCTATCAAACTTCTGAATTGGTTGCCGGGTGCAACCAAGCTTCATCGTTAATCGCTACCAGTTATTCAAAAAATCCTAATTATCGCTACTTCTATCCGAATGTTTGCAAGAACTTCGGCAAGATTTGGACATGGCCATAATACTTTCGGCTGCGGCCAGGTTTGTCCACTTTCAATACTTATTTATTGCACCTATTGTCATTCAATCCGTGACGAAATGAAATTCGTTGGTTGCCTTATTTAACTAATACAATTATTATTTTTGGTGATCACCTAGTCTAATAGTCTTATTACATCTTTATTTTAATCTTTTTTCTAGAACTTATCTTTTTTCTTGATCCGTGTGGAACCACTAATCATAGTTGATGATAGAATTTTCATTTTTACTCTGACGTCTTATGTAAAAGATATTCATTTATATAAATTGGTTCATATCAATAGGACCCAATTGTGTAAGTAGCATCTTTTGCAATGTATGTGTCTTAAGATTGTTAGTATTATTAACAAAAATTACCGCTGAAGAAACAAAGATAGAATTTGAGCTTGAAGAATGAAGCTAGAATGGAGACTAATTGATCTAAAAACTTATAATGTTTGAGTCACGAAGTGAATTTGTTTCAATATAATCTGATTTTTTTTGTTATTATGATAACATGCATGTTTTGATGGATCATTAAGAGTCAAATAAGAAATTTAAAATCTTGAAAAGTATATTTAAAAAAAATTAAGAGTGTTTGGAAATTGAAAATATTTTGACAATATTAACTTCAATGATAGCTTTAATTTGACATATCAAAAGTCTTGAAGATATCATTATGATGAAAATAATGCTGGAAATTTGAAAGTGGAACTTGAGACAAAATAATATTTGATTCATTTTAATTATTTTATATTTCATTTATCTCTAAAAACTTTGATGTTTAATCTAGAAAATGAAATTGAATTTTGACAAATGTGATCCATGTTCAAATATTTTTTTAATTCATTTAATCAGGATAAGTGAAATTAATATTGAAAAATTATGATTTAATTTCTAAATGTTAATCTTTTAGTAATTTGTGTGATGTTTTTTTAAACCAACATATATATCTATAACATTCAGACTTGAGAAATAATTTCTTTCTTGCGAAAGATTGATTTCACAAGAAAGCACAAAAAGTCACAAGAGTACACATCAAAAAGTAACGTGGTTCGCCACTCGGTTACAAGAACACAAGGTTTGCTATTAATTTTCAAGGCGATGAGCTGGTTCTCACTGCACTTATTAATCTTGCATTAACATGAAACCTTACGCGCGTCCACTCTCAGCATAGCATATAGTCAAAAATATCTCCTACATGATTACATCCTATCAATTTTTCCTTTAATCCGTGTTAGATTATTGTAGACTCTATAACCTATATAATTAGACTGCAAGAAGTCCTAGAAGAAAACTAACATATGCTTTTTTAAAGTAGAGCTAACTAGATTTAAGCTGTATCCAAAATAAAATAGAGAAAAAATATACAAAGGTAACTAAGTTGCTAATAAACTCTACTTGTGCTCCTCATGCAAATCTGCATAGTAGCTTGATCTCCTAAAACTTTCCAAAGTATGAATTTATGTTGCAAAATATACAATGTGATGATATAAAGAGTAATCTTTATTTACCGTATCTAGATATCTCATCTTGAGTCCAGTCTTAGTCACAATTTGGGCTTTCCAACTTTGGAAAGTTGTGAAGTTCTCTGCTTTGTGTCAAAATAAATCCACAGGAATCCTAAATAATCATCAATAACACCAAAGATTTGATTATGATGCTTGCCCATAACACAATATTAGCAAAAATTTAAATCAATTTTTACTATGCTAGATAACAATCTTCTATCGTCTAGGAAGAACAAGTACTTATTACTCAAATGTACTAGCTTAGAATGTCATACATGAAACATTTCAGCTAAAGAAATTCAGTAACGTTGACTTACTCACATATAGTATTCTGCTCTAGCAAATATAAATTGTTGTGTTTATGATCTCTAAACACGTTTTCATCTCAAGCATTTCCTTCTTAGAGCTCTACTCAATATTTCTCAAGTCTAACATTCCAAGGATAATAAGATTTTTTCTGATATCAATCATAAATCTAACTTGAAACAATGTACATTGGACAAGATCAAACTTTTGAATCATGACAAATCCAATATTATCAATCCTATAATGTTGATGATTTTCCATAAGCATTCAACAATTCGATATTGAAAAATTATCCAAAAAATATCTCATGTAACATATGCAATAAGAACCGGCATTTTCTAAAATCCATACGTCACAAACATTATTTGATATATTGCATAGGAAATCATAGTTCATCGTTCATTAAGTCATAATCCTTGAGATAACAATTTTCAGCCACATTAGCTACAGGAGTATTAGCCTTTTCAATCTTCACACAAAAGCCCTTCTTAATGTGATCATTATTATCACATTTTTAATATTTTCTTATCTTATTCTGTAGTAATTTATTCCTAAATTTGAATCTATCCTTGGATCAAAATGGTTATCATCCTTGTCATTTCAAAAATATGATCAATCTTGAGTTATATTTAGTGTCATATCAGAAGATTAAGATATAAGAGATGACAACATCATCCTTTGCTATAAGTCATTAGTCAACATAGCACTTACAACCTTATTGTAATTAATCTTTTGTCTATTATGATGAAGCAAGATGTATGACAAACAGTAATATAAGACAAACAATGATTTCAATAGATGATAAACTTTACTTTCATCAGTTATTTTTTCTCCAAAATTATGAAGATCAATAACGCATCAATGTGATTCTAAATCTTTGTGCTAGAATCTTTTACCTTGAAAGTTATCAACTTCAAAAATATATACAACTTGTTTGATGATATTTTGCAATGAAATTATTGCTCATATGACTCAAAAAAAACTGTAACTATAGATAAATACCAGAATGGAACATAATGGTATAAATCTAATCCCACGAGGACAAAAACAATACTAGAGATTCAAATATTATCACGATTAACATTCTATTAGGAGTATCATGATTGACATTCTACTTTTCAGGCACATGTCACTCCCAGAAGCATGTCCAAGTGTTAACCCAAAGGCTTTACAAATGCAGGATGTAATCACATCAAAATCTTGAAATACATCCAATAAACACTACAGAAACCGCAAGAAAATCTGCACTTGATATTAAGGGGGAAAACTTTTGAGGGATACACGATTAGTCTACTGCACCGAGTAGCCAATCTACAATTTGCTTAAATCCTGAGCTACAATATGCATCATTTAGAACATCCGAGATGGCTATTTTACTTCAAATGCGGTATCTTCAACAAATTGAAGCAACTCTCGCACTGTGACAAAACGCGCAACTCAAGAACGTGCGGAGCAATGCAGACTTAGTACTGAAAACTGTCTCATGGAAAAGGTACTCCAAGGCACAGCCTTGGCCCACATTATTCACAATGAACACCCGTAGGCATCACCCACTAGCTGCAGCCTTCATGAGGTGCGACGTCCATGAACGCAGGAATTGCCACACCCGCAGAGCTCCTAGCTACTCTATCCCACGCAGAACTGCTGTGAGCTCTAACTCTAAGTTCTCCCTAGTCTCTTCCGAACTAGTTTTGAAAGAACTAACTATTTTAACAAACTGTCAATGTCCTACCGGCTCGTTGGCTTCCAGATCTCTCAATCTATGGTCAAACAATTCTAACTTCATCCACTTTGTGATCTGGATCTCCCAATCCACATAACCGCAAAGGCATAGTTCTACTCTAGCTCGCAAACCAACATCTGTATTGTGTTCTAGACGTCCAATGATTGTCTCTGTCTCCATCAATTTTGCCTGAGCAGCTATCAACAGTTGAGATTGCAACCTTCTGCAATCTACATCCGACTCTCTTCCGCGCTCCAACTCCAAAGATCTGTCAGCCTCGCAAGTAGCTATTTGATTCTCCTAGAGAATTACTTCGGCAACCATAAACCGCTCATGTGCCACCAGAAGCTCTGTTAACACCTCCGCGCGCTGAAATTCTCTTTGAAACATTCCCCGAGACTCCTCCAATTTGTCCCGAAGGTACTCCTTCTACTTCTGAACTTCACAGACTTCAACCCGATGCAACCAAGACCATCACGGTGCCCTGGAACAAGGTCAGACATGAAGGAGAGACCCCATCGACAAGTGCGGGTTACACATCGGGGGTGGACAGTGATTCGACCGCGCGATCAGATTCCAGTGACACTGAATCCGATTATTTCGTGGGATTCGTTGCCTTCTGTTCGGTGGAAGAAGAAGAAGAGCCGGAAGCTATTCAACCGGAGGACGAATAACAATTAACGGTAGGACTGGGAAGGAGTGAGACGAGTCACACCGAGGGCATTGTCGACCCTAGTGACTGTCACGAAGTACAACTCAGTCCCGACAAGTGCTTGAAGGTATCAAGCACAGTGAGAGGAGACGAGCTAAGGGAGGTACAGACATTCCTTAGCCATTATGTTGACGTCTTCGCCTGGAAGATCGAAGACATGAAGGGGATACCTGCACGGTATGGGGAACCCCGTATTGATTTACTAGACAAAGCAGTACCCATACGTCAGCGCCAGTATCGCCTCAACCCAAAATACTCCTTGCTAGTTAAGGAGGAGATAGATAAGTACCTAAGCGATGGTATTATTTACCCAGTGCTTAGTAGTGAATGGGTATCGCCGATCAGTTATCAGCAACTAACTTTTGCCAAAATTCTTCGCATTGCAACTCTTTCTCCCAAAGTTGCTCCTCTCGCTCCTTCAAGCTAACTGTTACGGTCGCACATTCAGAAGTCAAGCTTGCAACTTCTTCTGTCAACCCAGCGGTTGCTGCCGTCTTTCCCTTCGTACGTCTGCGCACCAACTCTACATAAGATCTTGCCAACGACGTTGACACCGAGTACTACAACGTCTTCCTATCTAAGCACTTCACTAACATAACAATCCTCTCACTCAAAAGATTCAAAAAACTAAACTCTGCCAACTTCGGCTCACATGCTGAATGTCCTTCGCTCCGGTCGAATTCCACTGTACCCGAAGACACCTAACACGAAAGCAGCATCGGTATCTCCGTAATTGTCTTGCCAACTGTTGCCGCAAATTGCTCCAAATGTACTTCGCACGAAGGAGAATTCTTTGAAGTCTTCTCAATCTCTTAGCGCACGTCCGAAGTTCGTTCGTCCAAAGACCGAAGGTCTTTTTCCGAAGTCGCTTCTAGTTGATCTAAAGGCCGTATTGAAGGATTCAATAGGAGTAGAGAGAAGACTGTACAAACATTTACACATAAACAAAGGCATATGAACAATGCTTGGAGTGAGATAGATTTCCTCACCTCCGGCCTTGCCTTTTATTCATAAGTTTAGGTTACATTGTGCCGGCCAACCCTAACTCGGCCAACCCTAAACCAAGTGTTGACTTTTTGGTTTAGGTTGACTCTTAATTTATCAATGCAACCTTTGATCAAGAGCAACATTAAGGCTTTCTTTCTCCATTCAAAGCCTTTACTTCTACACTCCCACTTTGGGAATTGTCAAACACTTCTAAGCCCATTGACCTACTTAATGAATGATGCATATCCTTTGCTAATGCTTTTGTTAGTACATCCGTTATCATATGCTCCGTATGACAATAATTCAAACATATCTCTTCCGTCTCTAATTTCTTCATAATGAAATGGTGTTGGATGTTGATGTGTTTGGTGCGTGAGTGATGCATGCGATTCTTAGCAAGTTGTATGCAACCTTGCTTATCACACATGATGGATGTATCTCCTTCTTGCACATATCCCACGTCCGCCAATAGTTGTCGTAGCCAAATCGCCTCTTTTGTACATTGGCTAGTAGCCATGTATTCCTCCTCCGTTGTGGACAATGCAATGGTGTGTTGTTTCTTGCATTTCCACGTAATGGCTCCACGGCCCACAAGAAATACGTACCCCGTCGTAGGAATACGCTGTTATTTCGACGTATAACGTATTTCTTGGAGGTAACGACATATCTTTAGTAGGATTTTGCGATGCCGATTGGGCGAGCGACATCAATGACCGACGGTCTACGACGGGGTACGTATTTCTTGTGGGCCGTGGAGCCATTACGTGGAAATGCAAGAAACAACACACCATTGCATTGTCCACAACGGAGGAGGAATACATGGCTACTAGCCAATGTATTGAGAGACTTCAAATATTTCAAGATACGTTTCACGGCCGTCCAATGCGAAGGACCAGCCTTGGCCATGAATTGACTCATTGTACTGACCGCAAATGCGAGGTTCGGCCGTGTGCCCACCATGGCATACATGAGAGATCTCGCCGTTGCTTTGTATAGCACCTCTTCCATCTTCATTTGCACATTGTCAAATTCCTCATCCGTAAGTTTCAACAACTTGGAATTTGCATCCGATGGGGTTGCCACCTGTTTGCAATCTTCCATATTGAAACGCCTCAACACATCTTCGATGTAGCTTGTTTGGCTCATTGTGATGGTGTGGGTCTTCCTATCCATTTGGAATTAGGTGTGGGTCATTTGGTGTGGGTCTTCCTATCCATTTGGAATTCACACCTATGCAATAATTCAACTCCCCGAGGTCACTCATCTCAAACTCCTTTTCAAGTTGTGATTTGAGCCATTTCAATTTGGTCACATCACTCGACAATATGATCAAGTCGTATACGTAAAGAATGGTCATCAAGATGTAATAGCCCGTTTGTTTGATATACAATGAGTGGTCCGCATGGCTCCTACAAAAGCCTTCATTAATGAAAAATGAATCAATTTGTTGGTTTCATGCCCTCAACGATTGCTTAAGCCCGTACAAGGCTTTGATGAGTTTGCACACAAGATGTACTTTGCCCTTTTGCACAAACCCCTCGGGTTGGTCCATATAGATGACCACTTCTAACACGCCGTCCAAAAATGCGGTTTTCACATCCATTTGGTGAATCTTCCAATCCATGGCAGCCGCTATGGCTAGAATAATCCGAATCGGAATGAACTTAGTCATGGGTGCAAAGATCTCACTTCGAGACCCATAGCTTTTACAACTTTACTGGAAACTAGTAGGGTGCAGGATATGGACTAAAAAAGGAGTCGAAGTCCACTTCCGCCACTTGAGAATAACCCTTTGCCACCAACCGTGTTGTGTACCTTATGATGTTGCCCAATGCATCGTGTTTGGTGCGAAACACCCATTTGCATCCAACACTCTGACGATCCTCGAGAAGGATGCTCAACTCCCACGTTCCATTGGCCATGAGCAAGTCGTACTCCTCTTGCATTACGGTCTCCCACTTACTCGCATCCTCGGATCACATGACCTCACACAAATTCAACGGGTCGTCCATAAGTGCCACATTGGCACTTTCTTTTTCGTGTTGGGGAAGAATGTGATTTTTTCCACCATTCTCCGCGTAAGGTTGACCGCCGTTCCCTCAAAGTATACCTTCTATCCTTACCAAAACTCTCTCCATTGTCATCATTCATTGCATGCGGTTGTGAAGCCTCACCAACTCTCTCATCCTTGCCATCACTCAATGTTGATCCCCTCATTTTGAGCCACATTATCTCCCACTCTATCCTTACACTCATCATTATGCTCACGTTTTGGAAATTTGTCCACAATGACCACATTTGGTCCTTCATATCTCTCACTTTCACGTATCTCCAAATCACTCCTATGCTTGTAGAATACTCTAAGAATTCCACGTCCCTACATTTTATGGTTTTCTTTGTTTGCAAACTCATAAGCCTATAGGCCTTAGTGCCTTCACAATATCCTAGAAACAAACATTTGGTGCCTTTGGCGTCGAACTTACTCCTCTTCTCATCCGGCACCATTGCATACGCCAAGCATCCAAACACTCGCACATGCGCAACCCTAGGTTTCATCCCGGTCCACGCTTCCTAAGAAGTCATGCGCTCTAATGCCCTTGTTGGACACGAGTTTCTTGTATAAACCGTGTTCACCACCGCTTTCGCTCAAAATGATTTATTGAGCTTTTGAGCATGGATCATGCTCCTCGCCATCTCTACAATAGTATGATTCGCACGTTCCGCCACTCCGTTTTGTTGCATGAAAACTTCATGAATGCCTTGGACATGAACTCTCCGCCATTGTCCAAGCGAAACGCCTTGATCTTGTGCTCGGGTTGCGTTTTCACAAGCGCCTTGAATTCCTTGAACCTTATGAAACATTCATTCTTGATTTTCAACATGTTTAACCACACCTTCCTCAAAAAATCATCAATGAAGGTGACAAATTACTTTGCACCGCCCATAGATGTGGTGCGCATGGGTCCTCATACGTCGGAGTGCACAATTTCTAAAGGCTTTGTGGCTCGCTTCGCACCTTCGGTTGGAAATGACAACCGATGTTGTTTGCCTTTAATGCATGCTTCGCAAACCAAAGGCGAAGGACAAGAAACTTGGATGAGGTCAATGCCAGTCACCATGCTCCAGAATGCACGTACGCCTTTCTCGTTCAAATGACCAAGGCGGCGGTGCCAAAGTTGGAGACCTCCGTCTCCTTCATTAGATTGCACCAAGTTAACCGCATCCATTCGGTGTATCTTTACAACATGCAAGTGATACAAATTGCCCTATCAAGGTGCAATGGCAACGAGATGACCATCGGAAGCCCGAATGATGCATTCGCTGATGTTGAATTGTACCTTCAAATCGCTCGACACAAGTTTGCTCACCGAGAGCAAATTGGCATGTAATTTTGGTACATGAAGGCATTCATTGATGTCGATCTTATTAATCTTGCCTCTCATCATCACCTCCACCACATATGTGTCGTGATCTCCATATGAATCTATATGATCCATATGGTGGAGGTGATGATGAGAGGCAAGATTAATAAGATCCGCATCAATGAATGACTCCATGTACCAAAATTACATGCCAATTTGCTCTAGATGAGCAAACTTGTGTCAAGCGGTTTGGAAGTACAATTCAACATCAACGAATGCATCATTCGGACTTCCAATGATCATCCCCTTGCCATTGCACCTTGGTAGGGCAATTTGTATCACTTGCATGTTGTAAAGGTACACGGAATGGATGTGGTTAACTTGGTGCACCAAGTTAACCGCATATATCTGTAACTTGGAGATCCATATATGACCACATATGTGTCATATATGACCCAACATATGGATCCAATACCGATTGCCTCCAAGATGCTATCATGTCCCAAATATACACTTTGTGAAGTAAGTACCTCATATGTGTCAAATGTGAGCCAATAAGAGATCATGTGCTTCGTTGCTCCGGAATCCATTATCCATTCCGACATGCTCCGCGCATAAGATGTGTGTTGCACGGTGAATGCAAAATCGTGGTCATCCTTCACAATCTTGGCATGCTCCCTCTCTTTGTTCTTGGCCTTGTAACAAAACCGGACAATGTGACCTGGTTTGCCACAATAAAAGCATGTTCGTCCACTTTGGCGTGAAGACGATGTATCCATCTTACCTTGCCTCAACATCATTGCCGCATCCTCACTTTGCGGGTCCTTCTCCTTGAGCTTTGACACTTCGTGCATTAATCGCGTCGTGACGTAGTCCATCGTAAGCTCCTCCCTCGACTTGGTCTCCAATGCCGTGATCAAGTATTCGTACGAGGGCGGCAAGCTCTCGAGCAACGTCATGACGGTGTCTTCGTGTGATAGCTCAATTTTATTTTATTTTCAAAATTAGAAGAGAAGGTTGGAAAATTGCGATTGATTTTAAGCTTTTAAAGTAGAATTTATTAGAGTAGAATAGCAACGTAACGAGGTAGATGAGGTAGTGGTAGTACTCAAGAGGAAACCTCAGACGTTGCGTTGGCCCTCAAGAGGGCGATGAGGTCCAAACCTGTGAGAACAGGTGAAGAACTACCTCACTTGAGTACCCAGACAGGTACTTGGGGAAAGGGTAATCAACCAGAGTATGTGAGGACATCGAGGCTTCACAGTCCAAATCGGGTGACAGGTACCGGATATGTAAAAGATACTGCCGCCGGGGAAAGAATTCGAATGGCGGCACCTTCAATTCGCACACATGGGAGACCGTTGCGACAGCGGGGATTACCCAAGGAGTCTGGTGTTCGTTGCACGCATTTCACGAACACATTGAGACGTCGACGCGGGACAGAGACGTGTGGACGAGAAAAGCGAGAATTAGCACTGGGGTTGCCAATCAAACTCCATGCCCTACTCGTGCCCGAGGTTGGCTTACGGGCTTATCGTCGTGATTTGATTCTAATAAAGATGGAGTTCTTATTGTGGGGATGGAATTGGATGAACGACGCAATCATACAAGAATGGGACAACAATGGATTGCCGAAGCCGTCGGGATACAGAGGCCACCACGACACTTGGGAAATCTGGGACTGGAAGAAGGTCTTAGGCCAAAAGCGCGGGTGATGACGGCGATCTCACATTCGATGCCGAGAGTGTACGAGTGACGAAAGAAGAAGAGAGAGAGCCTACGTCGACCTATTCAAGTGTAATGATAGACAAATACCAAAATGGAGCATAATGGTACAGATCCGTTCCCACGATGACAGAAACAACCACCAAAGTCACGATTTGTCACATAATAGCATTCTAGCCAATGCCACTCCCAGAAGACACTACCCAGCTAGAGCCGAAGACCCGCAGAGTAGTGCATAACCTCACTCACAACCTGAAACTTTTCCAAACATCGCCTGTAGGAATCACTTGCAACTCCACACTTATATTTCAGGGGAAAACTTCCCAGCATCGCATACATCTCAACTCATTGACCCGAATACTCAGACCCAAATTTGCTTAAATCCCAAGAAGCCTTGACTGCTCAGGACATTCAAGCCGAATACTCACAACTCCTGATGCGGTAACTTCAACAAACAGGAGCGCACCGTGCCCCAAGCCTGGATCACACACCAACGCACACACACAGTGGATACAGATTCACAATCAAGACAAGCCAATTGACAAAAAAGCCCCCCAAGGAAAGAGCCTTGGGTCTTTTTATTCACAATGGCAACTCTGAGATATCAACCGCATGAGGCAAATCGGTCTCAGGGGCTGTGCTGTCCGATGTAACGATTACAGCATCGTCTGAACTACTCTCTACTCCTAATCTACACAACACGTTTACAATCTCTACTTCTACATTCTGACGCGCCTCATTCAATTCCTCTGAAAATGAATTGACTAACTCTACAATCTGTTTGTGTCCTGCGGATCCGCTGGTCTTCGCGCTCATCAGCCGTTGCTCTAGTGAATCTAACTTCATCCACTTCACCAAATCCAATCCTCACATCGCAAACCTGTTCAGGCACTTCTCTAACCGCAATTTCAACACGTCAGTTGACTCCTCCCGCAGCTGACGGTAGGCCTCCTCTGCCTTTTCCATTCTCCTTTGCGACTCTTCCGATCTCATCTTCGCCTTCCCTAACTGCTCTCGTAACCGTCGACAGTCGGATTCAACCTTTAATTTACATGCGACCTCCGAAGACTTGGCCGACTCACAATTTGCCAATTTCTTGGCCCAGTCCACTAACTCCTCTTCATGCTTCTGGTTCCCCGCCGACAGACTTGCTGATAGCTCCTCCGCACGTCGGAATTTTATCTCACACTTCGTCTCAATCTCCAAAATTTTGCTACGAAGATCTTCCTCCGATCTTTTGATTGCCGCCTCATAAGCTTCTCTGGATTTCTCCAATCTCACCATCAAATCCACTGTTACCTTCTTCGGCTCTTCGGGCTTCCAATGTAGCAAGTTCCTCGACATGTTTCTTCTCTCGCTTCTCCGCAGTAGTGATCAACCGCTCCAATCTTTTGATTGCCGCCTCATAAGCTTCTCTGGATTTCTCCAATCTCACCATCAAATCCACTGTTACCTTCTGGGCATTCTCATTGGAGATACGAAGTCCTCCACAGGTCTCTTCCAACTCTGCACAGCGCCCGGATTCCTTCTCTAGATTCAGCTGCAGGACTTCACACTTAGTTTCCTTCTCCCAAAGCTGGGCTTCTCGTTCCCGCAATGTCGCCTTCACTGCCGCGCACTCGGATGACAAGGTTGCAGTTCGCACCCGTGCCAATGCAGTTGCGGAATCTCACTCCGTCTTTACTGCAACTGCTCTCGACGCTTTGTCCTAATCCTAATCATCGGTACATAGAACCCTGGCTCCTCTGATACATCATACTTCCCTCTCTTTCCATCCAAGTACTTCAACAATGGAACTACACTATCCTGCAAGAATTCTGGAAATGTAATTTCTAATGTCTTCACATCTTCGCCCGAAGTCTTTTTCCCTTCTTTGGGTCTCACCTCTTCCACCGGAGATGTCGGCAGTGTAGTGCCCTCGGCTTCTACCACCGTCCCTCCTACCCATACGACAACCTGCTCCAGAATCTCCTCGCTCAAAGTGGACTCCTTCTCCAGATCCTCGTTCATCTTCCTCTGTGGTGTCTCTTCGCCCCACGCAGACCGTGTTTGCTCCGAAGACAGAGAAATCGGACTTACCAATTCCGTTCCCTCCTTCAAAGGTTCTGCCGGTATGTCTGCTGGGACTTCGACTAACACCTCCGAAGGTACTCTATCTCCACAGGCCGCATTATCTCGCTAGCTGCGACTTCGGATATGTTCACAATTGATGCCACCGTCTTCTCCACGCTGTTGTCCGACACCTCAACTGTCACCATCCTCCGATTCGCCATCTTCTTTGGTCTTGCGCGAGCTCTGTGCTGCCTTGCCCCACCTACATCCATATCCATCCTTCTTACCTCGTGGGCCAATTCCTCTTCGTCATCACTCACGACCTTCCTTCTCTTTGCCAATCGTCTCTCTGACTTCTCCCGTCTCTGAACCACGTCCACCTGAAGCTTGCGTTCACCAAGACAAGATCATGAAAGATCCTTGCCCAATGTACTCGCTGTCCATTCAGAATGCGTTCGAAGAACCCTACTTGCCATGCCATCACATAAGTCGTGCGCGCCGGCCGTAAGATGTGCATGATTCCCAACGCAATCGCCCTTCTCTTCGGATCTTTGTAATCGACAGTCTTCCATCCATTCGTTCCCTGTCTTCCAGACTTGAAGAGAGGCCCGTAAGAGAATTCCTTGCCGCGCGTAAGTCCTACGCTATTCTTCTCAAATAGCAGATCTCCTTCGCTGCCCGCATAGGATCCCACTACCTTCGTCCAATGTTTGATGGTCCACAACATGGGATTATCGCGGAGCTCCTCGCCTTCGATCGTGCTTTTGTCCATTACCTCCTTGCAGATACTCGCTGAGACGCAATTTCAATTCCACAAAAGGAATTCAAGCCGCAGTTCAGTCAACTCTCGTATGAAGGGTCTCAATTCCTTGTAAGGCACCTTCAAGGGAACCAATTTCCTCACCTTCTCACTCTTCTTGGGCGTCATGTCTTCAATTTGCGTTTCGCGAATCGCGGGTTCGCTCAATTTCACTTCCTCTCTCTCTCGCTCGTTCTTGCTCAATATTGCAATGTCGGCGCGAAGTCTCCTCGTACTGCATTTACCTTCGAAGCCCTAACATTGCCTTCTCTCATGCCTAGTAGATTTCCCGACACATGCGAACATCGTCCGGCCCGTTGCGTGATTTGAAATTGATTTCAATGTCTTTGCCAAAGACGTAGCTCTTTGTACATCCGTAAAAGGCTGCGCCTACTTTCTAAACAAATATCTTTTAGTTTTGTTGATATTTAAAGAAAAACAAAAAAACTAGGCACCACATCAAGCATCCCTGCACAGGGAAGAATGGGTACCACACATTGTAGTATCTAGATCGAATGCGGCGAAACATCGCGATGGCTTTGATGCAAATCCTTCGGCCGCAGCGACCCACCTACATGATGACTTGGCAGGTGGGGTTCGTCGAGAGAGCTCTGCGCGGAGAACGTATCCATTGGACGCAGATTTTCTGGACTGTCACCCGACATCACATTGGGTTACTCTCTGGAGGGTCGCCTAGTTACTTATCCCCGTTTTTGATCAATTTCTATCGGGGTATGAACTTGCTGACTGCTGAAGAGAGCAGATCGTTCCCAATGCGGAATGTGGAGCAGGAAGGAGAGGAGGTAGTGTTAGCCAACGAAGTCGATTCGGACTTGGAAGGCGAACCACAGAGTTCATCCCAACAGAGGAGGAAGTGACGTCGAGGTCGGCAAGACTCCTAGCCAAGAAAGAAGAGTCGAATTGACGAGGCTACAGTTGAAGAGGTGCGGGTACAGCGAACCGTGTTCTTCGAGATGCGAGCACCTGACTCTAGGGCGCGGTCGAAGATGAAGGCCCGGAGATTGATTCTAGACGACGATAGTAGTCCTGAGAGTGGAAGGACCGTGAGGAAGAATTGTTCTAATCAAGAAGCACGGTCGGTGGAGAAAGCGGCCCAGAGTAAGGATGAGCCGATCAAGAAGAAGTCTTGTACTGAGAAAGGCAGGTCTACCTCTGTCGAGAAGTCGCGGGCTTCAAGGAGAGCCTTCGAGAAGTCGAGAGCTTCAAGGGCCATTTTGACTGAGGACGTTCCCTTGAAGCGAAGATATGTACCTGAGGAGAAAACTCAGTGGGAGGAACCTCGGGCAGAGGCCGCTGAGGTCTTAACGGTGTCCTCGGATACTAAGGAGGACCCGGTGGCGTTAGAGGAAGTAGCGGCAAAGGCCGTGGAAGACGTGGCAGCAGCCGAGGGTGAACCGCAGAAGGCGACCTCATCTTGGACCTCCACTGATACCATCATATTAGAGAAGAGTGAGGAACCCTCAGTAGAGAAGACACAGTCGGCAGCCTTGAATGCCGTTGATGTGTTGAGTGTGCAGGTACTACTGTTGCTACAGTACCTTGACTGGAAGCGGAAGAAGTACGCTTAAGGCAACCCCGGTG
The DNA here is from genome assembly GCA_037833965.1 of Marchantia polymorpha subsp. ruderalis. NCBI lineage: Eukaryota > Viridiplantae > Streptophyta > Marchantiopsida > Marchantiales > Marchantiaceae > Marchantia > Marchantia polymorpha. The sequence goes on from AP031357.1 coordinate 270,289, forward strand.
AGTCCTACGTGGAGATAGTGTGTAACCGGACGCGGGTTAAGCGAGAATTGGCTCTTGAGATCGCTGCCAAGGAACGAAGAAGTCAGCCGACAGAAGCGAAGTACCAGGCACTCCAAAGGAAGCTGATTGAGGAAGTTGAGAGGCGACGAAAGGCGGAGCAAGCCAGTGACAGTCTTCGTGAAGATGTGGAGAGGGCTTAGTGCGCCAGCGTAGACCTTCTGAAGAGATTAGAAGCCTGCAGAACCACATACAATGCTGAGTCCTTAAAGGTAGATGAATTCCATGCCGCCGCAGAGGAAGCAAAGTGAGAGTACTAGGCCGAGTTGGCGGTAAAGACGAAGAAGATTTCCTAGTACGAAGCTGCGCGGATCGCGGACCTGGAGTTAATTGAGAAATTGGAGGCGCAGTGTGGCGAGTTGAGGACGCAACGGTCGCAAGCGGAAGAGCAGTTATGCGAGGTGAAGGCGAAATTGACGGAGGCTGAGGGAAAGATTCGGCAATTATCGGGAGAAACGAGTGAAGTCTTAACTGCGCGCGTGGAGCGATGTTTGCGCGAGTACACGCTGTGGCTGATCGAATCTCACAACGGGCTTCGGTTACGCGAGATTGAATATCGTGCTGCCGAGTTGATCAAGAAGAGCGGACGTAGGCACCGTCGGCTGTCCAAGAAGTTAGGATCGTATCTTATCAGATCACGCGACGCGGTAGCAAAGTTAGAGGTAGAATTAGTAGGCGTTTTGCAAAGATTAGGTCTAGAGCGGAGGTTAGAGGGGGCGGCACCTGCCGATCCCGAAGGCGAAGGACCTGTTCGGTGCTCGCACCGCAGTAGATGACAGTTTTTGGTAGTTAGGAATAAAGTCGTCCAAGGCGTTGGCCTTGGGAATCTTTTTTCAATTTAGTTTTCTCAGTTCGGACATCTGTATTCTCTACGTGTTTTGTGAGTTGAGTGTGTTGTTCACCGTGTAAGAGTGACTTCGGTTTGACGAAGGTACCGCATCCGAAGTAAGAGCCCCATTTCAAATATTCTGAAATAGTGTTTGGCTAGTGACAGGATTTAAGCAAATTCGTAATTGGCTGCTGGCTACAGATCCTCTTAGTGTACTTCTTGGGAAATTTCCCCCTGAATCTTAAGTCGAGGTCCTGATCGACCTCTAAGTTTTGCATTTACTTGTTTCAGGTGTGTTTGTGTGTATTACGCTGCCTTGTGTGTCCTCCGAGTGACCTCCGAGTCGAACACCTGCAGTATTTCTGGGAATGACAATAGCTTGAGAAATCAAACTCCTCAATAGACTGTTAAATACGTGATAATCGGTACTCTTTGTGTTGTTTCTGTCCTCGTGGAATCGGATCTTTACCATTATGCTCCATTTTGATATTTATCTGTCATTACACTTCGTTTCGCACGGGTACCCCATGCATGCAAGATGATCTGCAAGTGCCTTCACGTGGTTAATGTGATCCAAAACATCTTCTCCTTCTTGCATCTTGCACGTGAAGAACTTGCGGCGAATGAAGTGTTTAGGATTGGTTTATGTTGGTTTTTGCTCTACGACTTGTGGTCGTAGAGCAAATCACCTTCTTGACCTGCACACGGTTCCAAGACTTGAACTCATTGCTCAATCGTCCAACTCTTAGGATTACCACAAATTCCATTGCCCTCTGGCGCGTAATACTCATAGCATTTCTTCACAATCACCGCGGAAACCCAATTCCACCCCAACAGCAAAAAATCAAGCATGGCGGTTATTAGCTCATCGCAAAATGCTCTCAATCCAAATTGTGGCACTCTCCATGCCTTTAATCGAAGTCTTGGAACCCGCATCATCGTAGCGCTCTCAATTACTCGCTCGCAATGCTTACAGCATTCTCAATTCGAAAGTGAACTCTCTCGAAATGTCCGCGCGGAATTCCTGTTTCTGCTATTGTTTCTCGACGCCTTAACCGTCTCGTGAACTCGCATGAATCGTCTGTACAAAGGCCACAGTTCTTTTTCGTCGGCGCCGCCTTTTACAAAGCCGAAGGCCCTTCTGCTTCAAAGTCGAAGTTCGAAGGCCGAAGGCTCTTCATTGCCTTCTCTCTATCCATACTAGCCACTTTCTACACCCATAACTCGGTGATCCTTGATCTGTTTCGGAAGTTCTTTGGCGCGTTAGAAACGTGGCGCGTCATGGAACGAGCATGACAAGTTCCATCTATCAAGATTCTTTCTAAGTCAATTTGCTACTAACTGACAAAGTTATGAGGTATCTACTCTAGCAAATCATGATATATTTAAACTTATTTCATTGATTGTAAATAAAACACTAACTTGAGCAAAGTAGCATCTAACATGGAATTCAACTAATCCTAACTAGTCATCTACTTCAAAATCCTTTATGTAATTTATTTCTAATTATTTTCACCATAAAAGTGTAACTTTTTATTCATCTACTCCTCAAACTTCATGTTTTTAAAAACTACATTACCACAAAATTATTTTTTCTCCAAAATTATGAATTCTAATAACAAGATTATCAAACGCATCAATGTGATCCTAAATCTTTGTGCTAGAATCTTTTACCTTGAAATTTATCAACTTCAAAAATACATACAACCTGTTTGATAATATTTTGCAATGAAATTATTGCTCATAAGACTCAAACAATACAATTCATTTATCATACTCATCCATTTGTTTCAAAATCAAAGATTGTAAATTAAGTATGATAGTACTCACTACCTATTCATGACGTTATTTTTGTTCATTGTTATTGTAGACGGACGGTGGTGGCCTCATTGTCTTGTTTATATTCATGGCCTTCAACTTGCCCTTCACATGTTTCCAAAGCAGATAATAATCAATGTCTGTCATATCTTGCTTGTCATGTCCATGTATGTAGTTTTAGGGTTGGGATAAGGGTTAAAGATTTAAGATTTCTAACTCAAATCCTAGATTAGTGTTTACTCTCACTATTTGAAGAGTATAGTTTAGTGATGATTCAAAGAACATTTTGTTCTTCAAATTGAACCTTTAGCATTGGAAGTAGCTCTCAATGAGTTGGATATGATTTCTCGTTAGCATCTACATAGATATAGCTAGTAGTGGAGTGAGTTTGGCTTGACTGTATGTGACATTTGTGTTTTGTGCGAGTAGAATTTTCACAATGATTTCACTCAATCGATTGAAATGTAGGCTTGCTATGAAGTTATAATTTGCAGAATGTTTTGTTTCAAAGAAGATGGAGTATTTTGTTGTTGGAAGATGTGCAAGGGTGACAAAGAAGTGTGTTGCAGAGATCTTTTCATCAACACTAAAAGCGCATGTTTTTCTTGGAAGAGTTTGAAGTTATTGCTGAGGTAAATCGTCAAATTGTTGTTTGTAGATCATTCTAGATTTGTCTTGGGATTCAATTAGTGCAGATGCGATGCTAGATTTATGTTGTGGCTCTAGACTTACAGATCTTTGTTGTGTGATTATGAGACGCAAGCGTTGTCCGATTGTGTGTATCATAAAGTGTGTGTGAAAACCATGCCCAATTTATGTTGGATTTAGGCTTTGGAGGCGATTAAATCATGTGCTATGATGAACAACTAGAGTGAATCAGGTGGAAGTGATTTCGAGCCAAAAATCTGCGGACAAGCTCAAGATTTTGTTATAATGAATAATAGATTTGGAGTTGGTGAATTGGTGCCCAATCCACTACTGGGGTGATCTGTCGCTGGATGCAATTTGGTTCTAGTTGCAATCTTTATATGTATCAGGTCGTCATTGCAAATTGATGGAAAAGATTGCTTTGCAAAAGCTATAGGCAAAAGTTGATTGTTGTAATGGAGAGTACACTACAACTATACATAGTTGGCGATGAAGATTATTTTGAGATCGCTATGTGATACAATGTCCCTTGTGTGTTGTATTCTGTTTCTTTGAGTATGGAAAGTTGTTGCTAGTTGTTTGATTTTGAATACTCTATAGTCTTGCTTCTTGTTGCTCTTCTTTTTGTGTGCACTCACATTGATTTTGAAAGCAGTTTTATTTTTATGTGTTATCGATAGTGGGGCTAAATTTTATCATCGGCCGACCTGTCTTTGTTTCTCTCATGATGAAACTGGAATGATGACCAATAGATCGTGAAAGATTTTTTGTGGTGATGATAGATTAGATTGTCCATTCTTGTAGCTAGTAGGTCTAGAGTAGTGCGGCAACATTGACGTTACTAGTTGCGGCGATGGTGATTGATGTTGTTATAGGATTGAAGTTTGTCATCATAGAATGATTTTGCAATTTGGGTGGAACACGTGATAGCAACACCATAGGTTTTAATCAAATGGAGCAAGATTTTGGCTACAACTATCACTGTCAACGATTTATGCAATCGCGATTGATTCCAACAATGGATCTCTTGTAACATCGCCTTGTGTAGCAATTCCATTGATTTGAGACATGGATGGAATTTACAAAGCCATAAAGTATTCATGACGGTAGTCGGATGAAATGATCATCATTGATCTTGACGACTTCATCCAAGAATTTGAAACTTGGTGTGATAAGCAGTTTTTATGTTTCTCCACGTTGTTCACATACTTCTTTGCATGAAAATAATTGTTTAAGAAATTGGAAGTACATTTTATGAATGACTATCATGAAAGAGATTGTGTTGTGAAGATTGATACATGAAAGCATCATTGATTTCCAAACTACTTATCTATTACCCAGAGTGATGTCGATATCAAGAAGGATGTCAATGGAATTATGAGAAGTAGCATCAAGTGTATGCACTAGTAGCGGTACTAGTATCACTACATAGGGCAGCTTGAGTGAAGATGGTAGTGTTGTACCTTCATTAAGTCCGATTGCGAAGTTCTTCAAGAGGTTGAAGAAGAATTACAGTGGTATAAAGACGGAGAAGTTTATGCGTCTTCAGGAGTTTGAGTGAAAGACTGGTGAGAATCTTCAGGAGACATCCACTTGTATGCGACAATTGAACACAACTACTCACAAAATGACTGAAGCACAAGGTGTTCAATATTGATATCAGATTCTAGACGAGAAGTTGTAGAGTAGAATATGTGATGTTACTCTCATGAGTGATGTGTCACCCACACTAGCTTTTGTGTTTATTCTTCTGAGAAGATTAAGCTTATCATAATGGAAGAGAGAATGATGACATTTTTGTTCAATAGGTACACAATCATTACTTGTCGTGTCCAGTAGAGCACCACAGAGTCTTGTTTCATTGATGATTCTAGTGGGAATCATGAAGTTCAAACACAACATTAATCATGTACTAGATAGATGGTTGCACATGCACCACTGCCTTTAATTTCTAGTCAGCACCATAGACCATCATGTTGGACCTATGGAGTTGATCATTAATGGAGAAATTGTTTCCAAGAGGGCAGAGAATAAAGATTTGAGACTCTACCTTAGTCGGCACTGGTTGTGTGTGACAACTGTGGACGAGCGGATCATCCTCAAGAGGGTTTTGATTTTTATCTAAAGTTGAGATTTGGTGATAGAGGTCGTGGCGAAGGTGCTCCACGAGCCCAAGGTGATACATGTATTGGTGCAAATGAAAAACTTGTAATGATTGCTGCTCCTACCACATAAAGCACTATGGCTACTCGGATTGAATAGTTGGAGCAAAGGCTTGCTGTTATGGCTAGTCTTGGATCAAAAGCTTCCACCTTTTGAGCAAGTTCAAGAGCAGTGATTTCTACATCTTATGAAGAAGAGGGTATTTTCTATTTGGCAAATGGAGCACAAGTTGAGGCATCGATTGCAATGATGAGATGTGTCCCTCATGCTTTTGAGAAAACTCTCACATATAAAATATGTGAGAGTATAGTCCCATATTTTGCTTGACTCAGATGCATAACCCTTGATGTTGGGCAAGACATCATGTATAAGTTTGAGTGTTTAGAGTAAGAATTGAAGCCTTGCCCATTCTAGATTTAGACATCACTTGGCGGCGTTAATGATAGGTGTTATTTACTAAGGAAAGTGTAACGATACAGTTGAGGCATGATCATGCACGTGATAGCTTGCTATGGAGTTTGTGTTGTGATCACATTAACGAAGTTATATGATGTGCTTGTTGGTGGGACAATCTTGTATATAATGGATTTTCATATAAATTATTTGACGTAGACAACTATCAATGGCCTTGGTTTGCAGTATGATGATGGACGTGTGAGCGAGCTACTTTTGAGATTCTTTCTAGAGCTCAATCATTTGAGTTTTTCCCTACGGCCTTGACATCTGTTGCGGATTTTAGCGAAATGCTTACGTGATCCGATGACTTGTTGGAGGGCAACATGTCGGACAACGATACTCTAATCTATAAGGATGTTGAGAAGATTGTGAGCTTTGTAACAGCCGTCTCTTCTTCTTTAGATAATACACTTTGGCATTCTCGCCATGCGTTATAGGAGGATGTTCATAGGTTGGTGAAGAATGCTTGAACTGAGGATTTTGTATTTGAGATAATAGAGACAACTTCAAGAAATCAGTCTCTTTGTGGTCCTAATGCATTGATCTCAATGGATACTACATCAATTGCATGAAAATATACACCACATGATGTTTGTATGTTGATTTTTTTTGGTGTAATAAGTACATGTTTGTCTACTGTGGTGTAGGTAGGTATTTTAGAATGGAGGTACTTGTATTTGAAGAGGGATGAAATTGCACAATTCGGCATCAAATAATTGGCATTTGGCATGCCGATTATGAGTTTCAACTTCAATAACGGGAGATTACACACGTCGTCCATTTTTATTAAACGAGAAGGTGTTTACTATGGTCAGTGTTGTGAACTTTGTGGAACTAATCATGTCTAGTCTCCTTACAACATATTGCATATTTGATGCAGCGTTATCCTTCATTGTTGCCAAGATCAGCTATTCGAGGATACCAAAAGATGTTGCCTTCAGATATTTCATTGTTGTGGTTTCCAGATCTTGATCAAGTTTGCTCTATTGATTTGATGATTGCGGGATGTTCATGATTGTGTCACACATGCTTTGATCATAACGCATGATTTCATGATCCTAGATATGTGATGTCTTGAGAGATGTTACTTACGTCATCTCTTGGTGCATATATGTACTCCATCATACATTTTAGAAAATGTGTTGTTGTTGGATGACACTCATATCCAATTCATGGCGAGTGTTCATGAGATTCTATCATTGATAAGATCGGCCGTATTGTTGAACGCAATCAATGTTGGCTCACGTGCTCATTGTTCACAATTATCGTGGACAAAATTTTTGCCACGGGAAAATATAATGTTATGCGTATGATTCCGTGCATAGTGATTATACATTTTTGTGTACAGTTTTTGAATTTTTTTCCAATATTTTCAAATGGTATGAGTTTCTGGCATGTCACATATGACATTGATGAATCATGTAAATCAGTCTTGAATGACTTTATCCACATTGGCTAGTTTTCCACATCACATGACTATCGTGATGATGAACATGGTCTTGGATGGAATCCTGTGATGCATAAGTTGATGAAGCTCATGCAACGTTGATGAGAGAGAGCGTGCAATGGAATTTATGACTGGTATGATTATGACTTCTCCAATTTTAAAGACGTCATGTTGTTAAGTTTTAGGTCATATTATTGACCTAAATTGTTTGACTTGAATTTTGAGCTTAGGTTTGGCCAAGCAACAACGTTTTTGCGTTGATTTGGTGATTTCTACATCACTTGTTAGCTCATTGCCAACCGGAACGATAATGTCAATGGCGGGGAGCGACAAGGGAAATATTTGTCATCCTTGGAGTTCATAGTACGTCAATAAAGAGCTTGTTAAACTTGCAGTCCTTGGAGGAGTTTTTCACGTGGAGATTAGTTCAAAAGGTGTACGGAGAGAGATACCGGTTATTTGGAGGGTTTGGCATAGCAACCATTGAGAGTGTTGACTCTCTCTAGTGTGACTGTAAAGAAAAAGTGGAAGTCTTTGATTGATATCAAGATCATAGGAGGAGAGAGACGACAGTTGACACAACTCCTAAGCAAGTATTAAAATTTGTTTTGCTTTTAATTTGAAGCAATTGGATCTTTTGATTGGCCTTGATATACAGATTGATGTAGATGATGATACACTAATCTTTTGTTGTACCTAGAAATACAATGATATGGAGAGGGACATGATTTGATATAAAGTGATGAACCTCTTGTAGGTTGGATTGATGGAGCTATTGCATTAAGAATATGCATTCGCCATTGTCATGCATGTCCACAAAGATGTACATGTCAACTATACGGAGCAGCAGATGTGTGAAGATTATCGCCCTATCAATTGCAAGATCAAATTTGATCAATATTGTATGCCTACATCCGAGACAATCTTTGATGTACTAGGCAAGCAAAGGTCTTCAGGATTTTGGATCTACATGCACGGTACAACCAATTTTCAATCCAAGATGTGGACAAGTCCAAGATAGCATTTTGAGGTGCCAACTTGAATGGAAAAAATTTTTTGTACTAATGAAAGTTCTTACCTTTTGGGTTGATAGACAAAATCCTAGCGAGAGTGAATTATGTCACATGCTACATCAATGACATCCTGATGGATAGTGATTCCGTGGAGGAGCATCAGAGTCATTTGCAGGTTATGTTTACAAGCTCATGGTCTACAGTTACACCCTCAAAAATGTAAATTCTTCCGGGAGGAGGTGAAGTTCTTGGATTAATTGATCTATTCAGATGATTCATACGTTAAGCGATCAAAGGTTAACGCCATTGCACGTATTTCTTGTTCTACAAATGTGAATAGAGTTTGAACTTTTATGGAATTGGCGTACTACTATCACATATATGTAAAAAAAACTATGTGCAATAGCAAGGCCGTTGAAAAAGTTATTGAAGTTGAATCAAATGTGACGATGACAAGAGGAGTAGGAGGAAGTTTTATGACAGCTTAACACATGCTTGACGTCCGCTCCTATCTTATGAAGACCTATTAGATGACGACCTTTTTAGTTGCATATTGATTGAAATATGTTGGTACTTGGAGCAGTATTAACTAAACATGATGATGAGGGTAGAGAGTTTGTTGTTGCATATACAAATTGTTCAAAGAATGTAGCGGAGTCCAAAGTTAGTTTAGACGAGAAGGAAAGTTTGATTCTGGTATGGGTTGTGAGACATTTCAGATACTACTTGTTTGGCGCAGAGTTTACTCTAGTTACTAATCAGTAGCCGCTCAAGTGGTTAATAAAGTCTAACAATCTTATATGCAAGCTTGCAGTATGGGCTCTCATATGATTTTTTGATCATGCATAGAACAAAAGGTTCTAACCTTGATGTCTTCTAACCAACTAAAGTCGAGTAGAAATTCATGCATTAGGCAAGAGGATGACACTAGAGCCATGTGGCATGGAAATATTGATCATGAGATGATGTCTGGTTGACATGCTTCTGCCTACTGGTGTTGGTTGGATATGAACTCTAGTTTAGAGAACCATGTGACAACATGCTATAGTGAGGTAGCACATCATCAATTGTGGATATAGTGGGGTATGACTTACTTGATAGAGTACTTAGTCATTTTGGTGAATCAACTTAGGTGTTAACGGATCAAGCTACATAGTTTCAAAGCAAATTTGATGTCTTGTGTGACAAGACATTTATTGATCATTATACCGTGTGAGATCATCCAGATGCATATGGTTGTATTGTGCAAGCGGTGAAGAGGTCATTGTTTTGTGTGACAAGACATTTATTGATCATTATGACAAGACATTTATTGATCATTATACCATGTGAGATCATCCAGTTGCATATGGTTATATTGTGCAAGCGTGTGACAAGACATTTATTGATCATTATACCATGTGAGATCATCCAGATGCATATTATTATATTGTGCAAGCGTGTGACAAGACATTTAATGATCATTATACCATGTGAGATCACCCAGATGCATATGGTTATATTGTGCAAGCGTGTGACAAGACATTTATTGATCATTATACCATGTGATATCATCCAGTTGCATATGGTTATATTGTGCAAGAGTGTGACAAGACATTTATTGATCATTATACCATGTGAGATCATCCCGATGCATATGGTTATGTTGTGCAAGCGTGTGACAAGACATTTATTGATCATTATACCATGTGAGATCATCCATATGCATATGGTTATATTGTGCAAGAGTGTGACAAGACATTTATTGATCATTATACCATGTGAGATCATCCAGATGCATATGGTTATGTTGTGCAAGCGTGTGACAAGACATTTATTGATCATTATACCATGTGAGATTATCCATGTGCATATGGTTATATTGTGCAAGCGGTGAAAAGGTCATTGCGCGTATGACATACAGGCACCTTGTAGATTGAAATATTTCGCAATCATGGTTGATAATGGGTATAGAGGTCATTGCGCGTATGACATCCAGGCACCTTGGAGATTGAAATATTTCGCAATCATGGTTGATAATGGGTATAGAGGTAATTGCGCAGATTGAAATATTTCGCAATCATGGTTGATAATGGGTATAGAGGTCATTGCGCGTATTACATACAGAAAGGCACCTTGGAGATTGAAATATTTCGCAATCATGGATGATAATGGGTATAGAGGTCATTGCGCAAGTATGACATCCAGGCACCTTGGAGATTGAAATATTTCGCAATCATGGTTGATAATGGGTATAGAGGTCATTGCGCGTATTACATACAGAAAGGCACCTTGGAGATTGAAATATTTCGCAATCATGGATGATAATGGGTATAGAGGTCATTGCGCAAGTATGGCATACAGAAAAGGCACCTTGGAGACTGAAATATTTCGCAATCATGGATGATAATGGGTATAGAGGTCATTGCGCAAGTATGGCATACAGAAAAGGCACCTTGGAGACTGAAATATTTTGCAATTATGATTGATAATGGGTGTAAATTAATTCGCCAAGCATCCTTGGGTTACTTCTCACCGTGTTTACTATTATATGACCCTAATTCAGATTTGCCTACATTCATTTGTCAACTATCTGATCAATCTTGATGATCTGAAGATGTGGAGGGTCCTCTGAAACAACTCTATGAGTTGAGTCATTTCAGAGGATGATGTCAGCAACGTTTGAGAACCTTGCCATCGCACAACATAGAGATATCTATGTTGCGAGAGTATTTGAGTGATCCGACGCAGGCTTGTTCATTGTTTTCATTGTCTCATTCTTATAAATCAGACATCTGAGAGAAGTGAAGCAAGCACACAACAAAACTTATAGCTTGCTGTCAATGAGTCTGTCTAGTCCCAATACCCCAAGATAGATCGATAGAAGGGTTATGTATCTGATCTCCCCTCTCCTTCACGGCGGATTGTCTTTCCCTTCACTCAGGTCGCTCTCTACTTCCAAATCGTAATATAACAACTAAGTTTTCCACATAGCAACCGCAATCAGCAAACTATACTATAGCACAGCTCTATCATACCCAATACAACTTACAAATTCTATCTAGTGTAAAAAAATTGACACTTAAGTTTTGAGACATCCCGATATCGTGATTTGAGTTCAAAGTCAACAGCAACAACCTGATAGTCTATTTTATGCAATGATACCCTCGCTCCATCACATTTCTTAGCATTCAGATATATTTGAATCAGGAGTAAAACGACACTTGCCATCCAGAGTGCTGAACCTACTTATAACAGTCCATACTTATTAGTCTTCATCCTTGACGACATGAAAAAAATAACAAAGTTAAGTTCCAAAAAATTCAATACAATGACAAAAGAAGAATAGTGAGAATTGATATTTACTTCTCTCGGGTGAATGTGGAAGGATATGGGCACCATTTTGCCAGAACAAGATCCAGCTCGTAGACTGCTCGGATACAGTAGCACATGTTCATAAACTGGGATAGAGAACAATCAAACACTCCGCTGTAATACGTCAATCCAGCCCAATATGCAGGTCTGTTAACTTTGGCAGCTTCATTGTGTTCCTCATTACGAATTCTCCACCTGGATATTGGTCAGGTCGGCAGTCTGTCAAAGCTGCAAAATTGCCTACCTCGAAATGATTCTCTATAACATCTTATCTACCCCCAAGGGGTCTAACGTTGAAACAGTAGGTTGAACCCATCGTAAATAAACTGACTAGCTTAGTCCCATCCTCCAGGACTTGTAAATCTCCAACGCCACTGTACGACAGATAACGTAACAACGTAATGTAAATAACAATCACAAGTATCTAATCCAAAAAATCCCTCACTGCTTTGCCAGAAGAACTTTGAGAAAGTCGACGATCAAGCTTTTCAACAGATCTTATGCAGAACAAGCCCATTCGACGGTGACACCTCATAAGCAGATTATGGTCATGGCAAAGTTTATGCTTGTAGTAGCTTCCTTGGTGATGGCGAATGTGGCGAAACAACGGCCTGCACTACCGCCACAAGAGACCTCGATTGTTAGCTAGATGGGTGCATTTGGAAAATACAAGACCGAATACATTCGACAATCGCCTGAAATCAAATGTCAATACGAGCTCGATCTCTGAATTCAGGCAGTAGAGACGAGAACATCAGATATGATAGAAAAGACCTAGTTGACACAAGAAACAGGCAAGCATGTCGAAACCGCCTTCAATTGGACTTTTGCACTTCAAAGCTCCTAACCTACTGGTCTAGGAAAAAATACAATTATTGATTTAGAAAACATTGGAAGAAACAATTATATTTCTATTTCTCAAACAGTTAACAGCCACCATGCAACGAAGCACAATTCTCTGGTGCTTCGTTAGTCAATCACGAGAAGGACCTGCACTGCACGCAAGCTGTGCAATCCTGTCCTGTGTGGGAAGAAAATTTTGTTTTACTTCTTTTGTACTTTTCACTATTCAGTATTTTTTGATGAAGTTAAGCAGATAGTTCGGGCTAGTTACATGCGGCAAGACGTCTTTGATGAAGTCTCTAAAATTAGCTATGTTGTGGCTACCTGGCAAGATACAGTTAGACTGTGGAGTAAAATTGACTATTAGATCTTGAGTGCGAAAGGGTTTAGGGTGTTGAAGATGACAACGAAAAGTGGACGAAGACTCAAACCTTTTTGAGGGATGGCTGAAGTATTATACAGTATCACATCTAGCGCCGGTCTTGTTAAATTGCATCATACTCCTTCCCGTAGTGATCCTCGAGTTGTACTACAACAATTCTCATCTGCGCAAGTAAATATGACCATATTTAAGTGACAGGGCGGATCCTCTATGTAGCTGTACCGTCAGCGATGATGATTTATTCCACCCGTGAAGTGGGTACAATTCACATGCTAAATTGTAACGTGTAAGAGAACATTTGGCATAGATTAAATCACCTATAGAACCCATTTCCACACCACCTGATATGTTTTTCCGTATCAGTCAATGACATGAAGTACAATTGAAATATAACATGCAGTATCGAGAAGAATGAATCGACAGGTAACAAGCTTGTAGACAGACCTAAGATAGACCATGAACAACCTCCCAAGAACAAGGCTTATAACGATGGTGCTTCTTGGTCACAAGGATTCTGTTTTATCCTTTTTTGAATCTCCTCATCCGTAAGCTCCTGCAGGAAAAAAAAGAACATGATTATTTGTTCTTTCTTGCAAGTTGTGAAGCTTCGTATGTCCACAACATATTTCTCCTTACATACAAACCGATAAACTGTTTTTATATAATCTATCAAGAAAATTTGTTTTCCATGGGGTATCTTGTGCGAAAGGACTTAGCAGTGCAAAAGTGAAGGTCTCTCGTGCGGTTCGAGAGAACTGAAGATACAAACAATGACGTTATTGAAAAAAATCAAGTCTCTCCCGTGTCTCTCCCGTGTCATCAAGTCTTGATTTTCCCTCCTGACCTACAGGTTTCTCCAGTTCCATCCAAATAAACAAATCCCTACCTTATTCATCCGTTTTCTCTTGAAATGCTTTTCTTAGCAAAAATGCAAATGCTATGTATGTAAAACGCTCACCGACTGTCACCAGATTAGCAATGCCAGACATCACAATGCCGCTGGGAAACATTGATAACATGCGTTAAACCTTGAGAAAAAAACGAAGTAACACACTGACATCCTTCGCCATACTCCGCATATCTACCCGAGTACCTGACTGATGTTTCACGAAAAGTTTACCGACAAGATGTTTACCAGATTTGGGTGCAGTTTAAAAATAAAATCGGAAAACCTAAAGAACTACATTATTCAACTTTGAACTCTTGTTCAACTATCAAAGTCTTAAGGAAGGCGAAATGACACGCAGACAGAAAGCCGTCGGCCGATGCTTATGTCAGCCATGATTTCGAGACAATAACACCAGACAGCTCTACAATCGCAAAAGGAAGTGCAAGTTCGTGTATTTGCACCGGTTTAATCAGAGTTGGTAACCGTACATCCCACTTGGTGCGCATGGATGTCTCTCATGGATGTCTCATGGAAGGCTATTTAATATGCACCAAGATGCTTACCTTGTGCCCAAACTCACTAATATTAGTGCAGCCGGCCCTGCTTAATACTGAGATATGCTGGCTTTCAATAAAGTACATCGAGAAGGTCTCTTTGGCTTATTAGTTTTGGACTGACAAATTTTTGCAATATAGCTTCGAGAATAGTAGAATTGGATCCCAGATTCACTCGACCCCCGAGAACATATTTCATTGGTACCTGAGGTACGGCGCAGTCTGCATGCCGAGGGTCCCACACAAGAGCGCATGAGCACTCCCACGCATCATTATGTTTGACCTCTAATGGGGCTCTGCGAAACAAGAACATAAAATATCTCAGTGCTGTCCTTATAAATTGTGATGAAAATCAATTTACTCCAAATAAAGTTACATAAACTTTCGGTCAAATACCTTCGCCACTTGCCACAGATGATATCTTTATCAGCCTTTCTACCATCTGGGCAAGTTTCTCCTTCCTCCCACAGGACAATCATACACTGAAGCCAGTTCTCTTTGGAATTTGGCGGTAGCTTAGTGGCAGGAAGCCATCCTTTCGGCCAGATATTCTGGTTGTCAGCTTTCAAATTAGTGTAAGCAAGTGTAAGCAGAACAAGAAACATTAATAACTCTACAACCAAAATAGAGTCCAAGAAAAAGATTGAGAACAATCACGAGATCTTACTTTCAAAAGATTATATTCAGCAATCTCCTGTTCCCGCTGCTTTTCTTGACCGGTTAAGACAACCTCCTGTCCAAAAACGTGGGATGCTTCTGCACTGAAGTGTCAAGCGATAGAATCAGATCAAGTTACGAAAGAGACAGTAAGGGAAGGAAGAGAGCAACAAAGATGACAATGATAAAAGCGAAAATGAAAAGCATTCCCGTCATTAGGTATTGTGAAGCCAGTATCCATGAGCTGAAATTAGTAGCAACACCTCTTTTAAGAAGACTGACGGTGTTGTAGCGGTAATATCTGCCGCAATTGGTAAAAACAAAGTGGACCGTGCCCACCGTCTCACCAAAGTACACAAGGATTTAACCATTCACACTGGTTATTATCATTTGACTTCTTTTAAGACTACACTGGGAGCAAGTTGGAGGAACAAAACCAAAAAATAAAATCCCAGCAGGAAGGAATTTGGTCTATCTTGTAAACGTGAAGAACGTGTTGTAAAGCAAAGTTGTTGGTTGAAATTCCTGCCTACATAGGATTTTGCCAACAAATCACATCGTGACAAAACTGATCCCTTAACGAGCACGAACTTCGGCTATTTATCAACGAGTAGAAGGATGATGATCAAGATACAACTATAAGTCAACATGCCCAAGGGAGAGAATCTAACTTGAAATCTATCCTCTAGGTTCGATGAATCTATCGTAATATCAATGGACGACAGTAGCAATATGCAACTAGCACACGGTCAACCGTAAGAAGCACACTAGCAAGAAGATGGAAGACATTGCATCCTAAACTCGAGCCACGGAGTTGAACATCTTACAAGCTGTTAATTCTTCTCGGTAAATGCAGCGGAGCTCAGGGAGCATCACTAATTGCTGTATGGCAAATATCAGTTTGCAATGACAGCGGACTCCGAGACGCTCTCGTTGTGTATGATCTGCCGAACCCTCGCGACATACGACTGAAGCAATATGTACGCTATACAGAACAGTTCTAGGCAAAGCTACAGAGAGAGTAATTGGTAGCTCTAGTTGATTGTGATGCCCGTGTGCTGTATATGTTTAAGAGGTTGCTGCCCAAATCTTCACTTCAATTGGAACTCGCTAGACAGAGATAAATACTTACAGAGTATCGTCTAGATCTACCTCCTCCTCAATTCCAACCCAATCAGGCACCACGGCCTGGTACTTGGGTCCAATGCGAACCTTCGTCCTCTTCCCATTGCTCATTTTCATCAGCTCCCTCTCGACTTTGCCAATCCCGGCATCCTCCCTCCACCAACCCTTGTTTTCCCCTCCAGGCTCTGAATCACCGCATGCTTCTCTGTGTTTCTTCATCTTCTTACAAGGGCGGCAGTACCATTCGTCAACTCGGGGCACAATTTTCATTCGAGAGTTCACACAAGTCATATGGAAGACTTGGTCGCACTCGTCACATATGAGAGAACTATTAGCATCTTCACGCTCTCCACATACCTTACAAAACTGTACAGAAGCCGAATCCCCCACGGTTCCAGGATGAGGTGCTGGAGGGCGATTGTCAATGGCATATCTGTATAAACCCCCAACACAGCCTGCAAACCCTGTATGGGTATTATGTGTGGTCGTGTCCTCAACATTGTCACCATGATGCTGAGCTAGCCACTCTCTCCTTTTAGGACCATGAGCTTCAGGCAAAACCTCCACGGATTTAGGAAGCGAGGATATGCACTGGTCCACTGTCTCTCGATCTACGGAAAATCCTCGTGATCCACCAACACTAGAGGAATCACTTCGGTGGCAGACATCAGTACTTTCCTTCAAAATCTCCACTGAACCATTCTTGGAGATGGAGTCTCCTGAATTCGCCGTATCTTTCGCTACGTCGGGACTAACGATGCATTTTTGGGCAGGACTCTTTGACAGTGAGACCTCTTCATCTGTGTCAGGAGGTGCACATAGAACTTCAGGACCGTCACTTTTTATTAACTGAGACTGTCCATTGGCCTCATCCCCGCCATGCACGGGTGATTTCGTCTCCGATGATGACTTAATATCTTTGACAAGAGAAACATCCACAGGTGTAGTCAAACGTCGCCGTTTGAACTTTTGGACAGTATCGGTGTCAATAAGGGATCTCAAACCATGTGTGCCCAGATTTGATGGCATCTTTGTATCCAAATCTTCGACTGTTCCCGAAAGGTCCTCTAGACTGAGGGCGTGGGCTTGCTCAGGTGAGTCCTTTAGATGGTCTTGTCCGTCCGAACCCTCCTTATCTTCTTTTTCTCCTGTTCCTAACATGTGACCTGCTCCATCTTTAACTGATGGCTTCAGCATTTCTAACCCTGATACCGTTTCCAACATTTCTTGCACCTCCGAAGCACTTTCTGAGACAGCATCTAGACCTCCATCAAAAATGTCGTTGGCAACTGGTAATTCAACAAAGACATCAGCATCTGAGTGTGCCAAGTTTTGTTGGCATAGCAAATCATGACTCACCATTCCGTTGAGCTCAAACCCATCACTAAACGATATCTCAGGTGAAATGTCTACTTCTAAAGAACAGCTGCTGCAAGTTTTAACGGGTTTCTTCTGCGCCTTGTAAAAGTCAAGCTCCGCTTGATCTTTGCAAGGAGAATACGGTAACACTAAATGAAGAACTATCTCCTCGGAATCTATCCGGGACTCTTTGCTATCACTACTAACTTCCTCTTTGTCTACTAGACTATTACCGCGCACGTCAACTGAAACAGTACCTGTCGTTTCTGATAAAAGAGGTCCTAATTGACACCACTCCTTAGATTTGAGTGGTCCAAGTTTCTCGCAAGAGTTGGTGACAAACTGGCGGGCAGAATTCTCCCACCTGTTGCCACTACTCACAGGAACTTCCAAGCTTTGGAGCCCACAGTGACAGTTGGCCAATCCTTCGCAGCCCAAGATCATGGTGTGGTGCACATTTGGGCATACATAACTTCCAACCACCCCTTCATCGTCACGAATGCCAGCTTCCGAAGCATCAATATCGGTTTTTAAGGAAATTCGGCAAATTGCTGAGGAATTGACCTCCCTTAATCCTTCTGACGCCCGTTGTACATGAGCAGCAGTGGTCGACTTCCCGGAGACTGCAACTATCCAATGACAGAATCAGTTTGATATCAACATGAAACTACATGCACTCTGAGAAGGTAAAGCTTGTAGCTGAGAGGGTTGAACGTAGTAAGGAGGTAAATATCGAACCTACGCATAAGTATAACTAACCACTTATGGAAGTAAAACTTAAGAGATTTTTCTGATTTCCACACCAATACTTGAGAGTGGGGTTTGAGAGATAGTCTAGTCAATACTGTCATCTCTGACTCAACGAAGAGAATAAGATAAAAGTAGCAGGACTCCTAGTCGAGCACAGTAGCGGATGCGTGCAAGCGGAGAAGAAAAGACCAATGACCTCAAGAGATCAGCGTGGGAAAAATGTGTGAAGCTTAAGTCTAAACTTGAGTACCTTGCTCTACTCATGCACGAGAGATCCGCATGGACTAGAGAGAACACAGAGGAATCATCCGAGCGAATAAATAAGAATAGTGTCCTTCACCACGTTCAGCTAACGGTTTGTGGTGATATGACAAGTGCAACCAACAGATAAAGGATGGAAACAATAAAGGCAGTAATAATAAGCAAACGGCAAAGCTAACCACTTGCCCCCAATCTCCACTAGGCAGAACCGACCTTGATCTGAAATATCATTGTCTGGAGCTTTGACCACTTCTTCCCGTTTCCTGGCTCAAAATACGGAGAGAAACGGTGGCATGTTTGCACTAGATGGCCAGACTACACTTTCTAGTATTATTTCTGATAGTATCTTAACGAAGATCATACAGATTGCCCGAAGTAGTAAAACCAGGGTAAGCAAAAGAGGAAGCTTACTAACTTGGACCTCTCTGAGCAAACCTACTTACTGGGACAAGCTTTCCACGAACTTCCAGTAGTGTACGCGAAATGTAAGAGAATCCTCTTCTACTTAGCTAGCAAGGCGATGGACGAAGGACGAGGGACGAGGGACGAGGGACCCATCAGATAGGTTGCTGCAAAAGCCCAACCAACAAACCTTCATCAGCCCGAACACCTAAGATCGCTTCCTTGAGATTCTCGGTGGTACACCTAACAACAAATCAGTTTCAAGACCTTCATAGAAGTTGCATCGTGATACTAAGCGATACATCTCTCCTCAAAGCACTATATGGTTTTGGAAGCAAGGATGTAACAAAGAAGATGAGCATATTTTCTAGTTCACGAAGAGCATAAAACCGTCCTCATTAGTAGGATTTTCAGCGTGAAGATCATGGACTCCGAAGCCCTGGCTAAAGAATGCCTGGGATGAATGTAAAGCTCGTCGCTATTAGATGTGTCTTTAATAGAATAAAGAACATGATATCAAGATTGACGATTGATAGGTTAAGCGAATCTAAGTTGATGATTGCATGTATGAGGTCAGACGATTCTAAACCTTGCACATTTAAACCATTAAAAAATAACATGATTAAAAGCAAAGGGTTTAATGTGCGCAAGGAGATCGAGAAGCACAGTATGTCCCGGGAGGTACAACCAAAGGGGCTCTATCTCAGGCATAGCCCGATGCATTGGAATTATCAAGAAAGAACAAGCCCGAAAATTGGCAACGAAATATGGTAAATAATACATAGCATATACAGTATGAAGGAGTAGACAGATAAACTAATGATTCATGGACACAACTGAAACAATAAAAGAGTTGCAAAAAAGGGTGAAGCAGACAGCAGCAACCCAAGGGATGATATGCACAAATAGAAGGCAAAGTGAGTAAAAAATGGTTACAAGAATAAATGAGGCCGTAAACACTGACATGACAGAACAATGTGCAGTTTGTTCCTCGAATTCGATGCAGGGAAAGTAATCAAAGACCGTCAACTAGTTCTAACGAACGCACATGATTCTGCGACACAAGACCCAGGCTGCTTCATTGTGTTCCTTCTATCCCGTTGCTTGAACATATAAAGGTGCACAAAATGAACAGGACGACCAAACCTAAGGCCAAACCCTTAGAAGCAAGTTGACCGGTCTTGATATTCATACACAGATTACATACACAGATTTAGAAGCAAAGTTTAGAAGAAAAGAAAGAGCAACTACGAACATATTCATATAACAAAAATAACAAATTAATAACATATTAATATAACAAAAAGATATTGGTGTATAGAGAGAGAAACTATATTAGTTTGAACTATATATCAACAGAAACATTGCTAAACAGAACATACAATAATGTTTAGAACAATTACAAAGAATTTCACAAAGCGATAGGGCTTGTAAAGAGCACAGACATTTTTCAACTATTTCTATGTCAGATGTTTCCAATGAACAAGGTTAGCCACCACCATTTCGAAGTAGCTACTGACAGAAACTCAGTTCACCTAGTAATATAAGCAATATACATGCCTCTTAGGAAATAATGGAAAGATAGACAGAAAACCATGCCATCTGGGAATGTAGTATTTGTATCGTACAGGAGAATAAACATTATCTCTTCGTTGTTTAGATTTCAAATCGACTATGTGTGTCCTACGAGTACAAAAATTAAGTCTTTTGTTTCCGATTGTATACAAAGTAAGTTAATAAAATCCATTAGTGATAAAAAGGCCTATCAAAGGATACAAGCAAACATCAACAAGACAATCAAAAAGACCACCCAAACTTCACAGAGAAGACAAACCGCTACAATTTATTCATGAGATCTATCTTCAAATCCAAAATCAAATTCAAAGAGATGAATACAAGAAACTACAAAAACAGAATACTAGAAAATAACAAGAGTTAACACGAGATCTTCACCACAAAAACACAACAAAACGATAGGCAATCTGTCACTTATTAGTACAAGCAAGAGCTCTGGCACAAGCATCTCCTTTTGCTCCATCCAACCTTCATGGTGAGAATGCTTCATATACTACCATCTCCACAAATTTAATAGAGGTGAATACAAAGAGCTAAAAAAAGGTTCGAAGAAGTAAAAGAGTGTCCAGTAATATGAACAACCCTTGCAGTAACACCAGTTAGCCACAAAGAAAGAAGAAATAGAAGTGTGGTGCCAAACCGTCCCTTCTACGTATCCTCAATTGTTGTCATATTCAAACAAGTCCCACGCCATTCTGCTGACCCATATCGATGTCTTATCAAGTGGAAGGATCTCCTGTAAACTCCAACATGGATACTTCCATCGATGGGAAAAGAGCAAGATTAGATACTGGTTCAACTTTTGCTTATCAGATATTCACGTCTACCAAATTTCAAACTTTGAGAACATCCGGTTTGTTTTAGCGAGGATAGTGGAACTAGGCGAAACAGAGTACCTTTGACAAAGCAATTTCGGTTGAGAATGGTTGACTTGATGAGGGAAGTGAGGTTCATTCCACACTGAATAATCGCTAAACTTCATACTGCTCCAAATAACGTGAGTTGACATTAAGCTTCCACAGGTTACATGCAGTGAAGTCCAGAAAAGTAGGGATATACAATAGCAGGTGATAAATCGTACAGTTTTATCAGTTGCATAGTGACAAGTAAGGAAAGATCAAATCAACGATGAATATAGAGTCAGCAAATGAGACATACAAAAGTAGGAGCATTTAACAAAACAAGAACCTGCAAAATTAACCTTCAGTTGAATGGATGCGGCCATCATAGTCTGAGGTACTGTGCCATCACCTAAACAGTGTGATAAACAATCGGTTTACATAGAGTTCTGTTCGCACAGTATAATCGTACAATTTAATTCGTTTGGGGTAAATTCAACCTGATGACTAGCAAAGACCAACGAGTGTTAAGAACTGGCAATCTTTAATTTCTTCTTCAACATAAACCTCCATCTTAGCTAAGATTGTCAGGAACATCAAACCCTGACACGAAAGGAGAAGACAAGAAACACAACTTAAGCATTGGTTCCACATTTAATAACTGATAAAAATCAATTGATTTAGTCAACTAATAAAAATCATTTACTAGTTCAAAATCAGAATCATTTTTCAAAAACATCTTTCCATACGATAATCTGTAGTAATCATGATCCATTAGCTGTCGAAACATCCGGTCTCGAAATCTGATTAGATCTGCTCGAGATCTGTAGAAATCATAGTGCACTAGCTGGTGCACTATGATTTCCAAAAATGAAACCCAAAGATGGAGTTCTTCATCAAGATATTTACCTCTTTCATCCTCCTTTGGTCGTTCGACTCTCCTACAGATATTTACTAAACATTCAACCAAGCTGCATGGTCGAAAACTAAAGAAACTAACAGCATATGTCTCCCACATGGAAAGATAAGGAGAAAAGAAGATGCAGAGACTTCGACTTCCAACTTCCAAGATGGAAGAGACAGATAACAGTGCAACCTAGCCGAGAGGCAAGGCACGCAGAATAACACTATCAGTGGAAAGGAGTAACATCTTGAGCTGTAAAAAAGCGAATTAGTCACATATAGACCTGTAAAGAAGCTGAAATAGCGCGAAATTCTAGACAAGTCAGATACCGCTGGATACAAGAACTTAGATCTACTCTAGAGGACCGCAAGATATATCTTCATCGACAATCTAGAGTGTCAACATTTTTTCAATATCTTTCAGGTGGAGAGCGTTGCACCAATAATTCAGATTAAAATCTAGACATAGCAACGTTAGTTGGTATATCTAGCTTGGTGCTTGATAAAAGCTTAAGTACTAAATCCTAAACCCATCATCAACGATTGACCAGCTCGGCAAGGCGTCCTAAACTGACTTTTCTTGTTATTTATGACCAGTATTTATGGACTAATGCACATTTCAAGGAATGGATCATATCGTTTAATGCGAAGCGAAAGGTGAATGCTCTCCAAGCCAAAAATTCTTGCATTTCCACCCTTGTAAGTTACTTCGCAATAGAAATACAGCTACGTGCGCTATAAGATGACTAGAAGTACACTTGCATCTTAGAAATCCAACGCGGCTATAAATTCCCCGTGATCCTTTTCATAATAAGGGCTTGGAAAATTTTGTTGTGTTAAAGGACAACATGGAAGTATGTTCTATTAACCACTGGCCCAATTCAACATATAAAAATAGATGGAATGGAGATATAGATGACCGATTGGAGTGAATTAACCAAGATTGATAATAGAGAAGCAGATATTACAATTGACTTGTCTCCAGTAATAGAACCAAATTTCTGACCTCCATCCAGGTACTTGTAAACTTAAACGTTTTTTTCAAAAATCGGAGAGTACATGCCCAGCATATTGGGACACCAGGTCATCTTAGTGGTTTAATTTTGTAGATAATAAATTTGTTATGGTAAGTAGGTGTTTCCTAAAAAAGGGCACATTATTTATCAAAAGCACGAAAGTTGAGAACTTAAATCTTAGTCTTCTTCTGTTCATCTCCGGTTCTCTCATTTAATCATAAGTGCGAAAGTATAGTGAAATGGCGTCCTCCTACAGTCCTTTACCAGTTTTAAAACATACCAAGTGAAAACAAACCCAGCTGGCTACTGTTCTTCTCGACTTTTCCCGGTTAATAAAATACCAACAGGAAATACCAATAAAACCAAAAGATTCAGTACACCATGTAACTCAAGACCAGGCAGTCTAAATGAATTAAAATAACAAAAGGTCGAAAAGATATTGTGATTAAACTTTCTGTTCAACAAATTATGAGGATCGCTGCATGTACACTGAGCTTAGAATGTGATGTATTATCCACCATCTAGAGCGACTCAAGCTAGCTAGGTGATAGCTGGAATAAATATTTAAAAGTGCTATGTCTGGTCAGTCTTCTCAGATAGAATCCTTGACCAGCTTCAGATGGTAATTCAATGACTATGGAGAAGAGGGTTAGTTAATAGGATGCAACCCAGTATAAATTTACAACGAACCTACGAAATGAGTTTGAAAAGATATGGGTGCAGGTAACTAAAACTAAACAAGACGGAACAAGCAGCTACGTGAAACACGAACACACTGATTTGACCATCAGACAATGTGAGAAGTCTGAAGTTGAACTATAAAAAAGACGAAGGCGAATTTACAGTTTGGTAATTCGCCTGACTACGATTCCCACGAGATTCAGATTTTGAGATCTCAAATCATATCGATGGGTGCTCAGCTATGCATAGAAAGTAATGCACATGTCTGCATTGTAGTGGATAGCTGAGAATCTACTGTCAAAGCACGGGTAATGCTACGGATTGCTATACTCCAAAGATGTAAGATAAAAAGATACACAGATACAAAGCATAAAAGTCGGGTGCGTTAAAATTAAACACCAAATTTTGCCTTGTCTGGAACAATCAGAGCTGTTCCGAATAAGGTCGAGAACAATCAAAACCCTAATAAGAGGTAGAATCCACAGCAGACCAACCGGAATATAGTAAATTTCAACTCAAAGGTTGATCGACTGCATCGGGGAGGAAAAACTAGTCCAAGGTCGGAAGGTGACGAGCACAATGACAACTCAAAGAGAGAAACAAAAGACTTCAGAAGTATGAAAGAGCCCCTCGCAAGGTGGTATACGTTCTTAAAAGAAACATGCTGGTGCACTCAGAGTAGAGCGCGTACCGAACGACTGATCTGAGACAGGGGAAGAGCTGGAAGAAGAGTCACGGGCAGGCGCAGCAGATCGCCCGTTGTAAAGGAACAGCTCCCAATCTGGTCCTAGAAGTGATATGTTTCTGGATTATCTGTCTGTCTTTGACTGGAAGTAGTTCTCGGGGACCTCAGTAGTAGGCAAAGTAGTAGTAGTAGTTTACAAGACGACCTGAAACGGGAACGTGGCAGAGCCAGTCAATAACCAATCCCACGTTTGTCTCCCACCTGATTCGTTCCTTTGCTTTCTACGTTCTACTTCGCCTTAAAAACGATGATTCACTTCTGCCGCATAAACAAAATCATATGTCAACCGGCTCGACTCACTCGAAGTATTTCGTGTACACTGCCACATTGGCTAAATGCACACTTTTGCCCTCTCGTCCTGCCAGCTATGCTATACATGAACAAACGTTCGTTCTATCTCTACGACCTTCTCTCCCATCCGTCCTCCAAACAAATCCATACAGCAGCAGCCAGCCTTTCTTTACCAAACCTTTTCCTGCTCTCTATCGCGAGCGAACGCTACTAACCTCCCCGACTCTACTCTAGTCCAGTCCAGTCCAGTCCAGTCCCGTCCGTTTACTACTACTACTTTCTTTCTTCCCCTACAATAAGAGTAAAGATGAACTCCAATCCTCATCGCAAAAGTCTAGTTTATGTGCGTCTACACTTTGTACACTTCTACTTGTACACTCTAATCCGCCTGCATTCGCGATCTATCCAATTCCTCCCTCTCTTGACCCCCAAGCAGAAGAATTGGAACCTCCGTCTCATCTCTCCCCTTTCCGTCCGCTACTATTCTTTTCCCCCCTTTACACTGACACACAATCTCCCTCCCATCGTACGCCACTGTAGTCGAGCAAACGCTCTACAAGCCAAAGCGCACCCATTCCAAACCCAAAGCTTAACTCAATTCCCTCCCCAGTG
Source organism: Marchantia polymorpha subsp. ruderalis (assembly GCA_037833965.1). Lineage (NCBI taxonomy): Eukaryota > Viridiplantae > Streptophyta > Marchantiopsida > Marchantiales > Marchantiaceae > Marchantia > Marchantia polymorpha. The sequence goes on from AP031357.1 coordinate 295,958, forward strand.
TCGGGAGAACGGGAGGAAAGACAAAGTGGGTCGCGAACCGTTTTTGCTACTTTCTCTCTTCCTGTTTTCTTTGGCAAATGGCAAATCCAAACAAACGCCTCCTCACTGACTCGCAAAAATGCCAACGGTGATAACCGGTACTGCCTTCTTTGTATTTTCTCCGCGCTCACACTATGATCATGACCTTGACCTGGCAATGAAATCAGAGGGGGGCGTCCCTTTACCCTAATTCATCAACCCCAATCTAAACGTCTGTCTTGACCTAGCGTCGACATTTTGCCCCACCTCAAAATCACCGATAATTATGTGCCACCTAACCAATCTCTTCTTGACTTGTTTATACCTTGTTGAATCAAAACGGCATTCTTTAAGATAAGACTCTTAAAGTCTTTTGTTGTACTTAGGGGCACAGTTTGATTCTCGGTAAAGTAACGGCACTTTGTATTTTCGTCAACTTTTCATGACTAGCCATCGTTAATTAACCTGGTCAGTCTCTGGATGAATATATTGTGAAGGTGAAACTGAAACCATATTTCGATGGCCTTGCGTTCCACAATGAGGAAGTTTCTGCATTCTGCTTCTATTCATTTTGAGAGACTAAACTGTAAGTCGCTTTCTTAAACTACACAAATCCGACGTTGAACGAAACTTCAAGTACTGTAGTGCTTCTCTTCCATTCCTTCCTGGAGTGAAACGTGCCACTTTCTTTACACTGAAGAAACTTCTGCATTCGTTGAAGCCTTACGAAAGCCCAGGGTGCATGATCATATTGTTATGAAACTTTCTCCTGTTCTACCACACAATAGCTACGGAGTTTTGAGCGGCGTGTATCGACCTAGGTCAAGCTGACTTAAGCTCAGAACCATTGGATACATATGATGTAACCGCAAAGTGCAGGAAGGGAGTGAACTGAGTAAGTATGTCCTCAACACGACTTCCAGTGACCCGAATCAACGAACAATGTTCCGTACAACACTGTTCAGAAACAGGATCTTCGGATGATCCCCTTTGTACGTAGTTTGAAGTCCGACCCACTGCCCTAATTGTTCTCATGCTGTTCAGAACTCCTGCAGTGGAGGTTTCCTCATGCATGAGCTTCTCATTGGCCAGGAGCCTAACGTGATGCTCTGACTCCGAAGTCCCAGTGAACCGTGCTAATTACGATAACCCTTGTTGTCTATAGCCGTGATTGGGATCAGAGCCCGCTATGTCCAAACCCGTTGTGACCACGAGACAGACAAACAGGCAGACCCACGGATTGATTGTCTTGTGACGGCTGTGATTGCAAATGTGAGATTTGCCACTCCCTTGAACTCTAAAATGTAGCTTCCTAACATTTGAACGGTGACCACATGCTTGCTGGTGGAATCGCATTTTCTTCACATCACTGTATGGGTTCCAAGCAAATATGTGAACAAGTATATGAGCACCCCGGTACTACATGTTTTCTGTTGCAATTCTGTCAAGTTTGTTGGTCCCTACTCCACGGGGTGGTTGTGAAAAGTTCTGGTCATATCATTGGGATGTGCTACATCCAAGTTTTGCAAAGCAACTTACCGGTGTATGGCGCGAGAGGAGAAGTTTGGAATCATATGACTTCCGTAGAAGGGGGAGATCAACTTCTTAAAACCCAAAATAATAAAAACCCATCGAGAGTTAAACAGAAGAAACCAAGAGGATAGGATGGGACTCGGAACCATAGCATCGCAATGTGATATGAGATCTCCAAATTATATAACTGACAAGGTCTTCATCTTACAAATATCATCCACAAAATTGCCTTCGGTTATTGTTCCCTATGTATCGATGACGGGTATTCTCTATATATATGGCTGTTTGGAGAAATATGCCTGAAATTAACTATTCAATACTATGTATAGTGATGTGTAATACCTTATAACCAAGTAATAAATTCTCAATCAATCTATACAATTCATGTGGTATTCTATAAATCTTAAGTAACAATGAGGTGCTATTTATCCTATTTTAAAACACAATATTATTCTATGATTATACCAGGTATCCTTTTGCCCTAACTTGGATAAGCATATCAACACATATTATATTTATATTCTTGTGACTAAGATCTTGAATGATAACATAGAGAAATATATGTAGCTATATCCACACAAAAATTTAAAAAATCAACTCATACTATAATTATTTAGTGTATCCCCATATTCACAATTTACAAATTGTTTATGCAGATGTATGTACCAAGGTAAGTAAAGGAGCTTGTTAGAGTTCAAAATTTGATGCACAATGCATTCAAATTTCAAACAGCACAAATTAGTTCTAGTATCATGATATATTATCACATCCATTCAATAAAACAATATATAATAAACTCTTATTATTAAAAATAATAATATATTGATTTATTCCAACATATTATCAAAGCTCCTAATAAAAAGCATATATTGGTTGTCTTAATCATACTAGCGAAATATATCAACAATTCAATAAAAATGTATCTATATCTATATATTTTTATAGATATATAAAAAAAATCAATTTGCTGGTGATATACATCATGATATCGCCAAGCTTTAACTTCTATTAGCTTAATCTTGATTGATTAAATTAGTTAGTCTCTCAATATGTAAGAAAATGCTTTCAATAAAACAAAATAATAAAACATGCAATATCATGTGAGTGATGAATCACATATTTTATGATAATCTCCTCTTCTCATGTGCTTTTCTTTGTCTATTGTGTAAAATTATGTTTTGGATTTTAGCAATCGATGTCAAAGGTTAATCAAATTGTCACAATAAATTTGACAAAGATGAACTTATGAAATGAAATCAAGAGCATATGGAAATGGAAGTTGTGAGCCTCACCAGCCTTCTACATCAAGCACCACAGACAAATAAACAAGAAAAGAGTTCCCAAAAAATGAAAAAAAAATAGCCAAGCTTCAATAAAAATTGCCCTCTAGAAAGTCAAAATTGATTGATGGGCAAATTGTTAACTTTTTAACATCAAGAGAGTCGTAAAAATTGCTAATTCAAGCCAAACAACAAACATTGTTTGGAAACAAGGAGTATTATTTATCAAATAATTATTCTTCAGCTGACAAAAAAAGTATGGTTCTTTTTGCTGTTTATAACATAAAATTAACTATTATCTAGAATATCATAATATTAGTCAAATAAATTTCTTTTTGCATCAACAATGCCAAATATAATGTCCAAAGTTTGACAATATAAGATGATTCTCACAAAGTTATGAAGAGCAAAATATGATATAATCAAATATGATAAACTGATTAAATTTTGCTTTGAAAAAATTTAACTCAAAGATAAGATGAAGACTATGAAATTGTGAATTTACTTCTATATTAAATTTAAAATCTTTGAAAGGATAAGATTAGATATGAATGATGATGATTGTGTATTATTTGAGAATTTAGAACCATAATTTTAATGCATAAAATTGTCAAAAACATTGTATGTTTCTTTACAGCTTGTGAGCTTCAAAAAATATTTCTTACAAAGAACTTAAATCACATCAATGATTTTAATTACCTGATAATTAATCTCTAAAATATTGAATTAAGGATAAAAAATGAATGTGAAAAGTTGTATCTTAAGTTTGTTAACTACTTATTAGACATCACCTCTGTTGTTTTATTTTGATACATTAATAGTCATTAACAATAAGGTTGTAATTGATTTGTAGTTCAATGATTTACGGTGAAATATGATGTAATTATCTATTCATATTTTTCATCCTGTAAAATATTAAATGTGATTTGAAGATTTTCATATTCACATAAAAACAAGTACAAGAAGTACTTTGAATTCAAACAAAACTTTTTATGTCAAAATATAAAGTCTGATTATTTTTTATACCAAAAATCTTTTGAAATAAGATAAAAAATAATGACTTCAAGAATGCATGTCCTAAGATTTCTTTTAGCCAATGTGATTCAAAAAAGTGATCTTGAAAATGATGACTTACTCAATAATGAATCATGTAGAAAGAAGAATGACTTATACAATTCATGTCATAATATTGATGATGTCACAATTTATAACATTAACAAATGATACAACAATGAAAAAATAAGATAAAAATCTATTAATATTTTAAATTTATATATATTAAAAATGAAATGTAAAAAAACTTTAATGAAGCTCTAAATTGAAAATTATTCAAGTCAAATTTTCTTGATTTTGATTTGAAATGAGTAATATATGTCATATTGGATTAAGATACATTAGAAATAAATATTTAATAATTCTTGTTATAATTTTTTATTATTTTGAAAAGATAGTAATTGATTAAGAATTGTGTAAACATTTTATTATGAATTTAGCATTATATAAGAGTCTTTCATATAGAAATAGATAGTTTCAAAGTAGTAAGTTGATTATTAACTTAATGATGTTTACAAAAAATTTTCGAATTCTTTATTTCATTGGAAGTTATAAAATTTATTAAATAGTAAAAAACACAAAAAATTCTGTCAATTTCATTTTTCAAAAATAATACTTGTTGGAAATTCAAAATTTTTATAACTATTTAAAGTTTGAAAGGTTAAATTGAAATTTAAACTTGTCATAAACTAAAAATACTACATACAATTACTGAAGAAAGTGTTTTTTAGAAGGATTTAAAAATTTATTAGAAAAAATTGCAATGAATCTTAGTTTCATGAAGGTTTATTATTAGTAACAATTTTTTTAAGAGATTAAATTTACAATTTTGATCAATGTGCATAATATACATATGAATATTTTTTATTTTACAAATTTTGATTTCAAGATGTTAAAATTGATTATGGTTTGATGAATTTTTTCCAAATTTACTTTGATTTGTGATTTTTGAATTTAATTAAAAAAAATTAAAAATCAATTGTAATTTTTTGTTTTTTAATATATGTATCTCATACTTATTTATGAAATAACACTAGTAGGAAATTGAATCAAACATTAAAAAAGATGCAAATTTTTTTAGATAATTTGAACATTTAACTCAATTATTAAAGATATTAAGGTTATTTTCATCCATATTAAGTAGGCTGATTAAATTATCATTATTAATCAAAGCTAGTAAAAATTTATAGCACTTTTTTTCAATCATTTTTTATGTAAAACAAAAATGATCTTGTTAATGTAGGTAGCAGTGATGAATTACATATGTGAAATGTTATTTATGCTTGTACGTTATTGTGTTGGCCAAATGGATTCAACGTTTGACTTTTTGCCTTACCAATCAATATTGAAGTTAGATTTAGAAGCTCTTATGTCTCGTTGTATTAGTTTGTGACACTTGTTTAGTTTATGATCCAACAATTCTCATTCCAATTTTATTTTTGTAAAATATTTCAAGGCTTTCAGAAGAGATTCACCAAGCTTGACTTAATACAATCTTGTACTAGTTTCAACATCATCAAGCGTTCTTGTCAGTGTAGTGTGATAATGATGATGGAAGATTTGTGAATGCATACTTTTTCAATGCAATTACAAGTCTTAAGCCAATTAGTTGTTGAATATTTTAGAAAAAAAAGGGGCAAAAAAATTAAGAGCTTTTGAGTAGTTGAGAGGACTTCTAATGTCTATGTGTGAGAATATACTGCAAACAAAACTTTGAAGAAAATAAGACCAAGTAATATCAATGATTACACAAAAAATCAATGAACCAAATTTAAATAATACAACAAGTTTAATACAACAATCTGTTTATTTTAAAAAAAATTTAAAAAGAAGATCGTATGTATTGATCATACAAGATCATGCTTCAGGTTAATTCTAAAAGCGTGATCTCCAGATTGATTTCGATTTAAGATAAAGTTTTTAGATTTTTCAATAATTCACAATCTTTAAAGATTAATGTTCCAAATACTTGTTGTGTTTAAATATACTAGAATCTTTTTTTTTTAGAATTGAGGTGGAGCATGACAATTGATACCTATAAACTTTTAGACATTCAACTTGCAATTTAATCAATTGTGGAATGAATTGAATAAAACCTAATAATTTACAACAGAGTCTAACAAATCAAACTTAATATGTTGTCATAATTTTTTCGATTTGGAATATAGATTTGATACGATCATATCTATATCACAATAAAGATTTAAAACTTTTTGTTTCAAACTGATCTCAATGATAAGCTTAAAAAAATATATTTATTTGATGATTCTGCTACGGTTACATATTAAGCTTCTATTGTAGACTGAGCTACTCACTTCTTCAAAATAGAGCATTCATCACCACTTTCACATTTTGTTTGTTCTTGGATAAATAGCTATACAATCAAGAATCAGAGATCTTGAACAAAATGATATTTTCTTATATTTTTAAGATCTATTTATTTTATTTTGCCAAATATAAACTTGATAGCTTAAGTAAGTATTCATTTCCTAAAATTAATAACAATTAAGATAACTATTGTTGTAGAACTAGTATGCTTTGATAACAATCTTGTGATGACATAATTTTTTATGTTAAAAATTATTTTCAATAAAAAAGATGATGTTATTGCTTACATTTAAAACTTTATCATCATTCATGCGATGAAAAAATATTAAGAGCCATTGTTATTTTGCTTCAATCTCATTAATGACATTGACAAGTTTGTAATAACAAATAAATACCAAAATGAAGCATAATGATAAAGATTCGATCTCACGACTAGTTCTATCCTACTCAAAATTGCTGAAAGCTTTCACTCTAAATTCTCCTTTGTTTCCTCTAAACCAAAAATGAAAGAATTGACCATTCTACCTAACTGCCAATGTTCTACGGCTCCGCTGACATCCTATCATAAAATGACTTTCAAAGTATCATATGACACCAGAGGATAGAAAAAGAAATCTCTCTCTCAAGCATGCTCTCCGCTTTTTCATTCTCCAACGTTAATTCCAAGTGATATCTCATAGATGCTTTATCTCAAGCTAAAAACCAAATCCTAAACATTCCACCTTCTAGATTGAGGTTCTGGAAACGGAACAAATAATGAAGCTATGAGCTGACTCTCACTCAGCTTTAACTCAAATGGCTTTGTAATAACTCATCATGGTTCTAGACGACTAGAATTCTTTCTCATACTCATAGCCCAAACACCCTCTCTCACACTAACTCATAACTAACTTGTAGTTTAGTCATAACTAGCTAGACTTGGTTATGTCTTGGCTAATCATCATTAATCGCTTGACTATTTCTACAACTTAGTACACATGTGCAACATCCGGTCTCACAGAACAAAGATGATGTCCATCTAAATCAAATGGATTTGAGCCCGATAACATAATAGCAAGATGATGCTTGGCCCAAGGACGAGATCCTGGTGGACAAAGTTGAGACTTGGAGTGCATTTCATTGCAAGGACGCACATTAGAGTACGTAAGGTTGCGACAAGAAGCGGGTGACCCCGATTGACACAAAGGCGAAGGTGACTCCTTCAAAGCCGAAGGATCATTGGCAGAAGAAATCCAAACCTTCGGCCCAGCGAAATCTGTCTGCGACCGAAGACCTTCGGTCTTCAGCCAGCCGGACTCGCCTTTGAACGAGGCTCCAGTGGGGATACTTTGCCAAAAATATGACCCGGATATTAAGTATGAGGTCAGCTGTTTGCTCAAGGAGGCTCTACGCGGCAAGGAGTCAGCAGGAAAGAATTAATCAAAATTTGCTCCTACACCAAACACACCTCAGCCTGTAGAAGACGGTTAGCGGAAGACAGCCATGACTGCGATGAATGCGCACTATGACATAACGACGGACCTGTACTCACATAAGGCAAATATCACTTTCAGCAGCTGTTAGAATACAACAATATATACCGAAAGATGTTAGCAATGGCGTTGAGGCAACCCAAAAGAGTCGGAGCCGCCTCAAGTATACCAAATCCTACACAAAGACTTGAGAGTATAAGAAATCATCCGCAAGGTACCTATCTATTCGAGGTCAAGAGTAAGCATTATGACCGAGGAGAAAGCCCATGGGTTGGAATTTAAGAACTTCAAGTCGACGTCGAGTATCATACGCCTGGTTGAGCAGATACGAAGGAAACCTCTCAAAGTATTGCGCGATGTGCAAAACATCATCAAATAAGGGACATTTCCTCTTACTCATATCATTTTGAGGCATCTGATAAAGATGAGATACGATGTGCTGATCATATGACTGTGGTTGTACGGCGCAAGAGTTCTGACTTACAGGCACAGGCAGCTCCTACAGTTTTTTGGGACCCTAGTTAGGAGGAAGTACCAAAAATAACAATGTCGTGGCGCAAGATTTCGCACGAAGACAAGACAACTTCAACTAGTTGGGGTACACGTAGACGGAAGACACATCCTCTTCCGATAGTACCATAGATGTAAATTATTTAGAATGTTACGAAGTAGACGAAGAAGAACAAGACATGCAGGAAGGGACTAAATAGCCATTACCTGTGGGGCTGAGGCGTAGCGAGATTAGTCATACGGAGGGGGTAATTAATCTTAGTGATTGTCATAACGTTGAGCTTAGTACACACAAGGTGATGAAAGTTTCCAGCCAAGTATTCGGGTTAGAACTAGATACTGTACGTAGATTAGTCCAGAACTAGAAAGATGTGTTTACCTGGAAAATTGAAGATATGAAAGTCATACCTTCACGTTATGGTGAGCACCGTATTGATCTTATGAAAGATGTTGTACCGGTTCATCAGTGTCAGTACCGATTGAATCCTAAGTACTCTCTGCTAGTAAAAGATGAAATTGATAAGTCCTTGAGTGAAGGGATTATATATCAGGTGTTGAGCAGTGCATGTGTCTTTTCCATCGTTATCGTGCCAAACAAGAAGACATGGAAGATCCGGGTGTGCCAAGATCTCCAAAAGTTGAATGCTGCCACACAAAAGTACCACCATCCGCTGCCATTCACAAACGCAATTCTAGATCGTGTAGCAAAACATGAATGCTTAGTTTTTTGGATGGATTTTCAAGCTATAACCAAGTATTCATTTGCGAGCACGATAAGGATAAGATTACTTTCATAACCAATTGTGGTATTTATGCATATCATAAGATGTACTTCGGGTTATGTAACGCACCTGCTACTTTTCAGCGAATGATGACTACTATAATCCAAGACTATCTGAATAAATTCATGGAGATCTTAATTGATGATTTCTATGTCTTTGGTTCTTGTGAGCAACACTTTGCTCATCTACAGCAGACGTTTGACAAGTGCAGATAATCTCAACTGTCATTGCATTCGGAGAAATTGCTTCTTCTTCATGACTAGTGGTATGCTTCTTCTTCATTGCTAGATGGATATTACTTTTGCATGAGTTCAATTTCACGGTGCAGATACGGAAGGAAGTACATCACGAGAATGTTGACTATTTGTTTTGAATGTGGACACAACCCGAAGAGAAGGAGCTAATTGACAATTTTCCTGACGAGCAGTTGTTTCAGTTGTCTGCGAGTACAAACTTGAGGTATGCGGACAATTATTCTAACTTGCTCACACTTCAGTGTCTTGACGGATTGGATGTATATCTTCTACTAAAACAATAACCAGCTTCCAATGTTTCATTCGCTTCCACAACAAGCGTGTACGAGCATCCATAAAAAACAAGATTATCAAACATTTTGTCACAAGAATGAAATGACTTCAATGCGCAAATCAAATTGGATATGAGTATCAAAAAGCTTCGAACTTTAAATCCTATTCTTCACAAGAACTAAATATTCATTCCATCCTACTCTTTGTTGTTTTAGAAATACTTTTAAATCTATCTGGAGTGATGGTTTGAGATTGATCAAGATGTGTTCAAACATATTGCTTTAATACCAATTTAACACACACACATCGATTCTTGAATACATCATTTGTCATTGTAGATTAGATTCAAAAAACAATCAAGACCTTTATAAAGAAAAAATTTTAAATAGTCATCAAGAGCTTTTGCTAGTTCTCTTTTATATTATTATTTTAAACTAACTTCTAATTTTAACTAAATAATATTGATTTGTTAAAATATTAAATTTTCATTTCTAACATTTAAAAAATATTATATTTATATTTTAGTTTTTGAATAATCATATACAATTAAAGTTTAAAATACTATGGTACTCATCATAACTATATGGTTATTTTATTATTTTTTAAATCATAATTTCCTAAAATTAGGTTTAATTTTGATAATTCATGTTAATCTAACCAATTTTTTTTTAATATATCATGTTCAATAAATTTAAATAAGATGATTATTTAAATATCAATTAAAATTGCAAGATTCTAAACTTTGATTTTGATTAAAAAAAAGATAGAATTTAAAAAAATTATTTTGCAAAATCCATTGATTATAAGATCATAGTTATTTGGAAATTGCCAAATTTGTCATAAATCAATAAATTAGTACATTAGCCAACTTTTATGTATGGCAAATATGTAAATTGTCCACAATCTTAAATTGTTTATAATACATGATGTCCGCAAGTGACTGTACGATTAAAGACAATTTGTACTATATTTATTCCAACTAAACAAACAAATATCACCCTCCACACGCGTAGTATCAAAATACACACTAGCAAAAGCCTTCATCAAACATACATAGTTTGAAATTTTGAGTTTCAAAAGTCACTCATGCTTCATGCAAATCTACAAATATTCACATTGTATCATCTATTCCTTGGAGTACGTCTTCTTTTTTATAAACAATTCTTAGCTTCTTTTTTCTTGTTTTGGTGCATCAATGTAATTGTTGCTGAATAACTTTTCAATGCAAGATTAAAATTTACAAACGAGGTACTCAAAGCTTGATTAAAGCATATTTACAAATTTGCAAAGAAGAAGTGTGATTAATACATTGCCGAAGCAATTTTACCATATCTTTCAGTCCGAATAACATGTATGTCTACAGTTAGAATAGATACAATTTTTTGTAAAACAAAACACAACATTCTTTTCAATGCTTAATAAGCTATCAAATGACATCAAAGTAAACAAAACATATCCTTGAACAAAGTGTACAACAATGTCTTTGACGATTATATTAAAAAATCGTTACGGTAGAAGATGCCCTGATCCTATTCCAAACTTCAGATTTGAACTTGCATTTATATCGCGTATCAATGATAATAAATGAATCTAAAATATGCGACTCTGGTTGTGAAATTAACCATGTGGAATGCTACAAGACTTTGATCAAAATGTTGATAATTGAGATAAGTGAAAATAAAGCAATTCATCACTTGACAATCGATTTGAAATCAATTATGTTTTAATTCCTGAACTCAACAATACATTAACAATGAGTCAAAAACCAAGGTCACGCTTTTTTCAATGATAACCAACGAGTCGTAACAACCTTAGAACATTTAGATTACATTTTGTTCATTAAATTATTCGATAGTATAGTTAACGTAGATGACACTGACAATTAACATAAAGTAAAACTATTCGTTGAAATATATAAAAATCACGGCTCAAATTACAAAATTGAGTTGGTGTGCATCATATCAAAATTGAATTAAGTAACAATGTTCTTGTTTGATTTGATTAAAAACACAAATCATTATTCCATGTGATCAATCTGTCATATTCCACGCACCATTGGAGCATGTTGATAAAAGCTTATACTCCAAGACGAAAAATATTGCACTCATAACTTTCTCAAACATATCGAACAATGACATACCGAAGTTATCTCCTATATGTCATACACAAAGAGAAAGACAACATAAATAGAAGCAATACAGCCTAGTGTACATAAAAAATCTAATTCTAACATTACAATAGGATGTGCTATTGACAATTGATAAATCGAATGCAACAGGAAATATCCAACATGTCATGACTATTCTGTTAAGTTTTTGAAGTCAAACGAATACATCAATTCGCTAGTATGAAGAATATATCAATTATGATTCATAGCTAATATATACGTCCAACGAATTGTACAAATGCATTGATTAGTTATTGCATCAATTGATGAAATGTATAAAAAAGATGCAAATAAAATCAATATTAATATAAAATTTATTATTATGATAAGAAATCAACATGTTTATAAGATACATTCAACTTTTATTCCAAAAAATTATACTCATTCAATATAATGTTTGTGTTTTAATTTTGAAAATGTACAAATTTATTATTTGTCTTCAAATAAATTATTTCTTTTTCCAATATTCAATTTTTTAAAAGCTTATTGATGAAATATGAAAAAAATAAAATAAATTTCATTTATTCAAAATAATTTAAGAAATTATTTTCATGATATTTGAAAATATTATTTTTATTAATTTTATCTGTTTATTAAAAAAAATAAAAATATATAATTACATCAAAATTAATTTATACATTTTTTTAAAATATATATTTAATATCGTTAATAATAAAATAAAAAAGTATGTATAAATATGATAATATGATTTTTAAATAAATTCAATAGTAGAAAAGATTATGTATAGATTTATAATATATATTTGTTATTATTAAAATGTGTGTAAGTCAAATGAACTTGAATGTATAGATAAATAAGAATGATCATTTTTGGTAGTTAAATAGTTGGTAGTCAGTCCATGTCAAAATAACTTTTTAACTATTTATAAATGTTTATATTAATAATCGAGTTAAAAAATTGATTATCTTTTATATTTTTAACCATAAGAGTGTAAATTGAATGAATATTAAAACATGATAGATAAAATTATGCATATGAATCCAAAAAATGATACTTTGCTTGGACACTTAGCTAGTTTTTCTTATGAGTGTTGGTTAAAGTATAAATAGATTGATTTGAATTTACAAATGGTTTAGATTTGAATTGCTGTTCTTCATGTTTATCAACATTAATTTTATAATCACAATACTTTTCAACATGTTTCAATAATAAAAGCATCTTTAGATGTGTGGAAAAACTTTCATTCAATATTTTTAAAAGATATCATTCTAGCTGTAATTGATGTAAATTGCTAATAATTTTCATTATTAATACACCAATTGAAATGTAAAATATAAAAAGAATCATAATATTAGATGTGTACTAATTTATGTAGAAAAATCTTGTCAAATATAAAATTGTAAGAAATTAGAAAAAAAACTCAAAACTTTGATAAATGATAAAATTGTGGTACTTCCATAAAAAGAAATATATATGATTATTTAGCTCTTTTAAAATGAGAAAATTTTTGATTATATAAATTGAAGTGTGATATATGCTAGAGTACATTATAATTTTTCTAGCGTATAGAAGTTGGATCAATATACTAATCTAAATTGGAACATTTTTCTATGTTTTCTTACTAATTTTATTCTATCTTTGATATATTACTCTTTATTGGAACACAATAATGACTAATTCAATTTTGAAATTCTTTTGATAGATAATTTCAAAAGATAGATTTGATAAATTTAGAAGGTGATCATTTTGATCTATCTAAAAGTTCAATTTAGCTATAGGGATTATTATGAATTATAATTAAAATAATAGATACGTAATACGAAATTTGTTGTTATTATTTATTTACAAATTTTTCCATTTTAAATATCATAGAAAAATTTTGAATTGTGATTCAATATAGAAAGATATAGAAATTAAATAATTATGTACAGAGTTCAATCCAAATTGAAATCAATCTCATACTCTATACAATTAAATTTGTTCTCTATCATTCAAATCTAAAAGTACAAAGTTTTTCAAGGTCTTTAATCTCAAAAAAATTTAAATTCACATAGTGTATGATGTTGATTTTTTTCCTGATAATTTGAATTTCCCATTATTATTAATCCTATGACATCTATGAAAAAAATAAATTTCCACTTTGCTAAATCGAATTGCAAATATTTAAGATATATATTACTCTTCCCAAAATATTGTGAAATAATACTACAATTCTATTTAAAAAATTTGATAATGCTTCAAATATTTTGTGTCAGAGCATTTCTAAATATATACACATTGAAGAAAAAAAAATATTAAATATGGAATTTTAATAGTTTCATTCATACAATACAATCTTCAATTTAAATACAGTCTCTTAGATAATTTTTCAAAAATTAAGAATTAATTCAAGTATATTTTGACGCAAATGAGATATAGTTAAAGAATGATATGATAGTTGAAAGCTCAAAGGAAGTTTGGTTAGAGTGTTGTTCATAAGTGAGTAAAGTTTTATTTTTGATAGTACGTGAAAGATTAAGATTTATATATTTGTAATTGAAGAGATAAGGCGTTACATAATGTGGATTAAAATTAACGTTAATGACAAATTGTATTGAATTTGAATAATATGTTTAGTGAGAAGAGATAGTTTTTGGTTATTGACAGGATAGACATATTAATATAAATAATATTTCTTTCTGGAACAAATATGGTAGTTACTGATCACAATCTTGAAAAAGTTCCTCAAAAGAGATTCTCCAAGAGGAAGTATTAACAATAAATGATTTACGGAATTACTATTCCAGCATTCTGCGCGCTGATATCGGAGAAGCACGTGACACGTTACGTGTCTTGAAATCAGTTTACAATAAAAATTCTTCATGGTCACATGACAGCTTGGTTGAAAGCACATATTTTTGAGGGGATATCTAAAATTCGACTTCATACCATATGAAGTATACCAATCTTTGTCTCCAGGCCCCTAAATGTTTACAGCCTAGGGTATAGTGAGTTCTGGCTAAATATAATGACTTGTGAAGTAAATGGTTCTTAGAAACTTAGGAGAACCTTACGTAGAACTTGTGAGTTAAAAGCGTTCAGAGAGAGCCTTTCATGATACTACTATGCGATCACACCTATATACTACGGCCATCAATTGCAAAGTCAAATGGAAGTCATTCGAGCATCAAACGCACGGACATTGATATATTGAACTAATGTCCCTGCTTTTTTCCAGGTGAGACCTCCACACTCTTGTAGATGACAGTGTGGCGCGCGAATTGGTTAGACCAGGTAGCAGGTTACGACTAAGCACTCCCGGCCACTAACATATAAAAAGACTCGCCGTAAACCTAATAGCAGCAGTCTTCCTATGTTCCCAAACCTAAGTAGAATCAGTTGTCTGGTGTCCCATACCTTTTCCATCACATTTATCAGTAATCACGTTAACGCGGAAAACAATCCTCAAGCGTTCACAGAAAATAGTCGAGTGAAAGTGAAGTATATAAACTATGTATATTGCATACTGTACAAAGTTCTCACATCACAAACCCTTGTCGAGATTCAAAACACCTGAAGCTCAAGTGACGACTCAGGGTCTAACCATAACATCTGATTGGGTCGTTACATCCTTTCCTTGCAGACTGCTTATTCCCGCCTCTACCACCCTTCTCCAGGTACTGTTGGTGATAATCTTCAGCCATGTAAAACGTCTTTGCAGGAAGTACCTCGGTTGCAATCTTTTTGCCTAATTTTGCTTCCATCTCTTTCAGTGAATCCTTAGCTATTGTCTCCTGCTCTGGTGAATGATAGTATATGCCTGATCGGTACTGTGTACCTACGTCATTTCCCTGCAGATCCCAACCCCCAGTTTAGTATCAAGTCGAAGAACCACGATAGAGTAACATAGATAGGTGGCTTGCTTATGTTTGACAGAATAATATTACGAGAACTTTATAGACTTGGTTATTCAAGAGTTAACAAAAAATACAGAGTGAATTACCTGGCGATTGAATTGCGTGGGATCGTGCTTCTTCCAAAATACATCCAAAAGTTGCTCATACGAAAGCTCACTGGGATTGTAATCTACAAGTACAGCTTCCACGTGCCCAGTCCTCCCGGTACACACTTGCTCGTACGTAGGGTTTTCAGTATGACCTTGGGTATACCCTACAGCAGTCTGCGACATGATCACAACACAATATAAACACCAACCCTATCGTCGACCAATAATCCTCGCACGGTCAAAACATTTGCAGCAATACACGTACTCGGTCCGCATGATGCTATGTATATTATAAAAGACAAAATCATCACTCCTAAAATGCATCTGATCATGGAAAGCTAGCAAAGCCCTAATACCCAGACAAGGACGACACTGATCGAATTGAGATCTAAATCGAACACTCTGATGAGAAGATATCATCCTTCGCAGTTCAATTGCCTCGATTACTTACCAAGTGTGTCACACATCAGTAACTTAAAACGGAATCTCTTTCATAAAATCAGAGTAATGACATATCATACGATTGCTATCAGCAAGCACGGATACCTCTCAAACAGATCTCATGTCTCAAACAATGGCACATGACCACAACGCACCTTGATTACACCGGGAATACGTTGGAAAGCCAGTTCTACACTCCAGAAGCATCCACCACCAAATGTAGCCTGCAGGGCTTGTGACAGGGGAGACATCGCAGAAAGGGTCGTTTCCTCCTCTGCAGAACACCAAGAAGTGTGTGCGATAGCACAAGTAGACGCAAAGACGAAGGCCACTACCACCACAAACACTTGAAAACGGACTTTGCGTCCTGCCACAGCTGCAATCCCGACTTACCAGAACACTAATTACTTCAACAACGTGCACTACTCCGCAAATCGAAGAGCCGAGGAGCTTATAGGTGTAGATCAACGCGACCAAATGTTCGCTGTCAATCCGTCCTCATTCCAACCATGCCGCTTTTACGCATTCAATCCTGCCGACTCACCTGCGCATAACAGATGGACCCTGTTTAAATGTTACCTTGTTTAAATTGTGAGTTGAGGAATTTTGGCCTCTTCTAGAACTAACATTTATAGATGAGCAGCTTCAACTGAGACTTCCAGGTGACATGTCCACCGGGGACCGGTGGATGCTCGCAAAAGATCGTTCTTGTCGTCGCTTTACGTTTCTACTATCGCAAGGTTCGGCGCCAAAGCGAGATACAGGTTAGAATGCTTAAGCAAATTTACTTTTGAACTTTGAGCTTTTGATCGTTCATTTCGTTCCTTGAAATCGATGGTCCAACTCCAAGAAGCGTATTCGTGGGCGAGGAGGTGTCCCCTTTCGGCATTAATCGAAAGGATACAACTCATGGACATTATTAGGGGTCGTATGATCGCATTTCAGTTGGCTTAAAATTTCTCCAATGAAGATGGAGTGGAGCTTACCTTCAAAATCGAAAACGCTCTATTTCTGTACCGAAATGCAGAAAAGCTCACAAACTCATCGAATATAATCTAACGAGAAGTCTTGGCACCGGTCCTGCTGCCAGGAATAAGGCGGGTCGTGTTAAGAGACAGTCACGAAATGGTTTGGATATATTAGTTTAAGCTTGACTGAGATATCATCGCGCGTCGATTGCAGGGCGACGCGGCTACTTTCGCGGGCGAGGCACAGCACCGTATACTTTGCGATTGCATGCCACGCACGTCAGCAGTTGAAGTTGCGAATAGAGTAGAGACACGTTTAGGTGCACTCAACGACTGTTGAAAATCGTTGACTGTCTCCGGACACAGTTTGTTTATTGTACAGAACTCGTTCTTTCAACAGCACCCTTTGTGTCGCGGTAGGAATCATCCATGACTTGGTTGTCAAGTTTGGTTCAGGGAACTTATATCCGGATTCAATGACAAGATCATTCCGGTGACCAATTAACTGGTCTTCAGTAGATTGTATGAGGAATGATTATAAACTCGTCTAAGAATCCAACCGCACGTAAATCGCTCAGTTTTAACCATTGTTCATGGACGCGCATGAATTGGCAACACCAGATACTTGGCCAGCAATATATGAAGGCAGTACCTTCCAATCCCAGTATGCATTAGGAAAAGCCTTTCCCATAACCAGACAGTGTTGGAAACTGGATGGCTCTTGAACTTGTTCCTGTAAGAAACGAATCAGGCAGACGAATCTCCAACAATGATGTAGTTGGACGATGTCCTCGTAATGATTGTACTCTAGTGTTAATCAGAAAATCAACGAGGACTCCGAAATTCTCATGCGCAGCAGCTTGAGACTACGTTAGCGACGGATGTCCTGTATCGGTCGCTCAATGAGTACATGGAGTCCAGCACTTGATAGCTTGATAATATGAACATATTGATCACTTGTCACCTAGCGCAAGATTTAGTCTTGAAGCTAGACTTCTTCTTAGTCAAACAAAGCATGAGGAGGATCGCTGGATGACCCTCGGGCGTGTGGTAAATATCATTCGATGGATTCATTGCTTTGTCCTGACAAGTCCTTTAAGACCCTATTGTTAGCTCATGGCGCTGACTGAGTTCATGAAAGAACATGGTGTGACTTCTGTAGGAAAAGATAAAAGCTGCAGAAAAGAAAATGACGAAAAGGGATGGCAAGACCCCGTCAAGACTTGTATAGGAATGTTCATGATTTTCAAGATTTCCCTCATGATGGTATGCCTCATCTTTAACTCCTGATCATGAGCCCTTCGCTTGGTTGCCATCTCATTGGGCATTGCAAAATATCAGTTTGAATGTCATCATGATCAACCATTACGCGGTTAAATACGAATAATGAAATCTGCGCGGCGTGAAGACGGTAGTGAATTTGACAAGCACAGACAACATGATATCATTCGAACGTCATTCTTTCGATATAAGAAACAAATACATTTTAAATGAGTGAGAAACCTATAAAAGTATTTACAAGATGAATTCACACCCTCAAAAAAATTCATGGAGCGATTTTATCAATTTTTTTCTCTTCACCACATCAACTATCTATGAAGTAATTATATCTGAAGATTTTTTTGATAGTTTCTCACCCTAGTCACATCTGTTATCATTCCTATTTTTGATTACAAATGTGTCCGTCCTCTAGTTATGTGAGAGGGTTTTGGATGGAAGATAAGATATAACCTACTATGTTAACAGAAAAAGCTTGATACAAACACTATGACATATAAAGCTTGGTTGTAACATGCTTTGAGTTATTTTTTAAATGTCATTTTTTCATCCTCTAATTTTTGTAGAATGGTAAAATTTCGCATTGGATCGATACATCCATATTCATTATATATCTGAATGTGCCATTATTTTTTACATCGTATGGATGACAAGATGTTCATTTGAATGAAAAAATTTCTTACATGATTTGGTAATTGTTAAGGTGAAAAGCTGGATATAAGCCTTGCTTCTAAGGATAGTACTGTACTTTCAGGAATTTCTCATAGCAGAAGCCACCATTTGGCTGAGGGAGAAGGTACGCAGCACTTGACCACAGTAAGCAATTGTAGAAAGAAGTGTGGAGTTTCCGAAAGACCGATAGGCCGGAAATGGCTTTAAAAAGTTCTACATTAAAGTGGTATACATAGCAAGTAAAGATAAATTAAATCCAGATATTCTCTAACTACGTTTGGGAGACCCAATTAATAATGTACACATTTTGATCACAAGTCTGCCCACATGACATTGTCTTGAAAGTCATGGTTGCCTGCACTCAAAGATAATCGGAACTGGATTGGTAGCAATGTACAAAAGTTGTCAAGTATATGTAGAGAGATCACGTATTTTGTTATTTTATCCTTGAACTTCGTGAAATATTGGACAAGAGTCTACTCACTAGGCTACATTAGATAGTCATCTCTTGAGTATATACTATAAAATATTCCAAGCAACATACAATCATTATTTTAATGAGACAACACCTTGAGCTGTCCGTTTCAATGATGATTTGTTATATACATATGGTTTAACCTAGATGTTTAACATATTTTAGTTGGAAGAGAATAAGTTTCTCAACGTGATGTTATTATTGGATCTAGCCATATCTTGAACTTAACTTTCACCATTCTATTACTTGATGGTATCCCTCTGTACATTTTGTTCTCACCGGGGAATGATGTATTGTAGGGTTCAGGGTTTAGTTTAGATTATTTCCTCTTACTCCATGGAATTTATTCATTCTCTTTTATTTCAAGACTTCGATAAAGGGATTCCAAGTAATACAGGAAGTAAGATGGAAGACCCCATCGACCCGTCACAAGGAATACAACCAAGTGAAGGCCAATGCTCTTTGAGCTCAAACCACGAAATCTTATATCTCGCCCAATTTCTCATACCTTGCCTTGGAACCCACTCCACACGTACCTGCTGTATCATGTTTGAGATATTTTCATCGTTTGTCCGTACACTGTGTGACTGTGAATGGACTCTGAATGACGTACATTTCCAGCCTTACTAGAAATGTACAGAAATGGGAAACAAACAGACTCTTTAATCTTGAAACAAACCATCTTGTCTATGATTTGGCTAATTCATATCTAATTGCTCTAAAGACATAGCACTGAAGAGGACCGTTGCGTGTGGATGACTCTGGCGGTAATTGGATTTTTCCACAAATATAAGTATACACGGATGAGGTGAGCATGTTGAAAAAAGTGGTGGGGTTCCTTTATTAGAGCTTAAAATGCCCATTACCTGGGATACACTCGGGGCCATATGTACCTTTTGTATAGGATGGGGCCTTCCGATCGTTTCTGCTATATTAATGGTTTCATTTTCCTAACATGGCAACATGAAGTAATTTTTTTGGAACATTCCCGTCAAATTAACTTGGATATCGGTGAATTCTTTGAATGAATTTTTGCCATCCAGATCTTGTCTCATGCTCCTCTGTTACTAAGAAAAATTATTCTTCATCCATACCTTATAAATGACAAAATTTAATCGCGAACGGGAACCTCCAACAAGCCGAACGGGGAAGAACCCTAGCGGGTAACCTCGACTGTTGGGTCCTATGGTCATAACCTAGACTAAGCTTGTCATCGTAGACTTTTAGACATCCGGTGGAAGCAATGCAATGCTGCAACAAAAGATACGTTGCAAGGTTGCGCTTCCAGAGGTCATTGAAACCACAGTCTTATCCATGCACAAAAGAAATTCAATCTCATTACAAAATACTGTCATTATTGAGTTTCAGAAAATTGTCCGGAGACGTGATCATTCAAGCATTCCCCTCAACAGGTGCAGGCCAGCCGAGGAGAATCATTCTCGAAATGAGGACCTGCGGCTGGTGGTATGTCCGTCAGGCTTGGAGGTGGCTGACTGCCCAGAATTGAAGAAATTTAGTAAATCAACGGCTGTCAAGGGAGAATTCCTTACCACGCAGGAAGTGTTTGGCGCTGAAGGATGGAGCACAACAAAAGATACAAAGAGATAGGGCAACACTTCGTTAGCACATTTTTCGTTCTAGAGAATTGCTCACATTCCCAATGACTACAGCGTTCTATCTTCAGAAATGTACCGTAAGAGGACAATGACCGAGGTGAAAGACACTGACTAATTGTAAGCATCTGGAAAGATTCGCATTTTGGGTTGTCAATCTAGGAAGAACAAAATCGGTCGAAGGCGAAGAGGAAATAACATCTAAAACATCTTAGAGTACTTAAGCGCATATACCTGACAAGAAAAATTCCTTCTAGACTCATTACAACCACTCTATTGTCCCCTGTCTAAAGGGAACCATCGCCGCTAATCACATCACACCAGGTCTGGCCTGAGTCGGGCCCAGCCTTCAGACTCGGCGTAGGACTTGGTCGCAGCCTTACAACTGGGTCGAAGCACTTGGAGAGCCTGTCAGCTCAGTTTATATGGGATCCAGACATGTAACATGGACATATTGCACGCGGACTGTACGCAAGAAGTGTTCAGATATTGACCTGAACATCGTTCTCAACGTTTCACTACCGTAACAAGTGTGTGTCAATGATAGATTTGAATAATATCGACAGTGATGGAGATGCTTCTGCTTCATATCCAGCAGTAGTGCGTGAACCTTCTAGAACCTTTTCTGTACTAACATCGTTTCATTTGAACTCATACAAAAGTCAGAGGTCAGTGCATTAAGCAATTTGGCTTTCGTTTCGGTTCCGTCAGATTCTCTCCGTTGACGCTCAGTCTGAAAAGCAAGCCATCTATTTTCCTTGAAACAATGACGTGATCAAAAGTACCATCGAAAGTAGCTATTCCAATAAATGGTGGGGCCCACTATTAGGACTGAGAGAAAATTATCAAGTTGATTATAAGTGAGTTCCTCCAAATTAATGAGGCGGGCATTTATGTCCAAGAATGAAGAAAACCTGAGCTGTCATTCTCGATAAGCTGGCAGTTGAATGCATCAGGTGCATTTAGAACTGATGTCTACGAACATGCTTAATAACTAATTGGGAGGAACTATTTCCCTCGATACTGAGACAGAAAAATTGCATCAATACCTTAGAGATGCTCAGGTCACAGCGTACCCTGACTTTCTCAGATATCTTGCGAAACTAAAATTTACCACCCTCGACCACCACAGGTAAGCGAAGAACTCCAAGTCGAACAGGTTTGTTTGGTGGTCACAAGGGAATATCCCGAGACAAGTGACAACTTCGCAAAACAACGATACTTGAAAATGTCACTGATTGGCAGGACAATACGTGCGGTGGCACTCGTTGATATCGTACAGTGGCTTCGCCCGTTCTCTGACGGTTTACCTGTGGTAGCTCGTGTAAGTCCTCGTAATTGTCCAGGTTGGTTGACGGTACGTAACGGAAAAGCGATTCCCCTTCAAGAGGTTGTAATGTAAGTAACAGTGAAACTCCACCGAGGAGTTTGAGGTTCTGAGGCGTTGCTGTCGACCACTGGACTCTGCCTTCAGTGCAGCATGTATCAAGTTCGAGATAGAGAGTATGACCGAGAATGCAGAACCGCGAGGCAGCTTCACCCACAGAGCCCCCCGGATGTTGCTGGTGAATAAAACTCTCGCAGATTGTAAAAGCATCAAAAAACAGTTTGGAGCTGACACAAGGTTTTCGAAACTTTCCTCATCGCTCAAGCTGCTGCATTGTCCAATGAGTTTTCCTTCTCTTAACAAGGTGTTCTTACTAGGACGTAGTCTGTTCCAGCACTTATCCTCTCAGACTTGAGGATCAGAGTGCTTCATACTGCAGCTGTAACGGCAGCTGAGCTGGATTCGCTGGGGAATCGGTCCATCTCACTTTCGCCCAACCGTGCCTCGTCGGAAGTAAACAATACGTCTTTACGGCGTTTTATCGGAGTATGACCTCGCAGATCTATGGCTATCTCGATGTGAACGCATTTTACAGTTCGTACGTCTGTGCCTGCCTCGTACTTCGCATCTTCCAAACTACCAGGAGATAACGGGAGATACGAATAAAGGCCCACAATAGGAGTTTGACAGACTACGGTACTTAAAGACTCTCCAGTCAACCGCACCTGTGTCAACTGTACTTGGGTGTTCAAACAGCAGCAGCAGCAGCAGCCAGCTTAGACAATTTAACCAAGAGGTTGTGTGAAGGTTTTGAGACATTCCTCAAATATAGTGGCACAGTGAGCTCCACCCTGCAAAGCCAAAATTATTAGAAAGGATCACTACGAGACTTCTAATGACATGTACAGCTGCATGCACTCGTCTGTCAATGCTTTTGTGCCCGCATGACAAAATTTTTCACCAAGAGAAGGACAAGATGTTGAGAGACAATCAGCAAATCCTTGGCGGGGATCACTGATCTTGAAAACATATTATCAAACGTCTGAGCCAATAAGAAGAACATGCTAGCCAGAACAACTCAGCTACGGGGAAGAACGGTCACAGTTCGGGAGATAGGGTAAAGAAAGTCAAAATGAACTCCACTAAAGTTGTCCACATTTGAACCAGATAGGCTCCCATCTTCACCTACGAAGAGCTGAAGAATCTAGTATGTCCAATACACCAGTAGAGTAAATTGAACCACACAAAAACGACCATGCGAACTCCACTGACGGAGCCTAATGATGACTTGATGGGCATCCTACATGACGCGCGAAGCACATACTGTATACAGGAAGCCATCATTTCAGCAAGTTATAAATCAACAGAGATGTAGCGAACACTGGGAGCATATGAGACCTTCAGCATCTCCTCCACTTGACATTTCTTCAACAAAACCCCCACGCAGGTTTACTTAAACAACAAAAACTTTTGAATGAAATTATCTGAGTCTTCAAATAATTAGGAACTAGTATTAAATGGCATATTGGAACGTTGTCCTTCAATCAGGTCAACAGAAATAGATTAAATGAGGGAATTTACAAATGACGGCCAGATATCATGCAAGAAATGTGCCCTTGGGGAAACAATTTCAGGCAGTAGGGGCTAGGCTCGTAGCACACCATTACGGCAAGAGCCAACATAAAGGATAGACTACCAGCCCAGCGGATGATTAGATGTGAAGAATAAAGATTTCTAGAGCACAAAGAGACAGATTTACTCCTCAATTTACCAGTTCCTAGTTCCAAAATTAAAAGTTAAAGTTTTCCTACTTTGTAAGGCGTACCAAGTTCCCTTGGTCTGACATACCTTTCCAAAAAAGGCAATACTGCCCTCCTAATAAGTGTTTAGAACGATGCACTGCTTCCCTGATTGACGGCAATGCCGTTTCCCTCTGATTTCAAGAAAGCTCCCCCAAGAGACCCGGCAAGTCCTTGAAGTGCGCCAAATGCACTACGCTGAAGAAAGTCTGCGTGGGAGTTTTGCTGCACCGGTTGATGTTGGTGATTGCCTTGCGGCTGCTGTTGCTGCTGCAGTTGTTGATGGAGCTGGTACAATTGAGGATTGACACCCATTTGCTGCCCCAAGCTCATTCCCTGTCCATTTGAAAGTTGTCCAGTTGCTAGCTTCAACCGTTGAACTTCCTCTCGCAATGCATCATTAAGAGCTGTAGTCCCGCATAGAAAAACAGTGTCAGCAGTAGGAAGACAAAAGTTGCAATTGTCCAAATATTCACTGAAATTAGGCTTCGATTTACTCTGATGCACTAAAGTAAAAATACCGATGCAATGAAACGACAATTACTCCACTGTAACTTGAGTTAAAGTTGAACAAACTCATCGCAAATCAAGAGTTCGGATTCAGAGTTAATAGACAAGTCAAACCCATTTTTCTCGAGAGTGAGGTCGTGGCTTTAGACTTGAGAGAGAACCTTACCATCGCGAAGTTGTGCTTGTTGTTCCATTGCTGACAACCTAAGCTTTAGTTCGCTATTTTCTGTTGTGAGCCCGGTAGAGTCTCTCTGCATATTGCACTGGGGGGTCAACTTTCTTCGATTGGGCAGCTCAACAGCATGAAGAAACAAGAAGACGGCAATCAAGAACGTACTAGGCGACTCTCTTTATTCAACTCCAGTAGTTGTTCCCATGAATTAAAATTTTAAGATAGTACTCGCAACGCCCCTTACCTGTAGCATTGTGAGTTGGGCGGATAGTGTTGTCGCCTCCGTTTGCAAAGTCTGCACCTTCCGCTCAAGTTCAGATATATATCTCATCTTACGTTCTTTCGAGCGTGCTGCCGACTGCCGGTTAGCCAAGATCCTGCACAAATGAATCAACATAAAAACACATTAGTCATTCTTCCATCTCTTGGACTGCCCGTTGCTGCAGCGAAACGTATTCTGAAGGGACTAAATGTAAAGGGAGATCTAACACCTAGTCTTATCAAGGCAAGGATAGGCAATGCGAGATATTTGATATCCCTCCAGATTTACCTCTTAGCCCGCTTGGGATCGACCAGAGCAAGGTCTGCTAGCTTGTCACTGGCCATGGCCTTCTTTAACTCGATACCCTCAAACTCTCCTTGCCCAAATTCCATCTTCAGGCTCATACTACCGTCCATGGACATGCTGTGATGATGTCTAGTCTGTCTACTCCTCCGATCTTCAGAGAAAGAGGAAAGATGGCCAGCGTCACCAGCCTTGTATCCTTGTAAGTTGCTCAGGAACCCATCCATGGAAACGCTCCGTGAGTGGTGAGTGGCACCACTGGGCGAGCTTCTGTCAAGCTTACCCTTCTCTCGCTCATTATCTGATCTGTCCTTGCCACCCTCATTCTCGACACACATACTTGAAGTTTCCTTATCGTCTTCTTCATCCTTTCTGGACCAGTTCTCTCTTTCGGAACCTTTGGACATCTCTTGATCATCCTTCTCCTTTTGTTTCTCACTGGTTCTCAACTCATCTACCCGGTTCTTGTCACCTTTCTCCTCTTCGGTTGCGGGTGTGTTTCTGCCTTCTCGATCGTTATCAGAGACAGTTTTCATCCAACTTTCTCTGCTCCTCTCCTTGTCACCTTCTACAGGCCCACGGGAGCGATCTCGCTGATTCTCATCCACACTTCCAGAGGTTGGTTTCTCATTCTCGGCAAGTGTTTTGAGCCGATCTTTGCCAGCGTCTACCCTGCTCATCGGCTTCTCTCTATCACTGTCCCCACCATCGCCTGCTCCAGAGTTGCTGAAACTGTTGATCTTCTCCATATCGATGTACATAGAGAAAAGATCTTCTGCACCTTCTCCTTCTCCTTCCCTATCTCTGTGCCTCTCCCTACCCCAACTGGTAGCCCTGTCCATATCCTCGTCCAGATCCACTCGACCTTGATTGAGCTCCCTTTCCATATCCGACTCCTTCACAGAATCCCTGTCAAAGTCCCTGCTTTCGTCTCTTAATTCTTTCTCGAAGGAAGAGCCCTGTCGAAATGCAATTTCACTTTGAGCCCTTCGATGCCCCCGTCGCTTAGGAGGACTGTCCGGCATTTGGCTCAGATCATTGCTGTACCTTTGACTCATGGTATGAAAAGGATTCAAAGGTGGGGAAAGGGGTTTCGAAGAAGAAGGTCCGCTCCCTGCAGGAGGGCAAGGTGAACTCTCCTCCATGGTGACATCAAGCGACACGGTGGTTCTCGCGGATGAGTCCGAAAGAGACTGCGACGCTTCTTTCTTCACGGGATAATTGGGTGTGAGACTGTTGAAGCTGGCGAACAGAGAATGAGACATGGAATTGGGAGGAGGAAGATGACCCATTGAGGGTGGCGAAAGTGGTCCGCCAGAGGAGGTCTGATTGAGAATGGTTGGCTGGGAGAGGGAACGAGTATGAAGGGTAGGAGGAGAGGCTTGCGAGGTCGATGGGAATCGAGGTGTGACTTGCGGAAGAGGGAGAGAGGAATGTGGAGACTGAGAAGCCGGCTGAGATAGGGAGTGAGGGGAATGCTGAGAGTGAGCATGAACAGGCGGAGTTTGCGACTGAAGTGGCGGCATGTGAGATCGGATAGACGGCTGTGACATTGAGCGAGAATGGGTGGGAGCATGAGGAGCAGTGTGCGTTTGGGACAGTGGCTGTGAGAGGGAGCGGGAAGGATGAGCCTGAGACTTGGATTGAGTGTGTAAGAAAGGAGATGTTTTGGCAAAGGAGCTCGGAGTTTGTGACAGACTGTGCGACTGGGACTGAAAGAGGCTTTGAGATTGAGACAAGGTTGCCTGCGAGTTCGACAGAGTATGAGATGGAACCTGTGGAAGAGGAAGAGAGTTGGCGTTCGACTTCGGGAAAGACGATGCTGCTAATGATGACTGCAATCTCTGCATTATCTCACTATAACTGTCCCCCGTTCCCTCCATCTCTCCCATGGGAAACATCTTGACTGAAAAACTATTAGTCTTCCCCCTCTGTTATAGTGTCATTTGTCTTGTTACTTGGGAGAGATGCCTCAAGAGATTGCTGTAACTAAGATTTGTAACCGAACCACGTGCAACACTGCTTAGATACGCGATCAAATGAGAGAACGGGGTCAGACAGAGTGAAGAAAACGTTGAGTACAGAGCTATTCACAATCTACAGGCGTTTCACTAGACGAAGACAGTACGGAGTTTGGACGGGCTTAGGGCCAGAAGTCCGCTGGAGAACTGCAGAAGGTAATTGTGACGGAAAAGTTAGAAAGGAAAAGTCAGTTACGAGAGGAGTGTAGCTCAAAGCCCTCCATTGGCAAAAAGGATGCCAACTAGCTCATTGAAATACATTCTTCCCAAGGCGCGGGACAAGAACCACGATAAAGAAGTGACCAAATAACGGCTTGGGGCAGGACCAACGAAGGAAATTGCTGTCGTACTATCTAAACCACAGAGGCGAACAATGCAGTCCAACTTTCAGCCCCACGGACACATAGGCGCACAAGCAGTTGACAGCTAGTTCAGAACAATGAGAGAGTACATCTGCGCCGGAATTGAACCCCACAGAACAGGAGACACGCCGTGAAGTGAATCAAAACTGTAACCCGCACAAAAAGAAGTACACTGAACTGCACACCTACACTGAACGATCACTGCAAACTCGCACGTCTCACAGCCGAGTCAAAAGAAAGAGGGCGAGCGCGCGGAGGGGCGGGCGATAACAGTCTACGACGATTCAAGAAAAGAACAAAGAGCGCAGAGCATTGAAGAACGAGGCAGGGAGGAATATGACAACAGTACTACTGTGCTACACGCCTACAAACGCGCAAAACGCTACACCAACCCCTTGCTCTTCGGCCCACGCTTGACGACACCGATAACCAAGCTCGCACGAACTCTCGGCGCGAGCCAGACACAAACTCAACTATACTAAAGATTCGACCCGCAGCTAATATCGGAGCGCAAATAATGTAAGCCCCGCACAATCTGAAATGCCCACAAGATACTACAACCCAACACTCCCGGATTTCATGAACAAAAGAGCTCGGGAGCCAATTTGCTATGGCCGCCCGGCCCCCACGACTCCGAAAGAGAAGAGAGAGCGCGAGATGAGATGCTCGGACACTGCGCCAGACGCACCCACACACACAACCACAATGACCCGACGGGAGAGAAAACGTAGACAGCAGTGTGAGGTGTCCCCGTCACTCTCAGCTACAGAGCCCTCTTGGACGCCAGCGCATGGCATCTCATGCCCGTGCATGTGCATATATGTATGGCGGTGCTCATGTAGATGTATGTCGGACCCGCACATGCGCGATTGGCCCGTATGCCATGGGATGTCATCCGGTATGGTGCCGAAAGCGGGTGGAAATTCATCGCTGACGAAAAGCGCTCATTTGATGAGCCATTTCATGGCTGTCACTTCGCTTTGCCTATTTTTTTTTTCCCCATAAATCGACAAAAAGGTTATTTCATTCTCTGAAGACTATTTATCTTCATCTAGGGAGTTTGCGAGACCTCATCATGCAGTTGTAGATACAAGCACCTCGGGTTCATGGATAAAAATAAAGTGGTGCTCCTTTGGTGCTTTAAGTCGTAACAATCTATCTTCAAGTCACTTCGATTGATGGCTGTTCAAGCATGCTCCTCTTGGATCACCATTCTCCTCATTAAAAAGTTAAAGCCGTCAGTTCATATTTTACCGCAGCAGTATCAGAGCCGCATTCGGCTAACTTAAGAGAGCTCTAAAAAACTTTATCTCACGTTAAAAACAGGAAACGGACAATGACCTGTGATATGCTGCAGAGTATGTGTTGTGTTCCTCATTGAGCTCCGTATTGCATGTGAGAGAACGTCATTTCTTTATTACTTGTACGCATCAGGACAAAGCTCCACAAATGCAAGCACAAATGCATTGTGCATTTCGGGGATCAGTACAATCCAGTCTGCCTGCAAACAAGCCACATGGTTGCTTGAAGACGGGCTCACAAGTGTGCTTTCAAATCTTCCCACACGGTAAGAAACGTGCAGGAAGATTCTCACTGGAGAGTTTGACGTTTAAAGACATTCGATCTGCTTAGAAGGGCTAATGACGGGGAGTTATCCCGTGTACACACATCGGAGGAAAAGGGAACTCCTTGATATCTTTGTGCTCTGGACTGACTGGTGTCATTAAGATTCCCAGTTTAGTTACATCCATGTACTTCTTGATGGAGTCTTCTTACTTGCTCCCCCTCATTATCCTCTTCGCTGCAGACTTGTATCATCTCGGAGTTAGATTCATCAATATCAATGTGGTCTTTATGGTTCACGGAAAGTTGTATGTACAGTATGCATGAAGAAGTGGACATGGTTTTCAAGTAGAGGACTGTCTTAGCAATTGCTTTCTTATGCTTTGTGAAGCATTCTCCTTTTCCACAGATATTTTCGAAACAGCTTATAGTATAAGCTCCATCCGAGTCTGTACAAACACTCACAGGTCTTAGAGCAAGAAAGGTATGTGTGTCCGTAGACATGCTTGTACTTTAAGTTTTCGCGAGCATGTTGAAATGATGGGGTATAAATACTGTTGTTCTGCTCATGTACTGCCGTGTCACTGCCATGCAGAAGAATGAAAGAAAGTCCTGTCAGATATCTTCCTACAATCCAAGCTTTGGTTTTGAGGAGCTATTAGAGTTTCACGAAGTCTTTTCGAAGTTTTTTAAAGTAATCATCCAATATTTGCAATTTGGCAGGGACAGAAAGCGAGGAGAGTTTTATACAAACGTTCCGATATATCGCACCAGATGAAAGAAAATGTTTTCGATCATGCTACGAACAAATCATCGAAGTACTTCAACAAAAACGATTGCTATCGTATTAAAATAAAACCTTGGTACGGCTACTGAAATGTTCAGAGGACTTTACTTGGTACAGTCATTTGCTTTCAACGCCAAGAGACAATACTGGGATTTTTTATAAAGAATCCGGAAGTCGTTATGTTATCCAATCAGTGTGCTCAACGACAAATTAGGAGACAAAGGTTTTCAGAATAGATAATACATAAATATAAGGCAATGGGAAATTTCCATACAACTTAATGGCTGTGAAAACACGTGTGGGGTACATGTAAAGAACGCATTTTCTTTGGTTTACTATTTAAATTCGATTAATAAAATAAAGAAACGAAGATATTGACCCAACAAAATCACGGGAGAGGTTGGTCCCCAATAAAATTTAGGGCGTCTCATCACGGGATGCCGAAAAGCGGTAAGGCTGGAAGGGATGTACATCATTTCAGTCTCGGTGGTTTCGGCCTTCGTTCCTTACGACTCTACGCCTCGCCGCTTACTGTCTATACCAATCTCGTAGACCTCAGTTAGGGCAGTATTATGAAGTGTACTTCTGCTACAAGTAAGTAAGATGGTGTCAGTGTTGCTGGTGTTTGCTACGAAAGGTGACAGTTGCAAGCCAAGGCCAACTGGATTATACCGTGGCCAATTCCAGGATACCGAAATGTTTACTATGTGAAAATATCGGTTGGGTAACCAGTGATCATCCGTTGCCTTAAATGTCTATGAACTTACCAACAAAATTTCCATAATTCATATATTTATATTTATATTTTATCTTTTATAAAAAATAAAATCACACACATGGGCCCCCTCAGAAAAACAAATCTTCTTGAAAGAAAAATTTGTACATTCGTGATAAGATCTTATCACAAAAACCGTTCAGCTTATTTTTCAACTTGCATAATTTGCGCCAGTTATCTTCACAACTCTTCATGGCATCTGTTTCGTCATCTTTATCACTAAATATACAATGATAATCATTCTCAACAAAGTCGACACACAAATAAATGGTGGATCTCTGCGAGTATTACCTCCGCAAAAACATAAATATGCTTAATGACATCCTTCAACTGATGAGATTAGTGACTCCATATTCCTAATTGATACCTTTTCAAACAAAAGCAATGAGGAGCATACAACAAATAATGAGAGTATTTTCATGGTTAAATCATTCAAATTTGACCAGTCATTGACTTACTCTCAAGTACATTAAATTGACATGATTATGATATGATTATTTCACACGCCATTATGAAGATAAACTTATTTGTTACTTGAATTGTATGATGATATTTCAGTATTAAACCTCAATTCAATTGGATGAAGAGAACAAAATAAAAAATTATTTTATGAAAATACTATTCCAACCACATGTAATATACATCTTTAAATTATTCTTTCCGAGGCAGAAAATTACTTACATCTATCTTCGCATATTAACTCTTGTGGAAAAGTTTGTAACAATCGCTACAGGTATTTGTTAAAATGAAACTTTGCTCAATACATATAAAAAATAGGATCGCTGTTGCCACTAATTAGAAGTGATTTACATTATTTCATTTCTAGTTCACAAATATGCTTGCATACATCAATTAGTGTCTATGGTATCACAATTTATCAAATATTTCACGACTCAAATGAGATTGCATGAGCAAAATTGGCATACAGCAAACCCGGCTTTGCATGAACGAAATACATTTGAAAGCAGACATATTGCTAATGAGAAATAAGTCTACACCTCTGTCTTCGGTGAAAACATTAATATCATGAGGAGAAATCAATGTAATCTAATTGCTATCAAATGTAACATGAAAGAAGATAAAGATTACAATTGAAGAAGCAAGTATGCTTTCAGACTTGGAGCATAGTAGTTGAGTGAAATAAGTTTAAAATTCCTTTGAGTTATTAGAAAATGTGTGAAAAGTTGTCACATCCAAGTAGTCGTGACAATTTTGTTTTATTTTTTTACCTCAAGTAATTGTTGAAACAAATTTTTTGGCATTTAGGGATGATCATCAATTGCAAAAGTAAGGTGGATAGCTAAAATTGAGTATTTAAACTTGAAATTTACAAATAAAAAGTGTTTGAAAAAGATGATGAACATATTTCCAAAGAATAAATACAAAAAATTTTTAAATGATTCATAATTATTAAAACATAAAAAATTTATGATTATCTTCAAAATATTATATAAAAATTTACAGCCGTTTTTAGAATTAAATGATATATTGAAGTCGGCCTTGCTTTTTTACAAGACAAAAGAGTTTGATTTGAAAATATTTTAAGCCAATAAGAAAAATTAAGCATGTAACTACATGTTGGTAAATATATATTTGTGAAAAATTCAGTACAGATGTTGAGACCCCACCTCATATAATTTGTGAAAGCAAGGAAAAAAAATCTTAAGAAAGACATTTTGTAAGAGCTTATGGCCGCCATACTAATTTTTATGGAGCATCAAAGAGATACATTGATATGTTGAGAAATTTGTGAAAACTCGTGATATGTATGTATTTAGTAATAAAAAAACATGATGGTTAAATATATATACATATTAATTTTACAATCATTACAAATGATTGTTGGATTTGATCATCATGACAATAAGTATACAACAAGAATTATTTTTAAAATAAGATCTTGTTATCTTATCTAAGCATACAGTGGGAAAAAAACAATCATATTGAAAATAACGAACTATATTTTGTAGATTTTTGATTGGATGCTTTATGTGTTGCTATGGATGTATTGAAAAAATAAGAGTTCATAAAAGAAGTAAATTTTCAACATGCAAAAGAATATTTTTTACAAATAAGAAATTATCTTTCATTACTGTTATCATTTAAAAAGTGCAAAGAATAAACGTCCATTGTAAATATTAATGCGAAATTATGTAAGTTTGAGACTTGAAGATCTTGTTTTTAAATCAAATTGCATTATAAATATATCACTCAATTTATACTTCTATGACTACATTTTATCATAGTTAACTTTAACTCAAATATCGATCATGCTAATTGAAGAATTATTTTTATATAGGATGCATTGAATTTAAAGATCATTTTCAACCAAGTTTACTTGATGCATAATGTTATAAATAGTGCATAGATTAAATATATATTTGATTCATTTTTTTATACTTATTGATCAATTTTATTAAAGAATTTGTCACAAAAAAATATCAATCTGAAATATAATGTTAATTTGAATCTATCTAAATCACAATATTTTATCCAATTAGATTTTTTTTAAATCCTACATTTATAATTATTACAATGCAATCAAGCATTGCATTGTGGTATTTTCAAGCTAATTTACTTATGCTACGTATTTTACACATTCTTACAAAAATGTTTCATCAATCAGAAGTACAAAAAAAAATCCTCATTGTTTGCACATCTTTCAAATGATAAATACAATATGAGTTATGTATTGAATGTTGTACTTTAATATGTTTGTTTGGAATCAAAGTAAATGATAAAGTTGCAAGTTTGTCCATAGACTAATCAATTCATTGCATGATACTCATATATCAACAAAATTATATTGACAAGATTTATTCAATTGATATTAAGATTTTTTAAACATTTTAGGATTGTAATTTGCTACATTTTTACGTGAAAATTTCCAACATACTTTCATTTTTTTCAATCTTATCTTGATATGTTTTGCAATAAAATTTTTTTATTTACAAATTTCATATAAGATACAAAAATTAATTATCAAATCATGTGTTTGTGATGTTGTAGATACAGAGATAAGCATTGGAGGCATTAACACAAAATATGAAAAAAGTCATGATGAAAGATCACAAGTAAAAAGCATGAAAGATGAAGTTAAAACAACAAATAATTGAAACAAAAAATCAAAAAATGAGTCAACTTGACAATTCTTAAGACTTGTTGTACTAGTTTGACAATGTTAGATACGATATAAATTTTGGAAATACAATTCCAAAAATTTAATTGAAAAATATTCAAATGTTTAGTATTGAAAAGTTTTTCAAATAAAAAATTAAATTGCTAAAAAAACGTAATGATATGAAAAAAATTGTTGGAATCACAATTGTGTCATATCAATAGCCTTAGGTTATCAAGCATGTAAATGAATGTAAAGATTTTTTTACTCTGTATCTTAGAGTAAAAAAATTGACACAAGTTGAATTGGAAATAAATGCAAATTATTCCATGTATTTTTTAAAAATCGAGCTTCAAAATGAAAAATAAGTGAGAAAAAAATAAAATGTTCTTCGATAAACTTTTATTGATATATTGTGGATTTCAAACATATTATATATATATATATATATGGTTTCATTTCTTTGATTTTCATTCTATCTTATATCACTTTCATGAGTCATAACATATATATATATAATTGTGACATATCTCAAAATAAAATAAAATATGACAAAGAAAATGTAAGATCAATTTTTTTTCAACAAAATATCATAAGATTTAAAATTTGTGCTTTTTTAAAAGTATGACAAAGTTACTGTAACTCCTTGATAGTGAGAGTAGACAAACATAACATTTTGTATGTCTCCAAGTGATTTCCAATTTTAAGTTTGTCTATTTGTTCTCTTTAACTTATTGGATACTATAGAAGTTAATTGCTTCATAGCTTCAAATGCCAAAAGAACAATTGTCTTGTTTACTATTTTGCATGTCTCCAAATAAATTTGATCCTTCATTTCAATGGATTTTATATATTGAATAAAAATATTAAAATACAGAGTTAAACCTCCCAATAGTGTCACCTCGTGTGAGTGACATCCTTCCATTAGTGACATGAAAATGAAGAACCATTTGTTTCTAATGGAAAATTTTATGCAATAATAGCAGTACGTCACTATTGTTAATAGTGTCATTAGAATTTTCAATAGTGACTGTGTTGAGCTTTAATTGCTATCATAATTGTCACAGAAACACTTCACTGTTCACTTTGCAAAGTGTTGCAACGTGACGTGAACATGCAACGTGTCCAACGTTGGAACATAGGATGGGAACTCATGTATGAACCGTGGGCAACATCTGATTCCGAATCGAGTCTTTGCAGTCCTTTGGATCCAGAGTCTTGGTCAAGCACCACCCACAATTGTGACATGTTCGTTTCTGCTCTTTTAAACATAAGACTGCCAACTGTGATTGCAATGGCAAGCCTACAGCCCCTACCGATGATGAGATAACAGATGTTCTTGGATTTGCTGGCTCGGGGGTAGTCTCGTCGGTATCGGGGGTAGTCTCGTTGGTATCAGTGACGTGCAGCAGACATGAAATTTGTGGTGAAAGCATACGTCAAGCAGTCACTGTAGGAACAGGTATGTGAAAGAGAATGTGGTCAGTTCGAGTCATTTCGAGTTTATGAAATTGCCAGCTCTGTCTCGGTGCATGCAGGACACACCGCTTTCACGTGGAATGAAGTAGGTATATTAATGATGAAGCTAGTAAAAGGCTAACGTATTATTTTGCCAATCTCTAACATCAGAATCTGTACAAAAGACATATTCTCCATGCAATGTGCATCGCTCCTGCTTTTTAAATTTCCCAATCAGTCTAGGCTCTTCAGGTATTAACGTAACTAAGCTAGTAAAGCTCGTGAAGCCCAAGCTTTATCAAGTAATATACACTTTTAGACACAGCACTTGCAACGTGTCCAAAGTGAACATGCATCCACAAAATCTCACGTACAGAACTGTACTAATCTTTGTACTAAACATCCATACTCACCATCACTGTGGTGTTAACATCTCGATATTCACGAATATGCAATACAGAAATTTTCATGGAGTTTCAAAAGACTAATTAGTTAGCAAGCAAGGTACACACATGGACACTGCTGAAAATTAAGTATATTGAATCATAGAATTACAATTTACAGTGTGATTGTCGACTGTCTCAACCTTCTAAATTTTTCAATGTTCTGTTGATGTATCAAAGGACGACGAGCTCTTTGGAGATTGGAAAGCAGCGTACTTTGTAATTCTGTAGATAAAAACGATTCGATGGAAAAAAATTTAATCAAGTCAGTGATTGCTTGATTCGCTTGTTCTACTGTCACCAAAGGCGAAATCTCACCAAAATCATCCTCATTCGAAGCACTATCACTGTGCAAGAGATTATGTTGCTCTAAAACCGATTTGACGATGCTAATATCGTCAATATAATCATCACCAGTATTATCAACAGCATCAAGGTCAATAAGCTCTTCAGCAACTACTTCTATACTTGAGTCATCAAGACCCAAGGACGCTCAAAAAGAATCGTTGAGTCAAATTTCTTGAAGAGTTTTCATCAAATCATCTAGAGTCTGATTTGAGCTGCTACTGTATCTATCTATCACCTGATTCAAAATTACGTTAGATACAAGAGGTAGACAGTTGGCTTTAACAAAACACCTTCGAATAGTATTTTCCTCAATACTATCCGATGCAGATTTTACCCAACCAAGTACATTCCGTAGATGGGTATGATCGTTGATCGGAAACTGAGAATAAGAAGCATGTTCACTCGCCTGCCAAATCTCATACTCAGACATTGAATGATTAAGCTGAGCACGACAAAAATGAGCTTTAAAAGATCGTATGACACCTTGATCTAGAGGTTGACATTCGCTAGTAGCATTTGGAGGAAAAAAAATGATACACAGATTTTCAAAGCTGAAAAAAGATTTTGTTGATCCCGATGGGTCTAAAATCTTAGACGCACAAACGTGAGACGAACAGTTGTCTTGAAGTACGTAGAAGATGCAGTGTCTGTCCTTGGCAATTTTGTTGTACTTGTGAAGCAAACGCATGTAGGAAGATGTATCCTGCCAAGCTTTAGCTTGATGATCATAAATAATTCCGAACGCCTTACTTATGTCAGGAATACCTTTCAAAGCACGTGGACGAGCACTCTTCGTGATCACCTGCATCATGAACTTTTCACCTGAAGCACTAACTCCAAGCGTCACTGTAATTCGTTCTTTACTTCGCTTCACTCCACGACCATCTGAATTGATTGTGCAGTACGATCTTGATGACGTCGTGCGATGCTGTAAAGCTGACTCGTCAATGTTAATGATGCATTCGAGTGGTACGTCGCATAACATTTCACGAATTTGTTGCAGACATTTCTCCACTTCCATGACACTAACGCTGTTCTGTTCTCCGCACCTCCTCTTACTTGATGTTGAAATGCGCTTCAAATACTTCTCCAGCCATCCATTAGACGCAACAAATGATTGTAGAGAAATTGTATCTGAAGATGTCAAACATTCTGCAAAGTCGAGCAAAATTTTGTCTCGGAAAAACAGAGCCTTCTTCTTCAGCATCTCACCCGTCACATTCAGCGTGGGCGCATCGATCTCAACTCGAACATGCCATTGTTGCACCATTTCTGTAAGAAGTTGAACTCATGTCGATGTAGATACCTTTTTAAACCGATCTCGATTTGATTCTAACGACACCTGTTTGATAATTTCTCTCTCTTTCCAGATTTTCGAAACAGTTGTACGTGCCACCAAAAATGCCGATGCCGCTTTCTCATGGGTGGCTCCAGGCTGATTCAGAAAATCCAAAACTTTGAGCTTTGTCTTCACGTCCAAACGCTTGCGTTTAGACATGAGTGAATAATAAAGGATGCAGATTAAAAGAAAAAAAACTCCCACCAAACAGGAACAGATTGCGTCGCGAGAGAAAAAATTGGCCACCTAATGCATAACAACAGTGACAGATCGCAGCGAGAGAGAAAGAGGCCCTCACCGAACGCACTGTGTGACAGATCGCAGCGAGAGAGAAAGAGGATCCCAGCAAACGCAAATAACGCGGGAAAAAATATGACATCCTCTTGTGAGTGACACCTCCGAATAGTGACATAAAACCCTAGAACGGTTATGCGTCACTATCGGGAGGTATACTGAAACATGAAAAGAAATAAGACATTTCCATTAAATTATACTTTGATGTTGTGTATTCTAGCAAATTCTAACATAGATTCTGACATTTTGTTGAGTTCATAATGATAGCAAAAAATTATTCACTTTATTTAAAAAAATTAGTGGAGTTCGTGTGCTCGTTCAATCATAATTACTGCATGCTCCATGCAAGTGTGAAGTCACATCACATTCAGCTTCCATTCAAACTATAAATGTTATAAAATGTTGGCAAAACGCAACACCAGAGAGAATGGAAATTGCAACTTCAAGAGAATGAAAATCATTCACTTTTATCAAAATAAACATTTCTGGCATTTAATACTATAACACTTTAGTGAAACACAGATTTTGTCATTATTGTATTTATATAACATTTTTATTGAAAAAATTGTAAGCATTGTGTGTTAAATAATCATGAAATAAGTCATAAACAAAATTGAAAAAATCTACAAGATCAAGTTAATTATTGAACTAATCTTACTCGAAAAACATTATGGATTACAATGAGGTTTTTTACGATTACTAAATTTGCAAATTTATGTTTACTATGTAAAGTTGTTATTTCATTTGATCTTGTCCAAGATAAACAAGTGCTTTTAGTATTAATTTCAATAATAATTTGAAGCAAATCATAATCGTGAGGTAACTTGTAAGCTTTACGAAGAAAGGAAAAATGATTGATGGGATATTAAAATACCTATGTGGATTGAAAAATTAACATTTTGATTTTTGGAGATCATCAGATTTTATTTTGAATATATTTAATATTTGTGTATGCACTAAAAATATGACTAATGTAAAATCTGGCTTCATTGTTTTCCTTGTATTATACCTTAATGACGTGTGTTTGCAACCAAAATATACTTCATGGTGAATTTGCAAAGCTTTTTTTTCATGTATGAGTTTAAGATGAAAGATTTTAATGCATAAAAAAGAATTTTGGTATGAAACATCAAACAAATTTCTTAAAAATAATGCTGAGGTCTACAGAAAAAAGTTAACTATGGAGATACTATTAATGTTCAACTTGAGAGCTGGAAAATGTAGACAAATACTTTAGCTTTTAATTGAAGAACTTATTATATCTATGTGTCATTAACAATGTAGAGAACATGTCTTTGAAAACATGAGACTTTTTTTGTGACCTAAACAACGTTTGAAATTGCTTTGGCTATGTATAAAACTTGCTTATAATGTAGGATGTAATTAAGATATATTGAAAATTTGTAAAGTTTATTTTAACATATCTCACGTGTATGTTGACATTTGATCTTGTTTCATGGAAAGTAATCAAGTGCCAAGCTATTGATGGAATATATAGATGTTAACTTTAAACAAGATATAAGAGAATACATATCATATGACTTGTTGTATGCTTTCATTTGAAAATGATAAATGCATAAGTTGGAGGTTTGTATTGGTAATTTGTATAAATGTTTCACTACAAAATATAGGTTCTATAATATTTATTTATTCAACGAAAAAATAAAATTGTTAAAATTATTTTTTCATTAAGATAAAGTTAATTCCTTATATTATTTATTGTCATTGTTATATTCAAGGTGGTTTACATCTAGCCGTAATTCAGATGATAAAAATTTGAATAAAAGATGTTGTGATTTTGATATTTTTGTATACATAATTTGTATAATTAAATGATTAAGCTATTGAAGATGGGAAGTTTTTCCAATAATACTAAGTTTTTTAGGAGAATAATTCCTCAAAGATTTTTTTAACACATCATGTTATTTTTCAGTTTTGATATTTAATTACAAGTAAAATAGACTAACATTTAGATGATGCATGTATATGATTACATGCTTATTGTTTTCGCTACCTTTCAGTTTTAGATATGTATCAAAAAATTGCATGTGAGGTTTCTTTAGATGCGTTCACAGAAAAATCATTCAGTTTGGAAATTAATAACGTTCAAGACATGAATTACAAATGAGATTGTGATTTATTCTACTTTATATAATAATTATTGGTTTGATCAATGACCATGATATATATGATGATGTTTTATATATGATATCATATATATAAACAAAATTACAGATATCCTTTCTATCATTAATAAGGATTTTTGAAAATATTACTCAATGCATATTTGGACTTGGCTTCAAACAAGATGAATAACACTTTTACTTTATTAATGTTATGTATTGTCGTTTGTTTGTTGGCTTTGTGAACATGTGAATATAGTTGAAGTACTTCACAAAGTCTTTTGTGATATCATAATAAATGCTTGAGTGAAATATTTTTGCGTCAAACTGAAAATTGTGATACTATAATAAGAAAGAGAGTAGCAAAAAATGTAATAATCAGTTCACAAAAGATGACAGCAATAAATGCAACAAAAAAAACAAACAATTAAATATAAAGAAAAGTGAAACAGATTTGAATGATTGATGAAGTATCAAAGACAATATGTACAAAGAGTATTGTGTCATACATCTTTTATGATCAGTTTATTTTCATACATGAATATTAACTAATTGATGCAAAAAACATATTTATATGAAAAAAAGATATAACAAAAATAACTTCAAAGATTCATAATTTGATGTCATTTTGAGATTAATAATTATAATTGCATAGCATGTGATGAATGATATTAGGAACTTTACGAAGCTTTTAAACCATGAAAAATTCTACATTTTATGTATTTTTTCAAGAAATGATTTTTTAAATATATTTTAATGCAAAATTTTAACTACATTTTGATACAAAACTCATATTGTAAAAATTTTCAATAACTATATAAGGATTTTTCATACAGAATTCTTTGTATGTAATACATTGACAATTCAGTTTGAATGTTTATGTATATTTTTCTATTTTTCTGAAGTTCAAATTATATTAAACATAGTATCAAATATATTTCAATGTTCAAATTAAAACTTGCATGTTGTAACGTGATATAGTAAATTATTTGAAAGTATTGCAAGATATTTGGGAATGAAAATTATACATCTTAAGAAATAAAATGACAAGAACACATTTTAGAAAATTTGATTTGAGAATGGACTCTTCAACTTAATGCTCCCAAACACTTTGTATGTGAGAGTTCAAAAATCTAGAGTATCAACCTACAATGAAAAGAAAAATTTAAAGAAGATGAATTTTGCTAAATAATGGAGAGTCATGAATTCAGATTTTTATTTCTTCACAATTTTATTATTTTATAAGCACAGATTTGTCACGTAAAAAATTCAAGAAATTATTTTAAAATTGATATTTTTTAGAAAAAATAAAAAATACGATTAGCTTGTATTAATATATGAAAATGATAAAAATCATTCCAGAATCATTGGTATAAAAATTTCTAAAAAGCATAATTTGAAATTGAAAGAAATAAGTTGAAATTGAATAAAAAATGAACACATTATTGAGATGTTTGATTTTTATTGGGTTTTGAAATTTTTTTTTTGTAAAATTAAAAAATTATTTTGAAATTATAAAATATAATGGTGTTATTTTATATAATTTTCTGTGCTAAAATTTTTTGTATTATAAATATTTGAAGATCAAATTTTACCTGAAAAATTTGATAAATTCACATGATATTTCCAGCTTACGATTTAAAATCTCATTGATTGCAATGAATGTAAGCTTTAATATAGAACTGTGTTGGATTATTTGTTATGATGATATTCGAGTCTCTATGTTCTATAATTTTCTCTAGGTATGGAGTTTATTTTATTTATTGATTACTATTTCAAAAAAATTACAGTTTTGTTTTAAAACCATTCAAATAACTTCATTTTTTGAATGATTTCATACTATTTAAAAAAATAGTTAAAGTTTTATTTTCTCAGTATTGAAAAATATACATAAGAATGTACAAATTTTATGAAAAAAATAGATACTCATTAATGTAGATATTTTTCAAGTGATGAAAAAAGTGTTAATTTCACATTTATGTGTGATAAAGAAAAAATTTAAATTTGAAATTAGCATATAAAAAAGTCATGAATTTATTCATTACAATTTATTTATATGATTTATTAAATGCTTTTTGTATTTACTGACGATAGATGCATGATTTGAACGTGATTTTGTGTAATTAGAATAATTTTAAACATCTAAACTTATGATATAATCTATGTTTTTATCCACAATACAAGCTTCACATAATTGTGAAGTGCATTTTTGATATTTGAAATGTATTAATCTAATTTTGTAATATCTGCAACACAAGTATGTGTAAATTTGCAAAAAATTAGTTTTAGCACCGATTTTGATTTTTTAGCAATATGAAATTACGGATTTAGACATTTGTGCTTACAAAATGAAACTAATATAATTAATCAAATTTTTAATGTGTATAAATAGATGCAAAAAATTTGTGGCATTATCATGTCTTATGGAATTTTCACAACTTATTTACATCTTAAAACTTGTTTTGTCATTGAAATTTTCCTTAAACTGTGGTCTGTGTA
Source organism: Marchantia polymorpha subsp. ruderalis (assembly GCA_037833965.1). Taxonomy (NCBI): domain Eukaryota; kingdom Viridiplantae; phylum Streptophyta; class Marchantiopsida; order Marchantiales; family Marchantiaceae; genus Marchantia; species Marchantia polymorpha. The sequence goes on from AP031357.1 coordinate 338,524, forward strand.
GCCTAAAGATAACTTCAAACTTCTTGAAACATGCCACAATAGGCCAATTTGTATTGTGTATGTGTGATTTTTAAAGTTGTGTGTTCAATAGTTTATCGGATCTTTAGAATAAAAATTATTTATTTTTTAGTCATTCCAATTTATATAGAGACTATTGCATTTTTAGGAATTCAATACTAGCTCTTTATTCAAAATATTTCAATGGAAAATAAATAAATTTATCAATTTATAATGATTGTATTAGAATATGCATCAAAATTTGGTAGTTCTTGAATTGATAATCAATGAAACAATAGCAGAGTTAGGTACAAATTTAATAGAAATCCAGAATGTTTTTGTCTGTTCTGTATTTGCTTTTGTGTACCGCGTTAAAAACCGAAGGCATTTATAATGTCACAGGAAAGAAAATGCTACCTAATCTATGCGTAAGCGTAAACAAAAAAAAACTCGGATTTTAAGTTCATAAAGTGATTACAAAACTCAACAGCAAGTGCTGTCCAGGATCTCCACCTACAGTATTTGAGTTTGGGAGGTGGCTCAGTCCACATTAGTGAGTTTCGTACTCTATTTGCTATGCTTGATATACAAACAATTAATCATAAGAAGCATCGTGAAAGTTTGTGCAAAATCTCTCCCTTCGGAATACTAGGTGGACCCGTGCATTTAAATGAAATTTTGAAGTTCAAGTTCACACATAAGTTTTCTCAGCTTCCAACGACTTGCCAATCTTTCAGATTTTGTACCGGTGTTCTGATGGACATTTTGGGAGATGGTGCGCGCATTTTTTTCCGTTCGTTATTTCCACCTTAGATTATCCGCCTGTGGCGTCGTAGATATTAAACCCATAGTTGTTCCACAACTTTTCTTATTTTGGTTTTTAGCTAGTTAAATACTGGAATGCATATTTTTAGAAGAATAGAAAACATTCTCTATTCTTAAGTTACCATCATGTTCTCAAAGCTTCCGAGAATACTTGACCATTTCTTTGTGAGTATCCACTTCATACAACTAGAATCCGTTTAGAGCCATGCACGATTCTAAAGAACAAGTCATGCTCCTAGAATCTCCACAAGCAAGACTCCTTCAGAGTTCCTTCGTCCTGCATACAGTGAAACGTTTTTGGAGCTGTATGCTGGATGGCGGTTTATGTTTCATGAACTGTTGAGGTTTTTTTTTAGTCTTTGTACCTTGGACCTCAACACCATGCTTTAATGTGGTCGAGCAGCCACAAGCATATAGGCATTAACACCAAAGTAATTTGATATTACGAAACAAAAGATTTGCTATTATTTGATGCCGCGAGAATCTAACCACTGCAAACCACCAGAATTTTCTTTCATAATAGTACCAGACAAGCCTTGCATATAATAAAGAATGCAGAAGATTTGTTAACTTCTCTGGTCAAAGAAAATGAGTGTTGATTCCTTTATTTCTCAATATTTTATATATTTTTTAAATTCAAATGTATAATTTGCATTCTTTATGTTGGATACCATTTTGAAATTGTTTCTAATTGAATGGTGGAGGATTCTAATACAAATCTACAATCGACTACTTTTTAATCCCCCATCTTATTTGAATTTTTTCACTTGCTCATATGACTCAAGGAGTATATAAACAATTATTGCATTTTTATCATTTAATGAGAAAAGAATAACCAATTATTTGAAATCTTGCATGGAACTAGGCAATTCTTAAATGAAATTTAATTTATGAGTAGATTATTTATATAATGAGTTCACGTTGTGTACAAAGATACACAACGTGAACTTGGGAATGTTTGATATTTCATAGGATGAATATGTGGATGTTTTGGATATCACTGTGCTCTTGTTGTGCTTAGAATTCTCCGATAGTCTGGCTACTCTCTTGTCAAGACATGCGATGGGAGATACGCAACGCATGATGATGCATATATATCAATTAGATAGCTACTCTGGTTCGTCCGTTCTCTCCTGCAGGCTACTTTGGTTATATATGTAAATGAAATTCGCAACTTATCATCTCAAATGACACAATCATTGTTAATCATTACTAGTACCACTCATAAAAGATGCCTTCTGATTCAGTAAAGTTATGAGCTTATCTTACATGCAGATCAGCAAAAGATATACATAATGCTAATGGTCAAAAACTTAATAATAACGTTCAGTTGATAAAGTATAGACTCAAACCTTGAGTAATGATGAACTTGAGGAGAAGGTCATCACATACAATTATTTTGGACATGCATATGGAATTAGTAACACTGCTACTTTAGGTGTTGTTTTCCTCGATAAGCATGAATACATGTACAAACTCTTCGCGCATAAAATCTCAAGACTGGAGGGGGATCGACAGTACAGGATTGTAGGGGTTTCATTTGTACTTTAGAACACACTGCTCGCATCCACGCAAGAGAATAAGACGCATGAATAATACTAGATGGAAAAGCCCATCGTGGCAACCGAAGAATAAATTGGCATTTGAAGAAGAGTGCTCATTGACAGATGAGAGCCTGGGGTGGCCTTGAGACGTTTCGGTCTCGCATGAATTGGATTTCCATTTAAAGCCCGCAGGAATGAAGTAAGCTCACAGTCCCAACAGCTGCACTTCCTTTTGATATGTGATCAATTTTTTTATCGTAGGATGTGAGTGGTAAACGGAATTCATTCTGACCTTGCGGACATAACTTTCTTATTGCATAATGTGAAGTAACTACCCACGTCGTGAGGAAATTGTGTACATATGAGTCTCGGCATAATTAAACCCCAGATTCGCTGATTGCTTGATTTCACTGAGGTACGATCGAGGCTTCAGAGAACGTTGATTCTGAGCTCCCGCAAGAAGAACCAGACGTGGACATTCAGAAAAGGCTGATCAGAGCATCTACGAACTTGCTGATGGAATTGTTAAGGTATACAGTTACAACGTAACGAAAAGGTTTCATTTTTGTATGAAAGTACACTCGAAGGTTTCCTTGCCAAATGATTATCCACTGCAATCACAAACTGATCTTCCCTTTTCCCCATGGTATGATGTTGAATTTCTTATCATCCTAGTCTTCAGGAGACACATCGCGGTTTGTGAAGTCTCATACATTCAATAACACGTTTTGCAATGGGAATAACATATTACGCTGTCATACATTGTTAAGTTGAACGCGCTTTCACATAATAGAAGTATGATATTCTTGCGATCCACTGAGGTGACCAGGCGGTCTAAGCTGCACCAGGATACCAACGAGGAATTTTACCACATGATCTCCAGTTGAAGGATAAATTGATCATCGGCGATCTTTCAGCCGTCTAGATCCGATGGCGGACAGAAGAAGACGTCAGCTACCCAAACTACACCACCGGCCATTCACGAGCAGATATCCAAAACTCGACAAAGTGGCATCATCTCGAGCTCGATATGGTACTGGCCCTACTACTGGGCAATGATTTCCGCCAGACATGGAAGAGGTCACGGCGGGTCAACCCAGGAACCGGGGAACTCGCCCCTGCGTGATCCCTGCACTTGACGGCTCTGTAGATGCAATCCGTAATTGTTGGAGAGGGTTCGCCCGGACCGGCGACCGCACAGAGTCTTCACGTCCATCAGGTGGGCCCGCACTTACAATCGTCGCGGTTCCGCGTGAAAAACGTCACAATGTCCATGAGTCAGGTACTAAAGAAGGTGTGCCGTCACTTTACCGCGTACCTGGATTTAACTAGCTTCATCATTTAGAAATTGTTGTCTCCCTGTGTCTTCTAAGACAAGTCGTGGTGAAGAACTCGACGATCGAGCGACGTCTGTGACACGCAACGGGATTCCATATTGCACCCAGTCTTAGAACTACAGGCACGCCTCCTCCTCCCGACGACTACAGTATGTACCAGTTGGGGCGTGACCAATGTCACTGCAGTTACTTCCAAAGGTTGCCGTGGTCACATGCCTGTTCTGTCCAGTACAAATGATGACCTGTAAGTTTATGTATGGATGCGGGTGTATGTGCCCTTTCATATACATGAATCCATCGGCGATCGGATGGCTTTGACGTAACTTCATGAGGACATGATTAATCCTCCAGTGTATCGATGAAGTTTTACCAAGTCAAGTACTTCTTAATGATCTCACGTTGTACAGCGGTGATAGCTTATCCGAGCTGTTTTAAGTGAGGACTCTGCAGTGAGAATGTGACCGGTCTAAGATGCGACATTTTACCACCGGTTGAGATGTAACTAGAGTTTTATCATTACGGAGCTCTGCCTAAGACCTTGTTTACAGCGCTTCGTTGAAAGTTTCCTGGTCAGCATGGGTCTCCAGCTGGTTGAGCCAATATATTGGAAACAGCGGACTGACCGCTATTGAACAGGTGATTCTGTTTTTCTTGTAATTCCTGTAGCTTTTATAATATACAACGTTTCGCTTGTGTTTTTCCAACGAAGCCACGTGGCTCCCAAGAGCTCCCGCTAACATCTGAAACTGAAATTGGACTTATTTCGCTCTACCTCTACCATGATCTAACTTGCGTTAGTTTTCTGTATGATCCAAACAATTTTTCAGATGTCTGTTTTCAGATATTTTCCTCATAATTCTAAATTATAGTGTTAGTATTGATACGTGTACGAAGATACATGTATCAATATTAACACTCTAATATACTTTTTGTAATACTATGAGAATCAACATAAGTTATATATATGTTCACGGAGTGAGCATAGTATTTTTATAGTATTGCAAAAAATTCTATGAGTTGTATTTCAAAAACTAACTTTTGTTTCAAGAAGCTTCTACTAACTCTTTCCTACGGTACTTATCACACTAACTAAAGCCAATCAAAACCTGAATAAAAGCTTTCATTTATTCATGTCTTAAGATATAAAATATATATTACATGTAAGTGAGAAATCAAGAGAACCAAAATGCACAAGAGTTGATTCACGAAGTACGTGGTTAGACCTCGGCTACTCCAAGAGGTACCTCCACTTGATGAGACCCGATCTGAACCTAAATTGCTTACTGACACCCTTTAAGTTTTGTTTTATCAAGTGGGACCCAACCAACGTTACACATCATGCAGACGGTGCAAGTGCACAGAATAATCAAATGTAAAGTGAAGAGAGCGCCCCTTCATGTGCCAACACATGATGCTATAATATTTACAACCTCCACTCTTCTTGCTACAACCGGGAGTTTTAGGCCCAAGCAATACAGCAATTCTGCACCTTTCAATTGTTCCTTTATTTCCATGCGCCTCGCGACCCTCCCCAAGTTCTTAGAAATAATGTCTAGGCGTTACTTAGCCCGTAGCCGCTCCAGCAAAGCTCGGGGCATGAGCAAAGAGTAGACTGCACATCCAGAAGAAACACGCTGCTTGTATTACCTTGGACTAGTCAAAAGGAATTGAACCGGAGATCTCTGATCGGATCACACGAGACGTGTAGCCGGGCTGCCATGAAGAGCCCCATTGGGATCAGGAAGGTATTGCATACCTCGTCGAGGCTTATAGGAGCACCAAGGTCTTCATCAAAAAATCCTGAAGCTCAAATGAGCCAGGATTAAGTAAGTAAGTACAACTCTTGGGAATCACAGTCATTTGATACTCTAGAACTCAAAGTTTGTCCTAGGAAATTGCTCGGCTCATACGAGATATTGGAGATAAAGAATGAAGCATAGGAGAATTTTGATGCCCATATTTTATGCATTGGTGCCCTACCTTTCAAGCCTTGTTTGTGGTTAAACGCGCATTGTGCATGTGTTTTTGCTTTTCGCCATGTTCAAATCTTGACACAAAATCACACCTACCGTTGCAACTCACTGCCATAAAACAAAAGTGCTGCTCTAGAATCCAACTTAGAATGATGAACTCTATGGATGTGAAATTTGAAGGCTAGCAGTCTAATTTAGATGCTTGCATATCTAGCACATAATTACCTTATGTGTTGTACGGTTGAGCATGATCAGCCTCACTAGCGCCATGTGGAATGAACTAGAATCATTGGTCCATCAAAGCTTGCATCATATGTGTACAAAATCATGTTTTAGAACTTTGAGACGGTGTTTTGTCGATGATGTCGCATCCGGACAAACAAATCTTGATGGATCCAATCAAGCAATTTAGGTTTTCATGTAATTCCATCAAGTAAGTACCTCACATTCCAAGGAAACACAAGAATTTTATTGCGAGAAACTCTTAGATAATGTTTGGGACGAGTTAGATCTCGTAGCCCTTAGTAATCAAAATTGAATCCTAAAGCAAGTTATTCAAAAACGTAATCGATAATCAACACGATTTAAACCCAAATAATTCTTTGTGGTAGTGTAGTTATTTTTTCATTTTTTAGAAATAGAGTAGTTAGGACGGGAAATCCATCTAATTTTTAACTTTTAAGGTAATAGTAATTAGATTAGAAGAAAATAAGCCTTTTTGCTGTAGATGTTAAGTAGGAATAGAAAGCCCAAAGGATCTTCAGTAAAAGCGATTGGTCTTCGGAGGTTGGTGAGGTGTCATGTGTATACACGTTAGTGCAGTTGCAGATCGACGTTGGGGTCGATTTGAGTTCAGACACGTTGGATTCGAGTGTGAGTCGGGTGACATTGGGAGTCGGCTAACGTTGAGTAGCGGAGCGTAGGCTAGGTCGACTTTCCAGGTTTATAGTCATGGCAAGCTCAAAGAACTGTTAGTTCTTCGAGTTGAGCCTTTCGTACAGGGGTCAGTCCCATTAGCTTCGACTCTTATTCTACCTGCGAGTAGTGAGTTTGGCTCAACTCTTTGTACAATTTGTGTTTCGACACTGATTTTACTCGAAGAACTCCGCGTAATCTATCGTTGAGGTGAATTTTGCAGTCAGAACTTGTTTATTGAGAGCTTTGTTTGTCGGAAGAGCGTCTTGGAATGGTCGGTGGAGGGAGAGATGAATTGGCTCAAGTTGCATTTGCAAGAACTTCGGAACAGTTGCCTGGAAGAAGAAATTGGTGTAGAGGTTTGACAAAAAATTGATGTAGCTTTGATAGTTGTAGATTGCGGATTTCCTGTAGGCTCATTTTCCTCGGCGGGTGTGAATTCTGTTCCCACGGGTGTGAAGGCTGTTCCAGATCTTGTTGCGTCACATTTGCTGTGTGGAGTTTTGAATTTTTGAGCTCCCAAGTTTGAGGTCGTAGGTTTGTGGTGTCGTGTGGTGCTTGGGATTCCAGGGAAATCCTCGGGTTCCGTCGGCCGGGAATTGCAAGAAAGGATTCTTTCTAGAGCGGGATTGGATTTGGTAGGAGAATTGAATCAGCATTGTGTTTGAGCTGGCTGCGGAAATTGAGAAGGTTAGCAGGAGTGGACGCTGAAATTGGAGTGAGTTTGTCGACTACAAGAGTGCATCCTTGTCATCAAGGTTTATTAGAGCGCAACATTGGGTGGCTCCATTATAAGGCGTACTGAAGGGTCGATGACTGGCAGATTCCTTTCTCTGTAGTCTCGGTTTTCAGAAGACGGGCGCAGTAAGGTGAACAAGGAGCAGTCGGGGACTCAGGCGCAGTTCGAGAAGTCCTTGCTATTCTGGTGTAGTACCAAGGAAATCAAAGCACTGTGTCGAGACTTTCGCGTCAGAGATCTATCACTTCATTTGGGGCAGGCAGTGTGAACTAGCTCGTGCTTTGATGATACTACGTCTAGAGGTTTGTGGATCTCTTTCAGCTTCTCGACAAGGTCTTGGTTTCCAGAGCACAGTGCACCGGGGTATTGAAGGAGGTCTGGTGTAGTGGACAATGTAATTCTGGAGACAAGAATAAGTGAGTGTAATATGATTAGGAAGCTCAAGTCACAATGAGTGAGGGAGTGATATTTATCAATAGTGAAAATGTGATACCGAGGGTGGCTCTTCAGACTGAAGAGAAGTTTCTCGCTTGATTCTTGTGACTGTGCTTAACAGTTAAGAAAATTGAAAGCGTACTTAGCAGGCACACTGAGAAGTCAAGACACGATCAGATAAGCAAATCAAGATCTGAGTGGAGCTAAAACTGCTAAACAGAATGGGTTGCTCTATCATGGCAGTCAGATCTAATTACTGAAGACACTCGGAAGTCTGCACAAGGTCCGCGTAGAACATCAATGAACAAGAAAAGAGAGCACTCGAACCATGAAATTAGCTATTTTAGACAAAAGTCAAAGTGATATGCGGAAGATGCAAGTGAAGATGATGTAAAGGTTGCAGGTGTGCATGATGCGGGGAAAGTTTCACGCGGTCAAGGTTGGAGGATCCAAACAAAAGATGTTTTGAAATTTTGTTACCACGTTCTTGGAATGTCATTTGGAGAACTCTCTCTATCGTCCATGCTAGAGCAATTTTGCCTCCGTTTTAGTGCGTGGTTGAGATCGAGATATCAATTGGAGTACAACATTTGAAGTCTGGATCTTCCTCGCTTTTGGGGGTTGGAATTTGTAGGGTGAAAAGAGGGAGCTAGTAAGAGGATGAAGAGCATCAAAGCTCCGTGTGCATGAGCTACTCCCGCACGGTGTAGAGTCTAGACTTCAGATTTCATCGAGTGATTTTTGACAGAGATAGTAATTATTCTCCTATCGTATGAGACCGAGTCCCATCATCCTCAGCGGACGATGTCATTCCGTGATTTGCTTGGTGGAGTGAAGACCCACATTTGCGGTTCGAGTTGATTCAACTAGAAATCAGCTATTTGACGCACTATTTGCATGCAACGGTGCTTCAACTGGGAGGAAAGGGAGTCAAGAATATTTAAAAAGGATTTTACTCCGCTGTACGTGGACTCCAGAATTGGTGTATTGTCCAGTCCGGCAACAGTTAAGAGGTTCAAATTGACACGTGTACATACCGTAAACTCAAGCGGACGAAATTGCATGGTGGACTTCACTAGGTCCGTAGGCACAGCGACGGAAAGTTTAGGAAAACAGTGCGCGCTTGTTCGGGATGTTGTGGAAGAGTGATTGGAGTTGCAGAAAAGGATATGTGGACTATACGACGGCAAGATGCAATGCTGCGAATGATGGAATGAGAGGGCCAAGAAAGAAAAAAAAACATCAATGTACAGGAGCACAAATTTTTGAGACTGAAGAGGTTGTCATGGAGGAACCATGGTTTGTTCTTGACCAAGAGTAAAACATGTTGGAAGTCGACTAAGTAGGAATTTTGAAAAGTAAAATCAACCATTTTGCAAAGTTTTGGACAGCATAGAATGTAAGTTTTTTTTTGTATAAGAATTAATTTGCCTTTCTTATTTTTTGTTGAAAAAAAAAATTTAAAAAAAAATTGAGAAGAAAAGTTTTTGAAGAGATTGAGAATTTGCACTCGTCTCACTTACTATGGTTTTTTGATTGCGAAAACATTGTACTCCTATATATATGACGTGGTCAACATTATACTAGAGTTTTTAGTGTTTCCTGTATGTGTTAGTTGAAGTGGTGGACGTATACATTTCATCCGTATACCATTTCTTCTGGGGAACGAGTAGAGTAGGCGGACGTTTTAGATTCCTTGCCTAGGTAGAAGGGGAGAAGTGAGTTGTCGGACGAGACAGTTTGGCGGAGATATCTTCTTGGCGACGCGATGTAGGAGATAGCAGTGGTGACGGAAGGTGACAGGGGACGATGGAGCTCGACTCGGGATCGCGATGCGAGGCGACTGCCTGTGTGTTGTGTTGTTCTGTGATGTGTTTCATTTTGGCTAGAGAGTCGTTGCTAGCTATTTGCTTGTGTTTGGATCCTCTCTAGTCTTGCTTCTTGATGCGCGCCCGTGTAGGGGTTGAAGCTGATTCTCGAAGTAGTTTTACTCCAGTGTGTTGTCGATAGTGCGGCAGGATTTGATCACCGGCGCCTATCTTTGTTTCTCTCAGGGCGAGACTGGAGTGATGACCAGTGGACCATGAGAGTCTTCTTGCGGTGATGACAGGTTAGGTTGCCCATACCCAAAGTCAGTAGGGCTAGAGTAGGTTAATGCAGGGATGAGGGCAGGTGGAGTTGTGGCAGTGGTGCCGGTTGATGAGTTAGTCATCACGGAGGAGTTTGATGGTTCCGTTGAGGACTGTGGAGGATTTACGCGGAGTGGGTTGAGGTATCTGCTACCTCATCCTAGCGCAACATTGGTTGCAGAGGCGCGGGATGTGGCAGATAGCGGATCTTTGGTGGTGATATTATCTAGGGTCTCACACTTGTGGACTGGGACATGGACGAGATGTACGGGACCATGAAGGGCCCACAACGGTACTCAGGTGCAGTGGGCACCATTGAGTTGGATGATTTAATCCAGGAGTTTGACACGTGGTGCAATATGCAGTTCTTGCGTAACCCCACATTGTTTACACCCTTCTTTGCATGGAAGGACTTGTTTCAGCATCTAGAGGAGCTTCCCATGGATGACTATCATGAGTTTGGGAGAGAGTATGCTGTGGAGATTGACGCATGGAGGCGTCATTGGTCTCCAAACTATATGTCAATCATCCAGGGTGGTGTTGGTACCCGTGGAGGTGTGAGTGGTAGCATCTTCGATGGTGCTAGTGGAGCAGGTACCAGTAGCGGTGCTGTTAGCTTTGCCAGTAGCAGGACGAGTGGAGAGGCTATTGGTGTACCTTCGTTCAGCCCCATTCCTGAGTTCTTCAAGAGGTTGAGGAAGAACTATTAGGGGGTGAGTGTGGTACCCCACTTTTGGTATTTTTGAGTAAATTAAAACATTTTTGGAAAATGATACCGTGGCAGCAGTGTAAATAGCCTTCGGTGCATCAAAACAGAGTGAAATTGGAAGATCGTAGAGATTCTCGAGAGAACTCGTAGAATCCAGGAGTTGGGTGCAACGTCGGGGACGGACACCACCCTACATGCGGGCTCTGAAGGAATAACCCCTTCGGCGCAAGGCGCAAAATCCGCCTTCGGCGCTGCGCCTTTGACGCTAGAGGAATCCTTCAAAACTTGAGGAATTCCCGAACGCCTCGACTTGGTTAGGGTCTCGTTGGAAAGAGCTCGACGCGCTGATTCTAACGAGCCCAAGAACGCCATGAACGGATGAGGACGCCGGGAGTTATGAAGGTCGCAAGATACTCAGCTTCTCGCCTACGAGTAGGCGAGGAAAGTTTGTCCTATGCGCGGACGAAGGCAGTTCGCCTACGCGTAGGCGAAATAGGGTTTGACGTCGGCGCGATGTCCGCCGCGAATGTTGCCTACGCGTAGGCGAGGAAACCTCTGCCCAAGCGGACGAGCAAAGTTCGCCTACGCACAGGCGCTCCGGCGTCGGCGGGAAATCCGCCTTCGGCCCTAGAAATGCGCCTTCGGGGTTAGAAATTGTACGGCGCCTTCGGCGCCAGCGCAGCAGCGCGGACGGGCGAGGACCCACCGGAGTGGTAAAAATCCGTACGGACCGTACGGACTGTACGGACGAAACGGATGAGTGCGCCTCCGGTCGGACGGAGTAACGGCGACAAGAGCGCCGACGGAGGGGCGAGAAATGGACAGCCTGGACGGAGCCTGTTGACCGCGGTCAACGCCTTCGGCGCCAGCGCAGCAGCGCGGACGGAATTCGCCTACGCGTAGGCGAGCGCCTACGCACAGGCAGATGAAGTTCCGCGCCGGCGGAGATTCCGCCTACGCAGAAGAAAGTTCAACTTTTGTCCGATGCGCGGACGATCGCCTTCGGCGGAGGGGGATTGGCCGAAGAGTGGTACGAACGAGTGTAGCGCGCAAGGCGAGAAATCCGCCTTCGGTGCTGCGCACCCATGTCCGCTGCGTAGTACGCTAGCGGAGTTCAAATTTGCCAATTCGAGCGTGTGAATTAAATCGGCGTCGGCGGAGCGTGAAGCCGCGCGTGAGAGAGGAGACCGTTTTAGCGCGGAGCCGGCGCGGCCATCAAGTGATTCGACCCTCACGACCGAGAGCCAACCATGACCTTCGACCAGGAGACGGAGGGCGCCCCATTCTTGAATTCGCGATTTCATTTTCTAGTGCGAGCTGCGCGCGTCCACCTGCTAGCTGTTAAACAGTCCAGACATCGCCGCGCGGAGGATTACTTGTTGATTGAGAGAGAATTGAGTGCGCGCGATTTGGAATTGAGTGAGATTAGAGTTTGCAGAGGGAGCAAGGAGCTCGAGCGGAGCAGAGAGAGAGTTAGCGAGCAAGCTAATTTCAAGAACGCAATGTCGAAGCTGAACAGATTGCGGATGCTGCCGCTCCGGCTTCCACAGAACGGGTTGCGTGCCTACAAGGAGCGGCTGATTGCAAGAAAGCTCAATTTCTTGCTGTGGGGATGGAATTACATTTGTGTGGACATGGTGCGCGAATGGCTGGAACCACAGCGACCACCTACGCGCGGATTGCGTCCGCATGTAGATCGGTGGACTGTCCATGATTGGGCGCAGGCATTGGGGAGGTGTGCCGACATCGAAGGGTACCTCCTCTTTGATAGTGAGAGCGTCAAGGTGTCGAAGCAAGACGATGCGCAATTTGTGAAATTGTTCAAACGGGAGAGGTCTACCAAGAATGGGTACAAGACCCGCGACTACAAAGATCGCTTCTGCCGAACTTTAGCGGCAGCGCTGCTGCAATTGCTGCAGCCACACCGCACCTCCTACATCACCTTGTGGCAGGTTTCTTTTGTGGAGCTCATCTTGGAGGGAGCTCCAGTTCACTAGGCGAGCATCCTGCACAGAGTGATGCGACAGCACGCATTCGAGTAGAAGGGGGGAACTCTCAATCACCTCTCCCCTTTCTTGATAAACTTCTATCGGCAGAGGAATTGTCTGACCGCGGCGGAGCTCGCTCGCTTTCCGCCATTGTCCGTCGACCATCCCGGGAAGTATGTGCGGGATAAAGAGGTCGACACCGATGCAGAGGACTCACCAGCTTCTACTCCGCCGACACGGCGGGACGAGGGAAAAAGCACACCCGCAGCAAGAGTGCCACAGAAGCGTCGATGGAGAGAGGAGTCAGAGGAGGAGCAGCATCGAGAACCCACTGCTCCCATACGACAGCGGCCACTGCACTGTAAGACCAGGTGTTGCACATATGTACTAAGTCTTAGAAGTGGTCAAGGGAATAAGGATGATTAGCCAAGGCATAGCTAAGACTAGCTAGTTATGACTAAACTAGTTAGTTATAACTAAGTTTATCTAGTCATGACTAAGTTTAGCTACAATGTCTATAGTTGGCGGAGTAATTAGCGGAGTTCTAGAAGAATGGAGTGAGCACTTCTATTTTGTCTTTTACAAGGAGTGAGCACTTCTATTTTGTCTTATACAAAAGTTCTAGATTCCAAGGGATTAGATATTTGACTAGAAGCTTGGATTTGATTGGTTTGACTAAATGTATGAAAGATGATTGGCTAGACTAAGTCTAATGTTGACTTAGTGGCTAGGAAGCTTGTAGAAGTTTAAAAGCTTCAAATGGCATGTCGCCACCTCAACCTTGGATTCCGGAAGCTTCTAAAAGGTTTAGGTAGGCCAATGGCATGTTGCCACGTAGAGAAGGTTAGTCAAACTTACCTAGGTAAAAGTAAGTTAGGAGAAATTACCACATGTTACTATGGTAACTTCTCAAGTAGTATAAATAGAGAGGTAGAGTAGCACCTCTCAAGCAAGTTTGGAGAGTCATGTGTGAGGACTTGTTTCAGTAATGAAGGAGTGAAGTTTTTGAGTATCTTGGAGTATCGACGTGTGTTTGCATTTATGTGAAGAGGGTGATGTGAGGAGAGTTTGTGTGTGAGTTGAAGTGATACATGAGAGTTTGTAAGAGAAGGTGTTTGGGACATGAGTGAGAGTATGAATCTTAGTCTTCTAGAACCATGATGCGCTACCACAAAGCCATCAGAGGTAAACCTGAGTGAGAGTCAGCCCGGAGGTTGCAACACGAAGTGTGCAGCCGGCCGAAGCAGAAGGCGTGCAGGCTTGTGTTACCAACTAGCAGCGCGGACACGGCGACGATCGCCACGGAGAAGGGAAGTGCGTCGCCGGAGAGGATCGAGAGAGCGCGGACGTCTGCAGGGGCGGCGGACCACGCTACACCTCCGACGGACGAGAGGCGGCCTTCGGGCCAAGGGCCTCCGGAGTTACCACGTGCGATGCGGACGAGTGTGCCACCTACGCACAGGCGAGTTTCAGGGGATAGGCGACCTCAAGCGGACGTGGACCTCCGCCTACGCGTAGGCAGAGAAAGTTCGCCTACGCACAGGCGGCCGTCTACGAGTAGGCAGGAGTCACCCCCGATACAACGTAGGAAGGGGAAGAAGCCGGCGGAGGATCCGCCTTCGGGTCAAGGGCCTTCGGAACCAGAGCCTTCGGGACCAGACCCTCCGGCGTATAACGCGCCGCGATTTGCGCCTTCGGCGCCATGGCCTTCGGACCAACGAGTTTTGAGAAGGGAGCGTGCGGAGACCGCACCTTCGGCGGGTAATCCGCCGGCAGATGCGCCTTCGGCGGTAGGGCCTTCGGGGCCAGGGACATCGGGCGAGCGGCCTCCGGCTCTGCGCTTGCGGCGGACCAGGCGCCGGTACTTGCGCCTACGCGCAGGCCAGACGCAGCCCTCACGCAGGACCTAACGGAGGAGCGGATTGTCTGTCCGCGGGACGAAATTCGGGTGCGTTTATTTTGTGCGGGGTGCGCGATGCGCAATTACATCCCGCACAGACACATTCCGCTCGATCGCCTTCGGCGGCGGACGTCGGCGGCGAAGAGGACACGATCGACGAGCGACAGGCGGATGATGGAGATGTAGCACGGCCACATTCATCCACCGCCTTGGACATTTTAGCGGGGAGCAGCGAAGCTGCAGGAGTGCCTTCGGCGGCAGCACTCGTAGACAACTCGCAGCCCCACTCGGGTCAGTCGCCAACGCAATCAATGGCGACCGAAATCCTCCCCTCGGATGATGACGAAGGAGTCTCCACAGAAGCAATGTCGGGATCGGGAGACACCGAGGAGGAGGAGGAGGAAATTGTTGGAGCGCCGGCGGCGGCGCTCTCTGAGCAGGTAATACCTCTGCTAAGGTACTTGGATCGCAAATTTGATAAATACGCCGATCCACTCCAGCCGGGGTCCTACATCGAGTTAGTGCGCAGGCGGACTCGCACTAAAGTCCACACCAGCAAGCTACTAGCTAGGGTGGATCGGGAACTCAAGGATTTACGGGAGAAGCATGCGTGTTTGTGGAAAGAGTATAATCTCGTGCGGAAGTCGCACACCCACTACGACGCATTGAAGCAGGCGAGACTGGAAGAGCTCACAAGGGATGTGGTGAAGACCACGGAAGAACTGATTTCTGAGAAGACGCAGAATCAGGTTCTGTCAGAGGAGCTCGTGCGACAGACGCGGTTGTTGGCGGAGTGTCAACTCGCACGACAGGCGGATGAGGATTTAATCCGCAGGCTGCAGTCGGAGTGCGGGGAATTGAGAGCTCAGCGTGCGGAGGCCGAATCGCAGTTGGTGGTAATTGAAGATGATCGTAGGCGAGAGGCAGATCGCACGAAGGAGGAGATGGCCAGGCGAGTTGCCCACTGTCTCAAGGGCTACGCCCACTGGGAAGTGGCGGCGCAGGAGAAACTCACACTGCGTGAGTTGGAGCTTCGTGCAGCCGGGTTGTTGTCAGGTGACAGTAGGAGTCGGCGGAAGGTGGCGAAGAAGTTAGATTCCTTTCTGTCGAAGGCGCGGGATACCATGTCCACCCTTGAGGCGGAGGTGTCCGCGGCGTTGCAGCGTTTGGGACTGCGCAGTCGAGCGGAAGACTGGCAGGGTAGGGAGTTAGTGCGCGGCAGTCCGTCGCGCAGGAGGCGAAGCATAGGTTCCGCGGAGTGTAGTGTAGCGTGGTTCCGTGCCGGCGTGTAGCATAGTGCAGTGTAGTGCTAGTTAGGACTTAGAAGGTATAAAGTAGTTCAAGGCGTCTTGCCTTGGGATCTTTCCCAACATCAGAAGTGCAGATCAGGAACTCATTTTCTCTGCGTGTTTGTGTCCTTAGTTCTGTCACCACGCACGAGGAGCTACAACTTGGCGTTCCGCATTTTGTAGCTGAAGGCCTTCGGCCGAATGTTCAGAGCTAGTACATTGGTTAGAGACTTGAGTAGTTCGGATCTACACCTGCGGGTGATTGCCGATGCTTAGAGCCAGTGACAAGTTAGATACTTGAATAGTTTCGCCCCTACACCTTCGAGTGTTTGTTCCTGATTGTACTCCTTCGGGATTTTTCCCCTGAATGCCAAAGTGAAGTTTTGCTACTTCGTGTAAGCCTTGGTTGTAAATTCAGGTTACGCTGCAGCAGGTGCCTTTGGGATAACCCCTGTAGTATTTCTGGGAATGACAAGTGCCTAAGAATTCAAACTCTTCAATAGACTGTTATGGTATGTTACTGGAATGTTTCTCAGTGAGTCCTTCAGTGCGGACCTGTGTTCTCTGCGCGTTTTGTGAGTTGAGAGTGTTGTTCACCGCGTATGAGTGACTTCGATTCGAAGTAGGCAGTCCAAACCGGGTTTCCTACGCTAGCAGCAAGCTAGTGGAAGTGTTGTAAAAGCCGGAGTTGGGAGTCACTACCCGCAGCTTTGCTGAGCGTACTCTTGAGAGACCTTCCCCCTGAAATCTTGAGTAGAGGTCCTAACGGATCTCTGGGTTGTGTTTCTGTAGTTTCAGGTGTGTGTGTGTGTGTGTGTGTTTTACGCTGCACTATGCGACCTCCGAGTGCGCTCCGAGTGGACACTTGCAGTATTTCTGGGAGTGACAGTCGCCTGAGAATTCAAACTCCTCAATAGTCTGTTAAACGTGACACTTTGTACCCTGTGTGTTCCTCTGTCCCTGTGGGTTCGACCTTTCTACCACTATATTGCAGTTTTAGCCTTTAGTGGGTTATTACAGTGAGGACGGAGAAGTTGAGGAGTGTCCAGGAGTTTGAGCGGAAGACTGGTGAGAGTCTTCGGGAGGCATACACTCGTATGCGGCGATTGATCTCAGTCACTCACAATGTAACTGAGGCACAGGCGATCCAGTACTGATACGGTCCAGTCACCGACATTGGCATATGTGTTTGCTCTTTCTAAGAAGATTGAGCTTAACATAGTGAAGAAGAGAGTGATGACATCTTTATTTGCTAGAGACACGACCACTACCCCTCATGTCCCGCAGAGCACGGCACAATCTCGACCCTTTAGTGGTGGTAGTGATGGGGGTCGCGGAGCGCAGACACGACATCAGACGGCCGCTAGTGATACAGGAGCACATGCACCAATGCCGTCATTTGCTAGTCAGCAGTAGGGACCGGCATGTTGAACATGTGGAGGCGATCATCCGCGCAGAGATTGTCCCAGATGGCCGGATGTCGGAGTTCACATGCCAAATCCCAGTCATAACAGGTGGTGTGTGACCACTGTGGTCGAGCAGGTCATACTCAAGATCAGTGTTTTGAACTTCACATAGAGTTGACATCTAGTGGTAGAGGTTGTGATGGTGATGCTCCCCTGTAACCATCTTTAGTTAGTTAGAACTAAAGTAGAGGTTACTCTAAATATGGATGTAGATACTTTAGTGTGCACTAGTCATAGCTGCCACATCAGCGATCCGCGCACTTGGTAGCTACAGAGTGGATGTGTTAGTTGACAGTGCCACGTCAGCAATCCGTGTGCTTGTAGGTAAGGATTGAGTGTGTTAGTTAGTGTGTTAGTTGGGTGCGCCACGTCAGCGATCCGTGTGCTTGTTAGGGTTATCCGCCATGTCATCCATCCACTAGGAGTGGGATGGATGGTGGGGATTAGATCTTATCACCTTGTACTTGTTGGTGAGAGCTATATAAGGGAGAGGAGAACCATTGTTGGTATTTCTCATCTTCAGAGTTTACGTTTCTATCTTCGAGTGAACTTCTCTCTAAACCCTAGTGTTACAATGGTATCAGAGCGACCTTGCTCTTTCCTTGAGTGTGGATTACCCTCATGGAATAGCAAGTGAGTGATGATGGAGTGTAGTCTTGAGAGTGTATAGAGGCTGGCAGAGGTCATTCATCTGCATGTAGAGAGAGGTGGAAGGGGGAAATTGTGTTTTTGCAGATATAGACGGGATTGACAGGAATCCAGTACCGCACTGGCCAATTCTTAACCTATTCGATATTCACCTTCGTTGCATGGAGAAACATCATTTTCGGATGTACCTTGTGGCTTGTTGGGGTGCAGATTTTATGACTAGAGTGATGGAGTCAAGAGTGCCACTGATTCTTCCAATAGTTACTTATGGAGAGACTTGGGATTCTACTATATACATTCTATACTGATTGTTTCATGGATTTGAATCGCGAACCACCTAACCCGGTTCGATTCAGCACTTATGTAGAGATTAGAACAGTATATAGACAAAAGAGGATATGGAGAGATTTTCTTGTGAGGAATTATGGAGAGTAGTACTAAAGAGCTTTGATAGAATCACCTGCACCTTTTGTGACTTCTTTGTTGAGAGGTTACATAGTGATTATACTCACTTTGTATTAGAGGGATTGTGAGAAATCATGGGAACATCAATTGATATGGGTGAGGTTCTCAATGCAATCATGGTGGAGATGAAGGAGTTGAGAAAAGCAATAGTAGATGGGCATACCAAGCAGCAAGCCATGGAAGATAAAATCTTCGCATTAGAGAGTGAGAAAGTAGAGAGAGAGAGAGTTGGAGAGATGGAAGTTGAACCTCAAGTTCAAGCTTTCCAAGTTCAGCCAGAACCAACTCCTATTGATGCAGCAGAGGAAAATAGGAGACGTCTTCAAGAGATTGAAGATCAAGCAAATCTTTTGCTTCGAATGGGAAAATCCTGTAAGGTGGAAGCTTACAAAGAGAGTAGAGCAATGAGAGTGTTAGAGGGATGGATTATGAGGATGAATATTCATTTATCCCATTTTCATGTTTCTGATTATATTGCAAGAATGTTCATGAGATCTTATCTTACGGATAAGGCTCTCACATGGTACACAACATGGGAGAGAATGCTTTCATAACGAAGTGCTACCATTTCGTGGAGTGGAATGCAGGAAGGACTTTTGCAAAATTTTCAAGCGGTGGATTCTCTTCAAACTGCAAGAATGAAGTTGTGGGATCTGAAGCAGAAAGGAGGTATTCATGAGTACATTGAAGAATTTCGTGATCTTCAAGTATCTATCATAGATATGAGTGGAGCTGAAGCCTTGGACGTGTTCAAACGAGGCTTGAAAAATCGAATTCGAAAGGAGGTGATGGTAAGCAATCCATCTACTGTGAATGAAGCAATCGCAATTGCTCAACGAATTTCAGGTGCTTTTGGTGTCACACACGGTGAACCAGTGAGCAATTTTAGAGATCCATCTGGTCCAACACCGATGGAGTTGGGAAACCTTCGACGTAGAGAAGGTTTTGCACCAACAAGAGTACCACCACCAAGATTTGGAGGTGAGATTAGGCGACCAGGAGTTCCAAATTTGCAAGAAGGTTATGCAAATAATGGAATGGTTCGAGGAGGAGCTGGAGTTCGTGGCAATCGCCAATGCTATGCATGTGGACGAATGGGCCACATAGCCAAGTTTTGTCGAGTTCGGCCGACACAACAAGGAGGACGGCCAATGCAGCGACGACCGTTCAACAATATGGAGGGGATAGAGTATGAAGAGGTGGAGAAAGCAGTTTCGGGAAACGAAGATCACCAGTAATCTTGCCTCGCGGCCTTACTGGTTCACAAAGCGAAGAAAAGGCGAGGTTGGAAGAAGGCAATGGTTGGGAGCTCATGGAAGGAGTAAGAAGCATGCTCAACTCATTGTCACTGATGGTTTCATGGAAGGACACAAGGTGAGAGTTTTAATTGATCCTGGAGCAACGGAGAATTTTGTATCAAGGAGTGTTGCTATGAAGTTAGGTTTGATGTTGATGAAGGACGTGAGTGAAGAAGTTGAATTGCCAAACGGGCAAACTTAAGTGATAGAAACACTACCACGGAGTGTAGAATTATCCATAGGTAGATACAAGGAGAGCATTGAATGGAGAGTAATTCGTTTAGCTCGATATGATGTCATCCTTGGAATGCCATGGATGGAACAATATAATCCGAAGGTAGATTATAGAAGAAAAGTGATTACAAGTAGTGGATGGAAGATCTATGGAGAGAGAATTAGATCTCAGAATAGGAATTTATCCCTCTTTGTGATGGGTACAACATCCAATTCTAGAGATGATGTATGTTTCCTTGGACTTATAAGAAATATTGGGTCCACGGACAAACCTTACATCCCGGAGTCCTTGAACAACATTTTTATGGAGTATAAAGATGTTTTACCAAATGATCTACCTGCAAGATTACCACCAAAGAGGCGAGTAGATCACAAGATTGAGGTGATACTTGGAAGTACACCAACTTGCAAAGCTCCATATCGTTTGGCTCCAAACGAATTGGAAGAATGCAAAGCTCAAGTGGAGGAGATGTTGAGCAAGGGATTCATTTAACCAAGTGTTTCACCTTATGGAGCTCCAGTACTCTTTGTGAAGAAGAAGGATGGATCCATGAGACTATGTATCGATTATCGTGGGTTGAATCAGCAAACGGTGAAAAACAAATATCCATTACCTCGTATGGATGATTTGTTTGATCAACTTCAAGGAGCGAAGTACTTCACCAAGCTAGATTTGAGAAGCGGCTACAATCAAATTCGAATTGCAGATGAAGATGTTCACAAGACAGCTTTTCGTACTAGGTATGGACACTTTGAGTATCTGGTGATGCCTTTTGGTCTCACTAATGCACCAGTTACATTCATGGGATTGATGAACGATATCTTTTGCCCTTATTTAGATAAATCTGTCATTGTTTTTCTAGATGATATATTGGTGTATAGCAAAACTTTGAGTGATCATAGAAGTCATTTACGAGAGGTACTTCAAGTTTTAAGAGACAATCAATTGTATGCCAAAGCTTCTAATTGTGAATTTGGCAAGTCAGAGGTAGATTACTTGGGTCATAGAGTTACAGCTACAGGAATCCAAGTGATGAGTGAGAAGATAGATGCCATTCAGAAATGGATAGCACCTGAGGATCAAACTCAATTGAAAAGTTTTCTAGGGCTCACTGGATTCTATCGTAGATTTGTGAAAGGTTTTGCTCGACTAGCTCAGGCCTTGACTTCCATGTTAGGGAAAGGTCAAAAGTGGAGATGGGGAACAACTCAAGAGTTAGCTTTTCAAGCATTGAAAGATGCTTTGTTACACGCACCTATTCTCAAGTGGTATGATTCTAACCGTTCTATCAAGTTGGCCACTGACGCATCAGGTACAACAGTAGGTGGCATACTTCAACAAGAATGGGAGGATGGATGGCATCCAATTGTTTTCTATTCTCAAAAGTTGATGGCGCCAGAACAAAATTATCACACGACAGAACGAGAGGAGTTAGCTATCGTGTTGGCAACCAAACATTGGAAGCATTATTTGGGTGATAAGGAGTTTGTGGTGTAGACTGATCATAAACCCTTGGTTTATTTAGAAACTAAGAAGGATCTGTCCAAACGACAAATTCGATGGGCAGAGTGGCGTCAACGCTTCAACATGAAGATTGTGTACGTGGAGGGAAAGAAGCAACTTGCAGATGCTCTCACACACATGCCTTGTTTGAATCATGTTGCAGAATTGAAAATTCAGGCGGATTGGTGGAGCAAGATGTCACAAGCCACAAAGGAGGATGAAGAGATCACTCGGGCACTACAAACTAGAAAGGCAGAGAAATCTCGAGGTTTGGCGTTTTACAATCAGCGTATATGGATTCCACAAGATCACGATTTGCGCATAATGATTTTGGCAGAAAGTCATGATACAGCCATTGCAGGTCATGTGGGAGTGGAGAAAACCGTGGAGAGTATACAACGAGTGTACTATTGGCCCAAAATACGTGAGGATGTGAAGTCTTATGTTTGAAGTTGTGTTGCTTGTCATCAAAACAAGGCAAGTAATCAAAAACCAGCGGGTTTATTACAGCCTCTTCCTATTCCCGAACAGCGGTGGGAACATGTCACCATGGATCTTGTATGTGAGTTACCAAGGACTTCGTTAGGACATGATTCAGTGGTGGTTTTTGTGGACAAATTGAGCAAGATGATTCACATCAGACCAACCACAAAAACAGTAACAGCTCCACAACTAGCTCAATTGTATCTAGATGCAGTTTTTGAGAATCATGGCTTAAGCAAAGTGTTAATCACGGATAGAGGTACTCACTTCACTAGTTTATTTTGGAAAACTTTGTTTAGTTTTTTCAAAACAAAACTAGCAATGTCAACGGCCTATCACCCTCAAACGTAGGACAAACCTGAGAGGGCAAATAGAACCATAGAGGATATGCTACGAGCATTCACATTAGAAGAGCAAGAAGAGTGGGACAACCTTTTGCCACTTGTGGAATTTGCATATAACAATTCTGTTAATGCATCCACAAAAGTGTCTCCATTTTTTCTTATGTATGGAGCTCCTACGATAACTTCTTCAAGTTTGATGAGAGAGGAGTTTTCGACCAAAGTTGCAGCAGTCAACGAATTCGTGGAGCATATTCACCGAGGACTACATTAGGCCAAGGAGAAGTTGGTGATAGCTCAAAATTGGCAAAAGCAGCATGGCGATGCTCATCGTAGAGAAGTGATTTTTGAGGTTGGAGATCATGTTTGGTTATCTACAACGAATTTGTCTCTTGTTGGAACACCAAAGTTAAACCCTAGGTTCATTGGTCCATTTTTGGTTTTGAAGCGTGTTGGTGAAGTGTCATACAAGTTGGAACTTCCGTCACATATGAAAATACATCCAGTATTTCATGTGTCACGATTGCGAAAACATGTACCATGACCAAAACAATTCACCAACCAACCAGCACCACCTCCTCTTTCAACCTTGATAGCAGATCATGAGGAGTTTGAGGTAGAAAAGATACTCAAGAAACGAATTCGAGGTCATAAATATCCCAAAGTAGAGTATCTGATTCAATGGAAAGGCTATCCATCGTATGAATCAACTTGGAAACCAGCTAAAAATTTAGCAAATGCACCTTTGATAGTTCAGGAGTTTGAACGTATGTGCAACGAGGACGTTGCATCTTAAAAGGAGGGAGGTTTGTAACCATCTTTAGTTAGTTAGAACTAAAGTAGAGGTTACTCTGAATATGGATGTAGATACTTTAGTGTGCACTAGTCATAGCTGCCACATCAGCGATCCGCGCACTTGGTAGGTACAGAGTGGATGTGTTAGTTGACGTTGCCACGTCAGCAATCCGTGTGCTTGTAGGTAAGGATTGAGTGTGTTAGTTGGGTGCGCCACGTCAGCGATCCGTGTGTTTGTTAGGGTTATCCGCCACGTCATCCATCCACTAGGAGTGGGATGGATGGTGGGGATTAGATCTTATCACCTTGTACTTGTTGGTGAGAGCTATATAAGGGAGAGGAGAACCATTGTTGGTATCTCTCATCTTCAGAGTTTACGTTTCTATCTTCGAGTGAACTTCTCTCTAAACCCTAGTGTTACATCCCCGATGCCGACGTGGCTGAGGTGGTAGAGGTGCCGGTGCAGTTGGACGCCCTGTAGCGAGTGCTATGTCATCCAAAGAGAGCGCTATGGCGGCCCGAATTGAGCACTTGGAGAAGATGCTTGCTGCTATGGCGGATACTGGAGCGAGCACGTCCACATTTCACGAGGGAGAGTATTTCTCCTATTTGGCGATTGCCGCGCAGGTGGAGAGACTGGTATTGCGCGCGCTTCAGAGCCACGCGGGGCGACCGTGGAGTTGGATCCTTAGAGAGGTGAGGGTGGACGACAAGCCAAACTTCCTCAGTTATTTTTGTTGTTGGAGGTGGGCAAGACTTCATCCATGAGACTTGCACCACCTAGTGATTTCTATTGGGAGGACTGAGACATCTACGTCACGTGTTGTGGACATTGACACACCATCTAATGCAGTGATGCGTATTCTTGTACGTAGATACTTGTACGTGGAGAAGGACAAGAATGCACGTCGAGTTTCTTCACGACATGTCACACATTTGATGTAGCGTTTTCCTTTGTTGTTGCTGCGATCAGCTGTTCGAGGATACTAGAAGGCGTTTTCTTCAGACATTTCATTGTTGGGGGCGCCAGACCTTGATCGAGTTGAACATATCGATTTGGTGAGTGCGGGATGGTCATGTGAGGGGCACACACGCGCTGGGCATGGAGCAGGGTTGCATGATCATAGATCTAGGATGTTTTGGGAGACGCTACGAGTGTTACGTCATCTCTAGGAGCAGCAGACACGTTCTCCAGCATACATTCTAGAGAACGTACAATTGTTGGGTGACACTCGGGCTCAGTTGATGGCGAGTGTCTATGAGATAAGGGCATGGATTGGATCAGCAGTGTTGTTGGATGTTGCGAGGGTTGGTTCACGTGCTCATCGTGCACGTTTATGGTGGACCAACCTTGTGCCACGAGAGATATTGCATCATGCGTATAATGATGTGCATCGCATTCCTACACTCACCATTGACAGGATCTTGGATGTCTCTCGATACTCTTAAGTGGTTAGAGTTGCTGACAGGTCACCTATGGCGTTGGTGAACCGCGTAGGTTAACCTCGGATGACTTTACCTACGTTAGATAGTTATCCGGCATCACATGCATATTGTGATGGTGGACCGTGACTACTGTGGGACAGTACCCTACATCAGTTGGTGGAGCTCAATGCAGATGAGAGAGAGCGTGCGATGGAATTTATGACTGGTGTGACCGTGGCTTCTTCAGTTTCAGAGGCATCGCGTCGTTAGGTTTTGGGTCAGGCTATGGACTTGAACTGCTTGACATGGATTGTGAGCTTGAACTTGGCCGAGCAACGCCGTTTGCGCGTTGAATTGGTGGTTGTTGCATCATTTGTTAGCTCATTGCCTACCGGGATGGTAGTGGCAATGGATGGGGGCGACAGGCGAGAAATTTGTCATCCTCGGAGTTCATGGGACGTGACAAGAGCACTTGCTAGAGTGGCCGCCCATGCAGTTGGAGATGTTGGTCACGTCTAGGTTGCTACAAAGGAGGGTACGGATAGCACTTCTTTGTTAGATGTGGCATAACAATCAGTGATAGTATCGCCTCCCTCTTGTGTGTCCATGGAGGAGGAGTGGGAGCCATCGGAGGAGAGAGGCGACGGTTGATACAATTCCTACGTGACTATAGGAGTTGTTTTGCCTTCAGTATGAAGAAGTTGGGTACTTTGATTGGACCCGACATACGGATAGAGTTGGCTAGTGATACACCAATCTTTCGTCGTCCCTATCGATATAGTGATATGGAAAGGGATTTGATTCGGAGTCGGACGTTGGAGTTATTGGAGGCTGGGTTAGTGGAGTTGTCGCATGGTGAGCATGCTTCAGCCACTGTTATGTCGGCGAAGAAGGATGTACAAGGATTGGCGCATGTGTGTAGACTACCGTTCTATCAATTGGCAGACGAAGGCTGATAAGTATGCCATGCCTACACCTGAGGAAATCTTTGATGTGGTGGGACATGCGAGGATGTTTAGTACTTTGAATCTTTGAGCAAGATACCATCAGTTGCCGATTCGGGAGGAGGACAAGGCCAAGACAACGTTTTGGGGTGTCAACTCCCACGGCAAGGATTGTTTGTATAAGTGACGATTCTTACCCTTTGGGTTGAAGAATGCACTTGCTAAGTTTCAGAGAGTGATGTACAGGATTCTAGCGGGGTTGGATTTTGTCACATGTTACATTGATGATATCTTGGTGTTTAGCGACACGGTGGAGCAACACTAGACACATTTGCAGATTGTGCTTGAGCAGTTGAGGGCTCATGGTTTGTGGTTACATCTTGGGAAGTGTAGGTTCTTCCAGGAGAAGGTGGAGTACTTGGGTCATGTGATCTACCCAGGTGGTTTGGGAGTTCAGCAAGCAAAGGTGGATGCTATTGCGCGCATTCCTCGTCCAACGGATGTGAGTAGAGTTTGTGCATTCACGGGTTTGGCGAACTATTACCGGAGGTATGTGAAGGGATTCAGTGCTATAGCAAAGCCTTTGAACCATTTGCTAAAGTCGGATCTGGAGTAGCAATGGGGAGATGAGCATGATAGAGCGTTTGTTGAGCTCAAGGCCAGGTTGGTGGCCGCTCCCATCTTGAGGAGACCTATCAGAGGTCGTCCATACCAGTTGCACACTGATTGAAGTATGTTGGGACTTGGAGCGGTGTTGACGTAGTGTGATGATGAGGGCAAGGAGTTTGTGATTGCGTATGCTAGTCGTTCGAACAATGCAGCAGAGTCGCTGTATAGTTCGTACGAGGGAGAGTGTTTGGCAGCGGTGTGGGTTGTGGCACACTTTAGGTTTTACTTGTTTGGTACGTAGTTTACCCTTGTTACCGATCATCAGCCGCTCAAGTGGTTGATGGAGTTCGACAAGCTCACAGGGAAGCTTGCACGGTGGGCTCCCATCTTGCAGGAGTACGACTTTCAGGTGGTGCATAGGCCTGGAGTTGCGAACCTGGATGCTGACGGTTTGAGGCGGAACACATGCACTAGCTAGGAGGATGACACTAGAGCTAGATGGCATGGTGAGGTTGATGAGGAGATGGTGCCAGATTGGCATGCATCTGCCTTCATGTATTGGTTAAGTGGAGCCTCTAGTAGGGAGTACCACTTGACATCTTACTCTAGTCAGAAAGTGGATTGTTAGTCTTCGGATCCTGAGGTTGAGGATGGTGGTGTGGACTAGCGTGATGTTCACGATGATGCGTTGATGTTGGAGTTCCTACGAACATGTATGGTGCCAGACACAGTGGGTGACTAGCAGCGAGATCGTGTTCTCCAACGGGCGAAGAGATACCAATTGGAGGGATCACATGTTCTCCGACTGTGGGAGGACGGTAGGGTACGAGTAGTACCGCATCCAGCTTAGAGAACGCGTATTGTGAGGCATGCTCATGAGGAGTTGGGACATTTTGGAATGAAGCGTACGTACAGCTTACTCCTTGGTCAGTATTGGTGGCGTGGTATGCATACACAGGTATAGCAATTGGTATCACGTTGTAGGGTTTATTGGTGGCGTGGTATGCATACACAGGTATAGCAGTTGGTATCACGTTGTAGGGTTTGTGATCATGTGAGCGCATCGTTCAATGCCTCGACACCAAAGTTACATCCTTACCTATCATGGGATTGGGTTACCGTTGGAGTTTAGATTTTGCTAGACCACTACCTTTGACTGTACGACATCATCGGTATGTGTTGATGATGGTGGAGCATTTCTCCAAGTGGATTGAGTTGGTAGCACTACAAGACAAGGCGAGTGAGGGAGTAGCGTATGCTTTCCTTGACAGGGTGCTTAGTCACTTTGGTGCACCAGCTGAGGTGTTGACCGACCAGGGGACAGAGTTTCAGGGGGAGTTTCATGTCTTGTGTGACAAGACGCTGATTGATCACCGGACCACGTCTTGAGATCATCGAGAGGCAGTAGGTTTGGCTGAGCGGATAGTACAGACACTGAAGAGAGCGTTGCGCAAGTATGGCCTACAGAAGGGGCATCTTGGCAATTGGGATATTCAGTTACCATGGTTGGCCATGTGATATCGATTCAGTCGTCAAGCATCCTTGGCTTTGATTTCACCATATTTTCTATTGTACGGCCGAGATCCAAACTTGCGAGCAGCGATTCGTCGTGAGTCTAGCGAGGTGGTGAACCTTGATGATCCAGATATGTGGGTGAGAGTGTGTTCTCAATGTGCATTGCTCTTTCGGAGAGTTATGCCTGTAGCCTTCGAGAACCTTGCGATTGCTCAGCATAGGGATACGTTGCGGTATGCAACGATCCGCGGAGGAGGTTATCGACCATCGATTTGTAGGTTCCGTGTGGAAGACTACGTCTATTTACAGCAAGCTGCATCAACTACGTTGTATGTGACGGCAACACGCACTATCTTGCGAGTGCGAGAGGTGTTACCTTCTGGAGTTCTCATGTTGGAGGGTCGTGACGGCGTTGTTTGGAAGGATCATGTGTGCAACTGTGCGCCATGCCACCTCCCAAACATTGATGGTACTATGGATCCAAGCTTGACGATTGTACATGCCGGCTTCAGGTGCATGTTATGTGGGTCAGCTGATCAGGCGCCCCATATGTTGGTGTGTGATAGGTGTTCTAGAGGATGGCACATGTCGTGCTTGACTCCATCTATCGATGTTGTTCCTACTGGACGGTGGGTTTGTCCTCGATGTAATTCAGAGGGTAGATGACTGGATCTTCACATGTTATGAATTGCTGATAGGCAACTAACGATGGGGCGACATAGCACCTGGCCTACTGGTTCGTGCACCCATGAAGTTGCATAACATGTAGTTGTAGATAGGGCTACCTGGGAGTAAGAGGGACCTGACCGCCAGCTAGGGGGGCGAGTTGTGATATCTTTGTGTGTGGACACTCCCGTTCCTTGTGTATATGTGTGAGTTGTGAGTAGAGCATGTCAGCGATGTATGATGTTTGGCGATAGCAAGTCACACGACAACTGTCATGTGTATACACGTTAGTGCAGTTGCAGATCGACGTTGGTGTCGATTTGAGTTCAGACACGCTGGATTCGAGTGTGAGTCGGATGACGTTGAGAGTCGGCTAACGTTGAGACGCGGACCGTAGGCTAGTTCAACTTTCCAGGTTCATATTCGTGGCGAGCTCGAAGAACTAACAGTTCTTGGAGTTGAGCCTTTCGCGCAAGGGTCAATCCCATTAGCTTCGACTCTTATTCTACATGCGAGTAGTGAGTTTGGCTCGACTCTTTGTACAGTTTGTGTTTTGAAACTGATTTTAGTTGTGATACCTTTGTGTGTGAACACTCTCGTTCCTTGTGTATATGTGTGAGTTGTGAGTAGAGCATGTTAGTGATGTATGATGTTTGGCGATACTGAGTAGCACGACAGAGGTCATAATTCGAAGGAACGAATCGGGAAGACTCAAGTAGCGGTAGGAGGTACAAAGACCCATCTTCTCCGAATACCTAGTAAGGTATTCGGGCAGGGGTATTCGGTTTTTGGAGATGGTGACGAAGTATCCCTAGGGAAGTAAAAGATAGCGCCCCACGGGAAAGAAGTTTGAATGACGGCACCTTCATTTCACATGAGTTGGATAAACCGTAGCGATAGCGGGATATACCTGAGGGAACAAGAGTTTGGTGCTCACATTCCACGAACATATTATCGCATTGACGAGAGATTGGGGTGCGGAAGCTCAAACAAGAGGAAGTAGCTATGGCTGTCCGATACGATTATCCGCTCTGAAAGTTTTCGAGGCAGGATTGTGAGCTCATCGTTGCGAATTAATCCTCGTGAAGATGGACTTTTTGCTTTGAGGTTGAAATTGGGTGAGCGCAGCGATAGTGCAAGAGTGGGACAACCGTGGTTTACCGAAGAGACGTGGCAAATTTAAGATTGGAAGAAAGTCTTGGGACGTTGCGCATGTGACGATGGCGACCTTACCTTTGACAATGAGAGTGTCAAGGTAACAAGAGAGGAGGAAAATGCCTACACGACTTTGTTCAAGCATCCGCGCACCGGCAAGAATGGCGATCGTACCATCTGGTACCACGATCGGCTCAGAAGTAATGTGGCGATGGCGTTAATGCAGATTTTTCGACCAGCTCGAAACACTTACATGATGACTTGGCAGGTTGGGTTCGTGGAACGAGCATTGTGAGGATATTGTTTTCATTGGATGCTCATCTTTTGGACTGCTACATGGCAACACATCGGGCTAGTTCCAGGAGAATCAGCCAGTTACTTGTCCCCATTTTTGATTAACTTCTATAGGGGTATGGGATTGTTAACTTCTGAAGAGAGGAGAAAATTCTTGTTGCAAATTCAGGCTCAGGAAGAAGAAGAGGTTGTGAGTGCCAATGAGGTCGACACGAATCCAAAGGACGAGCCGATTAGTTTGCCTCCGCAGAGAAGAGAACGGCCCAGGGGCTGATAGGAATCACAACCACGGAAGAGAAGTAGGACACATGAGGTCACTGTGTCAGACGAACGTATACACCGGGCAAGTTGAGATCAACCAATTCTCAGGCCAGGTCAAAGATGAAAGCCAGGCGGTTGATACTGGAAGTGGACAGCAGCACGGAGAGTAAAGCTGCTGCGTCGCGGGGACGTCCCATTCCAAAAGCGGGAGCAAAGGTGAATATGATGAGAGAGAAGGAAGCACCCGTGGATAAGGAACTTTAGACTTTTGGAGTGAGTACTACGCAAGTAGTGCCAAGCCGGGCTACGAAGAAAGAAAAAGGTAAAGCTATCATGACGGAGGAAGTATCTCCGGGACGAGATATGGTTCCTTCAGCGGGTATTAGGATGAAGACTGCTCTGAAGAGACCCGTTGAAGTGTTGGCATTGTCATCAGACACTTAGAAAGACCATGTGGCCATGGAGAAAGTTATTGAGGGCCATCAAAGAAGTAGGTGGAGAAGCGTTTGCACCACAAAAGATGGTGTGACCTCGGACGTCCACCGGGTTAGTCATATTGGAGTCTATCGTGCGAATACGTATCTCCGTACACTCTACATCGCTGACATGCTACTCACATACATATACGCACACATACACACATATAAAGCGCGAGAGAGAACACACTCGAATGTCACAACTGAAATAAACGGGAGATTCCCCATTGAAATTTCCGTCGGTGGTTTAACCTACTGGCAAAACTGTCACCGTCACAAACATAGTCAAGCCAAACCCACTCCACACTTGGAGATTGCAGGTCGATGCTCCTGGACACTACTCCCAACGCGCTAGGCTTGACTCGAAGAACTGACGTTCTTCGAGCCGTCCCCGACTGTATACCCATCACGACTCAAGCTCGACACTATTTTTAGCAAGACACCAAAAACTGCATGACAGCTGTTGTGCAAAAACGTATTGCCGTACACTCTACATCGCTGACATGCTACTCACATACATATACGCACACATACACACATATAAGGCGCGAGAGAGAACACACTCGAAAGTCACAACTCGTCCCCCTAGCTGGCGGTCAGGTTCCTCTGATTCCCAGGTAGCACTATCTACAACTACATGCTATACACCTTTGTGGGTGCGCGAACCAGTAGGCCGGGTGCTATGTCGCCCCATCGTTAGTCGCCTATCTTCAATTCATAACATGTGAAGATCAAGTCATCTACGCCTCTAAAGTACATCGAGGACAAACCCATCGTTCAGCCGGAATAACATCGATAGGCGGAGTTAGGCACGACATGTGCCATCCCCTAGAGCACCTATCACACACCAACATACGGGCTGCCTTACCAGCTGATCAACACAGCATGCACCTCAAGCCAGCACGTACTATCGCTAAGCTTGGCTCCATAGTGCCATCTACGTTTGGGAGGTGGCATGGCGCACAATTGCGCACATGATCCTTCCAAACAACGCCGTCACGACCCTCCAACAGGAAAACTCTAGAAGGTAACACCTCCCGCACTTGCAAGATTGTGCGTTCTACCGTCACATCCAATGTCGTCGATGTAGTCTGCTGTAGATAGACGTAGTCTCCCACATGGAATCTACGAATCGATGGTCAAAAACCTTCTCCCCGAATGATTGCATATCGCAACGTATCTCTATGTTGAGCAATCACAAGGTTCTCAAACGCTGTTGGCATAACTCTCCAAAAGAGCTCTGTCCGCTAAATAACATACTCTCACCCACATATTTGGGTCATCAAGGTTCACCACCTTGCTAGACTCACGACGAATCGATGTTGGCAAGTTTGGATCTCGGCCGTACAATAGAAAATATGGTGAGAACCAAGCCAAGGATGCATGCCGACTAAATTGATATCCCATGGCCAACTGTAACATTAGGGTTTAGAGAGAAGCTCACTCGAAGATAGAAACGTAAACTCTGAAGATGAGAGATACCATTAATGGTTCTTCTCTCCCTTATATAGCTCTCACCAACAAGTACAAGGAGATAAGATCTAATCCCCACCATCTATCCCACTCATAGTGGATGGATGACATGGCGTATAACACTAACAAGCACACGGATCGCTGACGTGACGATTCCAACTAACACACTAACTAACACACTCAATCCTTACCTACAAGCACACGGATTGCTAACGTGGCACTGTCAACTAACACATCCACTGTGTACCTACCAAGTGCGCGGATCGCTGACGTGACAGCTATGACTAGTGCACACTAAAGTATCTACATCAATATTTAGAGTAACCTCTACTTTAGTTCTAATTAACTAAAGATGGTTACAAACCTCCTTCCTTTTAAGATGCAACGTCCTCGTTGCACATACGTTCAAACTCCTGAACTATCAAAGGTGCATTTGCCAAATTTTTAGCTAGTTTCCAAGTTGATTCATACGATGGATAGCCTTTCTATTGAATCAAATACTCTACTTTGGAATATTTATGACCTCGAATACGTTTCTTGAGTATCTTTTCTACTTTAAACTCCTCATGATCTGCTATCAAGGTTGGAAAAGGAGGTGGTGCTGGTTGGTTGGTGAATTGTTTTGGTCGTGGTACATGTTTTCGCAATCGTGACACATGAACTACTGGGTGTATTTTCATATGTGACGGAAGTTTCAACTTGTATGACACTTCACCAACGCGCTTCAAAATCAAAAATGGACCAATGAACCTAGGGTTCAACTTTGGTGTTCCTACAATAGACAAATTTGTTGTAGATAACCAAACGTGATCTCCAACCTCAAAAACCACTTCTCTACAATGAGCATCGGCATGCTGCTTTTGCCGATTTTGAGCTATCACCAACTTCTCCTTGGCCTGATGTAGTCCTCGGTGAATATGCTCCACAAACTCGTTGACTACTTGACCCTCACATGACCTGCAATGGCTGTATCATGACTTTTTGCCAAAATCATTGTGCGCAAATCGTGATCTTGTGGAATCCATATACGCTGATTGTAAAACGCCAAACCTCGAGATTTCTCTGCCTTTCTAGTTTGTAGTGCCCGAGTGATCTCTTCATCCTCCTTTGTGGCTTGTGACATCTTGCTCCACCAATCCGCCTGAATTTTCAATTCTGCAACATGATTCAAACAAGGCATGCGTGTGAGAGCATCTGCAAGTTGCTTCTTTCCCTCCACGTACACAATCTTCATGTTGAAGCGTTGATGCCATTCCGCCCATCGAATTTGTCGTTTGGACAAATCCTTCTAAGATTCCAAATAAACCAAGGGTTTATGATCAGTCTCCATCACAAACTCTTTATCACCCAAGTAATGCTTCCAATGTTTGGTTGCCAACACGATGGCTAACTCCTCCCGTTCTGTCGTGTGATAATTTTGTTCCGCCGCCACCTACTTTCAAGAATAGAAAGCAACTCGATGCCATCCATCCTTCCATTCTTGTTGAAGTATGCCACCTACTGTTGTACCTGATGCGTCAGTGGCCAACTTGATAGAACGGTTAGGATCATACCACTTGAGAATAGGTGCGTGTAACAAAGCATCTGTCAATGCTTGAAAAGCTAACTCTTGAGCTGTTCTCCATCTCCGTTTTTGACCTTTCACTAAAATGGAAGTCAAG
This sequence comes from Marchantia polymorpha subsp. ruderalis, assembly GCA_037833965.1. Taxonomy (NCBI): domain Eukaryota; kingdom Viridiplantae; phylum Streptophyta; class Marchantiopsida; order Marchantiales; family Marchantiaceae; genus Marchantia; species Marchantia polymorpha. Next base: position 372,017 of record AP031357.1, read on the forward strand.
GCCTGAGCTAGGCGAGCAAAATCTTTCACAAATCTACGATAGAATCCAGTGAGCCATAGAAAACTCTTCAATTGAGTTTGATACTCAGGTGCTATCCATTTCTGAATGGCATCTATCTTCTCACTCATCACTTGGATTCTTGTAGCTGTAACTCTATGACCCAAGTAATCTACCTCTGACTTGCCAAATTCACAATTAGAAGCTTTGGCATACAATTGATTGTCTCTTAAAACTTGAAGTACCTCTCGTAAATGACTTCTATGATCACTCAAAGTTTTGCTATACACCAATATATCATCTAGAAAAACAATGACAGATTTATCTAGATAAGGGCAAAAGATATCGTTCATCAATCCCATGAATGTAGCTGGTGCATTAGTGAGATCAAAAGGCATCACCAGATACTCAAAGTGTCCATACCTAGTACGAAAAGCTGTCTTGTGAACATCTTCATCTGCAATTCGAATTTGATTGTAGCCGCTTCTCAAATCTAGCTTGGTGAAGTACTTCGCTCCTTGAAGTTGATCAAACAAATCATCCATACGAGGTAATGGATATTTGTTTTTCACCGTTTGCTGATTCAACCCGCGATAATCGATACATAGTCTCATGGATCCATCCTTCTTCTTCACAAAGAGTACTGGAGCTCCATAAGGTGAAACACTTGGTTAAATGAATCCCTTGCTCAACATCTCCTCCACTTGAGCTTTGCATTCTTCCAATTCGTTTGGAGCCAAACGATATGGAGCTTTGCAAGTTGGTGTACTTCCAGGTATCACCTCAATCTTGTGATCTACTCGCCTCCTTGGTGGTAATCCTGCAGGTAGATCATTTGGTAAAACATCTTTATACTCCATAAAAATGTCGTTCAAGGACTCCGGGATGTAAGGTTTGTCCGTGGACCCAATATTTCTTATAAGTCCAAGGAAACATACATCATCTCTAGAAATGGATGTTGTACCCATCACAAAGAGGGGAAAATTCCTATTCTGAGATCTAATTCTATCTCCATAGATCTTCCATCCACTACTTGTAATCACTTTTCTTCTCCAATCTACCTTCGGATTATATTGTTCCATCCATGGCATTCCAAGGATGACATCATATCGAGCTAAACGAATTACTCTCCATTCAATGCTCTCCTTGTATCTACCTATGGATAATTCTACACTCCGTGGTAGTGTTTCTATCACTTAAGTTTGCCCGTTTGGCAATTCAACTTCTTCACTCACATCCTTCATTAACATCAAACCTAACTTCATAGCAACACTCCTTGATACAAAATTCTCCGTTGCTCCAGGATCAATTAAAACTCTCACCTTGTGTCCTTCCATGAAACCATCAGTGACAATGAGTTGAGCATGCTTCTTACTCCTTCCATGAGCTCCCAACCATTGCCTTCTTCCAACCTCGCCTTTTCTTCGCTTTGTAGAACCAGTACAGCCGCGAGGCAAGATTACTGGTGATCTTTGTTTCCCGAAACTTCTTCCTCCACCTCTTCATACTCTATCCACTTCATATTATTGAACGTTCGTTGCTGCATGGGCCGTCCTCCTTGTTGTGTCGGCCAAACTTGACTAAACTTGGCTATGTGACCCATTCGTCCACATGCATAGCATTGACGATTGTAACGAACTCCAGCTCCTCCTCGAACCATTCCGTTATTTGCATAACCTTCTTGCAAATTCGGAACTTCTGGTCGCCGAATCTCACCTCCAAATCTTGGTGGTGGTACTCTTGTTGATGCAAAACCTTCTCTGCGTCGAAGGTTTCCAAACTCAGTGTTGGACCAGATGGATCTCGAAAATTGATCACTGGTTCACCGTGTGTGACACCAAAAGCATCTGAATTTCATTGAGCAATTGCGATTGCTTCATTCACAACAGATGGATTGCTTACGATCACCTCCTTTCGAATTCGATCTTTCAAGCCTCGTTTGAACACGTCCAAGGCTTCAGCTCCACTCATATCCATGATAGATACTTGAAGATCACAAAATTCTTCAATGTACTCATGAATACTTCCTTTCTGCTTCAGATCCCACAACTTCATTCTTGCCGTTTGAAGAGAATCCACCGCTTGAAAATTTTGCAGAAGTACTTCCTACATTTTACTCCACGAAATGGTAGCACCTCGTTCTGAAAGCATTCTCTCCCATGTTGTGTACCATGTGATAGCGTTATCCGTAAGATAAGATCTCATGAACATTCTTGCAATATAATCAGAAACATGAAAATGAGATAAATGAATATTCATCCTCATAATCCATCCCTCTAACACTCTCATTGCTCTACTCTCTTTGTAAGTTTCCACCTTACAGGATTTCCCATTCGAAGCAAAAGATTTGTTTGATCTTCAATCTCTTGAAGACGTCTCCTATTTGCCTCTGCTGCATTGGTTGGTTCTGGCTGAACTTGGCAAGCTTGAACTTGAGGTTCAACTTCCATGTCTCCAACTCTCTCTCTCTCTACTTTCTCACTCCTCAATGCAAAGATTTTATCTTCCATGGCTTGCTGCTTGGTGTGCCCATCTACTATCCCTTTTTTCAACTCCTTCATCTCCGCCATGATTGCATTGAGAACCTCACCCATATCAATTGATGTCCCCATGCTTTCTCACACTCCCTCTAATACAAACTGAATATAATCACTATGTAACCTCTTAACAAAGGAGTCACAAAAGGTGTAGGTGATTCTATCAAAGCTCTTTGTACTACTCTCCATAATTCCTCACAAGAAAATCTCTCCATATCCTCTTCTGTTTATATAATGTTCTAATCTCTACATAAGTGCTGAATCAAACCGGGATAGGTGGTTCGCGATTCAAATCCATGAAACATTTAGTATAGAATGTATATAGTACAATCCCAAGTCTCTCCATAAGTAACTATTGGAAGAATCAGTGGCACTCTCGACTCCATCACTATAGTCATAAAATCTACACCCGAACAAGCCACAAGATACATCCAAAAATGATGTTTCTCCATGCAACGAAGGTGAATATCGAATAGGTTAGGAATTGGCAAGTGCGGTACTGGATTCCTCTCAATCCCGTCCATATCTGCAAAACTACAATTTTCAGCTTCCACCTCTCTCTACATGCAGATGAATGACCTCTGCCAGCCTCTATACAGTCTCAAGACTACACTCCATCATCACTCACTTGCTATTCCATGAGGGATAATCCACACTCAAGGAAAAAGCAAGGTTGCTCTGATACCATTGTAACACTAGGGTTTAGAGAGAAGCTCACTCGAAGATAGAAACGTAAACTCTGAAGATGAGAGATACCAACAATGGTTCTCCTCTTCCTTATATAGCTCTCACCAACAAGTACAAGGAGATAAGATCTAATCCCCACCATCCATTCCACTCCTAGTGGATGGATGATGTGGCACATTACCTAACAAGCACACGGATCGCTGATGTGGCACACCCAAATAACACACTAACTAACACACTCAATCCTTACCTACAAGCATACGGATTGCTGACGTGGCACTGTCAACTAACACATCCACTGTGTACCTACCAAGTGCGCGGATCGCTGACGTGGCAGCTATGACTAGTGCACACTAAAGTATCTACATCAATATTTAGAGTAACCTCTACTTTAGTTCTAACTAACTAAAGATGGTTACACCAATCATGGTAACCAAATATCCAAGTCCCCAAGATGACCTTTTTGGAGGCCATACTTGCGCAACACACTCTTCACCGTATGTACAACACGTTCAGCTAAACCATCTGACTCTGGATGATCTCGCGACGTGGTCCGGTGATCAATCAGCACCTTGTCACACAAGACCTGAAACTCACCCTAAAACTCAGTCCCCTGATTGGTCAACACCTTAGCTGGTGCACCATAGTGACTAAGCACCCTGTCAAGGAAAGCATATGCTACTCCCTCACTTGCCTTGTCAGGTAATGCCACCAACTCAATCCACTTGGAGAAATGCTCTACCATAACCAACACATAACGATGATGTCGTACAGTCAAAGGTAGTGGTCCAACAAAGTTCAAACTCCAACGGTAACCCAACCCCATGATGGATAATGGATGTAACTCTTGTGTCGGGGCATTGAACGATGCCCTCAACCAATCACAAACTACGCAACGTGATACCGACTGTTGTACTTGAGTATGCATACCACACCACCAATACTGACAAATGAGTAAGCTGTATGTACGCTTCACTCCAACTCCTCATGAGCATGCCTCACAATGCGTGCTCTTTGAGCTGGATGTGGTACTACTCGTACCCTACCGTTCTCCCACACCCGGAGAACATGTGATCCCTCCAATCGATATCTCTTTGCCTGTTGGAGAACACGATCTCGCTCTTTAGCACCCACTGTGTCTGGCACCATGCTATTCCGTAGGAACTCCAACACCAATGCATCATCGTGAACATCACGGTGATCCACAACACCATCCTCAACTTCAGGATCTGAAGGTCGATCATCTACTCTTTGATTAGAGTAAGATGTCAGATGATCCTCTCTACTAAAGTCTCCACGTAATCAACACATGAAAGCAGATGCATGCCAACAATGCACCATCTCCTCGTCAACCTCACCATGCCATCTAGCTCCGGTGTCATCCTCTTGGCTAGTGCATGAGTTCCGACTCAAACCATCGGCATTCAGGTTCGCAACTCCAGGTCTATGCACTACCTGAAAGTCGTACTCCTGTAAGATGAGAGCCCATCGTGCAAGCTTCCATGTGAGCTTGTCGGACTTCATCAACCACTTGAGCGGCTGATGATCAGTAACAAGGATGAACTGCGTATCAAACAAGTAACACCTGAAGTGTGCCACAGCCCACACTGCTGCCAAGCACTCTTCCTCGTACGAACTATACCGCGACTCCGCTGCATTGTTCGAACGACTAGTGTACGCAATCACAAACTCCTTGCCCTCATCATCACGCTGCGTCAACACCGCTCAAAGTCCCAACATACTCCAATTAGTGTGCAACTGGTATGGACGACCTCTGATAGGTCTCCTCAAGATGGGAGCGGCCACCAACCTGGCCTTGAGCTCAACAAAAGCTCTCTCCTGCTCATCTCCCCATTGCCACTCCTGATCTGATTGCAGCAACTGGTTCAAAGGCTTGGCTATAGCACTGAATCCCTTAACATACCTCCTGTAGTAGTTCGCCAAACCCATGAATGCACGAACTCTACTCACATCCGTGGGACGAGGGATCCGTGCAATAGCCTCCACCTTTGCTTGCTGAACTCCTTAACCACCTGGGTATATCACATGACCCAAGTACTCAACCTTCTCCTGGAAGAACTTACACTTCCCAGGATGTAACCTCAAACCATGAGCGCTCAAACTCAATCTACAAATGTATCTAGTGTTGCTCCAGAGTGTCACTAAACACCAAGATATCATCAATTTAACATCTGACAAAATCCAACCCCGCTAGTATTCTGTCCATAACCCTTTGAAACTCGGCAGGTGCATTCTTCAACCCAAAGGGTAAGAATCGCCACTAATACAAACAATCCTTGCCATGGGAGTTGACGCCCCAAAACACTGTCTTGGTCTTGTACTCCTTCTGAATTGGCAACTGATGGTATCCTGCTCGAAGATCCAAAGTACTAAAAATCCTCGCATGTCCCACCACATCGAAGATCTCCTCATGTGTAGGCATGGCATACTTATCGGACTTTGTCTGCCGATTGATTGGACGGTAGTCTCCACACATGCGCCTATCCGTGTAGTTGCCATGTACATCCTTCTTCACCGGCATGACAATGGCTGACGCATACTCACCATGTGATAACTCCACTAGTCCAGCCTCAAGTAGGTCCAACGTCCTACTTCGAATCAAATCCCTCTCCATCTCACTGTATCGATAAGGACGATGGAAGATTGGCGTATCACTAGCCAATTCTATCCGTATACCGGGTCCAATCAATGCACCCAACTCCTTCATACTAAAGGCAAAACAACTCCTATAGTCTCGTAGGAATTGTGTCAATCGTCGCCTCTCTTCTCTTGTGATTTGAGAACCAATCAATGGCTCCCATTCCTCCTCCATAGACACACTAGAGGGAGGCGACATTGTCAATAGTTGCTACGCTACATCCTGCAAAGAAGTGTTCTCCATACCTTCCTTCGTAGCCACCTCCACATGAGAATCCTCTTCAACAGCATGGGCTGCAACTCTAGCAAGTCCTCTCGTCACGTCCCATGAACTCCAAGGATGACGAATATCTCGCTTGTCGCCCCCAACCATTGCCACTACCGTCCCGGTAGGCAATGAGCTAACAAGTGGTGTACTAACCACTAAATCAACGCGCAAACGGCGTTGCTCCGCCAAACCCACGAAGAGACTCAACGCGTAGTCTCGTTCTTCTCCACATACAAGTATCTCCGTATGAGAACACCTGACTGCAACACCACAGCCAAACCTGTGCTGATCCCACCAAAAAGATCCAGCAAACAAACGCCCTCTGAGGAATACTCCCATGCAATAGGTGAAGTAACCAATGGAGACAATGCGCTAGAACCACCAACTAGCCGATCAGCTGAAGCCCTCTCTGGCTCTGCTGCTAAAGAGTCTTCACTCCCAGCCTTCTTCACCAACCTATCATTCTCCAACTGGGGTGCCTGACAAGAACTCCATAGTAGAACATCTAAGGGTGAAGTCACCGCCGCTGTGAAACTCACAAACTCCTTCATATCCTCGTAGACTGAGGTATCGTCGGCGGACATGTTTCCCTCTAACTAGTCATCAGGCCAGGTAAGCACTCCGCTGTAACCCGCAACAGATGCTAAGACCGCAGATGAAGATCCAAGAGGTCGATCTCGAGCAATAAATCTCACTGGCAGCTCGCTGAGATGTCCATCGCCAGATTGCCAACCAGGACGATAGGCATCAGTCTCCGTCCAATAGCCCATCCAAAAATCCATCGGATATAACATAGCTCCACCAACAAGCACATCATATGACTCTGCCGATGTAACCACCGCACGAACTCCAAACTGCGAGCTATCATGAGGGTGATTATGCCTCAATTGCACCGCTATGTTCTCCCGAGTCATAAAGTAAGACCTATCGCTGGCACCACCAAGGAATGTCTGGATCTGGAATGAGCAAGGTTCCAATCTCACCTCCGAATACCCAAACTAATGCATGCAGCCTTGCTCAACATCAAGGGCTGTGCACCAGAATCCAACAAAACTCTAGCTGGGACATACACCTGTCAAGTAGAACTCATTAACCAAAATAGACCACTTCGGTTGTCCACCATACATACACCAGGGACAATACTCTCGCGATCAATGGCTGGGCAAGCTAGTAAGAACTCCATTCTCGCCGCTGCCGCCTGCCAAGTCGTCTCCTCGAACAATGTAGACGTTGAGGATGGGTCCTCAACTGTATCCTCACGTATCTCGGCACTCGTAGCAGCGACTCTCCCACGCTCACACGACGTGGCTGCTACCCAAAATACTCGAGCCAAATCAATACCAGAGTTCATCAACTCTGTGGCTGAAAACAATGGAGATCGCAAGACTGAAGTGGCCATCCGCATCACTGCATTAGATGGCAAGTCTGCGTCCACAACAGATGATGTAAGAACCTCAGTTCTCACTCTAGTGTCACTAGGCGGTGCAGGTCTCATAGATGAACTGCTACCCACCTTTGACAACAAAAAGGACTGGGGAAGTATAGACTGACGTCCACCGTCACCCCTTTGAGGGTCCAACTCCACAGTCGCACTACGTGGCTCTGAAGTGTGAGCACCACCTCTGGTCACTGCAACTGATGCCTCAACCTGTGCTGCACCGGCCAAATAGGAGAAATCCTCTTCCTCATAAGATGTGGAAGTGCTCGCCCCCATACCAGCCATAGCAGCAAGCCTCTGCTCCAACTGCTCAATCCGTGCAGCCATAGCGCTCTCTGTGGTGGAAGTAGCACTCGTTGCGGTACGCTCAATGGCACCGGTACCTCTACCGCCTCTGCCACTCGACCACCTTGGCCTCGTGGAGCATCACCACCACGATCTCTACCTCTAGATCTCAGCTCAGGATGAAGGTCAAAACAACGCTCTCGAGGATGACCCGGTCGATGACAATGATCACAGGTCACTTTTGCCGGATGTGGGCTAGCTTGTGGAGTTTGTCTTTCTCTTTCATGGGGACAATCCTTCCCTATATGACTACCTACGCAATTCCAACATGACGGTCCCTGTGGCTGGCCCAAAAATGAAAGCAGTGGTGGCCGCGCACTAGGCTTTCTATGACCTGAAGGATGTCGTGTATGACCTCCACGACTCCCACTACCACCACCCATGGGGCAAGACTATGCTGTGCTATGTGGGATACGCGAAGTAGTGGTTGTGTCCCTCGCAAATGTAGACGTCACCACCCTCTCCTCCACCATGTTAAGCTCAATCTTCTCAGAAAGAGCAAACACATGGGCTAATGTGGGTGATGAGTCGCTCATGAGAGTAGCATCACGCACTCTCCTCCGCAACTCTTTGTCCATAATCCGATACCACTACTGGACAGCTTGTGCCTAAGTCACACCGTGAGTAACCGAGATTAGCCGTCGCATACGAGTGTATGCCTCACGAAGACTCTCACCAGTCATCCGCTCAAACTCTTGGAGGCTCCTCAACTTCTCTGTCTTCACCTCCTGATAATTCTTCCTCAATCTCTGGAAGAACTCAAGAATGGGGCTAAACAAAGGTACGCCACTAGCATCTCCCCTCGTGCTGCCACCAGCAATGCTAACAGTACCGTTGCTAATACTGGTTGCGCCAACTGCTCCACTGGTACCCTCGCTGATGCTACTACTCGCACCCCCACTGATGTTGATACTCGCACCACCACTGGTACCCACCCCACCCTGGGTAGTGGATAAGTAGTTCGGAGACCAATGGCGCCTCCATGCATCAATCTCCGCAGCATAATCTCTCCCAAACTCATGATAATCATCCATGGGAGGCCCCTCCAAAGGCTGAAATAACCCTTTCCATGCAAAGAAGGGTGTAAACAACGTGGGGTTACGCAGAAACTGCATATCACACCACGTGTCGAACTCCTGAATAAAATCATGGAGCTCGATGGTGCTCACAGCACCACAGTAACGTCCATGTCCCAAATTAATGGGGTTGGAATAGTGGACGATATCACCACCAAAGACTTTGTGTCTGCAGCATTCTGGTCCTCCTTCGCAACAACTGGCGAAATAGGTGAAGGTAGCCGATACCTCAGCCCACTCCGCGTAAATCCACCGCGGTCCTCAACAGGACCATTAGACTGATCCGTGATGACGAAACCTCAACTGGCACCACCGCCAGATCTCCACCCAATAACCCTATGTGCACCTAACGTCGTGCCGCACTGAGCTACTCTAGCCCTACTAACTAAGAGGTATGTGCAACCTAATCTGTCATCACAGCAAGAAAACTTTCACGTTCTACTGGTCATCACTCCAGTCTCACCGTGAGAGAAACATAGATAGGCCGGCCGGTGATCAAGTCCTGCCCCCTATCGACAGCACACAGGAGTAAAACTACTCCGGAAATCAGCATCACTCCTACACAGGCGCGCACCAAGAAGCAAGACTGGAGAGTATCCAAACACAAGCAAACAGCTAGCAACGACTCTTAAGTCTAAAGGAAACGTAGCACAGAACAAGACAACACACACGGGACATTGCATCGCTTCGCGATCCCGATTTGATCTCCATCGCCCTCCTATCACCAAAAACTTATCACGTACAAATGGTAGCTCGCCTGCTAGCTTTCTCCTTGCTCTCACGTTCCCATTCGTAGGTTGGTCACGAATCCGTCACCAATTGGACGTTGGAAAAACATCTGCAATTCCCGTAGGGAAACAACTTTACTATTCAACTAGTAGGTTATCTGACTATGATTTCATAAGGAAATCACTAACAAATCACTAAGTACGCTAATTGCCTAATCATCAAAAATCACAACATTTTGTGATCAAGTTGTACAAAAATGATAAATGCAACACCGTACCTTCAAACTAAAAGAAGTGAGACTAGATGCAAACTCCAGTCTCTTCAGTCTTTTTTTTTTCTTTTTTTTTTCCAAGCTGAAATTTCAGTTTTTTTTTTTTTTAAACCTGAAATGTTGTGCTCGGACAGTCACACCAACTCGACACCTTAACAATTGGTACCAGTATACTGTATTTCTGAGTATACAGTATACAATCAGTATCCAATATTTCTCTGTATACAGTAAGAATGTATAGATATCTATCTATACATTCTTTGTTTTGAAAACTAGAAGGTGTAGGTAGAGCTGGCTGATCAGTATACTAACAGTTCTTTACACAGATGCAAGTGGCAGGAAGACCGAAGTGAGAATAACTAACTGACATAAATCAAAATGAACATTTTTTGTTATTTTTTGTCCCAAAGAGAACCTGTTTCTGAACCCACTTTATAAATTTTCTACAAAGAAAAGAAGGCATACAATTCTGTAGAGGATTTTACTAGGTCTTCATTTACGTCACTATGAAAGAGAAAACATCAGATCATTTACATTAATCTGATCATCTACATATCCCATCATAACAGTTCTAACCTCAGTATTTGTCTTTACGAACATATCCTTCACTCATCTCAGAACGGAAACAATTCCAACTTTGTGCGCTAAAGGTCTCAACAAGGTCCACAACATTTCTCCTCTCACGCCGAAACTCTCAAACTCACACTCCCTATCTGCTGTATTTTTGAACTCCAAACATTTTTGCTCCTTCAAATCAGTCAATGATGAGTCCATCGACGAAAAAGTAAGATGGAGATTCTGACAAAGATCTTCATCCGAAACTGAGTTCTCCGCTTCAATAGGTAAAACACGTACTCGACTAGGGGACACCATACATACATCAGTATTTTTGATTCTCCGTTTTGGAGAAGAGGACGTGATTAGAGCAGCAGCAACCTTCTTTCCTCCGCTGCCAAAACCCTGTATCATTTCTTCGCTTTTTGTTGGAACACTTAGATCTATACTCCACTTTGTACCTGAAAATGTATACAATTTGCAACACTTCGTGGCAAGAGATGAGGCCCGCTCATGCATCCAAACTATGATCAGGAGGTACAACTCAATTTAGTTTTCCAAGCTGCCCCTAATGTCGAGTTCTGGTTCAGATGATTTTGCTTCCACGGGTATAGAAGCATACAGGTTGATGAGCTTCTCCTCCTCATGCGACAACTTCAGATAGCGAGCTTCACGGTCAATTAGCATACTCACCAAATCAGGTGCAGTGATCTCTCAAATTGGACAGGCCAGCTTTGCATGACCTCCTTTCTCCAACGCATTACAGTACTCTACTCCACTAGACCAACTACGGCATGCGCAACAATCTGTCGCATGCTGTAGACAGATTTCTTTGCCTTCGGCAAATCAGATCAACTTTAATATGTTTCTATTAATTAATCTGCTGTACTTCCCGAATTGCTGATAATACTACGTCAGGCCCCGCTGCTCTCTCCGCTGATGACTTGTCTACTTCTCTCTGAAATCTGCTGCTGACGGCCGCTACCAAATCTGCGCTCAGCTTTACGCTGAGCAATATTCAAGGTCAGTTGTACTCCTGTCCCCAAGCAAAATTCCTATATTCGACCCCTTCTTCTTTCACTTTGAGATTAGATATCACCTTTGAGTCTACACAAGCAGGAAGTAGAATCGTCTCATATGTGTTTGAATCGTGAATCAAATTTGACAGTTCAAATGATCCGAAAGTACTACGGGTGAAATTACTACACTGATTTCTCCTACCAAGTCACATAAACCTCGTTTCGTTGGAACCAGAACTATTACTCCATTTGAAATTTGTTTCAATTTCACAGGCACCATATTCGGAATCAGAGTAAAATAATCCATAGTTGTAACATCCCGACTTGCATAGGTGCAATTAACGCATAGAGATAATTCTCAGGCGATTAACGCTCAGAAACCTGTAAAGTCTCGTCGCATTGCCCTCACATTCTCAAGGTCACGCTCTCAAGCCCTTCCTTCTCTCTCTCTTGCCGGAACACAATCTGCAGCCCGCAGATTCACTGGCTTCGTTTTTCCGTCGTCGGCTACTAATTTTCCCTCAAACTTTTGCAAATCTTTCCAACACTAAGAAGATGGAAGCTTCGAGAGGAGAAGCTTCTAAATTACTTGCGAAATCAACACAGAATAAGAATATCATTGCTTTCCTGAATCTCCATGATATGACATCTCCGACATGATGAACAATACTGCTGCAGTCTGTCGCACCTCACCTCCACGCAGACTCCACTCGTAACAGCGATGTTACCAACCCCACCCGCGCAAGCTCCGACATCAGAAATTGAGTTGATTCTTCGAGCTCTCTTACAGTGATTCCTCTATTCGATCAAATTTAAAATATTGAAACTCAACCACAAAAAATGAAACACACGAAAACCACTCCAGCCAAAAGCTAATCACAACCCACCGACAATTTCGTGCACACTGAGTTCTTCGAGTGAAATAAACGGGAGATTCTCCACTTGAATTCCCGTCGGTGGTTTATCCTACTGGCAAAACTGTCCCCGTCACAAACATAGTCAAGCCAAACCCACTTCACACTCGGAGATTGCAGGTCGATGCTCCCGGGCACTACTTTCAACGTGCTAGGCTTGATTCGAAGAACTTACGTTCTTCGAGCCGTCCCCGACTGTATACCCTTCGCAATTCAAACCCTAAGCTAGACACTATTTTAAGCAAAACACCAAAAACTACATGACAAGTCGGATGAAGAGCCTTCGGCGGAAGAGGCTTAGTCGCAAGTACTAAGTGCCGCCAAAGTTCTGTGTGAACAAGTGCTTCTGTTACTCCAGTACCTCCACCGCAAGCGGGGAAAGTATGCAGGAGCTACCACCAACGGATCTTACGTGGAGCTAGTGGGTGAAAGGATGCATGCAAAGGTGGTAGCGACTTCCGCATCTGCAGCGAAGGAACGGCAGAACTAGGCGACGAAGGCAAAGTACGAGGTACTTCGGAAGAGACTGGCCGAGGAAGTCGAGAAATGGAGGTATTTAGAGAAGACCTTTGAGGATCTCTGCGAGGATATTGAGAAGGCCAAGTGTGCGACAGTGGATCTCCGGAGTAGGCTGGAGGCATCTTGGACCGCCTATAACGGTCAATTGCTGAGGATGGACGAACTGACGGTAGCATCGGAGAAGAAGTAACATGAGCATGCAACCGAGCTCGCAGCGAAGATGAAGGATCTAGAAGAGTGTGAAGCTGCTAGGATCTCGGACTTGGAATTGATAGAGAAGCTAGAGACTCAATGCACTAAGTTGAGGTCACAACGGATGCAAGTCAAGGAGCAGTTATGCAAGATGGAGACAAAATTGTTGGAGGCAGAATGTAACACTAGGGTATAGAGAGAAGCTCACTTGAAGATAGAAACGTAAACCTCGAAGATGAGAGATACCAACAATGGTTCTTCTCTCCCTTATATAGCTCTCACCAACAAGTACAAGGAGATAAGATCTTATCCCCACCATCCATCCCACTCCTAGTGGATGGATGACGTGGCGGATAACCCTAACAAGCACACGGATCGCTGACGTGGCGATTCCAATTAACACACTAACTAACACACTCAATCCTTACCTACAAGCACACGGATTGCTCATGTGGCACTGTCAACTAACACATCCACTCTGTACCTACCAAGTGCGCAGATCGCTGACTTGGCAGCTATGACTAGTGCACACTAAAGTATCTATATCAATATTTACAGTAACCTCTACTTTAGTTTTAACTAATTAAAGATTGTTACACATAAGAGAAGAACCGGCAGTTATGAAAGTAAACGAATGACGCCTTGACCGTGAGAATGAACCGATGCCTACGAAGGTTTGTATTATGGCAGGTCGAGACGCATAAATGGTTGCAGTTTTGAGATCTTGAATGACGTGTGACGGCAATGATAGCGAGTAGTGTTAGTGAGCAGCGCCGGTTAGCCAAGAAGTTGGACGCGTTTCTTACAAGTTCGTGCGACGCGGTGTTGAACTTGGAGTTGGAACTAGCGGCCGTTTTGCAAAGTGTGGGGCCTACTTTTTTGTTTTTCTTTAAAAATTAACAAAAAAACATAAACATATGTGTAGAAGATAGTTATATGAGTTGGAAAGAGTAGATTTATAGGAGTTATGATAGGATTAGCTAGAATACGTCTACATCCGAAGATCTTCGGATCTTCGTGTCTTCGGCGTAGTCTTTTTACGACGCACGAAGAGCTGCGTCTTCGGCGAGGACATCGGAATCAATTTCAAATCATGCAACGGGCCGGACGAGGTTTGCACGCGTCGAGAGTTCTACGAGGCGTAGGAGAAGGCAATGTTAGGGCTTCAAGGGTAAAGGCAGTAGGAGGAGACTGCGCGCCGACATTGCGATATCAAGCAAGAACGATCGAGAGCGAGAGGAATTGCAATCGAGCCAACCCGCGATTAGCGAAACGCCAATTGAATACATGGCGCCCAAGAAGAGTGAGAAGGTGAGGAAATTGGTCCCCTTGAAGATGCCTTATGAGGAATTGAGACCCTTCAGACACGAGTTGAGGGAGCTGCGGCTTGAATTACTTCTGTGGAATTGGAATTGCATCTCAACGAGTATCTGCAAGGAAGTTCTGGACAATAGCGCGACCAAAGGCGAGGAGCTCCGCGGTAATCCCATGCTGTGGAACATCAAGCATTGGACGAAAGTAATGGAACCGTGTGCGAGTAGCGACGAAGACCTTCTGTTTGACAAGAATAGCGTAGGACTTACGCGCGGCGAGGAATTCTCTTACGGGCCTCTCTTTGAGACTAGGAGACAGGGAACGAATGGATGTGTAATAACCCACCAAAGGCTAAAACTGCAGTATGGTGGTAAAAAGATCGAATCCACAGGGACAGAGGCAACACACAGAGTAAAAGTGTCACGTTTAACAGACTTTTGTAGAGTTTGAATTCTAGGCGACTGTCACTCCCAGAAATACTGCAGTGCTCGACTCGGAGGAGGATCTCGACTCGGAGGATGCTCGGAGGATGCACGGTACAGCGTGGTCACTCAACACACACACACACACACACACACCTGAAACTGGCAAAAAGCACAACTCGGAGGTCGGTCAGGACCTCCGCTTCGGATTTCAGGAGGAAAGTGTCTCGCAAGTTCACTCAGAGGTTCTGCAGGTAGTGCCTCCCACTCCGGCTTTTACTGCCCTTCCGCCAGGAACTAGCGGGGGTACCCGGACTGGACTTCCCACTTCGGAACGAAGCCTCTACATACGCCGTGGACGTCACCCTCGACTATCACACCAAACGCAGGGAGTGCAGACCCGACTGAGAACTTACTGAAAACACGATCCAGTAACACACACACAACCTGAATTACAAACCAAGGTTTACACGAAGTAATGAAACTTCACATTGGCATTCAGGGGAAACTTCCCGTAGGAGTACAATCAGGATATGTCACTCGAAGGAGTAAGGGGGAACTGTTCAAGTATCTAACTCGCAGCCGGCTCTGAGCATCAGAAATCACCCGCAGGTGCAGATCCGCACTACTCAAGTCTCTAACCGGGTGCTAGCTCTGAACATTCGGCCGAAGGCCTTCAACTACAACATACGGTAACTTCGCTATGCTGCAGCTTCTCTACGTGGTGCCAGGACCAAAATGCACAAACACGCTAAGAAAGTGAGTTCCTGATCTGCACTTCCGAAACTGGAAGAGTCCCAAGGCAAAACGCCTTGATCTACTTTATACTCTCAAAAGATCCTAACTAGCACTACGCTATCCTATCTACCACTCGCAGCATCTGCGCGAAACCAAACTACTCTACTGCACTCAGCAGATCCGGTGCTGCGCCTCCTGCGCGCCGGACTGCTCCGCTTACTGTCTCTACCTTGCCAGTCTTCCGACCGGCTGCGTAACCCCAGGCGTCGGAGCGCTGTGGTGACTTCCGACTGCAAGTGCGCCATAGTGTCGCGCGCACCCGACAAGAAGGTTTCTAATTTTCTCGCCACTCGCCGCCTACTTCGACTGTCACCCTCCGTCAATGCCGCCGCCCGAAGCTCGAACTCCCTTAGTGTAATCCTCTCTTGAGCTGCCACCTCCCAATGGGCGTATCCTTTTAGACAACGAGTCACCTGTGCCGCCAACTCTCCTCGCGCCCTGCAGCTGCTCTCCACCTCTGCCAGCTGCATTTCTAATCCCGCACGTTGTGCCCTCAAATCCGAGTACTCGGATTGCAAGTTGCACAACAACTCCTCATCCTCCTTGCGGGCTCTTTGACTTTCTTCTAAGGCGCGCGTCTGGCGCGCAAGCTCGGCTGCTAGGACTTGGTTCTGTCTCCGCTCCTCCTGCAATTCCGACTCGATCTTTGCCCGTATTAGTTCGGCATCCGCCTGACTTTTTGTCGCCGCATCCTCCCTGTGCTGCTGCAAGGCTTGGTATAGCTTCTGGGTGACCGCCAGGTGTTGTCGGAGGGCGGTGTTCCTATCCACATATACTTGGCAACTAGAGGCCCACTTTGCCACCTTGCTCCTCGTCCTTCGCCTGATAGTCTCCACATAAGACTGCGGTTTTAAAGCACTTGCGTATTTGGATGTCTTGCGATCCAGATATCGCAGGAGTGGAACTATCTGTTCGCACAGCACCCCTGTTGGCGTTTTCTGTACCGAATCCGCTTCCTGCTCTTCCGAGCTCGTATCATCCTCAGTCTCGAGGATTTCAGTCGCCACCGAATCCCTTGGCGACTCCCTGGAACTGTGGCGCGCAGCAGCTTCCGCTGCGACTGCTGCTCCACTGCCTGCTAAAATATCCAGGGCAGTGGGAGATCCCACTGCTTGAGCCCCTGTTCCGGCTCGATCTTCGGTTTGTGAAGGGGTCGACGCCGCAGTGACTTTTGTCACTCTTGCACTGCCCGCTTCTGCTGCCTGTCCTTCCGGCGCAATCTGCGCGGAAGGTGTCCTTGCTGAAGGTGCGTCCGCCGAAGGCGTCCGCACACTGGTCGTTGGCCCCATCCGTCTCGCAGTCGGCGAATCCGGCTGACTTTCTGTTGTCCGACTCGCAGTCGGCCGACCAGCAGTTGTCCGACTGGGAGTCAGATACACCCTGCGCGTCTTGACTCCACTTGGCATGCTTGCTGGTGGCGTTCTCCCAGAAGTGCCTTCCGCCGAAGACGACCCTCTGAGGATTGTTGGCTCGTCAGCCAAACTCTCTTCTGCTTCCGGCCTGCTGTCCGGTTCAACGCGCCGTTCAGTTGGCCTTCCTTCCGCTTGTCGGCCTTCAGTCATCCGACTCGCAGTCGGCCGGCTGTCAGTCCGTCCATCTCCTCCCGAAGGCCGTGGTGCCTTCTGTGCAGAGGTATCTGCGCTCTTCCCTAGAATCTGAGCGATTATCTCCTCCTGTGTGAGATTCCGCCGGGTCGGAGTTCGCCCGGTCTCCTCAGTACCAGTTGGCATCTTTCGTGCCCTCTGTTTTGGTCGACTGTGAGGCTCGGGGGTGGGCCGACCACGAGTCGGCGCAGCTGGCACTTCCGGCTGTCTGTCCTCAGGTCTCTCATCCCACTTCCGCTTTCGCGGAACGCGCTCACTTCGACGTTCTTCTGCTGCCCTTGCTGGAGCTGGAGCCGGAGGCGTACTGGCAGGTTCCTCGTCCGGATCCGTGTCTACTTCGGCCTCCCTCGAATATCTACCTGGATAGTTCCGGGTCAGCTGCGGAAACCGTGTTTTCTCAGCATTTGTCAAACATCCCATCGCCCGATAAAACACGATTAAGTAAGGCGATAGATGATTGAGGGTTCCTCCCTTCTCTTCTTGCGCATGTTGGCGCGTCACCTTCCACAGGAGCCGTGCCCAATGCACCGGAGCTCCTGACAACACTAGCTCCACAAACTCTACCTGCCAACCATGCATGTAAGCGGTCTTGGTCGGCTGCAATATCTGCAGCAATGCCGTCGCGACATTTCTTCGTAATCGATCCTTGTAATCCCGTGTCCGGAAACCGTTCTTGGGATGTCTGGCAACTTTGAAGAGCTCATTGTAAGAGACTTCTTCCTCCTGGGACACCTTCACGCTATCGGCCTCGAAGAGGAGATCCCCTCCCTCGCCGGCACACCTGCCCAACACCTGCGCCCAGTTGCAAATGTCCCATCTCTCTGGGTGTGGGCGGAATCCGCGAGAAGGCTTGTGTCTCTCCTGTAGATACTCGCGCACCATCTCCGGACATGTCCAGTTCCACCCCCATAGGAGAAAATCGAGCTTCAGCCTCAGCAGCACATCTTGAAATGCGCGTAGACCGATCTGCGGCACCCTAAGTGGAGACACTCGCAGCTGGGGAACCTTCGACATTGCGTTGCCTACACACACAAACGTTCTCCCTTTCGCTCGCTCTCTCACAATCGCTACTGCGCGTCGGCCGCTCAAGCTCTGACTACTCACTCTCTCTGCGCTCGAGCTCAAGATCGCTACTCGCAATTCTTTCAAGGTCCGCCAAGATCCTTGCGCAACTCGTCTCCGCACTCTCTACTCTCACTGCAGGTCGCTCCGCCCTTGCGCGTAATCTTGGAAACTGGAAATCGCAAAGTCAAGAATGAGAGAATGAGACTGGAGCGCAGCCTTTTCTTCTCCGATTTCAAGAACGTCCAACGTTCTTACTGGTTGCAACGTACGCAGCCGGCTATACGGCTTAACGGTTCGCCCTTTGCATGCGCGAATTCACGTCTCCGCACTGCGCGCATTCGCATGCTTAAACGTTGAATTCTCCCGCCGCCGCCACCTTCCGGACTCGAGTCCGCTGCAGGGTATACGTCGGCCCTGTTGTCTTTTCCTAACCCGTCCTTCACCGGAGGCGTGTCGCCGCTGGTGCGTTCATTATCCGTCGGCGCCTTGCTGGAGGCGCACATCCAGTCGGAGCGAATTACGCCGGCGCGCAGTCGTACCGCCTATTTTGTCCTTTATGCCTCGTCCGTTGCTGCCGGCGCATATCCGCCAGCGCAACTCATGCCAGCGCATCCGGCCGTCAGCGCCACGTCGGAGGCGTACATCCGACCGGCGCTTTCCTTCCATGAACAGCCGCCAAAGGCGCTTCCGACTCTGAGTTGGTTTCCTCCTATGAGCGCGTGATTCCGCCGAAGGCGCATCGCCGAGGGCGTACGGGAATCCTTTCCGGCTGTGAACCCTAGCGCGAACGGCGCATGTCCGGCTACGAGTTTTCCGACGCTCATAACTTCTCCATTCCTGATCCATCTCCGACGCTCTTGGGCTCGTTAGAACGAGCGTCCCGAGCTCTTTCTAATGCGACTTCAACCAACTGGATCTACCGTGTATCCCGATTGTTATGAAGGTTTTCCCTTTCCGCGCTAGCGGCGCTTCGCCGAAGGCGCACTCATGGTCGGATGCCTTTAGAGGTCCGGGCCCTTCTCTTGACGTCTTTAGCAAAACCTCCTCCTGAGGTGTCTGCGCCGGAAGCGTAGCTTCCTTATACGCTGGAGGCGCGTGAGTAGAGACACCTCAGAAAAGGAGCTTTTGCCGAAGGCGCCGAAGACATTGGCGTTGGTACATCCGACTACGTGATTCTTTGTGTCCTCGTGACGATCTC
The DNA here is from genome assembly GCA_037833965.1 of Marchantia polymorpha subsp. ruderalis. NCBI lineage: Eukaryota > Viridiplantae > Streptophyta > Marchantiopsida > Marchantiales > Marchantiaceae > Marchantia > Marchantia polymorpha. The sequence continues at coordinate 391,623 of AP031357.1, forward strand.
ATCAATCCACTCTATTTAGCGTACCCTTCTCTAGCTACAAACACTGCTTTGGTACTAGTTTTCTAAAATTGTTTAAATTCTGCAAAAAAACAAAAAGTGTGTTACCACAGGATGGAAGACTGTCGATTATAAGGATCCGAAGAGAAGGGCGATCGCGTTAGGGATCATGCACATCTTACGGCCGGCGCACACGACTTTTTTGACGGCCTGGCAAGTGGGCTTCTTGGAACGCATTTTGAAGGTACAGCGCGTACATTGGGCACGGATCTTTTACGATCTTGTCTGGGTGAATGCGTCAGGTCGATGGACGGGATCTATGATCAATCATCTTACCCCCTTTCTGGTGAATTTTTATCGAGGAATGGGATTGCTTACAAGGGAGGAGGAGAAGCGATTTCCAAGGGAGCGGGAGAGCTTTACAGTGGAGTCCAGTGAAGGGACCGAAGACGAGAACCGATCTCCCGTAGTTCCAACACACACCACCGCTCGAGGACCAGTGCAGGTGGACGTGGTTCCAAGGCAGGAGCAGCCAGAGAGACGAGTGGCAAAGAGAAGGAAGGTCGTGAGTGATGACGAGGAGGAATTGGCCCACGTGGTAAGAAGGATGGATGTGGATGTAAGTGAAGCCAGACAACACAGAGCTCGCGCAAGACCAAAGAAGAGGACGAAACGAAGGATGGTGACAGTTGAGGTGTCAGATAGCAGTGTGGAGAAGACGGTGGCACCAATTGTAAACACATCCGAAGTCGCAACTAGCGAGGTAATGCAACCTGTGGAGTTAGGGGTACCTTCGGAGGTGTCAATCGAAGTTCCGGCAGATATAACGACAGAACCTTTGAAGGAGGGAACGGAATTGGTAAGCCCGATTTCTAAGTCTTCGGAGCGGACACGGTCTGCGCAAGGCGAAGGGACATCCCAGATGAAGACGAACGAGGACCTGGAGAAGGAGTTTTCTTTGAGCGAGGAGATTCTGGAACAGGTTGTCGCAAGGGTAGGAGGGACGGTGGTGGAAGCTGAGAGCATTAAACTGCCGACCTCTCTTGTGGAAGAGGTGAGACCCGAAGAAGGAGAGTAGACTTCGGGCGAAGATGTGAAGACATTGGAAATTACATTTCCTGAATTCTTGCATGACAGTGCAGTACCATTGTTGAAGTACTTGGACGGGAAGGGAGGTAAGTATGTTGTATCGAAGGAGCCAGGATTCTATGTTTAGATGATCAGGAACAAAACGAAACTCAAGAGAGCAGTTGCAGTAAAGAGGGAGTGGGATTCCGCGACTGCATTGGCACGGGAGCAAGCGGCAACCTTGACAACCGAGTGCGCGGCAGTGAAGGCGACATTGCAGGAGCGAGAAGCCCAGCTTCAGGAAAAGGAAACTGAGTGTGAAGTGTTGCAGCTGAATCTAGAGAAGGAATTAGGGCGCTGTGCAGAGTTGGAAGAGACTTGTGGAGGACTTCGTATCTCTAATGAGAATGCCCAAAAAGTAATAGTGGATTTGATGGCGAATTGGAGAAATCCAGAGAAGCTTACGATGCAGCAGTCAAAAGGTCGGAGCGATTGATCACTACAGCGGAGAAGCGAGAGAAGATGCATGTCGAGGAACTTGCTAAGTTGGAAGCCCGAAGAGCCGAAGAAGCTCGTATCGCCGAAGAACTTCGGGGCAAGCTCGCAAGTACGAAGACGGCGGAGGAAGATCTTCATAGGGAAATCTTGAAGATTGACGCGAAGTACGTAATGGAATTCCGACGTGCGGAAGAGCTATAAGCAAGTCTGTCGACGGGAAATTGGAAGCATGAAGAAGAATTGAAGGATTGGGCCAAGAAATTGGCAGATTGCGAGTCGGCCAAGTCTTCGAAGATCGAATGTAAATTTAAGGTTGAATCTGACTGTCGACGGTTACGGGAGCAATTAGGGAAATCGGAGATGAGATCGGAAGAGTCGCAAAGGAGAATGCAAAAGGTAGAGGATGCCTACCGTCAGCTGCGGGAGGATTCAACCGACATGTTGAGATTGAGGTTAGAGAAGTGCCTGAACGGGTTCGCGATGTGGGAATTGGATTCGGTGAAGTGGTTGAAGATGGATCTACTCGAGCGACGGCTGATGAGCGCGAAGTCCAACGGATCCGCAGGGCACAAACAGATTGTAGAGTTAGTTAATTCATTTTCAAAGGAATTGAATGAGGCGCGCTAGAATGTAGAAGTAGAGATTGTAAACGTGTTGCGTAGATTAGGAGTAGAGAGTAGTTTAGACGATTCCGTAACCGCTACATCGGACAGCACCGCCCTTGAGACCAATTCGCCTCATGCGGTTGATATCCCAGAGTTGCCATTGTGAATAAAAAGGCCCAAGGCTCTTTCCTTGGGGGGCTTTTCTGTCTATTGGCTTGTCTCAACTGTCATTCTGTCTTCTCTGTGTGTCCAGGTGCTGGTGTGTGATCCAGACTTTGAGCACAGGGCGCTCCTGGTTGTCGAAGTTACCGCATCGGGAGTCGTGAGTATTCATCTTGGATGTCTTGGGTAGCCTGAGGTTACTGCGGGATTTAAGCAAGTTCAGGTCTGAGTATTCGGGTTAGTGTGTTGAGATTTATGCAGTGCTGTAATAACCCACCAAAGGCTAAAACTGCAGTATGGTGGTAAAAAGGTCGAACCCACAGTTACAGAGGCAACACACAGAGTACAAAGTGTCACGTTTAACAGACTTTTGGAGAGTTTGAATTCTCAGGCGACTGTCACTCCCAGAAATACTGCAAGTGCTCAACTCGGAGGTCACTCGGAGGATGCACAGTGCAGCGTAAGTCACTCAACACACACACCTGAAACTGGAAAAAAAACACCACTAAGAGGTCGGTCAGGACCTCAGCTCAAGATTTCAGGGGGAAAGTCTCTCACGAGTACATTCAGAGGCTCTGCAGGTAGTGACTCTCAACTCTGGCTTTTACAACCCTTCCGCTAGTTTCTGCTAGCGCAGGGAACCCGGATTGGACTTCCTACTTCGGAACGAAGTCACTCATACGCGGTGGACGTCACCCTCAACTCACACCAAGCGCAGAGAATACAGGTCCGACTGAGAAACTCAACTGAAACACAATCCAGTAACACACACCATAACAGACTTTTGAGGAGTTTGAATCCTCAGGCACTAGTCATTCCCAGAAATACTACAGAGGTGTGCCCCGAGGGTGCCTTTTGCAGCGTAACCTAAATTGACAACCAAGGTTTACACAAAGTAGCAAAACTTCACTTTAACATTTAGGGGAAACGTCCCGTAGGAGTACAATCAGGATAAATCACTCGAAGGTGTAAGGGGGAACTGCTCAAGTATGTAACTCGCAACCGGCTCTTAGCATCGGCAATCACCCGCAGGTGTAGATCCGCACTACTCAAGTCTCTAACCGGTATACTAGCTCTGAACATTCAGCCGAAGGCCTTCAGCTACAAAATGCGGTACCTTCGTCAAGCTGTAGCTCCTCTTGCGTGGTGCCAGAACTAAACACACAAACACGCAAAGAAAGTGACTTCCTGATCTGCACTTCCGAAACTGGAAGAATCCCAAGGCAAGACGCCTTGAACTACTTTATACCTTCTAAGGTCCTAACTAACACTACACTGCACTACCTGTTACTCTAAATGCCTGCACGGAACCAAGCTACACTGCTGCACTCTGCAGATCCTGTACTGCGCCTTCTGCGCGACGGACTACCGCGCACTAACTCCCTACCCTGCCAGTCTTCCGCTCGGCTGCGCAACCCCAGCCGCCGAAGGACCCCGGTCACTTCCGACTCCAAGTGCGCCATAGTATCGCGCGCACCCGACAAGAAGGCCTCTAATTTCTTCGCCACTCGCCGCTGACTCCAACTGTCACCCTCCGTCAACGCCGCCGCCCGAAGCTCAAACTCCCTGAGTGTGATTTTCTCCTGCGCCGCCACTTCCCAGTGGATGTAACCTCTGAGACAGTGGGTCACCCGCGCCACCAACTCCTCTCTTGTACGATCCGCATCGCGCCGGCTGCTGCCTTCCACCTCTGCCAGCTGCACCTTAGCCTCCGCGCGCTGCGCCCTCAATTCCGCGCACTCGGATTGCAAGTCGCGCAACAACTCCTCATCCGCTTTGCGCGCGCTCTGACATTGCTCTAATGCGCGCGTCTGGCGCGCAAGCTCCTCTGTTAGAATGCGGTTTTGTCTCCGCTCTTCCTGCAATTCCAACTCAATCCTTGCCCGCAGCAGCTCGACATCCTCCTGGGCTTTCATCGCTGCATCCTCACGCTGTTGTTGCAGGGCTTGTTGTAGCCTCTTCGTGATCGCCAGGTGCTGTTGGAGGGCATCATTCTTCATCTCCAACTCTCGGCACCTAGTGCCCCAAGTGAGCAATGCGGGATTCGTGGCCACCTTGGTCCTCGTCCTGTTCTTGACTAACTCCACATAAGACTGCGGCTTTCTAGGATTCGCGTACTTTGCTGCCTTGCGATCCAAATATCGCAAGAGTGGCACTATCTGCTCGCACAGTACCCCTGTTGGCATCCCATGCATAGAGTGCGCTTCCTGTTCTTCTGAACTCGTCTCATCCTCTGTTTCGAGGATTTCAGTCGCCACAGAAGCTCTTGGCGACTCCCTAGAACTGTGGTGCGTGGCAGCTTCCGCCGCGACTGCCGCTCCACTCCCTGCTAAGATATCCAAGGCAGTGGGAGATCCCACTGCCTGAGCCTCCGCTCCGGCTTGATCTCCTGTTCTCGAAGGGGTCGGCGCCGCAGTCACTCTTGTCGCCCCTGCACCGCCCGCTTCTACTGCCTGCTCCTCCGGCGCGATCTGCGCGGAAGGTGTCTTCGCCGGAGGTGTGTCCGCCGAAGGCGCCCGCACAATGATCGCCGGGTCTATCCGACTCGCAGTCGGCGAATCTGACCGACTCTCAGTTGACCGACTCGTAGTCAGTCGACTCTCAGTTCGCCTGACTTCTTCCGAAGGCATCCGCGCCTTTTGCGCAGAGGGGTTCATCGACCTCTCCAGAATCTGCGCGATTATCTCCTCCTGCGTGGGCAGGACATTCCGCTGGACCGGAGTACGCCCGGTCTCCGCACTGCTAGTCGGCAACACCAACTTACGTGCCTTCTGCTTCGGCCGGCTGTAAAGCTCGTGGGTTGGCCGACTCCGAGTCGGCGCAGCGGGAGCTTCCGGCTGCCTGTCTTCTGGCCTCTCATCCCATTTCCGCTTCCGCGGTGCGCGCTCACGTCGATGCTCTTCTTCTGCTCTTGCCCGAGCCGGAGCTGGACTGGCAGGTGCTTCGTCCGGATCTGTGTCCACTTCAGCCTCCCGCAAGTATCTACCCGGATTACTCCGGGACAGCAGCGGAAATCGCGCCTGCTCTGAAGCTGTCAAACATCCCATCGCTCGATAGAACACGATCAGGTAAGGCGAAAGATGATTGAGGGTCCCTCCTCTCTCTTCTTGCGCATGTTGGCGCATCACCTTCCACAGGAGCCGTGCCCAATGAATCGGAGCTCCTGACAACACTAGCTCCACAAATCCCACTTGCCAACCATGCATGTAGGCGGTCTTGGTCGGCTGCAATATTTGAAGCAATGCAGTCGCGATATTTCTCCGCAATCGATCTTTGTAATCCCGCGTCCGGAAGCCGTTCTTGGGATGCCTGCCAACCTTGAAAAGATCATTGTAGGAGTTCTCTTCCTCCTTCGACACCTTCACGCTTTCGGCCTCGAAGAGGAGATATCCTTCCTTGCCTGCACACCTTCCTAATACCTGCGCCCAGTGACTAATTTCCCACCGCTCTGGATGGAGGCGGAATCCGCGCGCGGGCTGGTGTCTCTCCCGCAAATATTCGCGCACCATCTCCAGTCACGTCCAATTCCATCCCCACAGGAGGAAATCAAGCTTCAACTTCGTCAACACATCCTGGAATGCGCGCAGACCGATCTGCGGCACTCTGAGTGGAGACACTCGCAGCTGGGGGACCTTCGACATATTTCTTGCTCCCTCCTGCACACACAGACGCTCTTCCCTCCCGCTCGATCTCTCACAATCGCCGCTGCGCGTCGGCCGCTCAGACACTAACTGAAATTGCTCTCTCCTCCCTTGCGCGCTCAATCTCTCTACTCTCAAACTCTCTGCAGGATCCGTCAAGATCCTCGCGCAATTCGCCTCCGCGTGCGTGGTTGCTACGCACTCCTTCCTGCTCACTGATTCCTGCACTCTCTCCAACTCACTGAAGATCTCTCCGCCCGATTGAGCTGCACGCCTCAAGCTCTGAAGCTGGAAAACTCAAAATCAAGAATGAGAGAATGAGAGTGGAGAGCAGACTTTTCTTCTCTGAAATCAAGATCGCACAACGCTCTTCGTAGGCAGTGGGTACAATCCCACTTGATTACGCAGCCGGCTATGCGGCCTAACGGTTCTCCCTCGCATGCTCGAATTCACGCCTCCGCATTGCGCGCACTCGCATGCTTGAACGTTGAATTCTCCCGCCGCCATCGTCCGCCGGCTCTGAGTTCGTCATCGCCGAGGGCTTCCGACCTCGAGTTCGCCGAAGGCGTAATACTCGCCGAAGGTGTACGTCGGTCTGGAGTTCGCCGCGGTGGAGCGTACGCTCCGACTATTTTGTCTTTTCCCAACCTGCCCATCGCCGCAGGTGTATCGCCGAAGGCGTACTCCTTCTCCACTGGCGCCTCGCTGGAGGCGCACATCAAGTCGACGCAAATTACGCCGACACGTACTTGTACAACTTCTTTTGTCCGTTCTGCCCCGCATATCGCCGAAGGCACGTATCCCGCCGGCGCGAATTACGCCGGCGCATCCGCCAGTCTGCGCAACGCCGGAGGCGTACATCAGGTCGGCGCTTCTCTTCCGCCGCACAGCCGCCAAAGGCGCTTCCGCCTCCGACTTGATCTCCTCTCATGAGCGCGTGGTTCCGCCGAAGGCGCATCGCCGAAGGCGTACGGGGGTCCTTCCCGAAGGTGAACCCTAGCGCGAACAGCGCATCACCGGATGCGAGTTTACCGATGCTCATAACTTCCTTGTCCCTGATCCATCTCAAGCGTTCTTGGGCTCGTTAGAACGAGCGTCCCGAGCTCTTTCCAATGAGACCTTAACCAAATAGAACTACCGTGAATCCTGATCGTTATGAAGGTTTCTCTCCTGCGCCAACGGCGCATCTCCGAAGGCGCACTCCAGGTCGGAAGCATTCAGAGGTCCTTGCCGGCTTCTGACGTCTTCAGCGACACCTCCTCCGGAGGTGTCAGTGCCAAAAGCGTACCTTCCCTAAGCGCCGGAGGCGCGTGGGTAAAGACACCTCAGCAAAGGAGCTGTTGCCGAAGGCGCCGAAAGCGTTTGGCGCCGTTGCGCCCAACTCCGTGATTCTTCGTGACCCGCGATCTCCTCAATTCACTCTATTTAACGTACCATTTCCTAACTACAGATACTGCTTTGGTACTTCTTTTTCAAAATTGTTTAAATTCCGCGAAAAAAAACAAAAAGTGTGTTACCACAAGTGCTGGGAAGCTTACCCCCTGAAATATGAGTGTGGGATCGCTGGCGATTCTCACACGCTTTGATTGGAAAAGGTTCAGGTTGTGAGTACGGTTTTGCACTACCCTGTGAGTCTTCGGCTCTAGCTGAGTAGTGTCTTCTGGGAGTAGCATTGGCCTAAGAAGTAAAACTTCGTAATAGAATGCTATCTTGTGACAAATCTTGACTTTGTGTTTGTTTCTATCCTCGTGGAATCGAATCTATACCATTATGCTCCATTTTGGTATTTATCTGTCACTATACACAAAGGTTAGGTTTAGATTGGAAGTTAGAGGGGAAGGCAACCGCCGACTCCGCAGGTTTAGGACCTGTTCGTAGCTCGCATCAGAGCGAGTGATAGTTTAGAGATAGTTAGGAATAAAGGGGTTCAAGGCGTTGGCCTTGGAGTACTTTTCTCAAATTTTGTTTCTCTCAGTTTTGAAGTCTGCATTCTCCGCGCGTTTGTGTATTGATTGTTTTTGTCACCGCGCAAGAGTTACTTCGGTTTGTCAAAGATACCGCATCTGAGGTAGTAGCCCAATTCAAATGTTCTGAATAGCGATGAGCTAGAATCAGGATTTAAGCAAGTTCGCAATTGGTAGTTGCGTGTAGATCTTGAGTGTACTCTTTGGGAATTCCCCCCCCCCCCCCTTGAATACTAAGACAAGATCGCGATCGACCTTTGTGATGCTACATTTGAGAATTTTAGGAGTGATGTGTGTATTCCGCTGCATTGCGTGTCCTTTGAGTTGAACACCTGCAGTACTTTTGGAAGTGAAAGTGGCCTGAGAATTCAAACTCCTCAATAGACTGTTAGATATGTGACACTTGGTACTCTTTGTATTGCTTCTGTCCTTGTGGGATCGAATCTTTACCATTATGGTCCATTTTGGTATTTATGTGTCATTACATTCTCCTCTTAACTTATGTTGAAAAGATACTAACCTCCATGACAAAATAATTACTTTGCTAGAAGTTCTTGAATAAAATCTAACACATACATTTCTTCAAACTAGAGCTAACTAGATCTAAGCCACTAATGATTTAAGCAATCTACAAGTCAACTTACTTTGATTTTTTTTCTAAGCCACCTAATTGTCTGATGTAAAATTTTTTTCTATTGAGATCCATAGACAACTGTTGTAATTATATACATATGTTCCATAACAAGAATAAATATTACAACAAATGCACATACCCGACAAATGTAAACATACTTTGTTACAAATGATAATCTTATTGAAAATGTACACACATTATCATTTAATAGATGAACATCAAGATCTTCAAAAATGGATAAATCAACCCATAATTTATCTTTTATACTTTTTATCCAATTTAATGATATGTTGGTACAATAGTCTTCTTAAGTACGCACTTTGAACCCGTGAGTGATGTGCGTACTTAACCGGGAGGTGCGTACTTAAGAAAATTGACTTCCTAATCGTTTGATTTGAGTGTAATGTCAAAGTAACCTTATATGAACACTCCTAAATGATTTGGCGCTATTTGATATCATAGAGAAACTGAGCAAAATCATGATTTCATTGGAAGAGCTTGAACTTGCAAGTGACTTGATCATGAAGATGAGACGAACGGAACAAATCACAAAGCTAATTTGAGTTAATGTATGATGAAGTTAAAGGAAAGACTTTGTAATCTCACTCTTCTAACATCTATTGACACCGCCAAATAAACAAATTCTGCATTGAGTTTATTGATTTCATATATGTACTCCGGCACATACTTGTAATTGCTAAGTCACATACTTCAATTGCCAAGTGAGTTGTAAAAGGTGTTGCTTCTAGTAGAGTGATTTGAAATTTTATCATGGACTCTACAACGTAAACTGTTATAGCCCAATATAATCTAAAACCTCAAAAAAATGATATAATTTTTTCTTTATTTTGCGATAGTGGCTTGCTTTTTTCTCTATTATGAGAGTTTGTCTCTAATGTTAAACGAGTATATATCATCCACTAGAGGTTCATGCTTCTAATCAGATATTATACAACCACTAGGAGGAGTAATAATTTTTTATCATAAACCAAATGAACGACATGTCGTGGGTTAAACCCTATTTTTGTGCAAAAAATATGAGTACTTAACTAGGATGCGTACCTAAACGGGTGCGTACTTAATTGGGAGCATACTGTAGACAATTATGATTAATTATATGATGTGGATTATTGAAGCCCATCAACAAACTTTGATATGAAAAGATAAACCGTGGAAACAAAATTTATCAAACAAATATAATCAAGCAAATATGATCAAGCATATGTTTGTACCTCAATTCAAATTGTTTCAAAAATTAATCATACTATAAGAAAAATATTTATCAAATACACTACAATTTTAATCCAAAATTCATATAATAAACTAGATTAGTTCAACATATTGCACATCTTTTTTGTTAACGTTAACAATTTTTAATGTTAACATTAATGTTTGTTGATTAAGATTCTTTGAAATAACATTTTATTGTGAAATGTAAACCTTAATAAATGGATAAGATTCTCTTCATCTTATAGTAATTCTAAAACTACTCAAAAGTATACTTCTTGTCATTATAAATAATTAAATACTTCTTGTTTTGTTTAGTCTCGACTTGAAATTTCTAACTTCTAAAAAGTGAAAGTTTTAAAAAAACTTCTCACACTTCGCTATGTATATAATCAAATACTTCTTTGCAAGTTCCAACATTAAAGGTTTGACTATGATGCCTGCTCATAATACAACGTGTATAGAAATATAAGTCAACAATGTATTACCAACATACCTTAATGAATTGCATAAAATATATCTCTAGTATTATAAATTTTTTTTCATTCTTCTTGGATTAAAATCTAGAGTCACATTGGCTAAAAAAGTATAAGGATATTTGATCTTTACACAATAAACCTTCTTAGCGTGGCTATGCTTGACAAAACTTCAATATATCACCATCTTTCAGTCTAAAAAATTCCTTCTAGATTTAGATTCAAAATGTTTGCCATCCTCATCATTTACTTTAACATGATCAATTTGGAGTCACATTCAATGTCATACTCAAAAAAGAGTATGAAGAAAATGAAAACATAAATTTTTTTATGTTGTCTATTAACAAAAAAAATTACAACTTGATTGTAAGTGATTGTTTGACTCTCACGATGAAGCAACACACATTACATTGACTCTTAAAAGACAATCAATAAACTCAAGGATTGAATTTTTGTACTCCTATCACCAATATTTTTATACGTTTTAAGATTTTAGAGATCAACATCAAAAGCATCAAATGTGTCAATTTGATCTTGGATCTTTGTGTTAGATTTTTTTCATCTTGAAATTCATCAGCTTCAAGGAAGCATACAACATGTTTGAAAAATCTTTACAATCAAATCATTGCTCAAGAGAGTGAAATAACAGAGTATAATTGTCATATTTGAGTATGACAATTATACTTTGTTATTTCACTCCGTAAAAAAAAATTTTGACTCAATTTTTTATCTATATGCATAAACTTCAATTTGCCCTTCATTTATTTCTCCCATAGCATATACTCATGATGTCCATTTCACTTGATTATCTCATATGCTACTTTCTTTGATTTCCTGGTCACCATCTTGTTTTCTCAAATATGTGAGGGTTTGACTTTTGCTTCCTTGGATTTCTTCAATCTCTTGCTGTCACCTTCTGTGCATTCTCGTTAGTGAAACAAAGACTGCTGCAGACCTCCTCCAACTCTGTACAGCGCTCGGATTTCTTGGCTAAGTTCAATTGCAGCACTTCACATTCCATCTACTTCTCTTGAAGTTGGTCTTCTCGCTCCTGCAATGTCGCCTTTGCCGCTGCGCACTCGGTTGCCGAGCTTGCAACTTATTCCTTTGCCATTGCAGTCGCGAAATCTCACTCCCTCTTAATTGCTATCGCTCTCTTGAGCTTCATCATGTTCCTATTCAGCTCAACATATGATCCGGACTCCCTTCTCACAGTATACTTTTTCCTCTTCGTATCTAAATACTTCAGTAAAGGTACTACGTTATCCTGCAAGAAATCGGGGAATGAAATCTCCAATGTCTTCGGCCCTTCCTCAGAAGTTCTCGTCCTGATCTCGGATCTCACATCCTCCCAAGTGGTGGCGGCTCTGGATCTTCTTTGATGTTCTCCACAATCTCACCAACCTTTGCAACGATCTATTCGAGAATTGCCTCACTCAACGTGAGCTCCTTCGCTACTTCTTCGTCGGATTTTGGCTTAGGCACGTTCTCACTTCTCACGGACCACGTCTGCTCCAAAGACAAAAAAACTCGGACTAGCTATCTCTGTTCTCTCCTCCAAAGGTTCCACTGTTACGTCTGCTGGAACTTCAAATGTTATCGCCGAAGGTACTCCTGCCACCACTGGCTGTGTCGGCTTGTCAGTTGCCTCTTTGGTTGAGACATTGGTTGGAGCAACTGTCTTCTCCACACAGTTGTCTGAAGCTTCGGTCAACACCAAGCCTCGACTCGCCTGCTTCTTTAGCCTAGCTCAAGTTCTTGACTGCCAAACTCCCTCTATCTCTGTTTCCGCTTTTCGTGAATCTAGCATCAGGTCCTCTTCGTCATCATTCACCACCTTCCGCCTCTTCGCCGATCGCCGTTCTGGTCTCTCTCGTGTTGGCAAAATATCCACCTGCACAGGTCCACTTGCTGTCGTATGAGATGGAATGCAGGGTCGACTGTTATCCTCTTCCTCGGTCCCTTCACTGGACTCGATTGCTAACATTTCCCGCTCCTTCGGAAATCGCTTCTCCTTCTCCTTTGTAAGTAATCCCATGCCTCAATATAAGTTCACGAGGTAAGGAGTCAAGTGATTAGCCAAAGGTCATGCCCATCGGGAGCTCGCATTCACCCAGACAAGATCGTAGAAGATACTCGCCAAGTGCACCCGCTGTACCTTCATAACTCGCTCGAAGAATCCAACCTGCCAAGTCGTAATATAGGTCGTTCGGTGCTTTCGCAGGATATGCATAATGCCCAACGTAATCGCACGCATCTTTGGATCCTTATAGTCGGCGGTCTTCCTCCCATTCGTTCCCGATCTTCCGTTCTTGAAGAGTGGACCGAAGATGAACTCTTCCGCGCGAGTGATATTCACGCTACCTTTCTCGAACATGAGATCTCTGTCGCTTCCTGCACACGGCCCCATCACACTCGCTCAATGCTCAATTGTCCACAGCATTGGATTGCCTCGGAGGTCCTCACCATCATTCCGGTTCTTGTCCATAATCTCCTTGCAAATGCTCGCCGATATGCAGTTCCAATTCCATAGGAGTAAATCAAGATGCAATTCGCTGAGCTCGCGCCTAAAGGGTCGCAATTCCTCGTACGGCAACTTTAGCAGGACCAATTTCTGCACTTTGTCATTCGTCTTGTGCGGTACCATGTCTTCAATTTGCGTCGTCATTGATAACAATGTCTATCGATTTCTCTCTCTCACCTCGTTCGTTCCCGCTCAGCATCGCAATGTTGGCGCGAATGCTCCTGGTACTGCCCTTACCCTCGATGCCTTAGCGTTCTCTTCTCCCGCGCCCAGTTGTGTCCTCGACGCGTGCAAACGTTGTCCTGTCCTTTGCAAATTTCAAATTGATCTTTATGTCTTCGCCGAAGACCCAGCTATTGCATTCTCCAGAAAGGCTGCGCCGAAGGTCCGAAGATCTTCGGCGGAAGGCGAATTATAACTAAATCTCTCATAAGTCTTCTACCTCTATCACTTCTGACGTATATGTCTACATTCTACATCAATATGTTTAAGTTTTTGTTAATTTTTGAAGAAAAAAAAAACTAGGCACCACACAAACAACACAATATTTTTTAAAAGTCTCAATCGAATAGTATTGGAGAAGATGCCTAACATTAATTGAATCAATTTTGTTACCACATGAATATTGAGCTGAAGCTTTCAATACCTCAACCTATTTGATGAACATTTTTTTTCTAGTATAATCAATTTTTGATAATATTTGAACTAAAGTTCAAATGAATAACTAATTATAGTTGTTTGAGAACTTTTGGTTGTAAGGTTTTTATTCTAGTTATCAAAGAGAATAGTCACAAGTTGAATACTATATCCAAGAAGTGTTATTTTCTTGAATATACTAATGGTGTGAAAGACTATAGTTTTTGAGACTTCCTAGCTTGTAAAGTTATGAAAATAAATATGTTTTTTCAATGAATTCTATTTATTGAAACAATATTTTACTTGTGTTAACAAGTAAAAAATTCTCCTCACAAGGAAAAGTTTAGGTAAAGATGGAATAAAATCTTGAAGTTTCTTGTCAAATAATTATTTAAGTTATGGACGTTATTGTTTCCACAACATGGGTTAGGGGTAATTCGTAGGGATAAGGCTTGTAGATTGTGTGTTGGTTTTTCGTAACATCCGGGGGTAACTTTTGTTTTGATTTGGTTCTATATAACAAAGGTGGCAATAATTGACTAGTCTGTTGAGCATTATATTATAACCTATTTGAGTAAACTGGTGTGGTACTATGGAGTAGTTAGAGTGGAACCACTTTACTCATTGATGTCAAATCTGTGTGACTGAGAAATACTTAGGTTTCAAATCTCGGATGGAATGATTTTATGAAAAGCATTTTGCTTCTAGCAAGAATCCTTTCAGTCAATACCATAAACAACGTTCATATTGAATTTCCAATTAAGTCATTTACTCACTGACAAATTTCGGTTGTTTCAACAACATCACCTAGGTCTACAATGCTTTTAATTTCAAGAAACTTTTGATGTTCAAAGTCCCTCCAAACACATTATATCACAACAAGAACTTGAACCTTCATGCTTAATGGACGTCAAGTTTTTATTTAACCTTCTCCTCCTTCTCATAGTTTTTCATTTGAAAATGAATTACCATCTTAAATTCACATAAGTAGAATGACATATGAGATGTCTCACACATATATAAACATTTTAAATTGCATAGAGAATACTTTCAGATTCTTAAAAGATTCTGATACTTCAGAATCTCTTAAACACACTTTTGATCCATAATGGTGTGTTTCGTACGCAGCACGCTGCTGTTTGTCATACTGTCATACAAAGAGGCAAGGTGGCCTAGGAATTTAGATTCCGAAATCACAGGCTCTGCCCGACAAGTTCCTGAGCCCGTGCTATCAATCTGCAAATCGTCTCGGCAAGTGAAGACCAGTTTACGTACATTAGAAGGAAGCCGGGAACACTAGCAAATGTTTGATGGAAAATGCTCCAAATTGGGGGCATTCCTGCGTAATCCTGATTTTTGGTTCAAGAATTAGAAGGAATTTCAGGACCGAAGAGACGAATTGTTGCAGATTTGCAAAATGCCTGCCCTCCAGGTGCTAAACTTTCACCGTTCTTTGAATTGCACGGTTTAAAGAAGATTGTACATGCTCGTAGCTAAATTTCAACTATGTTCCATAAACGGCTTTGTTGACAAAGTGCACAGCTTGATCAATGTGGCTGGCTATGAAGTCTCAGCTGTCAGCTTCCAATTCCGCTTATTTTCAGATAGTGCTTTTCATACCTTCAGTTATTTGTTTCTTTTGGATTCGACCCAACAATGCAGAAAATGCAATGAAGAAGGCCGTTGAGTACATGCCAGGCTATATTATTTCAAGCACATGGAGAGAATGACTCTTTTGTTGTGATGCAGCTCCCACGATTGACCACGACTCTGAGGGTCTTCTTCGATGTGGATAACGAATACATTCGGCGCAAGCAAATTCTTGAAAGCAAAAGGGCTAGAAGGTTTTTTTTTTTTTTTCCAAATAAGTGAAGCTGAATTGATCCAGCATTGAATTATCAGGACTTGTCTTACAGTTGGAAGTAGAATTTCCGTATTGTCAAAAATCCGTACTGTCTCAAACAAAAATGTCGATTCAAGAGTACTTGAATCGACATTTTTGTTTGAGACAGTGTCCAGGGTTCTGTCGGTGAATCGTTTTTCTAGCACTCTGTATCAAATTACGTTTTTGAACCACGCTTACTCTACTTTTTGTGGAGAATGTTCTATATTATATTAGCTCCGGTACACTTTTTCTTGCTTTTCTGTCTGTCCCTGTCTTTCTGCGTGCATTGTACCACCTTAGATGTTGGCAGCATAGTAGGTGGAGAGGACATGGACGAAGCTTACATAAGCGTTTAGAATACTTAGAACTAGAAGAAAATTATAGCGATATCAGGGTTGGAAGTTTTTAGAACTTAAATGGGCTCGGCTTGTTCAGGATTGCCGTTTTGAACGGCTCATCGATTGGTGAATCTGATTTAGCTCGAAAAATAGTACCAGGATGGGACTCAGGTATGGCATCACCCGTTTATTGGAAGTGATATTTGATTGTAATCTGTTAGTGATTGGTTCGTTTATTTTTTACAAAGTGAATAAACTAATTCGGGCTAGTTTTCTTTGACTTAAATGACAGCACCCTCGTACATTCGACTCAAATATGAGCTGTTTTTAAAAGCGGTTGCGGAATTGGTGGACGGAGAGGTTTCAACTGAAGAGCTGCAACAGTCTGCTAGTATAGTTTACGACGCTTTGCATGACTTCGAAAAAGGAGAAACATTGCAAAACCCCAAAGCTTTAATCAGCCAGAAAAGGTAGATACGTGTTCTGGGGGACCTTTGAACTTATGTGTTCATATAGTATGTACATTTGAATGACTTTCCAGACTAAGATTTTCCCAATAGGTTTGATATTAGAAAGATTTCCAGAAAAAACTGAATCTCCCAATGTTCGAGACCAATTTCTATGTTCATATATGTCAGAGTGAGCTAGCTAGCTACATCTTCATTTTTTCATCTTAGATGTTGCTGAAGTCTGAATTGTTGAAATGATGGTAATCTCTTCTAAGCTCTCACATTTATCATATGTAAGACGCACCATGAAGTTCATCATTATGTATCGAAAGTTTTGCAAAGGAAGATTATTGACATTCTGAGATGTTGATCTCTAGGGAGGAACTTGCAGCAGTATTTGGACAAATTTTCTCAGATTCATCATTGGTAAAGGCCGCAGAACTTGCTCACGAATTGTATTTATGGAGAAGTAAGAGCTCATTGTTAGGTCTGGTAACAACAGACGTATCATCCTCAGGAAGAAAAGAAACTGCTGAATTCGGGGCAAATCTAGACTTTCGGGTTCCATCCGTTGAGGCCGAAACCGACGACCATGGCTGGGGCATTCTTACCACCAGCCAATTTGAGAAGCCAAATGAATGGCAAGAAATGTCAGAGCTTGCTCATGTCAGTGAAGAAAGAACAAATCAGCAAGAGGATGTCGGAGAGTATGGTGTTGCTGGACAAGAGCGCAGGGCGCAAGATGACCAAGGAGGAGCTGACTTGAGATGGTATAAAAGAATGTGTTATAAAGCTGCTGAAGCTGGAGCTGGAGCTCAGTTTTCTGGAGATGAGCTAGCTCTGGCTGTCGCTCGCGTTTTAGAATCTGACCGATCTGGAGACGAGGTACAGAAATAGGATCTTCGGAATCCCTTCTCCCAAATGGTTCAAAATTAAATGCAGGAGGTTGTACAAGAGTGGAGTTATTTTGTTTGTTGGTTCTGGTCTTGTGGATTTTGATTGATGCTATTTTGAACAGCTATCAATCTCTTGTCAGAGTTTACATGTCTTACAAGAGATAGTAAGGATCTTACATTATGGATCATCATGTGGTAAAGATCGCAGGAGATTTATTCGATCTCATCGGAGATGCTTGGTTTGATTTCATCCAAGAACTTTTACAGGTAAAACACCAAGTCAGATGCATAGATCTGCTTTTCTACCATAAGTTTTGAGTCTTACACTCGATAAATGGCTGCAATATGCTTTGCTCACCTGTTGGTTCCAAGCTCTTATAAGAAGGACCTCTTTGCTTTCTTCAAGACCCAGGAGCAGAGAGGATGCAAGTTATATACTTATAACACATCTGAACTTCTATCTCATTTTTCCACAATCTTTTAACTCGTTTCTCCGTAAATCATTGCAGCATCGGAAGGAGCTTGTTGATCTTATACAGAAAGGGTTGACAGCATTGAGATCAGAAAAAGCCCCAGCAGTTCAGGCTCGAATGCCCAGCTATGGAACACAAGTACGATCTTTTGCTAACTTATCGCAACCTAGAAATATGGTTTGAGTTTCCATCTCAGCGCTTCGGATATATTAGGTGCTGTAGGACATGAATACCATTGTTTTGCTATTGGGACCTAGCCCTGTGTTACCAGCTTTATTTCATCCATGTTTGACTTGAGTGGGTCTTATTTCATTTTTAACGTTTATAATTGAGGATCAAAGTCGAAGTGAGGACTCCTAACTTGTGTAAAGAGATGAAAGTTTGCGAAAATTATGAAGGAAACGAGGAGGATTTCAAGAAAGAGAGCTTTCTTCCCATTTGTGATTTCAATTCTTCTGATTTTCATGGTAGCATCTCGGTGGACTGCTGCAATATTTCTGCGTGATCATACTTACTATGATGAAAAGTTCCGTAATTTGGTTTCTATTTTGTGCTACATTCCAGTAAAAGTCGAAATTGATGGTTCTGTGCAGAATTTAATTGATTATTTACTCATTCTTTTTGTTCGTTTTGCCGTTTAGTAACCCGACATACTCGATAGATAGGCGCAAAATAACCAGGCATTAAGCGTTTCTCCCAGGTGAGTGTACAAACTGGGTCAGATCGGCAAATAGACAAACTCCGACGTAAGGAGGAAAAGCGCCAGGCTCGGCGTGGATTTGCTGCTGGCGGCGAGGGTGATTCCGATCTTGAGTGGTTGGCCGGGGTCGGTGGATTCGCTGCACTTATAGACTCCGGCGAAAGAAATGTTGGAGCGATTAATAGTCTCATTGGAAAAGGTGAAGATGTTTACGGCATATCTGGAACTGCTTTACCAACAGGATCAGTTCGAAAGTCTTTTAAAGGCTATGAGGAAGTGAAGGTTCCAGCAACACCAGGGGCTACGATAAAGCCTGACGAACGTTTGGTATGATACTTGAATCTATGTAGGCTCGATTGTGATACATACGCCTCCACTGTTGTATACAGTACAAGTTCTGCCTTTAATCATAGGGAAGAGAAGTTCTGCCTTATTAGAACGGCATATTAAGCCGCATGCTCTAATTTTTTCAGAACATCTGACAGTGAAGAAGTCATTTGTCACACGCAGATATTTTTCCCTCCCTTTCAACCACTATATTGGTTAAATAGCTAAATTGGAGGTGTCTTCATGACCACAGGCTCTGGATAGAGGAGATTTAGTATCATAGTGCAGAGATCTCCTTCTCATTTTATATGTCGACAATGTAGATCTGAATTATGAGGTTTGTTATTGTCATATGAAATTACATATATTTATTGCAGGTACCTATATCAGAGTTAGATGACTTCGCTCAGCTAGCATTCGAAGGCATCAAAACGCTGAATCGTATCCAAAGTCGTATATTCCCTACGGCATACAACAGCAACGAGAATCTACTTGTAAGATCGTAGTCTCCAGGATGTCGTCATCTTACGATAGGTAGTCAAGTGAGAAGTATTGATATCGAACTACCGCAACTGGATATGAGAACTATGATCGATTGTACATGAAGGAGCCTTTGTTTACAGTGGGTCGCAGCTTCTCATTACTTGTGGAGGAAGAAGTCTTTTTTTTCGTTTCACTCTCTATGGTGAACCGACTTTCTCCTCCATTGATGCCCGGGCATCTAAGTTGTTCAGTCTGCATGTAGGTTTGTGCACCAACAGGAGCTGGTAAAACAAACATCGCCATGATAGCTGTGCTGCACGAGGTAATACTTCTTTGTTAATTTATCTCAGCGCACATCGTTTTCCATCTTGTTGTCCATTTTGCAGAGCGTAGTGCTTACGATGCTTGTGCTAACTTTTAAGTTACGCTTGGTCTTTGTAGATCGGGCAACATTTCAAGTACGGTGTATTACAGAAAAGTGAATTTAAAGTCGTCTATGTGGCGCCCATGAAGGTCTGCCCCACATCTGACACCACGCCCCCGAGCTTGTCTGTGCCTTTCGTGAAAGTTTCGGATGAGACAACTTGGGCTTCAATTCTTGCAGAAATTCTCATCGTTTTCGTCGTAAACATCCTTGTACTCATCAGTTTGTGCACCTCTCACTATCCATTTTATCTTTACGTATGGTTTGAGTATGATTTTACAGGCACTTGCCGCAGAAATGACATCTGCATTTGGTCGGAGGCTTCAGCCATTAGGAGTTGTCGTGAAAGAACTTACTGGGGATATGCAGCTCACAAAGAGGGAACTTGAGGAAACACAGGTGAACTTCCTCATAGCTTGAGGATTTTTGGTGCTGAGCCCCTTCGCCATATTTCGAACTCCAAAATGACCTGAAATGAAATCCCTAGCGAGAATGAGTAGCGTACTCCCTGCCTCTTTAAGAGGGAAAGGTTTCTCAAGAGCCAAGTGTACTGACTTTTGATATATTGTCCGCAGATGATAGTTACAACACCCGAAAAGTGGGATGTCATTACCCGTAAAACGAGTGATATGGCACTGGCAGTACTCGTGAAGCTGCTCATCATCGATGAGGTCCACCTGCTGAACGATGATCGTGGGCCAGTTATCGAAACTTTAGTTGCTCGAACGCTGCGACAGGTTGAACTCACCATATTTGTGTCTAGACGAAAGCTTAATCCAAATTTTTAAGAACCACATGCTAGAATCAAAGCATACTTTTGAATAGCTCAAAAGTGCTTCTAACTATTAAAACAAGGGATAATGTGCAAGACAGCAACTTAGTCCGAGGTGAGAAATGTGAAAGTGAGAATGATTCTGATCTCACAAACATGAACAGCATACTCTTCATTCAGTGCTTGTAACGCTTTCTTGTACTTTCTACAGGTTGAGACCTCACAAAGTATGATACGAATTGTGGGACTATCTGCTACCCTCCCAAATTACTTGGAGGTGAGAACAGGAATAATATTTTACTAATGACCTCATTCTCTTTACGTTACTCTCGTTTAGCGAGCATCTTCTATTCTCGCAATGGTCAGATCCATTTTGTTTTCTAACTCCAGGTTTGACTACGAAATTGACATATATAGAGCACATGCTACACCTGTCCAAATCGTGTCGTCGCGTCAAATTGTTCGTCGCGTAGCTCGTTACTATTTACTTTAAGTGCTACCTCTGTTGGGGTCAAACAGATTAATCTGTAAACTTGGGGTCTCTCTCCGTTGAGTCTTGTAGACCTTCTTCTGTTTTTCAAGCCACAAGACAATATGTTTTAATCGACGCTCATGGGGAGCTAGTGACCTAATCTAATTGTCTTAGATTTGTAACGCAGATTGTAAACTGGCCCACAGTGGAGAGTTAACCCATCTCGGTGAGACAGATGTGTTTAGAACAATGTCTTTAGTGATACCGAAAGGAACAAACCTGGTGTTCTGTCGCTGCCGTCTTGTTACCAACATTTATAGAACATAATAGATATTGGAGGCTCCTTGTCAGTCAGTATATATATGAATTCATGCAAAGATTTTAATGCAAGTGGAGATGGAAGGAAGGGCCCATACGCATCAAATGTCATAACTGTGTTATAAAGCTTGCAATCAAGTGCTTTTCTAGAAATATATACTTTTCCCTTTTCAGGTACTTTTATCTTGATTTGGTTTAAGTGGGAAAAATTTCAATGGTCTTTGTTGCCTTACTTGCGTCAGGTTGCACAATTCCTGCATGTGAATCCGGATTCGGGCCTGTTTTACTTTGATGCCAGCTATCGACCGGTACCCCTATCTCAGCAGTATATTGGAGTTACTGAGCCCAGATTCACTGCCAGGAATACTCTTATGAATGAGATTTGCTACAACAAGGTAGAAGACGACTTAAGTTCAGAAGCGTCGCTGTTACACAAGTCCGATGGAATTTATTGTGCACAATGCATGTGGATGTTGTTGTTATTTACGTTAGATGTTCTATCGACTTTCTGCATGCTCTATGTCCACCAGTATCATGAAGTTCAGATATTTTATTTTTTCAACAATGCTACAATTATAGAATTTTCTGCAAATAACTTACACTGTATTACAATAGTGTTTGCTCAATATAATCTTGTTCGTCGAGCAGGTGTTGGATGCCATCAAAAGAGACCAGCAAGCTATGGTTTTCGTTCATTCACGCAAAGATACTGTGAAAACAGCTCGTATACTGGTAAGTAAAATGTGGTTGTTGGGACAAAGTTGTTGGCCATATCATGTTTTGTGGATGTAAGCTGTAAGACTTGGTTTTGATTCGTGTTTGATTGTCCAACTGCACAGTACAAGGCTTGTGCATTGCTTAGACGATGAGAACTCACTAGTTTTTATACAGGTGGAATTGGCACAGAAGAATGGACATCTTGGATTCTTTACAAATGTTGAACATCCACAATATGGGTTGATGAAGGTTAGATCTAAGTCCAATTCACCTGAGCTATTGTCTTCATTTCACTGATGAACGTGTTGGAACCTCACACTAAACTTAAAATTGATATGTTGACACTCTTGGAATGGTGATATGCTCATGGTAATAGAGTGTTGTGCTATAGATACACAAGGCACTGCCTTCAAAAGTTTTGGACGAATTCTTCTCACCCGAATACATCTGCTGCTCAGTATAGAACATCTAAAGTCTATCCATGTAGCCTTCTTATGAGCACCAGGTTATCCCTGTTTCAATTTGGATGTCTGGCCTTGGCTAACGCTTGAGTTTTCTGTAAATGTTTCAAGGGTGCAAAATCGTCGCTTTAGGCTTTTCTTTAAGAAGTAAGCTTTGATTGACCTACAAACATAATACTCATTACAGAAGGAAATGTCGAAGTCAAGGAATCGGGAGCTCGCAGAACTTTTCCAGTCTTGTTTCGGAGTACACCATGCTGGCATGCTACGGTCTGATCGGAACTTTGTTGAACGTGCCTTCCACGATGGTCTTCTCAAGGTTTTCATTCTTTCATTTTCTCCATCTGTTTCTGTCATGGATTAACGGACTCGTACTGGTTATAATGCTTCACATGGCATTACGTCTTCGTGACTACTTTGAGAGAAAGCTTCGGTAACGATTCGGTTGACTAGACGCAATTATAATCGCTTGCTATAATATAGCTAATTTGATACGAGGTGCTCGTAGGGTACGAGAATAATTGTTGCCATTATCGTCTACTCGTGTGTCTTCCCACCACATGGTCTACCCGCTGGCAGGCCAGCAAAAGCTATAATACTTTATCTTTGGAGGAGTCAGGAGCAGGGATGCATGAAGTGCATATTGAGTTATTCAGCATAATACGTTGTTGATTCCCCAATTGATGAAACAAACTGTCACTATGACGTTGTTGTACTCCAGATACTGTTAACTTTTTAATTTTTAAGAAGCCAATTGTTTTGAACAGTGATGAGGTATATCATGCATTGAGCGCAAATCTGTCCATGTATTTGCCCAACAATTAGCTTATATTGTCCATTAAAAGGGGGGGGGGGGGGGGGGTGCAAATGGCTTACACGGTCCATAATAAGTGGTGATTCGGCTAATTTTGACTTACTTAAACTTTGATAACATAAACATTAAGTTTACACATGTTCACAGGTTCTTGTTTGTACCGCGACGTTGGCATGGGGAGTGAATCTGCCCGCTCATATGGTCGTTATCAAGGTGAGCTCTTGGGCTTATAGATGTATGTACTTTACATTATTGCCTCTGATTAGCACCACAAAAGTTAATCAAACACTGTTAAATCTAGTAATCTTTTGAGCTGGTTTTCAAAGCCAGGGTCTGGTGAACGTGGTGGTCTTGTTTCTTTCTTTGTACTTATGAAAGTCGAGGCAGTTAACGTCAGCCTTCTGTTGTCCGTATTTTACCTCAAGTCCTGCGTGTAATTCTCTTGTCCTGTTCATCGTTATCTGTGTGCAGGGGACGCAATTGTATGATCCAAAGGCTGGAGGTTTTAGAGAGTTGGGAATGCTTGACGTAATGCAGGTGAGATATGCAAGTTTTTCAACCACATGAAGGTTGCATTTAGACTAATCGCGTGTGTTATTTATAATCATTTGACTGGTTGATAGGAAGTCTTGAAGTCTCATTGGAATTTGTTTCTTGACACAGATTTTTGGTCGTGCTGGACGACCTCAATTTGACACAAGCGGTGAGGGTATAATCATAACAACCCACGACAAGCTATCGCATTATTTGCGCCTAATGACTCATCAGCTGCCCATTGAAAGCCAGGTGCACAACTCCATACAAAGAGAACTTTTTCAAAGCTGCCTACTGGGGAGTTGATTCTGTTTTGTATGAAGGTGCCTGGAAAATTTTTATGTCACTTCATGACAATTGCATGCGACTTTCCAAAGAGGTTATCAAATGATCTGTCGTATAATTTGACTTCCATTTCGACTATCAAGTGCATCTATTGAGTCAGATATTCAAACTGAAGGGGGACAATTTGATGAAATCTGAGGTCCTATACCAAAGTTCGCCAACTAATCTCTTACATATGATCTGCTTGCAGTTTATAAGCTCCCTCAAAGACAATCTAAATGCAGAAGTTGTGCTCGGCTCGGTAACCAATGTTCGTGAAGCATGTATATGGTTAGGCTACACTTATCTGTTTGTGCGCATGTCCTCCAATCCGCTTGTGTATGGTATGACATGGGAAGAGGTAAGTAGTCCCTTTGATCAGCATTCAATATAATCTAATTGTAGATCCAGTAGCAGAGAACTACAGATCAGAATTCATGACGTTAGAGCATTTCTCAACCTCCAGGAAAGCATTGTTTGATGACTGCGCGAATAGCCCATATCTACGACTTTCTATTTAGTTTCGTGTTGATGTTGATAGAGGAGCACGAAGAAGACCGGGGGTTGGAGTGGCTAGAAGTGGCCTTCTGTTTGAACTCCTACAAACTCTGAATTATACTGCTGTGGTATATGAGGCAGGTTCTCATGGATCCGCAGTTGAATGCAAAGAGGAAGTCTCTTATCACAGATGCGGCACGATCTTTGGACAAGGCCAAGATGTTGCGGTTTGATGAAAAGAGTGGGAATCTATATGCCGTAGACCTGGGTCGTGTTGCAAGTCATTTCTACATACAGTATAGGAGTGTGGAGACATATAATGACATGCTCAAACGACACATGAACGACAGCGAGGTATATATATGACAATCTTCCCTCCTTCATTTTCTTCAATCTAACCACTTTGACGTCAAGCACTTCTAGCTTCACTCGCTGTCAACTTTGCTACTCTCTGCCTGCTCGCATACTCGTTGGTTTGCGAGGAACTTATTGAAGATGCTAATCGTTCTTAGCTGTCATGGAGATCCCTTCCCCTTAAGGCTTGCTTCTGGTTGCTTGGGTTTCTCTTAACAGGTGATTCATTTGTTAGCTCATTCATCGGAGTTTGAGAACATAGTTGTCAGAGAAGAGGAACAACAAGAATTGGCAAACTTGGTGAACAGTTCTTGTCCTTTGGAAGTCCGTGGAGGGCCAGATGACAAGTATGGGAAGATTAATATTTTAATTCAGGTACATACTAGCACTTTAATCAAGTACTGCAGGGCGGTCATATATACTTGGAGATGTCTCACAAGTTTTCAAAAAGTTCGGATCACAGAATGATCATGACGTTCGGAGAGGTTACGTTTCGCAGGTTTATATTTCACGTGGTTATCTGGAGGGATTCTCTTTGATTGCGGACAGTGCTTATATAAATGCCAGCTTGGGCCGCATTATGCGTGCTCTCTTTGAAATCTGTATTCGCCGAGGTTGGTGCTCAATGGCAGCTTTATTGCTGGAATATTGCAAGGCTGTCGATCGCCGGGTTTGGCCTCATCAACATCCTCTACGCCAGTTTGACGCGATACTATCCCAAGAAGTAAGAATATATCATACACAATGGAAATATAACTTTTAGCTGATACCAACCAATGAGGAAGCTGTAAAGCCATGCACATGTTGGTGTTATAATGGTGTAACGGAGTTCATTTGGTGCCAGGGTGGTCTGTCAATCATTAGTTCATGTCTGTAGCATTCTGCTTATGAATGTCAATGCAGATCTTGCATAAACTGGAAGACAGAGGAGCTGAAATGGATCGGTTGTATGACATGGATGAGAAAGAGATTGGTGCGTTGATACGCCATCCATACGGCGGGAAGGTAAGTTCCGACTCTGAGAAGATGTCTGAACATCACTTGCGACATTAAGAAGTACTCAGTGAGTCGATGCCAAATTTCATGAATGGTGTGATCAATACCCCATCAGCTAATCACTGCACATCGCTTGCGTCTAAAGGACTGCTATTTCCTTAGTTGGCGATCCTCTGTTTGTGGGGTTGGCTTTAGACTGAGCTCAATTATATTCTGCACAATAAAACTGATGTATTGCGAACAAATCACAAAGAGAAAATTTCGTACAGGTTGCCCCTGTTTGTTCACTTTTTAGAGGTGGTGCAGAATCCTTCGTTGCGATTTCGTATGACCTAGATCTAGAATAGTTTTTTTCCTTGTAGTTCTGTTTTTTTGAATTGAACCGAAACGACACTTGCAGGAGCTGGTAAGGAGAGAATTTTGCTGAACATTATTATTAGCTAGACCATGATTGTAATCTATCCTGCTATATTTGGTCTACTACTGATTTTTCGGATGAAATTCAATTTTGCAGCTAGTATACCAATGTTTACAAAACTTCCCGCGAATACATCTAGCTGCTGATATAAGCCCAATTACGCGCACCGTTTTACGGGTACAGTCTCCCATAAACTAAGTACATGAAATGGTTGAAGTTAACGGGAATCCATCATCCGACGCAAAAGTGAACTAGTGCCTGCAAGAAGTTGTACAGCTCACATAGTTCAGACATGATTGTCTTCGTAGCTCATATCAAGTATTGATCTCTGAGGGTAAGAGCTTGAGGAGTTAGTAATTTTGGGTGACAGCACAGAGCATCCAGCACAGTGAGTCCTTTCACACTATTTATCAGGATCGTTTCCGAAGTTTGTAGTATACGATGGATGATCATACCGCAAATACGTGGACTCAATATGCACAGGTGGCTTTGACAATATCTCCTGAATTTTTATGGAAGGACCGGGTGCATGGTGCTTCGGAGAGCTGGCATATCTGGGTTGAGGTAAATGACTCTTTTTTCATCTTGACAGAAAAGCTGCGGAGCATAAATCCTGTAATTGACTTGAAGCTTTTGAATCTTTCCGAATCGAAAAATGCACATCACCTCTTTTCAGTGCACTTGTTTCGCAATTACACATGTTCAAGTTCTCATTTCTCTTCTTTGAACATGTTCTGCGATTCAGGATTCTGAGAACGAACACATATATCACTCCGAGCTGTTTGTGTTGACAAAGAAGATGATGGCGGAAGGGAGTCATACCATATCATTCACCATTCCTATCTTTGAGCCTCTACCATCTCAATATTACATTCGTGCTGTTTCTGATACTTGGATGCAAGCAAGTACAGTCCACACAGTCTCCTTCAAGCACCTTATACTCCCGGAGGTAAAGCTTACACCTCGTTTGGGCCGTCAAAAGTACTCTCTCTTGAGCTATGACGCTATTTAAGTTATTGTGACAAATAATTACATGCTGTAGCATACAAGACTGTTCTCTGCAGCATGTAAGACACACCATACAAGACGCATCGTAATTTGGAACAAATTTGGAGTTCCTCATAGCTCTGCATATGGTGCTGGAGGTAGTGGCTGTATTCCTTGAACATTTTCATGCCAGAAATTGACGAATTTTGTGGCTCTTTTTATCTCCACCAAACATAGCTCCATCCTCCGCACACGGAATTGCTTGATCTAAGACCTCTGCCGGTCACTGCTCTTGGGAATAAGGTGTATGAGAGTCTGTACAGCAGATTCTCGCATTTCAATCCCATTCAGACTCAGGTTAGTAAGGTTCTTGCCCTTCACTTTCAGCAAGAAATATTTACATTGAGGGTCGCGGCAACTTTATGGTTGAGGCTGAGTTGCGTGCAATCAATCAATCAATCATCAATGGGTTGATTAGGGTGTCTTCCGTTGGTACAATTTGGGAAATAGAAGGACACGGGAATGGAAAACAGTAATTTAGGTTGATAGCCAGGTGAGACATAATTATTGTAATTCGGTCATCCTCTGCAGGCATTTCATACCCTTTATCATACAGACTTCAACGTTCTACTTGGTGCCCCAACCGGAAGTGGAAAAACCATTTCCTCGGAACTTGCAATGCTGCATCTGTTTAATACTCAGCCAGACATGAAGGTAAGATTTGAGAAATAGCCGTTGGGTGGAACCCTTTGTCGCATGATCCAACTTCAGTCGGAAGGGCATTCTCCTTTATCACTCTGTTTGATTGGTTCTCACTCTGAAGGAGTCGTCTGTTCAGTTTATTTAGAAAGTCGCACATTGTATCGTAAGGCTTCGACTGACGAAATATAAAATTGTCCGATCTAAAAATTTCATGTGCTGTGTTAATTTATGTCGTAGGTTATTTACATAGCTCCTTTGAAGGCACTTGTTAAAGAGAGGATGGACGATTGGAAGCGCGGGCTCGCAACAACGTTGGGCAAGAAAATTGTGAGTTTTCCAGCCCCATGTTGTCTTTCACAGGCACGTTTGTTGTTAGTTTCATGAAAAAAAAAAACAAAAACTATACATCGTCGTGATGAGAGCAAGCGTTCGTCCATACTACTGGCTGATGTTTTGTTTTGTTTTGCCATCGACAGGTTGAACTTACAGGAGACTTTACCCCTGATTTGCTGGCACTTCTAGCCGCTGATATTATTATCTCAACTCCAGAGAAGTGGGATGGTATTAGTCGGAATTGGCACAACAGAAACTACGTGACCAAGGTGGCTGTCTCATCTTGTGTGTTTATTTTCGTACATATATTCGCTGAAAATATTTAGGTGCGTCTGTAGAAACAAATGGATTGTTTGCCCAGCCTAATTTACAGAATCTGATGGCTGATGTATACGGATGGTTTAGGTTGAACGTCTGCGACGTTTATCTTTTAGGTTTTTTTGATGTGTTGTATCGTGAATTAAAATTATGTGCAATGTGGTTTACGTCTGGCTGACTTTAATGTTTGGCGACACTACGTGCGTGTGAAACGTCATGGTAGAATGCGCTTTTGAAAATTCTGTGGCACATTACGAGGAGCTCACTCTTAGTGAATTTTTGTGAACTTTTGCATCTTAGTAGTATTTACGAAGATCTGTGAGTGTTGACTGAGAGTGTGCGTAGAGAGTGTAGGCAGAAGACAAAGTATGTGAGTCCACATGGCTTATGTAATCGGGTTTCTCATCTTCTGCTTTGTAGTATGAGTAAATTTAGTGAGTTTTCTTTGCCATCATTTTTCCCTTGTAAGAGTGCTAGAGTGTGAAGAGATTTAAATGACAACTCCGCGGAAAATGCTTCAAAATCTATCAGTAAGCATCTCTTATCCACTATGTTAAGTAGCTTCTAATCTCAGCTGACTTGTAGGTCGGACTGATTATCATTGATGAAATTCATCTTCTTGGAGCTGATCGGGGTCCCATCCTTGAGGTTGGTCAATCTCTTTTCTCTTTTGACTTCTTTCTTGTCAGAATTTGAGATAAAGGCGATAAAGGCGATAAAGGCGTTTTTTGGGCTTTATATCCAAAGGAACATCTTCTTCGAGTCCTGACGCTTTAGGGAGCTAAAATTGAAGGGGTTGGAAGATACCTAACTGTTTGTAAATACAGTGTTTCTTGTTATCGTGTATCCTATTCACCCTTTTGCTTCTTGTCCATTGCTATGAAAGATTTTTGGAATTCAACTAGTCGTTTTGTCATCATAAGCTCCGTAATTAATAATAATGATACATTCTGTTTCGGATCAGTATCTCCTTTAGACGTAGTGAGTTATTCATTACATACAAACATCCCAAAGTAACATAAGCATTCAACCATTGAGTTTTTTAAATAATGCATTAAAGTTCGAAGATAATTTAAAGATTTTTTCTCAACTGCATTTTCCTATGCCATCTTACAAAGATATCTTTGAGTATGCAAACAACTAATTTTCTCGTACTAGTTTACAAACTAAACCGATATCTATGTTGATCAATTTTACTCACCACATATTGGAATTTATACCCTAGTTATTTCTGCGCACCTGGGCTTCAAAGTCTTGCAGTTCACAAGTTCAAAACCATGTTTTTGAGATGATGGAACAAGTTTTGGAGGCAATTCTAGACTTGTGCTTATCTACTCCGTTACATCACGGGTTGATCTTTGTAGGTAATTGTTTCGCGAATGAGATATATCTCGTCACAAACAGAATTACCTGTCCGATTTGTTGGCTTATCAACTGCGCTTGCAAATGCACGGTAATCATCTTTTTGCTTCTGTGATCTATAGCCACATTCTTGTGAATCTTGGTCTATCATTTATTCTGCATATGTGAGGTTTCAAGATATAAACAACTCCTTCGAACATATGATTGATGTTTAATTTGTTGATCGAGAAAACCTCTTAGAAGTGGTAGCAAAGTGATCGTATCACCTGTAAATTTTTTAGCGTGTCAATTCAGTTATTCTAATTGGCTCCAGAGAGTT
The DNA here is from genome assembly GCA_037833965.1 of Marchantia polymorpha subsp. ruderalis. Taxonomy (NCBI): domain Eukaryota; kingdom Viridiplantae; phylum Streptophyta; class Marchantiopsida; order Marchantiales; family Marchantiaceae; genus Marchantia; species Marchantia polymorpha. The sequence continues at coordinate 421,729 of AP031357.1, forward strand.
GAGTAATATAGAAGAGATTGTGCAGAATGTGAATCAATCAAATATATTTTGGACGTGTGCAGGGATCTGGCGGACTGGCTTGGAATTGATACGGTTGGTCTATTCAATTTCAAGCCAAGTGTCCGGCCAGTACCTCTTGAAGTTCATATTCAGGTAATTTTTTCTGAAGAGCGGAACGCTGTATTTAAAAAATATTTTTTTAGGTTTGTGTTCTTCTCTGTAGTTTCATGGATCAGGTCAGGAGTTATTATGTGGACCATCCATACAGATTGTATTATAAGGCCAAGACTGAATCTATTCTATTTGAAACTTCAGGGTTACCCTGGAAAATTTTATTGTCCGCGGATGAACAGCATGAACAAGCCCACGTACGCTGCAATAACTACCCATTCGCCGTTTAAACCAGTACTCGTTTTCGTATCTTCTCGTCGGCAGACCCGGCTTACCGCTCTTGATCTTATTCAGGTAACACTATTATCATAAGCCTTTATCTGAGAAGCATCTTGCACAGATAAATGTATTCTAGAGTCACTTCAGGAGTTGACTCATATTTATATTTTGTTGTCAAATATATGAGCAGTGGTGCTCAGCATATCATGGCAAGACTTTTCTGTCTTATGATTGCTCTATTTTGCTCCTTCTTTGGCAGTATGCCACGGCTGATGAGCGCCCACGACAGTTTTCAAACTTATCCGAGGACGAGATGGAGATGATATTGTCTCAGGTTGTAGACACCAACTTGAAACACACTCTTCAATTTGGTATCGGCCTGCACCATGCAGGTCTCAATGAAAGAGACAGGACTTTGGTTGAGGAACTATTTACCAATGTCAAAATTCAGGTGAGTATTTGACGAGCGTGAGCAACTTCTTTCACAGTCATTCCTTCATGATGCATGAGAAAATCTTGACGACTACAGAATTTGGCCACTATATTTTATGTCCTGTAATATCAACGGTAGCGCTTCACAATGAAGCAAATGTGGGGATGCTTTGTTCTTTCACATCAGCTAAAGCCTTGTCTTCATTTCATCGAGTTCATGTAGTGGGAGATATTGTTAGTCGTAGCTTTTTCCCTAGTTCGATGTCAATGAGAAGGTAGTCATGTCCTTAGTTCATTATCATTATTTTAGAACGATAATATTCACACTTCATGGATGTGCAGGTGCTAGTGTGCACAAGTACTCTCGCTTGGGGTGTGAACTTACCAGCACATTTAGTAGTCATTAAGGTTCGTATATCAAGAGCACAAATTTGCAGTTTTACTGGCTTACGCATGAACTATCATAGTTGCAGGTTCCTATGAAAAGCATTTCCAGACGTTTTAACGGACACAAATTATTTTGGGACTTCCCGCTTTCTCCAACAGGGAACAGAGTTTTTCGATGGAAAGCAAAAGAGATATGTAGATTTTCCTATCACAGATGTGCTGCAGATGATGGGAAGGGCAGGTCGTCCCCAGTACGATCAACATGGAAAAGCAATTATTCTCGTGCACGAACCAAAGAAGAGTTTTTATAAGAAGGTATGATAGTGCTGATCAAGTGCAGACGACAAAGAGTTCCGACTAGAAGATCAGGACAAATGATGTCTGTCTTTGTAAGGCTTTGTACATTATCTAAATCCCAGAGTCAACTTGTTGTAATTGGTGCAGTTTCTTTATGAACCCTTTCCAGTGGAAAGTAGTCTGGCCCAACATCTTCACAACCACTTCAATGCTGAGGTTGTATCTGGGACGATCGCCAGCAAGCAGGATGCTGTGGATTACTTAACGTGGACTTACCTTTTCCGCCGTTTGGTAAGCTGCCCGCTCTCATTCCTAAAGCTAATTTTAATTTGTCGCAACCGAAATAGGAAACGATGTGTTTTCTTACGATTCCAACCGTCTGCACTCGGGCCGTCGCTGAACGTGGGCTATCCTTAAGTCTGTAATCTCCAAATGATGGCAGGTAATGAACCCCAGCTACTATAACTTGGAAGATACAAGCAGTGAAACGATCAACTCCTACCTCTCCAGGTGAATACATATCAGTTATTACTCTTCTTTCAATGTGCATAATGGTATGAGCATCGCGTATCTGTGTGTTTAATAGTTAAGCTCTAGAAGTTTTTCTCATCTCCTAGAGTGAGTTCATTATAGGAATGATAATGTTCAGGTCGTCTTGGTTTCTCATACTCAACGACTGGGTTTCAGCATGGTGACGACCACATTACAAGCTCTTGAAGATTCCGGATGTATACGTGTAAATGAAGACAATACAGTGGAGCCTTTGATGCTAGGGATGATTGCTTCTCAGTACTACTTGAACTACACAACGGTGGCACTTTTCAGTTCAAACCTGAAAATCGACACATCCCCGGAGGTACGACGTGGTGGAGAACATCGATAAATTGCGGAGTCCAGCGTGAAACTCTACTTCGGATTTGAATCTTTTGAGGATAGACTTTTGTCCATCACAAGCTTCATGAGGCAGCGCATGCAGTAATACACCCATACTAGAGCATAAATGACAAGGATTTGTTCTGCGTGCAGACTCTGTTACACGTTCTCTCTGGTGCCGCTGAGTACGACGAATTGCCTGTCCGCCACAATGAGGTAGCAGTCTAACTTCCACCGGTGTCCTCCTTGATACCAAGCTTAAGCACAGATGTGGCTTAAGCTTGTAATCAAGGAGGATCACATCATACGATTTGAGGTAGAAAGAAGAAAGCTTGTGTTGCAGATTTTGTTGTTTCGTTACTCGTAATCTCGACTCGTAATTTCGCTACACGCTCAAGACATTGACGACATGTCTTGAGCGTGGTGGACCCGTGTAACTGTACGTTGTTGAGAACATCTGCTGGGTCATGTGTAAGTTCCAGATTGCCTTTTTTTTCTCAGGCTTAAGCATCTCTCTCTTATAGTTTCTCTGAAACGAAGAGTTTCAACTTATCCAAAGGTAGGGCAATATTATCAAGGACAAGCTGACCTGCAGACTGACTCGGCTCCTTCTAGAATGCTCACTGCGGCAATTCGTTTTTTTGTGCAGGAAAATTTCAATGAAGGTCTTGCGGAACACGTTAGGTACGCCGTGGACAATCGCTTGCTCGATGATCCCCACGTGAAGACAAACTTACTTCTTCAGGTAATGAACAGCATGCTAACTTTTTCTCGGATAGTTCACCCTTTTTCTCTTAGTTATCTCGTGTATCGATGTCGTACCTAGGTGTTAATAAGGTCAGTAATTTGTAGTCTACCAAAAGTCTTTCAGCCAGAAATTCTAAGGCAGTATATTCTGATTTTACAATTTAAAATTCTAACCAGCTGTTCTCTTGGGTCGTATCGCAGGCCCATTTTACCAGACTTGAGCTTCCAATCAGTGATTACATAACTGATACCAAATCCGTACTGGATCAGAGTATCCGTATATTGCAAGCTATGGTCGATGTATCAGCCAACAGTGGGTGGCTCCAGACCTCACTTAACACCATGCACCTTTTACAAATGGTGATGCAGGTGGGTACCACAAAAGTATAATCTTCCGAGATCATTGCCAATTTTCCTCTGGCGACATTAACGTTTCGTTGCAATGATTTTACATTTTGAAGTTTGGAACTGTTGAAATGGGCACAGATTCGTTACGCAGATGTTTCCTCGTGTTATGCTGTCCAATTTAAGCTGTATAGTAGCATCGCTATAAGCTGACGTGTTTTCTGTTAATCTTGCCGAATACGAGAGGAATTCCTCATCACGTAACCTCTTCGTGGCAGTGCTGATAAGAAGACACTTTTCCCTGTAAAGTTCATGTATAACTTGCCAAGTAACCCGCAATATTTTTCTGCTCAGGGCCTTTGGGATGATGTGTCCCCACTGTTAATGCTACCACACGTGGACGAAGTAGTTATGAAAACTCTTGCGCAAAGAGGAATCACTACGTTGCCGAAACTTCTGTCATCTTCAGCAGATTTTATAAGGAAAACTCTCAGTTCTGTTCTCTCACAGTCTGAGCTGACAAAGCTAGTCCTGGTACGTGGGCATTCAATCCACGTTTGGTGATTCGACGAGGAACAATGTTTGAGCGTTTGTTTGAAGTAATCGATTCTTTTTACTTTTATGGGATAGGGTGAGACCGGTCTGGCCGTAACCCTACTTTCAAGTTTTGCATCTATAGTTGTAAGTTAAGTTAAAGCTAAGGACGATCGGCGATCTCCAAAGAAAAGAATCTTCAAATTTCCTTTTTTTTGTTAACTCGTGGGGTGATCTTTTGTAAAGCATTCGAAACTCACTTGATGCTATGTAGCTGTCCTTGGCTTACATCTGCGACTTCGGTAATGGACTCTTGACATAGTGAAACTCTATCACTTCGTGTTCTTCCTCGTATCATGTTTTGACGTAGATTTTTGAGCCTAGATGCCCACTTGTGAAGTTGAACTACGGGATACTTCTGTGACTGGATCAGGTCTGGTCTCGACTTCCTCGAGTTGATGTGAAGTGGAGAGTAGTCAGAAGACCTGGGCCATCCGAAAGCTCACTGCAAGTTGAAGTGCGATTGGTGAGAAGGACCCAGTCTGCAGGTTCAAGTGCTAGGGCATACGTTCCTCGCTTTCCTAAGGTAAACTCCCCAAGTCCTTTTGAGTGCCCAGCTGTCGGGGAGGGAATGTTTCCAACCTTGAAATCGCAGGATTCTGTTGGGGCCACAATAGGAAAGCAGCAAATCCTTTAATCTGTTGGTGTACATTCTCGACCGACCGCAACAATATTCTTAACCGACTTAGTTGCTTAGAGATCAACCGTGGGACTTGCAAGTGACCTGGCATGTGAATTACCACCTCAAGTCAAGGACATCGTCTTCGTTTTTTTGATGATAAATCTCCTGTATGAATCAAATATTCGCAGGTGAAAGAGGAAGGCTGGTGGTTGATACTTGGGAGCCCACAATCATCAGAGCTACATGCTTTGAAGAGAATTAGTTTTGTTGACCACTTGACGACGAACTTGACGATACCATTGGCGTCTCAGGTGCCTTCTGCCCCTAATTTGAAAAATTCTCTGGAGTATTATCTTTCAAGCTCGTTTTGTTCAGTTCGATTATGGCATCTTAACGTTATTATAACGATCATGGCGTATGCCTCTTTATGAAATTCACAAGGATTGACGTAAGTGCTTGAGAGGTTCTTCCTTTGCAGGAGATATATTTGTTCCTCGTTTCAGATTGCTACCTGGGCTTCGACCAGCAGTTTCAGCTGGGAAACATTGTTAACTCAACTTCAAATGATGCATAAATAGAGCGAACAACCCCTTTTCTGATAAGGTCTATTATTTGAGGTTGATTATGCTAACGAGATCTCTCGTCAAAGGCCTGCACGGAGTTGAGAGAGTTATTCAAGTCGATATCGGTAAGTCTGTAAGATCTTAATCCGCTTTCTCCTCCGAGGAGAAGAACAGTAGTAACAGGATGTGATCAGGGGTGTATTTATCTCAAAACTTACTTCAGTATACCATTTTCGCAGTGAAGGTCATTGTCAAGAAGGGTGTTGCAATGAACGAGTGCCTAAATAGATACTCTTGAAACATGTTTCGAAGTGACAGAATTCAAAACCGTTGCAGTACCTCATTGTAGTAAATCTGTGGAGTACCTTTAGATATAATATCGTGTGATGGATGCTAGGTGTATACCGTGGCACACAAGTGAAGATGTTAAAGATGCATGTCTCGCAAATTTGAATTGCAAATGTGTAATATCGGAATTTTCTGTTACACTGGCAGATAACGGATGAGAACGTCGAAGCTTCCATCAACATTACAAGATTTTTTCTACAAAAGACTTCTTGAGCCTCTCTAGCGATCATGAAACCGAAATTCTGGATAAGTTTTACCTGCTCACTACTCTCGGATGTGGTGCAACATCCTTAAATGCTTTTTCTGTTATCCAGGTCAAAGTCAAAGCTTTTGTTTCAACAGACAACCTCTAAGAGAACAATGTAACATATTTGAATTGCCTTTTTTCAAAATCAAATGTCTACTTGAATTTCAAAAATTTTCAAAATGTTCTAGTTCAAACACCTAGTTGTTGACATTTGAAAATTTTTGGGACTCATGGACTCAGCAGCTCCTGAATTGCGGAGCTGAATTTAACATCTTTTCCTCGTTTGTGGGACTGCTTTAAATAGTGCTGTTGGGAAGATGCAAACGTCAGCTTTCTTTTCTAAGTGCGTATGTCTGGGCATGGAAAGTTCATATGATGAACCATTGTTGCATAGTCACTTCATGGTACAGGTTAACTGCAAGCTATCTTCTTTTCCCAGTTGGACTCTCCGTCACTCTGTATTAGAATATCTAGCCAAAATTCACCGAAGCCCACGATACTCGGATTAATAGATGGAGAAAAATGTAGTATGCGTACAGCAAAAACTTCTACCTTGGTAGAAGTTTTTGCTGAGGACAATTTCAATGCGGGGGCCATATCTCAAGTAACTAGTTCTTCTCTTTCTAGGTGAAACAATCTGGATCATATTTCATGTCATCTCTCTCTCTCTCTCTCTCTCTCTCTCTCTCTCTCTCTCTCTCTCTCTCTCTCTCTCTCTCTCTCTCTCTCTCTCTCTCTCTCTCTCTCTCTCTCTCTCTCTCAATGATTCGATTTGAGATCTTCTGTACAAATGTTAAGGACCGGATAATATAGATTTTTGTCCGATCGATTCAGATCGTTGTTTAAGAAAGTCCACTATCAACACTTGTTCCTTTTGTAGACAAAGCAGGGAGAAGAAAGTAGAAGTTGTGAATGTGTCGTAAGATACCACCTGCACATCCTTCATAGTATCATTTGTCTGTGTGTAACCAACTGAGGCTCAATAGAACAAGGTCAAATTTGTCGGTAATTCGTCACTTTCTAGATCGTGAAGCAGACGGTGATAATATTCTATTATGCGGTACCACATTATAATTGTGTTCGAGCATGACATTTTCAAGAGAATCTAAGTAATGCAGCGCTCGGGGATGTCCAGACCTAGCTTTCGACTGATTTTCAGAAAACAAAGTCTTGAGTTTACTGTCTGAAATTTCGTTCGAAGCGGCATCAGCCGAACATAGACATTCCGCGGAAGGAGTGTTTATGTTCGGCAGAGCAAATGCAATCGAGGCCGCAAAAGAAGCTTTGGACAAATGCAGCTGCGAAACTCTCTTACTGCTGTCGAGATGGTCGACAGCAGTTTTGAATGTCGTTGACCCTCATTACTATATATATATATATATATATATATATAACATTTGGGACACTCTTGTCTGTACATAGAGATAATACTGAATAAGTCAAGCCCTCGTTGCACATTTGCCGCTATTAGCGCACGGATTCCATGTGCATGGTTTAGGAATCCTATCAGTTTTTCTGCCATGGTATGGCCAATAATATGATCCTATTCCCTGGTCCACAAATTCTTCCCATGAAGTCAATCAATTGATCTTCACAATCATACAATCCTACACTAAAGCACTGAAAGAAAAATATGCTTGTTGACTTCCGTAAATAGAGATAGATTCAAAGTCAACCATTTTATTCTACTATACTGATATTGACATGGTATTTCAAAGAAGAGGATCCGTTGATGGCGTCAACGACGTTTACTTTTTTACTTCTTTAGCAATCAGTGTGATTGATATATTAGTCCCTTCCGATGAGAACTGAGAGCTCCGTATTTCGAGGAAAGTCTGGCCTTACTATGCGGCCATACCAAGCCCAGCTTGTAGCGTTTATATCCCCTAATTCTATGGAAGGGAGTCATATTCATATAAGACATACTAGATTCAGGTTAGTTACATTTCGCTCATAGTACCGAGTGAAGTAGAAAAGTCATGCTTCAATCTCCGACTGAAAAGTAAATGGATGAAAATAAACTACATATTATCGCCCTAAAGTTTAATGTAGGACAAAAAACCCAAAAAAGAAACAACCTTATGTGATACTAACATGTTTCACTCTAGGTTACTGGTTTTTTTTAGTACCAAATTCTTTAGTTGCACATCTTATAGATAACTCTTTTTCAAAACTTCTACAAAAGTATCTTGTGAGTTTGTGATATACTTCTTTCTGTTCTACTCAATCATCAGGTGGTTGCTATACGGCCCGAAAATCAAGATCTATGAACACGTACTACAATCACAACACCAAGATAATGTGGTTCGCATTCCACAAGCTTACTTCACCAAAGCTTAAATGTATACATGACCTCCATAGCCAAGCTTTCCTCCTTCCTGCTCACCCTCAAAGTGCAACTTTGATCTATACGCAGTGAAAGGCTACTTCTCTCTTCTATACATGAAGAAATAAGAAGCATATCTTAGTTAACCTAATCATAGTTAGCTTTCCTAACCATGGTTATTGCTAAATGGAGTTAACTAATATAAAGTTAAACTAACAAACTCTCCCTTAACTCAAGTCTTGGAGAGATAACTAATGCAATCCACATATATCTCTAGGAAGTTTTAGAAAGTAAAGCCAAATCACGCTTTTTCCTCTATAGTCTAGAGTTAACTAGAACTAAGTTGTAGCCGGCAAAAACTAGGTGAAGTTTACATGTATAACATGCAACTTTCTGCAATGCTTGGAAAAACTTTCCAATGAAATCACTTTGGTCAATGCGTTGGTAGCATTGAACTTAACATCAATGTTGATGAGCTTAAGCGCAATATTATACATCAATTGTCAGACATAATGATATCAGATGTCAATGTGCTTTATCCTACCATCCATCACATTTTTTGATGCTAGATTAAGTGGACTCTGGCTGTCAATGTAAAAATTCACATCACTATGTGGCAGTCCCATCTTAGTGGCCAACTTATTCAACTAGATAGACTCCTTTGATGCTTTTGCTGCTGCAACGTATTCAGCTTTTGTGGACGATTGAGAATTGCATTTATGAAATGTAAATCTTCAACTTATGCATCCATCAGCAAGAGTGAAAACATACCCAGTCGTTGATCTTAGCTTATCCAGATCTTCTCCATAATGAGCATCAACATACCCCAAGAGCAAACTTGCATTGATTGATCGTAGATCAAACAATAATCTAGTATCAAGAGAATCCTTGATATATCTCATTCTTCACTTCACAACATTTTAATGCTCTCGTTTGATATTTGACATGTACCTACTCACCTTCCCAACTACATATGCTATATCTAATGCGTACTGTTAGATACATAATGCTGTCAACTATACTTTCATAAGTAATAGAAGACATCAAACATTTTGCAGTTGCATTACTTAGACAAAAAGTTGCCAAAAGTTTAAAGTATGCAGCTAATGGAGTACTTACAACTTTAGCATTTTACATGTTGAACCTAGCAAGTATTTTCTTTGCATACCGCGTCTATATCAATCAAAGTTTGATTGATGTCTTGTCCTTGTGAATTTTCATGCCTAGAATATGCTTAGTAGGATCTAGATCTTTCAATTTAAACTTGGAACTAAGCTGGACTTGAGCTTAATAATATCATACTATCTTTAGTAGCAATAAGCATGTCATCTACATACAGTACGGATAATATGTAGTCAAAACTTTTGTTGCTAATACGCCTCATGTACACACAAGGATCAAATGCATTTTGTATGAAGCCATGCAAATGCATGAACTCATCAAAACGTTTGTTCCATTTTTTGAGACTTTGCTTAAGTCCATAAAAGGATTTAAGCAACCGAAAAACCAAACGTTGCTTTTCTCACTCAAAAGAATCCTCCAATTGTCTCATCTAAATCACTTAGTCCAACATTCTATGCAAAACATGGCAAGACTGCCAAAGTGGAACATCCAAGTAAGATACACTGCTGCTGCAAAGCTCATAACCTCCTCCACGTCCTCATAGACTAACAACTTGTCAGTCGACATGTTGCCCTCCAACAAGTCATTGGGCCATGTAAGCAATCTGCTAAAACCGCAACGGATGCTAAGATCGTAGGAGAAGATTAAAGCACTTGAGCTTCAAAAGTATACCTCACAAGCAGCTCGCTCATGCGTTCATCACCAAACTGCCAACCATGAGTGTAGGCTACTAGCTGTCTTTGTCCAATAGTTCATCTGAAAATCCATCGGATACAAGACTATTCCACCAACAAATAGATCATATGACTTTGCAAATGCAATCACAGCACAAATTCCAAACCGTGAACTATCACGTGCATGATCATGCCTCATGTGCACCGATATGCTCTACTTGGTCATAAAATAAAACGTTTTGTTGGCACTAGCAAGTGATGTCTGAATCTTGAATGAACAATGTTGCAACTTCAAACTTCCAAACTAACGCATCTTGCCTAGCCCAACATCAAGGGTTGTGCACCAGAGTCAAACAAAACTCTGACTTGGACATACATTTGTCATGTAGAACTCTCTAAGAAAAAAAAACCACTTCAATTGTCCACGATACATACATTGGGAACAATTCTCTTCCAATCAATGGCTGGCCGGGCTAGTATTGACTTCATCCTTGCCGATACTACCTACCAAGTTGTCTTGTTCTTTAATGTAGACCTTGAGAATTGCTCCACAGCAAAACCCTTGCATATCTCTGCACTTGTAGCAGTGACACTCCCACATTCACACAACGTGGCTACTACATGAAATACATGAGCCAAATCTACCCCAGACAACATCAACTCTATGGTTGAAAACAATGAAGATTCCATCACTGAAGTAGACATTCCCAAAACTGCATTAGGGGTGTCTCTGTGCTCACAACATGTGATATACATGCCTTAGTCCTCACTACATGATAATTAGTTGGTGTAGTAATCATGGATGAAGTTCTGCCCATCTCTGACAATAAAAATGGATGGGGAAATCTAGCTTGTGTTTCATCCTCGTTTTTTTGGGCATTCAACTCCACTGTCGCACCGCTTGAATTAGAAGCACAAGTTACATCTCTCGTCATTACAACCGCTGCCTCATCGGTGCCACATTCGCCAAATAGGAAAAATCTTCTCATGCATGATAGATGGAAGCTTCTGCTTCAATGTCAATCATAGCAGCAAGCTTCTACTTCAACCACTCAATCCAAGTAGCCATAACGGTCTCTGTGGTAGGAAGTGCAACCACTACGGATCTCTCAATTGCACCAGCACCTCGACCACCCGGACTTTGTGGAGCACCTTCGTTGCGACCTCTATCATCAGATCTCAACTTTGGATGAAGATCAAAACAACGTTCTCAAGGATTATACGCTCGGTCATAGTTGTCATACATAAAACTGAGATATATCATTTGAACTCCATCCTCCTTCATTTTAGGAACAATCTTTCCGTCAATGATCACCTCCACATGTCTATGCTGCTGACTAGAGGATGAAAGCAATGGTGGCAGTGCACCAATCTCTCTGATACCTGATCGATGTTGTGTTTGAACTCCATGACTCCCATTACTATCACCATCAATGGAACGAGATTGTGCAATGCTCTGATAGACTCAAGAAGTTTAGGTAGTGTTCCTACTAAATGAAGATGTCACCACCCTCTACTCCACTATGTTAAGCTCAATCTCTTAAGAGAGAGCAAGCACATAAGCTAATATGGGTAATGCATTGCTTATGAGAGTAGCATCACGAATTCTCCTCTGCAACTCTCTTCAGAATCTGGTACCAATACTAAACTGTCTATGCCTCACTCACACCGTGAGTAACTAAGATCAAGCGTTACATACGACTGTATGTCTTTCAAAGACTTTCACAATTCTTCCGTTCAAACTCCTGAAGATGTCTCAACTTCTCAATCTTCACTCCTTGGTAATTCTTTAACCTCTTGAAGAACTCCGCAATCGGGCTGAATGAAAGTACGTCACCAACAACTTGACTCAAGCTGCCAACAACAGTGCTACTAGTAGCGCTGCTAGTGTCTTCATTGGTTGCTTCACCGGTACGTCCATTAGTATCGCTCTTGATATCATCACTAGCATCACTTTTGATGCCTCCACCAATTGCTCCGCCGATACCTTCACTTGTACCGCTCTGGTATCTTCACTAGTGCTGCTACTCACACCTCCATTGATAATCATACCATTGGTACCAATAACTAGTACCAATGGTACCAATGTTGTTTATAATCACCACGGATAATAAACAACTAGTTTGGAAATCAATAATGTTCATGCGTCAATCTTCACACCAAAATCTCTTCTAAATTCATGATAATCATCCATGGGAGGTAACTTTAAATGTTAAAACAACAACTTTCATGCGAAGAAATATGTGATCAACGTGGAGTTACGCAAAAATTGCATATCACACCAGTTATTAAAGTCCTTGATGAAGTCGTCTAGCTCAATGGTGCCCAATGAATCCAAGTACCATTGTGGATTTTTCATGGTCTCGTACATCCCGTCCAGGTTCTAAATCAACGAGATCATTACACGAGGTGATGTCACGAAAGTTCCATCGTCAGAGTCAATCACGTTCACTTTAACCTTCGGTAATGGCAAAGGTATCCAATACCTCACTTCACTTCCAATAAAATCTCTGGTTTTGCTATGACGCTTTACATCCAAATTGCCAACCTCATCCGTGATGACAAACTTTAATTTTATGCCACCTCCAAATGACTATAGACGCATTTAGTAACGCCAATAACATCGCACTATTCTAACTCTACTAGCTACGAGAATGGACAACATAACCTATCATCACCACAAGAAGACTGTTACAGTCTTTTAGTCATCACTCTAGTCTCACTGTGAAAGAAATAAAGATATATCGGCCGATGATTAAATCTCATCGCACTATCAACATCACACGAGTAAAATTACTCTAGAAAGCAGCGTCAAGCCACACACGAACGCGCAACAGGAAGCAAGATGGGAGACTTCCCAAACACAATCAAACAGCTAGCGACGATTCTCCGATCTTAAAGCAACACAACACACACATGACATCGCATCATATAACAATTCCGATTTGCTCTTCATCACCAACTATGTGTTGTTGTAGAGTAGTCTCTATCGCTACAATCACCTTTTGTCTACAATGTTATCTTGTCCATCAAATTGCAAAGAGGAAGTCCATACAATGATCACGTCCATAAACAAAATCCAACACATAAATGCATTTCATCTTCATAGTTTGTTTTCATTCTAGATTGTTGACTGCTGATTGCATGATATCAACGTATAACAACGGTGAATCATGATACTTTTTGTCTACCTCAACTTCTCTTCTTGTGCGAAGATATGCCAACCATTTTTAAAGGTACAAGATGCTTAATATCTTTGCTTGATTGGAATACTTGGGGCTGTGAGCCCAACATCTATTAAGAACAAAACCATGTTGTTGCAAGACATCCGATCAACAAACCACTCATGAGCTTACAACATTAAGTACATGTCCAACAAGCAATCAAGCATAGTGTGAGCTTGCCACCTCTTTTTTTTTCTTTCTATTTCATTCATCCACACTCTTTTATAATTCTTGATGTAGCCCCTAGAATGTTGAAATTTCTCTGAATTATAGCACAATAAAAACCAACAAGTTCTGCTACAATTGAAGTTTCACACCACATCATACAATGAGGATGAAAACCCGGGGCTGATTCGTACAAAATAAAACTGCCGAGACAAATCACTTTCTCATGTCTTGGCTCATGGTTTAAACTACATGTTATAAAATGTTGATAAGACCCAACTCTAACTAATGGACATATTTGTCATGTTCACATCAATGCAATAGAAAGCATTTAGCTTACAATGATCGGGCATCCATTCGAACTACAACTTGCAAGCTACTCAGCTATAAAAGTCACCAGAGCTTGTGTATTAAGGCTAGCTGACGTCTGGTTTAATTGGAGATATCTGAATGAAAACTTTTTTTATTTATTTCGCATTCTAAAACAAATTCATCTTGTCTACACACTTTGACGTCTCAGTTTCCCTGTGGAAGTTCTAGTTGGCTTCTAAGAGGAGGCTGATGCATATTGCCTTTAGATGCGTTTTCTTGACTCCTGCCAGTTACTCTCGTAGATGCTATCATCTTGATACATTTTCTATGCTAGATTAAGTATCCTCCTACATTGCACTTCATACTAATTTATTGTCTTGGTTTCAATTCTTTTCAAACTGAATTTTTGAAAAATTTGACAACTTCCTTCCATCGACATTCCAGCTCCGTATTGCAAATGGTGATACAATACTATGAAGTACGTTGTAAAATTTACATCAATTTGTATACTTGGAAGTATCATGCAACTCTATGGAAATCAACAGCTCATTAGTAGGAGATAGAAGATTGGGGTCTTGAATCCTGTAACTCTTAAAGTCCATGAGCTTCTTCAAAGCCAGTAGCAATTTGTCACCATATGATTGCTATCGGAATAATTCAAATCTCCATACACTGCAATTTGGCCTCATCTAGCTTTCACATCTCCTAAGATGGCCAACTCCACATGAGCTTTCACAGATGTGCACAATGAAGTAATTTTTGAATTTGGTTCAGAAGAATCTTGGAAGAGAAACGGATACACAAAACTCCCCACATGAAAATTTTGCACTAATGTGAGTATCTTGTTACAACTAAAAATCACGGTACTACAGCTCTAAGATTTTGGCATTACCTACTTGTGAGCTAACGAAACTTCCTAATTGCGCACGCAGTAAACTGGAGAGTTACTTGAAAGAAGAAGAAAATGTTGGATTTATCTTAATGTCCTTTTAGAACGTTACACTCCTGATGCATTGTAGTGATCTCACTGTGGCACTGTGGCAATGTAGCAGTGTAGAACTACCGAGGCTATAGGCAAGTGGCGGCTTTAGGTTAAGCCGTCACACAACGCCTCACGTCATTCCTTGATAGACATTTGCACATGTACTTAAGTGTTGTTTTCCAAAAACAATATCACCTGTGTGGTCGCATCTTTCTTTCCAACATGGTATCAGAGCTTGAGAGTTCTCTTCTCTAGCTATTTCCTTGTGATAGACATTGTTGTATGCTAACTCTGTTATAAAGCTCTTTCCTTGGAATAAGCATATAGATGTGTGCATCAACTTAAAGTTTGATTTTTGGGAAAACCGTAAGAACAATTTAGTTTTTGTTTGTGATCATCCTTGTTCATTTCAGGTCATCTCTTTGTCATCCACAATTTCTTCCGCATGTCGCACACTAGTGATACTTGCTCCACTTAGGTCAAGTCTCGAAGTTAGAGCACACATTTCCACCGTCACTTAGTTTTTTGTTTAGATAGTTGATCTCTCATAACAATCATCTATAACATTTATTCAGCTAATATATACCATCTCTACTTTTCTTTCTCTTAACATGTTGCCAAGTGATGCATTACCTGAAACTTACAAGCTTGCAGGAATTCTGAATTATCAATCTTGAAAGGGTCGCATGCAACTTCTTGTGCTCAAGGAAGAAACCTGGTGCTACATCGACCATGCTATCAACAATCCTCCAATAGTTGGCAAACCAGCCGATATCGTAGCCACAAGAGTGAAAGCACTTTACTTCATTTGAGTCATGATGAGAAGTACTTTACTCCAAAATTGCAGCGTGCTCAGACCCGCATGAAGCATGGAACCTGTTAGCTGCGACGTACCCGTTTGCCAACAACACAAACCGCCTTAGCTCAAAGATAAGCTTCACTCGTTGCGCTTATCACAAAGCGGCTTGCGTCAAATTGAAGACATTCATGCTAAACTTTTTGGCGTTCAAGCCGTCATCCTGGAAAATGAACTAGTGGAAGGCATGATCAACATCCTTCCACAAAGCTTTGATTATGTGTATGAAAATGTACTTAGACTTAACTTAATTCTCACCTTTGCAGATTTGAGCGCATGACTGCTACAAGCTAAAGTGGCATTTTTCACGACGGCGTCCTAGCTGTTTGGATGCATGCACAAAACTTCAATGGTACTCTAGGCTACCAACATCCACATGTGCGCGGCCCTCACTATGGTGTTCGACGACTAGCACAAGGCTCGCCAGACGTCCTAGCTGTTTGGATGCATGCACAAAACTTCAATGGTACTCTAGGCTACCAACATCCACATGTGCGCGGCCCTCACTATGGTGTTCGACGACTAGCACAAGGTTCGCCAGACCCGTGCACGTTTTGTGAAAGCTATGACCACCTCATGCGCCAATGTACCGAGTTGGCAACAAAGATTGCCAAACACTCTCAAGCTCGCCAAGCACGCCCACATCATCCTGCAACCTGCAACAATATTTCATTCAAATCTTGCAATCACAAAACTTTCACCTGACGAACCAGACTCTTTTGATGTCGCATTGAGCGACCCTAGACCTTGAGCAAGACGATAGCCAGATTGTCAATAGTGAAGCAGCGCGTCATGTTACTGGCAACCAAGACCTACTCACTGATATCCAATCTCACGCAAGTCCAAGCACAATTCAAAGTCTTACTGACCATCAACTTCCAATTGATAACCAAGAAAGCAGAACTCTTTCATCACCTTCGTCTGCAATAAAGATGGACAATGTTTTCTACGTTCCCGGTCTTTCTCACAATTTGATATCCTTAGGCTGTATAGCTGATAAAGGTTTTACTCTTATTTTTGACAACAAGAGATGTCTTGTACTCGAGGGTTGTGGAAACATTGTTGGTGATGGAGTTCGTGACAAGATGACAGGGCTCTATCGTTACGTTGTTGATCATCCAACCTTTCCAATCTGCATTGTGGAATCCATTTATGTTGGATGATTATGGCATAAGTGCCTCGGCCATCTCAACCAACATAGCCTTTGCGCCATGGGTACAAAACATGTAGCCCTTTGCGTCCCATTAATCTCTAGTGTTCTTGAAGATTATCCTAGTTGCTTTACCGGCAAGCAAGCTCGTGCAAATGTCTCCAAGACTGCTAGTTGTCGAATGACAACACTTTTGGCGTTGATACACTCTAACATATGTGGACCGATTTGTCCTGCTTTTCTTGATGGTGCACAATACTTTGTGACCTTCACCGACAATTTTTTGCAATTCACATGACTCTACACCATGCGCAATAAATCCAAAACTCTAGTTAAGTTCCAAATTTTCAAAGCCGAAGTCGAACGTGAACTCCAACTTGAAGTTCATTCTTTCTGATCCGATCGTGGTGATGAATGCCTCTCCATCGCTTTTCACGCTTTTCTCCATGGTGCATGCATCAAGCACAAACTTACGCAAGCTTACATCCTGCACTAGAATGGAGTTAGTGAACGTAAGAATCAAACAATTTTGGAGGAAGCTCGTGACATGTTTCTAGAAGCTCAAACTCCTTGCTTCTTGTGGGCTGAAGCTATCCATAGGGCAAATTATCTCGCCAATCGTTCTCTAACTCGAGCAAACTCAAGACTCTCACCTTTTCATCAACGTTATATGCATTCAAAAACACGCAAATAGTGTAAAGCGGGCACACCATCCGCTTTACACTATTTGCGTGTTTTTGAATGCATACTTTTTTAGCACGTCCCTGATGAGTGCCGCACCAAGCTTGAACCCAAGAGCTTAACATGCATCTTCCTCGGATATTCAAGTGAAACTAGAGGCTACTGACGTTTTGATCCCAAGACACGTAAACTACACATTAGCAATGACGTTTGCTTTGTTTAGTCTTGTTTTTGGCACACTATCACAACTGTGGGCTCTTCACCTCCCGTTGCTCTTGAGACTCTCCCGAACAATTCCACGGCCATTGAAATTTCCTTTTGATCCTGCTTTTGATGTCATTCCTCGTCCGTCCTTGCCACATTTTTTGCGTACCATTAATCCTTTTGTTCACATTCCACTTTCCAAATCACTCCTCCTACTTCCCTTCCCTCATCATCACTTTTTCCTCTCATTCTGCCTACTCTTCGAGTCTACCAATGTCGCTCTCGTCCACCCATTTCTTTTAGTCCATTTATTTTGTCTTCACCTCATTTTGTTGATCTTAATTCTTCTTCTCCTCTTGTCACGCCACCTTCGTCACCCCCTTCCTCATCAATGCCACTCCGTCGCTCCACTCGCTCACGATTATCCAACTCAAAACTCACTAACTTTATAGCCTCAATACAGTGGTTGCAGAATCTCGTCGCCATTGTTGATTCCCTTAGAGAACCTGCTACTTATGCACAAGCTGCAACCAATCCTTCTTGGAATCAGGCAATGCGTGAGGAAATTGCCGCTCACGAACTCAACGGTAGTTGGACTATTGTTCCATGTCCTCCCGGTGTAAAGCCACTTCCAGTCAAGTGGGTGTTTAAATTGAAGAATGGTGTTAATAGTGTTCATGTTCGCTAAAAAATCCGTCTCGTTGCTCGTGGCGACACACACCAAGTCAACTTGGACTACGAAGAAACCTTTTTGCCGTCGAATGGGCCACCATGTGCACCTTGTTTCTATCGCCGCACAAAAAAGGTGGTCTCTTTACCATATGGATGTCAAAGCAGCTTAGCTCCATGCCAATCTTGGCTCTCCCGTGTACGTTCGCCAACCACAAGGTTTTATTCTTCCCGGCTCTAAAGATCTTGTATGCTCACTTAATCGTGCTATGTATGGTTTACGTACATATGCTTGAGACTAGAATATTTGTTTGAACAACGTGCTGCTTGAACTTGGTTTCACGGTGACAACCGCGAATAACAGCCTCTACATCAAGCATCATGGTTCTCTTAAGACCATTGTCATCGTCTATGTGGACGACATCATGATCACTGGTGATGATTCGTCTACTATTACATGGTTGAAGAAATTGCTTTCAGAGATTCAAGATGACCGACCTTGGTCTCCTTCAACTTTACCTTGGCGTTCAATTTGTTCATGGATCATTTGGTATCCTTCTTACTCATGCTTTATATGTTTTTTGATGTCTTGCCGATCTTGGTCTCTCTAGTTGTCTCCTTGCAGCCATTCATATGAATCCTAAATTGAAGTTATCATTTCAAATGGATTCTACTCTTGTTGATGCAACTTATTATCGCGTTACAGTGGGAAAGCTCTTGCATCTTACCAACACGCACCCTGACATTGCCTACGTCGTTGGCATTTATAGCCGCTTCAATTCGACACCTTGTCAAGCGCACTTGGAAGCCGCTTAGATTTGTTCATACAATCTAACTAAAAAAGGAGCTATTTTCATAGTTACAGTACCAGCTGTTATTATTAAATCTGCTTGTCTAGGGCTGGATCGAGGTACTAAACCATAGTAACGACATATTCCAATATCTCAAAAGCACCATGCACCTTGCAATGTTCTATCGGACGGGGGAGATGATTGCACCGACCACATACTTTGATAGTGACTACCAAGGCGACATGGACGAACGCAAATCAACTTTTGTCTATACCTTCACCGTCGGTAGCTCTATCACAAGTCGGCGCAGCAAATTACAAATTAAAGTCTCTATGTCAACTTGTGAAGAGGATTATCGAGTTCTTGAGGATGCTGCAAGCAAAGATGCTTGACTACGTGGTCTCATGGAGAAGATTGAAATACCACTGATCACACCAATTGTCATACATTGTGACAATCAGAGTTTCATCAAATTAGCCAAAAATTTGGTGCAAAACGCAAGGACAAAGCACATTGAAAGACAAATTCATTTTGTTCGGCATTCCTTCAAGGAGCAAAGAATAGTAGTGAACTAAATAAAGCCTCAAGATTAGGTGGCCGATATTCTCACAAAATCACTTACACCACAGAAGTTGTGTGAGATGCAAAATATGTTGGAGCTCACAACTCCTGATGAGTGTTGCTTTAGTACACTCAAATTTGTTTCTTCTTGATTTCACATAGTTTCTATAGTACCTTTGGACAGAGGGAGAGTGTTTGATGCCCTAGAAATATAGTTTGTTTCTTTTTTTCTTAAAATATCTCTTAGAAGATCCTTAGTCTCATTGGAAGACTAGAATGAGTGAATGGTGGCATAAGGAGTGAGGGGAAGTGTAATCATCTTTAGTTAGTTAGAACTAAAGTAAAGGTTACTCTAAATATTGATATAGATACTTTAATGTGCACTAGTCATAGCTGACACGTCAGCGATCCGCGCACTTGGTAGGTACAAAGTGGATGTGTTAGTTGACAGTGCCACGTCAGCAATCCGTGTGCTTGTATGTAAGGATTGAGTGTGTTAGTTATGAGCTCCACGTCAGCGATCCGTGTGCTTGTTAGGGTTATCCGCCACGTCATTCATCCACTATGAGTGGGATAAGATGGATGGTGGGGATAAGATCTTATCTCCTTGTACTTGTTGGTGAGAGCTATATAAGAGAGAGGAGAACCATTGTTGGTATCTCTCATCTTCAGAGTTTACGTTTCTATCTTCGAGTGAGCTTCTCTCTAAACCCTAGTGTTACAATGATATCAGAGCAACCTTGCTCTTTCTTTGAGTGTGGATTACCCCTCATGGAATAGCAAGTGAGTGATGATGGAGTGCAGTTTGAGAGTGTATAGAGGCTGGCAGAGGTCATTCATCTGCATGTAGAGAGAGGTGGAAGGGGGAAATTGTGGTTTTGGAGATATGTACGGGATTGACAGGAATCCAGTACCGCACTTGCCAATTCCTAACCTATTCGATATTCACCTTCGTTGCATGGAGAAACATCATTTTCGGATGTACCTTGTGGCTTGTTGGGGTGGAGATTTTATGACTAGAGTGATGGAATCGAGAGTGCCACTTATTCTTCCAATAGTTACTTATGGAGAGACTTGGGATTGTAGTATATATATTCTATACTGAATGTTTCATGGATTTGAATCGCGAACCACATGTCCCGGTTCGGTTTAGCACTTATGCAGGGATTAGAATAGTATATTGACAAAAGAGGATATGGAGAGATTTTCTTGTGAGGAATTATGGAGGGGAGTACTATAGAGCTATGATAGAATCACCTACACCTTTTGTGACTCCTTTCTTGAGAGGTCACATAGTGATTATACTCACTTTGTATTAGAGGGAGTGTGAGAAAGCATGCGGACATCAATTGATATGGGTGAGGTTTTCAATGCAATCATAGCGGAGATGAAGGAGTTGAGAAAAGCGATAGTAGATGGTCATACCAAGCAGCAAGCCATGGAAGATAAAATATTCGCATTGGAGAATGAAAAAGTAGAGAGTTAGAGAGTTAGAGAGATGGAAATTGAACCTCAAGTTCAAGCTTTTCAAGTTCAGCCAGAACCAACTACTATTGATGCAGCAGAGTCAAATAGGAGACGTCTTCAAGAGATTGAAAATCAAGCAAATCTTTTGCTTCGAATGGGAAAATCCTGTAAGGTGGAAGCTTACAAAGGGAGTAGAGCAATGGGAGTGTTAGAGGGATGGATTATGAGGATGAATATTCATTTATCCCATTTTCATGTTTCTGATTATATTGCAGGAATGTTCATGAGATCTTATCTTATGAATAAGGCTCTCACATGGTACACAACATGGGAGAGAATGCTTTCAGAACGAGGTGCTACCATTTCGTGAAGTGGAATGCATGAAGAACTTCTGCAAAATTTTCAAGCGGTGGATTCTCTTCAAACTACACGAATGAAGTTGTGGGATCTAAAGCAAAAAGGAAGTATTCATGAGTACATTGAAGAATTTCGTGATCTTCAAGTATCTATCATGGATATGAGTGGAGCTGAAGCCTTGGACGTGTTCAAACGAGGCTTGAAGGATCAAATTTGAAAGGAGGTGATGGTAAGCAATCCATCTACTGTGAATGAAGTAATCGCAATTGGTCTACAAATTTTTGGTGCTTTTGATGTCACACACGGTGAACCAGTAAGCAATTTTTGAGATCCATCTGGTCCAACACCGATGGAGTTGGGAAACCTTCAACGTAGAGAAGGTTTTGCACTAACAAGAGTACCACCACCAAGATTTGGAGGTGAGATTCGGCGACCAGGAGTTCCAAATTTGCAAGAAGATTATGCAAATAACGGAATGGTTTGAGGAGGAGCTGGAGTTCGTGACAATCGTCAATGCTATGCATGTGGACGAATGGGTCACATTGCCAAGTTTTGTCAAATTCGGCCGACACCACAAGAAGGACGGCCCATGCAGCGACGACCGTTCAACAATATGGAGGGGATAGAGTATGAAGAGGTGAAGAAAGAAGTTTCGGAAAACGAAGATCATCAGTAAACTTGCCTCGCGACCTTAATGGTTCTACAAAACGAAGAAAAGGCGATGTTGGAAGAAGGCAATGGTTGGGAGCTCATGGAAGGGGTAAGAAGCAAGCTCAACTCATTGTCACTGATGGTTTCATGGAAGGACACAAGGTGAGAGTTTTAATTGATCCTGGAGCAACTGAGAATTTTCTATCAAGGAGTGTTGCTATGAAGTTAGGTTTGATGTTGATGAAGGACGTGAGTGAAGAAGTTGAATTGTCAAACGGGCAAACTGAAATAATAGAAACACTACCACGGAGTGTAGAATTATCCATAGGTAGATACAATGAGAGCATTGAATGGAGAGTAATTCGTTTAGCTCGATATAATGTCATCCTTGGAATGCCATGGATGGAACAATATAATCCGAAGGTAGATTGGAAAAGAAAAGTGATTACAAGTAGTGCATGGAAGATCTATGGAGATAGAATTAGATCTCAAAATAGGAATTTACCCCTCTTTGTGATGGGTACACCATCCATTTCCAGAGATGATGTATGTTTTCTTGGACTTATAAGAGATTATGGGTCCACGGACAAACCTTACATCCCGGAGTCCTTGAACGACATTTTTATGGAGTATAAAGATGTTTTTCCAAATGATCTAATTGCAGGATTACCACCAAAGAGGCGAGTAAATCACAAGATTGAGGTGATACCTGGAAGTACACCAACTTGCAAAGCTCCATATCGTTTGGCTCCAAACGAATTGAAAGAATGCAAAGCTCAAGTGGAGGAGATGTTGAGCAATGAATTCATTCAACCAAGTGTTTCACCTTATGTAGCTCCAGTACTCTTTGTGAAGAAGAAGGATGGATCCATGAGACTATGTATCGATTATCGCGGGTTGAATCAGCAAACGGTGAAAAACAAATATCCATTACCTCGTATGGATAATTTGTTTGATCAACTTCAAGGAGCGAAGTACTTCACCAAGCTAGATTTGAGAAGCGGCTACAATCAAATTCGAATTATAGATGAAGATGTCCACAAGACAGTTTTTTGTACTAGGTATGGACACTTTGAGAAACTAGTGATGCCTTTTGGTCTCACTAATGCACCAGCTATATTCATGGGATTGATGAACGATATCTTTTGCCCTTATCTAGATAAATCTGTCATTGTTTTTCTAGATGATATATTGGTGTATAGCAAAACTTTGAATGATCATAGAAGTCATTTACGAGAGGTACTTCAAGTTTTAAGAGACAATCAATTGTATGCCAAAGCTTCAAAATGTGAATTTGGCAAGTCAGAATTAGATTACTTGGATCATAGAGTTACAGCTACAGGAATCCAAGTGATGAGTGAGAAGATAAATGCCATTCAGATTTGGATAACACTTGAGGATCAAACTCAATTGAAGAGTTTTCTAGGGCTCACCGAATTCTATCGTAGATTTGTGAAAGGTTTTGCTCGCCTAGCTTCGACCTTGACTTCCATGTTATGGAAAGGTCAAAAATGGAGATGGGGAACAACTCAAAAGTTAGCTTTTCAAGCATTGAAAGATGCTTTGTTACACGCACCTATTCTCAAGTGGTATGATCATAACCGTTCTATCAAGTTGGCCACTGACGCATCAGGTACAACAGTAGGTGGCATACTTAAACAAGAATGGGAGGATGGATAGCATCGAGTTGCTTTCTATTCTCGAATGTTAGTGGCGGCGGAACAAAATTATCACACGACAGAACTGGAGAAGTTAGCCATCGTGTTGGCAACCAAACATTGGAAGCATTACTTGGGTGATAAGGAGTTTGTGGTGGAGACTGATCATAAATCCTTGGTTTATTTGGAAACTCCGAAGGATCTGTCCAAACGACAAATTCGATGGACAGAGTGGCGTCAACGCTTCAACATGAAGATTGTGTACGTGGAGGGAAAGAAGCAACTTGCAGATGCTCTCACACGCATGCCTTGTTTGAATCATGTTGCAGAAGTGAAAAATCAAGCGAATTGATGGAGCAAGATGTCACAAGCCACAAAGGAGGATGAAGAGATCACTCGGGCACTACAAAATGGAAAGGCCGAGAAATCTCGAGGTTTGGCGTTTTACAATCAGCGTATATGGATTCCACAAGATCACAATTTGCGCACAATGATTTTGGGAGAAAGTCATGATACAGCCATTGCAGGTCATGTGGGAGTGGAGAAAACCGTGTAGAGTATACAACGAGTGTACTATTGGCCCAAAATACATGAGGATGTGGAGTCTTATGTTAGAAGTTCTGTTGCTTGTCAACAAATCAAGGCAAGTAATCAAAAACTAGCGGGTTTATTACAGCCTTTTCCTATTCCCGAACAACGGTGGAAACATGTCACCATGGATCTTGTATGTGAGTTACCAAGGATTTCGTTAGGACATGATTCAGTGGTGGTTT
This sequence comes from Marchantia polymorpha subsp. ruderalis, assembly GCA_037833965.1. Lineage (NCBI taxonomy): Eukaryota > Viridiplantae > Streptophyta > Marchantiopsida > Marchantiales > Marchantiaceae > Marchantia > Marchantia polymorpha. The sequence continues at coordinate 446,197 of AP031357.1, forward strand.
TTTTGGACAAATTGAGCAAGATGATTCACATCAGGCCAACCACAAAAACACTAACAGCTCCACAACTAGCTCAATTGTATCTAGATGCAGTTTTTGTGAATCATGGCTTAAGCAAAGTGTTAATCACGGATAGAGTTACTCACTTCACTAGTTTATTTTGGAAAACTTTGTTTAGTTTTCTAAAAACAAAACTAGCAATGTCAACGGCCTATCACCCTCAAACTGATGGACAAACGGAGAGGGAAAATAGAACCATAAAGTATATGCTACGAGCATTCACATTAGAAGACCAAGAAGAGTGGTACAACCTTTTGCCACTTGTGGAATTTGCATATAACAATTTTGTTAATGCATCCACAAAAGTGTCTACATTTTTTCTTATGTATGGAGCTCATCCTATAACTCCTTCAAGTTTGATGAGACTTCCCAAAGAAGAGGAGTTTTCGATCAAAGTTGAAGCAGTCAACGAGTTTGTGAAGCATATTCATCGAGGACTACATCAGGTCAAGGAGAAGTTGGTGATAGCTCAAAATCGGCGAAAGCAGCATGCCGATGCTCATTGTAGAGAAGTGGTTTTTGAGGTTGGAGATCACGTTTGGTTATTTACAACGAATTTGTCTCTTGTAGGAACACCCAAGTTGAACCCTAGGTTCATTGGTCCATTTTTTATTTTGAAGCGTGTTGGTGAAGTGTCATACAAGTTGGAAATTCCGTCACATATGAAAGTACACCCAGTATTTCATGTGTCACGATTGCGAAAACATGTACCACGACCAAAACAATTCACCAACCAACCAGCACCACCTCCTCTTCCAACCTTGATAGCAGATCATGAGGAGTTTGAGTTAGAAAAGATCCTCAAGAAACGTATTCGAGGTCATAAATATCCCAAAGTAGAGTATTTGATTCAATGGAAAGGTTATCCATCGTATGAATCAACTTGGAAACCAGCTAAAAATTTAGCAAATGCACCTTTGATAGTTCAAGAGTTTGAACGTATGTGCAACGATGACGTTGCATCTTAAAAGGAGGGAGGTTTGTAACCATCTTTAATTAATTAGAACTAAAGTAAAAATTACTCTAAATATTGATATAGATACTTTAGTGTGCACTAGTGTAACAATCTTTAGTTAGTTAGAACTAAAGTAGAGGTTACTCTAAATATTGATGTAGATACTTTAGTGTGCATTAGTCATAATTGCCACGTCAGCGATCCGCGCACTTGGTAGGTACAGAGTGGATGTGTTAGTTGACAGTGCCATGTTAGCAATCCGTGTGCTTGTAGGTAAGGATTGAGTGTGTTAGTTAGTGTGTTAGTTGGGTGCGCCACGTCAGCGATCCGTGTGCTTGTTAGGGTTATCCGCCACGTCATCCATCCACTATGAGTGGGATGGATGGTGGGGATTAGATCTTATCACCTTGTACTTGTTGGTGAGAGCTATATAAGGGAGAGGAGAACCATTGTTGGTATCTCTCATCTTCAGAGTTTGCGTTTCTATCTTCGAGTGAGTTTCTCTCCAAACCTTAGTGTTACAACTAGTCATAGCTTACAAGTCAGCGATCCGCGCACTTGGTAGGTACAAAGTGGATGTGTTAGTTGACAGTGCCACGTCAGCAATCCGTGTGCTTGTATGTAAGGATTGAGTGTGTTAGTTAGGAGCTCCACGTCAGCGATCCGTGTGCTTGTTAAAGTTATCCGCCACGTCATCCATGCACTATGAGTGGGATGGATGGTGGGGATAAGATCTTATCTCCTTGTACTTGTTGGAGAGTGGAACCATTGTTGGTATCTCTCATCTTCAGAGTTTACGTTTCTATCTTCGAATGAGCTTTTTCTAAACCCTAGTGTTACACGAAGTGTTGGATTTATCTTAATATACTTTTAGAACGTTACACTTTTGATGCACTATAGCGATCTCACTGTGGCACTGTAGAGCTACCAAGGCTATAGGCAAGTGATGGCTTTAGGTTAAGCCGCCACACAGTGCCGCACACACACACAGGCCGTCCCTTGATAGATTTGTGCACATGTACTTAAGTGGTGTTTTTCAATAACAAAATCAATTGTGTGGTCACATCTTTCTTTCCAACAAAAGGAGTAGAAAAAGGTGTTACTACAATCCATATGTGAATTCATGATATCATTCTTATACAAGTAAGAGATAGTCGCAATTCTGAATTGATTGTGTCTTATAGTCCCACATGATTGTACCTCATTTCATTACAGGTTTCACTCTTCTCAAACATATATAAAACATAGCTTTTTGTATGATGGATCGATTCTAATTTTGCCAACAGATTTGTCAAATTCAACTAAGAAAATTCCTACAATGCTAACAATTATTGTCGTACTTGTTATTTTTTCTGCCGCATCTTGTAAAACTTCATAAACCTTAACTCCAAGTACAACTTACTTGGTCAATAAACTTAATCCAATTCTATGTGTTCATGTAACCATCTTCAGTTAGTTAGAACTAAAGTAAAGGTTACTCTAAATGTTAATATAGATACTTTAGAGTACACTAGTTGTAGCTGCCACGTCAGCGATCCTTGCGCTTGGTAGGTAGAGAGTAGGTGTGTTAGTTGACAGCGCCACGTCAGTGATCCGTGTGCTTGTAGGTAAAGATTGAGTGTGTTAGTTGGAAGCACCACGTCAAGGATCCGTGTGCTTGTTAGGGTTATCCGCCACGTCATCCATCCACTATGAGTGGGATGGATGGTGGGGATAAGATCTTATCTCCTTGTACTTGTTGATGAGAGCTATATAAGGGAGAGAAAAACCATGGTTGGTATCTCTCATCTTCAGAGTTTACGTTTCTAACTTCAAGTGAACTTCTCCCTAAACCCTAGTGTTACAGTTTCCAACCAAATTGAAGTCAATTGCACCTTCAAGAAAACCGCCAAGACCTGAGAAATCTTATTATCTAAACTTGCACCTTCTTGATCTTGCTTTGATCCGCAAATCCACATACCATCCGTCAGACCATAGCAACTGCTAATGTCACGAGAACCAAAGCTTAATACAATTATTGATATGAGAACAATCAAAAATTGCTAAATAATCAAATAGTACAAGTTGATGTTAGCAATACACCATAGCCAACCCATTGAGAGTTACTTCCAACCCTACAAATCATAACCCAAAAAATTGAAGGTTCTTCAAATGGTCGCTACTTCAACTTAGGATTAATTCAACTAGAAGTAACTCAAATTTGATACTAACTATTCACAATACATATATAAATATAGATTGTAATATACATATTTTATTTAATTTAAATATATTTGTATATAAATTATATCACAAAAAAAAAATCAAAGTATATTAAAATATTTGTTGTGATGAAATTTTCTTTCATCACATCAAATTGAGCATTAATCTTGTTTAAATAAAATGCAAAATATAGTCAAATGATAATATTGTGTCCCAAGATGTATAAAACTCAATTTATTTTCAAAAAATTCAATTCAAGAGGTGATGAATAATGATGATGTTTGTTTGAGAAAAATTTATCAATCAATCATTTCATCTTGATTTGCTTTGAATTGTAAATCTATTTTGATTAAAAAAAGGTTTTTAAAATCTAAAAACATGAGTAATTTAATCATGATTTGATATGATATAAGATGATATACAAGATGACATTCTTGCCTTTTGGAATTTAAAAAACTAGAGAAATTTTATGTTTGAAGATGATGGATTTTTTAATAAAGATCTATTAAAAAAATTGTGATATGTAATGTAAATTGTGATATGTAACAATGATGTAACATTAAATAATCAATAGCTTAATGATGAAAAAGATTAAGACTTGCTTGGAAGATTAAAGATTTGTTGTTAAGCATACGTTCTGCAAAATACATGCATGCATGCATGAAGGTTTTTGAACTAATAGTTAAGCAAAAATATGATTTCTGATTATCAAATAAACACATTTTGCGAAACAACTAACAACTAATCTAAATCGATTCAATGAGTTCAGGATTAAATCAACACATTTCTTGAATAATTTATTTAAAAATTCATTTGATTAAATTTTTCAATTTAAATATAAGAGTTAATATTTCATTTGTAAAACTATGATAAATCAATGCAAAAGATGTATTGATGAGTCAATATATTGATAACAACAAAAAATTATATGAAAATGATTTGCTATATGATAATTATGCTTTATGATGTCAATATTATAATCTTCACAATTTAAGATATGAATAAAATTTTGAATGGTGCTTGTTTGCATTGTAATAGTTATTAAAAATTTTGATTTACTGAAAAAAATGATTCAATTTTGATAAAAATTGATTAATCTTGTTGAATTGAAGGTACTGAATTCATCAAAATTCAAATGATTGATGGTATTGTAAGCACATTTGAATGTTTTGATATCTTTTGGCTGATAGGTAAAAAATCTTATTGAAGTTGAATAATGAACAATAGTCAATATTTGACTAAAGTTATTTTGATCATCATTAAATCAAGCTAGTTGTGATTAAGCTATAAGAATTTATTTAGAAAAATAATTAAAGTTGCGGTTGAACATCAATCATTTGTTATTTTTCAAAAATTTAGATTTCAAAATCATGAATATTTCTCAAGATGTGATCAAAATGATCAAGTATTAATTTTGTGTCAAGTTGAGAATCTAGAAGTTTAAAGATTTTCAATCACATGTCAATAACTCAACATAAAGAGAGTTATACTCTAGAAGGTTTAGTTGATATGATTGATGTCATGTTGTCATGTTATTTTTTTTACAAACTATTAATATCAACCAAGATAAATATTAGAAAAAACAAATGACATTGTAAATATCATTGGATCACATCATGTTAATGTTGAAGTAGTATAAGTAGAAATATATATATATATATATATATATATATATATCTTTAAAAAATTGGAAAATACCTTTGTGTGAAACTTGTTTTATCATGAAAATTTTATCCTAATGCTTAAATTTGGTTTTTAAGAGTTGATTTGAGTGATAAATGAAAAGATTATTCATCCATGATATTTTGTTAAGAAGCCATATTTGTTGAGGTCAACTCCGATTAAGGAGTAACCTCATGTTCTAGCTATTTATAGCCAGGTGTGTCTTTGGGTATAAATATACCCCCAAGTCCAAGGTTTTTATCAGAATCAGTATTCATTGGTTAGTAAACCTTCTAGCATGTTTCAACCGTGGACGTAGACTTTGAGGATGAACCACGTTATATAAATGTCTCGTATGATTTTCATGTGATTCTTACTTGTTTTTAGGTTTTACGTCAAGAATATTCAATCCAAATGAATTTAATAGTAACTCACATATTCTTTTAGTAGCACAAGAGATACAATCAAAATAGGTTTCCATCAACACATCCAAACAATATTCATCATGTTCACATATATAACAGAAATTCATATGATATTTGTCTTTAAATCATCATTAGACATACCAAATCACAACGCCTTATGTATGGATCAATGTGTCTTGAACGAGCCATATAATACTTCAACCATGAAAATAAATCTAAACTCTTCAACCTTGGGGAGCTCCACAAGGCCATTTTGTAGGAGTTGGGAGATGCATGCAATGAGACATGAATACGAATGGTATTCCCAAGTGCATGTATGTAGGTAAGTAAAATAATCATGGATCAATCCACTTTTTTCTAGATTTTACTGCACATAAGGAAAAATTTCTACTAGCGCGCTATATAATAGAGGAACGAATAACTATAATTCACTTAGATTTAATCAGCCCTCACTCTACTGTAGGCAGTTCTTTTATTGGTCAATACAAGATAGTCATAGATGCAATAGGAATTGTAGAGTGTTTCACCCATCGAATAGTAACGTTGAAGGCTAATTAACCCTAAGTGAATGATAACTAGCTACTCCCTACGGAAATGATATTATATAACATTCACTCTCATGTGACAACAAACCGTCTGCCGGACAAATATCAAACCACGTCCATGTTGTATAATATGGGAAGCAAAGATTAACATGTTAAGGAATTTACGAAAGGCTTCAACCTACTTTTCGGAGATGGAAATAATTGCAGTTTGTAGAGAGCAGGTAAGACGGTTGGTGGCACAACAATCATGAGCACCTCTCAACATGATATGAATCCTCCGTAGCAGGATTGCATAGCCTTTTTCCATCATTTTCTCATGTACAGGACGGCACCAGGCTCGTCGTAGAAAAACTGGTAGGGGTGTGGGTACTTACGTCCTTGGCTCCCTTTCCACATCCATTGTGCTCAAGTACACATCACCCAAGTACGATGTGCACATCGTTCGCACGGTAGTTCGGAAAGTGATTTATTTACTTTGTGTACTGGGAACCATATTTCCAACAGTGTCACAGTATTCCCACATAATCTCTTCGTCTCCAACAGATTTCCGGATCCCAAGAATCCTACTTCCAGAAAAATTAATTGACCCAATTAAGTGTCAGGTAATGACATGAACTCGTCAAGCAGATCGCCATTGATCTGAGATCGACACAGCACTACGATGCGATGTTGCCACCTAGCAATCTTCTGACAACTCAGGTACGGAGTCTTAATGAGTATCACATCTACGCATGAAGTAAATTTCTCCCTCGACAACCCCACACACAATGGCAGTCCCTCCTTTCTTGCATATACAGAGGGACAGTGCGGCAAATACGGATGGGATGGCATCGATGTTCCCTAAAAAGCAAAAGAATGTGGTAGCTCTGTACTAAAACCTCGCTGTGACCACAAACGAATCACTGCAAGTTCTAGAGTCTAGAACATTTGACCTTGGAAATCCGATGCGCAAACTGCGACTCAGAGAGAAAACGAACTTGAGCCACAGAACACGATGACCTCAAGATCTCAAAAAATAATGAAGCGGCCAAAAGGTCGGTCGACCATCATTCGTCTCCCGTAACAACATTCAACAGTACTGCGTCGCATTCAATGCCATGCAGCCAAGATGATGTTCTGCAACCTGTCTCCTTTGCCCGCGGCAGCCCTTTTCCAGACAGCTCCTTGCGCAAGAATCCCTCTGACACCCAAACCTACTCAAGCCTAACTATGCGGTTGAATCTAGAACTCACCAATGGTTCTCCCTAATGCGGGATGCATAGGCAGAAACTGCAACATCAAAGATTCCTGTCACAAACACATCGTTGGCTCCCCGAGGGCAAAATCCTCGTCATTAGAAAAAATTCTGATGACGAGGATTCTTCCATCTACCGAAATCTCTCTGTAAACCCCCACTGAAAAACTGTATTGACACAATTGTTTTGATCATCTGCTTATTCATATTTTTAATCAGCTTCTTACATAGTTGAAGGACTCGGAGTGTGCTCGTGCTTGTGCAGACAATCAGAAATAAACTTTGGATCACTTAAGGTCAATCTAGTGATCTTCTTCAGGTCGTGCACGTTCCGACGTCTGTCAGGAGTCAGATGCCGGTCCCACTTGATCTCGAGTGTTTGAGGGAATGAGGGCCTATGGGGGCCTAGCTCCGTCCTACCCCATTGGTTGCATCCCTCTACGACTTGATGGGCTGTTCCCGTCCTTTTGGCTCTATTACTCGGTTTTCGTGATTTAGGCGTTTAGGGAAATACATATGGGGGAGACAAAGGAGCCAGTCCGTACGTCTCTGCCTTTGAGCTACAACTGGAGTACTGCAAGAGTAACATCACAAATGCATACCTGTGGTCCGCAGGGAGCGAGAGTCCTCCCGAGGCGGGAGGATTGGACATGAGATTTGTAGGTCGAGTATGTGGAGCAGCAGATTGTGCAAGTTCATGATGATGTTAAAAATGGAAATCGTTACGTTCTATCACTCAAGCAAGAAGAAACCTTACTCGAATCTATTCGATGATTCTTCCTAAAAGCGCGTCTTGAATCTCAACTTCTCGGGACCTTTCATCCAGACAACGAGGGAAACATGCCCATCATGGCTTCACCTCCAAGGCACAGTACGATTATTCATGCTCCCGCTGCACTGGTCCCAGCTAAGAATGCACTCCCAAGACTAAGCAAGTATGATTGTAAACAGCAAGTTTGGCTGGGTCCGCCTACACATGCAGACCTGGATAGAAAGAGTAACAGGTAAGATTGTGAAGGTACAATTCCGCTATAACCCCTGCGCAGCTCACGCACGTACACTGCTGTTAGTCGGACACGAAGTGTGACCGCATGCTTTGAGGCTAATTTGGAAAGCACTTTCCAAGAGTTGGCGAGAATGTCTTCCTAAGGCGACCATGTCCCTTCTTCGCACCTCGACACAGCAGACAGTTGTAGTGCAAGCAAAGGAGAAGCCAACAGGTGCTTTCATATTCCAGGAAAGTAAAAGTGGACGTCACGGAAGGATGATGCATGAGGAAGCCTGAGCACAACAGCTTTCAGCAGCTCCAGCTTGTTCGAAGTGGGCATCCGTCAATCTTATCTACATTGTGATGGCAGGTGGAGTTCCCTGCAGCCCCATGCTCTATTTTTCGCCAGACGGAGCAAGGTACACCGCGAGCCCTGATCCCGTCGCGAAGCTGCCTGTCTCCGAAAAGGACATAACTACCCGGGAATGGTTTCAGCCGATGGTACGCGTTCATTAAACAGCACTTGCAGTAGTAGGAAGGAAAATGTTTGTTTAATGGGAGAGACCTCCAATTTGACAAGCTTCATTCTTGTAATGCCAGCTGTGGTGATGTGAGTAAACACCCCACGATTACCTGTGTTCACTTTGATGTCGAACAGTAAGTGATGAGCTAACATCGAACATTGAACAACAATTCATAACCTCATCACGCCTACGCATGACCTATGGCCGATCTCATGTCTCAGAGGAGTGTCCCAGCAATCCTTCTCTACTCAGTTCACAATGAAGCGGGGTTGGAGCATATCTTCTTAGGTTTGAAACTTGGCTGCAGTTCTCTCGTCATATGGCACTGGGCATAATCCCTGTCCTTTGACTTTCAGGTCAGAAAAGTTCTCAGTCTGGCTTGAAGAGCATAACTTGGAGTGATCTGGTTTTGAAAGCCTACTTAAGTCGGATTGTCAGTGGAAGGCAAAGGTTGAGGTAAGTGTTTCTTTCTAAGCTAAACTATGTTTCTAAGTGATCTACGCCTTTCGGCATAGAAGGAAAACAGTTGAAGAGGAATAGTGCAGTGGACGATTTCGCTTCAACTGTTCAGCTGGAAGAATTTGCATAGTGACATTCTTAGTCAGTCTGTTCCTAATGGCGAGAAGTTTAGACTAGTGAGATGGGTGCATTCACTGCAAAGAAAGCAATCGAATTATGATCAATCGTCTCATTCATCGTAAACATCCCTAAGAAAAATGTGACATGTTGTCGACCTACTCGCCAAGCAGCTGACACGGTCACACGTGATCAGCATGTCCTCATTCCCATGCAGAATCAGGTGTACAATCAAACGCCAGTGACAGACACCACTGCTGCTCGTTCACTACTGCAATGAAAAATTACCGCAAAGCCTTGGAATGCTCATCCACACAAATTGTGGATCTGAACACTAAAGCGAAAGGAGAATTCCTCAACTAACTCTTCGGAGTTTCGGGAGCATCGTGCTCGGCTGGACAGACAGACTATAGAGACGTTGCTCGGCTCGCAGTACTACGCACCGACCTCCATTCCTCCGCAGTTTCTCCCGTTACCATATTATGCAGTTCGAGCAGATTCGGAGAGAAGGTGTTTTCTTGGAGTCTTTAATTGAGTTATTGAATTAGAAGTGAGGCCGAACCTGCGATACACGGGCGTACTATCCCTGCGCCACGGAGGCCAGATCCGAGGGGCTAGGCATTAAGAGACAGGTGGTGCTGTTCACTGCTGTTACACAGATACCGGTAAAGAGACAGGCTGGACGGCCCACTTTCCTGTTTACATCACCAAGGAAAAAGATATGTCTCGCGGTTTTAGCGACGCCCTCGAGGCATGAGGTGTGAGGCGTGGCTGTCGCGTCAAGCCTTCGCCTCCGGGCTCTGATTTGGTGCTGGTGTGCCACAAGTCCTTGTACTACGCATCTTTCTGAGCTCTTTCACCTCGTGCCAGTCATGCAGTTGTGAACATCAATCTCCGGTCACGCCGGCCGAGATTGGAGTTCCATACCCTTCACACCAGTTACGTTGGTATAACTTTTCGACCGTCATCAAAAATCTAGTGATCCCAGCAGATGTGGCTCTTCTAGACAGCTTGACAAGTCGTGGAAGTGATGCTTCGAGATTCCAGGGGGCTTCAAGGGAATCTGCTAGAGAGATCTGTTTCAGGCGAGGGAGACCTTCTGGGAACGAGCCAAAGGGGACGAAAACCATGACCAAGCATCTTTATCCTGTTGTGGCCCATTGGGTTGAGGCAATGTTGGGAACATACTGGGAAGTCTGTTTTACACAAGATTTATGCTGCCTCCCTTTGAGTGAGCGGCAGATCACTTCTGGACGGGATCAACTCTTTGTATCAGTTCGAGGCGGAACGGGAAGAAATGCTGGTGAGATGTTAAAGCGTGAGCACTGGAGAGCATATAGCTGGCTTCTACGCTTCGAAAGTCCGCGTGGTCCCCTCCACAGCTGGCAGGCAGTCAAGACGGGCGATACTCTAGCTGGATTCCTCAATGCCGCTGCTCGGCATTATCAGCTGAAGCTTCTAAACAAGTACAGTCAACCTGGCTGCTGCTTACTTCGGCCTATACAATAGGGAGTTTTCTACTCTGCATGGTAGAGTAACTACACGTTAGATCAGGTTAACATATAAACGGCCTTCAACCCCGCTGTGTCTTACATGGAAAATGCAACTGGTTCTAGGTCACCACACAAGTATTACATATCCCTCAGGTTGCCCTTACTGGTCAAAATTCTGGCAACGCTTGAGCTTCGGATCATAGATCGATTGACCTTCATTGTTCTGTTTCCAATCCATACATAATCGAAAATCCACTGTCAGAATCTGTGGTGAGGAAGACAGGCACCAAGATTCATTACTTGCTACACAGCAAAGCTGCTAAAGGTGAGCTGTAAGGAATGGGGCAATGCCTAGGGGGAAAACAAACCGAAGTAACGAGGGAGTGAGGAGACGACATAGTGGTTATCGAGGGGGATATGATTTTACTGAGCTGCCCCGTCTTCTCACCGTACATGCACGTGAGAGCAGAAAGTCTGATGAGAACTGAGGTACGGTTCATGATAGAGAAAGGGTTTTGTTAGTGCTCCCCGATACCGTGTTATTTACCTGAACTGAGTACGCTCATCGCTTTCTCAATGCAATCAGGAGCTGTACGTTGTGATATGTAGGGCTTGAAAAGATTAGTATCCGCCCGAGTTCACAGAATACATCTTATACAGATCCTCGAACATGTTCCAAATTAAGCCACAAATAAGACTTGACGGACCCACAGATGCGGACAAAAAGTGGCAGTGAGAAACCAGAAAGGTAAAAGGGCCCCCATGAAGTACACGACGTCCTGTATTAACACATTGTTGAAAAGAAGTCAAGGTAGAGAGTTTATCATAGGGCTCTACAAGATAGTCGCAGTGCATCCACATCAAGGAAATCCAAGCCAATCGGTTGAGTCCCTGTCGTCGAATTGGCCCCACGCTGAGGCATGTTTGAGGCCGAGGCGCCAAGACACGCCTAGTCGCGAAAGGAAAACCTAACAGGAAAGGGAACAATCCTAGTTGGCATGAGCGCGTGAAGGCAGGCAGACATATAAGATGGAAAGGAATGCTGTGCACTTTCTTACCATTTCCAAAATCCGGGAACTTTAAAGTCAAAAGTAAGCGTGTCAAAACGAGTCAACCTACCCTATGCTGAGGTCCAGAGCCGAAGAAAAAATGATGGACAGGACCAAAGGAGCAAGCGAACTGACTCGGATCAAAGACTCGGTCTTTACTCAGATTTACATGGTTGGGATACTCCTACAGGTGGGAAGGGGGAGATTCGCTGCTAAGTACGTGTCCTACTGCTACGAAGGATGGCTGGACATCAGCAGGTAATAACTTCCACGGTGGAAAGCGTATGCAAGCCAGGGAGGAAGCCCACTACTCGTCCTAGTCAGAAATTTGACTGGGAAGGAAGGTGGGCTGGCTGGGAATAACTGCAGGCTGCACAAAATCCGCAGAGTGACGAAAGATGGTTGATGAGGCAAGTAGGAGGCTCACGCCTTGCTTGACACAGCCTGTTATTGCAATTACTGTGTGATCCCTGACATTAGTTTGTAAACAGCGCACGACCTGTATTTTAATAAAGCCGGCAGCTCAAAGTGTAATTTTCCAGTGAGAAAAGCTGGTTTGATATCTACCTACACTCTGCATATTGACAATTATCGATAGTAAAGGGCGGCAAGTTCTAACGTTAATCTACGCTCTTACCATCTAAAAAATTGTGGGGAGATGAGAATTTTTTTACACGGCACAATGAATGATGTGATGTTTCTATATATGGCGCCTCTCGCTTCACCAGGGCATGCAAATCCGGGTGTGCGCCTTCGCCATTCCTCGCTGCACGCTCGCTAGAAATTCTCCTTGTGAAACTCGAACCTCGCGGTCGTTTGCTGCGACCACGTCCTCGACAACTCATCCAACTCCTTGGCCAGCCCCGGCGCTCCGCAGTAGAAGACACCTGCGATTGTCATACCACAATCATTCCGCATTGTCAGCTCGAGCCTGGGCTAAGAAACCCCTCCACGCGCAAGCGTGGACTTTGACCTACTCGCTGCATCCAAAACAGATTCCGAGGAATATGGTTGGTACTTCACCTATTCTGGCTTTCTCGTGAGTTCTTGCGAGCCTTTGGAACACCGCTGACCAGTTCGGCCGCGCGAAGTGAGTTCGAGCCTGAACTTCCACACAAATCAGCACAAGGTCGGATTAGATCGGCGACGTGTTGCTACAGGCAGAGCTTTCGTGCTTGACAGCACAGCAAAACATTGATGGCAACAGTGTCCAATGCGAAAAAGGACAACTAAAACCTACCCTCGTGCCGGACAGAATATCGACACCACTCTTGGCGTGGTGGAGGGCCTGGACCATGGTGATGAGAGCCGATCTCGCATCACCTTCTTCGTAAACACTCGTGAGGTAGTTGTGCATTTCGATCACAGCCTTCTGATCGATAGCAGCCACCTCATTCATCACTCCTTTGAACCACTCGAACGAACCCTGTTCGCGAGTCACCCAGTAGAAGTAGGCATTCGTGGTGACACGAATCTTACGTTTCTTTTGCCGGGCAGGACTGTCCGAGGGCTTCTTGGGACTCTGTGTCTCCCACCATCTCCCACCATTCGAGTTGTCCGTGACTCTGTACAGGTCGTGATGCAAACCCCCGGGGTTGTTGTCCTGCGCAACACACCAAGTATTGGACCGGTTCCACTGTGAGCCTCGGCACGCATGGAGTTCGGTGGCACAGTCCAGAGACCTTACTTTCAGCAGTCGCTTCAGACAACATCACCATGCTGTTGAGTTGACTTGAACGAATTGCGGATGACATCACGGGATACGGGACATAATAGAACTTACAGGAGAATTTACAGCGTCGGCGGATTTGATGTCGTTGAGCATGTTCTTCAAAATGCTGATAAACGGGGTGGCACCGATGCCCATTCCTACAAGCAGCAGTACGTCGTACTTGCGGAAGTCCTGAGCCGGTGCTCCGTAGGGTCCATCGATGCATAGCCTAGGGTACTTGCTGTTGATGCTGAAGTCTTCGTTCTGGTTGGCAGCGATGGCATCCTTGAAAAGGTTGTGCATGGCCGTCGTCCAGTCACCCAACTTCCGCATGTGCACGCTGATATATTCATCTCCCGGAGCGGAGGTAATTGAAAAAGGATGCCTAACATAATACGACAACAATCTGACCGATCAATAGACACGCAACGAAATCGCGGGACCCAATCATGCATGCAACTGGAATGCGTGGGAAGAGCAGGCAAATATTCAAGCCGGACGAGAGCTCTCACCATTCAAACCCCGAAATTGATGGACACTGAAGAAATATGTACATCCCGCTCTGATACTTGAATCCAGCCGGTTTCGACATATGTATAGCTAGGACATTTCCGGGATAGATGTTTGCCTGAATTCATTCATGCGATTTGGAGTTAGCGGAGGGTTCAGACATCCGCAATTTTCTTTGATAAAGCCAAAATTAGGCAAAGGCTTAAGTAAGAAAACACGCTCGTCTATAATAAGTCAGGAAATCATTACCTCCACAGTGTTGACTTTGTACGTTGTGGCTCGGAATGTTCGAAGAGTACGTTCTCCGCAATACAGCGTCAGAGGAACCATTATGTACATCCAGGTCTGTTCAAGGCATTTCACCCCCCGGCCACTAATTAGCACCACAAGACATCGAAATTCCCCGAAATAGTAAGAGAATTCTGAGAAAGAGACTCAAATGTTTGGATCGAGAACCCGATGCTCACCGTCTTCTGGCTCCACTTGCTCGTGAGGAAGAGGTAATAACCGTGAACAATCACAAGGACGTATACGACGACAAACAGATGGTGCGAGTACCAGAAGGCATTGAAGCCAGTGAACCTGCGAAACGGCCCCGGCAGCTTCAAAATGGACATGCGACACCAGTACGAGGCCAGGAAGAAGGCAAAACACATAATCACCACCATTATGATTCCCGTAATCACCGTCGGGGTGGCAACTATGTCTCCGTAGGTCGGCACCTTCCCGTTGAAATGCTCGCGGGATATGTACACCATGTACGGATTGTCGCTGTTCGATACCATCTTCGGGAAATCACATGCCAGATGAGTGGTTGCGTGAACTATCACCCCACCCGCAATACCAGCTGCAACAAGCTGCACAATCATGCAGCAACCCAGAGAGAGAGAGAGGTGAGCAAGAAGAAGCGCCGGGCCGCCCAGAACCGATAAATGCACGACGAGGAAATCGAGCACAAACCTTGTGAAATTTGATGTTGTCGTCGAACGGGATGACGGCCCCCATGCACGTGGATCGAAGGTAAGTGATCGTATTTCGGCAGACCGGGAGGAGAATCAGAGCCATATTGAGTTTGAGGGTTTCGGCGGCGCCCTTGGCAACGCAGACGCAGTATCCCATCACTTCGAACGCCTCTCGGTGCCGGTACTGATGGAACTTCCAGCAGAAGAGGCCGAGGCACGCTCCCGCCCATATTAGAAACAGCCAGATGCGGACCCAGTAGTCGTGAAGGTACAGCTTGTACTTCCTGGAGTAGTGCTGCCACCTGCTTCTGCGCCTCGGAGGGCTCAGCTGCTGACTGTGGCCTTCGAAAGTCCCTCCATACTTGTGCACTGTCGGGGCGCGCATTAACTTTTCCAGCTCAGACAACTGCAGCGTCCCATGCACACATAAGCACGTTGTTCAGCGACCGATCAAGAAGGCAATTTTGAGCGGCCGCCCGGGAATCGACGACTGAGAAATAACAATAAACATCGCTCGTTCGTTCGTTCATCTATCTCCGATGATTGGAGTGCAATCCAGCATAAACTAAAGTCTCGAGGCGGTGCGAAGAGAGTGGGCACCTCAATGTAGCCATTGTGGTGGCGATCGAGTTCTTCCATGATGAGTGCAGCGTATTCCTCCGCCTGTTCTGTCAGAATGGACAACTTGTTCGCGGCAGCGCTCAGCAGGATCATCTGTACAAGATTGCGGTAAGGGATGGTGGTTAGGAATTAGCCCGCAGAGTATTGACTCAGCGCAAGGGAACAGGAAAAGGCCAGAAACATGCACTGCGTGCGGGGAACTGCAAGGAATCAGAAGGTTATCCGGGTACAGAAGGTGCGGACCTCCATAACTTCGTTGGGAAATATACGACCATCAAGATCCTTATCACACCTGCAAAAGCCTCCCGTCAGTAAGACACGACACGATCACGGGAGCAAAACTAAGCAAGAGAGGAACATCGAGGTGGTGGAGCTCGTGTCATGGGCACCTACAAGTCGAAAAAGAGTTCCATGCGGGCATCGAAGGTTTTGTTAGTAATCCTCCGCCAGTATTCCTGAAGCTCACTCCTCGATATCACCTCGACCTGATGTTGGACACCTTTCCTTCGAGTGAGGGCATTCAACAGCTCCTCGGCAAACTCCTCCGACCCCTTCATTCCTGTATTGCCGCATTGAATCGGTCGCCGGAGTTAGGCCAGGGGCGAAAGACGAGATCTTGCATGATGGCGCCAATGCACTCGGACAGAAAGAACACTGCTCGAGTTCGCCTCATCATTACACGAAAAAGAATTGTCGGGGCGTAATTTGTGCCCCGAACGTTGGACTTTATTCACGCGCCTAATCAGTGCAAATCGAGAATTGCGAGGCTTCAGAAAGATAACACATCGTTCGCAATCGCAGAGAAGAAAAGCCATACCGACAACTGACCTATACATTCAGCGAAATCCTTTCGAAGGAGGAGATTTTCCGTCTTGGCGGTGAGCTGCTTAAAGCGCTCGTCGACAGCGAGCCACAGAACCTCCTGGTCACTGTCGCCGGTGGCCCTGTGAATGTTCCTGAGACCTTCGAGGGCGTTCTTGGCGCCAGATGCAGTCCTGTCAATTTGGCCCGAGATTGGGCCTGAAAGAGGCCCCGAGATGGGACCTGAGATGGGAATGCCTCCCCTTCTGGACGTCTGCGACGTTCGAGACGACGAGCGAGGAGGAAGATCGCCATCGGTCCTTTCCGGGGAGAAGGCCAGGGGCGTAACTCTAGCTCCAGAACTACCATTCCTCGAGACGCGCTTCGCGTCCGCCGCTTCCCTAGAGTTCATCGAATTTCGTCTTTCTAAGCTATCTACAATAAATGATCTGTCCGCAGCGCTACCGCCGCCGCCAGGCTGCGTTATACTTTTCAATTGTACCGTTCCCGAGCCGTGCTCCACCATGACCTCGACCACTACATGATCGTCCCTATCATCCCTTTCGATCACGAGCCCCGCGTCCCCGTTTCTTCCATCCTCGTTCCTCTCGGCCGCATCCTTGTCCATGGATTCTCTAAGCAGATCCTTCAGCTGCCTACGCGGTGGACTAATAGTCGTGAGATGATGATGCTGTTGTTGTCCACCTGAGTTTCCTCCTCTTGGTGACGGCTGCCCAGGCCCATAGCTGCTGCTGCTGCTGCTCGCTCCTCCGAAGGAACCTGCATTTGCTCCTCCTCCTGCTCTTGATGATAGTTGTTGCTGTCCCAACGGGTCCATCGCCATCCCCATGTTCCCGTTGATTCAGAAGCTCAATCAACCAATCACCCCTCGCTGCGTCCAGTCAGGATTTGCTTCTGCAGACTCCAGCTCTCTCCCTATCTATCATGCGCTAGCTCACTTTCCGCACCAGCGAACGAGGTCTTCTCTGTGTGTCTGTCAGACGGTCAGGTTAGAGGTCCATTGCTGTGCTGCGCTCACTACTTCCTTCCTTTCCTCGCGTGCCCTTCGAGACGGAGCAACCAATGCTGCGGAAGCACAAGCTCCTCGTAGGGACTCACACGCTCGCTCTCTCCCTCTCTCTCTGGCGCAGGGAGCGCATGCACCAAGACCGGAGCATTTCGAGGAGGACGAAGAACTGCTGCTGCTGCTGCTGCTAGCTATAGTCGACTCGGCTCAGTAACTGGCAGAAGGCGAATCAGGACGCAGACTATTCACTACGACAGGCCGACTCTGAGCTGGGCAAACAAACTTTTCCAATGTACAACGACACACTGTCGTTATGAATGAAACAATCGATTGTTTTATGGATCAACCAATCACAATCTAGTGCAATTCCGCCCGCGCGAGATTGTTGCTATCCTCACAGACGCACCAATTTCTTTCGGCAGGACAGAATCTCCCGCGTCCAGCCTGCACTGGAGCAAGCTGCGGCAGTCCGCAAGCAAATGATATTCACAGCTAGTTTCGGGACTAGATCACAACAATTCGACCCCACTCTGTGCGGTCCCTCTTGTGACATGAAGTACAGAGCTAGAGAGCTCGAATCAATCCAGTCCCGCAGATTTTTTAATCAACACTCCACTACCTTGAGCTGCACTCGTTCGTCCCAAGGCAACGACGGCACGTGCGCCCTGTTGATGCTAGAGAGAATGAACCAGCCGAAGTATTTCACAGCCTCAGCTGCTCAGGGTAGAGAGAAAGAGACAGAAGACTATGAAAAACAATGTCGCAGCCCCGGAGCATGGACGAAGCAAGGGGAGAGGGGAGGGTGCTAGAAGAAAGAACGGGGATAGACACAGACCCCACCCACGACAGCAAGTTTTACTTACACAGGAACAAGACAAGCTCGCGTGGAGGTGTGACCTCACACCTCGAGGCAGGAGAGGCCTCGAGGGGACGGGGAAAGAAAGATGGAGAGCAGACCAAACAGGAAAAGCGGAGCGAAGAAAGAAACAGCAGGGAAGAAGCGGAGATCCCCAACAAGAAACTGGACAAACGCCCCGAAAAATAAATGAACACAACGACGAAGAGCTCGAGGGGTCACTCACTCACTCGCTACCCGTATTACTGACTCCCTCGCTGCCAACAGGATGGGGAGGGGAGACGAAAGGGTAAATGACGATAAGGAGAAAGAAGAAGCGAGGTGAACGGAGCGGAGTAATGCTGCTGCTCCCCGTTGAAGAAAAGAGGGCCGATAAATTTCGCAGTCCTACTTCGCCCAACCCAAGCGGCGGCAGCAGCAACAACAGAACTGGGCGGGATGGACTGAACTGAACTGGAGATGAGGCCTCTGGGCTGGACTTGGCCTGATGATCAGACGAGACGATGGAACGGGTGAAAATGACACAAAACGACGAGGGTGACGAGAGACGGGCCTGATTGGATCGATCTCTGACTCCAGGCAGAGGACCGGACAGGACCACGAATAGCAAAGGACGAGGACGGTAGTAGAGTCTGCGGGGCAGTAATGGTCGTGGTAGTAGAGGTAATGGTAATGGTGAACACGAAAGTGATTCAGCCGAAGTTTGGTGGCGATGGTTTTGGGGGAGAGATGGCGGAGGTGAGGAGAGAGCGGAGAAGGAAGTATGGGCTTCGTATGGGGATGGAGAAACGAAGGAAGCGCAGCATTAATGAATGGGCCTCATATGGAGTGGGGATTGTCAGGCCCGTCCGTCCGCCACTCTTTTTCTCTTTCTCGCTCACTCTCTCTCTTCTTTCATCAGTCGGCGACTCGGTGAGTTTGCCCTCCCCTTCCTCTTTTCTGCTCTTCCTTCCACTCTCTCTCTCTCTCTCTCCCTCTCCCCCTCTGTTGATGAGTGTTGTGCTCGACTACAGCTGCAGTGGCCGCTAGATATCACTTATTTTGCACTGCACGAACGAACAAAATCGGCTCCTGCTCCTCAGCCAGCCAGCCAGGGAGCGAGGGAAGCTGATGGAAGGGACAGGGGGAAAGGTTCTCTTGAGTTGTCTCTTGAGGACCTCGCTCAATCTCTCTCTCGAGCGAACCTCACACCTCTCTCCCTCGACTCTGTGCATGGGGCCGTTTGCCCTTATGCTCCCACAGAGTATTTCACTGGCTCCCGGTACAGTGAGCTCCCCTGCTCCTTATGTCGCTCAGAATACACTCGTTACTCGTAGTCCTGCCCTACTCCTCCCGCATCCCCGCCTCGGGTCCCACCAGGGCCTCTTTTGTGTTCCCTTCCGGTGGCCGACTTGACTTAACGAACACACCAAGCCTCAAACTCCGGGGCATATCCGAGAAGGAATGAGTTTCGATTCATGGGCATTAGCGGACTCATTCACTAACAAACTCATTGACAGATTGATTGATTCATGGATTCCACAATCGCGGCAATAAGTTAACGTTTCTTTTCATTCTTTTTCATTTCTTTTCATTTTCTTCACTCTCGTTTCTTTGCTTCCTTTTCTCGAAGCCGGTGATTCGGACTGTTCGGTTTCGTTGATGTGTCACTCCAGCTGGATGTCACATACGTGTCTTACATGGCATGGCTATATTCCTTTCTTTGCCTGTCTGCCTGCTTCTGCATCCTGCCCGCCTGAATCTAAACAGAGTGTCATCTCATGTTCGCCCAGCACCCGGACATCGCCAATGCTCTCCGTCCCCGACCTCTCTCGAGCTCTGGTGCGTCCTCAGCCTTGGGACTGTAGAAAAGCATGTTCCCACCAGAATCTTATATGCAAGAGCTCATCATTGATTCGGCGAACTTGGAGCAAATCTGATTTTGCTTATTCGAAACATCATGACCATAAGAGGTTCTGGTAAGAATAACCCTTCGCCGATTTCCACTCTATTTGGAAGGGAACTATTTACATTTAAAGGGCGTGAAAAAGTCTGAAAGTTCCCAGATATCTATCGTTGTTACACGATCTCGACATGGCTTGACTTGTTCGCGATTGTGTAGAATCCTATCCATTTAATAATACTTCACCTCACAGTAATCTTTGCGTTAGGAAATTTCCCAGCCAGATTCGCTCAAGGGTAATCTTCCACTGATTATCTTAGAATTAGCTTCGCTTGCATTTCAAATATTCTAGGACATCGCTCGTGGTAAGTAATTGCATGGCACTCAGTGCATGGGCAAATTCGTTTTCAGCTTATGACTGCAACAAATTCGGAGTTCATCCAGCTCGGTATTTACAAGCTCGTGGGCACAAGCACATGTTGCGCTGCAGGAGTTCCTGCAGTTTTACCTCTCCTTCCACATTGCACACCGCTGGTACTTTACCCTCCGCTGCCTAAACTTTCCTTCCATCCATGTCCGTCCATCCGTTCTACAGAGGAGCAGTCTCATGTCGCGACTCGCCACTGGTCGACTTACGACCCCCGTCGCTAGACCAGGGAGGCCCTCGCTGGTCAGTTCCTAGGACGCCCTCCGAGGTCTTTACGTTATCCCACTGCAGCCTCCTCGCGGCATCTCTCTAGAGGAGCATATGTCCGTATCTGGGACCACAATGCGATCCGTCGCTAGTATAGGTCGCCAAATTACTGTACAGTACTTGACGTTCAGAGTTCTTATAAATCCATCCGTCTGCCAAGATCAATTGGCCTCTGCCTGGCTGTCGGTCAGGGAGACGCCATTTCCCGAGGAAACGAATAATGGACGCAGTCCTTCGCACTTTGACGTTAGAGGCCTTACTCACCTCACGCTCATTTCGCTCAATTCGCTCCGTCTCCTTCGTAGTGCCAACTGTCAACCTGAAAATTGAAGCTGCAGGATTATGCGTACTTTATGCCATGTCGGTTTCCTAAGCTCCTGCTAATAAGCGTCGCTACTGTACATATCGTCGACGTTATCAACGTGCGTTTAGTGGACTGGAAGGAAGTGGAAAGACGGACGGAGTGACCCCGCGGACTTGACGGATGTGGGACGCTCCTTCCCTAGAAGCCCTACAAGTAGGGCTTCAGCGCAGGTACGGACGGACTCAACGGAAGAACACTAGATCCTCGACGACAACCACGGATGTGGGTGTTGGATCCGTGACTCGGGCGGGAGACGTCACGTCAGCACATGGATTGTCTGGGATGCAACGTGAAGGCAATGAATTAATAACGAGTCGATCCATATGTTAAATGTTGTCTGTCAAGTGTCCATCACTGCACAACTACCCAGCACAACGAAGTTGATGATGATCCTTCCTTCCACCTCCTCGTCCTCGAAAGAGGACGAGGCCAAAAAATTGGCCAATTGGAAATCCTCCTCCATCCACACCGATTCTGCTTCTGTGTCAGTGACGATCCAAGTCAACAACAGCAGTCTGTCTGTCAGTGGTATTCATTCATACAAAGCACACTATCATAAAATGATTTTATGCTGATAAGGATTCATCCTCATTCACTCCGGCTCCAATGCAATCAAGCTGAAACTCGAAACCCTTCTCCCTTTTCTCGTGGATGTCCCTGAGACTTCCAAGCAAAATTAGTCCTAGCATCCTCGGTCAAATGTGTCGTCCTTCTCTGCACAACTGCCACTCGAGACGAAGAAGACGTTTGGTCCATTCGACCCACCCAACCCGAGCCAACCTTTACTTCCATGTGAGTGGTCTACAGGGTCAACAACATCAGTCATACATTCAACCATACCAAACGTCACAGAACATAAGGCATCTCCTTGCAATATTAAAATTTAAAACATACAAACATTTTCCGTGGACTGTAATCATAAAAATGGGGCCAAATGTATAACCAAAAAAGGTTGGGAAGACCTCATCATGCCGCACAAGGATGATGTCTTAAAATTTTCAAACATACAAACACTCCTGCAAACCAGCAAATTGAATTTTTTCTTGAAAACTTTGCCGAAAGATTCATACTTTCTTTATATCATCTGCTTACTTCCCCATTTTTTTCGACTGCCCTTGCCTCTCCTCATCGAGGTCTACGTTCATTATTTTTTCAAGTAGCATCCATGTGTAGGATTAAGGTCAAAATGTATTGGAGTGATCTAATGAAAAAGAGTGAATTGTATGATCCAGAATAAAATTTTATTTCTTTTTTTCCAACAAGACATGTATAGAAAAAGAAGAAAGTAAAAAATTGATGAGAATAATCTTCGTCTTTTATATGCAGTTTAATTACATTTGATCCCTATACTTACCTTGATTTTGGAATGTTTCAATTTATGATTATTTAAAAATTCATGGTTAGGAAATTAATTATAATTCTTTTTAGGTATTTAGAATAGCTAAACCTTGCATTTTAAAAAAATTTAATCAAAATATTTTTATTTATATACTTATATTGTAAAAAAATTCTATAATCACATAGTAATTTAAGAATTGCAAAGAACTAAACTTGACAAAGATATAATCTGAGCTCTGAAGATTAATACACACAAAAAGCTTTGAATGATAGTCTCAAAACTAGTCTTCACTGTTGCTCAAACTAAATAGAGTTATAAAGTTTTAATATTATTTATCATGTTTCCTACTCTTCCAGTATGGCAATTTTTAAATTATATTTCACAACATTAAATTCAACATCAACACTGAAGACTTTTAAATGTTTATTTTTATGATCGTGTATAATTCATTCAATCATTTTTCACTGGTGTAATAATACGATAAAACATTGCATTTTGCAATTGATACGGCGTCAATTATTTTTAATGATATAATTTTATATCTTTTAATGCAAATTTATTAATTTAAATTTTTTTAAATCTTAGATCTAATTTAATATATTTTTAATTTTCAAATTAAATATAATCAAATATTCTTGAAAGTGAAAGTTGTGATGGAATATCACAATTTGACTAACCATAAGCAATTAACCATTCTCAATAGCAATTGATCTATATCTCAATATTATAATTTTTTATTTCACAAAAACTAAGTATCATATGAAATCCATCATTTTATTAGATTAATTTGATAAAATTAATTTAATAAAACCAATAGAAATATTAATTAAATTTCTAAAGATAAAAAAAAATCGTAAACCAAGATTACATAAATTTTTTAATGAAATTGAGATTATGAAAATAAGAATGAAGGAATCGATCTAGCTTATACTCAGAATGTCTCTAATGATATTATACCATAAATAAGTGGATGTAAAGGACATAAAGAGTAAAGAAAATTCTTACTATGACTATTCACAGACTAAGAGGTTGGATAGGATGATTTTGATATAATTAATTCAAAGTGTAACAATCAATTTTTTGTATTTATCAATGTCGACTACAATGTAGATATCATTATGGTGAAAGTAAATATTCATATATCTAATAAAATCACTTAAAATTTTAGAAAATCCATTGGACACAATAAATTTTCATACAGAATGACTCAAAATACATAAGTCTGTAATCATTTTGTAATCACTTGATCTGTATTTTATGAGCCATCGGAAGGAATGAACTATCAGAAATAACCTGTGGAATCATGCATTAATTTTGAGTAGTCATGCAGTTATAGAGAAAGTAGAGAGAAAAATCATGATATTGTATTCATCACAAATCTTTCTCCAAATGCAAAACCACAATCCTGTGATATCCCATATAACATAAAATAAAATAAAATAACTTTCATGACTCATGATATCCTTTTCCAAATTCCATGATTTTTCAAGTAAGAACCGATAAATAAATAAATAAATTCTGAATACTCACTTTCTTAATTTAATGTCCACTGTTTTTTATCAATCCCAACCTATTTATACAATTGTAAGAAAGATCTACAGAATATCCCACTTAGATACAAAAGCAGATATATTACAAGGGTCTCTTCGCTAAGGGGTTAGCGTAAGTTTCATGAATGTTTATTGCAGGAGTACAATTGTAGAGAGTACGAAGAAATATAATCTGACCACTCTCATAAATACTTCCCTCCCGTTCCCACACCCTGGATTTACTTACATTCAATTGCAAATTCACAGCTTCGTATCAGGTCGCAACCAGTTATTAATTTGCAGGTGTGGTTTGCTTGCTGATCTGTTGCTTCTTTGCTACACAGAGTAGTAGGATCCAAAGACTGTTTTACGCTTCGACCCCCTTCCTCACATTCGAGGGAGTACGAAAGGATTCTTTCCAGTACTCACTGTCCCTTGCACTGCGCAGAGTGTTAGGAACAAGGCAAGCAGAGGGTAAAGTACAGCGCAGTAAAGTAAATAGGAATTTCGTTACTGTACCATGGCGCGATCTGAATCTCATATCGACATATCTCGATTCTCGACTGCAGTGAGATCCAACAATTTCCAGGTTTGAGAGTGCTTCTTCCTTTTGCCACGTCAGCATTGCAATGGTGGATTCAGGTACGATGGAGGAAAAATAAAATACACGCCATCCGGGTCTAGACAGTAGATCTGCGACTTCGGAACGGAGGACATGAGGCGGATTGAGATTTCTGACACTTTTGACCTGCTGCACCAGGTCATCCAAGACCGCAGCAATAAATAGTTCTACGTTGCCAACTTCCGCCCCGCCGCCGGTCTTCACCTAACGAATGTAAGCCATTCACTGGCCCTGAACTCAACTGTTGTAGGTCAGCACGAAGGGAAAAAAATGTTAAAAGCTGAAGCTGCGACGAGCTGAAGTGGATTTGCTAGCTGGCCTTCTAGATGGCGAATTTGGCCACGATGGGCTGCATCCATGTCTGCGTGCCATGCCCATTCCTTTTAACGCCTTGCCTATAATATTCTCGTAGACGATTCATCATTTCCGACAAACTCCATATGAAAAGAATGGTGGATTTCCACACGGGTAACACTCTCCAGATCGGACCGAAAGGAATAATGATCCATCTGATTCACACAACTAATAAACAGGATGTACCTCTAACTATCCACGGCAGACTTGAATTGTTTGACCATCGTCCTTCCATTAGAACTAATTGAGAGAAAACTACTTTGTCACTTGGAGAACTCCCAAAAGTGTAACAAAAGTGTAACAGATAAAAATTCTTACTACAAAGAGCCAGGCACCAAAATGCATGATTATTTGAGATAAAGTATCTTAACTTAAAGTCAATTCAAGTATTTCCATTTTAATTTCAATTGTAGGAGCTGAAACCACGTCGTGTCTCTTTATTTACAATTAAATTGTATATCTTCTGTTATCAGAAAGAATTCGGAGATACGTAGTCATTGAACAGGGTGAAAAATTCTCTACTCCTGTGTGATATAGATTTCGTAAGTCAATCCGATGCTTTTCGTGGATGTCAAGAAATCTTAATATCCAATTTACTCTAGAAAATTTTCCTCTCGTGTGCTATGATGCTACTTCGTGATCAACGAGGTGTAATTTTTTTTGTGCCTAATTCAATGCAGGTTCTATTGCATGCTAATTGTAAAGTCATCCTGGACTGAAAAAAATTTGGCCAAAGCCTAAGATTCGACGAGACAGTAGGAAAAAAAATTAAGTTCAAGTGTAGCGCTAAAACTACCTATTACATATGTTTAGAGTCAGATATGAAAGTTACTTGAGTAAAAAAAATAAATTAGACAAAAAAAGTTCTTGAATTTTGAGTAGTGATGCTCTAGATAAATTTATAGTCTAAGATTTTGGGATTATTTTTTATTGTTATGATTTTTTTGAAATCGACCAATAATGACTATTTGCATTCAATTAGATTGTATACTTTCATCTTGAGAATTTCAATTAAATTTTATATTGATATGAATCAGATTATTTTCCAAAATAAAATATGTGTTTGTTGAATCAGATCTTTATGTTACAATAAAAGACTTGTGTTACATGGATTTTGATCAATTAAAACTTTGATGTTGGATAAGTTATCAATTGATTAAGAAAATATCTTTGTTTAACATATGAAAAAATTAGATAGACAAAAAAGACAATGTTTAACTCTAATAAAAAGAACTGAATGTATATTTTTTGATTTATGATTCATGTGTATGTTAGATTGGGATGAATGAATAAGGCACAAAAGAATAAAAGTACAAAATTGCATACAAGTGAAATGTGATGACAAGATTAGTGTTATATAGCATCATGTTTACTTTGCAATCAAGATTTTCAGTGATTCATATTGATTTTACATCAAAAAATACTTATAAAAGTCATTTTATCATAGGATTATTTACGTACGTAAACTCAAAATTTTGTATGCAATGAGAATAAAAACAAAATTTTAGTCAAAAACAACAAAATTGATAATAAAAAATCACAAGAAGATTAAAAAAATAAATAATCTTAGTCTTGATTTTGAATTTTAAAATGAAAAAATCTGCTATAAGTTAAAAATTAACATATATTTATCATTCAATTAACAATTTATTGTCTTATGTATATAATTTAATTTCATTCTCATAAAATTACATTAGCTTCTTACTATCTATATGCAATCTTTGTGACAACAAGAATTTAAAGACACAAAAATTTATCTTAAAAAAACTCTATTTGTGTTGGCAAATGATGAATGATAAGAATTCATAATAAAAATTGAAAGTAAATATGTTTAATCAACTAAAGTTGTTGAATCAAAATTACTTCAATCACTTGGTTGTTGAATGTAATGATGCAAACAATAGAGTGTTTGACTTCACTACAAGACATGATGAACTCTATTAGATCAAACAAGACTTCATTATTGGATACATAAAGTTAATTGATGTGATATATGTGATAGAGTTTTTTGGATGAATTGTTAAAAATAATATCAATCTTTTTTTACATATTTGCTATCTCAAAGTTAAAAGCACATGTTACAATCTCAATTGATTGTTTTTATCATTGTGTTAGAGTTGGATGGGATTTGTTCATAATGTGATAAAAACATGTTAGAGACAAATTACTAAATTTTGGTTTTGTTAAATATGTATATCATCAAGCATAAGTGTTGTTTGCAAATTTTTATTTGAATTTTTTGACGTACTAATTTATTTTGATGAATTAAGTAATTTAAGATTTCATTGAACTTCAGATGTTCATATCATAGAAAAATAATATTATTGCACTATTTTATGATCTTTGAGTAAGAATATTCAAATCTTCAAAAAACAAACTTCCATCTACTAATTTTGTGTGAAAAAATTGTGCATGTATATTATCATATGAAAGATTCTTTCAAACAATGTAAGAAAAGCAATGCATTGTATTTTTTAAAGTTGAAAATTCTTTAATAGAGATATAAGGAAATAAAAAATTTAATTGAAAGAAATAAAAAATTTAGATTTTTTAATGTTTAAATATGTCAAATTAGATATAAAATAAAAGTATTTAAATTAAATAATGTTTATATTAAAAATATAAATATACATCATGCTAAAATTGATGTTGTATAAATTGAAAAAAGAAGAAGTTTTATTTTGTTATTTATTCAGTAAAAATGGTTGAATAAATTAAACATGATAGCAAAAAATATATAAAAAATCAACATCATAAAATACAAATGTCATGTACAATTCATATACGCTTAAAAAAAGCACGATTACATAATTATTTTAAAATTTTAATAATAATTTTTGTTGATTTTTATAATTTTTTATTTTATTTTTTATGTAAAAAATGATACTGATTCAAAATTAATCATCATATTAAAAGATTTAAAAATATAAATAATGAAATTAATTTAATTTTCATCATTATATATATACTCATACTCAAAGTAAACCTCAAATCATAGTTATGAAAAAGTCTTGCAATCAAGAATTCATTCAAAAAACAACAAAAATGTATATCTATGATACCTTGATTCATT
Organism: Marchantia polymorpha subsp. ruderalis; assembly: GCA_037833965.1. Lineage (NCBI taxonomy): Eukaryota > Viridiplantae > Streptophyta > Marchantiopsida > Marchantiales > Marchantiaceae > Marchantia > Marchantia polymorpha. Next base: position 474,252 of record AP031357.1, read on the forward strand.
TGATTGTTTTCATTAAACTTAATCGAGATTAAAATTAATATAAATTTATCACAGATATTAATAATACAACATTAATATATAACCAAATATTTCTAAAGATAAGTATTTATTTAAAAAAATGATTATTTTTTATTTATTTAACAGTTTTTTAATAAGAATTTTTTTAACAAATAGGCTTCAATAAAATCAATATTATATTTTTTTCACAAAAAATAGGAAAATTTAGTTGAATAATCATTCAAGATTCAACAATTTGAAATATTACGATCATTTAATATATATTTTAGTTTTTAAAATTTACCATTATTATTTTCATGTTAAATATATATATCAGTACCAACTAAAGTTATTCATATTCAATTGTAAAATAAAAAATTCAATTAAAATTGGATGTGAAAATAGAAAGAATAAATTTTATATTATGAATGAAAATATTATGCAGAAATGGATGTTAAACATGCAAAATCTGAGTTCAATTGAAACAGTTCAAATTGATAAATGGGATCCACATAACGTGCATATGTTTTCTGAAGATCCTATTCTGTATCTTTCAGGAAGATTTTATATCATATGCATCATATGAAATATTTACTCCTTGAAAATTAATTTCAATAAATTGGAAAGAAAATTTACTTAAATTTCTGGAATTTTTTATCTAAAAAATGTACATGTATTTATCTGTATAGTCAATACTGGATTATGTATACCAAAAATTGGACAAATGAACATTAAAATGGTTTATTCCCAGATATGTTTTAGGTTGAAATGGTAATTTTATTATATTCTGCATTCCATCCTTATACTTGATCAAATTCGTATTTTGTTGCATTCAGTTGTTCAGAATGCATCATCCAAGATTATTTATACCGAATATTTAAGATGCAAAATCACTAATTTTCTGTAGGAAGATCAAGATTTGGAGATTTGACCATTCTTTACTTCCATAACAAAATTTGATTGTAAAAGAAAATTAGACTACGAGATTTCCAACCTTGAGAAAATTGAGTTTAGTATGCATAAAGTTTATCCAAATCACGGTAGCCAATTTTTGAGAGTAACATATTGTCAAGGTATGACCAGGGACGTGTACATTGGACCCCCGTTTGTGACACATGCAAATAAGTTTTTCATGTCAAGTGACATGTATGTACATATACTTCTTTATTACTTTATATGAAAACTAGAGAATATGATGTTGCGGATGACAGGACATACTACAAAAATCATGAAGATCTAGAGAAATGTTTGTCCGTCAGTTACATCACTCGTGTTATAAGCCGCAAATGTACCAAAAGTGGTTCACGGATCAACGTGGCACAACTTTAGATCAAAAGCAGTGAAAGAATTGGGTGCTAAAGCGGTCAAATTTCTTCTCTAGAAGATCGTTTCATGTACACATCGAGGACACATATATTCTATGTGTAATCAACAAGTCTGTCTAGAATCAACCAGTGAATTTCATGAAAGAGAGAATGATACTTTAGAGAACGTAACAAACAAATTGAAAGAGATCATGTGTGGCGTTTGGGTGAGAGGAAAGGCAGCTAATAAGTTACCGAACGACATTTTGTGATTCGAAGAAAACACGGCACAATCAGCAATGATTTCTTTCGTTTTCCTTTTTGTCTATTCATTATAAGAAAAAGGCAGTGGGCAGTTTTTCGTTTCGTGACAAATATTCCAGTATCCACTCTTTCCACGAGGCATAAGGTATATTACGAGCTTCCGAATGTGGAATGTTTGGGCAAATTTGGATTTGTTGGGTCCTACCTTATACTCATATTTCAGTTACAATACCCATTGATTACTGTATGGTCCAAGACACTAGGCCATGTGAAACTTCTCCTATGATCAAGCATATTGGCAACCTCTCAAAGAAAAACAACGACACACGGACATTCAAAAGGAGGCTCCAAAGCAACAGCATCTGCATGTTCGTGACTACTTCTATACCGACTTTGGCATTCGTAAAGAGCAACAATGCTGATTCGACACTTCGAGAATGACTTTGTGGTTTGACCTTGATAGCAGCTTATGATGAAGTTCAGGAACCAGGCTCAAGCATAAAAGTGCTTCTTGAAACTTCCACATGTTGGCTGCAGTGAAATACTTCTCAAAAACTGAGAACGGTTTTTGTCTGTGCCTTTGCCAGATTGTGAGTTTTGTAATAATACACGTCGTGTGCCATCTTTGATAAAATAAACTAAAGGAGTATTCCCCTAGCTTTGAAACTAAATGGAGACATGGACACCACCTCTAATACTTATGTATGTAAGTGAGCGAAAGCTGAACCTAAATAACATAAATAGCGGTTTACAGTTTTTTAAGAACAAAATGTTAAATATTGCTTTATAGATAGCATCAAAATATATCTTTCTCGCTTAGTTTACAACTTTTCTAGCGATATATTTTAAATCATCGATAGAGATTATTTTGCTATTTCAAGTAAATGATCACAGTATGATGACAAATATAATTCATATTTGATTTGATTTCATATTTGATGAAATATTTTAATGTCATGAAAGTTTTAATTCTTATCTCTTGTGCATATATATATAGAGACTTTAATTTATATGTCATATTACTAGAGTTAGATGATTTTCATTCATATTCTGTATATGTAATTTAAAAAAACTATAAAATTTAATATTTTCAATAAACAAAATGTAAGAAGTACAAGATCTTTTATCTCTTCAAGATATAAAGTCATATATATATACTCTGGATTGAATTTCAAAATCACACATACAAAAACTTCTTGATGTTTTAAAATATTTAATTCACAAATATTTCAAAATTTGTCAAAAATTAATCTTATACTTTTTACATTAATTCAAATATTAGAATATTTTTATTTATGATTTTTTTTATGGAATTTTCATAAAATTTATTTATATTTTTAGATAATGACACAAAAATTAACATCAATGAAAACATCATCAATTACTCGGTAAATTGTTATATTTTTTTATAATTTGAACATCAAATTAAGAGTTTCATAAATTTAGTTTGCAAAAGTCAATCTATTTTTAGATGTCATATTTTCCTACTTTTATTTGATAATTTATAATTATCAAGATTTATTATTTAATGTATGTACAATCATAATTACAATCATATAAATATTTTTGACTATTTTTCAGATTTTTTAAGATGTACTCTGACAAATTCCCAATTGTGATGTTATTAAAGTTTATATCTATGATCCATCATACATTTGCTACTTTCTTTATTTATTTCATCCATTTAAATTATAAATTTAATATTTTAGAATTTTTTCTGAAATTACATGCATGAAAGGTAATTAATTTATTTCAAAATTTTTAAACATGGTTAGATTTGTGAAAATATTAGAGCTAATTATTTAATATTAGAAAATGAATATAAAATGAATATATGTACAAAATTTTTTCCAAAACATCATCTTTCACTTATCTTTGACAGTTTATTTATATAGTGAAGAAAATCCGGAGGAAGTTATTTGTATACACTAATCATTTAGGCATTTTCAGTAACAATGCTCTTAAGACAAAAATCAAATGGTTAACTAAAAGTGAAAATTGCATCAATGCTTCCAAAGATGAAATGGAATGAGCAACCAAAGATTAAACCGTGTTACAATTAGAAATGTGTTTCGAGATACCTAAAATATCTAAATTATCCCAAACAAAAATTTTACAAAGAACAAAGCATTGTTCAACACTTCGTCCAATGTAAATAAATATACCTTACTTTCAAATCGGTACCAAATTCATTAGTAAGACACTGCTTTATATTGTGTCATGATAGTAGCTTTGGTCACCTCAAATTCAACTCATATATTTAGCTGAGCTTGTTGAATTTGGTTATCCCGTTGGTCCACCGCGCAGTATGGACGTGGTTCAGTAGGTAAATGCTTTGGTTGAATGTCACCTAAAATTTGTTTGTGATAAATATGTGGTGCTTAGTCATTCAAATAAATAGTCAAAATGCACAACTTCATCTTTGTATCCGCAGAACATTATGGAGAATATGAAGATGACAACCTAATTGAAATTCGATTTAGTCTATACTATCTGGTTTTTTGCGACTGTCTGACGCTTGGAGTATATCAAGAACAAACCACTAGACTGTAGCCATGGAAAGCGAAAGAGTGAGACTCAACCTGATTTTTCAACGTCCTGAAATCAGTTAACTGTTGTGTTGGTTTCCATTCTAATGCCTCTTTGAATGCATACGTTTCGTATGTTCGGTGTTCTTGACTTAGATTACTATATTACGAAAATCACGTGTACCTCTATACAAAACCATGTGGTTCAGTAGTCAAACCGTTGACACAAAACATTTCAAACGTGCTTCAGGGAAAGTTACAAAATGTCATACCACAGCGCATCTCAATGCACAAAAGAAAGCAATGAAAGTACATTATCTCATTGTTCATCACAACATTTGATAAATATCCCGTCGCAATTTCTGAAAGGGACGAAATTATCCTCAAAAAAGTTATCCCTTTCATCTCAACTCATGCTGACGAACATTTGATAAATATCCCGTCGCAATTTCTGAAAGGGACGAAATTATCCTCAAAAAAGTTATCCCTTTCATCTCAACTCATGCTGACGAACAAGATAACCTACAAAGCGTTTTTTCGAATATTTACACTTACAAAGCGAATAGAAGAACGTTTTGTAAGTGTTTTTGGGGCTTTATTTGCTTTACACTGCCAGGGTACCACAACTCAGAGAAATGACTTAAGGGCAACGGGAAAAACATATCCGGTACACTGAAGAGATCCCCGTAAATTCAAAGTCCTATATACCAATACTATAAAGATAGATCTCAACATTGACATTTTAAAAGAAAATTGTTCTTGGAGTATGCTCACAAAAAATTGCTTTATTATTATTAATCTATAAAACTCATGCACTTGTTGAAATCAGCTGTTGAGAAGTTATCCTGACGGGGACGGGGTTTGATGGGAAATGCTTCATTCCCGTCTGTTATGTTATGGGTATCCTTTGTAAGCCCTCAAAGACAATTCTTCTTTTTTAATGACAGAATATTCACGTATTGGAAAACTTCTCAGATTGCACCGTTATTGATATATTTAATGTAAAATGCCTTGGATTTACGTTATGTCGCGTGAGTTACCTAAACCTGAAATGGTTGAGGAAGTTTCATTGCACTTTCATTATACTCAATCACATCTTACGTTTCAAACGTTTGAAATTTTTGTCTGAGACGATCGATGATCATGTACTGTTTCAATCAATCACAAAATATTGCGCATGAATTTACAATTTCTTGTGTGAAGATCAAAGAAGAAAAACAAATCTATGTATGCAGAACGCAAAAATCATTATGCTTGAAATTTAAGCTTTAAAATTATAGAGAAATAATTCTTCTAAAATTAAACAAAATCATTACTTGACATTTAACATCGAGAAAATTCTCAAATTCGAAATTTCATCAAGATAATATGAAAAGGACCTACATACACGAGACTATTGACATGTGCTAAAAGGTCCTCAACAGTCTTGCAAGTAGCCCCATCTTTTGAGAAGAGCTATTCTCATCAATCCATACCAGTCTTTTGTGCAATCTAAGACAGCTTGTGTTGGCCGTTCTGGTTCCTTTATAGGACTCAAACAAGCCGGATACGAAAAAGCATGTATTCTCTGTCTTAAAGAGTTTGCTACCCATCTAGAAAGAGGAAGCTAATGTACAAGAGAACTTCATTCAATTACAAATTAAATCACGCAGGAGATTGCAACGAGTTGTAATCAGATTCCAAAAAATGATTCATAACATCCGATAAAAAATATGTATCATTAAATCAAGGTAATCAGCAGTTCTTCCAAGACTTGTGAAAACTGCTTCTGACATCAATCAATCAAGCATTACAAAACTATGCAGGAAAAATATTTATATGTGTGTGATGTGCATAATTTCTATAAAATATCAATTTACATTATATATATATATCTATATATATTAATGAAAGAAAATGGAAGATGCATGGAATAAAACATAATTTGGAAATTTTCCAACCCAGTTGATAATTGAACCTAGATAATGCTAATATTGGAGTAAAAACCACCATACCTTTATTTCTTATAGATCAATTTATCTCCGAATTCACTTTTAAAACCGCTACATGCATAGTCAACATGGAAGACCATAGGATGTCAAAATAAACTGTACCAATCAAAACTATCTCTTTTTTCACTAGAAGAACCTAAAGCACAATATATATGTATTTGCATCATAAAATTTGGACTCACATTCATGATAATTATAAAATGCAAAAAAATAAAATTGCATCAGTAATCTTGTCATAATAAAACCATGCAAAATATTTCAGCACATACTACATATCTTGTTAGGTCCTCCCTACAAGGCGAAGAAAAACTGTTACTCTTTCAAATTTGAATTTTAAAGAGTTTTAAAACATCACATGGAGCTAGGAGCATCACAAAATGCTATAATTTGAGTTCAACATGTATATGTTGCAAACCAACATCACACTTTTAAAAAAATGACAATGCAAATGGATTGATTATATCTAGTCAAATTGGTATAGTTTTAGAGAAATATGCTTTTGAAGTTGCTCAAACTAGCTACATTGTTTTTAAAGTATGTAACTTAATTGACCAAAGAATATCACAACTAATTACCTCACCTACAATACTAGGGAGTCACTATATATACACTCTCTGTCTGCGTTATGTCATCATGTCTTGTTATAAAATAACACAAGACATGATGACATAACGCAGACAGAGAGTATATATATATATATATCGATGATATTTATAAATATTTTGTGTGGTATTTATACCGGCTTCATGATTAAGTGTATATAAATAACTTGATCTCCATAGACATGAGGTTTTGTTGGGTTGTTTTCTGTCGTGCAATACATCACATCTTGACGGAAATTCCAAGCTTTAGGCAATCAGCATATAGTGACGTAAGTATTACGTGCACTAAATACTTCAAGGGCGCCCACATAACAATTGAGAGGAAACTTATAAGCAAGAAATATCCTTAAGATGACGATAATATCGGCCATCGGTCCCAACATGAAAAACTTTTGAGATCCTTAAGCTCCCTTAGTAGACATCATCATAGTGTGCAGTGCGTTTTAGCTGCGTCAGAATATGTCATAATCGATAACACTGAAACTTCATCGTGAGCAGTAGCTTTAAAGAGAAGTTTTATTGGTGATTTGAAAGAAACAAAGGAAAATAGTGTCATTTACATTTATTAAAAACGATCGATCACTGCCATTACATTTTGTCCCATTTTGAAGTTTATTATCTTCCTCAAATTGCAAGGTCTGCTGTGGACGATAGCAAATAGCATTTTGTAAGCCATATTCATCTTTTAAAGTGTGCATACGTAAACACAGGTGCATAGTGAAGAGAAGTAGCCTTCGTATCTCCGTTTCAAGGCTGGCATTGCCATCTTCGCAATGGATATGTATCAGTAGGCTCTTGAAGAATGTGCTCTCCATGCCCTCCCGGTCACTTTGTTTAGCTATCTTCCTGTCTAGGTCGCAATCCGATTGGCTGTGACACTCCTATCGGTGAAGCTTATTTGTTCCTTCTCGGCTGTGGCCAGTTTTTGGCTGCGAGTGAAGCGACATTTGTCGGTTTCACCAAAAAATCGCTAATGCCACCAAGGAATAATAATACAGAAAATGGTGTTCTGAAATATCAAAAGGACAAAAGTATCATAGATTAAAACCTGGTCAACGAAGGGAACACTTTTGAAATTTTCCAAGTCCACACATATGCAATGTTTTTTTTTTCCAAAAAATCTATTGTTGTATACGAGTAGGCTTTAATTACGTGAGGATGACCTGGTGACCTTTCTTGAAGAGGTCCTCCTTTGTGGATTGGGGTAATGATGAAACTCACATAGCTAGCCACAGAGTCAGTGAGTCAAAAGGAAAGATAGTTGAAACATAGTGGACGCACTGGACGGATGAGATGACCAGGGATATACGCTGCGAGTTCATGACAAAAGGGAATCCTTCTAGAAGCCTCCCTCCACCTACATCCCTGTCCTGCTCCTCCTCCTCCTCCGTCCCATACTGTTCCGGATTGAAAAGCAATTAATCTCTTCCGCTAACCTTTCTACTACAGCCAGAACGGTCGGGGCACCCCACCCCTCACCAACGCGTGTTCTTGAAACTTTTTCGCTTCATTGGCTCACTTCCACCGGAGGAGATCTCTAACAAATCTCGTGCAGTTGCGCTGAACTGCACTCCTCTGCTTTCCGTTCCTACACAAGGCAAAATTCTTGGATGGCAAATAACACAGATATGCCACGGTTGGAATGATGAAGATGTATGTACCGTTTGGTATTAGCCAAGGAAAAGCAAGGTTTCATATGCTCGAGATTTCCTCCTTTCTGCTGCAATACCTCATTCGCTTCTATCCTTTGGATACGATGCATGCCAAGGCCCAGTGGTCCATGTGACTACAGGGTGACCGACCACGTTTGCGTACGTGCCCTGACGTCAAGAAAGTTGTGTACGTAAGCTGTAAGTATAGCCCAAACCGGTTCAGTTTGGCCGCAGTCAGGCAGGCAGGGAGGACTGTGGTCACTGTTGAGCTCAATTGAACCGTCAACTGTGGAAAAAGTGCAGTACAACGTTGACATGGTGCTCATCACCCCTTCCCGGTCACCCGTGAAGCTGACTTAGGCTCATAATGTGTTTGGGATGCTTGAACTTTCACTGGCTCTTAAGCGGCATCTGGAGAAGAGAGTCGAGAGTCCATGGAGGTTATCAGCTGCCCACGTCTGGCAGTGGCTTGCTATCGCCCATCTTGCCTTGTGAATCTTTTCTTGCAAGGGGCACGTGGCGGCGACAAATAACGTTTTCCCCGAGGATGTCATAAAGATCAACTACTTAGTATATGGATCAGGTAATTCCTCCTTATATTTTTATTTGGCTATGCAAATGTGCAGAGCTATATTGTATAACTCAGCCATGTATTACTGGTTTCTAACTATCACTATTTTCGTATGTAAAAGGATGGAGAAGACGCACTTATGGATTATATTGCATAATGTCGAAGCGAATAAAAGCTCTGGTTTTTGTTCTGGCCTGATACAGGTATAAATCCCCTGTGTCCCGCGGACCCGGACTACGCGCTTGGCCTCAAATAAGAAAATACATCTCTCCCAGGAATTATATCTTACTGAAGGGAAAGCGCACTTCTCAGGAAACTGGCTCGATGGGATGCAAGGAGCCGTAGGATGGGAAACTGTCACTTACAGATCTGGCGGCCAGATGGGACTAATAATATATATGCAATAAAAATAAATTGCAGATAATAAGAATATTGAAATTTTTCATGAGAAATTTTTTTGATTATATAATCGATTTTTTTCAAATTCAATCGGAGTACAGAAAAGGTTACGAAGATAGACAGAGATATATATTATATTTGATTGGAAGATAGACAGAGATAACTTTTATTTGATAAATTATATACTGATTTATATATTGGATATTTTATTTAAATGTAAAATTTAACTAAATTATAAAAGGAGTTTATCTCAAAAATTTCTTTCAAACATGTGGTGAAAGCATTTCTAAGTTTCGTATTCCAAATTTCTAGTATATATAAATATATAAGTTATTATAAAATATATTTCAGATGATGCTTCAATTTATTTTCATGTTTAACACAATTGAAAATAACAATCTGTTTCTGAAAAAAAGCTAAATAAATATGTATAACAGATGATGATTTGAAATTTATATTTTTTATGCTGGAATCTAAACGTTTTGTATAATATTTTTGAATCCTATGATAAATAAAAATTGTAAAGCAAAATTTGATTAAATTTATTGAGTAAGAATTAAAACCATAAAATATAGTAATCTGAAATTATAGTACTAATATTTTTCCAAAATGATTTTGACATATAAAACCCAAATTCAACATCATAAGTTTTTTTGCAGTTGTGAAATATATAAAATAGTTGACTTTTTCACCATATATCTAAGATTTTTTGAGAAACCCGTCGATGTTCAAGTTTTTGCATTATTCCCAAAAAGGTGTAGATTGATTTTCAGTACTATATATATTTGAAAAAATGCTTATAAAGTTGGTTAATACATATCAAACTCATGATAAACATGTCATTTTTCAACATAATTTGGTTAATACATTTAAAATATCAATAATGGTTTTCAAAATTTTATTTGTAAACAATGTGAGAATTTTCAATTTTTAAGCCCTAATTAAAATGAAGTTCAGTAAAAAATTGAAACATTGCTGGCTAGAAGAATTTCATGTTGCATATAAGTCAAGCATTTTTCAGAAGATACATGCACTTTGATTGTCTACACAATTGAAGCTTTAGTTATCTATATTCATATTGTAGCTTAGAAATATGTTGTATGGGTACTTATAATAAGACTCAAATTTTGATTTATACAAAATAATTCAATTAAATAGATAAAATTGCAGTTATTAGTAGAAAAAAATATGTTCTTATTTAGCTCGTTTTCGCTAGCACAAGAGATTCAAAAAATTACATGTTTTTCTGAGAACTTAGATTTACATCATTTTTACATTATAATCAATTATTTACAGAATTTATTGACATATGGATTATACATATTAATTTAAAATAAAGGATTATATCGTGAATTATGCTGAAATTTGAAGTGTAAAGTATCATGTATACTTTTATGATCCTTTACACTTCAAATATGTATAAAAAGTATACGATGAGAGTAGTGAAATATTTTTTACTTGAACATGTTTTATATGTGAAATTTGTCAATAAATTTATGAATTAAAAAATATAAAATAGGAGTTGATTCTACTTTTATTTGTAAAAGTCGAACTTAAAGAGGAGAAAACTGCAAACATAGGCGAAAATGAGATACGATAATATTCAAAAAATATAGATTTTTTGGTATATTATTTTATATATTCGCTATCTTTCTTTTAAACCCGGATCATAGAGGTTCTTCAGATGCCCTGGAGAGCTTCTTCAATGGTCAGTAGGATGGTGTAAGGGTATTGGAGCACACTGAATAAAGTCAGGATTCATGTACAAATTACAAGGAATTGGCCGACTAAATTTGAGGTGGAAGTCCGGTCTACGAAGTTAGTCCGCTAGCCAACCAAATCAGACAGTCCACCAGGCCATCTCGTGACTCGTTATACGGATGAACAAACACAAGCTGTCCAAATACATGCAATATGGTCCAGTAGGAGAAGGTATTCCCTTGGATTTATGAAATATCTGAAATACAAGAAATCGTTAAATAATTGAAGGGGATGGTAATAGAATATCGCGGTGCGGTCATTTTAGTGTGTACGAGCAGAGCAATAATTGCAGTTCTCTAAAGTTGGAGAAAAGTCTTCCATCGGAAGAGCAGAATACGGTGCAAGTCACAGCATCCAGCTGGAGCCGAATGATTATGCCCTAAAGCCATTTGACCGGGTAATGTTGACATGAGCTTTAAACAGGTCAAGTCCATGAGTCAATAGTCCAGGAATGTTGATGCTGCCACGCAACGCAACACCATCACCTCAGGAAGAGGTGAAGATGGATTGACGACTACTAGTGACAAGTGGACCATCGTAACTCGCTCCGGATTCTCCACAAAACGAGTTCTCACTTGCAAGCCTCAGATCTAGATTTGCTGGGCATCTTACCTCTAAAAGAAAAGGTGTAAGAGAAGTGAAGTGTGAAAACAGAACAAGCTCATGCACGTCAGTTAGTTAGATCCGTTCACCGAGTCCTACCTCCCGAGTATAGTCCACCGTAGTACCTCAATTGTATGCGGTCTCACGATGTCGGTACAAATGCAGCAGCGATGGAATATCAACCTATGACTCCTGACGAGAATCGATTGATGACAATGACAGTATCAGAATGAGCTGAAACAAATTGCTGGGTGGGGAAGAAAGACATGCCAATAATTAGAGGAAGGATGATGCTAGCCCAGTCACGAACATGGTCCTCCGGTCAACGTGATGATGCCACAAGGTACCGGAAGCATCACTTTTGATGGGATGCTTGTTACCTTTCGTGAACTTTCAGCAGGACAGATAAAACCTATCGAGCCCTCGACGGAAGCATACGAGGGAGAGCGGTCGAATTATTTGAGAAAATCGGCCACAGATAAACTCGGTTCGCAAAACAACAATCCTTATCAGTATGCTGCGTCAAGACAGTTTCATACTTAATTTGCCTCCATTGACTTTGAGTTAGCGCACAGGAGATTCATGATTCATTTGACTTTGAGAGCTTGTACAGTGATCGTCTCTGTTCCTTCCTCTGTCCTGCCCTGCCTGCCCAACATGTAGTTGATCTGTTAGTTGATCTGCTTCAGAACCAAATGCAGTGTTGGAATTGCTGTGAATGAGCATCCGCAGACACCATTGAAAGGGTGTCATGTGCACCCTGTGCTGATGTTGTGCGTATACCGGGTCTCTGGAAGTGCATAATTAGTACTGTACCTTTTCATGTGATACAATAAAATGCTCGAAATGTGTTCATGTAACTGTCATTTGTCCTTTTCGCAAGACATGGATGTTTGGATTATGTTAGCCAGGTCACAATCACATTGGAAACAGCGCTATTCTGGGACCTGCGGATCGCGCAAAATTCTGCTGATTTAGTCAAACTCCTTGGGGTTCCTATTAGTGGCAAACAATGAGCACCCTCACCATCGGGAAGATCCGCACCCTTGTCTGTGCATGCCATACCCAGATATGTCTCGCAAATCACTCGTTCATTCTCCTCACACTTGTTGCGCTAGAAACTTACAGTTTACGAAAGACGAACACGTTGAACCGTCCGATGGGTCCATGGGTGACTGGATGTGGGGCATGTGTGGACCAGCTGCAATTCGCTGATCGCAGATGTCCCTGACAGGATGCAAGCCTGAGGTGATATAGATAGTCTGGAGATGACATCAATATAGGTTCCTCAGAAGGACGCACTTGGCAGAGAGCTGATTCGATTGCCTCCCCTGCACACTCAGAGGAAACGATGCATGCATGGGCAGGAAAGTGAGTCAAAGCAACCAGCTCGTGCCCACGACACAGTCATGACTAAAGAAAAACAAAGAGCTACGCTGTGAAACACCCTTCTGACATAACTTAATATGTGAGCTGAATGCAGAATTCAGTTGGCCTCCATTAACTCTAGTTGTTCTCGTGTATATTTATTCAGACCCACATTTGTAAAAACTTGCTCGATCCTCATAGGAATAGAAGCAAATTCGCCTTCTTAAAAAACAAAGGAAAGAGAATAGGATCAGAAGACTATGAGGCATTACGTTGATATTATGCAGTATGAGTCTATGATACATTTCATTCTATCCAAAGTCGACTCTTGGTTCAGTGTTAAAAGCTCGAGAAATTGAGGCCCATTAGTGTTGTGAATAATTGTTCATGGGATTCGGACCCTAGTGATTGCACGCAGGATATTCCATAATCCAGAAAGTGTTAAGAGCACAGTGTCTTTGGAGCATTTCTCTTTACATAAATCTATTTGCAGAATATTTCTAGTCCCTAGGCCTCAGACTCTGATTTGTCTTACATAATTAATCCTTTTCACCTTTGATTTCCTTCATGTTGACTTTCTGTCTTTAAGAAGATATCTGCGATATGCCTTCTACCTAAATTTATGGTCAGTGATCTAGCAATTACCTTCATGTTGACTTTATGTCTTTAAGATCGTCTATGCGACATGTGTTAGACTAAATCTATTGTAAGTGATCTAGCAGCTTTTCGATCAGAATATAACAACCACAGGTTAATTCAGTACTTCAAATTGAAATAATATTTCTCTGAAATGTAAAATTTGGTTCAAGTTACGCATCACTTATATATATATATATATATATATATATATATATACTTACTCATTATCGACAGAGGTAAGTATTTGGTATAGTCATCGATCTGGCCGAGTCTACAAGAGTTAAGGTAACCTGTTGGGTTAGGTTCCTATAAATATATTTAAAGTAAAAAGGGGCCATGTACATAGCACAAGAGTTCAAGGTAAGTGATAAAATATTTGTAGATGATGGTCAAATATATTTATCACTGACTTCAATTTCTAATTTAGACATCTCTAATTTAGACGCCTCAGAAAACATTCAAACGTATGAGCGGGGGATCGAAGCCGCTAAATAAGGATGTCCACCAACACCTTCAGGACACATTTTACTGATTCCATAACATCCGAAACCACACAGCTTCATTAATAGTACCGCAGAGAGTTAAGTAGCGAACTTCGATTGGCACGCCGTCGAGAGATTTGCGTCATGAAATCTTTGAAAATGACACTGCTTCCTTCAATTTATCCATTTCAGTTTTCTTCATATTCTGCCATCAATTTCAAACCATGACTTCGAGTGTAGGCAATTAGACATGTCAGCGTGCCGGAACTCTTATTAGTCCACCTCCACAGCAAGCAGGAACGGAGCAGAAACTTTATGCACTAGACTCGGCATCGAAACTCACTCACGGTCACTTTTTCCATCACTTCTTGCGTGTACGCCTCACTTTCTGTCGTTGCTGGCTGCTTCGTGTCGTTAAGCCGAAAGCAAAAGAATCAGAATTTTGCGGCAAAAAACAAGACTGAATCCGAAGGGAATCGAGTGTACCACTCAGAGTTCTTGGGAACCGTAAGAAAACGATGGATCCAACCTGTGCCTATGGCAACTACTTCTATCAAGCTTCGAACAACCACTGTGCAAATTTGAAGCTCATTATGTTGTAGGTGGCGTGACTCGAGCCCCCATTCGTCCAGATTATGGGAAGTTCGGGTCTGTTGCTGGAGACTGGAGTCCAGCGACATGTGGGAAGGAACTGGGAAGTCTTATTCGTGTCATGGGTCCATCCATGAATCATAAGGTTCTTCAGCATACGACTCTCAAGAGGTTGGAGCGCTCGAATCCAAATGCGATACCAAATCCTGATAGTGCTGTAAAGCCCAAGTGGCCACAGGTGGTGTTCGTCTTTAGGGCAGCCATGCGCGTGGCTGTAGGCCCCAGAATGTATCGTTAGAACTGCTAATTGTCATGGGAACATCTCACGGTTTACATGTCCCCATGAACCTAAAATCGGCGTGGAGTCTGAAGGTCCCCCGCAAGTCATACTAACCGAGGCATCGTCATCGTACACCAGCTCTACACTACTACAATCACAAAAGCAAACACGCTGTTAGGTACAAAGTCCTTGGTAAGTTCATGGAAGACCAGAATCCTTCTCGTTCTAGAAAGCTTGGGAGAAAAAGCATTACATGGGCTCAGCAAAACAAAAATGCTGAATACGCTGAGAAAAGTGCTTTAGGTGAATGGCTGGAGAATGTTCCGATATCATATGCGTTCCGGGATCATACACGATAAGCAAGACAATCTAGCTAGGTTTGAAGGTGGCATTGGGACGCCATGCACGAGTTCTAAGGTCCGTAAAATACATAACCGACCAGAATCAAGCTATGTTCTAGAACATCTGTGGGGAGGGAAAAGAAGGTTGGCTGAGGTTTGCAAACATCAAGATTCGAGAGCTCCTGGGCACGTGATGACAAGAACCCTAGGCCAGTTGTTGGAAGATAGTAGAAAATGCTTTCGTGGATGGATGTGTTTCTCTAAGTTTCACAGCATCAGAAAGCCAAGAAGCAGGTAGGGCATGACATGCAAACGAGAGTATGAAGTCCCCACCAGAGACGACCGACCACTCCATGCTGTAGTTTAGTCGAGAATATCTGCTGGT
Organism: Marchantia polymorpha subsp. ruderalis; assembly: GCA_037833965.1. Lineage (NCBI taxonomy): Eukaryota > Viridiplantae > Streptophyta > Marchantiopsida > Marchantiales > Marchantiaceae > Marchantia > Marchantia polymorpha. The sequence continues at coordinate 490,010 of AP031357.1, forward strand.
GTGAACGATCTAAGCTTCGAACAACAATCAGATTTGACAGAAACATGGATGGTGGTGTGCGGAGATCAAGAAGTAGAAAGGACAAATCCCACAGACACCATGGGTGAATAAGCAAGCGTCTAGCATCCAAAGGTTCCGAAACCTCAGCATAGTCCATAAAAAATATCGCAATTATCCATAGCTACAAGATAAAACACCTCGGGGTTCTACGAAACGAGGACTTTGATAGACCGTTGGTGCGGACCTTACTTGCAGCGCAACAGCATCATTTTAATACGGTCTGCAAAGTGATACGATCCAGTTCCAACTCAATTCACAGTTTGTTTCTGGGAGGACCTCGCTTCTCTTGTTTGTTCTTGTCAATTTCGAAAGGGCTCCAGACTCTAACCCGGGTTCCGCCTAGAACATGTTTTAGATAAAAACTGCAGATTGTGATATGTAGCACCGAGATTCTCAATTTGATAGGAGCAAGATCATGACGAAGCTACTCCAAGAACCTAAGTTCTTCATTTAAATGAGCGAGCACGTCCAACTAAGTCTCCCAGTTTAGAGAATCGTAGACTGGCCCACTGTCACTTCAACCAAGTTGCATCTGCAGTCGCTCACGAATTATGAGTGAAGCAACATCACATAATTCAATCTTCGATTCGAAGATACAGTGAGCGATAGAGCCGTGGACTAGCGACGATCCGCGCTTCTTTGATAGCGGAAATGAGATTTGTAATTTTTCTTTATCTTCTTCTGTGAGAATAACCACAACATGTAGCCAAAAAGAATGAAAGGCTCCATCAGGACCCACATGGATGAAACCAAATGGGTAACATATGGCCACACCCCGATACATTGATGATCATATCAAAACTATCTAGATAAATTCTATATATAAAGCATCATCTTATGATGTGATTGATCTCATATAGATTGCAACTTAGAGTACTCTCTGTAATGTGGTAGTCAACTGAGGAAACTTGTTGAATCTGTGTTCGTATTCCATATGTACCAAATTCTATATATACCTTGGAATTTAGGAATTTATCTCACAAAGATGGCTAATCAACCCTTTCAAGATAAGTGTCACTTGCATGTGATCACACAAAAATCACTCCATGTGAAGTATGAACTCCCTTATGCTATAACAAAGACTATAGATTTGAACTTTATGATACTATTATGCATAAATATCATACGTCCTCATCATCCAATGAGTAATATGGATTGCTAGCTAGCACTTGAACCTATCACACTCACGAATCAATAATAAAGATGTATTTCGATGAACCAAACCAATTTGTAACCTTGTCAACATGAAAATTCACTGCAATTCAAATTTTCTTGATGCAGAATTAAGTCATGATCCACGAGCTTCCAACTTTACCAAATCAAGAATTAGTTGTGCAGAGAATGCTCAAATACACTGTTAGACTGTAAGATTGAAAGATTCACCACTTTAGTCCAATCAATCAGAAAAGAGGTAAAAACAGGATTTCACATCCTATATGATGGACTTAACTATTATCTTTGTAATAGTCAATTTCTATATTTATTTAGTTTCATATATAAAAAATATTATAACCATACTCAACCAAAACTACCCAAGATAACATAGGTGACAAGAGGGTGATATTGAAAAAAATATATTGTATAGTATTTGTGAACAAAATGATTTCACCTTTGAACTTCGATTGTCTGTTAAGGATATGCTTATATGAACTTATACATACAGAAAATAAAAAGATGATGAGAGCACAACTTTTCATGGATATGTTAACATGTATATATTCATAATATCCATAATTTTATATAGAAGATGTAAATCTTTGTATCAGATCTCATGTTACAAACGCAAAGGTTCATTCAGCATCAACACATTACTCAAACATGTACATGATCATGCTACCATCAAGCAAAAGACTTTGTAATGTAAATAACAATCCTCCATAGATATAAATCTTCACACTTCATACCACACATATGGATCTAGATATCTCAAGACCAAATATCTTATCACATTTAAAGGACACAATGATCGCCATATTTAGATGATGTTACCGAATTCAGCTATGATCGATTTTTCTAAAAAATGTCAAAGTTGATCGCAAAGCATGTGGAGAGAAAATCAAGTGAGATATTTAGATGATTGGAAAAACAATACTAGAGAAAAAATTATTCATATGAGATTCTTGCATAATTCACCATTTGGTCAACTTTAGCAACTGACTTTATGATACACTAGATATCAGCGAAAATTATTTTGAAATCTATGTGACCTCGGGAACAAATCAAGAACATGATTCATAGGGAAGAGAAATAACAATTCATGCAGCGAATTCCCAGTAGAGTGCTACTCTGCAACAACTCGGACCTCACTACTAAATTACTCCAGATATCTTATCAAGAAGATCATGAAGATCTTTCAGATACTGAAAAGTTTCGCTCCCTTTCTCGTCACATGGCCGTATGACGAGCGAAATCCTTCCGACATGCCGAACTCTGAAGGGGAACATTCACGTGAATCGAAGCATGGGAAAGTGGATTGGGATGCTCGGCTACTACTTGACTCATGGATACCATGCAGGGTTTGACCAACGTTTCTCCTTCACGCGAAGCGCTTGGCCAGAATCCAAGTGTTAAAGATTCTCAGAATCTAAAATACTCTTCAATGTGGAAGGGGATTGCTTCTATGGCTTTTTTGCACCATCATTTGAATGTCGAAATTTTTTCAATGATTTTTTCTTTCAAGGAGACTCGAAGTTGCAAAAATTTCCTGGCGCAGAAAGCAAAGAACATGGAAACCTGAAATTTTCATCAGTATGTAGCTAAAATATAGCTTCTGGGGTCTGACCGAAAAGTCAATGTTTCTATTTCAGAAGAGAACAAATCCAAGTGTTCAAACACATGAGGCAAGTCTTCGAGGTCTTGAAGGTCCTCGTGTAGTACAGCTATAATAAATTCAATAGTGTATGAGCCTAAGGATCAGAATGCTGAAGTGAGGTGACGGCGCTTGTTGATCCGGAAAGAAGTTCAATATCGCAGTCGTCGATGGAGTTTAATCTCTTCATATCGTAGCTGCAGATATTTGTTGCAATATCCGCGAGATTGAAAATACAGAACCCAGAGAGTCTGAAGAAGAAGCTTCACAGAAGAAAAGGCAAACAAGGCAAACGTGAGTTTTGAATGGGATGCGAATGGAATCGGATGGACAGACGTGTGTGAAGACAACACATTCAACCATCCACAAGGAAAGCTCTAATTGAGCTAGTGAGAGACTACTATATGTAGTTCTTCGGAGTCTACAGTCTACAATAAAGCTACGTCCTGGACAGCTCCTTCAGAAGGAACAAACTCAACCACCAGTAACCCAACCACCATTCTATTTCATGTGACCTCGAGGAAGGATAAATTTTATTACAATAGGGCCAGACTTTATTGTATTTAAAGTACAAAATCACAAAATGACTACTGCATATCATCACCAGCAGCAACCAAGAAAAGAAAGTACTCGTAATTCCTGTCTTTGTTCTCTTTCGATGTACCAACTGAGTCTGCTGCACTTGCCACAAGGGTCCACAAAATCACATCCAAGGGCATCAAGAAACGGCAATGTCAACGGATTACTATAGAACAAACGAAACAATCGAAAAAGTAGTATATCAAAAAGGTAGAGAAACATCAAGAGAGTGAAGTTCATCCTTGTTCATCCCCTATCAATAGGAGCTACAACTACTAAATTTCAACAGCTAAATTTATGACAACTTTATGGTTGTCATTGCATCACATTCCCAATTCTTCTAGATCTTTTACTGAAATCACTAAACTCAACCATCACTCTTCTATCCATCTCCTCACGCATACATTTTCCATCATTAGTTTAACATTTATGATGCAACATACACCTATGCATACATGTATGCTTCAACACACAACAAAATCAACAAGAACATGTATAATCCAAGAAGTTTACTAACATTTTTATGATATTCTGAAAGTGAATAAATCCAATATAATTAGCTTTCAGTTTAGTATCAATTTTTTTCACATATAGTATAATATGAAATTTTTAATCATGACAATTCTATATTGTGTTATGTTGTGCAAATACATAACATACTACTTCTTTACATCAAATGTTCATAGAACACACATAATCACTATATAATAGATCTATTGTCAAGGTGATTTTGGTGAGAATTCAAGTGGAAGGATAACTCTTGTTAGAATAATTCGAATTTAAATTTTTTCCTAGGTTTAGGAATTTTTGCTACAAACTATATAGTTTGGCAATACCACAACTTGCCTCTAACAATGTTTAAGCTTTTTACAGTAACCCTCATATTTCCGTGGATGTTACTTGAGAGATTTATTTTCTTGCTGTTGAATTTACGTGCATGTTTTTTTATTGTGTATGTATCTTCACTTTGATTTTTTGTTACAATTGATATCAGAACAATGTGTACCTCATGAACATGAGAAAAAAATGATGATTTCATCTGTGGATTTTTTTGGAAGAAATGTACACTATTCTTTTTTGCCATCTATACACATGTACGAAAATTTGATCTTGATGAGAGTGCTTGTTATAAGTAACTTTCTTTCTGAGAACTATACATAATTATTTTTGCCATCTATACACAAGTTACAAAGCTGCCAAGAGAACTTGTTATGGATATGGCTTTGCAAAGCAGATTTTTGTTTAAATTTCTATGACAAAATATTCATGTTTGGATTCATTTCAAAAGTCTTGAAATTTTTCAACCCATGATCACAATCTCATAAATGAGCAAAACAATGTTGTAGAATTCTACTTGTCAATTGAACCTAGCTTGTTGACATTCTTGCTCACTCTCATCAAGAGTCTCTTGGACGTTCTCCTCCATTGTAACTCATTTTTTATTTTGCACATCAAATGCGCTTTGAAGGCAAAAAGTTTAGATTACTGAATCATTGAAATAAATTTTCTCGAGTTGTTGGCATCTGACTTAAATTATGGCAAGATTGATGTGACAAGGTATAGATAATCAGATTGAAGAATCGTCTAACAAGCACTTTAAGATTTGAAGTGATTTCAAAAAGTTTAAGAAAAGATGGACAAAATTCAAAAAGTATAATACTCAGCCACAATTGTCTGAAATTGTGCAATTTGTACCGATGATCTTGAAGATTGTGTCCATGTTCATTTCAGCACTAGGCTTAAGAAGTAAAACTCTATTGGTATTGAATTTTGTCGTTGGTTTGCTTGTTTATCAAGTTAGTATTTGGAGATTTCAGAAACTAGACCCAAGTTTGCTTGCTTGAAAAAAAAAAAAACAAAACAAAATCAAGGTTTTTTTTTGTCTTTCTTGTTTTTTTCTAGATCAATTTCATTTACTTTGGAAATTTTTGAGCTTGGCTTAAATTTTTGTGATGGAGCATTGAATGAAGAGTGGAGTTTATGCTCTCCTTTACATTATGACACTCTTGTTTAGGTTGACAATTTGAATCCAAGACAACCATTGTAGTTGAATAAAGTAGATTTCTTACTTGCTAAATGAGATAGTAGTAGTTCAAATCGGCACGATGCGTTGGTGACGTAATATTGGTGACAATGAAATCAATGTACTAAAATAATTGGTTTACAAATCTTTGTTAGAGTACACTCATGCTGATTATGGAAAAGATCTAGAACAGAGCAAATCTACAATTGTATTGAATTTACAGTTGAGTGTGAATGCATTAGTAAAAAATCTATCTTGTAGAGTGTATGACTTAATCTAAAACAAAAGTTGAGTATAGAGCGGTAAGAGAGTCAACAAAGGAAACTATCTGATTGGATAAATTTATCACTAAGATGTGATTGAAACAGAAGTTTGTCAATCTTCACTTTGATAGCCAGAATGCATTACATCTTGCTGCAATTCAAATCATGAGGAGTAGATTGAAACACATCAACAACGAGTATAATTTTATCAGACATGCTAGTCAACATTAATCGTAAATTTAATACAGCTGACGCGTTGACCAAAATCATTCTTTTGGATAGCTTTAAGAGACATTACACTACTATGCACGTTTTGCGCAAGGAGCACAATTAAAGTTAACTAACAAATTTTAGTTATATGTATATATATATTCCTCTATCATGTTTTGGCCACAGTTTAGTTCTAGTTTAATGAGAATACTTTGTTAGGTATCCTTCTAGTACTTCTCTCATACAAAGTTAAACCTCCCAATAGTGTCAACTACCATGAGTGACATGAAAGTGTGGAACCATTAGTTTCTAAATCTATCGAATATAAATCATACGTCACTATTGGCAACACTGACATGAGATGGTTCAATAGTGACATCGTGGAGCTTTAATGACTATCATATTTATCGAAAGTATCTGTTCACAGCTTGCAGGTTTAGAATCACGCTTTTTTTCTATGCTTCCAATGAGGTTGAATCATGATTTTAATTATACTATGAGAAGATTGAATACGTCAAATGTAGAATGCTCTTGTTACTATCTACTACTTATTCTTGACGGACATCAAATATACGTCTAGCAAGAGAGTTCACAACTTGCGGGTTTAGAATCATGTTTTTTTTCTATGCTTCTAATGAGGTTGAATCATGATTTCAATTATACTGTGTAGAAATTGAATGTGTCAAATGTAGAATGCTCTCGTTACTATCTCCTACTTTTTCTTGACAGACATCAAATGTACGTCTAGCAAGATAGTTTCCAAAAATACTTGGATATTTTGATTTTATACTCGGAGCATAAGTTAAGTAAGTGTGTTCTTAAGTAAGCGATGAAGCATATCGTACAGGAGTTATATTATTTTGCACATTATACAAAGACTATTCCGGGATGATGTTAGTGCTCGTTGTGATTCAAACACTTTGAGTGGCGATATTCCGAGTCATATGAGGAATTAAAATGGGAAAAATTCAGTTTTGATTGGAATCTTGGGCTCTTCGACGAGCTAAAATTTCTGAGGTTGAACTTGTGGTTCTCAATTTATTTTTCACGAGTTTTCAAGATCATGAATGAGTTGAAAATAGCATTGATTATAACCACTACTATAATCTAGAGAGCATTCAATTTTGCAAATACTACATGTAGTATCACATATTTCCAAGCAGAATTGGTTACCAACATTTCTCAAACGAGAAAAATTGCTTCGATTGATACATGGAACTCTTCGAATAGTAGATATACAATAGAGTACATAAATCTTAGAATTCTTCTATAGTAGAAATCGTTCATATGCAGTGAAGTTTAGAAATCTTTTGTAGTAGATTTCGTTCATTGTAGTAGAATAGTACATAATTCCTCTCATTGTGAACATTTCACAACTGAAACAACATTGAACACCGTTGGCGGTCGTCCAAGTTCAAATTGGCGAAATGATCCGCCAAATATTTAGCGGATCCGTTAAATATTTAAAATAACAATCCTAGTGAAATCAACATATACGTGATATTTAAGTACAATTAATATTTTAATCAAATCCTTATGATTTTAAAATTTGTGATCATTGCTTCATTGGATTTTTTGAATCTAATGATTAAAACTAATGAAATTGAAGCATCAATCACACAAAAAAATAATTTCCATTTAAAACTTTAATAATTAAAAAAAGCAAGATTAGTATGCATCTATGATATCAAATTGAAATGAGATCAAATTAATAAAAGATTAAAATCATTGCAACAAAATATTTGAGTAGTGAATGATCAATAAGCTGATTACACGAAGATAATATCAACAAAGTATTAATATTATTTCAAATTACATTCCGACATATCTCTTGTGTGTATTTGGAGTTGGCTTTTTCAGTTCAAGTAAAGATTTTTACGTTAATTCAGTGAATAATTGGTGGAATATTCTACATGCAACACTTTTGGAATACAATGAAATGGATGCAGAGAGAGATTGGTAAGGATGTTGATTCAATCCATGTATAAATTCAAAAAAATGAAACAAATACTTCGATTACTGCACGTGCGAACAAAAATTTACATATAGTGTACTTTGTAGACAAAGGTTTGGTCTCATTCTTTCGTGACATGCTTACTAAAGCTGAAAACAAAATATGTGAAGTTGAGCTAAAAGTTGGGTTGAATTCAACTTTCGAGAAGAAGTTTTAGTGTCCGGTCAGAATTAGAAATCTATATATATCAATCATGTCGGATTAAATACACCATATAACCGGTTTTCCTGGACATACCATATTTGCATCGGGCCATCTGGGGCACTTCAGCAGACTCGACTTGTCATCAAGAATTTCTGCTTAACTGATAATTGACTTCGATAGTCAAGTGATGATCTACAACGTTACACAGAACGACTGATAGTCATCCTCACAGATGATTATCTTTTCACGCAACTAGTGTGACGAATTTTATCTCTTGTTTTACTAAGAAATCATTCCTGCATTAAGGGCATTTTTTCTTTTTTTTTGTTAGACTACCGTAGCGTGAAGAGAAGATAGACAGCATCAGGATTTTATCTCAAGACCAAAGGAATAAATTCTCGAGAGCTACTATGGGCTCCCCATTGTACTGTTGTTGCTATGGACTTGCAGCAGTCAGAGATAGGCAATTCTTTTATATATAATCTCCGTGGCAGTCCGTATCTAGAGGGAATGAATATTCCCACTACCACTCTTTGGCGAACTGCAGGCGCTTGATCCTCGACACATGAGGCCACCTTAAAGAGATTACTTCTGGGGAAAAAAAATGTTGCAACTTATATAATCAAAGGAATGTTCGTCATGAACACGGCCCCACCGGATGGTGTGACTAGTAGTTAATCTACATAATTTCCAGTCAGGAGACGTGACGTCATGAGGTCCGATGCCAAAACTTTTGTACGCAGGTATTACAGACATCCTACCAGCACGAGAACAATGAGAAATTTCCTTCCTCAACAGCATGATACATTTGACCTAAACCTACTTCAGTACAATCAGCATTAGAGAGCTGATTTGCAGAATAATCGCTGCAGCTTCCAGATGTAGTCCAAATTTGACCACGTTGGCATGAGCGTTCCACTTGAGTGACTTCTACTGCTTCATAGCGTGATAAATGGACAAGTAATGATTGTACATGATTCCTTTCCTTTCATTAAAGACCTACGCCTAAGAAGTTCTTTCCCGTGGTTGACGAGATATACGTTGACCTACCGAAAGAGAGGCAAGATTCCCCACTGATGCAGAACTCCTTGGCCAGTTGTCACCTCCAGTACCAACAAACCCAACACTGCCAGCATAGCTGCACGTCCATTCCAAGTTTCTGCACTCTTCGTCCAGCCCCACTCCCATACCGCCACAGGTGCCGGTAGCTCTCTGCGCTGTGTATCATATGTGGCCAACAGTTCCTCTACTTTTCCCAAGGGCACCAGTGACTGCATAATAAAACGACCTCCCATAAGCAATTTCCAAACAATATTCTAACTAAACGACATGGATGTGAAAAGAGAAGCTGATAATTAAAGAAGCCTCCCGTGAGGAAGCATATTTAACATTTTATTTATTATCTGGATTGCTGATCTGTTCACACAAGTACAACCTGTCTATAACATTAACATGTGTTGCTGTGTCATTTGTAAGAAGCATCTCATACAAGAATTACCAATTCATACTTCATTGGCTAAGAAGTATCTACTTCTAGAGTATAGCGTTTTACTTTTGCATGTAACCCTCCGCTACTTAATATCTGACGTAGAGGCTGACGCAGGTCACATTTCTATGCTTTGGAGGGTGATATGTCTTCAGTACTCCAATTTTTTAGTCTACTGAAAGGATCAATCGGGTTGACCCTCAAAGAATCATCTATGGTGATCAAATAGTATAAGAAGATCACATTCGAAACCAGCCAATTATAGTGGAGGTTCCCTTATAAATGACAGATTAGTCATTAATAGGAAGTGACCAATTACATCCAAAGGGCCAATAATACATCGAAACCCTACAAATAACATAAGTCTCCCCTGTAAAGGGCACAATCAGAGATACTGGTCGACTGCAAGCACATGACACCCACCTGGCGAGCTTCAAGATTAGATACAGCCATAGCCCCCACGTAAGGTAGAGCTTCAAGCACGGCATCAGCCAAGTCAGCAATGAAGGTGGGATCACAACCCAAAGCTGGCACGCGACCCCAGTTAACAATTCCTGATTCGAGAGCCAGTTCCCTGTACTCCATGTCTATTTCTTCCAAGGTTTCGATGTGTTCGCTGACAAAGCTGCAAGATGAGCAACGACTTGATCCTTGAGAAAGCAGCTCTACTGATATTTACAAGAAATGTAGTGATTAACATTCTTCACTTGAAACTCCTGTACACAACGCATTGTGCAGAGTAATGATGAACACAAGTGGAAGCCGATAAAGAACAACACATACAAAAGAGAGCATGTCAGCTGAGGGAAATTGAAGAAGTTTGATTAGTCACCTGATTGGAACAGCTAAAAGGCTTTTCACACCTTTCTTCCCTAGCTCCACAATTGTAGTATCTGTGTAAGGTTTCAACCATTCGACAGGTCCTACCCGGCTCTGTAGATACAAGGCATTGCAATTGACGTTCAAAACGGAAAGAGAATTTCTAAATCTCAAAATTACAAGAGTGTGATGAATCTCAACTCTGATGCACTTTCGATTTGAGTACCTGGTAAGCTAGAGTGTGTTTGCTCACAACCCCTCTCGCCTTGACCTCACGCATGATAAGTTCAACACATTCCTCCATCTCTGCCTTATAGGGATCACCAGCTTCTTCAACATATGCGACAGGGACACCATGTGCGCTGAAAAATATATTGACCTAAATTTCCGCCAGGTCGGATCAGTACTTGCAAACAGCTGTCTGAACTTAGCCTACAGCCAAACCGTGAAGTAAACGACGAGTCCAGAGCTGAAAGGATATTGGCCTGAAATCCATCAGTGATACGACTAATTGTAAAATGATCCACTTACTTCATCAGGATGTTCAAACTTTGCTAACTCTTTCTCTATAAGTGAAGCCATGGACTGGACGTATCCTTCGCGTTGATACCAAGAGGGTATAACTGTGTGCTGCATGTTCACCAAGTACTCGTCTTCTCTGCAATATTTGTAAAATGACCTTAGAGACTTCGCCTCACTTGGATAAGCCATTATCGACAATTGCAAGTTTCTTTCGTCTTGAGCCTACCTATTACTGTTGATAAACTGTAGAATCATCCTCTTTATCCTTTCTCCATCACACACTACCTCGAACAGACTTTGCTTGACGTAGCAGGACAGCAACTTTGACTAGTAAGTGTAGTGTTAACCACCATCATCGATGAGCTTACAAACCTGAAAATGCTTTCGAGAAGGCGAAGGCTAGAACCACTTGTTGAAATAGAAAACTGAGGGTACAGAGGGAGGACTACGAGTCTGGTTATTCCGTCTGCCTTGATCTGCATCACCCCAAACGTCCTATTGTCAATCCACCCGAACAAAACACTGGACAAAAGAAATCTGGCTACGGAACTTCCAACAAATTTACTAACGGAATCTGAGGCCTTCTGCACCTTTTTCACTTACCTGCTCTATTGCTTCTTCAGTAAAAGGATGCCAGTATCGCATGCCTACATATACACGAGCAGGTAGATTTTTCTCTTCCAGAGCTCTCGCAAGCGCCTCGGCCTGTACCAGACAGTCAAAGGTTTGACAAGTGATATTTAGTCCTGAGCAGATGTTAACTTCCATATTTTGTAACTATTCATTTCGATAACTGCACAGTGTCAGGCACTTTTAGTTTTGGCCTCCTTACTCCTAACTTATGGCGCCCAGCTCTGTCTGCGTTATCTTTGGTTCTTTCAGTTACAACTGAAGATAAATTTAATGCGATTGGATGCGATGCGATTGGTTCGCATTAAATTCGGAATTCAACACAGCAGATAGTTCAGTTAGATCAATTATCCAGCCCATCTTACTGAGGCGAAGTCATGCTCTTAGGACAAGAACATGGAAAAATTTGTCACAGTAACTGAAAGTACTGTCCTCTAAAAGTACTAAAATTCAGTGTAACTAAATCGTGCATCCCAGGTCCATTTACTCAGGACCGTGTAAGTATATAAGTAATAAGTCCAGGTACACCAGGCGGCCTCACAAGGACTACAAATTTTAGCAAACAGAAATTGTGTGACGATTTCTCTTTCCGTTTCTTAAATTTCCAAAGAGTGTTCAACAAACTAACCTGATCATCAGTGATTCTTCTCAGTGGAGAGCCTCCTCCGATTGAAGCGTATGCTTCAGTACTTTTGGGTGCTCTCAATGTGGAGATGAACTGCGCCAAGGGACGTTGCAAGAATCGGAACAAACGCGGTAGCCGAATGATATCCTGATATAAAAGTGCGGACATCAGAGGTCTCCTGTTTATAGCTCTCACATGTGGAAAATTCGAATCTAAGCACTTTCGAATCCAACCCCTGGTGAAGGGCGATTAATTTGAATACTAATACGAATACACTTCCTTCCGCGATTTGAGGTGCTTAATCATCCTTGGTATTGTGTACAGTGTAAGCTTCTCATTCTTGAATTCAACTAACGATTCTGCTCTGGTGCCACTGATTTGCCCATCTGAAAAACAGGATAGGTTGAGAAATCACTGAGAAAACGAGAGTAGAGACTTACAGGATCAGCGAAGAGATTGTAGAGAAATGGTTGGACATCATCAAGCGTCTCCGGACCACCCAGATTCAACAACAACACTCCTACGCGCTCCTCGTCTGTAAATTTATCCCCTGAACCATGAACCTGCACTATCTCCTGTTTAGAAGCCACAGTGGCTTCGACGACTGCACCAGCCCTTCTTTCCTTCCTAACATTTCTTCTCAAGTACTTCGTAGAAAAATTTTGTCTGTTGGCCTTGAGTTCTCTTCCGAAGCTAGCCAGCTCACTAAAAGTATAGCCTTTACTCCCGACTCTATCATGATCCTTTCCGAGCTCCGCAAAACTGTTACAGACATATTGTCGGCCATAAGAGGAATCCGGCAGCGACGTGGCACGCCTGCACTTTCACAGAGCAAACATCGAGCGCTGGACTTTCAGAAATAAGCAATTGATAAGCATGCTCAACAGTCGGCAGCCTAATGAATGAAAAGCCAATCCATGGTTCGCGATCATATGAGAAACTGGACGCAGAATTATAATCATCAATCTACTGCCCTGGGAAAAACTTCACTCCATGGCGTTTGCGGTCATAACTCACCCTTTGGAAGCCCGCTCTCCCACAACGGCAGAAACCTGAGGGCGTCCTCGGGACCGCTTCACGACCACAACAAAAGATGGAGAAGCTGTCGAAGCAGAAGCCCCAACAAATCCAGAAGAGCCCGCCGGCCCGCGGTGGTGTTGACCCTCCAAGCAGCTGCACGAATCTAGCCTAAAACTAGCCTGCACGCATTGCATTGCTCCAGAAGAAATTTACACCTGCTAAACCAAATGCTACAAGATCCAAGACCGTCCAGCAAACATCCACACGACTGTGCTGCGCTGCCCTCGTCTCCTCGCCTCTGCTCTGCTCTCCTCTCCTCTGCTTTCCTCCTCTTCCTGCTTGTCTCCAACAAGATCGACCTCCGCTGCTAACTTCTCTCCGCGGCTCTTCGATTCGAGTTACGCTCCTCCGGCGCTTGTCCGCGTCGAGGAATCCCGAAGCACGGAATCAGTCACTCGGTCAGTGGGTCAGTCGGCCGTCTGTGTGGCTCGCAGCACAACGAAGAGCATAGGAAAGGAGAGGAGGAGAGGAGAAAGGAGCAGCTGCTTCTGCGACGAGATAGACAGAGGAGACGGGAGAACGAGCAGCACGAGAAGGCCACGAATGCTCCTTTATCTCGTCAAAGAATCGAAGAATCTTTATTCCTTCTTCGGTCCCCCCCCCCCCCCCCCCCCCCGAGATGGGCAATGTTTCCCAACAAAAGATATTATTAAAGCACAAGTGTTCGTGAGAGTCCACATAAATGTCCGCAACTGCGGCAATGTGCATGTGCATGGGTTGACTTGCCAATGCCTACTTGATCGCTTAATTTGTTACGCATTCCTTATTGATAGCTAAAAGCTGAAATACGAACCAGTTTATCGGCCTTTATATGGCCTCAAATTATTATCGGAGAAAATGCCCAACTAGGTTATCTGTACTAAAATAAAATTTGAATTACATATAACATGGGAAAAGGGACTGGGCGATGTGCCCAGTCCTTTTACCCAAAGATGCAAAGATTAAAAATTTTCTTGTAGCAACTACAGTAGGCTGTGATTTTGATTTTCCAGTAACTGACCATGCTCAAAGACCTTAATGGAGAATATCTTATGTGAAGCGCGTGAGGAATATCCGCAAGGGGTTGAACATGATTTTCAAAGTCAGCTCAATTGATATGTCAAGACGAGCGTTACGAGGAACCACTTCAGCCTAGAGGGCTTAAACAAATGCAGCTTTTGGGTTGTTGAACGGGAGGTTGGAACATTTCTAAACTATTTCGATCTACCGGAACTCTCCAGAACCCCTAAAACACCCACAAACTGTCCAGTTTACAGGAATTCTTTAGTGTGATCGAGAGGGCGAGGTGCACCGAGAGCTGACAGCTGCCGACATGCATTTCAACTCAAGGACGTACAAAGGTCAAGAGAAAAATAAAATCTTCGACGAGCGATGATTTCGTTCAAACTTTTTATTCCATGCGTCTCCTTTTTCTCTTTTTTAAAGATAGGACCTCTCGAGAGCAGGTCGTTCCGCCAAGAGATGACACGTACGCAGGACCCAACTAACGAAAGCCCCTAAAGTTAGCCCCTCCCTTAGGGCTGGCACCGGTTCCCGGTCCTTGAACGCGCACGGCGAGGGCAAGGAACAGGGCGACGAGGCAACAGCATCAGCAGGTGTTATTGGGCACAGCCGCCTAGCGGAAGTCCTTGCCAAGAGAAAAGAAGCCGCGGGAGAGTCATCGTCGGAAAGTTTGTCCTTCGCCCCTGGACTTCCGGGCGGACGAGGACGAGGCAACGCAGGGCAAAAGAAGAGCTTGTGGCGCTGATGGGCCCCGCGTCAGCTCACCGAGCGAGGAGCCCGCTCTTCCGTCGGGGGAGAGAATGGAGGGCTTTGGACAATCGTGGCTATGGCTGATTCTGTGCCTCTCCGGTTAGTCACAGTCTTACCTGTTCGCCCGGGGCCCTTCTCTCTGCCTCTCCGCTTTTTTTTTATGGATTAGGAATCATATATCCACCGACGAAAAGCGACTCGAAATTGCTCCCCACGTCCCTACATCCTACTCCCAGGTTTATCTACAAAAGTAGGGTGAGTTGTGGTGTGACTTGCTTCGACTGTCTTGCGGAATGAGATTCCTTATTGTCCTTTCCAACAGATCATTTGCCGTACCGGAGTGTGAGTTGTGCATTGAGTCCAGTCGCGAGGAAAGGACGATCTCAAGATTCCATCGCTGCAGTCTGCCGTACTGTCCAGGTGACATGGATTCCTATCCGGAATCAGTCGCTGAGTCCTTCGATGTTTGTTGGTTTACATGAGGAGAGAATCAGGTGAAATTAGCTTTGCCGGAAAGATGGCAGCCCTAAGTCCCGATCAGTTCTGCAGTGGACGATTGACTGTCTGCCCAATTATCTAGGATTTTTGCAATACAGTGGGTGTGAACCTGTTTAGAGTCCCGGTCTGCTGCTTCGGTCGTGGCGCTTTGACTATTGCACTTGGAGAATACTCACCATGTCTTTCCTTTTTGACTCGTGCCATTTCAGTTGCCAAGTCAATTTTTCAATGCACTGTACAGTACGTTTATGAATGTGTTGGAACATGTCGTACGTCCCCGTCTCGCGCCAAGCCGCTGCCCGCGGCTTTGATTCGCTGTTTGCACATCGTGTGTACGGCCAAGTCGAAGTGCCTTCTACGTCTACCAAAATCGTTTATTTTTCGCTACTGAGGCATTTCTATCATTGATAACGCATTCCTGGTGTTCTGCGTAACACATTGTTGTCGACGTCGCCCGAATTTGTGACAGCCGGGAGACATGCTAAGCGTGGCTGTCCTAAGATTGTGCACGAAGGAGATGAAGATACGCGCATGGAAAAGGATGCTGAGATCAAATCCAATAATCACATCTGAATCCCGGAGGATGCTGTGGTGGCTACAGTGACTTCTTAACTGATATCGTTCACGATTTTTTATCATGACTTATCTCTCTGCTGATCACGACTCTACCAATAGTCATTCTCATCATGATATGAAAACTAACACATCTTCCTGCAGATGTATTCCAAACGACAAACAATCTGAAACAGACAGCTTTTGAGATTTCGTTTATAACATTGCGAAACTGCACGCCCATCTGTCAATTAGGCCTCTATTTGCTATGAACCACGTCGACTACCATAGAAGAACGAAAAGCGTGATCTGTATTGCAGTAGAAACATGCAGAATATGCATCGAGCTTCCACTGTACATAATTTCATGCGAGCAAACTTGGCGCTTAGAGGGAATGGTTGAAGAAGGAACGGGGATTGTTGACGAGGTATTATTCCTCTTCACACTCAACCTCCCACACTGCGGAAGTGACATATTCATTTGTGATCTTTGTTACTATTACCACCCAAAGTCGGGCATAAGCGAACACGGATATATTTGCACTCTAGATACCTTCATGGATGGACCCGAACAAGTGTAATAGAACTAAAATCTCCTCTCTCTTTGGAGGTGCAAGAGAATAGTCGTCGCATGTCTTCCCTGTAAATATACCATCTCCATCAAGAGCGTCATTCGCTTCAGGTGACATCAAGGATTACATTCTTTCCTTTCTATCTTTCTCTAAAAGGAAGGGTGTGTAGAAAGAAACGCGAAAACTATAATTACTGTTACTTCCAAATGAAGTCACCTCACCTTCCCTATCCAAATTCACTTCTTTCATGAGATGTACATGTGGTGCATTTATTGAAAGTGATTTAATGCAGCAAACGGTTGGAAGTGACCATTTATTCTATAAATATGTCACATAAAGTGCCGTATTTTGTTTTCAAAAAGTTCATTATTTCCAACAACAAAAAGTCTTTGTTGTCTAGGTGTCTTTACTAGAGAAACTAACATAGTTACAAATCTTTGTTGATGTAGTTGATTTTACTAGAAAAACTTACGTAAATGTTCAACTAAATCTTTGTCATGATCGCTTGCGACAATTTTTTTTGTTGATTACCGTTACTTTGCTAGAGAGATTAAGTGAATACTTGATTAAAACTTTGCGGCCGCACCCCAAGAGTTCAACCAAGTTCTAATATTTTGTTTGAGATATTTGACTGATGGAACACCATCAATAACATTTTTGCTTGATGGTACACATCAAGTTTCGTTTTACTCGATGGACCCTCGGACGATGTGTCGTAGATGAATTCTAATAAATGTTCTTATATTACATTGTTCTTGTATTTGTTCTTTTAAGAATATATTCTTGTAACATTTGTAACTTAGAACATTGGTTACTTCGGATCACTGTTAAACTCCAGTAAGTGAACAAATTCAAGAGGTCCTGAACGATTTTAGAGAGGTAGACAAGAATAATGATGGAGATGGAATCACCGGTACTCCACGTATCAATTCATCCCTTGACCTTTACTGAGCACTTGATGTAAGGTTATGAAGATAGTGCGGTAATTTAACCAAGGATTTAAACTCTTGGAATCGAGGGGAAGTATTCGTTAAAGGTATAAGAAGCTGAATTGGGAATGACGTTGCATCTGTACTATATGGACACGAGATGTTGTGGATGCATGCTATTTCTTTTAAGCCGTGAAAATCAATTCAAGTGAACTTCTTGCCGTGATCATGAAGGGTGGTGTAGTATGATGCCGCAGTTGAAGAGCCAATTAGGCGAAAGTGCAGATTATCTAGAACCTTGTCTGAGAAGACCACCTCGGATTTGCTTGTTCAAGAAAATTGCGCAAAAGAAGACGGAAAGAAGAAAGCGAACGCAAGTCGAACTTCCAACATGGAATATGAAAACGATTGCAATGTTGGAAATGGATCGCGAAGGAATACTTGAGCTTCGTGCCCCCGCTTCATCTCATTCCTCTATCTTTGTCACGCCCTCACTGATTTAGACCTCAACCGCTACAGCAGACCCGAACACACTTGCACAGGTCAAAACAACGAATGCATGATATCCAATTGTCCAAAAGACACGGCAAGCCAAAGCATGACGCATGCTCCTCGACCGCCCCGGTTCGCCCAGCGCTACAGATCTGACTTCGAGAATCGGTGCACCGGCGCCAGCTCTCGGAAATCGACCCCAATTCGGCGCAATTCAACTCTCGTCGAACGAGCCCTCGAGGTTGGCCAACACAACGGCATCCCCGCATAAGCCTTGGACCAGAATCCGCGTCGTGCGCAATGTCCCAGGGACTCGCTGCTCTGTCACGGACCCTCGACCACGGACGCGCCCAGCGATAGGACCTGATTCCCCTGAAAGATGGCCCGGTACAGTAAAAACGAGGAGAAGGCTCAAGCTCAGCCAGCAGTCACGCGTTAGCGGCAATGCGACTCACCGTCTATTCATACTAGAACATTGTGACGTGTACCGTCGTTGGAGTCCCATTGGGTAAAACGAAACTTGATGGGTACCATCAAGCAAAAATGTTCTTGATGGTATCCCATCAAGCAAATATCTCTATTTTGTTTCCTTGGTTATCTCATTCACTTGTAGCTCAAGATAGTTTCAAATTTTCTCGGAAACAAAAGTACATGGATAAAATAATGAACCCAAAACATTACTAAGTAAATGTTCTAGGTGCACAAAAATCTGTTGATTGAAAATTCTAATTAAGAATAGATTTCTTCAACTCATGGAGTTTCTTGTAGTATTACTTTCACCATTTTTGAACACTCCACACAGGCGTGGAGAGTGATTTCTCCGTGCTAAAATGGGAAAAGGATATTCAGAGATCAAATATAACACCCATTTCTCTCGAAGTTGTGTTACATTGCCGACAAATTCGGCCGAAAACATGAAAATTTAGGTCAAAATTCGGCCAAAAATTGTCAAGTTCCGTATATTCCGTACTTTGATTTGAGAATTATCCTTATTTTTTTGAGATACATAACATGCGGAATTCGCACTATATAGAGAACAGCAGGGCTCTCTATATAGGCATGTTGTCATGTGGGTACGCTGTGCATTCTCGGAAGAGATCACAAATAAGCAGGACTCTCTATGTAGGGCGGATTTCTTTTAATCCGTATCTGTCCACTGTTGCAGTGTTCAAAAATTGTCGAACTAATACTCCGAAAAACTTGAAGAGATCTATTCTTAATCTCTTGAATCAGACTCTCCCATCAGCAAATTTTTGTGAATCAAGAACATGTTCTCCTTACAAAAGCTATTTGTGTACTTTCATTATTTAATCCATGTCGTTTTGTTTCCAAGAAGATTTGAGTCGTTGCCTAGAACTAGAACTTGCTTGGTTGAACTCATCGGGTGTCACCACAAAACTTTAGTTGAGAAACTCCGTTAATTTTTCTAGTAAAGCAATTGAGATGAACAAAGAAGTGATCACAAACGGTCACCGCAAAGTTTTAGCTGGGTATTTTCGTTAGTTTCTCTAGTAAAGCCACCTAGAATCAACAAAAATATTGTCACAAACAGTCACCACAAAGTTTTAGTTGAGTGACTCCCTTAGTTTCTCTAGCAAAGCCACCTAAATAACAAAGATTTTTTTGTTGGAAATGCGGAACTCTAAAAACGAACTCTCGAGTTCCATATTTGCCTGATTTAGAGAGACCAGCTTATCTATCATGACAATTCATAAATGGTTGATGATATGAGAAAAACTCTATAATTGAGTACTTATAGAACTTGAAAGACCAGGTATCTCTAGCTTGATGCATAAATACACGAGACACATTCATTCTTTGTCATATTGCCCACTGTCCACTACACTATTTTGACTGTTTTGACCCTGAATCCAGAATCATCTTCATTGCTAACCACTGGCGAATCTTGGACCGATCTATACACCAAGTACTGAAGCGCAACTCCTCTTACCTCTTCAGGTCGATTATTGGGTCTGGCGTACGAGAGCATATTTTATCCCAATATGTCATTCATTGTCATTACTAAGTTGGCAATCAAGAATGGCGTGTAGTTAGATGTCTAGTTTGTTGGCTTTGGGGTTGGTGACCTTCTAATGATGGCTAATGACAAATGCTAAGACTTAGACCTATTATTACAGGGAAAGTATTTTTGTGATCAATTACCCGCACCATTGTTCTTTAGCTTTCCATACTTTTTCAA
Organism: Marchantia polymorpha subsp. ruderalis; assembly: GCA_037833965.1. Classification (NCBI taxonomy): domain Eukaryota; kingdom Viridiplantae; phylum Streptophyta; class Marchantiopsida; order Marchantiales; family Marchantiaceae; genus Marchantia; species Marchantia polymorpha. The sequence goes on from AP031357.1 coordinate 510,268, forward strand.
CAAAAGTTTTCTTTTCATACTTTTCATACTTTTTCATAAAAACTTTTCTTCCCTTCAACTCCAAGTAGTATCGCTAACCTTGTCATGAACATCATATCATCATCATTCGATGAGCAGAAAGTTTCACACAGTTGAAGGTTTTGAACTCATAACTTTTTGTAACGGAGCTTTTCTAAACTTGTAGCTTCATTCGGTGTGTTTATGCATATGAACGGTGAAGACATTCTCAGAATCATGTACTGTAAGTGAACTTGAACATTGTTCTTCTTAGATCGTTAGGACTTGACCATTCAGATACCTTAATTGATCTACGACATATATGTCCCGTAGTGATACTTTTCAAACCTAATATTTTATTTCACGTCTTGTTTGAACTGGTTTGATGGGTCTTACGATAGTTTCTTCTTCTTTTTTCATAGCATTTCACATTGAGACAAAACCGAGAAGAATCATTAGCTAGTTTGATCGCATATTATATTTTCAAGACACTTGAAACTGTGAAGAGCAGACATGGAGATGAATATATTGCAACACATAGTCTGGAAATCAAGATGTCTAAGATCCTTCCTCAACAAGACCAGTGACATTGGTTTGTTTGCTCGGCATTTCGGTCAATGCGAATGCAGGCATACTATATAATAAATTTAGGGCAGGAGGCCAACACAATCACTTAAGAGCCTACTAGAGTAGTACTACTACTAGCCTACAAAGAGTCTGGATTCTCTTGTAAGAGTATAAACTTATTATAAAAATTTCCTATTCTCCATGAATTCTTTTTCATTTGGATAAATGTCTTGAGAATTGTTGGAAGTTTAAGAAGATACACCTCAAGAGTATAAGGTTTTACACACCTAGTTAAGAATTATTACCTCAATGGTTTCTTGTAAACGTAGCTTGAAAACATATAAACATCTTTCACATCACATTTTGAATAAAGGTGCCAAACCTCATACATGTATAAAAGCAAACAGATATCTTCTGCAGTTTTGCATACCTAATACTTACATGGGATGACTAGGTGACTATTTACTGTCCACTATTATTGCAATGTTAAAAATGCGATTGGTAGATATCTATCATCAAGTGTGATGTTTAGATCACATTTACACTACGAAAAAGATTATTTGTTCCTCGAGTGTAACGAGGGCACGCTGTATTTTCTATCCATCAAAGCTCTATCTGTCAAGACTTGTGTCCAGCGACCAGTCCCGGGGCCAACATCACAATCTGGTCGTCTGGCCTCGGAACCCTAGGCCCACAGGTGACATTCATCTTGATTCTTCACAATTAGGCTCGCCCCAATAATTACTTGTCGTTTTTTTTTAACACAGGCCTCAGCCCCGGTGATCTCGTTCCTCAACCTCTTTGGGTTCCATAAAGTACTACTTGGCAACAACACAAAAGTGGGCAGTGAGGCAATTCAAGAAGTCGGGCTCTAACCAGGTCGGGCAGCATCAGGTTCAAAAAGGCTATCCTAAAAACACCGTAATTATTAATTGGCATGAAATTGGATTTGAAATTTGAAATCTAATCATACCCAAATTGTGTCAACTCTCGGTGAAATTAACGAGGCAGCGGTGAAAGGGGCAAATTACCGCCGCTTGCAACTCTTCGGAGTTCGAATTAGGGAGAGATTCGTGTAGGGTAGTCAAAGCAGCTAGAGTTTCTCAGTCTAGGGACGAAATTATGTCCAATTCTCAGTGAAATTAATGAGGCAGCTGTGGAAGGGGCAAATTACCGCCGATTGCAACTCCAAAGAGTTTTTCAGTCTGAGGACGAAATTATGTCCAACTTAAGTACGAAGTACTAGGTTGCTACAGTTTTTTAGCAATAGCAAACTAGTGTGGCTTTGAGTGTAGAGATTATTGAAATGAAAGCTATAGAAATGGAAGCTATGGAAATTGTAGACCTTTCCAATCTATCGAATAATTGGAACCAACCTGCTTCTTGGGTGCAAGTTGGATGAAAGCCAGCGATGTGTGGGAAGCATTTAGGCTTGAAGAACACTGCTAACTGCGAGTGAATTGCAAAAAAACGAGAGTGTAATCATCATCTTAACAATTGTGCTCCATTCAAGAAATTCAAGAAATTAGTGAATGGTATGAACATCAGTTCCTACCAAGCTCGCGCTTGGTAGGTAAGATCCACGCAAGAGACAGAGAGCAGGAGCGCACCGGGCTAAAACTTGAGTTTTCTTGCTTCATCTCAAAACTCAACCTCCTTGGGCCTTACAGAGGTCGATCACCACAAAGAGTACCACGGAACTTGATGGCAAGTACCTTATCGGTTGACCACATATTTCGTCTCAAATTGCACTTGACATGAGAAGAACCACTTTTCAATCACTTCAAATCATTACGTAAGAGCAGAGCATTTCTCCCCTTTCCTTCGAATCACTGCTCATACTTCCTACGAGGAGGAGCTGCGAATGATGTTGTACTTACTACAAGCTTTTGTAATCAGGGAGAATATCAGAAGGTAAGATTTTCACCTATAAGCAGTTCTTGATCTTTTGCCCGACGAATACTCCTCCTTGACCCTAATTGATGGGTAAAGGCAGACAGACGGGCTACTTTCTTTCTCAAAAGGATGGGACTTGGATAAAGCTTGAAATTTAACAAGCTTCCTTCCTAAGATGAATGCCTTTTGGCTGAAGAAAAAATCGCCACGGAAACTTTTCTCTGATGTCGAACTAATGTTCAGCACTAGCCCTAAAACTAATCCTCTTCGGAACCAGGATAAGGGTCGTCATCCGACCGAGATCTCATAAACCTAAACGGCGCGTCCCCCATCGAGGTGAAGGGCATTAGACCTAAAACGCGTGCAGTTTTGATCTCCCGATTGATTTTCCGTTGGGCTTTGGCACTAACTTGATGCTGCACAAAAAGTAAGAAACAAGAACATAAGAGTCCTCTTATCTGATCGAAGCTTGTAAAACAATAGATAGTCTCAAAGCTAAGTTTAAAATTGAGTTCGAACAACTAGCGACTATTGGGAATTGGCAGATGCTGAGACGAAAGGCTTACATGTCGTCGAGGAAGGATCCTGGAGGACTCTCGAAGAAAGTTTGACAAGTAGCGAGGATTCTGGCAAAACGCAAAATATTTGTCAAAACTGATTGTATGCCAGAAACGACTTAATATATAGTTAGGACTAAATCTTTAACCAAGTCGTATGCACCAACACCTCTTCAAAACATCTTTAGGTGTAAAGAGCTGTAACTTAACCTACTACAAATAGATATTGCACAAAATTTCCAGAGGAAAACAAAACACGAACAGATCTCCTTCGGATCGAACAATCTTTGGGCAAATCAACTGAGATAGATATTTCAAGTTTGCTGATGTCTGCGGATGATGCAGGGAACATTCAACAGGGTCAATATCACGATACTACACAAGTAGAGGCTCACCCTGAAATCAGCAATCTGGCAAACTTCTTTCGAAGAATAATTTTTCCGTGTCCTCGAAGTCGGCTTCTCCAGCTCCGCCACTGGCTTGGATATGTCGAGATCCTGCCGAATGAAAGCGACCCTCGTTTAACTATGGTAGGTAACGTTTCTTAGAGTCCTAAAACTAACAATTTACATCTAGAACTGTCAACACCACAAGCTACACATTAATTAACTCGCCAACACAACAAAATAACCCTGTTCCCTTGCGTTGTTCATTTTCTTACTTGCCAACTTCCATTAGCTTCTTGCCAAGAACGATAAATCCAAAGGATTTAGGGTGTAGCTCAACTCGACATACCTCGGGATCGTAAAGTTGTCCAGGAAAGAATAATCTGTCAGCTCTTAAGCGATACGGGCGTTGCTCGTCCTCCAAATCAAATTCCTCCAGATTAGACAAAGCTAGATCGGTCAACACCTGAGCTTTGTCATCATCCCAATCTTCATCTTCATCCGCTCCTGAATCCTCTTCACCTTCGTCATATTCGCGAATTCCTCTGGCTGATCTTCCTATCTCATCGAGCTCTCTTAGGAAATCGTCATCTCGAGTATCGTCTAAGTCACTTGCAGTGCCAAGGACTCGATACTCAAAATCATCAAGTGCTTCCACCTTTGGCAGTTGCATCTCCACTGACACTTGAGCCACCTCACCACTTGGCTTTGGCTTAGCTGCAATAAAACCAACTCCACTGTTGGAATCAGTGTCCTGCGAGTTGATGAACTGAAACATGCAAAGGGACGGCCTATGGCTGTGAAAATCTCAAACAGGTATCCACATCTAGCAAAATGAGCCTGATTTCAAACAACCTGCTGAGGGTAGGGCCGACCGCTTCGCATTCTCTGGAAAAGGTGATTTCTGCTTTGAAGAGTAGCTGGTACTTCTAGCTGGTTCTCTTTCTGCATGTGTTGTATACAAAGTCAGATAAGTCATGAAATCACGGGACCTAGTGCTTCTCGAAAATGAACAAAGATATATGAGACACATTGCAAGGTGTCGAAGCAGCACACCTTGTAGGAAACTGGCACTGGGACTGTCACGGTTAGTCAGATTCCTGAGCTTATCCAAACTTGGTTCGCCTGTGTATGGACAACAGTTTATGATCAAATTCAATCAGCTCAATATCAAGAGCCACTCGAGATGTAGAAGGGTGCATACATGAAACAACTAGAAAATTGCAGGTTCAACTACTGCATTGCTGAAAATGAGAACTTCGGCACAGGAAAGTTGGAGCAAGAGAATCATACCAGAAAAACTAGATGGCTTGAAGGACTCATTTATAAGAGCGTCCAGATCGATAGAACCCTTCGTCTCACGGGCAGTCTCCTTTACGTGTGATTTCAAATCAGGTGTGACTAACTCATCCTCAGAATATTGTGACCTCGTATACGTCGAAGAAGACATCTCTTCGCTTCCAGTTGTCTCTAAAGAAATAAAACAGAGAAACATCCGTCACATGGTAGCCTCCCACCTGCGGAAAGTGGGACTAATAATGACAATCACTTGAAAGTACAAGTTTTGCAACCAAAAAAAATTTCAAAACAAAGCAGATATAATACTGTGGTATAATCATATATATAGTGTGCTTCGTGGACCGTATACCAGAGGAAAAGGGTAGATTTCCATATTCCTCGACTTCCGATGTTCCTCCATAAGAAGAACTGCTTGTTCCAACTACGTCGTCAGCTGTACATGGAAGACATCCGAACAACTCTTATCACGAATCCACCACAACTGGACGTTAATACAACATATGGCACATGGTCCATAATGAAATGATCCACCCACTACTGCTCTTTCACATAAAGGTGGTAACAAAGTCGGTTGCAATCTATCCAAGCTTTTAATTTTTTTGTCAAATCCGCAAAGTTGTCTACAGATACAAGTACATTCCAGTACAACGGAGAGTTATTGAGCAACAACCAACATGTCGCTCGAACTCAAATCATAATATACAATCAAAATAAAATCCCAATAATATGTTAAGTCGACTATACGAGGAGGTATGTGTTGTCTTAGTTACAGGAATGGGCATGCACCTTTCCGGACACGAACACAGAGAAAGTTTCATCGTTGCAAGGTCAAATTACTCTACGGGAACACCATGTCTTGACCAGGGCACCTCAAGGTCCAGAGGGCTGCCAAGAGCCAATACCCTTCATCATGCGTTTTTATAACACCAGGTGTCTACAAAAGTAAGCGGCACAAAAAGTTTGATTGTACTATACACCTAAAAACACATCTCACTAGTTTGAGTTGAAACTAACCTGATAGGGAGGACCTCGTCACACTATCTTCGAATAAGGAGTCTGCACCTGAGGAACCACTTCTCTCCTCACCACCAGCTTTTGCTGACAAACGATCAGTTTCAATAAAGACGGAAATTAGTAGTTGGAATGTGTTCCAAATCACAGTACTTTAAGAATAGCATAAAAGAGGAGTAAATACTCCAGAGATTTTCATTATTCAAATTTCATAGTGAAATATCTCTTTGCAGTATTACATTTTTTACTCAGCATATTAAGTTCTTCGACTGGAAGTTCACTATGTCCATGATGAATAAAAGCAGTAAACCCTTATTCATCTTACAATGGGCAAGGCGGTCTTCAATCCACTTTCTCCACAAACGTTTATCTCCGGTAGCTTGAGGCGAATCCTCCGCTGGCTCCCGCGGTCCACCATTGCCGGTACCCTCCTCTAGATGATGGCACAGGTGGACATTCTCAAATATGTATATCATTCACACAAAAGAATACTGGAAATGATGATGCAAGCTCAACCTCCTTATTTGTCATGATAAGGAATCTACATAAAACTCTTCGCCACAACTGCAGATTTGACAGTCCGGTTTCTTAATTCCACACTAGGTTTTGACTTGAGAATCCACCCTCTTCACTTTTGTATATTAGGGTTGATGGAAGATAATGAAGACGGACTTAGAGCAACTGTCATTTTGTTTGTCAATTTACCATAAAGTTTTTGTCAGTTCTTCTTCAACTGAGCTTAGGCCATAAACCTGTCATCGATGGAATTGTTCATTTCTTTGCAGTGAGATGAGCGATCGCAGAATAGATCATCAAGAGAAAGAAAATGCAGATATACGGGTGAACATCCCAAAAAGGTTTAGGGTTCGGCGCTGGAACAGCAATTCTATATACACACACTGAACTGTATTCTTCAACAGATCGGTCCCCGATCCCGTAAGACTAGTCCTGCTTCAGTTCCCAGAAGAAACACAAAGAGAACAACGGCCCCAGAAGTAAGTCACAACACTAGAATTCGTACCTGAAAGTCTATCAACTGTGGAAACCGAGATACTCCGTGACGAGCCAACACCCAGCTGCTGCCAGGAGTTCAGCAAGTGATCAAGGGAAGGAAAATTTACAGACCCCGATCGTAATCGAACAAGACGCCATCCGCTCAAACTCATCGTGAAAATTCTACTACCGTCCGCTCACTCGCGCTTAAGCTGATAGGATCTGTGTCCCCAAAGAATCATCTAAGAATCGAAGTGATCACAGCTCCCCTGAGCGGCCATCGCTGGGGAGCTCTAGTTCTAAACCCTGGTCCGCTCACAATCCAATTCCAACTGACGGTGACAGAGAAAAACGCACGAGAGTTCCTCACTCTGTTGGGACTGATGACCTCTCCCCTGTCCTTTGTGCATCCGGGCACTTCAAAAGTCAGTCTAAAACCCTCGTTCACGTGCTGAATTAGTGCAATCTGTCTCCTAATTATGTGTTCCGACACTTTGCATTGCTCCTTTCATTCCATGCGTCTCCCTTACATTCAGACAGAACAAATGTTTATGTCTTCTTTCTATTCCGACGGTTGAATCAATACCTTAGTTAAGGTATTGATACAAGAATATGATTGTATCCTGACCTTAACCTTCTTCATATCTTTCCTGATTTGTGATTCAAGTGTCAAATCTTGGTTTTTTTCATGAATAGAATATACAACTCATTGAGCTACCTCTACACCCTTACAGTAAAGCTAAGTCAAAGTGTAGGAATAAAGCGTAGGCGTCTTATTAATGTGATTTGAACAGGTTGTTTAGAAGTCCATTTTTCTAGCTTCGGTCATAAATGCAGGCCCGAAAATAAGTGATGACTTCTTCATTTGAAATTTTTCATGTCTTGGATTTCATAATCCAGTCTGGACTAACTATACGAAAGGTAATTTGATCTGTTTATGGAAATACTTTTAGTTTGAAACGTTGCATAATAAATTTTTTTTATCAAGATGAAACAGAAACATTCATATTTATTACATAATTATCATCATACTCTTGAGCTAATTTTGAATTACCTTTTCAATTCAACCGATTCTGTGTATAAGGCAATTCTCGCGTATAATACTGACAAGGGATTTAAAAAATTCGATTAATTAATTAAATGTTTATAATATCATTTTCAGAAAATTGAAAAATTATAATTTCTTTAAATTTCTTTTTAAAGATTTAAATCCAATCAGGTGAAGATCTCAAAATCAACATCATGAATATCTGAATTAGATACTGAAATCTAATCGTCTCTTGTAACACACAATAATTTTGTATTATACTTAAGAGATTTTGTGGTTACCCATCTGATTTCTTAAATAAAGTCAGAGGCTATTTTTGTCATTTGCATAACATGAATTAAAAAAAATATAACCAAATGAACATTCTCATGCAAATTTGTAATAAAACAGATGAATGTTAATATAAATATCATTTCTAGATATATGTTTCAATTCTTGTTTTAGTTCATCGAACTACATATGCAAGATAAAAATCAAAGATTTTCGAATGGATGTAAAGTATCCTTATTGTTATGCAAAGATTTCTGATATGCATTGAAAACGGAAAATGGTGATGTGAATATATATGTGTTTGTTCTCGACCATGTCAATTATCCCTTTGAACTTATATAAGTCGGCTTTCACAGCTAAGATAAAAGTTATGAGACAGATGATTCTTACAAATATTCTTCGAAATTAATTTCCATTCTTGAATTGTTACATTTTGGAAGAAATGAAGCATGTGACACTGTAGATATATTAACAATGTCAATGCAGTTTCAAAAAAATATACTATTCAATAAATCTATATCTTAAATTTCATCTTTTCTGATTCGCTAGTTTTATTTATCAAGCATGAACTGATTTCTCAATCAAACATGAACCCTAAATTTAGTATTAAAGTGAACTTTCTGAAAAAAAAAAATCATTATAAAATATAATACATCAAAAAAATGAATCTAATAGATATCGATCTACTAATTACATTTTTTCAGGTTGGAATATCAAATGAGTATTATTATATATGGTCATATTAGATCTTTCAAGATTACATAATTTATTTTGAATAGAAGTCTTTATGTTGCTTCTATTTGTCTCATGGGTTGTCACATGCACTCTTTTACTTGTGTGTGAAAGATCTAGGATTTATTCTCCTCTCTACATATTTTCTACAATCTATTGTACTCAAGAAAGCAGTACCATCATTGGTCGCTACATGCAATTCATAATCTCATAGTTTACCTAAGAATTAATATTATTTTTCTTGGTGCATACGTTGATATCTTTGGTGGGTATAGCAGTCTTGAATTAAATTCTTTGAAGATATGCCCTCATTGCATAAGGTGATAGCAATGGTGATTTCACATATTACTCTTCCAAGAAAGGTTGATATGTTGTTAAGTAAAGTATGTATCACAATGTTGCATTTCATTTATACTAGTATACTAGTTATGTGTTGAACTTTAGATGTAGCAGTTGATCACATGACTTGAAGTTCACCTGGAAGTCGAGAGATCATTACGTACGATGTCAATAACATGTCCATGAGGTGTCTTTTACGTTATGGACATATCTCATATTGTGGAAGAGTTGTAGTCGGTCAATGTTCAAACATATCTAAATATCATTCATGAGAACAAAATATAGTTGCATAGATGCAATCATTCATATCATGTATGAAAAATTATCCAAGATATGAATATCTATAGATCTCAGAGTGCAAATGTGCAACTTTTCTTCTTCCGGCTTTTATTTCATACGGAGCTAAAGAAGTGACTATTTACGTGTTAGCAAGGCAATGTGCAAGAGAGGTTTTACTATACTAAGAGTCATAGTTGTCAAATAGCCTACTCTATGTGTTGCACAACCTATTTTCATTGCTCTAGACCCTAACTTCTTACACCTTTATAAAATGGAGAAACTGTTTGTTTGGTGTTGCCAGATGAACGCGAAGAATATCTCTCCCGTTTGTAAAAAGTATGGCAAGTTTCCAGAATTTGAATCTTAAATTCCTGGTAATTATAAAGATTTTGGTAAATAACAATACTTCAAACCTCTAATGATAGAGGTTCAACATAAAATCCCACGAAGAGAGTGAAACCATTACAAGTACTGTATTTGTCTCAAATTGTTAGATGTTTTCTTGGGAGAACTGTAGTATCTTGTCTTAACTAGTGATCACTCATCAGTTTTCAACACTCTTTAGTCATTCACACCTAGTATACAACAGTAGTTACCTAATCTGTTCTGAATGCACCTGTGATCGGATCCATTGACAGAAGACGGTTCGGTTTCTTAAAATGAATCAAGGGGAACTCTATCTTCATACAATCTTCCATGATTGAAATTAAATTTTGAAACAGTTCAAGAGTCAAACTTGATGATCATACTAGTAAACTTTATTACTTTACACATCAAAGCTCGGCAGCGCAATAATATCGCGCGTTCGACTTGTATTACACTTTACAGATAGTACAAAGCTTCCAGTATGAAGCAGACGTTGTAACTAACGAGACAGTGACCTCATAAACCGATTGAGCGATGCAAATACTCCAAGAACACTTTGAAGTGGAGGTGGCTCATCACTGGCTTCACCATTGCCACCGCGTTGTTTAGCCATGTACAGCATCTGCCAACGACCACAGTTCATTTTGCCTTAGAAACATGCTTGCAACCAGCTAGCATAGCATACACTAATTATATTGCAAATACTAATCCTCTTCAGGTGGATATGCACGCTTGAAATTTGACAACAATAAGCATCGCTCCAAATATGGCGCAGTTCATACTAGGGAAGACAATATGCACCTGATGAGTTACCAGAAATGTCGAGGATCATGATTGAGCAGAGAATTTGTTTCCTCTAAGTTCTAGGAAAGAAGTAGAAGGATGTAGACCGATAGCATCATAATTTTGACACAAACCTCAACGTCCTCAAGTATGGGGCGCTCTCTCTCCACCTTCGCTAGTATGTACCGACCAGGTACTTGCTCATCGTCAAAGAATACTTGCCAGTTTCTGCAGATCATAAAGCGAACAAATTCCTACTTATTGACTTCGGAGAGATGTTTCGTGTTTGCATAGACTCATGTCTCCAGTAGAAGTTTCATACTAGGGTTGAGTACGGTCTTTAACGTACACTATATAGCAGAAAAAAATCTTGAAGCTTCGGATCACGAATATACGAGGAGCTTAAATGAGAAAATCAACATACCCTGGATATCGCCGGAATATGGATCCAAAGGAAAGTGATCGCATCGAGTACACATAATTGAATGTGCTGCAGAACCGACCAAGGTAAAAGAGACCGGGTAAGAACAGCAGCAAAGAAAAATGTGTCGCAGTCCTGTGGACCTGACGCATTTCGCGATCGATTAAGCTCTTACAAGGACAGATTGTTGAACTGCAAGCGTAATCACTCTTAATCGAAAAGATAGATGGAACCAACGCTTGATACGGCTCAACCTACCGCTAACAAACGCGTTCAGAAGATTTACCTGAGGAAGAACTCACGCATCCGCCTAACATTCAGACCAATTCCGACCTCACCACTTTGGAGCCGTGGGTTCCACATGATGAGAGGACGTGGCTACATGCATAACATGAACATGTGTCAGAGCTGTCTCGACTATTTCTTAGGTGATCAGGTTCTAACTACTTCTTGAAGTGCACCTTAGGGCTAAGCTTCAATTCCAATAAACAATGTAGAAAACTTACAGGCCCATCGTCTCCATCAACAAGAGCCACTGCGATCCGCTGGACATCAGCCAGGCCCTGGTAATCAGGTGATACTAAAACCACAACATCATCGTCTGCGTTGATAGGTTTCCTGTCGTTTAAACTGCAAAACATATCCAACGAATCAAAAAGCAATATGAGTGACTTACTTCAAGAATCCAACTAAGGGCTTTGCATCTCTAGAAGTTTATGCAACTCCGATGGTTCTCTCATTAGTTTAACACAGAGAGGCAACCTTCGCAACATCTTGTAATGGACAGCAACTCACAAGACGGCACATGGAAGGAAACCTGGCAAAGCTGAAGGTAGCATCCTTCCACTGATACTTTAGCATAGCGGCCACACCAGCATCTGGGAAGATTGCCTTCAATCGCTGCACACACGCTGCACCACGTCAAAACTTTCATTACTGATTTCGACCTGATCCGAACCTTTTCCCCAAAGTTGTATTCTATTGCCTTCGAATACCGCAGGATGTTCTCTAAGGCCAGTCCAGGAAGGGTAACCAGCTTCAGACTGACATACCTGAGTTCCAAGACGTTCTTGGAGATCATCCAAGAAGATTTGTGATAAGTTCCATATCCTAATCTGGTCACCTTCTTCACCAAGGTTCTGAAACTCCGGCAACAGAAGCTCTACCTGTATTGTTGGCCAAAGTCACCATCAGTTCCAAGATTGAACGGGATCTTCGAAATCTGGATGAAAATTGAAAGATACAAAGTCCATCCTTTCAGACGATGGTTTAGTTAAAAGTCAATTTGCAGAATCCACTGCAAGTTCGGCTAGAATGGATGCATCATGACTAGAAGGCCGTTGCAGTGATATCGAAAGCTTTAACCTATTTCAATAAAACAAATCTGAGACAAGCAACCACTAGAACCACGTGATTGCTACTTCGCCTCTACTAGTATTGCGGATTGTGTGTAAACTAATGTTGGATCTTGTCAACCTGTGCTGGGAACTCGCCAGCACAGGGTGGTTGAGACCTATCGTGGATCTTGCGGCCGAATATCTTGCTGCGTGGCAATTCTCTCTCCGACACAGTTCGGCCAGCCGCATTCACTATGAGAACGCTTTATATCAAGCGTGAAATTGCGCTCCTTCTTTTAGATCGTATCAAGAAAAAATAGTACAAGGTACATACTGGGTCACACCGACCTCAATGAAATGTTGCAGTGCAATGATCTCGAGATCAGATACTATTCCAAAACGTGCCGTAAGTCACAGCTGTACTAATTACTTAATACGATCTTGGATCTGCATCGTAATCTCTGCCACCAATTCGTACCATCTATTGTTCGACCTATGGAAATGATAAAGATATATACAACATAATGCATAGTGAAGATTCACGATTTTTGACCAAAACAAGAGACGGTGTCTTGAGTGAGATGCGCGGCCGAGACTATGTCCCTGTACGGACCTTAACACCACGGAGGAGTGTCGTTCAAAAAATAGCAAATTGAAAACAGCGCAGGATCGTCAATTAAACAGCAGGTAAAGGGGAGTGGATTGCGGCTCGTACTACTGCTCTGGTACCACCCGAATTTATGTACAAGGCGGTAGATTCGCTGGATTGAATTACGGCCCCTTCCAGATTTTCGGGCAATACTCTGAAATGCGAAACACCCACAATGACAGCAAATGTTCAAAAACTTCCTCGGTATATGTGTAGTCGGTGAAATTTACTCTTCACGAATGCACGAAAAATAGAAGAGCCCAATCCCGCGCTCAGAAAGCCAAGCTTAGAGTTGCGGAAGTTACTATCGGCTGATACAGTGTATCCAAAGAAAATGTCGTCACTCCAGCACTCTACGGTAGAGGAGAAAAGAACCAAAGATGATCCAAAGGCAGCAATATAAAGCCCGAACAAGCCCGCTCGAAGTCCACTTACATTTACGGGTGCTAAAATTCCACGTCACGCCAAGATCAAGAAATGTACCTGTCTTCCCTCTCCTTCTCGTCTTCACTGGAACTTTCGCTACTCTCGCCCCTGACCTCCACAAGACCTGGCAATTCATCAAAGCCTCCCTTTTGAGGATCAGAGCCTTCTCCAGCAGTGAATTGCTGAAATTTGGCCTGGCGCCTCACGCACCTCCTCCTACCTACTGCTGCTGACCTCCTGGTCGAACTCATAGTACTCACATTCCGAATTGTAGTCCTACAACGAGAAGGAGACCAACTCTGAAGAGGAAATGCCGAGAATCCCGTAGAAGTTGCCTGCAGCTCACACACGGACGATATACCAGCAGCCACAGCGCTGCTCATTTGGGAAGTTTTCACAGAGTTCAAAGCAGCCATCGCTGAGTCCACGGCGAAATTTTTTCTTTTCCTCCCTCTCCCTCTCCGTGTCTCTCTCTCTCCTTCTCTCAAACTCTGTACAAAGAGGCCCAAAACATGGCCCAACGTTTCACAAAAGTAGTCTACGAATGTCCATCAGGCACGCGGGCCTCGAAGAAAGAAACAGCAGGAGTGAATTTCTACCTTGGTAACCACACGAATTCTATCTATACTTATTTGAATGTGCGTGCCCTTGGTGCCTAATGTTCTTGCCTTGGGAGCCAAGGTACGGGTAGCCGGCAATCTGGGCGGACTGTCGAGCAGTAAACGGCAGCTGCCGCTGACTCAACTACAAGACACTACGAAGGCGAGGGAGCTCATTGTGAAATGATCCCCATTCATGGAGCAGGAAGCGGAGCATGGATAGGCGACGAGTGCGATGCGCTGTAACCACCGCTCGTGGATATGCTTGAAACAGAATCTGCGCTCAGGGGCCATGGGCGACTTGGTTTCAGTTCGCTCGGCAGGAGGACTGATATTCGCCAGCCCCTCCCCTCATCCATACCATCCATGCCTGTATCGAATTCTTGCCGCTCGGCGCTTGCTCCGTCGCTCGCTCTCTCACTGGTCTGCTGTCCTGAATATTGAATTTGTTCTGTGCAGACTCCGAAGCCCCCGCTCGGCTGAGGGACGACGGATGTGGGTCCGGGCTGGACGTGTCCCCTATCCAGGAACGAGGCCACCCGTTCATGATCTCAGCACACCAAAGACGATTGGAATATTGAGGAAGGCGCGGAAGAGTCTCCGCTTCTTGCATGACTTACATGACGCTTCCCATGCAGTCCGTTCCTTGGAAACTTCGTGGAAAATAATGTCAATTTTCATATATTCAGCTATTATGAATGCCTTTCGAATATGCCATGGGCTTCAGCATACTTACATTGCTCCGTCCATTCTCACATGCCTCAATTAAATTGCTCTCGAATTTGTCACCCAAGCTGTACACACACAACTTACATCATACTCCTTTCTCTATACATCGAACAAACAACAATACGCGCCACATATCTTACGACATCCTCGAATAAACATTCACCGAATATTCATATACATCACACTTTATTACACCCTACATTATTTGAGAAACCAACCTCAGCGTAATCTTTGTGCATTATCGGACATAAGTGTTCAAAATCAGCATTGAAATAAACGCAATTCAAATACCCAATCGTCCAATATATACTATCCGCGCAAGACATTCACAAATACTCCATTCCTCTCAAACTGCTTCTTCTAACCAGCCTTGCACAACACGCCAAGCAAACTTTTCTTCCTCAACAACATGCATGCAATACCTGCTTGCAATAGTGTTGTATTATATCTCATCTATGTACTTTGTACATTTCAAAACAGATCTAAAAAGCTTCAAAAACAAAAATTCTCTCTCTTCCAAACAAACATCCCAAAGGCTTACTAAAATCTTTTAAAACCACCATAAGAGTATCCATAATCAAGTGTCAAAACATCACAAATTCCAATGAGCGTAGCAAAAGTTTACTTATAACCTACTAATTCTTCATAAGCTCAGTGCGTATTAAAAATATGGTAAAAGTCAGAATTTGAAGTAGTCTTACATTAATATGAAACATTATGTGCAATTTAATATTCAACATATGATGCGAGATTGATAAAAATATAAGATCATACAACAAATATGTTATTATTTTTTAAATGCTAGTTCAATTGTAAATTATAAACCATAGATACAAAAGATACATTTTCAAAGATGATCGAGTAGATGAATACAAGTTGAGTAAGTTATCTAAGCACATAGATGTATTTGTAAAGAGGTAAACCAAATCAAAATATAGCTTTCCAAGGTGAAGATGGATTATAATATATGAACAAGTAATTGGGTAGTCATATGGAATGTAAGATCAATATTCTTCATAGATTGTGATTTTTTAACTATTGATGAGAATCACACAAGGGAAATTAGTGAGCTCATGTTAATGTTAGTCAAAACATAGATCTATAAAAGATTAGACAAAGGAAAATATGTTATTATATATAATTTGGACTTTCCTTGAAAACATTGTGTATAGGAAAATCTTAAAGTCTAACATTTACCTTCACACTATTACAGTTATTTCTGTACATAATATCATAATAAGCAACATCAAAATTAATAATTCTATTATCAGGTTTGAATTTAAAGCCAAATTCAATCACAAAAATAGATATATAATAATAACACACATTTTTTTCTGTTGATATGCTTATGTTAATTGTATCATGAAAAAGAAGCTCACCTGCTTTCAAATTTTGCATCATTGACAAACCTCATACAACTTTGCAACTAACAAAAATCAAAGTTTACAATATATTAAATGATAAATCATTTTTTACCTGATTTATATCTAACCATGTACATAGATTTCAACATAAATGTGGTACATGCATGTTGTTAATTCACATTTTTGTATATATTTGTTAAGATTGTATGTTTAGTATTCATTCTTTATTGACGTAAATCATAAGCACTTATATCACAGTAGGTACGAATTAATTTGTTAGGGATATAAGTTTGTTTATTGTTTAGCATCATGAATTGAGGTATATAAGCATTTGGGAAATATTCATAATTTTTATAATACTTCTTTTCATGATTACATATTTCATCTTTTTTTAATGTTTTTTTTCATTTATTAAAAGAATATATCTGAATATTTGTTGACTTCACATTTTATTTAGATGTTATTTGGCTATTTGATGCAAACTTACATATTCGTATAAAAAAATCCAGATAATTACAGTTAGAATAAAAAATCTCGCCTAGAAAAAAAGTATGACATGATGACTTTAGTAAATGTTTAAATATGCAAGATCTCATATGTGCACAAAATGATGTACACGTTCATTGAGTCAAGCAATGAATTATACGTGAATAAGATAGGAAAGCTTTCAAAAATACAATGAACATTATATATATATATATTCTAGTGAAACATATGGTTTGGCATTAGCATTGTAATGACTATCTCTTTATCTTCAACAAATCATTTAGATAAGATTTAAAATTGTTTGAAGAAGTTTCTATTCATAAATGTATTAAATTATCTTATATATTACTGAAAGACCTTTCATGCATTTTATGATACATGTTTTGTGCTTAGTAATATAATAAACCCTAAAATTTTACATTTTTGTGATAAAAAATGCATGCGTAGAATTACAAAATTATGGAATAAATGGATGAAATATAAAAAAATTAAATTTGCACGATAAAATAACTTTAAATTTAATATTTACATTAATAAAATTTTGGATTTATTTCAACACTTTAAAAAAATACATAAGAATCAAATATCACAAGATGACTTACATATGTTAATTTATCAAAAATCAAGTTGTTTAAGTATTTGAAAATACTTTGCAAACACTGTTGAAAATAAGACTTGTTTCAACAGTTTCAAACATAATTGTAAATGTAAATATCAATAGAATCAGAATTTAAACATTGTTTATAATTCTTCTCAGATATTGTGAAGAATTCAACTTTTTAAATTTTCAAACTACACATACATTTATGATTTTAAACGCACATATATACATGCATTTAAAATCTATATTACATGTTATATATATATATATATGAAGCTTTAAACTGTATATAAAGACTAAAATTATATCAAAAATAGATTTTGAAAGCAATATAGTCTTTTATGGATCTACATAAAATCATTCATTTACTTCATTTTTGCTAAAATTGCCACAAATAGTCATTTAATAAATTATTTGGAATTATTTATATTATATTTTGATTTATTATATCATTATATTACATTTGATACTCTTATGATTTCAGAAAAACGTTGATATCAATATTATTGGAATAAATTGTTTTTCAGTCAAAGTATAAATTGTATCAAAACTGCAAGAAAAAAATAGCATATGTGCACGCATGACTAAATTACAAAAATGTATGTCGGGCCGTCTAAATTACTTAAATTGCGGCATGTTTCAAAATCCAAATTAACATACTGGAGATAGTCATCACGTCTAAATCTTTGCCACACTATCAACACTTATGAAACAAATTGAAAAATTTTGTAGTCTTTTTTTTTTGATAAAAAATGCATGGATTATACTCCTTTGAATATTTCTTCAGTTTGCTCTATTCTCTGCATAACAGATGTATATGATCGTCATGCAATCATAACGTTCAATTTTGATTATAGTATATATTTGTCTGTGAACAAGCAAGCAAGGAATATTTTATAAATTTTTTTTGACTCTAAACAAGCAGGTTGTAAGTTTTGTTGTAATTGTGTCAAAAGGTATGTTTGCAAGTTTTGGCAGAAATATTATTAGCTAAGTGTATCGCAAACTTCACATTAGTCTCCAAAAAGTTTAATAGTGTTGAACACAAATCCATGCTCACAACTCATACTACAATTACAAAGAATAGTGTTTCATGAATGAAAGAATGGAGACAAGTTCTATTTAAAATTTGCATTCAGTTCTTACATTGACGACACTTGAAGAATTAAAAAGTTTAGGATTTGTTTTGAAGTTCATGCGTGTGGAACGTCCATAACATTAAAAGTGCCAATTGTTTATCTTGAAACACTATCCCCACATAATAATGTAAATTTGGATTGTTGCTGCCAACAACAACAACATGTATGAAGCTAAGTGAGAAATTTTCAAGGTAAGTTTGTAATAAATTTCTTATGATGCAAAGGCGTCAATGGTGAATAATAAAATGTATGGATTGCAATTGTTGTTTAAACATGTATTGTTTCTACTTTTTCTCTCCATAACGAGGTCTATGATCGTAATGCAATCACAACACTCAATTTTGAGTACATTTTATTTTTGTTTGTGAATGAGCAGGCTACGAGTTTATGCTATAATTATTAAGCTTAAATATAACAAGTAGGATTAAACTTACTTGTTGCGTGATGATGAAATCTAAGTTTTTGATATGTGAAAAGTTTAATCAATGCATTTGGATATTTGTATGTGTAATAGTTACATTATTCAAGATTGGGGTATGCACATGACATAGCTTATAACACAAAATCATAGTCTATGAATTATTTATCGTTTGAAAAATGTAAAGAGTAAACTTGTTTTCTTCTGGTTGCGATGTATGTACTTATTCGCTCAATATGTATGGTTTTTTTTCAAAGGTAAACAATTTGATCATGTTTTGTACATACAATTTCAATGAGTTGATGAATTAGATGTTTATATTGTAAAAATCTAATCTGAATTTTCATTTGATTGATTTTGAAACAGTTTTATTGTCATGTAATACAAATAAAAAAACAAAGCAAAAAAATAAATAATGCACAACACGTATTATTATTACAATGCACAAAAAATGTTTGTGTTTATATGTTGAATGAGAATTATGGTTTTAAAGTTTTGCACATGTTTATTAATTTGTTATAAGTGTTTAATTTTCAATGTTATTTTTGCATTGTATTTGATCATGATAAGAAAGTTGATTTGAAACATAAAGTTATGTGTTTAATTGTAGGCTAAAAACATCTTTTTTGCTGGAAAAATATTGAAAAACATCATTGCAATCAGCAATATTTTTAATTGGCTCTCTACTATACTATTGAATCGTATTCTAAATATGTGTCATTATTTTATGACATTTCAATTGCGATAAAAAAATTCAAATAAGCTCAATTTATGTTTTCAATTTTGAGAAATGAAGAAAAAACTATCTATGATATACAAATTTATATTGTGAGAAAATTTTGATAAAATTTTTTGCAATCATCATACTACCTAATTGGCTTTGTATCAAGCTCTTGAATCGTCTTTTATGTATGTGTTGTTATCCGAAGACATTCCAATTGTGATCAAAAATTTCATAAAAACGTAATTCTTGTCTTCAATTTTGAGAACTTAAAGAAAGTATCTGTGATATTAAAAGATATATTATGCATATTATTGTGAGCAACATGATATTTTATTTCAAAAATTCTAGAAAAAGTCTATTCATCATGATGCAGATGAATAAATTGCAGTTGATAGTGCGATTGAGATGAATGCTCAATTTTTTTGATATTGTCTAGCAACAGAAACGTCAAAAAAATAAGCTTTATAATAATGAATGATACATTTCAGTTTTTTTTACTTAGTGATCAGTTATGAGACAAAAACAACTTCATTTTGCTTTACTATGTGTTACATGTTTTGCAGAACATAATTTGTTTTGGTATTCAAACTCATTGGTTGTACGTATGATGTTTTGAGCAATCATTATATATATATATATATATACACGTTATTGTGATAAATTTATAAATTTGTTTGAGTTATTTGCGTTGTCAACCTGCAACAAATTGCTAAAGTTTTACGTCGTTTTTAGCCTTTTCACTAGCACTTGACTCAACAATATTTCATTACTTCGTATATGTTTTGGATTTGTATTTTTTACTATTTATTTATTGTTAACTTGCATGATATCGCTTCATATGTTTGATCGTCATACAAATAATATCATGTTCACAATAATCAACAAGTTGTTGACAATGTTATGTCCATATTGAACAAATTTTCTTCTTGGTATGACGTGTTACAATGCTAGCAATATAAAAGTATGGATTACTAACGCTGTTATTTATCTTGATGGCGCAATGTATATAAACTTTTGATTTGCATTTTGCGTGAACTGCATCAATTAGATTTTATTATGGAGTACATTATGAATAACATTTTTAGGATATATATTTTTTCAATCACGACTACATTTATTACTTATTTAACAAGAGATCAAAATGTAATTGCAAACTATATGTTTCTAAGTTATGAATAGCTAACTTTCAATGGAAAATTTCATCACTTATTTTGAAATGCATTTGACATGGTTGATTATTCATATCAAATCAAAAGAGCTAGATTTCACTCCACTTTGATTTTAGTGGATTGCAATTATTTCTATGCATCATTTTATCATTCGAACATATGTAATGTTTTGTGATATTTAATGATTATTCATTCAACAAAATGCTATGGATAACTTACTTTCAATTTTCATTGCCAACGTTGGAGTGATTTGATCTTTCAATGCAAAATCAATTGCATATCAACATATTAACTCACATCATCAAAAATCATTATGTTTGAGTTATATTATATAAAGTTTAATATTAACTTATGTAATACATGTACCATCAAAGAATCACAAAGATATAATTTTGCATTTTTGAGTGAGAAAGTGATAACCAAATATATCATAATGTATATGAATTCTAGTTAGAACAAAATACTGGTAGATATAGGCATAAAACAAATAATTATGCTTCATCAAAATAAGTTAAATAGATATTTATTTACCGTGTTTACTAAAGCATGGTTTTACCAATTTTTATAATATTACTTGAATTGGTTCTAAGACAGTATGTTTTTAGCATCAAATTACATGTGACTTGATTATATCAATAATCTCATTATTATATGTAGATTCTGTATTATAAATTTTTTTGTATGTAACATATCTTTGATATAGTGAGAAAAATAAGCACTTTATCAATACAAATTGAAAATATTTATACAAAGATTGAATACAAAATTTGTAAACACAGAGCATTGATATCTATAAACATCCCTTATGAGATTAGTATCATTTAGAATATTTACACAGAACATAAAGTAGTGAATTCTATAATATAAAAATAAATTGGATTTAAATGTTTTTCTCGACATTTTGATTAGTTTAAAATCGCAGCAACATACATACGATAGAATGATGATGCTAAAATATAAACTAATGTTACATTTGTTGTAAGATGAGATGGTGGCATTTCCTTCATTTTCGTTATTAATTTGTCAGTATAACCTCAGTGCGAGGGAGAGAGATCACTGTAGTGATACATTTAACTATGTGATAGTACGGTTTAGTCTGTAATATCGGGAAATCCTATGAGATCAGACTACCGTTAGGGCCCAGAAGGTGACTTGAAGAAGGGAAGCAAATTCAAACTGAAACTTCTGATGTGGGGAAGCTGGCGACAGTACCTACTGCAATCAGGTCGGTGGTCCTTCTGACGTATAGTAACGTGAGTCGGGAATTACTGAAATGTTGGCTGATATCATATCAGCCATCTATCAACAATGAAAACTTATCAGTGATATGTTTTCATTTTAAGTAATATAGGATTATTATGCTTGTGTATAGATGTGTGATTCACAGGTTGTATACGGTTAAAATAAAGTACGGTTACCTCGGAGATTCTGTCAGCTCGAGTAACCTGCCAAAGACGAGGATTAAATTATGAACATAAATCGTCTAACGGGTCCAAACAACGTCCCGTCCTAAATCCACTTCCCGGGCCGACTCTGGGAAGACAAAGTAACAGTTTGCGAGATTCGTATCAGGTTGACCAAGTTCATAACTGGATCATCCGGTCAATGCCAGAAATGGAAATACCGGACAAATCGCTAGATACTCTACTGGTCAGGTGTCTACACTGGTTTGGCATATCTTTGTCCCACATTAATAGAAAACGACACAGAGGATTTCATTGCCCCGTCCGGTAGCGGGACTGAAGAAATCGGTGCCGCTGTCTATCATATCCAGTGACCTTATGCACTAGTCCGAGATGCAGGCCACAGAGTGTGTACTTATTTACAGCCGGCGACAACTTCTATTCCTCCTTATATCTCTGCAGTAAAATACTAAGGTTTCCTCAAACTACTGCCAAGTTGGCAGCTGCCGGTTTCGTGGGCGGAGGCTTGCTGGTCCGGTGAAAGTTCTTATAACCCTCTGGGCTGACTATGTGCTGCATGGCAACACACTCCGAATCAGCGCACTCCGCCACTTCACCGGTTCCACAGATTGTGGCATCAATGTATGCAAAGATTTGACTGCTCGTACGTGCTGAACAGGAGAGGAGGACACTGCACCACTGAACTTGTTTGTTCACGTATGTCAGGCATTACTTGCAGAAAAGGGCGGAATCAGAATCAGGATATAAGCAGCATATGAACTATCTTCAATTTCGACAGTTTGAGTGAGGGGGATTTAGTTTCATCCTTGCGCAGAAATTGTAAATGAAATGATGTTTTGTCTTCTTAAAGCAAGAAATGATGAAGTTTCGAGAAGTTGTCTGCTTCCAATGTCGATGCAAGGTAGATTATTGTTTTGATCTCAGGCGTCGATATCTCTGAGTTTCTTCGGTCCAGCAGTCTCAAATGTATCATCGTATTCTTTCCGCTTGTTCGAAATGTCCAGATGTCCATAGAAACATCTTCGATGTGATTATAATGACATCGACAATCAATGGAGGTTCACTTAAGTTAAAATATGCACAGGAGCACATCAGTCCTCCATGCATGACCGTGTGTTCACCAGGTAGAGGATCTGTTTGAGAACATCAACGAGTATGACAGGAAACTGAGAAGGTGTCATGTGCAGAAACTTCCAATGTACAGTCAAAACTGTGGAAAGGCAAGGGCATCAAATCGCGCAGAAGAACTGTTTCCGGCCTTTCCTGCTCTGTGTAGTTTAGAGTTTGATCTACCAAAAAGTCTCATGTCTCATTTCTGATTAAAGTCTGTAAACTTGCAGTTAGAAATCCAAGAAATACAAGGAACCATTATGTGCAGGATTGCAAGCTTAAATCAGTTTTCTCAAAACTGGTTACTGATCTCAGTACGAATGACAAGGAAGACCACGCCAAGACTTAGGCAGTGTTTGGTTAGCAAAGCTTTCACAATTGCAGTCAATCAGTCACTCCGAATCCCAATGCCACTACCGAGTGTTAACTCGTGACCGTTATGTCATTATGTGGTCGTCTCATTCATCTCGGGTGATGGCTTGGGTATCCGATCCATCACAAAGAGCAATCTAGCTCCAGGCATATTCCATAGACGTCGAGCACCTTCCTGGTAGCCACAGCATTCTGGTTTTCAAGACGAAGACTATTCACAACAACTTAGTGGAGGATCGCAGGACGTACGAAGCCTGCCCACAGAGGTATGTCGTTCCAGCGTTGGAATCCAGTTCCAGCGTTGGAATCCAGCGGTGTCTGGGGCCTTGCTGGAATCGGAGGGTGTTGTAAGACCTCGATCCGGAACGTTCTTTCGAAAGTAAATTCTCAGACCAGCTTTCGCCCGCCAATCCTCCAATGCCACCGTCGAGGTTTGTTACGGACCGGAGAATCTCGAAATCGAGGCTCCTCAAGGCCGGCAGAGGATGAGAACATGTCTCGAGGACAGAATCCTCGTCTCGAAAGATGGCAGAGCCCCCTCGAGGAGGTCAGACAGGATCGTCGAACCTCCGTTCGCGTTCGAATGCTCTCAAACGCGCGAACCACTTCGTGGTTCCCGCTGTGAAGCACTCCAGAGTCCGGAGTCGACACGGTACTGTCACTGTACCGTACCTGTCCCCAGCTTTAGTGACATTCCCAGTTCCAGCAGGTGGACAAGTGTGCCACTCACGGCGGCTGCGACGAAGTAGCATCACTGAGTAGTCATGGCTAGAGTCTCTTGACCGGAGTAGAAGAAGGGTATCTTGGCTCCAGACCGACTGAGGGCACGGAAGTGACGAATCGGTTGCAGCCACGTGAGCAACCGAGAACGCCGGACGGAGGACGGAGGACGGAGAGAAAGAGTTTTAGCGGCAGTGGGGCGAGACAATTTTGAATCAAGATCGGGACTCTGCCAGTCGCAGGGGAGCGGACGCGCGCGTACGAGGTTCTTTTCACGTCACTGGAGCGATCAGCGCTATCAGCCGGCGGCAAATGGAGGGGGAGGTAAGGGAGTTCACGCGCGCTCGTACTCCCTGAACGAACAACGCCACGCTGCAGGCTCCCATTCGCCGCAAACAGCCGGTATTCCAATCCGGAAGGAGACCTGACGGCGATCGCCCAAGAAACCGGGAACGTGCACAGAGCCTCGAGCCCGCGCCTCTCCGCGGGAACTCTCCTGCGCACACCATCCGCCCGTCGATGTCCTCAATCGATGGCCATGTTTCGGTCCTACGTGAGAATCTTTCGATCGGTCCCTCCTCCAGGTCGCCGGTAAACTTGACTTTCTGAACGAGGCCTGTTCTACTGGCAGTGCATTGCAGGCGAGCGTGAATGTTCGTGAGGCGAGCGCCACCGAGCGAGCGAGCGAGAGCGAGGGAACGAGGAAGAGAACGAGAGAAACCTTGAGCTCGTGGCCGAGACTGCGATTGCAACGGCAAATACGGACGGGGCGAACTCGCTCTCTTGAGTTTTGGTTCAGTGAGGCCATCGAAGTGCGCAACGGGGAGTAGGGTCGAATCGAACGTTGTTACCCGCTTGCGATTTTCGTTAAGTTGGTTGTGTGTCGCGTCTTCGAGTAGTCGTTGGTGGGTTTGTTGCTGCGAATTGGGGTGTTGTCGCTGTGGGAGGAGGGAGGAGAGTTCTCGATGGCAGCAACAGAGAGTGCTGGAGCTGGACCTCCAGCGACGCCTAAGCCGGTAGAAGCGGAGAAGGGGGAGAAACAAGAGGAGAAAGTCGAGGAGGAGAAAGAAAAAGAGGAAGAAGAGGAGGAAGTGAAAGGAGGCGAGTTGTTATTTTGTGGATGTGCGTCTTGGGAAAATGTCGGCAGGAAGACCGTGGACGGTAGTAACAATACCAATATGTCCAAGCCTGTTCGACTTACTTCTCTCCTGAACGTCTCCATCGCTTTCATTGCGTCTGGATCAGGTACTCCCCAATTTTTTCTACTATATGGTGTTTGTTTCTTCATTCTTCCTTGATTTCAAATTGGGTTCGAAAGGCTGCTTTTTACTCGTTCAGACCAATTTCGATCAACTCGCATCTTTCAACCCGAACGTACTCTCTCTCAACTGTTATGACCGAGTTTATATGCTCTGTTCCTGTCTGTCCTTGCATTGCACTTAATTTTACGATATTCTGCATATCGTTTTCTGCTCAGTCGTATCGAACGATGTGGCTGGTTTTCGTTTGTTTCCATTATTGTTGAAAAGCTACGGAAACCCTGTACAAGTGCGGTGGTTCAAAGCCTCTAATAAAGGGGTGACATGCATCTGATGTTGTTTGTACGAATATGACGTTGCCAACCAGCACATTTGATGAAATTTTGTTTCGGATCGTAGAAGTTTATTTTAGCTGCCTGGCGTCAATAGTTACAACCGTAAACCGTAACTAGCGCCTTGTTTTAATTTTACCTTTCACCTATGTGCGCAGTTTGTGAGTCGCTGATCTCTATCTCTCTACTGACCTTCTCACGTATTAGTTTTTTCCTCCAGTTACCATTTTTTGTATCTTGTTCAGCTTATCATTCTTCTTCATGAGAGTGGGTTTACCAGACTGACTTCAGTGCTATAAGCAACTACAAGAATCACATTGTAGAAGCTGATGATGAAAAATTATTTTTCATTGTAATGTCAGTCTGCACAACGCAATTTTCCTACACTGAGGTTTCTCGAACTTCTGCCTTACTCTCCAACGTTGTTCTTTCTGCACATGGAATTTGCTCCAAAATCAAGGCTGCGGACGTGAGCCTGAGATGATCTAGACACAATGATGGAGGAAATGTATGCAAAATAAATCCGTAGTAGGGTTGATAGAGAAGATTTCTTGAACCTGAATGCATGCATAACGGCCATCAATATCCTTTATGTCGTTTTTATTCTCTATATACTTTCTAATATTGCGGACATTCTTTTTTAGTTTTTCAGCTATTGACTTGGAAAATTGAAATATGGCTCAGGCTTCATCATTTGAAGTCTACTGAAATCATTGTGTCGCTAATTAGATAACGGAGGTCTTCACTTATTTCACTTCTAAATGTACACATGTAAAATTTATCCACTTAAAGTTTGTGTTGCGTACTATTGAGAAGTCATCCATGGACGTGTCTCTTCTAGACGCTCATGCAATTATAAATCATGAATATCTCGGTCGGGAACGCCATAACTTTGTTGACTGATCTCCGTGGTGTTTAAATTTTTGTCTCGCTCTTGTCAGGGATTATTCTTCTGAGGCTTGCAAAGTATTTGCCAATGATTTGGTTTGAGAAACTATGAAATGAATAGAATATAAATGACACGAGGAGAGTCATTCACTTGAGAATTAGTCGTATTAGTTGCACGAATAACGTTTGGTCTCTTATTGCACGCAGCCTCGTGTCATTGTGTGGCTCTCGATGTAAATGGACGCTGTTACACCTGGGGTCGCAATGAGGTAAGAGGAATAGGGGGTTGGTGAATTTCTTTTGAAATCAATCGGACCTCCTTGCGTCTTAAGCCCTCGCGATTGATCGCGCGTTATTGCAATTGTTTTTTACATTGTTATGTACAAGATTAGTAATCTCTGTTTGAATTTTTCACTGAAGACAAAGCTGCGGATTGCGAAGAACTCATCACTGTCACTTCTCATATGCAGAAAGGTCAACTAGGCCATGGAGATTTTCTCCAGCGTAATAGTCCAACGCTTGTGACAGCCCTAACAAGGTATACCAAGACACATGTTGCTCATAGACATGACCTTTCATTCAAAAACCAGGACAGTGCAAATTACAGGTCAATTCAACAAGTATGAGTGTTTCACATCTCCGCTTTGTGCTGTCCAGACACGTAGTGGTTAAGGCGGGAGCTGGTCGAAGCCACACTGTTGTCGCTACTGAAGAAGGTTCCTCTTTGGCTTTTGGATGGAACAAACATGGTCAACTAGGATCAGGCAGTCTGAAAGAAGGTGTGTGCGTTTTCATCAGCAAGTGATGTCACAACAATGTGGATGGAATGTGTTGTCTTTTCTTGGAAAGTCTTGTTGTCGTCGATTCTAGTGCTGAATCGATCGTTAAAACAGGGTCAGAGTAAACCTTAGTCTTCACTAGGAAAGATACCCACCTGTTTTGATTTGAACGGTTTTTTGAAGTTCTCACTGTAACGCTTTGTGGCACAAAGAGCAAGGAGGTACTCATCTTTTTGGCCGGAAGAGATCAGCAATAGTTGTCAATAGCATGTCAGTCTTGGGAACATCTGTAAAAGTGTGGATAGCTTTCAAATGACGCAATTTGCCGATCTGATGATCTGTATTTCTTATGGGGTATTGTAAGAGAGCGACCAATATAGAAGCGGAGAAGCTGCCGGTTAGATGTTTGGTTACAGAGGTGAAACAAGTGTATTGTGGAGCGGAATTTACCCTTTGGCTGTCATCTGTAACTGGGGCTTCAATTCTGTAAGTTCATAAACTTAGTCACTTTTGGAGTAGTGGGCTTCCATGCTTTAGTCACATGGTTTTCAAGATGAGCAGAAATTGTGAAGAAAACATGAAATTGTAATCATCCTATGAAAAGGGTTTGTTGTTCTTAACCAGCTGGATTCTAAGGAAACGAATTCTAAACTGCCAGCACTTTTCCAATGGAACTTGTTAATGAGGGTTATAAAGTAGCATATTCGGGCGAGAAAGTGCTGGCATGAAATAATGGCCCTAACAGACCCGCTAAGCGTCGTTGGCTTGGTCAAATGGGCAAAAAGTGTCTACTTCTACTGCTTCCAATCAATTTTTATTTTTTTTTCTTATTTGCCGAGTGAACCTGGCAAGATGGTGTTCACTGTTTGTTCGAGGGTCTTAAGTATAATTTATATGCTCACTATTTGAACAGCTTTTTTTTTTTGGTTTCTCTGCCTCTTTTTTTGTTGAAATTTGTACGATTTCAAACCAACAGGAAACGGATTTTGGTCACAAGATGAGTTTTTTTTACTTCTTTCACACATCTACTATCTCTCTTGGTAACTTTCTGTTATATGTCAGCTTAATGTATTTGATTATCTGCTCAGATGGAAAATCTAGTCTACTTGTACATGTAGCCTGTACACTGATCTAGGAGAGTATTTCATTGTTCAGGTCTGCTGGCTTGCCTCAGTACGGACAACTCGGACATGGAACTGATAACGAGGTAGGGAATGAATGCGAAGCGATCCTAACATATAAGGTTTAAGTTGTGTGCTCCCATTTGTTTTAAAGTTCATAGGTGATGCCTGTAAGGCTATTCTTTTGTTTTTAAGCTAACGACCGTGTATCAAATTCTTGTCCAGTACAATTCCAAGGAAGGTTCAGTGCGTTTAGTCTATGAGCCACAACCGCGGCCTCGAGCCATTGCATCCCTCGCCGGAAAAAATATTACCAAAGCAGCTTGTGGAAACAATCACAGTGGTGGGTTTACAGAACCTGGTTAATTATGGAGCCTTTTCCTTTACTCAATATGAAAATGTCTTGAACACTTAATCCTATTTATTCACCTTGCTTTTGACACCTTTGGATAAGCTTGGTATTGTAGAAGCTCAGCTCATACATTAAAGTTTTTAACCGACATCTCTTCCTGAATGTTGATGTGAATAATGAGCAAGTCATCTTTCTTATGGGTACTACTAAATGTTGACGTTAACATGTACACTATCAACCTACATATTCGCTCACTTGGAATGATATTTTAGACTAAATATTAGTTTCTATCGAGCATGTATCAGTAAATGTATCTTGTTACGTAGTCTTACTTGTTACAAATTTATTGATGTCCGTTGTCTATTGATGTGACTAAAATATGTGAATGTTTGTGTATGTATTTGTGTGGACATCGAGATGCAGTGGCTGTAGACTCGGACGGCTTTGTGTATACGTGAGTATATAGTCTGAGGACATCCCCCTCTTTCCAAGTATCTGCCCTAGTATGTTTTTCTATCATGTGAACCAACTGTCTGCACATGTTCTAGGTTTGAGTCTTTGCAATGAAAGTTTTTGCGAAATTGAATGTTTGTGGCGAGCATTGATTTTGTCAATTCGATAAATTTACTAATGTGTGTGAGGGTTTTCATGTTTGTCATCCGACTCTTTGATTTGCAGGTGGGGCTTTGGCGGTCATGGAAGGTGAGCTGATCTATCGATTGTCATGGACATGGCTTCATTCTTTTATATATCTTGAGTGAATGAAAATAGAGTGCTCAAATACAGTTCTTGTAGGCATGGATATGGTGAAAATTGTTGAAGACAAAGGCTCTGCCTAAATGTTTTATTGTGGACTTACAGTTTTTACACGACTTATAGCGACTTCAATTTGTATCTTACAGACTGGGTCACAAGGAACAAAAGGATGAATGGGCTCCGCGAGTCGTGGACCAGTTCCAGCGTTCTAACACGTTGCCACCAACAGCTGTCGTTGCCGCAGGGTCTGCATACTCTGCATGTACCGCCGGTATGCAAATGCCCTTAAGTTTTGTCACAGTTCTTGAAGGTAGTTTGGCTTCATATTTTATTAACGTCTTAGCTTATATTTTGCAGTTCGGCTAACACTGGCTCTAATTTCTGTCAATTTCCTACCGAGAACAGGAGGCGGTCAGTTATATATGTGGGGACGTGTGAAGACGACAGGTGACAATTGGATGTATCCGAAGCCTGTCATGGACTTAAGGTAACCTTCTATTTTTTTGTTTGGTTGAAAGTTGAAATTCTCAAGGATATCCATCCAGCTTCTTCCTATATCTCCGCAACTTCCTGAAGCATGTAAAATGGTGTATTGTCGGTCGCGGATGAATCTGTCTCAAGCAATAGGATTGATAAGGATTTTATTAGCACTCAAACCTCGTGCAGGGTTTATGTGGCCACCAAGTATTTACTTCATTCAAGTGATCAATGTCAAATGTCAAATTATTTTGACCTGAAACTTCGTAATTATACATTTAATAATGTATACTCTATAAATGATATTTAAAATGCATTTTTGCCAAGAAGGTGGACATTATTGAAAGTTAAGCCTTTGTCTGACGTAGATTCTTAACCAGATTTGTTGAGCTCTTTCAACCCGTCGGTTAAATCTAGCCCTGAAGTCAAATATAAAGATTAAAATCGATCTGTGTTTCATGCCTGGTTGTTTTTCAGTGGCTGGAACATTCGAAGCATGGATTGTGGTAATACAAGCAGCGTGGCTGCTGCAGAGAATTCCTGCATCAGCTGGGGAACAGCAGTTTACGGAGAACTCGGCTACGGCCCCACTGGACCCAAGTATGTTGTTTGTACTAGTTAGTATTAATGTTGTGCATTTGTAGAGTTTCAGTTTAAATGCCATCTGCTGAATTCCACCAACGGTAGCTCTAGCTCTTGATATGTGTGTTGAAAAAACCTAATTTTGTGCATGGTGCTTGACTGCCTAAACAGATCGTCAGCAAACCCAAAGCTGATTGACGTGCTCGAAGGAATGCATGTCATGAGGTACACTTCAAAACTATTTTTATGCTGAATAATCTTGAACTTCTACAACGAAGTCGCTTCTGGTGATCGATTCATATTGTTTTGTTGCTTCCCACTGAGTTGGGTTAAAAAGACGGAATGTGTTTGCACCATCACCATCTTCAAATATAGTATTCTCAACAGTAGCCGTGAATTGCACCTACAACTCCAGCGACACCCATCATATGGAATGGGTTTAAAGTCCAGTTATGAAAGTCTTTGGAACAAAAAAAAAATCAAAAAATTGCAGCTACACCAAATCTAGGTGAAAAAACCAACCCGAAAGGATAAAGAAGAAAAAGAGATACAAAAACAGCAATAGGTCCAGAAAACGCCTTTGTATTATAAGAAAGTAATTGAACAGATCTAGCGAGTTCAAATTGTCGTAACATAAAGCCTATTAAGCAAA
Source organism: Marchantia polymorpha subsp. ruderalis (assembly GCA_037833965.1). Lineage (NCBI taxonomy): Eukaryota > Viridiplantae > Streptophyta > Marchantiopsida > Marchantiales > Marchantiaceae > Marchantia > Marchantia polymorpha. Next base: position 541,677 of record AP031357.1, read on the forward strand.
ATGCACCATGAAGAGTTTCAAAAGTCCATAAACCACCTAATTGACACCAATGAGTAAAATCACCTTGTGCTTCAGGTTCTCATAATAATGGTAAAGAATGAGCTAAACTATTTGCTGGAGCAGAAACAGCGGCAGTTAAAAATTTACAATATATGTCAAAAGCTGCTGTTAAGCTAGTGTGACGAACACTACGTCTCTTATCCTAGTAGTTGAATGTTTACATGAAGTTGCATTAGCTCGGCAATAAATGTGTCATAATAATCTTCATTCACATCATGTGACGAACACTACGTCTCTTATCCTAGTAGTTGAATGTTTACATGAAGTTGCATTAGCCCGGCAATAAATGTGTCATAATAATCTTCATTCACATCATGTGGTTCGAATAATCGTTAAGATTTTCGGCGATTGTTTTATTGTTTATACTTATAATTCTGGAATATCTCAGTACGAATGTTTCTTGTTGGATTCTTACAGTGTAGCATGTGGAGTTGGGCACACACTTTTTGTGGTTGATCGAACCAAAGTACCCGAGAAACTGGGGAAGGTAAAAACTACTGAAGAGGAAGATTGGTGGTTGAAAGATAAGGTGAAATCTCTTTTTATTTAAAATCTTCAATACAGTTGTGAAGAAATATTAGTTCATGACGTCGTCTGATTATGTTGATACGGAATCATAATCCTTGAAGATGAATAACTATCTTCAGAGATTAACCTTCCAGATCAAGATGTTCCACGAATGCCTCAATACTCAATCTTAAGCCTTCATCTACTCTCTATCTTTTGGGCTTTTTGACCTTGTTTTAGTAGTACTAATGAACTGAGGACAAGCTTTGATGTTTGCAAATTGAAAATTCGCAGGTCGAAACGTTCACCGCTCCTGAATACACGCCAGGTAAGCCTATCTCTTTCAAAATCTCAAATATGTAAATTAAATATACAGGGAGATTTCGTGAGTGTTCTCATGAAGTTTTAAGTATAGAAACCTATACATGTGGATTAGTGCTGCCGTAGGGTCCACGAATTTCATTTTTCTGAGAGAAGAAGATATCGCTTTTCCTTTCAGCTGCTGTCGTAGAAGAGCCAGAGAAGCCGAATAAGGGAGGGGCAAAGGGAGCTGCTAAAGCCAAACAGGATGCGAAGAAGCGAAAGGCGGCACCTGCACCTGTTGTTGCGACTCCAGAGAAGAAGCAGAAAGCAAAGCCCGCGCCGAAAAAAAAAGAAGTCTCCGAGAGTGAGGAAGAAGAGAGCAAAGACGAAAGTGAAGGAGAGTCCGAAGATGAGGAGGAAGATGAGAAACCTAAAGGCAGGGGCAATACCAGAGGTAAAGGTAGGGGCAGGGGTAGAGGTAGACCACCAAAGACTGATGCGAAAACCACGACTAAAAGTGCCCCAGTTGCTCCAGCTAAAGTTGAGGAACCTCCTGCGAAGAAGGGACGCGGTCGTGGTCGGGCCCCTGGGCGAGCACAAGCAGAGGCACCTCCTGTTGAGGTGAAAAGTGCGAAGACCAGTCCTCCAGCGAAGAGGGGGCGTGGTAGAGGAAGACCTCGAGGGAAGGCCAAGTGATTAGGTAGTTCCCGAAGTAGTAGAACACAAGAGGCCTAGCTTATAGATGGATTATCACCAATGAATTGGGGCTATATTCTGTATACCAATCAGCTCATTGTTCCCGATTACACCGTAAACCTGGTGCATGTGCAAGATATGTGGTGCAGGTCGACCATCTTCTTCAATCGGGAGTTTTACAAAATTGGACAGGACCTTCTTGCACGGCGTCGAGAACAAGGCATTCAGTCTCCATTTTTGTTCATCAGCCATCACATTTTGTGCAATTAGAATCGAATGATTAGGTAGTAGGCAGTTGGTAGATTAACTTAACTGTTGGTGGCGAGAAGAGTTTGGGGGCCTCTTCTTTCCCTTTGGTATCTTTTGTACCAGTACGAAAAGTACGAAATGCGCAGGTTTGTGTTGTGGTTATCCTGATTCAGGTATTTATCCTCTGAACTTGTAGGCATCCAGATTAGAGGCATAAATTATTATATCTCACTGACTACGATTGAGTGAGGCTGTTATGTTCCAATGAAGATGGACTGCAAGTTATCAAGATCCTCAATTCCCCTTAGCACTTGAATGAGAGCTCAATGGACTGCTTGGCATTGTGACATGGTGGGAATTGTGGGTCCTTTTGTACGGATAGATCTGGAGGAGTTTGTGCAAGTCTTCTTAGTAAGCTTTCACCTGCATCGCAGGTCCTTCTTGCTTTACGTCGAGACTTCGGTTTGACTGTATATAGAAAGATATGCAGTCTGGAAACCATGGGGGTTGATCAGAAACACAGATGTAAAAGGCTCTTTGTTCGTTGTGAATCGTTGTTAATGCCCTCATGAATAACTATTGTGCTGTTGAGATATCGCTGACTACGAGTTTGATATGATTGGGTTGCGTTTACTGGAGAGAATAGGTGGTGGGCATTGAGGATACACACTTTGTCTACCACTCTTTTCTTAACCTGTGGGTATTTTTCTGCTGTCTAGCCCCTAACAGTATTTGACTGAAAGATTTCTTTTTGTCCCAATGTTCACTTTTATCTTTTACGACTACCTTAACAGGCAGATGCACACCCACCTCGTCTTTTGCATTCCGTTCTCTTTTGTTTGATCTCCCAAATTACAGCTTGTGCTTTCGGCTTTGCAGAACTAGACATCTGAAGTCATGAAATGCGTAGCTCGTTGGATTCAATCTCGCGTTGGTTTGTAGCCAATTTGGTCTGGATTTCATGTAGTATATACGGAGGTACTTTTCTTACCACGGATGGTGTCAGCAGAATCTCAGGGAGATGTGCATTGCATGCAGGCCCATGATACCCGGTGGTTCTTTCGAAGGAAGAGGGGATCTATTAACTTCACGAGAGAAAAGGAATAGTTTCAAACTTCGCGTCTACAGACTTCTTACCCTGGAGGGACCTCAGAACCATTCTTCCTACAGGTGCTCATAACGAAGAGATTCTATTCATACCTTAAGTAGATGAGAAGTCGGGTCTTGGACGGGATTGACTACTGGCACTTTGTATAGATTGAATGGACTTTACTCAGGGAGAGTAAAAAGGAAAAGAAGGACCATGATGTATACTAAGTACAAACAATCGAAATCAGTTGAGCGACCTAGCAGTACTGAGTGGGATGAGGCACTGCCATCAATGTATCGAAAGAGTTTCCATCAATATCAAATTGCCACTTAAATTGTCAAGTGGCCGTGGAAAGCTGAAAAGTCTTACTCCCGCTTAAAGGAATTTTTTTGTTTTTGTTCATGCCATGTTCTATGTCTCGCAATAAAATGGCATGATTTCGCTGTAATTTCTGTGGTGGTCATGTTGTAATTTGGCCTTGAATCCAAATGAAGTAACATAGCAATATCTCTGATTACGTTAGTCGATCCAGCAGCAGTTCTCAGCAATCAGTTTCGGCAGAGTGAAGCAGAGGTCTAATGTAGTAGTAATCAGAGGAAAGGCCCAAATGTGTTCATGGCAACTTCAAATTCTGAAGACGGAAGGTATTATGAAATTGTCTAATTTCTGGATTTAAAGTCAGGTGCGATTTATCATGGGCTCTTGACCCAGTAATGCTAGCAATCGTTAGAGTGATGGATCGTGTGTGGCATCGCATAAGTTTTGTGCTTAAACTCACTATGGTTTAGTCGGAAAGCCGTCTTTAATCGAAGACGTTATTGTGTACAAGAATGCGTCCGAGAAGTAAGCTGTATGTGACCGATAAGCATTGATTTGGATTAATTTATCATAGACTGAACTCTTCATTTTTCTTTACCCATTTCACAACTTTGAATACTGTTTCAAACCCACGAACTTTGGATACGGTAGTATGGTAGCATAACACGATGTTTCCTTGTTAACCGTTATTAAAACTTTCAAGGGTATTAGCATTGCGGTACGAATGCGTTTCAGTCAGAACATATTGGACTACAGTTACCACGATTATCAATTTCAAAAATTTCAAATTGATTTTCAAAACATAATCCTAGGCGAATACATAATTCAAACATTCAATTGAAAAAATCAAGTGAAGAAAGCAAAAGATACACGTCTGATTAGTAAATTGTATCAATCTACAACATACATTTCCTCTGGTAGAAAATTTCTAAGCCATCTTTTCATAACTTCAATAACTCTTTGTACTGAATGATTCAATTTGGACTTAATTTTTTTGGTTGATAAATTGCATCAATCTACAACATACATTTACTCAGGTCGAAAATTTCTTAGCCATCTTTCCATAACTTCAATAACTCTTTTTACTGTATGACTCAATATGGATATTACTCTTATGGTTGGAAGTGCCAAGTATATTTCATTTTTTATTTTCATATTAATTCAATAGCATATTGGTTCTCATCATTGTAAGTCTTTTCTTGGCTAGATTACAAAGCTCCGATACGTTTTATATTTTTCACAATTTTTTCTCTTTCATATCATTTCTCTAGTATGTTTGTTTTTATAATTGAAAGTCTTTTAGAGTTTCTAAATAAGATTTCGGTTGAAAGAGATTTCTACATCATCAAATGGAAGAGAGATATTCTCATATCAGTACCACGATATTTCTTTGATGGGCATCATGCATGCAAAGCAGTTCGAAACGTTTAAAAGTAGTATAGCTAATTCATATGACAGAAAATAGTGAAATTACAATGTTAATGCCAAAATTAACTTAATTCTAACAAACCTGGCATTTGTCAGATTTTAGAAATCTTGCATAAAACACATGACAAACAGAGTAAGTACATGAATATACCCAAATATTTTTAAAATATAGTTGTATCTAATTTGTTACAACAAATGATAGTTACAATAAATGAAATTAATCAATCTAAGTTAGATTGTTAAAATTATTTTGTGTCTCATGTGTTAATATATGAAAATTCTAAAATCTTTTTGAAAATTATGAGAGAATACTTACAAAGTGAAAGAAGATATTTAACTTTAAAAATTTACTAGTATATCATTACAATCCATAAATACACATCACTACACACAGATCGAAGTCAATAATACAAGGTTTGACTTTAGTTACTCCATAAGAACATAAAGGTTTATGTAAAATCTCATACAATGTTTGAAGTTGAGCTAGGTATTTCCATACTAAATTTGAATAATCCGATTCATTCATACACTAAAGTTGAACTTAAAAAATTCTCCTTAACTCATGTTGTATAGACAATAAGGTACACTATCTATATAATTACTCTGAGATAAATTGTAGAAATCTAAAAAAGCTTACTTTTTAAATCAAAACTAAGTAAAAATATATATGAATAACAAAAATTGCCAATAAACTCTACATTGTGCTACTCATGCCATACTTCCATAGTAAATCCTATGTTTACTTAAAATCTACAAAGAAATACTTTTGATCAACTTATTAGCTAAATTAAATTTATCATTCTATTTTGACTAACTCAATACTTTTATTAGAAATTTTATGTATGATGAAGTAACATTTGATTTGGATGTGTTTCCACTGATGTACATCACTTGATTTACAACAAGATGTATTGCTTTTTGCCTATTACAATGAAAATTAATAACCACGTGTTTTAATACTATCTCAGTGTTAAGCTTATTGAACCAAATAACTTACTTTGTTGCAGTTGCATATTCAACTGTTATTGTGAACTTACCTACACATTTTTGCAAAACGATTGTACAACTAATGCATCTATTGTTAAGTGTAAACACAATATAGCGAAAGCATCTGCCAGTCTGACAAAAATGATGCTCTTACGTGAAAGCGGGTAATTCATCATACAATATTTGCGCGACAAGGTCATCAAGGAAGATAATTACATCTGATTACTTCAAATCTTGTTCATAATTAATTTCAACTAAGAATTCATTACACTGCTTTACAATGTAACTTTCCTAGGTTTGAAATTTAACTACTCACCTTGTAAATAGCTTTAGCAATAGTAAGCGGTGTACATTCAATCAAATACATGAGATTGCAGACAACTTTGTCATAAAGAATTGATGATATTTTTTTTCTCAATGACATCTTTTGAACATTGAGGTGGAAAATATTTGAAGTGTTGCCAAGTGCATACTCTTTTGAAGTTTGCCATGTTAAGACTATCAAGCACTAGTTTACCATATTTATTTTAAATCAATCATAGTCTAAAGTTTTTAAAAAATCTATACAATTTCTTATTTTTTATCAAATAATTTCATCTTAAACACAAACTTCAAATAGTTTTTGCATATGTTGACATAGGATTAATTATTTGGAAAAATAAACATGTAGTACATATAGATTTATGAAAGTATAAAATTAAAAGTTTTATTGTGATTTTTTTCATGTATATACACCTTGCAAAAATTCATGTGCTTTCATGAATTTATCAAATTCACATTCCATTGTATATGAGCTTGTTTCAATCCATATAATGATTTCAACAATCTACAAATCAAATTCTTCTAATACATCTATTTCAAATATTGTAGCAAGTGCATATATCAATCAAATTGTAACATATTTTACTACAAGTGAGATCATTTTGTTATAGTCCAACGTAGCTTAAATTTTTACTCTTATCATCTCTTGGATTGTACTTTAGCTTATACACCCATTCAATCAAAGCTTAACTAGCTTCCACATCATCTGTATCTCATGCTCCATATTAATATTACTCTCATACTTATTACTAAAGTCTTGAGTTTTTTATAAGAAGAAGTTTTCTTTCTTCGAAGATCAAAGCAATGACATCATCATCTTGAGTATAAATTTTCTGATCTTCAAGTATGAATGAATCAGTTCATAATGCATAGCTTCTACAAACCTTGTTAATTTGATTTGATGATCTTTTAATAGAAAATTTTGATTGATCTCTTATGTATGATTCAAAGATTTTAGTTTCATCAACAATACTTGCTACTTAAATTTTTGCTTTTTAGAAATTTGATACATTTGTATCAAAGCTAATTCTTGTGTCACATCATTAATAACATAATAACATCAATCTTCTCCTTAACAACATATGTGAGTCGAGATTAATCTTTGAACTTTTTTTTTTGGAATAATCTGAGCTTGTTAAATAAACATTCTTATTGGCAAAAACTATCAAGAGTATTGGATTTCAAAGCCTATAATCTTTTACACCACAATCATATTTAAAAAAATAAATTTTTTTTTTTATATATACTTGCGGTGAATGTAGGATTTTACTTGATGTTATTTTTTTGATATGAGAGTATAAACCATACAACCAAAAATTTTCAAACAACAATAATAAACCATACGTTTGTGACTCAATTTGAACAATGTAAAGATATTATTTGCACAAAAAAGAAAAAGATTTATTAAACATATTGCGCTATTGATAGTTTCAGCTTAAATTTCATATGTTACACCAGATTGGCTTAACATTTGACCCATATTTTCCAACATTGTTTGATTGAACCTTTCAGAATTAACATTTTGTTGCAAAGTATAATCCTTGAAAAAATGATGAGTAATTTTTACTATTTGCACCAACTTTGAAACTCATTAAAAGTAATATAATTATTAATTCATTATTAAAATCATCAAATGTATAATTATTGCTAATTTTTAACATAAAAATATCATAAGATGTCTGGTCTGAATATCAAATTGGGATTTTCAATCTCTAAAAGTTGTCAAAACCTTAAATCTTTGTGTGAAAAAATAAACCCATATAAACCTTGAGTAATAATCAATAAATAATAAGTATTAAAAATTCTTGGAGAATGAAGCTTTTGAAAAACATATTCACACATTATTATGTATATACTCAAGGAACTCATTGGAATTGTGAGTTTCAACATCAAAATTTTGCCTATGATGCTTGTCCTTAACACAATATTCACAATAAACTTAACTATATCAATTAACAAGTTTTTATTGTATATGAATGACAATGGTTGACTACTCATGTATGCTAACCTATAATGTCATATATGAAACATGTCAACTCAAGTTGTAGTGAAGTTGATTTCATCATATATGAAAGTGATATGTAGTAGGTACAGGTTGTTGTGTTTATGACTATCAACCTAATCTCATTACGTATTTTCACCTCTGTCATGTAGTTTTTGATTCTACTAAAAATAGCGTTGAGCCTAGGGTTTCAGGTCACGTAGGGTATAGCTACAAAGACGACTCGAATAACGTCAGTTCTTCGAATCGAGCCTAGCGCGTTAGGAGTAGTGCATGTGGGATACAAAAGCCCAACCCACCCTGGAGTGGGTTGGGCTTGCCTTTGTTTGTAAAGGTGACGGTTTTTTTGCTGGTAGAGTAATTAGACCGACGGGTTTCTAGTGGGAAAATCTCGTATTTTTAAGTTGTGATACATTTGAGTGTGTAAGCTCTCGTGTCATGAGTGTGTATGTATGTGAATAGCATGTAAGCGATGTAGGATGTATGGCGATACATATTCGCATGACACCTCAAGCACTACCAATCTAGAGCTTTACTCAAGGATTTTTGAATTTGATATTGCATGAAAAAATAAGTTTTTGTCTCATGTCAAACATTATATTTAACTCAAGTCAATGTACGTTGAACTCCATCAGATTTTTGAATCTCAACAAATCCAATAACCTCAATCTCATATGATTGATCACTTCTCATAAGATTTAAATTGTTTGATACTAAAGTAGTACAAAATTTTTTATGATGAAACAAATGCAATAAAAATCATCATTATATAGAAGCCATTCATCATCAACATTCTTTAGTGAATTGCATAGACTAAAACATTATAGTACATTGTTCAGTAAGTCATACTTCTTGTGATCAAACTTTTGAGCAACATTGGCTAAAAGATTATCAGCACCTTTGATCTTCACGTAGTGAAGTCAACAAGTGATTCTCCTTAGATCAAACTCTTGAGTTACATTAGCTAAAAGAGTATCAGCACCTTTGACCTTCACACTTCACACGTAGTGAAGTCAACAAGTCATTCTCTTTGACATCAAACTTTCGAATCACACTGGCTAGAAGAGCATCAACATCTTTGGTCTTCACACGTAGTGAAGATCAAAGGTGAGAATGGTACTGTTGATTGTCATTTTGGATGTGATCACTCTTGTCACATTTTTAATATATCACTATATTTTTTAATAAAAATTTATCCCTACACTAAGATCTACCTTTAGATCCAAAATGCTTGCCATCTTTGTCATTTTATGAATATGATCGACCTTGAATGACATTTAATGTTTTACCGGAAGAAGAGATTGAAAATTTTTTATTTCTTAAAAGCGATAAAAAGTTCACATAATTGATTTGCAAAATAAATTCATACAATTTCAAATAATTATCAATGAAATATGCATAGTTAAAATTTTGAAACTTTTTAAAAGTAGAGTATCTAATCTAAATGTCAACATCTATATATTCTACAAGATGCTAGAAATTATGAAGTCCAAAATCAAAATCAATTAAATGTTGCTTTTCTATGTTAGATTGTTTAGTGAATTGTAACTTAATTTATTTAAGTGTGAGGTGAAGCCATTATTATGAAGTAGATTCATTAATGTTCACAAATATCCATAGACTTGAATGCAACATGTAACTTTTTTATTGCTATATATGGAGTCAAATGTTTCTCAAAATGCAGTATTTAGATTTAACACATAGAAAAATTTTACTCTTTTTATTTCAAACATGATTAATTCTAATAAAGTACATATTTTATCATCATTTACTCTTAATAGATAAAAAAAATTCAGAATCTTTCTCATATAAAAAATGTGCTAATATTTTGCAATAATATTTTGCTCATATTTATCAAGGTGCACACAAAGTCATTAAAATCTTAATTTTTGAAAATTAATAATTTTTATTTAAATATGATAATGATTTGTTATAAAAAAAATATTATTATCGATGATACAATTGATATGAAAATGCAAACTTAAAAGATAAATTTATTTCTTCTTTGTTTAAATAAAGTACAAAAGTTGTATTATTGAAATTATTAATGTTTTCAAAATTAGATATATTTTTCTCATTTTAGAAAATAGCTGTATCGAGCAGGTTTTTATCTTCATATTTAAAAAATGGTAAAGACCATATATTTTAAACTTTAATTGAAAAAAACCTATATAATTTTTCATGATAATTTTTCATTAAGTCGATCATCTTTAAAAGATTTCCATCATATTACATTTTTTTCTTTTAAAATAATTTTTTGAAATAATTTTTTTTTCATCTTTTATTTTATTTGAAACATTCATAGTGTGAAATTGACATAATGCTTGAAAATTTCAATGATGTACAAACAGTATCATGTTTTTTTTTTAAGGATATTTGTGAAAAAATGTAACATGTTGTTATAGATAATAAAATTGTCATATGACAATGAAAATCTATTACAAAAATTTTTTAAAATAGATTTTTCCATAAGTGAGGCTGTTTTCATTATTTAGCTCAAAAGAATGAAAAATTAAAAAAGTTCTAAAATTTATCAATGTAATCTAGTGACTTGATTTTTTTTTTCCATGAAACTCAAAAGGTTTTACACACAATTGCGTGTAGATATCATTTGGCTAGTTTTTCACATGATATTTCTATTGAAATTCATCAAAAATAAGTTAATGAATGAAAATAATATAAATTTTTTATTCATGCAATTACTTAATGACATTTCATTGTAGAGACTAAAATACGTTGTTAAAATATATCACAATAATCATCCACTACAAATCAACATTTGGTTTAATGAATTATTCAAAATCATTAAATTTGAAGATGTCTTTTAGTTGAAGTTTTAGTATATAAAAATAAGACTTTAATAGATGTGTATAAAATATACTAATGTATAATTTAAATGTAAAACTATGTCAATGTCAATGTCACGTAAAATAAAATTTACAAAAAACATAGAATAATATATTTATTATTTTGTATCTTTACTTCTAAAGTTTTATATACTTTGCTTAGCAACAAATTGAAACAAAATTAAGTCAAATTATTATATTTATCAGAAGTAAACTATTCTAAAGTAATATTTTGAGCAGTGAAAAGAGACATAATCTATGACATTAGTCAATCAATCATGTTGTTATTATATGCATCAAATATGCTTGAGACTGAAATTGAAATTTAAAAACTTAAAAAATATAAATATATTAACATGTGATATTCTTTACATAAACTCTTGACAATCACATCACTGAATTTTTTTTTCCAAAAATTGAACAAGCATAAATTTCTCTTTATTTCAAAAATCAAACATTAGACACTACTTCAAAATAAGTATATAAAAAATGTATCATAAATACAGTATTATTTTAAACTTGAAAAATATTGTCTGAATAACCAATTTGCTGCACAATATGTTGTAAATATTTGAACAAGATTAAAACGTATGTGGAGGAAAATAAAGAAAATTGACAATGAATCATGAAATTTGGATCAAAAAAATTAACATCTGTGAAGTTGAAAACTAACCTCATTTTTTTCCTAGTTGCACAACAACTATAATCACTCTAAAAGTATGAAGGTTCATTTGAAATAAAGATTATATTCTAGATTGACATCACACTCTTTTTGGCAAAAAGAAACAAAATGATGATATTTAGAAGTGAAGTAGTCAATTTTGAATATGTGTACAAGATGTTTCACTTTTGAAAATTTGAGTTAATGAAATAAACTTAGATGGGTTGCTAAAAATTTGTACATTAATAGTTAGAAGCAAATTTAGTTTAAATTTTTTTCAGATATTGTCAGGCAGTATTTGTTATTCCAACATTTTATGCTTTAATCAAGAGATCAACAAAATTTCATTCTATCGAAAGAGACAAAAAAAATTTTGCTTTGTGTTTAATCTAACGATATCATGTCATCAACGCCAAAAATTGCAAACATTTGACCAAATTTTTTTCCAAAATTCAAATCATAAATTATAAAGAAAATTTGGAGTTACTTTAGAAATGAAATTGGAAGTTATTTATCTTGATTTCATGAGAATCTAAGATTAACATTTTGAAAAATAATTCAGAGTCTATGTCAAAGTTGTTTCGGTTGAATTGACAATTATGATGAATATGGTTGATAAAGCTGATTATGATATATTTATTTCAATTGATTGATATGACTTCACGTATGGGGTTCATGTTTGTATATCACGTTTCTTTCGTGTCGGTGCTTCGTTGCGGGGTATGTTAGCACTCTTCACGATTTTTGGTGACTTAAGCTTACGTTATTGCATTGATACGCAGTTCTCACAGTTCCAGCCTACATCACGTTGGAGAGAAGCCTCATCAAAAGTATTAAGCATTAAGCTTATTGGACTCAATCTGTAACATGAGAGTGGGCCAAAGGAAAGACTGGACTCCCTAAATTTCTCGAACTGATGTAAATGTTGTTTACAGGAGCTGGCTCCACAAGCAAACCAAGCTCTAGAAATTTGAAAATTGGGGTCTGGTCTACCAGAAGTGAGTTGTGATGATTGCTAAAGTTGTACGTGGCCAATGTTCGAGCGAGTCTCAACCTAACCATAGAACAATGGCAGCAACTCTCAGCAGCAGCAGGGCACTGCTGATCAGTGCAGTGGTGGCATGGAGCGATCTGGAATAGTTTCCAGGACTTTCAATGGGTGGACATTTCAGAGTTGTGCCAGGAAAATTCGAAATAGCAGAAAGTTGGGTACATACGTGACAGCAGATGAAGATTATGTTACCCAGGCCCAGCCCACAAAAGCACGTACGTAGGATATAAATTGTCATCCAAATCTGAGCCGTACCAACAGACCGTCTCTCTCGGTTCGTCTACCGACGTACGAGCGATCGATCACCGATCTCATGTACAGCAGCCACCTTCGACTACCACATCGCATCAAACATGTTGCAGCGACGATCACTCGCACTGGCACGCATGTACGTGTCGATGGAGTGAACCTCGACGTTCAACGGGAGTGCTCCGTTTATAGATCTGCATGAGCTCAATTCCCATTTAGAACTGTTCTCTCAGTGGCTGCAAAGCGTCGTCTGCAGTGCCCTTGAACATTCTGGGCCTGCTCTGCTACTGCTTCTGGCCTTCAAGTACCGTAGCCTCCAACTGGTCCAGTGGTCACTGAACAGACCGTTAAAACGACTAGCCGGGTACAGCACAGTCATGCCCGATCTGCCGATGGAGGCTGACACTTGCGGGTCTTCAGAACCAGTCAGTGTCAGCAAGCCTGCATGCTGTTGAACCTTTTATTCAGACACCGTACACACAATTTCGCCAATCGAAACGTCCACTCTAATCCAAGCTTACTGTGAATTAGCGGGGGCTAATTTGTGCAAACCTCGAATCGATCTCCCTCTTCCCAGAAAGTCGAGGACACCCACCTCCTCGCGTGCCCGGATGCATCGCAGCAACTGAGGACCAGATCTTCCCTGCGCGAGTACTTGCTTATTCATTCTTTGACAATTTCATAGCTGGACAGGTCATCAACCTCGTGCCACATACACTTCTCTTACGTGAATGAAAGACTGTGTCCCCAGAGGCATGCTGCATTCCGTGCCAGTTCGAGGACCGAGGATCATCCTCACCCCGGGTCTGTGACATATCAGCCTACGTGGCCATGGCGCCAAGCAATCCGAATGTGGAAGGCTTATGAAGGTGCGCGTGTTGTCATGTCTGCCGGTCTACTCTGAATTAGTGACAGGCAGCTGCATTTCAGTGTGGAAGTATGAGGTCTCAGAATGTGCTGTCTCCCGATTCCCACGGGGGACTGGCAAACGATCGTTCGATCGTTCGGAAGGGTGGGGCTTAATCGCGGACACAATTTTACTGCCGAAAGGTCTGAAGGTGGATGGACGCGGCTTGGTCCAAAGGAATGAAGAGGCCCAGGGCTTATTAAAGACCACGACCTTTTGCAAAAAACAACAGAAACGAAGCGAGCAGAGCGAGCAGAGCTCCTGGAGTGCTCGCCTGAGCTTGACCCTTGAGGCCCAAGCGCGTGCATGATGGGGATTGGGCAAGGCGCGTCGTTTTGATTTGTTTCGCGGAATTCCTCGTGTTTCCTTTGCTGCTTCGTGGGACCGTCTCGGGGAGAGATTCGAAACATCAACAGAAGAGTGACGTCCATTGCCCTTTCAAAGAGAGAGAGCGCTAAGCCGGCCAGGGAGGCCATAGGACACACACAAACCCCAGCCGGACCCCGATCCCGAGAGCAAAGCCCTCTTCGAAGACAGCCGTGCCCCATTTGGCGGAGGCGGGCGAGCTAAGGACGACTTTTGAGCTCAGACCGGCGGGCGGAGAGCTGCTGCGGTAGACAAAGAGAAGGGCCCCGGCCGCAATTGAGTGTGAATTGTGCACATTTAGACCCCCCCAAAATGCAGCATTCCATTGTCACAGTTCCGCAAAATCCTTGCCTTTCACTCACTACCTCTGTCCCTTCTACTACTACCACTGACAGCCATTGTCTCCGTCAGGCCCTCAGGCTCTGACGATTGCCGAGTGTGTGCCCTGCCCGGCCCACCGAGGTTAGCCAGAAAAGGAGAAGTGCAACAGGCTAGGCAAGACATCAAGAATGGCGTTCAAAGATGCCGGATGTGGCTCACCTGGTTCATATAAGTGCACCAAAGGAAGCGTATGTGGCCCATTCCCTCGATCTCAAAAATTTGGCCGCGAGTCCAGGAGTGAATGTCTGTTGGATGATCAAAGGGGCCTTGCACATCCTGCTGCTGGATCGTCTCATCTCGTGTCGAAGTTGGCTGTGTTCACCTGTCGGTCGGCGAAACGCGATGCGTTAGAAGGCCCTTGGGCCATGTCGAGGTGCTTGAAGGACAGTGAATATCTAGCGTTTGATACGTGATGATTTCCTTCATCTTTCTGCAATCCTACGGCTACTCACATTTCAAATAGAACTTATATACCAGCTACAGAATCATGAAAATCTTTTACGATTGATCGCTCAGAAAGGATTATACTGTAAACTAAATCTGCTCGAATAACAGACTGCACGAGCCAGAGTTAAGAGACAAATAACTTATTAACGATTGCAAGCATGAGCAGACGTTCCTGAACTGCGGAAATTTTAGCAGAAAGCTGGACCGATCTCCAGATCAGGGAAGTTTAGGATACGCCTAGCTCGAGAGCAAGTGGAGAAACTTTTCCTTCTCTCTTACACAAATCTTTGTGCATCTTGCAACAATCTGGTCTTCTGCTGCTCAAGCTCTTCACATGACCCTCGAACAGCTCGATCAGAACGGGAAAAACTTTACAGCTTGCAGTCTGTGAAATCTGGAAGGAAGTAACTTCTTTATCAGGTGCACGTAAACTTAGCAATAAACAGAAAAGATCACAACCATTGAGGTCGCAGATCCTCTTTAGGAGATAATTGTAGCTTCTGAAAGCAACACCGTGCTTTATAGGAAGTGGAAAGAACTGTCTTCACCTTGTGTTAAGAGGGATGGTGATTTGAGAATGTCATTCTCCTCGAACGTTGTACTGAAGATCTGAGCTTCAGTACGACGGGGTTTAACTCTTGTCGACTACTCTTCGTCCACATCTGCGTCCCTTCTCCTTCCTGTAATATCGGACTGATAGAAATATACATGCAAATTCATGGCGGCCCTGCAATCGAGTTCAGTTCAAAATAGTCAGCAACTAACTATTTCACTGCAATCTCCAAATCCCTCGCTACTACATGCTTTACACTTGATCTTTAGATTCGGTTTGATGAGTACATAGTTGTTAATATTTCTTGGTTTTGTCGATCATGAAACAGAGACGGACTTCGAGAGAGAACAAACTACCTGAGAAAACTGAAGTACAGTAGATAAATTGAGTACTAACCGTGGGGGACACCGCTACTAACCTTCCGAGGTTCAGACAAGGAGGATATTCTGAAACATAGATATTGCACCATGTCTTCACCTTACAGAATCAGAATCTGAATTATCAGCGAGTACACAGGATCGAGATGCCTTTTAAGTTACCTCTTAAGCCAGTCTCTTGCGGACGTAGTTCTTCCACATCCGCAAGAGAGTTTGAGTGCTTCTTGAGAGTAGTGTTTGGTGTGAATAATTGCTCTCAGCTTCGATAGGAGCCAGACTAGTCCCCATAAACATTTCGGTCGGTGGGAATTTGCATCTCTCAAATTTCCTGATTCCTTATCGACCAGGTACCTGTCTTCAGCTTGTTAAGGTGAACCCTCTCCAACGAAGTCCTAGGATATATCGTTGACTGCGCCGAGGACGAAGTTCTTTCTCCACCTGAGATACAGATTCATCCCTTGGTCGGTCCCTTGGTTTGACACCCAATTCAACGGGCACCACCCTTCGTGCAGTTCTGATGCGATTCAACATAGATTTAAACCAAGCCAAATCTGCGCTTGCGTTAGTGAGCAATCAGGAAATATCCCACATCCTCGAGAGAGAGATAGAGAGAGTGAGAGGAGGCTTCGACCATCGAACTGCAGTCAGCCCAAAGGTGATAGCGCCAAGCTTATACGATGGAGGAGAAGTTTCAAACGAGGTTCTGCTGGCTTGGAATCAACGTTGGGCTCAATTGATTGGTCCGAAGCCTATAAACCTTCTAAACATTTGAGCCTGCCGGCCTGGCCTGCCTGCTTCTTTACCGACTGACAGGTAAAATTGCGGGCTGTGGTGTGGTGGTGATTTGCTCGTGTTGTTTGTGACAGGGTGGAGGAAAGCTGTGCGTGTGTACATTGTGCCAGTGTGGTATGCACAAATGTCCGTCGAAACACACGTCGCTGAACACGCAGTTCGACCCCAACGCGCAGTCGGAGTACATCCACAAGTACCCGGCATGGCCGATCGGGCCCAAATTCAAGCGAGAAGTGATGCCGACGAAGTTCGGCGATGCCAAATTCAACGACGATACCACTTACGACACGGACTACACGAAGAAGGAGATACCTGCGAGGTTCATCAGGGCGGGCGATGGGCAGACTCTGGCAGGAAACATGCCCATCGGGACGCATTACCAGAACCCGCACTCCGAGTACATCGATCGGTACATCAAGCACCCGATCGGGCCCCGGTTCAAAAAGCAGGATCCGCCGCTGCAGAACAGCGGAGCGCGCTTCTGCGACGACACGACGTACGACACCGACTTCAAGAAATGGCCCAATGCCATGCGCCAGCCGTTCAAGCCGGCCATGACGACCAAGGACACGGGCATGTTCGACGACCTGACCACGTACAACATCGCCTACGTCGACAAGTCCAAGCACTTGCAGCGGTGGGTGCGGCCCAAGGAGGCGCCCGCGGCTAGCAACGGGCCCTTCTACGGCATCACCACGCACGCCACGGACTTCGGCCCCAAGCCCCTGTCCGGAAGAGCTGTGCCTGTGAAGCACGATTGCTCGCTGGGCAGCAGCGGCGCCAAATTCGAAGGCGAGACCACGTACCACGACGGCTACCGCGCCTGGCAGCTGAGCAAGCCCGTTCGCGCCGTGCGTCGCGACGGGCCGATCAGCGGCGACAAGTTCAAGGGCGAGAGCATTTACCACTCCGACTACATCAACCCGAAGTTGCCCCCTCGCTGCCCCGTGCTGCTGCGGCCCAAGCCCACCAACATTTGCGGTGATCACATGTGTTACTAGGCTCTGTTGCTGCGGTGGCTCTGCTCTTAGTCCGATCCTTCCCCCTCCCTCGGAATCCCTGCGAGGTCTTGAGCTGGGCCCCAACCTCTTCGGGCAATTCGCGAGAGCTCGAGATCTTTGCCCTCGGCCCTCCCTTGTCTCAGGCAGCCGGGGCTATCACGGCATTTTCTTTCTTTTCCTTGGCTTGTTGGTGCAAGCGATCATTCCTCCCGCTGTCGCGCTCGATTCGGGTTGGCCCCTTGGTTCGGAGCCATGCACGAAAATCATGGAAGATACTGCCGCAGCGGGAGCTTGCTCAGCCGAGACCGAATTCACGTGACCCAGGTCTCGTGTCCAACATTGCAGAATTCCGGGCGAAAAGCTAGCAGCAACTACGAATGAATCCTTCCACCAGACGTTGTCTGCTGTGTCTGATGCTGCCGCAGGCAGCACGATTGGGCCACCAACGATTTGGGGATGAACACCGACAGTGTCAATATCAGTAACTCAGATCCGTCGTTAACCACGGCCCTTCCGGACTTGGCCTCTTCGAGCTCACTTAGTAATTTGACTCTAGCTAGATAGCATTGTGTTCGGTGTACAGACAGGATTAGAAGGTTGGGAGATTTTCATCTTGAGCGGCCTATAGTGTACAGCAGCAGGAAAGATCTCACGGAGAAGATGCATGCGACGGTGAAGAGCGCCAGAGGTAGGTAATGCTGTCGGTCGGGCTGGCTTGAGCTCGTGATGGTTCACAGCAAGGAGATTCGATTGCTCAGTGTAGAAGTCATGGGAGCTCCTCTCCCTTAGACTGCTCTTCGTATTTCACTCCAGATCTAATGCTGTATTAAGTATTAATCCCATGTGGCTTCAGATATGGTAATGCCGAGATTCGATGTCGTTCTTCCATAAAATTCCCATCTGATTGTTTACTTGGGTGAATGAGAACTGTGCGTGTTTAGAATTGCGAAAGACCGAGGGTGAACGTCGGGGTGGGTCCGGCATGAACCTGTGTTCTGAGCACACCTACATCTGTACTGCATCCATGCTTGCTTGCGTATGCAGCAGCTAGCAGGCAATAACAGCATGAAATTCTTCCAGTGAGATTTTCTGCCTCTGTCCTTCCGTCGAGTGGAGCATACATCCATTCAAGTGGGCCAAAAGTGCAGAAGTCAGCATCCACTTATTTGCTTGCCTCATGACTTCGATGTCCATATTGCATCTTCCTTTATATTCTAATCCCAATAATCACTGCCCCTTTTTGACCTTCTTGAATTGATCAATGTGAGTGCATGTTACAACATTGATTACCTCTCGAGCACCAGCACCACTATCTATATTCTCATATGCTTTTTCCGCTCTCACCTGGCCGTCGGATGAGCTCCTATGCTTCCCATGGATATTCTGGGGTTTCCACAACTACAAAATTTTGATCCTGGAACCGCATGAGAAACGGAATCCATGATTTTGTTGTCATGACCCAGTTCCACCCCCCTACACTTCTGGTCCGGACTCCTCCCCTCTACATCCTGCAACGTAAAATTTCTCACTTGGAGCTTACATTCGTACATGATTCGAAAGGTTCACGCTTCAGGCTCTTCATAATCATTAGCACAGTGAGCAACTTTGGGTGTCATAGTTGTCCATAGCTGGCTTGGCTTCACCAGTCGTTGGCTAACCAGTCACGAGAATAGTACGTAGCGAATCTTACTGGTAATCAATCATCCAACTCGTGCTTAATCTGGAGGGAAGTTGGATGGCCTCGTCGTCTGGTTTGGCATCAGACTAGCCAGAGCCAGACTTGCTTTTTCTCCAAATCGGATAGAGTCGAAGTCTATCTCTTGCTTTTCTTTCGTCTTTTGCTGAGAGTCCATGGAGTCCAGGGTCCCGGGTCCAGCTCTATCTCTCCTTTTGCGTGCTCGTCAAGTCATACCATGACAAAAGTACCGCCTGCGTCCGACAAGAAACGCTGTCAAAGTCACCATCACCCACTTATAATTACATGGCTCCCATGTGTAATGCCCTGACCCCGCGAGCTTGTCAGCTACTCATGCACCCTTGGGTTCACACACAACAAAAAGACGAGGGTTTCATCCCTTCACGTAAGTGCGCTCTCTTTCTTGGTCGCTTCACTTCTCGCTCGGCCTCCGACTTCAAAACGGCACAGGCATTCCACTACCCATTCAAGTTGAGCTTTCACTCCCGTTTATTAACATGTCTGAGAACAGTTCTATTGATTCGATTTCGTACACCGGACCAAACCAACGAAATCTCCCAAGAATCACTCATCCTCTTTCTTTCAGCTCCTTGTATCTCGCCACGCGAATGATTGTTCTTCGGAACTTTGATGATACCTTCCATAAGTACTCGCCCATTTCATCCGCTTTAGTGTATCCTTGTTTCCTTTATGATCAGTAACTCATTCACCGCGGCCTCCTCTGAAAACGTAGGATAAGCGAGTGCACTTGAGCTCCTATGATTCCCAATCATCGTCCGCTCGCTCACGAGGGACCAACCCCAACCCAACCTTGGGCTGTTACTTCAGCCTGTCTTGATTCTTGACAATAAGACAGGACATCCCACTTGACATGCAGATTACTCAAGCAATCCATGCATTCATCCTTGAGTGGAAGAAGTTGCACCGCACTGCTCCAGATATTGCAACCACGATGGTGTGACGTCAAATATATTTTTTGTCCTGTTTGGCAAAGATACAAGCAGATGGGAATCATGTGGACATGCACAATGTCAACCTGGACTCGGCCCGGGATGTTTGAGAGAGCGAGGGAGCGAGGAATGCTGATTGGGTGCTTATCCACATCCTCCTTCACTAGAGGTGAAACAATGAACTCGTGTGCATTATTAGTGAGGTGGCTCAAGGGGATAAATTCTCGATAATCTGACATTACAAGAATTTGCCTCCGTCCATGTGCTCCCTCGAGATTCATGTTTCGTACGTGACGAATCGCATCAGCCGTTCTTTCCCCACTCCACTTCTTGCTTCTTGTCAAAACATTCCTTTCTCCCATGCCCAGGCCCCGCATGCCATATCCTTTCGGCTGGATTAAGGGGAATCAAACCCTTAAGAGTCGTGAAGAGAGCAACACATGTACCTATGTTCTCACAACACTGTTTTGACCGGATATACTTCTCCTCACCTTTGCCACACAACATGGGGTACCGTAATATCAATCCAGCCCATGTTTTCCCCCCAACCACTTCTACGGTGCGGTTCTACAACAGCAACCAAACAAAGTCCCCCTCTGGGCTCACACCTCGTCACCGGGTTTCTGGGCCTCGTGCTGAAAGTTCCGCCTGTGCCTTAAACTGAACGTTAGAGAAGCGAACGAAATCGACGACGGAAGAAAATTTGCACGTGAGAGAATCCGCTGCAGGTCGTCGATCTGGCATCCCCTCGCAGGCCTCGAGACCCACTGTATGATGGGGTGTCTAGCGAACGTCGACCGAGGTCTGAAGGTATTGGAATATTTTCCGTACGAGAGCTCCAGTTCCCGAGCTGAATTCATATTTCATCGTCCTTGCTTGCTGCACCACCACCAGTATTGTGGTTCACCTGATCCCTGTACTTGCAAATCAGACCCCTCTTCCATCTCCAGAGCTGCGTTGTAAGATGCCGGGAAGACTTTCAACTCATATCCTGCAGAAAAAATGACAAGACACAGAACGTTGACTAAACCTTCGAAGTAAATGACCGAACATGGTCGACGCTGTGTTCTTCCCATACCACCCGTCGCCTCCTTTTCGTTTTCAACGACTTCTTTTTACTCGAGCCTCGGGCATGAGAGCGAGCGAGACGAGATTTGATCGGATCAGTGGATTGCACTGAACCTGATGCTAGCGCTGCGACTTTTTGGACGAAGTAGTGGTTGCCCTGCCGGAGTCCAACCTTTCGGGGAACGCTTCGATGACAACGAAGGACCAAGAAACGCAAGAAGATATAGACGTCCAAATCTTCGGCTCAGGTTTTCAAGAATTTCATTTCTTTGAAGATGAGTGGAAGAGGTTCTGTAGTATCCTCCCCTAAAGTGCCATCCAGAGTCAATTTCCTTTCTAAACTAGTTATACATTCAACCACCTTCCTTACTTTATGTTTTTCTCTAGAATTCAACCATACAAACTTTCGCATATGAGCAAATGGCACTAAGCCTCCTAGGTTTGATTTGTTACTTGATTTTATCAGTACTTCTTATCTCTTATATAAACGAAGTGGGCCAAGTGGATAGAGAAAAAGGGGAAGACACCATCAAGTTGTACAAGCAAGAAATCAAAAGTGAAAGAAAGCTAGATCCAAATAGTGTTATGAGTAAAAGTATAACCTACAATATCTGTTTCCGGAATCAGAGTTAAAGGTATCAAAGCATCCGATATGCTTTCACTTAACGTGATGTTATCTTGTGTATAGCGATGAAAATCCTTTGGCTAAGGTAATTTTCACAATAGCTAAAAAGTTGATATTTTTTGTTATCTAATTTGATCGGCTATCATGTAGTTTCACATTAACATGTAAAATCCACATCCATAATACAATGCTAAAGTATTAAAAATATGATCTCTATACATATTCTTATACTTTCAGACTTTGGTGACTAAAATGACATTACGGCCATTCAAGAAGAAGGACAAATATCCTATATAAAACATTGTCCCATATAAGATCAAGAGTTATCACGTTCGCTAATATTATATGATCCTTTCAAAGCAAGTATAGTTTTGATTTCATCTGAAATATTCATGCTCACACAACATCACGCATAGCATATCCTCAATGACATCTTGTTATTTATATTCTGTCTTTGGAGTGTACCTTGAATCATTTGAACAGTCATCGCAGCTTTAGTATTATGACAGTCACATATATGTAATGAAGATGTGTATTAATGGAAAAATACCATGAGTAACCTTTTTTTTTTTTAACAAGTAATTGTTATTTATTATAAAAAAAGTCACAATGCATGATTAAACCTATATCTAAGAGAGTGTAGACTTAATACAACAAGATCATAAAATATACTTTTTACTATAAACATTGAGATAATAGATGTAGGAATTTTATTATAAACCTCTAGTCCAATGATTGGATCAAAAAAATTGAAAGCCTATTTCGTAACTTAAATAATAATATTTATATATGTGATTTACTATAAATATTGATTTTTTATATAATACTTAAATCTTTACAAAACACATATAAAAAAGACTTAAACATTTATATCATATAATTCAAAATCATTTATATTATTTTGAACATGTTAATTTGTGTTTTTTAGTTCATAAGCAAATCATGCTTCTATTTTGAACCTTGAAGATCATATTAGATAGATTCTTGACTACAAAGCTTGATCTGATTGGGTTTAAGAGTTGACCTTTTTAAATGTGGAGATCTGGTTTTTTATGACATCACTCTTGACTTCTCAATTGCAAATAATGACATAGATAACATTTTGTTTCAATCTACTTGCACAAATGCAGTTCATATTTTTAACATGTAGTGCATTTAAGTACATTATTCTATTAGTATATGTGACATTTGATATGCCATACTTTTTTTTATTTTCTTTAAGAAACTGATTTGCATGATATTCTTGAACCCCCATTTTTACTATGGATAAAAAATCAAATGTACTATTTTTCTTGTTAAGAACAACATAGTAGGAGAATGTTACAATGTGTGGTAGAAGATTTGGCAATGATCCACACACCTTTGCCAAATTTTTGCGAAGGGTTAGACTTATCATTATAAGCTATATAGTCGTTGCATATTTATTATATTTGCGTGTGATTCTGACACAGCTATATATATAATTTATATTTAAGTTAACATTGGTTTTTTTTCACGAATTCTACTGGAATCATAAAGTTTATCATAATTTACCCATCATTTTAATATACTATACATTCTAAAAATAAGAATAGTGTGTGGAACGATGATTAATGATATATTTATTCAGTTACATGTAATCTGTTTAGGGAATGAAAATAAACATGTGGTGTTCTCAGGACAAGAGAAGATAGATACTGATGAATTTCTTACTAATTGTGATCGAGAGCAATTTTATATTTGGTTAAGAGCACCATATTGTGTTTACAAATACTGCATGTAAAGAATGATTGGATTGTCATCTGTCTTTGATGTGATTTAACATCATCCGAGATCTTGAAGTATATGGATATGCATAAAAGGTACCAGATTTTTGGATTAATTCGTTCTGTACTTTATTTTTGACAACTTTGTGACGGAATCTATGACATATTTATAAAAAACGGTTAACATGATTTTTTTTATATCTTATGTTCTTTATTGTGTATCATTTTATCAGCAAGGGACAGCAAGTGAAGGAGATAGCAGAGCTAATATGTATTTTAATTGATGATTCTCAGAATGTAAACAAATTCAAATAATTTATTGTAAAGTTATTTGGTATTAGCCCCATTTATACTTTGGTTCCATCGCCACACAACTTGATGTGACCTTCCGTCCTTTATTCGCTCCTCCGTCAATCACGTCACGGCGGATCCTTTTGTGAAATATTATGAGAGGATAAGACACTCAGCAATTTCCTGTAAGAAAAACATGTAACGGTATAAAATCCACCAACGTTAATGTTCATGATGAACGGAGCAACTATACTCGTCTCTCTCTTCCTCGTTCGCTCGCTCGCTCGCTCGCACTCCCTTTAGAGATCTTACATGTATCTTCGAGAAACACAACCTGCTGTTGTCATAAACCGGATGCGGGCTGGCCGGCACAGCCATGCAAACTCGATGATCGACAGCTTTGCATGAAATTAAAACGGAGGCCACCGCCTCCCTCGTACTTTCCTCCCGCCGTCTGCTCACCGGGACCCACGGGGAAAAACACGGCCAGACGATCCCTTTCGTACGTGGTCAGAGTTTATGACCACGAACTGCGATTCCTATGACCACGAACTGCGATTCCTGTGATCATCATCCCAGTCAAAGGGTCTGACTGCGTATCAATACACCTTCCTCGCTATGGTAATGCAGTTCATCTTTTCTCATCTAACGGGGTCGTTTGTAACAGTCCGTCCCCAAACTGAATCCTGAATGTACTTTGAAAATATCCTGTACGCATAATCAGTATTAATTGCGACTTACAAAGTGACCTCTGCATTAGGGCTTCCGGAACCATTCTCAATTTCTAGAACCTGAAAGTCTCCTACTTATGGTAAATAACCTCCCCTTCTTCCGATCACGTTGTATTTTTATTGGACTTCAGTTGAAATAATGACAAGAATTGTAATCTATGCGTAACAGGAAGTTTTCGAGAGTACTTCTACTGTCTTCTTCTATCACTCTGGACAGGGAATATACTTGATTACGATGTCAAAACTGGTCCAGATTTCTAATTTTTTGGGAAGAAACTCAATCATTCTGTATGTGATTAAGAATGTAATGTGAACGCATTTCTAGTCTACTCTGTTTTAATTAATATTTGAAGGTGTCGAAATCATAGGAGGGAAAGAAATGACAACCTGATACAGAACTAGAAGGGACAGACCGCCAGCTCCTATCAAAACAGTCGAGAGCCATGCACAAACCATTCACAAAGAACAAACTAATAACAAAGCACAAACAATTCACAAAGAGACTTCAACTCAGGCATTGTAAAAGAGAGTTACGGAAGGGGCAAGTCGAGTTGAGATTTTTGGAACTCTTTTCGGGTCCTTTGGTCCTTGGTCAAAAATCTAAAACATTGAAGCTTTTAGGTTTTGGTCGTTTGTACTTTTTTCGAAGGTTATAGTCCCTTGCGGTGCCTCTTATCTTCTTTATAGCCGAAGGCAAAGAGAATACTTTTGCAGGAGAAGACCGAAGTTTAACGTTTTGCTCTCCAGATTTTATAAAGAATTGCTGGTTGTCATGGATAACATGAAAACAATCAAACTATACCTGAAGAGAGCTCCCGGTCATGCAAAATTGCTTGGAGCTCAATTGTACTTCATACTAGGTCTTATTTGTTGGAGGACATCCTAGCTTTAGAAACA
The DNA here is from genome assembly GCA_037833965.1 of Marchantia polymorpha subsp. ruderalis. Lineage (NCBI taxonomy): Eukaryota > Viridiplantae > Streptophyta > Marchantiopsida > Marchantiales > Marchantiaceae > Marchantia > Marchantia polymorpha. The sequence goes on from AP031357.1 coordinate 567,272, forward strand.
ACTGTATGGATCGTTCCTTCTCCACTCTTCAAATTCGTGTACTCCGCTTTTCCTATGAGCCGAATCAGTTTGGATGTCCTCCAAGTTTCCTGCGACTACTCTATCCATCACTTATGAGATGAATGGGGGCCAAAGTAAAAAGCGAAAAAGGATGGGAAGAACCCTACAAGGATGAAACAAAACATCTAGGTCCCAATAGTATCTCAATCTTAAATATGTCTGATAGTATCTAAGATATCTTTCATGCGTTGGAGCTGGTTTACTGGGTCTCAAAAAGTAGGACCGCACTTGGATAAAGTACGTAGGGAGGTAGAAGGAGAAGGTAACCGCTGAAAGCATTCGAAGAATATTGCTGGTAGAATGCCTAGAGGCGTAGAGTACAATGGAGTGCAGTGCGTGGAGTTGAAATGGGATTCACACCATGTTTGTGATTAAAGTAAAAATGAAAAAAAATTCACAGAAATTGCTTGCTAGCTCTTAAGCTTCTTGATTACTTGTGAACGTCCACGATTTGGTTTTGCAATTCCTGTGCCTGAAACTCACGAGATTCTTGGGGGGTAGTGGAGCTCATGAGGTGTTTCTTGATTGCCACCTTTTGTCCCGGAAGTGCTCCATGGCAGCCCTGTGTCCTTAGTTATGTCTCCATTCTCTCCACCATCGGCATCACCGGAGCACGAAAATCTGCAATGCAAAGTCAGTCAACCGTGCTTCATATTCTATCACCACAGCTGAGACGCATTGAATTCCCCCATCAGCTTTTCCATAAATCATAGCTCCTTTGGCATTAACCAACTGATTTTGATTGGAATAAAATGCAAAGATCTCTGAAAAGTTAGAGTGATCTTCTAATGATAGGAAATTCCAAGACCTAAAGTCCGCACTCTCCTAAGACCGATAAAAGCAGGAAGTATACGTCGACTGTAAGTGTAATTATGTAACTTTGCTCCACGGCATAAACTTTCAACGTACCCGGAGAACGATGTGGAAGAAACAAGTTGATGGTTTCCAAGATACGCTATGATTAACACCGAAAGTACCCCGTCCCACGTCTGACATACATGGTTGAAAGGGTTGCGCATTGACAATCTTCATTTGTCCGCGGTGTTCTTGAACGTGTCTGAATAATGGTTACCGCCCACTTTTCATAAATTGAAGTGTTCTAGTACAAAAATAACCCCCGCGCGAAATTGCTTCCGCATCAATCAACTTCACCGTACAGTGCTCTCGGATGCAGCACAAACTGGAATATAGAATCATTACTTTTATACCCCTCGTCTCCTTTAGCAATACAATCCCGTTCCGATATTCCGCTACCTTTTCAAGTAGAAACAAATCACGTCATTTAGAAATAAGACAGACAATTTGTCGCTGATGGGCCTCACCATCGAAGCGGGATGCCTTCCCCACATACCACCTCAAAAAGTGCAACCTAAGGAGACAATCCGATGTCGGCTATCAATGCAAGAACGGAAACATTGAAGGGGAAGAAGAAATTCGCTCCACAAGTGTGATGAGTGCTATGACATACTGTAGAACTCTATGTTCGGCGGAAGGTTAAATGCATTATTTAACGAAACCCTACGAATGCAGCAAAGACGATGGGAAGACTCCAGCCAAGGTGAAATTGATCCTGCTACATGTCCGAGTTTTAGCATGCAGGGCTTTATACTGTGCAGGATCGCTGTCATGGAAAAGAATCTGTTCCATGCAAACGAGGACGAATTGACCAAATCAAATCCTCCTCTGCTCTGTTGTGGTGTTGGTCCCACATGTTCCTACAATTCCTGCACCTTGCTGGCTCCGCAATGCTTTTCGTTCTCGCCATGCGTTCTCCCGATGATCAATCCTTTTGACTTATCTATGAATGTTGGGCTTTACGAGCCTGTTCATTGTCCAGTGCAAGATATTACCACTTACAAGGATAAAGCTTAATAATTCCTGTCCGCGGAAAAATCTGGTCAGTGAGGTTACCATTGTTCTCACTCTTCGGAAATCTCTGACCTCCCTTTTTCTTTTGTCTACTTGACCAGCAAATATGGTCTATAAGAGGTAAATTAGTCTAGGCGTTGTAGGGACGCTAGGCATGAACTTATTGCTTGTATTTTACCCACGACTTGATATCGTTTATAGAAAAGTTGCGGTCTTCCCGTTTACAATGAGATATTGGGATTTTCCAATGCTCATTCATACAGTTCATTTGTCTATCCGTTTATACATTAGCTATAAAAGTTTTAGCGAACAGTGTATTCATTGTGAGAAGTGTTAATCAGATAAGTGATACAATTTAATACTTGCTTATCTAGAATTATCTTTCTAAAGGTATCTAAGTACAGTGCATGATATCTTTAGGCATATGTTCCTCGCATGCATACTTTAGAAAAATGAAATGTCATCACCAAAAGCTTTAGGCATTCTTGGAGTTTCAATAATATGAAAGGATTTTGTGGAGTGCTACCTAGACAACACTCTTCAAGTATATGTACTGCATATAAATACCTATCTTACACTTGTTACTATTACGAGCATTTGATATTGTCTGATCTATCTTTGCTCTTGTACGCATCTAACTACTTCACACGGACATACTCTGATAACATTTTATGCCGTCTTTGATTTACATCATTAGATAAGCGAAATCAGAGCGCGTGCTAAGAAATTTAGCATGAATACAGATTTTCTTCAACTTGGTGTGGAACTAGGCTTATGATTAAAAAAAGAAATTAAACATGTAGATTCTTTTGGATTCAGGCTGTATCATCAACTTTGTTATCTTATTTGTTTCTGATTTCCAATATATTATTTTGTTGAAATGTATGGAGGATGTAAATGGCATAATTTTCCTCACAATACTGATTGAGACACATAATATATATTTTGTTACTGTTAAACACCAATTTTATAATTTTTTTCCTCATCAATTTGACTAGTGATCCATATTCTATCTTAATAGATTTATAATTGAAACACATGCTCATATCCTTTAGTACTTGTGATCATTCATCAAAGATAATAGATATAAGTAGTATGAAATTCATGAATTATATATTATCCTTATCTAGATGTGAGGTTTGGAGAGTTTGGGAAATTGGAAAAGCATAGAAGGTTACAAATTCCAATGATTGATTCAAATTGTGTTACGTTACATTTTTCTATTGTACAAAGGCATAACCGTCAAATAGAGAGTTCATGATTGCTCCGGCTCCAAAGCTGTGGAAGTCCTTGGTCCATTTCATGATAGTGTCTAATGGTTGCACCATATTGAAACTTTGCCATATCGCTGCAAACTTACTTGTATAATTTCCAAGTTAGTCATAAATTGGGGAGCGGCTAGTTATCCATCTGTTTGGGTTAATTATCCCTCACCCTAGGCTAATGTGCATTACACTCTGTGCTCGCGAACATTATATCACGGAGCTCTAGTAAACACAGGGATAGCTCTGATCAATCGCAGAACTCTGTTGAACAGGGTGAATGATAATTAGACCAAACTAAGGAATAACTAGCCCCGTCCCTAAATTATTATATATGAATGTCATCAAGCCACAGTAACATATAATGCTAATTATCTACTTGATGGGATCTTCTTAAACGGGGCCAAGTGAATAGCAACAAGCAGCCATTTGAGATATTTGAGTAATATCTAAATGATAAAACAAAGAATTAAGCACCACAGTTTGTTATGTACGTCCTCGTGGTGTGGTGAGGCTATACATAGCATCGCGATACATACCTCATGTATATTATTTGCCTATTATCCGAGCAAATGTTCCGCCCTAAATATGGATATAATCTACAACGGACATATCACAGAGCCGGATAATAGATTCCTCGCGAAACCCGGCAAGGCTCGGTCCTGCGGGGGTCAACCTAATCATCCGACCAATAATTTGATGTAATGCGAACCAGGAAGATTGCGGTTTAGGAAATTGTGAGGAAATAAAAGGAAACGAACGGACTGTCGGAAGTCAGACATCCTTCGACTATTCACTCGACCATGTTTTTAGGCCCTACCCGCAGCCGCGATTGTAATATGCGCCATGCCTCCCCCAAGTCCGTAGCCATGGGTAGAAATGAGCCAAAAGTTACTCCGAGCTCTTCAGCGCGGGCGCTGATTTCTGCAATCATCTGTTCCCTCACAGGAAGAAGTTTAATCAACCGACTTCCGGTAAGTACACCGAACCATCGGTCGGTTTCCAGCAACAGCAGCATCTTTGATTCCATATTTCGTTACGCTTTACCGAAATTAGCGCGCGCGATTACGATGGCGCCGCTAGGCTTGGCCACGGTCCGGTCCGGACCGACGGTTAACCGGTTAACCGTCGGGACCGGTTAACCGGTCCCAGATTTCTCCGGACCGGTTAACCCATCGGTTAACCGGTCCGGGGAAAAAAATTTCCTCTGGCAGCAGATTTAGACCAGCGAGCCTCGCTGGTCTAATTCTGTCGCCAGAGTAAATTTTTTTATCATCTAATTTGATCACCCAATTCGATAATTGGATAATCTCTAGCATAAATCTCGAGCTCGGATCAGGGTTTGACATTCCCCCGGGAATCCCCCGGGAATAGATAACTTACTTCCGGAACAGGGGGTGAAACAGGGGGACAACTGGAGGAATCCGCTGGTGCACTCTTGCTAAGAGGGGGCTACACCCGGAGGATTTTAAGGGTTAAACCCGGGGACACCCGTTGTAAATGTCATTTTATTGAAAAAATTTTGGGAGCATTCACACGAAAATAGCGGACTCAATAGCTTTCAATCCACTGAGAACACCCGGAAATTTTTTCCGAAAATATCCGGGCGACCCCGAGAAATCAAGAATGCTCTAGTCAGAACGTCGGGGCTACGCCCCGACGTTTTGTGGCGCATTTCCGGGGTCACCCGGTGGTTCTAAGCCATGCCTGTCAAACCCTGGCTCGGATGTGTTTCTCCAGCTTCCCTGCACCCTGGCGCAAAATCGAAGTTTCTCCAATTCGAGAGCGTTTTCACCTCCACTCTAAACACCCTGGCAATCAAACCATCAACGAGACCAGAATCACGACACTCGCTGGGCACGACAGGACCCACGACCGAAGACAATGAGCAATCGATCCCAGCCACAGCCCCTCCCATCGGCCACGTAGGGTCGACAGATGGTTAACCGGTTAAAACCTCGGTTAACCGTTAACCGATATGGCAAAATGCCGGACCGGTTAACTTACCGGTTAACCGGTTAATTGGACCGGTTAACCGGTCCGCATATTTCCCGGACCGGTTAACCGTTAACCGGACCGTGGCCAAGCCTAGGCGCCGCTCGGCGAGCGAACGACTGGCGCGGTAAATGTACACGGGAGGGCAGCGGAGGGGAGGGTGGGCCGGGAGCCGGGGGCCGGGGCCAGTGTCAAGAAAGGTGGGACCGAGAGATTTTGTCCTCTCTGTCTCTCACCTCACCTCACCTCATCTCGTCGCAAGAGCTGGTCCTGCTTTCTGTTGCAGCAGCCTACCTACATCGTAGGACGGGGGATGAATGCGGTGGCCTGGCTCCGTGGCTCGCTCGCTGAATTGCGGGAAGAAGCAGCCGCAAGCCCGTAACCGCGCCGGAAGGAAAGGGGGAGGGATGATTAATTATCCTTCTTGGGATTCATGGCGAGCTGCAGCAAGGCGAGCCCCGAGGCTCGGAGATTCCAGGGAGAGATTGCCTGAGGCAGAGCAGCAGGAAGGGAGGTAGATTATGCCGTTTGGCAACGCCATTCTGACTGGAAATTGATTAGAGTTGGGTGGGGGGTTGGGATCATTGAGTGAGGAAGGGCGAGTGCGTAGGGAGGGACAGAGCGAGTGAGCGGAGCTGAGGCAGTAAGCTAATCAGCTGAGCTAGTGGTAGCGGGGTGCTAGCAGGCCGACGACGATGGAGTAAAACTATGGACGACCTCTGGCACGTCCCTGCTTCTTTTTATCCGTCTGGCCATGAAGGCACGAATGGAGCGGACGGATGTAGAGTAGGTGCGAGTTACAGTGAAGTCTAGGCGCTTCGTTGGGCTCGGGCTCGGGCTTCTGCTTCTGCTCGTTGCTGCCGCACGGCATTCTTCCTCTCGCGCACTCGCTGTGCACTGGGCCTGAGCATAGTAGGCGTGTTTCTCTCCTCGGAGTATTCATCGGCACACTACATACATACATACATACTAGCGCATGCCGCAGGGCGCCTGGCTGCCTCTGTCGCTCGATTCTCCACCAACAGCGACACCCCATCCGTCTTCCGACGAAGAAATAGATCCGTCTAGTCGTGAGCCCGCTTCTGCTGCTGCTGATGCCGAGAGCAGCGGCTGCTCGCGTTGCGTTGGCCAATGGACTGAAACATTTTTTGGCTGATTGCTGAGGACTCTGTTCTACTTCTCTTCTCTCGTTCCTCCTCGTTTCCTTCCGCTTCTGTTGCCGTACGAACTGTTGTCGGAGTGGCGAGGAGAGGGGAGTTGTTGAAGCAGCCATCCAAGCCGCAACGACCAATGTTTGTGAAAAGAGCCGAAAGCAAATGCCGTCTTGTGCAGACGAGCATTACAGTGAGAGCGTGCGAGCCAAATCGGTCGTGAAAAGCTCGTCGGGTGGGAGCCTTATCAAAGAGACATTCAGGAGGCTGTGGAATGTTACAGCAGGTGATCCGCCAGAGAAAATCGCATTTGGTCGTGGCTGTTGTTTGCCCCGGCCAGTAGAAGAAGGAAGGAGGGACGCCAGGACGGACAAGTACGGGGACGCTGTTGAGCAGCTGAGCGAGGGAGGAAGAGAAACAAAGAGGACGAGATAAGCTCTGCTACCAGATTGGGCATGAATACGAGAGACCTACCACGGTCAGCACCACAAACGTCATCGCGGAGCAGGTTTCCCATACAGGTCGGTCGCTGGAAGCAGCAGCAGCCTCATCATGTGGGCTTTCCCTGCGCTGGAGCTTACTACCAAACATTGACTCGAGACGCAGTGCAGCGCAGAGAAGGTCGCGCATTTCCAAGTTGTGAAATGTCCTCCATTCGCCGAGCAGCGCAACATCGTCGAGCGTAGGTTGCTTAATTATCGCAAGGGGAGGTGCGTAGGAAGTACATTGTCACCACCGTATTCTCCGTGGTCTGAGAAGCCCCGGGGGCGTGCGCGATTCATGCTTCGATCTTGATGGGAAGAAGGTTGTATGTCTGGGATGGGAGGGTCAAACTGAACAACATAATGCGCCCCCATCCGACTGACATTCCGGCGGTGACAGTTTACGACGATGTCGTCTGCCTTTGTGAAATCATAGCTTCGTAGTACATACCATTACACCGTATTTGCTGTCGTTCTATCGAGAAGAGCTCCTTAAAGCCGCCACGACCTTAGCAACAGCGGATTGAAGGCAGGAGACGGTGAAGCGCGGGCACGCTGGCGCTGTTCAAAATGAGCTTTTTAAATAACAAACTTTCTAAGACCACCAGCATCTTCAACCTCAAGTTATGGGTTGTTATCGGAATAGGTGTGGGCATTTTTATATTTGTGATTCTGTTCTTTCTGTCCGCTTGGCTCGTGTCCCGGAGGAGAGACCGGAAAGATGGGAAGCTACCGATGAATGGGATACCGGACGACTCCAAAGAGATCAAAGAGGTGAGAGTCGATAGAATCAATGCCAACGGGAATGCCTATTTGCCTCCTCCGGATGGCATCCTGCTCACAATCACCGAGAGTCCTCAGGGCGGAGAGAAGATGGATCCGAATGAAAAGATGGTCGTTCATGTGGGATATAAGCAGCAGGGTCAGCAGCAGCAGCAGCAGCAGCCGCCGCCGCAGCAAAAGCACCCTGGAGAGAAATTTCAGCAGCAGACGCTTCAGCAGCAGAGGAAGGATGGACAAATTGAGAAGCAGAACCTGCTGGCGAACGACAAGTTTTCTCCCGATGGCAAGGCTCGACGCCACGACAAGGACAACACCAACGGACAGCAACATCAAGGACCCCAGCAACAGCAGCAGCAGCAGCAGCAGCAAGTGATGGGTCAGCAGCTCGTCGTTCACGGACAGGAAGCACAGGAAGGCATGATGCAACTCGACAGGGGGAACCACATCCTGGCGCATGGGGGAGACTCCAAAGGCAGCTCGGATGGAGAGCGACGAGCGCTGCTGGCCGCCGACACCCCAGAAAAGGGATCCGGCATGAGCGGAGATGGTCGGGCCGTGGACTCACCCGCCGCGCTGGGTCCGGAGGTTTCGCACCTTGGCTGGGGCCATTGGTACACACTTCGGGAGCTCGAGGCAGCCACCGAAGGTTTCGCTGAAGCAAATGTGTTGGGAGAAGGCGGCTACGGTATAGTCTACAGGGGCCAGCTCGTGGATGGCACTCTAGTGGCAGTCAAGAAGCTTCTGAACAACAGGTTGGGCCCCCTGATCCTCAATAACACTCAATTGTCTTGCGCCGTGACATTCCCAGGACCAGATCTTCTCGTCACCGCCATCAACGCGGAGAATGCATGCCCGCCAAGCCGGCCTTCTTCTGCGGGAATCTGTCTTATCTCATCTGTAGGTTCGATAGCAAGTTTCTCCTAGATTTGGCAGACCTGCGCCCGCTGTTCACGAGGGATTGTGCAGCGGGAGACTTCCACGCGTCTCACCGCTGGAGTAACGAGCGATAGTGGTCTTTTCCGTCGCCTTTCTCGATTCTGTATCTTCTTAATGTGTCAGTCCAAATCTAACTCTTCTTATTACGTCCGTAGCAGGGGCCAAGCTGAAAAGGAATTCCGGGTGGAGGTGGATGCTATCGGTAGAGTTCGTCACAAAAATTTAGTTCGATTGCTGGGTTACTGTGCCGAAGGTGCCGCTCACAGGTAATTTTTCACCCGTGTACTCGCTCATTCGAGAATCTAGTCTTGTTTCGAGATATTGTCTGTACCAGTTCGTTGTGAGATCTGCAGCCTTTCTTCCGAAAACGTTCCAGCCTCATGTGCGTTGAGATGGCAGGAGCGCAATTTGTGAATTGTTCCAATTCCACCCTTGAACCTTGACTCTCGTGTCTGTGCACGATGGCGATGACTTAATTGATGAGCAGTTTCCCATGAAATATCTCTACGTCTCATTCCTGCTCCAGCAACCGTTGACAACGCACTGACTAGTAGGATGCGGTTACTCATGCGTCTTGTGCATGTCGGCTGCAGAATTCTTGTGTACGAATACGTCGACAATGGCAACCTGGAGCAGTGGCTACATGGTCCTCTCGCTAACTCCAATGCCCTCAATTGGGACGCCCGGATGAAAATTGTCATGGGCACTGCTAAGGGGTAATTCTCTTGCTTACTGAATTCAATAATCTCAAGAGACGAAGCACATTGTCGGATAGTCAAGCTGCCTAATAATTAGAATGAAGGCTGATTCCTGAGATGGAGACTTTTTAAGCTGTCTGTTTTGGAGGACCCTGTTCTGTGTGCTCTGTTGGAGTGGTAGAGATGTCTGAAAGGCAATCTTTTCTTGTTCTGTTATATATGCCACAACGCAACAGTCGGGAGAATGCCTATCCCAGGGAAGAATTGTTTACGCAACGATATCATCCTGACTCGTGATCCGTTTGCAGGTTAGCATACCTTCATGAAGCTCTCGAACCAAAGGTTGTTCACAGAGATGTCAAGTCTAGTAACATTTTGGTCGATGGACAGTGGAATGCAAAAGTTTCTGACTTCGGATTAGCGAAGCTACTTGGTTCTGGCAAAAGCCATGTTACCACCAGAGTCATGGGTACTTTTGGGTACGGCCTCTTTTCCCTCTCCGTATAATGTCAATTTCATGCGGCATGTCATGCTCTTTTGCAAGCTGAATACCCTGCTTTTCCTGAGTTGGTGCAGAACCACGTCTCGGTTGCTTCATACCACTGACATTCAACTTTGTGCCCTCTTAATGCAGATATGTAGCCCCAGAGTATGCAAATACTGGTCTTTTGAACGAAAGAAGTGATGTATACAGCTTTGGAGTTCTGTTAATGGAGATTATTACTGGAAGAGATCCTGTGGACTACAGCCGTCCGTCCGGGGAGGTAGGATCATTCACATGCAAGAATGCATTGAATTTGCTTCTTATCTCAGTGGATTAGATCAATTCACAGTTCTCTGTTCCGGCTGCTCGATTTCACTTAGACCTCCTATTTTTCCCCTTGATCTGACACTCTTCTGTGCCAATGCAGGTGAATTTGGTGGACTGGCTCAAAATGATGGTGGGTAATAGAAGGTCAGAGGAAGTAGCAGATCCCCGCCTCGAGATCAAACCGACCTCGAGGGCACTGAAACGGGCACTGTTGGTAGCACTACGATGCGTGGATCCAGATTCTGTTAAGAGACCCAAAATGGGTCAGGTTGTGCATATGCTTGAGGCGGAAGACTTCCCGTTCCGAGATGTAAGCCTCTCAATCCTTACTGTGAGTACCTCCCTTCGAGTCGAGAGTCTAGAGTCATGAACAGCCAACCTAGATGTGTTGATTTTCTTCAATGTCTCTTTTCCCGGAGATCCTTTTTGTTTATACTGCTATAATGAGATCAGTGCAGTTATGCAATTGTCTTGGTAATTATATCCATCCAATTTACCTGGAGCCTGACGTCTTGGTTTTTGGTCTTACAGGATAGAAGAATTAGCAGGGATGCTCGCTCAAGGCGGACGGATTCTCTCAACCAAGAACGGATGCTGAAACATTTGTCAGCAAAAGATACTACATCTACATCCAAAGCTGCTGATCAAGAAGATAGTGATAATTCTGTTGATAGTCCCCGAAATCTGTCCTATGTCAAGAAATACAGGAGGTATGAGGGCTAGAAAGGCGAGCCCCTATCTCCACTCTCCCTAATTCTTCTTTCTGAGAGCGGGTTAGACGATAGTTCGGCATTAGGCGAGTACATACCATATACATACAAGTGGGTGCTTGTGGCAGTGGTAGGGTGGGCAGGGTCGGGGTCAGGGCCAGGGCAGCTCGAAAAGAGACCAAACGTTTTCCTTATCTGTTGAGGTTGATTTAGTTTAGGACATTCATTCAGGATCACATCTCTGCGTTGCTGAAAACCACCCTGGCTGTGTACAACGCTAACTTGCAAAAGCTTTGTGTAGTTTATAGTAACTAGAAGGTAGCTAGGAAGATTGTTTCTCTTTGCATCTGGTCATGAATGACACTGCTTGTACATGGAGGTTATCAAAAAGTTTTAAAGAGTGCTATGAACTGGTAACAGTTTACCATCCTACTTTTACTTCGGTCGTTTGGGATTGATTTGTATCCAATTCTCATGTCGGTTGACCTGCTTGAATTATGCTTTTGATACATGGGGACGGATACTTTGCCTTCGTCCAGAGAACCGCGAGGCGCCGTTGACGTAGTTTTTGATGCCCCAATGATAATATGTCCTGGTTAATTTAGTATGACACATTTCTTCGTCTCCATGTATACCCGGAACGTCTGATATGTATTTTCGACCTACTCGGGCCAAATTTCACACGTTTTCACACTTTCGTTGAAGAATCCGGCCTCTTCTCGATCATGAATCTCACCCCCGAGTCCTTGAATCATTTAAGCTATGGACCTCGGAGCGGAGTAAATTCTTTCTTGTCGTGCAAAGTTTCACTTTTGGAAAAGCTGTCGTCGATCTGAATTCAACAGTGATGTTCTGAAGTGTCGCATAGAGTATCGACCAGTAATTGGAATGCAATTGCTTGGTGATGTACAAGAAAGTACAAGAAATGAAGACAACGAGGAGAATCTTCGATATTGGGAGAAAAAATCTGAAGTTCCCACATGTATCTTCGTGTCTGATGTTCTGTCAGCTCCTGTTACACGTTCCCTGTCTGAAAGCTACATCCATGTGTAGGATCGTGGAGCGCAGCCATGGATCTCGAGACTCGGAAATTTAACGGGTCTTCTTCATCTTTTGAAGACAATTTAGACATTTTGAGTCGTGGGAAGATGACTTTATCGTGGAGATAAATATACCGCCCGTGCCAAAAACATTGTGCGAAGGCTGACGATACTCTCTCAGAGCGGCTCACCTCACCGTCAGCGAAGCAAGCTTCGTCACACCTGGCGGCTCAAAACGAACATTCCGCATTGCAGAACTAGTCGATGATTATCTGTGTCTACGAATCGGACAAAAAGGCGAGCACGTTCATGACAGGCGAGCTGAAGAAATTGGAGCCGTTCGTTCCAGACCAGATCGCGCATTCTCACGGGAAACAGAAGTGGCAGAACCAATGGCCATGCCCTCTAGGGCGACTGAAGGAAAGTTGGCTCGCAGTAGTAAACTTTTTGACTCTCCAACCAACGCAAAATTCACATTTTCCAATCGTCGTAGTACGCAGAATCAAAGCATCCCCCAACGGCTGTTCCTCAGGATCCCAGTGATTGCGGGAATCCTTCCTTTCAAAGCCCCTTTTATGACCGTAAAGCGGGCGCCATGTTGTATAGCAAAAAGGAGAGAAAGGAGCCCCCTTTTATAGACAGGAGAAATTGGCCACGAATGCTTATAATAGCACTAATTCCATTGAAAATTCCAGCCGAAAGTGGCAACAGCTGGTGGTCGCTTCAAGCAACAACGGTCCAAAAAAGTCACTTTTTCCCGTGTCTTAAGGGTGTCTGCACCAAAACTCCCATCTCCAATGACCGCCAGTGCTACAGCTGCCCAATGACCAATTCACGTTCCTGAAAGCCTACTGCCCCACGAGTAACCCCCACTGCATATGGCCATCCTCCATTGCGTCTTTACCAGTACAGAGAATGTCAATCTTGTTCCATGTCGAGCGCTACTTTCATACGCTTCTGTCATTCCTCCCTCCCTCATGTGCTTTGCCTCGATCCTGCCACCTGCAAGCAGATAACGAATACGTTCAAACCCATTCAAGACACCATCAATTCCAATGCGGGATGCCATGTAGCAAGTATCGCACGTCGGTGTCGATGGGGCCGCCCTCCATAACTACGAGGACATGTGTGTTGCCGACCTCGACTCCTTCACGAAAACAGACGCACACGCTGTGGCCGAATTTACATCAAGCTGCTCGCACTGCGGCAAAAGTGGGCGACATAAGAATTTCTCCACCTCGGCCTCGTCCCCAAGATACCGCCAAGCTTTATCCACAATCTCATCTGCCGCTTCTGCCTTTTAGCACTTTTCCAACAGCAACTTCCAATTTCTTCCCTCCCATCCTTCGATTCCTCGGAGTTTCTTGACCGGTGGCTTCGGATGCTCAAGCAAAGTCGTTCCCTTTTGTCTCTTGCCAAATTGGCGCCGAATCTTCCACCCTTGATTTAGTTAGAGGTATCTGTTGGGTGGATCGCAACGGGAGTTCGGTTGACCATCGTAGCTCGTGTCACCGCTTACGACCAACTACAAGAATCCGAAGCAGCCGTTCCCTCAACCAGGTTCGTTACTCTGTCTACATACTGCGGCATCTACTACGTCGGATTAGCACTAAAGTGCAGGACCGGGAGTCCGGAACTTTACCGTTACTGTCCGGTTCCCCTATATAATTGATGCCTTTTGGATGGTGCAGAGAACGGGACTAAATTTGGCCCTCTTGAGCCAGATCGAAAACTAAGGGGAGACGGATGGAATAGAAAGCTCGATGAAAACACATCGAATTAGGGACAAAGCGAAAGAAAAGAAAAGCTAAATTTAATAGCTTGTTTCTAGTTAAATAGCGCTCTTGTCAAGACATCGAGAGTAATGACGTTATCCACATCTCGTTCAACTCTCCATGATGTCATCTCTTTGGTCGTTGTCGTGGATAACGGATCAATGTGGATAACAAACGATAATGATAATATTGAAGCCATACAATTATCAAACTTGACTACGGCCAAATGGTAAATATTTCCTTCTGGACATATCATAGATCATTATACATATGTAAAATATTTAATAAATACGTATCGCAGTACGTTAAGGAAAATATTAAAATTTAAAATAATCATAAAAATAAGAGCAAATGTACATAATTAGGAAACTTGAGCTGCAAAAATAATTGAAATATTCCTACATTTGATCCATTATTTGGCAAAGTACATTTTCTCTTTAATAATCAATACCCAGATTTTTCTTTCTAGCTCCAACGCGTACCTATATTTATTCTTGAATTTAATTTAAAATCAAGATCAGCTTTCAATGATGAAGATATTTGTTTCATTATTTTGCGAAAGTACATATTCTATTTGATAAACAATACACAATTCTTTTTGTTCTCGTTTCATTGTGTTAGTGTACTCGTTGCTGAATTTCTTTTTGAGGCAACGTAGTTATTTAACGATGAGGTCCACAAAGCTTGATGGAAGAATAGACACATAACAAAAAACATGGGGTAAATACACTGCCGTTGCATTGTTACGATCCCTTTCAGACTTGATCACATGTATTTTGATGCCAGACTAATGACTAGATTTTCAATAGAATAAAGCACTATATTCTTATCAGTGTCAAACAATCTTTCAAATGACATTGCAATAAACAAACCACACCTTGACACAAAATGTACAACAATATCCTTGTCAATCACAAAATGTACAACAATACCCTTGTCAATCATGAAAAAAACTTTACTACACGATATGATATGATCTTGTTCTTGGATTTGTGATTCAAAAAGTGAAACTTTCATTCATGTCACATCTCAAAGACAATGGATGATTTTAAAGAAAATTGCTTCCTGCTTTGATATTAGCAATGCAGAATGTTGCAAGATTTTGAACAATATATCTAAATAATTGAGATCAATGAAAATTAAGCAATCCATCACACGGCAGTTTGAAATCAAGATTTATTTGATCCATGTATTCAACAATACATCAACAATGAATCAAGAACCAATGCAACATTTTTTCCAAAGATAATAAGTGAGTTGTAGCAACCTTTGAACATTTAGATTGCATTTTGTTTTTTAAGTTTTACAGTCGACGCAAGTATCCACGAGTGGTAGATTACGAAGTTGAGATATACAAAAATAACAATCAACTTGATGTGCATCACATGAGAATTTAATTAATTAGCAATCTTCTTGTTTGACTCAATTAGAAACACTAGTCACTATTTCACGTATTCGGTTTGTCATATTCTGAGCATCATAGGAGCATGTTGATAAGATCGTGTGTACCAAAACGGACAAATTGCATTCATAGCCTTCTCAAACATCTCAAACAAGTTGTCTCCAGTGTGATGTTGGTAAAAAGTAAGACAACACAAATGGAAACAATACAGCTATGTGCCCATAACAAACTTCACTCAAACGTCAAAATACAATGTGCTCTCAATAATTTATGATTCGAATGTAATTGAAAAGTTTCAACAACCAGCAAAAAAATTGCAAGATTTTTGAAGTCAAACGGCAGCAGCAAACCAAACAAACGATGATAATTTTGCCTCATTGCATCTGTCAAGATAATCAAAAGCCAATTTTTTGTGTGCACACTTCACTTGGGAGATAATTAACCTTAACAATAAGTCAAAACCAACAATTTCAATAATAAGGTAAAGAATTTTGATGTTCTTAATATGAACTCGATAACAAACTATCATATTGTCAAATCTAATCGGCTTGAAGAGTCTCAACGCCTGATCAATAAAAATATCTTTAGTTTCAAGATCAAATAAAACCGTGCAGTGCATTGTGTCGACAATGTGACGCATACGCAGACCAATGATAAATTTGAAGAGGTTTGATCATGTATGATAGATCTTTTATCTACTAGCAATTAGGTCAGTTCTTAATCAAACGTTAGTTGATCTTATCATAGTTAGGTAGTTAGCTCCATAAGAAGGATATCAAACGCTTTTTTGGATATAAATTTATTTGTTTTTTAGTAAAAATAAAAAGATCAATTAGTTTTGTCAATGAAATAATGCTAAGATCAATTAGTATACTTTCTAAGGATTTCATTGAAAATGCTTGTTACTTCGCATGTTGATTTGGATCAACAAAAGAAATCAAAGCGTGAAATTATTATAGAGGAGATTTTTGGCAAGAAATATAATAAATATTTTTAAATGAATGAACATAGCAAATATTCTTAGTAGATTTATTGATGATTCAACTATCAAATCTTTTATAGTTGCCAATTGATGAAAAATGATTTGATTATTATTTAAAATATAAAATATTTGTAAGAAATTAACCAATGCAAAAAATTTTGACAAAAAATATTTGAAAATAAACATATAGTTTATGAACAACAAAGTGCATGCAATTCTATATTTGAAACACATATTTTGGATCAAAAAATCTATCAAATCCAACAATTGTACATTTTTTATATTTGTTTTGACATCTAAATACCACAACAATCATGAATCTTTTAATTTTTGTAAAAGTTTAAGAAGTTTTCTTTTTTAAATATATAAGATCACACAAGATTGTATAATATGAATGTACAAGGAAAATTAAATGTATAAACACATTGTTAATAGAAAATTGTATAAGTTTGGCCAAAACTAAACATATGTGATTCATCACTATGTGCTATGTGCATAAAATACCTGAGGTATTAAGTAATATTTCTAAAAGCGTCATCAAAATCTTTCTTGAAATTTCTTATATAATGATATTTTACTATATGAGGATGAACAATTATAAGTTAAATGAAAACCTAAATTAAATCATAACAATCTTTCACTTAACTCATGTAAAAATTAAACTGATTTGAATGAAAACTTGAATTAACTTGTTACAATCTTTTCATGTTGAATTTTAACTCATGTTGAAGCTAATCTGAGTTGAATGAAGATCCAAATTAATTCTTAACAATCTAACCTTAATTAATATTGAGATTTTTGTAATCTATATAATTACTTCGCAAAAAATTCTTCAAAGAAATCTAACATAGTAATATGCAAAACCTAAAGCTAACTAAAACTAAGCTATAGTCGAAATATGATCAAATAAAATATATAGTGAAGTAACAAAATTGATGCAAAACTTGCAAAATAACATAATGTATTTTAAAACTATTTAAAGAAATAATTTTGATCAATGCATAACCAAAATTGTGTTCAGTGTTGATCTTGATTAGCTAAATTGTACTATCAAAATTGCATTTCTGAAAAAAAATAAGTGTGAAAGATCATTTTATTTTTTTTCAAAAAATGAACAAAAAAACGATATAGATTTTCATGAAATTTTTCAAGAAATATATATGTAAAGGAGCAACAATAAAATTCTACAATCATAACAAATACAATTGATTTTGTAATAATCATCACATTTGACTTTTATCATAAAGCAATTTAGTTTTTAATATTCAACAACTAGCCAAGCTAAATCTTTACTCTCAAATTATGATTTTAAACGGACTTGACATATTATGACTAGATTTTGATGTTTGAGTGATACATCTTTGTTTGAATAATTTTTCTAAACATTGAAAAATGATTATTAACAAGAAGTAAAATCATAACACATATGATTGTATATGTACGTGAAATTTAAAAAACTCAGCATGCCACTCTTAATAATTATTGATTTGTGTGTGAACATATTTTTAAATTTGACTTGTAAGTTTTCAGAATTATTTCCAAATATACATGTTTCTAAAGGCATGAGAGAACTTTGCAAACTTTTAAACTTTTATGCAATGAATAGTTAAATTTGTAAAATAATAAATGGCTAACAATTTTCTTGTGATGCAATATCTTAGTAATTATTGATTCAAAAGTAAAATTGCACTACGTATTTTTAGTATATCATGTTCAATATGTTATTTTTAGCATGTAGCCGAAGTGAGATAATTACTTGATGGGACACCATCTTACTAGCATCCATCAAGGTTTTTATTACCCAATGAAGCTCCACCGACGGCAAACATTACTCATTTTCTAATATCAACCGACATTATAGACAATTTTGACTCTTCCCACGCATGGCTCTAAATGATGCACCATCTCCTAAATATCTAAGTATCTGCATCAACAATCTGCTTCTGAATGCTACCCGTGTGCTTTCCAAAAAACTCACGATTCCTCGTCTCCACCTTCGTTTTCTTCTTCTTGCCTCGGACAGAAATTCAAATCAAGGTCATCCGCGAAACATCAAATGGAACAGCTTTCCAATCCGCCTCAACCTTTGGCAGATCTGAGATGAGGTGCAGAGGAAAGCCCTTCCTGCCCCAATTTCATAGTTGAATTGATTACAATGCTCTTCAAATTTGTGCATGATATTAATTCAGAAGAAAAAATGCATTGATTGGTAGGAGAGTTTGTTTGAAACTTTTTTCACGAATAATGATGATGTTTTTGGGAAATTTGATAGGAAATTTCAATTTTTCAAAGATCAAGTACAAAGTTTCACAATCCATACATCATCATCCTCATACTCATACATGTACATGAATAGGTTTTAGAATTTGGCGACAATGTGCCGTTGGTGAAGTCCCATATGGTAAAATGAAACTTGATGGATCCTTGTAAGTAGTTTGTATTATGATGGGGTCACATAAAGTAATTTACTCAACTAAAGTTAACAATAGTGTAACAATATGATTATGTTTGTGAGCAAAAAGTCATCATACGAAAAATGCTTTGAGAATAGATGAAGTTGTAGCTAATGAAATTGTAATGTAATTGTATGGATAGTAAGAAAATTTCATGCATTTTATCACATTTATTCTCTTGCAAATTTAATTTTTTTTCTTACAAAAGTTGATTTCAATTACAAATATAATAACCATCATCAAATCTTATTTAGAAAAATCAGAAAATTGATTTGAAATCGATATTTTTATAAATTTATTGCAAGAAAGTGAGTTAAAATTTGGAATAAATCTTATTTAAATATAGTACATGTTTTAAATATGTAATATTTATGTTTAAATTATTCTTAATATCATAAAAATTACATTTTTGTTAAAAATCATTTCTTTATTTGTATTTTTATGGATAATTATCTAATATAATATAAATTTTTTTTCATAGTAATTAAAATAAAAATCTATTAATCATACATATTTTTTAAAAAATAACGTCTCTTTTTTTAAAACTATTGAAAGATATCTTTATTATCAAAATAATGTTCAACTATCTATCATTTGAAATTTTATCAAACATATATATTTAAATCCTTATTGGATTATATTTATACAGTAATTTAATCAATATTCATTTATGGTATAACTTTCGGATATCACATTCAAATATATATATATATATATATATATATATATGTATATATTTATTTTTTAGGTTGTAATTCATGATCGATGAACATGTTAAGATTAAGTGTGCTAAGAAGTTAGGGTTTTGTTCGGTAGGCGGTTGGTTGTTACTACTAAGGGAACGAGAATTTGCTTGATCTTTCCAAACATTGTATCTTGTTAAGAATCTTTTCGTGAAATAAATCACGATTTAATTTTTGCCACCAAATAGTTGTAGTCAAAATGCATAAATTGTCACAGATGAATCAATTTGAAATTGGCGTGAGATCCAACGACAAGATCAAAACAAGAAAGATACAACAGAGCAAGGACAAATGTAGATGATAACGGACTACACCATCAACTATTGTCTTATCAAATAAGTGTTCACTTGCTCATATAGTATGATTGTTTTTACGTTGGAAAATAATTATGTGTTATCATTCATTATCCATGCAGTTTTTCTAGGCTATGTTATTGTAAGCTTGATTTGATATGGACCAGTTTGGACTTATAACTTTGTCGGATCATTTGCTTTTCTCCTTGAAGGAGATAAGGAGGAATGCGCAAGTAGATGACATGAGAATTGAAATGGAGTACAATTGATCAAACGATCAAGTGTGACGTTAGTGACATGCTGTCTTAGAATGTAACAATTGAGTTACAACAGACGAGGAGAGAGAATGCTTAGAAGAGCCAAGAGAGTGACGAGTTGACATATACATGAAAAACTAATAACTAAAAGGAAGAATTATACATGTGGCTGCAATGCAATAAATGGACGTTGCGATTGAAAAAAGTTGATGATACCTTTGCCGCAATAATGCTAAGTGGAGCTTTTTGAAATTTTGATATCTCGCTCACGAAACTTTCTTCACTTATGGTTGAGGAAATACTATTTTTGTGGCACGAGATCAAGGACATCAATGAATGATTGAAAATGCAAACATTTTGTCTAGTATATGGTTGGGCTTGCCAAGCATGTGATAAGCTCATGATTTTTGTGCAGTATTAATGGCTGATGTTAGTTTTTGTGAGACTGTTGGTGATTCCGAATTATTGGAGCGAGAATTTGATGGTGCAAACATTGAGTAAAAATCACATCCACAAGTGTTAGCATGAGCGATTTATGACTGTCTCTCATGTCAACATTGTAACTTTTTGAAATAGTTGAATCTGACAGTCGTAATCAGCTTCAAATTGCTCACTAACATTTTTTAGCACTTTTTAAAAACTTTTTTGACTAGTTTAGGTCACAAGTATGTATCGACACAAAAACTTGAAGTGTAGTAGCTCGTGGAAGTTCATAATTGATGATTGTGGCCATGAGGAAATTTATATGATCACAATGCCTTGAATAGGTAAAATGATAAAATAAAAACATGAGACAAGATAAAGGAGTGAATTTAGATGGGAAGCCAAGCGGCTGGTTTTTTTAGTTCTAGGCAAAATCGGATCTCTGGCCTGACTTTGAGATTAATCTCAAATGGCTTTGTTTTAACTCATTATGAGATTGACTCCGAGATTAACCTCAAATGGCTTTGTTATATCACTATGGTTTTAGAAGATAAGTAGTAATCAACTTCTTCTTGTCCCAAACACCCTCTCACGTAAATTCTCCACTCATCATTCATTTATAAATACTCATAGATACTCCAAAAGTGTTAGTGTAACTCAAACTTATATTGATGAAACAAGTCCTCACACAATAAAATCTTTAGAGTTTCTTCTCTACCTCTCCATTTATATTACTTGAGAAATTACCATAATAACATATGGTAATAATCATCTAATTTACTTTCATTAAGATAAACTTAGATATTTTTGACTAATTCTCAATACATGACAACAAGTCATTCATCAACCCAAACCTTTTAGAAGTTTTTTTGTCCCTAGATAGAGATGATGACATGTCATTTGATACTTTCAAAGTTCTAAAACCTCCACTTGCAATTAAGTTAACTTTAGAATTAGTCTAATCAATCAAAATTTCCACTATTTAATCAAATCAATAAAAATAACTTGTAGTCAACATATTGTCCCTTTGAAATCTAGACCATGATAGAAAAAAAATGTTAACTCAAATATTTTTACTTTATTATTTTGCCAAGTATAGACATCATAGCTAAACATGGTAATACATTTATCAACTTAATTATAACTAGCTATATTTAATTGTTCCTGAGCTATGCGAGATCAACACTTTGACTAGTTTTATTTCTATTTCACACATACAACAATTGGTGTTACAAGACATGTTGTGGCTGGATCTGTTTGATAGAAGAATATAAGAAACAAAAACAATCATTCATCACAAGATGATTGTTTGAAGAAACAGATAAAACAAAGAAGCTCACATTGCAAATAAAAGAAAAGCGAATTTTGATGAAAAATAGTCCAAAATACGAGCAAATGAGTTAAAAAAATTTATTTCACTCCAACATTACAAGATACAACTTTAAATGTTAGTTGAAATGATATGCTGGCTATTAAGTTTGGGAAAAAAAATATACAACATGATGACTTTTTGCTCTGGAAGAAGGAAATGAAGAATAAGTTGAAGTTCATATATCTTAGCAAACATATATGCCAAAATGCTACATCTACATGACAACAACAGGAGAGACATCTAGGAATAGACTTTGAATATTTTCAAATTTCATTTGCAATCTTCAATTTTGAAGCAAATGGATGAATATGAAAAATACATTTTATTGTTGATGCACTTAAATGATGATTTCATTGCAAAGAGCTATCACATAGATTGTATGTCCTCTTGAAGCTGATGAGCTTTAAATTAAAATATTTTAGCATAAAAATCCAAAATCATATCAATGCATTTGATGATTTTTACATTGTTAATTAGAATCTTGGAGAAAATATTGTTGTTAAAAAGAATTCTGGTCATCTTCTGATTTAATTGTCTATCTCTTATCAGTTGTTATTATGTGTCTTATTTTATTGTGATAATCAAACATTTAAAACTCTGTTGTAAATGCTGTTACATCAAGAAATGATGATATCATCTCCTCCATCTTCTTTTCCGATACGATATGTTATGTGAGTTGAAGTTAATCATATTCTCAAAAATGACAAGGATGTCAAGCATTTTGAATCTAATGGTAGATCCAAGTGCTTGAATAAATCACTGGAGAGAAAGTTCCGATGTGTTAGAAATGTGACAAGAGTGCTCATGTCAATAAGGATTGTGATGTGAAGACCAAAGTTGTTGATGTTTTGTATGTCATGGAAGCTCAAGAGTTTGATCTTTTTAAGAGTATGATGACTTGTTGGACTATGATGCTAGAGGTATGTCATGTAATTTACCAAGGTTTTTGATGATTTATAACAAAGTTGTGTGCAGTTTCATGTATTTGATGATGTGCACAAGGCCTGATATTGACTTAGCTGTGAACAAAGTTAGCATGTGATAGATGTCAAATTCAAGGAAGGTGCATTGGAAAGCAGAGATACTAGATTGTACTAAAAATTATGAATTTATTGTTTGATAAGTTATAATACAATGTCAAATCCTTGCTAGACTACGTTGGTGTTGATTATGGACAAGATCAAGATAAGAAAAAATCTACAAGTAAATGGTTGTTTTACTTGATGATGGATACATTAGTTGAAGATCTATTTTGCAGATTTGTGGAATTCAGTCTACAACAAAAGTTGAATATGTAGCGAAAGCTAAAGTAGCAAAGCATACTATTTGATTGGACATGTTTATCACTAAGATGAGATTGAAATACAAGGTTGTTAGTCTTGATTATAACAGTCAAAATGCAATAAATTTTGTTGCAAATTAATTGATGAACAATAGAGTAAAATACATCAATAGCAAATATCAGATTATCAAACATGAGATTTTTCATAAAACAATTGAGTCGATTGAGATTGATTATTTATTCAATCTAGCTCATGTGTTGAGCAAAATTATTCCTTAAAAATTTTTTATAATATATTGTGCTAATATGAAAACTTCACACAATAAAACAACATACATGCCAATGATTGATTAAATGCACGTATTGAATTCAAAAAATGAAAAATTTTACTTTCATCAATCATTTATTCTCCAAAACTTTAACAATCAATGAAAAAATTATTGAAATGATTAATGTGATCTTAGCTTTTCATTTGAAAATTTTTTATTCTAAAGTTTATTAGTTTTAACGAGGCATATAATTTGTTCGACAATTTTTTGCAACAAAATTGTTGCTCAAGAGATTCAAACAACAAATTACAATCATCATATGTATCCACTTGCTTCTTCATATACAAAAGTTGCAAATGCTATAAATAAATAATTTAAGCATGTTTTTAAGTGTAACTCTAAATTTCTCAGACTAGCAAACCAACAACACAATGAACACAAAGACACAAGTATAACGTGATTCACCCTCAGGGGCTACGTCCACAGAGGAATACGCTCGAGAAAGTTTACTGCTTCAAGTGAAGTCCTCGTATCACTCTCAGGGTATATATACCCAAGATAGTCAACCACTCTAAGCTATAAATAGCTACATGTGCGGTTAACCTTGGTTAACTAACTTCAGTTAACTTATAACTGAGATTAACTCCTTAACTAGAGTTAATCTCAACATTAAGATCATTTTGATTGTGATCATTATAGATGAAAGATATTGATTTCAACATTTTTCCTAAATCCATAGCCTTTAGCTTGATTTTGACAAATATATTATTTATATTTGTTATATGTTATTTATATATTCGAAAATATACACAAAAATAATCATCAAGTTCATCGTATTTGATTATATTATAAACTACGTATTTAGATGTCATGACTTCTATTTTGTTTTGTTGAACCTTTGAGGTTTTTTGTGCCGTCTTTAGAACTAATTTTTTTTCTAGCATATGAATAATCAGTCATAAAATATAATCTAGAAATTGTTTGCAACATTTATCATGCTTTTTCTCTCTTTCAAGGAATGTGATTACTAGACAATGACCGTCAAGCCACCCCTTTGATATTCCAACTTGTGCACATCAAAAAAATCTTTTGCACTTATGATTCCAAGTGTTATACCGTGTCATGATATTTATAATATTTTTCTTTTTTTCCAACAATAATAGATTAAAAAACTATTAATGACCAAATCAACCTAATAATTATAAATCATAGTTTTAATACTCTATTGCTACGATCTAATGTTCTCTCATGAGATTGTAGTTGTCACATGTTTCCTAGGATGCTTCTTGGAGAAACCTATCTTCAAAAGTTCTATACTTTAAACATCAGTCACAAATCCAATCCCTGCCAACTTTTTGTTTGAATTAGGCAATGAATGGACCATTTATGAGATATAACATATTCACTTCTCTTCCTTGACATCCATTGACAAAATTGAACTTTAAAACTGCACTTGCTTTGAAGTCCATAGTTTTTGTAATGTTTTATGAGTCAATCTTAATTGTTGTTTGTAAGAGTTGAAGATGCCAACACTTACTTCTCAAAGTTTAGCCAAATTACTCTTCTTCAGTGTCTGATAGAGTTGCTAAACAACTTCCACTTTTGCCTTATTGGTTATAGACTAGGAAGCATATCTATGACTTTCATCTTCTTTATCATCATCCACATCAAAAAATACATAGGATTAGACATATAATTTTCTAAGAAAAATTGCTTTACCACTTTCCTTTAGATATGATCCATCTATTATCAGTGAAGTATCATAATTGAACAGAAGAAAACTCATGGATTTCCGGATGCATTCCATTTTGTGTATTGAGCATAATCACGGAATATAAAGTTTGATGACACCGCTCAAACATACTACGCTTATTTGCCATAGTGCTAAGATTTTGAGTCAAATTTATGATAGGCAACCATTTTGGATCTCCACCCATCACGCATCTAGCATTGATGTGTGTAAACAGATGAAAAAAGTATGAGATGAAAGATAGAAGGCTTAAATTTTCATTGTTTCATCAATAACTACTTCATCAAAGAAACATTTCTATGCAGATATCTTTTTCTTCGCTCCAATTATGAACTCCATACTAATTGTATAAATGCCTCATCCACATTCACTTAACGTTGTCACGACAATATTTGATTATTTATGACTTTTAATTTGTTCAAAGACATAGTTTATCAGATTTTTGAAGGTTGATGTTCCATCTATATGTGTGGGTTTAAACACTTTATTATAAAAATTCTCATTTACATTCAAAGATACTCTAAAAATCAAAGTGTTCATTGATCAAAAAGGTTTTTCAAACTTGCTTGAAAAGTTACTCTCTTTCATTCTATTTATAAAAATTTAGCATGAAAATTCATGATAGTTATCATGCAATTTACTATCACTAAGATTATTTTTTACAAATATAATGTATTTTTTTTAAAGATTACATTACAACACAACATTGACCTATTTGGATCTTTTATGAGCATTTTTAACTCTAAATTGAAATGGTGACTGCCATTAAGAAATTTAAAATTTCTAAACTTTCAAATTGTCATTTGTGAAGTATAGATTTAATCAATCTAATCGAATTTTTCTACTACAATCAATATCATGTATCAAAAATATTTTTGATTCAGTCTAAACTTTGATTAAAAAAAATTTAATGATGATCATACTCAATTTCTAAAAGGTGACTAGTTGTAATGTCAATCATATAGTCTATAGCTAACCATGGTCAAATCCAGCTAAACTAAATCATGAGTATCAGAACTATAGTCAATTCTTTGATTCATTTTACAACTAGTAAATTCATACAACTAAGGATTTTACAAAACAGATCAAACCTCTTTTGGCGTCGTCGTCTCTTTCATTTCCTCCAGCCCAACGCAATTTTTCATGAACATCATATGTAGCAAACAAACTTGTGATTGCAATAATCTAACGAACTTTGGTGAGCGAGTTCAAAGAAATGATCACAAATATTTAATGTCCTCTCCCTTTCTGCAATAGAATTGATGCATACACAGAAATATTTGCTATAAAGATTAAAGATTCATGTTGATAATAATTTTCATAGAAAATTTTCAAACACAAATTTATGTACATGCCACTTAGGACATAAAGAGACCAGTAGACAAGATATGTGATTGACCTCAATGAAGCTACGTATACAGAAACACTAATGCTTGACGTAGAAAAACTAATTTTATACATTGAAAGCTTTGGTGTTTTTTTAATATATATAGTGACAGACTAATTAGCTCAACTACCTATGATTAATCTAACTAGATTTAATATTAATACTTGAGGTTATTCTTGTTGAGATTAACTCTGGTTAAAGAGTTAACCTCGGTTAACTAACCTTAGTTAACTGCATATGTAGCTATTTATAACTTAGAATCGTTGACTACCTTGAGTATATATATACCCTGAGGGTGATAAGAAGACGATCACTTTAAGCAGTAAACTTTCTAGTGTATTCCTCCGTG
This sequence comes from Marchantia polymorpha subsp. ruderalis, assembly GCA_037833965.1. NCBI lineage: Eukaryota > Viridiplantae > Streptophyta > Marchantiopsida > Marchantiales > Marchantiaceae > Marchantia > Marchantia polymorpha. The sequence continues at coordinate 593,806 of AP031357.1, forward strand.
GACGTAGCTCCTGAGGTTGAACCATGTTATACGTGTGTACTCTTGTATTTCTCGTATTGTTGGATTGGTTAAGTGTGTCGATATAATTCTCGTGTTTTGCATTTATAATTGGTATCAGAGCCGGTTCCGTTTCGGACTCTGGATCATAGGGTTTTTTCTGATATTGGTTTCAGGTTTTCTTCAATTTGGAGATTAAGTGTTTTTTTAGGTTTTTGTTTCGAGACTGTAGTCGGTAAATTGTTTCTATTTGTGTCAACTAACGGTTTTTGATACAAGATATACTTACGGTTTTCTAAAACGAGCGATAGAAATTATGACTTTGAAAGTTTTTTATTTTCTGGACGGAGATTGTTCAAGTTTGTGATAATGAAATTGTTGTTTGGAATCTGATGATAAAAGCTTTAGATTGAATCAGTCCCTGATGATAAAAGCTTTAAACTAAATCAAGTTCTTTGAAAAAGCTTTTAAGCTTCAAAAGATTTGAAACTTAGCAGTCTTTGTTACTTACAGTTTTTCCTCGCCAAGGCAAGTTTGTCTTTAGATGAGGTGACAGTTTTAAAAGGAGTGACAGTTTCGAGAGAAACTTCAGGGAGTGGATTGTGACAGAAATTTTTGAGAAATTTCATGAGTGTTGTTGGAAAGGAGTAGAGCAGTAAGATTTGTACACGACTCAAGCTCTGAAGGCGCTGAAGGCTTCTGCACATGGCCAGCTCGGTGGGGATTTCACCCTCAAATAATCGCTGTTCCATCAGCTGAAAAAGGCTACCTAGCTCTCCGGGTACATATTATACCCGAAGTGAATGCAAGTGAGCCTCGTGGAGTTTCCCAAATCCGGCAGAATTGGACCTATGAGGAGATTAATGATATTGAGTTTTGCACTTTCTCTCGAAGAAGTGCAGCCGCGAGCGGTGAGGACCAGCAAAGCCCGCAGGAGAAGTGTATTTTTGCAGGAGCATTCGGAGGGAGTAAACATACTCTCCCGCAGGAGAGGTAAACCTACCCCTCCAACAGGGAGTAAACCCTAAACCCCCTCTCCCCAACCGCAGGAGAGGAGCGGAGCCGCGAGCGGTAAGGAGCAGCGGAGGCCGCATGAGAGGAGGGGAGTAGGAGTGTATTTTTGCAGGAGCGGTTGGAGGGAGTAAAACCGCCCCTCTCCCGCAAGAAAGTTAAACCTACTCCAACCAAGTCGGAGCAGCCGGAGTATCACCAACCCTGCAGTGACGGCAGTAGGGAGTTTTTTCTTCGCAGGTGGCAACACGAGACAAGGAAAATTTTTCCTTTGCGGAGGTGGCAGCAGAAGGGATTTCTGCATGGTTTACGGCACATCTTGATTTGTAACGTGATCAGGGTCCAACGTGGTTAGGGCTCAACGTGGTTAGTCGCAGTTACAATCGTGGTTGGACCGACCGTGGTTACAGTCAACGTGGTTGGATCGACAATGTTTACAGTCAACGTGATCGTGTTGAACATAGTTGCAGTCGTGGTCGGTAGTGCAACTCAGTTAATGGTCAACCGACGGTGACGGCGAACATGCAACGGTGACGGTCGGGACAACAATGCAGGAATATTTAGTCAGAAATATTTTTCATCAGAAACTAGTCAAATTGGGTATTGTTGAAAAGCTCTCGACACGACTAAAGCATCTAAACAATTCTTAGAAACTGAACAATGACTCAAAAGGAGTAAATTGACTCGGAATCTGCCATTGTCTCTCATTTTTTACGTACAAAGTTGATAGTCCGACAGATCGATGGCAATTTTGGATATAACATCATACCTTTCGATGGCCACTGTGATTTTTTGCTTTGGGATAAGCAAGTAAAAGTAAAAGTACGATCCATGGATCTCACTATATGTCTAGGAGAAAAACCTTCTAGTATAAATGACATTGAATGGAGTGTTGCTCAAGACCAGGCACTTTGCACGGTGTTGGCATATCTAGACCCTACAATACTCAAGCAAGTTGAGGAGTACTCTGAAGTTTCTAAGTTGCTTGATAAGCTTCAACAACGGTTCCATAAGAAGAATCCAACGATTGTAATGAACACTTACATGCGATTGTTACGGTTTATTATGAAGACCGGCACATGCATACATGATCACATTCACGCCTATGGAAATCTATTGATGGATCTTCAGATTATGGGGAGGAGCTTATTGACACAAAGAAGGCAATGCATCTTCTCCACTCATTGACGTCTACCTATTACACACTATCAAAGATCCCTCTTCATAGTCAGAACATAGCAGTCACTTACAACGAGGTTGTAAGTGCTTTTCTGACAGATGCAGTTGAGCAGGATTTGTTATCTCCTTCCGTCCCATCCACTTTTGAAACAACACTTATTATGGCAAGAGGTCAGTCACAACCGAGAGACTTCCACGATTGATGGCGTCCAAGCTTGAAGAGCCAGAGATCAAAATCTTCTGACCGAAGGAAAGTTCAGTTCATGACTCAACCATTTGACAAGAAGAATGTTGTTTATTGGAGTTGTGGTAAGAAAGGCCACATCATGAAGTTTTGCCGGATGACAAGTACAAACTCCTCTTCAGTGGCAAATGTTGCTGAACATCTTGATACTGAGGCGAATGATTTGTACACAGATGGCCTATGATGTCAGAGGTATGCCCTTTGCGATTCACCGCAAGTTGTTGATGATGTATGGATTCTGGACAGTATTTGTTCTTATCACATTTGTTACATTAGAGAGTTCTTTTGTACTTTCTCCGTATCAAACGGTTCAATTCTTATGAGATACAACCAATCTTGTAGAATTGAGGATGTTGGATTTGTAAAGATCCGCATGTTTGATGGTGTCAAGCGTATGTTGAACCATGTTAGATTAATACCTAACATGAGAACGAACTTGATCTCTCTTGAAGTGTTGGACTCACACGGCTTAGAATGAAGTTCTAGGCATGGCGTGTTAGCTATCAGATTATGTGATAAGAAGATTATTCTTCGAGGATACAAGCATAATAATCTGTACTTGTTAAAGGGCATCACTATTTCTGACGAAGTTCACTTTACCAGATCTCGCGTTGAGATGTCTCATTTATGGCCATCCAGATTAGACCATATGAGTGATCGATACATGTCTCTTCTTGGTGAGAAAAAGGTATTACCCGGTTTGGGTAAAGTTGACGTGTCATTTTGTGAACATTGCATCATGGAAAAACAACATAGAAAACCTTTTGGCGTTGGAACTCATAGTTCCAAGTAGATATTGGAGTATGTACATAGTGACATGTGGGGACCCTCTCCTTTTCTGGAAAGTTGTACTATGTCTTCTTTATAGATGATTACTCCAGGTATTTGTGGGTATATTTTCTTACCCACAAGTATGAGATGTTTTCAACCTTCAAAGTTGACGCATACAAGTTGAGACTCAAATTGGACACAAGGTGAAATATTTGTGATTAGATAATGGTGGCGAGTATACTAGTGAGGAATTTCAGAGGTATTGTACAGAAGAAAGTATTACTCGCCATTTTACCACTGTTTATACTCCACAATAAAATGCTGTTTTTGAGCAACTCAATTGAACAGTGTTGGAGAAAGTGCGGAGTATGCTAAGCAAATCCGGTTTACCAAAGGAATTTTGGGCCGAAGCTGTCAACACCGCAATTTATTTGGTAAATTTTTCTCCTTCTAGTGCAATCAATTTTTCAACACTGTTTGAATTGAGACATAAACGGGTGACAGATTATAGTCGCTTGAAAATTTTTGGTTGTACTGCTTATACTCTTATACCTAAGGAGCACAAGACAAAATTAGATCATACATCCAAGAAATATTGTTTTCTTGGATATGTGAGCGGCGTGAAAGGTTACAAGCTATGAGATCCAGTTGCCAGTAAGGTGATTGTTAGTAGAGATGTTTTTTTCAATGAGCCTGGCTTATTGAAAGAGGGGGAGAATGTGTAGGCTAACAAGGGGAATTCCTTACTCACGGATATTGTTGTGGGGGAGTTTGATCATTCTATCATTAATGATCTGTCACATGAAGAAACATTGATACATGTGGAGCAAGTTCTTGAGTAACAAGAACTACAGGAGCAAGCTATTGTTGGTGAGCCTATTACAACAATACGAGACGAGAGAGATCAAACGGAAACGTCTACTAGGAGATCAACGATCTAGTAGAGAGCTTGAGAGATTGGGTGTATGGACCATCTCATCCATTCTCAAAGATCGTGACCTTGATTTTGAAGATGAGGATGGTATGGCGTTGATTTTGGAAGAAGGTGAACTCTCTTCATATAGAGAAGCTCAAGCTTCAGTCAACAAGCTTGAATGGAATGCTGCTATGGAGCGGGAGATGCAATCATTGATCAACAACAAGACTTGGGAGTTGGTTGAGCTTCCTAAAGATCAGACAGTGATTGACTCCAAGTGGGTGTACAAGCTGAAGTGGGTGTACAAGATGAGGCAAGAATCTTCAAAGCTAAATTGGTGGCGAGAGGTTTCACACAGGAAAAGGGTGTGGATTATGACAAAGTTTTTTTGCCTGTAGCAAAATACGCTACAATTTGTCTAGTATGTGCACTGGCCGTAACATTCAATCTTGTTATGGATCTGATGGATGTGGTTGCAGCTTTTCTTTAGATATTTAGAGGAGGAGATCTACATGAGACAACCAATTGGCTTTGAGGTCAAAGGCCAAGAGAGGTGGATCTGTAGATTATTGAAATCATTGTATTGACTGAAGCAAGTTCATAAGCAGTGGAATACAAGTTTTGATGAGTTTATGAAGGCACAAGGTTTTCTACTAAACATGTATGATCCTTGTGTTTATATGAAGAAGCTGAATGATGAGACTTTCAATCTCATCATTTTAATACTCTACGTTGACGACATGCTTATCTTGGCAAAAAACCAATCCGATGTCGATGAATGCACGAGCCAGCTGAAGTCTGCATTTAAGATGAAGGATATGGGGTATTTAAGTAGAATACTAGGCATGGATAATCATCAAAATTTTGAACAGAAGAAGCTATGGTTGAGTCAGGGCAAGTATGTTTGCCGTATACTTGATAGGTTCAACATGGCCGATTCGAAAGGAGTATGGACTCCTCTGCCAGCACATTTTAAACTCTCTGCAGCCCAATGTACTACATATGCTATGCAAAAGGAAAGTATGTCATGTGTTCCCTATGAACAAGCTGTAGACAGCCTCATGTATTTAATGGTGTGCACTAGGCCTGATATTGCTTTAGCAATGGGGAAGGTGATGAGTTACATGTCGAATCCAGGGAAAGTTCACTAGGAAGTAGTGAAATGGATTCTGAGATATCTAAATAATACTGTGGATTATGGCTTATTGTTTGATGGCTTATTAGACAATGTCAAGTCCTTGTTTGGCTATGTTGATGTTGACTACGGACAAGATTTAGACAAAAAGAGATCTACAACTGAATATGTGTTTACACTTGGCGGCGGAAGCATTAGTTGGAGATCTACCTTGCAGAAGTGCGTAGCTGAGTCAACAACAGAAGCTGAGTATGTGGCAGCAGCAGAAGCAGCAAAGAAAGTTATTTGGTTGGATAGGCTTATCATGGAGATGGGATTAACACAAGGCGTGATCAATCTTCATTGTGATAACCAGAGTGCTTTACATTTGGTTGCGAACCAAGTCATGAAGCTTCTTAGCAACTCATCAATCATAAAAAAAGAAGATGGGCGAAGCTATTTGCTTCACTCCACCCCTTCCGGTTATTGTGCTTGTTATATGTGCTTCATTCTTCTATATAGCAGATGGAAGCACATTGACATCATGTATCACTTTATTAGACAAGCAGTGTTTGATAAAACAATTGAGCTAGTCAAGATTGATGTTAAACTCAATCCAGCTGATGTGTTGATCAAAGTTATTCCTTTGAAGAGTTTCAGGCGATATTGTGCTACAATGCAAGTTGTGCATAAGGAGCACGAGAGATATGGTTCTTAGTTACCTCTGAATATTGTTACTCTATCCTCTTATGGCTACGACTTAGTTTTAGTTAATTCTCGTTTAAAGAAAAACTTTGTGATAGAGTTCCGTCCAGAACTTCCCGCGGAGTAATAATATAGGTTAGAGAGGTGACTGAAATTCTTTGACATGAATTAAGGTGAGATTGTTGAATTAACTCTGTATATTTATACTTTATCTTGATATGAGAGTAATAGTATAGGTTAGAGAGTTGACTAAAATTCCTTGACATGGGTTAAGGTGAGATTGTTGAGTTACCTCTGTATATTAATACTCTCTTGATATGAAAATAATAATATAGGTTAGAGAGTTGACTGAAATTCCTTGACATGGGTTAAGATGAGATTGTTGAATTACCTCTGTATATTAATACTCTATCTTGAGATGATAGTAATAATATAGGTAAGAGAGTTTACTGAAATTCCTTGACATGGGTTAAGGTGAGATTGTTGAGTTACCTCTTTATATTATTACTCTATCATGTAATGGCTACAGCTTAGTTCTAGTTAACTCTCGTTTAAAGAGGGAACTTCAGTTAGGATTCTATCTAGAACTTTCCGCTGAGTAATAATATAGGTTATTGAAACTCCTTAACGCGAGTTAAAGGGGAGATTGTTGAGGTTAACTCTGATTAAGGAGTTAACCTTGGTTAATTAACCTCAATTAAATGCATATGTAGCTATTTATAGCTTAGAGTCGTTGACTACCTTGGGTATATACATACCCTAAGGGTGATAAGAAGACGATCACTTCAAGCATTTAAGTGATAGACTCTCTAGTGTATTCCTCCGTGGACGTAGCCCCTGAGGCTGAACCACATTATACGTGTGTACTCTTGTATTTCTCGTATTGTTGGATTGATTAAGTGTGTCGATATAATTCTCGTGTTTTGCATTTACAATTCTTAATAGATTCTTTGCTTTTATCGATATTTTGTTTTTTTGGTGCTGTCTATCTTGGATCTTTTGATCTCTTCATTAATCTATTATTAAGTGCATAGCTTGGAGTACCTTGACATGATTTTCTTTAAGAGATTTTTATCAAAAATTATGGAAACTTGAAATTTCATCTACTTTTCAAAAAGAATCCTAAGTATACGCTAGACTTGCATGTAAATGGTTATCATGATTTATTTTTCTTTTGTCTTTGCACTCGATATATCAATGTAATAGGTAAACCATGCTACTTTGGATGTAGCTTTTGAATGTATTTTTTGAAAAATTAATTAATATGTTGGTCGTGAGATGCATGTTGTTTTCTTTTCGACTATGTTTCAGTGGAGTTTGGTGCTAATTTGTCACGACTACATGTTCAAACCTGTCCTCATTTATTAAAATCCGCAATTTGAAAATTCCCACTAGTCTCTTCTTACATCACATTGTCATCACTATGTGCTCAATTAGTTAGAATCCACGATTCAACAATCAAGACGATGTCATAGATAATCTTTTAACACATCCATCTTATAATCAATAGGGATTTTCTTCATTCCATAGTAGACGTTCAATTCATCCGGGTTTACATGCTACCCAAGAACAATAAAATGTGAATCATTCGCTTCTTTTCCAAGCGTATTCTCTTCCTAGAGACTTGTAGTACATGCTTAGTTAAAATCTCCCATGTTAATCATAAAATTAAAAGAACCCTCTACCATCTAAGCCTTGCGTAACCTGGAAAAAGAGTTGATTCAAAGCAAATATCAACGGATAGCATGTATGGAATATTTTTTGTAATCTTGTATCATATGTTGTTTTTCTTTCCTGTCAGGAAAGTTCGACATTTTTTTGTAATCTTGTATCATTTGTTGTTTTTTTTTTCTGTAAGGAGAGTTCGAGAGTTCTTCCATATTTATCAACCGTCGAGCTTCTCAATCTCGTCGAGCAACTCCTTGCGCAGACAACTTACTCGTGATTGTAGTTCCCGCACGTATTCTATAGCATCGCCGAGGATAGAAGCTGGATTCACCTGCAGAAACAAACAATCACTTTGTGGTTAACATTTTATCCCGCTATAACGTTACCCACAAACCGAAGTCCACGTGTCGGCTGGACACGTGGACGTGGGCCTAAGACCGACATTGAGTTGATTCGAACCACTACTGAGGAAAACCAGACCAATTATATTGAAGAATTACAAAATTCAACCTACTTTACTCGTTTATATAAGATATGATTATTTTCAATGATATTTATATACAGTAGGTCTATAAATTAGTACATTTATACTTTCATATATTTGTTACCCTCAAACTTCACCTTCTTTAATGTGATATATTAGCAATTTATGTATAATCTTAGAACAAGCGGACACTGAAATGTGAACATATGGATAACTAGAGTTTCACAATTCTCTGCAATTTTCAAATAGAACTAACCTATTTCACTAGCTGAATTATCCATTGCAAGATACTAGCATATTGCTGGCAATCCAATAATTCAGCATTCAAAATTTGAAGGAATTGGAGATAAAGTCATCCACTATATACATGCACAGATGCTTCTAATCTAGCAAGAACTATTTCTCGCTATCCTTAAAGCTCTAGGTAGATGACATTTCTCCTTCATTTTTTTTTTTCTTACAAAAGGAATTGTTTTCCGAACAAGCCAGACTCGAACAACTAACAAGGGAGGAGGGAGGCTGAGACCTCAGTCGCGTAAATTTCACCTTTCTCTATTTACGAAATGATTCACGAACTTCTATCATGAATTTGTAGCTTTCAATTGACCATGATGAATGCTATCGATCAGCTGGGCACATCTTTAAAAAAAGAGCAGAGGAATATAGACACTAAAATGTTTGTTCATCTTGACCACCTCCTGGAGCTGCTTTCCGTCTGAGACTTGGAGGAGCATGCACCATAGTCATAGGTGCTGAACTGCTGCAGTGCATGAGGCGCTGGATTTGGACCTTCCAAAATATTCCATCGCAGATGAAAGTGGAAGCCATGCACAGACAGGTAAAGAAAGCAAGGAGCCAGCAGCTGTTCCATTACTGGACTTTAGAACTAGGCCTAACACCCAACATGCAGTGCTGAATTGAGCTGAGATACAGAATCCACTTTTTCATCTTCAGTAAATCTCCCGTGGCTTATTTTCCCAAATGGAGACAGCAGATAAAAGGAGATCACTTCCTCTCCGACCGTTAAGGCCTGAAGTAGATTTTCAGTGGGTTGAACAATATCATAACATTTTACATTCCTTAGTCAAACTATTAGTTGAATATTTTAAAAAATCTGAACAAAGCTGATCTGTAACAGATGTAAAGGTGAAACAAGGGACTCGCATTAGTACGAAAGTATTGCATTAGTCTGATCCTTGCAACACTAACGATCACTGCTCTGGCAGAGTCAGAATGGCTGTGGAGAGAAAATCTGATACGCAAAAAGGAAGGTGCTGCAAAAGCTGCTGGCGTCAAAGGCCCAGAGTCGCTTCGAGCTGATTGCTGGATCAATTGGAACTCGTTGTGCAGATGCTGTGGGAGAATAGTACGCTGGCCCTCTAGGGTTCCTGATGTTCTCCATAGATCGACCTCTGCAGCACGAGTAGCGAGGCTGGGGCTGTCAGTCTGGCGCAGCCCCTGTGCTTGGTGTTGGCAGTGCCAGCTTCACTTGTCCATGATAGAACATGCAGATCTACCTGCACAGTTGGCAGATGCAGACAGATGAATCTGCCAGAATAATAAACGTGAGTATCGCTGATGTAAAGGGACTGGTGATATGCCCATAGTCCCTTGACCAACACGAGGATATGAAAAGCACATTGGCACCCAAATATATCTTGTGTACTGCTACGAAAGTCAGATGAGCCCAGAATATCGTCCTTGCATCAAGTAGTCCCACTTTTACTCTCAAAAATAACATCTCTCAGGAATTTGCCTGAATGCACTAGACAAGTAGAAGATATTTCAGACTCTAGGAAACGTAACATCACTTTGTGGTCACCCTGAATGTGGAAGAAATCTTGAGTAAGGGCACACCCGATCTATATCACTGCTCGGCTTCCCAGATTTACAACTCCTGGCTTTCTTCTCATGTGCTGCAGTGCCTGGACAAGGGCTTTCTACTTTTAGGCCTTTAGTGATTAAGTACCAAGCTAACATCGAAGTCGCAAAAACTCTTACTTGACAAGTTCATAACCGTTTCAGCTGAATCGATGGAGATAATTTTACCATTTTCTTGATTCATTGGTGAACATGGAATTTTGCTCTGTTCGTCCCCATTGCGGCACACGATTGTACCGCGGGGACATGTTCAAGGAATTAAGGAATACGTTGTCGACACGGCGGGTAAGGGTAGTGCCTGTTTGCCTGGCAATACTATCGTTTGCAAACACATATCAAATTTAAATTCTAGCTTCATCTTCGAGTCTGGCCTCCGAACATGGATTGGATCCACTGTACAGAGGATCTGGAGTATTGCAGGAACCAAACAGCGGTTTCAGGATAAGTAATGCATTTCTGGATTGAGTACTTGTCAGGATGTACGAGTTTGCTCATCTTGGCAATCATCGAGGTTTGACTGTGCTTATGTGTATGTCAACAAGTGTCCTCGATATGGTCGCTGTCATGAGTACTTTCTGGCTGTGACGTACTTATATATCTACTAGATCTGGCACGGGCTGTGGGTCAGAGTTACCTACAGTGGATGTACCTGACACAAAACAGAACGTTGAGATTGCATGTGCATCTGTAGCCTCTCCCCGAAGGCACGCAGAGCATTCGATGACCTCCCTCGTGGAGTTGTCTGAACGCGGCGCCAGGTACGGGATGCTTATCTAAAGAAGCATAAAATTGGATTATGACTACGGACATTGCCTTCATTCATGTTTATGTGTATCCATATCTACACCAGCACATACAGCCTACAGCACCATTGCGTCATTGACTGTCACTGCTACGTGGACCAAAAACGACTTCGTGTACAAGGAGCACCGGACTCCATTGCAGCTGGCGATGTTATCTGCTGAATCTATACGGAATTTAGCATTCACATGAAAAATTTCCCGTACACAAGTGATCGTGTGACGACTGGACAAGAAACTCCAAAAAATTTAAATTTCTTCCCAGGAGGAGCGTATAGCACCATTTACTAAGAAAAGGAGAAAGTCAGTCTAATACGAGGTCTGAAAATTGCCATGAAGGAAATCGGGTAAGCTTAACGTGCTGCTTCAAGGTGTTCCCAATCTCTTTCAATAAGTAACATCTCTTATTCGCACTATTTCACAACCTATCTAAACTCATACCCCACTCGTCTGCACATGCGGAGGGAACCCCAACTTTCAGCATTCGTCTGCTAATACCCACCCGAGCTCGCATTACATCCTAAGAATTAATGTTTACCCGCTTAATGGCATAATTGCCCTTAAAGTAGCAATACACAAAAGGTATCCTAAGTTGTAGACGTGCTTCTCCTAATTGACTGAAACCAACTACGCCAGTTGGAAAGATTCTACTCTGATCACATACGTACAAAGACTCGCCGTTTGCTTTTGAAGGAGCACAAACCCATCGATGGAGCTTCACTCTAGTTCTCTAAAATGTTCAGTACATATCGACAATGTGAACTCCACACCAAAACCTACCACGAGAAAGACTCTCTGCAGAAGCCTGCAGAAAAATCAATGACATTTTGCTGAAACATCTACATGACGCCATGTCAAGTGTTGACAAAAATATTCCCTACTTTGATCCACACCGACGACCTCGATTCTGCGCACAACAACAGAGGGTTTTTTCCAAAATTCGAATCTGTCATGTTTCATTCATCATCTGGGAGGTAAAACCCTGGCCCCTCTGTCGTTTCCAACTCCCCTTCGGTCGGCAGCAATAATGGGTGCAATTACTTGTGGCATCGACATTCCCCCCGATACGACGATTTCTGCACGGGAGTTTCAAACACAAGTTGGTCACGCGAGCATAGCAGCAGGTATTCCTGGTGTTTCCGTCCTTACATGTAATGGCACGTCTGTTCCCCGTAGGAAGGAAAATGCTAGCTTTCTTATTTCCAAGTTGAAGGAACATTGTGGACTACGGCTATACTTGTAGCATGTTTCAGCATAAAAACGTTTCTACTATGCATAGTGTAGTAAGGTTGATATACGTTATAAGCACAACAAAAAAGATCGTTCCCCGAATAATTAGCTTCAGCAAACCACAGAGAAATAGATCAAGCGGCTGAAATATAGAAAAAACTCAAGCAACTGGAAGGTTATAGAGTCAAACCGATTCCCTCTCGTACTGAAAGATTAGGCCGTATGACCTCCCTTGAACCAACGAGGAAAATGTCGCCAATATACAGATGGTTGGTGGGGACATAAACGCTACACAGCTCTTCATCCCCTGTTTCGTTCTGTTTACAGGAAACAAAAACCAAGGATGAGACTATTGCACTGTAGCAACATACCCAAAACAGGATAAATATACCACACATAAGCGTTGAGTTGATTCGTGCAGAAAAGTTTCAAGTTGTTCACGCGATATGTATGCTAGATAACCCTGTAGAATTTTACTCTGATCGTTACGGCCTTGAAAATACTTTGTTCAAGTTTGTAATGTAAACCACCTAAGAACAGCTGTAGTCATCAATCTCGCCTGAAAACAAGTCTTCTCACCAACTAATCTCGACCTACCTTACGCATAGAAGAAACATACCTGAAGGACTAGTGTAGATGTGATAAACCCAATGGCATATTCCCCTACTCGAGGATGACGAATTATAGCTACCTCCTTAAAAGCCTGGGTGTTTTGATCTGAAAAAACGTCAAAACTCGACAACATGAGTTGCCTGTGTCTTCCGCTACCTGAAATCTAAAGCTAGAGAAGTCGGACACATACTTCTCATATACTTCCGAACCATGCTCAGGGTTAGAACGCTACTAATGGTTCGCAAGAAGAGTATTGAATGTAGAGGGCAGATTAGTTTTCGTTTCATATTTACCAAAAGTGGTCAATCAGCAAAATATACGGTTACCGTTCAGTAGGGACTCGATGTATTAACAAGGACCAAATAACGTTTGCATCCAACTCAACTTTCATGACTAACCACCAAGCTGCGAATATTTTACCCCTTGAATATACATACAATACTTCCTGACGGGGTGAGAACGGAGAAATGCGAGTTGCGTTTCATTTCACAAACTGGTGAATATTTATCGAATGCAATCCGACGACATCTGTAACGGTGTTACGCTTACATCTCATTTATGTTTTAGAATCTCAGATTTTTTATATCTGAGATTCTAAAATATAACAAACAATAGATACGTCTCGTATCTATTGCCAGCTGAGGAACAAAGTCTACGTTCTAACCAAAACCTTCACACATCCGGACTCAATTACAGGTGAACATGTCTTCAGTTCTTCACAAATTAATTTAACGACATTCCTTTAGTCGGGTATAAGAACTAAAATCACGGGCCCAAAGTTTCATTAAGTGCAGGGCACGTCAGGCCTAAATCTTACAAATTCGAAGAATCACCATCACGCGCTGGAAATAGAGCTAGTTCCACCTTACCTGGGGATATGGCTGCACTAATCTGTTTCGAAGCAGAATATATGTGTTTCACTAATGGCATGCGCTTGATAAACCACTCTCCCATCCAGAGAACCGATGAACCAATCCACGAGGATACAAACACACCGACCAAGAAGATGAAGATGATGGAAGTAAGAAAGCCTACGCCTGCGAAGAGTATCGCACAAATAGCATATGTCAGTAACAATCGACACAAAACAAAATAAAGGTCAAGTGTCCTACAAAATAACATAAGAAATTCCACAGTAATAACACTTTTTATAGAAAACCACCCTCAACACATGTAGGAGACGGTCAAGATAAGAAAGTATTTGAGCAAAGCAAACATGCCCCGTGCATCTCAACATCTCTATGACCAAAACTTGATCTAAAACCCGTGGTTCAGAGGTAAAAAACTATGAAGGAATCAAGTGCTCCCAAAGCCAGAAGTGCATACTAACTTTCAGAGGAAATTTTTACTTTTTTTCTGGTCATGACCCTATATGACCAGAATTAGTCCACATATTCATGGCAATATACTGCTAATTTATTTTAAAATGAGGAGTCTACTTACCAAAAACATGGACACCCAGCGCTTTATAAACTGGTCTAAAGAACCCGTCGAAGAATGCGATGAACCACCACGTCACGTAGAAAGTAATTGCTATCGGGAACAGGATCACACTGCATTACATACAGCAGTAAGTTACTTTATTCTCTCCTCTGACGTGAAAATACAAACATTATTAAGTCCGCCGCAGAATTACAGCCCTCGTAAAGAAATGCCAATCCTTTATTCTCGACGTCACAACCTTTGCCGGGATTTATGAAACAAGGAAGTAGTAACCACGTTACAGTACAATGACTTAAACAGAGTGAAACAAAGATAGTGACTTGCGTGAACTTCCAGATAGACAACCATATCTGTAAGTTACGAAATGAAGAGAATCCAAGTACAGGATGCAAGGAGATGAAGAACATACCAGCCGCTCATGAACTTCTTAGATGCCCAACTCTGAAGAACAGCATAGAAAGCCTGCAAAGGTATACACTTCTTGTGAATAAGAATATCGTGCTTCGAGAAGATATACAAGGTGCAGAGCTCGCAAACCAAGAGAAAGAGTCGGGATCGAAATAAGTACAAGGTCGTAAGTGGATCAGAATTCGCCACAATATAACGGGAGGTACATCATGTGTACCAAGGAGTAAAAGACGGTTTGAAAAAGGTTCATGGCAAAAGGATCAAGCTTGCACTCGTCATGAGCAGCCCTCAGCATGAAAACAAGCTGCTCTCGGCAGGTTTTAAAAAAAAGTGCTACCGACTACAAGACTCAAATATTGACTTTGCAACACGGACAACCAAGTTCATCATTAAGCTGCAAAGATACGATCTTACTCAATCAGTTTCGGGATGAATAGGTTATAGATTGATTCATGGCTTTCGCAGTCAGGAAGTAAACCTTATGCGTCAGACTATGGTGGCAATAACTGCGTTGAAAGCCACTACTACTCTTGGTGGGAAACAACATCGTGAAACGATTGCCGTTGCTCCTATTCACAGCACCGGAAAATAAATGGATTTCATGTTTTATACCTGCATGAGATCCATGACAAGCAGTAAAACACGTACTCACATTACGATGACTTCTTGACATAGTCTCTCGACGTCCGTATAACCCTTTTTGAAATTAGAACAGAGAACCAGAATGACAGCTCATGTGCTTCCGACATCATGGATTGGAAATTACCGAACTGACCCGAGCATATGCTGTCAATCCTTCGAATACGGGTCATGTGTGCCCTAAGCAATTTGGCTGCGCCAAGGAGAGGGGCAACAAATTACATCTATTTGAATTCGTTTCGACCTTGAATTTGTGATTAGCTTAAGCTCTTCATCGTCATCGTTAAACTACTGATGGTAAGTATGAGATTCAGCTCTTCTCGTCCCATAGAGAGAAAAGTCTCGAGAAAAGAACCGATCGGAATCTAGGGTTTCTACCGCTTCAATCAACCGCGTTTCCAACTCGCCTGTCATATCCCTTCAACTGTAACATCGGGCCGATCGCCAGGATTTTCTTCCAAGTGTGAGAAATGTCCTTAATTAATCAGGGCAATCGCACACTGAAGTTTTGAGAAGCAGGGAGCAAGACTCCAAGTATTTCAGACAACAGAGAGAAAGATTACATGCAAACGCTAAGACGAGTTCGCTCGCCTCAGGAGGAACTTCAAGCAACCAAGTAACGCCCAAAAGATGAGGAGCAATCAACAGCAGAAGTTGTAAATCATACAAAACAGTAAGAGCCTGAAATAGCCAACCTCACGGCCTGCATGATAGCCGGAATGCTGAGGGGGTCCGGCTTTGAGCGGGTCTTCCACATCCTCTACATGACTCTGCATCAGGAGTTCCCTGTCTCCCAAAACCCGTGTCCCTAGGGTGGAGGAGGTAGCCGCCTTATCATCCCCCATGAGTGAACGACCGTTCTGTTGCAACCCTGCTTTTCTTTCTTCTCGCCGTTGGTAACTACCGGGCTCGTCTGATGACACGGGCCTGCCCTCTGAGCTACAACGAATTCCGCCTGTACTAGATTTTCTTGTCTTCACGGCCTGTTTGTTTAGGTAAGATGCACAGAATCCAGTATAAGCGCCCTCTTTCCGGCGAAAAACTAATGGTTCAATCTCGTGCGCGACGGGCTTCAAAACGAACGCAAAATGTTTCTCCCCCGCTCAGGAAGAATGCTGTCAGGTTTTCTTATGCCGCCATCGACTATGACAGAACGGTCCGCCTCTAAATTCCTCTTCCTCCCCGCCCCGCAAACCAGCGCCGAACTCAGCTCTGCGCTCCTCGATCCACCACGGTCCGTCCTTCGTAATGAGGCACTCAATCAGAGAAACAATCTATCGATTTTTAAAACGTGAAATTCCACATCCATTCCCCGAACGAAAGATTCACCAAAACCTCCTGCGACATCGATGAGGTCCTTCTCTTCTCTCCTCTCCTTTCCTCTTCTTCTTCGATGTATTACCAAAATGACCGGAGGGGAAGCAGACGCGGAGCACGCAATTCTCGGAAAGCAGCAAACACTACTCGGATCACTACCTTCTAGCCTCCCCGAGCGAGATGCCGGCAGATGACAACACTCGACGAATCACCAAAAACCCACTCCTCCCTCCTCCCTCCTTCCGGGCCCAGAGATCCACCAACGACCGACGACGATGAACAACAACACCCCAAGAGCAACAGACACACACACAAATCGATCGTCGATTCCACCAACACACCACTCGCCCGCGACACCAACACCAACAACAGAGTCTGTACAGAGCAGCGCCCCACGAAACGGAGACGACGACGAACGCGGCGCTGAGTAATGCCGAGCTTCAGAGTCAAGCACCGCTCCCTCCCTCCCTCCCTCCCTTCCCCCGCCTCCGACCTGTGACCTGCCTCGAGAACACCGCACCACCGGAACCCTCGCCACCCGCGACTGGACAAGTCGCGTCGCCGACCGCTTGTGACCGGCTTACCCATCGCGACGGACGAGACCGCAGCTCAAAATCTCCTTCCTCTCCTTCGGGCGCGTGTGGGTTCGAACCTCGCAAGCGACGGACCCCGACGTACAGTTCAGTGTCAGAGATTAATGGTCGCAAACTTTGACTTAGGCAGATGATCTTTCATTTGAATTCGCTGTTTCTTATTCGTCGATCGGTGACACGATTGGCTCGGAGCGTCGTCCACGAGTACGGTCACTACGGTGGTATGTAGCGGTAGGTTTTTCCGCATTTTGGATGGGCTAATTAATGAGACTTTTTGGTGTTTAGTGCTCGTGTCTGCTGGCTTTAACTGGAACCTAACGCGAGGTAATTGGTGCAGTTGTCCTTTGTACGCTACCTCGTTGACTGCAAAATAGAGACGTGAAAAACAATTCTTCTGTACCTTTCCAAGGTGGAGTTTGAGTGAGGTTGTTAATATGTTCTGTGCTCCACGTCCATGTTTGCGCTCATAGATGTTCCGCTCCGGTTACAAAAGATTTATGCATGCGCATTTCTAATCATGTCAACTGATCTTTAGCGCCACTCCATTTGGTCCAGACCTTTGTGAACTGTTGTTGAAGTGATAGAATTTTTGCAATGATTTCATAGCTAGATACATGAGTACAATGGATCATGATATAGCCACTTATTTCGGCTTATGTAAAGGAGGTGAGACATGTCGTAAAGAGAACAAAATAGACGGTCGAATCTTGGTGTAATGTCCTAAAACATTCTAAACATTAAGTTGCATCCAAAGTTCTATGCAATCGGTACAGCACCGTAAATGATGTAAACCTAATATTCAAGTTCATATCATTATTAGCATCCGTTGAGATCATCTTCATTTCATCAAAATACATAACTAACAAAATAAAAAAAAATAAAAAACACATACTAGTCCGGAAGTTTTCCGAATCAGCGTGGTGAGTTAAAATACGCCTTAGTAAATTACATGTTCGATAGCTAGTAATGGAAAGTAAAATCTACAAATCCTAGTAAATGAAATTCTTTGAATGATAGATTATCACAAGAAAAACCAATTCACGTAGCAAAAATTGTGAACTCCCTATCCTCAGTGCATTAAACCTAGGGGGTAATATAGTGCTAGCCCCAATCGCACCACTATATCCTTATCAAATGGTTTCAATCCTGTGACAAAAGGAATCATATTGTTCCGGGTCGTTCAAACGAGTAGGAATGTAATTTAATGATGTTCACCAAAGCCTGAGAACATATGGTGTTCTGGGATATTATATGCTTACAAAGTATTAGCTTTGAAAGAAGCACAGTTGTATCATACCTTTCATGTGCATTGAAAAATCTTCACATTTGTCATTGACATAAGGTGAAAATATATTCGGTGCAGTACTACAACGATTCCCATCTATGTTGTGATTATAATAGGGTCTAGCCCATCTTCCCCTTTGGTGTCATCCACGTCTTGATGTGGTCTTCCGATTCCTTTTTGTAATTTTCGTTGGTTAATTGATTCTTATAAATATTTCCTAATGTAATTGCAGTCTTCTTCCGTTTTACCTTGACCACAATACGCTTTAAGGTAAGGTGTATCACTCAAGCCAAGAAACCAACAATAAAACGATTTTATTAGTCTTAGTTATCAATTATGACAGTTCGTCTCGATTGTGCGTAAGGAGTTCAACTATTCATCATGAATACCTCAACTCTTTAAATAAAACACCATCTTATTCTTTGTAACTTTCTCACCATGGAGGAATAAAGTTTTTAAGGATTCCATTCAAACGGTTTTTCCTGTATGCGTAGTAGTACAAAAGAACACTAAGTCTCCGAACATAGTTACTCTTCATGGGAATCAAACAGCATTTTGTATCTCACAACTCCATCAATGGGTTATTTGCTACGATTGACAAGAGTTCTTTTTTATAATAATTTCAATCATGCTACAAGAAGCAGGTGAAGTAGATGAGCAAGAACCACAAGAAACTATCAAAAGCTAAAATGTGACGATTCACAACTACAGGTTTTCTAAACACGAGAGGACCGAGAAGGATGGACCTCTTCTGCACCAATTATCATATTTATGGGAAATGCTGGGAAGCCAAGTGAGTAGTCGGATTATGGGTGATTTTGATCATTAAAATGATTTCAGATAGGAATCAAACACATATTCAAAAAAAAGTTATTATCTAATCAATTGCTGCGCCTCAACTCAGATTTTGGGCGCTTTAGGATAAGATTGATGAGGGTCGTAGGGTTCAGAATTTCGTTTTCTCTTTAGCCCAAATTTTGGAAAATTGATCAATCATAAAATTATCGACGTTATGTATGCATTGTACATCAAAGAATATACACACGATATCGTAACCACCTTTTAAGCCATTGAGTGAAACAACAAATGTCTTCAACATGAAATCAGATATATTTAATATGAAAAAAATTATCCAAAGGTAGATTTTTTTTTCTCAAGATAGAGAGATCTAACTATAATTCCCACATTCTGTGATGAGTTTTTTGGATGGTATGTTGATTTATGACATGTAATTTTGCTAAGTATATTGAATATTTATTATGAATATTAAAATTGAAAATCGGTATATCATATTACTATTATTATGATGTAACCTAGTCCATGACATATTCCAAAACTTTTGTGCCCTGTTACTAGTGACTTAGCTCACAAAATACTAGAACTCCTAATGATCAGATTATATATCTTCCGTGATCTATATGGAGAGGTACGTCCAAAGAGGATCAAGGTGTAATCCACAAGGAAATAGTGTTTGTAGCAAATAGAAAATAACAGAGGAAAATACACACTCTAGGTTCTCCAGCATGCGACACGATCCAAAGTTGCGAAGGTTGTGGCACACAAATCGCCAGTACACTTGTCTTAAATTCATCTGGGGACTTTTAATTGGAATAACTTATTTGTACAGTCTGTAAGCATGGAGGAAACCACACCAAAATATCCAACCTGATCTGGTCAACGTGACCCGGAGAGCGTGACGCCGCTCAATGCTTGCGTCCAGACGCTCCCCAGATCGTTCGTCGCAGATTTTTCTCGATGCATGTGATAAGGCTTGAAGTCGTGTACGTGATAACATGATCCATACGGTCTGCTTGTACACCCATGACCTGGCCTGCCGGACGAGCCACTAATCAAGGCACACAAAATCAAGTCCCACTTCTAAACCCCCGCTCTTAGCGCAGGGCGGCAGAGCGGAAAGTTCGAAATTTCATCCTGCCCACCGGCTGGCGAAGCAGAGGCCGGAGCGGCACCAGCCGGTCAGTCGGTCTTTGGCTGTCATATGTGTCATATGCAGCCCAATTACGGACCGGTGCTTTCCAGCTGTCACACAGGGAAGATTCGGATTGGGCTGCTTTGGACTTTACCCGAAGGTATAGCGATGTGTACAGTCCAAGAAAACTGGCCGCGGTCGATTGACCCTCGAAGTGGCCCTGCGAGACGAATCTCTGCGGCATCGCCCGAGGATTGTTCCGTCGCGATGAAACCTTTCCACGCTTTTGAACGCTTTGCTTGCATGCCCGCGCGCGGCCCCTGCCTGCCTTCGCCCGCTTTACTCGCTTGCTTCTCTCGAACGGGACTCCGCCCGCGAGGACCAACATGAAGACGACTCCCGCCAAGGGCCCGAGTCCGAGTCCGAGTCTCTCCCACCTTCGCAAAGAAGGCAGAAGCTCGTGAAGGAGGAGACCGCCGACGACGATGAGGACGAGGACGAGGACGGAAGAGTTCCTTTGCGCTTCGGCGAAACATTGAAGACCGAGAGGATGCGTGGTCTGACGGCCTTTCTCTCACCAATTCGAAGCGAGAAGATGGAGTAGGCGAAGACCATTTGGTCAAACTTTATGTCGCCATTGACTTCTTCGGTTCAAACTTGCCAACGACCTCTCCAGATCCTGCGTGCGTGGGGATGGGTGTGTGCAGTACAGTGGTAGCGTGTAGATTTGGATTCGACTGCCCGAGGGGCTGTCGATTTCTGGATACATGCCTTCACTAAACAACAACAAAGTAAACTTTAACCTCCTGCCCACAAACCCGTGCCATTATCCCTCAGACACCACATTTAAAGTCGAGATATTGATTATAAGATAGATGTATCTCGGAAGGAATAGTTGTCAACCAGCTGATACTTCTTCGGCAGGATGATCATTTGAACTGTGTAATTTGATCGTAAATTCATTGTGTGTAAATCCGCTCAATAGTCAGGAGACGGCTTTCAAGGAGACATTTAATATTCTGGGAAGGCCAACAAACGCACGGGTACTTGACAGTACCTTACAGATACGATAGGGAGCGAAATCAGGTTGCTAGTCACTGTTAGCATTTGAGATCTGTTCAGGCAATACAATCAAAGAGTCTCTTCATCTATCCTGCTACAGAAATGATTTCCATACGGAAAAACAAAGTGGTCTCAGTTTCTGAAATCAGGAACTTCGTTCAACAAGAATTATGGAGAAGAAGAGAGAAGAGCTGGGATAAAATAAAGAGTAACCCATGGTTTTTTTGTCAAAAGGTAGAATATTTTAGTTAATAGATAGAGGCTTCACCTGTTTCACCCTGCAGACCAACTGTAGTAGCCCAAATATAGGATCTATTGTTACTATCAAGCCCGTCACTATATTAAATTTGACTCGTTGCTGGCCATTGACCTACACTATGAATAATCACTCACTCACAGGTAAGAGACTCAGGGTTACTCGATAGTAAAAGTTAGGATATCTTAGGACACATTTGCCATGATGATGCTATTGGTACCTATTATCATTTGGTTTCATATCTGTACGAGTAGATGGAGTCTTCCCATACTATTTTACAGTGTGCTATCTACGCGGAGCTTGACAGGGTCTTCCCATCCATTTTGCTAGTCTACTGTGTATGACAAGTTTGAGGAGCACGAAGAGGTAAAAGGCTCGTGAAGAATGTCAAGCCGACTATTGTTGAATAGGGGCTCAATCAATGTCAAGGTCTACATCCCCACGTTCTTCAGACCACATGGAGTGCAGTGTGCAAGTCATAATCTTGCTATTTACACTTGTTGAGCACTCACAAACCTGCCATCATGCATGTCTTCATTGAAGAAGCGCATTGGTATTTATGATCAGTAGACTTCAGCAAGATGAGAATTAGACAAGATTAGGTTCTTTGCAAGGGGAGTAACTTAACCAAAAGGACTAGGTTCTTTGCAGTTGATAAAGCAGTTCTGAAGATGATCCGCTTGATGTCAGACATGTAAATCAATTTTCCAGCTTAACAGGTGTAGACTGAAGTGACTCACTGTTGGTCACCATCAGTGCTCCCCTGTGCAGATGGAGGCTAGTGCTCCTCTGGATAACATTATGGCTGTTTTTCATTTATGCTGTATTGCCATTAACACCAAGTTTGATCGAAATGTCTGGTGCACATGATGTATGACACAAAAATTTGGAAACTTGTAAAATTGTATTTATCCGCTTCCTTGATAAGCGCAACATTTTCGTCCACCCAGAATGTTTGCTTGAGTGGCTTCGGCTCATGGAATTGTCTTTTCACAAGACAAGCATAATTTTTTGAACAGTGGATAATAATTGGATACATTCGATAGTTTTAATTTTTCTTTTGAGAAGCCAAGGTTTTGATATACGCCTTTGCAAATATCTAGGTTCGTAATTATTGATATGAACGAATGCCTTGGCGAAAAAGAGAGTTTTAGAAATAAAAGTTTCTAATTTTGCCAATGCTTCATACCAAGTGGAAGTGGTCCGATTTTAAGTAAGTCTAATTGTATGTAACGAACAAACCGGAAAAGGTTACAATTTTGTTCAGTAAAGGTAATTCTGAAAGAAATTCAAAATCATGTTTTTATATACAGTTTTACGTAGCGAAGGTATTATGTCAACAACCTGTTGGTGAGAAAAGATATAAGCAAACAAGCACTGAACACGACAGGACGCTTCAAGATTTGTATTGTATCATGGTACGTAAAATAGACCGCACGCACTGAAGGTTACGCACTCCGATAGACATGCATCAAGGCAAAAGACACCCTGATGAAATGGTGAAAAGAGATAAAAGAAAATTCTATGTACCTTCCTGTGCAGCATCAGGGTCATTTAAGAAAAATATCAACATGAGGAAATTGGAGCAACTGAAAAGTGTACATACTTTCTCATCAGCCATTCTGAGGACACTAGATGATTCTTATGAAGTGAAATTCAGCCACAATTTACAGCAAAATTGTGGCTAGATTTCACCTCCTAAATAGCTTCCACGTAGTTAAGGTTTCAAATCAAGCAGAAGTGAAGAGCACTTAAGAACATGCTATGAGAGAACTGTGTCCTTTGAGGCTACATGTACATTATGTGTGCGGAGGTGAAAATGCTCTGATGAGAAGTTCGAAGACAATCGGTCAAGGAGCTGTGTATCCCTATAATTCTTCCACTCCCGAAGGGTTCTGAAGAGCTCACGATAATCAAAACTAGTTAGTTAATAATTTTATACGATTTCTGCAGAGCATCAAGCGCCTGTAGCTCAGTGGATAGAGCGTCTGTTTCCTAAGCAGAAAGTCATAGGTTCGACCCCTATCTGGCGCGTTAATGCCCTCTTTTGCATCCACTGCGGTTGAGGACTCATCGTTTTGCATCTGTTGCTCGACCCGTCTACCTTCTGTGGCAGTTAATTGTATGTAACCTTGATCGGTCGTCGGCTACGCTTCAATAGTGCGCGTTGCTTGAAAGCAATGCGTGTTGTGGTCGTCCAACTGTTAAGGCCACCTAAGTCCAATTACTTGTGTGTTCGCCTTCCGGAGGCAATGCAAGTTTGGTACCTGGACTGGGTTTCAAATCAATTATCCCGTGGTTGTTGAAAGTCACTACAAGTGAATCTGCTCTGGACTTTATGGTGGTGATTGCAAAAGAAAGGACAGAAGGTCGCTTTGATCAACGAATTACGAGAAATACTCTTTGCTGGAATATACTCTGCAGCAGACTGAAGCTTTCAGAATTTATTGCTCTGCATAGGGAAACACTGTGTGCTGAAGTCTTTCTGATAGGGGCCTGGAGTCTATCTAGGTCAAAGACTCAGATTCCTGGTATTATGTTGCAGGGTTCAGTTACATCTTAAATATTTCTAAATCACACCAGAGGATTTTTGCAGTTTTATTACATGATGTAGTGTTAAGTCATCTCATCTTGCAGTTTTTTTTGTCTCTCCTTCTCTCTAATTTGGTTTGTTGCGATACCAAGTGAATTTGGTGTATATTCAGTGCAATTTTTCACTACAAACTACAATTTTTCACTACAAACTATTCTACAAACTATGTTACCGAAACCATTCTATTTCACTCAGGGTACCACTAATTTATTCTACTAATCGCTCATGTGGTGACGGCTGCCCAGAAAATTCCTTTTCCCATTTTTCTCAATGTAAATCAAGAGGGTTTCCAAATTTATGTTTTGTGATCGGAACAATACCTACGCTCAATAAACGGTTCACTTATAATCGAATCGGTACTTAGATCACAAAGTGGTAGGAGTCTCTTTCTTCGTGAGATGAAAGATAATAATTGTTTGGCCGTTGCATCGATGAAGTGGGAAGGGCAAAGTATTTAAGCATTCGGCTCAGCGATGTTTCTGACAGCTAAGAAAATGTTAGTGTTCCGCTATCTGCGGAATGCAACGTAATTGTTTATATAGAAATACTGGATCATCCGTTTCCCAACGGAGAATCGAATGAAAAGATTCACAAAGGTATCTGAACTATGAAATCATCGAAATCATCACTCAGTGGAATAAGAAACTCACCTGTATATATTCTGTCAACGATATGTTAATCCCTGACAGATGAAGTCAGAACGTATCTTCAAATACCCGGGAGGGCAATTATGACGACATCTGAGAGTTCCTTTCCACAGGCATTTTCTGACGGTGGTGTAAGGCGTCGGGACCCACTAGTTTGATCATTCTGAATTTGCCGTAGATTATACTTCCTGCAACCATTCAATGCATATGATAGGCTCTGAAATTGGTTTGCACGCCACAACTGTCGAATTTGAAAGCTACATGGCGTTGAAAGCTGGAAACATGAGTCAGCAATGACAAATTCTGTGAATTTGCCAATTCGCTTTCGGCGATGACCAGTCGATATCTTGCTCCGCACCCTAGTGATTCGTTTCCTGGCGGCAGTTATTGATACACAATTTCTACTACCAGGATGCGTTGGTTTTTACAATTCCCGGAAACACGTGGATGATTTGTTCTTGAAAAGGTCGTTGCTCGTTTGTGTCATATCCGAAACAAATGAATTCGAAATTGATCCAAAGAGGCAGGCAGACTGCATAAAGCACAGCTCGTACTCTTCCGATGTAAGATAATCTGGTCCGCTTCGGAGTGGATTCTCGAGGTTATTTCGTTAATCAGTTGTTAGCTGATTGACAATACTTATGCTACCACGTGACTACTAAAAAGCCATCGCTTCAAGATAACCAGCGCTGACTGACACAGCCAGAAAGAGGTTTCTTCAATTGTAACATTCGGGTGCCTTTTGCTCTACAGGTGAAAACGAGAATACATGGAGCTCAGATAATGAAAAGTACATGACACATGACTCCACTGATGAATTGGTTTCAAAACTTACAAAAACTCTGCAGTTTTCAATTTGGTAATTCAACATTTGTCATTTGTCCGCTCAAAGATCTTTTTTGGACTCCGATTCAGTTGTAGCTTTCTTATCACTTCTTAAAGTAGTCAGGTAAGTTGCGTCCGTAATGGCAAAACTCCACCAGATAAATGTAAGAGGCAATGTAGAAGCTATCCATAAGGCTTCAGTCTCACCGTTGAAAAATGGCCACTTGGCGTTCATAACACTCAATCTAAGGAATACCACGAGAGACGCAGTGATGGCACTCAGACCCAACTGATATCTTCCCGGATGTTTTACGACGGAGACCCAACTGATCCAAATTTGATACTGAACCAAAGCCAGCCCCAGGCAAAGTTGCATATTCAGGCCTGCATCCACACAAAAATTTCAGGGACTATATTGGATAGCAATATAATAAACATAAAACATGAACTTCAGATAAATCTTCGACAATTATAGGAGGTAAAGCTCAGCAATGCCAACTTTCTGTTACGGAAAAATAATATACGACGTAGTTACTTACCATAGTCGTAAACGCAGTAGTTTATGTACATGAGATGAGTGTAAAGAAAAGCTAACGTTGGGGCAGCTACAATAACCCGTGAAGCTTCAGTTTTCATTTTGCCAACTCGCATGATTGCTAGGCAAAGTGCGTACATAGATAACAAGATTTCAAAAGAAGACTCCAAATGTTTGTCCACGGCCATTTTCCTGAAAAAGCTTTTTTGTCAGCTTCTTATTCAAACTCGACTATCTCCACCGACTAAAAAATAAATCCTGTAAAATGGCGAAACTCTCGCATGACTGCCCTCTTAATTAAATATAAATAGAAGTCTTGCTAAAGGGATGAAAACATACTATAAACCACACGAATATACAATACAACCGCTGATCAAAGTCAGATCATCATCAGCAAGCGAATTCTATCTGACTCGGCTTTAGGTGGGGAGCGCTAGAAAATACAGACAGTTGGTGAGCGTCGAAATTCATACCGCGAATGGAGCATGCATCTCGATATCCAGTACAAAATAGACAGAAGACCAAATCCTGTCCAGAGACTGCTGTACGGGTATGGAGCACAAGCACTTTGACGTTTTGGAAGACTGTACTGCCGAGACTGGAAAAACGCAAACAGCCCGATGATGTTTCCCAGAATATTCAACACGCAGAAAGCTGCAGACGCTGGTTCCTGAACCAAAAGAATTCCCAGAACAAGCTTTGATATTTGCTGAAATAAAGTCGGGAGAAATTAATTTGAAGACAAAACTCTCAAGATTTTTCTGAGAAGCAAGTTTCCCACGTTCTATTGGAGCAAAGGTAGCTACAAATTGCTATTCAAGTATGTTGGGTGAAGTCAGACCTCACATTAACAGTTGCAAGGGTGAATCCACGGGTAAGTCCGGTTTTGAGCAGATGGGAGTACAATTTCTTGGACTCTTCCTGCACAGCACGACACAACACCCTTCAATTTTGCTTAGCCTATCGTGTAAATAATGAGACTTCATATTCTTCAGGAGTAGAGTTCACATCCAGAACTCCACCCAGTACAGAAAGCACTGTAATCTAAGCAATATGACCGGGACAGTATCCTCACGTGATGGTCCACTGAACGGGCCAGACACCAGTCATCGCGATAACCAATGGCCTCCTGCGAGAACCCGGCTTCCTCCGTTTCCTTGCTTAGGGTGCAATGATAGTCACACTCAGTCTTACATATCCAAGTCTGCCACTTTCTTGATAGAGGGGGCGACGTAACGTCTTGCTGAGAATCATCTCCCGCGGCAGTGGCGTTGAGATAAGTACAGCTGGGAAGACAACTCTTTCCAACGCAACCGATCGTCTCACATGTACTCAAACAAGACCTGCATGGCAACAAGGAACATCATCATCACCTGAGCGTAAATATTTGGAAGACAAACATACAAACTTATCAGAAGCTCAAATACTTTCTGTTGTGATAATCGTCTCAAAAGCGCGCAGGAAACGAATATACAGCAGAAGAATGGGAGAATTTTCGAGTCATAAACAAAAGACATTTCCGTTCTTATTGCGGATCTAATCTGCCAAGCTGTAAACAAAAATTAATTTGATGGTGTGCGAAACTTAGGCAGATACCAAATTCAGAAAACAAAGACTCATTCCAGGATTATAACTGCGCCGGAAAAAGACCGCATGTCATTACAATCATAAACGGGACGCATCTTTGACCCTTCAAACTACTGATGTGCATCGGTTGAATTGACGCCGAACCAGAGTCAGCTCCAGAGACAGTTCGCCCAGTGAACTGTAAACTTGTGAAAGGTCTTCACCTCAATACCTAGACCGAAAAGCTTTCCAGTCTCCCACGATCAAAATTCATGATCTCCAGGAAACTAATCCAGGGCTGTGCCACTTTCTCATCAAAATACATGTTACTCATACACAGCTGCATCATCCACAAAGAGCCACGAAAGTGCACCTGAAGCGAGAATCATGCCAATTTGCACTAGCACCGGTTGCGAAAATCAGAAGCAGCAGCAAATGCCAAAGCCTTCCCGCATCCATTTTCCTTCCCGCTTCCGTCATCCTTCGACTGATCCACTAATTGATCGATTGGCTTGAAGGTAGCAAGTTTCCACTCGCGGATGACTCAATCGGGTCTACTGTAAAAGCATCACGCTAGTCTGTCCAGCGCTCCATATTCCACGAGCCGGCCCACCATCATGTCAGTCCAGGTGCAGAAATCTCAGGCGGACCGCGCTGGCGGCTCGGACACTGTCAGTCCAACGCTTGATCCGTCTCCATCGTCGAACAGTCCGGGCGCCTGCGCTCTTCGTCGGTCGCTCCAAATGTGGAAACAGCTTCGAGGGATTTGTCCAGCCTCCGGGCGATGGAAGTGATCGTGTGCGCGTCCCGCGAGGATCTACGAGATTTTTGAATGCCCCTGGAAGCATAGAAGGCCACTGGCACCCCACCCGCAGCCGAGACTGAAGATTCGGAATCACAGACCGGGTAATAAACGCTTTCCCGTGGATCAGAATTGGGAGCCTTGGAGGAAGGCGTGACCGACCGACGGTATCGAAGGTGTGAGCCCTGCACAGTGAGCCACCTGTCATTGTACCATGATGTCATCTTCGATTCGCACGGGCCGTGCGCAGGCAAGTTGTTCTTGTCGAGGGCGTATCTCGACAAGAACACTCCTCCGCTCGGCACAATCCTCTGCACCGGTATCTGATGGAACAATAATAATGGACGCGCGGGTCGTACATCGTGTACAGAAATCTACGCAGGTAATGGAGCTACGCAATATCCGACGGCTGGAGTTGGATCATCGCATCCCGGACAGCGAACCTCGCCCCCCACCCTTGTCCCCCGCCCTCGTCCATCCGTCAATGGTTCGTCGTCCGGCGACGACCCCCGAATCCGATCCAACAGCCACGCGCGCTTTTACTAAAGTGTATGATTGCACTTTCACTAGCAGTGCAATCATAGGGTTTCTTCTCTCATCAAATTGGCCGGAGGAATGTTTTAAAAGTGAGGTGTACTGGTGGCGATGGAGAGCATCACTCCAAGAAGTAAAATAAAAAAAGTGGTAATCAAAATTTCACTCTCTCTTTCAAGAGTTCGTGAGTTACTCAATTTTCTTCAAGTTTGCCAAATCGGTGAATTCCTTTTTTTAGTTCTCTTGAAGCTTCTCGTCACTCCACAGCCTTTTACCGAAGCTCATAATTAGATGTCATTTTTACATCCTCGCTCTTGAAAGCAAGTCCATGGCAGTTCATCCAGGTCATCGCTTACTATGTGACCTCCCTCTATCAATTCTCAGGGAGAATATGACTGCAGGTTACAGAAGTGTTCTGCACTTGTGAGACACATATCCAGATTCTGTGGAAGAATAAATGCGCAGGAGATTTAAGGAATTATGAACCATTTTTTTTCTGGAAAGAGTTATGTTTGACATGCTTTTTTTTTCGATAAACTTTTCATCGACGTGATTATTTCTTCATCTACTCAGCTATGTGGGCTTCTATTCACTCGGTCTACTCAGGTCTTATAACCATGCTATGGTCGATAACGTGTATCAGATGCACATCACTTTTGGTGTAGATTTTTTTTCTTTGATGTGATCCTCAAACGCAGGCTGTATCATGTATCTTGTTCTCGTATTTCGCTTTAAATAATGAATAATACAATATGAGTAAAAAAAACGGTATCAACGAAGTTTTGTATTTGAGGACCGTATAAAGTGTTACTCCTTGCATACAAAACTTTTCGATGGTGAATTTCTGCAAAAATGTTCTCTTTCTAAGACACATATTAAAGTACACTACATACGCTGGCTAAATTTAGATGATTTTTTCCTTCTTTATTCTTTCGCTTCTTACGTTTTGGACTCTTTCTTTCTCAGCCGGCTTTTGATAGTATACCTTTTTCTTGCCTTCTCGGGCTTTAACGTACTATTCGAATTCGTTCATTTCGAAATCTTCTTTGTTAAAGAAAGTACGCTATGCCTGGTCAAGTTATTAAGCAATAATCCTGGACTCCCACCCCAACAAGTATTGAGGTTACACTAGATTGCACTAACATATGGTTTCTTGTATAACATATGTAATAACAGTAACATGTGAGTGTATGGTGGAGACCAAAGAATGTTTTGAGTTTAGGGTTCAGAATGTCAATTTCTAAATATCTACATCAATGACTTGTAGATCTCAACGGTATGTGAGCGCCTAATACTGATAGTTTTCCATGATGAGCGACAAGAGTTTCTCTCTTATAACATACATAAAAAAACATATTACGACATCTTTTCTGGAAGAACGTCAACATCCGGTGATTTTCTTCTACATCAAGAAAGTTCAAAACTTCAATGCTTTGGATTGAATAAGAGACATACATAATATTTTCACTCGCTTGATTTCATCAAATTTCATCTCTGTGAAATTTGTGATAAAATCCATCAGAATTAGTTATGTTTGGCCCAATGATGACTGACAGCAAATATCATCTGAAAATATCATATAAAAATCATCTGAAATTCATGATAATCCGTCCATCATGTAAACTAACAAGAAAAAGTCATAACAATCAGAGCCGTTTCCGGAATAACTTGAGAAAGGTGTCCTGTAAAAGAACATGTTTGTGAGAATGCATTAGTCGGTGCATTACTAAAACAATAATTCAGCCCTTGTTCGGTGTGGTGTGACTGGGTACATATATATATACCCACTCAATAATCTATTTATAATTGGGCTCGGGATTCCTCCACAAAAACGAACAGTCCAGAAACTTGGAGCCCCTTCATCTTGTTGCATTAGTAGGGAACGCCAACACCCAAGTCAGCCATGTATAAAAATAGTTAAATTGGACCAGAATGCAATGATCTTAATACAAACGAATAAGGACTAATGGCGCTGGAAGAACAGAAGGAAGTCAGATAATAATATAATAATTTTCCTATAGTGAATAAACATTATAGCTTCACAGCACATTCGGGGCCACATCTATCATAAAGACGAAGACATAGAGATAAAAACTAGTCATATAGCGATTACACCCTTGATAGGTTTATATTTGAAAATGGCATAGGTTTTAAGGAAATATCGTTCCACCACTATATGAATCGAAGTTGGCATGGATTTATCTTTATTTTGGAGTAAGAATATTTCAATTTCTTTCAATTTTTTAAGCAACAAACCTCGAGAAAAGGGTTGGATTTTTTTAAAGAAATATTATAAGTTTGTTTTCTCTGAAGCGGATTTACTACTTAAGTTGTTATGTCGCATTATTTCGCATGCATTGTAGAATACTCACACATGTTATAACAAATTGGCTGTCAGATTACAGTACTCTAATATAAATCAAAGTCAATTACATTATTGTAGTCTAACTTGGAGAGACAAAACAAGGATGAGTTACATTCCACTAGAGATTCGGCGCTTCTTTCGTAAAGGCAAAGAAGTCTCCGTCGGGCCAAGGAGGACTCGACCAGCGGGTGAAAAAAATTAAAATTTAGGAAATTACATGTTGATTCAGTCTTTCAATTTTGAGTAGCGAAAGTCGTTTTCAAACCAGAGGTTCTTCGACTTGCATTGTGGTGGTTTCTGTTTACGCTATATTTATTTAACTTCGCTCTTTTTTCAAGTTTTTTGCAACGAAAATGACAAACAAAAATGGTCATTAAGGTTATTTTTAATCACGGCTGATTGACGTTCTTCAGATGTGCCAAACTTCCTAATCTGTACATGTCACATGTTCCACATTTTTGCGCACAATATGCGCTCCAAATGTTGGGGAAAATGCTCTGCGGGGTGAAAGTCATAGAACGATGTGAACAGTGCTGTTTCAAGCCTTCTCTCTTTACTGTTGGTTATTTGCTTGGACTGCCGGTCGGATTGCCCTCCAACGTTCGAGGCGGAGAGTGTGCTAGGTCGCCAGATGTGAGTCACGTACTGGACCTCGTTAACAGCTATCTGTGTATTGACACGTGTGAAGAGACCACACAACGTCTGTATTTCTATATCGAAACTCTACTATATACGGAAGACTGCCTCAGATCCCCCTGCACAATGCGGCGACTTCCAACGGCCACTAACTGAATCAAACTATTTTTGTAATTTCTGTAATTTGACATTATTTATGAGCTTATTTCATGTATCATCCATACTTTGCAGATCGAAATGCTGCCTAAAGGACAGTTTTATAATAATTTAGGATTATATTTTTAGTATGAAATAAATTAACATGCTTTCCTCTTGAAAACTGAGTAAAACATCATACATGCGTTCACATTATAAAATATACATGAATATACTAATACATATTAGTGCGAATACTACAGCAGCGACTGATCATCTTAAAATGCATTAGCTTGAAAATCATGCACTTTCATAGAAAATTTTATAATATTGATCACACCTAATTTCACACATATTTATTTCCAAATAAGGAATAATGAGATAGATATCTTTTGAAAAACAACCTGTATCTGGTGAAATATGTGGTAGACATTTGCATCTGAAAATATGTATTGTTTTGATTTCTTGCCATGATTCACTCAAACTCGTGAAGTCCAATGCAGCAAATCAAAGCTGCTGAACATTCTATCTGTCAAATTTTATACACATTTGAAATTAAAAGAAAAAATTTAAAAGATTAGTTTCTGAAAACGTTAATAGATTTGGAATCCAGATCAATAGAATATAACAATAGAATAATATTTGATTGTTCCACCTAGTTATCATGATTATGTAAAGGTTATCAAAAATTCAATATTTTATCATGCATTTGTATTTTTCTTCATTGCGCTCAATAAGAATTTAAGCAAAATAAGAATAATAAAACTATGATTAAAAAAGTAACAAATTTTGAATTATGTTTTCAATAAATGAAATAAATTTAAAATTATGAATAATTTCATGCAAAAAATATCTCAACATAACATAAATCAAACATCACAAATACTTAATCCTAGATGCTAATATTTATACACCAATGATGTAAAAAATATACGTATAAATATTTTTCTTTCAAAACATTCACTAAAACAATTGCTTTAAAGTTGACTTCATATAAACCAATCTATTTTATATTTCAAAAATCTGTTGGTTTTTCATTGATTATCTTTCATTGTAATCACACTTTAAAAGACATTATTTTTCAAAATAATTTTTGAATTTAAGTTAAATTTTTGAATTTTTTGAATTTAAGTTAAATTTTTTTTGACAAAAATGACTATGATATTTATTAATTTAAAATATGTAATGAATTTTTCTATAAATTCTTAAACTATTATTTTATCATATACCAAATGATAGAATTACATATTATACTCAATATAATACTTTTGACATAATGATGATATGTATTTAGTTTTTATTCATGATGGATTTATCACTCTGGAGATAAAGTTATGCAATAAGTGATAAAATTGATTATAATTCCAATTTTGTAAGTAATAATATTTGATATGAGTATAAAAAAACTTATTGATTAACTTATTTTTAGCATTTAAATTTGAATGTGTCACCACTAACTAGATTTTGATTGACTGATTTGGTATAACATACAATTTTGATTGTTGAAGTATTTTAAAATATAAAGTGAAAAATTTGATAGGATTATATATAGAAAAAACATAAAAAAACACCCAAATTGCTATTTGATGTGTTCATGATACTTGTGTATGAAACGCTCAAGCTCGTGCAAAGGCAAAGCTAATCTCAGTGACCTCTTTGTGGCTTGTTTATTGGTATTAAGCCTCAATTTGACTCTCATCGCACAACATACATTGTTCTAGCTTTCTAAAGACTCATTTTTTTTAAACTTGAATTGTGTAATACTTGCTTGTTGTGGTGACTCTTCAATATTTTTGCTGACTTATCTATTCCAACTAACACACCAACTAGCACATTTAATCCTTATCTAACAAACACATGTATTGATGAAGTGTTGTTTCCAACTAACACACTAATTTGCACACAGATTAATGAGGTGACATTGAAGATATTTCATTATCTTTTTTACTAAATCTTGAATAACCTTAGTTAGTTAGAACTAATAATGATTACATTTTGTCAAAAGTCCAATCAACCCCAACAATGCATGGAACACCAACTATATAATGACGTTTCATGTGCATTATGACATTGCGCAATCCTTTGTGTTTGTCGTACTTAACGATTATATTATATAGTAGATCATTGCAATTCCATCAATCAAGTGTTGATCAAGTGCATAAATCTTATGTGATCAAAATTATGTGGATGCGTAGTTTGTTGGCCGTCATGGCTTCAATCTTGGCACGCTCAAAAGTTGCACCCCAACTAAAATCAAAGGGGATTCCAATCTCACTCAAATAAGATACTCTTCACAATCATTTCATCCATTTCAAAAATGATGTTTTTTTTGACAATTTTAAGTACGATTGTGCCGCTTGGCCGACTGAATATGATCTCAACCGCAAAGATTCACGATATATAACTCAAAGGAAAGATGTTACTTGCTTTTTAGCGCGTACCAACTACAAAAAAGAGGTGAAAGAGCTGAATATGAAGACGACTATTTCTAAATTCAACACATACATCCAGAGAATCATCTACAACAAAGTGAGCAAGATTAGATAAAAGAAGAAGGTTATTATGATTGATTTGCAATTTGTATGTGTTCAAAAGTATGACAACAAGATAAGTGGAAAGCTCATCAGTTCATCCAAGATGACTAGTTGCCAATGACATGAATGGTTGCAATATGATTGCGATGTGGATCAGGGTTGATGATGAAGCATATGAATGGTTTCTCAAAATTTTACAAGAAGAAAGAAATGACCAATCTAGTCACAAAGTTTGACTACATGACGGTCTAATCACAATAAAGTGAAGCATGTCATCCATGACATCCCACGTAGAGAAGCACATCTATCCATGTGGCGGATGAAGAGAGCGAGTTATTTCCTGAAAATAGCACTTAGAAATTGCAGGTCTATTCAAATAGGTATGATTCTTCACCAAAAGTTTAACAATATAGATAAAACACTTGTGTATTTAAGCATATAATTCTGTGACTCTAACATATTATTTGTTTGTGTCAATTATTCATGTTTTCCAAGCCTTGAAACTTAAGAAATTATGGACATACAACTTGTAGTAGCTAAAAAAAAATAAGTTTTAGATTCTTTTTGAGAGAATACTATTTGGATTAGAAAAAGGCTTCTTAGATTGAAATATGCTTAAAAAATGGGAACGTTGGAAAAGTATCCAATCAAGCAATTGATAGAAAAGAACTACAAGGCATGAAATTTAAATCTCAAGCGTATTGCTTCTCAAAGGATTGTGGAGAAGACTTTTTGAGTTATACACAATGGACGACTGTGAAGAAGGATTTACTTCGGTGGACATGATAGACATCAAGATCAAAAATGCTGGAGAGTATGACCAAGAAAATATCAACAAGCACAAGACAAAACTCAAATCCAAGACTCCTAAGTCAAAGTACTTCATCATTCTGGCCATTGGCAAGGAGTTCAAGCAAGCCCTTAACAAGCTGGTTGATGAGAAGCAATGTTTGGATTATCTTGATGAAATCTTCAAAACAAAGAATCAGATAAGGGAGATAGAGCTTGAGAAAAAATTTACGAAGCTTGTTAGAGAACATGGAGAGTTAGTGATGAACCACATTTACAGAACAAAGGAAATACAAAGAGACTTTGAGCAAATTGAACAAGAGGTTTTTGATAAAAAGCTCATTTGTCTTATTGTCCTCATATTAGGCTCATAGATGGAAAGTCTTATCACTACCTTAGCTTGTATGCCGGAGAAGTGCAAGACGGTCAATGACATACAAAAAATTTTCTCAATGATGAGCAGGTTGCTCAAGACTTGGTCAAATCCTCGATAAAAGATTTTGAGTTTAGTACCTCCTCAACCTACTTAGTTAAGACTATGCTTGGCAACAGGCGTTTTGTGGCAAGAGATGAAATCCTACAAGAAACTCACACAATATTGGAAAAGCTCAGAAATGTTTTGCTTGTGGAATTATAAATTATTTCAAATTTGATTGCAAGCACAATAACGCATAATGCTTCAAGTGTCATTAGAAGGGGCATAGTCTTGCAGTGTGCATACGGTGTCAAGGGCATGCCAATAAACCAAATTGGTTGAATAATACAGAGTGCTCTAAGTGCCATGAGAAGGAACATAGTCTTGCAATGTGCGGACAATATCCAAGAGGGTATGCTAATAATCCAAATAGCTAAAGAGAATGAAGGAAAAAAGCTACAGAAGACTAGAGCAGCTCATTACGCCAAAAAAAAACCAAAGAGCATCAATGAGCAACTATTGTACAAAGAGTATGTTCATGGCTGGAGCAACAATGAAGCAAGAAGAGTGGATTTTAAATTCATGCTCTACAAATCATATGTCCAGAAATGCTGAGCAATTCAAAACGTTCATTAAGCTCACAAAGCTTGAGCCAATTGAGTTTAAAAATGAAGAATGCTTAGATGCGGTTGGTATAGGCTAAGTGGAGCTTCAATGCAGAACTCTGAATGAAATCTTTTTCAGTTAGCTTACACATGTATGATGTATTTCAAGAATGAGAGTGAGCATCTTTTTGTCAAGCAAAGTTGCAAAAAAGGATGTAATACAAAGTTCAATGATGCGATTGGTGCTGTGAAGACTAAAACATGAGGCATTATTCTTGCCAAACTCATTTCAAAAGAGGAGTCTACGTCATCAATCATATTTCGACATTGCACAAAAGAGCTACCTTACATTGGCAAAAGAACAGGCTCAGCTGTGGCACAAACAATTGTGTCATCCTGGTTTTGAAAGACTCGCTACAATAAGAAATTGCGGTCTCGTCAAGGTGTTGACCACAAAAGCAAAAGATTTTTTGAGACTCCAAAATGAGATTTGCAATCCTTGCATATTAAAAATGATGAACAATGATTTCTTTTCTAGCTCCAAGATGGGGGCAAAGAATTTTTGGGAGCTCATACACATTGATGTTGCTGGAACTATGTCTAGGAATTGCTTGCGGTGCTCTAAATATGTGATAAACTTTGTTGACAACTTTTTGAGATACAAAAAGGTTGTGCAAATCAAGCACAAGGATCAAATCTAATAGGTGATGAAGGTGGTGTTCACATGAATGAAGAGACAACTCGACCAGCAGGTTGGATAGGTTCAGTCCGAACAAGGAGGAGAGAACGTGAAAGATCTAGGCAAATGATTCCAAAAAAAAAAATCACGCATAGGAAGACAAATGCCTATACACCGCAACAGAAAGATGTGGTAGAAAGATTTAATTGCACGATGAATGAGAAAACAAGGTGTATGTTGGTCGATTAAGATCTATCACCAAGCTTTTGAGCAAAATGCTAGATCTACGGAAGCATTTGCAACAACAGAAGCTATTCTTTGGCGCATCACAAGATCTCATATGAAGTGTTCATTGGTGTAAAACATGCGAGTTTTTGTCTCAAGGTGCTACGTTCACATCCTCCACAAGAAGCAAAACAAGCCGGAGGCTAAGACACAACTAGAAATGTTTTTTGAATTTGAGAAAAGATGTAAGAAAAAAAGTATCATACTAAACTCCACCAAGAAGGTTGTGACTCTACACGACATGAAGTTTGATGAATGATTAAGATGTGCTCTGCTGAAAGCGTCTCTTGAACTTCTTTTTGAAGAATCAGTCAAGAGCAGCAATGAGCAGCAGCGGAAGTTGTGGGAGCTACTCAGTTCATAAAAGCTATTCAAGAGCGTGTAGAGATCATTGACCCCAACATTTTGGATAAAAAAAATGAACTTGCAGACACTCCCATTCAATTACCAAGATAATACACTTCACAAGGTTCAAAAAGACATTAGAGAGATTTGGAGTTTGGAGAAGAGAATCAAAAGCAAAGGAAAAGACTATCATAGCCACGAGAAGGTTTTTGGCTGCCCTCTTGCATTCTAAAGAAAAAAAGAAGCCGTCAACAGAGAAGATATACATACAACACACATCAAACCAAAGAAGCTCAGAACCCTCTCGTGCTATCCAAACAAGCATGTCTCTTATAGCTAAGCAATGGCTCAAGATGATGCAGCTATGTGGAGACTTGCTGCTGAAGATGAAATCAGATCATTATAAGAGAAGGACTCTTGGGTTATGATGCCTCAACCACATGGAAAGAACATGATCATCTCAAATTGATGTTCAAATACAAGATCAATGTCCAAGTGAATGTAGTGAAGTATACAGAAAGAATGGTGATTAGAATATTCCAACATAAACATGACATTGATTACAAGGAGACATTTGCATTGACCTGCAAGCACCAAAGTCTTCGAGCCGTGCTAGCAATTGCTCCTCATATGGATCCGGAGCTCAAGCAATATGATATCAAGACTGCTTTCCTTTATGAGGATCTTGAAGTAAAGCTTTATATGATGCAGCCCTAGGACTTTGTGCAAGGAGAAAACAACCTTGTATGTTGAATCAAGAAATTTCTTTATGAATTAAAACAAGATCCAAGGATTTGGGCATGAAAATGTTTGGTTTTTTAGAATAGTTGGGCTTTGAGCCCTCGATAACATATCTATGCTTGTTTCTCCTCCGAGAATTGATAAAGGAAGAAGAAAATAGAGAGCAGATGATTAAAAGCAGAGTAGGAGAAGATGCTTATGATTTTATAGACAACGATTTGCTTGCTGCAATGATAAAGGTGGACAACAATACATAAACAACCAAGCCTAGTAATGTAAAAGTGATTCTATACGTATATACAAGGTGATTGGATTGATGACCTTGTCATGGCTAGTTCATCCTTTGAGTTCATGAATGAGATCAAAGCCGGTCTGAAGGAAAAGTTTGACATTGATGGAATAAAGGTATGCAACTACTTCCTTGGCATGGAGATTGCAAAACACTAAAGCTCACACAGGAAAAGTATTGCATGGAGATTCTGGAGAAATTTCAAATCTAGGATGACAAGCATTGTAAAGTGACAATGACGATCGATAAGAAAATGAGAGGAAACAGCGAGACCCTCGACACCTACTACGAGTTAGTGAAAATTTTTCTTTACGCTGCCACATGTATAATACCAAATCTGTCATAGGGGTGAAGTCTTTGTACATGCATATGCCAAAAATTGATTACAGTACTGTTGAAAAATCTGGTTACTTCTACAGACTTGGACTTTATGTTTGAAATCTTTGATCAGGTTCTACAGATCTACACCAATGCAGATTTTGCAAGCAATCTAGACTCAAGAAGATCAACAATTAACTACATTATGAAGATGTTTGGTGGGCCAGTGGGATGAAAAAGTCAACTTCAATCCATAGTGGCATTGTTAATCAATGAAGTAGAGATCAGAGCGACTCAATGATGATCAGAGAAGCACTTTGGTTTAGAATATTGCTAGATGATGCGAGATTGACGATTTTAATTGTGGAGATTATGATGATTGCCAAGCAGCTCTAAAAATTTTGAAGCATACTCTTGCTTCAGACTGTTCTAAGCATATCAATGTGGTTCATCACTTTGCAAGGGACCGGGTAATGCGAGGAGAAGTGAAGTTCATTTATTGCCCTACAAGGATTGCAGATATTTTAACCAAGGCACTTTTAATTGATAAATTTGAGTATCTTAAAATGTTGTCCAAAAAAGCATGATTCGTGTCATGGCTTGCCACGTAAGAGTGTTAAAATAAGAAAAAAAAGCCAACCTAGCTGTGACGGTTTGATCCCAATTGTGTGGAGCATGTCACATCATATGGAGGAGCACGTCTAAAGTGGTGAATGGAGAGAGAGTGATTTTTCCTAGAGTAACACTTAAAAATTGTATATTTGTTCAAGTAGGTAATATTCTTCACAAGTAATTTAGCAATCTAGATAAGACATGTGTGTATTCAAGCATTTGATTCCGAAACTCTACTATACCTACTATATATTATTTGACTTAATTGTTCATGTCTTCCAAGCCTCAATACTCGACACAATGAATACAACCCGCGACATAATCACAACCATGTTAGCTTTCTTGTCTAGACTCACTTTCCCAAGCAAGATGAATCTGCGAGACAACGCACTGAGCATCGTCATTCTACCATGAAGATACTTTAAAACTTAATCAGCATTAGTGAACGCATAGGCCTTTACAACATATACTAAACAATGAATTGAAGAAGGTTTGGGTTGCGGAACTTGATGACCGAACAAAGATGAAGGCTTTATTTGAGCACTTTGCCAAGTTCAAAGTCATTGTTGGTGATGACGCAGACGATAAGCAGAACATTTGCTCATGGTCGCGGGTCAACCAAGATGAGTATGATTGCGCTAATATTGTCTATTTTGCACATCCAGGAAGCTTTGCACTCATCGAAGCAAACCTTGACGTCATACAAATTGATGCAATGTACAAGCATAACAATTTTTATATGCCACTGTTGCACATTATAGATATCAT
The DNA here is from genome assembly GCA_037833965.1 of Marchantia polymorpha subsp. ruderalis. Classification (NCBI taxonomy): domain Eukaryota; kingdom Viridiplantae; phylum Streptophyta; class Marchantiopsida; order Marchantiales; family Marchantiaceae; genus Marchantia; species Marchantia polymorpha. The sequence goes on from AP031357.1 coordinate 634,369, forward strand.
CAACTGCAATAATACGTTCAACATTACATACATCTTACTTCAAATGAACAAGAGAAAATCTTATACAATACTATTGGATTCCTTTCAAGAAAAAAATCTTATACAATACTATTGGATTCCTTTCAAAGCGTCTTGAGTGGCTTCCGGTGGTACTTAAGTGCTTTGTCATTGATTACAATAGATCCTTGAAGGTGGCTTTGAGTGCGCCTTTTTCTAATATATTCCAACATCAATGCATTTAACACATCAACAATAACGTCAAGATGCAAGCTATCAAGCTTTCAGATGTTAGCAAGGTTAAAACAGATGCGAGGAAGAAGATCGATGACCTCCGCATCAACTTCTTATCCCATTGAAACATTTGTGTGAGCTCCCAAATAGAGGACAACTCTTGTGTCTTGCAAATATCTACAATCATACAACATATATCACTGACATGCCATACTCACACACATACATATATGCAACAAGATCGTACACATACACAAAAGTTTCACAAACAAAAATTCTTGTGAAAGCTCCACTGACATAAAACACAAATGTCACATGTAGTCAAGCCAAGCCCACTACACAACTAGTAAAATCCAAATTGATGCTAATAAAAAACCATAGCTAATCCACTTAGAACTAGTTCCAATGCTGAAGGTTCAACTCAAAAAACTGAATGTTCTTTGGATCATCACTAGATTATACTATTCAATTAGCGAGAATGAACACTAATCTAAATTAATTTGACTAGAGATAACTCTAATCCTACTAATGCTAATTCAACTAATTCTGACATATATGAACATGACATCCGGGTGTAATGTCATCTTATCAAACAGATGTATGCCAAGCATTTGGAGCTTGTCAAATACCTTGAAGGAGCATCAATTGCCACACTACAAGAAGTGATCAAAGTGCTTTTACCAATTCTTTCTTGACTTTGGATGCAAAGTTAGCCCTACGCGTAAAGGATGACATCATAAGTTGAAGCTTGCCCTTATTACTTGGCGCGTCAATCACTTGTATGACGTGATAAAAAACATCATCAATGCAAACACAACGCCTTGAGCATGATGCTGCTATCTAAACTGACATGACGAGGATGACAACTAATTGCAAACTGCATGAGTTTTGATGACAACTAATTGCAAACTGCATGAGTTTCAGCGACTCCAACGCAAGGTCACACACAAGGAACTTCAACAATTCAAAAAGCACCTAGTACTTGTTAAGTATGAAGAGTATGATGAATCTCATGCATGTATTGGAAACTTCACAAGCAGGTTTATTGACAAGTGATGATTATTGCTCAAGAAGTTTAGTGGCCTTTGTAAGAAACAAAATAGAAGTGTTCACTCAAAACTTTTAGAGTTACATTAATTATTTTTCCAAATATAGATTTAATAGCTAAACTTAGTCATAACTAATTAAACTTAGTTATAACTAACTAGACTTAGTTATATATAAATCAAACACGATCAATTTTTTTGGCTACTTCTAACATTTACTTCACACATACAATAACCGGTCTTACAATACTGTGCGATCATCTTTCTAAGACGTCTTTCACAGAGGTGCTTGATCTCACATCGTCAGAATCATGTAGGAATAGTTGCAAGCGGTCAACCACTGCTTCAAATGGTGCATCAAGGAACCATGTGCGACCTCTGGAGGTGAAGAATAAGCCAAAAGCCAAGTGCAATGGGTTTGGTGTGCAGAAAGGCTAAGGATGGGCATCTGGGGATGATTTTGGGTTCAAAGTTCATCATGTAGTTTTCACAACATCATGTTGCATCTCTACAACCATTGCATCAAAAAAATTGAGATTTAAAATGAAAGTAGTCTAGATCTATGTGACAACTAATATGAAGTTTCATGTAATTGCGATATGTGGTTGTGTTGTTGTATGGGTGGATGGGTGAAGATTTGGATACATGGGTGGATAATGTGGGGATGTTTCCGAAACACCATATCTCTAAAGTTCAAGCTCTTGCTCAAACATAAGCCCAAATGTAGACTTTCATCTCATGTTTTGGTTTTTCTCGCTTACACCTAGCTTATACAAATATCATGGACGCGCCGAATAGCCATTTATGGGTTATGTTTATGTTTTTACTAAAAATATGATGCAGATTTAGGGTTGATTAACAATTTTTGCTTATGATAGATCAAATCAAATGCAAGTTAAAACCTTCAGAATTGAGCAAAAATTAGATTCAGAATGTTTTACACTTGAAATAAAAATTGGATAAAGTTTTCGTTAACACATTCTGTTATCATTATATTTCATAAAAAAAAATTTCAATGCAATACTGTATAATAAAGTAAAAACATATAATTGTATAATATCCTCTGCACCTCTTCCAAAATTTTTATTTTTTAAGATATGTGTGATTTATTGCAAATTAAATGAATTCTATGATCTGTAAGATAAAAAAAATGAAGCAGAAATAAAATAAAATTTTATTTAAATTAAACAAGAAAATTCGCCAGAGCTTTCTTGATCAATGAAACACTAATTAACTTAACCAATAGAGGTTAAATAATTCAAGTTAACTCCAATTTTGAACTGATTTTAACAAATTATAATTATTACAAGGAGAGTTCTAGAATAAAATCAAACATATGTGACTTTGTAAACTAAAGGTAAATCGTTAAGAAAACACGATAGAATAAAATTTCAATTTTTTTTTGTTGATTAAAAGCTAATTTAATCCATATATTGTTCTATGTCATGATGAATTCATGCGAGATCGGATATCTGTGATGCAATTTCATGGTTAGTAAAGTATATCTACATCAATGTTTTACAACGTAGAATGGAGAAACGTGATACTTTAAATAAGTGATCGCCGAGATAGAATGTGAGTCATGCGATGTAAAGTAGAAAACTGAACTACGTTAGGAAAATGTTGAGAACAAGATATCCTCCGCGATAAATCGAAGCTAATGTGGAAAAAAAATTGATAATTGATGAACTGTAGGAAGTAAGAAACCTGTCTTGATATCAATACATTGCCACGATTAAATCACTGATCTCATTTTTGCCAAATTCGAAGATATGCTGCTATCCTGGGTAAATTGTTGAAAAGCCTTTTTTAGGATGTACTGTAGTCCATGAGTCTCCGATTCCTGTACGCCGATTACGATATGACATCTTTGTTTCATCGGCCTTGGCTGCAACTAGCGACTAGCGACTGTGCCTTGAACCGTCTGCGTCATGGAATGTGCAGTGCCCAGATCCACGAGGCCGACGTCAGACAGGTCTGTACATGCGGCTGAAGTGCGAAACCTTATACTGTCAGTCACTATATATCCCACAAACCATGCGAGCGGAGATTTCGGGAACTTCGGCTTGCGAAAGGATGTGACCCGCATTGCCAGCTCTGGCAAGTCAATTCGGTAATCGGCTCCACGCCTCATGGATTTCAACTAGGTCGGACAGAGTCTCGCGAGAGCAGAGCCTACGTTTGTATGACAACCTCCAGCTTCTTAAAGGAGAATACCTTCCTCTAAACAATGTGGTTGGGTGCAAGCGCGACAATGCACATGGCCACGGCAACAGACGTTCACAGGGTGCGAGAGGTGAAAGACAAACGCGGGAAATGGAAGCTTTGTCGAGAAAGTGAGAAAAAGAGCACTTCTGATTTGTCGCCTTAGTATCATCCTTAGGATGTACACATCGACATCTAAGGTAGGGATGCCCTCGTGAAAAGAGGCAGCGACGATCAAGATGCATAGTAAAAGTAAGTTTCTCGCCGTTCCTATTCTATTACTGTAAATTCCCTCCATACTTACTATTGAGCAAGACCTACAAGCAGGGCAGAAGAGATTGGCAATTCCCAAAGGGTCAATTACTACAGTTCACTACTACGGACAACTTAAGTTGGTAAAGATAGGAGATGACCCAGATCTGCGGGTAGGGGTCTACTGAACTCTGACAGTTTCGAGGTCTACACATAAACACGATGTCCCCAGTTGTAAACCACTGAGAAAGTTGAGAATGAGTACAAAGCAGAGGAGACACAGCAAAAGAGATGTCTAACATACGACAAAAGATATAGATCTTTGGACTACATCCAACTCAGGACAAATGTTGCCAGAAACAAGAGGCCTGAAATACTCAGTCAAATGTTCGGAATTCACTCCAATTGATATACACACGTACAGCATTAAGCATCGCACCAGAACACATTGCCTCAAATCAGTAGGCAGTAATGAGATCCCGTCTCTGCTCCAGATATTACAAGCGCTGAAGTTCAGACTTACGTTACTGCCTGTAAAAAGGTAGAACCATCCCAGAGGAGAAAAGGGGAGGAATTAGAATAGCCGTATCATGCCAAGATTCAAACTTAAAATCAGCACATATGGTACAGAACAAAGCCAGCTTCTACAAATGTTGCATAAAGCCTCATAACGAAAGACGAAGTCACCCGTAATTTATTTTTTGACGCCTCTCGGCTGCCTGGAACACTCTTTAATATGCTAAATAGGGAGCACCGTGGCACAAAATCACCACCATGCAGTAAATTTCAACCAGAGCTAGGTGTCCACATACCCTAGGAAAGCCTAAGAGCGTAAAAGGCACACGTTTCTAATCATGAAGAAGATAAGGATACTCCACTTGAAACGTAACGAGCAAAAAATGATGAGTTCTGGAACGTTTCCAAGGGACCGCTTTGTAGCTTTCTTTGACATTCTACAGATTCCTTCTGCGTACAGTCAAGCTTGACGTCATGCTCATGTCAAGAGATCCGCTTGACATCCATTACCTGTTTCTGCGAATCCCAGGAGCCGTGGGGTTCCCCGGCCATATCATGAGCCTTAATGGGCAAAAATTACAAGAGTAACACTTCAGCTGCTGGAGATCACAGGGCGAGTGTTCCCTGGTAGTGCAATCTGCTTTACGTCTCCACGAGGAGACCGAAGGCAAACAGTTTCAGTTGCTGGAGACCTTGGGCTTCAAATATTTGCCAGGTGAAACAATCTGCCGTCCACCCAAGAAAAGTTCCAATAAAACGCGTTCAGTACTCTAGACACGTTCTAGTTTGTATATTGTCCGCAAAGACGAGATTCCAGATATAAAGCTGTTTAATGGATTGAAGTGAAGCACGACACTTGGTACAAAAATAGTCAGTGCACCAAGTAAAGTGCAGGCACTTAGGAGTTCGATGTATGATGACCAGTTGGAGTCATGAGAGCGTTTGACAATGCTTGTATTTGAAATGGAAGACTACATGAATTTCGTATGGATGCATAGGGCTCCTCCGAGTCGTTTGACTATCTAGTTTACAGGATTCAAAACTCAACATTGCATATTTACAGCGAGAGCACTTTCTTCATCTGATATGATGACAGAGAAGTACAAATGTGCTGCGAAACCAGCAATTCACTTAAATAAATGAGACAGAAGGGCATCTGCCGCATATTGTTTCCTGATCTACTTAACCTCCCTTGCACCACCACAGGTCAGGCTCGTGAAGTCAAATTCATCACGACTAACTCCTCACTTGATCTCAAAATTTGTAAGGACACGGAATCAATGACTAAAGCTTCTGCCGGCTTAGTTCGGTCGTCTCTATTCGTGAAACTAGTTTACATGTTTGTCAGGACATGATAAATTTATGAATGCACCGTTCGCACTTGAATATGGTGTGTCGATGCAGAACGCCAAATGGGCTGTCTTCCGCTTTGAACGAGCGCAACTTCTTCGCCGTCCTTAACCATACCTCGCTTCTGTTCAACGTTCACATTGAAAACAGGAATAAGTCAGAACTCATCAACCCAATCACTGAGACAAACCCATCGAACGAGTCCCCACATGGGCAAGGTTATATACCTGCAAAATCGAGAGAGCCTTGGTAAAAGTTTCTTCTGCATCATCCGAAAATGTCATATGGAGAGCGCGTACACCTTGGTACAAAGCCAGTCGTGACTGAACCTTTTTACTGCAAAACCAACAAATCATGACAGAATTAAAGCCCACACGCACTAGTAGCCACCACATTGTGTTTCTTCCGCCTATCCGCAGGTCTACGGCCCAACGACACGCGACCTGCGAATTTCTTCTTCATGCGGCATTCCTAGGGGGTAACAACCAATTGAGTGAAAAAAAATCTGTGACATCTGACAAACAGGCCTTGCTGGGCGTTCACCAAAAGCAGAAAAACGTACTCATTCGTGAATGCAAACACAGTGCCTGCAGGGCGGTAGTGACTTAGAAGCATGGCCATGAATCCACTCCTCGTGAAGACAAGAATTGAAGTTCCCAGAGTATTCGACATCATGGTGGCGTGAAATGCGAACATTTCGCTCATGTGATTCTGCACAAGTGACTCCCTTTGTTATGCACATCTGACGACATTGGACATTCATGATCCTCTTCTCTGCATTTTAGTTCTTTGCTTTCCGTGATGATACCACTGAGTTTTAACCCCAACTACGAACTTTATCGCCTTTATCGTAATTTCTTCCGCCAATAGGCTGTCACAAACGTTCATATTTCCTTTGAAACCAGCCGGTGCCCTGAGCAGATTCAGAATTCAAAAAGTTCGCACGATACCTTAAACGCACGACCCAGATTGGCAGGAGGTCGTTCTTCAGGCAACGTGGCTTCAGTGCGCAGTGCTACCGTATGCATGACTTTCACAGCTTTCAGGGGATACCTGCAGAGTGTTGCACGAATAAGCTCAGGGACCCAGTCTAGAAGGTATACCAATCAAAGCTTACCGAGGTGAATCAAGAATTCTGAACTGCTTTACTTCGTAACGGCCCTGCCATATCCTGAAGATAAAAGGCTTGCCCTGGTTGAGCAATGATTAGTATTCTTAAAGAGAGATCTCATTGAAGGCTGCACCAACAATTGAATGGCACCTACGACATCTCGTAGAAATCAACGTCCACCATCACCACTGCATTTTCAAATCCCTTTAAAATTATCGTTACAGTTTTTATATAGATTTTGCTGCGGAAAGCATCCCTTAAAATCTTACGAGGAGGCTTTCAACCAACAAATTAACCAATTTCTGTGCCGGGGGCTCAAATGATACGCCTATAAAACAGGCTGAAGGATTTGAATACTAGGAGAAGACCTAAGAATGCATACTACTGGTGAACAGAGACTAGTAATGCAGTCATCGAAAATGCAGTCATCACGCGGAAAGATCAGACAGATCTTGAAGAAGACGAAAAAATTCAAGCAGAAAAACGTCTGAGAACCTTGTCCCCATCTACTCGCATATTCATACTTCAAGACCTTCCAACACACTGCACGATTATAGGACACAAACACGTTCATCTAGGAGTGAGTTCTTACTTCCCATGAGCTGTTTCCCCAGACAACATGACTGCATCCGCTCCCTCCCTCACCGCAATAGCAATATCCGAGACCTCAGCACGAGTCGGAGTGGGGTGATTGATCATGCTCTCGAGCATATTCGTAGCCACGATAACAGGCTTTCCCATGCTTCGGCATTTTTTAATAATCTCACCCTGCAGTTGGGCTTCCTCGTTAGCAGCCGTAACAGGAACTTGGAGGTGATGTACACACGTAACACGTCACTACGAGTTTCCATCAATATATCACTGATAGGACTGATCGATTTGAATATCGACACATTCCTGAAGTGATAGTGCTAAGCACAAGTAGAGTTTGAGTTCACTTTCTGGTTGATTCCGTACACCCTTTTCAGTATATAGATTTGCCAAAGTTTTTCATTCACAATTTCCACTCTCGGCCGTACTTCATTTTACTAAGCATCGTTATGCACCAATTCCAGCAAATCAGAGTGGGAAATACGGAAGTCCAAGGAACCTTTAGACTGGCCTTGACAAAATCAACTATATCAATTACAGGACATGAAAAAATTGCAGACTACATTGGACTGGCCGCATGGAAATACTGAACGAAGGTTTAGTCTTACTTGAAGTAGTGGAACCTCCTCAACTGGGAGCTCGGCACCAAGATCACCACGAGCAACCATGGCCTTTTATAGACAAGATGGAAACACACTTCAGTAGACAGTATTGTAACTTCAAAGAGCAGTAATCAATGTGATCTGACAAACCACAATTGACCACCACTATTTTCAAACGATATGTAGCTTAATTAACGAGGACGCATGGAGAAAAATCTATTCGCACAATTTACTTATAACTTATTGAGGAGCCATGCGCCAACTCAGAGCTTTCCAGATTTTGTGAAAATTTCAAGGTAGTCACGTAACTTATGCAGATTATAGCGGAGGGGAGACCTAGAAGAAGTAGACACATGTTTTGAGGAGCAACCCACCTGCTATGGTATCTAGACTGAAGATACAACTGTCCTCAGTAGCAATGTCAGCGTGGTAATGACCTATCATAGCCTGGCTGGACGGTGCTAGTGACTCTAATGAGGAGAAGAGGAAGAGGAGGGAGGACGGAACGGGTTCATGAAAGAACTAGCTGAGGAGTGAGTGTTGTAAAAATATGATTGATTATCAGATTATCACTGTGGAGTTTCCTATTTCCACGTATGGTGATTTGAAGTGAAGAGGGCCTTCCCAGACAAGAAAAACATAGTTCGATTGACGACTGTATATTTCAGAGCTATCTCACCCCATCAGAAGCTTCAAGAATAGACTGCAAGTTGGGGATCGAGTCTGCGCTCTCGATCTTCACGATGACGTAAATGTCTGCGTCGTTTGCTGTTCACAACATGAACAGTTAGTAACAAGTAGGTATTTCAAAATATAATCTTCATATAGCAGAGATACATTATTCTTTACAACTAGCAGCAGAAAAGCTGCGCCATATAACTTTTAAGTAACACTGCCTTGGTGACAATTGCACAAGACATTAAGCATAATCCCCAACTTATTCAAGATACGGCAGCTTTACTCATCAGAATATGGTTACCACTACACCACACCAAAAATTGATTTATTAAGTACAAGATTACCTTTGAGGTAGGCTTTTAGCTCGTGAACAACTTGCGCATCTTTCACAAAAGACAAGGCGTAGTAGTCAACCTTGTTTTCTACTCCGAACTTGATATCATCCCAATCTTTCTCTGCAAGAGTCATTTTACGGCTTAAAATTAACTCCAACGACAGTCCCAAACCTCATCGGGAGTGCGTTCTGTCAGAATTATCTTGGAAGTATATCCAAGCAGTATACGTGAAGACATGACTTCGGACCTTTGTTTTCTACCACGATGCAAAGCAATCATCAGGTACCTCCTGATGTCTTGACGCATGAAGTTTTGGTAAGGATGGAAGCGAATCCTTTAAGTACCAACTTTCGAACTTGTTACCTGTAATGGAAGGTAATGTTGCACTTTTCCCCCGAACATTCAAATGACGACGAGACTTCAGCTCTCCACCATCAACAACTTCACATGAAACTTCCTGTTCGGTCTTCGAAACCACTTGGAGAGACATCATTCCTCCTGGAAAATCGAAATTATGAGTTTACGAGTTAACAAGAATATTATTATGTATAGGACTATTGACGATTTTGAAAGCCTTCGAAAACAGAACAAAAACCCCCTGTGTTTGAAACGCAAGCCCTGCAACCCTTCAAGACGGAAGATGTAAAACAATACATCAACTTGAGAAACAGACTGAGTGCTCTAACCTCACTAAACATACGTGGGCCTTGATTCTAAGTTCTGTATTGTTGTTTTAGTAATAAATCGGGTGTTAGCTACTGATTTCAACAAAGCTACGACTAGCAGGCACACTGGTAGTACCCGAAACATGCTTACAAAAATAAATCTCTTTCAAGGTGGCCTCTATTCGGTGCTCTGCATTTGAAAAAGAGGACTGACCGTCAATCAGGATGATGTCTTCCTGATCCACATCATTGACGAAATCATCGTAATTCACACTGACACATTTGTCAGTTCCAACACCACGTTTAATGGTGAAGGTGAACTCGTCACCCTTTTCAAGCTTGATTGGTTGAGGCAAATCCCCACTCCTTACCTCAGGACCCTGCATGAAGAACAAAAGAAAGCACTGCATCTTTCAGAAAAGGAATGACACCCTCACAATGCATCATCTTAATTAGATATAAACCACCGAAAGCATATGGTTTCCTGACAATATGGCAACATGAAAGCAATCGACTGACATGTTTAAGCTAATAACTCTCAGCCACGAAATAGAGTGTCCAATACAACTCTTCTGTACTGGCCTTTGACTCAAGTCGCCGACCAAATAACGAGGGTCTTGACCATGACGCACCTTAGTGTCGAGCATGAGACCGATAATGTGGGCTCCAGCTTCCTCATTGTATTCGCGCACAAGATCAATAACCTTCTTGTGAGATGCATGGTCTCCGTGGGACATGTTCAGACGTGCAACGTTCATTCCTGCTTCCGCAAGCTTCCAAATCATTTCACGAGTGTTTGACGTTGGCCCGATTGTGCAGACGATTTTTGTTTTGCGCTGAAAACTGGGCTTGACCCACATACTTGCATGAGTTCGTCCTTCCCGGATAGCCATGAGATGTTCCATAGAAATATTTGGTTCACCCTAGACACAATCCAAATTTTCAGTCCATGATCTCAATTGTGCGTGCAAAATTTCCAAATGGCTAAGACAGGGTTAATTCCAGAACCAGTGGACAAAACTGAAACAACTATAAGCAGAAAATAGTTGCAAAGCCCATCTCAAAAAGTCTGCATACGTGGTGAAAGTAACTGAGAGGCAGCCTTGTTTCCAACACGAACTTGCACTGACCAGATGTTTAGTACCTGATTCTCCGAACTATAATAACCTCCATCGTCGGGTGATACGGGGATCAATTCAGCTTCATCTTTCATGCGACGGCGGGGCTGCACACTAGTGGCGTGAGCAACCCCAGCCCTACAAAGCTCGATTTGCCTCTCAGAACGCTTAACTCTGTGCGACGTGACTTTCTTCAGTCCACTATGGCGCCCAAAAACGGCCGAATCATCCCGCACCAATCTCTGGGAATTCGCAGATGACAGAGCTGAGAGAGCGCCTGCTCCAGAAAACACAGCAGTCGCCATTCCTGCTTCCCCGAGAAATCCTGCAAATGTGACAACGCGCCCACAAATGAGCAAGCCTTCTTCTAACCTCGCGGCCTTCTCCCTTCGTCGCAGATTTCGCAGCAGCTGCTGGAGAAGGAGATAATTTCGAAGACAAAGATCTAGAGGTAACGCCCGAACGTTCGGTCCATTCCAAGCAAGCAGCTGCTAGCGACGCGTCACAACTTCGCATTCATAAAATGTTCCGAGAATCGTTTCACCGGCCGAAAGGCGTCGATCGCTACGTGCCGTACCTCAGTGTTCTCGTGAAAAACTCCGCTGCTCCGCCCGCTCCGTCCGTTTCTGCTCGCGACGAAGATCCCGAGAACGAACAATCGAAATGAGCAACTTTCTGATGCGGCATTTTGTCCGTCCCGAACCTTTGAGAGTGCCACGTGAGCCCAACTGAGGTAAGGTGGTAGGTCAGCCAAGCTGGACGAACGCTCGCAAGTATTGCTGCAGTCGGCCCCTGACAACCGGTCGCACATTTAATGTCCCCACTTGCTACCCCGCCAAACCTTACAAACCGCGCCTACTTCGGCTACCACGTAAGCTCTCTCTCTACGTGGAATGCACATAGATTAGGATGAAGGCAACTGCAAGATGTAGTTGTTTTTCCTTGAGCTAAGAGATTTTTATTGCAAGAATTATGGTATACCTGGAAGTTCATGACACTTATCGTAGGATTATGATGATGTGGTAATGTACGTGATCAAATCCATGTATCATAACATCAATTTAGTAAGCCAAGAATTCTCCGTAACAAAGATGTTACCCCGATAGTTTATTTATTTCTGAATTTCAACTTTGGAGTTATGAAAAATTATAAATCTTACAAGTGTAAGAGAGTTTGTAGTAAGGCCTATCACATTTGATAACTTAAGGTGCTATTATCTATATTTTATATATATAAACTTTTTTCATTTTTTTTTGCATAGAATACTAGTTATTGCTATCAACAAGAAAGCAATACTTCAGATGATGCTGCGTCGGGTGATCGTACTGTTTTTTTTTATCAATTAACCTAGATACCATTTCGCTATCTTGGATATTATTAAGCATATTTTTCATGATGATTGCATTTATATCTAATCTCATATTACTTGTTTGAATTATTCTTGAATTGTTGACGTGTCTTTCCACTCTATTTGTATTGATTTTTCGTTACTATTTCTTTCTTATACCGTGGATTTCAAGGAAAAATATTCAGTTGATATAATATCATGTAAGGTTTAGATCATACATTGCAACTTGTTACCTACTGTACAAGTTCATGATTTTCCAGAACTAATTTATGGATACTCAATCACACAATGAGTTCTAGAATTTGAATAGATAATTTTTTTTTCTTCAACAGTTGATATCTCTCAACTTTGCCCCCATTATTTAGCACGTTTTCTCTATTGTGATTTTCTTTCGTCTTCAATACATTGTTTGAATAATATTCTTTTACTTCAATTTAATACTTTTGCCCTTTTTATTAACTAATATAAGAAAGAAACAGGGTGGGTAAAAGCCTTTTATCAGCCTTTTATGGAAGGCTGATAAAAGGTTCTGTAGATTCAAAAGAAATTTACAATAGGTATATTAAATTCAATTTTTTCATATTATTCAAAAATCTTGCATTTATTGATAGTGACTTTGAACTTTGCTTATGAACGTCCAATGTGTAACATGGTTATGCTAGGAACTTTTCATTCGATATGAAGTACTCAAATATCTATGTCAAAATTAATTGTATCCATATTGGATGAAGATTTTATATAAAATTATATTATCTTTGACTATAATTTGCAGATAAATGATGAAGTGGATAACAAAATATGATGGAAAAATAACACTCTCAATTGAGAATGGAATAATTTCAGTTGAATTTGTACATCTTTTAAGAGTTTTACTTATAAACATGTGATCAAACAACATATGTTTATTAAATTTTGTTAGGTGTATTCATTTTATCTAATTCAATGTGACATTAGGACTTCGGTGTTTTATTGCAAAGTTCAAGCTGGTACCTTGGATTTTGTTTTGTCTTCCTTTCGTTATCCACTTGGCACCGTTTTGCCATAGCGATAGGTTTTCTAAAATAGCGTTCTCAACAATCAATGTGCTTATCCATAACGTGTTCTAACTTTTTTTTTCCACTTGTCCGGTTGGTCGTCTTCAGAAGCAATAGACGAACGCTTTTCTAAGAGGGCTTTGGAAGGGTTTAGGACAACAAATGTTGTGCGTCTATGTGGTCTGGACATGGCCAGGACGGAGGCAGCAGGACAATACGGATTTCCGTGGGCAGGTCATCGGTGGATAAGCGTTAGTGTGGACGAATTGCTCGTTGTTTGCTGATGAATTTCAGGCTGGTAGTCCACACTCATGACAGTTTCGCTGTGATTCTGTGAGGAGGTTGATCCATGGGGTGCCTTGCGATCCCGTGCCAGGCTGGTAGGCTTCTTTTGCTGCGTCTGCCGAAGTCGAGGATTTTTGGTTCAAATTTGTCTGCGTCAGATGTCCTGCTTCGCGGTTTGAAGACTTCACGGTTTCAATCCACTTCCCCAAATCTGTTATCTCGAGCAGGAGGCATTCTCGATAGAAATTACACTGGATTGCAATCTCTGAGATGCAGCAGCAGCGTTTCGAGTAGTCCGAGTACTGCAGGCAGTTTGAACACCAGGAAGGAGAGGAGAGGCCGGATCGAGAGGCCTGAGAAGGCGGCAATCACTATAGAACCTTCTGGACCCCGTAATGATTCCTTCCTAGCAGATGACAATGTCACCTGGGAGTCACTGAATCTTTCATCAGAACTGTCCGATGCATTGACGCGTGCCAACTTTATGCGCCCTTCGCTCGTTCAGGTATGATTTGTTCAGTCTCGCTTATGACACAATTATTTTAATACGGTTCAAACTCCCAGAATAGTCAGGATTTAAGTGATGGTATGTGAATTCTCAAGTCTTTTTCCCGGTACATTTATATACAGACCTTCGAACGCAGCTGGTACTAGTTCGTTCAATCTGTTGGGAATTCTAAGGACTATGATTTGTATTACAATCTTCTGCGCAAGGCAATTCCTCTCTTTACCACTCTTTGCCTCTTTCTACATGTTTCTTATGAAACAACGGGCTTTTAAGCAGTTCAGGTTCACCCTTTTCAACGATCAAATTGCGATGGTTTAATCACACTTAGCGCAATGTCAAGATCTGCACGTGTAATGATACACAGGCCCGTAATGCATGGGATGAGCCCAAGACAGGGCATTGAATTTTGTCGAAGGTTTTTGGTCGCGTCGGAGCTAACAAGCGATTGCTCTTGCAGGCATCCAGTATTCCAGCCATTTTGAGCGGTCAAGATGTAATTGTAGCCGCAGAGACAGGTAGCGGAAAGACGCACGCGTACTTGGCCCCTCTGTTCGATATGATGCTGAAGAAGCGCAGGGAGGCTGACGAGGCCAAGGAGAAGAGCAGCCCTCGCCGCTTCTCGTTAGTGCTGTGCCCTAATGCAACTCTATGTCAGCAAGTTGTAGATATGGCAAATATGCTTCAAGACCGTGAAGGATTGGCCATGTTGGACGTAGTTGCTATCTGCGGGGGACAGGTGCTTGACGAGAGCTTTTAAAGTCAAAGTCATGTACCTCAGTGCTGAATATTCCCACATTCTATTCGTTTGGTCCCTTCAAGCATTCTGGTCCATAGGAATCGATAACTTCGAACAAGTGGCTGGCTCCCAGCCTTCCACTGCAACATATGTGACTCTGAATGGAACAGTAGGCTCATAGCCCACACGCGTGGGTATTTTTTTCATGTCGTGTAATTTTTACAATCTCCAGGGTGCGAGGCTGCATAATTTGCGTGAGTTCTTCTGTCTTTTTCATTGAAAGTGTTCTCACTTCCCGCAGGGCTGGCCAATGAAACCACCGGACGTTGTAGTTGCTACACCAGCTGCCGTGCTAAATCATCTCTTTGCGTATGATCCACGGAGACGTCGACGGAAAGCTTTCGTCCGAGATGCCTGTTGTGTGGTAATTATCATCTTCGATCTTCTTTTGTCGACTAACTTGAGCATTCACTGTCGTGATCAGAAGATCCGAATAGATTCTTGCAAGTGACACATTCAGTAATTCCGGCGTAGTGTACATCGGTCAGACAAGTGGCTGAAGCGGTCAGACAAGTGGGAAGAATCTAACAATATGGACAGGTTTTTGATGAGGCAGATATGCTCTTGAGTGGAGGTTTTGCACGAGATTTGGATCATTTGCTCAGTCTCTTTCGGCTAGAGGAAAGACAGCTGGCAAAAATCTATCAGTTTGGCCCCGTTATATCTCAACAGAAATTGGAACCTTGGACCGAGTTTAGGGGGCAAGAGGTCGACGCCAGCGACGGAGATTCTTCTGAGGACGAGGAAGAAGATATAAGGGCCATAGACGAAGACTCAGTATTGACTCCAGAACATTCTGAAAGTCGAATTGATCAAAGCAGTGTCAACGAGGACAGCAGGAGCTACTGGCAAAGTAAACGCACATTCAAGAGGAGTAAACAGTACATTTTTGTTGCTGCCACGCTTCCTGACAATGGGAAGAAAACTCCCGGTGCCCTGCTCAAGCGAATATTTCCTGAAGCACAGTGGGTTAATGGAAGCTTATTGCACTGCCACAGTCCCAGGTGGAAATTCACCTCTATATATATGATCCTGAGCTATGAATCTTTCTCGCTTCAAAGTTTCTTACGAAGAAGGCTCGGGAAATATGCCCACAAGATATTAGATAGTCCTGAAGTCGTGGATGATATTATATTCTTTTCTCACATCATCGTACTTCACGGAAACTCGATGTACTTTGCAGCACTGACTAAGGTCGCTCATTGTCAATAAACAGAATACAACACAGATGGGTTGAAGTTACCGATGAAACAAGGATCAAGAACCTTATAGAAGCTGTTTCGGAAAGTGGGAAAAGCGACGGGGACCAAGATTCTGGCACCATGCGCACTATGGTGTTTGCGAATAGTGTCGATGCTGTGGATGCGATCTCCAGGATTCTAAGCAAGGCTGGTATCAAGTCCCTTTCATACCATCGAGAAGTCCTTTTGGAAGAGCGTACTGAGATTTTAAGAAGTTTTCAGCATGAAGGAGGGTTGTTGCTGTGTACCGATGCTGCTGCTCGTGGTATAGATATTCCCAACATCGGTCACATCGTTCAGGTAGTTATAAAGGACCACCACGGGGCCTCTTGTTTGACTTCTCAGTTTACTTAACCGTCCCCTGTTGAGGTTCTCTATCCTTGATCACACGTTTGTTGTTTGAATTGCACGTAGAGGCAGTTTTATTTGACCCACTTAGTCGGAACGATATGAAGACCTGTTTTTGTTTCCTCGCTTCCACTTTTTCCACGCCCAGGCTACCTTGAAGTTTTCCACTAATCAAAGTCAAGGTCTCTGTTATGTGCTGAAATCACTAGGAGTTTGTTCAAAGGTTTGATTTTGTTACACATATCTGCTCTAGGCATATGCTTATTACCCAACCTTTGGGATCACTTTAGTATTGAACTTTACGGTCTTCTTAATCTTTCTTATACCTCTGTATGTACCTTTCTCTTGCTTTGAAAGTGCTTAAACCCTTGTCACATTTACTCACTCTTTTCTTGAAAATTATCACTAACTCTCTTTCACTTGTTCAAACTTCACGAACTGTGTTCCGTGAACTCACGTCCAGTCAGATTCGAAGAATGACGCCTTTTTTGGGATTTGTTTTGCAATCACAGGCCGAGTTTGCTTCATCAGTTGTGGACTTTCTACACAGAGTTGGCCGTACAGGAAGGGCAGGTCAAACGGGGATGGTTACGAACTTTTACACTGAAGCTAATCTTCCGCTTGTGGAAGCTGTTAAGAATGCGCTGACTGAGAAGCAAACCGTGGTAAGAAAGTTGCCCTAGTTTTGGATATTTTTACCACTTTTATCAACACTAGCTGAAGATTTTGAGTTGACCGGTCAATTGTGTTGTAAATAGGAGGGAGCTTTCAGCCGGAAGAGGAGTTTTCGAAATAAGCTGAAGAAATACGGAAGTGAGCGAAGAGGTAAAAGCACGACTTTCTTGGCCTTATGCTAAAGCGATCTTCAAATCCGTTGTTGTTGAGGAAACGAACTTTACTTCGCATCGCGTATGCCTTTTAAAATTGTAATAATCTCCACTTGCGGTACGTGTTAGGTATGTGTTAAAGTGACTGTGGTGGGATTTCAGGGAAGCCACGCGATGCAGTTGAAGCGGATTGAGATACCTACTCCTTGCACTGTACATTAAGCGTGCTGCGAGTGACCCTTCGGGGCGTTCATGCCGGAGGTGAAGAATTGCTCTCTTATAGAAGGGAATGGTCCGCTTAACTGCAGCAACACTCACATTAACCGAAGGCTTCAAGCGTTCATACTCAAAAGTTCTGCCTAGAGTGCAGCATTCGAGAGGGGTAGGCGCTGGTACTACCCCGGTGTACATTACTGAAAGATTATTGTCGAATATCGAAAAGAGATTATCTAGTGATGTTTACCTGAATGCCTTTCAGTTCATGGATATCAACCTTAATCCACGGTGGTGGTGATAGGTTCTCTTGCTGGTAATTGTTTTTATCTTCAAGAAGTTTGCACTCGAATCTATCATGGCTTTCAAGAATTATCTCAAAATACAATTTGGCTGTTGAACGACCAAGGAAGAAAATAATTTTTTTTCGAACAATGGGTTTATTTGGTTCGTGAACATTCCAGGCTGGTGGCGATGTGCACTAAATATATAGGTTGATAATGTTGGACCTTTTTTGGTCCTGTAAGCTGGTTTTGGAATCTTTAATCTTTGTCAAATGCCTCTTCTAAGTAGCATGATCTCAACTAAGTTCGCCGTCAGACACTTTCGAACTTTTGTCGAAGTTATATCACACTTGACGAACATAGTCAAACGACTGCCTGAAATGCTACCTTATAGAAGATGATCATGAATAATTACCACATGCAGGTGGTACTCCTTTGTCTTGGGGATGGACGCTGATGTGTTGGGTCACGAAGGACTTGGGTCGCAAGATTGAAACTAGATCGAAATTGTTGAAACCGAATGTACAGGCATACAAGAATCACCTGTCTACGGAACGTTAAAGCTGGTAGTTTCTAGAGATCCGTTGGTGAGGCGAACAAATAGCACAATTTCACATTGGTCAGCAAATACTTTGAAGCGTGACGATTAGACTTCACGTGTCTATTGTTAAACGCCCTATTGACACAATTGCAGTAGTGCTACCAGAATGGGTTTCCCACATAACTGCTGCCCACAGGAATAGAAAGAGAGGTTGTCTCATCTTTCGGATAGAAATTCGTGAGTGAAAATTCATGAAGGTGACGATGCTTGTAGTCGGGTAGATGGAATCAACTAACGTCGTTGTAAAGCTATTCTCAGGAAACATGCCCATTAGTGCTTTAGCATCTGAAATTTGATGTCAGTACATGAGTAGGAGACGCAGTAGATATGAAAATTGAGAGAAAGTCGGTCTAGCTCATCTGAAGATTGGGCCGAGTAAAACAGACTGCAAAGTACTTTGTAAGTAAGTCGGGTTTATTACACCGAGAACAAATGTCCACTTTAAACAATGGAGTTGCTAACACCACCAATCAGCCCAGCAGAGGGAGACACAAAAACTTCCGACTTTGCAGCGAAACGCGATGAGGAGGACGGCTGCCTGTCTGGGTGAAGCTGGCGATTATGTAGAAATTTAATACCTGGGCTAAGTGGGCGCATGCTTACACTTTTCTAGAAAGTGAGTGATGTTTATTCACCAGTGCTACGTTCACTGATTCTATCAAATTTTTAGTAGGTACGTACATTTGACAACATATTGCCCGGAACACCACAAATCAGCCCAAAACGAGCACGATGGAACGGACTTGGCCCTGTCATGGTTCATTCCTTGACCAGGCGGCTCTTTCGCGGTTCCCTTCTCGAGTACGTGGGCTAGCTGGGCGCTAGTGTTGCTAATGTCCTCAATGTGGTCTAGTATGGCCTCATGCCAATGTAGTTCCCTGGAGGATTGTAGCTGCACACGGTGTAAGTTCCTCCCCCGGGACACTTCGAAGATGCACAACCGACCTTCGTCGTAGTCTTCCAGACAACCTGCAGTTGAGAAACAACTAATTACACCTTGCCAGAATTGATAGAAAGTTTATAGAGATACTTTGATCGTGATCAGGGTATGTTCCAAGTCCATGTAATTACAAAGCATTGGGTGGAAGAGGGGATTCGTGTACCTGAGTGTAATGCCCACACATCTCGCCTGCTTTGCAAGTGTTCGATGCGTAGTTGTAGAACGGCTTCTCGTCGACAAAGGCCTTTACTGCATCCAAGGGAGTGCTGCTCCAGCTTGCCCAGTAGATGTTCTCACCGTATGGGCCCATGGAATGCTTCAGCTTACAGTTGTCACGGGCTTGATTGTTGGCCCAATTCTGCGCGTACTTGGCCAGATTCCAGTCCCATGACAAGTTGGGGACTTTGACAGCATTACGAGCTGCATTGTGAGGATCCAAAAACTGTCTATCCCATGTCAGAGCAGCGCTTGCTATGCCAGCAGAGGCAAGCAGAAGGAGCAAAACTGCTGTCGAGCTTGAGTCCATCACTGCCATTCTGAAGAATCTGATTCTCCTGCTCTGCTACGTCTTCTCTTCTGATGATCCAAACAGAGGAGGCGATGTTGCCAGTAATCCGAGCTATACGTCTTATAGCTTCACCAGCAGGCTCCTCATATCTCGGCCTTTCACGTGAAAATTCAAGTGGCATATTGGTCGGAGAACTGTAGACGAGAAGAGGATCCCAAGACTCCGAGTCCGGAGGTCTTGCGCCGTTTCGAGCTGTCGTGCGAGGAAGTGGCTCGTGTCCGAAATAGGCTCCCCGCGAGAAGGGGGCATCAGGGGGCATCAGATTCTGGAACGCCGAAGACCGGATGCTGGTCAACTGCAGATCGTGCATGCATGGCAAGCGATACCGGAAGTTCGACATTTTTTCCAATTTGTTTTCTCTCGACGGTTTGCCTCTTCTCGACAACTGCTCTGAAAATAGTTTTTGCATCAGACTTTCTGCTCATGATCGATCTTCGCATCTGCCGAAGGAATGGACTACTATTGGGCCAATCCTGCCTATTCCATAGGCTGCTCTCCAATTTTCCTGCACGAGGCCGATCAATCGGCACCTCGGTTGCTAGCGACCCGCGTGTGAGGGCTCGTCAACTGACATGCCTTGATTCCAGCTTCTTTACCCCTGCATGAAGGCTTGCGGCCTTCAGAACCCTTCTCCTTCTTATCCACATTAGTCGGGCATCTTGGAGACCATCTCTGAAAGCTAGGGACGGTCAACCGCGAGGAATCGTGTTCAGCATTCTCACCGACAAGTGACTGGACCATGGCGTGGGGTGCTCTATTGTTCAGATTGACAATGCAGACTGGGCCTATGTTGATACAAGCCACGATGGTAACTGTGGCGAACGTAGAGTCGATAGCAGCAAGCTGAAGATCATGCGCACAAACACAGAGGATGAGGAGTTTTGCTTGCAACTAGTACCTGCTACTGGGAAGCCTGATGCCTTGGCAGATTTCGTGTGGGTTTAACGGACTCGTGACTGTTTGATTGAGTCATGTGATGTGCTAGCACGAAGCTTGGGGGAGGGGGTCTGGGGGCTGTGTCGAGGAAATCACTTACTGCGTTTGGAGCCGGTTGATCTGAGACTTATGACAGATCGTGAGATGAGACAGGTTTGTGACGGCGCATCTTCTGAGGAATGTCGACACGTGATAAACCTCGGGTTCGACAGTCTCGATATAACCATTTCGCATCCATGTAAGTTTTATCCAGAGCAACACTTGCAGAGCTCGGGGACGGAATGAGTTTCTCACAAGTCGTCGATCGATCGATGAATTTTCATGTATTTGTGTTGTGTCGTATTCGAGGTTTTGAAGATCTCTAATTGAAATTGGCGGGTATGTGTAAATGTAAAAGGTATTTCAAACATCCGATGAAGCTCATTTGCTCAAAGTCAATTGAAATGTGTACATGAATGCTCCACAAAGAAGTCTTAAATGCTTAAAAACACAAAACGTCACAACCAGAGTTGCGAGATATATTACGAGTTTTGTTGGATTCAGAATTGCAACGGGATTGTATGGGTCGCTGGTGAGTATCCAAATTGCACCGCTCTAAATTTGAAGAAACTATAATCGATTGACTTCTCAATCCTGTATTGCATGTTACTTGATGTGCTAAGACTGTGAATCAATCCAAGAAACCAATACGCTACCAAAACTCATTTAAATTGCATCCTAATATTTGGCTTCAATTTATCTTGAATGCATAACAAAGAGCTCTGAGATTGACTTTTACTGTGTAAAATATGGGAAACCTTGCTCGTACCGAATTTTTCAGGTTATGAAATTTAACATGTTGGTCCTCGCATTCTTGTAGTCGCAATCTCCGCTCTCTATCGTCGTTTGAGATAATTTCTATTTTGCGATATTAGATGCTGAAGCGCTAAACGCCTGTGAATATATTGTGAGTACCTCGACTGGTTTACCCCGTCATTCTTTACAGCCCACTATCCTGAAACCCATATACTTGATTTTCCTGTCAGTACGAACATGAGGCAACGAGAGATGGAAGCATACTTCCAAAGGAATGATGGAATTGCAAGAACCAGCAATTCCATCATTCCTTTCGTCACATCTTGTTCGGGTTCTGTAAAACATAGCTTTATGTGAGTTCTGTTCCAGTGTTGCAGAAAAATCTGAGTTTCTATCATGACGCAGAATACCAATCAACCAGTGGGCAAAAATGCAACGATTGTCAAAGGATTCAGTAGAACAACATTTGTATCTTTACTGCCACATTTCCTGCCACAATCACATTGACTTTCCTCAGCTTTGTCTAATTGGAAATCAACAATCCAGTGGCGGAGATCGAACGAAGGGTCCGTCGTATTTCCAGCTGTTGTTAGATTCCGACATGGGATACGAAGAATTGGCTTTGAAGCATGCACTAGTATCTGTGGTTTCTTTTTGTCTCTTTTGTCCTGCACATACCATGATAAACATGGACATCACAGTAAACATTTCTCAGAAATACCTTAATCAATTCAAGAGAAGTGTAACACAGTGTGGACTAAAAGCGGTGGAAAGGGACCAAATGGGCAGCTGGAAGCCTTATCAATATTCTCAATGACGATTTCATCCTTCGAGTCTTGCGAGAAGTGCTGAAGAGTTCAAACTTTTAGTACAGAAAGAAAAAAATGTCGCTTTTTAAGAAGGGTTGGCAATATTGAATTAGTATTTAAAGATCTTTAAACGTTCACCATTCTAGTAGAGAGTGTACTCGATATAAGCACTTTGTAAATGAGAATTAAATTTACTATGCTTTGCGGTATATAGTGAATATAATCAATAGGGTTGTTATCTGTAAGATCTCAGTTTTATAGTTTCTCCACCTCTCTATTGTAATCCAGGGTTAGAGTTTTATGTGTCCTACAATTATTTTAGAAGGCTAGGGTTTTATCTGCTAAGGAACCAGGAACTCAGTTCTATAACTCAACCATCTTGAGAGATGGTAAAAACGTTTTGTTTCTTGATCCCGCAGGTTATCAAAGATCACGTTAAGTTCCTACAAGAACAATTGGAGCACTAATCCAGTCTCAAGAGGGCCTTGACACCTACCTAAGATCAAATTTTCAAGCATGTATCTGACCATAACGAAATTCCAATGCATTAATTACCAAGTCAATAATTGTACTTTTTATCTCAAGAAACACTAAATATTCCACAAAAAGAAACAAATGAATATTGTAGAACTCCTCACAAATCTTCACGGCTGATGCCTTCCTCTCCTTTCCAATCACTTTGACAAAAATCTCTAATTTCTTGTCCACTTGTCATACATGATATCAGGCCTTGAATATATATTTCCTACACGCCAACCCCTTTGACAGAAAGCTTTTATAGACTCTCTTGAACCACTTTCCACAAGCTCATAGAGGTACGACGTGCTTATCACAACTTCACTAAAAAGAATGCAACCACAGTGGATAAGACTTACCCCTACTTCTCCAACATACCTATTAGAGGGTGAGATCTTGGGCGCTTCTTGCTTCCACCTTCTGCCTCCACAATGCCGGTTTGAAGGGCTTGCCAACGTTAGAGCACATATGAACTGCATTCGTCTTGCGAAGGCCCAAATCTTCTCATTCTGAAGCATACTTTTCTGCTCAAAAGACCAACCTTTCACCAGACTTCTTCCGCGGATGCTTCTGCTTGTTTTACTTATGTCGTCAAATATGCAAAGGATGTGGATATTCTACATTGAATTTGATGATAGTTCCTCAAATCTTGACGAGAATACACCACTCCCTGGTTTTGTAAGTAGACTCATGTGAGTATATGTATATAACATGATATGGAGATTTTGATACTGCGATCTCATTTGCAGTTGCAAGGGTTGCATGAGCATTTGTCACCGCACTTGCATCCTTCGTTGGCGCCCTCAAAACTGAAAAGCTGTAAAGGAAGATGAAATTCATGATTAGAAACTGATAAATCGTCCCAGGATCCAAGACGTCGTGGTCGTTGAAAAAAATGTTGTTGTGGTATATTCATGTTCCGCCAATGAGTGAAGGAGACTAACAGAAGGTTTAGAAATTTATCAAGCATGAATTGCAAAGATATGGAAACGGACGGGCGGATAAATAGTCTCTCATCTCGGAGTTCGCGAATGTGTCCATGGACTTCATGGGGCAGTAGCAAGCAAAGTCAGCAGCAAACCAAAATTCAGAAAGAATTGAGAGGCATCTTTGTTCCAAGTTAAGATGACATCTCTAATAGACAAACCACAGTCTTATTATTTTACAATTTTTGATTAGCATGATACATATTGAAGTCATGATATTTGGCTAAAGATTGAAGATATTTCTGCAGAATGCGGATGGAAAAAGTTCAGAAGTTCTACTTTATCAACTTCGAATGCGTCAACAATTATGGGACCTCAACATATGCTCCTGTCAAATACGAGAAGCAAAACTTTCGCGAATGACAGATAAATACAGACAGCTGCACTATGGGAATCTATTTCTTCCTCGCATCTAGGATTTAAAACCAGGACTTGAACTGACCTGTTGCCAGTGCTGCACTTGCAACGCCGCATGAACAAGCAGAGCTCCCGCAGCCAGACATCTTGAAATGGTTGAGAGAAGAAAGTAGTGCTTGGCTATACCACGGACGGAGGAATGAGTGGAATGGAATGAAAGAGATGTGAAATTCAGGATGTTCCAGAGCAATGAGTTGTGCTGCTGAAGAATCCACAGGCATCAGCTTCTTTATGTAGTGATTGCCTCTAACCACAAGAGCTTCAACAGCACGTGCTGAGGAAACAATTCACAGAGCATTCTACGTCCTTGCTTATGCCTGAGAACTGGCGGCTCTGTTACGGCCACTAAACAGCGTTTGGATCTCATCGAAGAAGCCCGAAATGAATGTTCAAAATTGTTACACTGAGACTTAATCTCCACCCCTTCAGCTTAAAAAAGGCACTGACCTGAATAGAGTTCAGATCTTGTGAGCTGAGACAAGGGCCGCATTAATTACTTATATGAAGACTGCACGATGCTCTCGATGCATTCTGACGCAATAACAAGCACGTCCTTCAAAGCTGGTTACGGCACAAAAACCGCTAGAGCTTAGAAAATCGTATACTTAAGCTTTCAGGCATTAAGGTCGTTGATATTTCGTAAATAAATGATAGTTATATCCATTTTCCAGTTTGACCATATGATTGTACATTATTTTTATAATAACATTTTTTTGTTTCTGAATACAAAACTTCCGTCCTTATGATGTTTGTAGACTGTTTGAGGTTGACAAAAAAGCAGTGTAGTATTAGCAGGACATATATCATGGCACTATCAAAATCTGGTACATATAATTCATCTGGACACTATCGGAATCTAGTCACTGGTGCACAGTTGATTTTTTTCCTTATTTGGGTTGACAGAGTTTTATGCATTTTTTTTTCTAGTCATGTTGCCTCTCTTGAACCAAAATCAGATAGTGTTCTAGATGACCTTATGACAGAAACGCTTCTCCGATCCTTGATGTTTACACGGACATTCCCACCTTCTTAGGGGCAATGTTCAGGTCCACTTGATAGGCCACGGCTTAATAGTACTTGAAGAGTGTGAGGACAATGCCGTGGAACTCACAACTAGAGACGAACACTCCAGATATCATGTTTGATACCATACGTGTTATAATCGCAATAATCTACACAGATTCTTGGCCAATCCTTTGACTGAGAGCTGACGAAGGTACCGTACCCGAAGTAGGAATTCCAACCGAATGCTCTGCACTAGCAGTGGCTAGTGACCGGGTTTAAGCAAGTTCGGAGTTGGTAGCCAACTGCAGATCCTCTGAGTGTACTTTTGGGAAACTTCCCCCCTGAATCTTAAGTGGAGGTCCTGATCGACCTCTGAATTGTGCATTTACAGTTTTAGGTGTGTGTTTGGGGTGTACTACGCTGCATTGTGTGTCCTCCGAGTAACCTCCGAGTTGAGCACTTGCAGTATTTCTGGTAGTGATAGTAACTTGAGAATTCAAACTCTTCAATAAACTGTTAAAACGTGACACTTTGTACTCTTTGTGTTGTTTCTGTCCCTGTGGGTTCGATCCTTTGCTATTATACTGCAATTTAGCCTTGGATGGGTTATCACAATTCTGATCCGGCGGTTGAAAAATCAACCTCAGGTTCTAGGAGTCCGAAGAACAATACTATGCTAGAAACTCATTCTGGTGTATCGGCACTTCATGACGAGGATCTCGTTTTAAGGAAGTCCACTGGAGCCTTTCCAGCTTCTTCGGTGTTTTTCA
Source organism: Marchantia polymorpha subsp. ruderalis (assembly GCA_037833965.1). Lineage (NCBI taxonomy): Eukaryota > Viridiplantae > Streptophyta > Marchantiopsida > Marchantiales > Marchantiaceae > Marchantia > Marchantia polymorpha. The sequence goes on from AP031357.1 coordinate 660,296, forward strand.
AGGCACTAGAAATTCTGAAGAGCAAGCTGACGGCAATCTGTGATCTTGCTGAGTGTGATCTCGCTGAAAGTGAAGAAGAGATAAATTGAGCCAGAATTGACAGACAGGGAAAAAATAAATTGACTTGTCAAGGACAAGAATTCAGTGTCACAAAGATTACTTGATGCAGACGCCGCTCAGGTTTAATTGAAGGGAGTAATGAAATCTGAAGTGAAACGGCTGGATCGGGAGAAGAAAGATCTTGCCAAACAGCTTAGAGAGACCGAGAATCATTTAGAAGGTGTTCGCTCCAAACCTGATGAGAAAATAGCAAGACTTGCGAACAAGGTGAAATCCCTCCAAGATCGACTCCAAGAGTCGGACTCCCAGCTTGCCCAGCTCAAATCTCATAAACGGGATAATTAAAGGAAGTGATGAAGGAGAAGAATGTACTTACGGAGAGATTGAGGAGTGTGGAATCAACCCGCGGAAGATTGATGACGAATTGAAGCAATTTGCAGCTGAAATGCCTATGCATAAATAAGGTCCGCGACAGATAGCGGGAAAATCTTCTTGCGGTTAGGAAGTTGCACACAACAACGATGATGACGAGAATGGCAAGGAGGATGTCGATAGTAGTAATCCGGGTATAGGTTCAGAGTGGCAGGGAGAATGTCGATAGGAGCAATCTGAGTATAGGTTAAGAGCAAGCCGGAAACACAAAAGCGGACAAAACAAAGATCAAGAGAGAGGATGAGAAGAGTATATGCAGAGGAAGGGAAAGAGCCGATTGTAATAACCCACCAAAGGCTAAAACTGCAGTATAGCAGCAAAAAGGTCGAACTCACAGGGACAGAAGCAACACACAAAGTACAAAGTGTCACGTTTTAACAGACTATTGAAGAGTTTGAATTCTCAGGCGACTGTCACTCCCAGAAATACTGCAAGTGCTCAACTCGGAGGTCACTCAGAGGACGCACAGTGCAACGTAGTTCACCCCAACACACACCTGAAACTGGAAAAGCACAACTCAGAGGTCGGTTAGGACCTCTACTTAAGATTCAGGGGGAAAGTTTCTCACAAGTACATTAAGAGGGTTTGTAGGTAGTGTTCTCCAACTTCGGATTGTTAACTCTGGCTGCGAGAGCAGAGCACCCGGGTTGGACTTCCTACTTCGGATGCGGTACCTTCGTCAAACCGAAGTCACTCACACGCGGTCAACAACACACTCAACTCACAAAACGCGCAGAGAATACAAGAACCAAACTTAGAAACTCAACTAAGAAAAGTTCCCGTGTCACACCATAACAGTCCATTGACGAGTTTGAATTCTCAGAAACTAGTCATTCCCATAAATACTGCAGAGACTACCCCCAAAGGCGTCGTCTACAGCGTACCCTGAATTTACAACCAAGACTTACTCGAAGTGACATTCTTCACTTTGGCATTCAGGGGAAGAATCCCGAAGGAGTACAAACAGGAACAGTCACCCGAAGGTGTAAGATTGAACTACTCAAGTGTCTAACCAGTCCGCTAGATCTGAGCATTCAGCAATCACCCGCAGGTGTAGGTCCGAATTGAACCTTACCCCCAAAGGCGTCGTCTACAGCGTACCCTGAATTTACAACCAAGACTTACTCGAAGTGACAAAACTTCACTTTGGCATTCAGGGGAAGAATCCCGAAGGAGTACAAACAGGAACAGTCACCCGAAGGTGTAAGATTGAACTACTCAAGTGTCTAACCAGTCCGCTAGATCTGAGCATTCAGCAATCATCCGCAGGTGTAGGTCCGAACTGTTCAAGTATCTAACCAGCACACTAGCTCTAAGTATTCAGCCGAAGTCCTTCAGCTACAAAATGCGGTAACTTCGTCAAGCTGTAGCTCGTCTTGCGCGGTGACAGAACTAAGGACACAAACGCGCACAGAAAATGAGTTCCTGATCTGCACTTCCGAAACTGGAAAAATCCCAAGGCAAGACGTCTTGAACTACTTTATACCTCCTAATTCCTAACTACCTAACACTCTACACTACACTACACTCCATGTCATATGATATGTCTCTTGCGCGACGGACTACCGCGCACTAACTCCCTATCCGACCAGTCGTCGGCTCTGCTGCGCAACCCCAGCCGCCGAAGTAACTCGGTCACCTCTGCCTAGAGTTTCGCAATGGCGTCTCACGACCTCGACAGAAAAGCATCTAACCTCTTCGCGACCCGCCGCCGGCTCCGACTGTCACCCGACATCAATTCCGCCGCACGAATCTCTAACCCGCACAGTGTGATTCTCTCCTGCGCAGCCACTTCCCAGTGAGTGTAACCTCTGACGCAACGGTTCACTCGCTCTGCCAACTCTTCTCGCGTACGATCTGTCGCGCGCCGGTGATCGCCTTCAACCTCTACCAACTGCAGCTCTGCCTCCGCTCATTGCGCTCTCAATTCGCCGCACTGCGATTGCAGGCCACGAATTAACTCCTCATCCGCTTGACGTGCGCTCTGACACTACTCTAGCAACCGTGTCTGTCGCACAAGCTCCGCTGACAAGATGTGATTCTTAGCTCGCTCAGAATCGAGCTCCACCTCGAGCTTCTCCCGCTGCTTCACAAGTTCCTTCTCCGCTTCGTCCAACTTCTCATCACGCACCTTGTTGACTGCCTTCTACAATTTCCGCGAAAGTGCAAGGTGTCCGCGTAGGGCCTCGTTCTTCAACTTCAAATCCTTGATTGTCTCGTCCAGGGAAGCCAACAAAGGACTTGTCATGACCTTGATCCGCGTCCGATTGCGCACCAATTCGACGTAGGACCCCCGATGGCGGGGATCACCATATTTCGCCACCTTGCGATCAATGTACCGTAGCAGGAGTACCACCTGCTCGCACAAGACTCCTGTCGGCGTGCCTTGCACCGACTCCTCTTCCTGCTCCTCCGAACTCGACTCATCCTCGTCATCCTCCGAATTGAGGATCTCGGTCACTATAGAATTCTCCGGCGATTCCCCGGAGTTGGGTTGTGTGGCTTCTGCTGCCGCGGCCGCCGCTCCACTCCCTGCCAAAATGTCTAATGCGGTGGGAGACTCGGCTCCCGGCAAGTCCGCTTCTCCTGCCTGATCTGCTACCGCCGAAGGCGCTTGTGCCAAAGGCGACTGTGCCGAAGGCACACTTGTCTCCTCCTTCCGTCCTTCGTCCGTCGCCGATCTCTCACATTGGGCATGCGCCGAAGGCGTCTATCGCCAAAGGCGCTTGACCCGAAGTCCGTTGAGCCGAAGGCTCCTCCTCACTCCTCTGCTGCGCCGAAGGCGCTCGAGCCGAAGGCTCTTGACCCGAAGTCGAGTCATCAACTGGTACTTGCTCGGGAGCGAAGCACTTGTCCGTCGTCGGCACATTCGTCGGTGCCGCATGTTGTCTCCCTTGACCCGAAGCCTTCTTGCTTCCGCCAAAGGCGTCCGTGCCTTCGGTGCAGGGAGGTCCGCTGACCTCTCCAAGGTTCGTGCACTCGCATCCTCCCCCGAGGATGGCGAGTTTCTCCTCTCTGCAGCTCTTCCCGTTTCTGCGCTGCTTGCCGGCAGGACGAGGCTGCAAGCCTTCTGCTTGGGACGACTGCAGAGCTCCTGCATCGTCTGCTTTCGATTGGGAGCAGCAGCATCGCGTTGCTGGCTCTGCTCCGCCTCTCCTTCCCACTTCCGCTTCCGCGGCCTTCGTGCTGCGAGCGGTTCTTCCTCCGCCCTCGGTTGAACTGGTGGCGTGCAGGCAGGCGTCTCGTCTTCGTCAGTATCGACTTCGACGTCCTTCACATATCCGCCAGGATTGCTGCGTGACAGCAATGGAAATTGTACTCGCTCCGACGCAATCAAACATCCCATCGACTGATAGAAATTGATCAAGAAGGGGGAGAGGTGATTGATCGATACTCCCTTCTCCTCGAATGCGTGTTGTCTCGTCGCCTTCCACAGAATGCGAGCCCAATGAATCGGAGCTCCGGACAACGCTAGCTCCACGAACCCCACCTGCCAAGAAGTTATGTAGGTGGTCCGGTGCGGCTGCAAGAGTTGAATGAGTGCTACTGCGACATTCCTCCGCAAGCGATCCTTGTAGTCATGGGTCTTGTACCCGTTCTTGCTCGACTTGCTGTGCTTGAATAGAGCCCCGAAGGAAGCTTCTTCCTCCTTCGAGACATTGACACTCTCGCACTTGAAAAGAAGATGGCCTTCTTCTCCCGCGCATCTTCCCAACACCTGCTCCCAGTCACTGACTTCCCATCGCTCCGGGTGCGGTCGGAATCTGCGCGTAGGTTGATCCTTGTCGAGCAGCCACTCTCGTATCATATCCGGACACACCCAATTCCATCTCCACAGGAGGAAATCGAGTCTCACCGCAGTCAGCTCACGCTGGATTGCGCGCAACCCAATCTGCGGTAACTTCAGAGGAACCATCCGCAGCTGCGTAGCCTTCGACATCGCGTTCTTGAACTCGGCCGCGCACGTGAGAAGTCCGCGAACTATCCGCTCTCTGTCCTCAAGCTTGTTGCACGTGGATTCAATCACTCCGCGAGCTCCCCGCACTCTCTAGTAAGAACCCTCTGGCTGCGCACTCAGCTGCTGCACGCTCTCCTACAACAACCCGCTCGTCGCAACTCTTTCTAATTTCTCTCCGCCGATTCCCTGCTGCGCGGTCGACGCTCGAGCGAAATCGAAATTGCAAGAATGAGACGTCTGCCTTCGTTGATCAAGATTTCACCGTTCGACGCTTGGGAGTGGGGGTCGACCCACTTGATTGCAGCGCCGGCTTAGAGGTGTAACGGCCTCCTTCGCACGCTCGGCTTCAAGCTTTGCCGTTGTGCGAACTTTCACGCCTGAAAATTGAATTCGATTTTGCCGTTGTCCGTCGACTTAGCCTTGCTCGCGCATCGCCGAAGGCATGGCGGCGTAGGACTTTGTCCCTGGCCGGTTTCCGATTAACTCTCTCCGTATTGCCGAAGGCGTTCCGCCGAAGGCGTATGACCAAAGGCGTCTGTCTTCCGCCGAAGGCGTTGACCGAAGTCAATGCATCTTGTCGTTTTCAATGTTCTTTCTTGTCCTGCCAAAGACGCTCTTGCCGCAGGTGCTCCTTTCCGCCAAAGGCGCACGTGTCCGCCGAAGGCGTACGGCCAAAGTCACACCGCCGAAGGCATTGACCTAATATCAATGCGCTGGCGCGGAAGGCGTTCAGGCGAAGGAGTACACCGCCAGAGGCGCTGCCCCGAAGGCGTTCTTCCGCCGAAGGCGTCCCATATCAGTAACTTCTGACACTCATAACTCAGTGATCCTTTATCCGTTCCAAGAGTTTTTGAGCTCGTTGAAACGAGCGTGTTGAGCTCTTTCCAACAAAATCCTAACCAAGTCAAGGCGTTACGAATTGAAAAAGTTATGAGGGATTCACTCTATCGCCAAAGGCGTCTACACCCGAAGTTGTATCGCCGAAGGCGAGTGACTGGCGACGAATTCGCTTTCCCTTAATGAAGGCGCAGATGTCCTAGGCTTCATACGTCCTCAGCAAAAGCTCTTCTGCAAGGGCCTGAGCCAAAGACGCTCTCTCCTGCTTGCACCGAAGGCACTTCGCCGAAGGCCCCTTAACAAGAAAGCTTTTGCCGAAGGCGCCTAAGGCGCTCCCCCTCAATAGGAACCATCCGTTTGGGCCAGGGCGCATTTGTCCCCGACATTGCGCCCAACTCGATGATTCTCCAGGATTCTCCGTGACCCGCGATCATCCATGTTTACTCTATTTTAGTGTACCGATTACTATTTACAGTTGTTGCTGCGCACCTGTTTTCCAAAAAATGTTTAAATTCCGCACAAAAACAAAAAGTGGGTTGTCACACCGATGGGGCAGCGGTGCGTGGTATCTCACGAAGTGGATCTCAGGGAGAATTTTTGAAATAAACGGTGAGATTGAGCGGTGTACATTTGAAGATGGCGAAGCGGCGATGGAAGAAGGTTGTGTATCCGACGGCCATGCTACGGTGTAGTAGCGGCTAACGCTCCCCGCAACCAAGTGTCATCCATTGTGTGGGGGATGCTGGGTGGCGGCCTTTGGCTACTGCCGTGTGGCACCTGCCGAAAGGATGAGGGTGCCAAGGCATGCGGCCGCAGGCTCTTAGCAGCGCAGGTCCGGCGAGGGGCGGGGCCCCGATTCGTGCAGAGCTTTTGTGAGGAGTGTGGTGATTGGTGAGGATTTGGACGGAGTAGTTGCCGGGTGCCATTGTGTGGGAGGACGCGGATTGGATCCGTTTGGTCGCAGGGAGAAAGAGAAAGTGATTCCGCAAGAAGGGGTGAAAATTCTCAAGGAGGAAAGAGAGAGTGATCTTGCAAGGAGAATTCCTGTAGGGAAAAGAGAGAATTTCCGCGGGTGGAGTTTAGATGGACCCTAAACCCTATAAACTCTGACTCTACTGGTAAAGAGGCCTCATTTCAAGCCTTCTTCACCAACCTATCAGCCTCATGCTGTAATGCATGGCAAGAACTCCAAAGTGGAACATCCAAAGATGGAGAGACCGCCGCTGCGAAGCTCACAACCTACTCAACATCCTCATAGACTAGGGTATAGTCGGTTGACATGTTTCCCTCCAATAGGTCATCGGGCCATGTAAGCACTCCGCTAAAACCCGGAACGGATGCCAAGACCGAGGGAGAAGATCCAAGAGGTTGAGCTGTTAAAATAAATCTCACAGGCAGCTCGCTTTTACGTCCATCGCCGGACTGCCAACCAGGACAATAGGCAACTGTCTTTGTCCAGTAGTTCATCCAAAAACCCATCGGATATATGTGGTAACCCACTTTTTGATTTTCGTCGGAACTAAAACATTTTTGAATAGTAAGTATCGCGGTAGCAGCTATAAATAGTAATTGGTACGCAAAACCAGAGTAAAAAGAGGATCAAGGACAGTCAAAGGGTTTTGGGCTTAGGCCATAGTCGAACGCTTGGGATGGAACGGACGGTTCATGCTGCAGGACCAGCTTCGGGCACCTTCGGCGGTAGATCACTTATAACTTTCTAAAGTCGTAACGCCTTGAGTTACTTAGGGTCTTGTTGGAAAGAGCTTGACGCGCTGGTTCTAACGAGCTCAAGAACTCGTGAAACGGATGAGAAGTCACTGAGTTATGAATGTCGGAAGTTACTGATGGGTGGCCTTCGGCGGTAGACGCCTTCGGGGCAAGCGCCTTCGGCGGAAGAACCGCCGGAAGATGCGCCTTCGGGGCAACGGCTTTTGGCGGTAGAGTGCCTTAGGCGGTACGCCTTCGGCGGAAGAGTGAATCCATCATAACTTTCTCAATTCATAACGCCTTGACTTGGTTAGGGTCTCGTTGGAAAGAGCTCAACACATTTGTTCTAACGAGCCCAAGAACTCTTGGAACGGATAAAAGATCAATGAGTTATCAGTGTCGGAAGTTACTGATAGGGAGCCTTCAGGGCAAGCGCCTTCGGCGGAAGAACGGCCGGAAGATGCGCCTTTGGCTCAAGGGCCTTCGGCGGTAGACGCCTTCGGCGCCACGTGGCAGAAGATTCCCGATGGCGGAAATTGGCGGGATTATGTCAAGTGTGGGAAGCAGAACAGCGGGGCGTGAAGTCGCGCGTGGGAGGCAGAACGGCGGGGCTTGAAGTCGCACGTGAGGAGCAGGCCGTTACCCATAATCGCGGGAATGGCATTCAAGCGGCATGTGGGTCCCCCGGACCTTGGATTTTGGAGAAGGAATTTCGGCCTAGGTTAAGAGATCTTGCGGGACCCATATCTTTGCGATGGACGGTCGGATGGATCTGAAATTTGATGGCGCCGTTGGTCTCAGCCGGCCACGCATGCCTACAAATTTTCAGCCTCAGATCTTGGATGTAAAGCGGTTAAAGACGCTGGCGGCTCTGTACAATAGGCTTAGAATTCAGATTAAGGGTTAGGGTTAGATTTATGTTGTAAGTTAGAGGGGAAGGCAGCCGCGGACTCCTCAGGTGTAGATCTGTTGCGGCTCGCACCATAGCAGGTAGTGTAGTGTTAGTTAGGACTAAGAGGATATAAAGTAGTTCAAGGCGTCTTGCCTTGGGATTCTTCCAGTTTCGGAAGTGCAGATCAGGAACTCATTTTCTCTGCGTGTTTGTGTCCTTAGTTCTGTCACCACGCAAGAGGAGCTACAACTTGGCGATCCCATTTTGTAGCTGAAGGCCTTTGGCCGAATGTTCAGAGCTAGTATATTGGTTAGAGACTTGAGTCGTTCGGATCTACACCTGCGGGTGATTGCTGATGCTAAGAGCTAGTAACTAGTTAGAGACTTGAATAGTTTCCCCTTACACTTTTGAGTGATTGTTCCTCATTGTACTCCTTCGGGATTTTTCCCCTGAATGCCAAAGTGAAGTTTTGTTACTTCGAGTAAGCCTTGGTTGCAATTCAGGTTACGCTGCAGCACGTGTCTTTAGGGTAACCCCTGTAGTATTTCTGGGAATGACAAGTGCCTAAGAATTCAAACTCTTCAATAGACTGTTATGGTGTGCTACTCGATCGTTTTTCAGTTGAGTCTCTCAGTTTGGACCTGTGTTCTCTGCGCGTTTTGTGTTGTTCAACGCGTGTGAGTGACTTCGATCCGAAGTAGAAAGTCCAATCCGGATTTCCTGTGCTAGCAGAAACTAGTGGAAGGGTTGTAAAAGCCGGAGTTGGGAGTCACTACCCGCAGATTCGCTGAGTGTATTCGTGAGAGACTTCCTTCATGAAATCTTAAGTAGAGGTCCTAACCGACCTCTGAGTTATGTTTCTATAGTTTCAGGTGTGTGTGTGTGTGTGTGTTGAGTAAACTATGCTGCACTGTGCGACCTCCGAGTGATCTCCGAGTGGACACTTGCAGTATTTCTGGGAGTGACAGTCGCCTGAGAATTCAAACTCTTCAATAGTCTGTTAAATGTGACACTTTGTACTCTGTGTGTTGCCTTTGTCCCTGTGGGTTTGACCTTTCTACCACTATATTGCAGTTTTAGCCTTTGGTGGGTTATTACAATATAACACGGCTCCATCAACAAGCACGTCATATGATTCTACTGATGTAATCATCACACGAACTCCAAACTACGAGCTATCATGAGCATGATTATGCCTCAACTGCACTGATATGCGCACTCTAGTCATAAAGTAAGACATTGTAATAACCCATCAAAGGCTAAAACTGTAGTATAGCAGCAAAAAGGTCAAAAGCACAAGGACAGAGGCAACACACAGAGTACGAAGTGTCACGTTTAACAGACTATTGAAGAGTTTGAATTCTCAAGAGACTGTCACTCCTAGAAATACTGCAAGTGCTCAACTCGGAGGTCACTCGGAGGACGCATAGTGCAGCGTAGTTCACCCCAACACACACCTGAAACTATAGACACACAACTCAGAGGTCGGTTAGGACCTCTACTTAAGATTTCAGGGGGAAAGTCTCTCACAAGTACATTCAGCGAAACTGCAGGTAGTGACTCCCAACTCCGGCTTTTACAACCCTTCCACTAGTTTCTGCTAGAGCAGGGCACCCGGGTTGGACTTCCTACTTCGGATGCGGTACCTTCGTCAAACCGAAGTCACTCACACGCGGTGAACAACACACTCAACTCACAAAACGCGAAGAGAATACAGGTCTTGTAAGACCGGGTGTTGCACATATGTACTAAGTCCTAAAAGTGGTCAAGTGATTAAGTACGATTAGCCAAGGCATAGCTAAGTCTAGCAAGTTATAACTAAACTAGTTAGTTATAACTAAAATTATCTTGTCATGACTAAGTTTGGCTACAATGTCTATAGTTCGCGGATTAAGTAGCGGAGTTCTAGAAGAATGGAGTGAGCACTTCTATTTTGTCTTATACAAAAGTTCTAGATTCCAAGTGATTAGATATTTGACTAGAAGCTTGGATTTGATTGGTTTGACTAAATGTATGAAAGATGATTGGCTAGACTAAGTCTAATGTTGACTTAGTGGCTAGGAAGCTTGTAGAAGTTTAAAAACTTCCAATGGCATGTCGCCACCTCAACCTTGGATTCCGGAAGCTTCTAGAAGGTTTAGGTAGGCCAATGGCATGTTGCCACGTAGAGAGTGTTAGTCAAACTTACCTAGGTAAAAGTAAGTTAGGAGAAATTACCACATGTTATTATGGTAACTTCTCAAGTAGTATAAATAGAGAGGAAGAGTAGCACCTCTCAAGCAAGTTTGGAGAGTCATGTGTGAGGACTTGTTTCAGGAATGAAGGAGTGAAGTTTTTGAGTATTTTGGAGTATCGACGTGTGTTTGCGTTTATGTGAAGAGAGTGATGTGAGGAGAGTTTGTGTGTGAGTTGGATTGATACATGGAAAGTTTGTGAGAGAAGGTGTTTGGGACATTATTGTGAGGATGAATCCTAGTCTTCTAGTACCATGATGCGCTACCGCAAAGCCATCAGAAGTAAAACTGAGTGAGAGTCAGCCTGGAGGTTGCAGTCCGAACTGAGAAACTCAGCTCATAAGAGATCCAGTGGCACACCATAACAGTCTATTGACGAGTTTGAATTCTCAAGCACTAGTCATTCCCAGAAATACTACAGAGGTTTGCCCCGAGTGCGCCTTCTGCAACGTAAACTGAATTACAACCAAGGCTTACCAAGGCGAAGTTATGTTGATTTGAAGTTGAGGGGTACAAAAGCAAGATAACAAAGCAAAAGTTTTTGATTTCTTTATTCACAGTTTTCGTCAAGTAGATAGCGTTTCTTGGAGAGGTCTTTTGAGTGGTTTCTACCTTATGGGAAAATGAGTGAACAAGAAGGTTGGAAGGTTAGGTTATCCAAAGTACCTCAAGGCTTGGATGTTATAGTGTCTTTAGACTCCAATACAAGAGAATTCAAGGTGGAGTTTGAAGAAAGAGTAGTGAGTCAATCTCCAAGAGTCAAACGTGAAACTTGTTTTTATTGTGGAGAGGAGGGCCATAAGGTTGTCAATTGTTCCTTGCGGAACAAAGATAGAAGATTGAGGAGCAAGAGGAACTTGGGAAACTTCAAGGAAACTTCACTTGGGACCATAATCGTCACATGAATCCCAAAGCGCGACCTTCTGTGACAATTGCGGAGTGATTGGGCTACCAGCGGGACACGAATGCAGCGGAGTGAAGGCACTTCTGGAATCACTTGTGGAAGGGTTTGACGGCAAGCTAAGTGCTGAAACAGAGAAAGTGACCTCAGCGGGTTCAAGCTCCAACTGAAGATGGAGATCATCATTCGAATGATGGAGAAGATGATGATGAGGGTAAGACTCATCGTATGCCTAGGAGAGGAGAGAGCTTTGGCTATCTTGGAACAACCAATTCCTTTTGTGTTTCCTTTGATGAATTACTCAAGGATGGAGTTAGTGTTGTTTATATTGTATTAGGAAGCCCCATAGAAATTTCCAATAAAAATAAAAAATAAAAAAATTAGTTAGAAATGAGAAAGCTTCCGGTATTTTATGGGAGGGAGAATGAGGATGTAGAAGCTTTTGTTAGGGACTTCAAGAGGGCTTGCATAGGAAACAATGAGAGGAAGAAGGACAAGTGGGCTATGCTTTTGCCGGATTTCTTGGAGGATTCTGCTCTCAAGTGGTACAAGGAGTACAAGAGGAAGCATTCAGAGGACGACACGTGAGAGACATTAACGGAGAACCTGATCAAAAACTTTCTTCCCAGTGAAAGTTATGAAAAGTTGATGTGTGAGGTCACCTTCTTGAAACAAGGAGAGAACGAGAAGGTGAGGACCTATGTGGAGAGAACCGAGAAGTTGGAATCTAGATTCCACGTGGTATTGAGGAAGGGCGGAGATGAAGTGGATGCTACAATGGTGGGGATAAGGGCGATGCTCATGAAGAACTTTGTTGGAGGTTTGAGACCTGAGATTCGAAGTAAGGTGAGATACGAGAAGCCCTCTTCTAAGGCTGAAGCCATTCGAATTGCTATTAGAATGGAGGAGAGCTTAGAAGATGATGATTCTAGCTTGGTGGCTAGAGAAGTAGCTCCACCGGTTGTAGGATGGTCCATTGTTTCAAACCCTTCTACTTCATCCACGATAGCGAATCCTAGTGTGGATTTTCAAAATGAGTTGAGTTCTATCACGGAGACTCTAGCAGACCTCAAGATCAATGTAGTACAGTTGTGGGAGAAGAGGAATCAGATCGTAGGAGGAGGCTCTAGGGGGTATGGAAATTATCCTCCAAGAGGAAATCCACCTTCAGGATACTTTGCGGTTTCTTGCTTTTCTTGTGAAGGTCCTCATTTTCAGAGGAATTGTCCTAACCCTCGACAACATGATGGAGTTCGGCACAACAACAATGCACCGACCACACAACAAGCCAAGGATTAGGGAGTAGCATCCATTGATGTATTCCCTCATCAATGCACTTTTGAGAAAGGGGAGAGCTCGAAATCGAAAGTGGATATCCTGGCTCATGAGAAGAAGCGTGCCCGATTTGCGGACGAGTCGATTTTCATGGAGGACACGCCAAGTCGAAGTACACGGTCAAGTGGAGTGAGTCAACCAAGAGTACCAAGGAAGAAGTTGGGCATGGATGACTTTTCCATTTCATCTTCTCAAGCTAAGTATGACGTGGTGAAGGATGTAGGAAATCAGAAGGCCAATATAACAGTTGGTCAGCTGATTGCCTTGAATCAAGCCATTTGGAAGGAGTTAAGAGGAGGTCTTAGCTCCACAAGGACCAAGAAGCGGAAATCTAAAGGGAAGGCTCACATGACCAATGTGGGAGTTGGTGTGGTGGATGCGGCTGCTTCGGAGGTATGTACACATGCTTCAAAGATCGAAGTGAGGATCAATGGACATGATGTATCAGATGTGTTGGTTGATGGTGGATCGGCTGTGAATGCCATGTTTGAGAGGTTGATGTAGAAGTTGGGTATGCAACCTTCTAGACCTTCTAGCATAATTGTTGGTATGGCCAACAAACATAAGGTAAGACCACTGGGGGTGGTAGACAAAGTTGTGGTTAGTGTGAGGGGAGTGCAAACTTTGCTTTCCTTCCAAATTCTCAAGGAAGCTAGCTACGACTTGCTGTTGGGACGTCCTTGGTTGAGGGCGGTAAGGACTACGGACCGATGGCACAAGGGCTATTTGAGGATAGACCCAAAGAACCATCGAGTTAAGGTTCCTTTGACGAGAGGAGGGGAATCCACCACTGACTCAGATAGACCAACTGACGAGTATTGGGAATCTGAGAGTGAAGAGAGTGGTAGCTTTTCAGAAGTTGACACAGACATCTCAACTTCTGATCAAAAAACATCATCGGAGTACTCTTCTGATGATAATGTTCAAGTACAAGTCATTGCTGCCATGGAGTTGTTGCCTAGGCCTGGAGTGAAGAAAGATTTTGACAAAGTGGAGATGAGCGAAGAGGAGGTGTGTAGACGACTGTCCACTCTCAGGTTTGGTCCCAAGGTTACCAAGGAGGAAAAGGCAAAGTTTCTGGATATATTTCGCAAATATATTCATGTTTTTGCCTTTAGTTACAAGGATCTTAAGCATGTGACGTTGGAGACTCATCGCATCAAGTTGGAGGAGAAAGCTCGTCCTATTCGGAAAAAGCAACGCCGAATAAATCCACCTACAGCTCTTGTGGTGAAGGAGGAGATCGACAAGCTCAAGGAGGCTGGCTTCATCTACGAGGTAGAAAATTCTGAATGGGTGTCTCCAATTGTGATAGTGAAGAATAAGAATGGTAAGCTACGAGTGTGCGTAGATTACAAAAAGTTGAATGCTGTCACAAAGAAAGACTACTATCCCTTGCCTTTCATAGATGAGATTCTAGAGGAGGTTGCTGGCCATGAGTGGTATAGTTTTGGAGATGGTTATAGTGGCTATAACCAAATCCAAATTGCCTTAGAAGACCAACTCAAAATAACTTTTACCACTCCATGGGGAACCTTCGCTTTTGAGTGATGCCGTTTGGTCTATGTAATGCTCTGCCACTTTTCAAAGGTTCATGAATAGAGTGTTTGAACCTTTCATTGGAAAGTTTGTAAGGGATTTCATATATGATTTTTGTGTTTACGGGAGGAAAGCGGATCATTTTGATCATTTGATCAAAATACTTCAACGGCTGGAGGAAGCTAAGGCTTCACTCAATCCAGAAAAATGCATTTTTGGATGTGAGGAAGGCCTATTGTTGGGGCATATCATCTCCAAGAATGGTATAGCGGTGGATCCAGAGAAGGTGACACGGATCATGGAGTTACCTTTTCCGGCGACTTTAACCAAGCTGAGGCAATTCCTTGGTATGGTGGGGTACTATCGACGGTTCATCTTGTCATTCTCCAACAAAGCTCATGCCTTAACGAATTACATGAAGAAGGGAATGGAGTACGAACTCATTTTCAAGGATGAAGCTGCAAAGACAGCGTTCGAAGTTCTCAAGAAGGCGTTGGTGACGGCTCCAATTTTGGCGAAACCGGATTGGGGTAAACCTTTCATTCTCTACACAGATGCATCAAATATTGCTGTAGGATGCACCTTGAGTCAATTCGATGATGAAAAGCATGATCATCCAATTGCCTATGCTAGTAGACAAATGGTTCAAGCGGAAAAGAACTACTCAGTGACAGAGAGAGAGGCCTTAGCTGTAATCTTCTCACTTAAGAAGTTTCGACATTATTTGTTGGGTGGGAGTTACCTTTAGTGACTGATCATAAGGCTTTGAAATACATTTTTAACAAGCCTAATGCTGAAGGGAGGATAGCTAGATGGAAGCTACTACTAGCAGAGTTTGATTATACCATTGAGGATAGACCTGGAAAGAAGCATGCTAATGCAGATTTGATGTCGAGAGCATATGATGATGGAGGAGATCAGTCAAAAGATGACACCTTTCCGGATGAGGACTTGCTAGTCATGGACACGGTGACAACAGTACCGGAGGAGTACAAGGAAATTTGGGATTTCATCTCTAGAGGAGAGTTTCCTCAAGGAATGCATCAAAGGGAGAAAAATGCATTAGTGAAGAGATGTCAACCTTATATGATCATGGAGAAGGTACTTTTTCATCAAGGAGCTGACGGACTTCTACGAAGGGCGGTTGGGAGAGGAGAGGCACTACAACTCATGAAGGAGTTTCATGATGGTGCTGTATGTGGAGGACATTTTGCGGGGAAGGTAACTGCCTTCAAAATTCTTGATGCTGGTTATCATTGGAACGGTATTTTTAAGGATTGTGTGGAATATTGCAAAAGTTGTGATGTGTGTCAAGCTTTTGCTAAAAAGTCCATGAAAACCCCTCCTATGATTTCTGTACCAGTGTTAGGTCCTTTTGAAAAGTGGGGAATAGATTTTGTAGGTCTTTTGAATCTTACTCCTCGAGGGAATAAGTTCATTGTGATAGCTACAGATTATCTTACGAAGTGGGTAGAGGCAAGACCACTTAAATCTACTAATGAGAAGGAGGTTGGTAGATTTTTGTATGAGAGAATCATTACTCGATTTGGTTGTCCATTGGAGTTAGTATCAGATAGAGGAGGAGAATTTGTGGGAAGTATGATTCAAGCCATGTTGGAGCACTTTTCCATCAAGGCTCGAGTGACCACTTGCTACAAACCTAACGCTAACGGGTTGGCGGAGCGGACCAACTACACTTTGTGTATGATGTTGGCCAAGGATGCAGACATGGACGGGAGTAAACACAATTGGGACAAGAGGCTCCATGCTATCTTATGGGAGTATCGCACAACATGGAAGACATCTACCGGATACTCACCTTTTTGGATGGTGTATGGAGTTGAGTCAAAACTTCCCATGCAGTCTGACTTGACAACATTCACAACGATTCAGCAAAGGTTGAAGAAATCAAATGGAGCAGAAGCCATCAAGTCTTGCCAACAACAATTGATGGAGTTGGAGGAAGCTCGAGCACTAGCCATGGTACGAGTGGAGCGGGCTCAACAGTTGCAGAAGAAGTATCACGACAAACGAAGTGGAAACCAGAACTTGAAGCCGTTCAAGGAAAGTGATTGGGTGATGCTCTTTGATGCAATTAGATACAAGAGAGCTAGGAAAAAGTTTCTTCCTAAGTATTTTGGACCTTTCATAGTTGAGAAGGTGTGGGGAAATTTCACTTATGACATCAAGGAGTTAGGAGGACGTCACTTCGATCGAGCCAACCACGACAAGTTGAAGATATTCCATCGAACATCAGATTCTTTCACTCCGAGGGCGTAGTGAAATCTTAGTCCGGGGGTAAATGTAAGACCGGGTGTTGCACATATGTACTAAGTCCTAAAAGTGGTCAAGTGATTAAGTACGATTAGCCAAGGCATAGCTAAGTCTAGCAAGTTATAACTAAAGTAGTTAGTTATAACTAAAATTATCTTGTCATGACTAAGTTTGGCTACAATGTTGTAACACTAGGGTTTAGAGAGAAGTTCACTCGAAGATAGAAACGTAAACTCTGAAGATGAGAGATACCAACAATGGTTCTCCTCTCCCTTATATAGCTCTCACCAACAAGTACAAGGTGATAAGATCTAATCCCCACCATCCATCCCACTCCTAGTGGATGGATGACGTGGCGGATAACCCTAACAAGCACACGGATCGCTGACGTGGCGCACCCAACTAACACACTAACTAACACACTCAATCCTTACCTACAAGAACACGGATTGCTGACGTGGCACTGTCAACTAACACATCCACTCTGTACCTACCAAGTGCGCGGATCGCTGATGTGGCAGCTATGACTATTGCACACTAAAGTATCTACATCCATATTCAGAGTAACCTCTAATTTAGTTCTAACTAACTAAAGATGGTTACAAACCTCCCTCCTTTTAAGATGCAACGTCCTCGTTGCACATACGTTCAAACTCCTGAACTATCAAAGGTGCATTTGCTAAATTTTTAGCTGGTTCCCAAGTTGATTCATACGATGGATAGCCTTTCCATTGAATCAAATACTCTACTTTGGGATATTTATGACCTCGAATTCGTTTCTTGAGTATCTTTTCTACCTCAAACTCCTCATGATCTGCTATCAAGGTTGGAAGAGCAGGTGGTGCTGGTTGGTTGGTGAATTGTTTTGGTCGTGGTACATGTTTTCGCAATCGTGACACATGAAATACTGGATGTATTTTCATATGTGACGGAAGTTCCAACTTGTATGACACTTCACCAACACGCTTCAAAACCAAAAATGGACCAATGAACCTAGGGTTTAACTTTGGTGTTCCTACAAGAGACAAATTCGTTGTAGATAACCAAACATGATCTCCAACCTCAAAAACCACTTCTCTACGATGAGCATCGGCATGCTGCTTTTGCCGATTTTGAGCTATCACCAACTTCTCCTTGGCCTGATGTAGTCCTCGGTGAATATGCTCCACGAATTCGTTGACTGCTGCAACTTTGGTCGAAAACTCCTCTCCTTTGGGAAGTCTCATCAAACTTGAAGGAGTTATCGGATGAGCTCCATACATAAGAAAAAATGGAGACACTTTTGTGGATGCATTAACAGAATTGTTATATGCAAATTCCACAAGTGGCAAAAGGTTGTCCCATTCTTCTTGCTCTTCTAATGTGAATGCTCGTAGCATATCCTCTATGGTTCTATTTGCCCTCTCAGTTTGTCCATCAGTTTGAGGATGATAGGCCGTTGACATTGCTAGTTTTGTTTTGAAAAAACTAAACAAAGTTTTCCAAAATAAACAAGTGAAGTGAGTACCTCTATCCGTGATTAACACTTTGCTTAAGCCATGATTCACAAAAACTGCATCTAGATACAATTGAGCTAGTTGTGGAGCTGTTACTGTTTTTGTGGTTGGCCTGATGTGAATCATCTTGCTCAATTTGTCCACAAAAACCACCACTTAATCATTTCCTAACGAAGTCCTTGGTAACTCACATACAAGATCCATGGTGACATGTTCCCACCGCTGTTCGGGAATAGGAAGAGGCTGTAATAAACCCGCTGGTTTTTTATTACTTGCCTTGTTTTGTTGACAAGCAACACAACTTCGAACATAAGACTCCACATCCTCACGTATTTTGGGCCAATAGTACACTCGTTGTATACTCTCCACGATTTTCTCCACTCCCACATGACCTGCAATGGCTGTATCATGACTTTCTGCCAAAATCATTGTGCGCAAATCGTGATCTTGTGGAATCCATATACGCTGATTGTAAAACGCCAAACCTCGAGATTTCTCTGCCTTTCCAGTTTGTAGTGCCCGAGTGATCTCTTCATCCTCCTTTGTGGCTTGTGACATCTTGCTCCACCAATTCGCCTGAATTTTCACTTCTGCAACATGATTCAAACAAGGCATGCGTGTGAGAGCATCTGCAAGTTGCTTCTTTCCCTCCACGTACACAATCTTCATGTTGAAGCGTTGACGCCACTCTGCCCATCGAATTTGTCGTTTGGACAGATCCTTCTGAGTTTCCAAATAAACCAAGGGTTTATGATCAGTCTCCACCACAAACTCCTTATCACCCAAATAATGCTTCCAATGTTTGGTTGCCAACACGATAGCTAACTCCTCTCGTTCTGTCGTGTGATAATTTTGTTCCGCCGCCACCAACTTTCGAGAATAGAAAGCAACTGGATGCCATCCATCCTCCCATTCTTGTTGAAGTATGCCACCTACTGTTGTACCTGATGCGTCAGTGGCCAACTTGATAGAACGGTTAGGATCATACCACTTGAGAATAGGTGCGTGTAACAAAGCATCTTTCAATGCTTGAAAAGCTAACTCTTGAGCTGTTCCCCATCTCCACTTTTGACCTTTCCCTAACATGGAAGTCAAGGCCTAAGCTAGTCGAGCAAAACCTTTCACAAATCTACGATAGAATCCAGTGAGCCCTAGAAAACTTTTCAATTGAGTTTGATCCTCAGGTGCTATCCATTTCTGAATGGCATCTATCTTCTCACTCATCACTTGGATTCCTGTAGCTGTAACTCTATGACCCAAGTAATCTACTTCTGACTTGCCAAATTCACATTTTGAAGCTTTGGCATACAATTGATTGTCTCTTAAAACTTGAAGTACCTCTTGTAAATGATTTCTATGATCACTCAAAGTTTTGCTATACACCAATATATCATCTAGAAAAACAATGACAGATTTATCTAGATAAGGGCGAAAGATATCGTTCATCAATCCCATGAATGTAGCTGGTGCATTAGTGAGACCAAAAGGCATCACCAGATACTCAAAGTGTCCATACCTAGTACGAAAAGTTGTCTTGTGAACATCTTCATCTGCAATTCGAATTTGATTGTAGCCGCTTCTCAAATCTAGCTTGGTGAAGTACTTCGCTCCTTGAAGTTGATCAAACAAATCATCCATACGAGGTAATGGATATTTGTTTTTCACCGTTTGCTGATTCAACCCGCGATAATCGATACATAGTCTCATGGATCCATCCTTCTTCTTCACAAAGAGTCTTGGAGCTCCATAAGGTGAAACACTTGGTTGAATGAATCCCTTGCTCAACATCTCCTCCACTTGAGCTTTGCATTCTTCCAATTCGTTTGGAGCCAAACGATATGGAGCCTTGCAAGTTGGTGTACTTCCAGGTATCACCTCAATCTTGTGATCTACTCGCCTCTTTGGTGGTAATCCTGCAGGTAGATCATCTGGAAAAACATCTTTATACTCCATAAAAATGTCGTTCAAGGACTCCGGGATGTAAGGTTTGTCCGTGGACCCAATATCTCTTATGAGTCCAAGGAAACATACATCATCTCTAGAAATGGATGCTGTACCCATCACAAAGAGGGGTAAATTCCTATTCTGAGATCTAATTCTATCTCCATAGATCTTCCATCCACTACTTGTAATCACTTTTCTTCTCCAATCTACCTTCGGATTATATTGCTCCATCCATGGCATTCCAAGGATGACATCATATCGAGCTAAACGAATTACTCTCCATTCAATGCTCTCCTTGTATCTACCTATGGATAATTCTACACTCCGTGGTAGTGTTTCTATCACTTCAGTTTGCCCGTTTGGCAATTCCACTTCTTCACTCACGTCCTTCATCAACATCAAACCTAACTTCATAGCAACACTCCTTGATAGAAAATTCTCAGTTGCTCCAGGATCAATTAAAACTCTCACCTTGTGTCCTTCCATGAAACCATCAGTGACAATGAGTTGAGCTTGCTTCTTACTCCTTCCATGAGCTCCCAACCATTGCCTTCTTCCAACCTCGCCTTTTCTTCGCTTTGTAGAACCAGTAAGGCCGCGAGGCAAGATTACTGGTGATCTTCGTTTCCCGAAACTGCTTCCTCCACCTCTTCATACTCTATCCCCTCCATATTGTTGAACGGTTGTCGCTGCATGGGCCGTCCTCCTTGTTGTGTCGGCCGAACTCGACAAAACTTGGCTATGTGACCCATTCGTCCACATGCATAGCATTGGCGATTGTCACGAACTCCAGCTCCTCCTCGAACCATTCCATTATTTGCATAACCTTCTTGCAAATTTGAAACTCCTGGTCGCCTAATCTCACCTCCAAATCTTGGTGGTGGTCCTCTTGTTGGTGCAAAACCTTCTCTACGTCGAAGGTTTCCCAACTCCATCGGTGTTGGACCAGATGGATCTCTAAAATTGCTCACTGGTTCACCGTGTGTGACACCAAAAGCACCTGAAATTCGTTGAGCAATTGCGATTGCTTCATTCATAGTAGATGGATAGCTTACCATCACCTCCTTTCGAATTCGATCTTTCAAGCCTCGTTTGAACACGTCCAAGGCTTCAGCTCCACTCATATCCATGATAGATACTTGAAGATCACGAAATTCTTCAATGTACTCATGAATACCTCCTTTCTGCTTCAGATCCCACAACTTCATTCTTGCAGTTTGAAGAGAATCCACCGCTTGAAAATTTTGCAGAAGTCCTTCTTGCATTCCACTCCACGAAATGGTAGCACCTCGTTCTGAAAGCATTCTCTCCCATGTTGTGTACCATGTGAGAGCCTTATCCGTAAGATAAGATTTCATGAACATTCCTGCAATATAATCAGAAACATGAAAATGGGATAAATGAATATTCATCCTCATAATCCATCCCTCTAACACTCCCATTGCTCTACTCCCTTTGTAAGCTTCCACCTTACAAGATTTTCCCATTCGAAGCAAAAGATTTGCTTGATCTTCAATCTCTTGAAGACGTCTACTATTTGCCTCTGCTGCATCAATAGGAGTTGGTTCTGGCTGAACTTGGGAAGCTTGAACTTGAGGTTCAACTTCCATCTCTCCATCTCTCTCTCTCTCTACTTTCTCACTCTCTAATGCGAAGATTTTATCTTCCATGGCTTGCTGCTTGGTATGCCCATCTACTATTGCTTTTCTCAACTCCTTCATCTCCGCCATGATTGCATTGAGAACCTCACCCATATCAATTGATGTTCCCATGCTTTCTCACAATCCCTCTAATACAAAGTGAGTATAATCACTATGTGACCTCTCAACAAAGGAGTCACAAAAGGTGCAGGTGACTCTATCACAGCTCTATAGTACTCCTCTCCATAATTCCTCACAAGAAAATCTCTCCATATCCTCTTCTGTCTATATACTGTTCTAATCTCTACATAAGTGCTGAATCGAACCGGGACAGGTGGTTCGCGATTCAAATCCATGAAACAATCAGTATAGAATGTATATAGTACAATCCCAAGTCTCTCTGTGGTACCCCACTTTTGGCTATTTTGAGGAAATTAAAACATTTTTGGAAAACTGTACCCTGGCAGCATTGTAAATAGCCTTCGGTACATCAAAACGGAGTGAATCCGGAAGATCGCGGTGATTCTCGAGGGATCTTGTAGAATCTGGGATTTGGGGTGCAGCAGTAAGGACAGGCACCACCCTCCCTGCGAGCTCTGCAGTTAGGACCCCTACGGCGCAAGGCGCAAAACCCGCCTTCGGAGGTTGCGTCCGCGGCTGTAGGGAAACCCTCCATAATTAGGTCAACCCTCGGGCGCCTTGACCAAGTTAGGGTCCCGTTGGAAAGAGCTCGACGCACTGATTCCAACGAGTCCAAGAACGCTTGGAACGGATGAGGACTTAGGGAGTTATCACTATTGGAAGAAACGGAGGCGGTCGCCTACGGCGGAAAGAGTTCGCCACCGGCGCGAATTCCGCCTACGCGGAAGGGGGAATCAAGTTTTGTCCTATGCGCGGACGAAGGCGTTCGCCTGTGCACAGGCGAAGTAGGGTTAGGGGAGGCGCGAAGTCCGCCTACGCACAGGCGTTCGCCTGTGCACAGGCACTTCGGCGTCGGCGGAAAATCCGCCTTGGGCCTTAGAAATGCGCCTTGTGAGGTAGAAAGTGTACGGCGCCTTCCGCGCCAGCGCAGCGCCGCGTACGGCGGAAGAGCCGCCAGAGTAATCAAATCGGTACGGACCATTCGGATGGGACGGGTGGATGCGCTCTTGGACGGACGGAGTTGCGGCGGCGGAAGCGCCGACGAAGAGACAAGGAACGGACAGACTGGACGGAGACGGCTGACCACGGTCAACGTTTTCCGCGCCAGCGCTGCGCCGCGCACGGAATTCGCCTGCGCACAGGCGAACGCCTGTGCACAGGAGGATGTTCAAGTTCCGCGCCGGCGGAGAATCCGCCGAGGAGTCTGCCTGCGCACAGGCAGGAGTTGAACTTTTGTCCGACATGCGGACACACGCGTCAAGGCAGAGGGGGATTGGCCGAGGGGCGGTACGAACAAGTGTACCGCGCAAGGCGGAAAACTCGCCTTCAGCGCTACGCCCCCATGTCCGCGGGGTAATACGCTCGCGGAGTTCAAATCCGCCAATTCGAGCGTGAGAGTTTAATCGACGACGGCGGAGCGTGAAGCCGCGCGTGAGAGCGAAGACCGTTCCAGCGTACAGCCGGCGCGGCCATCAAGTGAGACGTTCTTCACGAGCAAGAGCCGACCATGACCTTCGACCGGGCGGCGGAGAACGTCCCATTCTTGAATTCGCGATTCCAATCTCTTGTGCGCGCTGCGCGCATCCATCTGCTGGCTGCTGAACATTCTCGACGTCGCCGCACAGGAGATTTCTTGTTGATTGAGGGAGAAGTGAATGCGCGTGATTTGGAATTGAGGGCGATTAGAGTTTGCCGAGAGAGAAAGAAGCTCGGGCGGTGCGGAAGTAGAATGAGCGGGCGAGCGAACCCCAGGAACGCAATGACGAGACCGAGCAGATTGCGGATGGTGCCACTTCGCCTACCACAGAACGGGCTGCGCGCTTTCGAGGAGCGCTTAATAGCAAGAAAGCTCGATTTCTTGCTATGGGGATGGAACTACATCTGTGCGAATATGGTGCGCGAGTGGCTAGAGCCACAGGGACCACCCTCGCGCGGATTGCGTCCGCATGTTGACCGGTGGACAGTCCAAGATTGGGCGCAGGCGTTGGGAAGATGTGCTGGCATGCCAGGGCATCTCCTTTTCGACAGTGAGAGCATCAAGGTGACCAAGCAGGAAGAGGCGCAATTTGTGGAGCTGTTCAAGACCGGGAGGTCTACCAAGAATGGGTACAGGACCCGTGATTACAAGGATCGATTTCGCCGGACTTTGTCCGCGGCGCTGATGCAATTACTGCAGCCGCACCGCGCCTGCTACATCACATTGTGGCAGGTCTCTTTTGTGGAGTGCGTCATCGAGGGAACTCCAATTCACTGGGCGAGCATCCTGCACAGGGTGATGCGACAGCACGCGTTTGAGGAGAAGGGGGGAACTCTAAACCATCTTTCTCCTTTCCTCATCAATTTTTATCGACAGCGGAATTGTTTGACAGCGGCGGAGCTTGAACATTTTCCGCCATTGTCCATCGACCATCCCGGGAAGTATGTGCGGGAGAATGAGGTCGACACTGATGCAGAGGAGTCACCGACTTCTACCCCATCAAGGCGGAGGGACGAAGGGAGACACACTCCTGCAGCACGAGTGCCGCGGAAGCGGCGATGGAGGGAAGGGTCTGAAGAGGAGCAGCATCAAGAACCCTCTGCTCCCATTCGACCGCGGCCGCTGTGCGAGTCATACAGCCGGCCGAAGCAGAAGGCACGCAGACTGGTGTTACCAGCCGACAGTGCGGACACGGCGACGATTGCGACGGAGAAAGGAAGTGCGTCGCCAGAGAAGCATGAGGAAGCGCGGACGACCGCAGGAGCAACGGGCCACGCTGCAACCTCGACGGGAGAGAGGCCGCCTACGGGCCAAGGGCCTCCGGAGTTACCACGTGCGATGCGGACAGATGTTCCGTTTGCGCACAAACGAGCCTCCGCGGACGGACGAGCCTCCGCGGACAGGCGATCACAAGTGGACGTGGATCTACGCTTACGCGTGGGAAGGAGCAGTCCGCCTGTGCACAAGACACCTCCACACGTGCCGCCTGTGCACAGGCAAGAATCACCCCCGTTCCAACGTAGGAAGGGGAAGGAGCCGGCGGAAGAACCGCCTACGAGACACCGGCCCTCGGGGCCAGACCCTCCGGCGCACCACGCGCCGCAATTTGCGCCTTCGGCGCCAGGGCCTTCGAGCCGAGGAGATACGAGCAGGGAGCGTGCGGAGGCCGCACCATCGGCGGAAAGTCCGCCGATAGATGCGCCTTCGGCGATAGGGCCTATAGGCCAAGGGACATCGGGCGAGCGGCCCCCGGCCATGTCGCCTTCGGCGATAGATGTCCGCGGCGCTATGCCTGCGGCGGACAAGGCGCCGGCAATTGCGCCTGCGCACGGGCCGGGCACAGCCCCCACGGACCGATCAAGGGAGCAGCAACAGACGGAGGAGCGGAGTGACTGTCCGCGGGATGAAATTTCGATGCGCGATGCGCAATCAAACCCCGCGCAGCCACCCTCCGCTAGATCGCCTTCGGCGGCGGGCGACGGCGGCAGAGAGGACGCGGTAGACAACCAACAAGCGAGCGACGGGGATGCCGCACGGGTACATTCCCCTTCCGCCTTAGACATTTTGGCGACGAGCAGCGAGGCTGCAGCCGTGCCTTCGCAGGCCGCACACGTCGATGACGTGCAGCCCCACTCGGGGCAGTCGCCAACGCAATCAATGGCGACTGAAATTCTCCACTCGGATGATGACGACGGAGGCTCCACGGAAGAAATGTCAGGAGCAGAAGACACCGAGGAGGAGGAGGAGGAGGAAATTGTTGGAGCGCCGGCGGCGGCGCTCTCTTAGCAGGTGATTCCGTTGCTGAGGTACTTGGATCGCAAGGTCGATAAATACGCCGACCCACTCCAGCCGGGATCTTACATCGAGTTAGTGCGCAGGCGGACTCGCACTAAAGTCCACACCAGCAAGCTGTTAGCTAGAGTGGACCAGGAGTTGAGGGAATTGAAGGAGAAGCATGCATGCTTGTGGGGTCAGTATAAGCTTAATCAGAAATTCTACAAGCACTCCGAGAAGATGAAGGATGAGAAACTGGACGAGCTCACCAAGGAGCAGGTGAAGGTCAAGGAAGCACTCATTTCTGAGCAGGCCCAGAATCGGATTTTGTCAGAGGAGCTCGTGCGACAGACGCGGTTGTTGGAACAATGTCAGCTCGCACGGCAGGCGGATGAAGAGTTAATCCGCAGGTTACAGTCAGAGTGTGGCGAATTGAGAGCGCAACGTGCTGAAGCCGAATCGCAATTAGTGATAATTGAAGAGGATCGCAGGAAGGAGGCGGATCGCACGAAGGTGGAGACGGCGAGGCGTGTCGCCCACTGTCTCAAGGGCTACGCCCACTGGGAAGTGAAGGCGCAGGAGAAACTCACACTGCGTGAGTTTGAATTGCGCGCAGCCGGGTTGTTGTCAGGCGACAGTAGGAGTCGGCGGAAGGTAGCAAAGAAGCTCGATGCCTTTCTGTCGAAGGCACAGGATACCATGTCCGCCCTCGAAGTGGAGGTGTCCGCGGCGTTGCAGCGTTTGGGACTGCGCAGTCGAGCGGAAGATTGGCAGGTAGGGAGTTAGTGCGCGGCAGTCGGCCGCGCAGGAGACGTAGTACAGGTTCCGCGGAGTGTAGTGTAGCGTGGTTCCGTGCAGGCGTGTAGCGTAGTGCAGGGTAGTGCTAGGTAGGACTTAGAAGGTATAAAATAGTTCCAGGCGTTTTGCCTGGGGTTCTTTCCCAAACTCAGAAGTATAGATCAGGAACCCATTTCCTTTGCGTGTTTGTGTCCTTGAGTTCTGTCACCACGCATGAGGAGTTACAACTTAGCGTTCCGCATTTTGTAGCTGAAGGCCTTCGGCCGAATGTTCAGAGCTAGTACATTGGTTAGAGACTTGAGTAGTTCGGATCTGCACCTGCGGGTGACTGCCGATGCTAAGAGCCAGTGACTAGTTAGATACTTGAACAGTTTCGCCCCTACACCTTTGAGTGCTCCTTTCTGATTGTACTCCCTTGGGATTTTTCCCCTGAATGCCAAAGTGAAGTTTTGTTACTTCGTGTAAGCCTTGGTTGTGAATTCAGGTTACGCTGCAGCAGGTGCCTTCAGGGTAACCCCTGTAGTATTTCTGGGAATGACAAGTGCCTGAGAATTCAAACTCTTCAATAGACTGTTGTTGTGTTACTGGAATGTTTCTCAGTGAGTCCTTCAGTGCGGACCTGTGTTCTCTGCGCGTTTTGTGAGTTGAGAGTGTTGTTCACCGCGTTTGAGTGACTTCGATCCGAAGTAGGCAGTCCAAACCGGGTTTCCTACACTAGCAGCAAGCTAGTGGAAGTGTTGTAAAAGCCGGAGTTGGAAGTCACTACCCGCAGCTTCGCCGAGTGTGCTCGCGAGAGACTTTCCCCCCCTGAAATCTTGAGTAGAGGTCCTAACGGATCTCTGGGTTGTGTTTCTGTAGTTTCAGGTGTGTGTGTGTGTGTGTGTGTGTTACGCTGCACTGTGCGACCTCCGAGTGCGCTCCGAGTGGACACTTGCAGTATTTCTGGGAGTGACAGTTGCCTGAGAATTCAAACTCCTCAATAGTCTGTTAAAACGTGACACTTTGTACCCTGTGTGTTCCTCTGTCCCTGTGGGTTCGACCTTTCTACCACTATATTGCAGTTTTAGCCTTTAGTGGGTTATTACACTCTCCATAAGTAACTATTGGAAGAATCAGTGGCACTCTTGACTCCATCACTCTAGTCATAAAATCTGCACCCCAACAAGCCACAAGGTACATCCGAAAATGATGTTTCTCCATGCAACGAAGGTGAATATCGAATAGGTTAGGAATTGGCCAGTGCGGCATAGCTCTCACCAACAAGTACAAGGTGATAAGATCTAATCCCCACCATCCATCCCACTCCTAGTGGATGGATGACGTGGCGGATAACCCTAACAAGCACACGGATCGCTGACGTGGCGCACCCAACTAACACACTAACTAACACACTCAATCCTTACCTACAAGAACACGGATTGCTGACGTGGCACTGTCAACTAACACATCCACTCTGTACCTACCAAGTGCGCGGATCGCTGATGTGGCAGCTATGACTATTGCACACTAAAGTATCTACATCCATATTTAGAGTAACCTCTAATTTAGTTCTAACTAACTAAAGATGGTTACAAATGTCTATAGTTGGCGGATTAAGTAGCGGAGTTCTAGAAGAATGGAGTGAGCACTTCTATTTTGTCTTTTACAAGGAGTGAGCACTTCTATTTTGTCTTATACAAAAGTTCTAGATTCCAAGTGATTAGATATTTGACTAGAAGCTTGGATTTGATTGGTTTGACTAAATGTATGAAAGATGATTGGCTAGACTAAGTCTAATGTTGACTTAGTGGCTAGGAAGCTTGTAGAAGTTTAAAAGCTTCAAATGGCATGTCGTCACCTCAACCTTGGATTCCGGAAGCTTCTAGAAGGTTTAGGTAGGCCAATGGCATGTTGCCACGTAGAGAGTGTTAGTCAAACTTACCTAGGTAAAAGTAAGTTAGGAGAAATTACCACATGTTATTATGGTAACTTCTCAAGTAGTATAAATAGAGAGGAAGAGTAGCACCTCTCAAGCAAGTTTGGAGAGTCATGTGTGAGGACTTGTTTCAAAAATGAAGGAGTGAAGTTTTTGAGTATTTTGAAGTATCGATGTGTGTTTGCGTTTATGTGAAGAGAGTGATGTGAGGAGAGTTTGTGTGTGAGTTGGATTGATACATGGAGAGTTTGTGAGAGAAGGTGTTTCGGACATTATTGTGAGGATGAATCCTAGTCTTCTAGTACCATGATGCGCTACCGCAAAGCCATCAGAGGTAAACCTGAGTGAGAGTCAGTCCGGAGGTTGCAGTCCGAACTGAGAAACTCAGCTCATAAGAGATCCAGTGGCACACCATAACAGTCTATTGACGAGTTTGAATTCTCAAGCACTAGTCATTCCCAGAAATACTACAGAGGTTTGCCCCGAGGGCGCCTTCTGCAACGTAACCTGAATTACAACCAAGGCTTACTCGAAGTAACAAAACTTCACTTTGACATTTAGGGGAAATATCTCGAAGGAACAATCGGGGTGTACAACCCTCTCATGATCAATGGCTGATCGGGCTGGTAAGGACTCCATCCTTGCCGCTGCCGCTTGCCAAGTTGACTCATCACTCAATGTAGTCGTGGAGGATTGCTGCTCACCAATAGCATCGCATATCTCGACACTCGTAGCAGTGATCCTCCCACGTTCACACAACGTGGCTGATGAACGAAATACACAAGTCAAGTCAACCCCAAAGTCTATCAGATACGTAGCGGAAAATAGTGGAGATCTCATCACTGAAGCAACCATCCGCATCACTGCACTAGATGATGTGTCATTGTCCACAACACGTGACATAGGCATCTCAGTCCTTCCGGTAGGATCATTAGGTGGTGCAAGTCTTATGGATGAAGTGCTGCCCACCTTCGACAACAAAAACGACTGGAAAAGTCTGGCATATCGTCATATAAGACCGGGTGTTGCACATATGTACTAAGTCTTAGTAGTGGTCAAGGGAATAAGGATGATTAGCCAAGGCCTAGCTAAGACTAGCTAGTTATGACTAAACTAGTTAGTTTATCTAGTCATGACTAAGTTTAGTTACAATGTCTATAGTTGGCGGAATAATTAGCGGAGTTCTAGAAGAATGAAGTGAGCACTTCTATTTTGTCTTTACAAGGAGTGAGCACTTCTATTTTGTCTTATACAAAAGTTCTAGATTCCAAGGGATTAGATATTTGACTAGAAGTTTGGATTTGATTGGTTTGACTAAATGTATGAAAGATGATTGGCTAGACTAAGTCTAATGTTGACTTAGTGGCTAGGAAGCTTGTAGAAGTTTAAAAGCTTCAAATGGCATGTCGCCACCTCAACCTTGGATTCCGGAAGCTTCTAGAAGGTTTAGGTAGGCCAATGGCATGTTGCCACGTAGAGAAGGTTAGTCAAACTTACCTTGGTAAAAGTAAGTTAGGAGAAATTACCACATGTTACTATGGTAACTTCTCAAGTAGTATAAATAGAGAGGTAGAGTAGCACCTCTCAAGCAAGTTTTGAGAGTCATGTGTGAGGACTTGTTTCAGGAATGAAGGAGTGAAGTTTTTGAGTATCTTGGAGTATCGAAGTGTGTTTGCGTTTGTGTGAAGAGAGTGATGTGAAGAGAGTTTGTGTGTGAGTTGGAGTGATACATGGAGAGTTTGTGAGAGAAGGCGTTTGGGACATTAGTGTGAGGATGAATCCTAGTCTTCTAGAACAATGATGCGCTACCGCAAAGCCATCAGAGGTAAACCTGAGTGAGAGTCAGCCCAGAGGTTGCAGTCCACCCTCACCCCTATGAGGGTCCAACTCCATAGTCATAATGCGTGGCTTTAAAGCGCGCACACCACCTCTGATCACTACTGCCGATGCCTCCAGCTGTGCAGCACTCGCCAAATATGAGAAATCCTCTCCCTCGTAAGATCTGGAAGTGCTTGTCCCAAGACCCGCTATAGCAGCAAGACTTTGCTCCAATTGCTCAATCCGAGCAACCATAGCGCTCTATGTGGCTGAAGTAGCACTCGCTGCGTCCAATTTCACCGGTACCTATACCACCACGGCCACCTTTTCCTTGTGGAGCATCACCGCCACGATCTCTACCCCTAGATGTCAACTCTAGGTGGAGATCAAAGCACCAATCTCGAGGATGACCTGCTCGAGCAGAGTTGTCACACACAACCTGTGATGATAGAGGTCAGGCCTCTGAACTCCGTCCTTCAGCCTCTTGGGGACAATTCCTCCGCAAATGATTACTTCCACATGTCCAACATGTTGGTTCCTACTGATGACTAGCAAATGATGGCATTGGTTCACGTGCCCTTGTCTCTCTAGGAACTAACTGATGTCGTGTTTGCGCTCCACGACCTCCTCTATTACCACTACCAATGGGTTAAGACTGTGCTATGCTCTGCAGGACACAAAAAGTAGTGGTCGTGTCTCCATCGAATGAAGATGTCACCACTCTCTCCTCCACTATGTTAAGCTCAATCTTCTTAGAAAGAGCAAACACATAGGCCAATGTGGATGATGCATCGCTCAAAAGAGTAGCATTGCAAACTCTCCGCCGCAACTCTTTATTCTGAATCCTATACCAATATTGAACAGCCTGTGCCTTAGTCACACTGTGAGTAACTGAGATCAAACGTCGCATACGAGTGTATGCCTCCCAATGACTCTCACCAGTCTTCCGCTTAAACTCCTGGAGGCTCCTCAACTTCTCCAACCTTATCCCCTGATAGTTCTTCCTCAACCTCTTAAAGAACTGTAATAACCCACCAAAGGCTAAAACTGCAGTATGGTGGTAAAAAGATCGAACCCACAGGGACAGAGGCAACACACAGAGTAAAAATGTCACGTTTTAACAGACTTTTGTAGAGTTTGAATTCTAGGCGACTGTCACTCCCAGAAATACTGCAGTGCTCGACTCGGAGGCTCGACTCGGAGGAGGATCTCGACTCGGAGGATGCTCGGAGGATGCACGGTACAGCGTGGTCACTCAACACACACACACACACACACACACCTGAAACTGGCAAAAAGCACAACTCGGAGGTCGGTCAGGACCTCCGCTTCGGATTTCAGGAGCAAAGTGTCTCACAAGTTCACTCAGAGGTTCTGCAGGTAGTGCCTCCCACTCCGGCTTTTACTGCCCTTCCGCCAGGAACTAGCGTAGGGTACCCGGACTGGACTTCCCACTTCGGAACGAAGCCTCTTCATACGCCGTGGACGTCACCCTCGACTATCACACCAAACGCAGGGAGTGCAGACCCGACTGAGAACTTACTGAAACACGATCCAGTAACACACACACAACCTGAATTACAAACCAAGGTTTACACGAAGTAATAAAACTCCACATTGGCATTCAGGGGAAACTTCCCGTAGGAGTACAATCAGGATATGTCACTCGAAGGAGTAAGGGGGAACTGTTCAAGTATCTAACTCGCAGCCGGCTCTGAGCATCAGAAATCACCCGCAGGTGCAGATCCGCACTACTCAAGTCTCTAACCGGGTACTAGCTCTGAACATTCAGCCGAAGGCCTTCAACTACAACATACGGTAACTTCGCTATGCTGCAGCTTCTCTACGTGGTGCCAGGACCAAAATGCACAAACACGCCAAGAAAGTGAGTTCCTGATCTGCACTTCCGAAACTGGAAGAGTCCCAAGGCAAAACGCCTTGATCTACTTTATACCCTCAAAGATCCTAACTAGCACTACTCTATCCTATCTACTACTCGCAGCATCTGCGCGAAACCAAACTATTCTACTGCACTCGGCTGATCCGGTGCTGCGCCTCCTGCGCGCCGGACTGCTCCGCTCGCTGTCTCTACCTTGCCAGTCTTCCGACCGGCTGCGCAACCCCAGGCGTCGGAGCACTGTGGTGACTTCCGACTCTAAGTGCGCCATAGTGTCGCGC
This sequence comes from Marchantia polymorpha subsp. ruderalis, assembly GCA_037833965.1. Classification (NCBI taxonomy): domain Eukaryota; kingdom Viridiplantae; phylum Streptophyta; class Marchantiopsida; order Marchantiales; family Marchantiaceae; genus Marchantia; species Marchantia polymorpha. Next base: position 692,146 of record AP031357.1, read on the forward strand.
GCACCCGACAAGAAGGTTTCTAATTTCCTCGCCACTCGCCGCCGACTCCGACTGTCACCCTCCGTCAATGCCGCCGCCCGAAGCTCGAACTCCCTGAGTGTGATCCTCTCTTGAGCTGCCACCTCCCAATGGGCGTATCCTTTTAGACAACGAGTCACCTGTGTCGCCAACTCTCCTCGCGCCCTGCAGCTGCTCTCCACCTCTGCCAGCTGCATTTCTGCTTCCGCACGTTGTGCCCTCAAATCCGAGCACTCGGATTGCAAGTTGCGCAACAACTCCTCATCCTCCTTGCGGGCTCTTTGACTTTCTTCTAAGGCGCGCGTCTGGCGCGCAAGCTCGGCTGCTAGGACTTGGTTTTGTCTCCGCTCCTCCTGCAATTCCGACTCAATCTTTGCCCGTATTAGCTCGGCATCCGCCTGACTTTTCGTCGCCGCATCCTCCCTCTGCTGCTGCAAGGCTTGGTATAGCTTCTGTGTGACCGCCAGGTGTTGTCGGAGGGCGGTGTTCCTATCCACATATACTCCGCACCTAGAGGCCCACCTTGCCACCTTGCTCCTCGTCCTTCTCCTGATAGTCTCCACATAAGACTGCGGTTTTAAAGCACTCGCGTATTTGGATGTCTTGCGATCCAGATATCGCAGGAGTGGAACTATCTGTTCGCACAGCACCCCTGTTGGCGTTTTCTGCACCGAATCCGCTTCCTGCTCTTCCGAGCTCGTCTCATCCTCAGTCTCGAGGATTTCAGTCGCCACCGAATCCCTTGGCGACTCCCTGGAACTGTGGCGCGCAGCAGCTTCCGCTGCGACTGCTGCTCCACTGCCTGCTAAAATATCCAGGGTAGTGGGAGATCCCACTGCTTGAGCCCCTGTTCCGGCTCGATCTTCGGTTTCCGAAGGGGTCGACGCCGTAGTGACTCTTGTCACTTTTGCACCGCCCGCTTCTGCTGCCTGTCCTTCCGGCGCAATCTGCGCGGAAGGTGTCTTCGCTGAAGGTGCGTCTGCACACTGGTCATCGGCCCCATCCGTCTCGCAGTCGGCGAATCCGGCCGACTCTCTGTTGTCCGACTCGCAGTCGGCCGACCAACAGTTGTCCGACTGGGAGTCGGATACACCCTGCGCGTCTTGACTCCACTTGGCCTGCTTGCTGGTGGCGTTTTCCCAGAAGTGCCTTCCGCCGAAGACGACCCTCTGAGGGTTGTTGGCTCGTCAGCCAAACTCTCTTCTGCTTCCGGCCTGCTGTCCGGTTCAACGCGCCGTTCAGTTGGCCTTCCTTCCGCTTGTCGGCCTTCAGTCATCCGACTCGCAGTCGGCTGACTGTCAGTCCGTCCATCTCCTCCCGAAGGCCGTGGTGCCTTCTGTGCAGAGGTATCTGTCGTCTTTCCTAGAATCTGCGCGATTATCTCCTCCTGTGTGAGATTCCGCCGGGTCGGAGTTCGCCCGGTCTCCTCAGTACCAGTTGGCATTTTGCGTGCCCTCTGTTTTGGTCGACTGTGAGGCTCGGGGGTGGGCCGACCACGAGTCGGCGCAGCTGGCACTTCCGGCTGCCTGTCCTCAGGTCTCTCATCCCACTTCCGCTTTCGCGGAATGCGCTCACTTCGACGTTCTTCTGCTGCTCTTGCTGGAGCCGGAGCCGGAGGCGTACTGGCAGGTTCCTCGTCCGGATCCGTGTCTACTTCGGCCTCCCTCGAATACCTACCTGGATAGTTCCGGGTCAGCTGCGGAAACCGTGTTTTCTCAGCATTTGTCAAACATCCCATCGCCCGATAAAACACGATCAAGTAAGGCGAGAGATGATTGAGGGTTCCTCCTTTCTCTTCTTGCGCATGTTGGCGCGTCACCTTCCACAGGAGCCGTGCCCAATGCACTGGAGCTCCTGACAACACTAGCTCCACAAATTCTACCTGCCAACCATGCATGTAAGCGGTCTTGGTAAGCTGCAATATCTGCAGCAATGCAGTCGCGACATTTCTCCGCAATCGATCTTTGTAATCCCGTGTCCGGAAACCGTTCTTGGGATGCCTGGCAACTTTGAAGAGCTCATTGTAGGAGACTTCTTCCTCCTGGGACACCTTCACGCTATCGGCCTCGAAGAGGAGATCCCCTTCCTCGTCGGCACACCTGCCCAACACCTGCGCCCAGTTGCAAATGTCCCATCTTTCTGGATGTGGACGGAATCCGCGAGAGGGCTTGTGTCTCTCCTGCAGATACTTGCGCACCATCTCCGAACATGTCCAGTTCCACCCCCACAGGAGAAAATCGAGCTTCAGCCTCAGCAGCACATCTTGAAATGCGCGTAGACCGATCTGCGGCACCCTGAGTGGAGACACTCGCAGCTGGGGAACCTTCGACATTGCGTTGCCTGCACACACAAACGTTCTCCCTTTCGCTCGCTCTCTCACAATCGCCACTGCGCGTCGGCCGCTCAAGCACTGACTGCTCACTCTCTCTGCGCTCAAGCTCAAGATCGCTACTCGCAATTCTCTCCAAGGTCTGCCAAGATCCTTGCGCAACTCGTCTCCGCACTCTCTCCTCTCACTGCAGGTCGCTCCGCTCTTGTGCGTAATCTTGGAAACTGGAAATCGCAAAATCAAGAATGAGAGAATGAGACTGGAGCGCAGTCTTTTCTTCTCCGATTTCAAGAACGTCCAACGTTCTTACTGGTTACAACGTACGCATCCGGCTATACGGCCTAACGGTTCGCCCTTTGCATGCGCGAATTCACGTCTCCGCACTGCGCGCATTCGCATGCGTAAATGTTGAATTCTCCCGCCGCCGCCACCTTCCGGACTCGAGTCCGCCGCAGGGTATACGTCGGCCATGTTGTCTTTTCCTAATCCGTCCCTCACCGGAGGCGTGTCGCCGCTGGTGCGTTGCTTATCCGTCGGCGCCTTGCTGGAGGCGCACATCTAGTCGGAGCGAATTACGCCGGCGCGCAGTCGTACCGCTTATTTTGTCCTTTATGCCTCGTCCGTTGCTGCCGGCGCATATCCGCCAGCGCAACTCATGCCAGCGCATCCGGCCGTCAGCGCCACGTCGGAGGCGTACATCCGACCGGCGCTTTCCTTCCATGAACAGCCGCCAAAGGCGCTTCCGACTCTGAGTTGGTTTCCTCCTATGAGCGCGTGATTCCGCCGAAGGCGCATCGCCGAGGGCGTACGGGAATCCTTTCCGGCTGTGAACCCTAGCGCGAACGGCGCATGTCCGGCTACGAGTTTTCCGACGCTCATAACTTCTCCGTCCCTGATCCATCTCCGACACTCTTGGGCTCGTTAGAACGAGCGTCTCGAGCTCTTTCTAATGCAACTTCAACCAACTGGATCTACCGTGTATCCCGATCGTTATGAAGGTTTTCCCTTTCCGCGCTAGCGGCGCATCGCCGAAGGCGCACTCATGGTCGGACGCCTTCAGAGGTCCGGGCCCTTCTCCTGAGGTTGTCTGCGCCGGAAGCGTAGCTTCCTTATACGCTGGAGGCGCGTGAGTAGAGACACCTCAGAAAAGGAGCTTTTGCCGAAGGCGCCGAAGACATTGGCGTTGGTACATCCGACTACGTGATTCTTCGTGTCCTCGTGACGATCTCATCAATCCACTCTTTTTAACGTACCCTTTTCTAACTACAAACACTGCTTCGGTACTAGTTTTCTAAAATTGTTTAAATTCTGCAAAAAAAACAAAAAGTGTGTTACCACAAGAACTCAGGATTGGGGCTCAACAAAGGTATGCCACTAGCATCTCCACTCATGTTGCCATTGGCAATGCTAACAGAACCGCGACTTGTAACTACACCATCTGCTCCACTGGTACCCTCGATGATGCTATCACTTGCACTTCCACTAGTACTAACACCACCTTGAGTAATAGACATGTAGTTTAGAAACTAATGACGCCTCCATGCGTCAATCTCCACAGCATAGTTTCTCCAAACTCATGATAGTCATCCATGGGAGGCCCCTCAAGATGCTGAAACAACCCCTTCCTTGCAAAGAAGTGTGTAAACAACGTGGGATTACGCAAAAATTGCACATCACACCACGTATCGAACTCTTGAATGAAATCATCCAACTCAATGTTGCCCACTGCACCATAGTACCGACGTGGGCCCTTTATGGCTCCGTACATCCCGTCCATGTCCCAAATCAACGAGTTTGGGACACTAGATAATATCACCACAGAAGATCCGGTATTTGCAACACCCTGCTCCTCTGCAACAACTGATGAGATAGGTAGAGCTAGCCGATACCTCAACCCACTCCGCGTAAATCCTCCACAGTCCTCAACGGGACCACCAAACAGCTCCGTGACGACCAACTGGCACCACCGCCAAATCTCCACATGACCTCGTCTCCACACCAACCTACTCTAACCCTACTAGCTATGAGTATGGGCAACCTAACCAGTCATCATCCCAAGAAGACTCTCACGGTTCATTGGTCATCACTCCAATCTCACTGTGAGAGAAATAAAGATAGGCTGGCCGCTAATCAAGTCCAGCTGCAATATCAACGACACTCAAGAGTAAAATTACTCCAGAAACCAGCGTCAATCCATACACGGGCGCGCATCAAGAAGCAAGACTTAAGAGGATCCAAACACAAGCAAACAGATAGCAACGACTCTCTAGTCGAAAAGAAACAGAGTATTTTACGTCCTTGCCTATGCCTGATAAGTGGCGGCCCTCATACGCCACTAAACGGCGTTTGGATCTCATCGAAAAAGCCTGAATTGAATGTTCACGAATGGTAGACTGAGACTTCACTTTGTCACCTTCAGCTGCAAACATGCACTGACCTGAATAGAGTTCAGATCTTTTGACCTGAGGAAGGGCCACATTAATAACGTGACTCAAGACTGCTCAATGCTGTCGATGAATTTCGCTGCAATAACAAGCACCTCCTATAAAGCTGTTTACGGCACCAAAACATGGTAGAGCTCATAAAACTCGAATACTTAAGATTTTAGGTATGAAGGTCGTTGAGATTTTGTGTGTAAATAATTTTCATTTTCATTTTCCAGTTTGACCATATGATTGTAAAACTTAGTTTTATAAATACAAAACTGATGTTATTATGATGTTTGTACAATGTTTGAGATTGACAAATTAAACAGTGTAATATCTGCGGGACATATATATCATCATGGCACTATCAAAGTCTGGTACATATAATTCACCTCTACACTATGGGAATCTAGTCACTGTTGTCCTGTTGATTTCTTTCCTTATATGGGTTGGCAGCGTATTATGCATTTTTGTTTTTTAGTCATGTTTCCTCTCTTGAGCCAAAATCAAGTAGTGTTCCCGATGACCTTATGACAGAAACGTCTTTCCGATCCTTGATGTTTCCATGGACATTCTCACCTTCTTAGGGGCAATGTTCAGGTCCACTTGATAGGCCACAGCTTCATCCTACTTGAAGAGTGTGAGGTGGAACTCGGTGCGGTGGAATGCGGTGGAACTCACAACTAGCCACGTACACTCCAAATTTCTGCAGCTGGTTGAATGCACTATCTTCCAAGTTATTCATTGCCAAACTCCCATGTCACACTTTGTCGTGGACTTTTCGTTCAATCACTTGTTCATTCTCTCATCTTATTTATGAGAAAATATTTCTTATCTCTTCTTGTTTCTTGTTCATTTTGCACTTTCTCTATTTTGACAATTTCTATGAGCTTTTATATCTTGTACTGGGTTAAGACAAAGACTGAAGCACTTCCTTCGCATCTTGGCAAAAGATGAAGAAAGGTCTTCGCGTCTTCCTCGTCTACAACTGATCGTCGCCCTCCACCAACACCTCCCACTTTGCTTGCCCATTCCTCCTCCCCCTCCAGACCTTCGTAAAAACAGGTCGCTGTTTGTAGTGGGCCTCCCTTTGCATGACCTCAATTAAGAACACCAGACGTATTCTTCTCAAGCCATTACTCGCACCAAATTCATGTACCCATCTTCGTCATGATTTGAACCCTTAGGGTAGCTGGTCGGTGAATTCTATGAATACTGACTGGGATCGCAAATGTCTTCATCTTCTAAGTTCTTCAGGGTATAGGGCTGAAATTCTTTAGAGTATTTTAGAGTATTGTAAGCCTTCAATTTGAGTCACAAAGTGTTTAGAGCTACAATTAGAGCGATCTTATCTTCGATCAGCAACCAGGTTATAAGCCAAATTTTGGTGCACCGAGACATTGATGCTTGCAGACCACGCTGGCCGGTACTTTATCATTCAGAGACATGAAGCTGTGCATGTACAAGTCCAATCTTCCTTCTCACCTCATGCTTGATCATATATTGCAAACTTTAGACAAAAGACATTATCAATCTGGACTTTGGCTCACGTCAACAGCTGAGAATATGCTCTGCATTGATGAATCCCAAGACTCTGTTTAGGAGTGTAGTTGGAAACCACTGCCCACGGCAGTGGCAAAGGCGTAGGAGGTTCTAATATTTTTCGTGGAACTTGCTGTTGAAATCGTATCGTGGATCTAAGATCAGTATTTAAAGGAACCGAAACATGTGGATTCTTCAGCAGCACAATTTGAAACCTTTTGCTCAGGAACCTCTTGCCTTTCACATCTGTTTCATTCCATTCCATTTCATTACGCTGTTCGTGGTATAGCCCAGCTTTACTTTCTTAACTCATCCATTTCAAGATGTCTGGCTGCGGAAACTCTGCTTGTTCATGCGGCGCTGCCTGCAAATGCAGCACCGGCAACAGGTCAGAACAATCCCTGGTTTTCAAGCGAAAACTAGAGTTCTTCTTATTACAGCTGTCTGTACTTATCATGTCTGTGCTTATCACATCTGTATGTTCTATCTATAATTCGAGTATGTGACAGTAGCATATGTGGAGATTAATTCAAAGTACATAGATTAGCCCTTGAAGAGTTGCCATTTCTGCCCAATAATTTTCAATGTATATCCAAAGTTCATGAGTTCAGTATGTAATATGCTCATGTAGAGTTAAGAAATACATATGTGGTTTGAATTTTAGATGTTTCATCTTCAACTGGAACAATCATCTCTCTGTTCTTTCTAACGTCTGGTTTGTTGACTTTGCTAGCTGCTGCCCCATGAAATCCATGGACACATTCGAGAACTCCGAGATGAGAGGGTTCTTATCATCCCGTTTCCACATCTTGAATACACGTTTGCATGTGATGTTTGATTAAAATTGTGAACCTATTAATTTGTTTTTTAATGATTAGCGTTACATGACAATACTATCACCGAACAATGTTCATAGCAATGATAATTTCTCGGATTGTGGAACATTTGATAAGTATCTAATCATGTATTTGCACACTTTATTTCAGCTTTGAGGGAGCCAACGAAGGATGCAAGTGCGGTGACAAGTGCTCATGCAACCCTTGCAACTGCAAGTGAGGCAGCAGCATCAAAAATTACCACTCATGTACTTTATCTCCTTGAAGAAATTTTATTACGAAATCAGAAAATGGTTTATTCTCGACAAGAATTGAGGAGTTATCTTCGAGATGAAAGTAGTTCTATTGTAGATTTGACGAAATAAATAAAGTTGGCAGAAGCATCTGCTTGAAGTTTCTGTTCAGAGGCTGGTCTTGAAAACTTACTTCAGTGGTGAGAATGAGACAATTGGGCCTCGAAGAATCGGTTATAGTCCAGAAAATGGTGTCTGATTGGAGAGAGTCATGTAATAGCGAAAGCGCTGGCGACCACTAAGTAGTAAGTATAATTATGAGTCTGCCAATGGAGACGTAATAACAAGCAGTTAAAGTAATGCAGGTCTTGCTATACATCTTAAGTATATCTTAAGGAGCTCTGAGATTGACATCTACTCTTTGAAGTGTAGGAAACATTGCAGGTATGGCAATTTTTCAGGTTTTGAATTTCCTGTCTTGTCCTGTCATGCTTTCAATCGACATTTGACGAGTTTTTCTTCTTCTGAGATATCTGCTACTTAACCATCACAAATGCAAAAGTGTTCAACGCGTGTTGGTATAATGTCCTTGGTTAATGTGACTAACCTCGACCAGTCTACAAAATGAATCGTTTGTGCCCACTATCTTGAGCCGCGTACACTTAATTGTCCTCTGAGGACGAACATAAGGCAGAGATGGACTTGAATGGACTTCTCTTTCGCTGCCTCAAGCTCGTAGCAATAGCAACTCACCTTATTCCTGGAGACACTGTTGTCATACTCTGGTTCTTCGGGTTTCTTCAACAAAGCTTTATGCTAGTTCTTTTTATCAATGAAGATTGGAATTTTTATCATGATGGTCAAGACCGAACATTGTATAATTCTGTAAGCAACTTTCGAAAGATCCAGCAGACAACAGTTTACTTCTTATAAATCGCGCTCTCCTCAGATTCTAAGAAATGAAGGGAAACAATTTAATCGGGTTTTCCAGCTCTGGTCAGATACTAACATTGGATAGAAAGAACTGGAGTCAAAGAATGCACTTAGATCTGTAGCTTTTCTTTGGATCTTCAAATAATTTTATAACCGTGACAAAGCTCTTCTTGTTAGTTTCTTGTAATGACTGAACACCTATCTCTAGACGTAGATACTTCGAACAGTTTATTATAAATTTGAATATATAAAATTCTCAAAATAATTAAAAAACATCAAATACAAAAAGTTTGAATTGAATGTGTCTATACTTTACTTTTTCTATAGGTTATTTTGATAAGGTAATATTTTTTATAATAATAATAATAATAATAATAAAGTATATTTGTTTTGTGTCTGTCAAATTTGCATGTAGTCTCACATGTATGCTTTGATTACATAAGCAGTAATTTCATGCATATGTGATCAATGAATTAAAGGCTAGAATTCATGTGAATTTTAACCTATTGTGATACACCGTTATTATTGTGATATATAATTTTTTTAGGAAAAAATTTCTAAGTTTTTTCCTCTATAAACATCAACTCTTGATACACATATTGTTATGCGTGAATATTTTTCTTTTGTTTAGATCTAAGTTTTTGTGCAGGAAAATCAATCAAAAGATTTTAAACTTTTATTTTTAAATTTTTTTTTCTACATCAATCATAATCATCAATAAAATATCGATTACTTATCACCTATCAATAAATTTGAACTGCAATTTTAACAATTTTATATATAAAATTTTAGACTTTCATCACTTTAAGTGAAATTTAAGTATTTTCTTATCATATGTTTCAAATAAGAGCTATACTTGAATGATTTTTAACAACACAAATGTGCATGATAAGCATAAAACATAATTTTAAGCAAGAAAAAATAAACTTCAAAAACTATTTTCATAGAGCTGAAATTTAATTTGTGTTATAAAAATATTAGACTTACATGTATATTTTCAAATGAAATTTTTAATTTTAAATTAAAATATGAATTCTTTTATGAAATGAAATTGCATCAAATACAGATTTTTAATCAATAAAATTATACTTTTTTAATATTTTTTGTAAATATATTGATGCATGAAGATAAGGTAATTTTTTATTAGATCTTATAGAGGTAACTCTACAATCTCCCACTTGACTCATGTTAAGGAATCTCAGTCAATTCTCTAATCTATACTATTACTCTCATTATATGATAAAGTATTAACATGCAAAGGTAACGTTAAAATCTCATCCGTAACTCATGTTAAGTATTTTCAATCATCTCTCTAACTTATATTATTATTTTTATTACAGAATAGAATAATAACATATAGAGTTAACTCAACAATCCCATCTTAACTTATTTTAAGGAATTTCAATAAACTCTCTAATCTATATTATTACATCAATATCATGAGAGAATAATAACATCCAGAAATAACTCTACACATTCATTTGTAATGTATAATGTCACAATTTTTTTTTAAAAAAAAGATTATTGTGCATGTTGAAATTTTTTTTAAATAAAACCTCATATTTTTTATTAAGATCATATAAAGTTTTTACACAAATATGTAACACTATCAATGATAAAAAATTCTGTAAAAAAATTTAGTCGGTATACTAATTTATGTTTTTTTCACATCGTCAATTGAAAAAAGAATTCATGTGTCTTGAGTTCAAATAATGTAATCATTTTTACCTTAGAGAAAAGCATTAAAAAATATAGTTATTCTTATATCACGTTGATACGTGGAAAAATATTCATCATTATGTGATGTGTGTGTCATTTTTTATAACTTCACATGAATCAACTTAAATTTAAAATTTTATCAACAAGTAGACTGTTTTTTGCATTATTCATAAATATTTTCTTTTTCGATGTTTCTTCTATTTCATCAAAAATTCAATATATTTTTCAATAACGTTATTTTTATTGATCCACTTGTGAACGTTTTTAGTTATATAATATTCATATAAGTTAACATTCTAAATTCATAAAAACTAGTTTAATAATACCAATTGATATTAATTTATTTTTTATTTAAGAAAAATTTTACAAATTAGAAGAAATGAATAGATTAAAAATTTAAAAATATTAAAAGATATTAATCTTTAAAAAAATTTGGAGCATTTTATCTAGTTTTTGCAATTTATTAGGATGTATTGCACATAGATTATTTATTTAAATCAAAAATGAGTTTAGAATATATATGATGTAAAGTATTTCAATATTGCTTATTGATCTGCATGCTTTATTTTGAAATTGAAAATTTTTTAACTTTTTTGTATCTCGCTTAAATATCTTTAATAAGCATATGAAGAACATTTTTCAAATCATCATCTGCTAATCAACTTTTTAGTATGTGATTAGAATGTCTACATGGAGATATATATATCTGTCAAATTTATTATACTTTAGGCTATTTGATGCTTATTGATGCGAGAAATGACATTTTTAACTTTTTAGTATCTTGGCAATCTTGGGATTTTTGTTTTAATTTGTTGTGTGTTTGAAATGTTTTGAAATATATGTAGGGGTCCTAAATAACGATTATGACAACCATGACAGAGATTTTTACATGTAATGAGTGACATTGTAGTATAAGAACTTATGTCAGATTTTGGTCAACTATAGTTAAGTTATCCACGGTTAATCGGACTAATTAGTCTAGACTAGTTGGAGCTATGTGTAACAAAATTGGAGAATTATTTGAAAATTCTTGTGTTTTTAAATGAAGGGAGATTCATTGAGGTGATCCACCTAATTTTTCTGTTGAATGCTATGGAGCGGGATCAATGTGTATGAAGAGAAGATGTTAACAAAAATATACAACATGAGGTTACATACTTTATCCACACATGGAGGATATTGCTCGATGGGACCACATAGTAGAACAATTTATTTATTGGGACCCATCAAGTTTCATTTTATTCAATGGGATCCCAACGACGACCATATCACCCATATTCTTCTATTGGTCCGACGGTGACAATGAGAACGACGGAGCAGCAACTTGCAGAGTAAGAAGAAACTTGAACGAAGCTCGCGGATCAAAGAACCTTTCGTTTTCGTTAAACCTTATGAAAGTTGACCTTCAACCTTCAAGTATTCATTCAGAAATCAGATTTGTGCAGTTTCTATTGAAAATAAACAAATCAGGAATACCAGTTATTCATTTTTTTTATCTTTCAGATTCTGAATTCCGCGACTGAAATTGTGATGTCGTTGTCCTCGATCAAATCGAGTAGCTGGCTGGCCACTTGGCTCCTGGGTATTAATATGGAAAGTATGACCAATATTTGGTACGAGGGAAGGGCTTGTACAAGCAAACAAAATATGTTCGTGGTGTGGAGAGACCTTCTCAGAAGCCTTTCTGCAAGCTGGCAATTATAAACCACAAGTTCACAGTCATCTCTTTCGACAGAAACGCAGCACACGGATCACCATGGCACAAATCATGTGGGAATTTCCGAGAAAGGAGCCACAATGCGATTCATACGCATAGGTTCTCGAGCCATTACACGCTCCAATTTTAGCTCTTGTGGCTGTAGAGAAGTTTCAAGATTCGGCTTCTGTAGCCTCGTACTTCGCCAACTCTCTCGCTCCCCATCACAACGAATGATGGCCGTCGACCTCGTGCACGAAATTATAGTTCGTCACACAACGAGCCGTGCCAGCCTGCTCGGCTCGGGTCGGCTCAGCGCCAAACGACCCAACGCAGTACACGGCAGTAGGAACACTTACCGTACCCCAAAGAAGCCGAACCACGCACGACCACAACCAGTCTCACAAGAACTGTTCCCCAAAGACATCAAACTACGTCCGACCACGACCAGTCTCAGTAAAACTCTACTCGAAAGACAACGAACCACGTCTTAACCTGACCACGATCAGTGTCAGGGCTCTATCACAAGGACACCAAATTACGTCCGATCAAGACCACGACCAGTCACAGAAGAACTATAGTCCAAGGACACCGAACTCCGTCTGATCACAACCGTACCCAAAGAAGCCGAACCATGCATGACCACGACCACGACCAGTCTCAGAAGAACTCTACGCCAAAGACACCGAACTACGTCCGCCACGATCACGACCAGTCAACACTCGTCCTTCAACAGGGAAGGCCGTGAGAGCAAGCTTAGAGTACCACGCGACGTACAAGGTCGGACACCTCCAGCTCCAGTCGCCCGAGCACGAACCCTTCGCTTTCAGCGGAGGCCGAACTCGACTGTACTGCGACCACCGTCCTCTGCGGTTCTGTACCTGCGAGTACGGACAACGGTGTTATGAGGTACCTTTGTGAGGACCACGAGCTCGGCCTCATGCGCATGCAAATCTCGGCCGCTCGAGAAAATCCTCTCAGCCCGTCGAATCGGAGGTTCAGAACCAGAGCCCGAGCTCTGAAGTTCCCATGAAGTCGAAGGTCGAGACCGGAATGACAGTGACAGTGACAATGTGACCAGTCATGGCGGTCATCGTCCTCGTTTTCTGAGCCTTCTGAGGCTTTGACCTGTAACATCGAGCCGAGCCTCGAGGCCGTCGCGGGGTTCAACTCCCGTTCCCGACCGGAGCCATCATTGCCCGCTACGACCAAGATGATAACCCCCGCCGGTCACCGTACCCCGTTGCGAGGGTCGGGGGGCAGCGCCGGGCTTCAACGTTCCGATCATCCACCGATCCGCAGTTACGAGCCGGGTCGGGTCGGGGAGGCAGGCAACGGCTCAACGTACCCAAAGCCGGGAGGTGGGGGAAGGGGGGGGCGCTATATAACGAACTGCGGAGCACGGGGAACAGGACGAGGTCGACTTCGAACTACCCAGTAAGGTCCCCAGGCCGGACTGCCACCGGTAAGAAGAAACGGTCACATGGCGACGAGGTCGACGCCGTCGTCGTGCTCGAAGGTCGCGTTTCGCGGGGTTCGAGTTTCGGGGCCGTAACGGAGTCAAACTGCACGGGCCGCGACCCGAGCCCAAGATCGGCCAGCGGGGCGGACGGGCGGACGGTGCCCCGGCGGGCTGGAGGCAGGGCGGGCGAACTTCACCGAGTTCGTGAACGAGGTGAGGCGGGGGAACGCGGTGGCGATGGCGCGGGGCCAGGCAGGGCACCGGGTGGGGTCTCCCGCCCTTCACTCTAAGTCGACTTTGTTCTACTTTACTTTACTTTACTTACTTCCCTTGCTGAGCTGAGCTCTCCTGTCGTATCTCGTGTCCTGCACGCTCTTCACGCCCACCGAGAGAGAGACGGGGCTGGCTCGAGGTGCTTAGAGCCCCGGTCTCCTCTCCTCCCTGTCCGTCGTCCCCCGTCCACGTGCCTAGATCTTTGCCTGGACTTCAGTCGAGGCCAGGCCAGGCCAGCTCCGGACTTCGGGGGCGGCCGGCCGCTCGGCGGGTCACCCGAGCCGAGCCGAGCCGAGCCGAGCCGAGTGGGATGGGAAGGGGGCTCGCGGGGTCCAGCAGCAGCAATGGGGAGGGGAGGGTCAAGGGAGCAGGGACCGTTGGTGGGCCTGGCGGCAATGCCGAAGCAGATCGCTCGCTTGCTAGCACAAGTTTACAAAACATCAGCGTTTCGTCTTTGGGCAGCATTCTCTTGCTCGCTGGTCGTCGGGCGGAGAGTGGGTGTAGGCCTCTACGGGCTGAACCCATCTGCATTAAATTCCACTGCTGCCTTCTCCGCTGTTCCTAATTCTTCTTCTTCTTCTTCTCTGGGCATTCTCTCTCCTCTTGGCCTATCCAACCAACCAGCCTTCCATCGACCTCCGCCACCACCCTCTCTCTTCCTCCCGAGGCTTTACCTTTCAGTAGATTCATCCCGGCAGCAGCAGCAGCAGCGGCTGCAGCAGCTGCTGCCGCTTTGCTGCCTGCTTCAGCACCTTCTTCATCTTCATCTTGTGCTGCTGCATGCTGCATTGTGAGCATTCTAGCTAGCTTGTAGCCTTTCCGGACGTGCATGCTGGTGGGCATCTCGCTCGCGACCGAATTGCCAGGAAGCTGAGATCGCTGCCGGGCACAGTCGGTGCACGGGTGGACGTTTCTCTTGTCAAGCTGTTACAGTAACTGCCAGACGCAGCAAATTTGCAGACACGATCGTCTAGTTAGCGATAAGATCGGTCGTCGATCAGAATGATTGTGCAGGTAAAGTGTCTTACTCTCGAGCCATCTATCTATCTATGGATGGATCCTTGTACTGATGCTTGAGTCTCCGGAACCCGAATATTCATTCGTCCAGCCCACTGCAGCCCCCCGCCCCGCCCCGCCCCACCCCCAGCCCACGACAACATTGACGTTGACATTGTGCTGGAGAGGTTTCCGTCTGTAGAATGAAATGTACTAGCTCGAGTCGTGCAGATTTCAGAACGGACCCGTGCTGAATTGCACTAGCTCTATGAGCTTTCGTCGGCTCGCTTGTCTACCTCCAGCTATGGGAATTTGAGGCCTTGGCAATTCGGGAGCTCGCTCCGTATCATGCCTTTGAGGCTGCCGCTCTGTGTGTTCCCGATCGGACGAGATGGTGCAAGTGAGAAACAAGGTTTGACACTGCGGAACTCGGGGGGGGGGGGGGGGGGGGGGGGAGAGAGAGAGAGAGAGAGAGAGAGAGAGGACGAGCTTCTTTTTTTCCTAGTCTTACAGGATTCATGCATAAAATCGTCGGCCGTGGGTTCGGGGAGGCGATCACGTGGTCCTGCGGACTTTGTCACAGGGATGGAGGGAGGGAGGGAATGGATGTTCTCCGTGATGTACAAAGGAGCTCACGAAATTGGCGAACGTCGAGAGAGAATTGTCACATTGACGCTCTCTCTGTCGCCATTCCCGATTCTCATTTGCATGTGGCCCCAGCCACGTTACAAGGAGGAGGAGAAGCTCGTCTTGCGCGTTCTGAATTCTTTCCTCGTTGTCCACCTCGTGATGGCAACCCATGCATTCCTGCTGGGCCAGCAATTTCCTTTCGCCGTCACCATGCCCCACCCCGCAACGTTCTCTCCCGGGGGTCAGCGGCTCGTCATCTTCGAGGGCATAAGGACATCGTTAACCGATCGGGCCGGATGATCGACGAGACGCAGTCTCCGATCAGCGCACGTATGCTCTGAACGAATCGAACAGAAGCCGAATCGATGCGATTCCAGGAACGCGCGTGTGCCGAATGTTCAGCTGTGTAGGATCAGTAGCTGCAGTATTGAATGCGCTAGCTGAGCTAGGCTAGGCTAGGCTGGGCTGGGCTGGGCCCGAGGTGTGAAGGTCCGAGTTCTAACGACTTGTGTTCGTCGATTCGGTGGTGCGTGCATGCAGGAGGCTGGCATGGCCGTGGGCTGGCCCTTGGGCCTGGGCCACGATACGACCGGATGGCCGCTGGGTCTCAGGCTCCGCCTCACTCAGGAAGACTTGCAATGGCCCCGAGAACCCCATCTCGACGACTCCCCGAGTTACAGCACGAATTCTTCGAGCCTCGACACTGAGGTAACATCCTCCGCCTCCCCCATCCCCATCGCCATCCTCCCAGCCCTCTCTCGAGCACTCGTGCTCGATCGAATTGCTCGTGTACATGAGCGCGTGATCTTCGTCTCGGCGAATCGATAATCGTAAGTCGAATTGGGGTCGGGGAGGGGTCGGGCAGGCGCAATTGAGGCGATGGGATTCTGAGAAGGGGTGGAATTGTGGTGCATGTGCAGTCGACGAGGTCGTTTTTCCAGGACAAGAGCATCAGCCTGGGTGCGCTGATCGGGCTGCCCATCAACCAGTTCGCTGCTGCGAGCAACGGCGCCAACCACAACCACAACCACAGTCACGGTCACAGTCAGCAGGCGCAGCGGAGGGCGCGAAACGGCAACAACATGCTGCGCGTGTTCCCGGCCAGCACGAGCTCGGGGTCGCGATGCGGCAGCGAGCACGGGCACAAGTCGCGCTCGAGCCACGGGTCGAATCGACCGCAGCAAGCATCGAAGGGCGCGGCCTCGGCCGCCTGGGCGCTGCTGTCCGTGCTCAGCTGCGCCCGCGTCCCGTCCGGCGCTACGGAGGCGACAGCGGCCACCGGCGGGAGCAGATCGTCGAAGTCGTCGTCGGCAGCGTCGTCGGTGTCGTCGCGGTTCCGATCGTCGGAGCACTCTACGTCGAATCCGCCGGCGGCGGCGGAGACTGCCCGGCCGGGCGCGGGAGGAGGCGCCGGGGCGCAATTCGCCTGCAGGACCTCGCCGGCGAACAAGCTCTACGACAACATCACGTTCGAGGAGGAGGCGGCGGACCACGACGAGTCGCACTCGTCGGAATGGAACCCGCTGTTCGCCTCGTCGTCGCTGGAGAACGTGGAGGACGAGGACGACCTGGACCGCGACGCCGCCGTGCCCGAATCGCTGCAGCACATGCAGTCGCTCATGCGCAGCCACTCCTCGTACTCGGACTCGACGCAGGCCAGTGACTGGTCCAGCGCCAGCGAGTCCTGCGACCTGCGCCACTCCAAGCCCTCGCCCCTCGCGCGCCACGACCTCTCGTCGCAGTTCGGCAAGCACTCGGCCCTCCACATGCTCATCTCCCGCATGGTCTGCTGCCGCAGCACCCCCACCGTCGACACCTGACTTCCCCCCCCCCCTCCGCCCTCGTAGTTAGATCTCTCCCTCCCTCCCTCCTTCCCTCGATCCATCGATCCCTCCCTCCCCTCCCACTCCCTCCCTCCACGCTCGAATCGACTCGGAGCTCGTGACGAGAGAAGGACGAGGATCCGATTCTTGCAAGCAAATTCTTGTTTTGTTCAGTTTTAGACAGGGCTGCGATGGAGGACGAGGCCGAACTCCACTCATCGCAAGCGGGAGCTTCGTGCATGCCTTCGTGGGCAGCCGGTTCGGTTCGTCGGAACATCTTTACCGCTTGTGGCTAGCTAGTTACGTAAGAATTGAGGATGCGAGAGTGTTTCTACCCCAATGTAAATTAAAGCGATGTCGTCCGGTCGCTGGTTCGGTCGGAACTTGTGATTGTTTGCGTTCTGGCGTACGTACGTACTGCAAGGGACCGGACTTTGATCCTACCGCGCACGCACGAGCTCATCGACCGGCGCCCACTCGTCGATCCTGCGCACTGTCACCTTCCTGTTCTTGTTTCGAAGGCGAGGGGCGGAGGGAGGGCGTGTGGTGCCACCGGTGATGCGTTCGTGCGTGCGTGCCTGCGCTGGAATACAGTGCGAAAAATTTGCAGACATGATTCCTCTTTTGGCACCGAGGAAAGCTTCTTCGAATGTTCTCGGGATGTGCTGTGAGAGCACTCACGGTACCCAATTTCTGATACGGTCTCAGGGGAATCTCGACGAGGTGCCAACAGAGATGGTGGTCCTTTCGAGGGAGGAATCGACGAGGGCGAGCGAGGACGAGGAGCGGGTGGGTGAACTTTGAGTCTCTTTATTCTCTCCACGGAACATGGAAAGGAGACAAATCATCGATCCTTAACCTGCTGCTTGGTTCCCTGCTTCACTCGAGCCGTCCTCCGTCGGTGCCGTCGGAGTCCATCAATCGATCGTAGAGTCAGGCTTGATTGGCTAGCTAGCTTGCAGATAAGAAATCTGGCCTGTGCGCACATTATCGGTTGAGTCCTCGGTCGTCCCGATGAAGCTTCTTCATCATGCAGGAAGCGGAAGCGGAAGCGGAAGCAGAAGCAGAAGCAGATCATCACAAATCCTACTACGACGAAGTTTGACGGCGAGAACCAGCCACAAGACGAAGGACAAAAAGCTCGTAGGAATATGATTCGTTCGTATGAGTTCCACTCACTCCTTGGATCGATGGATCATCGCTCATGGGAAGTAATCAGTGACCGGGTTCTTGAATAATTCAGTTACAGCTGAGCTCTCAACAGCAGCCCTGCCCTCCGCTCCCTCGTGGGCGGAGGGAGGGTTTACCAGCGTCGTGTAGTAATTGATCGGTGGCGGGGTTCTTGGAAACTTTGTCTCAGACTCCAAACGACAAATTCTGAAGAGGCTTCCGATTGACAGACGGACAGACAGCGTTTGTGCACAGCAGAGCACAGAGAGCACTTGCCTAGCCTTGCCTTGCCTTGCGCTGCCTTGTCGTGCCTGGCATGAATGAATGAAGCACAACAGACCAAGGGCTCGTTATATTTTGGAGCGGCCGGATCTCGTGAGGTGATTCTCTGGTGTGTGCGTGGGAGTCACGAGCGCGCACGCACTTGTTGTGATATTACGCTATTACGAAAACCGAAATGTATAAAGTTTTTGAAACGACCCATGAAAGTTGCTTGGGTCGATGATCTTGATCATTCATGACTCCTGTGCCCTGCCTGACTCCGTGCATCATCTCTCTCCCTCTCCTCTCCCGGTCGTCCACCTGTTCTCCAGTGCCACATGCCTCGTTGAATTTTGTCATCATTTCCCTCCACGCTTTCGATTTCTCTCGAGACTGTCTCAAACACAAACTCACGCACTCTCTCCACACACTCGGCTGTGTATATGCTTCATCGTTATATGGTCGGTCGTTATTGAGGCCGTGGTCGTTATTGCAGTTACTTACGCCTCATCTCGCTGACATTGATGCTTTCAGTGCCGGTTGTTATCGCAAACGTCTTAAATGCTAGCGTTAAACGAACATGTTGGCAGTGATTGTGAAGTCGGTCACTCGTTCTCGTGATTTACATAAATCCTTCGACAGGTTCAGCGACCTGCTCTGCAGCTGCTGCTGCTTTTCATTCAGCCGTCGTGATTCTGGTGACAGGCTGGGTCGATCGATGGTACGAGTCTCTTCTCTAGAGATATGTCGATGATTGTCATCCGCCATGCACGTCCATCCGACCGGGCCGGAAGTCGGACCTCGCTGGGCTCGTGCATGTCCCCAAGTTTCCCCTCGCTCACTGATCGTCGTCAGCTCTACAACACGCGGAGGAGATTCCTGCTGTCGATGGCAACTGACGTCAGCCAGCCCAGTCCAGATTGAGATACCTTTCACGTGGGCTCTGCTCAGAATCCATGCATGCCATAAATACGAGGCAAGCGCTTCAGCTGCTGTACTACGGGACCGGACCTCATCGGCCATCACTTCCAGAGAACAGAATGCAAAGGGCAACGCATCGGACTAGAAGATCTAATCGCCGCGCCAAGTCGGGGAAGCCCACAATCGCTTCTACAGAATCGAATAACAATGCAAACGAGTGGAAGAATAATTGCTAGTAAAAAAAGTAAAGTCACCAATCTCCTGGTCAACCTATACCTCCTCCCGACTTACTAAACGTGAATCAGAGGAAAAGGGAGAGGCTTGAACAATTGTAAAGAAAAATTAATGACAAAAATATGTTTCAAAAGATGGTGACAAGCAACACCTCTTTAAGACTCCAGGAATATATTTATGTGTATAAAAGACTACACTAAGAAAGTGCGGTGTACATGATGAATTTTTCCTATGCTCCTATATAATATATATTGCATGTAACAAGCATAATATGCCACAGAAATCTTGACGTCTACGTAAGTTATACATGTGATCGTACTGCTAATAAGGGTCCCCAGCAGCCACCAAGAATCATCTATGACTGGATCTCGCCCGAGGTAAGTGCAATTAAGGATGCAAGGAAACTCGTGGGTCTCCTTTTCCGTTTCTTGCTTTCAGTCCTCGGATCCGAGGAGCCGATACGTGGCCTTGCCAGTGTAGATTCTGTGCATGGACCTCGACCTCGACCTCTGCTTGCCACTGCACCTCGAAGCGTTCTTCGGACTTCGTCCTCCTCCTTTTCTGATGGGTAGAAACTCGCTCGATGGACGTGCATGGCGGCCGGGGCCGAGGCCGAGGCCCCAGGCTGATGGAAACGCGTTTGGTTTGGTTTGGTGTGGTTCGGTGGGGGGTGGAGTGGAGTGGCAATGCGGCAAATCACAGCCATTTGCAGCGTCAAGGATTTGTCGTTCGAGTCCTTCACAGCACGCTGTCGTATCATGACGTCGGCTCACCATGTGACTTTTTTAATCTCATCCGGATGGATGCACACATTTCACGAAAGATCTCGGGTCAATGGAACGCTGTGCGGGATCGTGATGCTTCTGCCCCTCTCGCAAGCGTCGCCAGGCGAGCCAGACGAAGGAGCAAGCGGCATCAATGGCTAGCACTGCTGCTGCTTCTGCTGCAGGTTTTTGGTGCGCATGGTTGTCTATGTTGTTGATTCCAGATCCAGTTCATCACGCGGGACATGATAGCGCCTTCCGTGCACGAAAACCAGCTCTTTCCCTTCTCTTCACGCCCCTGTCCTGATCATCACAAGCACACTTGATTCTGATTGCGATTCGTCTACTCTGAGCACTGATCTGATCCGACCTTCATGCTCAGTGGTCCCAATTCACAATACAATACATTGTCGACTGAAGAGACAAACCTTTTCCGGCCATGAAACAGTCCCTGTACCAGGCCAGATTTATGTGCAACATCGATCGTGCTCTTTTACTCTCTTGCTCTGCAGCGGATTTTACTCAACACGTACACCAAAGGCTGAAAGTTATACAATCCCATCGTTGTCGCAAGCCTCCTGTTGAGATTCGTCTGAGAACTCTAATATTAACGATATTTTGTTCCCTGACCAACAGCAGACTGCAGATGTTGAAGCTTTTCAAGTTCAGCTCGGGATTTTGCTTCTCTATGGACTCTGCTTTGCATACACTGCGAACCGTCATATTATAAGTTCAACCTTGCTCTAGTCACATTTCTTGTAAGAGTAAAGAGGCTAGTTATAACGATTTGTGAGAATATATTATTATTAATCTTATTTGAAAAAAATTCAGAAACGGTTAATAAACAATTGATAAGTAAACTTGTTTTTTATCCCAGTGCACAATCGAGTCTTCTTCATCTTGAAAATAACCCGTTGAAGAGTTATCTAATTCAATCTGGAAAAAAAAACTGCCCATCAAGAGCAATGCACATACTCTCCTTTAGTCTCATCTCCGAATTGATCCTACTTTTTGTATCGTTTTACTTCTCCAATTCATTTGTAGTATATGCTCCCTAGCTTATTATAACTCTCTCATTTTTTTCCCAGTAGTACATGGTATGTCTTAGTTTTTTTTACAATTTGGCAAGACATAGCTACTTTTATTAAAATTTCATTTCAATTTCAAATTTTAAAAATTATCAATTTAAATAACACAATACTTTTGTAATACAGCAAGCTAAAATGAAACAAAATGTTGATTTCAACTAGTTAGAATACATAAGTTGTTAGCAAATATTATATATTTGAGTGAAATATTATACATCATAGATATGAATGTAACAAAAACTTTGAAGTTGTTAGAACAAAATTTGAAATATCAAATATGAAAAAAATTAATAATAAGCATATTATATACATAGAAAAAAATGAAACAGTTGCAATTACTCAATATATTTTAAAACTTATGAAAACATAAATTAAGAATCATTCAAAAATGTTTGGAATCCAACAATTACTACACCAATAGAATTGGAAAAATCTTCAATGTAGAGAAGATTATGCACTAGCATAAGAACTAGCATCAAGATTTGGAGTTTGAACAATCATTGATTTCAAATTTTGCAATAACAATATGCAAAATATGGAATGAATCAAGTACCAAGAGTTTGTGATACTCGTCAATTTTATGCATGCATGAAGATAAATCACATTGTTAAATTTTGCCAAACTAAACCAATATCATAAGGAAGATATTCAATGTAGTGACAAACTTTGAACAACAATAGCTAGAAGAAACAACATTACAAAGAAGCTAATGAAGTAACTTTGATAAATAAAGATTATCAGTAAACTTACATCGAGTCTTTATGAAGTGAAGAAAAATCAAAATTGGAAAAATACATTAATTGAAAAGTCATGGATAGAAAAAAAATAATTAACTTTCGTCACTAATGGAAGAACAAAAGATGAGATTTTTTATTGATCTTGGAACAAAAAAAAACTAGTTGTCACGAAATGTTACAATGAAGTTAGGTATCATGTTAAGTTGGGAGTTTTGATTGATTTTAGAGCAACAAAAAACTAGTTGTCACAAAATGTTGCAATGAAGTTAGGTCTCATGTTAAGTTGGAAGTTTTGATTGATTTTAGAGCAACAAAAAACTAGTTGTCACAAAATGTTGCAATGAAGTTAGGTATCATGTTAAATTGGGAGTTTTAATTGATTTTAGAGCAACAAAAACCTAGTTGTCACAAAATGTTGCAATGAACTTAAGTATCACGTTGATGAAAGATGTAAATGAAAAAATCAAATTTTCAAACACACAAACTGAAACAATATAAAAACTTTCACAAAGTGTACAAATATATATAACTGTATAAAAAAAGTAGATTGAATGGAGAATAATTTATTTAGCTGGACGTTATATCAAACTTTAAAATGTTATGAATGGAACAATATAATCCAGAGATAAATTGAAGAAAGAAATGACAAAAAATAGTCGTTGAAACATTAGAGAAAAAAATTAGACTTAAAAAAAATATCTCTTTAAAGATGATTTATATTTATTGGAATTTATTAGACATACTGTTGAATCTAAGGACAAATTTTACATCCAGATTTACTTTTATAACATTTTTATGGAGTACAAAGATGTTTTTTCAAATAATTAATTTTTTTTTAAATGACCACCAAAGAGTCGTATAGATCACAAGATTGAAATAATACTTGGAAGCACATCAATTTGCAAAATTTCATATTTTTAGTTCCAAACAAATAAAAAAATGCAAAACTTGAGCGGAGAAAATGTTGAGAAAACTTATTTAATCAATTTTTCCACCCCATAAATTTCTAGTGTTATTTGTGAAAAAAGACAAAAACATGTGATTATGCATTGATTATCATGAATAGAATCAATAAACGGTGAAAAAAAAAGTAGCCATTAACTCATATGGATGAATTGTTTGAATAATTTCAAGCAACACAATACTTCACTAAATTAGATCTAAGAAGCAACTACAGCAGTTTTTTTGTTTTTTCGGAAATAAGGTAGTTAGGAAGTAAAATATAAGCAAGTTTTAACTTTTGAAATAGTAGTAGTTAGAAGAGAAGAGAATAAGAACTTTAAGTATAGATGCTAAGTAGGAGTATGACATACGAAGGATCGCCCTAGGCAGAGCTTGGCCTGTTGAGGCTGATGAGGTCCAAAGTCGAAGGAACGGATGAGTGGAAATTGAGCTACGAAAGGAAGGGGCGAAGACCCAGCTTCTCCAAAAACTTAGATTAGCCTTCGGAAAAGGGTATTCGGTATTCGACGGAGATGACTTCAAAGTTACCTACGAAGTTCTTCTGGAGAAGGATCCCAATGGAGTAAAAGATGGCGCCGCACGGGAAAGAAATTTATATGGCGGCACCTTCAATTCGCACGAGTTGATTCTACTGTTGCGACGGCGGGTTACACCAACAAGTAAACGAATCCGGCTCCCACATTCACGATCACATTATTGCAAATCGCCGAGAGATTATGGTGCAGAAGCTCGAACTAGAGGGAGTAGCTATGGGACGATCGATTCGATTGACCGCACTGAGAGTTCTTGAGGCGAGATTGCGAGCGTATCGTGGTGAATTGATTCTCGCAAAACTTGATTTCTTGCTCTAGGATTGGAATTGGGTATGTGCAGCAATGGTATAGGAGTGGGACAACGGTGGCGCTCCGAAGCCACCGGGCTATCGAGGAAATCCTGAGACTTGGCAAATTTGAGACTGAATGAAAGTCTTGGGGAGTTGCGCAAGAGACAATGGCGATCTTACCTTCGATGGTGAGATCGTCAAGGTAACGCAAGCTAAAGAAAAGTCCTATGCAGCCTTATTCAATAACCCGCGCACCGGCAAGAACGGATTTTGAACCATAGGGTACCACGATCATTTCAAAAGTAATGTGGTGATGGCGTTGATGCAGATCCTTCGACCTTCTCGGACCACGTACATGATGACTTGGCAGGTTGGGTTCTTGGAACGAACGCTGTGAGGAAATCGAATTCACTTGGCGCAAATCTTCTAGACAACCACCCGGCAAAACATTGGTGTACTTCCAGGAGTATCAGCCAATTACATGTTCCCGTTTTTGGATTAATTTCTATAAGGGGATGGGGCTGTTAACTGATTCAGAAAGGAAGGAGTTTCCGATACAAACTCACGCGCAAGATGGAGAAGATGTTCTGAGTGCTAATGAGGTCAACACTGATCCAGAGTACGAGCAGATTAATTTGACTCTGGGGGAACAAAGGCACCTAGGGACAGACGAAAAGAGCGGCCACGAAAGAGAAGAAAGCTTCAGTAGATCGCGGTGACCGACGAGCGTGAGCGCATACCAGTTCTTATCAAGTTCAAAACGCCTATTGCTTAGGCTAGGACAAAGGTGAAAGCTAGATGGTTGACATTGAGGTCACCAGATGTGCGACAATTGATCTTCAGGATAGACTAGAGTCGTCTCGAGTAGCTTTCAGCGAGGAGTCGTTGAGAGTAAATGAGCCGACTGCGGATTTGAAGAAGAAGTATCAGGCGCATGCAACAGAGGTGGCAGCGAAGGTGAAGGCTCTGACGGAGTGTGGAGCTGTTAGGACCTCGGAACAAGAGATGATAGAGAAATTGGAGGCCAAGTGCAATGAGATTTCAGCGATCGCAGGCTGAGGAGCAATTTTGTGAGATGGAGGCGAAACTCTCGGAGACGGAGGAGAAGAGTTGTCAGTTAGTGGAGCAGACGAACAACGCTTTGACCGAGAAGGTGAATTGGTGTCTGCGTGGATTTGTATTATGGCAAGTCGAGACGCAGAAGTGGTTGTAGTTACGAGATCTTGAGCGTAGCGCGACCGCAATGATAGCGTGTAATGTTAGTGGATAGCATCAGTTAGCTAGGAAGTTAGATGCATTTCTTACCAGTTCGTGTAAAATGTTTCCATCCAGTTTCTTGGAGTTGGAGCTCACGGCCATTTTGCGTAGGTTAGGTTTGGATCGGAAGTCAAATAGCGCGGCAACCGCCGACTCTACGGGCGTTATGCCTGTTGAGAGCTCGCATCAGAGCAAGTGACATCTTGGAATGTTAGTTAGGAAATAAGGAGCTCAAGGCTTTGGCCTTAGGGGGAATTCTCGATAGTTAGTTTTCTCGATTTGAGCCTGCATTCTCTGCACGTCTGTGTATTGAGAGTTTTGTCATCGCGCGAGAGGTACTTCGGTTTGTCAAACATACCGCATCCGAGATAGTGGCCCAATTAGAATGTTCTGACAAGCAATTGGCTAAATCAGGGTTTAAGCAAGTTCGTAATTGGAAGCTCCGTGCAGTTCCTAAGTGTATCCTTCGGGAATTTTTCCCCTTGAATACTAACACAGGGTCGTGATTGACATCTATGATGCTGGATTGGAGGATTTTAGTATTGTTGTGTAAATTACACTGCATTGTGCCTCCTTTGGATTTAGCACCTGGAGTATTTCTAGGAGTGACATCAGCTTGAGAATTCAAACTCCTCAATAGAATGTTAAATACGAGACACTTGTTGCTCTTTGTGTTGTTACTGTCCTAGTGGGATCAGATCTTTGCCATTATGCTGCATTTTGGTATTTATCTGTCATTATACATCATATTCCAACTATGGATGAAAATGTTCACAACACTTCTTTTTATACCATGTGTGATTACTTCAAATATCTAATAATATCTATTTGTTCTCACTAATGCATCTACTACATTCATGTCATTGATGAACCATGTTTTTTACCACTATCTAAACATCTTTGTTATTTTTTTCTAGATGATATTTTGGTATATAGAAAAAACCTTAAATTATCATATTTATCATTTACAAGAATTACTTCAAATTTTGAAAGAGAATGAATTATATATCAAAGTTTCAAAATGTGATTTTGGAAAAGCAAAATTTTATGACATGGATCATAAAGTTATGATAGAAAAAATCTAAATAATGAATGAAAAGACTAAAAAAATTCAACAAATGTATAACAATTATGGATCAAATTCAACTTAAAATCTTTTTATGATTCATAGGTTTTTATCTTTAATTTATGAAAATTTTTGATTGTCTAACTCAAATTTTAACAAATATGCAAGTCAAAGTACAAAGTTGAAGATGAAAAATAGTTCAATTTAATTTTACAAGTCTTGAAAGATGGTTTTTTACATGCATCCATACTCAAGTATTATGAATATAATTGAATCTATCAAGTTAAGTACTCATGCGTTTGGTATAACAATCGATGGCATACTCTAACAAAAATAAACACATGGATGGCATTGAGTTGTTTTTTTCTCTTTAAAAACATTGTGTTGACAACAAAACATTGCAAAAATTACTGGTAGATCAATAGTTTGTGGTGATCTTCAACCCTAAATCATTGATTTATCAAGAAATTCAAAGAAATTTGTCAAAGCAACAAATTTGATAAGCACAATGATATAGTTTAATCTTAGTAAATCATCTTGAATAATTTGAGTTAAAGAAGAAACTCAAAAAAAAAATTTGAGGTCATAAATATTTCAAAATAGATTTTTATTCAATGAAAAGTTTATTAATGATATGAATCAATTGAAACCAAATTGAAATCTATCTAATGGATCTTTAGTGATTTAAGAATTTAATAGATATGCAACAAGTATGTTGTGTCTTAAAAGTGAAAAGCTTTGTAATCATCTTTAGTTAGTTAAAATTAAAGTAAATGTTACTTTAAATGGAAATGAAATTACATTATACTGGATTATCAATATGTTGGCACATCAACAATCCATGTGTTTGGTAGGTAGAATAAATGTGTTTGTTGAAAACAAAACATGTCAGCAATAAATGTGCATGTTAGATAAAGATGGAATGTGTTAATTAGTTTGTTACTTGAGAGAAACACGTCATCAATCTATATACTTGTTATAATTGTAAAACCTAGAAACTCAGTGACGGACTCAAGCCAACAACCAAATCATCAACATAAGACACCAACGTGTATAACTTGATTCATCCTCAAGGACTACGTCCACAAAGGAATACGCGCAATAAACTCTACTGCTGAACTTTACTGAAAGCACCACAAAGAATACTTACAACACTGAAGCATCATGGTATATATATACCTAAGATACTAATCTTAGTTATAAATAGCTACACATAAGACTACTCCTTAACCAAAGTTAAATCTCAACAATCTACTCCTTAACTTGCGTTAAGAAGTCCTAGTAACCTCTCTAACCTTTATTATTATTCTGCGAAAAATTCTAGACAAAGTTAACTAGAAATAAGCCATAGTCATAACAAGATAGAGTAATAATTTACAGATGTAACTCAACAATCTCACCTTAATTCGTGTTAAGGAATTTCAATAACCTCTCTAACCTATATTATTATTCTCATAACATGATAGAGTAATAATATACAAAAATAACTCAACAATCTTCACTTAACTCGTGTTAAGGAATCTAAGTAAACTCTCTAATCTATATTATTACTTCCACAACATGATATAGTAATAAAGATAACTCAATAATCTCATTTTAACTCGTCTTAAGGAATCTCAATAACCTCTCTAACATATATTCTTACTCCATAGAAAGTTTTAGATGGAAATTTAACACAAGGTCTCTCTTTAAACGAGAGATCACCAAAACTAAGACGTAATCATAACAAAATATACTAATAATATACAAAAGTAACTAAAAACCCTATCTCTCGTGCTTCCTATGCACAAGTTGTGAACTATGCAGGTTGTGCAGCACAACATACATAGTAGCACATTGTCGCTTGAAACTCTCCAAAGAAATAACTTTGGTCAATGCAACAATAAAATTGAGTTTACCGTCGATCTTGACTGGTTCAATTGTTTTCTTAGACATTGCTTGTCTAATAAAGTGATACATGATGTAGATATACTTCATTCTGCTATTCATGACTTGGTTTGCAGCCAAATGTAAAACACTCCGGCTATCACAATGAAGATTGGTCATGTCATATGGAAATCTCATCTCCATGATAAGTCTATCCAACCAAATAGCTTCATTTGCTGTTGTCAGATACTCCACTTTTGTTGTTAACTGAGCTACGCACTTCAACAAGATGGATCTCCAACTAATGATTTCACTGCCATGTGTAAACACATATCCGGTTGTAGATATCTTTTTGTCTAAATCTTGTACTTAATCAACATCAACATAGTCAAACAAGTATTTGGCATTGTCTAATAATCCATCAAACAATAACTCATAATCCATAGTACTCTTCAGATATCTCATAATTCATTTCACTACTTCCTAGTGAACTTTCCCTAGATTCGACATATACTTGCTTAACTTACCCATTGCCAATGCAATATCAGGCCTATTGCACGCTATTAAATACATGAGGTTGTCTATAGCTTTTTCATGGAAAACACATTACATTTTTTCTTTTTTCACAGCATCTGTAGTATATTGAGCTGCGGAAAGTTTAAAATGTGCTAGCAGAGGAGTTCATACTCCTTTCGAATCGGCCATGTTGAACCTGTCCAGTATACAACAAACATACTTGATCAGACTCAATCATAGCTTTTTCTGTTCAAAATCCTTATAAATATCCATGCTTAATATTATCTTCGACTTCTCATATCCTTCATTTTAAAATGCAGACTTCAACTGACTCTTGCATTTATTGACATCCGATTGATTCTTTACCAAGATGAGCATCTCGTCAACGTAGAGTCCTAAAATGATGAGATTGAACATCTCATCATTTTCATGTAGATACAAGGATCATACACGCTTCGTTGAAAATCTTGTGAATCATAAACTCATCAAGTCGGGTATTCCACAACTTGTGAACTTGCTTCAGTACATAGAGTGTTTTCAGCAATCTACAAACCAATCTCTCTTGGCCTTTGACCTTAAAGTCAACTAGTTGTCTCATGTAGATTTACTCGTCTAATTATTCATAAAGAAAGGTTGTAATCACATCCATCTGATCTATAACAAGACTGAATGTTGCGTTCAATGCACATACCAGACGAATTGTATCATACTTTGCTACAAGCAAAAACAACTCCGTTGTAATCTATCCATCATGTGTGAAACCTCTAGCCACCAACCTGGCTTTGAGGATTGAATTCTCGAGGTTGAAAATGAACCTTGTATATTGTTACTATACTTGTCAGCAACCAGTGTAAAAACTTGGCGTAATAGATTCACCAAGTAGATCTGGTGTGCATTTCGATAGTTGAAAACATAAAAATTTGTGATTGCGATTTGATGATGATGTCACAATGATGTATCACAAGTTTAACAAGATATCACAATGATATGTGCCTAAATGATAAATGTGACTTTGGTTTCACATTAGTGCCAAGATGTCTTTTATAATAAGTGGAGATGTTGTACTGATACTTCATATTCAAGTGTTAAGTTAATGATATGCAACATTTCAGCGCTTCATATTTCCTTTCATTTCTGATCCAGAGAGTGTTAGTATATGAGTGTAACCAGTCTACGGATTCCATCTAGGTTGCGCGCGAGACTCATAACTCTCACGGTCAAACCCTTTCATCAGGAATAATTAGGCAATCGATATTAGTCGGTCGACCAAAAAATTTCAATCGTAACAATACAGAGAAAGCTTCCACAAGACGCTGTGCAGACTTGAAAC
The DNA here is from genome assembly GCA_037833965.1 of Marchantia polymorpha subsp. ruderalis. Classification (NCBI taxonomy): domain Eukaryota; kingdom Viridiplantae; phylum Streptophyta; class Marchantiopsida; order Marchantiales; family Marchantiaceae; genus Marchantia; species Marchantia polymorpha. The sequence continues at coordinate 722,058 of AP031357.1, forward strand.
TTGTTCTTCACTAGTTTCATCAGGTCAATGAACACAAGTTCGAGGTACCGTACTGCAGTATGTATTTTCATAAAAAGTCTGAAAAAATACTTCTATGCTTCATCGTTAAGCCTTCTAACATCAGTAAGCCGTAGATAACCGATGCCGGAGTTGCTGCCATAGAGGGGAGACGCATTTGATCATTTATATTCTAGGAGTCGATGCCGAAGTTGTTGCCATAGAGGGGAGACGCATTTGATCATTTATATACTAGGAGTCGGCGTTTGCACTGCGCTCTCTCTTTTCGCCACAAATGGAACTCTAAGTGTAGTTTCCCTTGTAGCGAAAAGAAAAGACGCACTGCGTCGTATCATGTACCCCACTACAATCTAATGGAAGTTAGAATGTTAGATCAGCCTGCTCGATAACATTAAAGAAAAACTCATTGCAATATTAAGACACTGGACAACAAAGTTGGATAACACGTGGTAGAGCCAAAACTAGTGAAGATCGTCACTTCCTTTCGGGATTTTGAGAACAAATTTCCCTCTCTGGAACTATAAGTTGAAACGAAAACCGACCGCTGCGAAAGAGGTGATTGGCCGCACAACAACACGGACGGATTACGAACAGAAAACTCTTCTGCCCAGTCCTGGTCACACCATGGTCGCATGTGAAGAGTTTTTGCGCTCATCCTGTGACCTAAGGCTAAACGTGGAATAACAACAACATGCACTGTAACATTCCGCATTGAACTTTGAAGTAGGGAAGAAAGGCCATTTTTTAATTTCCTACGAAAATCGTTCTCAGATCATATCGGGGTCATAATCGAACCGAACTCAAAGGGACATGACCAATCAAAGTTTAGAGTCAAAGTTTGGAGGAACCGAGACCATCGAAAGAAGGAAGTATCGGAACTTAGGCCAAACCATTTGCAAATTTCGATGACTCCTGTGACTATTCTTCTTTAACAAAAAGTTGGTTGGAAACATAGACCAAAAATAAGACTAATGCATACATCTCCGATGAGCTTTAGAATCTTACAGCTAGCTCCAACAAAGAATGTAACTCTTTTGTACAAGTTTACCTACCGTATAACCCAACGTAATATACAGATTCGGGTTTGCTACGACTCACCATTCTTGGCGGCCAGTATTTTCTCAACTAGTCCTGACATTTTCTCCCAAGCTATGGGTTTGCACAAATATCCATCTAGACCAGTCTCCTCCATGGGTCCACTTCCGGGAGTGTCAGCAGATAGAGCGTAGATGGGTACCCTTGATACTGGTGCTGGAAGACCACGGATAGCCTTAGTTGCACTCAAACCATCAAGTATAGGCATTTGCACATCCATAAGAACCAGGTCGAACGCTTTCTTTTGCACCGCCTCCACAGCAAGCTTTCCATTTCCAACGACGTCCACCTGAGCATAAGAATGTAAGTACCAGTCAGGAAAAGACGAGATGATAACCTTCATCTCAAGGCAGCTGAACCATCTTCACAACTCAAACTCGAAACTTGGTGGATTGACAACCACTAAAAACAATACGTGAAACAAGTCATGCCAGCCCAAAAAACAAAAGGAAGAATTGCTCAAAGAACTGGCCTCATGAAACTGAGCGGGATATTGCGACTCACCACGTGTCCGTAGTGACGAAACATCTTGCGAATCAATAGTTGATTGACGATGTTGTCCTCTGCAACTAACACGTTAACTTGTGTGCTCTTCTTTGGAGAAGTCTTCGATTGTTGCGATGAGGCCTGACTGGTGGAAGACTGTGTCGGAACAGGTTTCTCTAATGGAACCACCGACTCCACAAGCACCTCAACTGCCTCTTCGGCAGGTAGCAGAGGCACGGTCACAGTAACTGTGGTCCCTTCTCCAACTTTACTCTCAAACTGAAACTTTCCTCCTAACAATCCCAGTAATCCTTTGCAAATGGCAAGCCCAAGACCAGTTCCTGCTGCATCCCTGCAACCAACGTTCAGTTTTTTAGAAAACCGAACTAGCAGTTCAGCTCATCTGACAAGCTGCACAAGATGGTCGTAGAAGAAACTGAACAAAAAACGAAACTGAGAACGTGCATAGATCTCTACCTTCTCTGGCTCCCTGCTTGAGATGCGAGAAAGAGCTTTCGAAGCTGCTCGTCTCCGATACCAACACCTGTATCTGAAATCTTTACCTCCAGCCAGACTTTTTCGTCGGGTCTTCTGAACTCCTCTACTCTCTCGCTATTCGCAGTATATATTACACCATCGCATACTTTACAAATCTGCAAACCTCCAGAGGCACGGGACTCCTTTTGGTCATTTGCGTCTGAGGCAGATACTGAGCAAAAATTGTCCCCTGAATCATTAGAAGACACTGTGGGATTCCTCTCTTGACTTCCTAATCCTGATGTAATGGAAGGTGCTGTGTATTGTTCTACGGCTTTTTTTATCACGCTAAGGTCAGGAATGGGAAGATTCATGCATGAACGGTTGGTAGGATCAAAGGGCTTCACTTGGACTGGTACAGATGAGTCTGATTCGTTTTGAGAAAAGATTTCCCTCGCACCTGAGGCTACTATACAGTGTGGTTGACCACAGTCCTTCGGAGGTTTCTTTTGTGACATTTTGAGATGTTCTGGGAACAGTCTAGGAGATTTGGCAGACCAGAGCCCTCGATCTTCTGATGGAACACTGATAGTAAGCCTTTCGGCATAATCCGGCAATTTAATACCTGATGGCTCCGCTCTTAGTACAACTTCATTAGAGACGGTCAGGCAACTGGAAACAGAGCTTATTTGCCCAACTGAGGCAATTTCCCGCTTGCTGAACTTTTCACCGGAATGGGAACTCCCAAAAGCGTCTGAAGCGAGTCGTTTCCTGCTCATTTTCAAGTCTGAAGACGTTCTCTCGCCGCTTGATAGAATTTTTTGTCGGAAATGACTCGTATACTCCCTCGGAGTTGATACGCTCGGAAGGTTAGAGCCGCAAGAAGCCTCAGCATGGGGCGTAGACGCTCCTCCGGCTGAGCAATCTACCGTCAAAACTGAACGACCATTGAGTGCAGTGGTTTGTTTGATGGTGCAGTTGCCTTGTCGAGCCTGTAGTATCTGGCTTATATAGTCACTTCTTTTCACAGGTGATGACGAGGTCTCGGACACGGTGGCATCGAAACATTGGGAATCCAAATAACGCCAAGAAACAGTAACGCAGCCGCGTTCAGTGAATTTAATGGCATTACTGACCAAGTTCTTCAGTATCTGTTGGAAAAGCCCAAGCAAAATATAGTAAATATCCAACTAATAGGGTACACATGAAGCACATTAAGTAGACTTTTGTGACGATAGGACTTTAAAACTGCGCTTTCAGTTGATACTGTTCACAACAACACAATGATTCCTGACAGAAAATGATTCACAGGTTACAATGTCACTACAAGTAGATAGGTTGGACAGGTAAAGAACGTCATACCTGTCGAAGACGAACAGGATCGCCCCTGACAACATTCCTGGCACCCGGTTCTGAGACCATTTTTAGCTCCAGGCCCTTCTCCAGAATATCCTTTTTACTCAATGCATAGATCTGAAGGGTTACCACAAGAAAGCGTTAGTGACATGCTTCCGCTAACTTTTGACCACAGAGGCATGCATATTAAAATTAAAAATTAAAAATTTGATCCTCCTCAAAAATAAGTTCTACTTTCATAGTCCTCTTCGATCCAGGAGCTTGACCATGCATTTAGACATATACAGTAATGGTGATAGACGTAGGGACGTTGTACCTGTTCAAGGGTGTCACTAAGAGAGAAGTCAATCTCTTCAAGAATGAGGCGACCTGCTTCTATCTTGCAGAAGTCTAGGATATTGTTTATAACTTCCATCAGCCCTTCGGCAGACTCCTGCATAATCTTCATAAGACCTTGCTGCTCTGGGACCAGCGATGTCAGCTGCAACAAGTCCAGCATCCCAAGCACGCCTGCATCGAAACAAAGTTCAAACTTAAAATGTACGGAAACGAAACAAATCAAGAAGCAATACAAACAAAAGACAATCTCTCTTAAAATGTACGGAAACGAAACGAATCAGCGAACAAGACAAATCTCTCTCTATAGAAACTTACCAGTCATGGGAGTCCGCAACTCATGACTCATCATAGCAAGAAACTGGGATTTTCCCTTGTTCGCAGCCTCTATAGCCTCTTCGGCAGCCCTAGGTGCAGTAACATCTTCGTACAGCCAGAGACGCCCATGGGCAGCATCACTGCTCACTGGATATGAACGCACATGAAGAACGCGCCGTGGATCCTTCAGCTCCCAGTCTTCCTCGATCTCCAACTCGTCATCGTCAGTAAGCAGTCTCATCCAGCTGAAAGACAACATTGCGACTGAGATACTAAACCACTAATGACCGGATTAGATTTATTCAGACAGACGAAGAGACTAGTCAAAACTGGAATTGAAAGAACTCGTGATGAAGGGCCTGTCAGAAAGTTAACACTTTACAGGTTATCGAGGAGTGACCTCAGCATGAGCATTGCAGTTTTTTTTTGAAGTTCTATGAGATAATTCTCGTACAGACATCCACATTGCAAGAAATGGCAGGTCCTTACTGCTGAGGATCTGTTCGAGTGCTGCAACGCTCTGTCAGCTTCCTCATCGCCCCGGCAACCTTACTAGGGTCAACCTCACCATGAGTTGGAAGTTCTAAGAGGGCGGCCGCCGCAGGATTGATAACGACTTGGGCACACCCGTCGTCGACGAACACAACCGCCTCTGGCATCACCTTCAAGATGGCATCAAACCGTCTGCCAAGGTGTTCGTACTTCCTTGCATTGATGCGATTGGACAAAAGCATGGGAAGGGACTGCACGGCGTCCGCAAAGACATCCTCGGCAGTTGCTCGGACACTGTCGTTCCAAAGCCCGAAAAGTACTCCATTGTATCTGTAGAAATCACACAGGCGAGAGAATCAGGAAAACATTCATGCTTTAAGAAACACATCCAATGAGGCCTCGATATACAGAAAATGATGAATTCATACAAACTTCTACAGGGATTTCCATGCTTGTAATAGGTGCCAGAACTGTTTGACTACAAGTCGCTGTAAGATTCAGAGTAGGTCGGCGGGACCCTTTACACCATGTCGTTCCTCCAATTTAGTACGTATGGTCCATCATGCCCACCTGAACTAGGAGAATATACTGAGGTCCTTATAGGTTTTGATGTTTGAGAACTCACTTTTCCAACGAAAAGTGGTAAGCCAGAAAGGCTACAGGCCGTCTCCCAAGTGCACGGGTGAATTCCACAGGTAGATCCAAATTCTTCGTGCTCGTCACCTGCACGTGGTGATAATCCCAAATTAGAGAAGGTTCTTTCTTCTGTAAAAAGCATGAAATCCTTCCCTGGAAAATCAAAGAACTTATAGAAAGCTATCCGGTCTTATGTAGGAATGTTACTACGCAAGAACTCGAATTAAACTGTCTCAACTCATTAAGTCTATCCCAATGCCACCACAGTATACTGTAAGCGCGAATCATCTACAGCGAGGCACAGCAGAGACGAAGAAGTAAGGATTCGTAACACAGACTACACTGGGCTTATTGACGAACATGATTCAGTGTCAAGTAGCTTAACAAATCATGGACACATAATCGGGTTCAATTGACATCTTTGCCCTCCATATGGTAAGATACGCGTAGTTAACAAGTAATGAACTTCAGCCGGGTCATTCTCTCACTTGTCGGCTCACTCAAATTATTTTGAGAGATCTCAACGCTAGAATGTCGTCGGTACGAAGGTCACTCTGCATGTCTTACTTCGTTCGATAACACTTCAATTAAGCACGAAACTTCGTTGGTCACACAAATGATAAAATCGTCGAGCCATGTACGTTGCTAGCATGAGTCGCTAAGCTTACAAGGTAACCATTACCTTCCCGTTGATGTGCGACAACAAATCAGGCCCGACCTCCAGAAACTCAGCAAAATTGAGTGACTTCGGCAGGTAAAGGAGAGTCTCAAGTCCATAAATCGACCTGTCCTGGAACAGTCCTACTACCACCGCATCTGCCTTCGTCCCGGTAGCCACAATCTGCAAGACGGAGTATGGCAAGTGTACGAATGGTGTGCTGGGTGACTGAGGAGGGGAGTCCCAATGCAATTCCTTCTTTGTCGGACAGTTGGTGAGCTTAGGTGATGGAGGAACCTCTTCAAAGATGGGAGCGCCCTCTTGAATCAAGCTAAAAAAGTCGGATACACCAGCGCCTTCCACACTACCACTACCGGGGTCCTGATCCATGGATACGGCTCCTCCATCTCCCCAACCAAATGACTGCGCCCAGGGTTCTGTTAATCCTGCACCAGCGCCTATATCCCCCGTAAGAAAACCTTGACCGTAAGCGAGCAATGATGACATCGACAATATCTCAAATTAACTTCACTTTCGGAATAGTGGAAACCACCATCTATCCCCTTATAAAACATGAAGCTAATAAGCAAGAACCAGCCGAACGCTGGCGTCCATCTCCGCCCAATACGAGAGATCTTTGAGCCTTGAAATGCACTCTAGAGTTTCCTCCAACTGGGTCACTGTCTGGTATCTCAGTAGAGTTCTGAACCAAGTGTTTCCAATACGACTCTTTCCATAGCCTTCACACTATAATGATGGTTGTCAGCCTGCACTTGCCAAGCTCTCAAAGGTATATTTCTCTCACTAGATTCACACACTGCTTACTAGAATACAACGTATGGCAAAGCTGAGAGAGGTCTACTCTACCTTTTGACCCACTTACGGTCTTGCTGCCACAAACAGAGAGTCGGACCCCATGATCAACTAAGCTAAACTTCAGAGGTCAGCTAAAACACTCTGTGTAAGCCTGTCCACAGTGTGTGCACCATGGGCCGATTCCATATCTGTAAACCTTCTTGGTATTCCTGCCTAGGTGATGCCACTTCCACGGCCCAGTACTGCCACCCAATTCCGCAGCACTCTACTCTTCACTGATCCTATCATCCGGTAGTCGACCAGCGCAGACCCAACGAACGCGCTTCCCCGATAGACTTGTCCATCCAACAGCGTTTTCGAACGATAACGACCCTTCGACAACGTCTTGGTTTGTGAGCTGAAGTAGGCAGGAGGAACACGAGACTCTTCGTCCCTTCGGTTGGATCAAATTCAGACGGCTGTCACGGGATAATTGTCGTGACGGCCTAGACTTCGAGCGCCTTTCAGGAGAAATTTGTTTTCAGAAACCTCTGAAGTATCAACTCCTCGTCGACAACGAACACACACAGCACAACGAGGCTCACTCGCTGTTGGTGCTGAAAACCATTCCGATCACGCGTGTCCAGCATATAGTTGCATTCAACCCCCGACCGTGGCTTACTCACAGTGATCGTTCGCACGGGCAGCTCAGGCTTACCCCGCTCTTTCATAAAATAACTGATATCTTGCTTGGCATTTCCTCTGACTTATAATTACACAGAATCACGCGCTACAATCTATCTCAACGGAAATCTTTTCACTCGCTAAAGAGAGTTATCCTCTCTGTGTTTCTGATCCGCAAGAAGATCTTAGAGACTCTCCGAGATAGGCATTGCAGATACTATCTCCAACTTATTACCGTCCGGGATATCTCGACCACGGAGGAAGCGAGACAGAGGATAGAAAAAACTAAGAGTAAAACGATCGGCAACGAAACTCAAGTGCAGTAACAACCAGACAATTTTGATTTTTTTGTTGAAGGGGAGACCTTCTTAGCAGATCGGTAACCACGGAGCGCAGTGATGGTCCATCCAGGTCCAGGTCTTCCAGTCGAGGAGGCCCTGGTCTCTGGGACCCAGCAGCTGCAGATGTGCAAGAACAATATAGAAAAGCCGGGCCAATCCATTCAACCACGTGTTTCCATCCCCGCAGATTCAACAAGAGGACAAGGGCAGGCTTCATGCTTTGCTTATCTGTGGGAAAGGACACAGGTACTGTAACTCCTCTCTATTTTAAGTATATGTTTCTAAGAAATCCAGGGTACGCGACCCAACACACTAGTGTCTTCTCGCACCTCTGCCTTCCCGTCCCTGCTCTTAACCCCACATTTCGCGCTACCTCCTTGTCATCCTGGACTGGACTGGCTCGCTGTGGTTATGAGATTGCTAGATTGTCTATAACTTGGCCTATGCACGCTCTCCCGAGGTTCAGCAGTAGGCCCATCAGTTTCAACAGTTTCTGCTTTTCGCCTTTATTCAACAACCCACCCCATCATTTTACCTGATCTACTCTGTTTAGTCTCTTATCTTTATCAACCACATCTTCTTCCTCCACGGCTTGCCCCAGATCCTCTCAGTGTCAGTTACCGCCATCTCTGAAGACAGTATCCACGCCTGAACTGTAGATTCTTTTCCATCCCTGTTCTGATGATGAAAACATCCCGTTCCTCAGATGCTTTCTACTGTTTCTTCCAACGTCACCATCCACTCTTCGGTTTCGGTCCTTCCCTCCCTCGCCATCCACTCATTTTTCCTGCCCTTAGTTGACATTCCGCCATTTCTTTTAAAGTGAATCCTTACAGCCGAAATTTCAGATAAAAGGTCTTTGCCCTTGGCTACTTTGCCCTTTGTTGCCCTCTTCAGCCGCCATCTTCAGCTGCCGGGTGTACTTTTTAATCCACCAGATCTGTAACCGAAGGGGGCCTTCGGTAATCGGGGAAGTTTGAGCTAAAGTGGTTGCGGAAAACCCGGAGATGGTCCTGCCCTACAGCTCAAACTTCAGGAGACTAGCTTCCCACTTTAGCAACCCAGACAGTTACCACCTCTATATCTAGTTGTCCTCTCTAAGGTATTACCCTGCCTCCAGACTCGTTTTCAAAGTCAATTTCGCACCTTTTTGGCTCATTGTCCACCGCTTTCTGCTCCCGTGCTCCACCATAAACCTCATCAGATGCTCATGTTTTGACATATCTTTTAAAGTTCCATTCCGTTACTCTCGCGCTTTACGTCTCCTTTCGTTTCTGCACTCTGTCCCGGCTTCTCGGCTCTGCTGTCTGAAACCAGCAATGTTTCCCTCGGCCCCAATATCGACCCAGTGTTGGCTCCTCTCCAATAATGTAAGTCCTCACCACCCAAGATGTGGTCCACAGTGACATCAGACTCTCAACTACTCAAGAAGTAGCAAGTTTCCAATGCCTCCAATGCCCCCAATGACTCCACTCCATAAAAGTGGAACGCAGCCATGCACGCGATGTCATCCCCTACGGAGACTCCACGAAAGGTATGCCGATCTGCTCTCGACACGCGAAGTTTTCATCGGTTCCAAAGTTCCAAAGGTTCGTAGGTGCTGCAGAGGTCGTCGCTTCATTGGCCTTCAACATGCTTTCATGGAAAATCTGCATGCTTCATGGCACATAATCACTTTCCGACGATTGTTGGTACATGCTGCATCTCTAGAATCCAAGAACCCAAGAACCCAGTACACCACTAGCATGATGATGAAGCAGCACGAGGCCCACGAAAGGAACCCATGGCTGCCAACATTCCCGAGGCTCTTATTGGATTCTAGGGACGGATTACTCCGCCCAAGATTCGGGTTCGAAATTCGACGTCCGCCTTCCCCGGATTCTGTACCTGGCACGCTCCCCAACGTCTCGAAACGCAGGAGCTCGGACTCCGTACTGGTTAACCACACGTGGTTCGATGGATTCCGACGCCAGCCGGGGAGGGAATATTCTAAGTATGTGCTGCTTCCGGATGCCGAGAATTCTCCCTCTTGTCCGTCAGGCAGTCTAACTCGGCGAAATCCTTCCGGCAGCCATCTCTAGCTGTAATAATTTATCGAAATATTTTCTTCTTTAATTTTAAATTAAAAAAATTCAAATGACCTTTCAAAACAACTTACAACAGCAGATTATAAACTTCAAGGCTCCGACGAAATTATACGCATGGTAAGAATGTTTTTTTCAGGGGCTTCCCTTTTGGGTTCGGTGATAATCGTTTTCTCCCAGTCTTAACTTACTAAGAATGTGGCAAGCTCGTTAACTATACTCTTAGTTACCACTTTATTTTAGTCGTTGGCATTTTTTCCTGACGTCGTTGGTTTAGATGGATTCTCTAGCCTGAAGTAGGAAAGATTTGTTATAAGAGTATGAGCTGAGAGGGAGAGGATTTATAGGAGTATCTGCCAAGAGGTAGAGGCCAGTACCGCAGTATCGGAAACGTCCAAAGAGCAGGGACGACTCCGCATCACTGATCATTCGTTGTCGGCCCTGCGCGCACATCTGTACGACTTGTCTTCACCAATTGCACCAACAAGTGTACAGCGCCCATAAGCGCAATACTTTTCCTCTCACTTTATCACTTTCCACTCATTTGAATACATCACGTATTAATCCGAGGTTTTGTCTTTTTCCCCCCCGCGCTATGAAAGTTCTGTTTCGGTCCATTTAAATGTCAAACAATGTATGTTTTTCATATGCATGTTAATGTTGCAGTCCGAAAGTTCTTCTAAGGTGTAACGAACTAATTTACATAGAGGGCTTCAGCAAACACCATTGATGACACCTGTTTCGATTACCTGGAAGCAATGTAATGTTTTCTATAATTGACCAGATTCCAGGAATTGGTGTTGGTATCTTGCTATTTCACACAATTCAGGTTTCATTACATACTCATTCTAAATGAATAATTTACCTGACTTCACCCTGTAAAATAAAGTATAACTTCAAATTTTGGTAATATAAACCATTCAAAACGTATATATAATCTCGTATATAAAAACAATAAGAATATTTGTATATACAAGATCTTGATAATATAAATTATTTCAAATCTGAATCTATCTCAGTCACTTTTAAATGTGTAATTTGAATGAGTCATATCATAACCAATAAAGTTGAATCTTCATATGTGCAATTTTGACTTGGAAGGATTCTAGTACTTCGAGGAAAAGTTTCTACGCTTCATTATGTCTTGAATCAAATAGTCACATCCTTTGTGCATCGTGCATACAAAGTGTATCATCATGTATTTATTTACAATATATAATTTTTTCATAATTTTGCAAATTTTCTTCGCTGATTTTTATTATAAATATTCAATATTTCACCGCTCAAATCTCTACAATTATCTTCATCATCCTTCAACTTCATCGCATCTTTGAGTTTCCCGTCTATCAACCCTTTCAATTCATAAATCTAACACCACCATGATTTGTTGACCATTCCTCTTCCCCGCTTGACACACTCACTTAAAAAAGAAACCGATTATGCGTGTGGTATGTAATAGATTGATTATGATCAAGTTTCAATCTACGTCCACCTTTGCTCACATAAGATTCGTATACTCATAAATTCAAATATGTTTCTTATACAAAAAGGACAAGGTCTGCCCTAGTTTTGAAATCTATGCTGCTGAATACCGTTGAGGTGTTAAACTAAGAATATTGATTCTCCCACATCCGACCCCTTTTACGAACAAATCCAAATCCAGCATCGACAAGAAGGCATGGTCCTCTGTAGTGCATCCATCCTGACTTATCTTGACATCCGTGTATTGAGGTTAAATTAAGCGGACGTTCTATGCCAATAATCATGGGCCCTAGAAGATAGAACCCGGGGTACCGATGCTCGCTGGACAAGTCCGCTCATTGGTCACCACATTGAGAACTGACGTACGAACTCATGCCCATAATGGCAGGAAAGACTGTCAAAATAAGAAGGTATGGGTTTCACGTAGTACAGTCAAAGTCCACCAGTTATCAGGACGCCCGGGCAGGCCCGACATCAGCAGGCTCCCGCCTGTCCCGGTCAACCGTGACCGACCCATCCGATACCCAAATGGTTGTGGTGCGGGCCGAATTGTGGCCTCCATTGGCCCTTGGTCATCTCGAAAATTCTCTACGGGCCCTCCGGTCCTTCCTTGTGCCAAACAAATGTACGATACTCTTTGCTAGGAAGACCGGTCGGGATTCGGGAACCGGGGGAATAATATATCCCTGTCACAAGCGCGTCTGCATTCCGGTCAACGTCCGGTTTGCCGTCAGAGCACTTATTCCACTGCTGCCTCTCGTGCTGCTGTGGCGAAACCACGCCACTCGCCAACACTGCCGCCGCACCTCATCCCACAACCAGTGATAGTTCTACCGCGTGATCAGGGAATCACAGGCGCAGAGATCTTCACGTAGTAAAGCGACCACAGTAGATGAGCACGGAGAGGGACAGAGAGCAACCGTGTGACGGCTGAAGAAAATCCGACGATTTGTGCCTCGTAGATGTACGGCAAATCGGTGTGATCTTTGCGCTGGAAATCCCCCGGACAACCGAGATCCAGATAGTGCAAGAATGTAACGCGTGCGCAGTTCAACTGGTTGCGCAACATGGTTGTCGGGAAAATAGAACCGGGGGTCCAGCAAAGTGAGATCAGAAAGGACCGGACGTACACCCTCTTTCCTTTCTGTCACCATCTGCGGCATCGGGTACATCTCTGGGTACACTTACAAGTGAGGCTGGTTCAAAGATAGCACAATCAGATGGATTTTGTTGTCTAGCTCTGGATCGGTAATTGACCTTCTCAAGGCTATGGCTGAACTACGCCAAGGGGAAGTGGGGGAACTCGTTTGGGCCTGTACAAGTGTACGTTAAAGAAATCTAAGGTCGGGATGCTTGCAATATTTGTTCGAACTTCGACGCATGAGCTACTCCCAACATGATTCCATCGAACGAGGGATCTTACTTGGGAATTGGACCGACGAGACTACTCACATGACCACGGAATTCACAGATTCTAGCGACATGGTTGGTGCGCACTACTTAGTTGTCCATGCTTTGGAGGCTTATAAAATCTTTGCCTAGAACAAACTCGGATATTCAACGCCACCTTCGTTCCTCGACCACAAGAGCCTGACTCTCCATGAAAGCCCCACCAACTTGTTTGTACTGTTATGGGATCTTTATGCCAACCAATTTCTAGACTCGGGAGTCCAAAAGAACCACTATGGCCAAGAATATTTCCCACTTATAAATTTTTTACCTGAAAAAAAAGAAGTCCAAAAGTCTTCTATGCAACCAACACCTGGTCATTATGCTATGCAATACCCAGTATCGTAAGATAGTTGGTAAATATACTAATTTTGATGATAGTTTTCATGAAGATTAACTAAGATTCTTAATAAATGTGAATAGTGAAGATGTTATAAATAAATTCCAATCATATTCCAACTAAGTAAAGAATCATCCTTGAGATTACTGTCGAATATAGCTTATGAGGTTAACGCTAAGCCATTTGGCACTTTTCCACTGAATCATTCAAAACTGATTTTAATAAATCATTTCAAGTTTTCATATTTCCAAGATACCACACATTTAAACTTGTAGAGATGTTAGGTATAATTCAAATAAATTTTCAATCTAAGTTGTACTCAGTTAATGCCAACTTTGTAATTATCTTTACAATTATATTTACAATTATATTTATAACTTTGATTTTTTTTAAATATGTAATAAAGGATGGAATAGATAATATATGTATATACATATTTGATAAAATTAGAATGATAGATTAATGAATTAATAATATGTATAATTTGAGATCTATCTCTAGTGAAGCAGTTTTTTTTTCTTCAAATAATTTTGGTCCTTCAGCAAACCAAACTGCCAATAACAACAAGAGTCACGTGCGAACGAAAATTTTAGTTTTGTTTTGACTTGAACTGACGAAGGAACAAATGAGCAAGGGGACACGAGTTAGCAAATCTCTGATTCCGAAGACTGACTACGAAGGAACGAACGAAACATTATTTTCTGACAACTGTCATAATAACTTCCTTCTTCATCGCTTGGAGAGCCAAATGACGTACCAAAGTATCTACTACTACATCTACTGTAAGCTCCCCTCATCCACAGTTGACTGCAAGTAAGATACGGCGGTGAAATCCCGCACGCGCCTATAGTGCCCTTAACGTTCCCACAACTTAAACAAGGAATTTCCAAGATGTTGGGATGGGGCTCCAACAGTCCAGTCACAGATTTCAAGCATCAACACTCCAAGAAATAAGGTCCCTCTAAATGCAACACGTCGCTAGTTGCACTAGCTCACCACCGGGCTTTTCAATTCTTCGGAATTAAGTAAAATTAGTGATTTATTTTTTATTGTATATCCATCTATGAGTTTCACATCTCTGTTTCATTTATTAAGCAGTTCGCCTAGAATATGCTATCTTGGAGTAAAACGTGAGCGGTTAATTAGCCCTCACTCTCTTATAGCAACTAATTCTAAGATAGAGTGTTCGACCAATCACTGAACGTACAGTAGGGTGTTAGATAATTAACCACTCCCATTAAAAAATATGTTAAGACATTCAATATGAGTTGAAACGTTCAAATTTCTAGAGCTCAGATTTGAACATGTTGATTGAGCTTTTTTCCATAGTCATCATTATATCCAGATTTTTCAAATTTAGATGACAAGTTTTGACTCAAGTTCAAAAATTGAATATCATCACAATATTCTACCTGATTTTGTAATAAAGTATATAATTTCGTAACGAAAAAGCTGCTTCACCAAAAACTTTGACAACCAGTAAGAGATATAGACTCGAAAACATGAGTAATCAGAAGTAACCGCAAGAACCTACTAGTTTTGGATCTCTTAACAAAATTAGGGGCTCGTACACTAGCCCAGATTTCTCTTGCTCCATGTTATCACACTAATTATGATGTCACTGTGTGTACTGTAATATCGAGCCCTGTGAGGCAATTTACTGATCCGGAATACACGAAGCGGAGACTTTTGATTTATGGGCATGAAGAACCGACCCCCAACAAAAGACACAAAATCATGGACTTTACCTGAGGCCAAGTGACTTGGAGGACGTAGAGGACAGCGGTTGATCATGCACACATGATTCACACAGACGAGTCGATATTCGCCGCACTGCTTCCAAACTAGCCCTTTTCCCGAGACAGCGCACGGCGTGAATATGCCTGCCGAGAACATTCTGATTTCGCTGTGGCCTCGAACTGGACCCCACCGAAATACGGCACAGTATAAGATCGCTGGAGCTGCAAGCCAGAGAAGTACCGAGACCGGTATGTGGATTTGCGGTGGGACACGTCTTCCAGGAAAACACGCTTCCCAAATGGGGGAAGGGGGGGAGTTGTATCTCTCAAGAGATCACGAGAGAGATGCATATCTGGATGATATTATTCGAAGCATTTCATGCCAGGTCAGATCGCGTCCCCCTAGCCTAATACATTCTTCCCGGGTCGGGGATCGTCTCCCTCCCTCAGAGAAGGACAGTGATGCTGCTGCTGTGCTGCCCTCCTTCGTTCGTTCTGGGCCATGTGAGGAATTAAGGCCAATGTAGGCGACTTTTGTTTCCTCCTCCATGACCGGTGACTGTTCGGAGGCTTTTTCTATCTACAGCTCGCTATGCCCCAGACGGAATCCCCGTTCTTTATGGTTTCACCTCATAGCCTGCACCATCATCCAGATCACGCGTACGTTTGTAGTTTACAAACGAGCGAAAATGGTTGTAGCACTAAGAGGCATGACAGCTGACAGATTCTCGATGTACGTACAATGAAAGTAAAACCTGGGCATCAGCTAGACCTGTAAGCGAGAGCGTTGCGAACGATGAGAAGAAAATTTTACAGGAAGAGTGCACAGGAAAGGCTGGGTGCGCTGTAAGTAAACGCTGATAGCACGAGAGCGGTCATTGATGGAGGTCACCTCGAAAGTCGTTACGCATTCATACCATCTCATCCACAATTGCGAAAGGGCAGAATTTCTGTAATGTTCTACAATCAATTCCCATGATGAAGCACATGGACACATCAACCGGGCGGGAGAGTCTGAGAAGTTGATGTTCAGGAGTTGTGTGCGGAAGCCGGCTCTTCCCCACAAACAGAACCACGATGTACTCGTGAAGACCGCACCTAGACTGTTTCTATAAGTAGAAAGTTGATGTTGCAAGCTTCTAGCTTCTCTTGCAGAGAGTCCAGCGACAATGTGCGTCATAACCCCCTCAAATCCGATTCAGAATAGGATCTCAAACGCAATATGTTCAAGAGAAGTTAATTCTAATTAGTATTGGCGATGTACTATATATCTAATTTGGGTCTATATCGTGAGTCTCACACCATGACGATAACTTCTTTTCTGGACGACAAGAGGATCTTTATTCATCCGATGGCGTCGTGTTGATCAGCGGTCATATAACGTAAACCACACTTCGCTCAACGATTAAGCCACCCATTTTGGAAGAATGATTTACAAGCTCATTGTTATTGCGTGGAGAATTCTGAAAGTTAACTTTGGTTGTTCGTGTCTCCGCGAGTTATCGTGGATGAGCACTAGTTGAAAATTCATAGCATCCGCCTATCATACCTTCAACAAACATTTACATTCTGAGATGGGTGTTATGAGAACCACAATGGTTGAAAAACCATTATGGTTCTCATACTGCCTGATCTGTTGATGTCATGGAACGTGAGTAAGTTGGTATCTTGCCATCTAAAAAGGTGACACAATCGGGGATGATTGTGTTTGTCATTTAGGATAATAGCTTTCTGCATAGCTTGTATCTTTATGAATCGCAAATGATTGGCATCCCGGTGGACTCGTTAATTTAGCTCAATTCCTCATATTGTCACAAGGTTTGCACATTAATTGTTGCTCCATTCTTTTCAAAGGTTGATATATTCTTTTTTCCAAGACATGGTCCAGTCTCCTTGCAATTGTACAATAAGGTCAAAGATGTTTTCCTAGTTCGCCGTGTCTCTACAACCAAATAGTAGGCCATTTGATGTCTTATCCGGTTATAGTGTGTAATCATAGAACTCGTTAACCATGTTGGTTGCTTATTTGTGTATGTCATCTCTAAATTTATTCTCAAGAAATGAATCATACAAGTGAACAACGAACAGAGTTAGCTAGTTGATAATTTCATTTTTTATGGACTTTAGTGTACACATGCGCCAAAACAAGGTGAACCTGCAAAAGAAAGAGTGCATGCTATACGTCGATAAGCATAACTTAGTACCTATGGCGCACATTCCACGCACATTAAATGAAAGATGATTCGGAGGTCCTAATTTTTTCACCAGGCTCGGCCTCCCGTTTCAAAGTTTGTGTTTCCTCCAAAATTCAATAAACTGGTGACTATATGGCTCTCCATAGCGGATATTACGTATGTGGCACATGCACACCTTTTCCTACACCTTTAACCACATCGGGCCAAAGTAATGAGTTCGTGATCGTATCATCAAAAACAGGCCTGAAGGCTTGGAGTTTTGCCATCTGGATCCAAGGTGGGTGCAACAGACCAAATGATATGTAAAATATATATATATATATATATATATATATATATAAAATTGAAAATAGAAGTTCAACTCTGATCTTGTTAAGCATAATTAGTTCAAACATGGCAAGATTACGCTAGTTAGCTCTTTTGCTTTCGATAAATTTTACCCAACCAGACTTTTTTTTGTTATTCATTCAATATATACTGCGTGTCAATAGGAGTCGGGTTTCATAGCGTTT
This sequence comes from Marchantia polymorpha subsp. ruderalis, assembly GCA_037833965.1. NCBI lineage: Eukaryota > Viridiplantae > Streptophyta > Marchantiopsida > Marchantiales > Marchantiaceae > Marchantia > Marchantia polymorpha. The sequence continues at coordinate 739,551 of AP031357.1, forward strand.
TTATAAACGAGTTTTATCAATCAGTCCAAATTGATCGACTTTAAGCTTTTTTCTCTCTCGAGTTCTTGTAGCTCGAAAATTTGTTGATTGTAAAATTATTCACCTTTTGCACCCATTGGCTCGTACGTGAACAAACTATATGCACTGTTGATGTCTTCGCATACTAGTAGAAGAGAAAGATATGCACAACGGGAGCCAAAAACAACACGGCTAAACCTAATCTCAATTGTAACCTCCACTTCGACCATAATTGAGAGTGTCTCTAATTTCTCATTGAGTTTGAGAAAGGCAAACAATCTTAAATCAATTGATGGGGATCCTGAAGATTGGAGCTATATTCAGTATCACGTGAAAGTATATCTCAAGCCGAACGTTATCAATCAAGGTAAGTAGCATGATATCTTCATGAATTTGTCTGTAGCTCTGTTGGAAAATTACCATCTCAGGTAACTTTCCAAATGGGTGGTATTATTTTATTGAAGCAAATGAGCTTCAATAATTAAAAATAAATAAATGCAAGATCATGTCGATGAGTATAGTGATTTGCTTATGGACTTAAATGCCGAATGTACAAATCTTCCAGTGATAAACGCAAGCGAAGTGAACTTTTGAGTTCATTGCTGGCATCATATATAGTACTTGTCACATGTATTAATTCATAGTAATAATGAAATTAATCTTGAAAAAAATTATTAACAATATTAGTTGAAGCTATGCAACACAACTTATTTTCTGTACCGTACATTAATTCTCAAAATCATTTAAGAAGTCCTAATCAAAGAGATTAATCATAGTCTAAATTTTTATTAAAAAAGGAACTTTTACAAAAAGAATAATAATTTAGAAATATTTAAATTTAAACAATCATAATTACTCTATATATTATATTTAAAAATAAATTTTATATTTTATATTTTTTCCATCAATCATAATTTTATGTGATATCAGTATATTAGATTTAGTGCATTGTGTATAAATAAATTTAGGAAATAATATTTCATGTGGAAGTAAAGGAAAATTTTCGGCATGTAAATTTGATAGAAAACAAAACATTATGTTTGAAGCACAAGAGAAATTTATGATGAATATTTATAGATTAAAGAATTTTGGTTAAATTTTATTTTCTTGAAAGACATGTGAAATTAAAGTATCAAATATTATTTGAAATCTATGGTTAGACGAAGATGAAAATTTGAGTGAATTATTCATTTCACTAGAAGTAAATGGTTTCTTTTACTGTAAAAATTGGCTTAAAATGTTATCATGATCTCAGAACAAGAAGTCTAGTTCATGATCAGTTTCATTTTTTCTTTCATATAATAATAATAAGTATATTTTATAATTAAGTTTTTCTTATCTTATTCTAGAAAAATAGTGAAATAAAAAAATATTTTAAAGTTAAATAAATTTTTTTGTTTTAATCAACGTTCACAAGCTTCTATATAGAAGTCAAGCTAAATTTGGGTATAAAAAATGTGTTGGATGATAGGCTTCGTATTTGTGTTGAAAAAGGAACGTTTACATCATTTCTTTTCTAAAAATTGTTTCACTATGATAAGTATGATGCGCTTTGATTTAGAGTTCTAAGTGCAAATTTTGAGTATATGTTAAGGTTAAAATGAAATTTTTATTAAAAAAAAGTTGGAACAAATCTGCAATCTTAGTTGGCGCCGGATGAACATGACAAAAATGCCTTTAAAAGCTTCAGAATTTTTGAACAAGATAGATGTACCTACTAAATCCCTTAATTAATACCGATGAATCTGAGATTAACTATGGATTGAAATTTTGATTGCATTGAAAAAAAAAATTAGGTTAAAACTTGAAAAAAAATTCTATTTAAAAAGCTGAATGCGAATGATTCATAACACCTTTTAAAAATCTTATTTTCCAGAAGTTGACATATTTTTTCTAAAAAATTAATTTTATTTGTCTATTTGAAAATCATTGCAAAAACAATCTAGTTCGTCTGTTGAGTTGTGACTCTGGTGAATGTTTGAGTCCTAAGCCCACAAATGATTCATTATACCATCTCTTGACTGACTAATTATTATTTAACTTGATTTACTATTTATAACTAAATTTACAAAAGAAATTATTTTTAATCAAATTTATATATAATTAAAGAAAAGAGATTTTTTTTTACTCAAGTAATTTCAAATTAAAAATTATGAAAATATTTCTGCCTTTTCTTCGCGTCAATACATTAAATAGCAAAACTCTAAATATATTTAGTTTCATTACTCCTACTCCTGTTTATATTAAATATAAAATTTTTTGGTTTTTTTCTTATTATAATTTTTATAGATCACTATTGATTTTATTAGTGTTCCAAGTATCATTCAATTCAAATGTTTAAAATTATCAATTTTCAGTAATTTATTTAATTATTAATGATTTGAATTTTTACAAATACTTCATTTTCTTGATTCTCATTATTTTACCAATCATCATTATCATCATTGACATTTGATTAGTCAGTGCTAATCAAATTGGCTGCAGTGAATAAAGTACAACGATGACAAAAAGTACAACAAAGTGAAAAAAATAAGTTTATTTATTGAGAAGAATTTAAAAAACTTCAAAACAAGTTTTAACAAAATTCACATTATTTTTATGTATATTATTTTTAATATAAATATAATCATAATCATAAGATAAAAAATTTCCATATTTTTTTATGTTATAATGTGCTTTTGTGGTTTACAATTGAATGAATTTTAATTATTATTAGAATTTATCTATTTGTAAAAAAAAAAAACACATCAGATAGTAAAATTACATCAAATGTGCTTGTTTAGAAGCTTCTAATGGTTAACATATCATTCACGCTTGCCTATTGAATATGTGTCTTTAATTTTATCGTCATCTTACATATTCGTTTAATTATATTGTAAATTTCAATAGATTGCTAAATAGTTTTATATGTGTGTATTCTCTTGATGAGTACGCATATATAAAACATTGATGAGTCATAAACATTGATTTTTCTTGTCATCTATTTGTTGCAGCATAGATATGCTTGCAGATATTGATATTCATATAAGATATGAACTATAATAGTCAATGAATTTTCTAACACAAGCATGTGCAAGAAAAGTCTATCAAACAATTGAATTACGGTTTGTTGTAATGTTTGACAATTCACTTCACACATACATGAACATGTAATTTTATTACATATATTTACATAAATGAAATTTAATTAATTGAAAAAAATTGTAAATTTGTTCTTATTTTTTTTCTTGATAAATTAAAATATTTCAAAATATGAAAGATTTTGCATTCCTTTTTTACATTTATTTAAGTATTTTCTTTTATAATTCTATTTCTGGATTACAAAAATTGCAATGTATCTTTCTTAGTGTGTATCATTTAGACCCAACACTTGAATGCTGAATGTTTATTTTACTGAATTTTTTTCTAGCTAATTTCATCTTCTTCACCTATGTGGTCTTCACTTTCTTATTTTTTGACTTCATATCTCCAAATCCATAAATGAGAAAATTACCTTAAAATATAGAAAAACTTTCACATTAAACGATAGCAATGATGATAAATCCAAGATAATGACTTATATTGAATTGGAAGTGGTAATTATTAAGGAAATCTAATCATGTATGGCTTTAAAAATATGAAGAAAATGAATAAGAAATAATAATTAATGGAGATTCAAGTCAACAAATTATATAAAATAAGGGACTAAATCCCACGTTGGTTTAAGTAGATTCATCTTTTCTAAGCACTTACATTCTTACTGTATTATCACCTGAAATGTTATATATAATTCAGATATAAAAAAATTTGGATATAATTTATGTTAACATATTTTCTCATCATTATCACCATTTGAATTGATTTTCTATTCACGAAATGATTACATGATTTTTCAATATCCTTTTCTCATCTCTTCTTGTTTAAGTGGCGTTATCCCTTGTACCGTCTGGTTGAATGAGTAGCTTCTCTCCGTCATCCATATATTACTTTGTAGTCAGCAATTTTGATCACCCTGATATTCTTGTATCAGTCGTTCTGGAGGCGTACTCTCGGATTCCCGTACAGTGGAATGTCACACTTGGAGTTACACGGCAATTCCCGACTTAATACGACGAGCGCCGGTCACGGCTGTTCACCGGCGACCGTGTCCGAGGCTGTCGAGACATCCCTTGGTCGACATCGGAATACAACTGTCCGCCCGTCGGCGCCACTCCGACAATAACGGGCTGCCCAAATGAAGGACGTCCCTTTCGGTCGGTGCGAAGGGAACGAGCGGGTCGCGACGAAATTTCACTACGGGCAAACAGTTGACCATTACTCTGGAATGTTTCGCATCTGCAGATCCTCATTGGACGGCCGGATCGAGACCACCCGGCCCGAAAGCTCCCAGGCCCCGCCGCAGCGGTCGTGCCTTCTCCCGGGTTCCTTTGCCATCGAAGAGGCTCTCGCAGTGACTCACACTTGGCGCTCGTGATGCTCGACTTAACCGCGGCTAAAGTAGCCTAATGACTAAAGTTTCCTCGAGATCCCCCCAACTTTGACCGTCCTCCACTTTTTGTTCGTTAGAGTAAAATGGGCGAGTGGCAAAGCGAAATCGACGGGAAGACTATTCCCACGCGACTACGGTTCTCTCGATGAAGAGAAGGGGTTCTAAACATTTATCAATAGGTTAAGTGACATTCAGCGATACATTCTTCCAACATCTTCGAAAGGTGTGGCTTAATTTCAATGTGACGATAGAAGTATGTATAATTCATCTATGAGCTTCCTGTCTGGTCGAATTTTTTATCATCGCCAAGAGGAAGTGATCGAGGGAATTAGAGATTTCGCTGATTGGCGCTTTGGTCCTTGGGGCTGTTCCCAAGCTATGTCCGCTGGAAGAATCTCCCTCCCTCCCTCCCTCTCCACCTCGGAACGCTGTGAAAAAGGGAGGCCGTTGAAAAGTTTCACCCATGTCTCTTTCCGATCTCTCCGACCTCTCTCCACCAATTAGAGGCGAAATTTATCTCTGTCTGTTATTTCGATTCCACTTCCGGAATGTGTTCTTTTACATCTGTGACTTCTTTCGAATGCTTTCTTAACTCCAGGGTTTAATTCTCCCGTTCCATCGGAAGAATCTTGCAAGTGAGCTTGCGATTTAAGACGAGAGACAGGGTTTCATCTAACTTACTAAATAGAGCAAACCGTCAATGTGACGGAAGTTTGTTAACCGTGAACTTTGGAGTTCAAGCTAGAGCGTTGTGGATTTTACCTTCAACCCTGGTACTCCAATCCAAATTCGCTGTCTCAAAGTAAAGATGCATACCTTCATGAAAGGTGTCATAAATACGTCTGCCAATTGGGACACGATGGTGCTAACACTATCATCTCGATCGACATAGGTCGAGAGAACGATATTCCAAAGATAGTGAAAATACCCGCCTGGGAAACGAGGCACGTCCTTCCATCTCTAATAGAGAATCTGCAGTCGGTCGTCAGGCATGCTTCCAAATTACAGCCATTTGGTGCAAGCTGGTGCAGTCATCACAGCGTGACATCTTCCTCCGAAAGCACTTGTGCATCTGCATCAGTCGAGAGTACTACAAGAATCCAATGGCTTCTTGATTAGGGCACAACGAAGATTTCTGGCTTTTGTCTTCTCCGCAAGACATTACGCGCCGTCCGAAAGGTCGATCGTTCGAAGGTTCATGCGTCTCCTTCCTCTTCCTTCCAGGCTCCAGCTCTCTCTCTCGAGACCTTGTGACAGGCCGGCCACCCTTGTCTTCATCTGCGGTTTCCCCATATTCCTCTCGTAACTTTTGCTTCTAATTGTTCTAGAATGTACTGCCTGAAGGCTCTTGAGTTACATAATCTCCTTACGATTTTTGCACGTCAATTCACGATCTTAAGGTAAGCTGCCAGGGTCGTTTCCACCATATGATGATTTTGCGTTCAAGGATCGAGCCATGTCCAAAATGGTAGCTTAAATTAATTTTAGTCTTTTAGCATTCTGTGTTTCCACACAAGATTTTCCATTTAGGCCGGGCCGGGTAAATAAAAACATACAATAAATCAAGTTTTCAATCGCTGACTGACTGAATATGTTGCTAGTAAATTGACGTGCCATTTCTGTCAAAAATTCGTCTCCCGACTGCAATGCCGATCCAAGAATTAAATAAAATCAACTAACTGAAACAAACTTCGTATATCTATCTATTAGAGACGGGCCATGGATCATAAGCTCAGATTAGCAACTCAACTTTTAGGTAGCCCGCGCTCCCCACGGCCTTTAAGATCGATAGATGATTTCATTGTAAAAGCTTGAGAAATGTACAAAATGTATTTTGAAATATAATAGCATCATGAAGAAAAACTTGTGATGATATTTGTAAATGATATTTGTGATGATAATTGTTTGTGAAGTTTGAACTAGCATGTAAACTCCAATTGAGATATTTCAAAAACCTACTCATCGGCGTATCTTTACCACTTAGAGTCTACTTGAATATAATATGGTGAAATTCGGAGAAAGTGACTTGCCAAGAAAGAGATATTTTTTCAAATAAATGAGCTTTAATCAGTTCAACAGATATAGAAAAGAAATCGGCTAGTCCAAGTGACAGAAGATACTCGCAGATAAGTTCTATACACGTAATACATCACGTTTATTTTTTTAAAAAAATAGTATGCACACATTACCATAGCTTAGAAAAGAATGAGAATATTTGAAATTCATTAATGCGCTACATTCATCTTTTTTTAAAAAAAATTGAGTAATTTACATCCTGAATGTTTTATATAACGTGAACACAGATGTGGTGTTAGATACAATAGTAAAAAAATTCTCCTGGAAAGCAACAATTTTTTATTCGTTTCGTTTATAAATTCTCCCGGAGCTATATCATAACAAGTAAATGGCAATTGAATAAGTATTCACATCTCTCAATGTGAATCCGTGACATAAATCTACTGACCTCTTTCATATCGACTTATTCCTTGAACGACTTCCCATCGTTTAATTATTTATTTATGACGCTCAGAAAGCAGCCCCAAAGCACACCCAATGAGAAAAAAAAAGGAAAAGGCTCTGAGGACATGATCACAACAAAAGTAATGTCGAAAGATTTAATCATTTAATTATTTAGCCCACCGAGCAACGATAGGCCTGTCGATGAGCACCACTTGCGACCGCATTGATGCCCGACGACCACCACGCCGGCCGTCGAACCGGAGGAGTCCTCCAGCAGCTCGAGCTTTCAGCGATGGAGGACGAGCCCTCGCATTGGGGCACTCGGTGCGGGTGAATCATGAGCAGGCGAGGCCGACGGCGATAGATGACAGGCGAGGGGAGGCTGGATTCGCGCAGGTCTCTCCCCATTGTGCAGCCGAGAGGTAGGGATTTGATGGAGCTCTGGAGCACTGGAGGGCTTCGACGATGGTGCACGACAGTTGCAGCTTTCGACGCGTTCGTGGGCTCTGGTTGGGGTCAGATGCGAGCCTCGAGCTTCAAGAGCGCAGCCTTTCCAAGTGTCGAGCGGCTTCGAGGCCACCAGCGTCGTCACCAGGGTCCACTCTTTCCTCAGGAGCTTGCAAGTTGGCAACGTGGGGGCCCAGAGCCCTGCCCCTACCTCCCCTCCCCGGCGGTGGGGAGGGAAAGCTAGGGCTTTCTGCTGGACATCATCTCCGAGGCCGCCAGTGAGAGCCCTCGATTTCTCGACAACTAGCTCGTTAGGAAAGATCCCCAGACCTTCGCGCATCGCCTCCGTTAGAGCAAAGATATCATGAGCCGGAATACTATGAAGTCCACGCTGATCATTTGATCTGGGATTCTGTGGACTCCAGGATCAACATTTGGCGGCACATGGAGACTCCAACTCTGGTCGAGAAGAACTCGCCCCACCCCACCATGGTTTGGGTTTGCATCGGCGATCTTTATGAAAAGTAGGAACCTGTGGATTCGATCTGACGGTTTGTGGACACTATCCCTCATCTGTCTATGTTAGAGCACGTTCAAACTTGGAGGCATTTCTAAACTCTTTAATAATTCCATGGTCCTGCATATCGAAACATGAGGTATGTACCTCATTTTTGATGGTTTAGAGCACTTTTCAACGTGGAGTAATTCGAGCTCTTGCAGGTGTTCCTATCCTTTCGGTGCCTTAGTTGCAAGCAGCGAGTTTGGTACTACATCACACACCAAGTGATGCCCCGAGTTGCGTCCAACATGAGTAAACTCCCTCCAACGAAGGGAGCTCTTTACCGCCTACATGTATAAATTTGACTAATCTATGCAGTCTTGTAGCACATTACGACGTCCTCCCTTTGTCTCTTTTTCTCGATAGACAAGAATACAACCATAATAAAGTATCGGACACTACCTGACATGGCGTCATACATCTAAAACTATGGAACGAGCAGCACATGCAAGAAGCTGGCGGCTATTTTGGTAAAGTAAACGAGGGAGTTGAGTGGATAATGTGAAAATGCTTGAAAAATGGAGTACCACATTCTTGGTGGGATTGGGAAATAAACCATAGCCTGAAGCTAGTAGCACGCATAGATTTGGAACTACATTTTAGAAGCTGAAAGAACTAAATTAGCGCTTCTTTGCAGATGCCAAAGTTGATTAAGATTCCTCATGAAGTCTTCGGTGGTCGGGTTGGACGACAGGAAGAGACATACAACTTTCTCAAACAGCTACGAAAATTGTAGACGCTTCAGTGATTTCTACGATTTCGGATTCGAAACCAGCAAGAATGGCTCTGATCAGCCAGAGTAGACACTAGACTTATGGAAAGTTCATGAGCTGGAAATTCCATGACTGTAAGTAGTGCACAACTAGCTTCACAAACGACTGCTATGATGTTTTGCTTTCCAGTAGTAGGAAAACAAAACATATTTTCCGTTCACCCATGTGTGTGGCCGCAACATCACATGCGTCCAACCAACTCTACAACTTTCTGATCGCAGCTCCAGTCTTAAACAAATCTTTCATCGAACTCTTTCCAGACGTGTCTAGTGTTGTGGAAGTCAGGCCTACGAGACTGAATTTTATTCCACGACTCTGTGAGACAACGCAACAATCTAAACTGTTTTAAAGCTCGGAATTGCGTGTGACAGATCCCTTAAAACGTCACACAAGAACACAATATTGAGCCCTTGCGCTTTCTAATGTGAACCCATGTGGAAAAGATTAGGTGAGTGCATGGCTGCCACTGGGGGCAACACATAAGCATGCTTTCCAGAAATTCGCGCTTCTCTGCACGTTGTTTTCTTGTAAGATTTCCAATATGTGAATGCAAGTCTTACTATCTGGAAGTTCTTCTTCAGGTAAGGACCGGCAAAAAGAAGGCTTATCTCCCACGACTTGTCACATCTCCAGCCTTATACATGATACGCAGGACAGACCACTTTACCCATGATATACAAGCGGTAGAGACTAGGGATCAACGTTATTTGTGTTTGGGCAAGATTGTCTCCAGATTGGCCGGAGTCTGGCTGTTTACTGCTTTAACTCGCACTGGGAAGATGAATTGTCATTGGAAGTACATGTTACCTGCCATAGCAGATGTACATTGTGTACTGGTATCATGTAGTGATAACAAGCTTGGATTGGGGAACAGACATACAAATCTGCATTGTAGATCGAGCGGTCTCCAAGATGTACATTCCTATCTTTTTCAGGTGGTAACCAAACATGATTGGGGGATGTGCAGGACAAAGATCAAGCCTTGAATTTATTATGATGAAATGTAATGGGATATAATGCAGGTATGCAGTACATCCATAAGAGAAATAATTGAGGTATGGATGAAATGCATACCTGCAAACCATCCATTTGACAGGATTTAAGATTTGGTGAGTATACTACCTCCTATTTTTGAGGTGGCCTCTCGATTGGCAGGTGAGCAGAATACCTGAAACCTTGTATCTGTCCTTTTTCTCTTTAGTCACGTTTCAAAATATTGAAGCTCTCGAGGTATGTGGTTAGATCCCCTCGTCGCCTATTCGTTAAGGGTTGCTTTCTTTCTTCAGCCTTAAATCACTACGTGGGTGTATTAGCCATAGTCCATGTCACTTAAGAAATGCATCTTACATCTCCCTTGCTACAGAAATGCATCTTTCAGTGACTGTTGTATTGCATGATCTGAAGGTATATCTGCATGTGTGTTGGTCAATTTTGCGTTGTCAGTCAGAGGCAGCGCTTATAAGCATGATTTTGTAGCCTATCCTGTAACAACAGGGATCGTGCAGAAGAGGTTTTCCAGAATATTTCTCAACGAAAACCATGATAATCGACCACAATCCAAAATAAAACTGTAGAAAATTCTCTGAAGACGCATGGTAGCAGTTTCATGAATTCAGCGTCTACTTCCTTTTCAAGCTAGAAGTGAATCAAGCAAATGCCCACCAACAGAGTCACAGACGGAGGAAACTCGAGCCGCAAGCAAATAACTCAGAAACCTTTGGAGTTGACTTGAGAAGTACAGTGAATGAAGTCAACCAAGTTGGTGTGGGTCAATTTGCAACACTTTAAATGGTTACTATGTATTATCCTTGTTATCAATAAACTTAGTTTCAGTGTACTGTAATGTGCTTCCGACAACTTGAGAGACTTTGTCATGTTAGTGTATTATTGATGTTTGATTATAATTTTGTAGCTGCAATATGTTCCATCCCTAAAGAAGAGTCACTTCAAGCTGTGGTTAGTTTAAGTGCTTCACTGAGACACGTCTTTGCAAGTTCTCGTCTCGTGATATGTTCATAACTCAATTTTTATTCTTACCGAGAATTTTGACGTCACTTCATCATCATCCGATCATAAACTGTTTTGAGCGTAGACAAGTCTTCGTGAGGAGACCATGATCTTCTAACAGCTCGCAGTCAATGCGTTAAGTTCAGCTTCTGATCATCGCATATGTTTCACGATTTTCTATGATCCAAGCCCAACTACCTTTGTTGTCATGTAATGACTTCATCTGCTTGTACTCCTTCTGTTACTGACGGGATAGGTTTTCGACAGTCGTAGGATTCGACACCTTCTAAAATCGTCCGTTCTTCTTCCTCTCGAGCAAAACAGTTAAAAAGTGCAGATCCGACTTTTCATAGTCAACAACGCTATGCTCATGCCCCAACCATGCCAATCACAGAATCAAGTACTAGGGATAGTGCAGGTAAAAATCTTGTTATAAAAATCCTCGTCATTTCACTTGTATTTCAATACGCTTGCATTGTTACCATATGTGCTTTAGATAGACACTGAGAATTACGATACTATGCAGTGAATGCATTATAATCTCATAACCAACATCTTGGCATTGGATAACGTACCAGTCAGTCCAGCACTTCTACATAAGTGTTTTTCATATTGATATACTTTATCAGGTGCAAGGAGAATAGAGTGATCGAGTGAGTTAGGCAGCAAGATAAATAAACAAAGATATTCCATTCCCATGTCCACATATGGACTTGCACCGCCATTGTGCAGTCACTAGTGAATGATGGTCGATTCACCTCCCCTTAACATCTTGGACCTAATTGCTTTAACCCATTGCAGTGAGAATTTTTAAAAAATATCTTAGTTTATTGATGATTATTCTAGACACGGTGATATGCTAGAGACTTTTCAGTAAGTATAATTCGAAGCATATGTATAAGTATAGTCACTTATCATGAGTGATTAAATCTCGCTTTTCTATTAACCCCCTGTTTTGTTCTTTTCTTTCCTGGCTTTTGCTTCGTACAATTGTAACCACGTCTCGTTGTACAAAACGAGATTAAGTTAGCCGGTTAATGAGTTTCACACACAGATACTCTTGCAGTTTCGCTCTGACATTGTTATGACTCCCTTCATCTAATGCTTATAGAAAATAGCCATCTGATTTTCATAGCTCCCCTTTATCTAGAATGTCCTGTCACACTCTTTGACCACACCTTGAATGCACTGAAATTAAGATGCAATCCTTCCGTTTGCAAATAATTTCACTTACGTGTCGTGACATCAGTCGTCAGATTTCCTGAGAGTACTATGGTGAGTCCTCGCCCTCTGGCCTTCGTGACACGTTATCCACATCATCCCAGAGTACGAGTCCTTCCTCCTCGAGACAGACGCAGATTGAACCATTTTCTTTTGTAGGGTGGACTGATCTGGTAGTCAAAAGTATGTGATGCCTCTAGAATCGCAGAGTAATGGATAATCACGTGGAATGGTAGTTTCGTATAGATAAAGATATACATATGTATAAATTCAAGTAGCATATACATATACAGAAACTTCAGTTTCGTTTATATAATCGCTTTCCACATCCGTTGTCGAGGTGCAGTTTGTGCCCATCGGCGAATTAGCACATCTAAGTAATGACACATACTCCGCATCACCAAAGGGAGACATAAGACAGGTTACACAGAATATCTCTCAAATTTTAGCAGATCCTTTCTCACTATGAGCGATGAGATTTAAGGTAGAAACAGAATAGGTACGTTCCAACACAACCGCTCCGAATGCATCACAATGCACACAACTGGTACAACTGGACATGCATGCACGGGGCGGGACCAATTCATGAGACCCAGAAGCTTGGCAGCTTGCAAAGACAGTCCCCTCGCAGGAGATGAATTACATGAAAACTCTGCTATTTACAAAGTTCGTTAGAGGCATGTCCACGAGGTCTGACCTACGACGTAGCAAACATTACAAGGAATAGAGCATTTGTACACGGGCTTCTTTGGAAACCCAGTCTGTGTTTCTGTACTTGGACTAAGAAGCTCTTAACGAAAATGGCAAGACAGCAAATAAGACTTGAACGAGTCAATAAAGTACTGAGGAAGGTTTCAGGTGCCTGAAGCGTAGAGGCAAGGCACACTTCGCGCCGGAACGCTTTTGTCCATCGAGCTTCCAGTATTTGTTGGATCTTCCTTGGAAGACGCACAGACAATATATTGAGTTCACAAGTGCTCTGCATCCGTGGTATGGGAATCCTCAATCCAAAGCAGAGAGCCTTGACGGGACTCTGCAGAGGTCCCAGTCGGATGAACCACTGAAGGGCTTCAGAACCTCCACATGAAAGCCTAGGGCGTCACCAAGCGCCATTGCCGGATGTATACACGAAGTTCAGCAGAGAAGGAAGTACTGAACCCAATGGGCCCCAGTTCCCATCATCATCATCATCATCATCTTGCCGTTGCTCTGCAGTTCATTCAGACCTCCGAAACAGATATTCTGTGGATGGTCAGACTTGGCGATCCAAAGGGACCTGATTTGGGATGCACCTGTAAGAACCAGAACGGACTGCAGCGACCTCACTTGCAGTTAAGCAGCAAATCACCTTCTGATAGACGGCCAAACTACGAGATAGTCGGGATGAACAAACACGGAATATCGAGGATTTTGACCATCTCCCAGCTCCTCATTCACTTCACTTATCATCCATGGACAAAACTCTTAGCCTCTAACATAGACCAAAAATGGTTGGTCACTTCTCTCACAGCAAGCAAGACGTTACACCTCGCGAGTGACTTGTCAAAGTGTCCCCCACGAACAAGTGAGTGACCTGCGCTCTTCTCTTTAGTCACTCGTATAGCGGATAACAATTGGGATCTCAATTTGTCCCAGTACCTGGATCTAATTGCTTTCAATATTCAACAAACAAAACCAACACTAGATGTACATAGAACATCTTGAAATTTACTAACAGCATTGGCAAGATAAGCACTACTTGCCACAATATTCATCTCAAAAGGCTCATATCTGAGATGTAATATGTGGACCGCTTGCCTCATGATGGAGGTTTATCCTGTCTTGAATCCAAACTTTGGATTGCATAGATCACCGCAGCCTTGTCTGAGTCGAACTGCTCATCTTCTGCACATTATGAGATTCACGTCTCTGTTAGTTTGAACCGTCGAATGAAAACTGAAAGGCAAGTGAAACGCAAGGCCAAGGCCTGGACTCAGGACAAACTCCTGTAATCACATGGATTATGTAGCTCACCTTTCTCCGTTTTAAAGTCGTTTAAGAATCTAAGCAACTTGTGTCGATTTGCGAGAAGTATGCTCACGATCTCGGGGGGTTTAGATGGATTCGAAACAAAAACCTGGCACAAGCCGCCATATTTTTGGTTATATAAATTCTGGGTTGAGCCGTAAACCAGAGTTTAGAATCATTTCTTACATGAACAGTACAAAAGATGGAAACGATGATCGCTTCTTCCACACATTTGTACTTAGATATCGCAGAAAAAGTAAGGGAAATGACGCAGAGCAAAATCAAGTAAAGTCAAGGCATTCAACGTAAAACAATGTAAGCGCCGGATACTCAGCACAAGGAGCAATCGGAACACTTCATGGTCAACAGAACAAAGAGATTGCTCTCTGCAACAGAAAAACTTACCTTGAATACGTGGAACGCTTCTATCTGGATATTCTTACTATCATCCTGCACCAATTCATGGAGAAACGGTAAAAGGCCACATCTCCACATCTACGCAACAAGACTAAGCTCCAATGAAACCCCAAGAAAGATCAGCCAGCACCGTAGGCTAGTACTGGTGCAACTTCCTGTTGAATCAAAAAGGACAAAATCAACATAAGAGTCAAGATGCTAACCCGAAGAAGATTCATTAATATAATGAGATTCTCTTTGGAGCTGATGTATTTCATCATGGAGGGCAGATTCGATCGATCTAGTAACATGTCGCCTAGAAGCTGCAAGATAACAACGGTTTCATAACCATCTCATACTCTAGGCGTAAAGAATCAAAGCACAAAATCGAATGTCACGTATGAAAAACATATAACAAAATTGAAAACAAGAATACACAAACAACTGACCTTAACAAGGAGCATACCTACTCTTGAGAACTTAGAAAGAAATGCAACGAAAGGCTAGACCTGGTGCATAGAAAAGCAGCCCTAGTAATGAAAGAAACTGGCTAGATTCAAGCAGTACGGTGGGAAATCTACACAAACCTTCACGGCCTGCCGCTTCGTAATATAATTCGTGGACTCCAGAAGTCTTCTATTGAACTCGCCGAAAAACTATGGGGCACATAGAAACAGAGAGAAAGTAGACAAATCAGCGACCAAATCAGGTGCCTAATACTTTCAGTAAGTGACAATGTCAAGCCTGATGTAACTCCAAACGGAATGGGCACTAACAAATTGTGAGATGCCCACAGAACTACATAGCAGCATCATCGTACACAAAATTATTGCCTCCGATGGATCTCAAGAATTGATCAGGAAGGTTTAATAGACTTCAAAAAAAGGTTATTTTCTATAGAAAAGTGATAGCCACCCTCGAAGAGAACCGCGAAGTGAGAAAGATCAAACACTCTCTCATCGATATTCACTATGTATCTTCACACCCAGATGCCTCTATGCAACAAATAAAAAATTAAAATTCCTCCAAAAAGCTGAGCTTACCCATTCAAAATTCCTGGCAAAGTAGTCTGCAACGGTTGACTTATGTCTAGTCAAAAGTTCCTGCAAATATCCGTGCAACAGACCATTAAAGTCAGAACCAATATGGAGAAAACGCAGCATTGGAGTTGACAACTAGTTCAATGAAATTAGATGTAATAAAACTTGAAATTTCGAGAAAACTTGTGAATTGCCCAAAATGGACGGCAGGGGGATAGTACATATCCAGACCTTGAACGTTGCAGATGCATCCGATGCCACGTCGAAATTTGGGAGTTCAACGTACACAAAGAACTTTTCGACGTTACCAGACTCCAAGACAAATCTGCAACGTAACATGACCCCTACTGGGTTAACAAGGTGATTTTGAAAGTTTCAAGACGCTTACAAGGTAAACACTTGGGCATCCGGCACACTGAATGCAATCAATCTCATGCACTGGTATGAGATGTCTATCTGACGGAGGCCTAAATACAAGGTTTCCACAATTTCCAGCAACATTCCCGCAGTTCATCATTTTTAAGAAATTAAGCTGCTGAAGGAAAACACGTACCGAGCTATACTTTGATGACGAATACACTCACGAAGCATTGTTCCGTAATGCAAGGCAATTTCTGGATTCTTATATCTGATTTCAAAATCTCATAACGATATTAGAAGCAGTGCCACCGTAGACTTACAAGACGAATGAAATTGATAGCAGACATATCCATCAGCAAAGACAGTCTTGGATAGCAGCATACGACACGTATCCAACTTCGACATCTATATTTACTCAGGCTAAACGCCAGAATTCAGAACACCTTAAAAAGGTGTTAGACTCCATGAAAGGACGAAAACATTTGTCTAGTGAGGGTTTATTCGTAATGAAGTTGCAAATGCTATTGTGGCAAAAACAGATACAAGGCTATCACTGAGCATTTCACACTTCAAAATTTATATCCGAGATAATCTCCATATTAGAAGAAGTAGTAGTAGTAGTAGTAGAGGGCGGTGAAATATTCAAAGTAAGCTTTCCCCCCAGTTTTTTAGACCAAAATATAACGACCAAAGAGATTGTGATGTTCATACTACTTCGCTGTGCTTATAAATTTTTTCGAGCCTATGACGAGCCTATGAAACTAATTCTCAGAGCACCAAAACATATGTCGCATAACAGTTTGCACGGAATTTAAATTTGATACAGTTTTTACATTTGCATGAAGACCAAGCAAAACAATATTTGTAGGAAGGAATTATGTATTCTTCACCAGACCTAGTATAGATACCAAAGCAAGCACAATTTGGATTGATTGTACATTCTTGACCACTGCTGAAGTCTTAGCAGAATTTAGAACCATCAAGTGGTTATGAAACTTCCACAAACAAAATACCCATATTGTTAAAAAGACTCCTGCACTCTGGCTGCCAACCACTCACCCCATAGAGAACCCAGGGCTGTCAAATCTACCATTATCTGAAATAAGTTCATCGACGCAACCCAGATTTTGATTACTTTCAGTTCCAACAACAACGCTCGTATTTTATCACATGATAGACGAACCTCCCTAACTTGTTACATCTGTAGAGTTTCAACTCATTGCCTTAGATCAGAAAACACTTGTAAACACGTCACGATAAGCAAGTGAAATTTCCTGCACTAAATATTGTTATAAAAGATTGTAATTTCACTTTAATCTCTGTAACCTAAGCAAAAGACCAAGCAAAGATTGTCTTCGGTTACAGAGAAAAGACTGGCCTCAGTAGGTTTCATGTTGAAGGATAAAGAAGTCCTTACAGCAGATAATAGATTAAGCCTCAAGATCGTATAAAAAGTTGGTAGTTGTTTGTATTTCTAAAAATAAAATTGAATCATAAGTACTCGTCTGCGATAGCATGATGACACTAGCTCCTTCTACCTACACGGCAGTAGATGCGCCTAATCATAGCCAACATAAGCTATTTTCCAATACTTCTGAGAACAAGAGAGACTTACCCAGCCACAAGGATGTCCAATAAATCCCTGTTCTTTTCCAGGTAATCACAAGCGATAAGACGTGATTGGACCTGTTGTCTTTGCAAGTTAGCCACCACTTGTGTACTGTCCTTGCGTGCCTGAGAATAACCATCATGACTAATATCAATACCTGATCAATCGCAAAGTTACTGTCATCGAAGATATGGTCTTCAGCCTTATGAAATATCCATTGAAAATAGGACATGAGAGACCTCGTTTTGATTTTTCTTTAAATCAGAGTTACCTTGGTCAATACTCACTCGATTATATACAGTGATCAATTGTTCTTCAATCAGCTTCTCAATCCGATTCATTTAGCATCTCGAAATTGTATGTGTAAATGGGATAAGCAGAAACAATGATGGTGATATGGCTGTATATAGACTAACTGCAATACAGAAGTCGTATATATTCATTGGCTCCATAGGAACAGAAAGGATCAATGAAGCTCAAGCACTCATGGTGATAAAAGGCTGTGCGTAGACCTGAGTCGCAGACATCTGCTACGGGCAAAGGAGGAGTAAGAGACCAAACTTCAAACGAAGGACTTATAGGTACATAGATCTTGATGGCAAATGAAAAATATCTCACACAAATATACTCATCCATATTTTTTATCAATTGATCTTAATAAAACTACCGACTACTTGCTAGCACCAAAGGACCAGTAATGAGGAAAATGTTTAAAGGAAGGATTATAATCCTTCCTTAAAATATTCCTTTGTAGGGTTGTAAAGGACGAACGTGGATCTTCCACAGCCCTAAACGCTAAGCTAGATGTTCCAAAAGTTTACAGTATGTGGACGAAACTGGCTGAATAAGTTGCCAGTTCCAAGAAATTTTGGACCAATATAGAGATAGTGATGCATCAAGGTGTAGGAAGTCTTAAGCAAGGAAAAATCAGAAGATCGTTTGTGACTTAGAAACAGAGATTGGTTCGAGAAGATATTTAGATGTCCTGCTTCTAAGTTGGAGAATTTCTAACTATGGACAGGCTAACGATTTGGTTCAAAATGGAAAGAGACTATTCAACCAGAAACCTCTGCACAATTATATACGACTAGGCAAGAAAACATGAGTAATACATGTTAACTCTTTAAGTGGGAAGGAAGATACATCACTTTCATATGCTTCATACGAATGTGATTGGGACGTGTCCATCCGTAACTATAAATGTGATACTCGAAATATCAGTCACCACTCTAAGCATGATTAAGATGATATTATGAGTGAGCACGGAGAGAGAGACAAGAGAGGAATAACTTCGTAAGCTGTACCTGCAAGATGATGGAGGATGGGCGTTGAGTGGAAACACATGAACAAGTGAGATTTTGTTCCTTTATTTATTAATAAGAGCCCTCATTGGTCTATATTAAAACTGACATGAAGACCCCAAATCTCAACCTCTCAATGAAAGGTGTGAGTTGTGAAAGGTTGAGAAGAAGAGGTAATGGGATGAGAAAAAAAGGGAGTAAGAAAGAGAACTACATGCAAGTAAAGAAGGAAATGTCTCGTTGCAGGTTACTCCCCATGATCAAGTTGGGGAGCTCCCAGTGTCAGTCCAGAAACCCTTCACTAGGTTTGGATAAAGGCTAAGGTTTACCGGTATAATTTGGAGCCACCAACTGAGGAAAATGAGAATTCCAATGCTGTCGTCAACTCAAGGACAAAATATTCACCCAAAAAAAAAGTGCAAATAGCAAGATGGCTTTCTTATAGTTGAAAGGTTTAGTCCCAAAGCGGTATTTTAACTTCAGGCTCGTAACGAGGACAGGAGAAGTCAGATTCCTGATTTGATTCCTCCATGACCAATTTCTGTATACTCACGATAGGCAATCTTCTAAGCCTCAGTCTGTTGTTGCCAACCAATCTGCCCTTTATCCAATATTTAGAGAAAGTTTTATGAACGAACAGAGAGAGCTAAAACAGTTGCGAATCAACAGAGGGATGGGTTCCCTAAGACTCATGTAGTCTTAATGGTGGATATATACTCTCCTTGAAGTCATATACTCCAAGCTGTCGAAGTCTATGTTTACCAGGTCCACACCAGAAGTTTTCTGAGTACAAAACTTTACACGCAAAACAGAGAAACGAGTGGAACAATGAAGTGATTCTAACTGGAAGTCATCAGTACCCACACAACACAGGTACATTAACTTTTTCTCTCACAAATCTAGTGCACATGAATAGATCCTTGCTGTCATTGCCAATATCTTCCAACATGTGGGCCACGATGACAGGCAGCATATAACTAGATTAAAGGTGGAACATTCCGAGAATCATGCTTACCTCCAGATCCAACTTGGGAAGACATTGTATCAGCAATCGGAAAGTGTTGTCCTTAAATATTTCATTGGTCAACTGCGCACAGGTCTCAGGGACTGGCTCCGTTTCGCTGCTCCCATATAGGATATTCTTCATGTCTCTGATGTTCCTGTTCAGGTCGTTCAGCTGCAGCATCACATGTGTTACAAAGTTCAGGACACGTCCCATACCAAGGGATGTTTGAGGTACAAAGTTGGTTTGGATAGGTAATTTGCATATTCCCAAGCTTACGCAATTTTACGGTTCCCCTCCCAAGAAACAATAACGAATCACACAATGATGTGTATGGAACACTGTATTAATGATTGCATGTGGATGAAAGGATTGTGCGTGATGTAATGATGCAATATCAACGTGAAGTACAAGAGCAAAACAGCCGTGACCATCCAATAAGAGAGGAAAGTATCCAACAATACTGCAGTGTCATAGGCAAAAAAAAAGGCCTACTAACACAAATGTGATGGTTTAAGCACGCACAATAAAGCATGGCAAATAACGACGACAGTTATCAAGATAATTCCGCGGCGTGCTTGATAATTTAACTCAAGGCAAGGGTAGGGCCGAGAAACAAGTGCTTCCTCTGTCGAGAATCACGAGGCTGAGACTGATGCTGTGAAACAACAACCCCAGAACGAGAAAAACGTTCTACCAAATGACGCCCATCAAAAGTTAAAATAGGCCTTTCCCTTCATTGACAGCTTTGATTTGGAAAGACAACGACAGTCACATGGCTTCCGTTGAGAGGTCCAAGTATATTACCAGTGATACTACCTGTCACATCAAGACAACATCGGCAGTGGTCAGACTCCTGTTGGACAATTTTTGCTCAACCTCTGGTGACATTTCAACATAGCCTGGACAACACAATCCATTCGTTCATTCCGTTGCCTTACCTTACGTTATCCTCATTTCTGATTGTAAACAAATTAGCGTGTGAAATGAGGACAAATAAAATCAGGGCTTCGAGTTGCTTTTCATAACATGTCGATTTCCCACACAAAGAGTTCTTTCCGAATTGAAATTTCCAACTTGTGACCCGCCGTGCCTTCTGAATTGGTCCCAAAGTCAAAAAGACTCCACGGTAGTGAGAACTGACGGGTACCACTAAGGACGAGAAACCCCTCAAACTCTTTCAGAAAAAAATTCAGCTTAAGTATAATAAAGTTTCCCTTATCCCTGGGAATGTTGCGTTAGACTACTGTGCAGGTGCCATACCCACTATATCACCTGAAAAGGCCTAACCAAGTGGTTGATCCGTTAGCCACCACAGGAATGCGGAGCTGCATTCGATCCATTTTATACAGGAGTGCCTAGTCTGTAGATAAAGGTGATAAAGGCATAATCTGCAACTGAAGCTAAAGCGATTCGCTACGAAGAATTCCGCAACATTCTCGTTGTGCAGGGCTTGTACAAAAGTTAATCTGATCGCGTGCTCTCGAAAAGTCCTCACAACAAACATAGACTTCCCTGAACCTTTCCTCCCTGTTTGGTGTCTTGACAACCTCGTGAGCTCACTGATACTCTAGGCATATTTGGAAACTGACATATCACTGATTTTGCGAATACAGTGGAAGGGTTTACTGAATATTCAAAAGTGCCTTGTTTATGTGCGAACTACAGGGAGGTCTGGAAGGAAGAAATTGCAGCCCATGAAAGCCCTTGCAGAATAAGCACGTTATCTGCCCGGAGTATTATCGGCATTGCACAAAGCATCCCGTTTTGGCATAGGCCACAATACTGAGCCATGCGCGTATTGCGGATGGATGCAGAAATTTGGAAAATCCCCAATGATATCAAGACCTGACCGTGCAGATTATGGTCACGTTCGGACCTTCCCGTCACATATATCGACATCTACCGATAGCTATGCAGAGGAGGGGGCAACGCAGGCCAGCACGTTGAGTCGATCACCAAGGGGCTGATGCGAAGGGCTCAGAAACCTGAGAAGAAAACTGCACACATTTCGAAACAGAAGCAAAATTTGAAGCGGCTACCAGCTGAAGTACCTTCTCTTCCTTCCTTGCATCAACGCGGGACTGCGGCATTGCGTCCAGAGTCGAAAGCATGTCCCTGGTGACACGCACCAGCTCAGCAGGAGTCCGCGGCTTGTTCTTGAACAAACCCTTCATTGTGCTGATAGCCCTTCCTCCGGCCCTCTGGCCTCCGTCCTCCGCCTATCTCCACCCCACCCTGGGGGTGGCGCCCTCAAAAACCCCACGACACTCGACTCCCCTCCGGCCACGCGAATTTACTCACTCTGCCTCAAAACAAGCAATTTCTCCCTCCCTCTCGCTCCCTCTCTCTCGCTCTCGCTCTCGTGCCCAGATTCAATCAATCCACTGCTTCTCCAGAAACATCGCCCCCTCCCCAATCCACCTCAATTTCCCACCCCCTTCTTCCTCTCTTCCTCCTGCCCGTCCCAGTTCACTCCAATCCCAACCTTCCCAATCAACCGCCACACGAAATTCTCTCGCACGGGTCCCCAATAATACCTCAAAGCACCACCAGAGCTCCTCCCGCGTCGACTTCACACGCAATCTCTCTCTCTCTCTCTCTCTCTCTCTCTCTCTCTCCTCCAGTCTCACATCCGCCTCGTCCTGTTCCTCGCCGATCGCCGCCTGCTGACCAAATCTTCCCAATCGTCCTCCTCCACCTTTGCGCTCGCTCGCTCGCCCGCTCGCTGTTGTTATTATTGTCGGAAGCCCGCTCGTGCCTGTCTGTCCGTCTGACTCTCTGTCAAGCACGCTCGTGGGCCGCAGCTGCTCTCCGTGCTCCACTTCTCCTCCTCTGACTGCTCCTGCTGCTGCTCTTTGCTCTTGCTCTTCCTCTTCCTCTTGTGGGCACTGGAGCTCGTCCCCTGTCCTCTTCTCTTCTGGCACTTCTGGTTTCGCTTCTCTGGAGGAAGGGGTCTGCGACTTGCCCTTCACCTTCGCCTTCCCCTTCCGGTTCTGGTTCTGGTTCTGTTCTGCTTCTTCGTCGTTCTCTAGCAGCAGCAGCAGCAGAGGAAGAAGCAGCGGCGCAAGGGCTGTCCCTCCAGGACAAGGATTTGTTGCTGCCGCTGCTGCTCGGCGTCGCATGCCAGTGGCCACTTCACCCTCCTCCAAATGTCCTCCTCCTCCTTTTCTTCTCGTGCACCTTCTCCTCTCTCTCCATCGTGCGCATCCCCATCCCCATCCCCTTCTCCCCCCCTTCCTCTTCTCGCCATGCCGTTCCCGACTTCTTTCTAGACCCTCGCCGTTCGGCCCCTCCCCTTGGCGAGTCTCTCATTCGCCCGCGTAAGCGTCTCTTTTGCTCCCCGCTCCGCGCTGCCAAAGAGGCAGAGGAGGGCCGACCACCGGCCCCCCGGGGCCGAGAGGACGCCGGAGACGGTCACCTACTCCGACCGATGCGAAAGTCGCAGCCGACTTCCCGATTACGTCGCTCTGTCCTCGGCGATTCGTCGCGTCGTCGGTTCTGCGGTCGGTTTGCGGCTCCGCCTTGGACGGGCGGGCGGACCGGTCGCGGCCGGCTGACCGTCGTCGCGTTGTGCTGCCGTACTACGTCGTGCTTATTATCGTTAGGGACAGTGTGGGGCGCGGTTGATCACATACGTCGTCCGCGGGCTTGTACGTTGGACTCGACCGCGAGTTCTAACTCTCGGCGCTCCGGTGACGTGGACAAAGTCGGGACGAAGCGTGCCTAGTTGGCGCTCCTCTGCTGCTGTGCTTCAGAATGAGGGCCAAGGTAACAACACGTCAGCAGTGTCCAATGCGAGTTACCGCCCTTTCTGTACTTCTTGCACTCGGGATCTTATTCCGGCGCGCGTCTCTTTGTGCTTACCGTTGCGGTTGGCCTCTGACTCACAAATTCAGCAATGTAGGAACAGAATAAGACCTTCTGAAAATGCCGTCGAGAAATCGTCACATGTTAAGATCTCACCTACGCAATAAAAAAAAAGCAAAGTTGAATGCACGCGCATATATGCGTGTAAAACCTCCAAAGAAATAGCTGATTATCAATTTTACGTTTAGTGTGATTTTTTTTATTTTGAATTTGAATTTAATATGTTTTATCTCATCAATATATCAGATGTGTGTGCACTTAAAAAGCCTTGTAACACAATCCGAACTTCAACAGTCGAGATAATGAAATATTGCAGTGTTCAATGATTAAGATGTACATAGATTATGAACACATTGTGTTTTTTAAGAATGTTTTCCATAACAATTCTTGAAAGTGTGTAATAGATCATATTTATCTTCACAAAAAAAGCTATAAAATGATGTCATGAAGTACTTCTGCTAGAAGATTATGTGTTATAAAATCATATAAATATACTCTGGTCAAGAGTTAATTCAAATCTTCATTTAATTCAAGTTAGCTAAATCACAACTATGTAAAAGAACTCACGATAGTTCTTAGTGACACTTTTTGGGCTTTAAAAAACATTGCTCTTAATGATGACAATGTATCTCTAGTTTTGGCTGTTGTTCTCGTATTGACTATATCAAGAAGTGCATTTCAATTTTCTTCGTGACGATTAATATCAGAGTGTTTGGGATTTAGATCAATGTTGGTTGAGCGATACTGGCCCTCATATGAAATTATGATATCAATGAAGACAAAGGCATACTGAACTAAAATATTTTTATGAATTCAAATTTTGACAATAATAAATCTTAATTAAAAATGCATCAACGCCACAAATTAGTAAGTCAAAGTTAATTTGAACCGCAGCGCAGTATGAAGAATCAGACTCGTTAAGAATTTTGATGCAAGCAAAGACCTCATTTGCAAGTCAACTTTGATTCAATATTGTGTATGAATTACTCGATTGCAATTATGAGCATGACAAGTCTGGGAGATTTTGGAGTGTAAAAAGAAGAATGTGATATGTGAAATTTGCTTGCTGGCACTAAGATCTTCATAGGTAAAGAATAATGAAGCATAGATTAGATTATCAATTCAATGTTGCGGAACTTTAGAGCAAGTTCAAATGGTTTGAGTGGAATGAACAATCGTATGTCATATTTATGCAATTAAATGGTGAGATATATCTAAATGTAGCCATTTTTCTGCTTGTTGCGTTGAATCAATTGTTGCTTCTTATGTGATAATTTGACACATTTGTTTTGTCTGACATTGATTTGCTTCTTCTTTTCTGGTGCACGCACATTATACAACCAAAACTTAGTTCACTTGATCTATTTGAAAAAATTCACTTGAAAATTTAAAACAAAATTAGCACAAAAACAAAGGCTTGTTTTCATGCTAATGTATTGATTGAGATACACAAACAATCACAAACATAAATTGAGAGTAATCTTCTTGTCATTTGATGAGAATGAGAGAAGCAAATTTTCTAAGAATAGATTATACAAATTTTTCATCTAGGAATCTTCTCCAAAGTCTAAAATTTAATTTTTTAGTATTTTATATTTGATGTGTGATTAGTAAGTAAGTTATCATTCATACATACAGTTTAAACAACAACAATCTCAAGTATCTAGCAAAAGGTATGTCGGTCATGAAGTCTTGAGGATATGGATATGAAAGAATCAACTGCAATGTACGTTGTGATTTTTTGCTTTTGAAAATACAAGTCTGAGATAAGTTAAAGCCTACAAACCTAAACTCTAAAGATGTTGATGTCTTAAAACTTCATCTTCAGCAATGACGATTCGATTGATCTACAACAGCAAAATATGAATATTATTCTTTTATATTTGCGAGTTTTAAATTTGAAAAGAATGGATGAATATGGTTATTGTATTATTTTTTTTGAAAATCTTGAAGCAACGGATTACATCTCAAATAGTTTTAAAATAATATGAATAATTTTATGAAGTTAATACGCTACAAGATGGAAATTTATGTTGCACATATTCAATATCACATTGATGTCTTTAGTAATGTTCTTATTTATTTTCAGAATCTTCAAAAAACTATTATCGATGAGAAGATAATATTTCATCTCTTAAACTCATTACTTGCATATGATGTGTCGATGTCACAGTTCGTTGTAATTGTAATCCTTTAATGATTCTGTAAGTATAACTTATAACATCTACTCCACATGCTCATTCAATACAAAATCTAATATAATTCAAGGTAGATTCTATTTTGGGAGTGATAATTGTTACGAAAGTTTTTTATCTAGACATAAATCTAAATCCACAGATCAATTAATATAGAAAAAAAACAATACTATTTTAGAAATGCAACAAAAATGGCCACAATTTTTAGAAAAATCTAAAGAGTGTATGCAAGACAAAAGAGAGATTAAATTCTCAATAAAAAAAGGTTGTAACATACACTTCTGATGTTTATTCCAGTGTTTAATACTTATCCGAAGGTTCAACTACTATATGACCTGAGATCTTCTTGCTCAAGTTAGCCGTTTATTTCCTATCTAAGATCATGTCGAATATGAGGAAGCATTGCCAAGACCTTCTCATACTCAGATCCCGTCCGAGTTTGTAAGAGACAGTCCAATCGAGAAATTGCACTACATGCCTCCGATAGCGAGATGAGTGGTTCAAGTTGTGGTACTAGTTCCTCCAACTCCTCAACAACTTCTACCGCAGCTTCCAAAGTGTTGATACGAGCTTGATGAATAATATCCTCTTCCAAACATTCCTCGTGTGTTATCTTCTCAGTTAGTAAATCAAACAACTAATCTAGTGTCGGAAATTGCTTGCTTGCAACTACATCTAATACCGAAATTTTTTTCAAAGCATCTTGCAATTCCAAAACAGCTTGGTCTAAATCTAAAGTCTTCGTCGATGATGGAATATTTGTAGAAAATATGCCGCAGTGACACCAACAGTTTGTGACGGTTTGCTGATTAACTTGATCCCAAGCCCATAAGCAGAATCGCATGGCTTCAAGCTGATTAATAAAGTAAATGTCTTCAAGTCCTTTGTCGTCATGATCAATGGCACGTATGATGTAAAAGCATCAGTAAGGAGCTTTAAAGGTCTTGATGATATCGGCATCATTGATTGAATATGAGATGTCATTTTTGGTTCAAGAAAGTAAACTATGATGTGGGACAATTTTTTGGAGTCGAAGATGGGAGAAGGTGTATTGTCGACAAAGAGAGCAATGTGACAACCTTGTCTCCTCACGTCTCGATTGAAGTCATCAAGCCATTTTTGAAAAACCGAGCTTGTCATCCACGCTTTCTTGTCATGACCGTAGTCAAAGCCAAGGTCGGTTTCATCCTTCTTGTTAAAACACCATGGTCGACGACCATGGCC
This sequence comes from Marchantia polymorpha subsp. ruderalis, assembly GCA_037833965.1. Lineage (NCBI taxonomy): Eukaryota > Viridiplantae > Streptophyta > Marchantiopsida > Marchantiales > Marchantiaceae > Marchantia > Marchantia polymorpha. The sequence goes on from AP031357.1 coordinate 766,509, forward strand.
AAGAAATAGAGGTGGTCTAATATCTTATCCATCTAAATTTGCGCACATCGCTAGAGTAATTCAAGTCTTCTCACCCTTTGTGTCTAACATCTGCTTTGTTGCAAGTGTTTTATTTGGTGGCATGTGATAGTAAAGTACGGTTTTGTTCATATTGTAGATGTCACGTGTAGCACATTTCTTCGTTATATCATGCAGTCGCTTCCGTGCGGCCTCAACATTTTTAGCCAAAATTGAAGCAGCTTCACCATGCAATCGGTATTGCTTAATCCCATGACTTTGCTTGAAAGCATCACTCCAACTGTTCGAGAACTTCAGCATGTCTTCATCCAAAATTTTCAGTTTTATTGCAAACCGTTGCACCTTGATTCGAAGAACATCATCCGTCATCCGAACACCTCGAGCCGTTGCTTGCTCAAACCACATCTTCAAGCTCCATAAATGTTACTTTTTGAGTATACTTGTAAAAAAATGCACCAAGATACTTTTTCTTTACAATATGTAGTTTCTTAGCATCCTTGATCATCCGACTTATCGATGACTAGGTTAACTTTGAAAACTAGGTGGAGAATTTCTCGGTAATTTGCTTCTGACTCTTCCCAAGCCCGTCTATGAAATCAAGAATGCACAACTTATCATGCAGAGTAAGATTGTGACGTTGGAATGACTTAGCGATGGCTATTGTTATTAAGCGACGGGGATGTTTTTGAACTTTGTCAAAAGAAGATTCGACCTGTTCAAGATCAAAATTAGCGCCCGAGGGTCCAGTGAGCGGACCGCTCAAATTAGTAGGGGAGGCTGATTGCGAATGGAACCATTCGATATGTTCGGCATCCTTCAAACCACCTCCAGGAAGTTGTGCGCAATTGAGTGTGTCTGGATTTATATTGAGCAAGGATGGGAGCCAATAGTAGTGGAGCTAGACATTGATAATTTGTGTATTTATATGTTAGATACATGTGGTTGTGGCCTATGAAAGCCACAGGTTCCGTCTTGGAATAACCTGATGTTTAGCATATTCATAATATAGAGATCTGTCATGAATCTACATTATAATATTGCCAAATAACACGAGTTTGGACAGATTCAAGAGCATGCATCTTTGCTGGAGCAATAGCATAAACTAGCTCTAGTAGTTGCGCCACATCCGGCAAAAGTAAATTCAGAGCTAGTTGAACCTGTGTGTTCATCAAAATAAATTATAAAATGTCCAGCTCAATATGTGGATAAGGGAAGAAAAACAAAAGCTCATATCGTACCTCAAGGACTAAAATGTCCTTTGACTTATGTAAGAAACCTTGTAAACATAGTAATAATTCTGCATTTATACCCCTTGTATACATACGTAAGATATGAAAACATCTAAACGAAACAAAACGAAAGAAGAACAATATGATGAAAAGTCATAACAGACAAAAAAAATTTCAAAGTGAACATGCATCATATTTGCTAGATAGACATAGCGCAGCATGCATTCATGATTGTTTCACTCACTTTTTTTCAGGGGTTAGATCAATTTACTATGTCTAATCATTACTGTGTATATTGCGTATTTTTATATTGTATTTCACGAATATCATGCACATTAGTGAACTATTTAGGATTCCCATAGAATAGGAATGTACACAACACACCTAATGATTTTAGTTGTTACCTTGATGAACCCAATCAATAACCATTCGTAAAGTAAGGAATAGGATTCTGTCGACTATAGGATTAGGGTTTCCACGGATGACATGTAACCATCTACACTATACCGCGAGATAATTTCGTGGATAAAACGAAAGTAATTTGTTAAATCCAAAATATTTTACTAGTTTCACGGCAGATGCCTTTTCATATTGCCATTTCAAGAAATAAGTTTCTTCTATGTTAGAACACAATGATATGTTTTACCTCTGGATTAAGAAAAAAAACAATTTCTTGGATCTGGAACGGGACTGAGAAAAATAGAATAACTTTATTGCCTTCCATTCTTGTTGGGTTTATTCCAAATATATAAATATAAAAAGTGTGTTTTAAGCGGTCCAAAGAACACAAATCCACGACATGCACAAACCAATGAAACCAGAACTCATCCAAAGGACCCGACATTACAGTTTCCTCTAGAGGAAAAAATCACAAGAAAATGAAAGACCCCGCATAAATCCAGGACCCAGAATAAACACCCCCACCGCAACATCCCCACAAGATAAGACCGCAAATGATGAAGGAGAGATTCGAGGCCCGGAGATGGACACTAACTTATATAGTGGCCCGACTGGCTCATGTGAAGCCACAGGTGACGACGACATGGCTCACATCTTCTTGCGGCCTTTGCTTTGGACTCGAGTCCAAGTCTCCCCGAGGAGATAAGAGCATCTGCATAAAATACTTGAGCTTAGAGCCAGGGTCCACGTAGAGCAGGCCTTTCTCTGCAGATGAAGCCTCGGCTCTTGATGCTTGCTGCCTGGCGTGTCACCTTTGCTTGCAGTTCCACTTTGAGCACACGTCTCTCTCTTCCTTCCTTCCCGGAGGCATGCCAAAGGCAATTTTATTCCTCTGGAGGGTGCGTCATTTCGGACTGTGGATGTTATTTGATGAGGCCATGGGTGAGCTCACTCCCCTCTACTCTACTCTGCTCTGCTCTGCTCTGCTCTGCTCTACTCCACTGTAGTCGTTCAGGTACTCACTCCCTCTCCTTCATGCAGACTGAGCATGTGAGAAACCCCAAAAATTTTGAGTGATTTCTTATAGAGTAGAACATTTACGTGGATTTCAAGGTTGGTAGAAGCTTAGTTCTGTTCTACTCCACTGTAGTCCTTCAGGTATTCACTCCCTCTCTTTCATGCAGATTGAGCATGTGAGAAACCCCCAATAAAATCATAGATTTCTTATGGTGTAGAACATTTACGTGGATTTCAAGGTTGGTAGAAGCTTAGTTCTGTTCTACTCCACTGTAGTCCCTCAGGTATTCACTCCCTCTCTTTCATGCAGATTGAGCATGTGAGAAACCCCCAAAAAAATCATAGATTTCTTATGGTGTAGAACATTTACGTGGATTTCAAGGTTGGTAGAAGCTTAGTTCTGTTCTACTCCACTGTAGTCCTTCAGGTATTCACTCCCTCTCTTTCATGCAGATTGAGCATGTGAGAAACCCCCAATAAAATCATAGATTTCTTATAGAGTAGAACATTTACGTGGATTTCAAGGTTGGTAGAAGCTTAGTTCTGCTCTACTCCACTGTAGTCCTTCAGGTACTCACTCCCTCTCCTTCATGCAGAGCATGTGAGAAACCCCCCAAAACTTCATAGATTTCTTATGGAGTAGAAAATTTACGTGGATTTCAAGGTTGGTAGAAGCAGAAGCTTAGTGCACTATTCTTCACGTTTCGTTGGAATAAGGAAGAATGGGGAGATTGGACTTTCTAACAACTTTGTGGAGATTGATAACACCCTCGGAAATATGATACTCTTGTTTTTTCTGCGTAGATGCATCGTCAATGCAGAATTACTCTACTCGTGATTTGTCAAGAGGAGCTGTCGCAGGCTTCCATTCTTCCTGCAACTAAGATTCGGATTCGGGATCTGCTTCATTAAGGATACTACTATGCAATAAGTCACATCAAAGATGTATTCTTTTGAAGGGGATGGACCATGACATCATCCTGCACCCTACAGAATATACCTCGTGGATCCACATGAAGATTGTGCAATTCTGTATCTTCAAATGTAGAGTTCAGAAATATAATGGTTTTTTTTTCCTTTCTACTTTGCTCTTCGTAGCATCAGGTCAAAGCCGTGATGAGTGTTACAGCTAGAGAGGGATAGGAAGGACATGTAGAAAATTAAAAATGCAAAAAATACCTCTTCTGTGCTAAATGATTTTATATAAGAAAACAAGGTGTATATTTCAAAGAGTTTACCATTAATGACTCCAATCATGTTCACAAACGAGCGTAAAAATAGATTCAACTAGTCAGCAAAAATATTTCAACAGCTGAACCTTGGGCCAATGGAGCAATTTTATAACAATCACGTTCACCAGTTTTCTCTGGCAGACGGTGTTTGCAGAGGGCCTAAGCAAACGGTGAATGCCAGTCTTTCTCACGTGTTTGTTTGTGCCGAGGCAAGGCTCTATCCGAGCAAAATACGTAGCAGTAATATATTCAACATAGAATTATTTTTCCAAGCCTTTATCATTCGAATGCCTTAGATTCACCTGACATGATATCCCAGAGCTACCTAATGACTCGGCTCTGAGACTTCCGATCCCATAAAGCCTATGTACGAAGGGAGTAATATCTTCAGAAAGTAATGAATTAAAACATCTACCAAATACCAAGGAGGTTTTATTCATTGTGCACAGTAATACAAATATGTGTGAGAATGGAACTTTGATTCCATATACTTTACAAAAGGTCCCTGTGCACATCCGTAGTACAAATGAGGTACAATTTGGTAGCTACACTAAAACAAAAATGTGGCACGAAGTACAAAGCGACTGATCTATCATATCCATATCCTTACCTTTCATCCTATTTCACACAGCTGTGTGAATGAAAAACATCGGATCACCCTTCCGTATTACACAGTCCATGATAAAGAAAAAGAAGAATAGGGTCAGGGTTCATTAGATATCTCTCTCTCGATAAAATAAAAACACAAAGCAAATCTGGTTAAGCACAACATATGTGTTATACTTATGGAATTAAAAGTTGAACTCCAAGAAATCTGATCTCCTCGTGCATTCCCTTCCAATCTTGCATAACTGTAAAACATAAAATTGGAAACTTATGTACATTACCCACTATTAGGAAGAAGTGTGTCGAACTTGTACGTTATGATAATCAAACTATGTTTTAAGACATACCCATCACACGTAGGAAACAAGTGCTTCCACAGAGTTTAAAGGTGGTTCTCAACGTCAAAGCAGGATGGTGTCATCACTTTCTGTGGATCTAGGCTGATACCGACGTCAAGTGCTTTCAGTTGCTCTGCAGACAACAGGGAACAACTCTTCACGAAATCATACCAAACCGTCGCTTTGACAGTCGACCCCACAAGTTTCCTCACACCACTTTTCCACTGCTTTATATCCTTTCTGAAGCTACGCGTCGAAATCTTTCTGTGCAAGTGCTGGTCATCGGTTTTCACAATCCTAGCACTGCTCTTGGTGTCTTTCGTCTCGACAAATCGAATTGCTCTGCTGTGTACATCTACTTATTACGGATGTATCTTGCTTTGCTTCACTCTATTTATATGGCGAAATCATCTGCTTCCTTTTAAGTCCATGGTTATTGTTGATGTTGTCAGAAGGGGGATAAGAAGGGTGGGATGAGCGGCAACCTCAACTGTTGCTACGACCGGTCGAGGCTGAGCAAGTAAGAGGAAACCTCGACACTCAGTTCCACCATATCGATGCTAGGAAGCGAATTGATCCATTCCATTAGACATTTAAGCGGCACGAAGTAAGACACGACAGAGACCTGGCTCGAAGAAAGTGCGGTACGTTACTGTATCTCAGCAGATGGTTGTGGGATTCAACAACAGCTGAAAGTGATGAGATGGTCGTCGTCCCAGGCATGCTTTTCTCGCCTGCATGCCTCAGCTGGTCCCCTCCCTCCCCTTCCCTGCTGGATGAGATCACTAGCTTACTGCAGAAGCGACCAGGCCACGCAGTGCAGTGCCTGTTTGTGTGTTTCCAGGCTTTCTCGGAGATCAAGCTCTGCCAGCTCTCGGGTGGCGTGCCGCTTGCCAATGTGCAGGTGAGTCATTGCTCACGTAGTTCGCTGAGCCATCTGAAAAAGTGTGCCGCCCATATTCGCGGCATCAGTCGTTTCGGATAGAGCGTTGTTGGCTGACTTTCTGATCCTCCTGAAACGACGCATAGATTGCGCCACGGCCAATCGCTTGCTTCTTCTGAATCGTAAGCACTGGTCAAAAGGAATAAACAGTCAGAGATGGACTTCGAAGTGGGCCTATGTGGGCCAGGAGGCGAAAAAGCCGCACCGTGAGTAGTTGCATATTCGATTCTGTCGACGGTATCCACTTTTCGGACTTTTCAGACGGGCAGGTGTAATGGAAACTGGTATCTACGAACCCACGCCCCCGGCCGTACAGATTTGGGCTCAATCAAACCACCGGGTGACCTGAATATTACATTTGCACGCAAGGGATATAGAAGCTCGTACCCATTCGAATGTGAAACAACTCAGGTTCTGTAAGTGACGATCATGGTCAGGTTACAAAGTCTTCGCGTGCTTCACCTGTTCGCAGTTGTATCGCTGAAGGATCTGCGGAAACGCACCAATAATTGCAGGCCAGTGGGGTACAGATTTGCAGTTAAGACCGTAAGTTTGAAGTTGAACCATGCAACTTCTGAATTTTCAGTTGCACAATACGGTGGACGTCATACAGATCACATACAGATACATAAGTGAAGGTGGATGCAGTCGAAGACCATTCCTAGTGAAATTCATGGTGGGTCACAGAAATTCATGACTGTGTCGTCTCATGCAAGGTTCCCAGAAAAAGCATCCTTCGCAGGATAATATAAACAAAACCTTGGTATTATCGAGGATACCATGGCTTCTACAATTGACACTTGCGTTTTGGTACAAAAATATTACAGACGGACATGAGGAGCGATTGCCACAAACGAAGACGAAGAGCCAAGGGATCTTACTAACATGCACCTGGAGCTCTACAGATTAAGAGGCAGTGAGGTGCACGGCGTCTCCCGTCTCTCCTGCCACCCTTGCAAGGAGAATATCAATGAATGGACAGGGCGCCCCTAGACTGAGGTGTAAGGAAAGCCCCGCTGCGGAGAACAATAATATATGATGCATTCTCACGCATTTCAAACTGATATCGTACACGAAGCACCGAGTCACAACGATCGTCAAAGGCCGGCTCTCATTGAAAACTCCTCTGAGAAGTAGAGCTTTCCAATCGATTTATGTCACCCGCGACATCCCCAAGTTTAGACTTTGTAGCAGAAGTGTCCAAAAACTGTCTGATGTAGGCGTTTGTCCATTCTTGTGGCGCCCCATATTCCTGTACCAGGTGGCCGATGAATCTATCCACTTCGTCTTTCTGCATTGACAGAGCATCTCAATGATTCAGATTCCATCTACAATAACACCTTATGATAACAGAAAGACAGATAACGAGATCATGAGGTTGACTAGTCTCAAAATTTCAACATGCGATCAAGACCAAATACCCGGCGTACTGAATAGACAAAATGACATAACTTGCTAGATGGAATTCAGAACTTATTCCTCAAACTTAATCGTAAACCTTAGATCGCGTGTACCCAAACGGATTCCATACTAGCTCGCTGACATATAGATGAGAATTTAAAGGCCCCTCACCTGTTCATCGTAGCCTCGATCAACGTCAATAAACTGAGAACGTAATGCACGAACCCTCGCTTCAATAAACAACTCTTGCTCGGTAGTTAATCCGGAAGCTGTGGATGCTGCCTCACGAATGCTCGCAACAACCTTCAAGGTAAAAGAATAAGGATAATAAATCAGAAAACACGATTAATGTTTGGATGTTATATTTACCGGCAAGTCCCCATTTATTCTTAACTTTGAGCTAGAACGCTAAAACCACCTAAATAAACGATACAAACTTCGAAATGGGTTCGGCAGGAGCCCATACCTTCTTTAATTCCTCAATTTCGGCTAGAGCTGTATCCCTCTCTTGAGCCAACTGAACTCCTACTGTTTCTAAACATTCCATTTGTTCTCGTTGTTCTTCGTAAAGAAGAGACGAAAGCTTCAAGTCTTCCACCTAAATTTACATGTCATTACAAGTCCCAAATCAATCATTTGACCTTAATAGACTAAAATGGAATGCGAACATAATGGTTATTAAGATCAGTGAAAATGAATAATAATATAAGCAGCCTTGAACGAAGCCCACGTGAGAAAGCACTAGTGAATATTAGTTATACTTAGTTGTCAGAGTCAAAAGTCAGTAGTTGCTCAACTACTGCGTGTCCTTCACAAGGTGCCTACATCATGGTTTCCTCGACGACCAGCATAATTCCTTTTAGCATTATTCTATTAAAAGCTGATGAGAACCTGATGATTGAATAAAGTCCGTGGTGTGTAGAGAGGACTTTTGTCAACCGAATCCAATGTCTTATACTCGTAGTTTCCTCTTTATTCACATCTACGATTCATTATACACACAATGCCCTTTCGTCTACCTCTCGCATATCACATGTGAGAGAACACCTCTCAGATCCTTCACTGCATAGCATTTGAAGATAAACGAGACCCCACCTCCTGTAGAGCAGAATCTCTTTCGGCTGCTAGCTGTAAAGCAACCGTTTCCAAAGCTTCATTTTGTTTCTTAAGAAGCGACACCTCTTGGTCTAACATTTCTTCGATTGCCCTCATTCGATTGGTCATTGCTATTACCGCATCTTTCAGCGCTGAAACCTGCACAATTCAACAACTGGGATATAATTAAGGTAGCCGGACCATCACCTACTCATTCTGAACTTCCAAAATGAATCTCCTTGCATCCACTACTACTGAAAGGACAATCGCCTTAGTTTCTATACAGTTGTATTCGAATGCAGCTCAGGGTTCGAAAAACCAAATGCTCTACCTCGGACACAGCACCATCGCGCTCATCAGCGAGTTGCAATGACACAGCCTCTAGAGCTTCCTTTTCTGACACAACACGTGCATAACTGACTGCAGTTTTCCTCATCTCCTCCATCTTCCAAACACAACAAGACAATTTGAAAGCTACACTAGTTAGACAAAAAAATATCCGCTACTTCAAAATAAAGACGACATTCACTGACAAAACGGAGTGATGTTTAGAAAAAGATTGCTCTCAAGATCAGAGCTAGTATAAGGAGAAGCAGTAAAGTGTGAGGAATAGCTCTACTTCAGCTTTACCCATATGTATTTCATCATCTGAAATATCTAAAGCTCCCAAGTATAATGGCTGGAATAGATTTACCTAAAGTCATCAGCATATGCTCAGGGTCATGACCTAGTCTGAGTTCAAAGTCCGCTTTATATGAAGACGATAGTTTTCCATCGAAGTTAAACTAGAAGCATAATACATTATCTTCACATAGTGCCTGACAGAAAAAGAACCAATTATAAGAAGAAAAGATTCAGTAAAAAAGTACGGGTATGTGTAACATGGTATCACTTGTTCTTAGAAACCATATGTTTGACCATAGGCCAGGAAAGTCAATTTCCCAATTGGTGGCTGTGAGAAAATGCACTGTGCCCAACTTGGAAGTCTGACTATGCTAGCTAGAAGAAGAGGAGGGTGTTATTTAGGAGCAGTTCAAAATCACCGCCTGAATTTCAATCCCTACCAATTAAAAAGTAAGAGATTTTAGACATCTTGCCTGGAGACAAGTCAACATATACTACGGGACCACTAACTTGAGTAAAAGTTGCTATTTGGAACAACTGTAGAGCCAGAGGAATACCATGAGAAAGTAACGTAAAATGTAGAAATTATACAAAAGACATATGCTATAATTGATAATATTTGACGTGGAAACAAGGTCTGTTCGGATGTGCTCAGTATATTATGACAACAACGTTACGAGAAAAAAAATGCCTACATATCGAAATATACCGAAATGATAAAACAAAAAGAGCCATGGCAAAAAACAACATTATCAACATAGGCTTATTAAGAGCCAAATCCCCATCTGAGATCAACATGCAACAGGGTGAGCAGCTCCAGCATGAGTCAAAGGAAGCCAGGACATCTAGTGCAGAGGGGAGAAACCAACCTGGCTGACAGCAGCATCTCGCTCCTTGACTAGCTTCTGCATGGCGAGGGCATCCTGGAGATAGGAGACTATCTGTCAAATATTTTCAACCTCACGCGCTAGGTAACTAGATACTCGGAGCATTTACCCAAATACAAGTGAGAACGCATCAAGGGAACTGAAAGAGATGGCAGGCTCCATCCGCTGAAAACTTAAGAGGCGATCTTGTTGTTGGCGAACCTGTGACTGTTCCTGGCCCGACGTTGGGGTTGGAGTCTGTCCATTATCTACAAGCTGAATTACGGCTTTAAAGGGAGATGGAGGAGGGAAACTGACGGATCTCCCCTGAAGCACCTGACTGCATTTCACAAGCAGATCACCTTTCAATAACGTGATTAATCATTCCTACTTTGAAAATGCAACCACTGGTGATGTATGCCGTTAATACCATGGTCCACTTTCTATACCATCAAACCATGCATTGTCTTGATAGCCACCCTCGAAACACTATAAATCTGCCCTGGAGATTTGGCTACAATGTGAGCTCACCTCCCTCTTCCGAGATAAGATGTAGGCGAACTAATACAAACTATCTTCCAAAACGACCGATAACTGCTCTAGACAATACATCACCGTTCTCATATTTCAAGCATCTGATAGAAACGATACATGATGAAAGAAATTTCACACAACATCCAGGTTAAAAAAATTCACTGTCTTCAACGATGGTGGTTAGTGCTGAGGTAACGTTGAGCGTCTCAAGGTCCCTTCGAGAGAAACAGTATGAGCATATCGGGAAACTGACCTATACTGTGATATGTGCATATAAACATGATGATGACGTAGAACATGAAATGTTTTCGTACCCAGATTGGTTACCAGGAATAGTATGACATGGATCGAATAACCAACACGGGAGACGTGGGGTTAACATGAGATTAAATGAATTGCCTTGGAAAAAAACGCTATCCTCCAATTCTAGAAGATCCAGTACAGAATTGGTATGTAAAACCCAGAGAATGAATATCGACTAAAATAAACTGAATATTAACTTGACGTTGGAGGGTTACAGAAATCTCCTATGTTTCATAGATACGTACATGCATTGAATCATGTATGAATCTTGACAACTGTTTCTTGCAAAATGAAAAAATACAATTCTGGCTTTGATAGACTGGGAATTTTTCCTACGTATGACATCAAGCATACTTTTCATGCATAGACTTTTCACATGCTTTCAAGTTTACAAGCACGCATCCACGCCAAGCAAGCCGCATTGTAAATTTTTTTCCCATGACAGCATCTTTTTTTATAAACTATAATATCTACAGTGATCATAGCAATGCATGACGAGGCCAAATTCAAACTTATCGGGCATATTCATCCATCAAAGGATGACACGTTTGATTTACATCAATCAAACAAACGCCAAAGGTAAGCGGAGTAACCACACGAAGACTTCAAGACTGGCATATGGGTTATCGTTACCTGGCAAGAAGAACGGAGTAAGCTACACCAACAGTTTGAAGAGCCTCTGGTGCAAAAGGGAGAAGTGCCACCGATTCCATCATGGAGCCGGAGACAATCAAACCAAAAGTTGCAACTCCACCAAAGAGAAGCATTTGGGCCACAGTAATTGCAGGTGCATCCTTCACGGCTTTCACTGCTCCCTGAAAAACCTCAGAAACTGTGCCCATCTTTTCCTGATCGAATTTACCGGTAGAAGAGTTCGTCTCTGTGAAATCGTCTGATCCTCTCGATGTTTCCTCCGGGGAGAGTGGCAGATCAAATTTTTGCTTCGCTGGTGAATAGTCCTCAGTTGCAGAACAAACAACTCTTATTTTACGTGAATACGGATGCCTACCTGTGGCTGCTCCTGCAAAGGAGCCTGAATATTGACTGGCATTTTGAGAGGACACAGGCCGGACAACCTGCAAACAGGGTACCCTGGTAGCCATCCCCACCTGGCCTAAACCGGAAATCTGCATTTCGGCCTTCTATTCTGTAGAGGCTATTTTCCCGTTCCAAAAGTTTCCTGGTCTTGAATCCGATTCGTCCTCAATTCGAAACTCGCAATGTGTTAGGAAGACGCTCTGAGCGCCCGACTCGGTGGCGCATCCGCTGCCTTCTCCCAGGGAAAAATGCTTGAAGACTTCCCTCAAAAGAGTCAAAAGTCTCACCACCCCCTTCAACCCCGCAATTCTGAGGGCATTCAGAGGCGTGGTCGAAAACGATCCTAAATTCTTGGGAATTTCTGCACCAACCGCAAGAAATGTGTAACCGAGTCTACAGCAGAGAGCGAAATAATTACATAAAATCCAGGGAAACCTGAAACGATAACTTCGCGAATCGAATTCGAATCTGAATCCCAACTCCTCGAGTTATTCAGAGCTGCTCTGATTGTCTAAGACGCCTGCCACGCACGCGCAGTTGTGGGCTGTTCAAATGAGTCTACAGTCATCCACAACTGTATATCTTCAACCCTGAATTCTCCAAGCCTTCAAAACCCTCAGATTCGATCCCCCTTCGACCTCAGTCTTCCGAGTCGCCAAGAAACGCCGCTACAGGCTTCTAACACACAGGCACACGATCACCTCAACAGCCAAACATTTGCCGGATGAGAATCCGGTTTGCCATACGAGAATCTGGTCGTGCACCACCGCTGCTCTGGCGTATCCACAACGACCGAGTCCAATGTCTCCGGGCCCGGAAGCACGACCGAGCGAACCAATGGATCCGACCTGACCCGGAGCAACATTCCACGGATTCCACCTGAGGCTGTGCGCTTTCGTGTGCCCGAATCAACTTTTACAAGTGGACCACCATCTCGATTTCCCGAGCCCAAAGATGATGGCGAGCTGTCAGAATGCTCCCGCTTCGTCCTGAGCACATGCCCTTCCCCTCCTTTACTGCTGCAGCTGCTGCTGCTGCCCCATTGATTCCGTTGTGCTCGTTGCCCTGGGATTTATCACCAGGCTCTGACGGCCTCGCTTTCTTTCTCGCGGTCAGCGTCGACGACTTTCTTCTCATGGCGTTTGTTTGTTTTTTCATGGGGCACGGGAAATTTATTGCATTGAATGGGATTTGCGAGCGAGATTATGTGAAAGAAATGAATTTGCTCAAATATTGAATCTGTTTTATTCTGGAAAGTGCACCAAAATACTCACAAGTCGAAAACTTGATGTAGATAAGTAATCCGAAAATAATTGCCCACCAGTTTTTCGCTTGAGCTGAACAACTTATTTTATGAATAAAAAACGATTGCTGTAATTTCTTACTTTATCATCAAATGATAGTCGCGTATGCATGGTAGAAAAAACACATATTACGTTGAGCGTACTACATGGTGATTCTTTTTAGTACAGACGTATTACAGTCAACGCTTGTTAAAATGTTGTAAAATTATGATTTTCATATATTAAGTTATAGATCCAAGTTGATTTTGTAATTCAAAAAAAATATATCACAATCAAACACAACTATAACAAACATAACATGAATTTTAACTATCCCACTCCGATTAGGCTCATAATTCGACATCATTTAGGTTGACTACAATGCACTTTTTTTTCATTTATAATAACAATGTAAATAACAGATTTTAAACATACAACCATATGTATTTAATTAATTAACATAGACAACTTGAAATATGATATCATATCAAATGCAACAAACTCAAACTTGAAAATTAAGTTTTTAAATTCTGTAATTAGAAAATATGTTTTGTGATTTGTGATCTTATACAAGAAGAATGATAATGTAACAAGTTATCATTCTTCTTGTTTAAGATAGTGATTCTGATTTTATGTGAAAGGTGAAGATACTACATAATTTGTTGGAATTGACATGTTCAATTTCAGAATCATTATGTTGAAGATCTGATTCAAGGATGGGAAAAAATGCAAAAACATAGATTCTAATAGTTATTCAATTCAAACAATATATAAGTAATCTCAATGAGATAACGTTCATAAAACACAACAACTTTTGTTCAGAATCAAATCTTGTATAAAGATGTCTGTCAATCCTGTTATATATTGAGTTAGCCAACCCCTTTAACACACCATGATTGAACTAAGAAGAATTAAGAAAAACTGGAAATAATTCATAACATAAAAAGCTTTATGGATTACTATAATAACCAAAATATTAACAACTAAATATTCATTCCAAAATTGTCTAACTTTACATGTTATAATTATAATGTATTTTTTTAATAATATTCAAAAAATACTTCACAACAAATAAAACAGAATGTATAATTTTATCGTATTTTGAAAAAATAAATTGTAATATGCTCCTTCAAATTTTGCACTCATAAGATGAAATATAAAATATATAATAATTTCAAATTTTTTTGTGCACATGGCTTTTCAATTAAAAAATTTACAAAACTCAACAATTTATCAACATAATTTATGTGACAAATATATACAAATAATAACAAAAATCGTGGTTAATTGGAGTATAAATTTATATCATATCATATCATATCATATCATATCTAAAGACATCTATCAAACTATTGATTCATTATGATTCAAACTATTGATTCAAAGATTCGAATTTAAAAATTTAAAATTCGAATTTGATTCGAATCTATTAAACTATTGATTCATTATGATACAAGATTAAAATAATCTCTATAATTCTAGCTTGTTTTCTAATGATTTAATATATTAATGATAAATTTTTGTATATATTCAATATATTATATTTAGACATTTTATATAGAAATTTCTCTTAAATTTGTTTAAAAATATCATAAAAAGTAAAATTTCTCATCATAAAAATTCAGCTAAATTTCTTGATGATTTATAATTTAAAATACACTTAATGATTCATTGATGATTTTAATCTTACATATATATTACATGAATGCCAATGAAAGTAATGACGGGATATGTAAACACGTGTTAAAACATTTTATTTTATTTAAGAATGGAAAATATTATAATTAATTTAAGTTTTAAAATTACATGAATAGGTTAAATTGTTGATGCTAATCAAATAAAATTATTTCTCATTAATTCAGGAACAACATTTTAAAACACATTTTTATATTTTTATTTAGATAAGCCGAAAATATTTAAATATCATTATTTATCTAATTTTTTTTATCTAGTAACATGATGTTGGCAAGAATATAATATAAAAAATCAAAAAAATTCAATTTCAAATTAAAAATAATATTCAAATTTAATCTAAAAAATATAATATTGATTTCAATTTTAATATTTGTATCATATAAAAGGTTGTATTTTTTATTAAAATGAATCCTTATATATTTTTATAACAATAATAATATTAAATACAATATCAATCTTGCGAAAACTTCGTATTCATTCAAATGATAGTCAAAATACACATATATACATTTATGTTTCACTCTTATTATCACTCTTGTACATGGAAAGAGAGAAAGTAAGGAAGTAAGTGTAGGCATTTGGTTGTTGGTTTGAACTCCAAGGTGATAGTGAATGTAACGTGGAGAAAAAGATGTAGAACAAAAGCTGGTTAGAAAAGTTGGTTTTGGAGGTTGTTTATCAATTGTAACGCCGGTCTTACAAAATATATGCATCACATACACATAGGAAAGAGAAAGATGGAGAGGATTGTAAAATGCAACAACATCATAAGGGAAACATTTGGCTCAGGTTTGATTGACATGCTTGTTTTCAACACATGTTGAGGTCTGTATGATGTTATATTTAGGAAGTTTGTTGGGTAGATTAGCTTCATGGTATAGTTGAAGGAATTAAAAAAAATCTATCTTATTACTAACTTTTTAAATACTATTTGATTTATTTTTTTTGACATTGACAAGTCAATGTCAAAACTGACAATGATGTCAAGTCAATGTCAATGACAAGCTATGCACCTTGAGAAACTATGAACATAGAGAAGTTGATAAGTCAAACTGGTGTATGACAGATTCCAAGACAATTGGTAGAGATTTGGAAAGAGAGCGATAGCTTAAAATTTACATACGTTGGCAAAGTTTCATGATTACACCACATTGTATGATTTAGCATCATGTTTATGACAATTGCAGTGAAATGTTCTAATCAATATTTTTGTCTAAGGGAGGAAGCTAAGATGTAAATTCGTTTCATAAAAATTGAGACCAACCGGAGTGTCGGATTGTGATATATGATGACCTGAAACACATAAATAAATACACGTAAATTAGTATACAATTGGTTTGAAAGATATAGAAGAAATTTTTTTATTCTGAAAGCACAACAGGATAGTGAAAAACAATATATGTGAAACTTTGGAAGGAGTTTATGGTCAAATCTTGGAATTTTATCATCTTTTTATGTCGGATTTCCACTCATAGCAATACGTGTATATGAAGATCGCTGATGAGTAGAGGAGAGAAAATCAGCTCGCGCGAAGGTATAAATAAACCTCTGGAAGTCCATGTCCACGCCATCACACCCATTTATCAGTCTAGCCGACGAGGAAAGTTCATGAACGTATGTTATTGTCCTGTCTATGAAATTTCAATTTATTTTATATATATACGTCTATATACATGAATGATACCATGTGCAGTAGATGACTTGTACTCCGTAGACTATAGAGTGTCTAATTCTCTATAAGAAAGGGGTATTTCTAAAGGTTTACCTTGGTATCGTGTTCATACAATTGTGTTAAATGATCCTTATATATATATATATATATATATATATATACTTGTGATATCAAAGTTCTCGTAATAATGGGACTTGTTCTCTACCAACCACTTGTGAGTTAATTCCCAAAAAAACATTTCTTTTGAAATCAATGTAAATACAGGTAAGCACTCCGCCGTCTTCACGGCAACCATTCATACTAATTGCGATAAAAAAGTAAAACAATCTATAAATCAGTCTCCACCGAAACCTGTGCGATAATAATAAGTACGAATATGTTTTATTTCTTTGAAAGAGAATAATTCTCCACCGAAACAATTCACCGATTAGAGATAATAATAAGTATGATAATGATTTGTTGCCGAACCGCTGGATGTGGAGATCTGGACTGCGATTCTTGTGGTCCGGGTTCCCGACCACGCGATTGATGTGGTGTTGCTCATTGGGGACTGGACGCTTGTCGCTCTCTGTCGCCATTCCAGCGGTGAGTGACTGCAGTCCCGGCCCTTCCGGTCCAGGCCAGCCCAGGCCGGTCAGTCTCCCGGCCCCGACCGATGGCGTCTTCGACGACGGCTGGCTCCTTCCAGACGCCCGGCCCACGACATCTTCTGTCGTCGTGGGACATGGATCGAGCTGATGATTTGGGTTGCTCTTCGGCAGTGCATCGGCCGCGGTCGATCGGGATGAGGCGCACCCTCTGACGCAGATCGGTGTCATTCTCGTAGCAATTCTTGGGGTTTGGGATGGTTCGTGGTCTGATGCGGTTGTGGCAAGAGTAGCGCCTGGACTAGGGCAACATGAGTATTGAACCCTTTCGACGGTGCGTTTCTGCTGGTTGCCAGGATCGATCGTCCTCCTACTTGTTGATGAATCTGAATGAATATCGATTAAGGAACAATGTTGAAGGAATTGAACGAATAAATTGAAACCTTACCCTGGATCCCTGCCCCGCCTGAGTGCGCGTCCTGTCGAGCCCCCACTTTACGGTGGCATGGAGCCACCTATGGCAGAAGGGGCAAGCAGCAGGCACCGAAGTAGGGCGGAAGAAAAAAAAAAGAGCACGAATCACAATAGCTCTCCCGAAGGAAGTGCTCGATTTGAAACTCATGAGATCCGCACACACTTTGACGTCCCTACTGGAGTAGGAGCAAAGAAAGGAGCATTGCAATGTGTATTGGGATAAAACTATTATGTCATCGTGTCGTGCGACGAAGTGATTAGGATTTAGGTCTCGGGTCATTTAGAATGACACTGGTTTTTATTGTCTCTGCGCAGACTAGTGAAGCTTGTCGCTAGAGCTTTCTACGATGAGGAAATTCCGCCTAAGGGAGCTAACCGTAGCAAGTCGGACAAGTCGGATAATAGGGGAATTGCTGTCGTTATCCTCGACGCTCTGACGAGGAGACAGTGGGTGAAAGAGGAGGATTTGGCGAGGGACTTACGATTACATCCCAAACAATTACGGCGGACCTTGAGAGTCTTAGAAGAAGAGCTCTTGATTTTAAGGGAACACCGTCGTGAGGTGATTGTCGAACTGTGATTCGTTTTGGTAGGGATCATGCAGTTGTGAATGGATATTCCGACGATTTGGATTTTTGCATATCTGCTCTTACAATTAGAAGACATTAAAAGATGTAGCACTTAATCTTGGGAGAACACCCCTTTCAGTCAATTGATCATGGGTTGTTTCGCGGGGTGTTTCTACCAACAAACCTCTGAGTCATTTATGAAAATTTGTATCTGTGTAGACTGTGAAAGGTGCGAAAGTGTACAATGCCGCTATAGCTGCTGTTAGTGAACAACCAAGCGAGCGAGAGGGTGAAGAGAAGCCGAAAGTTCACACTCATTCGTACTGCTGCTTAGACTATGCTCAGGTGAAGAATTCCTTGATTTTATTCTGTTCCGAACCTTAACACGATAGAGCTCAAACTCAACTCGAGCAGCAAATTTGCCATATTGTTCTGAGTCAGTCGACTGTCTCAGGCGCCACAAGCTTACTCTGTTAGGACTTTCGGAGCTCAAGCGAAGAGCACTGTTAGGGTTTTCGTTCCCTAGATGTTTTTCCAAAAGGGTTTTTATTGACAATCTATGATGGTGATGTTTATTAGCTCTACGGGTCATTGTAGTCAGATGGGGTCTAGGTCAACTTGAATTCTTATTAGCGTCAAGTACATGCGATAACACCGTGTTGAAAGTCTAGCAGGTGTTTGATATCGTTCGTTATCGAATACATCGCTCTAAAAAAAAGATCAAAGATGAGTTGGAAGACAGGAATACAGTACAGGAGTACATATGTCCGGCTGCTTCTTGTGGACGTCGGTGAGCGCCTCCTCCTATTTTTCTCAACAGTACAGATTGTATGTTTTGTTAAGCTGTCAGTCGCTGCCTACGGAGCGAAGCAAGTTAATATCTTTACTGAATGACGGTACTTGTAATATTTGCCGTAATCAGCTCAGACGTTAGACTGTAATGGTTGTGGGCATGTAGCTACTCCGCACTGGACGCTTTGAGGTTGATCAATGTCTTCGACGGGAACTTTCATTGTGAACTCTGTGATGGGGAGCTCGTGGCTGAAAGCGACAAGCTGGCAGCGGCGGAACTTGGTGATGGAGATGGAGAAGAAAATGCTCGGCGGCGGAGAAGAGAGAAGCTCAAGGAGCTTTATGAGAAATTGGAGGTAGGTTGTGAATAAACGTGCTGATATCTTGAAGACGGATGTGGTCTGTAGCTCTCGGTGAGAGCTACTACATGGGTAATTAGCGTCCCAGTATCTCACATTTTTTTCCAAAAAACCCGTGTAAAAGCAGGTGGATCTGTTCCAGTATGTATAATGTTTCTGAACGAGTCATCTTGGGGATGGACAGAAACAATTGAAGCCTCTGCAGGATCAGTTGACTCGAGTGAAAGATTTGGCTCCTCCTGATTTTGGTAGCTTGGAGGCGTGGGAAAAGAGAGCAATCGCCGCGGGAAGAATACCTGGCAACGATGCATCCACTAGTGACTTGCCCAAGCCGTCACATGGACAAGGCCCGTCTGGAACTCCCATGCCTTTCCTGGGAGAAACGAAGGTGAGCATTGGAGCCTGAGTTTATTTCTAATTCTTTTGTTTTCTTTTCTCAGACCAAGTTTTCGTGTATTATTTTTGGTTGTCGGGTCATATGGAGGCAATTTCTGCAGACACGGGTAGAAAACTTACTGGCTGTTTTGCAATCTGCAGGTAGAAGTGGCACTGGCCGGCGGTGACACT
The DNA here is from genome assembly GCA_037833965.1 of Marchantia polymorpha subsp. ruderalis. Taxonomy (NCBI): domain Eukaryota; kingdom Viridiplantae; phylum Streptophyta; class Marchantiopsida; order Marchantiales; family Marchantiaceae; genus Marchantia; species Marchantia polymorpha. Next base: position 786,150 of record AP031357.1, read on the forward strand.
AAGAAAGATGAAGGTAAAGAAGAAGCAGCTCAGCTCAAGGTGCTACCTCCATGGATGATCAGGCAGGGCATGACACTTACGGCCTCTCAGAGAGGAGAAGCAAAGTCTGAGGTGAAGACTGAAGATGGAGCATCACTTGCGGGGCCTGATACAAAGGACGTAAAACCTGCTGAAGAAGATAAGGAAGAGCAAGCGCGCAAGATTCAGGAGGAATACCTGAAAGCATACTACGCCGCGCTCTTGGCTCGACAACAAGGAGCCGAGCAGCCAACTGCACAGCCAGAGCCGGTGGAAACTGGGGCAGAAGCTGCTGATGGTGTTGAAGAAACTGGAGAGAGGCAAGTGGGAATGAAGGCCAAGAGGGAAGATGGTGACGAGGGTGAAGCAGAGGAGGATGAAGACGTCGAATGGGAACATGCTGCAGCGGCAGGTACGAGACTGAAAGATGTGTTTTGGTTACTACATTTGGCATCAGCTTGATAGAAAATTTTATGAGCTTCTGGCTACATTGTTCTGATTCCGAGTTAGACTTTTGTGGCATCCGACCTACCATCTCTCCCTCTTTATGCTTTTTTCAAAGTTTCAGGGCAAGTATGTATGTCTATTTGCTTGGTCGGAATGTCATTGAGGTTGTCATGTACTGCTGCGTAGTTAATGGCTGACAACACATTATTGTGTTCTTTTATTCAGGATTCAAGGCTGCTTCATTTGTAGGCTGTCTTGGCTCTCCTTCAAAGTTGGCTAACTCAAGTTTTCTGTTGATATGCAGAACCTGTCGAACCTGTTGTGGCTTCACAGGACTCTCAGTTCAGCAATGTTGGCGATCCTGATCCAGCTCCCGATCCCGGTGGTGAATTTGATGACGACGATGATGTTGATTGGGAGGAAGGCTGATAAGATGTCACAAATGCCGGCGTCGTGGTTTTTCTCCTGGTTTGTCTGTCGGAGGGAGGACGAAGTTTTGCATCTGATGTGTTACTTGAGCAAATCAAACTGGAGGATTTTTGTTACGTTTCATTCCAGTTTAGGTCTCAAGCTCGGGGAAAGTCAAGTAGGCAACGAAGTTGCCTTGCGGAGTGGTAAAGTCGTGATGAGGTCTGGCCATGCTCATGATCATCTTTCCCCTGAAACCCTCATTTTTCGTGTGCAGCTGTCATGAGGTTCGAGTGGCAGCTCTCCTACTGTGAGGATGTGAGGGAGAAGGATGTCTGCGTGTGTCTTAAGAAAATAGTCACCAAGTGTAAAAAAGGAAAAAAATTTGTTGACTGAATTGATAATGCCGTATCACCTGATCTTTGGATTTGCCTTCTCAATAGGAGGACGAGAATCTGGATTTGTAGAAAACAACTACTAGTGTAAAATGAGGGAGTAGTGTAGTGTGGTTCGCTCAAGGACCAAATTATTTCGTGCTAGGTAAGATCTGATGTCAACCAAGCAGCTCTTTACCTAAGTGGAAGCTATTTCCATATATGATACGAACTATATACGGCGTTAGTATGCGAGGTACGTGGTAGCCAGTAGAGGAGATTCAATTGTACAACATGTCTGAGTCGTTGTGGACGTTTGATCATCGATTGTTCCTGCAACTTTCCACGCCTTTTAACGTGGACGTTGTGTCCAAGGTGTTTGTCTATGTTAAACTTGAAGTGAACATATTGTTCCTTAGTTACACTGCCGACGGCAGAGTTTCAATTGAAGACCTCGGGTAGAGTGACATCATTAGCGCATCTTTCGAAACAGGTGTAGTCAAGATGGACTGATTGATAGTTTTCATGTGTTGCATGAATGGAAGAATTTAGCAACAGCTTCTTACGAGCCTGTTTTGGAACTGAAACTCAATGGATCAAGTTTCTCAGGAATTTCCTTTGCGAACGACGACAACCTCAGCCCACGATTTTCTACGGTTACGCACCGAAACTCCACGCTTCTAAACTGGTCAACAATTATAACTTTAAAGCGCTAGGTTTTAATGACACGGCTGGTACTTACAGAACTGTTCTGTTCTCCAAACAAGGTTCTGTAAGCTGTAGAACCTTGTTTGGAGCGGGCATAAAGTTTTAACTTTCGGCTTTCCGAGAGCCGCTTGCGACCTTTCAGAAATGGTCTCTCTGAAAAGGCACTTATCGGCGTTTGTAGCCAGCCACCCACGAGGGCCCTACAAGACCGCATGCCGATTTTGTCCTCGAGAGAATTCTCTGGACTGATGTCTGACGCCGTGCAGGGTAAAAGGGGCGTGCTGACATGACATCATCCGGATCTGAGTACAGTCGTAAGATCAAGCATGCGGACTCAAGCCTGCCCAGTGCCGAAATGATGATTAACAAAGGAGTGGCTAGTTTAGATTTTCTTTTGTCCTGAAATGCATCGTCATAGAACCTATTAAAAATGAGAATGCCCAGGGCCGAAATGATGATTAACAATGGAGTGGCCACTTCAGATTTTATTTTGTCTTGAAATGCACTGTTCATAGAACCTATTTAAACAGTATTCTTTTCATTTACAATTGAATCCGATATTATAAAAGTCAAGTAGCGAGATTCTGTGAGAAGCATGAGCGGGAGCAGTTGTGCACGAAGCGGAAGCGTGAATTTACAATTATTCCAGTAAAAGATGAAGGGAAGAAAAAGCGTGCTCATGATGTGCAATTGAAGAAAGGAAAATTCTGAAGTGTGGAACCAACGAAACTTCAAGTAGAATACAAAGAACTGTACTGTGATGTTTCTCTGGAAACTTGACATAACGGAAAGATGCATTAATTCCTGTGAAAACTGATTCAGCGATTTTGAAGTGAAGAAAATGAGATTAAGAGGCAAAATGCTAAAATAATGAGATCGGTACAGTAACACCTTTCCATTGTCCACATCGATGTCCTACTGAACCTGGAGATCCAGCGGAGGAAGGTTCAACAGCAATAACTGCTGTTGAATGTTCAATTGGGGCATGGAGTACATCGATCTTTTGCTGCACTAATATTGGAATTTTAACTGTTGCTACCCCACCCACAAAAGGGAGCAAAAGTCGCTTAGCTAGAAAGACCATCCTTGGTGTATAAATGCTCTTTTCCTAACTCCTCATTTCGCACCGTAGTGTGAAAAGCCCTCGCATATGTTTGCAGGTCCTGCGAGGGAAAAGGGAAAAGAGAAACTGAGGGAAGGAAAACTGTAGATTGTAAACGGGTTGTGCTGTGGTACGGCGCACTCAAGTACGTGAACGACTCCACGATTCTGCAACTTGACTTATGTGAATAAATGTTCTCCTACTCTCGCTACACTTAAGGAATTTTTCATAATGAGGAACATGAGTTTGAATCGATAATGATATTCAGTATATTTGAAGATGATCTATCAAATCCCATATTCACTGCACTTTTGAACGGAAAATATTCTTTAGGCATGGATTTGAGTAAGACATTTATGTCTTATTCAATTCCTAGAGGAAAGACTTGTAAATTTTTGAAAATCTTCCTAGACGAACCTCCGGATCGGCAACTAATAATCCAAAGCTTCGTGTAAAAATAGACGATTAAATCAGCCTTGTTTAGGCTATTGGCACAATAGACTAAACAAAATTATAATTCATAAACAAAAGAAAGAAGTTCATGGATTACGTTTGTAACTCATGCATATAAAGATTATAAACTGAATGGTTTTGGCCTATATGTATAGCAAAATACATGGCATCGTTCATGATTATTAAAACTAGTATTAAATATAATTATAAAATAATTTATATAAAATTTAGCTGATAATTTTGAATATAAATATTTAAAAAACTAAAAAAGAGTTCATTCATATACTTCAAAATTATAAGAATTTGATTATTTAAAATAATTGACAGTTTTCATGAGTAGTATAGATAAATTCATACTGTTTTGCCGCAATGAAAACTACAGTTGCATATTCAGAGTTTAATTCTTGGAGAGAACAATAAGCATCCTCTTTTTTCGAGTATCTAACTTCGATGCATTAGATCAAACAAATGTTTTATTTCAGAAATTTTTTAATATTGTGTTTGATTATTTATAAATAAATGTATCATGAATCTTTGTCTTTTTTGCAAGTTAATACAAATAAATTAAAAAATATGAAAATTTCCAGTTACTGGGGACAAAAAACTCACCATCGACTTCATCTGCATATGCCATTTGATCCTCGTTAAGAATATCCACGTGTTTTGTTCCAATCACATACTCTAGACAGTTTATGCTATGAAACTTTTTAATAGATGCATGTAAAATGATCTTCATGCTTCAATTCTCATAATCTCACTCTATAAGCTTGAATCGAATCAATCATTCAATAAATGCCCAACAATATCAGTTAGGTTTGGGTTATTGCAAAGGTGAATGTTAACGGTAAATTCCACCATCACCATTTCTAGTAGATATGATGGCGGAGCGGAGAGTAAGATGATTATAGAGATTCACGTGGTATGAGAAGTCTGTGAAAAGATACCCGGATCCAAGATATGATACCGCAGCGAAACCGCCCAGGCGCGTCTTGACTAGACACAAGGCTATACCGGGCATAGTCCAAGAGAGCTTTAATTATCAGCAGGTGAAAAGCAGTGACACCGACGACTATACCAGCCTCATCCGGATCCCCGGTCTCGAGGATTCTGCCAATCAATCTGGATCCAACTGGTATCTAACAGCAGATGCGTCGCCGTCCTAGCCCGGGACGCTGACGTAACCCAACGTCGTGGTCTTAACCCAAGCAGAAACTACTAGGAATTTAGGACCCTAGAAGGGGATGATAGTCGGATCTCCGTTCGAAGAAGAGTCGCAATCGCGATCGCAATTCGCTTCGCTTCGGGTGGTCTGGAGGAAAGATTTGGAAGCAAGTGGGCGGCGCACGGCGACCGTCCGTCGGGACTTAACTGTTTAACCGAAAGCCCTCTTGCATCATCTCTTTATCATGAGCATGTTGGGCGAGGCAATCTAACCCTCGGGGCAACTGCAACCCGACGGCGGAACACGTGTCCCCGGCAACTTGACCTTTCCATCCAGTGGGCGGCGCGACACGTGTCCTCACACAAGTGTCATGCTCGAGAGTGGACGGAAACTGGAAGTTCGTTACGTAGTCGCGCCAAATCCCATCCCTCCGCCTTTTCGGAAGCACCTGCGTATTTACTTATTTATTATATATTTATTCGCCGCGCGTTCATGCACCGACGCCGCGAAAACAGACCTAAAATTGAAAATTGCGGCCGAAAGTTCAGCGTGGTAGGATCAATCCCGCGAGATACTTTAAGACGGAAGGAGGAGGTGCCACGAAATATCGAGCGACGTTGAAAAAAGAAGAGAACTTAAAGAGGAGATAAAGAGAAAATATCGCGCGAGGACGGGGTTAAAGGATTAATAATAATAAGAAATGGAACGTGGATGAAAAGAAATGGATAACATGGGCTAGGGCCAGTAAAGAGCGGAAAAAGGAATGTGCCAGAACGGAAGGGACGGAGGAGCGGACCGGAGTGAGGCGTTCGGCTCGGCAGCAAACCCTCACCGACCCGACGGGAGCCGACCCGAGCCAACGGACCGGAGGCGACGGGGAATCCACGGGGCGAGGGCCGGAGCCATCGATGGAGGGATCGATGGGTGGACCGATGGGTCGATGGGTGGATCGGTGGGACGAGGACGGCCAGAGGGCCGGCATCACCAATCTTGTCGGGCGCGTCCGCGGGTGGCTATGGCTACGTAGCAGCAGGGCCGTTTGTTGGCCCGCGCTCTCGTCCGCTGCTGCTGCTGCTGCTCCTGCTCGTCGTGCATATGAGAGATCGAGCTCGGAATATTCGAGCAGATTCGGGCGACGCGAAGCGCAACGCAGAAGAGGCGGGACTTGTCACTCCGCTCATCGGGGCCGACGAGCACGAGCAGCAGCAGCAGCAGCAGCAGCTCAGCTGGGCGGGGGAGCGCGAGAGGACGAGGTCGAGGAGGAGGGCGAGGGCGAGTTCGAGCGAGAGGAGGCGTGGAGGGGCGAATTCTCGGCAATCTGGTCAAGATTTGTGCTGCTCGGCGAGTGGAATTTTGGGCGAGATTTTGATCAGCGGGAGGCGGAGAGATTTGCTGTGTAGGAGGAGGAGGAGGAGACCCGCCGGTGAGCGATGGCGACTGCTCTGCTGAAAGTGAGTGGGCTCGTGAAGGAGGCGGGGTCGATTTGGAGAGAGCGGAGAGTGGTTTCTTCCGCGGAGGAGCATGGGCGAGCTTTGAGGTCCGTGTGGCCGGCCGTTCCTGCGGCTTTGCAATTCGGCAGCGGCTGCAGCAGCAGCAGCAGCGCTGCTCTGGTGGCTGCCAAGCACCACGGAGGAGGAGGAGCAGTGGGCGCCTCTGCCAGCCTGGCGGCAGTGGCCTCGGTGGTTCAAGACGAGAGCGAGAAGGAGAAGGAGGCCCCGGCCGTGCCTCTTCCGGTCGTGCACATCGACCAGGAATCGCAGGCCGATTCCACCGTCGTGGAGATCAGTTTCGGGGATCGGCTCGGGGCGCTTCTGGACACCATCAAGGCGCTCAAGAATCTCGGGTTGAACGTCGTGCGAGCCAAGGTTTCGACCGAAGGAGATCTTGCGAAGAACAAATTTTACATCACTCGCCTCGACAATGGTTGCAAGGTCGAGAACCCGGAGGTGTTGGAAGCCATTCGGCTCACCATACTGAACAATTTGCTCAAGTACCACCCGGAATCGAGCGAGCAGTTGGCGCTGGGTGCATTCTTCGGCAGCACGCCCCCCAAAGCCACGCTCGATGTCGATGTGGCCACTCACATTTATTGCAAAAAGGTGAATGACAAGCAGAGCATGCTGACCGTCGAGACGGCTGACCGTCCCGGTCTGTTGCTCGAAATCATTAAGATCATGGCTGACATCAGTGTCGAAGTGGAATCTGCCGAGATCGACACCGAGGGATTGGTCGCCAAGGACAAATTTCTCGTCTCCTACGGTGGCGCCGCGTTGAGCAAATCCTTGGAACAAGTGCTCGTCAACTGCTTGAGGTATTTCATCCGGAGACCGATCACCGAAGACGACAGCTACTGAGCAGCGACGAGCGGGAGAAAAATGGTCGCAATCTGTGCTCTGCAAGATAAGAGCAGGTTGTGCCTGCTCGAAGGCTTTGCGCCCTACATCATCTCTTTGGACTGCCTGATTCTGGAGGGCCATGCTAGAAGTGAGACATCCAATGTGCTTTCTTCGGCTCGGTTTTGAACCCGAGACTCCGTCACCCCGCAAGCGTCTTAGATTTCCAAGAAGCTTGTAGACATCAATGTCAGTTTAGTCATAATCGACTACTTTCATGGATGAAATTCTTGGAGTAGACCGTAGTCTGTAAATTTTGTGTAGAATGTGGGCGTCCTAGATACGTGCCCCATTGCGACATCATAGGCACCGTGAGTTGCCGTGTGGTGTATGTAAATCGATATTGCATCTACCTCTTAGACTGTTAAATAAGAAACAAGTTCGTGGGCTTTGGGGAGAGCTTCCACTTCGCCGATCGTCTGGGTTGGATAACGGACGCATGACCACTATGTTCTGTGTCGATTCAGTTCGCATGGATCTTTGCGGAGTGCATGTTTGTTCAAACTTCTGCATTCTTTTGCAGTGGATGATGGCCTCAGCGTGTGTTTGAGGATCCAAGAAACACACATCTGATGGACTGCAGAGCTTTCTTGCTGTCTTTCAGATCGCCCGGAAGAGCATCGTAGTATTTCCACTGTGAAACAGAGTAGGTGTCTAGACCGAATCAGGGGATGTGATGTTTAGATACACTGACATTGGGAGTTGTGAACGCTTTTGATTTCCATGGGAGTGTACTCGCTGAAATTTTTCGTCAGCATTTCCTCCAACCGTTAGGCAGACACTCTCTTTTGCCTAATTAGTCGATGAGTACAAAAGTCGGCTTTCGATCATTTCAGGTTTATTGACATAGGGGATCACCCCCGACAGTGTGGTAGATGACTTCGTTACCGTAGGGAAAGATTTTTCGTCAATCAAACTGTGAAGAAAAAACTCTCTACATGAGCAACACTCTCGTACTTATGCGGAAGCATCGAACATGAGTGCTTTCTATGCCGTCCCGTTCTGACCGTGTGCCTGGAGTCACTACAGTTTCCACCTTCCGGAAGCCGGAAAGCGGACAAATCCGAAACCTTCGAGAAACCTCCTTCAAGATGACTGAGTCAAACGGTCCAGACAATTTCAGCCGGGACATCTTGATGTAGACAACCTCCAAGACGCCAAATCTGCTACGGATCGGTAGAAAGATACTGGACGGTACTCTTCCTGGTATCTAAAGTTCACCATGCTTCAAGCACCTGCCACGTTTCGCAACCTGATCTCCAAGCGTTGCGCTACCTCCACGCGAGACCGACAGTGTCTCCAAATGGGAAGAAGATGTTCCGTTCGTACAATCTCAGTGCCTGGCAACTGAAAACATCTCTCAGATTCATTTTACATGAAACGAATGAAGACCATTGGTCCACGCGGCTGGGCACCCTCGCTCCCTCCTACTGCTGGTCTGACCCGTAGGTATCAGCAATAGGCCACGAGGACGTTTGCTTGATCTGGCACGAAAAAGCTTGAATCGCGTTTCGAGCTATGTGCTACGAAACGGAGTATGTGTAATAAGCTGGTGGTTTGGGAAAAAAATCTCAACCTCCCCTAAGCCCACGACTTTTTTATGCTTCAACTAATTAGCCCGGACCAGAGTCAGGTGCTTGGAAGCTGCAAATATCAAATGGCTTGGAGAACTCTGGCTAGAAAGAAGAAAATGTTCCATATGGACCTTTTTAATTCTTCGATTGCCAATTTCGCCAAGCAGTCACCCAACTTCTGTTGACAGAGAAGGAACATTTTACAAACATAGCACTTTGGGCGGCTTCACTTTTAGGAAGGAACAGTGCGCACTTCCTGGATGGAGTTAGCTTCTAGAATCGACGAGGGGTACAATCTCATTGTCGGCAGGGCAGGGCGACTTATTTATTCCGACGGGAACAGATGTTAACTACAGCAGGTAGAAACAGAGGGATTCTCTAGTTCTTCCTACGGTTCAAGTTGCACGTTCTGTGTGAAGGCTGTGGATCCAGATTTCTTGGAGCGTGATTTCAGTTCGCGAGTCTACGGAGGTACCTGTGCAGATGCAAGTTGAAAGAGACGAGGATCTGGAATAGTCGTTCACATGCTTTCACCAACATCGAGCGCAAACATTCTTCGAACGATTCTCCACCACCGACAAAGCCATCGCACTTCGCACTCTGTTTTCTGGTGGTTTTCTTAGACTTGCAATGCGCGTTCTGGTCGATGGGTTTTCCAACACGGACGCGTGAGAATATACATGGGAGCCCAAACACGCGATTCGGATAATCGAATATGCACTGGTAAATGACATGTCGGCACTTTTGTCACCCAGTCGTCGAGTCACAAGCGCCTGCGATATTCCACATTTGTTTCTTCTGTGAAGTTTAAGCTTCTCTCAGCTCACTGTTCTATCGGTGACAGTCTTGTCCAGACCCGAGAAAATCAACAACTCACAGCGATCTCGCTCGAGTGCGCAATCAACCTTCGCGATCATCCGAAAAGAGCTGATCCGCCGATCGGTACCTTTGTCACCGAGCGATGCTTCGCTATGGAGAAACGATGAGTAGAGCGAGACGGGGAGCCTCTTAGATCGGAGAGCCGAAAGTGTACTGAGACCGTCACTTGAGCAGCCGGCACTGTGCAATGGATTCTCGGGCTTGAAGAAGGTAGGCCCCATTCTTTTCCTCCGTCGGCACGGTTTCATATCCTGGGGACACTTCGCATGCATGCATCACGATCCCTTCCCGCCCACGCTGCTGCTGCGACTTTTACATCTTCCGGGAGACTCCCGAGACGTGGTTCAACTCATCACAGTCATTACCGATTTAAACCCACGGGAACTGGGAAATACTCACGAGGCACGGGATCATCATCATCATGCTCTTCCGCGCACCTCGCTGATTCTCTCTTGCTTGCCGACACCGAGCCTCTTCGGTGTTGCAGCAAGCAAGCTGCTGTTTATTGATCATCATCGCAGAATTTCGCTAGGTCGATGCTTGAGGTAACGACGAGGGAGCACACAATAAAATAGCAAAATCGGGCCATGTCAGAATGGATTGGCTTTCTCTTGAATGTTCGTTGGTTCACAACTGATATTCCATGCCAGACACAGATTTTCCTGCCCTGAGCCCTGAGCCCTGAGGACTAGGGAAATGTATGAATATCTCGGGATATTTCGTGCAACCGACATGCTCCACTTTCCATCGCATCCCACCCCACCCCCATCTGCCTGCTCGATGGGACATGTGCCCGGCGATGATCGACGCCCAATGGGGCTGCGCCGGTGGTTGGTCCGTCCGTCGACGGTGAGCCGTAGAGCCCAGCCCCCCGCCCCGGGTGGTAACATCCGTTGGGAGACAATGTCGGGGACTTCGGGATAACAACCGAACTCTGGCTGTCCGGGTCGGCACTATCGAACGAAAGCCGTCTATTCCGAGCGAGGGGCCAATCTGGGGCCCACGAAGGCGGCGATCGGCATGAGCCGTGTTCAAACAGAGCGGAGAGAAGTTCGTGCCGGAAGCGATAAGTCTCGGGCCGGCCAGATTTGGAAAAGCGTCCCTGCTGCGAGGGAGAGGAGGGAGGGGAGGCGGGAAAGGGTTGGTTGGGGAACCAAGATCAGAGGGGACCGATGAATCTCGACCGGCAGCAAAAGCTGCACCGTAGAGTCTAGCGGACCTATCTATCCGTCGAGATCTCGATCTGTCGACCTCTGCTTCTGGAGAGAGAGAGAGAGAGAGAGAGAGAGAGAGGTGAAGAAAGAAAGCACTGAGATTGTCCGCCTGCCTGCCTGACTGCCCGTGCGGCATGGTGCTTTCTCCCTGTCACCACCTTTCGGTGTCACCGTTCGGTGTTTCTACGGGTGGAATCATGCGTTCATGCACAGAACCGAGCTCTCTGCTTGCTCTGAGTGGGAAATGGACTGGCTGGCTCCCCGATAGATCAAGACAGCATTCAATTTCGTCGGAGGCGTCGCAGGCAACCAGCTCAACGAACCATCCCTGCCCAGCCCAGCCCATCTGGATGGATCCTGACTCGTTCTTTATCCTCGTCATCGTCTTTTGGGTGAGTGCTCCTCGTTGGTTCTATCGGCAGAGGCATGCAGAGTTCCGTGATTAAAGCCCTCTAGAGCCAGAACCGCTTGACCTCCTCCTCCTCCTCCTCCTCGTCCTACAACATCATGCGAGAAGCTAAACATAGCACAGGCCAGAATGGAGAGACCTCGTCCGTCCAGTGAAAACGTGCCGGGCTGGACAGGAAAGCCGAGGTTTCTTCGATCGTCATGTCTCCTCTATCTTCTGACTCCTCAGAATGTGGGGCTGATAAGTCCAGGCCGGCTAAACGGGCCGCGCATCCAACATGGGGCCGAAATCCGAGCAGAGCAAAACAGAGCAGACCAGCAGGCAGAGACGAGACGAGCATGTCGAAATCGCCTCGAGCTGCAAACCTGAGAACTCGAGCACATCGAGGGCGTTCAGAGTTTTCCAGCTTACCAGACGATTAAACTGGTTATAATAAGACTATCATACGCGAAGTCGTACGCAAGATGACAATGCCGAATATATAACCACTGCTTCGTTCCTATCGCCAAGCATCTCAGTGATTACCACCACCACCACTCCACCCACCACGAGATTCAAGCATAAAAAGCTGGAGCCTAGTGAGTCAGCGAATGTCAACGATGATCGAGATGATGAGGGAGTATAGCCTCCGAGCGAGTCGATGCACCGAGAGGCTACTTTAGTTCGGGTGCAATTCGATGGGCAATGTCGGCACCCCATCACGCATGACAAGTGTACACTGCGGACTGTTCGAAGCCAGCAGCCCTCCTTTGATGATGCAGGTCCATGCCCATACGGCTACTCCGTAACTACTTCCTTGATTTCGCCATCACAGCAGTGGGAGGGTAGATGGAATGGATGCAACTCGATGTCCAGCACTGCGTGTCTCTCATACAGATCACGGCTCTATTGCTGTTGATAATGTAGCATTTACAGTACGTAAATGCTGATATTCCGAAGGGCCTCTCCTCCAGAGTTTTGTAAGAGAAAGCTAACATTCATTGATTAAATTCATGCAATGGACGTATTCATTATGGACTTGCCTTGAGCAACAGCGACTGTTTATGTATTTGTCACTTTCACGTGAATAAAGGAAGGTGAATCAAAAGTGGCAGAACCAACCAAAAATGATGACATGACTTGTTACATAAGTTTCAGGTCATGTGGATGTGTTCACCGGTGTATTTGTTTCAACAATTTTTTTTAAATATTATATGTACAAAAAAAAATATAGACAATATTACGGTACATGCATCTTTGTTTGAAAGAAAACCTGATAGAGAATTGGACATGCTACAAAGCAAGCCCACTTTGAGGCCTGTTACATATGGGTGAAGTCAGTATAAGTTGGGAGATTGATCCATGCAATTAATGCCTTGTAACACAAACCAAGGTACGTACGTTCCATGCTATACGCTACAAGACGTCAAATAAAATAATGTATGTGATTTTACATTCTCTTATCTTATTGTACGTCTTGTAGAGTACAGCACAGACCTGTAAAATATGGCAGATGCTAGGTTTTCCAGAATTAAGTTAATTTTGGAAAATTTTTCTCTTTACTTTTGGTATTACTGCCATCAACGATATATTCATAAAGTTTGAAGATGTAGCAATAATAGTTTTTAGCTTTTCAAATTGCTTAGCATGTATAAAAGCCTTCAAGGTAAGTCTTGGTAGGGTGATGCGGAAATCATCTCCTTTTCATTTGATGATGGAAAAGAGAAATAATAATAATGAAATGTAATAATAAAAGTATTTTTCTTATTTCTTCTACTATTTTTGAACTACTAAAAATTTGGGCAATTCTTTGCGCGCAACTTGCTCTCTAGCTAACTTTGAACTTGCCCTTTATCTATTTTTTATAATTGTAGAATCACTAGCAACGGTCTCCAACCATGAGCTCTTCACATGCCAACTAAGAGGTATTTTGCTCAAGGATGGAGTTACTCAACAAGTGATGTTGCAATTCGCCATCGACATCATTTACACTATTCGGGAAATTGATAGAAATTTCACTGTCGTCTCCAACCTGCTCCGAGACTTTGGACTGGCAACAAGGCTCATGATCAAACATGAGTAATAGTGGCATTTGCCACTAGTACTAATATTGAGCTAATAGTGGCATGTCTAGATCTTTATTAGTGGCATCAAAGTGGCACTATATAAACTCCATATAAAGAGCAACACCATCAGTTCTTCGTTGTGATCTTCAGCAGCCCTTTGTGCTGCCGGGCATGGAATACACATCCGAGCTCAAAATAAAAAAGGCTCTGCTTGAAAGTATCCTTCTCACACCTCAGCATGGAGAAATCTGCCTCCACTGTTGAAGTGCCAAGACAGACCATAGCCAAACCTTCTACAAACTCAAACAGAGCAAGGAATCGCGATCCAAGGAGAATTTGCCTCCACTGTTGAAGTGCCAGGACAGACCGTAGCCAAACCTCCTACAAACTCAAACAGAGCAAGGAATCGCGATCCAAGTAGAATCTGCCTCCACTGTTGAAGTGCCAGGACAGACCGTAGCCAAACCTCATACAAACTTAAGCAGAGCAAGGAATTGTGATCAAAGGAGATCGTAACCGTCCCTAAAGAAGGTCTTGTGATCGCTTGCATCTATTGCTAATTTCAAGTTTTCCTCGTCATGGTAGCATGGAATAATTTTTCCGTGTTCTTCTACGATGTCTTCGATTTGCTGCGGTGTAAACTTGGCTGCCTGCAATCGTAGTATATGCTTGCAAACGATGGCACAAAATTGGGATCGCATGTACTTAACAAGTTCGTGCGGCATTACTGTGGGGAAGCTGATCATTGGCAGAAGCTTGCTCATTGGCAATGTTTTGCTCGACAGTGATCGACATAAGCTGCAAAGCCGCTGACAAAAACGCCAAATCAAGGGGTCGGAGAACGTGAAGCTGCGCGCCGTTCTTGGCAAGAATCTCGTTGAGCTTGGCATACACAAAAGTTCCAAGGCCCCAAACGAACTGTTCAACGTTCAAAAGAGACGCTGCAAATTCTCCAATCGCGACATGAACATCAGAATCAAATGCTGCCTCTGCCATGGCTTGTAGTTCAGACTGAAGCAATGATACTTTGTCCTCCATCAACTGGCAGAACATTTGCGATAGGTTAGACAGCTTGATCACTTATTGAAACACCAAAGTTGTCATGCCTTGGAGGCGCATGAACACCAGTTTTGCTTCTTGTGCAAAAAAATGAAATGTCATCATAAGCAACCACCAAGCTGCAAATGACCAGTAAGGCGGGAGTTTCTCGTCCAAGTACGCCTGAACAACGGTCTTGTGCTTCTTGAACCAGGTCATGATCTTGATCATAGAAAGTCAACATGTAATGGCAACCTTCAGGCATGTCGTCTTCATCTCAGCAATCAAATTCTGCTGGCGTGGCAAGTAGCCAATAATCACGAGAACATAATAGAAATCGTCTTGGAGCAAGTTTTGATGACATCGGCCATGATGAGATCAAGCTGGTGTGCATCACATCAAACATTGATAAAATTGGGCCCAGTGGCATTGTCCAAGAAGTTCAGCAGACCGACGTGCCCTCTAGTCATGTTCCCTTTTCCATTGGTCGCAACGCCAAGCAAGGAGTCTCTCCAACCTGGATGAATCGCATCCAACACTTCCACGACTGTGTCAAACATTGATTGCCCAATATGATGCTCGTTCATAGGCAGAGCCAACAAGTGAAAGTTGTGGATGTTGTCGCCATTACAAAAGCGAACCCAAATGTCAAGATATGATGTGCTTTGGTGTGTAGCCCCATTCAATGCCAGAGAGAAAGCCCAGCAATCGTTAAGAAGGTCAGAAAGCATCTGTAGGTTCGATGCGCATATTACTCAAAGGAACGATGAGACCTTGCGACCGTTGCAACCAAAGTAGCAAGCCATTCATGTGAGACACTTCGTTGACTGAGCAAGGAGAAAAGTGAGGCGAAACGATGAACGAAGGAAAGTGAACTCGATGACCATGCCAAACAAGGAGCCGTTCTTGATCGCTACCTCGTACGCAACAACAATAACATTTTCATTATTCTCTGGAGAAGAATCATGGACCGGAACAAAAATACTCAAAGACCGCTTCTGGATTTTCAAAGGCGTCACGTCTTAACGGCGGCGACCATCTCTACAAAGAGCAACCTCCATTTTGCCGGCTTCTTCATCCGAATCACACTCATCGTCAACATCAAAATATATGCTGTCAATGATCTTGTCAACAATGGCCACATCAATTTCGAAGAATCGTGGTGCAGTTTCCAACCTAAAGTGGCTCAGGAGAGTACTCATGATTGGTGCTACTCCGTCAAAGAAGCTGCTTTTCTTGTCATCCGCAAAGTGCTTGATACTCTCTCCAATTGGACGTGTGTTGTTTCTCGTTGTGCTTGCGGTAGCTCTCAGGCCTAAACGGACATGTGTAGTACTTGGCATTGATGGTTTACTTCTAATCCTTCCAAGTTGTTACTCTCTCCCAAAAATTTCACAAAATCGGCAAACAACATTACGGGCCAAATTCGTCTTAGGATCAACATCGGTCATCCGTAGACCGTATGTCACCTTGTGGCTTTTTTGAAATGATGTTGCAAGCTGGCGAGTACTAATAGTGGCACCGGGTGGCATTTTTGGCGCAATTGCCACTATTACTCAGGCCTGCTCATGATCAATCGTGCAAAGTGCGTTCTTTTTTGATATGATTGCAGCCTCTCTCCACAATGGTTAACAAATTTTGGATGTTAGATTGCTCCACCAAATTGTCTATCTAAGCTGCTTGGAACGCTCTTTGGCATCTCCCTAGTGACGATGGATGTCGATGCTTTTCTCGCTAAGAAGATCGACCGCAAGCTACGTTACTGGAAGTCTATTCACCTTTGCTTGGTAGTCCAAACAATGATTGTGAACTCTGTGTTATTGTCTACGCTCTGATACTTTCTCAATTTATGAGGCGGATCAAAGTCAATACTTAACAACATTCGCTCATCACTTCAAAGTTATTTGTGGTCAAGGAATGAAAATCACCCTTGAGCTCAAGTTCGATGGGCAGATTGCTGTGCAGGTAGATTAATGGGCGGATTGCAGTTGATAAACCCACAAGAAGTCTTGATCGCACTCACAAACAAATAAATAATCCGAGCTTTAACGATCGACGATGCATCAATGCATATTCTTCTTGGACATCGTCTCAGCCGGATACAAGCCCTTGACTTTAGTAATTGATACTGCAGCCTTTAATGGGTCTTCTTGGAGCGGTTCTCTTCCCCCAGCTCACCAATATGGGAACGTATGACAAAGGCATAGAGTCAAATCAGTTTGCTTCTCGAACCAATCTGATTCGCAACCTCCGGGCTAACTCTCACTTAGGTTTATCTCAGATGGCTTTGTGGTAGCTCATCATGGTTCTAGAAGACTATGATTCTCACTCATACTCGTGTCCCAAACACACTCTCACACAAACTCTACTCACATCACTCTATTCACATAAACTCAAACACACGTCGATACTCCAAAATATTGAAAAACTTCACTACTTCATTCATGAAACAAGTACATACACATGAACTCTCCAAACTTGCTTGAGAGTCTCTACTTTATCTCTTTATTTATACTAATTGAGAAATTACCATAGTAACATGTGGTAATTCTTCTTAACTCATTTTTACCAAGGTAGACTTGACTAACCCACTATACGTGACAACATGCCATTGGACTACCTAAACCTTCTAGAAGTTTTTGAAATCTGAGGTTGAGGTGGCGACATGCCATTGAAAGTTTTAAAACTTCTAGAAGCTTTCTAGCCACTATGTCAACATTAGACTTAGTCTAGCAAATCATCTTTCATACATTAAACTAATCAAATCCAAGCTTACATTCAAAAGTCTAATCACTTGAAATCTAAACCTTTGTAAAGAAAAAAATAGAAGTGTTCACCCCAATACTCTAGAACTCCGCTAAATATTCCGCCAAATATGAACATTATAGCTAAAATTAGTCATGACTAGATAAACTAAGTTATAACTAACTAGTTTAGTCATAACTCGCTAGACTTAGCTATGTTTTGACTAATCATCATTAATCATTTGGCTACTTCTACAACTTAGTACATATGTGCAACATCCAGTCTCATATGTTTGTCAACGGGAACGAGGTGTTGAACATGCAACTCTGGTGAACTAACCACTATGTAGAACCGAACTTCAAATTCACAGCTTGTGTTTTGGACAGTTGTGGCCTCTTGAGTCTTCGAAAGCTGTTCGAAGATGGCAACATAACTCTTCGTCCATGGACGAACTTAGAACAAAAGTTTGGCATGTGGATCACCGAACATATGCTTATTCAAGGATTGCATACTCGCATACCTCATTCCTAGATCGTCACGTACAATTGGACAGCCCTAGTTATCAAAGGTTCTACCTAGATACGCGCTCCAAGTTCATATTTGCGGTCCAAACATCAACATCAAAAGAGCAAATCTATAGAGACATACTCCAGCGCATTCGAGCCATTACAATTTTGAGCAACACTAAGAAACGCGTAGGCTTGATGTATTATTTGGTGCCGTTGTGCAGGTTGGTGTTCAACCCTGGTCGTTGATGTTGCCGAGATGATGATCAATTCTACACTTACACAACTAAGAAGGGGGATACTTCATCAACTGCAAACCCATCTCTCCCGCATCATCTATAGGAAATGGAACGGAGTGCTACCGGCGTCACTCACGTTGGACTTAAAGAAAGTGTCGACGTACTCACGGCTGCAAAAAGAAGCAGCATTTTTGTGGACTATATATCATCAAGCCGTCGCAGTGAACTAGTTGCACCATCAAGTCTTTACAGTGCATTCAATCTATGTGTTTAATGTGAGTATGGAGAACCCAAATCAATATTGCATTGCTTCTTCAACCGTAGGGTGACAGTACATGCTTGGAACTTTGCAATGTTAGTAGTGCTGCATGCCGTTGTAGGAACCCACGAGGAGGTCACAACAGTTTTGAGTATGTCGTGACCTCCTCTTCCTTGGGATCAATGCGTGTTGGTGAGCCGCTTCCGCTTCATCTTCAACAAGTGTCAAGGTCTTGAACGCTCATCCAGGGAGTGGTGCTTTGGGTCATGTGGATCCAGAGTAATCAATTCGTCTTCCACAACCACATATGGCCGGCAGCACTCCTCGAACAACATATATGTGATAGGATAATCGACTTGGTAGAACAACAACTGCTAAAATCGATTAGTGCGAGAGTCACCAACCATACGGAGTGCAAAAGGCAATCAAGGAGCTCAATGTCATGTGGAACCATGCAGGGATTTTCTTTTCTCAAAGGGGTGAAAAGGTAGCGTGGAATTACAAGTGGCCACCACTTGCCACTTTTATCTTTAGGTAATCAGATAGAAAATAAAAAATTGGTATTGCTATTAGGTTCCAATGTGTTCGACTTGCGGAGGCGTTTTGATTGACTTTGCAATGGACTAAAGTCACCATTTTCTTAAAAATAATAATTTTTAAGAATATTTTGTGCACCTAAAAGCACACGGAGGGTTTGAGATCACCAGCAGATACACTCAAGGGGTGTCTCGGGATCACGCACTAGCACCCGTCTTCCCCTTGACTGCGTGCAAGAAAATTCACTATGGACGTATTTGTGACTTTTAATTTTGGCTAGATTAATTATGGCGTCTAAAAATAAAACTCCAGATTTTACACGGTCTGGTATAGCATGAGGCGCATAATGTATGTTATAAGTGATCTTGTGTCTGACTTTATGGCTTCAAATGTTCAATTCACGCTGCTTTTAATAGTAAGGCTTGTTAAGCGACAATAGAGATTTGAATTTTGATTTGATGAAAATTCAACAAAATATCATCACAAGTTTCCATGGAATATTTTTTAAAAGGCCATGACATCAGTCTCAGTACAATATATTAACATCAAACATTGCAAGATCTAATTGTCTACAAAATCTAATTACATATGTTTTTGAAAAGAGTCTTTATATTGAGAAGATTTGGGGTTAGAAAAACAAAATCAATCTCAAAAATATATTTTACTATGTCTATTGGTATGCTTAAACTAGTAAATATAGCAATAGATCCATTTTTCTTTGCGGAGTATCACATAATTCATGTCATGACCATTCAAGTTTATTTTGACCCAGCGAGTGTTCATTTGTGGTGAATTGAGCTCTCTTTTACTAATTGCAAGCTTTTTATCATAGAAAACTGAATTTAAATGCAGCGTACTCTTTCTTGTGTATTTTTTTTTTCATTAGCAACATGATGTCAAAACGCAGAATAGGAATAAAATTTCCTAAATATGGTAGCATACTCTTAATCAGTGACAGATCAAAAAAAATAAAATTTGGCAAGTGAGATGAGTTTAGGATGACAAACTAAGAAGCTGAAGGCTGTCATTTTCCATCCAGGTTTTACACGTTATGGAGATCATTCTAAGGGTTCTTCCCATGCATACGTTTGTAAATTAATATGTTTTAATGTATGTCCGTTATCTTTGTTTCTAAATATATATCTGAAACGAGGATGACTGGCATATGTTTATCTGCAACATGAGTGGAATGCTGAGGGTTGACTCCGTATATGTACATTTCAACTCTACAATAGCTAACTGGAAGGATTCTAATACCCTATAATCATCATCATAGTCCATGATGACTTTACTTTTGATGTGAACTGAACATACCGAAAGTGAAATAGCACGTAAACGTCACCTTGAATTTCCATCGCATATCCATGTTTTCCTCCTTATTTGAGTTCTTATGAATCTACAAACAGTTGTCGCATCGTAATAATACTTTAGAAACTTAGATTGCTTCACAATCACGCCGGATTCCCATATACAATTTTCAAAATGTAGCAAAACAATCAAAGTGTATTTAGCAGCAGCTCATATGTATCGTACTAACTAAACTATTGGTAATACCAATTTCTTTTTAGCAGCTAATAACGTTCAATTTACTAGAGAATGTCACAAAAGATTTTATGAATTTCAACACTTTATGTCAGGCTCAAGTTACTTCACTTCATTTATCATAAAATTTCCCTTCGTTGACGGCCTCGTGATAAAAGTATAAAGTTGGACTCGATTCTTCAAACATACTGTAGTGATTAGCATCATGATGTTCACAGTTGTGCTTAAATTAGGAATGGAATGGAGGACTTGTCGATAAATCAAGAGACTTCAAATTGACATGAATGATCGAGTTGCAAAAGACGAAATATGATTGACTGTTGTGAATATTTTTATGATACGACAAGACACTAATTTAATCAGCATTTGTTTCCCACCCATTTTCCCCTGTTCTCAGGTCGTTTCTAACGACTAGCTGCAAATTATGTACATGTGAGTATCTATTGTATCACTAGGCTCAAACTTTGACTGCAATGCAGTTCGAACTTTTAACATACAGCCACGGATGTTTTAGTAACCTGATATTCATTTTCTTTGGCAATGGCAAAGTATGCCTAAGTCTACTAATTCCTTAGTCATGAGTAAAGTTAGACATACCTTGACAAAGAATATACATATCTATGATGGTGGATCCCTTGTCAGCTGGCTCGAGAATCTCCTCTATGGCTGAAACTGATTGTTAACAACCGTTTAGTAGATCTGAACTTTCTTGTAGTATGTTAAAGACAGCTCTATGGACAGGTTACACAGCGAGCTCTATTCTGACTAAGATAAACTCGCAGTACAAATCTGAACTTTTTAGATGATTTTACTATGGCAAAAATATCTCGTGGTGAAATTTGCAGTGTACTAACGATATGATTGCAAATTGATGTACTGTATGTCTGAAATGCCTAGCACCTATCAATGACAGAAAACTCCAGTCAGCTGAGCCAGATTCAGAACTTCGCTACTCATTAAATATCAGTAACTGCAAGTATACACTTTTTCAATATCTCAAAACAACAGCTTTTTCTCACATGTCATCAAAAAATTTGTGCTTTTCGTTGAATCTCCAACTCAGCCGTCTCATCTGGATCGCAAAAGTGATGGTGCATGACTTCCCCTTACTCCTCATTGACGCTAGAAAAGATACAGTTCCTCCTATTCTCATTGCTCAAAAAGGAATAAAAAGTATTCGTGAAGTATAAAGAATTTTATCTTCTAATTCAATTTATTCGGTAAGTGAAGAAGTGCATGGCTTTATTGCAATGTGATAGATGCTATGGGCAAAAGATTATAGCTATAAAACAAAGCTTTCATAATTCGTAACAAAAAATACAGTTGGAAGTGTGAATGTATAATTTTATTACAAATGGTGAAACGCGAAACTGATACATAGTATCTCTCTTAGTCATAGTTTCTGCAATGTAAGGTTTGAACGCCAACAAGTTACAAATCATACATAAATTTATATATATAGCTCATATGTTCATAAAAGGTGGGCAACATATGTAAATGTGTGAGTAAGATTTGTGAATTGTAATGAAATTACTTTTTCAAAGAGAAAATATGTTTAGAATCTAAACTTCTGTTTTTTATCACCAGTAACATCTGGTAAAGTTTCTACTAATGATATTGTAGAAAAAAATTTCATTATAAACAAACAAAATGACCACTTTGGAATCTGTTAACATTTGCATCATTAATAGATGGTGAAGATGATTGAATCTCATCTACATTTGTAAATCCCATGGAAACATTTTATGACTTTTATTTTCAACTTGTTGATTTGACAATTTCAATTAAATGATTTAAATGTTAGAAATTAATTTAGATTTTGGATAATTTTAGTTAATTTAACTATAGTTAATGAAAATAATTAGCTTGTTCTACATACGAACTAACATAATGTAACACTAGTGATCAAAAGACAATTCACTTGAAGATGGAACACAATTATAAAGATGAGAGATAGTTAGAATAGTTCTACTCTCACTTACATATATGTAACCAACAAGTGCAAGGAGATAAATTTCACCTATCATCAATTTCACTCTGAGTGAATTGATGACATGATAACTAACAACTAACAAGCACATAAATTTTTGACGTGTTACTCTCAACTTAAACATTCAATACTCACATAACAAACAAAAAGATTGATGATCACATCTGCTCTATACTTATCAAACACATGGATATCTAATGTGACAACTATGAAAAGTGCACTAAAAATTAACTATAATTTTATCTTGAATAATTTTTATTTTAATTCTAACTAAACAAGTATGATTATATAACACATAAGCATTTTGAAACAAAAAATAAACTTTCAATAAAACATCATTATGTTCATGTAGATTGATTTTCATTATCTTTTTTGTTAAAAACAATAATGAATGTAATTTATACATCATGCATTGGGTTTAAGATTTAGGTATGAAATATTAAAGTATGGAAATATTTTTTTTTCATAACTTGTATGTATATATATATATATATATATATATATATATATTCATTCATGAGCTTGTATCATTTCAAAATGATCGTATGTGAAAATTTGGTTGTATTTCACTTTTTTTCCTATAAATGCATTGTCTTGAATAAAGATTAATCATTAAAATACAATCTATTTTGAATAAAGATAATTCTCTTTATTTCATATATTTTGATAAAAAAACAAAAAATAAATGATGATGTGTTGATAATGATGTTTTATTAAAATAATTAATATATATATATATATATATCAATAAATTGAAATGACTTCATCATTTTTAATCTTTATTTCTTTGTTTTAAATATTAAATGGATTTTTAGTGCATCATATTTTATGCATTATACATTTTAATATTTATTCCTTTATTTTAAATATTCATATTTCAAGAATAAAAATAAAATTTATTGTATAAAATGATAATTTTAATAAATTTGAATTTTTTAATAAATTAAAAATATAAAATATAAATTGAATTGAAATTACAGATTTTCATCATATTAGGTTCAAAAATTTTATATTTTATTATTTTTATTATTCTTATTATCAATTTATTTCAGAAGATATTTTTGTATAATCTTATAATCATTACAAGCTAAAATAAACAGAAAAAGAGAATTATCACAATATACATGTGTATAAACAGTTTTTCCAATTAAGATTAAACAAAAATCTATGTGAGTAACAAACATACCATCATCCATGAACTAAAAATAAATACTGATGTTATTTATACAACCTGATATGAGGTTTAAAAATTATGACTTATGTTTACACTTAAGTGGATTTAAAAAAAAAAACCTTTAAGAATATTTTTTTGAATAATTTTTTAACCTTATCATATGTTTAATTATGATCTGGTAAAATTTAAAATTCGGGAAAAAATGAGGATAAACTTCAAAATTTTATTTCGGGATTTATATCTATCACAATCTATTCATCAATTTTCAGTAGTGTTATAACAAGAATAATATTTTAATTCACTGATGTTTCTGATGAATTTCTTTCTTTGTAAAGTATATTGCTTGCAACTCAATTTCAGGCTAATTTTCAACTTTGTTTTATGAATTATGTTTTCAAAAAACTTGTATTTTTTGAAATAAAAATAGAAATTTAGAATTTCGTGGTATCAGATCAGATATTTATCATTTAGAAAAAATTAAAAATTATATATTCTACAATGTTTCAAATTTTAATTTAATCAATAATGATACTTTTATTGATTTTACATAGAAAAATTTGATGAAATATTTTGATATATTGAACTTTATAATAAAAATTTTAATAATTATTTTAATAATAGTTGATATTACAAAAAAGTTATCATTAGGATTCATTCACAATCGAAGAATCTTGAGTTAAATGTAAAATTATCTTTGATATAGTTGATTTTGAATAAATGACGACGTAATGACTTCTTTTCTTATCTTTGTAAGTGCAGTAAGGTTTTTTTTATTGATAATAGGATTTGTTTTGTAACGTGATATACTCTATTCTTGAATAGAATTTGTGTTCAGACAGAGTTTTTCTCGTAGAAATGTAGAGAAACACAGAACATGTATATTCAATGATTACAGCAGTCATGCTTTATTGAAGTCCAAGACCATAATGAACTACGTTGATTACAAACTAAGTCCATCATGATCAACTGGATGACGCTGTGGCACTCAACCACCGAACACATATTCTAGTTTTCACTCAACTCCGTGAACTCACGGAAGTCATATGCTCGTGTACCAATCCCTCCTCAACGATTGACGGCATCTTGACGATCAGAATGTTTTGGAATGAAGGTATTATTTTTGAAGTTCAGATAAGATACAAAAAGATTTTGAGGAAGGAAGAAACTGATCGGAAAGAAATGTTTTAATTGGTTACAATTAGAGCTGTGCAGAAAGAGCGTTGATTGCAAACCAAGTCTATCAAGATTAATCTGGATTATTCTGTCGCACTCAACCATTGAATACAACGGTTCAGCAAGACCGTTAGACTGTAGAACGAGTTCATGATCTCCCACTCGCCACCCTGTTCGAGAAGGGGGAAATTGAGCTCCTGTAGTGGAGGAAGGTCCACCCAACCATTCTGTTTCCTTGGCTTGTAGTTGAGGTAAAACTAGTACGAATCCGATCGACCGAAACTGAATTGTTTTACTGATTTTCTTCAGAAGACGAGGAACTGTTTCAAACTAGTGAAGTGCATAATGATCGCTTGGAGACTTTCCTCGGTAGCTTGTCAGCATACATGATGTACAGTCATTCTCGTTGCATTCTTCAAATGGCAGTGATTTGACTTGTCATAATCTATTATCATCACAAGAGTCCCGATCAGAAACAAAAGCTCTGGCCAGGTCTCCTCCTTCGAACAGATACAGCTGTATAGGCATGTACAGTACACGCTTTGACTGGGGCATTCAACGTAGATCAGTCGACAGTATTCTGGAAGTATTATGAGTTCATTCAATATCATACTTTAAAGAGTTCTGTTCCGAACTTGGTGAATCAGCGCACTCCAAAATTGCCGTTTTGTAGACCATAAATCATTTATACCTCTACAGGTAGTTACATTCATCTGTACAAGGTATGGATTATGTATGGCTAGTTTACTATCTCGAGGCATATTGTCGTACCGCAGTATGTGGTATCAAAATGATGCACTTTACTCGGCTGTTTAGAGTATTCATTTCATTCAATTAAGTTCAATTTGCACGAGGTTTCGCATCATCTTTAGTTCGTGTGATGACAAGAGCCAAAACTGGTCCAGTGATGGACTCTGCCATCTTACTTTCCAGGAATGTGATGCCGATGTGTTCAAATGTGATGCTTAAACAGTTCTATCAATATTTCTCCTTACATCTCACAGTGTCTTGTGCTATCCTCACGGCAACATGAAAGGCCGTGACAGGCAGCCTCTGTAGATGTACATAGTGTTCTTTATCAAACGTTTTGTTCTTAAAAGGAAAACAGAACCAGCTCGAGAGTTGAGACCGACAGTCAGTCACCCACAGACATGGAAAATTCCCCAGTACGAGACACTCACAGCTGCCCATGTGCGCTTTATAAAGTATTTCAAAAATGGAGCCATGTGCAGTTCATGGGTAACAGACTTTTCGTTCAGTCTGTACCAGGCCTTTATTCAGGTTCTTAATCACCCTGTTTTGAAGTCCTTTTTCCGGTTTCTTCTCCTGTTTGATATTACAGTGCGGTTCTCCAGAACTGACAGTAACCCAGAATGATTTATGTGATTATCAGCAATCCACCACTACGAAGGAACTCTAATTTGCCATCCGAAGAAACCATATCTATGACTGAACCCTGCAGGGTACCTCTGTAAACCCAGCACCATAGATTGTCTAAATCCGCCAGCTCAGGGTGCACCTAGGACATGTCCTTGAATCTTCGCAATTATCCTCGAGGAACAGTTTCGGTTTTACTGTAGGTTCTGTTAATGTGTAAACTTCAGAAACTTAGTTACAATCAAGGTTGCGCGTGCTCTTTTTCTGAATAACTTCATCAGCATGCTTCATATTCGAAGGGAAGTCCTGTATGTACAGTGCTGACTCAGAGAGGATCCTGCCTCACGAAGCGGCGGGTTCGTGTTTCAAAGTCTTTGGTTCAAAAGGAATAGTCTGTACTTCTCGCATTCCTGCCAAGACTGAACTAGTCAGCTGCTTCGAAGCGGAGTTCATGGACGTGGATGTGGACAACAGGCACTGGCTTGATTAGTGAATTATCAGTGGTGGCGACTAGCTTCATACGATATTTGCTGCTAATAAGAACTCCAAATCAATTGCAGGAGGTTAGCATGGCGTAAGTTCATGTGTGTACTGTAATCAGCTCTCTGAGGGAGGATTCGACTAGAGCAGTCTTTGCATTTTCTTCGTCCACAAGCTTCTGAACGTCCTCCCGTTGACACTCGATCAACTGGATCTCTCTGTCTATTGCTTCGTTCTCAGATGTAACCTGTTTTTCGGTAAATTTAGTTCCGTAAGCTCCTGAAAGGATGATATCTATACTCATGAAAAAGATAGCCCAATTTCTACGAGAATGTGATACCTACGGTTCACAGCCACTCTACAGACATACAAAAAATGCGAGACATAATTTGCATAATGACGGGCCTTCTGATTCGGCTTCCTTGAACCTTGACATGAACCGTGAACCTGACCCTATTAATTCAGTGGATGGTCTCAACATCTAGTTTCCATCATAGAGCAATTAGACTCATTCATCGTACAAACTACAGCTTTCACAATGTCTGATGGAGTTTAAAAAGGCACCCTCCGAAGTATCTCTCTGGCCTCCGCTTGCTTATGCTGTAACTGGCCGTGGAGGATATTAATGTGAGTCTTGTCAGACTCGAGCTTCTGCAATTGGTCATAGCAGATGAATGACAATTCACACTTCAGTAAAATCACTAGAACAACAAATGAGTGTAGACCCTCACAACCTGAAATCTAAGACCACAACTTCGCCGACATTCTTAGTATGGAGTCACCGGCCATGCTTGGGTTGGCCAACAATGTAATTCGATTTGGTGCAAGTGGCGACAAGGGACAAATATCCAGAAAAGCTGCCAAGGAGTTTCCGGCATTACTTTTACCTTTCTCCTTTCAAGAGCTTCTGCAAGCTCGTTTCTTAAGATACAAGACCTGGTCTCTGCAGCTGACAATCTGTCCAGGAAGAGTTCCTTATCGTGGTCAGCTTGGGCGATGTGATGTCTCCTATCTTGTAGATTCACGAAGCTGTCAATCAGCCGCTGCAACGACAGGTTCACGGCCGTAGAAGCAATTTTCTGGCGACAGTATGGGCAGAGTTTCTTACGCTGGCTTCCAACATGCACGGATAGACACTGCATCAAATCCTCAACTGTCAGTATGGCTCGAGCTCAACTGGCTTGGCTTTAATCTCGTAAGCTCAGAGTAGTAAGAGCCCAGCATTCATTCCCACACGGCGACAAGGGGAGACGGGGCACAAGACTCCCTACATCGTGGCAGAGGACCTACGCAAGTGGAGGCGACTTGAGAAGGCCCATTATAATGCAGAACAGGAAAGTCAAGCCAATTATCACTCAGCTCACGCTTCAGAATTATCCATTACAAAAGTACATGAGGTGTCAGATGATGACGGGCTCGACATTTCTAGCACAGACTGGATCAATTCTGAAGTGAGATGTGAAACCGTCGGAGCCGACTCTGATCACGATATGAACTTTTTCCTTCAATTCGTCGTGCAATTGGTCTATGACTTGCTCCAATTGAACTGAAATTGAACAGCCCCCCAGCGACAAACAATGGCTCGACGGAAGAAGAAAACATGTGAATTCTACGACATGGCCGTCAGAGCCTGGAGGACAGTGGAGGAAAGACAGGGGGATGACCTTGGCACAGAATGAGTGACCACAAGGGGACAGGACAATCGGCGGATAGTCAGGCGACTTCATCAGCTCAAAGCAGATGGGGCACGTATTGCTCTCTATTTCTGCAGCCAAGTCGCTGCGCTGACAATTGAACAGCACAAGCCCGTCCTCAGAAAAGCCTCGCGGGGCCGACCGACTGACGACTGACTGCACGGCGGTGTAGCTACAGAAACTGGCAATCGAGGTGCAAAGCGAAGTCATTGCAGCAATGCAAGTGGGAGGGTAGGGTTTAGAGAAAAGTGCATAAACTTCGTGTCGATTTATTCTCGGAGCATGTTCTGCAGTTCGGTGCTCCGCGTTATGGGGTCGTGAATGTCTGTAGGACCCCGGGCGATCGAATTGAGCACGGTCGTTCACAAGTGTCTGTGCAACAATTTGTTTGACTGAGAATCTTATCGACGACGCCGACCACATCATCATCAGCATCGTAGTGATCGACCTAGAATCTCAGGTCGACGACACCGGAGCCCAGAGCTGCTCCGATCGACATCTCCAATTTTGCTCCAAGATCAGAACGCGACAATGGATGCGGCATCCGAAATTGAACGGACTCTGTCCCAGCACATTTGCTCCCCTGAGGCTGAAGGTCGCCCAAACCCAGGGGGTGATGGTGGCGACCCGAACCTAGCAAGAGAGGGACACAATGGGATGGCCGTGAGCGCCGCCATTGGATGAATCTGGACGAGCGATCTCGCTCGCCCCGCCCCGCCCCGCCCTCGCCCACTTCAAGCCGCTTGGCGAATTCGAGCAATGGAAGGCCCGGAGAGGACGGCGATGCCGGACGACATGACGGGCCCGTGGCAGAGAGGGGCGTGGGCCCACAGGAGTTCGGATACCAACGAGACTGCGTGTCGAGGGAGATCGATCCACCTCGTCACGGCTTCGCCATCGACAGCGCTGCCGAGAAATCCGAGCGTTCCGGTGAGTCGTAGCTCCGTCAGGGAAGGACCATCGATACACCACTACGCCCAGTTTTTCACAAGTCACGACGTCTGTCTCTGCGTGTCTCGGTCCTCCTCTTCATGCAACAGACAGTTGCTCGAATTGGTTCCGAACTGCGCACATCTAAACCCTAAATCCTGACAGGACGTCGCCGCATTGCACGATCGCTGGCAGTAGAGTCTCGACCGTCATTGCCCTTCGGCTTTCAACGACTTGGGATAACTCGCCAGACTACAAGCTTTTTCGGAATCAGTTAGATTAGGATTAGGTCGGTTCGTTGTCATTCTTGTGCTATCGATGTTCCTAATTCGATCCGTCTCTCGCGATTGAACTCAACCCAATGCATTTAAGTGTAATGCCAGAAGTCTGGTACATCTGCTCGGAGGAACTAATTCACGTCAGCTGGAGAGCAGACTCCACGGCGCAGAAAGAAAGGACAGCCGTGAAAGAGTGGACTGCATTCATGGTGGATTTGGATTAAGAAGACCCGACAACTACATGAATATATTACAAGCCCAGTGCATGGAGTCCGAGCGAGACGCGGGATGCAGAAGTTGTGGAGGCCATCTCGTGAGGCGTGTGTGGAATCCTCAATCGAGTTGACGAAGGAACCGAGGATCAGAATAAAAACTCATCCTGCTAATCCAGATGCTTGAAAAAGAAGTAATATCGGCACTCGGAACTTAAGGCCCTCGAGGCGGTCCATGTTTCCTCCTCACCCATACCAAAATGAAGCCAACGAAAAGCAGCAGAGTGAGTCAAACTCGAACCAATTCGGCTCCAATCTCTGACTGTACTGACTGACTGACTGACTGACTGACTGCCAATGCTCGCCTCTTAGTAGTAGTTGTAGGAGGAGGAGGACTTTGTTTCTTCTGTTCCCAAACAGATCTAGAAGGTTCAGATATTTCAACGCCTGTACTTTGTACTCGACTGACAAATATGTACTCGACTGCGTTCTAAATTGGCGTAGGGCCAATGGGGAGCACTTGTGAGCTAGAAAGGGAAGAGTGCAGTTCAGTGGAGTGGATTGTTGTCTTGTTCGAGTGGGACTCTGAGGACGATCCTCGTAGACAACGAGAATGCAAGAAGCTTCCCATCGATGGAGTCGACCCCGACCGGAGCCTAGGCACCATTACTCCTCTCACGTGAGACATGTCAGACCCTGTATCACATCCACTCACCTTTTCTGATGTACGATGGAAGCTCGCTCGCCGGGAGTATCGAAGAAGCGTTTCCTGGTGGTACTCAGCACTCATATGCTTCATTTGCATGATATAAATCATTCTCCTGGACACATATATAATATTTGTGTCCAGGAATTAAAAAGTTAAAATACTCGTGATCATTATTTCTCTTTTCTGATAATTACAGAGGAGCCGAATGAAAGAAAACTCTCAAACTCGGTGTATAATGAGAGGCGTTTTATTCATAATGATTAATGTCGAATTTAATACTTAGCCTTTCATGACAACCATGCGGGTTCGGTTCCCTTCCCGTTGAAAAGAAACAATAAAATGCGGTACAGTAGGAGAAAAACCGCGAGAGGTCCGTGAGAAAAATAAAAGTGGAAGGAAAAAGTAGAGAGAGTTGCAAGAGTGCACAAAAGAGGAAAGAAAAAATAAAAGAAAAAAGGAAAAAAAAAGGCTCGAACCCACGGGTGGAGTGACGGAGGACTGTTCGGAAGCTGACGAGCCTTGTCTTCTGGAGGCATTTGTTGCAGGTCTTCTGGGACGAAGGAATCTGGGAATTCGGGAAAGTACTGTTGCGGGCGACGGGAATGTGCAAGTGCTCGAGACAAAAGCCATGGGAAGGCGTTTAGGAACGACAAAGGCTCACTTTACAGCTCTAGCTGCTCTGACTGGGCCGATTCAGAACGCAGAGAGCTGTTGTCACATGAGATGAACAACTCCCCATGTTGAAATCACATGGCCACGAGCGCTACTGCACCCACTCCCAGATTGAACTCCTGTGTATGAGACTGTGATCTGCTTGATGGTTGCCTAGAGACAAATTTATTCTCCCTCTCTATTCTTACCTGTCGAGAAGGTAGATCCATATCCGTAGCCGACAGTACACTAACTTGGAATCCAGAATCGACTGAAGGTAGTCAGCTTCGCTAGCAGACTCTGACGAACCAAATGGTGGGATCCGACTGAGAGAAAGTTGAGTGTTCGGTTGAGCTCTCAGTATACATGCAAGCCGAAAATAGATGTGGCAAGTAAGCCTGGAGCTCGATACAGTAGACAGAATAAGAGATTAGAACTGATGAAGCAGAAGCTTGCAGAAGCCTCCGAGTTATATAATGTCCTGAGGTGCTTTACCAGAAACTCGACATGCTTCAGGGTCTATTTTTCTCTCGTCTATATTTTCGAGTTTACTCCTAATTTGGTGCTAGAGTATGCGCCAAACTGTCAGTGTTCGGGTGGAGTATTGCAACACGGTTGGATTGGAGTTGGAGAAGGTTGACTGACTGATCTTTTCGATGCCACTGTTAGCCGACTTGACAAGCTGATTGTGGTTCGTAATTAGTGTGTTTGAACACTCCTCCAGTATGTTCTTTGTCGCTACTTTGTCTCATCGTCAGTGTATGCAGGCCTCTGACCTTTCATTCAGTGGATCCATGGTTGGACGAGCATCTCTTAAGGAGGCATCTCCCATCACGTGAATCTGCGCAAGAGTGGGAACAAACATCATCTGAGCTATGCACGTCAAGAGATGGTCCCAAGACTCGTTGATTCACCAACCACTCAGCTCGTTAACCTCGGAACTTGGCCCATTATTAATTCAACTCTGCTCTAAACACACATAAACAGAACCTTAGTACAACTTTATTGATATATAAATTTTTCATTGCAAATTCTAATTTGTGCCCAGAAAGCTTCTGCTGGCTTTTAAATATATTGCTAGTTAACTAGTGAAATACACCATGATATAATTTAAAAAAATGAACCAAGATATCAATTGATTCCAAACGTTATCTTTTAAATTGATAATTAGAAATTCAGCTTTATCTATATATTTTTTTACTGAATCTGTTCATCACTTCTATTTACTATGTGGTATTTTTAATTTTGTTTCAAATAAGATGAATACTCATGTATTCTGGCTCCGCTTAACACATTTTAATTCAATGTGAGATTAAAATCCTTAGTTTGTTTTTCTAAAAGTATTATAATTCTTCATATGTGACTCTGGAATCACCTTTCTTAATAATTGAACTATAAATGATGTCATAACAGATATGGTTTTCATTATGACGTGAGAGTTTGAAAACCTCACATGGAGGTATCATTAGTTTGTACGACTATTGACTAAGGTTGAACAAGATTTACATTTGGTTTGGAAAAGACTCTTTGTTATTATGATGGTTATCAATACTACATATGAGAAGATGATGATGGATTATATTGCATGGACAGCCATTGCGGACAACATCCAAGGTATATAAAGTAAAGGGTACGTAGAGAGATGAATATTACAAATGATAGCAATCAATTAAATGATGTTTTTTTTGAAAAATAGAGTTGTTCGTATAATCTCTCACTTACAAATTAAGATATTTTGTGTGCAATATGGTGACGTGATATGATTGTTTGACATACAGTGTTACAGAGAGAATCAACAAGTCAATGGCAATGACAAACTAAATAGATATTTTCACTCTTCACGGATGCCGCCGGACTTTACACAAAGTATAAATCGTGAACCCTCCACATCGTCCAATTCTATTGACAGCCCGATTGCCGGCAGGACATGCAACAACGACGACAACACACAAAAGTGAGACACCTGTCCAACTTTCACAACTTTGACCTTCAATCATCTTTATTATCAGCTGGATAACCAGTTTGATGAGCAGACCGGGCGACTTGAGAGGACTTTTATTTTATTTATTTATTTATATTCATATTTATTATTCTAGTTAGCAATTATCAATACCCTTCAGCATTCTCAAGTGTCGGGTATCTTTCGGAAGTACTCATCATGCTAGGTACCATAGGAGTGCGTCGTTAGATGTACGAATCACATCAGTGACCACATCCATTTGCTCCTGATATTTTAGTCTTACGCAGATGTAACCTTGGAGTCCTCTTTTTCTTTGTCAGTCATTGAAGTTTCTTAGATCCTGCACGTATGTACCCATGTTTGTGTTATTATGGCCTCTGGGCATTTTGGTTTCGTGGGACACGAAGTACTCAGCGACCCCTCGAGGATTACTGGCGCTCGCCTTACGCTTGTTTCTGCCTTCACTCTGTTCTTCTTCACCATTCATCACCTTCTTCATCAAGACTCAAGAAGAGAACATCTTCATGAATACTGGTCAAACAAAGAAACGAATATCAGTGAGGACAGATTTTTGGAGAACAGTGAAACTGAATGCAAGCCTTGGATGTGAAGTTTCGAAACGGTGCAACTGATAGAGAATCAATGGAAAAAATCTCGAAGGAACGTGAAGTACAGTAACTTACAGCAAGGGATCAAATCATCCCGAGCTCACATGACGACTTCAGGACCTACACTCGCACGGCACGGGGCCAAGCAAGGGCCGCCAACTTGGCAACTTATGCAGATTCCTGGCTTACCCAAAACAGAAATCACGATCGAGAAATAGAAGTTCATCGGCTACACGACAATATCTACCGCTCCCTGCGAGATACATGGCTGGACTATATTAAAAGATCATGGTGCTTGAAATTGGTTCAAAGTTTGTTAAATCAAACTAGACTTGAATGGCAAGATATTCGGCATGATGTATGTTGTCATATTTGCCAAGGACCTAGGATTCAAAGCTCCGAGACCACATTATGCTCTTGAATTGCAGCTGTAAATCACGTGCCACTTAGTTTTCCTGCTTCCATTCTTTCATCAAGGTACCTTTGCAGAAAAAATAACATCAGTGGGACTTGAGCTGTTTCCAGGAATGTGTTTTATCTCGCAGATAAATCATATATAATAACGTACAGTCCCACTGGGAGCAGCGAGAGCGAGTAAGATAAAGCTTTTTCCAAACGTGGAGCTGCAACTTGGCACATTGCAGATATATTTTATTTATATATTTCAGTGGTCGATGTGAGTACGAAAGGTGCCCCCATCCCTCCCTCCCTCTCTCTTCCTGGTATGGCCCGAGATTTACCTCGACGTGGCCCAAACTCGGTGGTACGAACCGAACCGCAGTGCGAGTTGTAAAAGCTCGAGCATCTGCAGATGGCAGTCCAGGCTCAGACAGACAGCTTACCGGGTCCAGAATCCAGATGCGCCTAGACTCTGAGACCTGACGTGGCAGCTCGCAGATAATCTACAATTGTGAATCGGTTAATTGGCCCAGAACATTACTGCAGACAGACTGTGGGAATCTGGGTCATGAGGTTACGCAAATGGTGCGGACTCCAGGAGAAAAGTATCTGAAACGGAATGAAGACGAGGAGCTGAATTGGTCCGAGGAAGATGCGGCGAGAGTAATCGGACACCTCTGATTTTGGAGCTTTCCCACAAACATCCCACTAATTGCTGCTGTTCGGAGCTCCTGGTGGTTGGACCATCCTTGCAACTGGAGGCTCGAGGGAGGAAACTGAAGGAGAGGATCGAGGAGGAGAATGCAGAGGTGTCCGGCTCGGCTTGTTCTTCTGGCATGGAGGCAGGAGAGAATGACAATATAGCAGGCGAAGGATGTGGAGTATTGGGCATGTGGTGAAGGTGGTACACCTATCTGGCAATTGCAGATAATGCGAACTAGATGACAATGGAAGAATTTTGGATTTCAGGAAAGAATTGTTTGCTGATTCACCTCGCACACGCCATCGCGGCAGAATCAGGACGAGGAGAGAAACAGGGAATCCTTGTACAATCTGTACACGGACTGCGAATGGAGGCTGCGAATAGTCTGCAACCGCCGCTGTGGTAGAGCAGAGGGTTTGCAGTAATTTTGTGGAAAGAGTGAAGAACTGAATTTCAAGAATCGTTGCTGACATATCTCGAACGAATGGCATAGCAACTCATAAACAGGGGTCAATGCTGCACTTCCTTTCACGGATCCTTCTCGTACTCATCTGGAGCTCAATTTAATCCTGTCATCAGCGTTATAAGTCGGGGAAGCATGCTGATATCCCACTTCAGACTCGATTCGCGCTTCAGAACTGGACTTCCTTGCCCCAAACCTCTCCCACCAGCTATTGTACCTTGCCACTGACAGTGGAACCCGCCGAAGCAGAAGCACCTCCCACATTCGCACGAAGTGCCATCGAAATAGACGAATCCACAGAAGAAGAGGAGCAACCCCGACTCTAATACGTGAACGAGCATCGAGGCGGGGGTAATTTTAGGCCTCGAGCGAACGCCTGGTGCATGCTCAACCTTCGATGCTCTGTGGTGAAATACGACGGCAGCTCATCGTGACTCCAGAAGTGAAGAAAACGGTCTTGAGATTTGGACAGGGACCTTGTAGTTTACAGGAAGAACGGGATTGGCGGACAATTGATGGGTCGTTACCGATGGTGCTGTGATTGTCATGCAGAAAGCAAAGAGACTCTGATGACGCGATAGAATCCTGGAGCTCTTTGGTAACAGGAACGCTAGAATTCTGTCCGGGGAGAGCGATGCAGATTCTTCGAGTTGCAGAGTTCCCTCTCGCTCGGCACTGTACAGTCTTGACCCGGAATTTGAGGGTGAGCGAAGCAGTGCTCGATGTAGAGTGGATCAGCCTATGGAAATCGTGCGCCATCTCGCTACTAGCTGCAGTTGCAGTAGCAGCCCAGTCTGACAGTCAGTACTGACGGGGAACTCGGCCGGGGGCGCAATTTGGCAGCTATTTGCCTCGAAGCAGAAACCGGACACAGCAAGACGATCCGTGGCAATTTGATCCATCTGGTTCGCTTGCGAGGGGTGAATGGCCAGGGCAACCTTACAGGAAAGACGAGGCTCATCGATGAGAGTCTAAATGTGGACTATGTATAAAGGAATAGTCACGATGGAGGAGAGTACCCAAGAGGCGAATGGCGAGGAAGAGGCCAACCTAGCAAACGAGCTTCCCCGTCCACGCCTTCAGGTTACTCGTGCTGTTATCATGGTAATTCACTCGTCTCCTCTCAAATCAATATGTATTTTACAGAAATTCTCTGATGGATCTGTCGTTCAATCCCGTTGTCACTCACAGGAATGAGAACAAACTCAACTCCATGTTTGATTGTTTAGTCCAGAGGACCCTCCTCTGCCAAACTATCGCTTTCAGCGATGGGCGAGCTGCATGAACGTGTCAACAGTTTGACAGAGTAGAGTCGACATCAAGTTGAAACGAATCTTACCTTCTCGAATTCGTCTCACTTTTGCATGACGTGATGGGAGAAACTTGTGCGACAGCAGACATGGCAACCGATATATTCTCATCCGTGCTATAGGTCCATAAAATTACATTACTAAAAGTGAATAACCTTCGCTTCCAAGGACCGTGTAATAGGCGCTCAAGATTCTGTGAAACATTGACTTGCTAATAAGCAACTGAATCTGTTAAATCTAATTGTGGATGCCGACACAGCCTGCACTCACTGATCAGCGTCTGAATTGCTCTTGTGCCTGCTCTCTGCAGACAATGCTGCTCATGCTGGTGGGACTGTTGGCTTTTTGCGTGTGGTTCTTCGCTTACAGCGCTCCCAGGTATGATACGAGTCGCTTTCGTTGATCCTCGGTTCTTCTGCCTCCTCTATTTTGTTCGTCTGGCTTCAATTTACAGATTTCCTGTTTACAATAATCACGGTAGTTGTGCATTATGACGTCCAAGGAAAGAGGATCAGGAGTTTTAATCTGATTCACAAGCACCAGCAGCTCAGCCAGTTGGGCGCGAGCTGAGCTTGGCGGGGAGCAAGTACGCTGCCGAACATGTGTAATTTATGTAAAGGAACTCGCTCGAGTTTGAAGCTCTCAATCTTCAGCATGAAACTTAATTCAATATCGATGGGATTATATTTGCAGGCTATCCGGTATTGAGGTAATGGGTCTCACTGCATCATTGCGTAAAGAGATTCTGGATAGCACGGTCGAAATCTTGGACGAAGTCTTCCGCTGGAATGCGTATGGGGCCAGGGCACTGGCTGGAATGCTGGAGAGGGACCTCTTGGGAGACGGCTCGAGTCTGGAATCTTTTGAGAAGGTGGGGTTTCGAGATCAATGGTCTTTCAGTCCCCAGCATAGTCAATGGATGATGATCACCTCCGCACAGTTTGCGGTTCCGGGCGTCATAACCAGACTGTCCTCGGTCCACAGCAGCAGATCGATTGATAGGTTAAATGATTTGTGTTTTGTCAAGGGTCGACTAATCGATCGTACATTCTCTCACTGATTGCTGTCGTCTACTCGATGGAACCTGCAGATTCGCGCAGCATCGTTCTCCGTTTTCAAAGCCATTCCACTCATCACATCAATCGGTGCAACAAATATCAATGGACTGACAGGTCTTCACGTCCGCGGGGGCCTGAACCCAACCGACAGAGACACAGGGAAAACGGCTCCGATCTACATATACACGAAGAGCACCGATTCGAGTCCCAGTTTTTACATCGAGAATTTGGATATGGACACAGGAGATGCAGTTGGAAGCCCCCTCGAGTTTCAATTCAGGGAGCACTTTACGGAGAGGAAGTGGTTCCATGCAGCCCTGTCAGTTCCAATGGGAGACATCTCGTGGCATACGTCTCTCAGTCAAGCCAGTAAGCAACTGCTCGAGTCCTCTCTTGCCTGGGGATGCTTATCAATTTGTGGCATGGTCGATGACAAAGTTGTCACACGCTCTCGAGACTGAATTCGGGCATGTGCAAATTTCTTGCTTGGCAGGTGGAAGACCTTACATTCAGTGCTCCATTCCCGTCTTGTCCAAAGAGTCTGAGGAGGTGACAGTAGTACACTGCTCTCACAGCGCCGACGCCATCACCAACTACCTGTCAAATGCCCTCGACCTGAAAGGTAAGTTGGCGCAGTCTGTTGACCTTGGATCGCATGCCCAACTCTAGCAACCACCGTCGTGACATTTCCTCGAGGAACCTGTACGTTCGTTGACACTCGTGACCCGTGCACAGGTGGCAACGTGTTCGTAGTCAACGACGTGGGGGAAGTAGTCTTCACGTCAGAAGGAGAACATTGTCTGAACAAGAACACCAGCCACTCGAGTGGGTGCGAGGACAACTCCGAGGTCGTGCGAGCTCTGGGTTACATACAATCACAAATGGATGTGACAGAGTTGGTGCAGGAGGAGGTTCATCGTGCTGATGTTCTCCTGCGAGGTCGACGATATTTTCTCGATAGCTGGCCCTACTCTTTCGAGGGCGCCAAGCTCGCGGTCGTCGTGATGATTCCTCGACACAGCTTCTCGGGGCCCATGGACTCGCATACCCGCCTTGCGTGGATAGCCATCCCGTTGTTTGTCGCTGGATCCAGTTTCGTGGGGTTTCTCCTGATTTTCCTCCTCATGGGACATGTTGCTGCCGACATCAAGCTCAGAGCTGAGCTTCAGCGGCAGGTCGAGGCCAAACGGAGAGCAGAAGCCAGTCGAGATGCGAAAACTGCCTTCTTGTCTCACATGAGGTTGGTATTGGTAAGACCTTCCACCAGGTTTTTGTGCTGAGAGAGTCGATCAGATTTTTGATCGATGGTGGAAGTCCGTCTGTGATTTTCACGAGGATTAGCGCCAGAATGAAGGGGCCCAGCTGTGCAGCTTCAGTCGTCTTTTATGCTCAGAGGTTCGTCGATCTTGGAGGTGTATCAGTAATCTGACGAACTCGTGCACATGTGTTTTCCTGTTAGCCATGAACTGAGGACACCGATGGCCTGCATTATCGGACTCCTGGAAATATTGATGCAAGATTTGAAGATGTCGGAACACTTGAGCAGTGTGAGGCAGGTGCATCGATGCGCGACCTCTCTGGTCGACCTCCTCAATTCAGCCCTCGATATAGCCAAGGTAGTTTCATGAACTTTCAGGAGACCCTCCTTCCATGTGCCGGAGAAGAATCTGGCGCTGGCTGCTTGAAAACTTATCAAAACTTTCTTCACTGGTGCGATTCCTTGGAAGACAGATGCAACGTACTGATCACTTTTGCTGTTTCGAGAAGGTCGAGGCGGGGAAGCTGGTGCTCGAGGTCAAAGAGTTCGACATCGAAACTGAACTTACGAACCTCATCGAAGTATTTTCAGTTACGTGTGACACTAAGGGCCTGCATCTCGCACTCGAGCTTTCAGGTGATTGCTGCAGTGAAAATTTTATTTACTTCCATGTCAACTTTGGAGTGAGCAACACCGAGGCCTTGTTTTGGAATCTCTGTAACCACATTCCTTAGCGAAGGAAGCTTGCTCTCGGATTTCCGGTAGATGAAGAGCTTGCCCGAGGGACTTGCATCTGTCATATGAAACGGCCTTCCTGCCGCACCCAGAGTTTTCACTGGATGCTCGTCCGGTACTGCAGATGACATTCCGAAGCTGGTGAA
Source organism: Marchantia polymorpha subsp. ruderalis (assembly GCA_037833965.1). NCBI lineage: Eukaryota > Viridiplantae > Streptophyta > Marchantiopsida > Marchantiales > Marchantiaceae > Marchantia > Marchantia polymorpha. The sequence goes on from AP031357.1 coordinate 825,510, forward strand.
AGGCGATCCTGCTCGCGTAAATCAAATCTTCACAAATTTGGTCGGAAACAGCATAAAATTCACCTCAAAAGGCCGGATCATTGTTCGTGGCTGGGTAGATACTCGAGACACAGAGCCAACGGAGTTCACTACGACAGCGCTCGAAACTGGCAAAAACCAAGTGGTTTTGACGTTCGAGGTGGATGATACGGGCCCTGGCATTGAGGAAGGTACTCACTCATTCTCATGAATTTGAAAGCGGTACCTAAATGTTCAACTTTTATTCGTAAGCCAGAATAGAAGTTGCGAGCCCAGCGTTTAGGATTGGTTCAAATTCTTGAAGCTAGGAATCGTTTGACCTGACTTTATGCTGACAACTCTGCAGACCTGCGGGAAAGAGTGTTCGAGAATTTCGTGCAAGGAGCTGTCAGCGTCCCGCGCACGTAAGTGCCCATGTAACGCGCTCAAGATGAGTTCTTGTGAATGAGAAAAATGCTCTCATCACTTTGAGTGAGAGCATGAAGCTTACGCTCGTTCATAGTCTTAACTCTAGATCCTTTCTTTTAGTGACAACATGAGAAATTAAGATCATCCTGATTTACATTCACTCAGTAGTCAGTGTAACTTCAACACCCATCTTACGCAGAAAGGTCACGTGTTGTGGTGGTATGCAGCCATGGAGGCACTGGACTTGGGTTGGGCATTGTGCGGTCGCTGGTTAACCTGATGGGTGGAGAAATCCACATCGGCGACAAGGCTGGCGATGGAACTGTTTTTCGGTTCTCTCTGTGCTTTGATCTTCCTCCGGATCAGAAGAGCTCTCGTCGTGAGATTCTGAAACGTCCTGATGTCATTCTGGGGATGCCAGACACCGACTGCAGGTCCGTCGTGGCGAAATGGATGGAAGATCGCAGGATACCGGTTCTCGAAGTCAGTTCCTGGGAAGATGTCCTCCTTCTGATCGATGTCAGGAGATTAGCTCCAAATGGATGGAAGCTCGACGAGAGAGCCCCTGCCCTTCGCAAGGATGATGCAGGTGGGGAATTTGCAAAGCCTCGGAGCTCTCCTGCACGCCATACTGGACCAGTAAGGAGAGCGAGGTCTGCCGCCGCCACCAACGACCACAGGAAGCCTGTGTTGATCATAGATGTGGACCTGTGTCCGCTCTACGAAGACGAGAATGACTATCTGTTGGCGTTTGAGCAGCTTGGCCTCATTTCAATCCGTTCTAATCAACAGGGGCAGGAGGAGGCTCCCGGCCATCTCAAACAGAGGATCCAGTTTTGTCAAGCAGCAAAGTTTCACGCCATCATCTGGGTTATGGCTTCTTATACTCCGGATTCTTTAAAGAAAGCGTTGTATTTACTATGTAATGCCACCTGTAGATCTCTTTTAGTTAGACGACCACTTCATCCAACAAGACTGCGAGAGCTCTTCAGTGAGCTGGAATTCAGAGAACAGAGCTTTCAGACAGAAGGCAGAAGTGCAGTCACTTTGAGGCCAGCAAATCCAGGTCCTTCTCCTGTAAATATAGGGAAACAGTGTGGGCTAGGAACCTACGATAGTGATGTTGACTCTTGTCTTACGAAGGGTGTCCCTGTCGAAGGAGCAACTCGTGCACCAGACGGTAGTCCAGCGTTGGAGACTACGACGGACACGGCTGCTCCACTTACTTCTTCTCCGGAGACGAGCAAGGCGGAAGTTGAGAGGGTACCACAAAACCCGCTCATCAGAACGAACTCGGACGACGCGCAGAAATATGTAGGAAAGTCAGAGCAGTTAGTGGCAACGAAACCCCTGCGAGGACTGAGCGTCCTAATCACGGAAGATCATGGACTCCTTCGCAAAGTTGGCGTCACCATGCTCGCCAAGCTTGGCGCTACGCCCTCTCTTGCCTGCAATGGCCGAGAGGCAGTGGAAGCTGTGGTTTCCCGATTCGAAAGTGGAGCTGCTCCGTTTGACTGCATTCTCATGGACTGTCAGGTGATTCAGCCTTTCCTCCCTTCTCATCCAGCGGCTCAGAGGATGGACTTTCCGACCTATCTGTCTGGTGGATCTGTTGTCTCGTACTCAAAGTGTCAGAGACGATCGAATCTGACGATCAATTAGTTGCTTCATACGTCTTCTTTGCGTTTCTCCTTCGGTGATGCCATGAGTTTGAGTCTGGCTCGAGTGCTTTGGGTTTACGTCTGCAGTGGAGATCATTCAGGTGCTTTAGAAGTCATGCATCGCTCTCGTGCACGCCGCAGGATTTAGGCTGTTGCTTTCTTTCTTCACCTATTTCTGAGTATATCACTGCGCCGAGAGTTGGTATTAACACAAGGATATCCGACAGAGTTTGCTGAAGAGCTCATGATGTGTCAGGATCTGTTGTCAGATTTCCGAGGTTTTATCGTAGCAAGCATCTTATACACGGAAATCTCGATAAGGCTCGTGCTCTAAGGCAGTGGTTGGTTGCCTCAACAGATGCCGATAATGAATGGATATGACGCATGCAAGGCGATTCGAAAGTTTGAAGGAGACAAGGACCAACGCACCTGTATAGTTGCCCTGACAGCGAATGCGATGGCCAGCGATGAGGAGCGGTGTTTTCAAGCGGGCATGGACGCCTTTCTGTCCAAACCTATGACACAAGAGAAGCTGGTCCAAGTGATGTTAGCGAGCCTGAAACAAAATGCTTCAAACGTCATCGAGGTGACGTGAAGCACTGCAGGAAATATTTCCCAAAATTCCAATTTTGTATTATATTGTTGATTGAGTGTATTGTAGTCTGAGGTGATGTTTATACATGAATCCTCCCTTTTACCATGGAGGACCGGTCTGTACAGCATTTGTGAACAAGTCAATAAATTTTTGAGAAACAAGAATAAGCCCACTAGGGCTTTTACAGACGCAAGGAGTCTCAAGATGAGTGTTTCCTCATCTTCTGCTGTTTGTCGTTTTATTATCTTTTCCAATTATCCAAGTACTGAGTATCGATATCATCCGACTAGACTCCTCTGTACATGTACGCAACGCTCCGTTAGAGTTCGTTCTTCAGCCGATATGTGGGTAATTCATCGGTTTAAATTGGACCTGTATTTCTCACACCATCACCATTTCTTCCTATGATCAACAGCCGCCGAGAAACCGCCGGTTACACGACTGTCTGAGGTTGTTAGGTGGTACTGTCTGTTTGACGATACGAAGCTTTATCCATCTATTGGCCCATGTTTCATCCAGTTTCTGGATGTATAGAGTATATATAATTCGGTAACTCTACTGGGAAAGTGCTTCATGGAAGAAGACCTCTTCAGGCACGAGTGAAGGCATGCAGTGGCCACCGCCTGAAGCAGTGATGTTCAGTCTGGTTAAGATCGTGCAACAAGTAGAAGAATATTGTATTCACGGAGGAGGAGGACCTTGGAAAAGCCCATTGAGGCATATGATTAAAGACAAAGGGAACGGGCAAAATCCCTGACGAAAATGCTTTTCTTCCAAGACTTCATGAGCTGTTTGCTCGGACAACAAGGGAACTAAAGGATAGAGAGGATTGTTAAAAATTAGAGCTAGAAATAAAACATTCCGCAAAGGAAAACGGCAGCACCGCCAAAAGGCACAAGGTTGAAAGAGTCACCATCATGTTCACCTTAAACTCTGATCCCTGTTCTCTTATATGTGATGCGTTCAAGTGTCAAATTTTCAGCATCAGAGTCTCCAAAGACCGTCCGTCATCTTTCACGGAGATTTGATGTGATCAACTTAGTCTCGTGTAGACTATGCAGAAGATCGTCGATGCAAGACAGAGGAGTCGAATAGTACAAAGCGACCGGGTATCTGCTACCGTGTCCTTTTGCTTGACGAGGGCCCCTCTAACATATCCCGCACACTCCCTGGAATTCGATCCGACCAAGGCACCACCGAACGTCCATCGCATCCTGGTTCTGGGAGTAAGTACGTGACCCACTTGTTGTCCTAATTAAGGATGTAATAAGGGACAGTTGTCACCAGGTGCGCTCATTGTTCACCTCTTTGCTGGAGTATGCGGAATTGCCACTCTCGCGGACGCTTTAGCAGAATCAAGTGACTCGAGGAAGGAGCATGAGAGGACGAACCTGCCGAGCAGAGTGTCAGCGCCAGCTCGGAAGAAGATTGTAAGCTACATTGAGTTTGTGACTTGACTGATTTCGGCGTTTGAATTCAGGTTCGGACTCAATGAACTCAACAGCAAAATGCCTTGATTTGTTGTCATCAATCTCTTTCGATCGCATGCGATGCTGGCTGGAGCTTTGCTGTTATGCCCGATTGCTCTCCTGTAAAATCTAATCGACAAATTCGAGTTTACATAATGTGGGGTGAGCATGATGCCGGATCTTTGCTGTTTGATTGGAACTTTAAAACCATGAGTTTCCGGCCTTATGAGATCGACAAACGGATTGAATGTGTTTACCGTCTTCCTTCTCTGCCAGTTTAACTACAACGCACGAAACCAAGAGTTTCGTCCCGTCAGCTGCCCACAACCTGATCCTAATCTCGTGGCTGAGAAACGCCCGGGACCTTCAGACTTTGCAACAGAGCAGAGCTCTGCTCTGTTGATTCCGTCATCCGTGAATTGAAGGCATAGCTAGAAGCATAAAATTGCAGGGCAAAGGCATTCACGGATGCAGGTGCTCGTAAATTTATGATAGCTTGCCAGTAGTAACCTTGCTGCAGTTCCATCCTTTTCTTCAGTAGTTATACCTCGGTCCCGTTCTGGATCCTGAGGTGGTGACAGTCGAGGATAAGGTTTACTCTGCCAGTCCTGAGACCTATGAGTAGGTCTGAGCATACTTCAAAGCCATGAGTCTCTCTCTTGCGCTTGTGGCCGTAAGTAAGAACCGATTCGAAGGACAGTATCTTCCCGTACAGTGATGTAGATCATTCTGAGCGTCTGCATAATTTTTGGAAACGCAGTGAGCGTTCCAGACTTTCCTGACAGTGGATTTCGTAGAGAATTCTGGCATCTTAGATACCAGTACAGGTTTCCACTTGTGTCGTGACCTCATGGTAGGAAATGAGATCTCACAATGCTCCGAAGAGATCATTATGCAGAAAAAATATACCTTAATGGAGCATATGAATCATCTAACCGATTGTGCAGATCATTCTCAGCGACTGCAAAATATCCGGAAAAGCGGTAAGAGTTGTAAAATTTCCTGACAGTTGTTGGTCTCGAGGACGAGTCTGGCCTCGTAGGCACCACTACAAGCTTCTATCCGTGCGTTCTCCTGATGTTGAATCAGTTGTTGACAGTACTTCGACCTACAAGGCGTAGGAGACTCCCGGTCTGGCAAACAGGGCAGGGATTCAGGAAACTGCTATCGGGGTGCGAGCTTGATGTTGGGACCGGAAGCGAGGCTCGGGCACTGAGAGGAACGTGCGAGGGTGCTTTGTTTTCTGCAGATCATACATCCGAGCACGCATCGCAGGAGCCAGAAGAAGAGGAAGGGGGTGGTGGGGCAAGATGAGTCTGCTGACGACCGACCTGTGTGACGCGAACATGGACAGGATTGCGGACGGGAGAGTGCTCGTCTTAGCTCCGCTGTTCAAGAGCTATGGCAAACGTGAACACTTCCACGGCCCTGTCACGACGCTCAAGGTGTTCGAGGACAACACTTTGGTGCGCAAAGCGCTGGAAGAGCCTGGGTCCGGCAAGGTCCTCGTGGTGGATGGCGGCGGCAGCCTCCGGTGCGCGCTGCTCGGTGGGATGCTCGCCACGCTCGCCCGTCAGAATCTATGGGCTGGCATCATCGTCAACGGCTGCGCCCGTGACGTCGATGAAATCAACAGCATCGACATCGGCGTCAGGGCCTTAGCATCGCACCCTGTCAAGAGCTTCAAGCGAGGTCAAGGAGAACGCGATGTCCCCGTTGTTTTCGCCGGTTGTCGAATTCTACCCGGAGATTGGTGCTACGTGGACAACGATGGAATTGTGATATCTGTGGGTGGTGAAAAACTGCACAAACTCGCTTCTGCGATCTGATCAATCGATTGATCGATATGTCTGTCTGTCTGTCTCGAGCTCTCGACATTCATTTGCTCGTTAGCACGTCTTCTCTTCCCAGCTGAAGTTCTCCAGTGATGGGTGAGGAAAGAGCAGAGGCAAAAGCAAGAGGCTCTGAGGACATGGCCACGAGAACTCCTGCTGTGCAGAAAAGATGTCAGTTTGGAAGCTGTGCGGGGGAGGATGGTCCAGATCATCGTCTTTTGTTCTTTCAACGAAGCGTTGGTAGAGCGAGTGAGTGACTTGTCTGGTGTGATTCTCCCCACTAGGGCTCTGATCTTATGATCCACTTCTCATTTGAGCAAAAGCTTCAAAGATAACGCGTCCTTCGCAACTCTTTCGTTTTAAAGAGTTCCTCGAGCAAATCACACTTCTGCTTGTTCTTACTCTTATTCTCATTCTCGGTGCTCTTGTATTCCATGTCGTCCACTTGTGTTAGTAGGCACAGGATGCCATCTTTGAGCATCATTTATGCAGCCTTCATCAAACGTGCACTGTATGAAATTATTTTTTTGTCTTTGAAGAACTTTCTCTCACCTTAACTTATCCTCATGTCGCAATACAGAGAAGTAATAAGGCAGAGTAGTCTCCTCTAATTTGGGTAATATCAGTTCGCTCCCAAGGAATGCTTAAATGACATAACCAATACACAACGGTGAGCTTCAGGTTTTTCAGGTTTTAGTCTTTATACTCCGTGTCGGAAGAGTTAGCAGAACAGAAGCTCTGTTCATGTATTCTACAAGACTTCCAATCCCATGAATTGTGCACACAAGGACTCCATCGGTGAACCAACTGTAGCAGATTCATTCCTCTTGATGGGTTTGTCTCACTTAAGAAGCCAGAAGTAAGATGTTTGATGTGCTTGATGCGTTTTCCTTTGTTCATTTGCGGACACATCTCGGGGGCAACTCCAATCAGAGCTATTTGGACACAAACATATCAGCCTGGCATTATTCCTAATTTATATTTGCTATGATTGTAATGCAATCGATTGAATATTTTGCAAAAGAAGAAATGTATCAGCTTAGGTCTTTAATCCTATTTGTACAGACCTGACTCCTAACTGTCATGTACACTAAACAAGCACTCTTAAGCTCATATTGCCTTAGTCTCTTTTTCCTTCCCATGAGTTTTTCTGCGGATCCACATTTGCATCTCCAACACATGTGCCACGATCTTATGTCGACATAGATTTGTCACTTAATATAAGTCTTGTCCAATAGTCCAATAGCCATGTGGAATTCAATCTGATCCTCGAGATCTCCATGACGGTTCATACTAGGTATCAATATTGCCATTTGTCTAGCATTCTCTGCTTCGCACTAGACGAAAAGGGTTTACAAGCATCAATTGGCAAAAGACCCCAATGAAGCGAGTGGTTCCATGTAAACTTCGTTCATACGTTGTTGTAAAGCCTCCACCTCAATGGATCACATCGCACATTTTGCTTGTAATAATACTCGACTAGTAGTTAAAGAATGCAACATATGTAATATTTTTCAAAAGAATAAGCAAAGCGCTCACGTTTATCTTTGTCTAGCATTTGAGTTATATAAAAATGGATAAAAACATTGAAATATTTGGAGAGTATGCATAAGACTAGTTGTCAACGGTATCATTTTCTTCTGTATATCGTGTACCGTGTCTAGCTAATAGGTTTACATTGTTCTGCAGAGAGCAATGCTGATCAATTTACTAATGATAATTAAATTTTTGAAGATCATATGCAGATGAAACTTAGAATGATCAGTCTATTTGTGGAAAGTTTGAACCTTATTGTAGAATACCTTAGGTTTGATAAGGACATGTAAGCTACAGTGAAACTCTTGGTATATAGCCCTTGGTTCATTGGTTTCATTTTTTCGTTGTTGAGTTTGATTGGATTCGGCATACTTCCTTTCTTATGTACTTGTTCCCACGATGTATTCACACTTACATAGATGTCCCACTATCTACTAGTAATGATTTTATTTTCATTACAAAAAGTTGGAGGCTAATTTAACTTTTTATGATCCAAAGGGATCATACATATTCACATATATACTATTTAGTGGAATATGTTATTTTTTATCATGATGAAACATGATAAATAACAAGATTATGTGGTGGTTATAATCAGATACATTTGAATTTGAACTTTCAAGATAATTCTAGAGAGGCCTTGTTTTGAAAGCTTTGGTTTCTGGCAAGTCATATTGAGTTGTAGACCTGATACAGTGAAATCCTGGTTACATTCCGAATCTATATTGTTATTATCCCATTTACATGCATTGATGTTAGACAATGCACTAGTCTCGTGGACCTTCTTATGACTTTTCATTGTCAAGCTTAACAAATAAGCCATTGCCATGATGTTTTCAAACTAGTAACAACGAAAGAACCAGTTTGTTGGGTGGTAGTATCTTCTACGTACCAAATGCAATAATAGACTGGAAAAATTCTTCGCTTCTATCGTGTAATCAAAAATCACCATATTGAGAACATTTCACTTCTTTGAGATCTAATTTAATGTGAGACTTTGGAAAAAGCCTAAATCTACACCCAGTTAGAAAAATTGTTAATATCCCATACTCTGAGTATTTTGCCTTCCGACGGCCAAACCTTCCCGAGGAAGAAAAAACAAAATGTCCTCGACTTTCTGGAATGTTGGCACTTTTACGAGCTACATCAATCTTCATCCTTCCATCTGTTGTCTAGTCTACTCACCAGAGCCAGACAAATAGCCTCGTCCTTTTCTCAGCGAACTGTTGATCTGTACACTTCTCATTGAAGGTGTCGTTTCACTTCTCGGCCTTCCTGTGTCTGTCACCAATGTCAGTTTGAGTGTAGTGATATGCTCTCGTGCCATCTCCTGATTATGGAGATGGACAATAAACCTTCGTAGGTTTTCCTGGATCTTCGTGGATTGATTCCCAGCCCAGCAAGTATAACCTTTGCCCATCGTCTCATGCTCCCGTTTGCTATCTCGTTTCTAGCTAAGATCTGCTTGCGTCATATGTTTGGGAGTAGTTTCTTCAATTTATTTTCCAGAACTATGACTTTAGATATCCTCATCCCTTGCGCTTTCTGTTGATCCCCGAGAAATCTCCTCTCACATGTTTCATACCTCTTGTGTAGAGTATCCGTGGATCGTCCCGGAATTTCTCTATGTTCTCCACGATGCTCTGTACTCCGTCGACTGTAGCTTTATTCTCTAGCACCGTCGTGCTCCATTTGGCAGAAGACGGGCTTGCCATGGGTTCCTCCTCTTCCTTCCTCTATACCGAACTCAAATTCGACCGACACAGGCAAATGGTCTGCGAGCATCTTCCCTGCATGGCGATTCAGACCAGAGGCTGCTGCTATCCATCAACATCGGGAGAGACATGAATACAATCCAATCTTGCCCACTTTGTTGAGCCTCTATGGCTGATCGAGCGAGTGTGGGGAATATGCTCATATTCCTCCGGTTCATCTGTCGAACTTTCATTTTCTGCTGACTTGATCACCTCAATCGCAGCGTCTGCCTGATCCTCTGTCTGGATACTCCCTTATTATTATTATTATTGTACTACGTTCTTGAATTTGATGATTTCTGAACACTTGCATCACCTACACAGATCTCTCTCTCTCTCTCTCTCTCTCTCTCTCTCTCTCTCTCTCTCTCTCTCTCTCTCTGACGCTTATGTTCAGGGTTGACTTTTATGTCGGAAGTTAGTTCGCCGTAAATCGCCGAAGTTTTGGTGTTTTAGCAGCTCCCATCTCCTCTCGTCTTGTATCTGTCCCCTCAGGCGTCTGCCTGCCGTCTTCCCCATCCTCGTTTCACGCCGATGCGGTGCTTGTCCTGCCCGGTCGCCTGATGGAGCTTGGACATACGGCATCGTGCTGCAAAACACCACTCGTCCCATCGTTTCCTCTTCCCGTCACTTCGAGGCAAATCTGCTCTCCTTTGCTGCGTCTCCATGATTTGGTGGCCATCCATTGTCGTGGTCGTCTTCTATTCTGCCAGATCTGCTGCTGCGTTGCTTGTGCGAGGGAGAAGTAGTACTTTTGGCCCTCAAGTCTAAGAGAGGATGCAGCTGTTCGCCCGGCAAGGTTTCCTCCTGCGCCTTATCACCTGCACCATTTGCGCAGATTGGTATCTGCAGGGTTAGTTCTCTTGACTTGCATCTGCGCAGACGAATTTCTTCTTGGCACCTGCCCCGGCGTAGGCGTCGTGTAGTGCGGTCTAAATCAGTGCTCACCTCTCCTCTCCCAGTTCTAGGCCATTTGGCTAGGCTGTCCCGGGGTTCACCGATCTTACCTCCAGACCTGTGAGACCTTCCTACGGGGGAGACGCAACATTGAGGGGTCTAACCCTCTACGAGCCACCAAAATCTCTGGATCTGCCAAGGTCAGACGATAGTGGGGACATCAGTCTTGAGGGTGGCACTTGCTTGTGACTGGCAACTTTTATCATGCCGGGTGTTTACAAATCAAATCAATCCGTTTCTAGAGCCCTGACTTGTATCACCGATGTGCTAAGTCTTCCATGTATCAGAAGTTTTAGTAGTGTAATCCTGTTTCTGAATGTCTGAGCTTCTACGTCGTCCATGTTATACCGGTCGGGGCCGAAGCCTGAGTCTACACCCACCCCACGGACCGCCAACCAAGAGGAGTGGCAACTGCACGTCATATTGGCAGCGAGCTCATCCCATGGCTATGCTGGCAACGGTGAAAACTGTGCTGCCGATGAGTAGACATGCTTGAGCATCGGCCTCCTCCTAACTCATGTAGCGCAGTGGATGATGGTGAGACACTTGCTATGGGAAAGTGGGTTACAGCCAAGGGTCCAACAAGACGGCAATCGATTCTGCCATGAGGAAATTTGGTCCTCTTTTAACCCCTGAACTCGAGAATACTAAACCGCTTCAGATTCAAGTGCAGCAATGTCAGTGTTAGACTGCAATTCTTAAAACAAATATACATTTCTTAATTCATTTTGAAGCTAAATTGAAATTCTGAATAATCAATGAACTAAGCAGGAGAGGAATTTCGGTGCTTCAGATGGTGGAAAGCACAGCATTTCCTGCGTAGGTTTTCTGCCACAAAGATGTCTCGATCATTTCGATCTTCGAGCACTCGAGAAGCCTGCTCGATGCACACGTTTCTGAGCTCTTCCCCAAGCTTCGACGACAGCAAAGGCCTTGATCTCCTTCCGAGTCAATTGCTCGACATCGTCCGAGTTTCCCGATAATGTCGAGCCCAACTCCAATTCTCGTCTTTCAGCTCGATTGCTCATTCCCACGGCGTTCGAGTGGCGGCAGGTCCAGTGCGCACTCCAAGGCTCTTGTCGATTGCGATCCGTCCAGACCACAAGATCTTCGAGCGCCCAATCGCCCGTACAGCAGCAGAATCGATTCGGACACGTTTCGCCCAGCGCTCTCCTCTCGGTTCGACCGGTTCCCAGCCGGTCAACATTCCCTCGCACGCACGTACGCGAGCGTACGTTGTCTGCATATATTGGCCTCCCCGCACTTTCCGCCCGGAGCTGTCCGTACACCAGGAGATTCTTCGCGCGCTGCATGGGAAGTCTTCGGAGGGGGCCCTGCGCCCGGCCTGCGCTGCTCGCTCGACGGCCAAACCTAGCCCCGGCCCTGCTGCTAGGGATTCTCCTGTCGACTGACGAGCGTCGCCACGATCTATCTGCCGTACTACCCCCTCCCCTCCCCTCCCCCCGAGCTGTCAGACGAGATCTGCTCCACTATGCGCAGCGCGAGATCGCACGTAGAATTGAATCGGCTCGTCCAGCCATCGCCGACGCCATCGCCATTTCGGTTCGCGAACCCTAACGCTACGACAATTTTGTCTCGGACAAGAGCCGTACGGCGTCCAGCTCTCTGAGAAATTAGTTCCCCTGCTCGCAGCTCCGTCGTAGATCACAAATCCAGCTCTCGTAAAGACATGAATATTACCTGCTGCTGGCATTTCTCGAAGAATTGAGAGAATTCTCTGCCGGACCTGGACCTGGACTTGTGCCAGGGAGTCTGCTTTCGTTTCTGGTTTAGCCTCGTGCTTCTGTATTGCCGGCGGCTTGTGTGGGCGGGCGAGGTAGATTTCGAGCTTTCGGAGTTTGTCGGATTTGGAATGTTGGTCAATTGAGACTCGGGTGCTGGCTGTGATACGTGAGTTGGGCGGGAGGAATTTTCCATCGAGAGGCAGAAGAGAAGGGGGAAGTGCCTGCAGGGTTCATTGATAATTCGTACGATTGATAATTGTCGACAGGAGACTGCGATGAAGTTTTTGTTGGAGACGTGGAGTGCTGGAGCTCGAGCTGGGTTGCTTATGTTTGGCGAGCTGCAATTGGAAACCCCCTGCCTGCTAATGGTGACAAAAAAAGGTCTGCCAGCGCACATCACTCATGATTTACTCGAAAACGTGCTTCCTGATGCAGGCGCTCTGCAAATCAGCCCAATTCACTTGTAAGTTTTCGGGCATAGTATTGCACACTCTCTAATTTGACGCCCTTTATGCTTCTGGCACAGAGGATAACCTGTAGCAGGGGATGTGCGGGATTTTGTCTCCTTGCATTGATGTTCGCTACGTCACGACGCAGGATTGGACCACTCTCCCCTGTACAGAACAGAAACTTGGGTCCACGTGATTTTGCACAATGTTGGACGTCGTTGTGTAAACTTCATGCTACAAGTCGTAGAGAGCTAGGGGTCGGAGGTCCTTCGAAGGACGTAGATATGTTAACAATTGCACCTGTACCTTCATGCAAACGCTTTGACGTAGGAGAACGCTAGAGTCATGTCCTACAGCGTAAGATTGATGCTGCAGAATTGTTCAGATCATGGTAAATTGGTCAGATCATGTCCTGTGAGTGGCGCATTCGTCGATTTTACTGCAATGTGCAATGGTCAAATTGACCATTGCACAATTGCAATGGTCCCCTGTTTCGACATACTGTGCTGTTTGAAGATCTGATGCAATTTTCTGGTGCAATGATTAGTTTGGAGAGTCCTCCACCAAGTATCGTGGCTTCGGTCGGAGGAGTGCATAAGCTGCTCTCCCTGCAGAGGCGCGTCGTCGTTGGCATCGCCCGTGATAGCTTTGGCCAAGAAGCTGACGGCTTGAATGGCACCAAGTTTGGAGCTGCTTTCGAAACTTCCTCCGGACGCCGCGTGGTACAGACATTGTCAAGTCTTTGCAGTTTCGGGTGTCGAAAGGGATGAAATTAACGATCCTTACTGAAGTAAGGCGCTGCATTCGTTACTCATCATGGAATTGGGTGAACAGGTAGGGCCCAAGAAGTACATGGAAGCTATCAATGCATTGCGGCCAGATCTATGGGCGACACTGCCTGATGAAGTTCCCGCCTGGGCTACGACTAAACGACATCGGATGTCAGTTGACCGAACACTCCGGTGGCTAGACGATTGTCTCACGTTGAATGCTGTATGATGCCTTTCTTCCAACTCTAATTCCATGTTCCACGGAGCGTTCTTTTGTGAAGAGTTTTCGTTCCAAGGTGCCATCATGTTTTAACTCTTCGTCCCACCAGTTCTTCTCTGTTGTTTTTACAATTTTGCATCTGGATCGGGAAAATCGAGGTCTAGCTTTACGAGTCCACTGACATCTGATTGTTTCTTCTTCCAAGTGCATGGAAGCACTGAATTTCGGACAGTTCAATGTGGATTCCCTGAGTCTCGTTTTTCTGGGGTAGAGTTTTGACGAATCATCTTAGGCAGGTATTTAGCCCATCGTCCATCGTTGTTGTGTAACTGCCTTGTGCAGGTTCAGGACAACTCTGTGCTGGGCGTTGTCGTTGGCGGTTCCAATGTTGAAGAGCGCAAGCGATCTGCGGAAGCTACAGCGCGTCGTAATGTCTCAGGTGTGTTGAGCAATCCAACAAAATTTTGATGATCGTCTTCATTACGCAGTTCAATGAGAGTTAACAGGATGTGCAAACATTATACTGTGCCATCCAATTCACGAAAACTCCAGAGGTACGGACTGACGCTAAAGAATGCATGGAGTATGCATGGAGAAATAAGTCGCGCCAGGCAGTAGAAAGGAGGTCGCGAGTCTTTAAAACTACATTATTGAATGTGGATTAGGGACGTAATCATCTATTATCCGAACATTCTAGGTTTTTATGGTGTTTAAGAAGACAAACTAAGACCAGCGAATACTTTTTACATTGCAGGCTTTTCTCTGGGAGGATTCGGACTTGGTGAAATTCCTCAAGAAAGAGCGGCTTTATTGAAGTCTACTATTGTATGGCACTATATCTAGTTTGTTTTTGCAAGTCGCGAATCTGGTCTTTGAGTTTATGCTGTACGTACTTTTCATGATTCATTTAGTTTGTAGAAACAGTTTTTTTCAGTCAGCCATGCTGGTGAATGGTTTGTCTTTTTCGTTGAAAACTTAGTGTGATATCGCAGGCATACTTGCCCGAAGAGAAGGTACGACATGTCAGCGGCCTCGGAATGCCTGGTGAGTTTTGGTCAGTCTAGATGAATGTGACCCTGGATGACACTTAAGTACAATACTTGTAGGATGTTCAATAGATGAGTGAAAATCCTCGACATTACCAATTGTGCGCACAGGCTTTCTTGGTTGTGATGACATGACTGACTTGAGCTATTTAGATTCGTTGCGAGCGACCTATATCTCATTGCTGGACATTGCTGGATTTGTTCCATCAGAGGAGGTGCTGGAGGGAGTGGCAGCCGGGATTGACCTTTTCGATAGCACATATCCCCACAGTCTCACCATGAAGGGCTTTGCAATGACCTTTCCCCTCTGGATGGAGCAGCAAAATGGTTATCATCCACTTTCTGAGGAAGAACATGCAGCCGACATGGATTTGACCAAGATTGACTTGCACTCTGCGGTTCACAGGTAAGTAGGGTTAGTGCTGTTAGTTTCAAAACCAACTCTTGTGCAATCAAGTGATAATCAACGAGATCTTATATGCTGGAGAGATGAGGACATGCCTTTACCGAGAGTTGTAGACCCTCGAGTCACTAAGTTGACGATCATGTAGTAAGGAGGTGGTAGGACTTAGTTGTCGACGTTCCTGCAGATTATTTTGCTCGAACCGGATGATGAGCATAATGCTTCTACTTAAAAAACTTTGCTTTGGGTTTCTGGATCTCGTGCAGGTGCGATGTCAATCCCATTGTGAAAGGGTGCAAGTGCTATTCATGTCGCAAGCACACGCGAGCGTACATCCATCATCTACTAAACGTTCACGAGATGCTGGCACAAACTCTTTTAGACATGTGAGTTACTCAAATCTCCTGTAATTTCTTTCTTCCAGCTTTCTATGCTCTGATGCACACATCATGCAAGCAAGTAGTATTGATTTATCTCTTGTGCCGCATGTGGAACTAGCTTATTCAATATGAGTTCCATGCTCATCCCCACCATATTCGCTGGATTCACTGCTGTTTTTGTTAACTTGCCTGCACGTGTTTCTGCTGCAGCCACAATTATCATCACTACTTTAGTTTTTTTCGGGCCATCAGAACGTCCATTGCAATGAATAAGTTTCAAGCATTCAGAGAATGGTTCATGAGTAGACGGAGGTATATTGCCGGGGCCGATGCCATAAGTTCCAAACAATCAGATGATCTCCTGGTTGCAAAAAATGTTATAAATCATCAAATCTCCACTTAATGAACTTGAACGATGTATGGTCAGTTGTCTAGGTGTCCTGTGAAGGCCTGTGGATGTTGTCTGTTTGCCATTGCTTGTTGTGCGGCAGGAACTTAGTTTGTTGTTCGCGTTATGATCGGTCCGCCAAAAATGTACATGCTTGTAAACCTTCAACTAAAGAGTAAATTCTGCAAATTCAAATTCGAAGAATATATTATTGGACTCAGACCCTGTTCAGTGAAAAATCACAAAAAAAAACAAGACAGCCACTCTCGAGGGCGTATAGGCTACTTTCATGTGTTACCAGCAAGAATATGTCTCTAATCTTGCGCAGAAGGGTTCAAATTTCCTGTGAGCATGACTTTTTGAATCCATGGAAGTGAAGCTTTCAATTAGTGCAGCATGTGCACATTGAAAACTTATCTGATGATATTCGCTGGGTATAGTTATTGGGGCCGAGGAATTTGGGATGTTATGCTGACAACGTCCAAGGCAGCGGACGTAAGCATAATGTGTGCACGAGATAACGAGAAAAACCACGAGAAAAACAAGTTTAGATCTTACTGGCAAAGTAAATCCTAAAGTTTTCGTTCGTAGGTACGCGTTTGCAAAGTGAACCTTCACACCACCGGACTTCACTCTCTGCCATAACCGAAGTACATGAGGAGAAGATTGATAATCTTCTCTTCATGTATCTAGTACCTAGTAGTTACAATCTAGTTCCTTCAGATTGGAATCAACCTCGTGTAGATTGTTCGGAAGGAAGGTTTTTTTTTAAAAGTACAGACTGAAGATAATATAATCATTACTCTCTGAACTCAAGTCAATGTATGGTTCGCAGTGATCCATGGTTGAGAACCTAACTTTAGTGAAAATATAGGTCGAGTGCGGCTATTTATCCAGAAACATTGCAGCTTAAGTAGTGACAGATTGAGGTTGGAATCTATACTCGGCCTGTTTGTTCGATACCCACGTAGAACATGGTAGATGGTCGGAAGTGCCCGATGTTGGTTACTGCCAACACCAAAATTGCGCCATTGAAGGATTTGTATTCCGCCGCGTGAAAGGACAGCGAGCACAAACCCTTTCATGCTCAGAGCTATATTCGTCACAGCCATGTACCAAGTTCGTTGCCAGAGACATCAGAATGATCAGGACAGTGTGGTAGACCTACCCACATCAGATATGGCCAAGCTGAAAATAAGAAAAGTGACAATTCACGTCTACCGTGGACGGTAACGAGGACGCAGATGCAAACTCTCCAGGCTTCACACTACTAGTGAGGCTTAAGAGATACACACAGCGTGGGTGGGGTCCTTTCCGTTTCCAAGTGACATAGCCCAAAGCACGGGAGTAACTCATCAACTGCCAGAGGGATGAAAATAACCCATAACAAGCAGGTAAAGACCCATCAGCATCACGATGAAATGCATCACACCGAACATAAAACAAACGAACGACCTCCTTCAAGCCCAGTCCAAGTTTTCCCGAGCAGGATTCCAAGTCGTGCGAACGAATTGAATGACTCTCACAGAAATAGATATCACCTCTGTACGACTCACAGTTGTCCTGATACGAAGAAGGCACGGGCATAGCATAGCGCCAAGGCCAAAGCGTGCATGCAGAGTGAAGGTCCAAGTAAGTTGCAGCGAAAGATGGAGGGAGGGATGGAGGGAGGGAGACTCGAGAGCTGGAATGAAGCACGCAAGGCCCTGGATGCCACTGTGCGCTTGGGCCTTGAATGCAAACCCGAGTCCTGTGGTGGGAACGAGAGACGTCTGCCGAACGTACTTCATGGTCTGACATCATTGTGCCAGCCATGGACTTCTGCTGTAAGAGTGAACGACTGGTACCGGTCAGGCACTCATAGAACCGGGCGAATAAAGCCTCAGTTCTGGTTGCTGTCTGATCCCCCAATTTCTGGGTTCGGTTGCAATCGTTTTACTGGTTTTCGGGGCTCACCGTCAGGTCGAGGTCACTTCTGTCGTCAGGTGGTCACCATCGCCATTGAACGGTGTCCCCGTTTTCCTCCGTGTTCTGGTTTCGATCCATCTCTTCTTGACCGTGGCCGACGACTTTATTCAGGGTCGACACGACACTGAAGCCAATCGTAATAAGAACAGGTACTTGCTTCGTGTGGGCATTTTCGGCCGTAAAGTCTGTATAACCTGCGCAGAGATTTGAAGAGCCGGTCGAGCAGAAAAAATAATGCAATCGCACCAGGAGTAGCTGTCTTTTCCATTAAAATATATTACACATGTGATATGACTCTAACATATAAGACATTCATACATATAAGAAGCATTATTTACTTGATATTATATTTTGAAGATCGGGAGTGCTAGTTATCACTCATTTGAAGCTAATTAACCTCACGCTAATTCTCTAATTAATCAATACGTTACACTCTACCCTGAATGCTACTACTACCGAGGAACCTACAAACTTTCATCTACCAATCATAGAAGAGCATGGAGTAGAGTGAGGGCTAATTAGCCCTAAGTGAGTGATAACTAACCACTCCTTTTGAAGATTTAGAAATAAACCGAATCCATTACCGAATTTCATATTTGAATTTATTTTATTGATTATTGAAATATTTATATATAATGAATATTTAAAATCGAATGAACTAACATATTCAAAATATGTATATCATGCTATACAACATGATATACAATTTTTTTACAATTATTGCAACTGGTCATCTATCCATTTCTAATACCTAGTGTAAAAATCAACTTGATTTTTCCAACAACACCAACTACGCACACTAAAGTGAAAATCGTATACCAATTACGAGATAAAATTACTTCATGGTATCCTTGCGAAACATCAAACACTTGCTAAAATCTACCATGATTCATTTTACTCTATCATATCTCCTCCACCCGACAGTTCTTAAGATCACCATCATCCATGTTTTGATATAAGTTCAAGATTAGTTATAGCTTATTGTAATGAAAGTATACTAGTGGGTGACCTGTACCTAACAAGCGAGCATGTACCCCTCCAACAGAGCTCTTGAAACGCTCACAATCTCTCATGAATGAGAAATCAAAACCTGGAAACTTGACAACAAGCCATATACAAACATATCTTGAAACTCAAAGAGCCCTTGAAAACAAAATCTGTAGATAAGACGACGATCTCACAATTTTGGTAGCTGCAATGAACTTGCTCCACACTCATAACCAAGATAAGAAGCGAGAAAAGAAAAAGAGCGCGACTTGAACTTCAATTTATCTAGTTGTTTATACTATGCAAGCCAATGCATTTCTATGGATGTATAGGGATGATACCTTTCTCCCAAACTATAATCTCCAACTATAGTGTTATCTCTCTAATTGGAACTCCCTAAGTTGATAACCTCCCTAATTTGATAGAAATCCCGAGAACATACTCCATGAATAGGGATAACTTGACATCCGATACCTGATACCACTTTGAAGAATATCAAGTAAAACTTTATTATTGAAAAAACGCAACCATGGTGATTTGGGATGCTTGGGATGTGTTGGCGGTGCGCAACTCATGATGCAGCATGCGAAGTACATCATTGCAACTGGCGTGAGACGGTTTGTTGAGGTCAAGCAACTTCATGGCTTCGATGAGATGGTGTAGCATTTCATTTGTTGACATCTTAGGTGGATCTGCGGCCATCATCAGTGGTCATTTGCACCAATTCCTCATATGTGAGTTCTTCAAGAGAACTCTTGTTCTCGCCTGCAGAATTGATGAAGTCTGTCACATCAAATTGTGCAGCAACGCCCATGGCTTGTATGCCTTCGGCAATTTCTTGCTCAATTGCGCATGCGTCCTGATCGATGACAACAACATCGATTGTAGTTGCGGCTTCATGGGATGCATTTAGAATCTAGATTATTTGAGATATCATTAACAAAGATGATATCTTGGTATAGCAAAAGAAATTATGGATTTTATTACCATTGATTCCAAGCTACTTTTGCCCATTGTATGGCCATAAGTTGATCAACTTTATATAGATCTATGACACCCAACTCTTCAATGTCAATTGCACGTTGGATGTAAAATCTTTGATAGCGTCGTTTGAATACTGCGATAATCCCAGCATCCATAGGTTGCTGCTTGGAAGTGGTGTTTGGCAGCAGAAAGAAGACCTCAATGTTATCAAGTTCACGGATAAGTGGCCATGCCCATTGTCCAAAAGCAACAAAATGAGTGAACCTGCCACAGTTGTTAAGTGTCTAGACTGTTTTGCATGGCCGATGAAGAAAGTCTCAAGATTGAGCGAACCATCAGCGTTGGCCGTAAATGCGATGATAAACCGCTTTTTGCTTTTCTTGAAGACTTTCAACTGGAATTGCACGATAGTCCGATCAGGAGCAAATTCGTAGAAGAGCCTGGTTTCGTCCATCTTGTAAACGTCAACAGAGTCATACGATGCTAACTTTTGTTGAATTTACTTCAAGCTCGTAGTCACAATCCCCATGTCGACAAAATTGCTCTCATCCATCATCTTAACAGAATGAAATTGATTGCGTGAAAAAAACTTCTGTTACCAGCCGTTGGAGAATTCATTGGCTTCGAGGTTCAATAGAATTGCAAGCCGCTTTGCCTTCTCAATGATGAAGGCATACGTGAGTCTTTCATGCTTTAGTAGACAAAGGGTCCGAAGGTGCCACCTTCTTGTGTTGGCATTGCAGTACTCAATTCGTCAACGCTTCATCTAGTTATGGATACTTCATTTTTTTAACCGCTTGTTTTGCAGTTCAACAGCACTCATACTCTCCAGGTTTCTCTTCATGCCGAGAATATTGGAGATGATGTACTTTGGAAGGTTTGAAAGTGGTCTTTGCCCATTCTCTCACCTTCACTTGATGTAGACCAGGGGTTTCCAGGCTGTACCGTCACAGCTCAAGCTTCTGCTCATTGTTCATGATGGGGATGGATTGCGGAAGAGCTGCGACATCCGGGAGTGTTGCTGGATGGCATGAAACAAAGGCGACACAATAAGGCAAAGCGGAGTTTAAATTCCCATTGTACCTCCTCAACTTGATAACCTCTCTAATTTGATCAAAAGTTTGTGAACGACCTTATTAGATTAGAGAATTATCAATGTATTGGATTACAAAAACTCGTATTGGAGCATGAAAGACGGTGAGATGTATATCCATAATGTGTATCATAGTATAAAATGAATTGTGTTTGATCTCATCCAGTTTTTTGACTTACACATGGATTACAACAAGTAATTTTCTCTCATAATCATGAAAATCTAAATACATGCATTTCAATACTACGAGAGCAAGATTGATCATCAAGAAGCAATGAATCATACTTCTATAGATTAGACACATGTCTAAAGTGCATAAATAAAATTTTTAATTGTAAACAAAATATCATGCAATTTTTATTGGAAAAATACCTTCAGAAGAATCAGTCAATCATATGTTGAAAATATTCTTGCATAATTTTAACATTGACAATTTGCTCTTCATTGTCACTCTGTGAAGGAATAGCAAAACTAGTTTGACAACGAAGTGGATTAATAATTGAAACAATACTACAAACAACTTAGTCACTGCAAACAAACATTGATGATTACATGAATCAATGACTTCTTGACAAGATGGATCATTTTCGTATGTAATGCAAAGTTCTACTAATTGAAGTCTGATCTTCACAAAATAAGAAAAATCAACTGTATTCAAAACAAGACTTCTGTTGGATGATATGGTGGACTATATCATTACCTTTTATTTTTGTTAGATCAAAAGTATAAACTATTGTACAGTTGAGGTCGATGATGGAACCATGTTAATCTTGCATTGCAATGATATCTAAAAATCCATCTAGGATGTCAACACAAGGATCGTAACGTTACAAATAGTCAAATTGATATGATGAGATTTTTCATCGTCATTAAAAAAATTAACTAAAATCTTCAATGCAGCTTATGATGATAATGCATGTAGCCGATTGGTCGATGCGAATGACATGAATGGATTTGTGAAAAATTTTAAAGTAACGAGAGAAAATGACGGTTAGCATTAAGTGAGCAATGAATAACCAAATGTTTGCTTGTTTTTAATGAGGCGTCAGATGAATTGCATCAGCATTGTGTGTATCGTAATTGATCATGCTTCTTGTGACTGCGGTTAGAACCAACCAAACATTACTTTTAGATTGAGATGCACGGCGAAATAATGCATTTGAATTCTGAAGTAGTCAAGATTGACCTCGTTTTGATAATCATCAAACTAGATTGTGAAAATTAACATGATGTGTCATCAAGTCGCATATGTTTTGAAACAAGTTGACTTCATCATGAACATAAGAGTATAGTATCGTCGCATGTGCAAGATCATGGATACTAGTGTCGCATATCATGCACCATCATCAAGATTCAAGAACATATAGCACACTCGAAGTAATCCTTCAAGGAAACAGTGTTGTATTCGCATGATGACATCAACAACATGGCATGTCATGTTTGGAGCTATGTTAGATGATGCATCAAACAATTTATTTTTCCAATTGAGGAAAAATACGTCCACAAATATGCAAAGGGATTTCAATTGTGCTAAATCAAAACAACACCAATAAATTGATATTAAAATGAGATGAAAATTCAGAGCTTATAGCATTTTTAAAAAAAACGAAGACATCGATGTAGAAGATATTTGTTAGATTTAAAACATTCAGCTTGATCCAAAATGCCATCATGATGCAAAAAATGTTAGCAATGATCTCAAAGTTAGCACTACATTGAACATGTACAAATACACTTATCTTTGAATCATTCATTCCATCAAACTTGGAGATCATTGCAACTTCTTTGATCACCTAAAATGCCAACGCAATTTGTCTAAGATTAAATTCAAATGTCAATGTATTTTACTGTTAGATGATATGCCATCAAGAATGTTGATCATCCCAGAATAGTTCTATATAACCTATACCAATGTTAATGTACTTTATTGTAAGATGATATGTCATTGATATCTTGATCGTCACAAAATAATACCACAAGTCAAGATTGAGGTAAACATGAACATTACGTTGTTGTAGGTTTGGACTTCAATATTTTTGAATTGGAATAACACTTCTTCAATTATAATTTCAATGATGTTCGTATCGATAATATAGTTCACATGATTTCTGTATAGGTTGAGATGTGACATAATTGTGTTCACGAAGCGCAACTCGCCGTTAAAATGAACTAACTACTTTTTTGTAAAGTACATGATACTTCGACCAACATAGTGATTAATGGCTCTTGAAATGAATTTGATAGTTTGTGGGTGAAAATTTAAGCTCAAACATCTTAGTGGTCATTTTTTGGCATTTTGCTAAGACTTTGCACTTGCAATCAAAGGTGATATAAAATCTGCATGCATCAATAATGACACGACTGGTCTGAGCATCTCTTTCTAAAATCTGAAGATCTCATTCCTATTGATGAGACATATTGAACAATACGAGGGGAGATGCTGCCACCGTTCAAAGTTTTAAATGTTTCAATCATTTGCTAATTTGACATGATGAAAAAATAAACTAAATATGTAACTCAGTTTTGAGATTAGACATCTTCAAAATATAAGATAATGTTTATTATGCATTTATTTATAGAATTTCCAATCTACAAAGTACTAGCAATGACCATGCATGTTCAGCCTTGATGCTTGGTCGTTTATACTAAAGTAATGAGCTTTGAATGCCTTGTTTAACCCATCATTGATTTATAGTTAAGGGTTGATCTCTCCCAAACCAAATTGAATTAGACATATCAATCCATTTGTTGAGCTCATTGGAAACTTGTTTGAGTAACTATGTTAGCAAGATAACAAATAACTTCACAGTAAATAATATTTAATTTACTTAATTACTTACAAGTCATATACAAATTTATCCTTACAAACTATCATGGTTTAATAAGTAATTTTAAGTATTTCTATGTCTTAAAATTTTCTGAATACTGAATTGTTTTTATTCCAAGCTTGAAAATTAATTGTTGACTTTACACTAATAGCAAAATAAGATTTTTTTTTCATATTATCTTAAATGAATTATTTTTAATTGAAATAAAATTTCAAAATTGTTTCTCTGAATTAAAATTTCCATTTAAGTTATTTTCTAGATATTTGAGAATATAAATACTAAGTTTTAGAAATTTAGATATATTAAATTAGTTATTGACGTGTGATCTGTAATTCTAATTCTAGAATAAATTTAAGAAATAATTTATTTCTATTAATATATTTTTTAATCGGATTTTTTTCATGAGCTGAATATATATAGTAATGAATTTTGACCACAGTAAGAAAATTCATTCATATATGTTAAATCTATTGGTGTAGACCGGGCACCGGCTTCATATTAGGTGGGAGAGAATCCGTCAGCACCTCTCGTATTCGCACTGCATTGACTTCAAACCTGAGCGAGCACGCCCTCGACAGAAGCGGGCGCCAAGGGGAACAAGGGACGGCCCACTTGATAGTCAAGGTCAAAACCTCCGGAGAGCCCCTCACTCACTAATAAAACGCAGCGTCGTTTCGGACAAGCATTAAGTCAAAGCCCCGGAGACGACCGCGAACTAATCGCAACGGAAATCGTTCGCGGTCAAACATCAAAAAGAGCCAAGCTCTCCCCGCCCGCCATTAAATTGCTTTCAATAGCCATGGCACCCGAAATCACCTCGCGAATTGACTAATTTCGCTAATTGGACTAAATTACGAGGATTTGTAGACACACGCAGAGTGTGTGCATATATATATATTTATATATAGAGGGAATTATTTATAATGTGGAATACTCATCGCTGATCACGCCTTCGAGCGATGACGCATATTTAGCGAGGGTGGCTAAACTTGTTGAGGATCTGGGATGGGGCCGTCGAAGCCCACGCCGAGAGCGAGAACCTGACCCTAGTTCGAGCGGACTGGGTTGTGGGTCAACCTCGGGTGGTGGAAGGGTTGGTTGCTTGCTATGCCACTAGCCCGCCGACACCGAGCCAATGTTGGGGGTTTCGTCTGGAGGCGCTTGGCGTGTAGTCTCTGAGGGGCTACTATCGTTTTTTGTTTGTTCGTCCCTGCTAATTGTCAAATTTGGCCCAGCTCTCGAAGCATTGTGCACTTCACATTGATTTGATCGCTGTTGGTTAAACCATTGACGCATAATAAACCAAAAAATTAATTTTATGAGGTAAAAAATTTAGCTAGAAAATCTCTGTCTATTTAAGATATTTATCTATCTTATTTTGAAGAAAAAATATATTTTTAATAGTTTTCAATCATAAATG
Source organism: Marchantia polymorpha subsp. ruderalis (assembly GCA_037833965.1). Lineage (NCBI taxonomy): Eukaryota > Viridiplantae > Streptophyta > Marchantiopsida > Marchantiales > Marchantiaceae > Marchantia > Marchantia polymorpha. Next base: position 850,424 of record AP031357.1, read on the forward strand.
TGTAAATTTTAAATAAATGTTTCACCATAATAATTTTTGTAGTGAACTTTTACATAGCATGAAATAAAAAATGTAAATATAGAAAGAGGTTTTGACATAGGTTCGGCTTTGTTATTTCCAAAATATTCATTATACTTTTAAACAGTATGCACTGCATGCTGATACTATTTATTAGGATAATACCAAGAAGAAGGTCAAATGCATAATTTAATTAGATTTTTAAACTTTTAGGAACTATATTTTTTGATAATTTATTAAATAAAATATATTGTGTCATGATGTGGAGTTAACGTTGTAATATACAAGCATTTCATGTTGATGTAAAAAAGAATCGTAAACTATATCTTTATGTTAAATTCAATCTAATAATTATATACGAATACTATATAATATTGAAATGAATTATTCCAAGCTGTTTCTTGTTTGCCTTCTATAAATTGTATATATATATATATATATATATATATATATACACACACAATTTGTAACAACCTGTAATAAATATTCATAATAATATGTTTTCATGTTGCCCATAAATCGTTTTGATCACAATATTAGATTCATTTGTGTAATCACGGTAGAAGTGAATTTCATGTGTAATCTCATCATAATGATTTAGTAGAATACTTCAAAAAAATCATACAAAGATATCAAAAGGCTTGTTTTTTATTTCAAATACTACCATTTAATGGACATATGAATTGTTGATGAATCAATTCATATCTTTTGTTAGTAAATAGTAGATCTTATCTCTGTTTACTTGATTTGTCATTGAATAATTATTCATTACTATATGCAGAACTAATTCCATTAGTAGTTTTTGTAAGTTACATTAATCTCATTCATATAATTTAGAATAATATGCTTCAACTTTTTTATCCAAACAGGTGATAGACTATTTTAGAAGAAAATTCATGGATTAAGCCAAATGATAAGAAAAGTCATATCCGGACAAACAATGAAATTGTTTTTATATCTCTATCAGAATATAACACACTAGTGTTCACTAAGTACGTTATAAAAAGTCTTAGATTTGTACACTAAATATGAATTTCTCTTAAGCATTTTTGAATGTCTTATTATGTCTATCTTTGGTTGAATATATTGCTATTTTCCTATCAGCAAGTTCCAATCAGCAGCTGCTACGACCTGACACGACGAGACACGGTGATCTTAAAATATGGTAGCATTTGTCGAGTGTCCATGTTGACCTGCTCGGAACATTCTAGAGGCTTCCCTATTATGTGGAAGGCATGTATGAAACTCAGTCTTGTTATCGTAAGAGCAACACCTGTTAGTGTTCAAGATGCCACTTACAAGGAGTGCTTTCTCTCTCATAAGAATGCCATTGATGCCTTCCCCTTCACTGAGGGCGTTGACACTGGAATGATATTTTGTCCACTCTTGCCCCTCCGTGTGCTTATCTTTCACTTTTTGGCTCTAGCGGTTTCTATTTATTATAGCAGAAGGGGGGGCCAGAAGAATAGCAAAAAGGATGGGATCGAGCGTACAGGGATTAACCAAACAGGTAACCAGGGGCTAGATTTAACCAGGAGCGGATTCTACTAGCTTTTTAAGACGTCTAACCTTTACAACTGCATGGCGGTTTCTACTAGATTTCAGGCGTCTATCCTTTACAACTGCATGGCGGTTTCTGCTAGATTTAAGGCGTCCCTGCTTTACAACTGCATGGAGGTTTCTACTAGATTTAAGACGCCTGCCTGTGCTTTACAGTTACATAGAGGTCAGGTAGTATCTGGATAGATGTTGGCCTCGTATGTGGCATCGTAACTCTGGTTACGAAGAGATTTGACTTGGGTAGAGAGAAGGGTGGAGCAAACGTTGGTCTCAAGCCAAGAGAATGGACGAGAATCCAAAGCTCACGAAGTGGGAGGAAGGCCACTGCTGCTGCTGCGTCCCAAGCCCCACAGTTATGATCTAGATTTTTAACCTTTGAAAAGATCTCGATCATGGCTTTGTAGCTAGCAAGCGTAAGGGATTGTGGAGAGTTGCCCAAAGCTTTCGAGAAGGATGCCGGATTTTTTTTTAGCATCCTCTCCTCTCCCTCTAGCTTGGGTCTCTTCATCACCCATCGATGGTAACGTACACTCGGATTCATGTGGACCGGGAGGTTGATTTATGGCCCTCACTTTTGGCATCTCCTGTCTGTATATGTGGAGCAGTAAATAAAGAAGGTCGATTGTGATATTTTTTTGAACAACATGACCTTAATCATAGGAGTCATCTGTTTTTCCAAATCGGAGTAGAAGAACTGGTTGAATATTGTATAAAGCGCAGGAGGTCATTCGTGTGGCGTTATGTATTTTTCTGTCTATTCACCACAAGTCATTCGTTCAAGGTGAATGAATGTCTTGCAACTTGACGACGGACATTTCTATGGGATGGAGAACGACATCTTGAAGATTAGCAGGGGTAAACGCCAATTACGATGCACTGAACATTGGAAGCAACGTAGAATCCACCGCTGTGTTCGTTCTCCGAGGATGTCCACATACATACTCCACAAGCCCCAGAGAGTTTTATTGCGAAGTTACTATCTAGAGTAAGTACTGAATGGAAATCAGACCTATTAAATGTGTCGAGTGGCTCCTATTTTAAACCTTACAGCCATTTAAGAGTTATAGAATATTCTGGACTCATCCATATCGCCGTGGACGTGTAGCCTATGAGCTGTAACCCGTACATTCAGGTCTCTTTTGCAGGCAGTAACCGAAAACGACCGAGATCAAGGCTTCTTCACTGAGTTCACTGCCTTTCGCTTTCCCTCGTATGGATGACGGGACAGGCCAACTTCCACGTAGAAGATGGCATCGAATTTCAACTCACTCCACAGTTGCAAGTGAGCCGCTGAATCGAGGGGCATTGTGATGGATCATATAGGCGATTTGAGAAGGTGCGTGGAATATTGTAAAAGCACCATCGTGGAGTACAAGGAAGAGAGGCACAAAATCAAACGCACAAAGGGAAATGAACCACCTACATATGGAATTGAGCTATGGAATCCAACGACTCGGCTGCAGGCGTTCGAACGATATTCAAAGGTGCAACTTTGAATATATGCCGATCAATTGTTGTAATCAATCACTGCGGTTCATGCACATTTCCTGTAAATGGGCTATGGAGAATAGAGGCATGCTATAAACGATGTCGAGAGGGGTGGTCCATCAACCTCGGTGATGACGTAAGAGTGGGGGATCGAGTGATTGAAGTACGACATACCTTCAATCCTTTAGTACTCAATAATGTGGTAAATGAAGCAGTGGGATATGTGTAGCAAAAATAATGGAAGACCCATCAAATCAAACCGCACATGGATGAATCCGAGCGAGTAGGATGTGGCTAGGCCCCATAGCATCACAATAGCGAATTTTAGCTCTCTTTTATTGAAAGTGTAACGATTTTTCCACTACAGACATACTCTTATCTATGCCTTGAATTCATACTCACGTACTTCAAGGTCCGTACTATCTATGGCTTCGTCCTTCTTTTATTTAATATATTTTCCTCAAGAGATACAAAAATTGGGAGAAAGGAAATTTTTTAGAGCGAGGAGAGTCGTGCCCAAGGGAACTCCAAAATATTGCTAATAGGTCCATCATGCTGTAGACGAACCCACAACACTGTTTGATGATTTTAGAGCTCTCGTGAAAGCCTTTTCTTAATCCATTTTCCTCTTGGTGCACATTAATTATTCGCTGACGTTTTTGTAAATGGGTACTTGCCTGGCATATGAGGAGTGGTATGGTAGCTTGAAGGTTTGATTCTAATGAGGGTCGTTAGTAAGAATGCCTCCATGCGACGGGAATGTAGTGACTTTAAAATAAATCGGTTTATTTACTTCTTATATCCTACTCCTGTCGCAATAAAAATACAGTTGCAAATCTGAGACAAAGTAGAATACGGAAATTCAAATGTTTGTTGATCCGCAAGGAGAAGCTACTCGAAAACTCACCTCAGCGCTGCCAAGATTTAGAGGGAAAGAAGGGCAGAAGAGGAGGAGGTGGGCATGATGCAAATACGCGTGGAGTCGTGCGAACAGTGTGAGAGCACAAGTCATAATAAATTATGAACCACAGTATTATGCTATCGCGGGGTCTGCGTTCATTATTTCTTTGATCTTCCCCGCTCTATTCCGCCACTCTGCCTTCTGAATGAGGTTCAAATTCTGCTTCAATGGATTCTGCGGAAGAGTGTGGACGAACCTGCGAACCTGCAATAACTTGTCGGCATCGCGTCCAGTCAGTGAGCCAGTCATCTGCCACCTGGGGCCTGAGGTGTGCTCTCTATGTTTGTCGCACTCTCACACGCTTTTAATCTGTCTGCACCCGAATCGGAGAAGCGCTGCCGTAAGTGCGACTGCATTAAGACTTGGGGCTACACTAGAGTGGAATTTGTAGGAAGTGACTCTCGATTCTTTGTAATGTAGGCCATGGCAGCCAGCTAATCTAGGACAAGAGAAGTTTCGGGGGCTGTAGGCGGTCTGACGACTCTTCATGCACAAGATGAAAATCCAGGGCGATGCTCATAAGTTCATAGACGCCTGCTCGAGTCTTGAGGGAAGGGCTGGAGAAGGAAAGCAGCGAGAAGGTGCTCGGGCCTCAAACAAGCGAGTGGGTGGGTAGTTTGGCCGAATGGACTGCTGCGAGGGCTCTGCCGGGCTGGAGTAAGGCTGGAAGTAGCAGCAGTCGTAGAGGCGTTTTCAAACAACCTCATGAGCAAGCAATCGAGCCTGTCTCGCATTATGATTATGATGAGATGAAAAGGAAGACCTGGAGCAGGGGGCCGGGTTTTGGTGCTCCGAGAGCCCGTCTGTCCGCAGTGGGCGAGGCGGTTTCGTGATGTCAGCAGCGAGCTCGCGACCGAAACTACCGTTTGAGCGAGTGGCATCGAGATTCAAGGAGCCGAAGGAGTAGCCAAGCCGGATAAGAGGCGGTGGTGGTCGTCGTCGTCGTGGTGGGGACACGCAAGGTACGAGTTGGGCCGGGTCCCACTGACCTACAGCAGGAAAGAGTTGCAGAACTCGCAGTTCGGGTATAAAATGTCACTGCGAACTCAGAAACCTGACTGAGCTGCGCATCAGTAGCCCATCCGTCCTTGCCATCCATTCCGCTTACACACTCTGCGCCTGACGAGCCGCAGGTGTGCAGTGCAGACTTACAGCGACACACAGTGGCCCCGGCTCTCACTCACTCACTCACTAACCATTCATTTGCCTTCCCACTGTTGCAAATCAGCAGCATCAGCTCTCCCCTTAATCAAGCTGCTGCTGTCGAGCGGGAGCTCAGCGGAACACACTGAATAATCGCTGCTCCCTCGGCTCGGCTCGGCTCGGCTCACAGCTACCTCTCTCCGAGACTGAATATACAGACGAGAAGAACGCAGCTCTCGCACCAGCACCTCGCTCTGAGCTCGATCGTTTTCTTGTCTGCAGCAGCAGCAGCAGCAGCTCAGCTCTGCATTGCACAGGAGGAGGCCGAAACCATCGAGCGAACGAGGACGGGGGAGCTCGGAAAGCCCCGGTGAACTCAACCATGGGGCGGCTGGTACCGATGTTGGTGGTCATCGGCATGTGTCTGCTCGCCGTGAGCCCTGTGGTCCACAGTGCGTGTTTTCCCGCAATATTCAATTTCGGAGACTCGACATCCGACACAGGAAACCTGGCTGCCTCATTTCCTGGTTTCACGCCGGCTGAGTATCCTCCCTACGGCGACACTTACCCCGGAAAGCCGTCGAACAGATACAGCGATGGTCGACTGCTTATTGACTTCATCGGTACAGCACTTTCCCTTATCTCCTCTCCTGTTTTCTGCCTTCATCTCTCAACCTCTGTACCAATGTCGTATCTCAGCTCGCGGCAAGTCTCTTGCGCATTTCACGTTGTTTTCGCCCGCTGGACGAAGAATGTTCGCTCTCCGATGCTCTTTTCAAATTTCGTTGGCACGCTATAGGTTCCCATCCTCTGACGGAAAAGATCGAGCAAGAAAGGCCAATGGCAAGAGTGTCAGAGTTGCGGAATATGACCTACTAATTCTCTCCCCTACTAGCGAAGAAACTAGTCCACTCAGTAGACTCTGCGGTTTGTTCCCGGGGCCGTTCCCCGAGCTCGATGCGCATCTGCGAGCTGTGGAGTTGCAGAGGACAATTTGTTTCTTCGGTTCACTCTGTTTCGAAGCGGGCTGTTTGATTCTGTAGACGGAATGCTCTTCGTCGGTGGGTGTCGAAGTGATCATGGCTGGCTTGCCTCCTCCTCAGCTTGCGATGAGAAGCTCGTGGCATACACGGCTCTCGTTCCCTCTCTGACAGCGCAGTTCGCCCGTAGAGCTTTCGCTACTTTTATCCTACGCAGTTTCCTCGATCTTCGAACGTGAAGAATTAGCGCTACAAGCTGTGAGCTTCTTGCCGTCGACCTGATCCTCCCTCTGCCAATGCAGCGATTTGCATCGACCCCTCGAAACTCGTCATCAGCAGCGCATTCTGACCCCTCGTTCTGTGGTGTTATGATTACTCTTTTCCGGTGGCTTTCTCCTTCTTCTGACATCTCGGGAGACTCAGCTCCCTGTCTGCCCGGGTGTCATTAGTCATCTCTCACCGCCATGAAAGGCTGATCACCCTTCCCTGCCTCGAAGGAGCAGGGCCTGGCGTGGACAACGACTCATTGTCAATTCTCGCTTGCTTCTGTTCCTGAAGCTCGATGTGCATTTCTACTCACGTGGACGTGGTGAATGAAGCCGTACGTGCATCCATGACACGGCGAATCATGACTGTGTCTGTTTTACTCGCCATGCCTTGGCGTGCTCTCGAATGTCCATCATAACAACGACGATAATAAGTGAATGTATTTGTCAATGACGACGATGGCTAACGACGGTTTTTGTGCTGTTTCCAGCTCAAGCCTATGGGCTGCCTTTCGTCGATCCGTACCTGCAGTCGGTGAACTCGGAATTCAACCAGGGTACGAACTTTGCTGCTGCTGGATCCACAGTTCTTCCCGTGACGTATCTGAGCCCCTTCTATCTCGACATTCAGCTGCGCGAGTACCGCACCTTCAAGACCAACGTGCAGAATGTGTTCAATCCTCCTGATGGCTCCGTTCCGGACGAGGGTACGTACTCCAATGCACCAACGCAAGTGGATCCGATTTCGGCCGGCCGTATCGAACGATCGATTCAGCTTGTTTGATTATGGTCTGAGGGAAATTTGATTTCTGCTGACATCACTTTCTCCTCTGTGCTTTCAGCTAAGAAGGCTCGGCTTCCTTCACCGGAGGACTTTTCGACAGGATTGTACACCATCGCCTTGGGAGGCAATGACTTCACATATGGTTATACCAAGGGCAAGACGGTTTTGGAAGTCAGAGATTACCTTCCGCAGGTCATCGGGAACCTCACGGCTGCCGTCAAGGTGAGGAACCTTGTCCAAATTTGCTGCAGCTGGAATCTCTCACGTGGTCTGTCTCACGATGTCTCTGAAGTTTATGAGGATCGATTTGGTGCATCTCAGGCGCATTGGGGTGCCCTGCCACTCAAGAATTGTGGAGTAATTTTTGTCGTGGAATTGTTTCAGAGCTTATACGATTATGGCGGACGGAATTTCGTGGTCTGGGACATAGAGCCTCATGGTTGCCTTCCTTACACGCTGACCTTGATCCCCCACACGGCTGCCGATTTGGACGCCGATGGTTGCCTCATTGCGTATAACGACAATGCCAAGTGGTTCAACGAGCAACTCCAAATCGCCTTGGCTGATCTGCGTGCCAATCTCACCAACGTGAACCTCTCCATTTTCAACACGTACAAGCTCAAATCGGAGCTCATCTCAGCGAACACCACCACGAATGGTATGTTGTATTTATCTCTTCCCCCTCGAGATTTAAGCTTTGCTGCAGTTTTCATGACAGGTGCTCCCTTGAGGTGAGATGAGATGCCGCAGTACCGACTGAACTCTGTGGTGCCTGGCAGGATTCAATTTCACAACGAAGGCGTGCTGCGGAGTGCCGAACGAGTTCAACTTCGACCTGCGTGTGAATTGCGGTCTGAGCAACGTCATCGACGGAGTGAATCTGACTGCCGTGAAATGTGACGATCCCAACCAATATCTAGTTTGGGACGGAGTGCACAACACCGATGCTGCAAACAAATACCTGGCGAACCAATTCTTCGGTGGAAGCTACTTCGACCCACCGTTCCCTGTGACTCCCGAGGGCTGCACCCTCTCTGCAATCTAGAATAATTAGAAGTAAATTAGAATGATCCGTGCCCCTGTTATCGACAACTAAGAACTGTATTTACGACCATCGTCAGCATCTTCACCATCGCCGTCATCGTCTCGAATAGGAACTAGTATTAGTAAAGTCACATTGTTTAAGCGATTCTTTCGTAGAGATTAAAAAAGGTGTTTGGGTTCGTCTACACTCTTCAAACTAGAGCTTGTGGAAGAAAGTAGGACCCTGAGTAGTAGATAGTTGGAAAGTTTTGTTCCTGGAGTTCGATGTCTCATTTCATGATTTGGCTGGTCACGAGTAGAATTTGAGATAGACGTGAAATTCATTTGGCCATGAGCGAATTAGTCAGCTAGGCAAGTGAACAACCCCTGCGACATGCCAGTGGTGTTACCATGGCCTGACTGTTTGACACACAAATTCATCATATAAAGTCTTTATCATTTTTTATTCCATCATTGCTCGACGGCCCGTGTCCATGCCATGACAGCTCGAGAGTTGGCTGGTCATAAAGTCCACTGTCTCGCCATGTCTCTCATGTGCAGTAATTAGTGAGCTGGGTGGGGCTCAATCAAACATCGTGTTGTTGGTACCTGTACCTTCCGGAATGAAGGACCGTCCCTCGCCCTTCAGCAGATTCTAGTTATGCCTTCTTCAAGACCTTCTCCCTTCCCCCCACTCCACAACAGGACGGGCCGTGTTGTGGTCACGTACACGTAGGGCATGTCCTTCGCTATCTGCTGCATGGGCACTTTCTCTCGGAGCACATGATTCGGCACTGAAATTCTCAAGAGAATCACTCACGGGACCCACACGTCACGTTCGCTGGAATGTCAGCCTTGCTTAATGGCCTTCTGCAGCGGTAGAGTTGCAGCTAGGACAGTGAATTCATCCTACCCCCACTCACTCGTCAGTCCTAGAGTAGACCGGGCAACTGTGGGTCATGAAGAGGGTGGGGACTATTAAGGGCCCCCTTCATTTCAGACAAACAGCTTTGTGTCTGCTGTAGCTACGAATTCCCTGTTCAAGGGCGACGATCTCTGGGAAAACTGCTCACTTGAATTCACTGAATGAGAAACTGCCGAGACGCAGCAGCTTGCAGTGTTGCATGAGGCAAAACTTGCCCAAACTAGTCCACAAATAAGTGAGGTTTTCCACCCAACTCCTGCACTCTACGCTACATTCTTCTTTCGATGTATTTGTGCATATTTAACATCCTACTGCATGGAGTATCGTGGGCATACTTTTCCCTGTGCGACTTGATGGGGCCTTACCTTTCTTTTTGCCACATCACAAGGAATCCATTTTCCGACATACCTTCCGCACCGTTGTCAATGTGTTAATAATGTTCGATTGACCAGGAGGTCAGAGAGCACGCAGCCCTTCATCTAATCCTCCAGAGGCATCATCTTTCCCAATGTGGGCACTTAGATGCAGGCTCGCTGCATCGCAATCAGTGTACTTTGAGTTTCCGGTGGGCTGTGGGATATGAGATCTCATGAGGTTCCTTGAAGTATCATGGCGTAGGTCCCTGTCGACCAGCTTTCGATCCATCAAGTCGCCCTCTTCATGACATACCTGCAGGTTGACGATGCAGGCGAGGAGCACAAACAAACGTACTGCTTTTCGCAGCCGGTCAGCCCGTTTGGGTCAGAAAGCGGAAGAGGGTGAGGGTATGGACATGGTGGCAGGCCTTTTGTCGACCAAAAAGAGAGCTTTGAAGAAACAGTCTTTCAAGAGTTCACAGGTTCACCGGCTGTGATACGAGCCAACACGAAACTAGTAGTGCTAGCTTACACTGCAACCAGTAAAGTGAAGAGAGGCTACTCCTACTGCTGCTGCTGCTGATCTGTTCTGAGCACATCGGATCACACTCAACCGTTTTGACATGACAAGATCACACCACATTCCTCCCCTGCCTTCCTTCCTTCACTTTCCTTTCAGGTGAAAACAGTGATATTTTACGAATATTTTACAGACCGAATATTTAACCTTCGCATTTTCACCGAGTAAGTGCTGTGCTGTGCTGGCCGCAAGGGAAGCCAGTTAAAAACACCCAGCACATTCTGAAGAATTCCTTCTTCTGAGTTGACTGATCGTTTGAGCAGTTGTCATTTCCAGAGGCTTGCAAGTCGTCCCCCCGTCCCTTCCGTTCCCTTTCCTCATCCTCGTGACCCTCAGGACAACGACCTTTCACCATCCCTACCTCATAAAGGGAGTACTCAAGCCGAGATCCTTGTATTTGTCCAGTTAAATGCGAGTTGTATTTTTGGGCATTGCCTGGTCGCTGGATGTTGTGAGAGAGGGCGGCCCGGCCAGACAAGACAGCCCAGCCCAGCTCGACTGAGCCAGCGTGCATCCTGCTGGATATGGATATGCGGATGGAGGCAGTAGATGACAGGTAGAACTCTTTCGTTCACAGCTCACGGAGCCGATGCTCGAGTCAAGCGATGGAGACCTCCTGCTCTGACTACTGCATCGGCCTCGCTCGCAACTTCACCGCTGCCCCGGCCTCATTGCAGGGAAACGTTGGTCAATTTTCCATGCTGTATCTTTTTCCTCCGCATGCTCGCTCAATCGCTCGCGCTCTGCTGAGGCACGAGGATGCAACTCGGCGGTGCTCTCGAAGACTAGGTTCTGGAGGAAAGTACGACCGCTCCAGCAGGCCGCCAGAATCCTAGTCTAGAAGAAGGCGTCCGAAGGGGAACAAGCAAACAGCAAGCTGTGGTGCAGATTGACAACCTCTACCTCCCCATCTCGGCAAAGGCATTTACCCGAGAGGGGCCCGAGTCACCGCTACGCCGACTCTCTGAAGAGCAGTAGGTGGGGTGCTCGGCCCCTCGCATGCCCAATCAGCCATCCCGCTGACTGGGCAGCCAGCCTGGCAGCGTGGGCCGAGGCCGGAACCTGGAGTCGGGACTGCCGGCGATCAGTGTTTCCCGGCCCCCGATAACCTTTCCGAGATCGGCGCTCGAGGGCCGCCGGCGCTGCCCACTCGAGCCGGGCACTAGTGTCCGTTCGGCGCCCCTGCGGAAGAAAACGTTCGCCAGTGGCCCCCACGCAACGGTCCTGCGGGGGCATCCATCGATGGATCGATCGACAGGGAGGGCGAAAAGATGAAAGCCCCGTCATTAATGCCCCCCCTTCCCCCCCGGGCCTGCGGGTTATACCCCCACGACCTCGTCACCTCGAACAGGCCAGGGGCGGGCGAGCTCGGCAGAGAGCGAGCACCAGGCCGGCCATCAGATCGTGTCTCCGCCCCGGAGGAGGAGGAATGCATCCAAGAGTTCATCCAAAGTTAGCCGATCTTTGTTCGATTCGCCTCGTCCGTCTCGAATCCGGGATCCCGATTCGCCGAATGCCGAATGCCCCACCCAGGCACTTCCAGAGAACTCGGATGGACATGGGATGGGGACTGTCAGCGGGAGTAGCATCTGTGACAGCCATCGTCTCCGCATAGGCTTTTGGAAAGCACATCCGGTCGACCTAGAGTCAATGGCCGCAACCCTAACCTCGATTGCGCGCATCTCTGTCACGGTGGAGGAGTGAATTTGAGTAAATCCCCGTGGCCACGTTACCGGGCCCTCCTGCTGCGCGAGAATCGTAGAGAGACGATGGAGTCATGTCTCGGATCCGGTCGCCACCTTTTGGGCCCTTTTGGCCAGACCATGGCAGCCCCACAGAGCTACCATTCCGTTGGGGGAGCCGATGTCCAAAGCTTGGTGCACATGCCTGCCTGCCTGTCAGCGATGGCAGATACGATACGGGACAACTTGAGGAGGGTTGGGAGCCCGCGGACAGGGCGAGCAGAGGAAGGGATGCGCAGGGTAGGAATCACCGTCGACGAGAATCACGGACCGAACGAAGAGAGGCGGTCGGAGCATTTGACCCCTCGCTCGCTCGCTCGCTTGGCCAAGCTTCTAAATCCGGACGGCTTTTGAGTGGATTTCGTGCCTCGGAGCCATGGAGCTCATCTCGTTCTGGCAAACAACAATCTCTGCCACCGGTTAAACCCCGAGGAGGTATTTGTTCGTCGATGCCCGAGTGAATCGACTGATTTCTTATTTTCACAGCTGGAATTACACGGGGTCATGGTGGAAATCTGCAGGTGGAAATTTCTGTCCACATTGCCGTTCTTGAGTCGATGAGAGCAGAGCGGCCGAGCTCGCATACGTCTGTCCTGTGTCCTCGGCCGATTGCAACAGGTTTCAGCTTCGCCTGTCCTGCTTGCTACGTCGCATCATGGAGATCTGATCCACTTGGACGAACCCCGATCGCGACAATTTGCTCGTCTCCTTGGCGCATTAGCACGTTCTGGATCTGGTTGTAGCGGTGTGTGGAATAGAGGAGAGGCCCACCACCACCACCACCACCATCACCCGTCACTTCAGGTGTTCGTTCCGTGGATCGGGCTTTGCCTGTACAGCTCCAATGGCAAGCCACCGTGCGCGTCTGTCATCAATCCAGTCCACACGAGTTCGATCTCGCCTGCACGCACACCTCGTAGCACGTCTGCGCAACTTCACCTGAGCTTCGAGGCACACATCAGAAACCCAATCCCCGTTGCGTACGATGCGCAGGCAAGCACATTTGATTTCACTTCCAGACGTCACAACGTCGGGTACCGAGGAAATTCATCTGGACCACCGAAGGTTATCGACTTCGCCACACAGAAACTGGGCGTCCGAATTCCTCTGGAGGGTACAACACAAATTCGCATCGATTCAGGAGGGTCGAATGTAGCAACACGTCCTCCTGCGCTTGAAGACCGAACAGAAATTCCGAAACCGAGATCTGGTCTTGTACTTTCGTCGACGGTTTTCGATGGCATAGATCTAGAGCACTGCGCGGTTAGTTTTCTTTCAGCGAATTCTGGTCGCGTACTTGATTGAAGGCATCCATACCCCGAAGTTTCGATAGCTCACTGTGACAGTCTTTGAGGTTGCTCTGATCGGTGACAGTTTCCTTGATAACTCCACTTGTTGTCATGGAAGAACTAGCTACGGCCTACAATCAACATCGATAGTGCAAACAGGCCGCGCTCGATCCTGATCCTGATCCTGATCCTGATGGAACTCCACACCCACCATCCATCGATCCTGTTGCGAAGATTGCATCAGAGAGCATGAACATCCCACGAGCAAATTGTCCAAGTGGTCCCGAGATGTAGGTCACTAGAATCAGGCCAATGCACCATCACTCAAATCTCAAATCTCATATTTATATTGCTATGCAAATGGAACGAAGTCAAGTCCGTCCCGGTAACAAATTCTAGCTGCCCTGTAGACCACGACCGACCGACAAAATGACCGTTATGGTCATTCTGTCACGAACTTCTTCATCTGGATGAGATGAAAACGACAATTGATATTTTGTTAAAGGTGTGCACAAAGAAGACCCTGCACAATTTGGAGCCCTGAACAAATTCTTGTGATGATGACAGGAGGCATTTTTTTTCCCACCACATATTGCTATGGTGGGAAAGAGAATGCCTCCTATCCTCAGAAGAATCTCGTGCCCGAGCGCGATAGAGATACAAAAGGTATAAAATGACAAAGATGAAAAAGTAGAAGCCCCTCCAAACATATTAGATACTTCGTTCACCTCGAGGGCCTACGTATCCCCACCCACTCAAAATAAAGGTCTCATCGGGCGAGGTTTTGAGACAAATTACGCCTTCATTAACTGTCCTCGGAAGGCACCCGCATGCATGAAGGGCTAGTTTAGCTCCTTCGGTCCCTCAAGGTAGTCTTCTTTTGCTTTGTATCATGCGGTGGGGGTATCACCCCTCTCACGTCACACATGTGACTTTAGGAATCTGTGACCAAGTTCAGTGATAGTTCTCACGAGAAACCTCTAGAAACCGAAGCTCTAGAACGCTTTCTCAGATAAAGAGAAGGATCTCAATAATACAAATGAGGCCTGTCGTACTTTTATTACTGGTTGATGTTGCGATCCAGAGGAGATCAGTGGATTATGAACTGGGCTGTACTTACTCCTTTTCAGGGTAATGTAACTTCGGGAAGTATTATCACCGTGGAGAACTCGGAAAGTCTAGTCAAGGTCTCCATCTCTTGCGCCTTCAACTTCCTCTGTTTGCCCTTCACTGCACATTCGAGAACCCCAAATAGGAGCCAGAAGTGTCTCTGGAATCTCGGAAATGTACCGGGATAGAGAAGGGATAGACCTTTGGTATCTGATCGTAACAGATTGACGTCTGTCTTCAACGAGCAAGAAATTTATACCGAATATTCGTACATCCAGACATACAGTAGATTCAACAGGCAGAGATGTTTGTGTAACGTCAAGGCGAAGATGAGTTTTATTGACTGCGTCACTTTCACGGGGAAAGTCCAACCTGGTAACTTGGGGTAACTCTGGTAAATGAATTCCTGAGGATGGACTCTAGCCCGTCTGCATCCTGAGTAAGGTGAATTGACAACAATCGCATCACGAAAATACACAGAAGGCCCAATCAATCTGACAGATGAGGAAGTACTCGCCGATCTGCACGATCTTCTCTGTGAATTTCAAATCGACTGGAATGGCGATTACAACAACTAGAATCAGATATCTGTAGAGAGAGAGAGAGAGAGAGAGAGAGGGGACTAATGTGTTGACTGCAGTTCATGTACATTGTTGATACATCAAGGGCAGCGCAACGGCCTGTTTGTTTATGGGAGGTCCAGCAATGACTGAACGGGTTCGTTGCAATCAACGACTGTACTTGACCTGTAGCTCCTCACTAGTCTTACGCCACAATGATGTGCTCACTCCAAACGAAAACAAAGAAAAAGTACCGAGTAGCAGTGAGAAGTCCGATCGGCAGAAGTTACAAATCTCTCATATTCCATTCCTCTCGCTAAGGACTTGTGATCTGATTCGGATGCATCAGGCCCAGCGCTGAGCATGCCCCACCCACGTACCTGTCTCACGACAGAACAACGAAGTCCAGCCCCTCGGAAGCTAAGTCAGAGCACTTGGAAATGCTCTGACTTAGCTTTTGCCTCAATCTGAATGATGGAGGACCCGGTCAACTCCTCACGAGCTTCTTTCCAACAAACAGGTTTGCATGCAGAGCGCGGACCTCGTGGCGCTGGAAAGCGGAGATCGAGGTCCCGTCTCAAGGAATCGAGTGCAAATGAACCAACAAAAGTACTCAGTTGCGTTCTCCCATAGTCCAATCCATCGCTGCAATACAGAGTACTAGCTTCGCATCGACGAATCCCCGGGAACCAACTTGAATTGCTTTGCGAGATCAAGTGCAACCTCGAATAACCGTCCCAGAGACTCCATGCGGCCATTCATGCGTTCACTTTGACAACCATACGTACATTCTCGGTATCAACCTGGGAATCAAACCGGATGCTGGAGCTGACTGAGGTCAGAACAGATCGCACCAATCGGACAGGCTATAATCGAGAGCCTAGTCTGGATCCGGGTCTAGGACTAGTCCGAAGGGAATCACGAAGGTCGGATGAATCCAGCACCAATCATCAAGTGGGATCCAAAAGAAACCATTTCTTTAAGGATGATGAAAGCTCATCGCATGGACCTCGACGAAAAGCGATGGCTTTGTCCCCACGCTTCGGAGGAGGGAGGGGAACCTGCGAGATGATTAAAATTGCGAGAGCCGATTCGGGCGATACATTCGGATTCAGAGGCCCGACCCTCGGCAGCCCGTGGCATGGCGACCTCGGCCCAGCCGTCGTGATCACCACGTGCAGAGGCATCACCCCGCAATGGGAGGCCCGGGGACCGCCGGTCGCGGGCCCGACCCGCGGGACACGTCGCCGGCGTTGTCCGGAACCGCGATTTAGCGCGCGGTTCGAACCAGTACTCGGCGGTCGCGCACGTCACCCGACAATGTCGCCGCTGCAAGGCTCGAATCGTGCACGCAGCAGCAAAAGGTCGATCGGGGCATGGTATGGCGGGCGGGCGAGCAGTGCTCTAGTCTCGGGCTCGAAGGTCCCAGTCGGGTGCCTGCCCCGTGGTCGACGAAAGGAGAGGACCCACGGAGCCAATCGTCGGCTACAGAGCCTGCAATTCCCGGTGCAATGTGTCTCGCGACCCGACCCCCATCTCCTCCTGCTGCTCCTTCTCGTGCTCATTTTTCTGTCCTTTACTTGCTCTCATGAGATCAGCTCAATATCAGCACGGGCGTGGCCACGAACTCGTCACTAACAGTGAGGCAGTCGATCGCTGCGTAATCCTCGTGCTGTGTGAGGGTGACTGAGTGAGGGAGGGAGGGAGGGAGAGAGAGAGTTCCGAGTTGCAGTAGTAAGGGAAGTAACTGCTCCGAGAATCAGTGGGTTAAGAATCTGAAGGGAATGTGGAGAGCAGAGGGAGAGCAGAGGAGAGCGAGGGAGGGAGGGAGGGCTGATCGAGAGGGGCATAATTCTCATGACCGGCTTCCCTGCTCGACCTAGCCAGGCAGCCAGGCAGCCAGCGGTGAATCAAAAGTTATGGCCAACTGTTGATTCCACAGAACGTGAGGTGTGGTGTGGTGTCGGATTGGATTGATTGACCGGTCCGATTGGAAATAATTTAGTAATTTTCGGGCGCGGAGAGTCTCCAGAGGCTCGAGTACTTTTGAGCGCCCGAGCTTGGAAGTATTTCGTAGGCCGGTCCTGAGCGGCTTCAGCAGCAGAAGCAGGCAGAAGCAGGCAAGCGTGGGAGATTGCATAGGTGGGGAAAAGCGAGCAGCAGAACAAGATGGGTTCGGCCGGGCGCTTGACTCATCGTTTGCTGTGGGGAGCTTCCCTCGTGCTATGCATCGCCCTCGTTAATGGATCGTGTTTTCCTGCAATCTTCAATTTCGGAGACTCGCAGAGTGATACCGGGGGCATCCACGCCGCGTTCCCCAGCTTCACACCTGCTGAATTCCCGCCGTATGGAGAGACCTACTTCCAGCAACCGCAGTTTCGGTACTCCGATGGACGTCTGCTCATCGATTTCATCAGTACGTTCCGCCCAATTCTCGTGTCCCACTACCTTGGAATGCTGTATGAGAATGCTGGTCATGCTTCGAGCTCCCTCTGTATTCTACAGCGCCATGACTGCGCTTGTCGACCACAGCTGGTCCGCCACTTGCTCTCTTGTTTGTAGATCTGAATGCATGATACCTCACTCGCGGCATTTTCTAGTTGGAGATCGACAATTAGATCCGAGGCGATTCTACCAGAGTATGCCTACGCTTGCATTCCAGACAAATCGCCCTGCACACACACTCACACATTTCTGATTCTAGAGCATTGCCGTCCTAAACTTTCAGATTCCAGCCACAACCGAGAGATTCCACCCATGAATAACTAACTAGTCATATTTCGGAGTCACAAATTCTTACCCCGTCTTATGTCTTCAAATTTTCCTCTTGTCAATTAGTGAATCTTCGAAGAGGTCCGTCAGAGACTCGAAACTTCCCCTCGAGATTAGAGACATCTCGTTCGAGAGACCACTTCCACGAATGTGCCGTCACCTGCTCGCTTCATGAGAGTCCGTCATTGCTCTGCCGGAATGGACGCACGGATCGCAGTGGCTCAGAGTCGATATATGTTGAAGACCACGCCATGTGCATGATTTCTCAGGGCCGGACGATGTGCTGGACTCCATATCAGTCCGGTGCTGTCGAGCCAAATTGCATGAGCTTTCGATTGTTTCAGAGGTCATGATGGGCTTGTTGTTTTGCTTGTGCTTGTGCTTGCAGCGACTGCCATGGGTCTACCATTCCTGGACCCGTACCTGCAATCCGTGACATCAGATTTCTATCACGGTGCCAACTTTGCGACAGCCGGAGCCACTGTGCTTCCGGTTACGTATCTCAGTCCTTTCAACTTCAATATTCAGCTTCTGCAGTTTATGGAGTTCCAGAAGAATGTGATGGCCATCAGGAATCCCAAGAGTGGCACCCTCGGTAGGACGTCGACCACCATCAAATCCGCCGCTTCGAGTAAGTACTGCCTCACCTTCTGCCTTCGGCTCTCGCGCCATTTGATCTTTGACCTGATCCGATGTTCCAGTTGAGTTCATGTGAGGGATGACGAATTGCTCCCCGTAGATCTTGCTTTTGACGGCGAAATTTCCTCCCCTCAAGATGCAATCGAATGAATTTTTCGACGCTCGATCTCCTTCGTAACTGAAATCCCCGCGAACCGGTCCATCGGCCTCCCCCCAGCTCTGAGCTCCGAAACATGATAACATGAACTGAGAATTACAGACTGCAAGAAGCAGCAATTCGAAGCACATAATGCTCCATTCCCCATATCCCCTCGCATCCCCTTCAGCGAAGACAGATCTGCAGACCGCGAGAGACAAGCGTTTGTCAGAGGACGGTTTCTTGAAATGCTGCCTATCGGCTGTCGTCGTGTTGATCAGGCGACAGTCGATAGACAGCAATGACGCTAGAAGAGAGCTCAGGGACGCATTTTGTGTCCAGGCGGTATGTGTTACGTGGACCCGTATGATTATCAGAGGTGCCATGCTCAAGGGGTTTACAGAGAATCCTCCTGGTTGTGTTCCACAGCATATTCCGAGAAGGTGCACCGCCTACCGCTGCCCGAGTTCTTCAATCAGGCTCTTTACACCATCTGTATCGGAGGCAACGACTTCACCTACGGTTACACGAAAGGGAAATCTCCTGCAGAAGTCGAGGAGTACCTTCCCCAAGTCGTTGACGGCATCGTTGGAGGCATCAGGGTACGTATATATCCAGCAATTTCACGAGGTTCCTGTCAAATCTGTTCGTGTTCATCTGTGTTTGAGAGACGAGTTGTCGAGACAATCGAGGTGAACAAGAAGAATAGAATAAGCTGCTGATGATCGATTGCCGAACGTGTTTGTTTGTTTGCTTGCTTGTCACAGCGATTGTACTACGCCGGTGGTAGGCACTTCCTTATCTGGGATGCTGAACCTCAAGGATGCCTGCCCTACACACTTACCTTGATCCATCACTCTGAGCAAGATTTGGACGAGCATGGCTGCCTGCCTCGCTACAACCAAGTCTCGGTTTTCTTCAATACCTACCTTAACAACTCGTTGACCGAATTGAGATCTGAGTTGCAAGACTCCACCATCGTTATGTTTTCGACCTACGATTTGAAGGCAGATCTTATTATGCATCATAACACGCACGGTAATTATACTTCCTGCCTGAGCCGGACTTCATCTTGATTTTTTCTGTAATTTCTCGAACATCGAGCGAGGTTCTCTGTCTGCCTCGAAGTTCCGATTGACTACTGCTTACTGAACGAGAAATGCGGATGCTGGTCTGCGCAGGATTCAAGCACGTGAACAGAGCCTGCTGTGGTGTTCCCAATGAATTCAACTACGATCTTCGGGTGGCCTGTGGAATGTCGCAAGTCATCGACAACGTGACATTCGCTTCGACCACCTGCTCGGATCCTAATGAGTACATCGTGTGGGACGGAGTGCACACCACTGAAGCTGCGAACCGCTACATCGCCAAGCAAATGTTCACCGGGAAATTCTTCTATCCCAGGTTCTCGAAACTCATCGACTACTGCAACCTCGGACCCCTGACATAAGAATCCATCGTGTCGAGAAATGACGACGAGTCGAAGCGACATTCCAGAACCCGCCGGCACAGTGGTGAATCAAAACATTTTTCTGTAGCTTAGAGAGTTCGTTATTGTGATCAGTGGATTTGAATGAATGAATGAATGAATGATGCAAAGGTTCGTGTTAGAGACCTGAGATTTGGTGCTTCTATCCACAAGCTAGCCACATTGGCTGCAAACCAAATCTCGTGTGACTATAGTAGCACAAGAACAGATGCTCACCCAGCCTATCAGAACAGTACAACTCATTGGGTGCGTGATCCGTGCATATATGCCAATTGACTTATTTCATAAACACAGTCATGATAAAAAGTTCCCATTTACGCGTAGCAAAGTGTCTGGCCGAGGTCTCCTGAATGCTAAATCTGCGTCATCTGAATCATCTAAATCTGCTTGTGCTCTGCTCTGCGCCTGTGATTGTTCTCCTCGTAAAGCTGCTTTCTGGTCAACTTGCTCATATGTAAGACCTTATGGCTGAGATCTAAAGTACATCTGCTTTTCAGTTGTCAACTTCTCTGTCGAATTGGTCACTCTCTGCCAAGCAGTCTACTTTTATTGCTGGGACGATGTACACCAGCGACTGGCCATGGATCTTGTCATGGAAGTCGGCGGCTGTGCTCAAGCAACAGAGCTTGATGAACGGAGGCAATTCATATTATTAGCATATCACTTCGCGCACGTAATTGTGTTGGTCCCAGATTTCCCCAAAAGCGTCGTAAGCAAAAGACGAGACGTAACGAGAAGCGACGGTCTCACATTATTCGCGTCTCTTTTTTCGCTCGTACTTCAGTGGCATAATTGCTCAGATCTCTTAGAACAGAAATAACAATGGAAAGGTTTTTCAGACTTCGATTACCTTATATCTATCATAATCCCGTACGAGCACAGGCGATTTTTTGGAATTAAGCTGGTTCGAAGAAGTGTTTTGGTTCATGAAACAAGAACTTTGGAAACCTCGCATTAATATTCAGTTCTAGTTTCCTTGTCTACCAATCATTACTCAAACAATTTCAGCTTTTAATCCGTATAAAAGTGCTTGAATATGAACTCTTTCGCAGTGCTTTCACTACCAGCTTATTATTGTCATAACATTTCCTCTGAAGCATTCCAGCTACTTTACATTCGCAGTAAATGTGATGTCACTCAAAATTCAGTATTTCAACCTTACATCAACTATTTACTTTTCTAATGAAAAGTTCTGACTAACATATTCTCAGTCTCGATCTTACATATTATGCAGACAATCTCTAATTGATCTTAATTCCAAAAAAAAGGTACTGACAGTAGTTTGAAAAAAAATACATGTCAAGTTTTGATTTATTTAGCATCCCCAAAAAAGTGATGTTTGAAGGACATATCCTTATAGCTACAATAAAACATGGAGTAACCTACAATCTTCAATCCCACAGATACCAAACATGAGAACGTCCCCTTAGTAAATAATTGAGACAGAATTGAATAAAAAAAAGGTGCTAGAACCTTTAACATATGGACAAGTTCAATCGATTTTCAATACGTTTTCTCCCAACCTCTGTGACCGCCAGATCGACATCAATTTCCACGCTCCAGCTTTGCTTTTGAGTCTCGCTCAGGTTTTCTCCAGCTGAGCACCTCGACCTCCCAGTGATGACAAGTAGCGTCAGATCTCGGCGATGTAGACATCCTGACATGAACATTCTAGAAACACCCCACAGTTAGAAGCACTCGAATTACTGTTCCCTCATGAGTGAACTCAGGGTTGCGCTTGCCACGAAGGCAGCGGGAGGCCACACGGGAGACTGCGATGCAAAGATTACTTCAATAATAGGGCTACTATATTCCTGAGATCCACTGTAGTATGCAACGTGCTATTATGGATTGACTAATTACACACAAAACATGTCAGGCAACGAAACCCTTCGCATGCTGTAACCATCCTGGCAACTAGATTACTAACGAAGATTAACGACGGTTGAGGGATTGGGGGTACCACTTGACCCCTGACTGATTCTCCTCTGCTCCCTATCCTCGAAATAGTTTATTTGCTCCCTCAGTTCCGGAACTTCTTCTTGCAACTCCATAGTTCTTCTATGCAACGCACATCCGTGAAACATCCATCCATGCTCCTTCATTCTCGCCTCGGCGTCGAAAGCCAACAAAGTCATCGCATCTGCTCGGATCGATTCTGGCAAGTCGTGCAATATCTTGATGACTTTGCTGGCCTTGAAAATTTCGTGTACATACGCAAACTTCAAAGCCTCCGCTGCAGGAAAGTAAGGTGCGAATACGCACTCGGCCGTGCACTTCCATCGAAATAATCTACATGCTCCGCAAGGCGAGCTCGGAGAGCTCCCTCCGCCAGTGTGGGACATCGTGTGACCTGGGCAATACCTCGCGTGCGGGTCGACAATCTGATGAATATTGTGACCATCGTAAACTATATGTGACCTCAAAATGTGGTCTATTGCCCCAAATTTGGGTACCAGAACGGTCCCAATCTTGTTTCCGAGCCGCGTTAGAGTCATCAAGGGAGCATTAGTGAGCGTCTTTCGTTGCACCGACATGTCTTCTAGGATGTTACAGATTTTAGAGTATAACCGATAATCTGGGTCCAACGACAAGGGAGCATTAGTGAGCGTCTTTCGTTGCACCGACATGTCTTCTAGGATGTTACAGATTTTAGAATATAACCGATAATCTGGGTCCAACGACAAGGGAGCATTAGTGAGCGTCTTTCGTTGCACCGACATGTCTTCTAGGATGTTACAGATTTTAGTATATAACCGATAATCTGGGTCCAACGACAATGCACTTCTAACGCATCTTGCGCTACTTGGCTTCAGTCGGCGGCTGTGTTTACAAAAAACAAGCTGGAAATTCTCCAAGCTGCGCGACGTGGCTCCCGTCGAAGGCTTACACTACAAGAACTTTGGAAGCCAGCATTAGCAACGAATCGTCTGCTTACACGGAGGTTGAGTAGATAAAATAGAATGCGTAGTGCCATTCTTCGAATTGTGTAGTAAATTCCATGAGGACCAAGATTGAGTATCACCTTTGTCTAGATCTTTAAATCAGAAACAGAGGTCTTTCCCTCACCATAGGAATGCTCTACCACCTGAGGTACACAGGGTCCAGAATGGAATTGGCCGAGTCGTGTTACTTGCCAAGACGAGCAAGGAACATGTTGGTTTGAAATCAGATCAATACGGTTGCCAATCTAGCAATTGAAGCCAATCTACGAGTAACTATATATTCAAAAGTTGTAGTCATGATTGATTCCAGGTCATGACATTAGGTGTTTTTGTGTTATCGCATGGTACCGAAGAACAGTGATGACAAGGTAAAATAACAAAAGATTAGAAACAGCATAGTATTGTTGTATGTTTATTTATACTTGAAGAAATCGGGAATTATAATAAATTGGAAAAATAATATCACAGGAATTTTACTTATAAAGATAACTTCAATTACATATGTCAAAATTCAGATTTTAAACAGTTTCTACAGAATTAGCTGCCGTTTTTATACCTTTAAGAAAGAAAGAAGAAAACATAAAATTTCTATCGTTTTTACGTTTCAAATTTACGTTTTTACATACTTTGCAATCATAGCATCTGAAAATCAAAACACCACTTCGACATTATACAACCTTGCATAAATGATATTAAATCCTACATGATGATCTGAAAAACTTAAATCTCGATTACTCAAATTTTCTTCATGTAAATTTAAATATGAAAAATAATTTTATTTATAAAACTCAGGGAATTAATAATAAAAAATTAGAATGAATCATAGATAATTGTATTGTATGCAATTTTGAATAGAAAAAATTATGATTGTATCATATATTTTACACAAATTTATTATTGATGTATCTGATTTACAAGTTAATTTATTGATGTAATTTCCATCAAATTATGTCCATCAATATATTTAGTAAATTTCACACATTTAAAAATTTATTCTTGAAAAGAAAACAATAAATTCTTTATTTATTTTAATTATTTTATCATAAGTTCATGTAAATTTGGTATAATTTGATATGATTTTTAAGAAATGAAATAAAGAATCTAGATGAGTATCAATTTTGAAATTTTAAGTTTTGAATATAAGCATAAACAAAAAGAATTTATTTAAGTGAATAAGGATAATCTGTGATAAAATTCCACATTGTGATATTATAATTGTCTTATAAATGTACACTGGATGACAAGTTATAAGATAAAGCTTTGTAGCTTCAAATGTAGGTGACACTAAAGTAGCTTTCAAACATGCAGAAATGAAAAGTGGATAAATTTATCTTTTGGCCAAAAACAATGTAAATCTAACGAGAGTTCACTAAATTATACTTCTACATGCACACACAAAAATTCGAAACACAAACCTTACCTTTTCCACAAAATTAGATTGAAAAATTTTTATATTTAGTTCACATTTTTCTCTTACTATCCTGCAATCTAAGTAAATTTACATAAGGATAAATGCTATGAATTAGGGACGCCAAATTTGATAAATCGCACTGCAACATATGATTGTTAGAGATTACTGCACTATATATAGTTTATGTTAAAATACCATTATTTTGGAGAATATAGTTTGTGATAGTTTTGTAGTTAAATATGTATATATATATATATATATATATAAATGTTAAAAGGACCACAAACACGTTTACTATCAAAATTTGATTTTTCATACACAAATTCACATATCATCCACAAACTTATTTTTGTTTCATAGATGCAAAATGGTGTCAGAATTGACCACTGTTTGAAAGTAACAAAACTAATCAATATATTTCCATCTTATTTTCCGTGGTCTAGTATGATAGTGTGATTAAACGATGGAGTCTCATAACCTCCTCTAATCCCTCCTTTGATTTCTGGTATTGGTACTAGAAGCGCATCTAAACTCCAAGTTCATGATTAAAACTCTCTACCGCTCTACCGCTCATTGTCAACCGCTCTACAGTAAGCAATGGAACGAGTTTCAATGATGGACATGAAATCAAAAGCATGTTCAGCTTCATGATCCCATCGATACCATCTAGACATGACATTCCATTCAGAAGGAAGGAAAGTTTCAAAGAGAAACTAAGTGACAGCTCAATGGGCTGTTCGATTCCGAGTACAAATTTCTGTATAGAGTCCGTCCTGACTCGGAGCCGCAGTATATGGAGGACTCGACTGTGAATGTCGACTACACATCGATTTACACACAATGAAAATGAATTCGATCTAGGAAATAAAAAATTTAACTATCCTTTGTCCGGGGGAGTAGTAAGAAAATTTCGACATGTATACTGTCATCGAAGCCGCCCGAGGAGTTTTCTGAGTCACAGAGAGAGAGAGTGCGAGTGATGAAATACGCCGTTCCTAGATGGGGAAGATGCTTGAGACGTTCGGGTAGACCACGGCAGCTGGGTGTCCCATTATCCTACGGCCCTTCGCATGCTTGAAGCACCAGACGACAGCACCCAGAGGCCACTCGATAACGGCAGCTAAAGCAAATGCAACGAAACCGATCGTAGGTCCCACTATTCTGCACCTGCATGGATTGGCATGCGACCCACACTCGATGCAGCACGGAATGAAGGGCATTGCGATCGATGCTGTTGAGTTCCTGCGAGTTCTACTGCAGAACAAATTCTTCACCTCACGTCGTCGGTCAGACAGGCCTTCAAAACCGGACCTTCAAAACATCTGCTGCTTCGTCGACCCAGAGGAAGCTCTCCAATTTACCAGCCTATGTATGAAAACTATGAATGATCTCCTGCGTCGCCCACGTCTGAGCAGAATGATCTTCCTCTCTCCTACGATTCGTAGTTTTATGCACTTCCTCTCAGCCTCCGTCGGTTTGGGAATCTCTCGAGCTCCAACAACTTCTGAGTATGACGAGGTTCAGTAGTCATCTGCCTCGCGTAATGCTTCGTTTGCTGGATTTGAGCTAGCGGAGCATCCCCACAGATTCCAGCTCGCAACAAACTCACTATCTGATTGCCTCTCGACCCTCTTCCTTCATTCGCCAACATTCCCTCGAGCGCACGGACACGGCCCTTGACCCCAACCACGACACGTGGATCTGGACCGACGTGTCGGCTCCATATTCGACGTGTACTGTCGGACGCCCATGACTCAGACTGGCACGTTCATGATTTTGATTGGTTCGGAATGCGGTACAGGAAGATGCGCTTGTGTACTTCAGCCTGAGTCCGCCTCCATACTGCCACGTAAGTAAAGCCAGTTTGCCGATGCTTTGAAGGTACGACCAGCCACGCGTCAGTGCCTCTCGTCTCGTAGTGACGATCGTCAATCTTTGTCGGCAATCGAATCTCGACAGGTGTCGGTCGTCGCCTTGTTCTTTTCCTCTGCTCTACGTGGTCATTTCACGTTGGCAAGCGAGTTGTATATTGTATATAGAGGGTCTGCTTCAGATTACTCTACCGGCGATCAACACTGGGCCAACAATCTGCCGAGCGACCGATTTGCGCAGGCCTCCGGATTTCAACGCCCAGCGCTGAAGCACTTCCGATTCAATTCCACTCGTCAAAGCATTAGTTCTCCGTGTGGGTGGTCCAGCATTGTCTGGTCGGTTGGTGAAATTTGTGATCCGTGGACAGCACGAAGCGCAGGGAGAAGTTCTGGTGGTGGTGGTGCCGAATTGAAGAGTGTTCAGGGGCAAAATGCCTTACATTCCGTGCTGCGTGCAGTGTCACACCCGCGAGAATCCATGCCATTGCAAGGTCGTCGGTCCTACTCTGGGCTTCGTTGGCTTTGCTCTGTTTGCTCTCGTCGAATGGCCAGTAGGTGCTTTGGTCTGGTGCTTTCGCCACCACAAGGGGCGCAGAATTATGAGGCACCCTGCAAACGTCGTCTACCCCAGAATTGCTGCAGCCGTCCCCATCTAAGCAGATTGAGTATGGAAGTAAGCTTAAATTGTTCTTCCAGCACCAATTCTCTATCGCAACCCCTGCTCCGTTTTGAACGAGTGTATTTTTTTTCACGTGAAAGGGCCTGTCCGCTAGTGATCAAAGAAACGACTGAAATGAATTTTCGCGTCGACAACTCAAGATGACAGGAAGCGTGAGCATCGAGCAGATATATATGAATTATTTTTTTGGAATAGCTCAGTTAGACTCTCACGTATGCAGGAAGTGATAGAATGATTCAAGCAAATCACAGATGACAAACAGCAGGCACATACGTATCTGAATCCTTGAATTTGCTTGCAATTCGGTTTCTAAGTTAGAGCACTCGAGTGTGGTTTAAGTAGACGACTAATGCAAGTCAGTCACATTAGACATACAATAATGTTTCACTGGTAGATTTTGTGTAAAGACAGAATTTTTTTCGCGAATCCATTACATCTTCTGTTTATCAAAGTACAGCACGAAATTTGAATAAATCGTCGAGATTGGCAGGAGATATGCATAACTCAAGTTTAATGCGAAGTATATGTTTCTTCAAATTCCTGTTGGCAAAGAAAAACAAGTTACATACTTAGAATACGTTCACAGAAACCTGAGATCTGGCCAGTAGATGCGTGCGAAATACTCTCATCAATTATCGTTAAAGTCAAACATATGAACTATTAAAGATCTCTATATATGGTAGTTCGGCTTCTCGTATGAGTTTCAGCACAGTTCTCTGACAGACTTTCTTCATCAATGTTATTAGTTTTCTACATTAACCATAATTAACTTCACACTAGTTGCTTTACCTTTGAAATGCTAATACTACGGTCTCCTCTAGTCTCAATAGATAGTCACTGAAGTATCTTGCTCTAAATCAACATTTACAGTTCTGGTCGTCTTAGTCAGTGTGTGATATATTTATCACACAATGTGATATCCAACTTTCGCCCAATCTAAGAATCTATTCAGGTCATAACATTGATACTAATTTCGGCGAAAGCTCAGTCTCTGCAGAAATTCTAGATGGCGTTGAAAGTAAATTGGGTTCTCAAAACTTTCGCGGAATTGAGTCAAGTTTCCTACTACAATACTAGCACTGGTGGCCTTAATCCATCTGCGTGGTTAATTCCATGTACACCTATCTACCTCGACATCTATTCCGCGTACGGATCTCAGATTTAACACCTGTCTAATCTCTGTCTCCTGATTTATCTCCTGATAAAAACGGAAGGGGGAGGGGAAGTTCAGCTCCAGTTGTCCACCAAATTCTTCCCAAGTACAGTTAGGTTTCCATGTACAACCGCTCAATCTTTCTTTGATGTTTTAATTATGAGCGATTTGTGAATATGAGGGATGACACCTCCCCGAGCAATTGTACCCTTTATGAGGATGTCCAATTCCTCATCTCCTCAAATTGCCAATTGCAGATGCCGGGGAATGATCCGCTTCACCTTCAGATCTTTGCTTGCATTGCTAGCTAGCTCCAACACCTCTGTAGTGAAATAGCCCAAAATTGCTGCAGAGTAAACTGCTGCAGTAGCAGCAACTCGCCCATTGGCGGCCACTCTAGACTTCAAAAGCCGATGAATACGTCCGACCGGGAACTGCAGCCCGGCACGAAGGAGGAGAACGGAAGGGTGTGAAGACATTTACTGGTAGAAGAGTAGGTATGTGCTTTGGTCCAAGAGAACCAAATGTAAGACTGATGCAAGCTTAACATACATCGCAAATATATTGGACAGAGTTCTTTGGTTGAAATTAAAGTGGAAGAGATGGAAATGCTTCAAAATTTTAAGTGCTATCATAATGTATTATGGCAAGTAAAGACGAAGAGATCTCCTATTATTCTCATGAACGGTTTAATCAAAAGTAAACAACTGGACGGTTATTGTCAGAATCATCATCGTTCTCAAGTGATGGTAAGATTAATGATTATACAACGTTTCATCAATATCATCGACATCTTCTGTGAAATGTCTTTGAAGCATTATTTGAGATGATTGAAAAATGAGGCCAGGCATCCTCCACCGTTACTACTACCTGCAAAACCCATATTTGTGACCGATTGTCAATCGTAAGCAAAGCTTTTTTTTAAACGGCTTCATTGTGAGCATCCTCCTGTGATCTTCTAACTGTTGCTAGAGTGCAGCAGCATTAACCTTTTCTAGGGTAACCAGATTGTCTAGATTCCCTTACTGTTGTATCTCCGAGTGTTGTAAAAAGCTGTGAAAGAAAAAGACTAATCAAGGAGTTTTGTAGGGTCACCTATATCGATATTTCAGTGGGTAGATTCCTAAAATTCCTGGAGACGTTCTTAACAACGAAAGTAACAATTTCAATAATACATAACACTCGGACTGTTCGGGAAACTGGAATGTCTGTGATCCATTTTTCCGGTTTGAATGTTTAGCTTAATCATGTGTTCGTGCGGCTTGATATTCTCCCTCGAATATATTTTATATTTATTTATCATAAATGACCCCATATAGAACGGATATAGAGGGGGACGAGTAGCGGAAGTGCTGGTGTATTATTACATGTTACGCAAATCCCCAAGAACACTTTTGTTACCAAAAAGAAGTGTTGCATAACCACATGCAGCAAGGACGTTTGGGCGCTAAACTCCTAGCTTGAGACTATATTGATGATACATGAGTACTTCACCTAGAACAAGAAGCTCAAAACGGGAGAGTTTGCTACTAAGACATTCTCAATTGTCCTTTTAGTATCCCGAACAGCAGACATGTGAACCTTCGCGTAGAGAAATGAAATTTAAACTCCAGACTTAAGGATCAGTCGTCGGACGCATGAAAACTTCTCAATATCGGCAACACAGCTCGCTCCAAAAGATGTTAGTTGTATAGGGTGACCAAATCCATGAGGCTTTCATTGGAAGAAAACTTTACATTATTCATCTCCAGCTAGTTCAGTGGTTCCTTGCTCTGTCAACTCCAGGTTGTTCAGTGCAGAGATATAAATGGTGGAAAGATTTGAATGAATAACAAATACAACTCTCTCGTCAGATAGACAAACCTAGGTCTCACTTGTTTAAGTGAAGTCTCCCAACAAGGACATATTTCTACGTGAGCAGTTCAGCTCTGGCTTGCCTCAATGAGGCTTAGGAACATGACCATCAACGGCAAAATTTCTGGTTGCTGCAGGAAGTGCAAGCCGCAACCCATCGAGCTCTGGTTGAGCAATCACCTGACACCCTAACCTAGACCTGCACATAGAAATAAAAAACGACTTAGCTTGCAATTCCAAAGCCTAAACTATGCCAATCTGCACTTGGGCGATGCACAACGAAACTAACTTACGTTTCTGTCAATCCGAACGCAAGATCCAGCATATCGTTCTCCTCGTCTGTTGGCTCTGGCAATTGCCCATACACGTCCTCATCCTATACAAATTGGACAGCAGTGTCAAACGTAGCTTTGGAGATCAGGGGACGTGCATCGCATCGAATGAAGAGCCAATCAAATATGTATAGTAAGTGCGCTAACAAGTGCAAACCGATAGGGTGTCTGAAAACCAAAAAAGAGAAGTCTCTTTAGTGTGATCACCATAGAGAGGTACAAGAAGGATCCCAACAAAAGGGTAACGGTCCGAGGGTGTGTGTCCAATTCAATCCAAATTCCAAGGTAGGCTAAAGCGGTAACAGTTCACAGAAGACAATCCACTAAAAAACAACGGTTTCCGATATACAATATCTGAACTCGATGCGAGAATCGAGAGACTAGATCTACCTAAGTATTACTAACATACGCAAGTCTGAGTTTTATGAAACAAGTTATAGAAAAGCATTTGCGTTTCTGATTCACTCATCAAATGATGACAGCTATCCTAGTACATGTTGAGGATTGGTGAACAAAGTGTGGTATGTAAGGTGTAAGATACGTAGTTCAAAAATCTATCAACTGAGCAGCTGATAAGAAATTGGTTACAATTTGGTTGAATGATCTGAAAGCGTGAAATAATTGCATCGACTACACTGCTATAAACTTTCAAAAAAGGGCGAAGGTAACACACCATGACTATGACGTGACATGTTGAACAAGCCAAAGATCCTTCACAAGCACCTGATGCACAAATTACAAATATTCTGAAATGAGTAGGGATTATAATCGGAGTCAAAACCAGAAACACAGGCATGCACCTAGAACCTTGTACGGTCTACCCTTCTAAGCCATTAGCGGCCATAATGAACGAGGTCAGAACAAGCTATAGACTTCGAAGCGAAGCTATGTAATGAGGATTTCAAATTCACCTTCGAGTTCAATATCATTCTCATGAGCAGCTTCGAGCATGGACATGCCCACTGGGACTTTAATAGTTGTCTCATCGCCATCTTTATCCACAAATGTCACAGATATCCTGAAACCAAGAAACTGAAAGTTGGAGGTGAACAGTTCATGATAAAGGCGCTCTCAGGCGCTGTATGATACACAAAAATCATACTTGATGGGAAAGAATAAAAGGAAAACGTCTTGCAGACACGGACAGATATGATCTTAATACATTTGTACTATTTAACGTTAGATATTAGAACGTACAGTCAGTCTACACTGTCCAAACTATTACTTCAGGGGATGTTTGGACAGCCATCTAAGGCAGAATGATGTAGTGGACTCGCAATTTCCATAAGACGATCTGAACAACCTCCACATAAATAGAGCGTTAAAAAGTATGCTGAATGTGAGGTGGAGAGGTGGGGGGTACCAACGTTTCTTTGTCTCCAGAATGACCAGCTCTTGTTGACAATCCGCATCTCTGCTCGCAGTGGGAAGCTAAATATAAAAGAAGTAATGAGATTCCACAAAAAAAGCAACAGAGATGTTGGAAGCCAATCCGATCATGCGCAAACAACCAGCCATCAAACTTCAAATAGGTCACCGAATCAGCTAAATTCATGCATTGGACTGGGCGCCCGACCTTCATGCGCAACTTCGATACAGACTTTGACTACAATAAGTAAGTCGGGACGTACTCACCTGCTCGTGCTACCAAAGATGTAATTACTGAAGATGGGTGTTTGAGAAATTGCGAATTGTAGAACAGCCGGTCGGGGGCGGTTGATGCAGACACATGGATTCTTCGGGTCGAAATTTGCTCGGTCAAATAGTTCCGGCGAGAGGATTCTACCGCAGAAAAATCTTGAGAGCTGACGTTGCCCCTTCCTGAATCAGCGGAAATAGAACAGGACTGCTCGGATGCTGCTAACGTGGCCGGATCTTTGGACCACCCATCGCTGTGCTTCACGCTGAAGATGGGCAATCGATGAGAGTAGATCCTGCCTAGGGGCTGAAAACTGTTGACAAGTCGTGATCGGCCCATGGCTGCCGACCGGAGCAGAGAAATCGCGTCAGAGCAACTGATCGTCGTCTAGGAGACGAAATCGACCTTCATTCAGAACAACACAATCATCTTACAGCATGCTCTGCAGGTCCCAACGAGGACTGAAGGTAAACATCGTGCGTCATCAGCGGCGAGCGGTGAAGCAATTCATCATGTGGTCACCTGCAGACGGATCGAACAGGCTCACGGTCGCAGAATTCTACGACAGGTAAACACTTGCAGACCGATTCCCTCGCCAGCAGAGGCTTCTGGGGTAGATGCAGGGGCACATGCCAAACAAATTTCAGCTCGTCTCACCTGCTATGAGGAGCCAAGGTCGGCCCCACATGCACCGGGACTAGGGTTTAGGCTTATCAACCCTCGCTGTTGTACGTGGGAAACACCGGACACTCCATGCCCATCCTCTCAAGCTCCGTGCACGGATGGGGATCGATGTTGCAATAGTGACCTCCTCCCCCTCGGGCCTCGTGCAGACGACATGTCGCCGTGGACGATCAATGGCTACGTCGGCTTCGCAGTCCCACCCACCATCCCCCTTGTCCTTTGCTCGCCCTCATTGCCATATTACGAACATATGCTCGAGACTGAGCCCACTTTCTGAGGGAATTCGCCGAGTGCGAGTGGGAGTGGACGATCTGGGTTGCGCTAATGCTCGCAAATTCCTTCTAAGACTAGGGGGCCAAATAATAGAGCGAAAAAGGAAGCCAGCTTCAAGCATTTCGTAGATGACACCGATAGTTTTATTAAGTGCTAAAATCCTATAACATGACAATGTAAAATATTTCTATTTCCCGGAATATCTAGGTCATAACATCTACAAACATTATGAGAATCCAAATAGACGTCACTATTTATGTCACTCATCAATAGTTTATGTAGAATGAAATCATGGTCACTGAAAATCAAGGATACAAGAAATTAAAGAAAACGATACCAGAAGTCAAATGTAGTAGGTTTAGGTCCCCGTTCATTTCTTCACAAACATATTAATATTTTAGTAGGAAATATATGAACTATTTGCATATCCGTATGTGTTTGCTGTTCTTCATTTCTCGCTCGTCCAAATTATAGCTAATAATCATATAAGTGAATCTATGTAGCATGTAGCCTTGGTTCCCTAAAACCGTGTTAGTATTGCTGATTTTGTGATATGTAAATAAGATTTAAAATTACGTGTTAACTAAATTGCATATCGTAAGAATATATATATATATATATATATATATATATATATATATATATATATCATGTATATACATGATATATTATCATAGCTACGTACTTCACATTCATTGCAAGGAATGTTCAAGTTACAATCACGCATAGAGAAATAAAAAAGTTGCACAGAGTATCAACAAACCAACAATATTCAAGAAAATTTTGCTCCATCAATTGTAACGTGTGATGTTGCGTTGCATTTAATGTATTCTTAAGCAAAACAACTTCTAAGACCTTTTGTTATTCTATTTGGATTTTATATCTATTGTGTTTCTTTTCTTTTCCTCTCGGTCATCGAGAAAAATTATGCTGCTCAACGTGATAATAATAAAATAAAGTAACAAGTGATATATATATGAGAACATCCAGAAGGTCTTACCTCATTTTGATTGTATATACCAGACTACGTGATGATAATAATATAGACCTATCATAAGCATGATAACGCTTTATAATAGATCAATATATTTATAAATTTGTAATTTCCGCTGGAGATACAAACTATTTGACTCCGTGTCATGAGCTCTGATAGATATTTTTAGGAAAAAAAATCTCACTTGTAATTATTTAAAGTTTCTTTCGTTTGGATCATTTGTGTTGAAATTTTGTTT
The DNA here is from genome assembly GCA_037833965.1 of Marchantia polymorpha subsp. ruderalis. Lineage (NCBI taxonomy): Eukaryota > Viridiplantae > Streptophyta > Marchantiopsida > Marchantiales > Marchantiaceae > Marchantia > Marchantia polymorpha. The sequence continues at coordinate 884,318 of AP031357.1, forward strand.
CTTTCTTCAGATGTATTCGATTTTGTGTTTGAGTCTAATGATTTATCACTTATAGATATATAGTATCATATCATAATTTCATTTAACTAATAATTGTGATATTCGTGACTTTTAATATTTTACATATGTTCGGACAGTATATACTATAATTAGATTTGTAGATTAAGACTGAAACTTTCTAATCATTATTAACTTAAGTTTTACTTTCGTTTTTAGATCCTTTACGGTCTAAAATTCATGCAATCCACTTCTATACATATATAAGTTTTATTTTTTAAGTTTTTAAATGGTATATCATTTGAAGTATTACAAAAATAAACTTCAGGATACATTTCTATATCGCATTTTCAATAAAATAAAATTTTTATAATTTTCAAATATACTAAAAATACGTTACATAAATCTTATTCAATAATTAGCTGAGTAAAATTTAAAAATAAGGGAAAAAATGTTAATATTTATTTATTGTAAAATTATATAATAAATTAAAATTAAAAATATAATATATATTTCAAATGGAAATCTTGGAAAAACACTCTTCAAACGTACAGATATGTCTATCTTTGATTAGATCTCTACATGTGTTGAAATCTTAGAAAATCTCAAATAATTTGTAAATCCAACTTCAAATTGGTAATTGCAATTTTGTGTATAAAATGTCAATTTTTTATCAATAAGTTGCAAAAATTTATTCCTATTTACTAACCATTTTTATCATTTTAATTTTTTATTAATTTCAAATAAAATAAAATTCATATTGCATATTTTTTAATATTTAGTAATATTTCAGTAAAGTTGATAGTTTTATAAAATTCAGGTTCAATCAATCTAAACTAATTCAAGAGTTGGATATACAAATATTTATTTTATATATTTTTAATTTAAAAATTTTAATGTCTTTGTATAAAATATTTTGATATAAACTTATTCATAATTATTACAACAATATTTACAATGATTTACTATCAGAAATAAATGTGATGTGAGATGATGTTTGAATAATATTAATTCCATATTTTGGTCATCAATAGGATGAATATAAATATAACCAATTTAATCATCTTCTAAATTTATTGATTAAAATTCTATTTTATATTTTATTTAGCTTCAAATAATTTAGTGCTTAACTTATTTTTTAAATACAAAATCGTAATATAATTTAGAAATTAAATATTTTTAACTTAATATTAAATATAGACAGAAGTAAGTTATGCAAAAATTTTATATCATCAATAATTTTTACTATAATGCAATGTAATATGTTGTTTATATCATTAATTTATGCTTCGTAAATTATGTAAAAATGAAATGAATATAATCATTCATAAATACAAGTATAGGAAGTTGGCCGTATGAAATAATACATCGACCTATGTTCAACGAAGTCAATTCATGACGCTATTGAGCAATGCAAATTTCTAATCATGGTAGACACATGACAGTCTTTATGAAAAGATCATCATATAGGATGGTAGAATTTCAATATATGTTCAAATATTAGTTCATGAGGCTTTTCATGGATAAGAAGTGGTACATAGATTAATCGTTGAACTTAAAAGATGATCCATATAATTAAAACTATCAACATTGAATTTATTAATATAAATTTGAAATTCAATACCGTTTTCTTATTATTTTTTTCCAAGATCTATAAGTTTATGTGCATTTTTTGTGAATATTAAGGCAACACATAATATTGGCCAAAAAGTTTATGTATCAAAATTGACATTTAAAACTTAAGTTGTCATCAATTTAGTTTGCTATTATCATTAAGAAATTAAGCGTAAATATTTAGCGATTGGTATAAACATGTAAGATTTATTTTTATTATTATTTAAATGTTAATTTATTTATTTATATAATATAACCAATTTTTCCTAAATTATACATACATACATACATACATTTCGAAAGAATCAAACTTTGTTGCATACATTTCATTACCAATTCTACATAACACAATCGGATGATTATTATTCTTTTAAATGTAAACATTTAAAACTTGGTCACTTTAGCAATGAAGTTATATCTAGCTATGGACGTATAAATCTACACGTGATCAATTAAAGGAGATGTATAACCAGCTTCTTCTGATGCGAGTTGAGCAATAGTAATCAAAATTTCTAAGCACACCGTTACCATTCAAATGGTTATACTAGCACTAGAGTTATATGAAACTACACATTACAAGTTCAACATATTCTTGAGAGAGGAGTGAGAGTATATAACATAAATACGAAATTTTGGGGGGTTAGTGAACAGCATATGATAGACAATATTTTCAACACTAACTAATGCTATACATTGCAAAACAATCAATTATTGATTTTCAATTGATGTTGTACGAATTGAATTAGACGGTTAACATAACTTAGATGCTGTAGGAAATGTTTTACCAATGGATATTACTAGCGCTAGAACTACTTTGTGCCAGACTTGGATACGAAACCTTCTCATCCTTTTTTCACCACACCGTTCAGGGATTATTACAACGAAATAATAATTGGGATAAATCGCAATACAATATATATCGACATATATCAGAGTGGATAAAAGCCTTGCCTTCATACTCACAGGCTCCAATGACGCTCGACTTGCTGCATTCGAATTTCTTCACGCAGCGGCACCGACTGATTTGACTGCGCTACCCGAGCGTCCCCGAGCGAAGCGGAGCAAGGCGGGAACATTGGAGCGAGAAGCCAGGCACTCATTTTGTACAGAGGTCGCAGCCTCGCTCGTCGAATCGAGCCGCGTTCGTCGGGGTCATGCGGGCGATCATCGATTTGCCAACCAGTCATCGCTTTCCCCCGTCTCCTGCTGCGCCTTCGTATTCTGGTGGGGCCGTGCGTTTACCGCGAGCGCGAGCGCGATGAGACCTTCGGGCCTGCGCGATGTCTTCGAATCCGATGGGGTTTTAGGTGTGCCAAGAATTTGAATGCCGGAGTTGCTCGTTTTCTTGGAACCCCGGAGTTTCGATCGCCGAATCGCACTTGTTCTCGTCGGAATGTACTCGCCTGGTGGATTTTGATGCCTCCTTGCTCGTGAGTTGGAGTCGAGGAACGCAGATGCGGGCCAGTGTTGGGGCGATTTTCTTTGTAATTGTTGGGGTGAACGAGCCGTGAAATATCTGACGCGGAGTCGCGATGCCGCGCGAGATCATAACGCTCCAGGTGGGGCAATGCGGGAACCAGATTGGAATGGAATTTTGGAAGCAGTTGTGCCTGGAGCATGGCATTAGTAAAGCTGGCATTCTCGAGGACTTCGCAACTCAGGTATGTCGTCTCATTGGCAGCGTATTTCTTCTGACAATCTTGTTCTGTGGCGACCGCATTTCTTTCTTATATTCCCGGGGGCGTTTAGAAGGAAAACAGGCTTTGGCGCAGCTTTGTCAACCATTTTATTTTCGTCCATCAAACATTTTATTTTCGTCGGGAGTACACTTTTAGATTGACTCTCAATGTGAAGTTTTTTTTCTTCTTTCTGTACGAATGTATTATTTACGACCTTGGTCTGAAGTTTGGAACCAGTCGCATCTGCTCTAGATCTCATGTTGTCGTAAACTCCTTCAAGTCTCCAGATTGAGAACAGGTTTTTTTCTCATTGGTGTTCGAAATCTGCAACAGGGAGGTGATCGGAAGGATGTGTTTTTCTATCAAGCTGACGACGAACATTACATTCCACGAGCACTGCTTTTGGATTTGGAGCCCAGAGTTATTAACAGCATTCAGAATAGTGAATACCGCAACTTATATAATCACGAAAATGTGTTCGTGGCCGATCACGGAGGTGGTGCGGGAAACAATTGGGCTAGCGGCTATCATCAGGTTGTTATTCTCATGTTTCTCATGAACAGTATTACATTAGTGAGTAGAAATTTCACTTCGAAAGTTAACGTGTCTTGCACATAGCTGTAACGTGAAGGCAAGAGACACTGGTGATGACCATTATACCACAGTCTCTCCGGCGGCCCATCCTGCTCTACTGAAATTGCGTTCCCGACTTTTTCGTGACATGAACATATGATTTTTTTTCACTTCCTTCTCGTCGAAAAACTTCAATTTCGGAATTTGAGATTTGTTCTTTGCTGAACTATCACGTTTAAATTACTTCAGTGAGGGATATGTAAGTTTTGATTCGAAAACGGCTTCAATATTATGAATGTGATCAACGAGTTCCAGCTACAACTTTTAACTGCAGTTCGTTTTTATATCAAACAATCTCTACTTCTTTCTAAATTGAAGTTTCTAAGGCTCTGTAGTTCATATGATCTCGCTGATCATTCAACGATAACAAGTTTTGAATCCGCATTTCGACTGTCATTCATACGCCCATCTCTATCACCTTCTTTGAATAATGTGCAAGCCAGTTTTCCAGTTTCAGGACTGCGGAGACAGTACTTCATACACTGTCGGCTGAGAAATAAATCTTAACCTTGTCAGTCTTTTGCCTTGAGAGTACGATTAGAGAGGAAGTTTAGTTGTATAGGATATAGAGCGAGACATTAGTGTAAGTGAACGCTTACCATGAGCTTGTTTTATTTCCTTTTTAAAGGGTGAACAAGTCGAAGAGGATATAATGGACATGATTGATCGAGAAGCGGATGGAAGTGACAGCTTGGAAGGATTTGTTCTTTGCCATTCCATCGCCGGGGGAACTGGTTCAGGTTGAGTTACCCGTGAGAATTTTTGTTACTACATATCGAATTAGTTACGGTTTTTCTTCAATTTTCCTTGCTCTTTCACCTAGCTCTTTACCTTCATAACTTTTTTCTCCATTCACTGTGTGTGCATGCATGTTATTCTTGTAGAGAGACTGTGAATGTGAAGAGCATGAATGTATTCGAAGAACTCAAACCTCACCGACATTTTCCTTTCTGCGCAGGCATGGGTTCGTACCTATTGGAAGCTCTAAATGACCGGTACAGCAAGAAACTGGTTCAGACATACAGTGTCTTTCCCAACCAAATGGAAACTAGTGATGTCGTGGTGCAGCCATATAACAGCCTTTTGACTCTTAAGCGATTGACTCTCAATGCCGACTGCGTCGTTGTTCTAGATAACACCGCTCTGAACAGGATTGCTGTGGATCGCCTGCACATACCTAACCCAACTTTTGCTCAGACAAATTCACTGGTGTCCACAGTTATGTCTGCCAGTACAACTACCCTTCGGTATCCAGGATACATGAACAATGACCTCGTGGGGCTCGTTGCATCCTTGATTCCAACACCCAGATGTCATTTTCTCATGACAGGATACACACCTCTAACTGTCGAACGGCAGGTATATTTCTCCTACTGCCCTCTAGACAGCCACTTTATAAGGATCTCTTAGAATGTTTTATGTCGTTTTGGAAGACCCTTAAGAACTAAGGAGAATTCTGATGAAGGATGAGAATTTCATCTTGGAGGTTATATTACGGACAGGCTTTGACTGCTAGAATACATGGTGGTTTAAATGGCAACTGAAGAAGCAGAAGTCAGTGTTAAAGAAAAAGAATCAAGAATCAGAGAGTGTTCGTTTGCTTGAATGCAATGGCAGAGCTAGCTACATTTACCAGTTCGTTGCCTTGGTAAGCTTTCTTCATTTCCTAGGTCGTCTGCTTGTAGGCAGGATTAGAAAAAAGTTCTCTATCCTTTCTATTTCTACGGCCTTCAAGAACAATCTCGGTGGTTTTCGCAGGCAAACGCAATTCGTAAAACTACTGTTCTTGATGTCATGAGGAGGCTTCTACAAGTATGCTATTCTGGTTTCTCTCACATTTTATACTGTTCCCTGTACAAGATTCTTTAAACTCGCTTGTTCCGTATGGAATATGATTTCCCGCAATCCTTTGTGTGAGCTTCTTTTCCGTAACATGGAGTGTGTATAAAGTACATTCGTCTCGCCCTTTTCAATTGCAGGCCAAGAACATCATGGTTTCCTCGTATGCTCGTACCAAGGACGCCAGTCAAGCGAAATATATATCAATACTGAATATTATCCAGGGAGAAGTGGACCCAACCCAGGTAAGGGACGACTGTGCCTGGCTGCTGCCTTGAGATAGCTCTCTTTTCTGAATTTTTTGTTATCAACGTTACGCTATGTATTGCGATTATTACAGTAGCTTTCATGGGATCCAGCAGTTTGCAGGATCGATAGTTTTTAGTTCAGAAATCAGCAAAGCAGCCATGATCATGTAAACTGCTTTTGGAATCGCTTGGCAGGTACATAAAAGTCTTCAAAGAATCCGAGAAAGAAAACTTGCAAATTTTATTGAGTGGGGACCAGCCAGTATCCAGGTATGTTTTACTTGTTGCTTGAAATCAGTTAATTTCTCTGAATGGAAATGGTGTTATCATCTTTGTCCATTAATGACGATTGCATCCCTGGCCTTGCAGGTAGCTTTGTCAAGAAAATCCCCTTACGTGCAAACAGCCCATAGAGTAAGTTTCTCTCACTCAAACAAATTAAACCTAAATCATTTGAAGAAAGTTATTGTTGAGATTCGCAAAACCATGGAATATGGATCCCACACTCTATTGGAAAAGCTCAAAGTTGTTGTCTTGAACGCAGGTCAGTGGTCTCATGTTGGCCAGCCATACAAGTATCCGGCATCTCTTTAGCAAATGCATCAGTCAGTATGAGAAGCTCCGAAAGAAGCAGGCGTTTTTGGACAATTATCGCAAGTTCCCAATGTTTGCTGTAAGTTCAGACAAACCTATAGTATCAAAGGATGTGCTTTCCGGGCAAATAGATTAGCCCACCTTTGCGGAAGTAAGGAAGGTTTGGGTCTTCGGTCATCACGTCAAGACCGGAAAACTCTAATAAGTTCAGTATGGCTGGGTATATATTTCAGGATGTGAAGGAAGTTGTCTTGTGATTGGTTTTACTTGGTCGATCTTTGCCTTAAGAGCTTTAACGTTCAACTGCATCTTTGCTATCTTGGCTGGAGTCACCTCGAATTGCAATTTGTAATCATAGCTGAGATGAGTATTTTGGCGCTTGCAGGACAACGACTTGTCAGAGTTTGACGAATCAAGAGAGATTGTGCAAAATCTTGTTGATGAGTACAAAGCTTGCGAGTCCGCAGATTATATAAAGTGGGGCATGGAGGTATATTACTAGTGGCTGGTCGAGTTGAATATCTAGTGTTATAATTCGTTCTTGTCATTACAGATGCAAGTGCTTGTGATAACGGCTTTGAGGATTTTTGTTAATTGCAATGACTTGACTATATCAGGATCGCTCCAAGGCCATGACTGGAGAAGGAAATGCTACTGGCTCCTTGGATTCAAGAGCGCCCCTTCTGTAGATTTTCCGGAAGCTGCGCAATCACCGGCTCAATAGGAAGGTAGGAACTCTTTCTCTTTATTCCCTCTTATCGTTAATAACCAACGGACCGCTGTTTGTGGCGTCATGTTTAGAAATTTTGTTGTTGTCTTTTGGGTTGACCTGGTATACAGATAACACATAATAGTGTTATGAGAATGTGTAGGTTGACCTCTGACATCTTGATGCTTACATGAGCTTTCGTACTCTGAGCCGGAGGGTAGAAAATTCTAGCAGCCTGATGACGTTCTTGATAGATTGAATTAACTGAAGTATCGACTCTTGGGCTCCTGACAGCTGCAGGTGCTTGTACATAATAGAGACGAGGCTACCATGACACCGCCACACAGTGCTGATGGCATGAGCTCCAAGTATCTGTTATTTTGGAAGCTCTTTCTCAAAGCATCTCATTTATTCAGTATTTCTATCGTGTATGAGTGAAATTTCTTTCACGTTGAGGCCCAAGTGCTCACCTGCCATCATTTTACTCGATATGACTGTGTGCTTGCAGCTGGTTGTGTGAACTGGGTCTCTGTGAATGTGCGCTGTTGACAATGAATTTGCAGTTTGGTGCAAGGCTAAAGTTTACGCGTTGTCTTTAGGCTTCTTTGCGCGGAATTTTTGAAGCTTTATATTCATGCTTAATTGTGTATCGTTGATTGGTTCATTCTTTACTTATCCAAGTGGTCTCCCCTCTTATTAGCCTCGAAAAACTTCCTATTATAGTCTCTAGCTTCCAAAGAGCTTGATCTGATAATGTTCGATGGAAGAACCTTTGGATTGATGTCACCGTAGAATGGCTGGATTTTTAATTGGTCTGTGGATTGGTTTAGTTCGTACATGAGTTCTGTTGCTAACACGGTTTTATAATCAGTGGATGTTGATACACTATTGATGAAGCTCCGTTGTGCACGTTTCGTATTTGGAAGTGACTCTGAAAGCGGATGAAACATTGCCTCATATGTAAAAGGCTGTCCGTTACAGTAGAGTTGTATTTTACTAAGTACAGATTTTGAGCAGAATCATTAGAATTTATCGTCGCTATATTATTGAGTCGGTCAACCTCATTTCAGTTTGTCTTACGAGCGGGTATTTATAGATCAAATACTTCTGAAACTTTTTCAGTGTCCTACGTTTTGTTCGTCCATAAAGCTTTTGCTTTCCTCATTGCTGTCTTCACACTCGGATAAGGCTGTCCGTTACAGTAGAGTTGTTTTCTACCGAGCACAGATTTTGAGTAGAATCACTAGAATTTATCATCGCTATATTATTGAGTCGGTCAACCTCACTTCAGTTTGTCTTACGAGCGTGTATTTATAGATCAAATACTTCTGAAACTTTTTCAATGTCCGACGTTTTGTTCGTCCGTAAAGCTTTTGCTTTCGTCATTGCTGTCTTCATACTCGGGTAAGAAGACTGCGCCACGGTCTCGAAAGTAAAATTTTCAGTTTGAGCCTTGGTACATTACTGGGATCGGTAAATCTCTGAGTGATGTGTTGTATATTGTTAAGGGTTTTTGCTTCTACTAGGGATATTTCTGTTTTCGGGTCAGATATGCAATGTAAGACATAGCTATGCAAATTACATCATGTCTCCACTCAGTCAGAACAGAACTGTTATTACAGCTAGATCACTGAATGTGACTTACAGCCGAAGATGGTCTAACACCTATTACATCATAAACACGAGCCATTGCCGTAAATTGTTGTAGAAGCTATAGTACCTACTGGTTAGTTAAATGATTAGATGATGTATTGGGCTCGAACGACTGTGTCATTCAAAATTGTTCTCGATTTTTACCCTAAGTTTCTTGACCTAAACAAGAAGTAACAGAACAGAAAAGATGAGAACACCCTCTCCGAGTGGTGCATGGATAAATTAAAACGCAAAACATTGTACCAAGATCCAGTGGGGTATGACAAACCCAATGTAGAATAAGGAATGGATTGAACCCAGTCAAAGCAAATCTGTTCCCACTACAAACGACTATCTCTCGGAAGATAACAAGTGACAGTCGTCAATCGTACTGGGACATAGTACACAATAATAGCGTATATCCTTATCCCTCTGGAAATCCCCACCAAACCTCAGCGAACGTATATTGTGGGTGTGAGTCTCAGACTGCCTATTTACAGTAAGATAATCTTGGAAACTACAAATTTGGGACTCGATTAGTTGTCTGTACCGCGCTGTAAACTCAATCCATCAAATTATTTTGGTTATTAGGCTGCAAAGGAGGGAACCCGAGTACTGTGTAGATGAAGTTTAAACCTTAGAATTGCCGGAATTAAAGCTCGACAGCGCTCCCAAGGGCTCACTCCCTCGTGAGCATATCTTGGAAACTTTAAAGAACAAGGCATGGGGATGGTGTGCTCAGCCAAGTCCAGTCTGTTGAAAGATGAGACACTATAGTATTTACACGTGAAAATTGGACTACAGGTATTTTATAATCATGGAGTTCGTTGACCTTGAGAGTATTGTGTCCGGCAGAGCAGTACAATATGATGACAGTATCAAGGCAACCATCTTTCGGATATGCCTCTTGAGTAGGTAACTATTTTTAAAACGTGCCCGGGTCGCCCCACTTTCTCGTTTCAACGAGATTGAATTCCAGTTCCGACCCTGACCACGTTGTCAAAGTTGTACATGGATGGATCATATGCCGCCTTGTGTGCACGAGGGTCGTTGGAAAGTCATGGGTGAATCAGGCAGCAGTCAGTGCGCTATATGACTATTCTGACCTGTTTCGATCTCCGTGTAGATCTTGTGCAGCGATGTGAAGGTATATTCTCTTTCCAAAAGGGACAAGTGGACGTATTGTTATTTGCTGTTTTTTATTACTTCATGCACTACTTTAAGGAAGTCCCAACCTTCCGACAAAGTTTTCAAGATATGAGCTTCGAATGTTCAGGACTACTTGCTCACACCACTCTCAAGCATGATGAGCAAATCAAAATATCTGCTGCACAAGGCTGAAAAATAAAATATGGACGTAGCGAGGACACCATTTACCCAACAATTGGTAGTCCATTAAGCCTTGATAGTTGACCTACGCAGATGACGGATCTGTCTATTGTGGTCGCAACCAATCATCATCTCGAGGCAAATTCTTAAAATGTTTCAGACACAGAACTCCCAGAGATTCCCAGAATTCACAGGAAAGATTATTGTGAGACTTTCAAGCTTGGTCAGGTGTAAGACCATTTAATTGTTTGGCTAAATCATCGAATTTTACTGGAGGGTGAAACGTTATTTGTATGCAATACGATAAACCCAAGCTGCAACAGGATTTTTACTCCGATTAATCCGACAACAGCAACGTACTGGTATAAGAGACGATACTTTAGTAGAGTTGTGAGTACATTGGTCTTCCATTGATTTTGATATAATATATCTCCAAGTTCTTAGAGAAATGTCAAAATCAAAATTTTAAATGTTTAAGTTTATTAGTGGAACTTTTTTGAATCTAGTTAGGCAGCTAATTTAAATAGATTATATTAAGGCTAGTGGTCAACACTATGCAAAATTTATGGTTGGAGATCTTTGTGACATTTTTAATTCATCTTTAGTAAAACTAAAGTATTTCTCATTTATTGGTTTGTTTCAACCAGCTTTTGGAGTTGAAAAACATAATATTTTAACAATTTTGTGTCGAATTATTTTTATTGCAATTTTTTTCGTGATTGTGGAAATCTATATAATATTAAGTTAATAAATTATGATTAATTTTTAATATTTTTTGTTTGAAATTAATACAAAGAAAAAATAATTTAATCTGAATAAAAGCATATATTTTTATTTCAGAATATAATTTTATTCCACTAAATGTATTCAAAATCATTTATAGTATTCTGCCACTTAAGTTTGCATTATATTTCCAAAAAAATAGAAATCACCTCTATTTACTTCAACATCTCATGGATTGTCACATATTTTGAAGATTTTTACATTTGGATTTTATAATAACATTCCGGACTTTACTTTGAAACAATTCAAACCAAGTTCTAATATCATCAAAATTTCTTCAAACTCTTATGGAACTTCAGAGTATACTCAAATCCTTTAAAAATAAGAGAGATTTGCTTGATGGGACCCATGCGGAAAGTAATTTGCTTGATGGTACACTTCAGGTTTCATTTTACCCGATGGGACCCCATGAACGATGCACCGTCATCCATGTTCTAATAACAACTAGAGAGAGTGCAACGAGTCCACAGCACCCGCAGACAGAGTAGACTTCGCACTCCATCACACTCACTTGTTTTTATGTTGTCATTCTGTATCCGGCCACTCTCCAAGGAGAGGAGCAAAGAAATGTTCATCCGGAGTTTATTTGTTCGTCACAAATGGGTGATCGTGAGACTTGAGCAGGGTTACGGAAGGAGTGTGCAGGTGGGAGGCAATAGAGAAATCCGCGAATCTTTGAGGTGGGAAGAATTGAAGCACAACAAATTGCACTTCGAGCAAAATAGATCTTTGTCCCCGTGATAATCCACCAGAAATTATAATCAGGGATTGATCTCTGATTGTAATTTCGGCATTGTAACTAGTAGTAATCGTAGTTACAAGAACTATGTCCGACGGCACACCGTCGTTGGGGTCCCATCGGGTAAAACTAAATCTGAGGGGTCCCATCAAGCAAATTACTTTCCGCAGGGGTCCCATCAAGCAAATCTCCCTTAAAAATAACAATGCTTTCAACACACAAATCTAACTCTTTAGAGGTAAGAATGTCATTATCATTATCATCTTCCAGAATATTTTTCAAAAATCTTCATACTTTTCAAAAATTTTCAACGTTTTCCAAAATTGCAGCTGCTAATAATTTACTGTTTTCATTGTTGACATGAATAACTTCTTCAAGCTCTTCTTGCCCAACAGACACATTTAAAGATGCAATAGGTACAATTTTGGAAACTAAATACTTTATCTTGTTCACTGTAATATTTCCGTATCATTTTGAGCAATAGAATCTTCAGCTCCCTCTCCATGAAGCATCATGTTTTGCAACACTCGGCGCAATTTGAATCAACTAAACCATTGCCAAGATGACTTGACATCCGTTTCTAAATTGATAAACTTGATGCAATACTTTTTGATTTTGACATGGCCAGAGATGGAAGAATAGAAAAGTTGGCACGAAGCATACATATGTATACAAATTTACATATGTAAAACATGTCTTTAAGTTTGATTAAAACAAACAGCGGAATTATCAAAAAGTCTTCTCATTAACTTCATCACAAATTAAATGCAGATCTTTCTAATATTTGCTACGGCTTGTTTTAGATATTTCTAATAGCTGCTTCACTACTATCGTTATGTATGCGTTAGAAATCAAATTGTGGACTTTTGAAAATTTAAAACATCATAAATACATATTTTGTCCATTTTTATCATCTTACTCTGCTACTAGCTGAGTGAGAAATTTAGTGCGAAATTTCACAAATTTTCAGAAGTTTAAAACATCTTAAATACATATTTTTTCCATCTTTATCATGTTCCTCTGCTACTAGCCGAGTGAGAAATTTACTGCGGAATTTCACAAATTTTCAGAAGTTTAAAACATCTTAAATACATATTTTTTCCATCTTTATCATGTTACTCTGCTACTAGCCGAGTGAGAAATTTACTGCGGAATTTCACAAATTTTCAGAAGTTTAAAACATCTTAAACACATATTTGTATTTTTATCATTTTAAGCTGCTACAATGTTCGTGCACGGGCGAAACAACCGCACAGAATCTAGAAATACATTTTATTTGAATCATTTGACAAATATATGTTCCTTATGGATGTCTCAGCAGGTCGCAAGAAAGTATATCACTGTACACCATATGACTATAAGTCGGATAAAAGACGTCTTAAATGATACCGTCTTCATTTCACACCTTTTTAAGATGGTTTAAATGTGTCCATATTATTGCTAACAAAAAACGTACGCATCCAAAGAGGTTTTATTGGTAACATTCATTTTCATTAGGTTCTCTATGTTATACCATCACTAAGATTCATTAAGACGTTTCTTGTTAGATTTTTTCTCGACATTGCACCTGAACCAAACGATTAGGAATTGATTACTCTTAAAGTACCCGGCTAGGTATGCAAAAGCCTTCTAGGTTCAAGGTGCATATTTAGACGGTAGACTATTGTACTTGTTTTGATCAATATTCATGTATTTTCATTTGATGAAACGATGAAGATATTTCGAATGAAGCTTTTCCGAGACACTTGATGACTTCACTACATTTGTTTATGTATATATAGGGAGGGGTTTATACTTAAATTTTATAAAATAGAATTCTATTTATAATAATGATATATCATATAATTAACAGATCTGTCAAGGATTGCAAAAAATATATGGTTTAAATAATTTTTATACTCTTTCACAATATTCTTCATTCCTAATCATTTTTAAAGGATAATAATCAATCATGGACTGAAATATCCGAAATAAAGTAAAGTGCTCAAAATTTGATGAGTGATATGAATGGAAATTCTTGGAAGGACCTTCATATCCGTTTATCCAGTGCAGTTGCAATCTGCACTGACGATGGTGACGGTGCAAAGGATGTTACAGAGACATGAAGCCGGGAAGGTCGCACCGAATTAAAAAATTTGGGAAATCTTAAAGCCACCGAGTAAACACCGCCGAATTTACACTGAGGGGCATAACATTAAATATCGTGCTGTGCATGCATGTTCCGGGTCGACACGATGCTCCGCCGTCGAGATTCTTTCCGAGAGAAAGAGAGAGAGAGAGATGAGATGCGCAATTGAGGAAGGACGATCGATCGATCGATCGAATCCCGTCAAGAAAACAGGCCTCTGCTTTGTAGCCTGTGACCTCAAGCCGAGCCAGTCCAAATGTCCTTTTTGACCTCAAAAGCTGACTCCAATAATCCGGTTCTACTGCGTGAGATGGACTCTTATGCGACACCAGCTGAATCAGAGGACTTCTTTGACTCGACTCTCCGCCCGGCCCAGCTCAAGGGAGGTCTTTGTTATCCTGGATTTCTCAGAATTTCTCAGGCGGTCCATGGCGTCTCGTTGCGTCGAGTCGAGTCTATGTGCAGAGTACTGCAGTCGACTGACCACTGACGGTGGGGCCAAGCCTTGGAATAAAAAAGCATAATTCTTCCCTGCTGCCCTCGAGCCCGGTGGTGGCAGGAGCTTCAGATGAGCAGATCGAGCGCAACGACATCGAGTATTCTAGTATTTCGAGGCGGATAGAGTTCTGTTTTATAAGACGTGGTCGCCAACTCACCGCTCTTTCTCGCTTGCTCAAGCACAGCGTGCCTGATGGAGAATGAGCCGGATCGGTCTTCTGGGCCTCGGCCTTATTGACGTCTGATAAAAATTTGGCGATTTTCCTCGCGACCAGCATTCTGAGATCGATCTGCTGCTACTCCTGGGTGAGCTAGAAGTTCTGAAGTTCTGCTGTGTCTACACGAAGGACTCATGGCTTCCCCCTTAGCAGCACGGTGGAAACTGCTCAATTGTCTGCGGATGGTATACGATCTCGAGTGCGCTGTGGAATCTTCTTGTACGTTCAGTGTCCCACTGTTGGCTGGAATATCGGAATGTTCAGACTATTTAATCGCTGGGCGATGCGGACTTGCGTGGAGACGTCAACTCCTGAAACCGAGTCAAATAAATGGGCATAAATGTATTCACGAGGCTCCTTTGGGAAAACTGAAGTGAAAAGTAAGCCCAACTTGGTGCCATGCACAAATCCATAGCTTACTTTCTCGTGGACCGCCTCCAAAATCAACGAAATGTACCTCAACCGTGGCGGCTTTCTTTCTCAGAGTCTGCACACGCGAGCTGATCCGACCACTTTCCGCAGTCACGCACTCACGAGGAGAAATAAAGTGGTGCAAGTAGGCACACCGCGACCGGGCAGCATAGAAGAAGCCTCCCTGCAGGTGGGTCAGCAGCATCAGCAGCAGCGACATTTTGGGCTGGAGGTCGTACGTAGTGTGCACACAGCCGCTGTCGCAGGAAGTTCGGAGAAGCGGAGCAAAAGGTTGTTGAGGACAAAAAGTTGATATCAGGCGCTCGATGCAGTCAACGAGCTGTCCCATAGCCGAAGTTTAAGGCTCGGTCTTCAGAGCAAGAACTCATAGGCGCATTCTCTCTAGCACTCCCTCTCTCTCTCCCCCTCTCTCTGCCTTTCACATGAAACTTTTAAGCAACAAATTTGACAAGCCCGTGGCCACATAGCTGCGACAGCGAGAGAGCGGTAGTGAGATTTCACAAGGAGGTTCTTCTCCTTTCTCAGTCACTGAATGCCCGGCATGGCAGACGATGGTGTAGTGGGTGTTCATGACATCATAAGCAGTACAGCCAATACTCCACGAGTCTCTTTCGCTGGAGATAATACGTCTGTTGGAAAATCCAGCATTCGAAAGGCGAGCAGCCGTTCAGGATTGCGTCGTATTGACTCCTTGGAGGCGGAAGCAAGTAGAGTCAAATCCATGGAAACACACCACGGGGTGAGTCACCTCATGCTCACACACGCTGCTAGTGATCGAGAGTATCCATGATAAGACGTGATGGGCGAGACCTCGATGGAATGCGAGACTCGGTTAGAAATTTCGAGATTGTTGTTGATCTATTATATACTCTGGGTCTCGACTTCCTGCCATTCAATCACACGAATGCATGCTCTTCATGCTCAGCTGGGGTGCTCTTATAAGCCGGTCACATTTTGGTTCAGATGAGTGTCCTTCGGGCAATAGAATCACATCGTCTGTCGAGGTTGAGTTCTTTCAAGTGATCTTGGACCTGAATTACAGCTCTCAGCCAAGACTCGTCACGTCTGCACGATACGTGAAATTTTGACCTCTGGAGTCTGATCGTTATAATGTGTTACACGTCTGCGTGCTTGGGTTATGTTTTTCTCCCAAGTGCCACCTTCACTTCAACTCTTTCAGCCGTCTCGAACGACTGGGTGAGACCACCAATTAAGTGAAAATCACAACTTGAACTGTCGTGAACTTGGGATTATTCACATTTACCGCAGAATATCCTCCAAGCAGAGCGTAACTTCTTAATATTTCCTATAGAAATTGCACAATTTGCCACGAATTGCGCACAAACTGGATCTCTCCTCGTGCCTGTTTTGATCAATTCGGCACACTAGATGTAGTCGCTATCAAACTCGCTTGCATTTTTTTCTCGAGACCGAGGACAAATCTTCAAGTAGCGGGTGAAATACAGACTCCAGATGTCGGATGACACACCCGGCCATGAAAAATGCGGGAAAAGCCCACCTCGGACGAATTCCAGTAACCTGATCGACTGAGTTCCTTATGGTTTGATTTAGTCTATCACTGATTTGACTGTGATATAAACTGGACAGCATGGACGCGAATCAAACTCCTCGACTGCCTGTACTGTACTTGTGTACTCACTCGCTCTGAACCTTAAATTTGTATGTTTTCTTGAGTCTTGACATTTTTGAGCTGACAACTGAGGAATCTTACCCACGTCATACGGGGCTGAAACTCCACGGTTTTTGCAGAATCAAAATCTACCGCTGTCGGTCACTCTCACATTGGCTTATCAAACGATCGGTGTAGTCTACGGAGATCTGGGCACTTCTCCTCTCTACGTGTTCGCGAGTACATTCCCAGATCGTGTACCATCAGAAAAGGACATTTTGGGAGCCTTGTCTCTGATCCTCTACACGTTCACCCTCATTCCTCTTATCAAATACGTCTTCATCGTCCTGCGTGCGAATGATCATGGAAATGGTGAGTCTTCCACGTGTGAGCCGAGGATGAACGCTCCAGAGTGGTCTGATTTCAGAACCGACGATGATTAGATAAATATGATTCGGTGTTGGACTCTTTCTTGTTACTCGCAATTCACAACTCAAGACGGACGGTGAATCGGTGCACCTTGCAGGTGGAACGTTCGCCTTGTACTCTCTGGTCTCCCGGTTCGCCAGAATTTCGGTGTCACCGAATCAGGTGCCAGAAGATCAGGAAGTCTCATCCTACAAACTGTCGACGCCCACCGACAGCATGAAGCGCTCTCAGAAGCTCAAAGAGGCACTTCAAAACCACCGGTGGCTCCGAACACTAATCGTGACAGTAGCTATCTTGGGGACATGTATGGTGATCGGAGATGGTGTGCTTACTCCATCCATTTCTGGTAAGCGCCGATATGCGTGATGCTACAAGGATGAAGCAGATTGGTTGCTGAAACCATCGCGTCAGAAATTTGCAGCTACATTTGTTAATTAAATTAGTCACATCATCACCGAGATCAGATCAAGGGACACAAGTTTTCAAATTCCAACTGTGAAACTAGTTATGTGCCGGCTGTGAACTAATACGAAGATTGTTGCAAACTTGGCAGTGCTTTCTGCGATTCAGGGGATCAAGGTCAACCAACCAAGTTTGGATCAAAGTAAGTGCTGTTCGAGGGCATACAGCAGGTTGAAGAACCTTTTTTCTGGCAGTTTTACGATGAGATCAAGGCAGAAACGTATTAACAAGGGAATTTCACGTTTCGAGGCATGGCATTAGCTGCGAGCACGGAAGGTTCTGATCCTGTTGTGAATGGCTGGCTATGTTCTGCGCAGACGTAATTGTCGTCATCACCTGCGTCATCCTGTTTGCTTTGTTCAACATCCAGCGATTCGGGACGGACAAAGTCGGCTACTTGTTTTCGCCCGTCGTTCTCGTGTGGTTCATATCGATCGCTCTGATTGGAATATACAACATCATCAAACAAGATCCGAGTGTATTTCGGGCCCTCAACCCCTATCACATGTACGAGTATATGTCAAGGAACAAGAAGCAGGGATGGATTTCCCTCGGAGGGATTGTGCTTTGCGTTACTGGTTTGTGCTTTCCGGGCTTGACCTCCGATTGATCTGCTTCATGAAGATTTTTCACAATTAGAATCTTTTGGGCATTTACGAACTAGAGGCATATAAACCCCGAAGCATATCTTGCAAGCTTTTCAAAAGCTAGTTAATCCACTTATGAGATTGAGCCTAAAAAGTAGCATTCTGGTCGATGTGCAGGAACTGAGGCGATGTTTGCTGACCTGGGTCACTTCTCGGTCAAGTCGATCCAGGTATACCCATTTCTAGAAACTCGAAGCTTTGCTTGTCAATTAGGCTTACTTCTCTGTACGTCGGTCAGCAGGATGTCAAATTCGATGGTAGATTCGAGTGAAAAAATTCTACCATCGAATTCTACCATCTTTTTTAAATTCCTGAACCAAAATTCATGTTCGGTGCAGATCGCATTCACGACCCTGGTCTACCCCTGCCTTGTGGCAGCTTACACCGGCCAAGCGGCTTACTTGCTGAAGCATCCAGAAGACGTGTCAGAAACCTTCTACAATTCTATACCAGGCAAGCTTGATTCTTTCTCTGCAACTGCAGCAAGTTTCACGTCACAGGCTGTCGAAAATTGCTAGGTGCTTATCAACTGATCGAGACGCGTGTGCACTGACATATGTGCAGAGCCAGTTTACTGGCCCATGTTCGTGGTGGCCACCGGTGCGGCTATCATTGCCAGTCAAGCCATGATTTCTGCGACGTTCTCCATTGTGGACCAGGCCATGACTCTGAGTTGTTTCCCTCGCGTCAAAGTGGTCCACACGAGCAAAAAATACGCCGGGCAAATCTACATCCCTGAGCTGAATTGGCTCATGATGGTCCTCTGCATCATCATCGCAGCTGGTTTCAGAGACACAACTCAAATCGGAAATGCTTACGGTGAGTCCACAGAATCAGGCTTTGTATCCATTCTCACTGATTCTAATGCAGATGGTAGGTGACTGATTTCAATTAAATGCTGAGCAAATGAGCTATCTGAGATTTCCATTCGAGCATGTCAAGATCAATTCCTGGGTGTAGGTTTCAGAATCCATCGAATGTCTCAGGAGATATCCTGAGGAGGAAAGGAAAGCCTGACGCAACGTGGTGCATGATGCATGGCTTGCAGGAGTGGCTGTGGTCTCGGTGTTCTTCGTCACGACCAACTTCGTCACTCTGATCGCCATCATGATATGGCAAGTGCCGCTCTGGATAGCCCTCCCCTGCTACGCGCTCGAGGGCTCGGTGGAGCTGACGTACTTCTCGTCGATTCTGTACAAGGTGCCGAAGGGCGGGTGGGTGCCACTGCTCTTCGTGGCGGTCTTCTTCACGGTCATGTACACGTGGCACTACGGGAGGGTGAAGAAGTACGAGTACGAGGTGAAGAACAAGGTGTCGCTGGATTGGGTGCTCGGGCTCGGATCCAACCTCGGCATCACGCGAGTGCCCGGAATCGGCCTCGTGTACTCGGAGCTGGCGCAGGGCGTGCCCACCATTTTCTCGCATCTGATCAGCAACCTCCCGGCCATGCACCAGATTCTCGTCTTCGTGTGCATAAAAAATCTCCCGGTGCCCAATGTTCCGGACGAGGAGCGATTTCTGATCCGTCGAGTCGGCCCCAAGAACTTTCGCATTTTCCGCTGCGCCGTGAGGTTCGGGTACAGAGACCTTCACGGCAGAAACGATGTGGAGTTCGAAGAGCAACTCATTCATGCTCTGAGCAACTTCATCAAAACGGAGGTGCCGGCGGGATCGGACGCCCCGCCGCTTCATCATCAAGTGATCGACGCAGATTGGGCGATCGAGGGAGATGTTCCCGCCTCTGCCATCGCCGAAGCTGCCAGAACGCTATCTCGTGGCAGCCTGGACATTTCGGAAGAGTCGATCTCGCAGACGGGGATTCGGCCCATGGATTTCAGACGGGCCGTCAGCGTGGAGCCTCCCGTGGAAGATGAGCTCGACGTATTGGATGCCTCGAAGCACGCGGGAGTAGTCTACCTCCTCGGTCACACCGACATCCGATCCCACAAAAAATCCTCCAAGTTCCGCAAGTTCCTGATCGATCACTACTACCATGCGCTCAAAAGGAACTGCCGAGCCTCGACGATTTCTCTCAACATCCCCCACGAGAGGCTCCTCCAGGTAGGCATGATCCATTACATTTAGATCCAGGATTCCATCTTCGTACACGCGGGCCTGCTTCCGATGCTGCCACCGCAGGCTCCAAACAGCGCTCAGAACCCGCCAGCCATTCACTCTAGAGCTAGTTTTCTCGAGCCCATTTCGATGAGTGATCGAGTGCGTCTCAGATGTACAGATTCGCATTCAGAACGTGCCCCCAGCTTTGCTCGTCTTGTACTCTCTCGAATACAACACGCGGCCGCTTCAGCTTCGAACTCCGTTAGAGGAAGTGAAGTGAATCGATCGATTTTCCTCGGTCACTGAATTGGGCAGCGCATCCTTCCATCAAATCTTAGCAGAAAATTCCATAATCGCGCTGAATAATCGAGCTTAAGGTTGTTAAGCGCGATTTCTGTAAATTCATTTAGTGTCGGTACCATTGCTTACCAGTCTGCGGCAGTTCAGCGAGTCATAGCTCTTAGCGCACGATGATCATACGAAACCGTGTTCACCCGCATTCTCTCATGGTAACTTCAAGACCACATACTATGTTTTAGTACAGTGGTTGTACTTTTGGATTATATTTTCAGTAACTCTGTTTGATTTCCATAAGAAACCTTTGACCGAATTTGATCTCTACTCCAGTCACTATCCCCCAGTCTTTTAAGACAAAATGTCGGCCAATGATTTATACCAAATACAGAATTCAATATCAAGATCTTGATATTGATTTTTCTGGGAAAGTTGGCTGTTTATGAAATTTGGAAGTTATTGTACAAGCATTTGCTTAAAGTGGAATCGGACTTGTGCATCTGAAATTACTACGGGTAGTTCTAAGATTCTAGGCAAGACGCTGTCAAAACCATCATAAAGAACAACGCTCGAAGACACAACCATCATTGCAACATCGCGATCTGAGGTATGTACTTTAGTGCCAAACATAGATTGTATTCTTCGAGAAATGAGAAGATTATATGTGGAAGCTTTGCTGGAATTACACATGTTGACAACTTTGTGCAAGGATGTGGACAAAGTACAACAATCTGATTTGTTGCCGAGGTAATAGGAGGGTAATTGAGATGATCTGGTATTATGTGCCAACACTGGAGATAGTTGTAAACCATATTAGAAGAATTGTGATTTCATTAGATAGACACAATAATTCACCACAACATAGAGAAAATTACTTGATGTATGTAACACATAGAGACATTTTGTCCCATGGTAAATATAGTAGATCATCAACCATGATCCAATATGAGTTTGTTATATTCTGAAATAATTCTTGTAATTGTCATCAACCATGTTTCAATATGAGTTTTTGTAAAGTGATAATTTGTTGCTATAGTGTGAAATAATTATTGTAATCATCATCTTACATGTTCCAATATGAGTTTTTGTAAAGTGATAATTTATTGTTATAGTGTGAGATAATTATTGTAATAATCATCTTCCATGTTCCAATATGAGTTTTTGTAAAGCGATAATTTGTTATTATAGTGTGAAATAATAATGTAATCATCGTCATCCATGTTCCAATATGAGTTTTTGTAAAGTGATAATTTGTTGCTATAGTGTGAAATGATAATGTAATCATCGTCATCCATGTTCCGATATGAGTTTTTGTAAAGTGATAATTTGTTGCTATAGTGTGAAATGATAATGTAATCATCGTCATCCATGTTCCGATATGAGTTTTTGTAAAGTGATAATTTGTTGCTATAGTGTGAAATGATAATGTAATCATCATCATCCATGTTCAAATATGAGTTTTTGTAAAGTGATAATTTGTTGCTATAGTGTGAAATGATAATGTAATCATCATCATCCATGTTCAAATATGAGTTCTTGTAAAGTGATAATTTGTTGCTATAGTGTGAAATGATAATGTAATCATCATCATCCATGTTCAAATATGAGTTCTTGTAAAGTGATAATTTGTTGCTATAGTGTGAAATGATAATGTAATCATCATCATCCATGTTGCAATATGAGTTTTTGTAAAGTGATAATTTGTTGCTATAGTGTGAAATGATAATGTAATCATCATCATCCATGTTGCAATATGAGTTTTTGTAAAGTGATAATTTGTTGCTATAGTGTAAAATAATCCTATAATCATCATCATCCATGTTCCAATATGAGGTTTTGTAAATTGATAATTTGTTGCTATAGTGTGAAATAATAATGTAATCATCATCATCCATGTTCAAATATGAGTTTTTGTAAAGTGATAATTTGTTGCTATAGTGTGAAATGATGATGTAATCATCATCATCCATGTTCAAATATGAGTTTTTGTAAAGTGATAATTTGTTGCTATAGTGTGAAATGATAATGTAATCATCATCATCCATGTTCCAATATGAGGTCTTGTAAACTGATAATTTGCTACTATGGTGTGAGATAATTCTTGTAGACCGATAATTTGCTTACATAGTGTGGGGAAATATTGTACATATCATATCAAAATACATCCACGAGAGTACTTTGTCCATGAATCTAAAGTGTGAAGTGAGATTGTCTTGACGAATTGCAATTCAAGATTGCCACAAAATTCACAACTAACCGACAAGATGAGCTTGCCGTGACTACACCCGAAGTCACAAATCTTTGCATTTACTCCGTTTTTGTAACAGTAGGATTCAAAGAGAAGTTTATTTGAAGATAGAAACATAATCTCTGAAGATGATAGATACCAACAATATTTCTCTTTTCCCTTATATAGCTCTCACCAACAAGTACAAGGAGATAAGATCTTATACACTCCATCAATGTCACTCATAGTGAATAGATGATATGACGAATAACTCTAACAAGCACAAGGATCACTGACGTGACGTTGTCAACTATCACACATACTCTCTTCCTACCAAGCGCGCGGATCGCTGACGTGACAACTATGATTAGTGCATACTAAAGTATCTGTATTAACATTTAAACTAAACTCTACGTTAGTTCTAACTAACTAAAGATGGTTACAAACCTCCCTCTTTTAAGACGCAACGTACTCGTTGCACATCCATTCAAATTCTTGAACTATCAACTATGCATTAGTTAGATTTTGAGCTGGTTCCTAATTTGATTTTTATTATAGATATAGTTTCCACTGAAGTAAATACTCAACCTTAGGATATTTGTGGCATCGACGCTGTTTTTTGAAGATCTTTTCTAACTCAATTTTCTCTTGATTAACTATCAAGCTTGGTAAAGGAGGTAACTTTAGTGGATTTGTGAATTGTTTTGATCATTATACATTTTTGCCAAAAGTAAACTCGTTGGATGCTCTCAAAGATCTTTTTCACTTCCACATGACACAACTATTGCCTCATGATTTTCTAATAAAATCATTGTGCGTAACTCTTGATCTTGCAGAATCCATAAACATTGTTTGTAGAATGTCAAACCTCTAGCCTTCATTGACTTCCACCTTGTAATGTCCTTATGATCTCTTCATACTCCTTATTGCATGTGTCATCTTGTTCCACCAATCTGCTTGAATCTTCACTTTGGCAACATAATTCAAACAAGTCATGCGTGTAGCGCATTTTCAAGTTGCTTCTTGCCCTCCGCGTACACAATCTTCATGTTGAAGGTTTGACGCATGTAACCATCTTTTGTTAGTTAGAACTAAAGTGGAGATTACTCTAAATGTTGATTAGATACTTCAACGTGCACTAGTCGTAGTTGTCACGTCAGCGATCCAGTCGCTTGATAGGTAGAGAGTAGGTGTGTTAGTTGACAGTGCCACGTCAGCGATCCGTGTGCTTGTTAAAAAGAATTGAGTCTGTTAGTTAGTGTGTTAGTTGGGAGTGCCATGTCAGCGATCCGTGTGCTTGTTAAAAAGAATTGAGTCTGTTAGTTAGTGTGTTAGTTGGGAGTGCCATGTCACCGATCCGTGTGCTTGTTATGGTTATCCGCCATGTCATCCATCCACTAGTAGTGGAATGGATGGTGGGGATAAGATCTTATCTTCTTGTACTTGTTGGTGAAAGCTATATAAGGAAAGTAGAACTGTTGTTAGTATCTCTCATTCTTAGAATTTACGTTTTTATCTTGGAGTAAACTTCTCTCTAAACCCCAGTGTTACAATAGTTTCAGAGCGACATTGCTCTTTACTTGGGTGTGTATTAACCCTCATGGAATAGCAAGTGAATGATGATGGAGTGTAGTTTTGAGAGTGTATAGAGGCTGGCAGAGGTCATTGATCTGCATGTAGAGAGAGGTGGAAGGGATGAACTTGTGGTTTTGCAGATATGAACGAGCTTGACTGGAATTCAGTATAGCACTTGACAATTTCTATCCTATCCGATATTCACCTTCGTTGAATGGAAAAACATCATTTTCAGATGTACCTTGTGGCATGTTTGGGTGCAGATTTTATTACTAAAGTGATGGAGTCGAGAGCGCCACTAATTCTTTCAATAGTTACTTATGGAGAGACTTGGAATTGTACCATATACATTTTAAACTGAATGTATCATGAATTTGAATCACAAACATCCGTCCTTGTTTGATTCAACACTTATGTAGAGATTAGAACAATATACCGACAAAACATATTATGGAAAGATTTTTTTGTGAGGAATTATGGATTAGATTATTATAGAGCTGTGATAAATACACCTATATTTTTTATGGCTTCATTTTTGAAAGGTCAGATAGTGATTATATTCACTGTGTATTAGAGTGAGTGCGAGAAAACATGAGGACATCAATCGATATGAATGAGGTTTTCAACGCAATCATAGCGGAGATGAAGGAGTTGAGAAAAACAATTGTAGATGTGCATACCAAGTAGCAAGCCATGGAAGATAAAATCTTCGCATTGGAGAGTGAGAAAGTAGAAAGAGAAAAAATATTGGAAAGATGGAAGTTGAATCTCAAATTCAAGCTTCCTAAGTTTAGCCAGAATCAACTCCTATTGATATAGTAGAGTCAAATAGGAAACATATTCAAGAGATTGAAGATCAAACAAATCTTTTACTTTGAATGGAAAAATGCTATAAGGTGGAAGCTTACAATGGAAGTAGTGTACAAGTGTTAATGGATGAATAATGATGATGAATATTCATTTATACTATTTTCATGTTTCTGATTACATTGCATGAATGTTCGTGAGATCTTATCTTACGGATAAGGCTCTCACATGGTACATAATATAGAAGAGAATGGTTTCAGAACGAGGTGCTATCGTTTCGTGGAGTCAAATGCAGGAATGACTTCTGCAAAATTTTCAAGCGGTGGACTCTCTTTCAACTGCAATAATGAAGTTGTGGGATCTCAAGTAGAAAGTAGATATTTATGAATACATTGAAGAATTTCGTGGAAGTCTCTATCATGGATATGAGTGGAGCACAAACCCTTAGACGTGTTCAAACGAGGCTTGAAGGATCGAATTTGAATGAAGTTGATGTTAAGCAATCCATCTATCGTGAATGAAGCAATCGCAATTGCTCAACAAATTTTGGGTGCTTTTGGTGTCTTACACAATGAACCAGTAAGCAATTTTTGAGATCCATCTAGTTCAACATCTATGCAGTTCGGAAACCTTCGACGTAGATAAGGTTTTGTACCAACAAGAGCACCACCAGCAAGATTTAGAGGTGAGATTCAGCGACCAAGAGTTCCAAATTTGCAAGAAGGTTATGCAAATAACACAATGGTTCGAGGAGAAGCTGGAGTTCGTCAATGCTATGCATGTGGACGAATGGATCATGTTGCTAAGTTTTGTCGGATTTGACCGACATCAAAAGGAGTACGGTACATACAACGACGACCGTTCAACAATATGGAGGGGTGTAAGAAAAAGTTTCGAGAAACGAAGATCACCAATAAACTTGCCTTGCGGCCTTACTGGTTCTAAAAAATGAAGAAAAGTCGAGGTTGCAAGAAGTCAATGGTTGGGAGCTCATGAAGGGAGTAAAAAGCAAGCTCAACTTATTGCCACCGATGGTTTGATGAAAGAACACAAGGTGAGAATTTTAATTGATCTTGGAGCTACAAAGAATTTTCTATCAAGGAGTGTTGCTATGAAATGAGGTTTGATGTTGATGAAAGACGTGAGTGAATTGCCAAACAGTCAAACAGAAGTGATAAAAACACTACCACAGAGTGTAGAATTATTCATAGGTTGATACAAAGAGACCATTGAATGAAGAATAATTCTTTTAGCACGATATGATGTAATCTTTGTAATGCCATGGATGGAGCAATACAATTCAAAGATAGATAGGAAAAGAAAAGTGATTACAAGTAGTGGATGTAAGATATATGGAAATAGAATTGTATCTTAGAATAGGAATTTATCACTCTTTGTGATGGGAACCATATCTACCTAAAACATATATCAATTCTAGAGATGATGTATGTTTACTTTAATTTATAAGAGATTTTGGGTCCACTGACAAACTTTACATTTCGGAGTTCTTGAACTACATTTGTATTGAGTATAAAGATGTTTTTCCATATGATTTACCTGTAGTATTATCACCAAAAAGGCGAGTAAACACAAGATTGAGGTGATACTTGGAAGTACATCAATTTGCAAAGCTCCATATTGTTTGGCTTCAAAAAAAAATTGGACGAATGCAAAGCTCAAGTGGAGTAGATGTTGAGCAAGAGTTTCATTAAACCAAGTGTTTCACCTTAGAGAGCTCCTGTGCTGTTTGTGAAGAAAAAGTATAGATCCATGAGACTATGCATCGACTATCGAGGGTTGAATCAGCAAATGGTAAAAAAAAAATATACATTACCTCGTATGGATGATTTGTTAGATCAACTTCAAAGAGCGAAGTACTTTACCAAGCTACAATCAAGAAGAGAAGAGAAGCAGCTACAATCAAATTTGAATTGCATATGAAGATGTCCACTTGACAATTTTTCTTACTAAGTATGACCACTTTGAGTATGTAGTGATGTCTTTTGGTATCATTAATGCACCAGCTACATTCATGGAATTGATGAACAATATCTTTTGTCTTTATCTAGATAAATCTGTCATTGTTTTTCTAGATGATAGATTGGTGTATAGCAAAACTTTGAGTGATCATAAAAGTTATTTACGTAAGGTACTTCAAGTCTTGAGAAACAATCAATTGTATGCCAAAGCTTCAAAATGTGAATTTGGCAAGTCAGAAGTAGATTACTTGGATCATACAGTTATAGCCACATGAATCCAAGTGATGAGTGAGAAGATAGATACCATTCAAAAATGAACAGCACCTGAAGATCAAACTTAGTTGAAGAGTTTTCTAGTACTCACTAGATTTTATCGTAGATTTGTGAAAGGTTTTGCTCGCTTAGCTCAATCTTTGACTTCCATGTTAGGGAAAGATAAAAAATGAAGACAATGAAAGTACTATCAAGTTGATTACTGACGCATTAGGTACAACGGTAGGTGGCATACTTCAACAAGAATGGGAGGATGTATGACATCTAATTGTTTTCTATTTTTATAATTTGATGGCGGCGGAACAAAATTATCACACGATAGAATTAGAGGAGTTAGCCATTGTGTTGCCAAGCAAACATTGAAATCATTACTTGGATGATAAGGAGTTTGTGATGGAGACCAATCATAACCTCTTTTGATAACCCTAACAAGTACACGGATCGCTTACGTAACGCTATCAACTAACACACTATCTAGCACACTCAATCCTTACAAACAAGCACACAGATTGATGACGTGGCGTTGTCAACTTACACTTATACTCTATACCTACCAAGTGCGCGGATCGCTGGCGTGACAGCTATGACTAGTGCACGCTAAAGTATCTATATCAACATCTAAAGTAACTTCTACTCTAGTTCTAACTAATCAAAGATGGTTACATAAAGACGCAAGTCAAGTTTAATGGTGATCTTTGTTTTGCGAAACTTCTTCCTTAATCTCTTCATACTCTATCCCTTCCATTTTGTTGACCTGTTGTCGCTGTATGGGCCGTACTCCTTGTGGTGCCGGTCAAGTTTGGCAAAAACTGACAATGTGATCCATTCGTCCACATGCATAGCATAGACAATTGTCATGAACTCATGCTTCTCCTCAAACCATTTTGTTATTTGCATAACTTTCTTGCAAATTTGCAACTCTCGGTAGCCGAATCTCACCTCCAAATCTTGGCGGTGGTTATCTTGTTGGTGCAAAACTTTCTCCACGTCGAAGGTTTTCCAACTCCATTGGTGTTGAGCTAGATGGATTTCAATTTTTTTTTTACTGATTCATGGTGTGTGACACAAAAAACACTAAAAATTTGTTGACCAATTGCTATTGCTTCATTTACTATGGATAGATTGCTTATCATTGATTCCTTTCAAATTCAATACTTCAAGCCTCGTTTGAACGCGTCCAAGATTTCTTTTTCACTTATATCCATGATAGAAACTTGAAGATCACAAAATTTTTCAATATACTCATGCATACTTCCATTCTACTTCAAATGCCACAACTTGATTCTTGCAATTTGACGAAAGTCCACCGTTTGAAAAAATTGTAGAATTACTTCATGCATTCCAATCCATGAAATGGTAACATCTCGTTGTATACCATGTGAGAATTTTATTAGTAATATATAATCTCATGAACATTCTTGCAATATACTTAGAAACATGAAAATGAGATAAATGAATATCCATACTCAATATCCATACCTTTAACGCTTTCATCCACCCATTAGCATTTCTGCTCTACTCCCTTTGTAAGCTTCCATCTTACAAAATTTTTTCATTAGAATTAAAAGATTTGCTTGATCTTCAATCTTTTAAAGACATCTCATATTTGACTCTGCTGCATCAATAAAAGTTGATTGTGGCTGAACTTGAGGTTCAACTTCCATATCTCCAACTTTTTTTTTTCTACTTTTTCACTCTCAAATGCAAAGATTTTATCTTCCATGACTTGCTTCTTAGTATGTCTATCTACTATCACTCTTTTCAACTCCTTCATCTTCACCATGATTGCGTTGAGAATCTAATTCATATGGATTGATGTCCCCATGGTTTCTCACACTCACTCTAATACAAAGTGAGAATAATTACTATCTGATCTCTAAAAAATGGAGTTACAAAAGATAATTGATTCTATCACCGCTCTATAGTACTCTTTCGCATAATTTATCACAAGAAAATCTTTCCATAATTTTTTTGGTCGATATACTGTTCCAGTCTATACATAAATGAAGAATCGAACCGGGACGAGTGTTTCGAGATTCAAATCTATAAAACATTCAATATAGAATTTATATGGTACAATTCCAAGTCTTTCTATGACTAACTATTGAAAGAATCAATGACACTATCAATTCCATCACTCTTATCATAATATTTGCACCCCAACAAGTCACAACGGACATTCAAAAATGATGATTCTCCATGCAACAAAGATAAATATCGAATAAGTTAGAAATTGACTAGTGCGATGTTGAATGTAACCATCTTTAGTTAATTAGAACTAAAGTAAAGATTACTCTAAATATTGATATATATACTTTAGTGTGCACTAGTCATAGCTGCCACGTCAGCGATCCGCGCACTTGGTAGGTATAGAGTGGATGTGTTTGATAACAGTGCCACATCAGCAATCCGTGTGCTTGTAGTTAAGGATTAAGTGTGTTAGTTGGCAGCGCCAACGCAGCGCCACGTCAGCGATCAGTGTGTTTGTTAGGGTTATCTGCCACGTCATTCATCCACTAGGAGTGGGATGGATGGTGGGGATAAGATCTTATCTCCTTGTACTTGTTGGTGAAAGCTATATAAGGGAGAGGAGAACCATTGTTGGTATCTTTCATCTTCAGAGTTTACGTTTCTATCTTCGAGTGAGCTTCTCTCTAAACCTTAATGTTACAATGGTATTAGAGCAACATTGCTCTTTCCTTGTATGTGGATTACCCCTCATGGAATAGCAAGTGAGTGATGATGGAGTGCAGTTTTGAGAGTGTATAGAGGCTGGTAGAGGTCATTCATCTGCATGTAGAGAGAGGTGGAAGGAAGAAATTGTGGTTTTGCAGATATGGACGGGATTGACAGGAATCCAGTACCGCACTGGCCTGCAACCTCCGGGCTGACTCTCAAGCAGATTTACCTCTCATGGCTTTGCGGTAGCGCATCATGGTTCTAGAAGACTAGGATTCATCCTCACACTCATAACCCAAACACCTTCTCTCACAAACTCTCCATGTATCACTCCAACTCACACACAAACTCTCCTCACATCACTCTCTTCACGTAAACGCAAACACACGTCGATACTCCAAGATACTCAAAAACTTCACTCCTTCAGTCCTAAAACAAGTCTTCACACATGTATCTCCAAACTTGCTTAAGAGTTGATACTCTACCTCTCTATTTATACTACTTGATAAATTACCATAGTAACATGTGGTTATGTCTCAGAACTTACTTTTACCTAGGTAAGTTTGACTAACACTCTCTATGTGGCAACATGCCATTGGCCTAGCTAAACATTCTAGAAGTTTTCGGAATCCAAGGTTGAGGTGGCGAGATGCCATTGGAAGCTTTTAAACTTCTACAAGATTCTTAGCCACTAAATCAACACTAGACTTAGTCTAGCCAATCATCTTTCATACATTTTAGTCTAACCAATCAAATCCAAGCTTTAAGTGAAATATCTAATCCCTTGGAATCTAGAACTTTTGTATAAGACAAAATAGAAGTGCTCACTCCACTCTTCTAGAACTCCGCTACTTAATCTGCCAACTATAGACATCGTAGCCAAACTTAGTCATGACTAGATAAATTTAGTTATAACTAACTAGTTTAGTCATAACTAGCTAGACTTAGCTATGCCTTGGCTAATCGTACTTAATCACTTGACCACTTCTAAGACTTAGTACATATGTGCAACACCCGGTCTTACATGCCAATTGCTAACCTATTCGATATTCACCTTCGTTGCATGGAGAAACATCATTTTCGGATGTACTTGTGGCTTGTTGGGGTGCAGATTTTATGACTAGAGTGATGGAATCGAGAGTGCCACTGATTCTTCCAATAGTTACTTATGGAGAGACTTGAGATTGTACTATATAGATTCTATACTGAATGTTTCATGGATTTGAATCGCGAACTATCTATACCGGTTCGGTTTAGTACTTATGTAGAGATTAGAACAATATATCGACAGAAGAGGATATGGAGAGATTTTCTTGCGAGGAATTATGGAGAGTAGTACTATAGAGATGTGATAGAATCACCTGCACCTTTTCTGGCTCCTTTGTTGAGAGGTCAGATAGTGATTATACTCACTTTGTATTAGAGGGAGTGTGAGAAAACATGGGGACATAAATCGATATTGAGGTTCTCAATGCAATCATGGCTGAGATGAAGGAGTTGAGAAAAGCGATAGAAGTTGGTCATACCAAGCATCAAGCCATGGAAGATAAAATCTTCGCATTAGAGAGTGAGAAAGTAGAGAGAGAGAGTTTGAGAGATGGAAGTTGAACCTCAAGTTCAAGTTTCCCAAGTTCAGCCAGAACCAACTCCTATTGATGCAGCAGAGGCAAATAGGAGATGTCTTCAAAAGATTGAAGATCAAGCAAATCTTTTGCTTCGAATGGGAAAATCCCTTAAGGTGGAAGCTTACAAAGGGAGTAGAGCAATGGGAGTGTTAGACGGATGGATTATGAAGATGAATATTCATTTATCCCATTTTCATGTTACTGATTATATTGCAAGAATGTTCATGAGATTTTATCTTACGGATAAGGCTCTCACATGATACACAACATGGGAGAGAATGCTTTCAGAACGAGGTGTTACCATTTCGTAAAGTGGAATGGAGGAATGACTTCTGCAAAATTTTCAAGCGGTAGATTCTCTTCAAACTGCAAGAATGAAGTTGTGGGATCTTAAGCAGAAAGAAGTTATTCATGAGTACATTGAAGAATTTTGTGATCTTCAAGTTTCTATCATGGATATGAGTGGAGCAGAAGACTTAGAATTTTTCAAACGAGGCTTGAAGGATTAATTTGAAAAGAAACGATGGTAAACAATCCATCTACTGTGAATGAAGCAATCGCAATTTGCTCAACAAATTTTGAGTGCTTTTGGTGTCACACACGGTGAACCAATAAGCAATTTTTGAGATCCATCTGGTTCCACAACGATGGAATTGGAAAACCTTCGACGTATAGAAGATTTTGCACCAACAAGAGGACCACCACCAAGATTTGGAGGTCAGATTCGGCGACCAGGAGTTCCAAATTTGCAAGAAGGTTATACAAATCACGGAATGGTTCGAGGAGTAGCTGGAGTTTGTGACAATCGTCAATGCTATGCATGTGGACGAATGGGTCACATTGCCAAGTTTTGTCGAATTCGGCCGACACCATAAGGAGTACGGTCCATGAAACGACAACCGTTAAACAACATGGAGTATATAGAGTAAGAAGAGATGAAGGAAGAAGTTTCACTAGTAAACTTGCCTCGCGACCTTAATGGTTCTACAAAACGAAGAAAAGGCGAGGTTGGAAGAAGTCAATGGTTGGGAGCTCATGGAAAGAGTAAGAAGCAAGCTCAACTCATTGTCACTAATGGTTTCATGGAAGTACACAAGGTGAGAGTTTTAATTGATCTTAGAGTAACTGAGAATTTTCTATCAAGAAGTGTTGCTATGAAGTTAGGTTTGATGTTGATGAAGGACGTGAGTGAAGAAGTTGAATTGTCAAACGGGCAAACTGAAGTGATGGAAACACTACCACAGAGTGTAGAATTATCCATAGGTAGATACCAGGAGAGCATTTAATGGAGAGTAATTCATTTAGCTCGATATGATGTCATCCTTGGAATGTCATGGATGGAGCAATATAATCCGAAGGTAGATTGGAGAAGAAAAGTGATTACAAGTAGTGGATGGAAGATCTATGGAGATAGAATTAGATTTCAGAATAGGAATTGACCCTTCTTTGTGATGGGTACAACATCCATTTTTCTAGAGATGATATATGTTTTCTTGGACTTATAAGAGATATTGGGTCCACGGACAAACCTTACATCCTAGAGTCTTTGAACGACATTTTTATGGAGTATAAAGGTGTTTTTCTAGATGATCTACCTGCAGGATTACCACCAAAGAAGTGAGTAGATCACAAGATTGAGGTGATACCTAGAAGTAGACCAACTTGCAAAGCTCCATATCGTTTGGCTCCAAACGAATTGGAAGAATGCAAAGCTCAAGTGGAGGAGATGTTGAGCCAGGGATTCATTCAACCAAGTGTTTCATCTTATGGAGCTCCAGTGCTCTTTGTGAAGAAGAAGGATGGATCCATGAGACACTGCATCGATTATCACAAGTTGAATCGGCAAACGGTGAAAAACAAATATCCATTACCTTGTATGGATGATTTGTTTGATCAACTTCAAGGAGCGAAGTACTTCACCAAGCTAGATTTGAGAAGCGGCTACAATCAAATTCGAATTGCAGATGAGGATGTTCACAAGACAACTTTTTGTACTAGGTATGGACACTTTGAGTATCTAGTGATGCCTTTTGGTCTCACTAATGCACCAGCTACATTCATGGGATTAATGAACAATATCTTTCGCACTTATCTAGATAAATTTGTCATTGTTTTTCTAGATGATATATTGGTGTACAGGAGAACTTTGAGTAATCATAGAATTCATTTACGAGAGGTACTTCAAGTTTTAAGAGACAATCAATTGTTTGCCAAAGCTTCAAAATGTGAATTTGGCAAGTCAGAACTAGATTACTTGGGTCATAGAGTTACAGCTACAGAATCCAAGTGATGAGTGAGAAGATAGATGCCATTCAAAATTGGATAGCACCGGAGTATCAAACTCAATTGAAGAGTTTTCTAGGGCTCACTGGATTCTATTGTAGATTTGTGAAAGTTTTTGCTCGCCTAGCTTAGACCTTGACTTCCATGTTAGGGAAAGTTCAAAAATGGAGATGGGAAACAGTTTAAGAATTAGCTTTTCAAGCATTGAAAGATGCTTTGTTTTACACATATATT
The DNA here is from genome assembly GCA_037833965.1 of Marchantia polymorpha subsp. ruderalis. Lineage (NCBI taxonomy): Eukaryota > Viridiplantae > Streptophyta > Marchantiopsida > Marchantiales > Marchantiaceae > Marchantia > Marchantia polymorpha. Next base: position 918,592 of record AP031357.1, read on the forward strand.
CTCAAGTGATATGATCATAACCGTTATATCAAGTTGGCTATTGACGCATCAAGTACAACAGTAGATGGCATACTTCAACAAGAATGGGAGGATGGATGACATCTAGTTGCTTTCTATTCTCAAAAGTTGGTGGCGGCGGAACAAAATTATCACATGACAGAACGAGAGGAGTTAGCCATTATGTTGGCAACCAAACATTGAAAACATTACTTGGGTGATAAGAAGTTTGTGGTGGAGACCGACCATAAGACCTTGGTTTATTTGGAAACTCAGAAGGATCTGTCCAAACGACAAATTCGATGGATAGAGTGGCGTCAACGCTTCAACATGAAGATTGTGTATGTGGAGGAAAAGAAGCAAGTTGCAGATGCTCTCACACGCATGCCTTGTTTGAATCATGTTGCAAAAGTGAAAATTCAGACCGATTGGTGGAGCAAGATGACACAAGCCACAAAGGAGGATGAAGAGATCACTCGGGCACTACAAACTGGAGAGGCAGAGAAATCTCGAGGTTTGGCGTTTTACAATCAGTGTATATGGATTCCACAAGATCACGATTTGCGTAGAATAATTTTGGCAAAAAGTCATGACACAGCCATTGCAGGTCATGTGGGAGTGGAAAAAACCGTGGAGAGTATACAACAAATGTACTATTGGCCCAAAATACGTGAGGATGTGGAGTCTTATGTTCAAAGTTGTGTTGCTTGTCAACAAAACAAGGCAAGTAATAAAAAATCAGCGAATTTATTACAACCTCTTCCTATTCCCGCACAGCGGTGGAAACATGTCACCATGGATCTTGTATGTGAGTTACCAAGGACTTCGTTAGGACATGACTCAGTGGTGATTTTTGTGGACAAATTGAGCAAGATGATTCACATCAGGCTAGACACAAAAATAGTAACAGCTCCATAACTAGCTCAATTGTATCTAGATGCAGTTTTTGTGAATCATGGCTTAAGCCAATGTTAATCACGGATAGAGGAACTCACTTCACTAGTTTTTTTTGGAAAAATTTGTTTAGTTTTTTTCAAAACAAAACTAGCAATGTCAACGGCCTATCACTCTCAAACTGATGGACAAACGGAGAGGGCAAATAGAACCATAGAGGATATGCTACAAGCATTCACACTAGAAGAGCAAGAAGAGTGGGACAACCTTTTGCCACTTGTGGAATTTGCATATAACAAATCTCTCAATGATCCACAAAAGTGTCTGTATTTTTTCTTATGTATGGAGCTCATCCTATAACTCCCTCAAGTTTGATGAGACTTCTCAAAGGAGAGGAGTTTTCGACCAAAGTTGCTGCAATCAACGAATTTGTGAAGCATATTCACCGAGGACTACATTAGGCCAAGGAGAAGTTGGTGATAGCTCAAAATCTGCAAAAGCTGCATGCCGATGCTCATCGCAAAGAAGTGGTTTTTGAGGTTGAAGATCATGTTTGGTTATCTACAACGAACTTTGTCTCTTGTAGGAACATCAAAGTTGAACCCTAGGTTCATTGGTCCATTTTTGGTTTTAAAGCGTGTTGGTGAAGTGTCATACAAGTTGGAACTTCCGTCACATATGAAAATACACCTAGTATTTCATGTGTCACGATTGCGAAAACATGTACCACGACCAAAACAATTCACCAACTAACCAGCACCACCTCCTCTTCCAACCTTGACAGCAGATCATGAGTAGTATGAGGTAGAAAAGATACTCAAGAAACGTATTGGAGTTCATAAATATCCCAAAGTAAAGTATTTGATTCAATGGAAAGGTTATCCATTATATTAATCAACTTGGAAATCAACTAAAAATTTAGCAAATGCATCTTTGATAGTTCAGGAGTTTGAACGTATGTGCAACGAGAACGTTGCATCTTAAAAGGAGGGAGGTTTGTAACCATCTTTATTTAGTTAGAACTAAAGTAGAGGTTACTCTAAATATTGATATAGATACTTTAGTGTGCACTAGTCATAGCTGCCACGTCAGCGATCCGCGCACTTGGTAGGTATAGAGTGGATGTGTTTGATGACAATGCCACGTCAGCAATCCGTGTGCTTGTAGGTAAGGATTAAGTGTGTTAGTTGGGAGCGCCACGTCAGCAATCCGTGTGCTTGTAGGTAAGGATTAAGTGTGTTAGTTGGGAGCGCCACGTCAGCGATCAATGTGCTTGTTAGGGTTATCTGCCACGTCATCCATCCACTAGGAGTGGGATGGATGGTGGGGATAAGATCTTATCTCCTTGTACTTGTTGGTGAGAGCTATATAAGGGAGAAAAGAACCATTGTTGGTATCTTTCATCTTCAGAGTTTACGTTTTTATCTTCGAGTGAGCTTCTCTCTAAACCCTAATGTTACATTGGATTCCTGTCAAGTCCGTCCATCTTTGCAAAACCACAATTTTTCTTTCTATCTACATGTAGATCAATGACCTTTGTCAACATCTATACACTTTCAAAACTGCACTCCATCATCACTCACTTGCTAATCTATTAAGAGTAATTGTAACCATCTTTAGTTAGTTAGAACAAAAGTAAAGGTTACTCTAAATATTGATATAGATACTTTAGTGTGCACTAGTCATAGCTGCCAAGTAAGCGATCCGCGCACTTGGTAGGTGGAGAGTAGGTGTGTTAATTGACAGTGCCATGACAGCAATCCGTGTGCTTGTTGCTAAGGATTGAGTGTGTTAGTTGGGAACGCCACGTCAACGATCCGTGTGCTTGTTAGGGTTATCCGCCACGTCATCCATCCACTAGGAGTGGGATGGATGGTGGGGATAAGATCTTATCTCCTTGTACTTGTTGATGAGAGCTGTCGTAGGGAGAGAAGAACCATTGTAGGTATCTCTCATCTTCATTGTTTACGTTTCTATCTTCGAATGAGCTTCTCTCTAAACCCTAGTGTTAAAGTAATCCACTCAAGGAAAGAACAAGGTTGTTATCATATCATTGTAACATTAGGGTTTAGATAGAAGTTCACCTGAAGATGGAAACATAAAATTTGAAGATGAGAGATACCAACAATGGTTTAACTCTCCCTTATATTTACTCCTCAAAAATTCATGTTTGGAGCTGCGCAATTCAAGTACTTCGTTGATGATAAGAAATTTTCCACAATCATTTTCTATGAGTCACAAAAATTTCCATACCAAATCACATATATGTGCAATTTGCTCAATCCAACCATCATGGATCCATTGATAACTTAAAATCAATGAAGGTTTAAATTTTGATCTCCAGTCTGATTCTCACTCAAATTTAACTCAGATCGCTTTGCGGTAGCTCATCATGGTTCTAAAAGACTAGAATTATCTCTCATGTCCATGTCACAAACATACTCTCACACAATCTCTCCACTCATCTTATATATCGACACTTCAAAATACTAAAAACCTCATTTCTTTGTTGATGAAACAAGTGTTTACACAATGAATTCTCCAAACTTGCTTGACAGTCTCTTGCCTACTTCTCTTTATATACTACTTGAGAATTTACCATAGTAACAAATGATAGTTTTTATCTAACTTACTTTTACAAAGATAAATCATAGTTCGTTTAACAAGTTATCAATATGTGGCAACATGCCATTGACATTCTAATCCTTCTTGATGATTACTAATTCCTAGATTGATGTGACGACATGTCATTTGTGCATTTTCAACTTCTAAAACCTCCACTTGACACTAAATCAACATTATAATTAGTCTAACTAATGAGATCTCCATGACCTAGTCAAACCAATCAAAACCGAACATAAAATCAAAATTATTTTTTCTTATCATTTAAAATTTTATACAAAACAAAATAGAAGTGTTCATTCAAATCTTCAAGAAATTCTTTAGTTATTTTGCTAAATGTAAATATTATAGCTAAACATAGTTATAACTTAATAAACATAGTCATAACTAGCTAGATTTAGCCAGAATTAGCTAGAATTAGTCATATCTAAGCTAATTGTGATTAAACCCTTGGCTAATTCAAATTCTATTTCACACATACAACATATAACATACAGGTTTATAGAGCATAAAGAATCTGCCATGTTGGCAATCATGCAATGGACTTGTACTCTGTCACCTAGAACAACCATTGGACCTTCATCACTTGATTCACAATGCACATTATCAATGTCACTAGACACATTGTTTGAAACGCCATGAGTTTCTTATCTGAAATGACAAAATGATCCATCTTATCTTTGCGTAAAAAACATACATAATTCATTATACTCTTTCCTTTGGGTCGATCGACTAATTGCAAGAAGTGTAATTCTTTCAACATGACAAGACGCGACTCGTGACAAAAAATGGCGTGAACCTTTTTATTTTGAATTGTAGCCTCGTTTTTTATTATGAAAATCACTATATGTAATACATACAATGAATTGTGTTGATGAAAATTCACAAAAAATTGATAAGTGAAAAAGTGCAAACTTGAAAAGACGCACATGTGATATGCTATTTTGGCTTTGTTCACAAAAATTCACAATAATGTTCAGCCTCACGAGTAGTGTAACAATCTTCAAGATGTATGAATCAGCCCATAATCCATAGACCGACTGTTATATTGGCCTTCTCACTTCCTACATCCTCCACCACGTCACACATAGCCTAAGAAGATGAAATGGAAAGTTCATTCATGCCCAACTTCTTCCTTGGTTCTCTTGGTTGACTCACTCCACTTGACTGTGTACTCCGACTTGGCATGTACTTCATGAAAATTGACTCATCTACAAATCGATCACGTTTTTTCTCATGTGCAAGGATATACACCTTTGACTTTGAATTCTCTCCTTTTTCAAAAGTGCATTGATGAGGAAATACATCAATGAATGCTACTCCCTAATCCTTGGCTTGTTTTGTGGCCGGTGCATTGTTCTTGTGCCGAACTCCATCATGTTGTCGAGGTTTAGGACAATTTCGCTGAAAATGAGAACCGTCACAAATAAAACAAGAAATTGCAAAGTTCCTTGGAGGTGAATTTCCTCTTGAAGTATAATTTCCATACCTCCTAAAGCCTACTCCTACATTTTGATTACTCTTCTTGCACAACCGTATACACTGATCTTGAGATTCGCTAGAGTCTCGGTGATAGATTTTAACTCATTTTGCAAATCTACACAAGGATTCGCAATCGTGAAGGAATTAGCAAGATTTGAACCAATGGATCTTCCTACAACCAATGGAGATACATCTCTAGCCACCAAGCTAGAATCATCATCTTCTAAGTTTTTCTCAATTTTAATAGCAATTCGAATGATTTCAGCTTTAGAAGAAGCCTTCTCATATCTCACTTTTTTTCAAATCTCTAATCTCAAACCTCCAACAAATTTCTTCATAAGCATTGTCTTATCCCCATCATTGTAGCATCCACTTGTTCTTCACCCTTCCTCAACACCATGTGAAATCTATACTCCAACTTTTCTGTTCTTTCCACATAGATCATCACATTTTCATTATCTACTCGTTTCAAGAAAATAATCTCATACATCAACTTTTCATAACTTTCACTGGGAAGAAAGTTTTTAATCAGGTTCTCCATCAACATCTCCCAAGTGTCATCCTTTAAATGCTCACTCTTGTAATCTTTGTACCACTTGAGAGCAGAATAATCCAAAAAATCCGGCAAAATCAAAGTCCATTTGTTCTTCTTTCTCTCATTGTTTCATATGCAAACCCTCTTGAAGTTCATAACAAAAGCTTTTACATACTCATTCTCCTTTTCATAAAACACCGGAAGTTTCTCGATTTTGAACTAAATTTTTTTTGGTGGAAATTTATATGGGACTTTCTAATACAACACAAATAACTAACTCATCCTTGAGTAATTTATCAAAAGAAACACAAATGGAATTGACTCATCCAATATAGCCATACCTCTCTCCTCCCTTAAACATACCATGAGTTTCATCATTATTTTTTTCATTATCCGAATGATGATATACAACTTAAATTGAAGCTTGAATTAGCTGAGATCAACCTCTACGTCTCCGCACTATACTTGCCATCAAGACCTTTCACAAGTGATTCAAGAAGCGCCTTCACTCCGTTGCGTTTGTGTCCCGCTGGTAGTCCAATCATTCTACAATTGTCACAATAGGTTGCGCTTTGGGATTCATATGACAATGATGGACCAAAGTGAAGTTTCAAGTCTCCCAAGTTCCTCTTGCTCCTGAGTCTTTTATCCTTGGCAAAAATTGCGAATAAGGAAGTCCAAAACTTTTGCTCTCTTATTCTAATTTTAAACCAAATAAACTTCAAAATAACATTACTTTGTCTCTAAACGTCATCTTTCAGTGAAATTTTAGCTTGCATGTAGATTATTTTCCAATACATAATCGTTAAAAGTTTCAAAGGTTCATTTGAAAGACACAAAAAGTAATTTACTCTGTACAAACTTTTCCAAAAGCAAATTTTTGGCATACTTGAAAACCTCCTCAACTTCCAATACTCATATCTTTTGATTTACACATGAACTATACTTGAAACAAAAATTAGAACATTCTCTACCTTTCACTCTATAATCAATAAAACTTTGAAAAATATACTTTCAGTCACTAAGACCACTTTTTTATCAAAATGACCTGTTTACATGAACAAAACATACAAAGTCACTTCTATGCTATCATATGAGACTACTAGATAGACAAAGTAAATTACACTCTCAAGCATACTATCAGTTCTTTAATTTCCCACGTTCGTCACGTTCTTTCATTCCTCAACAAATTTGATAAATGAAATGATGTTAATGCTCCAACATGAAAATTTTGAATGTGAAACACAAGAAAAAAATTAATCATGAATCAATTTAACAACACATGCAATGTTATAATCATGTTACATGATTGAAATATCAAGAGCATTTATTAAGCAAGAGTACATAAGTCAAAAAAAATGAAGATAGCATGAAATCATTATAAACTAGAAAGACAAAAAATATTCAAAGCTTGATATTTCACAAACAACAATTATGAAAGATCAAGAGTTACGCACAATGATTTTTTCAAAAAAATATGATAAATATGTATGTGCATATATATAATATCTTTATTTATTTATATGCGTACAACAAGTTTTCTATTGGACAAAAAAACTGAAGTGTGTAGGAATTTATGTTAAACATGGTATAGCTTGTGAAAAAAACAAAATGAAAAATGAATTGCTTTATTGCAGCTAATTTTATCATGAAACAACAATGATCATGAAGAATTTTTTTTTATTACAAAAACTTTTTAAGAAAATGATTGAATTGTGATTTTTTAGTATAAAATGAGCAAGATTATTCACAACAAGTTGATCATAGAAACAATAATAACTATTTAATTTACTTCACTATATCAAGATGCAGCTTTTGCAAATCATGACTTAAGCAAAGTATTGATTATTGATGAAGGAACTCATTTGATTAATATGTTTTATAGTTCCTTGTTTACAATTTTTACACCAAAACAATGTCAATAGACTATTATCTTCAAACTTATGATCAAACAAAAGTAATTAATAGAACTGTAAAATATAATATACTCTACATAACAAAACATTAATATTCAAAACTTATCAAAAGCGAGAATTTATTAAACTCTTGTGCAATTTGCATGTAATAAGTATATTGTTATATTTACAATTGTCTTTTCAATATATCTACAATGTTTATACAATAATTTCATCAAATTTGATAAGTAATTTTGAAAAAGAAGTATCAAAATTAACGTAGTCAATAATTTTATGAATCACTTTCATAAAAGATTATATCTAGTCAATAATAGCTGATTGTTTAAAATCTAAAAAAAACACATAAATGTTCATAGCAAAAAATATATCCTTTCAAATTTTGGATTATATTTGATTATTTACAACAAAACTACAAAAACATGATTGTATAACAATACATCAATAATTTTACAAAAATTATAGCTTGATTGCATAAAATTTACATTATGATTGTAATAAAAGGATTTAGTTTAGAAATATATATGAATTATAGTGAGATTCATGATTTTCACTTTGACATCAAAATATATTTTGTATCTAATCGTCAATTAAGAAGTGATGAGTAGAATAAAAGACATCCAAAATATATATCATAGTCTCAACAAGTTATCGACGTAATCTTGTGAATGTCTTTATCTTAGTGATTTTTTTGAATAATTTTGAAAATTATACTAACATATTGCAAGTTTTGCACATGAATTTAGGTAATGTAAATTAGCAATTATGTAATATTTTTATATGATTTTAATCTGTCTCATTTGGGTTAAGTGTTAATTCTAGTTTGCTCCAATTGATAAAAAAATTCCTATGATAGATTACCGAGATACTTCTACAAAGTATTCAAATAGATTTTAAAAATTAAAATATCCAAGGCATGATGAGTCAAGGGGTAAAATTGTTAGCAATTAATTCTGAACTCGGATAACTCTATCTAGCTTAATCATAGTTTGTTAGTGAAATTATAAAAATAAGACAATCTTAGGTATTAGTTACAATAGGTTTAAGATTCTTTGACTACAAAAGTTATGTTCACGCGTAAGTAACTTCATGGAGGTGAATCAATTATCTCTTCAAACCGCTGTGTGGTTCCCCTTGAGGACATGTAGTTCTATCAATAATTTAGAAATTAAATCATGTCATCAACTTCCCGTAGCAGTTATGTGACAACATCATTTTATGACGGCCATCGTGAATGTATATAATATGTTGATACTAAGACCCAAAAAGTGAATTAAAAACAAATGATTTGAAACTATTGTTGGATTTCAAAGAGTTGAGTATAAAGAGAACTTTCATCTACGAAAGGATCATGAGGCTCATGCTTTTGAAGTGAGTACTGTAAATCCACATATACAAACGTCTACTTGATATTAAGAACTCAAAACATTGTTAGTTTTGACTCTTAGTCAATGTTGAGAATCTTTTTAACATTCAATAGGCTGCAATTAGACGAGTACACAGTTCCATCATATACCTTCTTCAGCTGCAAGAATTCAGCACCTTATTGATAAACAAAATCAAAAAACTGATATCCGGCAAGAGCTTCAGATATCAGTACAGTACTATCTTTCAAGATATGAACTATCCAAAATCGAGTTAGTGAAGAAAATCAGATCAAGTAGTTCATATTGAAGTACCATGCTGACTTAAAATTAGACGAGAATTTGGAATAAAGTTGAATATTACCTTGGGCGAGGACTTACACCTGATCACGAAAACTTGGGAACGTACACAGAATGAACTTCACCTGATCTTGGGAGCTGATGTGTTTGATATATCTGTTTGCATGTTATGAGCAGTGCTGTGAGGCTGGCAACGGTTGACTTGGTGAACGAACAGATGTATGCCACCAATAGAAGAAGAGACAGGTACAGTAGATGCAATGCCACGGGTGAGGCTGAAGTGCAGCTTTTGGGAAAATCAGCCACAGTAGCATGGCAGACCAATCCTCCTGGCACGGGAGAACATCGAGATCATATCAGATTGCTGGAGGGCACTAGATGTTTCTCGAGCTTTTTAAAGCCATCGAGGAAACAAGACTCTAACTCAGGTTCTCCACGAGGGGAAGTGATGAGCATCACTTCCCCTCGTGGATTTGTTCTACTCCTCTTGGTGATGATGAGCTTGTGACAAAGAAAGTGATACCCATCTTCTGGAAGCTCTTACAATTCAACCAACAAATAGTTCTTGTAAAGCCATGAATACACTTTTGCTTGAAGTGATATACAGAATATGATAAAAGACTACACTATGAGGAGCTTCAGCACATGTCACAAACATGTCAAAATCAAGCTATATAGTTCCATAAAGTCCTATAGGTAGAGTGACAAGAGGTAATCTTTCTCCATATTTACATACTTGTTAACTTTGATGAATTTGATTCCATGGGCTACCAGTCCAAGAGGATGGATATTCATAACATATACAACATGATTATGCAAAATCAATTGTAAATTTGACTTATTTGAGCTGACTCAATAATCGTAACATTATTATGATTCTCTTAAACCAAGTATTATTCTAACATAATTTAATTGATTGAGTATTCAGAAATACTTTAAACAGTATAATAATGCAAAATTATAGTTCTGATCTTAACTTAAGTAGACCTGGAAAGCACAACATTTGTAGAACAAAATGCTACTCTGAAGCCAATATATTCACAACATATAATCTAACTAAAATCCACTGCAAGACATACATTGTGCATAGACATATCACACCACAATATACACTCTTACCATTTCACTAAAAGAAATCTACTTTTTGTGAAATGGCAAGAGTGTATATAGATCACACTAGCATAATAATTTTTTTATCTTTCGATATGTTCATGAACATATAATTGGAAGTAAGTGTGGTACCCCACTTTTGGTATTTTTGAGGAAATTAAAACATTTTTGGAAAACTGTACCGCGGCAGAAGTGTAAATAGCCCTCGATGCATCAAAATAGAGTGAAACTGGAAGATCGCAGAGAATCTCAAGAGAACTCGTAGAATCCAGGAGTTGGGTGCAACGTCGGGGACAGGCACCACCATACATGCGGGCTCTGAAGGAATAACCCCTTCGGCGCAAGGCGCAAAATCCGCCTTCGGCGCTGCGCCTTCGGCGCTAGAGGAATCCTTCAGAACCTGGTCAATTCCCGAACGCCTTGACTTGGTTAGGGTCTCGTTGGAAAGAACTCGACGCGTTGATTCTAACGAGCCCAAGAACCCCACAAACGGAGGAGGATTCCGGAAGTTATGAAGGTCGCAAGACACTCAGCTTCTCGCCTACGAGTAGGCGAGGAAAGTCTGTCCTATGCGCGGACGAGGGAAGTCCGCCTACGCGTAGGCGAAATAGGGTTTGACGTCGGCGGGATGTCCGCCGCGAATGTCGCCTACTCGTAGGCGAGCGCCTACGCACAGGCAGATGAAGTTCCGCGCCGGCGGAGATTCCGCCTACGCAGAAGGGAGTTCGATTTTTGTCCGATGTGCGGACGATTGACTTCGGCTGAGCGGGACTGGCCAAAGGTAAGTACGAACGAGTGTAGCGCGCAAGGCGAGAAATCCGCCTTCAGCGCTGCGCACCCATGTCCGCGGCGTAGTACGCTAGCGGAGTTCAAATTGCCAATTCGAGCGTGTGAGTTAAGTCAGCGTCGGCGGAGCGTGAAGCCGCGCGTGAGAGAGGAGGCCGATATAGCGCGGAGCCGGCGCGGCCATCAAGTGATTCGACCTTCACGACCGAGAGCCGACCATGACCTTCGACCAGGAGACACAGGACGCCCCATTCTTGAATTTGCGATTTCACTTTCTAGTGCGAGCTGCGCGCGTCCACCTGCTAGCTGTTAAACATCCTAGACATCGCCGCGCGGAGGATTACTTGGTGACTGAGAGAGAATTGAGTGCGCGCGATTTGGAATTGAAGGAGATTAGAGTTTGCAGAGGAAGCAAGAAGCTCGAGCAGAGCAGAGAGAGAGTTGTTGCGCAAGCAAATTTCAAGAACGCAATGTCAAGAGTGAACAGGTTGCGGATGCTGCCGCTCCGGCTTCCACAGAACGGGTTGCGTGCTTTCGAGGAGCGGTTGATTGCAAGAAAACTTGATTTCTTGATGTGGGAGTGGAATTACATACGTGTGGACATGGTGCGCGAATGGCTGGACGCGGAGCGACAACCTACGCGCGGATTGCGTCCGCACGTAGATCGGTGGACCGTCCACGATTGGGCGCAGGCATTGGAGAGGTGTGCCAACACCGACGGGTACCTCCTATTTGATAGTGAGAGCGTCAAGGTGACGAAGCATGACGAAGCGCAATTTGTGGAATTGTTCAAGCGGGAGAGGTCTACCAAGAACGGGTACAAGACCCGCGACTACAAAGATCGTTTCCGCCGAACTGTAGCGGCGGCACTGCTGCAATTGCTGCAGCCACACCGCACCTCGTACATCACCTTGCGGCAGGTGTCTTTTGTGGAGCTCATCTTGGCCGGAGCTCCAGTTCACTGGGCGAGCATCCTACATAGGATAATGCGACAGCACGCCTACGAGTAGAAGGGGGGAACTCTCAATCACCTCTCCCCTTTCTTGATAAACTTCTTTCGACAGAGGAACTGTTTGACCGCGGCGGAGCTCGCTCGCTTTCCGCCATTGTCCGTTGACCATCCCGGGAAGTATGTGCGGGATAACGAGGTCGACACCGATGCAGAGGATTCACCAGCTTCTACTCCGCCGACTCGGCGGGACGAGGGAAGAAGCACACCCGCAGCAAGAGCGCCGCGGAAGCGGAGATAGAGAGAGGAACCAGAGGAGGAGCAACATCGAGAACCCACTGCTCCCATACGACAGCGGCCACTGCACGAAGTGTGCAGCCGGCCGAAGCAGAAAGCGCGCAGGCTTGTGTTACCAGCCAGCAGCGCGGACACGGCGACGATCGCCACGGAGAAGGGAAGTGCGTCACCGGAGACGATCGGTAGAGCGCGGACGTCCGCAGGAGCAGTGGACCACGCTACACCTCCGGCGGACAAGAGGCGGCCTTCGGGCCAGGGGCCTGCGGGACAAGGTCCTCCGGAGTTACCACGTGCGATGCGGACGAGTGTTCCGCCTACGCACAGGCGACTCCCAGCGGATAGGCGACCTCTTGCAGACGTGGACCTCTGCCTACGCGTAGGCAGAGAAAGTTCGCCTACGCACAGGCGGCCGCCTACGAGTAGGCAGGATTCACCCCCGGTACAACGTAGGAAGGGGAAGGAGCCGGCGGAAGATCCGCCTTCGGGTCAAGGGCCTTCGGGGCAAGGCCCTCCGGCGTATAACGCGCCGCGATTTGCGCCTTCGGCGCCAGGGCCTTCGGGCCATCGAGTCATTAGCCGGGAGCGTGCAGAGACCGCACCTTCGGCAGGTAATCCGCCGGAAGATGCGCCTTCGGCGGTAGGGCCTTCGGGCCAAGGTATATCGGGCGAGCGGCCTTCGGCGATAGACGCCTTCGGCGCACCAGGCGCCGGAAATTGCGCATATGCGCATGCCAGACGCAGCCCTCGAGCAGGACCTAACGGAGGAGCAGATTGTACGTCCGCGGGACGAAATTTGAGTGTGCGATGCGCAATTACACCCCGCGCAGACACATCCCGCTCGATCGCCTTCGGCGGCGGACGTCGGCGGCGAAGGAGCGACGATCGACGCTCGACAGGCGGATGATGGGGATGTAGCACGGCCAAATTCACCCACCGCCTTGGACATTTTAGCGGGGAGCAGCGAAGCTGCATGAGTGCCATCGGCGGCAGCACCCGCAGACCACTTGCAGCCCCACTCGGGCCAGTCGCCAACGCAATCAATGGCGACCAAAATCCTTCCTTCGGATGATGACAAAGGAGGATCCACGGAAGCAATGTCGGGATCGGGAGACACCGAGGAGGAGGAGGAAGAAATCGTTGGAGCGCCGACGGCGGCGCTCTGTGAGCAGGTAGTACCTCTGCTGAGGTACCTGGACCGCAAAATTGATAAATACGCGGATTCTCGCCAGCCTTGGTACTACGTCGAGTTAGTGCGCAGGTGAACTCGCACTAAAGTCCACACCAGCAAGCTGCTAGCTCGGGTGGACCGGGAACTTAAGGAGTTGCGAGAGCAGTATGACTGCTTACGGGGACAGTACAATCTCGTGCGGAAGTAGCACACCTACAACGAGTTGAAGAAGGAGAGACTGGAGGAGCTTACCAAAGATGTGGTGAGGACCACATAAGAACTGATTTCTGAGAAGACTCAGAATCAGGTTCTGTCAGAGGAGCTCGTGCGACAGACGCGGTTATTGGCAGAGTGTCAGCTCGCACAACAGGCGGATGAGGATTTAATCCGCATCCTACAGTCGGAGTGCGGAGAATTGAGAGCTCAGCGTGCGGATGCCGAATCGCAGTTGGTAGTGATTGAAGACGCTCGCAGGCGAGAGGCAGATCGCACGAAGGAGGAGATGGCGAGGCGAGTCGCCCACTGTCTCAAGGGCTACGCCCACTGGGAAGTGGCGGCGCAGGAGAAACTCACCCTGCGTGAGTTAGAGCTTCGTGCAGCTGGGTTGTTGACGGGTGACAGTGGGAGTCGGCGGCGGGTAGCGAAGAAGTTAGACTCCTTTCTGTCGAAGGCGCGGGATACCATGTCCACCCTTGAGGCGGAGGTGTCCGCGGCGTTGCAGCGATTGGGACTGCGCAGTCGAGCGGAAGACTGGCAGGGTAGGGAGTTAATGCGCGGCAGTCCGTCGCGCACGAGGCGAAGCACAGGTTCCGCGGAGTGTAGTGTAGCGTGGTTCCGTGCAGGCGCGTAGCGTAGTGCAGTGTAGTGCTAGTTAGGACTTAGAAGGTATAAAGTAGTTCAAGGCGTCTTGCCTTGGATTCTTTCCCAATTTCGGAAGTGCAGATCAGGAACTCATTTTCTCTGCGTGTTTGTGTCCTTAGTTTTGTCACCACGCAAGAGGAGCTACAACTTGGCGTTCTGCATTTTGTAGCTGAAGGCCTTCGGCCGAATGTTCAGACCTAGTACATTGGTTAGAGACTTGAGTAGTTCGGATCTACACCTGCGGGTGATTGCCGATGCTCAGAGCCAGTGACTAGTTAGATACTTGAATAGTTTCGCCCCTACACCTTCGAGTGTTTGTTCCTGATTGTACTCCTTCGGGATTTTTCCCCTGAATGCCAAAGTGAAGTTTTGCTACTTCGTGTAAGCCTTGGTTGTAAATTCAGGTTACGCTGCAGCAGGTGCCTTTGGGGTAACCCCTGTAGTATTTCTCGGAATGACAAGTGCCTAAGAATTCAAACTCTTCAATAGACTGTTATGGTGTGGTACTGTAATGTTTCTTAGTGAGTCCTTCTGTGCGGACCTGTGTTCTCTGCGCGTTTTGTGAGTTGAGAGTGTTGTTCACCGCGTATGAGTGACTTCGATCCGAAGTAGGCAGTCCAAACCGGGTTTCCTACGCTAGCAGCAAGCTAGTAGAAGTGTTGTAAAAGCCGGAGTTGGGAGTCACTACCCGCAGCTTCACTGAGTGTACTCTTGAGAGACCTTCCCCATGAAATCTTGAGTAGAGGTCCTAACGGATCTCTGGGTTGTGTTTCTGTAGTTTCAGGTGTGTGTGTGTGTGTGTGTTTTACGCTGCACTGTGCGACCTCCGAGTGCGCTCCGAGTGGACACTTGCAGTATTTCTGGGAGTGACAGTCGCCTGAGAATTCAAACTCCTCAATAGTCTGTTAAACGTGACACTTTGTACCCTGTGTGTTCCTCTGTCCCTGTGGGTTCGACCTTTCTACCACTATATTGCAGTTTTAGCCTTTAGTGGGTTATTACAGTAAGGTCTAGTTATTGGCAAAGAATCATCTACTTCAAAACATGATATGCTTGTATGTGGCTAAGATCCAAAGGCTTAACATTTAATGTCTACTCAACACTTACATGTGTGATTTATATAAGTTTATTATGATATGCATAAATACATGCATCAAATATAGTCTATTAGATTTGAACAAGTCTTGTAGATTTTCAATAAACTAGAACCAAATTTGAGTAAGCCATAGCTTGAGGTCACAAATAATATTTAGATTTCCATAATGTACTAGATAAGAATTCCAAAAATGCCTATAAATATAATTAGTTTATAAAATCATTCTAATTTTTAGTTCTCTGATAGTCTAAAAAATGATATTCTGTTTATTACAATAATCTATATCATGACCCCCATAACAAAAAAATTTTAACATCACACATATTCATAGTTTTGAAAAAATTTCAAAAAATTGTCTAATTTTTTGATTGTCACACAATGTAATTCGCAGTACAAAACTGCGAACGTTGATAAAGAGATGCTTGTCTATAAAAAGATTCGGAAGTAGGTTGAAAGATTGATATTTTCACTCCTCTTCCTTGCCAAAAGTTTGACTTTTAGCAAAATGACAAAGAACAACGTAGGTAAAAAAGATCTTCCAAAATGGTAACTTGAATATTATTTTTAGGGTCGAATCCATCTCATGCTTTTTACTTTTGTAAGCTTGCAAATTTTTTTTACTGAAAAACTTATTAAATATGTAGGATTTTTAATTCGGGAAAAATATGATATTTAAAATCGAAATTTCTTTACTTAGATATTCTAAAACACATAATGTGTTTTTTGGAAAAAACGCATGTATTGAAATCAAATCTTTTTGACGGTTAAAATCTTTTCATTTTTTACAAAACTCCTTCAATTTAAAAATACAAAATACAATACAACATTAATTGACAAAATGTCACAAATTATTTCACTATTTAAAATTTCAATGAATAGAAATGATTTTAATATATTTTTTGAAATACATACTGTATCGTATTGTATTTGTTTAAAAGTTAGGTCCATCTGAGAATAAAATTCTAAAGAATTTTTTTTGATAGTAAAATTTATTTATTTTACTAAAAATTCTACTGAAAAATTGAACTTATCCATCATACTATCTAAAAATATGAAACCAAATTATGTTAATATATGTTTCCTTATATTGACATTGATTGGCTCACTGGCTTTATGGAGGCAGAAGGGTCCTTCTTGTATGATAGAGACGTCAAACAACGGATCTCTATCGCGTGTGGCTTAACTCAAAAGTTAGACAGGTATAATTAGAGGTTATAAGACGTAGGCCACACGTACCAGAAAGCAAGTTACTTTATGTTACTTACGCTACTTGTAGGCTCACAAAGGAGACCGGCTAAAGAAGCCAAGACCTTACTTTTCTTGTCACTTTTTCTACATAATTTCTCTTGATGAAATTTCTATCTTTGATTCAAACCTATCCAAATGAATAAACAACAGTATCTATCCAAAAACAAAAATTAGAAATATACTATGTTTTTTTATCAATCTGAAGTTAAAATCGGAACTCACTTGAAATCATAACATTATCATCACGAGTGTGTTATCTATTTCAAATTATTAGATTAAAATCATCATTTTGATAAAATTCTTGAATATAAATCACTGACTTTTTAGAATTCTATTATTACATGCATTTTATAAGTCTACTGATTTTCCCAATTATTTCATTTATTTTTTGTAAGTTAATGCCAGTAAACTAACTAATTCAATTCATGAGCACTACATAAATTACAAAAGCAACTTATATCGTGATATATACATGTATATCGATATAATAATTATTTCAACATGGATTAGTGCAAATGTAACTGCATTTACATCATGATGTTTTCAACATAAATATTGAACAAAATAGATTTGAAAAATCAAAAAATTACAATAAAAAAGAATTTTTTTATCAGTTAGTGAGATAATTCTGTATTTAAAATCATAAATCATGATAAAAAATATAAAAGAGGATTTTCTATCTTAATTACATTGAAAACTAAAAATCAGTATCAAATTATGATATAATCCATAACATCGTTATGCTATGTTTGCTTAAGCATGCTAAATTCTTAATGAATCTGGAATTATGTTTATTTGAAAAAATAATTTTCAAATTTTAAGAAAATTAAAGTAACAATTATACTAATAGTAGATATAAGTTAAAATTCACAACATCAGATTACAAATCCAATGTATACTTGATATAAATTTTCTAGAAAATGCCATAAAATAATATATTTATAAATTTACATATGTGAAAGCATGAAATTTTGATGTATTTTATTAATCATCAAGACGAAAAAAATATTAGGTTCATTTTATGCTATATTTTAATTTTCATTCATATTTTCTATCATGTCAAAGTATAATTTTAAAGGCCTGAAACTGAGTTGATTAATTTAAACATCTAACAATCAACATGACATAGCAATCATTTACATGGCAAGCAACCAAAATTTTCTGCAAATGTCGATGACGTACAAACGTCTCATGATTTATTTGGATCCATCATCTTGTTCTTGGTCATGTTGGATGTCTGCTACATATGGATAAGGTAAATCTTCCTGGTCCTAAGAGCAATGTTACACATCTAACTTTTCTATGTTTTCACCATGACCATTCCTTGTGTATGTAAATCCAAAGAGAATTTTCTTTGATCATCATCATTTTATCCGAATTTTAATTCAATCAAACTCAAAATGTTACTCTTAATAACATTCTGATGAATCACATAAAATCTCAACATACAATGTCATCATCATGATTAACGTTTCTACAAATGACACATGTAATGATTGTAATATGTTCCATCCCTTACCAGCACATCAATATCGTTGAATATGATAAAATTTTCGCTTTGATTAGGAAACCACTTAATATCACACTCACAATTCTCCTTACTCTCCGAAGTTGAAAAAGAGCGAAGATTATCTCTCGCCTCATATGATACCAACAAGAACATACTAGAAATTACATCATGAGATGTCAAATGAACTGTAAATGAAACTTTGATCTGTGTGTGTGTGGATGATGATTTCAATGTAGACCCTCATGAATGTCCAAGCTCGATGCAGGGCTGTCTAAAGGTGACCTGGTCTATGTGCGAGGACAAGTGGATTGAACGTGCGTCTCGTGTCAAAGTATGTCTGACATTTACTTTGGAGTGAAGAGAGTTTCATAGATTGAAGTGGATTGAACTCTAGTCACGTCATCGTGAATCATAGACTTTTCTGATTCAAGACTGTACAAAGGCGCTAGTAAGATTTCAAAGGATGGGAAGAGCCCATCAAGTCGAGCGAGAATGTAAACCAGGGGAGTTCGATGGGGGATGGGGGCAAATCATGGACACAATCGGAGACACAAGATACTCGTTGTCGATCTGATTTTGTCGTTTGCTGTTGGTCGGTTATTTGTTCCCTAGCAGTGTGTCCTCGCTTTCGGCTTTTCTGACATTGATGACCGGATTACAGTCTTCGAGCTGCATTACCGTCGGAGCTTCATCCGTCGTCCATGGATTTTCTACCGGTCAGTGTAAGTGAATGAGTGATTCTGGCCATCTCAGAAACAACTTTTCCCGACATCTATGGCTTCTCGGTCCATCGCTTCTCACCTCCAGAGATTCCAACATTCCCATCATTTCCAGGGCACTTTCGATGACCCTGCGGTAGAATTTTGTTCTGGAACCGGATAACAATCGTCGTCCTCGTGGGTTGCATGCAGGCTACATCAGAGTCGAAGCACTGCAGAGAACAACAGTTCACCCTGACGAGATAGAGTGACCGAGCACCCTCTTCCTAGATCTCTGCCTTCTGGCCAGGGGCCTCTCTAGCCTCTGTTGACCTCTGCTTTGCATTACGGTTGAATGATCCTCATCCGGATATATCTGTCGAGCCGAAAGATATCCAGCCCTTTTGACTTTGATGTGATCCCAGCTATTCTCCATCGGTCCCATAATTTTAGAGAACAATGTCGATTGCATGTCGCCTTGATATTTTGCTTTTTCAGTAGTGGAATGTGCATTTCCAGAACGTATTATGCGGTATTATCCGAGGGGTATAATTTATACCCCTCGGAACGGATACTGTACTATACTGTGTGGTAGTAGTCGGGACTTGGTTGCAGAACGGCCACAGATCTCCGGATCAATCATTTCCGAGACACACGAGAAGCGTCTTGACATTCTTCTGCTGTCGGGCGCCCGGGAATGACGGACTGGTGGGACCTCCGCCGAGATCCGGCATCGTTCTTGGCCACAGCGAAGGGAAGAGAAGGGGAACGATGGCGTCGGCGATTCAGCAGTTGGCGTTGGGGTACAAAGAACACGGTCGTCCGCTCGGTCAAGAACGCCGGTGGCAAACGGCAGTGGCTCCCCGCCCGGGGGCCCCCAACTCCCGGGCCTCGCGCGTCACGGGCGAGCGCAACGGATCGAATCGGGCTCGCGTCACGGAGTCGGTAAAGTCCGTACGAGAGGCGCGACGCCCAATCCAGCGGATCGGCGCAGCATCCCGGCCGGGCCCCGAGAGTACACCACGGTCGCAGCGGAGAACCCACCGGCTTCCGCCACGTAGGCGCGGTCCCGGTCAAAAGCGAGAGAGCGGGCGGCTAAAAAGGCAAAAAAGGCAACGGTCGCAAAGGCCGACGACGACGCAAGCCCGGCTTACGCTCGGCTTACGCGACTGCCGGGGAAGAAGATACGTTCTGGCCCGGCGTCAGCGGGGTACGAGAGCCACCTCGTTCGTTGCCCGAGTGGCATCGCGACTCGTGGATTCCACGAGCACCAACGAGAACGAGAGAGAACGAGAGAGAGCTGATGAGGATTCCGGTGCGATCCGAGGTCGTCTGGATCCGTCATCCAGGTGGGGACCGAGGCACCGGCAGATTCATGTGGCCGGACAGGCGGACAGGCGGACACACGGACAGACAGACAGACATCCGCTAAGAGATGGCGCCGGTGTCCGAGAGGATCCATTGCGAGCTCGTGCTGCTACTCTAGAGTCCAGCGCTGGTGAGTTGTGGACAGCGAGGAATTGCTGCAGGCGTCCAGGAGTTCGTTGGTACGTGGATCAGCGGCAGCGAGTCAGTCAGTGAGTCAGTGCGAGGCAGTCGGTCGGTGGCTTCTCCCCTCTCCCTGCTTCTGCTGCTGCTTCTCCTCCTCCTCCTTCTCAGTGGCTCGGGATTCGGGCCTGTGTCGCCTCGCCTCGCCCTCGCCTCGCCCATCCCCAGGCGCAGGACTCGCGTGTCGCGAATCTGAAGAGGCGAAGAATTCGCATCTCGGCGTGTCCTCGAGCTGCGCCCAGTGTTGGCCACTGACGAGCGGGTTCGAGGCCATAAGGTGGCCCGGCTGCTCGCCCGGTGAGAAGGCAAGAAGAGGGGCGAGCATATCTAAAGCTCTCGTCTCGAGCTCAGCTGACAGTGGCTGCCATTTCGCCAGGCTCCGCTGCTTCGTCGCGCAGGAGGGAGCTCCGGGCGCATCAGAGCATTGGACTGCGCGGAATCATGTGAAATTGAAATTCACGGGTTGGAGACCGAGCAGGCAGTGAGTCAGTCGTGCGCGCTGATTCTGAAGGAGATTCCGAGAGGGAGAGAGGGAGGGAGGGAGGACTGGGTGATTTGGGGCGGAGACGCAATGCCTGGAATGGACGAGGTCGAGGAGAATGAGACCCAGGTCCGCTTCGTGCTGAATGGGGAGCTCGTGTCCGTGGAGAACGCGGACCCGAGGCAGTGTCTGGGGGACTATCTGAGACAGGACCGGGGGCTGAAAGGGCTGCAGATGCCATGCCGTCAGGGAGGCTGCGGGGCTTGCACGGTGCTCGTCTCGTCGCCCGAATTCGGCAGCGCAGCCGCGAACGCGCCCGTGCATCGAATCGTGAATTCGTGCTTGAGACCTCTGTGCTCCGTCGATGGCATGGTGGTGACGACCGTCGAGGGGGTCGGGACCACCAAGAAAGGCCTCCATCCTGTCCAGGAGCAGCTCATGCAGAGCAACGGCAGTCAGTGCGGATTCTGCACCCCTGGCATGGTATCAACACTTTTATTCTCGCCTACACTCCACTCCATGCCTCTGCTTTCTCGATTACTTTATTAGCTCCTGACAACCATCCCCTTTTCAGCTCATGGGTCAATTTACTTCAAAGCCTCAGGATACGATTCTCTCCCCTTTCGCTCTCCGTGGGATGTTTACTCCACAGCCTCGACTACATGCTCGAAAGCAATTTTTGCGATCCGGCCTAGCTGGCCTGTGTTCCATCCACTTTCGTCTTCGCCACCTCGCGGTGAACGAACGTGGGAATCTCCGTGCGGTTCCTAGATTTGTTTTCTTGGGCTTCGGGCCCATCCATGCACTCATAGCCCTTTCATCGAGACCGTCCTGTGGATAACAGGATCTCCTATGTCGAGAGGGTGTAATGAGTATCCGTAAATTTGTCAGGGAATTGGACGTAAAGCCTGAATTTGAAGCTTGACTGCAAACGCTACGTGGATTGAGAGGAAGAATGGCACCATGGTTTGAAGCCTGTGTTTTCGGAGCGACTTGTATGTCCAAACAAGGAGATTTTTAAACAGCAGTTTTGTGTTTTCGCCTGCATGATGTAGAATTGTGTTCTACATCGGCTTTAGCTCGCTGTCTGATTCCGATGTGGAACAACAGACTTCTCCATGTTGGTTCTCAATTGCTCCGCCACAGGATTGGCTTCCATGAACCACGACAAAGAATGAAGCTCGTTACATTTGTAGTTGTTTGATACCGAGTTACACAAGTAAAGTAGAGAGGACGCATAGAATCTGCCGAGGACCATTGTCTTCTGCTGTCTGTAAATGCCAATCTTTGCATTATGGCGTACTACAATACCGAGTCTGAACGTCTGGCCTGCCCTTGGTGAGAATCTCTTGCACGGAATCGGGGATCCATGCATGCATAATATCCCAAAAACCCATCTGTCAATCCTGAAAGATTACAAGCCGATTTGAGAGGGTCCATTGCTTTGAACCCTGCAACGTTATAATCAGGAAGGTCTCATATGTACTCCACTTCCCGTGGACTAGTTTGTATGGGTTCCTGAATCTTCAAGGTCTGGGGAATGTGCAGGATTATCCGTTTCGACTTGTGGCAAATTTGCCTCGGAAAAGTCATTGTTCTTAGTGCTTGATGAAGGCCGCTAGTCAAAGGCTACTTACTGCCTGCAGTGACAACTAATCAAATTATTGGAGCTTGCAGTTGACATGATTGCTTTGACTCCGATTTACAGGTCATGAGCATGTACGGATTGCTCAAAGACAATCCCAACCCGACCCCCCAGCAAGTGGAGAACGGAATTGATGGCAACCTTTGCAGGTGACTTTTCGGGACACTAACCTTCAGGGATGTCGATGGTTTGTTTTGGTGTCAGGTTCACTATAGCCTAGAGACGAATCTTGTTGCGAAGGCAGTCAAGTACCCCCACAAGGCAGAGAGATACCTGACGTATATCCATGCCATTCCGGTTCATTTTGATATGTGATGCGAAGACGGAGTGGCTTGTATCACCTGAGCAATTCTGTCACGTGAGAGTAATCATATCATCTGGAATGTTGATTTGTGAAGATGCACAGGATATAGACCTATATTGGACGCGTTTCAGACATTCTCTTGTGAAAGCACGCAAAGCAAGAGCAGAGGCTGTGAGGGACGCAGTGGTGGCTGTGATGGCCGAGTTCCTTTAGATATAGAGGAGTGTGGCTCCAGAAGAGAGCTATGCGGAGGAGAGCTCACGAAATTGACTTGCTCGAAAGGCGGTCACACCTGGATAAGAGCTACTTCCTTGAGTCAACTTTACAAGCTCCTGCGGTCGACCAAGTGCAGCGGAGGAGTGAGAATGGTCAGAGGCAATACCACAACCGGAATATATCCCCCTCCCAAGGCCAAAGTTCTCATAGACATTTCCCGCGTCCCAGAGCTTACGAAAGTCACCGTCACCCAGAGTCAGATTGTTATCGGAGGGGCTGCCACAATTACGGATCTTATGGTGGTGCTCGAGAACAATATCGATCTGTCTCCCACCTTCCCTCCTCTTCTGGCACATCTACAAAGAGTGAGTAGAATAACGTGCGTGGTACATCTGCAGCTCAACATTATGAGCGCTTTATCTCTGGTTCGTGTCTATGATTCTTGTGTAGATGCAGGAGCCTCAGAGGGCACCCGTGCTGATGTTAACCACAGTTTATTGCGTCTGCTGAAGTGACTACTGTGTTTGATGTAGGTAGCTCACCCTCAAGTACGTAATGTGGGGTCTGTCGCTGGCAACCTCGTTTTGTGCAATTTGCATGGCGATTTCACATCTGATATTGCAACTATTTTCATGGCTGCCGAAGTGCGCCTGAGATTGGGGATGGCGGACACTTTTGGAACAGAAGAGACTGTGGGGCTGTGGGAGTTTTTCCAGATGTCGTTGCAGGGTGTGGTGATAATAGAGATCCACTTGCCTTATGGAACATATCAAACTCAGTTTAAGTCATACAAAGTGGCTCTCAGAAAAGTGAATGCACATGCACTTCTGAATGCCGCCTTCAAGTTCGACATGGAGAAATCTACTGGTACTTTGATACACTTGTCGATTATACTGAGATTAGCCAGTCGAAAAAGATTTTCTTATTCTTGTCTCTGTTAGTAGTGACTAGTTGATACCGCAGAGTTGATCAATGCCACTCAATTTCCACTTTCGTCTGCTTTTCGTTTCACGGAGGTTCTCTACTGCTGATTGTATGACCAACTTTCTTCTAGATGTTTATGTAGGGGTTGAATTTCATGCTTTAAGACTTTGTTGACGAATTTTTGAACAACCGCTAAGTTAACCACTACTTGCAACTGTCTGATATCAACTGATTGTGTTCCTGCTCCTCTAATTTAACTGTTTAGGAGTGTGCACGAGGCCTCCCGTCATAGTGTACGGTGGTGTGAAACCGCATCCAGTTCGAGCTTACAGAACTGAAGCATTTCTGGATGGAAAGTGTTGCTATAATCAGGAGGTACCATTTCATTTCCAAACTACATCAGGTCGTTTGGTCGTACACGAGAAGGGCATTTTTGCGAGATGCAGAAAATTTGTCTCGTTAGATAAGTTCAAGATGTTAGATATCTCGATTTCACGAGTCGAACCTAGTAGTCATCATGATATTATTACTTGCACTGTCAACAATCTTTGTTGAAGTAAATCACCTCGAGCAGTTTCGCCTGCACTGTTACTCGAGATTCTTGATGTATATAGAATTGTGCAAAGGTGAAACTCCAATATTCAGATCTGTTGCAACTCCTATTATTCTTGACTGCTTACAGGTTTTGAGACAAGCTTATAGTATACTTTCTTCCGAGATGGTGTTTGATCCCGCGTTGGGACGTACTGGGTACAAAGCCACCTTGCTTGCTTCCTTCTTTTACAAAGGAATGCTCGCACTTAGGCCCCCTGGCTCAGTCCCACCACGTATGCGATCAGCAGTTTTTAATGTGAGTTCTCCAACATGTACAGCAAGGCATTTGGTCCGTCTTACCTTTATGCATGTACTTGGGCTGCTTGTTGTAAGATGCAGATCGTGAATCGCCAGAGATACGGATGTAAAACGGTAAAGGTTGCAATCGCTTTTGGATGTAGCCCAACTTGTACAACTTGTAATGTATGTGTTCATTCAAACGTCGCAATTTGAATTCTCCTTTGCTGCGACGAAGACGGTTTGACCATGGCCCTGCTTATAATGCAGGAGGAACGGCAAATATCTACTGGCCAAGTGTCTTTTGATGAGGTTAGTTTGTGAACCTTCACTCGTTGAACTGATTTCAGACAGTTTGTCATCCATCAGTGATATCTGTCCTGGCCCATCTTGTGCCTACTCTTCATAGCAGTCACAGAGTAGCCCCGTCAGACTCAAGCTCACTTAAATATAATGTAAAAAGTTTTCTTTTTTTTTTTGGCTTCTTACAGGGTGATCCAGCGCTGTATCCTGTATCAAAACCGTATTCAAAGTCTTCAGCAGCTCTGCAGGTAAGCATCTTCTTAACTCTCCAGTTTCACATAATATTTGCGGCCCTGGTTCTTGTGCTTCAGATGTGTTTACTAACGAATTCTCGTGCAGGTAACCGGAGAGGCTGTATACCTGGATGATGTAGATTACGCCGGGGAGTTACATTCCACCCTTGTGGTAGCAACTGTTGCTAGTGCTCAAATAAAGCATATCGACCCTACGCGAGCTCTCGCCAAGAAGGGAGTCGTTTCATTTCTCTCAGCTGCATCAATTGCTGCGGATGGATACTGCAACCTTGCAAGGTAGACATCAGGATGTTGGCCTAATGAGTTTCGCGACGAGGTTCTACTTTCCCGTTTCATATGGTTCTACTTCTGATGGCAGTAGATTAGCTTTAATGGTGCTTATTTTTAATCTCGTACCTTGAAATATATGTTGTCTTCTTTTGGCGAAGTAAAGGCAGTGAACACGCTTTATCCATCAACACTTGGAAGAGGAGATATTTTGTGCGTTTTCATGAGAAGAATGGAAGTGGAGCTTGGGTGTCCAGTTGGATAATAGTATAATCTTCATACCGTCATATGTTATTCTAATCATTCTGATCATATCTCAGTGAGGACGAAGAAGTTTTTGCGTCAACCCAAGTCAAGTATTATGGTCAAGCCTTGGGTCTCATCGTCGCAACCTCCAAGGTGATGAGTTGAAATCTTACAGTTAACCTCATCAGTTGAATTCCAGTTGAAAAACCATGTTATAAAAATTCGATCGTTTAGAGATCTGAGATGCAATGGAGCTAAAACTTTTTCCACTCTTCTACCAGGAAATAGCAGATGCTGCTTCCAAATTGGTGGATGTGACATACACAGATCAGAAACCACCTATCCTCACTATTGAAGACGCAATGACAGCAGATTCTTGGTTTTCGGAAAGAGGAGCTGATTTCAAATATGGTAGCTACTTCAGTTTCTACTTCTTTTCCCCCTCTTACTGGAAATATATCCAGGAAAGCTTAAGGGATGCCCGTTGTCTTGCACGGCAGGAAGTCTCGACCTGTTAATAATCTTCTTACATGATTTATGCGTTGTGAGCAGGTTCAACGGAGGAAGCTTTTAAGGAGGCTGATGTGATCATTGAAGGGGAGGTTTGTGACCTCAATGCCATCATAAAGTTACATATGACCGATTTTCGTGTAGCATCGTTATGCGAAATGTAGGATTTGTATTGATTTAGTTGTTGAGCGAGTGAGATTAGAATCAAGGTTCCAAAAGTCTGTGGATGGTCCTACTCTTCAACTTCTGATTTCAGAAGTTGAAGATTTCAGAAATCAGAAGTTTCCAAGAAATGCTAGAAATATATGACTAAAACAACTGATTTGATTCTTGGCAGGTCAGCACCGGTCACCAGTACCATTTCCATCTAGAAACTCAAAGAGCGCTGTGTATTCCAGGGGAAGACCACACTCTCAAAGTTTACTCTTCCACGCAGAATCCTTCTCTCGTAAAGTTCATGCCCCATTTGACCTTCTTAGAACAAAATGCTAGACATGTGGTAACATCGTAGACTTAGCTTTGTAACTGACGTTGAGTGAAACTTTCAAGTGCAGGCATATTGTTATGTTGTTATGATTAACCAAGATGCTGCTTACATTTTGAAAATCCAGAGCTACTTGGCCGGTTCTCGTAAGTCCGTGTGGCCATGTAGATGTATCGAACCTAATAATACTCTTCTCTATTTTTGTAATTCAGATCCAACATTGTGTAGGAGTGGGACTCAACAAACCACAACAGAAGATCGAGGTAAGGAATAGTTCGTGGTTGACATCTGATTTCAGGAGGATATAGGAACGCTTCTGTACGTTGATCTCAAGTTACATTTTACCGAGCACAAAATAATTAGCGCATAGTCTGGTGAGCAGAGATACAGTGACAAGCCACTGTAACTTCAAATGTTTTATAAGAAGCTCCTTGGAGATTGACAGTCGGTTGTTCTGGCAGGTTGTTGTGAAGAGAGTCGGAGGGGCTTACGGTGCGAAAATTTACAGGTCTACTGCTGTTGCCATGGCTTGTTCATATGCCGCAGACAAACTGCAGAAGCCCGTCCGACTTGTTCTTGATATCGCAACCAACATGCAGGTACGACCAAAGTGGTTTAAGTAGGGAGAGCGTTTGTAATTGTTACATGTTTGTACCACCTACTTAAGAAGGACGAGTTTGAGTACACATCGACGACCATAAGTCTACATTTACGGACCGTACTCTGTCTTTCTTTATCTGGCAGGACGAGTGCGCAACACTTTAGACTAACTTCGAAGCAAGACTCCTATGCAAGGAACTCTTGTTTTTTTCCAATAGTTAAGTATTTCGAGGTATAATGATCAGCTAGTGGAGTATTACTGAGAACAAAGAATAGTTACTGACACATTTTTTTAAATAAACTACTTCGACAGTCTGTTGGAGCGAGAAGTCCATATTTGTGCAAGTACAAGGTCGGTGCTCAAAAGGATGGGCTTATCAAGGCAATTCAGCTCTTGATCTACAACAACACGGTAAGTGTTATCTCCGGCTTCGTAAGACACACACATGCACAGACTTACATATATGCCGCATATGCATGCAACTCTGATTTGAAGAATGATGATTTTGAGGACCTCTATAATATTTCCCTAGAGATGTGCTTCAACCAAAGTTGACGTGAACCTCTATGGGAATGTTGTCTATGTAAAATAACCAGTAACATATAAACAAGCTGACGACATTATATCTCAACGTAGATGTCCATGTTTTCGCATGCAGGTGAACTGTGCTCACTCCATTGCCTTTAGTTTCTCTGAACCAAGTACTCAAAGAACGCGGAAGTCTATGCTGTCACACTTTGACTGAATATTTCCTTTGTGTTAAGGAGTTCATTCGTATCATCAGGTGTATTGTGTTGCGTATGGAATCAGAGCGTCTGCGGTTATTCTCGACGTAAGATTAAACTCCATGTTTTTCAATTTGTCTGTGCAGGGAGCCCATTTTGACTTTGATTACCCAGCCATGGATACACTCGTAGTCTGGATGGATTGTGCATACAAAATTCCAAACTGGACTCTTGTAGGAAAACTTGCCAAGACAAACCTTCCAGCGATGACTTACATGAGAGGCCCTGGTGAATATCTGACCTGCCCTTTTCTTAACAGCATCCAGCATTCTAGCGGAGTTAAGATTTGGACGCAATTAGCTGTAGTGAATGAAATTAGTATAGTGTTCCATTATTGTTCCATTACTATTAATTCTTCCCTGCTGTCACATTTGACACGGAAGGCGTAATAGATCTTTCGTAGACCGTCTCAAATCGTGTGCAACTGTGTTAGCCTCTTGTGTTGCACATTCATTCTGTCGAGTTGAACATCATATTGTCCGAAGTACTTACATCGAAGGCGAATCAAGGGTTCTACAAGATTGTTTCCAGTAGCAGTTATTAGATTAGCATAAATGGGAAACTCAAAACATTTCACATAAAATCTTAGTTTGCACCAGCTCAAAGCTGCAAAACTTACATCAAGATCTGTAGATGACTCAATCTTGAACTACCATGCTCGATATACCTACAGTGAAGCAGAACCCGTGCCATCTTAATTATCTAACGTAGGATATTCAACAGCAGAGGAAGCGATCATTAAAATTTCTGAGTTTAAATTTTTTTCCTGCAGGATTTGTTGAGATGCTCTTTATGGTGGAAACAGCAATAGAGCACACGGCAACTGTTCTCAATATTCGACCTGATATTGTTCGTGAAATGATCATGTATGTTGATGGTGATAGGACTCATCAAAACCAATTGCTTCCCACTTGTAATGTGAAACACATCTTCGCTACTTTGAAAGTAAGTTTACCAACCATCCTCAGCTTACGCAGACCTGCAGCTATATCCATCTGACTCAGTCGTGTGTACTGCGTTTCAACAGCTTTATGTTATGTTTCATCTTTACTGAAAGGCTCTCGTGGATTTGCCTGCGTATGGCCAGAAATCCAGCGATTATGAACAGAGAATGCAGCAAGTCGAAGAATTCAACATCAATAATCAGTGGGTCAAGAGGGGTATAGGAATGGTTCCATGCAAGTTCGTAGGTTATTACGACTCACAGGCACATACAGCTCTTGTGAATATATATCCAGATGGGAGTATTAGCATTCATGGTTCCGGAGTTGAAGTTGGCCAAGGACTTGACATCAAAATTGCACAGGTAATAGAACTTCCAGACGGTTTTTTTAGGCCGGTTTATCTCAAAATTCCTGTTCTATGCGAGGTCCAAGTAATTCGTAACCAGAAAGTGCTTTGTGACTGCTAATGTCTGTAGGTGGCAGCAATGGCGCTAGGATCCCTATCGAAGAATGGTATCAATCCTCAGGATATAAGAATATTTCCAACGACGACTATAGTTGCCAATAACACTGTATCTACCGGAGGCTCAGTAACCTCGGAACTAGCGGCCGGGGCCGTTCTGGTATTCTCCTCAAATACTTGTAGATAGTTTTCTGTTTTGAAGAGACTACTTTCATTAAATGAGTATATATACAGCCAAGTTCGTTAAAGGACTTGTTATGAGACATTTTCATTTTATGTTGTAGCAAGCTTATCTCTTCCGACATAGTTTCTCCTGAGTTACAGAAAGTTCATTTACTGCAACTTACTCTATACTGCTGGTGCATCATTTAATTGTATCTAAAACATCTCTGTATATCGTTCGAATTGAAAGTCGATGCATCCAGTTTCCAAAGCAACATCATCCTTTGGTCCTCTTACGCTCTTTTCTGGCATCATTCTGCAGGATGCTTGTAATCAAATTTTGAAGAAACTTAAAGTAGTGGCTGACAAATTAGAGAATGCCAACGGAGAGAAACCGACTTGGGTAGAGCTGATAAATACAGCTGCAGCTTCGTTTACTGACCTCCAGGCGCGAGGTCGTTTTTGTGCTGGTCCCGGCAAGGATGGAGCTTTCGAGTAAGTAGTCTTGTTCTTGTTAGCCTGCTGCAATTGATCAGTTTTCTTCTTATCCACTTTATGCTCTTCTGTATGACCACGTGAACGAAGTTGCAATTGTCTGTGATGATGTAAACGGCAAGATCAGATACAAATGTACAGGTAGTAGCTTTTTCTGTACTCGCCATTTTTGTTAACTCATGGTGCGTTTGCAGATATTTGGCATTTGGTGCTGGTGCAACAGAGGTGGAGGTGGACTGTTTGACAGGTGAATACAGCTCTTATAAAAATCTCTTAGGTCTTGGTGTTTCTACTTCTTTGTAAATGGTTTATCGCTGATTTCCTTTCGTCTTTCAATTACAGGGGAGGTAAAAGTGTTGAGGTCTGATTTGCTACTCGACTGCGGAAAGAGTTTGAATCCTGCAGTCGATATTGGACAGGTAACCTCCACGTTAAATCTCATAGCAGAACGTCTTATAGCTTGTGTATGTTAGTGTAGGATGTTTTCCTTCTTAAAACATTCACGTTTAGCTCCACAGCGAAAACATCTACAGAAACTTTACTCATTAGGATTTGCATGTCATAGCCTGGGTTACGGATGAGTTAGTGTTAATCCCAAAGTCAGTTTCTTTCTATCTGTAATAGTAACCGTAAATCGTATAAACTAATTATTATCGGTCACCTCAATTAGACACTAATATACTCTTAAGTAGTGTTTAGCTGCCATTGAGACTAGGTCTTAACTCCTGTATATTGCTAGTATGTTTGTAAAGAAGACAAGTCAAAATACACTTCGATTTGGTCAAAGTACACACCTTGTCATTGATTTTCTCCTCATATATTGACCACACCTTTGAATGTTGGATTAATAGGAAAGTTGGGTTGGAGTTAGCACTCTAGTTGATTTATGAGTTGTTATCAGGTCAAGTGTAGGGAGTGGTAATATTTTTATTGCCCACTTGAGTGTGAGGGGGAATTAGAGGAATTTATGGCTACTCAGGAGATTCAATAGGAGCATCCTGCATTGCTAGTGATATATGTGGAGGACATATAATCAGTTGCCTACACAGTTGATAATTTCAGAACTGGGAATAGGAATACCCAAAAGAATACTTCACATCAAGAAGCTGGATTTGTATGGAGTTGAGGATGTTGAGGTTGAATAAATTATGTGCCAAAACTTTGAATTCTTGTGTTGCTATCAGGTACAAGGAGCGTACGTCCAAGGACTTGGATACTTCCTACATGAAGAGTTTCTCTTCGATCGTGACTCTGGAAAGGTACCTCACCTAAGAGCTACACTTATTTCTGGGTATGAAAATATTTTACCCTGGAAAAAATGTAGGGTCCTTGAATCATCATGCGTGTGCTAATTCGGCAGATTGTTGTCTCGCTACTCTCCAGCTTTTGACCGACGGTACCTGGGAGTACAAACCACCGTCTTCCAAAGATATTCCTCTCGACTTGAGAGCTTCTTTGCTCGAAAATAGCGGAAACTCCAGCGGAGTTTTGCGATCCAAGGTACAAATCTGTGGCCACCCTCGCCACTTGCAGATGTTCTGATGACTGAGTTTTCTTAGCTTATATATAGAGGGCTTCTCTTTGCCCACCTATCCCTGACGCAGTGAACTCAGAAGTGCATCATCTCTATTGATCCTAGCCAATCTATCGTCTCCGAGCTCTTCTAGACACTTGAAACAATCAGCTTCTCACTGCTAGAATGGCGGACCGATTGAAGCCCCTAACTGAATTGATTCCTTGACGTTCTGTCGTGCAGTTTTCTGGGGAGCCGCCGTATGGTCTAGCAGCGAGGTATGTCTTCTCACTTGAGCGTTGGACAGGTTGTTCCTGTTTTGCCTCTTAGTAGTGCTCAATTACTCATGTGTAGTACAAGTTACTAACAATGACTTCCAATCTGCAGCGCCCTGTTTGCTGTAAGGCGTGCCGTCGCAGCTGCGAGGACAGAATTTGGTGTCAATGGCTATTGTAGTCTGAGCGCTCCGGCCACGGTTGAGAACGTGATGCTGGCAGCTGGTTTATCCAATTCTTCCATGTTCAATTTGAAGTAACTTACAAAGTGGTTCACGTTTTCGGCCCCTGGGCTTCGCCTCACGCATAAGAGGAGACCAAGCCCCAATAAACCAGCATCTCGAGATGATCCTGAGATTGAGTAATTACGAGGCCGGATTGGTAGTCGGAGGGAAATAGGAAAGATCTCAGGAAACACGAAAATGTTATCATTTCAGGCTGGATAGCAACAGAGTTGGAGCTATCGGCGGGATTTGTGCAGTATGTAATTATAACTAGAAATATCATTCTCGTTTAGATATGGCAAGAAGTCACTGATAGAGACCTTCGGGCAGTTTTGTCGAGATAGTTTTGGTGGTCGTACTGTAGATACCAACCAAAGATAACGGTATTCTAGATACCGTTGTGCAAGTTGTAGGACATGGGATTTGGTCCCTGCCATCCATTACATTGTGAAGGACAGACTGACAGACTGTCTCACAGTTTGTCTCCGGATTGAGATGGACTTCACGCCTGAGATCTGGACAAATAAACATTTGTGCAAACATTAGCTTCAGAGCTTGTAACAGTACTCCAAAGTTCCATATATCCAAGCTTACTGGTGGACTAGCTCGGCTACTGTATTTCCTCAGAAGGAGTAGCCATTACGGCTTGTTCTAATTACTTTTACAAGGGCCTTCTGCCCTTGTGACCCTTGTAAGCGTCAGTTCAGCGGATCATGCTGAGCGCCCAAGCTTCCAAAGAATTTGCATCTGTACTCTATGAACATCATCTATTTCTACAGCTACCAAATTATTCAACCGTGGAAATGTGAATACATGAAGAGATTCACACGGTTCTGAGAGGAACAGCGCGAAACATCTTGATTCCAGGCTCCTACCTTGGTCTACACAATCACATTCATGGCTTTTCCTGATTTCTGGGTGACGGATCACACTAACACACACAAATCAGTGTGATAGTCTTTTGTACCTGGAGCGTTGAAATGTGTCTTTTATCTTCGATCTACATTTTATCAGTATCATTATATACATATGAAACATACTGATCCCAACTTATACACTCATGGGATATAAATCAAGATGTAATCTGTTTTTCCACGATCCGCAAATAATGACCGTGTCCATTGTGTACAGTTAATAATCAGCCATGAATGGTTGTTATGTTAATGTAGTTTTTGATATTTTTTCGAAAGACAAAGTTTGAAAAATAGAAGACTAATAATTTCAAATCTATAGAATAGGAATACACAAGAGTTAATAGTGGATTCTGGAGTAGACTTTCAGTAAGAGTAGTGGATAGATAGGACCTTAGTAGGTAGAGCTTGGCGTGCTCTTTCCAATAAGCTGGAGATCACTGAAAACGAATAAGAGAATCCTAAGTTACGAAAGTAGGCAATGGAGGGCATGGTTCGACGAAGTCACGGTATCGTCTTCGGGGAAGAATCTTCGGATTTCGACGATAGTTACCTCGGGGTTACAGCAAAAGGATCTTCGGCGAAATGAAAGGCGGCGCGGAACGGGAGGGAAATTCAAACACTTGTACTGTAAATTTGTGTAAGTTTACGATGCAGTTAGAGTGTCGAATTACATTGGCAGAAACAAGAGTTTAGCATCGATATTTCGCGAAAGTGCATTTGCAAATTGGGAGCTCAATGAGGTACATGAGTGAGAAATTGAGAACGCAGCGATGGGCGAACTTTGAGACTTGCAGCGAGACAATGCGAATCCATCAAGCAACAAAAAAAACCAACCCACGTGTTTTGCGCGCCTGCAAGGCCAACGGAAAAAATTTCCTTTTGCCCTTACACTCGCGTATTCGGTGATTGTCAGCATTGAAGATGCCGAAATTCGGATTGAGAACGTATATCAATCAGCTGTTAGTTGTCAAGCTCAATTTCTTGCTGTGGGGATGGAATTGGGTTTGCGCGGCAATGGTGAAGGAGTGGCACAACGGAAGCGCGCTGGACGATGAAAGACTTTGTGACAATCCGACGATCTGGATCATTAAGTATTGGGCAAAAGTCTTGGGACAGTGCGTAGAAAAAGATGAAGATTACACCTTCCATAGTGATAGTGTGAAGGTCATCCACGCGGAAGAGAAGACTTTCGCGCAGTTGTTCAAGAAGAATCGTTCGCACAATAACGGATAATGGACGGCGGAGTACCGTGATCAGATGCATAGGAATGTAGCAATGGCCTTGATGCAGATTCTACGGCTTTTGCGAACGATTTACATGTTGACATGGCAGGTTGGAATTGTGGAGCGATCGGTGGCAGAGAAACATATCTAATGGACACACATTCTATGGGGCACTACACGCTAGCACATTGGCGAGGTACTCGGGGTATCAGTGAACTATCTATCCCGTTCTTCATCAATTTCTACCGAGGGATGAGGTTGTTGACTGTAGTTGAGTAGAAGAAAATTTTGCTCGAGAAGGAGATTGTGGACGACGAAGGGACGTTGGGAGTCAAAGAAGTTGCCAACGAGTAGGACGACATTGCACTTGCATTGCCTTCGGCCGAAGCCGACAAGTTGAAGGACGAGATTGAGGAACGCCCGAAGAAGAAGAGGAAATTGCAGCGAGTTACGATTTCGGAGATAATTGATCAACGTGCCGGATTGCGGGTCCGAAGGTCGATCCCTACGAAGATGAGATCGGCAAATGTGCGTGCTCTTAGCAAGATGAAGTCGCGATGGTTGCAGATTGAGAAAAAAGGTAGCACGGAGTGTAGTGAAGCAGCATCTTAAGGCCGGATAACTTTGGCGGAATGGGCAGAGATAGAAATGAAAATATTAGCAACAGAGGAAAAATGGTCTTTGGTGAAGTACCTTCGGCTTTCGGAGTGGAAACCTTTAGCGGTGCTCATGGATGGCACGTTGGATTAAGGAGAAGAACAAGGAGGTGATACGGAGGTAGAGACTTCGAGTCAGAGTCTATCGCCTTCGGAGCAACCATTCGTGACTTTGACAGAGGATAAAAAGCCTTCGGGTAAGAAGACTTCGGATGTACCCGCAAAGTTAGCAGAGACGGCGGTGGAACCCATTGATCAAGTAGTAACTTATAGATCAAGTGGTGGCGGACGTGGAGAGTACCATTGCGGGGCAACAGGCGATGCCTGTGGTAGCTAGGGTTGGAGGCACAACCAAAAAGGCATGCCCCCGGGCAAGGGCATGCCTCATTTACATTTTTTATATGGGGCATGCCCGTATGTACATATATATGATTTATACGTATGTACATACGTATAATTCATAAATATAACATCAAAATATACGCATATTCCCGTTTTACAGATAGTGGAGTAAATGAACTGATCAAAGGTTTGGTTGCTTACGTCCGCGTTCCAACTACTTTGACAAAGTTTTTGCAGAAACACAACAATGTAAAATTTTGTTCTAGAGAAATGATTGATTTTGCTTCTTAGGTCAGGATCATTTTGTTCTTTCATGAACGTAGACCTGCGTCAACTTCGATTGTATTTCTTCAAAGTGAGTAATTTGATTCTAAGGGTTTAGTTTAGATTGAGTTTCTACAATTTTCAAAAAACTAACTAGTGCAATTACGGGATGTCAAGAAACACACTGATTGATACCATGTTGCTTGTACCAGAGAAGAAGCATATGCCCTGAAGAAGTTGGAGTGCTGCTGGATTGTGCTACTGGATTACAACTAGACAACCTCGTGGAAAAATTACTGCACATAATTCGATGTCACATTGACAAGATTCTCAGTTCTTGAATATGCTGGTGAGTGCTCATCATGCAAATTCTTTACAAATGTTTGTCGAGTAAGTTCAGTCGTCTCCGCTGACTCCGATCTATTGTTGTTATGTGTAGTAAAAATATATAAACACTTTCTCATTGACATTGGGCATTCCACGGAGTGTGACGATTTGGTTCTTAACATGCCTATAACAAAGCCAGTATTCCAGCTTGACGGCTGTGATGGGATGCGCTGAATGGTGGATGTCTGCCCGACGTTTTTTATTTTTCCATTCTGCAAGAGCTTCTTCAGTTCAGGCATTGTGATCTCCACTAGAAACTGGCTAGAGATCCGGAGCTTGCAAATGTTATTTCTTTCTTCAACTTTGCTTGCAGCAATGGCTTTATGCTTCTCTTAAAAATATTTCTCTGATTCATCCAGTCATCTTGTTGTATCCTTCCTTTTCCTCCTTTTTCTCAACATCATCCTACTCACTGAATGCGACATCAACATGATTCTCTGGGAGGATAAACTAATTCATACTACTCCTGATAAGATTGCTTATTCCAATCCTGCACAATTGAAGTCTCGATGATGTTGCGCTGCTCAAGAGCTGGATTATATACTACAAAAGAGTATTATGTAGACGACGTAGTTCCAAATCAGTGGGCAGAAAGCGCAAGTGAAGATGACCAGAGAGAGAGGAGATCTCGGGATGAGAAATTCTGCTCTAGGTCTGTCCATAGGGATCTCGAGGGTCTTCCTTGTGATGACAATTCTCACCTCCTACAAGAGCGCTGTAGAGGAGGATAGCTCGCCGCGAAGCAGGTTACCTTCATTCGAATAACGAATCGCTAGTGCTTTGAGGAGTGTCCTTCTATCTGCAGTGTAGATACAGCTTGTGGTCCAAGTGTTCACTGAATCAGATCTTTGCACAACGTGATGGTCTCACCTTCCCTGCTTTCGACTCGATGTCCAAATACTGCGATCATCTATTCATGAGAGAGACTAGAACTGAACCAGGGCATTCGACGTGAAGGTAGTTCATGATACTTCTGGCGGTAAGAAAGTAGTGAGTTTGACGCTCATGCAAGAATTCACAGGAGAGTTGACAAGATGTTATGTAGACCCAGCTTCGCCCAGGGAATTTTTCATCGTTTCCAACTAGTTCAAAGGCTCAGTTTGTGCAATACGAGCCTTGGGTGATAGTCTGCAGATGTATGTACACTGTTCTTTTAAGAGGTTATCTATAGTCAATAGTGTTCGGCTATCTGAGGTGAGCACTAACGCAGTTCCTTGGAAGTTCCATGCGGTGTCACTCAATTACAAGGTTGTCACTCATTTATTACTATTTTCATCTATCCTATCATGTCATGCACTAAATCCATCCTTCACAAGTACATCATTGTCATGCTTCTTATACTTAAAAGACTCTAGAACAATGTTCAACGTGTCTTACATGCAGAGTTAACACTAGATTCAAGTAATTCAGCTTGTACTTCTTGTAAAGGGTTTTATAGGGTATCTTCTTTCAATTTGAAAGAGGATAAGATGGGGATTCTGGTTCTAGTAATAAAGTCATTTGATAAGGGTACTGGAGTGTAGTAATAATCCAGGCTACCTCTCTGATTTCTTACTTTTGAATTGATATTCAGGGAGACGTTTATTTCCATAATCATTCCATTTTGTGCTATAGTTTTGAGTGATTTTTAGATGCTCTCGCTGGTAAATGCATTTCCAGCCGCTACATTTATATTCAGGTGATTTTGATAACAAAGAGGATAGGCGGGGGTTATTGACTATTCCTTCTTGTCGTACTGTTTCTAATACAAACCCTTCATAAAATTTCAATATTCCCTTATGGACTTGGTAAGATTTTTCACTCATGTAACTTCCGTGCTTTTCTTTCCCATCATGCGATGCATTCTTATTAAACTCACAATGGTTAAAGTATTAGAGGACTCCTACTGCTGAACCAAAATTATTGTGAGTGATGCGTATGTTTTATTCACTCGTGAGCTGTATGTTGATGAATTCCGTATAACATGAATTCTGTATTCTGTATAATTTTGTATTATGTTGATGACATTCTGTAACTCTTCAGGGCATCCGCTGTTACAAGCACACTGCTCTTGGGCAGGAGCAATGTCTTGACATTCTGTACCATTGAAGACTGCTTCAAACAAAACAAGAGGGATCTTCGAGTTGGGAGCAGATGGAGCTTACACTCATCTCAACAATAATACTACTTCACCTACATTTGTGAAAATAGGAATGGATCATTTGTTGGTAGAAATAATCAGGAGTGTCGACGTTGTTTAAAAAATCTGTATCACAGATATTAGTCAATCACAAGTCTTTACAAAATTATCAAGTATTCTTCTTTGTTTTCTGTCAGGTACAGCAGAAAGGAGCAGTGTACAAGAGTTCCAAAATGAACTCTTGTACTCCATCGTTGATTGTGGATTCATTGTCACTTGAAGTGGAAGCTGAAAGTGGAACAGCAACAATTTCATCATCACAGCCTAGACATGAAACAGAGATACCGTCGGGATGGAAAATAGCAGATGAGGTGATAAATCCAAGATGGCATTATTTTTATCGTTAAGTTGAGAAGGGGAGTGGAAATTGCTATCGTGCAATGTGTGAACATTGTGGTGAGGTGCTTGATGGCAAGCCTGACAAGTTAGAACATCATGTTTTGCATCGATGTACTTTGACTTCTGAAAGTAGAGTTGAGTATATGCGTATCGTAGAAAGATCTTCAAAGAGGCACCGAATGTCAATGCACTCATCAGGGTTGAAGTCACAACCAGTTTTTTTGCCGCAGCACCAACAGCAACGTTTGTCAAAGTTCTTCAGTCTGCCAATGAAGGCAGAAGTATAGGAGACTCATCATATGAGATTTTTAGACTTCTTGGTATCCTCTAACAGTGACTTCAATGTGTGTTCCAACAAGGAACTTGGCCTGTTCATTCGTGGTCTCAATCCTAGTTACATTATTCCTTCAAGAAGAGTAGTATATGATAGACTATTACAGAAAAGATATAGTGAGTGTTTACTTGAGCTTGGAGATCAACTCAATGACGTTAGTGATGTGACGCTAACGATGGATGGATGGGAAGATGTTTCTAACAACTCGATCTATGCAATGATTGTCATTACTAGCACCAAATAATGGATATTGGACATAGTACACTTTACAGGTAGGCCGACAGCAAATGCATTGCTGTAGCAATTGTTACTGTCAACTAACAAAACTCTTCTTAGGTTGACTTCAATTGTTGCCTTTGTATCCGACAGTCCAACTACCATGATCAGATTGAGGAGCAATTTGGTCAATTTGCACCCAAACATGGTTCCTTTGCGCTGCTGCCTTCATCAACTTAATTTGATTACAAAAGATGTGTCAGCTCAGTGCACTATGAAGCAGGTCTTCAAGGAGAATTGCAAGCTGATCAACTTTTTTACAAGTTCTCATTATTGGACGACACAGCTGAAGACATGGGGTTGAGAAAACAATGTTATGAAGTTTTTTTCAAGTTTTTGTGAAACATGATGGTATTCAGCAGTGCTTGTTTGTGTTGGAGTTGCATCATATCACAAAGGTTTTCAAC
Organism: Marchantia polymorpha subsp. ruderalis; assembly: GCA_037833965.1. NCBI lineage: Eukaryota > Viridiplantae > Streptophyta > Marchantiopsida > Marchantiales > Marchantiaceae > Marchantia > Marchantia polymorpha. Next base: position 958,218 of record AP031357.1, read on the forward strand.
ACTGTGTGGACAAGTCAAGACTAGCCAACGAGCCGCCAATCAACAAGGATATCTCCAACCTGATGGATGACGATTATCACTTTGCAATCAACAAGGAGATCTGTAAGCTCATCAAACTGATCGCCGACAGTATTGCTCGTCTTGAGCAAAGTTCCACAACATTAAATCAAGTCTTTGCCGAGCTGATCAACTTGTACACAACTGTGAAGGACGTGGACGTTACCTCGAATTGCAGCAGCTTCAAAACCCACATCATCAAGACTATCAGAAAAAGAGCTTCTGAGTTTGACCATCCAACTTATTTTGTTGCTCTGTTTTTGAATCCTAAGTATAAATCTCTTGCCATATCCAGGAAGAAGAACTACAATGACATCAGAAAAGATACTGCACATCTTGCAAAAGGATGGAAGTTTACTAAGATGGATACTATCTTATTGCTAGGAGAGCTAAATGACTACATCAACTGGAGTGGAGTTTTCACCAACAATTCAAACAGGGATTTTGCGATAGATTTTTGGCAGTTTGTTGTAGGTGCAAAAACTTTGCGTGTGTTTGCAATGAAACTTTTTTCTATCACTCCTCATGATGTTGTAGTGGAGAGATTATTTTTGCAGCTGACATTTTCCAAGACAAAATTTCGTAACTGCATGACAGTGGAACGCATGAAAATGCTTTCCATCGTCAGATCCAGTCTTAAAGAGCATTCAAAACCCTCTTCAACGCCATCTTGATCATTGGCACTAGATCAAGAGAGTTACTTCAGCATAACACTTGAAGACAATGAAGATTTTTCGATTAGGCCAGCGGATGAATTGTCTTTGGAAGATCTGGAACTTACTTTGGACAATAATGATGACTTTCAGGAGGATTTTGATATGTATTTTGATTTTGCCAAATACCAACTAGAGTCATATCCAAATGTCACCATGGCTGCAGTGGAGAAAGAGGTGGAAAGAACAGATGATGAAGATTGGAGTGTAGATGATTTATTATCTTGACTTTTTTGTATTATTCTTCATGGCGAAAGTCAGATTTTCTATAACTCACACATGTTTACACTTCAATTTACTAAGTGGTTGTTTGGTTTCATTGTTTTATTTAGTTCAGAATTGTATACTGTGAGATGACTATATAGTATCTCAGATGGGTTATACTTGACTTTAACCTCGTTTATGCTTCTTTGGTCTGATCTACAAGTGAGAAACAAGCTTGATTGATCACAAGTTAGATCTTTTTTGAAAAAAATACATTGTGTTCAGTAAACGCATCGCAAGTGGCCTCCACTTTCAGATCTAAGTCTCTACACTTGTACTGCTTTTTAGCCGATTTGTGATTACACCATGGTAAACAGTACAAGAAGTTGTCTTTGCTCTTCTATAGTTGATTAAACCCGCTCATATGGCTTTTGTTCACTGCAGCAAAGCACACTGCAGCGAAGCACACTCATCAGGCACTTTATCAAAAAAACAAGCCGGGAGTTTCGTAGTTGCAGCATCAAATTTTCTTACTGTATGTTCAGCAGATCAGTATACGACTTGCCATTGAAAAATGTATGTTGGGATCACATCCTAAATTACTCTTGTTCCTGAACGTGGCTGGGCCACCTCCTTTCGAAGTTACCCAGTATATTTCTACCACTTTACTACCATAGTCTGTTTAACTGACAAAACTCTATCTGTAGCTAACTTTAAAAGCATTCCTCCTTAGGGTGGACATTATAGCAGCATGGCAGAAAGATTCAGTTGCAAAACTCTGGTTCAACTTAAATTGAATTGGAACTGTATTCAAATCTGCCTGTTTGTGACTAAAATAGCGAGATGAGGTGTTTCTGCTTGACTTTCTGAAAGATAATTTTTGAGGTTTTGTTTTCTATTAATATCAGCTTGTATTTTAGAACGGTTTGTGATACAGTGAACACAGAGCCTAACTATTTGCTAAACGTTATCTTGGCAGACTCGGTGTTGATTTTGTTGAAACTCGTGGACTTTTTGTAGAGGTTGAACTTTGCTGTAGACACCTCAACTTCACTTCTTTTTTCTGAATGTACGAGGTTATGGAGAGCATGTACATTTTCCAATTTATTGCCTTCTGTTAAGATTGCAGTTATACCCCCATAAGGTACTAAACTAACAAGGTTTCTTCTTGATGACAGTTAATATCCTTTGTCGAAGACTGAAGGATCAGGAAATGCAAATGATGGAGCCTAGTTGTGCAATTCTACCACTGTATGCAGCAATTCGCAAATCTCAGCCTTCCTCCAAGTATCTTACACCACTTCACGCCGATTATCTCCTGCTATGCTTACTATCGAAGTGCTACAAAGCAGGCCTTGATATTTTGGAAGATGATATTTTTGAGATTGATCAGAAAAGAACTGGTCTAATGCCACGTGATTTTCTCCTGCATTGTTACTATGGGTAATTTTCTTTCAGTAGTAGCGCGTTTAGAATCGCATCCATAGTATTAGGGATGTTCAATTTTGATAGATAAGGTTTAGAGACAACATAGTTTCTGACACGCCTGTTGGTGTAATCCAGGAAAAAAGTAATGTAGAGTACGCACTGGTTACTACTTTTTAGATGCTAGTGTCTTGTACAGCTTGTTGTAAAGGCAAAGTTGGCTGTATTCATACTCTTCTTTGTTGTCATTTCTCCTCCCTCAAGCCCTTGTTTCATGTGTCCTGCATCTCCGTGATTTATCGGTCATCATTTGCAGGTTGGTTGGTTTATCTTAATTCATTGAATAAGTACACATCTAGTAGTAATTATTTACTCCTGCACTTCAGAAGACCAAAAATTAAATATCAAGGACTAAAGCAGACAGGAAGGTAAGACCCCATAAGCAATACAGGGAAACCAAATGAGGAAGATGGGGTTTGACACCAGTAGCATCATCAAAAAGTTTTCACCGGATATACTAATCCTACAAGTACTTTGAGTTCTAATGAGCATAACGGAGCAAAATAGTCTTCATTGCATTTGCTCTCAAGTTGAACAGGTCGCATGACAAAATGAAAAGTTGGACAGGATGAGGATACCTAGGTCCGAGGAATTAAAAACGTGTACACATATATATATATATATATATATATTGTGTATACCGTGCAATGTTCTATAAGTTATAGAGCATCGCACAGTATATTTTAACTATAATTAATTGTGTATTAATTATATTTTAGTTAAAGTTAATTATTATACATATATTCACGTATTATACTTACATTTGTGTATACTTAGTATATACTAGAACTATACGTATTTTGATACGGGCATGCTTGGGAGCATGGGGCATGCCTTTTGATCTTGAAAGGGGGCACGGGCATGCCCGCAAAAATTTTGCCGTGCCTCCAACCCTAGTGATAACGCAGTTTTTGTTTTTTTCGGAATTAAAGCATTTTTTTGAATAGTAAGTACCGCGGTAGTAGCTGTAGATAAGAATCGGTACGAGAAAAGAAAGTAAAAAGGGAATGACGACGAAAGGGAGGAAGTACTTCCTCCGAAGGCAGTCTAGGGGTTTAGGGTTGTGGTTACAGTCGGATGTGTTGGGCGGAACGGGCGGTTCAAGCTGCAAGGCTTGCTTCACGCGCGCCTTCGGCGGTAATGCCTTTGGCGGAGGAGCCTTCGGCCGAAGCGCCTTCGGCTCAAGCTTCTTTGGTGGAGGCTTTACCGCGGAAGACGTACGAAGCATTACGGAACTCCTTCACCGGTGAAAGTGCCTTCGTCGCTAGGCCTTAGTGCCTTCGGCTGTAGACTCCTTCGGCCGAAAGGCCTTCGGCACAAGCACCTTTGGTGATAGCGCCTTCGTCGGTAGCGCCGCCCTTGTCGTTAGGGTCCGCCTTCGACGGAAGGCTGTGCCTTCGGCTTTAGGACACTCCTTCGGCGGAAGGAGAGAAAAAAAGGAAAACGGCTAAAGCGAGTACCTTCGGCGGTACGCGGACGGAGATCTACTCCGGAGGAAATCGACGGGATTATGTCAAATGTACAAGTGTGGGAGTCTGTGCAACGGTGAAGCGTGAATTCACGCGTGCGAATCAGACCGTTACGCCTCATCGCCGACACAGCATTCAAACGGGTCGCTGCCAAGTCCAAATATCAAACTTGAGAGTTCTTGATAGGCAGAGGGAGAAGTTCATTCATTCATTTTTGATTTTGCGCTTACTCGAACTCGCGACGCGCAGTAGCAGCAGGAGCACGCAACAATTGTCAAGAATTTGATAGCCCAGTCCATACAATTGAGGATGGTGCCACTACGGGTGCTGCAAGTCGGATTGCGGGCATTCCAAGATGAACTGACAGCGGTGAAGTTCGATTTCCTTTTGTGGGGATGGAATTGGGTGTGCCCGGCGATGGTCCGGGAGTGGCTGCGCGAAAAGGACCAGCCTCCGGGAGGTTATCGATCGCACCCGGAGAGATGGCGAGTGAGTGATTGGGAGCAGGTCTTGGGAAGATGTGCGGGAGAGGAAGGCGACCTCCTATTTGAGTGCGAGAGTGTGCATCTCTCGAAAGAAGAAGAGATTACCTTTGGCGCCCTTTTCAAGAATCGCAAGTCGAGTAAGAACGGGTACAGGACCCGTGAATATGTTGATCGCAAGCGAAGGAATGTCGCGGTAGCACTCTTCCAAATTTTGCAGCCGCACTGGACTACCTACATGTCTTCTTGGCAGGTGGGATTTGTGGAGCTGGCGCTGGCGGGTACTCCGATTCATTGGGCTCGCATTTTGTGGAGGGCCACGCATCAACATGCAGGAGAGGAGAAGGGAGTATCGATTAATCACCTTTCCCCTTTCCTGATAAATTTTTATTGGTCGATAGGGTATCTGACAGCCGAGGAGAAGATACAATTTACCTTGCTATCGCGGACGAATCCGGAAAGGCTTGTGAGGGATGTCGAGGTTGATACAGACCTTGACGAAGTGCCCGCCATCACACCACCAGCCCGACTGAGAGCAGAGGAAGAACCAAGGGGAGCGCGAGCACCCCGGAAGCGGAAATTGGATGGAGAGGCAGAACTGAGTCGGCGAGAATTGCTTGCTGTTCCAGTCAGACGCCGAGCAATCAACGAGCAAGCCCGACTAAAGCAGAAGGCTCGCAAGCTGATTTTGCCAACGGACAGCAGCGCGGACACGAGGCGAGCTGCAATTGCGAGGGACTCATCTTCCTCCGAGGAGGATGTGAGTAAAGAGGTTCTTGGGAGGTCGACTGACCTCCCTGCGTCGAAGGCACGAGTGCCTTAGGAGGAAGCAGTTAGGCCTTCAGGCCATAGAGGAAGGCGGGCGGCAACGGCCAGAATGCCTGCGCATGAGAGATGCTTGCATTCCGAGCAAGTTCCGTTTGATGACACGCCTTCAGAGCAAGCGCCTTCGGCGCAGAAGCAATTCATGGTGGTACCTTCGGCAGAGGCGCCTTCGGCGTTGAAACCCCTAGACCACATTCCTACGGGCGAAGACAGGGATGCGTAGACACGTGTGCCTTCGGCGGAACCACCTTCGGCGGGACTAGATTGGGAAGATGTAGTAGGTCCGTCTGGGGCAGGTTCTCCCACCCCGTTGGAAGTACTCGTAGAGCATGGAGTGGAGGCCCCAGTAGAGGAGGCTGCGAGACCCAGTGCTAGAGAATCACCCAGGATTTCTGCAGCGACAGAAATCATAGAGACAGAAGAGTACACGCCTTCGGAGGAAGAGGAGGTATAGTCGGTGCGAGGTACACTGACCGGAGTGCTTTGCGAACAAGTGGTACCGCTACTCCGGTACCTTGATCGCAAGGCGACCAAGTACGGGGATCCCCGCCAGTGTGGATCCTATGTTGAGCTGGTCCGAAATTGGACGCGGATCAAGATGGCAACGAATCCCGAATTGATGGTACTTGATCAAAAATATCGGCAGTTGGAGGAGCGCTACAACTTTCTGTAGGATCAATGTGCCTTATCTCGGAAACTGCAGAAGGCGGCACTTAAGCTGGGAGATGAGATGATGATCAATGTGCGGCGCGAAATTGATGAGCTGCGTGCGAAGGTTCAGACGGACCTCAGTGTTGAGCAGGTTCAAAGCCGCAATTTGGCGGATGAGCTCGTGCGGAAGACGTAGGCGTTAGAGCAGAGCGAGGCCGCTAGAAGAGCAGACGAGGAGTTACTGGGTCGACTGCAGTCGCAGTGTGACGAATTGAGGACGCAGCGGGCGGCGGCGGAGTTACAGTTGGCAGAGGTTGAAGGCCACAACCGGCGCGAGACAGATCGCACGTGGGAGGAATTAATTTTGCAGTTTAACCGTTGTCTTAGAGGTTATGCTCGCTGGGAGATTGCGGCGCGGGAGTTGCGCGAACTTGAGATGTGCGCGACAGCTTTGATGGCTGGCGACGGACAAAGTCGGCGGCGGGAGGCGAAGCGGTTGGAGTCATTCCTGTCCAGGTCGTGGAACGCCATTGCAAACCTCGAGGCAGAGGTTATCGAGGTGTTGCGGCGGCTTGAACTGCGTAGGAGAGCAGACGAGTGGACGGTTAGGGAATTAGTGGGTCGTCGGCCGACTCATAGGAGGCATAGCCGATGAGGTAGAGTGTTAGGTAGTTAGGATTTTAGAGTGTATAAAGTAGTCCAAGGCGTTGGCCTTGGAGGATTTTCCAGTGTTGGAAGTTCAGTTCAGGAAGTCGTTTTCTCTGCGCGTTTGTGTCTTTCGTTCTGTCACCGCGCAAGAGGAGTTATAGATTGTCGAAGTTACCGTAGCCTACAGCCGAAGGCATTCATTTGAACCTTCTGAGCTAGCGTAGTCTAGTCAAGATCTAAACAAGTTCGGACTTACACCTTCAGACGATTTTCCTTGTTTGTATTCCTTCGGGATTTTCCCCCCTGAATACCAAAGTGAAGTTTTGTTAACTTCGGAGTGAGAGTTGGTTGAATTCAGGTTGAGTGTGTTACGCTGCTTCAGGCGCCTTCGTGGGTAGCCTTCGCAGTATTTTTGGGAATGATAGTTGCCTGAGAATTCAAACTCGTCAATAGACGGTTAAGTTGTAACACTGGATCTTTTCTCAACTTAGTTTCTTAGTTCGGATTTCTGTATTCTCTGCGCGTTTTGTGAGTTGATTGTGTTATTCACCGCGTGAGAGTGACTTCGGTTTGACGAAGGTACCGCATCCGAAGTAGGAATTCCAGCCCGAATGCTCTGCACTAGCAGTGGCTAGTGACAAGGTTTAAGCAAGTTCGGATTTCGTAGCCACCTGCAGATCCTCTGAGTGTACTCTTGGGAAACTTCCCCCCCTAAATCTTAAGTGGAGGTCCTGATCGACCTCCGAGTTGTGCATTGTGTTTGGAGTGTACTACGCTGCATTGTGTGTCCTCTTAGTGACCTCCGAGTTGAGCACTTGCAGTATTTCTGGGAGTGACAGTAGCATGAGAATTCAAACTCCTCAATAAACTGTTAAAACGTGACACTTTGTACTCTGTGTGTTGTTCCTATCCTTGTGGGTTTGATCCTTTGCTGTTATACTGCAATTTAGCCTTGGGTGGGTTATCATACTTCAAGTCAAATGTCGTTGGGTGCAATCGATTTGGACTGTGGCGAAGGATCTTCGGCCGAAGAACCTAAGTCAGCCGGACTTGGTGTTGCAGACATGTTGAGCAAGCGAGTGGTTCCCTTGCTTGGATACTTGGGTGAAAAGATGGCGAAGTACGCCAGTAGTAGCGAGATTTTACCTAGAATTAGTGTGTAGTAGGACGCGGACGAAGGTGACATTTGTGAAGGAAGCTAAAAGAATGACGAGCTTGATTTACAAGTGCGCTACCGTGAAGGCTACCTTGCAGGAGCGTGAGAAGAGACTTCGGCAAACGGAGTTAGAGTGTGCCAAACTTTGAAGAAGTTTGGTAGTGGAGAAGGACCTTCGTGTTAACATTGACAATGCGTGGAAGGCGACAGTAGATCTTCGGGACAGATTGAAGGCGTCTAGAATGGCATTCAATGAGGAATCTTGTTGCGTGGATGAGCTAACGGCTGATCTGGAGAAATGTGATCAATTGCACACTGCTGAATTGGCGTTGAAGTAAAAAGAGTTGCAAGATTGCGAAGGTGCCAGGTCTTCGGAGTTAGATCGTAGGGAAAATTTGGCCGCTGATTGCAGCAAATTGCGATCTCAACAGTCAATAGTTGAGGAGCAGTTGATCGCTACCAAAGCGAGATTGCTGGAGACGGAAGCGACAACCCATCAGTTAGAGCAGCGGACGGATGTTGCATTGTGCGCGAAGGTTGACCGATGACGTCGTGGTTATGTGGAGTGGGAGATCCAAACTTTGAAGTGGACAAAATTGAATGAGCTGGAGCGTCAAGTGAAAGAATTGACAGCGAGCTGGATTGCGGGACAGCGATAGTTAGGTAGGAAACTCAATTTGTTCATCTCTGGTTTGGAGTAGACGAAAGGAAATTTAGAATTAGAACTGTCAGCCGTTTTATATAGTATAGGAGTAGGTAGAAGCTCTGCGGACGTGGTAATTGTCGGGTCGGCTGTCGTCGCACCTATTGGGGACTTGCATATCAACAGATGATGTCTCTGGGTGTTAGATAGGAATAAAGAGGCCCAAGGCTCTGTCTTCGAGGGCTTTTCCATTAGTTAATTTCTCAGTTTTCAGTCTGCATTCCTTCGCGCGTTATTGAATTGTGCATTTTGTCACCGTCCGCGAGTTGCCTCAGTTTGTCGCAGATACCACCGCATCTAAAAAAGAGAGTCCAATTTGGATGTTATGAGTGATACATAATGTAGCTCAAGATTTAAGCAAATTTGTACATTAGAAGCTCACTGCAACCGGTTGAGTGTGTAACTTTGGAAAATTTTACCCCTGAATATCAATTGCAGAGTCGTGTGCGAACCCGTAGGAACTTATTGGATGAATTTCAGGATTCGAATGTGATTTGACTCTTCAATGTGATACCTTCATACTTAGCAATTGCAAACGCTTCTGGGAGTGACATGTGCATATGAGTCAAAAGTTCTCAATAGACTGTTAATTCGTGACACTACTTGGTTCTTTGGGGTTGTTTGTATCTCATGGAATCACATCTTTACCATTATGCTTCATTTTGCTAATAGTCTGTCATTACAGTTGTTTTGACAAAAATTAAGGTAAATGGTTGTGCGCTTTACTTTTGGGAAGTGCTAGTAAAGTAATTTCAATAAATTTTTTATCAGCAGCTCAGTATCAATATGCAATGGTATATATGTACAAAATAAATCATTTTTTGATTATTTCAATGTAACAACTATGTGAATACACATAGGCTCCACCTTGTGAAGGTCTTTGTGAGAAATTTTTGAGGATCAGTAAGCGAAAACTATTTTCTGAAAATATGTAAAAATTAGTAAAGAATAAAAAGGCAAGAAAGAAATGAACTGTAAACATAGTCTTACTTCTTGTTGCATACTTTTGGCTGGGATGGGCTGGTAGACATCTTAAAAATAATAATTATTAAACTTAGATGAAGATGTTTGATGTTAGATCCAAAAGCAATTACAGTAGCATAAAATTGTCCTAAATTCAAGATTTCTCTATTCAAGGTCATTCCTTGTTGTTAGAGGCGGTCCAAGAACCTAGAGAAATGCCAAGATTATTTTTGGAGGCAAAAATATAAAAGAAATATAAAAAAATGAGCAAAGATATATAAGAATATAAAAAGCCTATCTCTGCAAGGAAGACTATGACCTCGGAAGCATGAAGAAGTCCTGGCATTTGAGATATTCGGGGCCAAAAATAATATAAAATCTAGATACGTGGTGACTACGTATCTAGACTACTTTCCTGAACTTAGTTCAGTCTAGCTCTGAACACTTGGTGACTCGTTAGTCGAAATAATCGATAATTTAAGTGAACTAAGAAGATGAAGACGATTGGGGTGCCAGTACTCATAGAGCTCACAGACTCGAGGGACCAACTACGTTTTGGGTTGGAACCAGGAGGAAGATGAGACATGAAGTTCGAGAAGGATGCATCTGGTGTTCTCGACTGTGGTTATGTAAAGGCAGGCTGACTACGAAGAGCGAACGTGGTTGACCTGGGGCTGGAGAGGGAGGCGGAACGGGCAAGCGAAGTGGGAAGTGTTGGTAGACGAGGGAGATACAAAGACCTTTCGTCAGTTTTGGCAAAGATACAAAACACGTGCTTCAGTCTCTGCCTCGGCCCACTTCGAGACATAATATGTCAGAGCGCTTTTCCAATTAGAATAAGTGCCAAATGAACAAGAAGCACGAAGAGGTAAGGAAGAAAAAAATTTACAATATTTTTTGAGATAAGAAACTAAAAAAGTGAATGAAGGAATGAATGAAAGTCCACCACATACTCTGATATGGGAGTTTGACATTGAGTGCAGAACTTGGAAGATTGTGCATTCAACCTCGCCTTTGAGACCTCTCCCAACGGCGGTGACCAGTTTCAGAATTCTTGACTGGCCGTGGCGACTTGTGGGTTCTGCCTTATTTCGAACGTTTCATGTCGGATGAAGCTGGGACCTTTGTATTGATGGGATTTGAAGACTGCAGCCCGTACCCAGAAAAAGGTGGGAATGTTCATTGCAACAGCGAGGATCAGGAAAGACTCTACTGTGATAAGTTCATTGGGATCGCCACTTGATGTCTTTATGGAGAAAGAGAGATAACATCGACATGAAAAAACTGGGACTTTCCCATCAATCCGAATGAGAACCAAAGTCAACATGATATCAATGGCCAGCCCTCACAGAAATATATATTACTCGGATGTTACAGAAACTTGACTGATAACATTACAAAATCTGCAAAAAATATGAGATTTGATTTTTCTAGATCTTCAGTGCTCTCACAACTCTAAGCATATTATGTTTTGGATCACATACTACAAAATGAATGTAAATTTAAAAGTGCTTGAAACTCTAGTAACTGTAGCATTTTTTGTGCTGGCCAGTTTTAATGGAGGTGCTTGTGAATGCGGGAGAACTTCATGCAGTCTTGATACACGATATCAATGCGGCCATTGCCTCTGCTCAAGAGAGCTGCACTCTATTCAGATCAGCGCTTAACTGAAGTTCACGATGAGAGGAAGACTAAGTTTTCGTCTAGCTCTGGTGAACATACATTTCTGGCTATTTCGATGAAGTACAAAACCCTGTTTGCAGGTACTACCCAAGGCACCGGCAAAGGAGTAGGAAACTCTGTGAATTGATTCCTCGGCACCTGCTGTTGAATTTCGTACCAGTGGAGGAACTCACTACATAAAGAGACTGATTGCTCTAGATTTTTCAGCAGCACCATCCTTTGCTCTGGAATCTCCTCACTTTCACATCTCTTTCATTCCATTCCATTCCATTCCATTTAGCTGTCCGTGGTATAGCCGAGCGTTACTTTCTTCTCTCAACTATTTCAAGATGTCTGGCTGCGGAAGCTCTGCTTGTTCATGCGGTGCTGCCTGCAAGTGCAGCACTGGCAACAGGTGAGTTGAAGTCATGGTTTTCAAGCCCAGATGCAAAAAACAAATTAGTTCTTTGTTGTGCAGCTGTCTGTATTTCTCTGTACTTCCTGTAGGCTTTTGCGTCAAGTATGTGACAGGAGCATGTGTTGAGACGCATTCAATGTAGATAATGTAGACCTTGGCGAATTGTTTCATCCGCTTTCTGATCAATTATCTTCAATCTATGGCCAAAGATCATGGATTGAGTAGGAACATCTAGACTAGAGAAATGTCTACCATGTGGTTTGAGGTTTATATAGGTGATCTTACTTAACGACAAATATGTCTCTCATTTCTTTCTAAATATCGGTTTGCTGACTTCGCTAGCTGCTGCCCGATGAGGTCCATGGACACATTCGAGAACTCCGAGATGAGAGGGTACTTATCATCCCGTCGTTTTCCAAATCTTGAATACTCGTTTGCAATCCATGTTTCATGGTATCTGTAGACCTGTATTAAGACTTCTGTACTCATGGCGTTACTTGACACTACATAACATCACCATTATTGGATCCTGGGACGGTCTATTTGTATCTTATTCTGAATATTGTCTTCATGATTCAGGTTTGAGGGCGCCAACGAAGGATGCAAGTGCGATGGCAAGTGCTCATGCAACCCTTGCAACTGCAAGTGAGACAGCAGGAAAACTATTTCCCAATAATGTTGTTTATTTCCTTACAGAAGTCCAATCACGAAAACAGAAAGTGGCGTATTTTCGTCATGATTTGAGGAATTATCTTCAAACTCAAATTAGAATGTCCACATCCTTTGTTTATCTGACGACATAAGTAAAGTCAGCAGAAGCATCTGCTGGAAGATTTCTGTTGAAAGGTAGGTCTCTCTAGCAAAAGTGCATGCGTAAAAGTTGAGAGAATTTGGACCTTGGCAAAGACGAATGCGGTCCATGTATGGGACTGAGATTCTGTTGGTAAGCTCTTTAAAACTGGCATGGTGGAGTCAGAAGATGGAAGCAAGGAGCGCTCAAAATCTAGCCCTAGAGTAGCATGGAGTTCAGTCTTTTGCAATATGGTTGCATTCTATTGTGCGAAGTGGTTATTTTCTTTTCGTACTTTTATGAGCGAGTGGGAATGTGGTTAAGGGAGTGTAAAAGAGATTTCTACCGAAGAGGTTGGCGTGTAGCCATCATATAGAAGGTCTAATATCTCTTATTGTATGACAAGTGGACAAGAAATTGGAGATTGTTCTCAAAATGATGGAAACAAGAGAAGACGAGAGGAAATGCACCATGAGTTCTAGATAATATGGTCTCTAAGTGTGAAAGATTTTATTGTTTTTGAAGAGACAAGTTACATTATACTGACTTGGCAATTGATGTTTTGCAATTGACTTGGCAGTTGATGTAATATTTTGTTGTCCTCAGAAACATGCCTAAAGATTTGATTAGGAGTAGGTGTTAAGACCTTGAGTGTAGATTCGTGCTGCCACTGTTCTTGCAGGGAACTCCCGTGATCAACAATAACCTGCGTGATTACAGCACACAATACATGTACTTCCACATTATATGCCGTGGTAGAAACATCATCCAGAATTGATACTTGGACCATCTGTTGTAGAAGCACAATCTACGACTGATTCTTACGTAGAAAACTTTTAAAGTGATATTTAAGAACAAAACGTATGAAAACTCAACCCTTGGATTATACCAGAGAATTGGACTTACTATCAAAGTAAGATCTAAGAGACAGCAACCTGCTCAGAACAACCAATTTGTTCGTATGGAGTACACTCTTGGAGTATATGGAGTACACTCTTTACTATGGTGGACGATGCGAGACTAAAATATTTTTCTTCAGAATCTCCAATTATTGTTGAATAATAAACTAATTTTTTTTTTCTGTACATAAAATCAAATATGAAATTTTTGAGCAATTCTCACCCGGTTTGAAGGATGAAATAGTTCTTGAGATTCTTGACGGGTTTAAGCTTCCCATCTGTTCTGTTATCGATTTGGCACCCTTCAACCACCTAAAATTCGCATTGTGTTACACCTGTGTTCGAGTATTGTCATGTTTGATGTGACATCGATCTGTATCGCGACGCGGTATCTGTGAGCAGGACAGAAGCCACAGATAATTGTGCATAATTCAACTCCAGTTCTTCGTATCCGATGTCAGAATCGGACCACTGCTGGAAATATGACGGACCCTTCATTCGATCTCCGCAATTGCATTTTTGAAATCCACTTACAGGAAGCTGAGGTCAGTGTGATTCACGACAGGAAAGGTACTAGAACAGAACTGACATAAAGCTATGTTTTGAGAAACCCGAACAATGTTAAGTCAACAGTTGAATGAGTTGCTGGTTGTTGCGAAGTCAGGCAGCCGGAGAGAAGTACAATATATGATAGAATTGGGGCACATGGGGCTCAAAATAGTGGGCACGAACGATTGACGGGGTAAACCAATCGAGGTAATCACATATGTTCACAGGCGTTGAACACTTCTGTATCTAAAATATTTAGAAGCAGTTGTCTGAAAAGAAGATTAAGAGCGGAGATGTCGATTACAAGAATGCGAGGACAAAAATTGAAAAACTCGGCACGAGCATCGTTTCCCATATTACAGAGTAGAAATGAATCTCAGAGCTTCTTAGGATGAATTTGAGACATATCGCCACAACTGCATTACTTCTTACCACGTTTCTATCAGTGCATTGATGCTTAGGCTTTGTACTTGGTCTTCGCCATTTGGTTGGGCTATTATCAATACTCACCACTTTCTGTACTTACTCTGAGTCTTCGAGTTCCAACTTATCTCACTCTCACGGATTCAGTGAGTTTTCACAACCAGTTTGACCAGAAATCTTCCAGCAGACAGCTTCTGCTGACTTTATTCATGTCTTCAGGAATTCAACAGAGCTTAGCATTCTACACTTATCTTGAGATCAATCTGCAAATCTTGAGGAAGATACACCACTTCGAATTTTCAAAATTACACTTTTTAAGGAGATAAACAACGTGATTTGTAACTTTGGATTTCGCTGTCTCACTTGCAGTTGCAAGGCTTGCATGTGCACTTATCACCGCACTTGCATCATCCGTTGAGCTGTATTGGAAAGAGCGAATTCATGTTTAGATACTGTTCAACCATTCCAGAATCCAAGAAGTCATGCTTGGTAAAAGCAATATTTTTGTGATGGTGTGGCCATGTAGCGCCAGAGTAAAGAGGCCGCACAACAGGTATCGCCAATTAAAAGAAGGGTAGCAGCAGCATTAAGCTTTGATTAAATTTGAAATGCAAATGTGTATTCAAGATATGCAAAATGACGGGATGATAAGTATCCTCTCATCTCCGAGATCTCGAATGTGTCCATATATCTCATAAAGCAGCAACTAGCGAACTCAGCAAATGAGAATCTAGAACGAAATCAGGGAGATGTTTCTTTCAAGTTAAGTTACGATGAGCTATCTGCAACTCAAACCACAATGTAGATATCTCTCGAGTCTAGATGAGCATAATACATAACGAAGTCATCAATTTTTGGCCAGAGATTGAAGATAGAAAGAGAGTGAAAGAAATGCACAAGTTCTACTTCATATGCTTCGAATGCGTCTACAGCCATGGTATCTTTAGAATTTTTTCCTGTCAAATACTTGAAGCAAAATCTTCTGCAAAGTTACAGATAAATACAGAGAGATACACCACGAAAACTCTATTTGTTCCTTGCATATGGGCTTGAAAACCATGTCTTCAGCTGACCTGTTGCCAGTGCTGCAATTGCAGGCAGAGCCGCATGAACAAGCAGAGCTTCCGCTGTCAGATATCTTGAAATGCTTGAAACGAGAAAGCAACGTTCTGCTACATGGCGAAATGGAACCTTTCAGAAGGTTCGAAAGCAAAGGGTTGTGCTGCTGCAAAATCCAGAGCAATTAGTCTCTTTATGTAGTGATTGCCTCTACTAATACCAAATTCAACAGCAGGTGCCGAGGAAAGTAAATACTCAGTCTCATACGCCTTTGCCGAGGCCTTGGGTAGTATCAGCGTAGTACGGCCACTAAAGAGCATTTGGAGCTCATCGAAGTAACCAGAAATGAATGTTCACCAAAGCGAGACTAAACCTTCCTCTTCCTGTTTCCGTCAGTATCTATTCAGTGCTGAGCTGCGTAAATTATAGCTGTAGACCTTAGCTAAGGGCCACATGATGTTCTCAATGCATTCTCCCGCATTCACAATCACCTCCCTTAAAACATGCTAGGGCTCATAAAGTCCTGTACTCAAGTTTTCAAGTATGAATGTTTTCGAGTGTTCTTGAGGAGCTGGTGGGTACATTGATTTTTCAGTTTGGACACAACAAATGCATTCCACAACAAAGGACGTAGCTGCCATTACTTTGTTCTTGAATACCTATATCATTCCTTTCATCGAGCACCTCCCTTAAATCTTGCTAGGGCTCATTAGCTCTTGTAGTCAAGTATGACAGTAATCGCTGTAAGGCTAAATTTTCTAGAAAAGGACGTGAATGTCATTTTTTGAATGTTACTAGCATAAGAACGACAACTGTATGGATAAGGACTCACTCAAGATTTCCATCACTTCGGGGTTGTTTATTTTGGGCCATGCCGGCCAGTCTTCTGAAGATCATGTCACGGCCAGTCTTTCTAAGGATTGTTGTCCAGTTAAATCCTAAGATGTTGAAAGGTGGATTGAACACTCTAGCAACCTGATCTTCCTTGATGATGCACCATTAAACTGCATAATATTCATGGATGTCCAGTTCTTACGCTCTAAGACTGGCTTTCATGCTACACTTCGGAGGTGAGCAGATTTAAGGTCAGAAGCTTTTGTTGTCTTCAGGTATCGATAATAGTAACAAAGCCCGCCAATATATTTGGATGCAATCGATCACCAGAATCCGGCCAATAGATTCGTGGCGGCCTCCACTGTTCATTGGCTGAGCTCTGCCTAGGGTTACATGTAATACTCAACGTCCAAATTTTGTGAGTGTAAGGAACGACTAGTTATACTTCACTTCCGGTTAATTAGCTCTCGCTTTACTATATGCAGTTATCTAATTGGTCCATGCAAGGTTATAGGGTTCGTTTATGAGTAGCAATTACTACTTAGGGTGGTGGACCAATCAGAGACCAGGGTATAGGAGAATAAGTGATAATTAGCCCTAAGTGAGTGATAACTAGCCACTCCTTGAATTTAATATGATATTATACTATATTATACAAATTTGAACATGTACATTGCTCCAAAAGTTCATTATAAAGCATTTAAAATGCAGGGAATCGACTTGGAGACGCATTGGTTAGTACGAGTACTCTGAACTTCCCCTCATGCAATGCAAATTTAAGCATTTTCCACCGTTGATTATGACTATCAACTCGAAGGCTGCCGCTCACTCGCGGCAGATTTCGAGTTCATGTATGAAATCTATTCGATTCCAACAAGTTTGTTATAGACAACCAATAGAACCTGAAATCCTATAGTGCAATTTAACCATCGCGGCCAAGGTAGATCATTTGAAAGCGCATGTGATGGCAAGCACCAAGCGCTCTAGTCCCTAGGCAGAGGCTTTGCCTAGGGAAGGTATAAGGTCAAAGTAAGATCTCAGGAAAGCTCAAGAAGTATACTTACACCATCCTTTAGCAAGTGAGTAATTAGCCAAGTAGATCTTCAAGCAGAACTTGAAAGTCAACCTTGGTGGATGTAAACTTGTTATGCACACTCGAAATTGGATATCATAGAAATGTAAGATACATATGGATCATCACACACACATATAGAGACACACGAGTTATTGAGGTTGTAATACATCTTCACCTTATGTGATCGAAATACATTCAAAGAGATACTATAGTATATGTTCCTCAAAAAAAAAAACATTACACATTTGCAATTAGTCAACTGCAAAATACCGCTTGAACTGATACACACAGCTGTTCTACAGATGTACAAAAAAATAATTCATTATGCATACGACTTAATCTATTATAATGAGTTAAAGTAAATTGTGTTCGACTGAGTGATACAAGCTTAATTCCTTGAAAATGTGAAGACATATCAGCTAACTTGAATCTGATATTCTGATAGAGAGGCATAAATATTCAGTGCTCAGATGGGTAACAGAGACCTAAAACAACTGTTGAGAAATGGACGGGTTCCATTCGTCTGGACTTTTCATGTTTCATGAACCGAGCAGCCTTCCAGAATCACCCAATCTCGGTGTGGAGCTTTCAGATTAGTCTGCTCCTTACCTCTAAAATCTGATAATCAAACTCTAGCTGGTTAGAATGTAATTCAATATTGTACATCAAGAAGTCTTAGTGATTCTCCGGGTGAGAACTGGCAGCCTCGATCCCTGACTTTCATCGAGTAATTCAACTTCATGCTAAAGTCAACGTGAGATACTACTTCCAGATTGGGAAGTTGCTTCTCACGTTGATTTTGTTGAGATTCCACCAGGACTTTCCAATCATCACAAAGAACATGAAACGAGTTACACTATTCTTGAGCAGAAGATTGAACTCTTGTCCCATATGCTCATTCTTACTTTCTGGACTCATCTCTATTCATGCTTACCACCGTAGCCATCCTGAGTGAGAAAACCGCATTGGGAACCAAGTTCTTGGCTGAAATATGGTGCAGAGCTAAATTGATGTTTCAGACCCCGCTTGCAGGTATTGTAACATTTAGAAACATGAGGCTGTGCCTGTACAAATCAACACATTCCTTATTAGTAACCTCATGCTTGATCCTACAACTTTCGACACTGCATGTTATCAATCTGGCCTTTGGCTGACGTCAAGAGCTGAAAATGTTTCTCAGCTTCGATATATCTGAAGATTCTGTTTAAGTGTGTAGTTGGCAACCACAACCCACGGCAGCCGCAAAGGCAGAGGAGGTTCTAATTATCATCCCAGATCCTGCCGTTGACCAACCATCGACGGACGCAATGAGTGGATCTAAGATCGGTATTAACAGGAGCTGATGGCTGTAGATCTATCACCAGCATATCTCTTTGCTCAGGAACCTCCCGCTTTTCACATCTCTTTCATTCCATTCCATATCACTGTCCGTGGTATAGCAGAGCTTTACTTTCTTATCTCATCCATTTCAAGATGTCTGGCTGCGGAAGCTCTGTTTGTCCATGCGGCGCTGCCTGCAAGTGCAGCACTGGCAACAGGTCAGTCGAAGTCATAGTTTTGAACCCCACATAAAATACATAGACAGACAGAGTTCTCGTAGCGCAGCTGTCTGTATTTACTTTTATGCATCTGTATGTATTTATTTGCACAAGTTGCTTCGAGCAAACGTCGAGACGCATTCAAACTAGATGATATAGACATTGGGGACTTCTTTCATCCGCTTTCTGCTCAATATTGTTCCATCTATTTGTTCATGACTGGAGTATCTAACATGTTAATCTGGAGTGGAGAAATCTACACGGGTTTTAATTGATGGACAAAGATCATGGGTTCAGTATAGTTCTACTCTGTGGTTTGAGGTTTAGATAGGTAATCTTGACTCAGGACAAATATGTCTCTAAGTTTTTCCTGAATTCTGGTTTCCTGACTTTGCTAGCTGCTGACCCATAAGGTCCTTGGACGGATTCGAGAACTCGGATATGAGAGGGTACTCAACCACACGTCATATCTTGAATACATATGTGAATTTCATATTGAATTTACGCTCGGATCCTATTGTTAGCCTTCTTATTTGGCGCTGCATGGCCATACGATTTCCGAGATGCCTTTATGGGCCATGATCTTATGGATTCTGGAAAGGTTTATCTAATTATGCATTTGCTCTTTCTCGTACAGCTTTGAGGGCGTCAACGAAGGATGCGATTGCGGTAACACGTGCTCATGCAACCCTAGCAAATGCCAGTGAGACAGCAGTATCCAAAAGTCCAAATCATGTTGTTTATTTCCTTACAGAAGTCTAATTTCGTAAACAGGGAGTGGTGTATCTTCGTCAAGATTTGAAGATTATCTTCACGATGAATGTAGAATGCTAAGCTCTATCGTATACCTGACGACATGAATAAAGTCAGCAGAAGCTGTCTGCTGGAAGATTTCTGGTCCTAGGCTGGTCTGGAATACTTACTGCATGCGTGGGAATGAGATAATGTGCACGGAGAATCGATGTGAGTCCAGAAAATGGCGAGGACTGATTGGAGAGAGACACATAATAGTGAAAACGATAGCGAGTAGCAACTATAACCATGAGTGTGCCAATGGACGAGGGGTAACAAGCAGTCAAAGTAATAGGGTGGTGGCGATTTATCTCAAGTGCATCATGCGGAGCTCTGACACTGATATCAACTCTGTGAAATGTAGGGAAAGTAGCAGGTACAGGAATTTTTGAGGATATGAATTTACTGTCTTGTCCTCGCATACTTGTAATCAACATCGGAGGACTTTCTATTCTTCTGACATAGGTCTAACCAATAAGTACCACGTCGATTGCCGTTCATCTTATGTTACTGGAAAAAATGTGAAGTCTAAGCGCATCACTTGATTCAGTAACGAAAGATTAACCTATTGGGTACTGTTAGACATGTCTCAAATTTTTCCTTTACCACATAGTTGCATTGTTAGGTAAAGGTTGCTCGCATTCTTATAAAATAAGTTTTAAGAAGATTACTTCAAAGAGCACTGTGCTCAAATTGCAAATTTGAAGCAGGACCAAGGAAATCAAGATGTCATGCAAAGATAAGATCATCAAGATCATGGGTTGCATTATTATTTTTCAATTAATTGACTTTCCACTTTTTTTGGGGTGCTAGTGCCTTTTCCCAACCGCATCCTTATTTCCCTCTTTGTAGCAGGTGAAATACCTGGAGTATCCAAGTGATATGCCTAGTTGGCTGTGAGGAAGGTTCAATTCCTACTGTATCAAAAATTGTGCATCGGATGGATGCCTAGGCATTGAGAAATTGTGTCAACTACGTCAACTATTTAGTTGAGACCGAAGATGTAGGACGTTCGTTCTAGATAAGAAATAATTCTTTTTGTAGCATTTCATGAAAAAATATATTTCTTGGTCCGTTCCTTATCTTTGCCAGAGTTCTCTTTTGTCCGCAGAAAACATAAATTTTTTTAAGAGCGGAGGTTTGACGTGAAGCTAGAGAAGTGGTTTGATAAGTAGAGGGAATCAAGGTTGAAAGTGCGTTCTTTTGACCCCTTGTGATACACTAATCCGTCCCAAAGAACATACATAATCTTTATTCATTCGCTGCAATTTATGAGCATTTGCGAGTTGGACCATGTAAGAAATGTACTTGAAAGTTTACCTTCATACAGCTCCAATTCATTCTCGTAAATGGCTTGATGATTTTCACCTACGACCACTCTTGGGAGAGTCACGTAGTGCCCAGACCCTTCTTGAACCCTGTTCGTAAGTGATTCCTTCTGGTTTGCTGCCAAATTTTGCTTAGATCTGCTTGCGTCTCCTGAAAGTCTGGGGCCTTTTGCATGTGATTCACTGTGCACTATTTTTAACGGGCCAGTCATTCACATTGCCCGGTCGGACGATCGACGGGCAAAATATGCAGCTATACTTAAGGTGTGCTTCCTGATAGCCGAACACGGCGCGGTTCCTGCCCTTTTTTCTAGCTGGGTGGCGCCATCATGCTGGATGTCTTTGAGTCCGACTAAAGAGAAAAGTGGAAAAGCTAAAAGAGTTACGTGATGAATGATATATAAAAGGTACTTGATGAATGATGACCTCTTCACTAAATGTTGTGGTATGTAGTGAATCACAAGTTGTTATCTATTAGATCTCAGTTTGATAGTTATTTTCAATCTCTATTGGAATCCAAGGTTGGAGTTTTCTGTGCACTACATAATACATCCATCGTAGTACACACAAGGTTGGGGTTATCTCAGGCGAGTCAACTCGAACTCAGAATTTGAACTCAAACTTGTTCACCACAGAGCTATATTAAAAAAATTTGGTCTTGCCATTATGCAAGAGACCATATATTAATGTAGTATCACTACAAGAACAATAAGAGCATTAATCCTGTTTCGGGGGAGGTATTGACAGTTGGAATGAAATATTCTAGCATGTTTATAAGGACAGTTAGAGACCAATGGATCGATTGTGTAGACATTACCTCGTGACACATAATTGATACACTTAATAATAAAGTCTTGAATTACAAAATAGTTCCGAAAACCCTCAGAGAAATCTCTACGCCTTATACCTCTCTCCCCCAATAACTTTTACATAAATTTCAACACCTTAAATTTCTTGTACGATGACACAAACAACACGAGACTTTGCATATGGTGATCAAACGCCAATAACTTTATTAAAATGTTTTTAACCTCTCTCTCTCTCTAGCCATACTCCACTCGCTCATAAACTTATGAATTGGTAATGACCACTTCAGACCCAACTTGGAAGTATAGTTGGAAAATACTTCATCTCTGTCTCCCGGACATCTTCCTTAAATGAAGGGCGCGATATTGGGCACTTATTGCTCCCACCCTTTGACTCCACGAGGTCCGTCGGAGACGAGGTTACCATTGTTCTTGCAGTCAAGCACATTGACCGCTGACGATCCTTGCAAAGACCGCGGCCCAAATTCGTCTTATTCTTTTCGTTTTTCAAGAGCAACCTTTGAGTAGACATCTTCCAGCCGATGCTTTTTCTGATTTAATTTATGTCGTCAGATACTGTATACACAGGATCCTGTCATTCTACGTTTTAAATGTATACGTCGAATTTAATTGTCGCGTAGCCTCACAAAAATCTGATCTTTGTAGCGGAGCCGCGGTAGATTCATTTTGTCACCCTTTTTTATATAAAGAATCTGAAGCCGACAGGAGCTTTTAGAAAAATGCAGCGGGTCATTGCATAGCTCCAAAGGAGTCGGGACATGAGTACCGGACGGGGCAGCGGAAACTGATATCTCGGATATTTTCCCAAAATTTGATAACAGTGTACACCTTCCTATTTTAGTCATGAGACTTATGTAAGAATGTAAACAGCAGAAGCCAACCCCCAGCCCAGCCGTCTCGTGTTCCTCGGTCGGTTGTCTTTTGCTCGGTTACTCTTGCTTGTTGGACTCTGCTTTGCTTGCCTGGCGCTCGGTTCCGTATGTTTTTGTATTAGCGTTGTTGCGCAATAAATTGAATTCAAATTAAACTTCTACAATTTTTCACCAAGAATGGAAACAGCATTTTTTAAGCTTTTTTGTACTGCTCTCTCTCACTTGCAGTTGCAAGGGTTTGCATCCCTCGCAGAAAGAGCAAGATTATGCTCAGATACTGGTCGACCGTCCAAGAATCAAAAAATGGTGTTATTATGTCTAGTCAAATAACTTCACTATAAAGCCACAAAGCAGGTTAAAAGGCTATATCAACCATGAGTTTACGACGTGTATTCAAGATATGGAACCCGACTGGATGATAAGTATCCTCTCATCTTGGAGCTGTCGAAAGTGTCAATGGACCTCATTGAGCAGCAGCTAGCAAAGTCGGCAAACCGGGATATAGAAAGAATTGACATACATATCTGTCCCAAGCTCAGGTGAAATATGTAAAAATCGATTGACATTTGTATTATTTTCTAGACTCTATCTGAGCATGATGCAATATGGAAGCCATGAACTTGTTGATATCTTGCTCCTATAGCAGGGTAGGAACAAAAGCTTATGCGAATGACAGATAAAAACTACACATTAATTTGAAACTCTACTTTAAATCCGTAACTTCAGCTGACCTTTTGCCGGTGTTGCACTGCACTTCCGGGCAGCCCTGCAAGAACGAGCAGAGCTTCCGCAGCCAGACATCTCGATAGGGTTGACATCTTATGCAACTTCGCAAAAGCTGGGGGAAGGTTCCATGCCCTCCTCCTGGTGTCCACGCAACTTCGACGATCCGAGCTCCATGTCTACACCAACTCTATGTCTCTACACCAACTCTATATCCCATTGTGTCAAAAATGTCAACTGTCTCGAACGGGAAAGCGTCCCGAGCTGAGGATTGCTGGGCCAGGCCAGCATTTGGAATCTACGTCCCTGGGTCCAGAGCAATGTGTATAGTGTGTGCGACAGGGAATAATGAACACAGCCGATGATCACGAAGGCTGGCACGGTACTTTGTAATCTCACCAGGTTCTATCTGGGCACCAATGAGTTTCCTGACGCAGTTGTGGTGCAGCCCCATTGGCCTGCCACGGAAGCCGAGCTCGGCTCTTTTTGACTTTCATGTCCATTGTTCTGCGCAAATGCCGCAGTTGTGCATGTCGACAGGCATCACTGCCTTGCAATGGACCAATGGCAGCAGCGTCGATACGTAAGAATATGAACGAAGGAGAAATAAAGAGACGCACAGCAAAACAAGCAACAGAAAGGAAAAAAAAAGGAAGTTTTAATTTACCGAAAACATTTGTCAGCCACTTTCGCCTGAACGAATCCGAGAAGTTATGGTGTTCTAAAGTACATGAGGAAATTACTTGATGGGACCCGGGAAAACTGAAAACAATTGATGGGACCCAACGGGTTTCATTTTACCCGATGGGACCCCATCGACGGCCTACAGCCCATCGTCAGTAATGTTCCAATGCGATTTGGGGTTATTTCGAGTAGTCACGCAAGACCATATCGGGCGTAATTCAAACTCATGGTACCCTTCGCTTTCTTAGACATGGGTGCGAACTCGTCGCCAAAATACAGTGGCGAACACTTCCCACACTATAGAACAAATCAATAGGTTATAAGAACATGGCTGACGGTGACTGTCGAATGGGGTCCATGGGGGAAAATGAAACCTGATGGGTACCTTAAAGAGCGATGAGTTTCCAAAGGATCCCATCAAATAATTTACTCAAAGTATATAGGGGTCTTTTCCGAGTTACATATTTTCCAAGTACATTCAAAATCGTTGTGAAATAAAAAGAACATGGAGCGACATGGTCATGAAATGAAATAACATTGGAAGATCCCAAACTCTTCATAGGAATTGTCACAAGAACCAATTGCGTTCAATTATTTAGAATATTTTGAATTAGTAAAAATCAAATGAAAACGTACTGTACTGTATTAGGTAAATTACAAAAAATTATTTGCACTGTAGTCTTATATATCTGTCATATCATAATAGGTTCACTCCCGATCATATCAAATGGAACATCTACAGAATATTAAATGTTCTTTGAATCGTAATTAATTTTTACCATCTTATATCTCAACGAGCCCTGGGACTCACGGTCTGACCATCGATGGCACGTCTTTCCGTAAGGTTAAAGCGCTGAGAGATGTAGTCCTGGACAGCGAAAGCCCATATGAATACCGTGGTATCCCAACGAAAGGCTGGATGGTTGAAAATCAAATCGAGGAGAAAGTTCAAATCAAACTTTAGAGAATAAATGACGAGTAATGTTGCTGAAAAGTCAATAGAAAGTATAAGCTATAAGACTAACTAAAGCGATGTGGGATTTTTAATGCCCATTAAAAGGTGGCGTGGAGTTTGTCACGTGACACTATCTCTTCAATTCTCGGTGAAGGTTGGCTAAGATATCGGGCTGTTGGACCCAGCCCGCGAAGACCGAGCCCAACTGACCGGAGAGCAATCGTCTCGTCGGCGGTCAGTCGGAGGATCTGACAGATACTCCCCGACGTCGGGAGATGCCATGAACGGGTACTAAAGGGGAAGAGCAGGAGGGTTTGGGTGGGCTCTTCAGACACTTCCGCACCCTCCCGTCGAAATTCTCAGAACTAGTTGCAGCATTCGTGCTCGAGTCGTAATCATGCCAAAGGGCGGAGA
This sequence comes from Marchantia polymorpha subsp. ruderalis, assembly GCA_037833965.1. Classification (NCBI taxonomy): domain Eukaryota; kingdom Viridiplantae; phylum Streptophyta; class Marchantiopsida; order Marchantiales; family Marchantiaceae; genus Marchantia; species Marchantia polymorpha. The sequence goes on from AP031357.1 coordinate 983,416, forward strand.
GCCGAGGGCCAAAGAGCCGAGGGACAAAGAGCCTCCCAGGAGGGGATCGAATCAAGTGAAGAAGCAGGTGATCAAGGAGTTTTGCGGGCATGTCACCGATATATACAATCAGTGTATTCATTGCGGACATACTCATTCGTGATGTCTCACGGGCGCTCGTTGAAGTTGGTTGTACCGTGGTTCTCCATGCCCCGTCAGAACGAGGCGTGTCTCCTGCTCAGTCTACAATGGCCAAGTTCTGAATGCGCATGGTCGTCCTCACGACGAGGTGCGACTGCTGTGAGGACTGTGCAGTTGAATCTCCCGGTGACTCTGTACAGCTATATGGTCTCATGATGCATGGATCCTCTGTGTGCTCAGCGAATGATCAGTGCTGCAAGTCGATAGTTTCGAATCGTCACCAGTGCCCGATGTTCAGGCAACAGCGGTCTACAACGCCCAGACGTTTCCCAGAAGTTCACTCCAGTTCCATTCAGCTGCTGCTTGGGGATTCCAAGCACTCGAAACATAATTTCACGTTATTATTTCAGTGTTTCGTTGTGGGATAAGTTCTGAATTTTGAAACCTTAGAACGAGCTGTAGCAGAGTTGCTACAGGCAGGGAAGTTTATTTTGATAAAAGAAGCATATCCTACGAACGAAGGACCTCTTAAATCTATGCCTGTACCACTTACTAGCACTTGGTTTGCCACTCAACCCCAAGTAGAAGAGATCTCCACCTGATGAGTAACCAGCCTTGGGCTCTGTACTTGTAAATTTGTAATTAACTGGGGCGTTGGACTTCTATTTGTACATTCAATCGTTTGTTACTTGTATGATAATAAATGACCAGGGCATTGGACTTCTATCTATAATTTTTACAACTTGTACTTTGTTCTGAAAGGAAATATTTTCAAAACCTTATTTACATACATTATTGATGATTTCATCACCCACTTCCTTCCTTCTTGAATGACAAAATTTTGAGTTCACAAGAGTTTTATCTTCTATCCACTACGGAGACCATACCCACCCGGGACGGTGGTAAACATACCCAAAGAGCGTCAAGTATAAACTCACGCCGTTTCGCCGTTTCGCCGTTGGGCATGCATAGTTTCATTCTGGCTTACTGTAGTGCAGGAAGGATGAAGAACTTCCCCGGCAACTTCTCATCATTCTCCATACTATTCTATCCGGCATGTAATTGGTTTGGTGCAAAATCTCGGCGCAGCTTCTCGTGTTTCTCAATGAACTGGATAACCGGATGAAGATATTCGAGACATATTCGCTGGCGGCGCAGTGATGAATAACAGCATCCCTCCAACTTGACAGGATGATGTTTGACATGGGTCTATGACTGCTGGTTAAAGTTCCCTCTAAATATTGTTTACATTATCCACCTTGTGAAGGAACGGTGAAGTTCCCTCCTTCGTAATAATAAAACGGTTACTTTTTTCTTATCCAAAAGTACGAGATGAGCAATAGCATTTTTTCTCAAGTTCAAAGATGTCCTTTCCTCTTCCATTTTGGTGTCTGTTCAGTGTTTGAGAGGTTGGTTTGTAAAGCTGCAATGGAGTGAAATTTCAAAAGTTTCCTACTTAATGATGTTGGAGATAAATTGTTTTCTCTTCATGCCCTCACACTTCCTGAAAAGTTTGTCCGCATGCATGTGTAGGAGTAGACCCATGGATTATGAAGCTCGATTGAAAACCACTGACAAGAGTACAACGCAAGCTTTTAGGCTAGATACGCATTTTCAGCGCACTTAAAGCACGTGCAGTCTCTTGACGATCAAGGGGATGGACCCTAAACTCAAACCTGCACCTAGAACTCGAAGCCACCGTCTTGCAGAGCTGGCTGCTTGCAATCTGAACTTCAGGCTACTTCAATGGTTCACATCATTTCCACGATTCATGGAAGAACAAGATGAGAGAAGTTGATACACAAGATTCGATCCGTTGTACTGTGGTTGGATGATGAAACCTCCGCCTACGTACGAACTTCCAGCTCGATGATGAATGGCACATAATGATCTGACCTTCATATAAAAGTTGGTGGTTTCTAGTAATGGCGCAGAGTGTCACGGCAGCTGTGATGAAATTCTACTCGTATGCTCATAGGAGATAGACTCAAGCAAGAACGAATACTTACTCACACTGATCTCGAAGTTTCTGAAAAAGGTACGAGAAGATGCAGGAGACAACTCATTCCAGATCAGTAGGATTGCTTGCGAATGGGTGATTGCAGGAAAGTCATTCAGTCTTCCGCGAGATTCAGTCGGTCTCTCTGTCCTGTTCGAGAGGCATAGAATGACTGGACAGGGCGTCCCGTCGTGCAGGCCGATGCCTGTTCGGTGTAATCCGTGGATCCGAACGAGAGCAGATTCTGCAAAGTTTGACGTGGCCTTCAGTGTTTGTTTTCGATGAGCAGATCCAGAGGTGGACATGAGATCCGTAGAGGGGAGGAGAACGGGAGCGAAGTTGTCGTTATTGGATCTTGGCCAAGGCCGCAGAGGAAGGCATCTCTCCTCTGCTAGGTGAAGTTTAGAGTGCACGGGTCTTCGGGAATTTGACCTCCGAGACCCTCATTTATTAATTTTGTTTTCTCGCACAACATTTCGGGTCGTGCACTGTAAGGCTCAGGGCCTAGAGCCGTATGGGGCTATGTGAGCATGATCGAGCCACCATGAGCGATTCAGCTGGCAGTCCAATCAGACCATGCACAGCCATCCCCACTGTCAACGACCTCCAGACATTAACCAGGGGTTAGGTAGAAAAGTTACGTGGCCGGACGCTACGCATCGTTGCCGCCACCGTCTCGGGTAATGGAGGGTGGGAGCTAGTGTTGGAGGCACAACTCAAAAGGCATGACCGCGGACGGGGGCATGCGTCATTCGCATTTTCCATACGGGGCATGCCCGTAATTATACGTAGATTCCAGAGTTATAGATGGTGGGATCAGTAAAAAAATTAATGGAAAATTATGCTTGTTGTTGGGGCTGCATGGTACTGAAACTGCTGTTGGAACTGGAGGATTTCCCGAGTATATGCAATGCTGTTTTTGTGTCGGTACGTGGGATGTAGACAGGTACTCCGGCTTGTTGATTATTTCTCTTTCATTGAAGTATGTTTTTTATACATTAAATATACGTATTTTTAATACGGGCATGCCTGGGGGCATGGGTCACCGGAAGAAACACGATAAAATTCGGTGCAAAGGAGCAGATGAGATTTGGGGAGCTCGGGGAAAAATGGCCGCTATCGAGATGAAGGGGAATTCCGTGCGAGCAGAACCGAAAACTAGCCGAAGTTTGCCGGATTTTCGGAAAGGCTGGACTTTCAGAATTGCAGAGTTTTTCTATTTTATTTCAGGTACACCTTTATAGAGCACCCTTTTGTGCAATTGCCATAGTTTCTTTGTCAATAATTGGGGGGAAGGGAGGGAGAGTGAGGTCTTTGGGTTTTCTTGAGGTGGGATCTAAGCGGTATAGGATGACAAACGGCCTGCCTTGACAAATTGCCTCTAGTCTTAGCTATGAGCTCTTGTCTGCAAGACATCAGTTCACTGATGACATCAAATGGGTATGAAAAGCTACTAAGGTCGATAGGCCAAGCCAGCCATATTGGAGATACATGGCAATTTACATAACATTAAGATTGTTTTCAATTCTGCCACCATGACAAAGGATTCGAATCCTGAACTCTTTGACACCCTCTTTATCGGAAAACTAATATATAAATTTCGGTGGAGTGAAGATACAAAATTTTTTATTTTCCTACTTTCGTCTGGTTTTCTTACAACAGAATACCATTTTATTTATAGATTCATAATACACTTGAAATTAGTATATATCATAAATGTAAAAACAGAATTCAAAACCGTAGAAGTTAATTTGACACTTTATTATTAAAATTGTTATAAATTTTTCTAGAAAACCAAACTACTTAAGACTTGAATCATCAAAAACTAAATTATTCATCTTTCAGAATGATCTAAAATTGTACTTTTACAATTATCATTTTAAATATGTACACTTTGCAGTCACAAATTTAATAATAAATTAATTTTATTTGTTTTTTAAGTCCAGTTCAAACAACTTTAAACTAGTAGTGGGGATGAACTTGTTATGAAGTTAAGGTCCAGTTGGAACTTCAAGCTATGTAATATTTGCTGCGTAATATACTTGTACTCTTCAACTTTTCAGGAAGTTTCTTTTTGGGCATGTCGGACGATCAGCGTGGGTAGGGGTCGGCCCGGCTCCTCAGAAGCCGGCTTGAGCCGGCTTCGGACCGGCTCGGCTACGAGCTTGATCAAGCCGGCTCTGGAGCCGGCTCCATTTATGGATAGCGGCTCAAGCCGGCTCAAACCGACTTCCTCATATGATATGTACCGCTATTTTGGCGAATGCATAATACACTGATTGCCATTGCCGTGGCGGCGCTGGGACCGATCTCCGCGCACCGTAGAGCTATTGACCGACTCTTTGAGCACTTATCGATTTGTGTTTTGTGAATTGTGTCGAGTTCTATTGTGCTTTGTGTTATCATCAGCTGCTGCTTGCTTCTGTGGACTGTGATCCAGATCCACTCGAACCTGAGATGCTGAACGATGTCTATCGATTCGGACGACGCGGCTCTACCCGGGTACGGTGCTGCCGACGTCGTTGTTGTCATTGACGATTCGGGCGACGACGACGACGACAAGCCTGTCCGTCGCGACCAGGCTAAGGCGGGCATGCCGGCGGTCAAGCGTGCCCGGCCGAACGCGCCCAAGTCGTCATGGATTCACGATCATACGAGCATTATCAATGATCGGCGCATCTGCGGCGTGGCTCCTTGCAAGTTGAGTTGGTCGACGAAAACGACAACGGGTGTCATCGCCAAGCACCTCGAGCAGCATCATCGTCTAACTGCGCAATCCAAGGAACGTGCTGCCGATCAATCGAGCACTCAGACCGTTCTGACGCAATTCGCGTCAATCAGCAAGTCGCGCTCGTGTCGCCTTGACAGCGCTGTCGCTGAATATGTTGTTGAATCTACATTGCCGCACACGCACACTGAGTCGAAACCGTTTAAGTCGCTTATGAACGTGTCAGTGCCGGGGTACGTGACGAAATCAAGTCGCACGACGAAACGATGCATATTGAAAATGTATGTTATGCTGAAGTATATGATGATCGCACTGTTCAAATCATTTGAAGCCAAGGTGTCCTGCACCTACGACGGGTGGTCAAACACAATGTTGAAGGGGTTTTACTCCGTCACGGTGCATTGGGTCCATGTCGCGACTGGCGATCTTGTCGAAACCTTACTGGACTTCTTCTACATTTTGCCGGGTGAAGGGTGTGGTTTGCGCTGTGCCGAGGCCATATTCAATCTGCTCTGTGCCTTCGGCCTGGGCGATCGGATCCTTGTCACGGTCTCTGACAATGGTTCAGACGCGGTTAACGCTGGAGTGCATCTGTCGTCCATGCTTCGCACTCGTTTCAGCCATGATGTGCTGCCTGATGATCATCGTGTGCGTTGCTTTACTCATTCATTTCAGCTCGGAATCAATGCTGCGATCAGGGTCATTCAGCCGTCGGTTGCTATGCTTCGAAAATCGATCGCTATGCTTCGCAGTGGCAAGGCCCGTCGTGCTGCGTTCCGCAGATTCGCTGTGGCAGCGTATGAGCGCACCATGGAGCCACCGTGCCTAGATGTTGTGACACGATGGGGCTCCACAAATAATATGTTGGCATCGGCTCTCAAGTGTCGACAGGCAATTACAATGACCGTTGGATTTGAGGAGATTGCCAAGGATTTCGTTGATGCTGGCATCGATCTGTCCGATGAAAAGATCTGGTCGCAGACGAAGTCGCTGGTCAAGTGGCTGGAATTGCCAACTAAAATTTCTAGCTGCATGGGCGGCGCGAAATACTGCGCGAAATACTGCACGATCAGTACCGCGCAGATTGCTTCTGACGCAGCTGTTTATCATTGTAACCAGTCTCTTTCAAGCGATGACCACGTTGTCCGTGAATGCAGCGAGGTTTGCCTCGCGACCATGCTGCCATATCAACAGCATTTCAACAGTCGACCTGCTCGCATCGCCCAATTCCTCGACCCTCGCATTCCGAAGCCACTAGCTGAACGGAACGTGGCGCTGACAACTATCAATTTCTTGATGGCAACGACTTATTCCGCGGCGGTCGATGCGGAAGCAGCACGAGCAGCATTGCGCGTCCGCGCTGGAGATCAATGGCACTCAAACAGCGATTCGTCGGCTTTAACGGGCGTGGCAATGCTACTCCGGGCGCGTCGTCAACGTTAGCTTGATACTGGTGATGCTGCCGTCGAGCCGCAGAACACAAACACAGAAGTTGCCCGCTTCTGCGAGTACCCGATTGTCCCCGATGACACCGACGTGTTTGGCTGATGGCTTGCCCATCGAATCGACTTCCCTGTGCTGTTCGTCATTGCAATGGATTACCTCGGCGCGCCTGCCTCGTCAGTCCCGGCGGAGCGAGCCAACTCGCTGGCAAAGCGCATCTTCGACGACCGTGCAATGCTTCACGAAGCATCCTTTAAGGCCGAGATTTGCAGCAGCTCCTGGTTGACGCTGTTGCGCTCGCTAAATGTCGAATTGCCGACTGATTGGAATGCGGCATACAAGCAGCTGCGCGACAAGAAGGAGATCAACCTCAAGGAGGCCGCTGATGAGGATACGGTGATCGAGTATCTGCTCGGTGACGATCATGGACGCAAGTCTGATGGCGACGCCGGCGCTGACGACGAATAGTTGCTAGTCTCTCATGGAGGCCCAGGCGCCGTGAGCGAATGATAAAGATCGAATAAAACACCCGCAAACTGTTGCTGCGGCATAGCGCAGAATCAGAGTTACCAATTTGCGGCCACGCGGGCCACATTTGAGCACCGATTTGACGTGTTGCCGTCGTTTGGTAACAATTTATCGAATAGGCTGGTGAAACCGGCTTCGAGCCGGCTCTTGTTTCGGCGACCGGCTCCGAGCTGAGCCGGCTCCATGTATGAGCGGCTCAAGCCGAGCCGAGCTGGGCCGACCGCTAAGCGTGGGGGAAGTCATAGCTGCCAGTGGATGAGGGACATCAAAACCTCTTCGTTTAATGTGTCAGAAAGCCTACTTGGCTAGACTTCTTCGCATGCGCAGCTTTCTGAAACCTAAACCCTGAATATCACATTGGTGGGAATGCTGGACGTGATAAAATTTGGCGATTCTCCCGATGAGTAGCCTGTGGAAAGCGAAGGGCCTTCCGAGGTGCTTTTGAACAAGGATTATGAACCTCCGGATCCAAAAATCCAGCAGAATTCTTCAGGCCGACGAATCGGCCGAGCTAGATACGAAAGGCGTCATCGTCGCCACTCCATTTCTAGGCCATTTCTAGGCCACTTCACCTCGCTGGACAGGAGCTTCCGCAAACCCAAACAGACATTCTTGTGCCCAAAAAGCAACTAAATGAGATATTTTGGATGATAGCTAGATTCGGATATGACCTAGTAGACTCACCAACTTAGCAACATAAAGGAGATGTTGAAGTACTTAAAAAGTGAAAATGTAGCAGATTTTCAAATCCTTGGAATATAAAGTAATTCTGTGTTGGAAGAGTGAAAATGTACAAACATCACTCTTTGATACTACAAAAGAATCAAGTATGTACTTGATTTTGTCATAAATCTAATATTCACTCAGCTTCTTTTTATGGCCATTTTGGGTGGATTCTTGTTGCGGACCAATACTCAGACAATACTCAAAATAACACTCCAAACTCCAAAACTAGTAGTAGTGAAACTCAAATCATTTAACATTTGAAGTAACAGTTGAAGAAAAAAACTAAACTTAGTATTGATATCAAAAGTGCAAGATCATGTTGTTGTTGATGAGACAATGTTTCAAGTCTCTCTATTTATACCGTTAGCGCACTGCTAGAAAACCCAAAAGTAGGAAAATTGACACGGCCTCCATGTTGTAAAAAGTTTGCACCGTCTTTAACAATCACTCTTTGTCTGGAAAAAAATCGCACACCATGATATCACCTCCTACAAGCAACGAGTTGCAACGATTTATTCTATTTATTTTTTTATAAAATAGAATCCATAAATTTATTACAAGAGATCAATGTTATATTTACATTGAAACTTCTTGATTCAATGTTGATGTCTATCTACACGTGTTGGTATCAAATATTTTTGGCATTTGGTGAATACTAGCATCCGATTTCTAAGTTTGCTTTTTTATTTCATAGTTTGTCCAATGTACAAGATATTCAAATCTCCTTTGATTGCTGCATAAATCATTGATCTTAGAAACTTCAAATTCAAATTGTCATTGTTACTCTTGATTGATGGCGGAGATGGTGGCAATCATCATAAAATAGTCAATTTCCTATAAGATGCAAGCAATGAAACATAAAATACTTGATAAATTTTCATAAATGATGGCATATTCAACCTGCATGCAACTTGTTGACCTTCTTATTCATGCAAAAAAGTCCAAAACAACAAAATTAAAATTTGTCTTTAGGTCTTCAACTTTTTATATTGAGATTACAAAAGCCACATTTTATCTCCCAACTCAAATGTTTGGATTTTGCTTTTGAGATTTGTCTACATTTCTCTTCTGCTACTTTAAAGTTTTACAAGCATTGTCTTCATGTCTTTGTGAATCTCAAAAAATTTGGTAACCAGATCTTGCGCAACACGATTTTTTGCCAAATTCAAGTTCAAAGAGTTTAATTATGTATGATATCCATAGTTTGCAAAAAATGAATAATGATGGATGAAATTTTGAAATGTAGTGTTGTATGCAAATTTTGTGATTGATAATAAATTCATCCAATTGTCTTAATAGTAGTTGATGAAACACCTAAATTTATGCTACAATACTTGATTCACTTGCTCGATTTGTTCATACTTCTAAGGATGCTATGTCGATGGTAGATTAATATTCACTTGTAAGATCTTGAAAAAGTATTGCTAAAATTTGGATGTGAATTGCCTAATTTGATTAAAAATGATATGGTCAAAAAATCCATGATATTTGTACACATTTTTTAAGAAAACTCATGACGTTTTTTTACATGTGGTAGTCTTGTTGCAAGACATGTAGTGTGTTATCTTTCTCAAACAGTATATCACAACAAAATTGAATTAAAATATGTGGACTTTGAAAGATTCATAAAGTTTGATGTCTATAAAAATTCTAGTATCTGTAACGGTTGGATTAACTTGTATGGTTGATGATAACAAATCTTGGATCTAGAGCAAATATCACATGTCGGGACAAAATTCTTCACGACGTTCTACAATTAGAGCCATCCAATGTCTTTGTATATCAGTTTCATAGTTTTTTTTAACTAAATTGTAGCACCAATGAAGAGTCGTTTCAAGATTATAGCACTCGACGTAGACATGAATCTTAAAAAAAAACAAACTAATTCCTTGTTGTATAACAATTAATCTTGAAATTGGATTTTTGAATCAGCATCATGCAATCAAAAAACACTTAGAAACACTTGTCAATTTCACTATCCATGATGTGGTTGGCTGCTGTTGTTTTTCAATTTGATTTGCTTGTATCTTGGCTAAAAAACGCTTCAAACATATCAAAATTTCATCACCTTTGGTCCGTCATGTTTCAAATACTAATTGTTTAAACTGTGATCCTTGACACTAGATTAAATACACAAGTATTTCATACATTGTCATTTTATTTCTTCTTTGATTAACTTAATAAATTTCAAAGTGTAGATTTGCATGAACTCTGAGATCGAAGTGCTTGAAGATGTTTGACGAGTTAAGCGATAAAGTCTACTTGACATAATTCACAAAGTAATCGTAGCTTTCATCGTTGTTTGAACTTCCAATTTTTTCAGTTGATTGTTTGAGTAATGACTTTTGACAGAGTAATTTGTTTGAACAAATTCAACCACAAGATTTTAATATCGTCGCCAAATCTTCATCGAAACATGATGATGGAAGCCGTATGATTCCAACCAATATCACATGCAAGTTGTTAACACTTTGCAACATATGCTCAAGTTGAACACAATTGTTATTGAAATGATCAAATTTTTAATTTGCTATAAGTGCTCAATTTTGAACTATTTGTTATATTCTTCAAGAATTGATCAAAGTATGCCAGGATTGAACATGATGGAAGATGTGTATATGGATGTTGGAAGCATCATCCACTTTGTAAATGTACTTTCGACAAAATGTTGCGGAAGTCAAATCACACAAGACTTAAAATAACACTCAAACTAGAATTAAAGACACACGAGACAAAAAAGTAACACTCAAAGGAAGAAAGCTGGAAGTAGTATCATTCAAAGCAAGGGAACAAGACGTAATATTGATATTTGAAGATCACAAAGAATTGATGTTGTCAAAAACTAGAAATGAGGACACTCAAAGCAAGAAAGCTAGAAGTAGTAACACTCAAAGCAAAAAAACAAGTCGGAGTATGAATATTGGAAGTATATCGGAAATTCAAGTACAATTGGTGTTGTCGAGTGAAGGAAAATGTTCCATTACTCTCTATTTCTAGCTCTAAATCGCTACCAAGAAACTCTAAAGTCTGATAGTTGACGACGCTTTCCAGTTGCAAAAAGTTCACACCACCTCTCAATTGGGCCAAGTTCGCGCCGCCTGATGAAAAAGTCCTCACCTCCTCCATGTTTGGGCAAAGTCTGCAACATCCTTGACAAGACCTCCCTCTTTGGGAAAAGCCTTCAGAGTTCGCCCCGGAAGTGACAAGAGTTGTATGTTATGGCGATCTTGATGCATATCTTCTAAAGTTGTTGGAAATGAAGTAACAAACATCAAAACATGCTGATCTTGCTTATGAACATTCAATGAAGTTATGGCGTAGAAGATTTAGACATCTGTTCACTTATGAGGAGGCCAATGTAGATTAGGCACATGCTTAAATTGCCTAATTTCAGGTAAATTAGACACAAATCCCAAATAAAATTGGGCATCATCATTAAAAAAGGCTGAAAACGCAAGGATAGAAATATTTTATTTCTCAATCGTGCGTCAATGTGATGCAGTTTGCATTAGAGAAACCACTCCGGAGAAGATTATTCCATGACATGTTGAATATTTACTTTTGAGATTAAGTCTCCAGTTCTTTGTTATTAGTTCTAAATGACCTGCAACACGAAAGACGAATTTAAGACTTGGGGGTAGGTTGTATGATCCAAAAAGTCGATATTGTTTAGGTTTATAAGGTCGCCCATATGCAGTAGCAACAAGCGCAGACAGTAATTTCAAGTGTGAAAGTACTACTATCATAATAGGAGACTGAAGATGTTGTGGGACAAGTGTTCGGAGAGCACCAGCCATAGCACAGTTTCACTCGAAATGCCACCGGGAATGTACTCAAGCAATACAGACGCGATAAAGCACCGAGAGTACGGTCCTTTAAAACCTTCATCCATAGGCACGACAAGGTGTCAGGTACACCGATCTCTATGCACGATAACATAGTGAGTTATCAAAACGTGAATTCCTCTGTACATTCCGCAGTAGGCATAACATCCTTTGTAAATCAGATTCCACCGTTGATATTTAGTGTCTACCAACTATGTACATCTCACTCTACAACCAATTTGGGCTAGGAAGAATAAGCTCCTATAAAGAGGGATCTCCGGTCCAATCTCTCTCATGCGGTACAATCATTAGGCATTCACTTTTAAAATGCCTAATCTACAGAGGCCTGGCCATGAGCTATCAGGTTGGTCGGTGTGCTCTTTCCATACGAGATATATATATATTTACATATATATATAAAGTTATGGGCTCAGACAGAAATGTGAGGGAGTGTGGGAGTATATCATTCTATGTGAATGGAATATAATTTTATGTTATGTATACGTTATTATAGGGAGAGTACTATATAGAAAAACCAGAAGAGATGAATACAGTTAGGTGATATATCTAGGTATGCTCTCCTTTGGACTAGATATTTGGGGTATCTTAGCAGTACCTTATTCGAATCATGTTGGTATTCGAGTCTAGGACCATGTTACACTCTTGGCTAGAACAACCCCGACCGTATGCTCTCCGGGCTGACGGCATGCGTACACCGTTCGAGTGTCACCGTCGCCGTCAACCAGTGGGTTTCACCGTCACCAGTGGTTTCGCTTTTGGCGTCTCGCATTTCTTGTGACGCATTCTCGGACTGGCGATGGCGGATCACGCGAGATCTCGGGGTTTCGATTTGGCGAGTGATTTTTTGCATTCAAGATTATGCCTAGCGATTGTCAGGGCATTTGCATTTATAGGGGCCAGGAGTTTTCCTGTCGTCGCGGCTTTGAGAGAAGGGGCGGGCTTCGAATTCTGCTTAGTCTCGTTACAGCTGCCAGGGCTTTCTAAAACCTCCAATTAACCCAAAAACTGTAGGCGAAGGGAATGGGAAAGATAAGGAAATCCTCCAGATCCTTGATCTTTATTCTTCATCGAGCATTAGCAGTGATTAGATCTAGTTCTCCCAAACCCCGGTACGTAAATTCGTGTCAGAACATGAAGAAGATCATGCTTCGAAACAGATCTTTTCTGGACATGAAGGTGGGTCTAGGCCATTCTTGACTAGCTTCCTCGCTCACGACGGTGGTTGTAATACTGCAGTGCGCGCATCAGGCTGATGCGCCAACCGCCATGGCCATATATGTACCGCATCGCAGTGCGCTGACATCGCGGTTTGCTTCTTCTCAAGTCTCTACTCCCAATTTTTCGATGCCTGAAACTATGATCCTCAGCTGTGAGAAACAGAGCCGAACCCCACCTTCGACAAGGAATCGACCGTCTCCCTTGCAATTGCAGCCCTTCGTCATGATCCAGCACCCTGTCCTCCACTGGCATAGATTTACTTCTTCAGAATTGAAGCATAGTCAATTCATGGGAAAAGTTCGTTCAATTTTGTAAATGGCTGCACAGTCTCGAGATCCATAATCTGCTTGAATGTGCTTCAAAGTTCCCCGTAAAGTAATAAGCTAGTTTAAGTTTTCCATGTATTCCAGCAGAAGGATGCAGCGACAGGTGCAGCAGCATCGTTTTAATGGTTGCTGCTTGCTGCCTCGTTTAACTTTGAATTTGCAAACAGTCGTACTCGGGTGGAGAAAAATTTCGGATTCAGAAATTATAAATGATTTGAGGGGAGGTGGGGTGAGCGCCAGGCAAGGCGAGGGCAGCGACGGGCAATTGCACTCTACCATGGATTCTTCTCGCCTTCTGGTGTGCCTGAGCCCGAGCTCGTTACAGGGGCCGGATAATCGATGGAATGCTGCGCCTGTGCGATTGATGGTGATCCCGCTGACTGACTGGAGGGTAGTTTGAATGGGGGTAATGTGGTGGTCGATGACACGTGTCTCGCATCTACTGACCATGTGTCGAATTTGAATAGTAGAGGGTGCGAGCTCGACGGGTGACTTTTTGACGCGACGGTGACAAAGGGGAGACCGTCACGACGGTGACCGTATGCCGTCAGTCCACAGTCATACGGTCGGGGTTGTTCTAGCCTGCAGTCATGTTACTACCTTCCTCCCATCCATGCGCGGCTTGATGGGGTCGGGCCATAAACTATGCCATAAACTCTCACCCCACTCCTATATAACCCTGCGTTCCTGGAGGTCCGATGCTCGCCTAATTTCCGTTTGCAAGCGGGGAGGTACAGTCCACGGCGTGCAGTCTGAGTCATGGCGGGCCGGAATGGCGAGAATGACAGCGATCAGCAGAAGTCGACCGATCAGCAGAATTCGACCGACGCCAAGTACCGAGGCAGGGGCTCTGTCACAGTTGCAGTGGTCGACTATTACGTGAAAGCTGTCGCAAAAGTTGTCACCGGCTGTCATCGCTGACAGCTTGAGCAGCTAGTAATCCCTCGCGTGTGTCGACGAAATGCTAGTTCGGGGAATCGGTTAGGAGGGAAGCTCGAGGACTCGGCCGGATGGAGAGGCACCGGTGGCATAACCAATACTTCTTGTACATTGTGTAATATAGCCTGTGTGTTGCTGTGGATCCAGCAGCGACGCGTCCGAGGATCGACTGCTCCTTCGAATCTCGGACTTGTAGGCATGTGTCAATCTGCTTATAACGTCGCCGAGAGTTTCTGATGTCCCACACCTGGGGACTGGGTTATGGGAGCTGGCGGCGGGAGGGCAGACGAGGGGCGACGCAGTGTAGTTCCTGCGCAACAAGCGATGGGAGCGTATCACATAAAGCCTGGAGGACTTCTACGGAAATGAGGTAGCATATGTGTTTGGCAGTTAGAAGAGGATAGAAGTACATGACGCCTGGCGCTGCACAGAGATTTTGATGTGTTTGTACATTAATACTATGTAAATTTCGTTATAAAGGCCCATCACAGTGTCTATGAAATGACAGTGTGGATTGCAAGTACAAATCATTTCGATGTCTCCACCTCTGCCTTTTGTTATGTTGTTCTCAGCTCGTATGGAGACTGAAACTGTCCGTCCTGATCGTCTCGCTATGCTTCGACGATTTCCAGTGTGGTGATTCTTGTCGTGTTTTGCCACGCTATTCTGCTGCTACGCTTTGTCATCTGGACTTCCTGAGCGTGGTCAGTTTGCAGTCTTGTGAGCTCGAGAGCTCTCGTATCTTGGTAAGTCTTGTTAAGTCTTCGTGATGATTCCTTGTGCACATTTATTTACTTGCGAGGAGGCAACACTGGGTCAGAAAGTAGACTCCTACGAAGCTGGAAGTACGCGTTTTTGGATTCTTCGAATCGAGTTGTTACGTCTTCATCTCCTCACGCTGATTTCATCTCACATTCCTCTGTTATTTTCGTTGTAACCAATGAGTGACATCGTGAATGCAGTCAGTCAGTAACATCATCGATCACTCTGTTGTTCGTCTGCAATTTGCAATTCGTATTGTCCTATTGTTTGGTCCCTCCACCGCTAGTCTTCTCAGACAATTGCAATTGTCGCTCTCTGTTCGATCACAACGACGGATAACTCTGCCACCTACTCCTGACTTCCCCTTATACAGAAAGAAGGGGGACCTTTGGAATATTAAATCGTATGAGAAATTGGTCCTCTTACAAACTGTCGTAAGAAAATTGGGCTGTGGTGATTTGTGCTCAGTGATAGCTCAATTCCTACCTATGTTCGAAAGTCCTCCTTTGTCTTTCTTCGATTCAACTACAGACATTCTTTAAGCATCACTAGTACCCTGGCCGGTCTTCAATTTGGAATGCTGTGCTTGTGTGCTGCCGGTTGGCTGGGAGCGATTTCTGCCCCATCGTCAATAACGGAAACTCTAGCATGGTCAGCGACCTCTCGGCTCGTCAAGGCTAAGGCTCTGGTCTTGTGGGCTCGAGCGATCGGTTATATCAAATGTTAGTAAGTGTGCCAGTCCGTAGGTGAATTTCTCCGGAAACCGAGCGAGGGAAGCATAGCAGGGTTCAAGGGCTGTATCTCTTGTCATACCTATGAGTTATTTGTCCTCTGAGACTGATCGAGAGTCCCTATGTAACTTAAAAGCAAGCCACAAACTTCACTAAATAATGGGCATTGAAATTCCAAACGATCCCCATGCTAAGTCTATGAATCGACTGCTGGTTTGAAGCAATGACGCCGTGCTGGAAAAAAATGGTGGGTGGGGGGGGGGGGGGGGGGGGGGGGGGGGAGGATGGGGACACTTGTAATGCGGAGGCTACGAGTCAAGCTGATAAGCTCTTCTACCGTCATTGTCGTCCCGATTTACTAAGTTCGCGAACAAAAGGAATATCTGGACAGCTATAGGTACACAGAGAACGGCAGTCCAAAGGCTGGCCGTGACAATGTGGTTCCCTCAGCTGCTTCAATGTCGTGCCCTGGTAGCGACCCCTTAGAACACCGCGAGTGACGGCAGCTGCTAGCTTCACGTCACGGCCTCAGGCCCTTCACATGGCCGACATTTCGAGCCTTCAAGTTTGCGGGATCGTGTAGAATGGAGCTACAGAAAAGGCTATGTAGAAGGCCTTTCAAAAGGCCTTTCCTGGCCGGGCATAGACTTCCAACACGCCACCTACATCGAGTTTGATTCCGGCGCTCTACTGACGTAGATCAGTCATCCATCTCTATGCAACATTTTCTGCATGTTTTCTTGATCTCAAATTGTGGAACCAGTTAACATTTTTTGTCAAATTGCGGCTTCAGACAACAGAGTTGCATTCTCATTTCCAAATTTAAGATAGATCGCGAAGAGTGATTTCGCAATTAAGGAATGGTTGTGGATGTACAAACCAAATCGGAACTAGTGGCCGTGATGAAGTGCATATCTACAGCTCGGTTTACTCGTTCGATCTCTCAATCGAAGGAGTATAACTCTTGCACGATACCTCGGTGGAGAACAAACCTTGGATCCGACTCGGATCATACACATTCGGGTGAGGACACGAATCTGACAGGAGCCAGAACCGACGTACACTCCTCGCAAAGCGGAGCAGCAACAAACGATCAGACAGGGCTGCGAATGAGCGTGCGTGCCAGATCAAGGGACTCACGAATTCGCCTCCTCACTCTTCGAGATGGGTTCGCTCTTGTACTTAGCGCTGACGAAGCATGTCACGTTCCAGGTAGACACGAGCACAAGCTGGTGGTGTAAGAATGGCTGACCAAAGTGTCATGATCAGAGTGACATGAAAGTCAAGGAGTGAAATCTGGCCCTTTAATTACTCCTGCACTGTAGGATGCTCCAGCTTACCAGCCGTCTGATGATTAGAGCTCGATTCCCCAAGATTATGGCCCCTCCACTCGAATGCAGCCGGCGAGGGTGAAGCTGTGCTGCCCAATTTGGCAAATCGAGCTTTTCAAGACAACTCGCGATATATTTTAATTCCATTCTCACCTGATGTAACTACCAAGTGAGCGGATAACGGCGCTGGCAACTTCTGTCATTTAGCACTTCAGCTGCATCTTACACTAAAGCAATCTCGGACCGCCAGGGCGTCCTAGACAATCCTAAACCCGCCCCAGTTCTCGCCTTGGCGCACCAGTATGCTACTTATGATGGAGCATTCAAAGAGCGTTTCATGATGCGCCCCGTGGAATGAGTATCAACTCTTTATGTTCTTTTCACTTCTGGCGTAACAGAAAGAATGGAAGGGAAGGCAAGTCGCTGCTGGGAATTGGAAATACTTCGGTGGTGATATGGTGGATTTTGCTCCGTCCAAATAACTTGTCCCCACATTATCAATCTATCACGCTGGCTTGGATGCGATCCAGGCTTTTTCACCCATATCACTCGAGCACTTTTGTACAGTCGGTCCGACCGACCGCACCCGAGTCCAGCGGGCTGCATGCAAAATGCTAATCTATCCACAGAGCCTCCCATTCAAAAGAGAAATGCACACCACGCCGCGACAACTGCTTCGTTGGTGCCCGGAGTAGGTAAAATTTCGACTGCGCCTCCATTCGGTCTCACACTTGGTCCTCAAAAACAGAACCCAGCCCTGTACCAATGTACTTTTCCTCTGATCCCTGGCCCTCCACCAACGATGTGGATATTTCCTCGGCGGCCGTCTTGTCGACTGGATATTGAATGGGTGGATTTTGGTATATTTGTTTACATTGCTCCTTCTGGATAGACATGGGTCGCTCACTTTCTCAGACCCTCTTGCTTCCAAATCTTTTCACACCCACGTGCCCAAGTATGTTGGCCCTGGCCACCGTTCATTACAGACGCTTGCGTTATCATGCGTTTAGCGACGATGTATGACCGTCGTCATCTCCAATCTTTGATCTACATTCTTTCCTACCGTTCCGTTTAAGCCCAAAAGGAAAGTTGTGATTACCTATAGGAAACTGTAAGGTCTTGGCATGACCTGATGGATGTTGATCGAGGTTGATTGTTGAACCAGATCGAGTTGCATGAAGGATAAGCACAGTCTTCCTTTACCGACCTTCTGTAGCATGTATATATTAAGGTCACAGTTGGGCAATTCTTCAGTAAATCTTGAAACTTGATATAAGATTATTGACACGAGCTCTATCTACATATTTCCAAAAACTTGTGAACAGTTATCAGCAGTTTCCAAGGAGTTCAGGGAGCTTTTGAGGGGAGATAAGAGGGAGCAAAGCTCGAGAAACCTGAACAACTTCTCACAAGGAAATAATGGCCGAAACTCAAGAGCCCAGAAACGAGAAGAAACAACTGTGGCGCATTGTACGTATATACATGTACACACTATTTCGAAGGTTTATCTATAATTTCGGCATCCGTTCCCCACTACATTTGGCAATGAGACCAAGCATGCCTTGTGCTTGATTCTGCAACTCCTCTCCAGGCTCTTTGCTCTCTATCATCTTGTCGACTCTTCAGGGGCAGAAGAATAAGAAGAGGCTACAGAAGTATTTGCACGTTGTGATAAAGCTAAGTCCCTCCCTATTCTCGTAACCAAGTAGAGTCATACTGAAAGGATTTCCTAGAAACATTGATTTTTGAGCGTGCACTTGAAATCACAGCTGGACATGACAGGTAAGGGAAAGGCTTCCGGTTCACGTCCGGTCGTACCCACCTTAAATAATTATGTATTCATCATGCAGACGCACGAGTGAGCATTGCCTTACAGTGAGCATCGCAAGAATGATCGACAAGATATGCGCAGTCCAGTCCTCTGACTTTCATACAAATCTGCCTTTTGTCAGGAGTCAAGATAAGTCTTGATATTGGAGACATAACTTATTTTAATGAGAATGATTAGCCTTTTTTTAATGCTTTCTCCAACAAGGCAGGGATTGTTTATAGGTTGCTTGGCTATTGCTCTGATCTTCTGTCTACGGCTTTTCCCATCACCCTTCTACTTCTCATCGCCACGCTTTTGTACACATACACAACCGATTTCAGGTAATAACCTCAGTGATATTTTCACGCTGTGCATACGTGCCCAAGCTGTGTCGGCGTCACACCGACTACGCAGATCGGAGGTACGGTGGCGTGCTGACCTTTCTGACTTCCTGAGGAGACCCGTATATCATGGGGATCCCGGTCAATCCTCAGTTCAGCTGCAATCTACTCTAGAGATCTCTGAATTGCGCCATCTGGCACCATCGTAGAGCTACCCCACCACCACAGTCTAATCGGCGCGTGCTCTAAAGAATATTAAGCCTTCGATAAATCTGTGTAACCCAGATGAAATTCGACTGCTCCACCGTACACTAGACAACACCAGAGTATGACTATACTGCGCACCTCCAACGAAGCATTTGCAGACTGTAAATGCTTCGTCTGGCGAACCTGGTGAGTTGAAATCCGAGGGACCGAACGAATGGCGCCTCCTGCCTAGAAAACAAGCAAAACAAAGACGTCTGTTGACATCGAAGTCGTTTGTCCTCGGTGCCTATGACACGTTGTAACAGATCACCGGTAGAATGAATGATTAACGGCCTATAACTGCGACAAAACATCGAGGCACGTGGTTCACAAAACACACATGCTGCGGTTGAATGTGGGCATTTTTGGGCACCTATTTATGAGTCGAGGCAGTCGAGGTTTTCGGGATGGGTAAAGGATGAACAAAAGTGTGCAAATTGTTTACCCTGTGGAAACTTATCTGTCGGTGGGAGCTCGAGAGCGGTGGACAGGGTACCGTGTAGATGAAGTCACCTGCGACCGATCGTCGATCGTTGTTCTCGACTGAGTTCGGGAAGACTGGACTGCGCGGGTGCATAGTTCGTCCACGCTTTTGGAAGCGTCTACTGTAGTAATTTTTCTGTACTCCTCCTTCAGTCAGTTTGAAAAGAAGTCCGAAGGTTTTCTTTACAGACAGATGCCGAAGGCTTTCTTCATACAAATTTCCGACTGGGCTCTTCAAGACACTTGAAACTATCATACACAATTCCAGCTTGTACGGTTGTACACAAGGTTACGAAATATTGCTTATTTATCACCTGAAAAATTTTACTGCTGGCTGTAGCGGTCATATTTAGCGTGGAGTCGTACTGTTGAATGTTATCACCGTTCACCTAAAATTATTGTGGAACACGTATATTTATGTTAATGAATTATATATGATTATGTAAACATCTAACTAAATGTAATAACATATATTAAAATACACTCTCGCATCTTTACTACACATACTGAGATATCTTCATTATTAGAACATCTGTTATATGCTTTTGAATGTGTGCTTTAATGTTAAGGTCCTTCATTTTAAAATTTTATTTCTATCAAGGTTTCAAAAGATAGTGAATATACTTCTTTCTACATGTTTAGAAGAATCTTCACGGTACAAATTGATGTCCATAAGAAATTACAAGGATTTACGACAATTTCAAAATGACATCAGTCATTTATACATAACAATATTATTTTGCAGGTCTTACTTATTGAACCGGTCTTCATGATTACGGTCCGGCCAACCCGCTTCTCGTTCTCATTCTCGCCCTCTATAAGTTGGATTCTGGGGACGGAGGAACTCGTCACAATCCGCCATTCGAATCTCGTCAGTGAGTTGCTCTCGTCCGGTGTTGAGCTAGCGCACGGGGAGGAACTCGTCACAATCCGCCATTCGGATCTCGTCCGGGGTTGAGCTAGCGCACGGGGATCTCTTCATGGCGATGTGAAGAGGCTGTGGAAGTTGCATTGATTCAGTGAGAATTCTGCATCTGTCAGTGACTAGACCGCGTCGAACTTCCGCACTCGCAGCCATGACGGATCGTTCCAACGTTCTCAAACAAATCCTGGGGATAAATCCTGGCAAGGATAACAATAAAGGGGGAACCCAAAGTGACGGCCAGAGACGGAAAACAGTGCAAGAGGAGGCCCGAGTTGAGGACAGTCGAACCCACTGCTCGATGTCGTGGGACGGATAGCTCCGTGCACTGCATCAAATTGGAGGCTCACACTGAGTGGATACTGTCCGAGGGGCTTGACTTCACGTAACCCTCGCTGTATATTACTGACTGTGTAGCGGAGTTGGAGCTCGTTTGATCACTTATGGGAGCATGAGATATACGATACACCAACGGAGCAGCATCAAGCCTTCTTCGAGGTTTGATGGACTCGCTATTTGGCACCCGAAAATTCGCGTATCGGCTTGCCAGTTCAGTCGGGGTGTCTGTGCGCACGGTCGCACTTACAAGTTTTTGTAACAAGCTGGAGCATGTGGTCTAACTGAAGCAATCGAAGTTTCATCATCGCGCCCGTAGCAGCTTCTTCAATAACGCAACCCGGAGAATCGATATGTTATCGATCGCTGACGAATTCACATGTCAAAATGTAAATATGTTGATTGATGGATAGGCAGTGACCACTTTGCCACTAAAAAGATACTGCAATAAAGTATATACACTATCTCAAAGTTGTCCTCTCTCGTGTTCGCATCAATTGGCGATTGGCCACTTTCTCTCATTTGCTTGCTCAGTTCTAGGATAGAGGTCCCGTTCACGTCCAGCATATTCGTCGTTCAGTCTCTGAAGCAATTGTCACGAGTTGAGTTATGCAATTGCTTGGTCTATCCATGGAATATATGAGCGCAGTCGAATCCTGTTTCTGTGGAGATGTCCTAACAGCTACTGTCGAGTTCCTTCATCGGAAGGCCGAAGGTGAGAGTCCCCATCAACTGTACCTGCCGAACTAGTGATGAGACGCTTCACTCGGTATCTGTCAGTTCTGTCTAACAGCAAATTCTACCTGAGACCGTCAGCTTTGAAGGCGGAGATGGTTTCGGCGTAGTGTTTGACTTTTGTTCCTAGTTCGCAATTGACTCTGTCTAGCAGCACAGAATATGTCAGACCATCACTGGGGGGCAGTGGGTCTTGATGTGCTACACATCAAGACACATTCGCTTCCTCTTCACAATTCTCTTTCATTGTTGCTCAATTTTGTATGTTAGACAGCGCTGTGGTACAGGGGGTTCGTTGGACATGGGTTTTCCGGGGCTAATATTTCACAACTACGTAGAACGGAAAACACCCACCTCTGAAATCAGTGGTGTGCCATTCTTCAGATATCGGAGGCTGGAGACTATTCTAGATATTCTAGTTAGTGAGTGATTCAGGTCCCTTTTGCACTTTCACGATTTGTCCAAAGTTCCTGTTGTGATCAGTCCGGCTGTTAAATCAGGACTAGTCCTCTGTTTGCCTTTGTAAGCTCCTTCACTTGTATACACTCGGTTTCCCTTTCAGTCTCTGTGTCGTGACGATCATCCTGCCCAGATATGCAAAGCTCTGCTTTGCTTGGAACCAGGGTGCAGATCTGGTCTTGGCAACACTAGTCCCGTTTCAAGACAAATTGACGACAGGAGTGCAGGACTTCAATCTTTCGGAAGGCAGGAGAACTATCGTTTTCTAGCATCTAGAGAATTGATCGTCCTGCACCCGACTAAAATCTGTGGTGTCGATACTGCTGATAACATGCCGCCTAACGCGTAGGAGCCGTCGTCTTATCGACAGTATCCTCCTGTGTCCGCGGAATTTGCAGATAACCATGTACGTGAACGCGTCGCACTTGGAGTAGTTGGGATTTCACCCAATTTTAGCATGCTTCCTGTTTTCCTGGCTTCGGACAGATTAGTTCTGTGACTGTTTTGGCGTATGGGGTCCCATCAATCGAGTTTCTTCGTATACAGTCCAGGTGCATCTCGCAGGGCTACTTCGTCGTATCTGATTTTGGGGACGCTAGCGTGCTTCTAGTGACTCGATGTGATCGTGCCAGGTTTGTTTCTTTGTATGCTCTCTCGTTCATCGGATCATTGTTCAGTCTGTAGTCATTCTGTTCTGACAGGCAGACAATCCCCTGCATTGGCCTGCGGTGCTTGCAACGATGTCCCTAAGGCAAGGGTGTTGTCCGGAAGCACTCATTCCACAACTAGATGGCCGGAGCAGTGACGTTGTCAAGCTTCGACAGCGTGTGTTATTTGTCCATGTAGCGCTGCTTTCTTTGCTCCTTTTTTTTCAGGGCTGTCGAGTATAATTGTAATTGAGAGAGTATATTTTCATCTCAAGCATTGCATAGGACAGGAGCTTTCTTGTTGAAGCGCTTTGTAATTTATACCTCGTGCGCATGAAAGAAAATGATGCCACCGAGATCGATGTTCATCATGACGGATCGATTTCCCGGTCGGGAGAGTGCCATCCCGGCCATTTTCGTGTGCATCGTTCGGACATTCTTGAGCAAACTTCTGGGCGTGTTTCCAGACTCAAGATGAGTCGATAACTACCGCCAGATGCAACAGTTTTGTTCGTGAATTGATGTAAGTTCAATTCTTAATGTGGTTAAAATGAAACTTTCATTGAAAGATCGGCTCTTTGTATATTTTGTGTAAAGTTACATGTATCTACTATAATTATCCATAGATTGGAATTAACTATAAATAAAGTGTTTCATGAGAACGATATGAAAGATAGTGATATTTGATGTACATTGAATATTTAAAATAAAAAAGACTGATGTGTAAATTCATGAAGAGAATAGATTCATTTTTATTAAATATGAATATATTTTGAAAATTATTTTATGAAAGTGAATCTATTCTCTTCATGAATCTATACATATGAATTTTTGTTTTAAATAATCAATATTTATGTAACATCAAGATCACGTGGAACATTGTATTGACTATAAATACAATCAGTGAGGTAACGACTTACAAAGTAATCTCGTGAAAATGTTTAGGGTATAAAAAGTATTGGGTCCGACAAGCAAACTGCTTTCCAAGGTGTACTCATGCAATCAAACTTGGTAATAGTGAAGATGTCCGCGTTCTGTCCGAAGAGACTATGCATGCAATCAAACTCGGTAGTAGTGAAGATATATTCGTTATGTCCGAAGAGACTATGCTCCAAAAAAATGTTTTGTGAAAGTGAATTTATTCTCTTCGTGAATAAACACATGGTTACTTTACTTTGGGGTGATGTACTTATAGTAAATAAATCTAAAAATATAATATTTTAATCCAAAAATATTATGTATCATTAGTAATTGAATCTATAAATGTAATAATTGACTGCAGAAATGTGTACTACTAGTAGTTGAATCTGGAAATGTAATATATGGAACACATTGTCCGATGGACTTGTTTTGATACTTGTTTGTGATATAATGCATTTGTAGCATATTGATTTATAATTTCACAAACAATTACATTTGATCGTAATTTCAAACATTAAACATTAAAAATATTATATATTTACTATATTCATCAGATTGTAAATTGAATTTCAAACCCCATTCTATTTTTCCATTCGTGCATTATTTTAGTTTTAATCAGTCGGGAATTCGATATTTAACACCTATATCTTGTTTCAAAAGTTATTAGATTTTCAACAAGTCATCTTTGTTTTTAAGTGTTTTGAAACAAATGTGACGTGTTCCGCAAAGATACCATCAAGTTTTTTGTAAATCAAATATATTTCCCAATTTTTTGCAGCTGAAATGCAAAATAAACTAAAGTCAAATTTGGTAAGAATGTTGATGATTTAGAAGATGAAAAGCAGTCCTGCAGGTCTGAGAAACTGGACCTTTTTCTAGGCTCGACTTCAACAATCTACGGCTTTTGGTAAGCATGAGCAGACACATGAGTCAACGAACGTGACCTTCATTCCTCTCATAGGAATGTGCTGAGCCCGGTGTTTTCTGCTGTGTCTGCCTGGGACCTTGTATGGTACGGTGAATATTTCCAAGTTTGACCTGCCTCTCATTAACGTAGGATGGGACAACGGGGTAGAAACTGTGTGGCACTTCAGAATATTTGAGAAAGCATCGTATATCCGAAGATGTCGCTTCTCCTTCCCGAAAAGGCAGGCACAAAATCTGATCATCAAACGATGATCAGAATTCACCCGTCAGTTCAACAGATTCCCCCGGCGCAAAGAGTAAATCAAGGATGGCAAAATAATCAAACCGAAGTAAGATCTCGGCAATAAAAATGCGAAATATTCATACGCAAAAATAATCCTGTCGTACTGCTCGTCATTGCCGAATGCGAGGTAGCTCCTCCTACTCTTGAACGTCCAGCGATGGACGATGGATGACGGCTTACGATGGAGTCCTCATATCGTGCATGCAGTGTATGGCGGCTGCCAAGGGCGAAAGCCTCGTAAGGCCCGAACCTTTTGAAAGCGAGAAATGGTACTGTAACGCGGAGAGTGTATGTTCGTCAATGTGGAGAGGGCAAGGTGTTTCATGGAAATACCTTTCCCGCTGACACAGGAATGTTCGATGTTCAGTCGATTGGCGTTTTCCTTTATCTTCATGAACTTAACAAAGTGCTGAATACTGAGATGTTTTTCAAGTAGGGTTGATCTCGCAAGGTTATCGATTCTGCTGTCTCCACTGTGGGTTAAAAATCGATGCTGAAATCACTAATAATAAGTTTAAAATATTCCAAACATATGCGAATTTGATGGTCTTAGATTTAATTTAAATTCAATCTTTTGATACTGCCACTCTGTTTTAAGTATCAAGTATCCATGTATTAACTGAAATGTAAATATTCCACAAGAAAATACCAAGGAACTAACATACTTCAAATAACGACATGAAAAAAAATTTCATGTCATACAATAAAAACTTATATCTGTTCTTTTAAAGTCAAGCCCTTAGATGGCTTTAAGTTTTGTAGATGTAAAGCATCTACTCATTTCTTACTACCAGAGAAGATCTGATTTTACATTATATTTTCTCCTACTAATAGAGAATAGGTAAAAAAATTAATTCAATCCGAAATGTGTTCTTTTAATATGTGAGTGATTTAGAAAGCTATAAGCGATGTACACTTATATGACTTGTAAGAATGATGGTAAATACGAATGTTTCTTTTGATGAAAGAGCTTGAGGCTGTTATAGGAATCACTCATTGAAAGCATGACATGTGAGTCACCCTCTAGCAATATGATAAGAAGCAGTAGATAGGAAACAAATTAGGTAGTATAACCCTGAGGTTACCTAGCCAAGATTTGATGGTTTTAATCGAAAAACCTAAAACCGTTTATAAAGAAATACTGCAGCAATAAACAGTAGGTAATTCAGAGTGAACATTGTTATTATGACATGAAACCAGAGCAAGGAATGAGGGTTCTAGCGTAATGAAAATAGTGAGCTCTGCTCCTATTCTTTCAGGTGAGGTTCACTTTTTGCATTGTGCATAGTACTTCATCATGGATGGAGATAGCAAGATGATGTTTGTAGGAGACGGCAACAAGTTGGTGGGGGAGTTCAATTATCAGGTTTGGCAACAGAAGATGAGGTCCATGTTTAAATAGTTTGACCTATGGAAAGTGACGATAAGCAAGATCAAGATGGTGAGGAGCTCACTGGTTACAATCAATGACATACTTGTGAACAAGATCAAGCTGATGAAATTGAAGAATGCAGCACATGCCCAGATTACAAACTCTGTAAATGATGATCTCGTAGACCTAATATATGAGGATGATGATTTGGCTGACGTTTGGCAAGTGTTGGAGAGGAGTTTCTAGTCAACTGATACTTTTCAAATACTTTTCTTGTCTCAATAGCTACACTGACTCAAGATGATGGAGGAAGTATCAGTACTTCCAGAAAGCAATAAAGTTGAAAAAGAAGTTATTGTTAATGGAAGAGTTAGTATCTGACAAGACAATGACTTCAATATTTTTAAATGGAATGTCAGAATTTTACGAGGAAATTATTCAAGTCATTGACGTTTTGAAAGAAGTTACTTCTTTGGAGAAAACTATCTCCAAACTGCTCATTGAAGTATACAGACAGAGGATGAAAATTACCAAATTTGGAGAAGAAGATGGAACTCTAGCTTTGCAGTAGTAACGTGCATTAATGAGACATGACTATGGTAGAAGTTTTCAATAAAATGGAGGAGGATTTGATCATTATCAATACATGGAAGGAAGGAGTAGACCTCCACAATTTTAGCAATCATATCAGTTTCGTGAACTATGCTATCAGGTTCGTGAACATACCATTCCTACTTGTAGGATGTGTGGCAAGAAAGGACATTTTGCTTCTACCTTCTTAAAGAGAAAACTTTGAGTATCTTCGGGAGATCAACGTGAGTCAATCAATTCATCATACATGACCAAGAAAAAATACACTGCAGTGATAACGTAGACAACTTTGAACTGACATTAGCAAATGTGTCCGATCATCATCACCAAAAGTAGCATATGGATAACGGTGATTCAAACCACGGGATAGAATATAAAGAGACATTAGATTCGATTTAGTTTGGAAAGGTAAGTACCGTGATGGCAGCTAGAGAAGAACAGTATAGAGTTGAATAGAGTGGAAATGCTCACGTTTGAGCAAAGGATTCTGGAATAAATTTGTCAATATTTTTTACATGTCGTCTATGCATAACAATTTAATTTCAGTAGGTAAACTTGCAGATAAGGATCATGATATCTTATTTGCACAAAGACATTGTTGGATCATGAACGACTTGGTTAACAAGCAAGTTATAGCTACAGCAAATCGAGATCAATGTAGCATAGTCTACATGTTTAATTCATCAACAGGTGAAATAAATAGATGACAAAAACATGATCCTTATGGCATCGTAGATTTGATCATCTTAACTTCTATGAATTATGTCTAGAAATAATCATGTACTGAGGATGATTCGAGTAGATGATATTCAGCAAGTTTGCACAACATGTCAGGTTCTTAAGCAATCAAAAGAAAGACTTCTTAGATCATCAAACAACATAGCTAGTGAACAATTAAAACCACGCAGATATAGTAGGATCTTTGCCGTGTTCTTAACTATAAAAATCTAAACACTTTGTAGCATTAATTGAAAATTACTTATGAAGTTTGTCTATTTCATGAAGGCAAAGAATGAAATTTAAACCAAATTTTGTAACTTCAAAGCAATGGTGGAAAGAAAAACAGGAGAAGCAAATCAAGATTTTAATATTTGATATATTAGATGGCTATATGTCTAAGGAGTTTGAAGCATACTTGCAGGTCAAAGTAATTACAAGAAATCTAGAGTAATCTCAAACATCTTAGCAGAATGGAGTTGCAGAGCAACGTAACAGAAGAAAAATCAAGATGTCTTGAACAATGGTATTTAAAGCTAAGCTATTCGCGTTCTAAATGAAAGTGTTAATTTAGCAACTCTTGTGGAAAACATAAGTCCAACAAAAGCAAATCATGGAAAGACAACCTTTGAAATATCCCATGGTAAGAAATCCAACGTGTTCCATCTTGAATTCTTTGGAAGCATAGCTCATGTTCATATTCCCAAAAAAAGAGTAGAAAAGTATACATTAAATCAATACCATGCATGTTGATCAGCATTGATAGTGAGTCAAAAGCACATAGAATTTTTATTCAAAACATAGAAAAGTTATTATCACGAGAGATGTTGTTGTGTATGAGAGTAGAGTCGGTTTTCTTGAACCGGAAAATGCTCAGACACTTGAAAAATACGTCTTTTTGGCATTTTCTAGATATGATAATGAGCAAGTTGAAGTTGAAAAATTTGGTACCAAGCTCTAGTTGAACTGATGAACAAGTAAAATTAAGAAAATGATATCAAGCTTAAGATCAACATCACTTTCACATATAGAAGTACCAGAGATCCAAAACTCAAACGGAAGAAATAGCAAGTTTATTGATGAAGAGAGAATACAGTTTGAAGCAACTAACTATGAAGATGAATCATTGTTAACTTCACAAATGTATGAAGTACAACAAAGTAGTCTCATGCATATGAAGCATTACTTGATGAGAAAAAAGGTTCTAAACTCCAAATACAAATAGGATTCCGATTGGATTCGATCTGAATCCAAAAATTGAAAGCACCTCTTTGTCGATTCTTTGTCAAGCGTGTTCGAGATGTTATTGTACGTTATCTTCACATCTAAAAAGATTGATGATTCGCGCTAACAATATGTGATCATGGCTAGCTGGTCACTCATAGACATGTTGCCGTAGACGCTGCTTTCAAAGTCGACACATTTGACACGGGTAGATATTTCAGGTACCGTCCGCGGCCTCTGCTAGGATGCCGATCGATTCTACATACTCTGCCTAGCTTGTCTTTGCTGCGCATTTGCATAGATGATACTCAATTTCACAGTTTTGGAATAGCCACAAGGTAGAGATGAATTTTCTTAACTTGAAATAAGGTTGGAGCATTCTTTTTTTTGGTCCTAGTTTTGGTCGAAATCTAAGCATCTCTTAAAACGGCCGAGGCAAAAAAACAGTGTGATGAGAAACCTATTCAATACAATTCGAAACAAGCCTAGTTTTCATCGGATCGATGACTGTAGAGATCAAGAACAATTGTCAAACCTTTGAAACTATGTTGTTTCTTTTGAAATGAATGGTAAATGAGTTTGAGTGATTTTGTTTCCACATGAATCCAATGCGTGATATTGTCTTTTGATTTGTAAACAAATCGAAACACTTTTTATGCACATTCTCTGTCTGAGCTTTGGTACTTCGCACGGTAAGGATTCTAAGCTGCATGGACTTTACATGAGTCGTTCTCATCTAATCTTATTTGTGCAACCTGTCTGCAACAACAAAGGATTGTGCGACTGATAAGAACTAGATAGTACCTAGATTAGTCTGGGCCTGTTACATGATCATGCGCAATCAAATGAAATGGCTTCAATATTGAAATGCCTAGAATAAAAGGGTGCACCATTGAACTCCACCCTTACAGCTCTCAATTAGATTATGCAACTCTAAGTAATTGGAAATAGAACTCGTATATGCACAAAGATATGATGAGCCGGAGTCCGAATTTTGTGATTGAAGATGCAAAATTGAAAGTAATTTGAATCTGATAACGAACTTGACCAATAGTATTCACTATTGATATCACCGAATTAAGGTGTTGTTGTTGAAAACATATTGTGTCTACTATGATCCTGGTTAAGTTACTCCGATTCAAAATTGGCGTCTCTTCCACCACCACTTCACTTGAAGTCATTTATAGAAATAAGGTTGAAGCATTCTTTCTTTTCTTTGGTCCTAGTCATGATCAAAATCAAAGCATCTCTTTGAACAGCCAAGGCAAAAAAGCAGTATCTGCGAAGACTGCTGAACTGGAAATTCCCGCGAGTCTTATAGGAATGTGATTTTCCACCCATGGTTTGGTTTCTTCAAAAGTCTCATGTAAACTTTTGGTGAAAACAAATCTAATCGAGTCCGGATGTAGAATCGATCAACATGTTTGTCTTGTCGATGGGTGGATGGGTGAGTGGCGAGGGCAAATTTCGCGGCAGTCGTCGTGGACTTTACCCTCTAGGTTTCGGGTCGGTTACAACCCTCTATCCGAAATTGGCCCCGATCCTATCCGACCTTAACTCGGGTTTTTGAGTGTTACTCAAACTCGATCAAAGCCCTAGATACAAAGATGATTTATGGACGTTGACATCACATGAAGATCCAATCACATTTCAACAAACAATGGCACATGCAGGTTGGAGAGTCGCAATATAACAAGAGGTTGAATCAATTAATAAGAAATGGGAGATAGTTGACATAGTGCCTCTTGGAGTCACTCCAATTACAGCAAAATGGTTTTATAAAACCAAAGTTGAAGCATCATGAGAAGTTTTGAGGCTTAAAATTAGTAGATAGTTGACATAGTGACTCTTAAAGTCACTCCAATTGTAGCAAAATGGGTTTAAAAAACCAAAGTTGGAGCATCATGAGAAGTTTTGAGGCCTAAAATCAGGATAATCGCAAGTGAAAACGAACAATTAGGGGGAGAAAAATTTTTTGATACCTTTGCTCCGATGATAAAGTGGCTCATGATATAAAGAATAGTGCCTTTACTTGCAAACAAAAAGTGGAAGAATTGTTAGCTTATTGTAAAAACAAACTTTTTAATAGCAAGCTTGACAAATTTGTTTATATGTATGTGCCAAATGGCTTCAAGGTATGTCAAGATAACAGAATGTGTAAACTTCTAATAGCTTTTTATGATCTGAACAAGCTAGATATGGAAGAATTGATACCTATTTCACACAACATGAAATCAAGAAAAGCACAGCTAATAGTAATATGTACCACTCAATACTTGATAGCAAGTATGCGATTGTGCTACTCTATGTTGTTAATTTATTGCTTGTTAGAAAAATCATGACAAACTCAATAATATCTAAATCATTCAAAAGCAAACAAAATTATAAATGAATTTGATATGATAAATCTAAGTGATGCAAAGTTATATTAGAGGCAAAATTGGAGCAAATAAAGACTTGAACTTATTTGCATCAACAAATTTTTATACAAAAACTTCTAGCAAAATTTAATTTAGACATGTGTAATATAGTTCGTCTTTCAATGGCTTTCAGATTGCACTTACAAAATCATATTACAAGACAAGCAGTTGATGTTATATTATATAGGTCATTGGTTGAATCACTTTTCTTTGTTGCAACAATCTCAATATCCAATATTAGCTTTGCAGTAAATAGCATGTGTCGATATATGCCACATCTCCAAAAAATTTATTGGACTGTTGCATAGTCTATTTTGCGATATTTCAAGGAAACAATGAATTAAGCATTTCACTTCAAGCAACATGAAGATTTGATGTATCATATCTTTGTCGACTTCAATTTTGAAAGATGTGTCGATATTTGGAGTTCAACAACCAAAATTGTTCACAAGCTTGAAAGTACCACAATTGATTGGAGTAGCAAATTGCATTCTACCGTATCTATGTCAACTTCTGAAGTTGAATACTGTGCACTTTCTTAGACTACAAAAGACATTGTTTTCTTAGACTATTATTAACAAAATTAGGGTTATGTGAAAAATGAGCAACCTTAGCTTTAAGCGACTCCCAATTCTGTATCAAACTAATAGCAAATCCTGTTTTGCATGCCATAACAAAGCATATAAAAATTCAACATCACTTCATACGTAAAAGAGCAGAGGCAGAAGATTTACAAAGTCAATTACACACCGTGAGATAAACAACAAGCCAAATGTTTAACAAAGCCATTAGACATAGGAAAATTTACAATGTATAAAAAAGATGGTTAAATAGTAGAAATTTCATCACTTTTAGATGTTCAGGTAGGATGTCAGAAGAATCACTCCTTGAAAAAACAACGTATGAGTCACACCGCTAGCAGTAGATAGGAATCAAAGCATATAGAAATTCAACATCACCCCATAAGTTAACAAAACATAAAGAAATTCAGCATCACTTCATAAGAAAAAGAGCAGAGGTAGAATTCAATCTTTTGGTTACATTAGTCAATAGCCTGTAACTAAAAGATTGTTTATAGTGAACATTTTTATTCTCCATAGGTTTTTAAAAAAACTTGAAATTAACGAGACCAAATTGCTACTCATAAGTATTTTAAATAGTAAGATTTATAAATATGCAGATCATGATAAGTTACAATAATGAGCTCCATATCAATTGAAACAAATTCTAAACAAAACAAATAAAGAAGCAAGTTGTTGTTAGTAAGTCCAAAAAACAAAGCACAAAAGTATGAATTTCAATAGAATGATCTACTAGATGATAATCAGACAGAAATAGTACAGCTCTTGAAAAATATGAAATACAGCACTAATTTATCTATTCTTGAGTACTATAATATCAAAACTAATATCATGATAGCAATGTATTACTCTTCAAAGAGAAAGAAACGTGTTTATGCAAAGAAAATTAATCTTCACTGAATAAATTGAATGAAGTATTAATATGAAGATTAGATGCAATTGTCTTTTAAGATAAAAATGAAAAAATGTATCATATTAATGTATTACTCTTAGAAGAGAAAGAAACATGTTTATATAAAGAAAAATAATCTTCACTGAATAAATTGAATGAAGTTTTAATATGAAGATTAGATGCAATTTTCTTTTAAGAAAAAAAAATAAAAAATGTATAATGTTACTATTACTCAAATCCTAAATCCTTGATCAATAACAAATGGTTACATAATGATATTATCATAGTCCAACAGATTCATTTATTTCTACAAAGTTAGCTTGATGATTAAATTTTGCACATAAGGGTGAAACTATTGGATTGCAACTTTCTGATTATATTATGATTGAATTGATATGTGAACTAGGCGCAATATTTGATCCAATTAGGCATCATATTTGTTTGATGATGTCCTATCATTAAACACAAAATAAGTGACAACAGTTTCCTAAGTGAATGTTATATGATCAAGTTGTGTGAAATTTTTTGGCAAGAAATTACTAGAAATATTTTTTAATTCATGTGATCAGACAAAGAGTCTGAAATGACTCGCATAAGATTTTAAAAATTACTATATTTTGATGCAGAAGAAAATGTACAAAATCTTGTAACTAAAATGACAAGAATGCATATGAGTACACACAACAAAGATTGCAGATCACATTTTAGAGATACAAACAATTTTTGATGTGTTCGAGTTCAATACTTAATGACGTTGGAATATAATTTTACGCAAATCATGAACAAGAATATAAGAATTTTAAAAGCATCTTACCATATATGACAATACCAAAAATTAGACTGATCACAAATAGTATACTTTACTCCCAAAATTTTGTATTCATTGTACATCTTTTCAAATCATCTTCATATCATTTTGTTATCCATGTGAGGAATGATAATTTTGTCACATAACCCATCTAGTTAATCAATTTGTTAATGGATAAAAATCTACAAAACAAATCAATATATTCTACGGTTATGTATGATTCTAAAAAACACGTGAAGTTTCAAAAGAAAATGCAAATGTGCTTCAATGCGTTCTATCCTCATGAACAAAGTTTGAATCTAAGTTAAAGCTTTATCTAGCCAGTTCTTACCGCTTAATATATTGGACTAGTTGCATTTAAAGTAGAGTTGCAATCACACATGGACAAAATCCTATCGACAAAGTCCTATGTATATAAGTGTAGATTTAAGTATTCATACATTTAGAAGCAACTAAATAATGTTGAAAACCCTACTAATGAAAAAGTAGCCGTGAAGGTTTTTTGTCTTCTTACAACAAAGAAGTTGTGTCTAAAACGGTAGGAGACTTGTAATTAGTTATGGTTGGTCATAATTAATTAAGAAATGAGATAGATGTGATATTTAATCATTAAATGAAATTTTATTGATGCACAAAAGGGAATATAACTTGGGGTTACATAAGGAGGTTACGACCATGCTTGAAGTTAGAGAAAAGTAATTTCTAATTTTGTTTGAAAGAAAGCCCTGTAATGACAGATAATTATCAAAATGGAGCATAATGATAAAGATCCGATCCCACAAGGACAGAAACAACAACAAAAGTCACGATTTGTCACTTATTAACATTCCATTGATGAGTTTTACTTCTTAGGCCGATGTCACTCCCAGAAGACACTACCCAGCTACGGCCGAAGACCTGCAAAGCAGAGTATAATCACCCACACAACCTGAAACTTCTCCAATCAACGCTTGTGGGAATCGCCTGCGACCCCACACTCAAATTTTAGGGGAAAAATTTCCCAACAGTGCATACATCTCGACTTACTGACCCGAATACCCAGACCCAAATTTGTTTAAATCCCAAGGAGCCCTCGGCTATTCAGAACATTCAAGCTGGATATTCACAACTCCTAATGCGGTAGCTTCGAGAAACATGTGCGCATTGTGCTCAACGTCTGAATCACACACCAGCACACAGACACACAATGGATATAGGTTTACAGTCAAGACAAGCCAATTGACAGAAAAGCCCTCCAAGGAAAGAGCCTTGGGCCTCTTTATTCACAATGGCAACTCTGGAATCTCAACCGCCTAGAGCGAACTACTCTCAGGTGCGGTACCATCCGATGTAGCAATTACGGCGTTGTCTGAACTTACATCTGCTCCTAGCCTACGCAAAACATTTACAATCTCTATCTCTACATTCTGTCGCGTCTCGTCCAATCCAGCATAAAATGTCCTAACTAACTCTACAATCTGCTTCTGTCCCGCGGATCCGCTGGCCTTAGTACTCATCAACCGCCGCTCTAGCGAATCTAACTTCAGTCACTTCACTGATTGCAATCTCTGCATTGCGAATCCACTCAGGCACCTCTCTACACGCAATTTCAACTCGTCGGTCCTCTCATCTCGCAGATGACGGTAGGCCTCCTCTGCCTTCTCCATTCTACTCCGCGACTCTTCTGATCTCATGGCCTCCTTCCCTGACTGCTCTTGTAACCGTCGACGTTCCGATTCGATCTTTAGTTTACATTCGACCGCCGAAGATCTGGCCGATTCACAATCTGCCAATTTCTTGATCCAATTCCTCAACTCCTCTTTGTGCTTCCGGATTCTCTCCGACAGACTCGCCAATAGCTTCTCCGCGCGTTGCAATTCCTTGTCACACTTACTTGCAATCTCCGCAATTGTTTTGCGAAGTTACTTCTCCGCCCTTTTCGCCTCTACAATCTTCCCCCGAACTTCTTCGGCTCTTCGGGCTTCGACTTTAGCAAGCGCCTCAACATGCATCTTCTCCCGCCTCTCGGTAGTCATGAGCAATCTCTACGAACGCTGGACTACCACCTAGTACGCATCCTTAGATTTCTCCAATCTCCTGAGCAGGTCCACTATCAACTTCTGCGCATTCTCATTAGAGACATGAAGTCCGCTACAAGTTTCCTCTAACTCGGCACATCGCCAAGATTCCTTCAACTGCAACACTTTGCACTCAATCTACTTCGCTCGAAGTTGGTCCTTTCGCTACTGCAATGTTGCCTTCGCCGCTACGCACTCAGCAGCCGAGCTTGCCGCGCGCTCCTTTGCCATTGCCGTTGCGGAATCCCACTCCCTCTTCACTGCTACTGCTCTCTTGAGCTTCGTCTTATTCCTAATCAGCTCAACATATGATCCGAACTTCTTCCTCACAGTATACTTTTCCCTCTTCGTATCCAAGTACTTCAGTAAAGGTACTACGCTATCCTGCAAGAAATTGGGGAAGATGATTTCCAATGACTTCAACTCTTCACTTGAAGTCTTCGTCCTGATCTCAGATCTCACTTCCTCCTTTGGTGGTGGCGGCTCTGGATCTAGATCTTCTTCAAGATTCCCCACAGTCCCACCAACCTCTGCCAAGATCTGTTCCAAAATTGCTTCGCTCAACGTAAACTCCGTTGCTACTTCTTTTCCGGTCTTCGGCTGAAGCACGTCCTCACTCCCCACAGACCGCGTCCGCTCCAAAGATAGAGAATTCGGACTTGCTGTGAGCCGAACCTTCTCACCCTTCAGCGTTTGTAGTCCAGGTGGGGGTTCAAACTCCCATAATCTAACTTCTCTGATCACAAGCCATGTTCTCACAGTGTATTCAAGACAATGAGATGATAAACACTTGCTCTTCCATAGACAAATTGTCCAAAACTGAAACTAACAACTGCTGCTACTATTTCCACAAGAGCATCAGACAAGCTCTTTGTTACATAAAGATCTAACCCAACTCTAGGTGACTTCCTCAATACTACAGCCGCTGTAGGCTTTCCTAGATCCCAGTCCCACTCCCAATTCCTACTCAGATTTCAGCATCGATTTCTCAGCTTCCATCTTCAGACCCCACCAGATTCCTCTCTCAGATTCAACTCTCCCTTTCCAGTTTCAAATTCAGATTCCGACTGTCAGATTTCAGTCTCAGATTCACTTCACTCTCAGCTCCCATTCTCAGATCTTTCACTCTGATTTCAACTCCCACTCACAGATTTTACACTTCAATCTCAGATCCAATTTAATTTCACTCTCTGATACGACTCTCCACCCACGAGAGTTTGCTTCCTCCTACTTCGAACTCTCCACACTTCCCTCCTAATTCTCACCACTTCCCTGCGAAAAATCACTCACACCCACACCCTATTACTCCTACTGATCCCACCTTCGATTTCCACACCTTGTCACACCATCAACTCTCCACTCAATAGCACACACAAGCTCTCCGTTCCCAGGCCGAACTCTCCACTTCGAAGTCCAAGGCCGGAACACACACAGCCCGCCTAAATGCCCCACTCGCAATGATGGGTAGCTGCCTGCTCCCCCTACGCGACTTCACACCGCCGCCGCCACCACAACTGTACATTCTACATTCCTGACCACCCGATCTCCGCCGGAGGGAATCTTCTTCCGCGCACCGCCGAAGGCATCCTACCGCCAAAGACGCACTACCGCACCTTTGACTATCTGTAACAGTCACTCCCGATACCCATAACTCACGGATCCTTGCTCCGTTTCAAGAGTTCTTGGGCTCGTTGGAACGAGCAGGTCGAGCTCTTTCCAACGAGACCCTAATTGAGTCAAACCGTTACAAACTGCGAAAGTTATGCCAGTTTTACCCTTCGCCGAAGGCACACCGCCGAAGGCCTGTTATCTGTTATCGCCGAAGGCGCCGCCACGAAGTTCGCCGGCTCCGAGTTCGCCGGCTCGATGTCGTTTGCACGACCTCGTATCGCCGAAAGCTCGTCGCCTAATCATATCAGACGCTTTCGACGCTCATAACTCAGTGATGCCTTATCTGTTTGAAGAGTTCTTGGTTTCGTTGGAACGAGCGTCGCGAGTTCTTTCCAACGAGACCCTAATCAAGTCAAACCGTTAACAAATGAAAAAGATATGCCGATTTTACTGTTTCGCCGATGGCCCTTCCTCCGAAGGCCCCTTATCTGGTATCGCCGAAGTCCGTTGCACGAGGTTCACCGGCTCGGAGTTCGCCGACCCCGAGTTCGCCGATTCGGAGTTAGCCGACTCTGAGTTCGCCGACCTCGTATTGCCGAAGGCCTGCTCGCAGTTGTCGCGAAGTCGTCCGAAGCCGGAGACGTCCGGAGCCGAAGGCATCCGGAGCCGAACTCGCCTCAACCCTTCCCATCAGTAACTTCCGACACTCACAACTCAGTGATGCCTCATCCGTTTGAAGAGTTCTTGGTCTCGTTGAAACGAGCGTCGCGAGCTCTTTCCAACGAGACACTAACTGAGTCAAGGCGTCACACATTGAAAACGTTATGAGGGTTTCACTGTTTCGCCGAAGGCCTTTCCCCGAAGGAACTTCACCGAAGGCACTTCGCCGAAGACCTTGCACCGAAGGCTCCCTTCCGCACCTTTGCATACTAGCTATTACACCAACTCCTAATCTTGCCAAAACTTCCACAAAACTCCAAGCACAACTTTGCAAGAGCTTAAATCTAAACTTTTAACTCTCATAAGGTTAAAAAGACATGTGAGCACAGTTTTGTGCTCACACTTGCTATCTTTGTTCTCTCCTTTGAAGGCTCCACCCTCACGTCTGCTGAAACTTCAACTAGTACCGCTAAAGGTCCTTCTGCTACCACAAGCTGTGTCAGCTCGTCAACTGCCACTTCGGCTAAGACATTGGTTGGAGCAACTGTCTTTTCCACACTGCTGTCCAAAGTTTCGGTTACTATCAACCCTCGACTCGCCTTCCTCTTCGGTCTAGCTCAAGTTCTCGACTGCCTAACTTCCTCT
The DNA here is from genome assembly GCA_037833965.1 of Marchantia polymorpha subsp. ruderalis. NCBI lineage: Eukaryota > Viridiplantae > Streptophyta > Marchantiopsida > Marchantiales > Marchantiaceae > Marchantia > Marchantia polymorpha. The sequence continues at coordinate 1,021,800 of AP031357.1, forward strand.
ATCTCTGTTTCCACTCTTCTTGCCTTTAGCATCAAGTCCTCCTCGTCACCAGTCACCACCTTCCGCCTCTTCGCCAATCGCCGTTCTAGCTTCTCTCGATTTGGCAGAACATCCACTTAGACAGATCCACGTGCTGTCGTCTGAGGTGGAATTTGAGGTCGATTGTTATCCTCTTCTTCGGTCCCTTCACTGGACTCGACTGCTAAGATTTCCCGCTCCTTCGGAAATCGCTTTTGCTACTCCTTCGAAGTAATCCCATGCCTCGATAGAAATTCACGAGGAAGGAAGTCAAATGATTTGCCAACGGCCGTGCCCACCGGAAGCTCGCATTCATCGAAAACAAGATCGTGAAAGATTCTTGCTCAGTGCACTCGTTGTCCCTTCATAACTCGCTCGAAGAATCCAACCCGCCAAGCCATAATATAAGTCGTTTGTTGCGGTCGCAGGATATGCATAATGCCCAACACAATTGCACGTCTCTTCAGATCCTTGTAGTCGGCGGTCTTCCATCCATTCGTCACCGATGAGAAGTATGTCGATTGAGTAGATGTAAAGTATGAAGGACAATGTGTAAGGGGACAAGAAAAAACTTGTCCTTCTTGGAACCCTTGGGGACGTTAGCTTCGGTCATGTAACGGACTTTGTACACAATGCACTGTCTAAGGACTGACCGAAGGCGAGATACGTGTCGTTGGCCTTATTGATAAACCATACGCTATGTAAGGCTTAATGTATCGTGTTTATAAACTACAACCGCGCAAACCATGTGTTCCGTCGAGGACATACGACAAAATTGGAACGATATAGATAAGATTAGCATGGCCCCTGCGCAAGGATGACACGTAGAATTTGAGGAATTATCCAAATTTTTTTGTTGATCTTCCTCGCGAATGCTTTCTTCGTTTCTAATTCTGAATGTTACTCGTGAGAATGATCCAAGGCTCTCTCGTCGCCCAAAGGAAGAGCACATATGGAGTGGCAACAATACAAGATGCACGGATTCGGATTGGCAAGGATGGAAACTCGCAGATGTACTGAATGGGATTGTTTGATGGAATCCACGTCTCGAGCCGGTGCTTGGAGAAGTGTCAAGTCTCTTTCAAAGTTGAACAATTCTCTACTTCTGAATGTGCTACTTCTGAATGTTACTTGTCAGAATGTTGAAGGTTCTCACATTGCTCGAAGGAATAGCAGATGAGTTGCAGCGAGACAAGATGCACGTCTTCAGATTGGCACAGATGGAAACTCGCAAATGTACTGAATGGGATTGTTTGATGGAATCCACGTCTCAAGCCGGTGCTTGGAGGAGTGTCAAGTCTCTTTTGAAGTCGAACAATTCTCTACTTCTGAATCTGCTACTTCTGGATGTTACTTGTCAGAATGCTGAAGGTTCTCACGTCGCCCGAAGAAATAGCAAATGAGTTGCAGCGAGACAAGATGCACGTATTTGGATTGGCACCGATCGCAAGTGTCAGATGTACTAAATGGAATTGTTTGACAGAATCCACGTCTCAAGCTGGTGCTTGGAGGAGTGTCATGTCTCTTTTGAAGTCAAAGAATTGTCACATAGTGAGTTGTGAAAGTTATGATGGGTGTCGGCGCCAAGAAGTACCGATTTCAAATGATAAGCACAACTCGAATTGACGTCTACTACCCTGAAGCCATATGCGCGCGGATTGATGCATCTTTCTTTTGCTAGAGGCTACTGGTAACAAAAGAACATACCCTGCTTGTACCATTTTGACGCATTCGAGAGAGCTCCCATAAGAAAACTCCCATACAATTTAGTGTAGTGCGACATTAATTGAAAGTAGAAAAAGAATTGATTAAACAAGATTGTGCAACCTTGAAAGTAGATCATGGTTTAGCAAGGAGGTCGTGACGAAGGCTTCGGATATTATCGACTCGAAGGACGAGGTGGGCTTCACCATCTCTTGAATTCTTTGCTGGTTTTGGCTTTTGCTCTCTGTCTCTCTTTCCTTGATTGTGGAATTTCAGCTTTCACAAACTTTTGCTAATCCATCTCGCGAAGAGAGAAATCTTGGTAGTTTTTACTCTTTGTTCAACTCCAAGAATCCCTAAGAAGAAAAAGAAGTGTTTATAATTTATATACCTTTGTAAACTTCACCAATAAGTACGTGAGATTGGATGGTAGCTAATTGTTTCTGGAGTATGATATCTAGATCATTGTTTAGAATAAGTACAGTACTACCAAGAATGACATTGTTTCTCAGTAGTTTGGACTTCCTTTGATCATAGCAGATAGCTATCAGCCCAACACTCGATATATGTGGAAAAATTAAGCCATTATATCATGTTGGCTTGATTTTGAAAATGAATCGATACTATTAGAGGCCTCATTGAATTTTCCGTCTTCCAATCATTTATCGTGCACATGTTTCGGCCCTGTTGATCTTACTACATAGAATGCTTTAATGGTCACTTGGATTCAAATCTATCATATTATATGAAATTGTAGCTAAGGCATTAAAGTGGATATAGATACCGGACTTTATGACTTCAATACGAAATAAGGTTGCACTCCATAAGTTTTATCTCATAAAGTAATAATCAAATTTTCAGCTCACTTCTCATGGCGACTGATTCTGACGGGAGTGAATGGAACAATCCTTCCATAGCAATGCTGCCAAGCGTAGAGCTGACCGTGTTTCGCATCAATATATACTCATTTATGGAGGAGTTGTGAAAACAAATGACACTTTCAGGTTCAAAGTGTCACCACCCATTGTGATACAAGTTACAATATCAATGATAATTTCCACCTTTATGATAGCAGTTGTCTTGCATGATGAGTTCCATCAAAGAACCAATGGAACGTACAAATACTGAGTCCCACAATACCACAAGATACATAAAGTTTGTGAGTAGAGGGTAATTCTAGCAAATATGAAGGGGAGTCTTTTTGAACAAAGTATTTGATAGAATTTGAAGAACAGAGATTGAATGTTGGTAATTTTATAAACTTAATTTGAATAAGAATACCAAATAATATTACAGGCTTGTGACATAGATTATTTTTATATTTTTTAATCTACTGATTTGTGAACTAAATTTTTTTTTAAATACTTCAACTTAATAATTTTCAAGTTTTCAAATTACATGTTATTATCTCAATCTTTTATAAAATCTAGATAAAGCATATAATTTTTTTTCAGATATTAGTGATGACACGTATGAGTATTACATTTAGTAAATAATAATATATAATTATTACACAAGTGATATCTAAATATATATAAATATAGATGAATATACATTTTGTTATGAAAATTTGTTTTATCAATGAAGCTTATATTTCATAAAGTACATAGAATGATCATAAAAATTGCCATTGAGTTATGGGTGGAAACATTGTGCGTAGAGGTTTTGTATAGCTATTTAATAAAAACATCAAGTTTTTCAGTTTATGAACAAATTATATAAAATTTGTCACATTACATCCAAATGAGATTAGCAAGGACATGAGAATTTTTATTCAATTGTTGAGTTTCAATTAAAGGAGAATTTTACGAGAAATTATTTGAAGTGGACATTATTTTACTCATTACAATAAGTGCAAAATGATGCTAAGCAACATTGTATTGTTTGCATATGGATTGTTGTGTACGATAGTTTAGAAATTATGTATTTATTTTATTCATTTGATCATCATTTTGATCTATTTGAGATATAATAAACCTTTTGAACGTTAAACTATTTTACAAATTGATGCAAAGATTTTTGTGATTTTATGAAAAAAAAATTATTTTGATTTTATAAATCAATCATATTGTTTGAAAAAAATTATGAAAAAAATAAAATGTGACTTATTGAAACAAAAACTAAAAAAAGTAATTTTTGTTCATGTATACATAAATATCTTGAAACATTCAACAAGTGTCAAAAAATTATATTAAATGACCAAATCAAAATTTTATAATCATTTATCATAAGAAATAAATTATTTTATATATCATCAGTAGTTATCTCAGTGATTTTAAGCACACAAGATGATAATTTATTTTGAGAAATTTTAAGAAAATTTTATTTGCAAATTTTTATAGTTACAAGTAAATAAGCTCTTAGTGTGATCATGTTGATAGACTTGCAAAAAAAATAATCAAATTCAAACAAGGAGCATAAAAGTTGAACTGTTTTTTTAAATGAAACGTGATACTTGATACTATTGTGAAGAATGGTATCATGAAGTGGTATTTTTTTTTATGTGAGAGTATTGATACATAGTGAATTTGTAAATTACTTAAAAACTTTATTTGAGATCAACAACTTTATAAATAAATAAGCATACTTCAACTAGTTGTGAAGTATTAGAGTTATGACTAGTATACAAATGTATAATTGTCTTTTAAGAATCTAGTTAGAAATTCACATGATAAGATTTAAAAATAAAATAAAATTGACATTATATAATTTAACTTCAAATTTATAACAAACACCATTGTAAGAATGATTGAAATTTGTTTGATACAGATAAAAAAATCATGTGTTTTGACAAAGATAAAAGTATGTCAAATTTTTAGATTTATTGATTCATTTTATTTATTATTGATGAATTATTTTAAAATAGAGTTAGTATTCTTTGTGCTCTATTATGAAAATTTATATAATTAATTAAAATATTGAATTTTATACTAAAAAACATTCCAGTAATTCAGAACTGAAAAATTAAATATGAAAAAGAATGATGCAAAAGATTACATGTGTTACAATTTTAGCAAAAAATTAAAATTTTTAATAAAAAATAAATTTTCATTTTGTTCAATTTCTTTCTAAATTTTTTCATAAAATTTTTAAAATTTTTTAAAAATTACTGCATCAGAAAAAAAATATGAAAGTTTGACAAAACATAAATAATAAATTTATACACATGGAATTTTTTTAATAAAATATATATGATCATTTTTATATATAAAAATTAGAAAGTAATATCATTCATAATAAAAAGTTGAATTCACAATTGTGTTGATAGCAATGAAAAAAGAATTTGAAAATCAAATGAAATCAAATGAAATTTTCTTTGATGAAAATCAAATTATGCTAATAGAAAAAATTAAACTTGGTAAAAAAACTTAATTTGAAACAAGCAAAGAGAGATGTAAAAAAAAATCTTTTTATGTTATGATTATAAACAAACTTACTAATAACGGAGTAGATTGTTGAAATGCCAATGCTTAACAATGGCGTATAACATGATGAAAATTGATGAATCCAACAACGTAAGATTAGCTTCATATCAAACAACATATAAAAGAAATATGACATAATCAAAAATAAAAAAAATTACACGTTAGAAAATGCGTCAAACATCTACTCTTGAAAGTGTGAGTCTCTAGAATCATTAACCCGTCACATTCTTTCGCTCTCCCCTCTACGCTTCCCTTACGTTTATTGTATTTGTTTACTCAACCTTGTTCTCGGGCACTTGCTTATCAGTAGAGTCTGAAGAAAACATTCAAAGCGTTGCTAGACTCGTGTGTAAACCGGGCATGCTAGGAGCCACATACAGTTACGATCCGACATGGCGCCATGCTTATGTGGCAGTACACGAGTTTTGCGCCAATCCTCGCAAAGTGTGGCGCACCTCCATCCAGGCTGTACCTCATCATTGCCGTATCATCTTCTGACTTGTAATCAGGATTAGCAGAGCGGTCGGACCCCAATCGAGACGAATATGGAGAAAACCCCCTGACGTACTTCCATTGTATTATATTTTATATTAGCCATGTTCCTTGTTACTTAAACCCCCCTACTCTTCGATCACGGCGTGCATGGATTGGCCCTCCATTGGAAATCGGCGCCCGCGTTCATGTATGCCAGCCACCATGCGGTCAGTACACATGCCAACTCCAAGAGGCTTCAATATACCCCCGTCGAAAATTACGTTTGACACTGGTACTCATGCGCAAATTGTATCGTGAGTCGAGCCCGATCATCTTGCAGGTCGAGCCCGACAAGATGAATGGTGAAGGATCTCGAAGTGCAAATTCTCCTTGTTCATATATCTTTGCGCATGGGGCAATGACGCAGTTAGTAAGGTGAAACCGAGACGCGTCAATTTCTGGTTGAAAACTATTTCCAATTTCCATATTGTGTGAGGAATGCGACTCTGCCTTGAGTCTTGCCCAGGGTCCCTTGTAATGTTTGAAATCCGGCAATATATTTGCTCTTGCCATTTGTCCGGCTGCTACCGATCAATCCTCTAGACCACGGTCCCATATTCCTTGCAATCTACGTTTCATGAGAATACCGACCGGCGCCACGTCGTCTCACACGCTTCTGGGGTTCGACAAATCCATCTGCAATCTGCAATTACGGTGGAATTAGAAATATTCTGACCGATTGGAGTTGTGTGGTCAAAGTCTTTCTGTCTGACTTTCAGTGTCAGTCTTCGATCTGGTCCGAGTTCCAAGAGGAGTTTTGATGGTGGTCATGTCCATGGTCCCCGTTTGATTTCAGACTGTTTTCGACGTGAGCCGATGCGATCGATCGGGTCAAAAGCGTCGAGTTCCATCCACAGTCGCGACATTTTTGCAGGAGAGTCGACTCGCCATCTGGCTGAGCGTCCTGGTTTCGCGTGAATTCCTCATACAAGATGGCCATTCAGATCTATGGATACGCCGGATCTACTTGCTGCGGACGAGTTCTGCTGACTCTGTTCGAGAAGAATGTCGACGACTACAAAATTTCCCATGTCGACCTGTACAAGCGGGAGCACAAGAGCCCCGAGTTCCTGAAGCACCAGGTACAGCGAGCGCTCTCCAGAATTCCCCAGTTTGTTCTTGTCCTGCCCGGTCTCTCATACTCGCGCAACTCAGATATCGAAACTTGGAATGGGTCCAGACTTTCTACTGGCTTCAGGCCGACTGGACATGAGAGTCATAGCAGACAGAAAATGGCCCCATTGTTCAACACGATGGACAAAGAGTGAGCAGCAGGACTACGATGCGCAATCCGAATGGGATTGGCAGTACGGAGTTTGGATCTGCATTTTCATGGGAGACGAGTAATTCTATCGAAGCTCCTCGTGTTATCATATTATTGGAACCGACATCCCTCGGACCTTTGACAATCTTGAAGGTAAGACTCGCACGCACGCACGCACCTCAGTGCATGCGAGTCTTGCCTTCAGCTCCTAGTTCCTCCTTACCTCCGGTGATTGATGTTGCTCTTCGTGGCTATTGTCGGTATCAGACCGAGAATATGCAACTTGTTATTCTTCAGTTTCCTGCTCATGTGAAGGTTCCAGGCGAGGACAGGCCAAAATGGCATGCTTAGGACTCAGTCTGCGACTGTCTACTGCACCGAGCTCGTCCTCACGCGGGTTACCAGGGCAGACGCTGTGAATATGACATGGTTCTGCGGAAGTTCTCATGGATTAGAAGTCCTCGACATTGTTCTGCTCACAACTAGTGCTTAACATCTGAGCGGGAACTCATTCATTTTAGTTCCTTATCGAACGAATCCAAGATCAAGATGTAAACTTTGAATCTGACAATAATTTGGCTCCTGTCCGTCGTCGCAGCCTTTCGGTGAAACCCCGTACGTAATCGACGGAGACTTGACTCTTTTCGGTAAGTTTACTAATTCAAGAGCCTCCGAATCTTGCACGGTGAAAAATGGTCATGGAAAATGGAGTCCGACTGCACTCGCTGAAGGATTATGGTCGCTTGGTTTGTCACAGAATCTCGCGCCATCGCCAGGACATATGCACGCAAATATGCGGACCGGGGCACGGCTCTGTACGGGTCGAGCCCACAGGAAGAAGCGCTGGTCGAACAATGGTTGGAGGTCGAGGCCCAACATTACGACTCAGCAATCTCGAAAATCGTCTACAATCTGCTCTTCTATCCCAAGTTCGGCTTGCCCTGCGACCATGGTGTCGTGGCCGAGCAGATGGCCAAGTTCGAGGCTGTTTTGGATGTGTACGAGAAGAGACTGTCCGAGAGCAAGTACTTGGCTGGCGATTTCTTCAGCCTCGCTGATCTGTCCCACATCACCTACACTTACTACTTCATCGAGATTGCCCACAGAGGAGCCGTCTTCGACTCCCGCCCTCACGTCAAGGCATGGATCGCTGACCTCTTTGCTCGCCCGACTACCCAGAAGTGGTTGAAGCTGGGAGGACATATCCCATGAGTATCCATCGAGGTCCACGTGAATTACAGTTCATTGATGATTCAGATTCCAATCAGTGGAGAAATGAGACGTGAAACACACTCTTTAATTTAGTATCCAGTTCACTGGGTTGAACAAGTTGTAAGAACTAGAAGAGTCGTGCACTCACTCGGATTCGAACGCAATGCTTCTTTCATCGGGATATTTCCAGGGCATGGTTGCAGGTAAGCTTCATGCACGATGCTTCATGGATTTGCTGCGTGCGGTAGGAACTCTGGACTTTCAGCACGCCTCTTGAACCCGCTAACTACAAGCTGTATTGTCAAGTGATTCCTCGCTCTCCCCTGTATTCTTCAGAATGGCGTGAATATGTCATTGATAAGTTTCCTTACATTCTAGTGCTTATCTGCAACCTTGAGACTCAGATTACAAAGTTGCACTCGAATTGTGCATGCTGAGTTCTAAAGCATATTGTTCGAAGTTATTATTCCCTGTAAAGAATATATACTTACATGATTAAATATTTGCATGTGTGGTGTTCATCTCACATCATCATACATCTGATAGCGAAACAAAGCCTGAAAATGTCTTGAAATGTTCGATACAGACATGATGAAAATTCAAATCTACGCATGTAAGAAATGAGACAAAGAATAAAAAACGAAACATATTGAACATGGATAATCAATAAATGATTGTTAAATCATGTACACGTTATGTTAGTAGGGAGACATACTCTCAAATAGCACTTAGAGCCAATTTTGGAGTTAGCGTAGTTTGTATGGGAACGGGAACAAGATAAAGTTTACAGTTATGTTAGGAGACCTGATGCTTATTAAAATTTGGATGAGTACTGTTGAATGTTCAATTTTTTGAAATTGAAATTTTGAAAGAGTGCTACAACATCAACGAGTAAATAGTGCAAAACTTAAAATATTTGAAGCATGAAGTGGATGAGACTCCTCTATTATCTATTTTTTCTTGACATGGTGATGAGCCCCGTGGTCTAATGGATTCTTTGAAAATATAAAAGACTAGTTTGTGATACACTTGTGTTAATGTATTAATGTATGTTATCACGGAACATATATTTTAGCGCTTCATTATCAATATTTCAAAAGTAATCCATATAAACTACTTCAAATTGAAGAGCTTCTCACTTGAATATGGTAGATAAGGGATCACACTCTTGGATAGAAAAGATTGGATGCAAAACCTAATTTTACTGGTAAACAGATATTTATAATTATCTATGATTTGATCGAATATTCTGTTAGACAGATTAAAAGTCCTATGAGTTCTCGTTGCATATTTGTTTGAATGTTCAAATCTTGACATTTATATATACTAATATTTGAAAAAAAAACATATCATATATATGAGAAGATTTATTATAGAGCTAGAAGAGTTCAACATTGGATGTACATGTCTATGGGTTTTAGATGTCCATGGATTTAGACATTGTTGTTCATGGATGAATAAGTATGATCATTGTTTCGAAGGTGGGTATAGATGTGCATAACTTCCAAATGAGTACGTAATTCATGACCACCATGTAGGTTTCAACGATTAAGATCGATTAGCACGCACGACAGTCACAAAATCAAAATCTGGTTATCTTCCATAGGCTACGTCCAAAGTCAAGAGTAGCAAAAATACAAATGTATATCCAATCTCCATAGCCAAGCTCTCTTCCTTCCCGCTCACTCTCAAAGTGCAACTTTGAACTATACGTAGTAAATGTCTACTAATTTTTTTTTTACAGTAAGAGATAAGGGGCACATCTTAGCTAACCTAACCACAGTTAACCTTCCAAACTATGATTATTGCTAAATGGAATTAATACAAGATAGAGTTCACCGAACACATCAACACTACTTAAAACTTGGATACTAATTTATTTTTCATGTCAATGCAATATATTAGCATGACACTTGTCACTAGTGTTGAACTTACAGAGTGCAAGAAATGTGTGCAATGCGAAAGTTAAATCGTTTCATGCTTGCATCAGAAAATACTTATGAATCTTCAAGATACTGATTCTTGAGATTTTACCTGCAACTATGTTATTGAAATGGAGATATCTAGCTTTAATTCACTAAATGCACAAGTGATCGAGAAGTAACTAATGAATACAATACCTAATTACGAAGATAATTTATTTTTGCTGCGCAAGAACGGTTTTAGTTTGCATTGTGCTTTTTATAAAAAGTTTGGCATTGTGCATTAACATGGTAAAGATTGCGAGTACATCATGCTTCATGAAAGTAATCACGTTATTAAAAAACCACAAATATCAGCATCATGACTAATCATAAGTGTTTTAAGGCTTAGAGATCAAAGATTGAAGTAATGAACGTATTAGCAACAAAGTGCATATTCACTACACATGATAACAAGAAGATGACATTTGCGGATGTCAATTTCTTTGCGATTGACCTTCGACCATTTGAATTGATAGTCGAACAAGGCTTGAAAAGACTTTTTCAAACAACTCCGAACATTAGTGTTGTAAGCAATAAGTGATTCATGGTTTTCAGCTGGTTGTGACGTCAAACGCAATATAGAATCTCATGCAATGAATGTCAAAGCATCTTTAAAAACACATTGATATTAATGTATTGATGGCAAGCACCGTTGATCTTTGGACAAATAGTATCAAGAAGATAGCTTACATATCTATCACTGCACATTACATCGATGAAGAATTTGCTATGTTTGATCAAACATTGCATGTGAAGCTTGTTCGAAATGAGAACCACAATGATGTTATGGTTTTGAACAAATTCAAAAAAGTGGTGAACATCTTTGGTTTCAAGAATTTGGTGTTTGATAAAATCACTATTATGGCAGATTGTGAATCAAACATCATTTTAAACGAGTTTGACTTGTTATGATGCATTGATTATAAGATCACAAATTGTCTGATCTACATATTCAACAAGACTACAAAACATGTTGATGATAAGAAGAACAAGCATTTTTTATCATTATTTTGATGAGACCAATATAACGGCTTTATACATTCTCATTCATAAAAGCGCAAATTGTCTTACCTACATACTCAACAAGAGTTCAATACAGATTGATGGTAAAAAGAGCAAATCTTTCTACCAATATTTTGATACTTTTTATACAGCTATATACACTCTCATTGACTCTTGTAAGAGTTTGATCGCATACTCTTTGATGAAAATATTATCAAACAAGTTGAAATCTGTTATGTTACTGCTTGCTTGATGTTTTTTAAATGTTAAGTGAAGTGATCTATCAACTAAAGTAGAAAGTTGTCTCTTTCTTATAAATCTGGTTGAAACAAGTAAAAGAAATGACTTTTTGTCATCATCTTAGAAAACAATTTTGTATCTTGAACAATTCAAAAAACATACACTGCAAAATGTTATATTTTGACAAATTCATTTGTTGAAGAATCTAAAATTTATTATCAATAATGTGATTAATGACGTTGGTGCCGTCAAAATGAACGAAGATTCCCTTTTGATCATAGCTTGTAAATGTCTCTTGACCTAATGAAGGTAATATTGAGTTTCAAGGGGTAGTGGTGTATTTCAAAATTTTTTTACTAGTCATCACCTTGTTAGCACCTACATAGAATACAAGCTATTGACTCGTCATATGAATGCAAACAGATTGTATAGATACTCCTCCTGAATTTCGGATGCATATCTTTCTGAGAGTGAGATAATGTCAGCATAGCTAGCTTGTACATACCAAGGGTTTGGCCTTCTAATCCTTGTTGAACTCTTTAGGTCACAGTATGAGGTCAACGAATGTTTGTTGACGAAGTCAAGGAAAGGAGGTATCGACTATGTAAGTGATTGGATAGTTGCATCTGGCTGCTCACACCACCTAACCAGTGATATTACTAAGTTTGTGTAGCTATGAAAATATGTTGGCAATGATGTTGTCGTCACGGCTGATAATTCAGTACACCCCGTGGAATACATTGGTGATTTGAGAGTTATCACTACCAAAGGAAATTTTCATATATTGGAAGATGTATATCATGTTCCAGGAATGAAGAAGTATTTGATATACGTTCCACAAATCACAGATGCAGGCCATTATGTGCTATTTGATCCAGACTGTGTTACAGTACTAGCAAATGCAAAGGTTCGTGGTGAGATTTTAATGGAAGGAAAGAAGATGAAGAAGTTGTATGTATTATCTGCTGGTGAAACATAGGTTGATAAAATACATCAACATGAGACAACTGATCTTTGGCACGCTCAATTGACGCATGTGAATTATTCTCGCTTGGAGGCAATGATGAAGAAAGAGTCGGTGCTTGGCTTATCAAATTTGAAGACTCGTAGTGGCGGAGTTTGTGATGGCTGCCAATTTGGCAAAGCACATAGGCAACCATTTGGCGATTACTAGGTACGGTCTTAGAGACCATTACAAACTATTCATTCAGACTTGTTTGGAAGAGTCCATACCCCTTCTTGTTCGAGAAAGCGCTACATGCTCACATTTATTGACGATTTTTCTCTACATGTGTGGGTGTACTTTTTGGTAGAAAAATCTGAACTTCTGGTATACACCAGAAGTTCGTTGAGTTCAAATGTCTGGTGAAGAATGAACTCAATCAAAGAATTGCATGCTTAAGGATCGACAATGGAGGAGAATATACATCAAAAGATTTTGAGAACTACTTAGTAGAGCATGAGATCCGCCACCAGTTTACGTGCTTGTACATTCCCCAACAAAACGGTGTCGCCGAAAGGAAGAATATGCATTTGAGCAAGACTTGTAGAAGCATGAACCATGCAAAGAATGTATGGCGAAAGCAGCACGTGTCATAAATCGATTGCCTCAAGCAAAACTTGGTCGCTCAGATAGATTCGCGCAAAAAGAAGAGTCTACTAGAAAAAAGTGACGAGGAAGAATGGGATGTTCAAGCTTCATATGCAGCCATTGAAAGCGAACACGAAGAAGTGGATTTTGCTTTCACTTCAATAATCGAAATATGTGTTTAATAAAGGGATAATCTCTCCTTATTAAACACATATTAATTTTGTCAAAATATCTCTTAGTAAAGATGTAGCCACATTTTAGCCTTGCCTCCACAAGGCTCATTTACTACATTTTTTATTTTGCATGCTGTGAAAAGTGGAAGATTATAGGAAGTAAACTTTAGATTGAAGTCACGTTCAGGCGTTTGCACGTAGTGATGTAACTATCTTTAGTTAGAACTAAAGTAATGGTTACTCTAAATGTTAATATATATACTTTAGCGTGCATTAGTCATAGCGCCACGTCAGCGATCTGTGTAAATGGTAAGAGATGGGCCACTAAGCTCAATTATTCAGCTGCGAGCCTTTCGTCAGGTATCAATGGCCTTCCTCCGAACCGGACGTGCAAGATTTCCTCGCATACGGCTTTCCGAGTGAATCCTCGGGCTCTCGAAGGCCCTTTGGGCCGAGCTTTTGACCTGGACTATCAGTGGCCTTCCCTTATTCCCCTTGGCGCCCGCTTCTTTCGAGGGGGTGCTAGGTAAGTTTGAAGTCTATGCAATCCAATTACGAGAGTCCTACCGGATTCTCTCCCACCTAATATGAGGCTGGTAGCCCGGGCTACACTTTCCTATTGAATAGACTTCATTTCTTGCCGTCATACTTCCCCTGGTGGATTTTTAGATGACAGGTCCGACACACCGGAATTTGTTTCCGGTTGAGCTGGACCATTAGTTTTGTGAGGCCATTCGCCTTCGATTTGCGTTTGGCAGGAATGGAATTGATGTGTTAATTGACAACACCACGTTAGCAATCTGTGTGCTTGTTAGGTAAGAATTGAGTGTGTTACTTGGTAGTGTCACGTCAACAAACCGTGTGCTTCCTAGTGTTATCCGTCACGTTATATATCCAATAGAAATGAGATGGATGGTGTGGATAAGATTTTATCTCCTTGTATTTGTTGGTGAGAGAAGAATCATTGTTGTTATTTATCATTTTCAGATTTTATGTTTTCATCTTCGAGTGAACTTCTCTATAAACCCTAATGTTACAAATTACTCACTTGAAATTCAAGTGAAATTATCTTTTATTATCAAAATCGTTTGAATAAAGTTTGCAAATCCTAGTCAAATTGCTTTTAAGTCAGGGAATTTCTTATCTGTAAAAATAAAAAATAACATCATGTTTGCTTTGTACTAGAACGTAACACTATGTATAATCAAATCAAGGCCAAAAGGTACTTAGTACAAGAGAATATGTTACTTCATTTGGGAGTAACATTTCTAGATATTGTCATATGAAGAATTATATGAAGAAGATAGATATTTTCAACGCTTTAATTTCTAAGGTGAAAGCAAAACTAAAGACACTTATGATTGATTGACATATGACAGTACTTTACAAATTTGGGTCACGAGAAAGATGATGCTCTGAACCATCAGAAAAGATCATCGTACCGATGAAACGACATCTATGTCCGATGAGTTTGAGTAAGAGTTAGAAGAGATTCATGTCAATGAGCTTAAAACTTAGTTGTTGGCATGCATACAATGTCACTTGTCTAAAAAAAATGAGATTATTGCAAAAGTGAGCTCAATATTTTCAATGAATTGGAATATCACTGCAAAATTCAATATTCTTGTGATAGAAACAGAAAGTAACCTTCACATTCTCATCATGTCGCGAGTTTCGGGTTCGGTTTTGTGCATGCCACATCAAGCTCCAAATCGGAATCAAACTTATTGGATGCATGGAATACGATAACACAAACAAAAGTTCTTGCATGGCTCCGGGTTGAAGCCAGCAACATTTAAGTACTTTTGTTTGTGAGATTCAACCAAGATTTGGGCAATATACATTACACAATTTTTGCATAAGCGGAGCAATTTCAATAGCATAGGTGCGAAAAGGTAATACTATAAGTGGGCATAGGTTATGATTTGGATAGGGGTAAAAGTTTGTAGTAAAATCTTCACCTCTAGATAGCAAATAAATGATTGTGAATAATCCACCTTATTAATAAGAAAGATCATCAAGCTCAATGCCTAGTATTATTCTTATTCGTGAAATGGCATGGTACATGACAATGGACACATGAAATTATGTCTTCAAAGGCATTCAAAAAGTATCAAAAGAATAAACCACCCTTTAATTGAAATACATCCAACCTCTCGGTTTCTGTCATGCGACCAGAAAAGTGTTGATGTTTAATGGCGGTTTAATTGTGGGTCGCTACAGTTGGGCAAGGCCTCTCCTATCAGGACTTTCGGTGGTTCTCAGCGCTAATTTGGCTTTCGGTCTTCCATTGTTTTCTTGAATCAAAACTTGTCCGTCTGGCTTCAGCAATTGTGATTGTAACCTCTGACAGTTCTCTAACCAACACCGTGATTATCAACAAATGCATTCAACGCTGCAAATTATTTCTCCATACAAAACTGAACAGACAATTGCAGAACCGACATCGACTTTCCCAGGCATTCCTATCAAACTTACTGGTTGTCATTATTATCGCATGCTAACAACGACCGATATCACCCGCAACCATCAGGGCAGTTTCATGCAAGGCCCTCTCGCAAGCTCATTTGACATGTGTTGAACTTAGAAGGTGCAACAAACTGGGGGACAACTCGAAAACAACAATTTCCTAGATTACGCACTGCGAGAGCTGCCTCATACACTCCTGCATATCCCGTTGACAGTCAGACAAAAGCGGTGAAGATGTCTGAGTCTTACACTCGGCTGGGTTCAGATCCGGTTGGAGTACAGATCTGGACTCTCTTTTCAGATCATGTGCTCTGTCGCATGGGTACAATTTGTGTGCGAGAATCGAGCTTTTAACATTTCACGAGTGATCAAGACGTTGTTTTTATGTCCAGCAGGGAGTTGAGAACAACGTGATCGACGGGAAGGTGACGTCTGAGATTCTCGTGCCATTGGGCCACATTATGCACTAACCTACATAAAAAATTGTAAAAACTGATTCCCTCTTTTTCCCTGACGTCAGAGTTGAAGTGTCCAGACAGCGACCTTCCAAAAATTAGGAGATGACGATCACAGCAATCAGTGCTGGAAGCGTAGTTCGTTCTAAAAAAAATCACATCACAGCAGTTGTGCAAGTAACCAGCTACCTCGCGGAACCTGAAGTCGTGGTTTCATCCTATTCCTAATGCACCAAAAGACCACCAAACTCTTACATGGCTGATGCTTTACTGCCTGAAGGGGGGCAGCATCAGCTGCCGATCCCAGCGCTGGCGATTCAAATCTCAGTATAACTTTCAAATGCACCACCTAAATGACAGTGAAGCATTTGTACAACTCAAGGAGCGACATCCTTCTTCCCCATTTATACTATACCAATAACAGGGTGGGGAGTGACAGAAGCAACTTAAATGTGCTTCTACTATACTCGAAATGAACGGTCCTCACCCAGGGACTCATTGCATTCAAAACAAAACATGACTTTCCATCCGCTGGTCAATATAAAATTCTGGACTTGGATCCTATTCGACGAACAGAATAGCTCCTCCAACCCATCTAATCTGCACATTGCAAAATTACAGATGAGACTCGCACCCTGCAATATCGTCTCCTCCGACTGATATAAGTTTTCAACTAGCCCAAATTAGAGATACAGCCAGCTAGCCAAGTACAAGTACAGCGGTTTGTGTTTTTACAAAAGTTTGGCATATTCTCTTTCCCTTAGACTGAATTTCGACCCGAAAAAAGTCGCTAATCCTTCCTATTACAGACGGAACGAACAACCGCTCACGGTGATTGAGATTCTCAGTCGAATATCTGCAGAACAGGCTTACCAGACGAGACACAGGCATCCAACATGCCCCCTCTTCTTTGACCAAATTCTCGTGAGTTCTGTGCCTCTAGCAGATCAACTACTGGGACAGGTATGAGGATGAGCATGTTTTGTTGTCTATCAACTTACCGCATAAAGAAACAGGGTTTAAGCATTTTAACAACTTTGCCTATCCAATAAATCGGTCAAAAACTGTCGATCACACGCAAAAGAAGTGCATACAACTCATCTTTGAACTTGACTCACCTCCATCAATAGGATTTTCCACAATGTATTAAACTTCCAGCTCCCAAGAAAAGGCCAAAAACCGCAGCACTTCCTAGAGTTGTTTGCCCAATGTAGCGCACCTTCAACAAACCTGGTACCTGCAACACGTCATCATCATTACAGGCAGCACATATGAATGCAATCAACCACACGCTGACAAACCAGAAACATTGTCAAATCTACAATATACGGCTCGCTGCGTGATCCCGGAAAACGTTTCATTCCATGCTCTTGTGGCCTTTAACACATTGCTGTGATAGAGTTTAACTTTATAACTCGAAGTGTTTGGCCTCCTCAATGTATCCTGTTCGCAAAAATTTGCAAAATAATCCTCAAGTAAAGATCTGTGGGATAAAAACTCAGAGTCACTTGCATAGAGGTCATTCTACGAAGATCACCATGTCCGTGACTGAATACATGATCATGTTCACCACAACTCGAGACACACTCATCCAAAAGACTCAAGTGGGGCACTGCACTACGATATTGAATACTTGAGTGATACAGATGTAGGACCCATTCGAACAGGAAGATGACGGGACTGCAAATAATCAAGCGTTTACCAGTTGTTAAATGATGGTGCACAGAAAACGCGTTACAGGTGTAAACGTACGAACAAGTTCATTCTTTGGACTCCTGATTGTATTCTACAGTCCAGCCCATGAAGGCTGATAACTTTAAGAGGAGCCTTGCGCAGGGAAAAAAACAGTGCAAATATTACAGCATTGGTCATTTCGGTCCCGTCAACTTAGCAGAATCGACCAGTCATCTGATCATAGATGTATCTCAAATATAGAGAGCTCTTTTTGGAGCTCTCTATATTTAAGATACAAAAAAGAGCTTTCATTCTCACTTTGCTCCAAGATATCTTAACCTTCATGGTGCTTGTTACTTCCATAGTGCTTCCCCACATAGGAAGCTGTGTATTGTACGTACATTATCTCGGTGTAGCAGATGACCTTCCACAGTGCTCAAGAAAATTTAGTCCTGCTTTTCAAACTGACAGAAAATGTCTTCTAAACATATGCTTCAAAGCAAACCGTTTACTTGCTTCAACTCGCCCCATTCCTCCAGCCAACGTGATTCAAATGAAGTTGTGATTTCCCAACACTCTTCAGAAATTCGTGCAGCAGAAGAATCCGTTCTTTCTTATTATGTGACTAAAAGAGAATGTGAACACTTGATTCCATTCATTCATCCTTCACGATCGGTGTTGTTAAGCTTTACTTCAGATGCTGGGGTTTCTCCCAACCATAGAATAACATCGATAAACAACATTCAAGTCCTTTCACAGAGACCACTTTTGCATATTTTTAAGGCTAGCAGACATGAAGTTCAAAAACCGTAACCAGTAGAACCTACAGCTCTGCCTTGCTGAAATTAGGTCAAATCAGGAAACATAAGAGGACCAGCGGCATCACTCACCTTAAACCTAAATGCTTCATAGGTTCCATAAACTGCACCTGCGACAGCAACACCCAATTCCCAGCAACAAAAGTAAGTGATCGAGCGTCTAAAGAATTGTACAGCTGCTCCGAAATGAATTTCAAGTCACTGCAATCACCCCACCTTTCAAAATGGCCAGCTAAATCATCAAGTACCACGGCTGGACGATTTAGCCCTAATGTAGAGCAAGAAACATCAAGAAATTACTACCGAAAAACAAACGACGGTTCCTTCCCAAGTGAATCAGCATTCTCGCCACAATTTAAACAGACTGGACTCCAAAGAACGCACCGATCTACATCCGCCACAAATTCCCTCCCAACAACAACGAAAAAGCCCACGACAACCACCAAAGACAGCACGAAACGTACCGATAGCACCACCAACTGCACCGCCCACAGCGACACCGGCGGTAACGCGAGCCAAGCAATCTCTGGCCATCTCTACCCTTCCCGGTCGCGCAGGACTAAGCGAGATACGAGAGAAAAGCTCGTGGTCGCGAAGGCGGAGACGAGCTACCGGTAAGAGTAGAGGGACAGATCGAGCAGTCCGGTCCGATCGAAAACCTCTATCCCCCCTTCCGCACTGCAGCCCCAATACCCACTTGCACCACGGCTCCAAACTGGAGGCACCGCCAAATCCTTACCCCCACCAGTTTAGAGCCAGAGTTCTTTTATGAAGAAACTCCTCACCCTTGGAACTAGCCCCAACTTACCCACGCCCCTAAATCCAGCGGCACCTGAAACCGGCTTAATAAGGCGTAATAGAGGCGTAATTGAATAGTACAATAGGGCCTACAATAAGCCCTACACTGCCCCAAGCTCAACCCCAACCACAGCGACGAGGGGCTTATTTACCACTGCTGTAACGGGGGGTCGGGGCTGTTAACCCCAAGCCCAATTGTGGGGAAAATGGATATGCGGATGGAGAGATGGCCAGGGGGCGAGTGGCCAGGGGGAATGACGAGAGCAGCAGCAGTGAGCTCGGGATGGGTTGAAGAATACCATGATGGGAGAATAGCTTTCAGGTGGGCAGTACCCACAAAAGCTTCGGAGCATTATCGTTAAGGAATGTTCAGATTCAGCCGGGCATGTTAGTTGTGCTGACAAAGGTCGAGTTTCCGTAAAGATCTTGCTCGTCAGCTGCTTCCACACCACGCCCCATACTGTCTGGGGTTTCTGTCAGCGGCGCTTGTGTACTGATTTGTTTATATTATTGCAAAAGGAGGACGGAGCGAGTCGAAGGGAGATGAGATGAGTACTGTTCGGATCTGGACGTCAGCCTTCGCTTGCAGCTGCCGATTGTTTATGAATTTTTCGATCCGAATGCTAAGCTGCAAGCGAGATGCTGCCCATGGCTCCGAGTTTAGGGCGACAGGAGGTGCGAGAAGGCCAAGGGTTCATTCTTTACTCGTGGATTAATTTAGTATGCAATAAACGACGCGTTTGTTGGGATGGCGATGGTGGAGGCGCTGATGGACAATCATCGATGAGTTCTCGATCGTATCACAGAATAGAACAGAACAGTACTTGCAAGAGGCCGATCTCACCAGCCCCGGGCATCGGCGCACGAGAGATGGAGATGTGGAAAGCAAGCGATTGAGAAGCGATGACGATCCCAGCCCCCCCACCTCACATGCGAGGGGAGGCTTCGTCTCGCTCGCTCGCTCACTACGGAAAAAGCGAGATTCCATAGAATTCCTCGCAGAATTCTATGGAAGAAAGAAATCCACAAATAAACATCGAACACCGACTGTCCCTCTTCTCGTCCGGATCTTTGAGCTTCTCTTTGGGCTCTCGCTCGTCGTCGTTGTGTGGGGAGGAGACTCGTGAGGAAGTCCTCAAGAGTACGATCAATGGTCGGTTTGTAGCTTGTGTCTCAAAAGAGATGGTGACGCTTGCGCTCACATGCCACCCATTGCAAGACTCCAAACCTCACCCTAGAGAGAGAGAGAGCTTGGAGGCTTGGAGCCCATGCCTGACGAGGCTCTTTTACGAGCTGCACCAACTAACGGATTGCTGAGTGCGCGTGGAAAGGGGGAGGGATTTGTTCTCGCTCTCCTCTCCGCACCGACTTTGAAGAATGTCGGACTGTCAGGAGCTTGACTTCGAGTCGAGCAATTAATTAGTGGCTGATTAAAGGACCGGGTGCGCTTTCCGTCTATGTTTAGAAGCGCCATGTGGAGAAGGGGATCAGACGATGGGGAAGAAACAAGGTTGCTGAGGTGCAGAGGGCTCCCTTCGAGAAGCGTGAAGCTCGACCTCACGTGCACCGAGTTCTCGTCTCTCGCCTCCTTCAGCTGAAACACCTTCTCTGACAGCCCGTCTCCATCCGAAGCTCATCTTTACAGCTGGTTTCGAGCTCGAGCACCGTCTTGTTGGTTTGTCACCATCATCGATCGGAGGGAGCAATAATTTAGGTTTGCGCTAATGGGAGCCGCTGAGTCGCGTCGATCGATGGTGTTATGACATCAATCGTTCGGAGCTTTGCCTGCCACGGTAGGTGGTCTCACATGAGTGAGGCACTCGAGTGCCGATTTTGCACCCTCTTTCGGGCACCAATCGGGTATGGCGACGCTTGAGTTCACGGGCCAGTGAATCCTCACTCGCCGAGTCGACAGCCCTTCATTCCGCATGCCAGAGCAGTCCCCCATCTCTGACTGGCAATTCCGCCTACTCGATGGGGGGGAGGGGGAGAGAGATCAGATCAGAACCCGTTCCTGCCCCCCCAGCCTTTGCAGCCACCTCCTTATCCCTTTGACTCTTCCCCTGGGCCTCCTGCTCCCCTCCCTCCTAACCATGTCCCTGCCACCAAGAGCGCCAGCAGCTGCAGCATCAGCAGCAGGTGGAGATTCTCAAGGTCGTTGTGTACCTGATGGACATGGATCATCGATCAGCTCTCGTTTGAAGATTTGCTCGTCGTCTCGTGTCAATCTTCACCGTGCGTGCCATGCATTCGAGATCTAAATCTTCTGAATCTCCTCCGTCACGTCGACCTCTGTAACAGCTCAAGATCATCATATCCTCCTCTCCTCTGTCCCATCAGCGTTCGGTTCTGATTCGTCAGAAACTAGATTCGAGTCCCCCCCATACATCATTAGAAATAACGTGCCCGCTGTGGCGTCCACGCAAGATCCCGAATGCTGGTCAGGGCCTCAGGTGATCGATCCACAGACCCCTTTGGACTTGCCATTCGAGCCTTCAGGAACAACGACGTGCTCAGTCAGAAGGGCCATCGAGTGGCACCTGAATGCTCGTGAGAAAATGCATTCCAACAAAACCAAACGGCGCCTTCGTAAGCGAAGGAACGAAACCGGGGGCTCGTTGAATGTAACGCGAATTCACAGACTTGCTGCTAGCGGTCGAAAAGGCCTAACTTCGCAGCTGAAATTGGTCATTCGACCCCGATCAATTTGGGCTCTGAAAGCATGCGGCTGCTGTGGTTGCTCCGTTAAAGGGCCAATAGTAGTGTTTCGATTGCGAACCGAAAACCAGAACCGACTTAACCGACGAATTGTTTAGTGGGAAGATTCAGTGCACTGGAATGGAATATCTACCGTCGACATCTCCATCGAAAACCTCAGAGCAAATGACGAGAGCTATACAAACAAGGCGAGCAGAACGCCGGCACGACGGACGGTAGAAGCCCAACCGTGGAGGCTGCGACGGGAACCGGGGGTTGGAGGACCGGGGGGGTTATAACAAGCACTTTACACGCATACACAACAATATGCTCTTCTGCATCAGCTTTACAAAAGACAGATTCGGTCACGCAAACTCTCGAGAGGACCACGACGACGCAGTTCGTGGACGTGCAATCGTTCGAGATCTCTGTACAGAGTTACAAACTCCATTTCCGACCCTCGGATTTGCCATTCAAAATATTTTGTACATTCATCTCTGCAATCAATACTCGAAAAATTTCACATGATGACAACTCTTTCTCGTGGCCACGAGACGCTCAGCCTGCACCCCCCGCATACGCTATGTCGCCTCCCGTTCATTCCTTCATGAGGTCGTGAACTCCCCTCTGCAGCGTAATCATCTACGGCGTGCTCGCTGAGCTACCACTACTACAACCACTGCTCACTCCGGACATGGAGTTCTCCACAGATGAGTGCTCGTGTCTGTCTGGGTCCATCATTCCCCGAGGCTACAGCTACCATCTAAACTTCATCAATTTCTGGCCCCGTTCTTGACATCTACTAAAGTACAACGAGCTCGGCGACGTCGACGAGATCGGCAGCAGCTCGCCCCCTTCCTTCGGAATTCTCGACAGAAGCTTCGGCTCTGCTGCGCACCCGTGGGAAGAGAATTGCCGGTGGAGACCGATCTGTCGACATGATTGGACCCGAGGTCGTAAATTCGGTGGGAGAGAGAGAGAGATAGAGACAGAGACAGAGATCTCGGGAGGTCATGAGCTCTCGTCCAGGCTGTCGGCGAATTCGACCACGTAGCCGACCATTTCGTCGTCGTAGCGGGGTCCCTCCATTTCGAAGTGGCCGGCGCCGACGACCAAGCGCTTCTCCGCCCTTCCGGCCGCGGTCTTGAGCTTGCCCTCCAGCTGCTTGACGCTGGTGAAGCCGTCTCTCGTGCCCATGACGAACAGCTTGGGCTTCGGCGACTGCAGCACAGTCTTGTAGTGTCTGCCGAACAGCACCGAGGCCAGAAACCCGAATGGGTACCCTAAACCCACGTAGCCTTTGATTTCCTCGACGCAATCCACTGCCGAGCCTGCAATCGGGGCCCCTGGTGACAGAAATACGCACGCACAGAATTCAGTCCGGCCATCATTGATTCAATTCATTCCATTCCATTCAACCCTAACCCACAACGACGCTGCACTTTTACTAGCTCTCATGATACCTCTGCTCTCACGTGCTTGTCCAGTTTAGAAAGCACTCGACGACCAACGATGTCTCTGCGCAGAAAGGTGAACGTGAATATTCTCCTCTACTCTCCTCTCCTCGTCCTTCCGTGCGGATTCTACAATTCTTTTCAAACAATGCCGATTCCGGAGGTGACGAGCGTGACCGCGGGTTGAAATTCCGAGGCCATCGTCGCCTGAAAGGCGAAAACTCGACACAGGCAACGAGCGAGCGCTGGGATTCTGGCGCGTGCGAGAACACATTCGCTTCGAAGCCGAGAAATTGCGCTGCTCCTTTCTGCTCTGCTCCAGGTTGCCATTGGGCTCACAACTCGGGCCTCTTGGCACGCGAACGGGGCCCGGAGCGGAAGCGCCATCTGCGAACTAGACACAGATGCAGACATTGCGAGTAATAATCCAAGAGAAATCCAGACTAGAAATCGTCCCGGAAAACGTCGTCCCCGATTTCGCCCTCTCTGCCCCTCGCGAGGGCTGACTGACTGCAAGAGAGCGAGATCCACGTCGAAGCCAGAGCGACGAAAAATGGGGACGAGAACAATGCCGATCGACGAGCAAAAGGCGACGGACGGGTGATGGATGATCAATCGTCGGAGCTACGTGCGGATGTTGCGCAGTCTTAGGTCGGGGCGAAAGGGAGCGCGCGGGTGCTTGCGAAAAAAAAAGGGTGAAAGTTTCGAGAGCGGCAGCAGCGGCGGCAACAAAAGGAATGCGCTGCTGATGGAGGCGCCAGGCGCCAGGCGCAGGCGCGCAGGCACGCGGGGGAAAGGGGGCAGGGGGTGGGGCTGGGGGGCATGCGAAAGTAGCCCCTGCCGCTGCAAGCGAGCCAAGCGAGAGAATGTCCTGCGGCTGATCTCACAGATCGTGAACAGTGCTCGGAGACTGTGCAAGCCCCGGAAAAGCATGCCCCCACCATCTCCAACACCGTTACTACTCCAACGTTCGGTCGTCACCGGCATCATCATCATCTTCTTCTGCCCCTGCCCCTGTCGCTCGAGTCTCGCGCGCTGTGGTACGCGCAAGCACGCGCGCACTGGCCCCCTTCTCGACTCCAATTCGCACCCTGCGCCTCGAGAGAGAGCGGTGCCATCGTCCGTGACGCCTCGCAGGACCGCGCGAGCGAGCGAGCGCTGCAGAAATCTGCGGCCGCCTCCGCGTCTTCTCGGAATTCGTCACTCGTTTCTACTTCAGCGGCGAGCTGTCAATCCAAGAAAAGGCCGAACCGCTCGCCCGAGCGGGGCTTGGGTCGGATCCTGAACTCGAACGGGGAGCGAAGATGGAAGAGGGGCGCGGAGGGGGAGGGGAAGGGGAGGAATACAGCAGCAGAATGAGAAGGGAAATTGCACTTCTTTTCGATTTCCCATTCGTAAAGAAAAGGCATGCACGCGCGCAGCGAGCAGGCGAGAGAGCGGATGCGAGGACATCGATGAGAGAAGAAATTCCACGCGGAATTGGGCACTCACCCGCAGAGGATCCGACGAGGACGATGGAGGAAGTTGGGATGTTGTCCACGGCCCAGCGACTCACGGCCACGACGTCGTTGACCTCGGCGCTCCCGGTGAAGGTGGATCTCCCCGTCGAGCGGCCCGCGCCTCGCTGATCGAAGGTCAGGACGACGAAGCCCTTGGCGGCCAGCAGGTTCGCCATCCCTTTCATCAGGCCCTGGCATCCCCCGAGCACCGTATACTGATGCACCAAGATTAGGGTCGCGTTCTTCTTCTCCTTCACGTCCTCCCCGGGCTTGTACAGCCTCACGGAAAGCTGCACTCCGTTGCCCTCGTCCACCGTTGCAAATTCCACCTCCCCCATGATTCCAATTCGGCTCTGGCCCCGTCCGAAACTGATCGCGCTGCGCGGTTCCGCGAATTCTCCTCGCTCCTCTTCCTCGCGCGACGACGGAACTCGGCGGTGGCCCAACAAATTACTTTTGCTGTCGCTGTCCTCGACGAGCTCCACTGCGTTCGGGACTGTTTCGGGGCCTCGTTCGCAAGAGCTCCGAAGGTGGGGGGAGTCAGAGAATAAATAGCGCTGCAGTTCGAGCACCAGAAGCGCCAGCCCAGTCGCGACTGGCCCCGAGGCCTGAGCTTACCGCCCCTTCCCTTCCCCCTCCCCCCTTCCCCTCACACTTCCCCTTCCCTCCCTCTGTCCCCGGCTGGCTCTCCTGTGCTCTGTCCGGCTGCCTCGTGCGCGTGTCCTTAGCCCCCGCTCTCAGCGTCGCTGTTTGTTCTGCATGCGGATGCTTGGGCTTACGAAATCCTCGTCCGCGCGACCATCCATCCGCTAAGTCCCCGTGCCCTTCTGCCCGGCGAACCCGAGGACAGCAATGGGGCAATTGCCGCTGCCCCTGCCGCTGCGGCTGCCGCGAGCGCAATTGCTCGTCGCCTTACGAGGATTGTTACCCATTAACCCCTGTCCCCTCCCTGCCCCCCTCCAATCCCAGTCCCCGCCGCAGCCCCCCGCGCTCTTGCTCGCTTTCCTGCCCCTCGCTAACTCTGCTTCGTGTCCCCACTTTCTCTCTTCCATCAGCTTCACGGGGTCCACGCGAGCCCAGGGGCAGCAGGCACGGGGACGAGCAGGAGTTTGAGGCTGCGCCACGAAGAGCGTACCGAACTGGAAAATGGAAAGAAAAGCGAGCCCCCTCGCTTTTACCGGTAAAACCACTCGCCGGCCATCGTACGCTCCAGGGCCTACGGCCCAGAGTATATTTCGGCTTGCCACCAGCGGCGGGGGCAACGCTCTGCCGGCCGTGACGAGCCGACGGCAAGTGTACTGCCGTCGCGACTTTCGATGCGGGTCAACGCCGGCTGAGACTTCCCGGCGGAAAGAGGGAAGGGATAAAAGGGAAGACCGGGTCACCGCTCGACCGGCTACGCGCGGCCAAAATGGCTGCGCTCCACCGGCCTAGCCGGTCGTCGCTCTGGGGATCCACGTAAATGACGCGATTAACGTCACACGGAGAATGCCTCCGATCGGCAGCCGCTTCCGACCAGTTCATCCGGACACTCCCATAGTCGTCAGATCTACAAGCCGACGGCCCAGATCGACTCAAAGCGCGGGGATCGTACCGGCCGACCGGCGGTCCGGATCTGGACCTGGATCGATTCACCGCCGGACAGACGTGCGGTCTTTCCTCAGCCCCCCTCCTATTATCGTGCAAAGAGCCCCTCGCTCCTCGCCCGTCGATTCGAGATCCGACGGCGTCGTGCGACAGCCCCTACGACTGGTTCGTATGGAACTCAATGAATGCTAGCCCCTGGCTAGTCGTAGCATGCATCATTGGGGCTAGGAATGATGGATGCACACCCCCCCTCATCTCATCTCATCCCATGATTCCCCTCCCATCGGGAGCTTTCAGCTCTCTTTACTGCCCCGCTTTGACTGCGCGAGCTCAGTCACCTCGTAGTCAATGCGTCGGTCATTTCCCCCCGTCTTCGAGCTCGAACCGTTCTCGTTCCGCTGCCAGAGCAGTTGGGGCGTCTGTCTTCATCCACTGCATTCATTGCGTCTCATCTCTTCGGATATAAACACCACAAATGACAAGGACAGCTGCCCGATGAGAACAATAATCCAGACACCCCACAGATCAGAATAGAAAATGAAGATCATACACGGCCCCAATATTGATTATACATCGATACATATGCCTTCATAAACAGTGCATAGTGTTTTCCGAGACTCTGGAGAATTTTCTCAGCTCACAGCTTTTGTAATCTTCTAGATTAGGCCTCCACGAAGAGAACGAGTTTGTAAGAAAACTAGCCGGCGGATTCGGCGTTCGATATGTATGGAGATAGCAATTCATGACTCCATGAAACCGCATATCTGTGGTTTCCTTTCCCTCATGCATGGAACGGCATGTCCATTTTTATCGCAGGGCGAAACAATGTGAAGTTTAAGTGCCAGGATTTGGCATATGCCTTTCAGATTCATTCATGACGTTATAAACGCGAGCACATATTTTCGGCTCGAATTATGCAAACATGGTCTACTGACCAGTCCTGTCCGCATTGCTTCCAATTTAGGGAGAGCATATTACTTTTTCGCGGTGCACGAAAAGTTCCTCATGAGGAATTATAATTATTACCATCAGAATAAGGAAAAGATATGAAATAGGAAGATTCCTCACTAGGATATATGTGTATATATGCAGCGAAAAGACGAGGAAATAAATAAAGATAATAAAAGCAGATTCCTTCAAAAGGCTGCGAGTAAAGAAGTGCAAAAACGGGGGCAGTACAGTTCACAATCCAGACAAGCCCACGCCGGGGGCAGTTGCACGGGGGAGGGATTCTCGCCCGGTAGTTAACGTGGTTGAGCGAGGCCCGGGATCGACTGCAGTAACAGTTGAGTCAGGGTTGGGGCACTTGGATCCGTACCTTGCTTTCGACGAGGTTGCGTAGGCTTGAGCATGCAAGCTACTGTGGTCAAAAGCCCCCGGGGCCCGTAGTTTCACCGTCATACATGCCTGCGCGCCCGCCATCCGAATCTGACGAGCTGACGTGCGGGGCAGAGGCACGGGAGAGCTTCATGATTCCTGTTTTGTCTCTTGCGCCTGACCCCGCCTGGCAGTCCCGTTGTCGTCCGTTGTTGTGACAGTCACCGTTGTTCCGGCCTGTGGCGAGAATAGTCCCAGTCCCCTGCAGGGTATAAAATTCTCTTCCGTCTGTTCCCCGCTCCCCCCTATGGCAAGGTGGCTCTCGGATGATGCTAAGCACGGACTATCCCACGTAAGCCAGCCCCTCCCCCCTCCCCCCCTCCCTCCCATCCGCTAGGCTCCGGGGCCCCCTTTCCCCCGATCGGCCACCCCGCCCCCCTCCCTCTGCCCCTGCCCCTGCCCCTCCCGGCCACTCTGCCACCAATATTCTACCTTGAATCTGAGCATCATATCCCCCCAGCTCCCTCGGGACGACTCGTTGCGTGAGTGCCCTTTGCTCTCTCTTCTCTTCTCTTCTCTTCCGTCCTCGCGGCTGGTTCTCACGTTTAAGGTTCTGTCTCGGTCCATGTCCCGTGTCGTTTGTTCACGTATCATGTCGTCTGCTCGATTTCTCCCCCGCGCAGCCACTGGTGGGCTGGGTACCCGTGCGTTTTGGCACATGATCTCGAGCAATAGTCGATAGCTCTGCGCGTGCCCCATCGAATCGACCGAGTACAGTGATCGTTTCTCCCGGGACAATCAAGCTCAATCGTGTTCGAGGAGAGTCAAGCACACGTGGTTCGTGCGGGTGCCGGCTCTGACGGGTAAGTTTGTAGAGTGGAATTCGTTGAGAATATATCCCAACCCTTGATGATGTGGACTTTGTGCGAGTTGTAGAGTAGATCATCCACTAGTCGGCTCCGATCACGAAGGTTTGGCTCATGGTAGGGCTTTCGTTGCGCATCCCAAAGCTTGTGTCCAGTCTGAGGGAAGCTCAGGGTGCGAACCGCTCCCGACCGCATCTGATCTGAAAGTGCACATTCCACGGATTAACTTTTGGCCTCTGTATCGAGCAGCTCTGATTTATCCAGACGAGACCGGTGGCCACTAACTTTGAAGTTTTTCTACAAGCGCGAAAGGCCTGCATATACGCTTGGAGATGGGAATCTCGGAATTTGGGTATTGTAACCTTTTTATCCCGATTTTGTTTAGATGTGATTAAGAACCCGAAGAATTCATGAGTGTTCGAATCTCGAGGAGGAAGGACCTCTTGGGTACATACCCATCTGTCAAATTCAGAGGTCCTTCATTGCCTGTAATTCTAGCTTGAGGTGGGGTTTAGCAGTGGATTGTGGAGTGTGCTGGGTCCCTGTCCACTGAAGGGGCCAGGCTATATCGTTTCTCCTCTCAGCACCAATCCTGCTTGCTTCACGCTCGGGATGAAATGGGAAAGGCCACACAACTGCTCTTCAATTAGGCCTCGTTCACTTAGGGTCATCCAAACTTGAAGTTACTAGACTTGCCACACTCACGTGGGATGGAAGAACGTCTTTGTCCACCGAGATGTAGGTTTAATATACAATACGCGGGTTATTCTCATTCTTGCAGAGATTAATGGTCATTTGCATGGTCCGAATTTGCAATGGCTCTATAAGTGTCCATTGTAAACATTTTTACATTGATTGTGTTTTACAGCTAATATCGTATGATATGGATGGAACTATATATGGCATCATCATACAAATAAGAGTTAGAATGAAAAGATGGAGCATGGGTGTTTATTTTGACACGTCCTTTTTTATTCGAAAACAGATTATGAAGAATTTTGTCTCGAATAGACTGATGACCTTTTATTTTAAAAAGCATGGTTGTGGATATGGGCTACTTTCATTTCTCAACTTCACACGAAGAAACGATCTGAACTTCGGGGAAATTTGCCCTTTCACTCTCTCTCTCTTCTTTCATCCTTTCTTCCTCTTTCCTTGTTACTGTTATCTTTTTTCTTGCTCTATGAGTTCGAGGATTGAGATTTATCGATTGAACCCGAAGGTGTGACTGGGGTCGGCCAATCTTCAACTTCAAAACATTTGTCCTTCTCGTCACTTTCTTCCTTCGTTCTCTCTCTTCTCTTTTTGTCTCAATTATGTGCATTCGTGGACGCATCCATCTGCCACGTAGTATTTGAATGTTGAGAAAACTGCCGAAATAAAAGGCCTCTACAATTTTAAAACGAGAATGACGTCACATGACGGAGAACGAATTGTGGCAAACCTTCTCCAGAGTGGTGGGTACTCTTGTATTGGTGGGTGCTCTTCCCGGTGGCTGGGTTGCCACGGTATTGTGGCAAACCTTCTCCAAGGCTACAGACTTCAATGCATAGGAGGAATCCTTTAAGCAATATGCTTTCCAACCTCTTCCAACTGAAGGGTGTAGGGTTGAAGATGGAAGGATAAAGAACATTTTCCGAATACATTTACACCTGTGTGGTGTTTCCTGCCTCATGCGCATACTACCTTCTATACGCTGACCTTTGCTCTTCCCGGTTTTACCTCAGTTTCGTGTGTATACATGTCTTCAGCTGCAACAAAACTACGTACACTGCGATTTATTCAGTGTAGCCGTCTGCACAACTTTTATCGATTTGCGATGATATATGCCACAGAACATCTGTAAATCACAGCTTAATTCGCTAGCTTCACTATCATGTGACAATGCCTAAGGAAATAACTGACACATTGACAAATATCATGAAATTGTACACTTACATAATTGTTGAAGATCATAAATCGTAATTGATACTAGGAAACAATCAGGCTAGAATTGTTTCCTAGCCTGATTGCGGTCAAAAGAACACTCGGCTTGAATGCATTACTCTAATAACACAGATGAACTAAGCCAACACTAGTCCAGATGTTGGCGCCGTTGTTTAGATGCATGTGTTGAGTTCATGAATCGACACGTAAGCTAAAAGCCCACCTTTTCCTATTAGTCATCGTGGGCCATCGAAATAAAATGAAACAACCCTTAACCACTCCATGCTTGCGGCTCTGCTAGGGTCCATCTCGCGAGAGCTGGAGCGAGCGAGGAGAACAACACCATCTCTTGCTAACTTCTTTCAATGGCTTCCGCAAGGGTAAAAGTTTCGATGGTCAGACGTCGAACTTCCATGTCCGACTTACGAAAGCCCTGTTTATAGAAACGTAACTTTCACGATCCTAAAGTTGATGTATATTCTCTATTTCGAAACCTGGACACTTTCTACGAGCCACACAATACACTGGTAGTCATAATCATCCCAAAATACGATGGATATGTTAACAATACAATCTCAATGTATAGGCAATTGGCGTTGATGTATAGGTATCTGTCTTTATTACTATGAAACAACTCAGCCCCCAATCTCTACCTCATGTCAAATTCATTTCAACTTCTCGCTTTCGAATGTCGGTAACCTTGATGACTAACCTTTTTCCTCCTATACCAACGGCCGCTGACATCTCAGGTATACATAACGCTCTACTCCTAGTCTATGTTGAGACAACTCTAAACACCCCTGATGTCATACTTTTCAATATCCCATCCATCCTTGAGTGACAAATCCATGTCTCACGACTGTCGCAAATTCTTCCACATTCCGTGAGTGCTTTAAGTATGATACCGTTGAAGTGAGACAATGAAATTAAATTGATCTTTCCCCGTAGGTATTAGTCCCACGTTCTTTTGCGTTTCTGGGACAAAATGCTCAAGTTAGCAAGCTTTGAAAATCGCCTACAGATACGACGTCTACATTAGTGGCCACTGCTCTCAAACGGCGTCAATAGCATAAATAGGGAACACTGGAATGACGTCATGAACACACTTACCAGCATTGCATCATCAACATGACTGCTCCATATATCAAGCCAGCTTGCCCCACATCTACTTCGACTGCTCTTGACTTCGAGATCGCTGCATCCCTGATGTTTGTGACTCTAAATATTAAGTTCTGTCCTTCATAAGTTGGGCGCCTGCCAGTCCACCATGATGAAGACAGCTCAAGCAAGATGCCGCAACGCTCGGGAAGGTTATCCTACTCATTCCGCCATACACGCGCTATCGGAGCATTTCATATGTACTGATTGAAGCTGCACTGAGACTGGCGACAACATCCAACGTTTGAACACAAGTCGCAGCTTCACTGAATTCACTACAACTCACACCTCCGACTAAATTGATACTCATTCACATGTGTAGATAACAACAATCGTTGCAAGGGGGAAGTCCTGCATATCGTGAAGTTGAAACTCAGCAACAACCTTCGATATAAGAGTCAGAAGCTTTCATCCTACGTCCTCAACAATCTCAATACACTAAAGACCAAACATACCAAATGATTTGCGTTTTGGGAAAGTAACTACTGACTGATTAATCGATTCAACTTCCACCCAATTTCAAGAATTGGTTAGTCCTTGGCTAGAAAGTCTAACGTTCAAAGGCTTGTGAGTTTCGGCAAACTGAAAACACTGCTAGTGTTGCTCTATAATGTACTTAATAAAGTACGTTCACTGTTATTACTTCTCTAACTTGAACAAATTCCTGAAAGGGAAAATTTAAGCTCATGACTACGGTTGATGGTGTTCATGGGCTACTGCGGAATAAAAGCTCCGCGCATACTGCTTTAAGGTTTCTGTCCATTTGCGAAAAGTAACAAAAGCATGTTATCCAAGATTCTGGTAAGGGTAGCATTTTCCTGTGTGGTACACTGATGTATCTACAAAATAGTATGTACAAAAATCCAACTGGAAATCTCAGAGGATGAACCTAGTACATCGCTACTGTACCCGACCTTCCGTGGGGACAGAAGAGGGCAGAAAAATGTTGGCAGATGTCAATTCCACCCATATAGCTGACAATTAGCCTCAACAATACTCGGGGTGACGGATACATCAACCTTCAACACAAAGGATAGAGATACTAGACAGCGAACCGACCATGAGTAAGCTTGCAAAGCCAAGGTCGGCTCAAAAATGAAACAGGCCGGTTTTCCTTGATATGGAAAGTCCACTGTCCATGTACAACATGCACATTCCCTACATACCCTTGTCTACGAGGGCACAGAGACTTATAAGGCAGTGAAGTCAACTGGTGTCAAACCCGGTGTTGAAACCGCGTCAACGACAGTCACCGGTTTGATCTTGCCATGATCTGACATCATGGCAAACATAAGCCACATTGTTATCACTAGAGTATCGATAAGGACAGAAGGCAATGATTGACTACCACGAGCCATATTCATACATAGGGATAATCTACTTGATCGGATTGGCGGCTACCTAGGTAGTCTCTCCAATAAGACAGTAATCACGGGACTCAGATAACTTGGCCTCCCAAACTTCGATACTCAAAAAGAGTGCATACAAGATCAAAAGAAAAGGATTTCACATAACCACCCTTTTATTTGTACAATACAGATACATGATACACATCTGATTCCAGATTATATATAGTTAACCCGCCTCTACAAAGACAGCAACATTGACACCTGCTACCTCCTGGGAACACCCATAAGACAAAAAAGGGAAAAAACGACCTACTAGAGTCAATACTAAATCTGTCAGTCAATCTATATATTTCCTCCCCTTGGATCTTTGACCGACGCGAGGGTTAGAGGTACAATAGAGTTGACATGTAGCACTCCTTAACTTTTCTATGCTCAGCCACTACCACCAACTACCGTACAAAATGGCATGCTGTTGAAGGTCATGCCAGTAGAAGTCATATGGAGAAGGCATACCTGACAGAGGTTGCACATATGGCCTATATAGCTACACAGTGTCTCAAGGGACTCTCCGCTCTTTTGAACTTTTCTCCTGCTCTCATCCATTGTAAACTTAAGAAAATCGGTCCAGGGGATCTCCTTTATTTGCTATGTATGGCAACTCTGCGGCAGCCGCTATTTTCTGTCGAAGATTGAATCTCTTCGCGATAATTGGGCGCACATCATCAACTCCAACAAGTGTCTCCAAGAAAGGGAGTAAACCAGCTAATGCACTATCTGACCGATCGTCGAACCAGCTCTCAATAGGTATACCATTGTCCACCTGGAATCCGTATGCCTGGATAGCAAAAAATATCAGACACCAACCAATTAGACAAAATGATGACAATGTAAGACCTCATACCACGTGCCAACTCATGAATGTGAAGACAACCCTAATCCTAAACTGTGACATTGCACTTCGATCTCCCGCTCCAAAGCCTAACACATTCGCCTGACACAAGTAGACCAGATAATACGGCGAGATGCACTGCAAGTGGACTTCTCATGAGATGTATTTGGTAAAAACGAGTGTCGCCATCGAGACCCAAAAAACAAAAAGCACGATGTCCGCATAACACAAGCAAACGCGTCGGCAAGTGTAAGAAGCAGATTTTACACTTACAATACCGACTGGTCAGCAGGTCGGCACAAACCTGACCGGTAACAGACAAGGAAAACATGAGACCGCTCCACATGTGACGTACGGACGGCACGTGACATCGAACTTAAACTGGTGAAGAGTCAGGTACAGAAAGAGCAGTACTTCCTACTACACACCTGAACTACAGGGTTATTCCAGTATATTTGCAGTCTTCAGTGAAAAACACAGTTAAAGACAATCAACACTTAACGTGGGGCAGTGGCCACTGGTGATCTGGAATCATATGCAGAAAGAGTTGTATCTCGCACCTGTGGGGAGTTGTCTATGATGGCAACTTTTGAAAGATCCCGCCCAAGAATGGTCAGATCCTTCAAGTAGTTCCCACGCACAAAAACGCAGGAGTCCCGAAAAATGCGATGACGTATAAGCTTTCGCTTAGGATCCAACACGTTCAGTAGTTGCTCAGCATACACACTTTGGCTGGCTGTGAACACAATTATTTCAAAAAGTTGTGCAACTCGTTCCATAAACATTTGCAGGTGAGGTCTCCTACGCACATAAACCATGTGTTCTTGAAAATCAAAATGGACTGGGAAGCTGAAATCTGCATCAGCGCAATGCTCCAATGTTGAGTGGACCAAGGTTTCTGACAACATTAACGACCGCGTGTTAGAAAAACATACATGTACAGAAATCTCGAGATGCATGATGCAGTCATGCAGAGAACTGTAATAGACCATGCATGATAATACAGATAACACACACTCAGAACATAATAGTTGGTATCAACAATTGAACTCCGGTCTAGGGTCGAGTTTGTCATCACAGAGCAGTGGGAAAAATTCATACCGAAACAAGTATAGAATACACGACTCTTAAATATATTCTTAAAAGTCATCTTCTTTCATGAAGTCGGACATTGTTGAGCGTCGATTATGAATGTAATCTTGGGTGTCAACTATTCTCTTAAATTTTTGCAAATATCAACAGCGAGCCAAAGCAGTACAGAAAACTCACCGTCAAGATCTAAGACTAGTGTGATTGGGGGACTCCGCCGAGTTTGCCGAGGAAGCAACAGAGGCCGGCAGGGAGAAACCACTTCAGACAGACTTGGAAGCCGCTTTATAAACAGGTACGGATCAATATCTTCAAAATCATCTTCTTCCTCCGGAGGAACATCACCTTCACCATTACCTTCGTCATTGCATTCCAATGACTTTGACTGCTCCACGGCTAGAAAGAGATCTGCTGCATCAGATCCTAAAACATCTGCATCTCCTTGAGTATGGTCTAATATCGGTCTCAGGGCCTCTCCACCATCCACCACTTTATCATCTATGGTCCATTCAATACATTCACCACTGCCATCAACCAACGTAACGACCCCGTTGTTCGCATATGGTTTCATACTCAGTGAGTGATCTTCAATGGGTGGCAGTGCATTTGATTGTTCAATCCTGCACAAAGAAGTGGTGGCCTTGGAAGATATTGGGATCAAAGCTTGACATGTCGCCGCAATCGCTTCTTGATATCCATTTTTCCACTTCGACGAGGTAGCATCTGCCGATTCTACCCTTTGCTGCTCTTGTGCATCTGTTTGTTCAACTGCAGTGACAAACAAATCCAAAGGAATCCTCAATAATCGAAGGTTCCTTCGCATCCATGAACATTAAAAATCAAATTGCAGGAAGAGGAGCATGAGATATTTTACATATGTCGAGATAACAGTAAGGGCTTCACACGCAAAGGGGCCGAGGAGTTCTAGAGTTGGGCTACGCTCGTGACCTATTTAACTTCACACAATGCTTGGGAGGAAAACCCAGATAATCTCGACATACCGCTATTTTGACAATTTGTGTGTGAATCTTCTCCGTGTCCTTTGAATAAGTGGAACACAGGAGAAAAGATAGTCTCTAATAGAGACGGTCGTGTGGCACTTCCGGTATGTTCCAGGTGACTCTTGAAATCCTCAAGACAAACTTCCGAACTGTCCCTAGGAATCTCCTTCTCGTCCGCGTGCTCAGACTCACACTCCCTGTCTGCTACATTTTCAAACTCCGAACATTTTTGCTCCTGAAAATTTTTTTAAAACCCACGTTCAGATATGTGCAGAAATTACAAGGAAACGGTTTGAGAGAAAAGAAAGAGAGTGGAAAAAAGAAGATGAAACATTCCACAGAGTGCGCAGAAATTGACTTAAAAAATAGTTTCTTGTTGAAGCCATTGGCACCTTGGGTTGGAGAATATACTCCTGCTCAAAATCAAGGATGTGTACTGTGAAGAAGTTTTCATCGTGCTAATAGAGATGCAATGTGTTTCGTTTCGTACAACCAAACATGGAGCAAGCAAAACAGGGCCGGATAGAATTTGAACCTTTAAATCAGTCAATGATGAGTCCATCGACGAAAAAGTAAGATGGAGATTCCGACAAAGATCTTCATCCGCAACCGAGTTCTCCGCTTCAGCAGGTACAACACGTACTCGACTAGGGGACACCAGACATACAGCAGTATTTTCTGCAAGCATCCATGAATCAGTACATGCACACGACAAAATGCGAGTGAATAATGACCCCTCGAACGTAAATAAGCAACAGAAAATGAACGGCATACGGAAATAATATTTATGTCCTACCGATTCTCCGTTTCCGAGAGGAGGACGTGATTAGAGCAGCAGCCACTTCCTTCCTCCGCTGCCAAAAACCTGCCTCCTTTCTTCGCTTCTTGTTGGGACACTCAGAGGGATCCTTGTCTGACATCCTGGAAGATGCTTTCCTTGCTCTGACCTTCATGGTAATTACAATCGGAACACTAAAAATACCAGTGTACAAATATTCACAAGGTACGGTTCAACAATTCTTCATCCATGTGGAATTATTTACCAATGGAAGGAAAATCTGCACCAACCGAAGAGACAAGTTAAAACAACGTCTTGAGCATTTTGACAAGCGCAAGCCATTTCGAAGAATTCACAAGTCTTAAATGTTCAAGTGTCCAGCTGGATATTGGTAGGTCAGGCCAAAAAGCTATTGTATTGTAAAACGACAATGAAATTTTTCTATTCTCAAACTTGTTCTTCCAAGTATCTTCAGCAGAAGGTTTCTTGACAGAGCGACATTTCAAAAGAATCGAAAGACCGAGTTTAAACCGTGGTTTTGGGACTTAGACCTAACTAATAATACCAGAATACAGCCCTTTCAAAAGGTATGTAAGCTTCACCTTCACCCACATACAAGACTTTTAAATTTTTCAAGACTTTCCGCAGTTCGGCTAGAGAAAAGTTTCAGTCAAACGGCAGTGGAATATTACTCTGTGGCAATCAGCTATTCAAGCCATCGGCGGGTCCATCACAGTTCACTAAGGCGGTCTACCTGTTGATTGCGGCTGATAAATAATGGGAGGAAATGGTTTAAGCGACTATCATAGCTTCCTGTGCACTTGGAGGGAGCTGTTCTCAAATGCATCGTTCAACTTGATATTTCTGATGTTCTATGCTTTCTCATAAATATGAGGTAAACGTTATCCTCTACATTCTCATACTTTAAAACAAAAGCGATACCCCGAGCTAGCTTGACGCCTTTCTCGGACGAAATTGCTCCAAACCAAAACAAAATATAATTGATAATACAAAAGTGATGTAAACAGCATGCGAGTCTCCTAACGATAAAATTCACAGTACGAATCATTCATACAGCGCGTACAGCAGGAATTAAGAAAGGTAATAAGATATTCTGCATGGATGCCGCTTAAAACACCTGCATGTTAAGAAACCAGCTAAGAACGATAAAAAGCAAGATGGTAAATAGATTGATCCTGAGAGTTCAGACTGATGAAGATATAGGCGAACAAATAGTCGATGAACGGAAAATAGATAACAAGGAGTGCTCATGGAAGGTTTCGACACGTAAAAAAAACCACATGATGAAGATACACCGTGGAACCTTTCGTTACACTTTAAACTGAGCAAATTAGCATATGGCTACTCAACTGATAGAAAAATACAAAGTTCATACACCAAACTCAGTGCTGATTATCAACAACTACTGAGAGGCGTCGTACCCTTTCCACACCACATCACGAGGCATCGCCTTCACCTTCAAAAGGTTAATCAGAACTTCAAGCTAGGCATAACAGATAAAAGTCGCGTGTCTAAGAACGAGCCAAGGCATTCCAGCACCAACCTCACTGCTAATAACAGTCAGGTGTCAGATTCACTAGCACATAAAATGTCGTACCAGGTCGACACAGATATTGTTATCAAACTCGCAAGCTTCAATCGCGTTCATGCGTAGGTTCATGCAGTGGAGGAGATGGTAATAGCGGTTGAAAGTACGATTTCTAAGGCAAGCAAGTATGCCACATCAATTTCGACAAATCTTCGTTGCACTGCAGTGCTCTTCCACTGCGCGACTGAGTTCTTGAGTAGGAGGAACTCCGTACTCTATTTCCTCGGTGTACACAAGTCACAATGGGATAAAACACTTACAAGGTTGCCGCAAGAGTGTTCATTTACAAGATACTGTGGACTGCACTGCACCCAGCCCATGATGAAGGTGAAGCATACTTGCCAACGAAACACTGAAAACATATGCGACGACGATAGAAACGGTACATAGATGGCCTCAAGCACCGGGAGTAAGGCTTTCGGTGCGATCTTTTCCCCGTGGCACTTTTTTTTATAACAGGGCTGTTGATGCCAAAGGGCCGAGAGAGTCACGTTGAACAGCAATCAGTGTTCTAACATAGGCCACCTATTACTAACCGAGTTTGCCTAAGAGACGGTTGTTCAGACCTTCCAGATCAAAGGACTAGACCAGAAACAGGGTTTGAATACATCCTCTCGGTAAGTGTAACCAGAGCCCTTCATGGGCATCGCTTTCGGCCTTCAATAGAGCTCGAGGAAGTTTCTCGAGATACCACCGAGAGAGGAACCAAAAGCTGACAGCCACAGGGCACCTATTTCTACCCTTCTACTTTGGTAAGAACATCAGCTCGATTACATTCGAGCCGTAAGAGATTATCTTTCACCGAGCCCAGTGCTAAGACAGTGTTTGAAGAGATCATTGTTGGCCGAAGTAGACAAA
The DNA here is from genome assembly GCA_037833965.1 of Marchantia polymorpha subsp. ruderalis. Classification (NCBI taxonomy): domain Eukaryota; kingdom Viridiplantae; phylum Streptophyta; class Marchantiopsida; order Marchantiales; family Marchantiaceae; genus Marchantia; species Marchantia polymorpha. The sequence continues at coordinate 1,061,218 of AP031357.1, forward strand.
CAAACACCTGCTATGCGGCATCATTGTCCAGCATATTGAGTCTTTTGACACTTTCTGTCGAAGTTTCTGAGAAGTAGGGCTCGACAGCTCACTTTACAGTTAACAAGAGTGCCGCCGAGTGTACACAGAGAGCAGCGGTACAAGCCACACCCAAGTCACCGAGAAAAGCACGTTGGGGATTCTATACTGCGAGGAAAGACCCTCTTCAGAAGACATCACACCATTGGCTCCACCGGCCATCCACCGTTCAATCTGGCTTGTTCGTGAACAAGGCGGCACTTCCCATCGTAATCCCCCTTAACGTCCTGTGTGTAAGTTACAGGGTGACTAAACACACAGGGCGACACCGCTTCCACAAGCTTTCACGAAAACCATCGAACCGTATTCGTGGCTAAGGCGGTGAACGGCCTGACGCGACACCAATCTCCACCCACTCTAACAATGCGATGGTCAACCTTTACAGCTCCAAAGTCCTACCGTACGGAGGGTCGGCGGTGTCGCAACCACAGCGGTGAACATCATCCTCAGGATGGCGCAGCAGGAAAGAGAAAGGTACGAACGAGAAGCAAAGACCAGAACCCAGAGCCGGCCTCGAGTGAACACGAGAGTTACAAGCAAACATTGTGACAGCTTGCACTGAGACACGGCACCAGCGGCCGGCAGAACTCAGCGCTGCAAACCCTACGAGAGCACCAGCAGCCCCACACGACATGACACCCGACCACAAGCGCATCGTCCTACACTCCGGCAGCCACAGACGGCAACGAGAAAACGGGGCGAGAAGATGCACCTTGAGAAAACACACCGGGCTCCGTCGAAGAAGAAGAAGCGCAAAACTGAAATGTGGCAGCCGAGCAGCAGGGGAGATATCGAGCTTCGCTCGAGGACCGAGAGTCTAATGGGAAGAGAGCGAGAGAAGCAGCGTGCAAAAGAAGCGGCAGGCGTCGAGCGGAGGGAGAGAAAAGTCCAGTCGCAGGGTGGGACAGCGATGTGGGGAGACCACCTCCGCTCCAGCGCTCTGTCCCGTAAACAGGGAATTACCGCAGGGTTTTATTCGCTGCCGCTCGCGTATTCACCACCTGTCGCCCTGCGTGCCCTGCCTGCGGTCAGGTAAGAAACTCACCCGTTGAATTACTAAACTTTACTTCTGCGCTCTCAGTAACCACTTCAGCTTTTTCCCCTGATACAGGCGCCCGTGACTTTAGGTGCGCTCCTCCGCTGAGCTTGGTGGCCCGCCCTGTCTGCTACAAGAACTTCTCATGCGGACCCTTGAGCTGGGCCTTGAGTTCCATAGGCTGCTGTGGAGCTTGTTCCTCCAGACCTAATCGCCTAATCATTCGCTTTGATGAAGCGAAAATCTTCGGGACGTGGCCTCGGAAACATCTTCAGGTGGATTATGCTGATTATCCAGTTGATGAGGGCACTGTAGTCCTCGTTAGACCGCATTCTGTCTGCGATTTTGAACCATGCATCGTCCCGCCATGGGCATGTCGAGGCATTCTTGAAGTCAAAGTATGCGGACGTCGCAGGGTATGTCGTCTAATTTTTCCGTTGCTAAACATGTACGGTACTCAAGCTTGCATACACAAGGTACATCGTGCAAAGCCACATTGGTGTAACATATCGATGGATAGTGGTGAACATTGGATTACAGTCTATTCTGTTCAAGTTAATATTCTTATCAGCTTCACCTGACTTTTTTAAATAATTTCAAACTTCTGGTTTGAACTGGTTAGGAACACAATCTACAGGTGCTAAGGTTTCTCTCCCCAACCCTTTGTAACAAAAATTTCAGTTTGAAGTTTGTAAAAAGTTTGAACTAACAAATTTCTATGCCAACTATTTTCATTACCTTAGATTGAGTTATATTTATATGCGGTACTTATAAAAAATATGTATTGATGTTTTGTTTTATGTCAAATTTTTTAAAACTATAAAAATTGCTCCATGTCTTTAATCAAAAGCCAACAATCTTGAAGCACAACATTGATTATTTTAATATAAATATTAATAAAATAAAATCTTTTATTTGTCACTTTATCATTTTCATTACATACATTAAGATCAATTTTAGAAATTATTTGATTCTACATCACCTTGAAATGATTTTAATTTAAATGTTAACAAAATTATCCATCAAAAAAAATATCTTGATTAGAATATCAAACATCGTATTAGAATTTTTTATATTAAAAATTTTATTGAACATTTTTAATTTTATTTGTGAATATACTAATTTATTTTAATCTAAATAATAATTCAATTTTTTCTGTATTTTTATAAACAATATGTGAACCAAAATCAATGACAATCAAAGACAGATTATAAAAAATCTTATAAAAAATCACTCAACTTTTATCATATCATAAATTATTTTCTATGATTATCTAAAATTGAATTATTATGTTAAACTGTTGATCAGTCTTCTACGTAACAGTCTCGATGACTGCTTCTTGAAAATCTTATTCTGAAGAATATTTATTTTGAAAAAATTTCATCAGAAAATAAATGGCTCTTCAGTAATCTGTTATGTTACATAACCTCGACATTTATTTAAGACTTTTAATTTTATTACCCATTGATGAATACTTCATTTTTAAGTTAAGTATAGATTGTAGAGAAAAAGTCAAATGCAATATTCTAATTCAGATAAAATATCAAATCTAGAAAGAATCATACTTAATCAATTCCAAAAGAATTGGCTATTTGTTAACCAATTATGATATATTTATATATCAATTTATTTTAGTAATTGTATATGACTTTTTTATATTTATTGATAAAATATATATATATCCAAGAGGATTTTAAAACATTCTGGAATCAACTTCCACGAAATTTTGTTAACTAGTTTTTTTCCAATTGTTTCTTCATACTACAAATACATACTTTAAAACTCTATTATAAGTAAAAATCTATGAATGCTTCAATTATACTCATTAATGTACAAAATAATTCGCAAAATATTTCATTTTCTATTTCATATTTTTGATATGTAAAATTTATTGTTATATTTAAAAATATTCTTGGTATTTTAATGAATATTTTTTGGTACAAATTAAAATTTGAAATTTGAAATAATTCTAATTTTCAATTCCAGTATTATAATTTATTTTTAAAGAACTTATTTCAATCCAAAAATTACTTTCATTAGTTACAAATAAAAATCTTGTGTAACTGAATTGATGATTTACAGTTGTGTGTTCTGAATTATGTCTAAAGAGCAGGCATAATGAATTTCAGAATGGGTCGAATTAGCAAGATTTACATTATAACTCATTAATCCTGATTAATACGCTTGTGTTATTTTTCATATGATTTATCATTCTATTTAATAATTTATTCTTTATACTAATTTATATTAAAGACCAAAAAAAAAAACATCAGCAATTTTTGAACATGTGATTTCTTTGTAGAAAATATCATGTTTCAAACTGTTCCGGACGTCAAATTCTGAAATATGTACTAACATTTACCTGAATATTTTTATTATGAATATGAATATGATCTCAATATATCAGCATTATAATACTATTAAAAATTATGTTACACAGAAAATAATTTATAAATAAAACCAAAATATTTCTTTTCAAATTTTATATCTTGTAGAATTTTGTTAAGCCAAATTTTTTATTATAAAATTCAAGACATGAAATTATACAGTTATGTTATAAATATATAAAATTATATATAATTATATAATGATTTTTATATAATTATATCGTATGAAATCATAATGTGTTGATTCTTTTATTCAACTTTTATATGATAATATCTCATCATAAAATGTTTTTAAATGAAACAGTTTTTATGTTACATTTGATTGATAGAACTGATAGATCTAAAGATTCACTAAAAATATATCAATATACGTATATATTACTTTAAAATTATTTTATTTTCTAAAATAAACTGTAAATTTAGATTTTTATCAATGTTTGAAATTTCAATATACTGTGATTTGGATTGATTGATTGTGATTGCAAATACAGAAATGATCAAGTTTTAAGATAAACATATGTGTCTTTTTTCCTTGTTAACTAAAATCCATTGTTTTGAGAGTAAATTACTAAAGTGGTCAAAATTTTATACTTAGTATGTCACATACACTTGATTTTTGCAAAGATTAAACATTAATACATCAATCAACATAAAGATTATGATTTGGTTAAATAAATATAAGGTTTTTAAAGTATAAAATAAGAAATATAATATCACTGAAAAGAAATAAGTATCGTTCACATAAACAAGGTTTCTAAAAATCTAATAGCAAGTACCCGTGATTTCTGGAGAATTTGAAGTTGCTCAGTATTTTTAATTGGAACTAAAAACACGCTGTATGAATAAAAGATAGTTATGTACACTTATGAATATAAAATTTTGGGAAAATTCAACAATAATCCCAGCTGATCACAAAAAGTAATTATCTTTTAGATTATCCCATGATAATGTTATAAAACATGAAGAGTATGCTAATCGTAATTTTCTAAATCTCAGGGATTATGACAACCAAACACAAGTTTTCACGAAATATACAACTAAATTAATAAATTTTAAATGTTATTACATATCATAAATTTGTTGAAATGAAAAAAAACTTGAGTATTTGTTTGAAACATATATATATTTTTGCTTCTAAATCATTTCATGACTAAAATTATCAGTTTTGATAATTGATATGAATTCTGAAGCGTTTATTATATCTAGCTATATTAGCTTTCATTCATTTAATTTCAAAATAAGAATATTTATATCCGATCAAATATTAATATTGTATCATGATATAAATGAAATAAAATGATGAATGAAAATGAAATGAGATTTATGAACATAAAAGTTATAAATTGTAATTCTCAGTTTCAAGAATATTATTCTACTTTCAAGAGTAAAATATCAATATGAAAAGAGGGTAAATACAGATTCTATGCTGCGAAATTTAGAAGAATATTCTGAAATATTGAAAAATCAACTATAAGAAGATTAAAAAAATTTAAATGATTTATCAATAAAATAATGACAGGAATTAATGAAATATTTAAAAATACGATTTCAAATTATTTTAATTAAAAATAATAATAATTGCACAATACATAATGTGCATTGCTTTTTGAACAATATTTTAATTCTTTTGGAGCTCAAACATTTCATGAAATCATGTTGTTTATGTTACATATTTTTTGTTGTAAATTATATTGGTTACATAAAATGAAAATTTTGTTCATTTAATTTTACTTGAACAAATTAACATTATTTAACTCCAAGATTATATTTATATAAAAATATATCAAATTCATTGTTTACAACCTAATATTGTAAAAAATTGAGAGGATTGCAGTTAGACATGCTTATCATGTTTAACTCTTATACTCAAAAGAGCTAAAAGTAAACTACTGCACTTGGATATCATGCATCTATTGCTCAGCAAACCATATCGAATTGAAATCTCATTAGACATGCGCACATTTATGAATTTCATATTTGATAATAAGAAATAAATATCTTCACCTGAGATGGAAAAAATGTGTGTTTTATTATCAAATTTGTTGTAACAAAACAAAATCATCATATTGTATTCACATTATGAAATAAAATGCCCATGATTGAAATATTATAGTAATGAAATGTATAAAATCATATATTTTTTCAATTGATGGATGTAACAACAAGATGAGATATAACAACATGTTTAATTCTCAACAAAGACATTGTTGCATAGTGAAGCATTTTGATTGGAAAAGATTTTGCTGCTGCTGCTGCTGAACTGCTGTGCTGTATATATTTTTTATAAAAAAGAACTCACAAAGTTTGTTCCATAATTTAATATTGTGTAAAAACACATTTTAAATAAATTCCTGCATTGTTTTCAATTTCAAAACAAGACATAAAACTTAATATTGATGAAATACAGAAAAATGTATAATGTCATTGATCATTGGCAACCTCAACATAATTTTTAATATATAAATTTAGAACATCTCATGGACAAGTCTTTGATATATTTACAAGAGCTTTCATAGACATTTGTATTAATTTTTTTTAATCTCATCATACATGTCAGTAGATTTGAATAATCATATATGAGTCTTATATGACCCTAAATACATAATATATTAAGATGATTCGTTTCATTAAAAAATATGAATTTAGTTCTACAAAATGTCATTATGTTGACTTTGTTAGCCATTGCGCAAGAGCATGTTACATCACACAAGGAATTGTTGGTATAACTTGTAGTTGACTCAAACATCTTCACATTTGATTTGGTAGTATAAAGTTACTGTTAAGAGCAGCGTGGTCACATATCCATGAATTCTTTTTTAAGTGTTTGAAAACCCATTTTCTTGGATGGATGATAAAATATGTGTGCATTAAGCGAATTTCTTTGTTTTTCTAACTTTTAAAGATGCAATTTTTAAATATGGATGTGACAGGGTGGCGTGAGAATGATGGGTCTTTAGTTACATGGGATTGCACTCTAATCTGCTGTATTGATAGCAGGAAATTGCGCTCCATACTCTCGTATGACTAGTAGACAGGTTTAATTGGTCGATTTGAAGATTTTAGACATAGCGTTATATAAATTCCATTCTGATGCAAGTGAGACCCGGACCCCGACACACTCTTACATTCGTCCCTCGATTGCTTGATGGAGTCTTCCCAAACTCCACTATATCACTTGGCGGCTCCCAATTATTGCTAGGGGGCCACTTGGATTGATCCATCCTAATGATGATTCCTTTGTAAGAGATGTGGGAACCGCGGACAGCAGTCATAAGAAAAAGGATGATAAATTTCTGACCATGTTCTAATAGAGAGCGGTCGGAAACAAAACACCTCAAAAGCATCACCTCAACATATCACTTTTACTTTTCTCCCGAAAGTAGTGATTTTACTCGGGACCCACGTTTTTCACCACGTTCCGCGTTTATTTTTAGCAGCCTAGGTCTAAACATACACATGTTCTCCGCTGGCAATTTGTCTGAAGGACTTGAGACAGTGCAACTCCTTGGCTCCATTGGGGCACTATTTACCGTTTACTTATCCCACTAATCAAGAGCTCGTTTACCCATTGGCTTGCCGACTAACACACTTTAGGTTAAGATGTCGTGATTAGCCCTAATGCGGGTGGCAGCAACGATTTGTCTGTAGAGGCCGGAACGTGTCTAGAATCGTGTGACCTGAGAGCGGGCTTTCTGTCTGAGAAAAGGGAGATGGTGGAAGGTTCGGGGCCTGATTGCTTTGAACTGTTGGAGCTTCTCAAGTCTCCAGATTAGGCACTGGGGCGCAGGTTTTTGTTTTTCAGGGGTTCTAACTTTCATATCAGGGTGTCCTCATTCGTTGGGAGCGACTTGATTACTTCCACTTTAGTACCGACCTCTCAAAATTAGGTCTGAGGTTAACTAAACACTTTGGCCATGCTGATGTAGGCTGCTTACTGCTACGATGTGAATCAGACTTAATGCTGATATGATTTGAGCGTCACAGTGACGAATGGTTGCAACAAAAGTGGAGTGAATGTCCAAAGGATTATGCAGTTTTGGACGCTATTCTATCCTATACGATGGGACTGCATGTGGGACCAACTTCGAAGTAGTTTAGAGGACTTGACTGACAAAATCCAATAATTCAATTCCAACGGAATCGAAGTACAAAATGTTTTGTTCTTCAACTTTTTCATGTTGAGGGAGCAGCCGACTTTCCATCATTCATATCAGTAGGTTTTCCCCGGCTGTATTTCACCCAGATCGTACATTCACAGTTACCGGGAGACAGCACAAACCGCGAATTTTCATAAAGCTGTTGAAGTGTCATGACTGTGACACATCATTCACCCTGTAATAGATGGGTAGTATGGTGCCCTTCACCTTCGACGTGTATTGACGGCTCGAAGTTTCTACCCTTTGCACTGTATGTACGAAATAACTGTATTGAAAGTCAGGCCACCAAGGGAGACATAGAGATTCAAAGATGACTTCCCATGTAGATCTCTTACTCCAAGTGTCATGCTGCTAACTATATCCGGGAGATGTTCGAATTCTGTGTGCAAGAATGTCTGATGGAAAGCTTTGTGTGACCGAGATTCGACGTCTTGTGACGAGAATGAGATGAAAGTTCAAATCTGTCTGATGAGTCACACGCATGAAATAACGATATGCGTAATATGTATCCTACGTCTTCGCTTCGCTAAGACGAAGGATGAGGCTTACATGCACATCATATTTATTTCTAGCAAAGAAACCTCCGTATCGTACAAAATACCTTAACTTTCATAATGTAGAAACAATAGTTGCCAATCACCTGTGGATGGTGATTATCTTTATGAAGATGGGAAATAAAAAAGCGTGCATATTATAAATATTAAGTTTTCAAGAGGGACGAGACAGTGCACGTTGTGTCGGACGTCTGTTCATGCCATGGCGATATGGGATTACAAGGATGTTTTAAAGAGGTTTACCCAAGTCTTAAGCTATTACGTGAGATCAAGCTTTCACTCGTCGTTTCACCTCAGGTCGCCCTCCATAGTATCCACTTCCATCGTGATGCATGACATGTCCAGAAGAAATCATGGTCTCACATGTACTTGCAAGAACATGTCAGTCTATCTATTGATAGATGAAGATGCATATTCACTATTAACTTGGCGGTTACACACATGCAGCAGCGCTTTCCCACGCCTCTCGGAGACACATGTGTTTCTAAGGTATGCAAGTCCACTCCATGCTTCCGTCTGATATGTTCCGCAGTCCATATGAATAGAGATAAATTGCTAACAAAGGAACCGTTCCTGTTTAGAGACATAAAACCACCATCCAATATTTTCGTCACAATTTGCACCACACATGATGAGTACCGAAATCGGGAAGTGAGGATTTACCTCAATTCCCGGTTCCAGGGAAGCAGGAAACGCAGTTGAAGCCTTATAGACCAACACATGACATTTTGAGAGTAGAAGTTGGCTAGAAGCAAAGACGAAGGATGGGGCTTGCATGCACATCATATATATATGAGATATAGGAGGTGTTAGGCTTCGTAACGGTGATGAATTTCACTAAATTTCGTTCACAGGTTCAAGTCCAATACATCATTAACGCCTTCCATCTGGTTGAATTAATATGTCTAGTGAGAAATGTGAGCTTAGAAAGAGAAGACAACCAAAGCAAGAAAGATTATGGAAGAATGCATCTCCTCAAGATCATGGAGTCTTTGTATTTGATAATATGTTATGTTATGGTTTAGCTTAGCCAAAAAAAAACTTATATTTCATTACTCTTTAATTCTGGATACGGATTACCATTACACCCTTTTGGCTAGGTATACATTTCATATACTCTCTTATCACTCAGATCTGTAATTGCGCCTACAACCATAATTGAAATGAAAGTATCATAAATGCATTGTCATCTTACGGAGATGATTTTAACAACATCCAAGATATATCTTTCACAGATACAACATGCAAAGTTTTTTGTGCTAATCTCTTAAAGTAGAGGTTTATGGTTTACAAATTCTCATAAGATTTTGTAAATTTTTCAACTCTATGAGTATCATGTACCTATACATTCATTTTACTTTCGAAATTTCTTTGCCAAGATCCAAACTCATGAATCTTGCTTTGCTCATTAACTCTCATCATCTGCTATCATGGTACATTGTATTTTTTATATCATTCATCCCAACCTTCATAAATTCTTCACAAATGATAGTTATATGAGCTTGGATGCAAAAATCATTAAAATTATTATGTTTCCAAGTGGAAGATTAACAATTTTTATCCAGAACATCATTAGACATGTGATTTTTGTCATTGCTCAAGAGGAAAGAGAGTTTGGATAGCTCTCACATGTTAAATCAAGCCTTCATATGTTTTAAGTTGTATCATATCATGCCATATTTGTAATTTGATTAGTTGAATCAAGTTAGAGTTGCAACTATATTCTGCACATAATTTCATTCCTGCAAATCAGAGGCGAATGACGTTACATCAAGAAAAGTCTCCAAGTATCGAGGTACATAAAAAGATTTTTTTTAAACGTGTTAGCTTTGTATTCATATGAAATTGTACTTATCAACTTTAATATTTTTGTGAGATAGTTAGAAAGAATCTATCACATATATTTCTCTCTAGTTTGGCAATGTGTATCTAGTGCTTTAAAAAAGAATTGGATAATACAATGAACACCAGAATGGTAAGTTAAATATGGTTCTTTAGTTGCTATGTAATATACATTGATTGATTTAATATTTGATTAATTAGATACAAATTTCCAATGTATCATATATGTCAATTGTGTTATTTTCGAAACCAAGCCAAATGTTATACATGAACATTATATCAATCATGTTGTTATTCGGGTCTCACAAAATGCCACAGATCTGGTTTCTCCCTTGAGGATTTGATGGGGGGCATTCTCATTAGTTTACTTTGTACCTCACTCGTTATGAATTTTCCCACTCATTTTCGAACCGATGTTAATTAGCACAGCCGGAAGATATCATATCCTCAAATGATGAAGCACTTGAGAAATTACATAGCCGTTATGCAGTAAAGGTGACCGAATTCGAGCAATCCGGTGCACATGCAACCGATAGACCTGAACCCTAATTCCAGGAAAGGGGGCAGCATACTTCAAGTAAAGACAAATAAAGTCATAATTGACGAAAGCCACCCCCAAGAGCAGTCAAATCCGGAGTCCGAGCAAGAGCCGGGAAAGGTTGGCTCATGCTCCGCCCCCAATGTCTCATGGGGACTTCAACGGTATTGTCCGCTGCCTCTAATTTGAAGGTGGGGCCATCCTTCTCCGATGACGACAATGAGGGATCGATTGGGTGGAACTCAGAGCCAAGTCGTCAGGCAGAACTCAAAAAAACTTAGCGGATGCCTTTCCTCAAACGCAGCAACAGCTGAAAATCGACGACGCCCAAGCTCCCGTGCCTTGGCATTAAGGACAACGAACTTCCAAAAGCCTTTTGATAGAGATCTCTTTGTAGAGCACAAGGGAACGGTTTTTCGTTGGCGCATTAATTGCGAGCCTTGACGGGAGAGGAGCAAGCGAAGCGTACCATCGCTTTTAGGCCGTGTCCTAAGTTGCTCTGGACAAACCGGCGTCTGTTCTTTTACTGCTTGTGACTGATCCTCGGCAGCATGCCGGAGACAACGTGTCAGATTGAGGATACAAGAACATTCGGACCGAAAGTCATTTGCTCTGAGTGCTCATTACAATGACCACCCGCACAGGACCTTCGGACTGCGCACCCAAATATATTGGAGCCGTAGATTCCAAGCCGTCATTTCGTATAAGAGCCACAGCCTTTCGGCTCCTGCAACAAAAGGAGGACGTGGATAAGAACATACTTTCACTTTGGCCACGATCAACCGTACGGGCGTACAGTCGGCGGGCTGTCCTGGACTTTGGCATAGATTATAGAGAGAAGTTAGTTGCCCTTTCCGCTGAATGTAGCACGAATTTGATGAACATCCGCCGTGGTCTCCTAGATTCCCACAAAAAATGCAAGAGATATATGGCTGCGCGGTTAAAGTAGTTTGACGTTACACACATGTTCTTTCTGCCTCCCTTTCCATGGGGAATGAATGTTTGACGGTAAATTTGGCGGTTTACTAAGGCTAATATTGGGACTGAAACGATCGCTTGCTCCAGTAAATCACAAGATGGTTGCGGCAGCCGCATATGCCTTGTCTTATAGGTGATCAAATGATGGTGAAAGTTTGAAACTTACCTTGTGTTAGAGGAGGACATAAAGTCGTCACGGTAGAACGACCGTCCTGTAATATTTTAATAAAATGATGAGAAATAGTTTGGTATAAAACTGTGTGTCGTCGACTTGTTAACTAACGCACACATAAGCTGAGCACGTGACAAAGTGCATCATATAGTCATCCACCTGAATTAGAGGACGCGCATTTTCTCGGAGCTACTTTTTTTCGTAGCCGCTGAGAGACACATCCAGCAGCCTTTAGATTTAGGTTTTTAACCGAGTAGTTTCCACTTCAACATGCTCGATTCTGATTCTAAAATGAAAGTAGATTCCCAAATGAGCTACCAGCTAAACAGAAATAGATTCCACGTATCTTCACTTCATATCAACCGATGCTGGAGCTTCATAAGCAGCCATGCCATCTGCATGGAATGTCTCAAGCGTCGCACTTCAAGAAGCAAAATCTGCATGGAAGCTATTCTTACAAAATCAAGTATGGAAGTATCCAAACTTGATTTCACCTGGATAAAAACTTATTATAGTCTTGTGAGTACCATGACTTTATAACAGCGTGTTTCAACTTCTCCTCCACTTTTGGACAAACGTGAAGTGAAGTAGAAAATTTCACAGGCCTCTTCAATAGTCTTGATCAACAACTATTAACATTTTGAAGTAAAAAAACTATCTAGTGTGAATCACATTAGTGCATGTTATTTGAGTTTGCACACTAGTCATAGATTGAAGAGTTATTTACTTGATAGAATACAATTTGAACCTAAATTTCTTATTGATATGCTTTAAATTTTGTTTTACCCTATGGGACCTTATGGGATCCATCACACATATTTTAGTATCAATTTTAGTGCAATTAGTGGAACTCGGTCGCAACAATCTTCTTCGGCAATTCTTTTCTTCTGCACTTTTCAACACCAAATAGGTGGGAAATGCCAAGCCCAAGACTTTTAGAGTACTAAACTGATCCATCTCATATCACCGGAAGCGGGATCCCTTTGTAGAGGTAGATACGGGGCAAATGAAGAAAAAACAAAGGCAGTTATGATTGAACAATTCAGAGCAACTTCTAGACTTTTGAGGAAAAAATTGTTGTAAATCTGTATGATTCATCCCAAATTCGCTATGTGTGAAGGAACACATACAAAACTTCACGACGGTGGGCCGTAGATGGTGTCCCAATGAGTAGAACAAAACTTGATGGGTCCATCAAGCAATTTAGGTTCCAACCGGGTCCATCAATTAAATATTTTGAAATTGAAAATAATCACACTTGTTCAACACGAATAATTGAGTACAAAGGAAGTATAAGAGCATATACGAAGATCCATCCTACAAATCTACTCTCTGAAATTGATAGGTATATTGCCACAAAATTATATAAAGAAATGTATAAATGACGATGTGGAAAAACATAACTTGATTTTAATTGGGAATTACGAGTTTCAAACCTCAATACAATCGTTTTCCGTATTTTCAAGTTTGAGAGGAATTTGATTATTTGTATGACTGGAGATTGAGAATAAGTTTTAAATTGGAGAGAATCGAGTTCCATTGTAGATGCGGATTCTACATACTCACATCTCATCATATGTAATATTTTGCACTTTATCTATAATTTCATTTGCTTATTATGATTTTTGATGCATGTATTGCTTCATGATGTATAACATTACATAATTTTTTATGCATTAATAATTTGAAGAAAAAATTTATGCTAAAAAGTGAAATATCAAAATTTCTTCATAAATTTGGAATGTAGATTTATTATTTATAATTTATTAATCAATAGAACTTCTAGTTTGATTTTTCTTTTATAAACATGGCTTTCTTTGATGTATACATCTAATTTCAGATAATTAATATGTTTATTTATAATTTTATTTGCACTAAAAACACAGAAAATGTTAAAAGTACTTAGTTTTGAAGTGTAATTAAGTAAATAATATAAATTAGCTTATATTAAAATTATTATTGTAAGATATAATTTTAAAATATGAAAAATAAAATACTTTTGCTAATAAATATTTTTCATTTTGGATCAAAAGAAGTCCAATTGGATTCAACTGATTGACAAAGTTGATATCTATTGTGGAGGTTACTCACTTTGAAAATAAATGTATAGACATTTAAAAGCTTTTTTTGTACATTCATCATTGTTTATGCATCGTGTGATCTTCATCGGGGATTAGAGTTCATATAGTTATATATGATACCATGTATGTGAAGCTCGCGGGCTTTCAAATATTATGTTTCTGAAGATTAATGTGTAAATGAAACACGACTTCTTCCAAAGGATGAGTGTGATTTCCAGTTTTGAGGTGTACAAGTTTTGAATATATTGATTGTTTTGAACACGTTTATGGTAAATTTGAAAGTTCGGAGTACAAACCATGGGAGAGGGATAACCTGAATTTTGGCAATACCATTTTTTCAATCTACTGCGTCAAAGCATTTTAGTCAAACGTGCTTTCCATTGTGGAAATTGATTCTCCAAACACTATGACAAATAAACGGCGAATGTAAGATAGGCAAGAGGTTTAATCATGAACCATTCGCCAGAGGCGTCAATATAGTACGACATTAATTTCCCAATCTTGCATACTTTCTATGACGGAAGACGATCTGATATCCGGTTTGCAGCTTTGACTAGTAAAAACAACACAAAATTTCTCTGTTCTCACCTCCTCCAGGTGGAAAAGAACGAAGCAGAAGGAAAAGAATAACAACGGGGATTTTTCATCGACATTCATTCCCTGGGAGAACTATGTCGGAGGATGGATCTAGGCACTGAGCTAGTTTCTTGGAGTCCACGAGTTCCAACTGAGCCGGTCTTCACAGCAGGTAACCGAATGAGAGGATGACCATCCTTCCTGATTTCTTCCTATCACCAAATGATTCCTCCTGTCACCAATTTGAAATATCTGATATGGGAACATATTGAAGGACATGATCTCGACTTACTATGAGGAATTGGAACATGGCCAAAGATATGATGGCATTCATGTCGTAAGCCAGAGGCTGCTAATTAGGCTGCCAGAGCCGAGGAGAAAACTTGAAGGTCAGATGGGGATGTGCAAGAACTGCAGGTTTTCAACGAGCGACATGATATATATCTACGGCAAACATCCTGCAAAAAGTTGGAAGATTCATTCTCACGGGGTGAGCACAGAAGAAGTCGAAAAATCCTGTTGTATTAAACCAGACGCGGGTTGCAGGCGAATCCTATCAATTTTGACTCTCGGCATTTGTGAACTTGGAAGAGAATGCATTGTTCTGAGAGCTTGAGACGATATAAGACGTAAATTACCCACATGCCTCATTACAATTGATGATCTGTTCATAAAAATGTTCTGTTATTTAAATGGTCAGGAGTGATGGGTACTGAAGGTAAGTTTGAAGATGAAGCCCGTATTTAACTATTATATTTGACAAACTATGGCACTAGCTCTTAAAATGCTTAATCAAACAGAATATTGGCTCAAAATCGACAATCACAACCGATTGACTGTTATCGATTTTGTGCAGGACGACTGCAGTTTTCTCATGAAGGCCAGAAAGCTTTCAGTTTCCGGTGCATGAACACCTAAGTGGATGACGTTGTTTATCGTCGTTGGAATCTTACAGTACAGTACCAATGTACGAAGCTGTTCGTGAAGTAGTCGTGATTTAAGTGAAGTCGTTACAACCCGACCCTTGAGCTCTAATGCAGTGCTAGTAACATGACACCAGAGGACGTATTATTGCGGAAGTTAAGGATTCTCAACATGGATCATTCAGAACAATACTTGCTGGTAAGCATTCACTAACAGGTCTTTACAACAATTCCCGTCTTCAACACCATCGCAGACGTACATGATTCTCTCGCTTCCAGCCAATAGACTTCATCAGGGGTACCTTGGTGTTACTTTCCAATAGCATCACAATGGGAAATAATCGATACTGCATCTAATATACATCATAACCGTATGTATTCTACTGGAGTATCCGAAGAACCGGCCACTGAAGTAATTGCGCTTCTATTGATTGCACTCTATTCATACGTTACACTACTTGAATAGAAGTCCTTTGGATATACGCGGACTAAAAAAACAAAAAATGAATAGAGTTCTAATGTAAGGACGCAATAATAGGATCGGAAAGAGGAAAGGGGTTGCATGGGGATTACCAGCCTGTCGCTGAGTTGTAGTATGATCTACGTGGTGTTCTGTCTCCACTGCAAGTCATCGCCCTTAACCAACTCTGATCTCTCCACCGCTGCTATCCATACAGCCGTGGAGTACGTTCGCAGGTGAGTGTACATTCATGTACTTGATCATGACGTACGTGAATGCATGCGCATATATGTCAAAATCAATTGACGGTGGATTCTGAATTCGTTCGAGCGGGGTTTTAGAAGAACTGGAAGATGATGATGAGAAGAGAGTACGATGTGAGCGTGCACCTTTCACACTTTTACTCCTCCATCCTTTCTTCTGGAAAGTTTGCAGCGCCCCGCAAGGAGCGTAGCACAAATCTCCCTGTCTCGATTAGATTGATTCTCTTCGCCTTTAGGACTGCTCAAACCTATACATCGCAATTTCTTACGTTGAATTCATGGTAAGACAGCAAAACGGTCTGAGGATTCTCTTACTTATCTCGCAGCCAAATCGTTACTGCCAGTATTCACGTCTCCTATAGGGAAGAGCAGCAAGTCAGAACACCACTATCGTCCAGGGCCTCGACTGACTGAAGTGTGAGTGTCTTTATGACATGTACTTTCAAACTGCACTGGAGATTGAGCTTAGCTGGACGTGTACAGGACGAACAAGAATGGAAGTTCTAACATAAACCAGAGATGTAGCAGCTATAATTTAGAAGTTTCAACTCTTCCTTTGATGCTGACCTCTTTGGAGTTTTCGGTGGATTCTCCCCTTAAAATGAGCTGTGTCACTGAGGAGCTAATTATTCATTAGAACAACATCGACCATAAATATGAATAGGATAAATGGAACAGCGGCGCGAGGTTTCTCCCCATTTTTGCACACGAATGAACCGGCAGTAGCTGAGACTCTTCTTTACCTTCGTTTCAGGATTGTTTTGCGCGGGTCGCGATGATTATGTCGGACTGTATCCTGTAGCCCAATTCAATCTCTTGTGGTCGCAGAAAATTTAGACCTTCTTGTATGTTCTAAGTCAGTTTAGAGGACCTCTCTTTCATGTCGGCAGATATTTCAAATTTCCTCCATTCAGGACCATTCTTATAAGGCGAGGTGTCACACGTCGCAAAATATGTATCGTGGACGAAAAGTCCGCCATCGATATTCGGGCATCTGTGCAGCGCGTCGACGCCCAAGTTCTTTGGCAACAGCGGCCGAGAAAGTGGGAAGACACTTGTGCGGAGGTGGGCAGTCTTCAAGAGCACCTGTTGAGGTATCATTATCATAATTAGAAGCACCGTCTGCATCTGCGACACAAAGACCTGTCGAGGCATTCAGAAGACGGAGTCCATCATAACCTAGAATCTCGCGGTGCTCTACGGCAAGCTGCTGAATTGCTCGTAAAGGCCTCGGAGAATTCAAATGCACGAAAGCCAAAACGTCGAATCTGTCCGCCGAGACAAGCACAAGCCGACGATGAGTGTCATACCTGAAGAAAACGAGACACGCAAATGGGCAGGAGTGGGTAGCGGTAGTTGGTAAACGTGGCCCCTGATCGACGATCTGCAATTCTATTCGAGGGAGCCTCACCTTGACACTGGTTCGGAACCACGGCAGCTGGTCGTCCGGGCCACGACGTGGCATCCTTCAAGCACAAGCTGGCCTCGTCAGCGGTGGCACTATTATAAGCGAGCGGTTGTTGTGTTGGCAGCTTGACTCCCCGAACGCGAAAGCGTGGCAAAAGCCTTTTGAATTTGAATCACAGGCACGCGATGGCTATGGGCGAACTCCTGGCCTTTCTCGCCTCGGGAGCCCCGAGGCCACAGGCAGTGGTTAGCAATCTCTCGAGTTTGTGAGAAAACTTTTTTGCCTTGACCCGATCAGCACCGACTAGAGCGACATAGCAGGCTTCATCGTCAAACATGATGTTGATGAATGTCTGTGTGTAGATTTGCCGTATGGATTGGGCCACGCTTCGTTTAAAGGACCTGTGGAGATGATTGTCCAGTGGTGATCCTTTGATGGCAGTAGCTTAACAGATGTACAAAGTTGGATGAAGAGATTGCACATCTGTTCGGTTATTGACATCAAACGACTGCTATCGAAGGACGGAACGCCTCCTCCGTGTTTAGGACCGTGGAATCGTGATCATTTGAACTCAGTGACGTAGAGGCGTCCGAATTGGAGCAGATTGTTCAGCTTATCTGATCAGACGTTTTCTTGGTAGATTGGATCGGACGAATTCTTGAAGATAGCTCTTGGAAGTGAATCCCTCTGCTTAGTTACATTAAGAAAGCGTGGTATTTGTTCAGCATAGGATTGTTATTTGATCGGACCTGGCATGGAGCGGGAAAGCATTACAGTGGAAGTTTGCAAAATGCCGATGCGGCTACGCTCCCAGATGCAATGGAAGCCTGGATCTATGCAGGGATCCTCCCGAAAGAAAAACTGACACCCGAAATTGTCGAAGGTCTTGCATTTGACCGAGAAATCCGAGAGGTAGATTTGAAAGGCAAATTTGATGGCTTTTCGAAAGTTGTGAAACATGACAGCCTTCCCCCATCTCCTCTACAGATTGCCGGGCTTTCATCTTTCACCCTGGCAGCTGTCCTGGGCGGTCCTCTTGAACGTCCCATCATGTGAAGCCTTCCCTCCGGAAGAAAACCACAAGTTTCTG
The DNA here is from genome assembly GCA_037833965.1 of Marchantia polymorpha subsp. ruderalis. Taxonomy (NCBI): domain Eukaryota; kingdom Viridiplantae; phylum Streptophyta; class Marchantiopsida; order Marchantiales; family Marchantiaceae; genus Marchantia; species Marchantia polymorpha. Next base: position 1,079,761 of record AP031357.1, read on the forward strand.
CTTTTAACACATGGCGATCGGTGGCACATTGCGGCAAGCTACAGTTTGTGCCATTTTCATATTCCGTTCGATAGAGATGAAGTCTGCAAACCGAGAAACTGTGGACTGGACATTAAGACCGACTCAGCGTGAGCCTTGTCTTGATGCACTGACAAATAACGAATTGGTGTAGAGGCGAGCAGGAAACAAAAATTCAGGAAATCTCAAATCTGGTTTGATAAATGCGAAACTTTTGACACTGTGAACAGCCTCGTGATAGCCTTGTAATTAGTGTCAAGTGATCTCATTGCTTACGAAACAGAGGCTTCTCGAGTCCAGGACTCGCTCGCGAGTTCCGAACCCCGAGGCCGCGCACTCGGCGACAGCAGCAAAATCACAAAAATTGGATGAAGTCCACGACGTGTATTTGCGCTGCCATCGTCAACGCAAGGTCAGACATTTCTACACCATAAATCAAACTGAAGTAATAGTTGCCACGTGCAAGAAATAAACTTTTACTGGGAATTCTGGTTTTTCAAGAATTGGTCGATCCCGGATTCATGAAATGTTCTTGCGGGCACCTCGCAGCTCTGCAAACAGCGGAATCGTATTTCCAAACCTGAAGATCGCACCCGCCAAATACTCCCTGATCCGAATGTAGATACTGGTCCAGTCTTTCTAAATCTGTCATACTGGCCATGAGTTTGTCACGCAGCTGAAAATCAACTTTCTCACTAGTTGTGTAGAATAATTACGTATTTTTTTTATTGTTAGTATATAATTTGATAATATCACGAATCAATAGTTATATTACACTTTACATATATTGACTATTTATTCTCATTGAAATAAATATTCATACTAGATGCTATTAGAAGCATTATCTGCATTCGAATCGCGATTAGTATTTAATTGTCATTAAGATTAGTATTTAATGCAATTAATCTACAATTATCACAGAACTGTTACTTCAGAAACAATTACGAATGTTACATCCGTAATGGTTCATCTCAAAATGGTTAAATCCCATCCATAGTACATCCGGGATGTACTATGGATAACCACCAGGTCTCTGATGACATATCTTATGAAATCAACCAAAGAAGCATCAATCACCGATATGTCTAAAAACACTGATAGGCGAAGAGTTAAACTCATCGGTCAGTCAATAGCTCTCCGGGATGATCGCAGATTTCGGTATTTCCCGAGCACTCTTCTCGTCTTCGAATTCCACTCGAAGTCACTGACAGCAGCTGAGGATGACTACGAGTGCGTGGATAAACGGATCACAAACAGAAAAGCCGTTGTGCATGAAAGTAAAGATGATGGCAAGCTGTAGTATCAGGGAAGGAACAGAGCGAAGTGCGTCGGAGTCGAAATCAGACGAAGAGGACTCGCCAGTTTGCGGCGTGTGACTGCTCACTGAAATCTGGATAGAATTCTGTACAAATTCGCGCCAATGCATCTAGTGCTTGTCACAGGATTGGATGTCACAAAGGAGTCATCAGATCGGTAAAAGTCTGTCGTGCCTTCGAGAACCTAGAAACACATCTATGGAATCTCCACATTGGAGTCAAAATTGAATGAAAACTATTGCGACTGTTCATTTAATTGATTCACTTATGAACATGCAGACTCATGACTCATGCTTCAGGTTGATTTCGACGACTGAACACAAAACATGCACATTCTCTCAAATTCATTGGTTAGACATCGGGTCCTCTCTGATCTTCTTCTGAACCTCAAAACTTTGGTTCGCAGATTATGAAATCATCTATGTTTTCATGTGTGTATTTTAGGATATTATTTTTCCCATGCCAAGAAAATTTCCGGTGATATCAGCGATCCACATATAAATGTCACATCCGACTTGACGAAGTAATATAGCATAATCAAAGGAAGACCCCATCACGTGTACAACGATGTGACCAGTGTAGGATGGGGCGAGGTCCCAAATTTTTATCAATCATTGTGCATAAACCAACTTACTGGTCGGGTCCTTTGAAACTTATCACAATCTTATCATAATCACAATGGTTAACAAAGTCTTTAGCATAATTTGAAGTTAAAAACGGATGCAGATATGACTAGCAAGAGTTTTAAGCTAAACTACAAGAAAACCTCCAAAAAAAATGAAGAGGAAAGTATGATGAGTTTGTACGCCTCATACTACAGCATTAGTTCCATGATTGAGCCACACAGACAGAAAACTGAAGTAAAATGACAGATTTAACATAAATGATTTTATTGCTAAATCAAGTGGGGCCATATGAAACCTCAGGCTCATATCCATTGGTCTAAAGGGCCTGCACTGGGCCTCCTTGGAAAGGAAGCACGCTACTGTTCTTTTCTCCTTTGCTGTCATTCATGTACTAAAGACTGTCAGTTTTGATAACCTGAACTAAAACCAATGATTTGGTTTTGTCGCTTCCAAGGAGACTATGCATGGATCAGCCATAAAGGAGAGACCATATAGAAATGGTGTGAATTGACGTACAATGGTTTGATCTGATCACGAGAACTAGTCGTCTGACATTTGGGTGGAAATAACCAGAATGTCACTCCATACTTTCACCCTACAGCTCAGATGAGAACTAATTATATTATGGAAGAGCAGCCAAATCGGGATTCCCCACTGTGGACCCAGACGTGCAACCTTGAATCTCTCTCTACTTTAGAATACGAACTTGTTCTCCTCCGAGTGGGATTCGGTCTGAAAGAATTAAGTACCTCGACACTGGGTACGGTTGGCTGTCATATGGATTGCCGAATTGATGATGCACGTCCTAAGAACTCCCGTATAAGTTTATCGGTATCTCTGGGTAATTGCGCAGCAATGTAAAATCTTCAGTGAGGCGGCGAAATGTATAGTAACTATCATATTCGGTTTCGTCATCCAGGAACAAGGTTTCTTCCACTTCATGGCCTCCCAGTTCATCTTTCATTTTGACGTTCATCAAGGATGGCGTGCTAATGGGTCGTGGTAAAATCACACGAAGCCCGATATTCTCCAACTGCTCCCACGTACTCCCATATTCACTTTTATCGGAACACGTACTGTCTCTCACGCATTCAGCCCATGCTTGGGCTAGTTCTTGTGGCGGCTGACTAGGCGGAAGGAAGCAAAAACATTCTCCCTGCTCGAGTCTCCTCATCTCCGGCTGATGCTTGAGTGGAACAGGCTTCCTTGATATTGGCGATATCCGCGGTGGTACAGCTTGCCTCGGACTCTTGGAGTTCAAATCTAGTGGAGGAATCACTTTGAACTCTTTCAAAAATGCAGAATGTAGCTCTATCAAGCGCAAATTCTCTTCACTTTCCAAGGTACAAGAAAAGCAATTCAAGTCTTCTCCAATCTCGACACCCGTCAATCTCAGCACATCATTCTTCAGGTAATTCTCGCCATTCTGGAGGCCCAGCAGGAAAGTCTGTACAAAATTTCTTCGGACAGATTCCGGGTTGGAGAAGTATCCGGTGACCAGAATCAGCACTCGATGAGGAAAAGCCTCCTGCGAAATCACGCTGGTAATTTCTGCCTTCCAGCCTGAGACGAAAGAGATAATCTTCGTCATAGCCTCTTCCGTCGAAGCTTTCGTCTCAACTAAGTCATCAACTTTGCTGTGAGTCCGAGTTACCGTACTAGATCTGCCATAGTACCGACGGAGGTCTTGCGGATTGTTGTTCAGGACATGGTAATACTCCAGAACAAAGGCCTCCCCGATCAATTGTATCAGAGGAGGGTCAAATTCCTGCGGGACCGTATTGGCCATCTCTTGTCGAATGTCAACACCCTCGTTCAGATAAAAACAGGTGGACCACTTCCTAATCGGGCAGAGTAAATATCTTCTCGGTCACCAGCTTCAGAGTCTGCAGAGGCTCTGCTTGATACTTGACTTGTCAAGTACGTCCTGTGGGTCGTTCGTCAGCTTACATTCTTCTCGTCGCTCTCGTCGTTTGCTGCTGTATAATGACAGAAATTTGGAACCGACTGAAAGTCAATGGCAGTGCATACTAAGTCGGTGAAGTATGGCTCTCGGTTCATCACAACTCCACTGTCTCATGCGTGGCCCTCTTTGTTCCATGGACCAGCATCGTAGAACTTCTGGCACGTAATAGATCTAAGGGATACGATCCCATAATCCAGGGGCCAAACATGCTCCGGATCCTCTCCACCTCAAGCAGGTGTCGAGTGCCGCCAGGCGAAGTATAATAGACGGCTTCTGGCGGCTGAGACTCTGCTCTGCAGTAGCTTTGTAGTGGAGGACTGGCTGCTGGCGACGAGAAGAGTTTCAGATCCACTGGAAAGAGTCGTCGAAGCAACTTGTATACGTGAGGTAACGAGTGGCACATTCCGGTTCAGAAACGCGATGGTACGGCACAGAGAGCGCAGACTATTTTTGCAATCAGAGTGAGGGCTTGTGAGCTCGGGACTCGAAGTTTATGGAACGCCGTTGTCTTCGATAGAGCCGAACATGTCACCATGTCGGCCATGGGCACGTGTCCTACCAGAGTATCCGTTCGATCCGGCATTACTCGATGCTGGCTGCGCTCATCGATACTTGCTTCGGGACGATACTTCCGCTCTGCAGGGAAATTCAAGCGAGCGAGTATTCCGTTGGAGATGCCTTCACCGAGCACTAGAATTCCGGTTCAAATCTTGCATGTGGCGGCGGAGAGCGACCGGCCGGCCATTTTTAGTGTTCTCCACTCTACAACATTCAGTGCCAGAGGTTTGTATCGTTAGCGCGTGTCCGTGGACTTTTCGAATTCCTGCAGAGGAGAGCTAGCCCGTCCCATTTTTGCATTTCAGAATGAAGTCATCGGACGCAATCCGGCAGAAGACCGTCAGGGAGACTTCGGCCTGCGGACTGGGAGCGGTAAAGAGCTGATAAACGACTGCCTCAGCCACAAGCCTGTTACTGGTTGAATTTGAGAGCAGGGTCATGAGAACAGAGAACTCTCTTGCATGCAGCTCGAGTGAACGGATTGAATCGTCTATGGCGAGGAAAAATGTGAGTGATATCGAGGTGAGGAATCTGATGATAATCCCGTTACACTGTTTGTATGTAGCACCATATTGCATTCCTATCAAGTCGGACAGAACGGTCGACACAGATCCATAGGTCGCTTCCCACGGCCTCGTTCGTCTGGAACGTCGACCCGGACAACTTGAACCTACCGTTCAAAACGTGTAAATTGAACACCATATAAAAGTTGCTTGGTTTACAAGCAATTCGACTTTATTGTGAAACAAATCAGACAAAAATGCGAGAAATTCTACTTACGGTCTCAGGTAACAGAACACATTGAAATAGAAGGCAACAGCAATATCAGAAGATAACTACTAGTTGAGTCTGCTTCGCTCGTCCTAACTAGGCTCACATTCACCACATATCTCAGTCGGAATCTTCCCGTGAAGCAGACTTTTGTGGTTCACGAGTTCATGGTATGACAAAAGCGGAAAACGATCGTCTCTCTTGGAGTATCCTGTCGTTTAGTCCCGCAGTGAAGCCTATCCACTGCGTCGAAGTGTACATCATACATGCCAGGTGTGAAAAAATGTACACCATTCGGTGAAAAATGCAAGCTTTTATGCTGGATATGAAGAATCAAAAGTATTCCGACAGCTCCTATCGCTGAGTATCAGAGGAGGAATGTGGTTTGCCCATTCATTATTCCTGCAGAATTGACAGAACCGTTATTATCTGTGGGTGAGAAGATGCTGGTGGTTAACAGGTGAGGAGCAGCGGGAGGTTTCGAAAATGAAACGCGCCGCAAGACAAGCTTTCCAAGGTTTGGAGAGTCCTGTTAGTAGGAAAGGTAGTAGAAACAGTTACTTCTCGTCGCCCTTGAAGACGAGAAATACCTGTTCTTACTATTCGAGGTTGGTGTCTTCCATGAAGACACTAACCGTGAACCCCAAGGGTCGATCCGCCGACAAACCAAGAGGTAGAAACAGCAAAGTCACACCTTCTGGTCAGGGAAGCCATATGAAGAGGAATGACAAGAAAGCTAGTAAAGCGGCTATTTTTTATGTGACGAACGCAGTGACTTTTATAGGCAGAGGAGCAGAGGGTGAAGATGCTTGTATTTCCACGGAATCGACTAGGAGTTCAACTCCCGCATCAACCGTGGTAGGAGTAGTCCGATCTCGATCATCCAGGGCAGATGTTGGTTTCTCAGTTGCCGCAGGTCGTGAAAGCAATTATATCATGAAGAGTAATCCCTCGGAGTTTGCTGCTTTCGAGGCACACACAACTGGATTTGCCTCCAGGATGATGGTCAAAATGGGGTACGTTTGGGGTCATGGGCTCGGACGAGAAAAGCAAGGTATAACTCAACCGGTAGAGGCTGTCAAGAGGCCGAAGTTACTGGGTTTGGGTGCTTAGTAAGCTGTCCCAGCTGAATGTGCTGACTGATCCGATGTCTAAAAGAGCGGATATTTTGCTGTCGGCTGCGGCATTCACTGATCCGTCTACAGACACCTGTAAAATATCATGAGCTTGCAAGGCGGTTGGTGCTGGGTGGAGTTTTGCAGACGCCTGTCTTCGTCCCAAGTGAGTGGGCTTGGATCAAGATAGTTCTCATGTTGTCTATCGCACATCGTTCACGACCATACCTTCAAGCTAGGGTGACTTAGTCCCCGTAGCTCCTGTGGACAGGGTTCTGTGATACTTGCACTTACTTCGTCCGCCGAGTCATAGAGATGATTGTTCTGAAGCCAGTGCACATTTCCTATGTCGAAGACGTCTGAAGATCTTATGTTTTGAGCCAAAATGTATATCGTGTGCTCAGTACCCATGAACGCCAATTTTAGCGCTGTCTGACAAGATTTTTGTAAAGCTTGCCAGCGATTTCTATTCAGGAGGATTAGTTGTCTCCTTGTACATTGACCCAGGCTGGGATTTGTTATGAGACAAATCCAATTTACTGTAAATGCTGATGTTGGTGTATAATAGCAAATTTCTTCAATTATCTGCCTCGCTCGTGTAACAAGTGTGATACGTATCTGTGCATTGAAAATGCGGTCTTGCAATCTTTCACTGGTTTCTGGTGAAGACAGTGATGCTACTTTCCTGGAATTGCCAAAGAAGTATCTTTTAAAAGGTCACTACCACTTTGACATAAGACTGTAAATACGATTGAGTCTTCGGTCTCCAAAGAGAATGGGAGAATATCTTTACCCTCGAATCTTTAGCCCGATTTCCGCCTGTAGTTGCGAAAGTGATAAACCATGGAGCTGGTCTTAGTGGAAAAATGAAGTTTACCGGAGTCGTTGTTGTTCTCGGTGAGTTAGTGTCAGGTCCAATTACTTTGGTTTTGTTGGTCATTGGGAAGAAATAAGATCCCGTGCACTTGAAAATCATCCAATATCATTCCATGTCCCACTCAAATTGCCTGCTCATCAAATTTGTGGTACGCCGGCATGATTAGCTTTTGGTGAATTTTTGTGGTTTTAATCGAGGTGAACACCACATGACACCGTTATATCATGTGTGTATGAGGGCCAAGACACACAACCTACGGCGGCAGTGAACCCTCGCCAGTCAGGCCAGCTTCCCCCCTTACCATGGGAGAGTGAGCGGCAATTTAAGATATCCTAGTTAGCAAAGAAATCCGTTGCTGTGAAGTACCTGACACTTCCGCTTGGAAACCATGTTTTTCCTATATCGATCTACTACACGTGTATTATTGCGCCTTCTCACATTACTCCTCCCTGGCACTCCTTCACAAGATATATGTAGGTAGCTCCTTTTCACTCCAAAGGCGAGGGCCGTCCGTGTGGTAGAGTTTACAGTATTATCTCCAGTTGGGCGAGTTAGGGCCAAACCATACGACCGGCACCGGTAGTGAACCGTGTACTGCAATTTGCCGGCCAGCTCCCCCCTTTACCACACGGGAGGGTGCGGCAATTTAAGATATCCTAGGTGGCAAAAAAAATTTGTTGTTTCAAAGTACCAAGCACTTTCGCCTGGAAATCTGGTTTTCACGGTAATATAGACTCCATGTGTATTTTCGCGCCTTTTTCAAGTTACTCATCAAGGAGTCATTCTCACTGTATTGGAAATTTTTTGACATTCTCTCGACACCATGGACTCACACAGAACTCCACTTCATGACTTCACGCATCATGCATCCGCTTCCAACTCTCCAGCTATGGGGTCAGAATTCAGTGCGCAGGGTACTACCATTCCAACTTCGCCTTTTTTCAAAAGTTTCCCACACCAAGGTGTTCAAATGCCTTTTATTTTTTCACAGTCTTTTGTGCATTCCCTCCCGGGACTGCAGTTTCCGCGTGCAAGTCATGTCGCTTCCAGCGGCCCCCTTAGAGTCAATAGTGATTTTGAAAAACGCGAATTCAATGAATATGATGCTATACAGACGAAAACGAGGAAGAAACAAAAAATTGTCGGGTATAAAAAATAATAAAACTAAAATTACTCAGGTGGACGGCGTGAAAGAGGGCGTGGAATAGTAATGGGCATTGGAAGGATTATTGGATTATCCAATTGATCACAATACGAGTAAAAATGCATAGTGCATTTTCAGCCCCGCCAAAGCAAGGTGAGTCCAACATACACATATACCACATTGACTCTGTTTTTTATCGCAGGATACACTTGCTTTATTTTTGAGTGCTTGGGTTTTCCGATTTGCCTAGGGATTTTATGATAGGAATTTTATTCAGATCCAGTGATCTTTAACAAGATTATATTTTCTACACCTATGCTGGACATGGTCCCATGTTACCATCCACAAGTTTCAGCAAGATACGGTTCACATTACAAGACTTATTTGCTAAGGGTCGTGATTGTTAAAATTTGACAGTGTTTGGAAATCTTCTTGCGCCTCATCAGGTGACATCAAATATATAGTCAATTCCGTTTAGCCGACAAGCATTTATATTATCCTGTTGAAATCTGAAACACAGTACTTTTGTGAATTCTCAGTTCTTCGCAGAGTACTGAAATTTTTCAGGTTAGCATTTGTTCTACATAATCATAACCTTACGTCTGCATCAGCATACACATCAAACTCAAGCTTATATCAGATGCTAGCACAACTAAAGTATTAGGTGACATCAAATATACAGTCGATCCCGTTTAACCGACAAGCATTTGTATTATCCTATTGACATCTGAAACACAGTACTTTCGTGAATTCTCAATTCTCCGTAAAGTAGTGAAACTTTTCAGGTTGGCATTTTTTCTACATAATCATAACCTTGTGTCTGCAGCAACATACATATCGAACTCAAGCTTATATAAGATGCTAGCACAATTGAGGTATTTATGTACTTTCGTGAATTCTCAATTCTTTGTAGAGTAGTGAAACTTTTCAAGTAAGCATTTATTTTACGTAATCATAACCTTGTGTCTGCAGCAGCATACACATCAATCTCAAGCTTATATGAGATGCTAACACAACTAAAGTATCAGGTGACATAAATTATAAAGTCGATCGCATCTAGTGGACAAGCATTTGTATTATCCCATTGACATCTGAAACAGAGTAGTTTTTGTTTAAACTTTTCAGAGTATACAAAGCTATCAATGTATACAAGTCTTGAATTTGTTTAACAGCTCTAGCAAGAAAACTAAGTGCTGATAGTGAGCTTTGAGCTATGTGCGTCTTTCCTTTTTTGTATTCTAAAAATACGTCGCTTATATTAGATGCTCGCAAAGTATTCGCGTACTTTCGTGATTTCTCAATAATTCGTAGAGTATTGAAACTTTTCAGGTTAGCATGTGTTAACATAATCATACCCTTATGCTTATACACTCTTATGTTTTTGTGTTTTGTTCAGGTGTCTATAATTGGTGACTGCTTCATACAAAGCTAGTGTCAATGTGTCATGATTTCAATAAAGACAGTGAAGCATGTAGGAAGAAGTGGAGTACAATCTATAACGAATACAAAGAAGACAAGGCTATGAATTTGAAGTCGGGATCACAACGATCAAAAAAATGCTGATGGTATCTCTTGGTGGACGAGTTTATGTTTGACAAGAAAATGTTGTTTCACATGCCCATGCCAATGTTATGTACGGAGATGGAGTGAAGTGCAACCTCACTTTGGAGACAAATAAAACGAAGCAAAAAAGCGTGAAGAGTTCATCAAAATCACCGGAGCTTAAGCAAAAAGAGGATTTGTTTTTAGAAAGATGTCTTGGAGAGCTTAAAGAGAATAGTAAAATTTTGCTAGATAGTTTGAAGACCAATGATGATATAAAAATGGCTTCATTAATGAGTATGCAAAAAACCATGGAGAAATTGATTGATAAACTCTAGGTGGACAGGATTTCCTACAGGATTTCAGAGAAGTGCACTTTAGCTTCTTCTTTTTGTCTTCACGTCATGAAGTGACACACCTATTCTTCTATGTAATCTTCATAATAGTAAATTGGAGATGTTGTTTTGAGCTTTTTCCAGACCTTTCGACTTCTTTTTGTTGCTTTTTTCAAGTACTAAAGTTGGTTGTTTCTTCCATCATTTTTGAGCACAGATATGATATCTTCGGAATTTTGTTCTGTTGGATTTCTTGCTAGTCACACTTGCTAGGCTAATGAGAGAGTCCATATTTTTTTAACCCTTGATCTCAAATGATGAGCTCATTCCATTATAAGGTTCACAGTCTTAACGTCTGAGTTCTAACAGTGTTTCTTCTATGTTTCACAAAAAAAATACAGTAATCATATTTACTATATTCAATACTATATAGCTACTGAAAAACTAGTTCTTAGCTAGTTCGATGCGTGCAACATTGATTGAAAAGCATTTCTATCAAGAGAGTAAAGCGGCGTTCAACATTGTGGGAGTCTCGTGTGATTTACATGCACTTTCTGGATGTGTAGACTGAAAATTTGTGCAATCTTCCTGTCAAAGATATTGTGACATTATCTTTGCTTTCTTTTGTCTAGTTTGATGAAGATAATCAAGGATCTTATGCATGCCGACTGAAATTTGTGGTGCTCATCTGAGAAATATGTATGTAGAAAGCCATATGTAAATTTTCATGATGACTACAAATAACATTCAGATATTTTCTTCCCCTAGTTTTTTCCATTATGCAGTATGAGTGAATTTTGAGTGTTCAAGCATTAGCAAGAATGAAGACCACTTGAGATCCAAGAATTTTGCTGGAGTACAACGTTCTATAACTTTTGTCTAATATTCATACTCAACCTAAATATCACTGTTTGTAAATTTAACAAAACAAACCTTTTAACTTTCTTCTATGTTTCACAGAAACAATACTAAAGTACTATATAGCTACCAAATAGCTGAATGTTAGTAAACATATTATCAAATGTTCGACAAATACAGGTTTAAGTAACCATCCATCCAACATCAACCTTAAAATAATAACAGAGCGTGTGTATATATTGGGTCCAGATAATCCTCATAACAGATGTCTAAAGCCACAAGTCTAACTAGTTCACCGAGAACCTTACTATTTGCTAGCTTTAGAAAATGCACAGAACAACAAATACTAGGCTAGGTTAGTCGACGTCCATGAAAAATGTTTCTGCCACACACTCTTATGTTTTAGCCATCCACAAACTCTTAGCAATGCTATTCCGCCTTGCACACAACTCTTTTGCAGTTTTATCTCCATAGAAACCTTGGAAGTTGTGTTCAATTCCAACAAAGCTATGTAAAGCATTGTTAGCCACCGCAAGCTTTTCTTGTCGCCCACACCCCGAAGGTGTCATAAGTGACAATCCATTGTGCACTTCGTCTGATGCCTCTTGCAACCACTCTGAATTTGAGAAGTTGTCTCCTAGGATGATGCATGTGTTATGTAGCACAAGGCAAGTACTCACGAACTCAGACACGTTCTTAAGTTGCACGTTGATACTTTTTAACAATATTTGTCATCTAACCTTGAGCATTCCAAATGCTCGCTCAATGCACATATGAGTGAAACTCTGAACAAAGTTCTAGTTGTATCACTCTCGAGTTAGTCCATCTTTGTGACTCCTGAAAGGGGCTAACATCCAAGGGCGGCATGGAAAGGCCGCATTCCCAACCAAAGCATAAGGTGCAAGCTTTCTAGCTTCACACAATTGGCCAATTGCGGTTCTTCCTCACAGGTTAACGTCATGCATGGATCTGACTCATACAATGTCAAAATCCTAAAATAGTCACTTGCTACATACAACACCCTGCAAAAGTATAGAGTGAAATCCCTTACGATAATAGCCTAGGTGCCACGATTGATATGTGAAAATTATCCACCGCATCAACCAGGTACGGTATTCCATTAAGATCTTGGAACTCTCGAGCAAATTTATCCACATCCGGAGACTGTGGACGTCATTGTCCATTCAGGTAATCTAAGGAAAGAAAGTGAATATTGAAAACTCTGATGAAAAACACATGGAATTGAGTAACTAGGGTTTAGAATGCAAGAGTCTAATGTAGAATTGAAAGAAAGTGAGCACTGAAGTTTAGGGTAGGAAATCCTATGGCAGAGGAAAGAAAGAGGGAAAAAATTATGAAGTGACAATATACTCTTATTCTCGATAGGTGTCCATTTGCAAGCACTTTTCATTGCAAAACTGCCGGCCTTGTGGTAGCCTTTAGAGTATTGTGTACAAGTGGCCGAGCGAGATCTACGAAGATTCCCTTATCTACTAGCCAAGAGGGAAGTGCCGGTTGACAGTTGTGTGGCTTGGCCCTGAGGCCTACTAAAACCAGGTTATCTTTTAGCCAAGAGGTTAGTGCCGACTGCTGGTCATATGGCATCGGCCTGAGTTTATACTAGCAAACATCCACGTTGAGAAAATCGTGGATGGGTTTTCCGCTGTTTTGAGCACAAATAGAATATTTCATGTTGGAGTTGGAAGTCCAGTCATTATTGTCAACTTTGGGATTGTAGTCAATAAGGACTACTTGCATCTTGCATTTTCTTCTGAATGAGTGATGTCATAGAATTTCATAAAGTTTTTCATCATCAGAAATATCCGTGGATTTATTTGTCAATCTATTGTTTGTGTATCGTGAGCATTTTCACGTACCTCAACTCTATACTGTTCTACTCCTGCTGAGATCACAAAACCTCTCTTCTCAACTTCATCTAATCTAATGCTTCTTTATTTCAAGTCACGTGGTTAGAAGCATCACTATCCATATATCATTTGTGGTTATGGTGATCGATCACATCATTGCAATGATGGAGTTGATCGATTCGCATTGTTCTTCCGAAGGTACACCTATAAAATTACTCTATGAGTAAGTAGAAGCAAAATGACTTTCCTTACCACACGTCCAACAAGTAAGACTATTACGTTAACGAATCTGATGACATTGCTGGAGTTGTGGAATTATGCTCCTGCCTCCTATGTATCAACGATTACCGAATCATCCATTGAGAACTTCTACCGTACTCACGTCTCATTGGTGCACGTTGCCATTGCAAAGTTAGAGCTGCATCTTTTCTCCAAATCGTTGATTTCTCATCATTTGTCTGTGTTCGTTAATGAGAAGTTTGGAGATAATCTTTTCAAAGGAAGTAAGCTACTTCAAAGGAGCAATGCATTGAATAACCCCTTCGTAAGATCGTGGCAGTCCATTTAAAACGATTGAAGCCATAATCTTGTCACTCACAACCTCTCCTATTAACGACAACTTGTTTTTCACTTCCCTTGCTTTCTGGTGTATTGTGTAATTGATACTACCTCCATCATTTTGAGTGAGTTTAGTTGCTGGAAAAAGATAAGTATTTGTCCTTGATCACCCAATTGGAAATTTCTCTCTAGCGCTTGACAAACATCAGGTGGATCATCATTCTCAAACACTAAATCCACGAGACTATCACTTAAAGATATTGTAATTGTCATATGTGCTGTGTTCTTCAGTTTAGTAAGCTGGATCTTGTTCACAAGTATGCCATTTAACATGACAGGTGAACACTCCACTGTCTTGATTTTGTTTGTTGTCACAATCCAAAGATCAAATAGTTTGAGCATGGAGCTCATCTTCAATCGCCAAACATGATAGTTGGATTCTCCCACCAACTTGTTATTGTCTATAGCAAGCATCATCTTGCCATCTCCATCCATGATCAGTCAATTAGCACAAGCAACTAAAAATAAACATCGCCTCAAAGAATAATAGTAGAGCTCACAATAATCTCTCTATACTAGTGTTCTCTGTCTTGCTCTAATACTATGTATAAAATATAGTGTACACTATCAACCAACTGATGTTTATTGTTAAAGTAATTTCTTATATGAGGTTTTTGGAAATCTAGGTTAACACCACCAAGATATGGTTAGGTGTCTAATCACTATCTACTATGTTTTTTATCTGCTCCTGCAGAGGTGTGATACGGCTACGTCAGAGCATAAGGTGGGAGTCACACTGCTCTGTAGTGTGACTCCCACCTGCTTTGACAGTAAAAATCAGCTAGTTCAGAGTGAACGTTGTATTTCGACCAGTCTCTTCGTACTTGACTTGTCAAGTAAACCGTCTTTGTTCCATGGACTAGCATCGTAGAACTTCTGGCGCGTATTAGATGTAAGGATACGTTTCCCATCATCCAGGGGCCAAACATGCTCCGGATTTTCTCCACCTCAAGCAGGAGTTCCGAGCAGGTGACGAGTGCCGCCAGGCAAAGTATAATAGACGGCTTCTCTGGCTGCTGAGACTCTGCTCTGCAGTAGCTTTGTAGTGGAGGACTGGCTGCTGGCGACGAGAAGAGTTTGAGATCCACTGGAAAGAGTGATCGGAGCAACTTGTATACGTGAGGTAACGAGTGGCACATTCCGGTTCAGATTCGCGCTGGTATGGCACACAGGGCGCAGACTATTTTGCAGTCAGAGTGAGGGCTTGTGAGCTCGGGACTCGAAGTTGATGGAACGCCGTTGTCTTTCGATAGAGCCGAACATGTCACCATGTCGGCCATGGGCACGTGTCCTGCCAGCGTATCCGTTCGATCCGGCATTGCTCGATGCTCGCTGCGCTCATCGATACTTGCTTCGGGACGATACTTCCGCTCTGCAGGGAAATTCAAGCGAGAGGGTCTTTCGTTGGAGATGCACTCACCGAGCACTAGAATTCCGGTTCAAATCTTGCATGTGGCGGCGGAGAGCGACCGGCCGGCCATTTTCAGTGTTCTCCATTCGACAACATTCAGTGCCAGAGTTTTGTATCGTTAGCGCGTGTCCGTGGACTTTACGTATTCCTGCAGAGGAAGGTAGCCCGTCCCATTTCTGCATTTCAGAATGAAGTCACCGGATGGAATCCAGCAGAAGACCGTCAGGGAGACTTGAGCCTGCGGACTAGGAGCGGTACAGAGCTGATTAACGACCGCCTCAGCCACAAGCCTGTGACTGGTTGAATTTGAGAGCAGGGTCATGCGAACAGAGAACTATCTTCCATGCAGCACGTGTGAACGGATTGAATCGTCTATGGCGAGAAAAAGGCGAGGTGAGGGTTTCTGATTATAATCCCGTTACACTGTTTGTATTTAGCACCATATTGCATTCCTATCAAGTCGGACAGAACGGTCGACACAGATCCATAGGTCGCTTCCCACGGCCTCGTTCGTCTGGAACGTCGACCCGGACAACTTGAACCTATCGGTCAAAACGTGTAGATGGAACACCAGATAAAAGTTGCTTCTTTTACAAGAATTTCGACTTCATTGAGAAACAATTCAGACAAAAATGCTAGAAATTCTACTTAAGGTCTTAGATTACAGCACACATTGAAATAGAAGGCAACAGCAATATCAGAAGATAACTACTAGTCGAGTCTGCTTCGCTCGCCCTAGCTAGGCTCACATTCACCACATATCTCAGTCAGAATCTTCCCGTAAAGTAGACTTTTATGGTTCACGAGTTCATGGTATTACAAAAGTGGAAAACGATCGGCTCTCTTGGAGTATCCTGTCGTTTAGTCCCGCAGTGAAGCCTATCCACTGCGTCGAAGTGTACATCACACATGTCTGGTGTGAAAAAAATGGACACCATTCGGTGAAAAATGCAAGCTTTTATGCTGGATATGAAGAATCAAAAGTATTCCGACAGCTCCTATCGTTGAGTATCAGAGGAGGAATGTGGTTTGCCCATTCATTATTCCTGCAGTACTGACAGAACCGTTATCATCTGTGGGTAAGAAGATGCTGGTGGTGAACACTACGGCTTTCTGACAGTTGTGGAATCAGTGGTTCTACGTTTGCGGCCTGTGGATTTGGACGCACCAGCATAATCCGCATCCACAACCACAACCACCATCTTGTTTTCAAAGAGTACTAGGCACTTGCACGAGACAATAGTCTACTGTTATTGATCACTAGCCATGATAGTGGTCACGCAAGGCTCGACCTGTCCTGTCCTGTCCAGGGTAAAAACTTCGCCGCACGCCATGGTTACCTTATGCCTCGAGTGTACATCTTGACCAGTTCCTCCACTGCGATATGACATCCAACGCTATCTCTTTCCCATCTCTCGTCAACTAAATGAGTTTTCAGCTTTTGGAATACGCCAATCAGGTTAGAGGATTTCTTCCCTAGAAATTGTGCGCCGAACTTACCGACTTGTCGCACCAACTCCACCTGCTTGCTCGTCCCATTCTTGAGGTCGATGATGCCAGTCTTGCAATATATTGCGAAGTCCTCACAATTATGAGTTTGCAAGTTATACGTTCCGAACCCATCGGTTCTCAGCAGGTAATTTGCTCGGTGGAGTACTTGTTCAGGTTCTTCAGCTTTCATTCCACTACAGCCTGCATCGTATGGTCCTATATCAGTTCATGTTTGAGACACTTGATCTGCCCTCAAGAGTTCCTCCGAACTGACTGACAAGTTTCGGAAAATGAAAACATTGCACCTAACGACATCCATTGCAGAGCTTCTGATTCCCGTGGCAAAACATTCCTGAAACATAGCGAAGGAGCCAACGAAAGGATATAAAATTCAGGTACGATAGGTACCTCCTCTGAGGCTCAAAGCCAATTCAGCTTTCGAAACCCCATAGAAGAAGAGACGTAGGCTATCCCCTTTGAGGAAACAATTCAGACAAGTCATCTGCACACCTCCTTTCTTATTCGTTCCGCATTCTTCACACCGAGATTTGCTAGTACTAGCCGACGAAGATGAGAAACCTCGGAAGATTGAACCCGGGCCTTCTCCATTACCTCCTGCAGCCTCACTGTTGTCCAAAAAGTGGATCACCTTGCCGTCGCCGATATAGATACCTGTCGTATCAAAAGCAACATATTTATAACTGCACAAAGAAGCTGAAGGGAGAATGTATCATGGTGAACCAAGAGCACGATGATTCTCCTTACAACGACGAACTCAGCCGAGACAAGAGAATCTGAATTTAGTGAAGTAAGCACCCAATTTGTAACCATATCTACATCTACATTTCCATAATTTCAGCCGGTAAAGGGCAAGCACCATGAGCAGGAGAAGACGAACTGAAGAATTTTTTTGGGATTCAGAGCCACAAATTCAATTGTTCAAGACACAGGATATCAGAAGCGCTTGACTGTCATCAGGATAAATCTACAGCAGCCTATCTAGAATCGATATTTTGCTCTGTTCTTAAATCAGGACAAGACCCCGGACGAACCGTCGACCGTGAAGAGTTCGTCTCCACGTGACACAAAGATCACAAACCAACATACTTCTCACAAGTATTCAAGACACAATTCAGAATGTGGGCACAGGTCGTTCAGATAATATCGGCAAAACCACTGGTTCGATTTTCATCGTACCGGATAGCATCCAAAAGGCCTAAACTATATATGTTGGCAATTCCCCTCGGAGGGGCAGCCCCTAGCTCCATGAATGGTTCTACCTTCCTGGCAGCAGTGAATTACACTGATAGCTAAATGAGTCTAAGAAGTCTAATGGTACCCCGTTTTGACACACATTTTGAACCACGAAGAAAAGCAGACCACATAGTCCAGCAACGTCGGCACCAAAGGGCTAGCAAAGTTTCCCACAACATCGACGACAGAACAGAGTTCCTTTTGTTCTAGGGTTGGGCCAAAGTCCAGAAGGTGAAACCGAAATTTAGTCCATCTACGTATCTATCGAGACGGAAAGACGCATTTGGACGAGCAATACAACGGTGACAGAATCGCACGGGAAATTTGAAGTGAGTGAATCTACTCGCGGACGGGCACAACTCTCAAGCTCGTGAGGAAACATGAGTAGGATCAAAATTATCTCACGATTTCAGTACTTGCGTAACCGAAGAATTTTCACGTTTCTGGGACAGGGCCAGTCCGCGAGTTTGTCCTTGCTGGTCCTACAAACTTTGGAACAATTGCAATCGCATGAAAATCATGAGCAGCAACCCACATCTGGATATCCGAGAGACGAACAGCATGAGAACCGCAGGCAAAAGTTGCTGCGGCAGAAGAACACCGAGGGAACAAACCACACACCAAGACACTGCATTCTTTCCTGCTCCAATCACCCAGGGTGGAGATTTCCATCTCGCTGCCACAAATCGTCATCGAACTTCCATAAGGCAATAAACCCTAGAACATCCAGCAACGTCGATCGAAGAAGCACTCCGGATCGCGGGGAGGGAGATGCGACGACCATGTGCTTTTCGTACTCATAAACTCGTCAAGCAAGATCGATGAGGCAGCAAGGGAGGACAAGGGCGAAGCGATGACTGGATGAGAACGGACCATGATGGGCATAACTCGAGATGGAGCCCGAGCGGTAGCAGTAGATGTGATCGGCGGGCCTCAGTTCCGACTCCTTGACAGCGTGACTGATTTTCGAGAGGAGGTCCATCCACCTGGCCTGACCAGCATGCACGGCTTCAATGCGATCGATGAACCGATCCAGGTCCGTCGCGTGGCAGAAGCGACAATGGCGGAACCCCACCCTCGCGAGCGAACCCTCAAAGCCACAACCCTCGCTTCGCACTCGACCGAACGCGCGATCGCCAAAAGCGCAGATCTAGAGATCCCCTTTTGCTTCGTGTCGCGAGACAGAGTCTTGCCAGAAGATCGCTTTTGCTTCGTGTCGAAGCCACGAGAGGAGGGACGAGGGCCTTCCCCCGAATTCTCGAGCGGCCTGATTTCCCGTTTGTACTGTACCTCTCGGACCATCATCGGGCCCCGCCCCCGAGCTTCATCTCTGACTTGTCCTTTTGGGGGCCTCTCCCGATATGGCGGACTTCCACAACCTCTGGAATATTAGAATCCGGGCCTCATGTGCCCCCGAGGGCAAGGCAGGTATATAAAGAGGTTCCCTGCCAGGATTGCGAACTTCGAGCGATTCCCAGGGGAGCGCAGAGATGGACGCAGAGATGGGAAGCTGGCTCGATGTGGACTGTGGCGATTTGGCGTCTCGTCCTTTGTATTCTTGTGCGAGTTCGGACAGGAGCTCAGGAGGCGAGCGTCGAGAAACAGCACCGGCATCCAGAGCAGGTGCAGGTGCAGGTGGAATCGAGCACTGTGCGGTCGTGGTGGTGAACACCGAGACTCTTCAGGTCGCGGATGTCGGACTTTTGGCCACTCGTCGAGCCTCGACAGCTGAAGAGGATTCTCGAGCCTCGAGTCAGAGTTTGGAGTGCTGCTGTCCGTTCGGACAGACGCAAGGGATTGTGGCAAGGATTGGCTTCCGAGGTAGAGGCAGAGGCAGAGGATGGTGTCGGATTGAAGACCGAAGGCTTCGAGCGACTGCTTCGAGAAGCACTCGGAGCAAGAGACCGACGCTCTGCCGGTGCCATAGATGCTGAACCTTTCCGGTGAGTACCGAAGCTTTAAAGCTGCTCGCTTCACAGCTCCGAGATTGCACTCGGAGGAAGAGGATGATGCGCACACACTTTCTGCTCATGCGCAACAGTGATCACAAGGAGAGAATATGAGATTCGAAGCCCGAGCCCAAGCTCAAGCAAATTTACATGCCCGCAAGTACAAAAGCTGGATCTAATTAGCCCCAGTTCAGCCATATCTGCCGAGAAGAATCGTTCGTTAATCATGGTTCGAACTCAACTCGGGTTGCTCACCATGCAGCAGTAGTGTTCGAGGGTGGCCCGAATGAGAGAAGAAGCGAGAGCATGATCATGATTCCCGTCGGTCCAATTTTGCCGTAAGCCATGAACCGAGCGAGATCGAGTCCATCGCCAAAACAGAGAAGCCCTGACAGAGAACTGAGCATCGTACATATCGTTCAGACGTGGTAAGTGGTTGTAATAGACGGAAGGAAGGAAGGAAGAGAGAGAGAGAGAGAGAGAGAGAGAGAGAGAGAGATTATTTTCTCATATTTTTACGGTCGTAAGGCGGTGTTCCATTTTGATCGAAGGCGAGGGACGACATTCCCTGCGTCTTTCCAAATATAAGGCGAGCTCTCGTGCTCACACTGGGCGAGAGAATGTCGATGCGCTATGTGAGCCGCCCGGTAGACTCGAGAAGAAGTAGAGTTACCATGGTTCAAAGGGGCGATGGACATGCCCAACCAGCCGACCATTAGCGAAGGTCCAAGACCGTGGGACATTCGAAAGATGCTCTGTGCTTTTCATAAGTGTGCTCCTATCAGACCCAACTGTATGTCGTGGGGCTAGTTAACCGCTCAGAATCTTAACTGCGAGCACGAGCCTGAGCTTTTCAGGGCCCGAACGGGAGCTTCCCAAGTTGGTCAGAGCTATGGCGAACAAAGTATTGGATGCATCTCACGGTGGGATGTGGCAGAGCGTGCCTCCAGATACAGCGAAAGTCTACGGCCTCTTCTGTCTCCGGACTCCGGACTTGACTACGGCTGGATAATGACTGAGGGATTATCCGTAATTCACCCTCCGAGGGATGATTGCACGGAACTTCACCTCCGAGGTCCGATACCAATTCCGCATATAGTTACATGCGGAAGCTACGGACAGTCTCGCAGTTATTTAGATGCTCGATCATTTCGGAAGCTTCGATGTTCGATGTCGCAGTAACAGGTCTGTTCGCGAGCTTCTGACGGTCGCAGATGGTAGATTCGATCGGAAAGCTTGAATCTTTTCGCTTTGCTTTGCATGCTTTGAGAGGAGGAATCGTTTGACAAATAATTGACACCTCTGTACAGAGCTCAAAGCTCGGAAAGGCTGGGAAGAAGCAACATCAGCAGACGAAGAAGAGGAAGAGGAAGAAGAAGAAGAAGAAGAAGAAGAAGAAGAAGAAGAAGAAAAAAAAAACGATCCGAGCATGCAGCCAATAAACGCAGAATGTCTTGAGAAAGTGCATCATAAACAATCATTTGACATAAAACAAAAGACGATGGGTAGGTGAGCCCCGAAGCCAGCGAACTCTGCTCTGCTGCCGAGAGACTGAGGGAGTGTATGAGTGATTGAGTGAGTGAATGAGTGAGGGAGGGAGGGAGGGAGGCCACTCTAAGCTCGGCAGCTTATATACTCCCCACATGTAATCCGTTCGTCACAGCCAAGACGAGCCATGGAAACCTGTGGTCCGATCGGGAGCCCGGGGCTGTTATGACGCTAACTACGGATCAACTCAGATCCGACCTCCGTCACCACCCAACCAGCCAACCGTTGCTGCTCCTCGACCTCTTTGTTCGGGTTCGAGAAAGGGGGAACACCCCGGCACAGGGCATCAATCTGCACTTTCCATTTGTCGAGCCTTGAACGCGTCGTCGTCGTCGTCGTCGTCAATGTTGGCTTTTTCGTCCTCAGCCGTTACCATCGGGGCCATCTACTCGTCTTCTCTCGTTACCTAAAGGACGCCTCTACCTGGGTTCCAACCCATCCCCTTCGCAGCAGGAGTGTCGAGCAGTAAAGACTGCTCGACACTCCAGTAGCAGCAGCAGCTTCCCAAGGCCAGGACCGTATCATGTGTTAAGTGGCATGGTCTCATGGCATACGATGACTAGATCGAATGGGCTATTCGTCCATCCGTTTACTCGTATACTCTCGTAGCGACCTTGCAATAACCATTATCATGGCGGTTACTTTTGTTTTGTTCATAAGTCATGATTGCTGTGAAACGAGCTCGGTGATGGAGAAATCAGATTATTCTCGTTTCGCCGCAACATCGTCCGTGCACGAGGTCCGGCCGAATATGACTTCTACTGTTGTGAGTAGGAGGGCCATGTCACATGTCAAGGGGCCCGGACAGGCTGCGACCGGACTGGAAGCGAGGAGATGTACTTGGGGGCGGATTTCTGCCCGACTGTGTACTTGAGGGTTCATCTGAGCAGGACAGCGAAGACCGCGAAGGATCGAGGGCCCCAGATCGAGTACGACATGACGCATGGGGATTTTGTCATTGCCACGCAGATAGATGCACATCCAGTGAGCACCAACATTCGATGCGTAAAACGGCAAAAAAGGAGGAGGAGGAGGGAAAGCGAGAAAACACTTGCACATTGATCAAACAAGCCAAAAACAGTGCCAGTGGTGCGACAAAGTCCGTGGTCAGCGAACCGACCATAGCTTTCGAGTATGAACGCGAAGCGACTGCGGCCCCCAAGAAGACAAACCAGCCATGGAAACTCGAACAAATCATCGTTTACTGTCGGGAATCGGCGTAATTCTTTGCGTATATATAAGATTTGGACCTCGTGTTACAAGCTAGTAAGCTGCAGCCTCGGCTCTCTTACTCGCGGTCCCCGGGTGCCGATCGATCTGGTAAATGAGCATACGATAGAGTATGACAGTATTCATGGGAGCCATCGCACATTCTTGCTTTTCCCTGCGTTTACCGGAATTGGCCTCGGTGAATCAGATGCATCCGTCGACGATTCGATGAACCCTCTCCTTTGAGGATAACCAAGCAGCCATTCAAGCTCGGAAGTACAGTTCTGTACTGCGAAGACTGATTGATCGCTTTACATTTACAATGATCATGACAACACTGGCAAAAGGCCTCACAGATCGTTCGCCCGCCCGCCCGCCCGACCGTCTTTTGGTTCCGGCTCAGCGATTCTGATCCAGTGGCGGCTCGATCAGATCGTTGCGCTGCAACAATGTCGCTGATCTTCGAGCTCGCTTTGTGGCACGTGAGCCTCAGCCCCTTCACCTTCACCCTCACGCTCGCCCTCACCCGCATCCGTTCCCATCCTCGTCCTCGTCCTCGGTGGCCCCGAGTAAACCAGGATCAGCTCGACCGAAATCGGCGGGACTGTATCCGGGAGACAAGACACTGCAGCGGAATTACTGCATGATGTGCATGAACGAATCGTAGTCCATGAAGCTGCAGCTGCAGTTGCATGCGTCCGAATGGCAGCAGTTCAGTGTGTTGTTGGACATGGATCCGGAGGCGGGCAAGTATTCCCACTGACCGTCAGCAAGAATCGGATGCGAGCTCGAGGTGACGGATGGAGGGGAAGTGAGCGATTGCTCGGACGAATTCCAGATCATCGTGGGAGGCATGGGCGACGTCACGGACGGCGACGAACTGAGAGAGTGCTCGGGCGAGTTCCACAGGAGCGAGGGATGCTGCTGCGCTTGCACGGCGGTGGCGGTGCTGGGCACTGTGTACTCGTCTGCAGACTCGAATTCCGGACTGCAGCTGTTGAGGATCTGCCTAGCTATGGGGTGCCACCACTCCTTGCACGCTGCGATCGACGCGTCGGCTTCGCGACTGGCGGCGGTGGGCTGGACGGTGTCGGGCCATCGGAACTGATCGCTCGAGCAGACGAGAGGCGGCACCACTGCGTCCAGCGGCGCCTGCTGGAGATGGGAGTAATCGGTCGCCGCCCTCTCTTGGGGCTCGGCTTTGATCGGCCGAAATTCGAGTGATCCGGGCGCCGAGGAATTGCGCTGCAGCTCGCGTTCGCGGGATTGGACTGCGTCGAGGTGCAGCTTTTGCGATCGGAGTGCCTCGTGGTGCAGATCTTGAATCTGCATGGCCGCCTCGACTCGCTCGATGAGCGAGCACGCGTCCGATAAGCCGTGAGTGGAATTCGCCGTCATCAGCTGCGCTGCCAGGCCGACGACGGCGGTGCTCTCCGAGAGTCCCGGCACGTCGATCTCGCTCTCGCGGCCGTGGATCCGGAAATTCTCGTCGCGAGCGATGCTGCTGCAGCAATCCGGAACGCCGCGACAGCAGTCATACAAATTCGGACTCTGGAATTGCGTGCGGCCTTTGGAATTCAACGGAGCCGGAGCCCCCAACAGAAGCCTTACTTTACTCTTGTCATCGGCAAAATTTTCTCCAATTAACGATTTCTCCGAGCTCCTGCTGTAGAGGTGCCATCCGGCTGCGTCCCGCAAGGAGGCCGCGGGCATGGGAATGGCAGCCGGAACCAGAGCTTCGACGTGACGGAAATCCAGGAGGTGGTGCGGCATGGGGGCAGCGGCAGGAGGGGGCTGGCATTGCGACTGTACATGGGCGAGGTTGGGGCGCGGGGCAATGGCGGGCAGGAGAGGCTTGAGCGAGCAGCTGGACGAATTCGATGTGGAGGCTTGCGAGGTCTGGATGCACGATTCGAGCGGGGGCGAGTCGGAGGGCTGCGACGAAATGGGGTAAGCGAGATTCAAGCGAGCGCGAGGCCCGTAGAGGCGCCATGCGGCGCAGTCGTAGGCGTGAGCTGCATCCACGGCAGTGGCGAACGTTCCCAGCCATATTCTCGCCCGCCTGCGAGGCTCGCGAATCTCCGCCACCCACCGCCCCCAGCTCCTTTGCCGCACCCCTCTATACTGAAACAGACCATTTTGCGGCCCTCCTTTCCCTTTCCCCCGCCCGCGGCGAGCCCCTGCTGCTGCTGCTGCTCCTCCGCCTCCGCCTCCTGATGCTGCTGCAGCTACGAGCTGAAGCTGCTGCTGCTGCTGCTGCTGCTGAGAAGCTGTCGCTGTGGTTGCACCGGCTCTTGCCTTGTCGCCTCCACTTCCTTCGCCATGCGCGTCCTCGCACTGGGGATCGTCCACGCGGTCTGAGCTCAATTCTTCTCGCGTATCATTCAGCTGCATTAGGTCCTGCTCGTGCCGTGTCCCGCCCCTCGCCCGCTCGTCGAATTTCGTCCCGAGTCTCTCGCACCCGACGACGCCGGGAAAGAAGCAGGCGAGGCTTTTCGATCGTCCCTCCCCTCGTCTCGTCTCGTCTCGTCGTCTGTCCTCGGCTCAGCTCAGCTCAGCTCACTCGCCAGTGCGTCCACCTCAAGCCATGTTCGAAATCGCAACACTCGCAGCACGCTGGGTCCCTGGGCTGCCCCCTTCGCCGATCCTTGCCGTGGGGTTCCGCTTGGCCTTGACGCGAGCGAGCTGGCACTGGACTAGTGCTGCGCGGTTTGAGCGAGGCACTTTCAAGGCGGGGGGTTTTCCCCTGGATTCGAGGGGCCGGGGCGGGGGACGAGGAGGAGCACTGTGGGGCGAGGGGCCCCACCGCGGGGGCACAGTGCGCAAGCAGAAGCAGAAGCAAAAAGCAGTAGCCCCTCACAGTAGGTAGTGAATAGGACACTGTACCATTCTGGCCTGCTGACTTGACCCTACAGTTGTTCCCTCCATCTCCGCTTACACCCCATGCTCGTCCAGGTCGTTTTGGATATGGTGGCACGCCGGCCCATCAATTGCATCAGCAGCGCCTGCAGCTGCAACCATCCTTCCTCTTCACTTCCTTGTCCTCTCTCCTCGTGCTCGACTGCTGCTGCTCAATCAATTATCCCCCGCTCCACGTTCACAATTACGCAAGCAAGCCCACGTCAAACCCCCTCCCCCCCCTACCCCCCGTCGTCTTCTTCTTTCTCAAGCCCCAGCCCCAGCCCCTGCCCTTCCTTCCCCACTCCTTCCCCCCTCCCCCATCCCCCTCCCACCCCCTTCCCACAACCCCTGCCTCCGCTCGTCCCTATGATTGATTGATTCCCTGCCTTCCTAATTAATCCTCCTCCCTCTCTAACTTCTCTCATGCTTCTACTCCGACAACGGCAGCGGGGGCTCGCTCGCTCGCTCTGTCTCTCCCGATGAACATTCCCCTGCGCAACTGCCCCTCGATCCGCTACTCAGCTGCCGTTACGCACGCGCCGAAGTTCGCAGCTCAGAAAGAAACGGTCAATGTTTCTCGGGAGGACATTCTGCTCGCGATCCGTCGAGCAGCATTCCATTCATTCACTCGCTCGCTCGCTCACTCGCTCACTCATTCGATCATTAATTCGTAAGTGGGATCAGGGCGGAGTCGAGCTCGTCGGAAATGATTAAGCTCGAGCTAAAAGCGGTGGCCGGGGCTCTAAACACGAAAGACAAGGTTTCAGTGCACAGGAAAAGCGGGGCGCGTACGGATTCGTCCTGAGCAGAGGAGTGTCAACACCTCAATTCCTTCTCTTGATGAGCGGGCAACAGTAGCACATGGAGCAAGAATGGGGGACTGCGACTAGGTGGGGATCGCGTCCTCGTAGACGTCTAGAGTGCATCAGCAAAAGACGCTAGCTCGCGCAAGACTTGCGAGCCTCGGGAATGTCATAGGCCCGTAGCTGCCCGGCATTAGAAAACCGAGAATATGAATTAAGAATGGCGCTTTTCTTGTTTCTAAAGCGGATTTGGCCCAAAGTGAGATCTAGACTTTTGCCTGGCTCGTAACTAAACCGAAGGCCTGCCTGGCTTGTAAGCCAGTGGGACCTGTGGCGGCATGTGGGACTCCGTCGGCCGCCCTTTTCGTATATCAGTCGGCTGCCATGTTTCTTCGACCATTTGACCGGCCGAGTTTTGCCAATGACCAGGCACCCCCGCCCTCCTTGCCCCCCTCCCTTTGCACTGTTTCGTGCGTTGGATCTGGTTCACCTCATTTTGCGTTGCGCGAGGGGTTTCCAACTCCCATGCAGCGAGAACCGGGTGCTCCCAATTCCCACCACATGCGGACCCCCCTGCCTCCCCCATTCTCGTCACTCGGTGTCATGTAAGTTCACCAACCATTGAACAAATCGTCTCCAGCCGCTTCGCGTTGAAGTTTAACAACGCTCACGTACCTCCTTGAAGCGAGTGTTATACAATACTCGTCACGAGTTTGCATAGCAATTAATTCGCCCCATTCCTTCCTTCGGCTCCACGTACATGAGGAGGAGTAGGAGGAGGAGGAGGACGAGCCCTTCTTTGGTGTTGTCGCGATGCATGGAGCATGTTCGAGCAACATCATTCAATACGCGATTTGCCCTCCTTCGTGTGAACTCCTGGGGGGACGATGTCTGCTAGATATTTTCAGATCGCCATCGTACTGCTGCAAAGTATGCGCAATATTCTACGACCCAGCTCTCTTTCCGAGCTCGAGCTTGAGTGGTACCCAAGAACTCGCCATGCGTGCATGAATGACTCTGCTAAATCCCATGAACAGGAGGCGTCTGGAATTTGATGTGATTTCACTATGTTCGTCTGGGACGGCGGGGCTCATTGTAGCGCGACTACCAAAAGTGGAAGTGATTAATTCGGCGAGTCCGAGGTTTGTGCTGGGACGTTTAGGATGATGTAAGTAAGTGGCCGGCCTATTGGAGCAGAGTCGGCTGACATGGAGACATTTGCCAAGTACGACGACAGAGACATGAGGACATACAAACAAGAACTTATGCTGAAAGCGATGGCGGGCGTCCGCCTAATCCGGAGATTCCATGTCTATGCCATCCTTTGGTCGTGATGTATATGCCCATTTCCATTTCTGTACATTTCGATTCGTCCTGGTGGGGTTTTCTTTTTTCCACGCGTAGACGAGCGGAACATGTTCCGAGGGCAGCGATGCAATATTCCTCCTCTCTGCATTTGCTATCGATTTGGTTCCACTCTGGGTTGGCGACTGCGCTTCTAAAAAGAGAAATTAAAACGTGGGCGGTATGGCTAAACACAGCTTTTCAGCTACACGTGTAATTCATAGACAGACTCAGAGCGTTCACAGCGTTGTGCGCCATCAGTGCAATGATTGGAACCGTAATTCTTGTTTATTTTACTCCTCCGAGCGAATTTGGGAGTCTTGAGCTTTCGGGCGTCCGGGCGGTCATCTTTAGACGTCATGTCCTCCAAAGCACCGGGGGCAAATTTGTCATGTGGGTTCTTCTGCGAGAGGGAGCATGGACAAGACCACTGGTTCACTCTCTTACATGCTATTCTGTTCTCTTCTCTTGTAGGTGTCTGAAGGTTCGTGATGAGGCAAGCCAATCCGCCCCCTTCCTCAATATTATTTCGCTTACAATATTTGCTGCCAAGGAATCCACAGAAGAAAGTGCGCAAAGGTGTGTGTGAGTGTTTGTGTGTCCCTCCCCCTCTACCTCTCTTCCCGTTAGCCATTGTCGGGAGGCATCGTGATGCCCCGTGATCCAAGCCCGTCACTAAACTGGGGTATGTAATCATCACTGCTCATCACCCGGACAGAGCGAGCCTAAAAGCCTCCTCTAAATTCTAGCAAAGGGTAATAATAGCGTCTTCTGAAATCCCAACAACGACGGTCACATTCATTACATCCCGGCGTGGTCTATGCTGGTGTTTTGTCTGTCGGGATGGCGAGGAGGTCCTCTGTCCGTGGCCGGATGGGCTTCGGCGCCAAAGGGGGTCTCTGTGGAAAGGGCCTAATTGTAAGATTGCTGCTAATCCGTCTCGAGAGTGCAACATTAAGAGTCCACCCGGAGTCCGGAAGTGGTTGCCAGCCCCCACTGCCCCCAGCCCGCAGCCCCCAGGTGCAACAGCAGCAACTACTGGACCATGAGCTACAGAAAGGAGAAGGTTGGCAGGAGGTCTGGCTGCTGTTGGATGTTTGGCGGGTTCGGAGACAAAGTCGGGAGGCAGGAGGTAGGCTGGTGGTGGAGGGAGGGGGGAGAATCAGAAAAACAGGGAGGAAGGGATATGGATCCACAAGGCCCCACTGGAGCTTCATCTGAGCAGAGATCTAGAGCAGGCGCTGGGTTGGCTTGTGGGAAGGGGTGTGATGTCCGAAGTTTGACAGGGTGCACTTTCCTCTTTCGATCAGCAGCAGACAAAAGCATCGAGCAGCACCCACAGCTCTGGGACATTGTCCGCCTCCCTGCCCTGCTGCTGCCGCTCTGCCTGTTGTGTGTTACTACTATAAGTGACGGGAAAGGGGAACATTCGAAAGGCCCTAAGCCCCGGGCCCCGCCAAGTTGACATCTCGACAAGAAGAACATCACCCCTGCCTTGTGGGTGGAGGCGGGGCTACGGACGGGCCCATGGGGGCTCCTGCCCCGGTGGGGCCTACTCCCACACCCCCTCACCTCCCGTTGCTCCCACCTCGGCTCCCGCTCTCGACGACTTGGGCGAGCCCCCGGGATCTCATTCATGACTCCGCGACCTTGTAAATGTGATCTTGGACGCTAGCGGGCGTAGCCCTACTGAGTGGCATCATTGCCACACCACACAGTGGATGAGGATCTCCGCTCGGCTGCGATGGAGCGAGGGGCTCCGATGTGCTCCGAGCCCCTGCGCGCCCCCCTACGCTAGCCCCCGCTAGCCCCCGCTAGCCCCGACGGAAAGAGAGAAGCACCACAGGTAACGAGCGAGCGAAGTAACGTGTCCATTTCCACTCTGGCGACTGGAAAAGCGCCCCACTTTCCCCACTTGTAACCCCTGGATATGGGCTTCCAGCTTTGCGCCAATGGCCGCGCACTTCTGGATTTTTCTGCAATATTGTTGCTGCCACGCTCCATGTGCGCCACCATAGGCCCCGGCAGACGAGATACCCGCCTTCACACGGACACTGCCCCTCCCCCGGCTAAAGATAGCCACCCCCACACCCGGCCCGTCCTCCCGACGGTGGATGCTCTCCCGTCGTCCCCGCGACGAGTCTTGGCTAGCCCCCGGCGACGGGGATTCGACCTGCCACTCCCGGTCAAGGGTGCCGCCCAGAGGCTTGCGAATGATGGTTCGATGGCGAATCAGTCGACGTGGCTCCCCCTCATTGGACCTCCTCGCGGGGGGGAATAAAGTTTATTTTTTATCCACTTTGGCAACATGGAGGAATCTACATGCTGAGCCTTTTTATCATGGAGTTTGTTTTTTTGTTGGTCATCGGAAGAGATTCGCTTCGGAGCCATGACTCTTTAATAGAGCATCCTCGACGGGCACCAAATAATCGAGAAGAATTTCTCTTCAAGTTTCTGCATCGAGTGCTGTAGACTTGTCGTCCCTCGTCGTGTCCTTCCAAATTCTCGCTGAAAGCATCGTTCATTCGCAAGAGATGGAATATGCCACAATTCCGGTCCTCGACATGTTGCACATGCCTTGATTTGATCACACAGGTCGATTGAGGAGGTGAACTCTTTTTTAACCAATGACAAGTCTCGTCGACCAAGTGCACGGAACTAAACCATCATGAAGTTCGGTCGTATCTTAGTGTGCTTTGGGCTTGGCTCGGTTCAGCTCAAACCGTTCTCGATGAAGGAAGATTGGATTTATGAGCTCAACATTTACAAAATGGTATTCAAAAATTAAAAAGGAAGTAGAGTCCATTGTGAATGCCATTGGAATGGTCGTGCCACCTCGTCTCACACGCAGCAATGGAAGAGGAATTCAGGATGGCTCTGAATGTCTTCAGGATGTAGAAGAAGTGCTGTGATTTTGGAAAATAAGTCTCATACGGAGCCAGGGAGGGAACAGGCCCATGCATGACTCATGGGCTAGTGTCTTTGAAGAATTTTGCCTCATCTTCCTCGGGCAGATGAGGGGATTTAATCATTTGTGTTCATTTTCAACTCAAGGAAGCACGAGGGAGGCCATGGAGGGGACAAAGCTCCATCCATCAGTGCAGCGAGGGAAGTTGTGATGGCCTGTCAGCTCTTCATTTCCATGCCATATGATTACGGGCCATCCCGATGTCGAATGTGATGTAAATGTGCACGAGCTCAGTAAATAAACCGGCCGGCCCAGTTCTCCGAGCCGACTGCTTCGGGAACTCTAACGGTCGCGAGGGGATTACGGGGGCAAGAGCGAGACTGAAGCCAACGGGGCCCTCGGTGGATGGGACGGGTCGGGGCTGGGGTTGACGAAGCGCTGTCTTGGGCCCTCGAGCAGCGACGGAAGCGAGTCAGGGGCTCACGCGGGGGAAGAAGAACGTCAAAGCGCAGCAGATGGAGGAGGGAGCGGCAGGGCTCCTGTAGCTCGTGGCCCGATTAGGTGTGTTTGTCTGCGACGCTCTGTGATTAGATGAAGGTTTTGGCTGCTTGTGCAGCCCCCTCCCTTCGTCAACCTTCGATCTCTCGGGCCCCTGACGTGACGAGACGCTCCGACGCCTTCCGACTCGTTTCCTGCCCCCCGGCCCCTGCGCCTCACATCACACTCTGCGCATTAATGCACATTCTGCACCCAAAAGTATTGATTTGTGAGTATCTGATGAAAAGGGGATTCGTGGGGCTTCCTCTACTCTCGGGCGAGCCCTGTGAGTCACCCCACGGTTAATTCCGAATCATCGATTTTCACCATTTACGGTGCTGGCCAAACTGTTCTCTCTCACAGTCTCACACATGGTCCCGGTGAAGGTGAAAGAGAGAGAGAGAGAGAGAGAGAGAGGGAGAGAGTGATCGAGAGAGAGAGATGATTATTATAAGCGAGTATATTTTCTTCTTGCCCCAGACATTACCATTCCACAGTGCAGCGGCAGCAGCAGAAGCAGGGGGTTGAGGTGGGGGTGCTTTTGTGCATCTTTTGGAACAGTTTGGAGCGGCAAAAGCTCTAGCGCAGGAAGGAGATCAGAGGTTTGCAAGGCTCGCATGTCTGCTCCATGGGGGATCATGGGGCTTTTCGATGGTGAAATAGTGGAAAGCGTACTCAGGTGGGATTCCAGAACGGCAACAGAAGGAGGGCGAGAAGCAGACACATCATGAACAGCGGGAGATGGGGAGAGATAGGATTCGGACGACTGTCGACGAGATAGGCGAGAGAGGCGAGAGACATACATCCGGGCACTGGCAGAATCCTGGTGACTGTTGGAAGTAGCTCTGCCCCAGTGGCATGAGGCCGGAGCAAAGGGGCCCGAAGCCTCCGGACGCTTCCTGGCCGCTTTCGCATGGCATGGCGAGGAGGCAGTGCATCGCCCTGCATTGCATTGCCTAGATCGGTGTGCACATTTCGAGAATTTTCGTAGGCTCCATGGAGCAACGGGAATTGTGATCTTTATTGAGCGAAGCGAGCTCACCAAGCACCTCGAGGGAGCAGCCAAAAGCACTGTAACATCCGTGCACCCTCGTACATCAAAGCAGATTCATCATCTCTAGGCAGCGAAGCGGGGGCCGGAGGGGGCGAGTTTTGCTGCTGCCAGTGGCATGGACTCTCGCCCCTCCGCCCCCCCCCTCCCCCCCCCCCCCCCCCCCCCCCCTCCCATGAGCATCGTGTGACGACGCCATCGGATGCAACCCGTTGTAACAGTCGTGGGAAATTTGATGTTCCGGCATGATGCAGATCTTCTGGAAATCCCACCAACCGAATATGATTGCAGCTTTCATACTATAATGCTCTCCGATCCGCTGCAATATCTACGTATGGCCCAAAAGGAAACCTCACGCTTTTCATGTAGTTTGCTGATTTGCGCTGGCTCCCGCTTTCGGTCTTCGCCATCCATTTCTGGCTCAATAGTTACCGCCAGCCCCTATTATATACACAGTCATCTCTTGAGAATTACGTTACGTGTTGGCGAGAAAAAGAGCCATGGCCCAAAAGTTTCCTCCAGGTGAATAGGCCTCGAATTCATTCACATGAAGAGGCTGAGTGTTACGCATTAATGCTTCGCTTCACGAGATTAATCTCCGCCATATGCACTCGTACCTTCTCGGCTCGTCCCGTAGGTCATAGCGCCCATGATGACCCCCTGCTGCCACAGTTGTACTCGATTTCTGTCGAATAATCTACCGCTGGGCTCGCTCCCAAAAACAATCAATTTCCTCTAAAGGCCAGCACAGCACAGTGTGCCTCGTCTCTGTCAGAAGTGAATCGAGCCCCCGGAATATACTGTAGTGTTCCCCCTTCCCCCCAAGGCCACCCCCTTTCCCCCCCCACCGTTCCCCAAATTTCTACCCCACCCCCCCCACCCCCACCCCCAACCCCAACTTTCCCCCCCGGGGCCCAGACCGAACGTTGCGGACATGCTTCCCGTCGCGTACGATGCATCGCCCTCCCTCGTCGTCGACATTCGCCGCTCTCTTGCTGGCTGGACGGAACGACAGTTTCGTGCCGGGGAACGACCGATGCGGGCGAGGAGAAAAGAAGAGAATCGAAGGCGAATCGTCGTAGCCAGCCGGCGAGCCAGCGAGCAGGGAAGGGGAAACGAGCTAGTGTGCGAGGATTGGACCCTCGGTTCAAGAATCAGGAGGGGCGAGAAGTTATGATCGCAACTACTTCTCGCGGAGAGCATCAGATTCCGCTGAAATGAGCCGCAGGCGGTAATTGCCACCTTTTAGATCATCCGAGGAAGAAGAGACGACGGACGCACCGCAAAGTGTGCCATCGATCATTCATCCGGGCGAAAAGGAGAAAGTGTGCCACTTTACGGTGTCATGGACGTTTATGTCCGTCTGAGCAAAGCCGAGCGCATTGCACTCACGTCCTTCGCAGAGATCGGCCTTTTCACATCGAGTGAGCTTTGAAGAGGAGCCCAGATTCTCTCGCTTTCCCTGGAGCAAAATTAATATTTCCCTCCGTCGCGCCGTGTGGGAGTCAGACGGTCATTCATTCATCACCAAATAATTCATCGCTTGCTTGCTTGCATTGCATTGCATACATACATCAATCGCTCTGGAAGCTGAAAGAAGGCTCTGTTCCGCCTCCATTCCTCTCGCGTCTCGAGACAGCGAAAGGAATGGAAACCTTTTCAATTCAGCTCAGCTCAGCTCCCTTGCAGCAGCAGCTGGGAGTGGCACGGGAATGGAAATCTGGCTGGGCCGTTCGAATGCGAATGTGGGGGCGGGTGTTCGGAGGGGGGAGATATGGCAGCTGACGGGAACGAGGTGGAATGATGAGGGATCATGGACGATGGAAGGGGAGGTTTTGGTCGACGGGGAGCGTGGCTACGGAAGACGAAGAAGAAGAGTGAGAGGGAGAGCGAGAGCGAGAGCGAGAATGGAACGGGGAAGGGTACCGTTCGTGAGCTGAAAATGTCAGACGACTCACATGAAAGGAATGAGCGCTCATCCCGAGAACATGGAGCAGTGTGCAGGCCATCAATGTCTCGCAGAAAATGAATCATTCTATATCGATTTAAAACTGCGACTCCGGAGCCTTAAAAACTTTGTCCAAAACTATGACCACCCGTTTTCTCCATTTTCCTCGACGTATTTATCGTCCACCTGCTCGAAATGGTATGGCCACCGATGCCCCCATCACTCCGCCTTAACTCTTTCGGACGTCAAGCGCTCCTTTGACTTTCTCACACAACTTGGCGTCCTCCCAAAGCAACGTCCGCCAACCTTTACCCCCGGCCCCCTAGCTTCCCCCCTTCCTTCGTTCCTCCCCGCACGTCCCGTTTCGTTCCGTTACCTTTTGCCCCTGCCCCCGAGCTTCCCCCCTTCCTCCCCCTCCGGCTTACCCCCTCCCCCCTCCCTCTTCCCCTTCCCCTACCGTTCCCTTCCCCCATACTGTACACCACATCTTCACACACTTCGAAAGTGCTTGTGAGCAAAAGGGGCCCGAGATACGGCTCGGTTTCTAATAAGCCCCGAGCTCGCCTCGCCATGCCCCCCCTTACCCCCCTCCCCCCATAACCCCCGCCCCCCCATATACCCGAACTTCGAACACCCTGCGGCCCTCCGCTTCGTTCCATGATTTGCAGGGCGGCGAAGGAAGCACTCTCGAATCGATAGTCTCTCGACTGCCAAGGACGACCTCTCTCTCTCTCATTACGCCGATCCCCACACATGGCGTGAACAAAAAGGCACAATTATGATCCGGTCGAGGATCTGGATGTGCCTTGATCACGCTCCCACCTTTTGCCCTTTCCTTCAGTCCTGGAACGGCTGGGGCATTTGTGACAAAGGTGGACGGTGATTATTCGCTCGCAAATCCTGGACACCTCCGCCTCTGTCTCTGCTTCGCCTCTCGTCGGCCCCGTCCCGTGCCCATCTCGCGAGGAATGATTGTTCTGGCCGGTCCAGGCATGGAATTTAAGTGGGTCTTTGTGTCTCCGGGGGCCTGGCTTTGATGGTGTTAGCCCGGAGGTGAAGACAAGATACGATAGAAGGAAAGACAAGAAACAAATACACTCTCGCTGCAGACTGCATCGTTCAAGGCGAGGCTCGGCATGTATTCATTCATTCCTCAGACGACAAGTTGCCACGCCCGGCCAGCCCCAGGCCCAGGCCCAGGCCCAGCCACAGTCACAGTCACACCCAGCCCACACATCGTCCTGCTCCTCTCGAAACACTAAAATATTGTGCCTTGGAGTTGACTCTGCAGGACGACGAAGAAAAACATGTCAGGAAAGTTAAAGTCCTCGGAGCTCTTGTTGTTCCCGGCCAGCAGCAGCAGCAGCAGCCTAGTACGGTAAAACGTACTTACAAATATCGGATTCACGGTCTACAAGACTTGAAGAACCACATCAGCTGCTGCTGCTGCTGCGGCGTTGCCATTGTGGGAAGTTAAGCGACTCTCTCGCTCACTCGCTCGCTCGCCCGGCTGACCCTCGAAGCCTGGCCATGGCTGACTCGTGCGACAGTTATTACGTTATGAGTCCATGTCCATATCGTGCCAAATCGTGCAACCTGAGATTCATCTCAACCTCATCTCATCCCTGTGATTCCGACCAAATCATCCGAATTAGCTCTTACTGTGAACACACACCATACACTCTTGGCACGCCCCTAATTCCTCAGCCATCCACCACCAAAGTACGAGGTGAACTTCGACATGCCCACGGGCTACTACCTCGTTCCAGTAGTCCTCGCACGACATCCATCCACCTCGCGAGTCACCTCTTTGACCGGCGGAAAGGATTCGGCAAGAATTCAGCACCAAATTAATCTCTGGCCGAGGGGGAGTTTGTTCCGACCAGATGAGATTGCGAGGCACTGTGCGGATTAAGCTGGACAGCTTTGGAAGCCTTTTCTCTCAATCTCAGCAATAAGTGTCGAGCGAAAACGTGGGGGCTGGGTGCTGTTTGCATCACGATGCATCATCATGCCCGATCGGAGCAGTTACTTACCTCGATCGAGCTTTAATTTGCAGTCGACTGATCGTCTCACATCGATATGCTGGAACTAGTGACTATACACGAACATGGGCGAGCCCAAGCGGGTCGTTAGTGTAGAGTAGTGTAATGGAATGCAGCGTCATGTCATGTGCCGGAGGTGAGAGTAAAGGAGACAGGAGGCCAGTAATGAAGTCAGATGGGGTGATTGTTTACGCCAGATATGACACCATGTCAATGTATGGCGGAATAAAGTATATCCCCGCGCTTTTTCCGAGGAATGTGAGCTCGAGAGGCCGAACTATAATATGATGCGTATGCTGATGCACCCGATTTTGTCTTTTGCTGACATTGCGTACATCACCGAGGGTAGCGGATGGATCGAGGATTGTGCGCAACAATGTAGCCTAGTCTCGTGTTAGATCTCAGTAGGATTGTGCAGATCTTGCCGCTATACTTCATTTTTGTCTCACCCTGTTGCTTAATAGAGAGGTAACTGGAGCCATAGGGCCCGTTCTCGTTGGAACTTGGCAGTAAGCGATAATTGTAACCATATTTTCGCTCTTCCCCAGGCCAAAGTTCTGACCGACTTTTGTGGATTTCAAGCCTCCTCGGGCTCGAGGTTTAGCCCTGCTTAGCTACTTCTTACGTTCTCACAGACGCTGCTCCTGCTGCTGCTGCTACTACTTCCACTACAGCAGCAGCAGCTACTCAGAACTGGCACAGCTTGCCTAGACACCTCGATTTGTCTCACGCTTTGTCCATCAATGTGTGTCCGCACAAGGCAACAGAGTTCATTTCTGGTTCTGGCGATGATCCAACTTTCTCAGGAGACACAACTCGCTCAGACTTCACATAATGTCACTCTAGAACCAGCAGCAGGAGCAGCAGCAGCAGCAACATCATGTGGTTTATCTGACTCGAACTAAACATGTGAGTAGCAGTAGCTTCCAGAGATATGAAAATGTTCGTAGATTGAGCTCCATGCAACAGAGAGAGTCTGCAACACATCCTCCTACGACCGCAAACAAAGCTTCGCCAGTCTGAGACGACAAGCGTCGAGCGAGCTATGGAGATGGTGGTGATGATGACGACGATGCCCACCTCGGCAGCACAAAAGATGTAGCTCAGAAAAGATGTAAGCCCGACTTCCATGGCAGACAATTGTTTAAACACGTGGTGACAGATCCCGACTCAGAGACAACAACTTTAACACTGCAGCTCTACAATCTCTGCGAACGAGCCCCATGCCTTGAAATCTGCAATAATTTCCTCTAACGGCTGGCTCAATGATAGCCAGGCCTCGGTCAGAGCAATGTATGAGTGAGAAGAACAATATTCTTCTCACTCATACATTGCCCCCAGTATCATGTATGTATGCCTCACGAGCTTGACTCAAGCAGCAATGCCTGGAGTACTCCAAGGGCCTGGCTGGGCACCCACCAGCATTGGATCTGCTTCCTGGACAGTACTGGAGCGTTTTTTACATTCTAACCGGCTGCTCTCGAAAGACTCAACTCGAATGTTACCCTGATTCACCAGCTGCTGTCTGCTGGGGCGATTCCCCCGAATCGAGCTTCGGTACGCACTCGCTATGGTAGGCCGATGTTTATCCTCAAAGTGGCAGCTGTGAGCTACACACACTTTGCTAGCCAGTACTTGGAAGACTGGCTGAGCTTTGAATTTCTCTTGATGATTGAGATCCTTCGATTTGAATAGGAGTGGAAATTGAAGGCAAAAGTCCATACGGAATAACGTGCCGTCAAGGTTGCCACTTGTGCCTTCGCATGAACTCACGAGATGTTCGCTATTGCGAGAAGGGCCTTGGCCTATACTCTCGCCATAGCTACTACATGTAAGGGAGGGGAGGGGAGGCGAGGTGAAGTGGGAACGTCGAGGGAATTATTTACCTCGACTTCAGCTCGGTGAGAAAGTAAGTCGAGCGCTCGGTCGCTGCGAGTCAGAATGTCGAGTCGATTCCAGACTGTACGGATTTGTGCTCGTAACATTTTACAGATTTCTCGATGTAAGTTACAGAATGACATCGTACTTGAGCTGAGCGTGTGGACAGCAGCAGCTTTACAGCTGCTGCCTCGTTGGTCCGAAACTAAAGGGGCAGGCAGACTTTGGTGGTTGGTTCAACAGAAACTGTGAGCAGCAGCAATACAATCCATCTGTCTATCTATCTATCGATAACGATTTCGGTAGGACCCTACTGTGCTTTTCCCCAAAGATTCAACACGGCAGTCGTTCCTTAAAGAAGACATCCAAGAGTCACAAGCCTCAACATCGTCACACAGATCTTTGTCTCCGACATATGATATAGTTTTCCTCCCTCTAACCATTTATTGTCTGTTCCAGTGGCGGGCAATCCTTTTCTCCAACGAGTTCCAACGGTCCAAACCCTTGAGGATCCGAGGTCGATAGCCTTGGGCTTAAGGGGCTAAAAGCATGGAGATGTCTCTGAGACACCATAGATTTCGGTACGACAGGCAGGACAATCGAAAACATATCCTGCGGAAGAACTCTCGACTCATTTGCATGATATCAGCTTTTGCGAGACGATCAGATCTCGATTACAAAAATTTAAGCTCTTCTTCTTCGAGCTTCGTGACGCACCTTTGAGCCTTTTCTAGAATCTACAATCTACGCTGTTTACAAGGCTCCCGATAGTACCAACTGTCCAACTATGTCCTATCCCTATCGCACATGTGGGCTGCTTGCGGGAAAATCAATGCAAAGTGATTCCCTCTGCAGTGCTTTTCTCTCCCTGTGTACACCTCCTGCCTCCATCTGTTCTCTAACTGCTTTATCATAATTCCCTAATTTACATCTTCTAAATACAACTCCAGACGAGCCACACCTTGTCCTAGGCACTGCATTTTACAATCTAGCTGCTGCTACTGTAAACACACAAACACACACACACAAACCTACAAAACGCACACTAACTCACTCTCTCTTCCGACACTAAGCCTCCCTAGACGAATCTTCTCCATCTGCTGCTGCTATTTACTTGTCTCTACTATATACAATCAGAAAACAGAGATGGAGAGGAAGGTCGTCCACCTCTCTTCCTCCCTCGCTCTCGCTCCCTAAGCTGCAAGATGCCCGAGAATACCACACTCCTTTCCTCTTCTCATGTGATCGTCACAAATCCATGCCACCTGCTCGGACTCCTCGTAGTATACCTTGTGCAACATGAAGTCGTCATAAATTCGTTGTGGCCCGGGGCCCATGAAGAAGTCCACCAGCCACTGAGGGGCAGAGGTGCCCGGGTTGCCCACACCATCCCAGAAGAGCTTGTCGTTCCAATAGGGCCTGACGGAGAATGTTGGAATCGAGGCACTCGAGATCAGCTTTTCGGCCCCGGCCTTCACCATCACATCCAGCACGCTCAGGGCCCCAGCCAGGTACGGCCACCAGCGCTTCAGGCTCTCGGGGGTCAAGCTCACATTCCTGCCGAGCTGCTTGGGCACGATGTGCGGCTTCCCCTCGCCCTGAGCCTCGCACATGTAGTGAACTTGCACTCCTGCTGTCAGGCCCGAGCTCATCTCCGCGACGATCTGCCTCGTTTCGGTCACGCCTGTGAGCACCGTGACGGTGAAGTAGGCGAGCCTTGGCAGATCGCACTCGTGCAGCTGCGCCGTGAACGGGTTCAGCTCGTTCAGCCTCGAGCTCAGGTGCTCCAGGATTCTCTCCTGCCAGCCTTTCAGCCGATCGATCCTCCTCGTGATGGACAAGAACGCTCTGCGCTCCGATCCCAGCATTTGGCTCAACGCCTCCCTCAGATCGGCAGAAAGGCCTTTGACATGATCGTGCTCATCGTCGGGCTCGGTGCGGGGGGAATCCTGCTGCTCCGTGGAGTCCAGCCCCAGCTTGAGAGCGGCGTGCTCGAGGCCCCTGGCCCATTTGTCAGCTTGGCTCTGCAGATCCTCTTTGCCAAGGAGCAGGACGATGTACTCCGAATCCTCACGGCCCTCCGCATCCTCGGGCCAGCGATGGCGATGTTCTGAGCCGTGGACCTGCAGCTCTCGAACCAACTCGCTCAACGAGGCGCTCTGGCTCCTCCTGTGCTGGCAGAGGTCCAGCCTCTCGACGCTCGAGGTGCGGATCACTCCCTCGACCAGATCCACGCCCTGGCAGCCTCCGGGAGAAGCACAAAACTCCTGAATCGGCCCGACCACATTCTGCTGCACGAGCGCCAGCGTTTCGCTCGAGTCCCCCGGGTGCCTGACCAGAATGTCCACGAAGTGGTCGAAGGGGCTGTACTCGATCAGATAATCCACGCCCCCGTGGCTCACGCTGATCAGACTCCGCTCCACTCTGTACTTCGCCCTCTCGAATCCTCCCAGCTTCAAAAATTGATTGTGCAAATGAACCTGCGGGCATCGACACATCGTCCACCACAATTTACCCAACGCGCAAAGAAAATCAACACTCGCATCAATTTTCGAAAGAACTCCGAAATCAATGAAATTCACTGCATCAGCTCCCGAAACCCAGAACCCTGAACCCGAATCCGACAGAGAAATTCTCCTCAGAGTTTCGCCAGGATGACCCAAAATTGAAGTTGCTTCGGGCTGAAACGATCGAGCTCTGACGATCTCACGAAAGGTGCTCAGCCTCCGCGAAGGATGGCTTGGCCTGCAATTCATGGCGGAGAATTCGACTGGAAATTGAGAGGGAGGGAGAGCACGAGGACTCACTTGCAATCTTGGGAAGAATCCCGGAGTGAGGAAGGTGCAGACTTGGTCCCGGCAGGCGAGTCTGCGGCCCAAGTGGCGCAGCGGTCGGTCGAGCTCCGAAGGCGGTACCGCCGGCCAGCCTAGGCGCCGAGATCCACAGTCCGTGATCCAAAACTCGTCGAGCGGCAGAGCTGCGGGCACGCAAAACAGCCTCGAGTCCGGGTCGGGGTCCGAGGTGCTCTCGAAGCACAGCTCGGACCGGAGCAGGAGCTGGATCAGCTTGGCCTCGGGCAGGATGACGCGGAGCTTGTCCTGCTTGCGCTTGGAGAACACGTCGAGCGTGTCGCAGAAGACGTCGTAGAGTTTGGCGCCCGTGGCCAGGCCCCGCTCGAGGGTGGCGCCGGCACCGGCCAGGCGCCCCAGGAGGCAGTGGAAGAACCAGCGGGGGCTGATGACCACGACCTCGAGCTCCGGGAAGAAGACGATCTGCCCGGCGTCGTGCATGAAGCTCGCGACGGCGCGGCAGCGCTCCTCGATCTGCGCCGCGTCGTCGTCGTCCTTCGACGCGCCACCGGAGCCGAAGTCCTCGATGCCGCTCACGAGACACAGCTTGTGGAACTTGTGCCAGGTGATGATTGGCCGGCTGCTGTGACGAAGCATCCACTTGGTGATCGCGACGTTCAGATCCTCGGCCGCGACCGGAACGGGGGGCTTCCGCGAGTCCACCGCGACGTCGAGCGTGCTCTTGAGCACGGTTTGAAAGAACGGGCTCACCGCCGGCGCCGACCACGCGTCCAGAACCTCGACGGCGTCCTTCTCGCGGAGCACGACGTCCAGGTACGGTTCGAACTGCGTGCGCAAGCGGGCCAGCGTCGCGGACACGGCGTCGATGAGGGCTCGCGACGTGCGCTTCTTCGAAGCAACTTTCCGGTTGAGCGCGACGAAGACTCGCGGGCGCGGGCGCAGCCTGGTGGTCGAGGCCAGCAGCTTGAACCAGAACTCGCACTCGTCCGCCACGTCGGCGGCGGATTTTAGCGACTCGAGCTCCTGCCCGTCCTGCGCCCGGCACAGATTGCAGACCACGACGAAGGCCACCGTTGCGCCCCCAGCGCGGCAGCTCGCCAAGACGTTCTCGTGGAAGCTGGGAACGTCCTCGTGCCCCGCGACGTCCCAGAGGGCCACGCTCGCGCCGCGGTCGTCCTCCAGCATCTGGATCTCGACCCCGCTCGTGCTCTCGAGCGCTGCTGGCTTCCTGGCGCCCCAGCGCATCCTCCTGTGCCAGCCCTTCTTCCGCAGGAAATCCGACAGCTTGCGCACCTGCAGCACCATCGCCCTGACCCGCGACAGCTTCTCCAGCCTGTGCGCCTCCACCGCCGAACCCAACAGCGCCGTCTTGCCTGCACATCCATCGATCGCCGCCGGGGGGTTCTCGTCAATTCGACGCCCCGTCGTCTCACCGCTCGCACGACTCGGGGATCAATGCACGCCATCTCGGGAACTCGCGGGTGGCGAATGGAGGGACGAACGATGAGAGCCCGGTAAGAATGTTTCTGGGAGTGGGGGTTGCGCTCACGTGCATATTCGGTGGTTTGATTCGAGGGGGGCGGCATGGGAGCTCGAATGTGACAACGATGGAAGGAGTGCGGGAGGGAGAGAATACTTGCCAGCGAATGGAGCCCCGCACAGGACGACGCGGGCCGACGAGGGTGGGGCAGAAGGCAGCGAGAGCAGCAGCCGCTTGGTCGAGACGCATTGGGAGGCGGCGTTCGTCTCGAGCTGCAGGCGGATTCGGGCCAGGTCCGTGTCCTCGAGGCCAGTGCAGGTGTCGAGGCGGAGGCTCGTCAAGCTGCAGTTCCGGCGCAGCAGGGCCAGAATCGCCTCCACGGAAGGGCCGCGGTCGAAATCGCACAGCTCCAGATTCAAGCTCGTGAGGGTGTCGTTGGCGCCCAGCGAGTGGAACAGCTGCGGCCTGGGCGCATTGCGGCTGAAATCCAGCCGCTCGAGAGCGCAGTTCAGCTGCGGCCCGGCCGCCAGAGCATCCATCGACTCGTCGTCCCTCCAGGCCCCGGCGCGAGACGTGCAGCCGCTCAATCCGAGCTCCCGCAGCCCCGAATTGAGCCCCAGCATGTCGCCCAGAAACTTGCCCCCGTCGTCTTTGAACACGCAGTTGCCGCCGAGATTCAGCTTGCGCAGCGAGGTATTGGATCGGAGTGCGAGCGAGATCATGGCCAGCGCTTGCCCCTGTTCGTTCAGCCCGGTCTCGCTCAGATCCAGCTCGTGCAAACTCGTGGCCACGCCCAGCAGCTGCGCCACGGGCTGCCCGTCGCCGTGCGCCAGCAGGTCGGGGTTCTGGCCCAGCGCCCAGACCTTCAAGCCCGAGTGGTCATTGTGCAGCAGCGCGGAGCTCACCTCGGCCAGATCCTCGGCCACCATGCCGCACGCCGAGAGGTCCAGCTCCTCGAGCGATCGGTTGACTGCCAGCATGGCGCCCAGAGCCTGGAACTCGGGCCGGCCCAGCGCGTTCCGCGCCAGCACCAGCGACTTCATGCTCGAGCTGCTGGCGGTCAGCGCAAGGCCAATGTCTGAAACGGCCTCGGCATCCGCGCCCGTGTTGCCCACGTCGAGAGTCTCGAGACTCTTGCTCACGTCGAGGATCCGGCGCATGACGTGAGATCCGTCGCCGGCGGTTAGAAGGCCTGGATTGTCACCGAGTAGCAAGGTCGCGAGTGTCATGGACAGCGAGAGGTTCCGTTCCAGCGCCGAGGCCAGAAGGCGCAGCTGGTCGCTGAGCAGACCGGTGCGCCGGAGGTTCAGATGCTGGAGGGAGCCATTCACCAGAAGCATGTCGGCGACGTGCTGGAATCCGGCGGCGCCAAGGGGCTGGCGCGCCAGCGACAGGGCCATGACGGAATAGTTGAAGCGCAGGCCCTGGCACAGCGCGCCCACCAGTGACGGCAGATCGT
This sequence comes from Marchantia polymorpha subsp. ruderalis, assembly GCA_037833965.1. Taxonomy (NCBI): domain Eukaryota; kingdom Viridiplantae; phylum Streptophyta; class Marchantiopsida; order Marchantiales; family Marchantiaceae; genus Marchantia; species Marchantia polymorpha. The sequence continues at coordinate 1,123,399 of AP031357.1, forward strand.
CGCCTGGAGCCGCGAAGTCCATGCCATCCAGGTCCACGCGCGCGACGCTGCGGCTCTTGCCCACCAGCTGGAGCGCCAGCAGCTGGACGTAGCGGCGCGCGCTGGCTCCGATCTGGCGCAGCAGCGCCCAGGCGCGCGCCGGCACCACCAGGTGGACGGTCAGGTCCGTGTCGCTGATGGTCGTCCTCTCCGTCATAAGAATGTCGCGCACGATGGCTGCGACAATGTCCCGCGACCACGCCGGCTCCGCCTCCAGGCGCTGCTTGTCGAACACGACGTCCGCCTCCGTCTTCGCGCCCTCGGGCGGCCTCGGCTCGCGCCCCCCCACGAAGATCGGCCGCAGGGCCCCCAACGTCTCCAGCGAGAAGCTCGTCGGCCCGTCGGCCGCGCTCGCCGCCAGCGCCTCCACAGCGCTCTTCACCTCCTCCGTCACACACTCGCCGTATGCCTCGAGGGCGTCCATCTCCGCGCGTTCCGATATGCCAGAGGAATTTCCCGATCGCAGCCTCGATCGAATTTCAAATCTCAAGATTTTCGAAGCAGATCTCGTCGAAGAAGTGAAATCGTTTCTCGTCGACTTGTGATTTCGCAAAATTGAAAAAATTTCTCGATTTTTTCTCGTTTCCTATCGATGCGCGTCCCTTTGAAAATATGGTACAAGGTAGAGAGAAGGGTAGAGGAGAATTACAGCAGCTAGATGCATGGATCGATGGAGGTCGCCAGGCGCTCGAACGAGGAGATTGAAGGCGCGGGTCGTCCGAGCGATGTTGCGCAATTTTATTTTTTCGCCAGAGGAAGCTGCTCCAAACTTCCTCTGCTTCGAACTCCTGCAGAGCGAGCGCCTGCTCAGATTTAAGGCCGAACCTCCCAGGCTCTGGGCATCAGCCCGCGTCGAAATGCGCGTAGATATATGTGCCCATCGGCCCCGATGCACAGATTCGGCCTGAAATCTCAGTGATTCCAGGCAATCATCGCCGACGCTGCAGATCCGGAGTCCTCCCCCAGAAACACGTCCACGATGCTCGCCACAGTGCTTCAGATCAGAGCTGGACACTTTGACCTCACCCATCAGAATTGGAACCAAATTCGAAAGGAAAATTCGAGCCCGAGTCTAGCTCTCGACCGGCTGTCTATGCCCACGTCTCCGACCTCCGCATGATCTCCGTTGCTCCTGTTGGCAATCGGTTTATATATGGAAGACTTTGTCTCGGAGCAACGATTAATCTCGTACGAATCTTGTCACTGCACTGTCCGCGCTTGCTCATTCTTGTGTGTCTGTCTGATGCTCGTTCACGGTGCTCATTGTTGTTGTTGTTGATGTTGTAGATGTGCCGCCGCATGGCGAGACCCTTCATTAGTTCCGCGCTTCACAAGGGCCTTCATGTGAAATGCTTCGAGCCGATCGATGGATGTCTGAGCACAATATTCCAGTGCCAGTTTCGCCTTCTGCTCGTTCTGGCACTGAGGTGGGTGGGTGGGGTCGCCGGGCTATTGCTGTTACTGCTGCTGCTGGAAAGGTTGGTCATCGAGCCGGTGGTCTTCGACATCCTCATTCTCCTGTTGATTCCTCATGATTCGCATGATGGTCGAGCGTGATGGTGATGAAAAGGGATATTCTGACGCCCCGAGGGCAACTGGAGAGTCGAGATTTACGAAAGAAGCCGTGGACGAGGGTGACATTCTTTTCTGGTGCGATGCGAGCTCGCTTGACTGCAGCTGCCATGGCCATACAGAGAATCATTACAACCATAGGCATGAAAGGCAACACCTGCACTGCGAAAGCTTCGGCTTCCGTCCAGGGCTCGCCTCATCACCAACAGCGAATCTAGAGCGGCAGTTCATGAATGTTACGACTCCCGTATGCTCCCATGCATTCTTCTTGGCGCTAGATGCTCTCCCAAGCAAATGCACTTTCAGCTGCGCAGACACCGGGCAGGTGGTGTTTGCGTTCCATCGTTTCTGGTACACAATATGCATTTAAGTGCTCTACTCCAACTAAAATTCACAACATTGCTCCAAGGAAAGAGGCGCTGAAGACTTGCTATGACCAGCTTAAGGCCCTGTTCGATCCTCGGTTTAAACTAAGTGGACCTCACTGTCAGGTACTTAGAGGCGTAGTCTTGTGGCCTCGTAGGTACTTCTTTTCTGTTTCGTGTTGAAACCCATGAACCTAATAATGTCCTCAACACTCCCAGTCTTCGAGAATGCATTCTCATCGCCCAAAACAGACTGATGACGTGGAATCATCGACGACATTTTCACGTAAAGTCGGCGCGAGCGGCTGCTTCTCCTTACCTTTTCCCATTTCCTTCTTCGTAGGGAAAGGTTTCATGGTTTCTGTTCGTTTAGATCGTGATGCGTTTTCACTTGGTTGAGTCTCCCAGCTTTTCTTGCAGCAGGTCTCCTCCTTTACCACTACCAACAAAAGGTCCTTCGGGGTCCGACACTGCTGAACTCTTTTGTGATGCTTGAGTTCCATGTCTCGAATCATTCCTCCGTTCCTCGGAGGTACAACTTATGTACTTGACCTTTCAAAAGTACATCGATGCCATACCGTGAAATTGCAGTACAATGGGTCCCAAGGTGCTGGCGGCCTAGGGGTGAGGTGGAACGTCCCGGTACTTCTTACTCCTTTTGATCCGACTACTGCTCATGATTGTCAAGCTGCATACAGGCGGGAAAGACTTGACCCTGCTGGGTTCTTCCACATCATCTCATAAAAGCTCGAGCATTTGTTGATCGGAACTTGTGGAATGTTGTCAAGCACTGCCTGTAGGCTCACATGCAGTCATATAGGACATGTACTGCACGTAATGGCAATGAGTTCTGCTGATTGCGTGTCCTTGCCACAGGGAATTCCGGCACATGCAACCTCGGCTTTCTCTCTCTCTCTCCCTCTCTCCCTCCCTCACACACACACGCTCGCAGTCGACACGACAGGTCGCCAATTGAATGCAGCACTTCGCCATCATTGAAATTGCGGGAAAAGAAGAAACATGCAACAATTCAGCACTCCAAAATTCTAAACTCCCACCGGTCAACTGTGCACAGTTTCTCTCACCTTCATGCCAACAGTCACCAGATGTATGTTGAATGGCTTTACACCTCCAGTAAAATATACATTCACATACTGTACACTGAACAGTTCATACGACGTGGCAAGAGCCCTCTACCTCAGATTCCAGTCTCTGAAGTCGATACTGAACAGTGGCTGCCGGAAGTTCTGTACCCTTCAACAACGCAAACTTGACAACTTGTCGACAGGCACACGTACCTTGTGAACGACACGTTTAATCTAAAGACTCGACAGCACTACTAGACCGTCAAAATGGTCAGTAATGGCATCCGCAAGGCTTTTATAACCGACGGTACACCTCTTGTGTACATCAAGTCAACGCCAGTAACTGGGCTCTGCAAAGATATTGATCAGCTGGCAAGAAGTCGAATTCTATTGCAGCAACTCGCAGAAGAACGTGCAGATAATCAATCTCGACGCTAGTCCGGCTCGGGGAACGTCCTGCCTGCAACAAGCAACGACGACAAAGCGTCAGAACTATGAGTTTCTCGCAATTCTGAAACCCGAAGTTGCCCGACTCCCGGGGCAAACTGAAATGATTAACTTACCTTCTACAAAGTCAAGATACGTACCATGGTGGGTGGATCCGAACGACTTGCCCAACTTGAAGCTCCAGCGCAGAGCTGATCTTCGAAAATATTATGTCGACACTTAACGGTTTCTCGGTGCCGTTTGCAACACCGTGTTTATGGTGACTCTCATTGTCCCAATCCTGGAGAGAAGAGTCGTGAAAGTAAAAAATAAAAGTCAGCATGGTTGCCGCTTGCAGACGAGTTCATGGTGATCAACTTGCACTCTCTTGCCGCATACATGATCTGAATCCCCGCTTCGATGAAGTAGAGAGAATTATACGGTGGGATCCTTGATCACCCTTTTTTCAATCTATGGCTTCACAAGACGCGTTTAGTGTTATAGTGATAACAAAATCGTCTTTCAGGTTAAAGTCGGGAAGCTCATCTCCTCATGGTTTTCCACTTTAGATACTGAGATAAAAGAATCCGTGTTAAAGCATAGAATCTCTCATAATATAAGCTGATTTGATTGATGTTACAAAACATGGCGTAGTAACATGGGAAGTGGTTGATATGTCCACCACGGACAATCTCCTTCGATGCACCGCACCGAGAATGCCTTCGCAAAGAATATAGCCTGATTCCGCCACGTACTGGTGCTGAGCTTGGGACAAAGCTCGAACGCCGACGTCTACATGCTTGTCTCAAACAGTAGGATCTCCTCCCCACATCTTCGGTCTTCTACATGTTTGGTCATCTTGGTAAAAATCTAAATCTTGAATGTATATCCAGTCCCCACGTCCCCACTGAAATTTTCCGCCAGAAAAACTCTTGACTTCCGAATCTGGACAAACTAACCTAAAACTAGTTGCAGCCCCTAAAGGTATCGGATCCTTGCTCTGGATTCGGCAAACTCTGCTCCGAATAAACTCCACGATTCGGTTGACTTTATTCGAAAGCAGCTACCTCCATCGAGACTGATCAATTGTCTCCTTCAATTGTGTCCTTTCTATTTACAACAGCTTCCCGGGGAAGCTAAAGAAAGTGACCATGCAACTATGCATTTGCACGGCGGGCTGCACAACAATACTTTATGGGAGATTTGATCTCTCCGAGTACTCCTTCAAAGTTTTTATGAAAGCGATTTTCTAGTTCAACGAGAAAAGTCTCATCACACATTTGCACGACTGCTAGAAACAAAAGTACACGTGCTATCCGCACCCAGTTGTACCCCTGGCCTGCAAAAAGACAACATACCTCTGGAGAGCGTAAGACTTCACAGCGGCATGTTGTAAGTTGTGCTTCCTCGATGCTTCCTCGAATTACCACTTCTAGACAAAGAGCAAGATCTGCACACAGGGATTAAGGTTAAAAGACTCCGATAGGTTTCCAAATATTACCCATAGGGAAGAAAAGATCGATCGGATCCAGGAGCACGACTGTGCTGACATGAAATTCGAAATGACGTATACAGTCTCTATCATGGGTAGAGAACAGTTTTAGTCCCATTTCTGGAAAGACTTGAATGGAAAGAAAAACTGAAATTTCAGAAATCCGCTAGGATAGCTTACTCTCCACTTGTTGCTTTCTTTGCAAAGATTTCGTGAAGAACATCTGCTTGCTCTTTTGCGCCAACAGAACCGTTTGCAAACGTGCTGACAAACCAAAGCTGCAGGAACGAAGAAACTCAAAATACGAACTAGGGCTGCTAAGACTGGACTGACTTGAATAAGAAACACGCATGTGATAACAAAATCAACGTACAAGCAAATCTTATCACAACAGCAGGAGTCTCGTCAAAAGACGCGGTTCCATTACTGAAGTCATCCACAGCTTCACCACCTCTACCTTCATGAGTAAATAACACCAGCCAAGACAAGATTCCCAAGTTCTCGAACTAACAATTGTATAACTGCGAATAATAGTAGTGTACAGTGTACAAGATTGAAATACTACGAAGAAGAAGGAAACATAGCGGAATCTTACTATACTAATCAGCTGGATCGACAGAAGATATCGTCCAATGGACCTTGAAAAGTAAAGAAGTTCAGTCGTGTCTATTGAAGACAACAAACCTCACCACCAACGAGATCAAATAGAAAATGACTAGCTAACTATCCAGAAAGGTAAGAAACGACATCCCCGTTTCTCTTTCGTAGACATACCTGTTTGTGTTGGTTGTTTCGAGAGGTGCAGATGACAGAGCATCACGAAAGCGCTCCGAGATACTTGTCGGTGCAGTAGATGGAGCTACTGAGACGGACTTCGATGTGCTGGGCTCCTATGGATAAGAAATTGGCATGATTATCGGTTCAAAGGTTAGGTAAATTATTCCTCGAGGTGATGTCGAAAGCAAAAGAGTTTTGTGAATCGGGTAGAAGGTAAGAATTGACCATCTAAATGCTAAACCTTTACACACAGAAGCTGATTAAATAGCATCGGCGTAGTGCTTGCGCACAAAATACCTGAGCACTAAAAATTTCGTCATTGTCAATATCCTCCAATGGTTCATCTTTATAAGCTGATTGGCTCTTTTCTACATTGCGAGCGGACCTGCTTCTCCGTGCTAAATTCTCAAAACATCTTGAGCTCGCCTGAATCACACCATCATTTCCAAATACAAAGATTACGACCAAACAGTGGATAAAACATTGATTTGAATCTCGAGATTGGTGGTCTTTAATCCATGTACTAACGAATGTTACAAAAAATTGAGCATTGCCGGGGTTTATTTTTAGAAAAAAAACCTGAACACAGATGTCATCTCCATCAGCATCGGTAAAATCCACAATGTCGTCTTGTATAGCTGACCTAATTTGGGCCGAAGCGACTGATTTTCTTGAACGGGATGGTGACTGTCTTCTCACGTTCGTCCCCTGCACGGCACTTGAGAGATTAGAAAGAACTATGACCAGACTGCTTCATTTCCGCGCAACAGATCTCGTTAAAGCGAGCGTTATTATCCGTGAACGCCATTTCTTTCGAAGTATCATTCTTCTAGTAGCTTGTATTTCAGGTATTTGAAGAAGTCTGACAGGAACAACAGTCAAGTAGATCATACTGTCAATCCCCAGTGCTGGGTGAAAGACTGCGAATGGAATAAAGAAAAGCATAGAGTATAATAGCTACGCTAAAAGCCCGTGAATAACTTGACGCCAAGATGATTACCGTGAACTGCTTACTGTCTTCTACTAAAAACTGAAACTTCTCAGCAATTGTCAAAGACGCGGCACTGTGACTCGATCCACGGACTTGATGTGGTCCAGTGTCTTGGCAGGAGTTCTCGTCAACAAGTTGTTGAAGCCGTTGAGCAATTGGGACAGGAGCACCATCCTTGAGAACTGGATGGGAAACTTTCAGACTGTTTATACGGAATCTTTGAACATTCTGTTGCTTTGGCTTTCCTGGCAAACCAAATTGAACGATTAAGATAAAGATGGTGAAATCAGTGATGCCAGTATATCATCTCATAACCAAAGATAATATTACTCAATAAACATCAATGTTCATTCACCTTTTGAAGAACTAGAGTAATCACTCCTTCGATCAGTCTGTAGTATTGATGACTGTCCAAGAGTGGAAGCTGCATGGGCATCCGGCTCAACAGCTGTTTGACGAGAATGACCTTCTCCAGTTTTAGGAGCCTGTGCACCCTGTAAATCTGTTTGTGCTGGCCTGTCTTCGATCTCCTGTCCAATCAGCTGCTCCAAAGCTTCAGACCAGCCACTTTTCCGAGGTGGATAATCACGTAGTTCAGCCTGAACGCCTGCAGTTGCCGGTTTATCAAGGGTTGAACTATTGGCCTGATGCAAGACCACTGGTCAATCACAAGCTTCAGGAAGCAGAGCAAGAAAATAAACCCCACTTAACACCTTGTCACAGCAGTCCATGAAATATTTTTTAAAGCATAACTTCTGCGAACTCTCTGAAAACCATGGACAGGACAGTATTACATTTTAATCCACATGTTTTATAGAGGCATTTCCAGTTTACTGATAGCAAGGGTTTTAACATGGGATTGAGATAGGTGCCATCTAAAAAAAAATCGCAATGAAAGCAAGAAATATAAACTTTCAAGACCTGAAGCTCTTCTGTGAAATCCACGTGTCCATAAGAAATATCATCCTGTTCTTTCCCTCGAAGGTGCTGACTAGAGATTCTCCAGTGACTATCAGCTTGCTGCATAACAAACAAAGCATCTCAATCATCTAGCTCAATCAAAAGATCACAACAACCAACCGGGACTCCAACATACATTCCGTAGCATGAAAATAGAAACATGCATGAATTCATTAGTAAAGACCGTTGGATGATCCTGTTCTCTCAAGATTCATAACGACCGTTGTTTCTTTTCAACATGAATTTTAAATGACCGAAGCTAGGACAACAACCTGATATCATGTGTTGCATGTGCAAAATGTTAACTAAATAAATACAGGACATTCGTTCGATCCTCCCATCTAAGCTATGGGTGACCACGAGAACGATAATCAACACGCAGTAAGTTCGAATCGAATCATTTTGTAAAAAAAGATAAGCAAGGCCGTTGCAAATGTAGTATAGAAAGGGGAGATCCAGTCATACCGTTAATGAGGCCCAGGCTGCTTCTTCAACTGCAGATGGGGGCACCAGATTTTTTTCGGACTTCTGAGGAGGTTTCCTTTTTTCTAATACAGAGGCAATTCACGGGGTCAGCTATGCTACAGACGCGCACCTAGGCGCATGAAGGTAGAGGAAAAAATAAAAAACTTCCGGAGTTCCTGATGATTTAAAAAATCTAAGTTAGATGCCTCAACACTAAACTCTCCCACAAAGCTCGCAACCTCGCATACATTGACTTACCCTTGCTAATTATCCCGTGGGCAGATCCTTGCCCTTTGGCCTGCATGACATTTAGAGGATGAGATTTTGTGTTCAATAACTCGTAACAGCTTAGTCTTGAAGATGCAACTCCGGAAGCAAGAAAGTTGATGTACATTATCACAAGAAACCACTGGCACCTGATGTCGTTGCTGATAAAGACCGAGTAAGTCACTTGGTCGATCGTAGCGGTACACGACCTGGTCTTCAGGATCATCATCTTCTGAACAATCGAGACGCATGCCATACGGGAAATAATGAGAGACGACACAATTTGCGCATCGAGCAAGACCAACAGGAAGAACTCAAGAATGATCAGGCCACGAAGTAGAGAATCAAAGGCTAGCCCTTCCTGTCGTGAGAAGACGTGAGGAGGTGCTCAATTAATTACGCTCATGAAGGCTCAGAATTTTACCGCCTGACCAAAGAGAATTTTTACGCTGATCAACAAATACGACTTGACAGGTGAAGCTTTCAGCAATATTCTCATGACAAAGAATCATGAGCGGACATTCTGTCAGGAGAGCAGACGTCACCTTCAATAGCCTCATCTGGGAGAACAACGCCTCCTATACCCTTGAATTTCCCCTGTGCATAAAATGAGACAGCCGGTGAGGTGAAGGCGCCAACAAGCAACTGCGTCGTTCCTCCTCTCGAATTTCGGTACACAAATAACAACCAATGAAAGGAACATCGGCGAGCAAGACGAGGTCATAATTCATACAACACAAGAAAACTTCAAAACAGAGAATCGAGGACTCACAGTCGACGGATTGGTCCAGGAGCACATGATTCTACACCATAATCACACCCCCGACAGGGTGCGTTGGCTTTCACGAGAGCTCCACGTCGCAATGCGAAACCCGGGCTGCAGAACACCGAATTCAGCATACAGCGTCACCAGAATTCGCCGACTCGGCTCCGAACCCCGAGTCAGATCTCCGTTTCAAAACTCTGTCCGTCTGTTCGCGAGTCTCTGATCTGACAACCACGAAGAAGGTCCGCCCCGCAGCCGGGCCTGTGGCTGAAATCCAATCGGAACCAACCTCCCGATAGCTCCCGATAGCTACAGACTCAAAATCAGAGCGACGAAAGTGGGCCCGAAAATCAACGCCCGCTCGTCGACGCACGATGCGTTAGCTCTCTGGCCCGTCCGTGGTCAGGGTTTAAGGGGGGGAGGGCTTCTCGACCAGCTCCATACAAGAACATGAGCGACCGCGAGCCTGGCCGCCGAGTTCTAGTACGCTCCGAGGGACGCGTCACAAGAACTCCGAGGGCGTCATTCTTGTGGATGGGGGCTCGCGAACCCTCGATTCCAGTCTCTGCCTCAGAAGCAGCTCGCGACGCTTTCAAGGCTCTAGATCTTTGATCGCCTCTAGATTCCGCCCTCTCGTGCTGCCCACGTGCTGCACACAATCGTCGACTGCGAGAGGGCGATTTTTTTTTACGGATCTTTGAGGAGGAGAGCAGAGCAGCGGAGCGGAGGATGTGAGTTCAGAGGGAGGGAGGGAGGCTCAGGTGCACGAGAATTTAGAGCGCACGATCGAATTGGCCTGAATCCGGAGCCCCGCCGTCGAGAAATGGCTCGAGCTTTGCCCTGCGCCAGCAGTAGCGTTCGGGCCGGCGGCTCCGTTTGTGAATCGTGCTCTGGATTGTTGGTGGCTGCGCCGGTTTCGTTGCGCTCGTGTTTGTTCGGGACTCGCGTCTCTCGCGTCGGTCAGTTGTCGTCTTTGCGGAGCTCGAGCTCGTCTTTGAGAGAGTTGTGTGTGCCTCCTCGCTCTTCGCTGACTGCGTCACCGGCGGCCGTGAACGCCAAGGATATGGCGGGTTTGGCATCTGCCAGCGGGCAGCAGCAGCAGGAGTCGCCATGTGTGGCTGAATTGTGCTCTTCCGCCGAGGGTTTATGTGATACTGTGGTCGGTGTGCTGGGTGGCGGCCAGCTTGGGCGTATGTTGTGTCAGGCGGCCTCGCCCATGGGAATCAGAGTGGCGGTGCTTGATCCTCTCGACAATTGCCCGGCTAGTTCTATCGCTTTTCGTCATGCTGTGGGAAGCTTTCGAGACACCAACGCCGTCCGGGAATTTGCTAAGGGGTACGTGCTAGGGAAAACGAGAGAATTACATCTCTAGAATTCAGAATTCAGAAACTCATACTTCAGAATTTCATCTCGATGAATTTTACTTTATATCTGAGTTATACGTAACTAATTGCACTGGTGGATAGGTGGTCAGGACACGAATTCTAATGCGATCATGATTATGACGAGACTGTGAGGCTGTAGTGTATATGTCACTGAACTTTCCAATTTTGGTTTCAGGTGCGGAGTTCTGACTGTGGAGATAGAGCATGTAGATGTGGAGACATTGGAGGCTCTCGCCGCAGAGGGGGTGGATGTAGAGCCAAAGCCTTCCACCATCCGCATAATTCAGGTTCAACCCGCGTTTATATGCAGCCCCAAAGAAGCTAGCGTTTGCCGAGTCTGCTGATTCTGTGACGTAAGAGATTATATCTTGTCATACTGTGGAACGGTGTGAATCTATAGTCTTTTGCAAAGAGGTACTGTTTTTTCGTTAAAACTACACTACTGACTCCTGAAATACTTGCATTCTCAGGACAAGTACCTACAAAAGGTTCACTTTCGTGAGCATGGCGTAGCGCTTCCTGACTTTATGAAGGTGGGTACGGTTCTATCTATGTACTGCAGTAGACTTAGCACTGTTTGATTTTTGTTGCAATTTATCGCGAGTTGTGGTGTTTCTGAAAAGTGCAGAGCAAACTATTTGGCAGCATCATGTCTTTCCTTAACATTTCATCCTGTTTCGGCTTATCTCTCTACATATGGTAGGTAGTATTTATCATCTCAAGCCTTAGTACTTTACTCCGGGATCCCTTATTGTTGCCATTCACCGTGCTGGCCTGCACTACCTTCTTTATGATGTCGACTCCTCACAGTATTCCTTCTTCTTAATGGAACACCCCGACCTTCTAACTAGACTTCTCAACGTTCGACGATATGTAGATGATCTCTTCGTCCCCGCAGTTCTGGAGTTCAACGATCTGATGTTAATCTCTCCACACGCGCTCGGAGGGGTTATATTTCCTAGTTAGTACTGGGAGCTAATTCACACATTCTCATCTTACACCTGATGTTTTAAGGACTTGATTATTTGCTAATCTGCCCCGAAACTTCAGATCCAGGTCTACGACAAATGACGGGAGTCACATTCTAGCCAACTTCAGCACTTTAGTCTTCCACATGTTCTATCTTGGATTAAGTACATGACTCAATCGGAATTATTAAGGCGCAAGTAGATCGCCCTTCCTCAACATGTACCTCTAGACAGCATCCAGTCCATGAGATCTGTATAGTTTAGCAACTATGACATCCACCACCATGATATGCACCTCGTGTATCATAACCTGGCTTCTGTTTATATCGTAACATGTCCATTCTAGACTATGCAGCTATGGGAATCGTCCGATAAGCACGACAGGGTGCCTATTCACGTGGGGAGCTTGTTCAGAAACCCGCCGTCTAGCGTATATCCGCCGTGTCCCTTGATTGTTCACCTGCTCAATGAATAGACTTCACATCTCTTATCTGTGAGCTCTGCGATGATATTCTGATGCTAAACCTGTACGATTAATTCCCTGCTTCCTTGTATATAACGCTGTAACGCTCTTTTGCATCGCAGATAGACAACGCAGAAAGTGCAGAAGAAGCACTACGCATCTTTGGTTATCCCCTTATGCTTAAAAGTCGACGGCTGGCATACGATGGCCGTGGGAATGCAGTTGTTCGTTCGAAAGAGGACCTGACCAAAGCAGTCTCCTGTAAGGAGCTTCTTGCATAGATTTGATTACCTGCATATCTGTAAGCATATTACAAATATAAACAGCGTTCGCAATGTGCCTTTTCAGGTTGCTTTGGAGACTTCGAGTTACTGCTGACTAAGAAACATGTCATCTCACTGGGTGCTATATGTTTCAATTTACGTTCACTGTGCAGCCTTAGGTGGTTATGAGCGTGGACTGTATGCCGAGAAGTGGGCACCTTTTGTGAAGGTATGTTTTGTTCGCGTGATTTGTTGTCTTCATCCCGAAGTAGCAACATTTCGCCACAGTTTGCTCATAAAGCTCATTGCAGGAATTGGCCGTGATGGTGGCCCGGGGTCGGGACGCAAGCATCTCCTCCTTTCCAGTAGTAGAGACCACCCACAAGTTAGTCTACTGACAAACAACCTTCTCGGTCAATATCATTGTGCATGCCTTCTGTAGATTGTCCTCAAAGTGCCCAAAAAGGAATTGTTAGTAGTGCCGACGTGGCTTAAAGAGTATAATGAGCAGGAAAATTATACTGGTTGTTTATGTTGTTTAAGACGCGATAGATTCCTTTGGTTACAAAGCAGGAAAACGCTATTCTATCAAGAACATTCATTTTTGCGGCTTTTTTCTGGTCGCAGGGACAATATATGTCATACAGTTGAGTGTCCAGCAAGGATAACTTCGGATGTAGCAAAACTTGCGATGACAATAGCCGAAAAAGCTATCCGATCATTGGAAGGAGCAGGAGTATTTGGAGTGGAGTTATTTCTCCTAGCTGATGGTCAGGTACAAGAGTTGTCGATTATGCCTTTGGTTCTCTTCTCAGTGATTTGCAGCTATTTTGGTGAATTTTGTGCATAATTTGATTTACCTAAACACGGAATAGATTTTCTCCGTGTTTAAGTTTTGACAAACGGTTGTTATGCCAAGCATGCAGGTTCTTCTAAATGAGGTTGCACCTAGGCCTCATAATAGTGGCCATCATACTATCGAAGCATGTTATGTTTCGCAATATGAGCAACATTTGCGTGCTGTCTTGGGATTGCCACTGGGTGATCCATCTATGAAAGTACCCGCAGCTTTGATGTACAATTTGCTTGGAGAAGATGATGTATGTCTGATGAGCTCTCTCTCACTTGAACCATTTGCCCTTTCTACTGCTTTGTACAAGTTCACAGGTGAAGTAGAAGGTCTTGAGTTCTTGCTTTTACCTTCTTACTTTTCCGTCACAGAAGCGCGTATGCAGTGAAGAATTCAGTAGCCACATCAGTGCTCCGAATCTCTGCATATGTGAATATTCAGAAGTGTTTTAATTCCAACTTGTATCTTAAATATGTGCAGGGAGAGGCTGGATTTGCAATTGCTCACCAGATAATGCAGAGGGCAGTGACGGTACCAGGTGCTAGTGTACATTGGTATGAAAAGCCAGGTATTAGTTTATTTCATCCAAGGCTACTAGCAACTGCGTGTCCCTCTTTCGCTAACAAATGCTGAGTCATGATCCCTATGTTTGCTCTAACTCTCTCGCTCTAAATTTTCTCGATGTACTTTGAATCTGTGATCTTGTGTATGATTTTCGAAATTCTGAAATATATCATTCGATAGGACTGAGGACGTTTGCGAACAAGTGCCCCTTTAATTATATCACCTTTTTCAGAAATAAGGCGACAAAGAAAGATGGGGCACATCACTATAGTCGGTCCAACAGCATCAAAAGTGAGGGCACGTCTCAACAGCATCATCAACAGTAACGAATTCAATGGGACTGTCCACGCAATTTCCGAAAGTCTAATGGAGCTGTCGTCAGCCACAGATGAGTCTGGTATGCATCTCTCACAGTATCATATTATGTTTTCGAATGATATTTCAGTTCTTTTCAAGTGAAATTTCTTGTTCTTTGTATAAACTTCTTGTGTTCTGTACTTTCGTTCAGTATTTCCCATCTACTTCCAGCCGGTATTCTCTCTGTACCCACTGTTTTGTTGTGAGCACTGCTCAGCCAGGGCGTGGGGTCCGTGGTCATTAGGAAAATAAAATGTAATGAGTACTGTTTCTTCACAATCATATATTGTTGCCCTCAAACTCCACTTTGTTTTCGTAGATTGTGTGAGTGTCATGGAGCTTGGCAATAACTATTTGTCATTTTTTTTTGGTGGCAAGTTTCAACTCTATCCAGTTGACGTGAGAGAAGATTAAAAAAAATTATACTTTGAGGTTTTGGAGGTAGTCAGATTGTTCTATACAATTAGTTCTGTTCTGTACAATGCTCAGTGAAAACCTTCATGCAATCTCCTTATTCAGTTTTTTCCTTGAATTGCAGTAGTAGCAGCTGTCGGTATCATTATGGGTTCCGACTCCGATCTTCCCGTTATGAAGGCTGCTGCTGAGATCCTCGAAAGTTTTGGCATCCATTATGAGGTTCGAATTCCTGTCTATTTCGAATTTATCCGGGAATTAAAGAAGGTGGTTTGCTGCAGGTTTTGGATCCTACCAGTTATTATATTCATCTTTGTCACTTGTTTTGTATACCGGGGTTTCACATTTTTCATGTTGTTCAGCTCACGGTCGTTTCTGCCCATCGAACTCCCGAAAGAATGGTAACATATGCTCAACAAGCGCACAAGCGAGGGGTGAAGGTCATCATTGCTGGTGCTGGTGGAGCAGCACATTTGCCAGGTATGGTAACAATTATTCATCGTTTGTTTTCTGAGTAGGAAACAGTTTGCTTCTCCAATATTATACTAGAGGATATGTAGGACCATGGATTCGTAATGTTGGATGTAATCGAAAACTCTACCTTTTGCTTGAGGAAAACCTTATCCTAGACAGAAGCTTTCTGGCAACGTTTGGTAGCTCTTAATGACTTTCACGGCTCCATTTATGTCAAATATCGGAGGGAGCTCCTATTTAAAGCCTGGTAGATTTCAACTTTAGTACTAAATGCTGGGGTCTCTGACGATGCACTCTGTGCATCTCACGGCTTGTTACGGGGCCCAAATCTCAACAGGTGTAGCGAAGTCTAGACGAAGCTGAAGTAATGCCCTCGTTCGTAAATGTCTACAGGCATGGTGGCAGCGCTTTCTCCTCTTCCTGTCATCGGTGTGCCGGTGAAAGGCTCCCATACTGATGGAATGGACTCCTTGTTGTCTATAGTTCAGGTACTGAGTTGTCGAATCCTGTCACGCTTTATACCGCACTGTTTGTGCAGCTATGTGTGAGTTATGACACTGAAGTTGACGTAGAGCTGATCAGCGGGCTTCTTCCTGAACTGATACCAACAAAGCTTTCCACGATGATATAGGTTCGAGTTGTTGAAAATGCAACGCGATGCAGATGTTATGCGGCCTATGCTCATTTTCCACCCTTGCCGGGCAGGCAAGGGTGGAAAGTGAGCATAGGCCGCATACAATTAAGACTGCAAATAGTTTTCTCGAGTAGATCTCGCCATTCTAAAGAGCACCTATGATCAGTTCATAGTATAATGACTTTCCAAAAATCGCTTTTAGAGAATACGTTCCTAACAAGCCGTGATCACTCTGAATTGGAATTAACTAGCATGCTAGCTTTCTGTGTGATGCTCACCCGTGCTTCGTCTTTTCTCGAGTAGATGCCGAGAGGTATACCTGTGGCTACTGTGGCAATCAACAACGCTACAAACGCAGGGCTTCTTGCTGTTCGCATGCTCGGAGCGGCTGATCCCCAGTTGTTAGAAAAGTAAGTTACTCGTGCAGCATAACTGTTCCCAGCGTCCTTAGTTTACGAGAAGTGGTTTAATGTGGATGGTTATTAGTAGCTCATTCATATGTAACAAGAAGTGCATTCTTTTTAGAGACTGTTGGAATTGAAATGTAGGAGAACCCAGTTTCATCATCACGTACATTGTTGTTCAATCTTCAGCAGGCGTAAGTAATGTAGGATAGATTTTATATCTTATTTCTTTTAATTGGTTAAATCCCACTAAATGTGCCAATTGTCTGCGCTGTATGTCAGGATGATCGATTACCAGGACGGTTTAAAAGACATGGTTCTTGAGAAGGCTGAAAAGCTGGAAAGGGTTGGGTGGCAAGAATATTTGAAATGATTACAGCTGTAAACTTTTGAATCAGTTGGAAAATTTTGATGGGTATATGTAATTAGATTAGTAGAGGAACGAGCGGGAAGCAGCAGAAATTTTTCACAAATGAGGTTTAAGGCTGACATAGATCAGATGAGGGCGAAGTCCTTTACCGTTTAATCTCATTTGATGTGGAAGGAGATTTCCTCTCTCCATGAGTTTGCAACATTAAGGCAGATAAATTTAATAGATAAAAATGGATTACAGTGCGATCATAATGGACCCCGCGCCATGCTCATTCAACCTTGCAATGCATCAACTTGTACCAGATGCACTCTTTCTAGGTGTTGATTACTGCGCTGGATCAATGGTCTTGTTTTTCTTCTAACGAATTATTTATTGCAAATAGTTTATGTACCATGTCAGCTTTGATTTTCTTCGTCCCTGCAGTCGCAACGTGTTTAATCCCTGATAGTTGAGTCTTGTGTTCACCTCTCATCTATTTTGGACTGTTTGGTAGTTATGGAGGTGTGTAATTTTGGTCCTTATGACCGTAAGAGCTCAGTCAAGAGCAATTTCAGAGGAATTGACAAATACTGTACTTGAGAGAAAGCTCTACTCCACGTATGTCGTAAAATTGAGAGCATAGAATATCACGTAACGAAAGTTCTTTATATAGAAACTGTCGACCGTGCTTAAGATATGGACAACGTCATTCCTGACTGCCAGGAAGACCATATGTTTCCAGTCCGGAACCTACTGGCTCATCTCATCCAAGAGAGGGTCGAATAAGAGCAGCTTTCAATTTGGCACTTAGCCCATTTATGCAGATTAATGTGCACATAATACACAAGAATTACGTCACACGCAAGTAACATATTTTTCCTGTATCTCGTTGTCTTTCAATGGCTTGTTGGAACCACACAAACACGCGTGAACGGTGAGTGTTTTGATCAGTTTTCACGTCTTTCTGCCTTCCTGCGAAATATGCCGCAGAATTGTCAGTGTATCCGTTAGTGCGCTGTGGTCGGAATGCGTAATATAATTACGATTGTATCCGTCCAGTGGCAAAGTTATGACCAGGTGTGCAAAAGCGTATATAGAAGCAACCTCCTCTCTCAATTGATAATTAACCACTCTTGCTTGAGGTTGAGTGTCACGATTGGGGCACTTTCATTTGACGCTTATCTTATTTCGACTGGCAAGATATAATCGCCTCGTAAAACTTCTTTGCATCTTTTTTCCTAGTATTTAGACATTACTCATTCAATACGTAGTAAGGATCCAGCATATGGTGCAGAATAATCAACACTTGATTATCCTCTTCGTTTTCATCACACTCAGTTGCAAGGTTTGCCACTCATTTCATTAGGCTCAGTCACAGTACTTGCGTCCACGGGTATTTACCTTATTTAGAACTTCTACGGGAATTTTACTTCGTCCTTCCACCTACGTGAGATATTCCCAATCAATATAGCTTTCCCCGGCGTTCTCCTGAGCGGATACCGATACTTAAGTCAAGTCAATGTTTCCTTTCCGTCCTCCAAAGGGCTTGCTATGCCGGTTCTGATCACAGCTTTTATGCATGGCGGTCTGAAATTGAGATAATCAACGCTTACTGATATTAATACCTCTGAGATTTGTAGAATGGAGAGCTTTAGCAACACCTGGATTCAACATTAGGCCGCAGCCATGAATAAAATTTCCTCAGTTACAGTAGGACGATAGAAGAAAATCATACTATAGATGTGTTGTAGCTGCTTGAACTAGTCCAGAGTGGGTGCAGGTTGCTTCTGTTGATCCACGAAGGGACTGTACGATAAAGCTACTGGAGCATATTTTTGCTTCGACGATCGATGAACAGATGCCTTCAAAGTTCAAGATGGTCTTCAGGCCAGATGACACTGGTCATGAACCAAAAGGAAGGCCCTGAGTCCATTGTCAGGGCTATGAAAACCTGGACATGATGTGCATGTTCGGAAAACGAACTCCATTCGATGACCAGGAGCAGCTCAGAGCTTTGATCTTGCATGCCAGAAACGCCTCGGGTCCGTTAGTGACTCGAGGCTCAACACTTTTCAAAGATATTATCATCTGGAAGATCCGTGTACTCCTCACAGACATCGGCTGATTAGTTGAATCCTCTAGCACGAGCGGACTCATTCTGTGGCCGCGTTAGTGGCTCAAGTGGGTGTAGGTTGTGGATAGTGCATGCCTGTCAGGCCGGAGCCTCGATGTGGCTCGCACGGGTTGCCTCCGTGAGAGCACATCTGCAGAATGCAGAGTGCAGACTATCCACAACTCTTCCGCTCGTGCAGGGATAACAGTTGTGGCAAATCCTACCCATCCCTCAGCTCGAATGGTCTGCAGAGAAGCTGAGCGATGAATGTGAGAGGCCACAAGACGAGGATCTACAATCAAGCATCATAACTCAGGTTCCATGAGGCATGGAAACTGAGTTCCATTAAGGTTCCATGCACTGAACATGGACGTCGACTGGACCAGGGTTGTAGAAACATTGAAAGTGGAAACCCGTCCGTCGTGCCTCGTCTGCCTTTTCTCAAAACTTCTAATAAAGTTCTGGTGGGTGCAAGTCGTGTAATGAGAGTTGCCTTTGGAGGGTCAAGGTCCGCATTCGACCACCCACTCGGGTCAGCATCCGGGTCGAGCTTGTGTCCAACATTGCTGTCGTCCGGTCACTAAGTGCAGAGTGGTTTCGGAGCAGCCCATTATGGAATTCGGTTATCATGCCCATGCCCATGCAAGAAGCATGGGCGACAAAAGGATAGAATTGCAGATGGACCAGAGTGTGAGTCCCGTTACGAGAATATTGCATGAACGACAATTTAACTTCTCCTCGAAGACGGCTGAATACACGAACCTGTATCGAGATGCTCGGTGACTAATCTTCTTGCTACATCGGTCACATGAGTGTATGGCATATTAGACATCACGAGTTCATTGCTGGAACGTGTCGGTCTCGGCTGCACTTCATGGGAATGCAAAGTAGGCGTTGACGACTTGAAGAGTTTTCTCCTTTTGCAGACTCGAGCAGGCTACTCTTTGTCGTCCTACCCATTCCTTCATCAAAGCGAGGGTAGCATCGGTTCCAGTCCAGTATGTCAAAGATCTCAGCATCCTTTCTCGGAAATGATCGGCCCACAAAGTTGCGAACTTGATGCCCATGTCAGCGTTGAAACCTCGCCGCTCAGTCAATGGCCATTGGACGCATTGAAGATGTCTTTTCATTGGACTAGTGCCACGCTAGATATTTGTTTTGCTTTAATCAAGCCTGCACGCCACTTTCTAGATATTATAGTTCATCTCACTGGTGTATCCTACGGCTGGCTGCCCAGCTCACTCGTGGTCAACTTGCGGCAGAGTTGCAGCTTGCGATGATTGAGTTCTCCGAGAGCCTCTTTCTACCCCTTCGTCATCCTCACATGACGGCCGGGTGCTTCTCCAGAGCTTTTTCATCTCGATCTCATCGTTCATGGACTTCTGCAGAAGCTCAGGAAGGAGAGAAACGTCGCATCGATGCGAGGAGATCCTCATGCCCGTGATCCCGCTCGTCTTCGAAGCTTCATATCTTCCATTCGAACGAATAGAGGAGGCATAGAAGAGTGGATCTTCAGGCCTCATCTGGACCCAAATATAAGGGCATCAAAACCGAGAGACGATTCAAGCCCCATTCGTTCATTTCAGGATTCGAGCTAAAGAAGAGCAGCCAGCAGCAGTCAGGCGAAAGAGCATGAAAAAGTGATCTTTTGCCTAAAGGAACCTCCCCAGCAAGTGGGAGGCCATTGTGATCTCGATGACATGTTTGGAGCGAGAAGAGATCAGAAAAAAGCGCGTTCGAGAAGGTGGCAGGCAGGACCGAAGTCATTTGGTGATTTGCGGAGTAGCTTCTAATAAAAAGCAAATGATGAGCTACGTCCATCTTCCAAACTCGTGCGAAAGGAAATAGTCCTCGATACAGCAGTGCGCTGTGGTACTGCACTAACTCGTGATTACGTGATCGAAATCCTAAATCACAACCATGGTAAGTTTATTTTCCAACCAATGTATGAGAGGCAGAAAAATATGCTTCACGTAAGAATTTCAGCTATGGTGGCAGCCAGTAATCGCCACGCTTGGTGGTGTCCAAACGCTACTCCTGTTAACAGAACTCTTAAGTGCCCTGCAGAGGTGTTCGAAAAGGAGAGGGTTGGTGACATAGAGAGGCCCACGTTGATAATTTTTTATTTCTACAGTCTCGAAAATATGGGACTCAAGACAAAGAACAAGCTGTACTGACGTACGTATGTGACGAGCGTCCGGGTTGTGGCATATTCCCCTGTTCTGAGGTACAACGCTCTATAAATGTTGCACTATCGCCCCGAGCATGGAGACAGTCACAGTTGCTAAAAGCTGGCTGTTCAGAAGCAACTGCAGGACAGTATCTGCCAGTTCCAAGCAAAACCAGATGCCAAAGTACTCCGCAAAAAGAATCGACGAGCCAAGTGTCTTTGCTGGAGCTACTTGTATAACAAATTGAAGGGACGAGGGACATGTGCCAAGCCTCAAGCCCCGAGGGCCGTGCCAAGTGCAACAGGAACGTTCAGTGCAGAGCACAACTTCTTCCCTCCGCACCATGTAACAGAGGAAAAGAGACCTTGCTCGCTCTGTTTTATGAGCAAACCATGGCTCCCTACCCAACTGTAAATGTCAGCAAGGAAGCATGCGTTCATTCAGAAGATTGCGAAAACCTTCATCATTCACTCATCATCTTCAGAAGTTCTGGTCGGAGCATAGTCAATCATCCTGCTGTGTACCGGTATGCGCAGGGAGGGGAGGGGAGGGGAGGGGAGGGGAGGGCGGATCGGGGAATGCTTGAAAGCATCCATAAAGCGTGCCAGATGCACATACTGTGCACCCTGGAAGATACTGGGGTGGAAGAAGTTTGTTAGAAACATTGAGACCTGAGACCAGAGAAGACTGGAGTTAGGGCCGCGAGAGCATAGAATAATGCCATCCATCTACCTGGGGGCCGTGGATTGCCACAATGCACGAATGAGGGCAAGAAGAGTTGACACTCTTCTGCGAAGAGAATCTTGCAGCTGCAGCAGTCGATGGCAGGGGCCTCGTGAAGCTTGCAGACGCAGAACATGAAGGACGAAGACTCGACCAACCTGCCTGCCTGCCTGCCAAGGAAACCACTACACAGGACCCAAGGAAGCTGTTGGTCATGGAAATTGCAGATTGAAGTCTCAGAAATTGAGATCCCAACGACTGGGCTTGCAAAAGTCACCGTATTCTATCCACTGAAGAGACGGCACACCTCACACTGCACATTCTTTTCCTCCCTCCACACTTTGGTCGTGTCAGATGAGTCTGATGAACGAAAGCTTCGCTTCCGTTTGCATTCCAGTACCTTTCCACTTGCCAGTGGAGATCAGATCTGAGGCTCCGGTCCCCGTCATCACTTTATCACATTTTGAACCTCGGAGACCTGCCGACCTCTATCACCATATAGCATGAAGCCCCGTGGAAAGCCCCCAAAAGGCTCCTCCCAGTTTGTGCATGTCCTGTGCTTTGATTGAGCTTGAGTCTCGATCCAGAAATCTGGTCAGGACTTTCGATAACTGATGCGTACAACAGAATCGAAAGCCGCCATCTTCAGAGAGTCTCATTGCGTAACGATTGTACTCACTATCAGTGACATTATAGTTTATTCGCTGGTTCAGCGACCCCTTGGCAGTAACCAGTTTGCCTGCCGATCGGAAAAGATAAAGTAGATAAAGAGAGCACGATAAATCAGAGGTGGACTCCCATAAGCGCATTTATTACGGTAAGCTTGAAGCGGAGATGCTCGTGGCCAAAGGTACGAGTGAAATCTAGACAAAAACGAAGTACGAAATCTCACGAGCTTGTATAATACCGATAATGATATTTATTTGTATATTGCATTGGAAGTCAATGAACGTTATTCATGCAGGTGTCAGCCTGCAGGTTTGTCAATATGACATAACACACAAGAGCGGCATTAACTCCCTTGAAAAATGATCCGCAACTACGAGACCTTTGGGATGGTTTCGTGCATCATTTTCATGATTGAGGGTTTTTTTTTGTGCTGGCAACCATCTATACAAGGAAACCCGAAGCTTGCGAGGCCAGCGTTTCATCATTTAGGATCCGAAGTAGACACCATCATTGTGGTTTGTCAAACCATCTCTCGTGGTGCTGCTGCTTCTGGCCTTCAGCTCAGTGTGGCATGACCTGTCGTTCACGACTTGGTAAACGAGACTGTTACAGTGCGAGAGCTGCAGGGCGGAGCATTTAACGCACGGGTCAGTGCACTGCAGTGCAGATCATCTACAGTCCGTGGCTGCAGAGCAGAGCAGCGGGTCCTTTCCGTCTGTAGAAAATTGGCCAGATATTCCTCTGTAAACAACTACGTTCATATACCTTTCCCTGCGCAGTATGTCGTCCATGGATTCCCCGGTGTCGATCACGAATTATTAAAAGCATTAAAAATTTTCCCCTTCGATCCACAATACACAGCAGATACCCATCCAGAGGACCTCTTCCAGGAGGAGATGGAGATGCGCATTCCGTGTGCCGGTCTCATGGGCCTGGTCGACCGAGACGGCCGTGTAGGTGGAAAGTACATGGAGTTTGCATCAGCGGTTTGCGATGATAAGCACACAAATTAAATGGCCACTCTTTTCCATGCCTTTTGGTAGCTTTTCAATTAACTGATAGGCTTTTCAAGGCGAGGCACCGTTGCACTTCCACCTGCCCAATGCTCTTTACAGGCTTACTGCATCTGGTTCAGAGTCCGGAGCGCTGCATCTCGTCAACTGTAGCGCAGTGCGACCTGTTCTCGTCTCGGGGTTGAGATTCGAACTGTTGGGGTATACTTTCCATATTCCATGAGAGAGACTGACGCTCGATCGTCTTTCCCCGCTTTACTTTGAACGAATGATCCTCGTTCGGAGTCCATCTCTGTCAAGCTCTCCTCCTCCACGGCAATGGATTTCCTGTTCTGTACCGATCCATGTTCATTCTCTGCGGTTTGCAACTTCTTCTATCTACTCGAAGCATGATCCACCGAAGAGCCCTTCCTCCTTTCGCCCCCGCTCGTTGTCAACGCCAGTTTGCGCTTGACATTTATTAGACTCTGATGTGACTGACCTAATGATTGACCAGCCCTTTCCCTTTACTGGTGCAACAGGTCCATCTCGTAGTTCACGTGTTTTACGATCCACACCACTTCCATTTGCATTTCAGGATAGGGAAATTGGCCTCGGCTGGACACGATCCGGGCAGACGACGACTGATGATGATTCACCGACAAGGTCGAAACTCAAAGATGAGGCGACATTCGAAGCTTTCAGCTCACGCATGAGCTGCTCGACAGGTCAGTCGTGCCGATCGCGTCGTGAGGAAGAGTTTCAAGCCCAGATGCATCCCGGCGACATGAACAGAATCCGCGCGTCATCTGTGTCCAATCGTCTCGCAGAGATCGAACCTCGAGCTGCAGAGTGATCGAGAGAGTCGATGTAAACAGCAGCAGCCCGAAATAACAGACTGTCGACTGTCAAAGAATTCAATTTAGCGGCCAAACGAGATCAGCTCGGAACCAGGTGTCTAGCGCTTGCGCTCTGGAGATAAGAGGATGATGGAGTCAGGAGAGGAGATGCGTATCGCAAGCAAAGCGAGGGTAAGGCAACAAGGGACGACAGTAAAACAACAGCGTTCTGGGCATTCGCAACACGACAGGGCAGGGGCCTCATAATGGCCGACTCTGCAGAGGGTTGCAAACCAACAACCCCGATTCGCGATAGGATTATTGCAGATCCCCGGTAACCCCGAGCTCGCTCACGTCCATGTAATATGTCTCGTGTAATCCGAATTGCAGACAAAGGTTATCTTCTGTCAGCAGCGGCGCTTTTGCCTAAAGCGTCTCCAAGATGTGAGGTGTTGCCCACACGCCGGGCTCTGTTTTATCTCCTAGCTCGGTCTGCGTGTAGCTCATCTCCTCAGGCTCACGCCACGCTTTCAACCCTTGTCGGGTTGAAAGCGGTCAACCCGCAGATTCATAATGTGGACTCTCGCGGACCTCTGTTGGACAAATTTATGCCTCCGCGGCCGAAACCTTCTGTCGCTGGACGGCACCTACGCCGACGGGAGGGAGGGCCTACGAGACTGATCGGATCATCCGGCGCCATTCGGCTCGTTTGGCTCGGTCGATTCGGGGATCGATCCAATCGATTCAGCCATCTGTCCGTCTCCCTGGGTCCCTCCCTCCCTCCCTCCCTCGCCCTGCCAATTCACGAGAAGGCATTCTTCGACGGGTCTCAGAATTCGAAGAGCGGATCGTCGAGCATGTGAGGGCGGCCGAGGGCCCAACCACCTCGCCCCTTTTTTTCCAGCTTCCCACATGTCCACGTTCATCGGAGCAAGAGATGGGGGCAAACGACAAGGAATCGACATTCATATCGCGGAAGAGGAAGAGGAAGAGGAAGAAGGAGAAGGAGAAGATCAGATCCCCCGTCCCATCGCTGGCGAGGGGGGGAACGAGAGAGCAGCCAGATCCAGATTCAGATTCGGGCTCTTTCGGAGGCCCCGATTCGCTGTACGGTCCGTGGAGGGGGACGAGCGCAACGCCGGCGACGGGGGGCTGCGCCGTCGATGGGTACGAATGACTGCGACGCCGTCCGAGGGGGAAGCAAAGGGCGCGGCCGCGGCAGTCCAGCACGACAGGGGAACATGGAGCCCATCTGCGCCATAAAGGCCCAGTGCTGGCCAAATCATTCCGGGGGGGCAGGTGGGGCGGGGACGGGACGGACACCTGGCGGTCGCGCGGGCGGACAGAACGCAGACGCACCAGTACGGACGGAGAATTATCTGACAGACGAAAAGACGTGTCGTTCGCAGGAGTTTCGTACTTCCGTCCGCAGGCCTGCGACGTAGATCTGGGTGGGCAGGCCCATCAATTCCCCCCTCGGACGTTGACTTCAACGGCCTTTCCCGCCGGAGTCCGGACCCCCGACATGCTGCCTCCGCTCCTTCATTCGTCCGTTCCGGCTTCGGACGGAGCTTCGTAGGCTCTGCAGGTCTGTGACTTGTTCTGTTCGCCCCCGACTGCGTGACGAGGTCACCCCTTCATGATGCGGAATGAGGATCTTTCTTCCGCCCGTCGCTGTTCGTACCTCCTACGTCCGAGAGGGCCAGCTCCATCCACTACTGTTCTTAAGAAAGTTGAGCTTGAAAAATATTCTAGATGCAATATTTGTTTATTCCTATCATATAACATGGAACTTTTAATAATAATAAAGACAATACTTGTTTATTCCTATAACATAACATGGAACTTTTGATAATAATAAAGGCAAAAGTTTGTAACACTTTAATATTATCACATACAAATAATACTGTTTTAACATAGACTCAGATTGTTGGCCTGAAATTTCATTTATGATTTCAGTTTTATATTGTACAAGTATATCTACCTTTTCATCGCACTGTTTATTCCCTGCGTTTCCAGCTCCAAACGTTGGTGACTTCTGGCATGGTTTATCAGTGCAGCATCTCGAGCTTTTTTGACCGTACTAATTAGTATCCATTCCTGGTACGCCGATGTTCCTGTTTGTGTATTTTCCAAATGTCACTCGGATCAATAATTGCAAAATAGAATATGGAAAAGTCTTACAAACATCCACTAGCAATCTTTTTACTCGCCTGCCTTCTTTTACACTTCCTGTTGAATTTCTTGAGATGTGCAATGTGGCTCTACCTAGAACGACAGCACGTACAAGACCGATCACGACTCAGTGGGCTCGTGAGTAATAAGAACTTATCATCTCATTGCTTGGATATTTCGGCGAACAAATATTTCAAATATCATATGCCCCAACTTTGCGTACGGCGCAAAAGAGAAAAGAATTGCTCGTGGCAACATTTTTCTCTCACTTCAAACAAGTGGGACGCTTCAGTGTAACATCCCAGATGAAAAACAAGTACTTGTTTAGTTACTCTAACCATCAATTGCCGAATAATCAAGGCCTATGATACTGACGGTGTCCTTAATTTACAGACGCCGCAAGTTTTAATTTTGGTTAATTCTGGGATTCTGTAGAGGAATCCCAGAATTTAGGAGGCCTGGATTAATCTTATGACTTAGAAACCATTCAGCACTCCCTCCATTATTGCGAATGAATTGGAAAATTTTCAACAAACAATAAGCAAAGACAGAGATCTTAAGTACTCAAAATTCCCTGACATTAAATGAAGTTTGTATTGCAGACTTTTTAAAGATTCACTTATATATACTTAAACTTACTCGATTTTATCATCATTTTCTTTATCATTATCTTTATGTTTAATTGATCGATCACCTCATATTCAAAAGTATTTAACTCAAACCAAACGAAAGTCATGATAAGATATAAAAAAATTTGTTTAGAAAAAATGTTGTTATAAATTTACACGTTGGAAAGTCGATCTACCAATTTTACTATAAAACCAGTTTACTTATCTATCATATAAGTTTTTAAACATTTATTATCAATAATATATCGATAATCAATGAATTCTTTTTATTTTTTATTAATCAAAAACATTGATTGAACTTTCAACTTCTAATCTTTTAAGCACCCAGTAAAATAAAATTTGCACAATATATTTTCATATATATTTAAGTCTTATATTTTCATTTTCACAGTAATATTTTTCTTTTTATTTTCCTAGTATGTTATATTATTGATGAGGATATGTGATTCTATGTATTTACGATGAAAAATAGTCATACTCAAATTTGTTGTATGTCACATTAGGCTTTTGGATTGGCATCATAATTTCAAAAAATAATATAAAAAATAATAAAAAGTCTAATCAAATTTTAATAATATTCATCAACTATATTTTCGGATAAAAGATTTTAATTGCCATTGAATATATTGCATTACGAGTTATCTCATTTTACTGTTACTCTACCTAGTATGATAAGGGTTAGTCTGTCATTTTGACTCAGAGCTTGTTGTAGTCTTTGGTGACATAAACTGAGGATACTTTGTTAACGTATTTGTCTCCATAGAGGTGATCGTCAATTCCATAGAGGTGAACAATTGCATTGTTGCGCTTTCAATAAATCTGAATGTTTCTCAGAATATCACCCATTATTTTGAATATTTCATCTGTTTCATGAGAATCCTACGAACGCATTATACTATAAGGTATAACTAATGAGAAAAGAAAATTAAGATATATTTCTTCCCCAAAAAAAGTATATTATCTATATTAATATATTAATCAATAATCTGATACTGATTAAAAAAATCAAACATTCTAGAAATCTAAATCTTGGCAAGTTTTTCACTTTATAGTCATGATTTTTTCTAAAATTTTTTGTAAATGTGAAAAGCTCATGATCTAACTTTTATTATACAAAAATATTCAATAAATATGCGATAACACTTAAATATTAAAAAAAATAGAATAAAAAATGTCCACATACTTGATTGTATCATATCATCAGATGTAAAATAATGATATACTGAATACATCAAGTCCTTAATAAAGCATCTTGAGATAAAGCGTTGATACAAGTTTGAGAAAAATGAAATTTAGTATGATTTTGAAATTTTATATATCAGTCATGTTGATCATAAACATAAATTTTAATTTTGGATGCATATTACTATTTTTTTACGAGAAGAATCTTATAACATTAAAAATATCATACATGAATAAATGAAGACAAAAGCTTGAATTGAATTGAAGGATAAAAAAGAATAATTTTTAATTTTTAACATGAATAAATAAAAGCCAAAACTATCCAATTTGGCCTCTAAGATATTTTTAGTGAATAATTATGAATATAATTACAAAATAATAATTTAATTCTAAATAATCTAATGATTGAAAGTAATTATTGATCAGTCGAATAAACAAATTATCTTTTTTGAGGGGTTTTTTTTTTTTAGAAAACTATATCTTAGCTGAATTTTTTTCCCAAAATCTCCTGCATTCTTTCAAAATATTTTTGGAACTATTGTTTCTTATGAAAACAGAAATTAATTTCATGAAGATCAAATGTGTCAATGAAGTTTTAATAAATCAGGCATCTAATATCTGGTTATCCAATGCATTAGATATTTTACTTGTTTACCGCACAATATCGATTATTAACATCTTTTGCCCAGTTGAATAGAAAGAATTTGAATTTTTTCAATGTGTCTCATATGATTGAACTCATGTCATAGTAGTACAAAGAGTTGATCAACCATAAAGGGTATTTTTTTAACAAAAAATTACACTAACATAACTCATGGTACAAAAAATGGGATCAAGTATCATAGAAAATCGGACAGAGCAAAATCATAGAGATCAACACATTTTTGTAATCATGAAGTGTGCTTACATTTATTACGTGAGTTGTGATGATCATTGCATCCAAGAGATCACCAACAAATATTTCATAAATTACAGGCGGTTTTCCATCCCAGTGATCTTTTCATGCGGACATAACCGCGAGTGACTTTTTATCAAAACAACCCGATTTCTTTGATACCTACAATCTTGTATTCATTACGGCCCAGATTCAGGCAGGATAACTTGAAAATCTTACAAAAGTTTTCACCTCTCAAAAAGCGTCGAAAATCCAGACAAAAATGAGGTCATGTAGACACTCAATTACCATATAAGATAACATCAAAAGAACTCATCGAAAGAATGCTAACAATTTACCGCCTGCTGCCTCGAACAAACAAAACCTTGACACTTTTTCCATGCAAATCAAACAAACGAGTGCAAACAAAACAAAACCTGGATTTTGTCCAAAACTACAAACAAAACCTGGAACCTTGTCCAAAACAACAAAACAACAGAACAAAACCAAGAAACATTTCCTCATGCAAGTACAAAATCGAACTTTCGATCGCCATGCAAGCAGTGCCAAGGAGTCGAGACCGAGGTCCAACCAGTTCAGATTCGAAGTCCACCATAGTATCGGACAATGCGTCGTATGCTGCTGTGGAAAAGGCCTCGAGCTATAGCTGCAAATCTCGCCTTAATGGAGTCTATCTACTTTACGTGGACAGGCTCTCAGAAACCGGTCACGTAGAGAAGTGTGTCCGTTGACCTGGGCCACCGAGGCTCAGTCTTGCTAGCAACAAATCAAAGCCACGGAAGGCACGACAAGTGAGACGACAGACACCCCACGCCGCGACGAGCGAGGAGCGTGGATCGTAGAGTCGCCGTGATCTGATTCGAGTAAGGCGCACGTAAGATTTGACATAGGTTTCGTAGCCTCGTACATGCGAAGGCGTTGATGGGAGATGGAGCCCCCGGCGTTGTGGTGATTATGGGCATCAGACGTGACGTTAATTCATCGCATTTCCGTTGAGGACCTTTGTACAGTGTTCCAATTCACTCATGAAGATTAAGGAACGCGTCGAGCATGCAGTCTGGCATTCAAGGTCCATGATCCACGAGCTGAGTGATGCATGATCCCGCAGAGCAAATATGCTCCCTTCCCGCCACATCTGCTCCTCATTACCGTAGCCCTCAAAGTACAGGAGTTGTACAATGTATGGCCTTGTGCACCCATTTTCTCGTCCGGGCATTAAATCAAGGAATGAATGAATGACCGTGAGAGCTTTAATCGGCAGCTCGGAAGCAAGTGGGGATTCCGACACGGAAGAAGAATTTAGAAGCTTATCGAATGAAACCTTCTCGAGAAGAGGATGAAGTTTGTGGATTAGCAGTTTTGACAGATTCCGTTCGTTCGTATTAGGTGGGCCTCTACAGGAAAGAACTCCCATCACGGTGACAGCATCAAAGCAGCCGCCTGTGTCAAAATTGCAATATCTGGATCTTCCAACCTGCCGCTGCTCTGATGTGGTCACAGCAGCACGAAGAGAAACACCAGTATTAAATTTGCACCCTGGCATGACCTGCACAGGATGTTGGACTGACAAGTCGTGACAAGGTCATGTGAAGCAAAACTCTAACGCATCTGACAGCACAGCTTTAAATTCGAAGCTTGTTCGAGTGGTTCATGGACCAACTCCTCGCGGTCTACTAGTCCTTCGACGCGAGTTTCGTTTCGGAGCGGGAGATGCTTCGTTTTCCTGTCTGCCATGCTATGGTGCGTTACATATGTCGTTCGTTGACAAATTTAATTCCATCAGGACGGTGTTGTAAGGTGGACGCTACTCCAAGGTCCAGATGGGCCCCATGGGGGCTTTGTCACCATCTGGAACGAACCTTTGATTTGCACAGAAACTGGACGGCTCATCGAGAGTCGGTGGAGGTCTTCGACACTGTCCTCCGAGCCAATGCACCATCTGAACATCACGTGAGACGCTACTTTCGTTACAGAAAGTCACGAAAAGCACCTTAATCTCGTGCATACATTCTCCACCGAAAGCTTGTACTCGATGCAAGCATATGCTGGGCCTCAGTGGACGTGAAGCTCAATTTCGTGGGGTCCTTATCTGAAAAGCTGAGCTTACTAAAGCTCTTCTCAAGCTCGACCTTAGATCCTATGCTACTCTTGTACGGACAGTGTAACATAATGAAACCAAATTTCTTCCTCGTGCAATCACACCAAACTGAAAACCGACGCTTTCACCTTTACATCGTACAACATGAGATTCATGATAACGCCACTGAGGACCCAGCTCGGTTCTCTGAGGCAACTTCCCACTTCCGCTGAAATTCGAAACCGTTCAGAGCCTCAGAGTCGACATTCCATCAGGCAATCTGCGTCAAAAGCCTTCCATAAAAGGGAGAGGTAGAAGAGGACTACCACATAAACATAGCAAATGAAGGGACGCGACGAGTAGGGTGGATGGACGTCCAAGCTTCCTTCGGATAAGTAAAGCGAGAGGCAGAAAATACTGGTCCTGCAGACATTGCGATGCCGGTCGCCCATAAAAGTGATTAAAGCTGTACTCGAAAGTCCAGCTTGCGATCCAGGGTTCTTGTGTTCGCCCCTATGTCTGGAGTTACAATGCCTCGATGAGAGAAAGGATGTGGGCTCATCTCACCGGAGTCGGGGTACCGACCACGAGGAAAGACGCAGAAGGTGAGTTACAGTGTAAACTGTCAAGGACGGCGGCAGAATGAAATGTTGGTCATGACTCAGCACGACAGAGCGGGCCGTCTTAAATGCGAGCACCAGCAGACACCCAGACAGTATTCATTTCAAGAGGCACACTTTCGACGCCCATCCTGCAGCTGCGGAGGGGGATTGAGTAATCATGATGCCCCCACCGGCTACAACCACGCTGCGAGGAGGAGAATAATGCACAAGAGAGAAGTTTTTTGCAGAAAGGGAATAACCTTTTGATTAGATCAAATTGTTTACGTACAACTCCTAGACACGAGTCTAGGGCGAGAACTCAGGACGAAAAGACTTGAAAATCACATCTGAATTGTCAATGATATCAAGCCCTGACACCCACAGCTCATATACTATGCTTTAGCACTTGGTGCACTCGCATTGTTGTCAGTCAGCGCCTCGCCGACACGTTTGGAGTCGACGAGAGCTGGCTGAGCGGCTGGCTGCTGTTGCTTGCAGCGAGCAAGCTGGATCAAATTCCTGGTGTGGTCCAGTTTGTGGCCTCAGGAGCAGAGAGAGTGATGAGAACAATCGTAACAACCTCGGACGATGGTGGTAGGTGTACGAAGCGACACTAGGCCCTACAGACGTGAATATATGTACCCAATTCGGTGGCAATGTGTTTGTAACGTCGATCCTTCAAGTCAGACAAGACGCCGGATGAATCTTTTCTGCTGTTCTGCGCCCTCTCCCCATATACAAGTTCTAGCAGACAGCAGTTTCGGATCTCCCCCGGGCGTCCGTCCTCCTTCTTGTCTATACGCTAGGTCATATAATAAACTATAATTCCGGACACGACTCGTGCCATACTCATCATCGAAAGACGCAAGATGAATGTCATGACGGCCTACAGAGCTTGCATGCCCGGGCCATGTCCAATTCCGCGAGACCATCTCGAATTCTCAGATGCGGTAGTAAGGCGCGTGAACAACGAAATTGACAGATACCGACTCTCTGATCGCTTATCAAGGAGCTCAGCTCGATAGATCCTCGATAAACGAGGCCACTCGCTCCCGGCCCGAACTCCGCACACGACGACGAGGAGTCGGGATGAACGCGAGTGGCCGCGGAAGCTCTGGTCTAATCGCTCGATTTGATCACTTTGGGCATCGACGTCTTGCGGGGGGCGACCGATCCGTCGTTTCCGGCCAATGCCAGGTACTTGTCCTTGCGCGTCAGATTCGTGCACTCGAAATTCAGAGCACCGGCGATCACTCGTTGCACGTAGTTGGCCACTTCGTGGCTGGTCTTGCCACCGGCGCAGGTGAGCTCCTGCGGCAGCTGGTCTAAGAAGGTGATCTCGTAGAGCGGCCTCGGGTTCATGAAGTAGAAGAACGCATCCATTCCCTTCCAGCCCGTGGCCGTCGTCCCGTAGTACATGCCCATCTGGTTGCTCGAGGCCACGGGCACGATTCGGTCCGTCAGCTCGGCGAAGAGGGCGCTGAAGCGCAGCAGAAATGGCTCGCGGCACGTGGTGCCCTCGGGGCAAATCACCAGGTCGCCGACCTCGAGCAGCTTCTTGATCATGGCGGCGTCCTGGTCGCGGTCGCGGGATAGCGCCACGGTGGGAATGGGCGACATCATCTCGGACACTCGCGAGATGGAGTACGTGACGCAGCACACTCGGCGGCGCAATGCGACGCTCAGCATCACCGGGTCCAGCATGCAGCGATGGCTGCACACGAACAGCACTCCGAGCCTGCCGTCCTGCACGGCCTTCGGGGGAGTTCCCTTGACGATCACCCGGCACCCCGTCCATCGCAGGAAGGTCAAGGCCCACGTGAAGGGGCACATGCCCAGCGCAATGCGGAACACCGCGACGAGGAATCCGATGGGCGCCCACAGCAAGCAGATCAGCGCCACTCCGGGCGTCGGCAGCTGCACGAATCGCCCGTCGTGGAACACCATGCGCTTCAGCAACATGTCCCTCGGAAGCGGCTGCAGGTCCTTCTCCTCGCGGACGATGTACGCTTCCTGCGAGAGCCCACAGCAAAATGTTCATCAGCGCCATTGTCTCCCTCATCTGTCACCATTCGGTCACATTATTCGCAATCATTCATTCATTCAATCGGGCCCGACGCTCTACAGTCTACGCAACAGGAGCACGCCAATCTCCGCCCCCGCTCGCACGGACTCGGACTCTCCGACAGCCAGCCCCGGACTCGGACGCCATGAATTATATAATATAATATGATGACGCACAGAGCCTAATTCACAGCGGATTGCAGCTTTTCCGCGTTGCCAGTTCGCAACGGCGAATGGAAGTCCGCATAAGCGAGCGAAATGCCATTGGCATTACGTCGTAGTGGAGGCGAGTCAGAGTGCGCGAACGCGAAATGTCAAAGCGCCCCGCCCGCTGCTCGAGACTGCAGGTCCGGCAGAGGGGCGAGGCGTATTATGGCGACGATGGACGCTCGAGTCGTCCTGATATTCAGGAACAGAGCAATGGCTGCGGGGGAGAAACTGCTCACCTTGCACAGGGACATGAATGGGTGGTCGGTTTCTCGATCGCCCAGGCCGACATGGGGCTTGAAGTCGCCGAACTTGTTGAGGAGGGCGGCGGCCTTGTTCTCGCCGACGCAGACGCCCGGCGCTTTGAGGAAGCCCGTGGCTCGGCCGCCTTTGGTGACCTCGATCTCGGACCCGATCACCTCGTCGGCTCCCAGGTACTCCTTGGCGAACACCTCGACCATGATTCGGGGATTGGCCGTGAGCACGTAGCTCTTGTCAAACGACGAGAACACTCTCCATGTCTCCGGGTGCACGTCCTCGGAGTAGAACTTGGGCAGGACGGCGCGCGACACGACCTCGATCCTCCTGGCCTTGAGACCGACGAAGGACACGAAGCACAGAAGCTTAATTCCTGCGGATTCTGAGACGTAATGGTACAGAATCCATGCAAGCGGCGCCAGCAGCAGCAGGATGGAAGCTCGAATGAAGCCTCCGGCCTCGAATGCCACCAGCATGAAGTACGGGAACGAGCTCCGGCCCAGCAGCATTGTGCCATCCAAGTCCGCAACTATGGTCTGATTCTTTCTGTTCTCCGAACTGCATTGGTACACGTCCGGGAACGAGCATTGCCCATTGGCCTTCGCTTTCCCCAACTTGCCCATGGTGTCAAACTGCTGCTCTCCTCCTCCTCCTTCTCCCTCTCCTCCTTATATTATGCCCGATACAATGCTGCTCGAATCGGCTCTGCCTTCACTCTGCCATTCATCAGCCACCCGGCTCTCG
The DNA here is from genome assembly GCA_037833965.1 of Marchantia polymorpha subsp. ruderalis. Taxonomy (NCBI): domain Eukaryota; kingdom Viridiplantae; phylum Streptophyta; class Marchantiopsida; order Marchantiales; family Marchantiaceae; genus Marchantia; species Marchantia polymorpha. The sequence continues at coordinate 1,158,072 of AP031357.1, forward strand.
ACTCGCTGCGCTCCCGTTGCGTCCCCGCACTGCTCGAGTCTGCGAGAGGCCTCCTCGTTCTCGTCCTCGTCTAGCTTCGAAACAGAGGTCGGTCCAGCCCCGCACCCGGTCCAGAGGAGGTTACACGAGCAGAGGCAGTGAACTGTCAATGCCAACTGCAGCTGGGGTTCGTTGTTTCTTCTCGTCGCCGAGGGCAGAGGCCTGGGAGACTGTCTCTCTGCGCACGCGAGCAGAAGAAGGGAGGGGCCTCGGTCCAGGCCGGGAGAAAGAGGGAGCGAGGGAGCGCTGGCAGAGCAGAGAACAACGCAGCCTTCGCAGGGGAGATGGAGAGTTTATGAACTGCCAACCACAATGCTCGATTGGTCTCTCTCGCTTGCGTCCCGTGGCATGCCAGAAGCAGGGGTGGAAGAGTACATCCTATCTTTCAAAGCCCCCACTCGAGTGCCCGAGAGGTCCTGCTCTCTCGCTCTCTCTCTCTCGTTACGGCCCTCTCGTCCCACTTTCCTTGCGCTACGTAAGCAGTGCAGTGCAGAGAGAAGAGAGAGACCTGCTGCTGCTGCTGCTGCTGCAGCACTGTCGAAGGCGAGGAGGCAAGCGAGAGTGATAGCGGGACACGGCAGGAAGGAAGTTTGACGGAAGCTGGGGCGGGACGCGAGTAGAGGACAGAGACGGTGAGAAGTGAGGGCGATCTGGTGCTGGGGGAATATGACTCACGAGAGAGCTCGCAGCTGAGTAGAAGTAGCTGGGCCGAGAGCGGACGGGCGGAAGAATCTCATGCATTCAATTGCCAGCCTACTCCCATCCGGTACGGTAACCGTGTTAATGGCAATTCCATCGGCGTGCAGTGAGCTCCAGTTGCCGTCTCAGCTTTAGATATTACTGCCTCGAACTTTGACTCCTACGCCCCACAAGTAAATCCTGAACCGAAAACCCGCCCCCCCCCCTCCGTCGCTCCGTCCCTCTCCGATTTAGCAACCAACTACTTTTTACCGGTCCGGACATCGACCACGTCCAAACCGCGAGCCGCGAGCGAGTCCCGCTACGCTACAGCCTCAGCCTCGTCGTCCATGCAATGCAAGCTTGAAGCTTGGGGGCTTTGAATCTCGCTCCCACCAAAAATACAACAGAACAAACCATCGAACCGATAGATGTTCCAGGCCCGCAACTGTAAGCTCCTCTACCTCTCGTGGCTAGTGCCGGAGCAGCGCCAAGAAAACCAACTGTCCCAGCCTGCCCTTCCCTTGCCTCACGTTTGGGACAATGCCCGACTGCGGGCGGATCTTGACTAGTCCGCTCCTCCGGGGTTTTATTATTAGCCGCAAACGAACGCGCTTAATTCCAGCTCCCGACTGCTTATTCAGGCGCATCGAGACGCATCGAGGAGTAATTCGAGTTCGAGTCTTTCTCTTTCGCTCTATTGGAGACCCGGACGCGAGGAGGAGGAAGAAGCCGGCGGCGCTCTCTTCCGCCGCTCCGTTCCGTTGCAGCGAGTCGTGAAGATTGTGTGAACTGGGTTTTACAATGCCGGCAGCCGAGAAACTCTTTTGCCGGCGTCTGACTCGAATTATGATCATCATGCTAAAGATTTCCTTCGCTGCTGCTGTACATGGCCCAACTTCCTGCCTGCAACACTTTGGCTAATAATCCGTTGTTCGAACTGCCCGTCCGTCCCTCTCCCTCTCCCGCTCCGCACATGGATCTGTTGCGGCTTTAAGTGGTTCTGGCTGTACGTGAATTTCGAAGGGCCATTTCCGAAGGTACGAGACTCCAAAGTCGCCACTTCTTCTCAACTCATTACCCAAATTAATCGTCCTGTACTTGGGACTAATCTCCTGCAACTAATGCCGCTCCTCGGTGTGGAATAGTATCTCACACGAGGACGATTTTATTCGTATCCGAACTTCCCCTCTCATGTGGTCGCCGACGACCCACTTCCAAATCCTGTCTACCCTTGTCTGCCTTGCAAGCCCATACCTTTCAATCGCTCAGAATTTTGACTCTGACCGGAAATTGGGCAGCAATGGCATTCCCCTGATGAATCTCTGGTAAACGAACCTCTTGGCGCATATATAATTTTATGTTGGTCCTGTTAGTGGGGGATACACGAGTCACAACTAGGCATGGTTGGAAAAACCCCGATTATTCTTGAAAACAATTTTCGGTTTTTCATAAAACCTTTGAAAAACTCGATTTCAACCATAATTTTAAACAACAACCGTCTATCATTTGAAATTACCGCGCTTTTGGTGATAATCATATTAGATATCATTGTCACACTTGGTACCACACTCTCGAGAAAGAGATATTCACTGAGTGTTCTATCATGCATGGAGGTAAACAACTTTGTGCTCCCAAAAACTCACTCATTCTCCGATTACTCTCGCGGCGAGGCTGCTCTCTCAACCCAGATTTTATGTTCAATCTCAAATTCCAGATTTAAATTTTAGATCTAAACATTTAAATTATGATTTCAAATGTGAATTTTGAATTTAAATTTCAAATTCGAATAGAATCTTTAAGCCCGATTTGATACCAATTCATGATATCAGGTTTTTCACAAGAACCTCATTAAACCTGATGAGTACAAACCTTACGATGCCAACCCTGCAACTAGGCAACCTGAATGACATGCGTCTCGTCTTGAGACATGTCGAGGCACGAAGGACTCTAGAGCGACGCCGATGAGAAATGGCTGCCAAGTGTGACTGCATAGGATGGTCCACGGAAGAGGAGTGGAGGACCAAAGTGTTGACCGCTCCCATGTCTTTAGATGCACTTCCTTCATTGGAATATGCATCTTGACTCGTCAATCACATGCATCCTATCGTGGAGGGGGATCGGATCCATGCACGCTCGAAAAGAAGGGTGCCATATCCCACAGTGAGGTCTTTGGGAAGGAATCAGGAACCGAACTGGGAAGAGGAAACCCATAGCAGAAAGCAGCGAAGACTTCCTGAGATTCATAAGTGGTCCCGCGAGATGAGATGAGATTTGTATCTTTTGTCCTATTGAGTGTTTCGGAGAACCCATGACCGAGGCGCGACCACTGGAATAGATTCACGCAAATGCTTCCGAATGCACGGACCATGGAGCATGGATGCAACCTCGCCTCCTACTGCAGTAGTAGGTGTTGTGTGCCTATTTGTGGAAGCAACAACCTTATCCATGTCTGATTTGGGAGCAATCTGATAATGATTTCCGTGAGTTGTAGGTGAAGAATGTTCACGCGAGGCTTTTTTCCATAGAATTCTCCATGGAATTTAGGACTTTCAAAGCCCTAAACTCGAAAGTGCCATGCGATCGATTGTTTTTTTAAACGGTCGTCCCGACTCAAATTCAACAATCTCGAGGATCACACCATGCTTCGAAACTTTGCATCTATTGTCTCAGATATAGATTCAGCAAAGGTATTAATAAACCCGAGATAACCCCTTCCTACTTTCTTCTTGGACATCGCCTCCCTTAAGGTGGATGCAGCGATCGGATTGGGATGTAAGGAAAAGTTAAGTGGGTGGAGAATGTCTGATTCCGGCCCCACTGTTTTTTTTCCCTACTCTCGCGGGAGATTCTAATAGCCACCTCAAGAACTTCTAGGACATAATAACACTCCCTCCTTCTCTTCCCCTGCCCTCCCCTCCCCTCCCCTCCCCTCCCTCCCTCCCTCCCTCCCTCCAAAGTAGGGCGCTGATTGGCGGCAATCTTGAAGTACCACACTCTTTTTTCCCGATGCGCTTGCCACTCGACACCCACCTAACGCTGCCGTCAGACTCATGCAGCGCTTGTCAGATCGAGTGGTCCATTCGACTGGCAGGAGGATTTTAAGTGCCCCGCTGCATCGTCTCCATTCTCAGCCAGAGAGTTGTGGAGCTGCAGGCTGCGTGCTCCCATGGCATGTGACTGTTCTTCTTCTCACATCACCAGATTTCAACTATATCTCTCAGCGGGAGCTTCGTCCATGTGAGAGGGATTAAATCGCCAATGTCAACTCCCGTTCTAAAGTTAGCAGCGATTCCAATTCAGGAGTGGTTCGAATGTCAACTCCGGTGACTGTACTCGGAAATGTCCCCAGCGTCTTGCCGGTCAAACACTCCCGTGCTGTAGGTCTAAAATGGGTTGGCGGATGCGTCCGTGAGGATCCATGTTTTTCAAAGGTCTCCAGCGCCAAACTTGGAGGGAGGCGCATGTGTGCTGCGGGACCGAGCAATTTCTGGGCTCGTGCTGCAAGAGCGGCGGACTTGGCACCCACCAGTTCCCTGAACCTCCCACATTGCGAGCCTGCGATGCTGCCGAATGCGCGTGTTGGAGCCCCTGATAATCTGGGCGATGTCAGACTCGTCTGCCCGCTCGATTCTTATTATGATCAGCACATGGAGTGTCCAGCTTCGTCGCATGAATTCGTTCCATGGTCCTCCTTGCTCAACTTGGCGGCTCCGGCCTTTTATTTGCTTCTTCCTTTTGCCCTCGGTTAGAAGCACTTCTTTGACCTTGATCGCTTCAAAGTTCCTTTTTTTGCACCAGATATTTTTCTCATTTGGCTTAATGATAAGAAAATGATCCAATATTAACTTCCATTTTGTGAATATGTGTTGAAAGGCTTCCAGCATCTCAACTGATGTCATAGTACTTTGTTTGGAGAATTGTATACGCTCCGTGAAATACCTCAAAGCTCCCGATTTTAACCATCCAAACCGAAAACTTACAAACAGTTTGTTTGAAGGGCAAAAGATACGGACTCGAGAATATTGCGGATGCAAAATAAAAGTATTTTTCATTTCGTATACAAGGAAGTAATTCTTATGACGGCGTGACTTGTGTTGGGCGCGATATTCGATTCGCATATTGGGTGACGATGTATTGGACAAGAGAGGGAAAAAACAAATTATTTGATGTTTTCTGTTATTCAAGCTAATTACAGTAGTGAACTAGCATTGTTTCATCTTCATTATTTCTTCTAGTGGAGACGATATTTTGCAATACTTCATGTCTCCTTATATTCAATTCCCCTCGGAAAGCACTCCGGCCTTCAGCCCTCCGAGCCTCGCTGTGCCTTCTTGTTAATATTAATTATTTTCTTACATATAGAGTATATTATTTTACATTCGACCTTAAAACGCATAACTTATTGAGAGGTATCTTTTTTTCCTTCATATGTTTTCAGTTGCATCCAACAGTCCGTGAAATCACGAGTGAAGACTGCTTCTGATGGATCTCTTATTGGACATAGTGGTAATGCCTTTTACACTACACTCCAATGCAAAATCTAACATATGAGAGAGAGAAAAATGTGATAATCCAAATCGTTGGACGCCGGACTGGAATTGCAAAGTTTGAAGAACGATCGAGTTGATTTCACTCCGATAAAATTTAAGAAAATGAAGATCTAAGTAACAAACGTGCACTTCAAGATAATTTACTGCTGCAATTTTGATCTTTAGTAATTTCACATATGTTAAATTTTGATGAGAATAGAAATATATATACAAAACATAGATCACTCTCATATTCATAAGAAAATAATTTCTAAAGATAAAAAGTTGTAAATTGACAATCTTACAAATTGAAAATTCATAATTAATTTCAAATCATTGTAGAAAATCAATTATCAAATCTAACAATTATAATTATGCATCGTTTTTGCCTAACATCAATATAAAACAACATGTATATGATTGCTTATTTCAGACAAGACTAGATGAATATTGTAAATTATTCTAAATAGAAATAACAATTTGGAGTTAAGATCTATCAAAACATCAATTATCGTACATAACTACAAAATGCATTTTTTCCATTCAAAGTCTACTTCAATTATTCATTGAATATTGAAAATATTTTTTCAATATTCAATGAAAATAATGGCAAGCATAGATTATCAAAACATTATCAATACATTGAGCAACAGATTTTATTTTGGAGGCGGTTAGTTAGCCCTCATCTAGGGCTAATTAGCCCTCACTCTACTATATGAAGATCTCTCATTAGTTTACTCTGATTATAGGGTCCGTGTGATGAAAAGCAAACTTCGCAAGTTTTCAGTCTTTTTGATCTTCGTCAAAGATGATGAAAGAGTCATCTTTCCTGCCATCGCCGCGTCCAAGTAACCACGTCAAGAGTTCTTGGATGTATTCGTCCAAGAATTGTTAAAAGGTTAAAAGAATCAGTTATATATTTTTTTGCCACTGTAACAACTCGGTTCATCTGAAAGGAACGATAGACATGCCAAATTGTAGATGGTCATTCTCGCCAGTCAGATGGCTGAGATACTTTTTTTGGATTTTGAGAGTGACTCGAAGCAGTGACAAGGTTCAAATTTTCTTGGAAATTTGCCGACAAGCGGAGATGCCTTCATCCCTGCACCATTGGGAACAACGCACAACATGTTCCTATGTAGCCGTCCCTGCACCACTCATTCACTACTCGAGGCTCTCAGCAAGGTCATACTACTCAAACACTATCGTCGAAAGAATCGTCGAAAGAGCTTTTAATTCATTAAAAGAAGAACAACAATGTCGCGCACGAGGTGATGATGTCGCAACGAGCTGCTCGTCAAAGAAGGATTTGAGAAGCGCGTCTTATTGCAACCTACTTCGTCACTCGACTACACGGAGCTTGATTCTCAACGCTCTCATTTTTTCAAAACAACAATTGAATCGAACACGACATTGGAGTACCTGACGCAACAAAAGACTATTCGCTGCAACCGATGCGTCTGCTCCGTATAAACACCAAAACTTGAACGAACTGAGGCCGAGTTGTGTAGACACGCTATTCCTAAACATCTGATGGAAATTCTAGACAATTTCATCGAGACTTGACCTCCTACTGCAGTTGACAGTATCCCTGCCGATCAACTGCTTACACGTCGAAACACAAGTTTTTGTTTTGACGTGTAAACAGATGTCACGGACAATTGTATTTTCTTGATGATAGCCCGTGTATTGCGTAAGATACATAGAGGTCAACATGGTGATATACACAAGTGGAGAATAAAGCAACTCTGAAAAAGACTTACGCCAAATGTGTGTACGTGAACAATTTCTTTCCAACTCATAGCTCCCATAATTCGTGGCCTCTGTGGCAAAAACTACGAATGCATCTTTAACGAAGATCAAAAAGATTTGAAACTCGCAAAGTTTGCTTTTGACCACACAACCCTAAAACCAGAGTGAACCAATTAGCGATCGCCATATTATAGTGCGAGGGCTAATAGCCCCAAGTGAGAAATAACTAACCGTCACCTTTATTTGTTCAAATCAATTTGTACATTTATCATGAGATTATAACACAAGAAATAACTTTTCCAGAAATTCCAAAAATCACAAATCTCATTTTACAGATTTTTTAATGAAATCAATTTATTCACAAATATATTCTTAAATCAAAATGATTATATAATTTTTTACAAAAATAAATTATGAAAATAAAAATAAATAAATAATCAAAATTTAAAATTATCAAAATTTATTAAATAATTCAGTATATATTTTTTTATTATAAAATAGACACATACTTATATTAGAAACATATTTTTACATGATTTACATAAAATCAAATTTTGATTATAATTATTTAACTGTAGAAGTTATTAATTCCTAAGAAAAAGGCTTAAACTATTCAAAGAAGTATTATCATGATTAGTTACATAAATTAGAGTGCCACTTTATGAAAATGCCGGTCGAAATTATCAATGGCATATTCAAGAATTTTAATGAAAAAATCTTACAAAAGTATATAGAATTTGTGTCAATTGTGAAATTTAGATCATCTTAAATATAAGTTACATCTACAACTGTGTAGTGCAATACAAATTTATTATTTTTCTTGAATTGTTTCCAATTGATCCAAAAATAAAAAATTCAACTGTTAGTTTAATTTTAAATTTATACCATTACTATCATTAAGTAAAATGTATGATTTAATTATTAAATATAATTAATATTATTAATTAATAAAAAACCCCATTTCATGTTTTAAACTATCTTTCATATAATTTTATGAATTTATTTAAAATAACCCAAATAATTTATAAATGTTTTTTAAAAATTATCAAAATGATAACAACATGAAAAATAATTTAAAATTATTTTAAATCTGTATTGTGCTTCTATTTAGAGCTTAATATTCAATTATAATTGAGTTTTTAAAAATTCCAATCATAAAATTTGCAAAATTCATCAAAACGAGATTTAGAATGGCTTAAATCAGCAAAAAAAACATATTATTTGATTTATTCTTATTTATAAATTGATGAAATTATAAGAAAATTAATCTTTCCTTGATGAATTTATATAAATCATCATAATTCTAAACGAAGAACATTAATTTCAGTGACAAAAGATCTGTTATTTATGGTGAATCTCATCAATAATTTTTATGTCAAATTGAATTTTATTCCAAACTAAATAACTAAATGAAGTTTATAACTAAATAGTGTGAGAAGAATATCACATGAATCTTTGTGATTGATGAAGAAATGAGTTAAATTGATATCTATTAGTATAGTTATTTATTTATTTTGGTCAGATATATCTTGTGTTTTGCATTTTAGATTAGTTACTATGGTTGTGTTGGCAAATACAAGTAATTTAACTTGCTAATTTTTCCTCCACGAGGAAATTGTAGTCTTTCATGTACATAAATAGCATCACAAGGTAAGTTGTAATGATTATATATACGCATGTCACGGCATCAATCGCTCTCACATCAAATATCACCAAACGCAAATCTATAAACTTCCAATAAAAGTCCACCAAAATAATCTTTTCAACTCTCAAGAATTAAAAAGGACAATTAGTTATCATTATCACATCAAAGAAAGATGAAAGTCCTATCAAACTTCACTATCTTCAAAGAGGTATGCACTACTACTAGTTAGGTTAAAGAGTTGAACCCTCATAAACCCTGATTCTATTCTGCCAAGCCCCATGGGACCTATGTGTAAACCCAGATTTGTATTTGGGATTACACTCAGTGCACAATCTGCTCTAATTGCTATATCTGCTCTCGCACGTAAATCATGACTTAATTAGGCTTGCTGCTACAGATGTCGATGCAGTGGATTTCTTTCAGGATGTCACGATTTATGTAGAAACTTACGCTGTAGCGGTTGACACAACTTTCTCGTTATTGACAAGACGGTCATGAAGTATTTGCAAGTTTCAACGTGGTCGCTACGATTGTCAAATCTTTTGACCTTTGGATCCTAACAGTTGCAAGTTGACCATTGTACATTTACGGCTGACCGTATTCCACAATGTCAGCATTCACTGCCTCTTCACTGCTCCATGCTTTTCCTCATCTATTTGTTGGATAAGACCTGGCACTAATCGAGCTTTCGCTTGTACTCTGAAGGCTGTTGTTTATCTGATGAGTCTGAAACCGCTCGAGGACGAGACCCACAAAGGGTTGCGTTGTCATGTGGATGCGTTTTATCTCCATCTACTTTCACCACCACTAAAAGGGTGAAAGTTGAAAGTCTGGAAACTGTAGTCTGCATGAAATCCTGTCTGCATGATTTCAGGTTGCATACATTTCAGTCTGCATGAAATCGAGCGGCAATTCTTAAATCTGGGTACAATCGAGTATATCTGTTTTCTTGATTTCCAGAACATAGCGAAGGAGGCCTGATCTTCGCGAAGGGATGGAAAAGATACTCCTGCAATGACATCGTATTCGAAAGTCGGAAGACTGCATAGAATCAGCACTCGTTCGGCCGGCATTCCTTTATAACCTACATATTACACAGCCTGTGGAACGTACCGACAGACATTATGATCTGAAAATAAATGCAAGCTCTTTCGGTTCTCAGTTGAATGGTTGTGAAAGTATGACAAAGCTTAGCAAATGCATAAAGCACCGATGTTTCTTACAAGCAAACGATCCAACTTGAAAGAGTATTGTTCTGTCTCATCAAGGAGTAATATAAAGTCATATTATGATCTTCTCTCCTAGGAGCAAGAGATCATGACAATGTTGTGTGCGATGGTTTCCCCTACGGTAGTAATGACGCCTTTTCACTTGAGCGGCCACTTTGATATCTTGCGAAATTGACTGACGAACTGTGTGAGGAAAACCTAAAGAGCCGTATGTCCCAAACAAGCAAGTTTTGCCTTCAACCAAGCTCCATCCAAAGAGGCTCCAATGTTGACTCTTTTCAGCGTATAGGATCTGTATTACACCTACAGTCGGTGTATATGAGCTGTTGGAATGGCTTGTCAGATGCCTCAGTGTACGAATGATCTCCCTCTTTAAATGGCCACATCCTAACACTTTTTGCTTTCTGTAGTTTCGAGTGATGTTCTTTTACTCATCAAACCACCACATTACAACAAAAGACTTCCAGATCGAAGGTGCTTCAAAAATGGTCGAGCGTGCCACTGCAAGAGGCCAGCAGGAGGTACAATGCTCGAGCGCGAGTAGGCATCTGGTTAATGAGGAGTCCAGTCAACACAACCTGCTTCTAAGATCACCACCCCTTCAATCAAGACGAACATGATCAGAGTCAATGAGTTGATGAAGATGCAGAATATATGATCTGTTGTCGACGACTATCATCTTTCTTCTAGTACACGTCCACGAGAAGATTCAGAGTTGCACATTCATTCGGACCAAGCCATTCAAGGCCTTCAAGCGTTCATGCAAAACGTTCAAGTGCAAACATCAGCCCTCTGTCTCTCTATCTCTCTATCTCTGTCTGGTTCAGGAAGAAAGTTGCAACTGATCTTGTTGCTCGGCTTAGAAAGTGACATCGCCAACATTCACTCACACTCATTCAGTTTCCACCTACTGCTCTAACTTCTTCATCATCTTCTGAGTCTTTGAAGCACGGCTCGACAGTCAACCACCACTTCAAAGACTTGGTCCAGCTTGCTACATCCACGAGAGGACTTGAAGAGTTCGTCCCATATGCACAAAAAGCTGAAAGTTCGTCCCACTAGAGCAGAGCTCGCAGAACCTGGGGCTCAAAGGAGACTCCCAACACGAAGCTTTCAAGGCCAAACTTGACCAAGAGCATCGCCCAGCCCATCACTGGTGGTCGCCATTGGCAGCCGTATCGATCATGCAGAACAAAACCTCCGAACTAAGGACAGCAAGTGCATCTCCGTTCCATGGCTAGTACAGTTCCAGAACTGCATGGTAAATCAGCCCCACGTGTCTCAGTTCCTTCCAACCTGTCAGTGCAGTCGAGGCTTGAGACCAGGTGCAGCATTTCCGATGTTGTTCATCATGTACATTCATTTGTACTCGGGCAGGACTCTGCTCTGTTCTGTTCTGCTCTGCTCAAGTCTGTTGCCCATCAGTGACTAAAAGCCTCAGCTTTGCTCGTCATTGGATTGAACTCGCAGTACTTAATCATTCCATGAAGCACAGAGTTACAGACCGAGCTCGTATTGGTCGTCTCTTCAACAAATCAAATGACAGAGATTTTTCCCCTTTGATTTAGTCGCTGGGGATTGGATCATGAGTGGCTGCCGTTCTGGATTTCCTCGTCTCTTTTGTTGACTACTGATTCTGGTCACCACCATCTGTCTGGCGAACGAATCAGTGTCGAGGGTTTGTGTGTATGAACGAAAGGAGAACTCCCCCGATGTTGCTGATTGCCTATCGAAAGAGTTTTCATCGAGGATAACGTGAGCTGAATCCATCATCCGCCTCAAGAAACCTGCTCTCCGGAACGCATCGGGATTTGCATGATCTTGACTTTCTCTCCTTCGCTTATGATTGTTCGTGGCACTCGAGTGCTTGCTCTAAACTCTTTGTTCTAGGCTTCTCTCTCTCTCAAGTGACAATTCTGGATCGATCCCCTAACCTTCCTGGCTTCTTCAGCCACTTACACTCGGTGCACCGGAAGTGGAGAAGCGCAAGTCTAGCAGAATGAACTTCAGCTGTTGTGCCGATGGAGGAAATGCAGGCACTGATGGATGGGAAGTCATGTTTGCACTGGTGACATACTTTGCGGATTCAAACAGAAGATATAGATTGAGGTGATCGATCTATTTTTATGGATGGTGCAGTGTTCGCATCGAGTGCTGCATGTGGCGAATTTCAGCTCTTACACTGTGCCATAACTGCGATATGCTGGATACTATCTAGCGAAAATGATTGTTCAGTGTGCCGAGATGCATGCAGACATTGAAAATGGAACTTCAGTTTTATGGACCTTCCCCTTTCATTCAGTTGTTGAAGGGAGTTCTCACACACAGACGGTTTTCCCCACCTAACGTGCACATGAACTGAATTACCATATAAACTTCACTATTTACAAACTTGTAATAAACTTCCTTTCTAGAAACTCAGAGTAAACATGTTTCTTTACAAGATCAACCTTTTCAAACAAATTAAAAACAAAATTTAGAATGTCTTAATGTATACAATAATCAATGTCATTCGAGCAATTTCATAATCTTTAATCAGTCAAAAGCTTTTAATTAAAAAAGACTTCAGATACTAAAACTGCCAGAGTGTTCACAAGATGTAATAAAAAATATTGTTTTAATTTATCGGTAGAATTTGACATATCGAGATAATTCATACAATCAGTCAAACAAGTTGTACATTCATGCATCAAGGGTGAAAAGTTGTTGGAATTTTTCACCATGAATGGAAATTTCTGATGGTAATCTGGTTGTGTTACTATTTCTAGAGGAGTGATTATTGGCTATCAAACAAAAGTATCACAAGAATAAAACAAAGTTTTTTGAAATATTTTTTCCTCTTTCATGGTTATCAATATTTCTTGTATAAAAACCAACTTGTTTCAAATTTAACTTAATTCATTATACAATTCAAGATCAAATAGTTGCTCACAATCTAACTATTTGATTATTTATAATATTTAATTTGAAAAATGATAATTACATAGAAATCAAGAAGTAAAATGAATATAAGTTAATTCAATTTTATTGCTTCAGTCAAATTGAATATGGTAAAAATCAACTGAGATAAATTGTAAGTGAATGTATCTTCAATTCAAATAGTATCTAAATTTTTCAAAAACTTAAATTATATTTGTGATAAATTTTTTGGTATAATATATTGTCAAGATAATTTTATAACTTATACAATTCATATCAATAGCATAATTTTATTATGTTATTATTCTCAAATGTATTATATGTGTATACATAATATATATGACAAAGAGTATGATCAAGTAATATGTTCATTTATTTGTGATTTACTACAATTTTATGACTAGATATTAATCATCAATATAGATATTTTTTTCTTAGTAGATTACATTAATTTATATATTAGTCAATAATTTTTTGATATAATAATTTTTTATTTATTCCAAATAAATAATACATATGTTGATTTTTTTGGATCATTACATTATAATAACTAATATTATGTCATAAAAATTTAAATCAAGTGATATATCAAAAACATGAAATTTTAAATATAATTATTCATTTATCAAGTAAGAATATTAATTTTTTAATATTGAAGGTCCAAGATACTAGCAAGATTATTTTTTTTTAAAGTTCATTGAACTGAATAAATTACGATTTTTCAACTCAAGTTTTTTGCCTACAAGATGTTTAATTATAAAATCATCTATTCAAATAAATTTAATGTCAATGAAACTAATAAAATCAAAAGGAAATTAAAAAGTAATGTAAATAAATTCAGTTGAAGATATAAGTAATGATTTATTGCTAACTGAATACAATTTTATATATCATAACTGCAGTTATATTAAACATCAAATTATTATTTTTAATTTTTTTTATTAAAATTGGAAACTACACATTAAATTTTAATTTTTTTATCAGTAAAAATTGGATTTACTTCAATGATCATATATTGTGATAAGCTTAAATGAATGTAACATATTTTGAAAATCACATTCGTTTCAGCATATTATATATATATATATATATATATACATACATACAATATTATGTACATATGATATTGATTTTGTAGTTGTTACATGCAACAATACACATAATTTTTTATTGTCATATAATTTGAATAAAAAATCTACATTGTATGCATATCACACACTATTGATCCTAATTTCAAAATTTCAAACAATATGAAATATATATATCTATATATATATACTTTTATAGAAACAACATTATCCACAATCATCAGAAACAGAGAAACAAGGCAGAAAAAAGAAATATTTGATTTGTCAATTTTGGCCTACATTCACAAAAATATCTAGTTCTTTTTTGAAAAAACTTGCAAAGTGTTTAAAGCAAACTGGGATTTGTTAATATTGTTTATATAGGATAGCAAAAATCCTAGATCTAATATTAATTCTAACCCGAGTTAGATTTATTACAATTTAACTTAATACTTGAGTTAATACCAGCAATTTTTTCCTTAACTCATTTTGTGAGTATAGTAATATCCATTAACTATGTAAAAAATATGTGAGACATTCTAAATGATAATTTAATATATATTCATCTTTACATTAAAGTTTAATAGATTTAAATTGGAACCAAAACATGATAGTTAAAAAATATCTGAATGTAACAAAATTTTTAGTAAATTGTTTTTGTGTTCCTCATGCAAAATTTGCAAGGCAGCACAAAGATCTCTTAAAAGTCTACAAAACAATCATTTTGATCAATGCATGAGTTATTTGAATTTAACATCAATCTTGATTAATTGAGTTATTTAATCACACATTAAATTTTTGATAAATTAATATATGATATGAATGTATTTTACTTTATTGTACGTCATTTCATTTGCAGCAAATATAAAGCATTTTGATTATTGAAATAAAAATTGATAATTTTTTATATTATTACCATTTCAATAATAGATCTATTAGATTAAATTTATTTTTTTGTTGATTCCGCTACTACTACATCTTCAAATTTTGTTGTGCACTAAGCTATGCATTTATTATAAAATAAACATCTAAGTAATGTATCCACCATCAAGTATAAAAAAATATCAAATTGCAGATTTTGTATTTTTTACACTTTATGATGGATGCATTTTGTGTTGTTTAGACAAGACAAAATCTGCAATTTGATATTTGTTTATACATACATAGTCAACATCAACCTAATCTAGAAAGAATTTGACATTGTTCAATGAATCATCAAACAAAGCTAACTTGCATTATTTGATGATTATTCACAGCACAATTACAAACAACATTAGCTTCCAAAACATGATAATCATGTGTTAAATGTTTGCATAGTATTTCAATGTGAACAATGAAAGCAACATGTTGAATCCCGTATGCAATGAGCTTGCAAGCGTCACAACTTTCGATAATTTCAACGTCTATTTGACCATTGTTGCAAAAGTCAACCAGCACTCATGACACTTTGGCACCCATCGCCTTCACAACAAAAATTGCCGCATGCACAAAGCTTTTCATGATGATATTGCACGAGATTGTATCCCCTTGCTTTCTCTCGGCGCGTCTTTACTATTGCTTTTGAATTTCATTCCGCAATACTCTTGCGACCTCTACCATGCTTGTGGCTTGAAAAACTCAAAGATTTAAACTGTGCAATACATTCATTCCATTCGTTTCAACGACTTCAAACTCTTAAATATTTATCATGTGAAGCACATTTATTTCATTAGTTCCAACGTCAATGCTCATCAGATATGCCAACAAGTCATCTATTTCTTCGAACAGACTTCAACTAAGCTTGTTTCGATAGTTTTTTGAGTCTTTGCTTCCTTGCTTCACGTTTGTTTGCTTCACCCGGTGTGGCAACCATGCCGTAATACCTACTCATTTATTCCATTCAAATGTTTGCATCGTAATACTTTTGACTTCAAATTTCATTTTTAGTTGTTGTTTTGATACTCAAAACAACAACTAAAAAATAAGCGCTATCCTACTACTTAGACTGGTGCACTACATCAACAACTCCTCTTGCACCAGACATATAAGAAACTACTTAAATTCTTACCTAGTGAGTTCTTCAGTTCTTCAATTTCATCGGCAGTTCCTCCTCTCTTTTTGAGATAGCAATTTCACAATGACTTCGAGACACAACTTCACAAGGCCAATTGACAAAGACCATACATGATGCGTATACAACCATCTTTTTATTGTATCATGTTCTGCTCACTCCTCTTCGAAGACAAGCTTCACAAGACCAATTGCCAAAGATCATACATGATGCATATACGACCATTTCTTCATTGCATCATGTTATGCTCACTCCTCTTCAAAGACGAGTGTGTGAATTCACTCAATTATGTCTATTTGTCTCACATGAATTCTACGATTTATAATTTGGACAATGTCATGGCTTGACCAAGACTCATCACTCATATCCTATGCCTAAAGCTTTGAAATTTGACTTTCCTGACGGTTTTGTGAAAATATCAGCTAGCTGTTTCGTAGTGATAACATGGTTAATGTCATTTCTCCAAATATGATATAATCTCTTACAAATTGATAATGAACTTCCATATGCTTAGTCCGTGCATAATACATAGGATTCCGTGCAGTCTTCAAGCAACTCTCATTGTCTACAAAAATGGAGGTTGTTACCTGATCAGATGGCTTTATTTTCTTGAAGAATTGTTGTTACCATACTGCTTCATTGGCAACCTCAAACAATGATCGCTACTCAGCTTTTGTGAGAGAGCAACCGTTGGTTGTTTCTTTTAATTCCATGTAATTGGTCCCGTCCCGAGTTAAAACAAGTAGCAAGAAGTTGATTTTCGGCTTTCACAATCTTCTGCTCAGTCCGCATCGGTCCAACCACTCACCACAGATGATTTTCCTTCTTGATATAAAATACCAAAATCTTTTATACCTTTGAGTTAACACATGAAGCACATGTCGTCTATCATCCATGTGTATCTTGCGTGGATTATTCATGAAGCGGTTGAAAAAGCCCGTGGCGTAGAAAATGGCTGGTCGAGTTGTAGTAACATACAATTGCTTGCAAATGATGCGGCGATACAATGTAACAGCAGTAGGTTCCGATTCAAGTTTGACATCCAACTTGAACACTTCTGGTAGTGGCGTCAAAGTTATTGCACAATCACCCATGCCAAACTCTGATACATATTGGCGTTGACTGAGGAAGATGTCTCCTTCAAGATGCAAGAATTTCACTCTTAGGTAGAATATAAAAGTTCGTAGATTTGTTATTTTGAATCTATTTTGTAACTGATCTTTTAGCCATGCCATTTCTTTACTTTCATTACCGGTTATGAGAAGATCATCTACATAGAGTATGAGAATAATAATTTTTGTTTTATTTTTAGAGAGTACAATTTGTAATAGGCATTGTTACGGTACAAACCTTGACTATGAAGGTAGGTGTCAATCTTCTCGTACCACGCTCGCGATGCTTGGCAAAGTTCATATAATGCGCGAATTAATTTGCATACTTTGGTCTCTTGTCCAAGAACGTGAGGTTCCTCCGACTGCTTCATGAACACCTCCTCTCGTAAGTTTCTCTTCAAGAAGGCCGTTTTCATGTCTAAGTGGATGATCTTCCATCCACTTTGGACAACCAATGCCACGAGCGTTTAGTGATCGCACAATACTCCATTTTATCACAGGTGCAAATGTCTCATCAAAATCCACCCTGATTTTCAACTCAAAACCACACGCCAATAATCATGTTTTTAGCTTGTCCGGATGGTTTTATCTTATAGATCCATCGTGCAAAGATACTTTGCTTGCCTACTGCAAGATAGACTTGTTGCTAAGTTCCACTTCTATCAATAAAGTCAATTTCACTTTGCATGACGTTCATCCAATCATAATGCATTGATGCCTTCCAAAAGTTGATGGTTTCACTTGTATTGGTGAGAGCCAAGACAAAGTCGTGTGATCCTTCCACTCCTCCATCGTCACTAGTAACGGAAGCTCCACAATAATTGTGGAGCCATGAGCGTGACCGTCTTTTTGGAACCGGTCTTGTTTGTATTCTTAGCACGACGTGAGTGGATGTTGATGAAGTCTTGGATGAGGTAGTAGATGGTGGTGAACTACTCATGAGTGATTACGAGTTGTTGCTATTTGGAAGGAAGTGCTCATCTTCACTCGGCCAGTCATATTGTGGAGCAAGAATTGAATCACTACTATCAAAGTGATGAACATGTGGCAACTCAATGCTTGGTATTCCATAGATCTCGATCGAAGACTCTTCAATACTCTCTCAGTTGGAGTGGTCAACTCCAACCGAGTGGCATAGTACATTCTTCATGTCTCGTTAACTCCAATGACTCATAACTAGTAAAACTTAGACGAAATGGATCAACATTCAGTTCTTTTTTTGTAACAAAAGGTGTCCCATCAAACTTAACATCATGTGTGACTTGTAATTATTTACGTCTTTGACTGTAACATCTAAAGGCTTTGAAATGTTGATCATAACTCTAAAAAACTACTTATGATGTTTGTGCATCTAGTTTTCTTTGTTCTTCTTTGTGCACGTGCATAAACACTTTGCATCCAAACACTTTCAAGTGTGATAGATCAGGCTTGATTGTACTAAATTTTTGCTCAAAAATGATTTTCCCGTTTGCTCGAGTTGGACATCTATTTAACTTATATGTTGTTATACTAATTGTTTCAGCCCATAAAAATAAATTAGCTTTATAATCTAGCATCATAGAGCGAGCTTTATAAAAAAAAACTATTCATCCGCTAAGACACTCCATTCTGATGAGATGTTATCGCTTGAATCTAAGAATACCATTTTCTTTGCAATGTTGTATAAATTCACCAGACATGTATTCCTTCCCCCCACAGTCTAAAAGTATGACTTTGATGTACTGTCATGTATGCTTTTCTACTTCCTTCAAAAATTCTACAAATTTAGACAAGCTTCACTCTTATGTTGAAGAAAATACACAAAGACTTTGCGTGAATAGTCATCGACAAATGTTATAAAGTAAAAAGAGCCTGCGAGTCATCTTATAGGTAGAGGTCCACAAAGAGTAGAGTGTACGAGCTCAAATACTCTAGTGCTTTGTGTATGATTCTTGGAAAAACACTTCCTTGTTTGTTTGCCGAGTCGACAACCGACACATAGATCGGAGTAAGTTGGTAATTTTGGAATGACGGTAATCATGTCATGATCACTAAGAAACTTGATCCCTCAAAAGTTGAGGTGTGCCAACCGTCTGTATCACAATAATACTTCAGAAGAATCAGATGATACATCTTCAAAAATGTTGACTTATGCACGTAACACGGACTTGAGGGGGAGTTTGTAAAGGCCGTTTGATGAGTCAAGTGAGCCTGTAGTCACAACAGACCTGTCACTCTTACAAAAGATTGCACAACCTCTATTGTCAAACATGATTACAAACCCCTTCTTGGCTATTTGTACGACCGATGGCAAACTTTTGGTCATACTCGGTACATAGAGAATATTGTCCAAGCTCTTTATTTCACCGGTAGATGTCTCAACTACAACATTGATCACCAGCTGTACGAACAGATGAACTAACTGAAGATCTTTTGAGTGTATCAAAAACTTCACTCCTTCTTATGATGTGCGTTGAGACTACCCAATCTATGTACCATTTTGAGTCATGATTGCTATCTAGAGTAGCCATAACAACATCAAATAATTCATGAGTGTCATGACTTTCATGGTCTATAGTTTCAGATGGAGAAATTTGCCATATTAACAAAATGTTTGAGAAACTTTGAAACTCTCCCATCATCTAATTTTTTGATGTCAGATTCTCTCTCACGACACTGATTGAAATAGCGACCTCGTTTGCCACAATAGTCACAGATTACTATTGAGTTACGATTCTGTGAGAATGGTTTAGAGAATCGGTTCGTTCGAATAAAGAGAGCTTCTTCAATACCTTTGTTGCCATACTTGAGTGAATGTCTACTCTTCATGTGTTGGATTCTTCCCACGAGTACATCAAGTGGTGATACCTCGTCACTATCATTGATCGTAGTGACGAATGATTCGTATAAATTTGGAAGTGCATTCAACAAAATCTCCATTACATCTTGTTTAAATAGTTGTCGGTCAATCAAGAGTAGGTGTGAGCGTACAATTTTGAACTCACGACAGTATTGTTCAATGCCGCCATCTTCTTAGACTTGAAGACTCTTGAGACGACTCTTGAGATGAAGTTTTCTAGTAACGTCACGTACCTCGTACGAAGTCTGCAACTGATTCCAAGCATTTCTAGTATCCTCAAACTCACTTGTCTCAATTACCAAGTCATTCTTAACCGATACAACCGATACAATGAGAATCCACATCACCTTATCACGACGATAAGATAGATCAGGTTGTTCACCGTAATCTCAGGTTCTGAAGTGATGCATATTGAGCTTCAAATGACTTCATTGTCAACGAGTCCTTCATCATTGATCGCCGTCGCAGCACGTATGTAGATGATGTTTCATCCATTGATTGACGTATTGTGAATGAAGACAGTCCAAGCGATGATGCTCCCAAAGGAGCAACTACATACCACACACCCTCCTTCTTTAAATGACTAGTCACACAAATCTTCTTGTTATGATAGTGAATAATTCCCACAAGCTTGCAAGAGTCTGGGAATCAACCATCGAATGCTGACATTGGCAAGGCCATCTATAACTATAAATTGGAAAGAAAGAAAAGAAAGTTGGAGCTACGCTTCACAACTAGGTGCAAAAAGCTTTGATTAGTACTAGCACTGGAGCAATGCTCACAATTTTTAATGACCAAGAAAACAAACTGTAAATGTGTGGAGCTGAGATCACACACTAAGCTCTAACGCTTGAACCCAGAAAAAGTCTCGCTCTGTAATCATGAAAATTCCACAATGAAAAGTGATACAAGAGATGATGAGCTCTGGAGAGTCTCATATAAATGCACTCACTTACAGGTACATGTCCACAGTGGTGTCCCTTTGATACAAAACAACAACTAATAAATAAATGTTACGCTACTACTTAGGCTGTGCACTTCATCAACAATACTATCATAGATTTTGCATCCACAATCATTTGTATCAATTATTTAGGTTCAATACACACTTATCTTGATTCAAAGAATGATATATTTTATATATGATATGTGAAATCAAACTTGTATCATAAGCATTCATAGAATACTCATCCATGGAGTTGACAATAGTTGTCACCTCCATCTGTACTGTACACAGCTGCATTCATGTAATACAGTTGTATTAGTTTGAAACCATTAACAATGAACTGAAGAGAAGTACATTGTATGATTAAAGTAAAATGTTTAGAAATATTTTACTACTTTTTTGTAGGTTGGGTGTGTGAGATGAAGAACTATAACTATAAATGCATATTGTGAATCATCACCAATAGGTAAGTATGTAGTGGTAGCAAAAGCAGCTAGTAAGTTTCATTTGGTTTAATTTCATCTGAAGTTGGTTATGTGAGATGGAAATGTCATGAAGGGATCGTGCATGTGAGAGTCTACATATAGAGCTAAGTACAGTATGTATTAGCAACAACGAGATAATATGTATCTTCATGATACATGCTCGTTGTTGAGATTTTTTTCACGATAAACTCAACAAGATTTTTGACAAATAATAGCAATCTCACTTTATAAAACGTAAGTCTTTAATATGATTTTACGGTAGTATGGAGTGTCCAAGAATCACAATGAGTTGCCAAAGAAAAGATTGTTGATATGTTTGAACTCCGTTAATATGTTAACTGAGGTCTTCATTTTTCAGCAGATTGTGCAAAGCATCAAAAATTGTTGTAGTATAGTCCGTCAATTTCAATGAATGGAATCTACATTTGATGATTCATTTATTACAAATTACTCCAAGTAAATTAATAGGGGAAAAATTAAATTTTTTTATCTGCTAGTCTCCCCGCGGATATACATATGTATTGTAAATACTAGTTAACTAAGTTGTTGACTTAGAACTAATTCAAGGAGGAATCCTTTGGTACTTTAAACCGTGTTAGATTAATTAGAGCGATGCTTTACGATGCCACTAGTATTGAACTAGACGTTAGTATAGCAGCCTTGAGAGGATACACATTTTGAGAGAGCACAATAAAGCTTCTAGTGAGATTAGGAAATATGCCCCATTGTTATAATCATCTCGCAGAAAATCTTTAAAAAATTTGGATTCATATTTCAATGCTATTTTCCCCCGTCAATGCCTTCTCTACCTTCTCCTCAATTATTTAATCTACAAGTGGATGTAGTAGTGTGCAGTTCTAAACGTGAGTGAGCTCAAACGAATATATATTATCGAAGTCATGGGCTTGAAAAAATTCGAGTGCATGATGGGACAACAGCTCTGATTTAAAAAACTAAAACGAGTTGCACAACGAGAGCAGACTGTGCCCGAAGCATCATGACACTTGCGGCAGGGCCTGCAGGTTTTGGGTTCTCGAGATCTTGCTCACGTGAATGAACTGCGTCGTAAATCGATCGTCATCAATCGAATCTTATCCCAGGGCTGCTGCTCTGCTGCTCCTGTACTGGTGCAGCAAACTCGCTTTCAGTTGATCGCACTTGCAACTCGAAAGGGAGGAAAGGGAGGGAGCGAGGGAGCGAGGGATCGAGGGAGGGAGGGAGGGAGAGAGAGAGAGGGTGGAAGGAACGGAGGCTCCGATGGCTCCGATGGTTGCGCAGATGCTCTTATTGGAGCCATGAAATAAATCGCCCAACTGACAAATTCTGGGACAAGTATAAGAGCTGCACGTTATAGTGTCGGTCGCTCGGCGGGAGCATGTATTATACAGAGTCGAGGCGGGATCAAATGGTGTCGTCGTGGCCGGTTTGACGTGGAGGTGTTGAGGTCGGATTCGGGAACGCACTCTTCTGTCCCAGCCCTATCCATTCATGCAGTCAGTCAGTCAGTCAGTCATTCATGGCAAGCAGTTAAAATCTGGTGACGAGGATTTCCAATATGCGCTTCTTCCCATGGAGATTGCGCCGAATTTCCGGTTTTATTCTGGCGTTTTATTGTAGTTGTATTATAATTCCCCTAAATGTGTTCTGTTTCATGTGAGCTCTGTTTTATAAACTTCTTTTCTTCCACACGCGAGTCAGCACTCGTCAAGATTCGCGTCAGGGAGAGTGCAGCGCAATGCACAAGACCTAGTCAGTCATTGTTTCCGAGTTGCCATTGGTGTTTGCGTTTCGTAGCCTGAGGTTGTGGAGACCATAGACTCCGCGGGCTGGCCTGGTCTGGCCGAGCTTTTGATTGTGTCGATGATGTCATCGGACTCATCGCCCAGTGACTGTGTGCTCGCTGTGAATTCAGAGGGCACTCGAGAAGGTAAAGGTAAAAGGTGGATGTGTTGCATTCCGTGTATCGGTTGTGGTTTGGACCTTCCGTGCATAACCAGTGAATTATTCGCTCCTCGCTTCGTAGGGCAGAGTGTGCTTGCGGAGGAGTTTAGGGCTGTGGGTGCGAGGACTGCTGAGAGAAGTTTGGCGTTGCATGGGAGATGAGAGAGCCATTGAGCATGGCCGCTGAGGTAATGCCCAGCCGAAAGAAGCCAGCTTTGCAGCATCACCATCACCACAATGCCAATGGCCAGGTCTCGTCTGGACATCAAAAAAGCCTCGGAGATGAGGCGGAGAGGGAGGTTGGTGCTCTGCCCAAACTCCAGCGCTGCCCCACGGCTGGGCACAAGCCCGATAAGTATGATGATCTGGAAGATCTGGAATATCCACCAGCCTTGTACAGTGGCATGGAGCAGTATCTACCCGGAGATCTCTTGAGTGCTTCTCGGGATAAGAAAATTTCCTTCCTGGAGCGGATCTTAGCGAAATACCGGCCAAATGGAGAGCGCGCCAGGGTGAGATCGTCGAGCACACTGTTGATCACTACGCCGTGTTGTACATCAATTTTTGCACATGCTTCAGTTCAGTAGGTCTAGCAACTTTGGATCTCCAATTTACCTGAAATCAGCGAGTTTCCGGAGTTTTTGTACTCTTGTCTGAAATCAGAGGTCGGAACTTCGATGGTCCTTAGCTGTCAGTTGGAAGTTCTTACCCGGGCATCTTCACGAAATGAATGTCACCCAAAATTCATAGCAATGAGCTTCATTCTGCGCTTGAAGCTCTCCATCTTACTCATTCACGCTGCTATTTTCAGAAACACCGGGAGTATCGAGAGCGAATCCGCTACAATTACCAGGTCGGTTCGTAAGATCGTTGCTTGAAAGTTGTTGCTTCTCCATTCATGTGTAACGGTTTCCCCTGCCTCCTACAAAGCCAATTTTTCTAATGGTTTCTAGAAGACTGGTCCATGTTAAAACTGGTATGTCATTTGTCAACAGCCCCTTCACGAAGAGCTCTACTCGCTCGATCCGGACCGTTTCTTCGATCGTACTTTCCTGGATGCAGTCAAAGACGGGTCCGAGGAAGCTTTGCGGAAAATTATAACGGAGCATTCACCAGGGGTCTATACATTCAACATGCTCGACGCTACCTTTTGCTCCATGATGTTAGAAGAGGTGTGGAGCGAAATTTGACTTTTTTTCCCCTCAATTTCAAGCAGGAATGAATGTTATTGCTAGGAAGTTGCCAGCTTTTATTCATCTAGTTGTTCTCAGATGTCTATTCTATCCTTCCCCCCCTCTTCTCTGACACTGGGTGCTGGTTTC
The DNA here is from genome assembly GCA_037833965.1 of Marchantia polymorpha subsp. ruderalis. Taxonomy (NCBI): domain Eukaryota; kingdom Viridiplantae; phylum Streptophyta; class Marchantiopsida; order Marchantiales; family Marchantiaceae; genus Marchantia; species Marchantia polymorpha. The sequence goes on from AP031357.1 coordinate 1,182,628, forward strand.
GGTTTCCTTTCCTTCTTCCGGCGTTCCTAGCTCATTGTGTTCATTGCCAGGTTGAGCATTTCGAGAATTGGGCCTTAGAGGCCAAAGTCAAGGTAATGAGACCCAATACTATGAACAATTACGGGGCAGTACTTGACGACATAGGCATGGAAGGGATGCTGAACGAGCTGATGATAAACTTCATCAACCCTATGGCTGCAGGTAGGAGCTCACAACCGTTTGTTGATTATGATATGAAGTAGAATAGGTGAATTTCAGGGACACAGCAACGTGAATGAATTTATGGAATTTTAGGATAATTTTAGGGTAAACCCTGTCCTTAAGATCCTGTCGTATAAAAGGTGACGTAGCTCAGGTATGAAGTTCTCCCCAACACAGGGGAATATATGCAGTCAAGCTTTGGAAACAAACTCATCAGTTGTGGTAGAGCTGTTAAAGGATTGATCATGTCTGAGGAAACAGTACGTTTCTTTCTGACTCGAAGCCAAGATGATGGCGATAATCATCAATCTGAACTGGCCGAGGATTTTACGAATTCAACTTGACCAGCTCCTTACTAAGAAAATGCGTCTCTAGAGAGACGCACATTTAAGTATCAATGTGAATCGCAACATTTTAGAGCACTGAGTTTTAAAGGTGGATGCTTGCTCACTTTCTGGCGTCTTTAGGGCTCACATCAATGGCTAGGCAGAAAATCCGGCCGTAGTGAGGCAGAACTATGAGGAAGTTGTTCAGAGATTTGTGGTAGGAGCGCGGATGAGCAAGATCCTTGTCGTTTTTTATTTGTTTGAGGTGTGGTGAGCAGTACAAAAAGTGAAGAGTCATCACAAGAGTCACAGTCGAAACTGGTACCTTTGTTTCATATGATCATACTCTTTCATGAGCTAGGTTGGAAAACGCGATATCGAAGAGAAGATCGTTGAACCTTATAAGTCAGGTGCAGGTGTTAATAAAGGGAGGCTGCATATTTCTCGGGCTCTCTGAAACTTAGGTTTCTGAAGCTATAACTGGGATCTAAGAGTAACAAAACATAGGGGAAGTGGACCTTAAACCAGGTTCTACGTTTCCACATACAAGCCGAATCCTCGCCTTGGTTCGTGGGGGCGTCCCTCTCCGGGCCTGCATTCTTTTGGCTCAACTTTGGAGTCTGCTTACAAGAGCTCGTGCATGGATACGACGAATTCGTCGAGAATACTCACCTCTCCCTGTTCAGGTGCGTGTAGGGTTTGGACAGAATGTGAAATCATACAGGATAGGAGCCATCGTTTTTACATGCAAGAAGTGCAAGGAGTGCCATGCCTTTACTTGCACACCCTGTGGTCCACAGGACGAACTACTTTCGTGAATATGGTTACACGGAGCACAGGTCGAATAAAAAAGACATTATACCACAAAATCAAACCCAGCCAGTAGCATACTGAGAATGACTGAGCCCTGATGTAGAGCCCAAAGCTGTAGCTGGTTTGAGTCAAAACTGTGGGGACAGCAAACTGGTCAGGTTGATAAAGGGTTTCTTGCTTAAGACCCAGAACCTCCGAAATAACCTGCCTTATGGGGTACTCTCCATAAGGTGGAGAAGAAAGACAATCTGTTCCCTATTCCTCCTCCACTTCATCTTCCTGCTTAATGTCATCTCAGTTATTCTTTTTCCCGGTCTGTTCCAACTAGCGCCGCTTGGCCAGGGCACAGGGTTTCTGGGCTTCAAGCTGACAGAGATATATACCAATGAGTACAGTATGCTAACTTTTTGTTCTTCGTTGTGAAGTTCTATTTGCAAATGTCGGAGGCTCATCGTTGGACACCCACCACGGGTTCGTGGTGGAGTACAGCATGGATCGTGATCTGGATCTTGGTGCGCTTTCTTTCATCTTTAAAATTTTTGCTTATGTTCTTTTCTTTATTTCTTTAGTGTTTTCTTTAATCAATCAGCTCACTTAAAATGATCAATTTACACCCATTCTCCCTAAATATGTTATCGGTGGGTTAGAGATCAGCTTTCGGTTTTCAGTCTAATACTCCATCCAACGTGCGAGTTTACAATGCGTCTATTTAGATCGTTGACTCATTGTCTTTGAAGTAACCTACTCATGTAACAGATGTGTATTTTAAGTGACATGCATGACATCTGCACAGAACCTTTTAGCTTACCCAAACTTGGTCATCAGTTCTAGTCAAGGCGTCCTGTTATGGAGCAAGTATGTGCTTATGATGCCTTAGGCTATTACTTGGTAGTACACTCTTTGTCTGTATATTACGGGACGAAGATATTTGTTCCCATACCTAGGTGGATATCAAACAGTCTTTCTCTAGGTTTTATGGATTCATAAAGATCACCCTTCTTTTCTGGTGTATTTCCACCTTTTTCGCAGGTTTTCACGTTGATGATTCCGAAGTCACACTTAACGTGTGCTTGGGAAAAGATTTTGATGGCGGTGAGCTTTTTTTCCGAGGTGTTCGATGTGACAAGCATGTGAATGGAGAGTCACGTCCAGAGGTATTTTGCTCCTCCTATTTGGTTCAAAGGGTGTGATGTCTGAAAAGGAAAAGAAATAATTTCATGTCGTCAGTAGTCAATGCACATGTCGAAAGGCAGACGTTTTTGATGACTGTGTCAGTCAATGGATGTTTATGGTCCCTGCGCCGGCCTCATTCGCTGTTCGTGTCTATACTCCTCGCTTTGTTTCTTTTCACATTCCATTTTCTTTTGTTTTCGGTTCCATCTCAGTATCTTATCTATATCTTTTAGCACTCGGACTTTCACAGGTCCATGACCCGAAATTCGCCGCTCCCTTGTGTATTCAAAATGTCAATAGACAGATGTTGAGTTCAGTCTCAATCTCAAATGATTTTAGACCGCCACGAACATCGTCAATTATCTTGTTTGAGGATTCGCAGGAAGGTAGAGAAGCTGAGGAAGTACAGCTTCTACTGAGAATCAGTCATTTGTGCGAATTAAGTTTGAATGATCGTCTGGAAGTATCTGACTCTGATCTTTATTGAATTTCTTGGTGCAGGAGGTATTAGAATATTCACATGTTCCTGGGCGTGCTATCTTGCATGCTGGGCGGCATCGTCATGGCGCTAAGGCCATAACTGCTGGTCAACGAACGAATCTTATTCTGTGGTGCCGAAGGTGAGGCACATGGGTTGCTTCTAGTACTGCATTCCGCTAGATTCGGTTTTGTCCTAAAGAGGTGGCCTCGAATGTGAAGCTGAGGAGTACTTTATTTCTGTCCTGACGTTAAAGCTCGATGCAATGCAGTTCCGAGTTTCGGGAGCTGAAGAAATATCAGCGTGACTTCTCAAGTTGGTGTGGCGAATGTCTGGTCCGTCGAAAGGAAAGACGGCGGCGGTTGTCAAACGCCAAGCGGCAGCTGGCAACCTGAGAAGATGCAAGAACCACAGAGTTTGCTTAACGGCGAAGTATTGGTTTTGTTAATTCGATTTGTAAATTTATCAAATGTGTATCAGATATCAAGGATCGGCCTTGATAAGGCAATCAATCTCGCAATGTATGTTCATATATAGAGCCAGATTCTTTTGTTTAGACTTAGATTAGTAGCAGCTCTTAGAATATCCTGTCATGTAAGATGCAGCATCTTGCAGAGCGTGTGAAGGATGACAGAAATTTACAGCCACCAGGCCACAGCTTTTTGGAAAAGCAAAGCTGAAGTTTGTGGTAGTGTACATTTGTTAGAGAACAAAAGGGCTTCTTGTCAACATATGCTTATTGGGTATGGAAGGACTGATAATAAATCCCTCATATTGTACACAATTTTTGTTTTTGTGTAATGCACATGAGTACGGTGTACATGCTTGGTTATGCAACTTGTGTTAAGTATCGTCAGCGACTGCGGTGGTTTTGTAATTCGAGACGAAGTACCAAGTGTCTTGTACGTCCAAAGAAACGACGCACATGACCTTACCCTACATTCTTACCGTACAGCAGATTGCCTCCTGTCGAGTTTATGCTTAAATGTCTTCATGAAGAACATATGGATTGGTATAAAAAGAAACCATTCGAAACGTCACACCTGTCAATACTCATTCACGATGATGGAAGTTATACCGCCAGTATGGAATGGAGTCAACTTTATACAAAGATCCACGTTCTTGCGTTTCGAAAATATGACCTTCCTATCTTGTAAATAGCAAGTACATCAAATTCAAGAAACTATCTCCAAGAAAACGTATTGATGCCCATCATGATAAATGCGTGTAGAGTACCAACATGGCGAACAAGGTTGGCAGAGACATGAAGTGAGGAAGTAATGTGACATCTAACTAAAGCAACATATTCCACATATCGTGACCAGCATTGAAGAAATCTCCAAATCCTCTTCTGCCGAAAGTTACCCAGGGGTTGTGATATATCATAGGTTTTTTTCTCAGTTTTTTAAAAATGTAATCGTCTTAGCTCGACATATCAAAACTCAATTTGTATATTAATCTTAGTATCAACCTCAGCAAATTGTTTGAATGGGCTCATCATTCATATACCAAAAAACCAGATAATGATCCTATATTTAGTTAATTACGTTGTAATATTAATTTCAACCTCAAACTATTCACTACCATGATTTTTAACCTTGATAACACAACCATGAGCATATGGATCAAACTTATATCCAGTGATGCAAGGTAAGACCAACGTAAGAACGTTGTCTATGACATTGTAATACACATTTTTCACTGAAGTCAGATTTGCTCAGATTGAATCTAAATTGAGTACAGAAATCAATTATATATCTAGTTGCACATATCTAAATCCAATAAATTTCGAGTATATCACATTGATACAATCTGGTTTTAATTACATATAATCCATGGATTCGGCAGTTGCACATATCACTTTAACATGTGTAGGGATTTGCCAGAAATTATAGAGATTTGGAGAATATTGGTAAATAAAGCAACACACACAAATCAAACCCATGCATCAACAATTTGGTCCAAAAATGTTATTCCAAAAAAGTCCAAAATCCAAAGATCCAATTTATTGCAAATAAATTGATTTACGAAACTACAAGAAACATGAAGATGTAGTTTTGAGAAAGTTTGAAATAAGTTACGACTAGTGTAAATGAAATTCATTGCTCGTAGTTCTACTACAGGTTAAATATCCATAATTCATATTTCCAATCCACTCAATGAAATTTCTTCAAAAGCTAGCTTCATTCAACTAAATTTCATTTATCTTATTTTTTGTTCTGTACAACTCTTCTAGTTTATCAAAAAATGTCCATTCCTTCCCGTTAACCCTACTACTGTACGTAAGCATAAGTTGAAATTCATAAAGTTAAAACTTGTAGTTGATAAGTGGACTCTATCTGCTTGGATCTGTTGAGACGCCATCTTCATGTACGTACAATTGCTTTGATAACGTTTTTCTTTGGGAACTCTAAAAATTAAAGAGGAAAGAGGTACTTCTTTGTGTCGAGGGCGTATGTGCAGATCTGAATTCTTCATCCCAGAAGCTCTTCACTCTCTTCCATCTGGCGGAGAGAAGCATGAGAGGTCCAATTTTGCCTTCCCATCGAAACCCTCAATTGACAAAAGATCTTTGAGAAGCTCGGTGGATGTTGATGTGGATGCTGAGAAACTTAACATCGTCATGCAAGAGATCCTGACGACGTTCCTGCTTCGGTCCACACTCAAACTTAGATTGCATCATTTAATGAGTACTGCAAATGTGGGTCTGGAAACTTCTGGGGTTACTGTAAATCACCATACTGTACCCATGCACTCCTGAGTCAAGTACTCACTCCCTGCCTCCCGCCCCCCGTTACTGGACGAGCGAGGGCTTGCACGCCTGGGTCAGGTCCTCCCTCCCTGCCTCCCTCACTACTAAACTCGAAGCATGAGGTGTTTCATCTCGTGTGCCATGTCTATGTCCATACATATAGCAGCTGTCTCTCGTCCCTCGACTCAGGGAAGACATGTAATCTTCTCGGCTTCCACAAGGGTCCGAACTTCACGCGCTCCCTCCTCAATCGATCCTCTGCACAAAGCTTGTTCCTGCTTCGGTGCACATTAAAACTCAGCAGAAGTATACTGTGTAGCAGAATCTTTCATAGGAGGTTTCTTATCATGGTTCTGGTTCCCTGTATTTTGGAGTGAGCGCCCAGGATCAAGACATTCGTCTACCAACTGCGAATTAGTGAAAGGAATACTCTCCTCTTGTGGTCAAGTCATGGAAATCTTGTTTTGAGGCCTTGACAACTTTTTTTTGTCAAGTTTGAGTGCAGGACTGATCGAATGTTCCAGTCCTCTGTTGAGAGACCTAGAATGCTGATCATTTTCATACTCTACAGACTTCGCCTTTCTATGCATATCCTTTGCGTGCTGCGGAAACAGCGATGTATGTAATCCTTGAGACTTTGAATCCTTGAGAAAGAGATCCCCTGTCACTTGAATCCGATTGACGGTTCAACATCATCCGCATGCTCATAGACAAGGAGAAGAGATTCACTCTGCGACGTGGTGGCTTTTGTGAACTGGAAAATGAAACGCATGATCTAAAATGCTCTGAGGAAGCCCTCCCAGGAACCAAGATAGACGACGGATGATATCTATCGATAACCATGAACGATGAGATTGACTTGATGGATCTAGATGAAGATTTGATGGACATCTTCATCTAGATCCATGAAATCAATCTCGTCGTCCATGGTTATGTTATGTTTAATATTAACTACTCCGTTTCCTACTTTCTTGCAAGACTCTTTCCGTTTCCTACTTTCTTGAACACCAAGTGATCTGGTTACACCACATCACTTGATTTGATGTACCTAGATGAAGATGCCACCAGGGATCTCCTTCCTGAATCCAGGTGGAATGTAACAAAAAATCTTTGTAAAACTGAGCCTTACAAGTTTTACGAAGATTCTTGGTTACATTCCACCTGGATTCCGGAAGGATTCGTAAAACTGGTAAGGCACAGTGGTACTACAGGGCACCAGGCGGCACTTTCTTGGGCTCCATACATTCGGCCTTAAAGCATTGGAAGAAATTTCAAAGGGGGAGTACGCGTGAAGACAAGAATATGAACGATTTCAAGCTCAAAAACTCAGTTTAGCGAGACGGCAAAGTTCGAGAGGTCTCTCAGCAATCTGTGACACCCAAAAACGGCAAGATGAAGAAGGTGGTTGTTTCCAATCAAAGTTCCTTGGAAATGCCCGGACTTCTGAATGGATTTGACGGTCGGCGGTCATTATCTCTCCTTGCAGTCTGTCTAGCTTGGGCTGGAAGTGTGGAAGTTGGAAAATAACTTCTAACATCTTGGCTTTGGCTCAAGGGGCTAGAGCAGAAGGTAGCCGAATGAACAGAGATAGTACTACACCAGGCAACAAATAAGAATGTGTCTTGTCCAAGTATTTACAAGTGTGGATTTCCTCTGCTAGGTGAAAGAATGGTCTATGTTTTACTTCATTTGAGTCTTGCTAGTGAGTCTAAAGAAGCGAGTACTATGTGCAGAGGAGAGAGAGAAGCTAGAACCCTAAACTCTAATTATGCTTCTACATACATAAATAGCTTGCACCAGCAGGATTCCCGAGTCTGGTTGCTGATATAATGACGCAGAAGCGTGGAGTTTTAGGGTTGACATAGATGATACATCCGTGAAGAGAAGCTAGAGAAGAGAGTAATTTGGGTGAAAGCTTAAGATCGACTTGACCTGATTGAAGGTTGGGAAGACTGATGGTGCAAGTGATCTATATATGTAGAGGGGATATAATTAGGTCATTAAAAAGAGGAGAATTTTTAAATGTTTGTATTTTAGATCAATTGAATAATTGTGTGTGTATCGGGCTAAAGCCCCAGGCGGAAAAGGAAATCAGAAAAGTTATATCTAGAGCCGGACCTCGTGTTTTGTGGCTGGGTTGTTCCTCTCTTGAATCTTTTCGTCTCACCCGGTTTATCACCTTTTTCGGCGGGAGTCGTAGTCGAACCCACAGCAATCAGATTATGAGACTGACGAGTTACCAATTACTCTATCCCGCGAACAGCCAATAAAAAGGGAAATATATTTATTTATCACCTTTTATTTATCTATGGTGATTCATCATTCTTTTTATATGATTCTTCGGGTTCTTTGGCTAAAGTCAGGCTACGCAATACTTTAGGGCTTGGTCCCAGGATCACTTAGCAAACAGTTGGGAAAAATCCCAAATGATTTTCTACAGTGCTCTCGGAACCCTACTAGATAGTAGCCCATCATACGGGTCTCTAACATTACTTAACTTTCGGGTTATATATCGAAAGGGCGTAGCACTCTCCCCGTGAGAGGGGAGAGGGCACAACAAAAATAAAATAAAAAAATAAAACCTGCAGGTCGAGCCCTCCTGGCCTCTCCCTCTTCGCACCTCCGGAATCCTTTTTGCTTTCAGCCATTCCATTCCACACGCAGCCGGATCACCTGGAATGATATCAGTTGATTTTGTAGAGTTCAATCTGCCGAGTATAGGCAGGTACTGCATAGACCCCTTTCCTTCTGTTGTTGCCAGCTCTTCATTGGGTCGAGAAGAAAACTTGTTTTCTTTTGTATTTGGCGGTCGAATATAATATTTGGGCATTGGGGTACTAAAGGTACTCTGACTTGAAGCTAGGGATTTATTACACCGTTAGATCTCGCGGTTACACTCTATGGTTTTTGGTGTCTTGAGATATTGTTTTGATAATTGTCATCAAAGAGTTGGCTAATCAGGTCCCATGCAGTTTCTAGACCTTGTCGCCTTTCCACCTGGACAGGTAGGAAGCACACCAGCTTGCGTTCGCGCGTTTCCCCACCCCTCCCTTTCCACGGGTGAGCTGGGTAGCCAGTTGACAAGAAAATAACTTCCATTCGCCAGGTGGGCTTATCCAGAAAAAAAATAATTTTGGCCGCCGCGCTCTCAACCGCGTTTTTGTAACATGCTATGGTCTCAACGCTGTCACGAGATAGTGATGAGTTTTCCATGCTCGGCGCACAGGGCACCCCGAAAGTATTGAGATTGGCCGCAATCTGTAGATAATGTGACATTTATGTCGTGGGAGCATTGGATAACAAGTTATAATGCTTGAAGTAAACTAAACAAGTACATGTAAGTCACAAGCTTCCACCCATACTACAACGCACAAGGATGCAAGTTTAGGGCTGAGATGAGTGAAAGTACGTATAATTTCATAAACATGTGAATCTTTATAGTTCTAATGACTTCAATTTGACAAAATTAATCATTCTCCATGGAAATTGATTCTCTTGATTTAGAAAGAGAAGCAAAGAAATTTTGAATATAACAGATGTAAAAGCTTCATACACTATCAAGAATCCAAACATCACCAAATAGCCTTGGTGATGTGCAGAAGTCATAATCATATCATCACATAGAAAATTCATCCATAGGCGAATATTCATTAAAACTAGAGGTAGTAACATTTGTTGATGAAAGATCACTTGAGTTTGCATTAGATTTGCAATCTTGTTTTGCAAATGATTGTCTTACACACCTTACAAAGTGTAAAATATGTTCTTCCACGTGTAAATAGGGTTCTCAAGGTTGTAAGCACTAGAAATCGCTACATGGCGGCCTTCAAATGCTTCAAACTTTCCGAGATGCAATTTATTTATAATTTCTCCACTGTTCAACAAAACACAGCGATTTTTATACCAAACTGAAGCTTTTTTCACACTCTTTGAATTGAGATGTAATCCATTTTCTATTTTTGAATATTTGCAATGAAATTGCTATTCAACAACTACCATATACTCCAACTCGAACTTTCAAATTTTTTTATCACTTGTAACTTCTTTGCCGCAACTCGACTTGTGATCTAACTAGTGCGGAATCAAAGATCTCTTTTGAGCTCTTTCCGACACAATGTAGCCCTTGTTCTCACACCAAATTGTCTAGACATCACAAACGAAATTGAAGATGAGTTGACCTAAAAGCTTGAACGAGCTTTCATGGCATCCTACATCAAATTCTAAACTTCAAATGCCCATAAAGTTTCATTCACAACTCCGATTTTGACGAAATTTGTCTCAAATTGAGATATTATTACATACTCTTGTTCTTAATCTTATTGCGAATTTTCCCATACAAGAAATTCTTCATTTTACATTGCGATATTTGCAAAGCACTTTGAAATGGAGATGGAACACACTTATCATGATATTCACACTGCTCGCCATTATTCCTTGCACTTCAGATGTAGTTAAAGTTAACAGGTTTCCATGATATGTGATGTTTGTTTATAGTTTAAGATGCGTGTGAAAGAGTAGATTTTATAGAGATAAAAATTTGCCATGGTAGAAATAGTAGGCTCTTGATACCCGGTAAATCCTCAAGCGTCATTGTTTATATCCCAAGCCCTTATCTTTCTGTAATAAACGGCTACCGCTTGATGCCAAAAATGCTTCAAAGTTTCAGAGCGGACCGAGAGTTTCAAGAACTTTGTGTTAGAATAAGTTAGATTCGAAAGTTACTCTTAGAGTGCTAATATTACACAAGACTTGGCACCTGTATCAATGTCCAAAGTAGTGGACTTAGATGATCAGTTATCCATTACACTACGGTTATAGATTATCGTCGTAGACTACTACACTATACGTACAAGACTTCTTAGTGATCAAAACAAATCTAACTGATCACAAATCAATGATTCCAACCTTGTATAAGAGCATAAGTGTTCTCTTCGATCCTCCAAGTTAAGATTGCGAATGCCTTAACTTGGTGACCTCAGTATTTGAAGTTTTTTTTCTGTCTCTTCCTTTCGGAACCATGGATTTCTCAAGAGAAGCGAAGGACATCGACCCCACACAGAAGCTGGACGGCATAAACAACTACACTGCTTGAGCTGCGCAAATGTGAGCCATCTTACGCAATAAGAAATGTTATGCTGCAGTCGAACAAAACAATGCTTTACCCAAGTTACTACGTGCACTTGAGGTTCCCGAAGTACTCATTGATCATGCACATAAAAATGCAATAACGGCCAAGCAAGAACGAGATACTGCTAACGAAGAGATTAAGGAGAAAATCGACATCATTCTTGAACAGCGTGATGACGTTGTTTACTACATTATAATAAACGTGCGTGAGCACATTGTTCATCATATTTCTGCCATGTCTGATTCTCATCTGATGTGCAAAGAGTTAGAGTCAGTATTTGCGTCTGCAAGTGAAGATTGACGCCAACTCTTGTGACAAAAACTGTCTAATCTCTCAATGAGAGAGGGTCAATCTATCGAAACTCACATGCGTGCCGTGAGAAATCTCACTAACCAACTGTCAAGCTGCAACAATACAGTGAAAGATTCAGAACTCATACCTCTTCTTCTGATGAGTTTCCGTACAAGTTGGTCATGATTTGCTTCTTCCACTAAAACTAGCATTGTTCACAATCCTTACACGCTTTCACAGTTTTTTACTCTTCTTACTAATGAAGAAATGACTCGTGAGGTTAGATCTATCAAAACCGGCGTAGCAGCCGAGTCTCTTATTGCCACCACCCAACATAGCAGACAAGACAAGCAGCAATATCATACAGATAAGAGTAGATCTACTTCATTCCAACAATCAACAGTGATCGTGACTACCACGGATATGATAGAAAAAACTCGAGTAACCGAGATCAGAATGAGTTTCACAACCGCCATGCCTCTCATAACCATTCTCAGAATTATTCTTCTCAGAGATACACTAACTCTCGTATTCCTCATAGGCGTTCTCAAGAAAGATCTTATAACAGTAACAGAAACAGCTCTTCATTGTCTGCTACTCCGAGCTTGAAAACCGGCAGTTGCAATGAGTGCGGAGAAATGGTACACTAGTCGTATGAATGCCGTCAGCACCAACTTCAAAAAGAGCTTGAAGCACTTCAGATCTCTTACAACACTCTCAAGAATTCAAAGCAGTCAGAGGCAAACAATATGAAATGTTATCTCGATGTTCATGATGAACATTGCAAGGTTGCTTTTAAAGAAGCTGATGTTGTGTTTTTTGACAACAATGCTCCTCATACCGTAGACAATACAGTAGTCAACGATTTAGCAAATGTAATTTCTGCATTTTTGAGTCAAGTAGAAGAAAAACAGTCATGGTTTTTTGATAGTAGAGGCTCCTCACACCTAACTGGAAATAGTTCACTTCTTTCTAATTTCAAAATCAGGCTGACCATATCTCAGTTAGAACTGCATGCAATCAGGATCTTCCGGTTTGTGGAAAAGTCTCACTTACATTGAATCATAAGAAAGTGTGTGATGTTTTTTACATGCCAGGTGTGAAGAAAAATTTGCTGTTTGTTGGAAGTCTGACTGATCTAGGCCATAAAGCACTTTTTAATTCCAAGAATCGTTATGTATTTGATAGAGTAAATCCACGTACCATACTATTGCAGGTAGAACGAGATCCACATGACAGTTTATACAAGTTGATTAAGCCTGGAGGTCTCTCCGAGCCATCACAGCATCGTCTTCTCCAACAAGATTTCTTTGTTCTACTAAAGTTTGAAATATAATAAGAGCCTAAACCTGACCTTCAAACCTGCTCAGTTTTTCAGGCAGAACTTTGGCATTGTAGGATTGGGTCATGCAAACTATTAGAAACTCCATTTGATGGCCTCTAAGAAACTGGTTGTAGGAATTACTCAGATTTGTCACATTAAATCTCTACGTGCTACTTGTCTGAAATCAAAGCAAAGTCAAGATCGTATTCCCAAACACTCTCATACTCAAACAACCTGTGCATTACAGCTGTTGCACTGTGATTTATGCGGGACTCTTCCTTCTGAATCCTTAACAAAGAAACAATATATAGTGATGTTTACTGACAATTTTATCAGGTATACTTGGATTTATGTCTTGAGGACCAAAGACGAGGCACTATAGCAATTTCAAGATTTTAAAGTAATGGTGGAGAATAGTTATTGTCAAAAGATTGCAGCACTCCGAACAAACAAAGGAGTAGAATATCTCTCCAAAACTTATCATGACTTCTGCGTCTACTCAGGTATTCATCATGCCTTAACTTGTGCATACACTCCACAACAAAATGACGTATCTAAGCGAAAGAATAGGACTGTACTTGAGATGGCACAAAGTTTACTACTTTATGCTCAATTACCTAAGGCACTTTGGGAGGAGGCCGCAAGAACAGCTGTTTATATTTTAAACCAACTCTCAACAAAAGCAATGTAGATGTCAACACCCTTTCAGCAGTTGACAGGTCTTATTCCAAACGTCAAGCACTTTAGAGTCTTTGGATGTGCAGCTTATGTCTTACTTACAACTAGGTTCGACAAAATTTCTGCAAGATCCCTACCAGTTACTTTTATAGGCTATGACAGTAAGTCAAATGCCTATCGTGTGTATGATGCTGTTAACAAACAAATTTATATCAGTAGAAACGTAAGGTTTAACGAGTCTGTTTTTGGACTTATAGCCCAATACGATCCTGAACTTGTTGACGATCTAGATATTTTACTTCCTTATAATAGAAAACATCAATCAAGAACTTGCTCTGTCAGTACTAAAAATGTTCTACATACTGACGATACACCTCAGTTCTTAGAGTACATCTACTCAGGTGATACTTCCGTCCATTCAGAAATCTAGTTTATCAGATTTGGAAACAGCACCAACTCCTTTAATCTCGTATGCTTCACCTTATCCACCTCCACTAGATGAACCCACCGTTGATATTGAATGGTTCCAAGACTCAACTCCTACTGTTGACAGTCCTGACAAAAGTACAACACCTACTTCTGATACTATTGTAGGAGATGTGTCAAATAGTCAGCCGATCATCCCGCTCTAGGCGTTCTGGAAAGACTTAGCTTACTGGAAAGACTACGTGAGTTACAGTGCCAAAATTCTTGGAAATACACTCGACTGCTATGAAGTTGAGATAATCGACTACATGGGAGAACAACTCACCTTTGACAAAGCTATCAAAATTCCTTAGTGGCACGCGTCAATAGTTGAACTCCATTCATAAAAACCGTACCTGGATCTTGGTTAAATTACCACGAGGAGCAAAGGCAATAACATGCAAGTGGGTGTTCAGAGTCAAAGAAAGTCAAAATGGTTCTACACCACGTCTTAAGTCTCGTCTTGTAGCGAGAGGCTTCCAACAAAGGAAGGTAAAGACTACATTGATAGCTTTGCTCATGTCGTGAAGTGGTCTATGGTAATATCTGTGTTCGCCATTGCTGGTGCATGCGGATGGCCAATCTGTCATCTAGATGTCAAAATTGCCTTCTTAAATGGTGTTATTTCAGGATATGTTTATGTTACAGCAACCACTTGGCTTTATTAGGAAAGGTTTTGAAGATTTTGTATGTAAACTTAATAAAGCACTTTACGGTTTACGACAAGCCCCAAGGGCTTGATATGAATGTATTGACTTATATTTAAGACAAGTAGGTTGGACACGTTGTCACTCAGATCCTAATATTTATGTTCTAAGGAAGTATTGTCTCATAGTAATTTTATTGCTCTATGTAGACGATATGTACATAACAGGAAATAGTCAAGTAAAAATCTCTGAGATAAAGTCAGATCTAATGCGTTAGTATGAAATGAGTGATTTAGGTGAAATTCAGGATCATCTAGTAGTTGAGTTCTCTCGGTCACCACAAGGATTAGTAATCCATCAGAAGTCTTATATCACCAAAGTTTTAAAAGATTTTAATATGCTTGATTGGAGTCCATCTACATTACTAATCAATGATGGAAAATACTTGACAGAAGATATCAGCACTCCCTTTGTTGATCCTACGTTCTACAGAAAACTAGTTGGCCAATTGATGTTTGCTACTAATTCAAGATTTGATATTTGTTTTGCTGTGGGACAACTTTCAAGGTTCATGACATCACCTCAAGAGGCTTATCTTGATATTGGCTTCCAAACCTTGCTGTACCTCAAGGGTACTTTAGACCAGGGAATATTGTTCAAGCGAGGTCCTCCACTACAACTGCAAGGATACACAGATGCCACATGGGGCTCTTGCCAAGACACATTCAAATCTACTGGTGCTTACGTTTTTACACTAGCTGGAGGGGCAATATCATGGTGTTCTAAGAAGCAGATTCTCATCTCACTCTCCTCTACAGAGAGTGAATATAAAGCCTTGTCCTTTGATGCACATGAAGCTGTTTGACTTCGACAACTCTTGCATGAGATCAATCCAGTTACAATCACATTGAGACCCACGCCTCTCTCCTGCAAGGATATTAAGATCACTTCTGCTCTTCCCACTCCCAATTCACTGACTAATTCCACAATAGTTCATTGTGACAACGAGAGTGCTATAAAACTTGCTAAGAATGCAGTTTTTCATGCAAGAAGTAAGCACATTGGTGTCCAGCATCATTTCATCAGGGAGCCGGTAACTTTGAAGGAGATTGAAGTTCGATTTCTCTCCACCAAATTATGCTGACCAAGGCTCTTCCTAGGCTGAATTTTAATCAGCACAGACATTATCTCGGTCTACGAAGTCTATCAACGCCAATTGAAGAAACTCTTTTGACAATTAGATGATGAAGAATTAGACGTAGAGAAGTAGTTTTTTTAGATCTACGTTATGCACTCTAGAGCAAGGTAGGGTGTTAGAATAAGTTAGATTCGAAAGTTACTCTTAGAGTGCTAATATTACATAAGACTTGACACCTGTATCAATGTCCAAAGTAGTGGACTCAGATGATCAGTTATCCATTACACTACCGTTATAGATTACCGTTGTAGACTACTAAACTATATGTACAGGACTTACTACTTATCAAAACAATCCGACTGATCACAAATCAGTGATTCCGTTCAATATGTGTATTACGCAGTCTAGTAAGTTTCATTGTGGCTCGATGGAATCATATGTAATGCTCTTTCTCATCTGAACGCATAGGCTTATAAGAGAAGGTGATAGGTTTTGCTTGGTTGTTGATTCCAATCCGTAAATGCCAACTGATCTCTTCCACACCTTTGCAAACCATCTATCGTCCAGAGGGAGAAATCTCTCCAAGCAACCACCGACCACCGCACTAAATGGTAAATATAACACCGTCCCGATTTTCGCTTATTAATATTAAGTCAATGAGCTGCATGCTAACTAGCATAAAGTAACGGAAGACCAATCAAACCGTAGAAGTATGAAACCGAACTTGGGATGAAAGGCCGAATTCCAAGAATATCACACTGATGAATGTCTCATGTTGTTCATAAAATATTGAATAATGAAAGATAAAAGTATCTACATACAAGTGGAAGACCCACAAATTCATATAACAGAAAATTCATATAAATTGTGATTGCCACATTATGTGTAATACTCGATAGTATGATTTGTATATCCATGAAAATTGTTAACTAAAAGAAATCACAAAATCAACTACAAATTTTTGATCCAATTGCATTCTAATATGATAACTCTCCCACAATCTCTCCGAACCGTGTCAATAAATTAAATATGTGAAAGCCTTCACGACTCCATCCTTAACACAGAACCAGATATACCAGAAAAAACATACCAAACTCAAACTTCTCCTTGGCAAGAGTCCAAGGGACCGGAGACCCAAGCAATCAACTGTAGCATGTATCAGAATATTTCTGAGATTAATGGCTACAATGGGCCGCTCTGGATCCCAAGATATCAGAGCTTGATATAAGCTCTATGTCTGCCTCCAATCCCCAGTTCTTTAACAAAAGAATGAACTCATCGCACCACAGCCACCTTGAATGCCAGGTGTTTGGTGTCCCTTTCCAGAGGCAGTTAGAAAGACTCGACATTCCATGAGTCTTCCAGAAGGCTACGCTTTCTACCTTTCCTTGGTTTCTTCAAATGTGGTCTATCATTTCTTTGGTGGTCAGACTCCACTATAATAAATGTCCCTTCGGGAACATCCGCTAAAATCCTTCGGGAACGATACAGAGAAGATTAGCATGGCCCCCGCAAGGATGACACGCAGAAATCGAAATGTATGAGTTTATACTGCTACATAAGCCATGATATCAGGGCTCACAGTGGACTACACTCTAATCGCCCACTTGGTCAACAGACCTTGGCAAATTTGAATGCCAGTAAACAGAATGAGTCGGCGTTTGTCATGCAACGACTTTTCTTCAGGTGACGTCATGGTGGTGGGTAGGATTCCAGGATCTCAAGTGGAGTTTATATTGCTTCACAGGATCATCATCCACATTGCGAAAGAGTGTCACTGCCTCCGTCTTAATCCACATATAAGTTTGCTTTCAAGGTACCTACAAAGATGATCAAACATCAAGTCTCTATAAGGTAATGCACCGAGTTGCAAACGTACAACCATCAGAACATATTCACGACAGTGCAGCCTCGGAGCCTACATGACAACAGAGGTGGACAAAAATCATCCTAGACTAAGACAGACATGTTCCTGCTTTTCTTCAAACCTGGTCTTCACTCTTAGCATAAATCGAATTGTACTGATGACGCGAGAATGCAGAATGGACCGATTCTGTGCGATCATTTCCTTTTTTTCTGAACATCCGCATCTAGTTAACTTGAAACTGTCTGGACAGTTCGTCTGAAAACCCTCCTGGCATCAAACGTACATGATTCAGACCTTCATGACAAGGTACAGGTTTACACCAGGTCCCACAAGCCATTGCATGCCGAGCATATATCGATATGCTCAGGATGCAACAGCTAGTGGGGACTGGCATTTCCCTGTCTCAACTCGTTTGAAGATCCAAGAATGCCAGCCCGGATTGTTCCTGGATGTTTCCTGGTACAGCAACTTTATGGAACCCGGCCGCTGATTTATGGGTCCATGTAAAGAGAGCACCGCAAGAGGTTACAGACCCGCACTAGCGCTAATCGATTAGACACAATAACTCACATTTGTAATAGCCGGTGCACACAACCTCCAAAAGGTGAAGTTTTGAACGATTTTACTGGTCTCGCCTCACCACCGAAACACAACATAATTTGGTCGTTATTGCAAGATCTAAGAAACGAAGCAGTAGACGTAACAGGCAGCCATTGTCTATATACGACCTGTCCATCTTCAGAATGGTCTCTGAATCCGCTGCATAACAAGGATCAGACGACATCGATCACCACAGCACTAATTGAAGTTGATTCGTTTCAGCACCTTCCAACCACAACCTCAACCTACTGTTACAAATTGGAATTTACAGTTGGGGGCATGCATGTTGTTGACAAATTTGCTTTGCTGCCCTCCTTACAGGCAGCAATCCTGTCGCTTCGAAGTCAAAGTTTGATGGGTATGGATAAGCTCGATATTGGACACGTACATCGGCATGCACGCTCCAATCTGAACGACTGGCTCAAGTCAATGGAACCAGGACCTTATCCTGTAACAACAGAACAACCTTGTGGTTTCCCTATTGATAGAGAAGCCAGAAAATGTACTACACATAAACGTCCATTGAAGAGATGGAATCAATAGCAGTTCTGCCTACCAAGCTCATCCATGAACGCTGCTATGACCAGCTAAGCTGGTTGAGCTCGGATCGATCATTACAACCGAGGCTGAAAGGTGAAATCTACCTTGAACGATGTGCTTCTTACCAACGTTTACAATATCGTCAGAAGTAAGTCAAATATCTTCAGAAGCACAAGATTGTAGAATACAGCACGTCGAGCAAGATGGTGAAGGACAGAGCATAGTGGCCTCAGACACCCAAAGTCAAAAGCTATGCGAGACAGTTGTCCTGAACAAGGACATGGGCTTCGATGGCTTTTGAACCCAGCGCTAGGAATGCTGGTCCCCTCTTCTCATTCGTGACAAGTCGTTTGACATCAATGCCGGACCCTGACATTGTCACTGACAGCCTCCTACCGACTCGCTGACAGAAACTTGACGTCGTTAAACCACCTTCTCTGGAATATCGAGATTAAGTGACAAGGACATACCAAGTTACAACTGCATCAACTGGAATCCAATCGTTTCTATACAAAACAATGTAGTGTGATAACAATCACTCATCAAGAAGAACTGAAAAAAAACTTGAGGATGCCCTGTTCGACTTTCCGGAGGCAAGATGCGGCTTGACAACTCCGTGACTCGAGCTTAGCAGAAGGACACTGCTACAATTCGCGTGTACCATGGAAACAAAACGTACACAAGTTTCCCGAATGGGATGGATCCGTCCAGAATGCAAAACCAGTTGCTCCACAGAACCCAACGAGCGCATGAGATAGCCAGATCACTCAAAATTCAGCTCACCTAAGTGAAACGGGAAAAACTCTCTTTACATCGACATGCCCGAGAAAGAAAGACACTCGAACTGCACATCGACCAGGGCCGTGATACTTTGCCAATCCGCTGATCCCCTTATGAAGTGTAGAGAGGTACAACACTTCAGAATTTATGGGAAGAAGAACTTGTATCAAAGTCAAACACCACTGTGGCGATTGAACGACATGCTAGACGGTGGCAGAAGGTATCGCTCTAGTCGATGGCGTTACAGAATGTTATGGATATCCTGCCATTCGCAGAGTAAGCTTCCAGTATTGGCCTCGAGAGGATGATGAGCACGCTACCAGAGAAATTGTAAGAAATTGGCCCCGAGTGAAGAAAGACTGAGTGGCAAAGCAGACCAGTGACCTGCTTGAGCTCGAGATCTCCGTTTCTTCTTTACTGACGACGTGGTGACGCTCGAGATTCGGACCTCCACACCTCTGACTCGTTGGAAACAGTTGTTCATATCCACAGTCATCGCCTCGAGAAAAGTGCATCATCTGAATCTCATCTTTAACGATGTGGTCATATCCACCTTTCGGAACAGTGCTGAGAAGTGGTGGTTACCTTGAGTCTTGAGCCTTGTGCCTTCTTGCGCTGTGAGGAGCGAAGTGCATTGTGAAAGGTAGAGGACGAGAAAGGGGCGTGATCTGCCCTGCAATGACCCTCCAGAAACCTTCAGATGATCGAGAGAGGCGTTGAACACTCTGAAATGATGGCAGCACTCAGTACAGCACTGCGAAGTTGCAAAGCACCTCTCAGTGTCGGTCGGTTGGTGGGTGGGTTGGTTGGTTGGTCGGTGACCTCGAGCTCAAGCTCTAGCTCAAGCTCAAACTTGGTCGATTCCATCCTTGGAAATCGCTTGAGGTTTCTGTCTCCAGAGAGGAGAAAGAAATAAGTTCCAAAGAACTGCTGCAGCCACGCCGATCATATCTGCCACTCCATCTTTCACCGAGGCGCCTGCAGAAGGCCAAATGCCTGTTGCATCGCCTGCCTCTTTGGCCGCACCTGCCACTAACCCAACCAGAGCACCGACCATAATTCTCCATTTGCGGAGCCTCGTTCGGCCAGCGAGATGAACCACGACTGCGGTGATGAGAAAACAAGAAGCGAAATGCTCCACCTTGTCCAGCGCCAGCCAATCGTCCCCCATCGATTCAAGATTGTACAATTACATAGATGTCATTCGTCCGTTTCCCCAAATGCAATGATCACAAAGATCTCTGAATCTCGGATGCGGCCGGTCCTCGTTTCGAGCATTCCCGTCCATTTGCAACCTCGCCACCACCGAGACCGAGACCGAGACCGTACGCAGAACGTTACAACAACGACGTGATGCATGATGTTGCATTTCGGCAGCCCTGCAATTCTGAGATCCGGCAGAGGTCGAGGGGTGTACGAATGAATCCAATGTCATCCAGCACATCTTCTCGTACAGCAGTGTCCATTTTCTCGGCGTGACGGGCACACATTTAGGTCCGTCCTTTCTTGCCTCGCAGCCTTCCAAGAGACCCCGAAAAGTCGCAATCCGCTTCTTCAAACTTTCCACTGACTCACTCGGTTGTACATGCCCGCTCGCCTTCGCAATGCCTGTGTGGAAGACACGCACCTGCTCCTGCTGCTACCGCAGCATCTCGAGGATATCTCGGCTACGTACGATCTCACATGATTTTGAGCTTCTTAATTGGATTCGCACTATGGGCAGACAGGCAGACGTGCATGGAGATGTGTGATCGATCGGCGGCCCCAGCTGTCTGATCACCTATGCCCTCACAGCCACAAGCATGCGGTGCTCGGCCAGACCCGAGAGTGCAAGACCTCAGAAGTCCCCAGTGCCTTGATTTCTACGCCTCGAGACCGCATGCTAGACCGAGGGCCGAAGAAGGAGAAGAACTGCGGATCGGGTAACACAAGAAGACAGAAGTCAGAACTGCTTCCATCGCAGAGTAATTTAGAATGTCAGTTGAATTCGGAAGCAGGTTGTCGTATGATCCCAAACGATTCGCGCACGTAGCCTTCTGGATTGACCGTCTACGAGGACACCGAGTTGCTCTGCGTCGTTGCTCTTTTTCGCCCTGTACACCATACTGTCAACCCCGTGACCTGGGAGGAAGTCAATTGATTAAACGTACACCAACATTTAAACGTTCCGTGCGGTGGATGAGACTTCTCGAAGCGAAGCAGGGATCTCTCGAGGAAATGTAATGTGATTACACTTTCGCCTTGTAGGTGAAGTCTGTTCCAGACGCACTGACAGAATTCTCAAGACATTGGCGAGAATACCCTTGATTTCCCAAGCAGGCAGGACCAACTCCGAATGACAAGCATGGGATCTCAAGCTCATATCTTGAGACATTTCTTCCTCAGAAATGTGTCTCGCGCCAGAACTTGACCTTCATCCACCAGTGCGGACTCAGAGCACGTCGAGTTGCTGAACATCAGAGACTTTTTTTCTTCGTCTTCTTCATTCACTTCGGTTGTGCTGCGATTCTCATGTCAGATTCAGGGCACGATGCAGACACATTCGAAACAGTGGATCGGCCTCTAAGTGTGTGATTGACTCACTTCAAATGGTCTTACGGGATATGAATCGTCCCAATGGCCAATTTTTAACAGGGAGAGTTATTTAGCAAGGGTTGCTTGCTTGAACGCTGAGCTACCCATCTATCCAACGAATCTTGTGAACTTCAATTAAGGAGCAAGGGTAGGAATTCTAGAATAGAGTTGGGTGGATGGGACTGTCAAGGTCTATAGAGCTTAGATGCAAGCCCAATTCACCTTCCGCAACTCCTTGGTAAACTTTCAAATCACCTCGTTTTGGAACGATTATGAAGGAAGACCTGTGTCAGTGAGAGAAACCTGTCGTCTGTATCCGAATCAGACTGACCAAATGCGCTAATATCCTGAACCTCAGTGTTCAGCGTACACTTCAACATGAACGGGAAATGGAAGAAAGACTTTCATACTGGCCCGACTTGTTGATAGCAACAAAACAGTGAAAAACTTTAGGGAGCTCAGCAGCATGTGCATGTATGTAGAAGCCATGAAGCAGGCATGAAATGATGCGATAACCACAACGCAAGATGTTCACGCGAGACAATGTATCAACTTCAGCATAATGGAAGGAAATGGGTGCTTTGGAGCCAATTGTAACAAATGATCAATTTACATGAGAGTTCTACTTCCGATACTAGAGGTTTGATAATCTCAGCTCGTGTCACTTTTTAGTGACTGTTACTGGAAGAGTACGAGAATCTGGTCTATAATGCATGAACTACGTTGGAACAGAACTTGCGTGACGGTCTTTCCTGTACCTAATTTCATAGGACAATTCATCTGGAGAGGGTATGTTAGTGCTCGTCACCCTCTCTCGAGACATCTCCAGAACTTTTGTGGATGAAACTTTTGTGGATGTTCGGTTGCCCTGCCGCTGGATGGGAGGGCAACCGAACTAATGTTTGTCATCTGTATAGTACACATAGATACTCCATTTCATTGGACTTAATATAAAAATCAGCATGACCGAATAGACATGCTGATTATGGTGTCTACTGCACCGGCTTTGGCTGCTCCTTCACGCCGGATATCAAAGTGGAGGCTGAGGCTGCCGCACCCGATTGAGAAGAATCTCCTTCTCCTGTTTCTGCACACCAGCTGTGCACGAGGTATAGCTGTTCTTGCAGATTTTCCACCTGCAGAGGCAGAGCATATCAAATAAAGCAACGATCAGTATTTTGCTGCCAAGAATGAGGATTTGATGCGACAGATATTAAACCATGTAGTAGCTTGACGCAACATATATCCTGATTAAAGATCGTTTTTTCTTACTTCAGCCTTCAGGGATCTTGGTAAATTCTCGCTTGCAGCAGCACTGCTCAACTCCTTTTGCACTTCCGCGTTTCTTATTGACTTCCAAGTTTCTGAAGGTAGTGCGAACAGCAATATTGTGAGTAAGTCCGCTGTTGAGGGATGGAGTGGAAGACAAGATTCGATGTCACTTGGAACGCTTCCTGCACTACAGCATCTCGTTGTGGGTACAACGACGTCGACGTTATTGTGAACTCCCTCCATAGTTTCCACGTTGCCAGAAACCACCAGTGTCTCAGTGCCACTGCTGTTGATTCTAGTGCTCACCGAAGTGGTCACTGAAGTTTTCTTACAACAGGCAGAGGACTGGAATTGCATCCCACACAACACAGCTGCCCCTTGACAGCAAGCATTTCTGACAGCTGAGGGAAGATCATCTCCAGAGATAGACGGCAGACTACATTCACATCCGATCCGTGAAACACTGGCCCAGTCGAAGACCACTTTGTATAGCCCTGTGTTTCGAAGCTCGCCCATCACTTTCACCTGCACACGACACTTCGTCAGTCACAAATTTCCGGCCCCATTACGCTCAGAAGATGAACGTAACGCGCATGAAAGTCACACTATACTGCACTTTAAGACGGGGATGGGCGCTGTGCAGCAAAACTTTCAGTTCGTGTTCTGGAAGGTACTTCTACAGTTTTCCTTCGCCCAACAGATGTGAAACCCAAAAAGAATTTTCCTCCCACTAAGAGTCCCTTCCTGGACGAGCAGAAGTATACGTTTCGATGAACCTTGTCCAACCGACGAGTGAAGCTTGAGCATCTTGAACAATTTTGGGGTAAGGAATGAGTAGGATACAAAAAACAACCTTTGCATTAAGAGCAAGGTCGGCTTCATTAGACCCGTTTGTCGGAGCTGCATCTGCTCTTTTGACCTCAGCGATCCACTTCACAAAGGATGTTACTTTTTCCGGTTTTCCAGGCAGCAATCCCAGTACAACGGACACAGCTTCTTGGACATTGGTTATTTCAGCGCTCTTGAGAAGTTTGGGTACGTCCACGATCAGGTACTTTGATATAGATCTCCAGATCTCATCCTTGCAAGACTGCAGATACCGGTAACAATCCAACTTTATAGCAACTATACAGGAACGACTTTTGAATCCATTACATATAAAAAACTTCATAAAGCCACTAAACCGTGAATGCACATGGAACCGGGACAAATGAGGGTTTCTTGCTCACCAGTGTGTAAAGAACTGACGGAGGTCGCTCCGGCTTGGTAACCACCATGTACCTGTGATCAAGCAGATGCGCTTATTAAGTAACATAAATACCCAATAAAATAACTAGTAGGTGAAGCTCCAGTTCCGATCATGTCGAAGTGGGACTACAGTGACCACCGAAAGCCTCTCAACTTCACCACGTGTTCAGGCTCTGGCAGATGCTATAAATACAAGAATTATGGACTGCAAGCTCGGTGAAAGAGATAGACAGATGCATCAACTCTGACCAAGATATAAAAGATGAAACGATATACTCTTCAACGTACCCTCTCCAATTTCCTGTGGTAGGATCGATCGAGTTAATAGCCTCCCATAGCATGGTAATTGGTACCCAGTGGGGAGGATACTTGAAACGAGCGACATCCAGGATAAGTGCCAAATCTCTTCCTTTATGGTAGCCTCCGATCGGAGAGAAGTGACCAGACCCAGTCTGCCTACAAAAGTAATCGGCAATTTGACAGAAAAAATCTTGTTATCGACCCAATCATTTTCTCAAGAATACTCTCACGAGGAAACGGTAGATAACGCACAGCAAATTACGGTTATAGTGATGAACTCCTGGACTTTTGCGACAACATTTATTGCAGAAATAAAGAATATGATCGGGCAGAGAGGGAAGGAAGCCACACTTGCTTGAATGTCTTTCTGGTGTAAGACACGATCAAGTGCTCCCTTTCTGACGAGCAGCACTTGGCAAGATCCTCCCGGAATTTCTCCAAAGTGCTAGCATTTGCACGAAGAGCATGCACAGCAGCTCCAGCACACGCCCCGGCACATGCCACTTTCGCAAAGGTCATTCCTTCGGACTTCACTTTCTCCAGAGATTCGCAGCATTCGAGCATGGATTCATCAAACCACCGCCAGGGTCCTGTGAGAATAAAAGATCAAATTATAATGGAACATAACAGCCTCACTGACTATATAACAGGTACAGTCAATACACGATGAGGAGACGGCATTTACAGTACCTTTCCATGGTCTTCCTGGATCGATTGAAAGTGCATTGAGAACAACGGATAGCGAAGCTAATGCACAGAAGGCTGGCTCAGCTTGGGTCTGAAAGTGGGCTATCAGGTGGAAAAACCCTTCCATGGTGCCATCCTTGAGAGCCTCATGAAAAATTTCCTGCACAAGAGGAGACTGCCTTGAGTACAAATTGCAGTCAAACCACACTTGCCCGCTGTTAGGTAAATGACCGCGGGAGATGCACAAGCCAAGGCAACCACGTCCGTTGCATCAATTGAAGAGCAAAGGAGAATATCAAAGCGACCTCTACTCAAAATAAATATCCTTCCACCCTTTGAAATCATGATAGAAGACACTGAGTAAAGAGAACGATATTCAGACTACAAAATCGACGTACTTGGAGACTTTCTGCCACACACTATCTAAACTTTCAAAAGCCTACGTTCATGGTCTAACAGTTCCTCAACATTTTAAAAACTGAGCCCTCGCCGAAAACCTGTCAGAAGGTCCGTAGAGCAAACCGGACCACGACAAAACCAGGCTGCTAGTAACACTCATAAACAAGAGCTCGAGCTCCAATTGAAAACTAGCGGATCACTGAGAACAACGGGTAGAATATGTCAAACCGGGCCAATTTGTCTGATAACTAGGAAAGATAAGAAGTAGCCACATAGGAAACTTTCACGACATCCTATCCAAGTCGTTATGATTTTTAGGAAACGTCCATACGTGGTCAAAAGTAGATACAAAGAAAAACTTTCTGCTGCGCTGTTGGCAACCGAGAACCAACAAGCGCAACATCTGGTATAACGTAAGAAAGAGCAAAAAACTTGGTATCATGATAATGTACTCTGTGGCTGTATACTGGATAAACGCTAGACCGGGGCTTATCGATCTACGGACTAGCTGGGCGACCTTTACCGAACTATTGCTCGAAGTGGGTCCGAAGAATAAATTTTACGTGCCCGACATGAATCTTACATGCCCCGAATCGAAACTTCAGTTCGGGGCATGCGTCTGACAACATATAATATTTTATGCTTTTCCACACACGAGTTATTAACAGAAGGGCTCCGATGTAACTCACTCTAGCACAATTATCGAGAAGCAATTCAAATCCATAATCCAAGTGAATTAATATCCAGAAAGAATTTTTCTCTGGGATGAGTAAAATTCAGGACCAAGCTCAATCGTCTTGAGCAATCAGAAGCCGCGGAGCCCGACGCAGAGTATCCCGGAACGTGAATGGTAAAACCTTAGCAGACCCAATTCTTTTACGAGCTGCTCTCGCCCTCAATATTCAGACGAAACTCTAATCATGTGCAAGCGGACAGCGCTACTAACCTTGCCCTGAGGAGATGCAAATTCGATCGCAGGAGGTGAAGGAAGCGAACGCCGGTAGAGCCCGGCAACCGCCATTTTGCCTCCGTTGGTCGTTGTGTAAACTTGAGCTCGACAGGACTCAGACGATGGTACTCCAGGCAAGGATTAAAAACGTCGAGCCACTATCTCCGAACTCGGAGCCCGCAACAAAATTGTCCTGGGACCGTGAGAAGAAATCTTCCAGCAGTAGCAGTAGCAGCAGCAGTAGTAGCAAAGAGACCTGGAGGCGACAATTGCGCTCGGAGACAAGCTTCCTCCACCTTCGGCCACCACGCCACCGTCAGACACCGGCAGAATTCGCTCGAAAGGACTCGCGCTGCCAACGAGCTCGTGCACCAGCGACCCGCCGATCGCGCCTGCAATTCGCACGACGACGGCCACAATGCGGAATTGGAGCAAGCAGCGGGAGGACGAGAGCGGGACTGTCAGTGACGACACTCGCTCGCGCGGCTCCAAGAGACCGAACGGCCGCGCCCGAGTCCACTCTTGAATGGGCCAGCGCGCGCTCTCTCGCAGCTCCGGGCGGCCACTGCTCGAATTTCATACCCCACGACGCCCGCGCCTCATGCTCCGCCCCTAACCCGCTCTCACTGTTCTGCACTCCGAGTTCGAACTCACTCCCTTATAAATAGCCGCGCGCTGCTACCGCCCGACGCTCCGAACTCGTCTAGCGCATCGTTCTCGAGCATGAAGGTCCCGCTGTCACACCCGTTGAGTTCCGTTCAAACTGTGGTTCGCCCGACCGCCCCCGCGGCCCGCCCGTTCGCTCGCCCGCCCGGGCCACTGTGAGCGCGGCCTGCGCGAAAGTCAATGCGCGTGACCTTTCGATGGCGATGGCGAAAGCGCTCGAGTTGCTTCGCGGCCAATGGACGGGCGAGCACCGCACGCCATCGGCCTCGCTCGATCGATCAATCGATCGCTGTGCAGTGATCGGGGAGACAGACCTGCCACTGTCGCTCTCTGCGTGTCCGGGCACGGCTTCTCGCTCTCAATTTCGATCAGAGACGTGCGAGTGATCGCGGCGCGAGAGCTGCCGCAAACGACACGCGCGATACCCCCTCGACCTCTGCTTCTGCTTCTTGCTCCAACCACCGCCACCACCCCGTCGTTCGAGGCGGTTCTGCTTTTAGCAAAGTGACACTCTCGGCCTCTCTCTTCCGAGCATCGGTCCGAGCTCCGCCGATGGCGATTGAATTATGAGTTTTTCGTCGTCGTCGTCGTCATCGTAGAATGCGATGATGATGGTGATGGTAATCGGATGGGCCGAGGAATTTTACTTGTGTTACTCGCGGATCGCAGTTTACAGATCGGGGACGGTGGTGTCGATCTCCACCGCGGTTTAGGATGATGAGTCCGATCGCTCGCCGCGGGTCGGGGCTCGGGATTCTTTAAACGCCCGAAGGTGCTCGGGAGCGCAGCACGTTGGCCTTGTTCTGTCATCGGTTGCTTCTCGTGATCGAGAGGTCTGCCAGCGCTACACGTGTTGCGCGTCCGACGGGGCATGACTTTCCTCCACCTTCCACCTCACCTGACCCGAAGCTCTTATTCGAATCGCGCCATCGAATTTGAGCTTTCGAGGCTCTAAGCATCGCTCACCTCAGCTTCCCCACTGTCGCGAGCCCAGCGACGGAGTGAGTCAACTGCCGAATCCCGTCATCTGTCAATCATTCCGACCGGCTCCTGAGTCCTTATCTTACTGGATGTGCTACTACTCCTCCTACTCATCAACGAAATCGGACCTCTCCAATTCAAAACACAAACCGATCGCTACTGTGAATGGCACAGACTCCCTCTCCAGGCCGCGGTGATCTACAGGAAGACGATAATGATTGATTCATTGATTCATTAATTGATTGATTAAGCTCGGCAATAAAACTAATGGCAGCCTTTCCATGTGAGCCTCACGTGATGCACAGCCGAAGTTGTGACGGGTATACTTGACTCACTCGAACTCCGGGGGAATTGAAGTAATCGAGCGCGAGAGCTGAGTCTGAGATCTCATGGCCTCCAACTGATGCCATGGCGTGGGGGCAGTGGTGGGGGAAGAGGTGGTTAAGAAGCCCTGCGGACGTCACTGCTGAGGCGAGGACGCAGATTCAGCTGCCTTGCCCGAGACAATCTGCTGCCATCGATCCGATGAGTCTGTACAGGCTCCGGTGAGTGTCCGCGAAGCTCCTCCTCTGGTCCAACAACTGCCCAGGAATCGGGAATCTCATCTTCTCCGAAATCTCCAACCACAGTTACAGTTACCGCAGTCGGTGCCGGCGACCACGCTGCGTCGCTCAACTGCATGATGCTGTTTGTACCGCGTTGGCTGCTCATGGCGTAACATCAACCCTCGTGAGCCCCGTGACGCGGACGCATGCGAGACAATGCAATGACCGAGGGAGACAGAAAGGTGGGAGGAGACAGCCGGTCACTTTCACTCCGAAACCGGAAGAAATCTGGAATAGCATGGACGAAGACGTAGAGTGGTGGTCGGCGAAAGCCAATGGAAATCCAAATCCTTCCGAAAGTGATGATTGTGATTTTTATCGTGGAAACACTTATTCCCATGTGCTGTAGAAGATGTCATTTCTTGTAAGGTGTCAAGTGTTGCAAAGAGTACGAAGTACCCCATCAAGTCCACAACACTACATAACTACAAGGATGAGAGTAAACGGGTAACCAAGGTAGACCCAATAGTATAACAATGCCCATTATGTTTTATATCACAACTATCAAATTCTAACAAGAATCCAATCAATTTCTTCATAACTGTTGTGATGACTTAAATCCAAAGACTGAATTACACACTTCGACAGGTAGCACTGGGGTCTCGCTGCCAGGTCAGTGAGTCAGGGGGCGAAGTCCCCTTGGGCCAATCGGTACACGATGTTTGTAGTTCGGGCCTTAATGGTTCGTCTATTTTGTATATTGGGCCGATGTCTTGCGGCCCAATTCTCGTCGGGTAGTAGCTATGTAAACCCTAGCCGTCGTTGTATACTGTAACTCTGTTTCTAATCAAAATCTGATCTCCCTCTGCCCGTGGATGTAGCCAATTTGGTGAACCACGTAAATCTATGTGTTGTTCTCTGTCTTTATCGTTTTTGATTCCGTTATAACAAGTGGTATCAGAGCTCGGGTTTGAATTTCAGTCCAGAATAATGTCTGGATCCATTACGAAGATCGACAAGTTTACAGGGAGAATAGTTTCAGTCTGTGGCGGATCAAGATGCACGCTTTGCTGAAGCAACATGGTTTGTGGGCACCGTTGACAAAGGATAAGAATGGAATGGACGCAAACTCTGCAGAATACAAAACTATGGAGAAGAGTGCTTATTCGATGATTATGTTGTGTCTCGCTAATGATGTCATCATAGAAGTTGCAGATCAGTACACCGTCGTCGCCTTGTGGTTGAAGTTGGAGAGCCTCTATATGACGAAGTTGCTGACTAGCAAGCGGATGCTAAAGTAGCGTCTTTTCGGCCTGCGCATGTCTGAAAGTACGCCCCTCATGGAACATCTTGATCAATTAAATACAATTTTGCTAGATCTGCGTAATATTGATGAGAAGGTGTCGGATGAGGACGCTGTCTTGATTCTGTTGGTTTCTCTACCTCTGTCGTATGAGAATTTTGTGCAGTCTTTCATCGTTGGGAAAGAAACGGTGTCTCTAGAAGAGGTTAGGTCTTCGCTTCACAACAAGTAACTGCGTCACAACGCAGTTAGTTCAGGTTTAGGTACAGACAATCAGGCTTCCGGATTAATGGCCAATGGAAGTAAGGATGGTAAGAAAAAGAAGCATCAGAAATCAGAATCTAAATTATCCAAAAATGTCTGTGCATACTGTAAGGAGAAGGGTCATTGGAAGAATGAATGCCCTATACTCTTGCTGCTGCTTCTTTTAGAAGCAGCAGCAAGAGTATAAATCTGGTTCTGCAGCAATAGCAAAAGATGATGTTCATTCAGAAATTGATATTGTGCTAGTTGCCGATGAACACACTCATCATTCTGATGTGTGGATTCTTGACTCATGAGCATCGTATCATATCCGTCCAACAAGGGAGTTGTTCACAACATATAGCTGCGTAGATGGAGGTAGTGTCTCTATGGCAAACGGCTTTGTTTGCAAGATGATTGGGATCGGCTGAATTAGATTCATAACACATGACGGAAAATTTTGCACAATCAAAGAAGTCAGGCATGTTCAACTTTTAAAGAAGAATATGTTGTCTCTTAGTCTGCTAGAAAGTAGAGTTTACAGTTTCAAATGCGAAGGTGGAGGTTTGAATGTGTGCAAAGGTTCAGATGTGATTTTGAGAGGCGTCAAGCAGGGAATTTTGTATGTCTTACAGGGCTCTGTAGTAACAGGTTCTGCAGCTGTTGCATCAGTGGTTAAGGATGCTGATCTGACCAGACTATGGCATATGAGGCTTGCTCATATGAGTGAGCGTGGAATGCAGATTCTGTCAAAAGAAGATCTTATGGGAAGTCACAAAACCAAGAGTCTAGAGTTCTGTGAGCATTGTGTGTTTGGAAAACTACACCGCAGCAAGTTTTCTAAGGCAGTTCACCGAACAAAGTGCAAGCTGGATTACATTCATTCAAATTGCTGGGGTCCCTCTCGTGTTGAGTCTCTTAGCGGCTACAGGGTCTTTCTGTCTATCATTGATGACTAGTCTAGGATGACGTGGGTATTTATGATGAGGCATAAAGGAGAGGCTTTTAGTAGATTCAAGGGGATGGAAGACTCTAGTTGAAAATCAGAAAGGAAAGAAGTTCAAAAGGCTGCGAAGAGATAATGGTCTGGAGTTCTGTTCATCTGAGTTCAATGAGTTCTGCAAGGATCAAAAAATTGCTCGGCATCACACAGTCAGGTATACACCACAGCAGAATGGTGTAGCAGAACGGATGAATCAGACACTATTGGAGAAAGCTAGATGCACGCTTTCTAATGCTAGTCTTGCTAGAAGGTTTTGGGCTTAAGCAATTACAACAGCCTGCTATTTGGTCAATCAGAGCTCACACACAAGCATTGACTACAAAACATCTCACGAGGTGTGGACTGGAAGATCTGCTAATTACTCAAATCTGAGAGTTCTTGGCTGCACAGCTTACTATCATGTAAATGAGGGTAAGTTAGAGCCGAGAGCTAAGAAGGAAGTTTTCATGAGTTATGGTGCTGGTGTGAAAGGGTACAGAATTTGGTCTTACAATAAGATTATACTGAGTAGGAGCGTAGTGTTTGATGAGAGCTCCATGTTGAAAGCCAAAGAGAAGACCAATGATACAGCAGAGAAAGAGGTTGTTGTTGAGGAGGTGGAGGTGCAATTTGTTTCACAGGAAAATCAGGCACCTATGTTGGTCAAAAACCAACTACCACAACCAGTTGCTGATGAGCAGGATACAGATCACTTTGAGACTGTACTACCAGAAACAGGTTATGATGAAGTTATGCATCGATTGTTGCTCTAGACCGATCAAGAAGTGTCGGACTCAGACCTCCAGCGAGGTATAGGTTCGATGATCTGGTAGGATAAGCATTGCAAGTGGCCGAGGAGGTGGATGATAATGAGCCGTCCACCTACAAAGCTGCAATATCTGCGAGTGAGTCAGCACAGTGGCTTGCTGCAATGGGAGAAGAGATGGAGTCTCTTCATAAGAATCAGATTTGGAAGCTGGTCAGACTGCCTGCTCATAGAAAGGTAGTTACTTGCAAGTGGGTTTTCAAGAAGAAGGAAGGAATGTCTGCTGCAGAGGGTATAAAGTACAAAGCACAAGTGGTTGCAAGAGGTTTTAGTCAGAGAGAGGGAGTAGACTACAACGAGATCTTCTCACGAGTGGTTAGACATACCTCAATAAGGGTGCTGCTAGCAATAGTTGCACATCAGAATCTAGAACTTGACCAACTAGATGTGAAAACAGCTTTCTTACATGGAGAGTTGGAGGAGTAAATATATACGACACAGCCAGATGGATTCAATGTTCCAAGAAAAGAGAATCATGTTTGCAAGTTGAAGAAGTCCTTATATGGACTAAAGCAGTCCCCAAGGCAGTGGTATAAACGGTTTGACAGTTACATGAAGTAGCTTGGCTACAACAGAAGTGCGTATGATTGTTGTGTGTACTACAACAAGGTACATAATGGTTCACGCATTTATCTGATTTTGTATGTTGATGATATTCTGATTGCTGCTAAGAGTAAGTCAGAAATCTAAAAGTTGAAGGCTTCACTCGGTGCAAAATTTGAGATGAAAGATTTGGGTGTTGCTCGTAAGATTCTGGGAGTTGAAATCTATAGGGAAATGAAGAAGAGAAAAATCTTCCTCTCACAGGAAGGGTACATCAAGAAGATGTTAGGCAGATTTGGAATGCCTTCAGCCAAGCCTATATATACTCCAATGACGTCTAACTGCAAGTTGAAAATGTACTTAGTTCAAACTGAAGAGGAGGAGTACATGTCTCGAGTTCCATATGCTAGTGCAGTTGGGAGTCTGATGTATGCTACGGTCTGCACTCGACCAGATCTAGCATTCGCTGTTAGTGTGATAAGTCGATACATGGTCAATCCTGGAAAGGAACATTGGCAAGCTGTGAAGAGGATTTTCAAGTATCTTAGAGGTACCTTTGATATCGGTCACTGTTATGGTAATGACACTCAATGCTTAGTTGCTGGTTATTCAGATTCTGATTATGCTGGAGATGTGGACAGTAGGAGATCTATGACTGGTTATGTGTTCACTTTGTGATAAGCCGGAAGGCAACTTTACAGCCTACAGTTACTTTGGCTACTACAGAGAAAGAGTATATGGCTTTGACAGAAGCAGCTAAGGAGGTAATATGGCTAAATGGACTGGTTAATGATCTAGGCCCACATTAGGATCAGGTTTTAGTGTATTG
This sequence comes from Marchantia polymorpha subsp. ruderalis, assembly GCA_037833965.1. Lineage (NCBI taxonomy): Eukaryota > Viridiplantae > Streptophyta > Marchantiopsida > Marchantiales > Marchantiaceae > Marchantia > Marchantia polymorpha. Next base: position 1,216,176 of record AP031357.1, read on the forward strand.
TGACAGCTTGAGTGCAATATGCTTAACCAAGGATCAGGTTCATCATGAGAAAACAAAGCACATTGATAACAGGTAACATTTTGTGAGGAATGAGAAGAGAATCCATGTGAAGAAAGTAGGTACAGCTTATGACCCTGCTGATATGTTCACCAAGCCAATTCCTGAGAGCAAGTTCCAACACTGTCTGGACTTGCTCAACATTAGAGATCATTAGTTGCTCTGTGGGGCAATTCTGAGGCAGAGGGAGAAGTCTATTTATCTGGCACTATCATGGTGCATCTGAAAACTCTACTTGGAGGATTCAAGTCAAGGAGGAGATTTGTTGTGATGACTTAAATCCAAAGACTGAATCACACACTTCGACAGGTAGCACTTGGGTCTCGCTGCCAAGTCAGCGAGTCGAGGGGTCCAGGGGGCAAAGTTCCCCTGGCCTTGAGGTCTAGAGGGCGGAGACATCCCCGGGCCAAACGGTACACGATGTTTGTAGTTCGGACCTTAATGGTTCGTCTATTTTGTATATTGGGCTGATGTCTTGCGGCCCAATTCTGCTAGAGTAGTAGCTATGTAAATCCTAGCCGTCGTTGCAATCTGTAACTCAATCTCTAATCAAAATCTGATCTCACTCTGCCCGTGGATGTAGCCAATTTGATGAACCACGTAAATCTGTGTGTTGTTCTTTGTCTTTATCGTTTTCGATTCCGTTATAACAATAACTATCATGCTTCCTACTCATGTATATGTTTTTTTATGATTGATTTTACACTAGAAATTCTGATTAGATTACATTGATTCATATGTTAAATAAATAAATAATAATAAGAAAAAATCAACAACAAATGTGTGTTTACAGCTGAAGTTGGAAGCATTAGTTAAAAATCTTTTTGGTAACTCAATCGAGAGCTAAATTTTTAAGCCCAAAAAAACCGACAAGAAATTTTCTCCATAATCAAATAAATTATCAATATAGAACAAAGACATTTGTAAATATTTATCTAAATAACTAAATTAATGTACATTTTCGATAAATCATAAAGAAAGATAAATCACATATTAATCAAGAATAAAAAGATATTTTATCAAATGAGCTACTCAAATCAATGATATTAATTTGAGCTGATACATTTATCATAATTCTTCTCTCAGATATTTCCAAATTACAATGGTGTTATACAAGTTTTATGTGCAAGTTTTGAATTAATACATTATAAAAAACCAATATATATATATATGGTAATAATAAAACAACTTGCTTTTTGATATTGTCTACAAGAGTATATTGTCTGTTGCAGACACCGGAGGAATCTTTATGATTAATTCATTCAAAGAGAAAAAGCAAGACGGAGTAATGGAATCTAGACGTGATCAACCACATTGAGTGACCTTGCAGATACAACCAGTGGCTCGATCGATATATGGCAGAGAAAGATAAACCTTAATGACAAGCAGGAAATAGACTTAACAAGTTGCAAAACTCCATCCAAGCTTCTAACTTTGTTTTCTTGTCAAAAGCTTGTACCAAAAGAAGCTTGGACGAATTACCAAGTTTCTTTTGGTACGTTACAAAACGTGCCTACTCTCACCTTTCTATAGATGTCATCTTTGAACTGAATTTTTTGGTCCCTGAATTTCTGAGTTTGGGCCGTCAATCGTGTGGCAAGAGTACATATGATTTGATTTTTCTTTAAAATCTCATGCAAAGATGATATGAAGATAAATAAAAAACAATAAAATTTAAATGTTTATAAAGAACAAATTTCAAATGAAATTAGATCTTCATCATTTACATTTATTTTTTTTATAACAAACAAGAATGATACTAATAAATCAGTGAACTATGAAAAATATATAATTGTATTTCATGCTCATAAATTGAACAAGTTTGAAGTATACAATAGCTTCTTCTTTTTTACTGATAATTGGTTCCATTGATAGGTCACTAATTAAATTATATGTTTAATAAGTTAAATTGTACTTTTTTTAAGATGTATTTCATTCACAATGGAATAAATAAAAATTTAATAAAAATTTTCACATTTATTTTCTGAATAAAAATAATTTAAAAAATTCTAATATACATCTAATTAATATAAATTATTATAAAAATAAAGATTATAAAAATAATAATTTTTGAAATGAATAAATGATATATAATACTAAATTAATTCATACATCTTCAATTGAATTTTGAATAAAAAATTTGGCTGAAGATTAAAAGTTTTAATATTTCAAAATTTGATTTTTTATTTGTCAACATAACATGCTAGTTTTCAAAAATATATATGATGTAGTTTTCGATTTATTATTTTTTAAATATAATTTTGATACATATATATTTATTTAATTCATTTTAGAATGACAAATTTTCGATGAAATATTTATGGAATATATTGATATAATTTTAAAATTATTTTTTCAATGTTTCATCCACTTTCATGAATGTTCGATTGCCTTATTTTTTAAAACATTTAAAATGTAGCTTTGAATTTTAATATTTATTTAAAATGAAAAAATAAATTAAAAAAATTAATACAAAAATTTATAGCATGAAACAATTTTTTGATTATATTCTTGAAATATAAATTTTAAATGTAAGTACTATTTTGATATGTACAAACATATTATAGAATCAACAAATAAAAAATATATATATAGAGTCGCTAGTCACTGTAACCATCTTTAGTTAGTTAGAACTAAAGTAGAGGTTACTCCGAATATTGATGTAGATACTTTAGTGTGCACTAGTCATAGCTGCCACGTCAGCGATCCGCGCACTTGGTAGGTACAGAGTGGATGTGTTAGTTGATAGTGCCACGTCAGCAATCCGTGTGCTTGTAGTTAAGGATTGAGTGTGTTAGTTGGGTGCGCCACGTCAGCGATCCGTGTGCTTGTTAGGGTTATCCGCCACGTCATCCATCCACTAGGAGTGGTATGGATGGTGGGGATTAGATCTTATCACCTTGTACTTGTTGGTGAGAGCTATATAAGGGAGAGGAGAACCATTGTTGGTATCTCTCATCTTCAGAGTTTACGTTTCTATCTTCGAGTGAACTTCTCTCTAAACCCTAGTGTTACAATGGTATCAGAGCGACCTTGCTCTTTCCTTGAGTGTGGATTACCCCTCATGGAATAGCAAGTGAGTGATGATGGAGTGTAGTCTTGAGAGTGTATAGAGGCTGGCAGAGGTCATTCATCTGCATGTAGAGAGAGGTGGAAGGGGGAAATTGTGTTTTTGCAGATACGGACAGGATTGACAGGAATCCAGTACCGCACTGGCCAATTCCTAACCTATTCGATATTCACCTTCGTTGCATGAAGAAACATCATTTTCGGATGTACCTTGTGGCTTGTTGGGGTGCAGATTTTATGACTATAGTGAGGGAGTCAAGAGTGCCACTGATTCTTCCAATAGTTACTTATGGAGAGACTTGGGATTGTACCATATACATTCTATACTGATTGTTTCATGGATTTGAATCGCGAACCACCTGTCCCGGTTTGATTCAGCCTCATGTAGAGATTAGAACAGTATATAGACAGAAGAGGATATGGAGAGATTTTCTTGTGAGGAATTATGGAGAGGAGTACTATAGAGCTGTGATAGAGTCACCTGCACCTTTTGTGACTCCTTTGTTGAGAGGTCACATAGTGATTATACTCACTTTGTATTAGAGGGAGTGTGAAAAAGCATGGGAACATCAATCGATATGGGTGAGGTTCTCAATGCAATCATGGCGGAGATGAAAGAGTTGAGAAAAGTGATAGTAGATGGGCATACCAAGCAGCAAGCCATGGAAGATAAAATCTTTGCATTAGAGAGTGAGAAAGTAGAGAGAGAGAGAGTTGGAGAGATGGAAGTTGAACCTCAAGTTCAAGCTTCCCAAGTTCAGCCAGAACCAACTCCCATTGATGCAGCAGAGGCAAATAAGAGACGTCTTCAAGAGATTGAAGATCAAGCAAATCTTTTGCTTTGAATGGGAAAATCCTGTAAGGTGGAAGCTTACAAAGGGAGTAGAGCAATGGGAGTGTTAGAGGGATGGATTATGAGGATGAATATTCATTTATCCCATTTTCATGTTTCTGATTATATTGCAGGAATGTTCATGAGATCTTATCTTATGGATAAGGCTCTCACATGGTACACAACATGGGAGAGAATGCTTTCAGAACGAGGTGCTACCATTTCGTGGAGTGGAATGCAGGAAGGACTTCTGCAAAATTTTGAAGCGGTGGATTCTCTTCAAACTGCAAGAATGAAGTTGTGAGATCTGAAGCAAAAAGGAGGTATTCATGAGTACATTGAAGAATTTCGTGATCTTCAAGTATCTATCATGGATATGAGTGGAGCTGAAGCCTTTGACGTGTTCAAACGAGGCTTGAAAGATCGAATTCAAAAGGAGGTGATGGTAAGCAATCCATCTACTGTGAATGAAGCAATCGCAATTGCTCAACGAATTTCAGGTGCTTTTGGTGTCACACACGGTGAACCAGTGAGCAATTTTAGAGATCCATCTGGTCCAACACCGATGGAGTTGGGAAATCTTCGACGTAGAGAAGGTTTTGCACCAACAAGAGGACCACCACCAAGATTTGGAGGTGAGATTAGGCGACCAGGAGTTCCAAATTTGCAAGAAGGTTATGCAAATAATGGAATGGTTCGAGGAGGAGCTGGAGTTCGTGACAATCGCCAATGCTATGCATGTGGACGAATGGGTCACATAGCCAAGTTTTGTTTAAAATGTAGCTTTGAATTTTAATATTTATTTAAAATGAAAAAATAAATTAAAAAGATTAATACAAAAATTTATAACATGAAACAATTTTTTGATTATATTCTTAAAATATAAATTTTAAATGTAAGTACTATTTTGATATGTACAAACATATTATAGAATCAACAAATAAAAAATATATATATATAGAGTCGCTAGTCACCACTCACTTTTCGCTATTCAACACTCACCCACAATTTTAAAGAACCCATGCGCACTTTTCTCACGCTCTGATTGGCTAGATGGAAATCACTATTAAAAATGAACACAAATGGGAGCATTTCTGATACCCACCGGACGTGAATGAGCAATTTCTCGAGATGGTAACACTTGCGGAGAGTCAATCTTCTCGTCTAGAATAATTCTATAGTAAAAAGTAGCTTTCGATGTCAGTATGGCTACTTTTTGACAATTTCCCGCTACTTTTCAACAATTTGTATTCATGAAGTTTCGCATTCGTTTGATATTATTAGTATTCATTTTTAATAGTGCTTTCCATCCAGCCAATCGGAGCGCGAGAAAAGTGCGCAGGGGCTCCTTAAAATTGGGGTTGAGTGATGAATAGCGAAAAGTGAGTGGTGACTAGTGGCTCCCAATATATATATATACTTACCTAGAGTCAATAAAATTTAAAATCAAGATGGCAAATTCATGAATAGTATCTAGTCTGGATACTAAATCTTAAAAATATCTTTAATGTTGGTATAAAATTTTAAAACGCTAGTCTCAAGATAGTCATTAAACAGTAGATAAACAAAATTAAACCCCACATCTGTAAGTATGATAAAAGTTCAAAATATAATATGGTAATTAAAATTTACCTTGTGCAGTAGTTATAAAAATTTTTGTATAAGATACTTCTTGTATAAAGTACCAAACAAGTAACATAAAATAGAAATTTAGTTCTAAATCACAATTGCCAGTAAACAAAAATCCAAACTCTCAGTAGTTTGCAAGTTTTATCAATTGCATCCACGTCACCAAGAGATATCTTTATTTAAACTTGCGGCGGGTGTAATTTACTTCATGATACTGGCAATAGATTTGGTTGGTTGAATTTAATAAGGTTAGACTTTTTTTTTTCTCAACAACATGACATATAATTGTTGTTATATGAATCTGACTCTAGTGTACTATACAAATAAAACAGGCTTGACAACAACTGAGGGTATCACACCGATGACAAAAAACACAAGTCATTAATCAATTTCATAAGACTAAGTGTAATGGATCAAACCAAACTTTCACGTTATATTTTTATACATAGGATAAACAATAACAAAATAACGATATTTATGTTTTGGATGTAAAATAAGTTTGAGACATTTCATTCCAACTAGCTCTTGCTACGAACAACTATGGTATCGTTTGTAGCTTTCAAATAGATTTCATTGTTATTAGTATTTTTTTCCCTTTTTTCCAGTATTGTTTAGTACTTCAAATTTTGAAGCACTAATTCACCTACTTTTAACTTTTTTCTCTAGAGAACTTGAGAAAGAGACAATATCAACGAAGAGTCTGTGAGACAATGAAGTAACTCTCTGTCGACTCAAATTTGTTCATTAATGACATCAATTCATCTCAACAATTCATCTCAACTTGAAGTTGGTGTGAGAACATGTCTAAAGCAGCATTTTATATGCCACCGCTCTCGTACATATGGTGAAGAATCAAGTGTGTTATGGATTTGCTCGGTTGAACCTACAACTCAATCATTTGGATCAAAAGTAGTGCATGATGTCGATTCTTACATGTGTTATCGTAGGTTAAATCACAATAGAACAATCCATTGCCCCCATCGAAGCATGTTTATATATATAAAAATTTATATATATTTATATATATTTAATAAATAATTATTACAATAAATTAGTTTTTTAAAAGTTGTATTTAATATAACAAAAAAAAATAAAAATACGCAATATTGACAAAATCAAAATTTTATTTCAAAAATATACATTTAAAGTATTAAAGATTTAGATGAAATATATCTTACTGCATTTTTTTGTTTTTTTAAAACATAAAAAATCTAAAATTTAAATTTTCTATAAAATATTTTTTTAAAAAAAACTAAAATTCAAATTTTAAATTCATAAATTAAAACTTCAATTTAGTAAATATATCTACACAAATTTTTATTATGAAAATTGTATTTTCAAATACATCATGTAATTTTTTATTGAAAAATTTGTCACTTTAGGTTGCTAGCAAATTAAATTTTATCAGGTAAAGTTAGCTAAAATTAAGGCTAAAACTTTAACTAAAATTTAAAAATTACTCTTTAAGATGTTCTGTTTTACTAAGGGAGTACAGCCGAGACTCATACTTTGACAAGTACATAGTACATAGAATCTGAATACTAGTATAGTACATCTCAACTAATTTTGACACTTTAACTCTTAGTATTATTTATAGAGATCAATTTTCAGATTTGATACAACAAACTTATATTTCAAGAGTACAACTCTTTTCATGATCTAAAATGATAGATATTTACAATTTTATTACTAAAGTTAGAACAAGAAGGTTATCAAAGTGTCCTCAGTATTTTTTTAGAGTTGTATGTCAACAAACAACACATATCATATAACAACAAACAACACATATAACACACATCAAAACTATTGGTGCATTTTTTATTCAAGTTGAACAAACTCTTAAGAGATGAAATGTTAATGTAAGGATCAATTTTCAATGTTATTTGTTCCTTTGTTGTGTATTTTCACCTGTAAAGAATTTTACTGAAGTGTTGCACTTGGTATGCAACTATAGCATTCACATAATAATTTCAACCTCTTATTTGATAAATATAAAAAAAATCTTTTTGCTCACACAAGCATGAATGTGAAGAGTATTAGAGAACTATATCTTGTGAAAATATACATTATCCAGATATAGCAAAAAGATTATTTAGAAAAATTATTTGTTCAAAGATTTGATTTTTGCCATAAAATTGGAGAAATAAAGAATCAAAGGTAACTTTCAAAGTTTCAAATTTTGCTACGTAATACATAGCGTACCTAAAAAACACTCTAGATTTACATATTGTCACTATATTGAAAACCATATTGTCATATAAATAATACATGGTGTCAAACCATATATATGGTTTGACACTTTAAAAATTGTCATTATTTTTCTCTAAAAACTAGATAATACAAACCGTCCAATCTATGAATTTTGTATCAAATGACAACATATAACATAAGTTTGCACAATCATTGTGATATGTTGTGCTTGGCTCCACTAGTCAACCCCACGTATCCCAACGAACATTATTGTCAAAAGTATATGCATCGGCGTAAGAGAAGTCTCCGCCGTACAAAACTGCTTGTCTGAAACTTTTTATGTAATGTTGCAATGTGGACACCTAATTCATTGTTAATCCAAAATCACCTGAACTTCAACACAAAACTTGGATACTAAATCATTCATACATAAAAAGACGACATTAAACCTGAAGATTAAATCATTCATTTACAAAAATATTGTACAAGTTAGTAAATTATACAAACTGTGATCAATATATTTGATGAAAGCAACCTTATGTTCCAAAAATTCATCCACTTTTAAAATTTCAATCAATGTACTAAAATAAATATGATTTAAAATTTCACTATAAAATATAGATTAAAAATTTTTAAATCAATTAAAAAAATATATAACTTAAAATTTAAGAAAAAATCAAACAAAAATTGTTTTGATTATATTTTTATTTATTAATATTTTCAATATCTTATAGAATTTAAATTTTATAAACTATTTAAATTACTTTAAATAAATAAAAATTTTAAAATAAATATTAAATACGTTTTATAAAATAATGTATATAATAACATAATTTTCCATACATTAGAATTTTCAAACCATCAAGTTAAGTAAAAAATTTAAAATTCAAAAAATCGATTTCTTCTTATGATATATATATTTTGGTAAGAATTTTTTTTAAATAAAATATTTTTATTGAAATTTTTTCTAAATTTTTTGTATACTAAAAGAAGCTAAATCATCAAAAAAAAGTATGTATAAATATAGTTATTTATGAAAAAAATTTGAAATTTTTTTAACATATTGATTTTTTACTGTATAACTACATTTAAATAATTAATAAAATTTTAATATGATTGTAAAGTTATTGATTGTTCCTATGAAATCTAAATTTTTAAATTCAAATTAAGGTATTTTAGCATGTTATTTGAAATTCAAAGTCTTTAAAAACTTAGAAAATTAGAAAATAATTTTTTTATATATTGCAATAAATTTTATAAAATATAATTTATTTTCAATATTTTATTTTATTATTTTAAAATTATTTTTAACTATAAATTTTTATAATCATTAGATTATATAAAATAAATCTTAAACAAAATGTATTTCACAACGATCACACCTATTTGCTAATGTTTAATTATTTACATTGAAATAAAATAAAAATTGACAGGTATGAAGTTTTTAATTTGACTAAGAATATCTCCCAGTAAAATGTTGTAGATGAAATTATATAAAATCACTTGTAATTTCTCTAAAATCTGTGTTTGTGCCAAAATGAATTTTTCACAATATCCGCAAAATTATCTTGGATTCGATCAAATGACAATTAATAGTCTACCTTTTCTTGTCTGATGATTAAAAGCGTGCCTGTAATTACTAAAATGAAGCAGCGATCACTATGCCAAAAGCAACAAGACCTAACAATTAACCTTTTTTTATAGATTTTGACTGAAAATATAGTGTAATCTTTCCATAACTTTTTAGGTTTCATATTAATTGAAATGACATATCATTGTAAAATTAATTGGCATGTTAAAAAATACTGTTTACTTATTTTTTAACATTAAAGGAGTTAGTTTTGTTCAACGTTGTGGATTGAGGATAAAGTAATAAAGTAATTGTTAATATTTTGTAATAAAAAATAATTTATATTCTTATTATGTCATTCATATAATAGACACAATATTTTACAAATTCAAAATTTTCTATTAAATTTATATAAACTAATAAATATAATTTCAAGAGAAAATTACATCCAATTGAATGGAAATTTGATATTTTTTATATAATAATTTTTTATATTTATATAAAATATATTAAATTTTATATTAAATAAATAAATATCTGCAGTGAAATATAAAAAGTTTTTTTCTAACTCGTTTGCTTTACAAGACACGATTCTTTGTTGTATTAAAATGTCTCTTACTAGTATTCAACTATCATATTCTATCATTAGAGCACACTTTTTTTCTATATATAAATATAAGCCTACATTTTTAATTTTTATATTTAAAAAAATATATATATTTATGCATATTTATTTTATGGTAAATATTCTTTGTTTTTTTTTTATTTCAATTTTAAAAAAAATTAAGGGTATTAATTTCAAATATTTTAATTTATGTTTAAATATTTTTTCAAAAACCTAAAAATCTAATAAAATACAAGCTTAGCTTAATGTTTTTAATTTGATGTAAAAGCAACATTTGTTTAAACATAGTTTCTAAAATCTAAAAAAGTATCTTTGATATATTATAGTCCTATTATTTAGTCCTATTTTATATGAAAATAATTATAAATAATTATAAAAAAATTAATTGAAAATTTTAAGCTTAATAAATGGTTTTTAATTTAATTTTTAAAATCTAAAAATTAAGATTAAAGTCTTAAATTGATACAAGTTTCATCTTTTTTATTGAAATGCAAATTTTAAATTAGTTTAAAAAAAATTGATGAAAATAATTTTTTTATGTGAACTTTCAAAAACACATCAAATTTAAATATATAAATTTTCAAAAAATAATATTTTCACAAAAACAGAGTGAAGAACTAAACCGTCTTCTTTTAGCTCAATTTTACCTAAAGTGTTATCTTAGGTAACACAATGAAAGAAAAGACAAAAAATCAGATTCTTAGATTTTGCTAATTTTGAAGTATATGTGAAGATATAGATAGAAACTATTTTTACATTTTCAAATATATGATTCGATGATAGACGAGATTCAAATGTTGTAGTAAACTCATGTGCATGATGTTCGTCTCTTTGTAATATGGTATAAGTTTTATCATAACTTATTTATACACAAACCATTATTGTCAAAAAAATTATTCTTCAATAATGAAATATTTTAAAAAAAAAAACCAATGATAGCTATAAATATTACTTCAAATATTATATTATGATTTGATCATATTAAATCTAATTAATTTTTTATTAATTTTTCTTATTCAAATTTAGTTTTGATCTCATATTTTTTTAATAATATTTGGAAATTTATTATTATGATTATAAAGATAAAATAATTTTAAAATACATGATGTCAAATTAAAAAATAATTTTTTTAAAAAAAAACTTAAGTTTTATTGAAAATTATAAAATTCCAAGCACATATAATACTTTTATAACACTTATTATTTGTTTTTGATATAAGTGGTGATCGAAATAGAGAGAGTGATGACACTTTGTCCGCCATTCGCGGGGAAATGGGATTGAGAATGTCGTTTAACATACAACTTCTCACATCTCTCTTTATACTTTAAGAGTATACGAGTGACATTAGGTTACTCCACCGTCGACAAATATAATACTTTAATAACACTTGTTATTTATTTTTTATATAAGTGGTGATCGAAGTAGAGAGAATGATGACGCTAGACTTTAAACAATCATTGAAATAAATGTTGGCTTTGGTTGTAAAGTGTTGATTGAAGTTGCATCTATTTGATTTCAATAAAAATTCTGGTAATGAATAAATTAATTTAATATTATTAAAGTGTTAATTTTTTATGATATTTTATGTAGATTAAATTTTATTTTATTTATACATATTTAATTATAAAATTATTAATAATATGAAAATAAGAATTTTGTAATTATATTTCTATAAAAGTTGATAATATAGTATTTTTAATACGAATTATATTTATAATTATATAAAATATAAATAATTTATAGAAATATATAAGATTTATTTTAAAAATTTTATTTATAATGAACTATATAAAAAAATATGTACATTTAGCAATTAATTTGATTTTCAAATTTCAAATTCAATGTATCAAATTTGACATTTGATACATTAAACTCCAAACCTATAAGGTTCAAAGTACAAACCTCTTACGAATGTGGGGCGTTGAGATTCATTGTAACATAATGGATATCACAGTAAAAAGTGGAGATGAATGATCTTGACAGTGTTAGAAGCTCATTTTTCATGAGCTAAATTAAGTGATTGTTTTCCGCGCATTAAAAAAATCTGAGAATCAGTGATGATTGTCAAAGATCAACACGAATCACAACACTCAAACCATGAAAAAGTCAATGCTTTGGAATGAATACTCAACTCATGCTTTATCTTCATTAAGACATGTGCGATAATTTACTGAATATCAATTTAATGCTCATGCTGTAATAAATTGATATTATAGCACATATTATATATTATTATGTATTATATATAAAATAAGTTTATTATTCTATATCTAAATTATCATTAATAAGCTATTTAATATTTATTTTTTATATATCAAATATTTATTTATTATCTTAAATTGATAATATTTTAATTTCAATAAATACTAAATTAGTTATAATTTTATTGATGTGGGTATGATAATTTTCAATACGAAAATAATTTTCAATATGAAAATTGCTTGGATTAATTATCTATTAATTTATTGAATAAATTTAACTAGGTATAATTGCATTATTTTTAGTTAGAGCAATCAGCTTTAACTCTCCTCAATAATCTTAGTTATTTCATTGGATTTAGATTTGAGTAAATATTTGAGTTGTGATCTAAACGTTCATCAAGCCATCTTTCAATTCTAGTGGTCATCTTACTGATAAATATGTTTTGAGATATTCTAGCTAATTCTAATTGTTGGTTTGGTGGACATGAAGCATTCAATTAATTAGCCAGAGCTATATATTTCCTTAGTGTTTTAAACCTACCATGCACATTGTGTGAAATTGTGAAATTTTTTATTCATAATGAAATAAAAATGTTCGTTGCAATTTATTTTCAATTAAAATTATTTTCAAGCATTATTATTATTATTATTTGATAAAGAAAAAGAGTATGAATTAAAATATTTAATATTAATTAAAATATAAAATCATAGTTAATAACATTGTCATTCAATTTGTTCAAGTGTCTTGTAAATTATTGACATTTTCAGACACTTAAATCCATCTGAATCATCATATTGTAAATGTGATGATAATATCGTCATAAACTGAATAACTATTAGTGATGTACTACCAATCATCCCTACAACTATTATTGTATAGTTGTAGTAAAGTAATTTTGTATTATAATTATACTATATCATGATGAATTGTCAATTCACCATATTGACAATTCACAATGAACTCTTGTATGCATGGAAATTGCATTGTTGCAGTTGGTATTTATTAGCAAAATATATAATGAATAAATAAATAAATTTGTAAATAAATAAAACTAGTTTAGTTTTTAAAATTAATGGATAATTGATGAAGTACAGAATAAATAAATTCAATACACTATGAAATATTTGAATTGATTATGTGTTAACATGTCATTATATTTCAGTATTAGTTTTTCCATATTTTTTGAATCCACTTAAAATTTTTTAAAATTTGAATGAAAACTTTATGAATATTATTTCAAAAGCTCTAAGATTATTATAGATAATTTTTTATTTATAATCATTAATTAAAAAAAATAAGCTCAAATCTGCTCATATATTTTGTATCAAAAGGTTCAAAAATCTTCAATTAGAAATTTAATCAATTTATATTAATATAATATTTATTCTGCCTAATTAGAAAAATATTTTTTGGAAGAAAGAAGTTTAAAATTAGAATGAAATTAAGAAATACCGAAAATTAGAAATTAGAAATTAATCTGAAAAATAATTGATACAATTTTTACACATCAAATCAAGATACAACATGTATAACAAGTATAGAATGATACAACAAAAAAATAATAAAAATGATTGAAAAATGTTTATTTAAAACTCAAACATTGTTTTTGAGTTTAGTGTAATTTCAATTGATACGACAAGGGTTAAATTATCATTAAATATGAGAGCTAGTCTTTTAACTATGTGACAAAAATTTAAGAAGTCTGAGTAAAGCATTTTTGTTATCTTTGAGGTAGCCTATGTAGAGGTGAATCTTGTGTGTCGGCTCTTTAAATGTTGTGTGTGTGGGCCACGTAGATTTTGAGTTCTTAGTTTGCAAAAACTGATCAACAAATCTTCTCAAGCAGTTCGAGGTATGATAATTTGTTAGCCTGTTACTGACTTCTTGACAATTTTATGATACGTCCTTAGATCTTAAAAGGTTACACGTAAGGAATTATGAAATTCATACGTGTAACCTTTAAGAGTAATTTACATTCTACAAGAAATTAATTAATTATTTGTGTGATTGCATCATTGAAAATGATAAAAGTGATGAAGATTACTCGGTAATATGTTTTATATTTCAGTCTTTTATCTAACATTTATTTTCAAGTGAAAATTCACTCGACATTTCTCATAATGATCAGTTCATCTACAGATTTAGTAACATACGTACTCATATCCAAGAAAGCATTAGAGTTGCATTCAAATTAGAATTTTGAATCTAAAAATTTGTAAAAGTTATTTTAAAAATATTTTTCGTATCATATACTGATGCATGCTTTGGTCCGGAGCCTTAAACTACAACATATAACACAATCAAAGTGCGTAAGATCTTAATCTTTTCATCTAAATTCCCTCAAGTCACTAACATATAAAAAAATAATCCACATCGATATAAAGTCACTTTCGGTTTGCAGCAAAAATACATCGACATACATTAAGCGATGAAAGCATAGTTTCAACAAATACACGAGAGTGTTTTTACTGGATCATGATCTTTTGTTAAGTTCTCGATGATGCCGTAAAAATAAAATGATTCGGAATCTTATTATGTAGAATGGATGCGCAAGGTATGGAATCGCTCGATGGGCTTGTGACAGGATGGTCGCGTTTTAGAGAAGAAAGCGGGCAGGGGGCAGGGGCAGGTGGTGCAGAACTCGGAGCGTACAGACGAATCCTGGGGACGGGCGCGATTCCGAGCCCAAGAAAAGCTTGCGAGCCACACGTTGCCAGAGAATCGGCCAAGTGGCCCTCAACGCTCGCTTTTGCGCTCCTGTCCCGTCCAGTGCCCGTGCCATGCTCGCGCGCTGCTCGGCGCCCTTCAAGAACCATCTGCCAATCGAAGAAGAAGATGATGATGATGATGATGATGCCTCGATGCGTTGCGGCGGAAGTTGAACATGGAGGCTGCTGCTCCTCGGAATTTGCCGGACCATCAGTGGCTCGTGACGATGCGGCACCCGCTCTTGCGTTAATCCGCTCGTTCCTCGCCTCCTAATTTTGGGCAACTACTTTTCTAATTCGGGTCCGATTCCGACATGAATTCACACCAGCGTCGGATCCGAACCGGGTCTGCGAGTGTCTTGAGTTTGAATGAATGAGTGAATGAGGGATTGGATGCCGGGGTTTTGTTAGTTTTTGGGGGTTTAGTTTTGTTAGTTTTTCTCGGCGCGGCAACGAAACATCGGCAATTCTTGAGAGTTCTGGTAGTTAGTTCCGGACATGAGGTTGTGGCGGTTTACAATGTAGGTTGAGGTTCGGTTGCCTCTCCCAGCACGGAGCTTCATGGCGGCGATGACAGTGGAATTTGCACTGAATCCAGCAAAATCCGCAGCGAGTTGGAGCTTCGGACGAAGTAGGGTGGAAGGGCGTAATGTGTGTCGGCTGACGGGGACGGAGAGAGTAGCGTTTGCGAGTGTTGCCTGCAAGGATGGTGGGAAGGGCAAACGTCGACTTTTGTGGGTTGCTTGTGCCGACCCGTCGGGCTCGTCTTCGTCGCAGCCCAAGTGAGTGTCATAACTTCGTACATTGGCCTCTAGCAGGACGCCTTATCAGCTCGAAATTATACGCCGTAGTGAAAAAAATTTGTTTGAATGATGGAATTTAGAATGTGTTAGTTTCTTTAGTCTGATCCGTGACCCATATGTGCTGGTCTGCGTCGTGGTTGAGATTCACGCGTCGAGAGCTTGGCTGATGTGAACTTGGAACTTATTCATGGAGTGTTGTTTTTTTTCTCAGACCTCGGAAAGCAAGAAGTAAATGTGAGGGTCCCACAAAGAATGACTTGAAGTTGGTGAAAGATCTCAAAGAGTTCATGTGCGCTTGTGATCTCCCCCCCACGGAGGTTCCGACCACCAAAGATCTCATACGCAATGGCAGGTGGGCGTCCTTCGGCTCTCTGGCCTCATTCAGTAAGTCTTCGATTCAGGTTTTCTTATGCATCTCATATTTGGTCCTTGTGATCTGACTTTGGTCGCCCACAATTCTCAGTCGCTCTGTCATTCAATTTGTTGCTGTAGTTTGCAGTTGCGAGTGAATCCAAGCAGAGTACTATACCTCAAACATGTTTTAGAGTATACACCTCCTCTTCAAATCTCTAAATCTGCCAGTTTGATTGCGGGAGTCCCGATAACATCATTATGTTTCACTGTGTTTATTGTTTATTTACGTCCACTGTGAGACTGTGTTCATGTATCACTCCTTCATCGACGTAGCCTTTTTCGTTCCATATCTCTGCTTGTCTGGTCCTTGTAGTTCTGTTTAAGTTTTACTTTTGTCTTAATTTTTTTCTTTCTGAAAATAACGAGAATAAGTTGGTCTGGACATTTTGAAGAAAAGTTCCGGAACTTGGAGTGACATGTCTTAGTATGCACTCGAGGCTTATCAGTAGGCGAAACAGCACGGAGACGCAGGAAGATCCCAGATAGATCAAGCTTATATGTTTCATGTTAGTGAACATGGCCATGGTCGTTCTACTATCATACGTTCACTAAGCCTAGTGACAACTTAGGTTAGGAGAATGGGCACATGCCTTTCAAGTTTTCCGAACTTAGAAGCCACTGTTCCTTTGCTCTCAGTGAATTTTTTTTATGCTTGACTAATCTGAAACCTCGCGAATATGCTTGTAATCACTAATCCAATTTTCATCTGCAGGCAGGATCTCGCTAATGCAGTTAGACGGAGGGGCTACAAGGTTGTGGCGCATCTTTTGGGACTTGCTCCCGGACCAGAAGCTGCTCATAGCACCTCTACAGATGAAGCTAAAGAATCTACAGCCATTTCAACGACGAGAGACAGTAGCGTAAATGGTGCGGCGGGAAACTTTTCAGCAGAGTCTCACCAGGCATCTCGCAAAGGAGACAACGAAACCGGTTGCGTAACAGTTTCTAATAGTGAAGCCGAAAGCTTGAGTCCTGGGAGATCTGTAAGTGAAGGTGAGAGCTTGAATGAAGCTGTCTCCTTATCTGAAGGTACTCTTAGAGAGAGTTTGGCTAGCTCACCAACGCTTGTGCCGGAGATTCTCAACACAGAAACTCAGAAGCAGGAGTCAGTGGGACAAACTTCTTTAGGAGTGAAAGCGGACTACATCCAAGAACGTCAGTTGAATATTATCAAAGGTAAGTACATTATGCTGCGTGTTGAGTGCTGTAATACGATTCATTCATACATACCAAAGCCACAAAGTGTGAGCTCTCCTGCTCATAAGTTGCAGATATGCTCCAGCAGTCTTCTGAGGTCTGATCTCCAAGTATAAAAGAAGTAAAGCTTATAGGGTACAAAATAGTAAAAGTCAAATGACGTTTTATATGTGGTTTACGTAGGACTAGGGTTTTGTTCCTTTTGTTTGATTTTGCGCTGTATTAATATATATATCGTGCAGGTGCAAGCCAAACCTTGGATCTTTTGCAGAAACTAAATTCTGGTTCAAAAAGTGAAGATGGCGTTGATGGTAATGAGTCTGAGAGCGATTACTCTGACGATGAGTATGAAGATGATGAAGAAGACGACAAGGATAGCATCATAGGAGTGCCAGTGCCCGGACCTGGCTCTAGCTTTGAGTCACCTGAGGAATTTGCCGCTACCAAGGCTGCTCTCTTGAAATCTAGGATACTTGAGTACTTTGATAGTCGGTGGGTTCTTGTCCATGAACGGCACAACTTTGCGAAGTTTTGTGATTATTGTGACCATTTTGTGTTTCCCGTTTCTAGAATGACAAATTTACGACTCACTAGTGATTGTATGTCAGTGTTTCTGTTTTAAGTATCTTCTGCACACAATGTTTGAGTGTGTTACGAAGTACTAGTGTTGGTCTGCAGTAAAGAAGATCAAGTGAAGCCAGAATCAATCCAAGATGCTAGGACCACGGAGCAATTGGCCATGGAGCAAGTCAATAATGTTCTCGAGGTACAAGCGGTCATTCCATTCGATCTTGTCTTCACACCAAAATTTTTAACGCCACTGAATGAATGTGTTTCTGCAGTTTGCAAAGCCTTATCAAAGTTGTGAGGATATCAGTAAGACATTTTTCGGTACTTCAGTCTCGAGTAAATCTATCAGTGCATCCAGTTTAAACTTTCTCCAGTTCCTTCTGCTTGCTTGAAGTCCGACGTATTTTATTTTTTCCTATTGTGCTTGATAGGTTAGCCTATAATGGTGGAATGGGGGCACTTGGGTCTGAACTGCTCTTTTGTTCACATCATATATGACAAATCTTGTGGTTGTGTGATGCACAGAGAGACACCGAATTAGAAAACAATCAAAAGTTAGAGGTTGAGAAGGAGTTAGAACGCTTCAGAGACTTGCTGGTCAGTTCACACTACACTTTGAGGATTAGAATTGGTGTTCTTTAAAAGTTTTGAGGCGCTTGTCGTTGTTTTGTTTTTATTGATGTATAGGAGGCTGCTTGATTAGCGATTGCTGCCCTGATGTATTCAATCAATGTCTCCAGCATGCAAGGGAGTTAGTTCTTTCCGAGGTTACACAGGAGCTGGAGGAAGCTAAGGTACTCTCATAATCCCAAGAGGTCTATCCACAGGCGTCAAACGCGTCGGGAATAACTCTAAAATTTAACGAACCTTGAGTGCGCTTGTTATGAAGATAGTCTGTGAGTAACATTCTTCTTCTGTGCGTGAAATGTGTTTCTACGCCCATGAATAATTCTTATTAAGGTTTTAAGGAATATCCCAATTTCACCGCAGGCTCAATTTTCTCTAGCCCGAGCAAAGGCAACTGCAGAGCTGGTCCACGCCACACAACTTGCCGTTGAAAGGGAAGCTCGATTGCAGCAAGCAGAACAAACCCTGGCAAGTTTGAGACAGGTGAGAGTCTCTGAATCCTTTGTCAATACATTCCAGTATAATGGGTGTGATGTCCACGTCATGGAGTCACTATCTAAGCCTAGCTTCAGCGACGTATAGTTGCGCCTCTCTTTACTCGAGATATTTTTTAAATTTGTTGGGAGTATAAATGGAATATGATCGTGTTTCGAATGAAGGTTGCTGGTTATCATGGCAAGTTTGAGTTTATGCCTCTTGATATGGGTTGTTAGATTTCAGTGTGTTGACCTGTTCTTTTGTAATTGGAGCTTGTGGTGTTTCTGCTCTATTCTGTTTCTGATTAGAGAGGCTCATATGTTCTAAGACGTGGGACTAAAACCTCCTCTATAGGTACACTTGGAATGGTGGGGCGAAGCCGGACAGGTGGAAGTCGCCGGAACCTTCAATGGATGGCAACATCGGATACTCATGGAACCTGATCCCTCGTCCGAAATTCCTAAAGCAGACGGCTCAAGGTTGGTTAGAAATTGCATTCACCCTATAATCTTGCTTGTCTGGCTCACGTGATCATCACCTTGTGGTTTGACAACTATCGACACTTGCATGAGCCCGCTTGAGATTTGAATGGGAAATAGACTGGTTGTGTGTGTTAGACATTGAATTTTACGTTTTTGTAAAATATAAATATGAATAATTTGTGCTGCATTAGCAGAGTTGTCTTCTTGAGATAAAGATAAATACGTGAAGGGCAAAAAAGATAAGTCTGAGGAAGAAAGAGCCACTTCTTGAATTCGAGTAAATGAAATACGGAAATTCTTTATGCAATCTGCCCGGCTTACGGGCGAATTGCCAGACTTGTCGTCAGACTTGGCCTTAGATCCAACGTTGGTTAGCTGATTTGACACATCAAAAATGAAAATTCAACATCAAGTGTAAAAATTAGCTTTGTTTACAAATCATAGTTCAATTTTGCTATATTGCTAATTGAACATTGTTTTTTATTTATTGATATGTAATTTTTTCTTAAACAATAAATATTTCTTATTTATAAACTAGTGCTTGGGATATGGAACATTTCGAGACAAGTGATAACAACCTAACACCACCACCTGTTTCTTTTGTGTATGTGCTTCAGGGGTCCCATGATGTGGGGAACGCATCTCTGTCTTTACCCAGGAATATATGAGGTAAATAAATCTAAGCATTTTGTTGATCTTATTAACTTCAAAGGGATGTAGACCTATCACAAAAATGTTTTGGTTGTGGTAAGTTTGCATGTGATTTGGTCGGTCTAGTCTAACATGCTTTTTGCCGGCGACATTTATACCAAGCTGGAAAGATCTGTACCCAGTATTTTGCTTTCCTTGCGTCTTCTTGAGCTTTGTTTAGGAATTGTTCGCAATTCAGACACCATATTCGGGTATTGTTTTCTAGCCAAAGTTTTGAATTCGAAATTCACAACTGCTCTGATATTTATTTGCCTATATCATGTTTCCCTCACCTATTCTTTCAACCTTCCTGCAGATCAAGTTTATCGTAGATGGGAACTGGCAGTTGGACCACAGGAGAGAGGTCGTAATGCGGCACGGCAATCAAAATAACGTTTTGAGAGTGGAATAAAATTCACTAATTTAGAGCTTCTGAACCGTGTGATTTAGGGGCACACATGGTCAAGAGCGATAAGATTTTGACATTTCTAACCTAGACAACTGTGTCTGACGGGCATTGTAATCTTAGCGCCTTTGAAAGTTATGGTGCGATTGAGTCAAATATGAAGTATAGCTCAGCTCGGTGTATAATGGTTCATATTCCTTGATCGAAGGAACATTTTCCGATTGTAATGTTCTCACTTTTAGTGCTTCCATCACGTTTTCCGACTTCATCACGGCTCTGACTGGTACAAGTAAAAGGAACGGCCAGCTTTGTGAAGACTTCATCTGAAACGTATGTATTGGGCCAAGTTATCAATTCAAGTTAGTCCATAAGTGAGTCGCTCACCAAAGTTCGTGAAGATCGAAGACAAAAAGTTCCTGCAGTCTCACTGGTGATCTATCTTACTTGCTGTCACCAATTTGCACGTAAATGTATCACAAGGAAGTATGAAATGATTGTTCGATTGGATACAGTTGTTATTCAAGCCAAATCGGACTCGCAGATATTCTGTATCACAAACGCATTAAGTTTAGGATTGCTTCGAAAGTATGGTATAGCGTGGACGGCAGCTTCCAACTTGAAATGAATCAGGACATCAGAGAAGAATTCCCGGTAGACTTTAAAGAGTTTAAGCAGAAAGCTACATATTGCCGATGCAAGCTTTAACTGTCCCTACTTCAGCCCTGTCTGAGCAAGTTGCTGAGGCTAAAGTCATTTTTTCTGCTTAAGAACCCTTCTGCTGGGGCTGTGGACTTCGTGGACAGCTTTTTGGGACAGTACAAATGTTTACAATCTAGTTTGCAGGAGTTAAGGCTTCCTACTGATCCCACCTACCCTCAGTGTCATCAGTAGTGGGATGTAGTGGAATCGTGAGAAAGCCAAGAAGATGAAAGCATTAACAGGAGTTTGAGAATGTAGTCCCTGCAACTCTACAAATCATAAATCTGGTTATATGTAAATGTATACGCTCAATCTTCATACGAGGGAGATCCATTCTTTGTAGACGGGACATTGTACATTGTTTTATATTCGTATTTTTGCAAAGAAAAAAACTAAAATTTTGGAACTTTTTTTACAAACCTTTTTAACAGAATATTGTCATGTGTAATTTTCAACCTGTGATTTGGAATAGATTGAAGGTTCTTTACATGAATATATATTTAAACTTACTCAAACTTCCTGGAGTCTCGTATGTCAAGTTTTCTGAGGTAATTTAACAAATCATATTAATGATACGACAACTGAGTTATATAGCGCGACTGATCAATATTTTACTTTTGCTTTCAATTCTTCAAAATATTGTTAAATGAATAACCACGAACATGTTAAAATGAATGAAGAGAAAGAATATCCACAACCACCATAAATTAAATTGCACCGGAGCAGTAGAAAATCATTACAACTTTTTAAGAGGGAAGCTGGTAACTGGAACATGAAAAAAAGAGTACGCAAAGCACTCGTCGTCCTACTTCCTGCTTTAGCTTTAAACCCCTCTCCTATATTGTAGAATCAAGAGGCCCAGAACAACATACAGAAGAAAAGGGAAAAGTGAAAGGAGTTTCATCAAAAGAATGAAAAAGTGAGACAGCAATGAACAAACCAGAAAAAGATGAAGAAGGGAAAAAAAAACCGCGAGCATAAGTGCAAGGGAAGGAGGAGAGAGGTCCAGACTCCAGATCTTAAACAGAGTTTTACTGGAATAATGGATGCCAGAAGATTCCGGCGATGGCATCCAGCTCAGACATTGAAGGTGTGTACAACTACCAGCGAGTGATGTCACGAAGGAAGGAAGGAAGAGAAAGCAGCCTCTGCCACTGTCACTGCGGACCCACCCACACGAGACCTCCAACTTGTCATTACAAATGACATCAACGTGCCCTGGAATGTGCTCCTTCCGCCTGCTGGAGCTCTGAAGGGGAGCCACTTCTGCCCCGCTCTGCTGCTGCTCATTTCGTGTACGCTTTCCTCGAGATCGATCCATCTGCACGCCTGATCCGCTGCTGCACGAGACTACATTTCCTTGTCGTCGACGATGGGATGCACTCCAACGACTCCACTTGCAGGGCCTTTACTTTTGGGTTCATTCTCAGCTTCTGTCGGTCAATCGTCTGCAAAAGGAGATCCGGTCTCGCCTCTTTCTTACTGTTCCCCATTTTTCACTACCCAAGAATCCGGTCCCTGTACTCTGCATGTCACCCGGAAAGAAGTTCCTTTTTGCACTCCGTTATGTCGATGCTTTATCTTCTGGAATATGATCCTCTCTGATCGTTATCTCTTCGCTTTACACTGTCCCCAAATCCTTCAAGTCTCTTCTTCGGTCATCCACCACATGAGTGAGAAGGTAAATGTAACTCGGTGCTCAGTCGACGGTGGTTTTGCCTTGTTAGGAACTTGAAAGTCCTTCACTCTGGAATTCAGTTTATGGTCGACAGATTAACTTGTCCTCGCTCAGCCTTAGAGTGCACTCCAAGTCTCTGTTGAAGTGCTCACAATGGCGACACATTCCACTCACTTCCATTTCCCACGTGAAACTTCGACGATATCTTTCATCTAGATTCACCGTCGCTAAAACCTCCATGTCCAAATATCCCACGTTCAGTCAAACTTCTTGAACACATGAGCAGCATCGGATGTGATATCTATGAATCTTTTGCACATGGTTTGGGATGATCTCGTCGTGATTGAAGACCAGCTGACCAACTGTAGGGAATATACACTACCATCGTCAAGGACACGATGATGTGACACGTGAGATTCGATGGCTGAGGAAAACATTGCCTTGCCGTTAATGAAGCGGTCAAGAGGTTGAGATTCTCATGATCGAGTTACTTTGAAGGCCTCGTTGCCTTCGATACCGGCGGACATGGAAAGACAAGCTCCAGTAAAAAGCCGGTCGATCTTATCTAACGGTTTGTTACTGGATCAAACAACTCACTTTGAACCTCGTTAGCTTGTACACAAGCATGTTCAGCTCACGTGGACGTGACCCTTGCCAAAAAGAGTGAAACACATACGTACTTGGAATTGAGCGCTTAATAAGTCAATTCTATTTATTCATGTCTCTCGCCAACCAGCCTTACAAGAGGCCAAGAAGATTCCTTCCTCGACCCGCGTTAAGTACTCTGTACCATCTGCTCCTGGCCTTGTAAATGTTCACAATCGCTGAGTCTGCAGGATCTTCGAACAGGTAATTCAGGTAGTGTAGGATCAGCCGGTGGAACAACCTTGGGTTTGTGAATCAAATATTTTGGAAGTACAAGGAGGACTTGCTTGTTACCTTCCAAATCAAATAGTGGCAGTTTTGTGATTAACGGAATTCGTCCATTCGGTTGGAGCCGACAGAGGACCGAGGACAACGATTGTGGGTACAGAAGTAATGGTGGTATATTATGGCTTCCCTATAAACCGTCCCTCCTTCGTACTGGCTCAAAAAGCCGAGCTTCTAGCTGATATCGCGATGACTAGGGCAGATCAGAACCGTCTCTCATAATTAACTGTGGGTTATTGGGCCTCCAATTCCTTAAGTTCTCCCGGCAGTAATTAAGTCTCAGAAACGGGCACATTCCCCTATTGTATCAGTGGCACAAGGCTAGCTTTTGTGCAGTCTTCAGATCCTAATGAATGATATACACATCGGATGTCTGTAGATAAATGAAACACTTTTTGTTACTGCGGAATGAGAGTATTGTCGTTTTGGCACATGCAGTCAGGGATTGGATATCTGAATACCGAGTATTTTGGCTTTCTCAGGGTAGCTGCACCAAGTCTATCCGAATGTGATTCTCTTACTTGTTTAGAGAACTCGCTCCAGGTAACATTTGAGGTGAGCAGATTCGCCAAGGTTGCCTTGTCTGGATGTATAGACTTCCTGAAATCGAAGAAGGTTCGATGGCCAGTCTGCAGACACAATCTCTAACAACTTTTTAGTACCATGCTTTGATCAGAGGGCCATCTTCGAGAGAGGTGGAAGGAAAATACTAATTGATTGTCATAATCCGAAAACCAGCTTGGTAATAGAAGTATCCTTACTGGAAGAGATCCATTATACGCACCAGGACATTAGGGAAGTTTCCAGCAGCAGTTGACATGTACACGTCGCTTTTTTGCAAGACGAGGAAGTCAAGAGCAGCTAGTTGGAGCCCATGAGTTTTGAGAGGTCTCAGCTCTTCCTCAGCAGCCAAACTCTCCTTAGTTTCAAGTAAAGGAAAGAGATCTCGCAAAGGTTTCAGCCTCGCCTCTCCACCATACACAGACTGGAAGCATCAAACAAGAACTTTTTATTAGTATCAAGTTGCATCGTAATGGCAAAAGAGCTCACTCTTCCCACCAGATAATTTCGGCTTAGTTTGATCACCAGCCAACCTTATCTACAGCTTATCAGGAGGGTTTCAAGCTTGATCAGAGGCGCACACATGAATATATTCGATGTAGGTCCCCCTCGAAAAGTATAAGAGATATCACCTCTTCTAAGAGTGGAAAACAAAAATTCCAAACAAAATTTCGTACCTCTCCGGCCATGTATATGATTGTGCTGTTATCGTATCCAAGACCTGCTAGTAGAAGGCCTGCCTCTTCGGGTGAAAGAGGACAGCTTCCATTCATGCGAAGGTAAGTGGAATGGAACTGAGCCTTCTCTGCCCTATTCCTGCATTTCACCAGTGAATGAACTTGATGTTAATAACTTCCTACTGTGTATCTACTACGGTAAGATTATTGTCAAGAGTACTATAGTGTCGATACGTCTTCGTTATCACATCATCTCAGGACTGAAACACTTACTGAAATAGAGATCTGCGATATGCAGAGAGTGCTTTTCGCTCTGCCGTGCCTCCGTCGTAGTAGCACGCTGAATGTGAAATCATGTCTTTTTCAAACCGTAAATGGAGTCCAAGGAATCTTCCAGCATTTGGCATCTTCGATGCACTCTTATTTGCCAGCAACCTCCTCTTATGATGATGTGACACTCCCTTCTTCTTTTGCGCTGGCTTCTGGCTGGGCTCAACAGATGAGGACCGGGAAGCAGTTGTTGCGTCAACGATTGCCTTCGTCAAGGCTGCTAGTTTCGCTTTAGCTCTGATTCGTTCAACAAGCTTCTCGCTCAGCTCACGTAGAGAAGGAACAAATCTCAAAGCAATGAAGTTTGTAAAGCAACGAAGCTTGACAACTTCCAGAGGCAAGTCGTCGAATGTAAGTTTATGGTGATACTTCCGGGTGGCTGCAAGACCATAACTGCAATTTAAGACAAGTTAATAGTGAACCTCCAGGAAAGCTTCAAATGATAAAATTTTGGCTGATATCATTGCATTTGCCTCCACTCCTCAAGGTCTGCAGCCTGAAGATCAGTAACTTCAACAGGTAAATGCATCAACATTTAAGTAGCTCCAAGGGTAACGGAACGAGTTTCAGGTTGAGAACAGCACGCGAGATAGCTTTCATCATTAAGCAAAATTCTGTGAAGAATTCACCAGTTGCTGTTAGCGATCAAGCTAGAACTGTTTGAGAGTGAGGATCACCTTTGCATAACTGGCAACACGTTTTCCAAGTACCATTCCTGATTGGAGTGTTTGGGGATATAAGTTATGCACGTGGGTCGCTTCTCGCATTTGTCATTGTACTCTGGCGTGCTCCAGTCCAGATCCACCGGTAGATCTCTGACCACTGGCAAGTACTCTTTTAAGGAGAAAATGAAGTGATCGATGTCGTAGATGTCATGAAATTTGCTAGCAACAGAAAAAGGTAATATTATCAATATTCAAATTACGAAAACCAGCAAAGATGAAAACGTAGAGGTTCTATGAAATTACTTTCAAGACACTGTGGAAGTGATTCTTCTGATCCCAAACAACTGGTTCTCTCTGTCGTTTGGAAATGCTTGAAGAGCAACTTAACTCATTTTAATGATGGGCAGTAATATGTACACATGTTTGACATTCTCGATATGTTCTATAAGTTGGTTTCGATACTAACAAACCTGGAATCGTTCCAAACGCCACTATCTCGAAAATAAGGAACCACTAGAGTTGCATTCAACATCTTCGCCACTGCAACGGCGTTGGTAACCTGACATTAAGTGACACCCATCCTCAGTACATACAGTAATTCGAGTTGGTTGTCATCATTGAGATGTTGGTTTATATATATCAAGACGTCATGTACATGAAAAACCCAAGAATTATATCGACAATCTTTAGTCTTGAAACTATTGATTATGCAGTTGCTTATTTAAGAAAGTCATACGGGTACATAAGTTCAATGCGCAAATGCTCACACATATATGCAGCTGGAAAAGACCACCCGTGCAGAAGACCTGGAAATATCCATTATTTGTAGGTGCTGCATCATTCCGAACAGAAAATCCACGACCAAAGTCACGTTCAATTTAAAATAGATGCTTGGAATTCACATGCATACATGAACATAAGCTGAATTTGATGCATGGGAAAGCCATGACTAAAGAGTCTAGGCAAGTTGATTACCTTTTTGGACTACCTGGGGCTTCACACAAGGTTTCCATCCCTGACTACCTGGTGAGTTCCACAACTCATCTGCATAAGTAGTATTCTCACCACCCTGAACGACCGTAACGACAAGCATCAAGAACAGCGGCACCAGTCCATCTGACCTCTACACACTTGCATGTCAAATTAGTGCTTTCGAATAATGAATGCCTGCAGACAATTAACAGCATAACCTAGTAACTTCAAATTGCATGGACAATTATAGGATATTATCGTCCTTTCTTCCATCAAGCGACTGAAAAATTGCATGAACCAGATAAAATCTGAAAAAAAATCATTTAAATAGACAGAATGTTCCGAGACAAACCTTGGATATATGAAGTTCTCTGCTATGAAACAGACTCTCGTGTATCCGTCTCGGCGGATAGTATTCCTATTAAAAAAATCGGCTCCGACAATGTTAGAAGACATCGATTGTAGTGATAGCAACTGACATGAATGCGAGTTGCATCCGCTAATCGCTGCACAGTTGCAACAAAGAAGGCTTGTGCACAGCATGCATGACTCCTACAATCTAATTGCGGTCTCGAAAAACTTGCAGCTGCTAGAGTGAGTGAATTGTTGGAACAGAAATTTAAACTTACAGACAGCAGACGAGCATTTCCGAAAAACGCTGCAGTTGTGGCGAGAGCGGCATCGCCGGTTCCCGTGTCGTAGCCCAGCCAAGATACAAATGCCCAGCCCAGAAAAAGCCCAACGGCCGTCCTGCTGCGCTGGGCAGCAGAAGGTGCAGTCGCCTCCATGTCCTTCTCATCCTCGAACGAATGTTGGCGCTTCAGCTTCATACTTCTCAGTCGATTCATTAGCGACATTTTCACCCCCACGCTCTCGCAGGCCTTCTTCACCTGCATACCGACGATCCCCGACTCATACAACGCCCCGCCTCACCACCACAACTACGAACGAAGTACAGAACAATATTCACTCGTTCTAGCCGTCGAGTTTAATTGTTAATCCGGACCCTCTTACGATTTCCACAATCTATGTGTCAATCTCACTTGTCATCGGCAGAGCCAGGATATCAAAATTCCGTCAGTCTGATATTAAGAAGGCGAGGCAAGGGCAGTGACAAGTGGAAAAGTCCGTCAAGAAGTCCAGTCATCACATTCTCGATCCACCATGAGCACCACTAATACGAAGTCCGAGAGTGTCACCGATCGATGAATCATCGTCGTCCATCTACGGTTGCACAAATATCCATTACTAAGTTCTTCTGCTGCCTTCTGGTATGGATCGCCAAAGCACAACGGAGACGCCATCACTCATATCCGCTTAAACCCCAACTAAACCCCTTAACCCCTCCTTCCTTCCCTCTCTTGCCTTGCCTTGCCTTGCCTTGCCCGCTGCTCAGCGCTGTCACTTTCAAGTACTCGATCGTGTACGTCACAACTACTCTCTGAAATCTCTGATCACATCACCGTACCCATCACTTCACTTCAATTCTCTTCGACTGTTTTCTGAGCCTCAATTGGGCTGCCTCTCATGCACCGTGTGACATGAAAATCGATTGATTGTTGTCTCGTACAATTTTAGGAGCAGTACCCTCTATGTCAGACACAAGTTCAAACTACTACAGTCAGCCTAAGTCCAAGTTCCAGTGCTGACTCCCGTCCCGTCACACAACTCAAATTCATTCAATCATTCCAGTACAGTACAGTCCATATTACACTACAGTACTGTACGTTTGCAGAATCAAGGTTCTAAAGCGGCCAACTAACCACGAATCTGCTGTGCACTGCGACGGTATCACTCGGCTAGAAAGTACAGACACGCACCTGAATTTCATGTGACTTGAAATGAACTGATCTGAACTGAGTCAGCCGAGAAGAGAAGGGGCTATGGAGGTCTTGAACAAAGAATAATTAATATTGATCTTTGGTGGGGATAACTCTTCTTTCCTCTGTTTCAATGGATAATAATTAGACTGGAAGAAGCACAACTCACACTTCCGACTTCTTCTTTGACCACTCACTCACGGACTTCCCAACCCTTCTTGGAGCAAGCACACTTTTCATCGACGAAGTGGCTTCGATCTTCCTCAATGAAAAGTTTTATCTTCTTCCTTTTCCAGTATATTCATCTTAAATGCATAATCCTGTCCTCATACCGCTCGATCTTTCGGACGTGATCTCATACCAGAGACTCACACTTTCACTTTACTTGATGAAACGAATTTAGAAAGAGGACGGTGACAGAGTATCCAAGATTTTCAAGATTACTTTTTCAATGATTTACGACGACAATTGTCGGAAACGGGCCTCATCGATGTCATTCGACAGTCTTCATGGTCCTCGTCGAAAGGTTAGACCGCCTAGGATTTAATGCCCACCTGAACGGAATTCCGACTTCCATGCGCAGCAAGGAGGCGGTCTGCCGCGTGCCTCCAAAGTGTTTCCCGGAAGATGGGGGCCATAATTAGCGACTGATTACGACGCTATCAATTAGAACCGACTTTTGGAGTCACGGGAAAATCCACCATTACGGTACTACAGGATTCCAAGACAAAACTTCTTGTCTCAAAACCTCACACTCGCTTCCAACCAATCAATCAACCAACTCCCATACTATACAGTAGGAAACAACCACACAATCTAAAATCCGCTTCAAACCTCGACTTCTTTAACCTTTACAAACAATCTCTACAACGCAGAGAGGGAAAAACACACATCTCGCTACGACAATGCTGAAAAATTGCGATTCCTCTCAGATTCGTGCTATTCAATCGCGTAGCATCCAAGCGCACCCGAGATCGATACTTTCATGGCGGCCACCGATTCTTGGGAGGTATCTTTGCAAGTCATGGCTTGTCATCCGGAGGCTCGGGGTAGAGTTAACGCCCCGAGAGGGCGCAGGGTTTAGGACGTTGGCCAGTCTGTAACTCCTGCCTCCGGACCCGGAATCAAGATTCTCGACGTCGAACGTTGGACTCGGCGGACTGGCCAAGGCGCGGATCACTGTGCCGACGCTGCTGGTGCGGAAGTGGCGGGAAACTCCCGCCCTTTGGACATGATTCACAAATCATTCCTCTCGCGGAATATTCTCTTCGCATCTGCAGCGCGTCCCCCAGCCGCGCCACTTGCCGGCGCCGTGTTTTTACACGCGTCGCCGTTTCGAGAAGCCGTCCAAGAGAGAGCTCCCACACGCCCTTTTCGCCGAGGCCCCGAGCCCTCCCGTCGTTCCCCACAAGGCGCTCATGCGCAGGAACAGGTTCGACGCCTTGTTTTCTTTTCCATCCTTTATAATATTCTTATCGTTCCTATTTCGCAACATGCCATTGAGTATGCCGTGCTTGACAAATTGTAAATCTGAATGGTGTTTGTGTCGGGTACATTTTGCCTCGAAATTTGATTCGCTGTACAGGATTAGCATGTTATTGTTGCAAAAGTTGCGGCTATATGTATTACATGTGGCAATATTGTAGATGAGCTGGTAATAGACTATGAATGGAAAGGCCCGTAACAACCGACTTTTACAACAAAAATACTTTAATTCCATATCTAATGAGGAAGTAAATGAATGTTAAACAGATAAATTGGAAGTACATTTATCTTGATCATAATAAATGATATTCATGTACCTTTCATATCTATCAAGCCATAATAATGAATTAATATCAAAATGATGGAATACAATCACATTCAATAAAAATGATAAAAAACAAACATATGTCTGATGTTTCTTCTATGCATGATAGTATTGTGTAAATATAGTTTATTAGATCAATGATATATACTTCTCAGTTTGATGCTCTGATTTTCAGTCCGAATCATACCTTATCGTCATGGTTTTGATGCGAGTGTTTCCGTCCTTTTTGCAATACAACTCTATCCTTCCCTTCTATTCGTATTATCCAGGCTGACGGAAATGTCCGCTGTGCCAAGTGTTGCTCTGTCGGCTCCTCGGGTGTTGTTCTCGTTGCAAGAGGAACGGCAGCAGCCTTTCTATGAACCGGAGGTCCTGCCGCCAACTTCGGTGAACCTGGAGCCTTGGTCTTGGAGCGCTGCTGTTTGCTTTTATGTGCGTCTCCGATCTCCTGCTCTGCCCTTCACCGCTTCCGTGCCTTGCTGCCGGTCGCAATCCGGTGACAGTACCAGCCTCTTTTCGTACAGACATAAATATTTCCTCTTTGCCACGAATCATATAATTCTGAATGAGTCAAGACCGAGCTGGAGGAATTGGAAAAGTATAGGTACTTTTTTGCCTTTAGCAATAGGTCTCATGTGATGGTGCTCTGCATGAGTAATATAGCGAAAATACGGTAAGATGTCGTATGTCTTATCTTATACTGATGAAACCATAGTTATATACTGTACCGATTTCGCATCACAAGAAGAATATTTACCTCTGCACCTAACAAGTACAATATATACATGTAAAACTGTACACAAAGCACATGAATATATCAAGAATATCGAATAAAATGGTTGTTATCCAATGGATTAGATAAATTATTTGTCTTTGCAAAGTAATTGAGTTCTTCGTCTACATTATGATGTAAAATATTTTGAAAAGAGTGTGATACGTTAGCTCCAAGAAATATTACAATTACCGTCCATAGCTCCACATTGAATAATTAGAAGATAATTACTCACATGCTCAATTATAAGAAACTAGTTAACGGAATAGGGCTAGATGGATGAAATTTATTTCTTCTAATTCTATAGAATATGCACATGAAAGTAAACTAGAAATATTATGAACATCCACATCGAAGACAATCTAATCCAAACGAATGTTTAGTGAACTGAACTGCTATAGTGATTCATGAGGAAGACCACTCACTATCTCTATTTGGTCAGTTATCTACCTTGTGATTGTTTGATGAAAAATTTAGTCTTTTGTCTAAATTTTTGTCCTATTCTTACGATTTAAGGTTTGCCATTAACTTGAAGCACAAAAGGTAAGTTATGTAATGAAATCTATATCTATATATGTATTTCTACCATATCAAATGTTAGAAATATCTCATATGAATTTGTAACAAATGTTAGATGGAGGGACAATATGATTACCACCTCTAAAAAGTCCATGAAACTGCAGTCTCAATGAGTGTGTCATTGCAACGAATTTGTTCTCACATCGTTGGGAGGGAAATGCAAAGCCAATGGGAAATCTTTGGACGACTTTGACTCGTGGACAAGAGCATTCGAGAGCCGTTACAGGAAGCCTGAATAACTTCTCCTTTCGTCACAATCGAATACGTCTTGTTGTGCCACTACCAACGTATTCAATAAATTCAATGTATCGATAAGTTAAGCCAGATATAAGACTTTTAAAGCTCGACATGACCCCAATCACAATGGGGTGAGAGGTTGAGGGTGTTCATGATCCCAGTTCAAAAAAGCATTGAAACACATCAAAGGTAAAGTAATAAAACACATGAAAACGGGTTCACTTTTCCTGCAAGTTGAAGAAGTCCACCAGTCACCAAGTCCAGGACCACTCTAACAAGAATTGTTTCCTTCAATTAAGTTTCCGCAAAAATTAGACTGGAAAGGGAGAGCCGTAGCTGGAGTGACGAGATCAGTGGACAAAAGTCCAGTGATCTCGTGACTTTTGCATCTTGACGATTCTCGAGAGGCGACTGAATGCACAAACCTCTTCTCGACGTGTAGATCTCTTGCAGTGGATCACAAGGGGCACAACGACAGCCGTACAGACAGAAATTGCTTTCCTCTTTTATCAGGCAGAGGAAAAAGTAGGGGAATACCCCTACAAGTAGTACAGTACAGTACATGGAACAAACCGAAGGACTGAAATGTGCTAGCCCCGATAGCATCCCAAGGGCAAAAATAATGTTATTATGAGATATGCACCGGGACATAACGGACTCTGCTTTATTCGTGCGCTCAGACAATTCTGCTGCAGCTGCTGCTGCTGCGGCCCAGGGCCAAGGGCAGCGATGTCGCAGTTCAGTCGGAGCAGCAGCAGGAGCGGCTGCGGCGACGGGACGGAAGGAGACGACGAGGATGAACCGACGGTCGCCGCATCCATCCATCCATCCATCCCCGACATCCCGGTTCTCCGTCGGAAGATGCGTGCTTCCTTCGCAAGGTCCGTAAAGTGAAAATTACCCGGGAGTCCACGAAGGGAACTGTGCCGAGGTGGAGAGTAAGTTCGGGAAATATTCGCGAAACTTCGAGGCTTTCGAAGTTTCGCGAATTTTCGGTTTCTGCAACTTTTTGTCGCGGTAACATCGGAGGAACCGACGGCGTCATTGAAATAGGCACAAGACACTTATTCCATTTTTACATCCACCGAACACGTATTCAGTAACGCCGGTAGCAAGAATTTCAGTTGGACACATGGCCTTGCTCCAAAGGGCATTTTGCGACTAATCAACAAAAGCAAAGGCAGCGATCATTATTTATGAGTTAAATACCGTGGCGAGGTATTTTTAAAAATTAACATCTAAGGCAGTTTATTAATGGCAAAAGTGGCATCTTTTTTAGAATGCCAGTTGTAACGAGGCCTGCGGTAGAGTGAAAATTGCCCGAAGGAAAAGGACCAATCGAAAAATTCGCGAAACTCTGAGGCTTTCGGGCCGGTTTCTGCAACGTTTCGGCGCGGTGACAACGGAGGAAACCTGGTGGTTTGACCAGCGGCAGAATGCCGGCAGACAGACAGACATGCGCCGCGGTGCGTTATGCGTTGCCGGCCGGGGTCGCGCTTGGAGTCGGTCGGTCGAGCTGACTCATCCGTCCGTTCATGGAATGGGCGCCGTTCACGAAGAAGATGCTCACGATTCTGGTCGTATAAAGGGGCGGGCGGAGTGCGACGCAAGGAAGAGAAGGAGGCGACGCTCGCCCGCTCGCCCGCCCGCCCGCCCGCCCGCCCGCCGTCTATAAAAGGTCGCACTGGATTGGCGAAGACGAGGAGGAGTAGAGTAGAAGGAGGAGGAGGAGGAGGGAGAGGGAGAGCAGGAAGAGGAAGAGGAGGAGGAAGATGAAGATGAAGATGGAGGAGGAACACTTTTGTCGTTGTTTTTGATAGGGGAGGACGGAATCGTGCACACATGAGTTTTCAAGAGGAGCGAGGAGGGGACATGCCCGATCCCGAGCCTGATGATGATGAGTGTTTGAGACGGCTTGTTGAGTGTTTCTTGAGAGCAAGAAGGGAGCAGGTGTTGGGGACGATGCATTAGAAAGAAAGAAGCCTAGCGAAGACGCAGGTTTGGCTTTTAGCTTTTAGCATTTGGCTTATGGATTTTTGGCATTTGGGCTTTTGTCAGTCACGGGCGTGTTGATTGGCGAGGATTTTTCGTGCTAAAGGATCAAGTTGCTGCCACGGTGGGTTGCTGGAGGCGTGCCACATGCTCCCATACTCCGGGCATTTACTGCACTTTGCAAGACAGGGCAGGGGAGGGCAAGGCAAGGCAAGGCAAGGCTAAGGCAAAGGCCAGGCCAGGACAGGTACGTCCTTGGGATGGTGACGCCCAACTTGCCTTTTCCGGGTTGTCTTTAGTTGCCGCTGGCGTTGTGCAGTTAGTGCACGGGAGTGCAGAAGGGCTAGTCGCAGATAGAGAAAGTACAGCAGCAGCAAAGCCGGAAAGTGAAAGCAGAAGACAAAGTACGGAAGGAAGGGTGGGAGCCGACCTTGGACTCGTCCCACCTCGTGGAGTTGGTGTCGCTGAGTGCTGACGGTGGTGGTGCTGGTGCTAGAGGTGGTCTTCAGCTTCACACTGGTCTAGCTAGCACTATCACACACGCCCTGTCGGTCGGCGTGCCTTTGCTCATAATATTTTCGTCTGGGGATTTTTCCGTAGCCATCTGAACTAGCAGGAGCTATATAGAGGACATATCTATCTTCGCTCCGCTCTGCTTTTAATGGGGTGCACCGCACCGGCCACCGAAGGCCGGGTTTTTGTCCTGCTTCCTCCCTCGCCCAGCTTTCCTGTCGTTCACCGTCGCGCTCCCCTTCTAAGGTGTACGACCCACATTGTTAGACTTCGCTGATGACCGCGAACCTCCATTCCTCTCTCTTTCTCTCTCTCTGGCATGGGATTTTGTATGACGCTTTGTTGTGACAGTTTTGAAGTGATTCGTTTCGACTTCAGTGGTGCCTGTACATCTCCTGGGGTGAGGCGAATTGGTATAGTCCTACATATCTGGTTGTTAGTTGCTGTGCTGATGCTGTCTGTCTGTCTGCTCTGTGCCAACGATCGTCATCGTTGATTCTTCCCACTGGGTAGCAGTCAATGCGTTGCGTTCCTGAGGTTTCCCAGGCTGTTGATTGTTCTTGGGTGTCAGTTTGCACTTACGAGACGAATTCACCTGTTCAATTGAGATGTACAATAATAGTTGTGGACAGATAGGAAGGGAGAGAAGAGAGAGAGTAGTACATCAGCCAGCCTTGACGTCAGTAAGTAAGTCGTAGATGTACCGGCGTTGTTGTGTTATATATGTGGGGATTTATCTTTCTTATCTGATCCTTGCGCTTCGAACGGGAGGAAGAAGACTACACATACAGACACACAATGCATATTTGAATTGTTAGCCACAAGTACATGTCCATTTTCCGTAATTTGAGCGGAGTTATTTATGGGAGGACTCGTGAATTTGGCAGGTGGGTGTGGTTTTATGAGAAGAAAAGGAGAATTTCGGCGCACGGCAGGGTCACAGACCTGGCTTGAAACGACATTGCAGGGAGAGTGTTGCTGTTACTTTACTGGAGTCATCTACCGGAGTATACCTTGTGATCCATTTGACGGTTGTGTCCAGATTAGAGAAGAGATCCGGAGAATCGAGTCTCGGCCACCTTGCGGTCTGTGTTCAGATGTAATCTTTGCTTCGCTGGCGAAACGAGTCTTGGTGAATTTTCAGCGATTCCGCAGGACGATGGCAGCTGGGTTGAGTGTAGCGTGATCCGACCGCGGGATAAACAATGCAAGCCGACCACTTCTGGGAAGGAGTTGCGTTGCGTACATGTCGTGCGTGATGTTAGGTGTGCACTAGATAAACCTGTACACCGTTTTCCCGTCTCTGGTGTTTTGCGAGGAGGACCCAAAGAAGGTTTCGACGATGGACATGCAAGTGGCCGCCGACTTTTCTGCGATGACTTTGAACGAATCACTTTGGGCAAACCAGGTGGAGTTGTACGCCGGAGACGGAAGAAAAGGGTCGAGAGGTCGGAGTGGATCAGAGCTTTTAGACTGGATCACTCTGCAGGGAACTTGTCCGAACGTTGTGTACATGAATGTAAACCCGGATACGGCACATGATGATCGTGTGGCAAGTATTGTTTTGGCGGACTTCAGTTCCGCTCTGAAAAGTGTGGCCAGATTGTGGGAACTTCGTCTGCAGGGTCTGCATCAGTTCACACCCGTAATGGGCATTACAGCGGATAAAATGGATTCAATACTGAAGCCCGTGTTTCTTGAACACATCAACTCGTTACTCGATGAACACGGAAGAGAACTGATTGCTCAGGAAGAGAAACTTTTGTTCGAAACTTCGCAGACGAATGCGAAGTTGAAGAAGTTTCACAGTGAGGAAAATTTTCGAGCTTTGAAGGCAGTTGTTAAAGATTTATCTTTTCGACACGAGCAGATTATTTTGAAACTTTCCGAGTTCCGAAATGCAATGGAATGTCTGCGGACCATAATCACATCTTTGGGATCGGAAGACGAGGTTGCGCAAGAGATTCCGGTGTTTGCGTTGAGGCCGGATTGGACCTGGCCTCAGCTTCACTGCATAATCCAGAGGGAATGTGACCGCTTACACGCCCAGTTACCTCTATACGCCCGCCGCTCGGACATCATTTCTCTACTCAGTTCCAATCAGGTGATAAACGTTGATCAATTGCTTGAATGCTGGTTTGCTGTTGTCGCACGTCAATTGCATCTTCGCAAGGAGAATACGTGTATGCATTTGTCTCAGCGCCTGTGTGGTTATGAAGTTGTTCCCTTCGTGGGATGTGGCTGTCGTCGGCATGAACTACTGTTGTCATAGTGGAACATTTGAAGATGTACAGCGTGTCAGTGCATTCGGTACATACGTTTAGGTGCCTTTGGGTGCTATTTTCAAAGGGTTTGGCCGATTGTCGTTCCGCATTATCAATATGCACATTGGGTGGGCGAATTCCAATCATTGCTTGTCAGTGGGCGGGTGCGGCGGGGAGGGAACAAGGAAGGATTCTGTCAGGAGCTGCATCTGCATAGAAGAGTCAGTAGCCCTTGAGTCAGCGTGGCTTTATCGACAATCTGCTATGCAAGATAATTTAGATATATGAGAAAGATGCAAAAGTGTTGGCTGATCTACATCCGTGTCTTTAGACGGAAGATCACCACGAGCTGAAAGGGTGTAGCCTTTATGCAGGAATGGAGAACGTCCTGTTCAGTTTGTTGCTTCGATCAAGGGTTCAGTTGTAAGGGGGTTATTCTGGCCTGTATATCTCTCCTTGGCTAGATCAGGAAGGGCTTGAATTTTGACGGGGATTTACCAGGTGCCTTCTTTCCCTTGAATGAAGCTGTGAGCTTGAGCTAGAGCTAGAGCTCAGGAGAGTGGAGTAAAGCTTCCAACAATTCAAGGAAGGAACTTCTGAGTGGAGGATTGAGGCTTTGGCTCGCTTCTTACTGATTAACTGTGGAGCGTCTAGCACTTAGAAGCTTGATTCACCAACTTGTAGTTTTTCACGTCTTTACATTCTACTGTAGACTGCATATCACTTTCCGCGATTTTTAAGAGGTGTCTCTAGTTTCTGCATAACGAGATTCGTCTCTGTCGCTACCGGAGGGAGACGGTGAACGTTTGGGTGGATTTAGCCCTGGCTTGTAATACGTTAGTGTTGACATGAATGTTCCCCTTTCTTGTTGACTTGAAAACTTCTGCATCGAAACAGAAAGTCCAAGATACTGGACAAAATTATATACTATTCGGAGCTGTGATATAGTTTCAATTCTTACTGTTTGCTTTTTTCCCATTTGTTTTCCGACGTCTGCAGGTCGTAGTTCTTGTCGGAGAGACGGGGTCGGGGAAGAGCACGCAGCTACTGCAGTACCTGTATGATGCAGGATATGCAGGAGGTGGGAGGTCGATAGTGTGTACCCAGCCACGCAAAGTTGCTGCCTTGAATCTTACACAACGGGTAAAGGAAGAGAGTGATGGATGCTACAATCGCCCATTCCCAGTGGGTTGTGTTACTGGCTCTAATGCTCAAAGTTATGCACATTTAGCAGACACCAATTTTACTACCGACTTTATTCTGCTCCAGTTTTGCCTGATAGACCCTCTCCTGTCAACTTTCAGCTGTGTGGTAGTGGACGAGGCTCATGAACGCAGTCTGAACACAGACCTTCTATTAGCTATGCTAAAGAGTGCTCTTTCTCAGCGCCCTGATCTGAAGGTTGTCATCATGTCAGCCACAGCGGATGCAGAGTTGCTATCTGCATACTTCGGTTGTGGTGACATTTTGCGCGTTCCAGGTAGAAATTTTCCGGTGCATGTGATATATGAAGAAGGGGAACGTCCTGAAGAGTGGTATGATGATTATATGAAGAGGGCCGTGAAAAAGGTCAAATCTATACACGAGAACGAACCAGAGGGCAATATCCTTGCATTTCTTACATCACCGGCAGAGGTGGATTGGGCTTGCGGGCAGTTCTCCGATCCCTCCGCCTTGGTGCTGCCGCTGCATGGGAAGCTTCAATACGAAGACCTCCGAAGGGTATTCCAGGTACTACGAACATTAATTCTCAGTTTTTCTATCTATTAGACTCAAGTACATGGTGTTAGGAAGATTTGTGCATCAGAGTTTAGAGGACGCCTGCAGAGTTGGCACTGAGGACGGACGGCAAGAGTCTCACGCTTCTGAATCATCGGTGGCCACAACTTCTTTTTTGAAAATCAGTCGTGCTCTGCTGACCTGGAACATTTCGTTTCGCTTGTTTTTCTGATGCGCGCTAACACGCTGTGCCTGTTTGCGTTTTCCTGTCTGCACAGGAAAATGTTCCTGGAAGACGCAAAATTGTTTTTGCTACCAATTTTGCGGAGACATCGTTGACCATCCCGGATGTCAAGTATGTTGTTGACTGTGGTCTGGCGAAGGAAAGCACTTTTGATCCGAAGAAAGGGATGAACGTCCTGCAAGTGGGAAAAATAGATCAGAGCTCTGCTGTACAGAGAGCAGGTCGGGCAGGGCGCACTCAAGTGGGAGTTTGCTATCGTTTGTACGGGGAATCCGAGTTTGAGGGTTTTGCTTCTCACAGGCTGCCAGAAATAAGACGTGTGCATCTCGGGGTCGCCATTCTCAAGCTTCTAGCTTTGGGTATCAAGGAGATAGAGAATTTTGACTTTGTCGAGTCCCCTGACCCTCAAGCAATTCACCTTGCGTTGCTTGTTCTGGACCAACTTGGAGCAGTGAAGCAGGATCCTGGCACCGGAGATCGTTACCTCACACGGTTGGGATGGAATTTGGTGAAGTTGGCTGTCGAACCCCGGCTCGGTAAAATTCTTCTTGATAGCATACAACAAGGGTTTGGTCAAGAGGGGCTGGTTATAGCGGCACTCATGTCTAACAGTGGAAGTGTATTTTACCGATCTGGTTCGGAAGAGGTGAAAGAACGTGCAGACCGCCTCAAGATGAGATTTTGTCATCCTCATGGAGAACTTTTCACCCTCATGTCGGTCTATCAAGAATGGGAG
Organism: Marchantia polymorpha subsp. ruderalis; assembly: GCA_037833965.1. Classification (NCBI taxonomy): domain Eukaryota; kingdom Viridiplantae; phylum Streptophyta; class Marchantiopsida; order Marchantiales; family Marchantiaceae; genus Marchantia; species Marchantia polymorpha. Next base: position 1,255,922 of record AP031357.1, read on the forward strand.
TCGCAGCCTGATAGATTGCGCAATCAGTGGTGTTTGAGGAACTCCATCAGCTCCAAAGCCATGAAGAGGTGTCAAGATCAGGTGATGGAGATGAGGAATTGCTTGAGGTACGAGTTGAAGATAAATGTACCGTCGACATCCAAGTGGTCACCAGCTCAGCCCAGAGAATCCAGCACTCCTCTGCGAAAAATCATTTTTGAAGCCCTGGCGGGTAACTTGGCTGTCTTCACGGGGCATGATAGATTAGGATACACTGTTTTGTCTTCAGGCCAACAAGCTCTTTTGCATCCATCTTCCTCAATTCTGGTTTTTGGTCTAACTCCGGACTTCGTTGTTTACGGAGAGATTTTGCACACTTCGAACACTTTCTTGGATTTGGTGACTGTGGTCGAACCAGAATGGATCCAGCCTCTTAGTTGGAGTTTACAGTACGACGTGGGCGCGTTAAAAGCTTCCATCATGAGACAGTGGGTCGTTCAGATGACCAGCGGCAACTTTTTGAGCCGGGTTTCCGGCAAGCAAGGCCAAAATCTGTCACTTTTGAAACAAGCAATCCAAGAAAAGCATCATGAGCGATGCATGATAGATTTGAGTTACGAAAGTAACACCATGTCCGTCTACACGACTCCAAAGCAAATGGGAGTTGCTCAGAAGCTAGTTCAGAGATTGATAGAAAGGGAGAAGCGGTGGTTGGAACATGAAGCTTTGGAAAAGCCGGTGGTTACAACAGGTACCAAAAATCCCACGCCAGCAATTCTGGTGGGTGCAGGGGCTGCTGTGAGGGATGTTTTAATGCCTGGAGAGTACGCCAGCGTAGAAATTCTGTATGAAGGTTCTTCGGGGTTGGATGAGAATGACGACGAACAGCTGCTGGAGATTTTCGATCTATGTGGGGAAGGATTAGCTGGATTTGACAAACAATGCCGCCGCTCTCCTAAAGACCAGGGACCGCATAAATGGGGAGTCGTTCGGTTTAGATCTAGTGTCATAGCACGGACGGCAGTGAAAGTCCTAAATGGTCTATCCTTAAATAAAGGGAAGATTCAACTGATCGTGAGACCTCCTGACGAGTCGAGTACGAACAGCTTCAACAGAGTCCCGCTTCCTGCTGTCAAAGCGACCCTCGCCTGGGCCCGACGCAAGCGGAAAGGTTGGGCCACTGTGAGGTGTGATCCCAAGGACACACCAACCTTGATGGAGGCCGTCGTGAACAACCCCAGTAAAGGAGGAGTGTATGTTCATGTCAAACCCGATCGCTCGAAAGAGAATTCTATTTTCTTGATTGGACTAGATCCAAATGTAGACGAAGACTCGCTACAAGAAATTCTGCTGAAAATTTCGGGATGCAGAATACTTGATTGTTACATGCCAAGAAGTCCTGCACCGATTTCTCAGCCCTCTGTCAAAGAGGTACAAGAGGAGATTGTTCAGCTAATCTCTGCGTTTGTCCCGACAGACAAGTTCCACGTGCTGGTTTTTGAGCCCAAAGAAAGAGATTATGTTGCCCGAGCTGAGATTCGATTTGACGAAAGTGTACACGAAGGAGCTACAGCTGCCTTGGGAACTCTTGAAGGATTGGTTTTGTCGGGCTGCAAGCAGTGGCAAGCCATAACTTGTCGGAGGATGTTCTCCTCGCAGGTCCATATATCGAGGTTGATGTGTGGAGTGCTGAAACAGGACTTGGAAGATCTAGTAACTGCTCTGCAATTAAAACATCGTGATGCTAGAATCATCATGTCTTCGAGGGAGTCAGGAGCCCAACGCGTTCAGGTGTCTGCCCCAAGCTTGGCTGTAGTTGCTGGGTGTAAATGTTTATTAGAAAAGCTTATGGAAGGGCAGGCAGTCACAGGAGAGGACCTGGACGAATCAGCTGTGAGGCTTCTCTTCACCAAGAGGGGTTCACAGATTTCTAGAGCGGTAGAAGTAAAAACCAAAACTCTAGTGTTGTGTGATAAGCGGACACAAGTAGCTAGGATATATGGACCACCAGCAAATAAAGCCATAGCGTTGAAAGAAATGGTTTCTAGGTTGAAAAAGCTTGACTCGATCGTTAAGTCGCGGCAGATCCCGCTCAGAGGGGAGGGATTGCCACCAGGCTTAATGAGGGAGGTTGTGAAAACCTTTGGCCTTGATCTGCAAGGTTTAAGGAGTCTAGCCGGTGGTGACGTGAAGCTGAACATCGACCATCGGACTCATCTACTGTCAGTTTACGGAGAAGATGTGGACGCTGTAGTGAAAGTCCAGACGGCCGTGGCAGACATGGCTCAAAGGTTAATTTTGACGTCATCTCATACACGGCCTACCGGAGATATCGCCAGGCAATGGAGGCATGGTGCGGACGAATGCTCCATTTGCTTCTGTCCGATGGAAGACAAGTATAGCCTCGAGGCTTGTGGGCATGGGTTTTGCCGGTCGTGCCTTCTCGACCAGATCAATGCATCAATACGTCATAGAGATGGATTCCCACTCACATGTGCTCATGATGGGTGCCAGCAACTCTTCGTGATCGCAGACATTACCAGACTCTTGACTTTTGAACAGCAAGATGAACTTTACAGAGCCTCCTTGAGTGCGTTCGTCGCTCAACATCCTCTGGCTTACAGATATTGTACCACTGCTGATTGTCCTAATGTTTATCGTGTTACCACAACTGGCGATCGGTTCGCATGTGCAGCTTGTTCTCTTCAAATCTGCACAGCTTGCCATGTGGAGTATCATGAGGATCTGTCGTGTGAGGAATATGAAAGATATAAGCTTGATCCCGATGAATCTCTGCAAGCCTGGAGAGAAGGAAAGATAGATGTTAAGAACTGCCCCAGCTGCGGAAGTGTGATAGAGAAAGTTGATGGTTGTAACCACATGGTTTGCCTTTGTGGTAACCACGTTTGTTGGGTGTGCTTGAAGGACTTTGTAGATGCTAGTCATTGCTACGACCATTTGAGATCGGCCCATGACGGATTCGACTTTATTGTCGGTGGAGTAGAGTAGGCTAGATAGGGAAAGCGGTAGACAAACAGAGTGTAATTATAGTTCGGAAGAGGTAATAAACATAGTAATTTTTGGCTAGTCTCTTGTCTAATGGAGTCCATATCCTCTAGTGAAATTGCTGATTGCCATTCAAGATCTCATGTATGGGACAGGTTAGATTTGTTGGTACGAAAGATCTATCCGTATCAGTACTAGCATGCCATTGTGGGCAACTGTATGGATGAGTGTGGAATGTAAAGAGTTGCGTCAGTTTTCAAAAGTAGGCAGGAACGATAGCTGTGAAAGTTTTATATGATTTTCGAGGTTGAAATCTCCGTAGAAGCTGAGACCGTAGTTGCTTTATACACTGGCTCTTCGTGAGGTTTTACAGGGAGGAAGCTAGTATAACAAATTAAAGATGGTTCCAGATAGCAGACAAGCTAAGTTCGAAATAGCAACACTCCTTATGTCTTCTATGCTGCAACATTAGTCGGACTCGAGGCACTATCAACATATGTAGTGAATTGCTGCCTTGATGCTCACTACTTCATGTTAGCTGATACTTTTTGTTGACCCCGGTACACACCATCCGTTTAGCCCTTCAACCGCACGTTGTTCCTGCAATCGTGCCTCATGTTATTGTACATCTCTGTAATTTGTCGGTATGACAGTTTGCATTTTCTATTTTGGTCGGTGGGGTGTTTCTGTATGCCATTTGTGCATATTGACATTTTTTTGTTAAGAAAATGACGTTTTTCGCTCAGTAACTGTTCTTTGTAGTTTCGATTGTTCCTGGTAAAGGCTGCTTTCCGGATTAACCTTGACTTGATGATACATGCCAAGTTATTTCTATAAGGTACGCTTGGACGATTTTACTTACCTTCGTACCTCCAATTCACAAAACTTGAGGCCTTGCTTGCACCACCGTGATTTTGCCATCTCTGTATATTCCTTCAATGTCCTGCAAAGAATTTGGGTCCGCATGTTAACTTTGACTTAAAGCAGTCTAGGGCTTTTGTGCGCAGGAATACTAAAAATCTCGTTACCTGGGCCTGGCCTCCGAGTGCAGATTCCACGCACAATCCGACCGTCTTAATGTCCTGAATCAGTTGCTCCCGAAACTGTGGAGCAAGGATGACCACTACCAGGTATGGGACAGTGGGCATGTTGTTTGTAGCAAAATGGGCATCTAGCGGAAACAGGATATTCTCCTCTCTAGTAGATATAGTCGGCTTCCGAGTTATTCGAGTTATAAGTTAGGAAAGAAGTACTCGGTTTCGTGAGCTTTTTTGTAGAAATAGCGTACTTGAATGTCCCACAGCAGTCGCTCTTCGCAGAAATCAACCAAGATTCTTTTGGGCGGATCAACTATCACACTGTCGAATCTGCAAATTTTCGCAAGCTGTCAGGTATCTCTCTGTCTGTCTCTCTCTGAGAGATTTTTACCAACAGACTGCACTATCCACGATGATAGAGGGACTCGCTTCTATCATCTGTAACCACTTCTAATTTGCAGTCTAACTCATGTTTACAAAATTTCAGATTATTACAGGCCAGCTCCTGCGAATGTCTCCAAGTCCTCGCCGTTCGAATCGGAACGTGCTATGAGGCACTCATCAGCTGCAATGTATGCCACGGCTTTTGATGGCAATGATGTGATTCTGGGTTCTGTCCAAAGAAACGACGATCACCTCCTGTCAGGTACAGAATCTACTCTATGCCAACGAGAATTGCTCAGAGGGGAAAAGCGCCAACTCTTTTCTGGGTGTTCTGGAAGCAATATTTTGGAAGCTGAACCTCTTTACATGTCGACCTTCTCAATAGAGTCCATGCATTAAGCTGACAATGATAATATTGAAAACGATGGCGTTTGGGTTCGAAGGCATTATCAAAGCGGAAGGTAGTTGTGGCACCCACTCGCGTTGTCGTCCTTCGATATGGTGAAGCTTAGTGCAGTCCCCCTGTAGTTACCAACCAAAACTTCTCCTAATCCTGGAACCACCTGCGTCGACGGAGCAAATGTGCACTCTCAGATTCTAGTGCAAAGAATCATTTGACACCCAGACAAGTTCACGATCAGATGCAGGCCACGCACCTCACAAAACATCTCTGACTTGTCCTTGGAAATCGGATGCACTGTATGTATGACGAAGGCGTACTCTGCGGGTACGACCTTTTGCAGTAGGCATCCCATCAACAAGGCCTCCTCTGATAAGCCCGTGGCTTTCCGGCTTAGCCTGAATGCTCGTATGCCAGCCAATTCCCTTACGATTAGGCCTCAAGTTTTCAAGAACAAAACCTTCTAAGAGATAATTGGAGAGAGAAAGAGGTATTGTATGTATGTTTCATTCTTTGTAAGTCAAGAAGTAGCCACTGAAAAAAAGGTTCAGCATATAACGATATCATCATTGTAAAACACTGACGTGATAGATTGGTAATACAGAACCTAGTAACATGATCATTGCTAACTTTGTTTTTTTTTTACATACATAAATATATATGACACACAACTATATTTATTCAGATGTCTCGCATTCTTCGTGGGGATTGACAGAAGTCATCTTACATTTCAAATGGAGTTGATTTGAAAGCATGAAATATGTTAGATGTCTTCACGAGGAAGAAGAACTTGACAAGAGATTCTACCGCCATTATCACAATCCAATGGATAATATTGGTATTGATAATGGCGATAGAGTCAAACCCCTAGATCGGGAGAATGGAAAAAAATTGATTAACACATGGCTTCAGACCTAGTGTAGAATATTACTTTTATTAAAATATTAATGAGATGAATATGGTTTTCAGATTATCAGGGATCAAAACAAGACAATAAAGTTGAATATACATCTATGTTTATTGAAATTCTTTGATAACCCTACATTCTTAGAATTCTACATCTAGGTAGCATCAAGATGAAGGATAAACTATAACATATCCCAATCTTGCGAATAACACTTAAACTTTTCATCTCGTATGATATTGAGCAATTGGTATTGATTCTTTCTTATGTTTGTTGCAAAACCATATGAGTTTCCAATCTGTATAGTCTAATTCATCTTGCACTCTTTTCAACTTTGTGATCCATTGTTTACTGTTAATCGTAGTGAGACACAATAACAGAAAGTTTGGACGTGATTGAAGGCTGTTAATATGCTCAACGAATCATATCACGGCTTTGTCACACATGTAAGACTCATTCCACCTAGTGTAAGCCATGAAGGACTTCCTTCTTGCCACACAACACATCCGAAATTCTGTAACATTAGAACTGTCCAAAAAACCATATGTGACAGATTAGGGAGGGTGAGGTGAGGGATAAAGAGGGTACAGTTCAAGGGGCTGGCAGGTAGCCCTAGGTGCAAAAGATGTGCGCAGGCTGGATTCGAATGGAGAAATTGAATACCTGATTGTATACATTATAATATATTTGAGGTACAATCGATGAAATATTTACCACGCTCTGTCTGTCCACTTGCTGGCCCAAACTTGGCAAATTGCACGCCAATTATTCTCCCATACAAGTTGGTTCTTCCAAGCACCAGGTCCAATCAAGCCGGATGCTTCAGCAGCAGCACATAGTGCATCTTTCATAACTTCGGGTGCTGTAACTTTCGATTTTATTATTTTCCTGATAAGTGCTAATTCTTTTGGAATCCTATGACACCCACAACATAAAAGAAAGGATGATTAGTGAATTATCTGCTACATATATTCGGATTACTAGATAGGGTCATTCAACAGTAGAACATACCAAAATGTGCACCGCTTTCTACACTTTTTACTAAAATAGCTCGTGTATGTGTAATAAGGAGGTATTCTTACGCGTTAGAACTTTTACTGGCTGCATCCAATTCCCTCAGTACTTTCTTCAGGAGTGAAGCAGCCATTTCGTTGAGAGGGTCGTTCAGAAGCTGTTCATAAGTCGTAAGGGGGAGGACGACTGATGCTGGCACCTGTGTAGTTGAAGGCAGTCACCGACATATTTGTATATCAAATGCAAAGATTGACACTATGATTCATTATTGCTGCTGCACGGGGACCGCCACTTATAATCCCAGACAACCTTAGGCAAGCAAGTCTTTTACATTGAAGAATACTATGTAGTTCACTAAGTGACTAAAGACCTTTCTGTCCCCAGATCTGTTGATTACTTTACTTATTTCTTTACTTATTTATTAATCATTTGTAATAATCTAATGTACTTAATCTTGAGTTGAATTACAACTCAAGACTCAGCTGGTCTTGAGTTGTAATAATAAGCTTCATAATAATTGTCTTCGAGAAAAACTATGGATGGAACTCACATACATTTATCTTTTTCGGCAATAGCTTACGAAGTCTGGCTATATTGTATGATTTACCCCCAACTTGGGATTCGTCGTAGCTATCCTCCTTGAAGGTCCACTTTGAAGGCTAGTCGAAGCAAGAGCACCAACAGGAGTGGAGGTGAGATACGGTAGGCAAAGAGAGACCACGACCGCTCAACATGAACAACCTTTTACGATGAACTGAAGGAGTCGAATATCAGGCTTGAGAGATAAATCACATACCAGAGCAGGTGGACACCGTTTCAAGGGGGACGTTAACTGATCTGGAAGCCAATGATGACATGTTATTTTGGTTTGTTCTTTCTCGTTTATTTTAAGTGCAATCTTGATGGCCATTAACGCTGAGAACAGCGGATACTAGAAGATTGTAGCCTCAACAGTCTGAAGTACCGATTGCCCTGTTGTCGAAAAGAGTCGTGCATTCCCGAAGGTAGTTTACTCACTGGGCTTCTTATTGCTCTCGTTCAAGTCCATCGGAGAGTATCCTTGAACAGGTTGCAAGAAGCTGTCAAGCTCCTCCGAAGCCACGACTTCTCCTGTCGACTGGATTGTGACAACTACGGTCTTCCCTGATAAATTTGAAGAACGATGTTGTCGGCGCAAACTTCTGGCGGAATATTATGGAGACTTCTCATAATTCAAGGATCTTGTAAATAGATCCACTATCAAGTGAGTTCTAACATGAGAATCCAAGCTGTCAACTAATCTGAGAACACATGAAAGTTCCTCATCCCTTTCCACACTCCTTTCATCAGCTCACAGCAAGCATTAATTGCTCGCAAATATTTCGTCCTCTACAAACCAGCAATCTACCACTTTCTTTTCTTCAAAGTCCTTCTAAACGTGTACTTAAGAAAGGCATCGGTGTTCAGACTATTCTTTCTCTTGATAACAAAGTGGACAACATGGGACGACAGACGTGTCTCACTAAAAACTGTTTCTTACAAGATCCATGTCCTTTATGGTGTGTGATATGATAACTAATATCACACAAGTCTAAAACCAGCGGGTTCTACCCTAAAAACTAGCAACGAGGGAAAACAACGGCATAAGGCTGCTGTCACCTGAGGATCCCCTACATAGCACGGGGAAATCTGCACCTCAGACACAAAATAGTGAATTCTCGCAGTTCCGACAGAACTGGCGTGAGGTCTTTTGAAATAAGAGTTATGCTCTTTTGGCAAGCTTCTCAATGCACGTTCGTGGAAGACTTTCCTATACTAACCTTCCATTCTTTTCATGGTTTCGAACTCCTCGCTATCAGAACAACTGGCAAGAAGTACCTTCAAATTGCAAAAATTACAAGAGATTCAGTTTGCAAGGGAAACTTAAAAGTCAAAAATGAATTACCGAAGCTGACCTTCTCTTCCGTACGCTCATGTACAATTGACAGACTTAACAGCTACATACTGAAACTCCCCATGTTCATCTTACTTTACATTGACAGGATACCTTGTTGTTGCGAGCTCGAATGGAAACATGGCTCAGAATATCAGTTGTACTAGAACTTAAAACAGCAGTCACTCCGACGGGTATATCCTCAAGGCCTCCAATCTGCAGGTAATCTCTGATTCAGAACCGGCCACATACATCATGAACAGGGATCATCGATGTTTGGAGCATAATCTCCTAGACACAACACAGTGGATGGGGATCTGGTTTTGAGCTCTGCCAACACCAGACAGAAGTCTTGAAGAGATTATATTCCCTGCAACTCGTCCGATATTCAGTTCAACAGTCGGATTCGTAGGCCCAGAATGACGTAATATTTGTACCCGTGGACTCTGATTGCGCGACGCTCGGAGCCTAATAAAATCAATTTATATAACTTCAATGTTTATGAGAAAACCTCCGCAGAAACATGAACAGCCACTCGAAATCCAAGGGTAACCTACCGAATCTATGATGACTACTCGAGACGATGGAAAAACGTGGCCCTGAATCGACGCTAAAGATGGCAGCACCATAACTGTTCCTCTTGCTAAAGCTTGATGACTTGCTATCTGCACCAGCCATCATACATGAATAGGCAGTCAAGCAATGCAGTTTTCTCTCTCGGAAACGATATTGAAGTTCGAAAGTCGTGCAGATAAGCCTTTGGGACTTTCACCCACAAATACTACAGCGAGATTCTTTTTGTGTTCGTCGAGACTTTCAAGGTAATTACACTCTCATGCGGAACAAATTGTCATTACTACCTGGTCGTCAGATTGTCGTTAGCTAAAGACAGAGAATGGACTTTGATTGTACAGTATCAAACAAAGAAACTGTCTGATTCCACAAACCTGCCATGAACCCACACATGCGGTTGCACGTAGCATTGGTTGCAGCTTCTGTACTAAATTTGATAGATTGAATATGGACTGTCCACGTACAACCTGCAAAGTTGGGGTCCATCCTTGGTACCATGTGGATCAGAGGGGATTACAAACTGCTTGGGCACAAACTGGCTTGTGTGAAACCGTAGGTTTTCGTTAGACTTGTACACAATGTTCACTCGATTTTCCCGCTTTAATGCAATGGTTGAAGGCGACCCACCTCTTCCCCAAAAGCGTAAATGTAGGACGTTTCAATTCCGCACAATTTCCCCAAAGTTTCAGCTTGTGGCTGTACAAATTGATACATGCTGTCTACGTATCCTGCACAGATTAATTGAAGTCAGCTGTGAGATATCATGGTATTTAGACTCCTTTTCTTGAGTTCATATCTTAATTTTTGTTGTGGAAAATATCATGTGACTTTCTCACATGAAACCCATAGCGTTTGGTTCTTCTCTTTGCTTCTTGTTTTTTCATATCTCTGACAGTCCCCATTCTTCAGTGCAACCTGTGTATTTTTCAGAGCGAGCTCGAACTTGTTCTCATGCGGTGACTAAGGATGTTTGCAATCTGGAATCTACGACAGTCCTTTTCTTAGTCTCTCAACATGATTGCTTATGTAGGTTCCAATCAATTTCTCACCTTGTAGAGCTTGACTGATCCGATCCACGGCTGCTAATGCAAGTAACGCCCATTCCTGAGTCCATCTGTTAGTTCTCTTGACCTAGTTTCAACACTCTACGTGTTAGAACTGGGGAGAAAGCGATTGCTGTTAGGCCCTCTGGAATGACATCGTCCATTGATATGAGCAGCATTTCAAAAGAAAGTCGCTTACTTTGTACCAAAGGTTCAAGCACATGTTGAGCTCAGGACTCTCCGTGTTTATGCACGCATTCTCAAGGACCAGCGATATCAATTCACAAATGTCATCGCCACTCAGAGAAGACTGTTCATACACAGACGAAAAAGCGTATCTTGCTTAGCATTCTGGACGTTGAATACGTCGGTGAAGGTTCGCCAACAAGACGGCTGTGGACAGCGAAATGCAACTCAAAACACAGAATTCTCAAAATTTACCAGCCCCATGTCATACCTCATGTAAAGGACGGGAACAATCGTAGAAAGTCTTGCCTTGTCTATGCGCGATATACTCAACCCAAAAAAGCTATCGAGAGCAATATCTAGCATGAGAACATCCCTGCTCGACCAATCTGCTCGACAAATAGGTTCCATGCGTTTTCTGGCTTCAACAATTTTTCCTGGTATCCACCTGATGACGATGCATTTCAAAGTACTAAGTTAAGCTGTAAGTCGTTTCCAGAACTTAACTAGAAACTGTCATGATGTTCTCGAAGCAATCATAACACAACAGTCTGTCAAGTTGATACATTAAAACTAAAACTTCCAAAGTCTCACCATGTGCTGCGATTGCTAAGAATGTGATATAGTAAGTCCTTCAAGTCTTCATCCATGTACTTTTTGCTCATTTCCATAGCCACGTCAAGATCTGCACCTGAGTGTACAGTCTTCAGCACCCATAGAAAATGCTGCAAGGAAGTTTACGGTGATCGGTTAGTTTCTAAGAAGACGAACAGCAAAAGAGACGACCGAATGGGGAAATATGCTGTGTGGTGCTGACTCACTTTAGCAAGCAGCTGAGATTTGGGTCACAAGCAAATTTCTAATTGTGCCACAATTACAATTGCACAAAAATGTTCCTAAGCGTACGAACAAAGTAGTAATCAATTTCATCTTCACGCCAAACGGGCACTCCAAGCTTGTGTTGGTATGTGTTGATGTGGGGTCAATAAAGAGGACCCTGGAACTCTAGGAGCTCCGGAGACCCCTCCTCGGATTAAACCTTCTAGTACCATCGTAAACCGGTACATCGAAATTATGTGAGAGACTTCTCAGCTCTGCTGTGCCACCTTGAAAGCTGGTATGAGCTGAGGAAGAAAAAGTGGTCTTGCGCTGATGGGATGATCCATCTTTTCCAACCATTCTTTCGTTACTCCTCCTCGGTCCCTGCACATCATATTGAAGTCAGGTGTGAAGTATGAGTGTTCTTCGTGCTCCATCACAACCTCGTTGACACACCCACTTTGATCACATGAAAAGCGCTTTTAGTTTTGAACCATGTCACGGCAGAATCAAGGCGTCTAAACGAGGTGGAATTTGATGAAAAAATTTGACAGGAAATATGGAATTTCAGAGCGTTGCTTTTTACCACAGGCTTTTGTAGAAAGCATCCATGCTATTCGTATATAAGAACTCCAGATATGCCTGCGGTGATATGAGAAAGAAGGGTAAGTCTAAATGGCTGTCTTTTCATATTCATCAATCAGTTTCAGTTTCATCAAAAAACCTTGCCTCGGTGGACCTCCAGGGACTTGTACCCGTCCCAATAGTATTTTGTCACCATGGCAAGAAATAATTTCGTTCTTTGTCAAATTACAAAGAGGATTGACGTGGCGTCTGAAGCACCTCGCATATGTGGATATCTTCTGGGGAAGTATTCGTGTGTAACTTTTGATGCCATTGCTCCAGAAAACGCTCTTCCAAGCCTGGCCTGTGTGGAGAGAAGTGACTGGCGTTGCAGCTTCTAAGAGCTATTTCCAGGTTCAAGTAAAGCTTTCTTTGGAACGCATGAGACGCCTGAAACTTAATTTCATGAACTGGAATACGTTGCTTTTTCTCCTCACAACTTGGGGGATTCAGTCGCTGGATTAGTGTTCCGGATTTGTGTTTACTCGGAATAATGAATTCATACCTGTGTCCTTCTTTAATGCCGTGTTCCCTCATAATGTTTAATATTCTGCAAACGAAGAAGATATTGTGATACAGTTACTTTACTAGGAGCCATCCATATAGTCCACAATTACACTCGAAGATTTTCTAGAGATCTGTGTAAAATTACTGGGTGTCTTAAGAGCTCACGCGAGATAAGATTGATCTTTGACTTGATGTAAATCTACTGGTGATAACCTGATACACAATTAGTGCGCATATATTAAACTACTGCGATAGATTGCTTGGCTAATAGAAGCATTTCGATGAAAAGTTAGAACCACGTCGCCATCATGACGAAACTGCTTGAGCTAATGAACATACCCCATTCTGATCTGTTCTGAATCGCCCCCTCCCCTTGGGAGAGTGGACAGAGACATTCTGGCGAATAATCTCACGGGCGAATTCCTTCCTCTTTTCACCTTCTGTGCCATCAACGATGCCAGCCTCTACAATGCCAGGGGAGTACATTTTAATGTCTCGAATAGGAAGTTTTATCAAATGCATACGTCCATGTCGAGAGAGAGTGAGGAGTCTCTTCGTAAAACTTAGCTGAGACCAATAGAAAATTATGCCTCATCTGGCCGGTACAGCGTTAAGAGAGAAATGATACACAAAAGGAACTGCCTGCATGACCTTCACGGCGGTTACCTCTTGAACATGAGCTATATCTTTTGACTGATAGTTGCAGTTCCGGTACCAGCCTAGCTGCACATGAATTAAGAATATACTAGATGAGTTTAGTCTTGTCGCTGATCAAAGTTGATTACTGATTATGATCGATGAAGGTTTCCAAATTGAGCTTCTAACTCTTGTCGCAGATGTAAACAACAGAACGAGAGCGATTAAAGAAGCCAGACGTGACGAAGAACCTGCTTGTTAGATGAGAATCGAAGCCAAGTGTAGACTAAAGCCATGCCTTCTGCACCGAGGGCTTCTGCTGCATCTAGCAGATTGCTTGCTAATACGAAGCGACTAAACAAAGACCAGTTGCTGTAGCTCGTTTCTGGAACCACAATCTGTCCACAAGTGTCTTTCAACTTAGCCTCTAGCATGCAGGGCACCTCAGCATGCTACCAACGGTCTAGAGCTAATTTCAACTCAAATGATTGAATCTGCTATATCATCCAGCAACCACAAATCAGACGAAACGCTTTTGTTGATTGTCACCTGGTTCATGAGATCTTTCAGTTCCAAAGGTTTGACCATCACGGAGAAACAACCACCATTATTGTACCATGTCCCTGCCTTATCCTGCATGCATGAACTTTTTCAGATAATTCTCTTTTGAGGGTTGGCTCTGCCTATGTTTGATATTTAGTGCAAACACCACACCCCGTTGCTCTTTTATTCTTCATAATCGAAATCTGGAAACAGAAGGAATGTAAGAGACATACTCTTAGTACGAAAACCAAGTGCTTTGGTGCTGCAGTCTCCGAGAACCTCATGAGGACCTGATTAGAGACAAACGAATGTTCAAGGGCAGGAGCAGTACGGTGCTCGACGACGACATTGGAGATAACGAATTTACCAAGATGCTCCTTCCCGGTCCTCTTGTACTAGAGAAAGGCTATCGTTGCAGGCAACATGTATCGAAGAGTTTCGATTATCCGAGATCAATCGCCAAAAAGCAATAAAGTACATGAAAGAGAACGATCTTCCAGTAGAAGAACAAAGCTTTGATGCTCTGTTGCCAAGACCTCGAGGATCCAATCTCGCTAATAAATTGGGCTAATAAAAAGCAGAGAGGAACGAGATTTAAGGCAAGAAGAAAACTATGGGAGAGGTCATGATGCGTACTTGCCAGTGATCTTGACAAACAAAAGTGAAGGACGTTTCCAGTGATTTGGCTCCGACCGTAATAGTTCCATCAGGCCACCAACTTTTATCAGGAAGTGACCAGTCGTCCACCCCCCAGTGAAGAGTCTGAACAAGAAACAGGTCCCCATGTTGGTGTCATTGCTTCTGATCTTGTAGTTCAATTTAGTCTGAGAATAGGCTCAAGACGGTCAAGCAACCATTTAAATTCCAAATGTTATCAAAAACACACGGCGATACTGGGCTTGAGCAACGATGCACCTGCGTGTACTCAAATTTGAAGGTTCAGTTGCAAGTGTATACGGTTCTGAATGTATATAGGATACACGGAGTAGCTGCAGCTACTTTTTAACTTAGTCCCAGTATGTGCGTAAAATGGTATCAGAGTTCAAGCTCGGCAGTTTACACTAAGTAGGGTCTATAATGCGAAGCTCAAAATTTCCATTTGCAGATGCCATCACGGCGACTGATCACCTCAAGAGTATGATCGTCAACACTGGACGCTAATCACAGAATAAGCCGAGAACGGAGTCTATCTGTAGTTTTACAAGTTTTTCCCCCTCGAGTGCGGGTTTTGGATACGCGGTATTTACCATATCTGGCTCGCGGACAGTCAATTCCACCTGATAAAATCCCATTTCTCTCAGCACGCGAACAGAAAGCATCTCTCCCTCTTTGAAGGAAAACGTGGAGACTTTAACGTCCATCTGAGGTTCCATCTCGAGTTCCTCCGACGTCGCGGTGCTTCCGAAATGTGTAGTAGTTGAACTGGTTCCACTCAGCGATTGACGCGCTGGTTCGATTGTACTCGGTTCCATGAGTAATCGAGTCTTATGACCAGACCAAATAAGTACCGGATTTGCTAGGCGACTTGACAGCAGGGTTGATCGTTTGGAGAACAGGGAGAGGGAGCAGGATGGTGTCTTGCCCCATGATGTGAAGGTCTGAAGTCCAGGGATGGCTTTACAAAGTTTTAAATCATGAGGACGAGGCTTCTTTCGAAGCTCTCTTCGAAGCTCGCAATCAGGGAATACCACTGACAAGCCCGGCCGAGAAGCCACCAACTGATAAGAATTCATCATTGGAGGGAGCAAGCCTCTCAAGTACTAGCAACTTCAAGTTGGGAAGTTTTACTCTGCCTCCACACGGTTCCCACTCCTCCATAATCCCTTGCTATCATTCTTGTTGACATCCATATTCCTTGTTCCGGATGATTGTCGTGCTTGAGTGAAGTCGATCTACCGGAGTATGAAACGTGCAGGCCAAACCCATAAAGTGGTGAATTTATTTGTCGCGTTCAAGCAAGTTGTTATTGCCTCTGATCATTTATGAGTTACTCCTACGTAGATTACACTCTTCTTGAAATCCTGATCCACATTTGCCTTTTAAATTCGTAGAACTGTTTGTCGATCTCGTGCGGAGAATCCCGGACATTGGTTCCGAGCAAAAGAAGTCGTCATCACCTGAATCTTGCGGGAACGAACTGCCCTAGCCGCATGGCATCCTAAACACCAGCCAATTCAATGTCACGTCCTTCACCTCAAATATCGACATGATCGTATCATGCTGCTGAAGATTTGCGGCTCCTCATTACGCAGACAGCAGGAAAGAAAGAACCGCCATCCCGCCATGCAGCACACGTCCTCGCTTTTCTCTCACATGCGAATTCAAAAGATGCAAAGCAAAAGCCAAGCCCGAAACTAACTAAGGCATCTACTGACAAGATTCTGGAATAGAAATCAACCGATCTCTCTGACCGCTAGTAGTATTAGACAAGATACAAGAGTCTGTAAACCTAACACGAACAAGAAAAGCCTTCTGCACATACGTGGAAAGGGAAGCATACGTGGGGTCGCACGGCTTCACAGACAGACTACAACTGTTTCAATGTTTGTTCAAGTACGGTACAGTGAGGATGTTTCAGTTCAGCTCGAATCGTTCGTTCTCCCTACACTTGATCGAGAATCAAGACAAGAAATCAAGACCAGAGGATGCTGGATCTGTCAAACCAAGCTATACTGACTGCACACTGTAGTCAAACACGGCCCAACTGCAAACGAAAATGTTTCTTTTAAATGGGGTAAAAATAAATACTGGAGACCGAAGTACAAGGGGAGAAGGAAATTGAGATTACGTAAGTCAACAATATACAGATGGACTGGAGATGGAAACGTCCAACACGACGGATAAACACTTTGGAACTTATCTGTTCTTTTCAACTGGGATGAGGCATTAGACGGGCATTTCTTGGGCTAAACAGTCCATCCCATACTCAACGTTGTTGAAGATGCAAGATCCATCTGATTGGAAGAACCTTACACTTTCTCGAAGTCGGAACCGTAATTTGCGATAGGCAGTTAATTTTCAAGGCGACTACGGTAAGAGCAAGAGTGGAAAATATGATATGACACGCGATAGGCCACGTACTTTCATGCTCTTAGACCCAACAGGATGACAATATATTGTGGGGCCTTGCAAGATCGATAAAGAGAAGACCATTCCACTCTGCGTTTGCTCCCATCGATAAATGACGACACCCGATTGTGCACAATTCTCATGGCAAAAAGTAATGATTTAGAAGGAGCTAGACTCTAGAGAGTCGCGCAAAACCAAAGTAGAAGTGTGAGAACGAGGCTAGAAGTTCCAGACGTCGCATTCAGTTCATTCCCTTTTCGTCACGACAAATGGGCGAAAAGATCGTTCAAACATCTTCACAGATACGGATGCCAAGATTCTCTCATCGCTACAATCCGATACGAAAAGTGTGGGACGTCTCTTTGATTGTCGGCCCGACAATGAAAGATACGTCCCAAACACCCTCACAAGTTCCATAAGTGCTCGAATTAACATCGAAGACTCAAGGGACTCAAGTTCGCTCCGTATCATAATTACCATGATGACAGAGTGTTAGTGCAAGCAAAGAACGCAGCGAATTCCCGCAACCCCAACAAGAGTCCAACACATTCGAGCGAAATCGTGCGGACCCGAACCGAATCCGCCAAGCACAGTCGCCACCGAGTCCAGGGTTGAGAAAAGCGTGGCGCTCACGATGCTGCCTGCGGCGACGAGAATGTGTCGCCGCAGAAGGATAGAAGCGAGGAGGAGCTTCAAGGGGGAGCGCCTCCGTCGTCTACAGCGCGGCTCCCCTGTGGGGCCCGCCGCCGCGCGGGGTCCGTTCTTGCGCAAGTCGTGAGGCGCGTTTCGTCCTGCAGCCTCGGGGAGCGCATCTTCGTCTGACGGGGGAGCGTCTCCTGTCGGTTGTCCGGGGTCGGCTTCCACAGTCCCGTGACCGGTCGCGCTCCGGGACTTCGGGCAGATTTACTGTTGTGACCGAGTTGGGCCCGTTTGGCAGCCAGCCACGCAGTCCAGTTTGGCAACGGCCTGCTTGCGGTCATGCGTGTCTCTCGATCCGGTCGACAAGTCCTGTTTTTAGTAACCGCAAAAGTTTGTTGTGTTGCTCTACTTTTTCCACGAAGATTAACGACGGTCAAACCGGTGTATAGAGTTCTTACGGGTCCCAGGATACAAAGTTATGGGTATCGGCTTGTGGTAAAAAAATTGCTAATTACTAGATTACGGCTAAGCGAGGATTTTTTAACACACCCGGAACTCTGAAGACAGTCCCCTAGAATTGATATATGGGCAATGCAAAGATATAGTACGATTTTCTTTAAACGAACCCCGTTCATTTGACAGTCTCTGATCTCATCTTTTATTTACAACATTTACTGAAACTCATTTTTTTAAAGAAAAAATTTAAAAGAAAGAGGACACATAGAAATACAATGACGCTTTATTGTGGCATTTAATGGATGACAGTTAGATTTGTCGTTAAAGACTAGAATAAATATATGAGGATGACAATTGTAGAAGAGTACGAGAAAGATTTGAGGTATGGATCGATTTTGAATGCTTTTGCTTAGTACTGACACTAGTATTATCTTGTGATGGTTTCAAAGCCTTTCCGGATGTCGGCTTCCAGCCACCACGATGGGTTCTTGCATCAGCAACTAATGCTGATGCAAGAGTGCATCCACGTAGAGATGGCGATCAAACAAGTGTTGTGATACCTCATATTCGTCAGGGAACGAGAAGTCATATTGCCAAGTAACGCTTTTTGTTGTCTCTGAAGCTCCCAAATAAGGAATTGACTTTCCCAACAAACTCTAGTGTAACCGCTGTGCTAACGTACGCGAAGTGGTTCTCCGGGATCTCATGGCTCCACTATCTGAAGAATAGAGAGAGTCATGTTGGAAAAGGACTCAACCATCGGGATCTAGTGTGTAGAGCCTTTGCAGGAACAATAAACACCGGGAGACAGTTTGATAGAGAAGCGAGACACGAATGCATTGGTAGGAGTAGATGCACCACTCATACCAAATGTTGTATATATGGTAAGCTGGAAAATTTTACTCGAACAGATGCAAATGAGACCGATTAGACGGTTACTATCCTCAAAAGCCTATAATAAATAAATACGAAATATGAGTAAATAAATAATATTTTCAGTATTAAGATACTTTAAGTTTTCTTCCACAAGCAAATTCGCGTGATTTTATATATTCACAGATCAATTCACTAATTTAATATTTTCTTCATCCAATATCTTCATAGATGAAAATTGTGAAATTTAAGTTTGAAAAGTGAGTATATGCGTTATAAAATAAAAAAAATTAATTGAAATAAATGATCAAAAGTAGTGATAGTGCTATAAGATGCTATAAAAATAATATATATAATTTTCATATCTTATTTTCTTCTACTGTAATCTATATTGAGAGATTTTTCAAAAACTGGTGTCTCAAAAAAAGCTGAGATTGAACGAGAGCTTGTGCAGTACTTCTTTATGAAATTTTCACTAGAAACAATGTCCCAATTTTCTAGTCTGAAGTTTTCTTTCTCAAACTATGAGATCAAATTATAGAAAATAATAATAAGGTATGTTTATGTTTTGAAACAAAGATATGGATGAAAATATTGTCACATCTTCTCTACAGATGTTCCAATTGTGCTATTCTTAGAACTTCTAAGTTAGAAGAGATAAACAAATTTAATGCATCAGCAGACCATATCTTGATTAAACTTGTCATCAATTCAAAAAAATTACATTGGAAGCGAGAATTAAAATCAGTTTCTTGACATCGCTAATTATTCTTACTAGCAGATTCTTGCAGCTATTTTAGAAGTTAAATTGAATATTCTTGCAAAGTCATCAATACGAAGCTTAACAATCAGGTCACAACTGTTGCTAACATCATGGTTTGAGGAGCTCAAACAAGTACACAATGCATTAAGATTGTTGTGAAATGGTCTCATGTGATCTATACTCTACTTGCTTACGAGGCTTCGGCAGTCATGGAGAATGGGTGTAATGATGAAAAAAAATGGGAAAAAAAATTTGACAAAGAGAAAATATAGAAGTCAATGATATTCATATTGAAAGACATGTACAGACACCTATGCAGATTGGCTTTTCACTCAATTCAGGTGGTGATTTCAAGAAACGTACATCCGACAATGCCAAAAATGCAAAAATTCCACCGAGAACAATGCACGTATGAGAAAACGGACGGCATCATTGTAGACGTGATTGATTTCTTGTATACCAATAACAATAATAATAAAAAAAAAAGCTAGCATCATCTACTTTTAACGGTTAGGCTTTTCTTTTGCGGTTACCAGCTTCATTAATGAGGATTCCATTTTTCTTCGACATTTAGGAATCGTCTTCTGACGATCATCTTGGTTATGAGTCCACACTAACGCAGTTTGCGCACACAAGTTGGTGCACCACATTTGAGATATTGGTACTGAACTGTCTAGCTCTAGCATTCCAAGAAGGGGAGGGATAGATGCAAGATGCACACTTCATACAGTAGAGAGGTATGGGTCTAATTTTCTTATATATTTTTTTGCGGTAACACTTGATAAAAAATTTCTTTACCATAATCAGTAAACACGAGAGCATATATATAAAATACTACAATAGAACTTTTACCAAATTAAGGTGCAGAAGTTCTTGAATCATTTACTTTGTCTCCATCAGTCATGATCTCAACATACCAACATCTTGTGTGCAATACCACAGAAGTTCCATATAGTCTTTGATAAATCTTATGAAAAAAAATAAATTTTTCGTTGCAAATAGTGAATTGGCAAAGGCCTGAAATACCTTTGTGTATCCATAGGCAGCTCTTTTGGAGTATTTTCTAGCCAAAAGACCCTCTATCATGCGTATATCAATTTCTTAATAGTTTAGAAAATCAAATTTTCACTTCTGCGTAGAGTACGACATAGTAGGTCTAGCATAAAAACGTCACCAAAACTATTTACGAGAAGAGACTCGCATGTCATACCCAGAAAGTATTATTCTACAATAGTCACAATAATGATCTATGCCATGATTTGTAGTTAGCAGGTTTCTAATTTCCTCATATACTGCAACTCGAGTATTGAAATGTTGTAAAGTAGGAGTCAAGTGCGCAGTTCCAAGTGTACTGAT
Source organism: Marchantia polymorpha subsp. ruderalis (assembly GCA_037833965.1). NCBI lineage: Eukaryota > Viridiplantae > Streptophyta > Marchantiopsida > Marchantiales > Marchantiaceae > Marchantia > Marchantia polymorpha. Next base: position 1,276,645 of record AP031357.1, read on the forward strand.
ATTATTAAAAAAGAAGAAGTAACCAACTACTACCTCTTTATATTGTACATTATTCTTGTAGATCAATGATAGTGCTACCACGCAACACCTCATGTCGAGATAACGTATGAGTAGACGTGACGGTTACGAGTGTGTGGGAAGCTTGTTGCAACGTAAAGCTCCGATGCCCTTTGAAGTGAAAGATACCCTCCTCTAAAACAACTGGAATCATGACGACAGATATTTGACTCTCTAGCTTAGTCACGCCATCTCTGGAAAAGTAGGAAAAACCGGAAGACCTCATGGGCGTTCAATTGAAGTTTTGAGTATTTAGCGCGAGGGTCTGCGCGAATAGATATGGCAGTACAGTAATATTCTGACCATCGAGAACTGAAACCACTGTCTAATTCAATGATAACCAGCGCTCAGTGAGGGTCTGGACAGTGGTGTAGTGAGCCAGGCTGCAGGATTTCCAGCGTCTAGAAGAGAGGACAATAAAATGGAGCAAAAGAAAATGAGAGTAGCAGAAGATGGAACTCTCACGCTGTGCAGCTGTCCTCCTCCAGGACAGCGGAGCGGACGCATGGACGTTCAAACTTCTCAGGGTCTACGCTGTCAATGAAAAGAATCAGACGAGATCATGGGCAGTTTGAAAAACACTGGTCAACTGAATAAGCGTGACCTTTTTCCAGAGACAGGATGAGAAACCAGTGACCGACTCCGTTCATCAACTTCGGTGGCAGTAGAGAGATAGAGAGAGAGAGAGAGGACGCTGGTTCAAAATCGAGCTGAATGTCAGGTAGTAAAGGAGGGAGATTTAATTAGGATGCTGTAATCATCTTAAGAAGATTCAAAAGCCTTTTCAAAGGCAATATTAGTGAGTGGCCGATTTCATGTCTGTCCGCTTCCAGAGCTCTTCTCTCGCGAAAGGTGATCGCTCATGGAAAGAATCCCTCACCCGTTTGCCGCTCTTTTTTAAAAGACTGACATTCAGTCACAGTCGTTCGGCGCATAAGACATTCGATGCACGAACAAGTGTGACCACACGCCGAGTAAAGTGATACTTCTGATGATGATCTCGTGGTGGCTCGAAGAAAACACCGGTCCACCACTACTGTAGGCCTCGAACAGTATAAGGCTCTCGAACAAAAAAAACGACAGTGAATCTTTGACTTATGTACACACCATACAGTGGTACATTTGTCACTCTCGAATCTATTATAAAACTCGACCGTGGATGGCTGTGCAGTACTTTATCTTTTTGGGTCTTTAAAAAACTTCTTTCCTCCCGAGGCTATCATTCTTTGAAATCTATGTTTTATCTGTACTGGCTTCTTTTACCTTTTCCAGCTTGCTATCAAGCCAGTTGCTGTAGCAACCAAAGATAGTGTCGATCAAAACAACATATACACAAGCTATTTGAAGACGGTCTGCCATTTTCAACAAACATTATGGGAGTTGTAGCATATTGCTGGAGTCTTATCTAAAAAATGGATCTCAAGTCAAGCCGGTTCAAGTTTCGAAAGACCGTCTGAGATCTCGATTCAATCGTCTTAATCGTCGTTTTGTCAATTTTTGCATCTCGGAACACGAGTACTCACAGCTTGGCACCTTAACATCGTGATGAAGAAAAATGGAGATGAACTTCATGAGAGCAAAGATGCACACCGATGCCTTCACATTGCTGTCAACCCTTAAAGTCACATTGTGTGCCAGAGGACAACTTCGCAGAGCAGTCGTCTCATTTGTTTGTGTTTGATAAATATGATATGAGGCAGATCAAGACCACTCCCTTATTGATTGACTACGTGCACTCCGGCAGTAGGTCAAGCGGGTGAAAGTGTCTTCCATCTTGCAGCGTACAAGATGACATCTCTAACCTTCTGGTGGGAAGCGAGAGGCGTGAGACTTTTGCAAAAGGAGGACGGTTTTCCCGGGCTTCTGACCGAAACTATATTCTGAAAGAGCACGGAAATCAGCTGGTGAAATTGCGCTCATGCATGTCTCATAAAAACAAACTTTTGAGAAAAGGTGGACCTTTGCCGAGCGGGTCATACATACTGCACCACAGCATGAAATCTGCCTCCGCAATCATCTCTGATTTTACTGATCTTTGTACTTTTCTCATCATCTGTGAACAGTCGAGTTTTGTCTTTGCATCTTCTGGCCACATTCGGGACGACATGCAACTTCCCATTGAGAATCGCAGCACATGGACTTGATTCTGCTAATGGGAATTTGAACTTCCAGCCAGTGTGTAGAGAACTAGCACCACAGCTGACCTCATTCGGTCTTTCTCAGGTGCTTCCATATGCTAGAAACGTCAGCTTTTGAAGTCCACCGCCATACTATAGCCACTATAGCCACAGGTACAACAGGCTAGTCCTCCGTGTCCCATTCACTTTCACATGAAAACCAATGCAGTGCCTCTGATTTGTAGTGTTCCGAACAGGATAGAGGCGATAGAGGGCCGAGGAGTAGCCTCAAAGTCGCAGGACTTCGTTAGACGACACCATTGCCCTCGTAGGTATTTCAACGTTCAACACTTCAGAAATTCTGCCCGTTATTAAATAGTCAACGATTTTTTTCCATCTTCATAATCTAACTGATGAAATTTAAATCCACGACATTCTTGCAATCTTTTCTTATGAACTCATTCTACAATGGCTTGTAATCTTATAGGATTTTTCAATTCAAGGAGATATTCCCTCTTTGAAAAATAAAAAAACTTATGACGTCTTATAGATCCTATGTGACAGAATTCAGATTTACTTGTTGATGTTTACATATCAGTGTTATTTTTGATAATATTTACACTTGTAGGAGTTGAATCAAATTTCAATAAGATGAAAGTAAACATATGCATAGAATATAAATATGTTGCAGAAATTGGAACAAATATAATTTTCCAAAAACTAAATGTTTAATATCACCATGTATATAAATAGATAAATCCACCAAGAATTTTATGTTGACTTATTTTTGTATATGAAATGAATATATAAATATAAATACATACATGGTTTAAACTCATAAAGACACATAGAGCTTTTATATCGATGCTCCTTTTGTACAATCGTAATAAATTGAAGATACATTCATATGGATGTGGATAAATAAAAGATGGATCGAAAGGCTTTCTCTTGAGCCGTCATGTCGTTGTGTGCCATCCCTCCTGAACACTTTAACCGTCTCAGCCACAAAAGACTCTCGAGAAAATCAACAAATGGATGGAATTACCCCCCATCAAGTCTTGCAAAGAAGTAAAATAGGACCTCTTCTTATTTGAATGGCATTTAATCGAGTACCGACGTGAAAAGAAGATATAGAATGTGGAAATGGTAATTTTTCAACTGAATAGACTGAATAAATTTCTTCTAGAAGAAGTAAGTTTCAGATCATTTCTGGTTTTCACCTCGTTCTCCTTTCCCAATTTGATTGATATTGATATGGAGCTACAAGAATTTCCATCCATGACCGTGTCTCACAAAGGATATTCCCTATAACAAGGTAAAATTTCATAGAACCACGAGGCTTGACGATACTCTAAGCATAAAGAGTTATGGAAGGCTACTCGTACATAGCACGAAGCTTTTACTTCCAATTCTCACATTTCAAACGATTATTTATCCTTGACAGGGTTCATGATCACTACAGTACTGAATGTTATTACACCGTATAAATTCACATGTGAGGACCGAAAGGACAGAAGACCGTGTAGATGAAGGAAAAGAAGCCGGCAAAGCAAAGAAAGTGGACATTGTAAAGAGTTATCCCTGCGTACTGTACTGCATATATGATTGCTAGATGGATTCTGTACCAATGCTACGTTGAACTGTTCAAGGAAAGAGTGACAAAAATCAATCACCGCAACCAGTTCCGTGGCCACTTTCTTGACTTTCAGCGTTCCACTCACCACTCGCGTTTGAATCAGTGAGGCGAGCACTCACCGGCTCGAGCTTGCGCTTTGCGGTACGGTTCCCGATTTCCCGATTTCCCGATTTCCCGATAGCGGCCGAGCGAACGAACGATGCCATCGAGACTCGCAAGTTGCCAATTGAACTTCCCCAGAAAAGTTCCTCTTGCCGCGCAGGGCGTGACGCGGGACGCAGCGGCCAAATATTCGCGAGTCTGGAGGCGTTTGAATGCCGTACGGGATATACGTACCTCCGCCCTGTCCTACACAAACGCTTCGCTTTCTGTCTTCCCTCGCGTTGATGGGGCTCCGCAGGCGAGGACTGTGAGGTTACTGTGACTTGCTTTGACGATCCGTGTACAAGTTTGAGACATGCCTGGACACGTGTACTGGACATGATCCTCCATACTGTATTTCGTGACCGACACGTGGATCGAGGATTTTCAAAGACAGGTAAGACGGCATTGGTTACACCATCGCAACCTTCTCTTTCAGAGTTTGTGCTCCTCCGTTCCGCCCCGCCCGGCTCGTGATTCTTTGGACATCTTCCGGTCGCAGGTGACGTGCCGCTCGTAGAGTTTGGCTGCACTGAGAAATCCCGGGCCTTTCCATGCTCTCATGCCGAGAAATCTGAAGATCGGGACATCCTACATCGTTCTCTCATCTTCTCTTGCATTTGCGCAAATTTCATGAGTCTTCCGTGAGACAGTGAACAATTTCCTCGTCCTTTCTTCTTCTTCTGCAGCAGTTAAACGTGCTGACCTTGTATCTAGGCATGTTAGAACGACACCGACATTGGATATAGTGCAATACCATAGCTCCCTAGAAATGTGTTTAATGTGATTTTTTATTTTAGTTCGTTTAGCGATTATCATTTGTTTACCCAGAAATATAATTGAGACATCATAAAAATAATACATACATGTACATCATTGGTCAACCATACATATGTCTATCACTTGATAACCTTAGACACCAAAGTAATATGGCAAAAGTATGGGAAGACCCCAGGAAGTATAACAAGAATAAAACCAAAAGGGCAAGAGGGGGCTAGTCCCGAATATCATCAGAATGGGAGTTTCATAGATATCTGAATTATGTAGATTAGAAGTTCTACTATAAAAAACACTACATATGAAGAAACAATATTTACCGTGGTTTTCTCACTGCTAACACTAACTATTTATTTTTCAAGAAAGAATCGGACATGTAAAAAAAATATTATTATTTTTTATTACTTTCAAGATGATGATATGACTTTTCCATTCTCTTTTAGATGTATATACACACACACACTATAAATTTTCAAAAGAGTAGATAATTATTCATGATATCGACACTACTTACCCATATTTTTTGAATCTATCAATAGGAATAGATATATTACTCTATAACCCTTCTTCCTAGAAGTGAAAGCCTCTAAATAGTTTCATTTATAAGTATTTACTATTTTGAAGTTTGCAATTTTATATTGGAGATAAATGTAAAATTTTATAAAAACATGACTGTAAAACTTGTTTTATCCCAAAGATTTGGAAATATACGAACATTATATCTAGTCAATACAAAAGAGTTGAAAATTAATGAATGAAAAATATATTTCATCGTTTAAGATAGTACTGACTATTGCAATATCTGAGAAGGTAATTCTTGGTAAAAAAAACTAAATTATAATTTACATCAGAGATGAATGAAATCGAAATGAAATGAAAGTAGAACACAGTATTGCGAAAAATAGATTGTGTAACCATACGGAATAAATGAAATTGCACGTAATATAGAGAGATTGTCAAATTTCTCCAGCCTACAAATATTTACAAATGTGACAACCAAAAAAAGAGTTCAGTTATTATCCTAATTATCAAAGTTAGACTTGATTGTGATTGTTTGAACACCAAATCCCATTCTAAGGCAGTTTGTATACAATCTGAGCCATTGCAGGATGTTTCATTAGTTGAGTAAAGTCATAGGATTACAAATGGTAAAAAGTTACCAATAACATAGGAAAAATGATAATAATAGTTAAAAAAATGTACATGAATGAATTCAAAGGTAGGATAATCTACACTCTTAGCTATGCAAGTAAAGTAAATTTACATACCAATTAAAAATTCCAAAATGATATTGACTAATGAAGGATGGATGTCAAAACATTGCAGAGATGAAATAAGGTAGATGGATGGAGTAAAGAACCTTAGATGCATGCAAGTCCAGATCACTGGCAGGATTGTTGATATGCAGAACCATATGTGAAGGTAGTAAAGATACAATCACCCAGAGACTTGAATGAAGGTACTGATTTTCATTTCCCAACCTTTGTTCACATGCGAACGATGATATCCAACAGTAGCAGAGGCGGGAAGTATTTTTGTTTACGGAAGGAACGTCGGACATACTTTATAATGTAGCTATTAATTTTCGTACATTCGTCGCGACCTTCAATGAAAATAAGAGTATTTTTATTCCGTAATGCCATGTACAGTTCACTTCATCTTTTGGGTCGTGGGGTGAAGTGAAAGGACATAAAGGGTTGTCACTCACCTGTCAACCGCTGGAATGAAAATGGGGAATTTGGTGGTCAGAGAATTTCAGACATTAGAATCATAATTTTGGACACATGGTGATGAAATTAACACGAAAGTGAATCAGGTTGGGGAAATTGTACATCTTCAGTAGTTCATGATTGAGACAGATTCGATAGAACTTGTTCACCATCAACTGTATTCACGCTTGAAACAGATGACGTTGTGTCGTGGGAATCATTGTGAGTTACATACAGTACTCGGTACTGCTCCCTCGTCGCTCACAAGAATAGTACGTACCATCAGACATAAATCCGGATCGATCAAGGAAGAGGAAGCCTGGCTGTTAACTGATCATATTCTCCACAACATCTGAGATGACATGTAAAGCTGTCACCCTCAGCCTGCATTTACAGAAGGGACAAGCCGGAACTACAAAATGTTTGCATGCACTCGGAAGCTCCCCGGCTGAAGAATCATGTCCTGTCATTTGAACCGGGACGCGGCACAAGCTCCAACGCACTGAGCTCGGATCCTCGAGATAGACAGACTTAACAAGATCTGTTCTGAGTGTATTGACGGTGTTATGCGTCATTGCGTCACAGCTCGAAGCTGGAGAGACAGTCAATACTGTAGTGTCACAGCCCTATGCATGAATGAGTCCATGGCTGCTCGCTCGGCTGACCGGGTTCGCGTAATGATTTGAAGTTTGAATTTGAAAACCGGCGCACAGAACCACTCACGACACGAGGGGCTACCGGGGCTTCCCGGGGAGGGAACGGACTCGATGGAGATCAGATTTCGATCGCGGTCTCAAGACGGCTGCTTCCGGTGGATCGATCGATGCCAAGGTAGGATCGCTCAACGCTAGGTTCGATTTATCGTCGGACGGTGATGCATTTACATTCACACACTCGCAGCACATTCTCGAGCATCTTTCCCAAAAGGCGCGAAGAAGGCAATGGCATGGCCACTTATGGGAAGAAGGTTTGCCCGTCAAGACCCCGGCGGATTTTGCCAGGACACGAAGGCATAAAAGAAGAGCAAACGCACCGAAATCCCAGAAATGATGGCCTCGTATTGAATCGAGACCTTCGTAATTGAACACACTTAGAAGGAATCACAACGTTCTTGCAACGTATACTATACACAATCTTTGTAGTATCTCTGTATTTTAATGCCGATTAGCATACGAGGAATGCATGATGCATACAGACCAATAATCCGTGCACTATTAAATTAAATCATTAAAAAGCCCTGTTTAAAATTGATGATCAATGATTATTTGCAGTGAGCAATAGGTCACCCTAGCCACAACTCATACTGTATGTAAAGGCCTACAGCGCCAACGATCCACTCGGCCCCATGCCCATCCCCCAAGTGGATAAAAGTGGGAGCCTGAGGGGCAGGGACCAGCGGCCTCGGTGCCTCTACTTCCATGATCCATATCCTGAAGAACACAGGCTGTCTGCGAGAAATCTATCAGAGGTGGCGACTCCGCAATTATTAGCGGTCAGCACCATGCATTATTAACTTACGCTTAAACTAATACTTAAATACAAGTTCGAGTTCCGTGAACCGATTTACTTACGTCGATGCGCTGGGATCTCCCCTTCGTAACGGGGACCCGGGGGAAGGGGAGAGGAGGCGGGGGGGTCAGTCCTGCACAGTTCCAGTCTGATGACCGGCTGACCGACAGTCTGCAGCCAGTTAACCAACTCCCACTTAGCTGTCCCCTGCGTGCACCCTTTGCCGCTGCGAGTTGCAGTCCGTCTAGTCACAAGCCCGCGGGCGGTTTCAAGTTGCGAGAGGTCGCTGATCCGGTTCCTGAGCGTGCATTCTAAATTCATGCTGCGCGTTCCCGCGGTTCTGCTCGCCGACGTGGATCGGCGCACATTGGGTGCACTACAGAGCCTAGATCCGGCATCGATCTGGTGACTGTTGTCCATAAGTTAGAACTTTTTGTCCGCGGGTTAAACTTCATGGATTTGGTCGCCACTGCTCGTCCCGATCGTTCATCTTGCAAGCGCACTGTGCTCGTACTCGTATCCTACCTGCATTAATTTCACTCTTGTAGGTTTAGTGTTGTACTACATGTTGTTACATACATATTACAATACTTTCTTCAATACCATCGTGTGATGTATTTCGGTCAACAATTATTTTGAGATATTTAAATTTATGTAAATTACAATAACTTAATAGGAAAAGGAGACAGTTGGATGTAGAATGCTTTTATTAGATAGATAGAATAATATAGGTAGTTTGTGATTTTTTGAAGTGTGATGCTATTGGGGTCTAACCAAAATCGGTTGTTATTTTACTGAGAATTCTCATTCTCTTAAGGCTCGCCTACGGAAATATCACACATAGCTTTCAAAACTCTGTGGAAAGATCCCACTTTGATACCGGTGGGTCCGACTTGCTTCTCAGAAATGCGAAGAGCGCTGGGCCAAGCAATCCATACCAGGCAGCTTTGATATTAAAAAAATAAAGAGCTAGGGGGTGAATATTCTAAAATATGTCTTCGGCACGGACCCTTCCCGTTCAAGGAGATTCAAGGAACGCTTATGGCGCCTCGGAGCGTCGGAGCCACTCCGACCATAAGCACGCCATCCAGAAAATGTCCGTTACGCGACCCTCAGTGGGTTCGTTCTCGTGAGCATTGTTTCGAACGAGCGATGTCCCGTTCCATGCGCGGAGGCGCATTCGTCTTCTGGGAGGGTGGCGCTGCAGATTTCTTTCCGTCGTCTTCCGCATGCTCACACTGCTGGCTTTGGACTTTCGCTGCCTGCTATGGCTGTTTGTACCTTCTGTCCTCGGTCTTTCGTTGTAGTGGCTTGCATGTTGATCAAGCTTCAGCAAATGTGTCGCCTCGCATGATCTTTTGATTTGGGCGCTTTGTTGCACGTACGGTTCTTTTTGGTTTCTTGGACGGCTGACATCAGAGGCGTCACATGGTCTAGCCAAACGAACGATCTCGCTCCTTTCTCCTCAGAACTAGCTCTTTCTGTTCTACAGTTCGTTGAAAATATCTTCACGAGGTGATTCTGCGTCCGGATCCAAGTCTCGTAATCTGTGAAGAAAGAGCGGTTGACATATATATAATCCGTCCGGTGCAAATATCCAGTTACATCGCTTGCTATGATTTCCTCTCAATTTTCCCTTTGCACTTATTGGACACGGAATCGAAGACATCAATTGTGAAACAATACTTTCAATATAATCCAATATAGACGTGTCTACATAAACACGTCGATTTTATATCCGTGACACCCATTCGTTTGGAGATATTCTAGACGACATAGTTTGGAATCCCAACATGTGCTCGAGCCGTTGCTTCAGCTTTGCATCAGATTCCTCGTAATATGGCAGTATTGGGTTTGTTAACATACCCGAGTCGAAGTAATTTCAGCATAAAAGCACGTAAATGATTGCGACGAAAGTCTTGTCTATGCGCACAGTGTTGTATATTTGATTGCATAAAGTTGGGAATCAGCGAACGAATAATATTGATTCTTCCGGCCATTGACTTTGACGAAGAGGATCGAACAGCCCGGGGCGGCTGTGCTCAGGTCAGGGGCTGGGTTCGGCGCGCGGTCGAGGGTTAAAGAGCCCAGCGTTTTCGCGACGTCGCCAACAGTCAAACCGTGGGGCCCGCACGGGGCGAGCCCGAAAACATTCAGTTGAACGAACCTTTTCCAGGTCTATTTTTGGAGTCGGTCACCTCGCCCGGTGACAAATATCCTGATCGGCCAGCGTCAGGAGAGGGAAGCCCGCACGACGACGGAAGATGCTCGGCGAACGACGGGCGCCAGAAGGTGACGAGAGGGCGCCCGACGCCGGCCCGGGTCGACGCCGGAGGCCACGAGCTGCGCGACGGCGAGGTCTGGCACCGGGAACGTCTGTGGCGCGTCTGCAGGCCTCCATTGGTCGCGAAGAAGAAGAAGAAGAAGACCGGCTGGACCCCACGGGCGAGAGTGTCGCCAAATTGGCTCCACGGAATCTGGCTCTAACTATGGAGCGGAGCGTCGGGCTAGCTGGCCGGTTGGCCGGCCGGCTGGCTCTAGCCAACAGTGGCTGCGGCTCCGGTCTCGGTGGCTCTCTCGCAGTCTCGTCTGGCAGGAAGTAGAGAGAGGCGCCGAGAGAGCAGAGGGCTCCGCGCGAATCCGAAGCGTGTGGAGTGCGTGAGAAAGAGGAGGATTGGAGGGAAGCGCAGAGCAGAGCAGCAGCAGCGGGCGGGGAGCGGGTCCGAGACGCTCCTCTTGCTTGCCTGCCCGCCGAAGAAAGCGAAAGATTGCGAGGCGAGGGGAATGGCAGCAGCAGCAGCAGCGTCGTCGTCGTCGTCGTCGTCTTCTTCGTCTTCGTCGTCGTCGAGACGAGCAGAGGGAGGAGGAGGAGGAGGAGGAGGGGCGCTGGCAGGAGGCAGGCCCGAGAAGTAATAAGAAAGAGGGCCAGAGGGAAGGCTGCGTTGCCTTGGCTGGCTCTGTGTCTGCCCGCCCGCCCGTCCGCCCGGCAGCCAGCCCGCCCGCCTGCCTGTTTGTTTGTACGTCCGTCCTTCCTTGGCTCCTGTTGGAGTGAGATTGAATGCGACGGATGATGACATTTTGTGTCTGAGATCGGATGGATGAGCGAGCCGGGAGGGAAAGATCGATATCTCGGTCAAAGGAGAAAAGGGAATGAATGATGCGAGATAGTTGGAAAAGAGGAAGCGGAAGTGGGCGAGCAGAAGGAAGGCGTGCTACTGCTGCTGCTGCTGCACGGGCAGAGTAGAAGGGAAAGGAAGGAGAGAGAGGGAGAGAGAGAGAGAGAGAGAGAGAGAGATCTGTAAGCGAGCGCAGGGGGGAGGGGAGAAAAGGGAGGGAGGGAACGAATGAGTGGGTGGGATGTGAAGTAGCTGTAGTGCGTGCGACGAGGAAACGACGCTGTTGATGTTCGTGCTGGTGATTCCGTTGCGCTCTTCCCCGGGGGAGGTGTTTGATGCTAGGGTGGCTTGCAGGCGAGCAGAGCAATTTTCTTTGAGCGAGGGATGGTTTGCCGGTGCAGATGGTCGTAACGAGGACTGAGCGGACAGAGAGACGTAGAGCGAGGTAGATATGTCGGAGAGGTTCCTGGAGGCAGGGACCGGGTTGTGACAAGCGGTCGGGTTCTTTGGCTTCGACTGTCTGCCGTCTTCTGGTCTCCAGCCAAGCTATTGTGATAGTTCTGTCACTTGAAATCCCCTGGAAATTCCTCCCGGCTCCTCGCCTGTGTCTGTTTCATCGCTTCCTGTCGTGCTGTGATGTGTAGTTCAGAGCAATACAGAGCGGTTGGAATGATTTAGATCTCCGCGTTGGCGTTTCAACCCATTTTCTCCAGGTGCTTATGCCAGGGGCTTTGAAGAAAAGGATCGCGCACGATGAATGGTGTGGACCATTGCACTGGTGGTTCATGTGATCAATTCGAAATTTTCCTCAGATTGGACGTCAGGGACCTTACTTTGGTCAGAGGAGAATCGTAATCGATTTCATCTGCGGTCGTTATTCACGTTTCGACGTGTTTTGGCTCCCAGCTCGTCGTCAAGCAGTCATAATCCAATATTGGGTCTTCCGCCTGGTGACGTCCACTGTATTGGGGGTACGAGTTTACATGGGCATTCCCGTACGGTCCCAATGATTATATTCACATTCGCTGACATACAGGCTTCCTCTCTCCAGTTAGTGGCTGCAATATGAATAAGGATTAGTTGGCAACTTAAATTCTCGGTTAGGCAAGCAGACATGGGGAATTCTTTTGGTTGCTCCGCAACCGGCGAGCGCCTTGTATCTGCGGCGCGAGACGGTGATTTCCAGGAAGCGCAGGCTCTATTGGAGTGTAATCCTCGACTTGCAAAGTATTCTACTTTCGGTGTTCGGAACTCCCCACTGCACTTCTCTGCAATGCAAGGTCACACCGAGGTTTGACTTACTAGTCCTTCTGAACAGTGATCCCAGTTGAAATTGTCTCTGCAGTAAAACCTTTCTATATCTTGAGGCCGTACGCCCCACGTGAATGATAACGGCTTGCAAGTACATTCGTCGGAGTTGCCTCCTTCCAAGACTCGCGAACGCCTTATTGAGAGGCTGCTGGTTTTAGTTTCGTACGTTGAAATATGTCACCGGTGCATTCCTAGTGGATTCTACTGTCAATCACGACATTCCTCGAAAGTAAATGAATCTGCTGCTCTCTGCTTGCAACCTAACCTCTCGCTTCTTTCATGGGTCGTGCCACTTGCAGATAGTAACTTTGCTTCTGGAGTGTGGGGTGGAGGTTAACACCCGAAATTACTGCGGCCAGGTATACGCCGAGGATCTGCATGTGATTGAATCAGATATTAATTCTTACTTTGGTTAGAGATTAATTTTTTGTCGAGTTTAGAGCTTGCCCCTGCCTTGGCGGTATTTGCAAGTATTTTGGCGAGGAGACAACTCTTGCTCAGAAAAAATGGCTGATCCGTTTTATGCTGTGTTTCGTGGGCAGACTGCGCTTATGCAGGCTTGCCGGTACGGTCATTGGGAGGTTGCTCAGACTCTGCTTCTGTACAAAGCAAATGTAAGAATCTGCGTTATTTTCTCCTTACCTCTCTCGTCTGTACGCGGAGAACCGCCTTCGCGCTTGGTTGAAATTGCTTATTGAGGAAATGCAAGGTTTCGATATTCGTTGACCTCTGCACGGTCCGACAGCTAAACATCTAGAATTTTACGCATGTCAGGTCACTAGAGCAGATTATCTAAATGGGAGGACAGCACTTCATTTTGCGGCCCGCAACGGCCACGCACGCTGCATACGACTTGTTGTCGCCGACTATGTGCCTAGTGTGCCCTATTTATGGAATACTCTGCAAGTCGACAAGCCGGAAGATACTCCCACCATGAAGAACTACATGGACCGAACGTGAGTTTTCTCGTAATTCTTGACATATTTTGCGAACGTTGGAGCAGACTTTATTTTCGAGTGATGCTTGTCATCTCGCACTCTAGTGCTCTCTCATCCCAAGACGAGCCTCTTCGCGTTTCACTCTGCAATGGTCTTAGACCTACTTTTAGCGTCATTGATCTTGCGGAAGCTGATGCGTCATGTCACACATGGAGTGTCCCGTTATCAAAGGCAGTCATTAAATTGAGATTCTTCTGGGTTTCTGTAGTGCGCTTTCCAGGCTCGTGAACAAGCCTGCTGATGGTGGTATATGTGCTCTTCACATGGCTGCTCTGAACGGGCACACGGAGTGTGTTCAGCTACTTCTGGACTTGATGGCGAACGTCTCGGCAATTACCGTTCAAGACGGCACCACCATCGATATGATAGGTAATTGTGTGTGTTGTTATTCACGTCAAAATTCACGGGTCGCCCATTATGCCGTTTATTAGGAGCTGCTTTGCTGAGTTCCTGTGTCTGTATTCCAGCAGTAGTTTCAGTTTGTAGTTTTCGTTATACGCTCTGGCGTTTTTTACCCCTTGGAATTGAACTTCCCTCTGGTCCCTGATCCTGACGCCGTAATTCTGCTTAGGTACAGGTGCAGGCAGTACCCCATTGCATTACGCAGCTTGTGGTGGTAGCATTCCTTGTTGTCAGGTAGTGTTCTCTACATTCGTGTTGCCTCTATGTATGAAAAGTCGACACGGTCTTTTGTTTGTCAAGACAGTAGATGAGATCCATGAAATCGAAGGGAGCCAACGAGTTGGCTAGGGGTTTTCTTGCCATTCTTCTTTCGTGCCTTTCAGTCGCGAGGACCAAATTTATAGACTCCTCGTAGAAGATACATCAACGAAACAAAATATGACAGTGCTTTTTTTCATGCTTTTTGTCCAATGGCGGGGATTCTCTTGAGCATTTTGGGATGAGCTGTGGTGATGCATATATTCCAATCAGCTAATACCTTGTCACTCTTGTTTCACAGGCTTTGATTTCTAGGGGAGCTTTACGCAATGTGGCTAATTGCAATGGGTGAGTTGTATTTCACCAAATCAGAAATCAATCGAGTTGAAGCAAGCGACTTGGTTCAGAATGTTTTTGACCGTTCCACCTGCATGCCCTATAAGCGTGTGAAAGCACGTACCTTACACCTTTCTTAGGGACTCGGGGCTCCATGTATTGTTTCCCGCTTTTTTTTGGTTTCAACCAACTTATCGATATCTCGTGACAGATGGACGCCACTACAAGTAGCTCGACTATGGCGCAGACATTGGCTGGAACCTCTATTAGCACCAGATTCTCAACTACCAATCCCATCGTTTCCTCCATCGCGTTATTTGGCACTCCCTCTTATGAGCATCATGCGAATTGCAAGGTGACCCTTAAATTTAACCGCACGCATTGCGACCTGAAACTCTTTTTTCAATCAATTGTATCCAGAAGTCAAGTGACCCTTTTAGAGTACCATCGTGGCTTCGTGTTTGTTGTGCGTCTTTCGAGTTTATATGCTATATTAGAAAATCTTCCTTATTGTGCTTTCAACCTTGCATGATTTGCAGTGAATATAGGAATGTCCTGAATGTTTCTGCCACATCACTCACTAATCGCTCACTTGTGTCTAACCATTTGAATGCGCAGAGATTGCGGATGGAGGGATACGGATCATGCTCCTGGAGGAACAGATCCTTGCGCTGTATGTTTGGAACGCAAATGCACAGTAGCTGCAGAAGGTGTGTTGCGAGTTTTCAGTGGACTGAACTGGGTCTCTCTGATTGCATGCTCTTCAGAAGCATTAAGTTTCAGGTTCTAAGATGACCTGTGTTTTTCTGCAGGGTGCGGTCACGAGCTATGCACTAGATGTGCCCTGTATCTCAGTACCACGATGAATGTGTCTTCAACTGTGACCAATCCTCCTGGTTCTGTCCCATGTCCCCTCTGCCGCCGTGGTATTGTTGCGTTTGACAGACTTCCTACGACCATCTCGTACAAAGAGATGGCCAAGGCAAACATGACTCTCGCTTTGTGTACAACGTGCACGGCCGAAGTATGTGAGCCCACAGTCATGGGTTCTCTCTTGAGCAAAGTGGACTTTCGAGGCTGCCGTGTGTCGCCACTTTCCTCGAGTTCAGCTCGCATTACCTGCCCCAGTTTTTCTGCTTTAAATTTGTCCCTGAATTGCAGTACGACGCAGAGTGTTGGGGACTCTCCTGATTATGAGAGTCCCGAGCAATATGTCTCAGCGAGAACGTCCACAAGAACGGAGAGCACCGAGTGGACAGCTGCTGGTGATGGTGATTCTACTATTGAAGAGACGCTTTCGTCTTCAGGCTTGGTAACGGCGACCCATCTTCCGTCAGCCGCTGCTGTCGTTCATATTGCCCCCTCTGGTCAAGACGAGCCCACTAAACACTCCAAGCAATTTGCTTGCTGTCGAGTACGAACGAAATGTGGATTTCCGAAGGTGTTTTACTGGAGGCACTACGGTGGTGTGAATATGACAACTGCCCAACCGTATTAGGCTGCCTGCGAATGATTTGTACAGTTATCTCTTCTTTTAAATTATCGGGAGAAAGTCCTGCAGCTCTAGAGTCCCCGTTTGGTCTGGCTTTGTCCACGTCCAAAGTTCCATGAGAGAAAGCCTTCCACGGGGATGTCGAGCACACTGCCTGCCGAAAGTGTAGCTCTTCACTTCTCGACTGACCTAGCTCTAGGATCTTTATTAGGAAGACAGAGGAGACATTGGATGAAAAAAAGAGTGAATCGACTGCCCGCTTCCGCGAAAAGAAAATGTTTCATAAGGTGGATATGATAGATGATATCAGATAGTTTTGTACCTTTCTCGAAAAGAAGAATCCCTATAATGGACATCATTGGATAGGGTGCGGTGCTAGTGTTCCATCTGTGGGGCGAAACATGTATGTGGTGGAAGGTCAAGTATGCACCGAACGTGCGTCTAACCTGGAACAGCCTAGAAGTCGACCTTGCTTCAGCAATGTAGAGGCTACTTTTACTGCGAAAACAGCTACTAATTTGAGTCAGCAAACCCCAGTGCGAGAAATTAAAATTGGACTTGGATTACCTGGTCGTGATGACCTGCACTCTCCTCCTTTCTCTGAGCAAGCAGGCATGCCATGACTTGTCTGGGGATGTACCCAAGAGGTAGTGTGCCGATGTACATCAGATTCCAGCTATATGTTTTTGGCTATTAAATTTACGAGCACCCAAAGTACACAGATAATTTCTGATGTCGTATGTCAGTCAATGATTATTCTGGGAGATTTTGAAGCTGTTGGGATCATATTCTTGATCGGATGCTTGTATGTATGCCATGTGGGCGATCTGTACTTGGGCCGTGAACGTGCACCACACTACAGAGCTGCACGTCAAAGATTCGGTTGTCAGTCAACAGTTTGGATCATCAATGTACATTTGAAAGGACGCTTTACGGTGATACTCAGGATGTGACAGGTTGCAGGGACTTGCTTGCATCGACGATGGCTTCTCCCGACCTGCAGCACGACCACGCGGACCGACCACTTGGGCTTGCGGCTCTCGTCAGAGGACAGGACAAAGCTGTGAGCCGAAAGCCTGCGTCTGCCTCGTTCATGCGGCACGATGCTGATGAAATTAGTGTAATGGACCTGACACCTGGGAACTCACAGTACACTGTGCTGCAGGTTTCGACCGTACATGCTTTGACATTCGTCCACTCGAGTGTGACTGGTTTCTGTGGAAGAGCCGTTTTAGCGAAAGTCAAATTACGTAGCCTCCTGAAAATTCTAGACTTGTCCAAATGTGTTTCCCGACAATACTTTTCGGCTTGTGGCAGAGCACCTAAAACGCGCTTCCTTTATCAAGCTCGTGGTAATAACTTTATTAAATTCGAAGTAGCAGCACATGCCGTAGCCTATTCACTGGGTCGTATCACTCATGCCTGTCTGTCAGTTGTGCGAGAGCTCTCTAGAGCGCCGGACTCTGGAAACACGGGTTCGTTTTCCATCGATGCCATTTCATGGTGCCCTAAAAAGACGGCTGATTCTAGGTCCGCAATGCGGACCTAGAATGCAGTTGTGCATGCGGACTCCGCATGCACAACTGCTGTCTCAACTTCATCTTCAGTTTATGAAGTACACGCTGCGCTCTTCCTCTCCATTTCGGCTTCTGCTTTATCATCCGGACGTTCCGAGGCACTCCAGAGGATCGGATACAAGATCGTGCCGATCACGCTCTGTTCAAAAATGTGAGTACCCTCACCATGTCAGCGAGCCATTCGGTGGCTGGAATGCCGGATGAATGATGTGCATATGAGCTTCTGAACAGAACGATTGGCGACAACACTGCTGCCAGGAGAAGACGGTCACACTATCCAGACCTCTGTCCAATGCTTTTTCTTCAGAGCATCCCTCGGATGAGGACTAGATCAAAAGTACTGGGCCATCTGCAACTCCTTGGGCTTGAAGCCGCATTTTTCGTAGAATGGAGCATTAGCCTCGGTGCAATCAAGGATAACCTGCTCAGACCGAGACATGAGAGCTTTCATCAACCGAGGATCTCTTTGACCAATGTGAACACCGCACGATGATCGGCAAAGCACTTATTGAAATGGACATCAAAATTACAGGGCCTATTATACTCTAAAAAAACTACGTGAAAAAATTTCAGCAAGAGCAGAGTATGGAATTCAAAGATTCACCATCAACCCACCTTGTAACAGCCGAGCTGTTCAGCTAATCCTGCGAGGTGACAAACAACTCTGCAACACCCCAATAATCACCACAGTAAATTAGTACGTTGCGACGAGTATAAGTAAGAGTTTCAGCAAAATGTATAAGATTCTCACAACAAAAGCAGATTTCAGATTGCTCACTGGAGTATCCACTGATTATTCCACATGACCAAAATCGATTTCTTCACAGACCTTCCTCTCGCATACATATGACCATGTTCATTATCGATGACTGTACCAGTCGGACGTTATTCCCTCCAATACACTTCCAGTAAATCAAACATTACTATTTGACCGCTCAGAGTAAAAGACTCAAATTTTCGATTTACTGAGATTTTCCGGCAAAAGGTCGTGCAACCAGATAGGCAACCAAGGAGAATCAGCAAGCATAAGTTTTCCTGTATCATCATGCGAACGCAAATACTTCCACCTGCTTCATCCGCTTGTCGGAATCAGCGGTTAAAGAACTCATTTGAACGCTGAGTTGGACTCAGACAGACTAGCGTTGAATGAGCAACATTTCACAACATTAGCTTTTTGGCACATGGGTTGAATGTAGGGTGAGTTCATTCCAACTTTCAAATCCATGTCAATTTGAACAATACCTTTTGATACAGTTGCACAAAACGACCACCGAAACCTTTCTGACGTCATTGTTGAGAATATTTTACTGACTCCGCAAGAAAATAAAAAACTCGACTTTAAAAAAAACAGCTAGTTTTGCTCGACATTGGCCATATCTGCAAGGTTCGTAGAAGATGACTCTATCCTTATGTGAACTTGAAGAAGTGAAAGCGGAAGAAGTTGAAAAAAGCGGAGGATCGCACTCTTCTATGCATAAGACATCACTCATCAGAATGGTTGGGATATATGAGATCACCCATCAGATCAAAGAATTTGAGCATGCCATCAGGCTGCTGAACCTACACACAATCTCGATCTCCAGAAACCGCTCGTGTTTTCTACAATGACATGAACCTGAACTTCACTCTACAGCAGTCGCAGCGCATAAAAGAGAGCTTTGGTATGTATCTGTTGGTACGAGAGACGTGCCTAGACAGAGATTAACTCCAAGGAAAGTGAGAGACAGTGAAACATGAATGTTGCAACTGTTTCAGAGAAGAGCGATCGATACATGTGAAGGGAAGAGGGCAGAGCATAGATCAAAGACGTAATGGGAACTGGCCGACTGAGAAGCAGCTGCTCATGTACTTTTCCTCCAATAATGGTCCATTGAAGGTCGTATTACTCTAGGATGTTCGTCCATCGTCCACTTAAAGACACATATAATGTAACAACTTGAGCGACCTATTCATCCCTCGGCTGGAAGAAACGCGTTAGCTAATACGTTGAAAACTGTTAGGAACAGAATGTACAGGCTTTTTTGTTTTCTGCGCCCTTTGCTTGTTTTGATACATTACAGGGTCGAGCCAGACAACAAAAAAGGATTCGCTGATGGTTCCAGATTCTAGGTTCATATTGCCCATCCTGCCCAAAGAAATGTTGGAAAGGTATCGTTTCCCCCATTCTGACGAAGATAATGCGTCAAATCGACTCCATGATTAGAGCAGAGAGAGCAGAGGAACCACCTACCTCTGACCAAGACGTTGACCGCGGACGGTCTGGTCGACAACGACGTCTTCGATGTGTCCCACCTGAATGATCAAAACCAACAAAACCTTAAGAGTCAGGAACAACAAAATTGCATCCGCTAGGACCATATCCTGTCCATTCGTCGAAATTTAAGCGGTAGGTTCACGTCTTAACCTTGCCACAGTTCCTCGCCAACTTCAGTTCAACGAGGAGGGTTGCCGTGGCCACTATGGCCTGCTTTTCGACATCTGCGAAGCATCAACACCGCAACGTTGAGAGAGACATATTTTCCCCTGGTAGTTGAACTTTCACGATCATTTGAGAATACTTCAGAGAGTGGCAAGAAGAAGACAGGGGCCTTGACCCGATAGCAGGAAAGCATATTCGTCCTCGTATTATGTTCTCTTGATGCTATAGCAAAAACTGTTCCACGCGTTATCGAGGAATGAAAGGCGCAATACCTTCTATGACCACGACGTGATGAAAATCCCCCAACTTGCGCATTTCTTCCACTCTCTCTGCGACGCCAACGGCTCACTTGCATTAGAGATTATGATGCGCTAGACCAGCTACATTTTCTGAATGGATGGGATGAATTTTCATATAACATACAGAGTAAAACTTTAAAAGAATTGGGGCCAAAGTCGTATCAGACTTGTGAATGCTTCTTCGGAGACATCTCCGACTTTGGTCAGCTGTTCCAAAAGCTTCAAGTGGCCTGTTTCACGACACGACCACTTCCACCATTATTGCGAGAATTGAAGCTGCGAATCCGACTACTTGTCCGAGAGAACGGACCAGAGAGAGAGAGACAGAGGAGAGACCAGCATTTCCAAACGAGAGCACGTACTCTACCTCGAGAATCGTATGCGCACACAGGAAAAACTTTTTTAAAAAAGAGAGCTCCAACTAGTCACGTACGTCGAAATCTTGTCAGGACGAAATTCAGGATGACAGAATCTAATGTCCAGAAAGACAGAGGGCACCAGTGATCCACCTTTTCTGAAATCGGAGGGTTCAAGATCACGGACGACGAACGGGTGTGGCAGATCGCCCAGCTCCATCGTCGTGTCCTCCTCCTCAACCTGACAATTCAAAACCCCGCAACCACCACAGCCACAGCAGCAGCAAATTGGATACACCACCAAGCGACTCACAAGGCTCCGACAGAGTCACACCCGGCAGCGAACGCGCGCGCTCACGCTCGCTTACATTCAACGTTTCACTCTCCTCAACAATTCACAGCGATCATCTTCCTCGCGGTCAAGAAAAATATTGCAATCTTCCTGCACCTCAAGCAACGCAACGCGACTCGACGCAGCAGAATGCAAGTGCAAGCAGCCAACGCACGCACCTCTTCCTCCGAAATTTTCAAGCTCAGAAGCCCCAGGCATGCACCGAGCTCCAAATCTTCGTCCTCGTCGTCGTCCTCGTCGTCCACTTGTTCTACCTCCCCATCATACTCCTCCTCCTCCTCCGCCTCCTCCTCTTCTGAGAGATTCTCGTCGTCGCTCATCAAGACATATGGCTCAAAATTCGCCCGACGCTTTCCGCACTCGCACGACAATTTAAATCGGAACGCTGCGACTGGCGAGCGGCCTATGGATTCATCGCGCAAGTGGAAGACGAAGGAGGAGCAGCAGCAGCGGCGAACGCGAAAACGAGAACGGGAGCGGTCGTAAGATGAAGATTCTGAGCAGTCATTCGTCGGGAACCTCGAACGCACGAGTCACATGACGCCAATGACCGCGCCACTCCCTCTCTGTGAGCTCCGCTCCGTTCCTCTCCGTTCCATTCCGTTGCCCTCCCTCCGTCCGTTCCCATTCCCATCCCAGTCCAAGGCCCTTCTCTCGTGGAAACCGAGGCGCTTACACTCTTTTGTATTATTCGACTTCATTTCGTTATCCTTGTGACTTGTTTCCGGCAATATTTTCTGGAAGGCTCGTGTTTCGTGTTACGTAATGAGTTAACGTTCTGCGGCTTGTCCAGAATCTAGCACTCCCCTTTGAGGATGGCTCTTGGCTTTCGGCACTGACTTTTGACTCCTCAATGTTGTTTTCTTCTATGATCGGAGATGACTTATGCAGTCTCAATTTGAATTGTTCTCTACAATATTTATCGATTTCAGTGATCGGGTACAGTGTTTTTTTCAGTTTATAATTGGCGATTTTTCCTCAACTATAATATGAAAAATTCCTTGAAAAATTCCGAATTCGGAATTTTGGGAATTTTCCACTTGTTGCTGCCATGCCAAACAACTAAACCATGTTGTGAAATTGAATGATATGAATGGAGTATGAGTATGTTTCAATGATACTTTAATCTCGTTTATTTTTAAGGTTGTTATTATGACACATGATTAAATTTTGGATTTTTAATATGAAAGAATTTGAAGCTATTAATAACAATATTGAATTGACATATGATAACCTGTTATATTTTAAAAAGTATGAAAACATATCACCAAATTCTGATTTATATACAATTGACTATAAATATGTAATAGCTGGTACTTTCATTCACAAGAAAGTATAATGTTTGGTTGAATACATGTCATATTTTACAAAAATAAATCATATAATACATTTAAAAAATGATAAAATCAAAAGGTAGAGTCTAGTTATCTCTTAGTTTAGGTTAATTATCTCTCTTGCTTCTATATAATACGGAAGAGAGGTTTAATTATACTTCATTCTACTATATTGTACGGAAGAGAGGTCTGTTATTAATAAATTAAAAAAAAAATGGGTGGATGGAATACCACGATTGGTATCGCGACATTCTGTCATCACACACGGGACTTCAATTTTACCCATTTTTGCACTTTCAATGCAAGTGTCTCGTTGCTTGCGTGGCTTTTGAAAAGAAAGCTCAAAAACTCATTCCAATGTACTTCAAACTGAATGTTCATCCAAGCACTAAGGACGGGATTTGATCCATAGGCCAAATATTAGTCTAGATGTCCCTGCAAATTACTAAAAGTATTAGTTCATGCAGTGAGGATTTCATGAGTTCTCTGTGATATTTTCCCATTTCACCCATCCATTACAAGCAATAGTAGTCGTATATCCCTGCAAAGACTATATCCCCGTCCACTCCTGGTATTGAAAGTATTTTTGTTTCTTTACGACCAATCACATAACTCTCTTCTATATTCTGTAGAGTATAGTAGGGTGATGGATAATCAACCTAAACTAAAGAATAACTAGCTGTTTCCAATCAAAACTATATATATACTTGATAACATTAGTTTGATCTAATACCTTTTAGAATCTTTCAGCTTCTAGTATTTCTTGAGTACTTAAAATTTCATATGAATTGAAGCAATCCAAGATCTTACTATCTAAATAATATCTTCAATTTCAAGAAAATCAAGAATATGTACATTATGTAATTTTAAATACAACATCATTTTTTTCTAAATTAAAATATGATATGTTGATGTTATTGAAACTAATAAAATTTAAAGAATTTGAAATTAATTATTTTTGAAATTAAATTTACAAAAAAATTATTCTGATTGATTCTCCATTTTGTAACAAAAATTGTTCAATCTTTTATTGTCATTCATTTAAAAAATCACGAAGAATTAAAAATAGAATTAAGCCAATTCTTGGATATTAGTTCAGATATATTTTGAAATTATGATAAAATATTTTATATCATTATACTTCAAATTGATTCAATCTAAATGCATAATAGTGGACTAAAAATATGAAATTGATTATAGAAATAATAATATAGTAATATCAATATATAAAAATTTAATAATAAGATGTAAATGTATGATATTATGTTTTTTTTAGATAACATAGTATATAAAATATTTAATTTTTTCTAAAAAAATCAATGAGTTACATTTATTTGTTTAATATATATCTACATATATCTGTAATGAAAAGAAGATAAATAATTGTTTACACGTTATTGATTTAAATTTATTTCAAAATAATTAAACATTTGTTTTGGACAAGTTGTACTAAGATCAACATCAAAATTTGATAATTTGTATATCACAAAACATACAAAATGAATAGAAAATAATGTGTATTACTTTATTTTATATAAATTTATATAAATAATTAATTTAAGTATATATATGCAAACTCTAAAGCCGAGAAAACATAAAACATTCATAAGAGACAGATGTAACATGGTTCACACTCGGAGTATGAGGGTTACGTCCACGGGGAATAGCTTCGTGATAGTATACTGAACACTCTATTTAGTAACACACAGACCCTGGGTATAGATACCCAACAACGGCTACCACTTTCAGCTATAAATAGCTAAACGTGAGGTTATTCCTTAACCGGAGTTAAACTCAACAATCTACCCCTTAACTCTTGTTAAGGAATGTCAATAACCTCTCTAACCTATATTATTACTCCGCGGAAAATTCTAGACGAAAACCTAACACAGTGTCTCTCTTTAAACGAGAGTTAACTAGAACTAAGTCATAGCAATAACATGATAGAGTAATAATATACAGAGTTAAATCAACAATCTCACCTTAACTCATGTCAAGGAATTTAAGTCACATCTCTAACCTATATTATTATTCTCATAACATGATAGAATAATAATATACAAAGGTAACACAACAATCTCACCTTAACTCATGTCAAGGAATTTAAGTCACATCTCTAACCTATATTATTATTCTCATAACATGATAGAATAATAATATACAAAGGTAACACAACAATCTCACCTTAACTCATGTCAAGGAATTTAAGTCACATCTCTAACCTATATTATTACTCTCATAACATGATAGAATAATAATATACAAAGGTAACACAACAATCTCACCTTAACTCATGTCAAGGAATTTCAGTCAACTCTCTTACCTATATTATTACTCTCATAACATGATAGAATAATAATATACAAAGGTAACACAACAATCTCACCTTAACTCATGTCAAGGAATTTCAGTCAACTCTCTTACCTATATTATTACTCTCATAACATGATAGAGTAATAATATACAAGGGTAACACAACAATCTCACCTTAACTCATGTCAAGTAATTTCAGTCACCTCTCTAACCTATATTATTATTCTCATAACATGATAGAGTAATAATATACAAAGGTAACTCAATAATCTCACCTTAAGTCATGTCAAGGAATTTCAGTCACCTCTCTAACCTATATTATTATTCTCATAACATGATAGAGTAATAATATACAAAGGTAACTCAATAATCTCACCTTAAGTCATGTCAAGGAATTTCAGTCACCTCTCTAATCTATATTATTATTCCCATAACATGATAGAGTAATAATATACAGAGGTAACTCAACAATCTCACCTTAACTCGTGTCAAGGAATTTCAGTCACCTCTCTAACCTATATTATTATTCCCATAACATGATAGAGTAATAATATACAGAGGTAACTCAACAATCTCACCTTAACTCGTGTCAAGGAATTTCAGTCACCTCTCTAACCTATATTATTATTCCCATAACATGATAGAGTAATAATATACAGAGGTAACTCAACAATCTCACCTTAACTCGTGTCAAGGAATTTCAGTCACCTCTCTAACCTATATTATTATTCCCATAACATGATAGAGTAATAATATACAGAGGTAACTCAACAAAACTCCAAATGTTCTTCCCATGCAAAACCTGTGTTGTGGCACAATGTCGCTTGAATCTCTCCAAAGTATCAACTTTGGTCAACACATATGTTGGATTGAATTTATCGTCAATCTTGACTAGCTCAATCATGTGCTGATAATCTCCACCAATACTAGTGCTCTACTTTCTTGATCATTAATCGTACAACAATCAAACTCCTCCACAACCATATCCGTGAGTGGATCATGACAAAAAGCTTGAGAACTCTCCACCTCTTTCAATGACCGAGGTCTCATTGAAAGAAACATCGCTTTTCAAAAACATGAATATTATCGTCCCAGATATTGCGACATAATCTTTCAACCTAAGTCTCCTTGACGTCTTGACAGATCTGTCTAGTTTGTTTGTCACGTGTCGCCCGCACCCGCTACCGTCACTCATGTCTGTCGGCAGTGACCGTTGCCCATGACTAATCATTGACTGCCGCTTATGTCGCCCGCAACTGAAACACCGTCGCTCGTGACTTGTGTCGCCCTCGAGCCTCGAGTCTCAAGTTGTCCTCAAGACTTCTGTCCAATTGTCGAGTGTTAATTGACTGCGGTTTGTCTATCTGCCGCGGTTCGCCGCTTATCACGGTTAACTACCTACCATGGTTGGTCAATTCTACCATAGTTACCTCCGACCACAATTGATCACCCTAACGTGCTTAATTCGATTGCAGTTTCTCTACATATCGCAATTTTACCGCCGACCGTGACCGCGACTAAGACCATCGGAAAAGCATTCCCGTCTTCGTTTGATATTCGTCACTTGACCACCGTTAGCCGAACTGCCCAAATTTCCTCCGTTTCTGCCCGGACGACCCACTAGTGCCTGAAGTACCTTACAGGGCTGCTTGCCAAGTGTAAACCGCATCATGCCAAACCGTGGTTGCTTGTCGACCACGGTTGCTGCACCTACGGCGGTTGATCCGGTTAACCACGTTCGTCCAACCAACCAAGGTAGCTTGTTTTTAAACTAAATCCTAAACACTTTCAGTGAATTCTTGCGACTACCCTGCACCAGACGGTCATTAGCACGCTCGGCCACCGCTCCCACAAAAACAGAAACCTCCGAGTGGCGCTACTCCTTGCTGCGCGGGAATGTTCATCGGTAGAGTCCGTCTCCAGAAACAACCGTAGCCATGGCACAGCAGAAGAGAGTCGTTTGAATCTATCTGATTCTCCGCGGTTGCGTAGTTTGTGCTTGACTGGGAACTACCCAAATGTGACGCTGGAGATCAAAGCAGCTCCGATGAGCATTGCGTCAGAAGCATCTAAGGCCACTATCACCATTTCAACATCAGCCTGTCGCACATGAACTTCCGCGCCAGCCTCAACTCGCTTTTCTTACGCCAGAGCAAGAACCATAATAAGTTCAGCTACGTCATGTACTACTTGCGCCTCGAGGCGCCACTCATCTCCCCCGGCAGCATGCTTGCTATTTCCCAAGGATCAGCTTTTGATACACAGATAGGCTCGTCGATTGCTTCTTCCTCCGATTCTTACTCGATATAATGCTCTGGCTCTAGAAATATGGAGTCGACTCCATACTTCCAGAGCTTTTTGACGCGACAATCAGCCTCGAGGAGCTTCATCTCGATCTGAATCTACTGACGAGAAATATTCCTCATGAATTTTGACTTCCTAGATCAAATCTCCAGACCTCATTCTTGCACGATAGTGTGTAAAGAACTGACAGAGGTCGCTCCGGCTTGGTAACCATCATTTACCTCTCCACTTTCCCAGTTTGCTTGAATGTCTTTCTAGTGTAAGACACGATCAAGTGCTCCCAATCTGATGAGCAACACTTGGCAAGGTCCTTCCAGAATTTCTCCAAAGTGCTAGCATTTGCACAAAGAGCATGCACAACATCTCCATCACACGTCCCGTCACATGCCACTTTCGCAAATATCATTCCTTTGGACTCCATTTTCTTAATTCTCAATCTATGTAGAAGTCCTCGGTGAACTTGACATGCCACGGTAGTTGACACCACTATTTGTGAACCACTGTTCTAGAGCTCAGAACTTCATTAAGGTACTTCTATGCCTCGTCAAGGCTCCAAGCTGGAAACAGTACAATCGAATGACTTTTGTAAAATGATATTCCGACCCACACAAATAGCTCAAGTACGAGAAAGATCCGTATTCTAGTAATAATATTCACACTGGCATAGATGATCCAATGAAAATTTCTGTCGAAGTTCAAAATATTGGCAGAGAAAACTATTGACCTTTCGACCTCTTGAACCATCTTTAAAACAATCATAGTTTGTAGGAAGAAAAAACATGTTGAACCTGGTTTTGAACTCGTATTTGGATCTTTCTAGTGAACAGAAAAATTAGACGAGTCAAACACAACAACTTTTCTCACACGAAGAAGAGTCAACTATTCATCAGAGTTAGGCGTTCTAATCCGTATGTCACTTGTTCCATCTCAGATTTCTTCGAGAAGCTACTCGGACTCGACTCAAACTTCTTAGAAATTTTCTACCTCGACAAAACTTCCATCACCATGAAAAGTTCTTTCGACTTGAGAAACCGTGAAGTTCTAAACGAGAACCATCGAGAAACTTTCACTCTTTAGAAACTCGTGAGAAAACGTCAGAAATCAGGTCATTCGTCTCAAAAATCACAAATGTTTATTACATACTCCGAATCAAAACTTGCTCGATTCATAAAACCATCAATAAATTTCACCTTCGAAGAGACTTGTCATCAATTCCAAAATGAAAACCGGCTCTGATACCAATTGCAAACTCTAAAACCGAGAAACATAAAACATTCATGAAAGACAGATGTAACATGGTTCACCTTTGTGATAGTATACTGAACTCTCTGTTTAGTAACACACAGACCCCTGGTATATATACTCAACATCGGCTATCATTCTCAGCTATAAATAGCTAAACTTGAGGTTATTCCTTAACCGGAGTTAACCTTAACAATATATATATCTAATTTTAATTAAAATAGAAAAATATTTTGAATTAAATTTTAATTAAAATTAAATAACTCTATTGTTACTATTTGATCATAAATTCATAACGTTTATATGCATGATACAAATATATATTATTGTCTCATTTCATCAATCGATATATCAAAAATAATTTATTTTTTTCTACATTTTTTATGTCAATTTTTTTGTGATTTATAGATTTGAAATTTTGAAATTTTTTTTAAGTGATAATGATAATTGATATAATTTATACTTTTAAAATTCTTTAAAATTTATTATTTAATAATTTTCAGTAGAAAATGTAATTTAGAATAAATCTTTTGAATCTTTGAAATTTTTATAATACATGTTATTTTCTTAAAATAAGTAATTTGAATAATTTTCATCAATTAAAGAAAAAAAACACTACTTTAATTTATTTATCATATGTTGCATGGAGATTGATTTTTTGATTTGATTATGTGAAAATTATTTAATATTAAAACTTTACAATATTATTTTTATCAATTTATTATTAAATATTAGTTGAAATCGACACGTCAGCAATCCATGTACTCATTAGATCTATCCGCCATGTCATGTATTGGATGGTGAAAAGAAAATCTTATTTTCATGTATATGTTTGAGTTATCTACATTAAAAAAAGTAAAAATATTCAAGGTATCTCGTATTTAAAATTTATGTTTCATCTTTGAGTAATTTTCTTTCCAAAACCTAATGTTATAATAGCCTATATATCCTTCACACCACTAGCATATTTAAAAAAGATATTTGTTGATCTATGATCCAACTTAATTATATTAATCTTAGGTCTAAGAATATAAGTCATACAAGCAAAAATTTTCCATATGTTTGTATCTCGCATAACATGGTGTCAAAAAATTGATTGCATAAGATTTTTTTTTTATCCAATACTGACAACTGCAGTTCAAAATTCATATGTTAAATCATATTAACTCAATATACAGCGCAATTTTTCCAATATTGTTCAATTGAATATCTCAAAAATAACATCATGTTGTAATATATAAATTGTGATGGTATGAAAAGTAATTTTTTACTCTTTGTAGTAACTTCAAAACTTTTCAGAGTATAATCCTCTCCATTATTCATAAGTAAATATACCTCGTGTCAAGTCTGAGCTTTAACATGAAATTTTAAGCTTTTGAAAGTTGAAAACTTGTGTGTGAGTAACCAAATTCACACAAGACTTGAGTAATCATCAATAAATTGTTTATAATAATAAATATGTTAGAGAGTGAGAGTTTTAGCTAGAGTTCTCACACATCATTATGTACATATTCAAATGAATATTTGGAACTATGAGTTTCAACATCAAGGGTTGTATATGATGTTTGCTCACAACACAATATCTGCAAAACTCTAAATCAATTAGATTTATGAAAATTAATCATTTTGTATCGCCTAAGAGAAACAAACAATCATTATTCATGTATTTCAGCCTAGATGTTCATATATGTGATATCTTTGCTTAAGATTTAGTAAATTTGACTTCATTATAAATGCTTTTGCTCTTTACTAAAGAAAAATTGTTATGCTTATAAATATAGACATAAATCTTATCATATACTTTCATCTCAAGGATTTTGTTTTTAGATATCTGTTCAAGATCTTTTGGGTTTAGTATTCAAACAACTTAAAAAATATCAAATTCTTTCTCATATAAAATATAAGTATGATTTCAGTCAATATAAATTCAACTCATCGCACATTTTGATTTTAACAAATCCAATATCTTCAATTCCACATGGTTCATCATTAGCAATTAGACTAAACCTTTTGATATTGAATATATACAAATATATTCTCTAGTATAACATATGTTATAAAAACAAACATTATTGAGTTTCATACATCATCAATAATATTTGTACTATACATAACTTTAGCATCATAATCCATCGTGTTGTAGGTCATACTCCTTGGGTAGATTCTTGAATCACATTGGCTAATGAAAGATCAACATCTTTGAATTTTTATACAACTGTCCTTGATGTGATCAGTCTTGTCACAATTCTAACATACCACCATCACTCTAGAGATTTATTACTAGACTTAGATTCATTTTGGTTCTAAAATATTTACTATTTTTGTCATTTCGTAAATATGATTGAACTTTAATCTCTATTTTTGTCTTACCCCAAAAAGAAAGAAGATGGAGAAGATGTCAACATCATTTTTTATTCTATGTCTTGAATTAACAAAGCGCTTACAACCTTGTTGTTAGTAATGACTTGTTTATCATGATGAAATACAACACATGCAACAACATATATAGAATTCAAATGATGAAATTATTTACTTTCATAAGTAAGAATCTCTCAATAATTGTACAAATCAATAACAAGATCATCAAATGCATTGATGTGATTATGAATCTTCATGTAAAAATCTTTTATCTTAAAATTTATCAACTTCAAGTACACATTCATGCTATTTGACAGCTCTTTGCGATGAAATTGTTGCTCAAGAGTCTCAAACAGCAGAGTGCATCCAAACTTTCATTTGATCTTCAACTCACTTTCCACAAAAAAGCAACATTATTGGATTTTAAAATCTTTCATCTCGTTTTCACAACCCTAAATTGCACACATCACAATGCCAGATACAACTATATTTGAAACCTCAAATATGTTGTAACACAAACTCCGCATAGCGTGAAAAAAATGTGGAGTAGTTTTATTTTAACAATGATTTTTTGGATTCAACAGTATAATGAAATCTAAAAACTGCACGAAATGTGAGTGCAATCGGCTAAACTTTTTCTTTAATCTCTTGAAATATGAAAGACTTTTGATATTCAAATATTCATCAAACTGTAAATGTAGAAATACTTGAATATTTGTCAAATCATCGTCAAATGTACATGTCCGCAATGTTTCACGCAAACAATCATGGAAGCTCTTGAAATTGCTCAGATGCAAATTGTTTGTCAAAAATCAATGATCCAAATAGAATCAAATTTTTGTGTCTATCGATGTGATATCAATTGTTGTATTGAATTCACACAAAAGCATGAAAAATCACTGAAAACACATTTGTACATGCACAAAATAATAAACTTTGTCACTTGGCTATATTCACACAAATAAAAAATTTACTATCAATGTTCAAGATGAAAACATAGTTTTGCATAGACGCGAATACTAATGCATTTACTCTCAACTAAGCCGATAACACTCATTATCAAAGTTAATCCAAACAACAATGACTAATATGATGTAGGTTATGACTTCAAGAGATGATTCTTAGTTTCATCATTTATCTACTCTCTAAGATTATGAAGATCAATGACAAGATCATCAAACAATGTGATTTTGGAATTTTGTGTCAAAATTTTTCATCTTGAAGCTCATTGATTTCAGTGTAACATATAGTCTATTTGAAAACTCTTTGATTCTTTAGCAATGATCATCATTGCTAAAGAATCTCAAAGAACATAAAATAATCAATAAACTCATCCATTTGTTTCATATGTGAAGATTGCAAATGCATTATGATTACATTCATAGATGTCTACTAAAATTTTTACCTTTCCATATAGATGGATGGTTTTGGCTTCAAAGTCTTGACCAGATCCATGATTTTTAACATGCTTTTCACTTTTATCTTCTAAAGCATATAATTAACAAGTACACATTGTATTTAATTATTTTATATTCTTATCTCTCATACTTCTTGATCATCATCTCGTTACATCAAACACTTCAAGTTCTTTCTTGTGATGTGATGAAAATGATTATTCTTTTTCCAATTCACATGTGGCTATGATGGATGTCCAAATTATCTTATCGATTGACTATAAGTGTCTAATAATTGAACACATGTACTTCTTCCTAAGCAAGATAACACCGATATACAAAAACCAATATCAAAACTCACATGGTTTCCATCACAACCACAAGGAAATCCGAGCATATGTCACAATAGTCTCTCTTGACGATGAAGCTCATTACACATGTGGCTCAGTATTTTTATCTTATTTAAATATTTGAATCCAATCAAAATTAATAGGCCAAAAGTGATAGGTTTTTCTATCTTCTCTTATTTTATATTCACACAAGGACTTTTTCCATACAGGAGAATTGTGCACAGTAATTATTTTTTATCATAATAGTGATAATATTTTATCACTTCATAACATTCAAACCTCTTCTATGCTAAAACTCTACATTTATGTGGTAGAAACTGTTAACAGCTCATATACAGATCAGAAACAAATCTTCAGCTCTTTGAGCAATGCCTTACGTACACAAATTAGTCAAGGTCTTAAAAAAGGTAATGAACTTGGACAAATTTCCTCAGATACTTCAATTCAGCATGTGTCTTCCAGTTGTCACCCCTCTCGCCTTTTCCCGGCTCTTTCAGTCATTCAAATTTCACAAGAACTTGACTTTTGGATAGTTTACTAACGACCAGATTATATGGATACCGGTCAATCTCACTAATTACCAGATCAGATCATCTTCTACGAGACGCCGCAACTAACATTCCAGAATCTTAGTTGGCATTTCTAGGCACGAAATAGATGTAGAGTACTGTAGGTTCCTCCTGAATTTTCCTTGGGTGAATATATCTTGCAAACCACCATAAAGATAATGCTATTAGGGTTCATCAAATTATATTTTATCATCTAATTCCGAGTATAAAATTTCATGATGTAACTCACATATAGCACATTTTAGTAATGCTATTAGAGTTCATTATAACTTATAAGTATCATCGGATATAATTTCATCATCCACTGCCAAGCAAAAGAATTCACGATGTAACTCACATCCAGCACGTATTTATAATGCTATTAGATTTCATTAAAGCCTATAAGTACCATCGGATATAATCTCATCAGATTTTATAATCACCTAATGCCAAGTAGAAAAAGTCATCACGTGACTCACATCCAGCACCGATTCGCACTAAGCTGGTGAAGCAGTGACGCAGTTCAGCACAAAAGTTGAGAGTGACGAGATGACAACGACTGCAGACCAAAAGGGGCAAATACGTCAACTCTCGTTGGAACATGCGCCAATGGAAACTTCCGAATTAGGCGTGAAGTCAAAGTGGGCCAATATGCCCGCGCCGGCTGTTCAAGCGCCCCCAGCGGTCGGGAAAGCTCGGCCCTCAAGGCGCGAGCCCAGCCCAGCCCTGGACTGGACAGGACTGGACTCAGCGTCGCAGGCGCAGCGTCAGCGAGTCTCTGTCATCCATGAGCGGTCGCAGCGACCTAGACTAATGTGGGGCCAAATGGGGAGGATTGAGAGAAGTCCAAAGCGGTTGACGCGGATCCCGTCCGGTCGCGGCGCGAACGACTGTGGTCGCGCCCGACGCCAGTGTCGCGTCTCGGCAGTCCGGGGCATCGGAGTCCCCGGTTTGACTCAAACCCGCGACTTCCCATTCCTTCGCCGTACTGTCTTCGTCTTGACTTCTGCAAGTCTAGCTGTCGGTTCAGCGATCCGGATCCTCCGTCATTAGGCCCACCGTCAGTCCGCTCCGGGACTCGGCGACGCCTCCAAAATAGAGGCGAATTCCAGAGCTGCCGAATTAGAGAAATGCTAGCGCGCGGGCCGCGACGAGCAGGCTCCAGAAAGCGACGCCTGCCTCAGGTCCTTTATCGTCACATCCGAACAGAGCCAATGGGAGAGCTTCATTCCACTGGCAGGCAGGCCGAGTTCGGGGATGGCGCCGCAGGTGGCGCGACCGCAATGTGGCGGCCGGACCCACAGAATCATTGCGGCCATCGAAAGCTCGTCAGCTGCGCTGTGCGCTCAGCAGAGCGGTCCGGGTCCTCGAGCCACGCGACCGTGTTTGGCAGTCAGTGGACAATCTGCCTAATTGCGCTGCAAGGCAAGGCGAGGGAGCTGTGGGCAGGAACGCCAGCGGGTCACAGACTTACAGAGCGAGCTACGGGAGGAAGGCAGAGAGGGAGACGAACCAGCTGGATTGTCGATTGCGAGTTGAAAACGAGGGAGGAGAAGACTCAGAAGAAGCTGGAGGGCGAAATTGCCAGGAATTGTTGCCGAGTGGAAAGGAGAGGCGGAAGGGTGGATGTGGCTTGGCCTGGAAGCACGAGAGGCAGGCATAGGAGACATCGATAGACGGAGATGGACTATGGAGGAAAAGGGTCCGAGTCTACTGTATTGTAGCGTATGTATTTTCTGGATAGAGGACAATGGATTCGCCTTGACTTTGGACCCATGCATTTCCCTCGAGCTACAGGCAGTGAATTAGTGAATGAATTAGTGAAAGACTGACTCACACGCTCCTGCGCTCCTGCTGGAGTGAAGAGCAATCATCATTCGTCGCCCTTCTCCTTCTCGCTCGCTCCTCCTCCGCCCAGAGGCTTCCTTCCTTCCTTCCTTCCTTCCTTCCCTTCCCTTCCCTCCCTCCCTCCCTCCCTCCCTCTGCTCTGTTCTGTTCTGCTGCTTCGGCGCTGTTGTGGAGCCTGTTGTGGTCGGCTGCTCGGTTCAATCCTGTTACGAGCGGTAGAATGAAAAATTGGCAGAAGTGGAGAAAAGAGTGTTGCAGGCCGAGAGCAATCTCCAGTATCTTGGTCTATTCTTAGCTCGCGTACTGTATTTAGGACGAATTGAATTTTGAGGGCCGGGCGTTGGTCGATGGAATGGCTGATTGCCTGACTCTCTGACCGACAGACCGACGCTCGCTAGTTCGAGCATTTGTAGAGAGCGAGCTCAGAGCTGTGTGTTATCCACTTGTTTTTTTTATCTTCTTCTTGTCAGAGTGTCGAAGGCAGCTCATCGATAGTTTCGAAGGCAGTTCGCATCACCAATCTGTCAACGAGAATTCCCAGGGCAGGGCGGGACAGTTCCCAACCTCGACGACGTTTCTTCGTGCTTTTTTTTCTTGGTGAAAACGATGTTAAACAGATTCACAGCGAGGCTGCGAAGTAGTAGGTCAAGCGGCGGCAAACTCGAGGTAAAGGCCCGCCGCCCTCCGATAGATGAATTTCAAATTGTGCAGCACCGCAGACGACCCCATGTGTTTTTGAGGAGCTGCGAGCGTGTGAGGGTGGGGTGTGGGTCTGATGTCGAGCTGTGGTGCAGAAAGACAGAAGCTTCGCATATGGCAAAATGCAAAAGGACGATGTGGCCTCGGCGGGCGAGGGCGAGGTGACGAACTCGGAGTCGGGCCGCCATTCCACTTCGTCGTGGAAGGATGAAGAGGAGGTGGACGATGGCGATACGCCGAGGTCGTTCGCTGAGTCCTTGTTCCCGCTGGAGCCCGTCGGCGAGCAGCCGCAGCAGCTGGCCAAAGTGCCCCGGCCGATCGGCGACAATCATCACAGCCATCGCAGCCAACTGGGTCTGCTCAGCCTACAGAAGCAGCCGAGCTCGCGGGAGGAGAGTGTGTCGGGCGACAGCTACGGCGCAGAGGAGACCACCAGCAGACGAAGCGTGCTCGCATCCTCGTCCGTCCTGGAAAACGACATCAACATCGGCTCAGCTGTTTTGGCGGACTACGACGATGCGGAAGAGGAATTTCTCGGCGAGTACGAGGAGTATTTCGATCATCTCTCCGTCGACCTGATCAGAAAAGAGCAGTATCCGAAGCTCGAATCCCAGCGATTGGTGTACCTCGACTACGCCAAATGCGGGCTCTACTCAGCTTTCCAGGTAAAATCAAACTCCCCTGCCGAGTAATCAGAGGGAGGGAATTCACGCTCTGCTGCACCATCTGCTGTGTCCTGGCCATTATCTCTCCTTCCCTTCCCTTCCCTTCCCTTCGATCCATGCAAACCTGTGAATGCTGTGAATGGTTGTTTGATTTGCCTTTGCAGAGTTTCTCCCCCAATGTTGATCACTGGCATTTGACAGCCGCCCGATCGAGAGGGGGCTAGAGGAAAGGAATTCAGAAGAACTCGATGAAATTCTTGTCGTTCATTTCGCAGCAGAGATTATTGGCCTGTCGGTGCTCGAGAGGTGCTCGAGGGCGATCTCACCCGCTGATGGTTTGGCTGCTGGCTGCTGGCTGCAGGTCGAAGAGCACACGAGGCTGCTCATGGAAGAAGGGCCCTGCCTGGGCACGGCCGAGGCCGACGCATTTCCGCATCTGTCGAACCACGTGGGAGATGCGCACGACTCCATCCTGCAGCTCTTCAACACGGACCGAGCCACGTATTCCATCGTTTTCACCACGGGACTCGCATCAGCATTTGCCATGGTGGGAGAAGCTTATCCATTCCAGAAGAACACGCCGCTGCTGCTGTGCCAAGACAATCACGAGGCGGTCAAGAGGCTGATGGCGCCAGCGCTGGAGAAAGGCGCCAAACCAGCTCTGGCACCCCTGGGAGAATCCGATTTCTCGCTGCACTCTCAAGAGCTGCGCAAGGTGCTGCACAGGCACGCTCGACACCAGAGCAACGGAGGGCTGTTCGTGTACCCGGCGCAATCGTGCGCATCGGGGGTGCTGCATTCCATCAACTGGGTGGCCGAAGCGCAACAGAATGGCTGGCAGGTTCTGCTCGACACCTCGACCTTTCTGCCGACGGGCGACTTGGACTTGTCCCTGTACCAGCCGGAGCTCGTCCTGGGATCGATCATGCACCTCTTGGGCTACCCGTCGGGAATGGCATTCGTGCTCGTGCGCAAAGAGGATTTCAAGGTGCAGATGGACAAGAAGGTGAAGTTCGTCCCGGCCACTCCGTCGTCCTCGGGGCACCAGGAGAGGGACTGCGTGATCGTCGACGACGACAATGTGCTCAGCCCGCTGTCGTTCGCCGCCGTGCACATCGGCCTCAGACATCTGGACGTCGTGGGCCACGAGGCCGTGCAGAAGAGGGTGCGATCGCTGGCTGCGTGGTTGCTGCAAATGCTGCTGTCTCTCAAGCATCAGGGCGAGCCCGGGCCGCCTCTCACGCAAGTCTACGGCCCTCTGAGCACCAAAACCCGAGGAAGCATCGTCGCCTTCAATGTGCTGGACTCGACGCAGAGCCCGATCCCCGCGCAGCTGGTGCAGAGCCTGGCTCTCAAGAACAACATCATCCTCGGAGCCGGCTCGCAGAGTAGCCCTGGGCTCATGAACCTCTTGCTCAAAGCTTCCGAGCGCGTGAAGGACATCAGCGTGTTCGACCCCATGCGCAAGAGCAGCAGCTCCGTGGAGCAGCCCGGTTTGGTCTGTGTGTCGTTGGGCCCCATGTCCACCTTCCGAGACGTATACAGGCTCGCTCAGTTCCTGTCTCGATTCCGGGACGAAGATTACCTGGCCGGCGAGGCCATGGATTTCTACGAAGAAACCTCAGCCGAACGAGTCCCGAGTTAGTGCCAGATTATTGTTTTGTACTTGTACTGTAAGCACGAAGAGAGAGAGAGAGAGAGTAGAGCAAGTTTTTTCGATGGTTTTTACCTCCACCGGTGCTGAGACAGATTCATTGTAAACACCAGTCTTTGTATAGTTCGGGCAGCGTGATGAGATCAAAATACGAGCGTGTCCTTTCGCGGAGC
This sequence comes from Marchantia polymorpha subsp. ruderalis, assembly GCA_037833965.1. Lineage (NCBI taxonomy): Eukaryota > Viridiplantae > Streptophyta > Marchantiopsida > Marchantiales > Marchantiaceae > Marchantia > Marchantia polymorpha. The sequence goes on from AP031357.1 coordinate 1,314,389, forward strand.
TTCACGAGAATCAGAGCGAAGAATGCAGCACAGCAGCAGCAGCAGCAGCGGAAAAGAGCCGGAGCGAGCGAAGCAGCTTCTGGACCACAGAGGAGGAGGGGGAAGGGCAGGAACTCCAAGTATATGACATGTAAAGAAAATCTGGAGATGCAAAATTCTCCGGTATGTATTATAAAAATGCGGGTGCCACACAATCATGGCGACGTACATACATACAAAGGCAGGTTGTGCCTACCCAGTTGTGTTTGGTGATTTTACATGAATTTTTATACGAGCCGTCCACGGCATCGTAGCTGGAGATCCTTCTCCGCCGTCTTGTTTGAATCGTGATCTGCGTAATGCCAACTCTCTGCATCGAAACATGCGAAGGTATCGATGCAATTGTGCCGAGGTAATAAAACATCGGATAATAGAACACGATGCGCTGCCCTGCACTTTAGGCATGTCAACTGTTCGTATGCACGTGTTCCGTGTAAGCGCGCTGTCCTGAACGACTGCCGACCGTACTATCGAGGTCTTCAGGCTTGACCTTCACAGACATCTGTTCGATCCGTCGTCAGGACTTGTTGGATAAAGTGGAGGCAGACCGAACAGCAACGATGGCAGTAGAGGCAAGCACCTCCTTTTCACCTTTCTGACACTTCCATGCCCCTGTAGGGCGCAAGGAAGGCAAGACCTGGTGGCAACTACACCTGAGGACGGACATCCTCAGCCCCTGACCTCGGCGAGATAAATCACCTTGCTGTGGTAATCTGTCCATGGATGTGAACGTAATGAACACACACACCAGGGAGAGCGGACTATAAACTCTGAAACTATCAACTGGTTCAAAGACATGAATTGATCATATCGCTCCATACACTGTCCCCCGTAAGAACGGGCTTTGATTGTTGGCTCGAAGTTTCCCGACACTGCAATCGTCGAGGAGGAGCTCATTCCCGGTGAAACGAAACCAGTCGGCTAAATTGCTGGAAACCTGTCCTGCTGAGCTTATTTTCTGCTCATTCTATTGCTACACGTCCAGCAGCTCAAGAGATTTGCCGAGGCTGCGAGGATTAGCCGTGACATGACATGACATTTCTCGGACGAGCATAAGTTACAGAGAGAGTGAGAGACAGAGAGAGATAGTCAGGTTCTGGAGTGCAGCTATGAGGCAAGAAGGAAACCATGCGTCACGGTTGTCGACACCGTCGTTGACAATCATGATTGGACTTGGCAGGAAGGGCGCTGCTGCCACAGGGCTTGAAACTTGGTGATGCCTCGACTGCCAGCCCACACGCCGCCTTGGGACGGAATGGCGCTACTCCAGAGCAAGATGTTGGGATCGTAGCCGACGTGAAGCTTCTTGACGGCAGAGCCCGTGGTGACGGAGTAGAGAGAGAGCTGGTGTGTGCCTTCGCCCGGAGTGACGATGGCATCGCCTCCGGCCACGAACGTCGGTCGGTAGATGCTATAGCACTTGACTCGTCGCGGGTGCACATGGCCTTCCAGCTGCAGCATGGCCTTGGCGCCATAGCGAATGTCGTGCACGTACAGCTGCGGATCGTTGCTCGCCGATAGCACCAGATTCGAGTCCACGCTCACGGGGCTCCACTCGACCATGCTTATCCCCGTTTTGTGCGTGGTCTGAATCCTCAGCGTGCACGGATCCGCAGCTCGCAAATCCAGAATGCCTATGACCGTATCGACTCCGCAGTCGGCCAGCACGTTCTGCTCTCTGTGGCCATGAAATTTTCCGCCGCCACCACCATCGACAAAAAATGTCAGAAAATCAGAATTGCTCTGACATTCATTCTCAGAGAGAGAGAGAGATATGGATGGGAAGAATTCAGACCTGAATCTGACACTTCGTATGACTCCAGCATGGTGACCAGCTATGAACCTGTCCACCGTGATGCCCGTCTCGCGGAGAATGGAGATGGCGACGCAGCCGTCGCTGGAAGTGGCAATGGAGCCTCGGAATTCATGCATGCCGAAAATGCCACCGCTGTGGAGCTCGGAGCTCTCGCAGACCACCACGGGAATGGCCTCGCGAGCGAGGGCCCCGAATCCACGAGCTCCGATTCGGACGCGCTGCTTGTTGATGTCCCACAGGACGACGCGGCCGTCGTTCGAGCTCGACAGCAGAAGAGTTCCGTGCTCCTGTGGCCTCACAACAAAAGTCCAGCACCGAGCTTCAATTCAGTCGCCAGCAGCAGAACTCCGAATCCTTCAACGAGAGCGACTGCATTGGATTCCCACGAGTGACAACAATCAATCAATCACGACTGGACGATGTCGAGGGCACGATTCGTACCTGGAATTGGTTCGACACGAAGACCACTTGCGAGACCCAGCTGCTGTCGACGGCCCACGAGAGCAGAGGCGCTCTGGACGCAGACTCGGAGTCGGCATCCGACACTGCGAAGACTGCGAGTCGGCCCTGGCTGCCACCGGCGGCGAGCAGGCCCGTCTTCGGCGACGAGGCGCAGATGGGAGCGAGGTCCATGGTGTAGATGCGATTGAGATCGGGGTCGAGCCACGTTCCGTCCAGAGGCTGGAATCCCGAGACCTCCGTGTCGGTGGCCTCCAGTTTGGCCGTCTCGCCCGAGGCGCCATGGCTGGTCTGGAGTTTGCAGCCGCCGGTGAATTTGGCGACCGAGGACGGAGCGCTCGAGGTGCTGTACGCCTCGATCGGGGCTCGGGTGTCCATCGCTGCTGCTGCTGCTGATGTTGCGTCGCGGTCGGGCTGCATCGACGTCCTCCGCTGGCGGTCCTGGAACCTCGTGTTCCTCTGGTACGCCGGGTCGGGCTCGGATGCCCAGCGCCTGCAGTAAGGCCTGATGGCGCGAGGCGGCTGAGGCTCCTCGATCAGCTCGGACACGATTCCCAGGCGCTCGAATTGATGCTTGTGCCGCCGAAGAATCTCGTCCCTCTCCAGCTCGTACTCTGTCTTGGGAGTCTCGAACGGAATCATGGTGAGCCATGTGTCTTTGCGCTTCCTGCCCGAGTCCCCTCCCAATCCCCGAGGGCTATCGTCGTCGTCGTCGTCGTCGTCATCGTCGTCGTGCGATGTGTTGTAGTTTTCCCGATCCGAATCGTCGTCTCGTCGGGCCGATCGGACTGAATCATCGTGGCCAGCAGCAGCAGCAGCAGCAGCGGCGGGGGAGGCATTGGTGTCGAGCAATGTAGGAGGTAGGAAGTGGGAAGCCGAGGACATGAGTTCCGACACGAATCTGATCAGCTCCTGGTTGCTCGAGGTCAAGCCGTGCAGAACAGCAGACGGAATCGTTGTGCGCCTTCCGGCTCGAGGATTATTACTCTTGCCGACAGCGATCGTCGTCGTGTCTTTACTGCTCTTCAAACCTCCTCTCGACATCTCGCTGCTGCTTGACGTCGCCTTGGACGAGCTCTTCGTGCTCTTCTTGCTTTTCGAATTCTTCTGCTTCTTCTGCTTCTCGTTCCGAAGATTTCTGTCCCTCGATGTTCGTTTCCTCGACTGCGGATTTTTCTTCGGTCTTCTACCTGCACTCGCGTGCACTGCAGCTGTCTCAGATTCTCCATCTCCATCTCCTTCTCCATGGCCTTCTTCATCTTCTTCGTCTTCTTCTTCTTCTTCTTCTCCATCTTCATCTTCATCTTCATCGTCGTCGTCCTCGACGTACTCATCGTCATCTTCATCGCCTTCGTTGTCACTGGGGTCGAAGAGTCGGGGCCTTTTGGTTCCCAGAGCTTGGGATTGGGCTTGGGCTTGAGCTTGAGCGGCAGCAGCAGCAGCTCTCAGAGCGCAGAGCTGCAGCATTATCTCCTCGACATTGTGATGTTTGGAGTTCTCGTACAGCTCTTCGGCAGCTGCGGCGGCGGCAGCAGCCTGGCTCTTGGACCCTGCGAGCCGGCCCCGTTTGCTCTTCCTCTTGGCGCTCATGCTGTGCAGCGTCGACGACAGCCCCAGCTGCGCCAGGAACTCCTTGTTCCGCCGAATGTTGTCCGCGCGTTCCTGCTCGTACTCGAGAGCCGAGTCCTGCGTCCCGCTGGCCTCTCTCCTCTCCCTCTCCCTCTCCCTCGGCTTCGACCTGCGGTTGCTCCTCTTCGGACGCCCCTCGTCTCCAGCTGCTGCTGCTGCTGCTGCTGCTGATCTCTTCTTCAGAATGTTCACCAGCGACGACACGGACTCCGTTGCCTTGGAACCTCGAGGAGATCTCCTGGCAGGTCGACCGGGCTTGCGTGCAGCAGCTGCCTCGGCTGCTGACATCGAGGTCGACGAGTCCGTCGGACCGACCGCAGAAAGCAGCGGCCCCAACAGCCTCTGCAGTGCTTCGAAGTAGGAGTTTTCTGCCGATGCTGCTGCTGGGGGATGATCTTTCTCGACGACGAGCTGAGAAGGCTCTGATTCGGTTTTGCGTGGGATGGGATTTTCATCTTCGGACTCGCTGGAGAGGTTGACGATGCGATTTCGTGATTTTAATGGAAGTGCGGGTGCGGGTGCGGGGGCGATCACCGGTTTCTCATCGTGCGGATAGTTGTTGTTGGGCGCTCGGGAGGAGAGCTCGGACGAGCGAGTTCGCGTGGTAATTCTCGAGCTCGGGATGGAAATCGCGTCCTCCACGGCGGCGAGCTCGGCCTTTCTGGCGATGGAGTTCCGGGCTTCTTCTGCCAGTAACCGGAGGCGGATCCTCCTCTTGAGCTTGGCGAGCGAAGACTCGCCCAAGCTGTTCAGCTCGATGTTCTCGAGCTCCTCTTTGTGGACGACGTTGATGGAGCTGTCGATGTTGTTGCTGCTGCTGCCGACGCCGTCGACGCAGGGAGGAATCGCATCCTGAACCTTGCTCGAGACCCGATCCTCTGGACCTGGAGGCTTGATTTTCACGTCCTCCGCTTCCGCAGCCCTCCCCTCCGCTCCATCGACTGCCACTCGAGGTAAACCTCGTTCGCGACAATCGTCCTCCGGAGGCTCCGACTTGACCTTCGTACCGCATGGCAGTACCGCAGCAATGGTCGCCGTCGCCTGTTTTCCTTCGAGACAGTTCTCGTTCACCACGTCCCTCTTCTTCTTCTTCTTCTTCTTCTCCTCCTCCTCCTCCTCCTCCTCCTCGTCCTCCTCATTCTTGCCGACGACGAGGCTCCTGACGTTCTCCTCCATCCTCCGCTGCTGCTGCTGCTGCTGCTGCTGCTCCTCCTCCTGCTTCTATGTCGAATCTTTCTCCTCTCCTCCTCACATGCTCGTCATCTTTCTGCTACACAGCAACTGCTAGAGTGCATCTTCGCATAGCAGCCAATCTCTCTGGACATAAACAGCTCGTATTCAGTTCTGCATTCCACCCCGTAAGAGTGCAATCGAAGCTGTTCTGCGCAAATGTAGGGACCACTGTCAGAGGGAGACAGAGGGAGTAGCCCAAGGGCCGAGGCTCAAGGCTCAAGGCTCCGAGCTCATTCCATAAGTCGAAGCCAAAACCACGTACTCGTTGCCCGTCGTCGACATCGCCATGAGCTCGTCGCTCTCACATATTCGATTCTTGTCCAGAGACGTGAGTTGCCATCCATGCAGGGAGAATTTGGCCAGCAGTAGCAGCAGCGGGCGGAGGAATTCTGAGAACTTCGGGTGTCACTGAATGGTGGGGTGGGAAGGGGTGTACGTGCACCCATTCGCCTTCATCTGGACAGCGTCCTCCGTTGCGACAGTATCATGCATGAACATGCTCTTCGACTGATCGATCGGTCGCTGGGTCTCCACGGAATTCTACGAGTGCTACCGGGACCTGCTCCTGCTCCGATCGATCAGCATGTTTCGAATGAGAAAGGAAAACGTAGCAGAGCAGAGGAGAGCTCATGAAAGCAAGAGCAGTCCGGGCCTACAGGATCTGATCCTCCTCCTCCTCCATTCGAGTCCACTCTGGCTTCTTCTGCCCGGCGAGAACCGAACGCCAAGTGAAGTTGGGGCATGTTCTCAGAAGCTCGACAGTCGCTCGGGCCAGGGCTTGCTTGCCCTCATGGCCACAGCTTCCTAGATTTCATCGATCGTCAGAACTCATTACAGGAGATGGTCGTCGAGCTCTGAGAGTCCACGTCCGCCAGGCCTCTCTGATGCGCCGTCGGTTTGGTTTCGTAGTTCCCCTTGACCGACTCCCTTCTCTGGGCTGGTTGGTTTTTGGCCTTCCGACCGTTATGTCATTGGAGTGCGATTCGCTAACCAGTGCGAGTAAGTAGCCAAATCAGATCCTCCCGTCCTCGATGATCCGTTGATTTCTTCCCGAATGTCAGGAAAGCCATGCTCCAATTCATTTCTGTGAACAAAACTATGAACAGAATTTCATGGTTTTGTTTGCTTGCCAAGAGAAGTGACATATTCGTCCGATTCATATTGCTGCTTCATTTCTTTATCTCCTACGATTCGTTCTAGATCTGAGAAGGCGTGTTCTATATAGTTGGTCAGAAAATTTATCACTTGCTGGAGAAGTGTGTTGGATATACAAGTGTTGTAAGACAAACTTTAAGTACTGATATCAGATCATAGTCAGACACTCGGAGGGCTCAGAGCACATACTTTTCCGTTGGCATTCTCGGATCTTCATGCCACTGCTCTATATGAACGCGTTTTCACGCCGACGAAGATCGTTGCTGGAGTAAGATAAATTTGAGTATGTTGAGCCACAGTGAAGCTCGCTAAGGCGGAACGAAAAGGTTAGGTCAGTAAGTTGCAAGTAACGAAAACCAAATAGGTATATTCAGATAGTTTTTTCTATCAGTAAACAGTTTGATAACAAACATGAGACAGTCTTCTGTTTACTTTTATCTTGTAAGATATCAAAACCAACAGATTGTGATATAAAACATGTCCTTGGTTAAACGAGGATTTTGTATAAAATTCCCATTAAATCATCAGTTTCCAGAGTATTAATAACCAGATAGAAGTTCACAGTTTCGACATGGATATAATAGGAGTTTAAGAAAATTACCAACAAATAATTTGTGGACTTCAAGCATACCTGCCACTTCCAATTGCAAAGCCCATGATACCCGCGTAATGCTCCACCAGAAGAGTAAAAATTTTACTTTTGCATTCCGCTTCGGCTCAGGGTTTCTCCTTCTGTATTTTCTTCTTCATTTTCTCGTTTCTAAGTGACTATGTCTAAGGTTGTTCCAAGGAGAACATTGCTAATATTCCACATGTTCAAAGGAAACAGCTTGATCAGTATTCCCATCTTCTTTGCTATCGACGAGTCCCCTCCAGTTTAAATGGCCATGAAGGAGCTTGTGTTTCGAGCTACAAGATGCTTATTTCGTTTACCTTGACATAGATGAAAGCGGCGGGCCATTTATCTGTCGAGACAATTCTCAAATGCTTTCTGCATTCTGATGCTCTTTTACTGCGAGACTCGGGAAAAGCTCTGATGTTAAGACTTCGGAAGTTTGACTTCCTGTAAGTGAAACTCCCACTTCTCCAATTCACAAAAAACCGGTGCACTCTGGTGTCAGCCAAATGAGAACAGAATGCAAATGAAGTCCTGATCAATTAACCTATTCCCCTGATGGTGGACATTGCAGGAGAATTCTCAACGACTTCTCTCCATCGCTCAATTCTTCCGCTTTCTACTTCCTTGGAATCCTTTTGTCTTGAAATATTTCAGACTTTAAGTTATATATTGAAATATTGAAGTTGAAGGCCTAACTGCCGTTGTTTTCTAAGATCGTACTTTGATATAACAGAGCCATCTTGGACGGACTCACTTCTCTAGCTCCAGGCCTGAAGTCCCTAGGTTACAAACTGTTTGTTCTCTTTATGCAAGTTATATTCTGTCTTAAATCACATGATTCGTACATGAAAGTTGATATGAATGTATTTTTATTTAGAATTTTCTCTTTCTATATCTTTCTCCCTTGTGTTTATCAAATGGCAATTTGCCAATGTTTATGACCTTAATACTGAGGGCGTGAGGGTGCGGTTTTGAACTATGAGATATTTTCTCTTTCCCTATTTAAACATGTCATTCAAGATTTCATTAAGTCTTGCATATCGATGCGTTGACATGTATGAAGTTTCTCATGGAACTCCTTTCATAAAACTTAAAACTGAAGTTAAATTATTTTTTTACAACACACACTAGTTTCATGTTGAGCTTGATATCTTTCATTATATGATATTTGAAGTTTTAAACAAAAGAGAAATTTCTTTCTCATGTGTTGTGACCCAACAAATTGTTGATAATTTTAAATTCAACTGATACTTATATGCAAAATAAAAGCACTTGATACATCATTCTGTAGGATTTTTTAAAACAAGTGAGGATAACAAGTATAATATTGATCTCTGAAACCTATATGAATACTTTAAAATTGTTTAAGTGATAATTCAGCATGTATCGCGCCTCTAAACTAGTTTTCATTTGCTGATGAAAAACATGATAAAATGAAATCTTATATAGAGATAGCATCATTGCTAGTTTAATTAACTATATCCGTAGTTTAGAACATGAACTGTAGTACAAAGTTTAGAAAAACTCTCTAAAAAAAATCATTTTGATAAAAAAAATCAACAATATCTATCTATCATCAATGTTGATAGGCTTGACATTTAATCGAATACAACCTGTACGAAAAAAATGATATTCCATCACCTGCTTCAAAACTGTATTTAGAGCATCTTAACTGCCACCATAAATAAAAGAATTTTCTTTACCTTAATGCAATATACACATATCAATAACAAATCCATCACATCAAATTGTATATTCAATTATATAGTTAGCTTACTTTGCCAACTACGCCACACTTCTGAAATGTAGGTCTCTAACTTATGCATTCATTTCTATGGATAAGTACATTTTTCATTATGTATTTTTTTCATACAAATTTTGTTCAGCATACACAAAATCAATCAATGCTTTAACATTGTACAATGTTCAATCAAACAAAACCATATCTGAATCTAGTTTCATGATACATAAATTTCATGCATAAATCTATTATACCTAGTTTTCATGTTCGTTAATTTGTTTCGTGTTTTTTTTAATCATTTTCTCATATCATTTTTAATTTGAAAATGACATTTAAATTTAAATAAAATATCAAAGATATTTCAAACCTAATGTATTTTGAGTTTAAATGTAAATTAAATTTGTTTCATATAACATTTGTAGATTTTTATTTTCAAATTTAAAATCTTAATTCAATAGTTTTGTCTCAAGATACTTCAAACCTATTTATATTTTTGATGAAAATGAATTTTTCTTTTAAAATTATTTATATTTAACTAAAATTTAACTAAAATTCTTTAATTTAATTTATGGTTTCAACATTTAATTCAAATATAAATTCAAAATTAAGAATGAGAACTTTTCATGTATTTTCTGAAACTTTTTTTAATTCAATGGTAATCAATCAATCAAATCTATTGGCTCGATTTAAACTTAATTGTGAAATTGAGTAAAAACCTTGTACTTATCTTGAACAAGTTTGTATTTAATAAATTCTAACAAATAAAATCAAACAAGAATATTCAAATGTTACACTTAATGATTCAAATTTGAAAAAGTATAGTATTATATTGTCATTGAAGCATTGTGTAGCCTCATGCTAATATTCAAACATATCTATATTGTCTTGTGTGTACTTGAAATACATCATGAAATCATTGACAAACACTTGCGGATTGTAAGCAATTGAAATTTTGATGCTCAAAAAATGTAGTTGATTGAAAAGTTTTAGCAACAAATGTTCGTTTGATTGTTCTATGAAGCTATTATATAGACATTAAAGCTCAAACACTAGTGCATAAATTATTTGTTTTCAATACCTTTGTTCTAATATTGATGTCATATACTTTACAATACAATTCAAGCATGGAGCATAAATCTGATAAATAGATACCTGATTCAACTTAGTAGCATTAGCTTAAAAAATCAAAAAGGTTTTACTAAAAATTTCAAAATGTGTGTTATAATATAAGTTCATAATAATTCGTTAAATAATATTAACTAATCATAATCAAAATAGCTAAAAATCCAAGACTTGAGCTAAAATCAAATAATACAAATATATTTTTCCATCATATATGTGAATTATGTTAGGAAATGATGATATTTTATAAGATAAGTTGCATTGTTTATACTCTAACATGAACTTCAATTACTCTATTTGTTTTTTATAAAATAAAAACAAACTATATGAAATTATGTGTTGATAATAAGTTTGATATAATCTTGTATTAACGTATTGAGTTTAAATCAAAAGTTTACAGTTACGTTTTACATATTCAAATTGAAATTTTCTCGTGTAGTGCACAATAAATTTTATTTTGGATTTTTAGTTAAATGTCAAAAACAATACTACTGTCAATCATATCAAATTGAGAAAAATTACTTTCAAAATTGATACACACGTAGATTTTTTTTTTGGTTTAAAATAATATTTTAAAATTTTACATTTTATACAAATAAAGGTTTCAAAACATGCATGATAACAAAAATATAGATTTTTTATGTTTTAATTAAAAGCAGAAATTTGTATAAATTAGAAAATTGAGATATGATGCAGTTTAATAAGAAATGGATAAACTTGTGATATTTATAGTTATTTTTTATTATAAAATGATTTTAAAATAATTATGTCAATGAATCAATGAACGAGATAAGTCATACATATCATAAGAGTTTTGATTTGTAGAATATAATGATATTTAAATGTCTATGATTATGAGATTCAATGAGATTAAATCTCTCAATATGATTACAAATATTTCACCTTTCACTTTTCTAACTATCTCTTTGCAGATGTATGCATTTCTCGTTTATTTTTTTGAAAGTTTAGTAACTTGAAGACTTATTATGTTTTTTCATTTGTACCAAATCCTAGGGCTCATTGTATAATTAGTTATTCCAAACTTACATGGTCTTAATTTCCTAATACTCAGGAAATTACTGAAAAAAATGAATATTATATTCTATCATATGAAGTGAAAGTATTTAGAACATATTTCTTTAAAAAGAGAGATATATGTATATATATATATAAAAAACCATGACATGTCCTATAATACTCTTGAATAACATTAAATAGCTCAAGTAACACTCAACCTGGATAGTTGATGGGCTTTACCGTCCCATTTACAAATTGAACCTATCCCATTGCTCTGCATAGCAAAACTCGATTGATCATTCCATCATATTTAAATTCTCTCAGAAAGCGGTTGATTTGACCAGCGCTTTCCGAGGTGGTCTCTCCCTCGTAGAACGGGACTAGACATCCACCATTATTTTAGAAAATAATGGTGGATCCAACCAGCGCTGTCCAAGGCGATGCCATTCGAGTTGACTGTTTTTCAGAAAAGGGAATATTTCAGCAGTCAAACGAACAAGGTGTACCACCTGGCTGCCGTATTCTTCCGTATGCTACGTGGCGCTACGGACGCAGGAAAGAGCATTTTCGAATACCGGACGTGCTCAGCATTGCGGCGCGTGTTCCAAGTCGTCCATGTGTCATCACACCTCTAATCGGTCGGGACAGGGAGCGGACACGTCATCGACGAGTGAAATGAACAGGGTCGAGGTCGCCCAGTTTTGCCCCGGGCCAAACTGCCAACCACGCAGGCGCAGCAGGCCCGGTGCCACCACGTCGGACCCACCGTGTACATAACAGTGAGGATCGACCTCGGCCTCAAGAAACGCGGACTCGCTCGCGATCTGATCTTCGGAGTTGCGAAAGTGCGCGTGGATTTCGATTGTTCCCGCTGCTGAATCGAGTTTGGCCCGCGGAGGATTCGACTCTTGGACGTCAAGCTTTCTGCTTTCGCGACTGCGGTTGCGATTCGCAGCTCAGATTCCGCGCAAGGGACTGCGATCCTGCAATTGGACGGACGCTCGGGTCGGTGAGTGCGATGGGTTACGTGGTTTTGACTTCTGCGAGCATCGAGCTCGACAGTGGCGCTTTCTCCGTGGATTGAGGCCATCGTATTAAACTGTGGAGGCGATCCTCGAGGACGCAGTTCAGCTGCAGGAGGAGGAGGAGAAGGAGGCGAGATTGTATATGAAGAGAGAGGGGCCTCGAGGGTTCGACTGAATTTTGACAGTATTTGGATTTTGTTTGTCGAGGGAAAAGAGAGAGAGCGAGGCTCGAGAAAAAGAAGGATTTCGAGGGTTGCACTGATTTCCTGATTTCTGGTGCGAGCAGTGGCAGCGGAGATGGATTATTTGAAAGACAAGGCGAGCAGGTTAACTAAAGGAGCTCCGGGTCAACAGAATTTCAAGGTGGGATCGAGCAACTGGCTCGGAAACTCGTCGGGGCAGCCGAGTCCGACCGCTCCCATGGGCAGCTTTAAGAACCCTGAGTCCGCCCAGAATGCTGCGCAGAACGATGGCCCGAATCCCTATTTGCTCAGAGAGCCCGTTTCTCCGCCTGCTCCACCGACGTCCGGGATCGAATCCATGAGCCTTTCGGCTCCTCCAGAAAACAAGTTGTATCCCGACCTGTACAAGCCGCCGGGAGCAGATGGCGAGGAAGTAGAAGTTCTGATTGGAGAGCAGGTGCTGCTGACGATTCCGGGAGTGATTGTGCATCTGATCGATGGGGAGAAAAGTCCGCATTTGGGTTCAGGAGACTTTCAGCTGATCCGATTCGTTCAGGAGAAGACCAAAGTCGTCGTCATTGCCAAGGTCGGTGATGATCTGATGTGGCCTTTGGTGCAGGAGATGTCCACGGTCAAGCTCAGTCCCACGCAGTACTATTTCTCGCTCAAAGTGCCGAAGGATTTGGACCCGCAGGTCGATTCCTCATCATCTGATCAGGGAAAAAACCATTCGCCTCTGGGGAACGAACCGGGCCAGATGGAAACTCTGAATTATGGTGTCACTTTCCGGGCTTCATCGAGCGACGACCAAAATGCGAGGTTTCAAGAATTGGATACCTACCTCGAGCGCTACAGCACTTTCTCGGCTCCCACTATAGTTCAAAAGGATGGCAATACGGATGTGAAGGAATTAGATCAACTCCCGTCGGCACAGGACCCTGAATTTCCCGGAAAGGTCGTGCCTGCAGAGACTCTTGCCTCGGATGGGAAGATGATGACAGAGGAGACGAGCGCAGAGTTTTGGACCACAATTGCTCCGAATGTCGATGACTACAATAGCAAAGCGGCCAAGGGGATTGCCACCGGTGCCGGCCACGTGATCAGAGGCATCCTCTGGTTGAGTGATGCAACCGTACAGCAACTGGACTCTGGGCACGGCTACATGAAGGCAAAGTTCAAGCCCAAGGCTGATCCGTCAAAGATCAGCCCCACCACCATCGCAAACATGCGCAGGTTCGTTCCGCCGTTTGTTTTCTGTTTCGCTTGCGAGGTATAGGCAACGGGCATTGCGATGTTCATACTTAAGTACTCGTTGCATGGTAGACTATCTCAGCTGCTTGTGGTTACTCTGGGAGTATAGTTCTATCTCGTCAGTTTCCATGGATTCTGGAATGAAACCTGGTGTGATGAGTGGAGTTTTTACCTGGGTTTTTTTTGTCTAGATGCTGTTACGGTGCTAATGCAAAGAGTTCGTTAAATGTCAATCCTCTGGCGAAGTAAAGCCCCTTCAAAATCTTCTCGGATGACCAACGATACCTCAACGTGAGGGATTTTGCTTTCACTCGGGATTGCCATGGTGATCTCACAATTCTGCTCTGTATAATGCAGGGTTAGGAAAATGACGGGCATGACCGACAAAGTGGCAAAGGGAGTGCTTGGAGGCATTGTATACACTACTGGTCTTTTTTCGAGTGCTGTAATCAACTCTCCCCCTGGCAAAGCATTCTTCAAACTCTTACCAGGAGAAGTTGCACTGGTCTCCCTGGATGCCTTCGGTAAGTCGAGATTCTCTTTGGTTTGCTTCGATTCCGTTTAGCTGTGAAGACTCGTAAATATATGTGGGCTTTATATTTGCTGGGAATGATGCTTATGAACAGAGGTACGTACTACATGCAGGTAGGGTCTTCGATGCAGTGGAAAAGGCAGGAACGGATGTGATGTCCAGATCGTCATCAGTGACGCAAGATTTCGTAAATTACAGGTAAGAGGGCTAGAACTGGATCTTCTGGTCATGGGATTGTTGTGGTAGTTCGAGCTTCATTTTAGGTCGAAGATCTTGCATCCTGAACTACACACGATCTGTCACCTCTTGGGCTGTCCTCTTGGCCGATGCGGCCTCGATGATCGTTGTAACTCACCATTCTAACGTGGGTCATTCACAGATACGGAGAAGCAGCCAAGGAGTTAACTGAAGAAGTTAACAAAACAGCAGGGAATGTAACATCAACTGTCTGGACTTTCACAAAGATTCGGAAGGCTTTTAATCCGAAGAACTTTGTGTCGAAAACCGGCATGTTGAAGGCTGCTGCTCAACAAGTCGCTGTTAACAAAAAAGTTTAGGGGAACGGGAGAAATGTAGGTCTGATGGACTAAACGAGAAGCTTGATTTGGTGGTATTGCATCTGACCTTGGGTTCCGATGGAATTTCACAGATATGGACCATCGGCCAAGGAGGTTACAGAGGAAACCTTTACATCTGTAGGACATGTTGCCTCGACCGCATGGACTTTGACTAAGATTCGGAAGGCCTTGAATCCAAACAAAGCCAAATATTCTGGAAAAACTGGCATGTTCAAGGCTGTAGCCAAGCAGGCAATGCACCAGCGCAAAAATGTAGTTTAGGTTATTGGCACCTATCCTCTGTAGGCAGTCGTTTTGTTTTGAAAGACGAAAGGGCAACTCTGTTCTCATTATACGCATATGTTATACATTTGTAATTAGTGTAAAATATCGGAGCATTCAAAGTACATTACTTTTAGAAATTCGTTGCCGAACTGTTAGTTAGTAACGTGGGAAGTACGAATACTTTTGTGCAAAATCGTTTTGCGGTAAAGTTTAATGCAAAGTTTTTGAAGCGACATATGAATGATCACCACTGTTTTGTAAATGTTGACATATTTACACGCTCGGAAGTACCTATCTGTCTGAACTTGCACGGCTCTCCGCTGGTCTTAAGTACGAAACCAGCGGAACCCAGGAAAGCTTATGCGAAACACTTCCGCTTTGAACACGTTTAAATGTTGACACTAAATCGGTAGCAAGGCTTGGACCTGATAGTAACATGATTTAAAGTATTTCAGTCAATACCTTCATTATCTAGAGCACAACAACCGAACAATAACATCAAGTGAGCAGAAGAGGATTTGCTTATCTGCATGTATCTTCCGACACTCTTTAAATCAATAAAATTATACTCTGCCACATAGTACATACGGTTTAGAGTACCAGTATCTCGTTAGTTAAAGTCTGTACGAGGATGAGACTTTAGATCAAAGACAATCGTCCGCATTGGTAGCATCGAAGGTCAGTCATCAATTCGGGAGGAATGAATTATTGTGCTTGATGACGTTGCTGCGATCAAATTGATGAAGATTACGGTCAAATGGAGTGGATGCCTTGCTAGGATATTGGGTTACTTTGGGTTCATAATCGGTTCATACTTTAACTAACTTATATACATATATACATCTCGATCACCCCACATAGTGTAACAAATCGGTGACCTATTTCCCCTGTTTGATCAAAACTGATGCTGGTCTATTGTCTCTTCCCATGTATTTCGTACCTTCCGAGCAGTCGACTACAATGGCCAAATCTGATATACTTTCGTCTGTATTGAAATATATAGGTCGTTTGTATACGAAAAAAACTGCTCACCATCAATTCAAATCCAGACACGATCAGACTGATTATGTACAGACTGAACCCTGTACATATTCATCCAAAAGAACACGAGGAACGCTTTGAACTCGGTCCGATTGCCGTAAATTTCGTGAGGTGCCCTTCTTTCGTAGTGCTGTAGACTTGATGGAAATCTCCAGCAGACTCAAGCAATTGCTCCTCCGAGCCAGATTACGTTCTCCGAATTTGCTTACGGGCAAACATGTTGATTAGACTCTGAGTCCGCTCTAAGCACGTTCGGATGAACGCACGAACCCACGTGGTGCAGGGCTGTGACGTGGATGGCAGGCGATGACAGGTCAACTGGATAGCTGAGAAACAAGTCGTCAACTTTTCGGAACTGCATCAGCACATCGTCCATCACACTCATCCGCCGACCAATAGCCGAGGCACAAGTGGACCCCGTCCTCTCCTCTTCCTGCACACTAATCACACTCGCTGACATAAGACACCAGTTCTGCACCTCCCAGAACTGTCAGCACTCCTCCTCCTCCTCCTCCTCCTCTTCCAGAACCGACCAGCAATGAGCCCGATTCCTCCTCCTCCTCCTCCTCGTGGCGCATCGACACTTTTGAGGAGGTTCGCGTTCGGGTCGTCGTCGTCCTGCGCTCGAAGCACAGCCGGAGCTCACAGAAATCAACCGCGATTCGCTCGACATCTTTCGGGAGCTCGAATTGGATAAGGCACGGAGAGGATCGTTTGATTGATGTAGGCAGAATTTCAAGGAGCAGGCAGCGCAGGGCTGGAAATTCTCATCGATCGCGCGGGCGAAGGAGAATGGGGGCCGCGGGGCGAGAGGCGGTGCCGACCTTCGCATCCCTGGAGGATGTGTATGGGCAGGGATCGAGCCTGTTGGAGGCGCAGGGAAGGTATCAGAGGTTGAGGCAGAAATTCTGTGAGCTCTATGGGCAGGGCGAGCCAGAGCTGTACTCTCGAGCTCCCGGACGCGTGAATCTGATCGGCGAGCACATCGATTACGAGGGCTACTCGGTGCTGCCCATGGCTCTCCTGCACGACACCGTCGTCGCCATCCGCAGACAGAACGCGAGCGCGAGCGCGAGCGGGCACATTCCGACGCTCAATGTCGCCAACACCGACGACGACAAGTTTCCGAGATGCTCCTTTCCGGCCGACCCGTCGCAGGATGTGGACCGCGCCAACCACGTCTGGGCGAACTACTTCCTCTGCGGATACAAGGGCGTGTTCGAGCACCTGCAGGCGAAAGGGCGCGACGTCGGACCGCCGGTGGGGTTCGACGTGCTGGTCGATGGCGTCGTGCCGATCGGGGCCGGCGTCTCGAGCTCGTCGGCGCTCGTCTGCTCGTCCGCCATCGCCGTGATGGCCGCCCTGGGCCTGAGCTTCTCCAAGCAGGAAGTGTCGGAGTTCGCGTGCGTCTGCGAGCGCCACATCGGGACTCAGTCCGGCGGCATGGACCAGGCCATCTCTCTCATGGCCGACGCCGGCGTCGCGAAGCTCATCGACTTCGACCCCATTCGAGCCAGCGACGTCGCGCTCCCTCCCAAAGGCGCCTTCGTCATCGCCAACTCCCTCACCGTGTCGACCAAGGCCGTCTCCGCCGCCACCAAGTACAACTGCCGCGTCGTGGAGTGTCGTCTCGCCGCCATGGTGCTCGCCGTGAAGCTCGGAATGGCGCACGAGTTAGTTCGCGACGTCCGCACTCTTTCCGACGTCGAGGGCCTGTGCATGGCTTACGCCGGCGAGCGCGACTCGTCGTCGCCGTTGCTCGCCGTTAAAGCGCACCTGCACGGGGAGCCTTACTCGGCGCAGGAAATCGAGAGCATCCTCCGGCTGAGTCTGCCGGAACTGATGGCGCACTCCCCGAGCTCGCTGGAGGTTCTGGCCGCCGCCGAGAAGTTCCACCTGCACGACCGGGCCGACCACGTGTACTCCGAGGCGCGAAGAGTCTTCGCGTTCCGCGACGCCGTGCAGTCGGGCGACTCCGAGGACGCGACGCTCACGAGGCTCGGGTCTCTGATGGACGAGAGCCACGCCAGCTGCCGCGACTTGTACGCCTGCAGCTGCGCCGAGCTGGAAGAACTCGTGAAGGTGTGCCGGGCGAACGGAGCGCTGGGCGCGCGGCTGACGGGCGCCGGATGGGGCGGCTGCGTGGTGGCTCTGGTGGACGCCGGCTCCGTCCCGTCCTTCATCCAGTCCTTGAAGAGAGACTTCTTCCGGTCGCGGATCGACAGCGGCGCCATCCGAGAGCAGGACCTGAACGACTACGTCTTCGCCTCGAAGCCGTCTGGAGGTGCCGCCATTTTGAAGCTGTAGCCAATTCCTCAGCCACCGCCTCTCCCACGCTTGCGATCTCTCCCTCGGCAAGTTCCCTTGTTCTTCATTGTCTGACTGCCCGCCATGTCCGAGGAGCACCTGTAAGAAGAAGAGGAACATTCATTCATAGCTTACTGGCTCATTGACTAGATTAGACTGGGACCGTAAATATCGGTCAAATGCAACAGCCAAATGTAGGTCCCAGGACATTTGGCTGACATATGACTTGAGTTCGTCGTCGTTCGGTCGTTCTCCAAAGTTATCGGAGATGTAAAATCCTTCGCGAGATTCTTCTTAGTTTCGAAATATGAAACGGACCTGCAACTCCTCGAAATGGTTGGATATTTTCTACTGACCACTGTTCTCTGTAATGAAGTTAGAATATCAAATGTGAAAATAGGTTTCTTATATTCAACTGAGTATTAGTTTATTTTAAATCATATGCAAGACCAGGAAAAATCTAAACTGTCAAGTGGTTATAGTGTGTCGATAGGTATGAAAAAATATGATATAATCATTGGATATTGGCACAAGTTAATGTACAAAATTATATTTCAGGTTTTTTCTAAGGAATTTCTACACAAGTTTTGATTTGACATAGATTTACTAAAAAAATAACTAAATTTTAAAAGTAAGCGTTATATCTATGTTTTGATTTAAAGATTCGATTTTGTAATTTATAGTTTATAGTATGTAAGTTGTTTGTAGTTTTGCACATAATATTAAATTGTGATCAAATAAAAAATTTTATTAAGCATTTTTAGAACTATAAGAAAATATTCATATATAATATATTTTCTTTTGATACAAAATTATTTAGTGTGTAAATAAATATATTAAAAAATAATTTTCAAGTACTTAATAATCTCGTGTGAAGTGATAAAAATTTATCAATTTTAAAATCATATTAACTTTTTCTATCTTCGACATATAGTTTCAAATATATCGATGAGATTACATGATTCCTTGAGATCCCAAGACTTTACTTTGGACTACCTTAATTATAATCTATAGTTTTTGAAAACTAGATGCATGTATCAAAATGAGTTTAGACAATCTGTTGGGTCATGAAATGTTAAGTTGGCATGTTATTGTCATAATAAAGATTTTTCTTGAATTATAATTTTATTACTTTGACGACAAGGTCTACATGACATTGGAGGATATATACTTGACCTAAGTTATATTAATTTGAAAATATTTGACATAAAACTAGAGTTGATTGATAGATTTTGGAGATTATGGTAATATAACTGATATACATTGTAGAGAATTCAAAATTGGTGATATATTAAGAGTTAATTTCAATAACTTTACTATTATGTTTCTCTTATTTTCGAGACATGATGAGAATTTTAACTGGCACAAGCCATTCATTATAGCTCGAATCAGAGTAGCCATTGGGTTAAACAGCCCCGCGACTGTTCTCGAAGGGGTTGGACAAAGTGCTCATTTCTACTCCTGTTTCACTGTCACACATATTCTACACTGGAGTATGAGATGAACAAAGGATTTTCCTGTACATTACAACCAATTCAGTAGTGTCCAGCTTCCAGAGATTATTTGTACATGAAAGTTTTACGATGGCGTGCTTAATGCTAGAAGCAATAGATATGGTGACGTGAGCTTACTCTCAAGTAGAAGCCTTAGAAACTTAGGATGTTAAGAGTGGTGAATATATGTCAAGATAAACTTTACCGTAGAAGCATGAAAGATTCTACGAAGTCTCCTTCTATCCCTCCACTCCAGTTGGTATCAATCTCATTAACCTTGACAGTAATCTTCTTTCTGTACCACACTAGTTTCAGTGAGCAACCTCTTGCTCGGCAATACATAATCTTGTGCTTCTCGTACTTGATGTGCAATTGTTCCAGTCTGCATCATATTGCTCCATAGGACATCATAAAAGCTTCATGTACAGGACAATCTCTTTTTGCTAGAGGAGGAAGAAGTGAAAGATGCGAGTCCTCAATTCGTTTGCCAAGTATTCCAATTTGAACAGCACTATTCGACTTCAATGTACACCGCATGGATTAAAAAGGCAGAGAGATACTGGGAAACCTGGGCTTGACATCTTTGGAATAATATACAAGTTAATAAACATATGTACATCGAAAACCGGCATATTCATGGACATCCTCAGAACAGATGAAATTGCCATCGCTCTGAACTCTACAGAAAAGAATCTCTGCACAAATTATAGGAAGAATATCCAGCACGGCAATTACCAGCTAGGTTGCTAATTTGAGTAATCGCCGATGCAGTGATTTATATTCTACGAAGAATACGGAAGGAGGCAAGGAGGGGAGGAGCGTAGCCATGCTACACGGCTCCCCTCCTGCCACTTGCTACATACATATACATGGATGGATCTGGGCAGCTGAGATTAATCGATCTTGGCGTGGACATAGTCCTTGAATATGAAATTCTTCTCGGACTCTTTCAAAAGGAATGCTAATCCTGCACAAATCACTGCCGACGCCGCTAGGACTAGACGCAAGGACATCTCCGGTGGAACTCCAGCACCTGCAGCAAGAGCCACTGTGGCACCCCATAACACCTTCTGTGCAAGCCGGAAGTTTTCCAAAGCTTTTCTGCAAGAGGAGCAGATGAGAGTGTGCTGCTCGAACCGATCGAGCATCTGTCTTTTGGAGAGAACCAGCGAAGGCAGAGGTTTAGTCATGTCTGTTTCAGGAAACCACTCCGGTTGTCCTTTGCCATGCCTCCTCAACCAGCTCCGGAAGGCCAAAACAAACCGGTCTGCCTGCGTCGGAGTGTAAGTCAATTTCGTGTAATTCTTGCTCACTTCGGCATAGTTGCCACTGCTACTAAAATATTTCTCCTGTCCTTGAAGCACGATCATGTCTCCGTCATAAACCTTGTTGCTAGTCCAGTGCTCATACCAACGAGGCATGATCTTCCACCACTCTGGTCCAGGCACCGTAAACTGAAAGAAGTTCCTCGCACTGCACACGATGGATCGAGTCTTCCCGGGGGCCATGGGGACATTGAAGGAGCAGATCCAAATCGTCCATGTTTCCTTGTCCGAGAAGGGCAATTTTGGAGCCGGAATTTCTATCTTATTGTAGTAGTAGCAAGGCGGCAAAAACCCGGTGGTGATCTTAGGAGTGTCAGAGTTACTCCCCTTGAATCCCCAATGCCCACTTTCTTCGACCTGGAAAGGCAGAGGCTTCGCCCTATCCCGTCTCCCTGTCACTTTGTGGTGAGCGAAATCGATATGAGAAGGATCTGAGACGTTTTCCATCAAAGTATCATATCCATAGAACAGGTCCCTCTGAATATTCACCACGGCAAACTCAGGATCGACAAACGCTGGAGGCAGTCTGGGCGGCTCAGTCTCTCTGGCCTTGTCCCAACCCTTCTCATCCGGCCATATAAAGAGCAAGCCATCGGATACGAGGGTAGGCAAGGTCGTAGCACAAGCTCTGGGTGAGAATTGAGCTTTGGCCTCCGGCCCTTCGGTTGCGGCCTGCGGAATGACTCCGCAAGCTCCATCAGGCTTGAAAGACCAGCCATGGTAGGAGCACTGCAGCCATCCATTCTCGTCGATCCGCCCCTCGGAAAGTGGAGCCAGTCGATGAGGGCACTTGTCCAGAAACGCCCTCCAGCTTCCCTCCCTGTCCTTCCAAACCACAATTTCCCTCCCGAGCACTTGATACGGAGTCGGCAGCTCAGGGTCCAAATCCTCGACGAGTGACACAGGGTACCAGTGATCCTTCCAGGAGAATGTTCCAGTCTTATCCTCGTTCGATCCTACATCCTCCTCCCGTTTAGCCTCCTCGCCCTCGCGACCTTGCTCCTGCTCTTGCGGCCGAGCCGGCGCCATCGTGGCCATGGCCGTGCCCAATTTCTTCCTCCGCCATGATTTCTGCTGCTTCTTCTGCACCGAACCTGACGAACCACAAGAATACCCTAGTCCCTTCACTCGCCCGAAACTTTCCCTGCTGCTCCATGTACGTGAATCCGCTGCTGCGCTCCTACAAGAAACTGTGGGAAGGCTGCTGCAGCTGCTGCTGCTGCTGCTGGGCCCAGCGAAGGCAGCCCTCGCCTCTGGACATCCCGCCGCCGGTGCTCTCAGCGCCAGAGCAGCCGAGGAGGAAATCATGGATGCAGGAGCAGACGACAACATCGTTTGTGAACAGAAATCTCGACGAATTCAACGACGAGAACCTCACTCGTTAAAATAACAATTTAATGCTGATTAGGCGTTCTTCGCACTCGATGTCAGAGAAGCAGTGGAATGATTCGATTCCTCTAGAATTGCGCAACGCAAGGCCGGAAGGCGCGAGAACTCGCGCTCTTCTTTATTCGAGAGCTCGTCTCGCTCGATCGATCGATGCGCGAGGCCCGGAGCAGCGCAGCGCACGCGACGGCCTTCTCCTTCTCCCCGGCGCTCGGCGACGAGCGGGACGTTATATCTCGACCCGGGCCAAGCGTGCAACCATAGACGACGTGTCTGTCTCGAGCAGAGTCAGCACAGCAAGGAATCCGCGTCAGCTGCGTTCAGCTTAGCTTCGCGTGCACACCATGCTCTGCTCTCTCCCCGTCGCCGTCCGCGTCCACGTCCTCCTCCCTTCCTCGTAAGCCCGCGCGGTGACAGCTCCGACTCCTACGAGTGCCCCTATCGACGTTCGGAATCGATCGTCGCTCACAAGGGCTGCATTTCGTCCGTTTTTGGCACGAGAGAAGTTCCCCAGTGGCAGCCTCTGCATGCCTCCTCGCCCGGCACACGGCGAGTGTTCGACGGCAAGCGGGCTCTTTTCCCGGCAGTAGAGTCTACGGGCGGAGTCGGTCGGTCGGTGCGGGAGATTTGACTCACGCAACTCCCGTGTTCAGCCAGTTACCGGGGTTACTGGGTAATCCCCGGATGTCTGGAGGGGGGAGTTCCGAGGTTTCCAGAAGAAAGGCTCGAGTCTGGGGGATGAGCTCCCAAGTGTCCTGATCCTCTTGATGGCGTAGAGCATCGAGAGATTTGCATCGAGAGCCGGTGATTCGTCTCGGAGACGGATCTTGTTCTTTAATAATAGCTACTGATTATAAACTCTTTATTTCCTTTCGATGTCATACTGAAGTTGCTCGAGATGGGGTCTTTTGGCATCAACTTGCCTCTACTCAAAACCGGAAAATTGGAGATAGTGTGTTTGGTCAATTTCGTCTCCGTTGGTTTTCTTGGAGAGAGAATGTAGAGACATTGGAGCCCAGATCGGGTCGCATAGTTTTAGCCCCTTGTTTTGTCGGGGTATACATATTGTCTAAAAATGTTACACAATTAGTTAGGGAAGTTATATTCGTGTTGTAAAGCTTATCTTGAGTTCCAGATTACTTTCTCACAACTATTTCAATATATATATATATATATATATATATATATATATCAAATCACAACACAAATCTTATCTTCAATGATATATCAATACTCTATAATCTGAATAGAAAAGTATCATGAGAATAAAAAAAAAATCTTTGCTTGATGAATGAATCAAGTCAAGACAAAACCTTTTGTAGCAAATATTTATGTTGCATCTTGCATAAATGTCAAACATTGTACATTGCAGATTAATAAATTTTTTAAAAAGATCAAATCAATAACTTCAATTTATAGCACAATGTAATTAAAACTTTTTTTTGGCTATTTTATTTGATGTCTATGTTTGAAATTGTGGAAATGTTATGAAACTGTTGAAATTTTTTGTAGATATATTGACATCGTTGATATCTGTATGTAGGTCAAGTTTACTCTATAGTTATAGAATATCACTTATAAATTTATTAAGCCTAAAGTAATCTTAAGGATTAATAAATTATATAATCTAAGTAATCTATATTATTTAAGTTATCATAAATAAGTTTAAATTTTCATTCTTTGAAGAAGAAAATTCTTCATATATTCATAGAAGATTCTTCATTTCTTTTAGCAAGATAACGTTTGCAAAATTATATAGTACAATGATGCATGTGATAATATAGAAAAGCAAATTAACATCACATGAGATCTTGAATAGTCCTTTGATTCCTATTTATATAAAAAAATATTTTTAAATCAAATTATTTGATAATGATGACATAAAATTTTATAAAATGTAAATTTTTTCAACCATTGCATATTCTGTATTTATATATAATTCTGATAGTTGCATTGTCATATGCTGATCAATTTATAAACTCAATGTATGCATGATAGAGAAAGATGTTTTACTATTCTAGAAAATATACTATTACACATTACTCTTTCATTGAAGGTGAGACAAAAATTATAGTTCTTATTATTTCTGAAAAATTATTGATTGTCTACCTACATCAAAGTCATGATTAAAAAAATATATGAAATTATTCAAATTCACAAATTATAACCATACACTATCAATCAAAGTGTAAGAGTACACAAATTAAAGTACATTCCAACGTACTTAAGAGATTGTTTTTGTATGCTAACTTTTTAAAAAATACTTTCGCGCGGAAAGTAAAGTACAGATTAGAATATATATACATTTAATCTATTACCAATATATATTAATTTGATTCTACAATTTGCTTAACATATGAAAGTGTTAAGATTTAAAAATTGTAAATTAATGTTGAGATTCATAATATAATCATGAGTGATGAAATAATTCTCTTACGTATGACTATATTCATAACTTTTGTATCTAGATATTATAAAAACAAATAATTATATAATACATCTAACATTAAATAGATTGAAACAATTTTTTAATTAAAGACTCACAAACATTCTTTTCATGTATTATTACATTAAATATCACAAAATGTAAATAATTTTCTGCATCACACAGTTAATATATTGTTTAAGATAATATGGTGATAAGTACATAATCGTACGTACAATAAGTGCAGACCTTAAAATCTATTATTTGATTAGTGTCATTCTCGTTTCTGCCCTCGAGGCCCTTCGCGGCTAAAGTTGATAAAAAAGACTCGAGAGGTGTAAATTGAATTCTAGCGATTGAGGTTTATACGTTTTGAACCAATATTACAAGGGTTAAAACTTGAATTACAACGCTTGTGTTTCGATTTAATCTGTTTTACTTACAAAAAGTGAATATATAATAAATATAGAAGGTTAGAACAAGTTCTACTTCGTGTCTACAGAGTCTGTGCTTTTACATCGACTTCTAACGGTCATATCCCTGTCTACTCATCACGTGCAATCTCCGCTCCTACAAATGTACACAATAGTGGACAAATTCCCTGTTTTGCTTATACTCGTGTAGTGGAAAAATCTACCCGATCCTTTGTTCATCTTTGATATGGCTGCTTTGATGGTCATAGCAGTTGCTTGGCAACGTGATGTTGTATCACGATAAACTAATGAGTGTGATGAGAAATGGCAAAAAAAATGGTTTAGTCATGAAGCTAGACACAATCACTTTAAAAGAACCCACAAAGAGAAACTTTTGTCTTTCCCGACTCTTTTCTTCTCTGCGTACTAGTATGTTTGAATAGCCTACTAGTACGCAAAACGAAGTGCCAAAACAAATACAGGTATAGAGAACATAGTTGTGCTAATTTTCATTTGAATATATTTACAGTTAAATCATACAGATGTGGTAGTGGATAGTTCCTGTGGCTTCTTTGATCCTGAAGGTCTTTGGATAGGTCTAGTGTTTCTGTGCAGCCACTCTAGCGCATCTCCAGCGACCAATGGTGAAACCTGCAATTAGATGCTCATTAGAGTTAGCAGTGAGAATGCACAAGCACCAGTATTGTGCAAGTTACTAACTTGCGCAGGTTTTTACCTATTTGCAAGAGTATGAGATCATTCTCCCCAAGAATATAAGACCATGTGAAGAATATCAGGCAGCAAGAAATACTGAAATATGGATTGACTAACCTTTTCCCAGACTTGTGCGTGATAATCATTCAGCCAAGTTAATTCCGAATCTGACAGGAGTGACAACTCCAGCATTTTTGCCTGCACTCGAAGCCACAGATTTGAAGCAAACTCAGGAAAACCATTTTTAAAAAGTTATAATTTTCATCTCTGATGAAGATAGAAAAACAAAGAACCAGATCCTCTTACTGATTGACAGATTGATATATGTAAGGAAAATGCAGACCTGAATTGGTACGAACGACAACTTTTCAAAGCTTAAAAAGGTGACTCCCCCAAAGCGATTTTCTGTTTCGGCTTCTCTGATAATTACCAAATTCTGCAGGTAAAATAGACAGCGCCTTAGCAAGATAAAAACAAAAACAAAATACGAAGCTTCATAAGTCAAGGCAAACTCGAATAAACTTCTACGCCTACCAGAATACAACATTTTACAATGTATCTCGATTCTTGTAAAAGGGAGACGAATAACCAGGTTAGATAAGAGAGCCCAACTGAAACATGAGGTACTTGTTAACTCTAGCATGTGCTAAAACTCGAGATCAAACATCTGACATCTAGGTCTTCCTCAGAACTTTCAAGTCAAGAAATCAGATGGATATAATTGGTGAACATGATATACCTCAATGCGGATACCAAAGACACGATCTTCGTAATAGCCTGGCTCGTTACTGATGATCATGCCAGGTTGCAATCCAGTCATGTTGCCGAATCGAGCACTCATGCTTTGAGGGCCTTCATGCACATTCAAAGCAGCTCCAACCCCATGACCAGTACCTACAAAAGTTTGCGCATATGGACTGTGGGTCAGGAGGAAGATGCGAGGCGCTTTGTAAATGAAACACTTTATATTAACAACACTAATGTTGAAAAAGAATGGTCGGAACTGATCAGTCCCAAAAAGAGTACAAAACTGGTTGCCCCGGCCATTTCAATTAAGGGATATGAGTGTCAAACCATGACGATAGTCGAGCCCAATCTTCCAAAGCGAATTTCGAGCGAGCACGTCAAGCACGAATCCAGGAGTATATTCAGGGAAAACAGCTTGATCTACTGCAATATGACCCTGTATGGCCAGATCAAATGAATGAGGAACTGTCATGGTACCCAGACTGCTAACACTGAGGAAACAATAAGGAAACTCCTTTTGTTATGTGTACTCCCACTAACATCGACTTTCTGACCTAGATATGTCAATCTCAATTCCTGGAAGAAGGAAGCTTCTTCTCGCGAAATTGTATTGTTGACAGATAAACCAAAGCTTCTCATTCCGGTAGTTCTCAAAAGCTGCCATCTAGAACTTGACGTGCGTTTATAAGTCAATAACATATTCCCGCTTTGTATTACGAAGAGTAGAAACAGTCTTTTTGCACAAACATACCTGTAAGACACGGGTGAAGCATTCTTTTTCACGCGGGGTTGGCACACCAAAGTGCACAGTCCTGGTAATATCTGTGGTTCCGTCAACGTACTGAGCCCCGCTATCCAATAAGAAGAGGTTATGTTCGTCGACTTGTGCACAAGTGCCTGCTTCTGCTCTGTAGTGCACTATGGCACCGTTAGGTCCAGAACCTAAATATCAACCGAGAGAAAGTTTAGTAACGGTTCCGATACGATTTCTCAGACGACATATCTCTGAAGAGAATGCTCTTTATCATTGATATCTTTAGACCATACATCACTTCTTTGTTTGCATCTTCGGTATGCCCTAAACATCATTCATACGTGGGGCAAATCAGCAATGTAAGTCCAGATGGCATTAAACCGCAAGACCGTAAAGGATACAAGCAGAAGTTTAGAAAGACAAACTATATCTTATAGATTGTACGCAGAAGATATTATTAATCTTTAGAGTTATTTCGAAGACTGATCGGGAGCAAATTACCGCTGATAGTCTCAAAACTAACATCAAGAAATCCTGACTGTTTTGCTCTGAAGTCGTAAAGCCGTTCAGTGACTTCAACCTCTGATAAAGACTGCTTCTCTACGACAATCTTGTGTTCCAGCCAACTCCAGAATTCTGTTAGGGCCGCAGCATCTCTGTGTACAAAGTAATGAGTCAATAAAGACAGTTTTCATCACTTAACTGAGCCATTATGTTGACAGTATGCATGTTAAACAGTGTTCACGAAAGTCATGAAATATAAGAATCAAACACTCAAGTTGATATCATCGTTCGTATGTCACGGTATACATGCTCCCCTCCCTGAATGTTCATTCTGTAATGTCTTTACAGGTCTAAGCGTGATGGAAAACCTTCATGAGCTGAAAGTCGGATAAGCAATAGCTAAACAGCAGGTACACATTGAAGGAGAACATTGTTATAGATATAGAGAACAATCTCTGCCAAGTGACTTCCGATATTGTGTTCATGGCTTAAAACATAAAATAATGTCAAAGTCCTTGGATGGAAAAGTGAAGGAAATACCTGAGATGCGCATTTTTCATTCCCTCGAGCTCGGCATCATTTTTCAATGCCTTCGATAGAGAAATAGGGGAACTCCTGTGCAGAGATGCTGGTCCATTGGCTTCTTTGAGTTCCCTTTTGCTTGCTTCTAGGCTGCCCAAATTAGAATAATACTGCAAGCAGGCGTCGTTGAAGGCATTTTTTATTGCAACACTGACTCTTGAGGCATCAAGCCAAAGCTTCGATCCCTCGAGCGCTAATCTGAACGAAGTATGAGTCAGTACCCCAATTTGTTACCACCCCATAAAAGTGAAATGAAGAACAAAAGAACGTCTGTAAACAAACTAAAATCTGAGAAGCGAGTGAGGGTACATTGACAAAAACAATAGTGAATAAAGGACTCTGATCTGGGTTAGTACTTACTTTCTGATTTCAGGAACAAGAGACTCGTAAGGTTTCACAGTAACTGAAGCTTGGGCCAACTGTTGAGCAACATCATGGGTGACTTTTGATTCATCCACAAAGAGAGTTGCAGTTTCCAGCTCGACCACAACATATGCATATGTTACAGGGCTGCAGGGCACATCGCTGCCTCTCTGCAAACAAGATCAAAGCTTAAGAAATACACAACAACCCAATTTGATTTGATTTTTGAGCTTTGAAATTCCAAGCATTAAAGAAAATTCATACTAATCTATAAACAGGGAACAGGTCGTATACCAGATTCAATAGCCAAGCGATTTCGTCCAGCATGGTAACAACTATAACTGTTGCACCTACTGAAACCAATTCTTTTCGTAGATTCGCAAGTTTGGTTGAAACATCAACACCAGCATACTTTATGTCATGGACCCTGAGAGGGGCACTGGGAGGGTTTGGCCTTGCAGATCCCCACACTTGATCCACAAGATTGCAGTCGTATAGAAGACTAATGCTGTGATTCTTTTCCGCTAATGTTCTCTTCAGCTCTTCAAATGCATCTGAAGTAAACAAGTACTGACAAAAAACGTAAAATCAGATATAAGAACTGAAGGCGACTATCATTCCATCTGTGTCCAATCATAAATCCATATCTTTCAAATGTCCAAATATTAAAGAACTTACCGGATCAACTCCAACTACAGAGCCTTCAGGAAGATTGTCTCTGCACCACTCACTCATAGAAGGAACTCCTGCGGTTCCTGCCCGCATGAGAGTCCAATGAGGACCTAGCTGGTTTTCAGCCTGGCATAGTACGAAAACTAAAAACTTTTAGTTCAAAAGGACAACCAGTTACACATCACCGCGTCTAATGCATAACAAAACCGTCAAACAGATGCGTTACTCAGTGCCTTGTTTTGTATACCATCTATCAGATAGTGATAGCAACATCATGTATTAGATATGATATGCTTGTAAATGATATATCCAGATGTCATAGAAGTTCTCCGTCCATTCACATCTCTGTTTATACTCTTTCCATAGGAAATAAACGATGTATAGTCTTGAATATGTGTGAAGATCTGTTTGCAACAACAAATTCATACTTGATTATGGCTCAAAAGGTGATATAGATATAATTACAAAAACATCTGTGAGCTGAAGATTCTAGACCAGAATATACATCTACACAACACCGCCAGATAGGCACTAAAAGATCCAGTAAGCAAGGATGATGAAGAGAGAAATATATGAGATAGATGAAAGCGAATGCGTGGAAGAAAACGGAAGATGTATTCTGAGTACGGGTGTCGTATAGAAAACCTTAAGATCATTGGGATGAACTAATCAGAGACCTTCATAGAGCCCATCCAAATTCATTGCTGACCAGAATGAAACCTTACAGATTAACCGAGAGCTGCGTTGTATATGACTCTTTTGAAGTATTTGCGAAATATTTTTGCGATTGACATAACCGATAGGATGCCAGTTTCACGGGCACCACTATACTCTCCATTTCACGAAATTCCAGAAACTCTATATGTCCAGCATAGACTGACAAGTAAAAAACATGATATCCGTCACAATCCAATTGAGTCGAAAACATCAAAACAATACCTGGAGGAAGTAACGTCCATCCGTCCACAATGATGCTCTGTCCTTAGATATGATGACAGAACCTGCACTTCCTGTAAATCCTGATATAAAAGCCCGTCGCATGAAGCAATCTGCGATAAATTCACTCTGCGCAACAACAGCCTTGCTTGAATCATAGAGATTTAAATTAAGTCTTTTAAGCAAGGAATAATCAGTTTATCCATTACATATTCGAAGTAGGCAATTTGCAAACCAGCTCCGCGAACAGAAATTGTTTCAAAAGAGAATTCAATGCTATAACATGAGGGTCCCACGTCACAATTTTCCAGCAGCTGCCTAGCAAGCATAGTGTAAAAGTATCTGATTTTTTAAAACTTGTGACCGTATTTCATATTGCTTGGAATTTTGAAATAACTAGAAAGTGGACATTTACTTGCCCTGTAAGATAAGATGATGAAGTGGGAATTCAGATAAGCTCGACTTCAATTATTATTTTGTCATATACAGATTGGAATGCGCGGAAGCATGTTTTGGTCACAAACCTGATGGGCGTCTTCAGAGGGAACAATATAAGCGTCTATTCCATTTTTATCCATCAATTCTCGGAGTTGTGTAAGTTTGACATCAGGTGGAGCATCCTTCTTGGATCCCTTCCTCTTCGAAGAAGGTTCGGCAACGATACCACCCCCTGATATACCAGCTTTAGGATTCAGCAAAAAATTCTTCCCAAATCGCAGCTGAGGGACAAAACCACGGGCAGGGATAAGAGTACCTGTGGCGTAAGTTTTCAAGTCTGAGCCAGCTCTCCTGGTTCCGATCCTAATCCCAGAGGTCATCATCGCATCATTCGAAGAATTTCCCATTCTCGAACCACAACCCTGTCCACTCACTTCACAGACATTACGTTCCCCACCGATGGCTGAACTTCTTGTCGAGACACGCCGAGGTCTAACAGGAAATGCACCCAAACACTCAATTTCGCCGCGCTGTAAAGGTACTGAGTCCCTCGCTAATTTCTTGCCTCTGCGCAGCTGAAAATGCTTCTGAAGATATTGCTGAGGAGAATGACTGACTGGGGTAGAGAAAACTGAAACGTGGGACGAGAAAAGGCAGTTCCTAGCCATGGTTTGCGAACTCAGAATTGACACGAGCGCCGAGGCTCTTGCCATAATTCACTCTACTCTCTGATCCAATTCTCCCAGAGATTGCTTGCTTGCTCGCTCGCTGGTTAGCTCGCTCGCCACGCCACAGAACGCGACGACGGATTCCACGAGTCGACAAATGGCTCCTCTACTTTCCGGAAGCATAAAGCTTCCAAACAAGAAGAGGAATGAATGATCTTCTGCTCGCTCGCTCTGAGTCCACGAGCGCACACGTCGAATCTTGGCCCCTTTTCGAACAGGGGGCGTCCAACGTTTCAGCGTCCCGAGCCAAGCCCCGCCACCAATGGCCATCGCCATCGCTCCATCCCCCGGCGCCAGCCGTTGTGCTTTGTCCTTTCCATGGCTCGGAGCCCGCACCCAGCTCAAACCAAACGTTCTCATTACGGCAATGGAATCCAGTAATGGACTCGTTTGCCTGGTGTTGTTTCTCGTTCATCTCGTTCTATAGTTGTACGTACATATTCAATAAAAATTTGCAAAGTTTTCATTTTGCAAGCAGAGTATGTTTGATTGATTTTCATGGATAAAACTCAAATTTATTCAATGATTTTAATATTATAAGTCCTTAGTTTCCCTGTAACCATGTGAAATATAAAGTTATGTTGAACATCTTGAAAGATTAATAATATACTTGAAATTACGCTAGCCTTGACTTCCGTAGGTTATAAAAGTAATAATCAAACTTGAAAGGTTTGTAGAATTTTTTATGTCAACGTTATCCCAATTCTGTAACGTTATCCATGTAATTTCCAAAATACTTGAACTATATGCTTCAATATCTCCTTAACCTTTATTTCATATTCTCCAATAATAAATTCGTTGGTATTAGTTTATCATGGATCATGATATCTTTACGTAATCTTCTCTAATTCCTGACTACATATAGTAATCTTCAGATTCAATTTGCATTCATTTAGATAGGCATCCCCATGAAATGTGCACTTTTTGATAGCGAATAATCAGAGTTTAGATTTTATTTTTTGAACATGTAACTAATATGTCATGAGAAAGCATGACATTCTTTCGCTTGACATTTGATGATAACATGTAGCTGAAATTTCTCAAGTATATTGTCACATTTCGTCATTTATCATCCAACTATCAACTTCAAAGCTTCGAAGTCAATAGTACTTTCAGATATAGCAAATATATCGGTAGGTTGGATTTTGTCATCCAGAGGTAATTCTTCTCTCATGTACACTAGTACGCTGTTCGATATTCAACCATGTTCGTCTCATCTATGTGGAAAATCTGTTTGTTTGTTTGTTTGTTTTCTAGTTCAACGTGGATCTGCCAAGCCTCTATGCTCTGCATAATGTCGGCAACCAAGTTGTCATCAGTTTTTTCTTGATCGATATTGTATGATAAATTTGAAATGTCTGCTTTCATGATGGCATTCTTAATCAAAGATGACAAGATCTAATCCCATACACACAATAACTCATTGTTGTTCCGAGTATTATCATGATGGAAGTAGATGGGAGAACAATCTCATAATATAATGTTATAATCGTTATCCGCTCAAACTGCTCAACGACCGAATATAATACTGATAGCGCTGGAAACACTTATAAAAAATCGTCTTTGTTGACCTCTCATACTTCTCGGTGAAGCAAAAAATATTGCGGACCACAAGGAGCTCTAAATCTACTCAACCATTGTCACATTTTTTTGAAGAATTGCCAGATAAGGTGCCACAAGCTTTGAAATATCGCTTGCAGAATATGTTTGTTGTATTTTCCAAGTAATTTCAAATTATGTTTTCGCGCTATGTTCTTCTGATTGTCCCATACTCTTTAAAATGATACCTTCACCGACTTCATACTCTCGATCCTCGCATCCCCTTGCTGTGCGCGTTTAGCTAGCTCAATTTGCAATGATCTTACATTTGCTGGGCATCGGTCAAGCAGGTTGACTTTGCCATATTAGATTGTTGAGATTAGTCTAATCTAGAAAGGTATATGAATGGAAAAAGCAGTTACCGCTCTGGTTCATTACAGGCCTTGAAAGGGACTGTTATCCACCAGGAGATTATGGCAAAGTCACAGTCGGGATTTCATGTAATTAAGAATGAATTACAATACATGTAATGTTAGTAAATCTTTATATACATTTGAGATCCAGAAGTTTTGATTTCATTTCGAATTAACACACAAGTGTCGAGAAGGATACCACAAGGTAAAAATGTTCTCTATCGCATTAAATGTGTGGTTGTCCGCATATTCACAATAATTTCAGTCACGTAATATTCTTATCTAACGTTTGATTGTGTGCATCAACCTTTCGATGGTAGTGGAGTAAAATATTTTGATATATCAGTGTATTGTTTGTTTATTTGAAAGAACACTTGCATACAGCACAATTGAAAGAAATCATCATTTACACTGCTGGATATCTTTCTACTAGTAATTTACAAATGGGGTTTCACACATATTCAAATGATACTATATACTTGGATATAGATATACATTCTATTTTAGAAATATTTCTAATTTGTAATGGTAAAATATAGTACTATATAATCTTACAAGTTGCAATATGATAAATATGAAGATTCTACTTTTACTGTTCTGAGATCATCCATGCATGTAGAAGGTACTTGTTTATGCACGCAACATGTGCACCTTTCGTTAACAAGGCTCCAAATGCTCCACTTGGTGAGCCTTGCACACTTCTTCCAGTCAAAGGCGATAATTTCTCAAGGCACACTTCTTATCGACATCTTCTTCCCTCCTGCTGCATTCGACTTACTTACAGCACGACTCTACCTTCGACGCTAACTATGCCTACGTAAAGAGACATGCACACTTCGGAGCACGCGTACTTCCGTCAACTGAACATATGGAAATTCCCTGCCTTGACTAGAATGTCTCGGCACAGAACACGAACGAAGGGATCTGACCATTGAGCACCATTGAGTGAATCTTTGTACAACATAGTATATAAAATAACGGACAAACTCTGTTTTTTTAATTTCCCGACAACAGAAGTGATTCCTATTTCTTAAAAGTAATTTCTCAAACAAAATTATAAAAGAAATTTTGTTCTGAGAATGGAAAGTATAGAACATTTAGCTGTTTTTTAAAATTATGATTTTTTATTTATAATAAATAGAGTTACAAATATGATCGAGATCATGACTATATGTGCCTGATGGTTATTAGTAGGCAAGGAATAACGGACTCTTAAACTGGCATTTGTTGGTTGTTCTGAGAATACATGGAGCACAATCTTACAGGCTGAGATCTGCACATTGCACTGGCTCTGGGTATGTGGGTCGAAAGATGCACGAAGACGGCGGGCAATCATAGAGCATGGGCTCGATAGAGAGAGGGAAGGGAAGAGCAGGGAGCAGCAGGGGCATGATTGCCAGAGTTGGCTCTCGCCAGAGCACATCGAGCGCATCGAGCCCACGAGGACTGTGAAGCGTTTGCGGGAGCGCCTGCGTACCTCGAGAGAGCTTCTGTGGATTGCGGAGTGTCGGCCGGCCGGCCGGCAGGCAGGCGCCTTGCAGTCACACGCGGCCGGATTCGAGTCCCTCTCGTAAGAATCGTGCGCTTGTGCCCGAGACTCGAGATCGGTTGACGCCTCGAGGCCCCTTTCCTCGGCGACGGACATTGTCTGCCAAATGTGGCCGTAGAGAAATTTGTCGAGGTGGTGCTGGCCTCCTTGCCGCCTGATCCATCGCGGAAGAGAGTGTGCTTTTCTGATCCAGTCGCCGGTTCCAGAAATTTCTGGCTGCGGTTTGTCTGAACGAATCGATAGCCCTTCATTTGGGGATTCTGGTCACTCAGTGAAAGGAACGCAATTTCGACAATGTATTATTTTCTGTTCGAGTAGAAATACCTCTTACAATCTGAGAATCAGTTCGGGGAAACACTGAGAATGTTCGATTTCAGGACGTGACCGAGAACCGGTGGGAGTTGCCGTTTTGATTTTGTCACTGCAAGGATCGAATTCTCAGTGGCAGCAGTTGAAACGACTTGAAAAATCCGCGATCGTGAATGGATCGTTGTTTTCTTGGATCCTGGACTCCAGCAAACAACGTTATGCCTCGATAATGGCGCAATGAGAAGCGAGCTGCCTCAGCTGTGTTGAAGTTTGGTACACGGGCTCGTGAAGTTTGGCCCAGAAAGGACTGGCAAATAGGCTCTCTTACCATTCGATTCAAAGACTTGCGATTGCACGTTGAAGCCATTCTGCCAAAATGGCGCCCAAACCTGATCCCAAAAAGAAAGGGAAGAAGGGTAAAAAGAAGGAGAAGCCTACAGGTCCAACTGTGAAAGAATTGCAGGCGCAGATTGTTATTCTCGAGGCGGAAAAATTGAAAGAGCAAAGTGAACGCAATGTCATGCAGCTTGAACGAGTGCGTGCTTTCCCTACTTGTCCCGCATATTTCTTGCTGAAATGGTCAAAGTGGCCTTGTACACTAGCGATGGCAGTTTCAACTTCGTGCCAGCACTTCTGCCAACCCGAAGAAACAATCAGCAATTGCTTCAATTCTACAACAATTCATATCAAGCCGTTTATGGATCAAAATGTGGCAGGACAAGATACATGCCTTTTGGGACATCAAGAAGGAGGAGTACGAGAAACTCCAGGCACAGTTGAAGATAAAAGATCGCTATGCGGAGGAGCTCGAGGAGAAGCACCAAGGCGAAATCAAGGCACTTCTAAACCCTTATTATGCCCTGTTTTGCATTCCAGGGCACAGAAGTAGGATCCCCGCTTAGGGTTTAGGTACACCACTGACATTGACACAAATAGTGCAATCGATGTATACGAAAGGGTAACAAGCTTTTGCAGTGGATTCTTTTGTCAGGTTTACAACCAAAAGATGAAGCATTTGCTTTACGAACAGCAACACACCGTCACTACCATCAAGACGGACAACCAGCAGGCTTTGAAACTGCAGGCCGAACAAGGGCTACAACGTGAAGCCGAGCTGATGTTTGTCTTCCTTACCTCACCTCTCAAGGTCTTCGTTCAATAATCAAGCTACAGTTTATCAGATGTCTCCAACAGGCCTTACTTCCTCAAGTTGGCCACCTCTTCGAACTCTTGAGAGGCCGGGTCTCAAACACATTCTTGTATGTCACCAGGAGCGACAAACGTGACTTAAAAGAGCAACTGAAAGAAATGGAACTCTCATACGAAGAGCTTATCAGGCAATTTAGATTGGTAACTTCTTCCACTACTCAAAGCCTTGACATTTGAACTTGAGCATCTGCTTATGACTTGTTTTTTCGAGGATTCTTACTGTCCTCACGAATCCTGCGAATTGGTATTGAGACATACTTTGGTTCGTGTTTTTCTGAACGTAGAGCATGTTGAAGTGGACAAAGGCTGCATTGCGATGTAGCTCGAAATCTGCAATGAATCTCTAACCAAGAGTTTGCAAGTTGCCTTG
Organism: Marchantia polymorpha subsp. ruderalis; assembly: GCA_037833965.1. NCBI lineage: Eukaryota > Viridiplantae > Streptophyta > Marchantiopsida > Marchantiales > Marchantiaceae > Marchantia > Marchantia polymorpha. Next base: position 1,351,268 of record AP031357.1, read on the forward strand.
TTCGTATTTAGGAACGTGCCAAGGAGATCACAAAAATGAGGCAAGAGTTTGAAATACAACAGAAGGAAGTTGAGGACAAGTGCGAGAAAAAGGTAATATGTCGAACTTGCCAGCGACTGATCTTGCCTCATTTGTTAAGAACTAGCGTACTGCAGTACAAAATTTAGCAATGAAAACAGATCGTTCTGCGATTTTTCGTCGAAGTAATATTTGCGTAACGTCGTTCAGAACCTACAAAGATCACTACTTCAGGCCAGGAGTTGTAACGTTGAACATAACTGTTCCACTCCTTCTCTTTTCGACTCAGCGACAGAAATCTGTCACACGCTGGTTGATGTTGTGACGTACAGCAGCACTGGTGAAGAAAAATTGGGAACTTCTATCCGAACGGCACATGGCCCACAATGGTAGTTGGGAAAGAGATGCGAAAGATCGGCATATCGTACTGATCCTCACTCGCATAAACAGATAAAGATGTTGCGAGAAGAATTGGAGCTTCGACGAAAGCATGAGATTCATGAGATTGAAGAACGCAAGAACAAACATATAAACGAGCTGATCAAAAAGCACGAGAAGGCGTTTACAGAAATAAAATGCTACTACAACGATATCACCAAGAATAATTTGGACCTCATAAAAACTTTGAAGGTGATTTGCTGTCGTTAAGCTCCAACTTCTAGGGTTTTTTCACGTGCCCACGTCTGAAGTCATCTGCTGAGACGAAGCCATCCTCACTCGCGTAATGGTCTCTTATAGGAGGACGTGACCGACATGAAGAAGAAAGAGGCCCTCAATGAGAAACTCATGCATGAGATAGCTCAAGAAAACAAGAGGCTGACGGAGCCTCTTCAGAAAGCCTTGAAGGAAGTAGAAACACTCAGAAAGTCGGTGCAAAACTATGAAAAAGTAAGTATGATCTAAGACTACTCTCGGAGTGAGAACCTCGGAGTGTGATTCCTATATCCTTCTCACAAAGCTAGCATTTCAATTGTACTAACGAAACGACAACACCATCCAGGACAAGGCTTTGCTCCACCAGCGGACGAAACAATTCAACGATAGAACAAAAGAACTGAAGGCTCTCGAGTGGGAATATCAAGCCCTTCAAGAGCGCGTGAATAATGTAAGAGGTAGCCATATAAGAGAGAAAGTTGCTTACTGCATCATGGAGGCATTCCCCATGCCCCTCGCTGTCACGATCGTTACTAGTCCGTCCCTTAAACCTTTGGATCTTTTGAGAACATGCGGGGCTTCCCCTTGCTACTTCACAGAACCTCAATACCTTGTCTTCAGTTCCACTACCAGCACTGATGTTCCATTAACTGTCAGTACGGGTATCATCAGCTAACCTTCTTACTAGCTTGTCCGCGTGGAAACACATGAAACCTTGTCGTACAGTTTAGGAATTTGACACCTGTAGAATCTTCACTATCTATGAGGTACTTTACAGGCTGAAGCTGAAAGGGATGACGTTGTTAAGAAATTCGAGAGCAGCATCTACGAAGTACAGCAGAAATGTGGCCTTAAAAACATGCTCCTGGAGAAGAAAGTGCAAGTCCTTTCTACGACTCTAGAGAAGAAGGTCTGGCCTGTCTTTCTCTGAAAGATGCATTCATTAAAAAATTCGTTAGGTGAAAGTCATACGAGCATATTTGTTACAATGACCAGGTTCTAGGACAAAACGAGGCGGCTCTGCTCTTTTCGTCCGCTTCATAGATCACTGACAAGATAGAGCCGTAGACGAAAAGGAGAATTCGAGTTGTGTCAACAACCCTACTTTTTGTTTCCCTGGCTAGATGTTGCAACTTTTGACCTGAGCGGCAAGTAACTTCCGTATCCGAAAGTCAACCAGTACTTATTTGCCTCCAGGAAACACAGCTGAACTACCTGGCGGCTGATAGCGGCAAGGATGCCGCTCAGATCGACGAAGCGAAGAAAGGAGTAGAGAATCTACTGGATTCCAAGAACCAACAAATTAAATCACTGCGCTACGACATTGGGAAGATGAAGAGGGTTTGTTTCCTTCACAACCACAGACACCGTCAGTCGAATGTTGTTGAAGCACTGATGGTTGTAAAGTTTTCCATTGTTCCCATGTTTCACTCAGGAAAATCAAATTGTCGAAAGCCGACTCACTTTGATTACGCAATGTGTTTACAGATCCACCATGACGTCATCAGATCATTTGAGCTGAAATTATCAGAGATGGGCATCCCGCTTGAAGACATGGGACTGCCACATTACATTCGGGCGATCTCAGAGGCTAGGACGTACTGTGGGTCTTGTTCGGGGGTTCCAGCACTAGTAGGCCAAGCAGTTTGACCACTTCAAGAGTATCGGGGCTACAAGCAACGACCAGTTCTTCTGGGATTTTTGGCTGAAGCTCATGCGTTGAAATTCTTTCCAGCGGAAGGGGTCTTCAAGACTTAGATAAGCGGGGTGGAAACTGAGGGAGGGTACATTCGAGTTAATGCCGATTTGGAGGTCCGAAGGACCGAAGACGGGTAGAGTGGTCGGTTCGGCATTCATTGATGCAGTACTGCACGTGGCTATTGGCGAAGTCGATGTCACATTTATGAAGTAATTGTATCCGTCGACAAGCTGTTTCACTCCGACGCATTCTTGATATTCGATTAGCTGAATGGAACTCACTTCTATCATATACTGACCAAGTCTTTCCAGGGAGTCCAGCTTCGGCCAGTGTTTTGAGAGCATCCTGGCGAGCGTCGAACATCGACACGTTCGTGTAAGTTGTATATGTTGTAACCAAAACTCTGAAAGCGAGACTAACCTAAGTTAAACTTCTGTGGGAACAGAATGAATGCCGCACCTCTGCCTCGTGCTTTCTGCACCATCATTGATTCTGACATCTGGAAAGCTAGTAGCGTACCAACGAATCAAAGTACTGTGTGCCTTCGGAGCGCACAGTACTAGCTGCGCCAAAAGACTAGACTTGTAAGTCTCTAGTTTAAAACGACAAAATCCCTACCCAAGTTCCACCATTTATGGCCAATACAAGTCTGCAGCCTGGAAACGTCGGCTGTTGACCGAGTTAAAATATGAGTATCTGCCTTGGGTGCAGAGTCTCGTCCGACGCAGGAAAGTCGTAAGGTTTAGATGGGCCGAAAGGAAATATTGGAATACGAAGGAACCGGGAAGCTGAAGTGACTCGACGGGCGTTGTGAAATGACAAGTTTAAAAGTTGACCATTCCGTGACATAAAGAGCAGTTCCTACAGTGCTCGCCGATAGCCACATCGGTCAACGTACTGCTGACTCTCAGAGAGTGATGAATCATTTCGAACAGTCAAGTCAGCCTGGGCCGCAAAAAAGGGGGATGACTGCTCTGTGAGTGGTGGGAAAAGACAGACATACCTGACCGCCATCGCGTCTTGGCGCTTCCTCAAAGCTCGCCAGAGTCTCAGTAAGAGGCCAAGGTGGCGAAAGAGGGTAGGAACCATAATGACCCGGTCAGGCAGTTCATATTTCAGTCCCTACTTTAAATTGAATCTGAGACTTAGCTGTAACTCATGGATATGATTACCTCCTTTTGTGCGACTTATTTTCCAGACTCCAGCTTCAATGTGGTAAAACCTGCACAGCATGATTGAGAAAGCAATCAGGCAGTGACATGTACTCGGCAACTTATCCACGTTCCGATAACATAGAGGTGGGAAGAGAAACAGTCACTGTAGCGCATACTGGGAACCTACGTCTTCCACATCTTCACGCTGTGGATTGATATCTTCTAAGCGGATACATACTGTACAAAAAGCCTCTGATCAATAGATGTCACTGGTAAAAGCCCTCTTGGGTGAAATTACATGCTGTCGGAAAGATCAGATTCGGTACACTGCTTGAACTCTGCTCGATTTTAGTACGCAAGGAAAGGTAAAGTACAATTTTCATGATCATACGATCGGCGGAACAAAACTGGGCCTAAAGGAAATATGTTGAGGAGATGATTCGGTTTTTTTTTCACCTTGAATCATCATCCCGAGCCTATAAGTTAAAGTATCACGAATCATCGAGCCAACTTCAGGATCAAATGTTCTTTTCTAATCATTCAGGAGCGACAAGAGTCGGCCGCTGTCTATCTACATCTAATACGACACTGGGGGTTCGAATGTAACATCTACACGTATTACTTTGGAGCGTAATAACATAGAATTAGAAACTGAAGGCAAAATCTTCTTGATCTATCGTCTTCGAGTATTGAAGATCGTAAATGTTTTTAGCATCATCTAATGTCCTAAATGACGGTGGCCTATGTTGACCAAAGCCCAGGCGGCCTCCTCCTGGACGCTGGGCACATCGGACTGGAACAACAAACGGGATAGATCTGTCATAATGTTAGGGTACTTCGCGATAATAACCAGATTGTTATCTCGATCTCGAACGGACGCAAGACACGCTAACGCTCTCGCTGCCTGTGCTTGCACATAATGACTTTCTCGTTTGAATAGCATCCTGACAAGAGCAGCTACAACATTCGAATTCGGGACCCTGGTGATGGTGTACTGAATTTGTCGATCTCCATGAGCGATGTTGGCGAGCGCACAAGCTGCGTGCGCTTGCGCGATAGAACATTCTGTTTTCCCGAGGAGTTTCACCAAACCTGCCAAGGCGCCGGGACACTCTGCAATTTTTCTCCGATTTCTGTGAGCACGGGCAAGACTCGCCAGGGCCATTGCTCCGAATGCGCAAGTCGGAGAGTCTCGGTTCCCTTCCTTGGGCAACGGCCCGACGGAGCCTATCATGGCGTTGGGATATTCCGACATCAACATTTTCTTTTCCCTCGCCGCCGCGAGGAAGTGTAGAACGTTGACAGCACGATCTTCCATGTTCAGACTCCCTCCCTCGAAGTGGGCCATGTGCTCGACGGGGTTCATACCTCGACGTGAACAACCCAATCCAACTGTCCCTGTCATGAGAGAAAATACTTTCTCTCGCAAATAAATATTGGCTAACGCGATAGCTGTGCGTTTCTGCGAGTTCGGATTTTCTTGATTCACCAATACGCCTACCAATGTTGCAAGTTTGTCTGGAGGAGCCTCATCGTCTTCAACTGCTTTCCGTCTGTTACCGTGATGAGCTCGAGTGCTGCTCCCTGCTGCTGCTGTTGCCGCGTACTCTAATTTGTGGCGAGCCCTTTCGTCAGCGGACAGCAAACCGACTAAAGCCGTTACAGCACCCGGGGTGTTAGCAATCTCGAGCAAAATGTCTTCCGAGTAATTGAGACTAGCCAAGGCTAATGCCCCCATCCTCTGCGCTCCCAGGCTCTCATGAGGTGCCAACAATCTCACCAGAGATGCAACCGCATGAGGAATTTTAGCGATCTTTTCCTTATTTTCCTGCTGTCCTTTCATGAGGATTGCTAACGTCCTCGCGGCTTGCTCTCTCACTGAATCCACCTTATCTTTGTTGACCAACCTCACAAGCCCTGCCAAAGCATTAGGAACCTCTCCAATCTTCAACCTAACCTCTCGTGAATGCGTGCAAAGATTCCCCAAAGCCTGTGCAGCCCATTTTCTCGCCTCTGGATCGCAATTCGTCAGAAGCACTTTCACGAGACCTGTTAATGCAAAAGGATACTCAGATATGATCCACCTGTTTTCTTGCTCACAAGCCAGGCTTACCAGAGCCCTCGTTGCCTCCGTCTGCGCCTTGGCGCACTGGACCTCATGATGTGTCATCCCAGCCGAATTCAGCTGTAATAAGTTTACAAGCCCCTCCAAAGCCCGCGGAGTTTCGGTAATCTTCAGCTTATGCTCTCGAGAGGTGAGAGAGAGGTCCGCCAGCGCACACGCAGCGCGCTCCTTCGTATGAACATCGTCCGCAAATAATTTCTCCACGTGCTCTTCGACGGTTGTTTTGAACAGGCATTTGCGCGCCACGAGCATGAGGCGTTCCAATACGTGAGATGCAACTCTAGGAAACGCGCCATCCGTTGATGATCTCTGTTGCTGTGAATCCGCGGATAAACCTCCGGCTACTCCTGTCACCCCACTTCCACTGTCCTGCAGATTGGTGTAACGATGCTCCAAAGTGAAAATTGGACTCGCTTCTCTGGCCTCGTGAGAATCCGAATCGTAGGCAAGGCCAACAACCGTACCACGCCAGTCGTTTAGCAGTACCACCCGCGGATTGCTTTCACCCTCCATCAGTCCTCCACGAGTCGTCTCAATCAGGCTTCAAAATTCCTCCTCAATTCGAAGTTCTTGATCTAAGTCAGTCACGATCATATTTTCACTCCAAACAGCGCTCAAGCTCCTCGAATTCTCAGACACGCTATTTAACCCGATACTTCATGAGGAGGAGCTACTAAAAGATCATGACCTCGACGTCTTTCAGCTCGGGATAATCGTTTCGAACTTTCGAGGCAGGCATACGAACTGGGCATCATCGGTATGGTCTTACAGACTTGGAAAAATTCTCCGTCAACTCACTCGTCACGAGAGGTTCCTCAGCCACCATACGCATCAAGTATATAACGCTTGAAGTTTTCAATCACGTGTCCCTGTTGGAGATACACTATCATCGACTTTCGCAGCACGAGATGCGCACAGGGCCGCAGCTGTAGACGAGTAGAATCTGAAAAGCGCGCCCGATTCTCTCTCGCCAGCCGACTGGAAAGCTCAGGACATTGTTCAGCGCGGTTTTCCAACAGTGGTTTCCCCTCACGCCCCGGCAAGCAATCGCAAGATCTTCTGTTGCGGAGAGCCTACGAAAGATGCACGGACACCCATAATAAAGCCCAGAAGATTGATTAATAGATTGATTGATCAATATCTCAATCAATCACCTCCAAACATCTCCATATATTCCAAGGTAATACAATCCCCAAGGCGAAACATAACCTTCCCATGCATCGCCCTCCTCCGACCGCCTCCACATCGCCCACTCTCTCTCTCTCTCTCTCTCTCTCTCTCTCTCACTTACTCACTCACACTACTGCTCATGCATCGCGATCGTGGCGACTGCGACAAGATTTCATCCTCCTCTGCGGCCAACAAGATCATGCCATGCTCGACCCCACTCAACGAAGCCCAGCCACCTCGCGCTCTTTTCTTGTCCGCTCTGAACCTCTCTCCCTCTCTCGCGATGGAATCCTCCGGATCCTGCTGCTCGCTTGGTGCAGTAGTGCAAGGCCGTCCTGTGCTCATTATCTTGCTCGATCGCCCCCTTTCCGGCCCCGCCGCTCTCTCTCCCTCTCTCTCTCTCTCGTCGTTCTGCTTCTTCTGCTGCTGCTCTTTCCTCTTCTTCTTCTTCTGCTTCTTGTGCTCGGGCCTTCATGCCATGCACTACGAACCGGATCGCAGCACGCACGTACGTACTCTTCTTGCTCGTCGCGTCTTTCCTTCACGGCGAGCTCACGCTCCTCCCTCTGGGCGACGGACTCCGACGGACGTCTCTTCTCGTCTCCTCCGTGGCCGAGGCGCAATGCAGTCGTCGATTCCGCATATTCCCCAGGACCCCACTCTCGATTTGCCTGCAATCCGACGTGGAGATTTCTTTCTTCCTCCGCGGCCTATCGGGCAGGTTGACGGACGGACCCTCCATCCATCCATCCTCGTCTCGTCTCCTCTCCTCTCACGCCTCCGGGAACCGCCCGCGGTCGCTCTGCGCTTCTGTAGCGCTTGCGATCGGATTCGAATCTTCTCAGCGGGCGGCGAATCGACGACCTGCGCCCGCTCCTTACACGCTCCGGTATCATCCCTTCCTCCGAACCGGACGTTCGGTCCAAGAAACTGGGACGCGAAAGTCCAATTTCGTATCTTCGATCTTCTTCGCCTGTCTACAACAACTCTAAACCGTACATACAACTAAGCCCAAATTCCTCGGCGAATTTTTGTTTTAAAGAAAAATAATACAAACCAGGAAAAATTAAATCCATCCCACAAGAGCACTTTTCGAGTTTCCCTCCACTTACAAATGATCAGACGAAGTTTGAAAAATTAAATCGACCAGGCTTTGGCAGAGAGCCAAGAGAAAAATGGCAAATGTTGTAAGATGCAGTTTCGCGTGTTACAGTGGTGGCATATTCTTCGAGCATGGAACCTGTGCTTCCGAGCGTTCTGATGACGTGGAAATGAGGTGGGGATGTGCCGATGCGGCGAGGTCCACAGCCATCGTGTGCTGACACAGATGTATGCTTTTCTTATCTGAAGGAATAGAGCTGCGACACAGGTCGAAGACTTTTCAGCCTACTCTACTCGGACGAAGAATCTTCCGATCCGATGTTTTTCGAATAGTTGTTTAACACCCGGTTCTATGCGTGCAGAAAGGTCGCGTTCAGATCTCTCGATTTACTTCGTCAATGGCCGGTCGTCCAGATTCTCGATCCAGTGAACTGCTGGGTCCATTTGACTCTTCTGGTGCTAAGAATCTCTTAGCAGCCGTGGAGGACCAGAATACATCAGATTTGTTCCAAACCCGACCATTTAGGACAGGTTTATGCCAATTTATATACTCAAAGGGTGATTTATCGCCAAGGACCCTCTGACGTTATCCCCCAAAGCGAAAACTCCTTTTGTGAATCTCCTCAGTAACTTGCTGCAAGACTGACTATGTGTCTCAGAAGATGTCATAATCTTGATTACTCATAATCGAGATTTAGATAACGGAATTGTAGTTTACTACCTTTGTTCAAGCTCAGCTCCGTTCGTTATTATGACAGTACCCATAATTAAATGTCGTAGAGTTTAATGCTACACCGTGATGGAAGTCTAAAATAAATATGATGACTCAATCATCATATTTTACCATATCATATCATATTTCGGACTCTCAGTAATATACTTTGCGGCTTCGATGAATAAAGACAAAGGATAATTACAGGAGCTGTTTCCGATAGAGTGTGAGATGTTCAAGTGCCTTTCCCTTTTGGTCCTTTCTATCTTCCATAAGCGAAGCTTTAGTAAATACGGCAGAGGTGACGAGGCAATAAAATCTCCCTATGATTTTTTCCTGCATCAGCCAGAAAATCTCCCAAACTTGTTCCATTCAAGGATGAATGGCGTAGGTCATTAAACAGCACTAAAAAGCTTCAAATAGTGCATATAATCTGGATTGAAGTCTAGGTTATGAAATAATTGTTTGGACATTATTAAATTTAAATATTGTACGTTTAAGCCATGACTAGCAGAGCAGTCACGTAACAGCCTACCGAGAAATGGAAATCATGAACCTAAGACTTCAACGTTTGGGCTGGCAGCATTGCTACCCTGGCATATGCACCTGCGCCGTTACCAAGGAAAATTCTTTCAATGTAGAGATCAATGCCATCACCCTTCGAAATGGCCCTAGTGGAGAATAAATTGACTGTTTCAACATCTGGACACCTCATCCCAGAGATGAGAGTGAGTGCATGATAATTCGTGAGGCCTCCGTCCAGCTTCCGACGGGTCGAATGATGCAGGAAGGTGTCGGTCGCCTGCCTTCTCAGATCCACTACGTACCAGTTGCGCGTCGCGACTGAAGCGATTCATCCTCCTACAGAAGCGAACAATCTGACACAGTCGGAAGTCCTGTGGAATATCTTGACCTTTTTGTCACCTACTGGTCTGATGGCATTCCTTCGGCAGTACACGTGTCCTTTACTTCATACACCATACATTTGTGCTGACGTGCTTTGATGTGCTTACACACTTTGGAGAACTTCAAAAGAAGTCCTTTTCATGTTCCAAGGACGAAAACTCCTGCAAACGGCGATTGTGCCATCTGTAAGGAAGATCTGGCTGTGTACAGTTTTACTGTCGTGATAGAAATACGTGGAGTTGCAATTTTCTGTTCATGCAAGCAAGAAATCCTAATTAAAAAACTTTCTACTTAGTTCATCTAGATTGCACATTCATCTAAGTTAATCCAGTAAAGATGAAATTAATTTAGTATTATATAATATAACACCTCAGTTTTGTTCCGTAAGCCGACCTAGCTCAGTGGTAGAGCGCGTGGCTTTTAACCACGTGGTCGTGGGTTCGATCCCCACGGTCGGCGCGTACCTATATCCCGGACTGACTTTCGACTCAGCATTCAGCTACTCTGCAAATGACCTAAGGCCACATATGTTGCTTCATTTTATAGTCCACATTCTTGATGCACTCTGAAAGTCAATGACCAAAATGGCAATTTTGGGCTCTTGTTCACATAAATGCTGCTTCATTTTCTAGTCGGAAAAGCTCAATGCTTTTAAGTCGCTATATGCTGTTAACTGGATTTTCCCGATTTGAAGGTTTTCATCATTTAATTTTTTTCTCCTCAAGCTGAATTATAAAATATTTTTTTAAGTTGAAATTGATCAATTTTTCCATTGATACAACCAATACTAACCGAATTTGCATCAATGTAAATGACTTAAAGTTTCGCTTATTTGCAATGTTTCGCTTCTGGGTAAACTTCTAGGTGCATTAAACTCTACCGATCAGCCCCAAGTTATGGACATTTTTGCACTAACTTTAGCTTTTATTTTAGTTATGATATAAACAGATATATATCTATCTATCAATCTTTGAATATTGGTGTCAACGGTCGTCATGAGTCAATTTTAAGAATAAGTTCGTCATGTTCAGAAGTTCTTTCCAGTACTCCTTTAACTATTCCTTGTTTTTGGGTAGATGTAAATAACTTATTTTTCAATTGAGTTCCATAAAATATATAACAAATATATTCATTATATGCATAAACGGTATGATATGTTTACAATTTTGATGGAAAAAAGTTATACACAACTTCCGGAATATGTCTTTATTTAAATACTAGTATTTAAAGTTTATTTTTAGATAAGATTTTATATCAATATTTTATAACTTAATAAATAAAACTTGAGCTATTTACTTGATGAGATCCATTTTAACCTAAAGTGCTTACTGGGATACTTTAATTTTCGTTTTATCCTATGGGGCATCTTTGAAAATATACGTAGCGCATGTTCCAGTATTAAACGATGGTGTGACAACGAGACTGACTCGTCTGCCTCATTGAATCACTCAAATTTCTACTCTGCATAATCGGACCCAGACACTTCTTCCGAAATTTCCCTATTGCACCAAAATTTGTAAAATTATCTGATACTTAGATTCACAAGTCTTTATTCTTCCCTGTGAATTTACTCCACAAATTCCAATATTGCTCACCAAGTTTAAATTCCGATAGCTCAAAACTCAAGTCCTCTGCGACAATATCGATAGAGATTTGCAATAGCAGAGGTTTAGTGAATCTCTGCTATATATGATGAAAACTTTAGTGTATAGAAACACCTTTCAGAAGTTAATGACGATATGCCGTGAATGGAATACCAGCGGGTAAAATTGAACTTAATGGATATCATCAAGCAATTTAGATTTCGATTGGATACAATCAAGTAAATAGTTTATAAAATTGAGTATTGTAACATGAGAATTAATTTTGTTTTTTTCTAGTTTTCTTTTCACAGTTGGATTGTCTACTGGGTTCTACCCGATTGACCATTAAAAATATGGTCCAATCATAACTGCTAATCAAATTTTTTTTTTCACTTAATTGAAAACATGGTAATTCATCATAAAATTACAGGTTACTCAAGAATATTACAAACAGATATTCTAAACCCATAAAGGGATTCAGCATGAATCCTTCAAAATTTAGTATCTAAAAATTTGATTTTTATTTATAATTAATCTATTATCAACGTTGTTAAATTTCAAAATATTTGGAAATCAGCATCATCTGTTTAGCCTGTGAGAGAAAAATATAGTCTCTTCGTAATCTCATCATATCTTAAAATTAAGATCCAAAGCAATATGTAAAAGAGTATCTCATCATTCCAACACCTTTAGAAATTTACTAAAAACGTGCATAAACAAATGCATAGGGAGGTTCTTGAGTCAGTTACAACCAACCAACACAACATTATGCTTATTAGATAATTCATCTAGGAGTGACATACTATCTCTAAGTCAAATGTGCTCTTCAAGAACTTCCATCTTTCAATCATATCTACATAGTGGTCAACAAAAGGATGTGAAAATCACGATAATCACATTGCGGTTTAGGACTTCCTCCAAGACATATCTCAGGCTTATGTTACGCTTGATAAGAATATACCTTGCTGTACCTTGCAAAATTGAATCTCAGGTTATCCTCCTATATTTCTAGTGGTAAAACTATCCAACTTCTCAGAAGTGTCCAAGTTTTTACATTTATATCCTTAACGTTAAGTCCATTTGACAGCGGAGATTCATCCTAACTTTTGTAGTCCAATGTCCTGAATATCCTCATTGACGTGTCCGTAGTGTATTTGTCTTATGGCAAATACACTTATATTTGAGATCACCAATATCGTCAAACTTGGTAAAGATCGATAGAAAGCTAAGGTTCGGTGAAGTAAGAATGTAAGAATTCTGCATTTTCCTCATCATCCATCTGTGAACTTAGTGTAGCTAGTAATACTTTATGTCAAGTTCTTGGGCAAAGTACATGTGGTAGCACAGGTCTAATACAACATGGGCACGGCGAGATATCTTCGCTAGTAATCGTTTGAAGTTCTATAGATATGCTTTTGCAATCCGCCTCAGTCGCTTTAAGTCTAAATTGTTCATAAGCTGGTTGGTCTACTGGACCTACCATGCTGCAGACAATCGCATGAGACGGTCGTTAGTGCCTACGAAATCTGAAAGATGTCTTATTAAACTCTACTGTACTACGTGAGGTGCACGATGAATATCTTGTGATGCAGAATAATATCGAAATTTATATACAAGGAGATGTATCCTCCAGGTTAAGCCTGGAAAATATGATATCTTCGAAGGAGTTTTGGAGTCCCACAAGCATATGAAACGACCTGCTCCGGCTAAGCAGCCAACAACAAACACTTGCTTGTTGTAGACTACTTTATACTTGGTCAGACGCTCAACTTTCTGTTCGCCCCATCCTTTGTAACAGGTCTTCTCTGAGCAGCTTACACAGAATAACTCGCGACCGGGACTAACCTACGTCACCTGTTGCCAAGATTTACAGCCAAATACTTCCATATTGGTATTACAAGAGGGATAGTGATGACGTCTGGAGCCAACAGGTGTTTGCAATGGTTGAAAGTTGGCGAGGAGCTTACCCTCTTCAGGTCTTTGAACGTTCGAGCAACTTATCAGTCGTCAGGTTTGAGTTCTAGGAACTCAGATAGCCTTCTTCAACACTGGTGTATGCTTCTTGGAACTTAGAATGAGGAATGTGCCCCTGTCACGAGCAAGAATCCTCCACTTTAGGTAGTTACTCCTGGCAGGCTCAAGGGCGGATGTGTAAGAAATAAATGGATCAAACGAACAATATATTTCGGTCCAGATAACACCAGTTTGAATCTGGACAGCGGGATACCTTGGAATCCAAATAGTCATCTTTAAACAAATAACATAAAGCGTGAGACACTAGCTTACATACCATTACCATCACACACTTTCAATCCTTCTTGACTTCTCTTTTTCGAAAGTAAAACTGAGATTCAAACCTGAACACGGTACTTGACCCAATCAAGCATCTTCCCTTCGGAAGGAGCTGTGTAGAAGAGACAAATATTGTTTACTGCATTATTCTTCGGGTATGTAGTCCTGACTTACCAGCAAACGGCAGCCAGATTTTGAAATAGAACTCGGAGCTGTGGGGGTACATATCGATAATTCAACAAGCTGACAATAGGCCAAAACTGCAACATCAACATGTAATAACATTAGTCTCGGGAAACTGCTAACAGAGAGAACAACATGAGTGCCATTTCTGTGTACAGGACACTTCGTTGAAAACAAATGAGGTAAAAAGGATGTAAACTACAAAATAAATTTATTGCAATGCGCTTATTCTTGAAAGACAGACATTCAGATTACTGGATTTATTTTAAGAAGAACAAGATTGAACATACCCTCCAAGCATTCAACTGAACAGATGGATAGTCTGTGGAGAGTCTGGCCTTCACGGCGCTCCAAGGTCTTCCTGAAGTAGAAAAGAAGTACAGTTTCGTCAACATTCCAATGGAGACTGATAATGGTGAAAAGCACAGCACACATTTGAATCAACAAATCGGAGTGAAACAGAGCTCATCGTATGCAGTCTTCTGAATCTTATATAGGCAACAACTCACTTTCAAGTACCAATCCAATGTAGCACATGAACAGAAAGTTGTTCCATGGTCCTGATGTCAGTTGCTCTGTCAACACCTGGAAATTATGATGTCAGAGAAAGTAAAGCAGGTTCCATTCACCGATTACGTTTGACACACGCTTTTGTTTCCACTGTTCTTCGGTCTTGACATGTATCTCGACCAGAAGTTTAGACGACAAAACTCTACCAGCGATCATTCCTCGACGTGGAGATCAGATAATTGCAGTTGCTAGTGAACGAAATAAGATACAACGATACAAGACCTTTCAAAGCAATTGCAAAGTTGCGAAAAGAAAACACTGAAGTTGATTTTCATTTCTTCCGGGAGCTTGCAAAATATGCTAGACAAGGAATGGCATCAAAAGAACTTAGTGACACATACCGAACCAGCAGCATTGAGGAATAACTCTTACAACAGCAATTGCAGCATAGAGGGGATAGCCAATGCTTTAAAATTACCTTCTTAAGCAAGGTTTTACCATCTCGTCTTCCAGCAAAAATGCTGTCCATTAGTTTGTGGAAGAAATGTCCGAAAGGTCCAGCATACAGTAATCCGTACAGCTGATCGATAGCCAATATTTTTCACATTAGTTCAATTCGTACTTAATAGTATTAGCATTCATACTCTTGGTACATCATTGATACGAAAGTAACAGCACCAATAACAAGGGCCTCTAGTGACCCATGAATGTACAAGAAGAAGCAATGGAAGCAGTCAACTTCGATTCAACCATTCATAGGATCCCAAAGTTCTTCTAAGAATCTAAATCAAGTTGAGACAACAGGAACTAACCGCCATAAAGAAAGATCGTTTAAATTGTAAAGACTTTGCTCCACCCAACTTCTGGGCCATCATATCACTACTCCCAGCGAGCACGCCAGCGGTGATTGCCTATAAACGCAAAGCAGTAAAGTCTTGAACTTGTACTCCAAAACACATTCATCTTTCCGGAAGCTTTACGGAAGGTGTGACATTTTGCATGTGCACCAATTGAACGCTACTGCAAATCTAGGATAGCAAGACCCGCAACCCAGGTGACTTTGATACTAGCTATTTCAGCTGCATGTATTTAGATTTTTCGATGTAATACATGCTGACCATGAAAATATCTATAATTGTACGAGTATAGAGCTAACGCTAAGATTGGAAAGCAAGGACAGTCTTTGACTCCAAATTGACACCAATGCACGGAGATATGTTGGCATGAAAGAAATTAACACATTTTCAGAATCGATAATTCCAGACCTTACCTTCGTGCGCAACGGATACTTTTGGAGGGCATACAGATACTTCTCCCATCCATGCTGCACAATATCTGCCATTTTTTACACTGCACAAAGAAAAATCACAATGACAACCCTGTTTGCACAAACACGTCAAGTCCATGATCGAAATCACCGTCTCATCCACAAAAGCAGGCGCCCTAGCTGGATCAACTTGTACCCGTAGAGTGGGAGTCGAATACCAGGTTGGGAAGTAGAAGAAACCAGAGGCCGATCAGAGGGCAGCTGACACAGAATGGTTGGAGAAAAAAAACGACTTCGTTTCAAGTCGCAGGGAAGTTACAAGCACTACAAGACACTAACTTCACTAGCTGTAGAATCGAATGTCTAGTTTCCCCACACGTGTCTTCACTTATACAGGTAAGAGCACCGCGGTTTCAGATGAACCATATGTAAAAAGAGGCAAGCACAGGCCCGCAGAATTACACTTCCAGACCAATCACTGATCGCGTTGATGACACAGGCTAGGATTTTGGAAGGAAGAATTTTCATAGACGGATTATTACGGATCGAACAAGTATTTAAACTGTCCTCGAGTGTCAATGTCTCAAACGAGTAATTTGGACGCCTTCGACACAGCGGAGGGATGACCTGGATGAAACTGACGTTTTGGCTATCGTCAATCATGGACGAGCTTCACAAACTCTGCGTCCGATAATTGCAACAGGCAGGATTGTGACGTAATAGGTTTTAAGCTTCCCGTCATTCGCCCGTGGAAGCCTCGGGAAGCAAAAGACTCGGGAGGACAGCATTTTGACAGCCACGCAGCTGACAATCAACACTCGGAAGAACGACGAAGGGCCGCAGCGATCGATTGATCACCTGAGGAGAAAGAGCCGCAGGTCCGCGTCCGCCAACGAGAACTGTCGCGCCTTCTCTCGATCAGAAGCGCGGATGCGGAGCCGGGCGCTGCATGGAGCGGGAACAAGGTCCCACGGAGACGGGAGGAACGTGAGGAGCCGCGGGCATCGGTCCTCGTTTTGTTCATGTGTCGACCTGACACAGGAATATTCTTCGCCCTCTGACCATTGACTGGAGACTCATTTCGGACTTTAGAGTCGTGGAGATTTGGGAGCGGCCATTTTGGCGCCTTTGACTCGGACAGTCTCGCTACCTAACTTAGGGAGTCACTCCTCGAATGCTGTTGCTGATTATCTGAACTCTGAGAATATATATATATATATAAAGGAATATTTATCTACTTTCGATCTGTCACTGGAGTGACAAATCGGTAGGTGATCGTAATAGTTATTTTCTTCAAATGATTAGAAGTCTGGTTAGAATAATTGTACTGTTTAACATGGTCCAACCAGAAAACAACAAATATAGGATCAACAGTATCAATTCTCGCAGTCCAAACTTTTCTCAAGTGAAACTTTTTTGGATATCACAAATAAAAAAAAGAAAATTACTTGATGGGTCCAATACGTTACATTTTACCCTATGGACCCCTCCCATGCCACTTCTGTTATCATAAGAGTTCTTGTATATGCTTTGTTTCGATTTCCATGAAAAAAAGTAATTTCTCCCCGAAGTTCAGTTACACAGAATTCCCATGGCTGCGAATCTTCATCATGCGAGAGCGCAATTTTTCACGGCCGAGAATGATTTTATCTACTGGGACGTTATCTACTTACACTTCTCTACTTTTTTTTCTAAAAATCTTGGCCAAATCACGTTAGTTGCGTATTTTGGTCCTCAAGTGTCCCTGCTTTGAGTACTGTAAGTGAAGGTGCCTCTTTGAAAAATAGGAAATAATTGAACTTCGGGGAGAAGTCACTTTTCAACAAAGAGCCCGGACTCAAAGTAGTTACAAGAACTCATAGTAGAACATCGCTGTCGATGGACTTAACTGCCATCCGAAGGGTCCCATCGGGTAAAATTGAACCTATGGGGTCCCAAGTAATTCTCTCCAATGAAAAACCTTAGATCTTGCGATATTAAGAATTTCCAACTGTCTTCTTTGTATATCGTTTAGATTGGTGCACGCAGTCTTAAAAACAGTCTCCTCTAATTTACATTTTGGGGATGAAGTTCCAGTGTTTGGTTAACTTATTACTTCTTTTAGATTCATGGGTGGAGAAGACCTTATGTATGTCTTGCCATTGTTTTCTCGACCCACATTCGATTTTATATGTCATTGTATATATGATGTGCGAAAAGGGTGTGAGTTGAATATACTATGAGATGGACACGGCATGTTTTGAAAATGTTAATGTTTAATCTTAGGCAGATACCCATGGTACAGAATAACTTGAGCAATATCAGCAACGACATTCGGCCTAGACATCAGGTATTAAGACTTCTGGCTAGATCAACCCCGACCATATTCCATCCGTGCGGACGGCAAGGGTATACCGTTTGCGGATCACCGTCACTATCACCCAGGTTTCACCTTCACCGTAACCCAGGGTTTAGCATTTCGTACGGGTTTAACATTTCGCGCGCTCAGTCTCTTACTCAGACAGAATGTTCGTGCGAGTTTCTCACGAAGCAGATCAGTGGACAAGCTTGTATGAGAAGAAGAAGTGCGGGTTTTGTGCAGGTTTTGTCTCGTAGAAAGTCAACAGAACCGATTGCAGATCCATCCTCTGCAATCTAACCTTGCGTGGCATGAGGAATCGGAGAATTCATGATGTTATTAGAACGAGAGAAGCAAAACGAGAGATGTAGCGCGATGTCATGAGGATGAAGTCGAAGCAGGTAATGATCATCAACCCCGTGCAGGTTTCACTGAAGACACTCATGATGGTAAATTGAGCAAACATATGGTTGGGGACTCAGGGTTGGCAGGTTAGTGATACCTCAATTTCCAGGTTTCCGCATTCTAGGTTAGAGAGAGCCGACGTTGAAGTTCTAATACCTAACTCGTTTGTGCATTTCTCAGTTTGTAGTGTGGATCTCTCGTTCGCGCAGTTCTTCAGGTGAGAATGCATCTCACATGAATGGCCTGATTGAGTGTCAAACTATCCATACCTATTTCAGTCAAACTATCGATGAACTTCAAAGTACTTCAATCTATATTTGATTATGTTGATCGCAGCTCAATTGATTGGGTTATGTCTAAAGCTAGTACTTAGCTTCTGAATTTTATCTTTTCTTCGATCTCAGAGATACTTCTTAAAATCTCATTATGAGAGAGATCCTGCTCACTGTCAAATTGGCCTTTCTTCTTACTTCCTCTTTCATACCGCGTACCCCTTCCTTCTAATGCTATCTCGTCGTCTAGCACTATCACCCCTCAAGCAAGGCTCCAGGTGCATGTTCTACTAGGCTTTGATTGTCAATATTTTTAACAAAGTCTGAATTTTTTTTCGTACTAACCTACTGTATGTGCTTAGAACTATGGTTCTTGGTTTTTACTGTTGTTTTTCACTTCAACTACATCACTAGGTGCAACATAACGATAATTGCACTTATCTCCCAGGTTGCTTTTCGGAGTGGTGATTTCAAGAAGCAAGTAATATTTTTAGGGGGTCTCACAAATGGCCTCCTTGCTACAGAGTATGTACGCTATCAGACTCTGTACTATGAATTTTTTTACACATTCTTTGTACATTTGCGGAATGAATGTCATCACTGAGAGTCTTCCTGATCTTTGCATTGACAAGATGGCAAAATAGTGTACAGACGTGCAGGCACATTCACCCCTGCCATAAACCAACGTAGCATAGATGAGATGGTAGTAGTTAACATTCTGACTTGATTCATAATAAAGGTATTGCAAAAACTGCCGAGGCTGAAGCCATTACACAGGTTCTTTGATCGCTTGATAGCTACTTGACTACTAGCATACCAGAACTTACCTATCATACTTTTGTGGTCGGGGGAAGTGCTCTGGAATGTCGTAGAACAAACTTTTGGAATTTTTTGTACAGGCACCTTCATATTCTTTATTATCTCAAACTTTCGAGGATACTCTATGTTATAATAAGACAAGCTGCTCAACCTGCGTCCAACTAGCGACAGAAACAGATTCAGTTCTTAATGCTTCGGTTTGTTAATTATGTTATTAGCGTAGTGACGTGAACTGCAACACCACATGTCGACTGCTATTTTTCTCACATCACCATCGAGTCGATCTTTCCTCTTTAGGCTTACAAGTGGTTGTCAGAAGACAACTTTGCTGCTTTGAATGCTTCCTCTTTTGTGGTTGATGAAGTCCTCCGCTTTTGTTTCCTTGTCCTGGTGGAGAAACTGCCTTTGTGATTACAGATTCAAGAATAAAGGCATTTAAAGTGAACACATCCGTGTTTGTGCTTAGTTCATAAGCCTTCGGGTCTACAACAACAAGGGTACTGCCGATTATCCTTGCCAGCGTTTCATTTGTCCGCTCAAGTTTTTTTGAAGACTTCATATGAGAACAAGGCCTCAGGTTGAATGCAAGCAAGTGAGGGTCAACTGGTTATGGTATTTTTTGATAGTCTTCCTGATCTTTGCATAGACAAGATGGCTGGAATATCGGAGAACAAACTTCTGGAATTTTTTGTACAGGCACCTTCATATTCCATCATTAAATGTGAAGATAGGAATGACTGCTGAGAGGTACGCGATGATCAACTCCGATCAAACACATGTAGAGTCCACAAGCTCCAAGCAAGATGAGCATGAAGAGCTTTCATACCTTCCTTTTTTCTGCCTGAATTTGAACTTTGGAATTCCAAATTTGAAGTACAGTTCTGTCAATCATATTCATAACTCGCTGGTTACTACTCTGCATGGACTTGAGTGAGTGGTCAACTTGGAGTACTGATAAAATGCTTATTTTCCATTGTACGGACAACTAATGTTTCCATCGACATCGGTGGTGCGACCATAGAGCACAGTTATAATTAGAGCTTTGAAGATCGAGATACAGGGTAATGTGTCATACTTTGATCCTGTTATTTGTTTTTTTCAACTATGTCAAATCCTTAGCAGATGCCCTTCTAGATGAGTAGTGGTCTCGTACAGCCGTACGTACAGCCGTTGCTGTCAACATCATCCATTGGATACGGTCAGTCAAGTCTCATGCAGGTTCAACTCTCCACTCTCGTGCCTCACGTTCATACTTATCAAAAGGTGACCAGTTTCTATAACATCAAGAGCAGGAACTGGCATATTCTTCATTTTCATTTCAGCTATTGTTCAGATTCAGGCTTATTTTGACCACATCTTCAGTGTTTAGTCGTTGTTATCTGCTTCCATGCTTATACTATTGGCTGATTAGTCAAAGTCTGAAGGCTATTAAGAGAAATTTAGAACTAACTTGTATTTGAATACTTTGGACTTTCCAGGATACAGCGGAAATAGAACAACTAACATATTTCCTTATTAATGAAGAAGCGTCCCAAGGAGTAATGTTGATGGGCCATAGCAATGGATGCCAGGTGACCCCTCTTAACCACTAATGTATCATGTGTCTTAACGGGTCTGGCTCTCATCTAGTCAACGCAGAAGGCATTATAGCTAATTCAGATGTGGATTCGGTTTACGTCTTGCTTCACAAAATTTGTCCTTAAATTGTGTACTTTAACAGTGTCTGCTACAGAATATTGTTCACTATCTAAGAAGAGGAAGTGGTTGCTCAAAGGGTGTACGAGGAGTTATATTACAGGTATAATGAGAAACAAAAATCATTGCTCAATTGTTACATATTTGGCTGTGTGAACTGTTGCTTGCTCTTTCCTTCCTTGTTGTTGAGGTTCTTACTAGTTGCTTCTGAATGTGAAAATGATTGGACTTGGGAACTGTCCGCAGGCACCTGTTAGTGACAGAGAATATAGAGCTACGATACCTGAAACACTTGGTCTCTTTGTTTCATCATTTGTTTGATGCTTGGCTGGCTGGCTGGCTGCCTACCTTAGGGCTGCTATCATGGTGGACTTATGACACTATCCAGATAGCAGGAAGCATTTTTGGGGGTGCTCGCGAGGTGTCTATCGTCTGCAGAGACGATTTCCTTGGCTACATTTACCCAATCATTTAGATCCCGGTTGTATTTCTTCAACAAAAAAGGAACATTTGTGTCACAATAGATAGTAGAATTCCTGTTCAATCACCTCCTACAGGAACATTCCATGCAGATGATTTGCAATGGGCTTGAGAAATGCATCAGTCTCTTGTGGAGTTAGCTCGTGTTCCAAGCGAAAGGGTAGACGATTTTGTGGATGGTGAAGGTAGAAGAAATATAGAATTTGAAACAAGCTTTTGGAAAAGAGTAACCAATGACAAACCAGGCCCGAAAACTGCTTGGATAAAAACTGTAACTTATTGGTGTGCTTTTGGATCATTCAACCATCCTTCTCGGATTCCAGACACGATACCTAGAAAAGGCACCTATCCACCTCTCGGTATAGATGAAAATAATAGAGCACGATCAAGAAATGTTAATTTCAATGATCAATTGAAGAGAGGATGTCTTTGTAACTTTGTTGTTACATATTACAAATTAGAACCTGAGACTGCAGTCATATATTGCAGATAAAGGTAAGAGTATTCCGTTTGAATGTTTTTACAGTCTGAACTTCTTGATGTATACGTTATCATGGTGATGATGTTATTTCATAAATATGGATAAATATTAACTTGATGTTTTCATTTGTCTTGCAGGACTCATTGTAATGATAAAGGGAAAAGGTGTCACGGAAGAATTGCAAAAAATAAAGTTGTTCCTTGGAGTCCAAAGTGTGCATATGCTCCACGAATTACGAACGAGCTCAGACGAAACATAGAGCAACTTTTCAGATGGGTTGGATAATTCCACAAGTTTTTTGACATGCATTTGAAACAACAGATTCAAGTATGAGGTCCACAATGTACTTTTAATGATACTACATATCTTCCATGGTCCATAAGAGGAGCTAAAGATGACACAATACATTTGAAAGATTTGCATAATATAAAAGCCAAGGTGGCAAGAGAAACTTATATGTTTCATGAAAACGATCAGCAGTGTGTGCAGATTTGGATTAATGCGCATCCGCATTTTGTGCTTCTACATCAACAGTTTATCTCTGCAAATCCGTCCCAAGATTTCATGTTGGTTTGTGAATCCAAATGGCAGTTGGGTATGATGATTCACTACTCTCAAAATAAGCCTCTTGCGTTGGACAGCACATTTGCGACAACCAAGTATGATGTAAGTTTTCTTTCGGTTGTATTTTGAGTTGTTGATTTTATGAATATGACATTGTGTAGTGAAAGATTTTTTTTAATTGTTGTGGTGTTGATTGGCATTATTTCAATTGGATTGAACTCCAGTAGATCAGCGTCATTTTGTGGTACATAGACTGCATGTGGATCACTTTGACTTTTGCCATTTCAGTTCAGATTTATCTGGTGGGTGTATGCTTTATGTGAGGTATGTGCCATTTTTTCTCCTCCACATCTAACTTTTTTCTTTCTGTGTTTTTTTTCTTGAACATGGTCTAGTATATATACTCTAACTTAAAATTTTTACATTGACAGAGAACACATAGAAAAAAAAAACATAAGTAGTTTTCTTTTCTGTCGAAACTACCTGACGTAGGTCTGATGAGTTATATCAATGAATATGACAAGAAGTAAACTTGCAAGTTATTTATGCAGAAGTAATGGTGAAAGGGTGTCTGAAAAGTACCAGTGCTGAAAAGTACACACACTGAATGGATATCGAGATAGGATTGCCTAGAGTTGAACCTACTTATTTGATTACTATCCAGTGTTCTTTGTAGGTCTTCTAGTTCCTTTCGGACTTGAGGACTTGGACCTCATAGATTTCTTCAAAATGATATCAGATCTTGGGGAAGGGACAATGGCGAGTATAGCATTGTATCTCCAAAAGGACATGCTTGACTGCAAGAATCCAAGTACTCTATTTGGATCTCAAGTACTCACTATACAGATACAGAGAACGATGGCACATCCTCTCTATGTGCATATCGCAAAAGATACCTGCACGTAGTACATGCAATGTATGCATGATTTTGCATCATGGGACAAGCAGGACGAAACTTCTTGTTTGTAGGAGAATACAAAAAATCGCCCGGAAATGTAATGAGTTGTCTGAAGTAATCCCTATTTTTCAGTAGTACGGCCTACAAGCGTGAAACATATGCTCTCGACTTCAGAATAAAAAGTTGATCAAACAAATGGTAACATGACAACTTATACTTAGATGTTTAGTTTGACTAGCTTTTGTCACTTTTCTCCTCCAACTAATTTGCACAGTCAAGGTGCATTTGGTTTCACTTTTTCTCCATGATATTAATCAGTTTAGAATTTCAGTTAAAGTACATTAAAACTGAAGGCTAATAAGCGAAATGCTTGAAGAAAAAATAACATGCCTGAATTAAGGACAATGTTCAACTCTGATATGTTAGAAGGTAATGTAGACATTGATTTTCAAGTTGGACCCCAAACGGATATATTTTAGCAGCTTTATTTCTTGTGCACAGTCGAGTTTCATTTGATTTCAAGATAGGAATTACTAGTTCATATTTCCCATCTCGTATCCTTCACTTCCTAGACTGCTGTCTCGGGACCCTCGCTTCCATGTCTTCCTGAGACATGTTACTTGTTTGTACATTTTTAGGCAGAGTTTTGAAGGTAGGTCTGCACACGGTTTAGTCTTATGCATTGTACAGTATAATAGTTGTTGGAATAAATTGTACCAGTGAGTCACAAGTGCTCACTCACGTTCAAGTATTCTCTAGAAGCCAAGCAAGAAGAGAAAGAAGGTCAAGCGTTTTGAAGACTCTAACTGATCACTTGTTCCATCAACTTTTGTGATACAAGAGTTGGCTTGTTATGGACTAAGTAATGCATTTATCCATGCTGCACATAACTAATTATATTTTATGTGTTGTTATCATGCAGTTTCCTTTTTTTACATTGATTGCATTTGATAGCCATCAAATGGGATTACCTGTTGCTTGGAGTATTCAACAAAAAGAAACAACACAGATGATAGTGGACTTTTTGCAAAAAATCAAAGATGCAGCATTAAAATTGAAGCCTGACTGGAAACCAAGTTGCTTTATATTTGATTGTGCTCCTCAAGAGGTGGCTGCTTTGAAAGCTGTATTTCCAGGATTTTCTGTACATTTCATATTCGAAGGTACTTTTGAAATTCTGTCCATCTATAGTAGTGATTTATGCACAGATTATGTATAAAAAATGCCAATATAATCTGTGTATATTGATGATTGTCACACTTAGAGTATTCTATAGATATTTACAATCCGTATTAAAACCTTTGACCATGTTGGAACTGTTTGCAGGGCATGGAAGGAAAATCTTATTCAAAAACTGAAAAACTGAACGCTTATATTGGAAATGTCTGATGCTTTGGGAGAAATGATGTATGCTAACAGTGAACTTTTGATGTGGGGACGTTGGATGCAATCCAAACTAGATTTTCTTCAGAAATTGAGTTTCTAAACTACTTCAAACAAGACTGGATCGGAAGAAGAGGTACTGTAACTCTATGATAATTCTCTTGTATTGTTCTCATAGTGTATCTAGCCTGTAGTGTAAGTAAACAGCTGTTCATTACAGTTGGAAGGCTCATAAAAACTTGGTTTAGCCCATTGCATTTAGTACAAGTACTAAACTTATATTACTGGAAGAAGTGTTGAACTGTATTAGATGGGTCTTGTGAAGTAAAAGTTTACTCATATTTTTGAATGATGGTTCTGAACATGTAGTTCACAAACATGGATGATTTTCGTAGCAATGGTGATATCTTACATGCCTTGTGTGTTGTCTTCATAGATAAATGATTGGTGATTTGTCGAAATTTTGATCACGCGAACCAACTGACAAATGGTGCAACAGAAGCTTGGCATTTGACCATGAAAAAGATGATTCAAAGAATGATATGTGGTTTAAAAGCTCGTCAATTGGACAAATTGTTAGACATGCTTTTTGGAAGCATGTTGCCGTTCTTTCTTTATAATATTTGTAGGAAGGCAATGGGATTGGTAGTGAATTGGAGAAAGGAAGAGGTTGCTATTTCCAGTGTATGGGCAGCAGAAAACAAAATGAAATATGCTCAGGTGAAAATATTTCTGATTTTGCATTTGTGTTTACTCATTTTTGCTTGCAATACCCGAGCTATGACTATGCATAACTTGCAATTTAATTATAACTAATGAAAAGTTATATATGTTGTATTCAGGTGGCGATTCCAGACCCCTTAAAGCCAAACTTTGCTGAGGTGATATGTCCAAAATCTAAAACTAACTACACAGTTCGATATTGTTATTCCTTGCTGCCTTCATGTGACTATTCGTGGGCTGTGAAAGGAAATATTTTCAAACATCAATGCAAGGCTTTGATGTGCAAAGGGCACCAAGGAGTATCCATCATTCAGCAACATGGAACTTGGGCAGGGTTGCAATATGAAGGATTGATTTCTAATACCGATGTACAGTTGTTAAGTGAAAATACTCATTTGTCAGTGGAGTATGATTCAGAACTGCAAGCGGAAGAAAATCCTATGTTGGAATCAACGTTCAATCAGAGAAACGTTTGTGTGGAGAAGTCAAGAGAAGCTTGGATGCAAATAGAAAAAATGGCTTCACAAAGTGATAGCATAGCACACAGCACACTTGCTGTAATGAATAGATCTTTGCATGACTTGAGAGTTCAGGAACAATGTCAACTAGAATCGGAAAATGATAGAATCACAAATGCCGACATGTTCATCAGACCAAGTGGCTTGACATTGAGAAGAAGGCTCGGGATCGTTGACAAGTATCACGGTGCAAAGAGAAGCCATTCAATTCTGAAGAATATTTGAAGAAAAAACGGTGTCTAATTACCAAAGAACAAGAAATTCTTTGGTAAGTGACTTACACATGCATTGAATTGAAATTCTTATAGTACAATGAGATGTATGTATTAGTTATGTCTTTGTTTTCATTTTTTCTTTTATTGCGGCTGATCTGTAACCACTTGTGACAACTTACAGATTTGAACGTGCCTCTTGAAGGTGTTCACGGTGATAGCGGTAGCTATCTGGATATTACCAATGATAGTCCAGCTCTACAGAATGTTATATCAGAGTTCAGTGATGTCATTTGTGATAACATACTTCTTCCTGATGTTATCTAAAAGAGAGACAATTAGAGAAGAGTTGTTCAGGCAAAGCACTCAACTGCGTGGAAAACGCAAAAGTAGGAAACCACAAACTGATATGAATAGTACCTCTTTGCCTACAAGTAGATTATCCCTGCCAAAACGATTAGGTAGAGAGCTTTCAGCTGACACACATACAATCAATCTAAATGATGATCCGATATAGTGAATAGACTCATATACAAGAGGTAAGTTTCATTTTTTGTTACTGTTTTTCTCCTTGCCTAAGACCACCTGGTAGGTACTTGACAAGCGAGAAAGCTAGTTTTTCAGTTAGAAAGTTCAAAAGTTTACTTCGCGTGATCTCTATGTCTAGAAGTTTGAAATTTTGAATTTTATACATATTTCTCCATCTTGGCACATGAATCTTTATGAATACATGCCAATTTGTATTAAATTTATTGTGAACACATTGCTTCCTGATGTCTAAATGCTTTTTATAGCACAATACAACTCTTTCGGTTTTCATTCATGGATGATTTCCCTTCGGTTTATTTCTGTACTAGTGTTTCTAGTTTCTTCGTCATTTCTAGCAATGATAATGTGTCGAGAGCTGCGAAGAAAGTGACTGGTCTTACGAATGCGCCTCTAGGTCAGGCTTCTTCTTCCGGCTTGTCTGGCTTACCTGTAGTCATGCAGAAAGTTTCCTGGTGTAAGCTACGTTGCTGTCAATGAGGATACTGCTACAGAGAAGGGTATGTCTTCAATGCGGTATCAGTACGCAGACGACGACTGTGGGTGGCTTGAAGTTGTGGAGAAACTTCCGACAGCGTCAAGGGTTGTATGTGTTCTCGCACCTTCCATCCAAAGAGCAATTCAGGAAGAAACATCTATTCATGTGGTTAGTTACCAAGGCCGTACATGATGAATTTTTTGTATAAATGGAACTCTTTTCTAAGACTCATTAACAATATGTGTTTTCTCTCGCAACAGGATGGGTACATCCGAGGAGGTCAGATCTTTTATCTGTTTAAGGTTTACTATGTCTTCCATGGTTCTGTGTGGTTTTAAAAGATTTCCATTCTGATATGCCTGGACATAATCTTTTTGGAAGACTACGTCTTCGCTTTGACAAGGTGTACATTATGGAGCATGTCAGCGAGGATAAACTGAAAAATTTGCTTCTGTGTCATCGTGTGCAGGTTACGGCTTACTTAGAGTTTCTTAAGAACCATCTCTCAGGCACGTCACTAGCATACACTATCGCCATTCTGGTTGTGCGGAGAAAGATGCTGGCTACTAGCCTGATTTTGGGTTCATCATCGAATTTTATTTCTACCAAATTTGCGGGTGAAAGTGGACCAATCAGTCGTTCAGCTACGGTGGATCTTGTTTTGGGAACACTTTGCAAGGCTTTAGAATCAGGGACTGTTACAGATCTAACTTGGGACGAATTGAGGTTCATAAGATCACCTATTGTAACCCTTGTTACACCTCAAGTAGCTGCACACGCCAAGGAGCTTACTTCAAGACAATTGAAAGTTCATCAGATTGTCGTGGATGCTGCACTGGAAGTTCTTTCTTTGCTGGGTCAACATGAGACAGAAGAGAAGAGAAAGAGCGTGACTTTTTCAGAAGCTTTTGACCGCACTTTTTCCTGCTTGTGGTGGGCAACCATGGGGATGGGACTTAGAGGTTCCAATCAGATGGCTAGAAGACACTATTGGGAAGCAGCCACTGCTTTCTGAAGCTCAGGCTGTAGGTCATAAATATCATCATAAATATGTGTGGTTTTTAAAATTGTAGCAGAATTCGATTGTCTAAAAGACTCAAAAGAGCAGATTCACATTAATGTACCAAATTTAGTTGTCTTTCTCCTAACTTTAAAAAATAAGGAAGATCTCGGTGGCCTAGGTATCAAAGGTTATATGTTTCAGACCGATTTTTGAGAAAGAAATTGTTGGTGAACAATCATGATGCACCCATTGTTGGACTAAAGGAATAATATCTACCTAAACAAGTTAAAGCATGCTCAGTTGCATTGTATGAAAATGAAAAGCTCAAAAGGTGATTATAGAGATAGTTGTTTAGCTTGGAGCTAGATTCCAACACTACTTTCATGAGTTTGGAGTGATGGTATTAGATGATACTTGAAATATTTCAACATGAATGTTTTGGCTAGTTGTCCACAGTTGAGATCTACAGTGTTATTTATGTAGTAAACTATCAGTTGTGAAAATATGTTTATTGAATTTGTTTTATTAGTCCAATCATATTTTTCGTGCATTTTGTCCATATGTATCTCTCTCGGGAGGTGGATTGCGAGACTAATAGACAAAGACAGACAAACAGCAGAAGCATGCAACGGTGGAAAACACGAAGGAGCTGCTCGAAGCCCTTCTGTCTAGTGGCATAATTCTTCTTGCCGGCGACCACAATTTTGCAGGTGGATACATGGATACATGGATACATTCGTAGGTGCACGCAGAAGCCCGAGGGTGTTCTGAAAGTGCGTGCTTTTCCAGCAGACCAAATGTTTTGGGCCTTGCCTTGCTTAATTGACCAACCTGGCACCCCAAATGCCAACAAACAAACCAATACAGTGGTGGCAAATCTCGAACAGGAGAAGCAATACAGGTAGCCATAAAAGTGAGTTTCACACACGAGCACAGCATGCCTGCCCCGCTCACTCTCTGAAAGAAATCGCAAACAAACAAGTCCCAAGTGGCATGCTGTGGGCAGAATTTTTGATGCGCACGGACGATAAAGCCATAGCAGAAGTAGGATAAATGTGGTTATCCAACATGAGTTATGTGCAGCAACTTGAGTCTCATTCATGAAGATTGACTTTTCCAGCATTTCACGTTCGATGCCATTTCCGAACAAAGCTGAAGGCATGAGCTGAATACCAGGATTCTGACTGTTCAGGACGTTTAGACTCGATGCAAGCACCTTCCCCTTGTTCAGCTGGAAGTGTAGCAGACCTCTGGGAAAAATGAAAGCTTCTCCCTTCTTCACGACCTTTGCATACAGCTTGTTAGATATGGTTGGGTCGTTGCCGAAGTTGTTTGTGCCGAAGCCCGTATACATCTCTCCCTCCAACACATACAGAATCTCAGTGGCCAAGTTGTGTGTATGGGGAAAGATGATGCCACCACGATTGATATCGAGTCTTATGAGAGACAATCCCTGAGTGTTCAGAGCTGGCCATTGTCTAACGAAGGCGAGGGTTGCAGTTCCGTTGGTAGCAGATTCGCTGGGATTCGCAGCTTCAGCAAGCCCAGAAATTGCAAAGTCGTATGTGGAAGCAAGTGCAAGCAACTTGCAAGCGAAACCATTTGAAACTGGTCCGGCAGCAAGGTCTGCAATGCAGAAATCCTGCAGTGGGTCAGGATCCGCTGCATGGACAATGTGGACAGCTGACTGCAGTCCAGCTGCAAGGATCATAGCAGCAAGGAGATTCATCGCCGATACATTGCGGTGGTTGTGGGAGAGATCCGTCCTCGCCGTCCGCGTTGTGCACTAAGAGCGAACAGGAGTAGTCTTGGACGTGAACTCAAAATCCACCGGACAGTGTTCAAAACCTCCAAGGCTGAAATAAATCTGAATTGTAGTCGAATGATGCTCATAGTCGACACGTGTTCACATAACCAGGGTGCATTGACTACAGGTTAAGCGCCGGACTGCTGAACGGTGACACCATCACGACGGTCATCGTATGCCGTAGACCCCCGAGAATACGGTCGGGGTTGTTCTAGCCTGCAGTGTATTAAGTGCTTAAATAACTACTTAGCGGATCCGAAATATTTTGATGTTGTATAAACAAGTAATGGCTAGTTGGTACTGACGGGGAAATTCAAAATACCCAGTTCTGGCTGGCCATAAAAAATTTGGTTGAAACAGTTTCACACACAAAATCTGCACTACGAAAGTGTTCTGGTGATGATCGACAACGGAACGTTTGTCTTTACAGATCTGTGTGGTTTCTCCTCACATGAGAAAACTCTTTCCACATTGTGAGCTCGAAAAATGAAATTCTGTCCTAATGGCGACAACGAGGCAAAATCAGCCAATGCAAAGTTGAAGAACTTCTACGACCATGCAACAGTCCTACCACATCATCAATACAGTGAAGTAAAGGTCTTGTCCCTTCAATATAGCCGAGGCAACACTTCGAGGCGGAAAGAGAGGCTTGTTGAATATTTCCCTGGACTAAGCAAGGCATGCACTACATCATGTTGACCGCTATTGATCTACAACGTGTTTCTTCATGAACGACGACCCTGGAAGATTGACCTTCTTAAGGATCAACGAGAAGCACACCACGAGATAACGACGCTTCTTTAATTGAGCACTCAACCGCAAGAAACAATTGAGAAAAAATGGGGTACAAGGCTTGTCAGGTACACAGCGAATACACCTTGTGTATAAATTATACTACTAAAAAATGAACTTTGGCTAACTACTGGGAGTCAACAGAAGGAGTCGAAGAGAATTATGTTTGGTGGCAATGTCTTCGAGACCTTCTTTGAACAAGAGCTCAATGTTTGACCGCCTTCTTCTCTCTACTTCGCCGGCTACGTAGCCGTCCGAGGTCCACAACCCTTCTACTCGAAAACCATGTGCAGCGGCAGCAGACAAAATCTCAGATTCCGAGACCCCCCTAATTCTATGACACAATAAAAACTGTGGTTCTTGTGCCCCCGGAGAAGTTTCACGTAGCAAAGATCTGGCCGTTTCAAAAAGAAGAGGCACTGCTGCTTCGACATATGTTACATCGGAGCCTATTATCAGATCGAAGCCCCTGTTGCCATTGGATGCTTTCAAGGCTGCTGTCTCGTCTGCGTGGCCCCAATACAGTTTGTGTGGAGCTATCTTCTGGACAGGAAAGTTTTCCTCGTTGAGATGAAGATTTTCTCGAAGGAGATCCATGGTCCCAGAATCACCATCGGTGGCGAACACTTTCTCGGCAGCTAGGGATGCGATCAAAGAGCAGAGCCCGATCGATCCGCAACCTACCTCAAGTATTGTCTTCCCCCGTAAAAAGGAGGGGTTCACGGCCAACAACGTCGCTAGAGCCAAAGCTGACTCCCAAAGCATGAAGCCTGTTGCCGCAAAAGTGTGCTGGTTCTCAGCATTCAGGCAAAGAGCGTGCACCGTGTGCTTTCCAACCACAACTTCGAATGGCTGCTAGAACAAACAGACGACAGTGAGGTCAAGAGGTTCGATCGACCGCCCGACATTTGCTCTCCTAACCTACAACTAAATATTTGTCCGACCACAGAGACCTGATCCATCCCATTTATATCGGGGCGTCGAGTCTGAAGTAGCAGCAAGATGAAATCTCCTAAAAATCCAACAACTTACAACCTTCATTATCCTACCAATTAAAAACATCCCTAGATCTTGCTACTAATATCTTTCCTGTCTCTCCTGTTCAGGTTCAAAACAAGTGTCCAATGCCATATCTTCACACTTCTCAGACTTCAGCAACCAACAAGGCACTCATGTATATCCACGACTACAGTAATCCCTTGAGGTTTTTAAAGCCTCAATCCCTGTAGCATCTCACAATCTCCTGTCGATTCGGAAAGAAACCTCCAAAACTCTTGTGGTGTTGACACCCTCGGAATCCCCGGTCTCACGAATCAAACTAGCCTTCCAAGACATGTTCACAAACCTCTGATCATTAGTTATCACAAAACTTCGACACCCTCGTATTCACCGGTAGAGCTAAGCCTTGTTCACAACGCTCGTCGTCGAATATCATTCCCCACAGTCTCGCCTTAAAATATTGGGTGGTTTCACCGGGATCACGATGAAATCTTCACACATACCTCAGGGGAAGGGGGTCCACCAAACAAATCGGCTGCAGCGCCTTCTGAGAGGTCAACTATCAGTTCCTCCTCGTGAAGATCCTTAGAAACAAGGGCCTCTGTTGCTTCGTGAGAAGTGCCATTCTCGGGACATGCTGATGCGCTCTCTGCAGATGATCTCACATGACCAGATTCAGAGATCGTGGGTGACTTTTGAGGGGCAGAAACTCTAGCTACTTGTGACTCAATGCCTGCTGTTGGCATCCGCTCTTCCGGCAAGTAAAAAACACTCTGGATCCACCGCCTGCGAAGTAAACCAAACTTTCGAATTTCAGGTCACGGAGAGAATCTCCAAACCGAAAGGATGCGACTAGAGAAAAAGTAACTAGTTACCTATCCATTTTAATCTTCCGGGCTCGATTTTCCAACTGCCGATTGTGCACGACCATCTCCTTGCATTCAAGTCCTTCATCTGCAAATAGTTTCTTCAGACCTTCTTCTGAGAAATAGTATGCGCGCTGCAAGCAGAACACATCGAAGAAGTGAGCGAAATTCAGAGTGTGGCCGATCAGACCCAAGAGCAAAAGCCAAAATATGTTGAAACCAATAAATCAAATAACACCTAGCAGAAACTTGTGACATAAGATAGATTCTCGCTACGGCATTTATCTGGGAACCAACGCAATCAATACATGCGGGGGGAAGGGGGGGGGGGGGGGGGGGGGGAGGATTACGGAGTGTGTTTTCTTATTGAGATAGATAATGGAAAGTAACCACGATCCAGAAAACTGATAATAGAGAGAACGCCCAAGCAAAAACTCAATGCGCACAACAGCAAAACAGCATTGGGGATTATGATATACACTGACATTGTCCATTGAAAAAAAAGAGGGCGAAACCATGTACATGTCACTTCACGACATGTGCATGATTCACTTCAAAATAATTTCACACCCAGTTTCTTCATGAACAAGAAGGCTTCATTATGCGGCAACGAAAGTAACGTACCGTGCCATCTCCTCGAACATAAAAGTTTTCGCTTATCATTTGGTCCTTGGTCATGAGTCTCTCCTGCCAGTGGCGGAAAACGTGAATATCTCAGACCAGTGTTTCCTGGTGGTGTTAACTTGAAATAAGCAGTGCAAGAAGATATGTAAAATCATGTCTTTCCTTACCTGTGCAAGGTCACCCACAGCATAGTCGCGAAGCAATATGTGCCCACCAGGCTACAGTTTCAAGCATTGAAAGTACTCAGTACAGTACATTCAGAAGCGAGTACATATTTTCGAAGTGCTTCTTCACTACCAAAGTGATCGTATTTTATAAAAATCTGTTAACAACTGTAAAAAAACTGAGGTTATGTTCCAGTGATGTACACCTTGAGAACGGACTTCACGTTGCGTACTACGGCTGGCATTTTATCGGGTCCAACTGCAGAGAGCATAAAAACCTGTAATGAGACCAGACAACATTCAAGTGAGTCACGCAGATGTAGATGACAGGAGAATATGATATACAACAAACGAAAGTGATTCAAATTTTCTCGATAACAAGCAATAATGTCATTCAGCTTTGACTGGGGAAAAAGTGTGCTTTGTACCAAAGTGACAACATCTACTGATGCCGGAGAAATGGTCTCGACCAAAGAGTCAGAAGTAGCATCACAGACGAATGCCTTCACCCTACTTTCGGTGAAATCTTCATGGGCCTGCTTCAAATGCCAAGTGTTAGAAAATACTCCGTGCAACTACGAGATAACAATTTCCGAGTCAGTAAAAACGTCACTCTCAAACTCTGCTATACAACCTTGGGGAGTTTAGGTGAACAGGTAGTGAAGATATCATCTAGTGTAAAAAGCATATAAAGAACAAGAGCAGTTTATGAATGGTAGGTGGCTGACAACCTTCACAAGATCCACTGCTCGGGGAGAAAAATCACATGCATAGACAAATAAGTCTGGATACTGAGCAGTAAGAGGAAACACAGTATTTCCCGTTCCGCAACCAACCTGCGAGATTGAAACACACATAAATCCCCGTGTTAACATGGTAGTGACATCTATATCCTAAATTTATAGCATAAACATCTTTAACAGCCATGGTAACTGGAGTAATAGAAATTCAAGAAGACCAGACAGGCATTAATTCAAACTCATTTATACTCTTCTTTGCCCATGGGAAAAAAAATAAAAATTCACACATTTCCACGAGATTCTGAGGGTAACCAACCTCCAAAACGGTTCGCCTGTGTTGGACAGAAACAGACCCAGAATCCGCGATGGCAGAACCTGCATCGATACCCTGAAACTGTGCATGAGGGATACATCACTTTACCAATTTACTTGTTAACATCATCATAACCAAATGACGTCGTTCAAGTGATGAGCCAACAGTAGCCACGCTGAAGAAACGAGAGTCCTCTAGTACTAGATCAAAGATCACCACATAACCCTTTCTGTACATGATAGAGGGCGAGTGAACATGGCCTACATCTGATACATATAAATTCGTTCTAGTTCTTCAACTGCACCAAGCTTATGTAGAGCTTCGTCTTTCAGGCTGTATTCCAGCAGATGAAGACAACAACACCTTATAATTATCGATCCTAAAGTGTGCCCTTACCATGCTGTTGAAATATTTCCCCCACTCCTTGTCAAGGTAGTGACGATCTTTGAAAAACTGCGAAAAAAGACATGTACCAATTTAAGACTCGTTCACGATTGGGATGCTTCCAACTGCATGCAAGAGGATCAGGGACTCAACTGATATTGCTTCTATATTATAAAACATAAAACTGGATATAAAAATCAGAGTCGAATACCCGATTCTCGTTTCTCTTATAAAATATGTCCCAGTACTTCTTGGCGTCCTTTTCGTACTTGTCTGCAAACCACAAGTCCTTGGCGCTTGAGCTCATTTGAATTTTCTAAGAAGCTTCTGTAGTTATATGACGAGACCTATAAATTTGGGTCGAAAACAGACAAGATTTCACGTCACCGTGTTGTAAAACATACTGCGAACACAGCATGTTTGACAGTATGGTCGCCAACTTGTAACAATTTGACTCTTCTTACATCATAATTATCTTGCATAAATGACCCTCCTAAACCTCCTCCAGGTGTGAGGCTACAAGCTCCAGATCTTAGTTCAGGACCAGATCGAATTCAAGTCTCCTAGGCACTTAAGAAGAACGTTAGATCATTTCATCTCAGATGTTCGAACATCTTGGACTGTATATTTACTGGCACACATGTCTTAATAACTATATGTAGATCCCAAAGGCTTTAAAAAACTGATACATTCAGTTCTTAGAGGTCGATTTTGAACAATTCCAAAACATATCACAGTCCCACCAGCACTTCAACATTCGAGTTCAGCACAAATACAATTTCCTCGCAGCCCTCCACCTGCGGGAGGACAGGGCTGTGTACATCTGACCATTAACAAAGCCAGGCTTATGTCATTATGAGGAAATTGTTCCAGTTAGCTTCTTGTTCAAGGACGTTGGACACAAAGGACCGAGCGAAGGCCGTGTCATAAGTGGCGAAGAAATTCATAATTGTGAAACTGGCAGATGACCTGAATTTTCGTCTCACTAATCACATTGTTATGTTCTTCGATCGTATCGTCCCGCAAGTCATTCATCTGGAATTTACACGAATGTTGCGCACCGAGATTTCGAGACAACTTAATTTTTTTAAATTCTTCACTAAACCAAAAGAAGATTCCCTACCTCGCCAGTAGTTCGAAATCTCCCGCGTCTTATCGGGGTAAATCTGAACTTTCCCCGGCTCCTTCCCGAGGCCTGTCTGGGCAGCCATGCTTGGAAAATTTCCAGAGGAAGCTCGGACCCCGACTCTCTGACGCCTTAGCTGATCAACCAGGCGCAATCTGCTGGTTTTGAAAATCCTTAAAGCTTCTGGGTCCCTTAAACAACAGAGTGCCATTCAACTCCCTTCTCGCTCTCCCACCAGAGAGAGAGAGAGAGAGGGACGACGGTCGAGGATCTGGAAACGAGAGCAAAACCCTGGTGCCCTGTACGTGCACTTCTCCTCAGAGTTCTCTGACCTCTATAAGTGTGACCTCCCAATTGTGCAAAGTTTCGCTCGCAATAGTCATACAAGACGGAAGAAAACAGGGTCCTCTTTCCGGAACCAGACGGGAATCTAACAATTATGGGAGCTAATGCAAACATTATGGGAGCAAGATAGGCACGAAGGGCGATCCTTTAACTTGTGGGAACCTGCGGGTTCCAAATTACTATTTTGGGAGGAGAACAGGACATAATGTTTCTATTACAATACATTTGTGCAAAAGACGCTCCTCAATGTAACGAGGGTCGAGTCCCATGTGAGGGTAGGGACGCTTATTCCAGGAACCCGATGAGCATCCGTCTTGGCCCTGGAGTATTTTCCACGTGGATGATTTCGGTTGGCAGATGGGTGCGACCCTCTCTCTCATCGCGTCCGAACCGACTTCTTGACTGTACGGCGAAGGATCGGAACGAAGTTCCACGGGAATGATGTGATCGATGTCTCCGGTCACTGGTAGGTTTACATTTCTCGAGATTCCGGCCGTCCGGCATTGCAGCAAGGACGAGGAGGAAGAGGAGGAGAAGTCTTCGTTCGGAACGGAGGAGGAGGAGCCGGCGATGCGCGATTCGGCCTGCACTTCGACCTTGAGCGACAGCGAGCTCTGAGTGGACTGATTGGTCCCTCTATTCATGCGTGAGGTCGATCGAGAGAGCCCGAAAGAACGAAGGAACAGGTAGCACAGACGACGCGTTCTTGATCGGGTCACCGAGCGCTAGTGTCGATGGCGGGCGGTGGTACTGCTAATGATGTTCGTACTTTGGTTTCGTCACTGCGATCTGCCTACTCTGCGACGCCTGTGAGGCTGAAGGTGGGGTTATATCCTGTGATCGTGTCTGTTTCAGTCGCCTCGATTGCAAGTTCAATCTCGGAGCAACGGTCTGCTGTGTGGCCCCGATTAGGAATCTGTTTCTGTCGGTTTGCTCGTTTTATTCAGCATTTTCTATGGGGGTTTTTTTATTATCCATCAGAGCTACTCCATCTTCTTGTGGTACAAATTCTTGTCTATTAGTTCCGGTACCCCATTGTATCCTGTTCCGGCGAACGAGTCGTCAGTTTGAGATCCCATTGAGCCAGGATTGAATGTCGGAGTGAAAGATCGATGGCCGTATCTGGTTGTACATGCGGAACAAGCTCTTATTCACTCACTTAAGAATAGTGAGAGCTGAGCTGAAGGTTTGTTTCGTGTTGTTTGCAGATCATTGACCTTTACGTTCTCTATGCGCTCATCACAGCGTTTGTGCAGGTATGTGTTACCTCATATAATTCCTTAGTACATTTGGACGTTTTTAACGATTCGTGATTCATGTATTAAGAAATTTCGGTCTTGATTTATGAACCCTATGACGAAGAAATAGGCACATGTGTATGTATAGTGTTTTCGATGCCATAACTCGTCTGGATTTGTTTCATCAAATCTTAACAAGGTGCATACGTTATATCTATTTTGAGCAAAGTGGACTCCAGTGATGTCTGTTGGATCATGTTGCCGAATTGGCAGTCAGCATTCAGCTGCTATGCATATCTAGTATTTGAAACATATACATATTCTGTCATGTGTAGCGTTGCAAGAAATTTATATATATCTATTGGAAACCGTATGTGCTTATTATAACGGTTTTGGTAGACCTAGGTTTACGCACTGGACTTGTAAGGAGGATTAATCTGGAGAATTTTTGTTTCACCTCGCATTGTCTTATATCAGTTTACTGGAATCCTTTACTGCGCAGGTAGCTTATATGGGTATGGTCGGAACATTCCCCTTCAACGCATTTCTCTCTGGAGTGCTCTCGTGTGTAGGAACTGCCGTCCTAGCAGGTCGGTCGAAGCTCCTTGTTCGCTCTTATTAAATGAGATGAATGGGCTATCTGAAGACTGCTAGTTTGACACGTTGAAAGCATCCTTCAATTCGGGTTGTTGAAGTTTACTCTTGTCCAGGAAATTTATTTCATATTCTATACGTCCAGGAAATTTGTTTTCATTGATGTGAAGCTTATACTCATTTGTCAGTATATGTACACTAGGTACAAATTATCAGTGCTGCTCTTTGTAAGGTCTAATTGTGAGCGTTTGGCCTTTTCAGTTTGCCTGCGCATGCAAGTCAACAAGGAGAACAAAGAGTTCAAGGTAATATATACTTGTTGGGTTGAGAAAATTCATTTGCTCCAAGGGTTGTGAATGCATTACCTTACTAGTTGTGGCCGCGTTAGCAGTTGGTCCTTGAACCTTATAGTATTGTTGGCAGTTGTGAATCAACTCTCAAAGCACAGATACTAAACATTTTCGTTGTTGCACGTTGTTTCCAGGATCTTCCTCCTGAAAGAGCATTTGCAGACTTTGTTCTATGCAATGTGGTGCTACACCTAGTAATCATGAATTTCCTTGGTTAATCTTATTTCGATTGGAGCTAGCTCTTGATCCGTTTCTGTATCTCTGGGTTTATTGCATTTAGTGCACTCAAGATCCGCATTGAAACCCCATCCTCTTTAGAATTGAGTGTGCATCAGATGCTATGCACCTCACAACTGAGGAATTCGAATCTCAACTTCAGTCCCACGCAGTGCAACTTCCTGTCACAAACAGTGACCTTTTTGACCTTCAGGAGGAGTATGATGGAGTTCATTGGTCAAATTTAGAAGACCACTAGGAAAGAGTAATATATCAGCTTGGGCGTCCTCTTGAAATTGAGGATGCTTTCATTTATCTTCTCGTGGTCACAAATTCACTTGAATGAGTAATTCATTGTGTGAAGCGACAGAGATGAATGATCGATTGTGACTGTTCAACAGAAAACCAAGTGGGTGATGCAAGTAAGTTTTAAAGAAACGATCAGGTGGATATATTGCTGCTCGTCCAAGTGATAATTGTAGAGGCCGTCGTCTTAACTGTGGACCAAAACCAGGTAGCTTCCAGAAGATGTTCTTCCTCAAAGGCAAAACATTTCTCCTCTATCTTGTTTTCAAAGTCTCGATTTCACCCAACTCTTTTATCGTTGTTTTCTTTTATATATCAAATGCATCATCAAAATCGCAGTCAGCAATCCCAGATTTCGCTGTGAAGGGCATTTGAACTCATCAAGTGTGGGAGTGCATTACGCTTGCATTTTCCTGTATCTCTCTAGTAACCTCCAGTGTACCGAGAGGGAACCAGCAATTGTAAGAGGCACTCGGTTTGACCGAATTACCAAAAATAACATATCAACTATCAATGTGGAGGATAGACACACTACGCACAGTTTGCGGCCCAAAGTGTGGACAGTATTCCGACGATGGTACGAGTGTAACACTGTCTATGTACACGCTTTACGGGGATAAGGTTGGCCCTTGGCGAATCTGAATGTATTAGTCCAAGAGATACGGCAGAATGAAATCGATATTGTTGTTCTCACTATGTAAAATGATTGTATCATTCTATACTCTTATTTTAACCATCATTTTTCCTTTTTAGACTACAAAAAATGCAGAGGGAAGTTGTACAGGTGGAGAGAAGCTGCAAGGAGTTTTTGGTCTTGTTGGCCTTGTTTTGTCGGAGTTTTTGATCTCCTGGGCTCATCGGAGGGAGCCGGAAGTTCTACATGCTGTGTAAATTCTCTCTCCGGGCTGAATCCATAGGAGGGAACCTTCTGCTTGGTCTTGATGAAAATGTGTGCAAAGTGAATAGAGATAAAATAAAATAAGACCTCACAAATACTCAATATTGAAACATTTTCAAATAACTTGGTTATAATTAATAAATTACAAAATTACTGATTCATTGATTAAATGCTATATTTATATTTGATTTTTGAAATATGAAATATCCATGAGAACTAATCTCCTATAACGAAAAAACAAAGTAAACTTACTGCAATATCAAATGAGAAAAGTATTATCAAAGAAAGGTATGAAAAAACCAATAGAAACAAAGATTAGTTGCGAGTGCGCTTGACTGCTCCATAGGTTCTAATCGAGGATTTCCATGGAATCCACACCCCATGCACTCGATAGCGTCAATCTTACAATGTTACAACGTCGAAGAAATCTGCAGTACACGAGTCGGTAAAGATCGCCCACGTGTTTACACACACCCGTTGAAAAAGAGACCCAAGTGTTCTCGCATGAGTTCACACGAGTGCTCAATAAGATCGAGCTCGACTTCGTAACTCCGGCACCTGGCTCAGTATCTGGAACATCGGAAGATTGCCGTCCCCTTCCAGCTCACCACACGACGACGGGCTTTCGGTTTTTTGGACGGAGATGAGACGAAACACACTTCACTGTATTCACAACATTTTCCATCCCGATCGAGCCTGAGAAGTCCGGCAGCTACCGTCGTCAAGGACGATGATCCGAATTCAAACTGGCCATGCCTCTGAACGAACTGCACTGGCCTGAACTTTTCATTCGAGTCCAACGTCCAGCGATGAGTAGTGTACGTTTGGGAGCGGTGGTCTTCGAAGTTACCGCTGAGGACGAGGAGCTCGGGTTCCGAGTCTCTCCGAATTTAACGCTGTCGAGCTCGATGCTGAGAACACGGATGGGGTTTGAATGATCGACATATTGTGGGACTCCTCGTGCAGATTGCCTGATGATTGCTGATGCTTGGATTTGAAGCAGTCAGAAGGTTGACAGCACTATTCCCATGACATTTTAGATATTACAGCTCCACATACAAAGTTTTCGACCGTGGGTACAGACTAGGTTCAGTTTGTTCAGTACGCATTGATTGATTGATTGATTCATGGATCGATGAAAGACTCGGTCGGCTCAAGTTGTCGAAAGGATGGATCCGGATTCCGACAGCAGTAATGGGAGATTGTCCGCATCTTTCAAACGCCTATTGTGTTGCATCAGCCCTGCAGGCGCTAGCGATCAGGTGATGGTGAGCAGAAGTACAAGCGCAAGCGCAAGCTCAAGCACAAGCGCAGTCCCAAGCATCAGGGAGGTTCAGGACTGGGAGGAGGTCGAGGCAGATGCACAGTTTCATTTTAATTGGCTGAGTCCTTTCGTGAAGAATGAGATTCTCGGTCGCTTGTCAGTGATCAGTATAGTCAGGAGCCGTCTGGTTTGCAAAACATGGAAAGAGCTCCTCTGCTCTCGCGCCTTTGCTACGAAACATTGGGCCAAGCATAGACCTGAGGAAAAATGGCTCACCTTCCTGGATGTCTGCAATTTCCAGGAAGTATACTTTTACGACGCTGGACCCAATGAGTGCTACAAGATGCCCCAGGCTGCTGCTACGCTCGTCAGATCACTTCCCGTCTCGTCCTCAGCTCAAATGTGCTACGCCGACACGAGTGCCCTCGGCCTCATGTTCGTGTGCGTCTTGTGCCCCCAGCCCTGTGGACCGCAAGTCGGAACGATCTGGGTTCTTAACCCTCTCACCGGGGGCTGCTGCCAGCTCGCAGCAAGCTCTGATGAAACTCCGACTTCCGTGAGATCGATGGTTGCGAAACTCGATACAACGACCAAGCCCAGACCCAACTACAAATTCCTGATCATGGGAACCACGTTGCCGACGAGTTTCGCTCCCAGCAGTAGCAGCGAGTCCAGGAGCACGACGATGATTTTAAGAGTTTTCTCCTCCAGAACTAATGAATGGCAGACACTCCCAGGCGTACAGGTTCCTCCAGATTGTATGCATACGGGAGTTAAACGATTTCACGACGACGAAGACGACTTGACTTACGTTCTGGAGCTTTACAACCCTGGCCAGGCCCCGGCATATGGAGGCACTCTCGGGAATCTGAGATGGCTAAACGTCGTACACTACGAATGGGAGTCTTGCTCGTTACCACTTCTCACCGCGCAACATGACTTCGTGGTCTACTCGATACTTCTTTTTGAGAGAAACAATTTCCTGATTCTGGTAGCAATCGGAACCAATTTCTCCGGAGACTGCGTGAAGATCCGCATATTCGAGAGTTCTTCATCCGTCAGTCCCAGTGGTGCGTTCCAGTGGTGTTTTAGAAGTGAGATGCCGGTCGACGCAATGGATGTGCTGATATATTCTCAAGAGTCTGCCGACAATCAGGCTGCTCAGCAAAGTGTCCACGGTGGTGGGCTTCTCCCTCAGTGGCCTCCGGTCTTAATGCGGCTGAAATACCTCCAGACTCTCCCTCTCGGTAAAAGAGTATCTGGAGATCAAATTGTTTTCTTCAATTTTGAGATACAGCAGATTGTGTCGTTCAGGCTAGACAGTCCGCCTTCGCAGGCATGGACGACGCCCTCTGGTTTCGTGTTCGATCCGACTCCTGCCAGTCCTAGTACTACTACTGCTGCTGGCAGCTCATCCAGCTCTTCTAGAGCAAACTCTTTCAACAGACCGGCTTTGGCATCCTCAGCAGCAGCAGCAGCAGCAGCAGCAGCAAGCGTTAATTTGACCCTTCCTGGAAGACAGGGTCACAGTCAGAACACGTGGATGGCAAATCTCCAAAGTCAGACTGAAGCCAGTCATATGCTGCATCGAGCGTTTGCATTCGAACCTCGCATCGATGTCGACCCTAGGACCACTTTCGGACCTGATATGAGCGAATAGTTTATGTTTGTTTACCTTGATCTTGTAGTTATTCTTGATAGTGAACGATACGATGCTGTAAAAGTAAGAATTCAGAGGAGATCATCTACAACAATGCTAGTTTAAGGGAGAGAGATTTCATAATCAGTGTCGACGTAAAGTGGCGATGTGCATCTGGTGCTGTGTCATAGATAATTGAACTTGGTTTTCCCATCTAAGTTCCAGAATGAAGTAGCAAGCATGAGTACTAACCGGAGGAGAAGAAATCCATAAGTACTATATTGTTTATATTTGTCACACGTTGCCATCAAATGCGTGAATTTGTTTGTAACACTTTCGGCCACAATGTGGCATTCCACTAGATGTTGCGTTGATTTTATGAATTTCGAGCTTGGAACCCCAGAATTTATATTTACGCCCAGCCAGACTTCCTTTTCCGCTCCATTCAAGTACATTGTATGAGATAGTGTGTATATTTGTACGTGGATTCAGACGTGAACTTCTTGCTTATGGCAGTGATAGGTTCGAGGGATTGTGAGCTAGTCACACCTAGGTGGTGCAAGTGCAACACTCGTAGGGATCGGCAACTTCTTCACACTGCTGCTCCACGTCGGCTTTCGTCACGGTTTCCACGGGTCCACAGAATTCAAAGGAACATCAGCTGAAGCAAGCTTCATCGAGCGGCTGATCGGTTCCGATACACGAAGGCTCTGATGAATTAGACTTCAGGTTCCCAATTGGCACTGCAACATTCAATTGCTTAATGCCAACAGTGTGGAAAGGCTACGGTTTGATTGCCTCGGCTTGTAATATCCCGGAGAGACCGACGCGGTGTGAAATTGGCAGGAGTAACGGCGAGTTTGGCATAACCTAGTAGCAAACTCTTCGTCGTTGTTTTGATCGATCTCCCGACGACAATAGTATCGATAACACGCGACACAGGGTTCAGTTCACACCTCGTCTCTCGCCTGACCAGAATGTCAACAGCGATACCTGCGTCATGCGTCTAGCATATCAGAAATCAGTGTTATAATCTGAGCACAGAATTTTGGTATGGGACGCCGGTAT
Organism: Marchantia polymorpha subsp. ruderalis; assembly: GCA_037833965.1. Classification (NCBI taxonomy): domain Eukaryota; kingdom Viridiplantae; phylum Streptophyta; class Marchantiopsida; order Marchantiales; family Marchantiaceae; genus Marchantia; species Marchantia polymorpha. Next base: position 1,395,190 of record AP031357.1, read on the forward strand.
CAGAAGGTGTATGTCATGGTCGCTCTCATATGTATCTTCCAGGATCGGCGTGGGAAGAAAACTTGACACAGTTTGAGATTGAATTGAGCTGCGTTATGACTAGATCCTCAACCAGAAATTGCTCTGACCCTCCCACGAGATTCTGCAGCAGGATTCAGAAAGTGAACCTATACGTTTCAGGAGCAGCTGGCCTGGGTCAAGCCATCACGTTTGCTGTGAGCAGATCGTTCGAGCAATACTATCAAACCAAACCTTCTTCCTCGTCACGATCCAACGGACGAGTATGAAATGCATTTTCGGGGAAGGGGAGAATCAGTGAATGTGCAAACTGTAAAGAAGGGCAGAGGGAGCCAGATCCACGTTACGGTTGCAGTTTCTATGCGCAGATCGTGACAACGACCGATGGAGCAGACGGTGCACCACATATTGGTACGATCGCTGTTTGAGTAAGGTCGCCTTTCAAATGTTCAACTTTGGTTCCGAAAGTTACACGTGTGTCTTTTTGGCGATGATTTCGACTCAAAACGTAGCTTCTATAGCTCAGTTGGCTAGAGCACCCGTTTAGTAAGCGGGAGGTCCTGAGTTCAACTCTCAGTGGAAGCATGGTTCCGGCCTCTATAGCACAGTGGTAGTGCGTTCCCTTCGTAAGGGAAAGGTCGTGAGTTCGATCCTCACTGGAGGCACATCCTTTTTAGCAAACTTCACGCACCTCTATATTGTTCTCGACTCTACCATCTGGTAGTAGTCACTAACGTTAGTGCTTCTCTCATTTTTCTAAATTCTCCGGGTCGGTCATGCCGTAATTACGCATGCTGGACACCCAGTACTGCAAATTAACCCTACAGTTGTCCATGATGGTATATTTATCCATTTATTTATGGAAGGGTTACGGTCCATGGATCAAAATGGTTGGCTGACATACTGATTTTTATATATATATATAACTGCCGACCGTCTTGATTATGGGTCAGTCCACAAAGATGAAATTCGTGGTCGTATTTACTTGCAAGTAAAGTCTAAACGCAATAGAATTGACGAAGAACCTTTTGCTTGGAAATCTTGAATATGACGATGGATGCATGCATAATCTTTCAAAACGTTGCAGGATGAAAGTGAATAGCACTAGATACGTATGAAGAAAGTATAATATACTAGTATGTGTTTTTTTTATTTGTGCGCCATGAAATAGCAATTATTACAACATGTTGTTATCATTTGTGTCGACGTAGTGTCAACTTTTTGAGATGAGTTTAGTATTAAACCTACAATAGGTAGTTATTAAATCTACTTTAAAAAAACTACACCTTGGAAGGTGATAAAAATGCTAAGAAGTTGAGAAATCTAAATTTTCATTTTGCTAGCTAATCAACCTATCAGATCAAAGTGGAGGTGAATATTGTACAGTACTGGAAAGTACATTTCAAATGAATCGTTGGCCAATACATTTGTCAAGAAAATATCAAAGTTCATGAAAATTACTTTAGAATGTGATTATAACATCACTTTTGCAATATGATTTTGGAATTAATGATACCTTGATTGCAAATATTGCTTCATTTGTTACAGTTGTGATATTTTAAATCTTGAAATAATTAATTTTGAGTATAACATCTATTTTCACACTTTTTTTTCTAGATTCATACCTTTTTTGTCAGTCCGATTTTGAACAAAACAAATTTAAGTGCATCTTTTTATTAACTCAATTACTTCTACTGGCAGATTCTTGAGTTGTGGCTTGATTGACCACAGACTCCACACTTGCGTACTTTAATAAGTGACACCTCCCAACAGTGTCGTACATTGGTGCTATGATTTTACGTCACTGTTGGGAGGTGTCACTCACAAGACTAAAGTGCGTAACTTTGAGTATAATCTCCTAATACAGTAAAACCCCTCGTACCTTATACTCTGTTAGTTTATAACCTCACCTACCTTATAACATTGTGTGGGTCCCAATGTGAGCCCATAATGTAGCTTATAACCCCTCCTAGGTTACAACCTGTGAGCGGTCCCATTGGTATTGGCTAAAAGGGTTTTACTGTAATAACATACATTGGTGTTAGAGTTGGGTGTCACTATTGGGAGGTGTCACTTATAAAAAGAAATCTCATCGATTTCTTATTGTACCTTACATTAGTATTAGTACATTTTATAAATGTTTTGTTTGGTTTCAAAATTAACGTAGACTTTATAATTGCGTTTGAATTTAGATTAATACAGAAAAATCTGATTGAAACAATCGATGATAATATATGTAGCAAAATATTTTATTGAAGCCCAGAAAGAATGATTTGTTGAGATAGACCTTTTAATAAATGTATGTCAAATTCCTTAGTAATTTTGCAGGAATGATAGGAATTTTAACTTCTAAATTACACTTGAAACTGTCACTTTTGGATAGTATCATGTCACTTTTGGAAATAGTGACAAACTGTTCATATTGAGCAGATTTTCAACTTAGAAATTAATGGTTCTGGAATTTTACATCACTAATGAGAGTTGACACTATTGAGAGGTTTAACTCTATTCGAAATGAAACTTGTCTCTAATGGTGATTGTCTTGTTCCTGTTCTTGTGCCTTCACCTGCAAGCAAGACTATCTCTAAATCACAGCCGGTTAGCCTCGTGTGCATATATGTTTAGCTCGTTTCATGTGTCAGGTTCAGCGTGAAGTTCTTTTTGTCTTGATTTCAGTTCAAAACCACGAGGTTCTACTGATGACGAGGACCACTCCATCTTTGTTCATAGCTGTTTGTGAGATCTTTGTTCAGCTCTTTCCACGCGGCAAACTCCATCAGCTGTTGTGTGGCGTGTTCAGTTCAGATGCACTCAACATTTAATATGTTTAATCGGACCGGAAAAAAAGATGTGAATCTAGAAAAAGGTGTGAAAATTAGAATTTCCTATAACATAGATTTTATGTAACGAAATTAGTTGTGGTTGTTTTGAACATGTGAATTAAAATTTATTACAATTGTATTGTAAACTCAAATCAAGTATGTATATTCTTTAAGATTTGGCGATTCTTTCAAAGATGGAAATTTATTGATTGTGTTCATAAGTTTATGTCTATTTATTGAAACATATACAAATAATTATTGACTGAATATTACAAGAAAAAAATCTTTATTTTTGACTTGATATGAAATTATTTCACTTAATTGATATTTAGATTAACAATATCCAATTCCATCACTTTTGAATCTCGGCCAATGATTGTAGATGTTTAAATATGATCAGGATTTATATCAGTTTTTGGGATTTGAAAATAAACAGAATTCCACAAATATAGATCTTTTGTTGTCATTTTAATCTAAAATGGATAATCAACATCTTTAAAAAATAATAAATTTTAACTTTGAGAATATTTCAAAGATGTAGATTCATCTCCATCCAATGACAACTCATTCTTTACTATACATTAAAAATATTTTACGTCATTTTTTAGAAGAATTGAATGATTTATTTTTCAAACGATTAAGTTTTCATGTATTTTTTCAACAGAAATTCTTTTAAGAATTAAATAACTTACAAATATCAGATAATATTTTTAAATCAAAATATTGTATGATTGAAAAACCGTAGGTTAAATTTGAAAAAAATAAAATTATTTTGTGCAATATATATTATTATAAAAATAAAATAAATAAAAGTGCCATCAAGAGAATTCAATCAACACCTTGCTGAATGAAAACATAATTTTTTAGTTCACAACTAATAAATCTATTTTGAAAAACCATCTAAAGGATATCTACTTATGATCAATCTGTAATTTGATAAATTATCGTCAACAATATTTTAAGAATATATGTGAAGTTTTGTGTAAATAGTAACTTGAAAACATAATGAAATCTATACTGTAATCTAAGAACTTTCTTATTTTGTCTTGCATGAAAAAGGCGTATACAAAAACTATTCTTGTAAAAATATTACGCATATAAAGGAAATAGAGAAGCGTTCATTAAAAACCTTATCCTTTGCAATGGTGTCAAATCTGAAACAACTTTGGCTGCAAATGAGTACAATCATGTGATGCTCTAGGCTAGAGCGTCAAATGCCAAAAAGATTTTAGGTAGGTCTGTTATGAAGTTAGTTGAATATATGCCATCTGAAGGTGAGCCGTTTCAGCTTCAGATGGCATATATTCAACTAATATCTCAATCCTATGAGGTAGAGTTCCGAGACGCTATAGGTTTACGCGTTCAAAGACACACTAGCCACCCAAACCTTGAACTTGGCGATAATAGCATCATAGCCACAGGTGAGCCTTCTGAGATGTCACAGGAGCCAATGCTTCCGTCGCGAGCTGCACATGTCTATCTAATTTCTTTAGCCAGGACATATTCACATGGCCATCTGACGGTGACTCTGCTACTAGCTCTTGATTCCTTCCGTACACGGAGGTGCTTGTCCTGTTTCAATGTTCCTAGGGTCGCACTGTTAGCCATTTCTTTCCTTCACCTCTAATATCAATGTTCTTCTACTCCGTAGCTGCATTGTTTTGGATTTTACTCAAATCCAACAAGCATTGCTATCGTTTACCGTCGAAGTAGATGTGAACATTGACTGATTTTTCTTTTCTTCTCTTTTAAAGATAAAGTATTTGATGTGCTGGAAGATATGCCTTTATGCTTTTGTATTCAATATAAATTTTTTTGGCCATTATTAAGTAGGAATGAAAAGGTACGTAGCTCTTTCGCCTGTTCCAACTTTTGGTTAAACAGGTTCCTTGCTTATTGACGAATATCAAATAGAGACTTGCATCCTTGGTAAACATCTATCCTTCTGTACCACAATGATGAATGTGATCCGACTCGACATGTTACAGTGCTAATTTACCAGCTGAAACCATAGCAGCTACACATAGCAGCCGATTTAGAGTATTTTGCCAAAAACATTATTCCAACAGCTTCTTAGACGAGGTCTTTGATTTACAAGCTTAAAGCATATATTCTTCATTTGGGACGCAACAAAAGCCGTCGAAAGCTCAGTAAGTCTCTTATATGCAGAGATCAGAAGGTGAAAGCTGTATTTTTGCTCTACGTATCGCCTTTCCCCCTTCGAATCCCGTAACGCGCCAATTTATGTCCTACCCCGCCAACTGATTTTCATTATCAGAACGTGAGAATCAGGAGAGCTGGCGTGTTCTTATTGTCCATATGACAAGTTTCATTACATCTTTCGCTGGTCGACATATACAAACCGGAACTTCATTTCATGGTCGATGGAAAATCGATCCTCTTGCTCCCGATACCGCTCATGCTCAAGAATTCTTAAGGAAGTTCACCATAGTTGATACAAGTTCTGCATCTGTGACATGCAAACAATCAGTGCATAAGCAGCTGAAGATCAAACCGTGGCAAGCGCATTATCAAAATTCAACAACTCAAAGCTCACTGCATCTGAGAGGTGCCCAGCTTTCTGTCCCTTCCAAATTCCAGAGAAAATTCAAATTAATGACATTAAATTCTGTCATTGTTTCTCAATTGTGATAATCTACTCGACCACTATTGCGTACGATAATTCCTCATATGTATGACACGGGAATCAGTTTCCAGCAATCTACTCAACTATCGGCAATTTCGAGAAAACAGAACTGCTTCGAATGTAGATAGTAACTTTACCCATGTTTTGGTTGGTCAAGAACGTGTGCTCCATTTCAGACCGCACGACTGTCGGATTTACAAAATACTGAGGCCATTCCTCTTCTAGCCAACGGCGTGCATCCTTTTTACCTGTAGAGACACGGAGGACACGAACCCATCAGTTAAAATGGAATCGAATTTCACACTCCACAATGTCTACAATTTGAGCACGGAATGCTCGATCCGGTGGGCTGAAGAAATCGGTCGTGCAACGCAGGAGTGCCATCCTCACTTACCGATCGAATGGAGTGTTTTAACCTTGACGGGAGTACTATACACCTCATCGATAACGCCCTCTAACCGCCCTCCCTCGTGTAAAATTGCAAAGCGCAGACGAGGAAGGCCCGAAAATGATTTGCCAGCGAAGACCATGTTCTGTGTCAGAGGACAGAAGGGTTCAGAGACATTCTCGAATCTTCAACAAGCCTTCAACTGCCATGTACTAGAGGTCTAGACCCTTGCACTGATCATCTGCTGCTGGAACACTTCACTAATTACGTCAATTAAGGACTGAGCAACTGTGCGCTGATTGCATCTTCCGCGTACCTTTTCTTGCCCTGCAACAATGTAGGCAGCCATCATAGCTCCCTGTAGCAAAGATGAGCTGCGAATGAATCCTCTGTACGCAATGAGCATCGAGAAGCTAGGGAAGGAAATGAATCACATTCTGAAATTTTGACTATGCAGACAAAGAACGAGGCCTGTATAACAAAAAACCTGTGAAAAGCCGTACACTCCATCGTAAGGTCCAGTCTTGTGCATGTAGTCAATAACATATGCTATACTTTCCTCGATCCTGTTGGGGTTCTGCGTACGATACAAAATTGCAGTTAAGAGATCGAGCCAGTCCGGGCCACGTTGGGGATCGACACTCACACGTGAGCACAATTCGAGCGCATGGACTGCATTTTGATAGAATCTAATAGTATTTTAAAGCACATATATGTTATCGGCACAGGTTTCACACAGTCTCGTACATTCTCATGCATCAGCCTTCACATTTGCATGTGAAGTGAAGTGGTGAGCACGAGTCGAGCTTCACCATGTTCGCCAAGCTCAAAGAGACAGAAATCAGTCATTGCAAGTCGGCACGAAACTACTCCATGTGTCAAACACGACGAACCCGATAAACCAAGACCCGATGTAGAAGGCAGTGCAGATTCAGCAGTCAGACTGCAAGGAAGGAAGGAAGGAAGGAAGGAAGGAAGGAAGGAAGGCAGAAGGAAGGTTGCTCGTGTGACCTACATTTGGATACAAGAACCAGCTCCTCCCGCCTTGTTCAGTGAACGGGGCTGTCAAACAATTCTGCAAACACAGATACGCTCAGTACACCGACACACATCGTGAGGAAGGTCAACTACATGACATACATTGTCACGAAAAATGCAGCTGCTTCAGTCGGGATTCTTCAGTCCCGTCTATGATGGTCTACCAAACAAGACTTTTAAACAATAAATCAAACAGTGCGTGTCTGACACAAACCGGCCAACACAGATAAAGGTACCATGGGCAACACTGGGAAATATGTTCGGATCATTCATGTTCAATCCCAGGGGATGGCACGAGTGATTCAGCAGCAAGTGAGCTACCCACTGGATTTCTCGCTGTAGAGAGAAATCCTCTCGAGCAAACTCCAAGACAGTGACTTGAATCTAGTCTCTACGTGAGCAACAGCAATTGTTCTTGAGAGAGACTGAGCGCGATGATTACAAATTCCGCGAGGTTGAGAATGGCAGAGTTCCACGTCCGAATCGAGGCGCACGTGGCCTCAGCAGTCGATAGGTAGGGATGAAAAGCCAAGATCCGCAGTTTCGCTCCTTCCGTGAACGAGCTCGACAGCTGAAGCACCAGAATGGTCAGAATCAAACAACAACCAGGCCTCGCCATCGCTGCGTACTTCTCTCCCTCTCTCACGGACGAAAGTACTCTTCAGCTCCTCGAGACTCGATCTGCCCGCCCAATGCCTCCACGATGACTGCGCGGTGATTTATACCGAGCGAGAGGACGGCACGATACACTGAAGAGTGCGTCCTTAACCTTAAGTACGCGCCAACATATTGATGTCTTTGTACAACCGTCGTCACCTGCAAGTAACAGGAACAGGCATTAATCTACCAGCAACCAGTCTGACATTAAAGTGGTCTGTCGTGTATTCAGCCTGTAGATCTAATCATGCTCGTGATCGCCGCTTTAAATTTTTCTCAGGGTCGGGTCCCGGACCTATTTCTGTAATGTTGTGCTCTCTTGCCCTCCGCCTCAATTTCGTGCACTTTAATCCACTTGCGCCAAAGTCCGAATTCTGTACAGTACATGGTAGAGATGGAGACTGAAATACGCGAACGAAAGTTCCCGAGGCAAAAAGCCTAAAGTCCCCAACGAAATGTTCAAAGTCCCTCGAGGTGTATTCGATATTTGCCGGCGACGACTTTATCTAGATCTGAGTTGACTGGGAATACCCCACAAGCCTTGCATGTATGAAACCACCAACTGGTGTAGGATGAGACCACGCTCCCAATCGAAACACACTGTGACATACCACCGACCTTCCAAAGATATGTCAAGTATCTATATGGAAGTGTACATAATATTGGAGCTAGCGTAGGAGTCACAACAAAACTTTTGGAGGCATGCCCACCCTGTCTTTCAAGATCAAAAGGGGTTGCCTGTAATACACTATAGACGAAAGGATTTTCACTATACAAGTTAAAACTTTAAACAAATACATGTTTGCTTTTTTATTTTACTTATGTTTCGTGCAATACTAGTAAAATTTTCAAAACAAAAAATCATCTACACTTTCATTTTCCTTATCTACTACTTGCATCTAAGTATACACGGCTTTGTATCTAACGAAGTTAAAATACATGTTAAACTCTTACTGCAAATTATATTATAGTAGAAAATAATATCCAAATCTTCCAAAGTCAATTCATCCCCTTGTTTTCAACTTCTTCAAATGTTATGCCCAATTATCTTTCTTGATCCAGTTGTGAATTTAGAATTCCAAGTGTTGTTACGTGTTTACGTTTGATTTGTATATAGGGACATGTCTCGTTTGGAGGAATGCGAATGAGTCACCTTTGAGATGGTGACTCCAAACCCAATTGGAGCATACCATTGATCAATACATAGCTTGCTCATTTCATTAGGTTGGTCGGAACCCATTTTTTGTAGAAAACATTGAAAATGAAAAGTAATCTGATAGAAAAAAAAGTGATAAACTATAGATTTAAAACTTTCATGAATATTCATATGTGGAGAAAGTTTGAATGCTGGAAACTAAAGAGCTAGTTGTAACTGCGCATGCACATATATCCATTTAATTTCATCACGTTGTAAAGTGCAGACATAAGTTTTTTTTGCTTCACTAGCTACCGATCCAAGACTATATATATGTATTATATATTATTTCATGAGATTCCAAAGTTAGTAAATTAATGATTCACCTTACTTCAATTCTCGTACGCATTTAGAAACGTTGATGTTATGTGCTTCAATTATCTATGATGTTTGAGAATGTATAATTCACTTGTCCAAATGACTCAAAATGCTGATGTCTTTCCATGTTCTATATATGGAGATAGTATCAATTGTCAATCCACTTGCTATGAATCATCACGATTAATATTCATTCCGTAATTTCGTTACATTTAGGATCTACAATAATAATCTACATTTTGAGATCAAATATATGTAATCTAAACTATATACAATGCATCAATTATTCGGGTAGGATATTTTATTTTCTCAAAATCACTTTTTAAATGACATCAAAAAATTAACTTATTTCAAAAGGACAAAGCAAAGTTCCAATGGAGACCATAAAGATATGTATTAATCTAAAAAAACTATATCGTATTAAATAAATCTGCATTACAAATGAGTTTGAAGTTACATGATAACATATTTTGATATAAAGAGTTTAAGTATATAGGTAAATAATACATATAGTACTGTGGAGATGTTGACGACATAAAGTGGATTATGTATGATTTCATTAAGATCCAGATGAATTATTTTCAAATATAGAAAATGGATTTGTATACACAAAAAAACGTACGACTCTTAAAGATGACTTCATCAAAGCATAAAAGTGCGAAAAAAAATCAATTCACTAATTATTTATCTGTATATCTGCATTTTATTTCCAAAAGACGTTTGTACTTTAAAATCAACATTTTTTCGATACATTGCAAAACAGTTCGGTTTTCTTAATATCATGATTATATGTAACTTTTATAATACCATCAAGTATATTTTTTAGCTTTCAAAGAAATGAGAAAAATTATATACTGAAAGATCTCTTTTAATTTTTTAAAGATATTGTTTTTGCAATGTAACTCGAAATCATAATAATAATATTGGCTACAAATATACGTACATGTAGCAAAAATTCAAGTCTAAATCTTTGAAATCTTTCAGAAATGTTCGAATAAAAGTATTTTGCTTATTTTTTATTACTTTTCATGTTATAACTTTTCATTATGTAGCTTGTAACACTGAAAGGAATTTAGTGTAAAAAAGAATGAAATTACTTTGATATTCAGAAAAAAATTGTAATTTACATTGCAGTTTTAGATAAAGCAAACAGAAGATAACATGTTCTTGACGTATCATTTTTGTTTAATTTTTTTTAACAAGATTGAATGAGGATTCCATATTCTTAATCTCAACATAGGATTATAAATTAAGCAAATGTATCATTTTCAACTTATGGTCTTGATGCAGAATAAATTCATTAAACCATTATTAGTTCTCATATTATTAGATATATATCATAGAATTTGTTATACATAATTTAAGATGTTATAATCTTTTGTTCCACATTTATGATTTGTTCAATTCCATATTTCTTGAAACCAAAATTTTCTACATTGATAATGAACTAATCTATGGAAAAAAATTAACTATATCACTCAGTAATACAATTTAAGAATAGTTTTCCAAATTGAATATTCAAATAGGAAATATCAGGAATTGACTTCATTTTAAAATTTTCTTTGTTAAATTGTAACATATTCAACTAATTGTCCGGCGAAGGTCTTTCATTCCTTGTAGTGTACTACAAAGGACACACATGTGTAAATTACTGAAAACTTTTCGTGTAAACTGTGGTCAAAAGAATTGTGCTTTCTCGGTAAAACCGTTGTAGTTACACCGTTCGACAAAGCAGCATATACGTTGGATTTCAACAACTAAAAACCTAATATCAGAGCACGTGATATGGTAATGTCATTATAGATGTGAAGGATACAGGAGCTCCTATGACATACTTGAAAGGATATATAGGTTGTGTATAAAGTCTACATCCCTTTACTTTCAAAAGGTGTAGCATATCGAGGGGGCATAATACAAACTTGAGTGTCGTCTACAGGATCTACAATTTTAATATATGTGTTTCCTCGTGGGGAACACAATTTACCATTTCGTCTAGTAGCTCTCATTCAAATTAGATTGATCCTTCACCACTAGATATCTCTTTTTTTCTTCCCACATGGATTTTGTATTTGTAGTAATAGCCATCGTTCCACATCATGTGATTATTAAAGTCAAATCCTTACTCATTTTTCCAAGAGTAAAACACCCCATAGTTTGTAAGAATAATTCAAAGGAATATTGATTGCAGGTTGTATTCAAATTTATCGTCTAAACTGAAATGTTTCAGGTTGAAATATACTACTGACTCAAATGAACGTATGAATCTTAACCTCTACTTACCTGCATACATAAGAGTGGCCACAAGAACACAAAATTAGTTTGAAAGAATGTATGGTGTGCTTGTATGACGCATCAACTGAATCAAAGACTTAACGAACAAATTCATTTTTTGAGTACAACACGTTGTTTGGTGCTCCACATTAACATGGACTTGACAATGTCATGTATATCATGTCGCTCTCACATCTTTCCGTTGATGTTTTCAATTATGAATTCTACAATTACAAATTTAATTTGAATGTCTACTCTAGACGTATATTAACTTAAATATTCGACGATCTTCTTTTTTTTTTGAAAAATTATCAGGTATTATCTTGAAAGATAAATTTGATCTCTTAGTTCCAAAGAAACTTCCAAAGTTTTTATTAATTCCAATTTTTTGAAATATCCATTTAATAAATTTTATCTATCTAAATCTTAAAAGCAAAGCCAATCAATTTCAAAAAGCAATCAAGATCACTAAATTAAAGAGATAGTCATCGGAAAAGTGTGTTATACTTTGTTACTTGTATATTAAAATGCATAATGTATTTTCAATCAGAAATTTCGTGGACAATTAGTTTCAATATGACATGTCACAAAAAGAACTCAAAAGACGACATAACTGGCTTCTGCGACATGGCTAAAATATATATCAAGCCAAAGTCGTACTGTATATTATTTAGACAAAATAACGATTAACGCCCTAATAATTAAATATATGGATTGCAACCTACGAGATTTATGCATAGTGTTTATCTTTTTAGGAAAAATGGAGATTAGTGCATAAATAATTTTACATTTACATTAGAAATTGAATGACATCAAAGTTTTTGGACTATATTATTACTATAGTCTTCAGAAAGTTGATTTTCGGAAAAAAATTAGTATGATATTACAGATCTGTTTTGTGATTTGAAGATTTCTAATTAAGAAAGAATAAGACATATACAAATAATTTCAAATCGGAAAGTACTTGACAAATTTCATTAAATTTATGACGTTATGAAATATATAGTCCAAAGTAGTATATCTCGGTCTTCTGAATTCATCACGCATGACATACAACTATCTACATGATATATTATCCTCTTGTAAGTTTTTTTTTAATAGATATTTCTCTCTTCTGAACTATGATACCATGTGAAGTTATAGAGTTTTAATTGTTGCTTTTTTTTTTCTTGCATCTTGTGCTACTTTGAAGAACAAAAATTACCAGCTTGTGCAACATAAATCTAATATTTGTTCTATGTGATGATTAGCGCAACTTGGGTTAATTATTATACAACTTGAGAATCATATAAATATGTGGCCCCAACTGTGAGTTTAATCCGAAAGAAATTAAAGTCAATTACCATAGACGAGGAGTGATTCAAAAGCATATCGGCTTTAATTTTTGATCTTCGGTAGTTTAAACAGATATCTTGCATCATCCAGAAATAAGACTTTGCACAAATCCTCACCATGAGTTCTGTCAATCACATCAAATGCTCTTTTGCGATTTCACCGACATACTCCAAGTCATCATGTTGGAACTGACAGTACAGTATTCTATTAAAATCCTCAATACTAATTTTGAAACCACAGCCGCTGTTCATATTCCAAAGTGTCAGTGAACATCTCACATCCTCCAAGTCATCATGTTGGAACTCCCAAATTCCCATAACCATGACAAATTTCATGATGGTATTCATTATTTCAGATTTGGCCTATATTTCTCAGGTGCATTATAACACGACTCACGTTGCGATGCTATTCGGGCTAGTCCCCGTTGCATTTAATCTCTGACTGATCTGACGGTGTCTTCCCATCCTAATAAATATTACACTCTGTACTTTCTCTATTGCGAAGCGAGCTAACACCGAGAAGAGCAATATTTTCCTCATGCGGGGAACATTAAGCTCGTTGTTTGTTTCCATATTTTTCTTCCTCGAAAGCTAAACGAAGGATCATGGCATCAAAGAGCTTGGATCAAATTGGGGTCCGATGAGGTCAATATCTCTTCTGAATCACAATATGAACTAGCACAAACTCGCATGCCGCTCTAGAGACGAGATGCTGATCATGACCTGACGTAACCCAAGCAGAACGGAAGTCAGGGTCTATATTCCCGTACCTGCAAGATGGAAGCACTAAATCTGCCGGTAGACTGGAATGCACGGACAAGGGCTCCTCGATCAGCAAGCGTCATAATGACAGTTTGCTCAGACGAAAGGCGAGCTCGAGGGGCTCACTGTCAGCAATCGAGGCCACGGATTCGGCAGCGTGCGCAGCGCTGGACTTAGCGGCAGGTCCTGGAGCGGCGGACGGGCGTTTGAGGATCTTGGCGCTGCTGCACGGTGACAGGCGCGGGCGGTCTTCTGCGGACACTCGGCCGGCCGCCGGCCGCCGATCGTCCTCGTCATCGGAGTCCGCCCTCTTTAAAACCCACCTCCTCTTCTGGAATGGCAGTGGATGAGGAATTTCGGGGTCAGCTTCGATACATAATCCAAGTGCTGGGACTGTAGCGGTTATGTCAAATCCAAATTGGGCGAATAGTGAAATGAGAAGAATAGAGTAACAAGAGCCTTGTAGGATGAAACATATGCTTTAGGAAAACAAAAAACTATATAAAAAATTATAGAGTATTCAATGTATTAGACTTATCTAGGTATACCTTTGCATATCTGACATGAACATTTGAATTAATATCAAGTGTCCATTGATATTACTTTTCAACAATAAACATCTGATGATTAAAACGTTCATTTGAAAAAATATAACCCTCCCATCTAATTAAAATATGAGATAACATTATCTAATATAGTTAAAAAATATTCCATAATTCAATCTATAGTTTTAAGTTATACATAGGTTAGAGTGGCTAATATTTGCAAATCTATAGTCCACTTTCACAGTGGTATGAGTTGCGAACTACAAGTTTGTAATGTGATTAGAAATGCAATTCGGATGGGTAAAGAACCAAACGGAACCAAACGATGAGCAATAAATACGATTATCCAAATCTTACATGCCGTCAGTGTAGTACGGTGGTCATGAAACTGCCTTCCTCGGGCCTAGTGCCACCGCTGCTGCTTCCACGGATGTTGGATCTGCCGCACAGCCCCAACAGGAGAATCATCATCTACTTCCATGTCTATGCTGCTGCAGAACGTACAGCCTGACGACTGCCCCCTATGCCACAATCAGAAAGCCTTTTGGCAGCTTTTGCTGCCCGGACCAACCTCCATCTTTCAGACTCTTATCTAGCCTAGTCACCATTCAATTCCCGCAGTGCTCTGCGCACATCAGTCTGACAAAGAGAATGAATCTACGCAATCGATCGTTCAATATCATCAACTGCCTTGCTCTACTTATGTTCAGCCATTGGTACGTTCAATGTGTACTTTGGAAACCGCAAAATTGCTTTCAATTGCAGTTTCAGTGACCGTAGCAATTTCGCTCGTTGCTCCCCGATACGATAACAGTTCGCAGATTCGTTCCCAATCAAAGTTTGTGTTCTCTTTCGTTACTTCACCGTGAGCTCAATAGGAATTCATAAAAAGCAGTTACGCTCCTATCTTCGCGATTCTAGCTTCAACCAAAATGTGTGAAATCATACGTACTGACCTTGTGTTGATTGAGGAGAAATATTCTCGGCTGGGAATTGAACTAGGGAGGTCATGATTCAGGATATTTGTAGAGATAGCAATCGTTGCTGTAATCCAACCTTCTGTCGAAACCTCTAGCCGCAGCTTGCAAGAAGTGATACTAGTAGAAGTAGTAGTAGTAGTGCTGTAGTCGCCGCCATCCTTGATTTTGGATTCGTCCCTATGGAGGCTAGGGTTTAAGCAAGAAGTACATATTTGAAGATTACCGTAGACCAAGCAGCCAGAAGCAGATACAGGACGATGCTACTGGCCTTTGCTATCGATATGGAAGCGTTCTGGTGGAAAGCGAAGGTGGACATTTCGACTCTCATTGTTTACGTGCAATTCAGAATGGATATTCCGGCCCTTCCATTTACAAAAGTGATTGAAGTATGACCTCGACCTGGATCTCACCGCTGTTCCAGTTGTCAGAGGACATGTTCTCATCAAATCAGCTTCTCTGATTTGATCCCGATGTTGCTGATCTGGACAGAAGGTAAACCCGATCTCCCAAGGGAGCACACACACAGCTTATGTTCTCGATCGAATTTTCAACTCGTAGCCGACAGCTGACAGACTTTGCTCAATTTAAACATTTTCTAGCAGTAAGGAGAATGATATATGTATTTGACTTCTTTGAGTCATGATAGGTCATGCATCACCGCACTTGATGTGATCTGAGCGGAATATGAATATCGAAAACTTTCGAAAGCAAATCATGGTGGCTGTAAAAACGATAAATCTTTCTTACAAAAGTACTAGTTTTAAACGACTATTGAAGATAATGTAGTCGTTTGGCGTTAGTAGTGAGGTTATCTTAGGTGGGATGCAAAGTAATTTCCCATTGCAAATCAGGTCAATTTGATACGGGGATAAGACATTAGTATTTAGTATTAGATGGTCTGACTGTATTAGGCGTATGGACAAACATGCGGGACCAAGCCCCATATTACCTGGTGTCTGCTTTGATGGCGTATTACAATACTTAAGTACTGTTGTACATTCTACCAATCTCATATCAATCTTATCACAATCTTGACAATAGATTCAATCTATTACAATTTATAGGCGGGCCTGCAGAAAAATGATCATTTTTCTCCTACACGTAGTTTGATTTGAGTCAAAGGTTGCGTGACAATAATTAACGAGTAAAACTGCTCACTGCGGAGTGAAGATATCTGATGTAGGACACAAAAGCGACGTCTATGTTTTATACTGGTTTGGACATGTGTAGAAAACTTTGCCCGGAGCAAGTGGTTTATAGAATTGATTCCTGTTTTTCACTGACCCTCACAGGTAGTAAATGACTACATATCAATTTGTATACTCGAAGCACCTTTAAGCTCGCTCATGGTCAGCATAATTGAGTGAAAATATATTTGAGGAAAATGGGAGCTTAGACATATACATGCAAGTCATAAATTTGATAATATGCAATACCACACTTGGTAAGAATAAAAAAACGATTCTAGCTTTCCTAGTAGCCCAGGTTCAAGTATGATACAGGAGAGTTTGGTCAACTCCGGGACGAGAAATACCATCATTGTGTTCTTTTCTTGTGATCCACTAAGTCAGATTTGCGGTCATTCATTCTGATAGTAATTAGTTTAGTGTTTATATATATATATATCAACCAAATATCAACCAGTCCACTAGCTCTGAACATTCGGCGGAAGTCCTTCAGCTACAAAATGCAGTAACTTCGTCAAGCTGTAGCTCCTCTTGCGCGGTGATAGAACTAAGGACACAAAAGCGCAGAGAAATGAGTTCATGAACTGCACTTCTGAAACTGGAAAATCCCCAAGGCAAAATGCCTTGAACTACTTTATACTTTCTAAGTCCTAACTACCTAACTGAGAAAAGATTCAGTGTCACACCATAACAGTCTATTAACGAGTTTGAATTCTCAGGCACTAGTCATTCCCAGAAATACTGCGGAGGCTACCCCTGAAAGCGCCCCAGGCAGCGTACAACCTGAATTGTTAACCAAGGTTTACTCAAAGTAACAAAACTTCACATTGGCATTTAGGGGGAAAAATCCCGAAGGAGTACAAACAGGAACAATCACCCGAAGGTGTACGTACGAACTGCTTAAGTATCTAACCAGTTCACTAGCTCTAAACATTCAACAATCACCCGAAGGTGTACGTACGAACTGCTTAAGTATCTAACCAGTTCACTAGCTCTAAACATTCAACAATCACTCCAAAGGTGTATGCCCGAACTGCTCAAGTATCTAACCAGTACACTAGCTCTGAACATTCGGCCGAAAGCCTTCAGCTACAAAATGCGGTAACTTCGTCAAGCTGTAGCCTCTCTTGCGCGGTGATAGAACTAAGGACACAAACGCGCAGAGAAAATGAGTTCCTGAACTGCACTTCCAAAATTGGAAAATCCTCAAGGCAAGACGCCTTGAATTACTTTATACCTTCTAAGTCCTAACTACCTAACACTCTACTCTACGCTACACTTCATGTCATCCGCTATGCCTCCTGTGCAAAGGCCAACCGCGCACTGCATCTCTACCAAACAAGTCCTCTGCTCTACTGCGCAAACCCAACCGCCGCAACACCGCGGTCACCTCCGCCTCGAGGTTCGCATTGGCGTCTCGCGACCTCGCCAAGAAGACATCTAACCGCTTCGCCACTCGCCGCCGGCTCCGACTGTCACCAGACATCAAGTCCGCCGCACGAATCTCCAACTCGCGCAAGGTGACTCTCTCTCGCGCTGCCACCTCCCAGAGAGTGTAACCTCTTAGACACTTGTTCATGCGCGCGACTAACTCCTCCCGTGTGCGATCTGTCGCGCGCCGGTTGTCGCCTTCAAACTCTACTAACTGCAGCTCAGCTTCTGCACGCTACGCTCTCAATTCGTCGAACTGCGATTGCAGGCGACGCAGTAACTCCTCATCTGCATGGCGTGCGATCTAACACTGCTCCAACAACCGCGTCTACCGCACGAGCTCCTCTCCCAAGGTGCTTTTATGAGCTCGCTCAAAATTGAGCTCCGCTTTGATCTTCTCCCGCTGCTTCTCAAATTCTCTCTGTGCCTCGGCCGCCTTGTCATTGCGCAGCTGTGGTAATCCACTTTTTGTTTTTGTGCGAAATTTAAACAGTTTTGGAAAACAGTACCGCAGCAGCAATTGTAAATAATAATCGGTACACTAAAATAGAGTGAAAATGGATGATCGCGGGTCTAGGAGAATCCTGGAGAATCATCGAGTTGGGCGCAATGTCCGTGACAGGCGCCCTGGCCCGAACGGACGGTTCAGACTGAGGGGAAGCGCCTTCGGCGCAAGCAGGAGAACGACTTCGGCGATAAAATGAATCCCTCATAACTATCTCAATTCTTAACCCCTTGATTTGGTTAGGATCTTGCTCAAAATCGAAATAGCTCAAAACGCTCATTCTAACGAGCCCAATAACTCTTAGAATGGATAAGGGATCACTGAGTTATGAGTGTCGGAAGTTATTGAGATGGGGCGCCTTCGGCGGAGGAACGCCTTTGGGGATATGCCTTTGGCGGTATACTCCTTCGCCTGAACGCCTTCGGCGCCAGCGCATTGATATAAGGTCAATGGCTTTGGCGGTGTGACGTCGGCCGTACGCCTTCGCCGGACACGTGTGCCTTCGGCGGAACAAAACACCTGCGGCAAGAGCACCTTCGGCGGGACAAGAAAGAACAACGGAAACGACAAGACGCATTAACTTCGGTCAACGCCTTCGGCGAAAGCGCCTTTGGCGACGTACACCTTCAAGGATACGCCTTCGGCGATGCGGGAGAGTGCCTTCGGCGGAAGACGTACGCCTTCGGCAATGCGGAGAGAGTAAATCGGGAATCGGCCAGAGACGAAGTCCTTCGCCGCCACGCCTTCGGCGATGCGCGAGCAAGGCTAAGTCGACGGACGACGGCGGAAATCAAATTCAATTCTCGGGCGTGTGAGTTCGCACAACGGCGGAGCGTGAAGCAGAGCGTGCGAAGGAGGCCGTTACGCCTCCAAGCCGGCGCTGCAATCAAGTGGATTGACCATGTAATAACCCACTAAAGGCTAAAACTACAATATAGTGGTAGAAAGGTCGAACCCACAGGGACAGAGGAACACACAGGGTACAAAGTGTCACATTTAACAGACTATTGAGGAGTTTGAATTCTCAGGCGACTGTCACTCCCAGAAATACTGCAAGTGTTCACTCGGAGCGCACTCGAAGGTCGCACAGTGCAGCGTAACACACACACACACACACACACACACACATGAAACTACAGAAACACAACCCAGAGATCGGTTAGGACCTCTACTCAAGATTTCAGGGGGGAAAGTCTCTCGCGAGCACTCGGCAAAGCTGCGGGTAGTGACTTCCAACTCCGGCTTTTACAACCCTTCCACTAGCTTTCTGCTAGCGTAGGGAAACCCGGGTTGGACTTCCTACTTCGGATCGAAGTCACTCACACGTGGTGAACAACACTCTCAACTCACAAAACGCGCAGAGAACACAGGTCCGCACGGAGGGACTCACTGAGAAACGTTCTAGTAACACACCATAACAGTCTATTGAAGAGTTTGAATTCTTAGGCACTTGTCATTTCCAGAAATACTACAGGGGTTACCCTGAAGGCACCTGCTGCAGCGTAACCTGAATTTACAACCAAGGCTTACACGAAGTAGCAAAACTTCACTTTGGCATTCAGGGGAAAAATCCCGAAGGAGTACAATCAGAAACAATCACTCGAAGGTGTAAGGGGGAAACTGTTCAAGTATCTAACTCGTCACTGGCTCTGAGCATCGGCAATCACCCGCAGGTGTAGATCCGAACTACTCAAGTCTCTAACTAATGTACTAGCTCTGAACATTCGGCCGAAGGCCTTCAGCTACACAATGCGGACCGCCAAGGTGTAGCTCCTCTTGCGTGGTGACAGAACTAAGGACACAAACACGCAGAGAAAAAGAGTTCCAGATCTGCACTTCCAAAACTGGAAAAATCCCAAGGCAAGACGCCTTGAACTACTTTATACCTTCTAAGTCCTAACTAACACTACACTGCACTATGCTACACGCTTGCACGGAACCACGCTACACTACACTCCGCAGACCCTGTGCTTCGCCTCCTGTGCGATGGACTGCCGCGCACTAACTCCCTACCCTGCCAGTCCTCAGCTCGACTGCGCAGTCCTAATCGCCGCAACACCGCGGAAACCTTCGTCTCAAGGGTGGCCATGGTGTCCTGTGACTTCGACAGAAAAGAATCCAGCTTCTTCGCTACTCGCCGCCGACTCCGACTGTCACCTGTCAACAACCCGGCTGCACGAAGCTCTAACTCACGCAGTGTGAGTTTCCTGCGCCGCCACTTCCCAGTGGGCGTAGCCCCTGAGACAGTGGGTGACTCGCCTCGCCATCTCTTCCTTCGTGCGATCTGCCTCTCTTCGGCGATCGTCTTCAATTACAACCAACTGCGATTCGGCCTCCGCACGTTGTGCTCTCAATTCCCTGCACTCGAACTGCAGCATGCGGATTAATTCCTCATCCGTCTGTCGTGCGAGCTAACATTGCTCTAACAACCGCGTCTGTCGCACGAGCTCCTCTGACAAAATTCGATTCTAAGCCTGCTCAGAATCTAGCGCCTCTGTGAGCTTCGCCTGCCCCTTGGCGAACTCTTCCAGCCTCTCATCCTTCACCCTGTCGAAGTGTTTGTACACCTTCTTATTGAGGTTGTAGTGACCCCACAAGCACTCATGCTTCTCCCGCAGAGCCTTAAGTTCCTGGTCCACACGGGCCAGCAACTTGCTGGTGTGGACTTTAGTGCGAGTTCGCCTGCGCACTAACTCAACGTAGGACCCAGGCTGGCGAGGGTCCGCGTACTTCTCCATCTTGCGATCCAAGTACCTCAGCAGAGGTACTACCTGCTCACAGAGCGCCGCCGCCGGCGCATTTACCAATTCCTCCTCCTCCTCCTCGGTGGATCCCGATCCCGACACTGATTAAGTGGATCCTCCTTCTTCATCATCCTCCGAATTGAGGATTTCGGTCGCCATTGAATGCGTCGGCGACTGGTCTGGGCGGGGCTGCGAGATGTCTGCGTGCTTTGCCGCCGCTGGCGCTCCTGCAGCCTCGCTGCTCCCTGCTAAAATGTCCAAGGCGGTGGATGAATGTGGCCGTGCCAAATTCCCATCGTCCGCCTGTCGTGCCGCGACTGTAATCTCTTTGCCGCCGGCGTCTACCGCCGAGGGCGATCGTGCGGAATGTACCTGCGCGGGGTGTAATTGCGCATCGCGCGTACAAATTTCACCCTGCGGACAGTCAATCCACTGCACCGATCGGTCCTGCTCCACCCTTAGGTCATGCGCCAGGGATGCGTCCGGCCTACGCGTAGGCGCAATTCTCGGCGCTTCTTCCGCCGAGGGCGGTTGAGCCGAAGACGGCCCGCCCGATGTCCCTTGGCTCGAAGGCCCTTCCGCCGAAGGCGCACCTTCCGGCGGATTTCCCGCCGAAGGCGCGGCTCCCGCCGGCTCTCTGGTTGTAACCCGGTGGCCCGAAGGCCCTAGCGCCGAAGGCGCATATCCCGGCGATCTCTCCGCCGAAGGGCCTTGTCTCGAAGGCCCTTGAGCCGAAGGCGGGTCTTCCGCCGGCTCCTTCCCCTTTCTGCGTTGCACCGGGGGTGAGTCCTGCCTATGCATAGGCACCCGCCTATGCGTAGGCGAACTTTCTCTGCCTATGCGTAGGCACAAGTCTACGTCTGCAAGGGGTCGCATATGCGTAGGCGGCACACTCATCCGCGCCGCACGTGGTAGCTCTTGACCCGAAGGTCGTCTCTCCTCCGCCGAAGGCGTAGGGTGGTCTACTGCCCCTTCGGCCGTCCGCGTAGTCCCATCCTTCTCCGGGGACGGACTTCCTTTCTCTGTGGCGATCGTCGCCGTTTCTGCGCTGCTGGCCGGTAACAAAAGCCTGCGCGCCTTCTGCTTCGGCCGGCTGCAGATCTCGTGCAGTGGCCGCTTCCGGGCGAGAGCAGCTGATTCTTGATGTTGCTCTTTCTCCGGTTCCTCTTGTAACCATCTTTAGTTAGTTAGAACTAAAGTAGAGGTTACTCTGAATATTGATGTAGATACTTTAGTGTGCACTAGTCATAGCTGCCACGTCAGCGATCCGCGCACTTGGTAGGTACAGAGTGGATGTGTTAGTTGACAGTGCCACGTCAGCAATCCGTGTGCTTGTAGGTAAGGATTGAGTGTGTTAGTTAGTGTGTTAGTTGGGTGCGCCACGTCAGCGATCCGTGTGCTTGTTAGGGTTATCCGCCACGTCATCCATCCACTAGGAGTGGTATGGATGGTGGGGATTAGATCTTATCACCTTGTACTTGTTGGTGAGAGCTATATAAGGGAGAGGAGAACCATTGTTGGTATCTCTCATCTTCAGAGTTTACGTTTCTATCTTCGAGTGAAATTCTCTCTAAACCCTAGTGTTACAATGGTATCAGAGCGACCTTGCTCTTTCCTTGAGTGTGGATTACCCCTCATGGAATAGCAAGTGAGTGATGATGGAGTGTAGTCTTGAGAGTGTATAGAGGTTGGCAGAGGTCATTCATCTGCATGTAGAGAGAGGTGGAAGGGGGACATTGTGTTTTTGCAGATATGGACGGGATTGACAGGAATCCAGTACCGCACTGGCCAATTCCTAACCTATTCGATATTCACCTTCGTTGCATGGAGAAACATCATTTTCGGATGTACCTTGTGGCTTGTTGGGGTGCAGATTTTATGACTAGAGTGATGGAGTCAAGAGTGCCACTGATTCTTCCAATAGTTACTTATGGAGAGACTTGGGATTGTACTATATACATTCTATACTAATTGTTTCATGGATTTGAACCGCGAACCACCTGTCCTGGTTCGATTCAGCACTTATGTAGAGATTAGAACAGTATATAGACAGAAGAGGATATGGAGAGATTTTCTTGTGAGGAATTATGGAGAGGAGTACTATAGAGCTGTGATAGAGTCACCTGCACCTTTTGTGACTCCTTTGTTGAGAGGTCACATAATGATTATACTCACTTTGTATTAGAGGGAGTGTGAAAAAGCATGGGAACATCAATTGATATGGGTGAGGTTCTCAATGCAATCATGGCGGAGATGAAGGAGTTGAGAAAAGCGATAGTAGATGGGCATACCAAGCAGCAAGCCATGGAAGATAAAATCTTTGCATTAGAGAGTGAGAAAGTAGATAGAGAGAGAGTTGGAGAGATGGAAGTTGAACCTCAAGTTCAAGCTTCCCAAGTTCAGCCAGAACCAACTCCTATTGATGCAGCAGAGGCAAATAGGAGACGTCTTCAAGAGATTGAAGATCAAGCAAATCTTTTGCTTCGAATGGGAAAATCCTGTAAGGTGGAAGCTTACAAAGGGAGTAGAGCAATGGGAGTGTTAGAGGGATGGATTATGAGGATGAATATTCATTTATCCCATTTTCATGTTTCTGATTATATTGCAGGAATGTTCATGAGATCTTATCTTACGGATAAGGCTCTCACATGGTACACAACATGGGAGAGAATGCTTTCAGAACGAGGTGCTACCATTTCGTGGAGTGGAATGCAGGAAGGACTTCTGCAAAATTTTCAAGCGGTGGATTCTCTTCAAACTGCAAGAATGAAGTTGTGGGATCTGAAGCAGAAAGGAGGTATTCATGAGTACATTGAAGAATTTCGTGATCTTCAAGTATCTATCATGGATATGAGTGGAGCTGAAGCCTTGGACGTGTTCAAACGAGGCTTGAAAGATCGAATTCGAAAGGAGGTGATGGTAAGCAATCCATCTACTGTGAATGAAGCAATCGCAATTGCTCAACGAATTTCAGGTGCTTTTGGTGTCACACACGGTGAGCCAGTGAGCAATTTTAGAGATCCATCTGGTCCAACACCGATGAAGTTGGGAAACCTTCGACGTAGAGAAGGTTTTGCACCAACAAGAGGACCACCACCAAGATTTGGAGGTGAGATTAGGCGACCAGGAGTTCCAAATTTGCAAGAAGGTTATGCAAATAATGGAATGGTTCGAGGAGGAGCTGGAGTTCGTGACAATCGCCAATGCTATGCATGTGGACGAATGGGTCACATAGCCAAGTTTTGTCGAGTTCGGCCGACACAACAAGGAGGACGGCCCATGCAGCGACGACCGTTCAACAATATGGAGGGGATAGAGTATGAAGAGGTGGAGGAAGCAGTTTCGGGAAACGAAGATCACCAGTAATCTTGCCTCGCGGCCTTACTGGTTCTACAAAGCGAAGAAAAGGCGAGGTTGGAAGAAAGCAATGGTTGGGAGCTCATGGAAGGAGTAAGAAGCAAGCTCAACTCATTGTCACTGATGGTTTCATGGAAGGACACAAGGTGAGAGTTTTAATTGATCCTGGAGCAACTGAGAATTTTCTATCAAGGAGTGTTGCTATGAAGTTAGGTTTGATGTTGATGAAGGACGTGAGTGAAGAAGTTGAATTGCCAAACGGGCAAACTGAAGTGATAGAAACACTACCACGGAGTGTAGAATTATCCATAGGTAGATACAAGGAGAGCATTGAATGGAGAGTAATTCGTTTAGCTCGGTATGATGTCATCCTTGGAATGCCATGGATGGAACAATATAATCCGAAGGTAGATTGGAGAAGAAAAGTGATTACAAGTAGCGGATGGAAGATCTATGGAGATAGAATTAGATCTCAGAATAGGAATTTACCCCTCTTTGTGATGGGTACAGCATCCATTTCTAGAGATGATGTATGTTTCCTTGGACTTATAAGAGATATTGGGTCCACGGACAAACCTTACATCCCGGAGTCCTTGAACGACATTTTTATGGAGTATAAAGATGTTTTTCCAGATGATCTACCTGCAGGATTACCACCAAAGAGGCGAGTTGATCACAAGATTGAGGTGATACCTGGAAGTACACCAACTTGCAAAGCTCCATATCGTTTGGCTCCAAACGAATTGGAAGAATGCAAAGCTCAAGTGGAGGAGATGTTGAGCAAGGGATTCATTCAGCCAAGTGTTTCACCTTATGGAGCTCCAGTACTCTTTGTGAAGAAGAAGGATGGATCCATGAGACTATGTATCGATTATCGCGGGTTGAATCAGCAAACGGTGAAAAACAAATATCCATTACCTCGTATGGATGATTTGTTTGATCAACTTCAAGGAGCGAAGTACTTCACCAAGCTAGATTTGAGAAGCGGCTACAATCAAATTCGAATTGCAGATGAAGATGTTCACAAGACAGCTTTTCGTACTAGGTATGGACACTTTGAGTATCTGGTGATGCCTTTTGGTCTCACTAATGCACCAGCTACATTCATGGGATTGATGAACGATATCTTTCGCCCTTATCTAGATAAATCTGTCATTGTTTTTCTAGATGATATATTGGTGTATAGCAAAACTTTGAGTGATCATAGAAGTCATTTACGAGAGGTACTTCAAGTTTTAAGAGACAATCAATTGTATGCCAAAGCTTCAAAATGTGAATTTGGCAAGTCAGAAGTAGATTACTTGGGTCATAGAGTTACAGCTACAGGAATCCAAGTGATGAGTGAGAAGATAGAGGCCATTCAGAAATGGATAGCACCTGAGGATCAAACTCAATTGAAGAGTTTTCTAGGGCTCACTGGATTCTATCGTAGATTTGTGAAAGGTTTTGCTCGACTAGCTCAGGCCTTGACTTCCATGTTAGGGAAAGGTCAGAAGTGGAGATGGGGAACAGCTCAAGAGTTAGCTTTTCAAGCATTGAAAGATGCTTTGTTACACGCACCTATTCTCAAGTGGTATGATCCTAACCGTTCTATCAAGTTGGCCACTGACGCATCAGGTACAACAGTAGGTGGCATACTTCAACAAGAATGGGAGGATGGATGGCATCCAGTTGCTTTCTATTCTCGAAAGTTGGTGGCGGCGGAACAAAATTATCACACGACAGAACGGGAGGAGTTAGCTATCGTGTTGGCAACCAAACATTGGAAGCATTATCTGGGTGATAAGGAGTTTGTGGTGGAGACTGATCATAAACCCTTGGTTTATTTGGAAACTCAGAAGGATCTGTCCAAACGACAAATTCGATGGGCAGAGTGGCGTCAACGCTTCAACATGAAGATTGTGTACGTGGAGGGAAAGAAGCAACTTGCAGATGCTCTCACACGCATGCCTTGTTTGAATCATGTTGCAGAAGTGAAAATTCAGGCGGATTGGTGGAGCAAGATGTCACAAGCCACAAAGGAGGATGAAGAGATCACTCGAGCACTACAAACTGGAAAGGCAGAGAAATCTCGAGGTTTGGCGTTTTACAATCAGCGTATATGGATTCCACAAGATCACGATTTGCGCACAATGATTTTGGCAGAAAGTCATGATACAGCCATTGCAGGTCATGTGGGAGTGGAGAAAACCGTGGAGAGTATACAACGAGTGTACTTTTGGCCCAAAATACGTGAGGATGTGGAGTCTTACGTTCGAAGTTGTGTTGCTTGTCAACAAAACAAGGCAAGTAATCAAAAACCAGCGGGTTTATTACAACCTCTTCCTATTCCCGAACAGCGGTGGGAACATGTCACCATGGATCTTGTATGTGAGTTACCAAGGACTTCGTTAGGACATGATTCAGTGGTGGTTTTTGTGGACAAATTGAGCAAGATGATTCACATCAGGCCAACCACAAAAACAGTAACAGCTCCACAACTAGCTCAATTGTATCTAGACGCAGTTTTTGTGAATCATGGCTTAAGCAAAGTGTTAATCACGGATAGAGGTACTCACTTCACTAGTTTATTTTGGAAAACTTTGTTTAGTTTTTTCAAAACAAAACTAGCAATGTCAACGGCCTATCACCCTCAAACTGATGGACAAACTGAGAGGGCAAATAGAACCATAGAGGATATGCTACGAGCATTCACATTAGAAGAGCAAGAAGAGTGGGACAACCTTTTGCCACTTGTGGAATTTGCATATAACAATTCTGTTAATGCATCCACAAAAGTGTCTCCATTTTTTCTTATGTATGGAGCTCATCCGATAACTCCTTCAAGTTTGATGAGACTTCCGAAAGGAGAGGAGTTTTCGACCAAAGTTGCAGCAGTCAACGAATTCATGGAGCATATTCACCGAGGACTACATCAGGCCAAGGAGAAGTTGGTGATAGCTCAAAATCGGCAAAAGCAGCATGCCGATGCTCATCGTAGAGAAGTGATTTTTGAGGTTGGAGATCATGTTTGGTTATCTACAACGAATTTGTCTCTTGTAGGAACACCAAAGTTAAACCCTAGGTACATTGGTCCATTTTTGGTTTTGAAGCGTGTTGGTGAAGTGTCATACAAGTTGGAACTTCCGTCACATATGAAAATACATCCAGTATTTCATGTGTCACGATTGCGAAAACATGTACCACGACCAAAACAATTCACCAATCAACCAGCACCACCTCCTCTTCCAACCTTGATAGCAGATCATGAGGAGTTTGAGGTAGAAAAGATACTCAAGAAACGTATTCGAGGTCATAAATATCCCAAAGTAGAGTATTTGATTCAATGGAAAGGCTATCCATCGTATGAATCAACTTGGGAACCAGCTAAAAATTTAGCAAATGCACCTTTGATAGTTCAGGAGTTTGAACGTATGTGCAACGAGGACGTTGCATCTTAAAAGGAGGGAGGTTTGTAACCATCTTTAGTTAGTTAGAACTAAAGTAGAGGTTACTCTGAATATTGATGTAGATACTTTAGTGTGCACTAGTCATAGCTGCCACGTCAGCGATCCGCGCACTTGGTAGGTACAGAGTGGATGTGTTAGTTGACAGTGCCACGTCAGCAATCCGTGTGCTTGTAGGTAAGGATTGAGTGTGTTAGTTAGTGTGTTAGTTGGGTGCGCCACGTCAGCGATCCGTGTGCTTGTTAGGGTTATCCGCCACGTCATCCATCCACTAGGAGTGGTATGGATGGTGGGGATTAGATCTTATCACCTTGTACTTGTTGGTGAGAGCTATATAAGGGAGAGGAGAACCATTGTTGGTATCTCTCATCTTCAGAGTTTACGTTTCTATCTTCGAGTGAAATTCTCTCTAAACCCTAGTGTTACACCTCTCTCCATCTTCGCTTCCACGGCACTCGCGCTGAGGGTGTGTCACTCCTCGCATCTTGTTGACCCGGCGGAGTGGAAGTCGGTGAGTCCTCCGCGTCGGTGTCTACTTCGTTATCCCGCACATACCTCCCGGGATGATCGACTGACAGTGGCGGAAATCGAGCACGCTCGGCCGCAGTCAAACAGTTCATCGACCGATAGAAGTTTATCAAGAAGGGGGAGAGGTGATTGAGCGTTCCTCCCCGCTCCTCAAACGCATGCTGTCACATCACCATATGCAGGATACGCGACCAGTGAACTAGAGCTCTAGCCAAGGTGAGCTCCACGAAGTACACCTGCCACAACGTGATGTACGTAGTGCGGTGCGGCTGCAACAGTTGCAGCAGCGCCATCGCTACGGTCCTGCGGAAACGATCTTTGTAATCGTGGGTCCTGTACCCGTTCTTGGAAGACCTCTCCCGCTTGAACAATTCCACAAATGAGGCTTCGTCCGCCTTCGTTACCTTGACGCTCTCACTGTCGAACAGGAGGTACCCGTCCTCACCTGCGCACCTCCCCAATGCCTATCCCCAATAGCAAACAGTCCATCGATCTACGTGCGGACGGAATCCGCGCGTAGGTTGTCGTTCCTCGTCCATCCATTCGCACACCATGTCTGCGCACACGTAATTCCATCCCCACAGCAAGAATTCGAGTTTCCTTGCAATCAGCCGGTCCTCAAAAGCACGCAACCCATTCTGCGGGAGCTTGAGTGGCACCATCCGCAGCTTCACCGATGTTGACATCGCGTTCTTGAAATTGGTTTGCGCAACTCTCTCTCTGCTAGGCCCGAGCCTCCTACTCGCGATTCTGTTTCCTCTGCAAACTCTAATCTCTCTCAATTCCAAATGTCGCGCACTCAATTCTCCCCCTGCCACCGGGTAACTCTCCGCGCGGTGGTGTCTAGAACGTCTCTCAGCTAAAAGGTGGACGCGCGCAACTCGCACAAGAAATTGAAATCGCAAATTCAAGAATGGGGTGTCCTCTGTCCGCTCGCAGGAGGTCATGGTCGGCTCTCGATCGTGAAAGCCGAATCACTTGATGGCTGCGCCGGCTCCGAGGTAAAACAGCCTTCTCTCTCACGCACGGCTTCACGATCCGTGTGGTACCCCACTTTTGGTATTTTTGAGGAAATTAAAACATTTTTGGAAAACTGTCCCGCGGCAGCAGTGTAAATAGCCCTCGGTGCATCAAAATAGAGTGATGTGGTACCCCACTTTTGGCAATTTTGAGGAAATTAAAACATTTTTGGAAAACTGTACCCCGGCAGCATTGTAAATAGCCTTCGGTACATCAAAACAGAGTGAATCCGGAAGATCGCGGGGATTCTCGAGGGATCTTGTAGAATCTGGGATTTGGGGTGCAGTAGTAAGGTCAGGCACCACCCTCCCTGCGAGCTCCGCAGTTAGGATCTCTACGGCGCAAGGCGCAAAACCCGCCTTCGGAGGTTGCGTCCGCGGCTGTAGGGAAACCCTCGTAATTAGGTAACCCTCGGGCGCCTTGACCAAGTTAGGATCCCGTTGGAAAGAGCTCGACGCGCTGATTCCAACGAGCCCAAGAACGCTTGGAACGGACGAGGACTTAGGGAGTTATCGCTACTGGAAGAAACGGAGGCGGTCGCCTGCGGCGGAAGGAGTTCGCCACCGGCGCGAATTCCGCCTGCGCGGAAGGGGGATTCAAGTTTTGTCCTATGCGCGGACGAAGGCGTTCGCCTGTGCACAGGCGAAGTAGGGTTAGGGAAGGCGCGAAGTCCGCCTACGCACAGGCGTTCGCCTGTGCACAGGCACTTCGGCGTCGGCGGGAGATCCGCCTTGGGCCCTAGAAATGCGCCTTGTGAGGTAGAAAGTGTACGGCGCCTTCCGCGCCAGCGCAGCGCAGCGTACGTCGGAAGACCGCCAGAGTAATCCAATAGGTACGGACCGTGCGGACGGCACGGGTGGATGCGCTCTTGGACGGACGGAGTTGCGGCGGCGGAAGCGCCGACGGAGAGACAAGGAACGGACAGACTGGACGGAGACGGCTGACCACGGTCAACGCCTTCCGCGCCAGCGCGGCGCCGCGGACGGAATTCGCCTGCGCACAGGAGAACGCCTGTGCACAGGAGGATGTTCAGGTTCCGCGCCGGCGGAGAATCCGTCGAGGCCCCTGCCTGCGCACAGGCAGGAGTTGAATTTTCGTCCGACATGCGGACACACGCGTCAAGGCAGAAGGAGATTGGCCGAGGGGCGGTACGAACAAGTGTACCGCGCAAGGCGGAAAACTCGCCTTCGGCGCTACGCCCCCATGTCCGGAGGGTGACACGCTCGCGGAGTTCAAATCCGCCAATTCGAGCGTGAGAGTTTAATCGACGACGGCGGAGCGTGAAGCCGCGCGTGAGAGCGAAGACCGTTCCAGCGTACAGCCGGCGCGGCCATCAAGTGAGACGTTCTTCACGACCAAGAGACGACCATGACCTTCGACCGGGCGGCGGAGAGCGTCCCATTCTTGAATTCGCGATTCCAATCTCTTGTGCGCGCTGCGCGCATCCATCTGCTGGCTGCGGACCATTCTCGTCGTCGTCGCACAGGAGATTTCTTGTTGATTGAGGGAGAAGTGAGTGCGCGTGATTTGGAATTGAGAGCGATTAGAGTTTGCCGAGAGAGAAGGAAACGCGGACAGTGCGGAAGTAGAATGAGCGGGCGAGCGAACCCCAGGAACGCAATGACGAGACCGAGCAGATTGCGGATGGTGCCACTTCGCCTGCCGCAGAACGGGCTGCGCGCTTTCGAAGAGCGCTTAATAGCAAGAAAGCTCGATTTCTTGCTATGGGGATGGAATTACATCTGCGCGAATATGGTGCGCGAGTGGCTAGAGCCACAGGGACCACCCTCGCGCGGATTGCGTCCGCATGTTGACCGGTGGACAGTCCAAGATTGGGCGCAGGCGTTGGGAAGATGTGCTGGCATGCCAGGGCATCTCCTTTTCGACAGCGAGAGCATCAAGGTGACCAAGCAAGAAGAAGCGCAATTTGTGGAGCTGTTCAAGACCGGGAGGTCTACCAAGAATGGGTACAGGACCCGTGATTACAAAGATCGATTTCGCCGGACTTTGTCCGCGGCGCTGATGCAATTACTGCAGCCGCACCGCGCCTGCTACATCACATTGTGGCAGGTCTCTTTTGTGGAGTGCGTCATCGAGGGAACTCCAATTCACTGGGCGAGCATCCTGCACAGAGTGATGCGACAGCACGCGTTTGAGGAGAAGGGGGGAACGCTAAACCATCTTTCTCCTTTCCTCATCAATTTTTATCGACAGCGGAATTGTTTGACAGCGGCGGAGCTTGAACATTTTCCGCCATTGTCCATCGACCATCCCGGGAAGTATGTGCGGGAGAACGAGGTCGACACTGATGCGGAGGAGTCACCGACTTCTACCCCATCAAGACGGAGAGACGAAGGGAGACACACCCCTGCAGCGCGAGTGCCGCGGAAGCGGCGATGGAGGGAAGAGGCCGAAGAGGAGCAGCATCAAGAACTCTCTGTTCCCATTCGACCGCGGCCGCTGTGCGAGCCATACAGCCGGCCGAAGCAGAAGGCACGCAGACTGGTGTTGCCAGCTGACAGTGCAGACACGGCGACGATTGCGACGGAGATAGGAAGTGCGTCGCCAGAGAGGCGAGAAGAAGCGCGGACGACCGCAGGAGCGACGGGCCACGCTGCAACCTCGTCGGGAGAGAGGCCGCCTACGGGCCAAGGGCCTCCGGAGTTACCACGTGCGATGCGGACAGATGTTCCGTTTGCGCACAAGCAAACCTCCGCGGACGGACGAGCCTCCGCGGACCGGCGAACACAAGTGGACGTGGATCTACGCTTACGCGTGGGAAGGAGCAGTCCGCCTGTGCACAGGTCGCCTGTGCACAGGTCACCTGTGCACAGAACACCTCCACACGTGCCGCCTGTGCACAGGCAAGAATCACCCCCGTTCCAACGTAGGAAGGGGAAGGAGCCGGCGGAAGAACCGCCTACGAGACACCGGCTCTCGGGGCCAGACCCTCCGGCGCACCACGCGCCGCAATTCGCGCCTTCGGCGCCAGGGCCTTCGAGCCGAGGGGATACGAGCAGAGAGCGTGCGGAGGCCGCACCATCGGCGGGAAGTACGCCGATAGATGCGCCTTCGGCGGTAGGGCCTATAGGCCAAGGAGCATCGGGCGTGCGGCCCCCGGCCATGTCGCCTTCGGCGATAGATGTCCGCGGCGCTACGCCTGCGGCGGACAAGGCGCCGGCACATGCGCCTGCGCACGGGCCGGACACAGCCCCCACGGACCGATCAAGGGAGCAGCAGACGGTGGAGCGGAGTGACTGTCCGCGGGACGACATCTCGATGCGCGATGCGCAATCCAACCCCGCGCAGCCACCCTCCGCTCGATCGCCTTCGGCGACGGACGACGGCGACAGAGAGAATGCGGTGGGCAATCAACCAGCGAGCGACGGGGATGCCGCTCGGATACATTCGCCTTCCGCCTTAGACATTTTGGCGACGAGCAGCGAGGCTGCAGCCGTGCCTTCGCAGGCAGCACACGTCGAGGACGTGCAGCCCCACTCGGGGCAGTCGCCGACGCAATCAATGGCGACTGAAATTCTCCACTCGGATGATGAGGACGGAGGCTCCACGGAAGAAATGTCAGGAGCAGAAGACACCGAGGAGGAGGAGGAGGAAATTGTTGGAGCGCCGGCGGCGGCGCTCTCTGAGCAGGTGATTCCGTTGCTGCGGTACTTGGATCGCAAGGTCGATAAATACGCCGACCCACTCCAGCCGGGATCTTACATCGAGTTAGTGCGCAGGCGGACTCGCACTAAAGTCCACACCAGCAAGCTATTAGCTAGAGTGGACCAGGAGTTGAGGGACTTGAAGGAGAAGCATGAGTGCTTGTGGGGACAGTACAAGCTTAATCAGAAATTCTACAAGCACTCCGAGAAGATGAAGGATGAGAAACTGGGCGAGCTCACCAAGGAGCAGGTGAAGGTCAAGGAAGCACTCGATTTTGAGCAGGCCCAGAATCGGATTTTGTCAGAGGAGCTCGTGCGACAGACGCGGTTGTTGGAACAATGTCAGCTCGCACGGCAGGCGGATGAAGAATTAATCCGCAGTTTACAGTCAGAGTGTGGCGAATTGAGGGCGCAACGTGCTGAAGCCGAATCGCAATTAGTGACCATTGAAGAGGATCGCAGGAAGGAGGCGGATCGCACGAAGGTGGAGACGGCGAAGCGAGTCGCCCACTGTCTCAAGGGCTACGCCCACTGGGAAGTGAAGGCGCAGGAGAAACTCACACTGCGTGAGTTTGAATTGCGCGCAGCCAGGTTGTTGTCAGGCGACAGTAGGAGTCGGCGGAAGGTAGCGAAGAAGCTCGAGGCCTTTCTGTCGAAGGCACAGGATACCATGTCCGCCCTCGAGGGGGAGGTGTCCGCGGCGTTGCAGCGGTTGGGACTGCGTAGTCGAGCGGAAGAGTGGCAGGGTAGGGAGCTAGTGCGCGGCAGTCGGCCGCGCAGGAGACGTAGTACAGGTTCCGCGGAGTGTAGTGTAGCGTGGTTCCGTGCAGGCGTGTAGCGTAGTGCAGTGTAGTGTTAGGTAGGACTTAGAAGGTATAAAATAGTTCCAGGCGTTTTGCCTGGGGTTCTTTCCCATCAGAAGTGCAGATCAGGAACCCATTTCCTTTGCGTGTTTGTGTCCTTGAGTTCTGTCACCACGCACGAGGAGTTACAACTTAGCGTTCCGCATTTTGTAGCTGAAGGCCTTCGGCCGAATGTTCAGAGCTAGTACATTGGTTAGAGACTTGAGTAGTTCGGATCTGCACTTGCGGGTGACTGCCGATGCTCAGAGCCAGTGACTAGTTAGATACTTGAACAGTTTCGCCCCTACACCTTCGAGTGTTTCTTTCTGATTGTACTCCTTGGGATTTTTCCCCTGAATGCCAAAGTGAAGTTTTGCTACTTCGTGTAAGCCTTGGTTGTAAATTCAGGTTACGCTGCAGCAGGTGCCTTGAGGGTAACCCCTGTAGTATTTCTGGGAATGACAAGTGCCTGAGAATTCAAACTCTTCAATAGACTGTTGTTGTGTTACTGGAACGTTTCACAGTGAGTCCTTCAGTGCGGACCTGTGTTCTCTGCGCGTTTTGTGAGTTGAGAGTGTTGTTCACCGCGTAGGAGTGACTTCGATCCGAAGTAGGCAGTCCAAACCGGGTTTCCTACACTAGCAGCGAGCTAGTGGAAGTGTTGTAAAAGCCGGAGTTGGAAGTCACTGCCCGCAGCTTTGCCGAGTGTACTCTTGAGAGACTTTCCCCCTGAAATCTTGAAGTAGAGGTCCTAACGGATCTCTGGGTTGTGTTTCTGTAGTTTCAGGTGTGTGTGTGTGTGTGTGTTACGCTGCACTGTGCGACCTCCGAGTGCGCTCCGAGTGGACACTTGCAGTATTTCTGGGAGTGACAGTTGCCTGAGAATTCAAACTCCTCAATAGTCTGTTAAAACGTGACACTTTGTACCCTGTGTGTTCCTCTGTCCCTGTGGGTTCGACCTTTCTACCACTATATTGCAGTTTTAGCCTTTAGTGGGTTATTACATAAGAAGCCGACAACTTCTTTTTTGGCGCCGCTGCCGGGGACAGTTGCGTCAACACCGGGGTTTTTACGAGCAGCCATGCTCGGTGAATGTCGACTGGGGCTGGCGGGAGCAACCTAAGTGCTAGAGCTGTCCGCAAGTTCCGACGAGATTCAGAGAAGGCCGTGGAAGAGACACGGCGTCAAACCAAGAAAACACCAAAAAGAGTACCTAAGCCTAGTTCGGCCGACATCCTTGGGGAACCTACCCCCGGCGACTCGGAACCAAACTTGGTGCTTACAGTTCTACTAGATATTCCTTGCACGGACCCGCCTAGTGAAGTAGAACCGACCGCCCGAGGACCGTCGACAGACACACTGATGGCGGACGGACAAGCCAATGTGCGGCTACCTCAGCCGATTACTAAACATTCCTACCCGAAGTACAAAGGGAGTGGGGATGACGACGATGCAGATTCATACATCAAGTTATTCGAGTCGGTGTCTATTGCCAATCGCGAGATCGCAGACGACGACCGACTAAGGATCTTTCCAAGCCTTCTGCGGAAGAAAGCGAGGAGTTGGTATAATCACGAGAGCATCGATCCGACTGGGTTGACAACATGGGCCCAGCTGAAGGAGAAGTTCCTTCGTCGCTTTCGCGAGCTCGGCTACGACAGCCGGGTTTTGACGAAGTTACGTAATTTGCAGCGAGAGAAGAAGGAGAGTCTGCGTGACTACACTGAGAGATTTATGGACCTCCTCGACAGAATACCGAAAACAGGACCAGGGTCCCCTTTCTCGGTACAACAAGCTGTGGATTGGTACGTGACCGGTTTAACTCGGGAGATGGAGACTTTTTGCCGACGCAGCAAGTGCGACACTATTGAGGATGTGATTGCATCGGCAGAAGCCTTCGAAACTTCCACTCTCAACCGAAGAGGGAGAGAGAGACGGGAGTCGAAGGAGCGCAAACCGAAAGGAGGGCGAAGACGGCGTAGAGGTACAACTCCGTCATCGGAGGAATCGTCTTCGGACGAGAACCGTTCTTCATCCGAAGAAGAGGAAACCTCATCGTCGGAGGAGGAGAAGAAGAGGAAGAAGCATGGGTCAGCGAAGAAAAAGGGCATCCGACGAGTGACTACGGACAGAGCGCCGGGAGATATAGCTTCGAAGATGGAGACCCTTGTGAAGGACTTCGCCGATCTCAAGGTTCAAGTGGTAGGCGGGCATGATCGCCGAAAATCACCCGGGAGAGTGCGAGCGAACTTATGGTGTACTACGTGCGGGGCGGTGGGACATGCAAACACCGAGTGCCTTACCACCCGGCCGTCATATCCAGTCAACGCAGTAGAGTGGGCGCAACCGTACTATGGAGAGCACCCTCAGTACTATGGAGAGCACCCTCAGTACTATGGAGAGGCTAGCGAAGAGACAGCCTACGCCGTCCAGTCGGTGCCTACCCCTCCTGCGGTTTCAGCAATGCAAGTTCCACGATATATTCCGGTGGATCGGGCCACTACGGTACCTGTGAGGCGGAGAGCACCTCCAGGGACGTTTGACCCACCGCCACCGCGAGCTTGTTATAATTGCGGGGAAGTTGGGCACTTCTCACCGCAGTGTCCCCATCCAAAAAGGCGAAACGATTATGCTCCGACATGTAGCAATTGCAAGAAGGTCGGGCACACTGCGCCAGAGTGTGATCAGCCACCAGTCCCTCGGCCAGTGGTACGATTTGTGAACACTCCTGCCAAGGAGGACGTGCAAGTTAACCAGGTCGAAGTAGGTTCAGACGGGGATGGCGAAGACGAAGAATGGCCGGCTGAAGAGGTTATGTGCGCACGGGTCGAAACTCGTAGCTCCAAGAAATCCAAGGAGCAAGAGCGTGACACTCGCAAGCACGAACGGAGAACCGCCGACCGGACGGGAAAAGGAAAGGAGAAGACATCCAGCAAGTCCGACTCGCGACCTGCTCGGAGGTCTTCGACTACGCTGGAGGCACCAGCAGTGCGCCCCCAGGCAGCAGTCGAGGACGAGCCAGTGCGCCTACTGAAACGGGACTATGCTCCGGATATCCGCAACGAGGTAGCCAACCTGTTGCAGGAAGCGATCCGCACTCAAAAGGATCCACCGCGGCCAGACCTGACATCCTCCCTTGGGGCGAAGTTGGCAGCCACCGTGGAACCTCGCAGAGCGTCGCCGACCCCGGCGCCCCAACGCGCCCACTATGACTTGGTTGAAGATCTCGGGAGTCGAAAAGTGAACATTACGTTCAAGCAGCTCTTGGAGGACAATAAGACGTATCGGAGAATGTTGATGCTTTTGCTAAGGCATCCGCGGAAGCCGCGCGCATCCACATCCTCTCAAGTATATCAAGTGGAGAGCGAAGACCAAGGGCCACCCGAGATCGATGTGGAGATAGCAGGATGTTGTGTACGCAGAGTGCCAATCGACTCTGGATCAGGAGTCAACATAATGACGGAGGATACAGCGAGAGCCTTGGGGTTCAGTCAATACGAACCCTCAAAGCGTGTGTTGAGATTAGCGGATCAGACGCGGAGAATGCCTGCAGGTATGCTGCGCAATGTCAAGACAACCATCGGGGGTGCGGACTTTCGGTTGACGTATATCATCCTTCAACCGATGATGAAGCAGGGCTATGACGTCCTGCTCGGGCGACCATGGCTATATGGTGCACAAGTCAGATGTGATTGGCGAAGACATCGCCTTAAGTTTCCTCACCCTTCGGAACCGACCAAAACCATTACGGTGCCCTGGAATAGGGTCAGGCACGAAGGAGAGACCCCATCGACAAGTGCAGGTTACACATCGGGCGAGGACAGTGAGTCGACCGCGCGATCGGATTCCAGTGGTACCGAATCCGATTACTTCGTGGGATTCGTTGCCTGCTGTTCGGTGGAAGAAGAAGAAGAGACGGAAGCTATTCAACCGGAAGACGAATAGCAATTAACTGTGGGACTGGGAAGGAGTGAGACGAGTCACACCGAGGGCATTGTCGACCCTAGTGACTGTCACGAAGTACAACTCAGTCCCGGCAAGTGCTTGAAGGTATCAAGCGCAGTGAGAGGAGACGAGCTAAGGAAAGTACAGGCGTTCCTTAGCCACTATGTCGACGTCTTCGCCTGGAAGATCGAGGACATGAAGGGGATACCTGCACGGTATGGGGAGCACCGTATCGATTTACTGGACGACTCAGTACCCATACGACAGCGCCAGTATCGCCTCAACCCAAAGTACTCCTTGCTAGTGAAAGAGGAGATAGATAAGTACTTGAGCGCTGGTATTATTTATCCTGTGCTCAGCAGTGAGTGGGTGTCGCCGATTGTTATCGTACCCAAGAAGTTGACGGGTAAGATACGAGTGTGTCAGGATTTCCGGAAGTTGAATGCGGCAACACGCAAGGATCATCACCCGTTACCATTCACGGATGCCATTCTAGACCATGTCGCAGGACATGAATGTTATAGCTTCCTGGATGGGTTCTCAGGTTACAATCAGGTGTCTATCCGTGAACAGGACAAGGATAAAACTACGTTCACAACCGACTGGGGAACTTACGCATACCACAAGATGCCCTTCGGTCTGTGCAACGCGCCTGCCACCTTTCAACGGATGATGACCAATATCTTTCAGGAACAACTGAGGAAGTTCCTAGAAATATTCATAGATGACTTCTGTGTCTTTGGGAAGCGGTCTGAACACCTAAGTCACTTGAAGCAGACCTTCGATAAATGTAGAGAGAGCAGTTTATCGCTGCATCCCGAGAAGTGCTTTTTCTTCATGACTAGTGGGATCTTGTTGGGTCATCGGGTCTCGGCAGAAGGCATTGCGGTGGACATCGAGAAGGTCAAGGTTATACTCGAGCTTGAGCCACCCGCGAATCTAAGAGAGCTGCGAGCATTCCTGGGTCATGTGGGCTACTACCGAAGATTCATACACATGTATGCAATACTGGCGGCGGACCTGACCAAGTTGTTGAAGAAGGACGAGCCTTATGCTTGGGGTGCGAACCAGCAGACAGCATTTGAAGCTCTGAAAGCGAAACTCACGACTGCTCCCGTACTAAGGAGTCCAGACTGGAATCGACCATTCCATGTTTACGTTGACACTTCGGCATTCGCCATCGGTGTAGTACTGAGTCAAAAGGATGACAACAAAAAGGACTACCCGATCTACTTCGCGAGCCGACAGCTGTCTCTAGCAGAGCGGAAGTACACCACGACGGAGAGAGAAGCGTTGGGGATGGTGTACTCCTGTAAAAAGTTCCGTCACTACCTAATCTGTTACGAGTTTGTGTTCCATGTGGACCACTACGCATTGCAACACCTAGTCAAGAAGCCGACCTATCCGGTCGAATCGCCAGGTGGGTGTTGTTACTACAAGAGTTCACCTACACAGTCCAGACCAGGAAAGGGGTGCACCACGAAAATGCGGATTACTTGTCCTGATTATGGACCCAGCCGACAGAGGAGGAATTGGTGGACGATTTTCCAGATGAAGAGTTATTTCAGTTGTCTGCAGGACATGAGTCCCGCTATGCCGACCTGTATCGATATCTGCTAACCCTCCAGTGCCCCGAGGGCATGGATTTGGAACAGCGAACTGTCTTTATTCATAAGGCAGGCCCGTATCAACTCCAGCAGGGGGTTTTGTTCAAGAAGATGGCGGATGAGCGCTGATGCAGATGCCTGGAGGAATCAGAAGTACCAAGGATAGTGAGTGCGATGCATACAGAGGAGGCGGGTGGACACTATGCCACCAGGAACACGGTCACAAAGATCCTAAATGCGGGGTATTGGTGGCCGACCATGTTTAAGGATGTTCTCGATTACATCCGCAAGTGCGACAGTTGCCAGAGGACGGGGAGACCGACGCCTACAACACGATGGCCCCTGACTCCCATCATGCCTCTAGCACCTTTCGAAAAGTGGGGTATTGACTTTGTAGGGCCGATACAACCAGTGACTAGAAGTACACGAAGGCGCTACATTCTGGTAGCAACGGACTACGCCACCAAAATGGTAGAGGCCAGGGCCACCAGAAGGGATGATGCTGCCACAGTGGCCGCATTCTTGTTTGAGTCGATCATCACACGCTACGGATGTCCCTTAGAGCTAGTGAGCGACCGGGGCACGCATTTTCTGAATCAGATCATCGAAGATCTGACACGGTACTTCCACATCAAGCACCGGAAGACTACTCCATACAATCCTAAGGCAAATGGACTGACGGAGAAGTCCAATGGACTGCTGTGTAAAATACTACTCAAGGTCACGGTGAATCACACTCACGACTGGGATACGAAGCTAGCAGCCGCTCTATGGGCGTACCGCACAGCTGAGAAGATCACGACCAAACAGACACCATACTTTCTGGTGTATGGGCAACACCCGATCCTCCCAATCGAATTTGAAGTACCCACACATCGAACGATGGATTTGCAGAGGATGGGCGCAGAGGAGAGTCAGCTCTACAGGTTACAGGAGGTCATGCTGCTGGATGAGAGGAGAAGAGACGCCGAAGATCGCACCAGGAAAATCCAGCTCCGCCGAAAGGAGAGGTACGATAAAAAGATCAAACCGGTACTACTGCAGGCGGGTGATTTGGCATTGCTCTACGACAGCAGGCATGCCAGATTCCCAGGCAAACTGCACCTAAGGTGGATGGGACCTTACAGGGTTGTCGAAGTCTTCCCGAATGGGTCCATCCAACTTGCGGACCTGGCCGGCGATTTGTTAGGCACCCGAGTGAACGGGTGGCGGTTGAAGAAATACCACATGTGAGTGTTCGCGTGGACGCTCACAATTGAGGAGGGGGGCATGTGGTACCCCACTTTTGGCAATTTTGAGGAAATTAAAACATTTTTGGAAAACTGTACCCCGGCAGCATTGTAAATAGCCTTCGGTACATCAAAACAGAGTGAATCCGGAAGATCGCGGGGATTCTCGAGGGATCTTGTAGAATCTGGGATTTGGGGTGCAGTAGTAAGGTCAGGCACCACCCTCCCTGCGAGCTCCGCAGTTAGGATCTCTACGGCGCAAGGCGCAAAACCCGCCTTCGGAGGTTGCGTCCGCGGCTGTAGGGAAACCCTCGTAATTAGGTAACCCTCGGGCGCCTTGACCAAGTTAGGATCCCGTTGGAAAGAGCTCGACGCGCTGATTCCAACGAGCCCAAGAACGCTTGGAACGGACGAGGACTTAGGGAGTTATCGCTACTGGAAGAAACGGAGGCGGTCGCCTGCGGCGGAAGGAGTTCGCCACCGGCGCGAATTCCGCCTGCGCGGAAGGGGGATTCAAGTTTTGTCCTATGCGCGGACGAAGGCGTTCGCCTGTGCACAGGCGAAGTAGGGTTAGGGAAGGCGCGAAGTCCGCCTACGCACAGGCGTTCGCCTGTGCACAGGCACTTCGGCGTCGGCGGGAGATCCGCCTTGGGCCCTAGAAATGCGCCTTGTGAGGTAGAAAGTGTACGGCGCCTTCCGCGCCAGCGCAGCGCAGCGTACGTCGGAAGACCGCCAGAGTAATCCAATAGGTACGGACCGTGCGGACGGCACGGGTGGATGCGCTCTTGGACGGACGGAGTTGCGGCGGCGGAAGCGCCGACGGAGAGACAAGGAACGGACAGACTGGACGGAGACGGCTGACCACGGTCAACGCCTTCCGCGCCA
This sequence comes from Marchantia polymorpha subsp. ruderalis, assembly GCA_037833965.1. NCBI lineage: Eukaryota > Viridiplantae > Streptophyta > Marchantiopsida > Marchantiales > Marchantiaceae > Marchantia > Marchantia polymorpha. The sequence goes on from AP031357.1 coordinate 1,436,556, forward strand.
GCGCGGCGCCGCGGACGGAATTCGCCTGCGCACAGGAGAACGCCTGTGCACAGGAGGATGTTCAGGTTCCGCGCCGGCGGAGAATCCGTCGAGGCCCCTGCCTGCGCACAGGCAGGAGTTGAATTTTCGTCCGACATGCGGACACACGCGTCAAGGCAGAAGGAGATTGGCCGAGGGGCGGTACGAACAAGTGTACCGCGCAAGGCGGAAAACTCGCCTTCGGCGCTACGCCCCCATGTCCGGAGGGTGACACGCTCGCGGAGTTCAAATCCGCCAATTCGAGCGTGAGAGTTTAATCGACGACGGCGGAGCGTGAAGCCGCGCGTGAGAGCGAAGACCGTTCCAGCGTACAGCCGGCGCGGCCATCAAGTGAGACGTTCTTCACGACCAAGAGACGACCATGACCTTCGACCGGGCGGCGGAGAGCGTCCCATTCTTGAATTCGCGATTCCAATCTCTTGTGCGCGCTGCGCGCATCCATCTGCTGGCTGCGGACCATTCTCGTCGTCGTCGCACAGGAGATTTCTTGTTGATTGAGGGAGAAGTGAGTGCGCGTGATTTGGAATTGAGAGCGATTAGAGTTTGCCGAGAGAGAAGGAAACGCGGACAGTGCGGAAGTAGAATGAGCGGGCGAGCGAACCCCAGGAACGCAATGACGAGACCGAGCAGATTGCGGATGGTGCCACTTCGCCTGCCGCAGAACGGGCTGCGCGCTTTCGAAGAGCGCTTAATAGCAAGAAAGCTCGATTTCTTGCTATGGGGATGGAATTACATCTGCGCGAATATGGTGCGCGAGTGGCTAGAGCCACAGGGACCACCCTCGCGCGGATTGCGTCCGCATGTTGACCGGTGGACAGTCCAAGATTGGGCGCAGGCGTTGGGAAGATGTGCTGGCATGCCAGGGCATCTCCTTTTCGACAGCGAGAGCATCAAGGTGACCAAGCAAGAAGAAGCGCAATTTGTGGAGCTGTTCAAGACCGGGAGGTCTACCAAGAATGGGTACAGGACCCGTGATTACAAAGATCGATTTCGCCGGACTTTGTCCGCGGCGCTGATGCAATTACTGCAGCCGCACCGCGCCTGCTACATCACATTGTGGCAGGTCTCTTTTGTGGAGTGCGTCATCGAGGGAACTCCAATTCACTGGGCGAGCATCCTGCACAGAGTGATGCGACAGCACGCGTTTGAGGAGAAGGGGGGAACGCTAAACCATCTTTCTCCTTTCCTCATCAATTTTTATCGACAGCGGAATTGTTTGACAGCGGCGGAGCTTGAACATTTTCCGCCATTGTCCATCGACCATCCCGGGAAGTATGTGCGGGAGAACGAGGTCGACACTGATGCGGAGGAGTCACCGACTTCTACCCCATCAAGACGGAGAGACGAAGGGAGACACACCCCTGCAGCGCGAGTGCCGCGGAAGCGGCGATGGAGGGAAGAGGCCGAAGAGGAGCAGCATCAAGAACTCTCTGTTCCCATTCGACCGCGGCCGCTGTGCGAGCCATACAGCCGGCCGAAGCAGAAGGCACGCAGACTGGTGTTGCCAGCTGACAGTGCAGACACGGCGACGATTGCGACGGAGATAGGAAGTGCGTCGCCAAAGAGGCGAGAAGAAGCGCGGACGACCGCAGGAGCGACGGGCCACGCTGCAACCTCGTCGGGAGAGAGGCCGCCTACGGGCCAAGGGCCTCCGGAGTTACCACGTGCGATGCGGACAGATGTTCCGTTTGCGCACAGGCAAACCTCCGCGGACGGACGAGCCTCCGCGGACCGGCGAACACAAGTGGACGTGGATCTACGCTTACGCGTGGGAAGGAGCAGTCCGCCTGTGCACAGGTCACCTGTGCACAGAACACCTCCACACGTGCCGCCTGTGCACAGGCAAGAATCACCCCCGTTCCAACGTAGGAAGGGGAAGGAGCCGGCGGAAGAACCGCCTACGAGACACCGGCTCTCGGGGCCAGACCCTCCGGCGCACCACGCGCCGCAATTCGCGCCTTCGGCGCCAGGGCCTTCGAGCCGAGGGGATACGAGCAGAGAGCGTGCGGAGGCCGCACCATCGGCGGGAAGTACGCCGATAGATGCGCCTTCGGCGGTAGGGCCTATAGGCCAAGGAGCATCGGGCGTGCGGCCCCCGGCCATGTCGCCTTCGGCGATAGATGTCCGCGGCGCTACGCCTGCGGCGGACAAGGCGCCGGCACATGCGCCTGCGCACGGGCCGGACACAGCCCCCACGGACCGATCAAGGGAGCAGCAGACGGTGGAGCGGAGTGACTGTCCGCGGGACGACATCTCGATGCGCGATGCGCAATCCAACCCCGCGCAGCCACCCTCCGCTCGATCGCCTTCGGCGACGGACGACGGCGACAGAGAGAATGCGGTGGGCAATCAACCAGCGAGCGACGGGGATGCCGCTCGGATACATTCGCCTTCCGCCTTAGACATTTTGGCGACGAGCAGCGAGGCTGCAGCCGTGCCTTCGCAGGCAGCACACGTCGAGGACGTGCAGCCCCACTCGGGGCAGTCGCCGACGCAATCAATGGCGACTGAAATTCTCCACTCGGATGATGAGGACGGAGGCTCCACGGAAGAAATGTCAGGAGCAGAAGACACCGAGGAGGAGGAGGAGGAAATTGTTGGAGCGCCGGCGGCGGCGCTCTCTGAGCAGGTGATTCCGTTGCTGCGGTACTTGGATCGCAAGGTCGATAAATACGCCGACCCACTCCAGCCGGGATCTTACATCGAGTTAGTGCGCAGGCGGACTCGCACTAAAGTCCACACCAGCAAGCTATTAGCTAGAGTGGACCAGGAGTTGAGGGACTTGAAGGAGAAGCATGAGTGCTTGTGGGGACAGTACAAGCTTAATCAGAAATTCTACAAGCACTCCGAGAAGATGAAGGATGAGAAACTGGGCGAGCTCACCAAGGAGCAGGTGAAGGTCAAGGAAGCACTCGATTTTGAGCAGGCCCAGAATCGGATTTTGTCAGAGGAGCTCGTGCGACAGACGCGGTTGTTGGAACAATGTCAGCTCGCACGGCAGGCGGATGAAGAATTAATCCGCAGTTTACAGTCAGAGTGTGGCGAATTGAGGGCGCAACGTGCTGAAGCCGAATCGCAATTAGTGACCATTGAAGAGGATCGCAGGAAGGAGGCGGATCGCACGAAGGTGGAGACGGCGAAGCGAGTCGCCCACTGTCTCAAGGGCTACGCCCACTGGGAAGTGAAGGCGCAGGAGAAACTCACACTGCGTGAGTTTGAATTGCGCGCAGCCGGGTTGTTGTCAGGCGACAGTATGAGTCGGCGGAAGGTAGCGAAGAAGCTCGAGGCCTTTCTGTCGAAGGCACAGGATACCATGTCCGCCCTCGAGGGGGAGGTGTCCGCGGCGTTGCAGCGGTTGGGACTGCGTAGTCGAGCGGAAGAGTGGCAGGGTAGGGAGCTAGTGCGCGGCAGTCGGCCGCGCAGGAGACGTAGTACAGGTTCCGCGGAGTGTAGTGTAGCGTGGTTCCGTGCAGGCGTGTAGCGTAGTGCAGTGTAGTGTTAGGTAGGACTTAGAAGGTATAAAATAGTTCCAGGCGTTTTGCCTGGGGTTCTTTCCCATCAGAAGTGCAGATCAGGAACCCATTTCCTTTGCGTGTTTGTGTCCTTGAGTTCTGTCACCACGCACGAGGAGTTACAACTTAGCGTTCCGCATTTTGTAGCTGAAGGCCTTCGGCCGAATGTTCAGAGCTAGTACATTGGTTAGAGACTTGAGTAGTTCGGATCTGCACCTGCGGGTGACTGCCGATGCTCAGAGCCAGTGACTAGTTAGATACTTGAACAGTTTCGCCCCTACACCTTCGAGTGTTTCTTTCTGATTGTACTCCTTGGGATTTTTCCCCTGAATGCCAAAGTGAAGTTTTGCTACTTCGTGTAAGCCTTGGTTGTAAATTCAGGTTACGCTGCAGCAGGTGCCTTGAGGGTAACCCCTGTAGTATTTCTGGGAATGACAAGTGCCTGAGAATTCAAACTCTTCAATAGACTGTTGTTGTGTTACTGGAACGTTTCACAGTGAGTCCTTCAGTGCGGACCTGTGTTCTCTGCGCGTTTTGTGAGTTGAGAGTGTTGTTCACCGCGTAGGAGTGACTTCGATCCGAAGTAGGCAGTCCAAACCGGGTTTCCTACACTAGCAGCGAGCTAGTGGAAGTGTTGTAAAAGCCGGAGTTGGAAGTCACTGCCCGCAGCTTTGCCGAGTGTACTCTTGAGAGACTTTCCCCCTGAAATCTTGAAGTAGAGGTCCTAACGGATCTCTGGGTTGTGTTTCTGTAGTTTCAGGTGTGTGTGTGTGTGTGTGTTACGCTGCACTGTGCGACCTCCGAGTGCGCTCCGAGTGGACACTTGCAGTATTTCTGGGAGTGACAGTTGCCTGAGAATTCAAACTCCTCAATAGTCTGTTAAAACGTGACACTTTGTACCCTGTGTGTTCCTCTGTCCCTGTGGGTTCGACCTTTCTACCACTATATTGCAGTTTTAGCCTTTAGTGGGTTATTACAAGTGAAACTGGAAGATCGCAGAGATTCTCGAGAGAACTCGTAGAATCCAGGAGTTGGATGCAACGTCGAGGAAAGACACCACCCTACATGCGGGCTCTGAAGGAATAACCCCTTCGGCGCAAGGCGCGAAATCCGCCTTCGGCGCTGTGCCTTCGGCGCTAGAGGAATCCTTCAGAACCTGGTCAATTCCCAAACGCCTCAACTTGGTTAGGGTCTCGTTGGAAAGAGCTCGACGCGCTGATTCTAACGAGCCCAAGAACGCCACGACCGGAGGAGGATTCCGGGAGTTATGAAGGTCGCAAGACACTCAGCTTCTCGCCTACGAGTAGGCGAGGAAAGTTTGTCCTATGCGCGGACGGGAGAAAGTCCGCCTACGCGTAGGCGAAATAGGGTTTGACATCGGCGGGATGTCCGCCGCAAATGTCGCCTACTCGTAGGCGGGGAGGATTAACACCTCTGCGCAGGCGGACAAGCGAAGTTTGCCTACGCACAGGCGCTTTGGCGTCGGCGGGAAATCCGCCTTCGGCCCTGGAAATGCGCCTTCGGGGTTGGACATTGTACGGCGCCTTCGGCGCCAGCGCAACAGCGCGGACGGGCGAGGACCCAACGGAGTAGTAAAATCCGTACGGACCGTACGGACGGAACGGATGAGTGCGTCTTCGGCCGGTCGGGGTTACGGCGACAAGAGCGTCGACGGAGAGGCGAGAGAAATGGACAGACTAAACGGAGTCTGTTGACCGCGGTCAACGCCTTCGGCGCAGCGCAGCAGCGCGGACGAACATTTGATAGGCGGACGGTGTGAGCCTAAACTCCCCACCCTTCAGCGTTTGTAGTCCAGGTGGGGGTTCGAGCTCCCATAATCTAACTTCTCTGATCTCAACCATGTGGTCAAAGTGTATTCAAGACAATGAGATCATAAACATTTGCTCTTTCACAGACAAATTATCCAAAACTGAAAATAATAACTTGCTGTCTGCTATCTCCACAAGAACAGCATACAAGCTCTTTGTTACATAAAGATCTAACCCAACTCTGGGTGACTTTCTCAATACCACAATTGCTGTGGTCTATCCTAGCTCCGAGTTCCACTCCCAATTCCTACTCAGATTTCAGTGTCGATTTCTCAGCATCCACCTTCAGACCCCACCAGATTCCTCTCTCAGATTCAACTCTCCCTTTTCAGTTTCAAATTTAAGTCCTCACTGTCAGATTTCAGTCTCAGATTTCGCTTCACTCACAGCTACCATTCTCAGGTCTTCCACTCTGATCTCGGATACCACTCACAGATTACACTTCAATCTCAGATCCCACTCACGAAATTCACTTCAATCTCAGATCCCACTCACAGATTACACTTCAATCTCGGATCCCACTCACAGATTTCACTTCAATCTCAGATCCCACTCACAGATGTCGCATCTCAATCTCAGATCCCAATCTAATTCACTCTCCGATACGACTCACCACCCACGAGAGGTTGCTTTCTCCTACTTCGAACTCCCCACACTCCCCTCCTAATCCTCACCACTTCCCTACGAAAATCACTCACGTCCACACTCTATCCTCCTACCGATCCCACCAGCGTCTCCACACAATGGCGCACCACACGATCTCTATCCCCAGGCCGAAAATTCCTCTCCAACGTTCAAGGGCCGAGTCACCCACAGCCCGCGTGAATGCCGTTCCCGCGATGATGTGCAACGGCCTGGCTCCCATGTGCAACTTCATGCCCCGCCGCTGCCACACCTGTACAGTCTTTATTTATGATCACGTCAACATCCGCCGTCCGAAATTGTCTTCCGCGCACCGCCGAAGGCATCCCCCCGCCGAAGACACTCTTCTGCACCTTTGCCTATCTATAACAGTAACCCTAACGCCCATAACTCACGGATCGCTGCTTTGTTTGAAACGTTCTTGGGCTCGTTGAAACAAGCTTGTTGTGCTCTTTCCAACGAGCCCCTAACTAAGTCAAACTGATAAGAATTGAGAAAGTTATGACGGTTTTTACTCTTCCGCCGAAGGCGTTTGCCCATCCGCAGGCGTCCGCGTCCTACCCGCAGGCCGCCTACCCGTAGGCGTCCGCCTATCCGCAGGCGTCCGCCTACTTGCAGGCTGCCTACTCGCAGGCCGCCTACTTGCAGGCGTCGGCGTCCTCCACGCAGGCCGCCTACTCGCAGGCGTACTTGGGCCAAAGGCCCCTCTATATGTTAACGCCGAAGGCCCCACTAACTGTTAACGCCGAAGGCCTCTCGCCTAACCATGACAGCCGCTTTCGACGCTCATAACTCATTGATGACTGATACGTTTCAAAAGATCTTGGTCTCGTTGGAACCAGCGCGTCGAGTTCTTTCCAACGAAACCCGAATCAAGTCAAACCACTAAGAATTGAAAAAGATATGCTGGTTTTACTGCTTCGCCAAAGGCCTGCAACCGTCGGAGGCGTTCGTCCGCGCATAGGACAAAAGTTGAACTCCCTTCCGCGTAGGCGGAATTTCCGGCGGAGTCGAACTCCTTTCGCCAAAGGCGAACGTCTACGTATCTTCCGATAGTCATAACTCCCTAAGTACTCATCCGTTCCAAGCGTTCTTGAGCTCGTTAGAACGAGCTTGTCGAGACCTTTCCAACGAGACCCTAACCAATGCAAACCGTTAAGAATTGAAAAAGATATGCCGGTTTTACTGCTCCACCGAAGGCTTGTAACCGCCGAAGGCGTCCGTCCGCGCATAGGACAAAAGTTGAACTCCCTTCCGCGTAGGCGGAATTCCCGCCGGAGGCGAACTCCTTACGCCGAAGGCGAACGTCTACGTATCTTCCGCTAGTCATAACTCCCTAAGTTCTCATCTGTTCCAAGCGTTCTTGGGCTCGTTAGAACGAGCGTGTCAAGTTCTTTCCAACGAAATCCTAACCAACGCAAACGGTTAAGAATTGAAAACGTTATCACGATTTTACCCTTCCGCCGAAGGCGTTTGCCTATGCGCAGGCCGCCTACGCGCAGGCGTCCGCGTCCTACACGCAAGCCGCCTACGCGCAGGCCGCCTACTCGCCACCCGCCGAAGGCCCTCCATATCAGAAACTTCCGCCGCTCCTAACTCGGTGATGCCTCATTCGTTTCAAGAGTTCTTGGTCTTGTTGGAACGAGCGTCGCGAGCTCTTTCTAACAAGACTCTAACTGAGTCAAGGTGTCACACATTGAAAATGTTATGAGAGTTTCACTCCTTCGCCGAAGGCCTTTTCCCGAAGGGACTTCACCAAAGGCACTTCGCCGATGACCTTGCCCCGAAGGCCTCCTTCCGCACCTCTTGCCCCCTAACCATCAAACCAACTCCTAATCTTACAGAAACTTTCAGAAAACCCCAAGCATAATTTTGCAAGAGCTTAAATCCAAACTTTTAACTTTCATAAGGGTAAAAAGACATGTGAGCACAATTTTGTGCTCACAGACGGAATTTGCCTACGCGTAGGCAAGCGCCTACGCAAAGGCAGATGAAGTTCCGCGCCGGCGGAGATTCTGCCGAGGATTCCGCCTACGTAGAAGGGAGTTCGACTTTTGTCCGATGCGCGGACGATCGCCTTCGGCGGAGAGGGATTGGCCAAAGATTAGTACGAACGAGTGTAGCGCGCAAGACGAGAAATCCGCCTTCGGCGCTGCGCACCCATGTCCGCGGCGTAGTACGCTAGCGGAGTTCAAATTGCCAATTCGAGCGTGTGAGTTAAGTCGGCGTCGGCGGAGCGTGAAGCCGCGCGTGAGAGAGGAGGCCGTTATAGCGCGGATCCGGCGCAACCATCAAGTGATTCGACCTTCACGACCGAGAGCCGACCATGACCTTCGACCAGGAAACGGAGGACGCCCCATTCTTGAATTTGCGATTTCACTTTCTAGTGCGAGCTGCGCGCGTTCACCTGCTAGCTGTTAAACATTCTAGACATCGCCGCGCGGAGTATTACTTGGTGACTGAGAGAGAATTGAGTGCGCGCGATTTGGAATTGAGGGAGATTAGAGTTTGCAGAGGAAGCAAGAAGCTCGAGCAGAGCAGAGAGAGAGTTGTTGCGCAAGCAAAGTTCAAGAACGCAATGTCAAGAGTGAACAGGTTGCGGATGCTGCCGCTCCGGCTTTCACAGAACGGGTTGCGTGCTTTCGAGGAGTGGCTGATTGCAAGGAAGCTTGATTTCTTGCTGTGGGGGTGGAATTACATATGTGTAGACATGGTGCGCGAATGGCTGGATGCAGAGCGACAACCTACGCGCGGATTGCGTCCGCACGTAGATCGGTGGACCGTCCACGATTGGGCGCAGGCATTGGAGAGGTGTGCCGGCACCGACGGGTACCTCCTATTTGATAGTGAGAGCGTCAAGGTGACGAAACAGGACGAAGCGCAATTTGTGGAATTGTTCAAGCGGGAGAGGTCTATCAAGAACGGATACAAGACCCGCGACTACAAAGATCGGTTCCGCCGAACTGTAGCAGCGGCGCTGCTGCAATTGCTGCAACCACACCGCATCTCATACATCACCTTGTGGCAGGTTTCTTTTGTGGAGCTCATCTTGGCCGGAGCTCCAGTTCACTAGGCGAGCATCCTGCATAGAGTGATGCCACAGCACGCCTACGAGGAGAAGGGGGGAACTCTCAATCACCTCTCCCCTTTCTTGATAAACTTCTATCGGCAGAGGAACTGTTTGACCGCGGCGGAGCTCGCTCGCTTTCCGCCATTGTCCGTCGACCATCCCGGGAAGTATGTGCGGGATAACGAGGTCGACACCGATGGAGAGGATTCACCAGCTTCTACTCCGCCGACCCGGCGGGACGAGGGAAGAAGCACACCCGCAGCAAGAGTGCCGCGGAAGCGGAGATGGAGAGAGGAACCAGAGGAGGAGCAGCATCGAGAACCCACTGTTCCCATACGACAGCGGCCACTGCACGAAGTGTGCAGCCGGCCGAAGCAGAAGGCGCGCAGGCTTGTGTTACCAGCAAGTAGCGCGGACACGGTGTGGTAACACACTTTTTGTTTTTTTTGCAGAATTTAAACAATTTTAGAAAACTAGTACCGAAGCAGTGTTTGTAGTTAGAAAAGGGTACGTTAAATAGAGTGGATTGAGGAGATCGTCACGAGGTCACGAAGAATCGCGTAGTCAGATGTACCAACGCCAATGTCTTCGGCGCCTTCGGCAAAAGCTCCTTTTCTGAGGTGTCTCTACTCACGCGCTTCCCGCGTCTAAAGAAGCTACGCTTCCGGCGCAGACACCTCAGGAGGAGGTTTTGCTAAAGACGTTAGAAGAAGGGCCCGGACCTCTGAAGGCTTCCGACCATGAGTGCGCCTTCGGCGATGCACCGCTAGCGCGGAAAGGAAAAACCTTCATACGATCGGAATACACAGTAGATCCAGTTGGTTGAAGTCGCATTAGAAAGAGCTCGGGACGCTCGTTCTAACAAGCCCAAGAGCGTTGGAGATGGATCAGGGACGGAGAAGTTATGAGCGTCGGAAAACTCGTAGCCGGACATGCGCCGTTCGCGCTAGGGTTCACAGCCGGAAAGGACTCCCGTACGCCCTCGGCGTTGCACGCGCTCATGGAAGGAAATCAACTCGGAGTCGGAAGGGCCTTTGGCGGCTGCGCAACGGAAGAAACGCGCCGACTGGATGTACGCCTCCGACGTGGCGCTGATAGCCGGATGCGCTGGTATGATTTGCGCCGGCGGGATATGCGCCGTCAGCAATGGACGAGGCATAAAGGACAAAATAAGCGGTACGAATACGCGCCGGCGTAATTCGCGCCGACTGGATGTGCGCCTCCAGCAAGGCGCCGACGGATAAGGAACACGTCAGCGGCGACGCGCCTCCGGTGATGGACGGGTTAGGGAAACACAACATAGCCGACGTATACACGGCGGCGGACTCGAGTCTGGAAGACGGCGGCGGCGGGAGAATTCAACATTCACGCATGCGAATGCGCGCAGTGCGGAGACGTGAATTCGCGCATGCAAAGGGCGAACCGTTAGGCCGTATAGCCGGCTGCGTACGTTGTAACCAGTAAGAACGTTGGACGTTCTTGAATTCGGAGAAGAAAAGACTGCTCTCCAGTCTCATTCTCTCATTCTTGATTCTGCGAGTTCCAGCTTCCAAGATTACGCGCAAGGGCGGAGAGACCTGCAGTGAGAGGAGAGAGTGCGGAGACGAGTTGCGCAAGGATCTTGACAGACCTTGGAGAGAATTGCGAGTAGCAAACTTGAGCGTGAGCGAAGAGAGAGTGAGCAGTCAGTGCTTGAGCGGCCGACGCGCAGTGGCGATTGTGAGAGGGCGAGCGAAAGGGAGAACGTTTGTGTGTGCAGGAAACGCAATGTCGAAGGTTCCCCAGCTGCGAGTGTCTCCCCTCAGGGTGCCGCAGATCAGTCTACGCGCATTTCAAGATGTGCTGCTGGGGCTGAAGCTCGATTTCCTTCTATGGGGATGGAACTGGACATGTCCGGAGATGGTGCGCGAGTATCTGCAGGAGAGACACAAGCCCTCACGCGGATTCCGTCCACATCCAGAAAGATGGGACATTTGTGACTGGGCGCAGGTGTTGGCAGGTGTGCCGGCGAGGAAGGGTATCTCCTCTTCGAGTCCGATAGCGTGAAGGTGTCCCAGGAGGAAGAAATCTCCTACAATGAGCTTTTCAAAGTTGCCAGGCATCCCAAGAACGGCTTCCGGACGCGGGATTACAAAGATCGATTGCGGAGAAATGTCGCGACTGCATTGTTGCAGATATTGCAGCCGACCAAGACCGCTTACATGCATGGTTGGCAGGTAGGATTTGTGGAGCTAGTGTTGTCAGGAGCTCCAGTGCATTGGGCACGGCTCCTGTGGAAGGTGACGCGCCAACATGCGCAAGAAGAGAAAGGAGGAACCCTCAACCATCTTTCGCCTTACTTGATTGTGTTTTATCGGGCGATGGGTTGTTTGACAAATTCAGAGCGGACACGGTTTCCGCTGCTGACCCGGAGCTATCCAGGTAGATACTCACGGGAGGCCGAAGTAGACACGGATCCGGACGAGGAACCTGCCAGTTCGCCTCCGGCTCCGGCCCCAGCAAGAGCAGCAGAAGAACGTCGAAGTGAGCGCATTCCGCGAAAGCGGAAGTGGGATGAGAGACCTGAGGACAGGCAGCCGGAAGTGCTAGCTGCGCCAACTCGTAGTCGGCCCACCCACGAGCCTCACAGTCGATCAAAATAGAGGGCGCGCAAAATGCCAACTAATACTGAGGAGACCGGGCGTACTCCGGTCCGGCGGAATCCCACGCAGGAGGAGATAATCGCGCAGATTCTAGGGAAGTCGACAAATACCTCTGCGCAGAAGGCACCAATGCCTTCGGAAGGAGATGGACGGACTGACAGTCGGCCGACTACGAGTCGGGCGACTGAAGGACGACAAGCGGAAGGAAGGCCAACTGAGCGGCGCGTTGAACCGGACAGCAGGCCAAAAGCAGAAGAGAGTTTGGCTGACGAGCCAACAGCCCTCAGAGGGTCGTCTTCGGCGGAAGGCACTTCTAGGAAAACGCCACCAGCAAGCAGGCCAAGTGGAGTGAAGACGCGCAGGGTGTATCCGACTCATAGTCGGACAACTGCTTGTCGGCCGACTGCGAGTCGGTCAACAGAGGGTCGGCCGGATTCGCCGACTGCGAGACGGACAGGGCCGGCGACCAGTGTGCGGACGCCTTTGGCGGACGCACCTTCAGCGAAGACACCTTCCGCGCAGATTGCGCAGGAAGGGCAGGCAGCAGAAACGGGCGGTGCAAGGGTGACAGAAGTCACTGCGGCGTCGACCCCTTCGGAAACCGAAGATCGAGCCGCAACAGGGGCTCAAGCAGTGGGATCCCCCACTGCCTTGGATATTTTAGCAGGCAGTGCAGTGGCAGTCGCAGCGGAAGCTGCTGCGCGCCACAGTTCCAGGGAGTCGCCAAGGGATTTGGTGGCGACTGAAATCCTCGAAACTGAGGATGAGACGAGCTCGGAAGAGCAGGAAGCGGATTCTGTGCAGAAAACGCCAACAGGGGTGTTGTGCGAGCAGATAGTCCCTCTCCTGCGATATCGAGATCGCAAGACATCCAAGTACTCGGGTACTGGAAAACCGCAGTCTTATGTGGAGACTGTCAAGCGCAGGACGAGGAGCAAGGTGGCCACTTGGGCCTCTAGGTGCCAAGTATATGTGGAAAGGAACACCGCCCTCCGACAACACCTGGCGGTCACACAGAAGCTATACCAAGCCTTGCAGCAGCAGAGGGAGGATGCGGCGACGAAAAGCCAGGCGGAGGCCGAGCTAATGCGGGCAAAGATCGAGTCAGAATTACAGGAAGAGCGGAGACAAAACCGCATCCTAGCAGGAGAGCTTGCGCGCCAGACGCGCGCCTTGGAAGAAAGTCAAAGAGCCCGCAAGGAGGATGAGGAGTTGTTGCGCAATTTGCAATCCGAGTGCTCGGATTTGCGGGCGCAGCGTGCGGAAGCGGAAATGCAGCTAGCGGAGGTGGAAGGCAGCTGCCGGGCGCGAGAAGAGTTGGCGACGCGGGTGACTCACTGTCTAAAAGGATACGCCCATTGGGAGGTGGCAGCTCAAGAGAGGATCACACTCAGGGAGTTCGAGCTTCGGGCGGCGGCATTGACGGAGGGTGACAGTCGGAGTCGGCGGCGAGTAGCGAGGAAATTAGAAACCTTCTTGTCGGGTGCGCGCGACACTATGGCGCACTTAGAGTCGGAAGTCACTGCAGCCCTCCGACGCCTGGGGTTGCGCAGCCGGTCGAAAGACTGGCAAGGTAGAGACAGCGAGCGGAGCAGTCCGGCGCGCAGGAGGCGCAGCACCGGATCCGCCGAGTGCAGTAGTATAGTTTGGTTTCGCGCAGATGTTGCGAGTAGTAGATAGGATAGCGTAGTTAGGACCTTTGAGGGTATAAAGTAGATCAAGGCGTTTTGCCTTGGGACTCTTCCAGTTTCGGAAGTGCAGATCAGGAACTCACTTTCTTGACGTGTTTGTGCATTTTGGTCCTGGCACCACGTAGAGAAGCTGCAGCATAGCGAAGTTACCGTATGTTGTAGTTGAAGGCCTTCGGCTGAATGTTCAGAGCTAGCACCCGGTTAGAGACTTGAGTAGTGCGGATCTGCACCTGCGGGTGATTTCTGATGCTCAGAGCCGGCTGCGAGTTAGAGACTTGAACAGTTCCCCCTTACTCCTTCGAGTGACATATCCTGATTGTACTCCTACGGGAAGTTTCCCCTGAATGCCAAAGTGAAGTTTTATTACTTCGTGTAAGCCTTGGTTTGCAATTCAGGTTGTGTGTGTGTTACTGGATCGTGTCGCAGTTAAGTTCTCAGTCGGGTCTGCACTCCCTGCGTTTGGTGTGAGAGTCGAGGGTGACGTCCATGGCGTATGAAGAGGCTTCGTTCCGAAGTGGAAAGTCCAATCCGGGTACCCTACGCTAGTTCCTGGCGGAAGGGCAGTAAAAGCCGGAGTGGGAGTCACTACCTGCAGAACCTCTGAGTGAATTTTTGAGACACTTTCCTCCTGAAATCCGAAGCGGAGGTCCTAACCGACCTCCGAGTTGTGCTTTTGCCAGTTTCAGGTGTGTGTGTGTGGGTGTGTGTTGAGTGACCACGCTGTACCGTGCATCCTCCGAGCATCCTCCGAGTCGAGATCCTCCTCCGAGTCGAGCCTCCGAGTCGAGCATTGCAGTATTTCTGGGAGTGAAAGTCGCCTAGAATTCAAACTCTACAAAAGTCTGTTAAACGTGACACTTTTACTCTGTGTGTTGCCTCTGTCCCTCTGGGTTCGATCTTTTTACCACCATACTGCAGTTTTAGCCTTTGGTGGGTTATTTCATAAGGAGCCGACAACTTCTTTTTGGCGCCGCTGCCGGGGACAGTGCGTCAACACCAGAATACTTAAGTAGCAATGCTCGGTGAATGTCGACGAGCGATAGTGTGGGAAACCTGAGTGCGAGAGCCACACGAAAACTCCGTCGAGATTCAGAAAAAGCTGTAGAAGCAAAACGGCGAACTAAAAAGAAGACTCCCGGTGAGGACTCTGCAGAAAGATCGCCATCACCGACTACTGGAAGACAAAGGCGTTCCAGTTCACCTACCGCGAGCATTGAGCTAACAGTTCTAATGGAAATTCCTCCGACAGAAACTCTTCCTGAGTTTGGCCAACCTAGGATCAGTCCGTTGACAGGATCACCAATGGCAGACCATCAAGCCAATCTCCGCCAGGTGTTTTCCCAACCTATCACGAAACATTCGTATCCAAGATACACGGGAACGGGCGACGACGATGATGCAGATTCATACATAAAGCTCTTCGAGTCTGTCTCCATCGCCAATCGTGAGACCAGTGATGAAGACGGACTGCGAATCTTTCCTAGCCTGCTACGCAGGAGAGCTCGTAGCTGGTACAACCATGAGAGCACCGACCCCACTGGCATCCGGACCTGGGCTCAGCTCAAGGAAAAGTTTCTGAGGCGGTTTTGCGAACTCGGATATGACAGTCGAGTACTGACCCGGCTTCAAAATCTTCGACGCGAGCGGAAGGAGAATCTTCGAGACTATACTGAGAGATTCCAAGACCTCCTAGATCGATATCCGAAGAAAGGCCAGGAGAACCATTTTCGGTGCAACAAGCAGTGGATTGGTATGTGACAGGGCTCTCAAGAGAAATGGAGACCTTCTGCAGGAGAGGCAAGACTGACACAATCCAAGATGTGATAGCTTCGGCAGAGACCTTTGAAACGTCAACCCTTGACACTCGAAGACGCGACCGACGGTCGACGAAGAAGAATCGCAAGGCGGACGTCGGAAGAGAAGAAACTCGCCTTCCTCGACAGAAGAATCAAGCTCCTCCGAATTAAGTTCTTCCTCGGAAGAGGAAGAGGACTCGTCATCTTCAGAAGAAGAAAGACGGAAGAAGAAACGCAGTACGATCAAGAAGAAGGATCGAGGTAGGGGAATGCCAATGAAGAGTCAAGGGGACATCGCAGCCAAGGTAGACAACCTGGTGAAGAATTTTGCGGACCTGAAAGTTCATGTAGTGGGAGGCCAAGACCGACGTAAATCACCTGCGAGACAGCGAGCGAAAATCTGGTGTACTACGTGCGGACAGGTGGGACATGCCAACACGGAATGCATGTCCGCTCGCCCAACTTACCCAGTGAATGCGGTCGAATGGGCACCACAGTGGGAGAATCCCATGTATTATGCTGAGCCGGTTGAGGACACAGCCTACGCGGTGCAGACAGCTCCAGCTACACCTCCGAACCCACCTGTGCATATACTGCGCTTTGTTCCGAGAGAAATGGCGGGTACGCTCCCACCGAGACGCATGGCACCTCCAGGCAATTACAACCGAGCTCCACTCGAATTCAATGGTTGCTACAATTGCGGGGACATGGGACATTACGCGCCAAGCTGTCCCCACCCGAGGAAGCAAATGGGGTATGCACCGTTGTGCAGCAATTGCAAGAAGTCTGGACATACGGCAGCCGAATGTGATCAGCCACCAGTCCCCAGGCAAACCGTGCGTTTCGTATCGACACCTGGCAAGGAAGAGGTGCAGGTTAACCAGGTAGAACTGAGCCCGGACCCAGCTGAAGAAGACGAAGTATGGCCGGAAGAAGAAGTAATGTGCGGACGGGTTGAGACCCGAAGTTCGAAGAGGAGGGGAGAGGACCACGAGGACACTCGCCGCCTCGAGCGCAGGGAAGAGAGGAGGAAGTCTAAAGAAGTTAGAGAAGGTCGAAGGAGAAGGCCGGGTACACCTCCGGCGATGCGGAACATCCAGCCGGAGCAGAACTCAGAGAAGGCGGACAGGTCTTATCGAAGAGTTCCGGACCCGAGACTACCTTCTGGACATCAAAGATGAGGTGAGTCACCTCATCAAGGAAGCACTGGGCGCCTGAACGATATCCGACGACCGGAAGGCGGCTAGGCCCCCTACACCACTGTGGTAACACACTTTTTGTTTTTTTTGCAGAATTTAAACAATTTTAGAAAACTAGTACCAAAGCAGTGTTTGTAGCTAGAGAAGGGTACGCTAAATAGAGTGGATTGATGAGATCGTCACGAGGGCACAAAGAATCACGTAGTCGGATGTACCAACGCCAACGTCTTTGGCGCCTTCGGCAAAAGCTCCTTTTTGAGGTGTCTCTATTCACGCGCCTCTAGCGTATAAGGAAGCTACGCTTCCGGCGCAGACACCTCAGGAGGAGGTTTTGCTAAAGACATCAGGAGAAGGGCCCGGACCTCTAAAGGCATCCGACCATGAGTGCGCCTTCGGCGAAGCGCCGCTAGCGCAAAAAGGGAAAACCTTCATAACGATCGGGATACACGGTAGATCCAGTTGGTTGAAGTTGCATTAGAAAGAGCTCGGGATGCTCGTTCTAACGAGTCCGAGAGCGTCAGAGATGGATCAGGAATGGAGAAGTTATGAGAGTCGGAAAACTCGTAGCCGGACATGCGCCGTTCGCGCTAGGGTTCACAGCCGGAAAGGATTCCCGTACGCCCTCGGCGATGCGCCTTCGGTGGAATCACGCGCTCATAGGAGGAAACCCACTCAGAGTCGGAAGCGCCTTTGGCGGCTGTTCATGGAAGGAAAGCGCCGGTCGGATGTACGCCTCCGACGTGGCGCTGACAGTCGGATGCGCTGACAGTCGGATGCGCTGGCATGAGTTGCGCTGGCGGATATGCGCCGGCAGCAACGGACGAGGCATAAAGGACAAAATAGGCGGTACGACTGCGCGCCGGCATAATTCGATCCGACTGGATGTGCGCCTCCAGCAAGGCGCCGACGGATAATGAACGCACCAGCGGCGACACGCCTCCGGAGAAGGGCGGGTTAGGAAAAGACAACAGGGCCGACGTATACCCTGCAGCGGACTCGAGTCCGGAAGGTGGCGGCGGCGGGAGAATTCAACGTTTAAGCATGCGAATGCGCGCAATGCGGAGACGTGAATTCGCGCATGCAAAGGGCGAACCGTTAAGCCGTATAGCCGGCTGCGTACGTTGCAACCAGTAAGAACGTTGGACGTTCTTGAAATCGGAGAAGAAAAGACTGCGCTTTAGTCTCATTCTCTCATTCTTGACTTTGCAATTTCCAGTTCCAAGATTACGCGCAAGAGCGGAGCGACCTGCAGTGAGAGTAGAGAGTGCGGAGACGAGTTGCACAAGGATCTTGGCGGACCTTGAAAGAATTGGGAGTAGCGATCTTGAACGAGCGCAGAGAGAGTGAGCAGTCAGTGCTTGAGTGGCCGACGCGCAGTGGCGATTGTGAGAGAGCGAGCGAAAGGGAGAACGTTTGTGTGTGCAGGCAACGCAATGTCGAAGGTTCCCCAGCTGCAAGTGTCTCCACTCAGGGTGCCGCAGATCGGTCTACGCGCATTTCAAGATGTGCTGACGAGGCTGAAGCTCGATTTTCTCCTCTGGGGGTGGAATTGGACATGTCCGGAGATGGTGCGCGAGTATCTGCAAGAGAGACACAAGCCTTCTCGCGGATTTCGCCCACACCCAGAGAGATGGGAAATTTGCAATTGGGCGCAGGTGTTGGGCAGGTGTGCCGGCGAGGAAGGGGATCTCCTCTTCGAGGCCGACAGCGTGAAAGTGTCCCAGGAGGAAGAAGTCTCTTACAAGGAGCTCTTCAAGGTGGCTAGACATCCCAAGAACGGTTTCCGGACACGGGATTACAAGGATCGATTGCGGAGAAATGTCGCGACGGCATTGCTGCAGATATTGCAGCCGACCAAGACCGCTTACATGCATGGTTGGCAGGTAGAGTTCGTGGAGCTAGTGTTGTCAGGAGCTCCGGTGCATTGGGCACGGCTCCTGTGGAAGGTGACGCGCCAACATGCGCAAGAAGAGAGGGGAGGAACGCTCAATCATCTATCGCCTTACTTAATCGTGTTTTACCGGGCGATGGGATGTTTGACGAATGCTGAGAAAACTCGGTTTCCGCAGCTGAGCCGGACTTATCCAGGTAGATATTCGAGGGAGGCCGAAGTAGACACGGATCCGGACGAGGAACCTGCCAGTACGCCTCCGGCTCCGGCTCCAGCCAGAGCAGCAGAAGAACGTCGAAGTGAGCGCATTCCGCGCAAGCGGAAGTGGGATGAGAGACCTGAGAACAGGCAGCCGGAAGTACCAGCTGCGCCGACTCGTGGTCGGCTCACCCCCGAGCCTCACAGTCGACCAAAACAGAGGGCACGCAGAATGCCAACTGTTACTGAGGAGACCAGGCGAACTCCGACCCGGCGGAATCTCACACAGGAAGAGATAATTGCTCAGGTCCTAGGGAAGACGGCAGAAATCTCTGCACAGAAGGCACCACGGCCTTCGGGAGGAGATGGACGGACTGACGACCGGCCGACTGCGAGTCGGATGACTGAAGGTCGACAAGCGGAAGGAAGGCCAACTGAACGGCGCGTTGAACCGGACGGCAGGCCGGAAGCAGAAGAGAGTTTGGCTGACGAGCCAACAATCCTCAGAGGGTCGTCTTCGGCGGAAGGCACTTCTGGAAGAACGCCACCAGCAAACAGGCCAAGTGGAGTCAAGACGCGCAGGGTGTATCCGACTCCCAGTCGGACAACTGCTGGTCGGCCGACTGCGAGTCGGACAACAGAGAGTCAGCCGGATTCGCCGACTGCGAGAAGGATGGGGCCAACGACGAGTGTGCGGACGCCTTCGGCGGACGCACCTTCAGCAAGGACACCTTCCGCGCAGATTGCGCCGGAAGGACAGGCAGCAGAAGCGGGCGGATCAAGAGTGACAAAAGTCACTGCGGCGTCGACCCCTTCACAAACCGAAGATCAAGCCGGAACAGGGGCTCAAGCAGTGGGATCTCCCACTGCCCTGGATATTTTAGCAGGCAGTGGAGCAGCAGTCGCAGCGGAAGCTGCTGCGCGCCACAGTTCCAGGGAGTCGCCAAGGGATTCGGTGGCGACTGAGATCCTCGAGACTGAGGATGAGACGAGCTCGGAAGAGCAAGAAGAGGATTCGGTGCAGAAAACGCCAACAGGGGTGCTTTGCGAACAGATAGTTCCACTCCTGCGATATCTGGATCGCAAGACATCCAAATACGCAAGTGCCTTAAAACCGCAGTCTTATGTGGAGACAATCAGGCGAAGAACGAGGAGCAAGGTGGCAAGGTGGGCCTCTAGGTGCGGAGTATATGTGGATAGGAACACCGCCCTCCGACAACACCTGGCGGTCACCCAGAAGCTGTACCAAGCCTTGCAGCAGCAGAAGGAGGATGCGGCGACGAAGAGTCAGGCGGAGGCCGAACTAATACGGGCAAAGATCGAGTCGGAACTGCAGGAGGAGCGGAGACAGAACAAAGTCCTAGCAGCCGAGCTTGCGCGCCAGACGCGCGCCTTAGAGGAAAGTCAAAGAGCCCGCAAGGAGGATGAGGAGTTGTTGTGCAACTTGCAAACCGGGTGCTCGGATTTGAGGGCACAACGTGCGGAATTAGAAATGCAGCTGGCAGAGGTGGAGAGCAGCTGCAGGGCACGAGGAGAGTTGGCGGCACGGGTGACTCGTTGTCTAAACGGATACACCCATTGGGAGGTGGCAGCTCAAGAGAGGGTTACACTCCGGGAGTTCGAGCTTCGGGCGGCGGCCTTGACGGAAGGTGACAGTCGGAGTCGGCGGCGAGTGGCGAGAAAATTAGAAACTTTCTTGTCGGGTGCGCGCGACACTTTGGCGCACTTGCAGTCGGAAGTCACTGCAGCGCTCCGACGCCTGGGGTTACGCAGCCGGTCGGAAGACTGGCAAGGTAGAGACAGTAAGCGGAGCAGTCCGGCGCGCAGGAGGCGCAGCACCGGATCTGCTGAGTGCAGTAGAGTAGTTTGGTTTCGCGCAGATGCTGCGAGTGGTAGATAGGATAGCGTAGTGCTAGTTAGGATCTTTTGAGGGTATAAAGTAGATCAAGGCGTTTTGCCTTGGGACTCTTCCAGTTTCGGAAGTGCAGATCAGGAACTCACTTTCTTAGCGTGTTTGTGCATTTTGGTCCTGGCACCACGTAGAGAAGCTGCAGCATAGCGAAGTTACCGTATGTTGTAGTTGAAGGCCTTCGGCTGAATGTTCAGAGCTAGTACCCGGTTAGAGACTTGAGTAGTGCGGATCTGCACCTGCGGGTGATTTCTGATGCTCAGAGCCGGCTGCGAGTTAGAGACTTGAACAGTTCCCCCTTACTCCTTCGAGTGACATATCTTGATTGTACTCCTACGGGAAGTTTCCCCTGAATGCCAATGTGAAGTTTCATTACTTCGTGTAAACCTTGGTTTGTAATTCAGGTTGTGTGTGTGTTACTGGATCGTGTTTTCAGTAAGTTCTCAGTCGGGTCTGCACTCCCTGCGTTTTGTGTGATAGTCGAGGGTGACGTCCACGGCGTACGTAGAGGCTTCGTCCCGAAGTGAGAAGTCCAGTCCGGGTACCCCCGCTAGTTCCTGGCGGAAGGGCAGTAAAAGCCGGAGTGGGAGGCACTTCCTGCAGAACCTCTGAGTGAACTTGCGAGACACTTTCCTCCTGAAATCCGAAGCGGAGGTCCTGACCGACCTCCGAGTTGTGCTTTTTTGCCAGTTTCAGGTGTGTGTGTGTGTGTGTTGAGTGACCAAGCTGTACCGTGCATCCTCCGAGCATCCTCCGAGTTGAGATCCTCCTCCGAGTCGAGCCTCCGAGTCGAGCACTGCAGTATTTCTGGGAGTGACAGTCGCCTAGAATTCAAACTCTACCAAAAGTCTGTTAAACGTGACACTTTTACTCTGTGTGTTGCCTCTGTCCCTGTGGGTTCGATCTTTTTACCACCATACTGCAGTTTTAGCCTTTGGTGGGTTATTACAACCACTTCCGACCGCGAGTACAGAGAGAGTGGCGGCTGTGACTTCCAACACTTCCTACGACATAGTGGAGGACATAGGGAGTCAGAGGGCAAATATTTCCTTCCACCAGCTGTTGGAGGACAATAAGACGTACAGAAGGATGCTGATGCTTTCGTTGCGCCGACCACGCAAACCCCGAAAAGGGAAACTTCCGGCTGTGTACAGAGTGGAAGGAGGAGACCTAGGACCTCCAGAGATCGAAGTAGAGATCGGAGGCTGCGTCATACAGAAGGTACCGGTGGACTCCGGCTCGGGCGTGAACATCATGACCGAGGAGATAGCGAACTCCTTGGGGTTCCAGACCTTCGAGCCTACATCCCGAGTGCGACTGGCCGATCAAACGCGCAGAATGCCGCTAGGAATGCCGCTAGGAATGTTGAGCAATGTGAGAACCAACATTGGAGGAGTGGACTTTCAACTGTCCTACATAATATTGCAACCTCTAATGAAGAAAGGTTATGATGTGCTGCTTGGCAGACCGTGGCTATACGATGCCAAAGCAAGGTGTGACTGGAGGAGGAAGAGATTACAATTTCGGAACCCTGCGGACCCTCCGACTGTCATTACCGTACCATGGACCAAGGTACCACATGAGGGCGAAACACCTTCGACCACCTCCGGTTACACGACTGGAGGGGAGACCAGCTCGTCATGCACTTCAGAGACAGAAATGTCGGATGAGTTTGTGGGTTACGTCACTTGCTGCTCCATCGAGGAGGAAGGGGACGATGTGCATCCGGATGACGAATAGCAACTAGCAGCCGGACTGGGCAGAAGCGAGATCAGTCACACAGAGGGGATTGTCGACCCAAGTGACTGCTGCGAACTGCAGCTCAGTCCAGATAAAGGCTTGAAGGTGTCAAGCCAGGTACAAGGAGAAGAGTTGAACAGGGTACAGGCGTTTCTTCGCCAGTATGAGGATGTCTTTGCATGGAAGATTGAAGACATGAAAGGCATACCTGCAAGGTATGGGGAGCACAGGATCGACTTGTTGGACGAGGCAGTTCCGGTTCGCCAACGCCAATACAGGCTCAACCCAAAATATTCATTATTGGTGAAGGACGAAATCGATAAGTACCTGAGCGCAGAGATCATCTACCCGGTACTCAGTAGCGAGTGGGTGTCGCCTATCGTAATCGTGCCCAAGAAACTGACGGGTAAGATCCGGGTGTGCCAGGACTTCCGAAAGCTGATCGCAGCAACGAGGAAGGACCATCACCCTCTTCCTTTCACGGACTCTATTTTGGACCATGTCGCAGGGCATGAATGCTACAGTTTCCTAGACGGATTCTCCGGCTACAACCAGGTGTCCATCAGGGAACAGGACAAGGACAAAACAACCTTCACGACCGACTGGGGAACCTATGCTTATCACAAGATGCCTTTCGGGCTGTGCAACGCACCAGCGACGTTCCAACGGATGATGACAAACATCTTCCAAGAGCACCTGAGGAAGTTCCTGGAAATTTTCATCGATGACTTTTGTGTCTTCGGTAAGAGGTCGGAGCACCTTAACCATCTTCGGCAGACGTTTGACAGATGTCGGGAGAGCAGCTTGTCCTTGCATCTTGAGAAGTGTTTTTTCTTCATGACCAGCGGAATCCTGCTGGGGCACCGAGTTTCGTCCGATGGCATTGCAGTGGATGTAGAGAAGGTGAAGATTATTCTCGAACTTCAGCCGCCGACGAACCTGCGTGAGTTGAGGGCCTTCCTTGGCCATGTAGGATATTACAGAAGGTTCATAAATATGTACGCCATCTTGGCAGCCGATCTGACGAAGCTGCTTAAGAAGGAGTAACCCTATGTGTGGGGCAAGGAGCAACAGCTAGCCTTTGAAACACTCAAAGCCAAACTAACGACTGCTCCGGTTCTGAGAAGTCCGGATTGGAACAGACCTTTCCACGTCTATGTAGACACGTCGGCATTTGCAATCGGAGTGGTTCTCAGTCAGAAGGACGACAACAAGAAGGACTACCCGATTTACTTCGCGAGCCGTCAGTTGTCAGCAGCAGAGAAGAAGTACACGACAACTGAGAGGGAGGCGTTGGGAATGGTGTACTCCTGTAAGAAGTTCAGACATTATTTGATCTGCTACGAGTTCGTGTTTCACATGGATCATTACGCCTTACAGCACCTGGTGAAGAAGGCGGATCTGTCCGGACGAATTGCCAGGTGGGTACTACTGCTGCAGGAATTCACCTACACTGTGCAGACTAGGAAGGGCGTTCACCATGAGAACGCGGACTACCTCTCCAGACTATGGACCGAACCCATAGAAGAGGAAGTAGTGGATGATTTTCCCGACGAACAACTTTTTCAGTTGTACGCCAGCCATGAGTCCAGGTACGCGGACTTATACAGGTTTCTGCTCACACTCCAATGTCCGGAAGGATTGGATGCGGAGCAGCGCACAGTCTTCGTTCATAAAGCGGGACCTTACCAGCTCCAACAGGGGGTCTTATTCAAGAAAATGGCAGATGAGAGGCTGTGCAGATGCTTAGAGGAGTCCGAAGTTCCGCGAGTCGTTAAGGCCATGCACACAGAGGACGCTGGTGGTCATTACGCCACCAGGAATACAGTGATCAAAATTGTGAATGCAGGATACTGGTGGCCGACGATGTTCAAAGATGTACACGACTACGTTCGCAAATGCGATAGCTGCCAGAGGACGGGAAGGCCGACTCCGACTACGAGATGGCCTCTGACACCGATCATGCCCTTGGCACCATTTGAAAAATGGGGGATCGACTTCGTGGGACCAATACAACCTGTCACTAAAGGCACGCGCAGGCGCTACATATTGGTAGCAACAGACTATGCGACCAAGATGGTGGAGGCAGAGGCCACAAGGCACGACGACGCAGCAGCACTAGCACGGTTCCTATTCGAATCAATCATCACACGCTACGAATGCCCACTAGAAATAGTCAGTGACAGGGGAACGCACTTTCTGAATCAGGTGATAGAAAGTTTGACGCGGCACTTCCAGATTAAGCATCGGAAGACTACTCCATACAACCCCAAGGCGAATGATCTGACAGAGAAGTCCAATGGATTGCTTTGTAAGATACTCCTCAAGGTGACTGTGAATCATGCTCACGACTGGGACACCAAGCTACCGGCCGCCTTATGGGCATACAGAACGGAAGAAAAAGTCACCACCAGGCAAACACCTTACTTTCTGGTTTATGGGCAGCATCCGATCTTACCCATCGAATTCGAGATACCCACCAGGAGGACCTTAGATCAGAGAAGGCTGGATGCGGAAGAAAGTCAGGCCTATCGACTGCAAGAAGTAATGGCACTGGAGGAAAGACGTCAAGAGGCCGAAGATCGAACCAAGCAACTACAACTCAGGCGGAAGGAGAAGTACGATCGAAGACTCAAACCAGTACTACTTGAGAAGGGCGACTTGGCTCTGCTCTACGATAGCTGACATGCTAGATTTCCAGGCAAGCTACACTTGAGATGGATGGGACCTTACAAGGTGATCGAAGTTTTCCCCAATGGATCAATCCAACTCGCAGAACTGACAAGAGAATGGCTAGGCACCCGCGTGAACGGGTGGCGTCTGAAGAAATACCACGTGTAAATGTTCGCGTGGGCGCTCACAATTGAGGAGGGGGGCATGTGGTAACACACTTTTTGTTTTTTTTTGCAGAATTTAAACAATTTTAGAAAACTAGTACCGAAGCAGTGTTAATAGTCAGAAAAGGGTACGTTAAATAGAGTGGATTGATGAGATCGTCACGAGGTCACGAAGAATCGCGTAGTCGGATGTACCAACGCCAATGTCTTCGGCGCCTTCGGCAAAAGCTCCTTTTCTGAGGTGTCTCTACTCACGCGCTTCCCGCGTCTAAAGAAGCTACGCTTCCGGCGCAGACACCTCAGGAGGAGGTTTTGCTAAAGACGTCAGAAGAAGGGCCCGGACCTCTGAAGGCTTCCGACCATGAGTGCTCATTCGGCGATGCGCCGCTAGCGATCAGGGACGGAGAAGTTATGAGCGTCGGAAAACTCGTAGCCGGACATGCGCCGTTCGCGCTAGGGTTCACAGCCGGAAAGGACTCCCGTACGCCCTCGGCGATGCGCCTTCGGCGGAAGCACGCGCTCATGGGAGGAAATCAACTCGGAGTCGGAAGCGCCTTTGCCGGCTGCGCAACGGAAGAAACGCGCCGACTGGATGTACGCCTCCGACGTGGCGCTGATAGCCGGATGCGCTGGTATGATTTGCGCCGGCGGGATATGCGCCGTTAGCAATGGACGAGGCATAAAGGACAAAATAAGCGGTACGAATACGCGCCGGCGTAATTTGCGCCGACTGGATGTGCGCCTCCAGCAAGGCGCCGACGGATAAGGAACACGTCAGCGGCGGACGCACCTTCAGCGAAGACACCTTCCGCGTAGATTGTGCCGGAAGGGCAGGCAGCAGAAGCGGGCGGTGCAAGGGTGACAAGAGTCACTGCGGCGTCGACCCCTTCGGACACCGAAGATCGAGCCGGAACAGGGGCTCAAGCAGTGGGATCCCCCACTGCCCTGGATATTTTAGCAGGCAGTGGAGCGGCAGTCGCAGCGGAAGCTGCTGCGCGCCACAGTTCCAGGGAGTCGCCAAGGGATTCGGTGGCGACTGAAATCCTCGAAACGGAGGATGAGACGAGCTCGGAAGAGCAGGAAGCGGATTCTGTGCAGAAAACGCCAACAGGGGTGTTGTGCGAGCAGATAGTCCCTCTCCTGCGATATCTGGATCGCAAGACATCCAAGTACTCGGGTACTGGAAAACCGTAGTCTTATGTGGAAACTGTCAAGCGCAGGACGAGGAGCAAGGTGGCCACTTGGGCCTCTAGGTGCCAAGTATATGTGGAAAGGAACACCGCCCTCCGACAACACCTGGCGGTCACACAGAAGCTATACCAAGCCTTGCAGCAGCAGAGGGAGGATGCGGCAACGAAAAGCCAAACGTAGGCCGAGCTAATGCGGGCAAAGATCGAGTCAGAATTGCAGGAAGAGCGGAGACAAAACCACATCCTAGCAGCAGAGCTTGCGCGCCAGACGCACGCCTTAGAAGAAAGTCAAAGAGCCCGCAAGGAGGATGAGGAGTTGTTGCGCAACTTTCAATCCGAGTGCTCGGATTTGAGGGCGCAGCGTGCGCAAGCGGAAATGCAGCTAGCAGAGGTGGAAGGCAGCTGCCGGGCGCGAGAAGAGTTGGCGACGCGGGTGACTCACTGTCTAAAAGGATATGCCCATTGGGAGGTGGCAGCTCAAGAGAGGATCACACTCAGGGAGTTCGAGCTTCGGGCGGCGGCATTGACGGAGGGTGACAGTCGGAGTCGGCGGCGAGTAGCGAGGAAATTAGAAACCTTCTTGTCGGGTGCGCACGACACTATGGCGCACTTAGAGTCGGAAGTCACTGCAGCCCTCCGACGCCTGGGGTTGCGCAGCCGGTCAGAAGACTGGCAAGGTAGAGACAGCGAGCGGAGCAGTCCGGCGCGCAGGAGGCGCAGCACCGGATCCGCCGAGTGCAGTAGTATAGTTTGGTTTCGCGCAGATGTTGCGAGTAGTAGATAGGATAGCGTAGTTAGGACCTTTGAGGGTATAAAGTAGATCAAGGCGTTTTGCCTTGGGACTCTTCCAGTTTCGGAAGTGCAGATCAGGAACTCACTTTCTTGACGTGTTTGTGCATTTTGGTCCTGGCACCACGTAGAGAAGCTGCAGCATAGCGAAGTTACCATATGTTGTAGTTGAAGGCCTTCGGCTGAATGTTCAGAGCTAGCGTTCGGTTAGAGACTTGAGTAGTGCGGATCTGCACCTGCGGGTGATTTCTGATGCTTAGAGCCGGCTGCGAGTTAGAGACTTGAACAGTTCCCCCTTACTCCTTCGAGTGACATATCCTGATTGTACTCCTACGGGAAGTTTCCCCTGAATGCCAAAGTGAAGTTTTATTACTTCGTGTAAGCCTTGGTTTGCAATTCAGGTTGTGTGTGTGTTACTGGATCGTGTCTCAGTTAAGTTCTCAGTCGGGTCTGCACTCCCTGCGTTTGGTGTGAGAGTCGAGGGTGACGTCCACGGCGTATGAAGAGGCTTCGTTCCGAAGTGGGAAGTCTAGTCCGGGTACCCTACGCTAGTTCCTGGCGGAAGGGCAGTAAAAGCCGGAGTGGGAGTCACTACCTGCAGAACCTCTGAGTGAATTTTTGAGACACTTTCCTCCTGAAATCCGAAGCGGAGGTCCTGACCGACCTCCGAGTTGTGCTTTTGCCAGTTTCAGGTGTGTGTGTGTGGGTGTGTGTTGAGTGACCACGCTGTACCGTGCATCCTCCGAGTCGAGATCCTCCTCCGAGTCGAGCCTCCGAGTCGAGCACTGCAGCATTTCTGGGAGTGACAGTCGCCTAGAATTCAAACTCTACAAAAGTATGTTAAACGTGACACTTTTACTCTGTGTGTTGCCTCTGTCCCTGTGGGTTCGATCTTTTTACCACCATACTGCAGTTTTAGCCTTTGGTGGGTTATTACATCCGCGCTCCCTCGTTCTTCTCTGGCGACGCACTTCCTTTCTCCGTCGCAATCGTCGCCGTGTCCGCGTTGTTGGCTGGTAACACCAGCCTGCGCGCCTTCTGCTTCGGCCGGCTGTATGACTCGTACAACGGCCGCGGTCGAATGGGAGCAGAGGGTTCTTGATGCTGCTCCTCTTCGGACTCCTCTCTCCATCGCCGCTTCCGCGGCGCTCGTGCTGCAGGAGTGTTCCTCTCTTCGTCCCTCCGCCTTGACGGAGTAGAAGTCGGTGACTCCTCTGCATCTGTGTCGACCTCATTCTCCCGCACATACTTCCCGGGATGGTTGACGGACAACGGCGGAAAACGCGCAAGCTCCGCCGCTGTCAAACAATTCCGCTGTCGATAAAAATTGATGAGGAAAGGAGAGAGATGGTTTAGAGTTCCCCCCTTCTCCTCAAAAGCGTGCTGTCGCATCACCCGGTGCAGGATGCTCGCCCAGTGAATTGGAGTTCCCTCGATGACACACTCCACAAAAGAGACCTGCCACAATGTGATGTAGCAGGCGCGGTGTGGCTGTAGTAATTGCAGCAGCGCCGCGGACAGAGTCTGGCGGAATCGATCCTTGTAATCGCGGGTCATGTACCCATTCTTGGTAGACCTCCCGTTCTTGAACAGCTCCACGAATTGTGCCTCTTCCTGCTTGGTCACCTTGATGCTCTCGCTGTCGAAGAGGAGGTGCCCTTGCATGCCGGCACATCTCCCCAATGCCTGCGCCCAATCTTGGACTGTCCACCGATCAACATGCGGACGCAATCCGCGCGAAGGTGGTCCCTGTGGCTCTAGCCACTCGCGCACCATATCCGCACAGATGTAGTTCCATCCCCATAGCAAGAAATCGAGCTTTCTTGCTATCAAGCGCTCCTCGAAAGCGCGCAGCCCGTTCTGTGGTAGACGGAGTGGCAGCATCCGCAATCGGCCCGGTCTCGTGATTGCGTTCTTGCTCGTGGAGGACGACTCAATTGATGGCCGCGCCGGCTCTACGCTGAAACGGTCTCCGCTCTCACGCGCGGCTTCACGCTCCGCCGTCGCCGATTAAACTCTCACGCTCGAATTGGCGAATTTGAACTCTACGAGCGTACTACACCGCGGACATGGGTGCGTAGCGCCGAAGGCGGATTTTCCGCCTTGCGCGGTACACTCGTTCGTACCGCTCCTCAGCCAATCCTCTTCTGCCTCGGCGCGTGTGTCCGCATGTCGGACAAAAGTTCATATCCCGCCTACGCGCAGGCGGACTCCTCGGCGGATTCTCCGCTTGCGCGGAACTTCACCCTCCTGTGCACAGGCGCTCGCCTGTGCGCAGGCGAATTCCGTCCGCGCTGATGCGCTGGCGCGGAAGGCGTTGACCGCGGTCAACCGACTCCGTCCAGACTGTCCGTGCCTTGTCTCTTCGCCGGCGCTTCCGCCGCCGCAACTCCGTCCGTCCAAGAGCGCATCCATCCGTCCCGTCCGTGGAGTCTGCACGGTCCGTACGGATTTTACTATTCTGGCGGCTCCTTGCTCGTCCGCGGCGCTGCGCTGGCGCAGAAGGCGCCGTACAATTTCTACCTCACAAGGCGCATTTCTAAGGCCCAAGGCGGATTTCCCGCCGACGCCGAAGTGCCTGTGCACAGGCGGACGCCTGTGCGAAGGCGAACTTCGCGCCTATCTCAAAACCCTATCTCGCCTGTGCGCAGGCGAACTTCCTTCGTTCGCGCATAGGACAAAACTTCTCCGCCTGCGCGCAGGCGAAGAGCTGAGTATCTTACAACCTTCATAACTCCCGGAATCCTTATCCGTTGTTGGCGTTCTTGGGCTCGTTGGAATCAGCGCATCGAGCTCTTTCCAACGAGATCCTAACTAAGTCAAGACGTTTGGGGGTGGACCTAAGTATGAAGGATTTCCCTACCGCCGCGGACGGAGCTCCGAAGGCGGGTTTTGCGCCTTGCGCCGTAGGGATCCTAACTGCAGAGATCACAGGGAGGGTGGTGCCCGTCCTTACCGCTGCACCCAACTCCTAGATTCTACGAGGTCCCTCGAGAATCTCTGCGATCTTCCGAATTCACTCTGTTTTGATGCACCGAAGGCTATTTACATTGCTGCCAGGGTACAGTTTTCCAAAAATGTTTTAATTTCCTCAAAATTACCAAAAGTGGGGTACCACACTGACTGAAATCGCTCTCTCTTCTCTTGCGCGCTCAAGTTTGCTGCTTGCAAACTCTCTGCAAGGTCTGTCAAGATCCTCGCGCAACTCGTCTCCGCACTCTCTCTTCTCACTGTAGGTCTCTCCGCCCTTGCGCGTAATCTCTGAAGCTGGAAAACTCACAATCAAGAATGAGAGAATGAGACTGGAGCGTAGCCTTTTCTTCTCCGAATTCAAGATCGCCCAACGTTCTCACTGGTTACAATCAAACTTGATTATGCAGCCGGCTATACGGCCTAACGGTTCTTCCTCGCATGCTCGAATTCACGTCTCCGCACTGCGCGCATTCGCATGCGTGAACGTTGAATTCTCCCGCCGCCATTGTCTTCCGGACTCGAGTTCGCCGCCGTCTTCCGGACTCGAGTTCGCAGCAGTGGGGCGTATGCTTTGACTAGGTTATCTTTTCCTAACCGGACCCTCGCCGGAGGCGTATCGTCGCTTGGCGTATTCCTTCCCTGTCGGCGCCTCGCTGGAGGCGCACATCAAGTCGGCGCGAATTACGCCGGCGCGTATTTGTACCACTTGTTTTGTCCGTTCTGCCCCGCCTATCGCCGACGGCGCATATCCCGCCGGCGCAAATCATGCCAGCGCACCCGCCTATCCGCGCCACGTCGGAGGCGTACATCCGGCCGGCGCTTCTCTTCTATCGCTCTTCCGCCAAAGGCGCTTCCGCCTCTGAGTTGATCTCCTTCCATGAGCGCGTGGTTCCGCCGAAGGCGCATCGCCGAAGGCGTACGGGAGTCCTTTCCGACGGTGAACCCTAGCGCGAACAGCGCATGTCCGGATGCGAGTTTTCCGACGCTCATAACGTCTTTGTCCCTGATCCATCTCCGGCGCTCTTGGGCTCGTTAGAACAAGCGTCCCGAGCTCTTTCCAATGCAACCTCAACCAACTAGAACTACCGTGAATCCCGATCGTTATGAAGGTTTCCATCCCGCGTCAACGGCGCATCGCCGAAGGCGCACTCATGGTCGGAAGCTTTTAGAGGTCCTTGCCGGCTTCTGACGTCTTCAGCGAGATCTCCTCCAGAGGTGTCTGTGCCGGACGCGTACCTTCCCTAAACGCTGGAAGCGCGTGAGTAGAGACACCTCAGCAAAGGAGCTCTTGCCGAAGGCGGCGAAGGCATTTGGCGCTGGTACGTCCAACTTCGCGATTCTTCGTGACCTCGTGACGATCTTCTCAATCCACTCTATTTAACGTACCATTTCCTAACTACATACACTGCTTCGGTACTTGTTTTCTAAAATTGTTTAAATTCTGAAAAAAAAACAAAAAGTGTGTTACCACAAGAACAAAGACACAGCAGTACCCGCAAGCTCCACTTAAATAAGTAGAGGCCACACACAAGCGGAGGCGCCGAAAACTCACTTAGAAACTCACTCAAAAACCCTAACTCCTAAAACTTTTCCAATCCTATCCCTGAGAGAAATCAGTATGTCAGATCCTACTTTTACTCGAGTTAATCCGAAAATCACGTCTGTACCACCTACTTGATTGTCGGCTTCGGCTCCATTTTCTTATCCTTGTCCCTGACTTTGTGGCTGACTTCTCTCGGTTGACTTTTCGGGACCGAAGAGGTGACAGATACTTAACACTTTTAACTACTAGTACCGATCCGGTTTTGTCTAACTAACTAAGCGGATCATTTCTAGCATACTTTTACCTCCTTAACTAAAAAATGAAAACTACTAGAACTCTTAGTTTCGGTTTTAGGCTAATCCAAAAATTTTAGTCTTTGGAGATTCTCACATTACCCCATTTTCAAACGTGAGAGTCCCTGCGAACGCTTTGTCTTGTGCTTGCTTACTCCTCGTTGTCCCCTCCTTTCGAACTGATGTTCCCTTCCGTTTCAGAGGAAGATTCCGAGCGATAGTGTTTGATTCTAGAGCCGTTGACTCTAGTCTCTAACCGATTACAAACAGATCCCGCAACTCTCTGACCTGTCGAACTACGCCAAGTTGCTAATTAAAGTCGGACTCACCGATCAAGACACTAGATTCACAACTCAACCATCTCAACTCAGTTTCCGACTTTCGCAGTGACAATTATCGACAACACCCATTATCGATTTTATAGAGAGCCCCTAAATTTTTACGCTCTGATTAAGGCAGATGTAGGCAAATTTCTGCAAGAACTTATACCTTTTATAATTCATGTATCTAAAGATTCCAAGAAGCTGATGTATTGTTTGATATCTCCCACTTTTGGGCGGTTCATTATTACAGTAACAACAAAAACACCTGAATGATTCTGATTCTTGGTGCTCAAGAAGTTATGCGGACGACCATGCAATTGGAATACAATATTACAACATTCAATCTACCAAACTACTCCATACTCCCACTTCATGAAGCTGCCAAGATATACATATATAATGAAGCGATACAACTTTGCATTTTATTGACACATCAGTATCTTCAAGTTTAATGCTCCGAAGTCACAAACGCACTGCCTCATATAGCATCGAATATCACCGACACCATGAACCATTTGTGTCTTTTGGAATCCTCATCTCGCAGAAAAATGCTATAAGAGAAACTATAGATCAAACCAGACTTCAAACTAGAGCATCGATATACGTTTCAAATGCTGTCCGATATGTAACTGACGATCGCAAATAGATCCCACAACTGTCTGATCTGTCGAGCTACGCAAAGTTGCGAAAAGACGCACAC
Organism: Marchantia polymorpha subsp. ruderalis; assembly: GCA_037833965.1. Lineage (NCBI taxonomy): Eukaryota > Viridiplantae > Streptophyta > Marchantiopsida > Marchantiales > Marchantiaceae > Marchantia > Marchantia polymorpha. The sequence continues at coordinate 1,469,362 of AP031357.1, forward strand.
ACCGATCTAGACAGTAGATTCACAATTCTTCGAGCATCTCAACTCAGTTAGCGACGTTCGTAGTGACAATAGTCGAAGCGCTGAAATCAGCGCCCTGGGATTGGTGCCAGTTCACTTTCTCTGCTTCAGGTAAGTTCTCGAGCTGAGAGAATAACTCATGGGCGTCGGAAGACTTGAGAATCCAGCTGCCCTTGCTGGAATCCTCGGTGTAGACGACACCCGTAGGCTCGGCTTGGCTCTGGCATTTTGTCAAGTCAGATTCCGCCTCGCCCAGCAGAGAACGACGTCTGCAGCTTGAGAACCAGAAGCCGGATTTGAAGCCCCCACCGGTGTAGCAGATGTTTCCCGTGGCGGAGCCTACTTCGCCGCTGTCGCAGCCACCGTTGTTGTAGACCTGGCTCGTCTTGCAGGCGTCCATGTCTGTGAAAAGCACCGAGCCCCCGCTTGCAACGCAGCATGTTTGGGCAGCGATGCTGTTGAACGAGGTTCCAGAACCTGAGCATTCGCTTGTGCTGGAATAGAATATGATATCAACGGCTCCCACCATGCTCGACAAGCTGAGGAGCACCAGTGGCAGTAGGACGTACATGCCGCCCTTGGCACTGATTTTCTCCATTTTTATCGAAAGATCCTACAAAGATCGTTGTCAACATCAAAGCCTTCAACTTAGCGTCGAGAAATAAGCAGTCTTGGGATGCACAATTGCCTCTTGGAACTGTTAGGTAGTCAGCTGTTATGAATTTTCCTCGAGTCCGATAAATGCATGATATGGACTCAAAGTGGACGTTCACGACCACATAGAGCCAGAACAATATGTGAATCGCTACGCTTGACATGTCTGACTGGTTGGAAAATTTTCCCAAGCAGAAGTAGTGTACTGAGAAATGCTGTGTGCATGAAAGCAAATCAGAAAACCCACAATGCAATATCAGAAATTCTTGAAGCACGATATGCATCTGACACCATCAACTGAGCACGGAGTTGCCACCTGATTCGAGATAAGCAGATCTACGTGCTGAGGACGAAAGATGTAAACTGATCTGCTGCAGTCTGTTTTCTGTTTTTGATCTCCTGCAGTGAACTGCAATCGGAAGTCCTCGCTGAGTTGCAGATGAGTAGAGGAATTGCTGAAGAACCCTTCAGCTAGAATGGGTATATATACTGTGTCTCGTCGACCCTTGCCTGCTCCGAGGAGGCCAGGGACAAAGGAACCCAGGAACTACTCTATGTTCCAGCTCAGTATTTTACTAATTCTCCCTTTTATCAGCATCTTCCTTCTGTTGATCTCTTTTCTTTCTTAATGGTCACGTTTCAAACCATGATTATCGAATATCCAATGTGCTTGAGAAGTTCAGTTATTCTCCGAGTTTTCATGTATTAGAATCAACAGAAGGAAATAACACCGTTTTATGGAGTTCCGAACAACTCAAATACTTTTTTTGGTCATCGTTTTTCATAACATCTATATGTATTTTGATTATACTTTACCAAAATTATGCGAAGATTACATTCCCGTCGCTCCTAATCGACGAAGCGCACACTCCGGTATATTTCTTTCCTCCTTCGTATTCAAACATATGACTGCCGAACTCCCAGGAATGCGCCCAATGCGCCAGGGACAACATCAGATAACCTCTAGATAGCAAAATATATACCGGAAATATACCGGGCGATAAACCCGAAATATAATTCGGGCGATTTGCTGTTCGGAGCAGGAAGGTATGGGCACCATCCCGACGGGCGCAAGGTGTGAGCCGAACCTTCCCACCCTTCAGCGTTTGTAGTCCAGGTGGGGGTTCGAACTCCCATAATCCGTCCGTCCAACGTACGGACGGGACGGATGGATGCGCTCTTGGACGGACGGAGTTGCGGCGACGAGAGCGCCGACGGAGAGGCAAGGAACGGACAGTCTGGGCGGAGGCGGTTGACCGCGGTCAACGCCTTCCGCGCCAGCGCATCGACGCGGACGGACTTCGCCTTCGCACAGGCGAGCGCCTGTGCACAGGAGGGTGAAGTTCCGCGCCGGCAAAGAATCCGCCTGCGCGCAGGCGGGAGTTGAACTTTTGTCCGACATGCTGACACGCGCGCCGAGGCAGAAGAGGATTGGCTGAGGAGCGGTACGAACGAGTGTACCGCGCAAGGCGGAAAATCTGCCTTCGGCGATGCGCACCCATGTCCGCGGCGAAGTACGCTCGCGGAGTTCAAATTCGCCAATTCGAGCGTGAGAGTTTAATCGGCGACGGCGGAGCGTGAAGCCGCGCGAGAGAGCGGAGACCGTTTCAGCGTAGAGCCGGCGCGGCCATCAATTGAGTCGTCCTTCAGGAGCAAGAGCCGACCATGACCTTCGACCGAGAGGCGAGAGCGTCCCATTCTTGAATTCGTGATTCCATTCTCCAGTGCGACGAGCTGCGCGCGTCCATTTGCTGGTTGCTAAGCATTCTCGACATCGCCGCGCAGAGGAATTCTTGGTGATTGAGGGAGAAGTGAGTGCGCGTGATTTGGAATTGAGGGCGATTAGAGTGTGCCGAGGAAGAAAGGAGCTCGAGTGGAGCGGAAGTAGTATGAGCGAGCGGGCGAACTCCAAGAACGCAATGACGAGACCGGGCCGATTGCGGATGATGCCGCTCCGTCTACCACAGAACGGGCTGCGCGCTTTCGAGGAGCGCTTGATAGCAAGAAAGCTCGATTTCTTGCTATGGGGATGGAACTACATCTGTGGGGATATGGTGCGCGAGTGGCTAGAGCCACAGGGACCACCTTCGCTCGGATTGCGTCCGCATGTTGATCGGTGGACGGTCCAAGATTGGGCGCAGGCATTGGGGAGATGTGCCGGCATGCCAGGGCACCTCCTCTTCGATAGTGAGAGCGTCAAGGTGACCAAGCAGGAAGAGGCACAATTCGTGGAGCTGTTCAAGAAGGGGAAGTCTACCAAGAATGGGTACAGGACCCGCGATTACAAGGATCGATTCCGCCGGACTTTGTCCGCGGCGCTGCTGCAATTACTGCAGCCACACCGCGCCTGCTACATCACATTGTGGCAGGTCTCTTTTGTGGAGTGCATCATCGAGGGAAATCCAATTCACTGGGCGAGCATCCTGCACAATCCGATCCGTTAGGACCTCTACTCAAGATTTCAGGGGGAAAAGTCTCTCGCGAGCACACTCAGCGAAGCTGCGGGTAGTGACTCCCAACTCCAGCTTTTACAACACTTCCGCTAGCTTGCTGCTAGCGTAGGAAACCCGGTTTGGACTGCCTACTTCGGATCGAAGTCACTCCTACGCGGTGAACAACACTCTCAACTCACAAAACGCGCAGAGAACACAGGTCCGCACTGAAGGACTCACTGTGAAACATTCCAGTAACACAACAACAGTCTATTGAAGAGTTTGAATTCTCAGGCACTTGTCATTCCCAGAAATACTACAGGGGTTACCCCGAAGGCACCTGCTGCAGCGTAACCTGAATTTACAACCAAGGCTTACACGAAGTAGCAAAACTTCACTTTGGCATTCAGGGGAAAAATCCCAAAGGAGTACAATCAGAAAGAAATACTCGAAGGTGTAGGGGCGAAACTGTTCAAGTATCTAACTAGTCACTGGCTCTGAGCATCGGCAGTCACCCGCAGGTGCAGATCCGAACTACTCAAGTCTCTAACCAATGTGCTAGCTCTGAACATTCGGCCGAAGGCCTTCAGCTACAAAATGCGGAACGCTAAGTTGTAACTCCTCATGCGTGGTGACAGAACTCAAGGACACAAACACGCAAAGGAAATGGGTTCCTGATCTACACTTCTGAGTTTGGGAAAGAACCCCAGGCAAAACGCCTGGAACTATTTTATACCTTCTAAGTCCTACCTAACACTACACTGCAATGCCATGGTGCGAGCCTCAACAAATCCTACACCTGAGGAGTCGGCGGCTGCCTTCCCCTCTAGCTTACAACCTAAATCTAACCCTAACCCTAAATCTGAATCCTAAGCCTACTGTACAGAGCCGCCAGCGCCTTTCCACCCAAGATCTGAGGCTGAAATTTGCAGGCTGGCGTGGCCGGCCGAGATCAACGGCCCCACAAAATTTCAGATCCATCCGACCGTCCATCGCAAAGATATGAGCCCCGCAAGATCTCAGAACCTAGGTCAAAATTCCTTCTCCAAAATCCGAGGAATGTGGGTCCCACGCGTCCTACACGCAAGCCGCCTACTCGGAGGCCGCCTTGGGCCGAAGGCCCCTCTAACTGTTAACACCGAAGGCCTCACGCCTAACCATGACAGCCGCTTTTGACGCTCATAACTCATTGATGACTGATCCGTTTCAAGAGATCTTGGTCTCGTTGGAACCAGCTCATCGAGTTCTTTCCAACGAGACCCGAATCAAGTCAAAACGCTAAGAATTGAAAAAGATATACCGGTTTTACTGTTTCACCGAAGGCCTGCAACCGCCGAAGGCGTCCGTCCGCGCATCGGACAAAAGTTGATCTCCCTTCCGCGTAGGCGGAATTCCCGCCGGTGGCGAACTCCTTCCGCCGAAGGCGAACCTCTACGTATCTTCCGATAAAGATAACTCCCTAAGTCCTCATCCGTTCCAAGCGTTCTTGGGCTCGTTGCAACGAGCGTGTTGAGTTCTTTCCAACGAGACCCTAACTAACGCAAACCGTTAAGAATTGAAAACGTTATCACGGTTTTTCCCTTCCGCCAAAGGCGTTTGCCTGTGCACAGGCCGCCTGTGCACAGGCCGTCCGCGTCGCAAGCCGCCTACTCGCAGGCGTCCGCGTCCGTCCGCGTCCGTACAAGTTCCAACCCCGAGGGCGCATTTCTAGGGCCGAAGGCGGATTTCCCGCCGACGCCGAAGCGCCTGTGCACAGGCGAACGCCTGTGCGTAGGCGAACTTCGCGCTACGTCAAAACCCTATTTCACCTGTGCGCAGGCGAACTTCCTTCGTCCGCGCATAGGACAAAACTTTCTTCGCATGTGCGAAGGCGGAAAGCTGAGTATCTTGCGACCTTTATAACTCCCGGAATTCTCCTCCGTTCGTGGCGTTCTTGGGCTCGTTAGAATCAGCGCGTTGAGCTCTTTCCAACGAGACCCTAAACAAGTCGAGGCGTTGCGAATTGAGAAAGTTATGAGGGATTCACTTTTCCGCCAAATGCACTCTCCCGCATCGCCGAAGGCGTTGACCCGAAGGCGTTGACCGAAGGCGTCTACCGCCCAAGGCGCATCTTCCGGCGGTTCTTCCGCCGAATGCGTACCGCCAAAGTCGCTTTACCGCCGAAGGCCCCCCCATCAGTAACTCCCGACACTCATAACTAAGTGACCTCTCATCCGTTTCACAAGTTCTTAGGCTTGTTAGATCCAGCGCGTCGAGCTCTTTCCAACGAGACCCTAAGCAACTCAAAGCGTTACGAATTGAGAAAGTTATGAGTGATCTACCGCCGAAGGTGCTCGAAGCGGATCCTACAGCATGAACCGCCCGTTCCGTCCCAAGCGTCCCACTGTGGCCTAAGCCCAAAACCCCTTGACTGTCCTCGATCCTCTTTTTACTCTGGTTTCGCGTACCGATTACTATTTACAGCTGCTGCCGCGGTACATACTATTCAAAAATGTTTTAGTTCCGACAAAAAAACAAAAAGTGGATTACCACAAAGTGTGTCGCCAGAGAAGAACGAGGGAGCGCGGACGTCTGCAGGAGCAACGGACCACGCTGCAGCCTCGACGGACGGGAGGCCGCCTACGGGCCAAGGGCCTCCGGAGTTACCACGTGCGTTGCGGACAGGTGTTTCGTCTGCGCACAGGCGAGCCTCCGCGGACGGACGAGACTCCGCGGACGGTCGAGCCTCCGCGGACAGACGACCACAAGCGGACGTGGACCTGCGCCTACGCGTGGGAAGAAGCAGTTCACCTCCACACGTGCCGCCTGTGCACAGGCAGGAATCACCCCCGTTCTAACGTAGGAAGGGGAAGGAGCCGGCGGAAGATCCGCCTACGAGACACTGGCCTTCGGGGCCAGACCCTCCGGCGCACAACGCGCCGCGATTTGCGCCTTCGGCGCCTAGGCCTTCGGGCCAAGGAGATGCGAGCAGAGAGCGTGCGGAGGCCGCACCATCGGCGGGTAATCCACTGGTAGATGCGCCTTCGGCGGTAGGGCCTTAGGGCCAAGGGACATCGGGCGAGCGGCCCCCGGCCATGTCGCCTTTGGCGATGGACGTCCGCGGCGCTGCGCCTGTGGCGGACAAGGCGCCGGCATTTGCGCCTGCGCACAGGCCAAGCACAACCCCCGCGGACCGATCGAGGAAGAAGCAACTGACAGAGGAGCGGACTTACTGTCCGCGGGACGAGATTTCGGTGCGTGATGTGCAATCGAACCCCGCGCAGACACCCTCCGCTCGATCGCCTTATGCGGCGGACGTCGGCGGCAGAGAGGATACGGTTGAAGACCGATTAGCGGGCGACGGGGATGTAGCTCGGGCACATTCGCCCACCGCCTTAGACATTTTGGCAAAGAGCAGCGAGGCTGCAGCGGTGCCTTCGCAGGCAGCACACGTCGACGACGTGCAGCCCCACTCGGGTCAATCGCCGACGCAATCAATGGCGACTGAGATTCTCCACTCGGATGATGACGACGGAGGCTCCACCAAAGAAATGTCGGGAGCGGGGGATACCGAGGAGGAGGAGGAGGAAATTGTTGGGGCGCCGGCGGCGGCGCTCTCTGAGCAGGTGATTCCGTTGCAGAGGTACTTGGATCGCAAAATCGATAAATACGCCGATCCACTCCACCCGGGATCTTACATTGAATTAGTGCGCAGGCGGACTCGCACTAAAGTCCACACCAGCAAGCTACTAGCTAGGGTGGACCAGGAGTTGAGGGAATTGAAGGAGAGGCATGCCTGTTTATAGGGGCAGTACAACCTTGAGAGGAAAGCGTGTGGTACCCCACTTTTGGCAATTTTGAGGAAATTAAAACATTTTTTGAAAACTGTACCCTGGTAGCATTGTAAATAGCCTTCGGTACATCAAAACAGAGTGAATCCGGAAGATCGCGGGGATTCTCGAGGGATCTTGTAGAATCTGGGATTTGGGGTGCCGCAGTAAGGACAGGCACCACCCTCCCTGCGAGCTCCGCAGTTAGGATCTCTACGGCGCAAGGCGCAAAACCCGCCTTCGGAGGTTGCGTCCGCGGCTGTAGGGAAGCCCCCGTAATTAGGTCAACCCTTGGGCGCCTTGACCAAGTTAGGGTCCCGTTGGAAAGAGCTCGACGCGCTGATTCTAACGAGCCCAAGAACGCTTGGAACGGACGAGGACTTAGGGAGTTATCGCTACTGGAAGAAACGGAGGCGGTCGCCTACGGCGGAAGGAGTTCGCCACCGGCGCGAATTCCGCCTACGCGGAAGGGGGATTCAAGTTTTGTCCTATGCGCAGACGAAGGCGTTCGCCTGTGCACAGGCGAAGTAGGGTTAGGGAAGGCGCGAAGTCCGCCTACGCACAGGCGTTCGCCTGTGCACAGGCACTTCGGCGTCGGCGGAAAATCCGCCTTGGGCCCTAGAAATGCGCCTTGTGAGGTAGAAAGTGTACGGCGCCTTCCGCGCCAGCGCAGCGCCGCGTACGTCGGAAGAGCCGCCAGAGTAATCCAACAGGTACGGACCGTGCGGACGACACGGGTGGATGCGCTCTTGGACGAACGGAGTTGCGGCGGCGGAAGCGCCGACGGAGAGACAAGGAACGGACAGGCTGGACGGAGACGGCTGACCACGGTCAACGCCTTCCGCGCCAGCGCAGCGCCGCGGACGGAATTCGCCTGCGCACAGGCGAACGCCTGTGCACAGGAGGATGTTCAAGTTCCGCACCGGCGGAGAATCCGCCGAGGCTCCTGCCTGCGCACAGGCAGGAGTTGAATTTTTGTCCGACATGCGGACACACGCGTCAAGGCAGAAGGAGATTGGCCGAGGGGCGGTACGAACAAGTGTACCGCGCAAGGCGGAAAACTCGCCTTCGGCGCTACGCCCCCATGTCCGGAGGGTGACACGCTCGCGGAATTCAAATCCGCCAATTCGAGCGTGAGAGTTTAATCGACGACGGCGGAGCGTGAAGCCGCGCGTGAGAGCGAAGACCGTTCCAGCGTACAGCCGGCGCGGCCATCAAGTGAGACGTTCTTCACGACCAAGAGCCGACCATGACCTTCGACCGGGCGGCGGAGAGCGTCCCATTCTTGAATTCGCGATTCCAATCTCTTGTGCGCGCTGCGCGCATCCATCTGCTGGCTGCGGACCATTCTCGACGTCGTCACACAGGAGATTTCTTGTTGATTGAGGGAGAAGTGAGTGCGCGTGATTTGGAATTGAGAGCGATTAGAGTTTGCCGAGAGAGAAAGAAACGCGGACAGTGCGGAAGTAGAATGAGCGGGCGAGCGAACCCCAGGAACGCAATGACGAGACCGAGCAGATTGCGGATGGTGCCACTTCGCCTGCCGCAGAACGGGCTGCGCGCTTTCGAAGAGCGCTTAATAGCAAGAAAGCTCGATTTCTTGCTATGGGGATGGAATTACATCTGCGCGAATATGGTGCGCGAGTGGCTAGAGCCACAGGGACCACCCTCGCGCGGATTGCGTCCGCATGTTGACCGGTGGACAGTCCAAGATTGGGCGCAGGCGTTGGGAAGATGTGCTGGCATGCCAGGGCATCTCCTTTTCGACAGTGAGAGCATCAAGGTGACCAAGCAAGAAGAGGCGCAATTTGTGGAGCTGTTCAAGACCGGGAGGTCAACCAAGAATGGGTACAGGACCCGTGATTACAAGGATCGATTTCGCCGGACTTTGTCCGCGGCGCTGATGCAATTACTGCAGCCGCACCGCGCCTGCTACATCACATTGTGGCAGGTCTCTTTTGTGGAGTGCGTCATCGAGGGAACTCCAATTCACTGGGCGAGCATCCTGCACAGGGTGATGCGACAGCACGCGTTTGAGGAGAAGGGGGGAACTCTAAACCATCTTTCTCCTTTCCTCATCAATTTTTATCGACAGCGGAATTGTTTGACAGCGGCGGAGCTTGAACATTTTCCGCCATTGTCCATCGACCATCCCGGGAAGTATGTGCGGGAGAACGAGGTCGACACTGATGCGGAGGAGTCACCGACTTCTACCCCATCAAGACGGAGGGATGAAGGGAGACACACTCCTGCAGCGCGAGTGCCGCGGAAGCGGCGATGGAGGGAAGAGTCCGAAGAGGAGCAGCATCAAGAACCCTCTGCTCCCATTCGACCGCGGCCGCTGTGCGAGCCATACAGCCGGCCGAAGCAGAAGGCACGCAGACTGGTGTTACCAGCTGACAGTGCAGACACGGCGACAATTGCAACGGAGATAGGAAGTGCGTCGCCAGAGAGGCGAGAAGAAGCGCGGACGACCGCAGGAGCAACGGGCCACGCTGCAACCTCGTCGGGAGAGAGGCCGCCTACGGGCCAGGGGCCTCCGGAGTTACCACGTGCGATGCGGACGGAGGTTCCGTTTGCGCACAGGCGAACCTCCGCGGACGGACGAGCCTCCGCGGACCGGCGAACACAAGTGGACGTGGATCTACGCTTACGCGTGGGAAGGAGCAGTCCGCCTGTGCACAGGCGCTCACCTGTGCACAGGTCGCCTGTGCACAGGACACCTCCACACGTGCCGCCTGTGCACAGGCAAGAATCACCCCCGTTCCAACGCAGGAAGGGTAAGGAGCCGGCGGAAGAACCGCCTACGAGACACCGGCCCTCGGGGCCAGACCCTCCGGCGCACCACGCGCCGCAATTTGCGCCTTCGGCGCCAGGGCCTTCGAGCCGAGGAGATACGAGCAGAGAGCGTGCGGAGGCCGCACCATCGGCGGGAAGTCGGCCGATAGATGCGCCTTCGGCGGTAGGGCCTATAGGCCAAGGAACATCGGGCGTGCGGCCCCCGGCCATGTCGCCTTCGGCGATAGATGTCCGCGGCGCTACGCCTGCGGCGGACAAGGCGCCGGCAAATGCGCCTACGCACGGGCCGGGCACAGCCCCCACGGACCGATCGAGGGAGCAGCAGACGGAGGAGCGGAGTGACTGTCCGCGGGATGAAATCTCGATACGCGATGCGCAATCCAACCCCGCGCAGCCACCCTCCGCTCAATCGCCTTCGGCGACGGACGACGGCGGCAGAGAGAATGCGGTAGGCAATCAACCAGCGAGCGACGGGGATGCCGCTCGGATACATTCGCCTTCCGCCTTAGACATTTTGGCGACGAGCAGCGAGGCTGCAGCCGTGCCTTCGCAGGCAGCACACGTCGAGGACGTGCAGCCCCACTCGGGGCAGTCGCCGACACAATCAATGGCGACTGAAATTCTCCACTCGGATGATGACGACGGAGGCTCCACGGAAGAAATGTAAGGAGCAGAAGACACCGAGGAGGAGGAGGAGGAAATTGTTGGAGCGCCGGCGGCGGCGCTCTCTGAGCAGGTGATTCCGTTGCTGCGGTACTTGGATCGCAAGGTCGATAAATACGCCGACCCACTCCAGCCGGGATCTTACATCGAGTTAGTGCGCAGGCGGACTCGCACTAAAGTCCACACCAGCAAGCTATTAGCTAGAGTGGACCAGGAGTTGAGGGACTTGAAGGAGAAGCATGAGTGCTTGTGGGGACAGTACAAGCTTAATCAGAAATTCTACAAGCACTCCGAAAAGATGAAGGATGAGAAACTGGGCGAGCTCACCAAGGAGCAGGTGAAGGTCAAGGAAGCACTCGATTCTGAGCAGGCCCAGAATCGGATTTTGTCAGAGGAGCTCGTGCGACAGACGCGGTTGTTGGAACAATGTCAGCTCGCACGGCAGGCGGATGAAGAATTAATCCGCAGGTTGCAGTCAGAGTGTGGCGAATTGAGAGCGCAACGTGCTGAAGCCGAATCGCAATTAGTGATGATTGAAGAGGATCGCAGGAAGGAGGCGGATCGCACGAAGGTGGAGACGGCGAGGCGAGTCGGCCACTGTCTCAAGGGCTACGCCCACTGGGAAGTGAAGGCGCAGGAGAAACTCACACTGCGTGAGTTTGAATTGCGCGCAGCCGGGTTGTTGTCAGGCGACAGTAGGAGTCGGCGGAAGGTAGCGAAGAAGCTCGAGGCCTTTCTGTCGAAGGCACAGGATACCATGTCCGCCCTCGAGGGGGAGGTGTCCGCGGCGTTGCAGCGGTTGGGACTGCGTAGTCGAGCGGAAGAGTGGCAGGGTAGAGAGTTAGTGCGCGGCAGTCGGCCGCGTAGGAGACGTAGTACAGGTTCCGCGGAGTGTAGTGTAGCTTGGTTCCGTGCAGGCGTGTAGCGTAGTGCAGTGTAGTGTTAGGTAGGACCTAGAAGGTATAAAATAGTTCCAGGCGTTTTGCCTGGGGTTCTTTCCCATCAGAAGTGCAGATCAGGAACCCATTTCCTTTGCGTGTTTGTGTCCTTGAGTTCTGTCACCACGCACGAGGAGTTACAACTTAGCGTTCCGCATTTTGTAGCTGAAGGCCTTCGGCCGAATGTTCAGAGCTAGTACATTGGTTAGAGACTTGAGTAGTTCGGAACTGCACCTGCGGGTGACTGCCGATGCTCAGAGCCAGTGACTAGTTAGATACTTGAACAGTTTCGCCCCTACACTGTAATAACCCACCAAAGGCTAAAACTGCAGTATGGTGGTAAAAAGATCGAACCCACAGGGACAGAGGCAACACACAGAGTAAAAGTGTCACATTTAACAGACTTTTGGTAGAGTTTGAATTCTAGGCGACTGTCACTCCCAGAAATACTGCAGTGCTCGACTCGGAGGCTCGACTCGGAGGAGGATCTCAACTCGGAGGATGCTCGGAGGATGCACGGTACAGCTTGGTCACTCAACACACACACACACACCTGAAACTGGCAAAAAGCACAACTCGGAGGTCGGTCAGGACCTCCGCTTCGGATTTCAGGAGGAAAGTGTCTCGCAAGTTCACTCAGAGGTTCTGCAGGAAGTGCCTCCCACTCCGGCTTTTACTGCCCTTCCGCCAGGAACTAGCGGGGGTACCCGGACTGGACTTCTCACTTCGGAACGAAGCCTCTACGTACGCCGTGGACGTCACCCTCGACTATCACACAAAACGCAGGGAGTGCAGACCCGACTGAGAACTTACTGAAAACACGATCCAGTAACACACACACAACCTGAATTACAAACCAAGGTTTACACGAAGTAATGAAACTTCACATTGGCATTCAGGGGAAACTTCCCGTAGGAGTACAATCAGGATATGTCACTCGAAGGAGTAAGGGGGAACTGTTCAAGTCTCTAACTCGCAGCCGGCTCTGAGCATCAGAAATCACCCGCAGGTGCAGATCCGCACTACTCAAGTCTCTAACCGGGTGCTAGCTCTGAACATTCAGCCGAAGGCCTTCAACTACAACATACGGTAACTTCGCTATGCTGCAGCTTCTCTACGTGGTGCCAGGACCAAAATGCACAAACACGCCAAGAAAGTGAGTTCCTGATCTGCACTTCCGAAACTGGAAGAGTCCCAAGGCAAAACGCCTCGATCTACTTTATACTCTCAAAAGATCCTAACTAGCACTACGCTATCCTATCTACCACTCGCAGCATCTGCGCGAAACCAAACTACTCTACTGCACTCAGCAGATCCGGTGCTGCGCCTCCTGCGCGCCGGACTGCTCCGCTTACTGTCTCTACCTTGCCAGTCTTCCGACCGGCTGCGTAACCCCAGGCGTCGGAGCGCTGCAGTGACTTCCGACTGCAAGTGCGCCATAGTGTCGCGCGCACCCGACAAGAAAGTTTCTAATTTTCTCGCCACTCGCCGCCGACTCCGACTATCACCCTCCGTCAATACCGCCGCCCGAAGCTCGAACTCCCGGAGTGTGACCCTCTCTTGAGCTGCCACCTCCCAATGGGTGTATCCGTTTAGACAACGAGTCACCCGTGCCGCCAACTCTCCTCGTACCCTGCAGCTGCTCTCCACCTCTGCCAGCTGCATTTCTAAATCCGCACGTTGTGCCCTCAAATCCGAGCACTCGGTTTGCAAGTTGCACAACAACTCCTCATCCTCCTTGCGGGCTCGTTGACTTTCCTCTAAGGCGCGCGTCTGGCGCGCAAGCTCGGCTGCTAGGACTTTGTTCTGTCTCCGCTCCTCCTGCAGTTCCGACTCGATCTTTGCCCGTATTAGTTCGGCCTCCGCCTGACTCTTCGTCGCCGCATCCTCCTTCTGCTGCTGCAAGGCTTGGTACAGCTTCTGAGTGACCGCCAGGTGTTGTCGGAGGGCGGTGTTCCTATCCACATATACTCCGCATCTAGAGGCCCACCTTGCCACCTTGCTCCTCGTCCTTCGCCTGATTGTCTCCACATAAGACTGCGGTTTTAAGGCACTTGCGTATTTGGATGTCTTGCGATCCAGATATCGCAGGAGTGGAACTATCTGTTCGCACAGCACCCCTGTTGGCGTTTTCTGCACCGAATCCTCTTCTTGCTCTTCCGAGCTCGTCTCATCCTCAGTCTCGAGGATTTCAGTCGCCACCGAATCCCTTGGCGACTCCCTGGAACTGTGGCGCGCAGCAGCTTCTGCTGCGACTGCTGCTCCACTGCCTGCTAAAATATCCAGGGCAGTGGGAGATCCCACTGCTTGAGCCCCTGTTCCGGCTCGATCTTCGGTTTGTGAAGGGGTCGACGCCGTAGTGACTTTTGTCACTCTTGCACCGCCCGCTTCTGCTGCCTGTCCTTCCGGCGCAATCTGCGCGGAAGGTGTCCTTGCTGAAGGTGCGTCCGCCGAAGGCGTCCGCACACTGGTTGTTGGCTCCATCCGTCTCGCAGTCGGCGAATCCGGCTGACTCTCTGTTGTCCGACTCGCAGTCGGCCGACCAGCAGTTGTCCGACTGGGAGTCGGATACACCCTGCGCGTCTTGACTCCACTTGGCCTGCTTGTTGGGGGCGTTCTTCCAGAAGTGCCTTCCGCCGAAGACGACCCTCTAAGGATTGTTGGCTCGTCAGCCAAACTCTCTTCTGCTTCCGGCCTGCTGTTCGGTTCAACGCGCCGTTCAGTTGGCCTTCCTTCCGCTTGTCGACCTTCAGTCATCCGACTCGCAGTCGGCCGGTCGTCAGTCCGTCCATCTCCTCCCGAAGGCCGTGGTGCCTTCTGTGCAGAGGTTTCTGCCGTCTTCCCTAGGACCTGAGCAATTATCTCTTCCTGGGTGAGATTCCGCCGGGGCGGAGTTCGCCTGGTCCCCTCAGTAACAGTTGGCATTCTGCGTGCCCTCTGTTTTGGTCGACTGTGAGGCTCGGGGGTGGGCCGACCACGAGTCGGCGCAGCTGGTACTTCCGGCTGCTTGTCCTCAGGTCTCTCATCCCACTTCCGCTTGCGCGGAATGCGCTCACTTCGCCGTTCTTCTGCTGCTCTGGCTGGAGCCGGAGCCGGAGGCGTACTGGCAGGTTCCTCGTCCGGATCCGTGTCTACTTCGGCCTCCCTCGAATATCTACCTGGATAAGACCGGCTCAGCTGCGGAAACCGAGTTTTCTCAGCATTCGTCAAACATCCCATCGCCCGGTAAAACACGATTAAGTAAGGCGATAGATGATTGAGCGTTCCTCCCCTCTCTTCTTGCGCATGTTGGCGCGTCACCTTCCACAGGAGTCGTGCCCAATGCACCGGAGCTCCTGACAACACTAGCTCCACGAACTCTACCTGCCAACCATGCATGTAAGCGGTCTTGGTCGGCTGCAATATCTGCAGCAATGCTGTCGCGACATTTCTCCGCAATCGATCCTTGTAATCCCGAGTCCGGAAACCGTTCTTGGGATGTCTAGCCACCTTGAAGAGCTCATTGTAAGAGACTTCTTCCTCCTGGGACACTTTCACGCTGTCGGCCTCGAAGAGGAGATCCCCTTCCTCGCCGGCACACCTGCCCAACACCTGCGCCCAATTGCAAATTTCCCATCTCTCTGGGTGTGGGCGAAATCCGCGAGAAGGCTTGTGTCTCTCTTGCAGATACTCGCGCACCATCTCCGGACACGTCCAATTCCACCCCCAGAGGAGAAAATCGAGCTTCAGCCTCGTCAGCACATCTTGAAATGCGCGTAGACCGATCTGCGGCACCCTGAGTGGAGACACTCGCAGTTGGGGAACCTTCGACATTGCGTTGCCTGCACACACAAACGTTCTCCCTTTCGCTCACTCTCTCACAATCGCCACTGCGCGTCGGCCACTCAAGCACTGACTGCTCACTCTCTCTGCGCTCGTTCAAGATCGCTACTCCCAATTCTGTCAAGGTCCGCCAAGATCCTTGGGCAACTCGTCTCCGCACTCTCTACTCTCACTGCAGGTCGCTCCGCCCTTCCGCGTAATCTTGGAACTGGAAATCGCAAAGTCAAGAATGAGAGAATGAGACTGGAGCGCAGTCTTTTCTTCTCCGATTTCAAGAACGTCCAACGTTCTTACTGGTTGCAACGTACGCAGCCGGCTATACGGCTTAACGGTTCGCCCTTTGCATGCGCGAATTCACGTCCCCGCATTGCGCGCATTCGCATGCTTAAACGTTGAATTCTCCCGCCGCCGCCACCTTCCGGACTCGAGTCCGCTGCAGGGTATACGTCGGCCCTGTTGTCTTTTCCTAACCCGCCCTTCTCCGGAGGTGTGTCGCCGCTGGTGCGTTCATTATCCGTCGGCGCCTTGATGGAGGCGCACATCCAGCCGGAGCGGATTACGCCGGCGCGCAGTCGTACCGCCTATTTTGTCCTTTATGCCTCGTTCGTTGCTGCCAGCGCATATCCGTCAGCGCAACTCATGCCAGCGCATCCGGCCGTCAGCGCCACGTCGGAGGCGTACATCCGACCGGCGCTTTCCTTCCATGAACAGCCGCCAAGGGCGCTTCCGACTCTGAGTTGGTTTCCTCCTGTGAGCGCGTGATTCCGCCGAAGGCGCATCGCCGAGGGCGTACGGGGAATCCTTTCCGGCTGTGAACCCTAGCGCGAACGGCGCATGTCCGGCTACGAGTTCTCCGACGCTCATAACTTCTCCATTCCTGATCCATCTCCGGCGCTCTTGGACTCGTTAGAACGAGCGTCCCGAGCTCTTTCTAATGCAACTTCAACCAACTGGATCTACCGTGTATCCCGATTGTTATGAAGGTTTTCCCTTTCCGCGCTAGCGGCGCTTCGCCGAAGGCGCACTCATGGTCGGATGCCTTTAGAGGTCCGGGCCCTTCTCCTGACGTCTTTAGCAAAACCTCCTCCTGGGGTGTCTGCGCCGGAAGCGTAGCTTCCTTATACGCTAAAGGCGCGTGAGTAGAGACACCTCAAAAAGAAGCTTTTGCCGAAGGCGCCGAAGACGTTGGCGTTGGTACATCCGACTTCGTGATTCTTTGTGCCCTCGTGACGATCTCATCAATCCACTCTATTTAGCGTACCCTTCTCTAGCTACAAACACTGCTTTGGTACTAGTTTTCTAAAATTGTTTAAATTCTGCAAAAAAAACAAAAAGCGTGTTACCACATACACCTTCGAGTGTTTCTTTCTGATTGTACTCCTTGGGATTTTTCCCCTGAATGCCAAAGTGAAGTCTTGCTACTTCGTGTAAGCCTTGGTTGTAAATTCAGGTTACGCTGCAGCAGGTGCCTTGAGGGCAACCCCTGTAGTATTTCTGGGAATGACAAGTGCCTGAGAATTCAAACTCTTCAATAGACTGTTGTTGTGTTACTGGAATGTTTCACAGTGAGTCCTTCAGTGTGGACCTGTGTTCTCTGCGCGTTTTGTGAGTTGAGAGTGTTGTTCACCGCGTCTGAGTGACTCGATCCGAAGTAGGTAGTCCAAACCGGGTTTCCTACACTAGCAGCAAGCTAGTGGAAGCGTTGTAAAAGCCGGAGTTGGAAGTCACTGCCCGCAGCTTTGCCGAGTGTGCTCGCGAGAGACTTCCCCCCTGAAATCTTGAGTAGAGGTCCTAACGGATCTCTGGGTTGTGTTTCTGTAGTTTCAGGTGTGTGTGTGTGTGTTACGCTGCACTGTGCGACCTCCGAGTGCGCTCCGAGTGGACACTTGCAGTATTTCTGGGAGTGACAGTCGCCTGAGAATTCAAACTCCTCAATAGTCTGTTAAAACGTGACACTTTGTACCCTGTGTGTTCCTCTGTCCCTGTGGGTTCGACCTTTCTACCACTATATTGCAGTTTTAGCCTTTAGTGGGTTATTACAAAGCGCACGCCCTCGACAAGATGCGGAAGGATAGAGTGGAAGAGCTCAGCAGAGATGTGCTGCAGACCACGCAGGATTTGATGTCTGAGAAAACTCAGAATCAGATTCTGTCAGAGGAGCTCGTGCGACAGACGCGGTTGTTGG
Organism: Marchantia polymorpha subsp. ruderalis; assembly: GCA_037833965.1. Taxonomy (NCBI): domain Eukaryota; kingdom Viridiplantae; phylum Streptophyta; class Marchantiopsida; order Marchantiales; family Marchantiaceae; genus Marchantia; species Marchantia polymorpha. The sequence continues at coordinate 1,486,682 of AP031357.1, forward strand.
CGGAGTGTCAGCTCGCACGGCAGGCGGATGAGGATTTAATCTGCAGGCTATAGTCAGAGTGTGGCGAATTGAGAGCGCAGCGTGCTGAGGCCGAATCGCAATTAGTGGTAATTGAAGAGGATCGCAGGCGAGAGGCAGATCGCACGAAGGAGGAGACGGCGAGGCGTGTCGCCCACTGTCTCAAGGGCTACGCCCACTGGGAAGTGGCGGCGCAGGAGAAACTCACACTACGTGAGTTTGAACTTCGCGCAGCCGGGTTGTTGACAAGCGACAGCAGGAGTCGGCAGAAGGTAGCAAAGAAGCTCGACGCTTTTCTGCGAAGGCGCGGGATACCATGTCCACCCTCGAAGTGGAGGTGTCCGCGGCGTTGCAGCGGTTGGGACTGCGCAGTCGAGCGGAAGACTGGCAGGGTAGGGAGTTAGTGCGCGGCAGTCCGTCGCGCAGGAGACGTAGCACAGGTTCCGCGGAGTGTAGTGTAGCGTGGTTCCGTGCAGGCGTGTAGCGTAGTACAGTGTAGTGCTAGTTAGGATTTAGAAGGTATAAAATAGTTCAAGGCGTTTTGCCTTGGGTTCTTTCCCAAACTCAAAGTGCAGATCAGGAAACCATTTCCTCTGCGTGTTTGTGTCCTTGAGTTCTGTCACCACGCACGAGGAGTTACAACTTAGCGTTCCGCATTTTGTAGCTGAAGGCCTTCGGCCGAATGTTCAGAGCTAGTACATTGGTTAGAGACTTGAGTAGTTCGGATCTACACCTGCGGGTGATTGCCGATGCTTAGAGCCAGTGACTTGTTAGATACTTGAATAGTTTCGCCCCTACACCTTCGAGTGTCAGTTTCTGATTGTACGCCTTTGGGATTTTTCCCCTGAATGCCAAAGTGAAGTTTTGTTACTTCGTGTAAGCCTTGGTTGGAAATTCAGGTTACGCTGCAGCAGGTGCCTTCAGGATAACCCCTGTAGTATTTCTGGGAATGACAAGTGCCTGAGAATTCAAACTCTTCAATAGACTGTTATTGTGTTACTGGAATGTTTCTCAGTGAGTCCTTCTGTGCGAACCTGTGTTCTCTGCGTGTTTAGTGAGTTGAGAGTGTTGTTCACCGCGTATGAGTGACTTCGATCCGAAGTAGGTAGTCCAAACCGAGTCCTACGCTAGCAGCAAGCTAGTGGAAGTGTTGTAAAAGCCGGAGTTGGAAGTCACTACCCGCAGCTTCGCTGAGTGTACTCTTGAGAGACCTTCCCCCTGAAATCTTGAGTAGAGGTCCTAACGGATCTCTGGGTTGTGTTTCTTTAGATTCAGGTGTGTGTGTGTGTGTGTGTGTTACGCTGCACTGTGCGAACTCCGAGTGCGCTCCGAGTGGACACTTGCAGTATTTCTGGGAGTGACAGTCGCCTGAGAATTCAAACTCCTCAATAGTCTGTTAAACGTGACACTTTGTACCCTGTGTGTTCCTCTGTCCCTGTGGGTTCGACCTTTCTACCACTATATTGCAGTTTTAGCCTTTAGTGGGTTATTACATAAGAAGCCGACAACTTCTTTTTGGCGCCGCTGCCGGGGACAGTTGCGTCAACACCGGGGTTTTTACGAGCAGCCATGCTCGGTGAATGTCGACTGGAGCTAGTGGGAGCAACCTAAGTGCGAGAGCTGCCCGCAGGTTCCGACGAGATTCAGAGAAGGCCGTGGAAGAGACACGGCGTCAAAACAAGAAAACACCAAAAAGAGTACCTAAGCCTAGTTCGGCCGACATCCTTGGGGAACCTACCCCTAGTGACTCGGAACCAAACCTGGTGCTTACAGTTCTACTAGATATTCCTTGCACGGACCCCCTCGTGATTTAGAACCGACCGCCCGGGAAACGTCGACAGGCACACCGATGGCGGACGGACAAGCCAATGTGCAGCTACCTCAGCCGATTACTAAACATTCCTACCCAAAGTATAAAGGGAGTGGGGATGACGACGATGCAGATGCCTACATCAAGTTGTTCGAATCGGTGTCCATTGCTAATCGCGAGATCCAAGACGAGGACCGACTACGGATCTTTCCAAGTCTTCTACGGAAGAAGGCACGAAGTTGGTACAATCACGAGAGCATCGATCCGACTGGGTTGACAACATGGGCTCAGCTAAAGGAGAAGTTCCTTCGACGCTTCCGCGAGCTCGGCTACGACAGTCGGGTATTGACAAAGTTGCGTAATCTGCAGCGAGAAAAGAAGGAGAGTCTGCGTGACTACACTGAGAGATTTCTGGACCTCCTTGACAGAATACCGAAAACAGGACCAGGGTCCCCTTTCTCGGTACAGCAAGCTGTGGATTGGTACGTGACCGGCTTAACTCGAGAGATGGAGACTTTTTGCCGACGCAGCAAGTGCGATACTATTGAGGATGTGATTGCATCGGCCGAAGCCTTCGAAACTTCCACTCTCAACCGAAGAGGGAGAGAGAGACGGGAGTCAAAGGAGCGAAAACCGAAGGGAGGGCGAAGACGACGCAGAGGTGCAACTCCGTCATCGGAAGAACCGTCCTCGGACGAGAACCGTTCCTCATCCGAAGAAGAGGAAACCTCATCGTCGGAGGAAGAGAAGAAGAGAAAGAAGCATGGGGCAGCGAAGAAGAAGGGCACCCGAAGAGTGACTACGGACAGAGCGCCGGGAGACATAGCCTCGAAGATGAAGACCCTTGTGAAGGACTTCGCCGACCTCAAAGTTCAAGTGGTAGGCGGCCATGATCGCCGAAAATCACCCGGGAGAGTGCGAGCGAACTTGTGGTGCACTACGTGCGGAGCGGTGGGACATGCGAACACCGAGTGTCTTACCACCCGTCCGTCATATCCAGTCAACGCAATGGAGTGGGCACAACCGTACTATGGAGAACACCCCCAGTACTATGGAGAGGCTAGCGAAGAGACAGCCTACGCCGTCCAGTCGGTCCCCGCCCCTACTGCAGTTTAAGCAATGCAGGTTCCACGGTATCATCCGGTAGATCGGGCCACTACGGTACCCGTGAGGCGAAGGGCACCTCCAGGGACGTTTGACCCACCGCCACCGCGAGCTTGTTATAATTGTGGGGAAGTTGGACACTTCTCACCTCAGTGCCCCCATCCCAAAAGGCGAAACGATTATGTCCCGACATGTAGTAACTGCAAGAAGTCCGGGCATACAGCGCCAGAGTGTGATCAGCCACCAGTTCCTCGGCCATCGGTATGATTTGTGACCACTCCTGCCAAGGAGGACGTCCAAGTTAACCAGGTCGAAGTAGGTTCGGACGGAAATGATGAAGACGAAGAATGGCCGGCGGAAGAGATTATGTGCGCACGAGTCGAAACTCGTAGTTCCAAGAAATCAAAGGAACAAGAGCGCGACACTCGCAAGCACAAACGGAGAGCCGACGACCGGACGGGAAAAGGGAAGGAGAAGGCATCCAGCAAGTCCGACTTGCGACCTGCACGAAAGTCTTTGGTTACGCGAGAAGCACCAGCAGTGCGCCCCCTGACATCGGTCGAGGATGAGCCAGTACGCTTGCTGAAACGGGACTATGCCTCGGATATCAGCAACGAGGTAACGAACTTGTTGAAGGAAGCGATTCGCACCCAAAAGGACCCACCGCGGCCAGACTTGTCACCCTCCTTTGGGGTGAAGTTGGCAGCAACTTTGGAACCTCGCAGGGCGTCGTCCCCGACCCCTGCGACCCAACGAGTCCACTATGACTTAGTAGAAGATCTCGGGAGTCGGAAAGTGAACATCACGTTCAACCAGCTTCTTGAGGACAACAAGACGTATCGAAGGATGTTGATGCTTTCGTTACGACGTCCGCGGAAGCCACGCGCATCCAAATCCTCTCAAGTGTACCAAGTGGCCAGCGAAGACCAAGGGCCACCAGAGATCGATGTGGAAATAGCAGGATGTTGTGTACGCAGGGTACCAGTAGACTCTGGGTCAGGAGTCAACATAATGACGGAGGACACCGCAAGAGCCTTGGGGTTCAGTCAATACGAATCCTCGAGGCATGTGTTGAGATTAGCGGATCAGACGAGGAGAATGCCTGCAGGTATGCTGCGCAATGTCAAAACAATCATCGGTGGTGCAGACTTTCTGTTGACTTATATCATCCTTCAACCGATGATGAAGTAGGGCTATGACGTTCTGCTCGGACGACCATGGCTGTATGGCGCACAAGTACGATGTGATTGGCGTAGGCATCGCCTTAAGTTTCCCCATCCTTCGGAGCCGACCAAGACCATCACGGTGCCCTAGAACAAGGTCAGACATGAAGGAGAGACCCCATCGACAAGTGCGGGTTACACATCGGGGGTGGACAATGATTCGACCGCGCGATCAGATTCCAGTGACACTGAATCCGATTATTTCGTGGGATTCGTTGCCTGCTGTTCGGTGGAAGAAGAAGAAGAGCCAGAAGCTATTCAGCTCGAGGACGAATAGCAATTAACGGTAGGACTGGGAAGGAGTGAAACGAGTCACACCGAGGGCATTGTCGACCCTAGTGACTGTCACGAAGTACAACTCAGTCCCGACAAGTGCTTGAAGGTATCAAGCACAGTGAGAGGAGACGAGCTAAGGGAGGTACAGACATTCCTTAGCCATTATGTCGACGTCTTCCCCTGGAAGATCGAAGACATGAAGGGGATACCTGCACGGTATGGGGAACACCGTATTGATTTACTGGACGAAGCAGTACCCATACGTCAGCGCCATTATCGCCTCAACCCAAAATACTCCTTGCTAGTTAAGGAGGAGATAGATAAGTACCTGAGCGCTGGTATTATTTACCCAGTGCTCAGCAGTGAATGGGTATCGCCGATTGTTATCGTACCAAAGAAGTTGACGGGTAAGATACGAGTGTGTCAGGATTTCCGGAAGTTGAATGCAGCAACACGCAAGGATCATCACCCGTTGCCGCTCACAGATGCCATTTTAGACCATGTCGCAGGACATGAGTGCTGTGGTAACACACTTTTTGTTTTTTTCGCAGAATTTAAACAATTTTAGAAAACTAGTACCAAAGCAGTGTTTGTAGCTAGAGAAGGGTACGCTAAATAGAGTGGATTGATGAGATCGTCACGAGGGCACAAAGAATCACGTAGTCGGATGTACCAACGCCAACGTCTTCGGCGCCTTCGGCAAAAGCTCCTTTTTGAGGTGTCTCTATTCACGCGCCTCTAGCGTATAAGGAAGCTACGCTTCCGGCGCAGACATCTCAGGAGGAGGTTTTACTAAAGACGTCCGGAGAAGGGCCCGGACCTCTAAAGGCATCCGACCATGAGTGCGCCTTCGGCGAAGCGCCGCTAGCGCGGAAAGGGAAAACCTTCATAACAATCGGAATACACGATAGATCCAGTTGGTTGAAGTTGCCTTAGAAAGAGCGCGGGACGCTCGTTCTAACGAGTCCAAGAGCGTTGGAGATGGATCAGGAATGGAGAAGTTATGAGCGTCGGAAAACCCGTAGCCGGACATGCGCCGTTCGCGCTAGGGTTCACAGCCGGAAAGGATTCCCGTACGCCCTCGGCGATGTGCCTTCGGTGGAATCACGCGCTCATAGGAGGAAACCCACTCAGAGTCGGAAGCGCCTTTGGCGGCTGTTCATGGAAGGAAAGCGCCGGTCGGATGTACGCCTCCGACGTGGCGCTGACGGCCGGATGCGCTGGCATGAGTTGCGCTGGCGGATATGCGCCGGCAGCAACGGACGAGGCATAAAGGACAAAATAGGCGGTACGACTGCGCGCCGGCGTAATTCGATCCGACTGGATGTGCGCCTCCAGCAAGACGCCGACGGATAATGAACGCACCAGCGGCGGCACGCCTCCGGAGAAGGGCGGGTTAGGAAAAGACAACAGGGCCGACGTATACCCTGCAGCGGACTCGAGTCCGAAAGGTGGTGGCGGCGGGAGAATTCAACGTTTAAGCATGCGAATGCGCGCAATGCGGAGACGTGAATTCGCGCATGCAAAGGGCGAACCGTTAAGCCGTATAGCCGGCTGCGTACGTTGCAACCAGTAAGAACGTTGGACGTTCTTGAAATCGGAGAAGAAAAGACTGCGCTCCAGTCTCATTCTCTCATTCTTGACTTTGCAATTTCTAGTTCCAAGATTACGCGCAAGGGCGGAGCGACCTGCAGTGAGAGTAGAGAGTGCGGAGACGAGTTGCGCAAGGATCTTGGCGGACCTTGAAAGAATTGTGAGTAGCGATCTTGAACGAGCGCAGAGAGAGTGAGCAGTCAGTGCTTGAGAGGCCGACGCGCAGTGGCGATTGTGAGAGAGCGAGCGAAAGGGAGAACGTTTGTGTGTGTGCAGGCAACGCAATGTCGAAGGTTCCCCAGCTGCGAGTGTCTCCACTCAGGGTGCCGCAGATCGGTCTACGCGCATTTCAAGATGTGCTGTTGAGGCTGAAGCTCGATTTTCTCCTATGGGGGTGGAATTGGACATGTCCGGAGATGGTGCGCGAGTATCTGCAAGAGAGACACAAGCCTTCTCGCGGATTTCGCCCACACCCAGAGAGATGGGACATTTGCAATTGGGCGCAGGTGTTGGGCAGGTGTGCCGGCGAGGAAGGGGATCTCCTCTTCGAGGCCGACAGCGTGAAAGTGTCCCAGGAGGAAGAAGTCTCTTACAATGAGCTCTTCAAGGTGGCTAGACATCCCAAGAACGGTTTCCGGACACGGGATTACAAGGATCGATTGCGGAGAAATGTCGCGATGGCATTGCTGCAGATATTGCAGCCGACCAAGACCGCTTACATGCATGGTTGGCAGGTAGAGTTCGTGGAGCTAGTGTTGTCAGGAGCTCCGGTGCATTGGGCACGGCTCCTGTGGAAGGTGACGCGCCAACATGCGCAAGAAGAGAGGGGAGGAACGCTCAATCATCTATCGCCTTACTTAATAGTGTTTTACCGGGCGATGGGATGTTTGACGAATGCTGAGAAAACTCGGTTTCCGCAGCTGACCCGGACTTATCCAGGTAGATATTCGAGGGAGGCCGAAGTAGACACGGATCCGGACGAGGAACCTGCCAGTACGCCTCCGGCTCCGGCTCCAGCAAGAGCAGCAGAAGAACGTCGAAGTGAGCGCATTCCGCGAAAGCGGAAGTGGGATGAGAGACCTGAGGACAGGCAGCCGGAAGTACCAGCTGCGCCGACTCGTGGTCGGCCCACCCCCGAGCCTCACAGTCGACCAAAACAGAGGGCACGCAAAATGCCAACTGTTACTGAGGAGACCAGGCGAACTCCGACCCGGCGGAATCTCACACAGGAAGAGATAATCGCTCAGATCCTAGGGAAGACGGCAGAAACCTCCGCACAGAAGGCACCACGGCCTTCGGGAGGAGATGGACGGACTGACGGCCGGCCGACTGCGAGTCGGATGACTGAAGGTCGACAAGCGGAAGGCAGGCCAAGTGAACGGCGCGTTGAACCAGACAGCAGGCCGGAAGCAGAAGAGAGTTTGGCTGACGAGCCAACAATCCTCAAAGGGTCGTCTTCGGCGGAAGGCACTTCTGGAAGAACGCCACCAACAAGCAGGCCAAGTGGAGTCAAGACGCGCAGGGTGTATCCGACTCCCAGTCGGACAACTGCTGATCGGCCGACTGCGAGTCGGACAACAGAGAGTCAGTCGGATTCGCCGACTGCGAGACGGATGGGGCCAACGACGAGTGTGCGGACGCCTTCGGCGGACGCACCTTCAGCAAGGACACCTTCCGCGCAGATTGCGCCGGAAGGACAGGCAGCAGAAGCGGGCGGATCAAGAGTGACAAAAGTCACTGCGGCGTCGACCCCTTCACAAACCGAAGATCAAGCCGGAACAGGGGCTCAAGCAGTGGGATCTCCCACTGCCCTGGATATTTTAGCAGGCAGTGGAGCAGCAGTCGCAGCAGAAGCTGCTGCGCGCCACAGTGCCAGGGAGTCGCCAAGGGATTCGGTGGCGACTGAGATCCTCGAGACTGAGGATGAGACGAGCTCGGAAGAGCAAGAAGAGGATTTGGTGCAGAAAACGCCAACAGGGGTGCTGTGCGAACAGATAGTTCCACTCCTGCGATATCTGGATCGCAAGACATCCAAATACGCAAGTGCCTTAAAATCGCAGTCTTATGTGGAGACAACCAGGCGAAGGACGAGGAGCAAGGTGGCAAGGTGGGCCTCTAGGTGCGGAGTATATGTGGATAGGAACACCGCCCTCCGACAACACCTGGCGGTCACCCAGAAGCTATACCAAGCCTTGCAGCAGCAGAAGGAGGATGCGGCGACGAAGAGTCAGGCGGAGGCCGAGCTAATACGGGCAAAGATCGAGTCGGAATTGCAGGAGGAGCGGAGACAGAACAAAGTCCTAGCAGCCGAGCTTGCGCGCTAGACGCGCGCCTTAGAAGAAAGTCAAAGAGCCCGCAAGGAGGATGAGGAGTTGTTGTGCAACTTGCAATCCGAGTGCTCGGAATTGAGGGCACAACGTGCGGGATTGGAAATGCAGCTGGCAGAGGTGGAGAGCAGCTGCAGGGCACGAGGAGAGTTGGCGGCACGGGTGACTCGTTGTCTAAACGGATACACCCATTGGGAGGTGGCAGCTCAAGAGAGGGTTACACTCCGGGAGTTCGAGCTTCGGGCGGCGGCCTTGACGGAAGGTGACAGTCGGAGTCGGCGGCGAGTGGCGAGAAAATTAGAAACTTTCTTGTCGGGTGCGCGCGACACTATGGCGCACTTGCAGTCGGAAGTCACTGCAGCGCTCCGACGCCTGGGGTTGCGCAGCCGGTCGGAAGACTGGCAAGGTAGAGACAGTAAGCGGAGCAGTCCGGCGCGCAGGAGGCGCAGCACCGGATCTGCTGAGTGCAGTAGAGTAGTTTGGTTTCGCGCAGATGCTGCGAGTGGTAGATAGGATAGCGTAGTGCTAGTTAGGATCTTTTGAGAGTATAAAGTAGATCAAGGCGTTTTGCCTTGGGACTCTTCCAGTTTCGGAAGTGCAGATCAGGAACTCACTTTCTTGGCGTGTTTGTGCATTTGGTCCTGGCATCACGTAGAGAAGCTGCAGCATAGCGAAGTTACCGTATGTTGTAGTTGAAGGCCTTCGGCTGAATGTTCAGAGCTAGCACCCGGTTAGAGACTTGAGTAGTGCGGATCTGCACCTGCGGGTGATTTCTGATGCTCAGAGCCGGCTGCGAGTTAGAGACTTGAACAGTTCCCCCTTACTCCTTCGAGTGACATATCCTGATTGTACTCCTACGGGAAGTTTCCCCTGAATGCCAATGTGAAGTTTCATTACTTCGTGTAAACCTTGGTTTGTAATTCAGGTTGTGTGTGTGTTACTGGATCGTGTTTTCAGTAAGTTCTCAATCGGGTCTGCACTCCCTGCGTTTTGTGTGATAGTCGAGGGTGACGTCCACGGCGTACGTAGAAGCTTCGTTCTGAAGTGAGAAGTCCAGTCCGGGTACCCCCGCTAGTTCCTGGCGGAAGGGCAGTAAAAGCCGGAGTGGGAGGCACTTCCTGCAGAACCTCTGAGTGAACTTGCGAGACACTTTCCTCCTGAAATCCGAAGCGGAGGTCCTGACCGACCTCCGAGTTGTGCTTTTTTGCCAGTTTCAGGTGTGTGTGTGTGTGTGTGTGTGTTGAGTGACCACGCTGTACCGTGCATCCTCCGAGCATCCTCCGAGTTGAGATCCTCGTCCGAGTCGAGCCTCCGAGTCGAGCACTGCAGTATTTCTGGGAGTGACAGTCGCCTAGAATTCAAACTCTACAAAAGTCTGTTAAACGTGACACTTTTACTCTGTGTGTTGCCTCTGTCCCTGTGGGTTCGATCTTTTTACCACCATACTGCAGTTTTAGCCTTTGGTGGGTTATTACAAGTGCTATAGCTTCCTAGACGGGTTCTTAGGTTACAATCAGGTGTCTATCCGGGAACAGGACAAGGATAAAACTACGTTCACAACCGATTGGGGAACTTACGCATACCACAAGATGCCCTTCGGTCTGTGCAACGCACCTGCCACCTTTCAGCGGATGATGACCAATATCTTTCAGGAGCAACTGAGGAAGTTCCTAGAAATATTCATAGATGACTTCTGTGTCTTTGGGAAGCGGTCTGAATACCTAAGTCACCTGAAGCAGACCTTCGATAAATGTAGGGAGAGCAGTTTATCGCTGCATCCCGAGAAGTGCTTTTTCTTTATGACTAGTGGGATCTTGTTGGGCCATCGGGTCTCGGCGGACGGCATTGCAGTGGACATCGCGAAGGTCAAGGTTATACTCGAGCTTGAGCCACCCACGAATCTGAGAGAGCTACGAGCATTCTTGGGTCATGTGGGCTACTACCGAAGATTCATACACCTGTATGCAACACTGGCGGCCGACCTGACCAAGTTGTTGAAGAAGGACGAGCCTTATGCCTGGGGTGCGAACCAGCAGTCAGCATTCGAGGCTCTTAAAGCAAAACTCACGACTGCTCCAGTGCTAAGGAGTCCAGACTGGAATCGACCATTCCATGTTTACGTCGACACATCTGCATTCGCCATCGGTGTAGTACTGAGCCAAAAGGATGACAACAAAAAGGACTACCCGATCTATTTCGCGAGCCGTCAGCTGTCTCTAGCAGAGAGGAAGTACACCTTAACGGAGAGAGAAGCGTTGGGGATGGTGTACTCCTGTAAAAAGTTCCGACACTACCTAATCTGCTACGAGTTTGTGTTCCATGTGGATCACTACGCATTGCAACACCTAGTCAAGAAAGCCGACCTATCCGGTCGGATAGCCAGATGGATGCTGTTGCTACAAGAGTTCACCTACACAGTCCAGACCAGGAAAGGGGTGCACCACGAAAATGCAGATTACTTGTCCAGATTATGGACCCAGCCGACCGAGGAGGAATTGGTGGACGATTTTCCAGATGAAGAGTTGTTTCAGTTGTCTGCGGGGCATGAGTCCCGCTATGCCGACCTGTACCAATATATGCTAACACTTCAGTGTTCCGTAGGCATGGACTTGGAACAGCGAACTGTCTTTATTCATAAGGCAGGCCCGTACCAACTCTAGCAGGGCGTTTTGTTCAAAAAGATGGCAGATGAGCGCTTATGCAGATGCCTGGAGGAATCAGAGGTCCCAAGAGTAGTGAGTGCGATGCATACAGAGGAGGCGGGTGGACACTATGCCACCTGGAACACGGTCACAAAGATTGTAAATACGGGGTATTGGTGGCCGACCATGTTTAAGGATGTTCTCGATTACATCCGCAAATGCGATAGTTGCCAGAGGACGGGGAGACCAACGTCTACAACACGCTGGCCCCTGACTCCCATCATGCCTTTAGCACCTTTCGAAAAATGAAGCATTGACTTTGTAGGGCCGATACAACTAGTGACTAGAAACACACGAAGGCGCTACATTCTGGTAGCTACAGACTACGCCACCAAAATGGTGGAGGCCAGGGCCACCAGAAGGGATGATGCAGCCACAGTGGTAGCCTTCTTGTTCGAGTCGATTATCACGCGCTACGGGTGTCCCTTAGAGCTAGTCAGCGACCGGGGCACGCATTTTCTAAATCAGATCATCGAAGATCTGACACGGTATTTCCACATCAAGCACCGGAAGACTACTCCATACAATCCCAAGGCGAATGGATTGACGGAGAAGTCCAATGGTCTGCTGTGTAAAATACTACTCAAGGTCACGGTGAATCACGCTCACGACTGGGATACGAAGTTAGCAGCCGCTCTATGGGCGTACCGGACAGCTGAGAAAATTACGACCAAACATACACCATACTTTCTGGTGTATGGTCAACACCCGATCCTCCCGATCGAGTTCGAAGTACCCACCCAACGAACGTTGAATTTACAGAGGATGAGCGCAGAGGAGAGTCAGCTCTACAGATTACAGGAGGTCATGCTGCTGGATGAGAGAAGACGAGAAGCCGAGGATCGCACCAGGAAAATCCAGCTCCGCCGGAAGGAGAGATACAATAAAAAGATCAAACCTGTACTCCTGCAAGCGGGTGATTTGGCACTGCTCTACGACAGCAGGCATGCCAGATTCCCAGGCAAACTGCACCTAAGATGGATAGGACCTTACAGGGTTGTCGAAGTCTTCTCGAATGGATCCATCCAACTTGCGGATCTGGCCGGCGATTTGTTAGGCACCCGAGTGAACGGGTGGCGATTGAAGAAATACCACATGTGAGTGTTCGCGTGGGCGCTCACAATTGAGGAGGGGAGCATGTGGTACCCCACTTTTGGTAATTTTGAGGAAATTAAAACATTTTTGGAAAACTGTACCCCAACAGCAATGTAAATAGCCTTCGGTGCATCAAAACAGAGTGAATTCGGAAGATTGCAGAGATTCTCGAGGGACCTCGTAGAATCTAGGAGTTGGGTGCAGCGGTAAGGACGGGCACCACCCTCCCTACGGGCTCTGCAGTTAGGATCCCTACGGCGCAAGGCGCAAAACCCGCCTTCGGCGCTGCGTCCACGGCGGTAGGAAAATCCTTCATATTTAGGTCAACCCCTAAACTTCTTGACTTATTTTGGGTCTCGTTGGAAAGAGCTCGACGCGCTGGTTCCAACGAGCCCAAGAACGCCAACAACGAATGAGGACTCCGGGAGTTATGAAGGTTGTAAGATACTCAGCTCTTCGCTTGCGCACAGGCGGAGAAGTTTTGTCCTATGTGCGGACGAAGGAAGTCCGCCTGCGCACAGGCGAAATAGGGTTTTGAGGTAGGCGCGAAGTTTGCCTACGCACAGGCTTGGCCCGTGCACAGGCGCTTCGGCGTCGGCGGGTTATCCGCCTTGGGCCCTAGAAATGCGCCTTGTGAGGTAGAAATTGTACGGCGCCTTCTGCGCCAGCGCAACGCCGCGGACGAGCAAGGAACCGCCAGAATGGTAAAATCCGTACGGACTGTACGGACAGGACGGATGGATGCACTCTTGGACGGACGGAGTTGCGGCGACGAGAGCGCCGACGGAGAGGCAAGGAACGGACAGTCTTGGCGGAGGCGGTTGACCGCGGTCAACGCCTTCCGCGCCAGCGCATCGACGCGGACGGACTTCGCCTGCGCATAGGCGAGTGCCTGTGCACAGGAGGGTGAAGTTCCGCGCCGGCGGAGAATCCGCCGAGGAGTCCGCCTGCGCGCAGGCGGGAGTTGAACTTTTGTCCGACATGCGGACACGCGCGCCGAGGCAGAAGAGGATTGGCTGAGGAGCGGTACGAACGAGTGTACCGCGCAAGGCGGAAAGTCCGCCTTCGGCGCTGCGCACCCATGTCCGCGGCGTAGTACGCTCGCGGAGTTCAAATTCGCCAATTCGAGCGTGAGAGTTTAATCGGCGACGGCGGAGCGTGAAGCCGCGCGTGAGAGCAGAGACCGTTTCAGCGTAGAGCCGGCGCGGCCATCAATTGAGTCGTCCTTCAGGAGCAAGAGCCGACCATGACCTTCGACCGGGAGGCGGAGAGCGTCCCATTCTTGAATTCGCGATTCCATTCTCTAGTGCGAGCTGCGCGCGTCCATCTGCTGGCTGCTAAGCATTCTCGACATCGCCGCGTAGAGGAATTCTTGGTGATTGAGGGAGAAGTGAGTGCGCGTGATTTGAAATTGAGGGCGATTAGAGTGTGCCGAGGAAGAAAGGAGCTCAAGCGGAGCGGAAGTAGAATGAGTGAGCGGGCGAACTCCAAGAACGCAATGACGAGACCGGGCCGATTGCGGATGATGCCGCTCCGTCTACCACAGAACGGGCTGCGCGCTTTCGAGGAGCGCCTGATAGCAAGAAAGCTCGATTTCTTGCTATGGGGATGGAACTACATCTGTGGGGATATGGTGCGAGAGTGGCTAGAGCCACAGGGACCACCTTCGCGTGGATTGCGTCCGCATGTTGATAGGTGGACGGTCCAAGATTGGGCGCAGGCATTGGGGAGATGTGCCGGCATGCCAGGGCACCTCCTCTTCGATAGTGAGAGCGTCAAGGTGACAAAGCAGGAAGAGGCACAATTCGTGGAGCTGTTCAAGAAGGGGAAGTCTACCAAGAATGGGTACAGGACCCGCGATTACAAGGATCGATTCCGCCGGACTTTGTCCGCGGCGCTGCTGCAATTATTGCAGCCACACCGCGCCTGCTACATCACATTGTGGCAGGTCTCTTTTGTGGAGTGCATCATCGAGGGAAATCCAATTCACTGGGCGAGCATCCTGCACCGGGTGATGCGACAGCACGCTTTTGAGGAGAAGGGGGGAACTCTAAACCATCTCTCTCCTTTCCTCATCAATTTTTATCAACAGCGGAATTGTTTGATAGCGGCGGAGCTTGCGCGTTTTCCGCCGTTGTCCGTCGACCATCCCGGGAGGCATGTGCGGGAGAATGAGGTCGACACTGATGCAGAGGAGTCCCCGACTTCTACTCCGTCAAGGCGGAGGGACGAAGGGAGGAATACTCCTGCAGCATGAGCGCCGCGGAAGCGGCGGTGGAGAGAGGAGTCCGAAGAAGAGCAGCATCAAGAACCCTCTGCTCCCATTCGACCGCGGCCGTTGTACGAATCGTACAGCCGGCCGAAGCAGAAGGCGCGCAGGCTGGTGTTACCAGCCAACAGCGCGGACACGGCGACGATTGCCACAGAGAAAGGAAGTGCGTTGCCAGAGAAGAACGAGGGAGCGCGGACGTCTGCAGGAGCAACGGACCACGCTGCAGCCTCGACGGACAGGAGGCCGTGTAATAACCCGCTAAAACTGATATATAGTGGTAGAAAGGTCGAACCCACAGGGACAGAGGAACACACAGGGTACAAAGTGTCACGTTTAACAGACTATTGAGGAGTTTGAATTCTCAGGCGACTGTCACTCCCAGAAAATACTGCAAGTGTCCACTCGGAGCGCACTCGGAGGTCGCACATTGCAGCGTAACACACACACACACACACACACACCTGAAACTACAGAAACACAAACCAGAGATCCGTTAGGACCTCTACTCAAGATTTCAGGGGGAAAGTCTCTCGCGAGCACACTCAGCGAAGCTGCGGGTAGTGACTCCCAACTCCGGCTTTTACAACACTTCCACTAGCTTTCTGCTAGTGTAGGGAACCCGGTTTGGACTGCCTACTTTGGATCGAAGTCACTCATACGCGGTGAACAACACTCTCAACTCACAAAACGCGCAGAGAACACAGGTCCGCACTAAAGGACTCATTGAGAAACATTCCAGTAACACAACAACAGTCTATTGAAGAGTTTGAATTCTCAGGCACTTGTCATTCCCAGAAATACTACAGGGGTTACCCTCAAGGCACCTGCTGCAGCGTAACCTGAATTTACAACCAAGGCTTACACGAAGTAGCAAAACTTCACTTTGGCATTCAGGGGAAAAATCCCAAAGGAGTACAATCAGAAAGAAACACTCGAAGGTGTAGGGGCGAAACTGTTCAAGTATCTAACTAGTCACTGGCTCTAAGCATCGGCAGTCACCCGCAGGTGCAGATCCAAACTACTCAAGTCTCTAACCAATGTACTAGCTCTGAACATTCGGCCGAAGGCCTTCAGCTACAAAATGCGGAACGCTAAGTTGTAACTCCTCATGCGTGGTGACAGAACTCAAGGACACAAACACGCAGAGGAAATGGGTTCCTGATCTGCACTTCTGAGTTTGGGAAAGAACCCCAGGCAAAACGCCTGGAACTATTTTATACCTTCTAAGTCCTAACTAGCACTACACTGCAATGCCATGGTGCGAGCCGCAACAGATCCTACACCTGAGGAGTCGGCGGCTGCCTTCCCCTCTAACTTACAACCTAAATCTAACCCTAACCCTAAATCTGAATCCTAAGCCTACTGTACAGAGCCGCCAGTGCCTTCCCACCCAAGATCTGAGGCTGAAAATTTGCAAGCATGCGTGGCCGGCCGAGATCAACGGCGCTACAAAATTTCAGATCCATCCGACCGTCCATCGCAAAGATATGGGCCCCGCAAGATCTCGGAACCTAGGCCAAAATTCCTTCTCCAAAATCCAAGGACTGTGGGTCCCACGCGTCCTACACGCAAGCCGCCTACTCGCGGGCCGCCTTGGGCCGAAGGCCCCTCTAACTGTTAACGCCAAAGGCTCCTCTATATGTTAACGCCGAAGGCCTCTCTCCTAACCATGACAGCCGCTTTCGACGCTCATAACTCAGTGACGCCTTATCCGTTCCAACACTTCCTACGACATAGTGGAAGACATAGGGAGCCAGAGGGCAAATATTTCCTTCCACCAGTTGTTGGAAGACAATAAGACGTACAGAAGGATGCTGATGCTTTCGTTGCGCCGACCACGCAAACCCCGAAAAGAGAAACTTCCGGCTGTGTACAGAGTGGAAGGAGGAGACCTGGGACCTCCAGAGATCGAAGTAGATATCGGAGGCAGCGTCATACAGAAGGTACCAGTGGACTCCGGCTCGGGCGTGAATATCATGACCGAGGAGACAGCGAACTCCTTGGGGTTCTAGACCTTCGAGCCTACATCCCGAGTATTGCGACTGGCCGATCAAACACGCAGAATGCCACTAGGAATGTTGAGCAATGTGAGAACCAACATTGGAGGAGTGGACTTTCAACTGTCCTACATAATACTGCAACCTCTGATGAAGAAAGGTTATGATGTGCTGCTTGGCAGACCGTGGCTATACGATGCCAAAGCAAGGTGTGACTGGAGTAGGAAGAGATTACAGTTCCGTAGCCATGCGGACCCTCCGACTGTCATTACCGTACCGTGGACCAAGGTACCCTATGAAGGCGAAACACCTTCCACCACCTCCGGTTACACAACTGGAGGGGAGACCAGCTCATCATGCACTTCAGAGACCGAAACGTCGGAGGAATTTGTGGGCTACGTCACTTGCTGCTCCATTGAGGAGGAAGGAGACGAGGTGTATCCGGATGACGAATAGCAACTAGCAGCCGGACTGGGCAGAAGCGAGATCAGTCACACAGAGGGGATTGTTGACACGAGTGATTGCTGCGAACTGCAACTCAGTCCAGGTAAAGGCTTGAAGGTGTCAAGCCAGGTACAAGGAGAAGAGTTGAACAGGGTACAGGCGTTTCTTCGCCTGTATGAGGATGTCTTCGCATGGAAGATTGAAGACATGAAAGGCATACCTGCAAGGTATGGAGAGCACAGGATCGACTTGTTGGACGAGGCAGTTCCGGTTCGCCAACGCCAATACAGGCTCAACCCAAAATATTCATAATTGGTGAAGGACGAAATCGATAAGTACCTGAGCGCAGGAATCATCTACCCGGTACTCAGTAGCGAGTGGGTGTCGCCTATCGTGATCGTGCCCAAGAAACTGACGGGTAAGATCCGGGTGTGCCAGGACTTCCGAAAGCTGAACGCAGCAACGAGGAAGGACCATCACCCTCTTCCTTTCACGGACTCTATTTTGGACCATGTAGCAGGGCATGAATGCTACAGTTTCCTAGACGGATTCTCCGGCTACAACCAGGTGTCCATCAAGGAACAGGACAAGGACAAAACAACCTTCACGACCGACTGGGGAACCTATGCTTATCACAAGATGCCGTTCGGGCTGTGCAACGCGCCAGCGACGTTCCAGCGGATGATGACAAACATCTTCCAAGAGCACCTGAGGAAGTTCCTAGAAATTTTCATCGACGACTTTTATGTTTTCGGTAAGAGGTCGGAGCACCTTAATCATCTTCGGCAAACGTTCGACAGATGTAGGGAGAGCAGCTTGTCCTTACACCCTGAGAAATGTTTTTTCTTCATGACCAGCGGAATCCTGCTGGGGCACCGAGTTTCGTCCAATGGCATTGCAGTGGATGTAGAGAAGGTGAAGATTAATCTCGAACTGCAGCCGCCAACGAATCTGCGTGAGTTGAGGGCCTTCCTTGGCCATGTAGGTTATTACAGAAGGTTCATAAATATGTACGCCATCTTGGCAGCCGATCTGACGAAGCTGCTTAAGAAGGAGGAACCCTATGTGTGGGGCAAAGAGCAACAGCTGGCCTTTGAAACGCTCAAAGCCAAACTGACGACTGCTCCGGTTCTGAGAAGTCCGGATTGGAACAGACCTTTCCATGTCTATGAAGACACGTCGGCATTTGCAATCGGAGTGGTTCTCAGTCAGAAGGACGACAACAAGAAAGACTACCCGATTTACTTCGCGAGTCGTCAGTTGTCAGCAGCGGAGAAGAAGTACACGACAACTGAGAGGGAGGCGTTGGGAATGGTGTACTCCTGTAAGAAGTTCCGACATTATTTGATCTGCTATGAGTTCGTGTTTCATGTAGATCCTTACGCCTTACAGCACCTGGTGAAGAAGGCGGATCTGTCCGGACGAATTGCCAGGTGGGTACTACTGCTGCAGGAATTCACCTACACTGTACAGACACGGAAAGGCGTTCACCATGAGAACGCGGACTACCTCTCCCGACTATGGACCGAACCCATAGAGGAGGAAGTAGTGGATGATTTTCCCGACGAACAACTTTTTCAGTTGTCCGCCAGCCATGAGTCCAGGTACGCGGACTTATACAGGTTTCTGCTCACACTCCAATGTCCGGAAGGATTGGATGCGGAGAAGCGCACAGTCTTCGTTCATAAAGCGGGACCTTACCAGCTTCAACAGGGGGTCTTGTTCAAGAAAATGGCAGACGAGAGGCTGTGCAGATGTCTAGAGGAGTCTGAAGTCCCGCGAGTTGTCAAAGCCATGCACACAGAAGACGCTGGTGGTCACTACGCCACCAGAAATACAGTGACCAAAATTGTGAATGCAGGATACTGGTGGCCGACGATGTTCAAAGATGTACACGACTACGTTCGCAAATGCGACAGCTGCCAGAGGACGGGAAGGCCGACTCCGACCACGAGATGGCCTCTTACACCAATCATGCCATTGGCACCATTTGAAAAATGGGGGATCGACTTCGTGGGACCAATACAACCAGTCACTAAAGGCACGCGCAGGCGCTACATATTGGTAGCAACAGATTATGCGACCAAGATGGTGGAGGCAGAGGCCACAAGGCACGACGACGCAGCCGCAGTAGCACAGTTCATATTCGAATCAATCATCACACGCTACGGGTGCCCCCTAGAAATAGTCAGTGACAGAGGAACGCACTTCATGAATCAGGTGATAGAAAGTTTGACGCGGCACTTCCAGATTAAGCATCGGAAGACTACTCCATACAACCCCAAGGCAAATGGTCTGACAGAGAAGTCCAATGGATTACTCTGTAAGATACTCCTCAAGGTGACTGTAAACCATGCTCATGACTGGGACACCAAGCTACCGGCCGCCTTATGGGCATATAGAACGGCAGAAAAAGTCACCACCAGGCAAACACCTTACTTTCTAGTTTATGGGCAGCATCCGATTTTACCCATCGAATTCGAGATACCTACCAAGAGGACCTTAGATCAGAGAAGGCTGGACGCGGAGGAAAGTCAGGCATATCGACTGCAAGAGGTAATGGCATTGGAGGAAAGACGTCAAGAGGCCGAAGATCGAACAAAGCAATTACAACTCAGGCGGAAGGAGAAGTACGATCGAAGGCTCAAACCAGTACTGCTGGAGAAGGGCGACTTGGCTCTGCTATACGATAGCAGACATGCTAGATTTCCAGGCAAGCTCCACTTGAGGTGGATGGGACCTTACAAGGTGATAGAAGTTTTCCCAAATGGATCCATCCAACTCGCAGAACTGACGGGAGAATGGTTAGGCACCCGCGTGAACGGATGGCGTCTGAAGAAATACCACGTGTAAATGTTCGCGTGGGCGCTCACAATTGAGGAGGGGGGCATGTGGTAACACACTTTTTGTTTTTTTTGCAGAATTTAAACAAATTTTAGAAAACTAGTACCAAAGCAGTGTTTGTAGCTAGAGAAGGGTACGCTAAATAGAGTGGATTGATGAGATCGTCACGAGGGCACAAAGAATCACGTAGTCGGGTGTACCAACGCCAACGTCTTCGGCGCCTTCGGCAAAAGCTCCTTTTCTGAGGTGTCTCTACTCACGCGCCTCTAGCGCATAAGGAAGCTACGCTTCCGGCGCAGACACCTCAGGAGGAGGTTTTGCTAAAGACGTCAGGAGAAGGGCCCGGACCTCTAAAGGCATCCGACCATGAGTGCGCCTTCGGCGAAGCGCCGCTAGCGCGGAAAGGGAAACCTTCATAACAATCGGGATACATAGAAGATCCAGTTGGTTGAAGTTGCATTAGAAAGAGCTCGGGACGCTCGTTTTAACGAGTCCAAGAGCGTCGGAGATGGATCAGGAATGGAGAAGTTATGAGCGTCGGAAAACTCGTAGCCGGACATGCGCCGTTCGCGCTAGGGTTCACAGCCGGAAAGGATTCCCGTACGCCCTCGGCGATGCGCCTTCGGCGGAATCACGCGCTCATAGGAGGAAACCAACTCGCCTTTGGCAGCTGTTCATGGAAGGAAAGCGCCGGTCGGATGTACGCCTCCGACGTGGCGCTGACGGCCGGATGCGCTGGCATGAGTTGCGCTGACGGATATGCGCCGGCAGCAACGGACGAGGCATAAAGGACAAAATAGGCGGTACGACTGCGCGCCGGCGTAATTCGCTCCGACTGGATGTGCGCCTCCAGCAAGGCGCCGACGGATAATGAACGCACCAGCGGCGACACGCCTCCGGTGAGGGACGGGTTAGGAAAAGACAACAGGGCCGACGTATACCCTGCAGCGGACTCGAGTCCGGAAGGTGGCGGCGGCGGGAGAATTCAACGTTTAAGCATGCGAATGCGCGCAGTGCGGAGACGTGAATTCGCGCATGCAAAGGGCGAACCGTTAAGCCGTATAGCCGGCTGCGTACGTTGCAACCAGTAAGAACGTTGGACGTTCTTGAAATCGGAGAAGAAAAGACTGCGCTCCAGTCTCATTCTCTCATTCTTGACTTTGCGATTTCCAGTTTCCAAGATTACGCGCAAGGGCGGAGCGACCTGCAGTGAGAGTAGAGAGTGCGGAGACGAGTTGCGCAAGGATCTTGGCGGACCTTGAAAGAATTGTGAGTAGCGATCTTGAACGAGCGCAGAGAGAGTGAGCAGTCAGTGCTTGAGTGGCCGACGCGCAGTGGCGATTGTGAGAGAGCGAGCGAAAGGGAGAACGTTTGTGTGTGCAGGCAACGCAATGTCGAAGGTTCCCCAGCTGCGAGTGTCTCCACTTAGGGTGCCGCAGATCGGTCTACGCGCATTTCAAGATGTGCTGCTGAGGCTGAAGCTCGATTTTCTCCTATGGGGGTGGAACTGGACATGTCCGGAGATGGTGCGCGAGTATCTGCAGGAGAGACACAAGCCCTCTCGCGGATTCCGCCCGCACCCAGAGAGATGGGACATTTGCAATTGGGCGCAGGTGTTGGGCAGGTGTGCCGGCGAGGAAGGGGATCTCCTCTTCGAGGCCGATAGCGTGAAGGTGTCCCAGGAGGAAGAAGTCTCTTACAATGAGCTCTTCAAAGTTGCCAGACATCCCAAGAACGGTTTCCGGACACGGGATTACAAGGATCGATTGCGGAGAAATGTCGCGACGGCATTGCTGCAGATATTGCAGCCGACCAAGACCGCTTACATGCATGGTTGGCAGGTAGAGTTTGTGGAGCTAGTGTTGTCAGGAGCTCCGGTGCATTGGGCACGGCTCCTGTGGAAGGTGACGCGCCAACATGCGCAAGAAGAGAAGGGAGGAACCCTCAATCATCTATCGCCTTACTTAATCGTGTTTTACCGGGCGATGGGATGTTTGACAAATGCTGAGAAAACACGGTTTCCGCAGCTGACCCGGACTTATCCAGGTAGATATTCGAGGGAGGCCGAAGTAGACACGGATCCGGACGAGGAACCTGCCAGTACGCCTCCGGCTCCGGCTCCAGCAAGAGCAGCAGAAGAACGTCGAAGTGAGCGCATTCCGCGAAAGCGGAAGTGGGATGAGAGACCTGAGGACAGGCAGCCGGAAGTGCCAGCTGCGCCGACTCATGGTCGGCCCACCCCCGAGCCTCACAGTCGACCAAAACAGAGGGCACGCAAAATGCCAACTGGTACTGAGGAGACCGGGCGAACTCCGACCCGGCGGAATCTCACACAGGAAGAGATAATCGCTCAGATTCTAGGGAAGACGGCAGATATCTCTGCACAGAAGGCACCACGGCCTTCGGGAGGAGATGGACGGACTGACAGCCGGCCGACTGCAAGTCGGATGACTGAAGGTCGACAAGCGGAAGGAAGGCCAACTGAACGGCGCGTTGAACCGGACAGCAGGCCGGAAGCAGAAGAGAGTTTGGCTGACGAGCCAACAATCCTCAGAGGGTCGTCTTCGGCGGAAGGCACTTCTAGAAGAACGCCACCAGCAAGCAGGCCAAGTGGAGTCAAGACGCGCAGGGTGTATCCGACTCCCAGTCGGACAACTGCTGGTCGGCCGACTGCGAGTCGGACAACAGAGAGTCAGCCGGATCCTCCGACTGCGAGACGGATGGGGCCAACGACCAGTGTGCGGACGCCTTCGGCGGACGCACCTTCAGCAAGGACACCTTCCGCGCAGATTGCGCCGGAAGGACAGGCAGCAGAAGCGGGCGGTTCAAGAGTGACAAAAGTCACTGCGGCGTCGACCCCTTCACAAACCGAAGATCGAGCCGGAACAGGGGCTCAAGCAGTGGGATCTCCCACTGCCCTGGATATTTTAGCAGGCAGTGGAGCAGCAGTCGCAGCGGAAGCTGCTGCGCGCCACAGTTCCAGGGAGTCGCCAAGGGATTCGGTGGCGACTGAAATCCTCGAGACTGAGGATGATACGAGCTCGGAAGAGCAGGAAGCGGATTCGGTGCAGAAAACGCCAACAGGGGTGCTGTGCGAACAGATAGTTCCACTCCTGCGATATCTGGATCGCAAGACATCCAAATACGCAAGTGCCTTAAAACCGCAGTCTTATGTGGAGACTATCAGGCGAAGGACGAGGATCAAGGTGGCAAAGTGGGCCTCTAGTTGCCAAGTATATGTGGATAGGAACACCGCCCTCCGACAACACCTGGCGGTCACCCAGAAGCTATACCAAGCCTTGCAGCAACAGAAGGAGGATGCGGCGACGAAAAGTCAGGCGGATGCCGAACTAATACGGGCAAAGATCGAGTCGGAATTGCAGGAGGAGCGGAGACAGAACCAAGTCCTAGCAGCCGAGCTTGCGCGCCAGACGCGCGCCTTAGAAGAAAGTCAAAGAGCCCGCAAGGAGGATGAGGAGTTGTTGTGCAACTTGCAATCCGAGTGCTCGGATTTGAGGGCACAACGTGCGGGATTAGAAATGCAGCTGGCCGAGGTGGAGAGCAGCTGCAGGGCGCGAGGAGAGTTGGCGGCACAGGTGACTCGTTGTCTAAAAGGATACGCCCATTGGGAGGTGGCAGCTCAAGAGAGGATTACACTCCGGCAGTTCGAGCTTCGGGCGGCGGCATTGACGGAGGGTGACAGTCGGAGTCGGCGGCGAGTGGCGAGAAAATTAGAAACCTTCTTGTCGGGTGCGCGCGACACTATGGCGCACTTGCAGTCGGAAGTCACCACAGCGCTCCGACGCCTGGGGTTACGCAGCCGGTCGGAAGACTGGCAAGGTAGAGATAGTAAGCGGAGCAGTCCGGCGCGCAGGAGGCGCAGCACCGGATCTGCTGATTGCAGTAGAGTAGTTTGGTTTCGCGCAGATGCTGCGAGTGGTAGATAGGATAGCGTAGTGCTAGTTAGGATCTTTTGAGAGTATAAAGTAGATCAAGGCGTTTTGCCTTGGGACTCTTCCAGTTTCGGAAGTGCAGATCAGGAACTCACTTTCTTGGCGTGTTTGTGCATTTTGGTCCTGGCACCACGTAGAGAAGCTGCAGCATAGCGAAGTTACCGTATGTTGTAGTTGAAGGCCTTCGGCTGAATGTTCAGAGCTAGTACCCGGTTAGAGACTTGAGTAGTGCGGATCTGCACCTGCGGCTGATTTCTGATGCTTAGAGCCGGCTGCGAGTTAGAGACTTGAACAGTTCCCCCTTACTCCTTCGAGTGACATATCCTGATTGTACTCCTACGGGAAGTTTCCCCTGAATGCCAATGTGAAGTTTCATTACTTCGTGTAAACCTTGGTTTGTAATTCAGGTTGTGTGTGTGTTACTGGATCGTGTTTTCAGTAAGTTCTCAGTCGGGTCTGCACTCCCTGCGTTTGGTGTGATAGTCGAGGGTGACGTCCACGGCGTACGTAGAGGCTTCGTTCCGAAGTGGGAAGTCCAGTCCGGGTACCCCCGCTAGTTCCTGGCGGAAGGGCAGTAAAAGCCGGAGTGGGAGGCACTACCTGCAGAACCTCTGAGTGAACTTGCGAGACACTTTCCTCCTGAAATCCGAAGCGGAGGTCCTGACCGACCTCCGAGTTGTGCTTTTTGCCAGTTTCAGGTGTGTGTGTGTGTGTGTTGAGTGACCAAGCTGTACCGTGCATCCTCCGAGCATCCTCCGAGTTGAGATCCTCCTCCGAGTCGAGCCTCCGAGTCGAGCACTGCAGTATTTCTGGGAGTGACAGTCGCCTAGAATTCAAACTCTACAAAAGTCTGTTAAACGTGACACTTTTACTCTGTGTGTTGCCTCTGTCCCTGTGGGTTCGATCTTTTTACCACCATACTGCAGTTTTAGCCTTTGGTGGGTTATTACAAGGTGTCACACATTGAAAACGTTATGAGGGTTTCACTGTTTCGCCAAAGGCCTTTCCCCGAAGGAACTTCACCGAAGGCACTTCGCCGAAGACCTTGCCTCGAAGACTCCCTTCCGCACCTTTGCATACTAGCTATTACATCAACTCCTAATCTTGCCAAAACTTCCAGAAAACTCCAAGCACAACTTTGCAAGAGCTTAAATCTAAACTTTTAACTCTCATAAGGTTAAAAGGACATGTGAACGCAGTTTTGTGCTCACACAAGGGGATTTCTCGGACGCGAGGGGAAGGTGTCTCGAACCCTGCCAGGCGCCAAAGGGAAGGTAAGATGTGCTCCCTCCTCGATCGACACTCTGCACACAGCTTGTTCCTGCTTTGGTGCACGTTCAAACTCAGCAGAAGTATACTCTACTCATGATAATTCTAAAAGAGCTTTGGACTTGACCTCGAACTCTAGAAAATATTCGCTGCAAAACTTTATGAGGACAGAAACAGGACATGATGTTTCCTACTGGAAAGATCAAATTTAAAAAAATTTAACAAACTCTGCGACTTGGATGTAAGAAATGAGAAGTTGAAAGGAATGCAGAATGTAATCTTTGCATAATTGTGGTAAAGTATAATCAAAACACATATAGATATTATGAAGAACGATGACAAAAAAAATGTATTTGAGTTGTTCGGAACTCCATAAAACACCTTTTGGAACAATTTTCAAGCTCATCCGTATTTCGTTAAGTGTGGCTTGTATTGAGCACTGTAAATTCGCAACATTTATCCCTTCATGAAGGACACATAAACTGCGCATAATTGAACGAGTTGCATGCTCCGAGAATGGTATAATACATCTATCATCAAAAGAATGAGAGGGAGATTGTGGAAGAGAGAGAGAGTAAGAGAGTGAGTGTGTGTGGAAGTAGGATGCAAGATACTCTGGTTTTGAAGCAGAGTGAATCTCAAGACAGCACACTAAGCCACATGAAGACACAATCTGCATAAATCTTACTGTGTCCAGATCAGATCTTGCATTAGAATACAGCCGTGTATGGCTGGCTGGCTCCTCGATGAACCGTTAGAGCCTGCTTGAGATCCCTAGAAAAATGTGCTACCAGGGCACCTGCAACGCCGAAGGAGGCAATGCGATTCGTTTTGAGAGAGCCTGCTGCTGGATATCGTATCCAGAAAGTAGACCCTAAATCGAGGCGAGCTTTGAAGGTTTCAATGTCATTACATGCAGAGACTCCTGGCCGAGAGTTCTTCATCATCACAAAGCACTGATCAGGGATCACCTGCTTTGTAAACCATATTCACACAGAAATTCTATTTAGGATATATACTGTACTTTTTACTGGGATTGAAAAAACTATTTATCTCAAAAACATTTATACCTATAATACATCAGAAATAAGAGATTGAAACAATGACAGATGAATAGCATTATTTTCTTCAAAGAGAAACATTACTATCGGAAGCACTGCACTATCATATTTTTGCTTCTTGAAGGTTTCAAAATGTTAGATTCCAAGAAACGGCTTTGTATCAGATTCAAACTATCAATGGCTATCACTGTAAAATTTTACATACCTTAAATTGCATTAGATGTTCTGATTAATTGCAGAAGGTATTTGGAATTGCTATAGGTCTGCAATAAAAATCTTCTTTATCATTCTAAAAAACATATAAAATCTTGGATCGGTAAATGACCGTAATACCTCAACAAGGTAAAAGACCAAAAATGAATGAACTACAGGCGTATAACAAAAAGAGGAGAAAAGCTTGAATTGAGACCAATGATATTAATATGGGACCAAGTGCGTAAAATACAAAGGACCCATATAATAATGAAAACGATAGGGAGACCCAACATGTGGTAAAGGGTTGGAACTGAAGGTCAGGATGGGGCCTGGCCCCAATAATAAATGTTCTAAAAATTGGTCAGGCTCGAAATGGTGGGGTAAAAAGTCAAGTAATTGGACCAAAACTTTGAACTGAAGACAAAGAATTTTATACTGTTCTAGCAAATTCCACAGTTTTCCGATCGGAATTTGGCCGCGCTTATTCAGAAGGCTAAAACGTAGGTCCCGCAATGGGATTCGATCTAGCGTCCGTAGGGATCAGCAGTTTAGACTGGCGCCTAACACTAACTCGTACGTAGGTACCCAAGTGAATGATCAACCAGTTTCTACTACAAATACTCCTGACACTTCAGCTACCTGGTATTGACAAGTACAGGATAAATTAATTTGAGACTTTTAAGATATGTCCTTCGATTTTGCTGTGAGTCGTTACATTGTCTTGAAATTTATGTGCGATTTGAAATACAACATGTAATAACCCACTAAAGGCTAAAACTGCAATAAAGTGGTAGAAAGGTCGAACCCACAGGGACAGAGGAACAAACAGGGTACAAAGTGTCACGTTTAACTGACTATTGAGGAGTTTGAATTCTCAGGCGACTGTCACTCCCAGAAATACTGCAAGTGTCCACTCGGAGCGCACTCAGAGGTCGCACAGTGCAGCGTAACACACACACACACACACACACCTGAAACTACAGGAACACAACCCAGAGATCCGTTAGGACCTCTACTCAAGATTTTAGGGGGAAGTTCTCTCAAGAGTACACTTAGCGAAGCTGCGGGTAGTGACTCGCAACTCCGGCTTTTACAACACTTCCACTAGCTTGCTGCTAGCGTAGGAAACCCGGTTTGGACTGCCTACTTCGGATCGAAGTCACTCATACGCTGTGAACAACACTCTCGACTCACAAAACGCGCAGAGAACACAGTCCGCACTGAAGGACTCACTGAGAAACATTCCAGTATCACACCATAACAGTCTATTGAAGAGTTTGAATTCTCAGGCACTTGTCATTCCCAGAAATACTACAGGGGTTACCGTGAAGGCACCTGCTGCAGCGTAACCTGAATTTACAACCAAGGCTTACACGAAGTAACAAAACTTCACTTTGGCATTCAGGGGAAAAATCCCGAAGGAGTACAACCAGGAACAAACACTCGAAGGTGTAGGGGCGAAACTATTCAAGTATCTAACTAGTCACTGGCTCTGAGCATCGGCAGTCACCCGCAGGTGTAGATCCGAACTACTCAAGTCTCTAACCAATGTACTAGCTCTGAACATTCGGCCGAAGGCCTTCAGCTACAAAATGCGGAACGCCAAGTTGTAGCGCCTCTTGCGTGGTGACAGAACGAAGGACACAAACACGCAGAGAGAATGAGTTCCTGATCTGCACTTCTGATGTTGGGAAAGATCCCAAGGCAAGACGCCTTGAACTACTTTATACCTTCTAAATCCTAACTAGCACTACACTGCACTACACGTCGGCACGGAACCACGCTACACTACACTCCGCAGAACCTTTGCTTCGCCTCCTGCGCGACGGACTGCCGCGCACTTACTCCCTACCCTGCCAGTCTTCCGCTCGACTGCTGTAATAACCCACCAAAGGCTAAAACTGCAGTATGGTGGTAAAAAGATCGAACCCACAGGGACAGAGGCAACACACAGAGTAAAAGTGTCACGTTTAACAGACATTTGTAGAGTTTGAATTCTAGGCGACTGTCACTCCCAGAAATGCTGCAGTGCTCGACTCGGAGGCTCGACTCGGAGGAGGATCTCGACTCGGAGGATGCTCGGAGGATGCACGGTACAGCGTGGTCACTCAACACACACCCACACACACACACACCTGAAACTGGCAAAAGCACAACTCGGAGGTCGGTCAGGACCTCCGCTTCGGATTTCAGGAGGAAAGTGTCTCAAAAATTCACTCAGAGGTTCTGCAGGTAGTGACTCCCACTCCGGCTTTTACTGCCCTTCCGCCAGGAACTAGCGTAGGGTACCCGGACTGGACTTCCCACTTTGGAACGAAGCCTCTTCATACGCCGTGGACGTCACCCTCGACTCTCACACCAAACGCAGGGAGTTGTGGTACCCCACTTTTGGCAATTTTGAGGAAATTAAAACATTTTTGGAAAACTGTACCCTGGCAGCATTGTAAATAGCCTTCGGTACATCAAAACGGAGTGAATCCGGAAGATCGCGGGGATTCTCGAGGAATCTTGTAGAATCTAGGATTTGAGGTGCAGCGGTAAGGACAGGCACCACCCTCCCTGCGAGCTCTGCAGTTAGGACCCCTACGACGCAAGGCGCAAAACCCGCCTTCGGAGGTTGCGTCCGCGGCGGTAGGGAAATCCTCCATAATTAGGTCAACCCTCGGGCGCCTTGACCAAGTTAGGGTCTCGTTGGAAAGAGCTCGACGCACTGATTCCAACGAGTCCAAGAACGCTTGGAACGGATGAGGACTTAGGGAGTTATCACTATTGGAAGATACGGGGACGGTCGCCTTCGGCGGAAGGAGTTCGCCACCGGCGGGAATTCCGCCTACGCGGAAGGGGGAATCAAGTTTTGTCCTATGCGCGGACGAAGGCGTTCGCCTGTGCACAGGTGAAGTAGGGTTTGGGGAGGCGCGAAGTCCGCCTACGCACAGGCGTTCGCCTGTGCACAGGCGCTTCGGCGTCGGCGGAAGATCCGCCTTGGGCCCTAGAAATGCGCCTTGTGAGGTAGAAAGTGTACGGCGCCTTCCGCGCCAGCGCAGCGCCGCGTACGGCGGAAGAGCCGCTGGAGTAATCAAATCTGTACGGACCATGCGGACGGGTCGGGTGGATGCGCTCTTGGACGGACGGAGTTGCGGCGGCGGAAACGCCGACGAAGAGACAAGAAACGGACGGACTGGACGGAGACGGCTGACCACGGTCAACGCCTTCCGCGCCAGCGCGACGCCGCACACGGAATTCGCCTGCGCACAGGCAAGCGCCTGTGCACAGGAGAATGAAGTTTCGCGCCGACGGAGAATCCGCCGAGGAGTCCGTCTGCGCGCAGGCGGGAGTTGAACTTTTGTCCGACATGCGGACGCACGCGTCAAGGCAGAGGGGGATTGGCCGAGGGGCGGTACGAACAAGTGTACCGCGCAAGGCGGAAAACTCGCCTTCGGCGCTACGCCCCCATGTCCGCGGGGTAATACGCTCGCGGAGTTCAAATCCGCCAATTCGAGCGTGAGAGTTTAATCGGCGACGGCGGAGCGTGAAGCCGCGCGTGAGAGCGGAGACCGTTCCAGCGTAGAGCCGGCGCGGCCATCAAGTGAGACGTTCTTCACGAGCAAGAGCCGACCATGACCTTCGACCGGGCGGCGGAGAACGTCCCATTCTTGAATTCGCGATTCCAATCTCTTGTGCGCGCTGCGCGCATCCATCTGCTGGCTGCTAAACATTCTCGACGCCGCCGCACAGGAGATTTCTTGTTGATTGAGGGAGAAGTGAATGCGCGTGATTTGGAATTGAGGGCGATTAGAGTTTGCCGAGAGAGAAAGGAGCTCGGGCGGTGCGGAAGTAGAATGAGCAGGCGAGCGAACCCCAGGAACGCAATGACGAGACCGGGCAGATTACGGATGGTGCCACTTCGCCTACCACAAAACGGGCTGCGCGCTTTCGAGGAGCGCTTAATAGCAAGAAAGCTCGATTTCTTGCTATGGGGATGGAACTACATCTGTGCGAATATGGTGCGCGAGTGGCTAGAGCCACAGGGACCACCCTCGCGCGGATTGCGTCCGCATGTTGATCGGTGGACAGTCCAAGATTGGGCGCATGCGTTGGGAAGATGTGCTGGCATGCCAGGGCATCTCCTTTTCGACTGTGAGAGCATCAAGGTGACCAAGCAGGAAGAGGCGCAATTTGTGGAGCTGTTCAAGACCGGGAGGTCTACCAAGAATGGGTACAGGACCCGTGATTACAAGGATCGATTTCGCCGGACTTTGTCCGCGGCGCTGATGCAATTGCTGCAGCCACACCGCGCCTGCTACATCACATTGTGGCAGGTCTCTTTTGTGGAGTGCGTCATCGAGGGAACTCCAATTCACTGGGCGAGCATCCTGCACAGGGTGATGCGACAGCACGCTTTTGAGGAGAAGGGGGGAACTCTAAACCATCTTTCTCCTTTCCTCATCAATTTTTATCGACAGCGGAATTGTTTGACAGCGGCGGAGCTTGAGCATTTTCCGCCATTGTCCGTCGACCATCCCGGGAAGTATGTGCGGGAGAATGAGGTCGACACTGATGCAGAGGAGTCACCGACTTCTACCCCATCAAGGCGGAGGGACGAAGGGAGAAACACTCCTGCAGCACGAGTGCCGCGGAAGCGGCGATGGAGAGAAGAGTCCGAAGAGGAGCAGCATCAAGAACCCTCTGCTCCCATTCGACCGCGGCCGCTGTACGAGTCATACAGCCGGCCGAAGCAGAAGGCACGCAGACTGGTGTTACCAGCCGACAGTGCGGACACGGCGACGATTGCGACGGAGAAAGGAAGTGCGTCGCCAGAGAAGCATGAGGAAGCGCGGACGACCGCAGGAGCAACGGGCCACGCTGCAATCTCGACAGGAGAGAGGCCGCCTACGGGCCAAGGGCCTCCGGAGTTACCACGTGCGATGCGGACAGATGTTCCGTTTGCGCACAGACGAGACTCCGCGGACGGACGAGCCTCCGCGGACAGGCGATCACAAGTGGACGTGGATCTACGCTTACGCGTGGGAAGGAGCAGTCCGCCTGTGCACAGGCGCTCGCCTGTGCACAGGTCGCCTGTGCACAGGTCGCCTGTGCACAGGACACCTCCACACGTGCCGCCTGTGCACAGGCAAGAATCACCCCCGATCCAACGTAGGAAGGGGAAGGAGCCGGCGGAAGAACCGCCTACGAGACACCGGCCCTCGGGGCCAGACCCTCCGGCGCACCACGCGCCGCAATTTGCGCCTTCGGCGCCAGGGCCTTCGAGCCGAGGAGATACGAGCAAGGAGCGTGCGGAGGCCGCACCATCGGCGGGTAGTCCGCCGATAAATGCGCCTCCGGCGGTAGGGCCTATAGGCCAAGGGACATCGGGCGAGCGGCCCCCGGCCATGTCGCCTTCGGCGATGGATGTCCGCGGCGCTACGCCTGCGGCGGACAAGGCGCCGGCATTTGCGCCTGCGCACAGGCCGAGCACAGCCCCCACGGACCGATCAAGGGAGCAGCAACAGACGGAGGAGCGGAGTGACTGTCCGCAGGATGAAATTTCGATGCGCGATGCGCAATCAAACCCCGCGCAGCCACCCTCCGCTCGATCGCCTTCGGCGGCGGGCGTCGGCGGCAGAGAGGACACGGTAGACGACCAACAAGCGAGCGGCGGGGATGCCGCACGGGCACATTCGCCTACCGCCTTAGACATTTTGGCGAAGAGCAGCGAGGCTGCAGCCGTGCCTTCGCAGGCAGCACACGCCGACGACGTGCAGCCCCACTCGGGGCAGTCGCCGACGCAATCAATGGCGACTGAAATTCTCCACTCGGATGATGACGACGGAGGCTCCACTTAAGAAATGTCAGGAGCAGAGGACACCGAGGAGGAGGAGGAAATTGTTGGAGCGCCGGCGGCGGCGCTCTTTGAGCAGGTGATTCCGTTGCTGAGGTACTTGGATCGCAAGGTCGATAAATACGCCGACCCACTTCAGCCGGGATCTTACATCGAGTTAGTGCGCAGGCGGACTCGCACTAAAGTCCACACCAGCAAGCTGTTAGCTAGAGTGGACCAGGAGTTGAGGGAATTGAAGGAGAAGCATGCATGCTTGTGGGGTCAGTATAAACTTAATCAGAAATTCTACAAGTACTCCGAGAAGGTGAAGGATGAGAAACTGGACGAGCTCACCAAGGAGCAGGTGAAGGTCAAGGAAGCACTCATTTCTGAGCAGGCCCAGAATCGGATTTTGTCAGAGGAGCTCGTGCGACAGACGCGGTTGTTGGAACAATGTCAGCTCGCACGGCAGGCGGATGAGGAGTTAATCCGCAGGTTACAGTCAGAGTGTGGCGAATTGAGAGCGCAACGTGCTGAGGCCGAATCGCAATTAGTGATAATTGAAGAGGATCGCAGGAAGGAGGCGGATTGCACGAAGGTGGAGACGGCGAGGCGTGTCGCCCACTGTCTCAAGGGCTACGCCCACTGGGAAGTGAAGGCGCAGGAGAAACTCACACTGCGTGAGTTTGAATTGCGCGCAGCCGGGTTGTTGTCAGGCGACAGTAGGAGTTGGCGGAAGGTAGCAAAGAAGCTCGATGCTTTTCTGTCGAAGGCACAGGATACCATGTCCGCCCTCGAAGTGGAGGTGTCCGCGGCGTTGCAGCGTTTGGGACTGCGCAGTCGAGCGGAAGATTGGCAGGGTAGGGAGTTAGTGCGCGGCAGTCGGCCGCGCAGGAGACGTAGTACAGGTTCCGCGGAGTGTAGTGTAGCGTGGTTCCGTGCAGGCGTGTAGCGTAGTGCAGTGTAGTGCTAGGTAGGACTTAGAAGGTATAAAATAGTTCCAGGCGTTTTGCCTGGGGTTCTTTCCCATCAGAAGTGCAGATCAGGAACCCATTTCCTTTGCGTGTTTGTGTCCTTGAGTTCTGTCACCACGCACGAGGAGTTACAACTTAGCGTTCCGCATTTTGTAGCTGAAGGCCTTCGGCCGAATGTTCAGAGCTAGTACATTGGTTAGAGACTTGAGTAGTTCGGATCTGCACCTGCGGGTGACTGCTGATGCTTAGAGCCAGTGACTAGTTAGATACTTGAACAGTTTCGCCCCTACACCTTCGAGTGTTTCTTTCTGATTGTACTCCTTGGGATTTTTCCCCTAAATGCCAAAGTGAAGTTTTGCTACTTCGTGTAAGCCTTGGTTGTAAATTCAGGTTACGCTGCAGCAGGTGCCTTGAGGGTAACCCCTGTAGTATTTCTTGGAATGACAAGTGCTTGAGAATTCAAACTCTTCAATAGACTGTTGTTGTGTTACTGGAATGTTTCACAGTGAGTCCTTCAGTGCGGACCTGTGTTCTCTGCGCGTTTTGTGAGTTGAGAGTGTTGTTCACCGCGTAGGAGTGACTTCGGTCCGAAGTAGGCAGTCCAAACCGGGTTTCCTACACTAGCAGCAAGCTAGTGGAAGTGTTGTAAAAGCCGGAGTTGGAAGTCACTGCCCGCAGCTTTGCCGAGTGTGCTCGCGAGAGACTTTCCCCCTGAAATCTTGAAGTAGAGGTCCTAACGGATCTCTGGGTTGTATTTCTGTAGTTTCAGGTGTGTGTGTGTGTGTGTTACGCTGCACTGTGCGACCTCCGAGTGCGCTCCGAGTGGACACTTGCAGTATTTCTGGGAGTGACAGTCGCCTGAGAATTCTGTGGTACCCCACTTTTGGCAATTTTGAGGAAATTAAAACATTTTTGGAAAACTGTACCCTGGCAGCATTGTAAATAGCCTTCGGTACATCAAAACAGAGTGAATCCGGAAGATCGCGGGGATTCTCGAGGGATCTTGTAGAATCTGGGATTTGGGGTGCAGCAGTAAGGACAGGCACCCCCCTCCCTGCGAGCTCTGCAGTTAGGATCTCTACGGCGCAAGGCGCAAAACCCGCCTTCGGAGGTTGCGTCCGCGGCTGTAGGGAAACCCTCCATAATTAGGTCAACCCTCAAGCGCCTTGACCAAGTTAGGATCCCGTTGGAAAGTGCTCGACGCACTGATTCCAACGAGCCCAAGAACGCTTGGAACGGACGAGGACTTAGGGAGTTATCGCTACTGGAAGAAACGGAGGCGGTCGCCTACGGCGGAAGGAGTTCGCCACCGGCGCGAATTCCGCCTACGCGAAAGGGGGAATCAAGTTTTGTCCTATGCGCGGACGAAGGCGTTTGCCTGTGCACAGGCGAAGTAGGGTTAGGGATGGCGCGAAGTCCGCCTACGCACAGGTCGCCTGTGCACAGGCGCTTCGGCGTAGGCGGAAAATCCGCCTTGGGCCCTAAAAATGCGCCTTGTGAGGTAGAAAGTGTACGGCGCCTTCCGCGCCAGCGCGGCGCCGCGTACGTCGGAAGAGCCGCCAGAGTAATCAAATCGGTACGGACCGTGCGGACGGGAAGGGTGGATGCGCTCTTGGACGGACGGAGTTGCGGCGGCGGAAGCGCCAACGAAGAGACAAGGAACGGACAGACTGGACGGAGACGGCTGACCACGGTCAACGCCTTCCGCGCCAGCGCAGCGACGTAGCGCACGGAATTCGCCTGCGCACAGGCGAACGCCTGTGCACAGGAGGATGTTCAAGTTCCGCGCCGGCGGAGAATCCGCCGAAGCTCCTGCCTGCGCACAGGCGGGAGTTGAACTTTTGTCCGACATGCGGACACACGTGTCAAGGCAGAGGAGGATTGGCCGAGGGGCGGTACGAACAAGTGTACCGCGCAAGGCGGAAAACTCGCCTTCGGCGCTACACCCCCATGTCCGCAGGGTAATACGCTCGCGGAGTTCAAATCCGCCAATTCGAGCGTGAGAGTTTAATCGACGACGGCGGAGCGTGAAGCCGCGCGTGAGAGCGAAGACCGTTCCAGCGTACAGCCGGCGCGGCCATCAAGTGAGACGTTCTTCACGACCAAGAGCCGACCATGACCTTCGACCGGGCGGCGGAGAACGTCCCATTCTTGAATTCGCGATTCCAATCTCTTGTGCGCGCTGCGCGCATCCATCTGCTGGCTGCGGAACATTCTCGATGTCGTCGCACAGGAGAATTCTTGTTGATTAAGGGAGAAGTGAGTGCGCGTGATTTGGAATTGAGGGCGATTAGAGTTTGCCGAGAGAGAAATAAGCGCGGGCAGTGCGGAAGTAGAATGAGCGGGCGAGCGAACCCCAGGAACGCAATGACGAGACCGAGCAGATTGCGGATGGTGCCACTTCGCCTACCGCAGAACGGGCTGCGCGCTTTCGAGGAGCGCTTAATAGCAAGAAAGCTCGATTTCTTGCTATGGGGATGGAATTACATCTGTGTGAATATGGTGCGCGAGTGGCTAGAGCCACAGGGACCACCCTCGCGCGGATTGCGTCCGCATGTTGATCGGTGGACAGTCCAAGATTGGGCGCAGGCGTTGGGAAGATGTGCTGGCATGCCAGGGCATCTCCTTTTCGACAGTGAGAGCATCAAGGTGACCAAGCAAGAAGAGGCGCAATTTGTGGAGCTGTTCAAGACCGGGAGGTCTACCAAGAATGGGTACAGGACCCGTGATTACTAGGATCGATTTCGCCGGACTTTGTCCGCGGCGCTGATGCAATTCTGCAGCCGCACCGCGCCTGCTACATCACGTTGTGGCAGGTCTCTTTTGTGGAGTGCGTCATCGAGGGAACTCCAATTCACTGGGCGAGCATCCTGCACAGGGTGATGCGACAGCACGCGTTTGAGGAGAAGGGGGGAACTCTAAACTATCTTTCTCCTTTCTTCATCAATTTTTATCGACAGCGGAATTGTTTGACAGCGGCGGAGCTTGAACACTTTCCGCCATTGTCCATCGACCATCCCGGGAAGTATGTGCGGGAGAACGAGGTCGACACTGATGCAGGGAGTCACCGACTTCTACCCCATCAAGACGGAGGGACGAAGGGAGACACACCCCTGCGGCACGAGTGCCGCGGAAGCGGCGATGGAGGGAAGAGTCTGAAGAGGAGCAGCATCAAGAACCCTCTGCTCCCATTCGACCGCGGCCGCTGTGCGAGCCATACAGCCGGCCGAAGCAGAAGGCACGCAGACTGGTGTTACCAGCTGACAGTGCGGACACGGCGACAATTGCGACGGAGTTAGGAAGTGCGTCGCCAGAGAGGCATGAGGAAGCGCGGACGACCGCAGGAGCGACGGGCCACGCTGCAACCTCGACGGAAGAAAGGCCGCCTACGGGCCAAGGGCCTCCGCAGTTACCACGTGCGATGCGGACAGATGTTCCGTTTGCGCACAGACGAGCCTCCGCGGACGGACGAGCCTCCGCGGACCGGCGAACACAAGTGGACGTGGATCTACGCTTACGCGTGGGAAGGAGCAGTCCGCCTGTGCACAGGCGCTTACCTGTGCACAGGTCGCCTGTGCACAGGACACCTCCACACGTGCCGCCTGTGCACAGGCAAGAATCACCCCCGTTCCAACGTAGGAAGGGGAAGGAGCCGGCGGAAGAACCGCCTACGAGACACCGGCCCTTAGGGCCAGACCCTCCGGCACACCACGCGCCGCAATTTGCGCCTTCGGCGCCAGGGCCTTCGAGCCGAGGAGATACGAGCAGAGAGCGTGCGGAGGCCGCACCATCGGCGGGAAGTCCGCCGATAGATGCGCCTTCGGCGGTAGGGCCTATAGGCCAAGGGACATCGGGCGTGCGGTCCCCGGCCATGTCGCCTTCGGCGATAGATGTCCGCGGCGCTACGCCTGCGGCGGACAAGGCGCCGGCAAATGCGCCTGCGCACGGGCCGGGCACAGCCCCCACGGACCGATCAAGGGAGCAGCAACAGACGGAGGAGCGGAGTGACTGTCCGCGGGATGAAATCTCGACGCGCGGTGCGCAATCAAACCCCGCGCAGCCACCCTCCGCTCGATCGCCTTCGGCGACGGACGACGGCGACAGAGAGGATGCGGTAGACCATCAACAAGCGAGCGACGGGGATGCCGCTCGGGTACATTCGCCTTCCGCCTTAGACATTTTGGCGACGAGCAGCGAGGCTGCAGCCGTGCCTTCGCAGGCAGCACACGTCGACGACGTGCTGCCCCACTCGGGGCAGTCGCCGACGCAATCAATAGCGACTTAAATTCTCCACTCGGATGATGACGACGGAGGCTCCACGGAAGAAATGTCAGGAGCAGAAGACACCGAGGAGGAGGAGGAGGAAATTGTTGGAGCGCCGGCGGCGGCGCTCTCTGAGCAGGTGATTCCGTTGCTGCGGTACTTGGATCGCAAGGTCGATAAATACGCCGACCCACTCCAGCCGGGATCTTACATCGAGTTAGTGCGCAGACGGACTCGCACTAAAGTCCACACCAGCAAGCTATTAGCTAGAGTGGACCAGGAGTTGAAGGACTTGAAGGAGAAGCATGCGTGCTTGTGGGGTCAGTACAAGCTTAATCAGAAATTCTACAAGCACTCCGAGAAGATGAAGGATGAGAAACTGGGCGAGCTCACCAAGGAGCAGGTGAAGGTCAAGGAAGCACTCAACTCTGAGCAGGCCCAGAATCGGATTTTGTCAGAGGAGCTCGTGCGACAGACGCGGTTGTTGGAACAATGTCAGCTCGCACAGCAGGCGGATGAAGAGTTAATCCGCAGGTTACAGTCAGAGTGTGGCGACTTGAGAGCGCAACGTGCTGAAGCCGAATCGCAATTAGTGATAATTGAAGAAGATCGCAGGAAGGAGGCGGATCGCGCGAAGGTGGAGACGGCGAGGCGAGTCGCCCACTGTCTCAAGGGCTACGCCCACTGGGAAGTGAAGGCGCAGGAGAAACTCACACTGCGTGAGTTTGAATTGCGCGCAGCCGGGTTGTTGTCAGGCGACAGTAGGAGTCGGCGGAAGGTAGCGAAGAAGCTCGATGCCTTTCTGTCGAAGGCACAGGATACCATGTCCGCCCTCGAAGGAGAGGTGTCCGCGGCGTTGCAGAGGTTGGGACTGCGCAGTCGAGCGGAAGATTGGCAGGGTAGGGAGTTAGTGCGCGGCAGTCGGCCGCGCAGGAGACGTAGTACAGGTTCCGCGGAGTGTAGTGTAGCGTGGTTCCGTGCAGGCGTGTAGCGGAGTGTAGTGTAGCGTGGTTCCGTGCAGGCGTGTAGCGTAGTGCAGTGTAGTGTTAGGTAGGACTTAGAAGGTATAAAATTGTTCCAGGCGTTTTGCCTGGGGTTCTTTCCCATCAGAAGTGCAGATCAGGAACCCATTTCCTTTGCGTGTTTGTGTCCTTAAGTTCTGTCACCACGCACGAGGAGTTACAACTTAGCGTTCCGCATTTTGTAGCTGAAGGCCTTCGGCCGAATGTTCAGAGCTAGTACATTGGTTAGAGACTTGAGTAGTTCGGAACTGCACCTGCGGGTGACTGCCGATGCTCAGAGCCAGTGACTAGTTAGATACTTGAACAGTTTCGCCCCTACCCCTTCGAGTGTTTCTTTCTGATTGTACTCCTTGGGATTTTTCCCCTGAATGCCAAAGTGAAGTTTTGCTACTTCGTGTAAGCCTTGGTTGTAAATTCAGGTTACGCTGCAGCAGGTGCCTTGAGGGTAACTCCTGTAGTATTTCTGGGAATGACAAGTGCCTGAGAATTCAAACTCTTCAATAGACTGTTGTTGTGTTACTGGAATGTTTCTGAGTGAGTCCTTCAGTGCAGACCTGTGTTCTCTGCGCGTTTTGTGAGTTGAGAGTGTTGTTCACCGCGTAGGAGTGACTTCGATCCGAAGTAGGCAGTCCAAATCGGGTTTCCTACACTAGCAGCAAGCTAGTGGAAGTGTTGTAAAAGCCGGATTTGGGAGTCACTGCCCGCAGCTTTGCCGAGTGTGCTCGCGAGAGACTTTTCCCCCCTGAAATCTTGAGTAGAGGTCCTAACGGATCTCTGGGTTGTGTTTCTGTAGTTTCAGGTGTGTGTGTGTGTGTGTTACGCTGCACTGTGCGACCTCCGAGTGCGCTCCGAGTGGACACTTGCAGTATTTCTGGGAGTGACAGTTGCCTGAGAATTCAAACTCCTCAATAGTCTGTTAAAACGTGACACTTTGTACCCTGTGTGTTCCTCTGTCCCTGTGGGTTCGACCTTTCTACCACTATATTGCAGTTTTAGCCTTTAGTGGGTTATTACAAATTCAAACTCATCAATAGTCTGTTAAACGTGACACTTTGTACCCTGTGTGTTCCTCTGTCCCTGTGGGTTCGACCTTTCTACCACTATATTGCAGTTTTAGCCTTTAGTGGGTTATTACATAAGAAGCCGACAACTTCTTTTTGGCGCCGCTGCCGGGGACAGTTGCGTCAACACCGGGGTTTTTACGGGCAGCCATGCTCGGTGAATGTCGACTGGAGCTAGCGGGAGCAACCTAAGTGCTAGAGCTGTCCGCAGGTTCCGACGAGATTCAGAGAAGGCCGTGGAAGAGACACGGCGTCAAAACAAGAAAACACCAAGAAGAGTACCTAAGCCTAGTTCGGCCGACATCCTTGGGGAACCTACCCCCGGCGACTCGGAACCAAACGTGGTGCTTACAGTTCTACTAGATATTTCTTGCACGGACCCGCCTCGTGATTTAGAAACGACCGCCCGGGAACCGTCGACAGACACACCGATGGCGGACGGACAAGCCAATGTGCGGCTACCTCAGCCGATTACTAAACATTCCTACCCAAAGTATAAAGGGAGTGGGGATGACGACGATGCGGATTCATACATCAAGTTGTTCGAATCGGTGTCTATTGCCAATCGCGAGATCGCAGACGACGACCGACTAAGGATCTTTCCAAGCCTTCTGCGGAAGAAAGCGAGGAGTTGGTACAATCACGAGAGCATCGATCCGACTGGGTTGACAACATGGGCCCAGCTGAAGGAGAAGTTCCTTCGCCGCTTCCGTGAGCTCGGCTACGACAGTCGGGTATTGACAAAGTTACGTAATTTGCAGCGAGAGAAGAAGGAGAGTCTGCGTGACTACACTGAGAGATTTCTGGACCTCCTTGACAGAATACCGAAAACAGGACCAAGGTCCCCTTTCTCGGTACAACAAGTTGTGGATTGGTACGTGACCGGTTTAACTCGGGAGATGGAGACTTTTTGCCGACGCAGCAAGTGCGACACTATTGAGGATGTGATTGCATCGGCAGAAGCCTTCAAAACTTCCACTCTCAACCGAAGAGGGAGAGAGAGACGGGAGTCAAAGGAGCGAAAACCGAAGGGAGGGCGAAGACGACGTAGAGGTACGACTCCGTCATCGGAGGAATCGTCTTCGGACGAGAACCGTTCCTCATCCGAAGAAGAGGAAACCTCATCGTCGGAGGAGGAGAAGAAGAGGAAGAAGCATGGGGCAGCGAAGAAGAAGGGCACCCGACGAGTGACTACGGACAGAGCGCCGGGAGACATAGCCTCGAAGATGGAGACCCTTGTGAAGGACTTCGCCGATCTCAAGGTTCAAGTGGTGGGCGGGCATGATCGCCGAAAATCACCCGGGAGAGTGCGAGCGAACTTATGGTGTACTACGTGCGGGGCGGTGGGACATGCAAACACCGAGTGCCTTACCACCCGTCCGTCATATCCAGTCAACGCAGTAGAGTGGGCACAACCGTACTATGGAGAGCACCCCCAGTACTATGGAGAGGCTAGCGAAGAGACAGCCTACGCCGTCCAGTCGGTTCCCACCCCTACTGCAGTTTCAGCAATGCAAGTCCCACGGTATCATCCGGTGGATCGGGCCACTACAGTACCCGTGAGGCGGAGAGCACCTCCAGGGACGTTTGACCCACCGCCACCGCGAGCTTGTTATAACTGCGGGGAAGTTGGACACTTCTCACCGCAGTGTCCCCATCCAAAAAGGCGAAACGATTACGTTCCGACATGTAGTAATTGCAAGAAGACCGGACATACTGCGCCAGAGTGTGATCAGCCACCAGTCCCTCGGCCAGCGGTACGATTTGTGAACCCTCCTGCCAAGGAGGACGTCCAAGTTAACCAGGTCGAAGTAGGTTCAGACGGGGATGACGAAGACGAAGAATGGCCGGCGGAAGAGGTCATGTGCGCACGGGTCGAAACTCGTAGTTCCAAGAAATCGAAGGAGCAAGAGCGTGACACTCGCAAGCACGAACGGAGAACCGACGACCGGACGGGAAAAGGGAAGGAGAAGACATCCAGCAAGTCCGACTTGCGACCTGCACGGAAGTCTTCGGTTACGCGAGAGGCACCAGCAGTGCGCCCCCAGACAGCAGTCGAGGATGAGCCAGTACGCTTGCTGAAACGGGACTATGCTCCGGATATCCGCAACGAGGTAACCAACCTGTTGAAGGAAGCGATCCGCACTCAAAAGGACCCACAGCGGCCAGACTTGCCATCCTTCCTTGGGGCGAAGTTGGCAGCCACCGTGGAACCTCGCAGAGCGTCGCCGCCGACCCCGGCGACCCAACGCGCCCACTATGACTTGGTCGAAGATCTCGGGAGTCGGAAAGTGAACATCACGTTCAAGCAGCTCCTGGAGGACAATAAGACGTATCGGAGAATGTTGATGCTTTCGCTACGGCGTCCGCGGAAGCCGCGCGCATCCACATCCTCTCAAGTATATCAAGTGGAGAGCGAAGACCAAGGGCCACCAGAGATCGATGTGGAAATAGCAGGGTGTTGTGTACGCAGGGTACCAATCGACTCTGGATCAGGAGTCAACATAATGACGGAGGATACCGCGAGAGCTTTGGGGTTCAGTCAATACGAACCCTCGAAGCGTGTGTTGAGATTAGCGGATCAGACGCGGAGAATGCCTGCAGGTATGCTGCGCAATGTCAAAACAATCATCGGTGGTGCGGACTTTCGGTTGACGTATATCATCCTTCAACCGATGATGAAGCAGGGCTATGACGTTCTGCTCGGGCGACCATGGCTATATGGCGCACAAGTCAGATGTGATTGGCGAAGGCATCGCCTTAAGTTTCCCCATCCTTCGGAACCGACCAAGACCATTACGGTGCCCTGGAATAGGGTCAGACACGAAGGAGAGACCCCATCGACAAGTGCAGGTTACACATCGGGCGGGGACAGTGAGTCGACCGCGCGATCGGATTCCAGTGGTACCGAATCCGATTATTTCGTGGGATTCGTTGCCTGCTGTTCGGTGGGAGAAGAAGAAGAGCCGGAAGCTATTCAGCCGGAAGACGAATAGCAATTAACGGTGGGACTGGGAAGGAGTGAGACGAGTCACACCGAGGGCATTGTCGACCCTAGTGACTGTCACGAAGTACAACTCAGTCCCGACAAGTGCTTGAAGGTATCAAGCACAGTGAGAGGAGACGAGCTAAGGAAAGTACAGGCATTCCTTAGCCATTATGTCGACGTCTTCGCCTGGAAGATCGAAGACATGAAGGGGATACCTGCACGGTATGGGGAACACCGCATCGATTTACTGGACGACTCAGTACCCATACGACAGCGCCAGTATCGCCTCAACCCAAAATACTCCTTGCTAGTTAAGGAGGAGATAGATAAGTACTTGAGTGCTGGTATTATTTACCCAGTGCTCAGCAGTGAGTGGGTGTCGCCGATTGTTATCGTACCTAAGAAGTTGACGGGTAAGATACGAGTGTGTCAGGATTTCCGGAAGTTGAATGCAGCAACACGCAAGGATCATCACCCGTTGCCCTTCACGGATGCCATTCTAGACCATGTCGCAGGACATGAATGCTATAGCTTCCTGGACGGGTTCTCAGGTTACAATCAGGTGTCTATCCGGGAACAGGACAAGGATAAAACTACGTTCACGACCGACTGGGGAACTTACGCATACCACAAGATGCCCTTTGGTCTGTGCAACGCGCCTGCCACCTTTCAACGGATGATGACCAATATCTTCCAGGAACAACTGAGGAAGTTCCTAGAAATATTCATAGATGACTTCTGTGTCTTTGGGAAGCGGTCTGAACACCTAAGTCACTTGAAGCAGACCTTCGATAAATGTAGAGAGAGCAGTTTATCACTGCATCCCGAGAAGTGCTTTTTCTTTATAACTAGTGGGATCTTGTTGGGTCATCGGGTCTCGGCAGACGGCATTGCGGTGGACATCAAGAAGGTCAAGGTTATACTCGAGCTTGAGCCGCCCACGAATCTAAGAGAGCTGCGAGCATTCCTGGGTCATGTGGGCTACTACCGAAGATTCATACACCTGTATGCGATACTGGCGGCGGACCTGACCAAGTTGTTGAAGAAGGACGAGCCTTACGCCTGGGG
This sequence comes from Marchantia polymorpha subsp. ruderalis, assembly GCA_037833965.1. NCBI lineage: Eukaryota > Viridiplantae > Streptophyta > Marchantiopsida > Marchantiales > Marchantiaceae > Marchantia > Marchantia polymorpha. The sequence continues at coordinate 1,530,060 of AP031357.1, forward strand.
TGCGAACCAGCAGTCAGCATTTGAGGCTCTTAAAGCGAAACTCACGACTGCTCCCGTGCTAAGGAGTCCAGACTGGAATCGACCATTCCATGTTTACGTTGACACATCTGCATTCGCCATCGGTGTAGTACTGAGTCAAAAGGATGACAACAAAAAGGACTACCCGATCTACTTCGCGAGCCGACAGCTGTCTCTAGCAGAGCGGAAGTACACCACGACGGAGAGAGAAGCGTTGGGGATGGTGTACTCCTGTAAAAAGTTCCGTCACTACCCAATCTGCTACGAATTTGTGTTCCATGTGGACCACTACGCATTGCAACACCTAGTCAAGAAAGCCGACCTATCCGGTCGGATCGCCAGGTGGGTGTTGTTACTACAAGAGTTCACCTACACAGTCCAGACCAGGAAAGGGGTGCACCACGAAAATGCGGATTACTTGTCCCGATTATGGACCCAGCCGACAGAGGAGGAATTGGTGGACGATTTTCCAGATGAAGAGTTATTTCAGTTGTCTGCAGGTCATGAGTCCCGCTATGCCGACCTGTATCGATATCTGCTAACCCTCCAGTGTCCCGTAGGCATGGATTTGGAACAGCGAACTGTCTTTATTCATAAGGCAGGCCCGTACCAACTCCAGCAGGGGGTTTTGTTCAAGAAGATGGCAGATGAGCGCTTATGCAGATGCCTGGAGGAATCAGAGGTACCAAGAATAGTGAGTGCGATGCATACAGAGGAGGCGGGTGGACACTATGCCACCAGGAACACGGTCACAAAGATTCTAAATGCGGGGTATTGGTGGCCGACCATGTTTAAGGATGTTCTCGATTACATCCGCAAGTGCGACAGTTGCCAGAGGACGGGGAGACCGACGCCTACAACACGCTGGCCCCTGACTCCCATCATGCCTCTAGCACCTTTCGAAAAGTGGGGCATTGACTTTGTAGGGCCGATACAACCAGTGACTAGAAGCACACGAAGGCGCTACATTCTAGTAGCAACGGACTACGCCACCAAAATGGTAGAGGCCAGGGCCACCAGAAGGGATGATGCTGCCACAGTGGCAGCCTTCTTGTTTGAGTCGATTATCACACGCTACAGATGTCCCTTAGAGCTAGTCAGCGACCGGGGCACGCATTTTCTGAATCAGATCATCGAAGATCTGACACGGTATTTCCACATCAAGCACCGGAAGACCACTCCATACAATCCCAAGGCGAATGGACTGACGGAGAAGTCCAATGGTCTGCTGTGTAAAATACTACTCAAGGTCACGGTGAATCACGCTCACGACTGGGATACGAAGCTAGCAGCCGCTCTATGGGCGTACCGGACAGCTGAGAAGATCACGACCAAACAGACACCATACTTTCTGGTGTATGGGCAACACCCGATCCTCCCGATCGAATTTGAAGTACCCACCCAACGAACGTTGGATTTGCAGAGGATGGGCGCAGAGGAGAGTCAGCTCTACAGGTTACAGGAGGTCACGCTGCTGGATGAGAGGAGACGAGACGCCGAAGATCGCACCCGGAAAATCCAGCTCCGACGAAAGGAGAGATACGATAAAAAGATCAAACCTGTACTCCTGCAGGCGGGTGATTTGGCATTGCTCTACGACAGCAGGCATGCCAGATTCCCAGGCAAACTGCACCTAAGATGGATGGGACCTTACAGGGTTGTCGAAGTCTTCCCGAATGGATCCATCCAACTTGCGGACCTGGCCGGCGATTTGTTAGGCACCCGAGTGAACGGGTGGCGGTTGAAGAAATACCACATGTGAGTGTTCGCGTGGTGCTCACAATTGAGGAGGGGAGCATGTGGTACCCCACTTTTGGCAATTTTGAGGAAATTAAAACATTTTTGGAAAACTGTACCCTGGCAGCATTGTAAATAGCCTTCGGTACATCAAAACGGAGTGAATCCGGAAGATCGCGGGGATTCTTGAGGGATCTTGTAGAATCTAGGATTTGAGGTGCAGCGGTAAGGACAGGCACCACCCTCCCTGCGAGCTCTGCAGTTAGGACCCCTACGACGCAAGGCGCAAAACCCGCCTTCGGAGGTTGCGTCCGCGGCGGTAGGGAAATCCTCCATAATTAGGTCAACCCTCGGGCGCCTTGACCAAGTTAGGGTCTCGTTGGAAAGAGCTCGACGCACTGATTCCAACGAGTCCAAGAACGCTTGGAACGGATGAGGACTTAGGGAGTTATCACTATTGGAAGATACGGGGACGGTCGCCTTCGGCGGAAGGAGTTCGCCACCGGCGGGAATTCCGCCTACGCGGAAGGGGGAATCAAGTTTTGTCCTATGCGCGGACGAAGGCGTTCGCCTGTGCACAGGCGAAGTAGGGTTTGGGGAGGCGCGAAGTCCGCCTACGCACAGGCGTTCGCCTGTGCACAGGCGCTTCGGCGTCGGCGGAAGATCCGCCTTGGGCCCTAGAAATGCGCCTTGAGAGGTAGAAAGTGTACGGCGCCTTCCGCGCCAGCGCAACGCCGCGTACGGCGGAAGAGCCGCTGGAGTAATCAAATCTGTACGGACCATGCGGACGGGTCGGGTGGATGCGCTCTTGGACGGACGGAGTTGCAGCGGCGGAAACGCCGACGAAGAGACAAGAAACGGACGGACTGGACGGAGACGGCTGACCACGGTCAACGCCTTCCGCGCCAGCGCGACGCCGCGCACGGAATTCGCCTGCGCACAGGCAAGCGCCTGTGCACAGGAGAATGAAGTTTCGCGCCGATGGAGAATCCGCCGAGGAGTCCGCCTGCGCGCAGGCGGGAGTTGAACTTTTGTCCGACATGCGGACGCACGCGTCAAGGCAGAGGGGGATTGGCCGAGGGGCGGTACGAACAAGTGTACCGCGCAAGGCGGAAAACTCGCCTTCGGCGCTACGCCCCCATGTCCGCGGGGTAATACGCTCGCGGAGTTCAAATCCGCCAATTCGAGCGTGAGAGTTTAATCGGCGACGGCGGAGCGTGAAGCCGCGCGTGAGAGCGGAGACCGTTCCAGCGTAGAGCCGGCGCGGCCATCAAGTGTGACGTTCTTCACGAGCAAGAGCCGACCATGACCTTCGACCGTGCTGTAAGACTGGGTGTTGCACATATGTACTAAGTCTTAAAAGTGGTCAAGGGAATAAGGATGATTAGCCAAGGCATAGCTAAGACTAGCTAGTTATGACTAAACTAGTTAGTTATAACTAAGTTTATCTAGTCATGACTAAGTTTAGCTACAATCTCTATAGTTGGCGGAATAATTAGCGGAGTTCTAGAAGAATGGAGTGAGCACTTCTATTTTGTCTTTCACAAGGAATGAGCACTTCTATTTTGTCTCATACAAAAGTTCTAGATTCCAAGGGATTAGATATTTGACTAGAAGCTTGGATTTGATTGGTTTGACTAAATGTATGAAAGATGATTGGCTAGACTAAGTCTAATGTTGACTTAGTGGCTAGGAAGCTTGTAGAAGTTTAAAAGCTTCCAATGGCATGTCGCCACCTCAACCTTGGATTCCGGAAGCTTCTAGAAGGTTTAGGTAGGCCAATGGCATGTTGCCACGTAGAGAAGGTTAGTCAAACTTACCTAGGTAAAAGTAAGTTAGGAGAAATTACCACATGTTACTATGGTAACTTCTCAAGTAGTATAAATAGAGAGGTAGAGTAGCACCTCTCAAGCAAGTTTGGAGAGTCATGTGTGAGGACTTGTTTCAGTAATGAAGGAGTGAAGTTTTTGAGTACCTTGGAGTATCGACGTGTGTTTGCATTTATGTGAAGAGGGTGATGTGAGGAGAGTTGTGTGTGAGTTGGAGTGATACATGAGAGTTTGTAAGAGAAGGTGTTTGGGACATGAGTGAGAGTATGAATCTTAGTCTTCTAGAACCATGATGCGCTACCACAAAGCCATCAGAGGTAAACCTGAGTGAGAGTCAGCCCGGAGGTTGCATTTTTGGTTCCGTTGCCGGGACCTCAATCTAGAAGGCGGAATGTTTAGGATTCGATTTCTAGCTCGAGAGAAAGTATCCATGAGGGATCACTTGGTGTTAACATTGGGGAATGAAAGAGCGGAGAGTGTGCTTGAGAGCGAAATTCCCTTTGTTTATCCCATAGTCTCATATGATAGCCTAGAAGTGATTTTGTATGTTTTGTTCACGTAAACATGTCTTTTTGAGAGAAAAGTGATTTTAGACACCGAAGAAGTATTTTTGAAGTTTTTCTTCAAAGTTTTTATTGATTTTAGATTGGAAGATAGAGAACGTTTACGTTTTTGTTTTAGGTCTAGAGCATGTGTAAACAAAAAGATATGAGAGTTAGAAGTTGAGGGGTTTTCACGGGTATCAAAAGTCTGCTCTCTGGAAAGTTTGTACAGAGTTGATTACTTTTTCTGTATTTCAATTTAGGCTTTGAAACTTCGTACGAGTGTGTATTAGAAGATAAGCTACGTTTGAGTCAAAATTTCACTGAGAGATCACGTCTAGAGACAAAGTTATTATGATTTGAAGTTGAGGGGGTACAAAAGCAAGATAACAAAGCAAAAGTTTTTGATTTCTTCATTCACAGTTTTCGTCAAGTAGATAGCGTTTCTGGGAGAGGTCTTTTGAGTGGTTTCTGTCTTATGGGAAAATGAGTGAACAAGAAGGTTGGAAGATTAGGTTATCCAAAGTACCTCAAGGCTTGGATGTTATAGTGTCTTTAGACTCCAATACAAGAGAATTCAAGGTAGAGTTTGAAGAAAGAGTAGTGAGTCAATCTCCAAGAGTCAAACGTGAAACTTGTTTTTATTGTGGAGAGGAGGGCCATAAGGTTGTCAATTGTTCCCTACGGAACAAAGATAGAAGATTGAGGAGCAAGAGGAACTTGGGAGATTTGAAACTTCACTTGGGACCATCATCGCCACATGAATCCCAAAGCGCGACCTTCTGTGACAATTGCGGAGTGATTGGGCTACCAGCGGGACACGAATGCAGCGGAGTGAAGGCACTTCTGGAATCACTTGTGGAAGGGTTTGACGGCAAGCTAAGTGCTGAAACAGAGAAAGTGACCTCAGCGGGTTCAAGCTCCAACTGAAGATGGAGATCATCATTCGAATGATGGAGAAGATGATGATGAGGGTAAGACTCATCGTATGCCTAGGAGAGGAGAGAGCTTTGGCTATCTTGGAACAACCAATTCCTTTTGTGTTTCCTTTGATGAATTACTCAAGGATGGAGTTAGTGTTGTTTATATTGTATTAGGAAGCCCCATATAAATTTCCAATAAAAATAAAAATAAAAAAAAATTAGTTGGAAATGGGGAAGCTTCCGGTATTTTATGGGAGGGAGAATGAGGATGTAGAAGCTTTTGTTAGGGACTTCAAGAGGGCTTGCATAGGAAACAATGAGAGGAAGAAGGACGAGTGGGCTATGCTTTTGCCGGATTTCTTGGAGGATTCTGCTCTCAAGTGGTACAAGGAGTACAAGAGGGAGCATTCGGAGGACGACACGTGGGAGACATTAACGGAGAACCTGATCGAAAACTTTCTTCCCAGTGAAAGTTATGAAAAGTTGATGTGTGAGGTCACCTTCTTGAAACAAGGAGAGAACGAGAAGGTGAGGACCTATGTGGAGAGAACCGAGAAGTTGGAATCTAGATTCCACGTGGTGTTGAGGAAGGGCGGAGACGAAGTGGATGCTACAATGGTGGGGATAAGGGCGATGCTCATGAAGAACTTCGTTGGAGGTTTGAGACCTGAGATTCGAAGTAAGGTGAGATACGAGAAGCCCTCTTCTAAGGCTGAAGCCATTCGAATTGCTATTAGAATGGAGGAGAGCTTAGAAGATGATGATTCTAGCTTGGTGGCTAGAGAAGTAGCTCCACCAGTTGTAGGAAGGTCCATTGTTTCAAACCCTTCTACTTCATCCACGATAGCGAATCCTAGTGTGGATTTTCAAAATGAATTGAAATCTATCACGGAGACTCTAGCAGATCTCAAGATCAATGTAGTACAGTTGTGGGAGAAGAGGAATCAGAACGTAGGAGGAGGCTCTAGGGGGTATGGAAATTATCCTCCAAGAGGAAATCCACCTTCAGGAAACTTTGCGGTTTCTTGCTTTTCTTGTGGAGGTCCTCATTTCCAGAGGAATTGTCCTAACCCTCGACAACATGATGGAGTTCGGCACAACAACAATGCACCGGCCACGCAACAAGCCAAGGATAAGGGAGTAGCATCCATTGATGTATTTCCTCATCAATGCACTTTTGAGAAAGGGGAGAGCTCAAAATCGAAAGTGGATATCCTTGCTCATGAGAAGAAGCGTGCCCGATTTGCGGACGAGTCGATTTTCATGGAGGACACGCCAAGTCGAAGTACACGGTCAAGTGGAGTGAGTCAACCAAGAGTACCAAGGAAGAAGTTGGGCATGGATGACTTTTCCATTTCATCTTCTCAAGCTAAGTATGACGTGGTGGAGGATGTAGGAAATCAGAAGGCCAATATAACAGTTGGTCAGCTGATTGCCTTGAATCCAGCCATTCGGAAGGAGTTAAGAGGAGGTCTTATCTCCACAAGGACCAAGAAGCGGAAATCTAAGGGGAAGGCTCACATGACCAATGTGGGAGTTGGGGTGGTGGATGCGGCTGCTTCGGAGGTATGTACACATGCTTCAAAGATCGAAGTGAGGATCAATGGACATGATGTATCAGATGTGTTGGTTGATGGTGGATCGGCTGTGAATGCCATGTCTGAGAGGTTGATGCAGAAGTTGGGTATGCAACCTTCTAGACCTTCTAGCATAATTGTTGGTATGGCCAACAAACAGAAGGTAAGACCACTGGGGGTGGTAGACAAAGTTGTGGTTAGTGTGAGGGGAGTGCAAACTTTGCTTTCCTTCCAAATTCTCAAGGAAGCTAGCTACGACTTGCTGTTGGGACGTCCTTGGTTGAGGGCGGTAAGGACTACGGACCGATGGCACAAGGGCTATTTGAGGATAGGCCCAAAGAACCATCGAGTTAAGGTTCCTTTGACGAGAGGAGGGGAATCCACCACTGACTCAGATAGACCAACTGACGAGTATTGGGAATCTGAGAGTGAAGAGAGTGGTAGCTTTTCAGAAGTTGACACAGACATCTCAACTTCTGATCAAGAAACATCATCAGAGTACTCTTCTGATGATAATGTTCAAGTACAAGTCATTGCTGCCATGGAGTTGTTGCCTAGGCCTGGAGTGAAGAAAGATCCTGACAAAGTGGAGATGAGCGAAGAGGAGGTGTGTCGACGACTGTCCACTCTCAGGTTTGGTCCCAAGGTTACCAAGGAGGAAAAGGCAAAGTTTCTGGATATATTTCGCAAATATATTCATGTTTTTGCCTTTAGTTACAAGGATCTTAAGCATGTGACGTTGGAGACTCATCGCATCGAGTTGGAGGAGAAAGCTCGTCCTATTCGGCAAAAGCAACGCCGAATAAATCCACCTACGGCTCTTGTGGCGAAGGAGGAGATCGACAAGCTCAAGGAGGCTGGCTTCATCTACGAGGTAGAAAATTCTGAATGGGTGTCTCCAATTGTGATAGTGAAGAAGAAGAATGGTAAGCTACGAGTGTGCGTAGATTACAAAAAGTTGAATGCTGTCACAAAGAAAGACTACTATCCCTTGCCTTTCATAGATGAGATTCTAGAGGAGGTTGCTGGTCATGAGTGGTATAGTTTTGGAGATGGTTATAGTGGCTATAACCAAATCCAAATTGCCTTAGAAGACCAACTCAAAACAACTTTTACCACTCCATGGGGAACCTTCGCTTTTAGAGTGATGCCGTTTGGTCTATGTAATGCTCCTGCCACTTTTCAAAGGTTCATGAATAGAGTGTTTGAACCTTTCATTGGAAAGTTTGTAAGGGATTTCATAGATGATTTTTGTGTTTACGGGAGGAAAGCGGATCATTTTGATCATTTGATCAAAATACTTCAACGGCTGGAGGAAGCTAAGGCTTCACTCAATCCAGAAAAATGCATTTTTGGATGTGAGGAAGGCCTATTGTTGGGGCATATCATCTCCAAGAATGGTATAGCGGTGGACCCAGAGAAGGTGACACGGATCATGGAGTTACCTTTTCCGGCGACTTTAACCAAGTTGAGGCAATTCCTTGGTATGGTGGGGTACTATCGACGGTTCATCTTGTCCTTCTCCAACAAAGCTCATGCCTTGACGAATTACATGAAGAAGGGAGTGGAGTACAAACTCATTTTCAAGGATGAAGCTGCAAAGAAGGCGTTCGAAGTTCTCAAGAAGGCGTTGGTGACGGCTCCAATTTTGGCGAAACCGGATTGGGGTAAACCTTTCATTCTCTACACAGATGCATCAAATATTGCTGTAGGATGCACCTTGAGTCAATTAGATGATGAAAAGCATGATCATCCAATTGCCTATGCTAGTAGACAAATGGTTCAAGCGGAGAAGAATTACTCAGTGACAGAGAGAGAGGCCTTAGCTGTAATCTTCTCACTTAAGAAGTTTCGACATTATTTGTTGGGTGGGAGATTCACTATAGTGACTGATCATAAGGCTTTGAAATACATTTTCAACAAGCCTAATGCTGAAGGGAGGATAGCTAGATGGAAGCTACTACTAGCAGAGTTTGATTATACCATTGAGGATAGACCTGGAAAGAAGCTTGCTAATGCGGATTTGATGTCGAGAGCATATGATGATGGAGGAGATCAGTCAGTAGATGACACCTTTCCGGATGAGGACTTGCTAGTCATGGACACGGTGACAACAGTACCGGAGGAGTACAAGGAAATTTGGGATTTCATCTCTAGAGGAGAGTTTCCTCAAGGAATGCATCAAAGGGAGAAAAATGCATTAGTGAAGAGATGTCAACCTTATATGATCATGGAGAAGGTACTTTTTCATCAAGGAGCTGACGGACTTCTACGAAGGGCGGTTGGGAGAGGAGAGGCACTACAACTCATGAAGGAGTTTCATGATGGTGCAGTATGTGGAGGACATTTTGCGGGGAAGGTAACTGCCTTCAAAATTCTTGATGCTGGTTATCATTGGAAGGGTATTTTTAAGGATTGTGTGGAATATTGCAAAAGTTGTGATGTGTGTCAAGCTTTTGCTAAAAAGTCCATGAAAACCCCTCCTATGATTTCTGTACCAGTGTTAGGTCCTTTTGAAAAGTGGGGAATAGATTTTGTAGGTCCTTTGAATCTTACTCCTCGAGGGAATAAGTTCATTGTGATAGCTACAGATTATCTTACGAAGTGGGTAGAGGCAAGACCACTTAAATCTACTAATGAGAAGGAGGTTGGTAGATTTTTATATGAGAGAATCATTACTCGATTTGGTTGTCCATTGGAGTTAGTATCAGATAGAGGAGGAGAATTTGTGGGAAGTATGATTCAAGCCATGTTGGAGCACTTTTCCATCAAGGCTCGAGTGACCACTTCCTACAAACCTAACGCTAATGGGTTGGCGGAGCGGACCAACTACACTTTGTGTATGATGTTGGCCAAGGATGCAGACATGGACGGGAGTAAACACAATTGGGACAAGAGGCTCCATGCTATCTTATGGGAGTATCGCACAACATGGAAGACATCTACTGGATACTCACCTTTTCGGATGGTGTATGGAGTTGAGTCAAAACTTCCCATACAGTTTGACTTGACAACATTCACAACAATCCAGCAAAGGTTGAAGAAATCAAATGGAGCAGAAGCCATCAAGTCTCGCCAACAACAATTGATGGAGTTGGAGGAAGCTCGAGCACTAGCCATGGTACGAGTGGAGCGGGCTCAACAGTTGCAGAAGAAGTATCACGACAAACGAAGTGGAAACCAGAACTTGAAACCGTTCAAGGAAGGTGATTGGGTGATGCTCTTTGATGCAATTAGATACAAGAGAGCTAGGAAAAAGTTTCTTCCTAAGTATTTTGGACCTTTCATAGTTGAGAAGGTGTGGGGAAATTTCACTTATGACATCAAGGAGTTAGGAGGACGTCACTTCGATCGAGTCAACCACGACAAGTTGAAGTTATTCCATCGAAGATCAGATTCTTTCACTCCGAGGGCGTAGTGAAATCTTGGTCCGGGGGTAAATGTAAGACTGGGTGTTGCACATATGTACTAAGTCTTAAAAGTGGTCAAGGGAATAAGGATGATTAGCCAAGGCATAGCTAAGACTAGCTAGTTATGATTAAACTAGTTAGTTATAACTAAGTTTATCTAGTCATGACTAAGTTTAGCTACAATCTCTATAGTTGGCGGAATAATTAGCGGAGTTCTAGAAGAATGGAGTGAGCACTTCTATTTTGTCTTTCACAAGGAATGAGCACTTCTATTTTGTCTCATACAAAAGTTCTAGATTCCAAGGGATTAGATATTTGACTAGAAGCTTGGATTTGATTGGTTTGACTAAATGTATGAAAGATGATTGGCTAGACTAAGTCTAATGTTGACTTAGTGGCTAGGAAGCTTGTAGAAGTTTAAAAGCTTCCAATGGCATGTCGCCACCTCAACCTTGGATTCCGGAAGCTTCTAGAAGGTTTAGGTAGGCCAATGGCATGTTGCCACGTAGAGAAGGTTAGTCAAACTTACCTAGGTAAAAGTAAGTTAGGAGAAATTACCACATGTTACTATGGTAACTTCTCAAGTAGTATAAATAGAGAGGTAGAGTAGCACCTCTCAAGCAAGTTTGGAGAGTCATGTGTGAGGACTTGTTTCAGTAATGAAGGAGTGAAGTTTTTGAGTACCTTGGAGTATCGACGTGTGTTTGCATTTATGTGAAGAGGGTGATGTGAGGAGAGTTGTGTGTGAGTTGGAGTGATACATGAGAGTTTGTAAGAGAAGGTGTTTGGGACATGAGTGAGAGTATGAATCTTAGTCTTCTAGAACCATGATGCGCTACCACAAAGCCATCAGAGGTAAACCTGAGTGAGAGTCAGCCCGGAGGTTGCAGTGCGGCGGAGAACGTCCCATTCTTGAATTCGCGATTCCAATCTCTTGTGCGCGCTGCGCGCATCCATCTGCTGGCTGCTAAACATTCTCGACGCCGCCGCACAGGAGATTTCTTGTTGATTGAGGGAGAAGTGAATGCGCGTGATTTGGAATTGAGGGCGATTAGAGTTTGCCGAGAGAGAAAGGAGCTCGGGCGATGCGGAAGTAGAATGAGCGGGCGAGCGAACCCCAGGAACGCAATGACGAGACCGGGCAGATTACGGATGGTGCCACTTCGCCTACCACAAAACGGGCTGCGCGCTTTCGAGGAGCGCTTAATAGCAAGAAAGCTCGATTTCTTGCTATGGGGATGGAACTACATCTGTGCGAATATGGTGCGCGAGTGGCTAGAGCCACAGGGACCACCCTCGCGCGGATTGCGTCCGCATGTTGATCGGTGGACAGTCCAAGATTGGGCGCAGGCGTTGGGAAGATGTGCTGGCATGCCAGGGCATCTCCTTTTCGACAGTGAGAGCATCAAGGTGACCAAGCAGGAAGAGGCGCAATTTGTGGAGCTGTTCAAGACCGGGAGGTCTACCAAGAATGGGTACAGGACCCGTGATTACAAGGATCGATTTCGCCGGACTTTGTCCGCGGCGCTGATGCAATTGCTGCAGCCACACCGCGCCTGCTACATCACATTGTGGCAGGTCTCTTTTGTGGAGTGCGTCATCGAGGGAACTCCAATTCACTGGGCAAGCATCCTGCACAGGGTGATGCGACAGCACGCTTTTGAGGAGAAGGGGGGAACTCTAAACCATCTTTCTCCTTTCCTCATCAATTTTTATCGACAGCGGAATTGTTTGACAGCGGCGGAGCTTGAGCATTTTCCGCCATTGTCCGTCGACCATCCCGGGAAGTATGTGCGGGAGAATGAGGTCGACACTGATGCAGAGGAGTCACCGACTTCTACCCCATCAAGGCGGAGGGACGAAGGGAGAAACACTCCTGCAGCACGAGTGCCGCGGAAGCGGCGATGGAGAGAAGAGTCCGAAGAGGAGCAGCATCAAGAACCCTCTGCTCCCATTCGACCGCGGCCGCTGTACGAGTCATACAGCCGGCCGAAGCAGAAGGCACGCAGACTAGTGTTACCAGCCGACAGTGCGGACACGGCGACGATTGCGACGGAGAAAGGAAGTGCGTCGCCAGAGAAGCATGAGGAAGCGCGGACGACCGCAGGAGCAACGGGCCACGCTGCAATCTCGACAGGAGAGAGGCCGCCTACGGGCCAAGGGCCTCCGGAGTTACCACGTGCGATGCGGACAGATGTTCCGTTTGCACACAGACGAGACTCCGCGGACGGACGAGCCTCCGCGGACAGGCGATCACAAGTGGACGTGGATCTACGCTTACGCGTGGGAAGGAGCAGTCCGCCTGTGCACAGGACACCTCCACACGTGCCGCCTGTGCACAGGCAAGAATCACCCCCGTTCCAACGTAGGAAGGGGAAGGAGCCGGCGGAAGAACCGCCTACGAGACACCGGCCCTCGGGGCCAGACCCTCCGGCGCACCACGCGCCGCAATTTGCGCCTTCGGCGCCAGGGCCTTCGAGCCGAGGAGATACGAGCAGGGAGCGTGCATCGGCTCGATGAGCGTGCATCGATGAGGCCGCACCATCGGCGGGTAGTCCGCCGATAAATGCGCCTCCGGCGGTAGGGCCTATAGGCCAAGGGACATCGGGCGAGCGGCCCCCGGCCATGTCGCCTTCGGCGATGGATGTCCGCGGCGCTACGCCTGCGGCGGACAAGGCGCCGGCATTTGCGCCTGCGCACAGGCCGAGCACAGCCCCCACGGACCGATCAAGGGAGCAGCAACAGACGGAGGAGCGGAGTGACTGTCCGCAGGATGAAATTTCGATGCGCGATGCGCAATCAAACCCCGCGCAGCCACCCTCCGCTCGATCGCCTTCGGCGGCGGGCGTCGGCGGCAGAGAGGACACGGTAGACGACCAACAAGCGAGCGGCGGGGATGCCGCACGGGCACATTCGCCTACCGCCTTAGACATTTTGGCGAAGAGCAGCGAGGCTGCAGCCGTGCCTTCGCAGGCAGCACACGCCAACGACGTGCAGCCCCACTCGGGGCAGTCGCCGACGCAATCAATGGCGACTGAAATTCTCCACTCGGATGATGACGACGGAGGCTCCACTGAAGAAATGTCAGGAGCAGAGGACACCGAGGAGGAGGAGGAAATTGTTGGAGCGCCGGCGGCGGCGCTCTCTGAGCAGGTGATTCCGTTGCTGAGGTACTTGGATCGCAAGGTCGATAAATACGCCGACCCACTTCAGCCGGGATCTTACATCGAGTTAGTGCGCAGGCGGACTCGCACTAAAGTCCACACCAGCAAGCTGTTAGCTAGAGTGGACCAGGAGTTGAGGGAATTGAAGGAGAAGCATGCATGCTTGTGGGGTCAGTATAAACTTAATCAGAAATTCTACAAGTACTCCGAGAAGGTGAAGGATGAGAAACTGGACGAGCTCACCAAGGAGCAGGTGAAGGTCAAGGAAGCACTCATTTCTGAGCAGGCCCAGAATCGGATTTTGTCAGAGGAGCTCGTGCGACAGACGCGGTTGTTGGAACAATGTCAGCTCGCACGGCAGGCGGATGAGGAGTTAATCCGCAGGTTACAGTCAGAGTGTGGCGAATTGAGAGCGCAACGTGCTGAGGCCGAATCGCAATTAGTGATAATTGAAGAGGATCGCAGGAAGGAGGCGGATTGCACGAAGGTGGAGACGGCGAGGCGTGTCGCCCACTGTCTCAAGGGCTACGCCCACTGGGAAGTGAAGGCGCAGGAGAAACTCACACTGCGTGAGTTTGAATTGCGCGCAGCCGGGTTGTTGTCAGGCGACAGTAGGAGTCGGCGGAAGGTAGCAAAGAAGCTCGATGCTTTTCTGTCGAAGGCACAGGATACCATGTCCGCCCTCGAAGTGGAGGTGTCCGCGGCGTTGCAGCGTTTGGGACTGCGCAGTCGAGCGGAAGATTGGCAGGGTAGGGAGTTAGTGCGCGGCAGTCGGCCGCGCAGGAGACGTAGTACAGGTTCCGCGGAGTGTAGTGTAGCGTGGTTCCGTGCAGGCGTGTAGCGTAGTGCAGTGTAGTGCTAGGTAGGACTTAGAAGGTATAAAATAGTTCCAGGCGTTTTGCCTGGGGTTCTTTCCCATCAGAAGTGCAGATCAGGAACCCATTTCCTTTGTGTGTTTGTGTCCTTGAGTTCTGTCACCACGCACGAGCAGTTACAACTTAGCGTTCCGCATTTTGTAGCTGAAGGCCTTCGGCCGAATGTTCAGAGCTAGTACATTGGTTAGAGACTTGAGTAGTTCGGATCTGCACCTGCGGGTGACTGCCGATGCTTAGAGCCAGTGACTAGTTAGATACTTGAACAGTTTCGCCCCTACACCTTCGAGTGTTTCTTTCTGATTGTACTCCTTGGGATTTTTCCCCTAAATGCCAAAGTGAAGTTTTGCTACTTTGTGTAAGCCTTGGTTGTAAATTCAGGTTACGCTGCAGCAGGTGCCTTGAGGGTAACCCCTGTAGTATTTCTTGGAATGACAAGTGCTTGAGAATTCAAACTCTTCAATAGACTGTTGTTGTGTTACTGGAATGTTTCACAGTGAGTCCTTCAGTGCGGACCTGTGTTCTCTGCGCGTTTTGTGAGTTGAGAGTGTTGTTCACCGCGTAGGAGTGACTTCGGTCCGAAGTAGGCAGTCCAAACCGGGTTTCCTACACAAGCAGCAAGCTAGTGGAAGTGTTGTAAAAGCCGGAGTTGGAAGTCACTGCCCGCAGCTTTGCCGAGTGTGCTCGCGAGAGACTTTCCCCCTGAAATCTTGAAGTAGAGGTCCTAACGGATCTCTGGGTTGTATTTCTGTAGTTTCATGTGTGTGTGTGTGTGTGTTACGCTGCACTGTGCGACCTCCGAGTGCGCTCCGAGTGGACACTTGCAGTATTTCTGGGAGTGACAGTCGCCTGAGAATTCAAACTCATCAACAGTCTGTTAAACGTGACACTTTGTACCCTGTGTGTTCCTCTGTCCCCTGTGGGTTCGACCTTTCTACCACTATATTGCAGTTTTAGCCTTTAGTGGGTTATTACAGGAGTGCAGACCCGACTGAGAACTTAACTGAGACACGATCCAGTAACACACACACAACCTGAATTGCAAACCAAGGCTTACACGAAGTAATAAAACTTCACTTTGGCATTCAGGGGAAACTTCCCGTAGGAGTACAATCAGGATATGTCACTCGAAGGAGTAAGGGGGAACTGTTCAAGTCTCTAACTCGCAGCCGGCTCTAAGCATCAGAAATCACCCGCAGGTGCAGATCCGCACTACTCAAGTCTCTAACCGGGTGCTAGCTCTGAACGTTCAGCCGAAGGCCTTCAACTACAACATACGGTAACTTCGCTATGCTGCAGCTTCTCTACGTGGTGCTAGGACCAAAAATGCACAAACACGCCAAGAAAGTGAGTTCCTGATCTGCACTTCCGAAACTGGAAGAGTCCCAAGGCAAAACGCCTTGATCTACTTTATACCCTCAAAGGTCCTAACTAACACTACGCTATCCTATCTACTACTCGCAACATCTGCACGAAACCAAACTACGCTACTGCACTCTGCAGATCCGGTGCTGCGCCTCCTGCGCGCCGGACTGCTTCGCTCGCTGTCTCTACCTTGCCAGTCTTCCGACCGGCTGCGCAACCCCAGGCGTCGGAGGGCTGCAGTCACTTCCGACTCTAAGTGCGCCATAGTGTCGCGCGCACCCGACAAGAAGGTTTCTAATTTCCTCGCTACTCGCCGCCGACTCCGACTGTCACCCTCCGTCAATGCCGCCGCCCGAAGCTCGAACTCCCTGAGTGTGATCCTCTCTTGAGCTGCCACCTCCCAATGGGCGTATCCTTTTAGACAGTGAGTCACCCGCGTCGCCAACTCTTCTCGCGCCCTGCAGCTGCCTTCTACCTCCGCTAGCTGCATTTCCGCTTCCGCACCCTGCGCCCGCAAATCCGAGCACTCGGATTGCAAGTTGCGCAACAACTCCTCATCCTCCTTGCGTATTCTTTGACTTTCTTCTAAGGCGCGCGTCTGGCGCGCAAGCTCTGCTGCTAGGATGCGGTTTTGTCTCCGCTCTTCCTGCAATTCCGACTCGATCTTTGCCCGCATTAGCTCGGCATCCGCCTGGCTTTTCGTCGCCGCATCCTCCCTCTGCTGCTGCAAGGCTTGGTATAGCTTCTGTGTGACCGCCAGGTGTTGTCGGAGGGCAGTGTTCCTATCCTGCAATACTTGGCACCTAGAGGCCCAAGTGGCCACCTTGCTCCTCGTCCTTCGCTTGACAGTCTCCACATAAGACTGCGGTTTTCCAGTACCCGAGTACTTGGATGTCTTGCGATCCAGATATCGCAGGAGTGGGACTATCTGCTTGCACAACACCCCTGTTGGCGTTTTCTGCACAGAATCCGCTTCCTGCTCTTCCGAGCTCGTCTCATCCTCAGTTTCGAGGATTTCAGTCGCCACCGAATCCCTTGACGACTCCCTGGAACTGTGGCGCGCAGCAGCTTCCGCTGCGACTGCCGCTCCACTGCCTGCTAAAATATCCAGGGCAGTGGGGGATCCCACTGCTGGAGCCCCTGTTCTGGCTCGATCTTCGGTTTCCGAAGGGGTCGACGCCGTAGTGACTTTTGTCACCCTTGCACCCCCCGCTTCTGCTGCCTGCCCTTCTGGCGCAATCTGCGCGGAAGGTGTCTTCGCTGAAGGTGCGTCCGCCAAAGGCGTCCGCACACTGGTCGCCGGCCCTGTCTGTCTCGCAGTCGGCGAATCCGGCCGACTCTCTGTTGACCGACTCGCAGTCGGTCGACTAGCAGTTGTCCGACTGACGGTCGGATACACCCTGCGCGTCTTTACTCCACTTGGCCTGCTTGCTGGCGGCGTTTTCCCAGAAGTGCCTTCCGCCGAAGACGACCCTTTGAGGGTTGTTGGCTCATCAGCCAAACTCCCTTCTGCTTCTGGCCTGCTGTCCGGTTCAACGTGCCGCTCAATCGGCCTTTCTTCCGTTTGTCGACCTTCAGTCGCCCGACTCGTAGTCGGCCGACTGTCAGTCCGTCCATCTTCTTCCGAAGGCATTGGTGCCTTCTGCGCAGAGGTATTTGTTGACTTCCCCAGAATCTGCGCGATTATCTCCTCCTGCGTGGGATTCCGCCGGACCGGAGTACGCCCGGTCTCCTCAGTACTAGTTGGCATTTTGCGTGCCCTCTGTTTTGGTCGGCCGTGAGGCTCGTGGGTGGGCCGACTACGAGTCGGCGCAGCTGGCACTTCCGGCTGCCTGTCCTCAGGTCTCTCATCCCACTTCCGCTTTCGCGGAATGGGCTCACTTCGACGTTCTTCTGCTGCTCTTGCTGGGGCCGGAGCCAGAGGCGGACTGGCAGGTTCCTCGTCCGGATCCGTGTCTACTTCGGCCTCCCGTGAGTATCTACCTGGATAGCTCCATGTCAGCAGCGGAAACCGTGTCCGCTCTTAATTGGTCAAACATCCCATCGCCCGATAAAACACAATCAGGTAAGGCGAAAGATGATTGAGGGTTCCTCCTCTCTCTTCTTGCGCATGTTGGCGCGTCACCTTCCACAGGAGTCGTGCCCAATGCACTGGAGCTCCTGACAACACGAGCTCCACAAATCCTACCTGCCAACCATGCATGTAAGCGGTATTGGTCGGCTGCAATATCTGCAGCAATGCAGTCGCGACATTTCTCCGCAATCGATCTTTGTAATCTCGTGTCCGGAAATCGTTCTTGGGATGCCTGGCAACTTTGAAAAGCTCATTGTAGGAGATTTCTTCCTCATGGGACACCTTCACGCTATCGGCTTCGAAGAGGAGATACCCTTCCTCGCCGGCACACCTGCCCAACACCTGCGCCCAGTCACAAATCTCCCATCTTTCTGGATGTGGACGGAATCCGCGTGAGGGCTTGTGTCTCTCCTGCAGATACTCGCGCACCATCTCCGGACATGTCCAGTTCCACCCCCACAGGAGGAAATCGAGCTTCAGCCCCATCAGCACATCTTGAAATGCGCGTAGACCGATCTGCGGCACCCTGAGTGGAGACACTCGTAGCTGGGGAACCTTCGACATTGCGTTTCCTGCACACACAAACGCTCTCCCTTCCGCTCGCTCTCTCACAATCGCCACTGCGCGTCGGCCGCTCAAGCACTGACTGCTCACTCTCGCTTCTCTCATGCTCAAGTTCGCTACTCGCAATTCTCTCCTCTCACTGCAGGTCTCTCCGCCCTTGCGCGAAATCTTGGAAGCTGGAAATCGCGAAATCAAGAATGAGAGAATGAGACTGGGGAGCAGTCTTTTCTTCTCTGAATTCAAGAACGTCCAACGTTCTTACTGGTTACAATTTACGCAGCCAGCTATACGGCCTAACGGTTCGCTATTGCATGCGCGAATTCACGTCTCAGCACTACGCGCGTTCGCATGCGTGAATGTTGAATTCTCTCGCCGCCACCGTCTTCCGGACTCGAGTTCTCCGCAGCGTATACGTCGGCTATGTTTGTCTTTTCCTAACCCGCCCATCACCGGAGGCGTGTCGCCGCTGGCGTGTTCCTTATCCATCGGCGCCTTGCTGGAGGCGCACATCCAGTCGGCGCGAATTACGCCGGCACGTATTCGTACCGCTTATTTTGTCCTTTATGCCTCGTCCATTGCTGACGGCGCATATCCCGCCGGCGCAAGTCATACCAGCGCAATTCATGCCAGCGCATCCGGCTATCAACGCCACGTCGGAGGCGTACATCCGGCCGGCGCGTTTCTTCCGTTGCGCAGCCGCCAAAGGCGCTTCCGACTCTGAGTTGATTTCCTCCCATGAGCGCGCGATTCCGCCGAAGGCGCATTGCCGAAGGCGTACGGGAGTCCCTTCCGACTGTGAACCCTAGCGCGAACGGCGCATGTCCGGCTACGAGTTTTCCGACGCTCATAACTTCTTCGTCCCTGATCCATCTCCGACGCTCTTGGGCTCGTTAGAACGAGCGTCCCGAGCTCTTTCTAATGCAACTTTAACCAACTGGAACTACCGTGTATTCCGATCGTTATGAAGGTTTCCCTTTCCGCGCTAGCGGCGCATCGCCGAAGGCGCACTCATGGTCGGAAGCCTTCAGAGGTCTGGGCCGTTCTTCTGACGTCTTTAGCAAAATCTCCTCCTGAGGTGTCTGCACCGGAAGCGTAGCTTCCTTATCGCTGGAAGCGCGTGAGTAGAGACACCTCAGAAAAGTAGCTTTTGCCGAAGGCGCCGAAGACATTGGCGTTGGTACATCCGACTACGCGATTCTTCGTGACCTCGTGACGATCTCCCCAATCTGCTCTATTTAACGTACCCTTTTCTAACTACAAACACTGCTTCGGTACTAGTTTTCTAAAATTGTTTAAATTCTGCAAAAAAAACAAAAAGTGTGTTACCACATGCCCCCCTCCTCAATTGTGAGCGCCCACGCGAACATTTACACGTGGTATTTCTTCAGACGCCACCTGTTCACGCAGGTGCCTAGCCATTCTCCTGTCAATTCTGCGAGTTGGATTAAGCCATTGGGAAAAACTTCGATCACCTTGTAAGGTCCCATCCATCTCAAGTGTAGCTTGCCTGGAAATCTAGCATGTCTGCTATCGTAGAGCAGAGCCAAGTCGCCCTTCTCAAGTAGTACTGGTTTGAGTCTTCGTTCGTACTTCTCCTTCCGCCTGAGCTGTAGTTGCTTTGTTCGATCTTTGGCCTCTTGACGTCTTTCCTCTAGTGCCATTACTTCTTGCAGTCGATACGCCTGACTTTCTTCCGCATCCAGCCTTCTCTGTTCTAAGGTCCTCTTGGTGGGTATCTCGAATTCGATGGGTAAGATCGGATGCTGCCCATAAACCAGAAAGTAAGGTGTTTGCCTGGTGGTGACTTTTTCTGCTGTTTTGTATGCCCATAAGGCGGCCGGTAGCTTGGTGTCCCAGTCGTGAGCATGATTCACAGTCACCTTGAGGAGTATCTTACAGAGCAATCCATTGGACTTCTCTGTCAGACCATTCGCCTTGGGGTTGTATGGAGTAGTCTTCCGATGCTTAATCTCGAAGTGCGCAATCCGCGCGTAGGTTGTCGCTCCGCGTCCAGCCATTCGCGCACTGTGGTAACACACTTTTTGTTTTTTTTGCAGAATTTAAACAATTTTAGAAAACTAGTACCGAAGATGTGTTTGTAGTTAGAAAAGGGTACGTTAAATAGAGTGGATTGATGAGATCGTCACGAGGTCACGAAGGATAGCGTAGTCGGATGTACCAACGCCAATGTCTTCGGCGCCTTCGGCAAAAGCTCCGTTTCTGAGGTGTCTCTACTCACGCGCTTCCAGCGTATAAGGAAGCTACGCTTCCGGCGCAGACACCTCAGGAGGGGGTTTTGCTAAAGACGTCAGAAGAAGGGCCCGGACCTCTGAAGGCTTCCGACCATGAGTGCGCCTTCGGCTATGCGCCGCTAGCGCGGAAAGGGAAAACTTTCATAACGATCGGAATACACGGTAGATCCAGTTGGTTGAAATCTCATTAGAAAGAGCTCGGGACGCTCGTTCTAACGAGCCTAAGAGCGTTGGAGATGGATTAGGGACGGAGAAGTTATGAGCGTCGGAAAACTCGTAGCCGGACATGCGCCGTTCGCGCTAGGGTTCACAGCCGGAAAGGACTCCCGTACGCCCTCGGCGATACGCCTTCGGCGGAATCGCGCGCTCATGGGAGGAAACCAACTCAGAGTCGGAAGCGCCTTTGGCGGCTGCTCAGAAGTAAAGCTCATAAGTTGTCGGCTCCTTATGTAATAACCCACCAAAGGCTAAAACTGCAGTATGGTGGTAAAAAGATCAAACCCACAGGCACAGAGGCAACACACAGAGTAAAAATGTCACGTTTTAACAGACTTTTGTAGAGTTTGAATTCTAGGCGACTGTCACTCCCAGAAATACTGCAGTGCTTGACTCGGAGGCTCGACTCGGAGGAGGATCTCGACTCGGAGGATGCTCGGAGGATGCACGGTACAGCGTGGTCACTCAACACACACACACACACACACACCTGAAATTGGCAAAAAGCACAACTCGAAGGTCGGTCAGGACCTCCGCTTCGGATTTCAGGGGGAAAGTGTCTCAAAAGTTCACTCAGAGGTTCTGCAGGTAGTGACTCCCACTCCGGCTTTTACTGCCCTTCCGCCAGGAACTAGCGTAGGGTACCCGGACTGGACTTCCCACTTCGGAACGAAGCCTCTTCATACGCCGTGGACGTCACCCTCGACTCTCACACCAAACGCAGGGAGTGTAGACCCGACTTAGAACTTAACCGAGACACGATTCAGTAACACACACACACCTGAATTGCAAACCAAGGCTTACACGAAGTAATAAAACTTCACATTGGCATTCAGGGGAAACTTCCCGTAGGAGTACAATCAGCATATGTCACTCGAAGGAGTAAGGGGGAACTGTTCAAGTCTCTAACTCGCAACCGGCTCTGAGCATCAGAAATCACCCGCAGGTGCAGATCCGCACTACTCAAGTTTCTAACCGGGTGCTAGCTCTGAACATTCAGCCGAAGGCCTTCAACTACAACATACGGTAACTTCGCTATGCTGCAGCTTCTATACGTGGTGCCAGAACCAAAATGCACAAACACGCCAAGAAAGTGAGCGCACAACACCTGCGGGTTTCTCTCTACAAATGTCCCATCTTTTCTGGACGTGGACGGAATCCGCGTGAGGGCTTGTGTCTCTCCTGCAGATACTCGCGCACCATCTCCGGACATGTCTAGTTCCACCCCCACAGGAGGAAATCCAGCTTCAGCCCCAGCAGCACATCTTGAAATGCGCGTAGACCGATCTGCGGCACCCTCAGAGGAGACACTCGCAGCTGGGGAACCTTCGACATTGCGTTTCCTGCACACACAAACGTTCTCCCTTTCGATCGTTCTCTCACAATCGCCACTGCGCGTCGGCCGCTCAAGCACTGACTGCTCACTATCTCTTTGCTCACGCTCAAGTTTGCCACTCGCAATTCTCTCCAAGATCTGTCAAGATCCTTGCGCAACTCGTCTCCGCACTCTCTCCTCTCACGGCAGGTCTCTCCGCCCTTGCGCGTAATCTTGGAAGCTGTAAATCGCAAAATCAAGAATGAGAGAATGAGACTGGAGCGCAGTCTTTTCTTCTCCGAATTCAAGAACGTCCAACGTTCTTACTGGTTACAACGTAAGCAGCCGCCTATACGGCCTAACGGTTCGCCCTTTGCATGCGCGAATTCACGTCTCCGCACTGCGCGCATTCGCATGCGTGAATGTTGAATTCTCCCGCCGCCGCCGCCTTCCGGACTCGAGTCCATCGCAGGGTATCCGTCGGCTATGTTGTCTTTCCCTAACCCGTCCATCACCGGAGGCGTGTCGCCGCTGGCGTGTTCCTTATCCATCGGCGCCTTGCTAGAGGCGCACATCCAGTCGGAGCGAATTACGCCGGCGCGTATTTGTGCCGCTTATTTTGTCCTCTATGCCTCGTCCATTGCTGTCGGCGCATATCCGCCAGCGCAAATCATGCCAGCGCATCCGGCCATCAGCGCCACGTCGGAGGCGTACATCCGACCGGCGCTTTCCTTCCATGAGCAGCCGCCAAAGGCAATTCCGACTCTAAGTTGGTTTCCTCCCATGAGCGCGCGATTCCGCCGAAGGCGCATCGCCGAGGGCATACGGGAGTCCTTTCCGGCTGTGAACCCTAGCGCGAACGGCGCATGTCCGGCTACGAGTTTTCCGACGCTCATAACTTCTCCGTCCCTGATCCATCTCCAACGCTCTTGGGCTCGTTAGAACGAGCGTCCCGAGCTCTTTCTAATGCAACTTCAACCAACTGGATCTACCGTGTATTCCGATCGTTATGAAGGTTTTCCCTTTCCGCGCTAGCGGCGCATCGCCGAAGGCGCACTCATGGTCGGAAGCCTTCAGAGGTCCGGGCCGTTCTTCTGACGTTTTTAGCAAAACCTCCTCCTGAGGTGTCTGTGCCGGAAGCGTAGCTTCCTTAAACGCTGGAAGCGCGTGAGTAGAGACACCTCATAAAAGGAGCTTTTGCCGAAGGCGCCGAAGACATTGGCGTTGGTTAATCCGACTACGCGATTCTTCGTGACCTCGTGACGATCTCATCAATCCACTCTATTTAACGTACCCTTTTCTAACTACAAACACTGCTTCGGTACCAGTATTCTAAAATTGTTTAAATTCTGCAAAAAAACAAAAAGTGTGTTACCACAACCGGTCGGATGTACGCCTCCGACGTGGCGCTGATGGCCGGATGCGCTGGCATGATTTGCGCTGGCGGATATGCGCCGTCAGCAATGGACGAGGCATAAAGGACAAAATAAGCGGTACGAATACGCGCCGGCGTAATTCGCGCCGACTGGATGTGCGCCTCCAACAAGGCGCCGATGGGTAAGGAACACGCCAGCGGCGACACGCCTCCGGTGATGGACAGGTTAGGGAAAGACAACATAGCCGACGTATACCCTGCGGCAAACTCGAGTCCGGAAGGCGGCGGCGGCGGGAGAATTCAACATTCACGCATGCGAATGCGCGCAGTGCGGAGACGTGAGTTCGCGCATGCAAAGGGCGAACCGTTAGGCCGTATAGCCGGCTGCGTACGTTGTAAACAGTAAGAACGTTGGACGTTCTTGAATTCGGAGAAGAAAAGACTGCGCTCCAGTCTCATTCTTTCATTCTTGATTTTGCGATTTCCAGCTTCCAAGATTACGCGCAAAGGCGGAGAGACCTGCCGTGAGAGGAGAGAGTGCGGAGACGAGTTGCGCAAGGATCTTGACAGATCTTGGAGAGAATTGCGAGTGTCAAACTTGAGCGTGAGCAAAGAGATAGTGAGCAGTCAGTGCTTGAGCGGCCGACGCGCAGTGGCGATTGTGAGAGAACGATCGAAAGGGAGAACGTTTGTGTGTGCAGGAAACGCAATGTCGAAGGTTCCCCAGCTGCGAGTGTCTCCCCTCAGGGTGCCGCAGATCGGTCTACGCGCATTTCAAGATGTGCTGCTGGGGCTGAAGCTCGATTTCCTCCTGTGGGGGTGGAACTGGACATGTCCGGAGATGGTGCGCGAGTATCTGCAGGAGAGACACAAGCCCTCACGCGGATTCCGTCCACATCCAAAAAGATGGGACATTTGTAACTGGGCGCAGGTGTTGGGCAGGTGTGCCGGCGAGGAAGGGGATCTCCTCTTCGAGGCCGATAGCGTGAAGGTGTCCCAGGAGGAAGAAATCTCCTACAATGAGCTCTTCAAAGTTGCCAGGCATCCCAAGAACGGTTTCCGGACACGGGATTACAAAGATCGATTGCGGAGAAATGTCGCGACTGCATTGCTGTAGATATTGCAGCCGACCAAGACCGCTTACATGCATGGTTGGCAGGTAGAATTTGTGGAGCTAGTGTTGTCAGGAGCTCCAGTGCATTGGGCACGGCTCCTGTGGAAGGTGACGCGCCAACATGCGCAAGAAGAGAGAGGAGGAACCCTCAATCATCTTTCGCCTTACCTGATTGTGTTTTATCGGGCGATGGGATGTTTGACAAATTCAGAGCGGACACGGTTTCCGCTGCTGACACAGAGCTATCCAGGTAGATACTCACGGGAGGCCGAAGTAGACACGGATCCGGACGAGGAACCTGCCAGTCCGCCTCCGGCTCCGGCCCCAGCAAGAGCAGCAGAAGAACGTCGAAGTGAGCGCATTCCGCGAAAGCGGAAGTGGGATGAGAGACCTGAGGACAGGCAGCCGGAAGTGCCAGCTGCGCCGACTCGTGGTCGGCCCACCCAGGAGCCTCACAGTCGACCAAAACAGAGGGCACGCAAAATGCCAACTAGTACTGAGGAGACCGGGCGTACTCCGCTCCGGCGGAATCCCACGCAGGAGGAGATAATCGCGCAGATTCTAGGGAAGTCGACAAATACCTCTGCGCAGAAGGCACCAATGCCTTCGGAAGGAGATGGACGGACTGACAGTCGGCCGACTACGAGTCGGGCGACTGAAGGTCGACAAGCGGAAGGAAGGCCAACTGAACGGCGCGTTGAACCGCACAGCAGGCCGGAAGCAGAAGAGAGTTTTGCTGACGAGCCAACAACCCTCAGAAGGTCGTCTTCGGCGGAAGGCACTTCTGGGAAAACGCCACCAGCAAGCAGGCCAAGTGGAGTAAAGACACGCAGGGTGTATCCGACTCCCAGTCGGACAACTGCTGGTCGGCCGACTGCGAGTCGGTCAACAGAGGGTCGGCCGGATTCGCCGACTGCGAGACGGACAGGGCCGGCGACCAGTGTGCGGACGCCTTCGGCGGACGCACCTTCAGCGAAGACACCTTCCGCGCAGATTGCGCCGGAATGGCAGGCAGCAGAAGCGGGTGGTGCAAGGGTGACAAGAGTCACTGCGGCGTCGACCCCTTCGGAGACCGAAGATCGAGCTGGAACAGGGGCTCAAGAAGTGGGATCCCCCACTGCCCTGGATATTTTAGCAGGCAGTGGAGCAGCAGTCGCAGCGGAAGCTGCTGCGCGCCATAGTTCCAGGGAGTCGCCAAGGGATTCAGTGGCGACTGAAATCCTCGAGACTGAGGATGAGACGAGCTCGGAAGAGCAGGAAGCGGACTCTTTGTAGAAAACGCCAACAGGGGTGTTGTGCGAGCAGATAGTCCCACTCCTGCGATATCTGGATCGAAAGACATCCAAGTACTCGGGTATTGGAAAACCGCAGTCTTATGTGGAGACTGTCAAGCGTAGGACGAGGAGCAAGGTGGCCACTTGGGCCTCTAGGTGCCACGTATATCAGGAGAGGAATACCGCCCTCCGACAACACCTGGCGGTCACACAGAAGCTATACCAAGCCTTGCAGCAGCAGAGGGAGGATGCGGCGACGAAAAGCCAGGCGGATGCCGAGCTAATGCGGGCAAAGATCGAGTCGGAATTGCAGGAAGAGCGGAGACAAAACCGCATCCTAGCAGCCGAGCTTGCACGCTGACGCGCGCCTTAGAAGAAAGTCAAAGAGGCCGCAAGGAGGATGAGGAGTTGTTGCGCAACTTGCAATCCGAGTGCTCGGATTTGAGGGCGCAGCGTGCGGAAGCGGAAATGCAGCTAGTAGAGGTGGAAGGCAGCTGCAGGGCGCGAGAAGAGTTGGCGACGCGGGTGACTCACTGCCTAAAAGGATACGCCCATTGGGAGGTGGCAGCTCAAGAGAGGATCACACTCAGGGAGTTCGAGCTTCGGGCGGCGGCATTGACGGAGGGTGACAGTCGGAGTCGGCGGCGAGTAGCGAGGAAATTAGAAACCTTCTTGTCGGGTGCGCGCGACACTATGGCGCACTTAGAGTCGGAAGTCATTGCAGCCCTCCGACGCCTGGGGTTGCGCAGCCGGTCGGAAGACTGGCAAGGTAGAGACAGCGAGCGGAGCAGTCCGGCGCGCAGGAGGCGCAGCACCGGATCCGCCGAGTGCAGTAGTATAGTTTGGTTTCGCGCAGATGTTGCGAGTAGTAGATAGGATAGCGTAGTGCTAGTTAGGACCTTTGAGGGTATAAAGTAGATCAAGGCGTTTTGCCTTGGGACTCTTCCAGTTTCGGAAGTGCAGATCAGGAACTCACTTTCTTGGCGTGTTTGTGCATTTTGGTTCTGGCACCACGTAGAGAAGCTGCAGCACAGCGAAGTTACCGTATGTTGTAGTTGAAGGCCTTCGGCTGAATGTTCAGAGCTAGTACCCGGTTAGAGACTTGAGTAGTGCGGATCTGCACCTGCGGGTGATTTCTGATGCTCAGAGCCGGCTGCGAGTTAGATACTTGAACAGTTCCCCCTTACTCCTTCGAGTGACATATCCTGATTGTACTCCTACGGGAAGTTTCCCCTGAATGCCAAAGTGAAGTTTTATTACTTCGTGTAAGCCTTGGTTTGCAATTCAGGTTGTGTGTGTGTTACTGGATCGTGTCTCAGTTAAGTTCTCAGTCGGGTCTGCACTCCCTGCGTTTGGTGTGAGTCGAGAGTGACGTCCACGGCGTATGAAGAGGCTTCGTTCCGAAGTGGGAAGTCCAGTCCGGGTACCCTACGCTAGTTCCTGGCGGAAGGGCAGTAAAAGCTGGAGTGGGAGTCACTACCTGCAGAACCTCTGAGTGAACTTTTGAGACACTTTCCCCCTGAAATCCGAAGCGGAGGTCCTGACCGACCTCCGAGTTGTGCTTTTTGCCAGTTTCAGGTGTGTGTGTGTGTGTGTGTGTTGAGTGACCACGCTGTACCGTGCATCCTCCGAGCATCCTCCGAGTCGAGATCCTCCTCCGAGTCGAGCCTCCGAGTCGAGCACTGCAGTATTTCTGGGAGTGACAGTCGCCTAGAATTCAAACTCTACAAAAGTCTGTTAAACGTGACACTTTTACTCTGTGTGTTGCCTCTGTCCCTGTGGGTTCGATCTTTTTACCACCATACTGCAGTTTTAGCCTTTGGTGGGTTATTACATAAGGAGCCGACAACTTCTTTTTTGTGTTACCACTGAATGTTCATTTGCTAGTACCCTTTATGTTCATTCCGCGAACATTCACCATATCTACACATATGTAATTCCACCCCTACAGCAAGAAATCAAGTTTTCTTGCAATCAACCGCTCCTCGAAAGCACGTAGCCCGTTCTGTGGAAGCCGGAGCGGCAGCTTCCGCAGCTTGTTCACTCTTGACATTGCGTTCTTGAAATTTGCTTGCGCAACAACTCTCTCTCTGCTCTGCTCGAGCTTCTTGCTTCCTCTGCAAACTCTAATCTCCCTCAATTCCAAATCGCGCGCACTCAATTCTCTCTCAGTCACCAAGTAATCCTCCGCGCGGCGATGTCTAGAACGTTTAACAGCTAGCAGGTGGACGCGCGCAGCTCGCACTAGAAAGTGAAATGGCGAATTCAAGAATGGGGCGTCCTCCGTCTCTTGGTCGAAGGTCATGGTCGGCTCTCGGTCGTGAGGGTCGAATCACTTGATGGCCGCGCTGGCTCCGCGCTATAACGGCCTCCTCTCTCACGCGCGGCTTCACGCTCCGCCGACGCTGACTTAACTCACACGCTCGAATTGGCAATTTGAACTCCGCTAGCGTACTACGCCGCGGACATGGGTGCGCAGCGCCGAAGGTGGATTTCTCGCCTTGCGCGCTACACTCGTTCGTACTTACCTTTGGCCAGTCCTGCTCAGCCGAAGGCGATCGTCCGCGCATCGGACAAAAATCGAACACCCTTCTGCGTAGGCGGAATCCACGGCGGAATCTACGCCGGCGCGGAACTTCATCTGCCTGTGCGTAGGCGCTCGCCTACGCATAGGCGAATTCCGTCCACGTATCAAACGTTCGTCCGCGCCGGTCCCTCACCGTAGGCGCCGCGCCGAAGGCGGCTGTGCTGAAGGCGTTGACCGCGGTCAACAGACTCCGTCCGTCTCAGTCTGTCCATTTCTCTCGCCTCTCCGTCGGCGCTCTTGTCTCCGTAACCCCGACCGGCCGAAGGCGCACCCATCCGTTCCGTCCGTACGGTCCGTACGGATTTTACTACTCCGTTGGGTCCTCGCCCGTCCACGCTGCTGCGCTGGCGCCGAAGGCGCCGTACAATTTTCAACCCCGAAGGCGCATTTCTAGGGCCGAAGGCGGATTTCGCGCCGACGCCGAAGCGCCTGTGCGTAGGCGAACTTCGCGCGTCCGCTTGTGCAGAGGTGTTAGTCCTCCCCGCCTACGAGTAGGCGACATTCGCGGCGGACACCCCGCCGACGTCAAACCCTATTTCGCCTACGCGTAGGCGGACTTCTCTCGTCCGCGCATATGACAAACTTTCCTCGCCTACTCGTAGGCGAGAAGCTGAGTGTCTTGCGACCTTCATAACTCCCAGATTCCTCCTCCGTTCGTGGCGTTCTTGGGCTCGTTAGAATCATCACGTCGAGCTCTTTCCAACGAAACCCTAATCAAGTCGAGGCGTTTGGGAATTGAGCAGGTTCTGAAGGATTCCTCTAGCGCCGAAGGCGGATTTCGCGCCTTGCGCCGAAGGGGTTATTCCTTCAGAGCCCGCATCTAGGGCGGTGCATGTCCCAGACGTTGCATCCAACTCCTGGATTCTACGAGTTCTCTCGAGATTCTCCGAGATCCTCCAGTTTCACTCTATTTTGATGCACCGATGGCCATTTACACTACTGCCGCGGTACAGTTTTCCAAAAATGTTTTTAATTCCTCAAAAATACCTAAAGTGGGGTCCCACACGCGCAGAGAACACAGGTCCGCACGGAGGGACTCAACTAAGAACCATTCCAGTAACACACATGTGGTAACCCACTTTTGGTATTTTTTGCGGAATTTAAAACATTTTTGGAAAACTGTACCACGGCATCAGTGTAAATAGCCATCGGTACATTAAAATAGAGTGAAACTGGATGATCTCGGAAAATCTCGTAGAATCCAGGAGTTGGGCGCAATGTCTGGAACAAGCGCTGCCCTAAACGACGGGCTCTGAAGGAGTACCCCTTCGGCGCTGCGCCTTTGGTGCTAGAGGAATCTCTCAGAATCTATGAAATTCCCAAACGCCTTGACTTGGTTAGGGTCTAGTTGAAAAGAGCTTGACGCATTGGTTCTAACGAGCCCAAGAACGCTCGGAATGGATCAGGACTCAGGGAGTTATGACGGTCGAAAGATATGAAGACCTTCGCCTACGCATAGGCGAGGGAAGTTTGCCTACGCATAGGCGAGGAGGACTTGCACCTACGCATAGGCGAACGGAGATCGCCTACGCATAGGCGCTTCGGCATCGGCGGAATATCCGCCTTCGGCCCTAGAAATCCGCCTTCAGGATTGGAACTTGTACGACCCCTTCGGCGCCAACGCATCACGGTTAGATGAGGAACCAACGGAGTAGCAAAATCTGTACGGACCGTACGGACTGTACGGACGGAACGGACGAGTGCGCCTTCGGCCAGTCGGGATTTCGGAGACAAGAGCGCCAACGGAGAGGCGAGAGAGATGGACAGACTGGACGGATGCGTTGACCGCGG
Organism: Marchantia polymorpha subsp. ruderalis; assembly: GCA_037833965.1. Classification (NCBI taxonomy): domain Eukaryota; kingdom Viridiplantae; phylum Streptophyta; class Marchantiopsida; order Marchantiales; family Marchantiaceae; genus Marchantia; species Marchantia polymorpha. The sequence goes on from AP031357.1 coordinate 1,560,059, forward strand.
TCAACGCCTTCGGCACAGCCGCCTTCGGCGCTGTGCCTACGGCGAGGGACCTGCGCAGACGAGCATCCTGTGTGCGGACGGATTTCGCCTACGCATAGGCGAGCGCCTACGCATAGGCGGATGAAGTTCGACGCCGGCGGAAACTCCGCCGGGGATTCCGCCTACGCAGAAGGGAGTTCGACTTTTGTCGTATGCGCGGACAAACGCCTTCGGCGGAGCGGGACTAGCCAAGTTGAAGTACGGACGAATGCAGCACATTGGCAAAAAATCCGCCTTCGGCGCTGCACGACCATGGCCGCGGTGTGGTACGCTGACGGAGTTCAAATTGCCAATTCGAGCGTGTGAATGAAGGCGCGTCGGCGGAGCGTGAAGCCGCGCGTGAGAGAGAAGGCCGTTATACCTCGGAGCCGGCGCAGTCATCAAGTGATTCGGCTTTCACGACCGAGAGCCGACCATGAACCCCTGTGAGCGGACAGAGTACACCCCATTCTTGAATTTGCGATTTCAATTTCTTGTGTGAGCTGCGCGCGTCCACCTTCTAGCCGAGAGAAGTTCTAGACACCATCGCGCGGAGAGTTACCCGATGGCAGGGAGAGAATTGAGTGCGCGACATTTGGAATTGAGAGTGATTAGAGTTTGCAGAAGAAACAGAACCGCGAGCAAGAGGCTCGGGCATAGCAGAGAGACAGTTGCGCAAACCAATTTCAAGAACGCGATGTCGACATTGGTGAATGTAATAACCCACCAAAGGCTAAAACTGCAGTATGGTGGTAAAAAGATCGAACCCACAGGGACAGAGGCAACACACAGAGTAAAAGTGTCACGTTTAACAGACTTTTGTAGAGTTTGAATTCTAGGCGACTGTCACTCCCAGAAATACTGCAGTGCTCGACTTGAAGGCTCGACTCGGAGGAGGATCTCAACTCGGAGGATGCTCGGAGGATGCACGGTACAGCGTGGTCACTCAACACACACACACACACACACACACCTGAAACTGGCAAAAAGCACAACTCGGAGGTCGGTTAGGACCTCCGCTTCGGATTTCAGGAGGAAAGTGTCTCACAAGTTCACTCAGAGGTTCTGCAGGTAGTGCCTCCCACTCCGGCTTTTACTGCCCTTCCTCCAGGAACTAGCGGGGGTACCCGGACTGGACTTCCCACTTCGGAACGAAGCCTCTACATACGCCGTGGACGTCACCCTCGACTATCACACCAAACGCAGGGAGTGCAGACCCGACTGAGAACTTACTGAAAACACGATCCAGTAACACACACACAACCTGAATTACAAACCAAGGTTTACACGAAGTAATGAAACTTCACATTGGCATTCAGGGGAAACTTCCCGTAGGAGTACAATCAGGATATGTCACTCGAAGGAGTAAGGGGGAACTGTTCAAGTATCTAACTCGCAGCCGGCTCTGAGCATAAGAAATCACCCGCAGGTGCAGATCCGCACTACTCAAGTCTCTAACCGGGTGCTAGCTCTGAACATTCAGCCGAAGGCCTTCAACTACAACATACGGTAACTTCGCTATGCTGCAGCTTCTCTACGTGGTGCCAGGACCAAAATGCACAAACACGCCAAGAAAGTGAGTTCCTGATCTGCACTTCCGAAACTGGAAGAGTCCCAAGGCAAAACGCCTTGATCTACTTTATACTCTCAAAAGATCCTAACTAGCACTACGCTATCCTATCTACCACTCGTAGCATCTACGCGAAACCAAACTACTCTACTGCACTCAGCAGATCCGGTGCTGCGCCTCCTGCGCGCCGGACTGCTCCGCTTACTATCTCTACCTTGCCAGTCTTCCGACTGGCTGCGCAACCCCAGGCGTCGGAGCGCTGTGGTGACTTCCGACTGCAAGTGCGCCATAGTGTCGCGCGCACCCGACAAGAAGGTTTCTAATTTTCTTGCCACTCGCCGCCGACTCCGACTGTCACCCTCCGTCAATGCCGCCGCCCGAAGCTCGAACTCCCGGAGAGTAATCCTCTCTTGAGCTGCCACCTCCCAATGGGCGTATCCTTTTAGACAACGAGTCACCTGTGCCGCCAACTCTCCTCGCGCCCTGCAGCTGCTCTCCACCTCGGCCAGCTGCATTTCTAATCCCGCACGTTGTGCCCTCAAATCCGAGCACTCGGATTGCAAGTTGCACAACAACTCCTCATCCTCCTTGCGGGCTCTTTGACTTTCTTCTAAGGCGCGCGTCTGGCGCGCAAGCTCGGCTGCTAGGACTTGGTTCTGTCTCCGCTCCTCCTGCAATTCCGACTCGATCTTTGCCCGTATTAGTTCGGCATCCGCCTGACTTTTCGTTGCCGCATCCTCCTTCTGCTGCTGCAAGGCTTGGTATAGCTTCTGGGTGACCGCCAGGTGTTGTCGGAGGGCGGTGTTCCTATCCACATATACTCCGCACCTAGAGGCCCACTTTGCCACCTTGCTCCTCGTCCTTCTCCTGATAGTCTCCACATAAGACTGCGGTTTTAAAGCACTTGCGTATTTGGATGTCTTGCGATCCAGATATCGCAGGAGTGGAACTATCTGTTCGCACAGCACCCCTGTTGGCGTTTTCTGCACCGAATCCGCTTCTTGCTCTTCCGAGCTCGTTTCATCCTCAGTCTCGAGGATTTCAGTCGCCACCGAATCCCTTGGCGACTCCCTGGAACTGTGGCGCGCAGCAGCTTCCGCTGCGACTGCTGCTCCACTGCCTGCTAAAATATCCAGGGCAGTGGGAGATCCCACTGCTTGAGCCCCTGTTCCGGCTCGATCTTCGGTTTGTGAAGGGGTCAACGCCGCAGTGACTTTTGTCACTCTTGCACCGCCCGCTTCTGCTGCCTGTCCTTCCGGCGCAATCTGCGCGGAAGGTGTCCTTGCTGAAGGTGCGTCCGCCGAAGGCGTCCGCACACTGGTCGTTGGCCCCATCCGTCTCGCAGTCGGCGAATCCGGCTGACTCTCTGTCGTCCGACTCGCTGTCGGCCGACCAGCAATTGTCCGACTGGGAGTCGGATACACCCTGCGCGTCTTGACTCCACTTGGCCTGCTTGCTGGTGGCGTTCTTCCGGAAGTGCCTTCCGCCGAAGACGACCCTCTGAGGATTGTTGGCTCGTCAGCCAAACCCTCTTCTGCTTCCGGCCTGCTGTCCGGTTCAACGCGCCGTTCAGTTGGCCTTCCTTCCGCTTGTCGGCCTTCAGTCATCCGACTCGCAGTCGGCCGACTGTCAGTCCGTCCATCTCCTCCCGAAGGCCGTGGTGCCTTCTGAGCAGAGGTATCTGCCGTCTTCCCTAGGATCTGCGTGATTATCTCTTCCTGTGTGGGATTCCGCCGGGTCGGAGTCCGCCCGGTCTCCTCAGTAACAGTTGGCATTTTGCGTGCCCTCTGTTTTGGTCGACTGTGAGGCTCGGGGGTGGGCCGACCACGAGTCGGCGCAGCTGGCACTTCCGGCTGCCTGTCCTCAGGTCTCTCATCCCACTTCCGCTTTCGCGGAATGCGCTCACTTCGACGTTCTTCTGCTGCTCTTGCTGGAGCCGGAGGCGTACTGGCAGGTTCCTCGTCCGGATCTGTGTCTACTTCGGCCTCCCTCGAATATCTACCTGGATAAGTCCGGGTCAGCTGCGGAAACCGTGTTTTCTCAGCATTTGTCAAACATCCCATCGCCAGGTAAAACACGATTAAGTAAGGCGATAGATGATTGAGGGTTCCTCCCTTCTCTTCCTGCGCATGTTGGCGCGTCACCTTCCACAGGAGCCGTGCCCAATGCACCGGAGCTCCTGACAGCACTAGCTCCACGAACTCTACCTGCCAACCATGCATGTAAGCGGTCTTGGTCGGCTGCAATATCTGCAGCAATGCCGTCGCGACATTTCTCCGCAATCGATCCTTGTAATCCCGTGTCCGGAAACCGTTCTTGGGATGTCTGGCCACTTTGAAGAGCTCATTGTAAGAGACTTCTTCCTCCTGGGACACCTTCACGCTGTCGGCCTCGAAGAGGAGATCCCCTTCCTCGCCGGCACACCTGCCCAACACCTGCGCCCAATTGCAAATGTCCCATCTCTCTGGGTGCGGGCGAAATCCGCGAGAAGGCTTGTGTCTCTCCTGCAGATACTCGCGCACCATCTCCGGACATGTCCAATTCCACCCCCATAGGAGGAAATCGAGCTTCAGCCTCAGCAGCACATCTTGAAATGCGCGTAGACCGATCTGCGGCACCCTGAGTGGAGACACTCGCAGCTGGGGAACCTTCGACATTGCGTTGCCTGCACACACACAAACGTTCTCCCTTTCGCTCGCTCTCTCACAATCGCCACTGCGCGTCGGCCACTCAAGCACTGACTGCTCACTCTCTCTGCGCTCGTTCACGATCGCTACTCACAATTCTTTCAAGGTCCGCCAAGATCCTTGCGCAACTCGTCTCCGCACTCTCTACTCTCACTGCAGGTCGCTCCGCCCTTGCGCGTAATCTTGGAAACTGGAAATCGCAAAGTCAAGAATGAGAGAATGAGACTGGAGCGCAGTCTTTTCTTCTTCGATTTCAAGAACGTCCAACGTTCTTACTGGTTGCAACGTACACAGCCGGCTATACGGCTTAACGGTTCGCCCTTTGCATGCGCGAATTCACGTCTCCGCACTGCGCGCATTCGCATGCTTAAACGTTGAATTCTCCCGCCGCCGCCACCTTCCGGACTCGAGTCCGCTGCAGGGTATACGTCGGCCCTGTTGTCTTTTCCTGACCCGTCCCTCACCGGAGGCGTGTCGCCGCTGGTGCGTTCATTATCCGTCGGCGCCTTGCTAGAGGCGCACATCCAGCCGGAGCGAATTACGCCGGCGCGCAGTCGTACCGCCTATTTTGTCCTTTATGCCTCGTCCGTTGCTGCCGGCGCATATCCGTCAGCGCAACTCATGCCAGCGCATCCGGCCGTCAGCGCCACGTCGGAGGCGTACATCCGACCGGCGCTTTCCTTCCATGAACAGCCGCCAAAGGCGCTTCCGACTCTGAGTTGGTTTCCTCCTATGAGCGCGTGATTCCGCCGAAGGCGCATCGCCGAGGTCGTACGGGAATCCTTTCCGGCTGTGAACCCTAGCGCGAACGGCGCATGTCCGGCTACGAGTTTTCCGACGCTCATAACTTCTCCATTCCTGATCCATCTCCGACGCTCCGTGACTCGTTAGAACGAGCGTCCTGAGCTCTTTCTAATGCAACCTCAACCAACTGGATCTACCGTGTATCCCGATTGTTATGAAGGTTTCCCCTTTCCGTGCTAGCGGCGCTTCGCCGAAGGCGCACTCATGGTCGGACGCCTGTAGAGGTCCGGGCCCTTCTCCTGACGTCTTTAGCAAAACCTCCTCCTGAGGTGTCTGCGCCGGAAGCGTAGCTTCCTTATACGCTGGAGGCGCGTGAGTAGAGACACCTCAAAAAGGAGCTTTTGCCGAAGGCGTCGAAGACGTTGGCGTTGGTACATCCGACTACGTGATTCTTTGTGCCCTTGTGACGATCTCATCAATCCACTCTATTTAGCGTACCCTTCTCTAGCTACAAACACTGCTTTGGTACTAGTTTTCTAAAATTGTTTAAATTCTGCAAAAAAAACAAAAAGTGTGTTACCACAGTGAAGCTACGGATGGTGCCACTCAAGCTCCCGCAGAATGGGTTATGTGCTTTTGAGGACCGATTGATTGCGAGGAAACTCGAATTCTTGCTGTGGGGATGGAATTACATGTGCGCAGACATGGTGTAATAACCCACTAAAGGCTAAAACTGCAATATAGTGGTAGAAAGGTCGAACCCACAGGGACAGAGGAACACACAGGGTACAAAGTGTCACATTTAACAGACTATTGAGGAGTTTGAATTCTCAGGCGACTGTCACTCCCAGAAATACTGCAAGTGTCCACTCGGAGCTCACTCGGAGGTCGCACAATGCAGCGTAACACACACACACACACACACCTTAAACTACAGAAACACAACCAAGAGATCCGTTAGGACCTCTACTCAAGATTTCAGGGGGGAAAAGTCTCTCGCGAGTACTCAGCGAAGCTGCGGGTAGTGACTCCCAACTTCGGCTTTTACAACCCTTCCACTAGCTACCTGCTAGCGTAGGGAACCCGGTTTGGACTTCCTACTTCAGATCGAAGTCACTCATACGCGGTGAACAACACTCTCAACTCACAAAACGCGCAAAGAACACAGGTCCGCACGGAAGGACTCACTGAGAAACGTTCCTGTAACACACCATAACAGTCTATTGAAGAGTTTGAATTCTTAGGCACTTGTCATTCCCAGAAATACTACAAGGGTTACCCCAAAGGCACCTACTGTAGCGTAACCTGAATTTACAACCAAGGCTTACACGAAGTAGCAAAACTTCACTTTGGCATTAAGGGGAAAAATCTCGAAGGAGTACAATCAGGAACACACACTCCAAGGTGTAGGGGCGAAACTATTCAAGTATCTAACTCGTCACTGGCTCTGAGCATCGGCAATCACCGGCAGGTGTAGATCCGAACTACTCAAGTCTCTAACCAATGTACTAGCTCTGAACATTCGGCCGGAGGCCTTCAGCTACACAATGCGGAACGCTAAGGTGTAGCTCCTCGTGCGTGGTGACAGAACTAAGGACACAAACACGCAGAGAAAATGAATTCCTGATCTGCACTTCTGATGTTGGGAAAGATCCCAAGGCAAGACGCCTTGAACTACTTTATACCTTCTAAGTCCTAACTAGCACTACACTGCACTACGCTACACGCCTGCACGGAACCACGCTACACTACACTCCGCGGAACCTGTGCTTCGCCTCCTGCGCGACGGACTGCTGCGCACTAACTCCCTACCCTGCCAGTCATCCGCTCGACTGCGCAGTCCCAATCGCTGCAATGCCGCGGACACCTTTGTCTCAAGGGTGGACATGGTATCCCGCGCCTTCGATAGAAAAGAGTCTAACTTCTTCGCTACCCGCCGCCGACTCCGACTTTCACCCGCCAACAACCCAGCTGCACGAAGCTCTAACTCACGCAGGGTGAGTTTCTCCTACGCCGCCACTTCCCAGTGGGCGTAGCCCTTGAGACAATGGGCGACTCGCCTTGCCATCTCCTCCTTCGTGCGATCTGCCTCTCGCCCGCGATCGTCTTCAATTACCACCAACTGCGATTCAGCCTCCGCACGCTAAGCTTTCAATTCTCCGCACTCCGACTGCAGCCTGCGGATTAAATCCTCATCCGCCTGTCGTGCGAGCTGGCACTCCTCCAACAACCGCGTCTATCGCACGAGCTCCTCTAACAGAACATGATTCTTAGTCTTCTCAGAAATCACTTCTTCTGTGGTCTTCACCACATCCCTGGTGAGCTCTTCTAGTCTCTCCTTCTTCAACTTGTCGAGGGTGTGCGACTTCCGCACGAGGTTGTACTGTCCCCACAAACAGTCATACTGCTCCCGTAACTCCTTAAGTTCCCGGTCCACCCGAGCTAGCAGCTTGCTGGTGTGGACTTTAGTGCGAGTTCGCCTACGCACTAACTCGACGTAGGATCAAGGCTGGCGAGGATCCGCGTAGCCGGTCCATGTACCTCAGCAGAGGTACTACCTGCTCACAGAGCGCCGCCGTCGGCGCTCCAACGATTTCTTCCTCCTCCTCCTCGGTGTCTCCCGATCCCGACATTGCTTCTGTGGACACTCCTTCGTCATCATCCGAAGGAAGGATTTCGGTCGCCATTGATTGCGTTGGCGACTGGCCCGAGTGGGGCTGCGAGTGGTCTGCGGATGCTGCCACCGATGGCACTCCTGCAGCTTCGCTGCTCCCCGCTAAAATGTCCAAGGCGGTGGGTGAATGTGGCCGTGCCACATCCCCATCATCCGCCTGCCGAGCGTCGATCGTCGCTCCTTCGCCACCGACGTACGCCGCCGAAGGCGATCGAGCGGAATGTGTCTGCGCGGGGTGTAATTATGCATCACGCACTCCAATTTCGTCCCGTAGACGTACAATCTGCTCCTCCATTAGGTCTTGCTCCTTCGATCGGTCCTGCGCGAGGGCTGCGTCTGGCCTACGCGTAGGCGCAATTCCCGGCGCCTTGTCCGCCGCAGGCACAGCGCCGAAGGCGATAGAGCCGAAGGCCGCCCGCCCTATATACCTTGGCCCGAAGGCCCTACCGTCAAAGGCGCATCTTCCGGCGGATTACCCGCCGAAGGTGCGGTCTCTGCACGCTGACTGCTCGTAACTCGTTGACCCGAAGGCCCTGGCGCCGAAGGCGCAAATTGCGGCGCGTTGTACGCCGGAGGGCCTTGCCCTGAAGGCCCTTCACCCGAAGGCGGATCTTCCGCCGGCTCCTTCCCCTTCCTACGTTGTACCGTGGGTGAATCCTGCCTACTCGTAGGCGGCCGCCGGTGCGTAGGCGGACTGTTTCTGCAGAGGTCCTGTGGTACCCCACTTTTGGTAATTTTGAGGAAATTAAAACATTTTTGGAAAACTGTATCACGGCAGCTGTGTAAATAGCCTTCGGAGCATCAAAATAGAGTGAATTCGGAAGATCGCAGAGATTCTCGAGGGACCTCGTAGAATCTAGGAGTTGGGTGCAGCGTCAAGGAAGGGCACCACCCTCCCTGCGAGCTCTGAAGGTATGATCACTTCGGCGCAAGGCGCAAAATCCGCCTTTGGCGCTGCGCCCTCGGCGGTAGGGAAATCCTTTATATTTAGGTCAACCCCCAAACGCCTTGACCTGATTAGGGTCCCGTTGGAAAGAGCTTGACGCGTTGATTCCAACGAGCCCAAGAACGCCAACAACGGATGAGTACTCCGGGAGTTATGAAGGTTGTAAGATACTGAGCTTTCCGCCTGCGCACAGGCGAAGAAGTTTTGTCCTATGCGCGGACGAAGGAAGTTCGCCTGCGCATAGGCAAAATAGGGTTTTGATGTAGGCGCAAAGTTCGCCTACGCACAGGCGTCCACCTGTGCACAGGCGCTTCAGCGTCGGCGGGAAATCCGCCTTTGGCCCTAGAAATGCGCCTTCGGAGGTAGAAATTGTACGGCGCCTTCTGCGCCAGCGCAACGGCGCGAACGAGCAAGGAGCCGCCAGAATAGTAAAATCCGTATGGACCGTACTGACTGTACGGACGGGACGGATGGATGCTCTCGTGGTCGGGCGGAGTTGCGGCGGCAAGAGCGCCGACGGAGAGACAAGGAACGGACAGTCTGGAGGGAGGCTGTTGACCGCGGTCAACGCCTTCCGCGCCAGCGCATCGACGCAGACGGACTTTGCCTATGCGCAGGCGAGCGCCTGCGCACAGGCGGGTGAAGTTCCGCGCCGGCGGAGAATCCGCCGAGGAGTCCGCCTGCGCATAGGCGGGAGTTGAACTTTTGTCCGACAAGCGGACAAGCGCTGGGGCAGAGGAGGATTGGCTGAGGAGCGGTACGAACGAGTGTACCGCGCAAGGCGGAAAAGCCGCCTTTGGCGCTGCGCACCCATGTCCGCGGCGTAGTACGCTCGCGGAGTTCAAATTCGCCAATTCGAGCGTGTGAGTTAAATCCGCGTCGGCGGAGCGTGAAGCCGCACGTGAGAGCGGAGACCGTTTTAGCGTAGAGCCGGCGCGGCCATCAATTGAGTCGACCCTCACGGGCAAGAGCCGACCATGACCTTCGACCTGGAGACGGAGAGCGTCCCATTCTTGAATTCGCTATTCCATTTTCTAGTGCGAGCTGCGCGCGTCCATCTGCTAGCTGCTAAGCATTCCCGACATCGCCGCGCAGAGGATTACTTGGTGATTGAGAGAGAAGTGAGTGCGCGTGATTTGGAATTGAGTGAGATTAGAGTTTGCCGAGGAAGCAAGGAGCTCGAGCGGAGCAAAGGGAGAATTAGCGAACAGGCGAATTCCAAGAACGCAATGTCGAGACTGAACCGATTGCGGATGCTGCCGCTCCGACTTCCACAGAACGGGCTGCGCGCTTACGAGGAACGGCTGATAGCAAGAAAGCTCGATTTCTTGCTATGGGGATGGAACTACATTTGTGTGGATATGGTGCGCGAGTGGCTAGAGCCACAGGGACCACCTACGCGCGGATTGCGGCCGCATGTCGATCGGTGGACGGTCCAAGATTGGGCGCAGGCATTGGGGAGGTGTGCCGGCATCCCAGGGCACCTCCTCTTTGATAGTGAGAGCGTCAAGGTGTCTAAGCAGGACGAGTCGCAATTTGTGGAGCTGTTCAAGGGGGAGAGGTCTACCAAGAATGGGTACAAGACCCGCGATTACAAAGATCGCTTCCGCCGAACTGTGGCTACGGCGCTGTTGCAATTACTGCAGCCACACCGCGCCTGCTACATCACATTGTGGCAGGTCTCTTTTGTGGAGTGCATCATCGAGGGAGCTTCAATTCCAGGGGCGAGCATCCTGCACAGAGTGATGCGCCAGCACGCTTTCGAGGAGAAGGGGGGAACTCTAAATCATCTCTCTCCTTTCCTAATCAATTTTTATCGGCAGCGAAATTGTTTGACTGCGGCGGAGCTTGCTTGCGGCGGAGCGGAGCTTGCTCGTTTTCCGCCGTTGTCCGTCGACCATCCCGGGAAGTATGTGCGGGAGAACGAGGTCAACACTGACGCAGAGGAGTCGCCGACTTCTACTCCGCCAAGGTGGAGGGACGAAGGAAGAAACACTCCCGCAGCAAGGGTGCCGCGGAAGCGACGATGGAGAGAGGAGTTCGAAGAGGAGCAGCATCAAGAACCCACGGCTCCCATTCGACAACGGCCGTTGCACGAAGTGTGCAGCCGGCCGAAGCAGAAGGCACGCAGGCTTGTGTTACCAGCCAGTAGCGCGGACACGGCGACGATTGCCACGGAGAAAGGAAGTGCGTCGCCGGAGAAGAACGAGGGAGCGCGGACGTCTGCAGGAGCAATGGACCACGCTGCACCTTCGACGAACGAGAGGCAGCCTACGGGCCAAGGGCCTCCGGAGTTACCACGTGCGTTGCGGACGGGTGTTCCGCCTGCGCACAGGCGTGCCTCGACGGAAAGGCGACCCCAAGCGGACGTGGACCTACGCCTACGCGTGGGCAGATGAAGTCCGCCTGTGCACATGCCACCTGCGCACAGGCAGGATTCACCCCCGTTCCAACGTAGGAAGTGGAAGGAGCCGGCGGAAGATCCGCCTACGGGTCAAGGGCCTTCGGGACCAGACCCTCCGGCGCCCAACACGCCACGATTTGCGCCTTCGGCGCCAGGACCTTCGGGCCAACGAGATGCGAGTAGGGAGCGTGCGGAGGCCGCACCTTCGGCGGGTAATCCGCCGGTAGATGCACCTTCGGCGGTAGGGCCTACGGGCCAAGGGACATCGGGCGAGCGGCCTCCGGCTATGTCGCCTTCGGCGATAGACGCCTTCAGTGCTGCGCCTGCGGCGGACAAGGCGCCGGCATTTGCGCCTGCGCACAGGCCAGGCACAGCCCTCGCGCAGGACCGATCGAGGGAGTAGGACCTGACGGAGGAGCGGATTGACTGTTCGCGAGACGAAATTTTGGTGCGCGATGCGCAATCAAACCCCGCGCAGACACACTCCGCTTGATCGCCTTCGGCGGCGGACGTCGGCGGCAAAGAGGATACGGTCGAAGATCGACAAGCGGGCGACAGGGATGTAGCACGGCCACATTCGCCCACTGCCTTGGACATTTTAGCGAAGAGCAGCGAAGCTGCAGCTGTGCCTTCGCAGGTAGCACCCGTAGACGACGTGCAGCCCCACTCGGGTCAGTCGCCAACGCAATCAATGGCGACTGAAATCCTTAACTCGGATGATGACAACGGAGGCTCCACGGAAGCAATGTCGGGAGCAGGGGATACCGAGGAGGAGGAGGAAGAAATTGTTGGAGCGCCGGCGGCAGCGCTCTCTGAGCAGGTGATACCGTTGCTGAAGTACTTGGATCGCAAATTTGATAAATACGCCGATCCACTCCAGCCGGGATCCTACATCGAATTAGTGCGCAGGCGGACTCGCACTAAAGTCCACACTAGCAAGCTACTAGCTAGGACGGACCGGGAGTTGAAGGACTTGAGGGAGAAGCATGCATGTTTGTGGTGTCAGTACAACCTTGTGAGGAAATCGCACACCCTCGACAGGATGAAGAAGGAGAGACTGGAAGAGCTCACCAGGGATGTGGTGAAGACCACGACGGATTTGATGTCTGAGAGAACTCAGAATCAGATTCTGTCAGAGGAGCTCTTGCGACAGACGCGTTTGTTGGCGGAGTGTCAGCTCGCACGACAGACGGATGAGGATTTAATCCGCAGGCTACAGTCGGAGTGTGGGGAATTGAGAGCGCAGCGTGCGGAGGCCGAATCGCAGTTGGTGGTAATTGAAGATGATCGGAGGCGAGAGGCAGATCGCACGAAGGAGGAGATGGCGAGGCGTGTCGCCCACTGTCTCAAGGGCTACGCCCACTCGGAAGTGGCGGCGCAGGAGAAACTCACACTGCGTGAGTTTGAGCTTCGCGGAGGAGGGTTGTTGGCAGGCGACAGCAGGAGTCGGCGGAAGGTGGCGAAGAAGTTAGACGCTTTTCTGTCGAAGGCGCGGGATACCATGTCCACCCTCGAGGTGGAGGTGTCCGCAGCGTTGCAGCGGTTAGGAATGCGCAGTCGAGCGGAAGACTGGCAGGGTAGGGAGTTAGTGCGCGGCAGTCCGTCGCGCAGGAGACGTAGCACAGGTTCTGCGGAGTGTAGTGTAGCGTGGTTCCGTGCAGGCTTGTAGCGTAGTGCAGTGTAGTGCTATTTAGGACTTAGAAGGTATAAAATAGTTCAAGGCATTTTGCCTTGGGTTCTTTCCCACCATCAGAAGTGAAGATCAGGAACTCATTTTCTCTGCGTGTTTGTGTCCTTAGTTCTGTCACCACGCAAGAGGAGCTACAACTTGGCGTTCCGCATTTTGTAGTTGAAGGCCTTCGGCCGAACGTTCAGAGCTAGTACATTGGTTAGAGACTTGAGTAGTTCGGATCTACACCTGCGGGTGATTGCCGATGCTCAGAGCCAGTGACTAGTTAGATACTTGAATAGTTTCGCCCCTACACCTTCGAGTGTTTGTTCCTGATTGTACTCCTTCGGGATTTTTCCCCTGAATGCCAAAGTGAAGTTTTGCTACTTCGTGTAAACCTTGGTTGTAAATTCAGGTTACGCTGCAGCAGGTGCCTTCAGGGTAACCCGTTGTAATAACCCACTAAAGGCTAAAACTGCAATATAGTGGTAGAAAGGTCGAACCCACAGGGACAGAGGAACACACAGGGTACAAAGTGTCACGTTTTAACAGACTATTGAGGAGTTTGAATTCTCAGGCAACTGTCACTCCCAGAAATACTGCAAGTGTCCACTCGGAGCGCACTTGGAGGTCGCACAGTGCAGCGTAACACACACACACACGCACCTGAAACTACAGAAACACAACCCAGAGATCCGTTAGGACCTCTACTTCAGGATTTCAGGGGGAAAGTCTCTCAAGAGTACACTCAGCGAAGCTGCGGGTAGTGACTTCCAACTCCGGCTTTTACAACGCTTCCACTAGCTTGCTGCTAGCGTAGGAAACCCGGTTTGGACTGCCTACTTCGGATCGAAGTCACTCATACGCGGTGAACAACACTCTCAACTCACAAAACGCGCAAAGAACACAGGTCCGCACTGAAGGACTCACTGAGAAACATTCCAGTAACACAACAACAGTCTATTGAAGAGTTTGAATTCTCAGGCACTTGTCATTCCCAGAAATACTACAGGGGTTACCCTCAAGGCACCTGCTGCAGCGTAACCTGAATTTACAACCAAGGCTTACACGAAGTAGCAAAACTTCACTTTGGCATTAGGGGAAAAATCCCAAAGGAGTACAATCAGAAAGAAACACTCGAAGGTGTAGGGGCGAAACTGTTCAAGTATCTAACTAGTCACTGGCTCTGAGCATCGGCAGTCACCCGCAGGTGCAGTTCCGAACTACTCAAGTCTCTAACCAATGTACTAGCTCTGAACATTCGGCCGCAGGCCTTCAGCTACAAAATGCGGAACGCTAAGTTGTAACTCCTCGTGCGTGGTGACAGAGCTCAAGGACACAAACACTCAAAGGAAATGGGTTCCTGATCTGCAGTTCTGATGGGAAAGAACCCCAGGCAAAACGCCTGGAACTATTTTATAACTTCTAAGTCCTAACTAGCACTACACTGCACTACCATGGTGCGAGCCGCAACAGATCCTACACCTGAGGAGTCGGCGGCTGCCTTCCCCTCTAACTTACACCCTAAATCTAACCCTAACCCTAAATCTGAATCCTAAGCCTACTGTACAGAGCCGCCAGCGCCTTCCCACCCAAGATCTGAGGCTGAAAATTTGCAGGCAGGCGTGGCCGGCCGAGATCAACGACCCCACAAAATTTCAGATCCATCCGACCGTCCATCGCAAAGATATGGGCCCCGCAAGATCTCGGAACCTAGGCCAAAATTCCTTCTCCAAAATCCGAGGACTGTGGGTCCCACGCGTCCTACACGCAAGCCGCCTACTCGCAGGCCGCCTTGGGCCGAAGGCCCCTCTAACTGTTAACGCCGAAGGCCTCACGCCTAACCATGACAACCGCTTTTGACGCTCATAACTCATTGATGCCTTATCTGTTTCAAGAGATGTTTCAGAAGTTTCAGAAGGCGCCGTACAATTTCTACCTCACAAAGCGCATTTCTAGGGCCCAAGGCGGATTTCCCGCCGACGCCGAAGTGCCTGTGCACAGGCGAACGCCTGTGCGCAGGCGAACTTCCTTCGTCCGCGTATAGGACAAAACTTTCTTCGCCTGTGCGTAGGCGGAAAGCTGAGTATCTTGCGACCTTCATAACTCCCGGAATTCTCCTCCGTTCGTGGCGTTCTTGGGCGCGTTAGAATCAGCGCGTTGAGGTCTTTCCAACGAGACCCTAACCAAGTCGAGGCGTTGCGAATTGAGAAAGTTATGAGGGTTTCACTCTTCCGCCGAATGCACTCTCCCGCATCGCCAAAGGCGTTGACCCGAAGGCGTTGACCGAAGGCGTCTACCGCCCAAGGCGCATCTTCCGGCGGTTCTTCCGCCGAAGGCGTACCGCCAAAGTCGCTCTACCGCCGAAGGCCCCCCCATCAGTAACTTCCGACACTCATTACTCAGTGATCTCTCATCCGTTTCACAAGTTCTTAGGCTCGTTAGAACCAACGCGTCGAGCTCTTTCCAACGAGACCCTAAGCAACTCAAAGCGTTACGAATTGAGAAAGTTATGAGTGATCTACCGCCGAAGGTGCTCGAAGCGGATCCTGCAGCATGAACCGCCCGTTCCGTCCCAAGCGTCCCACTGTGGCCTAAGCCCAAAACCCCTTGACTGTCCTCGATCCTCTTTTTACTCTGGTTTCGCGTACCGATTACTATTTACAGCTGCTGCCTCGGTACTTACTATTCAAAAATGTTTTAGTTCCGACAAAAAACAAAAAGTGGGTTACCACACCCGTGTAGTATTTCTGGGAATGACAAGTGCCTGAGAATTCAAACTCTTCAATAGACTGTTGTTGTGTTACTGGAATGTTTCTCAGTGAGTCCTTCAGTGCGGACCTATGTTCTCTGCGCGTTTTGTGAGTTGAGAGTGTTGTTCACCGCGTATGAGTGACTTCGATCCGAAGTAGGCAGTCCAACCCAGGTTTCCTACGCTAGCAGCAGGCTAGTGGAAGTGTTGTAAAAGCCGGAATTGGAAGTCACTACCCGCAGCTTCGGTGTGTGTACTCTTGAGAGACTTCCCCCCTGAAATCTTGAGTAGAGGTCCTAACGGATCTCTGGGTTGTGTTTCTGTAGTTTCAGGTGTGTGTGTGTGTGTGTGTGTGTGTTACACTGCACTGTGCGACCTCCGAGTGCGCTCCGAGTGGACACTTGCAGTATTTTTGGCAGTGACAGTCGCTTGAGAATTCAAACTCCTCAATAGTCTGTTAAACGTAACACTTTGTACCCTGTGTGTTCCTCTGTCCCTGTGGGTTCGAGCTTTCTACCACTATATTGCAGTTTTAGCCTTTAGTGGGTTATTACAGGTCCACGTCTGCACGAGGTCGCCTATCCGCTGGAAGTTGCCCGTGCGTAGGCGGCACACTCGTCCGCACCGCTCGTAGTAACTCCTGACCCGAAGGCCGTCTCTCGTCCGCCGGAGGTGTAGCGTGGTCCACCGCTCCTGCGGACGTCCGCGCACTCCCGTCCTTCTCCGGGGACGCATTTCCCTTCTCCGTGGCGATCGTCGCAATGTCCGCGCTACTGGCTGGTAACACAAGCCTGCGCGCCTTCTGCTTCGGCCGGCTACATACTTCGTGCAGTGGTCGCTGCCGTATGGGAGCAGTGGGTTCTCGATGTTGCTCCTCCTCTGGTTCCTCTCTCCATCTTAGTTTCCGCTGCACTCTTGCTGCGGGTGGGCTTCTTCCCTCGTCCCGCTGATTCAGTGGAGTAGAAGCTGGTGAATCCTCTACATCGGTGTCGACTTCGTTGTCCCGCACATACTTCCCGGCATGGTCGACGGACAATGGCGGAAAGCGAGCAAGCTCCGCCGCGGTCAAACAGTTCCTCTGTCGATAAAAGTTTATCAAGAAAGGGGAGAGGTGATTGAGAGTTCCCCCCTTCTCCTCGTTTGTGTGCTGTCGCATCACCCTATGTAGGATGCGCGCCCAGTGAACTGGAGCTCCGGCCAAGATGAGCTCCACAAAAGACACCTGCCACAAGATGATGTACGAGGTGCTGTGCGGCTGCAGCAATTGCAGCAGCGCCGCCGCTACAGTTCGGCGGAAACGATCTTTGTAGTTGCGGGTCTTGTACCGTTCTTGGAAGACCTCTCCCGCTTGAACAATTCCACGAATTGCGCTTCGTCCTGCTTCATCACCTTGACGCTCGCACTATCAAATAGGAGGAATCCGTCGTTGCCGGTACACCTCCCCAATGCCTGCGCCCAATCGTGGACGGTCCACCGATCTACGTGCGGACGCAATCCGCGCGTAGGTTGTCGCTCCGCATCCAGCCATTCGCGCACCATGTCTACACATATGTAATTCCACCCCTACAGCAAGAAATCAAGTTTTCTTGCAATCAGCCGCTCCTCGAAAGCACGCAACCCGTTCTGTGGAAGCCGGAGCGGCATCATCCGCAGCCTGTTCACCCTCGACATTTCGTTCTTGAACTTAGCCTGCGCAACAACTCTCACTCCTCTCTGCTCGAGCTTCTTGCTTCCTCTGCAAACTCTAATCTCCCTCAATTCCAAATCGCGCGCACTCAATTCTCTCTCAGTCACCAAGTAATTCTCCGCGCGGCGATGTCTAGAGTGTCTAACAGCTAGCAGGTGGACGCGCGTAGCTCGCACTAGAAAAAGAAACCGCGAATTCAAGAATGGGGCGTCCTCCGTCTCCTTGTCGGAGGTCATGGTCGGCTCTCGGGCGTGAAGGTCGAATCACTTGATGGCCGCGCCGGCTCCGCGCTATAACGGCCTCATCTCTCACGCGCGGCTTGTGGTAACACACTTTTTGTTTTTTTCGCAGAATTTAAACAATTTGGAAAAAGAAGTACCGAAGCAGTGTCCGTAGTTAGGAAATGGTACGTTAAATAGAGTGAATTGAGGAGATCGCGGGTCACGAAGAACCAAGGAGTTGGGCGCAACGGCGCCAAACGCCTTCGGCAAGATCTCCTTTGCTGAGGTGTCTTTACCCACGCGCCTCCGGCGCTTAGGGAAGGTACGCTTCCGGCACAGACACCTCCGGAGGAGATGTCGCTGAAGACGTCAGAAGCCGGCAAGGACCTCTGAATGTTTCCGACCAGGAGTGCGCCTTCGTCGATGCGCCGTTGGCGCGGGAGAGAAACCTTCATAACGATCAGGATTCACGGTAGTTCTATTTGGTTAAGGTCTCATTGTAAAGAGCTCGGGACGCTCGTTCTAACGAGCCCAAGAGCGCCGGAGATGGATCAGGGACGAGGAAGTTATGAGCATCGGTAAACTTGCATCCGGCGATGCGCTGTTCGCGCTAGGGTTCGCCTTTGGGAAAGACCCCCGTACGCCTTCGGCGATGCGCCTTCGGCGGAACCACGCGCTCATGAGAGGAGATCAAGTCGGAGGCGGAAGCGCCTTTGGCGGCTGTGCAGCGGAAGAGAAGCGCCGACCTGATGTACGCCTCCGGCGTGGCGCGGACGGGCGGATGTGCCGGCATAATTTGCGCCGGCGGGATACGCGCCGTCGGCGATATGTGGGGCAGAACGGACAAAAGAAGTTGTACAAGTACGTGTCGGCGTAATTCACGCCGACTTGATGTGCGCCTCCAGCGAGGCGCCGACGGAGAAGGAGTACGCCTTCGGCGATACGCCTCCGGCGATGGACAGGTTGGGAAAAGACAACATAGTCGGAGCATACGCTCCACCGCGGCGAACTCGAGGCTGGAAGCCCTCCGCGATGACAACTTTAGAGCCGGCGGACGATGGCGGCGGGAGAATTCAACGTTCACGCATGCAAATGCGCGCAGTGCGGAGTCGTGAATTCGAGCATGCGAGGGAGAACCGTTAGGCCGTATAGCCGGCTGCGTAATCAAGTTTGATTGTACCCACTGCCTACGAAGAGCGTTGTGCGATATTGATTTCAGAGAAGAAAAGTCTGCTCTCCACTCTCATTCTCTCATTCTTGATTGTGAGTTTTCCAGCTTCAGAGCTTCAGACGTGCAGCTCAATCGGGCGGAGAAACCTTCAGTGAGTTGGAGAGAGTGCAAGAATCAGTGAGACGGAAGGAGTGCGTAGCAACCAGGCGCACGGAGTTGAATTGCGCGAGGATCTTGATGGACCCTGCAGAGAGTTTGAGAGTAGAGAAATTGAGCGCGCAAGGGAGGAGAGAGCAATTTCAGTTAGTGTCTGAGCGGCCGACGCGCAGCGGCGATTGTGAGAGATCGAGCGAGAGGGAAGAGCGTCTGTGTGTGTAGGGAGAGCAAGAAATATGTCGAAGATCCCCAGCTGCGAGTGTCTCCACTCAGAGTGCCGTAGATTGGTCTGCGCGCATTCCAGGATGTGTTGACAAGGTTGAAGCTTGATTTCCTCCTGTGGGGATGGAATTGGACGTGTCCGGAGATGGTGCGCGAATATTTGCGGCAGAAACACCAGCCCGCGCGCGGATTCTGCCCCCACCCAGAGAGGTGGGACATTAGTCACTGGGCGCAGGTATTAGGAAGGTGTGCAGGGGAGGAAGGATATCTCCTCTTCGAGGCCGAAAGCGTGAAGGTGTCGAAGGAGGAAGAGAACTCCTACAATGATCTTTTCAAGGTTGGCAAGCATCCCAAGAACGGTTTCCGGACGCGGGATTACAAAGATCGATTGCGGAGAAATGTCGCGACTGCATTGCTTCAAATATTGCAGCCGACCAAGACCGCCTACATGCATGGTTGGCAAGTGGAATTTGTGGAGCTAGTGTTGTAAGGAGCTCCGGTTCATTGGGCACGGCTCCTGTGGAAGGTGACGCGCCAACATGCGCAAGAAGAGAGAGGAGGGACCCTCAATCATCTTTCGCCTTACCTGATCGTGTTCTATCGAGCAATGGGATGTTTGACAGCTTCAGAGCGGGTGCGATTTCCGCTGCTGATCTGGAGTAATCCGGGTAGATACTTGCGGGAGGCTAAAGTGGACAAAGATCCGGATGAAGCACCTGCCAGTCCAGCTCCAGCTCCGGCTCCGGCAAGAGTAGAAGAAGAGCATCGAAGTGAGCGCGCACCGCGGAAGCGGAAATGGGATGAGAGACCAGAAGACAGGTAGCCGGAAGCTTCCGCTGCGCCGACTCGGAGTCGGCCAACCCACGAGCTTTACAGCCGGCCGAAATAGAGGGCATGTAAGATGGTGTTGCCAACTAGCAGTGCGGAGACCGGGCATACTCCGGTCCGGCGGAATGTCCTGCCCACTCAGGAGGAGATAATCGCGCAGGTTCTGGGGAGGTCGATGAACCCCTCTGCGCAGAAGGCGCGGATGCCTTCGGAAGACGTCAGGCGAACTAAGAGTCGGCCGACTACGAGTCGGGCGACTGAAGGTCGACCAACTTCAGGTCGGCGAGAACAGCGTGTTGAACCAGACAACAGCCCGGAAGCAGAAGAGAGTTTGGCTGCAAAGCCAACGACTGTGGTACCCCACTTTTGGTAATTTTGAGGAAATTAAAACATTTTTGGAAAACTGTACCCTGGCAGCAATGTAAATAGCCTTCGGTGCATCAAAACAGAGTAAATTCTGAAGATCGCGGAGATTCTCGAGGGATCTCGTAGAATCTAGGAGTTGGGTGCAGCAGTAAGGACGGGCAACACCCTCCCTGCGAGCTCTGCAGTTAGGATCCCTACGGCGCAAGGCGCAAAACCCGCCTTCGGAGCTGCGTCCGCGGCGGTAGGGAAATCCTTCATATTTAGGTCAACCTCAGGACGCCTTGACCTAGCTAGGGTCTCGTTGGAAAGAGCTCGACGCACTGATTCCAACGAGCCCAAGAACGCCAACAGCGGATAAGGACTCCGGGAGTTATGAAGGTTGTAAGATACTCAGCTCTTCGCCTACGCACAGGCGGAGAAGTTTTGTCCTATGCGCGGACGAAGGAAGTTTGCCTGTGCACAGGCGAAATAGGGTTTGAGGTAGGCGCGAAGTTCGCCTACGCACGGGCGCCCGCCTGTGCACAGGCACTTCGGCGTCGGCGGGAAATCCGCCTTGGGCCCTAGAAATGCGCCTTGTGAGGTAGAAATTGTACGGCGCCTTCTGCGCCAGCGCAGCGCCGCGGGCGAGCAAGGAGCCGCCAGAATAGTCAAATCCGTACGGACCGTACGGACGGGACGGATTGATGCGCTCTTGGACGGACGGTGTTGCGGCGGCGGAAGTGCCGACGAAGAGACAAGGAACGGCCAGTCTGGACGGAGACGGCTGACCGCGGTCAACGCCTTCCGCGCCAGCGCGTCACCGCGGACGCAATTCGCCTGCGCACAGGCGAGCGCCTGTGCTGTAATAACCCACCAAAGGCTAAAACTGCAGTATGGTGGTAAAAAGATCGAACCCACAGGGACAGAGGCAACACAGAGAGTAAAAAGTGTCACGTTTAACAGATTTTTGTAGAGTTTGAATTCTAGGCGACTATCACTCCCAGAAATACTGCAGTGCTCGACTCGGAGGATGCTCGGAGGATGCACGGTACAGCGTGGTCACTCAACACACACACACACACACACCTGAAACTGGCAAAAGCACAACTCGGAGGTCGGTCAGGACCTCCGCTTCGGATTTCAGGAGGAAAGTGTCTCAAAAGTTCACTCAGCGGTTTTGCAGGTAGTGACTCCCACTCCGGCTTTTACTGCCCTTCCGCCAGGAACTAGCGTAGGGTACCCGGACTGGACTTCCCACTTCGGAACGAAGCCTCTTCATACGCCGTGGACGTCACCCTCGACTCTCACACCAAACGCAGGGAGTGCAGACCCGACTGAGAACTTAACTGAGACACGATCCAGTAACACACACACAACCTGAATTGCAAACCAAGGCTTACACGAAGTAATAAAACTTCACATTGGCATTCAGGGGAAACTTCCCGTAGGAGTACAATCAGGATATGTCACTCGAAGGAGTAAGGGGGAACTGTTCAAGTATCTAACTCGCAGCCGGCTCTGAGCATCAGAAATCACCCGCAGGTGCAGATCCGCACTACTCAAGTCTCTAACCGGGTGCTAGCTCTGAACATTCGGCCGAAGGCCTTCAACTACAACATACGGTAACTTCGCTATGCTGCAGCTTCTCTACGTGGTGCCAGGACCAAAATGCACAAACACGCCAAGAAAGTGAGTTCCTGATCTGCACTTCCGAAACTGGAAGAGTCCCAAGGCAAAACGCCTTGATCTACTTTATACCCTCAAAGGTCCTAACTAACACTACGCTATGCTATCTACTACTCGCAACATCTGCGCGAAACCAAACTATACTACTGCACTCGGCGGATCCGGTGTTGCGCCTCCTGCGCGCCGGACTGCTCCGCTCGCTGTCTCTACCTTGCCAGTCTTCCGACCGGCTGCGCAACCCCAGGCGTCGGAGGGCTGCAGTCACTTCCGACTCTAAGTGCGCCATAGTGTCGCGCGCACCCGACAAGAAGGTTTCTAATTTCCTCGCTACTCGCCGCCGACTCCGACTGTCACCCTCCGTCAATGCCGCCGCCCGAAGCTCGAACTCCCTGAGTGTGAACCTCTCTTGAGCTGCCACCTCCCAATGGGCGTATCCTTTTAGGCAGTGAGTCACCCGCGTCGCCAACTCTTCTCGCGCCCTGCAGCTGCCTTCTACCTCCGCCAGCTGCATTTCTGCTTCCGCACGCTGCGCCCTCAAATCTGAGCACTCGGATTGCAAGTTGCGCAACAACTCCTCATCCTCCTTGCGGGCTCTTTGACTTTCTTCTAAGGCGCGCGTCCGGCGCGCAAGCTCTGCTGCTAGGATGCGGTTTTGTCTCCGCTCTTCCTGCAATTCTGACTGGATCTTTGCCCGCATTAGCTCGGCCTTCGCCTGGCTTTTCGTCGTCGCATCCTCCCTCTGCTGCTGCAAGGCTTGGTATAGCTTCTGTGTGACCGCCAGGTGTTGTCGGAGGGCGGTGTTCCTTTCCACATATACTTGGCACCTAGAGGCCCAAGTGGCCACCTTGCTCCTCGTCCTGCGCTTGACAGTCTCAACATAAGACTGCGGTTTTCCAGTACCCGAGTACTTGGATGTCTTGCGATCCAGATATCGCAGGAGAGGGACTATCTGCTCGCACAACACCCCTGTTGGCGTTTTCTGCACAGAGTCCGCTTCCTGCTCTTCCGAGCTCGTCTCATCCTCAGTCTCGAGGATTTCAGTCGCCACCGAATCCCTTGGCGACTCCCTGGAACTGTGGCGCGCAGTAGCTTCCGCTGCGACTGCCACACCACTGCCCGCTAAAATATCCAGGGCAGTGGAGGATCCCACTGCTTGAGCCCCTATTCCGGCTCGATCTTCGGTCTCCGAAGGGGTCGACGCCGCAGTGACTCTTGTCACCTTTGCACCGCCCGCTTCTGCTGCCTGCCCTTCCGGCGCAATCTGCGCGGAAGGTGTCTTCGCTGAAGGTGCGTCCGCCGAAGGCGTCCGCACACTGGTCGCCGGCCCTGTCCGTCTCGCAGTCGGCGAATCCGGCCGACTCTCTGTTGACTAACTCGCAGTCGACCGACTAGCAGTTGTCCGACTGGGAGTCGAATACACCCTGCGCGTCTTCACTCCACTTGGCCTGCTTGCTAGTGGCGTTTTCTCAGAAGTGTCTTCCGCCGAAGACGACCTTCTGAGGGTTGTTGGCTCGTCAGCCAAACTCTCTTCTGCTTCCGGCCTGCTGTCCGGTTCAACGCGCCGCTCAGTTGGCCTTCCTTCCGCTTGTCGACCTTCAGTCGCCCGACTCGTAGTCGGCCGACTGTCAGTCCGTCCATCTCCTTCCGAAGGCATTGGTGCCTTCTGCGCAAAGGTATTTGTCGACTTCCCTAGAATCTGCGCGATTATTTCCTCCTGCGTGGGATTCCGCCGGACCGGAGTACGCCCGGTCTCCTCAATACTAGTTGGCATTTTGCGTGCCCTCTGTTTTGGTCGACTGTGAGGCTCGTGGGTGGGCCGACCACGAGTCGGCGCAGCTGGCACTTCCGGCTGCCTGTCCTCAGGTCTCTCATCCCACTTCCGCTTTCGCGGAATGCGCTCACTTCGACGTTCTTCTGCTGCTCTTGTTGGGGCCGGAGCCGGAGCCGGACTGGCAGGTTCCTCGTCCGGATCCGTGTCTACTTCGGCCTGTCGTGAGTATCTACCTGGATAGATCCGGGTCAGCAGCGGAAACCGTGTCCGCTTTGAATTTGTCAATCATCCCATCGCCCGATAAAACACAATCAAGTAAGGCGAAAGATGATTGAGGGTTCCTCCTTTCTCTTCTTGCGCATGTTGGCGCGTTACCTTCCACAGGAGTCGTGCTAAATGCACTGGAGCTCCTGACAACACTAGCTCCACAAATTCTACCTGCCAACCATGCATGTAAGCGGTCTTGGTCGGCTGCAATATCTGCAGCAATGCAGTCGCGACATGTCTCCGCAATCGATCTTTGTAATCCCGTGTCCGGAAACCGTTCTTGGGATGCCTGGCAACTTTGAAGAGCTCATTGTAGGAGATTTCTTCCTCTTGGGACACCTTCACGCTATCGGCCTCGAAGAGGAGATCCCCTTCCTCGCCGGCACACCTGCCCAACACCTGCGCCCAGTTACAAATGTCCCATCTTTCTGGATGTGGACGGAATCCGCGTGAGGGCTTGTGTCTCTCCTGCAGATACTCGCGCACCATCTCCGGACATGTCCAGTTCCACCCCCACAGGAGGAAATCGAGCTTCAGCCCCAGCAGCACATCTTGAAATGCGCGTAGACCGATCTGCGGCACCCTGAGGGGAGACACTCGCAGCTGGAGAACCTTCGACATTGCGTTTCCTGCACACACAAACGTTCTCCCTTTCGCTCGCCCTCTCACAATCGCCACTGCGCGTCGGCCGCTCAAGCACTGACTGCTCACTCTCTCTTCGCTCACGCTCAAGTTCGCTACTCGCAATTCTCTCCAAGGTCTGTCAAGATCCTTGCGCAACTCGTCTCCGCACTCTCTCCTCTCACTGCAGGTCTCTCCGCCCTTGCGCGTAATCTTGGAAGCTGGAACTCGCAAAATCAAGAATGAGAGAATGAGACTGGAGAGCAGTCTTTTCTTCTCCGAATTCAAGAACGTCCAACGTTCTTACTGGTTACAACGTACGCAGCCGGCTATAAGGCCTAACGGTTCGCACTTTGCATGCGCGAATTCACGTCTCCGCACTGCGCGCATTCGCATGCGTGAATGTTGAATTCTCCCGCCGCCGCCGTCTTCCGGACTCGAGTCCGCCGTAGGGTATACGTCGGCTATGTTGTCTTTCCCTAACCCGTCCATCACCGGAGGCGCGTCGCCGCTGGCGTGCTCCTTATCCGTCGGCGCCTTGCTGGAGGCGCACATCCAGTCGGCGCGAATTACGCCGGCGCGTATTCGTACCGCTTATTTTGTCCTCTATGCCTCGTCCATTGCTGACGGCGCATATCCGCCAGCGCAAATCATGCCAGCGCATCCAGCCATCAGCGCCACGTTGGAGGCGTACATCCGACCGGCGCTTTCCTTCCATGAGCAGCCGCCAAAGGCGCTACCGACTCTGAGTTGGTTTCCTCCCATGAGCGCGCGATTCCGCCGAAGGCGCATCGCCGAGGGCGTACGGGAGTCCTTTCCGACTGTGAACCCTAGCGCGAACGGCGCATGTCCGGCTATGAGTTTTCCGACGCTCATAACTTCTCCGTCCCTGATCCATCTCCAACGCTTTTGGGCTCGTTAGAACAAGCGTCCCGAGCTCTTTCTAATGCACTTTCAACCAACTGGATCTACTATGTATTCCGATCGTTATGAAGGTTTTCCCTTTCCGCGCTATCGGCGCATCGCCGAAGGCGCACTCATGGTCGGACGCCTTCAGAGGTCCGGGCCCTTCTTCTGACGTCTTTAGCAAAACCTCCTCCTGAGGTGTCTGCGCCGGAAGCGTAGCTTCCTTATACGCTGGAAGCGCGTGAGTAGAGACACCTTAGAAAAGGAGCTTTTGCCGAAGGCGCCGAATACATTGGCGTTGGTACATCCGACTACGCGATTCTTCGTGACCTCGTGACGATCTCATCAATCCACTCTATTTAACGTACCCTTTTCTAACTACAAACACAGCTTTGGTACTAGTTTTCTAAAATTGTTTTAATTCTGCAAAAAAAAAAAAAGTGTGTTACCACATGTGCACAGGAGGATGAAGTTCCGCGCCGGCGGAGAATCCGCCGAGGAGTCTGCCTACGCACAGGCGGGAGTTGAACTTTTGTCCGACATGCGGACACACGCGTCGAGGCAGAAGGGGATTGGCTGAGGAGCGGTACGAACGAGTGTACCGCGCAAGGCGGAAAACTCGCCTTCGGCGCTGCGCACCCATGTCCGCGGTGTAGTACGCTCGCGGAGTTCAAATCCGCCAATTCGAGCGTGAGAGTTTAATCGGCGACGGCGGAGCGTGAAGCCGCGCGTGAGAGCGGAGACCGTTTCAGCGTAGAGCCGGCGCGGCCATCAATTGAGACGTCCTCCACGAGCAAGAGCCGACCATGACCTTCGACCGGGCGGCGGAGAGCGTCCCATTCTTGAATTCGCGATTCCATTCTCTTGTGCGAGCTGCGCGCGTCCATCTGCTGGCTGCTAAGCATTCTCGACATCGCCGCACAGAGGATTTCTTGGTGATTGAGGGAGAAGTGAGTGCGCGTGATTTGGAATTGAGGGCGATTAGAGTTTGCCGAGGAAGAAAGGAGCTCGAGCGGTGCGGAAGTAGAATGAGCGGGCGAGCGAACTCCAGGAACGCAATGACGAGACCGGGCCGATTGCGGATGCTGCCGCTTCGTCTACCACAGAACGGGCTGCGCGCTTTCGAGGAGCGCTTGATAGCAAGAAAGCTCGATTTCTTGCTATGGGGATGGAACTACATCTGTGCGGATATGGTGCGCGAGTGGCTAGAGCCACAGGGACCACCCTCGCGCGGATTGCGTCCGCATGTTGATCGGTGGACAGTCCAAGATTGGGCGCAGGCATTGGGAAGATGTGCCGGCATGCCAGGGCATCTCCTCTTCGACAGTGAGAGCATCAAGGTGACCAAGCAGGAAGAGGCGCAATTTGTGGAGCTGTTCAACACCGGGAGGTCTACCAAGAATGGGTACAGGACCTGCGATTACAAGGATCGATTCCGCCGGACTTTGTCCGCGGCGTTGATGCAATTACTGCAGCCACACCGCGCCTGCTACGTCACATTGTGGCAGGTCTCTTTTGTGGAGTGCGTCATCGAGGGAACTCCAATTCACTGGGCGAGCATCCTGCACAGGGTGATGCGACAGCACGCTTTTGAGGAGAAGGGGGGAACTCTAAACCATCTCTCTCCTTTCCTCATCAATTTTTAGCGACAGCGGAATTGTTTGACAGCGGCGGAGCTTGCGCGTTTTCCGCCGTTGTCCGTCAACCATCCCGGGAAGTATGTGCGGGAGAATGAGGTCGACACTGATGCAGAGCAGTCACCGACTTCTACTCCGTCAAGGCGGAGGGACGAAGGGAGGAACACTCCTGCAGCTGGAGCGCCGCGGAAGCGGCGATGGAGAGAGGAGTCCAAAGAGGAGCAGCATCAAGAACCCTCTGCTCCCATTCGACCGCGGCCATTGTACGAGTCATACAGCCGCCCGAAGCACGCAGACTATTGTTACCAGCCAACAGCGCGGACACGGCGACGATTGCGACGGAGAAAGGAAGTGCGTCGCCAGAGAAGAATGAGGAAGCGCGGACGTCCGCAGGAGCAACGGACCACGCTGCAGCCTCGACGGGCAAGAGGCCGCCTACGGGCCAAGGGCCTCCGGAGTTACCACGTGCGTTGCGGACAGGTGTTCCGTTTGCGCACAGGTGAGCCTCCGCGGACGGAAGAGACTCCGCGGACGGACGAGCCTCCGCGGACAAACGATCACAAGCGGACGTAGACCTTCTTCTACGTCCACTTTCTGCACAAGCGGACGTAGTCCGCCTGTGCACAGGTCACCTCCACACGTGCCGCCTGTGCACAGGCAGGAATCACCCCCGTTCCAACGTAGGAAGGGGAAGGAGCCGGCGGAAGAGCCGCCTACGAGACACCGGCCTTCGGGGCCAGACCCACAACCCATTCTGCGGGAGCTTGAGAGGCACCATCCGTAGCTTCACCGATGTCGACATCGCGTTCTTGAAATTGGTTTGCGCAACTCTCTCTCTGCTATGCCCTAGCCTCTTGCTTGCGGTTCTGTTTCTTCTGCAAACTCTAATCTCTCTCAATTCCAAATGTCGCGCACTCAATTCTCTCACTTCCACCGGGTAACTCTCCGCGCGATGGTGTCTAGAACTTCTCTCGGCTAGAAGGTGGACGCGCGCAGCTCACACAAGAAATTGAAATCGCAAATTCAAGAATGGGGTGTACTTTGTCCGCTCGCAGGGGTTCATGGTCGTGCTGCGTCAGATTCTCTATCACCGGATTCAAAAAGTGGGTTCTTCTGTCACTGACGATCTCTAGTGGACACCCGTAGCGTGTGATGATCGATTCGAATAAGAAGGTTGCTACTGTCGCTGCGTCGTTCTTCCGTGTAGCCTCGGCCTCTACCATCTTGGTCGCATAGTCCGTGGCTACCAATATGTAGCGCCTGCGAGTGTGTCTAGTGACAGGTTGTATGGGTCCTACGAAGTCGGTTCCCCATTTTTCAAATGGTGCCAAGAGCATGATCGGTGTTAGAGGCCATCTTGTGGTGGGTGTCGGTCTTCCCGTCCTCTGGCAGCTATCACATTTGCGAATGTAGTCGTGTACATCTTCAAACATCGTCGGCCACCAGTATCCTGCATTCACAATTTTGGTCACCGTATTCCTGGTGGCGTAATGACCACCAGCGTCTTCTGTGTGCATTGCTCTAACAACATGTGGAACTTCGGACTCCTCTAAGCATCTGCACAGCCTCTCATCGGCCATCTTCTTGAATAAGACTCTGTAATAACCCACTAAAGGCTAAAACTGCAATATAGTGGTAGAAAGGTCGAACCCACAGGGATTGAGGAACACACAGGGTACAAAGTGTCACGTTTAACAGACTATTGAGGAGTTTGAATTCTCAGGCGACTGTCACTCCCAGAAATACTGCAAGTGTCCACTTGGAGCGCACTCGGAGGTCGCACAGTGCAACGTAACACACACACACACACACCTAAAACTACAGAAACACAACCCACAAATCCGTTAGGACCTCTACTCAAGATTTCAGGGGGAAAGTCTCTCGCGAGCACACTCAGCGAAGCTGCGGGTAGTGACTTCCAACTCCGGTTTTTACAACACTTCCACTAGCTGGCTGCTAGTGTAGGAAACCCGGTTTGGACTGCCTACTTCGGATCGAAGTCACTCATACGCGGTGAACACCACTCTCAACTCACAAAACGCGCAGAGAACACAGGTCCGCACTGAAGGACTCACTGAGAAACATTCCAGTAACACAACAACAGTCTATTGAAGAGTTTGAATTCTAAGGCACTTGTCATTCCCAGAAATACTACAGGGGTTACCCTCAAGGCACCTGCTGCAGCGTAACCTGAATTTACAACCAAGGCTTACACGAAGTAGCAAAACTTCACTTTGGCATTCAAGGGAAAAATCCCGAAGGAGTACAATCAGAAAGAAACACTCGAAGGTGTAGGGGCAAAACTATTCAAGTATCTAACCAGTCACTAGCTCTGAGCATCGGCAGTCACCCGCAGGTGCAGATCCGAACTACTCAAGTCTCTAACCAATGAACTAGCTCTGAACATTCGGCCGAAGGCCTTCTGCTACAAAATGCGGAACGCCAAGCTGTAGCTCCTCGTGCGTGGTGACAGAACTAAGGGCACGAACACACAGAGAAAATGAGTTCCTGATCTGTACTTCTGAAATTGGGAAAGAACCCAAGGCAAAACGCCTTGAACTATTTTATACCTCCTAAATCCTAACTAGCACTACACTGCACTACGCTACACGCCTGCACGGAACCACGCTACACTACACTCCGCGGAACCTGTGCTACGTCTCCTGCGCGACGGACTGCCGCGCACTTACTCCCTACCCTGCCAGTCTTCCGCTCGACTGCGCAGTCCCAACCGTTGCAACGCCGCGGACACCTCCACCTCGAGGGTGGACATGGTATCCCGCGCCTTCAACAGAAACGCGTCTAGCTTCTTTGCCACCTTCCGCCGACTCCTGCTGTCGCTTGCCAACAACCCTGCTGCGCGAAGTTCAAACTCACGCAGTGTGAGTTTCTCCTGCACCGCCACTTCCCAGTGGGCGTAGCCCTTGAGACAGTGGGCGACACGCCTCGCCATCTCCTCCTTCTTGCGATCTGCCTCTCGCCTGCGATCCTCTTCAATTACCACTGTAATAACCCACTAAAGGCTAAAACTGCAATATAGTGGTAGAAAGGTCGAACCCACAGGGACAGAGGAACACACAGGGTACAAAGTGTCACGTTTTAACAGACTATTGAGGAGTTTGAATTCTCAGGCAACTGTCACTCCCAGAAATACTGCAAGTGTCCACTCGGAGCGCATTCGGAGGTCGCACAGTGCAGCGTAAAACACACACACACACACACACACCTGAAACTACAGAAACACAACCCAGAGATCCGTTAGGACCTCTACTCAAGATTTCAGGGGGGAAAAAGTCTCTTGCGAGCACACTCGGCGAAGCTGCGGGTAGTGACTTCCAACTCCGGCTTTTACAACACTTCCACTAGCTTGCTGCTAGTGTAGGAAACCCGGTTTGGACTGCCTACTTCGGATCGAAGTCACTCATACGCGGTGAACAACACTCTCAACTCACAAAACGCGCAGAGAACACAGGTCCGCACTGAAGGACTCACTGAGAAACATTCCAGTAACACAACAACAGTCTATTGAAGAGTTTGAATTCTCAGGCACTTGTCATTCCCAGAAATACTACAGGGGTTACCCTCCAGGCACCTGCTGCAGCGTAGCCTGAATTTACAACCAAGGCTTACACGAAGTAGCAAAACTTCACTTTGGCATTCAGGGGAAAAATCCCAAAGGAGTACAATCAGAAAGAAACACTCGAAGGTGTAGGGGCGAAACTGTTCAAGTATCTAACTAGTCACTGGCTCTGAGCATCGGCAGTCACCCGCAGGTGCAGATCCGAACTACTCAAGTCTCTAACCAATGTACTAGCTCTGAACATTCGGCCGAAGGCCTTCAGCTACAAAATGCGGAACGCTAAGTTGTAACTCCTCGTGCGTGGTGACAGAACTCAAGGACACAAACACGCAAAGGAAATGGGTTCCTGATCTGCACTTCTGATGGGAAAGAACCCCAGGCAAAACGCCTGGAACTATTTTATACCTTCTAAGTCCTACCTAGCACTACACTGCACTACGCTACACGCCTGCACGGAACCACGCTACACTACACTCCGCGGAACCTGTGCTACGTCTCCTGCGCGGCGGACTGCCGCGCACTAACTCCCTACCCTGCCAATCTTCCGCTCGACTGCGCAGTCCCAAACGCTGCAACGCCGCAGACACCTCCACTTCGAGGGCGGACATAGTATCCTGCGCCCTGGACAGAAAAGCATCGAGCTTCTTTGCTACCTTCCGCCGACTCCTACTGTCGCCTGACAACAACCCGGCTGCGCGAAGTTCAAACTCACGCAGTGTGAGTTTCTCCTGCGCCTTCACTTCCCAGTGGGCGTAGCCCTTGAGTCAGTGGGCGACACGCCTCGCCGTCTCCACCTTCGTGCGATCTGCCTCCTTCCTGCGATCCTCTTCAATTATCACTAATTGCGATTCGGCCTCAGCACGTTGCGCTCTCAATTCGCCACACTCTGACTGTAACCTGCGGATTAACTCCTCATCCGCCTGCCGTGCGAGCTGACATTGTTCCAACAACCGCGTCTGTCGCACGAGCTCCTCTGACAAAATCCGATTCTGGGCCTGCTCAGAAATTAGTGCTTCCTTGACCTTCACCTGCTCCTTGGTGAGCTCGTCCAGTTTCTCATCCCTCACCTTCTCGGAGTACTTGTAGAATTTCTGATTAAGTTTATACTGACCCCACAAGCATGCATGCTTCTCCTTCAATTCCCTCAACTCCTGGTCCACTCTAGCTAACAGCTTGCTGGTGTGGACTTTAGTGCGAGTCCGCCTGCGCACTAACTCGATGTAAGATCCCGGCTGAAGTGGGTCGGCGTATTTATCGACCTTGCGATCCAAGTACCTCAGCAACGGAATCACCTGCTCAGAGAGCGCCGCCGCTGGCGCTCCAACAATTTCCTCCTCCTCCTCCTCGGTGTCCTCTGCTCCTGACATTTCTTCGGTGGAGCCTCCGTCGTCATCATCCGAGTGGAGAATTTCAGTCGCCATTGATTGCGTCGGCGACTGGCCCGAGTGGGGCTGCACGTCGTCGACGTGTGCTGCCTGCGAAGGCACGTCTGCAGCCTCGCTGCTCTTCGCCAAAATGTCTAAGGCGGTAGGCGAATGTGCCCGTGCGGCATCCCCGCCGCTCGCTTGTTGGTCGTCTACCGTGTCCTCTCTGCCGCCGACGCCCGCCGCCGAAGGCGATCGAGCGGAGGGTGGCTGCGCGGGGTTTGATTGCGCATCGCGCATCGAAATTTCATCCCGCGGACAGTCACTCCGCTCCTCCGTCTGTTGCTGCTCCCTTGATCGGTCCGTGGGGGCTGTGCTTGGCCTGTGCGCAGGCGCAAATGCCGGCGCCTTGTCCGCCGCAAGCGTAGCGCCGCGGACATCCATCGTCAAAGGCGACATGGCCGGGGGCCGCTCGCCCGATGTCCCTTGGCCTATAGGCCCTACCGCCGAAGGTGCATCTATCGGCGGACTACCCGCCGATGGTGCGGCCTCCGCACGCTCCCTGCTCGTATCTCCTCGGCTCGAAGGCCCTGGCGCCGAAGGCGCAAATTGCGGCGCGTGGTGCGCCGGAGGGTCTGGCTGCGAGGGCCGGTGTCTCGTAGGCGGCTCTTCCGCCGGCTCCTTCCCCTTCCTACGTTGGAACAGGGGTGATTCCTGCCTGTGCACAGGCGGCACGTGTGGAGGTGACCTGTGCACAGGCGGACTGCTCCTTTCCACGCGTAAGCGTAGATCTACGTCCACTTGTGATCGCCTGTCCGCGGAGGCTCGTCCGTCCGCGGAGTCTCGTATGTGCGCAAACGGAACATCTGTCCGCAACGCACGTGGTAACTCCGGAGGCCCTTGGCCCGTAGGCGGCCTCTCTCCCGTCGAGGCTGCAGCGTGGTCTGTTGCTCCTGCGGTCGTCCGCGCTTCCTCATGCTTCTCTGGCGACGCACTTCCTTTCTCCGTCGCAATCGTCGCCGTGTCCGCACTGTTGGCTGGTAACACCAGTCTGCGTGCCTTCTGCTTCGGCCGGCTGTATGACTCGTACAACGGCCGCGGTCGAATGGGAGCAGAGGGTTCTTGATGCTGCTCCTCTTCGGACTCTTCTCTCCATCGCCGCTTCCGCGGCACTCGTGCTGCAGGAGTGTTTCTCCCTTCGTCCCTCCGCCTTGATGGGGTAGAAGTCGGTGACTCCTCTGCATCAGTGTCGACCTCATTCTCCCGCACATACTTCCCGGGATGGTCGACGGACAACGGCGGAAAATGCACATGCTCCGCCGCTGTCAAACAATTCCGCTGTCGATAAAAATTGATGAGGAAAGGAGAGAGATGGTTTAGAGTTCCCCCCTTCTCCTCAAAAGCGTGCTGTCGCATCACCCTGTGCAGGATGCTCGCCCAGTGAATTGGAGTTCCCTCGATGACGCATTCCACAAAAGAGACCTGCCACAATGTGATGTAGCAGGCGCGGTGTGGCTGCAGTAGTTGCATCAGCGCCGCGGACAAAGTCCGGCGAAATCGATCCTTGTAATCACGGGTCCTGTACCCATTCTTGGTAGACCTCCCGGTCTTGAACAGCTTCACAAATTGCGCCTCTTCCTGCTTGGTCACCTTGATGCTCTCACTGTCGAAAAGGAGATGCCCTGGCATGCCGGCACATCTTCCCAATGCCTGCGCCCAATCTTGGACTGTCCACCGATCAACATGCGGACGCAATCCGCGCGAGGGTGGTCCCTGTGGCTCTAGCCACTCGCGCACCATATTCGCACAGATGTAGTTCCATCCCCATAGCAAGAAATCGAGCTTTCTTGCTATTAAGCGCTCCTCGAAAGCGCGCAGCCCGTTCTGTGGTAGGCGAAGTGGCACCATCCGCAATCTGCCCGGTCTCGTCATTGCGTTCCTGGGGTTCGCTCGCCCGCTCATTCTACTTCCGCACCGCCCGAGCTCCTTTCTCTCTCGGCAAACTCTAATCGCCCTCAATTCCAAATCCCGCGCACTCACTTCTCCCTCAATCACCAAGAAATCCCCTGTGCGGCGACGTCGAGAATGTTTAGCAGCCAGCAGATGGATACGCGCAGCGCGCACAAGAGATTGGAATCGCAAATTCAAGAATGGGACGCTCTCCGCCGCCCGGTCGAAGGTCATGGTCGGCTCTTGCTCGTGGAGGACGTCTCACTTGATGGCCGCGCCGGCTCTACGCTGGAACGGTCTCCGCTCTCACGCGCGGCTTCACGCTCCGCCGTCGCCGATTAAACTCTCACGCTCGAATTGGCGGATTTGAACTCCGCGAGCGTATTACCCCGCGGACATGGGAGCGCAGCGTCGAAGGCGAGTTTTCCGCCTTGCGCGGTACACTTGTTCGTACCGCCCCTCGGCCAATCCCCTTCTGCCTTGACGCGTGTGTCCGCATGTCGGACAAAAGTTCAACTCCTGCCTGTGCGCAGGCGAACTCCTCGGCGGATTCTCCGCCGGAACTTCATCCTCCTGTGCACAGGCGCTCGCCTGTGCGCAGGCGAATTCCGTGCGCGGCGTCGCGCTGGCGCGGAAGGCGTTGACCGTGGTCAGCCGTCTCCGTCCAGTCTGTCCGTTCCTTGTCTCTTCGTCGGCGCTTCCGCCGCCGCAACTCCGTCCGTCCAAGAGCGCACCCGTCCCGTCCTCATGGTCCGTACAGATTTGATTACTCTGGCGGCTCCTTGCTCGTCCGCGGCGCCGCGCTGGCGCAGAAGGCGCCGTACACTTTCTACCTCACAAGGCGCATTTCTAGGGCCCAAGGCGGATTTTCCGCCGACGCCGAAGCGCCTGTGCACAGGCGAACGCCTGTGCGTAGGGTAGGGGACTTCGCGCCTCCCCAAACCCTACTTCACCTGTGCACAGGCGAACGCCTTCGTCCGCGCATAGGACAAAACTTGATTCCCCCTTCCGCGTAGGCGGAATTCCCGCCGGTGGCGAACTCCTTCCGCCGAAGGCGACCGTCTCCGTATCTTCCAATAGTGATAACTCCCTAAGTCCTCATCCGTTCCAAGCGTTCTTGGACTCGTTGGAATCAGTGCGTCGAGCTCTTTCCAACGAGACTCTAACTTGGTCAAGGCGCCCGAGGGTCGACCTAATTATGGAGGATTTCCCTACCGCCGCGGACGCAACCCCCGAAGGCGGGTTTTGCGCCTTGCGTCACAGGGATCCTAACTGCAGAGCTCGCAGGGAGGGTGGTGCCTGTCCTTACAGCTGCACCCCAAATCCTAGATTCTACAAGATCCCTCGAGAATCCCCGCGATCTTCCGGATTCACTCCGTTTTGATGTACCGAAGGCTATTTACAATGCTGCCAGGGTACAGTTTTCCAAAAATGTTTTAATTTCCTCAAAATTGCCAGAAGTGGGGTACCACATGCTCCCCTCCTCAATTGTGAGCGCCCACGCGAACACTCACATGTGGTATTTCTTCAACCGCCACCCGTTCACTCGGGTGCCTAACAAATCGCCGGCCAGGTCCGCAAGTTGGATGGATCCATTCGAGAAGACTTCGACAACCCTGTAAGGTCCCATCCATCTTAGGTGCAGTTTGCCTGGGAATCTGGCATGCCTGCTGTCGTAGAGCAATGCCAAATCACCCGCCTGCAGGAGTACAGGTTTGATCTTTTTATCGTATCTCTCCTTCCGGCGGAGCTGGAT
Organism: Marchantia polymorpha subsp. ruderalis; assembly: GCA_037833965.1. Lineage (NCBI taxonomy): Eukaryota > Viridiplantae > Streptophyta > Marchantiopsida > Marchantiales > Marchantiaceae > Marchantia > Marchantia polymorpha. The sequence continues at coordinate 1,595,691 of AP031357.1, forward strand.
TTTCCTGGTGCGATCTTCGGCGTCTCGTCTCCTCTCATCCAGCAGCGTGACCTCCTGTAACCTGTAGAGCTGACTCTCCTCTGCGCCCATCCTCTGCAAATCCAGCGTTCGTTGGGTGGGTACTTCAAATTCGATCGGGAGGATCGGGAGTTGCCCATACACCAGAAAATATGGTGTCTGTTTGGTCGTGATCTTCTCAGCTGTCCGGTACGCCCATAGTGCGGCTGCTAGCTTCGTATCCCAGTCGTGAGCGTGATTCACCGTGACCTTGAGTAGTATTTTACACAGCAGACCATTGGACTTCTCCGTCAATCCATTCGCCTTGGGATTGTATGGAGTAGTCTTCCGGTGCTTGATGTGGAAATACCGTGTCAGATCTTCGATGATCTGATTCAGAAAATGCGTGCCCCGGTCGCTGACTAGCTCTAAGGGACATCCGTAGCGTGTGATAATCGACTCAAACAAGAAGGCTGCCACTGTGGCAGCATCATCCCTTCTGGTGGCCCTGGCCTCCACCATTTTGGTGGCGTAGTCCGTTGCTACCAGAATGTAGCGCCTTCGTGTGCTTCTAGTCACTGGTTGTATCGGCCCTACAAAGTCAATGCCCCACTTTTCGAAAGGTGCTAGAGGCATGATGGGAGTCAGGGGCCAGCGTGTTGTAGGCGTTGGTCTCCCCGTCCTCTGGCAACTGTCGCACTTGCGGATGTAATCGAGAACATCCTTAAACATGGTCGGCCACCAATACCCCGCATTTAGAATCTTTGTGACCGTGTTCCTGGTGGCATAGTGTCCACCCGCCTCCTCTGTATGCATCGCACTCACTATTCTTGGTACCTCTGATTCCTCCAGGCATCTGCATAAGCGCTCATCTGCCATCTTCTTGAACAAAACCCCCTGCTGGAGTTGGTACGGGCCTGCCTTATGAATAAAGACAGTTCGCTGTTCCAAATCCATGCCTACGGGACACTGAAGGGTTAGCAGATATCGATACAGGTCGGCATAGCGGGACTCATGCCCCGCAGACAACTGAAACAACTCTTCATCTGGAAAATCGTCCACCAATTCCTCCTCTGTCGGCTGGGTCCATAATCGGGACAAGTAATCCGCATTTTCGTGGTGCACCCCTTTCCTGGTCTAGACTGTGTAGGTGAACTCTTGTAGCAACAACACCCACCTGGCGATCCGACCGGATAGGTCGGCTTTCTTGACTAGGTGTTGCAATGCGTAGTGGTCCACATGGAACACAAACTCGTAGCAGATTAGGTAGTGACGGAACTTTTTACAGGAGTACACCATCCCCAACGCTTCTCTCTCCGTCGTGGTGTACTTCCGCTCTGCTAGAGACAGCTGCCGGCTCGCGAAATAAATCGGGTAGTCCTTTTTGTTGTCATCCTTTTGACTCAGTACTACACCGATGGCGAATGCAGATGTGTCAACGTAAACATGGAATGGTCGATTCCAGTCTGGACTCCTTAGCACGGGAGTAGTCGTGAGTTTCGCTTTAAGAGCCTCAAATGCTGACTGCTGGTTCGCACTCCAGGCATAAGGCTCGTCCTTCTTCAACAACTTGGTCAGGTCCGCCGCCAGTATTGCATACAGGTGTATGAATCTTCGGTAGTAGCCCACATGACCCAGGAATGCTCGCAGCTCTCTTAGATTCGTGGGTGGCTCAAGCTTGAGTATAACCTTGACCTTCTCCATGTCCACCGCGATGCCGTCTGCCGAGACCCGATGACCCAACAAGATCCCACTAGTCATAAAGAAAAAGCACTTCTCGGGATGCAACGATAAACTGCTCTCTCTACATTTATCGAAGGTCTGCTTCAAGTGACTTAGGTGTTCAGACCGCTTCCCAAAGACACAAAAGTCATCTATGAATATTTCCAGGAACTTCCTCAGTTGTTCCTGGAAGATATTGGTCATCATCCGTTGAAAGGTGGCAGGCGCGTTGCACAGACCGAAGGGCATCTTGTGGTATGCGTAAGTTCCCCAGTCGGTTGTGAACGTAGTTTTATCCTTGTCCTGTTCCCGGATAGACACCTGATTGTAACCTGAGAACCCGTCCAGGAAGCTATAGCATTCATGTCCTGCGACATGGTCTAGAATGGCATCCGTGAACGGCAACGGGTGATGATCCTTGCGTGTTGCTGCATTCAACTTCCGGAAATCCTGACACACTCGTATCTTACCCGTCAACTTCTTGGGTACGATAACAATCGGCGACACCCATTCACTGCTGAGCACTGGGTAAATAATACCAGCACTCAAGTACTTATCTATCTCCTCCTTAACTAGCAAGGAGTATTTCGGGTTGAGGCGATACTGGCGCTGTCGTATGGGTACTGAGTCGTCCAGTAAATCGATACGGTGTTCCCCATACCGTGCAGGTATCCCCTTCATGTCTTCGATCTTCCAGGCGAAGACGTCGACATAATGGCCAAGGAATGCCTGTACGTTCCTTAGCTCGTCTCCTCTCACTGTGCTTGATACCTTCAAGCACTTGTCGGGACTGAGTTGTACTTCGTGACAGTCACTAGGGTCGACAATGCCCTCGGTGTGACTCATCTCACTCCTTCCCGCCAGCCAATCCAGAGGAGGATTGGCTGAGGAGCGGTACGAACGAGTGTACCGCGCAAGGCGGAAAATCCGCCTACGGCGCTGCGCACCCATGTCCGCGGCGTAGTACGCTCGCGGAGTTCAAATTCGCCAATTCGAGCGTGAGAGTTAAATCGGCGTCGGCGGAGCGTGAAGCCGCGCGTGAGAGCGGAGACCGTTTTAGCGTAGAGCCGGCGCGGCCATCAATTGAGTCGTCCTTCACGAGCAAGAGCTGACCATGACCTTTGACCGGGAGACGGAGAGCGTCCCATTCTTGAATTCGCGATTCCATTCTCTAGTGCGAGCTGCGCGCGTCCATCTGCTAGCTGCTAAGCATTCTCGACATCGTCGCGTAGAGGATTTCTTGGTGATTGAGGGAGAAGTGAGTGCGCGTGATTTGGAATTGAGGGAGATTAGAGTTTGCCGAGGAAGAAAGTAGCTCGAGCGGAGCGGAAGGAGAATTAGCGAGCAGGCGAACTCCAAGAACGCAATGACGAGACTGGGCCGATTGCGGATGCTGCCGCTTCGACTACCACAGAACGGGCTGCGCGCTTTTGAGGAGCGGCTGATAGCAAGAAAGCTCGATTTCTTGCTATGGGGATGGAACTACATCTGTGTGGATATGGTGCGCGAGTGGCTAGAGCCACAGGGACCACCTACGCGCGGATTGCGGCCGCATGTCGATCGGTGGACGGTCCAAGATTGGGCGCAGGCATTGGGGAGGTGTGCCGGCATCTCAGGGCACCTCCTCTTTGATAGTGAGAGCGTCAAGGTGTCCAAGCAGGACGAGGCGCAATTTGTGGAGCTGTTCAAGCGGGAGAAGTCTACCAAGAATGGGTACAAGACCCGCGATTACAAGGATCGCTTCCGCCGAACTGTGGCTACGGCGCTGCTGCACTTACTGCAGTCACACCGCGCCTACTACATCACATTGTGGCAGGTCTCTTTTGTGGAGTGCATCATCGAGGGAGCTCCAATTCACTGGGCGAGCATCCTGCACAAAGTGATGCGACAACACGCTTTTGAGGAGAAGGGGGGAACTCTAAATCATCTCTCTCCTTTCCTCATCAATTTTTATAGACAGCGAAATTGTTTGACCGCGGCGGAGCTTGCTCGTTTTCCGCCGTTGTCCGTCGACCATCCCGGGAGGTATGTGCGGGAGAACGAGGTCGACACTGATGCAGAGGAGTCGCCGACTTCTACTCCGTCAAGGTGGAGGAACGAAGGGAGAAATACTCCTGCAGCAAGAGTGCCGCGGAAGCGGCGATGAAGAGAGGAGTCCGAAGAGGAGAAGCATCAAGAACCCACTGCTCCCATTCGACCGCGGCCGTTGTACAAAGCGTACAGCCGGCCGAAGCAGAAGGCGCGCAGGCTTGTGTTACCAGCCAGCAGCGCGGACACGGCGACGATTGCCACGGAGAAAGGAAGTGCGTCGCCGGAGAAGAACGAGGGAGCGCGGACGTCTGCAGGAGCAACGGACCCCGCTGCACCTTCGACGGACGAGAGGCCGCCTACGGGCCAAGGGCCTCCGGAGTTACCACGTGCGTTGCGGACAGGTGTTCCGCCAGCGCACAGGCGAGCCTCGACGGATCGGCAACCACAAGCGGACGTGGACCTACACCTACGCGTGGGAAGAAGCAGTCCGCCTGTGCACAGGTCGCCTCAACACATGCCGCCTGCGCACAGGCAGGATTCACCCCCGTTCCAACGTAGGAAGGGGAAGGAGCCGGCGGAAGATCCGCCTACGGGTCACGAGCCTTCGGGACCAGACTCTCCGGCGCCCAACGCGCCGCGATTTGCGCCTTCGGCGCCAGGGCCTTCGGGCCGAGGAGATGCGAGCAGAGAGCGTGCGGAGGCCGCACCATCGGCGGGTAGTCCGCCGGTAGATGCGCCTTCGGCGCTAGGGCCTACGGGCCAAGGGACAGCGGGCGAGCGGCCCCCGGCTATGTCGCCCTTGGTGATAGAATGTAGCATGTGTGGCGCCTGCGGCGGACAAGGCGCCGGCATTTGCGCCTGCGCACAGGCCAGGCACAGCCCTTGCGTAGGACCGATCGAGGGAGCAGCACCTGACGGAGGAGCGGATTGACTGTTCGCGGGACAAAATTTCGGTGCGCGATGGGCAATCAAACCCCGCGCAGACACCCTCCGCTCTATCGCCTTCGGCGGCGGACGTCGGCGGCAGAGAGGATACGGTAGAAGACCGACAAGCGGGCGACGGGGATGTGGCACGGCCACATTCGCCCACCGCCTTGGACATTTTGGCGAAGAGCAGCGAGGCTGCGGCGGTGCCTTCGCAGGCAGCCCCCGTCGACGACGTGCAGCCCCACTCGGGTCAGTCGCCAACGCAATCAATGGCGACTGAAATCCTCAACTCGGATGATGACGACGGAGGCTCCACCGAAGCAATGTCGGGAGCCGGGGATACCGAGGAGGAGGAGGAGGAAATTGTTGGAGCGCCGGCGGCGGCGCTCTCTGAGCAAGTGATACCGTTGCTGAAGTACTTGGATCGCAAATTCGATAAATACGCCGATCCACTCCAGCCGGGATCTTACATCAAATTAGTGCGCAGGCGGACTCAAACTAAAGTCCACGCTAGCAAGCTACTAGCTAGGGTGGACCAAGAGTTGAAGGAATTGAGGGAGAGGCATGCCTGTTTGTGGGGGCAGTACAACCTTGAGAGGAAATCGCACACCCTCGACAGGATGAGGAAGGAGAGATTGGAAGAGCTCACCAGAGATGTGATGAAGGCCACGACGGATTTGATGTCTGAGAAAACTCAGAATCAGATTCTGTCAGAGGAGCTCGTGCGACAGACGCGTTTGTTGGCGGAGTGTCAGCTCGCACGGCAGGCGGATGAGGATTTAATCCGCAGGCTACAGTCAGAGTGTGGTGAATTGAGAGCGTAGCGTGCGTAGGCCGAATCGCAGTTAGTGGTAATTGAAGAGGATCGCAGGCGAGAGGCAGATCGCACGAAGGAGGAGATGGCGAGGCGTGTCGCCCACTGTCTCAAGGGCTACGCCCACTGGGAAGTGGCGGTGCAGGAGAAACTCACACTGCGTGAGTTTGAACTTCGCGCAGCAGGGTTGTTGGCAGGCGACAGCAGGAGTCGGCGGAAGGTGGCAAAGAAGCTAGACGCGTTTCTGTTGAAGGCGCGGGATACCATGTCCACCCTCGAGGTGGAGGTGTCCGCGGCGTTGCAACGGTTGGGACTGCGCAGTCGAGCGGAAGACTGGCAGGGTAGGGAGTAAGTGCGCGGCAGTCCGTCGCGCAGGAGACGTAGCACAGGTTCCGCGGAGTGTAGTGTAGCGTGGTTCCGTGCAGGCGTGTAGCGTAGTGCAGTGTAGTGCTAGTTAGGATTTAGGAGGTATAAAATAGTTCAAGGCGTTTTGCCTTGGGTTCTTTCCCAATTTCAGAAGTACAGATCAGGAACTCATTTTCTCTGTGTGTTCGTGCCCTTAGTTCTGTCACCACGCACGAGGAGCTACAGCTTGGCGTTCCGCATTTTGTAGCTGAAGGCCTTCGGCCGAATGTTCAGAGCTAGTTCATTGGTTAGAGACTTGAGTAGTTCGGATCTGCACCTGCGGGTGACTGCCGATGCTTAGAGCTAGCGACTGGTTAGATACTTGAATAGTTTTGCCCCTACACCTTCGAGTGTTTCTTTCTGATTGTACTCCTTCGGGATTTTTCCCCTGAATGCCAAAGTGAAGTTTTGCTACTTCGTGTAAGCCTTGGTTGTAAATTCAGGTTACGCTGCAGCAGGTGCCTTGAGGGTAACCCCTGTAGTATTTTTGGGAATGACAAGTGCCTTAGAATTCAAACTCTTCAATAGACTGTTGTTGTGTTACTGAAATGTTTCTCAGTGAGTCCTTCAGTGCGGACCTGTGTTCTCTGCGCGTTTTGTGAGTTGAGAGTGGTGTTCACCGCGTATGAGTGACTTCGATCCGAAGTAGGCAGTCCAAACCGGGTTTCCTACACTAGCAGCCAGCTAGTGGAAGTGTTGTAAAAGCCGGAGTTGGAAGTCACTACCCGCAGCTTCGCTGAGTGTGCTCGCGAGAGACTTTCCCCCTGAAATCTTGAGTAGAGGTCCTAACGGATCTCTGGGTTGTGTTTCTGTAGTTTTAGGTGTGTGTGTGTGTGTGTTACGCTGCACTGTGCGACCTCCGAGTGCGCTCCAAGTGGACACTTGCAGTATTTCTGGGAGTGACAGTCGCCTGAGAATTCAAACTCCTCAATAGTCTGTTAAACGTGACACTTTGTACCCTGTGTGTTCCTCAATCCCTGTGGGTTCGACCTTTCTACCACTATATTGCAGTTTTAGCCTTTAGTGGGTTATTACAGAGTCTTATTCAAGAAGATGGCCGATGAGAGGCTGTGCAGATGCTTAGAGGAGTCCGAAGTTCCACATGTTGTTAGAGCAATGCACACAGAAGACGCTGGTGGTCATTACGCCACCAGGAATACGGTGACCAAAATTGTGAATGCAGGATACTGGTGGCCGACGATGTTTGAAGATGTACACGACTACATTCGCAAATGTGATAGCTGCCAGAGGACGGGAAGACCGACACCCACCACAAGATGGCCTCTAACACCGATCATGCTCTTGGCACCATTTGAAAAATGGGGAACCGACTTCGTAGGACCCATACAACCTGTCACTAGACACACTCGCAGGCGCTACATATTGGTAGCCACGGACTATGCGACCAAGATGGTAGAGGCCGAGGCTACACGGAAGAACGACGCAGCGACAGTAGCAACCTTCTTATTCGAATCGATCATCACACGCTACGGGTGTCCACTAGAGATCGTCAGTGACAAAGGAACCCACTTTTTGAATCCGGTGATAAACAATCTGACGCAGCACGACCATGAACCCCTGCGAGCGGACAGAGTACACCCCATTCTTGAATTTGCGATTTCAATTTCTTGTGTGAGCTGCGCGCGTCCACCTTCTAGCCGAGAGAAGTTCTAGACACCATCGCGCGGAGAGTTACCCGGTGGCAGTGAGAGAATTGAGTGCGCGACATTTGGAATTGAGAGAGATTAGAGTTTGCAGAAGAAACAGAACCGCAAGCAAGAGGCTCGGGCATAGCAGAGAGAGAGTTGCGCAAACCAATTTCAAGAACGCGATGTCGACATCGGTGAAGCTACGGATGGTGCCTCTCAAGCTCCCGCAGAATGGGTTGTGTGCTTTTGAGGATCGATTGATTGCGAGGAAACTCGAATTCTTGCTGTGGGGATGTAATTACGTGTGCGCAGACATGGTGTAATAACCCACTAAAGGCTAAAACTGCAATATAGTGGTAGAAAGGTCGAACCCACAAGGACAGAGGAACACACAGGGTACAAAGTGTCACATTTAACAGACTATTGAGGAGTTTGAATTCTCAAGTCACTCATACGCGGTGAACAACACTCTCAACTCACAAAACGCGCAAAGAACACAGGTCCGCACGGAAGGACTCACTGAGAAACGTTCCAGTAACACACCATAACAGTCTATTGAAGAGTTTGAATTCTTAGGCACTTGTCATTCCCAGAAATACTACAAGGGTTACTCCAAAGGCACCTACTGCTGCGTAACCTGAATTTACAACCAAGGATTACACGAAGTAGCAAAACTTCACTTTGGCATTAAGGGGAAAAATCCCGAAGGAGTACAATCAGGAACACACACTCGAAGGTGCAGGGGCGAAACTATTCAAGTATCTAACTCGTCACTGGCTCTGAGCATCGGCAATCACCCGCAGGTGTAGATCCGAACTACTCAAGTCTCTAATCAATGTACTAGCTCTGAACATTTGGCCGGAGGCCTTCAGCTTCACAATGCGGAACGCTAAGGTGTAGCTCCTCGTGCGTGGTGACAGAACTAAGGACACAAACACGCAGAGAAAATGAGTTCCTGATCTGCACTTCTGATGTTGGGAAAGATCCCAAGGCAAGACGCCTTGAACTACTTTATACCTTCTAAGTCCTAACTAGCACTACACTGCACTACGCTACACGCCTGCACGGAACCACGCTACACTACACTCCGCGGAACTTGTGCTTCGCCTCCTGCGCGACGGACTGCCGCGCACTAACTCCCTACCTTGCCAGTCTTCCGCTCGACTGCATAGTCCCAATCGCTGCAATGCCGCGGACACCTTTGTCTCAAGTGTGGACATGGTATCCCGCGCCTTCGATAGAAAAGAGTCTAACTTCTTCGCTACCCGCCGCCGACTCCGACTTTCACCCGCCAACAACCCAGCTGCACGAAGCTCTAACTCACGCAGGGTGAGTTTCTCCTACGCCGCCACTTCCCAGTGGGCGTAGCCCTTGAGACAGTGGGCGACTCGCCTTGCCATCTCCTACTTGGTGCGATCTGCCTCTCGCCCGCGATCGCCTTCAATTACCACCAACTGCGATTCAGCCTCCGCACGCCGAGCTTTCAATTCTCCGCACTCCGACTGCAGCCTGCGGATTAAATCCTCATCCGCCTGTCGTGCGAGCTGGCACTCCTCCAACAACCGCGTCTATCGCACGAGCTCCTCTAACAGAACCTGATTCTAAGTCTTCTCAAAAATCAGTTCTTCTGTGGTCTTCACCACATCCCTTGTGAGCTCTTCCAGTCTCTCCTTCTTCAACTTGTCGAGGGTGTGCGACTTCCGCACGAGGTTGTACTGTCCCCACAAACAGTCATACTGCTCCCGTAACTCCTTAAGTTCCCGGTCCACCCGAGCTAGCAGCTTGCTGGTGTGGACTTTAGTGCGAGTTGGCCTGCGCACTAACTCGACGTAGGACCAAGGCTGGCGAGGATCCGCGTATTTATCAATTTTGCGGTTCAAGTACCTCAGCAGAGGTACTACCTGCTCACAGAGCGCCGCCGTCGGCACTCCAACGATTTCTTCCTCCTCCTCCTCGGTGTCTCCCGATCCCGACATTGCTTCCTTGGATCCTCCTTCGTCATCATCCGAAGGAAGGATTTCGGTCGCCATTGATTGCGTTGGCGACTGGCCCGAGTGGGGCTGCGAGTGGTCTGCGGATGCTGCCACCGATGGCACTCCTGCAGCTTCGCTGCTCCCCGCTAAAATGTCCAAGGCGGTGGGTGAATGTGGCCGTGCCACATCCCCATCATCCGCCTGCCGAGCGTCGATCGTCGCTCCTTCGCCGCCGACATCCGCCGCCGAAGGCGATCGAGCGGAATGTGTCTGCGTGGGGTGTAATTATGCATCGCGCACTCGAATTTCGTCCCGCAAACATACAATCTGCTCCTCCGTTAGGTCCTGCTCCCTCAATCGGTCCTGCGCGAGGGCTGCGTCTGGCCTACGCGTAGGCGCAATTCCCGGCGCCTTGTCCGCCGCAGGCGCAGCGCCGAAGGCGATAGAGCCCAAGGCCGCCCGCCCTATGTACCTTGGCCCGAAGGCCCTACCGCCAATGGCGCATCTTCCGGCGGATTACCCGCCAAAGTTGCGGTCTCCGCACGCTGACTGCTCGTAACTCGTTGACCCGAAGGCCCTGGCGCCGAAGGCGCAAATCGCGGCGTGTTGTACGCCGGAGGGCCTTGCCCCGAAGGCGGATCTTCCGCCGGCTCCTTCCCCTTCCTACGTTGTACCGGGGGTGAATCCTGCCTACTCGTAGGCGGCCGCCGGTGCGTAGGCGGACTGTTTCTGTAGAGGTTCACGTCTGCACGAGGTCGCCTATCCGCTGGGAGTTGCCCGTGCGTAGGCGGCACACTCGTCCGCACCGCTCGTAGTAACTCCTGACCCGAAGGCCGTCTCTCGTCCGCCGGAGGTGTAGCGTGGTCCACCGCTCTTGCGGACGTCCGCGCACTCCCGTCCTTCTCCGGGGATGCATTTCCCTTCTCCGTGGCGATCGTCGCCATGTCCGCGCTGCTGGCTGGTAACACAAGCCTGCGCGCCTTCTGCTTCGGCCGGCTACATACTTCGTGCAGTGGTCGCTGCCGTATGGGAGCAGTGGGTTCTCGATGTTGCTCCTCCTCTAGTTCCTCTCTCCATCTTCGTTTCCGCTGCACTCTTGCTGCGGGTGGGCTTCTTCCCTCGTCCCGTTGAGTCAGTGGAGTAGAAGCTGGTGAATCCTCTGCGTCGGTGTCGACTTCGTTGTCCCGCACATACTTCCCGGGATGGTCGACGGACAATGGCGGAAAGCGAGCAATCTCCGCCGCGGTCAAACAGTTCCTCTGTCGATAAAAGTTTATCAAGAAAGGGGAGAGGTGATTGAGAGTTCCCCCCTTCTCCTCGTATGCGTGCTGTCGCATCACCCTATGTAGGATGCGCGCCTAGTGAACTGGAGCTCCGGCCAAGATGAGCTCCACAAAAGACACCTGCCACAAGGTGATGTACGAGGTGCGGTGCGGCTGCAGCAATTGCAGCAGCGCTGCCGCTACAGTTCGGCGGAAACGATCTTTGTAGTCGCGGATCTTGTACCCGTTCTTGGAAGACCTCTCCCGCTTGAACAATTCCACGAATTGCGCTGCGTCTTGCTTCATCACCTTGACGCTCGCACAATCAAATAGGAGGAATCCGTCGTTGCCGGTACACCTCCCCAATGCCTGCGCCCAATCGTGGACGGTCCACCGATCTACGTGCGGACGCAATCCGCGCGTAGGTTGTCGCTCCGCGTCTAGCCATTCGCGCACCATGTCTACACATATATAATTCCACCCCTACAGCAAGAAATCAAGTTTTCTTGCAATCAGTCGCTCCTCGAAAGCACGCAACCCGTTCTGTGGAAGCCGGAGCGGCATCATCCGCAGCCTGTTCACCCTCGACATTTCGTTCTTGAACTTAGCCTGCGCAACAACTCTCACTCCTCTCTGCTCGAGCTTCTTGCTTCCTCTGCAAACTTCTTGCTTCCTCTCCCTCAATTCCAAATCGCGCGCACTCAATTCTCTCTCAGTCACCAAGTAATTCTCCGCGCGGCGATGTCTAGAGTGTCTAACAGCTAGCAGGTGGACGCGCGTAGCTCGCACTAGAAAGTGAAATCGTGAATTCAAGAATGGGGCGTCCTCCGTCTCCTTGTCGGAGGTCATGGTCGGCTCTCGGGCGTGAAGGTCGAATCACTTGATGGCCGCGCCGACTCCGCGCTATAACGGCCTCATCTCTCACGCGCGGCTTGTGGTAACACACTTTTTGTTTTTTTTGCAGAATTTAAACAATTTGGAAAAAGAAGTACCTAAGCAGTGTCCGTAGTTAGGAAATGGTACGTTAAATAGAGTGAATTGAGGAGATCGCTGTAATAACCCACTAAAGGCTAAAACTGCAATATAGTGGTAGAAAGGTCGAACCCACAGGGACAGAGGAACACACAGGGTATAAAGTGTCACGTTTTAACAGACTATTGAGGAGTTTGAATTCTCAGGCAACTGTCACTCCCAGAAATACTGCAAGTGTCCACTCGGAGCGCACTCGGAGGTCGCACAGTGCAGCGTAACACACACACACACACACACACCTGAAACTACAGAAACACAACCCAGAGATCCGTTAGGACCTCTACTTCAAGATTTCAGGGGGAAAGTCTCTCAAGAGCACACTCGGCAAAGCTGCGGGCAGTGACTTCCAACTCCGGCTTTTACAACACTTCCACTAGCTTGCTGCTAGTGTAGGAAACCCGGTTTGGACTGCCTACTTCGGATCGAAGTCACTCCTACGCGGTGAACAACACTCTCAACTCACAAAACGCGCAGAGAACACAGGTCCGCACTGAAGGACTCACTGTGAAACATTCCAGTAACACAACAACAGTCTATTGAAGAGTTTGAATTCTCAGGCACTTGTCATTCCCAGAAATACTACAGGGGTTACCCTCAAGGCACCTGCTGCAGCGTAACCTGAATTTAGGGTCTCCATCTTCGAAGCTATATCTCCCGGCGCTCTGTCCGTAGTCACTCGTCGGATGCCCTTTTTCTTCGCTGACCCATGCTTCTTCCTCTTCTTCTCCTCCTCCGACGATGAGGTTTCCTCTTCTTCGGATGAAGAACGGTTCTCGTCCGAAGACGATTCTTCCGATGACGGAGTTGTACCTCTACGCCGTCTTCGCCCTCCTTTCGGTTTGCGCTCCTTCGACTCCCGTCTCTCTCTCCCTCTTCGGTTGAGAGTGGAAGTTTCGAAGGCTTCTGCCGATGCAATCACATCCTCAATAGTGTCGCACTTGCTGCGTCGGCAAAAAGTCTCCATCTCCCGAGTTAGACCGGTCACGTACCAATCCACAGCTTGTTGTACCGAGAAAGGGGACCCTGGTCCTGTTTTCGGTATTCTGTCGAGGAGGTCCATAAATCTCTCAGTGTAGTCACGCAGACTCTCCTTCTTCTCTCGCTGCAAATTACGTAACTTCGTCAAAACCCGGCTGTCGTAGCCGAGCTCGCGAAAGCGACGAAGGAACTTCTCCTTCAGCTGGGCCCATGTTGTCAACCCAGTCGGATCGATGCTCTCGTGATTATACCAACTCCTCGCTTTCTTCCGCAGAAGGCTTGGAAAGATCCTTAGTCGGTCGTCGTCTGCGATCTCGCGATTGGCAATAGACACCGACTCGAATAACTTGATGTATGAATCTGCATCGTCGTCATCCCCACTCCCTTTGTACTTCGGGTAGGAATGTTTAGTAATCGGCTGAGGTAGCCGCACATTGGCTTGTCCGTCCGCCATCAGTGTGTCTGTCGACGGTCCTCGGGCGGTCGGTTCTACTTCACTAGGCGGGTCCGTGCAAGGAATATCTAGTAGAACTGTAAGCACCAAGTTTGGTTCCGAGTCGCCGGGGGTAGGTTCCCCAAGGATGTCGGCCGAACTAGGCTTAGGTACTCTTTTTGGTGTTTTCTTGGTTTGACGCCGTGTCTCTTCCACGGCCTTCTCTGAATCTCGTCGGAACTTGCGGACAGCTCTAGCACTTAGGTTGCTCCCGCCAGCCCCAGTCGACATTCACCGAGCATGGCTGCTCGTAAAAACCCCGGTGTTGACGCAACTGTCCCCGGCAGCGGCGCCAAAAAGAAGTTGTCGGCTTCTTATGTAATAACCCACTAAAGGCTAAAACTGCAATATAGTGGTAGAAAGGTCGAACCCACAGGGACAGAGGAACACACAGGGTATAAAGTGTCACGTTTTAACAGACTATTGAGGAGTTTGAATTCTCAGGCAACTGTCACTCCCAGAAATACTGCAAGTGTCCACTCGGAGCGCACTCGGAGGTCGCACAGTGCAGCGTAACACACACACACACACACACACACACCTGAAACTACAGAAACACAACCCAGAGATCCGTTAGGACCTCTACTTCAAGATTTCAGGGGGAAAGTCTCTCAAGAGCACACTCGGCAAAGCTGCGGGCAGTGACTTCCAACTCCGGCTTTTACAACACTTCCACTAGCTTGCTGCTAGTGTAGGAAACCCGGTTTGGACTGCCTACTTCGGATCGAAGTCACTCCTACGCGGTGAACAACACTCTCAACTCACAAAACGGGCAGAGAACACAGGTCCGCACTGAAGGACTCACTGTGAAACATTCCAGTAACACAACAACAGTCTATTGAAGAGTTTGAATTCTCAGGCACTTGTCATTCCCAGAAATACTACAGGGGTTACCCTCAAGGCACCTGCTGCAGCGTAACCTGAATTTACAACCAAGGCTTACACGAAGTAGCAAAACTTCACTTTGGCATTCAGGGGAAAAATCCCAAGGAGTACAATCAGAAAGAAACACTCGAAGGTGTAGGGGCGAAACTGTTCAAGTATCTAACTAGTCACTGGCTCTGAGCATCGGCAGTCACCCGCAGGTGCAGTTCCGAACTACTCAAGTCTCTAACCAATGGACTAGCTCTGAACATTCGGCCGAAGGCCTTCAGCTACAAAATGCGGAACGCTAAGTTGTAACTCCTCGTGCGTGGTGACAGAACTCAAGGACACAAACACGCAAAGGAAATGGGTTCCTGATCTGCACTTCTGATGGGAAAGAACCCCAGGCAAAACGCCTGGAACTATTTTATACCTTCTAAGTCCTACCTAGCACTACACTGCACTACACTACACGCCTGCACGGAACCACGCTACACTACACTCCGCGGAACCTGTACTACGTCTCCTGCGCGGCCGACTGCCGCGCACTAGCTCCCTACCCTGCCACTCTTCCGCTCGATTACGCAGTCCCAACCGCTGCAACGCCGCGGACACCTCCCCCTCGAGGGCGGACATGGTATCCTGTGCCTTCGACAGAAAGGCCTCGAGCTTCTTCGCTACCTTCCGCCGACTCCTACTGTCGCCTGACAACAACCCGGCTGCGCGCAATTCAAACTCCCGCAGTGTGAGTTTCTCCTGCGCCTTCACTTCCCAGTGGGCGTAGCCCTTGAGACAGTGGGCGACTCGCCTCGCCGTCTCCACCTTCGTGCGATCCGCCTCCTTCCTGCGATCCTCTTCAATGGTCACTAATTGCGATTCGGCTACAGCACGTTGCGCCCTCAATTCGCCACACTCTGACTGTAAACTGCGGATTAATTCTTCATCCGCCTGCCGTGCGAGCTGACATTGTTCCAACAACCGCGTCTGTCGCACGAGCTCCTCTGACAAAATCCGATTCTCGGCCTGCTCAGAGTTGAGTGCTTCCTTGACCTTCACCTGCTCCTTGGTGAGCTCGCCCAGTTTCTCATCCTTCATCTTCTCGGAGTGCTTGTAGAATTTCTGATTAAGCTTGTACTGTCCCCACAAGCACTCATGCTTCTCCTTCAAGTCCCTCAACTCCTGGTCCACTCTAGCTAATAGCTTGCTGGTGTGGACTTTAGTGCGAGTCCGCCTGCGCACTAACTCGATGTAAGATCCCGGCTGGAGTGGGTCGGCGTATTTATCGACCTTGCGATCCAAGTACCGCAGCAACGGAATCACCTGCTTAGAGAGCGCCGCCGCCGGCGCTCCAACAATTTCCTCCTCCTCCTCCTCGGTGTCTTCTGCTCCTGACATTTCTTCCGTGGAGCCTCCGTCCTCATCATCCGAGTGGAGAATTTCAGTCGCCATTGATTGCGTCGGCGACTGCCCCGAGTGGGGCTGCACGTCCTCGACGTGTGCTGCCTGCGAAGGCACGGCTGCAGCCTCGCTGCTCGTCGCCAAAATGTCTAAGGCGGAAGGCGAATGTATCCGAGCGGCATCCCCGTCGCTCGCTGGTTGATTGCCCACCGCATTCTCTCTGTCGCCGTCGTCCGTCGCCGAAGGCGATCGAGCGGAGGGTGGCTGCGCGGGGTTGGATTGCGCATCGCGCATCGAGATGTCGTCCCGCGGACAGTCACTCCGCTCCTCCGTCTGCTGCTCCCTTGATCGGTCCGTGGGGGCTGTGCCCGGCCCGTGCGCAGGCGCATGTGCCGGCGCCTTGTCCGCCGCAGGCGTAGCGCCGCGGACATCTATCGCCGAAGGCGACATGGCCGGGGGCCGCACGCCCGATGCTCCTTGGCCTATAGGCCCTACCGCCGAAGGCGCATCTATCGGCGTACTTCCCGCCGATGGTGCGGCCTCCGCACGCTCTCTGCTCGTATCTCCTCGGCTCGAAGGCCCTGGCGCCGAAGGCGCGAATTGCGGCGCGTGGTGCGCCGGAGGGTCTGGCCCCGAGGGCCGGTGTCTCGTAGGCGGTTCTTCCGCCGGCTCCTTCCCCTTCCTACGTTGGAACGGGGGTGATTCTTGCCTGTGCACAGGCGGCACGTGTGGAGGTGTTCTGTGCACAGGCGACCTGTGCACAGGCGAGCGCCTGTGCACAGGCGGACTGCTCCTTCCCACGCGTAAGCGTAGATCCACGTCCACTTGTGTTCGCCGATCCGCGGAGGCTCGTCCGTCCGCGGAGGTTCGCCTGTGCGCAAACGGAACATCTGTCCGCATCGCACGTGGTAACTCCGGAGGCCCTTGGCCCGTAGGCGGCCTCTCTCCCGACGAGGTTGCAGCGTGGCCCGTCGCTCCTACGGTCGTCCGCGCTTCTTCTCGCCTCTCTGGCGACGCACTTCCTATCTCCGTCGCAATCGTCGCCGTGTCTGCACTGTCAGCTGGCAACACCAGTCTGCGTGCCTTCTGCTTCGGCCGGCTGTATGGCTCGCACAGCGGCCGCGGTCGAATGGGAACAGAGAGTTCTTGATGCTGCTCCTCTTCGGCCTCTTCCCTCCATCGCCGCTTCCGCGGCACTCGCGCTGCAGGGGTGTGTCTCCCTTCGTCTCTCCGTCTTGATGGGGTAGAAGTCGGTGACTCCTCCGCATCAGTGTCGACCTCGTTCTCCCGCACATACTTCCCGGGATGGTCGATGGACAATGGCGGAAAATGTTCAAGCTCCGCCGCTGTCAAACAATTCCGCTGTCGATAAAAATTGATGAGGAAAGGAGAAAGATGGTTTAGCGTTCCCCCCTTCTCCTCAAACGCGTGCTGTCGCATCACTCTGTGCAGGATGCTCGCCCAGTGAATTGGAGTTCCCTCGATGACGCACTCCACAAAAGAGACCTGCCACAATGTGATGTAGCAGGCGCGGTGCGGCTGCAGTAATTGCATCAGCGCCGCGGACAAAGTCCGGCGAAATCGATCTTTGTAATCACGGGTCCTGTACCCATTCTTGGTAGACCTCCCGGTCTTGAACAGCTCCACAAATTGCGCTTCTTCTTGCTTGGTCACCTTGATGCTCTCGCTGTCGAAAAGGAGATGCCCTGGCATGCCAGCACATCTTCCCAACGCCTGCGCCCAATCTTGGACTGTCCACCGGTCAACATGCGGACGCAATCCGCGCGAGGGTGGTCCCTGTGGCTCTAGCCACTCGCGCACCATATTCGCGCAGATGTAATTCCATCCCCATAGCAAGAAATCGAGCTTTCTTGCTATTAAGCGCTCTTCGAAAGCGCGCAGCCCGTTCTGCGGCAGGCGAAGTGGCACCATCCGCAATCTGCTTGGTCTCGTCATTGCGTTCCTGGGGTTCGCTCGCCCGCTCATTCTACTTCCGCACTGTCCGCGTTTCTTTCTCTCTCGGCAAACTCTAATCGCTCTCAATTCGAAATCACGCGCACTCACTTCTCCCTCAATCAACAAGAAATCTACTGAGCGACGACGACGAGAATGTTCCGCAGCCAGCAGATGGATGCGCGCAGCGCGCACAAGAGATTGGAATCGCGAATTCAAGAATGGGACGCTCTCCGCCGCCCGGTCGAAGGTCATGGTCGTCTCTTGGTCGTGAAGAACGTCTCACTTGATGGCCGCGCCGGCGGTACGCTGGAACGGTCTTCGCTCTCACGCGCGGCTTCACGCTCCGCCGTCGTCGATTAAACTCTCACGCTCGAATTGGCGGATTTGAACTCCGCGAGCGTGTCACCCTCCGGACATGGGGGCCTAGCGCCGAAGGCGAGTTTTCCGCCTTGCGCGGTACACTTGTTCGTACCGCCCCTCGGCCAATCTCCTTCTGCCTTGACGCGTGCGTCCGCATGTCGGACAAAAATTCAACTCCTGCCTGTGCGCAGGCAGGGGCCTCGGCGGATTCTCCGCCGGCGCGGAACCTGAACATCCTCCTGTGCACAGGCGTTCGCCTGTGCGCAGGCGAATTCCGTCCGCGGCGCTGCGCTGGCGCGGAAGGCGTTGACCGTGGTCAGCCGTCTCCGTCCAGTCTGTCCGTTCCTTGTCTCTCCGTCGGCGCTTCCGCCGCCGCAACTCCGTCCGTCCAAGAGCGCATCCACCCGTGCCGTCCGCACGGTCCGTACCTATTGGATTACTCTGGCGGCTCTTCCGACGTACGCTGCGCTGCGCTGGCGCGGAAGGCACCGTACACTTTCTACCTCACAAGGCGCATTTCTAGGGCCCAAGGCGGATCTCCCGCCGACGCCGAAGTGCCTGTGCACAGGCGAACGCCTGTGCGTAGGCGGACTTCGCGCCTTCCCTAACCCTACTTCGCCTGTGCACAGGCGAACGCCTTCGTCCGCGCATAGGACAAAACTTGAATCCCCCTTCCGCGCAGGCGGAATTCGCGCCGGTGGCGAACTCCTTCCGCCGCAGGCGACCGCCTCCGTTTCTTCCAGTAGCGATAACTCCCTAAGTCCTCGTCCGTTCCAAGCGTTCTTGGGCTCGTTGGAATCAGCGCGTCGAGCTCTTTTCAACGGGATCCAAACTTGGTCAAGGCGCCCGAGGGTTACCTAATTACGAGGGTTTCCCTACAGCCGCGGACGCAACCTCCGAAGGCGGGTTTTGCGCCTTGCGCCGTAGAGATCCTAACTGCGGAGCTCGCAGGGAGGGTGGTGCCTGACCTTACTACTGCACCCCAAATCCCAGATTCTACAAGATCCCTCGAGAATCCCCGCGATCTTCCGGATTCACTCTGTTTTGATGTACCGAAGGCTATTTACAATGCTGCCGGGGTACAGTTTTCCAAAAATGTTTTAATTTCCTCAAAATTGCCAAAAGTGGGGTACCACATGCCCCCCTCCTCAATTGTGAGCGCCCACGCGAACACTCACATGTGGTATTTCTTCAACCGCCACCCGTTCACTCGGGTGCCTAACAAATCGCCGGCCAGGTCCGCAAGTTGGATGGATCCATTCGGGAAAACTTCGACAACCCTGTAAGGTCCCATCCACCTTAGGTGCAGTTTGCCTGGGAATCTGGCATGCCTGCTGTCGTAGAGCAATGCCAAATCACCCGCCTGCAGTAGTACCGGTTTGATCTTTTTATCGTACCTCTCCTTTCGGCGGAGCTGGATTTTCCTGGTGCGATCTTCGGCGTCTCTTCTCCTTTCATCCAGCAGCGTGACCTCCTGTAACCTGTAGAGCTGACTCTCCTCTGCGCCCATCCTCTGCAAATCCATCGTTCGATGTGTGGGTACTTCAAATTCGATTGGGAGGATCGGGTGTTGCCCATACACCAGAAAGTATGGTGTCTGTTTGGTCGTGATCTTCTCAGTTGTGCGGTACGCCCATAGAGCGGCTGCTAGCTTCGTATCCCAGTCGTGAGCGTGATTCACCGTGACCTTGAGTAGTATTTTACACAGCAGTCCATTGGACTTCTCCGTCAGTCCATTTGCCTTAGGATTGTATGGAGTAGTCTTACGGTGCTTGATGTGGAAATACCGTGTCAGGTCTTCGATGATCTGATTAAGAAAATGCGTGCCCCGGTCGCTGACTAGTTCTAAGGGACATCCATAGCGTGTGATGATTGACTCGAACAAGAATGCTGCCACTGTGGCAGCATCATCCCTTCTGGTGGCCCTGGCCTCTACCATTTTGGTGGCGTAGTCCGTTGCTACCAGAATGTAGCGCCTTCGTGTACTTCTAGTCACTGGTTGTATCGGCCCTACAAAGTCAATACCCCACTTTTCGAAAGGTGCTAGAGGCATGATGGGAGTCAGGGGCCAGCGTGTTGTAGGCGTCGGTCTCCCCGTCCTCTGGCAACTGTCGCACTTGCGGATGTAATCGAGAACATCCTTAAACATGGTCGGCCACCAATATCCCGCATTTAGGATCTTTGTGACCGTGTTCCTGGTGGCATAGTGTCCACCCGCCTCCTCTGTGTGCATCGCACTCACTATTCTTGGTACTTCTGATTCCTCCAGGCATCTGCATAAGCGCTCATCCGCCATCTTCTTGAACAAAACTCCCTGCTGGAGTTGATACGGGCCTGCCTTATGAATGAAGACAGTTCGCTGTTCCAAATCCATGCCCTCGGGGCACTGGAGGGTTAGCAGATATCGATACAGGTCGGCATAGCGGGACTCATGTCCTGCAGACAACTGAAATAACTCTTCATCTGGAAAATCGTCCACCAATTCCTCCTCTGTCGGCTGTGTCCATAATCGGGACAAGTAATCCGCATTTTCGTGGTGCACCCCTTTCCTGGTCTGGACTGTGTAGGTGAACTCTTGTAGTAATAACACCCACCTGGCGATTCGACCGGATAGGTCGGCTTTCTTAACTAGGTGTTGCAATGCGTAGTGGTCCACATGGAACACAAACTCGTAACAGATTAGGTAGTGACGGAACTTTTTACAGGAGTACACCATCCCCAACGCTTCTCTCTCCGTCGTGGTGTACTTCCGCTCTGCTAGAGACAGCTGTCGGCTCGCGAAGTAGATCGGGTAGTCCTTTTTGTTGTCATCCTTTTGACTCAGTACTACACCGATGGCGAATGCCGAAGTGTCAACGTAAACATGGAATGGTCGATTCCAGTCTGGACTCCTTAGTAGGGGAGCAGTCGTGAGTTTCGCTTTCAGAGCTTCAAATGCTGTCTGCTGGTTCGCACCCCAAGCATAAGGCTCGTCCTTCTTCAACAACTTGGTCAGGTCCGCCGCCAGTATTGCATACATGTGTATGAATCTTCGGTAGTAGCCCACATGACCCAGGAATGCTCGCAGCTCTCTTAGATTCGTGGGTGGCTCAAGCTCGAGTATAACCTTGACCTTCTCGATGTCCACCGTAATGCCTTCTGCCGAGACCCGATGACCCAACAAGATCCCACTAGTCATGAAGAAAAAGCACTTCTCGGGATGCAGCGATAAACTGCTCTCTCTACATTTATCGAAGGTCTGCTTCAAGTGACTTAGGTGTTCAGACCGCTTCCCAAAGACACAGAAGTCATCTATGAATATCTCCAGGAACTTCCTCAGTTGTTCCTGAAAGATATTGGTCATCATCCGTTGAAAGGTGGCAGGCGCGTTGCACAGACCGAAGGGCATCTTGTGGTATGCGTAAGTTCCCCAGTCGGTTGTGAACGTAGTTTTATCCTTGTCCTGTTCACGGATAGACACCTGATTGTAACCTGAGAACCCATCCAGGAAGCTATAACATTCATGTCCGGCAACATGGTCTAGAATGGCATCCGTGAATGGTAACGGGTGATGATCCTTGCGTGTTGCCGCATTCAACTTCCGGAAATCCTGACACACTCGTATCTTACCCGTCAACTTCTTGGGTACGATAACAATCGGCGACACCCACTCACTGCTGAGCACAGGGTAAATAATACCAGCGCTCAAGTACTTATCTATCTCCTCTTTCACTAGCAAGGAGTACTTTGGGTTGAGGCGATACTGGCGCTGTCGTATGGGTACTGAGTCGTCCAGTAAATCGATACGGTGCTCCCCATACCGTGCAGGTATCCCCTTCATGTCCTCGATCTTCCAGGCGAAGACGTCGACATAGTGGCTAAGGAACGCTTGTACTTTCCTTAGCTCGTCTCCTCTTACTGCGCTTGATACCTTCAAGCACTTGCCGGGACTGAGTTGTACTTCGTGACAGTCACTAGGGTCGACAATGCCCTCGGTGTGACTCGTCTCACTCCTTCCCAGTCCCACAGTTAATTGCTATTCGTCTTCCGGCTGAATAGCTTCCGTCTCTTCTTCTTCTTCCACCGAACAGCAGGCAACGAATCCCACGAAGTAATCGGATTCGGTACCACTGGAATCCGATCGCGCGGTCGACTCACTGTCCTCGCCCGATGTGTAACCTGCACTTGTCGATGGGGTCTCTCCTTCGTGCCTGACCCTATTCCAGGGCACTGTAATGGTTTTGGTCGGTTCCGAAGGATGAGGAAACTTAAGGCGATGTCTTCGCCAGTCACATCTGACTTGTGCACCATATAGCCATGGTCGCCCGAGCAGAACGTCATAGCCCTGCTTCATCATCGGTTGAAGGATGATATACGTCAACCGAAAGTCCGCACCCCCGATGGTTGTCTTGACATTGCGCAGCATACCTGCAGGCATTCTCCGCGTCTGATCCGCTAATCTCAACACACGCTTCGAGGGTTCGTATTGACTGAACCCCAAGGCTCTCGCTGTATCCTCCGTCATTATGTTGACTCCTGATCCAGAGTCGATTGGCACTCTGCGTACACAACATCCGGCTATCTCCACATCGATCTCGGGTGGCCCTTGGTCTTCGCTCTCCACTTGATATACTTGAGAGGATGTGGACGCGCGCGGCTTCCGCGGATGCCGTAGCGAAAGCATCAACATTCTCCGATACGTCTTATTGTCCTCCAAGAGCTGCTTGAACGTAATGTTCACTTTTCGACTCCCGAGATCTTCAACCAAGTCATAGTGGGCGCGTTGGGGCGCCGGGGTCGGCGACGCTCTGCGAGGTTCCACGGTGGCTGCCAACTTCGCCCCAAGGGAGGATGTCAGGTCTGGCCGCGGTGGATCCTTTTGAGTGCGGATCGCTTCCTGCAACAGGTTGGCTACCTCGTTGCGGATATCCGGAGCATAGTCCCGTTTCAGTAGGCGCACTGGCTCGTCCTCGACTGCTGCCTGGGGGCGCACTGCTGGTGCCTCCCGCGTAGTCAAAGACTTCCGAGCAGGTCGCGAGTCGGACTTGCTGGATGTCTTCTCCTTTCCTTTTCCCGTCCGGTCGGCGGTTCTCCGTTCGTGCTTGCGAGTGTCACGCTCTTGCTCCTTGGATTTCTTGGAGCTACGAGTTTCGACCCGTGCGCACATAACCTCTTCAGCCGGCCATTCTTCGTCTTCGCCATCCCCGTCTGAACCTACTTCGACCTGGTTAACTTGCACGTCCTCCTTGGCAGGAGTGTTCACAAATCGTACCACTGGCCGAGGGACTGGTGGCTGATCACACTCTGGCGCAGTGTGCCCGACCTTCTTGCAATTACTACATGTCGGAGCATAATCGTTTCGCCTTTTTGGATGGGGACACTGCGGTGAGAAGTGCCCAACTTCCCCGCAATTATAACAAGCTCGCGGTGGCGGTGGGTCAAACGTCCCTGGAGGTGCTCTCCGCCTCACAGGTACCGTAGTGGCCCGATCCACCGGAATATATCGTGGAACTTGCATTGCTGAAACCGCAGGAGGGGTAGGCACCGACTGGACGGCGTAGGCTGTCTCTTCGCTAGCCTCTCCATAGTACTGAGGGTGCTCTCCATAGTACGGTTGCGCCCACTCTACTGCGTTGACTGGATATGACGGCCGGGTGGTAAGGCACTCGGTGTTTGCATGTCCCACCGCCCCGCACGTAGTACACCATAAGTTCGCTCGCACTCTCCCGGGTGATTTTCGGCGATCATGCCCGCCTACCACTTGAACCTTGAGATCGGCGAAGTCCTTCACAAGGGTCTCCATCTTCGAAGCTATATCTCCCGGCGCTCTGTCCGTAGTCACTCGTCGGATGCCCTTTTTCTTCGCTGACCCATGCTTCTTCCTCTTCTTCTCCTCCTCCGACGATGAGGTTTCCTCTTCTTCGGATGAAGAACGGTTCTCGTCCGAAGACGATTCTTCCGATGACGGAGTTGTACCTCTACGCCGTCTTCGCCCTCCTTTCGGTTTGCGCTCCTTCGACTCCCGTCTCTCTCTCCCTCTTCGGTTGAGAGTGGAAGTTTCGAAGGCTTCTGCCGATGCAATCACATCCTCAATAGTGTCGCACTTGCTGCGTCGGCAAAAAGTCTCCATCTCCCGAGTTAGACCGGTCACGTACCAATCCACAGCTTGTTGTACCGAGAAAGGGGACCCTGGTCCTGTTTTCGGTATTCTGTCGAGGAGGTCCATAAATCTCTCAGTGTAGTCACGCAGACTCTCCTTCTTCTCTCGCTGCAAATTACGTAACTTCGTCAAAACCCGGCTGTCGTAGCCGAGCTCGCGAAAGCGACGAAGGAACTTCTCCTTCAGCTGGGCCCATGTTGTCAACCCAGTCGGATCGATGCTCTCGTGATTATACCAACTCCTCGCTTTCTTCCGCAGAAGGCTTGGAAAGATCCTTAGTCGGTCGTCGTCTGCGATCTCGCGATTGGCAATAGACACCGACTCGAATAACTTGATGTATGAATCTGCATCGTCGTCATCCCCACTCCCTTTGTACTTCGGGTAGGAATGTTTAGTAATCGGCTGAGGTAGCCGCACATTGGCTTGTCCGTCCGCCATCAGTGTGTCTGTCGACGGTCCTCGGGCGGTCGGTTCTACTTCACTAGGCGGGTCCGTGCAAGGAATATCTAGTAGAACTGTAAGCACCAAGTTTGGTTCCGAGTCGCCGGGGGTAGGTTCCCCAAGGATGTCGGCCGAACTAGGCTTAGGTACTCTTTTTGGTGTTTTCTTGGTTTGACGCCGTGTCTCTTCCACGGCCTTCTCTGAATCTCGTCGGAACTTGCGGACAGCTCTAGCACTTAGGTTGCTCCCGCCAGCCCCAGTCGACATTCACCGAGCATGGCTGCTCGTAAAAACCCCGGTGTTGACGCAACTGTCCCCGGCAGCGGCGCCAAAAAGAAGTTGTCGGCTTCTTATGTAATAACCCACTAAAGGCTAAAACTGCAATATAGTGGTAGAAAGGTCGAACCCACAGGGACAGAGGAACACACAGGGTATAAAGTGTCACGTTTTAACAGACTATTGAGGAGTTTGAATTCTCAGGCAACTGTCACTCCCAGAAATACTGCAAGTGTCCACTCGGAGCGCACTCGGAGGTCGCACAGTGCAGCGTAACACACACACACACACACACACACCTGAAACTACAGAAACACAACCCAGAGATCCGTTAGGACCTCTACTTCAAGATTTCAGGGGGAAAGTCTCTCAAGAGCACACTCGGCAAAGCTGCGGGCAGTGACTTCCAACTCCGGCTTTTACAACACTTCCACTAGCTTGCTGCTAGTGTAGGAAACCCGGTTTGGACTGCCTACTTCGGATCGAAGTCACTCCTACGCGGTGAACAACACTCTCAACTCACAAAACGGGCAGAGAACACAGGTCCGCACTGAAGGACTCACTGTGAAACATTCCAGTAACACAACAACAGTCTATTGAAGAGTTTGAATTCTCAGGCACTTGTCATTCCCAGAAATACTACAGGGGTTACCCTCAAGGCACCTGCTGCAGCGTAACCTGAATTTACAACCAAGGCTTACACGAAGTAGCAAAACTTCACTTTGGCATTCAGGGGAAAAATCCCAAGGAGTACAATCAGAAAGAAACACTCGAAGGTGTAGGGGCGAAACTGTTCAAGTATCTAACTAGTCACTGGCTCTGAGCATCGGCAGTCACCCGCAGGTGCAGTTCCGAACTACTCAAGTCTCTAACCAATGGACTAGCTCTGAACATTCGGCCGAAGGCCTTCAGCTACAAAATGCGGAACGCTAAGTTGTAACTCCTCGTGCGTGGTGACAGAACTCAAGGACACAAACACGCAAAGGAAATGGGTTCCTGATCTGCACTTCTGATGGGAAAGAACCCCAGGCAAAACGCCTGGAACTATTTTATACCTTCTAAGTCCTACCTAGCACTACACTGCACTACACTACACGCCTGCACGGAACCACGCTACACTACACTCCGCGGAACCTGTACTACGTCTCCTGCGCGGCCGACTGCCGCGCACTAGCTCCCTACCCTGCCACTCTTCCGCTCGATTACGCAGTCCCAACCGCTGCAACGCCGCGGACACCTCCCCCTCGAGGGCGGACATGGTATCCTGTGCCTTCGACAGAAAGGCCTCGAGCTTCTTCGCTACCTTCCGCCGACTCCTACTGTCGCCTGACAACAACCCGGCTGCGCGCAATTCAAACTCCCGCAGTGTGAGTTTCTCCTGCGCCTTCACTTCCCAGTGGGCGTAGCCCTTGAGACAGTGGGCGACTCGCCTCGCCGTCTCCACCTTCGTGCGATCCGCCTCCTTCCTGCGATCCTCTTCAATGGTCACTAATTGCGATTCGGCTACAGCACGTTGCGCCCTCAATTCGCCACACTCTGACTGTAAACTGCGGATTAATTCTTCATCCGCCTGCCGTGCGAGCTGACATTGTTCCAACAACCGCGTCTGTCGCACGAGCTCCTCTGACAAAATCCGATTCTCGGCCTGCTCAGAGTTGAGTGCTTCCTTGACCTTCACCTGCTCCTTGGTGAGCTCGCCCAGTTTCTCATCCTTCATCTTCTCGGAGTGCTTGTAGAATTTCTGATTAAGCTTGTACTGTCCCCACAAGCACTCATGCTTCTCCTTCAAGTCCCTCAACTCCTGGTCCACTCTAGCTAATAGCTTGCTGGTGTGGACTTTAGTGCGAGTCCGCCTGCGCACTAACTCGATGTAAGATCCCGGCTGGAGTGGGTCGGCGTATTTATCGACCTTGCGATCCAAGTACCGCAGCAACGGAATCACCTGCTCAGAGAGCGCCGCCGCCGGCGCTCCAACAATTTCCTCCTCCTCCTCCTCGGTGTCTTCTGCTCCTGACATTTCTTCCGTGGAGCCTCCGTCCTCATCATCCGAGTGGAGAATTTCAGTCGCCATTGATTGCGTCGGCGACTGCCCCGAGTGGGGCTGCACGTCCTCGACGTGTGCTGCCTGCGAAGGCACGGCTGCAGCCTCGCTGCTCGTCGCCAAAATGTCTAAGGCGGAAGGCGAATGTATCCGAGCGGCATCCCCGTCGCTCGCTGGTTGATTGCCCACCGCATTCTCTCTGTCGCCGTCGTCCGTCGCCGAAGGCGATCGAGCGGAGGGTGGCTGCGCGGGGTTGGATTGCGCATCGCGCATCGAGATGTCGTCCCGCGGACAGTCACTCCGCTCCTCCGTCTGCTGCTCCCTTGATCGGTCCGTGGGGGCTGTGCCCGGCCCGTGCGCAGGCGCATGTGCCGGCGCCTTGTCCGCCGCAGGCGTAGCGCCGCGGACATCTATCGCCGAAGGCGACATGGCCGGGGGCCGCACGCCCGATGCTCCTTGGCCTATAGGCCCTACCGCCGAAGGCGCATCTATCGGCGTACTTCCCGCCGATGGTGCGGCCTCCGCACGCTCTCTGCTCGTATCTCCTCGGCTCGAAGGCCCTGGCGCCGAAGGCGCGAATTGCGGCGCGTGGTGCGCCGGAGGGTCTGGCCCCGAGGGCCGGTGTCTCGTAGGCGGTTCTTCCGCCGGCTCCTTCCCCTTCCTACGTTGGAACGGGGGTGATTCTTGCCTGTGCACAGGCGGCACGTGTGGAGGTGTTCTGTGCACAGGCGACCTGTGCACAGGCGACCTGTGCACAGGCGAGCGCCTGTGCACAGGCGGACTGCTCCTTCCCACGCGTAAGCGTAGATCCACGTCCACTTGTGTTCGCCGATCCGCGGAGGCTCGTCCGTCCGCGGAGGTTCGCCTGTGCGCAAACGGAACATCTGTCCGCATCGCACGTGGTAACTCCGGAGGCCCTTGGCCCGTAGGCGGCCTCTCTCCCGACGAGGTTGCAGCGTGGCCCGTCGCTCCTACGGTCGTCCGCGCTTCTTCTCGCCTCTCTGGCGACGCACTTCCTATCTCCGTCGCAATCGTCGCCGTGTCTGCACTGTCAGCTGGCAACACCAGTCTGCGTGCCTTCTGCTTCGGCCGGCTGTATGGCTCGCACAGCGGCCGCGGTCGAATGGGAACAGAGAGTTCTTGATGCTGCTCCTCTTCGGCCTCTTCCCTCCATCGCCGCTTCCGCGGCACTCGCGCTGCAGGGGTGTGTCTCCCTTCGTCTCTCCGTCTTGATGGGGTAGAAGTCGGTGACTCCTCCGCATCAGTGTCGACCTCGTTCTCCCGCACATACTTCCCGGGATGGTCGATGGACAATGGCGGAAAATGTTCAAGCTCCGCCGCTGTCAAACAATTCCGCTGTCGATAAAAATTGATGAGGAAAGGAGAAAGATGGTTTAGCGTTCCCCCCTTCTCCTCAAACGCGTGCTGTCGCATCACTCTGTGCAGGATGCTCGCCCAGTGAATTGGAGTTCCCTCGATGACGCACTCCACAAAAGAGACCTGCCACAATGTGATGTAGCAGGCGCGGTGCGGCTGCAGTAATTGCATCAGCGCCGCGGACAAAGTCCGGCGAAATCGATCTTTGTAATCACGGGTCCTGTACCCATTCTTGGTAGACCTCCCGGTCTTGAACAGCTCCACAAATTGCGCTTCTTCTTGCTTGGTCACCTTGATGCTCTCGCTGTCGAAAAGGAGATGCCCTGGCATGCCAGCACATCTTCCCAACGCCTGCGCCCAATCTTGGACTGTCCACCGGTCAACATGCGGACGCAATCCGCGCGAGGGTGGTCCCTGTGGCTCTAGCCACTCGCGCACCATATTCGCGCAGATGTAATTCCATCCCCATAGCAAGAAATCGAGCTTTCTTGCTATTAAGCGCTCTTCGAAAGCGCGCAGCCCGTTCTGCGGCAGGCGAAGTGGCACCATCCGCAATCTGCTTGGTCTCGTCATTGCGTTCCTGGGGTTCGCTCGCCCGCTCATTCTACTTCCGCACTGTCCGCGTTTCTTTCTCTCTCGGCAAACTCTAATCGCTCTCAATTCCAAATCACGCGCACTCACTTCTCCCTCAATCAACAAGAAATCTACTAAGCGACGACGACGAGAATGTTCCGCAGCCAGCAGATGGATGCGCGCAGCGCGCACAAGAGATTGGAATCGCGAATTCAAGAATGGGACGCTCTCCGCCGCCCGGTCGAAGGTCATGGTCGTCTCTTGGTCGTGAAGAACGTCTCACTTGATGGCCGCGCCGGCGGTACGCTGGAACGGTCTTCGCTCTCACGCGCGGCTTCACGCTCCGCCGTCGTCGATTAAACTCTCACGCTCGAATTGGCGGATTTGAACTCCGCGAGCGTGTCACCCTCCGGACATGGGGGCGTAGCGCCGAAGGCGAGTTTTCCGCCTTGCGCGGTACACTTGTTCGTACCGCCCCTCGGCCAATCTCCTTCTGCCTTGACGCGTGCGTCCGCATGTCGGACAAAAATTCAACTCCTGCCTGTGCGCAGGCAGGGGCCTCGGCGGATTCTCCGCCGGCGCGGAACCTGAACATCCTCCTGTGCACAGGCGTTCGCCTGTGCGCAGGCGAATTCCGTCCGCGGCGCTGCGCTGGCGCGGAAGGCGTTGACCGTGGTCAGCCGTCTCCGTCCAGTCTGTCCGTTCCTTGTCTCTCCGTCGGCGCTTCCGCCGCCGCAACTCCGTCCGTCCAAGAGCGCATCCACCCGTGCCGTCCGCACGGTCCGTACCTATTGGATTACTCTGGCGGCTCTTCCAACGTACGCTGCGCTGCGCTGGCGCGGAAGGCCCAAGGCGGATCTCCCGCCGACGCCGAAGTGCCTGTGCACAGGCGAACGCCTGTGCGTAGGCGGACTTCGCGCCTTCCCTAACCCTACTTCGCCTGTGCACAGGCGAACGCCTTCGTCCGCGCATAGGACAAAACTTGAATCCCCCTTCCGCGCAGGCGGAATTCGCGCCGGTGGCGAACTCCTTCCGCCGCAGGCGACCGCCTCCGTTTCTTCCAGTAGCGATAACTCCCTAAGTCCTCGTCCGTTCCAAGCGTTCTTGGGCTCGTTGGAATCAGCGCGTCGAGCTCTTTCCAACGGGATCCAAACTTGGTCAAGGCGCCCGAGGGTTACCTAATTACGAGGGTTTCCCTACAGCCGCGGACGCAACCTCCGAAGGCGGGTTTTGCGCCTTGCGCCGTAGAGATCCTAACTGCGGAGCTCGCAGGGAGGGTGGTGCCTGACCTTACTACTGCACCCCAAATCCCAGATTCTACAAGATCCCTCGAGAATCCCCGCGATCTTCCGGATTCACTCTGTTTTGATGTACCGAAGGCTATTTACAATGCTGCCGGGGTACAGTTTTCCAAAAATGTTTTAATTTCCTCAAAATTGCCAAAAGTGGGGTACCACAATCGCGGGTCACAAAGAACCACGGAGTTGGGCACAACGGCGCCAAACGCCTTCGGCAAGATCTCCTTTGCTGAGGTGTCTTTACCCACGCGCCTCCGGCGCTTAGGGAAGGTACGCTTCCGGCACAAACACCTCCGGAGGAGATGTCGCTGAAGACATCAGAAGCCGGCAAGGACCTCTGAATGCTTCCGACCAGGAGTGCGCCTTCGGCAATGCGCCGTTGGCGCGGGAGAGAAACCTTCATAACGATCAGGATTCACGGTAGTTCTATTTAGTTAAGGTTTCATTGTAAAGAGCTCGGGACGCTCGTTCTAACGAGACCAAGAGCGCCGGAGATGGATCAGGGACGAGGAAGTTATGAGCATCGGTAAACTCGCATCCGGCGATGCGCTGTTCGCGCTAGAGTTCGCCTTCGGGAAGGACCCCCGTACGCCTTCGGCGATGCGCCTTCGGCGTAACCACGCGCTCATGAGAGGAGATCAAGTCGGAGGCGGAAGCGCCTTTGGCGGCTGTGCGGCGGAAGAGAAGCGCCGACCTGATGTACGCCTCCGGCGTGGCGCGGACAGGCGGATGCGCCGGCATAATTTGCGCCGGCGGGATACGCGCCGTCGGCGATATGCGGGGCAGAACGGACAAAAGAAGTTGTACAAGTACGTGTCGGCGTAATTCACGCCGACTTGATGTGCGCCTCCAGCGAGGCGCCGACGGAGAAGGAGTACGCCTTCGGCGATACGCCTCCGGCGATGGGCAGGTTGGGAAAAGACAACATAGTCGGAGCGTAAGCTCCACCGCGGCGAACTCGAGGCTGGAAGCCCTCGGCGATGACAACTTCAGAGCCGGCGGACGATGGCGGCGGGAGAATTCAGCGTTCACGCATGCAAATGCGCGCAGTGCGGAGTTGTGAATTCGAGCATGCGAGGGAGAACCGTTAGGCCGTATAGCCGGCTGCGTAATCAAGTTTGATTGTACCCATTGCCTACGAAGAGCGTTGTGCGATCTTGATTTCAGAGAAGAAAAGTCTGCTCTCCACTCTCATTCTCCCATTCTTGTTTGTGAGTTTTCCAGCTTCAGAGCTTCAGACGTGCAGCTCAATCGGGCGGAGAAACCTTCAGTGAGTTGGAGAGAGTGCAAGAATCAGTGAGCAGGAAGGAGTGCGTAGTAACCAGGCGCACGGAGGCGAATTGCGCGAGGATCTTGACGGACCCTGCAGAGAGTTTGAGAGTAGAGAAACTGAGCGCGCAAGGGAGGAGAGAGCAATTGAAATTGAGCGGAAATTGAGCGGCCGACGCGCAGCGGCGATTGTGAGAGATCGAGCGAGAGGGAAGAGCGTCTGTGTGTGTAGGGAGAGCAAGAAATATGTCGAAGGTCCCCCAGCTGCGAGTGTCTCCACTCAGAGTGCCGTAGATTAGTCTGCGCGCATTCCAGGATGTGTTGACAAGGTTGAAGCTTGATTTCCTCCTGTGGGGATGGAATTGGACGTGTCCGGAGATGGTGCGTGAATATTTGCGGGAGAAACACCAGCCCGCGCGCGGATTCCGCCCCCACCCAGAGAGGTGGGACATTAGTCACTAGGCGCAGGTATTAGGAAGGTGTGCAGGGGAGGAAGGGTATCTCCTCTTCGAGGCCGAAAGCGTGAAGGTGTCGAAGGAGGAAGAGAACTCCTACAATGATCTTTTCAAGGTTGGCAAGCATCCCAAGAACGGTTTCCGGACGCGGGATTACAAAGATCGATTGCGGAGAAATGTCGCGACTGCATTGCTTCAAATATTGCAGCCGACCAAGACCGCCTACATGCATGGTTGGCAAGTGGGATTTGTGGAGCTAGTGTTGTTAGGAGCTCCGGTTCATTGGGCATGGCTCCTGTGGAAGGTGACGCGCCAACATGCGCAAGAAGAGAGAGGAGGGACCCTCAATCATCTTTCGCCTTACCTGATTGTGTTCTATCGAGCAATGGGATGTTTGACAGCTTCAGAGAGAGAGCTTTAGGATGTCGAGCTAATGCGGGCAAAGATTGAGTTGGAATTGCAGGAAGAGCGGAGACAAAACCGCATTCTAACAGAGGAGCTTGCGCGCTAGACGCGCGCATTAGAGCAAGGTCAAAGCACGCGCAAGGCGGATGAGGAGTTGTTGCGCAACTTGCAATCCGAGTGCGCGGAATTGAGGGCGCAGCGCGCGGAGGCGGAGATGCAGCTGACAGAGGTGGAAGGCAGCAGCCGGCGCGATGCGGATCGTACGCGAGAAGAGTTGGTGGCGCGGGTGACCCACTGTCTCAGAGGATACACCCACTAGGAAGTGGCGGCGCAGGAAAAGATCACACTCAGGGAGTTTGAGCTTCGGCGGCGGCGTTGACGGAGGGTGACAGTCGGAGTCGGCGGCGAGTGGCGAAGAAATTAGAGGCCTTATTGTCGGATGCGCGCGATACTATGGCGCACTTGGAGTCGGAAGTGACCGGGGTCCTTCGGCGGCTAGGATTGCGCAGCCGAGCGGAAGACTGGCAAGGTAGGGAGATAGTGCGCGGCAATCCGTCGCGCAGAAGGCGCAGTACCGGATCTACAGAGTGCAGTAGTGTAGCTTGGTTCCGTGTAGGCGTTTAGAGTAGCAGGTAGTGTAGCGTAGTGTTAGTTAGGACCTTAGAGGGTATAAAGTAGTTCAAGGCGTTTTGCCTTGGGATTCTCCCAGTTTCGGAAGTGTAGATCAGGAACTCACTTTCTTGGCGTGTTTGTGCGTTTAGTCCTGGCACCACGTAAAGGAGCTACAGCTTGACGAAGGTACCGCATTTTGTAGCTGAAGGCCTTCGGCTGAATGTTCAGAGCTAGTATACCGGTTAGAAACTTGAGTAGTGCGGATCTACACCTGCGGGTGATTGCCGATGCTCAGAGCCGGTTGCGTGTTAGATACTTGAGCAGTTCCCCCTTACTCCTTCGAGTGATTTATCCTGATTGTACTCCTACGGGACGTTTCCCCTGAATGCCAAAGTGAAGTTTTGTTACTTCGTGTAAACCTTGGTTATCAATTCAGGTTATGCTGCAGAAGGCACCCTTAGGGCACTCCTCTGTAGTAATTCTGGGATCCCTCACTGGGAGGAAGTGGGATCCCCCACTGCCTTGGATATCTTAGCAGGGAGTGGAGCGGCAGTCGCGGCGGAAGCTGCCACGCGCCACAGTTCCAGGGAGTCGCCAAGAGCTTCTATGGCGACTGAAATCCTCGAAACAGAGGATGAGACAAGTTCGGAAGAACAGGAAGCAGACTTTGTGCGCGGGACACCAACAGGGATACTGTGCGAGCAGATATTGCCACTCTTGCGATATTTGGATCGCAAGGCAGCAAAGTACACGATTACTAGAAAACCGCAGTCTTATGCGGAGTTAGTCAAGATGAAGTTTTGCTACTTCGTGTAAACCTTGGTTATCAATTCAGGTTACACTGCAGAAGGCACCCTCAGGGCACACCTCTGTAGTAATTCTGGGAATGACAAGTGCCTAAGAATTCAAACTCTTCAATAGACTGTTGTGGTGTGTGTGTGTGTTACTGGATTGTGTCTAAGTTGAGTTTCTCAGTCGGGCATGTATTCTCTGCGCTTGGTCTGAGTTGAGGGTGACGTCCACCGCGTATGAGTGCCTTCGTTCCGAAGTGGGAAGTCCAATCCGGGTTCCCTGCGCTAGCAGAAACTAGCGGAAGGGTTGTAAAAGCCGGAGTGGGAGTCACTACCTGTAGAGCCTCTAAATGTACTCTTGAGAGACTTTCCCCTGAAATCCTAAGCGGAGGTCCTGATCGACCTCCGAGTTGTGCTTTTCCAGTTTCAGCTGTGTGTGTGTGTTAAGTGACTTACGCTGCACTGTGCATACTCCGAGTGACCTTCGAGCTGAGCATCCTCCGAGTGACCTCCGAGTTGAGCATCCTCCGAGCGGCCTCCGAGTTGAGCACTTGCAGTATTTCTGGGAGTGACAGTCGCCTGAGAATTCAAACTCTCCAAAAGTCTGTTAAACGTGACACTCTGTACTCTGTGTGTTGCCTCTGTCCCTGTGGGTTCGACCTTTTTACCACCATACTGCAGTTTTAGCCTTTGGTGGGTTATTACATAAGGAGCCAACAACTTCTTTTTGGCGCCGCTGCCGGGGACAGTGCGTCAGCACCAGAGTACTCGAGCAACAATGCTCGGTGAATGTCGACGAGCAATGATGTGCGCAAACTGAGTGCGAGAGCCACACGTAAGCTCCGTCGAGATTCGGAAAAAGCCGTAGAAGAAAAGCGGCGAACTAAAGAGAAGACTCAAAGTGAAAACTCTGCAGAAAGATCTCTATCGCCGACTGCTGGAAGCCAAGGGCGTTCTAGTTCACCTACTGCGAGCATTGAGCTAACGGTTCTATTGGAAATCTCTCCGACAGGAACTCTTCCTGGGTTAGGCCAACCTAGGAGCAGTCCGTTGACAGGATCACCAATGGCGGACCCTCAAGCCAATCTCCGCCAGGTGTTTTCCCAACCTTTCACAAAACATTCGTATCCAAGGTACAAGGGAACGGGCGACGACGATGATGCAGATTCATACATAAAGCTCTTCGAGTCTGTCTCCATCACCAATCGCGAGACCAATGATGAAGACAGATTGCGAATCTTTCCTAGCGTGCTGCGCAAGAGAGCTCGTAGCTGGTATAATCATGAGAGTACCGACCCCTCTGGCATCCAGATCTGGGCTCAGCTCAAGGAGAAGTTTCTGAGGCGGTTTCGCGAACTCGGATATGACAGTCGAGTGCTGACCCGACTTCAAAACCTTTGACGGGAACGGAAGGAGAATCTTTGGGACTATACGGAGAGATTCCAAGACCTCCTAGATCGAATTCCCAAAACAGGTCCAGGAGAACCTTTTTCGGTACAGCAAGCAGTGGACTGGTACGTGACAGGGCTAACAAGAGAAATGGAGACCTTCTGAAGGAGGGGCAAGGCTGACACCATCCAAGATGTGATAGCTTCGGCGGAGATCTTTGAGACGTCAACCCTTGACACTCGAAGAAGCGACCGACGGTCGACGAAGAAGAAATCGCAAGGCGGACGTCGGAAGAGAAGAGGGTCGCCTTCCTCATCAGAAGAATCACGCTCATCCGAAGCGAGTTCTTCCTCGGAGGAGGAAGAGGACTCGTCGTCTTCGGAGGAGGAGAGACAGAAGAAGAAACGCAATGCGACGAAGAAGAAAGATCGGGGTAGGGGAACCCCAGGGAAGAGTCAAGAGGACATCGCAGCCAAGATGGACAACCAGGTGAAGAATTTTGCGGATCTGAAAGTTCATGTAGTGGGAGGCCAAGACCGGCGTAAATCACCTGCGAGGCTGCGAGCGAACCTCTGGTGTACTACGTGCGGACAAGTGGGACATGCCAACACGGAGTGCATGGCCGCTTGCCCGACTTACCCAGTGAATGCGGTTGAATGGGCACCACAGTGGGAGAACCCCATTTATTATGATGAGCCGAGTGAGGACACAGCCTATGCGGTTCAATCAGCTCCGGCTACGACTCCGATCCCACCTGTGAATATACCGCGGTTCAATCCAAGAGAGATGGCGACTTCGCTTCCACAGAGGCGCATGGCACCTCCCGACACCTTCAACCGACCCCCACCGCAGGCTTGCTATAATTGCGGGGAGGCGGGACACTACTCGCCGAGCTGCCCCCACCCGAAGAAACAAACTGGGTATGTACCGATGTGCAGCAACTGCAGGAAAGCAGGACACACGGCGGTCGAATGTGATCAGCCACCAATCGCCAGGCCAACCGTGCATTTCGTGACGCCACCTGTCAAGGAAGATGTGCAGGTCAATCAGGTAGACCTGGGCTCGGACCCAACTGAAGAAGACGAAGTATGGCCGGAAGAAGAAGTGATGTGCGGACGGGTAGAGACCCGAAGTTCGAAGAGGAGGGGAGAGGACCACAAGGACACTCGCCGGCTTGACCGTAAGGCATAGGGAAGGAAGTCTAAAGAAGAGGAGAAGTCTAGCCGAAGCAAGACACCGGGTACGCCTCCGGCGATGCGGAACATCCAGTCGGCGCTAAACTCGGAGAAGGTGGACGAGACCTCAGACGAGGTCCGGAACCGCGACTACCTTCCGGACATCAAGGATGAGGTCAGCCACCTCATCAAGGAAGCACTGAGCGCCGGAGCGATATCCTACGACCGGAGGGCGGCTAGGCCCTCTACGCCACTTCCGACGGCAGCTATTGGAAGGGCGGCGGCTGTGACCTCAAGCACTCCTTACGACATAGTGGAGGACATAGGGAGACAGAGGGCAAATATTTCCTTCAACCAGCTGTTGGAGGATAATAAGACGTACCGCAATATGCTGATGCTTTCGCTGCGCCGGCCGCGCAAACCCCAAAAAGGGAAGCTTCCGGCGGTGTATAGAGTGGAGGGAGGAGACCTAGGACCTCCGGAGATCGAAGTGGAGATCGGAGGCTACGTCATACAGAAGGTACTAGTGGACTCCGGTTCGGGCGTTAACATCATGACGGAGGAGACGGCGAACTCCTTGGGGTTCCATACCTTCGAGCCTACAACCAGAGTGTTGCGGCTGGCCGATCAAACGCGCAGAATGCCGCTGGGCATGTTGAGCAATGTGCGAACCAACATTGGAGGAGTGGACTTTCAACTATCATACATAGTATTGCAGCCCCTGATGAAGAAAGGTTACGATGTGCTGCTTGGCAGACCTTGGCTATACGACGCCAAAGCAAGGTGTGACTGGAGGAGGAAGAGATTGCAGTTCCGAAACCCTTCGGACCCTCCGACCGTCATTACCGTGCCATGGACCAAGGTACCACACGAGGGCGAAACACCATCGACCAGCTCAGGTTACACGACTGGAGGGGAGAGCAACTCGTCGTACCCTTCAGATACGGAGATGTCAGATGAGTTTGTGGGATACGTCACTTGCTGCTCCATTGAGGAGGAAGGAGACGATGTGCATCCGGACGACGAATAGCAATTATTAGTGGGACTAGGCAGAAGCGAGATCAGTCACACAGAAGGGATTGTCGATCCAAGTGACTGTCGCGAACTGCAGCTCAGTCCAGACAAAAGCTTGAAGGTGTCAAGCCAGGTGCAAGAAGAAGAATTGAAGAGGGTACAGGCGTTTCTTCGCCAGTATGAGGATGTCTTTGCATGGAAGATTGAAGATATGAAAGGCATACCTGCAAGGTATGGAGAGCACAGGATCGACTTGTTGGACGATGCAGTTCCGGTTCGCCAACGCCAATACATGCTCAACCCGAAATATTCATTGTTGGTGAAGGACTAAATCGATAAGTATTTGAGCGCGGGGATCATTTACCCGGTACTCAGTAGCGAGTGGGTCTCGCCAATTGTAATCGTGCCCAAGAAACTGACAGGTAAGATTCAGGTGTGCCAGGACTTCCGAAAGCTAAACGCAGCAACGCGCAAGGATCATCACCCTCTCCCTTTTACGGACTCCATTTTGGATCATGTCGCAGGGCATGAGTGCTACAGTTTTCTAGACGGGTTCTCCGGATACAACCAGGTGTCCATCAGAGAACAGGACAAGGATAAAACGACCTTCACGATTGACTGGGGAACCTACGCTTACCACAAGATGCCTTTCGGGTTGTGCAACGCGCCGGCTACGTTCCAGCAGATGATGACAAACATCTTCCAAGAGCACCTGAGAAAGTTCCTAGAAATTTTCATCGATAACTTCTGTGTCTTCGGTAAGAGGTCGGAACACCTTAGCCACCTTCGACAAACGTTTGACCGATGTCATGAAAGTAGCTTGTCCTTGCACCCTGAGAAGTGTTTTTTCTTTATGACCAGCGGGATTCTGCTGGGGCACAGAGTTTCGTCCGACGGCATTGCGGTGGATGTCGAGAAGGTAAAGATTATTCTTGAAATTTAGCCGCCGACGAACCTGCGTGAGTTGAGAGCCTTTCTTGGCCATGTGGGCTATTACAAAAGGTTCATAAATATGTACGCAATCTTGGCACCCGATCTCACAAAGCTGCTTAAGAAGGAGGAGCCCTATGTGTGGGGCAAGGAGCAACAGCTAGCCTTTGAAACACTCAAAGCTAAGCTGACGACCGCTCCGGTTCTAAGAAGCCCGGATTGGAACCGACCCTTCCATTTCTATGTAGACACGTCGGCATTTGCAATTGGAGTAGTTCTCAGTCAGAAGGATGACAACAAGAAGGACTACCCGATTTACTTCGCGAGCCGTCAGTTGTCAGTAGCAGAGAAGAAGTACACAACAACTGAGAGGGAGGCATTGGAAATGGTATACTCCTGTAAAAAGTTCAAGCATTATTTGATCTGCTATGAGTTTGTGTTTCATGTGGATCACTACGCATTACAGCACCTAGTGAAGAAGGCAGATCTGTCCGGACGTATTGCCAGGTGGGTACTACTGCTGCAAGAATTCACCTAGACTGTGCAGACTAGGAAGGGCGCTCACCACGAGAACGCGGACTACCTCTCCAGACTATGGACCAAACCCATAGAAGAAGAAGTACTGGATGATTTCCCCGACGAACAACTTTTTTAGTTGTCCGCCAGCCATGAGTCTAGGTATGCGGACCTGTACAGGTTTCTGCTCACACTCCAATGTCCGGAAGGATTGGATGTTGAGCAGCGAACAGTCTTCGTGCATATAGCTGGACCTTACCAGCTCCAACAGGGAGTCTTATTCAAGAAGATGGCCGATGAGAGGCTGTGCAGATGCTTAGAGGAGTCCGAAGTTCCACATGTTGTTAGAGCAATGCACACAGAAGACGCTGGTGGTCATTACGCCACCAGGAATATGGTGACCAAAATTGTGAATGCAGGATATTGGTGGCCGACGATGTTTGAAGATGTACACGACTACATTCGCAAATGTGATAGCTGCCAGAGGACGGGAAGACCGACACCCACCACAAGATGGCCTCTAACACTAATCATGCTCTTGGCACCATTTGAAAAATGGGGAATCGACTTCGTACGACCCATACAACCTGTCACTAGACACACTCGCAGGCGCTACATATTGGTAGCCACGGACTATGCGACCAAGATGGTAGAGGCCGAGGC
This sequence comes from Marchantia polymorpha subsp. ruderalis, assembly GCA_037833965.1. Classification (NCBI taxonomy): domain Eukaryota; kingdom Viridiplantae; phylum Streptophyta; class Marchantiopsida; order Marchantiales; family Marchantiaceae; genus Marchantia; species Marchantia polymorpha. The sequence goes on from AP031357.1 coordinate 1,634,916, forward strand.
TACACGGAAGGACGACGCAGCGACAGTAGCAACCTTCTTATTCGAATCGATCATCACACGCTACAGGTGTCCACTAGAGATTGTCAGTGACAGAGGAGCCCACTTTTTGAATCAGGTGATAGAGAATCTGACGCAGCACTTCCAGATTAAACATCGGAAGACTACCCCATACAATCCCAAGGCGAATGGTCTGACAGAGAAGTCCAATGGATTGCTGTGCAAGATACTCCTCAAGGTGACTGTGAACCATGCGCACGACTGGGACACCAAGTTACCAGCCGCTTTATGGGCATACCGAACTGTAGAGAAAGTCACCATCCGACAGACGCCTTACTTTCTAGTATATGGGCAGCATTCGATATTACCTATCGAATTCGAGATACCCACACAGCGAACCTTAGATCAGAGGAGGCTGGATGCGGAAGAAAGTCAGATCTATCGACTGCAAGAAGTCATGGCGCTGGAAGAAGGACGTTAAGAGGCGGAAGATCAAACAAAACAACTGCAGCTCAGACGGAAGGAGAAGTACGATTGGAGGATTGTAATAACCCACTAAAGGCTAAAACTGCAATATAGTGGTAGAAAGGTCGAACCCACAGGGACAGAGGAACACACAGGGTACAAAGTGTCACGTTTTAACAGACTATTGAGGAGTTTGAATTCTCAGGCAACTGTCACTCCCAGAAATACTGCAAGTGTCCACTCGGAGCGCACTCGGAGGTCGCACAGTGCAGCGTAACACACACACACACACCTGAAACTACAGAAACACAACCCAGAGATCCGTTAGGACCTCTACCTCAAGATTTCAGGGGGGGAAAGTCTCTCGCGAGCACACTCGGCGAAGCTGCGGGTAGTGACTTCCAACTCCGGCTTTTACAACACTTCCACTAGCTTGCTGCTAGTGTAGGAAACCCGGTTTGGACTGCCTACTTCGGATCGAAGTCACTCATACGCGGTGAACAACACTCTCAACTCACAAAACGCGCAGAGAACACAGGTCCGCACTGAAGGACTCACTGAGAAACATTCCAGTAACACAACAACAGTCTATTGAAGAGTTTGAATTCTCAGGCACTTGTCATTCCCAGAAATACTACAGGGGTTACCCTCAAGGCACCTGCTGCAGCGTAACCTGAATTTACAACCAAGGCTTACACGAAGTAGCAAAACTTCACTTTGGCATTCAGGGGAAAAATCCCAAAGGAGTACAATCAGAAAGAAACACTCGAAGGTGTAGGGGCGAAACTGTTCAAGTATCTAACTAGTCACTGGCTCTGAGCATCGGCAGTCACCCGCAAGTACAGATCCGAACTACTCAAGTCTCTAACCAATGTACTAGCTCTAAACATTCGGCCGAAGGCCTTCAGCTACAAAATGCGGAACGCTAAGTTGTAACTCCTCGTGCGTGGTGACAGAACTCAAGGACACAAACACGCAAAGGAAATGGGTTCCTGATCTGCACTTCTGATGGGAAAGAACCCCAGGCAAAACGCATGGAACTATTTTATACCTTCTAAGTCCTACCTAACACTACACTGCACTACGCTACACGCCTGCACGGAACCACGCTACACTACACTCCGCGGAACCTGTACTACGTCTCCTGCGCGGCCGACTGCCGCGCACTAACTCCCTACCCTGCCAATCTTCCGCTCGACTGCGCAGTCCCAACCGCTGCAACGCCGCAGACACCTCCCCTTCGAGGGCGGACATGGTATCCTGTGCCTTCGACAGAAAGGCATCGAGCTTCTTCGCTACCTTCCGCCGACTCCTACTGTCGCCAGACAACAACCCGGCTGCGCGCAATTCAAACTCACGCAGTGTGAGTTTCTCCTGCGCCTTCACTTCCCAGTGGGCGTAGCCCTTGAGACAGTGGGCGACTCGCCTCGCCGTCTCCACCTTCGTGCGATCCGCCTCCTTCCTGCGATCCTCTTCAATTATCACTAATTGCGATTCGGCTTCAGCACGTTGCGCTCTCAATTCGCCACACTCTGACTGTAACCTGCGGATTAACTCTTCATCCGCCTGCCGTGCGAGCTGACATTGTTCCAACAACCGCGTCTGTCGCACGAGCTCCTCTGACAAAATCCGATTCTGGGCCTGCTCAGAGTTGAGTGCTTCCTTGACCTTCACCTGCTCCTTGGTGAGCTCGTCCAGTTTCTCATCCTTCATCTTCTCGGAGTGCTTGTAGAATTTCTGATTAAGCTTGTACTGACCCCACAAGCACGCATGCTTCTCCTTCAATTCCTTCAACTCCTGGTCCACTCTAGCTAATAGCTTGCTGGTGTGGACTTTAGTGCGAGTCCGCCTACGCACTAACTCGATGTAAGATCCCGGCTGGAGTGGGTCGGCGTATTTATCGACCTTGCGATCCAAGTACCGCAGCAACGGAATCACCTGCTCAGAGAGCGCCGCCGCCGGCGCTCCAACAATTTCCTCCTCCTCCTCCTCCTCCTCGGTGTCTTCTGCTCCTGACATTTCTTCCGTGGAGCCTCCGTCGTCATCATCCGAGTGGAGAATTTCAGTCGCCATTGATTGCGTCGGCGACTGCCCCGAGTGGGGCTGCACGTCATCGACGTGTGCTGCCTGCGAAGGCACGGCTGCAGCCTCGCTGCTCGTCGCCAAAATGTCTAAGGCGGAAGGCGAATGTACCCGTGCGGCATCCCCGTCTCTCGCTTGTTGATTGTCTACCGCATCCTCTCTGTCGCCGTCGTCCGTCGCCGAAGGCGATCCAACAATCCAAGATTCCAACAATCCAAGAGCGCATCCACCCTTCCCGTCCGCATGGTCCGTACCGATTTGATTACTCTGGCGGCTCTTCCGACGTACGCGGCGCCGCGCTGGCGCGGAAGGCGCCGTACACTTTCTACCTCACAAGGCGCATTTCTAGGGCCCAAGGCGGATTTTCCGCCGACGCCGAAGCGCCTGTGCACAGGCGAGCGCCTGTGCGTAGGCGGACTTCGCGCCTCCCCTAACCCTACTTCGCCTGTGCACAGGCGAACGCCTTCGTCCGCGCATAGGACAAAACTTGATTCCCCCTTCCGCGTAGGCGGAATTCGCGCCGGTGGCGAACTCCTTCCGCCGTAGGCGACCGCCTCCGTTTCTTCCAATAGCGATAACTCCCTAAGTCCTCATCCGTTCCAAGCGTTCTTGGGCTCGTTGGAATCAGTGCGTCGAGCTCTTTCCAACGGGATCCTAACTTGGTCAAGGCGCCCGAGGGTTGACCTAATTATGGAGGGTTTCCCTACAGCCGCGGACGCAACCTCCGAAGGCGGGTTTTGCGCCTTGCGCGGTAGAGATCCTAACTGCAGAGCTCGCAGGGAGGGTGGTGCCTGTCCTTACTGCGGCACCCCAAATCCTAGATTCTACAAGATCCCTCGAGAATCCCCGCGATCTTCCGGATTCACTCTGTTTTGATGTACCGAAGGCTATTTACAATGCTGCCAGGGTACAGTTTTCCAAAAATGTTTTAATTTCCTCAAAATTGCCAAAAGTGGGGTACCACAAGGATCAGGCCAGTATTACTACAGAAGGGCGACTTGGCCCTGCTCTATGACAGCAGACATGCCCGATTTCCAGGCAAGCTACACTTGAGATGGATGGGGCCCTACAAGGTGATCGATGTTTTCTCGAATGGCTCGATCCAGCTCGCAAAATTGACAGGGGAATGGCTAGGCACCCGCGTGAACGGGTGGCGTCTGAAGAAATACCACGTGTAAATGTTCGCGTGGGCGCTCACAATTGAGGGGGGAGCATGTGGTAACACACTTTTTGTTTTTTTTGCAGAATTTAAACAATTTGGAAAAAGAAGTACCGAAGCAGTGTCTGTAGTTAGGAAATGGTACGTTAAATAGAGTGAATTGAGGAGATCGTGGGTCACGAAGAATCACGGAGTTGGGCGCAACGGCGCCAAACGCATTTGGCAAGATCTCCTTTGCTGAGGTGTCTTTACCCACGCGCCTTCGGCGCTTAGGGAAGGTACGCTTCCGGCATAGACACCTCCGGAGGAGATGTCGCTGAAGACGTCAGAAGCCGGCAAGGACCTCTGAATGCTTCCGACCAGGAGTGCGCCTTCGGCGATGCGCCGTTGGCGCGTGAGAGAAACCTTCATAACGATCAGGATTCACAATAGTTCTATTTGGTTAAGGTCTCATTGGAAAGAGCTCGGGACGGTCATTCTAACGAGCCCAAGAGTGCCGGAGATGGATCAGAGACGAGGAAGTTATGAGCATTGGTAAACTCGCATCCGGCGATGCGCTGTTCGCGCTAGGGTTCACCTTCGGGAAGGACCCCGTACACCTTCAGCGATGCGCCCTCGGCGGCTGTGCAGCAAAAGAGAAGCGCCGACCTGATGTATGCCTCCGACGTGGCGCGGACAGGCGGATGCGCCGGCATAATTCGCGCCGGCGGGATACGCGCCTTCGGTGATACGCGGGGCAGAACGGACAAAAGAAGTTGTACAAGTACGTGTCGGCGTAATTTGCGCCGACTTGATGTGCACCTCCAGCGAGGCGCCGACGGAGAAGGAGTACGCCTTTGGCGATACGCCTCCGGCGATGGGCAGGTTGGAAAAAGACAACATAGTTGGAGCGTACGCTCCACCGCGGCGAACTCGAGGTCAGAAGCCCTCGGCGATGACGAACTCAGAGCCGGCGGACGATGGCGGCGAGAGAATTCAACGTTCACGCATGCAAATGCGTGCTGTGCGGAGTCGTGAATTCGAGCATGCGAGGGAGAACCGTTAGGCCGTATAGCCGGCTGCGTAATCAAGTTTGATTGTACCCACTGCGTACGAAGAGCATTGTGCGATCTTGATTTCAGAGAAGAAAAGTCTGCTCTCCACTCTCATTCTCTCATTCTCGATTTTGAGTTTTCCAGCTTCAGAGCTTGAGGCGTGCAGCTCAATCGGGCGGAGAGACCTTCAGTGAGTTGGAGAGAGTGCAGGAATCAGTGATCAGGAAGGAGTGCGTAGCAACCAGGCGCGCGGAGGCGAATTGCGCGAGGATCTTGACGGACCCTACAGAGAGTTTGAGAGTAGAGAAATTGAGCGCGCAAGGGAGGAGAGAGCAAATTCAGTTAGTGTCTAAGCGGCCGATGCGCAGCGGCGATTGTGAGAGATCGAGCGGGAGGGAAGAGCGTCTGTGTGTGCAGGGAGGGCAAGAAATATGTCGAAGGTTCCCAAGCTGCAAGTGTCTCCACTTAGAGTGCCGCAGATTGGTCCGCGCGCATTCCAGGATGTGTTGACAAGGTTGAAGCTTGATTTCCTCCTGTGGGGATGGAATTGGACGTGTCCGGAGATGGTGCGCGAATATTTGCGGGAGAAACACCAGCCCGCGCGCGGATTCCGCCCCCACCCAGAGAGGTGGGACATTAGTCACTGGGCGCAGGTATTAGGAAGGTGTGCAGGGGAGGAAGGGTATCTCCTCTTCGAGGCCGAAAGCGTGAAGGTGTCAAAGGAGGAAGAGAACTCCTATAATGATCTTTTCAAGGTTGGCAAGCATCCCAAGAACGGCTTCCGGACGCGGGATTACAAAGATCGATTGCGGAGAAATGTCGCGACTGCATTGCTTCAAATATTGCAGCCGACTAAGACTGTAATAACCCACCAAAGGCTAAAACTGCAGTATGGTGGTAAAAAGATCGAACCCACAGGGACAGAGGCAACACACAGAGTAAAAGTGTCACGTTTAACAGACTTTTGTAGAGTTTGAATTCTAGGCGACTGTCACTCCCAGAAATATTGCAGTGCTCGACTCGGAGGCTCGACTCGGAGGAGGATCTCGACTCGGAGGATGCTCGGAGGATGCACGGTACAGCGTGGTCACTCAACACACACACACACTGTAATAACCCACTAAAGGCTAAAACTGCAATATAGTGGTAGAAAGGTCGAACCCACAGGGACAGAGGAACACACAGGGTACAAAGTGTCACGTTTTAACAGACTATTGAGGAGTTTGAATTCTCAGGCAACTGTCACTCCCAGAAATACTGCAAGTGTCCACTCGGAGCGCACTCGGAGGTCGCACAGTGCAGCGTAACACACACACACACACACTTGAAACTACAGAAACACAACCCAGAGATCCGTTAGGACCTCTACTTCAAGATTTCAGGGGGAAAGTCTCTCACGAGCACACTCGGCAAAGCTGCGGGCAGTGACTTCCAACTCCGGCTTTTACAACGCTTCCACTAGCTTGCTGCTAGTGTAGGAAACCCGGTTTGGACTACCTACTTCGGATCGAAGTCACTCAGACGCGGTGAACAACACTCTCAACTCACAAAACGCGCAGAGAACACAGGTCCGCACTGAAGGACTCACTGTGAAACATTCCAGTAACACAACAACAGTCTATTGAAGAGTTTGAATTCTCAGGCACTTGTCATTCCCAGAAATACTACAGGGGTTACCCTCAAGGCACCTGCTGCAGCGTAACCTGAATTTACAACCAAGGCTTACACGAAGTAGCAAAACTTCACTTTGGCATTAAGGGGAAAAATCCCAAAGGAGTACAATCAGAAAGACACACTCGAAGGTGTAGGGGCGAAACTGTTCAAGTATCTAACTAGTCACTGGCTCTGAGCATCGGCAGTCACCCGCAGGTGCAGATCCGAACTACTCAAGTCTCTAACCAATGTACTAGCTCTGAACATTCGGCCGCAGGCCTTCAGCTACAAAATGCGGAACGCTAAGTTGTAACTCCTCATGCGTGGTGACAGAACTCAAGGACACAAACACGCAAAGGAAATGGGTTCCTGATCTGCACTTCTGATGGGAAAGAACCCCAGGCAAAACGCCTGGAACTATTTTATACCTTCTAAGTCCTACCTAACACTACACTGCACTACGCTACACGCCTGCACGGAACCACGCTACACTGCACTCCGCGGAACCTGTACTGCGTCTCCTGCGCGGCCGACTGCCGCGCACTAACTCCCTACCCTGCCACTCTTCCGCTCGACTGCGCAGTCCCAACCGCTGCAACGCCGCGGACACCTCCCCCTCGAGGGCGGACATGGTATCCTGTGCCTTCGACAGAAAGGCCTCGAGCTTCTTCGCTACCTTCCGCCGACTCCTACTATCGCCTGACAACAACCCGGCTGCGCGCAATTCAAACTCACGCAGTGTGAGTTTCTCCTGCGCCTTCACTTCCCAGTGGGCGTAGCCCTTGAGACAGTGGGCGACTCGCCTCGCCGTCTCCACCTTCGTGCGATCCGCCTCCTTCCTGCGATCCTCTTCAATCGTCACTAATTGCGATTTGGCTTCGGCACGTTGCGCTCTCAATTCGCCACACTCTGACTGTAACCTGCGGATTAATTCTTCATCCGCCTGCCGTGCGAGCTGACATTGTTCCAACAACCGCGTCTGTCGCACGAGCTCCTCTGACAAAATCCGATTCTGGGCCTGCTCAGAATCGAGTGCTTCCTTGACCTTCACCTGCTCCTTGGTGAGCTCGCCCAGTTTCTCATCCTTCATCTTCTCGGAGTGCTTGTAGAATTTTTGATTAAGCTTGTACTGTCCCCACAAGCACTCATGCTTCTCCTTCAAGTCCCTCAACTCCTGGTCCACTCTAGCTAATAGCTTGCTGGTGTGGACTTTAGTGCGAGTCCGCCTGCGCACTAACTCAATGTAAGATCCCGGCTGGAGTGGTTCGGCGTATTTATCGACCTTGCGATCCAAGTACCGCAGCAACGGAATCACCTGCTCAGAGAGCGCCGCCGCCGACGCTCCAACAATTTCCTCCTCCTCCTCCTCGGTGTCTTCTGCTCCTGACATTTCTTCCGTGGAGCCTCCGTCGTCATCATCCGAGTGGAGAATTTCAGTCGCCATTGATTGCGTCGGCGACTGCCCCGAGTGGGGCTGCACGTCGTCGACGTGTGCTGCCTGCGAAGGCACGGCTGCAGCCTCGCTGCTCGTCGCCAAAATGTCTAAGGCGGAAGGCGAATGTACCCGTGCGGCATCCCCGTCTCTCGCTTGTTGATGGTCTACCGCATCCTCTCTGTCGCCGTCGTCCGTCGCCGAAGGCGATTGAGCGGAGGGTGGCTGCGCGGGGTTGGATTGCGCATCGCGCATCGAGATTTCATCCCGCGGACAGTCACTCCGCTCCTCCGTCTGCTGCTCCCTCGATCGGTCCGTGGGGGCTGTGCCCGGCCCGTGCGCAGGCGCATTTGCTGGCGCCTTGTCCGCTGCAGGCGTAGCGCCGCGGACATCTATCGCCGAAGGCGACATGGCCGGGGGCCGCACGCCCGATGTTCCTTGGCCTATAGGCCCTACCGCCGAAGGCGCATCTATCGGCGGACTTCCCGCCGATGGTGCAGCCTCCGCACGCTCTCTGCTCGTATCTCCTCGGCTCGAAGGCCCTGGCGCCGAAGGCGCGAATTGCGGCGCGTGGTGCGCCGGAGGGTCTGGCCCCGAGGGCCGGTGTCTCGTAGGCGGTTCTTCCGCCGGCTCCTTCCCCTTCCTACGTTGGAACGGGGGTGATTCTTGCCTGTGCACAGGCGGCACGTGCGGAGGTGTCCTGTGCACAGGCGACCTGTGCACAGGCGAGCGCCTGTGCACAGGCGGACTGCTCCTTCCCACGCGTAAGCGTAGATCCACGTCCACTTGTGTTCGCCGGTCCGCGGAGGCTCGTCCGTCCGCGGAGGTTCGCCTGTGCGCAAACGGAACCTCTGTCCGCATCGCACGTGGTAACTCCGGAGGCCCTTGGCCCGTAGGCGGCCTCTCTCCCGACGAGGTTGCAGCGTGGCCCGTCGCTCCTGCGGTCGTCCGCGCTTCCTCTCGCCTCTCTGGCGACGCACTTCCTATCTCCGTCGCAATCGTCGCCGTGTCTGCACTGTCAGCTGGTAACACCAGTCTGCGTGCCTTCTGCTTCGGCCGGCTGTATGGCTCGCACAGCGGCCGCGGTCGAATAGGAGCAGAGAGTTCTTGATGCTGCTCCTCTTCGGACTCTTCCCTCCATCGCCGCTTCCGCGGCACTCGCGCTGCAGGGGTGTGTCTCCCTTCGTCTCTCCGTCTTGATGGGGTAGAAGTCGGGGACTCCTCTGCGTCAGTATCGACCTCGTTCTCCCGCACATACTTCCCGGGATGGTCGATGGACAATGGCGGAAAATGTTCAAGCTCCGCCGCTGTCAAACAATTCCGCTGTCGATAAAAATTGATGAGGAAAGGAGAAAGATGGTTTAGAGTTCCCCCCTTCTCCTCAAACGCGTGCTGTCGCATCACCCTGTGCAGGATGCTCGCCCAGTGAATTGGAGTTCCCTCGATGACGCACTCCACAAAAGAGACCTGCCACAATGTGATGTAGCAGGCGCGGTGCGGCTGCAGTAATTGCATCAGCGCCGCGGACAAAGTCCGGCGAAATCGATCCTTGTAATCACGGGTCCTGTACCCATTCTTGGTTGACCTCCCGGTCTTGAACAGCTCCACAAATTGCGCCTCTTCTTGCTTGGTCACCTTGATGCTCTCACTGTCGAAAAGGAGATGCCCTGGCATGCCAGCACATCTTCCCAACGCCTGCGCCCAATCTTGGACTGTCCACCGGTCAACATGCGGACGCAATCCGCGCGAGGGTGGTCCCTGTGGCTCTAGCCACTCGCGCACCATATTCGCGCAGATGTAATTCCATCCCCATAGCAAGAAATCGAGCTTTCTTGCTATTAAGCGCTCTTCGAAAGCGCGCAGCCCGTTCTGCGGTAGGCGAAGTGGCACCATCCGCAATCTGCTCGGTCTCGTCATTGCGTTCCTGGGGTTCGCTCGCCCGCTCATTCTACTTCCGCACTGTCCGCGTTTCTTTCTCTCTCGGCAAACTCTAATCGTTCTCAATTCCAAATCACGCGCACTCACTTCTCCCTCAATCAACAAGAAATCTCCTGTGCGACGACGACGAGAATGGTCCGCAGCCAGCAGATGGATGCGCGCAGCGCGCACAAGAGATTGGAATCGCGAATTCAAGAATGGGACGCTCTCCGCCGCCCGGTCGAAGGTCATGGTCGGCTCTTGGTCGTGAAGAACGTCCCACTTGATGGCCGCGCCGGCTGTACGCTGGAACGGTCTTCGCTCTCACGCGTGGCTTCACGCTCCGCCGTCGTCGATTAAACTCTCACGCTCGAATTGGCGGATTTGAACTCCGCGAGCGTGTCACCCTCCGGACATGGGGGCGTAGCGCCGAAGGCGAGTTTTCCGCCTTGCGCGGTACACTTGTTCGTACCGCCCCTCGGCCAATCTCCTTCTGCCTTGACGCGTGTGTCCGCATGTCGGACAAAAATTCAACTCCTGCCTGTGCGCAGGCGGAAGCCTCGGTGGATCCTCCGCCGGTGCGGAACTCCATCCTCCTGTGCACAGGCGTTCGCCTGTGCGCAGGCGAATTTCGTCCGCGGCGCTGCGCTGGCGCGGAAGGCGTTGACCGTGGTCAGCCGTCTCCGTCCAATCTGTCCGTTCCTTGTCTCTCCGTCGGCGCTTCCGCCGCCGCAACTCCGTCCGTCCAAGAGCGCATCCACCCGTGCCGTCCGCACGGTCCGTACCTGTTGGATTACTCTGGCGGCTCTTCCGACGTACGCGGCGCTGCGCTGGCGCGGAAGGCGCCGTACACTTTCTACCTCACAAGGCGCATTTCTAGGGCCCAAGGCGGATTTTCCGCCGACGCCGAAGTGCCTGTGCGCAGGCGAACGCCTGTGCGTAGGCGGACTTCGCACCTTCCCTAACCCTACTTCGCCTGTGCACAGGCGAACGCCTTCGTCCGCGCATAGGACAAAACTTGATTCCGCCTTCCGCGTAGGCGGAATTCGCGCCGGTGGCGAACTCCTTCCGCCGTAGGCGACCGCCTCCGTTTCTTCCAGTAGCGATAACTCCCTAAGTCCTCGTCCGTTCCAAGCGTTCTTGGGCTCGTTAGAATCAGCGCGTCGAGCTCTTTCCAACGGGACCCTAACTTGGTCAAGGCGCCCGAGGGTTGACCTAATTACGGGGGGTTTCCCTACAGCCGCGGACGCAACCTCCGAAGGCGGATTTTGCGCCTTGCGCTGTAGAGATCCTAACTGCGGAGCTCGCAGGGAGGGTGGTGCCTGTCCTTACTGCGGCACCCCAAATCCCAGATTCTACAAGATCCCTCGAGAATCCCCGCGATCTTCCGGATTCACTCTGTTTTGATGTACCGAAGGCTATTTACAATGCTGCCAGGGTACAGTTTTTCAAAAATGTTTTAATTTCCTCAAAATTGCCAAAAGTGGGGTACCACATGCCCCCCTCCTCAATTGTGAGCGCCCACGCGAACACTCACATGTGGTATTTCTTCAACCGCCACCCGTTCACTCGGGTGCCTAACAAATCGCCGGCCAGGTCCGCAAGTTGGATGGATCCATTCGGGAAGACTTCGACAACCCTGTAAGGTCCCATCCACCTTAGGTGCAGTTTGCCTGGGAATCTGGCATGCCTGCTGTCGTAGAGCAATGCCAAATCACCCGCCTGCAGGAGTACCGGTTTGATCTTTTTATCGTATCTCTCCTTTCGGCGGAGCTGGATTTTCCTGGTGCGATCTTCGGCGTCTCTTCTCCTCTCATCCAGCAGCGTGACTTCCTGTAACCTGTAGAGCTGGCTCTCCTCTGCGCCCATCCTCTGCAAATCCAACGTTCGTTGGGTGGGTACTTCAAATTCGATCGGGAGGATCGGGTGTTGCCCATACACCAGAAAGTATGGTGTCTGTTTGGTCGTGATCTTCTCAGCTGTGCGGTACGCCCATAGAGCGGCTGCTAGCTTCGTATCCCAGTCGTGAGCGTGATTCACCGTGACCTTGAGTAGTATTTTACACAGCAGACCATTGGACTTCTCCGTCAGTCCATTTGCCTTGGGATTGTAGGGAGTAGTCTTCCGGTGCTTGATGTGGAAATACCGTGTCAGATCTTCGATGATCTGATTCAGAAAATGCGTGCCCCGGTCGCTGACTAGCTCTAAGGGACATCCGTAGCGTGTGATGATCGACTCAAACAAGAACGCTGCCACTGTGGCAGCATCATCCTTTCTGGTGGCTCTGGCCTCTACCATTTTGGTGGCGTAGTCCGTTGCTACCAGAATGTAGCGCCTTCGTGTACTTCTAGTCACTGGTTGTATCGGCCCTACAAAGTCAATACCCCACTTTTCGAAAGGTGCTAGAGGCATGATGGGAGTCAGGGGCCAGCGTGTTGTAGGCGTCGGTCTCCCCGTCCTCTGGCAACTGTCGCACTTGCGGATGTAATCGAGAACATCCTTAAACATGGTCGGCCACCAATAACCCGCATTTAGGATCTTTGTGACCGTGTTCCTGGTGGCATAGTGTACACCCGCCTCCTCTGTATGCATCGCACTCACTATTCTTGGTACTTCTGATTCCTCCAGGCATCTGCATAAACGCTCATCCGCCATCTTCTTGAACAAAACCCCCTGCTGGAGTTGGTACGGGCCTGCCTTATGAATAAAGACAGTTCGCTGTTCCAAATCCATGCCTTCGGGACACTGGAGGGTTAGCAGATATCGATACAGGTCGGCATAGCGGGACTCATGTCCTGCAGACAACTGAAATAACTCTTCATCTGGAAAATCGTCCACCAATTCCTCCTCTGTCGGCTGGGTCCATAGTCGGGACAAGTAATCCGCATTTTCGTGGTGCACCCCTTTCCTGGTCTGGACCGTGTAGGTGAACTCTTGTAGTAATAACACCCACCTGGCGATTCGACCGGATAGGTCGGCTTTCTTGACTAGGTGTTGCAATGCGTAGTGGTCCACATGGAACACAAACTCGTAGCAGATTAGGTAGTGACGGAACTTTTTACAGGAGTACACCATCCCCAACGCTTCTCTCTCCGTCGTGGTGTAGTTCCGCTCTGCTAGAGACAGCTGTCGGCTCGCGAAGTAGATCGGGTAGTCCTTTTTGTTGTCATCCTTTTGACTCAGTACTACACCGATGGCGAATGCCGATGTGTCAACGTAAACATGGAATGGTCGATTCCAGTCTGGACTCCTTAGTACGGGAGCAGTCGTGAGTTTCGCTTTCAGAGCTTCAAACGCTGACTGCTGGTTCGCACCCCAAGCATAAGGCTCGTCCTTCTTCAACAACTTGGTCAGGTCCGCCGCCAGTATTGCATACATGTGTATAAATCTTCGGTAGTAGCCCACATGACCCAGGAATGCTCGCAGCTCTCTTAGATTCGTGGGTGGCTCAAGCTCGAGTATAACCTTGACCTTCTCGATGTCCACCGCAAAGCCGTCTGCCGAGACCCGGTGACCCAACAAGATCCCACTAGTCATAAAGAAAAAGCACTTCTCGGGATGCAGTGATAAACTGCTCTCTCTACATTTATCGAAGGTCTGCTTCAAGTGACTTAGGTGTTCAGCCCGCTTCCCAAAGACACAGAAGTCATCTATGAATATTTCCAGGAACTTCCTCAGTTGTTCCTGAAAGATATTGGTCATCATCCGTTGAAAGGTGGCAGGCGCGTTGCACAGCCCGAAGGGCATCTTGTGGTATGCGTAAGTTCCCCAGTCGGTTGTGAACGTAGTTTTATCCTTGTCCTGTTCACGGATAGACACCTGATTGTAACCTGAGAACCCATCCAGGAAGCTATAACATTCATGTCCTGCGACATGGTCTAGAATGGCATCCGTGAATGGTAACGGGTGATGATCCTTGCGTGTTGCTGCATTCAACTTCCTGAAATCCTGACACACTCGTATTTTACCCGTCAACTTCTTGGGTACGATAACAATCGGCGACACCCACTCGCTGCTGAGCACAGGGTAAATAATACCAGCGCTCAAGTACTTATCTATCTCCTCTTTCACTAGCAAGGAGTACTTCGGGTTGAGGCGATACTGGCGCTGTCGTATGGGTACTGAGTCGTCCAGTAAATCGATACGGTGTTCCCCATACCGTGCGGGTATCCCCTTCATGTCTTCGATCTTCCAGGCGAAAACGTCGACATAATGGCTAAGGAAGGCCTGTACTTTCCTTAGCTCGTCTCCTCTCACTGCGCTTGATACCTTCAAGCACTTGCCGGGACTGAGTTGTACTTCGTGACAGTCACTAGGGTCGACAATGCCCTCAGTGTGACTCGTCTCACTCCTTCCCAGTCCCACAGTTAATTGCTATTCGTCTTCCGGCTGAATAGCTTCCGGCTCTTCTTCTTCTCCCACCGAACAGCAGGCAACGAATCCCACGAAGTAATCGGATTCGGTACCACTGGAATCCGATCGCGCGGTCGACTCACTGTCCTCGCCCGATGTGTAACCTGCACTTGTCGATGGGGTCTCTCCTTCGTGCCTGACCCTATTCCAGGGCACCGTAATGGTTTTGGTCGGTTCCGAAGGGTGAGGAAACTTAAGGCGATGTCTTCGCCAATCACATCTGACTTGTGCACCATATAGCCATGGTCGCCCGAGCAGGACGTCATAGCCCTGCTTCATCATCGGTTGAAGGATGATATACGTCAACCGAAAGTCCGCACCCCCGATGGTTGTCTTGACATTGCGCAGCATACCTGCAGGCATTCTCCGCGTCTGATCCGCTAATCTCAACACACGCTTCGAGGGTTCGTATTGACTGAACCCCAAGGCTCTCGCTGTATCCTCCGTCATTATGTTGACTCCTGATCCAGAGTCGATTGGCACTCTGCGTACACAACACCCTGTTATTTCCACATCGATCTCGGGTGGCCCTTGGTCTTCGCTCTCCACTTGATATACTTGAGAGGATGTGGATGCGCGCGGCTTCCGCGGATGCCGTAGCGAAAGCATCAACATTCTCCGATACGTCTTATTGTCCTCCAAGAGCTGCTTGAACGTGATGTTCACTTTTCGACTCCCGAGATCTTCAACCAAGTCATAGTGGGCGCGTTGGGTCGCCGGGGTCGGCGACGTTCTGCGAGGTTCCACGGTGGCTGCCAACTTCGCTCCAAGGGAGGATGTCAAGTCTGGCCGCGGTGGGTCCTTTTGCGTGCGGATCGCTTCCTTCAGCAGGTTGGCTACCTCGTTGCGGATATCCGGAGCATAGTCCCGTTTCAGTAGGCGCACTGGCTCGTCCTCGACTGCTGTCTGGGGGCGCACTGCTGGTGCCTCCCGCGTAGCCGAAGACTTCCGAGCAGGTCGCAAGTCGGACTTGCTGGATGTCTTCTCCTTTCCTTTTCCCGTCCGGTCGTCGGGTCTCCGTTCGTGCTTGCGAGTGTCACGCTCTTGCTCCTTCGATTTCTTGGAACTACGAGTTTCGACCCGTGCGCACATGACCTCTTCAGCCGGCCATTCTTCGTCTTCGCCATCCCCGTCTGAACCTACTTCGACCTGGTTAACTTGCACGTCCTCCTTGGCAGGAGTGTTCACAAATCGTACCACTGGCCGAGGGATTGGTGGCTGATCACACTCTGGCGCAGTGTGCCCGACCTTCTTGCAATTACTACATGTCGGAGCATAATCGTTTCGCCTTTTTGGATGGGGACACTGCGGTGAGAAGTGCCCAACTTCCCCGCAATTATAACAAGCTCGCGGTGGCGGTGGGTCAAACGTCCCTGGAGGTGCTCTCCGCCTCACGGGTACTGTAGTGGCCCGATCCACCGGAATATATCGTGGAACTTGCATTGCTGAGACTGCAGGAGGGGTAGGAACCGACTGGACGGCGTAGGCTGTCTCTTCGCTAGCCTCTCCATAGTACTGAGGGTGCTCTCCATAGTACGGTTGCGCCCACTCTACTGCGTTGACTGGATATGACGGCCGGGTGGTAAGGCACTCGGTGTTTGCATGTCCCACCGCCCCGCACGTAGTACACCATAAGTTCGCTCGCACTCTCCCGGGTGATTTTCTGCGATCATGCCCGCCTACCACTTGAACCTTGAGATCGGCGAAGTCCTTCACAAGGGTCTCCATCTTCGAAGCTATATCTCCCGGCGCTCTGTCCGTAGTCACTCGTCGGATGCCCTTTTTCTTCGCTGACCCATGCTTCTTCCTCTTCTTCTCCTCCTCCGACGATGAGGTTTCCTCTTCTTCGGATGAAGAACGGTTCTCGTCCGAAGACGATTCCTCCGATGACGGAGTTGTACCTCTACGTCGTCTTCGCCCTCCCTTCGGTTTTCGCTCCTTCGACTCCCGTCTCTCTCTCCCTCTTCGGTTGAGAGTGGAAGTTTCGAAGGCTTCTGCCGATGCAATCACATCCTCAATAGTGTCGCACTTGCTACGTCGGCAAAAAGTCTCCATCTCCCGAGTTAAACCGGTCACGTACCAATCCACAGCTTGTTGTACCGAGAAAGGGGACCCTGGTCCTGTTTTCGGTATTCTGTCAAGGAGGTCCAGAAATCTCTCAGTGTAGTCACGCAGACTCTCCTTCTTCTCTCGCTGCAAATTACGTAACTTTGTCAAAACCCGGCTGTCGTAGCCGAGCTCGCGGAAGCGGCGAAGGAACTTCTCCTTCAGTTGGGCCCATGTTGTCAACCCAGTCGGATCGATGCTCTCGTGATTGTACCAACTCCTCGCTTTCTTCCGCAGAAGGCTTGGAAAGATCCTTAGTCGGTCGTCGTCTGCGATCTCGCGATTGGCAATAGACACCGACTCGAATAACTTGATGTATGAATCTGCATCGTCGTCATCCCCACTCCCTTTGTACTTCGGGTAGGAATGTTTAGTAATCGGCTGAGGTAGCCGCACATTGGCTTGTCCGTCCGCCATCGGTGTGTCTGTCGACGGTTCTCGGGCGGTCGGTTCTACTTCACTAGGCGGGTCCGTGCAAGGAATATCTAGTAGAACTGTAAGCACCAAGTTTGGTTCCGAGTCGTCGGGGGTAGGTTCCCCAAGGATGTCGGCCGAACTAGGCTTAGGTACTCTTTTTGGTGTTTTCTTGTTTTGACGCCGTGTCTCTTCCACGGCCTTCTCTGAATCTCGTCGGAACTTGCGGACAGCTCTAGCACTTAGGTTGCTCCCGCCAGCCCCAGTCGACATTCACCGAGCATGGCTGCTCGTAAAAACCCCGGTGTTGACGCAACTGTCCCCGGCAGCGGCGCCAAAAAGAAGTTGTCGGCTTCTTATGTAATAACCCACTAAAGGCTAAAACTGCAATATAGTGGTAGAAAGGTCGAACCCACAGGGACAGAGGAACACACAGGGTACAAAGTGTCACGTTTTAACAGACTATTGAGGAGTTTGAATTCTCAGGCAACTGTCACTCCCAGAAATACTGCAAGTGTCCACTCGGAGCGCACTCGGAGGTCGCACAGTGCAGCGTAACACACACACACACACACTTGAAACTACAGAAACACAACCCAGAGATCCGTTAGGACCTCTACTTCAAGATTTCAGGGGGAAAGTCTCTCACGAGCACACTCGGCAAAGCTGCGGGCAGTGACTTCCAACTCCGGCTTTTACAACGCTTCCACTAGCTTGCTGCTAGTGTAGGAAACCCGGTTTGGACTACCTACTTCGGATCGAAGTCACTCAGACGCGGTGAACAACACTCTCAACTCACAAAACGCGCAGAGAACACAGGTCCGCACTGAAGGACTCACTGTGAAACATTCCAGTAACACAACAACAGTCTATTGAAGAGTTTGAATTCTCAGGCACTTGTCATTCCCAGAAATACTACAGGGGTTACCCTCAAGGCACCTGCTGCAGCGTAACCTGAATTTACAACCAAGGCTTACACGAAGTAGCAAAACTTCACTTTGGCATTAAGGGGAAAAATCCCAAAGGAGTACAATCAGAAAGACACACTCGAAGGTGTAGGGGCGAAACTGTTCAAGTATCTAACTAGTCACTGGCTCTGAGCATCGGCAGTCACCCGCAGGTGCAGATCCGAACTACTCAAGTCTCTAACCAATGTACTAGCTCTGAACATTCGGCCGCAGGCCTTCAGCTACAAAATGCGGAACGCTAAGTTGTAACTCCTCATGCGTGGTGACAGAACTCAAGGACACAAACACGCAAAGGAAATGGGTTCCTGATCTGCACTTCTGATGGGAAAGAACCCCAGGCAAAACGCCTGGAACTATTTTATACCTTCTAAGTCCTACCTAACACTACACTGCACTACGCTACACGCCTGCACGGAACCACGCTACACTGCACTCCGCGGAACCTGTACTGCGTCTCCTGCGCGGCCGACTGCCGCGCACTAACTCCCTACCCTGCCACTCTTCCGCTCGACTGCGCAGTCCCAACCGCTGCAACGCCGCGGACACCTCCCCCTCGAGGGCGGACATGGTATCCTGTGCCTTCGACAGAAAGGCCTCGAGCTTCTTCGCTACCTTCCGCCGACTCCTACTATCGCCTGACAACAACCCGGCTGCGCGCAATTCAAACTCACGCAGTGTGAGTTTCTCCTGCGCCTTCACTTCCCAGTGGGCGTAGCCCTTGAGACAGTGGGCGACTCGCCTCGCCGTCTCCACCTTCGTGCGATCCGCCTCCTTCCTGCGATCCTCTTCAATCGTCACTAATTGCGATTCGGCTTCGGCACGTTGCGCTCTCAATTCGCCACACTCTGACTGTAACCTGCGGATTAATTCTTCATCCGCCTGCCGTGCGAGCTGACATTGTTCCAACAACCGCGTCTGTCGCACGAGCTCCTCTAACAAAATCCGATTCTGGGCCTGCTCAGAATCGAGTGCTTCCTTGACCTTCACCTGCTCCTTGGTGAGCTCGCCCAGTTTCTCATCCTTCATCTTCTCGGAGTGCTTGTAGAATTTTTGATTAAGCTTGTACTGTCCCCACAAGCACTCATGCTTCTCCTTCAAGTCCCTCAACTCCTGGTCCACTCTAGCTAATAGCTTGCTGGTGTGGACTTTAGTGCGAGTCCGCCTGCGCACTAACTCAATGTAAGATCCCGGCTGGAGTGGGTCGGCGTATTTATCGACCTTGCGATCCAAGTACCGCAGCAACGGAATCACCTGCTCAGAGAGCGCCGCCGCCGACGCTCCAACAATTTCCTCCTCCTCCTCCTCGGTGTCTTCTGCTCCTGACATTTCTTCCGTGGAGCCTCCGTCGTCATCATCCGAGTGGAGAATTTCAGTCGCCATTGATTGCGTCGGCGACTGCCCCGAGTGGGGCTGCACGTCGTCGACGTGTGCTGCCTGCGAAGGCACGGCTGCAGCCTCGCTGCTCGTCGCCAAAATGTCTAAGGCGGAAGGCGAAAGTACCCGTGCGGCATCCCCGTCTCTCGCTTGTTGATGGTCTACCGCATCCTCTCTGTCGCCGTCGTCCGTCGCCGAAGGCGATTGAGCGGAGGGTGGCTGCGCGGGGTTGGATTGCGCATCGCGCATCGAGATTTCATCCCGCGGACAGTCACTCCGCTCCTCCGTCTGCTGCTCCCTCGATCGGTCCGTGGGGGCTGTGCCCGGCCCGTGCGCAGGCGCATTTGCCGGCGCCTTGTCCGCTGCAGGCGTAGCGCCGCGGACATCTATCGCCGAAGGCGACATGGCCGGGGGCCGCACGCCCGATGTTCCTTGGCCTATAGGCCCTACCGCCGAAGGCGCATCTATCGGCGGACTTCCCGCCGATGGTGCAGCCTCCGCACGCTCTCTGCTCGTATCTCCTCGGCTCGAAGGCCCTGGCGCCGAAGGCGCGAATTGCGGCGCGTGGTGCGCCGGAGGGTCTGGCCCCGAGGGCCGGTGTCTCGTAGGTGGTTCTTCCGCCGGCTCCTTCCCCTTCCTACGTTGGAACGGGGGTGATTCTTGCCTGTGCACAGGCGGCACGTGCGGAGGTGTCCTGTGCACAGGCGACCTGTGCACAGGCGAGCGCCTGTGCACAGGCGGACTGCTCCTTCCCACGCGTAAGCGTAGATCCACGTCCACTTGTGTTCGCCGGTCCGCGGAGGCTCGTCCGTCCGCGGAGGTTCGCCTGTGCGCAAACGGAACCTCTGTCCGCATCGCACGTGGTAACTCCGGAGGCCCTTGGCCCGTAGGCGGCCTCTCTCCCGACGAGGTTGCAGCGTGGCCCGTCGCTCCTGCGGTCGTCCGCGCTTCCTCTCGCCTCTCTGGCGACGCACTTCCTATCTCCGTCGCAATCGTCGCCGTGTCTGCACTGTCAGCTGGTAACACCAGTCTGCGTGCCTTCTGCTTCGGCCGGCTGTATGGCTCGCACAGCGGCCGCGGTCGAATAGGAGCAGAGAGTTCTTGATGCTGCTCCTCTTCGGACTCTTCCCTCCATCGCCGCTTCCGCGGCACTCGCGCTGCAGGGGTGTGTCTCCCTTCGTCTCTCCGTCTTGATGGGGTAGAAGTCGGGGACTCCTCTGCGTCAGTATCGACCTCGTTCTCCCGCACATACTTCCCGGGATGGTCGATGGACAATGGCGGAAAATGTTCAAGCTCCGCCGCTGTCAAACAATTCCGCTGTCGATAAAAATTGATGAGGAAAGGAGAAAGATGGTTTAGAGTTCCCCCCTTCTCCTCAAACGCGTGCTGTCGCATCACCCTGTGCAGGATGCTCGCCCAGTGAATTGGAGTTCCCTCGATGACGCACTCCACAAAAGAGACCTGCCACAATGTGATGTAGCAGGCGCGGTGCGGCTGCAGTAATTGCATCAGCGCCGCGGACAAAGTCCGGCGAAATCGATCCTTGTAATCACGGGTCCTGTACCCATTCTTGGTTGACCTCCCGGTCTTGAACAGCTCCACAAATTGCGCCTCTTCTTGCTTGGTCACCTTGATGCTCTCACTGTCGAAAAGGAGATGCCCTGGCATGCCAGCACATCTTCCCAACGCCTGCGCCCAATCTTGGACTGTCCACCGGTCAACATGCGGACGCAATCCGCGCGAGGGTGGTCCCTGTGGCTCTAGCCACTCGCGCACCATATTCGCGCAGATGTAATTCCATCCCCATAGCAAGAAATCGAGCTTTCTTGCTATTAAGCGCTCTTCGAAAGCGCGCAGCCCGTTCTGCGGTAGGCGAAGTGGCACCATCCGCAATCTGCTCGGTCTCGTCATTGCGTTCCTGGGGTTCGCTCGCCCGCTCATTCTACTTCCGCACTGTCCGCGTTTCTTTCTCTCTCGGCAAACTCTAATCGTTCTCAATTCCAAATCACGCGCACTCACTTCTCCCTCAATCAACAAGAAATCTCCTGTGCGACGACGACGAGAATGGTCCGCAGCCAGCAGATGGATGCGCGCAGCGCGCACAAGAGATTGGAATCGCGAATTCAAGAATGGGACGCTCTCCGCCGCCCGGTCGAAGGTCATGGTCGGCTCTTGGTCGTGAAGAACGTCCCACTTGATGGCCGCGCCGGCTGTACGCTGGAACGGTCTTCGCTCTCACGCGCGGCTTCACGCTCCGCCGTCGTCGATTAAACTCTCACGCTCGAATTGGCGGATTTGAACTCCGCGAGCGTGTCACCCTCCGGACATGGGGGCGTAGCGCCGAAGGCGAGTTTTCCGCCTTGCGCGGTACACTTGTTCGTACCGCCCCTCGGCCAATCTCCTTCTGCCTTGACGCGTGTGTCCGCATGTCGGACAAAAATTCAACTCCTGCCTGTGCGCAGGCGGAAGCCTCGGTGGATCCTCCGCCGGTGCGGAACTCCATCCTCCTGTGCACAGGCGTTCGCCTGTGCGCAGGCGAATTTCGTCCGCGGCGCTGCGCTGGCGCGGAAGGCGTTGACCGTGGTCAGCCGTCTCCGTCCAGTCTGTCCGTTCCTTGTCTCTCCGTCGGCGCTTCCGCCGCCGCAACTCCGTCCGTCCAAGAGCGCATCCACCCGTGCCGTCCGCACGGTCCGTACCTGTTGGATTACTCTGGCGGCTCTTCCGACGTACGCGGCGCTGCGCTGGCGCGGAAGGCGCCGTACACTTTCTACCTCACAAGGCGCATTTCTAGGGCCCAAGGCGGATTTTCCGCCGACGCCGAAGTGCCTGTGCGCAGGCGAACGCCTGTGCGTAGGCGGACTTCGCGCCTTCCCTAACCCTACTTCGCCTGTGCACAGGCGAACGCCTTCGTCCGCGCATAGGACAAAACTTGATTCCGCCTTCCGCGTAGGCGGAATTCGCGCCGGTGGCGAACTCCTTCCGCCGTAGGCGACCGCCTCCGTTTCTTCCAGTAGCGATAACTCCCTAAGTCCTCGTCCGTTCCAAGCGTTCTTGGGCTCGTTAGAATCAGCGCGTCGAGCTCTTTCCAACGGGACCCTAACTTGGTCAAGGCGCCCGAGGGTTGACCTAATTACGGGGGGTTTCCCTACAGCCGCGGACGCAACCTCCGAAGGCGGATTTTGCGCCTTGCGCTGTAGAGATCCTAACTGCGGAGCTCGCAGGGAGGGTGGTGCCTGTCCTTACTGCGGCACCCCAAATCCCAGATTCTACAAGATCCCTCGAGAATCCCCGCGATCTTCCGGATTCACTCTGTTTTGATGTACCGAAGGCTATTTACAATGCTGCCAGGGTACAGTTTTTCAAAAATGTTTTAATTTCCTCAAAATTGCCAAAAGTGGGGTACCACACACACACACCTGAAACTGGCAAAAAGCACAACTCGGAGGTCGGTCAGGACCTCCGCTTCGGATTTCAGGAGGAAAGTGTCTCAAAAGTTCACTTAGAGGTTCTGCAGGTAGTGCCTCCCACTCCGGCTTTTACTGCCCTTCCGCCAGGAACTAGCGTAGGGTACCCGGACTGGACTTCCCACTTCGGAACGAAGCCTCTTCATACGCCGTGGACGTCACCCTCGACTATCACACCAAACGCAGGGAGTGCAGACCCGACTGAGAACTTAACTGAGACACGATCCAGTAACACACACACAACCTGAATTACAAACCAAGGTTTACACGAAGTAATAAAACTTCACATTGGCATTCAGGGGAAACTTCCCGTAGGAGTACAATCAGGATATGTCACTCGAAGGAGTAAGGGGGAACTGTTCAAGTATCTAACTCGCAGCCGGCTCTGAGCATCAGAAATCACCCGCAGGTGCAGATCCGCACTACTCAAGTCTCTAACCGGGTGCTAGCTCTGAACATTCAGCCGAAGGCCTTCAACTACAACATACGGTAACTTCGCTATGCTGCAGCTTCTCTACGTGGTGCCAGGACCAAAATGCACAAACACGCCAAGAAAGTGAGTTCCTGATCTGCACTTCCGAAACTGGAAGAGTCCCAGGGCAAAACGCCTTGAACTACTTCATACCCTCAAAGATCCTAACTAGCACTACGCTATCCTATCTACTACTCGCAGCATCTGCGCAAAACCAAACTATTCTACTGCACTCGGCTAATCCGGTGCTGCGCCTCCTGCGCGCCGGACTGCTCCGCTCGCTGTCTCTACTTTGCCAGTCTTCCGACCGGCTGCGCAACCCCAGGCGTCGGAGCGCTGTGGTGACTTCCGACTGTAAGTGCGCCATAGTGTCGCGCGCACCCGACAAGAAGGTTTCTAAGTTCCTCGCCACTCGCCGCCGACTCCGACTGTCACCCTCCGTCAATGCCGCCGCCCGAAGCTCGAACTCCCTGAGTGTGATCCTCTCTTGAGCTGCCACCTCCCAATGGGCGTATCCTTTTAGACATCGAGTCACCTGTGTCGCCAACTCTCCTCGCGCCCTGCAGCTGCTCTCCACCTCTGCCAGCTGCATTTCTGCTTCCGCACGTTGTGCCCTCAAATCCGAGCACTCGGATTGCAAGTTGCGCAACAACTCCTCATCCTCCTTGCGGGCTCTTTGACTTT
This sequence comes from Marchantia polymorpha subsp. ruderalis, assembly GCA_037833965.1. Classification (NCBI taxonomy): domain Eukaryota; kingdom Viridiplantae; phylum Streptophyta; class Marchantiopsida; order Marchantiales; family Marchantiaceae; genus Marchantia; species Marchantia polymorpha. The sequence goes on from AP031357.1 coordinate 1,658,550, forward strand.
CTTCTAAGGCGCGCGTCTGGCGCGCAAGCTCGGCTGCTAGGACTTGGTTTTGTCTCCGCTCTTCCTGCAATTCCGACTCGATCTTTGCCCGCATTAGCTCGGCATCCACCTGACTTTTCGTCGCCGCATCCTCCCTCTGCTGCTGCAAGGCTTGGTATAGCTTCTGTGTGACCGCCAGGTGTTGTCGGAGGTCGGTGTTCCTATCCACATATACTTGGCACCTAGAGGCCCACCTTGCCACCTTGCTCCTCGTCCTTCGCCTAATAGTCTCCACATAAGACTGCGGTTTTAAAGTACTCGCGTACTTGGATGTCTTGCGATCCAGATATCGCAGGAGTGGAACTATCTGTTCGCACAACACCCCTGTTGGCGTTTTCTGCACCGAATCCGCTTCCTGCTCTTCCGAGCTCGTCTCATCCTCAGTCTCGAGGATTTCAGTCGCCACCGAATCCCTTGGCGACTCCCTGGAACTGTGGCGCGCAGCAGCTTCCGCTGCGACTGCTGCTCCGCTGCCTGCTAAAATATCCAGGGCAGTGGGAGATCCCACTGCTTGAGCCCCTGTTCCGGCTCGATCTTTGGTCTCCGAAGGGGTCAACGCCGCAGTGACTTTTGTCACTTTTGCACCGCCCGCTTCTGCTGCCTGCCCTTCCGGCGCAATCTGCGCAGAAGGTGTCTTCGCTGAAGGTGCGCCCGCCGAAGGCGTCCGCACACTGGTCGTCGGCCCCATCCGTCTCGCAGTCGGCGAATCCGGCCAACTCTCTGTTGTCCGACTCGCAGTCGGCCGACCAGCAGTTGTCCGACTGGGAGTCGGATACACCCTGCGCGTCTTGACCCCACTTGGCCTGCTTGCTGGTGGCGTTTTCCCAGAAGTGCCTTCCGCCGAAGACGACCCTCTGAGGGTTGTTGGCTCGTCAGCCAAACTCTCTTCTGCTTCCGGCCTGCTGTCCGGTTCAACGCGCCGTTCAGTTGGCCTTCCTTCAGCTTGTCGGCCTTCAGTCGTCCGACTCGTAGTCGGCCGACTGTCAGTCCGTCCATCTCCTCCCGAAGGCCTTGGTGCCTTCTGTGCAGAGGTATTTGTCGTCTTCCCTAGAATCTGCGCGATTATCTCCTCCTGTGTGAGATTCCGCCGGGTCGGAGTTCGCCCGGTCTCCTCAGTACCAGTTGGCATTTTGCGTGCCCTCTGTTTTGGTCGACTGTGAGGCTCGGGGGTGGGCCGACCACGAGTCGGCGCAGCTGGCACTTCCGGCTGCCTGTCCTCAGGTCTCTCATCCCACTTCCGCTTTCGCGGAATGCGCTCACTTCGACGTTCTTCTGATGCTCTTGCTGGAGCCGGAGCCGGAGGCGTACTGGCAGGTTCCCCGTCCGGATCCGTGTCTACTTCGGCCTCCCTCGAATATCTACCTGGATAGTTCCGGGTCAGCTGCGGAAACCGTGTTTTCTCAACATTTGTCAAACATCCCATCGCCCGATAAAACACGATCAAGTAAGGCAATAGATGATTGAGGGTTCCTCCTTTCTCTTCTTGCGCATGTTGGCGCGTCACCTTCCACAGGAGCCGTGCCCAATGCACTGGAGCTCCTAACAACACTAGCTCCACAAATTCTACCTGCCAACCATGCATGTAAGCGGTCTTGGTCGGCTGCAATATCTGCAGCAATGCAGTCGCGACATTTCTCCGCAATCGATCTTTGTAATCCCGTGTCCGGAAACCGTTCTTGGGATGCCTGGCAACTTTGAAGAGCTCATTGTAGGAGACTTCTTCCTCCTGGGACACCTTCACGCTATCGGCCTCGAAGAGGAGATCCCCTTCCTCGCCGGCACACCTGCGCAACACCTGCGCCCAGTTGCAAATGTCCCATCTTTCTGGATGTGGACGGAATCCGCGAGAGGGCTTGTGTCTCTCCTGCAGATACTCGCGCACCATCTCCGGACATGTCCAGTTCCACCCCCACAGGAGAAAATCGAGCTTCAGCCTCAGCAGCACATCTTGAAATGCGCGTAGACCGATCTGCGGCACCCTGAGTGGAGACACTCGCAGCTGGGGAACCTTCGACATTGCGTTGCCTGCACACACAAACATTCTCCCTTTCACTCGCTCTCTCACAATCGCCACTGCGCGTCGGCCGCTCAAGCACTGACTGCTCACTCTCTCTGCGCTCACGCTCAAGATCGCTACTCGCAATTCTCTCCAAGGTCTGTCAAGATCCTTGCGCAACTCGTCTCCGCACTCTCTCCTCTCACTGCAGGTCGCTCCGCTCTTGCGCGTAATCTTGGAAACTGGAAATCGCAAAATCAAGAATGAGAGAATGAGACTGGAGCGCAGTCTTTTCTTCTCCGATTTCAAGAACGTCCAACGTTCTTACTGGTTACAACGTACGCAGCCGGCTATACGGCCTAACGGTTCGCCCTTTGCATGCGCGAATTCACGTCTCCGCACTGCGCACATTCGCATGCGTAAATGTTGAATTCTCCCGCCGCCGCCACCTTCCGGACTCGAGTCCGCCGCAGGGTATACGTCGGCCATGTTGTCTTTTCCTAACCCGTCCCTCACCGGAGGCGTGTCGCCGCTGGTGCGTTCCTTATCCGTCGGCGCCTTGCTGGAGGCGCACATCTAGTCGGAGCGAATTACGCCGGCGCGCAGTCGTACCACTTATTTTGTCCTTTATGCCTCGTCCATTGCTGCCGGCGCATATCCGCCAGCGCAACTCATGCCAGCGCATCCGGCCGTCAGCGCCACGTCGGAGGCGTACATCCGACCGGCGCTTTCCTTCCATGAACAGCCGCCAAAGGCGCTTCCGACTCTGAGTTGGTTTCCTCTTATGAGCGCGTGATTCGGCCGAAGGCGCATCGCCGAGGGCGTACGGGAATCCTTTCCGGCTGTGAACCCTAGCGCGAACGGCGCATGTCCGGCTACGAGTTTTCCGACGCTCATAACTTCTCCGTCCCTGATCCATCTCCAACGCTCTTGGGCTCGTTAGAACGAGCGTCCCGAGCTCTTTCTAATGCAACTTCAACCAACTGGATCTACCGTGTATCTCGATCGTTATGAAGGTTTTCCTTTTCCGCGCTAGCGGCGCATCGCCGAAGGCGCACTCATGGTCGGACGCCTTCAGAGGTCCGGGACCTTCTCCTGACGTTTTTTAGCAAAACCTCCTCCTGAGGTGTCTGCGCCGGAAGCGTAGCTTCCTTATACGCTGGAGGCGCGTGAGTAGAGACACCTCAGAAAAGGAGCTTTTGCCGAAGGCGCCGAAGACATTGGCGTTGGTACATCCGACTACGTGAGTCTTCGTGTCCTCGTGACGATCTCATCAATCCACTCTATTTAACGTACCCTTTTCTAACTACAAACACTGCTTCGGTACTAGTTTTCTAAAATTGTTTAAATTCTGCAAAAAAAAACAAAAAGTGTGTTACCACAAAGACCGCCTACATGCATGGTTGGCAAGTGGGATTTGTGGAGCTAGTGTTGTCAGGAGCTCCGATTCATTGGGCACGGCTCTTGTGGAAGGTGACGCGCCAACATGCGCAAGAAGAGAGAGGAGGAACCCTCAATCATCTTTCGCCTAACCTGATCGTGTTCTATCGAGCGATGGGATGTTTGACAGCTTCAGAGCGGGCGCGATTTCCGCTGCTGATCCGGAGTAATCCGGGTAGATACTTGCGGGAGTCTGATGTGGACACAGATCTGGACGAAGCACCTGCCAATCCAGCTCCGGCTCCGGCAAGAGCAGAAGAAGAGCATCGAATTGAGCGCGCACCGCGGAACCGGAAATGGGATGAGAGACCAGAAGACAGGCAGCCGGAAGCTCCCGCTGCGCCGACTCGCAGTCGGCCCACTCACGAGCTTTAGAGCCGGCCGAAGCAGAGGGCACGTAAGATGGTGTTGCCGACTAGCAGTGAGGAGACCGGGCGTACTCCGGTTCGGCGGAATGTTCTGCCCACGCAGGAGGAGATAATCGTGCAGATTCTGGGGAGGTCGATGAACCCCTTTGCGCAGAAGGCGCGGATGCCTTCGGAAGAAGTCAGACGAACTGAGAGTCGGCCGACTACGAGTCGGGCGACTGAAGGTCGGCCAACTGCAGGTGGGCGAGAACAGCGTGTTGAACCGGACAGCAGGCCGGAAGCAGAAGAGAGTTTGGCTGCAGAGCCAACGACTCTCAGAGAGTAATCTTTGGAAGAAGACGCTTCTGAGGAAGCGCCTCCAGCGAAGCGACCAAGTGGAGTGAAGACATGCAGAGTGGATCCGATTGCTAGTCGGACAACAGCTAGTCGGCCGACTGCGAGTCGGTCAACTGAGAGTCGGCCAGATTCGCCGACTGCGAATCGGATAGACCCGGCGACCATTGTGTAGGCGCCTTTGGCGGACACACCTCCGGCGAAGACACCTTCCGCGCAGATCGCGCCGGAGGAGCACGTAGTAGAAGTGGGCGGTGAAGAGGCGACAAGAGCGACTGCGGGGCCGACTCCTTCGTGAACAGGAGATCAAGCCGGAGCGGAGGCTTAGGCAGTGGGATCCCCCACTGCCTTGGATATCTTAGCAGGGAGTGGAACGGCAGTCGCGAGAGAGAGCGGGAGGGAAGAGCGTCTGTGTGTGCAGGAGGGAGCAAGAAATATGTCGAAGGTCCCCCAGCTGCGAGTGTCTCCACTCAAAGTGCCGCAGATCGGTCTGCGCGCATTCCAGGATGTGTTGACGAAGTTGAAGCTTGATTTCCTCCTGTGGGGATGGAATTGGACGTGTTCGGAGATGGTGCGCGAATATTTGCGGGAGAGACACCAGCCCGCGCGCGGATTCTGCCCCCATCCAGAGCGGTGGGACATTAGTCACTGGGCGCAGGTATTAGGAAGGTGTGCAGGCGAGGAAGGATATCTCCACTTCGAGGCCGAAAGCGTGAAGGTGTCGAAGGAGGAAGAGAACTCCTACAATGATCTTTTCAAGGTTGGCAGGCATCCCAAGAACGGCTTCCGGACGTGAGATTACAAAGATCGATTGCAGAGAAATGTCGCGGCTGCATTGCTTCAAATATTGCAGCCGACCAAGACCGCCTACATGCTTGGTTGGCAAGTGGGATTTGTGGAGCTAGTGTTGTCAGGAGCTCCGATTCATTGGGCACGGCTCCTGTGGAAGGTGACGCGCCAACATGCGCAAGAAGAGAGAGGAGGGACCCTCAATCATCTTTCGCCTTACCTGATCGTGTTCTATCGAGCGATGGGATGTTTGACAGCTTCAGAGCGGGCGCGATTTCCGCTGCTGATCCGGAGTAATCCGGGTAGATACTTGCGGGAGTCTGATGTGGACACAGATCTGGACGAAGCACCTGCCAGTCCAGCTCCGGCTCCGGCAAGAGCAGAAGAAGAGCATCGAATTGAGCGCGCACCGCGGAACCGGAAATGGGATGAGAGACCAGAAGACAGGCAGCCGGAAGCTCCCGCTGCGCCGACTCGCAGTCGGCCCACTCACGAGCTTTAGAGCCGGCCGAAGCAGAGGGCACGTAAGATGGTGTTGCCGACTAGCAGTGAGGAGACCGGGCGTACTCCGGTTCGGCGGAATGTCCTGCCCACGCAGGAGGAGATAATTGCGCAGATTCTGGGGAGGTCGATGAACCCCTCTGCGCAGAAGGCGCGGATGCCTTCGGAAGAAGTCAAGCGAACTGAGAGTCGGCCGACTACGAGTCGAGCGACTGAAGGTCGGCCAACTGCAGGTCGGTGAGAACAGCGTGTTGAACCGGACAGCAGGCCGGAACAGAAGAGAGTTTGGCTGCAGAGCCAATGACTCTCAAGGAGTCGTCTTCGGAAGAAGATGCTTCTAAGGAAGCGCCTCCAACGAAGCGACCAAGTGGAGTGAAGACATGTAGAGTGGATCCGATTGCCAGTCGGACAACTGCTAATCGGCCGACTGCGAGTCGGTCAACTTAGAGTCGGCCAGATTCGCCGACTTCGAATCGGATAGAACCGGCGACCATTGTGCGGGTGCCCTCGGCGGACACACCTCCGGCGAAGACACCTTCGGCGCAGATCGCGCCGGAGGAGCAGGCAGTAGAAGGGGGCGGTGCAGGGGCGACAAGAGTGACTGCGGCGCCGACCCCTTCGAGAACAGGAGATCAAGCCGGAGCGGAGGCTCAGGAAGTGGGATCTCCCACTACCTTGGATATCTTAGCAGGGAGTGGAGCGGCAGTCGCGGCGGAAGCTGCCACGCACCACAGTTCCAGGGAGTCGCCAAGAGCTTCTGTGGCGACTGAAATCCTCAAAATAGAGGATGAGACGAGTTCGGAAGAACACGAAGCGGACTTTGTGCATGGGACGCCAACAGGGGTACTGTGCGAGCAGATAGTGCCACTCTTGCGATATTTGGATCGCAATGCAGCAAAGTACGCGAATCCTAGAAAGCCGCAGTCTTATGTGAAGTTAGTCAAGAACATGACGAGGACCAAGGTGATCATTTGGAGCACTAGGTGCCAAGCGTTGGAGATGAAGAATAATGCCCTCCAACAGCACCTGGCGATCACGAAGAGGGCTACAACAAACCCTGCAACAACAGCGTGAGGATGCGGCGATGAAAGCTCAGGAGGATGTCGAGCTGCTGCGGGCAAGGATTGAGTTGGAATTGCAGGAAGAGTAGAGACAAAACCGCATTCTGACAAAGGAGCTTGCGCGCCAGATGCGCGCATTAGAGCAAGGTCAGAGCATGCGCAAAGCGGATGAGGAGTTGTTGCGCAACTTGCAATCCGAGTGCGCGGAATTGAGGGCGCAGCCCACGGAGGCTGAGGTGCAGCTGATAGAGGTGGAAGGAAGCAGCCGGCGCGATGCGGATCGTACGAGAGAGGAGTTGGTGGCGCGGGTGACCCACTGTCTCAGAGGTTACACCCACTGGGAAGTGGCGGCGGAGGAGAAAATCACACTCAGGGAGTTTGAGCTTCGGGCGGCGGCGTTGACGGAGGGTGACAGTCGGAGTCGGCGGCGAGTGGCGAAGAAATTAGAGGCCTTCTTGTCGGGTGCGCGCGATACTATGGCGCACTTGGAGTCGGAAGTGACCGGGGTCCTTCGGCAGCTGGGGTTGCGCAGCCAAGCGGAAGACTGACAGGGTAGGGAGTTAGTGCGCGGCAGTCCGTCACGTAGAAGGCGCAGTACAGGATCTGCAGAGTGCATCAGTGTTGCTTGGTTCCGTGCAGGCGTTTAGAGTAGCAGGTAGTGCAGTGTAGTGTTAGTTAGGACCTTAGAAGGTATAAAGTAGTTCAAGGCGTCTTGCCTTGGGATTCTTCCAGTTTCGGAAGTGCAGATCAGGAACTCACTTTCTCGGCGTGTTTGTGTGTTTAGTTCTGGCACTACGCAGAGGAGCTACAGCTTGACGAAGGTACCGCATTTTGTAGCTGAAGGCCTTTGGCTGAATGTTCAGAGCTTGTATACCGGTTAGAGACTTGAGTAGTGCGGATCTACACATGCGGGTGATTGCCGATGCTCAGAGCCGGTTGCGAGTTAGATACTTGAGCAGTTCCCCCTTACGCCTTCGAGTGATTTATCCTGATTGTACTCCTACGGAACGTTTCCCCTGAATGCCAAAGTGAAGTTTTGCTACTTCGTGTAAACCTTGGTTGTCAATTCAGGTTACGCTGTAGAAGGCACCCTCGGGGCACACCTCTGTAGTAATTCTGGGAATGACTAGTGCCTGAGGATTCAAACTCCTCAAAAGTCTGTTATGGTGTGTGTTACTGGATTGTGTCTTAGTTGAGTTTCTAAGTCGGACCTGTATTCTCTGCGCTTGGTGTGAGTTGAGGGTGACGTCCACCGCGTATGAGTGACTTCGTTCTGAAGTAGGAAGTCCAATCCGGGTTCCCTGCGCTAGCAGAAACTAGCAGAAGGGTTGTAAAAGCCAGAGTTGGGAGTCACTACCTGCAGAGCCTCTGAATGTACTCGTGAGAGACTTTCTCCCTGAAATCTTGAGCCGAGGTCCAGACCGACCTCTGAGTGGTGTGTTTTTTCAGTTTCAGGTGTTTGTGTTGAGAGACTTACGCTGCATTGTGCATCCTCCAAGTGACCTCCGAGTTGAGCACTTGAAGTATTTCTGGGAGTGACAGTCGCCTGAGAATTCAAACTCTCCAAAAGTCTGTTAAACGTGACACTTTGTACTCTGTGTGTTGCCTCTGTCCCTGTGGGTTCGACCTTTTTACCACCATACTGCAGTTTTAGCCTTTGGTGGGTTATTACAACAGGGTACAAAGTGACACGTTTAACAGACTATTGAGGAGTTTGAATTCTCAGGCGACTTTCACTCCCAAAAATACTGCAAGTGTCCACTCTGAGCGCACTCGGAGGTCGCACAGTGCAGCGTAACACACACACACACACACCTGAAACTACAGAAACACAACCCAGAGATCCGTTAGGACCTCTACTCAAGATTTCAGGGGGAAGGTCTCTCAAGAGTACACTCAGCGAAGCTGCGGGTAGTGACTCCCAACTCCAGCTTTTACAACCCTTTCACTAGCTGTCTGCTAGCGTAGGGAACCCGGTTTGGACTTCCTACTTCGGATCGAAGTCACTCATACGCGGTGAACAACACTCTCAACTCACAAAACGCGTAGAGAACACAGGTGCGCACTGAAGGACTCACTGAGAAACATTCCAGTAACACACCATAACAGTCTATTGAAGAGTTTGAATTCTTAGGCACTTGTCATTCCCAGAAATACTACAGGGGTTACCCCAAAGGCACCTGCTGCAGAGTCCTGCTGCAGAGTGTGCTTGCAGTATTTCTGGGAGTGACAGTCGCCTAAGAATTCAAACTCCTCAATAGTCTGTTAAACGTGACACTTTGTACCCTATGTGTTCCTCTGTCCCTATGGGTTCGACCTTTCTACCACTATATTGCAGTTTTAGCCTTTAGTGGGTTATTACAATCGCGTTCTTGAAATTTGACTGCTCGCCAACTCTCTCTCTGCTCCGCTCGAGCTTCTTGCTCCCTCAGCAAACTCTAATCTCCCTCAATTCCGAATCGCGCGCACTCAATTCTCTCTCAGTCAACAAGTAATCCTCCGCGCGGCGATGTCTAGAATGTTTAACAGCTAGCAGGTGGACGCGCGCAGCTCGCACTAGAAAATGAAATCGCAAATTCAAGAATGGGGCGTCCTCCGTCTCCTGGTCAAAGATCATGGTCGGCTCTCGGTCGTGAGGGTCAAATCACTTGATGGCCGCGCCGGCTCCGCGCTATAACGGCCTCCTCTCTCACGCGCGGCTTCACGCTCCGCCGACGCCAACTTAACTCACACGCTCAAATTTGGCAATTTGAACTCCGCTAGCGTACTACACTCGTTCGTACCACTCTTCGGCCAATCGATCCGTTCCGTCCGTTCCAGTCATCCGTTCCGTCCGTACAGTCCGTACAGTCCGTACGGATTTTTACCACTCCGGTGGGTCCTCGCCCGTCCGCGCTGCTGCGCTGGCGCGGAAGGCGCCGTACAATTTCTAACCCGGAAGGCGCATTTCTAGGGCCGAAGGCGGATTTCTCGCCGACGCCGAAGCGCCTGTGCGTAGGCAAACTTTGCTTGTCCACCTGGGCAGAGGTTTCCTCGCCTACGAGTAGGCGACATTCGCGGCGGACATCGCGCCTACGTCAAACCCTATTTCGCCTACGCGTAGGCGAACTGCCTTCGTCCGCGCATAGGACAAACTTTCCTCGCCTACTCGTAGGCGAGAAGTTGAGTATCTTGGGACCTTCATAACTCCCGGAGTCCCCATCCGTTTGTGGCGTTCTTGGGCTCGTTAGAATCAACGCGTCGAGCTCTTTCCAACGAGACCCTAACCAAGTCAAGGCGTTTGGGAATTGACCAAGTTCTGAAGGATTCCTCTAGCGCCGAAGGCGGATTTTGCGCCTTGCGCCGAAGGGGTTATTCCTTCAGAGCCCGCATGTAGGATGGTGTCCGTCCCCGACGTTGCACCCAACTCCTGGATTCTACGAGTTCTCTCGAGAATCTTTGTGATCTTCCGATTTCACTCTGTTTTGATGCACCGAAGGCTATTTACACTGCTGCCGAGGTACCGTTTTCCAAAAATGTTTTAATTTCCTCAAAAATACCAAAAGTGGGGTACCACAATGTGTCTGCGCGGGGTGAAATTTCGCATCGCGCACTCGAATTTTGTCCCGCAAACGTACAACTTGCTCCTCCGTTAGGTCCTGCGCGAGGGCTCCGCTTGGACTGCGCTTAGGCGCAATTTCCGGCGCCTGGTCCGCTGCAAGCGCAGCGCCAAAGGCGTCTATCGCCGAAGGCGACAGAGCCGAAGGCCACTCGCCCGATGTACCTGGCCCCGAAGGCTCTACCGCCGAAGGCGCATCTGCCGGCGGATTACCCGCCGAAGGTGCGGTCCCCGCACGCTCCCTGCTAAAGACTCGATGGCCCGAAGGCCCTGGCGCCGAAGGCGCAAATCGCGGCGCGTTATACGCCGGAGGGTCTGGCTCCGAAGGCCCTTGACCCGAAGGCGGATCTTCCGCCGGCTCCTTCCCCTTCTTACGTTGTACCGGGGATGAATCTTGCCTACTCGTAGGCGGCCGCCTGTGCGTAGGCGAACTTTCTCTGCCTACGCGTAGGTAGAGGTCCACGTCTGCAAGAGGTCGCCTATCCGCTGGAAATCGCCTGTGCGTAGGCGGAACACTCGTCCGCATCGCACGTGGTAACTCCGAAAGACCTTGTCCCGCAGACCCCTGGCCCGAAGGCCGCCTCTCGTCCGCCGGAGGTGTAGCGTGGTCCGCCGCTCCCGAGGACGTCCGCGCTCTCCCGATCGTCTCCGGTGACGCACTTCCCTTCTCCGTGGCGATCGTCGCTGTGTCCGCGCTGGTGGCCGATAACACAAGCCTGCGCGCCTTCTGCTTCGGCCGGCTACACACTTCGTGCAGTGGCCGCTGTCGTATGGGAACAGTGGGTTCTCGATGCTGCTCATCCTCTGGTTCCTCTCTCCATCTCCGCTTCCGCGGCACTCTTGCTACGAGTGTGCTTCTTCCCTCGTCCCGCCGGGTCGGCGGAGTAGAAGCTAGTGAATCCTCTGCATCGGTGTCGACCTCGTTAACCCGCACATACTTCCGGGGATGGTCGACGGACAATGGCGGAAAGCGAGCGAGCTCCGCCGCGGTCGAACAGTTCCTCTGCCGATAGAAGTTTATCAAGAAAGGGGAGAGGTGATTGAGAGTTCCCCCCTTCTCCTCGTAGGCGTGCTGTCGCATCACTCTATGCAGGATGCTCGCCCAGTGAACTGGAGCTCCGGCCAAGATGAGCTCCACAAAAGAAACTTGCCACAAGGTGATGTACGAGGTGCGATGTGGCTGCAGCAATTGCAGCAGCGCCGCCGCTACAGTTCGGCAGAAGCGATCTTTGTAGTCGCGGGTCTTGTACCCGTTCTTGGTAGACCTCTTCCGCTTGAACAATTCCACAAATTGCGCCTCGTCCTGCTTCGTCACCTTGACGCTCTCAATATCAAAGAGGAGGTACCCGTCGGTGCCGGCACACCTCCCCAATGCCTGCGCCCAATCGTGGACGGTCCACCGATCTACGTGCGGACGCAATCCGCGCGTAGGTTGTCGCTTCGCGTCCAGCCATTCGCGCACCATGTCTACACATATGTAATTCCACCCCCACAGCAAGAAATCAAGCTTTCTTGCGATCAGCCGCTCCTCGAAAGCACGCAACCCGTTCTGTGGAAGACGGAGCGGCAGCATCAGCAACATGTTCACTCTTGACATTGTGTTCTTGAACTTTGCTTGCGCAACAACTCTCTCTCTACTCTGCTCGAGTTTCTTGCTCCCTCTGCAAATTCTAATCTCCCTCAATTCCAAATCGCGCGCACTCAATTCTCTCTCAGTCACCAAGTAATCCTCCGCGCGGCGATGTCTAGAATGTTTAACAGCTAGCAGGTGGACGCGCGCACCTCGCACTAGAAAGTGAAATCGCAAATTCAAGAATGGGGCGTCCTCCGTTTCCTGGTCGAAGGTCATAGTCAGCTCTCGGTCGTGAAGGTCGAATGGCCGTGCCTGCTCCGCGCTATAACGGCCTCCTCTCTCACGCGCAGCTTCACGCTCCGCCGGCGCCGACTTAACTCACACGCTCGAATTGGCAATTTGAACTCCGCTAGCGTACTACGCCGCGGACATGGGTGCGCAGCGCCGAAGGCGGATTTCTCGCCTTGCGCGCTACACTCGGTCGTACTAATCTTTGGCCAATCCCGCTCCGCTAAAGGCGATCGTCCGCGCATCGGACAAAAGTCGAACTCCCTTCTGCGTAGGCGGAATCCCCGGCGGAATTTTTCGCCGGCGCGGAACTTCATCTGCCAGTGCGTAGGCGCTCGCCTACGCGTAGGCGAATTTCGTCCGCAAATCAAATGTTCGTCCGCGCTGCTGCGCTGGCGCCGAAGGCGTTGACCGCGGTCAACAGACTCCGTCCTATTTGTCCATTTCTCTCCCCTCTCCGTCGGCGCTCTTGTCACCGTAACCCCGACCGGCCGAAGGCGCACTCATCCGTTCCGCCCGTACAGTCCGTACGGTCCGTACGGATTTTACTACTCCGTACGGTCCTCGCCCGTCCGCGCTGCTGCGCTGGCGCCGAAGGCGCCGTACAATTTCCAACTCCGAAGGCGCATTTCTAGGGCTGAAGGCGGACTTCCCGCCGACGCCAAAGCGCCTGTGCGTAGGCGGACTTCGCTCGTCTGCCTGCGCAGAGGTGTTAATCCTCCCCGCCTACGAGTAGGCGATATTCGCGGCGGACATCCCGCCGACGTCAAACCCTATTTCGCCTACGCGTAGGCGGACTTCCCTCGTCCGCGCATAGGACAAACTTTCCTTGCCTACTCGTAGGCGAGAAGCTGAGTGTCTTGCGACCTTCATAACTCCCGGAATCCTCAAACGTTCGTGGCGTTCTTGGGCTCGTTAGAATCAACGCGTCGAGCTCTTTCCAACAAGACCCTAACCAAGTCAAGGCGTTTGGGAATTGACCAGGTTCTGAAGGATTCCTCTAGCGCCGAAGGTGGATTTCGTGCCTTGCGCCAAAGGGGTTATTCCTTCAGAGCCCGCATGTAGGGTGGTGTCTGTCCTCGACGTTGCACCCAACTCCTGGATTCTACGAGTTCTCTCGAAATTCTTTGTGATCTTCCAGTTTCATTCTATTTTGATGCACCGAGGGCTATTTACACTGTTGCCGCAGTACAGTTTTCCAAAAATGTTTTAATTTCCTCAAAAATATCAAAAGTGGGGTACCACATGCTTCCCCCCTCAATTGTGAGCGCCCACGCGAACACTCATACGTGATATTTCTTCAACCGCCACCCGTTCACTCGGGTGCCTAATAATTCTCCGGTTAAGTCCGCAAGTTGAATGGATCCATTCGGGAAGACTTCGACGACCTTGTATGGTCCCATCCATCTTAGGTGCAGTTTGCCTGGAAATTTGGCGTGCCTGCTGTCGTAGAGCAGCGCCAAATCGCCCTTCTGAAGGAGTACAGGTTTGATCTTCTTATCGTATCTCTCCTTTCTGCGGAGCTGAATTCTCCTGGTGCGTTCCTCGGCTTCGCGTCTCCTTTCCTCCAGTACCATGACTTCCTGTAATCTGTAGAGTTTACTCTCCTCCGCACTCACCCTCTGTAGGTCCAACGTTCGTTGGGTGGGTACTTCGAATTCGATCGGAAGGATCGGATGTTGACCATACACCATAAAGTATGGTGTTTGTTTCGTCGTAATCTTCTCAGCTGTCCGGTACGCCCACAAAGCGGCCGCTAACTTCGTATCCCAGTCGTAAGCGTGGTTTACCGTGACCTTGAGCAGTATTTTACAAAACAGACCATTGGACTTCTCTGTCAATCCATTCGCCTTGGGATTGTATGGGGTAGTCTTCCGGTGCTTGATGTGAAAATGCCGTGTCAGGTCTTCGATTATCTGGTTCAAAAAGTGTGTGCCTCGGTCGCCTACTAGCTCTAAAGGACATCCGTAGCGCGTGATGATCGATTCGAACAAGAAGGCCGCTACTGTGGCTGCATCATCTCTTCGCGTGGCCTTGGCCTCCACCATTTTGGTGGCGTAGTCCGTAGCTACCAGAATGTAGCGCCTTCGTGTGTTTTTAATCACTGGTTGTATTGGCCCTACAAAGTCGATGCTCCACTTCTCAAAAGGTGCTAGAGGCATGATGGGAGTCAGGGGCCACCGTGTTGTAGGCGTTGGTCTCCCTGTCCTCTGGCAGCTATCGCATTTTCGAATGTAATCGAGAACATCCTTAAACATGGTCGGCCACCAATACCCTGCATTTACAATCTTCGTGACTGTATTCCGGGTGGCATAGTGACCACCCGCATCTTCGGTGTGCATTGCGCTTACTACTCTTGGGACCTCTGATTCCTCCAGGCATCTGCACAAACGTTCGTCTGCCATCTTCTTGAACAAAACTCCTTGTTCGAGTTGGTACGGGCCCGCCTTATGTATAAAGACAGTCCTTTGTTCCAAGTCCATGCCCTCGGGACACTAAAGCGTGAGCAGGTATGTAATAACCCACTAAAGGCTAAAACTGCAATATAGTGGTAGAAAGGTCGAACCCACAGGGACAGAGGAACACACAGGGTACAAAGTGTCACGTTTAACAGACTATTAAGGAGTTTGAATTCTCAGGCGACTGTCACTCCCAGAAATACTGCAAGTGTCCACTCGGAGCGCACTCGGAGGTCGCACAGTGCAGCGTAACACACACACACACACACCTGAAATTACAGAAACACAACCCAGAGATCCGTTAGGACCTCTACTCAAGATTTCAGGGGGGAAAAGTCTCTCGCGAGCACACTCAGCGAAGCTGTGGGCAGTGGCTTCCAACTCCGGCTTTTACAACACTTCCACTAGCTTGCTGCTAGTGTAGGAAACCCGATTTGGACTGCCTACTTCGGATCGAAATCACTCATACGCGGTGAACAACACTCTCAACTCACAAAACGCGCAGAGAACACAGGTCCGCACTGAAGAACTCACTGAGAAACATTCCAGTAATACAACAACAGTCTATTGAAGAGTTTGAATTCTCAGGCACTTGTCATTCCCATAAATACTACAGGGGTTACCCTCAAGGCACCTGCTGCAGCGTAACCTGAATTTACAACCAAGGCTTACACGAAGTAGCAAAACTTCACTTTGGCATTCAGGGGAAAAATCCCAAAGGAGTAAAATCAGAAAGAAACACTCGAAGGTGTAGGGACGAAACTGTTCAAGTATCTAACTAGTCACTGGCTCTAAGCATCGGCAGTCACCCGCAGGTGCAGATCCGAACTACTCAAGTCTCTAACCAATGTACTAGCTCTGAAAATTTGGCCGAAGGCCTTTAGCTACGAAATGCGGAACGCTAAGTTGCAACTCCTCATGCGTCGTGACAGAACTCAAGGACACAAACACGCAGAGAAAATGGTTTCCTGATCTGCACTTCTGAAATTGGGAAAGAACCCAAGGCAAGACGCCTTGAACTATTTTATACCTTCTAAGTCCTAACTATCACTACACTGCACTATGCTACACGCCTGCACGGAACCACGCTACACTACACTCCACGGAACCTATGCTACGTTTCCTGCGCGACGGACTGCCGCGCACTAACTCCCTACCTTGCCAGTCTTCCGCTCGACTGCGCAGTCCCAATCGCTGCAACGCCGCGGACACCTCCACTTCGAGGGCGGACATGGTATCCCGCGCCTTCGACAGAAAAGCTTCGAGCTTCTTCGCTACCTTCCGCCGACTCCTGCTGTCGCCTGTCAACAACCCGGCTGCGCGAAGTTCAAACTCACGTAGTGTGAGTTTCTCCTGCGGCGCCACTTCCCAGTGGGCGTAGCCCTTGAGACAGTGGGCGACACGCCTCGCCGTCTCCTCCTTCGTGCGATCTGCCTCTCGCCTGCGATCCTCTTCAATTACCACTAATTGCGATTCGGCCTCAGCACGCTGCGCTCTCAATTCGCCACACTCTGACTGTAGCCTGCGGATTAAATCCTCATCCGCCTGTCGTGCGAGCTGACACTGCTCTAACAACCGCGTTTGTCGCACGCGCTCCTCTGACAAAATCCGATTCTGAGTCTGCTAAGAAATTAGTGCTTCCGTGACCTTCACTTGCTCCTTGGTGAGCTCTTCCAGTTTCCCATCCCTCACCTTTTCGGAGTACTTGTAGAATTTCTGATTGAGCTTATATTGACCCCACAAGCATTCATGCTTCTCCTTCAATTCCCTCAACTCCTGGTCCACTCTAGCTAGTAGCTTGCTGGTGTGGACTTTAGTGCGAGTCCGCCTGCGCACTAATTCGATGTAAGATCCCGGCTGAAGTGGGTCGGCGTATTTATCTATTTTGCGATCCAAGTACCTTAGCAACGGAATCACCTGCTCAGAGAGCACCGCCGCCGGCGCTCCAACAATTTCCTCCTCCTCCTCCTCGGTATCCCCTGCTCCTGACATTTCTTCGGTGGAGCCTCCGTCGTCATCATCCGAGTGGAGAATTTCAGTCGCCATTGATTGCGTCGGCGACTGACCCGAGTGGGGCTGCACGTCGTCGACGGGTGCTGCCTGCGAAGGCACTGCTGCAGCCACGCTGCTCTTTGCCAAAATGTCTAAGGCGGTAGGCGAATGTGCCCGTGCTACATCCCCATCGCCCGCTTGTTGGTCTTCTACCGTATCCGTTCTGCCGCCGACGTCTGCCGCCGAAGGCGATCGAGCGGAGGATGGCTGCGCGGGGTTTGATTGCGCATCGCGCACCAAAATTTCATCCCGCGGACAGTCACTCCGCTCCTCCGTCCGTCGCTGCTCCCTCGCTCGGTCCGCGGGGGCTGTGCCTGGCCTGTGCGCAGGCGCAAATGCCGGCGCCTTGTCCGCCGCGGGCGCAGCGCCGCGGACGTCCATCGCCAAAGGCGACATGGCCGGGGGCCGCTTGCCCGATGTCCCTTGGCCCTGAGGCTCTACCGCCGAAGGCGCATCTACCGGCGGATTACCCGCCGATGGTGCGGCCTCCGCACGCTCCCTGCTCGTATCTCCTCGGCTCGAAGGCCCTGGCGCCGAAGGCGCAAATCGCGGCGCAAATCGCGGCGCGTTGTGCGCCGGAGGGTCTGGCCCCGAAGGCCGGTGTCTCGTAGGCGGATCTTCCGCCGGCTCCTTCCCCTTCCTACGTTGGAACAAGGGTGATTCCAAGGATTGGAACAAGGATTTGATTAGGCGACTGTCACTCCCAGAAATACTGCAGTGCTCGACTCGGAGGCTCGACTCGGAGGAGGATCTCGACTCGGAGGATGCTCGGAGGATGCACGGTACAGCGTGATCACTCAACACACACACACACACACACACACACACACACACACCTGAAAACTGGCAAAAGCACAACTCGGAGGTCGGTCAAGACCTCCGCTTCGGATTTCAGGAGGAAAGTGTCTCAAAAATTCACTCAGAGGTTCTGCAGGTAGTGACTCCCACTCCGGCTTTTACTGCCCTTCCGCCAGGAACTAGCGTAGGGTACCCGGACTGGACTTCCCACTTCGGAACGAAGCCTCTTCATACGCCGTGGATGTCACCCTCGACTCTCACACCAAACGCAGGGAGTGCAGACCCGACTGAGAACTTAACTGAGACACGATCCAGTAACACACACACACAACCTGAATTGCAAACCAAGGTTTACACGAAGTAATAAAACTTCACATTGGCATTCAGGGGAAACTTCCCGTAGGAGTACAATCAGGATATGTCACTCGAAGGGGTAAGGGAGAACTGTTCAAGTATCTAACTCGCAGCCGGCTCTGAGCATCAGAAATCACCCGCAGGTGCAGATCCGCACTACTCAAGTCTCTAACCGGGTGCTAGCTCTGAACATTCAACCGAAGGCCTTCAACTACAACATACGGTAACTTCGCTATGCTGCAGCTTCTCTACGTGGTGCCAGGACCAAAATGCACAAACACGCCAAGAAAGTGAGTTCCTGATCTGCACTTCTGAAACTGGAAGAGTCCCAGGGCAAAACGCCTTGATCTACTTTATACCCTCAAAGGTCCTAACTAGCACTACGCTATCCTATCTACTACTCGCAACATCTGCGCGAAACCAAACTATACTACTGCACTCGGCGGATCCGGTGTTGCGCCTCCTGCGCGCCGGACTGTTCCGCTCGCTGTCTCTACCTTGCCAGTCTTCCGACCGGCTGCGCAACCCCAGGCGTCGGAGGGCTGCAGTGACTTCCGACTCTAAGTGCGCCATAGTGTCGCGCGCACCCGACAAGAAGGTTTCTAAGTTCCTCGCCACTCGCCGCCGACTCCGACTGTCACCCTCCGTCAATGCCGCCGCCCGAAGCTCGAACTCCCTGAGTGTGATCCTCTCTTGAGCTGCCACCTCCCAATGGGCGTATCCTTTTAGGCAGTGAGTCACCCGCGTCGCCAACTCTTCTCGCGCCCTGCAGCTGCCTTCCACCTCTGCTAGCTGCATTTCCGCTTCCGCACGCTGCGCCCTCAAATCTGAGCACTCGGATTGCAAGTTGCGCAACAACTCCTCATCCTCCTTGCGGGCTCTTTGACTTTCTTCTAAGGCGTGCGTCTGGCGCGCAAGCTCGGCTGCTAGGATGCGGTTTTGTCTCCGCTCTTCCTGCAATTCCGACTCGATCTTTGCCCGCATTAGCTCGGCATCCGCCTGACTTTTCGTCGCCGCATCCTCCCTCTGCTGCTGCAAGGCTTGGTATAGCTTCTGTGTGACCGCCAGGTGTTGTCGGAGGGCGGTGTTCCTATCCACATATACTTGGCACCTAGAGGCCCACCTTGCCACCTTGCTCCTCGTCCTTCGCTTGATAGTCTCCACATAAGACTGCGGTTTTCCAGTACCCGAGTACTTGGATGTCTTGCGATCCAGATATCGCAGGAGTGGGACTATCTGCTCGCACAACACCCCTGTTGGCGTTTTCTGCACAGAATCCGCTTCCTGCTCTTCCGAGCTCGTCTCATCCTCAGTCTCGAGGATTTCAGTCGCCACCGAATCCCTTGGCGACTCCCTGGAACTGTGGCGCGCAGCAGCTTCCGCTGCGACTGCTGCTCCACTGCCTGCTAAAATATCCAGGGCAGTGGGGGATCCCACTGCTTGAGCCCCTGTTCCGGCTCGATCTTCGGTCTCCGAAGGGGTCGACGCCGCAGGGACTTTTGTCACCTTTGCACCGCCCGCTTCTGCTGCCTGCCCTTCCGGCGCAATCTGCGCGGAAGGTGTCTTCGCTGAAGGTGCGTCCGCCAAAGGCGTCCGCACACTGGTCGCCGGCCCTGTCCTTCTCGCAGTCGGCGAATCCGGCCGTCTCTCTGTTGACCGACTCGCAGTCGGCCGACCAGCAGTTGTCCGACTGGGAGTCGAATACACCCTGCGCGTCTTCACTCCACTTGGCCTGCTTGCTGGTGGCGTTTTCCCAGAAGTGCCTTCCGCCGAAGACGACCTTCTGAGGGTTGTTGGCTCGTCAGCCAAACTCTCTTCTGCTTCCGGCCTGCTGTCCGGTTCAACGCGCCGTTCAGTTGGCCTTCCTTCCGCTTGTCGACCTTCAGTCGCCCGACTCGTAGTCGGCCGACTGTCAGTCCGTCCATCTCCTTCCGAAGGCATTGGTGCCTTCTGCGCAGAGGTATTTGTCGACTTCCCTAGAATCTGCGCGATTATCTCCTCCTGCGTGGGATTCCGCCGGAGCGGAGTACGCCCGGTCTCCTCAGTACTAGTTGGCATTTTGCGTGCCCTCTGTTTTGGTCGACTGTGAGGCTCGTGGGTGGGCCGACCACGAGTCGGCGCAGCTGGCACTTCCGGCTGCCTGTCCTCAGGTCTCTCATCCCACTTCCGCTTTCGCGGAATGCGCTCACTTCGACGTTCTTCTGCTGCTCTTGCTGGGGCCGGAGCCGGAGACGGACTGGCAGGTTCCTCGTCCGGATCCGTGTCTACTTCGGCCTCCCGTGAGTATCTACCTGGATAGCTCTGGGTCAGCAGCGGAAACCGTGTCCGCTCTGAATTTGTCAAACATCCCATCGCCCGATAAAACACAATTAAGTAAGGCGAAAGATGATTGAGGGTTCCTCCTCTCTCTTCTTGCGCATGTTGGCGCGTCACCTTCCACAGGAGCCGTGCCCAATGCACTGGAGCTCCTGACAACACTAGCTCCACAAATTCTACCTGCCAACCATGCATGTAAGCGGTCTTGGTCGGCTGCAATATCTGCAGATATTGCAGATATCTGCAGATTGCAATGCAGTCGCGACATTTCTCTGCAATCGATCTTTGTAATCCCGTGTCCGGAAACCGTTCTTGGGATGCTTGGCAACTTTGAAGAGCTCATTGTAGGAGATTTCTTCCTCCTGGGACACCTTCACGCTATCGGCCTCGAAGAGGAGATCCCCTTCCTCGCCGGCACACCTGCCCAACACCTGCGCCCAGTTACAAATGTCCCATCTTTCTAGATGTGGACGGAATCCGCGTGAGGGCTTGTGTCTCTCCTGCAGATACTCGCGCACCATCTCTGGACATGTCCAGTTCTACCCCCATAGAAGGAAATCGAGCTTCAGCCCCAGCAGCACATCTTGAAATGCGCGTAGACCGATCTGCGGCACCCTGAGTGGAGACACTCGCAGCTGGGGAACCTTCGACATTGCGTTTCCTGCACACACAAACGTTCTCCCTTTCGCTCGCTCTCTCACATCGCCACTGCGCGTCGGCCGCTCAAGCACTGACTGCTCACTCTCTCTTTGCTCACGCTCAAATTCGCTACTCGCAATTCTCTCCAAGGTCTGTCAAGATCCTCGCGCAACTCGTCTCCGCACTCTCTCCTCTCACTGCAGGTCTCTCCGCCCTTGCGCGTAATCTTGGAAGCTGGAAATCGCAAAATCAAGAATGAGAGAATGAGACTAGAGCGCAGTCTTTTCTTCTCCGAATTCAAGAACGTCCAACGTTCTTACTGGTTACAACGTACGCAGCCGGCTATACGGCCTAACGGTTCGCCCTTTGCATGCGCGAATTCACGTCTCCGCACTGGGCGCATTCGCATGCGTGAATGTTGAATTCTCCCGCCGCCGCCGCCTTCCGGACTCGAGTCCGCCGCAGGGTATACGTCGGCTATGTTGTCTTTCCCTAACCCGTCCATCACCGGAGGCGTGTCGCCGCTGGCGCGTTCCTTATCCGTCGGCGCCTTGCTGGAGGCGCACATCTAGTCGGAGCAAATTAGGCCGGCGCGCATTCGTACCGCTTCTTTTGTCCTTTATGCCTCGTCCATTGCTGACGGCGCATATCCGCCAGCGCAATTCATGCCAGCGCAAATCATGCCAGCGCATCCGGCCATCAGCGCCACGTCGGAGGCGTACATCCGACCGGCGCTTTCCTTCCATGAGCAGTCGCCAAAGGTGCTTCCGACTCTGAGTTGGTTTCCTCCCATGAGCGCGCGATTCCGCCGAAGGCGCATCGCCGAGGGCGTACGGGAGTCCTTTCCGGCTGTGAACCCTAGCGCGAACGGCGCATGTCAGGCTACGAGTTTTCCGACGCTCATAACTTCTCCGTCCCTGATCCATCTCCGACGCTCTTGGGCTCGTTAGAACGAGCGTCCCGAGCTCTTTCTAATGCAACTTCAACCAACTGGATCTACCGTGTATTCCGATCGTTATGAAGGTTTTTCCTTTCCGCGCTAGCGGCGCATCGCCGAATGCGCACTCATGGTCGGACGCCTTCAGAGGTCCGGGCCCTTCTTCTGACGTCTTTAGCAAAACCTCCTCCTGAGGTGTCTGCGCCGGAAGCGTAGCTTCCTTATACGCTGGAAGCGCGTGAGTAGGGACACCTCAGAAAAGGAGCTTTTGCCGAAGGCGCCGAAGACATTGGCGTTGGTACATCCGACTACGTGATTCTTCGTGACCTCGTGACGATCTCATCAATCCACTCTATTTAACGTACCCTTTTCTAACTACAAACACTGCTTCGGTACTAGTTTTCTAAAATTGTTTAAATTCTGCAAAAAAAACAAAAAAGTGTGTTACCACAAGAGCTCGCAGGGAGGGTGGTGCCCTTCCTTACCGCTGCACCCAACTCCTAGATTCTACGAGATTCCTCGAGAATCTCTGCGATCTTCTGAATTCACTCTGTTTTGACGCACCGAAGGCTATTTACATTGCTGCCAGGGTACAGTTTTCCAAAAATGTTTTAATTTCCTCAAAATTACCAAAAGTGAGGTACCACAAGGTATCGGTACAACTCTGCATAGCGGGACTCCTGCCCCGCGGACAACTGAAACAGCTGTTCGTCCGGAAAGTCGTCCACCAATTCCTCCTTGGTAGGCTGGGTCCATAATCTGGATAAGTAATCTGCATTTTCGTGATGCACCCCCTTCCTGGTCTGGACCGTGTAGGTGAACTCCTGTAGCAACAGCACCCATCTGGCTATCCGACCAGACAGATCTGCTTTCTTGACTAGGTGCTGCAAGGCGTAGTGATCCACATGGAATACAAACTCGTAGCAGATTAAGTAGTGTCAAAACTTTTTGCAGGAGTACACCATCCCCAACGCCTCTCTCTCCGTCGTGGTGTACTTCCTCTCTGCTAGAGACAGCTGACAGCTCGCAAAATAAATCGGGTAGTCCTTTTTGTTGTCATCCTTCTGGCTCAAGACGACGCCGATGGCGAATGCCGATGTGTCGACGAAGACATGGAAGGGTCGATCCCAGTCTGGGCTTCTTAGTACAGGAGCGGTCGTGAGTTTCGCTTTAAGAGCCTCGAATGCGGACTGCTGCATCTTACCCCAGACATAAGGCTCGTCCTTCTTTAACAACTTGGTCAGGTCGGCTGCCAAGATCGCATACATGTGTATGAATCTGCAGTAGTAACCCACATGACCTAGAAATGCTCGCAGCTCCCTCAGATTCGTTGGTGGCTCTAGCTCGAGTATGACCTTGACCTTCTCGATGTCCACTGCAATGCCGTCCGACGAAACACGATGGCCCAACAAGATTCCACTAGTCATGAAGAAAAAACACTTCTCGGGGTGCAGCGATAAACTGCTCTCTCTGCATTTATCAAAGGTCTGCTTCAGGTGACTAAGGTGTTCTGACCGCTATCCAAAGACACAAAAGTCGTCTATGAATATTTCTAGGAACTTCCTCAGCAGCTCCTGAAAAATAGTGGTCATCATCCGCTGAAAGATGGCACAGACCGAAGGGCATCTTGTGATACGCATAAGTTCCCCAATCGGTTGTGAATGTCGTCTTATCCTTGTCCTGTTCCCGGATAGACACCTGATTGTAGCCTGAGAACCCGTCTAGGAAGCTATAGCACTCATGTCCCGCGACATGCTCTAAAATGGCATCCGTGAACGGCAGAGGGTGGTGATCCTTACGTGTTGCTGCATTCAACTTTCTGAAATCCTGACACACTCGTATCTTACCCGTCAACTTCTTTGGTACGATAACAATCGGTGATACCCATTCACTGCTGAGCACTAGGTAAATAATACCGGCGCTCAGATACTTATCTATTTCCTCCTTAACTAGCAAGGAGTATTTTGGGTTGAGGCGATACTGGCGTTGACGTATGGGTACTGCCTCATCCAATAAATCAATGCGGTGTTCTCCATACCGTTGTAATAACCCACTAAAGGCTAAAACTGCAATATAGTGGTAGAAAGGTCGAACCCACAGGGACAGAGGAACACACAGGGTACAAAGTGTCACGTTTAACTGACTATTGAGGAGTTTGAATTCTCAGGCGACTGTCACTCCCAGAAATACTGCAAGTGTCCACTCGAAGCGCACTCGGAGGTCGCACAGTGCAGCGTAACACACACACACACACACCTGAAACTACAGAAACATAACCCAGAGATCCGTTAGGACCTCTACTCAAGATTTCAGGGGGGAAGTCTCTCAAGAGTACACTCAGCGAAGCTGCGGGTAGTGACTCCCAACTCCGGCTTTTACAACACTTCCGCTAGCTTGCTGCTAGCGTAGGAAACCCGGTTTGGACTGCCTACTTCGGATCAAAGTCACTCATACGCGGTGAACAACACTCTCAACTCATAGAACGCGCAGAGAACACAGGTCCGCACTGAAGAACTCACTGAGAAACATTCCAGTAACACAACAACAGTCTATTGAAGAGTTTGAATTCTTAGGCACTTGTCATTCCCAGAAATACTACAGGGGTTACCCTCAAGGCACCTACTGCAGCGTAACCTGAATTTACAACCAAGGCTTGCACGAAGTAACAAAACTTCACTTTGGCATTCAGGGGAAAAATCCCAAAGGAGTACAATCAGGAACAGACACTCGAAGGTGTAGGGGTGAAACTATTCAAGTATCTAACTAGTCACTGGCTCTAAGCATCGGCAATCACCCGCAGGTGTAGATCCGAACTACTCAAGTCTCTAACCAATGTACTAGCTCTGAACATTCGGCCTCAGGCCTTCAGCTACAAAATGCGGAACGCCAAGTGGTAGCTCCTCTTGCGTGGTGACAGAACTAAGGACACAAACACGCAGAGAAAATGAGTTCCTGATCTGCACTTCCGAAATTGGGAAAGAACCCAAGGCAAAACGCCTTGAACTATTTTATACCTTCAAAGTCCTAACTAGCACTACACTGCACTACGCTACACGCCTGCATGGAACCACGCTACACTACACTCCGCGGAACCGGTGCTACGTCTCCTGCGCGACGGATTGCCGCGCACTAACTCCCTACCCTGCCAGTCTTCCGCTCGACTGCGCAGTCCCAACCGCTGCAACGCCGCGGACACCTCCACCTCGAGGGTGGACATGGTATCCCGCGCCTTCGACAGAAAAGCGTCGAGCTTCTTCGCTACCTTCCGCCGACTCCTGCTGTCGCCTGCCACCATCCCTGCTGCGCGAAGTTCAAACTCACGCAGTGTGAGTTTCTCCTGCGCCGCCACTTCCCAGTGGGCGTAGCCCTTGAGACAGTGGGCAACACGCCTCGCCGTCTCCTCCTTCGTGCGATCTGCCTCTCGCCTGCGATCCTCTTCAATTACCACTAACTGCGATTCGGCCTCCGCACGCTGCGCTAATATCTAACTAGTCACTGGCTCTAAGCATCGGCAATCACCCGCAGGTGTAGATCCGAACTACTCAAGTCTCTAACCAATGTACTAGCTCTGAACATTCGGCCTCAGGCCTTCAGCTACAAAATGCGGAACGCCAAGTGGTAGCTCCTCTTGCGTGGTGACAGAACTAAGGACACAAACACGCAGAGAAAATGAGTTCCTGATCTGCACTTCCGAAATTGGGAAAGAACCCAAGGCAAAACGCCTTGAACTATTTTATACCTTCAAAGTCCTAACTAGCACTACACTGCACTACGCTACACGCCTGCATGGAACCACGCTACACTACACTCCGCGGAACCGGTGCTACGTCTCCTGCGCGACGGATTGCCGCGCACTAACTCCCTACCCTGCCAGTCTTCCGCTCGACTGCGCAGTCCCAACCGCTGCAACGCCGCGGACACCTCCACCTCGAGGGTGGACATGGTATCCCGCGCCTTCGACAGAAAAGCGTCGAGCTTCTTCGCTACCTTCCGCCGACTCCTGCTGTCGCCTGCCACCATCCCTGCTGCGCGAAGTTCAAACTCACGCAGTGTGAGTTTCTCCTGCGCCGCCACTTCCCAGTGGGCGTAGCCCTTGAGACAGTGGGCAACACGCCTCGCCGTCTCCTCCTTCGTGCGATCTGCCTCTCGCCTGCGATCCTCTTCAATTACCACTAACTGCGATTCGGCCTCCGCACGCTGCGCTCTCAATTCGCCACACTCTGACTGTAGCCTGCGGATTAAATCCTCATCCGCCTGCCGTGCGAGCTGACACTCCGCCAACAAACGCGTTTGTTGCACGAGCTCTTCTGACAGAATCTGATTCTGAGTTTTCTCAGACATCAAATCCTGCGTGGTCTGCACCACATCCCTGGTGAGCTCTTCCACTCTATACTTCCGCATCCTGTCGAGGGCGTGCGATTTCCTCTCAAGGTTGTACCGCCCCCATAAACAGGCATGCCTCTCCCTCAATTCCTTCAACTCCTGGTCCACCCTAGCTAGTAGCTTGCTAGTGTG
Source organism: Marchantia polymorpha subsp. ruderalis (assembly GCA_037833965.1). Lineage (NCBI taxonomy): Eukaryota > Viridiplantae > Streptophyta > Marchantiopsida > Marchantiales > Marchantiaceae > Marchantia > Marchantia polymorpha. The sequence goes on from AP031357.1 coordinate 1,684,606, forward strand.
GACTTTAGTGCGAGTCCGCCTGCGCACTAATTCGATGTAAGATCCCGGCTGGAGTGGATCGGCGTATTTATCGAATTTGCGATCCGAGTACTTCAGCAACGGAATCACCTGCTCAGAGAGCGCCGCCGCCGGCGCTCCAACAATTTCCTCCTCCTCCTCCTCGGTATCCCCTGCTCCCGACATTGCTTCGGTGGAGCCTCCGTCGTCATCATCCGAGTTGAGGATTTCAGTCGCCATTGATTGCGTCGGCGACTGTCCTGAGTGGAGCTACACGTCGTCGACGTGTGCTGCCTCCAAAGGCACCGCTGCAGCCTCGCTGCTCTTCGCCAAAATGTCTAAGGCGGTGGGCGAATGTGGCCGTGCTACATCCCCGTCGCCCGCTTGTTGGTCTTCAATCGTATCCCCTCTACCGCCGACATCCGCCGCCGAAGGCGATAGAGCGGAGGGTGTCTGCGCGGGGTTTGATTGCGCATCGCGCACCAAAATTTCGTCCCGCGGACAGTCAATCCGCTCCTCCGTCAAGTGCTGCTCCCTCGATCAGTCCTGCGCGGGGGCTTTGCCTGGCCTGTGCGCAGGGGCAAATGCCGGCGCCTTGTCCGCCGCATTCAAGTTCGCCTGCTTGCTAATTCTCCTTCCGCTCCGCTTGAGCTCCTTTCTTCCTCGGCAAACTCTAATCTCCCTCAATTCCAAATCACGCGCACTCACTTCTCCCTCAATTCCAAATCACGCGCACTCACTTCTCCCTCAATTACCAAGAAATCCTCTGCGCGGCGATGTCGAGAATGCTTAGCAGCCAGCAGGTGGACGCGCGCAGTTCGCACTAGAGAATGGAACCGCGAATTCAAGAATGGGGCGCTCTCTATCTCCCGGTCGAAGGTCATGGTCGGCTCTTGCTCGTGAAGGACGACTCAATTGTGCGCCGGCTCTACGCTAAAACGGTCTCCGCTCTCACGCGTGGCTTCACGCTCCGCCGTCGCCGATTTAACTCTCACGCTCGAATTGACGAATTTGAACTCCGCGAGCGTACTACGCCGCGGACACGGGTGCGCAGCGCCGAAGGCGGATTTTCCGCCTTGCGCGGTACACTCGTACGTACCGCTCCTCAGCCAATCCTCCTCTGCCTCGACGCGTGTGTCTGCATGTCGGACAAAAGTTCAACTCCCGCCTGCGCGCAGGCGGACTCCTCGGCGGATTCTCCGCCGGCGCGGAACTTCACCCTCCTGTGCACAGGCGCTCACCTGTGCGCAGGCGAAGTCCGTCCGCGTCGATGCGCTGGCGCGGAAGGCGTTGACCGCGGTCAACCGACTCCGCCCAGACTGTCCGTTCCTTGTCTCTCCGTCGGCGCTCTCACCGCCGCAACTCCGTCCGTCCAAGAGCGCATCCATCCGTCCCGTCCGTACAATCCGTTCGGTCCGTACGGATTTTACTATTCTGGCGGCTCCTTGCTCCTCCGCGGCGTTGCGCTGGCGCAGAAGGCGCCGTACAATTTCTACCTCCCAAGGCGCATTTCTAGGGCCCCAGGCGGATTTCCCGCCGACGCCGAAGCGCCTGTGCACAGGCGGACGCTTGTGCGTAGGCGAACTTTGCGCCTACATCAAAACCCTATTTCGCCTGTGAGCAGGCGAACTTCCTTCGTCCGCGCATAGGACAAAACTTCTCGGCTTGTGCACAGGCGAAGAGCTGAGTATCTTACAACCTTCATAACTCCCGCAGTCCTCATCCGTTGTTGGCGTTCTTGGGCTCGTTGGAATCAGCGCGTCGAGGTCTTTCCAACGAGACCCTAACTAAGTCAAGACGTTCGGGGGTTAACCTAATTATGGAAGATTTCCCTACCGCCGCGGACGCAGCGCCGAAGGCGGATTTTGGGCCTTGCGCCGTAGGGATCCTAACTGCAGAGCTCGCAGGGAGGGTGGTGCCCTTCCTTACCGCTGCACCCAACTCCTAGATTCTACGAGGTCCCTCGAGAATCTCTGCGATCTTCCGAATTCACTCTGTTTTGATGCACAGCAGGCTATTTACATTGCTGCCGTGGTATAGTTTTACAAAAATGTTTTAATTTCCTCAAAATTACCAAAAGTGGGGTACCACACGGAGCTAGGATAGACCACAGCGGCTGTGGTATTCAGTCGACGGTGTCTCCCCTTCATGGCGGATCTTGGTCCAAGGCACAGTGATAGTCCTAGTCGGCTCCTTGGGATGGGGGAACTTAAGGCGATGCCTACGCCAGTCACATCGTACTTGTGCGCCATACAGCCACGGTCGCCCGAGCAGGATGTCATAGCCTTGCTTCAGCATGGGCTGCAGGATGATATAGTTCAACGGAAACTCCGCACCACCGATGTTGGTTCGGATATTGCGCAACATACCTACAGGCATCCTCCGCGTCTGATCCGCTAACCTCAACACACGCCTCGAAGGTTCAAAGTCACTGAACCCCAAAGCTCGCGCAGTGTCCTCCGTCATTATGTTGACTCCGGATCTGGAGTCTACTGGTACCTTGCGTACACAACACCCTCCTATCTCCACATCGATCTCTGGAGGTCCTTGATCTTCACTGGCCACTTGGTACACCTGGGGGGTTTTGGCTGCGCGCGGCTTCCGAGGGTGGCGTAGCGAAAGCATCAACATCTTCCGATACGTCTTGTTGTCCTCCAGGAGCTGGTTGAACGTGATGTTAACTTGCTGGTTCCCGATATCTTCTACTAGGTCGTAGTGGACGTGTCGGTTTGGAGTCGACGTCTTGCGTGGTTCCAAAGTTGCTACCAGCCGAGCAGCAAAGGGTGTTGATAGGTTTTCCCGCTCTGTTTCCTTTTGGTTGCGGGTCGCTTCTTTCAACAAGTTCGCTACCTCCTCTCTGATATCCGGGGCATACTCCCGCTTCAGCACGCGTATTGGCTCATCCTCGACCGATGTATCGGTCCGCACTGCAGGTGCCTCGCGCATAGCCGAAGGCTTCCGTGCAGGTCGCAAGTCGGACTTGCTGATTGCCTTCTCTTCTCCCTTTCCTTTTCGGTCGTCGGCCTTCCGACCATGCTTACGAGTATCTCATTCCTCTTCCTTTGATCTCTTCGAACTGCGAGTTTCCACCCGTTCGCACATAACTTCTTCCGCCGGCCACTCTTCTTCCTCGTCGTTTCTATCCGAACTCACTTCGACCTGGTTGACTTGGACGTCCTCCTTGGCAGGTGTTGTCACAAATCGCACCGTGGGCCGGTGAACTGGCGGTTGATCACACTCTGGTGCAGTATGTCCAGACTTCTTGCAGTTACTACAGGTCGGAACATACCCGGTTTGCCTTTTGGGATGGGGGCACTGAGGTGAGTAGTGTCCCACTTCCCCACAATTAAAACAAGCTCGCGGTGGCGGTGGGTCATAGGTCCCTGGAGGTGCCATGCGCCTCAGAGGCGCCGTAGTGGCCCTGTCTCTCGGATGATACCGGGAAATATGCACTGGCGGGATTGGAGTAGTAGCGGCGACCGACTGGATGGCGTAGGCTGCCTCTTCGCTCGCCTCGCCATAGTACTGGGGGTTTTCCCCATAATACGGTTGTGCCCACTCTACTTCGTTGACTGGATATGACGGACGGGTGGTAAGACACTCAGTATTTGCATGTCCCACCGCTCCGCACATAGTACACCACAAGTTCGCTCGCACTCTCCCTGGAGACTTCCGTCGATCCTGGCCACCCACCACGTGGACTTTCAGGTCGGCGAAGTCCTTCACAAGGGTCTCCACCTTCGATGCAATGTCTCCCGGCGCTCTGTCCATAGTTGCTCGTCGTGGGCCTTTCTTCTTTGCTACCCCACGCTTCTTTCTCTTCTTCTCTTCCTCCGACGAGGAGGTTTCTTCTTCTTCGGATGAGGAACGGTCCCCGTCTGAGGACTGTTCTTCCGATGACGGTGTCGCTCCTCTGCGTCTTCTCCGCCCTCCTTTTGGTTTTCGCTCCTTCGATTCCCGTCGCTCTCTCCCTCTTCGGTTGAGAGTGGAAGTCTCGAAGTCTTCCGCCGATGCAATCACGTCTTTGATAGTATCGCACTTACTGCGTCGGCAGAAAGTCTCCATCTCCCTGGTTAAGCCGGTCACATACCAGTCCACAGCTTGCTGAACCGAGAAGGGGGACCCTGGTCCCGTTTTCGGTATTCTGTCAAGGAGGTCCAGAAACCTCTCGGTGTAGTCACGCAGACTCTCCTTCTTCTCCCGATGCAGGTTACGCAACTTCGTCAACACCCGACTGTCGTAGCCGAGCTCATGGAAACGTCGAAGGAACTTCTCCCTCAGTTGAGCCCATGTTAGCAATCCATTCGGGTCGGTGCTCTCGTGGTTATACCAACTTCGTGCCTTCTTCCGCAGAAGACTGGGAAAAATCCGTAGTCGGTCGTCATCGGCAATCTCGCGGTTAGTGATAGACACTCACTCAAACAGCTTGATGTAGGAATCTGCATCGTCGTCATCTCCACTCCCTTTATACTTCGGATAGGAATGCTTGGTAATCGGCTGAGGTAACCGCGCATTGGCTTGTCCGTCCGCCATCGGTGTGTCTGTTGACGATTCTCGGGCGGTCTGTTCTAAATCACGAGAGGAATCCACGCAAGGGATATCTAGTAGAACTGTAAGCACAAAGTTTGGTTCCGAGTCACTGGGGGTAGCTTCCTCAAGGATGTCGGCCGGACTAGGCTTAAGTGCTCTCCTTGGTGTTTTCTTGTTTTGACGCCGTGTCTCTTCCACAGCTTTCTCTGAATCTCGTCGGAACTTGCGGGCAACTCTCGCACTTAGGTTGCTCCCACTTGCTCCCGTCGACATTCACCGAGCATGGCTGCTCGCATACCCCGGTGTTGACGCAACTGTCCCCGGCAGCGGCGCCAAAAAGAAGTTGTCGGCTTCTTCTGTAATAACCCACTAAAGGCTAAAACTGCAATATAGTGGTAGAAAGGTCGAACCCACAGGGACAGAGGAACACACAGGGTACAAAGTGTCACGTTTAACTGACTATTGAGGAGTTTGAATTCTCAGGCGACTGTCACTCCCAGAAATACTGCAAGTGTTTACTCGGAGCGCACTCGGAGGTCGCACAGTGCAGCGTAACACACACACACACACACCTGAAACTACAGAAACACAACTCAGAGATCCGTTAGGACCTCTATTCAAGATTGCAGGGGGAAGGTCTCTCAAGAGTACACTCAGCGAAGCTGCGGGTAGTGACTCCCAACTCCGGCTTTTACAACACTTCCACTAGCTTGCTGCTAGCGTAGAAAACCCGGTTTGGACTGCCTACTTCGGATCGAAGTCACTCATACGCGGTGAACAACACTCTCAACTCACAAAACGCGCAGAGAACACAGGTCCGCACAGAAGGACTCACTAAGAAACATTCCAGTAACACACCATAACAGTCTATTGAAGAGTTTGAATTCTTAGGCACTTGTCATTCCCAGAAATACTACAGGGGTTACCCCAAAGGCACCTGCTGCAGCGTAACCTGAATTTACAACCAAGGCTTACACGAAGTAGCAAAACTTCTCTTTGGCATTTAGGGGAAAAATCCCGAAGGAGTACAATCAAGAACAAACACTCAAATGTGTAGGGGCGAAACTATTCAAGTATCTAACTAGTCACTGGCTCTGAGCATCGGCAATCACCCGCGGGTGTAGAGCCGAACTACTCAAGTCATCCGAAGGAGTACGCCTTCGGCGATACGCCCCGGGAGATGGGCAGGTTGAGAAAAGACAACATAGTCGGAGCGTACGCTCCACCGCGGCGAACTCGAGTCTGGAAGCCCTCGGCGATGACGAACTCAGAGCCGGCGGACGATGGCGGCGGGAGAATTCAACGTTCTCGCATGCGAATGCGCGCAGTGCGGAGTCGTGAATTTGAGCATGCGAGGGAGAACCGTTAGGCCGTATAGCCGGCTGCGTAATCAAGTTCGATTGTACCCACTGCCTACGAAGAGCGTTGTGCGATCTTGAATTCAGAGAAGAAAAGTTTGCTCTCCATTCTCATTCTCTCATTCTTGATTGTGAGTTTTCCAGCTTCAGAGCTTGAGACGTGCAGCTCAATCGGGCGGAGAGACCTTCAGTGAGTTGAAGAGAGTGCAGGAATCAGTGAGCAGGAAGGAGTGCGTAGCAACCAGGCGCGCGGAGGCGAGTTGCGCGAGGATCTTGACGGACCCCGAAGAGAGTTTGCGAGTAGAGAAATTGAGCGCGCAAGGAAGGAGAGAGCAATTTCAGTTAGTGTCTGAGTGGCCGACGCGCAGCGGCGATTGTGAGAGATCGAGCGGGAGGGAAGAGCGTCTGTGTGTGCAGGGAGAGCAAGAGATATGTCGAAGGTCCCCCAGCTGCGAGTGTCTCCACTCAGAGTGCCGCAGATCGGTCTGCGCGCATTCCAGGATGTGTTGACAAGGTTGAAGCTTGATTTCCTCCTGTGGGGATGGAATTGGACGTGTCGGGAGATGGTGCGCGAATATTTGCGGGAGAAACACCAGCCCTCGCGCGGATTCCGCCCCCACCCCGAGAGGTGGGACATTAGTCACTGGGCGCAGGTATTAGGAAGGTATGCAGGCGAGGAAGGGTATCTCCTCTTCGAGGCCGAAAGCGTGAAGGTGTCGAAGGAGGAAGAGAACTCCTACAATGATCTTTTCAAGGTTGGCAAGCATCCCAAGAACGGTTTCCGGACGCGGGATTACAAAGATCAATTGCGGAGAAATGTTGCGACTGCATTGCTTCAAATATTGCAGCCAACCAAGACCGCCTACATGCATGGTTGGCAAGTGGGATTTGTGGAGCTAGTGTTGTCAGGAGCTCCGGTTCACTGGGCACGGCTCCTGTGGAAGGTGACGCGCCAACATGCGCAAGAAGAGAGAGGAGGGACCCTCAATCATCTTTCGCCTTACCTGATCGTATTCTATCGAGCGATGGGATGTTTGACAGCTTCAGAGCGGGCGCGATTTCTGCTGCTGACCCGGAGTAATCCGGGTAGATACTTGCGGGAGGCTGAAGTGGACAAAGATCCGGACGAAGCACCTGCCAGTCCAGCTCCAGCTCCGGCTCCGGCTCCGGCAAGAGCAGAAGAAGAGCATCGAAGTGAGCGCGCACCGCGGAAGCGGAAATGGGATGAGAGACCAGAAGACAGGCAGCCGGAAGCTCCCGCTGCGCCGACTCGGAGTCGGCCAACCCACGAGCTTTACAGCCGGCCGAAGTAGAGGGCACGTAAGATGGTGTTGCCGACTAGTAGTGAGGAGACCGGGCGTACTCCGGTCCGGCGGAATGTCCTGCCCACGCAGGAGGAGATAATCGCGCAAGTTCTGGGGAGGTCGATGAACCCCTCTGCGCAGAAGGCGCAGATGCCTTCGGAAGAAGTCATGCAAACTGAGAGTCGGCCGACTGCGAGTCGGGCGACTGAAGGTCGGCCAACTGCAGGTCGGCGAGAACAGCGTGTTGAACCGGACAGTAGGCCGGAAGCAGAAGAGAGTTTGGCTGCAGAGCCAACGACTCTCAGAGAGTCGTCTTCGGAAGAAGACGCTTCTGAGGAAACGCCTCCAGCAAAGCGACCAAGTGGAGTGAAGACATGCAGAGTGGATCCGACTGCCAATCGGACAACTACTAGTCGGCCGACTTCGAGTCGGTCAACTGAGAGTCGGCCAGATTCGCCGACTGCGAATCGGATAGACCAGGCGACCATTGTGCGGGCGCCTTCGGCAGACACACCTCCGGCGAAGACACCTTCCGCGCAGATCGCGCCGGAGGAGCAGGCAGTAGAAGTGGGCGGTGCAGAGGCGACAAGAGTGACTGCGGCGCCGACCCCTTCGGGAATAGGAGATCAAGCCGGAGCGGAGGCTCAGGCAGTGGGATCCCCCACTGCCTTAGATATCTCAGAAGGGAGTGGAGCGGCAGTCGCGGCGGAAGCTGCCACGTGCCCCTGTTCCAGGGAGTCGCCAAGAGCTTCTGTGGCGATTGAAATCCTCAAAACAGAGGATGAGACGAGTTCGGAAGAACAGGAAGCGGACTCTGTGCGTGGGACGCCAACAGGGGTACTGTGCGAGCAGATAGTGCCACTCTTGCGATATTTGGATCGCAAGGCAGCAAAGTACGCGAATCCCAGAAAACCGCAGTCTTATGTAGAGTTAGTCAAGAACAGGACGAGGAGCAAGGTGGCCATTTGGGCCACTAGGTGCCAAACGTTGGAGATGAAGAATACTGCCCTCCAACAGCACCGGGCGATCACGAAGAGGCTACAACAAACCCTGCAACAACAGCGTGAGGATGCGGCGATGAAAGCCCAAGAGGATGTTGTAATAACCCACTAAAGGCTAAAACTGCAATATAGTGGTAGAAAGGTCGAACCCACAGGGACAGAGGAACACACAGGGTACAAAGTGTCACGTTTAACAGACTATTGAGGAGTTTGAATTCTCAGGCGACTGTCACTCCCAGAAATACTGCAAGTGTTTACTCGGAGCGCACTCGGAGGTCGCACAGTGCAGCGTAACACACACACACACACACACACCTGAAACTACGGAAACACAACCCAGAGATCCGTTAGGACCTCTACTCAAGATTTCAGGGGGAAGGTCTCTCAAGAGTACACTCAGCAAAGCTGCGGGTAGCGACTCCCAACTCCGGCTTTTACAACACTTCCACTAGCTGGCTGCTAGCGTAGGAAACCCGGTTTGGACTGCCTACTTCGGATCGAAGTCACTCATACGCGGTGAACAACATTCTCAACTCACTAAACGCGCAGAAAACTCAGGTCCGCACAGAAGGACTCACTAAGAAACATTCCAGTAACACAATAACAGTCTATTGAAGAGTTTGAATTCTCAGGCACTTGTCATTCCCAGAAATACTACAGGGGTTACCCCGAAGGCACCTGTTGTAGCGTAACCTGAATTTACAACCAAGGCTTACACGAAGTAGCAAAACTTCACTTTGGCATTCAGGGGAAAAATCCCGAAGGAGTACAATCAGAAACAAACACTCGAAGGTGTAGGGGCGAAACTATTCAAGTATCTAACCAGTCATTGGCTCTAAGCATCGGCAGTCACCCGCAGGTGCAGATCCGAACTACTCAAGTCTCTAACCAATGTACTAGCTCTGAACATTCGGCCGAAGGCCTTCAGCTACAAAATGCGGAACGCCAAGTTGTAGCTCCTCGTGCGTGGTGACAGAACTAAGGGCACGAACACGCAGAGAAAATGAGTTCCTGATCTGTACTTCTGAAATTGGGAAAGAACCCAAGGCAAAACGCCTTGAACTATTTTATACCTTCTAAATCCTACCTAGCACTACACTGCACTACACTATGCGCCGGCACGGAACCACGCTACACTACACTCCGCGGAACTAGTGCTACGTCTCGGATTGCCGCGCACTAACTCCCTATCCTGCCAGTCTTCCGCTCGAATGCGCAGTCCCAACCGCTGCAACGCCGCGGACACCTCCACCTCGAGGGTGGACATGGTATCCCGCGCCTTCGACAGAAAAGCGTCGAGCTTCTTCGCTATCTTCCGCCGACTCCTGTTGTCGCCTGCCACCAACCCCGCTGCGCGAAGTTCAAACTCACGCAGTGTGAGTTTCTCCTGCGCTGCCACTTCCCAGTGGGCGTAGCCCTTGAGACAGTGGGCGACACGCCTCGCCGTCTCCTCCTTCGTGCGATCTGCCTCTCGCCTGCGATCCTCTTCAATTACCACTAACTGCGATTCGGCCTCCGCATGCTGCGCTCTCAATTCGCCACACTCTGACTGTAGCCTGCGGATTAAATCCTCATCCGCCTGCCGTGCGAGCTGACACTCCGCCAACAATTGCGTTTGTCGCATGAGCTCTTCTGACAGAATCTGATTCTGAGTTTTCTCAGACATCAAATCCTGCGTGGTCTGCACCACATCCCTGGTGAGCTCTTCCACTCTATACTTCCGCATCCTGTCGAGGGCGTGCAATTTCCTCTCAAGGTTGTACTGTCCCCATAAACAGGCATGCCTCTCCTTCAATTCCTTCAACTCTTGGTCCACCCTAGCTAGTAGCTTGCTAGTGTGGACTTTAGTGCGAGTCCGCCTGCGCACTAATTCGATGTAAGATCCCGGCTGAAGTGGATCGGCGTATTTATCGAATTTGCGATCCAAGTACTTCAGTAACGGAATCACCTGCTCAGAGAGCGCCGCCGCCGGCACTCCAACAATTTCCTCCTCCTCCTCCTCGGTATCCCCCGCTCCCGACATTGCTTCGGTGGAGCCTCCGTCGTCATCTTCCGAATTGAGGATTTCAGTCGCCATTGATTGCGTTGGCGACTGTCCAGAGTGGGGCTGCACGTCGTCGACGTGTGCTCCCTGCGAAGGCACCGCTGCAGCCTCGCTGCTCTTCGCCAAAATGTCTAAGGCGGTGGGCGAATGTGGCCGTGCTACACCCCCGTCGCCCGCTTGTTGGTCTTCAATCGTATCCTCTCTGCCGCCGACGTCCGCCGCCAAGGCGATAGAGCGGAGGGTGTCTGCGCAGGGTCTGATCGCGCATCGCGCACCTAAATTTCGTCCCGCGGACAGTCAATCCGCTCCTCTGTCAGGTGCTGCTCCCTCGATCGGTCTTGCGCGAGGGCTGTATCCGGCTTGTGCACCGGCGCAAATGCCGGCGCCTTGTCCGCCGCAGGCGCAGCGCCGCGGACGTCTATCGCCAAAGGCGACATAGCCGGGGGCCGCTCGCCCGATGTCCCTTGGCCTTGAGGGCCTACCGCCGAAGGCGCTTCTACCGGCGGATTATCTGCCGATGGTGCTGCCTCCGCACGCTCCCTGCTCGCATCTCCTCGGCCCGAAGGCCCTGGCGCTGAAGGTGCAAATCGCGGCGCGTTGTGCGCCGGAGGGTCTGGCCCCGAAGGCCTGTGTCCCGTAGGCGGATCTTCCGCCGGCTCCTTCCTCTTCCTACGTTGGAACGGGGGTGATTCCTGCCTTTGCACAGGCGGCACGTGTGGAGGTGACCTGTGCACAGGCGGACTGCTTCTTCCCACGCGCAGGCGTAGGTCCACGTCCGCTTGTGGTCGTCTGTCCGTCGAGGCTCGCCCGTCCGTCGAGGCTCGCCTGTGCGCAGGCGGAACACCTGTCCGCAACGCACGTGGTAACTCCGGAGGCCCTTGGCCCGTAGGCGGCCTCTCGTCCGTCGAGGGTGCAGCGTGGTCCGTTGCTCCTGCGGACGTCCGCGCTCCCTCGTTCTTCTCTGGCGACGCACTTCCTTTCTCCGTCGCAATCGTCGCCGTGTCCGCGCTGCTGGCTGGTAACACAAGCCTGCGCGCCTTCTGCTTCGGCCGGCTGTACGATTCGTACAACGGTCGAATGGGAGCCGTGGGTTCTTGATGCTGCTCCTCTTCGTACTCTTCTCTCCATCGCCTCTTCCGCGGCACTCTTGCTGTAGGAGTATGTCTCCCTTCGTCCCTCCTCCTTGACGGAGTAGAAGTCGGTGACTCCTCTGCATCAGTGTCGACCTCATTCTCCCGCACATACCTCCCGGGATGGTCGACGAACAACGGCGGAAAACGAGCAAGCTCCGCCGCGGTCAAACAATTTCGCTGTCGATAGAAATTGATGAGAAAAGGAGAGAGATGATTTAGAGTTCCCCCCTCCTCCTCAAAAGCGTGCTGTCGCATCACCCTGTGCAGGATGCTCGCCCAGTGAATTGGAGTTCCCTCGATGATGCACTCCACAAAAGAGACCTGCCACAATGTGATGTAGCAGGCGCGGTGTGGCTGCAGTAATTGCAGCAGCGCCGTAGCCAAAGTTCGGCGGAATCGATCCTTGTAATCGCGGGTCTTGTACCCATTCTTGGTAGACTTCCCCTTCTTGAACAGCTCCACAAATTGCGCCTCTTCCTGCTTGGACAACTTGACGCTCTCACTATCGAAGAGGAGGTGCCCTGGCATGCCGGCACATCTCCCCAATGCCTGCGCCCAATCTTGGACCATCCACCGATCAACATGCGGCCGCAATCCGCGCGAAGGTGGACCCTGTGGCTCTAGCCATTCGCGCACCATATCCACACAGATGTAGTTCCATCCCCATAGCAAGAAATCGAGCTTTCTTGCTACCAGGCGCTCCTAGAAAGCGCGTAGCCCGTTCTGTGGTAGTCGGAGCGGCAGCATCCGCAATCGGCCCAGTCTCGTCATTGCGTTCTTGGAGTTCGCCTGCTTGCTAATTCTCCTTCCGCTCTGCTCGAACTCCTTTCTTCCTCAGCAAACTCTAATCTCCCTCAATTCCAAATCACGCGCACTCACTTCTCCCTCAATTACCAAGAAATCCTCTACGCGGCGATGTCGAGAATGCTTAGCAGCCAGCAGGTGGACGCGCGCAGCTCGCACTAGAGAATGGAATCGCGAATTCAAGAATGGGGCGCTCTCCGTCTTCCGGTCGAAGGTCATGGTCGGCTCTTGCTCGTGAAGGACGACTCAATTGATGGCCGCGCCGGCTCTACGCCAAAACGATCTCCGCTTTCACGCGCGGCTTCACGCTCCGCCGTTGCCGATTTAACTCTCACGGTCGAATTGACGAATTTGAACTCCGCGAGCGTACTACGCCGCGGACACGGGTGCGCAGCGCCGAAGGTGGATTTTCCGCCTTGCGCGGTACACTCGTTCGTACCGCTCCTCAGTCAATCCTCCTCTGCCTCGGCGCGTGTGTCCGCATGTCGGACAAAAGTTCAACTCCCGCCTGCGCGCAAGCGGACTCCTCGGCGGATTCTCCGCCGGCGCGGAACTTCACCCGCCTGTGCACAGGCGCTCGCCTGTGCGCAGGCGAAGTCCATCCGCGTTGATGCGCTGGCGCGGAAGACGTTGACCGCGGTCAACCGACTCCGTCCAGACTATCCGTTCTGTGTCTCTCCGTCGGCGCTCTCGCCGCCGCAACTCCGTCCGTCCAAGGGCGCATCCATCCGTCCCGTCCGTACAGTCCGTACGGATTTTACTATTCTGGCGGCTCCTTGCTCGTCCGCGGCGTTGCGCTGGCGCAGAAGGCGCCGTACAATTTCTACCTCCCAAGGCGCATTTCTAGAGCCCAAGGCGGATTTCCCGCCGACGCCGAAGCGCCTGTGCACAGGCGCTCGCCTGTGCGTAGGCAAACTTCGCGCCTACATCAAAACCCCATTTTGCCTGTGCGCAGGCGAACTTCCTTCGTCCGCGCATAGGACAAAACTTCTCCGCCTGTGCATAGGCGAAGAGCTGAGTATCTTACAACCTTCATAACTCCCGGAGTCCTCATCCGTTGTTGGCGTTCTTGGGCTCGTTGGAATTAGCGCGTCGAGCTATTTCCAACGAGACCCTAACTAAGTCAAGGCGTTTGGGGGTTGACCTAAATATGAAGGATTTCCCTACCGCCGCGGACGCAGCGCCGAAGGCGTATTTTGCGCCTTGCGCCGTAGGGATCCTAACTGCAGAGCTCGCAAGGAGGGTGGTGCTCTTCCTTACCGCTGCACCCAACTCCTAGATTCTACGAGGTCCCTCGAGAATCTTTGCGATATTCCGAATTCACTTTGTTTTGATGCACCGAAGGCTATTTACATTGCTGCCTTGGTACAGTTTTCAAAAAAATGTTTTAATTTCCTCAAAATTACCAAAAGTGGGGAACCACAAATGTCGAGCTAATGCAGGCAAAGATTGAGTTGGAATTGTAGGAAGAGCGGAGACAAGACCGCATTCTAACAGAGGAGCTTGCGCGCCAGACGCGCGCATTAGAGCAAGGTCAAAGCACGCGCAAGGCGGATGAGGAGTTGTTGCGCAACTTGCAATCCGAGTGCGCGGAATTGAGGGCGCAGCGCGCGGAGGCAGAGATGCAACTTGCAGAGGTGGAAGGTAGCAGCCAACGCGATGCGGATAGGACGCGAGAAGAGTTGGTGGCGCGGGTGACCCACTGTCTTAGAGGATACACCCACTGGGAAGTGGCGGCGCAAGAGAAGATCACGCTCAGGGAGTTTGAGCTTCGGGCGGCGGCGTTGACGGAGGGTGACAGTCGGAGTCGGCGGCAAGTGGCGAAGAAATTAGAGGCCTTCTTGTCGGGTGCGCGCGATACTATGGCGCACTTGGAGTCGGAAGTGATCGGGGTCCTTCGGCGGCTGGGGTTGCGCAGCAGAGCCGAAGACTGGCAGGGTAGGGAGATAGTGCGCGGCAGGTTTCGCGCCGAAGGCGCAGTACCGGATCTGCAGAGTGCAGTAGTGTAGCTTGGTTCCATGCAGGCGTTTAGAGTAGCAGGTAGTGCAGCGTAGTGTTAGTTAGGACCTTAGAGGGTATAAAGTAGTTCATGGCGTTTTGCCTTGGGATTCTTCCAGTTTCGGAAGTGCAGATCAGGAACTCACTTTCTCGGCGTGTTTGTGTGTTTGGTTTTGGCACCACGCAGAGGAGCTACAGCTTGACGAAGGTACCGCATTTTGTAGCTGAAGGCCTTCGGCTAAATGTTTAGAGCTTGTATACCGGTTAGAGACTTGAGTAGTGCGGATCTACACCTGCCGGTGATTGCCGATGCTAAGAGCCGGTTGCGAGTTAGATACTTGAGCAGTTCTTCCTTACACCTTCGAGTGATTTATCCTGATTGTACTCCTACGGGACGTTTCCCCTGAATGCCAAAGTGAAGTTTTGTTACTTCGTGTAAACCTTGGTTATCAATTCAGGTCACGTTGCAGAAGGCACCCTCAGGGCACACCTCTGTAGTAATTCTGGGAATGACAAGAGCCTAAGAATTCAAACTCTTCAATAGACTGTTGTGGTGTGTGTGTGTTACTGGATTGTGTCTCAGTTGAGTTCTCAGTCGGGCCTGTATTCTCTGCGCTTGGTGTGAGTTGAGAGTGACGTCCACCGCGTATGAGTGACTTCGTTCTGAAGTGGGAAGTCCAATCCGGGTTCCCTGCGCTAGCAGAAACTAGCGGAAGGGTTGTAAAAGCCGGAGTGGGAGTCACTATCTGCAGAGCCTCTGAATGTACTCTTGAGAGACTTTCCCCCTGAAATCCTAAGCGGAGGTCCTGATCGACCTCCGAGTTGTGCTCTTCTAGTTTCAGGTGTGTGTGTTGAGTGACTTACGCTGCACTGTGCATCCTCCGAGTGACCTCCGAGTCGAGCATCCTCCGAGTGACCTCCGAGTTGAGCATCCTCCGAGCGGCCTCCGAGTTGAGCACTTGCAGTATTTCTGGGAGTGACAGTCGCCTGAGAATTCAAACTCTCCAAAAGTCTGTTAAACATGACACTTTGTACTCTGTGTGTTGCCTCTGTCCCTGCGGATTCGACCTTTTTACCACCATACTGCAGTTTTAGCCTTTGGTGGGTTATTACAGTTCCCGGTCCACCCGAGCTAGCAGCTTGCTGGTGTGGACTTTAGTGCGAGTCCGCCTGCGCACTAACTCGACGTAGGACCCAGGCTGGCGAGGATCCGCGTATTTATCAAACTTGCAATCCAAGTACCTCAGCAAAGGTACTACCTGCTCACAGAGCGCCGCCGCCGGCGCACCAACGATTTCCTCCTCCTCCTCGGTGTCTCCCGATCCCGACATTGCTTCCGTGGATCCTCCTTCGTCATCATCCGAGGGAAGGATTTCGGTCGCCATTGATTGCGTTGGCGACTGGCCCGAGTGGGGCTGCGAGTGGTCTGCGGGTGCTGCCGCCGATGGCACTCCTGCAGCTTCGCTGCTCCCCGCTAAAATGTCCAAGGCGGTGGGTGAATGTGGCCGTGCTACATCCCCATCATCCGCCTGTCGAGCGTCGATCGTCGCTCCTTCGCCACCGACGTCCGCCGCCGAAGGCGATTGAGCGGGATGTGTCTGCGCGGGGTGAAATTGCGCATCGCGCACTCGAATTTCGTCCCACTGACGTACAACCTGCTCCTCCGTTAGGTCCTGCGCGAGGGCTGCGCCTGGACTGCGCGTAGGCGCAATTTGCGGCGCCTGGTCCGCCGCATGCGCAACGCCGAAGGCGTCTAACGCTGAAGGCGACAGAGCCGAAGGCCGCTCGCCCGATGTACCTGGGCCCGAAGGCCCTACCGCCGAAGGCGCATCTGCCGGCGGATTACCCGCCGAAGGTGCGGTCCCCGCACGCTCCCTGCTAAAGACTCGATGGCCCGAAGGCCCTGGCGACGAAGGCGCAAATCGCGGTGCGTTATACGCCGGAGGGTCTGGCCCCGAAGGCCCTTGACCCGAAGGCGGATCTTCCGCCGGCTCCTTCCCCTTCCTACGTTGTACCGGGGGTGAATCCTGCCTACTCGTAAGCGGCTGCCTGTGCGTAGGCGAACTTTCTTTGCCTACGCGGAGGCAGAGGTCCACGTCTGCAAGAGGTCGCCTATCCGCTGGAAATCGCCTGTGCGTAGGCGGAACACTCGTCCGCATCGCACGTGGTAACTCCAGAGGACCTTGTCCCGCAGATCCCTGGCCCGAAGGCCGCCTCTCGTCCGCCAGAGGTGTAGCGTGGTCCGCCGCTCCTGTAGACGTCCGCGCTCTCCCGATCATCTCCGGTGACGCACTTCCCTTCTCCGTGGCGATCGTCGCCGTGTTCGCGCTGCTGGCTGGTAACACAAGCCTGCGCGCCTTCTACTTCGGCCGGCTGCACACTTCGTGCAGTGGCCGCTGTCGTATGGGAACAGTGGGTTCTCGATGCTGCTCATCCTCTGGTTCCTCTCTCCATCTCCGCTTCCGCGGCACTCTTGCTGCGGGTGTGCTTCTTCCCTCGTCCCGCCGGGTTGGCGGAGTAGAAGCTGGTGAATCCTCTGCATCGGTGTCGACCTCGTTATCCCGCACATACTTTCCGGGATGGTCGACGGACAATGGCGGAAAGCGAGCAAGCTCCGCCGCGGTCAAATAGTTCCTCTGCCGATAGAAGTTTATCAAGAAAGGGGAGAGGTGATTTAGAGTTCCCCCCTTCTCCTCGTAGGCGTGCTGTCGCATCACTCTATGCAGGATGCTCGCCTAGTGAACTGGAGCTCCGGCCAAGATGAGCTCCACAAAAGAAAACTTGCCACAAGGTGATGTACGAGATGCGATGTGGCTGCAGCAATTGCAGCAGCGCCGCCGCTACAGTTTGGCGGAAGCGATCTTTGTAGTCGCGGGTCTTGTACCCATTCTTGGTAGACCTCTCCCGCTTGAACAATTCCACAAATTGCGCCTCGTCTTGCTTCGTCACCTTGACGCTCTCACTATCAAAGAGGAGGTACCCGTCGGTGCCGGCACACCTCCCCAATGCCTGCGCCCAATCGTGGACGGTCCACCGATCTACGTGCGGACGCAATCCTCGCGTAGGTTGTCGCTTCGCGTACAGCCATTCGCGCACCATGTCTACACATATGTAATTCCACCCCCACAGCAAGAAATCAAGCTTTCTTGCAATCAGCCGCTCCTCGAAAGCACACAACCCGTTCTGTGGAAGACTGAGCGGCAGCATCCGCAACATGTTCACTCTTGACATTGTGTTCTTGAACTTTGCTTGCGCAACAACTCTCTCTCTGATCTGCTCGAGTTTCTTGCTCCCTTTGCAAATTCTAATCTCCCTCAATTCCAAATCGCGCGCACTCAATTCTCTCTCAGTCACCAAGTAATCCTCCGCGCGGCGATGTCTATAATGTTTAACAGCTAGCAGGTGGACGCGCGCAGCTCACACTAGAAAGTGAAATCGCGAATTCAAGAATGGGGCGTCCTCCGTTTCCTGGTCGAAGGTCATGGTCGGTCGTGAAGGTCGAATCACTTGAGGGCCGCGCCGGCTCCGCGCTGTAACGGCCTCCTCTCTCACGCGCTGCTTCACGCTCCGCCGACGCCGACTTAACTCACACGCTCAAATTGGCAATTTGAACTCCGCTAGCGTACTACGCCGCGGACATGGGTGCGCAGCGCCAAAGGCGGATTTCTCGCCTTGCGCGCTACACTCGGTCGTACTTATCTTTGGCCAATCCAGCTCCGCCGAAGGCGATCGTCCGCGCATCGGACAAAAGTCGAAATGCCTTCTGCGTAGGCGGAATCCCCGGCGGAATCTATGCCGGCGCGGAACTTCATCTGCCTGTGCGTAGGCGCTCGCCCACGCGTAGGCGAATTCCGTCCGCATATCAAATGTTCGTCCGCGCTGCTGCGCTGGCGCCGAAGGCGTTGACCGCGGTCAACAGACTCCGTCCAGTCTGTCCATTTCTCTCACCTCTCCGTCAGCGCTCTTGTCGCCGTAACCCCGACCGGCCGAAGGCGCACTCATCCGTTCCGCCCGTACAGTCCGTACGGTCTGTACGGATTTTACTACTCCGTACGGTCCTCGCCCGTCCGCGCTGCTGCGCTGGCGCCGAAGGCGCCGTACAATTTCCAACTCCGAAGGCGCATTTCTAGGGCCGAAGGCGGACTTCCCGCCGACGCTGAAGCGCCTGTGTGTAGGCGGACTTCGCTCGTCCGCCTTCGCAGAGGTGTTAATCCTCCCCGCCTACGAGTAGGCGACATTCGCGGCGGACATCCCGTCAACGTCAAACCCTATTTCGCCTACGCGTAGGCGGACTTCTCTCGTATGCGCATAGGACAAACTTTCCTCGCCTACTCGTAGGCGAGAAGCTGAGTGTCTTGCGACCTTCATAACTCCCAGAATCCTCCTTCGTTCGTGGCGTTCTTGGGCTCGTTAGAATCAGCGCGTTGAGCTCTTTCCAACGAGACCCTAATCAAGTCGAGGCGTTTGGGAATTGACCAGGTTGTGAAGGATTCCTCTGGCGCCGAAGGCGGATTTCGCGCCTTGCGCCGAAGGGGTTATTCCTTCAGAGCCTGCATGTAGGGTGGTGGCTGTCCCCGACGTTGCACCCAACTCCTGGATTCTACAAGTTCTCTCGAGATTCTCTGCGATCTTCCAGTTTCACTCTATTTTGATGCACCGAGTGCTATTTACACTGCTACCACGGTACAGTTTTCCAAAAATGTTTTAATTTCCTCAAAAATACCAAAAGTGGGGTACCACAGCGACCGTGGCTATATGGCGCACAAGTACGATGTGACTGGCGTAGGCATCGCCTTAAGTTCCCCCATCCCAAGGAGCCGACCAGGACTATCACTGTTCCCTGGACCAAGATCCGCCATGAAGGGGAGACACCGTCGACTAGTGCGGGTTACACCTTGGGGGTGGACAGTGAATCGTCCGTCCGATCAGACTCCTGTGCCATTGAATCCGATTATTTTGTGGGATTTGTTGCCTGCTATTTTGTAAACGAGGAACCAGACGCTATTCAGCCGGAGGACAAATAGCAATTAACGGTGGGACTGGGAAGGAGTGAGACGAGTCACATAGAGGGCATTGTCGATCCTAGTGACTGTCACGAAGTACAACTCAGTCCTGACAAGTGCTTGAAGGTATCAAGCACGGTGGAAGGAGAAGAGCTAAGGGAGGTACAGGCCTTCCTTCGCCACTACGTTGATGTCTTTGCCTGGAAGATAGAAGACATGAAGACGATACCTGCACGGTATGGATAACACCGCATTGATTTACTGGATGAGGCAGTACCCATACGTCAACGCCAGTATCGCCTCAACCCAAAATACTCCTTGCTAGTTAAGGAGGAGATAGATAAGTATCTCAGCGCCGGTATTATTTACCCAGTGCTCAGCAGTGAATGGGTATCACCGATTGTTATCGTACCCAAGAAGTTCACGGGTAAGATACGGGTGTGTCAGGATTTCAGAAAGTTTAATGCAGCAACACGTAAGGATCATCACCCTATGCCGTTCACGGATGACATTTTAGACCATGTCGCGGGACATGAGTGCTATAGCTTCCTAGACGGGTTCTCAGGCTACAATCATGTGTCTATCCGGGAACTGGACAAGGATAAGACGACATTCACAACCGATTGGGGAACTTATGCGTATCACAAGATGCCCTTCGGTCTGTGCAATGCACCTGCCACCTTTCAGCGGATGATGACCAATATTTTTCAGGAGCAGCTAAGGAAGTTCCTAGAAATATTCATAGACGAATTCTGTGTCTTTGGAAAACGGTCAGAACACCTGAGTCACCTGAAGCAGACCTTTGATAAATGCAGGGAGAGCAGTTTATCGCTGCACCCCGAGAAGTGTTTTTTCTTTATGACTAGTGGAATCTTGTTGGGCCATCGTGTTTCGTCGGACGGCATTGCAGTGGACATCGAGAAGGTCAAGGTCATCCTCGAGCTAGAGCCACCAACGAATCTGAGGGAACTGCGAGCATTTCTGGGTCATGTGGGCTACTACCGAAGATTCAGACACATGTATGCGATCTTGGCGGCCGACCTGACCAAGTTGTTAAAGAAGGACGAGCCTTATGACTGGGGTGAGAAGCAGCAGTCAGCATTTGAGGCTCTTAAAGCGAAACTCACGACCGCTCTAGTACTAAGGAACCCAGACTGGGATCGACCCTTCCATGTCTACGTCGACACATCGGCATTCGCCATCGGCGTCGTCTTGAGCCAGAAGGATGACAACAAAAAGGACTACCCGATTTATTTTGCGAGCCGTCAGCTATCTCTAGCAGAAAGGAAGTACACCACGACGAAGAGAGAGGCGTTGGGGATGGTGTACTCCTGCAAAAAGTTTCGCCACTACTTAATCTGCTACGAGTTTGTGTTCCATGTGGATCACTATGCCTTGCAGCACCTAGTCAAGAAAGCAGATCTGTCTGGTCGGATAGCCAGATGGGTGCTGTTGCTGCAGGAGTTCACCTACACGGTCCAGACCAGGAAGGGGGTGCATCACGAAAATGCAGATTACTTATCCAGATTATGGACCCAGCCTACCGAGGAGGAACTGGTGGACGACTTTCCGGACGAACAGCTGTTTCAGTTGTCCGCGGGGCAGGAGTACCGCTATGCAGAGTTGTACCGATACCTGCTCACGCTTCAGTGTCCCGAAGGCATGAACTTGGAACAAAGGACTGTCTTTATACATAAGGCGGGCCCGTACCAACTCCAACAAGGAGTTTTGTTCAAGAAGATGGCAGACGAACGTTTGTGCAGATGCTTGGAGGAATCAGAGGTCCCAAGGGTAGTAAGCGCGATGCACACCGAAGATGCGGGTGGTCACTATGCCACCCGGAATACAGTCACAAAGATTGTAAATGCAGGGTATTGGTGGCCGACCATGTTTAAGGATGTTCTCGATTACATTCAAAAATGCGATAGCTGTCAGAGGACAGGGAGACCAACGCCTACAACACGGTGGCCCCTAACTCCCATCATGCCTCTAGCACCTTTCGAGAAGTGGGGCATCGACTTCGTAGGGCCAATACAACCAGTGACTAGGAACACACGAAGGCAGTACAACCTGGTAGCTACGGACTACGCCACCAAGATGGTGGAGGCCAAGGCCACGCGAAGAGATGATGCAGCCACAGTAGCAGCCTTCTTGTTCGAATCGATCATCACGCGCTACGGATGTCCTTTAGAGCTAGTCAGCGACCGAGGCACACACCTTGCGCCGAAGGGGTACTCCTTCAGAGCCCGTGTTTAGGGCGGCGCCTGTCCCAGACGTTGCACCCAACTCCTGGATTCTACGAGATCTTTTCAGATTTTCCGAGATCCTCCAGTTTCACTCTCTTTTGGTGCACCGATGGCTATTTACACTGCTGCCGCGGTACAGTTTTCCAAAAATGTTTTAAATTCCTCAAAAATACCAAAAGTGGGGTACCACATGCTTCCCTCCTCAATTGTGAGCGCTCACGCGAACACTCATACTTGGTATTTCTTCAAACGCCACCCGTTCACTCGGGTGCCTAGTAATTCTCCTGTCAAGTCCGCAAGTTGGATGGATCCATTCGGAAACACTTCGACGACCTTGTATGGTCCCATCCATCTTAGGTGCAGTTTGCCTGGGAATCTGGCATGCCTACTGTCGTAGAGCAGCGCCAAATCGCCTTTCTGAAGGAGCACGGGTTTGATCCTCTGATCGTATCTCTCCTTTTTGCGGAGCTGAATTCGCCTGGTGCGTTCCTCGGCTTCGCTTCTCCTTTCCTCCAGTACCATGACTTCCTGCAACCTGTAGAGTTGACTCTCCTCCGCACTCACCCTTCTTAGGTCCAACGTTCGTTGGGTGGGTACTTTGAATTCGATTGGCAGGATCAGATGTTGACCATACACCCAAAAAGTATGGTGTCTGTTTTGTCGTAATCTTCTCGGCTGTCCGGTACGCCCATAATGCCTCTACATGTTTCATTGCCACTTGTATCTTTTGAAAAATGGGGAATTGATTATATCGGTGAGATTCATCCTCATTCGTCAAGAGGCATGGGTTACATCATAGTTGCGACAGAATACTTGACAAAGTGGGCGGAAGCAAAAGCGGTGAAGACGAATACGGCTGCTCATGCTGCCACATTCATGTACGAAAACATCATTTCAAGGTTTGGATGTCCCAAGATTCTGGTTATTGATAGCGGCAGGCACTTCTTGAATGAGATGTTTCAAGAATTAACAGATAGGTTTGAGATAGATCACAGAAAAACGACTCCTTATCATCCGCAGACAAATGGTCAGACAGAGCGAGTCAATGGGACTCTGGTGAGCATTCTTCGCAAAACGGTGGTTGACTCAAAAAGGGATTGGGACACCAAGCTGACAGCAGCATTGTGGGCTTATCGGACAACTTTCAAGGTGACGACCCAGGCAACGCCGTTTTTGTTAGTGTATGGATTGGAGGCCACTCTTCCCATCGAATTCGAGGTGAAATCACTCCGAGTTGCAGTGCAGTCACGGCTTACAAACAGTCAGTCATTAAGGAATAGGCTAACGACATTAGAAGAGCTTGATGAGAGGAGAAGAATGAGTGCTCAACATATTGAGGCCATTCAACGGAGGAGAAAAATTACCTTTGACAAGAAGCATAAGAAAAGAACGCTGAGCCCGGGTATGATGGTGATGCTCCAGGATGGTAGGAAGCTTGAGTTCCCAGGAAAGTTTGATGCAGTATGGTTAGGGCCTTATCTGATTCGTGAGGTATTTCCAAACAACTCAGTGCAGTTGGAAACGTTGAATGGAGAAGTTTTCCCGACACGCACTGCAGGAAGTAGATGCAAGCAGTACCGGATTTGAAGCTGTCTAGCCTGCAGAGCTAGGATTCTGGGATCTTTCCCTGATGGTCGCCAATGATGTGAGCACAAAACTCTGCTTACATGTCTTTTTACCCTTATGAGAGTTAAAAGTTTGGATTTAAGCTCTTGCAAAATTATGCTTGGGGTTTTCTGAAAGTTTTTGCAAGATTAAGAGTTGGTGTGATGGTTAGGGGGCAAGAGGTGCGGAAGGAGGCCTTCGGGGCAAGGTCTTCTGCGAAGTGCCTTCGGTGAAGTCCCTTTGGGAAAAGGCCTTCGGCAAAGGAGTGAAACTCTCATAACGTTTTCAATGTGTGACGCCTTGACTCAGTTAGGTTTTTCTTGGAAAAAGCTCGCGACGCTCGTTCCAACAAGACCAAGAACTCTTGAAACGGGTGAGGCATCACCGAGTTAGGAGCGGCGGAAGTTTCTGATATGGAGGCCTCCGGCAGGTTGCGCGTATGCGGCCTACGCGTAGGTGGCTTGCGTGTAGGACGCGGACGCCTGCGCGTAGGCGGCCTGCGCATAGGCAAACGCCTTCAGCGGAACGGTAAAAACGTGATAACGTTTTCAATTCTTAACGGTTTGCGTTGGTTAGGGTCTCGTTGGAAAGGGCTCGACACGTTCGTTCTAACGAGCTCAAGAACGCCTGGAACGGATGAGAACTTAGGGAGTTATCACTATCGGAAGATACGTAGACGTTTGCCTTCGGCGTAAGGAGTTCGCCTCCGCCGGGAATTCCGCCTACGCGGAAGAGAGTTCAACTTTTGTCCTATGCGCGGACGAACGCCTCCGGCGGTTGCAGGCCTTCGGCGAAGCAGTAAAACCGGCATATCTTTTTCAATTCTAAGCGGTTTGACTTGATTCGGGTCTCGTTGGAAAGAACTCGACGCGCTGGTTCCAACGAGACCAAAATCTCTTGAAACGGATCAGTCATCACTGAGTTATGAGCGTCGAAAGCGGCTGTCATGGTTAGGCGAGGGGCCTTTGGCGTTAACATATAGAGGGGCCTTCGGTGTTAACAGTTAGAGGGGCCTTCGGCCCAAGGCGGCCTGCGTGTAGGACGCCTGCGGATAGGCGCGCTGCGTGTAGGACGCGGACGCCTGCAGATAGGCAAACTCCTTCGGCGGAAAAGTAAAACCGTCATAACTTTCTCAATTCTTAACAATTTGACTTGGTTAGAGGCTCGTTGGAAAGAACTCAACGCAGCCGTTCTAACAAGCCCAAGAACGTTTCAAACAAAGCAGGGATCTATGAGTTATGGGCGTCGGGGTGACTATTATAGATAGGCAAGAGGTGCGGAAGAGTGTCTTTGGCAGGAGGATGCCTTCGGCGGTGCGCGGAAGAAGATTTCAGACGGCGGATGTTGACGTGGTCATAAATAAAGACTGTACAGGTGTGGCAGTGGCGGCGGCGAGAAGTTAGATGTGGAAATAGGACGACGGGGCATGAAGTCGCACATGGGAATCAGGCCGTTGCCCATCATCGCGGGAACGGCATTCACGCGGGCTGTGGGTGACTTGGCCCTTGAACGTCGGAGAGGATTATTCGGCCTGCGAGATGGGATGGTGTGGTGTGCCATTGTGTGGAGACGCTGGTGGGATCGGTAGGGGTAATAGAGTGTGGACGTGAGCGATTTTTGCAAGGAAGTGGTGAGGATTAGGAGGGGAGTGTGGAGAGTTCGAAGTAGAGGAAGCAACCTCTCGTGGGTGGAGAGTTGTATCGTAGAGTTTAATTAGATTGGGATCTGAGATTGAGGTGCCACATCTGTGAGTGGGATCTGAGATTGAAGTGGAATCTGTGAGTGGGATCCGAGATTGAAGTGTAATCTGTGAGTGGAAGACCTGAGAGTGGGATCTGAGATTGAAGTGTAATCTGTGAGTGGAAGACCTAAGAGTGGGATCGGAGATTGAAGTGTAATCTGTGGGTGGAAGACCTAAGAGTGGGATCTGAGATTGAAGTGTAATCTGTGAGTGGAAGACCTGAGAGTGGGATCTGAGATTGAAGTGTAATCTGTGAGTGGGATCTGAGATTGAAGTGAAATCTGTGAGTGGGATCCGAGATTGAAGTGTAATCTCTGAGTGGAAGACCTGAGAGTGGGATCTAAGATTGAAGTGTAATCTGTGAGTGGGATCTGAGATTGAAGTGAAATCTGTGAGTGGGATCCGAGATTGAAGTGTAATCTCTGAGTGGAAGACCTGAGAGTGGGATCTGAGATTGAAGTGTAATCTGTGAGTGGAAGACCTAAGAGTGGGATCTGAGATTGAAGTGTAATCTGTGGGTGGAAGACCTGAGAGTGGGATCTGAGATTGAAGTGTAATCTGTGAGTGGAAGACCTAAGAGTGGAATTTGAGATTGAAGTGTAATCTGTGAGTGGAAGACCTGAGAGTGGGATCTGAGATTGAAGTGTAATCTGTGAGTGGAAGACTTGAGAGTGGGATCGGAGATTGAAGTGTAATCTGTGAGTGGAAGACTTGAGAGTGGGATCTGAGATTGAAGTGTAATCTGTGAGTGGAAGACTTGAGAGTGGGATCGGAGATTGAAGTGTAATCTGTGAGTGGAAGACCTGAGAGTGGGATCTGAGATTGAAGTGTAATCTGTGAGTGGGAGCTTAGATCAGAGTGGAAGACCTGAGAATGGGAGCTAAGAGTGAAGCGAAATCTGAGACTGAAATCTGACAGTCGGGATCTGAAATTGAAACTGAAAAGAGAGAGTTGAATCTGACAAAGGAATCTAGTGGAGTTTGAAGGTGGAAGCTAAGAAATCGACACTGAAATCTAAGTAGGAATTGGAAGTGGAACTCGGAGCTAGGATAGACCACAGCGGCTGTGGTATTGAGAAAGTCACCCAGAGTTGGGTTAGATCTTTATGTAACAAAGAGCTTGTCTGCTGCTCTTGTGGAGATAGCAGACAGCAAGTTATTATTTTCAGTTCTAGATAATTTGTCTGTGAAAGAGCAAATGTTTATGATCTCATTGTCTTGAATGCACTTTGACCACATGGTCAAGATCAGAGAAGATAGATTATGGGAGCTCGAACCCCCACCTGGACTACAAACGCTGAAGGGTGGGGAGTTTAGGCTCACAATGGGTACCTCCTATTTGATAGTGAGAGCGTCAAGGTGTCGAAGCAGGACGAAGCGCAATTCGTGGAATTGTTCAAGCGGGGGAGGTCTTCCAAGAACAGGTACAAGACCCGCGACTACAAAGATTGTTTCCGCCGGACTGTAGCGGCGGCGCTGCTGCAATTGTTGCAGCCGCACCGCACCTCGTACATCACGTTGTGGCAGGTGTCTTTTGTGGAGCTCACATTAGCCGGAGCTCGAGTTCACTGGGCGCGCATCCTACATAGGGTGATGCGACAGCACTGTGGTAACACACTTTTTGTTTTTTTTGCAGAATTTAAACAATTTTAGAAAACTAGTACCAAAGCAGTGTTTGTAGCTAGAGAAGGGTACGCTAAATAGAGTGGATTGATGAGATCGTCACGAGGGCACAAAGAATCACGTAGTCGGATGTACCAACGCCAACGTCTTCGGCGCCTTCGGCAAAAGCTCCTTTTTGAGGTGTCTCTACTCACGCGCCTCTAGTGTATAAGGAAGCTACGCTTCCGGCGCAGACACCTCAGGAGGAGGTTTTGCTAAAGACGTCAGGAGAAGGGCCCGGACCTCTAAAGGCATCCGACCATGAGTGCACCTTCGGCGAAGCGCCGCTAGCGCGGAAAGGGAAAACCTTCATAACAATCGGGATACACGGTAGATCCAGTTGGTTGAAGTTGCCTTAGAAAGAGCACGGGACGCTCGTTCTAACGAGTCCAAGAGCGTCGGAGATGGATCAGGAATGGAGAAGTTATGAGCGTCGGAAAACTCGTAGCCGGACATGCGCCGTTCGCGCTAGGGTTCACAGCCGGAAAGGATTCCCGTACGCCCTCGGCGATGCGCCTTCGGTGGAATCACGCGCTCATAGGAGGAAACCCACTCAGAGTTGGAAGCGCCTTTGGCGGCGGTCCATGGAAGGAAAGCGCCGGTCGGATGTACGTCTCCGACGTGGCGCTGACAGTCGGATGCGCTGGCATGAGTTGCGCTGGCGGATATGCGCCGGCAGCAACGGACGAGGCATAAAGGACAAAATAGGCGGTACGACTGCGCGCCGGCGTAATTCGATCCGACTGGATGTGCGCCTCCAGCAAGGCGCCGACGGATAATGAACGCACCAGCGGCGACACGCCTCCGGAGAAGGGCGGGTTAGGAAAAGACAACAGTGTCGACGTATACCCTGCAGCGGACTCGAGTCCGGAAGGTGGCGGCGGCGGGAGAATTCAACGTTTAAGCATGCGAATGCGCGCAATGCGGAGACGTGAATTCGCGCATGCAAAGGGCGAACCGTTAAGCCGTATAGCCGGCTGCGTACGTTGCAACCTGTAAGAACGTTGGACGTTCTTGAAATCGAAGAAGAAAAGACTGCGCTCCAGTCTCATTCTCTCATTCTTGACTTTGCGATTTCCAGTTCCAAGATTACGCGCAAGGGCGGAGCGACCTGCAGTGAGAGTAGAGAGTGCGGAGAACGAGTTGCGCAAGGATCTTGGCGGACCTTGAAAGAATTGTGAGTAGCGATCTTGAACGAGCGCAGAGAGAGTGAGCAGTCAGTGCTTGAGTGGCCGACGCGCAGTGGCGATTGTGAGAGAGCGAGCGAAAGGGAGAACGTTTGTGTGTGTGCAGGCAACGCAATGTCGAAGGTTCCCCAGCTGCGAGTGTCTCCACTCAGGGTGCCGCAGATCGGTCTACGCGCATTTCAAGATGTGCTGTTGAGGTTGAAGCTCGATTTTCTCCTATGGGGGTGGAATTGGACATGTCCGGAGATGGTGCGCGAGTATCTGCAGGAGAGACACAAGCCTTCTCGCGGATTTCGCCCGCACCCAGAGAGATGGGACATTTGCAATTGGGCGCAGGTGTTGGGCAGGTGTGCCGGCGAGGAAGGGGATCTCCTCTTCGAGGCCGATAGCGTGAAGGTGTCCCAGGAGGAAGAAGTCTCTTACAATGAGCTCTTCAAAGTGGCCAGACATCCCAAGAACGGTTTCCGGACACGGGATTACAAGGATCGATTGCGGAGAAATGTCGCGACGGCATTGCTGCAGATATTGCAGCCGACCAAGACCGCTTACATGCATGGTTGGCAGGTAGAGTTCGTGGAGCTAGTGCTGTCAGGAGCTCCGGTGCATTGGGCACGGCTCCTGTGGAAGGTGACGCGCCAACATGCGCAAGAAGAGAGGGGAGGAACCCTCAATCATCTATCGCCTTACTTAATCGTGTTTTACCGGGCGATGGGATGTTTGACGAATGCTGAGAAAACTCGATTTCCGCAGCTGACCCGAACTTATCCAGGAAGATATTCGAGGGAGGCCGAAGTAGACACGGATCCGGACGAGGAACCTGCCAGTACGCCTCCGGCTCCGGCTCCAGCAAAAGCAGCAGAAGAACGTCGAAGTGAGCGCATTCCGCGAAAGCGGAAGTGGGATGAGAGACCTGAGGACAGGCAGCCGGAAGTGCCAGCTGCGCCGACTCGTGGTCGGCCCACCCCCGAGCCTCACAGTCGACCAAAACAGAGGGCACGCAAAATGCCAACTGTTACTGAGGAGACCAGGCGAACTCCGACCCGGCGGAATCTCACACAGGAAGAGATAATCGCTCAGATTCTAGGGAAGACGGCAGAAACCTCTGCACAGAAGGCACCACGGCCTTCGGGAGGAGATGGACGGACTGACAGCCGGCCGGCTGCGAGTCGGATGACTGAAGGTCGACAAGCGGAAGGAAGGCCAACTGAACGGCGCGTTGAACCGGACAGCAGGCCGGAAGCAGAAGAGAGTTTGGCTGACGAGCCAACAATCCTCAGAGGGTCGTCTTCGGCGGAAGGCACTTCTGGAAGAACGCCACCAACAAGCAGGCCAAGTGGAGTCAAGACGCGCAGGGTGTATCCGACTCCCAGTCGGACAACTGCTGGTCGGCCGACTGCGAGTCGGACAACAGAGAGTCAGTCGGATTCGCCGACTGCGAGACGGATGGGGCCAACGACGAGTGTGCGGACGCCTTCGGCGGACGCACCTTCAGCAAGGACACCTTCCGCGCAGATTGCGCCGGAAGGACAGGCAGCAGAAGCGGGCGGATCAAGAGTGACAAAAGTCACTGCGGCGTCGACCCCTTCACAAACCGAAGATCAAGCCGGAACAGGGGCTCAAGCAGTGGGATCTCCCACTGCCCTGGATATTTTAGCAGGCAGTGGAGCAGCAGTCGCAGCGGAAGCTGCTGCGCGCCACAGTTCCAGGGAGTCTCCAAGGGATTCGGTGGCGATTGAAATCCTCGAGACTGAGGATGAGACGAGCTCGGAAGAGCAAGAAGAGGATTCGGTGCAAAAAACGCCAACAGGGGTGCTGTGCGAACAGATAGTTCCACTCCTGCGATATCTGGATCGCAAGACATCCAAATACGCAAGTGCCTTAAAACCGCAGTCTTATGTGGAGACAATCAAGCGAAGGACAAGGAGCAAGGTGGCAAGGTGGGCCTCTAGGTGCCAAGTATATGTGGATAGGAACACCGCCCTCCGACAACACCTGGCGGTCATCCAGAAGCTATACCAAGCCTTGCAGCAGCAGAAGGAGGATGCGGCGACGAAGAGTCAGGCGGATGCCGAACTAATACGAGCAAAGATCGAGTCGGAATTGCAGGAGGAGCGGAGACAGAACAAAGTCCTAGCAGCCGAGCTTGCGCGCCAGACGCGCGCCTTAGAAGAAAGTCAAAGAGCCCGCAAGGAGGACGAGAAGTTGTTGTGCAACTTGCAATCTGAGTGCTCGGAATTGAGGGCACAACGTGCGGGATTAGAAATGCAGCTGGCCGAGGTGGAGAGCAGCTGCAGGGCGCGAGGAGAGTTGGCGGCACGGGTGACTCGTTGTCTAAAAGGATACACCCATTGGGAGGTGGCAGCTCAAGAGAGGATCACACTCAGGGAGTTCGAGCTTCGGGCGGCGGCATTGACGGAAGGTGACAGTCGGAGTCGGCGGCGAGTGGCGAGAAAATTAGAAACCTTCTTGTCGGGTGCGCGCGACACTATGGCGCACTTGCAGTCGGAAGTCACCACAGCGCTCCGACGCCTGGGGTCACGCAGCCGGTCGGAAGACTGGCAAGGTAGAGATAGTAAGCGGAGCAGTCCGGCGCGCAGGAGGCGCAGCATCGGATCTGTTGAGTGCAGTAGAGTAGTTTGGTTTCGCGCAGATGCTGCGAATGGTAGATAGGATAGTGTAGTGCTAGTTAGGATCTTTTGAGAGTATAAAGTAGATCAAGGCGTTTTGCCTTGGGACTCTTCCAGTTTCGGAAGTGCAGATCAGGAACTCACTTTCTTGGCGTGTTTGTGCATTTTGGTCCTGGCACCACGTAGAGAAGCTGCAGCATAGCGAAGTTACCGTATGTTGTAGTTGAAGGCCTTCGGCTGAATGTTCAGAGCTAGCACCCGGTTAGAGACTTGAGTAGTGCGGATCTGCACCTGCGGGTGATTTCTGATGCTCAGAGCCGGCTGCGAGTTAGATACTTGAACAGTTCCCCCTTACTCCTTCGAGTGACATATCCTGATTGTACTCCTACGGGAAGTTTCCCCTGAATGCCAATGTGAAGTTTCATTACTTCGTGTAAACCTTGGTTTGTAATTCAGGTTGTGTGTGTGTTACTGGATCGTGTTTTCAGTAAGTTCTCAGTCGGGTCTGCACTCCCTGCGTTTTGTGTGATAGTCGAGGGTGACGTCCACGGCGTACGTAGAGGCTTCGTTCCGAAGTGAGAAGTCCAGTCCGGGTACCCCCGCTAGTTCCTGGCGGAAGGGCAGTAAAAGCCGGAGTGGGAGGCACTTCCTGCAGAACCTCTGAGTGAACTTACGAGACACTTTCCTCCTGAAATCCGAAGCGGAGGTCCTGACCGACCTCCGAGTTGTGCTTTTTGCCAGTTTCAGGTGTGTGTGTGTGTGTGTTGAGTGACCAAGCTGTACCGTGCATCCTCCGAGCATCCTCCGAGTTGAGATCCTCCTCCGAGTCGAGCCTCCGAGTCGAGCACTGCAGTATTTCAGGGAGTGACAGTCGCCTAGAATTCAAACTCTACAAAAGTCTGTTAAACGTGACACTTTTACTCTGTGTGTTGCCTCTGTCCCTGTGGGTTTGATCTTTTTACCACCATACTGCAGTTTTAGCCTTTGGTGGGTTATTACAAGCACGCATATGAGGAGAAGGGGGGAACTCTCAATCACCTCTCCCCTTTCTTGATAAACTTTTATCGACAGAGGAACTGTTTGACCACGGCGGAGCTTGCTCATTTTCCGCCATTGTCCGTCGACCATCTCGGGAAGTATGTGCGGGATAACGAAGTCGACACCGACGTAGAGGATTCACCAACTTCTACTCCACCGACTCAGCAGGACGAGGGAAGAAGCACACCCGCAGCAAGAGTGCCGCGGAAACGAAAATGGAGAGAGGAACCAGAGGAGGAGCAACATCGAGAACCCACTGCTCCCATACGGCAGCGACCATTGCACGAAGTGTGCAGCCAGCCAAAGCAGAAGGCGCGCAGGCTTGTGTTACTAGCCAGCAGCGCGGACACGGCGACGATCGCCACGGAGAAGGGAAGTGCGTCCCCGGAGAAGGACGGGAGTGCGCGGACGTCCGCAGGAGCGGTGGACCACGCAACGCCTCCGGCGGACGAGAGACGGCCTTCGGGTCGGGAGTTACTACGTGCGGTGCAAACGAGTGTGCCGCCTACGCACAGGCAACTCCCAGCGGATAGGCGACCTCTTGCAGGCGTGGACCTCTGCCTACTCGTAGGCAGAGAAAGTTCGCCTACGCACAGGCGGCCGCCTACGAGTAGGCAGGATTCACCCCCAGTACAACGTAGGAAGGGGAAGGAGCCGGCGGAAGATCCGCCTTCGGGCCAAGGTACATCGGGCGGGCGGCCTTCGGCTCTATCGCCCTCGTCGATAGACGCCTTCGGCACTACGCCTGAGGCGGATAAGGCGCCGGGAATTGCGCCTACGCGTAGGCCAGACGCATCCCTCGCGCAGGACCGATCAAGGAAGCAGGACCTAACGGAGGAGCGGATTGTCTGTCCGCGGGACGAAATTCGAGTGCGCGATGCACAATCGCACCCCGCGCAGACACATTTTGCGCGATCACCTTCGGCGGCGGACGTCGGCGGCGAAGGGGGGACGATCGACGCACGACAGTCGGATGATGGGGATGTGGCACGGCCGCATTCATCCACCGCCTTGGACATTTTAGCGGGGAGCAGCGAAGCTGCAGAAGTGCCATCGGCGGCAGAACCCGCAGACCACTCGCAGCCCCACTTAGGCCAGTCGCCAACGCAATCAATGGCGACCGAAATCCTTCCTTCGGATGATGACAAAGGAGGATCTACGGAAGCAGTGTCGGGATCGGGAGACAACGAGGAGGAGGAGGAAGAAATCGTTGGTGCGCCGGCGGCGGCGCTCTGTGAGCAGGTGGTCCCTCTTCTAAGGTACTTAGATCGCAAAATTGATAAATACGCGGATCCTCGCCAGCCTAGATCCTACGTCGAGTTTGTGCGCATGCAAACTCGCACTGAAGTCCACACCCGCAAGCTATTAGCTTAGGTGGACCGGGAAATTAAGGAGTTGCGGGAGCAGTATGACTGCTTGTGGGGACAGTACAATCTCGTGCGGAAGTCGCACACCCACTGCGACAAGTTGAAGAAGGAGAGACTGGAAGAGCTCACCAAGGATCTGGTGCAGACCACAGAAGCATTGATTTCTGAGAAGACTTAGAATCAGGTTCTGTCAGAGGACCTCGTGCGACGGACGCGGTTGTTGGAAGAGTGTCAGCTCGCACGACATGCGGATGAGGATTTAATCCGCAGGCTGCAGTCGGAGTGCGGAGAATTGAGAGCTCAGCGTGCGGAGGCCGAATCGCAGTTGGTGGTAATTGAAGACGATCGCAGGCGAGAGGCAGATCGCACGAGAGAAGAGATGGCGAGGCGAGTCGCCCAATGTCTCAAGGGCTACGCCCACTGGGAAGTGGCGGCGCAGGAGAAACTCACACTGCGTGAGTTAGAGCTTCGTGCTGCTGGGTTGTTGGCGGGTGACAGTCGGAGTCGGCGGCGGGTAGCGAAGAGGTTGGATTCTTTTCTATCAAAGGCGCGGGATACCATGTCCACCTTTGAGACGGAGGTGTCCGCGGCGTTGCAGCGATTGGGACTGCGCAGTCGAGTGGAAGACTGGCAGGGTAGGGAGTTAGTGTGCGGCAGTCCGTCGCGCAGGAGGCGAAGCACATGTTCCGCGGAGTGTTGTGTAGCGTGGTTCCGTGCAGGCGTGTAGCGTAGTGCAGTGTAGTGCTAGTTAGGACTCAGAAGGTATAAAGTAGTTCAAGGCGTCTTGCCTTGGGATCTTTCCCAACATCAGAAGTGCAGATCAGGAACTCATTTTCTCTGCGTGTTTGTGTCCTTAGTTCTGTCACCACGCACGAGGAGCTACACCTTAGCGGTCCCCATTGTGTAGCTGAAGGCCTTCGGCCGAATGTTCAGAGCTGGTACATTGGTTAGAGACTTGAGTAGTTAGAATCTACGCCCGCGGGCGATGTCCGATGCTTAGAGCCAATGACGAGTTAGCTACTTGAATAGTTTCGCCCCTACACCTTCGAGTGATTGTTCCTGATTGTACTCCTTCGGGATTTTTCCCCTTAATGCCAAAGTGCAGTTTTGCTACTTCGTGTAAGCCTTGGTTGTAAATTCAGGTTACGCTGCACCAGGTGCCTTCAGGGTAACTCTTGTAGTATTTCTGGGAATGACAAGTGCCTAAGAATTCAAACTCTTCAATAGACTGTTATGGTGTGTTACTGCAACGTTTCTCAGTGAGTCCTTCCGTGTGGACCTGTGTTCTCTACGCGTTTTGTGAGTTGAGAGTGTTGTTCACCGCGTATGAGTGGCTTCGATCCGAAGTAGGAAGCCAAAACCGGGTTCCCTACACTAGTAGACAACTAGTGGAAAGGTTGTAAAAGCCGGAGTTGGGAGTCACTACCCGCAGCTTCGCTGAGTGTGCTCGCAAGAGGCTTCCCCCCTGAAATCTTGAGTAGAGGTCCTAACGGATCTCTGGGTTGTGTTTCTGTAGTTTCAGGTGTGTGTGTGTGTGTGTTACGCTGCACTGTGCGACCTTCGAGTGCGCTCCGAGTGGACACTTGCAGTATTTCTGGGAGTGACAGTCGCCTGAGAATTCAAACTCCTCAATAGTCTGTTAAACGTGACACTTTGTACCCTGTGTGTTCCTCTGTCCCTGTGGGTTCGACCTTTCTACCACTATATTGCAGTTTTAGCCTTTAGTGGGTTATTACATAAGAAGCCGACAACTTCTTTTTGGCGCCGCTGCCGGGGACAGTGCGTCAACACCGGGGTATACGAGCAGCAATGCTCGGTGAATGTCGACGGGAGCAAGTGGGAGCAACCTAAGTGCGAGAGCTGCAACCCGCAAGTTCCGTCGAGATTTAGAGAAAGCCGTGGAAGAGACACGGCGTCAAAATAAGAAAACACCAAAAAGAGTACCTAAGCCTAGTTGTAATAACCCACTTAAGGCTAAAACTGCAATATAGTGGTAGAAAGGTCAAACCCACAGGGAAAGAGGAACACACAGGGTACAAAGTGTCACGTTTAACAGACTATTGAGGAGTTTGAATTCTCAGGCGACTGTCACTCCCAGAAATACTGCAAGTGTCCACTCGGAGCGCACTCGAAGGTCGCACAGTGCAGCGTAAAACACACACACACACACACACACACACATGAAACTACAAAAACACAACCCAGAGATCCGTTAGGACCTCTACTCAAGATTTCAGGGGGGAAGTCTCGCAAGGGTACACTCAGCAAAGCTGCGGGCAGTGACTCCCAACTCCGGCTTTTACAACACTTCCACTAGCTTGCTGCTAGTGTAGGAAACCCGGTTTGGACTGCCTACTTCGGATCGAAGTCACTCCTACGCGGTGAACAACACTCTCAACTCACAAAACGCGCAGAGAACACAGGTCCGCACTGAAGGACTCACTGTGAAACATTCCAGTAACACAACAACAGTCTATTGAAGAGTTTGAATTCTCAGGCACTTGTCATTCCCAGAAATACTACAAGGGTTACCCTGAAGGCACCTGCTGCAGCGTAACCTGAATTTACAACCAAGGCTTACACGAAGTGACAAAACTTCACTTTGGCATTTAGGGGAAAAATCCCGGAGGAGTACAATCAGAAACAAACACTCGAAGGTACAGGGGCGAAACTATTCAAGTATCTAACTAGTCACTGGCTCTTAGCATCGGCAGTCACCCCCAGGTGCAGATCCGAACTACTCAAGTCTCTAACCAATGTACTAGCTTTGAACATTCGGCAGAAGGCCTTCAGCTACAAAATGCGGAACGCTAAGTTGTAACTCCTCTTGCGTGGTGACAGAACTTAAGGACACAAACACGCAGAGGAAATGGGTCCTGATCTGCACTTCTGAGTTTGGGAAAGAACCCAAGGCGAAACGCCTTGAACTATTTTATACCTTCTAAATCCTAACTAGCACTACACTGCACTACGCTACACGCCTGCACGGAACCACGCTACACTACACTCCGCGCAACCAGTGCTACGTCTCCTGCGCGACGGATTGCCGCGCACTAACTCCCTACCCTGCCAGTCTTCCGCTCGACTGCGCAGTCCCAACCGCTGCAACGCCGCGGACACCTCCACCTCGAGGGTGGACATGGTATCCCGCGCCTTCGACAGAAAAGCGTCGAGCTTCTTCGCTACCTTCCGCCGACTGCTGCTGTCGCCTGCCACCAACCCTGCTACGCGAAGTTCAAACTCACGTAGTGTGAGTCTCTCCTGCGCCGCCACTTCCCAGTGGGCGTAGCCCTTGAGACAGTGGGCGACACGCCTCGCCTTCTCCACCTTCGTGCGATCTGCCTCTCGCCTGCGATCCTCTTCAATTGCCACTAACTGCGATTCTGCCTCCGCACGCTGCGCTCTCAATTCGCCACACTCTGACTGTAGCCTGCGGATTAAATCCTCATCCGCCTGCCGTGCGAGCTGACACTCCGCCAACAACCGCGTCTGTCGCACGAGCTCCTCTGACAGAATCTGATTCTGAGTTTTCTCAGACATCAAATCCTGCGTGGTCTGCAACACATCCCTGGTGAGCTCTTCCACTCTATTCTTCCGCATCCTGTCGAGGGCGTGCGATTTCCTCTCAAGGTTGTACTGCCCCCATAAACAGACATGCCTCTCCTTCAATTCCCTCAACTCCTGGTCCACCCTAGCTAGTAGCTTGCTGGTGTGGACTTTAGTGCGAGTCCGCCTGCGCACTAATTCGATGTAAGATCCCGGCTCAAGTGGATCGGCGTATTTATCAATTTTGCGATCCAAGTACTTCAGCAACGGAATCCCCTGCTCAGAGAGTTTGCCGCCGCCGGCGCTCCAACAATTTCCTCCTCCTCCTCCTCGGTATCCCCCGCTCCCGACATTTCTTCGGCGAAGCCTCCGTCGTCATCA
Organism: Marchantia polymorpha subsp. ruderalis; assembly: GCA_037833965.1. Taxonomy (NCBI): domain Eukaryota; kingdom Viridiplantae; phylum Streptophyta; class Marchantiopsida; order Marchantiales; family Marchantiaceae; genus Marchantia; species Marchantia polymorpha. The sequence continues at coordinate 1,721,177 of AP031357.1, forward strand.
TCCGAGCTGAGGATTTCAGTCGCCATTTATTGCGTCGGCGACTGACCCGAGTGGGGCTGCACGTCGTTGACGTGTGCTGCCTGCGAAGGCACCGCTGCAGCCTCGCTGCTCTTCGTCAAAATGTCTAAGGCGGTAGGCGAATGCGGCCGGGCTACAACCCCGTCGCCCGCTTCTCGGTCTTCTACCGTATCCTCTCTGCCGCCGACGTCCGCCGCCGAAGGCAATCGAGCAGAGGGTAGCTGCGCGGGGTTTGATTGCGCATCGCGCACCGAAATTTCATCCCGCGGACAGTCACTCCGCTCCTCCTTCCGTTGCTGCTCCCTTGATCGGTCCGCGGGGGCTGTGCCTGGCCTGTGCGCAGGCGCAAATGCCGGCGCCTTGTCCGCCGCAGGCGCAGCGCCGCGGACGTCCATCGCCAAAGGCGACATGGCCGGGGGCCGCTCGCCCGATGTCTCTTGGCCCTTAGGCCCTACCGCCGAAGGCGCATCTACCGGCGGATTACCCGCCGATGGTGCGGCCTCCGCACGCTCCCTGCTCGCATCTCCTCGGCCCGAAGGCCCTGGCGCCGAAGGCGCAAATCGCGGCGCGTTGTGTGCCGGAGGGTCTAACCCCGAAGGCCGGTGTCTCGTAGGCGGATCTTCCGCCGGCTCCTTCCCCTTCCTACGTTGGAACGGGAGTGATTCCTGCCTGTGCACAGGCGGCACGTGTGGAGGCGACCTGTGCACAGGCGAGCGCCTGTGCACAGGCGGACTGCTTCTTCCCACGCGTAGGCGTAGGTCCACGTCCGCTTGTGGTCGTCTGTCCGGCATAGTCGAGGCTCGCCCGTCCGTTGAGGCTCGATTGTCCGTCGAGGCTCGCCCGTCCGTCGAGGCTCGCCTGTGCGCAGGCGGAACACCTGTCCGCAACGCACGTGGTAACTCCGGAGGCCCTTGGCCCGTAGGCGGCCTCTCGTCCGTCGAGGGTGCAGCGCGGTCCGTTGCTCATGCGGACGTCCGCGCTCCCTCGTTCTTCTCCGGCGACGCACTTCCTTTTTCTGTGGCAATCGTCGCCGTGTCTGCGCTGTTGGCTGGTAACACAAGCCTGCGCGCCTTCTGCTTCGGCCGGCTGTATGATTAGTACAACGGCCGCGGTCGAATGGGAGCAGAGGGTTTGTAATAACCCACTAAAGGCTAAAACTGCAATATAGTGGTAGAAAGGTCGAACCCACAGGGACAGAGGAACACACAGGGTACAAAGTGTCACGTTTTAACAGACTATTGAGGAGTTTGAATTCTCAGGCGACTGTCACTCCCAGAAATACTGCAAGTGTCCACTCGGAGCGCACTCGGAGGTCGCACAGTGCAGCGTAACACACACACACACACACACCTGAAACTACAGAAACACAACCCAGAGATCCATTAGGACCTCTACTCAAGATTTCAGGGGGGGAGTCTCTCGAGAGTACACTCGGCAAAGCTGCGGGCAGTGACTTCCAACTCCGGCTTTTACAACACTTCCACTAGCTTGCTGCTAGTGTAGGAAACCCGGTTTGGACTGCCTACTTCGGATCGAAGTCACTCCTACGCGGTGAACAACACTCTCAACTCACAAAACGCGCAGAGAACACAGGTCCGCACTGAAGGGCTCACTGAGAAACATTCCAGTAACACAACAACAGTCTATTGAAGAGTTTGAATTCTCAGGCACTTGTCATTCCCAGAAATACTACAGGGGTTACCCTCAAGGCACCTGCTGCAGCGTAACCTGAATTTACAACCAAGGCTTACACGAAGTAGCAAGACTTCACTTTGGCATTCAGGGGAAAAATCCCAAGGAGTACAATCAGAAAGAAACACTCGAAGGTGTAGGGGCGAAACTGTTCAAGTATCTAACTAGTCACTGGCTCTGAGCATCGGCAGTCACCCGCAGGTGCAGTTCCGAACTACTCAAGTCTCTAACCAATGTACTAGCTCTGAACATTCGGCCGCAGGCCTTCAGCTACAAAATGCGGAACGCTAAGTTGTAACTCCTCGTGCGTGGTGACAGAACTCAAGGACACAAACACGCAAAGGAAATGGGTTCCTGATCTGCACTTCTGATGGGAAAGAACCCCAGGCAAAACGCGTGGAACTATTTTATACCTTCTAAGTCCTACCTAGCACTACACTGCACTACGCTACACGCCTGCACGGAACCACGCTACACTACACTCCGCGGAACCTGTACTACGTCTCCTGCGCGGCCGACTGCCGCGCACTAACTCCCTACCCTGCCACTCTTCCGCTCGACTGCGCAGTCCCAACCGCTGCAACGCCGCGGACACCTCCCCCTCGAGGGCGGACATGGTATCCTGTGCCTTCGACAGAAAGGCTTCGAGCTTCTTTGCTACCTTCCGCCGACTCCTACTGTCGCCTCACAACAACCCGGCTGCGCGCAATTCAAACTCACGCAGTGTGAGTTTCTCCTGCGCCTTCACTTCCCAGTGGGCGTAGCCCTTGAGACAGTGGGCGACTCGCCTCGCCGTCTCCACCTTCGTGCGATCCGCCTCCTTCCTGCAATCCTCTTCAATCATCACTAATTGCGATTCGGCTTCAGCACGTTGCGCCCTCAATTCGCCACACTCTGACTGAAACCTGCGGATTAATTCTTCATCCGCTGTGATACCCCACTTTTGGCAATTTTGAGGAAATTAAAACATTTTTGAAAAACTGTACCCTGGCAGCATTGTAAATAGCCTTCGGTACATCAAAACAGAGTGAATCCGGAAGATCGCGGGGATTCTCGAGGGATCTTGTAGAATCTGGGATTTGGGGTGCCGCAGTAAGGACAGGCACGACCCTCCCTGCGAGCTCCGCAGTTAGGATCTCTACGGCGCAAGGCGCAAAACCCGCCTTCGGAGGTTGCGTCCGCGGCTGTAGGGAAACCCCCGTAATTAGGTAAACCCTCGGGCGCCTTGACCAAGTTGGATCCCGTTGGAAAGAGCTCGACGCGCTGATTCCAACGAGCCCAAGAACGCTTGGAACGGACGAGGACTTAGGGAGTTATCGCTACGGGAAGAAACGGAGGCGGTCGCCTACGGCGGAAGGAGTTCGCCACCGGCGCGAATTCCGCCTACGCGGAAGGGGGATTCAAGTTTTGTCCTATGCACGGACGAAGGCGTTCGCCTGTGCACAGGCGAAGTAGGGTTAGGGAAGGCGCAAAGTCCGCCTACGCACAGGCGTATGCCTGTGCACAGGCACTTCGGCGTCGGCGAGAAATCCGCCTTGGGCCCTAGAAATGCGCCTTGTGAGGTAGAAAGTGTACGGCGCCTTCCGCGCCAGCGCAGCGCCGCGTACGTCGGAAGAGCCGCCAGAGTAATCCAACAGGTACGGACCGTGCGGACGGCACGGGTGGATGCGCTCTTGGACGGACGGAGTTGCGGCGGCGGAAGCGCCAACGGAGAGACAAGGAACGGACAGACTGGACGGAGACGGCTGACCACGGTCAACGCCTCCCGCGCCAGCGCAGCGCCGCGGACGAAATTTGCCTGCGCACAGGCAGGAGTTGAATTTTTGTCCGACATGCGGACACACGCGTCAAGGCAGAAGGAGATTGGCCGAGGGGCGGTACGAACAAGTGTACCGCGCAAGGCGGAAAACTCGCCTTCGGCGCTACGCCCCCATGTCCACAGGGTGACACGCTCGCGGAGTTCAAATCCGCCAATTCGAGCGTGAGAGTTTAATCGACGACGGCGGAGCGTGAAGCCGCGCGTGAGAGCGAAGACCGTTCCAGCGTACAGCCGGCGCGGCCATCAAGTGAGACGTTCTTCACGACCAAGAGCCGACCATGACCTTCGACCGGGCGGCGGAGAGCGTCCCATTCTTGAATTCGCGATTCCAATCTCTTGTGCGCGCTGCGCGCATCCATCTGCTGGCTGCGGACCATTCTCGTCGTCGTCGCACAGGAGATTTCTTGTTGATTGAGGGAGAAGTGAGTGCGCGTGATTTGGAATTGAGAGCGATTAGAGTTTGCCGAGAGAGAAAGAAACGCGGACAGTGCGGAAGTAGAATGAGCGGGCGAGCGAACCCCAGGAACGCAATGACGAGACCGAGCAGATTGCGGATGGTGCCACTTCGCCTGCCGCAGAACGGGCTGCGCGCTTTCGAGGAGCGCTTAATAGCAAGAAAGCTCGATTTCTTGCTATGGGGATGGAATTACATCTGCGCGAATATGGTGCGCGAGTGGCTAGAGCCACAGGGACCACCCTCGCGCGGATTGCGTCCGCATGTTGACCGGTGGACAGTCCAAGATTGGGCGCAGGCGTTGGGAAGATGTGCTGGCATGCCAGGGCATCTCCTTTTCGACAGTGAGAGCATCAAGGTGACCAAGCAAGAAGAGGCGCAATTTGTGGAGCTGTTCAAGACCGGGAGGTCTACCAAGAATGGGTACAGGACCCGTGATTACAAGGATCGATTTCGCCGGACTTTGTCCGCGGCGCTGATGCAATTACTGCAGCCGCACCGCGCCTGCTACATCACATTGTGGCAGGTCTCTTTTGTGGAGTGCGTCATCGAGGGAACTCCCATTCACTGGGCGAGCATCCTGCACAGGGTGATGCGACAGCACGCGTTTGAGGAGAAGGGGGGAACTCTAAACCATCTTTCTCCTTTCCTCATCAATTTTTATCGACAGCGGAATTGTTTGACAGTGGCGGAGCTTGAACATTTTCCGCCATTGTCCATCGACCATCCCGGGAAGTATGTGCGGGAGAACGAGGTCGATACTGACGCAGAGGAGTCCCCGACTTCTACCCCATCAAGACGGAGAGACGAAGGGAGACACACCTCTGCAGCGCGAGTGCCGCGGAAGCGGCGATGGAGGGAAGAGTCCGAAGAGGAGCAGCATCAAGAACCCTCTGCTCCCATTCGACCGCGGCCGCTGTGCAAGCCATACAGCCGGCCGAAGCAGAAGGCACGCAGACTGGTGTTGCCAGCTGACAGTGCAGACACGGCGACGATTGCGACGGAGATAGGAAGTGCTTCGCCAGAGAGGCGAGAGGAAGCGCGGACGACCGCAGGAGCGACGGGCCACGCTGCAACCTCGTCGGGAGAGAGGCCGCCTACGGGCCAAGGGCCTCCGGAGTTACCACGTGCGATGCGGACAGAGGTTCCGTTTGCGCACAGGCGAACCTCCGCGGACGGACGAGCCTCCGCGGACCGGCGAACACAAGTGGACGTGGATCTACGCTTACGCGTGGGAAGGAGCAGTCCGCCTGTGCACAGGCGCTCGCCTGTGCACAGGTCGCCTGTGCACAAGACACCTCCGCACGTGCCGCCTGTGCACAGGCAAGAATCACCCCCGTTCCAACGTAGGAAGGGGAAGGAGCCGGCGGAAGAACCGCCTACGAGACACCGGCCCTCGGGGCCAGACCCTCCGGCGCACCACGCGCCGCAATTCGCGCCTTCGGCGCCAGGGCCTTCGAGCCGAGGGGACACGAGCAGAGAGCGTGCGGAGGCCGCACCATCGGCGGGAAGTCCGCCGATAGATGCGCCTTCGGCAGTAGGGCCTATAGGCCAAGGAACATCGGGCGTGCGGCCCCCGGCCATGTCGCCTTCGGCGATAGATGTCCGCGGCGCTACGCCTGCGACGGACAAGGCGCCGGCAAATGCGCCTGCGCACGGGCCGGGCACAGCCCCCACGGACCGATCAAGGGAGCAGCAGACGGAGGAGCGGAGTGACTGTCCGCGGGACGACATCTCGATGCGCGATGCGCAATCCAATCCCGCGCAGCCACCCTCCGCTCGATCGCCTTCGGCGACGGACGACGGCGACAGAGAGAATGCGGTGGGCAATCAACCAGCGAGCGACGGGGATGCCGCTCGGATACATTCGCCTTCCGCCTTAGACATTTTGGCGACGAGCAGCGAGGCCGCAGCCGTGCCTTCGCAGGCAGCACACGTCGAGGACGTGCAGCCCCACTCGGGGCAGTCGCCGACGCATTCAATGGCGACTGAAATTCTCCACTCGGATGATGACGACGGGGGCTCCACGGAAGAAATGTCAGGAGCAGAAGACACCGAGGAGGAGGAGGAGGAAATTGTTGGAGCGCCGGCGGCGGCGCTCTCTGAGCAGGTGATTCCGTTGCTGCGGTACTTGGATCGCAAGGTCGATAAATACGCCGACCCACTCCAGCCGGGATCTTACATCGAGTTAGTGCGCAGGCGGACTCGCACTAAAGTCCACACCAGCAAGCTATTAGCTAGAGTGGACCAGGAGTTGAGAGACTTGAGGGAGAAGCATGAGTGCTTGTGGGGACAGTACAAGCTTAATCAGAAGTTCTACAAGCACTCCGAGAAGATGAAGGATGAGAAACTGGGCGAGCTCACCAAGGAGCAGGTGAAGGTCAAGGAAGCACTCAATTCTGAGCAGGCCCAGAATCGGATTTTGTCAGAGGAGCTCGTGCGACAGACGCGGTTGTTGGAACAATGTCAGCTCGCACGGCAGGCGGATGAAGAATTAATCCGCAGTTTGCAGTCAGAGTGTGACGAATTGAGAGCGCAACGTGCTGAAGCCGAATCGCAATTAGTGACGATTGAAGAGGATCGCAGGAAGGAGGCGGATCGCACGAAGGTGGAGACGGCGAGGCGAGTCGCCCACTGTCTCAAGGGCTACGCCCACTGGGAAGTGAAGGCGCAGGAGAAACTCACACTGCGTGAGTTTGAATTGCGCGCAGCCGGGTTGTTGTCAGGCGACAGTAGGAGTCGGCGGAAGGTAGCGAAGAAACTCGAGGCCTTTCTGTCGAAGGCACAGGATACCATGTCCGCCCTCGAGGGGGAGGTATCCGCGGCGTTGCAGCGGTTGGGACTGCGTAGTCGAGCGGAAGAGTGGCAGGGTAGGGAGTTAGTGCGCGGCAGTCGGCCGCGCAGGAGACGTAGTACAGGTTCCGCGGAGTGTAGTGTAGCGTGGTTCCGTGCAGGCGTGTAGCGTAGTGCAGTGTAGTGCTAGGTAGGATTTAGAAGGTATAAAATAGTTCCAGGCGTTTTGCCTGGGGTTCTTTCCCATCAGAAGTGCAGATCAGGAACCCATTTCCTTTGCGTGTTTGTGTCCTTGAGTTCTGTCACCACGCACGAGGAGTTACAACTTAGCGTTCCGCATTTTGTAGCTGAAGGCCTTCGGCCGAATGTTCAGAGCTAGTACATTGGTTAGAGACTTGAGTAGTTCGGAACTGCACCTGCGGGTGACTGCCGATGCTCAGAGCCAGTGACTAGTTAGATACTTGAACAGTTTCGCCCCCTACACCTTCGAGTGTTTCTTTCTGATTGTACTCCTTTGGGATTTTTCCCCTGAATGCCAAAGTGAAGTTTTGCTACTTCGTGTAAGCCTTGGTTGTAAATTCAGGTTACGCTGCAGCAGGTGCCTTGAGGGTAACCCCTGTAGTATTTCTGGGAATGACAAGTGCCTGAGAATTCAAACTCTTCAATAGACTGTTGTTGTGTTACTGGAATGTTTCTCAGTGAGTCCTTCAGTGCAGACCTGTGTTCTCTGCGCGTTTTGTGAGTTGAGAGTGTTGTTCACCGCGTCTGAGTGACTTCGATCCGAAGTAGGCAGTCCAAACCGGGTTTCCTACACTAGCAGCAAGCTAGTGGAAGTGTTGTAAAAGCCGGAGTTGGAAGTCACTGCCCGCAGCTTTGCCGAGTGTGCTCGTGAGAGACTTTCCCCCCTGAAATCTTGAGTAGAGGTCCTAACGGATCTCTGAGTTGTGTGTCTGTAGTTTCAGGTGTGTGTGTGTGTGTGTGTTACGCTGCACTGTGCGACCTCCGAGTGCGCTCCGAGTGGACACTTGCAGTATTTCTGGGAGTGACAGTTGCCTGAGAATTCAAACTCCTCAATAGTCTGTCAAAACGTGACACTTTATACCCTGTGTGTTCCTCTGTCCCTGTGGGTTCGACCTTTCTACCACTATATTGCAGTTTTAGCCTTTAGTGGGTTATTACATAAGAAGCCGACAACTTCTTTTTGGCGCCGGTGCCGGGGACAGTTGCGTCAACACCGGGGTTTTTACGAGCAGCCATGCTCGGTGAATGTCGACTGGGGCTGGCGGGAGCAACCTAAGTGCTAGAGCTGTCCGCAAGTTCCGACGAGATTCCGAGAAGGCCGTGGAAGAGACACGGCGTCAAAACAAGAAAACACCAAAAAGAGTACCTAAGCCTAGTTCGGCCGACATCCTTGGGGAACCTACCCCCGACGACTCGGAACCAAACTTGGTGCTTACAGTTCTACTAGATATTCCTTGCACGGACCCGCCTAGTGAAGTAGAACCGACCGCCCGAGAACCGTCGACAGACACACCGATGGCGGACGGGCAAGCCAATGTGCGGCTACCTCAGCCGATTACTAAACATTCCTACCCGAAGTACAAAGGGAGTGGGGATGACAACAATGCAGATTCATACATCAAGTTGTTCGAGTCGGTGTCTATTGCCAATCGCGAGATCGCAGACGACGACCGACTAAGGATCTTTCCAAGCCTTCTGCGGAAGAAAGCGAGGAGTTGGTATAATCACGAGAGCATCGATCCGACTGGGTTGACAACATGGGCCCAGCTGAAGGAGAAGTTCCTTCGCCGCTTTCGCGAGCTCGGCTACGACAGCCGGGTTTTGACAAAGTTACGTAATTTGCAGCGAGAGAAGAAGGAGAGTCTGCGTGACTACACTGAGAGATTTCTAGACCTCCTTGACAGAATACCGAAAACAGGACCAGGGTCCCCTTTCTCGGTACAACAAGCTGTGGATTGGTACGTGACGGGTTTAACTCGGGAGATGGAGACTTTTTGCCGACGCAGCAAGTGCGACACTATTGAGGATGTGATTGCGTCGGCAGAAGCCTTCGAAACTTCCACTCTCAACCGAAGAGGGAGAGAGAGACGGGAGTCGAAGGAGCGAAAACCGAAGGGAGGGCGGAGACGACGTAGAGGTACAACTCCGTCATCGGAGGAATCGTCTTCGGACGAGAACCGTTCTTCATCCGAAGAAGAGGAAACCTCATCGTCGGAGGAGGAGAAGAAGAGGAAGAAGCATGGGTCAGCGAAGAAAAAGGGCATCCGACGAGTGACTACGGACAGAGCGTCGGGGGATATAGCTTCGAAGATGGAGACCCTTGTGAAGGACTTCGCCGATCTCAAGGTTCAAGTGGTAGGCGGGCATGATCGCAAAAAATCACCCGGGAGAGTGCGAGCGAACTTATGGTGTACTACGTGCGGGGCGGTGGGGCATGCAAACACCGAGTGCCTTACCACCCGTCCGTCATATCCAGTCAACGCAGTAGAGTGGGCGCAACCGTACTATGGAGAGCACCCTCAGTACTACGGAGAGGCGAGCGAAGAGACAGCCTACGCCGTCCAGTCGGTTCCTACCCCTCCTGCAGTTTCAGCAATGCAAGTCCCACGATATATTCCGGTGGATCGGGCCACTACGGTACCTGTGAGGCGGAGAGCACCTCCAGGGACGTTTGACCCACCGCCACCGCGAGCTTGTTATAATTGCGGGGAAGTTGGGCACTTCTCACCGCAGTGTCCCCATCCAAAAAGGCGAAACGATTATGCTCCGACATGTAGTAATTGCAAGAAGGTCGGGCACACTGCGCCAGAGTGTGATCAGCCACCAGTCCCTCGGCCAGTGGTACGATTTGTGAACACTCCTGCCAAGGAGGACGTGCAAGTTAACCAGGTCGAAGTAGGTTCAGACGGGGATGGCGAAGACGAAGAATGGCCGGCTGAAGAGGTTATGTGCGCACGGGTCGAAACTCGTAGCTCCAAGAAATCCAAGGAGCAAGAGCGTGACACTCGCAAGCACGAACGGAGAACCGCCGACCGGACGGGGAAAGGAAAGGAGAAGACATCCAGCAAGTCCGACTCGCGACCTGCTCGGAAGTCTTCGGCTACGCGGGAGGCACCAGCAGTGCGCCCCCAGACAGCAGTCGAGGACGAGCCAGTGCGCATACTGAAACGGGACTATGCTCCGGATATCCGCAACGAGGTAGCCAACCTGTTGAAGGAAGCGATCCGCACGCAAAAGGACCCACCGCGGCCAGACTTGACATCCTCCCTTGGGGCGAAGTTGGCAGCCACCGTGGAACCTCGCAGGGCGTCGCCGACCCCGGCGACCCAACGCGCCCACTATGACTTGGTTGAAGATCTCGGGAGTCGAAAAGTGAACATCACGTTCAAGCAGCTCTTGGAGGACAATAAGACGTACCGGAGAATGTTGATGCTTTCGCTACGGCATCCGCGGAAGCCGCGCGCATCCGCATCCTCTCAAGTATATCAAGTGGAGAGCGAAGACCAAGGGCCACCCGAGATCGATGTGGAAATAGCAGGATGTTGTGTACGCAGAGTGCCAATCGACTCTGGATCAGGAGTCAACATAATGACGGAGGATACAGCGAGAGCCTTGGGGTTCAGTCAATACGAACCCTCGAAGCGTGTGTTGAGATTAGCGGATCAGACGCGGAGAATGCCTGCAGGTATGCTGCGCAATGTCAAGACAACCATCGGGGGTGCAGACTTTCGGTTGACGTATATCATCCTTCAACCGATGATGAAGCAGGGCTATGACGTTCTGCTCGGGCGACCATGGCTATATGGTGCACAAGTCAGATGTGATTGGCGAAGACATCGCCTTAAGTTTCCTCATCCTTCGGAACCGACCAAAACCATTACGGTGCCCTGGAATAGGGTCAGGCACGAAGGAGAGACCCCATCGACAAGTGCAGGTTACACATCGGGAGAGGACAGTGAGTCGACCGCGCGATCGGATTCCAGTGGTACCGAATCCGATTACTTCGTGGGATTCGTTGCCTGCTGTTCGGTGGAAGAAGAAGAAGAGACGGAAGCTATTCAGCCGGGAGACGAATAGCAATTAACTGTGGGACTGGGAAGGAGTGAGACGAGTCACACTGAGGGCATTGTCGACCCTAGTGACTGTCACGAAGTACAACTCAGTCCCGGCAAGTGCTTGAAGGTATCAAGCGCAGTGAGAGGAGACGAGCTAAGGAAAGTACAGGCCTTCCTTAGCCATTATGTCGACGTCTTCGCCTGGAAGATCGAAGACATGAAGGGGATACCTGCACGGTATGGGGAACACCGTATCGATTTACTGGACGACTCAGTACCCATACGACAGCGCCAATATCGCCTCAACCCAAAGTACTCCTTGCTAGTGAAAGAGGAGATAGATAAGTACTTGAGCGCTGGTATTATTTACCCTGTGCTCAGCAGCGAGTGGATGTCGCCGATTGTTATCGTACCCAAGAAGTTGACGGGTAAGATACGAGTGTGTCAGGATTTCCGGAAGTTGAATGCAGCAACACGCAAGGATCATCACCCGTTACCATTCACGGATGCCATTCTAGACCATGTCGCAGGACATGAATGTTATAGCTTCCTGGATGGGTTCTCAGGTTACAATCAGGTGTCTATCCGTGAACAGGACAAGGATAAAACTACGTTCACAACCGACTGGGGAACTTACGCATACCACAAGATGCCCTTCGGTCTGTGCAACGCGCCTGCCACCTTTCAACGGATGATGACCAATATCTTTCAGGAGCAACTGAGGAAATTCCTGGAAATATTCATAGATGACTTCTGTGTCTTTGGGAAGCGGTCTGAACACCTAAGTCACTTGAAGCAGACCTTTGATAAATGTAGAGAGAGCAGTTTATCACTGCATCCCGAGAAGTGCTTTTTCTTTATGACTAGTGGGATCTTGTTGGGTCATCGGGTCTCGGCAGACGGCATTGCGGTGGACATCGAGAAGGTCAAGGTTATACTCGAGCTTGAGCCACCCACGAATCTAAGGGAGCTGCGAGCATTCCTGGGTCATGTGGGCTACTACCGAAGATTCATACATATGTATGCAATACTGGCGGCGGACCTGACCAAGTTGTTAAAGAAGGACGAGCCTTATGCTTGGGGTGCGAACCAGCAGTCAGCATTTGAGGCTCTAAAAGCAAAACTCACGACTGCTCCCGTACTAAGGAGTCCAGACTGGAATCGACCATTCCATGTTTATGTTGACACCTCGGCATTCGCCATCGGTGTAGTACTGAGTCAAAAGGATGACAACAAAAAGGACTACCCGATCTACTTCGCGAGCCGACAGCTGTCTCTAGCAGAGCGGAAGTACACCACGACGGAGAGAGAAGCGTTGGGGATGGTGTACTCCTGTAAAAAGTTCCGTCACTACCTAATCTGCTACGAGTTTGTGTTCCATGTGGACCACTACGCATTGCAACACCTAGTCAAGAAAGCCGACCTATCCGGTCGGATCGCCAGGTGGGTGTTATTACTACAAGAGTTCACCTACACTGTCCAGACCAGGAAAGGGGTGCACCACGAAAATGCGGATTACTTGTCCCGATTATGGACACAGCCGACAGAGGAGGAATTGGTGGACGATTTTCCAGATGAAGAGTTATTTCAGTTGTCTGCAGGACATGAGTCCCGCTATGCCGACCTGTATCGATATCTGCTAACCCTCCAGTGTCCCGAAGGCATGGATTTGGAACAGCGAACTGTCTTCATTCATAAGGCAGGCCCGTATCAACTCCAGCAGGGGGTTTTGTTCAAGAAGATGGCGGATGAGCGCTTATGCAGATGCCTGGAGGAATCAGAAGTACCAAGAATAGTGAGTGCGATGCATACAGAGGAGGCGGGTGGACACTATGCCACCAGGAACACGGTCACAAAGATCCTAAACGCGGGATATTGGTGGCCGACCATGTTTAAGGATGTTCTGGATTACATCCGCAAGTGCGACAGTTGCCAGAGGACGGGGAGACCGACGCCTACAACACGCTGGCCCCTGACTCCCATCATGCCTCTAGCACCTTTCGAAAAGTGGGGTATTGACTTTGTAGGGCCGATACAACCAGTGACTAGAAGTACACGAAGGCGCTACATTCTGGTAGCAACGGACTATGCCACCAAAATGGTAGAGGCCAAAGCCACCAGAAGGGATGATGCTGCCACAGTCGCCGCATTCTTGTTTGAGTCGATCATCACACGCTACGGATGTCCCTTAGAGCTAGTCAGCGACCGGGGCACGCATTTTCTGAATCAGATCATCGAAGATCTGACACGGTATTTCCATATCAAGCACCGGAAGACTACTCCCTACAATCCCAAGGCAAATGGACTAACGGAGAAGTCCAATGGTCTGCTGTGTAAAATACTACTCAAGGTCACGGTGAATCACGCTCACGACTGGGATACGAAGCTAGCAGCCGCTCTATGGGCGTACCGCACAGCTGAGAAGATCACGACCAAACAGACACCATACTTTCTGGTGTATGGGCAACACCCGATCCTCCCGATCGAATTTGAAGTACCCACCCATCGAACGATGGATTTGCAGAGGATGGGCTCAGAGGAGAGTCAGCTCTACAGGTTACAGGAAGTCACGCTGCTGGATGAGAGGAGAAGAGACGCCGAAGATCGCACCAGGAAAATCCAGCTCCGCCGAAAGGAGAGATACGATAAAAAGATCAAACCGGTACTCCTGCAGGCGGGTGATTTGGCATTGCTCTACGACAGCAGGCATGCCAGATTCCCAGGCAAACTGCACCTAAGGTGGATGGGACCTTACAGGGTTGTCGAAGTCTTCCCGAATGGATCCATCCAACTTGCGGACCTGGCCGGCGATTTGTTAGGCACCCGAGTGAACGGGTGGCGGTTGAAGAAATACCACATGTGAGTGTTCGCGTGGGCGCTCACAATTGAGGAGGGGGGCATGTGATACCCCACTTTTGGCAATTTTGAGGAAATTAAAACATTTTTGAAAAACTGTACCCTGGCAGCATTGTAAATAGCCTTCGGTACATCAAAACAGAGTGAATCCGGAAGATCGCGGGGATTCTCGAGGGATCTTGTAGAATCTGGGATTTGGGGTGCCGCAGTAAGGACAGGCACGACCCTCCCTGCGAGCTCCGCAGTTAGGATCTCTACGGCGCAAGGCGCAAAACCCGCCTTCGGAGGTTGCGTCCGCGGCTGTAGGGAAACCCCCGTAATTAGGTAAACCCTCGGGCGCCTTGACCAAGTTGGATCCCGTTGGAAAGAGCTCGACGCGCTGATTCCAACGAGCCCAAGAACGCTTGGAACGGACGAGGACTTAGGGAGTTATCGCTACGGGAAGAAACGGAGGCGGTCGCCTACGGCGGAAGGAGTTCGCCACCGGCGCGAATTCCGCCTACGCGGAAGGGGGATTCAAGTTTTGTCCTATGCACGGACGAAGGCGTTCGCCTGTGCACAGGCGAAGTAGGGTTAGGGAAGGCGCAAAGTCCGCCTACGCACAGGCGTATGCCTGTGCACAGGCACTTCGGCGTCGGCGAGAAATCCGCCTTGGGCCCTAGAAATGCGCCTTGTGAGGTAGAAAGTGTACGGCGCCTTCCGCGCCAGCGCAGCGCCGCGTACGTCGGAAGAGCCGCCAGAGTAATCCAACAGGTACGGACCGTGCGGACGGCACGGGTGGATGCGCTCTTGGACGGACGGAGTTGCGGCGGCGGAAGCGCCAACGGAGAGACAAGGAACGGACAGACTGGACGGAGACGGCTGACCACGGTCAACGCCTCCCGCGCCAGCGCAGCGCCGCGGACGAAATTTGCCTGCGCACAGGCAGGAGTTGAATTTTTGTCCGACATGCGGACACACGCGTCAAGGCAGAAGGAGATTGGCCGAGGGGCGGTACGAACAAGTGTACCGCGCAAGGCGGAAAACTCGCCTTCGGCGCTACGCCCCCATGTCCACAGGGTGACACGCTCGCGGAGTTCAAATCCGCCAATTCGAGCGTGAGAGTTTAATCGACGACGGCGGAGCGTGAAGCCGCGCGTGAGAGCGAAGACCGTTCCAGCGTACAGCCGGCGCGGCCATCAAGTGAGACGTTCTTCACGACCAAGAGCCGACCATGACCTTCGACCGGGCGGCGGAGAGCGTCCCATTCTTGAATTCGCGATTCCAATCTCTTGTGCGCGCTGCGCGCATCCATCTGCTGGCTGCGGACCATTCTCGTCGTCGTCGCACAGGAGATTTCTTGTTGATTGAGGGAGAAGTGAGTGCGCGTGATTTGGAATTGAGAGCGATTAGAGTTTGCCGAGAGAGAAAGAAACGCGGACAGTGCGGAAGTAGAATGAGCGGGCGAGCGAACCCCAGGAACGCAATGACGAGACCGAGCAGATTGCGGATGGTGCCACTTCGCCTGCCGCAGAACGGGCTGCGCGCTTTCGAGGAGCGCTTAATAGCAAGAAAGCTCGATTTCTTGCTATGGGGATGGAATTACATCTGCGCGAATATGGTGCGCAAGTGGCTAGAGCCACAGGGACCACCCTCGCGCGGATTGCGTCCGCATGTTGACCGGTGGACAGTCCAAGATTGGGCGCAGGCGTTGGGAAGATGTGCTGGCATGCCAGGGCATCTCCTTTTCGACAGTGAGAGCATCAAGGTGACCAAGCAAGAAGAGGCGCAATTTGTGGAGCTGTTCAAGACCGGGAGGTCTACCAAGAATGGGTACAGGACCCGTGATTACAAGGATCGATTTCGCCGGACTTTGTCCGCGGCGCTGATGCAATTACTGCAGCCGCACCGCGCCTGCTACATCACATTGTGGCAGGTCTCTTTTGTGGAGTGCGTCATCGAGGGAACTCCCATTCACTGGGCGAGCATCCTGCACAGGGTGATGCGACAGCACGCGTTTGAGGAGAAGGGGGGAACTCTAAACCATCTTTCTCCTTTCCTCATCAATTTTTATCGACAGCGGAATTGTTTGACAGTGGCGGAGCTTGAACATTTTCCGCCATTGTCCATCGACCATCCCGGGAAGTATGTGCGGGAGAACGAGGTCGATACTGACGCAGAGGAGTCCCCGACTTCTACCCCATCAAGACGGAGAGACGAAGGGAGACACACCTCTGCAGCGCGAGTGCCGCGGAAGCGGCGATGGAGGGAAGAGTCCGAAGAGGAGCAGCATCAAGAACCCTCTGCTCCCATTCGACCGCGGCCGCTGTGCGAGCCATACAGCCGGCCGAAGCAGAAGGCACGCAGACTGGTGTTGCCAGCTGACAGTGCAGACACGGCGACGATTGCGACGGAGATAGGAAGTGCGTCGCCAGAGAGGCGAGAGGAAGCGCGGACGACCGCAGGAGCGACGGGCCACGCTGCAACCTCGTCGGGAGAGAGGCCGCCTACGGGCCAAGGGCCTCCGGAGTTACCACGTGCGATGCGGACAGAGGTTCCGTTTGCGCACAGGCGAACCTCCGCGGACGGACGAGCCTCCGCGGACCGGCGAACACAAGTGGACGTGGATCTACGCTTACGCGTGGGAAGGAGCAGTCCGCCTGTGCACAGGCGCTCGCCTGTGCACAGGTCGCCTGTGCACAAGACACCTCCGCACGTGCCGCCTGTGCACAGGCAAGAATCACCCCCGTTCCAACGCAGGAAGGGGAAGGAGCCGGCGGAAGAACCGCCTACGAGACACCGGCCCTCGGGGCCAGACCCTCCGGCGCACCACGCGCCGCAATTCGCGCCTTCGGCGCCAGGGCCTTCGAGCCGAGGGGACACGAGCAGAGAGCGTGCGGAGGCCGCACCATCGGCGGGAAGTCCGCCGATAGATGCGCCTTCGGCAGTAGGGCCTATAGGCCAAGGAACATCGGGCGTGCGGCCCCCGGCCATGTCGCCTTCGGCGATAGATGTCCGCGGCGCTACGCCTGCGACGGACAAGGCGCCGGCAAATGCGCCTGCGCACGGGCCGGGCACAGCCCCCACGGACCGATCAAGGGAGCAGCAGACGGAGGAGCGGAGTGACTGTCCGCGGGACGACATCTCGATGCGCGATGCGCAATCCAATCCCGCGCAGCCACCCTCCGCTCGATCGCCTTCGGCGACGGACGACGGCGACAGAGAGAATGCGGTGGGCAATCAACCAGCGAGCGACGGGGATGCCGCTCGGATACATTCGCCTTCCGCCTTAGACATTTTGGCGACGAGCAGCGAGGCCGCAGCCGTGCCTTCGCAGGCAGCACACGTCGAGGACGTGCAGCCCCACTCGGGGCAGTCGCCGACGCATTCAATGGCGACTGAAATTCTCCACTCGGATGATGACGACGGGGGCTCCACGGAAGAAATGTCAGGAGCAGAAGACACCGAGGAGGAGGAGGAGGAAATTGTTGGAGCGCCGGCGGCGGCGCTCTCTGAGCAGGTGATTCCGTTGCTGCGGTACTTGGATCGCAAGGTCGATAAATACGCCGACCCACTCCAGCCGGGATCTTACATCGAGTTAGTGCGCAGGCGGACTCGCACTAAAGTCCACACCAGCAAGCTATTAGCTAGAGTGGACCAGGAGTTGAGAGACTTGAGGGAGAAGCATGAGTGCTTGTGGGGACAGTACAAGCTTAATCAGAAGTTCTACAAGCACTCCGAGAAGATGAAGGATGAGAAACTGGGCGAGCTCACCAAGGAGCAGGTGAAGGTCAAGGAAGCACTCAATTCTGAGCAGGCCCAGAATCGGATTTTGTCAGAGGAGCTCGTGCGACAGACGCGGTTGTTGGAACAATGTCAGCTCGCACGGCAGGCGGATGAAGAATTAATCCGCAGTTTGCAGTCAGAGTGTGACGAATTGAGAGCGCAACGTGCTGAAGCCGAATCGCAATTAGTGACGATTGAAGAGGATCGCAGGAAGGAGGCGGATCGCACGAAGGTGGAGACGGCGAGGCGAGTCGCCCACTGTCTCAAGGGCTACGCCCACTGGGAAGTGAAGGCGCAGGAGAAACTCACACTGCGTGAGTTTGAATTGCGCGCAGCCGGGTTGTTGTCAGGCGACAGTAGGAGTCGGCGGAAGGTAGCGAAGAAACTCGAGGCCTTTCTGTCGAAGGCACAGGATACCTCTGTCCGCCCTCTTCGAAAGCGCGCAGCCCGTTCTGCGGCAGGCGAAGTGGCACCATCCGCAATCTGCTCGGTCTCGTCATTGCGTTCCTGGGGTTCGCTCGCCCGCTCATTCTACTTGCGCACTGCCCGCGTTTCTTTCTCTCTCGGCAAACTCTAATCGCTCTCAATTCCAAATCACGCGCACTCACTTCTCCCTCAATCAACAAGAAATCTCCTGTGCGACGACGTCGAGAATGTTCCGCAGCCAGCAGATGGATGCGCGCAGCGCGCACAAGAGATTGGAATCGCGAATTCAAGAATGGGACGTTCTCCGCCGCCCGGTCGAAGGTCATGGTCGGCTCTTGGTCGTGAAGAACGTCTCACTTGATGGCCGCGCCGGCTGTACGCTGGAACGGTCTTCGCTCTCACGCGCGGCTTCACGCTCCGCCGTCGTCGATTAAACTCTCACGCTCGAATTGGCGGATTTGAACTCCGCGAGCGTGTCACCCTGCGGACATTGGGGCGTAGCGCCGAAGGCGAGTTTTCCGCCTTGCGCGGTACACTTGTTCGTACCGTCCCTCGGCCAATCTCCTTCTGCCTTGACGCGTGTGTCCGCATGTCGGACAAAAATTCAACTCCTGCCTGTGCGCAGGCAGGAGCCTCGGCGGATTCTCCGCCGGTGCGGAACTTGAACATCCTCCTGTGCACAGGCGTTCGCCTGTGCACAGGCGAATTCCGTCCGCGGCGCTGCGCTGGCGCGGAAGGCGTTGACCGTGGTCAGCCGTCTCCGTCCAGTCTGTCCGTTCCTGGTCTCTCCGTCGGCGCTTCCGCCGCCGCAACTCCGTCCGTCCAAGAGCGCATCCACCCGTGCCGTCCGCACGGTCCGTACCGATTGGATTACTCTGGCGGCTCTTCCGACGTACGCGGCGCTGCGCTGGCGCGGAAGGCGTCGTACACTTTCTACCTCACAAGGCGCATTTCTAGGGCCCAAGGCGGATTTTCCGCCGACGCCGAAGTGCCTGTGCACAGGCGAACGCCTGTGCGTAGGCGGACTTCGCGCCTTCCCTAACCCTACTTTGCCTGTGCACAGGCGAACGCCTTCGTCCGCGCATAGGACAAAACTTGATTCCCCCTTCCGCGTAGGCGGAATTCGCGCCGGTGGCGAACTCCTTCCGCCGTAGGCGACCGCCTCCGTTTCTTCCAGTAGCGATAACTCCCTAAGTCCTCGTCCGTTTCAAACGTTCTTGGGCTCGTTGGAATCAGTGCGTCGAGCTCTTTCCAACGGGATCCTAACTTGGTCAAGGCGCCCGAGGGTTGACCTAATTAGGGAGGGTTTCCCTACAGCCGCGGACGCAACCTCCGAAGGCGGGTTTTGCGCCTTGCGCCGTAGAGATCCTAACTGCGGAGCTCGCAGGGAGGGTCGTGCCTGTCCTTACTGCGGCACCCCAAATCCCAGATTCTACAAGATCCCTCGAGAATCCCCGCGATCTTCCGGATTCACTCTGTTTTGATGTACCGAAGGCTATTTACAATGCTGCCAGGGTACAGTTTTCCAAAAATGTTTTAATTTCCTCAAAATTGCCAAAAGTGGGGTACCACATGCCCCCCTCCTCAATTGTGAGCGCCCACGCGAACACTCACATGTGGTATTTCTTCAACCGCCACCCGTTCACTCGGGTGCCTAACAAATCGCCGGCCAGGTCCGCAAGTTGGATGGATCCATTCGGGAAGACTTCGACAACCCTGTAAGGTCCCATCCACCTTAGGTGCAGTTTGCCTGGGAATCTGGCATGCCTGCTGT
The DNA here is from genome assembly GCA_037833965.1 of Marchantia polymorpha subsp. ruderalis. Classification (NCBI taxonomy): domain Eukaryota; kingdom Viridiplantae; phylum Streptophyta; class Marchantiopsida; order Marchantiales; family Marchantiaceae; genus Marchantia; species Marchantia polymorpha. The sequence continues at coordinate 1,740,850 of AP031357.1, forward strand.
CGTAGAGTAATGCCAAATCACCCGCCTGCAGGAGTACCAGTTTGATCTTTTTATCGTATCTCTCCTTTCGACGGAGCTGGATTTTCCTGGTGCGATCTTCGGCGTCTCGTCTCCTCTCATCCAGCAGCGTGACCTCCTGTAACCTGTAGAGCTGACTCTCCTCTGCGCCCATCCTCTGCAAATCCAACGTTCGTTGGGTGGGTACTTCAAATTCGATCGGGAGGATCGGGTGTTGCCCATACACCAGAAAGTATGGTGTCTGTTTGGTCGTGATCTTCTCAGCTGTGCGGTACGCCCATAGAGCGGCTGCTAGCTTCGTATCCCAGTCGTGAGCGTGATTCACCGTGACCTTGAGTAGTATTTTACACAGCAGGCCATTGGACTTCTCCGTCAGTCCATTTGCCTTGGGATTGTATGGAGTAGTCTTCCGGTGCTTGATGTGGAAGTACCGTGTCAGATCTTCGATGATCTGATTCAGAAAATGCGTGCCCCGGTCGCTGACTAGCTCTAAGGGACATCCGTAGCGTGTGATGATCGACTCAAACAAGAATGCTGCCACTGTGGCAGCATCATCCCTTCTGGTGGCCCTGGCTTCTACCATTTTGGTGGCGTAGTCCGTTGCTACCAGAATGTAGCGCCTTCGTGTACTTCTAGTCACGGGTTGTATTGGCCCTACAAAGTCAATACCCCACTTTTCGAAAGGTGCTAGAGGCATGATGGGAGTCAGGGGCCAGCGTGTTGTAGGCGTCGGTCTCCCCGTCCTCTGGCAACTGTCGCACTTGCGGATGTAATCTAGAACATCCTTAAACATGGTCGGCCACCAATACCCCGCATTTAGGATCTTTGTGACCGTGTTCCTGGTGGCATAGTGTCCACCCGCCTCCTCTGTATGCATCGCACTCACTATTCTTGGTACCTCTGATTCCTCCAGGCATCTGCATAAGCGCTCATCTGCCATCTTCTTGAACAAAACCCCCTGCTGGAGTTGGTACGGGCCTGCCTTATGAATAAAGACAGTTCGCTGTTCCAAATCCATGCCTTCGGGACACTGGAGGGTTAGCAGATATCGATACAGGTCGGCATAGCGGGACTCATGTCCTGCAGACAACTGAAATAACTCTTCATCTGGAAAATCGTCCACCAATTCCTCCTCTGTCGGCTGTGTCCATAATCGGGACAAGTAATCCGCATTTTCGTGGTGCACCCCTTTCCTGGTCTGGACTGTGTAGGTGAACTCTTGTAGTAACAACACCCACCTGGCGATTCGACCGGATAGGTCGGCTTTCTTGACTAGGTGTTGCAATGCGTAGTGGTCCACATGGAACACAAACTCGTAGCAGATTAGGTAGTGACGGAACTTTTTACAGGAGTACACCATCCCCAACGCTTCTCTCTCCGTCGTGGTGTACTTCCGCTCTGCTAGAGACAGCTGTCGGCTCGCGAAGTAGATCGGGTAGTCCTTTTTGTTGTCATCCTTTTGACTCAGTACTACACCGATGGCGAATGCCGAGGTGTCAACGTAAACATGGAATGGTCGATTCCAGTCTGGACTCCTTAGTACGGGAGCAGTCGTGAGTTTCGCTTTCAGAGCTTCAAATGCTGTCTGCTGGTTCGCACCCCAAGCATAGGGCTCGTCCTTCTTCAACAACTTGGTCAGGTCCGCCGCCAGTATTGCATACAGGTGTATGAATCTTCGGTAGTAGCCCACATGACCCAGGAATGCTCGCAGCTCTCTTAGATTCGTGGGTGGCTCAAGCTCGAGTATAACCTTGACCTTCTCGACGTCCACCGCAATGCCTTCTGCCGAGACCCGATGACCCAACAAGATCCCACTAGTCATGAAGAAAAAGCACTTCTCGGGATGCAGTGATAAACTGCTCTCTCTACATTTATCGAAGGTCTGTTTCAAGTGACTTAGGTGTTCAGACCGCTTCCCAAAGACACAGAAGTCATCGATGAATATTTCCAGGAACTTCCTCAGTTGTTCCTGAAAGATATTGGTCATCATCCGTTGAAAGGTGGCAGGCGCGTTGCACAGACCGAAGGGCATCTTGTGGTATGCGTAAGTTCCACAGTCGGTTGTGAACGTAGTTTTATCCTTGTCCTGTTCACGGATAGACACCTGATTGTAACCTGAGAACCCATCCAGGAAGCTATAACATTCATGTCCGGCAACATGGTCTAGAATGGCATCCGTGAATGGTAACGGGTGATGATCCTTGCGTGTTGCTGCATTCAACTTCCGGAAATCCTGACACACTCGTATCTTACCCGTCAACTTCTTGGGTACGATAACAATCGGCGACACCCACTCGCTGCTGAGCACAGGGTAAATAATACCAGCGCTCAAGTACTTATCTATCTCCTCTTTCACTAGCAAGGAGTACTTTGGGTTGAGGCGATACTGGCGCTGTCGTATGGGTACTGAGTTGTCCAGTAAATCGATACGGTGTTCCCCATACCGTGCAGGTATCCCCTTCATGTCTTCGATCTTCCAGGCGAAGACGTCGACATAATGGCTAAGGAATGCCTGTACTTTCCTTAGCTCGTTTCCTCTCACTGCGCTTGATACCTTCAAGCACTTGCCGGGATTGAGTTGTACTTCGTGACAGTCACTGGGGTCGACAATGCCCTCGGTGTGACTCGTCTCACTCCTTCCCAGTCCCACAGTTAATTGCTATTCGTCTTCCGGCTGAATAGCTTCCGGCTCTTCTTCTTCTCCCACCGAACAGCAGGCAACGAATCCCACGAAGTAATCGGATTCGGTACCACTGGAATCCGATCGCGCGGTCGACTCACTGTCCTCGCCCGATGTGTAACCTGCACTTGTTGATGGGGTCTCTCCTTCGTGCCTGACCCTATTCCAGGGCACCGTAATGGTTTTGGTCGGTTCCGAAGGATGAGGAAACTTAAGGCGATGCCTTCGCCAATCACATCTGACTTGCGCGCCATATAGCCATGGTCGCCCGAGCAGAACGTCATAGCCCTGCTTCATCATCGGTTGAAGGATGATATACGTCAACCGAAAGTCCGCACCCCCGATGGTTGTCTTGACATTGCGCAGCATACCTGCAGGCATTCTCCGCGTCTGATCCGCTAATCTCAACACACGCTTCGAGGGTTCGTATTGACTGAACCCCAAGGCTCTCGCTGTATCCTCCGTCATTATGTTGACTCCTGATCCAGAGTCGATTGGCACTCTGCGTACACAACACCCTGCTATTTCCACATCGATCTCGGGTGGCCCTTGGTCTTCGCTCTCCACTTGATATACTTGAGAGGATGTGGATGCGCGCGGCTTCCGCAGATGCCGTAGCGAAAGCATCAACATTCTCCGATACGTCTTATTGTCCTCCAAGAGCTGCTTGAACGTGATGTTCACTTTTCGACTCCCGAGATCTTCGACCAAGTCATAGTGGGCGCGTTGGGTCGCCGGGGTCGGCGACGCTCTGCGAGGTTCCACGGTGGCTGCCAACTTCGCCCCAAGGGAGGATGTCAAGTCTGGCCGCGGTGGGTCCTTGTGAGTGCGGATCGCTTCCTTCAACAGGTTGGCTACCTCGTTGCGGATATCCGGAGCATAGTCCCGTTTCAGTAGGCGCACTGGCTCGTCCTCGACTGCTGTCTGGGGCCGCACTGCTGGTGCCTCTCTCGTAGCCGAAGACTTCCGAGCAGGTTGCAAGTCGGACTTGCTGGATGTCTTCTCCTTTCCTTTTCCCGTCCGGTCGTCGGTTCTCCGTTCGTGCTTGCGAGTGTCACGCTCTTGCTCCTTCGATTTCTTGGAACTACGAGTTTCGACCCGTGCGCACATAACCTCTTCAGCCGGCCATTCTTCGTCTTCGCCATCCCCGTCTGAACCTACTACGACCTGGTTAACTTGCACGTCCTCCTTGGCAGGAGTGTTCACAAATCGTACCGCTGGCCGAGGGACTGGTGGCTGATCACACTCTGGCGCGGTATGCCCGATCTTTTTGCAATTACTACATGTCGGAGCATAATCGTTTCGCCTTTTTGGATGGGGACACTGCGGTGAGAAGTGCCCAACTTCCCCGCAATTATAACAAGCTCGCGGTGGCGGTGGGTCAAACGTCCCTGGAGGTGCTCTCCGCCTCACGGGTACTGTAGTGGCCCGATCCACCGGAATATATCGTGGGACTTGCATTGCTGAAACTGCAGGAGGGGTAGGAACCGACTGGACGGCGTAGGCTGTCTCTTCGCTAGCCTCTCCATAGTACTGAGGGTGTTCTCCATAGTACGGTTGCGCCCACTCTACTGCGTTGACTGGATATGACGGACGGGTGGTAAGGCACTCGGTGTTTGCATGTCCCACCGCCCCGCACGTAGTACACCATAAGTTCGCTCGCACTCTCCCGGGTGATTTTCGGCGATCATGCCCGCCTACCACTTGAACCTTGAGATCGGCGAAGTCCTTCACAAGGGTCTCCATCTTGGAAGCTATATCTCTCGGCGCTCTGTCCGCAGTCACTCGTCGGGTGCCCTTTTTCTTCGCTGACCCATGCTTCTTCCTCTTCTTCTCCTCCTCCGACAATGAGGTTTCCTCTTCTTCGGATGAGGAACGGTTCTCGTCCGAAGACAATTCCTCCGATGACGGAGTTGTACCTCTACGTCGTCTTCGCCCTCCCTTTGGTTTTCGCTCCTTCGACTCCCGTCTCTCTCTCCCTCTTCGGTTGAGAGTGGAAGTTTCGAAGGCTTCTGCCGATGCAATCACATCCTCAATAGTGTCGCACTTGCTGCGTCGGCAAAAAGTCTCCATCTCCCGAGTTAAACCGGTCACGTACCAATCCACAGCTTGTTGTACCGAGAAAGGGGACCCTGGTCCTGTTTTCGGTATTCTGTCAAGGAGGTCCAGAAATCTCTCAGTGTAGTCACGCAGACTCTCCTTCTTCTCTCGCTGCAAATTACGTAACTTTGTCAAAACCCGGCTGTCGTAGCCGAGCTCGCGGAAGCGGCGAAGGAACTTCTCCTTCAGCTGGGCCCATGTTGTCAACCCAGTCGGATCGATACTCTCGTGATTGTACCAACTCCTCGCTTTCTTCCGCAGAAGGCTTGGAAAGATCCTTAGTCGGTCGTCGTCTGCGATCTCGCGATTGGCAATAGACACCGACTCGAACAACTTGATGTATGAATCTGCATCGTCGTCATCCCCACTCCCTTTGTACTTCGGGTAGGAATGTTTAGTAATCGGCTGAGGTAGCCGCACATTGGCTTGTCCGTCCGCCATCGGTGTGTCTGTCGACGGTTCTCGGGCGGTCGGTTCTACTTCACTAGGCGGGTCCGTGCAAGGAATATCTAGTAGAACTGTAAGCACCAAGTTTGGTTCCGAGTCGCCGGGGGCAGGTTCCCCAAGGATGTCGGCCGAACTAGGCTTAGGTACTCTTTTTGGTGTTTTCTTGTTTTGACGCCGTGTCTCTTCCACGGCCTTCTCTGAATCTCGTCGGAACTTGCGGACAGCTCTAGCACTTAGGTTGCTCCCGCTAGCCCCAGTCGACATTCACCGAGCATGGCTGCTCGTAAAAACCTCGGTGTTGACGCAACTGTCCCCGGCAGCGGCGCCAAAAAGAAGTTGTCGGCTTCTTATGTAATAACCCACTAAAGGCTAAAACTGCAATATAGTGGTAGAAAGGTCGAACCCACAGGGACAGAGGAACACACAGGGTACAAAGTGTCACGTTTTAACAGACTATTGAGGAGTTTGAATTCTCAGGCGACTGTCACTCCCAGAAATACTGCAAGTGTCCACTCGGAGCGCACTCGGAGGTCGCACAGTGCAGCGTAACACACACACACACACACCTGAAACTACAGAAACACAACCCAGAGATCCGTTAGGACCTCTACTCAAGATTTCAGGGGGGGAGTCTCTCGAGAGTACACTCGGCAAAGCTGCGGGCAGTGACTTCCAACTCCGGCTTTTACAACACTTCCACTAGCTTGCTGCTAGTGTAGGAAACCCGGTTTGGACTGCCTACTTCGGATCGAAGTCACTCCTACGCGGTGAACAACACTCTCAACTCACAAAACGCGCAGAGAACACAGGTCCGCACTGAAGGGCTCACTGAGAAACATTCCAGTAACACAACAACAGTCTATTGAAGAGTTTGAATTCTCAGGCACTTGTCATTCCCAGAAATACTACAGGGGTTACCCTCAAGGCACCTGCTGCAGCGTAACCTGAATTTACAACCAAGGCTTACACGAAGTAGCAAGACTTCACTTTGGCATTCAGGGGAAAAATCCCAAGGAGTACAATCAGAAAGAAACACTCGAAGGTGTAGGGGCGAAACTGTTCAAGTATCTAACTAGTCACTGGCTCTGAGCATCGGCAGTCACCCGCAGGTGCAGTTCCGAACTACTCAAGTCTCTAACCAATGTACTAGCTCTGAACATTCGGCCGCAGGCCTTCAGCTACAAAATGCGGAACGCTAAGTTGTAACTCCTCGTGCGTGGTGACAGAACTCAAGGACACAAACACGCAAAGGAAATGGGTTCCTGATCTGCACTTCTGATGGGAAAGAACCCCAGGCAAAACGCCTGGAACTATTTTATACCTTCTAAGTCCTACCTAGCACTACACTGCACTACGCTACACGCCTGCACGGAACCACGCTACACTACACTCCGCGGAACCTGTACTACGTCTCCTGCGCGGCCGACTGCCGCGCACTAACTCCCTACCCTGCCACTCTTCCGCTCGACTACGCAGTCCCAACCGCTGCAACGCCGCGGACACCTCCCCCTCGAGGGCGGACATGGTATCCTGTGCCTTCGACAGAAAGGCTTCGAGCTTCTTTGCTACCTTCCGCCGACTCCTACTGTCGCCTGACAACAACCCGGCTGCGCGCAATTCAAACTCACGCAGTGTGAGTTTCTCCTGCGCCTTCACTTCCCAGTGGGCGTAGCCCTTGAGACAGTGGGCGACTCGCCTCGCCGTCTCCACCTTCGTGCGATCCGCCTCCTTCCTGCGATCCTCTTCAATCATCACTAATTGCGATTCGGCTTAAGCACGTTGCGCCCTCAATTCGCCACACTCTGACTGTAACCTGCGGATTAATTCTTCATCCGCCTGCCGTGCAAGCTGACATTGTTCCAACAACCGCGTCTGTCGCACGAGCTCCTCTGACAAAATCCGATTCTGGGCCTGCTCAGAATCGAGTGCTTCCTTGACCTTCACCTGCTCCTTGGTGAGCTCGCCCAGTTTTTCATCCTTCATCTTCTCGGTGTGCTTGTAGAACTTCTGATTAAGCTTGTACTGACCCCACAAGCACTCATGCTTCTCCTTCAAGTCCCTCAACTCCTGGTCCACTCTAGCTAATAGCTTGCTGGTGTGGACTTTAGTGCGAGTCCGCCTGCGCACTAACTCGATGTAAGATCCCGGCTGGAGTGGGTCGGCGTATTTATCGACCTTGCGATCCAAGTACCGCAGCAACGGAATCACCTGCTCAGAGAGCGCCGCCGCCGGCGCTCCAACAATTTCCTCCTCCTCCTCCTCGGTGTCTTCTGCTCCTGACATTTCTTCCGTGGAGCCTCCGTCGTCATCATCCGAGTGGAGAATTTCAGTCGCCATTGATTGCGTCGGCGACTGCCCCGAGTGGGGCTGCACGTCCTCGACGTGTGCTGCCTGCGAAGGCACGGCTGCAGCCTCGCTGCTCGTCGCCAAAATGTCTAAGGCGGAAGGCGAATGTACCCGTGCGGCATCCCCGTCTCTCGCTTGTTGATGGTCTACCGCATCCTCTCTGCCTCCGTCGTCCGCCGCCGAAGGCGATCGAGCGGAGGGTGGCTGCGCGGGGTTGGATTGCGCATCGCGCATCGAGATTTCATCCCGCGGACAGTCACTCCGCTCCTCCGTCGGCTGCTCCCTTGATCGGTCCGTGGGGGCTGTGCCCGGCCCGTGCGTAGGCGCATTTGCCGGCGCCTTGTCCGCCGCAGGCGTAGCGCCGCGGACATCTATCGCCGAAGGCGACATGGCCGGGGGCCGCACGCCCGATGTTCCTTGGCCTATAGGCCCTACCGCCGAAGGCGCATCTATCGGCGGATTTCCCGCCGATGGTGCGGCCTCCGCACGCTCTCTGCTCGTATCTCCTCGGCTCGAAGGCCCTGGCGCCGAAGGCGCAAATTGCGGCGCGTGGTGCGCCGGAGGGTCTGGCCCCGAGGGCCGGTGTCTCGTAGGCGGTTCTTCCGCCGGCTCCTTCCCCTTCCTACGTTGGAACGGGGGTGATTCTTGCCTGTGCACAGGCGGCACGTGTGGAGGTGTCCGGTGCACAGGCGACCTGTGCACAGGCGACCTGTGCATAGGTGAGCGCCTGTGCACAGGCGGACTGCTCCTTCCCACGCGTAAGCGTAGATCCACGTCCACTTGTGTTCGCCGGTCCGCGGAGGCTCGTCCATCCGCGGAGGTTCGCCTGTGCGCAAACGGAACATCTGTCTGCATCGCACGTGGTAACTCCGGAGGCCCTTGGCCCGTAGGCGGCCTCTCTCCCGACGAGGTTGCAGCGCGGCCCGTTGCTCCTGCCGTCGTCCGCGCTTCCTCTCGCCTCTCTGGCGACGCACTTCCTATCTCCGTCGCAATCGTCGCCGTGTCCGCACTGTCAGCTGGTAACACCAGTCTGCGTGCCTTCTGCTTCGGCCGGCTGTATGGCTCGCACAGCGGCCGCGGTCGAATGGGAGCAGAGGGTTCTTGATGCTGCTCCTCTTCAGACTCTTCCCTCCATCGCCGCTTCCGCGGCACTCGCGCTGCAGGGGTGTGTCTCCCTTCGTCCCTCCGTCTTGATGGGGTAGAAGTCGGTGACTCCTCTGCATCAGTATCGACCTCGTTCTCCCGCACATACTTCCCGGGATGGTCGATGGACAATGGCGGAAAATGTTCAAGCTCCGCCGCTGTCAAACAATTCCGCTGTCGATAAAAATTGATGAGGAAAGGAGAAAGATGGTTTAGAGTTCCCCCCTTCTCCTCAAACGCGTGCTGTCGCATCACCCTGTGCAGGATGCTCGCCCAGTGAATTGGAGTTCCCTCGATGACGCACTCCACAAAAGAGACCTGCCACAATGTGATGTAGCAGGCGCGGTGCGGCTGCAGTAATTGCATCAGCGCCGCGGACAAAGTCCGGCGAAATCGATCCTTGTAATCACGGGTCCTGTACCCATTCTTGGTAGACCTCCCGGTCTTGAACAGCTCCACAAATTGCGCCTCTTCTTGCTTGGTCACCTTGATGCTCTCACTGTCGAAAAGGAGATGCCCTGGCATGCCAGCACATCTTCCCAACGCCTGCGCCCAATCTTGGACTGTCCACCGATCAACATGCGGACGCAATCCGCGCGAGGGTGGTCCCTGTGGCTCTAGCCACTCGCGCACCATATTCGCACAGATGTAATTCCATCCCCATAGCAAGAAATCGAGCTTTCTTGCTATTAGGCGCTCTTCGAAAGCGCGCAGCCCGTTCTGCGGCAGGCGAAGTGGCACCATCCGCAATCTGCTCGGTCTCGTCATTGCGTTCCTGGGGTTCGCTCGCCCGCTCATTCTACTTGCGCACTGCCCGCGTTTCTTTCTCTCTCGGCAAACTCTAATCGCTCTCAATTCCAAATCACGCGCACTCACTTCTCCCTCAATCAACAAGAAATCTCCTGTGCGACGACGTCGAGAATGTTCCGCAGCCAGCAGATGGATGCGCGCAGCGCGCACAAGAGATTGGAATCGCGAATTCAAGAATGGGACGTTCTCCGCCTCCCGGTCGAAGGTCATGGTCGGCTCGGTCGTGAAGAACGTCTCACTTGATGGCCGCGCCGGCTGTACGCTGGAACGGTCTTCGCTCTCACGCGCGGCTTCACGCTCCGCCGTCGTCGATTAAACTCTCACGCTCGAATTGGCGGATTTGAACTCCGCGAGCGTGTCACCCTGCGGACATTGGGGCGTAGCGCCGAAGGCGAGTTTTCCGCCTTGCGCGGTACACTTGTTCGTACCGTCCCTCGGCCAATCTCCTTCTGCCTTGACGCGTGTGTCCGCATGTCGGACAAAAATTCAACTCCTGCCTGTGCGCAGGCAGGAGCCTCGGCGGATACTCCGCCGGTGCGGAACTTGAACATCCTCCTGTGCACAGGCGTTCGCCTGTGCGCAGGCGAATTCCGTCCGCGGCGCTGCGCTGGCGCGGAAGGCGTTGACCGTGGTCAGCCGTCTCCGTCCAGTCTGTCCGTTCCTGGTCTCTCCGTCGGCGCTTCCGCCGCCGCAACTCCGTCCGTCCAAGAGCGCATCCACCCGTGCCGTCCGCACGGTCCGTACCGATTGGATTACTCTGGCGGCTCTTCCGACGTACGCGGCGCTGCGCTGGCGCGGAAGGCGTCGTACACTTTCTACCTCACAAGGCGCATTTCTAGGGCCCAAGGCGGATTTTCCGCCGACGCCGAAGTGCCTGTGCACAGGCGAACGCCTGTGCGTAGGCGGACTTCGCGCCTTCCCTAACCCTACTTCGCCTGTGCACAGGCGAACGCCTTCGTCCGCGCATAGGACAAAACTTGATTCCCCCTTCCGCGTAGGCGGAATTCGCGCCGGTGGCGAACTCCTTCCGCCGTAGGCGACCGCCTCCGTTTCTTCCAGTAGCGATAACTCCCTAAGTCCTCGTCCGTTCCAAACGTTCTTGGGCTCGTTGGAATCAGTGCGTCGAGCTCTTTCCAACGGGATCCTAACTTGGTCAAGGCGCCCGAGGGTTGACCTAATTAGGGAGGGTTTCCCTACAGCCGCGGACGCAACCTCCGAAGGCGGGTTTTGCGCCTTGCGCCGTAGAGATCCTAACTGCGGAGCTCGCAGGGAGGGTGGTGCCTGTCCTTACTGCGGCACCCCAAATCCCAGATTCTACAAGATTCCTCGAGAATCCCCGCGATCTTCCGGATTCACTCTGTTTTGATGTACCGAAGGCTATTTACAATGCTGCCAGGGTACAGTTTTCCAAAAATGTTTTAATTTCCTCAAAATTGCCAAAAGTGGGGTACCACAGGGTTCTTGATGCTGCTCTTCTTCGGACTCCTCTCTCCATCGCCGCTTCCGCGGCGCTCGTGCTGCAGGAGTATTCCTCCCCTCGTCCCTCCGCCTTGACGGAGTAGAAGTCGGTGACTCCTCTGCATCCGTGTCGACCTCATTCTCCCGCACATACCTCCCGGGGTGGTCGACAGACAACGGCGGAAAACGCGCAAGCTCCGCCGCTGTCAAACAATTCCGCTGTCGATATAAATTGATGAGGAAAGGAGAGAGATGGTTTAGAGTTCCCCCCTTCTCCTCAAAAGCGTGCTGTCGCATCACCCTGTGCAGGATGCTCGCCCAGTGAATTGGAGTTCCCTCGATGATGCACTCCACAAAAGAGACCTGCCACAATGTGATGTAGCAGGCGCGGTGTGGCTGCAGTAATTGCAGCTGCGCCGTGGACAAAGTCCGGCGGAATCGATCCTTGTAATCGCGGGTCTTGTATCCATTCTTGGTTGACTTCCCCTTCTTGATCAGCTCCACAAATTGCGCCTCTTCCTGCTTGGTCACCTTGACGCTCTCACTATCGAAGAGGAGGTGCCCTTGCATGCCGGCACATCTCCCCAATGCCTGCGCCCAATCTTGGACCGTCCACCGATCAACATGCGGACGCAATCCGCGCGAAGGTGGTCCCTGTGGCTCTAGCCACTCGCGCACCATATCCCCACAGATGTAGTTCCATCTCCATAGCAAGAAATCGAGCTTTCTTGCTATCAGGCGCTCCTCGAAAGCGCGCAGCCCGTTCTGTGGTAGTCGGAGCGGCAGCATCCGCAATCGGCCCAGCCTCGTCATTGCGTTCTTGGAGTTCGCCCGCTCGCTCATTCTACTTCCGCTCCGCTCGAGCTCCTTTCTTCCTCGGCAAACTCTAATCGCCCTCAATTCCAAATCACGCGCACTCACTTCTCCCTCAATCACCAAGAAATCCTCTGCGCGGCGATGTCGAGAATGCTTAGCAGCCAGCAGATGGACGTGCGCAGCTCGCACTAGAGAATGGAATCGCGAATTCAAGAATGGGACGCTCTCCGCCTCCCGGTCGAAGGTCATGGTCGGCTCTTGCTCGTGAAGGACGACTCAATTGATGGCCGCGCCGGCTCTACGCTGAAACGGTCTCCGCTCTCACGCGCGGCTTCACGCTCCGCCGTCGCCGATTTAACTCTCACGCTCGAATTGGCGGATTTGAACTCCGCAATCGTACTACGCCGCGGACATGGGTGCGCAGCGCCGAAGGCGGATTTTCCGCCTTGCGCGGTACACTCGTTCGTACCGCTGCTCAGCCAATCCTCCTCTGCCTCGGCGCGTGTGTCCGCATGTCGGACAAAAGTTCATATCCCGCCTGCGCGCAGGCGGACTCCTCAGCGGATTCTCCGCCGGCGCGGAACTTCACCCGCCTGTGCGCAGGCGAAGTCCGTCCGCGTCGATGCGCTGGCGCGGAAGGCGTTGACCGCGGTCAACCGACTCTGTCCAGACTGTCCGTTCCTTGCCTCTCCGTCGGCGCTCTCGCCGCCGCAACTCCGTCCGTCCAAGAGCGCATCCATCCGTCCCGTCCGTATAGTCCGTACGGTCCGTACGGATTTTACTATTTTGGCGGCTCCTTGCTCGTCCGCGGAGTTGCGCTGGCGCAGAAGGCGCCGTACAGTTTCTACCTCACAAGGCGCATTTCTAGGGCCCAAGGCGGATTTTCCGCCGACGCCGAAGCGCCTGTGCATAGGCGCACGCCTGTGCGTAGGCGAACTTCGCGCCTACCTCAAAACCCTATTTCGCCTGTGCGCAGGCGAACTTCCTTCGTCCGCGCATACAAAACTTCTCAAAACTTCTCCGCCTGTGCGTAGGCGAAGAGCTGAGTAACTTACAATCTTCATAACTCCCGGAGTCCTTATCTGTTGTGAGCGTTCTTGGGCTCGTTGGAATCAGCGCGTCGAGCTCTTTCCAACGAAACCCTAACTAAGTCAAGGCGTTTGGGGGTTGATCTAAAATGAAGGGTTTCCCTATCGCCGCGGACGTAGCGCCGAAGGCGGATTTTGCGCCTTGCGCCGTAGGGATCCTAACTGCAGAGCTCGCAGGGAGGGTGGTGCCCTTCCTTACTGCTGCACCCAACTCCTAGATTCTACGAGGTTCCTCAAGAATCTATGCGATCTTCCGAATTCACTCTGTTTTGATGCACCGAAGGCTATTTACATTGCTGCCGGGGTACAGTTTTCCAAAAATGTTTTAATTTCCTTAAAATTACCAAAAGTGGGGTACCACACTAGTCCGGCAGACATCCTTGGGGAAACTACCTCCAGTGACTCGGAACCGAACTTTGTGCTTACAATTCTACAAGATATCCCTTGCGCGGATCCCCCTCGTGATTTAGAACAAACCGCTCGACAATCGTCGGCAGACACACCGATGGCGGACGGACAAGCCAATGTGCGGTTACCTCAGCCGATTACCAAGCATTCCTATCCAAAGTATAAAGGGAGTGGGGATGACGACGATGCAGATTCCTACATCAAGCTGTTCGAGTCAGTGCCTATCGCTAACCGCGAGATCGCCGATGAGGACCGACTACGGATTTTTCCTAGCCTTCTGCGGAAGAAGGCACGAAGTTGGTTGTGGTAACACACTTTTTGTTTTTTTTGCAGAATTTAAAAAATTTTAGAAAACTAGTACCGAAGCAGTGTTTGTAGTTAGAAAAGGGTACGTTAAATAGAGTGGATTGATAAGATCGTCACGAGGACACAAAGAATCACGTAGTCGGATGTACCAACGCCAATGTCTTCGGCGCCTTCGGCAAAAGCTCCTTTTCTGAGGTGTCTCTACTCACGCGCCTCCAGCGTATAAGGAAGCTACGCTTCCGGCGCAGACACCTCAGGAGGAGGTTTTGCTAAAGACGTCAGGAGAAGGGCCCGGACCTCTAAAGGCGTCCGACCATGAGTGCGCCTTCGGCGAAGCGCCGCTAGCGCGAAAAGGGAAAACCTTCATAACGATCGAGATACACTGTAGATCCAGTTGGTTGAAGTTGCATTAGAAAGAGCTCGAGACGCTTGTTCTAACGAGCCCAAGAGCGTCGGAGATGGATCAGGGACGAAGAAGTTATGAGCGTCGGAAAACTCGTAGCCGGACATGCGCCGTTCGCGCTAGGGTTCACAGCCGGAAAGGATTCCCGTACGCCCTCGGCGATGCGCCTTCGGCGGAATCACGCGCTCATAGGAGGAAACCAACTCAGAGTCGGAAGCGCCTTTGGCGGCTGTTCATGGAAGGAAAGCGCCGGTCGGATGTACGCCTCCGACGTGGCGCTGACGGCCGGATGCGCTGGCATGAGTTGCGCTGGCGGATATGCGCCGGCAGCAACGGACGAGGCATAAAGGACAAAATAAGCGGTACGACTGCGCGCCGGCGTAATTCGCTCCGACTAGATGTGCGCCTCCAGCAAGGCGCCGACGGATAATGAACGCACCAGCGGCGACACGCCTCCGGTGAGGGACGGATTAGGAAAAGACAACAGGGCCGACGTATACCCTGCAGCGGACTCGAGTCCGGAAGGTGGCGGCGGCGGGAGAATTCAACATTTACGCATGCGAATGCGCGCAGTGCGGAGACGTGAATTCGCGCATGCAAAGGGCGAACCGTTAAGCCGTATAGCCGGCTGCGTACGTTGTAACCAGTAAGAACGTTGGACGTTCTTGAAATCGGAGAAGAAAAGACTGCGCTCCAGTCTCATTCTCTCATTCTTGACTTTGCGATTTCCAGTTTCCAAGATTACGCGCAAGGGCGGAGCGACCTGCAGTGAGAGTAGAGAGTGCGGAGACGAGTTGCGCAAGGATCTTGGCAAACCTTGGAGAGAATTGCGAGTAGCGATCTTGAGCTTGAGCGCAGAGAGAGTGAGCAGTCAGTGCTTGAGCGGCCGACGCGCAGTGGCGATTGTGAGAGAGCGAGCGAAAGGGAGAACGTTTGTGTGTGCAGGCAACGCAATGTCGAAGGTTCCCCAGCTGCGAGTGTCTCCACTCAGGGTGCCGCAGATCGGTCTACGCGCATTTCAAGATGTGCTGCTGAGGCTGAAGCTCGATTTTCTCCTGTGGGGGTGGAATTGGACATGTCCGGAGATGGTGCGCGAGTATCTGCAGAAGAGACACAAGCCCTCTCGCGGATTCCGTCCACATCCCGAAAGGTGGGACATTTGCAACTGGGCGCAGGTGTTGGGCAGGTGTGCCGGCGAGGAAGGGGATCTCCTCTTCGAGGCCGATAGCGTGAAGGTGTCCCAGGAGGAAGAAGTCTCCTACAATGAGCTCTTCAAAGTTGCCAGGCATCACAAGAACGGTTTCCGGACACCGGATTACAAAGATCGATTGCGGAGAAATGTCGCGACTGCATTGCTGCAGATATTGCAGCCGACCAAGACCGCTTACATGCATGGTTGGTAAGTAGAATTTGTGGAGCTAGTGTTGTCAGGAGCTCCAGTGCATTGGGCACGGCTCCTGTGGAAGGTGACGCGCCAACATGCGCAAGAAGAGAAAGGAGGAACCCTCAATCATCTCTCGCCTTACTTGATCGTGTTTTATCGGGCGATGGGATGTTTGACAAATGCTGAGAAAACACGGTTTCCGCAGCTGACCCGGAACTATCCAGGTAGATATTCGAGGGAGGCCGAAGTAGACACGGATCCGGACGAGGAACCTGCCAGTATGCCTCCGGCTCCGGCTCCAGCAAGAGCAGCAGAAGAACGTCGAAGTGAGCGCATTCCGCGAAAGCGGAAGTGGGATGAGAGACCTGAGGACAGGCAGCCGGAAGTGCCAGCTGCGCCGACTCGTGGTCGGCCCACCCCTGAGCCTCACAGTCGACCAAAACAGAGGGCACGCAAAATGCCAACTGGTACTGAGGAGACCGGGCGAACTCCGACCCGGCGGAATCTCACACAGGAGTAGATAATCGCTCAGATTCTAGGGAAGACGGCAGATACCTCTGCACAGAAGGCACCACGGCCTTCGGGAGGAGATGGACGGACTGACAGTCGGCCGACTGCGAGTCGGATGACTGAAGGCCGACAAGCGGAAGGAAGGCCAACTGAATGGCGCGTTGAACCGGACAGCAGGCCGGAAGCAGAAGAGAGTTTGGCTGACAAGCCAACAATCCTCAGAGGGTCGTCTTCGTCGGAAGGCACTTCTGGGAAAACGCCACCAGCAAGCAGGCCAAGTGGAGTCAAGACGCGCAGGGTGTATCCGACTCCCAGTCGGACAACTGCTGGTCGGCCGACTGCGAGTCGGACAACAGAGAGTCGGCCGGATTCGCCGACTGCGAGACGGATGGGGCCAACGACCAGTGTGCGGACGCCTTCGGCGGACGCACCTTCAGCGAGGACACCTTTCGCGCAGATTGCGCCGGAAGGACAGGCAGCAGAAGCGGGCGGTGCAAGAGTGACAAAAGTCACTGCGGCGTCGACCCCTTCACAAACCGAAGATCGAGCCGGAACAGGGGCTCAAGCAGTGGGATCTCCCACTGCCCTGGATATTTTAGCAGGCAGTGGAGCAGCAGTCGCAGCGGAAGCTGCTGCGCGCCACAGTTCCAGGGAGTCGCCAAGGGATTCGGTGGCGACTGAAATCCTCGAGACTGAGGATGAGACGAGCTCGGAAGAACAGGAAGCGGATTCGGTACAGAAAACACCAACAGGGGTGCTGTGCGAACAGATAGTTCCACTCCTGCGATATCTGGATCGCAAGACATCCTAATACGCAAGTGCTTTAAAACCGCAGTCTTATGTGGAGACTATCAGGCGAAGGACGAGGAGCAAGGTGGCAAAGTGGGCCTCTAGGTGCGGAGTATATGTGGATAGGAACATCGCCCTCCGACAACACCTGGCGGTCACACAGAAGCTATACCAAGCCTTGCAGCAGCAGAGGGAGGATGCGGCGACGAAACGTCAGGCGGATGCCGAGCTGATACGGGCAAAGATCGAGTCGGAATTGCAGGAGGAGCGGAGACAGAACCAAGTCCTAGCAGCCGAGCTTACGCGCCAGACGCGCGCCTTAGGAGAAAGTCAAAGAGCCCGCAAGGAGGATGAGGAGTTGTTGCGCAACTTGCAATCCGAGTGCTCGGATTTGAGGGCACAACGTGCGGAAGCAGAAATGCAGCTGGCAGAGGTGGAGAGCAGCTGCAGGGCGTGAGGAGAGTTGGCGACACAGGTGACTCGTTGTCTAAAAGGATACGCCCATTGGGAGGTGGCAGCTCAAGAGAGGATCACACTCAGGGAGTTCGAGCTTCGGGCGGCGGCATTGACGGAGGGTGACAGTTGGAGTCGGCGGCGAGTGGCGAGAAAATTAGAAACCTTCTTGTCGGGTGCGCGCGACACTATGGCGCACTTGCAGTCGGAAGTCACCATAGCGCTCCGACGCCTGGGGTTACGCAGCCGGTCGGAAGACTGGCAAGGTAGAGACAGTAAGCGGAGCAGTCCGGCGCGCAGGAGGCGCAGCACCGGATCAGCCGAGTGCAGTAGAGTAGTTTGGTTTCGCACAGATGCTGCGAGTAGTAGATAGGATAGCGTAGTGCTAGTTAGGATCATTTGAGGGTATAAAGTAGATCAAGGCGTTTTGCCTTGGGACTCTTCCAGTTTCGGAAGTGCAGATCAGGAACTCACTTTCTTAGCGTGTTTGTGCATTTTGGTCCTGGCACCACGTAGAGAAGCTGCAGCATAGCGAAGTTACCGTATGTTGTAGTTGAAGGCCTTCGGCTGAATGTTCAGAGCTAGCACCCGGTTAGAGACTTGAGTAGTGCGGATCTGCACCTGCGGGTGATTTCTGATGCTCAGAGCCGGCTGCGAGTTAGATACTTGAACAGTTCCCCCTTACTCCTTCGAGTGACATATCCTGATTGTACTCCTATGGGAAGTTTCCCCTGAATGCCAATGTGAAGTTTCATTACTTCGTGTAAACCTTGGTTTGTAATTCAGGTTGTGTGTGTGTTACTGGATCGTGTTTTCAGTAAGTTCTCAGTCGGGTCTGCACTCCCTGCGTTTGGTGTGATAGTCGAGGGTGACGTCCACGGCGTATGTAGAGGCTTCGTTCCGAAGTGGGAAGTCCAGTCCGGGTACCCCCGCTAGTTCCTGGCGGAAGGGCAGTAAAAGCCGGAGTGGGAGGCACTACCTGCAGAACCTCTGAGTGAACTCGTGAGACACTTTCCTCCTGAAATCCGAAGCGGAGGTCCTGACCGACCTCCGAGTTGTGCTTTTTGCCAGTTTCAGGTGTGTGTGTGTGTATGTGTTGAGTGACCACGCTGTACCGTGCATCCTCCGAGCATCCTCCGAGTTGAGATCCTCCTCCGAGTCGAGCCTCCTAGTCGAGCACTGCAGTATTTCTGGGAGTGACAGTCGCCTAGAATTCAAACTCTACAAAAGTCTGTTAAACGTGACACTTTTACTCTGTGTGTTGCCTCTGTCCCTGTGGGTTCGATCTTTTTACCACCATACTGCAGTTTTAGCCTTTGGTGGGTTATTACATTGGTATAACCACGAGAGCACCGACCCAAATGGATTGCTAACATGGGCTCAACTGATGGAGAAGTTCCTTCGACGTTTCCGTGAGCTTGGCTACGACAGCCGGGTGTTGACGAAGTTGCGTAACCTGCAGCGGGAGAAGAAGGAGAATCTGCGTGACTACACCGAGAGGTTTCTAGACCTCCTTGACAGAATACCGAAAACGGGGCCAGGGTCCTCCTTCTCGGTCCAGCAAGCCGTGGATTGGTACGTGACCGGCTTAACCAGGGAGATGGAGACTTTCTGCAGACGCAGTAAGTGCGATACCATCAAAGACGTGATTGCATCGGCAGAAGCTTTCGAGACTTCCACTCTCAACCGAAGAGGGAGAGAGCGACGGGACTCGAAGGAGCGAAAACCGAAAGGAGGGCGGAGAAGACGCAGGGGCGTTACGCCGTCATCGGAAAAGCAATCCTTGGACGGGGACTGTTCCTCATCCGAAGAAGAAGAAACCTCCTCGTCGGAAGAAGAGAAGAAGAGAAAGAAGCGTGGAGTAGCAAAGAAGAAAGGCCCACGACGAGCAACTATGGACAGAGCGCCGGGAGACATTGCATCAAAGGTGGAGACCCTGGTGAAGGACTTCGCCGACTTGAAAGTCCACGTGGTGGGTGGGCAAGATCGACGTAAGTCTCCAGGGAGAGTGCGAGCGAACTAGTGGTGTACTACGTGCGGAGCGGTGGGACATGCAAATACTGAGTGTCTTACCACCCGTCCGTCGTATCTAGTCAACGCAGTAGAGTGGGCACAACCGTATTATGGGAAAAACCCCCAGTACTATGGCGAGGCAGCCTACGCCATCCAGTCGGTTCCCGCTACCACTCCGATCCCGCAAGTGCATATCCCCCGGTATCATCCGAGAGACAGGGCCACTACGGCGCCTGTGAGGCGCATGGCACCTCCAGGGACGTATGACCCACCGCCGCCGCGAGCTTGTTTTAATTGTGGGGAAGTGGGACACTACTCACCTCAGTGCTCCCATCCCAAACGGCAAACCGGGTATGTTCCGGGCTGCAGTAACTACAAGAAGTCTGGACACACCTCAGCAGAGTGGGATCAACCACCAGTTCACCGGCCCACGGTGCGATTCGTGACAACTCTTACCAAGGAGGACGTCCAAGTCAACCAGGTCAAAGTGAGTTCGGATAGAAACGACGAGGAAGAAGAGTGGCCGGCGGAAGAAGTTATGTGCGGACGGGGGGAAACCCGCAGTTCAAAGAGATCGAAAGAAGAGGAACGTGATACTCGTAAGCACAGTCGAAAGGCCGACGACCGAAAAGGAAAGGGAAAAGAGAAGGCAAGCAGCAAGTCCGACTTGCGGCCTGCACGGAAGCCTTCGGCTATGCGCGAAGCGCCTGCAGTGCGGACCGATACACCGGTCGAGGATGAGCTAGTACGCGTGCTGAAGCGGGAGTATGCCCCGGATATTAGAGACGAGGTAGCGAACTTGTTGAAAGAAGCGATCTGCAACCAAAAGGAAATGGAGGGGAGAAACCTATCAACGCCCTCTGCTGCTCGGCTGACAACAACTTTGGAACCATGCAAGGCGTCGGCACCAAACCGACACGTCCACTACGACCTAGTAGAGATATCGGGAACCAGCGAGTTAACATCACGTTCAACCAGCTCTTAGAGGACAACAAGACGTACCGGAAGATGTTGATGCTTTCGCTACACCGCCCTCAAAAGCCGCGTGCAGCCAAACTTCCCCAGGTGTACCAAGTGGCTAGTGAAGACCAAGGACCTCCAGAGATCGATGTGGAGATAGGAGGGTGTTGTGTACGCAAGGTACCAGTAGACTCCGGATCGGGAGTCAACATAATGACGAAGGACACTGCGCGAGCTTTGAGGTTCAGTGTCTTCGAACCTTCGAAGCGTGTGTTGAGGTTAGCAGATCAGACGCGGAGGATGCCTGTAGGTATGCTGCGCAATATCCAAACAAACATCGGTGGTGCGGAGTTTCCGTTGAACTATATCATCCAGCAACCCATGCTGAAGCAAGGCTATGACATCCTGCTCGGGCGACCGTGGCTGTATGGCGCGCAAGTACGATGTGACTGGCGTAGGCATCGCCTTAAGTTCCACCATCCCAAGGAGCCGACCAGGACTATTACTGTTCCCTGGACCAAGATCCATCTTGAAGGGGAGACACCATCGACTAGTGCGGGTTACACATCGGGGGTGGACAGTGATTCGTCCGTCCGATCAGACTCCAGTGCCACCGAATTCGATTATTTTGTGGGATTCGTTGCCTGCTGTTCTGTAGAAAAGGAACTAGACGCTATTCAGCCGGAGGACGAATAGCAATTAACGGTGGGACTGGGAAGAAGTGAGACGAGTCACACAGAGGGCATTGTCAGTCCTGGTGACTGTCACGAAGTACAACTTAGTCCTGGCAAGTGCTTGAAGGTATCAAGCACGGTGAAAGGAGAAGAGCTAAGGGAGGTACAGGCCTTCCTTCGCCACTACGTTGATGTCTTCGCCCAGAGGATAGAAGACATGAAGGGAATACCTGCGCGGTATGGAGAACACCGGATTGATTTATTGGATGAGGCAGTACCAATACGTCAACGCCAGTATCGCCTCAACCCAAAATACTCCTTGCTAGTTAAGGAGGAAATAGATAAGTATCTGAGCGCCGGTATTATTTACCCAGTGCTAAGTAGTGAATGGGTATCGCCGATTGTCATCGTACCCAAGAAGTTGACGGGTAAGATACTGGTGTGCCAGGATTTCAGAAAGTTGAACGCAGCAACGCGTAAGGATCATCACCCTCTGCCATTCACGGATGCCATTTTGGATCATGTCGCGGGACATAAGTGCTATAGCTTCCTAGACGGATTCTCAGGCTACAATCAGGTGTCTATCCGGGAACAGGACAAGGATAAGACGACATTCACAACCGATTGGGGAACCTATGCGTATCACAAGATGCCCTTTAGTTTGTGCAATGCACCTGCCACCTTTCAGCGGATGATGACCAATATTTTTCAGGAGCAGTTGAGGAAGTTCTTAGAAATATTCATAGACGACTTCTGTGTCTTTGGAAAACGGTCAGAACACCGGGGGCACCTGAAACAGACCTTTGATAAATGCAAGGAGAGCAGTTTATCGCTGCATGTGGTAACACACTTTTTGTTTTTTTTGCAGAATTTAAACAATTTTAGAAAACAAGTACCGAAGCAGTGTCAGTAGTTAGAAAAGGGTACGTTAAATAGAGTGGATTGAGGAGATCGTCACGAGGTCACGAAGAATCGCGAAGTCGGATGTACCAGCGCCAAATGTCTTCAGTGCCTTCGGCAAAAGCTCCTATTCTGAGGTGTCTCTACTCACGCGCTTCCAGCATTTAAGGAAGCTACGCTTCCGGCGTAGACACCTCCAGAGGAGATTTTGCTAAAGACGTCAGAAGAACGGCACGGACCTCTGAAGGCTTCCGACCATGAGTGCGCCTTTGGCAATGCGCCGCTAGCGCGGAAAGGGAAACCTTCATAACGATCAGAATACACGGTAGTTCCAGTTGGTGGAAGTTGCATTGGAAAGAGCTCGGGACGCTCGTCCTAACGAGCCCAAGAGCGTTGGAGATGGATCAGGGACGAAGAAGTTATGAGCATCGGAAAACTCGTAGCCGGACATGCGCCGTTCGCGCTAGGGTTCACAGTCGGAAAGGACTCCCGTACGCCTTCGGCGATGCACCTTCGACGGAATCACGCGCTCATGGAAGGAAATCAACTCAGAGGCGGTAGCGCCTTTGGCGGCTGCGCAACGGAAGAAAAGCGCCGGCCGGATGTACGCCTCCGACGTGGCGCGGATAGGCGGATGCGCTGGCATGATTTGCGCCGGCGGATATGCGCCGTCAGCAATAGACGAGGCAGAACGGACAAAACAAGTGGTACGAATACGCGCCGGCGTAATTCGCGCCGACTTGATGTGCGCCTCCAGCGAGGCGCCGACGGAGAAGGAATACGCCAACATAGCCGGCGCATACACTGCGGCGAACTCGAGTGCGGAAGACGGTGGCGGCGGGAGAATTCAACATTCACGCATGCGAATGCGCGCAGTGCGGAGACGTGAATTCAAGCATGCGAGGGCGAACCGTTAGGCCGTATAGCCGGCTGCGTAATTGTAACCAGTAAGAACGTTGGACGATCTTGAATTCGGAGAAGAAAAGAGAGAGAGTGATTGCAGTCTGTGCTGGAGCGGCCGACGCGCAGCAGCGATTGTGAGAGAGCGAGCGGAAGGGAAAACGTCTGTGTGTGCAGGAAACGCAATGTCGAAGGTCCCCCAGCTGCGAGTGTCTTCACTCCAAGTGCCGCAGATCGGTCTACGCGCATTCCAAGATGTGCTAACAGGGCTGAAGATCGATTTCCTCCTGTGGGGATGGAATTGGACATGTCCGGAGATGGTGCGCGAATATCTGCAGGAGAGACACAAGCCCTCGCGCGGATTCCGCCCACATCCAGAGAGGTGGGACATTTGTGACTGGGCGCAGGTGTTGGGCAGGTGTGCCGGCGAGGAAGGGTATCTCCTCTTCGAGGCCGATAGCGTGAAGGTGTCCAAGGAGGAAGAAATCTCCTACAATGAGCTTTTCAAAGTTGCCAGGCATCCCAAGAACGGTTTCTGGACACGGGATTACAAAGATCGATTGCGGAGAAATGTCGCGACTGCATTGCTGCAGATATTGCAGCCGACCAAGACCGCTTACATGCATGGTTGGCAAGTAGGATTTGTGGAGCTAGTGTTGTCAGGAGCTCCAGTTCATTGGGCACGGCTCCTGTGGAAGGTGACGCGCCAACATGCGCAAGAAGAGAGAGGAGGAACCCTCAATCATCTTTCGCCTTACTTGATTGTGTTTTATCGGGCGATGGGATGTTTGACAAATTCGGAGCGGACACGGTTCCCGCTGCTGACCCGGAGCTATCCACGAAGATACTCGCGGGAGGCCGAAGTAGACACGGATCCGGACGAGGCACTTGCTAGTCTACCTCCGGCTCCGCCTCCAGCAAGAGCAGCAGAAGAACGTCGAAGTGAGCGCATTCCGCGAAAGCGGAAATGGGATGAGAGACCTGAGGACAGATAGCCGGAAGTGCCAGCTGCGCCGACTCGTAGTCGGCCAACCAACGAGCCTCACAGCCGACCGAAACAGAGGGCACGCAAAGTGCCAACTAGTACTGAGGAGACCGGGCATACTCCGGTCCGGCGGAGTATCCTTCCCACGCAGGAGGAGATAATCGCGCAGATTCTGGGGAAGTGGGCAAATACCTCTGCGCAGAAGGCACCAATACCTTCGGAAGAAGACAGACGGACAGACAGTCGGCCGACTATGAGTCGGGCGACTGAAGGTCGACAAACGGAAGGAAGGCCGACTGAGCGGCGCGTTGAACCGGACAGCAGGCCGGAAGCAGAAGGGAGTTTGGCTGACGAGCCAACAACCCTCAGAGGGTCGTCTTTGGCGGAAGGCACTTCTGGGAAAACGCCGCCAGCAAGCAGGCCAAGTGGAGTGAAGACGCGCAGGGTAGATCCGACTGCCAGTCGGACACCTGCTAGTCGGCCGACTGCGAGTCGGTCAACAGAGAGTCGGCCAGATTCGCCGACTGCGAGACGGACAGGGCCGGCGACCATTGTGCGGACGCCTTCGGTGGACGCACCTCCAGCGAAGACACCTTCCGCGCAGATCGCGCCGGAAGGGCAGGCAGCAGAAGCGGGCGGTGCAAAGGTGACAAAAGTCACTGCGGCGTCGACCCCTTCGGAAACCAAAGATCGAGCCGGAACAGGGGCTCAAGCAGTGGGATCCTCCACTGCCTTGGATATTTTAGCAGGGAGTGGAGCGGCAGTCGCGGCGGAAGCTGCTGCGCGCCACAGTTCCAGGGAGTCGCCAAGGGATTCGGTGGCGACTGAAATCCTCGAAACAGAGGATGAGACGAGTTCGGAAGAGCGGGAAGCGGACTCTGTGCAGAAAACGCCAACAGGGGTGTTGTGCGAGCAGATAGTTCCACTCCTGCGATATCTGGATCGCAAGACATCCAAGTACTCGGGTACCGGAAAACCGCAGTTTTACGTGGAGACTGTCAAACGCAGGACGAGGAGCAAGGTGGCCACTTGGGCCTCTAGGTGCCAAACATTGCAGGATAAGAACACTACCCTCCGACAGCACCTGGCGGTCACGCAGAAGCTATACCAAACCCTGCAACAACAGAGGAAGGATGCGGCAACAAAAAACCAGGCGGATGCCGAGCTAATGCGGGCAAAGATCGAGTCGGAATTGCAGGAAGAGCGGAGACAAAACCGCATCTTAGCAGAAGAGCTTGCGCGTCAGAAGCGCGCCTTAGAAGAAAGTCAAAGTACACGCAAGGAGGATGAGGAATTGTTGCGCAACTTGCAATCCGAGTGCGCGGATTTGAGGGCGCAGCGCGCAGATGCGGAAATACAGCTAGCAGAGGTGGAAGGCAGCTGCCGGGCGCGAGAAGAGTTGGCGACGCGGGTGACTCACTGTCTAAAAAGATACGCCCATTGAGAGGTGGCAGCTAAAGAGAAGATCACACTCAGGGAGTTTGAGCTTCGGGCGGCGGCATTGACGGAGGGTGACAGTCGGAGTCGGCGGCGAGTAGCAAGGAAATTAGAAGCCTTCTTGTCGGGCGCGCGCGACACTATGGCGCACTTGGAGTCGGAAGTGACTGCAGCCCTCCGGCGTCTCGGGTTGCGCAGCTGGTCGGAAGATTGGCAAGGTAGAGATAGAGAGCGAGGCAGTCCGGCGCGCAGGAGGCGCAGCACCGGATCTGCAGAGTGCAGTAGCGTAGTTTGGTTTCGTGCAGGTGTTGCGAGTAGTAGATAGGATAGCGTAGTGATAGTTAGGACCTTAGAGGGTATAAAGTAGATCAAGCCGTTTTGCCTTGGGACTCTTCCAGTTGCGGAAGTGCAGATCATGAATTCACTTTCTTGGCGTGTTTGTGCATTTTGGTCCTGGCACCACGTAGAGAAGCTGCAGTATAGCGAAGTTACCGTATGTTGTAGTTGAAGGCCTTCGGCTGAATGTTCAGAGCTAGCACCCGGTTAGAGACTTGAGTAGTGCGGATCTACACCTGCGGGTGATTTCTGATGCTCAAAGCCGGCTGCGAGTTAGAGACTTGAACAGTTCCCCCTTACTCCTTCGAGTGACATATCCTGATTGTACTCCTACGGGAAGTTTCCCCTTAATGCCAAAGTGAAGTTTTATTACTTCGTGTAAGCCTTGGTTTGCAATTCAGGTTGTGTGTGTGTGTTACTGGATTGTGTCTCAGTTAAGTTCTCAGTGTGGCCTGTACCCCCTGCGTTTGGTGTGAGTCGAGGGTGACGTCCACGGCGTATGAAGGGGCTTCGTTCCGAAGTGGGAAGTCCAGTCCGGGTTCCCTACGCTAGTTCCTGGCGGAAGGGCAGTAAAAGCCGGAGTGGGAGTCACTACCTGCAGAGTCTCTGAGTGAACTTGTGAAACATTTTCCCCCTGAAATCCGAAGCGGAGGTCCTGACCGACCTCCGAGTTGTGCTTTTGCCAGTTTCAGGTGTGTGTGTGTGTGTGTTGAGTGACTACGCTGTACTGTGCATCCTCCGAGCCGAGTATCCTCCTCCGAGTCGAGCCTCCGAGTTGAGCACTGCAGTATTTCTGGGAGTGACAGTCGCCTGAGAATTCAAATTCTACAAAGTTTGTTAAACGTGACACTTTTACTCTGTGTGTTGCCTCTGTCCCTGTGGGTCTGATCTTTTTACCACCATACTGCAGTTTTAGCCTTTGGTGGGTTATTACACTGCACCCCAAAAATTTTTTTTCTTTATGACTAGTGGAATCTTGTTGGGCCATCGTGTTTTGTCGGATGGCATTGCAGTGGACATTGAGAAGGTCAAGGTCATCCTCGAGCTAGAGCCACCGACGAATCTGAGGGAGCTACGAGCATTTCTGGGTCATGTGGGCTACTACCGAAGATTCATACACATGTATGCGATCTTGGCGGCCGACCTGACCAAGTTGTTAAAAAAGGACGAGCCTTATGACTGGGGTAAGGAGCAGCAGTCAGCATTCGAGGCTCTTAAAGCAAAACTCACGACCGCTCCTATACTAAGGAGTCCAGACTGGGATCAACCTTTCCATGTCTACGTCGACACATCGGCATTCGCCATCGGTGTCGTCTTGAGCCAGAAGGATGACAACAAAAAGGACTACCCGATTTATTTTGCAAGCCGTCAGCTATCTCTAGCAGAGAGGAAGTACACCACGACGGAGAGAGAGGCGTTGGGGATGGTGTACTCCTGCAAGAAGTTTAGACACTACTTAATCTGTTACGAGTTTGTGTTCCATGTGGATCACTACGCCTTGCAGCATCTAGTCAAGAAAGCAGATCTGTCTTGTCGGATAGCCAGATGGGTGGTGTTGCTGTAGGAGTTTACCTACACGGTGCAGACCAGGAAGGGGATGCATCACGAAAACGCAGTTCTTATCAGATACTTATCCAAATTATGGACCCAGCCTACAGAGGAGGAACTAGTGGACGACTTTCCGGACGAACAGCTGTTTAAGTTGTCAGCGGGGCATGAGTCTCGATATGCAGAATTGTACCGGTACCTGCTCACGCTTCAATGTCCGGAGGGCATGGACTTGGAACAGAGGACTGTCTTTATACATAAGGCTGGCCCGTACCAACTCCAACAAGGAGTTTTGTTCAAGAAGATGGCAGACGAACGTTTGTGCAGATGCCTGGAGGAATTAGAGGTTCCAAGGGTAGTAAGCGCGATGCACACCGAAGATGCGGGTGGTCACTATGCCACCCGGAATACAGTCACGAAGATTGTGAATGCAGGATATTGGTGGCCGACCATGTTTAAGGATGTTCTTGACTACATTCAAAAGTGCGACAGCTGCCGGAGGACAGGGAGACCAACGCCTACAACACGGTGGCCCCTGACGCCCATCATGCCTCTAGCATCTTTCGAGAAGTGGGGCATCGACTTCGTAGGGCCAATACAACCCGTGACTAGAAACACACGAAGGCGCTACATCCTAGTAGCTACGGACTACGCAACCAAGATGGTGGAGGCCAAGGCCACTCAAAGGGATGATGCAGCAACAGTAGCTGCCTTCCTGTTCGACTCGATCATCACGCGCTACGGATGTCCTTTAGAACTAGTCAGCGACCGAGGCACACACTTTTTAAACCAGATAATCGAAGATCTGACAAGGCATTTTCACATCAAGCACCGGAAGACTACCCCATACAATCCCAAGGCGAATGGATTGACGGAGAAGTCCAATGGTCTGTTGTGTAAAATCCTGCTCAAGGTCACGGTAAACCACGCTTACGACTGGGAAACAAAGTTAGCAGCCGCACTATGGGCGTACCGGACAGCCGAGAAGATTACGACGAAACAGACACCATACTTTTTGGTGTATGGTCAACATCCGATCCTGCCAATTGATTTCGAAGTACCCACCCAACGAACGTTGGACCTAAGAAGGGTGAGTGCGGAGGAGAGTCAACTCTACAGGTTGTAGGAAGTCATGGTACTGGAGGAAAGGAGACGCGAAGCCGAGGAACGCACTAGGCGAATTCAGCTCCGCAGAAAGAAGAGGATCAAACCCGTGCTCCTTCAGAAGGGCAATTTGGCGCTGCTCTACGACAATAGGCATGCCAGATTCCAAGGCAAACTGTACCTAAGATGGATGGGACCATACAGGGTCGTCGAAGTCTTTCCGAACGGATCCATCCAACTTGCGGACTTGACATGAGAATTACTAGGCACCCGAGTGAACGGGTGGCTTTGAAGAAATACCACGTATGAGTGTTTGCGTGGGCGCTCACAATTGAGGTTGGGAGCATGTGGTACCCCACTTTTGGTATTTTTGAGGAATTTAAAACATTTTTGGAAAACTGTACCGCGGCAGTAGTGTAAATAGCCATCGGTGCATCAAAATAGAGTGAAACTGGAGGATCTCGGAGAATCTCGAAAGATCTCGTAGAATCCAGAAGTTGGGCGCAACGTCTGGGACAGGCACTGCCCTAGATACGGGCTCTGAAGGAGTATCCCTTTGGTGCAAGGCGCAACGTCTGGGACAGGCACTGCCCTAGATACGGGCTCTGAAGGAGTATCCCTTTGGTGCAAGGCGCAAAATCCGCCTTCGGCGCTAGAGGTCAAGGCGCGAAATCCGCCTTCAGAACCTGGTCAATTCCCGAATGCCTTGTCTTAGTTAGGGTCTCCTTGGAAAGACCTTGACGCGCTGATTCTAACGAGCCCAAGAACGCCACGAACGGATGAGGGCTCCGGGAGTTATGAAGGTTGCAAGACACTCAGCTTCTCGCCTACGAGTAGGCGAGGAAAGTTTGTCCTATGCGCGGACGAGGGAAGTCCGCCTACGCGTAGGCGAAATGGGGTTTGACGTCGGCGGGATGTCCGCCGCGGATGTCGCCTACTCGTAGGCGGGGAGGACTAACACCTCTGCACAGGCGGACGAGCGAAGGCCGCCTACGCACAAGCGCTTCGGCGTCGGCGGGAAATCCGCCTTCGGCCCTAGAAATGCGCCTACGGGGTTGGAAATTGTACGGCGCCTTTGGCGCCAGCGCATCGCGGACGGGCGAGGACCCAACGGAGTAGCAAAATCCGTACGGACCGTACGGACGGAACGGACGAGTGCGCCTGTAATAACCCACTAAAGGCTAAAACTGCAATATAGTGGTAGAAAGGTCGAACCCACAGGGACAGAGGAACACATAGGGTACAAAGTGTCACGTTTAACAGACTATTGAGGAGTTTGAATGCTCAGGCGACTGTCACTCCCAGAAATACTGCAAGTGTCCATGTAATAACCCACCAAAGGCTAAAACTGCAGTATGGTGGTAAAAAGATCGAACCCAGGGACAGAGGCAACACACAAAGTAAAAGTGTCACGTTTAACAGACTTTTGTAGAGTTTGAATTCTAGGCGACTGTCACTCCCAGAAATACTGCAGTGCTCGACTAGGAGGCTCGACTCGGAGGAGGATCTCAACTCGGAGGATGCTCGGAGGATGCACGGTACAGCGTGGTCACTCAACACACACACACACACCTGAAACTGGCAAAAAGCACAACTCGGAGGTCGGTCAGGACCTCCGCTTCGGATTTCAGGAGGAAAGTGTCTCACAAGTTCACTCAGAGGTTCTGCAGGTAGTGCCTCCCACTCCGGCTTTTACTGCCCTTCCGCCAGGAACTAGCGGGGGTACCCGGACTGGACTTCCCACTTCGGAACGAAGCCTCTACATACGCCGTGGACGTCACCCTCGACTATCACACCAAACGCAGGGAGTGCAGACCTGACTGAGAACTTACTGAAAACACGATCCAGTAACACACACACAACCTGAATTACAAACCAAGGTTTACACGAAGTAATGAAACTTCACATTGGCATTCAGGGGAAACTTCCCGTAGGAGTACAATCAGGATATGTCACTCGAAGGAGTAAGGGGGAACTGTTCAAGTCTCTAACTCGCAGCCGGCTCTGAGCATCAGAAATCACCCGCAGGTGCAGATCCGCACTACTCAAGTCTCTAACCGGGTGCTAGCTCTGAACATTCAGCCGAAGGCCTTCAACTACAACATACGGTAACTTCGCTATGCTGCAGCTTCTCTACGTGGTGCCAGGACCAAAATGCACAAACACGCCAAGAAAGTGAGTTCCTGATCTGCACTTCCGAAACTGGAAGAGTCCCAAGGCAAAACGCCTTGATCTACTTTATACTCTCAAAAGATCCTAACTAGCACTACGCTATCCTATCTACCACTCGCAGCATCTGCGCGAAATCAAACTACTCTACTGCACTCAGCAGATCCGGTGCTGCGCCTCCTGCGCGCCGGACTGCTCCGCTTACTATCTCTACCTTGCCAGTCTTCCGACCGGCTGCGTAACCCAAGGCGTCGGAGCGCTGTGGTGACTTCCGACTGCAAGTGCGCCATAGTGTCGCGCGCACCCGACAAGAAGGTTTCTAATTTTCTTGCCACTCGCCGCCGACTCCGACTGTCACCCTCCGTCAATGCCGCCGCCCGAAGCTCGAACTCCCTGAGTGTAATCCTCTCTTGAGCTGCCACCTCCCAATGGGCGTATCCTTTTAGACAATGAGTCACCTGTGCCGCCAACTCTCCTCGCGCCCTGCAGCTGCTCTCCACCTCGGCCAGCTGCATTTCTAATCCCGCACGTTGTGCCCTCAAATCCGAGCACTCGGATTGCAAGTTGCACAACAACTCCTCATCCTCCTTGCGGGCTCTTTGACTTTCTTCTAAGGCGCGCGTCTGGCGCGCAAGCTCGGCTGCTAGGACTTGGTTCTGTCTCCGCTCCTCCTGCAATTCCGACTCGATCTTTGCCCGTATTAGTTCGGCATCCGCCTGACTTTTCGTTGCCGCATCCTCCTTCTGCTGCTGCAAGGCTTGGTATAGCTTCTGGGTGACCGCCAGGTGTTGTCGGAGGGCGGTGTTCCTATCCACATATACTCCGCACCTAGAGGCCCACTTTGCCACCTTGCTCCTCGTCCTTCTCCTGATAGTCTCCACATAAGACTGCGGTTTTAAAGCACTTGCGTATTTGGATGTCTTGCGATCCAGATATCGCAGGAGTGGAACTATCTGTTCGCACAGCACCCCTGTTGGCGTTTTCTGCACCGAATCCGCTTCTTGCTCTTCCGAGCTCGTTTCATCCTCAGTCTCGAGGATTTCAGTCGCCACCAAATCCCTTGGCGACTCCCTGGAACTGTGGCGCGTAGCAGCTTCCGCTGCGACTGCTCCTCCACTGCCTGCTAAAATATCCAGGGCAGTGGGAGATCCCACTGCTTGAGCCCCTGTTCCGGCTCGATCTTCGGTTTGTGAAGGGGTCGACGCCGCAGTGACTTTTGTCACTCTTGCACCGCCCGCTTCTGCTGCCTGTCCTTTCGGCGCAATCTGCGCGGAAGGTGTCCTTGCTGAAGGTGCGTCCGCCGAAGGCGTCCGCACACTGGTCGTTGGCCCCATCCGTCTCGCAGTCGGCGAATCCGGCTGACTCTCTGTTGTCCGACTCGCAGTCGGCCGACCAGCAGTTGTCCGACTGGGAGTCGGATACACCCTGCGCGTCTTGACTCCACTTGGCCTGCTTGCTGGTGGCGTTCTTCCGGAAGTGCCTTCCGCCGAAGACGACCCTCTGAGGATTGTTGGCTCGTCAGCCAAACTCTCTTCTGCTTCCGGCCTGCTGTCCGGTTCAACGCGCCGTTCAGTTGGCCTTCCTTCCGCTTGTCGACCTTCAGTCATCCGACTCGAAGTCGGCCGACTGTCAGTCCGTCCATCTCCTCCCGAAGGCCGTGGTGCCTTCTGAGCAGAGGTATCTGCCGTCTTCCCTAGGATCTGCGCGATTATCTCTTCCTGTGTGAGATTCCGCCGGGTCGGAGTTCACCTGGTCTCCTCAGTAACAGTTGGCATTTTGCGTGCCCTCTGTTTTGGTCGACTGTGAGGCTCGGGGGTGGGCCGACCACGAGTCGGCGCAGCTGGCACTTCCGGCTGCCTGTCCTCAGGTCTCTCATCCCACTTCCGCTTTCGCGGAATGCGCTCACTTCGACGTTCTTCTGCTGCTCTTGCTGGAGCCGGAGCCGGAGGCGTACTGGCAGGTTCCTCGTCCGGATCCGTGTCTACTTCGGCCTCCCTTGAATATCTACCTGGATAAGTCCGGGTCAGCTGTGGAAACCGTGTTTTCTCAGCATTTGTCAAACATCCCATCGCCCGGTAAAACACGATTAAGTAAGGCGATAGATGATTGAGGGTTCCTCCCTTCTCTTCTTGCGCATGTTGGCGCGTCACCTTCCACAGGAGCCGTGCCCAATGCACCGGAGCTCCTGACAACACTAGCTCCACAAACTCTACCTGCCAACCATGCATGTAAGCGGTCTTGGTCGGCTGCAATATCTGCAGCAATGCCGTCGCGACATTTCTCCGCAATCGATCCTTGTAATCCCGTGTCTGGAAACCGTTCTTGGGATGTCTGGGAACTTTGAAGAGCTCATTGTAAGAGACTTCTTCCTCCTGGGACACCTTCACGCTATCGGCCTCGAAGAGGAGATCCCCTTCCTCGCCGGCACACCTGCCCAACACCTGCGCCCAATTGCAAATGTCCCATCTCTCTGGGTGTGGGTGAAATCCGCGAGAAGGCTTGTGTCTCTCCTGCAGATACTCGCGCACCATCTCCGGACATGTCCAATTCCACCCCCATAGGAGAAAATTGAGCTTCAGCCTCAACAGCACATCTTGAAATGCGCGTAGACCGATCTGCGGCACCCTGAGTGGAGACACTCGCAGCTGGGGAACCTTCGACATCGCGTTGCCTGCACACACACAAGCGTTCTCCCTTTCGCTCGCTCTCTCACAATCGCCACTGCGCGTCGGCCACTCAAGCACTGACTGCTCACTCTCTCTGCGCTCGTCCAAGATCGCTACTCACAATTCTTTCAAGGTCCGCCAAGATCCTTGCGCAACTCGTCTCCGCACTCTCTACTCTCACTGCAGGTCGCTCCGCCCTTGCGCGTAATCTTGGAAACTGGAAATCGCAAAGTCAAGAATGAGAGAATGAGACTGGAGCGCAGTCTTTTCTTCTCCGATTTCAAGAACGTCCAACGTTCTTACTGGTTGCAACGTACGCAGCCGGCTATACGGCTTAACGGTTCGCCCTTTGCATGCGCGAATTCACGTCTCCGCACTGCGCGCATTCGCATGCTTAAACGTTGAATCCTCCCGCCGCCGCCACCTTCCGGACTCGAGTCCGCTGCAGGGTATACGTCGGCCCTGTTGTCTTTTCCTAACCCGCCCTTCTCCGGAGGCGTGTCGCCGCTGGTGCGTTCATTATCCGTCGGCGCCTTGCTGGAGGCGCACATCCAGCCGGAGCGAATTACGCCGGCGCGCAGTCGTACCGTCTATTTTGTCCTTTATGCTTCGTCCGTTGCTGCCGGCGCATATCCGTCAGCGCAACTCATGCTAGCGCATCCGGCCGTCAGCGCCACGTCGGAGGCGTACATCCGACCGGCGCTTTCCTTCCATGAACAGCCGCCAAAGGCGCTTCCGACTCTGAGTTGGTTTCCTCCTATGAGCGCGTGATTCCGCCGAAGGCGCATCGCCGAGGGCGTACGGGAATCCTTTCCGGCTGTGAACCCTAGCGCGAACGGCGCATGTCCTGCTACGAGTTTTCCGACGCTCATAACTTCTCCATTCCTGATCCATCTCCGACGCTTTTGGACTCGTTAGAACGAGCGTCCCGAGCTCTTTCTAATGCAACCTCAACTAACTGGATCTACCGTGTATCCCGATTGTTATGAAGGTTTCCCCTTTCCGCGCTAGCGGCGCTTCGCCGAAGGCGCACTCATGGTCGGACGCCTTTAGAGGTCCGGGCCCTTCTCCTGACGTCTTTAGCAAAACCTCCTCCTGAGGTGTCTGCGCCGGAAGCGTAGCTTCCTTATACGCTGGAGGCGCGTGAGTAGAGACACCTCAAAAAAGGAGCTTTTGCCGAAGGCGCCGAAGACATTGGCGTTGGTACATCCGACTACGTGATTCTTTGTGTCCTTGTGACGATCTCATCAATCCACTCTATTTAGCGTACCCTTCTCTAGCTACAAACACTGCTTTGGTACTAGTTTTCTAAAATTGTTTAAATTCTGCAAAAAAAACAAAAAGTGTGTTACCACAGTCCACTCGGAGCGCACTCGGAGGTCGCACAGTGCAGCGTAACACACACACACACACACCTGAAACTACAGAAACACAACCCAGAGATCCGTTAGGACCTCCACTCAAGATTTCAGGAGGAAAGTCTCTCGCGAGCACACTTAGCGAAGCTGCGGGTAGTGACTTCCAACTCCGGCTTTTACAACACTTCCACTAGCTTGCTGCTAGTGTAGGAAACCCGGTTTGGACTGCCTACTTCGGATCGAAGTCGCTCATACGCGGTGAACAACACTCTCAACTCACAAAACGCGCAGAGAACACAGGTCCGCACTGAAGGACTCACTGAGAAACATTTCAGTAACACAACAACAGTCTATTGAAGAGTTTGAATTCTCAGGCACTTGTCATTCCCAGAAATACTACAGGGGTTACCCTGAAGGCACCTGCTGCAGCGTAACCTGAATTTACAACCAAGGCTTACACGAAGTAGCAAAACTTCACTTTGGCATTTAGGGGAAAAATCCCGAAGGAGTACAATCAGAAACAAACACTCGAAGGTGTAGGAGCGAAACTATCCAAGTATCTAACCAGTCACTGGCTCTGAGCATCGGCAGTCACCCGCAGGTGCAGATCCGAACTACTCAAGTCTCTAACCAATGTACTAGCTCTGAACATCCGGCCGAAGGCCTTCAGCTACAAAATGCGGAACGCCAAGTTGTAGCTCCTCGTGCGTGGTGACAGAACTAAGGGCACGAACATGCAGAGAAAATGAGTTCCTGATCTGTACTTCTGAAATTGGGAAAGAACCCAAGGCAAAACGCCTTGAACTATTTTATACCTCCTAAATCCTAACTAGCACTACACTGCACTACGCTACACGCCGGCACGGAACCACGCTACACTACACTCCGCGGAACCTATGCTACGTCTCCTGCGCGACGGATTGCCGCGCACTAACTCCCTACCCTGCCAGTCTTCCGCTCGACTGCGCAGTCCTAACCGCTGCAACGCCGCGGACACCTCCACCTCGAGGGTGGACATGGTATCCCGCGCCTTCGACAGAAAAGCGTCTAGCTTCTTCGCCACCTTCCGCAGACTCCTGCTGTCGCCTGCCAACAACCCTGCTGCGCGAAGTTCAAACTCACGCAGTGTGAGTTTCTCCTGCGCCGCCACTTCCCAGTGGGCGTAGCCCTTGAGACAGTGGGCGACACGCCCCGCCATCTCCTCCTTCGTGCGATCTGCCTCTCGCCTGCGATCCTCTTCAATTACCACTAACTGCGATTCGGCCTCCGCACGCTGCGCTCTCAATTCACCACACTCTCACTGTAGCCTGCGGATTAAATCCTCATCCGCCTGCCGTGTGAGCTGACACTCCGCCAACAAACGCGTCTGTCGCACGAGCTCTTCTGACAGAATCTGATTCTGAGTTTTCTCAGACATCAAATCCGTCGTGGTCTTCACCACATCTCTGGTGAGCTCTTCCAATCTCTCCTTCCTCATCCTGTCGAGGGCGTGCGATTTCCTGTCAATGTTGTTCTGCCCCCATAAACAGGCATGCCTCTCCCTCAATTCCTTCAACTCCTGGTCCACTCTAGCTAGTAGCTTGCTAGTGTGGACTTTAGTGCGAGTCCGCCTGCGCACTAATTCGATGTAAGATCCCGGCTGAAGTGGATCGGCGTATTTATCGAATTTGCGATCCAAGTACTTCAGCAACGGTATCACCTGCTCAGAGAGCGCCGCCGCAGGCGCTTCAACAATTTCCTCCTCCTCCTCCTCGGTATCCCCGGCTCCCGACATTGCTTCGGTGGAGCCTCCGTCTTCATCATCCGAGTTGAGGATTTCAGTCGCCATTGATTGCGTCGGCGACTGACCCGAGTGGGGCTGCACGTCGTCAACGTGTGCTGCCTGCGAAGGCATCGCTGCAGCCTCGCTGCTCTTCGCCAAAATGTCCAAGGCGGTGGGCGAATGTGGCCGTGCTGCATCCCCGTCGCCTTCTACCGTATCCTCTCTGCCGCCGACGTCCGCCGCCGAAGGCGATCGAGCGGAGGGTGTCTGCGCGGGGTTTGATTGCGCATCGCGCACCGAAATTTCGTCCCGCGAACAGTCAATCCGCTCCTTCGTCAGGTGCTGCTCCCTCGATCGGTCCTGCGCGAGGGCTGTGTCTGGCTTGTGCGCAGGCGCAAATGCCGGCGCCTTGTCCGCCGCAGGCGCAGCGCCGAAGGCGTCTATCGCCAAAGGCGATATAGCCGGGGGCCGCTCGCCTGATGTCCCTTGGCCCGTAGGCCCTACCGCCGAAGGCGCATCTACCGGCGGACTATCCGCCGATGGTGCAGCCTCCGCACGCTCCTTGCTCGCATCTCTTTGGCCTGAAGGCCCTGGCGCCAAAGGCGCAAATCGCGGCGCGTTGTGCGCCGGAGGGTCTGGTCCCGAAGGCCCGTGTCCCGTAGGCGGATCTTCTGCCGGCTCCTTCCCCTTCCTACGTTGGAACGGGGGTGATTCCTGCCTGTGCACAGGCGGCACGTGTTGAGGCGACCTGTGCACAGGCGAACGCCTGTGCACAGACGGACTGCTTCTTCCCACGCGTAGGCGTAGGTCCACGTCCGCTTGTGATCGCCGATCCGTCGAGGCTCGCCTGTCCGTGGTAACTCCGGAGGCCCTCGGCCCGTAGGCGGCCTCTCGTTCGTCGAAGGTGCAGCGGGGTCCGTTGCTCCTGCAGACGTCCGCGCTTCCTCGTTCTTGTCCGGCGACGCACTTCCTTTCTCCGTCGCAATCGTCGCCGTGTCCGCGCTGCTGCCTGGTAACACAAGCCTGCGCGCCTTCTGCTTCGGCCGGCTGTACGATTCGTACAACGGCCGCGGTCGAAAGGGAGCAGTGGGTTCTTGATGCTGCTCCTCTTCGGACTCCTCGGTCCATCGCCGCTTCCGCGGCACTCTTGCTGCAGGAGTATTTCTCCCTTCGTCCCTCCGCCTCGACGGAGTAGAGGTCGGCGACTCCTCTGCATCAGTGTCGACCTCGTTCTCCCGCACATACCTCCCGGGATGGTCGACGGACAACGGCGGAAAACGAGCAAGCTGCGCCGCGGTCAAACAATTTCGCTGTCTATAAAAATTGATGAGGAAAGGAGAGAGATGATTTAGAGTTCCCCCCTTCTCCTCAAAAGCGTGCTGTCGCATCACTCTGTGCAGGATGCTCGCCCAGTGAATTGGAGCTCCCTCGATGATGCACTCCACAAAAGAGACCTGCCACAATGTGATGTAGCAGGCGCGGTGTGGCTGCAGTAATTGCAGCAGTGCCGTCGCTATAATCCGGCGGAAACGATCTTTGTAATCGCGGGTCTTGTACCCATTCTTGGTAGACTTCTCCCGCTTGAACAACTCCACAAATTGCGCCTCGTCCTGCTT
The DNA here is from genome assembly GCA_037833965.1 of Marchantia polymorpha subsp. ruderalis. Taxonomy (NCBI): domain Eukaryota; kingdom Viridiplantae; phylum Streptophyta; class Marchantiopsida; order Marchantiales; family Marchantiaceae; genus Marchantia; species Marchantia polymorpha. The sequence continues at coordinate 1,778,437 of AP031357.1, forward strand.
GGACACCTTGACGCTCTCACTATCAAAGAGGAGGTGCCCTGGGATGCCGGCACATCTCCCCAATGCCTGCGCCCAATCTTGGACCGTCCACCGATCGACATGCGGCCGCAATCCGCGCGTAGGTGGTCCCTGTGGCTCTAGCCACTCGCGCGCCATATCCACACAGATGTAGTTCCATCCCCATAGCAAGAAATCGAGCTTTCTTGCTATCAGCCGCTCCTCGAAAGCGCGCAGCCCGTTCTGTGGCAGTCGGAGCGGCAGCATCCGCAATCGGCCCAGTCTCGTCATTGCGTTCTTGGAGTTCGCCTGCTCGCTAATTCTCCTTCCGCTCCGCTCGAGCTCCTTTCTTCCTCGGCAAACTCTAATCTCCCTCAATTCCAAATCACGCGCACTCACTTCTCCCTCAATCACCAAGAAATCCTCTACGCGGCGATGTCGAGAATGCTTAGCAGCTAGCAGATGGACGCGCGCAGCTCGCACTAGAGAATGAAATCGCGAATTCAAGAATGGGACGCTCTCCGTCTCCCGGTCGAAGGTCATGGTCGGCTCTTGCTCGTGAAGGACGACTCAATTGATGGCCGCGCCGGCTCTACGCTAAAACGGTCTCCGCTCTCACGCGCGGCTTCACGCTCCGCCGACGCCGATTTAACTCTCACGCTCGAATTGGCGAATTTGAACTCCGCGAGCGTACTACGCCGCGGACATGGGTGCGCAGCGCCGAAGGCGGATTTTCCGCCTTGCACGGTACACTCGTTCGTACCGCTCCTCAGCCAATCCTCTTCTGCCTCGGCGCTTGTCCGCACGTCGGACAAAAGTTCAACTCCCACCTGCGCCCAGGCGGACTCCTCGGCGGATTTTCCGCCTGCGCGGAACTTCACCCGCTTGTGCACAGGCGCTCGCCTACGCGAAGGCGAAGTCCGTCCGCGTCGATGCGCGGGCGCGGAAGGCGTTGACCGCGGTCAACCGCCTCCGTCAAGACTGTCCGTTCCTTGTCTCTCCGTCGGCGCGCTCCGCCGCCGCAACTCCATCCGTCCAAGAGCGCATCCATCCGTCCCGTTCGTACAGTCCGTACGGTCCGTACGGATTTTACTATTCTGGCGGCTGCTTGCTCGTCCGCGGCGTTGCGCTGGCGTAGAAGGCGCCGTACAATTTCTACCTCACAAGGCGCATTTCTAGGGCCGAAGGCGGATTTCCCGCCGACGCTGAAGCGCCTGTGCACAGGCGCTAGCCTGTGCGTAGGCGAACTTTGCGCCTACATCAAAACCCTATTTCGCCTGTGCGCAGGCGAACTTCCTCCGTCCGCGCATAGGACAAAACTTCTCCGCCTCTACACAGGCGAAGAGCTGAGTATCTTACAACCTTCACAACTCCCGGAGTCCTCATCCGTTGTTGGCGTTCTTGGGCTCGTTGGAATCAGCGCGTTGAGCTCTTTCCAACAAGACCCTAACTATGTCAAGACGTTTGGGGGTTGACCTAAATATGAAGGATTTCCCTACCGCCGCGGACGCAGCGCCGAAGGCGGATTTTGCGCCTTGCGCTGAAGGGATCATACCTTCAGAGCTCGCAGGGAGGGTGGTGCCCTTCCTTGACGCTGCACACAACTCCTAGATTCTACGAGGTCCCTCGAGAATCTCTGCGATCTTCCGAATTCCCTCTATTTTGATGCACCGAAGGCTATTTACATTGCTGCCTTGGTACAGTTTTCCAAAAATGTTTTAATTTCCTCAGAATTACCAAAAGTGGGGTACCACAGCGCCTTCGGCCGGTCGGAGTTACGGAGACCGGAGCGCCGACGGAGAGGCGAGATAAATGGACAGACTAGACGGAGTCCGTTGACCGCGGTCAACGCCTTCGGCACAGCCGCCTCCGGCGCTGCGCCTACGACGAGGGACCTACGCGGACGAACGTCTGCTACGCGGACGGAATTCGCCTACGCGTAGGCGAGCGCCTACGCACAGGCAGATGAAGCTCCACGCCGGCGGAGATTCCGCCGGGGATCCCGCTTACGTAGAAGGGAGTTCAATTTTTGTCCGATGCGCGGACGATCGCCTTCGGCGGAGCGGGACTGGCCAAAGATAAGTACGAACGAGTGCAGCGCGCAAGGCGAGAAATCCGCCTTCGGCGCTGCGCACCCATGTCCGCGGCGTAGTACGCTAGCGGAGTTCGAATTGCCAATTCGAGCGTGTGAGTTAAGTCGGCGTCGGCGGAGCGTGAAGCCGCGCGTGAGAGAGGAGGCCGTTATAGCGCGGAGCCGACGCAGCCATCAAGTGATTCGACCTTCATGACCGAGAGCCGACCATGACCTTCGACAAGGAGACGGAGGACGCCCCATTCTTGAATTTGCGATTTCACTTTCTAGTGCGAGCTGCGCGCGTCCACCTGCTAGCTGTTAGACACTCTAGGCATCGCCGCGCGGAGAATTACTCAGTAGCAGAGAGAGAATTGAGTGCGCTGTAATAACCCACTAAAGGCTAAAACTGCAATATAGTGGTAGAAAGGTCGAACCCACAGGGACAGAGGAACACACAGGGTATAAAGTGTCACGTTTTAACAGACTATTGAGGAGTTTGAATTCTCAGGCAACTGTCACTCCCAGAAATACTGCAAGTGTCCACTCGGAGCGCACTCGGAGGTCGCACAGTGCAGCGTAACACACACACACACACCTGAAACTACAGAAACACAACCCAGAGATCCGTTAGGACCTCTACTTCAAGATTTCAGGGGGAAAGTCTCTCAAGAGTACACTCGGCAAAGCTGCGGGCAGTGACTTCCAACTCCGGCTTTTACAACGCTTCCACTAGCTTGCTGCTAGTGTAGGAAACCCGGTTTGGACTGCCTACTTCGGATCGAAGTCACTCATACGCGGTGAACAACACTCTCAACTCACAAAACGCGCAGAGAACACAGGTCCACACTGAAGGACTCACTGTGAAACGTTCCAGTAACACAACAACAGTCTATTGAAGAGTTTGAATTCTCAGGCACTTGTCATTCCCAGAAATACTACAGGGGTTACCCTCAAGGCACCTGCTGCAGCGTAACCTGAATTTACAACCAAGGCTTACACGAAGTAGCAAAACTTCACTTTGGCATTCAGGGGAAAAATCCCAAAGGAGTACAATCAGAGAGAAACACTCGAAGGTGTAGGGGCGAAACTGTTCAAGTATCTAACTAGTCACTGGCTCTGAGCATCGGCAGTCACCCGCAGGTGCAGATCCGAACTACTCAAGTCTCTAACCAATGGACTAGCTCTGAACATTCGGCCGAAGGCCTTCAGCTACAAAATGCGGAACGCTAAGTTGTAACTCCTCGTGCGTGGTGACAGAACTCAAGGACACAAACACGCAAAGGAAATGGGTTCCTGAACTATACTTCTGAGTTTGGGAAAGAACCCCAGGCAAAACGCCTGGAACTATTTTATACCTTCTAAGTCCTACCTAACACTACACTGCACTACGCTACACGCCTGCACGGAACCACGCTACACTACACTCCGCGGAACCTGTACTACGTCTCCTGCGCGGCCGACTGCCGCGCACTAACTCCCTACCCTGCCACTCTTCCGCTCGACTACGCAGTCCCAACCGCTGCAACGCCGCGGACACCTCCCCCTCGAGGGCGGACATGGTATCCTGTGCCTTCGACAGAAAGGCCTCGAGCTTCTTCGCTACCTTCCGCCGACTCCTACTGTCGCCTGACAACAACCCGGCTGCGCGCAATTCAAACTCACGCAGTGTGAGTTTCTCCTGCGCCTTCACTTCCCAGTGGGCGTAGCCCTTGAGACAGTGGGCGACTCGCCTTGCCGTCTCCACCTTCGTGCGATCCGCCTCCTTCCTGCGATCCTCTTCAATGGTCACTAATTGCGATTCGGCTTCAGCACGTTGCGCCCTCAATTCGCCACACTCTGACTGTAAACTGCGGATTAATTCTTCATCCGCCTGCCGTGCGAGCTGACATTGTTCCAACAACCGCGTCTGTCGCACGAGCTCCTCTGACAAAATCCGATTCTCGGCCTGCTCAGAGTTGAGTGCTTCCTTGACCTTCACCTGCTCCTTGGTGAGCTCGCCCAGTTTCTCATCCTTCATCTTCTCGGAGTGCTTGTAGAATTTCTGATTAAGCTTGTACTGTCCCCACAAGCACTCATGCTTCTCCTTCAAGTCCCTCAACTCCTGGTCCACTCTAGCTAATAGCTTGCTGGTGTGGACTTTAGTGCGAGTCCGCCTGCGCACTAACTCGATGTAAGATCCCGGCTGGAGTGGGTCGGCGTATTTATCGACCTTGCGATCCAAGTACCGCAGCAACGGAATCACCTGCTCAGAGAGCGCCGCCGCCGGCGCTCCAACAATTTCCTCCTCCTCCTCCTCGGTGTCTTCTGCTCCTGACATTTCTTCCGTGGAGCCTCCGTCCTCATCATCCGAGTGGAGAATTTCAGTCGCCATTGATTGCGTCGGCGACTGCCCCGAGTGGGGCTGCACGTCCTCGACGTGTGCTGCCTGCGAAGGCACGGCTGCAGCCTCGCTGCTCGTCGCCAAAATGTCTAAGGCGGAAGGCGAATGTATCCGAGCGGCATCCCCGTCGCTCGCTGGTTGATTGCCCACCGCATTCTCTCTGTCGCCGTCGTCCGTCGCCGAAGGCGATCGAGCGGAGGGTGGCTGCGCGGGGTTGGATTGCGCATCGCGCATCGAGATGTCGTCCCGCGGACAGTCACTCCGCTCCTCCGTCTGCTGCTCCCTTGATCGGTCCGTGGGGGCTGTGCCCGGCCCGTGCGCAGGCGCATGTGCCGGCGCCTTGTCCGCCGCAGGCGTAGCGCCGCGGACATCTATCGCCGAAGGCGACATGGCCGGGGGCCGCACGCCCGATGCTCCTTGGCCTATAGGCCCTACCGCCGAAGGCGCATCTATCGGCGTACTTCCCGCCAATGGTGCGGCCTCCGCACGCTCTCTGCTCGTATCCCCTCGGCTCGAAGGCCCTGGCGCCGAAGGCGCGAATTGCGGCGCGTGGTGCGCCGGAGGGTCTGGCCCCGAGGGCCGGTGTCTCGTAGGCGGTTCTTCCGCCGGCTCCTTCCCCTTCCTACGTTGGAACGGGGGTGATTCTTGCCTGTGCACAGGCGGCACGTGTGGAGGTGTTCTGTGCACAGGTGACCTGTGCACAGGCGACCTGTGCACAGGCGAGCGCCTGTGCACAGGCGGACTGCTCCTTCCCACGCGTAAGCGTAGATCCACGTCCACTTGTGTTCGCCGATCCGCGGAGGCTCGTCCGTCCGCGGAGGTTCGCCTGTGCGCAAACGGAACATCTGTCCGCATCGCACGTGGTAACTCCGGAGGCCCTTGGCCCGTAGGCGGCCTCTCTCCCGACGAGGTTGCAGCGTGGCCCGTCGCTCCTGCGGTCGTCCGCGCTTCTTCTCGCCTCTCTGGCGACGCACTTCCTATCTCCGTCGCAATCGTCGCCGTGTCTGCACTGTCAGCTGGCAACACCAGTCTGCGTGCCTTCTGCTTCGGCCGGCTGTATGGCTCGCACAGCGGCCGCGGTCGAATGGGAACAGAGAGTTCTTGATGCTGCTCCTCTTCGGCCTCTTCCCTCCATCGCCGCTTCCGCGGCACTCGCGCCGCAGGGGTGTGTCTCCCTTCGTCTCTCCGTCTTGATGGGGTAGAAGTCGGTGACTCCTCCGCATCAGTGTCGACCTCGTTCTCCCGCACATACTTCCCGGGATGGTCGATGGACAATGGCGGAAAATGTTCAAGCTCCGCCGCTGTCAAACAATTCCGCTGTCGATAAAAATTGATGAGGAAAGGAGAAAGATGGTTTAGCGTTCCCCCCTTCTCCTCAAACGCGTGCTGTCGCATCACTCTGTGCAGGATGCTCGCCCAGTGAATTGGAGTTCCCTCGATGACGCACTCCACAAAAGAGACCTGCCACAATGTGATGTAGCAGGCGCGGTGCGGCTGCAGTAATTGCATCAGCGCCGCGGACAAAGTCCGGCGAAATCGATCTTTGTAATCACGGGTCCTGTACCCATTCTTGGTAGACCTCCCGGTCTTGAACAGCTCCACAAATTGCGCTTCTTCTTGCTTGGTCACCTTGATGCTCTCGCTGTCGAAAAGGAGATGCCCTGGCATGCCAGCACATCTTCCCAACGCCTGCGCCCAATCTTGGACTGTCCACCGGTCAACATGCGGACGCAATCCGCGCGAGGGTGGTCCCTGTGGCTCTAGCCACTCGCGCACCATATTCGCGCAGATGTAATTCCATCCCCATAGCAAGAAATCGAGCTTTCTTGCTATTAAGCGCTCTTCGAAAGCGCGCAGCCCGTTCTGCGGCAGGCGAAGTGGCACCATCCGCAATCTGCTCGGTCTCGTCATTGCGTTCCTTGGGTTCGCTCGCCCGCTCATTCTACTTCCGCACTGTCCGCGTTTCCTTCTCTCTCGGCAAACTCTAATCGCTCTCAATTCCAAATCACGCGCACTCACTTCTCCCTCAATCAACAAGAAATCTCCTGTGCGACGACGACGAGAATGGTCCGCAGCCAGCAGATGGATGCGCGCAGCGCGCACAAGAGATTGGAATCGCGAATTCAAGAATGGGACGCTCTCCGCCGCCCGGTCGAAGGTCATGGTCGTCTCTTGGTCGTGAAGAACGTCTCACTTGATGGCCGCGCCGGCTGTACGCTGGAACGGTCTTCGCTCTCACGCGCGGCTTCACGCTCCGCCGTCGTCGATTAAACTCTCACGCTCGAATTGGCGGATTTGAACTCCGCGAGCGTGTCACCCTCCGGACATGGGGGCGTAGCGCCGAAGGCGAGTTTTCCGCCTTGCGCGGTACACTTGTTCGTACCGCCCCTCGGCCAATCTCCTTCTGCCTTGACGCGTGCGTCCGCATGTCGGACAAAAATTCAACTCCTGCCTGTGCGCAGGCAGGGGCCTCGGCGGATTCTCCGCCGGCGCGGAACTTGAACATCCTCCTGTGCACAGGCGTTCGCCTGTGCGCAGGCGAATTCCGTCCGCGGCGCTGCGCTGGCGCGGAAGGCGTTGACCGTGGTCAGCCGTCTCCGTCCAGTCTGTCCGTTCCTTGTCTCTCCGTCGGCGCTTCCGCCGCCGCAACTCCGTCCGTCCAAGAGCGCATCCACCCGTGCCGTCCGCATGGTCCGTACCGATTGGATTACTCTGGCGGTCTTCCGACGTACGCTGCGCTGCGCTGGCGCGGAAGGCGTCGTACACTTTCTACCTCACAAGGCGCATTTCTAGGGCCCAAGGCGGATCTCCCGCCGACGCCGAAGTGCCTGTGCACAGGCGAACGCCTGTGCGTAGGCGGACTTCGCGCCTTCCCTAACCCTACTTCGCCTGTGCACAGGCGAACGCCTTCGTCCGCGCATAGGACAAAACTTGAATCCCCCTTCCGCGCAGGCGGAATTCGCGCCGGTGGCGAACTCCTTCCGCCGCAGGCGACCGCCTCCGTTTCTTCCAGTAGCGATAACTCCCTAAGTCCTCGTCCGTTCCAAGCGTTCTTGGGCTCGTTGGAATCAGCGCCTCGAGCTCTTTCCAACGGGATCCTAACTTGGTCAAGGCGCCCGAGGGTTACCTAATTACGAGGGTTTCCCTACAGCCGCGGACGCAACCTCCGAAGGCGGGTTTTGCGCCTTGCGCCGTAGAGATCCTAACTGCGGAGCTCGCAGGGAGGGTGGTGCCTGACCTTACTGCTGCACCCCAAATCCCAGATTCTACAAGATCCCTCGAGAATCCCCGCGATCTTCCGGATTCACTCTGTTTTGATGTACCGAAGGCTATTTACAATGCTGCCGGGGTACAGTTTTCCAAAAATGTTTTAATTTCCTCAAAATTGCCAAAAGTGGGGTACCACATGCGCGCGAGTTGAAGTTGAGAAAAATTAGAGTTTGCAGAGGAAGCAAGAAGCTCGAGCAAAGCAGAGAGAGAGTTCTTGCGCAGGCTAAGTTCAAGAACGCGATGTCGAGGATGAACAGGCTGCGGATGATGCCGCTCCGGCTTCCACAGAACGGGTTGCGGGCTTTTGAAGAGCGGCTAATTGCAAGAGAACTTGATTTCTTGCTGTGGAGGTGGAATTACATATGTGTAGACATGGTGCGCGAATGGCTGGACGCGGAGCGACAACCTACGCGCGGATTGCGTCCCCACGTAGATAGGTGGACCGTCCACGATTGGGCACAGGCATTGAGGAGGTGTGCCGGCAACGATGGGTACCTCCTATTTGATAGTGAGAGCGTCAAGGTGTCGAAGCAGGACGAAGCGCAATTCGTGGAATTGTTCAAGCGGGGGAGGTCTTCCAAGAACGGGTACAAGACCTGTGACTACAAAGATCGTTTCCGCTGGACTGTAGCGGCGGCGCTGCTGCAATTGTTGCAGCCGCACCGCACCTCGTACATCACGTTGTGGCAGGTGTCTTTTGTAGAGCTCACATTAGCCGGAGCTCGAGTTCACTGGGCGCGCATCCTACATAGGGTGATGCGACAGCACGCATATGAGGAGAAGGGGGGAACTCTCAATCACCTCTCCCCTTTCTTGATAAACTTTTATCGACAGAGGAACTGTTTGACCACGGCGGAGCTTGCTCGTTTTCCGCCATTGTCCGTCGACCATCCCGGGAAGTATGTGCGGGATAACGAAGTCGACACCGACGCAGAGTATTCACCAACTTCTACTCCACCGACTCAGCAGGACGAGGGAAGAAGCACACCCGCAGCAAGAGTGCCGCGGAAACGAAGATGGAGAGAGGAACCAGAGGAGGAGCAACATCGAGAACCCATTGCTCCCATACGGCAGCGACCACTGCACGAAGTGTGTAGCCGGCCGAAGCAGAAGGCGCGCAGGCTTGTGTTACCAGCCAGCAGCGCGAACACGGCGACGATCGCCACGAAGAAGGGAAGTGCGTCCCCGGAGAAGGACGGGAGTGCGCGGACGTCTGCAGGAGCGGTGGACCACGCTACACCTCTGGCGGACGAGAGACGGCCTTCGGGTCAGGAGTTACTACGTGCGGTGCGGACGAGTGTGCCGCCTACGCACAGGCAACTCCCAGCGGATAGGCGACCTCTTGCAGGCGTGGACCTTTGCCTACTCGTAGGCAAAGGAAGTTCGCCTACGCACAGGCGGCCGCCTACGAGTAGGCAGGATTCACCCCTAGTACAACGTAGGAAGGGGAAGGAGCCAGCGGAAGATCCGCCTTCGGGTCAAGGGCCTTCGGGGCAAGGCCCTCCGGCGTACAACACGCCGCGATTTGCGCCTTCGGCGCAAGGGCCTTCGGGCCAACGAGTTACCAGCAGGCTGCGTGCGGAGGCCGCACCTTTGGCGGAAAATCCGCCGGAAAATGCGCCTTCGGCGGAAGGGCCTTCGGGCCAAGGTACATCGGGCGGACGGCCTTCGGCGCTGCGCCTGAGGCCGATAAGGCACCCGGAATTGCGCCTACGCGTAGGCCAGACGCATCCCTCGCGCATGACCGATCGAGGGAGCAGGACCTAACGGAGGAGCGGATTGTTTGTCGGCGGGACGAAATTCGAGTGCGCGATGCACAATCGCACCCCTCCTAGACACATTTCGCGCGATCACCTTCCGCGGCGGACGTCGGCGGCGAAGGGGGGACGATCGACGCACGACAGTCGGATGATGGGGATGTGACACGGCCGCATTCACCCACCGCCTTGGACATTTTAGCGGGGAGCAGCGAAGCTGCAGGAGTGCCATCGGCGGCAGAACCCGCAGACCACTCGCAGCCCCACTAAGGCCAGTCGCCAACGCAATCAATGGCGACCGACATCCTTCCTTCGATTAATGACGAAGGAGGATCCACGGAAGGAGTGTCGGCCGCCTCCGTCCAGTTCTCGTCTCTTCGTCGGCGCTCTCGCCGCCGCAACTCCGTCCGACCGAAGGCGCATCCATCCGTTCCGTCCGTACGGTCCGTACGGTCCGTACGGATTTTACTACTCCGGTGGTTACTCGCCCGTCCGCGCTGTTGCGCTGGCGCGGAAGGCGCCGTACAATTTCTACTCCCGAAGGCGCATTTCTAGGGCCGACGGCGGATTTCCCGCCGACGCCGAAGCGCCTGTGCGTAGGCGGCCTTCGCTCGTCCGCCTGGGCAGAGGTTTCCTCTCTTGTGCGTAGGCGACATTCGCGCCTACGTCAAAACCCTATTTCACCTACGCGTAGGCGAACTGCCTTCGTCCGCGCATAGGACAAAACTTTCCTCGCCTGTGCGTAGGCGAAAAGCTGAGTATCTTGCGACCTTCGTAACTCCCGGAGTCCTCATCCGTTTGTGGCGTTCTTGGGCTCGTTGGAATCAGCGCGTCGAGCTCTTTTCAACAAGACTCTAACCAAGTCGAGGCGCTTGGGAATTGACCAAATCCTGAAGGATTCCTCTAGCGCCGAAGGCGCAGCGCCGAAGGCGGATTTTGCGCCTTGCGCCGAAGGGATTATACCTTCAGAGCCCACATGGAGGGTGGTGTCCGTCCCCGACGTTGCACCCTACTCCTAGATTCTACGAGTTCACTCGAGAATCTCTGCGATCTTCCGAATTCACTCTGTTTTGATGCACCGAAGGCTATTTACACTGCTGCCGCGGTACAGTTTTCCAAAAATGTTTTAATTTCCTCAAAAATACCAAAAGTGGGGTACCACATTTATCCGCCCGTCTGTTTCCATATTTTTTCAGTTTATTTACCTCATGTTCGTACTGACAGGAAATGAAGTATATGGTAATCAAGTACAGTGCCGCATGAACCAGCAGAGCTTCCGCAGCCAGAAATTTTGAAATGAATGAAAGAAAAAATGAACGCTTGAATATACCACGGAGAGCAAAATGGAATGAAAGAGATATGAAATTCCGGAAGTTCCAGAGCGAAGGTTGTCCTGGTGAAGAATCCAGAGCAATCAGTCTACCACCCTGAAACCCAGGAGCATTTGACGTTCAGTTGGTTGCGGAAAATCACAAGAGTACAACGAGTAACGTCCAGGTAGAATCAAAGTAGAAAAATCGCCGCTATAATGGACTTAAAAAACCCGTTTTTTTTGCACGCGGTGTAAAGTAATCGACCGTGCACCGCTATAATGGACTAATAAAAAACCTGTTTATTTTACACGCGGTGTAAAATAATCGACCGTGCACCGCTATAATGGACTAAAAAAACCTGCTTATTTGCACCCTGGATTATCGCCTGTGGCAGCCAAGCTTTCATAGCCACGTCGATTTTTTATCCTTAGATGTAGGCTCTTCCTATAATTGTAAAGCAGAAGTCACCAAGTGTTGGATTGTTCACCCACCAATAGTTAACGTGAGCTGGGTTTAGACCGTCGTGAGAGAGGTTAGTTTCACCCTACTGATTACTTGGCGCCGCAAAAGTAATTCAACTTAGTACGAGATGATTCACATAATTGGCAATTGCGTTTGGTTGAAGCCAGCGACACGAAGCTACCATGCGTAAGATTCTGACTGAACGCCTCTAAGTCAGAAACCATACTAGAAGCTATAATGGACTAAAAACAACCGCTTTTTTAACACACATTGTAAAATAAGAGACGGTGCACACCGCTGCTTACTTTATAAAATAAACAGTGGTGTGCACCGTCGCTTATTTAAGGGCCTGTTCAGTGCACAACTCGCTCTCCCATTTTTCTTCCGTCACCGAGTCTGAGATGTGCAGCGGGGATTCTTGAGCACTGGTGAAGAAGATTTTGAATCTCCGCAAGCTCGAAAGAAGCGACGCGAGGCACAATACTGCATTGAGTCGGGCATAGTGTCTGAAGAATCTCAATCTTCCGTCACCGAGTCCGAGATGCGCAGCGGGGATTCTTGAGCAGTGGTGAAGAAGATTTTGAATCTCCCCAAGATCGAAAGAAGCGACGCGAGGCACAATACTGCATTGAGTAGGGCATAGTGTCTGAAGTATCTCAATGGGAAACAGACGAGTCCGACTGTCTCTGATCCTGCTCTGTTTCATTCCTGTTCTCGTGGAAGGGCGGGCACGGAGCAAGGCGAAGAAGTTTCAAACGCTCCAAATCAATGGCCCGCCTGATTACAGCTCGAGGGTAGCAGATGCAGCGACGTCTGCGGGCAGAACACAATTCCAACACGACAAGTCTGATGGGCTTGTCGTTGAATTGTGGCACAGAAATTCGCCGAATTCGCCTTTTCTTCCGAAGGATGCGAAGCACGAAGACCTCGTGAAGCAGAGTCTTCTTTGGGACAAGCAGCGTCTCGCGATGTTTTCCGACAAGATTGAAATGGCGTCCCGAGGCCTCACGATGAACAACCTCAGCGTGCCACAAGACCCATCGTCCATCAATGTGGATGCAAGTTCTGATACCGCCAATGTGGTGAGCCCGGTAATATCAGGACTGACTCTCGGCAGTGGGGAGTACTTTACGAGGATGGAGGTTGGAACCCCAGCGGAAGGTACTTATTTGGTCGTGGATACTGGGAGCGACCTCCTCTGGATGCAGTGCAACCCATGCAGCCATTGCTACTCGCAGCCTGATCCAATATTCAACCCCATGAACTCATCTACTTTCGATGTGGTTTCTTGCTATTCAAGTTCCGGTTGGTGCCAAGCTCTAAATGTCGGAGGCTGCATAGAAGACAAGTGCCTCTATCAGGTGAATTATGGGGATGGTTCCTTTACTATCGGGTACTTGTCATCGGAGACCTTCACCATGGGCACTACCAAGGGAGGAGATCGGGTGAAAATAAAAAACGTTCCATTTGGATGCGGATATGACAACGAGGGTCTTTTCGCTGGGGCAGCCGGAATTTTGGGCCTGGGGAAGGGCAGTCTGTCATTTCCCAACCAGCTGGAATCTCGCTACTCAAGGAGATTTTCCTACTGCTTGACCAACAGGGAGAGTGGGGATGAGAAATCTAGCTCGCTGATATTCGGAGACGCTGCCATCCCTACGGGTAGTTCACAAATAAAGTACACACCCCAGCTACTCAATGAGAAGATTCCCTCGTTCTACTACGTGCGGCTGACGGGCATCAGCGTGGGTGGTTCATTGCTGGAGATACCGTCGGAGACCTTTCAGCTGACGCCGAGTACTGGCAAGGGAGGAGTCATTGTTGATTCGGGGACCTCCATCACATGGTTCAATTCTGCTGGTTACAACATTGTGAGGGACGCGTTTCGGGATGGAACTGAAAGTCTTCCTGGCACTTCCCCATTTGACCTTTTCGATACTTGCTACGACCTGTCGAACTTCACGTCCGTGCAGGTGCCTACCCTGACTTTGCACTTCGAGGGAGGGGCAGAACTCGAACTGCCAGCCAAAAATTATGTCATCCCGGTGGACGAGATCGGCAGATACTGCCTGGCATTCGCGCCGTCTTCGAACAATTTTTCGATCATCGGAAATGTCCAGCAGCAAAATTTCCGTGTTGTGTTCGATAACGTGGAGGGTCGCATCGGTTTCGAGCCGGACCAGTGTTACTAGAATTGCGTCAGCTCGAGCGAGACATTCTTCGTTTCTTGACGACGTAAAGTTCTGTAAATTTCTGTAAACTTAGTTCAGTAGATGTTAGATTAGTAGGTCATGTTCTATAGGAGCTCCGGCTCAGCTGTACTAGTGGCACTTTAGAAGTAGAACGTTACAGGCGGCAACTACATTCTGCAGTGTGAGAGTGAGTGTTGGTGGAGTTTCCTCCCGGAAACTCTAGAGCGTTAGAAAACTTTACACGAATTTGATGCGCACGGCTTTGGTCCCTTTTATTCCGAGCCCTCTTTTTTCGACTGTCTTCGTATTTGAAGATGCTTAATCATTTAATACATCCAGTTCATTTTTCTCTTGAAAATGTGTACGTGGGAGTTTTGTTCTTACCCGATACTTATGAGTTGTATCTTATGTTGTATCGTACGAGTACGTCGTCTCGTACTTTTTTAGTGGCTTTATATGCTTATATCTCGTGGTTGCATCATAAACAAAGTCTTAAAGAAAGTAAGATCAATAGTTAGTGTTGCCCTACAGCACTATGAACTATTTACCTTGAAATGAATACATATATACTTAAACTACTTCACAATTTGAAGTGAAAAGTTCTACTAGACAATCTAACTCTTTATACTCAAATTGTTAGCTTTATAGATACTAGGGTGCCTTGAAGTCCACACAAAGCCAATCAAATCCACACTAATAGACAAGACACTATTAAAAAACAAAATAATACTCATGGTTACTCTTCGAGGATCAATAAATTGTATTTTTTAATGAGATATTTGTTCTATTATCTAATTCACACTTATATAGTCACATGTCATTCCTTGATTCAAGGTCCAGTTGGTAACTTGTGTCTCTAAAAAGATGGATAGCCACATTCTCCTTGCCAGTGCTTGTTAGAGTAACCGAGAAGATCTGATTTTTCTCCTACGTTGCAGTATTTTTAGCGTACTCCCTCATGTTTTTACTTGCCGGATCTTCCTTCTTGTCTTTGGTTGTGCTTTTGCTCTTCTTCTCAACTTGCTTGGGTTTGGCTGTGCTATCGCAAATCTTATCTTTGTCTACTTCCTGAGCCTTGCTCTTGATAATCTTGTCTATCTTTATGATTTTCCGTCAACAATCCTCACCTTCCTTCGTCGGTTCAAAAACGGGGGCAAAATCCTTGTTATTTGAAAGTTTCAATTTGCTTTAACAAACCTTCTACTCCTCTACATTCATGGACTTCCTATCACAAGAGAGCCTGTTATACCTTAATTCTGTTACACTACTATAAAGCTTTTCTTTGATGTCTGGTACAAGATCAAGGTCGCATTTCTCTTCTATAACATCCACCGCTGTTGGGACCTTTCCTTCCTCGCGTCCTCTTATATTATTCTCTCCTACTGTGTTGTACTAATTGCTCCTATTCTCGACCGCAATCAATTTATATGTCTTCTCTCTGTCTACAGAAGAAGATGTAATGCCGCTTTTATCGTCGTCAATCGACTTCTTTCCAGCTAGAGCCTCTACTTTTGATGGAATATTGATTTCCATGTTCATGGCAGTGCTCTCACAGTCCTTCTCGTTATCTTCCACTGCGCTTTCTTGAGCAACATCGAAATGCTCGGCCATGATCTCGTCATCTCTTGCTACCTCAATCTTGGCACTGTCAACGTCATTTACATTGTAGAAATCTTCGAATTCAGTTGCTTTTGCAGAACAATTTTCACCACTTTTTCAAAATCTACGCATCGATGGCAGCATCGCCTGCATCCTTCTTACTTAGCACTAACTTAACTTACCATTCATTATTCTTCACTTTACATTGTCCTAATCTATGCTAACCTAATAGCTACTCTTTGCAAAGAAACTAAAACATCTACCACTTTTATTCTGTTTTGAAAAAACCTCCGGCTCACACTTGATACATAATCCTGTATATTGGATGACAAATAAATATCAACTTAATGAACTTGCTATGTTCATGTATCCTTCTAATATTATGCACGTAATCTAGCCATTTTTCTGAATGATGTAAACAAAAATGTGAGTCCTGATGTTAAGTCTCGCTTACAATTCTTGGTTCAAGAACAATGATTGCTTCAAATCTATTTAATCTATAAATTTTTTCATTGCGAAAATGAAAAAAAAAAACGTGATATTTCAAATTTGAATGAATACAGAAGAACACAAACTAACAAAAATTGTATGTCAAATTTTGCATTAAGAAGCTACAATCATAGTTTAATCGATTAAACTTAATAAAAATCTAAATTTTTTTCCATGAACTAACAGAAAATACTATAAAGGAATTTAATATTTAATTATTTTAACTCTTTTTTTCATTTACATTCCATTGTAAATTATTTTCAATCGAATTTTTGTTCTTTGTTGCTATATATGTTTACAACAAGTATCTCAATATCTTTGTATAAGGTAATACTCAGCCAAATAAATTTCAACAGATGAATCTCAATAATTCAATTCTATTGGAGTTTAAACTTGAAATTATGAAATTACCGTAATAAATTTTAAAATATTTAAGATAGTGGATGCTTGTATTAAAAAGGTATAATTCAAAGTATAATAACAATCTGTGTAGATTATTGCGAATATAACACGTATGGTTTCATACATGATATCTGGAGTTTACGTCGCTAGTTGTGAGTTCCACCGCATTGTTCTCACATTCTTCATGAAGGATGGAACCGTGGCCTATCAAGTGGTCCTGAAAACTGCCTCTAAGCAGGCGCGAATATCCAGGGAAACATCGTAGTCGGAAATACGTTTCTATTATAAGGTCATCGGGAACACTCCTTGTTTTTGGTTCAAGAGAGGCAACATGAGTCGAAAACAAAAATGCATAATATGCTTTCAACCCAATAAAGAAAGTAATCAACTGGACACCACCGACTAGAATCCGATAGTGTCGAGGTGAAATATATGTACCAGATTTTGATAGTGCCATGGTTATATGTTCCGCGGGTATTCCACTGCTTTATTTTTCAATCTCAAACATTCTACAAACATCGATAGAACATTAGTTTTGTATTTGAAAACAGTCTCCATATACGTAAGAAATGCGGCCCTTGCCTCATCTCAAAAGGTCTGAACTCTATTCAGGTCAGTGTCCTGTTTGAAGCTGAAGGTGACAAGATGAAATCTCAATCTACCATCCGTGAACATTCATTTCTGGCTTTTTCGATGAGATCCAAACGCTGTTTAGTGGCCGTAACAGAGCCGCCACTTCTCAGGCATAGGCATGGGCAAGGACGTAGAATACTCTGTCAATAATTTTTCAGCACGTGTTGTTGAAGTTCGTGTGGGTAGAGGCAATCACTACATATAGGCGCTGATGACTGTGGATTCTTCAGCAGCACAACTCTTTGCTCTGGAACGTCCTGAGTTTCACATCTCTTTCATTCCATTCCATTTCTCCGTCCGTGGTATAGCCAAGCGCTACTTTCTTCTCTCAACCATTTCAAGATGTCTTGATGCGGGAGCACTACTTGTTCATGCGGCGTCGCCTGCAAGTGCAGCACTGGCAACAGGTCAGTTCAAGTCCTGGTTTTAAGAAGAAACTAGATTTCTCATAGTGCAGCTGTCTGTATTTATGTGTCATTCGCGGAAGCTTTTGCTTGTCGTATTTGACAAGAGCATATGTTGAGGTCCAATATCTGTTGACGCATTCGAAGTTGATACAGTATAGCTTCTGGAGTTTAACCATCCACATTCTGCATAAATATCTTCAATCTTTAGCCAAGTATTTCGACTTCAATATGTATCCTGATTATCTAAAGTTGCCAAATAACAAGACTGTGGCTTGTCTCTTAATTATGTCATCTTAACTTGGAGCAAAGATGACTCTCAATTCTTACTGAATTTTGGTTTGCTGCTGACTTTGCTATCTGCTGCCCCGTCAAGTCCATGGACACATTTGCGAACTCCGAGATGAGAGGGTATTTATCCGCCCGTCTGTTTCCACATCTTTAGAGTTCATGCTTGATGAAATTTCAAAACCTCTTGTTTGCCTCCTTCACTCATTGGCGGTACATGAATATACCATCTTCTCAAAATTGTCTACAACGACCACGACGTCTTGGATCCTGGGACGGTTTATCAGAATCTAATCATAAATTTGGTCTTCCTTTACAGCTTTGATGGCGCCAACTAAGGAAGCAAGTGCGGTGACAAATGCTCATGCAACCCTTGCAACTGCAAGTGAGACAGTAGTATCAAAGATTCCAAATCTTGGATACTTGTTTGTTGCTTACATGCTTCTGTTGAGGAGAGAGGCGACCGAGGGGCCATTAAAGGTGCTCGCGTCAATAAATCGAAGAAACTGTTGCTCGAACTCCACCATCTTACTCGCAGGCACCAGTAAGTTTATCCAAGGATGTAGCACTTCCCACAAGCTCTTTGATCTTAACACCAGCTCGGTGAAGTGCACACGTTTCATAAACTTGAAATAAGACATCTACTGCGCGAAGACCTGAGTGGGTATTCGTTTCAGTTCTGCTTCGGTTAAAGTCTCGTCCACAGAAAAAACCTTAACCCCTAAACCCTAAAGCTCTACAAACATCAGAGTAGCATTGCCTGTATTAGTTGAATGCACAGAAAATGACGTCAACCGAGCCTTGGCCATACTTTGAAAAGAAATAAAATCGATTCTATATCAATTTTTTAAAGCGATCACTTTGTTGAGAACCCGAAGAAGAAATATTGAGAGCACGTCACCGGTACGTAAGTCCATCATAAGATATTATTAGCTGACTTGAGAAATGGAGATAATCAAAACACAAAAAAACGAATAATAAACATTAAGTTCGGCATGTTTGAGCTGAGAGATCTCTCCACGTCCATGAAGTAATGTCATCTGTTTTGTAGTAAGTGGTCATCTACAGCTATAAACTTTATTTGAATTGAAGGGACTATCCACGTTTCGGAATTCGAAAAATGCCAAAACCGTGCACACTGATTTGATATCAATTCCCATGTAACCAGTTGATAGAACGACATACCGACATAAATGACACGTTTCAGAACAACTCTCCTCATAGTTGTTCTGAAACTCTAAGTCTATTATTCAAACTTCTTATGAGATTTCACTCTCTTACATAATATATGTCTCATCGAGACAACAAAGGATTTGTGCCTCACTTTGGAGGTCTGTACATACCATATGGTCTTCTCTTCGTGTATTGTCTGATATAGGCCTTCCCATATGGAGCCTGGAGGAAGAAAACCCTGAGACTCCTGTTGAGGATAATGATCGCAGTCATTGTCAAGAACCCTATTACTGCACCGGCCAAAAGTGCCGGAAAAGAAATCCACTTGTTTGCAAGGCTATGATTCTGCTGGGAGCTCTGAAGAAGTGCATCATCCGTGTTGACACAACGGGGCAAGGGAGAACCACAGAGGCCATTATTATAAGCATATGAAGATGCGTCGAATGAGCTCGTTTATGGTCCTGAGGGTATCACTCCCGAGAGATGATTATGAGCGACATTGAAGTACGCCAGTGATGACAGTTGACCAATCTCTTGTGGAATTTCTGGACAGATCTAGAGACTCGAGATTTGATATCTTACCTAGACTGACCGGAATTGTGCCAGTGAAGTTATTTTCGAACAGGGTCAAGTATAAGAGGCCGTATAATTCTGCCAGCTCTTCTGGAAGATTACCAGAAAGCAAGTTGCTAGAAACATCGAAAGAAGTTCGTGTGGATAGGAGGTACTGCAGATCCAAAGGACCCCCTTTGAAATTGATTTTGAGATCGTCAAAGTAAAGTGTATCCTTCGAGGCCATGCTTGCACTGCTCCTGAATCCCTCCAGCTGAGAGTAGTCTCTGGGCAGCTCCCCTACGAAACTGTTCTTAGACAAGTCAACTACCTGCAGACATCTCAGATTTACTATCCATTCCGGAAAAAGTCCCTCTAGTCTGTTGCCTGCGACAATGAGAACTCGTAATCTAATTGAAAGATCCTGCAGACTGAGGGGCAGTTTTCCACTGAACTGATTGCCACCTAAATCTAGAACTTTCAATCTCGTACAATTACCCAGAGATGATGGAATCTCACCCACAAAGTTGCTGTAAGCCAAGGACAATGTCAGCAGTGAAGCTCCTGGACTGCATATTGTGGCTGGGATAGGTCCTGTCATGAATGGATTGTACCCAAGTCTCATCCTCTGAAGTTTGGTGCAATTACCCAGACTAGAAGGCAGAGTGCCTGACAGTAAATTATTTGACAAGTCAAAAACCTCCAAGAGCTTCATGAACCCAAAGAATCCAGGAACAGGCCCTGTCAACCGATTGTTGGATATATCGAGCATGTGCAAGCCAGTGCTGTTTCTCCAGGAATGCCACCAATCAGACTGTTGCTGGAAAGTCGGAGCAGACTGAAGGTGCAGTTATTCAGTGGAGGGAGTACACCCGTAAAAAAGTTGTGAGCTAGGTCCAGAATGGCATAATAATTACCCCAGGAAAAGTCTGGCACGCTTCCTGTAAAGGAGTTTCTGGAAACATTCAGACTGTAAAGTCGAAAGCCTGAGCCGGAGTAGACGAATGTGGGTATATCTCCGCTGAGATAGTTACCAGCCAGATTCAGCGTCTGCAGACTGGTCATATTCTGTACAAATGCGGGGAATGATCCAACCAGTTTATTGTCCGAGGCATCGAGCTTGTCGAGGCTACCCAGAGCACCCAAAGAAGACGGGAGGTCGGTAAAGAGATTGTAGGCAAAAAGCAACTTTCTCAACGACTGAAGGTTTCCCAAAGAGGGAGGAATAGCTGATAGATTGTTGGAATTCAGGTTGAGAATCTCTAGTCTGACAGCTTTGCTCAATGAAGTTGGTACACTTGTCAGGAGATTCTCAGAAAAGTCCATCTTCACAATGCTTAACAATCCATCGATGGAGGCTGGAATCTCTGTTAATTTGCTCTGCGTCAGGTTCAAAGTCCTTAAGTTCGACAAATTACCAACTGAAGAAGGAAGCTCTGCAATTTTGTTAAAAGAGAGTTCGAGCTCTTCAAGCTGGTGTAGAGTGCCCAGCCATGCAGGCAGCGATCCAGATAGTTGCAAGTTCGAAAGCGCCAGATTTTGAAGCAGAGTTACATAAGCACTAGCTGGAAGACCTTCCAACCTGAGGTTCAAGTTGTTGGACAAGTCCAGAGACCGCAGTTGTGACATATTCCACAAACAAGCGGGCACGTCACCGCGTACGTCATTAAAACTTAGATCCAATATTTCCAGCTTCTCCATATTGCAAATCCCCGACAGAGAACCATTCAGATTCAAATTTGCCGTGTCATGCTCCACAGAGACGACGGCAGCGCACCATCGAACTGGTTGTGACGGTAGCAATCTTGCGGATCAGTAATCCTCGGGTTTGCATCTAATTTAAGTTAAATGCGCTCCCAAGTAAACCGCTCCGACTTCGTTCCCACGAAGACCTACAGTTTACTTCTAAACCTAATAGAAGAGACTATCCTACAATTTTTGGAAGTTGTACCTCCCAGATTCGGACCAGAGCGATCCAGATCAGAGTGATGGAACTTTCTCGTGAGATTATTAAACAAGTGGCTGGGACCACTGAGCGCTTTATTTAAAGTGGCCGGTTTCACCACTGACCGACAATTTTTTAAATGACCTGACTATCACTACCTTGTATTTTTCCACATAACTGTACATCCACTAACCTCTAACCTGCCACCTGGTAGTTTGTTAGTTGCATCTGACTTCTACTCCCAGCGCCCAAGTGTTACTCCGACACATATACGGTCACATAGAGTTTGTCTAGACTACAACGACATTGCAACTAAACTGCCATAACCTACTTAATGAATCCTGAGGATTTCGTCCAGGTTTACCTTCCAGACCTACTCATAGGTTTTTCGCGGGAGTAATTCTGGCCTTAGCTCAGAATTCAGACAACGATCACTCGTACTGTAAAGACCACAAGGAACACCTTGTTACACGTCTACTCCCCTCTAGGCTACTTGGGCCACGAAAAAAATCTCAGGTTCTTCTGCCTGCACCCGCCTCCAACAGCTGAAGTGATCTCGTACTATAGGTTCCAATAGATTCTTCTCGGAAATGAGCAACGAGAGTATACACCGAGTAGAAAAACATGCAACAGTCACCCACAATGGATCTTGCCACGAGAGTCGTCATGCCTTGCATCAAGTCACCAAAGAAACAATTTTCTTTTCTGATGGGAAAGCACACAAACCTCACAGAAAACAAGATACTAACCTACTAAGCGTCTTGGCTTTAAGTACTAACTACTACATAATCTTATCCCTCGCTGAAAAATCCCAGAGATCTCGGACCTGAACCTGTGGCGACCCCAAATCCTAATCCCCCAGCCTCAAACTCTATTTTTGACTTCTGGCGGAATATCTTGGTTTCGGTGGGTGAGGCAAAAACATACACTGAGGAAGCTTCTTGAGACTCTTACTCCCTCCCGAGCAGTCCGTTTCTGGTTGTACCCATCTCCGAAGTTTCGATCACCTTCTCCAGGTTGTATGTTTGTCCTTTAGCCACTTTTTGAGTTTAAAGAACTCGGTGCGACACCTAACCTTAAACTGCATTGCACAAATCTAATTCTAGTATAAACCTACCTAGCATAGTACTTATTTATTACTTTTGTCCAATTTGTTGGTACAAAACCGGGATTATGTGGGAGCTGGTTCCCACAGTGACTCAGACAAAGCACTCCCAAATCTTCTAGCAGGCACATTTCACTGGATACCGTGCCTCGAATTCCCAACCCGGTCACATTTACTTCGATAATTTTCTGTGTGACATGGTCACACTTCACCCCAACCCAGCCATGACAGGGAACTGTTGACCGCGTCTATGAGGCCAATGCTCCAGAAGAATGCCAATGAATGTCCCCTTCAGACTGAGAAGAGCTTGAGCTTCCAAAGATGGATTTTCTTGAACACACACAACGCTCACCAACCAAAACCCCCAGATGAACCATGGTCGCAGCACAGTCCCATTGTATAACATTATGTTCAGTGACTCCGCCAACAAACTGGACTACGGAGTTTGAAGATTGTGAAATCCAGGGATGACAGTGAGCTTCTCAATGTCATGCGTGAACCCAAAAACGTAAAATGAATATCGCCTGTACTTTGTGAGCTTGGAAAGAAAGGTTTTAAGGGCAGGACATGACAAGCACTCAGACCCCTCGACATGAACGTAAGAGAGAAACTGACAGGCATTATGGGGCTGAGTTTTCACCATCTCAAGCACCACTAATCCTACATAGTTTTCGAGCTTGACAGCTGCGATCTCCGCGACTAACTCAAACTCTCACAATTTTTGAATTTTGGAATGAGTATCAAAGCACGACAAATCACCGTCTCCGAAGAAATAAAACCTGCTAACAGGTCCAGCTTCCTCACCACCATCGGAACCACTGAAACCGAGGGCGATAATGGTTCTGGAGAAAGGAAACATCCGATGCTCCCTCCTGCCCCCCTCCCTACCCCATCAGCGTCGCACATTGGCCCAATTCAGAGTCCTTTTCTTCACACGACACGGAAACCTCGTTCCCGATGAGAAATTGTTTTCATGACAAAAAGCAGCAGACCAGAGGTTCCCCACATCCGTACAGTAGTGGGAATCGCAGAGGTACGAATTGCACCAGGCGAGCATGATGACCTGGAGGCGAACACTCTATTCTGCCCGTCATCAGCGACTTGCAGTAAGAATCTGCACAATGACTACAGATCATCGAATCCTTCGGCCTCTACGGAATTTTTTCCGACGAATCAGCTGCCCTCAAACTTCTGCACCATCAGAACTTCGGACAGAACCATCGCAACAACCTCCTCCCTGCATGATGTCTGTTTAATAATGGGCTCTGCAGTCCAACTCCCAGCAATGTCCAGTTTTTAATCAGACATAACTACGATTCAGCACCCTCATCTGATCCCCCTTTAGTTATAGGCACTGTCATGTAGGCTCTGCAACGCCTGTAGATTCTGGTTTCTGACCCTGTGGAAATTGAATCCTAGAAGATGCATTGCAATGCATCTTCTGTCCGCAGCATCAGTCCGCTCTGAAATGCATAATCTAATGCTAAACATGTGTCTAACTGAATCACTTCTGTAGTTTGTGTGGCCATCGAAGTGTTTATTGATTTTGTAATCTCTGAAACTGTCAAGCACTTGCGGAATGCGTCCTTTCGGCAGAGATACTCGGAATTGCTCGTGCCGTGTAGCACTTGCTTCGGTTGTGCGGTTGAATTCAGTCCACATCAATCACTGATTCCCTCTCGCTACTTCAGATACTTTAGTGGGAAACACCAGACGTCCTTCTCGACCTTGCGAGAGGCAGAGACCTTAGACAATTAGGAACTTTTACGGAAAATGGAACTTCTCAATGTGAAGCATTTCCATGAAGTTCACGGTCCAGCAGACAAAGTCGAGAAGAAATTGCAGCTTTGGGGACAAGCATGCGGACACAGCTTCCAACTGCAGCTCATCGTGCTTTCTTTCTATGAGCTGATGGCGTGCGATCCTTACGGAATTCCATTCACATCCTTCTGTCACACACCTGATTCTACTACATATGACCGAAAACATCTCATGATTTTTAAAAGCCTAGGAAACAAGTCCAGTAGCACTCCTCGACAAGACTGGAGGAGGGTATCTAACCAACTAGGAGGCCGATCTTCGATCACACCACACACTTCCTGACCGAAACAGACACAATCTACGTAACTCATGATGATGATGTCATGATTGATGAATAGTTACGCTAATACTTACATCTTTATGTGCAATAGCAGATACAGCCTTTTGTAAAAAGATGTTGTACTGAGTCCCTCTACTATAAGAAGATTTCTGTAATTTTACAAACAAAAAAATAAATTTGCAAAATATGCATGTTTTCCAACATCCTCATAAGATTAAGATTTAGTGTGAGATCTTCGGCATTTCTTTCTCCCACCATTTGACTCCACCAAATCTGTGATACAAGGGGCATCCCAATGTTATCACAGTCACACACATTGACTGCTTATCATCCTTGCTAAGTCCGCGATCTAAATTATCTTATTCCCACGCATGCACTTCGGATTTACAAGATCAACCTTTGGGCAGAAACCTTCCAGCTGATGCTTCCGCTCGCTTTATTCATGTCTTCAGATTTTATGATACGGCTCAAATTTTGAAAAACACCATTTCCTGTTATCATATAGAGACTTCTGTAAGAAGACAATTGACATGATCTCGACTTTATGATACGGATTTCTCACTTGCAGTTGCAAGGGTTGCATGAGATAACTGAGAGAGACATTTGTTTCAAGTCAAGATGAACCATCTAAAATTCAAAGCAGAGTCTGGATAATTACATTCTGAACTCTTGAAATTTGGCCATAAGTGGAACACTATGTAGCAGAAAGTGGATGATAGAAGTCCCCAAGGATTATATCATGTACTTTGAATGCGTCTCAAAATATTATGCTGTCACATTCTCGACTCAAAAGTTTGTGCGAAGAAATTAACACAGATACATACAAATAGATACAAACAGCTGCACTACGAGAACTTTATTTGTGTTTTGGTGGCGTTCATAACCATGTATTCGCCTGACCAGCTGCCAGTGATGCATTGGCAGGCAGTGCCCCATGAACAAGCAGAGCTTCCGCAGCCAGACATCTTGAAATGGTTGAGAGAAGAAAGTAGTGCTCGGCTATACGACGGACAGCTAAATGGAATGGCATGGAAAGAGATGTGAAAGTCAGAAGTATCCAGAGCAAAGGGTTGTGCTGCTGAAGAATCCCCAGGCATCAGTCTCTGCATGTAGTGATTGCCTCTACGTACACGAACTTCAACAGCACGTGCTGAAAAACAGATCACAGAATCTCCTACGCCTTTGCTGGTGCCTTGGATGATATCTGCCTATTACGGTCATCAGAAAAGGTTTGGGCCTCATCGAGGTAGCTGGAAGAGATTGTTCACGAACACAAGACCGAAACTTCATCTTGCTGTCACAGCCGGTATCAAGTCAGCGCTCATCTTTACAGATCACGGCCAAGTGATAAGATGATAATGTGTCTCGTCAAATGTTTGTCATGTACGAGCAAGCGTACGTGTAAGTACCTCTTAGCAAGTGGACTCATGTACAGTCTCATCTTAATGAACGATGTAACATAACGTAATCTGGACACATAAAAATATATCTCTGGACTTGCCTGAGGTTTATAACTGTACAACTGATTCTGCATGAAGTCTTGTAAACATAGGTGTCTGTTTGTAGTGGACAATGAAAATTTGCTGCACTACATCCTCTCAAGTAAAGTACAGTCATAGCATAGACAACAAACTTGCATCATCTGAAGAGGTCAACTTGCACGGATCAAATGTCATCGATATATAGAAAGGCACGTTTCCACTTGATGCCTATCACCAAGCTCGAAAGCAAGGGGATGTAGTACAAGAAAAATACGAAGAATGAATGAGAGATATCCACTATTTGCAAAGAGTGGAAATGTCTCATAGATTCCTCGTAAGAACTGTAGTAACTTTGGCACGGGCAAGCGAGCGAGGATCATTTCCAAGAGTCCACCGTCTACGTGAAGCTCACTCCAGATCTCCGCTTCCACCCTTTTCTCCTCCTCTCGGCTATCATGTGCCATCAAGACAGCAGTCTGTGAACCTCCCACCAACAGATTGTTCTTAGCTCGACTCGACAGATGCAGACTTGCCCCCTTCGTCACCAGTGTAGATCTGTGGGTACTCAGAACTTCAGCAACACAGAATTCAGGAGGACAAAATCGAGAGTATATCTCGGTAAGTGAACTTTTCGGAATCGGTCCTTCTTGTGCACTCATATGGTGCCATGAGCGAGGCCGCGGGCGAGTGATA
Source organism: Marchantia polymorpha subsp. ruderalis (assembly GCA_037833965.1). Lineage (NCBI taxonomy): Eukaryota > Viridiplantae > Streptophyta > Marchantiopsida > Marchantiales > Marchantiaceae > Marchantia > Marchantia polymorpha. The sequence goes on from AP031357.1 coordinate 1,804,747, forward strand.
CTCGAAAGCAGGTGACCAGTACAATCCATTCAGGTAGCCACATAGCGCGTTCGAGCTGACTCTCTTCGATGAATACCGGTACGTCTGTCGCGACGGATATGTTTTAGAAGTTTCTGTTCGACAATCTTGTCGTTTTTTCAATCGGTGCCAAAGTCATCTTCTCGAACGAACATTATCATCTTGAGATACAAATTTTAACCCAATACTCATATTTGCATCACATGGCCGAGGAGCCAAGTCAAACGTTCCAGATTTCAATCGAGAAGAATTTCGGCGCAGTCCTCTATTTTCCTCTTTTTACTTCCGTGTTGGTTTGAAGTCTTCGAGCACTCGTGATACTTTTTACAGACGTCCGTTTCTTGAATCCTGTCAGTAAAACCACTCCAGACAATGTAGAACTTGTAAGGTGTGCATAATCTGTCTACTTTCGATAAGTTTCTGGGACACCATAGCTCTTGAGAGGGACATCCAGGGTTACACAAAATGTCAAGATCAGGTCGAAAGAGCATGGCATTGGCCTCGATCACATGCTATTTAAGAGTTTCCTTGATTCCATTCTCAGAAAGCTCCAGAAGGTAGGGCGATCCTCCTCACACTCCAAGTTCTTGACCAAAACGCATTCAACTGATGCCACCGCATGTTTGACCACATTTAATCGACCGGAGCAGGAATGGAACAGCACAAAGCTTTCATTCGGTGTCAGATGCGAGTAAAATATACATGATTATGGTGTTTGAGTCTATGACGTAGGTATTCAGGATGTTTTGGCTGTGTCCTAAAGTCATCTCCTTATGTTTGATTCCATTGGCATTGGCCAGAGGATGGGACCAAAGGTCGTCACTGTCGACTTTTGGGAACTGAATTTGTATAATGAAGCTCGATTGCAACTGTAATAACCCACTAAAGGCTAAAACTGCAATATAGTGGTAGAAAGGTCGAACCCACAGGGACAGAGGAACACACAGGGTACAAAGTGTCACGTTTAATAGACTATTGAGGAGTTTGAATTCTCAGGCGACTGTCACTCCCAGAAATACTGCAAGTGTCCACTCGGAGCGCACTCGGAAGTCGCACAGTGCAGCGTAACACACACACACACACACACCTGAAACTACAGAAACACAACCCAGAGATCCGTTAGGACCTCTACTCAAGATTTCAGGGGGAAAGTCTCTCGCGAGCACACTCAGCTAAGCTGCGGGTAGTGACTTCCAACTCCGGCTTTTACAACACTTCCACTAGCTTGCTGCTAGTGTAGGAAACCCGGTTTGGACTGTCTACTTTGGATCGAAGTCACTCATATGCGGTGAACAACACTCTCAACTCACAAAACGCGCAGAGAACACAGGTCCGCACTGAAGGACTCACTGAGAAACATTTCAGTAACACAACAACAGTCTATTGAAGAGTTTGAATTCTCATGCACTTGTCATTCCCAGAAATACTACAGGGGCTACCCTCAAGGCACCTGCTGCAGCGTAACCTGAATTTACAACCAAGGCTTACACGAAGTAACAAAACTTCACTTTGGCATTCAGGGGAAAAATCCCGAAGGAGTACAATCAGGAACAAACACTCGAAGGTGTAGGGGCGAAACTACTCAAGTATCTAACCAGTCACTGGCTCTGAGCATTGGCAGTCACCCGCAGGTGTAGATCCGAACTACTCAAGTCTCTAACCAATGTACTAGCTCTGAACATTCGACCGAAGGCCTTCAGCTACAAAATGCGGAACGCCAAGTTGTAACCCCTCTTGCGTGGTGACAGAACTAAGGACACAAACACGCAGAGAAAATGAGTTCCTGATCTGCACTTCTGAAATTGGGAAAAAACCCAAGGCAAAACGCCTTGAACTATTTTATACCTTCTAAGTCCTAACTAGCACTACACTGCACTACGCTACACGCCTGCACGGAACCACGCTACACTACACTCCGCGGAACCTGTGCTACGTCTCCTGTGCGACGGACTGCCGCGCACTAACTCCCTACCCTGCCAGTCTTCCGCTCGACTGCGCAGTCCCAACCGCTGCAACGCCGCGGACACCTCCACCTCGAGGGTGGACATGGTATCCCGCGCCTTTGACAGAAAAGCGTCTAACTTCTTCGCCACCTTCCGCCGACTTCTACTGTCGCCTGCCAACAACCCTGCTGCGCGAAGTTCAAACTCACGCAGTGTGAGTTTCTCCTGCGCCGCCACTTCCCAGTGGGCGTAGCCCTGGAGACAGTGGGCGACACGCCTCGCCATCTCCTCCTTCGTGTGATCTGCCTCTCGCCTGCGATCCTCTTCAATTACCACTAACTGCGATTCGGCCTCCGCACGCTGCGCTCTCAATTCACCACACTAGAACTGTAGCCTGCGGATTAAATCCTCATCTGCCTGTCGTGCGAGCTGACACTCCGCCAACAAACGCGTCTGTCGCACGAGCTCTTCTGACAGAATCTGATTCTAAGTTTTCTCAAACATCAAATCCGTCGTGGTCTTCACCACATCCCTAGTGAGCTCCTCCAGTCTCTCCTTCTTCATCCTGTCGAGGGCGTGCGATTTCCTCACAAGGTTGTACTGACCCCACAAACAGGCATGCTTCTCCCTCAAATCCTTCAATTCCTAGTCCGCCCTAGCTAGTAGCTTGCTAGTGTGGACTTTAGTGCGAGTCTGCCTGCGCACTAATTCGATGTAAGATCCCAGCTGGAGTGGATCGGCGTATTTATCAAATTTGCGATCCAAGTACTTCAGCAACGGTATCACCTGCTCAGAGAGCGCCGCCGCCGGCGCTCCAACAATTTCCTCCTCCTCCTCCTTGGTATCCCCGGCTCCCGACATTGCTTCGGTGGAGCCTCCGTCGTCATCATCCGAGTTGAGGATTTCAGTCGCCATTGATTGCGTTGGCGACTGACCCGAGTGGGGCTGCACGTCGTCGACTTGTGCTGCCTGCGAAGGCACCGCTGCAGCCTCGCTGCTCTTCGCCAAAATGTCCAAGGCGGTGGGCGAATGTGGCCGTGCTGCATCCCCGTCGCCCGCTGGTCGGTCTTCGACCGTATCCTCTTTGCCGCCGACGTCCGCCGCCGAAGGCGATCGAGCGGAGGGTGTATGCGCGGGGTTTGATTGCGCATCGCGCACCAAAATTTCGTCCCGCGAACAGTCAATCCGCTCCACCGTCAGGTGCTGCTCCCTCGATCGGTCCTGCGCGAGGGCTGTGCCTGGCCTGTGCGCAGGCGCAAATGCCGGCGCCTTGTCCGCCGCAGGCGCAGCGCCGAAGGCGTCTATCGCCGAAGGCGACATAGCCGGAAGCCGCTCGTCCGATGTCCCTTGGCCCGTAGGCCCTACCGCCGAAGGCGCATCTACCGGCGGACTAACCGCCGATGGTGCGGCCTCCGCACGCTCCCTGTTCGCATCTCGTTGGCCCGAAGGCCCTGGCGCCGAAGGCGCAAATCGCGGCACGTTGGGCGCCGGAGGGTCTGGTCCCGAAGGCCCGTGTCCCGTAGGCGGATCTTCCGCCGGCTCCTTCCCCTTCCTACGTTGGAACGGGGGTGAATCCTGCCTGTGCGCAGGCGGCATGTGTTGAGGCGACCTGTGCACAGGCGGACTGCTTCTTCCCACGCGTAGGCGTAGGTCCACGTCCGCTTGTGGTCGCCTTTCCGTCGAGGCTCGCCTGTGCGCAGGCGGAACACCCGTCCGCAACGCACGTGGTAACTCCGGAGGCCCTTGGCCCGTAGGCGGCCTCTCGTCCGTCGAAGGTGCAGCGGCGTCCGTTGCTCCTGCAGACGTCCGCGCTCCCTCGTTCTTCTCCGGCGACGCACTTCCTTTCTCCGTGGCAATCGTCGCCGTGTCCGCGCTGCTGGATGGTAACACAAGCCTGCGCGCCTTTTGCTTCGGCCGGCTGCACACTTCGTGCAACGGCCTCTGTCGAATGGGAGCAGTGGGTTCTTGATGCTGCTCCTCTTCGGACTCCTTTCTCCATCGCCGCTTCCGCGGCACTCTTGCTGCAGGAGTATTTCTCCCTTCGTCCCTCCGCCTTGACGGAGTAGAAGTCGGCGACTCCTCTGCATCAGTGTCGACCTCGTTCTCCCGCACATACCTCCCGGGATGGTCGACGGACAACGGCGGAAAACGAGCAAGCTCCGCCGCGGTCAAACAATTTCGCTGTCGATAAAAATTGATGAGGAAAGGAGAGAGATGATTTAGAGTTCCCCCCTTCTCCTCAAAAGCGTGCTGTCGCATCACTCTGTGCAGGATGCTCGCCCAGTTAATTGGAGCTCCCTTGATGATGCACTCCACAAAAGAGACCTGCCACAATGTGATGTAGCAGGCGCGGTGTGGCTGCAGTAATTGCAGCAGCGCCGTAGCCACAGTTCGGCGGAAGCGATCCTTGTAATCGCGGGTCTTGTACCCATTCTTGGTAGACTTCTCCCGCTTAAACAACTTCACAAATTGCGCCTCGTCCTGCTTAGACACCTTGACGCTTTCACTATCAAAGAGGAGGTGCCCTGGGATGCCGGCACACCTCCCTAATGCTTGCGCCCAATCTTGGACCGTCCATCGATCGACATGCAGCCGCAATCCGCGCGTAGGTGGTCCCTGTGGCTCTAGCCACTCGCGCACCATATCCACACAGATGTAGTTCCATCCCCATAGCAAGAAATCGAGCTTTCTTGCTATCAGCCGCTCCTCAAAAGCGCGCAGCCCGTTCTGTGGTAGTCGGAGCGGCAGCATCCGCAATCGGCCCAGTCTCGTCATTGCGTTCTTGGAGTTCGCCTGCTCGCTAATTCTCCTTCTGCTCCGCTCGATCTCCTTGCTTCCTCAGCAAACTCTAATCTCACTCAATTCCAAATCACGCGCACTCACTTCTCTCTCAATCACCAAGTAATCCTCGGCGCGGCGATGTCGGGAATGCTTAGCAGCTAGCAGATGGACGCGCGCAGCTCGCACTAGAGAATGGAATCGCGAATTCAAGAATGGGACGCTCTCCGTCTCCCGGTCGAAGGTCATGGTCGGCTCTTGCTCGTGAAGGACGACTCAATTGATGGCCGCGCCGGCTCTACGCTAAAACGGTCTCCGCTCTCACACGCGGCTTCACGCTCCGCCGACGCCAATTTAACTCTCACGCTCGAATTGGCGAATTTGAACTCCGCGAGCATACTACGCCGCGGACGTGGGTGCGCAGCGCCGAAGGCGGATTTTCCGCCTTGCGCGGTACACTCGTTCGTACCGCTCCTCAGCCAATCCTCCTCTGCCTCGGCGCTTGTCCGCACGTCGGACAAAAGTTCAACTCCCGCCTGTGCGCAGGCGGACTCCTCGGCGGATTCTCCGCCTGTGCACAGGCACTCGCCTGTGCACAGGCGAAGTCCGTCTGCGTCGATGCGCTGGCGCGGAAGGCGTTGACCGCGGTCAACAACCTCCGTCCAGACTGTCTGTTCCTTGTCTCTCCGTCGGCGCTCTCGCTGCCACAACTCCGTCCGACCAAGAGCGCATCCATCCGTACAGTCCGTACGGTCCGTACGGATTTTACTATTCTGGCGGCTCCTGGCTCGTCCGCGCCGTTGCGCTGGCGCAGAAGGCGCCGTACAATTTCTACCTCCGAAGGCGCATTTCTAGGGCCGAAGGCGGATTTCCCGCCGACGCCAAAGCGCCTGTGCACAGGCGGACGCCTGTGCGTAGGCGAACTTCGCGCCTACATCAAAACCCTATTTCGCCTGTGCGCAGGCGAACTTCCTTCGTCCGCGCATAGGACAAAACTTCTTCGCCTGTGCGCACGCGAAAAACTGAGTATCTTACAACCTTCATAACTCCCGGAGTCCTCATCCGTTGTTGGCGTTCTTGGGCTCGTTGGAATCAGCGCGTTGAGCTCTTTCCAACAAGACCCTAACTAGATCGAGGCGTTAGGGGGTTGACCTAATTATGAAGGATTTCCCTACCGCCGAGGCGCAGCGCCGAAGGCGGATTTTGCGCCTTGCGCCATAGGGATCATACCTTCAGAGCTCGCAGGGAGGGTGGTGACCTTCCTTGACGCTGCATCCTACTCCTAGATTCTAAGAGGTCCCTAGAGAATCTCTGCGATCTTCCGAATTCACTCTATTTTGATGCACCGAAGGCTATTTACATTGCTGCCTTGGTACAGTTGTCCAAAAATGTTTTAATTTCCTCAAAATTACCAAAAGTGGGGTACCACAGCAACTTCAAAATTCCGGATAGGAACATGACGTGATGACCATGCCCAGCCCAAGAACTCATACTCTCGTACTCCTTCAAGAATAAAAAGCTTCCGAAAATTGTTTTCTTCCAGATGACTCTCAACGGAATAAGCGCCAATAACACATTGCTCAACTAACGGGTCCATGAATATAATATTCAATCAAATAAAATTCAGAACGAATAATTTCAGAACAAGGATATTAAATTATGGTCTTTATATCTTTTCAAATCTTAATCATTAAATGAAAAACGTATCAAACAGCTAGATAATTTTTTTGCATATTGTGTTCAACTTGACAACATGAATTTCTCAAAAAATTAAAATTCCTCAAAAGTTACATTTCTTGATATTTTATTGATTATGATATGAAGATTTAAATCTGGTTGTTTATTTCTAATTTCAATCATCAAATCAAGTATATTTCGACAAAAACAAGAATAGCTTTTAGCTCTTTGGATAAGTTGTTTTTTCAAATAGGTAAAATGTAAGACATAATCCTGAAAATTTTTAAAAAGCAAATTAAAAATCTTTACCTCTAAAAATATTAATAATATTTAAAGATGACTTTTAATCTAATAAAAGATGCAAATTTTTATGATTTTATTTTCTTAAAAAGATGAAAAATTCGATGATTATAAATTTTTATTTTCAATATTTTTTCTAAATATTTATGTACAATAAAAATTACTTGAAAATTCAGATTTCAGATATTTAATTTCAATTATGCTTACAAAGTACGTTTGAGATTGAAATATATTATTAAGATATCATTGAACTTAATTCTTTCTCCTACTTGGATGGTTTGAGATAAACTTAGTTTTAATATAGAGAGATAAGGAAAGATGATAAAAATAAATCAACAAGTTTTCAATAAAAAATACTACATACTTGCTTTTTGTTTGAAAAAGTATCCATTTCAATAATAAACTATTTTGGAATAATTATGAACTTGGATTTTTTCTTGAGTATCTTCTATATTAAAATTTATCACAACCATTTATTAAGGTTGATAGAAAAGGTGTTGCTGATTTGCTAGTGAATTATTTTGGTTGTAGTACATATCTAATTGTATCTAGATGTAATTTGTTGAATTATTTTAATCATTAATAGAGTTATTGATTTCATTAATTTGTTTGGAAAAAAAAAATTTAAAAAAAAATTAACAATATTAGAGGTTTAACATTTTCAAATTGATGATCAAACTGAAAGAGCCAAACATATGCTACAAACATTCATATTAAAAGAGCAACAAAGAGTGAAATACTTCTTTTGGGTCTTGTGAAATTTTCATATAACAAATCTATTAATGCATCAATGCAGATGTTTTTATTTTTTATCATTTATGGTGTTAGTTTCATAACTTCATCAAGTTTGATAAAGTTTTCAAAAAAAAAACAACTTTAAACCAAAGCAATCTAAGTCAACCATATCCAAAGAGTATTACATCAAGCTAAGAAGAAATAGATGATTGCTCAGAATTTACAAGAATAGCATGATGATGTTCATTTTTTAGGTGAATGATAGCGTTTGATAATCTATAACAAATTTGTATCCTGTAGTAACATCATATTTTCTTACTCAATTTATTGATACTTTTGTGATATCAAAAAAAATTGTTTCGTGGATGATGTATAAAAGTTCAAAATTCCTCCACATACAAAAATTATAACATTTTATATGTGATGATTGAAAAAAATATGTGCAACAATCAAAATAATTCATCAGCAATTAAACAATGAATGAGAACGTTTTTTTATGATTGGCTTCAGGTGAATAATTTTGCTCAATTTATCCACAAAAATCATAAAAAAACCATATTCTAACAGAAAATTTTATAACTCACATACCAATTCTATCGTGACATTTTTTCATTGTTCTTTAAGAACGGAAACGATTGTGGTAAAATTACAAGTTTTAGATTGCTTGCTTTGTTTTGTTGATAATCTAGGTAATTTCAAATAAAAATCTTCATTTATTTTATATTTTAGGTTAATTGAACAATTTGTTGTATGCTCTCTAAGATCTAATCCATTTTCACATAGCTTGATATGATTACATCATGATTTTTTGATACAATCATTATGCAAAATTATTGATCTTGTGGAATTTATATTGTGAAATGCAAAAGTTCAATTCTTTTGTGTCTTTTTAGCTTGTAGTAAGATATGATCTCTTCATACTTTTTGGTGGCATGAATCATCTTGCTCCATAAATCGACTTCAATCTTCACTTCTGTAACATGATCAAGACATGACATCTGTGTGAGAACATACACAAATTTTTTTGTATACTTCACATAGATAATTTGTATGTTGAAATGTAATAACCCACCAAAGGCTAAAACTGCAGTATGGTGGTAAAAAGATCAAACCCACAGGGACAGAGGCAACACACAGAGTAAAAAGTGTCACGTTTAACAGACTTTTGTAGAGTTTGAATTCTCAGGCGACTGTCACTCCCAGAAATACTGCAGTGCTCGACTCGGAGGAGGATGCTCGACTCGGAGGATGCTCGGAGGATGCACAGTACAGCGTAGTCACTCAACACACACACACACACACACACCTGAAACTGGCAAAAGCACAACTCGGAGGTCGGTCAGGACCTCCGCTTCGGATTTCAGGGGGAAAGTGTCTCAAAAGTTCACTCAGAGGTTCTGCAGGTAGTGACTCCCACTCCGGCTTTTACTGCCCTTCCGCCAAGAACTAGCGTAGGGAACCCGGACTTGACTTCCTGTGGTAACACACTTTTTTGTTTTTTTCAGAATTTAAACAATTTTAGAAAACTAGTACCAAAGCAGTGTTTGTAGCTCGAGAAGGGTACGCTAAATAGAGTGGATTGATGAGATCGTCACGAGGGCACAAAGAATCACGTAGTCGGATGTACTAACGCCAACGTCTTCGACGCCTTCGGCAAAAGCTCCTTTTTGAGGTGTCTCTACTCACGCGCCGCCAGCGTATAAGGAAGCTACGCTTCCGGCGCAGACACCTCAGGAGGAGGTTTTGCTAAAGACGTCAGGAGAAGGGCGCGGACCTCTAAGGCGTCCGACCATGAGTGCGCCTTCGGCGAAGCGCCGCTAGCGCGGAAAGGGGAAGCCTTTATAACAATCGGGATACACGGTAGATCCAGTTGGTTGAAGTTGCACTAGAAAGAGCTCGGGACGCTCGTTCTAACGAGCCCAAGAGCGTCGGAGATGGATCAGGAATGGACAAGTTATGAGCGTCGAAAAACTCGTAGCCGGACATGCGCCGTTCGCGCTAGGGTTCACAGCCGGAAAGGATTCCCGTACGCCCTCGGCGATGCGCCTTCGGCGGAATCACGCGCTCATAGGAGGAAACCAACTCAGAGTCGGAAGCGCCTTTGGCGGCTGTTCATGGAAGGAAAGCGCCGGTCGGATGTACGCCTCCGACGTGGCGCTGACGGCCGGATGCGCTGGCATGAGTTGCGCCGACAGATATGCGCCGGCAGCAATGGACGAGCCATAAAGGACAAAATAGGCGGTACGACTGCGCGCCGGCGTGATTCGCTCCGGCTGGATGTGCGCCTCCAGCAAGGCGCCGACGGATAATGAACGCACCAGCGGCGACACGCCAGGGCCGACGTATACCCTGCAGCGGACTCGAGTCCGGAAGGAGGCGGCGGCGGGAGAATTCAACGTTTAAGCATGCGAATGCGCGCAGTGCGGAGACGTGAATTCGCGCATGCAAAGGGCGAACCGTTAAGCCGTATAGCCGGCTGCGTACGTTGCAACCAGTAAGAACGTTGGACGTTCTTGAAATCGGAGAAGAAAAGACTGCGCTCCAGTCTCATTCCCTCATTCTTGACTTTGCGATTTCCAGTTTCCAAGATTACGCGCAAGGGCGGAGCGACCTGCAGTGAGAGTAGAGAGTGCGTAGACGAGTTGCGCAAGGATCTTGGCGGACCTTGAAAGAACTGTGAGTAGCGATCTTGAACGAGCGCAGAGAGAGTGAGCAGTCAGTGCTTGAGTGGCCGACGCGCAGTGGCGATTGTGAGAGAACGAGCGAAAGGGAGAACGTTTGTGTGTGCAGGCAACGCAATGTCGAAGGTTCCCCAGCTTCGAGTGTCTCCACTCAGGGTGCCGCAGATCGGTCTACGCGCATTTCAAGATGTGCTGTTGAGGCTGAAGCTCGATTTTCTCCTATGGGGGTGGAATTGGACATGTCCGGAGATGGTGCGCGAGTATCTGCAGGAGAGACATAAGCCTTCTCGCGGATTTCGCCCACACCCAGAGAGATGGGACATTTGCAATTGGGCGCAGGTGTTGGGCAGGTGTGCCGGCGAGGAAGGGGATCTCCTCTTCGAGGCCGATAGCGTGAAGGTGTCCCAGGAGGAAGAAGTCTCTTACAATGAGCTCTTCAAAGTTCCCAGACATCCCAAGAACGGTTTCCGGACACGGGATTACAAGGATCGATTGCGGAGAAATGTCGCGACGGCATTGCTGCAGATATTGCAGCCGACCAAGACCGCTTACATGCATGGTTGGCAGGTAGAGTTCGTGGAGCTAGTGTTGTCAGGAGCTCCGGTGCATTGGGCACGGCTCCTGTGGAAGGTGACGCGCCAACATGCGCAAGAAGAGAAGGGAGGAACCCTCAATCATCTATCGCCTTACTTAATCGTGTTTTACCGGGCGATGGGATGTTTGACGAATGCTGAGAAAACTCGGTTTCCGCAGCTGACCCGGACTTATCCAGGTAGATATTCGAGGGAGGCCGAAGTAGACACGGATCCGGACGAGGAACCTGCCAGTACGCCTCCGGCTCCGGCTCCGGCAAGAGCAGCAGAAGAACGTCGAAGTGAGCGCATTCCGCGAAAGCGGAAGTGGGATGAGAGACCTGAGGACAGGCAGCCGGAAGTGCCAGCTGCGCCGACTCGTGGTCGGCCCACCCCCGAGCCTCACAGTCGATCAAAACAGAGGGCACGCAAAATGCCAACTGTTACTGAGGAGACCAGGCGAACTCCGACCCGGCGGAATCCCACACAGGAAGAGATAATAGCGCAGATCCTAGGGAAGACGGCAGATACCTCTACTCAGAAGGCACCACGGCCTTCGGGAGGAGATGGACGGACTGACAGTCGGCCGACTGCGAGTCGGATGACTGAAGGTCGACAAGCGGAAGGAAGGCCAACTGAACGGCGCGTTGAACCGGACAGCAGGCCGGAAGCAGAAGAGAGTTTGGCTGACGAGCCAACAATCCTCAGAGGGTCGTCTTCGGCGGAAGGCACTTCCGGAAGAACGCCACCAGCAAGCAGGCCAAGTGGAGTCAAGACGCGCAAGGTGTATCCGACTCCCAGTCGGACAACTGCTGGTCGGCCGACTGCGAGTCGGACAACAGAGAGTCAGCCGGATTCGCCGACTGCGAGACGGATGGGGCCAACGACCAGTGTGCGGACGCCTTCGGCGGACGCACCTTCAGCAAGGACACCTTCCGTGCAGATTGCGCCGGAAGGACAGGCAGCAGAAGCGGGCGGTGCAAGAGTGACAAAAGTCACTGCGGCGTCGACCCCTTCACAAACCGAAGATCGAGCCGGAACAGGGGCTCAAGCAGTGGGATCTCCCACTGCCCTGGATATTTTAGCAGGCAGTGGAGCAGCAGTCGCAGCGGAAGCTGCTGCGCGCCACAGTTCCAGGGAGTCGCCAAGGGATTCGGTGGCGACTGAAATCCTCGAGACTGAGGATGATACGAGCTCGGAAGAGCAAGAAGCGGATTCGGTGCAGAAAACGCCAACAGGGGTGCTGTGCGAACAGATAGTTCCACTCCTGCGATATCTGGATCGCAAGACATCCAAATACGCAAGTGCCTTAAAACCGCAGTCTTATGTGGAGACTATCAGGCGAAGGACGAGGAGCAAGGTGGCAAGGTGGGCCTCTAGGTGCCAAGTATATGTGGATAGGAACACCGCCCTCCGACAACACCTGGCGGTCACCCAGAAGCTATACCAAGCCTTGCAGCAGCAGAAGGAGGATGCGGCGACGAAGAGTCAGGCGGATGCCGAACTAATACGGGCAAAGATCGAGTCGGAATTGCAGGAGGAGCGGAGACAGAACCAAGTCCTAGCAGCCGAGCTTGCGCGCCAGACGCGCGCCTTAGAAGAAAGTCAAAGAGCCCGCAAGGAGGATGAGGAGTTGTTGTGCAACTTGCAATCCGAGTGCTCGGATTTGAGGGCACAACGTGCGGGATTAGAAACGCAGCTGGCCGAGGTGGAGAGCAGCTGCAGGGCGCGAGGAGAGTTGGCGGCACAGGTGACTCGTTGTCTAAAAGGATACGCCCATTGGGAGGTGGCGGCTCAAGAGAGGACTACACTCCGGGAGTTCGAGCTTCGGGCGGCGGCATTGACGGAAGGTGACAGTCGGAGTCGGCGGCGAGTGGCGAGAAAATTAGAAACCTTCTTGTCGGGTGCGCGCGACACTATGGCGCACTTGCAGTCGGAAATTACCACAGCGCTCCGACGCCTGGGGTTACGCAGCCGGTCGGAAGACTGGCAAGGTAGAGATAGTAAGCGGAGCAGTCCGGCGCGCAGGAGGTGCAGCACCGGATCTGCTGAGTGCAGTAGAGTAGTTTGGTTTCGCGTAGATACTGCGAGTAGTAGATAGGATAGTGTAGTGCTAGTTAGGATCTTTTGAGAGTATAAAGTAGATCAAGGCGTTTTGCCTTGGGACTCTTCCAGTTTCGGAAGTGCAGATCAGGAACTCACTTTCTTGGCGTGTTTGTGCATTTTGGTCCTGGCACCACGTAGAGAAGCTGCAGCATAGCGAAGTTACCGTATGTTGTAGTTGAAGGCCTTCGGCTGAATGTTCAGAGCTAGCACCCGGTTAGAGACTTGAGTAGTGCGGATCTGCACCTGCGGGTGATTTCTGATGCTCAGAGCCGGCTGCGAGTTAGATACTTGAACAGTTCCTCCTTACTCCTTCGAGTGACATATCCTGATTGTACTCCTACGGGAAGTTTCCCCTGAATGCCAATGTGAAGTTTCATTACTTCGTGTAAACCTTGGTTTGTAATTCAGGTTGTGTGTGTGTTACTGGATCGTGTTTTCAGTAAGTTCTTAGTCGGGTCTGCACTCCCTGCGTTTTGTGTGATAGTCGAGGGTGACGTCCACGGCGTACGTAGAGGCTTCGTTCCGAAGTGGGAAGTCCAGTCCGGGTACCCCCGCTAGTTCCTAGCGGAAGGGCAGTAAAAGCCGGAGTGGGAGGCACTACCTGCAGAACCTCTGAGTGAACTTGCGAGACACTTTCCTCCTGAAATCCGAAGCGGAGGTCCTGACCGACCTCCGAGTTGTGCTTTTTGCCAGTTTCAGGTGTGTGTGTGTGTGTGTGTTGAGTGACCACGCTGTACCGTGCATCCTCCGAGTTGAGATCCTCCTCCGAGTCGAGCCTCCGAGTCGAGCACTGCAGTATTTCTGGGAGTGACAGTCGCCTAGAATTCAAACTCTACAAAAGTCTGTTAAACGTGACACTTTTACTCTGTGTGTTGCCTCTGTCCCTGTGGGTTCGATCTTTTTTACCACCATACTGCAGTTTTAGCCTTTGGTGGGTTATTACATAAGGAGCCGACAACTTCTTTTTGGCGCCGCTGCCGGGGACAGTGCGTCAACACCAGAATACTTGAGCAGCAATGCTCGGTGAATGTCGACGAGCGATAGTGTGGGAAACCAGAGTGCGAGAGCCACACGGAAACTCCGTCGAGATTCAGAAAAAGCCGTGGAAACAAAACGGCGAACTAAAAAGAAGACTCCCGGTGAGGACTCTGCAGAAAGATCGCCATCACCGACTACTGGAAGATGTAATAACCCACTAAAGGCTAAAACTGCAATATAGTGGTAGAAAGGTCGAACCCACAGGGACAGAGGAACACACAGGGTACAAAGTGTCACGTTTTAACAGACTATTGAGGAGTTTGAATTCTCAAGCAACTGTCACTCCCAGAAATACTGCAAGTGTCCACTCGGAGCGCACTCGGAGGTCGCACAGTGCAGCGTAACACACACACACACACACCTGAAACTACAGAAATACAACCCAGAGATCCGTTAGGACCTCTACTTCAAGATTTCAGGGGGAAAGTCTCTCGCGAGCACACTCGGCAAAGCTGCGGGCAGTGACTTCCAACTCCGGCTTTTACAACACTTCCACTAGCTTGCTGCTAGTGTAGGAAACCCGGTTTGGACTGCCTACTTCGGATCGAAGTCACTCATACGCGGTGAACAACACTCTCAACTCACAAAACGCGCAGAGAACACAGGTCCGCACTGAAGGACTTACTGAGAAACATTCCAGTAACACAACAACAGTCTATTGAAGAGTTTGAATTCTCAGGCACTTGTCATTCCCAGAAATACTACAGGGGTTACCCTCAAGGCACCTGCTGCAGCGTAACCTGAATTTACAACCAAGGCTTACACGAAGTAGCAAAACTTCACTTTGGCATTCAGGGGAAAAATCCCAAGGGAGTACAATCAGAAAGAAACACCCGAAGGTGTAGGGGCGAAACTGTTCAAGTATCTAACTAGTCACTGGCTCTGAGCATCGGCAGTCACCCGCAGGTGCAAATCCGAACTACTCAAGTCTCTAACCAATGTACTAGCTCTGAACATTCGGCCGAAGGCCTTCAGCTACAAAATGCGGAACGCTAAGTTGTAACTCCTCGTGCGTGGTGACAGAACTCAAGGACACAAACACGCAAAGGAAATGGGTTCCTGATCTGCACTTCTGATGGGAAAGAACCCCAGGCAAAACGCCTGGAACTATTTTATACCTTCTAAGTCCTACCTAACACTACACTGCACTACGCTACACGCCTGCACGGAACCACGCTACTCTACACTCCGCGGAACCTGTACTACGTCTCCTGCGCGGCGGATTGCCGCGCACTAACTCCCTACCCTGCCAATCTTCCGTTCGACTGCGCAGTCCCAAACGCTGCAATGCCGCGGACACCTCCACTTCGAGGGCGGACATGGTATCTTGTGCCTTCGACAGAAAAGCATCGAGCTTCTTTGCTACCTTCCGTCGATTCCTACTGTCGCCTGACAACAACCCGGCTGCGCGCAATTCAAACTCACGCAGTGTGAGTTTCTCCTGCGCCTTCACTTCCCAGTGGGCGTAGCCCTTGAAACAGTGGGCGACACGCCTCGCCGTCTCCACCTTCGTGCGATCCGCCTCCTTCCTGCGATCCTCTTCAATTATCACTAATTGCGATTCGGCCTCAGCACGTTGCGCTCTCAATTCGCCACACTCTGACTGTAACCTGCGGATTAACTCCTCATCCGCCTGCCGTGCGAGCTGACATTGTTCCAACAACCGCGTCTGTCGCACGAGCTCCTCTGACAAAATCCGATTCTGGGCCTGCTCAGAAATGAGTGCTTCCTTGACCTTCACCTGCTCCTTGGTGAGCTCGTCCAGTTTCTCATCCTTCACCTTCTCGGAGTACTTGTAGAATTTCTGATTAAGTTTATACTGACCCCACAAGCATGCATGCTTCTCCTTCAATTCCCTCAACTCCTGGTCCACTCTAGCTAACAGCTTGCTGGTGTGGACTTTAGTGCGAGTCCGCCTGCGCACTAACTCGATGTAAGATCCCGGCTGAAGTGGGTCGGCGTATTTATCGACCTTACGATCCAAGTACCTCAGCAACGGAATCACCTGCTCAGAGAGCGCCGCCGCCGGCGCTCCAACAATTTCCTCCTCCTCCTCCTCGGTGTCTTCTGCTCCTGACATTTCTTCAGTGGAGCCTCCGTCGTCATCATCCGAGTGGAGAATTTCGGTCGCCATTGATTGCGTCGGCGACTGCCCCGAGTGGGGCTGCACGTCGTCGACGTGTGCTGCCTGCGAAGGCACGGCTGCAGCCTCGCTGCTCTTCGCCAAAATGTCTAAGGCGGTAGGCGAATGTGCCCGTGCGGCATCCCCGCCGCTCGCTTGTTGGTCGTCTACCGTGTCCTCTCTGCCGCCGACGCCCGCCGCCGAAGGCGATCGAGCGGAGGGTGGCTGCGCGGGGTTTGATTGCGCATCGCGCATCGAAATTTCATCCCGCGGACAGTCACTCCGCTCCTCCGTCTGTTGCTGCTCCCTTGATCGGTCCGTGGGGGCTGTGCTCGGCCTGTGCGCAGGCGCAAATGCCGGCGCCTTGTCCGCCGCAGGCGTAGCGCCGCGGACATCCATCGCCAAAGGCGACATGGCCGGGGGCCGCTCGCCCGATGTCCCTTGGCCTATAGGTCCTACCGCCGAAGGCGCATCTATCGGCGAACTACCCGCCGATGGTGCGGCCTCCGCACGCTCCCTGCTCGTATCTCCTCGGCTCGAAGGCACTGGCGCCGAAGGCGCAAATTGCGGCGCGTGGTGCGCCGGAGGGTCTGGCCCCGAGGGCCGGTGTCTCGTAGGCGGTTCTTCCGCCGGCTCCTTCCCCTTCCTACGTTGGAATGGGGGTGATTCTTGCCTGTGCACAGGCGGCACGTGCGGAGGTGTCCTGTGCACAGGCGACCTGTGCACAGGCGGACTGCTCCTTCCCACGCGTAAGCGTAGATCCACGTCCACTTGTGATCGCCTGTCCGCGGAGGCTCGTCCGTCCGCGGAGTCTCGTCTGTGCGCAAACGGAACATCTGTCCGCGACGCACGTGGTAACTCCGGAGGCCCTTGGCCCGTAGGCGGCCTCTCTCCCGTCGAGGTTGCAGCGTGGCCCGTTGCTCCTGCGGTCGTCCGCGCTTCCTCATGCTTCTCTGGCGACGCACTTCCTTTCTCCGTCGCAATCGTCGCCGTGTCCGCACTGTCGGCTGGTAACACCAGTCTGCGTGCCTTCTGCTTCGGCCGGCTGTATGACTCGTACAGCGGCCGCGGTCGAATGGGAGCAGAGGGTTCTTGATGCTGCTCCTCTTCGGACTCTTCTCTCCATCGCCGCTTCCGCGGCACTCGTGCTGCAGGAGTGTTTCTCCCTTCGTCCCTCCGCCTTGATGGGGTAGAAGTCGGTGACTCCTCTGCATCAGTGTCGACCTCATTCTCCCGCACATACTTCCCGGGATGGTCGACGGACAATGGCGGAAAATGCTCAAGCTCCGCCGCTGTCAAACAATTCCGCTGTCGATAAAAATTGATGAGGAAAGGAGAAAGATGGTTTAGAGTTCCCCCCTTCTCCTCAAAAGCGTGCTATCGCATCACCCTGTGCAGGATGCTCGCCCAGTGAATTGGAGTTCCCTCGATGACGCACTCCACAAAAGAGACCTGCCACAATGTGATGTAGCAGGCGCGGTGTGGCTGCAGCAATTGCATCAGCGCCGCGGACAAAGTCCGGCGAAATCGATCCTTGTAATCACGGGTCCTGTACCCATTCTTGGTAGACCTCCCGGTCTTGAATAGCTCCACAAATTGCGCCTCTTCCTGCTTGGTCACCTTGATGCTCTCACTATCGAAAAGGAGATGCCCTGGCATGCCAGCACATCTTCCCAACGACTTCGCCCAATCTTGGACTGTCCACCGATCAACATGCGGACGCAATCCGCGCGAGGGTGGTCCCTGTGGCTCTAGCCACTCGCGCACCATATTCGCACAGATGTAGTTCCATCCCCATAGCAAGAAATCGAGCTTTCTTGCTATTAAGCGCTCCTCGAAAGCGCGCAGCCTGTTCTGTGGTAGGCGAAGTGGCACCATCCGCAATCTGCCCGGTCTCGTCATTGCGTTCCTGGGGTTCGCTCGCCCGCTCATTCTACTTCCGCACCGCCCGAGCTCCTTTCTCTCTCGGCAAACTCTAATCGCCCTCAATTCCAAATCACGCGCATTCACTTCTCCCTCAATCAACAAGAAATCTCCTGTGCGGCGACGTCGAGAATGTTTAGCAGCCAGCAGATGGATGCGCGCAGCGCGCACAAGAGATTGGAATCGCGAATTCAAGAATGGGACGTTCCCCGCCGCTCGGTCGAAGGTCATGGTCGGCTCTTGCTCGTGAAGAACGTCTCACTTGATGGCCGCGCCGGCTCTACGCTGGAACGGTCTCCGCTCTCACGCGCGGCTTCACGCTCCGCCGTCGCCGATTAAACTCTCACGCTCGAATTGGCGGATTTGAACTCCGCGAGCGTATTACCCCGCGGACATGGGGGCGTAGCGCCGAAGGCGAGTTTTCCGCCTTGCGCGGTACACTTGTTCGTACCGCCCCTCGGCCAATCCCCCTCTGCCTTGACGCGTGTGTCCGCATGTCGGACAAAAGTTCAACTCCTGCCTGTGCGCAGGCGAATTCCGTGCGCGGCGTCGCGCTGGCGCGAAAGGCGTTGACCGTGGTCAGCCGTCTCTGTCCAGTATGTCCGTTTCTTGTCTCTTCGTCGGCGCTTCCGCCGCCGCAACTCCGTCCGTCCAAGAGCGCATCCACCCGTCCCGTCCGCATGGTCCGTACAGATTTGATTACTCTGGCGGCTCTTCCGCCGTACGCGGCGCTGCGCTGGCGCGGAAGGCGCCGTACACTTTCTACCTCACAAGGCGCATTTCTAGGGCCCAAGGCGGATTTTCCGCCGACGCCGAAGCGCCTGTGCACAGGCGAACGCCTGTGCGTAGGCGGACTTCGCGCCTCCCCAAACCCTACTTCGCCTGTGCACAGGCGAACGCCTTTGTCCGCGCATAGGACAAAACTTGATTCCCCCTTCCGCGTAGGCGAAATTCCCGCCGGTGGCGAACTCCTTCCGCCGAAGGCGACCGTCTCCGTATCTTCCAATAGTGATAGCTCCCTAAGTCCTCATCCGTTCCAAGCGTTCTTGGACTCGTTGGAATCAGTGCGTTGAGCTCTTTCCAACGAGACCCTAACTTGGTCAAGGCGCCCGAGGGTTGACCTAATTATGGAGGATTTTCCCTACCGCCGCGGACGCAACCTCCGACGGCGGGTTTTGCGCCTTGCGTCGTAGGGGTCCTAACTGCAGAGCTCGCAGGGAGGGTGGTGCCTGTCCTTACTGCTGCACCCCAAATCCTAGATTCTACAAGATCCCTTGAGAATCCCCGCGATCTTCCGGATTCACTCCGTTTTGATGTACCGAAGGCCATTTACAATGCTGCCAGGGTACAGTTTTCCAAAAATGTTTTAATTTCCTCAAAATTGCCAAAAGTGGGGTACCACAGAAGACAAAGGCGTTCCAGTTCACCTACCAAGAGCATTGAGCTAACAGTTCTATTGGACAACCTCCGATAGGAACTCTTCCTGAGTTTGGCCAACCTAGGATCAGTCCGCCGACAGGATCACCGATGGCAGAACATCAAGCCAATCTCCGCCAAGTGTTTTTCCAACCTACCACCAAACATTCGTATCCAAGATACACCGGAACGGGCGACGACGATGATGCAGATTCATACATAAAGCTCTTCGAGTCTGTCTCCATCGCCAATCGTGAGACCAGTGATGAAGACAGACTACGAATCTTTCCTAGCCTGCTACGCAGACGAGCGCGTAGCTGGTACAACCATGAGAGCACCGACCCCACTGGCATCCGGACCTGGGCTCAGCTCAAGGAAAAGTTTCTGAGGCGGTTCCGCGAACTCGGATATGACAGTCGAGTTCTGACCCGGCTTCGAAATCTTCGACGCGAGCGGAAGGAGAATTTTCGAGACTACACTGAGAGATTCCAAGACCTCCTAGATCGAATTCCGAAGACAGGCCCGGGAGAACCATACTCGGTACAACAGGCAGTGGATTGGTATTTGACAGGGCTCTCAAGAGAAATGGAGACCTTCTGTAGGAGAGGCAAGACTGACACAATCCAAGATGTGATAGCTTCCGCGGATACCTTTGAGACGTCAACCCTTGACACTCGAAGACGCGACCGACGGTCGACGAAGAAGAAGTCGCAAGGCGGACGTCGGAAGAGAAGGAACTCGCCTTCCTCGACAGAAGAATCAAGCTCCTCCGAATCAAGTTCTTCCTCGGAAGAGGAAGAGGACTCGTCATCTTCAGAAGAAGAAAGACGGAAGAAGAAACGCAGTGCGATCAAGAAGAAGGATCGAGGTAAGGGAATCCCAGTGAAGACTCAAGGGGACATCGCAGCCAAGGTAGACAACCTGGTGAAGAATTTTGCGGACCTGAAAGTTCATGTAGTGGGAGGCCAAGACCGACGTAAATCACCTGCGAGACAACGAGCGAATCTCTGGTGTACTACGTGCGGACAGGTGGGACATGCCAACACGGAGTGCATGTCCGCGCGGCCATCTTACTCAGTGAATGCGGTCGAATGGGCACCACAATGGGAGAACCCCATGTATTATGCTGAGCCACCTATGTATTATGCTGAGCAGGTTGAGGACACCGCCTACTCGGTACAGACAGCTCCAGCTACAACTCCGAACCCACCGGTGCATATACCGCGCTATGTTCCGAGGGAAATGGCAGGTACACTTCCACCAAGACGCATGGCACCTCCAAGCAATCACAACCGACCTCTACCACAATTCGATGGTTGCTACAACTGCGGAGACATGGGGCATTACGCGCCAAGCTGTCCCCACCCGAGGAAGCCAATGGGGTATGCACCGTTGTGCAGCAATTGCAAGAAGTCTGGACATACAGTAGCCGAATGTGATCAGCCCCAACTCCCTAGGCCAGCAGTGCGTTTCGTATCGACACCTGGCAAGGAAGAGGTGCAGGTCAACCAGGTAGAACTGAGTCTGGACCCAGATGAAGGAAACGAAGTATGGCCAGAGGAAGAAGTGATGTGCGGTCGGGTAGAAACCCGAAGTTCGAAGAGGAGGGGAGAAGGTCACGAGGACACTCGCTGCCTCGAGCGTAGAGAAGAGAGGAGGAAGTCTAAAGAAGTTAGAGAAGGCCAAAGAAGGAGGCCGGGTACACCTCCGGCTACGAGAAACACCCAGCCGGAGCAGAGCTCAGAAAAGGCGGACAGGTATTCGGAAGAGTCCCGGACTCGAGATTACCTTCCGGACATCAAAGATGAGGTGAGTCACCTCATCAAGGAAGCACTGGGCGCCGGAATGACATCCGACGACCGGAAGGCGGTTAGGCCCCCTACACCACTTCCGACCGCGAGTACAGGGAAACTTCCGGCTGTGACTTCCAACACTTCCTACGACATAGTGAAAGACATGGGGAGCCAGAGGGCAAATATTTCCTTCCACCAGTTGTTGGAAGACAATAAGACGTACAGGAGGATGCTGATGCTTTCGTTGCGCCGACCACGCAAACCCCGAAACGAGAAACTTCCGGCTGTGTACAGAGTGGAAGGAGGAGACCTGGGACCTCCAGAGATCGAAGTAGAGATCGGAGGCTGCGTCATACAGAAGGTACCTGTGGACTCCGGCTCGGGCGTGAATATCATGACCGAGGAGACAGCGAACTCCTTGGGGTTCCAGACTGTAATAACCCACTAAAGGCTAAAACTGCAATATAGTGGTAGAAAGGTCGAACCCACAGGGACAGAGGAACACACAGGGTACAAAGTGTCACGTTTTAACAGACTATTGAGGAGTTTGAATTCTCAGGCAACTGTCACTCCCAGAAATACTGCAAGTGTCCACTCGGAGCGCACTCGGAGGTCGCACAATGCAGCGTAACACACACACACACACACCTGAAACTACAGAAACACAACCCAGAGATCCGTTAGGACCTCTACTTCAAGATTTCAGGGGGAAAGTCTCTCTCAAGCACACTCGGCAAAGCTGCGGGCAGTGACTTCCAACTCCGGCTTTTACAACACTTCCACTAGCTTGCTGCTAGTGTAGGAAACCCGGTTTGGACTGCCTACTTCGGATCGAAGTCACTCCTACGCGGTGAACAACACTCTCAACTCACAAAACGCGCAGAGAACACAGGTCCGCACTGGAGGACTCACTGTGAAACATTCCAGTAACACAACAACAGTCTATTGAAGAGTTTGAATTCACAGGCACTTGTCATTCCCAGAAATACTACAGGGGTTACCCTCAAGGCACCTGCTGCAGCGTAACCTGAATTTACAACCAAGGCTTACACGAAGTAGCAAAACTTCACTTTGGCATTCAGGGGAAAAATCCCAAGGGAGTACAATCAGAAAGAAACACTCGAAGGTGTAGGGGCGAAACTGTTCAAGTATCTAACTAGTCACTGGCTCTGAGCATCGGCAGTCACCCGCAGGTGCAGATCCGAACTACTCAAGTCTCTAACCAATGGACTAGCTCTGAACATTCGGCCGAAGGCCTTCAGCTACAAAATGCGGAACGCTAAGTTGTAACTCCTCGTGCGTGGTGACAGAACTCAAGGACACAAACACGCAAAGGAAATGGGTTCCTGATCTATACTTCTGATGGGAAAGAACCCCAGGCAAAACGCCTGGAACTATTTTATACCTTCTAAGTCCTACCTAACACTACACTGCACTACGCTACACGCCTGCACGGAACCACGCTACACTACACTCCGCGGAACCTGTACTACGTCTCCTGCGCGGCCGACTGCCGCGCACTAACTCCCTACCCTGCCACTCCTCCGCTCGACTGCGCAATCCCAGCCGCTGCAATGCCGCGGACACCTCCCCCTCGAGGGCGGACATGGTATCCTGTGCCTTCGACAGAAAGGCCTCGAGCTTCTTCGCTACCTTCCGCCGACTCCTACTGTCGCCTAACAACAACCCGGCTGCGCGCAATTCAAACTCACGCAGTGTGAGTTTCTCCTGCGCCTTCACTTCCCAGTGGGCGTAGCCCTTGAGACAGTGGGCGACTCGCCTCGCCGTCTCCACTTTCGTGCGATCCGCCTCCTTCCTGCGATCCTCTTCAATCGTCACTAATTGCGATTCGGCTTCGGCCCGTT
Source organism: Marchantia polymorpha subsp. ruderalis (assembly GCA_037833965.1). NCBI lineage: Eukaryota > Viridiplantae > Streptophyta > Marchantiopsida > Marchantiales > Marchantiaceae > Marchantia > Marchantia polymorpha. The sequence continues at coordinate 1,827,714 of AP031357.1, forward strand.
GCGCTCTCAATTCGCCGCACTCTGACTGCAACCTGCGGATTAATTCTTCATCCGCCTGCCGTGCGAGCTGACATTGTTCCAACAACCGCGTCTGTCGCACGAGCTCCTCTGACAAAATCCGATTCTGGGCCTGCTCAGAATCGAGTGCTTCCTTGACCTTCACCTGCTCCTTGGTGAGCTCGCCCAGTTTCTCATCCTTCATCTTCTCGGAGTGCTTGTAGAATTTCTGATTAAGCTTGTACTGTCCCCACAAGCACTCATGCTTCTCCTTCAAGTCCCTCAACTCCTGGTCCACTCTAGCTAATAGCTTGCTGGTGTGGACTTTAGTGCGAGTCCGCCTGCGCACTAGCTCGATGTAAGATCCCGGCTGGAGTGGGTCGGCGTATTTATCGACCTTGCGATCCAAGTACCGCAGCAACGGAATCACCTGCTCAGAGAGCGCCGCCGCCGGCGCTCCAACAATTTCCTCCTCCTCCTCCTCGGTGTCTTCTGCTCCTGACATTTCTTCCGTGGAGCCTCCGTCGTCATCATCCGAGTGGAGAATTTCAGTCGCCATTGATTGCGTCGGCGACTGCCCCGAGTGGGGCTGCACGTCCTCGACGTGTGCTGCCTGCGAAGGCACGGCTGCAGCCTCGCTGCTCGTCGCCAAAATGTCTAAGGCGGAAGGCGAATGTATCCGAGCGGCATCCCCGTCGCTCGCTGGTTGATTGCCTACCGCATTCTCACTGTCGCCGTCGTCCGTCGCCGAAGGCGATTGAGCGGAGGATGGCTGCGCGGGGTTGGATTGCGCGTCGTGCATCGAGATTTCATCCCGCGGACAGTCACTCCGCTCTTCCGTCTGCTGCTCCCTTGATCGGTCCGTGGGGGCTGTGCCCGGCCTGTGCGCAGGCGCATTTGCCGGCGCCTTGTCCGTCGCAGGCGTAGCGCCGCGGACATCTATCGCCGAAGGCGACATGGCCGGGGGCCGCACGCCCGATGTTCCTTGGCCTATAGGCCCTACCGCCGAAGGCGCATCTATCGGCGGACTTCCCGCCGATGGTGCGGCCTCCGCACGCTCTCTACTCGTATCTCCTCGGCTCGAAGGCCCTGGTGCCGAAGGCGCAAATTGCGGCGCGTGGTGCGCCGGTGGGTCTGGCCCCGAGGGCCGGTGTCTCGTAGGCGGTTCTTCCGCCGGCTCCTTCCCCTTCCTACGTTGGAACGGGGGTGATTCTTGCCTGTGCACAGGCGGCACGTGTGGAGGTGTTCTGTGCACAGGCGACCTGTGCACAGGCGAGCGCCTGTGCACAGGCGGACTGCTCCTTCCCACGCGTAAGCGTAGATCCACGTCCACTTGTGTTCGCCGGTCCGCGGAGGTTCGCCCGTCCGCGGAGGTTCGCCTGTGCGCAAACGGAACATCTGTCCGCATCGCACGTGGTAACTCCGGAGGCCCTTGGCCCGTAGGCGGCCTCTCTCCCGATGAGGTTGCAGCGTGGCCCGTCGCTCCTGCGGTCGACCGCGCTTCCTCTCGCCTCTCTGGCGACGCACTTCCTATCTCCGTCGCAATCGTCGCCGTGTCTGCACTGTCAGCTGGTAACACCAGTCTGCGTGCCTTCTGCTTCGGCCGGCTGTATGGCTCGCACAGCGGCCGCGGTCGAATGGGAGCAGAGGGTTCTTGTTGCTGCTCCTCTTCGGACTCTTCCCTCCATCGCCGCTTCCGCGGCACTCGCGCTGCAGGAGTATGTCTCCCTTCATCCCTCCGTCTTGATGGGGTAGAAGTTGGTGACTCCTCCGCATCAGTGTCGACCTCGTTCTCCCGCACATACTTCCCGGGATGGTCGATGGACAATGGCGGAAAATGTTCAAGCTCCGCCGCTGTCAAACAATTCCGCTGTCGATAAAAATTGATGAGGAAAGGAGAAAGATGGTTTAGAGTTCCCCCCTTCTCCTCAAACGCGTGCTGCCGCATCACCCTGTGTAGGATGCTCGCCCAGTGAATTGGAGTTCCCTCGATGACGCACTCCACAAAAGAGACCTGCCACAATGTGATGTAGCAGGCGCGGTGCGGCTGCAGTAATTGCATCAGCGCCGCGGACAGAGTCCGGCGAAATCGATCTTTATAATCACGGGTCCTGTACCCATTCTTGGTAGACCTCCCGGTCTTGAACAGCTCCACAAATTGCGCTTCTTCTTGCTTGGTCACCTTGATGCTCTCGCTGTCGAAAAGGAGATGCCCTGGCATGCCAGCACATCTCCCCAACGCCTGCGCCCAATCTTGGACTGTCCACCGGTCGACATGCGGACGCAATCCGCGCGAGGGTGGTCCCTGTGGCTCTAGCCACTCGCGCACCATATTCGCGCAGATGTAATTCCATCCCCATAGCAAGAAATCGAGCTTTCTTGCTATTAAGCGCTCTTCGAAAGCGCGCAGCCCGTTCTGCGGCAGGCGAAGTGGCACCATCCGCAATCTGCTCGGTCTCGTCATCGCGTTCCTGGGGTTCGCTCGCCCGCTCATTCTACTTCCGCACTGTCCGCGTTTCTTTCTCTCTCGGCAAACTCTAATCGCTCTCAATTCCAAATCACGCGCACTCACTTCTCCCTCAATCAACAAGAAATCTCCTGTGTGACGACGTCGAGAATGGTCCGCAGCCAGCAGATGGATGCGCGCAGCGCGCACAAGAGATTGGAATCGCGAATTCAAGAATGGGACGTTCTCCGCCGCCCGGTCGAAGGTCATGGTCGGCTCTTGGTCGTGAAGAACGTCTCACTTGATGGCCGCGCCGGCTGTACGCTGGAACGGTCTTCGCTCTCACGCGCGGCTTCACGCTCCGCCGTCGTCGATTAAACTCTCACGCTCGAATTGGCGGATTTGAACTCCGCGAGCGTGTCGCCCTGCGGACATGGGGGCGTAGCGCCGAAGGCGAGTTTTCCGCCTTGCGCGGTACACTTGTTCGTACCGCCCCTCGGCCAATCTCCTTCTGCCTTGACGCGTGTGTCCGCATGTCGGACAAAAATTCAACTCCTGCCTGTGCGCAGGTAGGAGCCTCGGCGGATCCTCCGCCGGTGCGGAACTCCATCCTATTGTGCACAGGCGTTCGCCTGTGCGCAGGCGAATTCCGTCCGCGGCGCTGCGCTGGCGCGGAAGGCGTTGACCGTGGTCAGCCGTCTCCGTCCAGTCTGTCCGTTCCTTGTCTCTCCGTCGGCGCTTCCGCCGCCGCAACTCCGTCCGTCCAAGAACGCACCCACCCGTGCCGTCCGCACGGTCCGTACCTGTTGGATTACTCTGGCGGCTCTTCCGACTTACGCGGCGCTGCGCTGGCGCGGGAGGCGCCGTACACTTTCTACCTCACAAGGCGCATTTCTAGGGCCCAAGGCGGATTTTCCGCCGACGCCGAAGTGCCTGTGCACAGGTAGGAGCCTCGGCGGATCCTCCGCCGGTGCGGAACTCCTTCCGCCGGAGGCGACCGCCTCCGTTACTTCCAGTAGCGATAACTCCCTAAGTCCTCGTCCGTTCCAAGCGTTCTTGGGCTCGTTGGAATCAGCGCGTCGAGCTCTTTCCAACGGGATCCTAACTTGGTCAAGGCGCCCGAGGGTTGACCTAATTACGGGGGTTTCCCTACAGTCGCGGACGCAACCTCCGAAGGCGGGTTTTGCGCCTTGCGCCGTAGAGATCCTAACTGCGAAAAACCGAAGGGAGGGTGGTGCCTGTCTTTACTGTTGCACCCCAAATCCCAGATTCTACAAGATCCCTCGAGAATCCCCGCGATCTTCCGGATTCACTCTGTTTTGATGTACCGAAGGCTATTTACAATGCTGCCAGGGTACAGTTTTCCAAAAATGTTTTAATTTCCTCAAAATTTCCAAAAGTGGGGTACCACATAGACCTTCGAGCCTACATCCCGAGTATTGCGACTGGCCGATCAAACACGCAGAATGCCACTAGGGATGTTGAGCAATGTGAGAACCAACATTGGAGGAGTGGACTTTCAACTGTCCTACATAATACTGCAACCTCTGATGAAGAAAGGTTATGATGTGCTGCTTGGCAGACCATGGCTATACGATGCCAAAGCAAGGTGTGACTGGAGTAGGAAGAGATTACAGTTCCGTAGCCCTGCGGACCCTCCGACTGTCATTACCGTACCGTGGACCAAGGTACCCCACGAGGGCGAAACACCTTCCACCACCTCCGGTTACACAACCGGAGGGGAGACCAGCTCATCATGCACTTCCGAGACCGAAACGTCGGAGGAATTTGTGGGCTACGTCACTTGCTGCTCCATTGAGGAGGAGGGAGACGAGGTGTATCCGGATGACGAATAGCAACTAGCAGCCGGACTGGGCAGAAGCGAGATCAGTCACACAGAGGGGATTGTTGACCCGAGTGATTGCTGCGAACTGCAACTCAGTCCAGGTAAAGGCTTGAAGGTGTCAAGCCAGGTACAAGGAGAAGAGTTGAACAGGGTACAGGCGTTTCTTCGCCAGTATGAGGATGTCTTCGCATGGAAGATTGAAGACATGAAAGGCATACCTGCAAGGTATGGAGAGCACAGGATAGACTTGTTGGACGAGGCAGTTCCGGTTCGCCAACGCCAATACAGGCTCAACCCAAAATATTCATTATTGGTGAAGGACGAAATCGATAAGTACCTGAGCGCAGGAATCATCTACCCGGTACTCAGTAGCGAGTGGGTGTCGCCTATCGTGATCGTGCCCAAGAAACTGACGGGTAAGATCCGGGTGTGTCAGGACTTCCGAAAGCTGAACGCAGCAACGAGGAAGGACCATCACCCTCTTCCTTTCACGGACTCTATTCTGGACCATGTAGCAGGGCATGAATGCTACAGTGTCCTAGACGGATTCTCCGGCTACAACCAGGTGTCCATCAGGGAACAGGACAAGGACAAAACAACCTTCACGACCGACTGGGGAACCTATGCTTATCACAAGATGCCGTTCGGTCTGTGCAACGCGCCAGCGACGTTCCAGCGGATGATGACAAACATCTTCCAAGAGCACCTGAGGAAGTTCCTAGAAATTTTCATCGACGACTTTTGTGTCTTCGGTAAGAGGTCGGAGCACCTTAACCATCTTCGGCAAACGTTCGACAGATGTAGGGAGAGCAGCTTGTCCATACACCCTGAGAAATGTTTTTTCTTCATGACCAGCGGAATCCTGCTAGGGCATCGAGTTTCGTCCGATGGCATTGCAGTGGATGTAGAGAAGGTGAAGATTATTCTCGAACTGCAGCCGCCAACGAATCTGCGTGAATTGAGGGCCTTCCTTGGCCATGTAGGTTATTACAGAAGGTTCATAAATATGTACGCCATCTTGGCAGCCGATCTGACGAAGCTGCTTAAGAAGGAGGAACCCTATGTGTGGGGCAAAGAGCAACAGCTGGCCTTTGAAACGCTCAAAGCCAAACTGACGACTGCTCCGGTTCTGAGAAGTCCGGATTGGAACAGACCTTTCCATGTCTATGTAGACACGTCGGCATTTGCAATCGGAGTGGTTCTCAGTCAGAAGGACGACAACAAGAAAGACTACCCGATTTACTTCGCGAGTCGTCAGTTGTCAGCAGCGGAGAAAAAGTACACGACAACTGAGAGGGAGGCGTTAGGAATGGTGTACTCCTGTAAGAAGTTCCGACATTATTTGATCTGCTATGAGTTCGTGTTTCATGTAGATCATTACGCCTTACAGCACCTGGTGAAGAAGGCGGATCTGTCCGGACGAATTGCCAGGTGGGTACTACTACTGCAGGAATTCACCTACACTGTACAGACGCGGAAAGGCGTTCACCATGAGAACGCGGACTACCTCTCCCGACTATGGACCGAATCCATAGAGGAGGAAGTAGTGGATGATTTTCCCGACGAACAACTTTTTCAGTTGTCCGCCAGCCATGAGTCCAGGTACGCGGACTTATACAGGTTTCTGCTCACACTCCAATGTCCGGAAGGATGGGATGCGGAGCAGCGCACAGTCTTCGTTCATAAAGCGGGACCTTACCAGCTTCAACAGGGGGTCTTGTTCAAGAAAATGGCAGACGAGAGGCTGTGCAGATGTCTAGAGGAGTCCGAAGTCCCGCGAGTTGTCAAAGCCATGCACACACAAGACGCTGGTGGTCACTACGCCACCAGAAATACAGTGACCAAAATTGTGAATGCAGGATACTGGTGGCCGACGATGTTCAAAGATGTACACGACTACGTTCGCAAATGCGACAGCTGCCAGAGGACGGGAAGGCTGACTCCGACCACGAGATGGCCTCTTACACCAATCATGCCATTGGCACCATTTGAAAAATGGGGGATCGACTTCGTGGGACCAATACAACCTGTTACTAAAGGCACGCTCAGGCGCCACATATTGGTAGCAACAGACTATGCGACCAAGATGGTGGAGGCAGAGGCCACAAGGCACGACGACACAGCCGCAGTAGCACGGTTCCTATTCGAATCCATCATCACACGCTACGGGTGCCCCCTAGAAATAGTCAGTGACAGAGGAACGCACTTTCTGAATCAGGTGATAGAAAGTTTGACGCGGCACTTCCAGATTAAGCATCGGAAGACTACTCCATACAACCCCAAGGCAAATGGTCTGACAGAGAAGTCCAATGGATTACTCTGTAAGATACTCCTCAAGGTGACTGTAAACCATGCTCATGACTGGGATACCAAGCTACCGGCCGCCTTATGGGCATATAGAACGGCAGAAAAAGTCACCACCAGGCAAACACCTTACTTTCTAGTTTATGGGCAGCATCCGATCTTACCCATCGAATTCGAGATACCTACCAGGAGGACCTTAGATCAGAGAAGGCTGGTGTAATAACCCACCAAAGGCTAAAACTGCAGTATGGTGGTAAAAAGATCGAACCCACAGGGACAGAGGCAACACACAGAGTAAAAGTGTCACGTTTAACAGACTTTTGTAGAGTTTGAATTCTAGGCGACTGTCACTCCCAGAAATACTGCAGTGCTCGACTCGGAGGCTTGACTCGGAGGAGGATCTCAACTCGGAGGATGCTCGGAGGATGCACGGTACAGCTTGGTCACTCAACACACACACACACACACCTGAAACTGGCAAAAAGCACAACTCGGAGGTCGGTCAGGACCTCCGCCTCGGATTTCAGGAGGAAAGTGTCTCGTAAGTTCACTTAGAGGTTCTGCAGGAAGTGCCTCCCACTCTGGCTTTTACTGCCCTTCCGCCAGGAACTAGCGGGGGTACCCGGACTGGACTTCTCACTTCGGAACGAAGCCTCTACGGACGCCGTGGACGTCACCCTCGACTATCACACAAAACGCAGGGAGTGCAGACCCGACTGAGAACTTACTGAAAACACGATCCAGTAACACACACACAACCTGAATTACAAACCAAGGTTTACACGAAGTAATGAAACTTCACATTGGCATTCAGGGGAAACTTCCCGTAGGAGTACAATCAGGATATGTCACTCGAAGGAGTAAGGGGGAACTGTTCAAGTATCTAACTCGCAGCCGGCTCTGAGCATCAGAAATCACCCGCAGGTGCAGATCCGCACTACTCAAGTCTCTAACCGGGTGCTAGCTCTGAACATTCGGCCGAAGGCCTTCAACTACAACATACGGTAACTTCGCTATGCTGCAGCTTCTCTACGTGGTGCCAAGACCAAAATGCACAAACACGCCAAGAAAGTGAGTTCCTGATCTGCACTTCCGAAACTGGAAGAGTCCCAAGGCAAAACGCCTTGATCTACTTTATACTCTCAAAAGATCCTAACTAGCACTACGCTATCCTATCTACCCCTCGCAGCATCTGCGCGAAACCAAACTACTCTACTGCACTCAGCAGATCCGATGCTGCGCCTCCTGCGCGCCGGACTGCTCCGCTTACTGTCTCTACCTTGCCAGTCTTCCGACCGGCTGCGTAACCCCAGGCGTCGGAGCGCTGCAGTGACTTCCGACTGCAAGTGCGCCATAGTGTCGCGCGCACCCGACAAGAAAGTTTCTAATTTTCTCGCCACTCGCCGCCGACTCCGACTGTCACCTTCCGTCAGTGCCGCCGCCCGAAGCTCGAACTCCCGGAGTGTAACCCTCTCTTGAGCTGCCACCTCCCAATGGGTGTATCCGTTTAGACAACGAGTCACCCGTGCCGCCAACTCTCCTCGTGCCCTGCAGCTGCTCTCCACCTCTGCCAGCTGCATTTCTAATTCCGCACGTTGTGCCCTCAAATCCGAGCACTCGGATTGCAAGTTGCACAACAACTCCTCATCCTCCTTGCGGGCTCTTTGACTTTCTTCTAAGGCGCGCGTCTGGCGCGCAAGCTCGGCTGCTAGGACTTTGTTCTGTCTCCGCTCCTCCTGCAGTTCCGACTCGATCTTTGCCCGTATTAGTTCGGCATCCGCCTGACTCTTCGTCGCCGCATCCTCCTTCTGCTGCTGCAAGGCTTGGTATAGCTTCTGGGTGACCGCCAGGTGTTGTCGGAGGGCGGTGTTCCTATCCACATATACTCCGCACCTAGAGGCCCACCTTGCCACCTTACTCCTCGTCCTTCGCCTGATTGTCTCCACATAAGACTGCGGTTTTAAGGCACTTGCGTATTTGGATGTCTTGCGATCCAGATATCGCAGGAGTGGAACTATCTGTTCGCACAGCACCCCTGTTGGCGTTTTCTGCACCGAATCCTCTTCTTGCTCTTCCGAGCTCGTCTCATCCTCAGTCTCGAGGATCTCAGTCGCCACCGAATCCCTTGGCGACTCCCTGGAACTGTGGCGCGCAGCAGCTTCCGCTGCGACTGCTGCTCCACTGCCTGCTAAAATATCCAGGGCAGTGGGAGATCCCACTGCTTGAGCCCCTGTTCCGGCTTGATCTTCGGTTTGTGAAGGGGTCGACGCCGCAGTGACTTTTGTCACTCTTGATCCGCCCGCTTCTGCTGCCTGTCCTTCCGGCGCAATCTGCGCGGAAGGTGTCCTTGCTGAAGGTGCGTCCGCCGAAGGCGTCCGCACACTCGTCGTTGGCCCCATCCGTCTCGCAGTCGGCGAATCCAACTGACTCTCTGTTGTCCGACTCGCAGTCGGCCGACCAGCAGTTGTCCGACTGGGAGTCGGATACACCTTGCGCGTCTTGACTCCACTTGGCCTGCTTGCTGGTGGCGTTCTTCCAGAAGTGCCTTCCGCCGAAGACGACCCTCTGAGGATTGTTGGCTCGTCAGCCAAACTCTCTTCTGCTTCCGGCCTGCTGTCCGGTTCAACGCGCCGTTCAGTTGGCCTTCCTTCCGCCTGTCGACCTTCAGTCATCCGACTCGCAGCCGGCCGGCTGTCAGTCCGTCCATCTCCTCCCGAAGGCCGTGGTGCCTTCTGTGCAGAGGTTTCTGCCGTCTTCCCTAGAATCTGAGCGATTATCTCTTCCTGTGTGAGATTCCGCCGGGTCGGAGTTTGCCTGGTCTCCTCAGTAACAGTTGGCATTTTGCGTGCCCTCTGTTTTGGTCGACTGTGAGGCTCGGGGGTGGGCCGACCACGAGTCGGCGCAGCTGGCACTTCCGGCTGCCTGTCCTCAGGTCTCTCATCCCACTTCCGCTTTCGCGGAATGCGCTCACTTCAACGTTCTTCTGCTGCTCTTGCTGGATCCGGAGCCGGAGGCGTACTGGCAGGTTCCTCGTCCGGATCCGTGTCTACTTCGGCCTCCCTCGAATATCTACCTGGATAAGTCCCGGTCAGCTGCGGAAACCGAGTTTTCTCAGCATTCGTCAAACATCCCATCGCCCGGTAAAACACGATTAAGTAAGGCGATAGATGATTGAGCGTTCCTCCCCTTTCTTCTTGCGCATGTTGGCGCGTCACCTTCCACAGGAGCCGTGCCCAATGCACCGGAGCCCCTGACAACACTAGCTCCACAAACTCTACCTGCCAACCATGCATGTAAGCGGTCTTGGTCGGCTGCAATATCTGCAGCAATGCCGTCGCGACATTTCTCCGCAATCGATCCTTGTAATCCCGTGTCCGGAAACCGTTCTTGGGATGTCTAGCCACCTTGAAGAGCTCATTGTAAGAGACTTCTTCCTCCTGGGACACTTTCACGCTGTCGGCCTCGAAGAGGAGATCCCCTTCCTCGCCGGCACACCTGCCCAACACCTGCGCCCAATTGCAAATGTCCCATCTCTCTGGGTGTGGGCGAAATCCGCGAGAAGGCTTGTGTCTCTCTTGCAGATACTCGCGCACCATCTCCGGACATGTCCAATTCCACCCCCATAGGAGAAAATCGAGCTTCAGCCTCAACAGCACATCTTGAAATGCGCGTAGACCGATCTGCGGCACCCTGAGTGGAGACACTCGCAGCTGGGGAACCTTCGACATTGCGTTGCCTGCACACACAAACGTTCTCCCTTTCGCTCGCTCTCTCACAATCGCCACTGCGCGTCGGCCACTCAAGCACTGACTGCTCACTCTCTCTGCGCTCGTTCAAGATCGCTACTCCCAATTCTTTCAAGGTCCGCCAAGATCCTTGCGCAACTCGTCTCCGCCCTCTCTACTCTCACTGCAGGTCGCTCCGCCCTTGCGCGTAATCTTGGAACTGGAAATTGCAAAGTCAAGAATGAGAGAATGAGACTGGAGCGCAGTCTTTTCTTCTCCGATTTCAAGAACGTCCAACGTTCTTACTGGTTGCAACGTACGCAGCCTGCTATACGGCTTAACGGTTCGCCCTTTGCATGCGCGAATTCACGTCTCCGCATTGCGCGCATTCGCATGCTTAAACGTTGAATTCTCCCGCCGCCGCCACCTTCCGGACTCGAGTCCGCTGCAGGGTATACGTTGACCCTGTTGTCTTTTCCTAACCCGCCCTTCTCCGGAGGCGTGTCGCCGCTGGTGCGTTCATTATCCGCCGGCGCCTTGCTGGAGGCGCACATCCAGTCGGATCGAATTACGCCGGCGCGCAGTCGTACCGCATATTTTGTCCTTTATGCCTCGTCCGTTGCTGCCGGCGCATATCCGCCAGCGCAACTCATGCCAGCGCATCCGGCCGTCAGCGCCACGTCGGAGGCGTACATCCGACCGGCGCTTTCCTTCCATGAACAGCCGCCAAAGGCGCTTCCGACTCTAAGTGGGTTTCCTCCTATGAGCGCGTGATTCCACCGAAGGCGCATCGCCGAGGGCGTACGGGAATCCTTTCCGGCTGTGAACCCTAGCGCGAACGGCGCATGTCCGGCTACAAGTTTTCCGACGCTCATAACTTCTCCATTCCTGATCCATCTCCGACGCTCTTGGACTCGTTAGAACGAGCATCCCGAGCTCTTTCTAATGCAACTTCAACCAACTGGATCTACCGTGTATCCCGATTGTTATGAAGGTTTTCCCTTTCCGCGCTAGCGGCGCTTCGCCGAAGGCGCACTCATGGTCGGATGCCTTTAGAGGTCCGGGCCCTTCTCCTGACGTCTTTAGCAAAACCTCCTCCTGAGGTGTCTGCGCCGGAAGCGTAGCTTCCTTATACGCTAGAGGCGCGTGAATAGAGACACCTCAAAAAGGAGCTTTTGCCGAAGGCGCCGAAGACGTTGGCGTTGGTACATCCGACTACGTGATTCTTTGTGCCCTCGTGACGATCTCATCAATCCACTCTATTTAGCGTACCCTTCTCTAGCTACAAACACTGCTTTGGTACTAGTTTTCTAAAATTGTTTAAATTCTGCAAAAAAAACAAAAAGTGTGTTACCACAGCTGGACGCGGAGGAAAGTCAGGCATATAGACTGCAAGAGGTAATGGCATTGGAGGAAAGACGTCAAGAGGCCGAAGATCGAACAAAGCAATTACAACTCAGGCGGAAGGAGAAGTACGATCAAAGGCTCAAACCAGTACTGCTGGAGGAGGGCGACTTGGCTCTGCTATACGATAGCAGACATGCTAGATTTCCAGGCAAGCTCCACTTGAGGTGGATGGGACCTTACAAGGTGATAGAAGTTTTCCCAAATGGATCCATCCAACTCGCAGAACTGACGGGAGAATGGTTAGGCACCCGCGTGAACGGATGGCGTCTGAAGAAATACCACGTGTAAATGTTCGCGTGGGCGCTCACAATTGAGGAGGGGGGCATGTGGTAACACACTTTTTTGTTTTTTTCAGAATTTAAACAATTTTAGAAAACTAGTACCAAAGCAGTGTTTGTAGCTCGAGAAGGGTACGCTAAATAGAGTGGATTGATGAGATCGTCACGAGGGCACAAAGAATCACGTAGTCGGATGTACTAACGCCAACGTCTTCGACGCCTTCGGCAAAAGCTCCTTTTTGAGGTGTCTCTACTCACGCGCCGCCAGCGTATAAGGAAGCTACGCTTCCGGTGCAGACACCTCAGGAGGAGGTTTTGCTAAAGACGTCAGGAGAAGGGCCCGGACCTCTAAGGCGTCCGACCATGAGTGCGCCTTCGGCGAAGCGCCACTAGCGCGGAAAGGGGAAGCCTTCATAACAATCGGGATACACGGTAGATCCAGTTGGTTGAAGTTGCACTAGAAAGAGCTCGGGACGCTCGTTCTAACGAGCCCAAGAGCGTCAGAGATGGATCAGGAATGGACAAGTTATGAGCGTCGGAAAACTCGTAGCCGGACATGCGCCGTTCGCGCTAGGGTTCACAGCCGGAAAGGATTCCCGTACGCCCTCGGCGATGCGCCTTCGGCGGAATCACGCGCTCATAGGAGGAAACCAACTCAGAGTCGGAAGCGCCTTTGGCGGCTGTTCATGGAAGGAAAGCGCCGGTCGGATGTACGCCTCCGACGTGGCGCTGACGGCCGGATGCGCTGGCATGAGTTGCGCCGACAGATATGCGCCGGCAGCAATGGACGAGGCATAAAGGACAAAATAGGCGGTACGACTGCGCGCCGGCGTGATTCGCTCCGGCTGGATGTGCGCCTCCAGCAAGGCGCCGACGGATAATGAACGCACCAGCGGCGACACGCCAGGGCCGACGTATACCCTGCAGCGGACTCGAGTCCGGAAGGAGGCGGCGGCGGGAGAATTCAACGTTTAAGCATGCGAATGCGCGCAGTGCGGAGACGTGAATTCGCGCATGCAAAGGGCGAACCGTTAAGCCGTATAGCCGGCTGCGTACGTTGCAACCAGTAAGAACGTTGGACGTTCTTGAAATCGGAGAAGAAAAGACTGCGCTCTAGTCTCATTCCCTCATTCTTGACTTTGCGATTTCCAGTTTCCAAGATTACGCGCAAGGGCGGAGCGACCTGCAGTGAGAGTAGAGAGTGCGTAGACGAGTTGCGCAAGGATCTTGGCGGACCTTGAAAGAACTTTGAGTAGCGATCTTGAACGAGCGCAGAGAGAGTGAGCAGTCAGTGCTTGAGTGGCCGACGCGCAGTGGCGATTGTGAGAGAACGAGCGAAAGGGAGAACGTTTGTGTGTGCAGGCAACGCAATGTCGAAGGTTCCCCAGCTTCGAGTGTCTCCACTCAGGGTGCCGCAGATCGGTCTACGCGCATTTCAAGATGTGCTGTTGAGGCTGAAGCTCGATTTTCTCCTATGGGGGTGGAATTGGACATGTCCGGAGATGGTGCGCGAGTATCTGCAGGAGAGACATAAGCCTTCTCGCGGATTTCGCCCACACCCAGAGAGATGGGACATTTGCAATTGGGCGCAGGTGTTGGGCAGGTGTGCCGGCGAGGAAGGGGATCTCCTCTTCGAGGCCGATAGCGTGAAGGTGTCCCAGGAGGAAGAAGTCTCTTACAATGAGCTCTTCAAAGTTCCCAGACATCCCAAGAACGGTTTCCGGACACGGGATTACAAGGATCGATTGCGGAGAAATGTCGCGACGGCATTGCTGCAGATATTGCAGCCGACCAAGACCGCTTACATGCATGGTTGGCAGGTAGAGTTCGTGGAGCTAGTGTTGTCAGGAGCTCCGGTGCATTGGGCACGGCTCCTGTGGAAGGTGACGCGCCAACATGCGCAAGAAGAGAAGGGAGGAACCCTCAATCATCTATCGCCTTACTTAATCGTGTTTTACCGGGCGATGGGATGTTTGACGAATGCTGAGAAAACTCGGTTTCCGCAGCTGACCCGGACTTATCCAGGTAGATATTCGAGGGAGGCCGAAGTAGACACGGATCCGGACGAGGAACCTGCCAGTACGCCTCCGGCTCCGGCTCCGGCAAGAGCAGCAGAAGAACGTCGAAGTGAGCGCATTCCGCGAAAGCGGAAGTGGGATGAGAGACCTGAGGACAGGCAGCCGGAAGTGCCAGCTGCGCCGACTCGTGGTCGGCCCACCCCCGAGCCTCACAGTCGACCAAAACAGAGGGCACGCAAAATGCCAACTGTTACTGAGGAGACCAGGCGAACTCCGACCCGGCGGAATCCCACACAGGAAGAGATAATAGCGCAGATCCTAGGGAAGACGGCAGATACCTCTACTCAGAAGGCACCACGGCCTTCGGGAGGAGATGGACGGACTGACAGTCGGCCGACTGCGAGTCGGATGACTAAAGGTCGACAAGCGGAAGGAAGGCCAACTGAACGGCGCGTTGAACCGGACAGCAGGCCGGAAGCAGAAGAGAGTTTGGCTGACGAGCCAACAATCCTCAGAGGGTCGTCTTCGGCGGAAGGCACTTCCGGAAGAACGCCACCAGCAAGCAGGCCAAGTGGAGTCAAGACGCGCAAGGTGTATCCGACTCCCAGTCGGACAACTGCTGGTCGGCCGACTGCGAGTCGGACAACAGAGAGTCAGCCGGATTCGCCGACTGCGAGACGGATGGGGCCAACGACCAGTGTGCGGACGCCTTCGGCGGACGCACCTTCAGCAAGGACACCTTCCGTGCAGATTGCGCCGGAAGGACAGGCAGCAGAAGCGGGCGGTGCAAGAGTGACAAAAGTCACTGCGGCGTCGACCCCTTCACAAACCGAAGATCGAGCCGGAACAGGGGCTCAAGCAGTGGGATCTCCCACTGCCCTGGATATTTTAGCAGGCAGTGGAGCAGCAGTCGCAGCGGAAGCTGCTGCGCGCCACAGTTCCAGGGAGTCGCCAAGGGATTCGGTGGCGACTGAAATCCTCGAGACTGAGGATGATACGAGCTCGGAAGAGCAAGAAGCGGATTCGGTGCAGAAAACGCCAACAGGGGTGCTGTGCGAACAGATAGTTCCACTCCTGCGATATCTGGATCGCAAGACATCCAAATACGCAAGTGCCTTAAAACCGCAGTCTTATGTGGAGACTATCAGGCGAAGGATGAGGAGCAAGGTGGCAAGGTGGGTGTGGTACCCCACTTTTGGCAATTTTGAGAAAATTAAAACATTTTTGGAAAACTGTACCCTGGCAGCATTGTAAATAGCCTTCGGTACATCAAAACAGAGTGAATCCGGAAGATCGCGGGGATTCTCGAGGGATCTTGTAGAATCTGGGATTTGGGGTGCAGCAGTAAGGACAGGCACCACCCTCCCTGCGAGCTCTGCAGTTAGGATCTCTACGGCGCAAGGCGCAAAACCCGCCTTCGGAGGTTGCGTCCGCGGCTGTAGGGAAACCCTCCATAATTAGGTCAACCCTCGGGCGCCTTGACCAAGTTAGGATCTCGTTGGAAAGAGCTCGACGCACTGATTCCAACGAGCCCAAGAACGCTTGGAACGGATGAGGACTTAGGGAGTTATCGCTACTGGAAGAAACGGAGGCGGTCGCCTACGGCGGAAGGAGTTCGCCACCGGCGCGAATTCCGCCTACGCGGAAGGGGGAATCAAGTTTTGTCCTATGCGCGGACGAAGGCGTTCGCCTGTGCACAGGCGAAGTAGGGTTAGGGGAGGCGCGAAGTCCGCCTACGCACAGGCGCTCGCCTGTGCACAGGCGCTTCGGCGTCGGCGGAAAATCCGCCTTGGGCCCTAGAAATGCGCCTTGTGAGGTAGAAAGTGTACGGCGCCTTCCGCGCCAGCGCGGCGCCGCGTACGTCGGAAGAGCCGCCACAGTAATCAAATCGGTACGGACCATGCGGACGGGAAGGGTGGATGCGCTCTTGGACGGACGGAGTTGCGGCGGCGGAAGCGCCGACGAAGAGACAAGGAACGGACAGACTGGACGGAGACGGCTGACCACGGTCAACGCCTTCCGCGCCAGCGCGACGTAGCGCACGGAATTCGCCTGCGCATAGGCGAATGCCTGTGCATAGGAGGATGAAGTTCCGCACCGGCGGAGAATCCGCCGAGGCTCCTGCCTGCGCACAGGCAGGAGTTGAACTTTTGTCCGACATGCGGACACACGCGTCAAGGCCGAGGGGCGGTACGAACAAGTGTACCGCGCAAGGCGGAAAACTCGCCTTCGGCGCTACGCCCCCATGTCCGCAGGGTAATACGCTCGCGGAGTTCAAATCCGCCAATTCGAGCGTGAGAGTTTAATCGACGACGGCGGAGCGTGAAGCCGCGCGTGAGGGCGAAGACCGTTTCAGCGTACAGCCGGCGCGGCCATCAAGTGAGACGTTCTTCACGAGCAAGAGCCGACCATGACCTTCGACCGGGCGGCGGAGAACGTCCCATTCTTTAATTCGCGATTCCAATCTCTTGTGCGCGCTGCGCGCATCCATCTGCTGGCTGCTGAACATTCTCGACGTCGTCGCACAGGAGATTTCTTGTTGATTGAGGGAGAAGTGAGTGCGCGTGATTTGGAATTGAGGGCGATTAGAGTTTGCCGAGAGAGAAAGAAACCCGGGCGGTGCGGAAGTAGAATGAGCGGGCGAGCGAACCCCAGGAACGCAATGACGAGACCGAGCAGATTGCGGATGGTGCCACTTCGCCTACCGCAGAACGGGCTGCGCGCTTTTGAGGAGCGCTTAATAGCAAGAAAGCTCGATTTCTTGCTATGGGGATGGAATTACATCTGTGCGAATATGGTGCGCGAGTGGCTAGAGCCACAGGGACCACCCTCGCGCGGATTGCGTCCGCATGTTGATCGGTGGACAGTCCAAGATTGGGCGCAGGCGTTGGGAAGATGTGCTGGCATGCCAGGGCATCTCCTTTTCGACAGTGAGAGCATCAAGGTGACCAAGCAAGAAGAGGCGCAATTTGTGGAGCTGTTCAAGACCGGGAGGTCTACCAAGAATGGGTACAGGACCCGTGATTACAAGGATCGATTTCGCCGGACTTTGTCCGCGGCGCTGATGCAATTACTGCAGCCGCACCGCGCCTGCTACATCACATTGTGGCAGGTCTCTTTTGTGGAGTGCGTCATCGAGGGAACTCCAATTCACTGGGCGAGCATCCTGCACAGGGTGATGCGACAGCACGCGTTTGAGGAGAAGGGGGGAACTCTAAACCATCTTTCCCCTTTCCTCATCAATTTTTACCGACAGCGGAATTGTTTGACAGCGGCGGAGCTTGAACATTTTCCGCCATTGTCCATCGACCATCCCGAGAAGTATGTGCGGGAGAACGAGGTCAACACTGATGCAGAGGAGTCACCGACTTCTACCCCATCAAGACGGAGGGACGAAGGGAGACACACTCCTGCAGCACGAGTGCCGCGGAAGCGGCGATGGAGGGAAGAGTCTGAAGAGGAGCAGCATCAAGAACCCTCTGCTCCCATTCGACCGCGGCCGCTGTGCGAGCCATACAGCCGGCCGAAGCAGAAGGCACGCAGACTGGTGTTACCAGTCGACAGTGCGGACACGGCGACAATTGCGACGGAGATAGGAAGTGCGTCGCCAGAGGAGCATGAGGAAGCGCGGACGACCGCAGGAGCGACGGGCCACGCTGCAACCTCGACGGGAGAGAGGCCGCCTACGGGCCAAGGGCCTCCGGAGTTACCACGTGCGATGCGGACAGACGTTCCGTTTGCGCACAGGCGAACCTCCGCGGACGGACGAGCCTCCGCGGACCGGCGAACACAAGTGGACGTGGATCTACGCTTACGCGTGGGAAGGAGCAGTCCGCCTGTGCACAGGCGCTCACCTGTGCACAGATCGCCTGTGCACAGGACGCCTCCACACGTGCCGCCTGTGCACAGGCAAGAATCACCCCCGTTCCAACGTAGGAAGGGGAAGGAGCCGGCGGAAGAACCGCCTACGAGACACCGGCCCTCGGGGCCAGACCCTCCGGCGCACCACGCGCCGCAATTTGCGCCTTCGGCGCCAGGGCCTTCGAGCCGAGGAGATACGAGCAGAGAGCGTGCGGAGGCCGCACCATCGGCGGGATGTCCGCCGATAGATGCGCCTTCGGCGGTAGGGCCTATAGGCCAAGGAACATCGGGCGTGCGGCTCCCGGCCATGTCGCCTTCGGCGATAGATGTCCGCGGCGCTACGCCTGCGGCGGACAAGGCGCCGGCAAATGCGCCTGCGCACGGGCCGGGCACAGCCCCCACGGACCGATCAAGGGAGCAGCAGACGATGGAGCGGAGTGACTGTCCGCGGAATGAAATCTCGATGCGCGATGCGCAATCCAACCCCGCGCAGCCACCCTCCGCTCGATCGCCTTCGGCGGCGGGCGACGGCGACAGAGGGGACGCGGTAGGCAATCAACAAGCGAGCGACGGGGATGCCGCACGGGTACATTCGCCTTCCGCCTTAGACATTTTGGCGACGAGCAGCGAGGCTGCAGCCGTGCCTTCGCAGGCAGCACACGTCGATGACGTGCAGCCCCACTCGGGGCAGTCGCCGACGCAATCAATGGCGACTGAAATTCTCCACTCGGATGATGACGACGGAGGCTCCACGGAAGAAATGTCAGGAGCAGAAGACACCGAGGAGGAGGAGGAGGAAATTGTTGGAGCGCCGGCGGCGGCACTCTCTGAGCAGGTGATTCCGTTGCTGCGGTACTTGGATTGCAAGGTCGATAAATACGCCGACCCACTCCAGCCGGGATCTTACATCGAGTTAGTGCGCAGGCGGACTCGCACTAAAGTCCACACCAGCAAGCTATTAGCTAGAGTGGACCAGGAGTTGAAGGAATTGAAGGAGAAGCATGCGTGCTTGTGGGGTCAGTACAAGCTTAATCAGAAATTCTACAAGCACTCCGAGAAGATGAAGGATGAGAAACTGGACGAGCTCACCAAGGAGCAGGTGAAGGTCAAGGAAGCACTCATTTCTGAGCAGGCCCAGAATCGGATTTTGTCAGAAGAGCTCGTGCGACAGACGCGGTTGTTGGAACAATGTCAGCTCGCACGGCAGGCGGATGAAGAGTTAATCCGCAGGTTACAGTCAGAGTGTGGCGAATTGAGAGCGCAACGTGCTGAAGCCGAATCGCAATTAGTGATAATTGAAGAGGATCGCAGGAAGGAGGCGGATCGCACGAAGGTGGAGACGGCGAGGCGAGTCGCCCACTGTCTCAAGGGCTACGCCCACTGGGAAGTGAAGGCGCAGGAGAAACTCACACTGCGTGAGTTTGAATTGCGCGCAGCCGGGTTGTTGTCAGGCGACAGTAGGAGTCGGCGGAAGGTAGCAAAGAAGCTCGATGCCTTTCTGTCGAAGGCACAGGATACCATGTCCGCCCTCGAAGGGGAGGTGTCCGCGGCGTTGCAGCGGTTGGGACTGCGCAGTCGAGCGGAAGATTGGCAGGGTAGGGAGTTAGTGCGCGGCAGTCGGCCGCGCAGGAGACGTAGTACAGGTTCCGCGGAGTGTAGTGTAGCGTGGTTCCGTGCAGGCGTGTAGCGTAATGCAGTGTAGTGCTAGGTAGGACTTAGAAGGTATAAAATAGTTCCAGGCGTTTTGCCTGGGGTTCTTTCCCATCAGAATTGCAGATCAGGAACCCATTTCCTTTGCGTGTTTGTGTCCTTGAGTTCTGTCACCACGCACGAGGAGTTACAACTTAGCGTTCCGCATTTTGTAGCTGAAGGCCTTCGGCCGAATGTTCAGAGCTAGTACATTGGTTAGAGACTTGAGTAGTTCGGATCTGCACCTGCGGGTGACTGCCGATGCTCAGAGCCAGTGACTAGTTAGATACTTGAACAGTTTCGCCCCTACACCTTCGAGTGTTTCTTTCTGATTGTTCTCCTTGGGATTTTTCCCCTGAATGCCAAAGTGAAGTTTTGCTACTTCGTGTAAGCCTTGGTTGTAAATTCAGGTTACGCTGCAGCAGGTGCCTTGAGGGTAACCCCTGTAGTATTTCTGGGAATGACAAGTGCCTGAGAATTCAAACTCTTCAATAGACTGTTGTTGTGTTACTGGAATGTTTCACAGTGAGTCCTTCAGTGTGGACCTGTGTTCTCGGCGCGTTTTGTGAGTTGAGAGTGTTGTTCACCGCGTCTGAGTGACTTCGATCCGAAGTAGGTAGTCCAAACCGGGTTTCCTACACTAGCAGCAAGCTAGTGGAAGCGTTGTAAAAGCCGGAGTTGGAAGTCACTGCCCGCAGCTTTGCCGAGTGTGCTCGTGAGAGACTTTCCCCCTGAAATCTTGAAGTAGAGGTCCTAACGGATCTCTGGGTTGTGTTTCTGTAGTTTCAGGTGTGTGTGTGTGTGTGTTACGCTGCACTGTGCGACCTCCGAGTGCGCTCCGAGTGGACACTTGCAGTATTTCTGGGAGTGACAGTCGCCTGAGAATTCAAACTCCTCAATAGTCTGTTAAAACGTGACACTTTGTACCCTGTGTGTTCCTCTGTCCCTGTGGGTTCGACCTTTCTACCACTATATTGCAGTTTTAGCCTTTAGTGGGTTATTACAGTGGGCCTCTAGGTGCCAAGTATATGTGGATAGGAACACCGCCCTCCGACAACACCTGGCGGTCACCCAGAAGCTATACCAAGCCTTGCAGCAACAGAAGGAGGATGCGGCGACGAAAAGTCAGGCGGATGCCGAACTAATACGGGCAAAGATCGAGTCGGAATTGCAGGAGGAGCGGAGACAGAACCAAGTCCTAGCAGCCGAGCTTGCGCGCCAGACGCGCGCCTTAGAAGAAAGTCAAAGAGCCCGCAAGGAGGATGAGGAGTTGTTGTGCAACTTGCAATCCGAGTGCTCGGATTTGAGGGCACAACGTGCGGGATTAGAAACGCAGCTGGCCGAGGTGGAGAGCAGCTGTAGGGCGCGAGGAGAGTTGGCGGCACAGGTGACTCGTTGTCTAAAAGGATACGCCCATTGGGAGGTGGCGGCTCAAGAGAGGACTACACTCCGGGAGTTCGAGCTTCGGGCGGCGGCATTGACGGAAGGTGACAGTCGGAGTCGGCGGCGAGTGGCGAGAAAATTAGAAACCTTCTTGTCGGGTGCGCGCGACACTATGGCGCACTTGCAGTCGGAAATTACCACAGCGCTCCGACGCCTGGGGTTACGCAGCCGGTCGGAAGACTGGCAAGGTAGAGATAGTAAGCGGAGCAGTCCGGCGCGCAGGAGGTGCAGCACCGGATCTGCTGAGTGCAGTAGAGTAGTTTGGTTTCGCGCAGATACTGCGAGTAGTAGATAGGATAGTGTAGTGCTAGTTAGGATCTTTTGAGAGTATAAAGTAGATCAAGGCGTTTTGCCTTGGGACTCTTCCAGTTTCGGAAGTGCAGATCAGGAACTCACTTTCTTGGCGTGTTTGTGCATTTTGGTCCTGGCACCACGTAGAGAAGCTGCAGCATAGCGAAGTTACCGTATGTTGTAGTTGAAGGCCTTCGGCTGAATGTTCAGAGCTAGCACCCGGTTAGAGACTTGAGTAGTGCGGATCTGCACCTGCGGGTGATTTCTGATGCTCAGAGCCGGCTGCGAGTTAGATACTTGAACAGTTCCCCCTTACTCCTTCGAGTGACATATCCTGATTGTACTCCTACGGGAAGTTTCCCCTGAATGCCAATGTGAAGTTTCATTACTTCGTGTAAACCTTGGTTTGTAATTCAGGTTGTGTGTGTGTTACTGGATCGTGTTTTCAGTAAGTTCTCAGTCGGGTCTGCACTCCCTGCGTTTTGTGTGATAGTCGAGGGTGACGTCCACGGCGTACGTAGAGGCTTCGTTCCGAAGTGGGAAGTCCAGTCCGGGTACCCCCGCTAGTTCCTGGCGGAAGGGCAGTAAAAGCCGGAGTGGGAGGCACTACCTGCAGAACCTCTGAGTGAACTTGCGAGACACTTTCCTCCTGAAATCCGAAGCGGAGGTCCTGACCGACCTCCGAGTTGTGCTTTTTGCCAGTTTCAGGTGTGTGTGTGTGTGTGTGTGTTGAGTGACCACGCTGTACCGTGCATCCTCCGAGCATCCTCCGAGTTGAGATCCTCCTCCGAGTCGAGCCTCCGAGTCGAGCACTGCAGTATTTCTTGGAGTGACAGTCGCCTAGAATTCAAACTCTACAAAAGTCTGTTAAACGTGACACTTTTACTCTGTGTGTTGCCTCTGTCCCTGTGGGTTCGATCTTTTTTACCACCATACTGCAGTTTTAGCCTTTGGTGGGTTATTACACTTCCCACTTCGGAACGAAGCCCCTTCATACGCCGTGGACGTCACCCTCGACTCACACCAACCGCAGGGGGTACAGGCCCGACTGAGAACTTAACTGAGACACAATCCAGTAACACACACACACAACCTGAATTGCAAACCAAGGCTTGCACGAAGTAATAAAACTTCACTTTGGCATTCAGGGGAAACTTCCCGTAGGAGTACAATCAGGATATGTCACTCGAAGGAGTAAGGGGGAACTGTTCAAGTCTTTAACTCGCAGCCGGCTCTGAGCATCAGAAATCACCCGCAGGTGCAGATCCGCACTACTCAAGTCTCTAACCGGGTACTAGCTTTGAACATTCAGCCGAAGGCCTTCAACTACAACATACGGTAACTTCGCTATGCTGCAGCTTCTCTACGTGGTGCTAGGACCAAAATGCACAAACACGCCAAGAAAGTGAGTTCTTGATCTGCACTTCCGAAACTCGAAGAGTCCCAAGGCAAAACGCCTTGAACTACTTTATACTCTCTAAGGTCCTAACTAACACTACGCTACCCGCTAGGGTGCGAGCCGCAACAGATCCTACACCTGAGGAGTCGGCGTCTACCTTCCCCTCTAACTTACAACCTAAATCTAACCCTAACCCTAACCCTAAATCTGAATCCTAAGCCTACTGTACAGAGCCGCCAGCGTCTTTACATCCAAGATCTGAGGCTGAATATTTGCAGGCATGCGTGGCCGACTGAGATCAACGGCCCCACCAAATTTCAGATCCATCCGACCGTCCATCGCAGAGATATGGACTCCGCAAGATCTCTGAACCGCATCCGGTTTGCCGACCTTGAGTTTGCCGACTCCGAGTTTGCCGACTTGAAGTTCGCCGACCTCGAGTTCGCCGACTCCGAGTTCTCCGAAGGCGTTGACCGCCGAAGACGCACTTCCGCACCTTTGCCTATTTGTAACAGTCACTCCCGACACCCATAACTCATAGATCCTTGATCCGTTTCAAAAGTTCTTGGGCTCGTTGGAACGAGCGCGTCGAGCTCTTTCTAACGAAACCCTAATTGAGTCAAACCGTTACGAGTTGAAAGAGTTATGCCGGTTTTATCCTTCGCCGAAGGCACACTGTCGAAGGCTTGTTATCTGTTATCGCCGAAGGCGCCCGCACGATGTTTCGCTGACTCCGAGTTCTCTGACCTCAAGTTTGCCGACTCCGAGTTTGCTGACTTGAAGTTCTTTGACCTCGAGTTCGCCGACCTCAAGTTTGCCAACTCCGAGTTTGCGGACTTGAAGTTCTTTGACCTCGAGTTCGCCGACCTCAAGTTTGCCGACTCCGAGTTTGCCGACTTGAAGTTCTTTGACCTCGAGTTCGCCGACCTCAAGTTTGCCAACTCCGAGTTCTCCGACCTCGAGTTCGCCGACCCCGAGTTCTCCGACTCCGAGTTTGCCGACTTGAAGTTGACCCGAAGACGTCCGTCGCGGAAGGCGAACATCCAGGGGCCAAAGGTGGATATTCTGCCGACGACGAACTCCTTCCGCCTATCCGTAGGCGTTCTCCTTTGCATCTTCCGACAGTCACAACTCCCTGAGTGCTCATCCGTTCCAGGCGTTCTTAGGCTCGTTAGAACGAGCGCGTCGAGCTCTTTCCAACGAGACCCTAAGTAACTCAAGGCGTTAATAATTGAGGAAGTTATGAGTGATCTACCGCCGAAGGTGCTCGAAGCGAGTCCTGCAGCGTGAACCGCCCGTTCCATTCCAAGCGTTCCACTGTGGCCTAAGCCCAAAACCCCTTGACTGTCCTCGATCCTCTTTTTACTCTGGCTTTGCGTATCGATTACTATTTACAGCTGTTACCACGGTACTTACTAATCAAAAATGTTTTAGTTCCGGCGAAAAACAAAAAGTGGGTTACCACATGAAACATTGACGCTTACCAATGATTTATGATAGATCTTCATCACAAACTATTAATCATCAAAGTCATGTATTAAATATTTTGTTATTAACACAATGAGTAATTTTTCTTGTTTCATTGTGTGATAATTTTGTTTTCATGTGATCAACTTTTGAGTTAATGAATAACTTAATAACATGCATCTTATCATTTTTAATGGAGTATGTCATCCATTATTGTACATGACATATTAGTAATCAACTTGATACATCTATTATGATTGTATCATTTGAAGATAGATGTGTGTAACAAATCATCTTTGAAGTTTTGAAAAACTATCTGTTTAACTGTTCAACATCTTCATTTTTGGCCTTTTGCCAGCATAGATGGCAAGATTTGAGCTAGACAAGCTAAATCTTATACAACTCTACGATGCAAACTTGAGAATTCTAGTATAGATCTATGGTCTCCGTCATCATTTGGATTGTTTATGCTACAACTCTAAAGTCCATGTAATATGTTGTTGACTTGCCAACTTCAAATTTTGAAACTTTGGCATATAATTCAATCTCTCCTAAACTTTGAATTAATTTTCAAGAAAGATGCCTATGATCATTTAAGGTTTAGCTATATGCCAAAATATCATATAAAAAACATATTATTTTAGATTGCATGAAGGTAACAAGAGCATTAATACGATCAAAATGTATCAATAGATATTTCTAGTGATTTTACCTAGTACAAATAATAGTTTTGTTATTAACTACATTTGCAATCTGGTTTGATTGTAATCGCTTTTTAGATTCAGATTAGTGAAGTATTTTGCTTCTAGAAGTTGATCAAACAAGTTATTCATACTAGATATTGATAATTTGGTTTCACCGTTTGTTGATTTCATTGACAGTAATCAACGCATACCCGCAAGCTGGGAGCTTGCGGGTATGTCTTCTTCACAAGTAGTATTAAAGCTCCATTTGATGAAATAAATCTTTTGCTCAAAATGTCTTTCACTTGAGCTTTGCTAAATGATGTGAAATTTTGCAAGTATGACCTACATGAAACTCTTGTGATCTACATGACTCTTTGGTTATAATTCTACAGTTAAATCAGCTAAAACAGACAACATTATACTTCATAAAAAGGTTGTTTAAAAAATTTTGAATATAAATTTTGTCTTTGTATCTGACAATGTTTCTTAAATGTCTTTGAAAGTATACTTCATCTCTCCAAAAATATGTTTTATCCATCACAATAAGAGTTAAATGACTATTTTGAGATCTAATCCTATATCTATAGATTCTTTAATCATTACTTTTATTAATTTTTCTTCTTCAATTTATCTCCAGATTATATTGCTCCATCCATGGCATTCATAGTATGATATCATATTGAACTAAACGAATTGCTCCCATTCAATTTACTCAAAGTATCTACATAAAGATAATTTACATTAAGTGGTAGTGTTTCTATTGCTTCAATTTGTTTGATTCACAATTCTATTTTTTCTATTTTTTACTTAAGTCATTCATCAACATCTTTACTAATTTCATTGTACATTTTATGATAGTAGGTTTTTTGTTGATCTATGATCAATCAGATGAGAGTTCTGATTGATCATTGATTGATATTTTTCCATCATGCCATTAGTTACAATCAATTGGATTTCATTCTTGCTACTTCCATGAACCTCTAACCTAATTTTCATTCCAACCTTGTCTTTTCTTTGTTTGTTTTGTGAAACCAATAAGATCACA
The DNA here is from genome assembly GCA_037833965.1 of Marchantia polymorpha subsp. ruderalis. Taxonomy (NCBI): domain Eukaryota; kingdom Viridiplantae; phylum Streptophyta; class Marchantiopsida; order Marchantiales; family Marchantiaceae; genus Marchantia; species Marchantia polymorpha. The sequence goes on from AP031357.1 coordinate 1,853,616, forward strand.
TGGTAAATTTATTGGTAATTTTTTTTTTTGAAACTATCTCATCAGCTTTTTGTGCTCCCCGTCCTTCATGTTGATGAAAGGTTGTTGCTACATTTAACATTCTTATTTTGTCATAGTCGAGTTTAAAAGTACTAAGCAAATTTTTTACATCCTCCCGTGATATTTTCGTTTACCACAAAACGATAATATGAAATGAATTGAATGAATGAATTGAAGCTAGAAAGTTCATATGTTCTTGACAGCTATAAAATTTTACGGTTATATCTTGTGTAAGACTCTTATTTAGACTCAATAAAAACTGTTAGAATTTATCGAGCACTTATAATGCATTTTGAGAGTTTCTGCATCTATTTCAAAGTCTCCGTATACAAACTCATAAAATGAAAATCTGCAAGTAGTTTTCATCTCATTATTTTTTTGTATACTGAAATACATATGTACATAACTCGCTGGAGAGAATTATGTGGAGGGAAAAAAAATAAAAATAATCTCTGCTTAGTATGATACAAGCGAAATCCGAGCACTTGATGGAGACCATTCTATGTAATAACCAATCAAGAGCTATTTCTACCTACGACGACCTCCAAACCTATGTACAAAGAGGAAAAAAAAAAGATTATGTCCTCTTAGTATGATACAAGCGATATCCAAGCGACTTGATGGAGACCATTCTATGTAATAACCAATCAAGAGCTATTTCTACCTACGAGAAGAGGGACGACCTCCAAACCTATATACAAAGTGAATGGTAGAGCGAGACCTTTGCTTCGTTATGACTAAGTACCCACAGGTGAAGATCAAATGCCTACCGTGCAAGAAAAGAATCCACAATTTAGAAATACGCCTACCGAAGTGATTATCTATCACTTGTGAAATCGGACTTACGGAGTATATGGACCAATACGTCCGCCATCCTACGGTTCGTTTGGAAAGTCCGCCTTCCTACGGTTCGTTTCATAGTCGAGTCTAGATTCCCATGTTGATTTGCTCTTCTCTGCCTCGTAAATGTTCGAGCTGACAGATGGAGCTGGTGCTGGGTCGTCAGATTGGCTCGCCAAAGGCCCAAATAAGAACGCCAACTTCCTTGGAGAAGTTCGAAGAAAACCCCAGTAGATGCAGCTGAGGACAAGAAGCCAGGATCCGATGATGCCACTGACAATGCCGAAGAAGTCCCACGCCCTTGATCTAAGTGATTTGTTTCGGAATTTATAGCAGGCAAACATGGTCTTTCCAGATTCAATATCGTCTGCACTGAAGACGTACTGTTTCCAAGGTTCTTGCCAAGTGTCGGTCATGTTCTTGTACGTGCCAGTCAGCCAACAGCCCTTGGAGTTGCCAGAACTGCAGGTCAATTCATGTATCGACGATATCGACGATATCCGCTCCTCGAACCCAACACCCTCCTTCTCGTTCTCGTCCTCGTACACCACCAGAACGCCAGTGTAACTATTCTTGCAGACCAACGAGAAAGGAGATGCTCTCCATGCAGGGTCACTGACGAGGTTGTTTAACGCAACTTCTCCAGTGATCCATTGGCCGTCAAAAAGCACTTGTGTTGGTATGACCTCTTGGCACTGATAATCTTGACACAGAATGTCAGACACGCTTGTGTTTCTCGAATCGATCACAAAGCGTAAATCAGATCCGCTCACAATTTCCTCACACTTCGTTCGATTTATCTGATAGTCAGGTCCGGTGGCGTAGAACTCGCACTGCACATTGAGTTCCTCCGAGTTGACAGACTCAAAGGAGTAAATGGGCGCTATCTCGCAAATCGATCTGCCAGTACAAATCACCACCTTGGTCTTTTTGTCACCACATTCCTCTAATCTGCCAAAATAATCTGTAACCGAAAGCCACACTGTCCCTTCTCGATTCACCTCCAAGAAACTCAGATTGTACCTCAAATCGTGCTCGATTTCACTTATATTTGCGTAGAGAAGACGCGGGTAGAAGACCAATGTCGTATTTTCTGGAGCATCTAGATATGGCTTGAGTTCAATTGCTATCTTACTCAGTTCCACACCCCATGGCCTGTCGTATGTTCGGAAATACCGACAGAAGCCGAAGCACCCTTCAGCTTGACCAGGGACATGAGAAGAATACTCATCGCAGAAAACCCAGGAAAAGTCATTTGATATATTTTTTGCCTGCTCAGAATCGTACTTCTTCCAAAGCGATTCGCACTCTGTGCAGTTTGTGCAATTGTAGTCGATTGTCGCTCGGATGAAGCCTGGGGGCACAGTAAAGAAGCTATCTGAACTCAGTGCTTCCAGTGATAAATATCCCACCTGACCTGCAACATACACAGAAGGAAGATATATCAGCCATAAAGTACCACGTCATACCAGCTGATAAGAATGATCAAGCGAGATGGAATCTTGATTGAGGACGAATCTGAGTGCTCGGTAAACGCAACAGACCTACGTAGCCTATTTTATCCAGTTTTGAGGACAAATTGGCCAGGTGTGTTCCAAATGTCGCGTCTGCAGAATCGTTGATAGCCTGAGCCTTTAGTTCTAAAGACTCCCACTTCCGTCGCTGACCGTCGTTAAAGGATCGGTTTAAAACCTTTTTGTTCGTCAAATCATTTGTGATTCCTTTCCAGAAATCGTGGTGGTACGCCGGATTGTACTGTATAATGTTTAACTCTCCCACCGCTTCTTCTGGATTGTAACAGCGATTGATGGTCTTGTTCCTTGTGTCGCGGTTGACGACGCTCCGGATTTCAGACGGGAAGTCACAAGCGCAGATATAGCCATCATTGGCTGCGTCCTCCAAGTCCTTCGGCGACACGAACTTGTTGTCCATTACCGTACTCGTTCCATTATCTTTCGTTTCTTTCAGGTAGAAACTGAAGAGAAGGATGGCGCCCACCAGATAGATCACTGTAAGCAGGCTCCCTACGATGTAGCGCCACGGTAAAGGAATTTCAGTTGGCACTTCGAACACGTTGCAGAACGTTGAGAATGTTCGTCCCGGAGGTTTCGGTTTCCCATCCGTCTGCACTGCAGGATTGTCGCTTTTCTTGATGTTGAGTGCCATGGGCGCTGCATCTTTTCCTAGCGTTGGGCTCATGGTTCGACGGAAGAATGCGCTTGTTCCGAGTATTTCAACACCCGCTTCGACCTACCGCTCAAAAGAAGAATCTGCACTATTACACAGATCAGTTAGTTGTAGTTCACACTCCAGAATCTCAATTTTGCTCGACCAGTCCTCGGTATAAAGCTTTCTTGGCACACCGCACTTTGTATCACTCATTCATGGATGATACTAACTTCACATATTAACTAACATTCAGTTGATGGACAGATATGGTGGATTCTATGGTTTCGAAACTCTATGTATTCATCGACTTTTGAGAACTCGTTCGGAGACTCGCTGACCACTGGCAGTGGAAGGCATATAGAAGCTTTCACACATGAACTCGAGCGCTCAGTAAAATAAAAGACTTCATGCTTCGTTCTTTCATTCGTTCAGTCACTGAAAAATTGAATGTACATCCGGAGAATGACAACTACCTATAACCATACGAGTCTGTATCAGCATGAATTCTTGCTCAGCTCAGCTGGGCCGTAAAGCTCCGAATCAACGTTTCTGCACATACATTTACAGAAGATCATTAACATTTTGCCACTGTACTTTTTGATGGCGTCCTTGTTTTGCTGCATGCAGTGATCGAGACTATTGGACGTGGATTGCAAAGTAAGATGGTATAGTTTCCCGCAACAAACATTGCTCGACTGGAGGTCTCTGAGAAGGAAGAAATTTACCAAATCGAAGAAGGATTTGTTAGCGAGGAAGGCAAAGAAGGTCCCTTCTGGGGGCTGTAGTCATCACTGTATTACCATTCTAGAAGAGCTAAAATTCTAACCTTTTTTCAAAATTTTACGGGCCAAGGGTGAAGTCAAATGGAGAGTCGGGCAGCTCTTGCTCTAACCACGTGAGCTATCTAATCAAAAAGAAAATCTGAACTATATACACTAACGCTCCACTTCAGGTTCAATTCCTGCAAAATCATCTCCAGACAACGATTTGCACGTTGATATCCGAGAGTGATGAACACGACTGCTGCCAGACTCGCGATGAGAATGTTTTATACCATTTTGAGCTTCAGGCCCACAAATCCTTTCTCCTTCCATTCGATTTTCCTCTGTTCGAGAACTAGCTGAGAACGGGGTCACAACCGGGTCTTCTGGGATTATTATAATACATTCTTAGTGAAGTTTGCCTGGCCCGCTGCAAAGCGTTGTGTAGTGTAAGATCCTCAGTGAAGACTTGGATCAGATAGCAGAAATCATAAAATATTTCGAAGAGCCCCAAATGTCAAACTGATTTTGCAGCACAGTATCTCACGGAGAGCTGCTTCGCATGTACATGAAGAAAAAGTTGAAGATAATATTAATCATTACTCATGGTCAATGGTGAGCCACGCCAGGTGTGCAAAAACTGCTTCTACTGGAAGGAAGAAACTGTAAGAAGGGTATAATACAGTAAGAAGGGAATATGGTGTACACCAGATTCCCGTCCTCTTGTACGTTGGCAATGTCTTTTCTTTGCTCGATGTGAGGAGAATTGCATTTTGCCTGAGCCCATGGCAATTGCAACAGGTTTTGTAGACATTCAGTCACCCATCAGATACAAGTGGAAGAGATCGGAGAAAACATAAAACCCTCCAAGAGCTTCAAAAGGCAAAGTGACCTGTTTGCCAATGAGATGTACCGTAAGCGATGGCAGGACGGCAAGCCAGAATATATCTCATACAGGGGCTCCTCATGCAAGTCACGGTAATCCTCCGCTAATCCAGCACTACCTGATTGTCACTATCTCATACAGGGCCTCCTCATGCAAGACACGGTAATCCTCCGCTGATCCAGCACTACCTGATAGTCACCGGTCCGGAAATTTACCGTGGTCTAATTTACCGGCATTTGCTTGAGTACTCGATTACATATAATATCCAGGAGCGTCCTCGATTGTTAAAGGATAAGGATGGAAGGAAAAAAATATGATTGAAACACGGATAGTTAAAGGAAAAGATTGAAAAGATATGTATAAATTAGAGGCCAAAGGTGGGGATTATTTTCAATATTTAAGCCGCTGAAATAACGCACAGAAAACGTTGAGGCCTCGTCTCGAAGTCACTGAAGCCGCTGACCTGTCATGTGCTCAGATGAACAATTATGACGGACGGAGATCTGGTCAAACAAAATATTTTAGAGATTCGTTGAGCTGGTGAATTAGTGAACTACATGTACAATATCGTATCAAAGAATACGTCAATCTGTCCAGTAGTGAATGATGAAAAGTTGAATAGATTATGATGTATAGTGCTTCTTCAATGTTTCTTCACTCATTTACCATTGCTATGTTCTTTTCGTAGGGCATCGATTATAATGGAAAAGACTCAATCCATGAGAAGACCAAAAAAGTAGAAATTCAACCTGAAGTCTGGCGAGGTCAACCAGGGCCTTAACTGATCGACCGACGCAACAACTTAAGCTCTCTGCAGGGAAACATTCAGTTTCCCAGCCGAGAACTTCATTACCCGGCGCGGTTGCGATCTTTGTTTCAAGTGACCACTGTCGGCCTCAATGCAAGTACATTTTGCTGTTCGTATTCAATGATATTATTTGAATTTGATGAACATGTCAAGGTGCTAGTTGACTGATCTTCGCCCATGAGTAATCTCCATCCGAAGTTGACGATGTAGAATTCTGACGCTTGAGAAACAAGATCTCGTTAGTCCCTGAATCGTCTCAATGTCAATGTTATCCGTACAACGGCTGACCTTGATAGGGCAGCCGCGACGCTTTGCTGTTTGGTTTCGTCGAAGTCAAAGTTTTGTCTTCTCTTGACATTCTAATTGCGTTATAAATTTGTCCAGATTCCTGTATTTGATGAAATTATTATGTCTGTTTGTTAGCACGTGCCAAACGCAAATGACTTAGCACCTGTTGGTACCCTAAACCCACCACCTGGAAGAGAATCTGCACTGAACGACCTCACTCTGACGTCAAACTGGCCCACACGCTTCAAAGGCTATGTCTCGAAAGTACAGCAAGAGAATCCGTACAACTTTATTATACTGCAGGCTAGAACAACCCCGATCCTATTACTGTGGGCCTACGGTATATAATCACCGTTGTGACGGCCCTTCCTTTGTCACCGCCTCAAGACCTTCCTTTGTCACCGCCTCAAGACCGGTAAATTCTCTGGAATTCAAATTCGACACATGGAGACCTGTTGGCGCATGGAATAGTGTGCGTCACAACAGCCTTTGGTTCATATTTTGGATATTCGGCTGGTATTCTCATCAGCAGTGTGTTCAGCCCAGAGCGAACTATTCTTTCGCCTTTTACTAAAGAATTTGGTGTGCGGAACACAGAAGCGGCTTGTTCAAATTTTTGGAACGCTCCTTCGTTAGAGCACCCATCTAACGAAACCAAACAAGGAAATCAGAGCTTCTGAGTAGAAAGATTCATGAGTCAACACAGTTCGCGTACACATCCGGATCTTGTTATCAATGACACAATAGCTTAATACGATTTACTCTGGGAGTTGAAAGACTCAAATGAACTGTTTAGTAAAAAAGGATCGATCTCGAGGCTACAGTAATAGAGTTCCATATGGTCTTATATATGCCCACGCTGAGATCAGGTACGGGAAAGTTGAGACATTTAGCTCGTTGAACCTCGGCAATTCCTTGGAATCGGCGTGCCTGGCAAGGTGGTGCAGAATTGCAAAAACGGCAGCAGACATGTTTCTGGTCGCAAGGTTGATGATATGGTGGGGTTTAAAGTGGTGAATAGACTGTAATCTGAGTACCTCGAACTCAGCATGCTCTTTCTTAATTCAGGTTCTTTCATTTCAGCTTCGCAAATTTAACAAAATCATCCAGTGTGCCATGGACTCCCAGAAAGTCAAAACACAAAAGTGCCATGAAGATTCGAGAGAGGTTTTCTGTTTCCACCATGGCACTTTGAGGAAACTTCTTCTTCGGCACTGCCAACTTCAGTAAATTGCAGGAAGTCACCCATCACAACTTATTGCAGCAATTCATCAACACTGATTTGATTGTAGACATGGGCACGGATTTGAGAAAGTGGATAATGGGACACATACACGTCTTATGACAGGGTCGGGACTATTGCGCTTTCCTGAAACTCTTCCGGGTTGACGATCCCGAGAGCCACTGCAGGAGAAAAGAGACCAGACGGACGAGAAAACAGCATGCAAGGTTCAGTGCTGGAAGGGACGGGGAGAGAAACGGAGAGCAAGGCTGACATCGAGCTTTTAGAAAGCCATAGGAGAAAGAAGAAAACCAAGTAAAATTTGAAACCCCGCGAGTTCTCTCAAAGCAGCGACGACAGTAAAAACCCTGGCCAAATACAAACGCAACTGTCTTGACAATTGTAACTCATCAGCTTGTATGCAGAAATCATTTGACAAATTGCCACCTCCGAGCTCGCCTGCTCCACCATCGCCAATCCGAGATTACATCACAAAAAATGGTAGAAGAAAAGGCCGGCCAGAGTCGTCTTGGGGGCGAAACGCGATACCCAGTTAATGGTGACAGTGAAACCCACTGGGTGACGGTGACAAACGAACGGTGTAAGTATACCGTGAGCCCGGAGAACATACAGTAGCCAGAATCTTTATTAGACTGCAAGACTTCACGCGACACCAAACTGTCTCACAAGGTTTGAAATTGTTGGTGATAACAATAGGTCACAGTGACACCTGGAATGAAAGTAAGAGATCTATCAGCAGAGGTAAACTATGAAGTGTCGTTTTCGGGCACTGCCGTCCACTAAGCTCTTATGAGTATGTTAGCTAGCGATTATAGTGAGATTAGGGTTAGGGTTAGATTCGACCTTCTGTCTTGTATATATGGCCAAGGCCAAAACTGAAATATAATCTGTCTTAGTCGGTCTGACTGAACCTCGAGTCACTACATGGTATCAGAGCGGGTTCTCACACTCAGCTGTTAGTCTACTTTCTCGAAGTCTTGTAACATCTGTCGACAGTTAAGAAGCAGAAACGAGCTAGTGTTCAGACAATAGAAGCAGGTCCAGGAGGTGTAAGAGTTGAACAAGCTAGCATGGCTTCTAGAGATGTTTCCATGGGAGATTCCTCCAAGTTGGAAGGAAACCTTAACTATAGCGTTTGGAGTTTTAAAATGAGGAACATGCTTAGCAGAGAAGATACATGGAGACTTGTTGACCCACCTGCAGGTACAGTAGCACCGACGACTCCCGCTCAGATTGCAGCGCTGCAGCTACAGAAGAACAAGGCCTTGACAATGATCGCACTCTCAGTGAGAGATAACGTCATCCCTTACATCTCCAACGTCACAGAACCAGATGAGTGCTGGAGGGTTCTGAAAGACCTTTATGCCAACAACACTAACTCACGCAAGTTGTTGCTACGCAGAAAGCTAACAAATTTGAAGATGCAGGAGGGTAGCTCAATGTCAGAGTTTTTGCAGCACCTGAAAGAACTGCTTAACGAGTTTGCATGCATCGGCTTGACAGTCACCGATGCTGAGATCGTTGAACACGTTCTAATGGCGCTTCCTGAGTCTTACGAAGGACTTGTCAATACATTAATGTATCGACCTGCATTGCCCACCGCTTCAGAACTTACAGTAATTCTCATGGAGGATGACATCCGTTGAGAGCTCAGAGTCGGCAAACGTGTCGAAGATGAAGCTCTGTTCATCAAGAGTGGTAACAAGAAGTTGGGAGCGGGCAACCGCCGTTCCAGTCCTGGAGGAGAGAACGCAAGATCCAAAACAAAGAAGAACCGTGTTTGCCACTATTGTGGATCAAAGTAACACTGGATGCGGAGTTGTACACACCTGGCTGCAGAGATCAAGAATCGCAAGGCTCGCAGACTGGAGTCCAACCCATCAATCAACCTAACCGACATCACGATCGACAACTTCATCGACAGGGACGATGAGGAGGGAAGCGATGGCGATTCAGGTCTGGCTGTCAACTTCACCGAATTGAACCTGGCTTGTAACCAAGATGACACACGCAACCAAGAGTGGTTCATTGATAGCGGAGCATCAAGACATGTCACAGGTTTGAAAAACTTACTAGGCGAGTTAGAAGAAGGTTGCCGCTCCAAGATCAGCACTGCATGAGGCTTTTCCTTGAATGTTGAAAGAAAAGTAACTGTTGAAGTTCCTACCGGTTATGGCTCAATAAAATTTGACAATGTTTTGTATGTGCCTGGAGTTACAAAAAACTTACTGTCAGTTGGATCCATCACCAAAGGAAAGAAAAAAATGAAGGTACTGTTTGATTCAAACAAATTTTGGATCTTGAAAGGCTGTCCTGAACCTGATCCTAAGCATATTGTGACAACTGGGAGGAGAGACCGACGAAATGGGCTTTACCGATTCAAGCCATCACGACTCTCAATCAACAGCATGGAGATTGCTACATCAAAGGACCAGCTTGCTGTGCTCTGGCACAATCGCTTGGGTCACGCCAGCTTCAAGATCATTGCCTTCATGAGCTCACATGGCAAGGCTTATGGCCTTCCACCGTTGTCACCCACTTCGTTTTTCTGTACCGCTTGTCGTTCAGGAAAGCAATGTCGAGAGCCGAAGCCCAAGCGTACAACTCCACAATCTGGCCGCTTGAAGCGAGACGAGCATTTGCGCACAGTTCGCCCACTTGAATTGCTGCACACTGACATCTGCGGGCCTCTCTCCGTTCCATCACTAGCGGGATCTTGCTATATTCTCACCATCACTGATGATTATAGTCGCCTCACATGGTTATTTTTTCTGAAGCACAAGTCAGAAACTCTGTCTAAGTTTAGACAGTTCAAGGCTACTCAAGAACTTCAGAGTGGTCATCAGATCAAGATCATTCGATTTGACAAAGGAGGAGAATTCACCTCCAAGGCATTCATCAATTTTTGCAGCGTATGGGGATAGTAAGACAGCTTACTCAGGCCCATGCTCCACATCAAAATGGAATAGCGGAAAGAAAGAATAGAAGTTTGTTGGAAAAGGCCAGATGTATGGCATTTGCCAGCAATACTCCTTCCTATTTGTGGCCCAAAGCAGTAGCAACTGCTAACTACGTAATCAATAGAACCGCTACTAGAGCAAATCACGGCACTACCCCTTACGAGAAGTTCACTGGCCACACTCCTTCGATCAGCCATCTGAGAACTTTTGGATGCCGCAGCTGCGTACTCAACACTTCTCCATCTCGGAAGAAATGGGCTCCTCGCTCATATGAATGTGTCTTCTTGGGTTATGATGAGACCTCAAGAGGCTTCAAGAGTTACAATCGATCGACACAAAAGATCCTTGTGTCTAAGGATGTTCAGTTTGACGAAAATCACTTTCCTTTCTCCTCATTAGTGTCCAAGGCCAATAACCTTACGGTGTCACCTGCAGGAGATGAATGGCCTGTCACGAAACATGTTGTGTTCCCAGAAGAGGAGCACACTCCCATTGCGACGAACGTTCCAGTTTCACCTTCTGGCTCAGTTCCATTTGTCTTTAAACATGATTTGAAAACAATTGTCACTACTGTATACTCTATTATGTCAAACAAATTTTCTATGTATTTGACTCTAATCACAATTATAATTTTTAAAAATTTCCTAATTGATTTTAATCAAGATACTTCAAAATATGTACAAAGTTCTTAAATGAAATCCTGATTTCAACTGCATCTTTTTGCTACTAGCAATCTAAGGATAGAGAGCCTAAATGAGAGTGTAATGTATACAAATTTTGAGATGAATATAACTAAAATTCATATTGAATTTTAGTAGGTTTCATGTACATGTATTATCAAACATTGCATTAAAAACATTTGTGTGTCAAACATTCATGTAAGTTTATAAATTTTATATTAAACATATCATGTAATTTTGAAATATATGTAATTTTCAGTAGCTTCCTTGCATCTAAATTGCAATTTGAGCAATAAAAAGGTTTATTCAAATTTAGTATATATCAAAATTATCGTTTTCTTTCATGTTAATGTTTGTTTTCAAAATTATCTTTGAAAAGCTATGAGAACTTGCATCTGATTTGAATTTCATATTTTATTCCAAAAAATAAAAGCTCAAGCTATATTATATTATTATATTATAGCAAAAACTATAATAATTTCAAACAAAGTTTTATTTATGTGCACATTTTTTCAAGCTTGTCAATTATTTATTCAAGTCTATGGCGAGGAAATTACTTGATGAGACTCCATCAAAACACAAATCCTTTACTTGGATCTATCAAATATCGTTTTATCTTATAGGATCCCAGGGACGTCACACGTCATGCATGTTCTAATATAGACAGAGGGTGCATGAGAAGGAACGAGCCAGAGCGTGGGGAGGTTGAGGATTCATAATCTATAGGAATAAGCTAGAGCAAGGGGAGGGCACAGATTGGAGAAATATTTTGTTCATTGAAACAAAGTCTGAATTTTGAATTCTTTCAGACTATGCTTGCTGAATGCTAAAGGAGTAATGTTGCAAAAAGTATCGATTAAAACAATTTAGTAATATGAAGAAAAAAATTTTATATTAAACATATCATGTAATTTTGAAATATGTAATTTATCAATAGCTTTCTTCTATTCAAATTTCAATTTGAGCAATAAAAAATTTTATATTCAATTTTTTTTATCAAATATTTTAGTTTTCTTTCATGTTAATGTCTTTATTCAAAATTATTTTTAAAAGCATTTGCTGTGAAAACATGCATCTGATCTGTATTTTATATTACATTCCAAAAAATTATAGCACAACCTATATTCTATTACTATATTATAGCAAAAGCTATAATATTTTCAAGCGAACTTTTATGTATGTGCACTTTTTTTCAAGCTTTTCACTTTTGTGCATGTGTTCAAGTTTTTGGCAAGAAAATTATTTGATAAGACAATGAAACACAAATAGCTTACTGGACCCATCAAGTATCAATTTATCTGATGGGATCCCAGCGCCCGCACACATGATGCATCTATCGACGGATGGTGTAAGAGGAGTAATGAGCCGGAGCGAGGATAGGGCACGGATCGAAGAAACAATTTGATCATTGTGACAAATTTTGAATTTTTACTTTGCTTGTTGAAGGACTAGTGAGGAGAGAACAAGACGATCAGACAGGTGCATGGCCATCGGTTGAGGCATTTGCTGAATGCTGAATAACTGAATATATGTGAATCATGTGCATTTGAATACAAAATTCAAATTTAGAATGAAGAGCACTTGGAGATTGTGTTCGTTCTACGTGAGCTCTCTTGATGCAAACAAAATGTGTCATTGGTTTTTATCGATCCATCGTCAGATATCCGTAGCTTGGACTTTTTCATGCCGTCACTTCCTCACACTATAGCCCGCAGCATGCACTAACAGGAGCAATTTTTAGAACTTGGTGACGATGTTGCCTCCGTGATATCCCATATGATAAAACGATAATTGATAGGTTCCACTAAGCTATTTATGTTACGATGTAGTTCAATCAAATAATCAGTTTTTGACCAAATGCAAAGTCTATTGACATCAATTATTATTATCAATAATATTTTCATTAATATAAAATTAATATATGCATACGCAGAAACAATAATTAGCAAAAATTGATTAAAGTTTTAGTGCATGTTCCTAAGCAGACATATTACTAATTTTTTTTAAAAAGAGCAATCTAGGTATATAAAAAAACCGTTGTGATTGCATACACGGCTGCTATTCGTAAATTTGCTGCACCAAACCTTCTCCACTACTTGTAAAAAACACCTCACACACTTCTCACATTATATGGTTACAACCAAGAAATCATCATCGGACACTCTTAGTATGAATAATTATCAACTTTGATATCTTCAAGAAGAATCTCATGAACTCGTAGATCTTTTCACTGCAATCATTGCTCGATCACACAAGAGCTTTTTACTTTCTAAGAAAGAACATTGATGTGAGTTTGATGAAGATCCGTCGATCAATTTGTAAAAGAAGCTCAAACTCATCATGTTGCAATCCTTCGACTCAAGATAGGCGACTTCAGTAGCTCACAAGAAACTTAGTCATTAGATGTTCTTAATTAATCTCTAAATATGAATGAATTTGTGATCCACATAGTGAAATCTGATCAAACCCTGCTCAGACCTCGAACTTTGCCACATAGTCTAAGGCAGCCTTAATTTTTGAGTCTGAAATGAACAATCACAGTCCATTGCGAGCTCTCGTACCAATTTTTTTTGCACTTGTGTCAAGGCTTTATCAAGTTTTGGCTGAGCAACGTAGATATGCTGAAAATCTGAACAAAAGAGACTCGAATTCTTTTCTGCTTTTTATCTTATTGCTCAAGATAACATACATTCTAGCCATTAAGTGACAAATTGAATTGTTGCCGAGCATTTCTTTTAATCTAGTTTTTGAAAAAAATGTATGATAATTTTACTAAGTTAATAAAATTAATTTTCAAATAGAATAAATAGAAAGATGTGGTATATTTCAAAATTGAAAAACTGTTTCATTTATGAAGATCTTCATTTCTTGTAGCTATTTGAATTTTCATGATTGTTGGGATGAAAGTCCAAAGTATCCAATTATGAAATACAAACTTTAGAAGTGCAAATGATATTCAGTTCAATCATGTCCGCTATCATCGAATACCGAATATCGATATTGCAAGTATGAGAAAACACATTTTTAAGTTACTCTTGACTAAATTACGCTATGATCTATCTCGTATTGTCATAGAGCCAAACATGAAGTTAGTAAGAAGTACTCATCAATTTCCAATTAGTTCATAAACAGAAATAACAATAACTTGATATATGCATTTGCTGTAACATTCGTTATAACCTGAAAACTACTTGAATACTACAAACTACTTGAAAAAAAGGTCGATCCGTTTCTGGTTACATAGCCTGAATATTACATGAATTTAAACCAAAAAATCTACTCCATCGCATTTTGCCTCCTCACTTAACCTTATGTAAAGGCCACACTCAGATTATAACAATTTAAATTCACGTTGACTTAACAAGTGTCGATCCATATGTTGAAATGTCAACAAAACTGACCAAAGCTCGGGAATTCATCGTGAATATTCTGTAGGAGTGTCTTTGTCTTCAACAATGATATGGTGCCCTTGCTGCTTATCCGTCCTTGTATGTGGGCAAATCATGCATACAGATAAATTTCTCTACTTTGAAGTAGATTGTGATGAGTGCTCAAAAGCGTCTTACAAACATGATACAATATAAGTGAGAATCTAATCGTTCAGCTCATTTTTTTGTATGCTTGTCTCGGTAACTTCTTCCTTCGCCTTCCTCCTCCAGGTGATGAGAACCCGGCAGACTTTATCAATAATCGTATTGCACGTTGAGAACGTTCGCTCATGTATATGTCTTCGCTCATGCGCATCAAAAGACTAAATTCATAACCCTAACTCTGATCTGTAAATGATATGAAAAGCAACCGCTGTACCTGGAGACATATACTAGTGTATGTCTCCAGATTGTGATCTGATATGATCTGAAAGATGAAAAAGCTTTTATTCTGGCAAAGCTTATGATATATATGATCATGACACAGCTAAGGTAGCTTGTAGCACAGTTACAATGCTGTGGTCCGGTCTCAGGTACTTTGCGGTTTGTGATAAAGATTGTTCATCTTAACTCGGAACAGATCTTTCTAACTTCTGGTTTGTTGAATTCGCTAGCTGCTGCCCGATGAGGTCCATGCACACATTCCAGAACTCGGAGATGAGAGGGTACTTACCATGCCGTCGATTTGTATATCTTGATTTGTATATTTGTAATTTGCAAATTGATAAAATCTTAATTCTGTAATTAACCTTGTTTCCATTGGTATAAATGGACATACTTAACAAAAAAACTGTTGCTTCTATCAAGCATGACTTCTGGGAAAGTGGAACGTTTGCGGAGTTATCTAATTATGTGTTTTCACTCGTTGATACAGTTTTGAGGGCGCCGAAGAAGGATGCAAGTGCGGTGACAAGTGCTCGTGCAACCCTTGCAACTGCAAGTGAGAAAGCAATATCTAAAATTCCAAATCATTATATTTATATCCTTACAGAAGTCTAATTATGAAAACAGAAAGTGTTGTAATTTCGTCAAGACTTGAAGAATTATCTTCGGGATGAAATAAAATGCTTAATTCTATTGTATATCTGACGATAGAAATAAACTCAGCAGAATCTTATGCTGGAAAATTTCTGGTCAAAGACTGGTATCGAAAACCTACTGCATGCATGAAAGTAAGATATTTTGTATCTCGAAGACTCGGAGTAAGTACAGAATATGGTGAAGACTGATAGGACACAGTCCCATAATAGCCAAAACGGTGGCGAGGACCAAGTACTGATCCTAACTATAAATTTACTCATAGACACGTGGTAACAAGCAGCAAAGTAATCAACTTGTGGCAATTTATCTTAAATGCATCACAAGGAACTCTCAGATTGATTTCTACTGTGGAAAATGTGGGAAACCTTGCTCGCAGGTTGCGAAGTTTTCAGGTTATGAATTTTCTATTTTGGTCCTCGCATTCTTGTAATCGAAATTTCCGCTCTTTATCTTCGTTTGAGACAACTTCTATTCTGCGATATTAGATACATAAGTGCTAAACGCCTGTGAATATTATGTGATTACCTCGACTGGTTTACCCAGTCAATCGTTACAGCCCACTAGCTTGAGACCCCTATACTTGATTTTCCTGTCAGTACGAACATGAGGTAACGAAAGATTGAAGTGTTCTTCACTCTGGCTGCCTGAGGTTCGCAAAATACAGCATGTCAATCATGCCTTGATACACGTTTGTCATATCCTCTTGTTCGGGTTCTGTAAAATATAGCTTTATGTGAGTTCTGTTCCAGTGTGACCGAAATTCTGATTTTCTACCATGAAGCAGAAGACCAATCAACCAGTGGGGAAGAATGCAGCCAATATAAAAGGATTTAGTAGACAAAATTTTTTATCCTTCCTGCCACATTTCCTGCCACAATCACATTGACTTTTCTCACCTTTGTCTTTGGAATTCAACGAAGGGTCCGTCATATTCCCAGATGTTGTCAGATTCAGACATGGGATACGAAGAAATGGCTTTGAAGGATGCAAAAATATCTATGGTGTTTTTTTAAACTTTTGTCTTGCACATTCCACGACAAACATGGACATCCCAATAAACATTTCTCAGAAATACCTTGCACACTTCAGTAGAAGTGTAACACAATGTGGACTGAAAGTGATGGAAAGGTACCAAATGGGCAGCTGGAAGCCTTATCAGTATTATTAACGACAAATTCATCCTTCGAGCCGTGCGTGAAGTGCTGAAGAAAAAATGTTGCTTATTAAGAAGGATTGAAATTTTGAATTGATATTCTAGAGTCTATAAACGTACATCATAGCCCATTGTGGTAAAAAGTGTAATCCATATTATCTGTTTATGAATGACAATAATTTACTTTGTTTTGCGGAATATCATTAATAGGGTTGTTCTGGAGAGTTTGTTATCTGTAAGATCTCAGTTTGATAGTTTCTCCAACTCTCTAATGTGATCCTGGGTTGGAGTTTTATGTGTACTACAATTATTATAAAAGGTTAGGGTTTTATCTAGTGAGAAACAAGGGAATCACTTCTATAACTCAACCATCTCGAGAGATGGTAAAAACGTTTTGTTTCGTTATCAAATATCACGCTAAGTCCCTACAAGAACAATTGGAGCACGAATCCAGTCTCAAGAGGGCCTTGAAACCTACTTCAGTTCAGATCAAATCCTTAAGCTTGTATATGACTATAGCGAAATACAAATGCATCAACTGCCAAGTCAATAACTGTACTTTGTATCTTAAGAATCACTAAATCTTCCACTATTAGAGACAAAGAATATTGTAGAAATCCTCACAAATCTTCACGCCTGATGCCTTTCTCTCCTTTCCAATCACTTTGACAACAATCTCTAATATCTTGTCCACTTGTCATAAGTGATATCAGACCTTGTATATATTTTCTACACGCCAACCCCGTTGCTAGAGAGCTCTTGGAGACTCTCATAAACCACTTTCCACTAGCTCATAGAGGTATGAAGTGCTTATCACAACTTCACAACGAAGAATGCAACCACTTGTGGCTGCAAAGAAGGCTAAAACTTTTCCTTCAGTTGAGCCCATGTTAGCAAACCATTTGGGTCGGTGCTCTCGTGGTTATACCAATTACGTGCCTTCTTCCGCAGAAGACTAGGAAAAATCCGCAGTCGGTCCTCATCGGCGATCTCGCGGTTAGCGATAGACACTGACTCGAACAGCTTGATGTAGGAATCTGCATCATCGTCATCCCCGCTCCCTTTATACTTCGGATAGGAATGCTTGGTAATCGGCTGAGCGGAGGTCGTCCGCGCATTGGCTTTTCCGTCTGCCATAGGTGCGTCTGCGGACGATTCTCGGGCGGTCTGTTCTAAATCACGGAGGGAATCCGCGCAAGGGATATCTAGTGGAACTGTAAGCACAAAGTTTGGTTCCGAGTCACTGGGGGTATTTCCACCAATGGTGTCGGCCGGACTAGGCTAAGGTACTCTTTTTGGTGTTTTCTTATTCTGACGCCGTGTCTCTTCCACGGCTTTCTCTGAATCTCGACGGAACTTGCGGGCAGATCTCGCACTTAGTTTGCTCCCACTTGCTCCTGTCAACATTCACCGAGCATTGCTGCTTGTGTACCCCGGTGTTGAAGCACTGTCCCCGGCAGCGGCGCCAAAAAGAAGTTGTCGGCTTCTTATGTAATAACCCACTAAAGGCTAAAACTGTAATATAGTGGTAGAAAGGTCGAACCCACAGGGACAGAGGAACACACAGGGTACAGAGTGTCACATTTAACAGACTATTGAGGAGTTTGAATTCTCAGGCGACTGTCACTTCCAGAAATACTGCAAGTGTCCACTCGGAGCTCACTCGGAGGTCGCACAGTGCAGCGTAACACACACACACACACACACACCTGAAACTACAGAAACACAACCCAGAGATCCGTTAGGACCTCTACTCAAGATTTCAGGGGGAAGGTCTCTCGCGAGCACTCAGCGAAGCTGCGGGTAGTGACTCCCAACTCCGGCTTTTACAACCCTTCCACTAGTTTTTGCTAGTGTGGGAAACCCGGATTGGACTTCCTACTTCGGATCGAAGTCACTCATACGCGGTGAACAACACTCTCAACTCACAAAACGCGCAGAGAACACAGGTCCGCACGGAAGGACTCACTGAGAAACATTCCAGTAACACACCATAACAGTATATTGAAGAGTTTGAATTCTTAGGCACTTGTCATTCCCAGAAATACTACAGGGGTTACCCTGAAGGCACCTGCTGCAGCGTAACCTGAATTTACAACCAAGACTTACACGAAGTAGCAAAACTTCACTTTGGCATTCAAGGAAAAAGTCCCGAAGAAGTACAATCAGAAACAACCACTCAAAGGTGTAAGGGGGAAAATGTTCAAGTATCTAACTCGTAATTGGCTCTGAGCATCGGCAATCACCCGCAGGTGTAGATCCGAACTTCTCAAATCTCTAACCAATGTACTAGCTCTGAACATTCAGCCGAAGGCCTTCAGCTACACAATGCGGATCGCCAAGGTGTAGCTCCTCTTGCGTGGTGACAGAACTAAGGACACAAACACGCAAAGAAAATGAGTTCCTGATCTGTACTTCTGATGTTGGGAAAGATCCCAAGGCAAGACGCCTTGAACTACTTTATACCTTCTAAGTACTAACTAGCACTACACTGCACTACGCTACACGCCGACACGGAACCACGCTACACTACACTCCGCGGAACCTGTGCTTCGCCTCCTGCGCGACGGACTGCCGCGCACTAACTCCCTACCCTGCCAGTCCTGAGCTCGACTGCACAGTCCCAACCGCCGCAACACCGCGGAAACCTCTGTCTCCAGGGTGGCCATGGTGTCTCATGCCTTCGATAGAAAAGAATCTAACTTCTTCGCTACTCTCCGCCGACTCCGACTGTCACCCGTCAACAACCCGGCTGCACAAAGCTCTAACTCCCACAGTGTGAGTCTCTCCTGCGCCGCCACTTCCCAGTGGGCGTAGCCCTTGAGACAGTGGGTGACTCGCCTCGCCATCTCTTCCTTCGTGCGATCTGCCTCTCGTCGGCGATCATCTTCAATTACTACCAATTGCGATTCGGCCTCCGCACGCTGTGCTCTCAATTCTCCGCACTCGGATTGCAGCCTGCGGATTAATTCCTCATCCGCCTGTCGTGCGAGCTGACACTGCTCCAACAACCGCGTCTGTCGCACGAGCTCCTCTGACAAAATCCGATTCTAAGTCTTCTCAGAAATCAGTGCTTCCGTGACCTTCACCTGCTCCTTGGTGAGCTCTTCCAGTCTCCCATCCTTCACCTTGTCGTAGTGTTTGTACAATTTCTGATTGAGATTGTACTGACCCCAAAAGCATTCATGCTTCTCTCGCATCCTTAAGTTCCCGGTCCACCCGAGCTAGCAACTTGCTGGTGTGGACTTTAGTGCGAGTTCGCCTGCACACTAACTCGACGTAGGACCCAGGCTGGCGAGGATCCGCGTATTTCTCCATCTTGCGATCCAAGTATCTCAGCAGAGGTACTACCTGCTCACAAAGCGCCGCCGCCGGCGCACCAACTAATTCTTCCTCCTCCTCCTCCTCGGTGGATCCCGATCCCGACACTGATTCCGTGGATCCTCCTTCTTCATCATCCTCCGAATGGAGGATTTTGGTCGCCATTGATTGCGTCAGCGACTAGCCTTAGTGGGGCTCCGAGTGGTCTGCGTGTTCTGCCGCCAATGGCGCTCCTGCAGCCTCGCTGCTCCCTGCTAAAATGTCCAATGCTGTGGGTGAATGCGGCCGTGCCACATCCTCATCGTCTGCCTGTCGTGCCGCGACTGTAACTTCTTCGCCGCCGGCGTCTACCGCCGAAGGCGATCGTGCGGAATTTGTCTACGCGGGGTGTAATTGTGCATCGCACGCACGAATTTCATCCTGCGGACAGTCAATCCGCTCCTCCGTTAGGTCCTGCTCCCCTGATCGGTCCTGCTCCCCCCTTAGGTTCTGCGCGAGGAATGCGTCCGGCCTACGCGTAGGCGCAAATCCCGGCGCTTCACCCGCCGAAGGCGCAGTGCCGAGGGCGTCTACCGCCGAAGGGTGTGTTTCTTCCCTCATCCTGTTGAGTCCGTGGAGTGGAAGCTGGTGAATCCTCCGCGTCGGTGTCTACCTCGTTATCCCGCACATACTTCCTAGGATGATCGACTGACAATGGCGGAAATCGAGCACGCTCCGCCGCGGTTAAACAATTCATCTCCCGATAAAAGTTTATCAAGAAGGGGGAGAGGTGATTGAGAGTTCCTCCTTGCTCCTCAAATGCATGCTGTCGCATCACCCTATGTAGGATACACGACCAGTGAACTAGAGCTCCGGTCAATGTGAGCTCTACGAAAGACACCTGCCACAACGTGATGTACGTAGTGCGATGCGGCTGCAACAATTGCAGCAGCGCCATCGCTACGGTCCTGCGGAAACGATCTTTGTAGTCGCGGGTCTTGTACCCGTTCTTGGAAGACCTCTCCCGCTTGAACAATTCCACGAAGGAGGTTTCGTCCTGCTTCGTTACCTTGACGCTCTCACTCTCAAATAAGAGGTACCCGTCGTCACCTGTGCACCTCGCCAATGCCTGTGCCCAATCGTGGACAGTCCATCTATCTACGTGCGGACGCAATCCGCGCGTAGGTGGTCGCTCCTCGTCCAACCATTCGCGCACCATGTCTACTGTAATAACCCACCAAAGGCTAAAACTGCAGTATGGTGGTAAAAAGATCGAACCCACAGGGACAGAGGCAACACACAGAGTAAAAGTGTCACGTTTAACAGACTTTTGTAGAGTTTGAATTCTAGGCGACTGTCACTCCCAGAAATACTGCAGTGCTCGACTCGGAGGCTCGACTCGGAGGAGGATCTCAACTCGGAGGATGCTCGGAGGATGCACGGTACAGCGTGGTCACTCAACACACACACACACACACACCTGAAACTGGCAAAAAGCACAACTCGGAGGTCGGTCAGGACCTCCGCTTCGGATTTCAGGAGGAAAGTGTCTCACAAGTTCACTCAGAGGTTCTGCAGGTAGTGCCTCCCACTCCGGCTTTTACTGCCCTTCCGCCAGGAACTAGCGGGGGTACCCGGACTGGACTTCCCACTTCGGAACGAAGCCTCTACATACGCCGTGGACGTCACCCTCGACTATCACACCAAACGCAGGGAGTGCAGACCCGACTGAGAACTTACTGAAAACACAATCCAGTAACACACACACAACTTGAATTACAAACCAAGGTTTACACGAAGTAATGAAACTTCACATTGGCATTCAGGGGAAACTTCCCGTAGGAGTACAATCAGGATAGGTCACTCGAAGGAGTAAGGGGGAACTGTTCAAGTATCTAACTCGCAGCCGGCTCTGAGCATCAGAAATCACCCGCAGGTGCAGATCCGCACTACTCAAGTCTCTAACCGGATGCTAGCTCTGAACATTCAGCCGAAGGCCTTCAACTACAACATACGGTAACTTCGCTATGCTGCAGCTTCTCTACGTGGTGCCAGGACCAAAATGCACAAACACGCCAAGAAAGTGAGTTCCTGATCTGCACTTCCGAAACTGGAAGAGTCCCAAGGCAAAACGCCTTGATCTACTTTATACTCTCAAAAGATCCTAACTAGCACTACGCTATCCTATCTACCACTCGCAGTATTTGCGCGAAACCAAACTACTCTATTGCACTCAGCAGATCCGGTGCTGCGCCTCCTGCGCGCCGGACTGCTCCGCTTACTATCTCTACCTTGCCAGTCTTCCGACCGGCTGCGTAACCCCAGGCGTCGGAGCGCTGTGGTGACTTCCGACTGCAAGTGCGCCATAGTGTCGCGCGCACCCGACAAGAAGGTTTCTAATTTTCTCGCCACTCGCCGCCGACTCCGACTGTCACCTTCCGTCAGTGCCGCCGCCCGAAGCTCGAACTCCCTGAGTGTGATCCTCTCTTGAGCTGCCACCTCCCAATGGGTGTATCCTTTTAGACAACGAGTCACCCGTGCCACCAACTCTCCTCGCGCCCTGCAGCTGCTCTCCACCTCTGCCAGCTGCATTTCTAATTCCGCACGTTGTGCCCTCAAATCCGAGCACTCGGTTTGCAAGTTGCGCAACAACTCCTCATCCTCCTTGCGGGCTCTTTGACTTTCTTCTAAGGCGCGCGTCTGGCGCGCAAGCTCGGCTGCTAGGACTTTGTTCTGTCTCCGCTCCTCCTGCAATTCCGACTCGATCTTTGCCCGTATTAGTTCGACATCCGCCTGACTTTTCGTCGCCGCATCCTCCCTCTGCTGCTGCAAGGCTTGGTATAGCTTCTGTGTGACCGCCAGGTGTTGTCGGAGGGCGGTGTTCCTATCCACGTATACTTGGCACCTAGAGGCCCACCTTGCCACCTTGCTCCTCGTCCTTCTCCTGATAGTCTCGACATAAGACTGCGGTTTTAAAGCACTTGCGTATTTGGATGTCTTGCGATCCAGATATCGCAGGAGTGGAACTATCTGTTCGCACAGCACCCCTGTTGGCGTTTCCTGCACCGAATCCGCTTCTTGCTCTTCCGAGCTCGTATCATCCTCAGTCTCGAGGATTTCAGTCGCCACCGAATCCCTTGGCGACTCCCTGGAACTGTGGCGCGCAGCAGCTTCCGCTGCGACTGCTGCTCCACTGCCTGCTAAAATATCCAGGGCAGTGGGAGATCCCACTGCTTGAGCCCCTGTTCCGGCTCGATCTTCGGTTTGTGAAGGGGTCGACGCCGCAGTGACTTTTGTCACTCTTGCACCGCCCGCTTCTGCTGCCTGTCCTTCCGGCGCAATCTGCGCGGAAGGTGTCCTTGCTGAAGGTGCGTCCGCCGAAGGCGTCCGCACACTCGTCGTTGGCCCCATCCGTCTCGCAGTCGGCGAATCCGGCTGACTCTCTGTTGTCCGACTCGCAGTCGGCCGACCAGCAGTTGTCCGACTGGGAGTCGGATACACCCTGCGCGTCTTGACTCCACTTGGCCTGCTTGTTGGTGGCGTTCTTCCAGAAGTGCCTTCCGCCGAAGACGACCCTCTGAGGATTGTTGGCTCGTCAGCAAAACTCTCTTCTGCTTCCGGCCTGCTATCCGGTTCAACGCGCCGTTCAGTTGGCCTTCCTTCCGCTTGTCGACCTTCAGTCATCCGACTCGCAGTCGGCCGGCTGTCAGTCCGTCCATCTCCTCCCGAAGGCCGTGGTGCCTTCTGTGCAGAGGTATCTGCCGTCTTCCCTAGAATCTGAGCGATTATCTCTTCCTGTGTGAGATTCCGCCGGGTCGGAGTTCGCCTGGTCTCCTCAGTAACAAATGGCATTTTGCGTGCCCTCTGTTTTGGTCGACTGTGAGGCTCGGGGGTGGGCCGACCACGAGTCGGCGCAGCTGGCACTTCCGGCTGCCTGTCCTCAGGTCTCTCATCCCACTTCCGCTTTCGCGGAATGCGCTCACTTTGACGTTCTTCTGCTGCTCTTGCTGGAGCCGGAGCCGGAGGCGTATTGGCAGGTTCCTCGTCTGGATCTGTGTCTACTTCGGCCTCCCTCGAATATCTTCCTGGATAAGTCCGGGTCAGCTGCGGAAATCGAGTTTTCTCAGCATTCGTCAAACATCCCATCGCCCGGTAAAACACGATTAAGTAAGGCGATAGATGATTGAGGGTTCCTCCCCTCTCTTCTTGCGCATGTTGGCGCGTCACCTTCCACAGGAGCCGTGCCCAATGCACCGGAGCTCCTGACAGCACTAGCTCCACGAACTCTACCTGCCAACCATGCATGTAAGCGGTCTTGGTCGGCTGCAATATCTGCAGCAATGCCGTCGCGACATTTCTCCGCAATCGATCCTTGTAATCCCGTGTCCGGAAACCGTTCTTGGGATGTCTGGCCACTTTGAAGAGCTCATTGTAAGAGACTACTTCCTCCTGGGACACCTTCACGCTATCGGCCTCGAAGAGGAGATCCCCTTCCTCGCCGGCACACCTGCCCAACACCTGCGCCCAATTGCAAATGTCCCATCTCTCTGGGTGTGGGCGAAATCCGCGAGAAGGCTTGTGTCTCTCCTGCAGATACTCGCGCACCATCTCCGGACATGTCCAATTCCACCCCCATAGGAGAAAATCGAGCTTCAGCCTCAACAGCACATCTTGAAATGCGCGTAGACCGATCTGCGGCACCCTGAGTGGAGACACTCGCAGCTGGGGAACCTTCGACATTGCGTTGCCTGCACACACACAAACGTTCTCCCTTTCGCTCGCTCTCTCACAATCGCCACTGCGCGTCGGCCACTCAAGCACTGACTGCTCACTCTCTCTGCGCTCGTTCAAGATCGCTACTCACAATTCTTTCAAGGTCCGCCAAGATCCTTGCGCAACTCGTCTCCGCACTCTCTACTCTCACTGCAGGTCGCTCCGCCCTTGCGCGTAATCTTGGAACTGGAAATCGCAAAGTCAAGAATGAGAGAATGAGACTGGAGCGTAGTCTTTTCTTCTCCGATTTCAAGAACGTCCAACGTTCTTACTGGTTGCAACGTACGCAGCCGGCTATACGGCTTAACGGTTCGCCCTTTGCATGCGCGAATTCACGTCTCCGCATTGCGCGCATTCGCATGCTTAAACGTTGAATTCTCCCGCCGCCGCCACCTTCCGGACTCGAGTCCGCTGCAGGGTATACGTCGGCCCTGTTGTCTTTTCCTAACCCGTCCTTCACCGGAGGCGTGTCGCCGCTGGTGCGTTCATTATCCGTCGGCGCAACTCATGCCAGCGCATCCGGCCGTCAGCGCCACGTCGGAGGCGTACATCCGACCGGCGCTTTCCTTCCATGAACAGCCGCCAAGGGCGCTTCCGACTCTGAGTTGGTTTCCTCCTGTGAGCGCGTGATTCCGCCGAAGGCGCATCGCCGAGGGCGTACGGGAATCCTTTCCGGCTGTGAACCCTAGCGCGAACGGCGCATGTCCGGCTACGAGTTTTCCGACGCTCATAACTTCTCCATTCCTGATCCATCTCCGACGCTCTTGGACTCGTTAGAACGAGCGTCCCGAGCTCTTTCTAATGCAACTTCAATCAACTGGATCTACCGTGTATCCCGATTGTTATGAAGGTTTTCCCTTTCCGCGCTAGCGGCGCTTCGCCGAAGGCGCACTCATGGTCGGATGCCTTTAGAGGTCCGGGCCCTTCTCCTGACGTCTTTAGCAAAACCTCCTCCTGAGGTGTCTGCGCCGGAAGCGTAGCTTCCTTATACGCTAGAGGCGCGTGAGTAGAGACACCTCAAAAAGGAGCTTTTGCCGAAGGCGCCGAAGACGTTGGCGTTGGTACATCCGACTACGTGATTCTTTGTGCCCTCGTGACGATCTCATCAATCCACTCTATTTAGCGTACCCTTCTCTAGCTACAAACACTGCTTTGGTACTAGTTTTCTAAAATTGTTTAAATTCTGCAAAAAAAACAAAAAGTGTGTTACCACATGCCCCCCTCCTCAATTGTGAGCGCCCACGCGAACATTTACACGTGGTATTTCTTCAGACGCCATCCGTTCACGCGGGTGCCTAACCATTCTCCCGTCAGTTCTGCGAGTTGGATGGATCCATTTGGAAAAACTTCTATCACCTTGTAAGGTCCCATCCACCTCAAGTGGAGCTTGCCTGGAAATCTAGCATGTCTGCTATCGTATAGCAGAGCCAAGTCGCCCTTCTCCAGCAGTACTGGTTTGAGCCTTCGATCGTACTTCTCCTTCCGCCTGAGTTGTAATTGCTTTGTCCGATCTTCGGCCTCTTGACGTCTTTCCTCCAGTGCCATTACCTCTTGCAGTCGATATGCCTGACTTTCTTCCGCGTCCAGCCTTCTCTGATCTAAGGTCCTCTTGGTAGGTATCTCGAATTCGATGGGTAAGATTGGATGCTGCCCATAAACTAGGAAGTAAGGTGTTTGCCTGGTGGTGACTTTTTCTGCCGTTCTATATGCCCATAAGGCGGCCGGTAGCTTGGTGTCCCAGTCATGAGCATGGTTTACAGTCACCTTGAGGAGTATCTTACAGAGTAATCCATTGGACTTCTCTGTCAGACCATTTGCCTTGGGGTTGTATGGAGTAGTCTTTCGATGTTTAATCTGGAAGTGCCGCGTCAAACTCTCTATCACCTGATTCAGAAAGTGCGTCCCCCTGTCACTGACTATTTCTAGGGGGCACCCGTAGCGTGTGATGATTGATTCGAATAGGAACCGTGCTACTGCGGCTGCGTCGTCGTGCCTTGTGGCTTCTGCCTCCACCATCTTGGTCGCATAGTCTGTTGCTACCAATATGTAGCGCCTGCGCGTGCCTTTAGTGACTGGTTGTATTGGTCCCACGAAGTCGATCCCCCATTTTTCAAACGGTGCCAATGGCATGATTGGTGTAAGAGGCCATCTCGTGGTCGGAGTCGGCCTTCCCGTCCTCTGGCAACTGTCGCATTTGCGAACTGCAACCTCCGGGCTGACTCTCACTCAGGTTTACCTCTGATGGCTTTGTGGTAGCGCATCATGGTTCTAGAAGACTAAGATTCATACTCTCACTCATGTCCCAAACACCTTCTCTTACAAACTCTCATGTATCACTCCAACTCACACACAACTCTCCTCACATCACCCTCTTCACATAAATGCAAACACACGTCGATACTCCAAGATACTCAAAAACTTCACTCCTTCATTACTGAAACAAGTCCTCACACATGACTCTCCAAACTTGCTTGAGAGGTGCTACTCTACCTCTCTATTTATACTACTTGAGAAGTTACCATAGTAACATGTGGTAATTTCTCCTAACTTACTTTTACCTAGGTAAGTTTGACTAACCTTCTCTACGTGGCAACATGCCATTGGCCTACCTAAACCTTCTAGAAGCTTCCGGAATCCAAGGTTGAGGTGGCGACATGCCATTGGAAGCTTTTAAACTTCTACAAGCTTCCTAGCCACTAAGTCAACATTAGACTTAGTCTAGCCAATCATCTTTCATACATTTAGTCAAACCAATCAAATCCAAGCTTCTAGTCAAATATCTAATCCCTTGGAATCTAGAACTTTTGTATGAGACAAAATAGAAGTGCTCATTCCTTGTGAAAGACAAAATAGAAGTGCTCACTCCATTCTTCTAGAACTCCGCTAATTATTCCGCCAACTATAGAGATTGTAGCTAAACTTAGTCATGACTAGATAAACTTAGTTATAACTAACTAGTTTAGTCATAACTAGCTAGTCTTAGCTATGCCTTGGCTAATCATCCTTATTCCCTTGACCACTTTTAAGACTTAGTACATATGTGCAACACCCAGTCTTACATTTACCCCCGGACCAAGATTTCACTACGCCCTCGGAGTGAAAGAATCTGATCTTCGATGGAATAACTTCAACTTGTCGTGGTTGACTCGATCGAAGTGACGTCCTCCTAACTCCTTGATGTCATAAGTGAAATTTCCCCACACCTTCTCAACTATGAAAGGTCCAAAATACTTAGGAAGAAACTTTTTCCTAGCTCTCTTGTATCTAATTGCATCAAAGAGCATCACCCAATCACCTTCCTTGAACGGTTTCAAGTTCTGGTTTCCACTTCGTTTGTCGTGATACTTCTTCTGCAACTGTTGAGCCCGCTCCACTCGTACCATGGCTAGTGCTCGAGCTTCCTCCAACTCCATCAATTGTTGTTGGCGAGACTTGATGGCTTCTGCTCCATTTGATTTCTTCAACCTTTGCTGGATTGTTGTGAATGTTGTCAAGTCAAACTGTATGGGAAGTTTTGACTCAACTCCATACACCATCCGAAAAGGTGAGTATCCAGTAGATGTCTTCCATGTTGTGCGATACTCCCATAAGATAGCATGGAGCCTCTTGTCCCAATTGTGTTTACTCCCGTCCATGTCTGCATCCTTGGCCAACATCATACACAAAGTGTAGTTGGTCCGCTCCGCCAACCCATTAGCGTTAGGTTTGTAGGAAGTGGTCACTCGAGCCTTGATGGAAAAGTGCTCCAACATGGCTTGAATCATACTTCCCACAAATTCTCCTCCTCTATCTGATACTAACTCCAATGGACAACCAAATCGAGTAATGATTCTCTCATATAAAAATCTACCAACCTCCTTCTCATTAGTAGATTTAAGTGGTCTTGCCTCTACCCACTTCGTAAGATAATCTGTAGCTATCACAATGAACTTATTCCCTCGAGGAGTAAGATTCAAAGGACCTACAAAATCTATTCCCCACTTTTCAAAAGGACCTAACACTGGTACAGAAATCATAGGAGGGGTTTTCATGGACTTTTTAGCAAAAGCTTGACACACATCACAACTTTTGCAATATTCCACACAATCCTTAAAAATACCCTTCCAATGATAACCAGCATCAAGAATTTTGAAGGCAGTTACCTTCCCCGCAAAATGTCCTCCACATACTGCACCATCATGAAACTCCTTCATGAGTTGTAATGCCTCTCCTCTCCCAACCGCCCTTCGTAGAAGTCCGTCAGCTCCTTGATGAAAAAGTACCTTCTCCATGATCATATATGGTTGACATCTCTTCACTAATGCATTTTTCTCCCTTTGATGCATTCCTTGAGAAAACTCTCCTTTAGAGATGAAATCCCAAATTTCCTTGTACTCCTCCGGTACTGTTGTCACCGTGTCCATGACTAGCAAGTCCTCATCCGGAAAGGTGTCATCTACTGACTGATCTCCTCCATCATCATATGCTCTCGACATCAAATCCGCATTAGCATGCTTCTTTCCAGGTCTATCCTCAATGGTATAATCAAACTCTGCTAGTAGTAGCTTCCATCTAGCTATCCTCCCTTCAGCATTAGGCTTGTTGAAAATGTATTTCAAAGCCTTATGATCAGTCACTATAGTGAATCTCCCACCCAACAAATAATGTCGAAACTTCTTAAGTGAGAAGATTACAGCTAACGCCTCTCTCTCTGTCACTGAGTAGTTCTTCTCCGCTTGAACCATTTGTCTACTAGCATAGGCAATTGGATGATCATGCTTTTCATCATCTAATTGACTCAAGGTGCATCCTACAGCAATATTTGATGCATCTGTGTAGAGAATGAAAGGTTTACCCCAATCCGGTTTCGCCAAAATTGGAGCCGTCACCAACGCCTTCTTGAGAACTTCGAACGCCGTCTTTGCAGCTTCATCCTTGAAAATGAGTTCGTACTCCACTCCCTTCTTCATGTAATTTGTCAAGGCATGAGCTTTGTTGGAGAAGGACAAGATGAACCGTCGATAGTACCCCACCATACCAAGGAATTGCCTCAACTTGGTTAAAGTCGCCGGAAAAGGTAACTCCATGATCCGTGTCACCTTCTCTGGGTCCACCGCTATACCATTCTTGGAGATGATATGCCCTAACAATAGGCCTTCCTCACATCCAAAAATGCATTTTTCTGGATTGAGTGAAGCCTTAACTTCCTCCAGCCGTTGAAGTATTTTGATCAAATGATCAAAATGATCCGCTTTCCTCCCGTAAACACAAAAATCATCTATGAAATCCCTTACAAACTTTCCAATGAAAGGTTCAAACACTCTATTCATGAACCTTTGAAAAGTGGCAGGAGCATTACATAGACCAAACGGCATCACTCTAAAAGCGAAGGTTCCCCATGGAGTAGTAAAAGTTGTTTTGAGTTGGTCTTCTAAGGCAATTTGGATTTGGTTATAGCCACTATAACCATCTCCAAAACTATACCACTCATGGCCAGCAACCTCCTCTAGAATCTCATCTATGAAAGGCAAGGGATAGTAGTCTTTCTTTGTGACAGCATTCAACTTTTTGTAATCTACGCACACTCGTAGCTTACCATTCTTCTTCTTCACTATCACAATTGGAGACACCCATTCAGAATTTTCTACCTCGTAGATGAAGCCAGCCTCCTTGAGCTTGTCGATCTCCTCCTTCACCACAAGAGCCGTAGGTGGATTTATTCGGCGTTGCTTTTGCCGAATAGGACGAGCTTTCTCCTCCAACTCGATGCGATGAGTCTCCAACGTCACATGCTTAAGATCCTTGTAACTAAAGGCAAAAACATGAATATATTTGCGAAATATATCCAGAAACTTTGCCTTTTCCTCCTTGGTAACCTTGGGACCAAACCTGAGAGTGGACAGTCGTCGACACACCTCCTCTTCGCTCATCTCCACTTTGTCAGGATCTTTCTTCACTCCAGGCCTAGGCAACAACTCCATGGCAGCAATGACTTGTACTTGAACATTATCATCAGAAGAGTACTCCGATGATGTTTCTTGATCAGAAGTTGAGATGTCTGTGTCAACTTCTGAAAAGCTACCACTCTCTTCACTCTCAGATTCCCAATACTCGTCAGTTGGTCTATCTGAGTCAGTGGTGGATTCCCCTCCTCTCGTCAAAGGAACCTTAACTCGATGGTTCTTTGGGCCTATCCTCAAATAGCCCTTGTGCCATCGGTCCGTAGTCCTTACCGCCCTCAACCAAGGACGTCCCAACAGCAAGTCGTAGCTAGCTTCCTTGAGAATTTGGAAGGAAAGCAAAGTTTGCACTCCCCTCACACTAACCACAACTTTGTCTACCACCCCCAGTGGTCTTACCTTCTGTTTGTTGGCCATACCAACAATTATGCTAGAAGGTCTAGAAGGTTGCATACCCAACTTCTGCATCAACCTCTCAGACATGGCATTCACAGCCGATCCACCATCAACCAACACATCTGATACATCATGTCCATTGATCCTCACTTCGATCTTTGAAGCATGTGTACATACCTCCGAAGCAGCCGCATCCACCACCCCAACTCCCACATTGGTCATGTGAGCCTTCCCCTTAGATTTCCGCTTCTTGGTCCTTGTGGAGATAAGACCTCCTCTTAACTCCTTCCGAATGGCTGGATTCAAGGCAATCAGCTGACCAACTGTTATATTGGCCTTCTGATTTCCTACATCCTCCACCACGTCATACTTAGCTTGAGAAGATGAAATGGAAAAGTCATCCATGCCCAACTTCTTCCTTGGTACTCTTGGTTGACTCACTCCACTTGACCGTGTACTTCGACTTGGCGTGTCCTCCATGAAAATCGATTCGTCCGCAAATCGGGCCCGCTTCTTCTCATGAGCAAGGATATCCACTTTCGATTTTGAGCTCTCCCCTTTCTCAAAAGTGCATTGATGAGGGAATACATCAATGGATGCTACTCCCTTATCCTTGGCTTGTTGCGTGGCCGGTGCATTGTTGTTGTGCCGAACTCCATCATGTTGTCGAGGGTTAGGACAATTCCTCTGAAAATGAGGACCTCCACAAGAAAAGCAAGAAACCGCAAAGTTTCCTGAAGGTGGATTTCCTCTTGGAGGATAATTTCCATACCCCCTAGAGCCTCCTACTACGTTCTGATTCCTCTTCTCCCACAACTGTACTACATTGATCTTGAGATCTGCTAGAGTCTCCGTGATAGATTTCAACTCATTTTGAAAATCCACACTAGGATTCGCTATCGTGGATGAAGTAGAAGTGTTTGAAACAATAGACCTTCCTACAACCGGTGGAGCTACTTCTCTAGCCACCAAGCTAGAATCATCATCTTCTAAGCTCTCCTCCATTCTAATAGCAATTCGAATGGCTTCAGCCTTAGAAGAGGGCTTCTCGTATCTCACCTTACTTCGAATCTCTGGTCTCAAACCTCCAACGAAGTTCTTCATGAGCATCGCCCTTATCCCCACCATTGTAGCATCCACTTCGTCTCCGCCCTTCCTCAACACCACGTGGAATCTAGATTCCAACTTCTCGGTTCTCTCCACATAGGTCCTCACCTTCTCGTTCTCTCCTTGTTTCAAGAAGGTGACCTCACACATCAACTTTTCATAACTTTCACTGGGAAGAAAGTTTTCGATCAGGTTCTCCGTTAATGTCTCCCACGTGTCGTCCTCCGAATGCTCCCTCTTGTACTCCTTGTACCACTTGAGAGCAGAATCCTCCAAGAAATCCGGCAAAAGCATAGCCCACTCGTCTTTCTTCCTCTCATTGTTTCCTATGCAAGCCCTCTTGAAGTCCCTAACAAAAGCTTCTACATCCTCATTCTCCCTCCCATAAAATACCGGAAGCTTCCCCATTTCCAACTAATTTTTTTTTTTTTTTTTTTTTTTTCTTTTCTATTGGAAATTTATATGGGGCTTCCTAATACAATATAAACAACACTAACTCCATCCTTGAGTAATTCATCAAAGGAAACACAAAAGGAATTGGTTGTTCCAAGATAGCCAAAGCTCTCTCCTCTCCTAGGCATACGATGAGTCTTACCCTCATCATCATCTTCTCCATCATTCGAATGATGATCTCCATCTTCAGTTGGAGCTTGAACCCGCTGAGGTCACTTTCTCTGTTTCAGCACTTAGCTTGCCGTCAAACCCTTCCACAAGTGATTCCAGAAGTGCCTTCACTCCGCTGCATTCGTGTCCCGCTGGTAGCCCAATCACTCCGCAATTGTCACAGAAGGTGGCGCTTTGGGATTCATGTGGCGATGATGGTCCCAAGTGAAGTTTCAAATCTCCCAAGTTCCTCTTGCTCCTCAATCTTCTATCTTTGTTCCGCAGGGAACAATTGACAACCTTATGGCCCTCCTCTCCACAATAAAAACAAGTTTCACGTTTGACTCTTGGAGATTGACTCACTACTCTTTCTTCAAACTCCACCTTGAATTCTCTTGTATTGGAGTCTAAAGACACTATAACATCCAAGCCTTGAGGTACTTTGGATAACCTAACCTTCCAACCTTCTTGTTCACTCATTTTCCCATAAGGTAGAAACCACTCAAAAGACCTCTCCCAGAAACGCTATCTACTTGACGAAAACTGTGAATAAAGAAATCAAAAACTTTTGCTTTGTTATCTTGCTTTTGTACCCCCTCAACTTCAAATCAACATAACTTCGTCTCTAGACGTGATCTCTCAGTGAAATTTTGACTCAAACGTAGCTTATCTTCCAATACACACTCGTACGAAGTTTCAAAGCCTAAATTGAAATACAGAAAAAGTAATCAACTCTGTACAAACTTTCCAGAGAGCAGACTTTTGATACCCGTGAAAACCCACTCAACTTCTAACTCTCATATCTTTCTGTTAACACATGATCTGGACCTGAAACAAAAACGTAAATTTTCTCTATCTTTCACTCTAAAATCAATAAAAACTTTGAAGAATACCTTCAAAAATACTTTTCGGTGTCTAAGATCACTTTTCTCTCAAAAAGACATGTTTACGTGAACAAAACATACAAAATCACTTCTAGGCTATCATATGAGACTATGGGATAAACAAATGGAATTTCGCTCTCAAGCACACTCTCCGCTCTTTCATTCCCCAATGTTAACACCAAGTGATCCCTCATGGATACTTTCTCTCGAGCTAGAAATCGAATCCTAAACATTCCGCCTTCTAGATTGAGGTCCCGGCAACGGAACCAAAAATGCAACCTCCGGGCTGACTCTCACTCAGGTTTACCTCTGATGGCTTTGTGGTAGCGCATCATGGTTCTAGAAGACTAAGATTCATACTCTCACTCATGTCCCAAACACCTTCTCTTACAAACTCTCATGTATCACTCCAACTCACACACAACTCTCCTCACATCACCCTCTTCACATAAATGCAAACACACGTCGATACTCCAAGATACTCAAAAACTTCACTCCTTCATTACTGAAACAAGTCCTCACACATGACTCTCCAAACTTGCTTGAGAGGTGCTACTCTACCTCTCTATTTATACTACTTGAGAAGTTACCATAGTAACATGTGGTAATTTCTCCTAACTTACTTTTACCTAGGTAAGTTTGACTAACCTTCTCTACGTGGCAACATGCCATTGGCCTACCTAAACCTTCTAGAAGCTTCCGGAATCCAAGGTTGAGGTGGCGACATGCCATTGGAAGCTTTTAAACTTCTACAAGCTTCCTAGCCACTAAGTCAACATTAGACTTAGTCTAGCCAATCATCTTTCATACATTTAGTCAAACCAATCAAATCCAAGCTTCTAGTCAAATATCTAATCCCTTGGAATCTAGAACTTTTGTATGAGACAAAATAGAAGTGCTCATTCCTTGTGAAAGACAAAATAGAAGTGCTCACTCCATTCTTCTAGAACTCCGCTAATTATTCCGCCAACTATAGAGATTGTAGCTAAACTTAGTCATGACTAGATAAACTTAGTTATAACTAACTAGTTTAGTCATAACTAGCTAGTCTTAGCTATGCCTTGGCTAATCATCCTTATTCCCTTG
This sequence comes from Marchantia polymorpha subsp. ruderalis, assembly GCA_037833965.1. Taxonomy (NCBI): domain Eukaryota; kingdom Viridiplantae; phylum Streptophyta; class Marchantiopsida; order Marchantiales; family Marchantiaceae; genus Marchantia; species Marchantia polymorpha. Next base: position 1,888,000 of record AP031357.1, read on the forward strand.
ACCACTTTTAAGACTTAGTACATATGTGCAACACCCAGTCTTACATTTACCCCCGGACCAAGATTTCACTACGCCCTCGGAGTGAAAGAATCTGATCTTCGATGGAATAACTTCAACTTGTCGTGGTTGACTCGATCGAAGTGACGTCCTCCTAACTCCTTGATGTCATAAGTGAAATTTCCCCACACCTTCTCAACTATGAAAGGTCCAAAATACTTAGGAAGAAACTTTTTCCTAGCTCTCTTGTATCTAATTGCATCAAAGAGCATCACCCAATCACCTTCCTTGAACGGTTTCAAGTTCTGGTTTCCACTTCGTTTGTCGTGATACTTCTTCTGCAACTGTTGAGCCCGCTCCACTCGTACCATGGCTAGTGCTCGAGCTTCCTCCAACTCCATCAATTGTTGTTGGCGAGACTTGATGGCTTCTGCTCCATTTGATTTCTTCAACCTTTGCTGGATTGTTGTGAATGTTGTCAAGTCAAACTGTATGGGAAGTTTTGACTCAACTCCATACACCATCCGAAAAGGTGAGTATCCAGTAGATGTCTTCCATGTTGTGCGATACTCCCATAAGATAGCATGGAGCCTCTTGTCCCAATTGTGTTTACTCCCGTCCATGTCTGCATCCTTGGCCAACATCATACACAAAGTGTAGTTGGTCCGCTCCGCCAACCCATTAGCGTTAGGTTTGTAGGAAGTGGTCACTCGAGCCTTGATGGAAAAGTGCTCCAACATGGCTTGAATCATACTTCCCACAAATTCTCCTCCTCTATCTGATACTAACTCCAATGGACAACCAAATCGAGTAATGATTCTCTCATATAAAAATCTACCAACCTCCTTCTCATTAGTAGATTTAAGTGGTCTTGCCTCTACCCACTTCGTAAGATAATCTGGTCCACTGGTACCTTCTGTATGACGCAGCCTCCGATCTCTACCTCGATCTCTGGAGGTCCCAGGTCTCCTCCTTCCACTCTGTACACAGCCGGAAGTTTCTCTTTTCGGGGTTTGCGTGGTCGGCGCAACGAAAGCATCAGCATCCTCCTGTACGTCTTATTGTCTTCCAACAACTGGTGGAAGGAAATATTTGCCCTCTGGCTCCCCATGTCTTTCACTATGTCGTAGGAAGTGTTGGAAGTCACAGCCGGAAGTTTCCCTCGCGGTCGGAAGGGGTGTAGGGGGCCTAACCGCCTTCCGGTCGTCGGATGTCATTCCGGCGCCCAGTGCTTCCTTGATGAGGTGACTCACCTCATCTTTGATGTCCGGAAGGTAATCTCGAGTCCGGAACTCTTCTGAATACCTGTCCGCCTTTTCTGAGTTCTGCTCCGGCTGGGTGTTTCTCATAGCCGGAGGTGTACCCGGCCTTCTCCTTTGGCCTTCTCTAACTTCTTTAGACTTCCTCCTCTCTTCCCTACGCTCGAGGCGGCGAGTGTCCTCGTGGCCTTCTCCTCTCTTCTTCGAACTTCGGGTTTCTACCCGACCGCACATTACTTCTTCCTCTGGCCATACTTCGTTTTCTTCAGCTGGGTCCAGACTAAGTTCTACCTGGTTGACCTGCACCTCTTCCTTGCCAGGCGTTGATACGAAACGCACTGCTGGCCTAGGGAGTTGGGGCTGATCACATTCGGCTACTGTATGTCCAGACTTCTTACAATTGCTGCACAACGGTGCATACCCCATTGGCTTCCTCGGGTGGGGACAGCTTGGCGCGTAATGCCCCATGTCTCCGCAGTTGTAGCAACCATCGAATTGTGGTCGAGGTCGGTTGTGATTGCCTGGAGGTGCCATGCGTCTTGGTGGGAGTGTACCTGCCATTTCCCTCGGAACATAGCGCGGTATATGCACCGGTGGGTTCGGAGTTGTAGCTGGAGCTGTATGTACCGAGTAGGCGGTGTCCTCAACCTGCTCAGCATAATACATAGGTGGCTCAGCATAATACATGGGGTTCTCCCACTGTGGTGCCCATTCGACCGCATTCACTGGGTAAGATGGCCGCGCGGACATGCACTCCGTGTTGGCATGTCCCACCTGTCCGCACGTAGTACACCAGAGATTCGCTCGTTGTCTCGCAGGTGATTTACGTCGGTCTTGGCCTCCCACTACATGAACTTTCAGGTCCGCAAAATTCTTCACCAGGTTGTCTACCTTGGCTGCGATGTCCCCTTGAGTCTTCACTGGGATTCCCTTACCTCGATCCTTCTTCTTGATCGCACTGCGTTTCTTCTTCCGTCTTTCTTCTTCTGAAGATGACGATTCCTCTTCCTCTTCCGAGGAAGAACTTGATTCGGAGGAGCTTGATTCTTCTGTCGAGGAAGGCGAGTTCCTTCTCTTCCGACGTCCGCCCTGCGACTTCTTCTTCGTCGACCGTCGGTCGCGTCTTCGAGTGTCAAGGGTTGACGTCTCAAAGGTCTCCGCGGAAGCTATCACATCTTGGATTGTGTCAGTCTTGCCTCTCCTACAGAAGGTCTCCATTTCTCTTGAGAGCCCTGTCACATACCAATCCACTGCCTGTTGTACCGAGTATGGTTCTCCCGGGCCTGTCTTCGGAATTCGATCTAGGAGGTCTTGGAATCTCTCAGTGTAGTCTCGAAGATTCTCCTTCCGCTCGCGTCGAAGATTTCGAAGCCGGGTCAGAACTCGACTGTCATATCCGAGTTCGCGGAACCGCCTCAGAAACTTTTCCTTGAGCTGAGCCCAGGTCCGGATGCCAGTGGGGTCGGTGCTCTCATGGTTGTACCAGCTACGCGCTCGTCTGCGTAGCAGGCTAGGAAAGATTTGTAGTCTGTCTTCATCACTGGTCTCACGATTGGCGATGGAGACAGACTCGAAGAGCTTTATGTATGAATCTGCATCATCGTCGTCGCCCGTTCCCGTGTATCTTGGATACGAATGTTTGGTGGTAGGTTGGGAAAACACCTGGCGGAGATTGGCTTGATGTTCTGCCATCGGTGATCCTGTCGACGGACTGATCCTAGGTTGGCCAAACTCAGGAAGAGTTCCCGTCGGAGGGATGTCCAATAGAACTGTTAGCTCAATGCTCTCGGTAGGTGAACTGGAACGCCTTTGTCTTCCAGTAGTCGGTGATGGCGATCTTTCTGCAGAGTCCTCACCGGGGGTCTTCTTTTTAGTTCGCCGTTTTGTTTCCACGGCTTTTTCTGAATCTCGACGGAGTTTCCGTGTGGCTCTCGCACTCAGGTTTCCCACACTATCGCTCGTCAACATTCACCGAGCATTGCTGCTCAAGTATTCTGGTGTTAACGCACTGTCCCCGGCAGCGGCGCCAAAAAGAAGTTGTCGGCTCCTTATGTAATAACCCACCAAAGGCTAAAACTGCAGTATGGTGGTAAAAAGATCGAACCCACAGGGACAGAGGCAACACACAGAGTAAAAATGTCACGTTTTAACAGACTTTTGTAGAGTTTGAATTCTAGGCGACTGTCACTCCCAGAAATACTGTAGTGCTCGACTCGGAGGCTCGACTCGGAGGAGGATCTCGACTCGGAGGATGCTCGGAGGATGCACGGTACAGCGTAGTCACTCAACACACACACACACCTGAAACTGGCAAAAAGCACAACTCGGAGGTCGGTCAGGACCTCCGCTTCGGATTTCAGGAGGAAAGTGTCTCACAAGTTCACTCAGAGGTTCTGCAGGTAGTGCCTCCCACTCCGGCTTTTACTGCCCTTCCGCTAGGAACTAGCGGGGGTACCCGGACTGGACTTCCCACTTCGGAACGAAGCCTCTACATACGCCGTGGACGTCACCCTCGACTATCACACCAAACGCAGGGAGTGCAGACCCGACTGAGAACTTACTGAAAACACGATCCAGTAACACACACACAACCTGAATTACAAACCAAGGTTTACACGAAGTAATGAAACTTCACATTGGCATTCAGGGGAAACTTCCCGTAGGAGTACAATCAGGATAGGTCACTCGAAGGAGTAAGGGGGAACTGTTCAAGTCTCTAACTCGCAGCCGGCTCTGAGCATCAGAAATCACCCGCAGGTGCAGATCCGCACTACTCAAGTCTCTAACCGGGTACTAGCTCTGAACATTCAGCCGAAGGCCTTCAACTACAACATACGGTAACTTCGCTATGCTGCAGCTTCTCTACGTGGTGCCAGGACCAAAATGCACAAACACGCCAAGAAAGTGAGTTCCTGATCTGCACTTCCGAAACTGGAAGAGTCCCAAGGCAAAACGCCTTGATCTACTTTATACTCTCAAAAGATCCTAACTAGCACTACACTATCCTATCTACCATTCGCAGCATCTGCGCGAAACCAAACTACTCTACTGCACTCAGCAGATCCGGTGCTGCGCCTCCTGCGCGCCGGACTGCTCCGCTTACTATCTCTACCTTGCCAGTCTTCCGACCGGCTGCGTAACCCCAGGCGTCGGAGCGCTGTGGTGACTTCCGACTGCAAGTGCGCCATAGTGTCGCGCGCACCCGACAAGAAGGTTTCTAATTTTCTCGCCACTCGCCGCCGACTCCGACTGTCACCTTCCGTCAATGCCGCCGCCCGAAGCTCGAACTCCCGGAGTGTAATCCTCTCTTGAGCTGCCACCTCCCAATGGGTGTATCCGTTTAGACAACGAGTCACCCGTGCCGCCAACTCTCCTCGTGCCCTGCAGCTGCTCTCCACCTCTGCCAGCTGCATTTCCAATCCCGCACGTTGTGCCCTCAAATCCGAGCACTCGGATTGCAAGTTGCACAACAACTCCTCATCCTCCTTGCGGGCTCTTTGACTTTCTTCTAAGGCGCGCGTCTGGCGCGCGAGCTCGGCTGCTAGCACTTTGTTCTGTCTCCGCTCCTCCTGCAATTCCGACTCGATCTTTGCCCGTATTAGTTCGGCATCCGCCTGACTCTTCGTCGCCTCATCCTCCTTCTGCTGCTGCAAGGCTTGGTATAGCTTCAGGGTGACCGCCAGGTGTTGTCGGAGGGCGGTGTTCCTATCCACATATACTTGGCACCTAGAGGCCCACCTTGCCACCTTGCTCCTCGTCCTTCGCCTGATTGTCTCCACATAAGACTGCGGTTTTAAGGCACTTGCGTATTTGGATGTCTTGCGATCCAGATATCGCAGGAGTGGAACTATCTGTTCGCACAACACCCCTGTTGGCGTTTTCTGCACCGAATCCGCTTCTTGCTCTTCCGAGCTCGTATCATCCTCAGTCTCGAGGATTTCAGTCGCCACCGAATCCCTTGGCGACTCCCTGGAACTGTGGCGCGTAGCAGCTTCCGCTGCGACTGCTGCTCCACTGCCTGCTAAAATATCCAGGGCAGTGGGAGATCCCACTGCTTGAGCCCCTGTTCCGGCTTGATCTTCGGTTTGTGAAGGGGTCGACGCCGCAGTGACTTTTGTCACTCTTGATCCGCCCGCTTCTGCTGCTTGTCCTTCCGGCGCAATCTGCGCGGAAGGTGTCCTTGCTGAAGGTGCGTCCGCCGAAGGCGTCCGCACACTCGTCGTTGGCCCCATCCGTCTCGCAGTCGGCGAATCCGGCTGACTCTCTGTTGTCCGACTCGCAGTCGGCCGACCAGCAGTTGTCCGACTGGGAGTCGGATACACCCTGCGCGTCTTGACTCCACTTGGCCTGCTTGTTGGTGGCGTTCTTCCAGAAGTGCCTTCCGCCGAAGACGACCCTCTGAGGATTTGTGGTAACCCACTTTTTGTTTTTTATCGGAACTAAAACATTTTTGAATAGTAAGTACCGCGGCAGTAGCTGTAAATAGTAATCGGTACGCGAAACCAGAGGATCGAGGACAGTCAAGGGGTTTTGGGCTTAGGCCACAGTGGGACGCTTGGGACGGAACGGGCGGTTCATGCTGCAGGATCCGCTTCGAGCACCTTCGGCGGTAGATCACTCATAACTTTCTCAATTCGTAGGATCACTCATTTTCTCAATTGCTTAGGGTCTCGTTGGAAAGAGCTCGACGCGCTGGTTCTAACGAGCCCAAGAACTTGTGAAACGGATGAGAGATCACTGAGTTATGAGTGTCGGAAGTTACTGATGGGGGGGCCTTCGGCGGTAGAGCGACTTTGGCGGTACGCCTTCGGCGGAAGAACCGCCGGAAGATGCGCCTTGGGCGGTAGACGCCTTCGGTCAACGCCTTCGGGTCAACGCCTTCGGCGATACGGGAGAGTGCATTCGGCGGAAGAGTGAAACCCTCATAACTTTCTCAATGCGCAACGCCTCGACTTGGTTAGAGTCTCGTTGGAAAGAGCTCGACGCGCTGATTCTAACGAGCCCACGAACGCCACGAACGGAGGAGAATTCCGGGAGTTATGAAGGTCGCAAGATACTCAGCTTTCCGCCTGCGCACCGGCGAAGAAAGTTTTGTCCTATGCGCGGACGAAGGAAGTTCGCCTGTGCACAGGCGCTTCGGCGTCGGCGGGAAATCCGCCTTGGGCCCTAGAAATGCGCCTTGTGAGGTAGAAAGTGTACGGCGCCTTCTGCGCCAGGTCATCGCCGCGGACGGCCAGGACAACGCCGCGGACGGACAAGTCAGCGCCGCAGACAGCCAGGTCATCGCCGCGGACGGACTGTGGATAGGCGAACGCCTTCGGCGGAAGAGTAAAACCGACATTACTTTCTCAATTCTTAGCGGTTTGACTTGATTCGGGTCTCGTTGAAAAGAACTCGACGAGCTGGTTCCAACGAGACCAAGATCTCTTGAAACGGATGAGGCATCACCGAGTTAGAAGCGGCGGAAGTTTCTGATATGGAGGGCCTTCGGTGCTAACATTTAGAGGGGCCTTCGGCGTTAACACTTAGAGAGGCGGCTTACGCCGCGGACGGACGCGGACGCCTGTGCACAGGCGGGTTGCAAGTAGGCGGCCTGTGCACAGGCAGGCCTTCGGCGGAAGGGTAAAATTGACATAGTGTTTTCAATTCTTAATGCTTTGCGGTGGTTAGGGTCTCGTTGGAAAGAGCTCGCGACGCTCGTTCCAACGAGCCCAAGAACGCCTGGGACGGATGGGAATTTAGGGAGTTAGGACTATCGGAAGATACGTAGACGTTCTCCTTCGGCCCTAGATGTTCGCCTTCGGGGTTACGCTTCCGGGAATTCCGCCTTCGGAGGTAGGGAGCTCGACTTTTGTCCGATGCGCGGACGGACGCCTTCGACGGTTGCAGGCCTTCGGCGGAAGAGTAAAACAATGATAACTTTTTCAATTCTTATCCGTTTGACTTGGTTAGGCGCTCGTTGGAAAGAGCACAACACGCTCGTTCCAACGAGCCCAAGAACGTTGCAAACGAAGCAGGGATCCGTGAGTTATGGGCGTCGGGGTGACTGTTAGAGATTGACAAGGTGTGGAAGTGCGTCTTTGGCGGTTGGACGCATTCGGCGGTGCGCGGAAGGAGATTTCCTCCGGCGAGGATCGGGTGGTCATGAATGTAGAATGTTCAGGTGTGGCAGTGGCGGCCTGCGAGTAGGCGGCTTGCGTGTAGGACGCGTGGAACCCACAGTCCTCGGATTTTGGAGAAGGAATTTTGGCCTAGGTTCAGAGATCTTGCGGGGCCCATATCTTTGCGATGGACGGTCGGATGGATCTGAAATTTTGTGGGGCCGTTGATCTCGGCCGGCCACGCCTGCCTGCAAATTTTCAGCCTCAGATCTTGGATGGTAAGGCGCTGGCGGCTCTGTACAGTAGGCTTTGGATTCAGATTTAGGGTTAGGGTTAGATTTAGGTTGTAAGTTAGAGGGGAAGGCAGCCGCCGACTCCTCAGGTGTAGGTTCTGTTGCGGCTCGCACCATGGTAGTGCAGTGTAGTGTTAGGTAGGACTTAGAAGGTATAAAATAGTTCCAGGCGTTTTGCCTGGGGTTCTTTCCCATCAGAAGTGCAGATCAGGAACCCATTTCCTTTGCGTGTTTGTGTCCTTGAGTTCTGTCACCACGCACGAGGAGTTACAACTTAGCGTTCCGCATTTTGTAGCTGAAGGCCTTCGGCCGAATGTTCAGAGCTAGTACATTGGTTAGAGACTTGAGTAGTTCGGAACTGCACCTGCGGGTGACTGCCGATGCTCAGAGCCAGTGACTAGTTAGATACTTGAACAGTTTCGCCCCTACACCTTCGAGTGTTTCTTTCTGATTGTACTCCTTGGGATTTTTCCCCTGAATGCCAAAGTGAAGTTTTGCTACTTCGTGTAAGCCTTGGTTGTAAATTCAGGTTACGCTGCAGCAGGTGCCTTGAGGGTAACCCCTGTAGTATTTCTGGGAATGACAAGTGCCTGAGAATTCAAACTCTTCAATAGACTGTTGTTGTGTTACTGGAATGTTTCACAGTGAGTCCTTCAGTGCGGACCTGTGTTCTCTGCGCGTTTTGTGAGTTGAGAGTGTTGTTCACCGCGTAGGAGTGACTTCGATCCGAAGTAGGCAGTCCAAACCGGGTTTCCTACACTAGCAGCAAGCTAGTGGAAGTGTTGTAAAAGCCGGAGTTGGAAGTCACTGCCCGCAGCTTTGCCGAGTGTGCTCGCGAGAGACTTCCCCCCTGAAATCTTGAGTAGAGGTCCTAACGGATCTCTGGGTTGTGTTTCTGTAGTTTCAGGTGTGTGTGTGTGTGTGTGTGTGTTACGCTGCACTGTGCGACCTCCGAGTGCGCTCCGAGTGGACACTTGCAGTATTTCTGGGAGTGACAGTTGCCTGAGAATTCAAACTCCTCAATAGTCTGTTAAAACGTGACACTTTATACCCTGTGTGTTCCTCTGTCCCTGTGGGTTCGACCTTTCTACCACTATATTGCAGTTTTAGCCTTTAGTGGGTTATTACAGGATTGTTGGCTCGTCAGCCAAACTCTCTTCTGCTTCCGGCCTGCTGTCCGGTTCAACGCGCCGTTCAGTTGGCCTTCCTTCCGCTTGTCGACCTTCAGTCATCCGACTCGCAGTCGGCCGGCTGTCAGTCCGTCCATCTCCTCCCGAAGGCCGTGGTGCCTTCTGTGCAGAGGTTTCTGCCGTCTTCCCTAGAATCTGAGCGATTATCTTTTCCTGTGTGAGATTCCGCCGGGTCGGAGTTCGCCTGGTCTCCTCAGTAACAGTTGGCATTTTGCGTGCCCTCTGTTTTGGTCGACTGTGAGGCTCGGGGGTGGGCCGACCACGAGTCGGCGCAGCTGGCACTTCCGGCTGCCTGTCCTCAGGTCTCTCATCCCACTTCCGCTTTCGCGGAATGCGCTCACTTCGACGTTCTTCTGCTGCTCTTGCTGGAGCCGGAGCCGGAGGCGTACTGGCAGGTTCCTCGTCCGGATCCGTGTCTACTTCGGCCTCCCTCGAATATCTACCTGGATAAGTCCGGGTCAGCTGCGGAAACCGAGTTTTCTCAGCATTCGTCAAACATCCCATCGCCCGGTAAAACACGATTAAGTAAGGCGATAGATGATTGAGGGTTCCTCCCCTCTCTTCTTGCGCATGTTGGCGCGTCACCTTCCACAGGAGCCGTGCCCAATGCACCGGAGCTCCTGACAGCACTAGCTCCACGAACTCTACCTGCCAACCATGCATGTAAGCGGTCTTGGTCGGCTGCAATATCTGCAGCAATGCCGTCGCGACATTTCTCCGCAATCGATCCTTGTAATCCCGTGTCCGGAAACCGTTCTTGGGATGTCTAGCCACCTTGAAGAGCTCATTGTAAGAGACTTCTTCCTCCTGGGACACCTTCACGCTGTCGGCCTCGAAGAGGAGATCCCCTTCCTCGCCGGCACACCTGCCCAACACCTGCGCCCAATTGCAAATGTCCCATCTCTCTGGGTGTGGGCGAAATCCGCGAGAAGGCTTGTGTCTCTCTTGCAGATACTCGCGCACCATCTCCGGACATGTCCAATTCCACCCCCAGAGGAGAAAATCGAGCTTCAGCCTCAACAGCACATCTTGAAATGCGCGTAGACCGATCTGCGGCACCCTGAGTGGAGACACTCGCAGCTGGGGAACCTTCGACATTGCGTTGCCTGCACACACACAAACGTTCTCCCTTTCGCTCGCTCTCTCACAATCGCCACTGCGCGTCAGCCACTCAAGCACTGACTGCTCACTCTCTCTGCGCTCGTTCAAGATCGCTACTCCCAATTCTTTCAAGGTCCGCCAAGATCCTTGCGCAACTCGTCTCCGCACTCTCTACTCTCACTGCAGGTCGCTCCGCCCTTGCGCGTAATCTTGGAACTGGAAATCGCAAAGCCAAGAATGAGAGAATGAGACTGGAGTGCAGTCTTTTCTTCTCCGATTTCAAGAACGTCCAACGTTCTTACTGGTTGCAACGTACGCAGCCGGCTATACGGCTTAACGGTTCGCCCTTTGCATGCGCGAATTCACGTCTCCGCATTGCGCGCATTCGCATGCTTAAACGTTGAATTCTCCCGCCGCCGCCACCTTCCGGACTCGAGTCCGCTGCAGGGTATTCGTCGGCCCTGTTGTCTTTTCCTAACCTGCCCTTCTCCGGAGGCGTGTCGCCGCTGGTGCGTTCATTATCCGTCGGCGCCTTGCTGGAGGCGCACATCCAGTCGGATCGAATTACGCCGGCGCGCAGTCGTACCGCCTATTTTGTCCTTTTTGCCTCGTCCGTTGCTGCCGGCGCATATCCGTCAGCGCAACTCATGCCAGCGCATCCGGCCGTCAGCGCCACGTCGGAGGCGTACATCCGACCGGCGCTTTCCTTCCATGAACAGCCACCAAAGGCGCTTCCGACTCTGAGTTGGTTTCCTCCTATGAGCGCGTGATTCCGCCGAAGGCGTATCGCCGAGGGTGTACGGGAATCCCTTCCGGCTGTGAACCCTAGCGCGAACGGCGCATGTCCGGCTACGAGTTTTCCGACGCTCATAACTTCTCCATTCCTGATCCATCTCCGACGCTCTTGGACTCGTTAGAACGAGCGTCCTGCGCTCTTTCTAAGGCAACTTCAACCAACTGGATCTACCGTGTATCCCGATTGTTATGAAGGTTTTTCCTTTCCGCGCTAGCGGCGCTTCGCCGAAGGCGCACTCATGGTCGGATGCCTTTAGAGGTCCGGGCCCTTCTCCTGACGTCTTTAGCAAAACCTCCTCCTGAGGTGTCTGCGCCGGAAGCGTAGCTTCCTTATACGCTAGAGGCGCGTGAGTAGAGATACCTCAAAAAGGAGCTTTTGCCGAAGGCGCCGAAGACGTTGGCGTTGGTACATCCGACTACGTGATTCTTTGTGCCCTCGTGACGATCTCATCAATCCACTCTATTTAGCGTACCCTTCTCTAGCTACAAACACTGCTTTGGTACTAGTTTTCTAAAATTGTTTAAATTCTGCAAAAAAACAAAAAGTGTGTTACCACATGCCCCCCTCCTCAATTGTGAGCGCCCACGCGAACATTTACACGTGGTATTTCTTCAGACGCCATCCGTTCACGCGGGTGCCTAGCCATTCTCCCGTCAGTTCTGCGAGTTGGATGGATCCATTTGGAAAAACTTCTATCACCTTGTAAGGTCCCATCCACCTCAAGTGGAGCTTGCCTGGAAATCTAGCATGTCTGCTATCGTCTAGCAGAGCCAACTCGCCCTTCTCCAGCAGTACTGGTTTGAGCCTTCGATCGTACTTCTCCTTCCGCCTGAGTTGTAATTGCTTTGTCCGATCTTCGGCCTCTTGACGTCTTTCCTCCAGTGCCATTACCTCTTGCAGTCGATATGCCTGACTTTCTTCCGCGTCCAGCCTTCTCTGATCTAAGGTCCTCTTGGTAGGTATCTCGAATTCGATGGGTAAGATCGGATGCTGCCCATAAACTAGGAAGTAAGGTGTTTGCCTGGTGGTGACTTTTTCTGCCGTTCTATATGCCCATAAGGCGGCCGGTAGCTTGGTGTCCCAGTCATGAGCATGGTTTACAGTCACCTTGAGGAGTATCTTACAGAGTAATCCATTGGACTTCTCTGTCAGACCATTTGCCTTGGGGTTGTATGGAGTAGTCTTTCGATGCTTAATCTGGAAGTGCCAGGTCAAACTCTCTATCACCTGATTCAGAAAGTGCGTCCCTCTGTCACTGTAATAACCCACTAAAGGCTAAAACTGCAATATAGTGGTAGAAAGGTCGAACCCACAGGGACAGAGGAACACACAGGGTACAAAGTGTCACGTTTTAACAGACTATTGAGGAGTTTGAATTCTCAGGCAACTGTCACTCCCAGAAATACTGCAAGTGTCCACTCGGAGCGCACTCGGAGGTCGCACAGTGCAGCGTAACACACACACACACACACACCTGAAACTACAGAAACACAACCTAGAGATCCGTTAGGACCTCTACTTCAAGATTTCAGGGGGAAAGTCTCTCAAGAGTACACTCGGCAAAGCTGCGGGCAGTGACTTCCAACTCCGGCTTTTACAACACTTCCACTAGCTTGCTGCTAGTGTAGGAAACCCGGTTTGGACTGCCTACTTCGGATCGAAGTCACTCCTACGCGGTGAACAACACTCTCAACTCACAAAACGCGCAGAGAACACAGGTCCGCACTGAAGGACTCACTGTGAAACATTCCAGTAACACAACAACAGTCTATTGAAGAGTTTGAATTCTCAGGCACTTGTCATTCCCAGAAATACTACAGGGGTTACCCTCAGGGCACCTGCTGCAGCGTAACCTGAATTTACAACCAAGGCTTACACGAAGTAGCAAAAACTTCACTTTGGCATTCAGGGGAAAAATCCCAAGGAGTACAATCAGAAAGAAACACTCGAAGGTGTAGGGGCGAAACTGTTCAAGTATCTAACTAGTCACTGGCTCTGAGCATCGGCAGTCACCCGTCGGTGCAGTTCCGAACTACTCAAGTCTCTAACCAATGTACTAGCTCTGAACATTCGGCCGAAGGCCTTCAGCTACAAAATGCGGAACGCTAAGTTGTAACTCCTCATGCGTGGTGACAGAACTCAAGGACACAAACACGCAAAGGTAATGGGTTCCTGATCTATACTTCTGATGGGAAAGAACCCCAGGCAAAACGCCTGGAACTATTTTATACCTTCTAAGTCCTACCTAACACTACACTGCACTACGCTACACGCCTGCACGGAACCACGCTACACTACACTCCGCGGAACCTGTACTACGCCTCCTGCGCGGCCGACTGCCGCGCACAAACTCTCTACCCTGCCAATCTTCCGCTCGACTGCGCAGTCCCAACCGCTGCAACGCCGCAGACACCTCCCCTTCGAGGACGGACATGGTATCCTGTGCCTTCGACAGAAAGGCATCGAGCTTTTTCGCTACCTTCCGCCGACTCCTACTGTCGCCTGACAACAACCCGGCTGCGCGCAATTCAAACTCTCGCAGTGTGAGTTTCTCCTGCGCCTTCACTTCCCAGTGGGCGTAGCCCTTGAGACAGTGGGCGACTCGCCTCGCCGTCTCCACCTTCGTGCGATCCGCCTCCTTCCTGCGATCCTCTTCAATTATCACTAATTGTGATTCGGCTTTAGCACGTTGCGCTCTCAATTCGCCACACTCTGACTGCAACCTGCGGATTAATTCTTCATCCGCCTGCCGTGCGAGCTGACATTGTTCCAACAACCGCGTCTGTCGCACGAGCTCCTCTGACAAAATCCGATTCTGGGCCTGCTCAGAAATGAGTGCTTCCTTGACCTTCACCTGCTCCTTGGTGAGCTCGCCCAGTTTTTCATCCTTCATCTTCTCGGTGTGCTTGTAGAATTTCTGATTAAGCTTGTACTGACCCCACAAGCACGCATGCTTCTCCTTCAAGTCCCTCAGCTCCTGGTCCACTCTAGCTAATAGCTTGCTGGTGTGGACTTTAGTGCGAGTCCGCCTGCACACTAACTCGATGTAAGATCCCGGCTGGAGTGGGTCGGCGTATTTATCGACCTTGCGATCCAAGTACCGCAGCAACGGAATCACCTGCTCAGAGAGCGCCGCCGCCGGCGCTCCAACAATTTCCTCCTCCTCCTCCTCGGTGTCTTCTGCTCCTGACATTTCTTCCGTGGAGCCTCCGTCGTCATCATCCGAGTGGAGAATTTCAGTCGCCATTGATTGCGTCGGCGACTGCCCCGAGTGGGGCTACACGTCGTCGACGTGTGCTGCCTGCGAAGGCACGGCTGCAGCCTCGCTGCTCGTCGCCAAAATGTCTAAGGCGGAAGGCGAATGTACCCGAGCGGCATCCCCGTCTCTCGCTTGTTGATTGCCTACCGCGTCCTCTTTGTCTCCGTCGTCCGCCGCCGAAGGCGGTCGAGCGGAGGGTGGCTGCGCGGGGTTTGATTGCGCATCGCGCATCGAGATTTCATCCCGCGGACAGTCACTCCGCTCCTCCGTCTGTTGCTGCTCCCTTGATCGGTCCGTGGGGGCTGTGCCCGGCCCGTGCGCAGGCGCATTTGCCGGCGCCTTGTCCGTCGCAGGCGTAGCGCCGCGGACATCTATCGCCGAAGGCGACATGGCCGGGGGCCGCACGCCCGATGTTGCTTGGCCTATAGGCCCTACCGCCGAAGGCGCATCTATCGGCGGACTTCCCGCCGATGGTGCGGCCTCCGCACGCTCTCTGCTCGTATCTCCTCTGCTCGAAGGCCCTGGCGCCGAAGGCGCAAATTGCGGCGCGTGGTGCGCCGGAGGGTCTGGCCCCGAGGGCCGGTGTCTCGTAGGCGGTTCTTCCGCCGGCTCCTTCCCCTTCCTACGTTGGAACGGGGGTGATTCTTGCCTATGCACAGGCGGCACGTGTGGAGGTGTCCTGTGCACAGGCGGACTGCTCCTTCCCACGCGTAAGCGTAGATCCACGTCCACTTGTGTTCGCCGGTCCGCGGAGGCTCGTCCGTCCGCGGAGGCTCGTCTGTGCGCAAACGGAACATCTGTCCGCATCGCACGTGGTAACTCCGGAGGCCCTTGGCCCGTAGGCGGCCTCTCTCCCGTCGAGGTTGCAGCGTGGCCCGTCGCTCCTGCGGTCGTCCGCGCTTCCTCTCGCCTCTCTGGCGACGCACTTCCTATCTCCGTCGCAATTGTCGCCGTGTCCGCACTGTCAGCTGGTAACACCAGTCTGCGTGCCTTCTGCTTCGGCCGGCTGTATGGCTCGCACAGCGGCCGTGGTCGAATGGGAGCAAAGGGTTCTTGATGCTGCTCCTCTTCAGACTCTTCCCTCCATCGCCGCTTCCGCGGCACTCGCGCTGCAGGAGTGTGTCTCCCTTCGTCCCTCCGTCTTGATGGGGTAGAAGTCGGTGACTCCTCTGCATCAGTGTCGACCTCGTTCTCCCGCACATACTTCCCGGGATGGTCGATGGACAATGGCGGAAAATGTTCAAGCTCCGCCGCTGTCAAACAATTCCGTTGTCGATAAAAATTGATGAGGAAAGGAGAAAGATGGTTTAGAGTTCCCCCTTTCTCCTCAAACGCGTGCTGTCGCATCACCCTGTGCAGGATGCTCGCCCAGTGAATTGGAGTTCCCTCGATGACGCACTCCACAAAAGAGACCTGCCACAATGTGATGTAGCAGGCGCGGTGCGGCTGCAGTAATTGCATCAGCGCCGCGGACAAAGTCCGGCGAAATCGATCCTTGTAATCACGGGTCCTGTACCCATTCTTGGTAGACCTCCCGGTCTTGAACAGCTCCACAAATTGCGCCTCTTCTTGCTTGGTCACCTTGATGCTCTCACTGTCGAAAAGGAGATGCCCTGGCATGCCAGCACATCTTCCCAACGCCTGCGCCCAATCTTGGACTGTCCACCGGTCAACATGCGGACGCAATCCGCGCGAGGGTGGTCCCTGTGGCTCTAGCCACTCGCGCACCATATTCGCACAGATGTAATTCCATCCCCATAGCAAGAAATCGAGCTTTCTTGCTATTAAGCGCTCCTCGAAAGCGCGCAGCCCGTTCTGCGGCAGGCGAAGTGGCACCATCCGCAATCTGCTCGGTCTCGTCATTGCGTTCCTGGGGTTCGCTCGCCCGCTCATTCTACTTCCGCACCGCCCGGGTTTCTTTCTCTCTCGGCAAACTCTAATTGCCCTCAATTCCAAATCACGCGCACTCACTTCTCCCTCAATCAACAAGAAATCTCCTGTGCGACGACGTCGAGAATGTTCCGCAGCCAGCAGATGGATGCGCGCAGCGCGCACAAGAGATTGGAATCGCGAATTCAAGAATGGGACGTTCCCCGCCGCCCGGTCGAAGGTCATGGTCGGCTCTTGGTCGTGAAGAACGTCTCACTTGATGGCCATGCCGGCTGTACGCTGGAACGGTCTTCGCTCTCACGCGCGGCTTCACGCTCCGCCGTCGTCGATTAAACTCTCACGCTCGAATTGGCGGATTTGAACTCCGCGAGCGTATTACCCTGCGGACATGGGGGCGTAGCGCCGAAGGCGAGTTTTCCGCCTTGCGCGGTACACTTGTTCGTACCGCCCCTCGGCCAATCCCCCTCTGCCTTGACGCGTGTGTCCGCATGTCGGACAAAAATTCAACTCCTGCCTGTGCGCAGGCAAGAGCCTCGGCGGATTCTCCGCCGGCGCGGAACTTGAACATCCTCCTGTGCACAGGCGTTCGCCTGTGCGCAGGCGAATTCCGTGCGCTACATCGCGCTGGCGCGGAAGCCGTTGACCGCGGTCAGCCGTCTCCGTCCAGTCTGTCCGTTCCTTGTCTCTCCGTCGGCGCTTCCGCCGCCGCAACTCCGTCCGTCCAAGAGCGCATCCACCCGTGCCGTCCGCATGGTCCGTACCGATTGGATTACTCTGGCGGCTCTTCCGACGTACGCGGCGCTGCGCTGGCGCGGAAGGCGCCGTACACTTTCTACCTCACAAGGCGCATTTCTAGGGCCCAAGGCGGATTTTCCGCCGACGCCGAAGTGCCTGTGCACAGGCAAACGCCTGCGCGTAGGCGGACTTCGCGCCTTCCCTAACCCTACTTCGCCTGTGCACAGGCGAACGCCTTCGTCCGCGCATAGGACAAAACTTGATTCCCCCTTCCGCGTAGGCGGAATTCGCGCCGGTGGCGAACTCCTTCCGCCGTAGGCGACCGCCTCCGTTTCTTCCAGTCGCGATAACTCCCTAAGTCCTCGTCCGTTCCAAGCGTTCTTGGGCTCGTTGGAATCAGTGCGTCGAGCTCTTTCCAACGGGATCCTAACTTGGTCAAGGCGCCCGAGGGTTGACCTAATTATGGAGGGTTTCCCTACAGCCGCGGACGCAACCTCCGAAGGCGGGTTTTGCGCCTTGCGCCGTAGAGATCCTAACTGCAGAGCTCGCAGGGAGGGTGGTGCCTGTCCTTACTGCGGCACCCCAAATCCCAGATTCTACAAGATCCCTCGAGAATCCCCGCGATCTTCCGGATTCACTCTGTTTTGATGTACCGAAGGCTATTTACAATGCTGCCAGGGTACAGTTTTCCAAAAATGTTTTAATTTCCTCAAAATTGCCAAAAGTGGGGTACCACAGTCACTGACTATTTCTAGGGGGCACCCGTAGCGTGTGATGATTGATTCGAATAGGAACCGTGCTACTGCGGCTGCGTCGTCGTGCCTTGTGGCCTTTGCCTCCACCATCTTGGTCGCATAGTCTGTTGCTACCAATATGTAGCGCCTGCGCGTGCCTTTAGTGACAGGTTGTATTGGTCCCACGAAGTCGATCCCCCATTTTTCAAATGGTGCTAATGGCATGATTGGTGTAAGAGGCCATCTCGTGGTCGGAGTCGGCCTTCCCGTCCTCTGGCAGCTGTCGCATTTGCGAACGTAGTCGTGTACATCTTTGAACATCGTCGGCCACCAGTATCCTGCATTCACAATTTTGGTCACTGTATTTCTGGTGGCGTAGTGACCACCAGCGTCTTCTGTGTGCATGGCTTTGACAACTCGCGGGACTTCGGACTCCTCTAGACATCTGCACAACCTCTCGTCTGCCATTTTCTTGAACAAGACCCCTTGTTGAAGCTGGTAAGGTCCCGCTTTATGAACGAAGACTGTGCGCTGCTCTGCATCCAATCCTTCCGGACATTGGAGTGTGAGCAGGAACCTGTATAAGTCCGCGTACCTGGACTCATGGCTGGCGGACAACTGAAAAAGTTGTTCGTCGGGAAAATCATCCACTACTTCCTCCTCTATGGGTTCGGTCCATAGTCGGGAGAGGTAGTCCGCGTTCTCATGGTGAACGCCTTTCCGTGTCTGTACAGTGTAGGTGAATTCCTGCAGCAGTAGTACCCACCTGGCAATTCGTCCGGACAGATCCGCCTTCTTCACCAGGTGCTGTAAGGCGTAATGATCTACATGAAACACGAACTCGTAGCAGATCAAATAATGTCGGAACTTCTTGCAGGAGTACACCATTCCCAACGCCTCCCTCTCAGTTGTCGTGTACTTCTTCTCTGCTGCTGACAACTGACGACTCGCGAAGTAAATCGGGTAGTCTTTCTTATTGTCGTCCTTCTGACTGAGAACCACTCCGATTGCAAACGCCGACGTGTCTACATAGACATGGAAAGGTCTGTTCCAATCCGGACTTCTCAGAACCGGAGCAGTCGTCAGTTTGGCTTTGAGCGTTTCAAAGGCCAGCTGTTGCTCTTTGCCCCACACATAGGGTTCATCCTTCTTAAGCAGCTTCGTCAGAGCGGCTGCCAAGATGGCGTACATATTTATGAACCTTCTGTAATAACCTACATTGCCAAGGAAGGCCCTCAACTCACGCAGATTCGTTGGCGGCTGCAGTTCGAGAATAATCTTCACCTTCTCTACATCCACTGCAATGCCATCGGACGAAACTCGGTGCCCTAGCAGGATTCCGCTGGTCATGAAGAAAAAACATTTCTCAGGGTGTAAGGACAAGCTGCTCTCCCTACATTTGTCGAACATTTGCCGAAGATGGTCAAGGTGCTCCGACCTCTTACCGAAGACGCAAAAGTCGTCGATGAAAATTTCTAGGAACTTCCTCAGGTGCTCTTGGAAGATGTTTGTCATCATCCGCTGGAACGTCGCTGGCGCGTTGCACAGACCGAACGGCATCTTGTGATAAGCATAGGTTCCCCAGTCGGTCGTGAAGGTTGTTTTGTCCTTGTCCTGTTCCCTGATGGACACCTGGTTGTAGCCGGAGAATCCGTCTAGGAAACTGTAGCATTCATGCCCTGCGACATGGTCCAAAATAGAATCCGTGAAAGGAAGAGGGTGATGGTCCTTCCTCGTTGCTGCGTTCAGCTTTTGGAAGTCCTGGCACACCCGGATCTTACCCGTCAGTTTCTTGGGCACGATCACGATAGGCGACACCCACTCGCTACTGAGTACCGGGTAGATGATTCCTGCGCTCAGGTACTTATCGATTTCGTCCTTTACCAATAATGAATATTTTGGGTTGAGCCTGTATTGGCGTTGGCGAACCGGAACTGCCTCGTCCAACAAGTCGATTCGGTGCTCTCCATACCTTGCAGGTATGCCTTTCATGTCTTCAATCTTCCATGCGAAGACATCCTCATACTGGCGAAGAAACGCCTGTACCCTGTTCAACTCTTCTCCTTGTACCTGGCTTGACACCTTCAAGCCTTTACCTGGACTGAGTTGCAGTTCGCAGCAATCACTCGGGTCAACAATCCCCTCTGTGTGACTGATCTCGCTTCTGCCCAGTCCGGCTGCTAGTTGCTATTCGTCATCCGGATACACCTCGTCTCCTTCCTCCTCAATGGAGCAGCAAGTGACGTAGCCCACAAATTCCTCCGACGTTTCGGTCTCGGAAGTGCATGATGAGCTGGTCTCACCTCCGGTTGTGTAACCGGAGGTGGTGGAAGGTGTTTCGCCCTCATGGGGTACCTTGGTCCATGGTACGGTAATGACAGTCGGAGGGTCCGCAGGGCTACGGAACTGTAATCTCTTCCTACTCCAGTCACACCTTGCTTTGGCATCGTATAGCCACGGTCTGCCAAGCAGCACATCATAACCTTTCTTCATCAGAGGTTGCAGTATTATGTAGGACAGTTGAAAGTCCACTCCTCCAATGTTGGTTCTCACATTGCTCAACATTCCTAGTGGCATTCTGCGTGTTTGATCGGCCAGTCGCAATACTCGGGATGTAGGCTCGAAGGTCTGGAACCCCAAGGAGTTCGCTGTCTCCTCGGTCATGATATTCACGCCCGAGCCGGAGTCCACTGGTACCTTCTGTATGACGCAGCCTCCGATCTCTACCTCGATCTCTGGAGGTCCCAGGTCTCCTCCTTCCACTCTGTACACAGCCGGAAGTTTCTCTTTTCGGGGTTTGCGTGGTCGGCGCAACGAAAGCATCAGCATCCTCCTGTACGTCTTATTGTCTTCCAACAACTGGTGGAAGGAAATATTTGCCCTCTGGCTCCCCATGTCTTTCACTATGTCGTAGGAAGTGTTGGAAGTCACAGCCGGAAGTTTCCCTGTACTCGGGGTCGGAAGGGGTGTAGGGGGCCTAACCACCTTCCGGTCGTCGGATGTCATTCCGGCGCCCAGTGCTTCCTTGATGAGGTGACTCACCTCATCTTTGATGTCCGGAAGGTAATCTCGAGTCCGGAACTCTTCTGAATACCTGTCCGCCTTTTCTGAGTTCTGCTCCGGCTGGGTGTTTCTCATAGCCGGAGGTGTACCCGGCCTTCTCCTTTGGCCTTCTCTAACTTCTTTAGACTTCCTCCTCTCTTCCCTACGCTCGAGGCGGCGAGTGTCCTCGTGGCCTTCTCCTCTCTTCTTTGAACTTCGGGTTTCTACCCGACCGCACATTACTTCTTCCTCTGGCCATACTTCGTTTTCTTCAGCTGGGTCCAGACTCAGTTCTACCTGGTTGACGTGCACCTCTTCCTTGCCAGGCGTTGATACGAAACGCACTGCTGGCCTAGGGAGTTGGGGCTGATCACATTCGGCTACCGTATGTCCAGACTTCTTACAATTGCTGCACAACGGTGCATACCCCATTGGCTTCCTCGGGTGGGGACAGCTTGGCGCGTAATGCCCCATGTCTCCGCAGTTGTAGCAACCATCGAATTGTGGTCGAGGTCGGTTGTGATTGCCTGGAGGTGCCATGCGTCTTGGTGGGAGTGTACCTGCCATTTTCCTCGGAACATAGCGCGGTATATGCACCGGTGGGTTCGGAGTTGTAGCTGGAGCTGTCTGTACCGAGTAGGCGGTGTCCTCAACCTGCTCAGCATAATACATAGGTGGCTCAGCATAATACATGGGGTTCTCCCACTGTGGTGTCCATTCGACCGCATTCACTGGGTAAGATGGCCGCGCGGACATGCACTCCGTGTTGGCATGTCCCACCTGTCCGCACGTAGTACACCAGAGATTCGCTCGTTGTCTCGCAGGTGATTTACGTCGGTCTTGGCCTCCCACTACATGAACTTTCAGGTCCGCAAAATTCTTCACCAGGTTGTCTACCTTGGCTGCGATGTCCCCTTGAGTCTTCACTGGGATTCCCTTACCTCGATCCTTCTTCTTGATCGCACTGCGTTTCTTCTTCCGTCTTTCTTCTTCTGAAGATGACGAGTCCTCTTCCTCTTCCGAGGAAGAACTTGATTCGGAGGAGCTTGATTCTTCTGTCGAGGAAGGCGAGTTCCTTCTCTTCCGACGTCCGCCCTGCGACTTCTTCTTCGTCGACCGTCGGTCGCGTCTTCGAGTGTCAAGGGTTGACGTCTCAAAGGTCTCCGCGGAAGCTATCACATCTTGGATTGTGTCAGTCTTGCCTCTCCTACAGAAGGTCTCCATTTCTCTTGAGAGCCCTGTCACATACCAATCCACTGCCTGTTGTACCGAGTATGGTTCTCCCGGGCCTGTCTTCGGAATTCGATCTAGGAGGTCTTGGAATCTCTCAGTGTAGTCTCGAAGATTCTCCTTCCGCTCGCGTCGAAGATTTCGAAGCCGGGTCAGAACTCGACTGTCATATCCGAGTTCGCGGAACCGCCTCAGAAACTTTTCCTTGAGCTGAGCCCAGGTCCGGATGCCAGTGGGGTCGGTGCTCTCATGGTTGTACCAGCTACGCGCTCGTCTGCGTAGCAGGCTAGGAAAGATTCGTAGTCTGTCTTCATCACTGGTCTCACGATTGGCGATGGAGACAGACTCGAAGAGCTTTATGTATGAATCTGCATCATCGTCGTCGCCCGTTCCCGTGTATCTTGGATACGAATGTTTGGTGGTAGGTTGGGAAAACACCTGGCGGAGATTGGCTTGATGTTCTGCCATCGGTGATCCTGTCGACGGACTGATCCTAGGTTGGCCAAACTCAGGAAGAGTTCCCGTCGGAGGGATGTCCAATAGAACTGTTAGCTCAATGCTCTCGGTAGGTGAACTGGAACGCCTTTGTCTTCCAGTAGTCGGTGATGGCGATCTTTCTGCAGAGTCCTCACCGGGGGTCTTCTTTTTAGTTCGCCGTTTTGTTTCCACGGCTTTTTCTGAATCTCGACGGAGTTTCCGTGTGGCTCTCGCACTCAGGTTTCCCACACTATCGCTCGTCAACATTCACCGAGCATTGCTGCTCAAGTATTCTGGTGTTAACGCACTGTCCCCGGCAGCGGCGCCAAAAAGAAGTTGTCGGCTCCTTATGTAATAACCCACCAAAGGCTAAAACTGCAGTATGGTGGTAAAAAGATCGAACCCACAGGGACAGAGGCAACACACAGAGTAAAAATGTCACGTTTTAACAGACTTTTGTAGAGTTTGAATTCTAGGCGACTGTCACTCCCAGAAATACTGTAGTGCTCGACTCGGAGGCTCGACTCGGAGGAGGATCTCGACTCGGAGGATGCTCGGAGGATGCACGGTACAGCGTAGTCACTCAACACACACACACACCTGAAACTGGCAAAAAGCACAACTCGGAGGTCGGTCAGGACCTCCGCTTCGGATTTCAGGAGGAAAGTGTCTCACAAGTTCACTCAGAGGTTCTGCAGGTAGTGCCTCCCACTCCGGCTTTTACTGCCCTTCCGCTAGGAACTAGCGGGGGTACCCGGACTGGACTTCCCACTTCGGAACGAAGCCTCTACATACGCCGTGGACGTCACCCTCGACTATCACACCAAACGCAGGGAGTGCAGACCCGACTGAGAACTTACTGAAAACACGATCCAGTAACACACACACAACCTGAATTACAAACCAAGGTTTACACGAAGTAATGAAACTTCACATTGGCATTCAGGGGAAACTTCCCGTAGGAGTACAATCAGGATAGGTCACTCGAAGGAGTAAGGGGGAACTGTTCAAGTCTCTAACTCGCAGCCGGCTCTGAGCATCAGAAATCACCCGCAGGTGCAGATCCGCACTACTCAAGTCTCTAACCGGGTACTAGCTCTGAACATTCAGCCGAAGGCCTTCAACTACAACATACGGTAACTTCGCTATGCTGCAGCTTCTCTACGTGGTGCCAGGACCAAAATGCACAAACACGCCAAGAAAGTGAGTTCCTGATCTGCACTTCCGAAACTGGAAGAGTCCCAAGGCAAAACGCCTTGATCTACTTTATACTCTCAAAAGATCCTAACTAGCACTACACTATCCTATCTACCATTCGCAGCATCTGCGCGAAACCAAACTACTCTACTGCACTCAGCAGATCCGGTGCTGCGCCTCCTGCGCGCCGGACTGCTCCGCTTACTATCTCTACCTTGCCAGTCTTCCGACCGGCTGCGTAACCCCAGGCGTCGGAGCGCTGTGGTGACTTCCGACTGCAAGTGCGCCATAGTGTCGCGCGCACCCGACAAGAAGGTTTCTAATTTTCTCGCCACTCGCCGCCGACTCCGACTGTCACCTTCCGTCAATGCCGCCGCCCGAAGCTCGAACTCCCGGAGTGTAATCCTCTCTTGAGCTGCCACCTCCCAATGGGTGTATCCGTTTAGACAACGAGTCACCCGTGCCGCCAACTCTCCTCGTGCCCTGCAGCTGCTCTCCACCTCTGCCAGCTGCATTTCCAATCCCGCACGTTGTGCCCTCAAATCCGAGCACTCGGATTGCAAGTTGCACAACAACTCCTCATCCTCCTTGCGGGCTCTTTGACTTTCTTCTAAGGCGCGCGTCTGGCGCGCAAGCTCGGCTGCTAGGACTTTGTTCTGTCTCCGCTCCTCCTGCAATTCCGACTCGATCTTTGCCCGTATTAGTTCGGCATCCGCCTGACTCTTCGTCGCCTCATCCTCCTTCTGCTGCTGCAAGGCTTGGTATAGCTTCTGGGTGACCGCCAGGTGTTGTCGGAGGGCGGTGTTGCTATCCACATATACTTGGCACCTAGAGGCCCACCTTGCCACCTTGCTCCTCGTCCTTCGCCTGATTGTCTCCACATAAGACTGCGGTTTTAAGGCACTTGCGTATTTGGATGTCTTGCGATCCAGATATCGCAGGAGTGGAACTATCTGTTCGCACAGCACCCCTGTTGGCGTTTTCTGCACCGAATCCGCTTCTTGCTCTTCCGAGCTCGTATCATCCTCAGTCTCGAGGATTTCAGTCGCCACCGAATCCCTTGGCGACTCCCTGGAACTGTGGCGCGCAGCAGCTTCCGCTGCGACTGCTGCTCCACTGCCTGCTAAAATATCCAGGGCAGTGGGAGATCCCACTGCTTGAGCCCCTGTTCCGGCTTGATCTTCGGTTTGTGAAGGGGTCGACGCCGCAGTGACTTTTGTCACTCTTGATCCGCCCGCTTCTGCTGCCTGTCCTTCCGGCGCAATCTGCGCGGAAGGTGTCCTTGCTGAAGGTGCGTCCGCCGAAGGCGTCCGCACACTCGTCGTTGGCCCCATCCGTCTCGCAGTCGGCGAATCCGGCTGACTCTCTGTTGTCCGACTCGCAGTCGGCCGACCAGCAGTTGTCCGACTGGGAGTCGGATACACCCTGCGCGTCTTGACTCCACTTGGCCTGCTTGTTGGTGGCGTTCTTCCTGTAATAACCCACTAAAGGCTAAAACTGCAATATAGTGGTAGAAAGGTCGATCCCACAGGGACAGAGGAACACACAGGGTACAAAGTGTCACGTTTTAACAGACTATTGAGGAGTTTGAATTCTCAGGCAACTGTCACTCCCAGAAATACTGCAAGTGTCCACTCGGAGCGCACTCGGAGGTCGCACAGTGCAGCGTAACACACACACACACACACACCTGAAACTACAGAAACACAACCCAGAGATCCGTTAAAACCTCTACTTCAAGATTTCAGGGGGAAAGTCTCTCGCGAGCGCACTCGGCAAAGCTGCGGGCAGTGACTTCCAACTCCGGCTTTTACAACACTTCCACTAGCTTGCTGCTAGTGTAGGAAACCCGGTTGGACTGCCTACTTTGGATCGAAGTCACTCATACGCGGTGAACAACACTCTCAACTCACAAAACGCGCAGAGAACACAGGTCCGCACTGAAGGACTCACTGAGAAACATTCCAGTAACACAACAACAGTCTATTGAAGAGTTTGAATTCTCAGGCACTTGTCATTCCCAGAAATACTACAGGGGTTACCCTCAAGGCACTTGCTGCAGCGTAGCCTGAATTTACAACCAAGGCTTACACGAAGTAGCAAAACTTCACTTTGGCATTCAGGGGAAAAATCCCAAGGAGTACAGTCAGAAAGAAACACTCGAAGGTGTAGGGGCGAAACTGTTCAAGTATCTAACTAGTCACTGGCTCTGAGCATCGGCAGTCACCCGCAGGTGCAGATCCGAACTACTCAAGTCTCTAACCAATGTACTAGCTCTGAACATTCGGCCGCAGGCCTTCAGCTACAAAATGCGGAACGCTAAGTTGTAACTCCTCGTGCGTGGTGACAGAGCTCAAGGTCACAAACACGCAAAGGAAATGGGTTCCTGATCTGCACTTCTGATGGGAAAGAACCCCAGGCAAAACGCCTGGAACTATTTTATACCTTCTAAGTCCTACCTAGCACTACACTGCACTACGCTACACGCCTGCACGGAACCACGCTACACTACACTCCGCGGAACCTGTACTACGTCTCCTGCGCGGCCGACTGCCGCGCACTAACTCCCTACCCTGCCAATCTTCCGCTCGACTGCGCAGTCCCAAACGCTGCAATGCGGCGGACACCTCCACTTCGAGGGCGGACATGGTATCCTGTGCCTTCAACAGAAAGGCATCGAGCTTCTTTGCTACCTTCCGTCGACTCCTACTGTCGCCTGACAACAACCCGGCTGCGCGCAATTCAAACTCACGCAGTGTGAGTTTCTCCTGCGCCTTCACTTCCCAGTGGGCGTAGCCCTTGAGACAGTGGGCGACACGCCTCGCCGTCTCCACCTTCGTGCGATCCGCCTCCTTCCTGCGATCCTCTTCAATTATCACTAATTGCGATTCGGCTTCAGCACGTTGCGCTCTCAATTCGCCACACTCTGACTGTAACCTGCGGATTAACTCTTCATCCGCCTGCCGTGCGAGCTGACATTGTTCCAACAACCGCGTCTGTCGCACGAGCTCCTCTGACAAAATCCGATTCTGGGCCTGCTCAGAAATGAGTGCTTCCTTGACCTTCACCTGCTCCTTGGTGAGCTCGTCCAGTTTCTCATCCTTCATCTTCTCGAAGTGCTTGTAGAATTTCTGATTAAGTTTGTACTGACCCCACAAGCATGCATGCTTCTCCTTCAATTCCCTCAACTCCTGGTCCACTCTAGCTAATAGCTTGCTGGTGTGGACTTTAGTGCGAGTCCGCCTGCGCACTAATTCGATGTAAGATCCCGGCTGGAGTGGGTCGGCGTATTTATCGACCTTGCGATCCAAGTACCTCAACAACGGAATCACCTGCTCAGAGAGCGCCGCCGCCGGCGCTCCAACAATTTCCTCCTCCTCCTCCTCGGTGTCTTCTGCTCCTGACATTTCTTCCGTGGATCCTCCGTCGTCATCATCCGAGTGGAGAATTTCAGTCGCCATTGATTGCGTCGGCGACTGCCCTGAGTGGGGCTGCACGTCATCGACGTGTGCTGCCTGCGCAGGCACGGCTGCAGCCTCGCTGCTCGTCGCCAAAATGTCTAAGGCGGAAGGCGAATGTACCCGTGCGGCATCCCCGTCGCTTGCTTGTTGGTTGCCTACCGCGTCCTCTCTGCCGCCGTCGCCCGCCGCCGAAGATGATCGAGCGGAGGGTGGCTGCGCGGGGTTTGATTGCGCATCGCGCATAGAAATTTCATCCCGCGGACAGTCACTCCGCTCCACCGTCTGTTGCTGCTCCCTTGATCGGTCCGTGGGGGCTGTGCCCGGCCCGTGCGGAGGCGCAATTGCCGGCGCCTTGTCCGCCGCAAGCGTAGCGCCGCGGACATCTATCGCCGAAGGCGACATGGCCGGGGGCCGCACGCCCGATGTTGCTTGGCCTATAGGCCCTACCGCCGAAGGCGCAACTATCGGCGGACTTCCCGCCGATGGTGCGGCCTCCGCACGCTCCCTGCTCGTATCTCCTCGGCTCGAAGGCCCTGGCGCCGAAGGCGCAAATTGCGGCGCGTGGTGCGCCGGAGGGTCTGGCCCCGAGGGCCGGTGTCTCGTAGGCGGTTCTTCCGCCGGCTCCTTCCCCTTCCTACGTTGGAACGGGGGTGATTCTTGCCTGTGCATAGGCGGCACGTGTGGAGGTGTCCTGTGCACAGGCGACCTGTGCACAGGCGAGCGCTTGTGCACAGGCGGACTGCTCCTTCCCACGCGTAAGCGTAGATCCACGTCCACTTGTGTTCGCCGGTCCGCAGAGGCTCGTCCGTCCGCGGAGGCTCGTCTGTGCGCAAACGGAACATATGTCCGCATCGCACGTGGTAACTCCGGAGGCCCTTGGCCCGTAGGCGGCCTCTCTCCCGTCGAGGTTGCAGCGTGGCCCGTTGCTCCTGCGGTCGTCCGCGCTTCCTCATGCCTCTCTGGCGACGCACTTCCTATCTCCGTCGCAATCGTCGCCGTGTCCGCACTGTCGGCTGGTAACACCAGTCTGCGTGCCTTCTGCTTCGGCCGGCTGTATGGCTCGCACAGCGGCCGCGGTCGAATGGGAGCAGAGGCTTCTTGATGCTGCTCCTCTTCAGACTCTTCCCTCCATCGCCGCTTCCGCGGCACTCGTGCTGCAGGAGTGTGTCTCCCTTCGTCCCTCCGTCTTGATGGGGTAGAAGTCGGTGACTCCTCTGCATCAGTGTCGACCTCATTCTCCCGCACATACTTCCCGGGATGGTCGATGGACAATGGCGGAAAATGTTCAAGCTCCGCCGCTGTCAAACAATTCCGCTGTCGATAAAAATTGATGAGGAAAGGAGAGAGATGGTTTAGAGTTCCCCCCTTCTCCTCAAACGCGTGCTGTCGCATCACCCTGTGCAGGATGCTCGCCCAGTGAATTGAAGTTCCCTCGATGACGCACTCCACAAAAGAAACCTGCCACAATGTGATGTAGCAGGCGCGGTGCGGCTGCAGTAATTGCATCAGCGCCGCGGACAAAGTCCGGCGAAATCGATCCTTGTAATCACGGGTCCTGTACCCATTCTTGGTAGACCTCCCGGTCTTGAACAGCTCCACAAATTGCGCCTCTTCCTGCTTGGTCACCTTGATGCTCTCACTATCGAAAAGAAGATGCCCTGGCATGCCAGCACATCTTCCCAACGCCTGCGCCCAATCTTGGACTGTCCATCGATCAACATGCGGACGCAATCCGCTCGAGGGTGGTCCCTGTGGCTCTAGCCACTCGCGCACCATATTCGCACAGATGTAATTCCATCCCCATAGCAAGAAATCCAGCTTTCTTGCTATTAAGCGCTCCTCGAAAGCGCGCAGCCCGTTCTGTGGTAAGCGAAGTGGCACCATCCGCAATCGGCTCGGTCTCGTCATTGCGTTCCTGGGGTTCGCTCGCCCGCTCATTCTACTTCCGCACCGCCCGAGCTTCTTTCTCTCTCGGCAAACTCTAATCGCCCTCAATTCCAAATCACGCGCATTCACTTCTCCCTCAATCAACAAGAAATCTCCTGTGCGACGACGTCGAGAATGTTCCGCAGCCAGCAGATGGATGCGCGCAGCGCGCACAAGAGATTGGAATCGCGAATTCAAGAATGGGACGTTCTCCGCCGCCCGGTGTGGTACCCCACTTTTGGCAATTTTGAGGGAATTAAAACATTTTTGGAAAACTGTACCCTGGCAGCATTGTAAATAGCCTTCGGTACATCAAAACAGAGTGAATCCGGAAGATCGCGGGGATTCTCGAGGAATCTTGTAGAATCTGGGATTTGGGGTGCCGCAGTAAGGACAGGCACCACCCTCCCTGCGAGCTCTGCAGTTAGGATCTCTACGGCGCAAGGCGCAAAACCCGCCTTCGGAGGTTGCGTCCGCGGCTGTAGGGAAACCCTCCATAATTAGGTCAACCCTCGGGCGCCTTGACCAAGTTAGGATCCCGTTGGAAAGAGCTCGTCGCACTGATTCCAACGAGCCCAAGAACGCTTGGAACGGACGAGGACTTAGGGAGTTATCGCTATTGGAAGAAACGGAGGCGGTCGCCTACGGCGGAAGGAGTTCGCCACCGGCGCGAATTCCGCCTACGCGGAAGGGGGAATCAAGTTTTGTCCTATGCGCGGACGAGGCGTTTGCCTGTGCACAGGCGCTTCGGCGTCGGCGGAAAATTCGCCTTGGGCCCTAGAAATGCGCCTTGTGCGGTAGAAAGTGTACGGCGCCTTCCGCGCCAGCGCAGCGCCGCGTACGTCGGAAGAGCCGCCGGAGTAATCCAATCGGTACGGACCATGCGGACGGCACGGGTGGATGCGCTCTTGGACGGACGGAGTTGCGGCGGCGGAAGCGCCGACGGAGAGACAAGGAACGGACAGACTGGACGGAGACGGCTGACCACGGTCAACGCCTTCCGCGCCAGCGCAGCGCCGCGGACGGAATTTGCCTGCGCACAGGCGAACGCCTGTGCACAGGAGGATGAAGTTCCGCACCGGCGGAGAATCCGCCGAGGCTCCTGCCTGCGCACAGGCAGGAGTTGAGTTTTTGTCCGACATGCGGACACACGCGTCAAGGCAGAGGGGGATTGGCCGAGGGGCGGTACGAACAAGTGTACCGCGCAAGGCGGAAAACTCGCCTTCGGCGCTACGCCCCCATGTCCGCGGGGTAATACGCTCGCGGAGTTCAAATCCGCCAATTCGAGCGTGAGAGTTTAATCGACGACGGCGGAGCGTGAAGGCGCGCGTGAGAGCGAAGACCGTTCCAGCGTACAGCCGGCGCGGCCATCAAGTGAGACGTTCTTCACGACCAAGAGCCGACCATGACCTTTGACCGGGCGGCGGAGAACGTCCCATTATTGAATTCGCGATTCCAATCTCTTGTGCGCGCTGCGCGCATCCATCTGCTGGCTGCGGAACACTCTCGACGTCGTCGCACAGGAGATTTCTTGTTGATTGAGGGAGAAGTGAGTGCGCGTGATTTGGAATTGAGGGCGATTAGAGTTTGCCGAGAGAGAAAGAAACCCGGGCGGTGCGGAAGTAGAATGAGCGGGCGAGCGAACCCCAGGAACGCAATGACGAGACCGAGCAGATTGCGGATGGTGCCACTTCGCCTACCGCAGAACGGGCTGCGCGCCTTCGAGGAGCGCTTAATAGCAAGAAAGCTCGATTTCTTGCTATGGGGATGGAATTACATCTGTGCGAATATGGTGCGCGAGTGGCTAGAGCCACAGGGACCACCCTCGCGCGGATTGCGTCCGCATGTTGATCGGTGGACAGTCCAAGATTGGGCGCAGGCGTTGGGAAGATGTGCTGGCATGCCAGGGCATCTCCTTTTCAACAGTGAGAGCATCAAGGTGACCAAGCAAGAAGAGGCGCAATTTGTGGAGCTGTTCAAGACCGGGAGGTCAACCAAGAATGGGTACAGGACCCGGGATTACAAGGATCGATTTCGCCGGACTTTGTCCGCGGCGCTGATGCAATTACTGCAGCCGCACCGCGCCTGCTACATCACGTTGTGGCAGGTCTCTTTTGTGGAGTGCGTCATCGAGGGAACTCCAATTCACTGAGCGAGCATCCTGCACAGGGTGATGCGACAGCACGCGTTTGAGGAGAAGGGGGGAACTCTAAACCATCTTTCTCCTTTCCTCATCAATTTTTATCGACAGCGGAATTGTTTGACAGCGGCGGAGCTTGAACATTTTCCGCCATTGTCCATCGACCATCCCGGAAAGTATGTGCGGGAGAACGAGGTCGACACTGATGCAGAGGAGTCACCGACTTCTACCCCATCAAGACGGAGGGACGAAGGGAGACACACCCCTGCAGCGCGAGTGCCGCGGAAGCGGCGATGGAGGGAAGAGTCTGAAGAGGAGCAGCATCAAGAACCCTCTGCTCCCATTCGACCGCGGCCGCTGTGCGAGCCATACAGCCGGCCGAAGCAGAAGGCACGCAGACTGGTGTTACCAGCTGACAGTGCGGACACGGCGACAATTGCGACGGAGATAGGAAGTGCGTCGCCAGAGAGGCGAGAGGAAGCGCGGACGACCGCAGGAGCAACGGGCCACGCTGCAACCTCGTCGGGAGAGAGGCCGCCTACGGGCCAAGGGCCTCCGGAGTTACCACGTGCGATGCGGACAGATGTTCCGTTTGCGCACAGACGAGCCTCCGCGGACGGACGAGCCTCCGCGGACCGGCGAACACAAGTGGACGTGGATCTACGCTTACGCGTGGGAAGGAGCAGTCCGCCTGTGCACAGGACACCTCCACACGTGTCGCCTGTGCACAGGCAAGAATCACCCCCGTTCCAACGTAGGAAGGGGAAGGAGCCGGCGGAAGAACCGCCTACGAGACACCGGCCCTCGGGGCCAAACCCTCCGGCGCACCACGCGCCGCAATTTGCGCCTTCGGCGCCAGGGCCTTCGAGCCGAGGAGATACGAGCAGAGAGCGTGCGGAGGCCGCACCACCGGCGGGAAGTCCGCCGATAGATGCGCCTTCGGCGGTAGGGCCTATAGGCCAAGGAACATCGGGCGTGCGGCCCCCGGCCATGTCGCCTTCGGCGATAGATGTCCGCGGCGCTACGCCTGCGGCGGACAAGGCGCCGGCAAATGCGCCTGCGCACGGGCCGGGCACAGCCCCCACGGACCGATCAAGGGAGCAGCAGACGATGGAGCGGAGTGACTGTCCGCGGGATGAAATCTTGATGCGCGATGCGCAATCCAACCCCGCGCAGCCACCCTCCGCTCGATCGCCTTCGGCGACGGGCGACGGCGACAGAGAGAACGCGGTAGACCACCACCAAGCGAGCGACGGGGATGCCGCACGGGTACATTCGCCTTCCGCCTTAGACATTTTGGCGACGAGCAGCGAGGCTGCAGCCGTGCCTTCGCAGGCAGCACACGTCGACGACGTGCAGCCCCACTCGGGGCAGTCGCCGACGCAATCAATGGCGACTGAAATTCTCCACTCGGATGATGACGACGGAGGCTCCACGGAAGAAATGTCAGGAGCAGAAGACACCGAAAGTCCACACCAGCAAGCTATTAGCTAGAGTGGACCAGGAGTTGAAGGAATTGAAGGAGAAGCATGCGTGCTTGTGGGGTCAGTACAAGCTTAATCAGAAATTCTACAAGCACTCCGAGAAGATGAAGGATGAGAAACTGGGCGAGCTCACCAAGGAGCAGGTGAAGGTCAAGGAAGCACTCAACTCTGAGCAGGCCCAGAATCGGATTTTGTCAGAGGAGCTCGTGCGACACACGCGGTTGTTGGAACAATGTCAGCTCGCACGGCAGGCGGATGAAGAGTTAATCCGCAGGTTGCAGTCAGAGTGTGGCGAATTGAGAGCGCAACGTGCTGAAGTCGAATCGCAATTAGTGATAATTGAAGAGGATCGCAGGAAGGAGGCGGATCGCACGAAGGTGGTGTGATACCCCACTTTTGGCAATTTTGAGGAAATTAAAACATTTTTGAAAAACTGTACCCTGGCAGCATTGTAAATAGCCTTCGGTACATCAAAACAGAGTGAATCCGGAAGATCGCGGGGATTCTCGAGGGATCTTGTAGAATCTGGGATTTGGGGTGCCGCAGTAAGGACAGGCACGACCCTCCCTGCGAGCTCCGCAGTTAGGATCTCTACGGCGCAAGGCGCAAAACCCGCCTTCGGAGGTTGCGTCCGCGGCTGTAGGGAAACCCCCGTAATTAGGTAAACCCTCGGGCGCCTTGACCAAGTTGGATCCCGTTGGAAAGAGCTCGACGCGCTGATTCCAACGAGCCCAAGAACGCTTGGAACGGACGAGGACTTAGGGAGTTATCGCTACGGGAAGAAACGGAGGCGGTCGCCTACGGCGGAAGGAGTTCGCCACCGGCGCGAATTCCGCCTACGCGGAAGGGGGATTCAAGTTTTGTCCTATGCACGGACGAAGGCGTTCGCCTGTGCACAGGCGAAGTAGGGTTAGGGAAGGCGCAAAGTCCGCCTACGCACAGGCGTATGCCTGTGCACAGGCACTTCGGCGTCGGCGAGAAATCCGCCTTGGGCCCTAGAAATGCGCCTTGTGAGGTAGAAAGTGTACGGCGCCTTCCGCGCCAGCGCAGCGCCGCGTACGTCGGAAGAGCCGCCAGAGTAATCCAACAGGTACGGACCGTGCGGACGGCACGGGTGGATGCGCTCTTGGACGGACGGAGTTGCGGCGGCGGAAGCGCCAACGGAGAGACAAGGAACGGACAGACTGGACGGAGACGGCTGACCACGGTCAACGCCTCCCGCGCCAGCGCAGCGCCGCGGACGAAATTCGCCTGCGCACAGGCAGGAGTTGAATTTTTGTCCGACATGCGGACACACGCGTCAAGGCAGAAGGAGATTGGCCGAGGGGCGGTACGAACAAGTGTACCGCGCAAGGCGGAAAACTCGCCTTCGGCGCTACGCCCCCATGTCCACAGGGTGACACGCTCGCGGAGTTCAAATCCGCCAATTCGAGCGTGAGAGTTTAATCGACGACGGCGGAGCGTGAAGGCGCGCGTGAGAGCGAAGACCGTTCCAGCGTACAGCCGGCGCGGCCATCAAGTGAGACGTTCTTCACGACCAAGAGCCGACCATGACCTTCGACCGGGCGGCGGAGAGCGTCCCATTCTTGAATTCGCGATTCCAATCTCTTGTGCGCGCTGCGCGCATCCATCTGCTGGCTGCGGACCATTCTCGTCGTCGTCGCACAGGAGATTTCTTGTTGATTGAGGGAGAAGTGAGTGCGCGTGATTTGGAATTGAGAGCGATTAGAGTTTGCCGAGAGAGAAAGAAACGCGGACAGTGCGGAAGTAGAATGAGCGGGCGAGCGAACCCCAGGAACGCAATGACGAGACCGAGCAGATTGCGGATGGTGCCACTTCGCCTGCCGCAGAACGGGCTGCGCGCTTTCGAGGAGCGCTTAATAGCAAGAAAGCTCGATTTCTTGCTATGGGGATGGAATTACATCTGCGCGAATATGGTGCGCGAGTGGCTAGAGCCACAGGGACCACCCTCGCGCGGATTGCGTCCGCATGTTGACCGGTGGACAGTCCAAGATTGGGCGCAGGCGTTGGGAAGATGTGCTGGCATGCCAGGGCATCTCCTTTTCGACAGTGAGAGCATCAAGGTGACCAAGCAAGAAGAGGCGCAATTTGTGGAGCTGTTCAAGACCGGGAGGTCTACCAAGAATGGGTACAGGACCCGTGATTACAAGGATCGATTTCGCCGGACTTTGTCCGCGGCGCTGATGCAATTACTGCAGCCGCACCGCGCCTGCTACATCACATTGTGGCAGGTCTCTTTTGTGGAGTGCGTCATCGAGGGAACTCCCATTCACTGGGCGAGCATCCTGCACAGGGTGATGCGACAGCACGCGTTTGAGGAGAAGGGGGGAACTCTAAACCATCTTTCTCCTTTCCTCATCAATTTTTATCGACAGCGGAATTGTTTGACAGTGGCGGAGCTTGAACATTTTCCGCCATTGTCCATCGACCATCCCGGGAAGTATGTGCGGGAGAACGAGGTCGATACTGACGCAGAGGAGTCCCCGACTTCTACCCCATCAAGACGGAGAGACGAAGGGAGACACACCTCTGCAGCGCGAGTGCCGCGGAAGCGGCGATGGAGGGAAGAGTCCGAAGAGGAGCAGCATCAAGAACCCTCTGCTCCCATTCGACCGCGGCCGCTGTGCGAGCCATACAGCCGGCCGAAGCAGAAGGCACGCAGACTGGTGTTGCCAGCTGACAGTGCAGACACGGCGACGATTGCGACGGAGATAGGAAGTGCGTCGCCAGAGAGGCGAGAGGAAGCGCGGACGACCGCAGGAGCGACGGGCCACGCTGCAACCTCGTCGGGAGAGAGGCCGCCTACGGGCCAAGGGCCTCCGGAGTTACCACGTGCGATGCGGACAGAGGTTCCGTTTGCGCACAGGCGAACCTCCGCGGACGGACGAGCCTCCGCGGACCGGCGAACACAAGTGGACGTGGATCTACGCTTACGCGTGGGAAGGAGCAGTCCGCCTGTGCACAGGACACCTCCGCACGTGCCGCCTGTGCACAGGCAAGAATCACCCCCGTTCCAACGCAGGAAGGGGAAGGAGCCGGCGGAAGAACCGCCTACGAGACACCGGCCCTCGGGGCCAGACCCTCCGGCGCACCACGCGCCGCAATTCGCGCCTTCGGCGCTAGGGCCTTCGAGCCGAGGGGACACGAGCAGAGAGCGTGCGGAGGCCGCACCATCGGCGGGAAGTCCGCCGATAGATGCGCCTTCGGCAGTAGGGCCTATAGGCCAAGGAACATCGGGCGTGCGGCCCCCGGCCATGTCGCCTTCGGCGATAGATGTCCGCGGCGCTACGCCTGCGACGGACAAGGCGCCGGCAAATGCGCCTGCGCACGGGCCGGGCACAGCCCCCACGGACCGATCAAGGGAGCAGCAGACGGAGGAGCGGAGTGACTGTCCGCGGGACGACATCTCGATGCGCGATGCGCAATCCAATCCCGCGCAGCCACCCTCCGCTCGATCGCCTTCGGCGACGGACGACGGCGACAGAGAGAATGCGGTGGGCAATCAACCAGCGAGCGACGGGGATGCCGCTCGGATACATTCGCCTTCCGCCTTAGACATTTTGGCGACGAGCAGCGAGGCCGCAGCCGTGCCTTCGCAGGCAGCACACGTCGAGGACGTGCAGCCCCACTCGGGGCAGTCGCCGACGCATTCAATGGCGACTGAAATTCTCCACTCGGATGATGACGACGGGGGCTCCACGGAAGAAATGTCAGGAGCAGAAGACACCGAGGAGGAGGAGGAGGAAATTGTTGGAGCGCCGGCGGCGGCGCTCTCTGAGCAGGTGATTCCGTTGCTGCGGTACTTGGATCGCAAGGTCGATAAATACGCCGACCCACTCCAGCCGGGATCTTACATCGAGTTAGTGGGCAGGCGGACTCGCACTAAAGTCCACACCAGCAAGCTATTAGCTAGAGTGGACCAGGAGTTGAGAGACTTGAGGGAGAAGCATGAGTGCTTGTGGGGACAGTACAAGCTTAATCAGAAGTTCTACAAGCACTCCGAGAAGATGAAGGATGAGAAACTGGGCGAGCTCACCAAGGAGCAGGTGAAGGTCAAGGAAGCACTCAATTCTGAGCAGGCCCAGAATCGGATTTTGTCAGAGGAGCTCGTGCGACAGACGCGGTTGTTGGAACAATGTCAGCTCGCACGGCAGGCGGATGAAGAATTAATCCGCAGTTTGCAGTCAGAGTGTGACGAATTGAGAGCGCAACGTGCTGAAGCCGAATCGCAATTAGTGACGATTGAAGAGGATCGCAGGAAGGAGGCGGATCGCACGAAGGTGGAGACGGCGAGGCGAGTCGCCCACTGTCTCAAGGGCTACGCCCACTGGGAAGTGAAGGCGCAGGAGAAACTCACACTGCGTGAGTTTGAATTGCGCGCAGCCGGGTTGTTGTCAGGCGACAGTAGGAGTCGGCGGAAGGTAGCGAAGAAACTCGAGGCCTTTCTGTCGAAGGCACAGGATACCATGTCCGCCCTCGAGGGGGAGGTATCCGCGGCGTTGCAGCGGTTGGGACTGCGTTGTCGAGCGGAAGAGTGGCAGGGTAGGGAGTTAGTGCGCGGCAGTCGGCCGCGCAGGAGACGTAGTACAGGTTCCGCGGAGTGTAGTGTAGCGTGGTTCCGTGCAGGCGTGTAGCGTAGTGCAGTGTAGTGCTAGGTAGGATTTAGAAGGTATAAAATAGTTCCAGGCGTTTTGCCTGGGGTTCTTTCCCATCAGAAGTGCAGATCAGGAACCCATTTCCTTTGCGTGTTTGTGTCCTTGAGTTCTGTCACCACGCACGAGGAGTTACAACTTAGCGTTCCGCATTTTGTAGCTGAAGGCCTTCGGCCGAATGTTCAGAGCTAGTACATTGGTTAGAGACTTGAGTAGTTCGGAACTGCACCTGCGGGTGACTGCCGATGCTCAGAGCCAGTGACTAGTTAGATACTTGAACAGTTTCGCCCCCTACACCTTCGAGTGTTTCTTTCTGATTGTACTCCTTTGGGATTTTTCCCCTGAATGCCAAAGTGAAGTTTTGCTACTTCGTGTAAGCCTTGGTTGTAAATTCAGGTTACGCTGCAGCAGGTGCCTTGAGGGTAACCCCTGTAGTATTTCTGGGAATGACAAGTGCCTGAGAATTCAAACTCTTCAATAGACTGTTGTTGTGTTACTGGAATGTTTCTCAGTGAGTCCTTCAGTGCAGACCTGTGTTCTCTGCGCGTTTTGTGAGTTGAGAGTGTTGTTCACCGCGTCTGAGTGACTTCGATCC
Organism: Marchantia polymorpha subsp. ruderalis; assembly: GCA_037833965.1. Taxonomy (NCBI): domain Eukaryota; kingdom Viridiplantae; phylum Streptophyta; class Marchantiopsida; order Marchantiales; family Marchantiaceae; genus Marchantia; species Marchantia polymorpha. The sequence goes on from AP031357.1 coordinate 1,925,580, forward strand.
GAAGTAGGCAGTCCAAACCGGGTTTCCTACACTAGCAGCAAGCTAGTGGAAGTGTTGTAAAAGCCGGAGTTGGAAGTCACTGCCCGCAGCTTTGCCGAGTGTGCTCGTGAGAGACTTTCCCCCCTGAAATCTTGAGTAGAGGTCCTAACGGATCTCTGAGTTGTGTGTCTGTAGTTTCAGGTGTGTGTGTGTGTGTGTGTGTGTGTGTGTGTGTGTTACGCTGCACTGTGCGACCTCCGAGTGCGCTCCGAGTGGACACTTGCAGTATTTCTGGGAGTGACAGTTGCCTGAGAATTCAAACTCCTCAATAGTCTGTCAAAACGTGACACTTTATACCCTGTGTGTTCCTCTGTCCCTGTGGGTTCGACCTTTCTACCACTATATTGCAGTTTTAGCCTTTAGTGGGTTATTACAGGTGGAGACGGCGAGGCGAGTCGCCCACTGTCTCAAGGGCTACGCCCACTGGGAAGTGAAGGCGCAGGAGAAACTCACACTGCGTGAGTTTGAATTGCGCGTAGCCGGGTTGTTGTCAGGCGACAGTAGGAGTCGACGGAAGGTAGCGAAGAAGCTCGATGCCTTTCTGTCGAAGGCACAGGATACCATGTCCGCCCTCGAAGGGGAGGTGTCCGCGGCGTTGCAGCGGTTGGGACTGCGCAGTCGCGCGGAAGATTGGCAGGGTAGAGAGTTAGTGCGCGGCAGTCGGCCGCGCAGGAGACGTAGTACAGGTTCCGCGGAGTGTAGTGTAGCGTGGTTCCGTGCAGGCGTGTAGCGTAGTGCAGTGTAGTGCTAGTTAGGACTTAGAAGGTATAAAATAGTTCCAGGCGTTTTGCCTGGGGTTCTTTCCCATCAGAAGTGCAGATCAGGAACCCATTTCCTTTGCGTGTTTGTGTCCTTGAGTTCTGTCACCACGCACGAGGAGTTACAACTTAGCGTTCCGCATTTTGTAGCTGAAGGCCTTCGGCCGAATGTTCAGAGCTAGTACATTGGTTAGAGACTTGAGTAGTTCGGATCTGCACCTGCGGGTGACTGCCGATGCTCAGAGCCAGTGACTAGTTAGATACTTGAACAGTTTCGCCCCTACACCTTCGAGTGTTTCTTTCTGATTGTACTCCCTTGGGATTTTTCCCCTGAATGCCAAAGTGAAGTTTTGCTACTTCGTGTAAGCCTTGGTTGTAAATTCAGGTTACGCTGCAGCAGGTGCCTTGAGGGTAACCCCTGTAGTATTTCTGGGAATGACAAGTGCCTGAGAATTCAAACTCTTCAATAGACTGTTGTTGTGTTACTGGAATGTTTCACAGTGAGTCCTTCAGTGCGGACCTGTGTTCTCTGCGCGTTCTGTGAGTTGAGAGTGTTGTTCACCGCGTAGGAGTGACTTCGATCCGAAGTAGGCAGTCCAAACCGGGTTTCCTACACTAGCAGCAAGCTAGTGGAAGTGTTGTAAAAGCCGGAGTTGGAAGTCACTGCCCGCAGCTTTGCCGAGTGTGCTCGCGAGAGACTTTCCCCCTGAAATCTTGAAGTAGAGGTCCTAACGGATCTCTGGGTTGTATTTCTGTAGCTTCAGGTGTGTGTGTGTGTGTGTGTGTTACGCTGCACTGTGCGACCTCCGAGTGCGCTCCGAGTGGACACTTGCAGTATTTCTGGGAGTGACAGTCGCCTGAGAATTCAAACTCATCAATAGTCTGTTAAACGTGACACTTTGTACCCTGTGTGTTCCTCTGTCCCTGTGGGTTCGACCTTTCTACCACTATATTGCAGTTTTAGCCTTTAGTGGGTTATTACACCCGGTCGAAGGTCATGGTCGGCTCCTGCTCGTGAAGAACGTCTCACTTGATGGCCGCGCCGGCTGTACGCTGGAACGGTCTTCGCTCTCACGCGCGGCTTCACGCTCCGCCGTCGTCGATTAAACTCTCACGCTCGAATTGGCGGATTTGAACTCCGCGAGCGTATTACCCCGCGGACATGGGGGCGTAGCGCCGAAGGCGAGTTTTCCGCCTTGCGCGGTACACTTGTTCGTACCGCCCCTCGGCCAATCCCCCTCTGCCTTGACGCGTGTGTCCGCATGTCGGACAAAAGTTCAACTCCTGCCTGTGCGCAGGCAGGAGCCTCGGCGGATTCTCCGCCGGCGCGGAACTTGAACATCCTCCTGTGCACAGGCGTCCGCCTGTGCGCAGGCGAATTCCGTGCGCGGCGCTGCGCTGGCGCGGAAGGCGTTGACCGTGGTCAGCCGTCTCCGTCCAGTCTGTCCGTTCCTTGTCTCTTCGTCGGCGCTTCCGCCGCCGCAACTCCGTCCGTCCAAGAGCGCATCCACCCGTGCCGTCCGCATGGTCCGTACCGATTTGATTACTCTGGCGGCTCTTCCGCCGTACGCGGCGCTGCGCTGGCGCGGAAGACGCCGTACACTTTCTACCTCACAAGGCGCATTTCTAGGGCCCAAGGCGGATTTTCCGCCAACGCCGAAGTGCTTGTGCACAGGCGAGCGCCTGTGCGTAGGCGGACTTCGCGCCTCCCCTAACCCTACTTCGCCTGTGCACAGGCGAACGCCTTCGTCCGCGCATAGGACAAAACTTGATTCCCCCTTCCGCGTAGGCGGAATTCGCGCCGGTGGCGAACTCCTTCCGCCGTAGGCGACCGTCTCCGTTTCTTCCAATAGTGATAACTCCCTAAGTCCTCATCCGGTCCAAGCGTTCTTGGGCTCGTTGGAATCAATGCGTCGAGCTCTTTCCAACGGGACCCTAACTTGGTTAAGGCGCCCGAGGGTTGACCTAATTATGGAGGGTTTCCCTACAGCCGCGGACGCAACCTCCGAAGGCGGGTTTTGCGCCTTGCGTCGTAGGGGTCCTAACTGCAGAGCTCGCAGGGAGGGTGGTGCCTGTCCTTACTGCTGCACCCCAAATCCCAGATTCTACAAGATCCCTCGAGAATCCCCGCGATCTTCCGGATTCACTCCGTTTTGATGTACCAAAGGCTATTCACAATGCTGCCAGGGTACAGTTTTTCAAAAATGTTTTAATTTCCTCAAAATTGCCAAAAGTGGGGTACCACACTTCCAGAAGTGCCTTCCGCCGAAGACGACCCTCTGAGGATTGTTGGCTCGTCAGCCAAACTCTCTTCTGCTTCCGGCCTGCTGTCCGGTTCAACGCGCCGTTCAGTTGGCCTTCCTTCCGCTTGTCGACCTTCAGTCATCCGATTCGCAGTCGGCCGGCTGTCAGTCCGTCCATCTCCTCCCGAAGGCCGTGGTGCCTTCTGTGCAGAGGTTTCTGCCGTCTTCCCTAGAATCTGAGCGATTATCTCTTCCTGTGTGAGATTCCGCCGGGTCGGAGTTCGCCTGGTCTCCTCAGTAACAGTTGGCATTTTGCGTGCCCTCTGTTTTGGTCGACTGTGAGGCTCGGGGGTGGGCCGACCACGAGTCGGCGCAGCTGGCACTTCCGGCTGCCTGTCCTCAGGTCTCTCATCCCACTTCCGCTTTCGCGGAATGCGCTCACTTCGACGTTCTTCTACTGCTCTTGCTGGAGCCGGAGCCGGAGGCGTACTGGCAGGTTCCTCGTCCGGATCCGTGTCTACTTCGGCCTCCCTCGAATATCTACCTGGATAAGTCCGGGTCAGCTGCGGAAACCGAGTTTTCTCAGCATTCGTCAAACATCCCATCGCCCGGTAAAACACGATTAAGTAAGGCGATAGATGATTGAGGGTTCCTCCCCTCTCTTCTTGCGCATGTTGGCGCGTCACCTTCCACAAGAGCCGTGCCCAATGCACCGGAGCTCCTGACAGCACTAGCTCCACGAACTCTACCTGCCAACCATGCATGTAAGCGGTCTTGGTCGGCTGCAATATCTGCAGCAATGCCGTCGCGACATTTCTCCGCAATCGATCCTTGTAATCCCGTGTCCGGAAACCGTTCTTGGGATGTCTAGCCACCTTGAAGAGCTCATTGTAAGAGACTTCTTCCTCCTGGGTCACCTTCACGCTGTCGGCCTCGAAGAGGAGATCCCCTTCCTCGCCGGCACACCTGCCCAACACCTGCGCCCAATTGCAAATGTCCCATCTCTCTGGGTGTGGGCGAAATCCGCGAGAAGGCTTGTGTCTCTCTTGCAGATACTCGCGCACCATCTCCGGACATGTCCAATTCCACCCCCAGAGGAGAAAATCGAGCTTCAGCCTCAACAGCACATCTTGAAATGCGCGTAGACCGATCTGCGGCACCCTGAGTGGAGACACTCGCAGCTGGGGAACCTTCGACATTGCGTTGCCTGCACACACACAAACGTTCTCCCTTTCGCTCGCTCTCTCACAATCGCCACTGCGCGTCGGCCACTCAAGCACTAACTGCTCACTCTCTCTGCGCTCGTTCAAGATCGCTACTCCCAATTCTTTCAAGGTCCGCCAAGATCCTTGCGCAACTCGTCTCCGCACTCTCTACTCTCACTGCAGGTCGCTCCGCCCTTGCGCGTAATCTTGGAACTGGAAATCGCAAAGCCAAGAATGAGAGAATGAGACTGGAGTGCAGTCTTTTCTTCTCCGATTTCAAGAACGTCCAACGTTCTTACTGGTTGCAACGTACGCAGCCGGCTATACGGCTTAACGGTTCGCCCTTTGCATGCGCGAATTCACGTCTCCGCATTGCGCGCATTCACATGCTTAAACGTTGAATTCTCCCGCCGCCGCCACCTTCCGGACTCGAGTCCGCTGCAGGGTATTCGTCGGCCCTGTTGTCTTTTCCTAACCTGCCCTTCTCCGGAGGCGTGTCGCCGCTGGTGCGTTCATTATCCGTCGGCGCCTTGCTGGAGGCGCACATCCAGTCGGATCGAATTACGCCGGCGCGCAGTCGTACCGCCTATTTTGTCCTTTATGCCTCGTCCGTTGCTGCCGGCGCATATCCGTCAGCGCAACTCATGCCAGCGCATCCGGCCGTCAGCGCCACGTCGGAGGCGTACATCCGACCGGCGCTTTCCTTCCATGAACAGCCACCAAAGGCGCTTCCGACTCTGAGTTGGTTTCCTCCTATGAGCGCGTGATTCCGCCGAAGGCGTATCGCCGAGGGTGTACGGGAATCCCTTCCGGCTGTGAACCCTAGCGCGAACGGCGCATGTCCGGCTACGAGTTTTCCGACGCTCATAACTTCTCCATTCCTGATCCATCTCCGACGCTCTTGGACTCGTTAGAACGAGCGTCCCGCGCTCTTTCTAAGGCAACTTCAACCAACTGGATCTACCGTGTATCCCGATTGTTATGAAGGTTTTTCCTTTCCGCGCTAGCGGCGCTTCGCTGAAGGCGCACTCATGGTCGGATGCCTTTAGAGGTCCGGGCCCTTTTCCTGACGTCTTTAGCAAAACCTCCTCCTGAGGTGTCTGCGCCGGAAGCGTAGCTTCCTTATACGCTAGAGGCGCGTGAGTAGAGATACCTCAAAAAGGAGCTTTTGCCGAAGGCGCCGAAGACGTTGGCGTTGGTACATCCGACTACGTGATTCTTTGTGCCCTCGTGACGATCTCATCAATCCACTCTATTTAGCGTACCCTTCTCTAGCTACAAACACTGCTTTGGTACTAGTTTTCTAAAATTGTTTAAATTCTGCAAAAAAACAAAAAGTGTGTTACCACAGTAACAAATCATCTTTGAAGTTTTGAAAAACTATCTGTTTAACTGTTCAACATCTTTATTTTTGGCCTTTTGCCAGCATAGATGGCAAGATTTGAGCTAGACAAGCTAAATCTTATACAACTCTACGATGCAAACTTGAGAATTCTAGTATAGATCTATGGTCTCCGTCATCATTTGGATTGTTTATGCTACAACTCTAAAGTCCATGTAATATGTTGTTGACTTGCCAACTTCAAATTTTGAAACTTTGGCATATAATTCAATCTCTCCTAAACTTTGAATTAATTTTCAAGAAAGATGCCTATGATCATTTAAGGTTTAGCTATATGCCAAAATATCATATAAAAAACATATTATTTTAGATTGCATGAAGGTAACAAGAGCATTAATACGATCAAAATGTATCAATAGATATTTCTAGTGATTTTACCTAGTACAAATAATAGTTTTGTTATTAACTACATTTGCAATCTGGTTTGATTGTAATCGCTTTTTAGATTCAGATTAGTGAAGTATTTTGCTTCTAGAAGTTGATCAAACAAGTTATTCATACTAGATATTGATAATTTGGTTTCACCGTTTGTTGATTTCATTGACAGTAATCAACGCATACCCGCAAGCTGGGAGCTTGCGGGTATGTCTTCTTCACAAGTAGTATTAAAGCTCCATTTGATGAAATAAATCTTTTGCTCAAAATGTCTTTCACTTGAGCTTTGCTAAATGATGTGAAATTTTGCAAGTATGACCTACATGAAACTCTTGTGATCTACATGACTCTTTGGTTATAATTCTACAGTTAAATCAGCTAAAACAGACAACATTATACTTCATAAAAAGGTTGTTTAAAAAATTTTGAATATAAATTTTGTCTTTGTATCTGACAATGTTTCTTAAATGTCTTTGAAAGTATACTTCATCTCTCCAAAAATATGTTTTATCCATCACAATAAGAGTTAAATGACTATTTTGAGATCTAATCCTATATCTATAGATTCTTTAATCATTACTTTTATTAATTTTTCTTCTTCAATTTATCTCCAGATTATATTGCTCCATCCATGGCATTCATAGTATGATATCATATTGAACTAAACGAATTGCTCCCATTCAATTTACTCAAAGTATCTACATAAAGATAATTTACATTAAGTGGTAGTGTTTCTATTGCTTCAATTTGTTTGATTCACAATTCTATTTTTTCTATTTTTTACTTAAGTCATTCATCAACATCTTTACTAATTTCATTGTACATTTTATGATAGTAGGTTTTTTGTTGATCTATGATCAATCAGATGAGAGTTCTGATTGATCATTGATTGATATTTTTCCATCATGCCATTAGTTACAATCAATTGGATTTCATTCTTGCTACTTCCATGAACCTCTAACCTAATTTTCATTCCAACCTTGTCTTTTCTTTGTTTGTTTTGTGAAACCAATAAGATCACATGGTAAATTCATTGGTAATTTTTTTTTTTGAAACTATCTCATCAGCTTTTTGTGCTCCCCGTCCTTCATGTTGATGAAAGGTTGTTGCTACATTTAACATTCTTATTTTGTCATAGTCGAGTTTAAAAGTACTAAGCAAATTTTTTACATCCTCCCGTGATATTTTCGTTTACCACAAAACGATAATATGAAATGAATTGAATGAATGAATTGAAGCTAGAAAGTTCATATGTTCTTGACAGCTATAAAATTTTACGGTTATATCTTGTGTAAGACTCTTATTTAGACTCAATAAAAACTGTTAGAATTTATCGAGCACTTATAATGCATTTTGAGAGTTTCTGCATCTAGTTCAAAGTCTCCGTATACAAACTCATAAAATGAAAATCTGCAAGTAGTTTTCATCTCATTATTTTTTTGTATACTGAAATACATATGTACATAACTCGCTGGAGAGAATTATGTGGAGGGAAAAAAAATAAAAATAATCTCTGCTTAGTATGATACAAGCGAAATCCGAGCACTTGATGGAGACCATTCTATGTAATAACCAATCAAGAGCTATTTCTACCTACGACGACCTCCAAACCTATGTACAAAGAGGAAAAAAAAAAGATTATGTCCTCTTAGTATGATACAAGCGATATCCAAGCGACTTGATGGAGACCATTCTATGTAATAACCAATCAAGAGCTATTTCTACCTACGAGAAGAGGGACGACCTCCAAACCTATATACAAAGTGAATGGTAGAGCGAGACCTTTGCTTCGTTATGACTAAGTACCCACAGGTGAAGATCAAATGCCTACCGTGCAAGAAAAGAATCCACAATTTAGAAATACGCCTACCGAAGTGATTATCTCTCACTTGTGAAATCGGACTTACGGAGTATATGGACCAATACGTCCGCCATCCTACGGTTCGTTTGGAAAGTCCGCCTTCCTACGGTTCGTTTCATAGTCGAGTCTAGATTCCCATGTTGATTTGCTCTTCTCTGCCTCGTAAATGTTCGAGCTGACAGATGGAGCTGGTGCTGGGTCGTCAGATTGGCTCGCCAAAGGCCCAAATAAGAACGCCAACTTCCTTGGAGAAGTTCGAAGAAAACCCCAGTAGATGCAGCTGAGGACAAGAAGCCAGGATCCGATGATGCCACTGACAATGCCGAAGAAGTCCCACGCCCTTGATCTAAGTGATTTGTTTCGGAATTTATAGCAGGCAAACATGGTCTTTCCAGATTCAATATCGTCTGCACTGAAGACGTACTGTTTCCAAGGTTCTTGCCAAGTGTCGGTCATGTTCTTGTACGTGCCAGTCAGCCAACAGCCCTTGGAGTTGCCAGAACTGCAGGTCAATTCATGTATCGACGATATCGACGATATCCGCTCCTCGAACCCAACACCCTCCTTCTCGTTCTCGTCCTCGTACACCACCAGAACGCCAGTGTAACTATTCTTGCAGACCAACGAGAAAGGAGATGCTCTCCATGCAGGGTCAATGACGAGGTTGTTTAACGCAACTTCTCCAGTGATCCATTGGCCGTCAAAAAGCACTTGTGTTGGTATGACCTCTTGGCACTGATAATCTTGACACAGAATGTCAGACACGCTTGTGTTTCTCGAATCGATCACAAAGCGTAAATCAGATCCGCTCACAATTTCCTCACACTTCGTTCGATTTATCTGATAGTCAGGTCCGGTGGCGTAGAACTCGCACTGCACATTGAGTTCCTCCGAGTTGACAGACTCAAAGGAGTAAATGGGCGCTATCTCGCAAATCGATCTGCCAGTACAAATCACCACCTTGGTCTTTTTGTCACCACATTCCTCTAATCTGCCAAAATAATCTGTAACCGAAAGCCACACTGTCCCTTCTCGATTCACCTCCAAGAAACTCAGATTGTACCTCAAATCGTGCTCGATTTCACTTATATTTGCGTAGAGAAGACGCGGGTAGAAGACCAATGTCGTATTTTCTGGAGCATCTAGATATGGCTTGAGTTCAATTGCTATCTTACTCAGTTCCACACCCCATGGCCTGTCGTATGTTCGGAAATACCGACAGAAGCCGAAGCACCCTTCAGCTTGACCAGGGACATGAGAAGAATACTCATCGCAGAAAACCCAGGAAAAGTCATTTGATATATTTTTTGCCTGCTCAGAATCGTACTTCTTCCAAAGCGATTCGCACTCTGTGCAGTTTGTGCAATTGTAGTCGATTGTCGCTCGGATGAAGCCTGGGGGCACAGTAAAGAAGCTATCTGAACTCAGTGCTTCCAGTGATAAATATCCCACCTGACCTGCAACATACACAGAAGGAAGATATATCAGCCATAAAGTACCACGTCATACCAGCTGATAAGAATGATCAAGCGAGATGGAATCTTGATTGAGGACGAATCTGAGTGCTCGGTAAACGCAACAGACCTACGTAGCCTATTTTATCCAGTTTTGAGGACAAATTGGCCAGGTGTGTTCCAAATGTCGCGTCTGCAGAATCGTTGATAGCCTGAGCCTTTAGTTCTAAAGACTCCCACTTCCGTCGCTGACCGTCGTTAAAGGATCGGTTTAAAACCTTTTTGTTCGTCAAATCATTTGTGATTACTTTCCAGAAATCGTGGCGGTACGCCGGATTGTACTGTATAATGTTTAACTCTCCCACCGCTTCTTCTGGATTGTAACAGCGATTGATGGTCTTGTTCCTTGTGTCGCGGTTGACGACGCTCCGGATTTCAGACGGGAAGTCACAAGCGCAGATATAGCCATCATTGGCTGCGTCCTCCAAGTCCTTCGGCGACACGAACTTGTTGTCCATTACCGTACTCGTTCCATTATCTTTCGTTTCTTTCAGGTAGAAACTGAAGAGAAGGATGGCGCCCACCAGATAGATCACTGTAAGCAGGCTCCCTACGATGTAGCGCCACGGTAAAGGAATTTCAGTTGGCACTTCGAACACGTTGCAGAACGTTGAGAATGTTCGTCCCGGAGGATTCGGTTTCCCATCCGTCTGCACTGCAGGATTGTCGCTTTTCTTGATGTTGAGTGCCATGGGCGCTGCATCTTTTCCTAGCGTTGGGCTCATGGTTCGACGGAAGAATGCGCTTGTTCCGAGTATTTCAACACCCGCTTCGACCTACCGCTCAAAAGAAGAATCTGCACTATTACACAGATCAGTTAGTTGTAGTTCACACTCCAGAATCTCAATTTTGCTCGACCAGTCCTCGGTATAAAGCTTTCTTGGCACACCGCACTTTGTATCACTCATTCATGGATGATACTAACTTCACATATTAACTAACATTCAGTTGATGGACAGATATGGTGGATTCTATGGTTTCGAAACTCTATGTATTCATCGACTTTTGAGAACTCGTTCGGAGACTCGCTGACCACTGGCAGTGGAAGGCATATAGAAGCTTTCACACATGAACTCGAGCGCTCAGTAAAATAAAAGACTTCATGCTTCGTTCTTTCATTCGTTCAGTCACTGAAAAATTGAATGTACATCCGGAGAATGACAACTACCTATAACCATACGAGTCTGTATCAGCATGAATTCTTGCTCAGCTCAGCTGGGCCGTAAAGCTCCGAATCAACGTTTCTGCACATACATTTACAGAAGATCATTAACATTTTGCCACTGTACTTTTTGATGGCGTCCTTGTTTTGCTGCATGCAGTGATCGAGACTATTGGACGTGGATTGCAAAGTAAGATGGTATAGTTTCCCGCAACAAACATTGCTCGACTGGAGGTCTCTGAGAAGGAAGAAATTTACCAAATCGAAGAAGGATTTGTTAGCGAGGAAGGCAAAGAAGGTCCCTTCTGGGGGCTGTAGTCATCACTGTATTACCATTCTAGAAGAGCTAAAATTCTAACCTTTTTTCAAAATTTAACGGGCCAAGGGTGAAGTCAAATGGAGAGTCGGGCAGCTCTTGCTCTAACCACGTGAGCTATCTAATCAAAAAGAAAATCTGAACTATATACACTAACGCTCCACTTCAGGTTCAATTCCTGCAAAATCATCTCCAGACAACGATTTGCACGTTGATATCCGAGAGTGATGAACACGACTGCTGCCAGACTCGCGATGAGAATGTTTTATACCATTTTGAGCTTCAGGCCCACAAATCCTTTCTCCTTCCATTCGATTTTCCTCTGTTCGAGAACTAGCTGAGAACGGGGTCACAACCGGGTCTTCTGGGATTATTATAATACATTCTTAGTGAAGTTTGCCTGGCCCGCTGCAAAGCGTTGTGTAGTGTAAGATCCTCAGTGAAGACTTGGATCAGATAGCAGAAATCATAAAATATTTCGAAGAGCCCCAAATGTCAAACTGATTTTGCAGCACAGTATCTCACGGAGAGCTGCTTCGCATGTACATGAAGAAAAAGTTGAAGATAATATTAATCATTACTCATGGTCAATGGTGAGCCACGCCAGGTGTGCAAAAACTGCTTCTACTGGAAGGAAGAAACTGTAAGAAGGGTATAATACAGTAAGAAGGGAATATGGTGTACACCAGATTCCCGTCCTCTTGTACGTTGGCAATGTCTTTTCTTTGCTCGATGTGAGGAGAATTGCATTTTGCCTGAGCCCATGGCAATTGCAACAGGTTTTGTAGACATTCAGTCACCCATCAGATACAAGTGGAAGAGATCGGAGAAAACATAAAACCCTCCAAGAGCTTCAAAAGGCAAAGTGACCTGTTTGCCAATGAGATGTACCGTAAGCGATGGCAGGACGGCAAGCCAGAATATATCTCATACAGGGGCTCCTCATGCAAGTCACGGTAATCCTCCGCTAATCCAGCACTACCTGATTGTCACTATCTCATACAGGGCCTCCTCATGCAAGACACGGTAATCCTCCGCTGATCCAGCACTACCTGATAGTCACCGGTCCGGAAATTTACCGTGGTCTAATTTACCGGCATTTGCTTGAGTACTCGATTACATATAATATCCAGGAGCGTCCTCGATTGTTAAAGGATAAGGATGGAAGGAAAAAAATATGATTGAAACACGGATAGTTAAAGGAAAAGATTGAAAAGATATGTATAAATTAGAGGCCAAAGGTGGGGATTATTTTCAATATTTAAGCCGCTGAAATAACGCACAGAAAACGTTGAGGCCTCGTCTCGAAGTCACTGAAGCCGCTGACCTGTCATGTGCTCAGATGAACAATTATGACGGACGGAGATCTGGTCAAACAAAATATTTTAGAGATTCGTTGAGCTGGTGAATTAGTGAACTACATGTACAATATCGTATCAAAGAATACGTCAATCTGTCCAGTAGTGAATGATGAAAAGTTGAATAGATTATGATGTATAGTGCTTCTTCAATGTTTCTTCACTCATTTACCATTGCTATGTTCTTTTCGTAGGGCATCGATTATAATGGAAAAGACTCAATCCATGAGAAGACCAAAAAAGTAGAAATTCAACCTGAAGTCTGGCGAGGTCAACCAGGGCCTTAACTGATCGACCGACGCAACAACTTAAGCTCTCTGCAGGGAAACATTCAGTTTCCCAGCCGAGAACTTCATTACCCGGCGCGGTTGCGATCTTTGTTTCAAGTGACCACTGTCGGCCTCAATGCAAGTACATTTTGCTGTTCGTATTCAATGATATTATTTGAATTTGATGAACATGTCAAGGTGCTAGTTGACTGATCTTCGCCCATGAGTAATCTCCATCCGAAGTTGACGATGTAGAATTCTGACGCTTGAGAAACAAGATCTCGTTAGTCCCTGAATCGTCTCAATGTCAATGTTATCCGTACAACGGCTGACCTTGATAGGGCAGCCGCGACGCTTTGCTGTTTGGTTTCGTCGAAGTCAAAGTTTTGTCTTCTCTTGACATTCTAATTGCGTTATAAATTTGTCCAGATTCCTGTATTTGATGAAATTATTATGTCTGTTTGTTAGCACGTGCCAAACGCAAATGACTTAGCACCTGTTGGTACCCTAAACCCACCACCTGGAAGAGAATCTGCACTGAACGACCTCACTCTGACGTCAAACTGGCCCACACGCTTCAAAGGCTATGTCTCGAAAGTACAGCAAGAGAATCCGTACAACTTTATTATACTGCAGGCTAGAACAACCCCGATCCTATTACTGTGGGCCTACGGTATATAATCACCGTTGTGACGGCCCTTCCTTTGTCACCGCCTCAAGACCTTCCTTTGTCACCGCCTCAAGACCGGTAAATTCTCTGGAATTCAAATTCGACACATGGAGACCTGTTGGCGCATGGAATAGTGTGCGTCACAACAGCCTTTGGTTCATATTTTGGATATTCGGCTGGTATTCTCATCAGCAGTGTGTTCAGCCCAGAGCGAACTATTCTTTCGCCTTTTACTAAAGAATTTGGTGTGCGGAACACAGAAGCGGCTTGTTCAAATTTTTGGAACGCTCCTTCGTTAGAGCACCCATCTAACGAAACCAAACAAGGAAATCAGAGCTTCTGAGTAGAAAGATTCATGAGTCAACACAGTTCGCGTACACATCCGGATCTTGTTATCAATGACACAATAGCTTAATACGATTTACTCTGGGAGTTGAAAGACTCAAATGAACTGTTTAGTAAAAAAGGATCGATCTCGAGGCTACAGTAATAGAGTTCCATATGGTCTTATATATGCCCACGCTGAGATCAGGTACGGGAAAGTTGAGACATTTAGCTCGTTGAACCTCGGCAATTCCTTGGAATCGGCGTGCCTGGCAAGGTGGTGCAGAATTGCAAAAACGGCAGCAGACATGTTTCTGGTCGCAAGGTTGATGATATGGTGGGGTTTAAAGTGGTGAATAGACTGTAATCTGAGTACCTCGAACTCAGCATGCTCTTTCTTAATTCAGGTTCTTTCATTTCAGCTTCGCAAATTTAACAAAATCATCCAGTGTGCCATGGACTCCCAGAAAGTCAAAACACAAAAGTGCCATGAAGATTCGAGAGAGGTTTTCTGTTTCCACCATGGCACTTTGAGGAAACTTCTTCTTCGGCACTGCCAACTTCAGTAAATTGCAGGAAGTCACCCATCACAACTTATTGCAGCAATTCATCAACACTGATTTGATTGTAGACATGGGCACGGATTTGAGAAAGTGGATAATGGGACACATACACGTCTTATGACAGGGTCGGGACTATTGCGCTTTCCTGAAACTCTTCCGGGTTGACGATCCCGAGAGCCACTGCAGGAGAAAAGAGACCAGACGGACGAGAAAACAGCATGCAAGGTTCAGTGCTGGAAGGGACGGGGAGAGAAACGGAGAGCAAGGCTGACATCGAGCTTTTAGAAAGCCATAGGAGAAAGAAGAAAACCAAGTAAAATTTGAAACCCCGCGAGTTCTCTCAAAGCAGCGACGACAGTAAAAACCCTGGCCAAATACAAACGCAACTGTCTTGACAATTGTAACTCATCAGCTTGTATGCAGAAATCATTTGACAAATTGCCACCTCCGAGCTCGCCTGCTCCACCATCGCCAATCCGAGATTACATCACAAAAAATGGTAGAAGAAAAGGCCGGCCAGAGTCGTCTTGGGGGCGAAACGCGATACCCAGTTAATGGTGACAGTGAAACCCACTGGGTGACGGTGACAAACGAACGGTGTAAGTATACCGTGAGCCCGGAGAACATACAGTAGCCAGAATCTTTATTAGACTGCAAGACTTCACGCGACACCAAACTGTCTCACAAGGTTTGAAATTGTTGGTGATAACAATAGGTCAGTGACACCTGGAATGAAAGTAAGAGATCTATCAGCAGAGGTAAACTATGAAGTGTCGTTTTCGGGCACTGCCGTCCACTAAGCTCTTATGAGTATGTTAGCTAGCGATTATAGTGAGATTAGGGTTAGGGTTAGATTCGACCTTCTGTCTTGTATATATGGCCAAGGCCAAACCTGAAATATAATCTGTCTTAGTCGGTCTGACTGAACCTCGAGTCACTACATGGTATCAGAGCGGGTTCTCACACTCAGCTGTTAGTCTACTTTCTCGAAGTCTTGTAACATCTGTCGACAGTTAAGAAGCAGAAACGAGCTAGTGTTCAGACAATAGAAGCAGGTCCAGGAGGTGTAAGAGTTGAACAAGCTAGCATGGCTTCTAGAGATGTTTCCATGGGAGATTCCTCCAAGTTGGAAGGAAACCTTAACTATAGCGTTTGGAGTTTTAAAATGAGGAACATGCTTAGCAGAGAAGATACATGGAGACTTGTTGACCCACCTGCAGGTACAGTAGCACCGACGACTCCCGCTCAGATTGCAGCGCTGCAGCTACAGAAGAACAAGGCCTTGACAATGATCGCACTCTCAGTGAGAGATAACGTCATCCCTTACATCTCCAACGTCACAGAACCAGATGAGTGCTGGAGGGTTCTGAAAGACCTTTATGCCAACAACACTAACTCACGCAAGTTGTTGCTACGCAGAAAGCTAACAAATTTGAAGATGCAGGAGGGTAGCTCAATGTCAGAGTTTTTGCAGCACCTGAAAGAACTGCTTAACGAGTTTGCATGCATCGGCTTGACAGTCACCGATGCTGAGATCGTTGAACACGTTCTAATGGCGCTTCCTGAGTCTTACGAAGGACTTGTCAATACATTAATGTATCGACCTGCATTGCCCACCGCTTCAGAACTTACAGTAATTCTCATGGAGGATGACATCCGTTGAGAGCTCAGAGTCGGCAAACGTGTCGAAGATGAAGCTCTGTTCATCAAGAGTGGTAACAAGAAGTTGGGAGCGGGCAACCGCCGTTCCAGTCCTGGAGGAGAGAACGCAAGATCCAAAACAAAGAAGAACCGTGTTTGCCACTATTGTGGATCAAAGTAACACTGGATGCGGAGTTGTACACACCTGGCTGCAGAGATCAAGAATCGCAAGGCTCGCAGACTGGAGTCCAACCCATCAATCAACCTAACCGACATCACGATCGACAACTTCATCGACAGGGACGATGAGGAGGGAAGCGATGGCGATTCAGGTCTGGCTGTCAACTTCACCGAATTGAACCTGGCTTGTAACCAAGATGACACACGCAACCAAGAGTGGTTCATTGATAGCGGAGCATCAAGACATGTCACAGGTTTGAAAAACTTACTAGGCGAGTTAGAAGAAGGTTGCCGCTCCAAGATCAGCACTGCATGAGGCCATTCCTTGAATGTTGAAAGAAAAGTAACTGTTGAAGTTCCTACCGGTTATGGCTCAATAAAATTTGACAATGTTTTGTATGTGCCTGGAGTTACAAAAAACTTACTGTCAGTTGGATCCATCACCGAAGGAAAGAAAAAAATGAAGGTACTGTTTGATTCAAACAAATTTTGGATCTTGAAAGGCTGTCCTGAACCTGATCCTAAGCATATTGTGACAACTGGGAGGAGAGACCGACGAAATGGGCTTTACCGATTCAAGCCATCACGACTCTCAGTCAACAGCATGGAGATTGCTACATCAAAGGACCAGCTTGCTGTGCTCTGGCACAATCGCTTGGGTCACGCCAGCTTCAAGATCATTGCCTTCATGAGCTCACATGGCAAGGCTTATGGCCTTCCACCGTTGTCACCCACTTCGTTTTTCTGTACCGCTTGTCGTTCAGGAAAGCAATGTCGAGAGCCGAAGCCCAAGCGTACAACTCCACAATCTGGCCGCTTGAAGCGAGACGAGCATTTGCGCACAGTTCGCCCACTTGAATTGCTGCACACTGACATCTGCGGGCCTCTCTCCGTTCCATCACTAGCGGGATCTTGCTATATTCTCACCATCACTGATGATTATAGTCGCCTCACATGGTTATTTTTTCTGAAGCACAAGTCAGAAACTCTGTCTAAGTTTAGACAGTTCAAGGCTACTCAAGAACTTCAGAGTGGTCATCGGATCAAGATCATTCGATTTGACAAAGGAGGAGAATTCACCTCCAAGGCATTCATCAATTTTTGCAGCGTATGGGGATAGTAAGACAGCTTACTCAGGCCCATGCTCCACATCAAAATGGAATAGCGGAAAGAAAGAATAGAAGTTTGTTGGAAAAGGCCAGATGTATGGCATTTGCCAGCAATACTCCTTCCTATTTGTGGCCCAAAGCAGTAGCAACTGCTAACTACGTAATCAATAGAACCGCTACTAGAGCAAATCACGGCACTACCCCTTACGAGAAGTTCACTGGCCACACTCCTTCGATCAGCCATCTGAGAACTTTTGGATGCCGCAGCTGCGTACTCAACACTTCTCCATCTCGGAAGAAATGGGCTCCTCGCTCATATGAATGTGTCTTCTTGGGTTATGATGAGACCTCAAGAGGCTTCAAGAGTTACAATCGATCGACACAAAAGATCCTTGTGTCTAAGGATGTTCAGTTTGACGAAAATCACTTTCCTTTCTCCTCATTAGTGTCCAAGGCCAATAACCTTACGGTGTCACCTGCAGGAGATGAATGGCCTGTCACGAAACATGTTGTGTTCCCAGAAGAGGAGCACACTCCCATTGCGACGAACGTTCCAGTTTCACCTTCTGGCTCAGTTCCATTTGTCTTTAAACATGATTTGAAAACAATTGTCACTACTGTATACTCTATTATGTCAAACAAATTTTCTATGTATTTGACTCTAATCACAATTATAATTTTTAAAAATTTCCTAATTGATTTTAATCAAGATACTTCAAAATATGTACAAAGTTCTTAAATGAAATCCTGATTTCAACTGCATCTTTTTGCTACTAGCAATCTAAGGATAGAGAGCCTAAATGAGAGTGTAATGTATACAAATTTTGAGATGAATATAACTAAAATTCATATTGAATTTTAGTAGGTTTCATGTACATGTATTATCAAACATTGCATTAAAAACATTTGTGTGTCAAACATTCATGTAAGTTTATAAATTTTATATTAAACATATCATGTAATTTTGAAATATATGTAATTTTCAGTAGCTTCCTTGCATCTAAATTGCAATTTGAGCAATAAAAAGGTTTATTCAAATTTAGTATATATCAAAATTATCGTTTTCTTTCATGTTAATGTTTGTTTTCAAAATTATCTTTGAAAAGCTATGAGAACTTGCATCTGATTTGAATTTCATATTTTATTCCAAAAAATAAAAGCTCAAGCTATATTATATTATTATATTATAGCAAAAACTATAATAATTTCAAACAAAGTTTTATTTATGTGCACATTTTTTCAAGCTTGTCAATTATTTATTCAAGTCTATGGCGAGGAAATTACTTGATGAGACTCCATCAAAACACAAATCCTTTACTTGGATCTATCAAATATCGTTTTATCTTATAGGATCCCAGGGACGTCACACGTCATGCATGTTCTAATATAGACAGAGGGTGCATGAGAAGGAACGAGCCAGAGCGTGGGGAGGTTGAGGATTCATAATCTATAGGAATAAGCTAGAGCAAGGGGAGGGCACAGATTGGAGAAATATTTTGTTCATTGAAACAAAGTCTGAATTTTGAATTCTTTCAGACTATGCTTGCTGAATGCTAAAGGAGTAATGTTGCAAAAAGTATCGATTAAAACAATTTAGTAATATGAAGAAAAAAATTTTATATTAAACATATCATGTAATTTTGAAATATGTAATTTATCAATAGCTTTCTTCTATTCAAATTTCAATTTGAGCAATAAAAAATTTTATATTCAATTTTTTTTATCAAATATTTTAGTTTTCTTTCATGTTAATGTCTTTATTCAAAATTATTTTTAAAAGCATTTGCTGTGAAAACATGCATCTGATCTGTATTTTATATTACATTCCAAAAAATTATAGCACAACCTATATTCTATTACTATATTATAGCAAAAGCTATAATATTTTCAAGCGAACTTTTATGTATGTGCACTTTTTTTCAAGCTTTTCACTTTTGTGCATGTGTTCAAGTTTTTGGCAAGAAAATTATTTGATAAGACAATGAAACACAAATAGCTTACTGGACCCATCAAGTATCAATTTATCTGATGGGATCCCAGCGCCCGCACACATGATGCATCTATCGACGGATGGTGTAAGAGGAGTAATGAGCCGGAGCGAGGATAGGGCACGGATCGAAGAAACAATTTGATCATTGTGACAAATTTTGAATTTTTACTTTGCTTGTTGAAGGACTAGTGAGGAGAGAACAAGACGATCAGACAGGTGCATGGCCATCGGTTGAGGCATTTGCTGAATGCTGAATAACTGAATATATGTGAATCATGTGCATTTGAATACAAAATTCAAATTTAGAATGAAGAGCACTTGGAGATTGTGTTCGTTCTACGTGAGCTCTCTTGATGCAAACAAAATGTGTCATTGGTTTTTATCGATCCATCGTCAGATATCCGTAGCTTGGACTTTTTCATGCCGTCACTTCCTCACACTATAGCCCGCAGCATGCACTAACAGGAGCAATTTTTAGAACTTGGTGACGATGTTGCCTCCGTGATATCCCATATGATAAAACGATAATTGATAGGTTCCACTAAGCTATTTATGTTACGATGTAGTTCAATCAAATAATCAGTTTTTGACCAAATGCAAAGTCTATTGACATCAATTATTATTATCAATAATATTTTCATTAATATAAAATTAATATATGCATACGCAGAAACAATAATTAGCAAAAATTGATTAAAGTCTTAGTGCATGTTCCTAAGCAGACATATTACTAATTTTTTTTAAAAAGAGCAATCTAGGTATATAAAAAAACCGTTGTGATTGCATACACGGCTGCTATTCGTAAATTTGCTGCACCAAACCTTCTCCACTACTTGTAAAAAACACCTCACACACTTCTCACATTATATGGTTACAACCAAGAAATCATCATCGGACACTCTTAGTATGAATAATTATCAACTTTGATATCTTCAAGAAGAATCTCATGAACTCGTAGATCTTTTCACTGCAATCATTGCTCGATCACACAAGAGCTTTTTACTTTCTAAGAAAGAACATTGATGTGAGTTTGATGAAGATCCGTCGATCAATTTGTAAAAGAAGCTCAAACTCATCATGTTGCAATCCTTCGACTCAAGATAGGCGACTTCAGTAGCTCACAAGAAACTTAGTCATTAGATGTTCTTAATTAATCTCTAAATATGAATGAATTTGTGATCCACATAGTGAAATCTGATCAAACCCTGCTCAGACCTCGAACTTTGCCACATAGTCTAAGGCAGCCTTAATTTTTGAGTCTGAAATGAACAATCACAGTCCATTGCGAGCTCTCGTATCAATTTTTTTTGCACTTGTGTCAAGGCTTTATCAAGTTTTGGCTGAGCAACGTAGATATGCTGAAAATCTGAACAAAAGAGACTCGAATTCTTTTCTGCTTTTTATCTTATTGCTCAAGATAACATACATTCTAGCCATTAAGTGACAAATTGAATTGTTGCCGAGCATTTCTTTTAATCTAGTTTTTGAAAAAAATGTATGATAATTTTACTAAGTTAATAAAATTAATTTTCAAATAGAATAAATAGAAAGATGTGGTATATTTCAAAATTGAAAAACTGTTTCATTTATGAAGATCTTCATTTCTTGTAGCTATTTGAATTTTCATGATTGTTGGGATGAAAGTCCAAAGTATCCAATTATGAAATACAAACTTTAGAAGTGCAAATGATATTCAGTTCAATCATGTCCGCTATCATCGAATACCGAATATCGATATTGCAAGTATGAGAAAACACATTTTTAAGTTACTCTTGACTAAATTACGCTATGATCTATCTCGTATTGTCATAGAGCCAAACATGAAGTTAGTAAGAAGTACTCATCAATTTCCAATTAGTTCATAAACAGAAATAACAATAACTTGATATATGCATTTGCTATAACATTCGTTATAACCTGAAAACTACTTGAATACTACAAACTACTTGAAAAAAGGTCGATCCGTTTCTGGTTACATAGCCTGAATATTACATGAATTTAAACCAAAAAATCTACTCCATCGCATTTTGCCTCCTCACTTAACCTTATGTAAAGGCCACACTCAGATTATAACAATTTAAATTCACGTTGACTTAACAAGTGTCGATCCATATGTTGAAATGTCAACAAAACTGACCAAAGCTCGGGAATTCATCGTGAATATTCTGTAGGAGTGTCTTTGTCTTCAACAATGATATGGTGCCCTTGCTGCTTATCCGTCCTTGTATGTGGGCAAATCATGCATACAGATAAATTTCTCTACTTTGAAGTAGATTGTGATGAGTGCTCAAAAGCGTCTTACAAACATGATACAATATAAGTGAGAATCTAATCGTTCAGCTCATTTTTTTGTATGCTTGTCTCGGTAACTTCTTCCTTCGCCTTCCTCCTCCAGGTGATGAGAACCCGGCAGACTTTATCAATAATCGTATTGCACGTTGAGAACGTTCGCTCATGTATATGTCTTCGCTCATGCGCATCAAAAGACTAAATTCATAACCCTAACTCTGATCTGTAAATGATATGAAAAGCAACCGCTGTACCTGGAGACATATACTAGTGTATGTCTCCAGATTATGATCTGATATGATCTGAAAGATGAAAAAGCTTTTATTCTGGCAAAGCTTATGATATATATGATCATGACACAGCTAAGGTAGCTTGTAGCACAGTTACAATGCTGTGGTCCGGTCTCAGGTACTTTGCGGTTTGTGATAAAGATTGTTCATCTTAACTCGGAACAGATCTTTCTAACTTCTGGTTTGTTGAATTCGCTAGCTGCTGCCCGATGAGGTCCATGCACACATTCCAGAACTCGGAGATGAGAGGGTACTTACCATGCCGTCGATTTGTATATCTTGATTTGTATATTTGTAATTTGCAAATTGATAAAATCTTAATTCTGTAATTAACCTTGTTTCCATTGGTATAAATGGACATACTTAACAAAAAAACTGTTGCTTCTATCAAGCATGACTTCTGGGAAAGTGGAACGTTTGCGGAGTTATCTAATTATGTGTTTTCACTCGTTGATACAGTTTTGAGGGCGCCGAAGAAGGATGCAAGTGCGGTGACAAGTGCTCGTGCAACCCTTGCAACTGCAAGTGAGAAAGCAATATCTAAAATTCCAAATCATTATATTTATATCCTTACAGAAGTCTAATTATGAAAACAGAAAGTGTTGTAATTTCGTCAAGACTTGAAGAATTATCTTCGGGATGAAATAAAATGCTTAATTCTATTGTATATCTGACGATAGAAATAAACTCAGCAGAATCTTATGCTGGAAAATTTCTGGTCAAAGACTGGTATCGAAAACCTACTGCATGCATGAAAGTAAGATATTTTGTATCTCGAAGACTCGGAGTAAGTACAGAATATGGTGAAGACTGATAGGACACAGTCCCATAATAGCCAAAACGGTGGCGAGGACCAAGTACTGATCCTAACTATAAATTTACTCATAGACACGTGGTAACAAGCAGCAAAGTAATCAACTTGTGGCAATTTATCTTAAATGCATCACAAGGAACTCTCAGATTGATTTCTACTGTGGAAAATGTGGGAAACCTTGCTCGCAGGTTGCGAAGTTTTCAGGTTATGAATTTTCTATTTTGGTCCTCGCATTCTTGTAATCGAAATTTCCGCTCTTTATCTTCGTTTGAGACAACTTCTATTCTGCGATATTAGATACATAAGTGCTAAACGCCTGTGAATATTATGTGATTACCTCGACTGGTTTACCCAGTCAATCGTTACAGCCCACTAGCTTGAGACCCCTATACTTGATTTTCCTGTCAGTACGAACATGAGGTAACGAAAGATTGAAGTGTTCTTCACTCTGGCTGCCTGAGGTTCGCAAAATACAGCATGTCAATCATGCCTTGATACACGTTTGTCATATCCTCTTGTTCGGGTTCTGTAAAATATAGCTTTATGTGAGTTCTGTTCCAGTGTGACCGAAATTCTGATTTTCTACCATGAAGCAGAAGACCAATCAACCAGTGGGGAAGAATGCAGCCAATATGAAAGGATTTAGTAGACAAAATTTTTTATCCTTCCTGCCACATTTCCTGCCACAATCACATTGACTTTTCTCACCTTTGTCTTTGGAATTCAACGAAGGGTCCGTCATATTCCCAGATGTTGTCAGATTCAGACATGGGATACGAAGAAATGGCTTTGAAGGATGCAAAAATATCTATGGTGTTTTTTTAAACTTTTGTCTTGCACATTCCACGACAAACATGGACATCCCAATAAACATTTCTCAGAAATACCTTGCACACTTCAGTAGAAGTGTAACACAATGTGGACTGAAAGTGATGGAAAGGTACCAAATGGGCAGCTGGAAGCCTTATCAGTATTATTAACGACAAATTCATCCTTCGAGCCGTGCGTGAAGTGCTGAAGAAAAAATGTTGCTTATTAAGAAGGATTGAAATTTTGAATTGATATTCTAGAGTCTATAAACGTACATCATAGCCCATTGTGGTAAAAAGTGTAATCCATATTATCTGTTTATGAATGACAATAATTTACTTTGCTTTGCGGAATATCATTAATAGGGCTGTTCTGGAGAGTTTGTTATCTGTAAGATCTCAGTTTGATAGTTTCTCCAACTCTCTAATGTGATCCTGGGTTGGAGTTTTATGTGTACTACAATTATTATAAAAGGTTAGGGTTTTATCTAGTGAGAAACAAGGGAATCACTTCTATAACTCAACCATCTCGAGAGATGGTAAAAACGTTTTGTTTCGTTATCAAATATCACGCTAAGTCCCTACAAGAACAATTGGAGCACGAATCCAGTCTCAAGAGGGCCTTGAAACCTACTTCAGTTCAGATCAAATCCTTAAGCTTGTATATGACTATAGCGAAATACAAATGCATCAACTGCCAAGTCAATAACTGTACTTTGTATCTTAAGAATCACTAAATCTTCCACTATTAGAGACAAAGAATATTGTAGAAATCCTCACAAATCTTCACGCCTGATGCCTTTCTCTCCTTTCCAATCACTTTGACAACAATCTCTAATATCTTGTCCACTTGTCATAAGTGATATCAGACCTTGTATATATTTTCTACACGCCAACCCCGTTGCTAGAGAGCTCTTGGAGACTCTCATAAACCACTTTCCACTAGCTCATAGAGGTATGAAGTGCTTATCACAACTTCACAACAAAGAATGCAACCACTTGTGGCTGCAAAGAAGGCTAAAACTTTTCCTTCAGTTGAGCCCATGTTAGCAAACCATTTGGGTCGGTGCTCTCGTGGTTATACCAATTACGTGCCTTCTTCCGCAGAAGACTAGGAAAAATCCGCAGTCGGTCCTCATCGGCGATCTCGCGGTTAGCGATAGACACTGACTCGAACAGCTTGATGTAGGAATCTGCATCATCGTCATCCCCGCTCCCTTTATACTTCGGATAGGAATGCTTGGTAATCGGCTGAGCGGAGGTCGTCCGCGCATTGGCTTTTCCGTCTGCCATAGGTGCGTCTGCGGACGATTCTCGGGCGGTCTGTTCTAAATCACGGAGGGAATCCGCGCAAGGGATATCTAGTGGAACTGTAAGCACAAAGTTTGGTTCCGAGTCACTGGGGGTATTTCCACCAATGGTGTCGGCCGGACTAGGCTAAGGTACTCTTTTTGGTGTTTTCTTATTCTGACGCCGTGTCTCTTCCACGGCTTTCTCTGAATCTCGACGGAACTTGCGGGCAGATCTCGCACTTAGTTTGCTCCCACTTGCTCCTGTCAACATTCACCGAGCATTGCTGCTTGTGTACCCCGGTGTTGAAGCACTGTCCCCGGCAGCGGCGCCAAAAAGAAGTTGTCGGCTTCTTATGTAATAACCCACTAAAGGCTAAAACTGTAATATAGTGGTAGAAAGGTCGAACCCACAGGGACAGAGGAACACACAGGGTACAGAGTGTCACATTTAACAGACTATTGAGGAGTTTGAATTCTCAGGCGACTGTCACTTCCAGAAATACTGCAAGTGTCCACTCGGAGCTCACTCGGAGGTCGCACAGTGCAGCGTAACACACACACACACACACACACACCTGAAACTACAGAAACACAACCCAGAGATCCGTTAGGACCTCTACTCAAGATTTCAGGGGGAAGGTCTCTCGCGAGCACTCAGCGAAGCTGCGGGTAGTGACTCCCAACTCCGGCTTTTACAACCCTTCCACTAGTTTTTGCTAGTGTGGGAAACCCGGATTGGACTTCCTACTTCGGATCGAAGTCACTCATACGCGGTGAACAACACTCTCAACTCACAAAACGCGCAGAGAACACAGGTCCGCACGGAAGGACTCACTGAGAAACATTCCAGTAACACACCATAACAGTATATTGAAGAGTTTGAATTCTTAGGCACTTGTCATTCCCAGAAATACTACAGGGGTTACCCTGAAGGCACCTGCTGCAGCGTAACCTGAATTTACAACCAAGACTTACACGAAGTAGCAAAACTTCACTTTGGCATTCAAGGAAAAAGTCCCGAAGAAGTACAATCAGAAACAACCACTCAAAGGTGTAAGGGGGAAAATGTTCAAGTATCTAACTCGTAATTGGCTCTGAGCATCGGCAATCACCCGCAGGTGTAGATCCGAACTTCTCAAATCTCTAACCAATGTACTAGCTCTGAACATTCAGCCGAAGGCCTTCAGCTACACAATGCGGATCGCCAAGGTGTAGCTCCTCTTGCGTGGTGACAGAACTAAGGACACAAACACGCAAAGAAAATGAGTTCCTGATCTGTACTTCTGATGTTGGGAAAGATCCCAAGGCAAGACGCCTTGAACTACTTTATACCTTCTAAGTACTAACTAGCACTACACTGCACTACGCTACACGCCGACACGGAACCACGCTACACTACACTCCGCGGAACCTGTGCTTCGCCTCCTGCGCGACGGACTGCCGCGCACTAACTCCCTACCCTGCCAGTCCTGAGCTCGACTGCACAGTCCCAACCGCCGCAACACCGCGGAAACCTCTGTCTCCAGGGTGGCCATGGTGTCTCATGCCTTCGATAGAAAAGAATCTAACTTCTTCGCTACTCTCCGCCGACTCCGACTGTCACCCGTCAACAACCCGGCTGCACAAAGCTCTAACTCCCACAGTGTGAGTCTCTCCTGCGCCGCCACTTCCCAGTGGGCGTAGCCCTTGAGACAGTGGGTGACTCGCCTCGCCATCTCTTCCTTCGTGCGATCTGCCTCTCGTCGGCGATCATCTTCAATTACTACCAATTGCGATTCGGCCTCCGCACGCTGTGCTCTCAATTCTCCGCACTCGGATTGCATCCTGCGGATTAATTCCTCATCCGCCTGTCGTGCGAGCTGACACTGCTCCAACAACCGCGTCTGTCGCACGAGCTCCTCTGACAAAATCCGATTCTAAGTCTTCTCAGAAATCAGTGCTTCCGTGACCTTCACCTGCTCCTTGGTGAGCTCTTCCAGTCTCCCATCCTTCACCTTGTCGTAGTGTTTGTACAATTTCTGATTGAGATTGTACTGACCCCAAAAGCATTCATGCTTCTCTCGCATCCTTAAGTTCCCGGTCCACCCGAGCTAGCAACTTGCTGGTGTGGACTTTAGTGCGAGTTCGCCTGCACACTAACTCGACGTAGGACCCAGGCTGGCGAGGATCCGCGTATTTCTCCATCTTGCGATCCAAGTATCTCAGCAGAGGTACTACCTGCTCACAAAGCGCCGCCGCCGGCGCACCAACTAATTCTTCCTCCTCCTCCTCCTCGGTGGATCCCGATCCCGACACTGATTCCGTGGATCCTCCTTCTTCATCATCCTCCGAATGGAGGATTTTGGTCGCCATTGATTGCGTCAGCGACTAGCCTTAGTGGGGCTCCGAGTGGTCTGCGTGTTCTGCCGCCAATGGCGCTCCTGCAGCCTCGCTGCTCCCTGCTAAAATGTCCAATGCTGTGGGTGAATGCGGCCGTGCCACATCCTCATCGTCTGCCTGTCGTGCCGCGACTGTAACTTCTTCGCCGCCGGCGTCTACCGCCGAAGGCGATCGTGCGGAATTTGTCTGCGCGGGGTGTAATTGTGCATCGCACGCACGAATTTCATCCTGCGGACAGTCAATCCGCTCCTCCGTTAGGTCTTGCTCCCCTGATCGGTCCTGCTCCCCCCTTAGGTTCTGCGCGAGGAATGCGTCCGGCCTACGCGTAGGCGCAAATCCCGGCGCTTCACCCGCCGAAGGCGCAGTGCCGAGGGCGTCTACCGCCGAAGGGTGTGTTTCTTCCCTCATCCTGTTGAGTCCGTGGAGTGGAAGCTGGTGAATCCTCCGCGTCGGTGTCTACCTCGTTATCCCGCACATACTTCCTAGGATGATCGACTGACAATGGCGGAAATCGAGCACGCTCCGCCGCGGTTAAACAATTCATCTCCCGATAAAAGTTTATCAAGAAGGGGGAGAGGTGATTGAGAGTTCCTCCTTGCTCCTCAAATGCATGCTGTCGCATCACCCTATGTAGGATACGCGACCAGTGAACTAGAGCTCCGGTCAATGTGAGCTCTACGAAAGACACCTGCCACAACGTGATGTACGTAGTGCGATGCGGCTGCAACAATTGCAGCAGCGCCATCGCTACGGTCCTGCGGAAACGATCTTTGTAGTCGCGGGTCTTGTACCCGTTCTTGGAAGACCTCTCCCGCTTGAACAATTCCACGAAGGAGGTTTCGTCCTGCTTCGTTACCTTGACGCTCTCACTCTCAAATAAGAGGTACCCGTCGTCACCTGTGCACCTCGCCAATGCCTGTGCCCAATCGTGGACAGTCCATCTATCTACGTGCGGACGCAATCCGCGCGTAGGTGGTCGCTCCTCGTCCAACCATTCGCGCACCATGTCTACTGTAATAACCCACCAAAGGCTAAAACTGCAGTATGGTGGTAAAAAGATCGAACCCACAGGGACAGAGGCAACACACAGAGTAAAAGTGTCACGTTTAACAGACTTTTGTAGAGTTTGAATTCTAGGCGACTGTCACTCCCAGAAATACTGCAGTGCTCGACTCGGAGGCTCGACTCGGAGGAGGAT
The DNA here is from genome assembly GCA_037833965.1 of Marchantia polymorpha subsp. ruderalis. Lineage (NCBI taxonomy): Eukaryota > Viridiplantae > Streptophyta > Marchantiopsida > Marchantiales > Marchantiaceae > Marchantia > Marchantia polymorpha. The sequence goes on from AP031357.1 coordinate 1,953,630, forward strand.
CTCAACTCGGAGGATGCTCGGAGGATGCACGGTACAGCGTGGTCACTCAACACACACACACACACACACCTGAAACTGGCAAAAAGCACAACTCGGAGGTCGGTCAGGACCTCCGCTTCGGATTTCAGGAGGAAAGTGTCTCACAAGTTCACTCAGAGGTTCTGCAGGTAGTGCCTCCCACTCCGGCTTTTACTGCCCTTCCGCCAGGAACTAGCGGGGGTACCCGGACTGGACTTCCCACTTCGGAACGAAGCCTCTACATACGCCGTGGACGTCACCCTCGACTATCACACCAAACGCAGGGAGTGCAGACCCGACTGAGAACTTACTGAAAACACGATCCAGTAACACACACACAACCTGAATTACAAACCAAGGTTTACACGAAGTAATGAAACTTCACATTGGCATTCAGGGGAAACTTCCCGTAGGAGTACAATCAGGATATGTCACTTGAAGGAGTAAGGGGGAACTGTTCAAGTATCTAACTCGCAGCCGGCTCTGAGCATCAGAAATCACCCGCAGGTGCAGATCCGCACTACTCAAGTCTCTAACCGGATGCTAGCTCTGAACATTCAGCCGAAGGCCTTCAACTACAACATACGGTAACTTCGCTATGCTGCAGCTTCTCTACGTGGTGCCAGGACCAAAATGCACAAACACGCCAAGAAAGTGAGTTCCTGATCTGCACTTCCGAAACTGGAAGAGTCCCAAGGCAAAACGCCTTGATCTACTTTATACTCTCAAAAGATCCTAACTAGCACTACGCTATCCTATCTACCACTCGCAGTATCTGCGCGAAACCAAACTACTCTATTGCACTCAGCAGATCCGGTGCTGCGCCTCCTGCGCGCCGGACTGCTCCGCTTACTATCTCTACCTTGCCAGTCTTCCGACCGGCTGCGTAACCCCAGGCGTCGGAGCGCTGTGGTGACTTCCGACTGCAAGTGCGCCATAGTGTCGCGCGCACCCGACAAGAAGGTTTCTAATTTTCTCGCCACTCGCCGCCGACTCCGACTGTCACCTTCCGTCAGTGCCGCCGCCCGAAGCTCGAACTCCCTGAGTGTGATCCTCTCTTGAGCTGCCACCTCCCAATGGGTGTATCCTTTTAGACAACGAGTCACCCGTGCCGCCAACTCTCCTCGCGCCCTGCAGCTGCTCTCCACCTCTGCCAGCTGCATTTCTAATTCCGCACGTTGTGCCCTCAAATCCGAGCACTCGGTTTGCAAGTTGCGCAACAACTCCTCATCCTCCTTGCGGGCTCTTTGACTTTCTTCTAAGGCGCGCGTCTGGCGCGCAAGCTCGGCTGCTAGGACTTTGTTCTGTCTCCGCTCCTCCTGCAATTCCGACTCGATCTTTGCCCGTATTAGTTCGGCATCCGCCTGACTTTTCGTCGCCGCATCCTCCCTCTGCTGCTGCAAGGCTTGGTATAGCTTCTGTGTGACCGCCAGGTGTTGTCGGAGGGCGGTGTTCCTATCCACGTATACTTGGCACCTAGAGGCCCACCTTGCCACCTTGCTCCTCGTCCTTCTCCTGATAGTCTCGACATAAGACTGCGGTTTTAAAGCACTTGCGTATTTGGATGTCTTGCGATCCAGATATCGCAGGAGTGGAACTATCTGTTCGCACAGCACCCCTGTTGGCGTTTCCTGCACCGAATCCGCTTCTTGCTCTTCCGAGCTCGTCTCATCCTCAGTCTCGAGGATTTCAGTCGCCACCGAATCCCTTGGCGACTCCCTGGAACTGTGGCGCGCAGCAGCTTCCGCTGCGACTGCTGCTCCACTGCCTGCTAAAATATCCAAGGCAGTGGGAGATCCCACTGCTTGAGCCCCTGTTCCGGCTCGATCTTCGGTTTGTGAAGGGGTCGACGCCGCAGTGACTTTTGTCACTCTTGCACCGCCCGCTTCTGTTGCCTGTCCTTCCGGCGCAATCTGCGCGGAAGGTGTCCTTGCTGAAGGTGCGTCCGCCGAAGGCGTCCGCACACTGGTCGTTGGCCCCATCCGTCTCGCAGTCGGCGAATCCGGCTGACTCTCTGTTGTCCGACTCGCAGTCGGCCGACCAGCAGTTGTCCGACTGGGAGTCGGATACACCCTGCGCGTCTTGACTCCACTTGGCCTGCTTGTTGGTGGCGTTCTTCCAGAAGTGCCTTCCGCCGAAGACGACCCTCTGAGGATTGTTGGCTCGTCAGCAAAACTCTCTTCTGCTTCCGGCCTGCTATCCGGTTCAACGCGCCGTTCAGTTGGCCTTCCTTCCGCTTGTCGACCTTCAGTCATCCGACTCGCAGTCGGCCGGCTGTTAGTCCGTCCATCTCCTCCCGAAGGCCGTGGTGCCTTCTGTGCAGAGGTATCTGCCGTCTTCCCTAGAATCTGAGCGATTATCTCTTCCTGTGTGAGATTCCGCCGGGTCGGAGTTCGCCTGGTCTCCTCAGTAACAAATGGCATTTTGCGTGCCCTCTGTTTTGGTCGACTGTGAGGCTCGGGGGTGGGCCGACCACGAGTCGGCGCAGCTGGCACTTCCGGCTGCCTGTCCTCAGGTCTCTCATCCCACTTCTGCTTTCGCGGAATGCGCTCACTTCGACGTTCTTCTGCTGCTCTTGCTGGAGCCGGAGCCGGAGGCGTACTGGCAGGTTCCTCGTCCGGATCTGTGTCTACTTCGGCCTCCCTCGAATATCTTCCTGGATAAGTCCGGGTCAGCTGCGGAAATCGAGTTTTCTCAGCATTCGTCAAACATCCCATCGCCCGGTAAAACACGATTAAGTAAGGCGATAGATGATTGAGGGTTCCTCCCCTCTCTTCTTGCGCATGTTGGCGCGTCACCTTCCACAGGAGCCGTGCCCAATGCACCGGAGCTCCTGACAGCACTAGCTCCACGAACTCTACCTGCCAACCATGCATGTAAGCGGTCTTGGTCGGCTGCAATATCTGCAGCAATGCCGTCGCGACATTTCTCCGCAATCGATCCTTGTAATCCCGTGTCCGGAAACCGTTCTTGGGATGTCTGGCCACTTTGAAGAGCTCATTGTAAGAGACTTCTTCCTCCTAGGACATCTTCACGCTATCGGCCTCGAAGAGGAGATCCCCTTCCTCGCCGGCACACCTGCCCAACACCTGCGCCCAATTGCAAATGTCCCATCTCTCTGGGTGTGGGCGAAATCCGCGAGAAGGCTTGTGTCTCTCCTGCAGATACTCGCGCATCATCTCCGGACATGTCCAATTCCACCCCCATAGGAGAAAATCGAGCTTCAGCCTCAACAGCACATCTTGAAATGCGCGTAGACCGATCTGCGGCACCCTGAGTGGAGACACTCGCAGCTGGGGAACCTTCGACATTGCGTTGCCTGCACACACACAAACGTTCTCCCTTTCGCTCGCTCTCTCACAATCGCCACTGCGCGTCGGCCACTCAAGCACTGACTGCTCACTCTCTCTGCGCTCGTTCAAGATCGCTACTCACAATTCTTTCAAGGTCCGCCAAGATCCTTGCGCAACTCGTCTCCGCACTCTCTACTCTCACTGCAGGTCGCTCCGCCCTTGCGCGTAATCTTGGAACTGGAAATCGCAAAGTCAAGAATGAGAGAATGAGACTGGAGCGCAGTCTTTTCTTCTCCGATTTCAAGAACGTCCAACGTTCTTACTGGTTGCAACGTACGCAGCCGGCTATACGGCTTAACGGTTCGCCCTTTGCATGCGCGAATTCACGTCTCCGCATTGCGCGCATTCGCATGCTTAAACGTTGAATTCTCCCGCCGCCGCCACCTTCCGGACTCGAGTCCGCTGCAGGGTATACGTCGGCCCTGTTGTCTTTTCCTAACCCGTCCTTCACCGGAGGCGTGTCGCCGCTGGTGCGTTCATTATCCGTCGGCGCAACTCATGCCAGCGCATCCGGCCGTCAGCGCCACGTCGGAGGCGTACATCCGACCGGCGCTTTCCTTCCATGAACAGCCGCCAAGGGCGCTTCCGACTCTGAGTTGGTTTCCTCCTGTGAGCGCGTGATTCCGCCGAAGGCGCATCGCCGAGGGCGTACGGGAATCCTTTCCGGCTGTGAACCCTAGCGCGAACGGCGCATGTCCGGCTACGAGTTTTCCGACGCTCATAACTTCTCTATTCCTGATCCATCTCCGACGCTCTTGGACTCGTTAGAACGAGCGTCCCGAGCTCTTTCTAATGCAACTTCAACCAACTGGATCTACCGTGTATTCCGATTGTTATGAAGGTTTTCCCTTTCCGCGCTAGCGGCGCTTCGCCGAAGGCGCACTCATGGTCGGATGCCTTTAGAGGTCCGGGCCCTTCTCCTGACGTCTTTAGCAAAACCTCCTCCTGAGGTGTCTGCGCCGGAAGCGTAGCTTCCTTATACGCTAGAGGCGCGTGAGTAGAGACACCTCAAAAAGGAGCTTTTGCCGAAGGCGCCGAAGACGTTGGCGTTGGTACATCCGACTACGTGATTCTTTGTGCCCTCGTGACGATCTCATCAATCCACTCTATTTAGCGTACCCTTCTCTAGCTACAACCACTGCTTTGGTACTAGTTTTCTAAAATTGTTTAAATTTTGAAAAAAAAACAAAAAGTGTGTTACCACAGGCTGCCTTCCTCTCTAACTTACAACCTAAATCTAACCCTAACTGTAAATCTGAATCCTTAGCCTACTGTACAGAGCCGCCAGCGCCTTCCCATCCAATATCTGAGGCTGAAAATTTGCACTCATGAGTGGCCGGCTGAGATCAACGGCCCCAGCAAATTTCAGATCCATCCAACCGTCCATCGCAAAGATATGGGCCTCGCCGTTTTGCGTCCCACACTTGACATATTCCCGCCAACTTCCGCCATCGGGAATCTTCTGCCACGTGGCACCGAAGTCCCTTGAGCCAAAGGCGGATCTTTCGCCGGCTCCTTTCCTTTCCTGCGCTGCACCGGAGGTGAGTCTCGCCTATGCGTAGGCGCTCGCCTATGCGCAGGCAGTCTCCCGTCCGCATGGATTACGTGATTCTTTGTGCCCTCGTGACGATCTCATCAATCCACTCTATTTAGCGTACCCTTCTCTAGCTACAAACACTGCTTTGGTACTAGTTTTCTAAAATTGTTTAAATTCTGCAAAAAAAACAAAAAGTGTGTTACCACATGCCCCCCTCCTCAATTGTGAGCGCCCACGCGAACATTTACACGTGGTATTTCTTCAGACGCCATCCGTTCACGCGGGTGCCTAACCATTCTCCCGTCAGTTCTGCGAGTTGGATGGATCCATTTGGAAAAACTTCTATCACCTTGTAAGGTCCCATCCACCTCAAGTGGAGCTTGCCTGGAAATCTAGCATGTCTTCTATCGTATAGCAGAGCCAAGTCGCCCTTCTTCAGCAGTACTGGTTTGAGCCTTCGATCGTACTTCTCCTTCCGCCTGAGTTGTAATTGCTTTGTCCGATCTTCGGCCTCTTGACGTCTTTACTCCAGTGCCATTACCTCTTGCAGTCGATATGCCTAACTTTCTTCCGCGTCCAGCCTTCTCTGATCTAAGGTCCTCTTGGTAGGTATCTCGAATTCGATGGGTAAGATCGGATGCTGCCCATAAACTAGGAAGTAAGGTGTTTGCCTGGTGGTGACTTTTTCTGCCGTTCTATATGCCCATAAGGCGGCCGGTAGCTTGGTGTCCCAGTCATGAGCATGGTTTACAGTCACCTTGAGGAGTATCTTACAGAGTAATCCATTGGACTTCTCTGTCAGACCATTTGCCTTGGGGTTGTATGGAGTAGTCTTTCGATGTTTAATCTGGAAGTGCCGCGTCAAACTCTCTATCACCTGATTCAGAAAGTGCGTCCCCCTGTCACTGACTATTTCTAGGGGGCACCCGTAGCGTGTGATGATTGATTCGAATAGGAACCGTGCTACTACGGCTGCGTCGTCGTGCCTTGTGGCTTCTGCCTCCACCATCTTGGTCGCATAGTCTGTTGCTACCAATATGTAGCGCCTGCGCGTGCCTTTAGTGACTGGTTGTATTGGTCCCACGAAGTCGATCCCCCATTTTTCAAACGGTGCCAATGGCATGATTGGTGTAAGAGGCCATCTCGTGGTCGGAGTCGGCCTTCCCGTCCTCTGGCAACTGTCGCATTTGCGAACGTAGTCGTGTACATCTTTGAACATCGTCGGCCACCAGTATCCTGCATTCACAATTTTGGTCACTGTATTTCTGGTGGCGTAGTGACCACCAGCGTCTTCTGTGTGCATGGCTTTGACAACTCGCGGGACTTCGGACTCCTCTAGACATCTGCACAACCTCTCGTCTGCCATTTTTTTAAACAAGACCCCTTGTTGAAGCTGGTAAGGTCCCGCTTTATGAACGAAGACTGTGCGCTGCTCCGCATCCAATCCTTCCGGACATTGGAGTGTGAGCAGAAACCTGTATAAGTCCGCGTACCTGGACTCATGGCTGGCGGACAACTGAAAAAGTTGTTCGTCGGGAAAATCATCCACTACCTCCTCCTCTATGGGTTCGGTCCATAGTCGGGAGAGGTAGTCCGCGTTCTCATGGTGAACGCCTTTCCGTGTCTGTACAGTGTAGGTGAATTCCTGCAGCAGTAGTACCCTGAGGTGTCTGCGCCGGAAGCGTAGCTTCCTTATACGCTAGAGGCGCGTGAGTAGAGACACCTCAAAAAGGAGCTTTTGCCGAAGGCGCCGAAGACGTTGGCGTTGGTACATCCGACTACGTGATTCTTTGTGCCCTCGTGACGATCTCATCAATCCACTCTATTTAGCGTACCCTTCTCTAGCTACAAACACTGCTTTGGTACTAGTTTTCTAAAATTGTTTAAATTTTGCAAAAAAAACAAAAAGTGTGTTACCACATCTACGCACACGTAATTCCATCCCCATAGCAAGAACTCAAGTTTCCTTGCAATCAACCGTTCCTCAAAAGCATGCAACCCATTCTGCGGAAGCTTGAGTGGCATCATCTGCAGCCTCATCGATTTCGACATCGCGTTCTTGAAATTGGTTCGCGCAACTCTCTCTCTGCTCTGCCCGAGCCTCTTGCTCGCGCTTCTGCCTCCTCTGCAAACTCTAATTTCTCTCAATTCCAACTGTCGCGCACTCAATTCTCTCTCATCCACCGAGTAACTCTCCGCGCGGTGATGTCTAGAACGTCTCTCAGCTAGCAGGTGGACGCGCGCAGCTCGCACCAGAAATTGAAATCACGAATTCAAGAATGGGGCGTCCTCTATCTCCTCGTAGGAGGTCATGGTCAGCTCTCGGTCGTGAAGGTCGAATCACTTGATGGCCGCGCCGGCTCCGCGGTATAACGGCCTTCTCTCTCACGCGCGGCTTCACGCTCTGCCGACGCCGACTTCACTCACACGCTCGAATTGATAATTTGAACTCCGCCAGCGTATCACGTCGCGGACATGGGCGCGCAGTGCCGAAGGCGGATTTCTCGCCGGCGCGCTACACTCCTTCGTACTTCACTTTGGCTAGTCCCGCTCCGCGCATAGGACAAAAGTCGAACTCCCTTCTACGTAGGCGGAATCCCGGGCGGAGTTTCCGCCGGCGCAAAACTTCATCTGCTTGTGCGTAGGCGCTCGCCTATGCGTAGGCGAATTCCGTTCACACACAGGACGTTCGTCTGCGCAGGTCCCTCGCCGCAGGCGCAGCGCCGAAGGCGGCTGTGCCGAAGGCGTTGACCGCAATCAACGGACTCCGTCTAGTCTGTCCGTTTCTCTCGCCTCTCCGTCGGCGCTCTTGTCTCCGTAATCCCGACCGGCCGAAGACGCACTCGTCCGTTCCGTCCGTATAGTCCGTACGGTCCGTACGGATTTTACTACTCCGTTGAGTCCTTGCCCATCCGTGATGCGCTGGCGCCGAAGGCGCCGTACAAGTTCTAACCCCGAAGGCGGATTTCTAGAGCCGAAGGCGGACTTCCCGCCGACGCCGAAGCGCCTATGCGTAGGCGATTCCCGTCCGCCTATGCGTAGGTGCAAGTCCTCCCCGCCTATGCGTAGGCGGCATTCTCGGCGGACATACCGCCGACGTCAAACCCTATTTCGCCTATGCGTAGGCGAACTTCCCTCGCCTATGCGTAGGCGAAGATCTTCGTATCTTTCGACCGTCACAACTCCCTGAGTCCTCATCCGTTGCAGGCGTTCTTGGGCTCGTTAGAATCAACGCGTCAAGTTCTTTCCAACGAAACCCTAACCAAGTCAAGGCGTTTGGGAATTGATCATATTCTGAGGGGTTTCTCTAGCGTCAAAGGCGCAGCGCCGAAGGCGGCTTAAGCGCCTTGCGCTGAAGGGGTGCTCCTTCAGAGTCCTTCATTTAGGGCGGCGCCTGTCCCAGACGTTGCGCCCAACTCCTGGATTCTATGAGATTCTTCGAGATTCTTTGAGATCATCCAGTTTCACTCTATTTTGATGCACCGATGGCTATTTACACTGCTGTCACGGTACAGTTTTCCGAAAATGTTTTAAATTCCGCAAAAATCCCAACAGTGGGGTACCACACCTTCAATTTGAGTCACGAAGTGCTTAGAGCTACAATTGAAGCGATCTTCTCATCGATCAGCAACCGGATTCTTAGCCAAACTCTGGTGCACCGAAACATTGAAGCTTGCAGACCACGCTGACCTGTACTGTATCATTCAGAAACATGAAGTTGTGCATGTACAAGTCACATCTTCCTTCTCACCTCATGCTTGAGCATATATTTCAAATTGTAGACAAAAGACATTATCAATCTGGAGTTTGGCTCACGTCAACAGCTAAGAATATGCTCTGCATTGATGAATCCCAATTATCTGTTAAGGACGGTAGTTGGCAACCACTGCCCACGGCAGTGGCAAAGGCGTAGAAGGTTTTAATATATTTCGCGGAACTTGCTGTTGAAATCCTATCGTGGATCTAAGATCAGCGATAGGAAAGCGATAAGATCCACATGATTTAAAGGAACTAAAACATGTGGATTCTTCGGCAGCACAATTCTATACCTCTTGCCTTTCACATCTTTTTCATTCCATTGTGATAACCCACTTTTTGTTTTTTGTCGGAACTAAAACATTTTTGAATAGTAAGTACCGCGGCAGCAACTGTAAATAGTAATCGGTACGCGAAACCAGAGTAAAAAGAGGATCGAGGACAATCAAGGGGTTTTGGGCTTAGGCCACAGTGGGACGCTTGGGACGGAACGGGCGGTTCATGCTGCAGGATTTGCTTCGAGCACCTTCGGCGGTATATCACTCATAACTTTTTCAATTCGTAACGCTTTGAGTTGCTTCGGGTCTTGTTGGAAAGAGCTCGACGCGTTGGTTCTAACGAGCCCAAGAACTTGTGAAACGTATGAGAGGTTACTGAGTTATGAGTGTCGGAAGTTACTGATGGGGGGCCTTCGGCAGTAGAGCGACTTTGGCGGTACGCCTTTGGCGGAAGAACCGCCGGAAGATGCGCCTTCGGCGGTAAACGCCTTCGGGTCAATGCCTTCGGCGATGCGGGAGAATGCATTTGGCGGAAGAGTGAATCCCTCATAACTTTTTCAATTTGCAACGTCTTGACTTGGTTAGGGTCACGTTGGAAAAAGCTCAACGCGTTGATTCTAACGAGCCCAAGAACGTTACGAACGGATGACTCCGGGAGTTATGAAGGTCGCAATATACTCAGCTTCTCGCCTACGAGTAGGCGAGGAAGGTTTGTCCTATGCGCGGACGAGAGAAGTCCGCCTACGCGTAGGCGCTTCTGCGTCAGCGGGAAATCCGCCTTCGGCCCTAGAAATGCGCCTTCGGGGTTGGAACTTGTACGGCGCCAGCGCAACAGCGCGGACGGACGCGGAGGCCTGCGAGTAGGCGGATAACAACGCGGACGCCAACGAGTACATAGGCAAACGCCTTTGGTGGAAGAGTAAAACCGTCATAATTTTCTCAAGTCTTAACGGTTTGACTTGGTTAGAGGCTCGTTGGAAAGACCTCGACGCGCCCGTTCCAACAAGCCCAAGAAAGTTTCAAACGAAGTAGGGATCTGTGAGTTATGAGCGACGGGAGTGACAATTATAGAAAGGCGACTCCATGCGGACGGGAGACTGCCTGCGCATAGGCGAGCGCCTACGCATAGGCGAGACTCACCTCCGGTGCAGCGCAGGAAAGGAAAGGAGCCGGCGAAAGATCCGCCTTCGGCTCAAGGGACTTCGGTGCCACGTGGCAGAAGATTCCCGATGGTGGAAGTTGGCGGGAATATGTCAAGTGTGGGACGCAAAACGGCGAGGCCCATATCTTTGCGATGGACGGTTGGATGGATCTGAAATTTGCTGGGGCCGTTGATCTCAGCCGGCCACGCATGAGTGCAAATTTTCAGCCTCAGATATTGGATGGGAAGGCGCTGGCGGCTCTGTACAGTAGGCTAAGGATTCAGATTTACAGTTAGGGTTAGATTTAGGTTGTAAGTTAGAGGGGAAGGCAGCCTGTGGTAACACACTTTTTGTTTTTTTTGCAGAATTTAAACAATTTTAGAAAACTAGTACCAAAGCAGTGGTTGTAGCTAGAGAAGGGTACGCTAAATAGAGTGGATTGATGAGATCGTCACGAGGGCACAAAGAATCACGTAGTCGGATGTACCAACGCCAACGTCTTCGGCGCCTTCGGCAAAAGCTCCTTTTTGAGGTGTCTCTACTCACGCGCCTCTAGCGTATAAGGAAGCTACGCTTCCGGCGCAGACACCTCAGGAGGAGGTTTTGCGAAAGACGTCAGGAGAAGGGCCCGGACCTCTAAAGGCATCCGACCATGAGTGCGCCTTCGGCGAAGCGCCGCTAGCGCGGAAAGGGAAAACCTTCATAACAATGGGGATTCACGGTAGATCCAGTTGGTTGAAGTTGCATTAGAAAGAGCTTGGGACGCTCGTTCTAACGAGTTCAAGAGCGTCGGAGATGGATCAGGAATGGAGAAGTTATGAGCGTCGGAAAACTCGTAGCCGGACATGCGCCGTTCGCGCTAGGGTTCACAGCCGGAAAGGATTCCCGTACGCCCTCGGCGATGCGCCTTCGGCGGAATCACGCGCTCACAGGAGAAAACCAACTCAGAGTCGGAAGCGCCCTTGGCGGCTGTTCATGGAAGGAAAGCGCCGGTCGGATGTACGCCTCCGACGTGGCGCTGACGGCCGGATGCGCTGGCATGAGTTGCGCTGACGGATATGCGCCGGCAGCAACGGACGAGGCATAAAGGACAAAATAGGCGGTATGACTGCGCGCCGGCGTAATTCGCTCCGGCTGGATGTGCGCCTCCAGCAAGGCGCCGACGGATAATGAACGCACCAGCGGCGACACGCCTCCGGTGAAGGACGGGTTAGGAAAAGACAACAGGGCCGACGTATACCCTGCAGCGGACTCGAGTCCGGAAGGTGGCGGCGGCGGGAGAATTCAACGTTTAAGCATGCGAATGCGCGCAATGCGGAGACGTGAATTCGCGCATGCAAAGGGCGAACCGTTAAGCCGTATAGCCGGCTGCGTACGTTGCAACCAGTAAGAACGTTGGACGTTCTTGAAATAGGAGAAGAAAAGACTGCGCTCCAGTCTCATTCTCTCATTCTTGACTTTGCGATTTCCAGTTCCAAAATTACGCGCAAGGGCGGAGCGACCTGCAGTGAGAGTAGAGAGTGCGGAGACGAGTTGCGCAAGGATCTTGGCGGACCTTGAAAGAATTGTGAGTAGCGATCTTGAACGAGCGCAGAGAGAGTGAGCAGTTTGTGCTTGAGTGGCCGACGCGCAGTGGCGATTGTGAGAGAGCGAGCGAAAGGGAGAACGTTTGTGTGTGTGCAGGCAACGCAATGTCGAAGGTTCCCCAGCTGCGAGTGTCTCCACTCAGGGTGCCGCAGATCGGTCTACGCGCATTTCAAGATGTGCTGTTGAGGCTGAAGCTCGATTTTCTCCTATGGGGGTGGAATTGGACATGTCCGGAGATGATGCGCGAGTATCTGCAGGAGAGACACAAGCCTTCTCGCGGATTTCGCCCACACCCAGAGAGATGGGACATTTGCAATTGGGCGCAGGTGTTGGGCAGGTGTGCCGGCGAGGAAGGGGATCTCCTCTTCGAGGCCGATAGCGTGAAGGTGTCCCAGGAGGAAGAAGTCTCTTACAATGAGCTCTTCAAAGTGGCCAGACATCCCAAGAACGGTTTCCGGACACGGGATTACAAGGATCGATTGCGGAGAAATGTCGCGACGGCATTGCTGCAGATATTGCAGCCGACCAAGACCGCTTACATGCATGGTTGGCAGGTAGAGTTCGTGGAGCTAGTGCTGTCAGGAGCTCCGGTGCATTGGGCACGGCTCCTGTGGAAGGTGACGCGCCAACATGCGCAAGAAGAGAGGGGAGGAACCCTCAATCATCTATCGCCTTACTTAATCGTGTTTTACCGGGCGATGGGATGTTTGACGAATGCTGAGAAAACTCGATTTCCGCAGCTGACCCGGACTTATCCAGGAAGATATTCGAGGGAGGCCGAAGTAGACACAGATCCGGACGAGGAACCTGCCAGTACGCCTCCGGCTCCGGCTCCAGCAAGAGCAGCAGAAGAACGTCGAAGTGAGCGCATTCCGCGAAAGCAGAAGTGGGATGAGAGACCTGAGGACAGGCAGCCGGAAGTGCCAGCTGCGCCGACTCGTGGTCGGCCCACCCCCGAGCCTCACAGTCGACCAAAACAGAGGGCACGCAAAATGCCAACTGTTACTAAGGAGACCAGGCGAACTCCGACCCGGCGGAATCTCACACAGGAAAAGATAATCGCTCAGATTCTAGGGAAGACGGCAGATACCTCTGCACAGAAGGCACCACGGCCTTCGGGAGGAGATGGACGGACTGACAGCCGGCCGACTGCGAGTCGGATGACTTAAGGTCGACAAGCGGAAGGAAGGCCAACTGAACGGCGCGTTGAACCGGATAGAAGGCCGGAAGCAGAAGAGAGTTTGGCTGACGAGCCAACAATCCTCAGAGGGTCGTCTTCGGCGGAAGGCACTTCTGGAAGAACGCCACCAACAAGCAGGCCAAGTGGAGTCAAGACGCGCAGGGTGTATCCGACTCCCAGTCGGACAACTGCTGGTCGGCCGACTGCGAGTCGGACAACGGAAAGTCAGCCGGATTCGCCGACAACGAGACGGATGGGGCCAACGACCAGTGTGCGGACGCCTTCGGCGGACGCACCTTCAGCAAGGACACCTTCCGCGCAGATTGCGCCGGAAGGACAGGCAGCAGAAGCGGGCGGTGCAAGAGTGACAAAAGTCACTGCGGCGTTGACCCCTTCACAAACCGAAGATCGAGCCGGAACAGGGGCTCAAGCAGTGGGATCTCCCACTGCCCTGGATATTTTAGCAGGCAGTGGAGCAGCAGTCGCAGCGGAAGCTGCTGCGCGCCACAGTTCCAGGGAGTCGCCAAGGGATTCGGTGGCGACTGAAATCCTCGAGACTGAGGATGAGACGAGCTCGGAAGAGCAAGAAGCGGATTCGGTGCAGAAAACGCCAACAGGGGTGCTGTGCGAACAGATAGTTCCACTCCTGCGATATCTGGATCGCAAGACATCCAAATACGCAAGTGCTTTAAAACCGCAGTCTTATGTGAAGACTATCAGGAGAAGGACGAGGAGCAAGGTGGCAAAGTGGGCCTCTAGGTGCGGAGTATATGTGGATAGGAACACCGCCCTCCGACAACACCTGGCGGTCACACAGAAGCTATACCAAGCCTTGCAGCAGCAGAGGGAGGAGGCGGCGACGAAAAGTCAGGCGGATGCCGAGCTAATACGGGCAAAGATCGAGTCGGAATTGCTGGAGGAGCGGAGACAGAACAAAGTCCTAGCAGCCGAGCTTGCGCGCCAGACGCGCGCCTTAGAAGAAAGTCAAAGAGCCCGCAAGGAGGATGAGGAGTTGCTGTGCAACTTGCAATCCGAGTGTTCGGATTTGAGGGCACAACGTGCGGGATTAGAAATGCAGCTGGCCGAGGTGGAGAGCAGCTGCAGGGCGCGAGGAGAGTTGGCGGCACAGGTGACTCGTTGTCTAAAAGGATACACCCATTGGGAGGTGGCAGCTCAAGAGAGGATCACACTCAGGGAGTTCGAGCTTCGGGCGGCAGCATTGACGGAAGGTGACAGTCGGAGTCGGCGGCGAGTGGCGAGAAAATTAGAAACCTTCTTGTCGGGTGCGCGCGACACTATGGCGCACTTGCAGTCGGAAGTCACCACAGCGCTCCGACGCCTGGGGTTACGCAGCCGGTCGGAAGACTGGCAAGGTAGAGATAGTAAGCAGAGCAGTCCGGCGCGCAGGAGGCGCAGCACCGGATCTGCTGAGTGCAGTAGAGTAGTTTGGTTTCGCGCAGATACTGCGAGTGGTAGATAGGATAGCGTAGTGCTAGTTAAAATCTTTTGAGAGTATAAAGTAGATCAAGGCGTTTTGCCTTGGGACTCTTCCAGGTTCGGAAGTGCAGATCAGGAACTCACTTTCTTGGCGTGTTTGTGCATTTGGTCCTGGCACCACGTAGAGAAGCTGCAGCATAGCGAAGTTACCGTATGTTGTAGTTGAAGGCCTTCGGCTGAATGTTCAGAGCTAGCACCCGGTTAGAGACTTGAGTAGTGCGGATCTGCACCTGCGGGTGATTTCTGATGCTCAGAGCCGGCTGCGAGTTAGATACTTGAACAGTTCTCCCTTACTCCTTCGAGTGACATATCCTGATTGTACTCCTACGGGAAGTTTCCCCTGAATGCCAATGTGAAGTTTCATTACTTCGTGTAAACCTTGGTTTGTAATTCAGGTTGTGTGTGTGTTACTGGATCGTGTTTTCAGTAAGTTCTCAGTCGGGTCTGCACTCCCTGCGTTTGGTGTGATAGTCGAGGGTGACGTCCACGGCGTATGTAGAGGCTTCGTTCCGAAGTGGGAAGTCCAGTCCGGGTACCCCCGCTAGTTCCTGGCGGAAGGGCAGTAAAAGCCGGAGTGGGAGACACTACCTGCAGAACCTCTGAGTGAACTTGTGAGACACTTTCCTCCTGAAATCCGAAGCGGAGGTCCTGACCGACCTCCAAGTTGTGCTTTTTGCCAGTTTCAGGTGTGTGTGTGTGTGTGTGTTGAGTGACCACGCTGTACCGTGCATCCTCCGAGCATCCTCCGAGTTGAGATCCTCCTCCGAGTCGAGCCTCCGAGTCGAGCACTGCAGTATTTCTGGGAGTGACAGTCGCCTAGAATTCAAACTCTACCAAAAGTCTGTTAAACGTGACACTTTTACTCTGTGTGTTGCCTCTGTCCCTGTGGGTTCGATCTTTTTACCACCATACTGCAGTTTTAGCCTTTGGTGGGTTATTACACAGCCGCCGACTCCTCAGGTGTAGGATCTGTTGCGGCTCGCACCATGGCATAGTGCAGTGTAGTGCTAGTTTGGACGTAGAAGGTATAAAGTAGTTCAAGGCGTCTTGCCTTGGGATCTTTCCCAACATTAGAAGTGCAGATCAGGAACTCATTTTCTCTGCGTGTTTGTGTCCTTAGTTCTGTCACCACGCAAGAGGAGCTGCACCTTAGCGATCCGCATCGTGTAGCTGAAGGCCTTCGGCCGAATGTTCAGAGCTAGTACATTGGTTAGAGACTTGAGTAGTTCGGATCTACACCTGCGGGTGATTGCCGATGCTCAGAGCCAGTGACTAGTTAGATACTTGAATAGTTTCGCCCCTACACCTTCGAGTGTTTGTTTCTGATTGTACTCCTTCAGATCCTACACCTGAGGAGTCGGCGGCTGCCTTCCCCTCTAACTTACAACCTAAATCTAACCCTAACCCTAAATCTGAATCCTAAGCCTACTGTACAGAGCCGCCAGCGCCTTACCATCCAAGATCTGAGGCTGAAAATTTGCAGGCATGCGTGGCCGGCCGAGATCAACGGCCCCACAAAATTTCAGATCCATCCGACCGTCCATCGCAAAGATATGGGCCCCGCAAGATCTCTGAACCTAGGCCAAAATTCCTTCTCCAAAATCCAAGGACTGTGGGTCCCACGCGTCCTACACGCAAGCCGCCTACTCGCAGGCCGCCTTGGGCCGAAGGCCCCTCTAACTGTTAACGCCGAAGGCCTCACGCCTAACCATGACAGCCGCTTTCGACGCTCATAACTCATTGACGCCTTATCCGTTTCAAGAGATCTTGGTCTCGTTGGAACCAGCTCGTCAAGTTCTTTCCAACGAGACCCGAATCAAGTCAAACCGCTAAGAATTGAGAAAGTTATGTCGGTTTTACTCTTCCGCCGAAGGCGTTCGCCTATCCAAAGTCCGTCCGCGGCGCTGAGCTGTCCGTCCGCTGCGCTGACCTGTCCGTCCGCGGCGCTGAGCTGGCGCAGAAGGCGCCGTACACTTTCTACCTCACAAGGCGCATTTCTAGGGCCCAAGGCGGATTTCCTGCCGACGCCGAAGCGCCTGTGCACAGGCGAACGCCTGTGCGCAGGCGAACTTCCTTCGTCCGCGCATAGGACAAAACTTTCTTCGCCTATGCGCAGGCGGAAAGCTGAGTATCTTGCGACCTTCATAACTCCCGGAATTCTCCTCTGTTCGTGGCGTTCTTGAGCTCGTTAGAATCAGCGCGTCGAGCTCTTTCCAACGAGACCCTAACCAAGTCGAGGCGTTGCGAATTGAGAAAGTTATGAGGGATTCACTCTTCCGCCGAATGCACTCTCCCGTATCGCCGAAGGCGTTGACCCGAAGGCGTTGACCGAAGGCGTCTACCGCCCAAGACGCATCTTCCGGCGGTTCTTCCGCCGAAGGCGTACCGCCAAAGTCGCTCTACCGCCGAAGGCCCCCCCCCCATCAGTAACTTCCGACACTCATAACTCAATGATCTCTCATCCGTTTCACAAGTTCTTGGGCTCGTTAGAACCAACGCGTCGAGCTCTTTCCAACGAGACCCTAAGCAACTCAAAGCGTTACGAATTGAGAAAGTTATGAGTGATCTACCGCCGAAGGTGCTCGAAGCGGATCCTACAGCATGAACCGCCCGTTCCGTCCCAAGCGTCCCACTGTGGCCTAAGCTCAAAACCCCTTGACTGTCCTAGATCCTCTGGTTTCGCGTACCGATTACTATTTACAGCTACTGCCGCGGTACTTACTATTCAAAAATGTTTTAGTTCCGATAAAAAACAAAAAGTGGGTTACCACAATTCCATTACGCTGTTCGTGATATAGCACACCTTTACTTTTTTAACTCATTCGTTTCAAGATTTCCGGCTGCTGTAATAACCCACTAAAGGCTAAAACTGCAATATAGTGGTAGAAAGGTTGAACCCACAGGGACTGTGGTAACACACTTTTTGTTTTTTTTGCAGAATTTAAACAATTTTAGAAAACTAGTACCGAAGCAGTGTTTGTAGTTAGAAAAGGGTACGTTAAATAGAGTGGATTGAGGAGATCGTCACGAGGTCACGAAGAATCACGTAGTCGGATGTACCAGCGCCAATGTCTTCGGCGCCTTCGGCAAAAGCTCCTTTTCTGAGGTGTCTCTACTCACGCGCTTCTTGCGTTTAAGGAAGCTACGCTTCTGGCGCAGACACCTCCGAAGGAGATTTTGCTAAAGACGTCAGAAGAACGGCACGGACCTCTGAAGGCTTCCGACCATGAGTGCGCCTTCGGCGATGTGCCGCTAGCGCGGAAAGGAAAACCTTCATAACGATCGGAATACACGGTAGTCCCGGTTGGTTGAAGTCGCATTAGAAAGAGCTCGGGACGCTCGTCCTAACGAGCCCAAGATCGTCGGAGATGGATCAGGGACGAAGAAGTTATGGGCATCGAAAAACTCGTAGCCGGACATGCGCCGTTCACGCTAGGGTTCACAGTCGGAAAGGGCTCCCGTACGCCTTCGGCGATGCGCCTTCGGTGATATGCCTTCGACAGAATCGCGCGCTCATGGAAGGAAATCAACTCAGAGTCGGAAGCGCCTTTGGCGGCTGCGCAACGGAAGAAACGCGCCTGCCGGATGTACGCCTCCGACGTGGCGCTGATAGCCGGATGCGCTGGCATGATTTGCGCTGGTATGACTTGCGCCGGCGGGATATGCGCCGTCAGCAATGGACGAGGCAGAAAGGACAAAACAAGCGGTACGAATACGCGCCGACTGGATGTGCGCCTCCAGCAAGGCGCCGACGGATAAGGAACACGCCAGCGGCGACACGCCTCCGGTGATGATCGGGTTAGGAAAAGACAACATAGCCGACGTATACACTGCGGCGAGCTCGAGTCCGGAAGACGGTGGCGGCGGGAGAATTCAACATTCACGCATGCGAATGCGCGCAGTGCGGAGACGTGAATTCGAGCATGCAAGGGCAAACCGTTAGGCCGTATAGCTGGCTGCGTAAATTGTAACCAGTAAGAACGTTGGACGTTCTTGAATTCGGAGAAGAAAAGACTGCTCTCCAGTCTCATTCTCTCATTCTTGATTTTGCGATTCCCAGCTTCCAAGATTACGCGCAAGGGCGGAGAGACCTGCAGTGAGAGGAGAGAGTGCGGAGGCGAGTTGCGCAAGGATCTTGACAGACCTTGGAGAGAATTGCGAGTAGCGAACTTGAGTGTGAGAGAAGAGAGAGAGACAGCAGTCAGTGCTTGAGCGGCCGACGCGCAGGGGCGATTGTGAGAGAGCGAGCGAAAGGGAGAACGTTTGTGTGTGCAGGAAACGCAATGTCGAAGGTCCCCCAGCTGCGAGTGTCTCCACTCAGGGTGCCGCAGATCGGTCTACGCGCATTTCAAGATGTGCTGATGGGGCTGAAGCTCGATTTCCTCCTGTGGGGATGGAACTGGACATGTCCGGAGATGGTGCGCGAGTATCTGCAGGAGAGACACAAGCCCTCACGCGGATTCCGTCCACATCCAGAAAGATGGGACATTTGTGACTGGACGCAGGTGTTGGGCAGGTGTGCCGGCGAGGAAGGGTATCTCCTCTTCGAGGCCGATAGCGTGAAGGTGTCCCAGGAGGAAGAAATCTCCTACAATGAGCTTTTCAAAGTTGCCAGGCATCCCAAGAACGGTTTCCGGACACGGGATTACAAAGACCGATTGCGGAGAAATGTCGCGACTGCATTGTTGCAGATATTGCAGCCGACCAAGACCGCTTACATGCATGGTTGGCAGGTAGGATTTGTGGAGCTAGTGTTGTCAGGAGCTCCAGTACATTGGGCACGGCTCCTGTGGAAGGTGACGCGCCAACATGCGCAAGAAGAGAGAGGAGGAACCCTCAATCATCTTTCGCCTTACGTGATTGTGTTTTATCGGGCGATGGGATGTTTGACAAATTCAGAGCGGACACGGTTTCCGCTGCTGACACGGAGCTATCCAGGTAGATACTCACGGGAGGCCGAAGTAGACACGGATCCGGACGAGGAACCTGCCAGTCCGCCTCCGGCTCCGCCCCCAGCAAGAGCAGCAGAAGAACGTCGAAGTGAGCGCATTCCGCGAAAGCGGAAGTGGGATGAGAGACCTGAGGACAGGCAGCCGGAAGTGCCAGCTGCGCCGACTCGTAGTCGGCCAACCAACGAGCCTCACAGTCGACCAAAACAGAGGGCACGCAAAATGCCAACTAGTATTGAGAAGACCGGGCGTACTCCGGTCCGGCGGAATCCCACGCTGGAGGAGATAATCGCGCAGATTCTGGGGAAGTCGACAAATAACTCTGCGCAGAAGGCACCAATGCCTTCGGAAGAAGACGGACGAACTGACAGTCGGCCGACTACGAGTCGGGCGACTTAAGGTCGACAAACGGAAGAAAGGCCGATTGAGCGGCGCGTTGAACCGGATAGCAGGCCGGAAGCAGAAGAGAGTTTGGCTGACGAGCCAACAACCCTCAGAGGGTCGTCTTCGGCGGAAGGCACTTCTGGGAAAACGCCGCCAGCAAGCAGGCCAAGTGGAGTGAAGACGCGCAGGGTGTATCCGACTGCCAGTCGGACAACTGCTAGTCGGCCGACTGCGAGTCGGTCAACAGAGAGTCGGCCGGATTCGCCGACTGCGAGACGGACAGGGCCGGCGACCAGTGTGCGGACGCCTTCGGCGGACGCACCTTCAGCGAAGACACCTTCCGCGCAGATCGCGCCGGAAGGGCAGGCAGCAGAAGCGGGCGGTGCAAAGGTGACAAAAGTCACTGCGGCGTCGACCCCTTCGGAAACCGAAGATCGAGCCGGAACAGGGGCTCAAGCAGTGGGATCCCCCACTGCCTTGGATATTTTAGCAGGTAGTGGAGCAGCAGTCGCAGCGGAAGCTGCTGCGCGCCACAGTTCCAGGGAGTCGCCAAGGGATTCGGTGGCGACTGAAATCCTCGAAACTGATGATGAGACAAGCTCGGAAGAGCAGAAAGCGGATTCTGTGCAGAAAACGCCAACAGGGGTGTTGTGCGAGCAGATAGTTCCACTCCTGCGATATCTGGATCGCAAGACATCCAAGTACTCGGGTACAGGAAAACCGCAGTCTTACGTGGAGACTGTCAAGCGCAGGACGAGGAGCAAGGTGGCCACTTGGGCCTCTATGTGCCAAGTATTGCAGGATAGGAACACTACCCTCCGACAACACCTGGCGGTCACACAGAAGCTATACCAAGCCTTGCAGCAGCAGAGGGAGGATGCGGCGACGAAAAACCAGGCGGATGCCGAGCTAATACGGGCAAAGATCGAGTCGGAATTGCAGGAAGAGCGGAGACAAAACCGCATCCTAGCAGCAGAGCTTGCGCGCCAGACGCGCGCCTTAGAAGAAAGTCAAAGAATACGCAAGGAGGATGAGGAGTTGTTGCGCAACTTGCAATCCGAGTGCTCGGATTTGCGGGCGCAGCGTGCGGAAGCGGAAATGCAGCTAGCAGAGGTGGAAGGCAGCTGCCGGGCGCGAGAAGAGGTGGCGACGCGGGTGACTCACTGTCTAAAAGGATACGCCCATTGGGAGGTGGCAGCTCAAGAGAGGATCACACTAAGGGAGTTTGAGCTTCGGGCGGCGGCATTGACGGAGGGTGACAGTCGGAGTCGGCGGCGAGTAGCGAGGAAATTAGAATCCTTCTTGTCGGGTGCGCGCGACACTATGGCGCACTTAGAGTCGGAAGTGACTGCAGCCCTCCGACGCTTGGGGTTGCGCAGCCGGTCGGAAGATTGGCAGGGTAGAGATAGAGAGCGAGGCAGTCCGGCGCGCAGGAGGCGCAGCACCGGATCTCCAAAGTGCAGTAGTGTAGTTTGGTTTCGTGCAAGTGTTGCGAGTAGTAGATAGGATAGCGTAGTGTTAGTTAGCACCTTTGAGGGTATAAAGTAGATCAAGGCGTTTTGCCTTGGGACTCTTCCAGTTTCAGAAGTGCAGATTAGGAACTCACTTTCTTGGCGTGTTTGTGCATTTTGGTCCTGGCACCACGTAGAGAAGCTGCAGCATAGCGAAGTTACCGTATGTTGTAGTTGAAGGCCTTCGGCTGAATGTTCAGAGCTAGCACCCGGTTAGAGACTTGAGTAGTGCGGATCTGCACCTGCGGGTGATTTCTGATGCTCAGAGCCGGCTGCGAGTTAGAGACTTGAACAGTTCCCCCTTACTCCTTCGAGTGACATATCCTGATTGTACTCCTACGGGAAGTTTCCCCTGAATGCCAAAGTGAAGTTTTATTACTTCGTGTAAGCCTTGGTTTGCAATTCAGGTTGTGTGTGTGTGTTACTGGATTGTGTCTCAGTTAAGTTCTCAGTCGGGCCTGTACTCCCTGCGTTTGGTGTGAGTCGAGGATGACGTCCACGGCGTATGAAGAGGCTTCGTTCCGAAGTGGGAAGTCCAGTCCGGGTACCCTACGCTAGTTCCTGGCGGAAGGGCAGTAAAAGCCGGAGTGGGAGTCACTACCTGCAGAACCTCTGAGTGAACTTTTGAGACACTTTCCCCCTGAAATCCGAAGTGGAGGTCCTGACCGACCTCCGAGTTGTGCTTTTGCCAGTTTCAGGTGTGTGTGTGTGTGTGTTGAGTGACTACGCTGTACTGTGCATCCTCCGTGTGAGCCAAACCTTCCCACCCTTCAGCGTTTGTAGTCCGGGTGGGGGTTCGAACTCCCATAATCTAACTTCTCTGATCGCAAGCCATGTGCTCAAAGTGTATCCAAGACAACAAGATCATAAACACTTGCTCGTTCACAGACAATTTATCCAGAACGGAAAATGATAACTTGCAGTCTGCTATCTCCACAAGGGCAGCAGACAAACTCTTTGTTACATAAAGATCTAACTCAACTCTGGGTGACTTTTTCAACACCACAGCCGCTGTGGTCTATCCTAGATCCCAGTCCCACTCTCAATTCCTACTCAGACCTCAGTGTCGATTTCTCAGCTTCCACCTTCAGACCCCACCAGATTCCTCTCTCAGATTCAACTTTGCCTTTTCAGTGTCAAATTCAGATTCCGACTGTCAGATCTCAGTCTCAGATTTCACTTCACTCTCAGCTCCCATTCTCAGATCTTCCACTCTGATCTCAGATCCCACTCACAGATGTTACACTTCAATCTCAGATCCCACTCAAATTTCACTCTCTGATACGACTCTCCACCCACGAGAGTTTGCTTCCTCCTACTTCAAACTCTCCACACTCCCCTTCTAATTCTCACCACTTCCGTCTCCACACACGCACACCACCAGCTCTCCGTTCCCAGGCCGAACTCCCCACTTCGAAGTTCAAGGCCGAGACACACACAGCCCGCCTGAAATGCAACACTCGCAATGATGGGTCGCTGCCTACTCCCCTTGCGCGACTACATGCACCGTCGTCTTGCCTTCCCCACTTGACTTCACGCCGCCGCCGCTGCCACACCTGCACGTTCTATATTCCTGACCACCCGATCACCGCCGGAGGGAATCCTCTTCCGCGCACCGCCGAAGGCATCCACCCGCCGAAGACGCACGACCACACCTTTGCTTATCCATAACAGTCACTCCCGACACCCATAACTCACAGATCCTAGCTCCGTTTCACAAGTTCGTGAGCTCGTTGGAACGACCAGGTCGAGCTCTTTCCAACGAGACCCTAACTGGG
Organism: Marchantia polymorpha subsp. ruderalis; assembly: GCA_037833965.1. NCBI lineage: Eukaryota > Viridiplantae > Streptophyta > Marchantiopsida > Marchantiales > Marchantiaceae > Marchantia > Marchantia polymorpha. The sequence goes on from AP031357.1 coordinate 1,976,600, forward strand.
TCAAACCGTTATGAATTGAGAAAGTTATGCCTGTTTTACCCTTCGCCGAATGCACACCGCCGAAGCCCTGTTACCTGTTATCGCCGAAGGCGCCGGCACGATGTTCGCCGGTTTGATGTCTTCCGGTTCGATGTTGTCCTACCCTATCCGCCGCTTTCGACGCTCATAACTCAGTGACGCCTTGTCCGTTTGAAGAGTTCTTGGTCTCGTTGGAACGAGCGTCGCGAGCTCTTTCCAACAGGACCCTAATCAAATCAAACCGTTAACAAATGAAAAAGATATTCCGAGTTTACTGTTTCGCCGATGGCCCTTGCACGATGTTCACCGGCTTAGAGTTTGCCGACCCCGAGTTCGCCGAAGGCCTGCTCGCAGTTGTCGCGAAGTCGTCCGAAGCCGGAGATGTTCGCAGCCGGAGACGTCCGGAGCCGAAGACGTTCGCAGCCGGAGACGTTCGTAGCCGGACTTGCCTCAACCCTTCCCATCAGTAACTTCCGACACTCACAACTCAGTGATTCCTCATCCGTTTGAAGAGTTCTTGGTCTCGTTGGAACGAGCGTCGCGAGCTCTTTCCAACAGAACCCTAATCAAATCAACCCGTTAACAAATGAAAAAGATATGCCGAGTTTACTGTTTCGCCGATGGCCCTTGCACGATGTTCACCGGCTCAGAGTTCGCCGACCCCGAGTTCGCCGAAGGCCTGCTCGCAGTTGTCGCGAAGTCGTCCGAAGCCGGAGATGTTCGCAGCCGGAGACGTCCGGAGCCGAAGACGTTCGCAGCCGGAGACGTTCGTAGCCGGACTTGCCTCAACCCTTCCCATCAGTAACTTCCGACACTCACAACTCAGTGATTCCTCATCCGTTTGAAGAGTTCTTGGTCTCGTTGGAACGAGCGTTGCGAGCTCTTTCCAAGGAGACACTAACTGAGTCAAGGAGTCGCACATTGAAAACATTATGAGGGTTTCACTGTTTCGCCGAAGGCCTTTCCCCGAAGGAACTTCACCGAAGGCTCTTCGCCGGAGACCCTGCCCTGAAAGCCCCGTTCCGGACCTTTGCCTACTAGCTATTACACCAACTCCTAATCTTACCAAAACTTCCAGAAAACTCCGAGCATAATTTTGCAAGAGCTTAAATCTAAAACTTTAACTCTCACAAGGTTAAAAAGACATGTGAGCACAGTTTTGTGCTCACATCATTGGCGACCATCAGGGGAAGATTCTAGAATCCTAGCTCTGCAGACTAGACAGCTTCAATCCGGTACTGCTTGCATGTCTACTTCCTGCAGTGCGTGTGGGGAAAACTTCTCCATTCAACGTTTCCAACTGCACTGAGTTGTTTGGAAATACCTCACGAATCAGATAAGGCCCTAACCATACTGCATCAAACTTTCCTGGGAACTCAAGCTTCCTACCATCCTGGAGCATCACCATCATACCTGGCCTCAGAGTCCTTTTCTTATGCTTCTTGTCAAAGGTGATCTTTCTCCTCCGTTGAATGGCCTCAATATGTTGAGCACTCATTCTCCTCCTCTCATCAAGCTCTTCTAATGTCGTCAGCCTATTCCTTAATGACTGACTGTTTGTAAGCCGTGACTGCACTGCAACTCGGAGTGATTCCACCTCAAATTCGATGGGGAGAGTGGCCTCCAATCCATACACTAACGAAAACGGCGTTGCCTGGGTTGTCACCTTGAAAGTTGTCCGATAAGCCCACAATGCTGCTGTCAGCTTGGTGTCCCAATCCCTTTTTGAGTCAACCACCGTTTTGCGAAGAAAACTCACCAGAGTCCCATTGACTCGCTCTGTCTGACCATTGGTTTGTGGATGATATGGAGTAGTTTTTCTGTGATCTATCTCAAACCTATCTGTTAATTCTTGAAACATCTCATTCAAGAAGTGCCTGCCCCTATCGCTAACTAGAATCTTGGGACATCCAAACCTTGAAATGATGTTTTCGTACATGAATGTGGCAGCATGAGCAGCCGTATTTGTCTTCACTGCCTTCGCTTCCGCCCACTTTGTCAAGTATTCTGTCGCAACTATGATGTAAGCCATGCCTTTTGACGAATGAGGATGAATCTCACCGATATAATCAATTCCCCATTTTTCAAAAGGTACAAGTGGCAATGAAACGTGTAGAGGCATCTCCATTCGAAGGTCATTCCTAGCATACCTCTGACAAGCATCACAGCGCTTCACATATTCATGAGAGTCCCTAAACAACCTAGGCCAGAAGTATCCCGCTCTAAGTATTTTCTGACCTGTAAGTTGACCAGAGAAATGTCCTCCACAAGCACTGTCGTGGCAAGCCTCTAAAATTGCGGGAACCTCCACTTCTGACACACATCTTCTCAGAACACCATCAGCTCCCCTTCTAAATAATCTGTGGCCAATCACTGCAAAATGTCTACTGTTGACTCTCACCTTCCTCCTTTCCTCCTTAGTCCAATCACCTGACAACTGCTGAGTTGTCAAAAACTCTACTATTCCAGCGTACCATTCTGGCTGAGCTGTTACTACAAAAAGACTATCATCTATCAATCTATCATCTAATGGACTGGTCCCTACATTCTCCGACAGCCTAGATAGATGGTCGGCCTGCAAGTGCATGCGACCAGGTTTATACTCCACCGTGTAATCAAATTCCTCCAGCAATAAAACCCACCTGGCCAATCTTCCACTAAGCTCCGCCTTGTTCACCAGATATTTGATTGCCATATGAGCAACGAAGAAAACCACTGGATTGCAGATCAGATAATGTCTAAACTTCTTGACTGAAAAAACCATGGCCAAGCACTCCCTCTCGGTAGTAGAATAGTTCCTCTCTGCTGGATTCAACTGCCTACTGGCATAAGCGATTGGCAGGTCCTTTCCCTTCTCCCCCGTGGACTGACACAGCGCACTACCCACTGCTACACTACTTGCATCACAGAAAACGTGAAAAGGCATGCTCCAGTCAGGAGGCCTCAACACCGGATAAGTACTCAACCTGGACTTCAACTCTTCAAAGGCTTCCTGACAGGCATCTGTCCACTCGAACCTATTCTCCTTCCTCAACAATTGAGTAATAGGCACTACAATCTTGGCAAAGTCAGGAATCAACTCTCTATACCACCCTACATGTCCCAATAACTTGGCTACACCCTTAGCATTCGTGGGAGTTGCCAATCCTTCAATGACTGCAATCTTATCAGGATCCGGTTCTCTTCCCTTCTCACTCACGACATAACCCAAAAGAACTCCTCTCTGAACACCTAGGAAAGTCTTCTCAGGATTCAGTGCTAGCTGCATTCTTCTACATCTAATGAGAGCTTGTCTAACACACTGCAGATGCTCACCAGCACTTGACTGAGTGCTAAAATTGTCCACAAAAACTGTCATAGACTTGTATAACAGATCCGTGAAAACATACATCACCAACCTTTGGAATGTGGCTGGTGCATTGCACAGTCCGAAAGGCATAACAACCCATACAAAAGTTCCCCACGGAGTTGTGAAGGCCGTCTTGTGAACATCCTGTACAGCTATGGAAATCTGATTGTAGCCAGCATATCCATCCATGAACGTGTACCTCGCATGACCCCCAACTTCCTCCAAAAGCAGAGTGATAAAAGGTAAAGGAAAGTGATCCTTCTCAGTACAGGCATTCAGCTTCCTATAATCCACACACACTCTAAGTTTCCCATTCTTCTTCTTGACCAAAACCATAGGAGAAACCCAATCCGTGATCTCTACAGGCTTAATGAATCCAGCTTTGAGTAATCTCTCCAATTCTGCTCGAACTAACAACTGTAACTGTGGGTTCATCCTTCTCTCCTTCTGTCTAATAGGCTTAGCTCCAGGGACCAGCGAAATCCGATGCTCCACCATTTCGCGAGGCACTCCCCTCAACTCATCATACGACCAAGCAAAGGTGTCACTGAATTCGTCCACCAACTCACCATACTTCTGTATCTCATCCTCTCCTAGCTTGGAACCCATCTTCATTTGCTTCAGCTCTCCTCCTCTAATGGACACCTCCACATATTTCCAGTCTTCTTCCGCCACATGAGTTTGTTCCTCCGAGCTTTGATACCAATCTGGAGGGACCTGAGGATAGTCCCTGACGTCTTGGCCCACCAGAATTCCGGTTGATGTAGTCTTGAAATGCAAGGGTTCCTCCAACTTCGCATTTTTCACAGTAGTCTCCTCCTCTTGAGTTCCATCAACATGCACCGAATCCACCTCAGTAATATCCAACTCGTCCAACCATGGAGTGAGACCTCCATGTATCCACTCTTCCTCCATAAGAACCTCACATGGTTCTAGCAACAGATACTCTTCTCGCTGTGAACTGATCACCTCCTTCTCGAAAATTTTGTGATGAGAAATCATCATGGCGTCACAACCTGACTCAGGATAATCTCTCAACCACTGAGCAAACTCTCCATCCTCGCTTCTGCTGTAAAAACTAGGACCCAAGCTACCTGATCCTACATCTAATCTATTTTTTCTGTCATTCAAATGAACCACTCCCACTAAAGTGTCATCACACTTGGCCTCGTTTTTCTCTTCTTCCTTCCCTGAAGATAACTCAAGATCCTCTCTCACCCTTCCACCTAATGACCCTATTGACACCTTGACTCTGTTATCCTGAGGACCATATGTGATTGATGGCTTCAGTCCTCCCCAATCCACAATTGCATTAGCCATTCTCAACCAAGGTCTGCCCAATAGAATAGGGAAAGTGTCCCTGTTCGAATGCATCTTAATCACATGAAATGTGACAATGTACTCCTCACCACCAGTGGACAGCCGGCAATCTTTAATCATCCCCACTGGTACAGCTGAAGTCTGATTGGCCATATTGATAATGAAAGGTGAGGGGCCTGTCAGATTCAAACCTAACCTTCTCATGGTGTGTTCGGGTAGGATGTTCAAACCACTACCCCCATCAACTAATACATTGGGAATCACCTTGTCTACCACTATCACCTCTATCTCTACAGGTTTGACATCTTGACTTCCTTTTTGCAAATGAACTCTAGCAGCGACTCTAGTCTTCGTCTTTCTACTCCTTCTATGCACTGGAATGCCCTCCTTTAAGGTCTTACGAGCAATGGGAGATATTTCCAGCAGCTGACCAAAAGTAATGTCCGCCTTCAGCGAACTCAGATCTGACCACAAATTGTACTTCTCCGACTCTCTCCTTCTCTGACATCTCATGTCCTCCCACTCTTTCATGGGAATCCCCGGTCCTTCCCACTCTCTTGGTTCATTGCTTTCTGAATCTTGCGTGACAGGTGGCACTTCTGCATCATGCAGAATCTCATTTCTTTTCTCCTGTGCCCTTGTAGTCCTCCTTGCTCTCCTCGCCACTCTCTCAAGATCAGAGAGATGAGGAGGCTCCTCAGATGAAGTCTCCCCTTGCTCATCTTCATTTTTCTCAGTTTGCATCTTGCGATGCACAGCTCTGGTGGTGACAGCAAGGGCCGGAGCTTCATGCATAATCACATCATCCGAATTTTTCAACTTATAAGTAATCAGGTTAGTATGTGGAGGCCACTGATTCTGCCCTTGTTCGACTATCCCCTTACCAAGATCAGAACTACTACGTTGGACATCTCCATTATCGTTTGCAAACCTAGCATCTTGAGAGTTTGAAGAACATGGATCTGCAAAAGAAACCTGTTTTCTGTTGTCATTACGAGGTTCATCTCGTGGTTCACTCTGGATAGGAATATATCTGTTCACTGTCTGCAGTCCAACAGGTGGATTGAATGTCTGTTTGCTGTTTTCATGATCATAATACAAGTTAGGAGGTCTAAGATTGTTAGAATGCTCATTCTGCGGTCTTGCACCCCTCATATTTTCTCTCGCCTGGTAAGGACTAACAGTAGGCTGAGGCATCCTAATAACTTTATCTGGCTGCCGACATTGGTCAGAGGGATGATTACCTCCACAATTACTACACCCATTAACCCCAACCTCAGACCAACATTGACCTGGATAGTGCCACCTACCACAAAATGCATGTAATTCTTTTCTCTCCATGTTCTGACCATCCTGACCCCTAGGAGGTCCTCTGTTCCCGTTTTGACCTTGGTAATTTGGTCCTTGGCCCCTTTGGTATTGCACAGGTGGGCCACCGCTCATTCTATTGTCACGGTTTGGCACCACCCTACAAAATTGCCTGGTATGTCCAGATTGACCACACTGGACACACCACATGCTTGATGAATGTCTACCTGACTCGACTGGAGGAGGAGGCCCTGGCTGTTGACTCCTGATCATCAAGGCCATCTGATCTGTAATATTTTGCATTTGCTTCATCATGGTCTCTTGAAAGCCCACTTGGCTAGCATTTAATCTTTTCTCTACATCTGCCAGGTTAGGATCTACAGTAGGGGCTGGCAATGCTAAAATAGGTGCTGGCTCTCTGGTATGCGAAATTGACTCAATGAGAGAATAGGGAGCTTGACCCCTATGCCTACCTGAGTCTCCTTCCATTGCTCTTGGACGAATTGGGATGAACTGAGGAATGGATTCATCCTCCTTCCTCCACAATCTATCATAGTCCTTGTCAATATTCTCTATCTCCCTGGCAGCCATCTTGGCCTCAGCAAGAGTTTGAGGGCTTCTCTCCAGCACCCCTCGGATGGTCCCAGATTTGAAAAAGCCTTGGATAAAAAATTGTCTCAGCGTGTCGTCATTGAGCATTGTACCCACAAAACGCGCACAAACCAGATCAAATCTTCTAATGTAAGCTGAGATTTCCTCTTCCCTTCCCTGTTTTAACGATGCCAAAGCTCTCAATGCAGAACCTTGCCCCACCTCAGGCCTAAACTCATTCAAGAACTCCCTTTGCATCTGATCCCATCCCCCAAAATGACCTTCAGAATGATCCCTATACCACTCATACGCCTCACCTTCCAGGGTAGTAGGAAACCAGACCAAAAAATACCCTGGATCTGTAATCAGAGAGCTGGCTAGCCTCTCAACATATCTTTCCATGTGCCTTGAAGGATCCTCATCCTTCGTCCCATAGAACTTAGGCAGATTGGGTGGTATGACCACAGCTGCCAAGTTCTGTGGAACCTGAATAGGCAGGCCCCTTGGCCTCACGAGTGGGTCGATGGGAGGACTAGGAGGAGGTCCTGCTCTCCCTCCATCGTCAGCCATGCTGGCAGATTCCTCAACCGACTTCTCACTATCAGGTTCTACAATCTCTAAACCTTCTAACAAAGACTCACCAACAGGGTCTACGTTAAGAAATATCTCAAGTTTAATTTCTTCCTCGATTTCCTTATTCTCAGGTTTCTTCCTACTGCGAACAGGTTTCTCCAGTCCTAACTCCAGGTTTGGTTTGTGCGATCTAGTCCTATTCTGCATTTACAAGATCAAGCTCCCGGCAGACGCACCATTTTATGTGAGCCAAACCTTCCCACCCTTCAGCGTTTGTAGTCCGGGTGGGGGTTCGAACTCCCATAATCTAACTTCTCTGATCGCAAGCCATGTGCTCAAAGTGTATCCAAGACAACAAGATCATAAACACTTGCTCGTTCACAGACAATTTATCCAGAACGGAAAATGATAACTTGCAGTCTGCTATCTCCACAAGGGCAGCAGACAAACTCTTTGTTACATAAAGATCTAACTCAACTCTGGGTGACTTTTTCAACACCACAGCCGCTGTGGTCTATCCTAGATCCCAGTCCCACTCTCAATTCCTACTCAGACCTCAGTGTCGATTTCTCAGCTTCCACCTTCAGACCCCACCAGATTCCTCTCTCAGATTCAACTTTGCCTTTTCAGTGTCAAATTCAGATTCCGACTGTCAGATCTCAGTCTCAGATTTCACTTCACTCTCAGCTCCCATTCTCAGATCTTCCACTCTGATCTCAGATCCCACTCACAGATGTTACACTTCAATCTCAGATCCCACTCAAATTTCACTCTCTGATACGACTCTCCACCCACGAGAGTTTGCTTCCTCCTACTTCAAACTCTCCACACTCCCCTTCTAATTCTCACCACTTCCGTCTCCACACACGCACACCACCAGCTCTCCGTTCCCAGGCCGAACTCCCCACTTCGAAGTTCAAGGCCGAGACACACACAGCCCGCCTGAAATGCAACACTCGCAATGATGGGTCGCTGCCTACTCCCCTTGCGCGACTACATGCACCGTCGTCTTGCCTTCCCCACTTGACTTCACGCCGCCGCCGCTGCCACACCTGCACGTTCTATATTCCTGACCACCCGATCACCGCCGGAGGGAATCCTCTTCCGCGCACCGCCGAAGGCATCCACCCGCCGAAGACGCACGACCACACCTTTGCTTATCCATAACAGTCACTCCCGACACCCATAACTCACAGATCCTAGCTCCGTTTCACAAGTTCGTGAGCTCGTTGGAACGACCAGGTCGAGCTCTTTCCAACGAGACCCTAACTGGGTCAAACCGTTATGAATTGAGAAAGTTATGCCTGTTTTACCCTTCGCCGAATGCACACCGCCGAAGCCCTGTTACCTGTTATCGCCGAAGGCGCCGGCACAATGTTCGCCGGTTTGATGTCTTCCGGTTCGATGTTGTCCTACCCTATCCGCCGCTTTCGACGCTCATAACTCAGTGACGCCTTGTCCGTTTGAAGAGTTCTTGGTCTCGTTGGAACGAGCGTCGCGAGCTCTTTCCAACAGGACCCTAATCAAATCAAACCGTTAACAAATGAAAAAGATATTCCGAGTTTACTGTTTCGCCGATGGCCCTTGCACGATGTTCACCGGCTTAGAGTTTGCCGACCCCGAGTTCGCCGAAGGCCTGCTCGCAGTTGTCGCGAAGTCGTCCGAAGCCGGAGATGTTCGCAGCCGGAGACGTCCGGAGCCGAAGACGTTCGCAGCCGGAGACGTTCGTAGCCGGACTTGCCTCAACCCTTCCCATCAGTAACTTCCGACACTCACAACTCAGTGATTCCTCATCCGTTTGAAGAGTTCTTGGTCTCGTTGGAACGAGCGTCGCGAGCTCTTTCCAACAGGACCCTAATCAAATCAACCCGTTAACAAATGAAAAAGATATGCCGAGTTTACTGTTTCGCCGATGGCCCTTGCACGATGTTCACCGGCTCAGAGTTCGCCGACCCCGAGTTCGCCGAAGGCCTGCTCGCAGTTGTCGCGAAGTCGTCCGAAGCCGGAGATGTTCGCAGCCGGAGACGTCCGGAGCCGAAGACGTTCGCAGCCGGAGACGTTCGTAGCCGGACTTGCCTCAACCCTTCCCATCAGTAACTTCCGACACTCACAACTCAGTGATTCCTCATCCGTTTGAAGAGTTCTTGGTCTCGTTGGAACGAGCGTTGCGAGCTCTTTCCAAGGAGACACTAACTGAGTCAAGGAGTCGCACATTGAAAACATTATGAGGGTTTCACTGTTTCGCCGAAGGCCTTTCCCCGAAGGAACTTCACCGAAGGCTCTTCGCCGGAGACCCTGCCCTGAAAGCCCCGTTCCGGACCTTTGCCTACTAGCTATTACACCAACTCCTAATCTTACCAAAACTTCCAGAAAACTCCGAGCATAATTTTGCAAGAGCTTAAATCTAAAACTTTAACTCTCACAAGGTTAAAAAGACATGTGAGCACAGTTTTGTGCTCACACTCCGAGCATCCTCCGAGTCGAGATCCTCCTCCAAGTCGAGCCTCCGAGTCGAGCACTGCAGTATTTCTGGGAGTGACAGTCGCCTGAGAATTCAAACTCTACAAAAGTCTGTTAAACGTGACACTTTTTACTCTGTGTGTTGCCTCTGACCCTGTGGGTTCGATCTTTTTACCACCATACTGCAGTTTTAGCCTTTGGTGGATTATTACAGGGACAGAGGAACACACAAGGTACAAAGTGTCACGTTTAACAGACTATTGAGGAGTTTGAATTCTCAGGCGACTGTCACTCCCAGAAATACTGCAAGTGTCCACTCGGAGCGCACTCGGAGGTCGCACAGTGCAGCGTAACACACACACACACACACCTGAAACTACAGAAACACAACCCAGAGATCCGTTAGGACCTCTTCTCAAGATTTCAGGGGGGAAGGTATCTCAAGGGTCACTTAGCGAAGCTGCGGGTAGTGACTCCCAACTCCGGCTTTTACAACACTTCCACCAGCTTACTGCTAGCGTAGGAAACCTGGTTTGGACTGCCTACTTCGGATCGAAGTCACTCATACGCGGTGAACAACACTCTCAACTCACAAAACACGCAGAGAACACAGGTCCGCACTGAAGGACTCACTAAGAAACATTCCAGTAACACAATAACAGTCTATTGAAGAGTTTGAATTCTCAGGCACTTGTCATTCCCAGAAATACTACAGGGGTTACCCTGAAGGCACCTGCTGCAGCGTAACCTGAATTTACAACCAAGGCTTACACGAAGTAGCAAAACTTCACTTTGGCATTCAGGGGAAAAATCCCGAAGGAGTACAATCAGAAACAAACACTCGAAGGTGTAGGGGCGAAACTATTCAAGTATCTAACTAGTCACTGGCTCTGAGCATCGGCAATCACCCGCAGGTGTAGATCCGAACTACTCAAGTCTCTAACCAATATACTAGCTCTGAACATTCGGCCGAAGACCTTCAGCTACAAAATGCGGAACGCCAAGTTGTAGCTCCTCTTGCGTGGTGACAGAACTAAGGACACAAACACGCAGAGAAAATGAGTTCCTGATCTGCACTTCCAAAATTGGGAAAGAACCCCAGGCAAAACGCCTGGAACTATTTTATACCTTCTAAGTCCTACCTAGCACTACACTGCGCTACGCTACACGCCTGCACGGAACCACGCTACACTACACTCCGCGGAACCTGTGCTACGTCTCCTGCGCGACGGATTGCCGCGCACTAACTCCCTACCCTGCTAGTCTTCCGCTCGACTGCGCAGTCCCAACCGCTGCAACGCCGCGGACACCTCCACTTTGAGGGCGGACATGGTATCCCGCGCCTTCGACAGAAAAGCGTCGGGCTTCTTTGCTACCTTCCGCCGACTCCTGCTTTCGCCTGACAACAACCCGGCTGCTCGAAGTTCAAACTCACGCAGTGTGAGTTTCTCCTGCGCCGCCACTTCCCAGTGGGCGTAGCCCTTGAGAAAGTGGACGACACGCCTCGCCGTCTCCACCTTTGTGCGATCTGCCTCCTACCTGCGATCCTCTTCAATTACCACTAATTGCGATTCGGCCTCAGCACGTTGCGCTCTCAATTTGCCACACTCTGACTGTAGCCTGCGGATTACATCCTCATCCGCCTGTCGTGCGAGCTGACACTGCTCTAACAACCGCGTCTGTCGCACGAGCTCCTCTGACAAAATCCGATTCTGGGCCTGCTCAGAAATTAGTGCTTCCTTGACCTTCACCTGCTCCTTGGTGAGCTCTTCTAGTTTCCCATCCCTCACCTTCTCGGAGTACTTGTAGAATTTCTGATTGAGTTTATACTGACCCCACAAGCATTCATGCTTCTCCTTCAATTCCCTCAACTCCTGGTCCACTCTAGCTAGTAGCTTGCTGGTATGGACTTTAGTGCGAGTCCGCCTGCGCACTAATTCGATGTAAGATCCCGGCTGAAGTGGGTCGGCGTATTTATCGATTTTGCGATCCAAGTACCTCAGCAACAGAATCACCTGCTCAGAGAGCGCCGCCGCCGGCGCTCCAACAATTTCCTCCTCCTCCTCCTCGGTGTCCCCTGCTCCTGACATTTCTTCGGTGGAGCCTCCGTCGTCATCATCCGAGTGGAGAATTTCAGTCGCCATTGATTGCGTCGGCGACTGGCCCGAGTGGGGCTGCACGTCGTCGACGTGTACTGCCTGCGAAGGCACTGCTGCAGCCTCGCTGCTCTTCGCTAAAATGTCTAAGGCGGTAGGCGAATGTGCCCGTGCTGCATCCCCGCCGCCCGCTTGTTGGTCGTTTACCGTATCCTCTCTGCCGCCGACGTCCGCCGCCGAAGGCGATCGAGCGAAGGGTGGCTGCGCAGGGTTTGATTGCGCATCGCGCACCGAAATTTCATCCCGCGGACAGTCACTCCGCTCCTCCGCCTGTTGCTGCTCCCTCGATCGGTCCGCGGGGGCTGTGCTTGGCCTGTGCGCAGGCGCAAATGCCGGCGCCTTGTCCGCCGCAGGCGTAGCGCCGCGGACGTCCATCGCCAAAGGCGACATGGCCGGGGGCCGCTCGCCCGATGTCCCTTGGCCCTGAGGCCCTACCGCCGAAGGCGCATCTACCGGCGGATTACCCGCCGATGGTGCGGCCTCCGCACGCTCCCTGCTCGTATCTCCTCGGCTCGAAGGTCCTGGCGCCGAAGGCGCAAATCGCGGCGCGTTGTGCGCCGGAGGGTCTGGCCCCGAAGGCCGGTGTCTCGTAGGCGGATCCTCCGCCGGCTCCTTCCCCTTCCTACGTTGGAACGGGGGTGATTCTTGCCTGTGCACAGGCGGCACATGTGGAGGTGACCTGTGCACAGGCGGACTGCTTCTTCCCATGTGTAGGCGTAGGTCTACGTCCGCTTGTGGTCGTCCGTCCGCGGAGGCTCGCCTGTGCGCAAACGGAACACCTGTCCGCAACGCACGTGGTAACTCCGGAGGCCCTTGGCCCGTAGGCGGCCTCTCGCCCGTCGAGGCTGCAGCGTGGTCCGTTGCTCCTGCGGACGTCCGCGCTCCCTCGTTCTTCTCTGGCGACGCACTTCCTTTCTCCGTCGCAATCGTCGCCGTGTCCGCGCTGTTGGCTGGTAACACCAGTCTGCGCGCCTTCTGCTTCGGCCGGCTGTATGACTCGTACAACGGCCGCGGTCGAATGGGAGCAGAGGGTTCTTGATGCTGCTCCTCTTCGGACTCCTCTCTCCATCGCCGCTTCCGCGGCGCTCGTGCTGCAGGAGTGTTCCTCCCTTCGTCCCTCCGCCTTGACGGAGTAGAAGTCGGTGACTCCTCTACATCAGTGTCGATCTCATTCTCCCGCACATACTTCCCGGGATGGTCGACGGACAACGGCGGAAAACGCGCAAGCTCCGCCGCTGTCAAACAATTCCGCTGTCGATAAAAATTGATGAGGAAAGGAGAGAGATGGTTTAGAGTTCCCCCTTTCTCCTCAAAAGCGTGTTGTCGCATCACCCTGTGCAGGATGCTCGCCCAGTGAATTGGAGTTCCCTCGATGACGCACTCCACAAAAGAGACCTGCCACAATGTGATGTAGCAGGCGCGGTGTGGCTGCAGTAATTGCATTAGCGCCGCGGCCAACGTCCGGCGGAATCGATCCTTGTAATCGCGGGTCCTGTATCCATTCTTGGTAGACCTCCCGGTTTTGAACAGCTCCACAAATTGAGCCTCTTCCTGCTTGGTCACCTTGATGCTCTCACTGTCGAAGAGGAGGTGCCTTGGCATGCCGGCACATCTACCCAATGCCTGCGCCCAATCTTGGACTGTCCACCGATCAACATGCGGACGCAATCCGTGCGAGGGTGGTCCCTGTGGCTCTAGCCACTCGCGCACCATATCCGCACAGATGTAGTTCCATCCCCATAGCAAGAAATCGAGCTTTCTTGCTATCAAGCGCTCCTCGAAGGCGCGCAGCCCGTTCTGTGGTAGACGGAGCGGCAGCATCCGCAATTGGCCCGGTCTCGTCATTGCGTTCTTGGAGTTCGCCCGCCCGCTCATTCTACTTCCGCTCCGCTCGAGCTCCTTTCTTCCTCGGCAAACTCTAATCGCCCTCAATTCCAAATCACGCGCACTCACTTCCCCCTCAATCACCAAGAAATCCTCTACGCGGCGATGTCGAGAATGCTTAGCAGCCAGCAGATGGACGCGCGCAGCTCGCACTAGAGAATGGAATCGCTAATTCAAGAATGGGACGCTCTCCGCCGCCCGGTCGAAGGTCATGGTCGGCTCTTGCTCGTGGAGGACGTCCCAATTGATGGCCGCGCCGGCTCTACGCTGAAACGGTCTCTGCTCTCACGCGCGGCTTCACGCTCCGCCGTCGCCGATTAAACTCTCACGCTCGAATTGGCGAATTTGAACTCCGCGAGCGTACTACACCGCGGACATGGGTGCGGTGTGTGTATGGACCGAACCCATAGCGAGTGCGCTATGGGTTCGGTCCATAGTCTGGAGAGGTAGTCCGCGTTCTTGTGGTGAGCGCCCTTCCTAGTCTGCACAGTGTAGGTGAATTCCTGCAGCAGTAATATCCACCTGGCAATACGTCCGAACAGATCCGCCTTCTTCACTAGGTGCTGTAATGCGTAGTGATCCACATGAAACACAAACTCATAGCAGATCAAATAATGCCTAAACTTCTTACAGGAGTATACCATTCCCAACGCCTTCCTCTCAGTTGTTGTGTACTTCTCTGCTACTGACAACTGACGGCTCGCGAAGTAAATCGGGTAGTCCTTCTTGTTGTCATCCTTTTGACTAAGAACTACTCCAATTGCAAATGCCGACGTGTCTACATAGACATGGAAGGGTCGGTTCCAATCCGGGCTTCTCAGAACCGAAGCAGTCGTCAGCTTCGCTTTGAGTGTTTCAAAGGCTAGCTGTTGCTCCTTGCCCCACACATAGGGCTCCTCCATCTTAAGCAGCTTTGTCAGATCGGCTGCCAAGATTGCGTACATATTTATGAACCTTCTGTAATAGCCCACATGGCCAAGAAAGGCTCTCAACTCGCGCAGGTTCGTCGGCGGCTGAAGTTCGAGAATAATCTTTACCTTCTCGACATCCACAGCAATGCCGTCGGACGAAACTCTTTGCCCCAGTAGAATCCTGCAGGTCATAAAGAAAAAACACTTCTCAGAGTGCAAGGACAAGCTGCTTTCCCGACATCGGTCAAACGTCTGCCGAAGGTGGCTAAGGTGCTCCGACCTCTTACCGAAGACACAGAAGTCATCGATGAAATTTCCAGGAACTTTCTTAGGTGCTCTTGGAAGATGTTTGTCATCATCCGCTGGAACGTAGCCGGCGCGTTGCACAACCCGAAAGGCATCTTGTGGTAAGCGTAGGTTCCCCAGTCAGTCGTGAAGGTCGTTTTGTCCTTGTCCTGTTCTTTGATGGACACCTGGTTGTATCCGGAGAACCCGTCTAGAAAACTGTAGCACTCATGCCCTGCGACATGATTCAAAATGGAGTCCGTAAAAGGGAGAGGGTGATGATCCTTGCGCGTTGCTGCGTTTAGCTTTCAGAAGTCCTGGCACACCCAAATCTTACCTGTCAGTTTCTTGGGCACGATTACAATTGGCGAGACCCACTCGCTACTGAGTACCGGGTAAATGATCCCCGCGCTCAGATACTTATCGATTTCGTCCTTCACCAACAATGAATATTTTGGGTTGAGCCTTTATTGGCGTTGGCGAACCGGAACTGCATCGTCCAACAAGTCGATCCTGTGCTCTCCATACCTTGCAGGTATGCCTTTCATATCTTCAATCTTCCATGCGAAGACATCCTCATACTGGCGAAGAAACGCCTGTACCCTCCTCAATTCTTCTCCTTGCACCTGGCTTGACACCTTCAAGCCTTTGTCTGGACTGAGCTGCGGTTCGCGACAGTCACTTGGATCGACAATCCCTTCTGTGTGACTGATCTCGCTTTTGCCCAGTCCCACTGTTAATTGCTATTCGTCGTCCGGATGCACGTCGTCCCCTTCCTCCTCAATGGAGCAGCAAGTGACGTAACCCACAAACTCATGTGACATCTCTGTATCTGAAGGGTACGACGAGTTGCTCTCCCCTCCAGTCGTGTAACCTGAGCTGGTCGATGGTGTTTCGCCCTCGTGTGGTACCTTGGTCCATGGCATGGTAATGACAGTCGGAGGGTCCGAAGGGTTTCGGAACTGCAATCTCTTCCTCCTCCAGTCACACCTTGCTTTGGCGTCGTATAGCCAAGGTCTGCTGTGAGCACAAAATTGTGCTCACATGTCTTTTTAACCTTGTGAGAGTTAAAGTTTTAGATTTAAGCTCTTGCAAAATTATGCTCGGAGTTTTCTGGAAGTTTTGGTAAGATTAGAAGTTGGTGTAATAGCTAGTAGGCAAAGGTCCGGAACGGGGCTTTCAGGGCAGGGTCTCCGGCGAAGAGCCTTCGGTGAAGTTCCTTCGGGGAAAGGCCTTCGGCGAAACAGTGAAACCCTCATAACGTTTTCAATGTGTGACTCCTTGACTCAGTTAGTGTCTCCTTGGAAAGAGCTCGCAACGCTCGTTCCAACGAGACCAAGAACTCTTCAAACGGATGAGGAATCACTGAGTTGTGAGTGTCGAAAGTTACTGATGGGAAGGGTTGAGGCAAGTCCGGCTGCGAACGTCTCCGGCTCAAACGTCTTCGGCTCCGGACGTCTCCGGCTGCGAACATCTCCGGCTTCGGACGACTTCGCGACAACTGCGAGCAGGCCTTCGGCGAACTCGGGGTCGGCGAACTCCGAGCCGGTGAACATCGTGCAAGGGCCATCGGCGAAACAGTAAACTCAGCATATCTTTTTCATTTGTTAACGGTTTGATTTGATTAGGGTCTTGTTGGAAAGAGCTCGCGACGCTCGTTCCAACGAGACCAAGAACTGTTCAAACGGATAAGGCGTCACTGAGTTATGAGCGTCGAAAGCGGCGGATAGGGTAGGACAACATCGAACCGGAAGACATCGAACCGGAAGACATCAAACCGGCGAACATCGTGCCGACGCCTTCGGCGATAACAGGTAACAGGCCTTCGGCGGTGTGCCTTCGGCGAAGGGTAAAACGGGCATAACTTTCTCAATTCATAACGTTTTGACCCAGTTAGGGTCTCGTTGGAAAGAGCTCGACCTGGTCGTTCCAACGAGCCCATGAACTTATGAAACGGAGCTAGGATCTGTGAGTTGTGGGTGTCGGGAGTGACTGTTATGGATAAGCAAAGGTGTGGTCGTGCGTCTTCGGCGGGTGGATGCCTTCGGTGGTGCGCGGAAGAGGATTCCCTCCGGCGGAGATCGGGTGGTCAGGAATGTAGAATGTGCAGGTGTGGCAGCGGCGGCGGCGTGAAGGCAGCGTGAAGCTGGTGGTGTGCGTGTGTGGAGACGGAAGTGGTGAGAATTAGGAGGGGAGTGTGGAGAGTTCGAAGTAGGAGGAAGCAAACTCTCGTGGGTGGAGAGTCGTATTAGAGAGTGAAATTTGAGTGGGATCTGAGATTGAAGTGTAACATCTGTGAGTGGGATCTGAGATCAGAGTGGAAGATCTGAGAATGGGAGCTGAGAGTGAAGTGAAATCCGAGACTGAGATCTGACAGTCGGAATCTGAATTTGACACTGAAAAGGCAAAGTTGAATCTGAGAGAGGAATCTGGTGGGGTCTGAAGGTGGAAGCTGAGAAATCGACACTGAGGTCTGAGTAGGAATTGGGAGTGGGACTGGGATCTAGGATAGACCACAGCGGCTGTGGTGTTGAAACAGTCACCCAGAGTTGAGTCTATCTTTCTGTATCTTTATGTAACAAAGAGTTTGTCTGCTGCCCTTGTGGAGATAGCAGACAGCAAGTTATCATTTTCCGTTCTGGATAAATTGTCTGTGAACGAGCAAGTGTTTATGATCTCGTTGTCTTGGATACACTTTGAGCACATGGCTTGCAATCAGAGAAGTTAGATTATGGGAGTTCGAACCCCCACCCGGACTACAAACGCTGAAGGGTGGGAAGGTTTGGCTCACATAAAATGGTGCGTCTGCCGGGAGCTTGATCTTGTAAATGCAGAATAGGACTAGATCGCACAAACCAAACCTGGAGCCAGGACTGGAGAAACCTGTTCGCAGTAGGAAGAAACCTGAGAATAAGTAAATCGAGGAAGAAATTAAACTTGAGATATTTCTGAACGGAGACCGTGTTGGTGAGTCTTTGTTAGAAGGTTTAGAGATTGTAGAACCAGATAGTGAGAAGTCGGTTGAGGAATCTGCCAGCATGGCTGACGATGGAGGGAGAGCAGGACCTCCTCCTAGTCCTCCCATCGACCCACTCGTGAGGCCAAGGGGCCTGCCTATTCAGGTTCCACAGAACTTGGCAGCTGTGGTCATACCACCCAATCTGCCTAAGTTCTATGGGACGAAGGATGAGGATCCTTCAAGGCACATGGAAAGATATGTTGAGAGGCTAGCCAGCTCTCTGATTACAGATCCAGGGTATTTTTTGGTCTGGTTTCCTACTACCCTGGAAGGTGAGGCGTATGAGTGGTATAGGGATCATTCTGAAGGTCATTTTGGGGGATGGGATCAGATGCAAAGGGAGTTCTTGAATGAGTTTAGGCCTGAGGTGGGGCAAGGTTCTGCATTGAGAGCTTTGGCATCGTTAAAACAGGGAAGGGAAGAGGAAATCTCAGCTTACATTAGAAGATTTGATCTGGTTTGTGCGCGTTTTGTGGGTACAATGCTCAATGACGATACGCTGAGACAATTTTTTATCCAAGGCTTTTTCAAATCTGGGACCATCCGAGGGGTGCTGGAGAGAAGCCCTCAAACTCTTGCTGAGGCCAAGATGGCTGCCAGGGAGATAGAGAATATTGACAAGGACTATGATAGATTGTGGAGGAAGGAGGATGAATCCATTCCTCAGTTCATCCCAATTCGTCCAAGAGCAATGGAAGGAGACTCAGGTAGGCATAGGGGTCAAGCTCCCTATTCTCTCATTGAGTCAATTTCGCATACCAGAGAGCCAGCACCTGTTTTAGCATTGCCAGCCCCTACTGTAGATCCTAACCTGGCAGATGTAGAGAAAAGATTAAATGCTAGCCAAGTGGGCTTTCAAGAGACCATGATGAAGCAAATGCAAAATATTACAGATCAGATGGCCTTGATGATCAGGAGTCAACAGCCAGGGCCTCCTCCTCCAGTCGAGTCAGGTAGACATTCATCAAGCATGTGGTGTGTCCAGTGTGGTCAATCTGGACATACCAGGCAATTTTGTAGGGTGGTGCCAAACCGTGACAACAGAATGAGAGGTGGCCCACCTGTGCAACACCAAAGGGGCCAAGGACCAAATTACCAAGGTCAAAACGGGAACAGAGGACCTCCTAGGGGTCAGGATGGTCAGAACATGGAGAGAAAAGAATTACATGCATTTTGTGGTAGGTGGCACTATCCAGGTCAGTGTTGGTCTGAGGTTGGGGTTAATGGGTGTAGTAATTGTGGAGGTAGTCATCCCTCTGACCAATGTCGGCAGCCAGATAAAGTTATTAGTATGCCTCAGCCTACTGTTAGTCCTTACCAGGCGAGAGAAAATATGAGGGGTGCAAGACCGCAGAATGAGCATTCTAACAATCTTAGACCTCCTAACTTGTATTATGATCATGAAAACAGCAAACAGAGATTCAATCCACCTGTTGGACTGCAGACAGTGAACAGATATATTCCTATCCAGAGTGAACCACGAGATGAACTTCGTAATGACAACAGAAAACAGGTTTCTTTTGCAGATCCATGTTCTTCAAACTCTCAAGATGCTAGGTTTGCAAACGATGATGGAGATGTCCAACGTAGTAGTTCTGATCTTGGTAAGGGGATAGTCAAACAAGGGCAGAATCAGTGGCCTCCACATACTAACCTGATTACTTATAAGTTGAAAAATTCGGATGATGTGATTATGCATGAAGCTCCGGCCCTTGCTGTCACCACCAGAGCTGTGCATCGCAAGATGCAACCTGAGAAAAATGAAGATGAGCAAGGGGAGACTTCATCTGAGGAGCCTCTTCATCTCTCTGATCTTGAGAGAGTGGCGAGGAGAGCAAGGAGGACTACAAGGGCAGAGGAGAAAAGAAATGAGATTCTGCATGATGCAGAAGTGCCACCTGTCACGCAAGATTCAGAAAGCAATGAACCAAGAGAGTGGGAAGGACCGGGGATTCCCATGAAAGAGTGGGAGGACATGAGATGTCAGAGAAGGAGAGAGTCGGAGAAGTACAATTTGTGGTCAGATCTGAGTTTGCTGAAGGCGGACATTACCTTTGGTCAGCTGCTGGAAATATCTCCCATTGCTCGTAAGACCTTGAAGGAGGGCATTCCAGTGCATAGAAGGAGTAGAAAGACGAAGACTAGAGTCGCTGCTAGAGTTCATTTGCAAAAAGGAAGTCAAGATGTCAAACCTGTGGAGATAGAGGTGATAGTGGTAGACAAGGTGATTCCCAATGCATTAGTTGATGGGGGTAGTGGTTTGAACATCCTACCCGAACACACCATGAGAAGGTTAGGTTTGAATCTGACAGGCCCCTCACCTTTCATTATCAATATGGCCAATCAGACTTCAGCTGTACCAGTGGGGATGATTAAAGATTGCCGGCTGTCCACTGGTGGTGAGGAGTACATTGTCACATTTCATGTGATTAAGATGCATTCGAACAGGGACACTTTCCCTATTCTATTGGGTAGACCTTGGTTGAGAATGGCTAATGCAATTGTGGATTGGGGAGGACTGAAGCCATCAATCACATATGGTCCTCAGGATAACAGAGTCAAGGTGTCAATAGGGTCATTAGGTGGAAGGGTGAAAGAGGATCCTGAGTTATCTTCAGGGAAGGAAGAAGAGAAAAACGAGGCCAAGTGTGATGACACTTTAGTGGGAGTGGTTCATTTGAATGACAGAAAAAATAGATTAGATGTAGGATCAGGTAGCTTGGGTCAGTCAATCGTTACAGCCCACTAGCTTGAGACCCCTATACTTGATTTTCCTGTCAGTACGAACATGAGGTAACGAAAGATTGAAGTGTTCTTCACTCTGGCTGCCTGAGGTTCGCAAAATACAGCATGTCAATCATGCCTTGATACACGTTTGTCATATCCTCTTGTTCGGGTTCTGTAAAATATAGCTTTATGTGAGTTCTGTTCCAATGTGACCGAAATTCTGATTTTCTACCATGAAGCAGAATACCAATCAACCAGTGGGGAAGAATGCAGCCAATATGAAAGGATTTAGTAGACAAAATTTTTTATCCTTCCTGCCACATTTCCTGCCACAATCACATTGACTTTTCTCACCTTTGTCTTTGGAATTCAACGAAGGGTCCGTCATATTCCCAGATGTTGTCAGATTCAGACATGGGATACGAAGAAATGGCTTTGAAGGATGCAAAAATATCTATGGTGTTTTTTTAAACTTTTGTCTTGCACATTCCACGACAAACATGGACATCCCAATAAACATTTCTCAGAAATACCTTGCACACTTCAGTAGAAGTGTAACACAATGTGGACTGAAAGTGATGGAAAGGTACCAAATGGGCAGCTGGAAGCCTTATCAGTATTATTAACGACAAATTCATCCTTCGAGCCGTGCGTGAAGTGCTGAAGAAAAAATGTTGCTTATTAAGAAGGATTGAAATTTTGAATTGATATTCTAGAGTCTATAAACGTACATCATAGCCCATTGTGGTAAAAAGTGTAATCCATATTATCTGTTTATGAATGACAATAATTTACTTTGCTTTGCGGAATATCATTAATAGGGCTGTTCTGGAGAGTTTGTTATCTGTAAGATCTCAGTTTGATAGTTTCTCCAACTCTCTAATGTGATCCTGGGTTGGAGTTTTATGTGTACTACAATTATTATAAAAGGTTAGGGTTTTATCTAGTGAGAAACAAGGGAATCACTTCTATAACTCAACCATCTCGAGAGATGGTAAAAACGTTTTGTTTCGTTATCAAATATCACGCTAAGTCCCTACAAGAACAATTGGAGCACGAATCCAGTCTCAAGAGGGCCTTGAAACCTACTTCAGTTCAGATCAAATCCTTAAGCTTGTATATGACTATAGCGAAATACAAATGCATCAACTGCCAAGTCAATAACTGTACTTTGTATCTTAAGAATCACTAAATCTTCCACTATTAGAGACAAAGAATATTGTAGAAATCCTCACAAATCTTCACGCCTGATGCCTTTCTCTCCTTTCCAATCACTTTGACAACAATCTCTAATATCTTGTCCACTTGTCATAAGTGATATCAGACCTTGTATATATTTTCTACACGCCAACCCCGTTGCTAGAGAGCTCTTGGAGACTCTCATAAACCACTTTCCACTAGCTCATAGAGGTATGAAGTGCTTATCACAACTTCACAACAAAGAATGCAACCACTTGTGGCTGCAAAGAAGGCTAAAACTTTTCCTTCAGTTGAGCCCATGTTAGCAAACCATTTGGGTCGGTGCTCTCGTGGTTATACCAATTACGTGCCTTCTTCCGCAGAAGACTAGGAAAAATCCGCAGTCGGTCCTCATCGGCGATCTCGCGGTTAGCGATAGACACTGACTCGAACAGCTTGATGTAGGAATCTGCATCATCGTCATCCCCGCTCCCTTTATACTTCGGATAGGAATGCTTGGTAATCGGCTGAGCGGAGGTCGTCCGCGCATTGGCTTTTCCGTCTGCCATAGGTGCGTCTGCGGACGATTCTCGGGCGGTCTGTTCTAAATCACGGAGGGAATCCGCGCAAGGGATATCTAGTGGAACTGTAAGCACAAAGTTTGGTTCCGAGTCACTGGGGGTATTTCCACCAATGGTGTCGGCCGGACTAGGCTAAGGTACTCTTTTTGGTGTTTTCTTATTCTGACGCCGTGTCTCTTCCACGGCTTTCTCTGAATCTCGACGGAACTTGCGGGCAGATCTCGCACTTAGTTTGCTCCCACTTGCTCCTGTCAACATTCACCGAGCATTGCTGCTTGTGTACCCCGGTGTTGAAGCACTGTCCCCGGCAGCGGCGCCAAAAAGAAGTTGTCGGCTTCTTATGTAATAACCCACTAAAGGCTAAAACTGTAATATAGTGGTAGAAAGGTCGAACCCACAGGGACAGAGGAACACACAGGGTACAGAGTGTCACATTTAACAGACTATTGAGGAGTTTGAATTCTCAGGCGACTGTCACTTCCAGAAATACTGCAAGTGTCCACTCGGAGCTCACTCGGAGGTCGCACAGTGCAGCGTAACACACACACACACACACACCTGAAACTACAGAAACACAACCCAGAGATCCGTTAGGACCTCTACTCAAGATTTCAGGGGGAAGGTCTCTCGCGAGCACTCAGCGAAGCTGCGGGTAGTGACTCCCAACTCCGGCTTTTACAACCCTTCCACTAGTTTTTGCTAGTGTGGGAAACCCGGATTGGACTTCCTACTTCGGATCGAAGTCACTCATACACGGTGAACAACACTCTCAACTCACAAAACGCGCAGAGAACACAGGTCCGCACGGAAGGACTCACTGAGAAACATTCCAGTAACACACCATAACAGTATATTGAAGAGTTTGAATTCTTAGGCACTTGTCATTCCCAGAAATACTACAGGGGTTACCCTGAAGGCACCTGCTGCAGCGTAACCTGAATTTACAACCAAGACTTACACGAAGTAGCAAAACTTCACTTTGGCATTCAAGGAAAAAGTCCCGAAGAAGTACAATCAGAAACAACCACTCAAAGGTGTAAGGGGGAAAATGTTCAAGTATCTAACTCGTAATTGGCTCTGAGCATCGGCAATCACCCGCAGGTGTAGATCCGAACTTCTCAAATCTCTAACCAATGTACTAGCTCTGAACATTCAGCCGAAGGCCTTCAGCTACACAATGCGGATCGCCAAGGTGTAGCTCCTCTTGCGTGGTGACAGAACTAAGGACACAAACACGCAAAGAAAATGAGTTCCTGATCTGTACTTCTGATGTTGGGAAAGATCCCAAGGCAAGACGCCTTGAACTACTTTATACCTTCTAAGTACTAACTAGCACTACACTGCACTACGCTACACGCCGACACGGAACCACGCTACACTACACTCCGCGGAACCTGTGCTTCGCCTCCTGCGCGACGGACTGCCGCGCACTAACTCCCTACCCTGCCAGTCCTGAGCTCGACTGCACAGTCCCAACCGCCGCAACACCGCGGAAACCTCTGTCTCTAGGGTGGCCATGGTGTCTCATGCCTTCGATAGAAAAGAATCTAACTTCTTCGCTACTCTCCGCCGACTCCGACTGTCACCCGTCAACAACCCGGCTGCACAAAGCTCTAACTCCCACAGTGTGAGTCTCTCCTGCGCCGCCACTTCCCAGTGGGCGTAGCCCTTGAGACAGTGGGTGACTCGCCTCGCCATCTCTTCCTTCGTGCGATCTGCCTCTCGTCGGCGATCATCTTCAATTACTACCAATTGCGATTCGGCCTCCGCACGCTGTGCTCTCAATTCTCCGCACTCGGATTGCAGCCTGCGGATTAATTCCTCATCCGCCTGTCGTGCGAGCTGACACTGCTCCAACAACCGCGTCTGTCGCACGAGCTCCTCTGACAAAATCCGATTCTAAGTCTTCTCAGAAATCAGTGCTTCCGTGACCTTCACCTGCTCCTTGGTGAGCTCTTCCAGTCTCCCATCCTTCACCTTGTCGTAGTGTTTGTACAATTTCTGATTGAGATTGTACTGACCCCAAAAGCATTCATGCTTCTCTCGCATCCTTAAGTTCCCGGTCCACCCGAGCTAGCAACTTGCTGGTGTGGACTTTAGTGCGAGTTCGCCTGCACACTAACTCGACGTAGGACCCAGGCTGGCGAGGATCCGCGTATTTCTCCATCTTGCGATCCAAGTATCTCAGCAGAGGTACTACCTGCTCACAAAGCGCCGCCGCCGGCGCACCAACTAATTCTTCCTCCTCCTCCTCCTCGGTGGATCCCGATCCCGACACTGATTCCGTGGATCCTCCTTCTTCATCATCCTCCGAATGGAGGATTTTGGTCGCCATTGATTGCGTCAGCGACTAGCCTTAGTGGGGCTCCGAGTGGTCTGCGTGTTCTGCCGCCAATGGCGCTCCTGCAGCCTCGCTGCTCCCTGCTAAAATGTCCAATGCTGTGGGTGAATGCGGCCGTGCCACATCCTCATCGTCTGCCTGTCGTGCCGCGACTGTAACTTCTTCGCCGCCGGCGTCTACCGCCGAAGGCGATCGTGCGGAATTTGTCTGCGCGGGGTGTAATTGTGCATCGCACGCACGAATTTCATCCTGCGGACAGTCAATCCGCTCCTCCGTTAGGTCTTGCTCCCCTGATCGGTCCTGCTCCCCCCTTAGGTTCTGCGCGAGGAATGCGTCCGGCCTACGCGTAGGCGCAAATCCCGGCGCTTCACCCGCCGAAGGCGCAGTGCCGAGGGCGTCTACCGCCGAAGGGTGTGTTTCTTCCCTCATCCTGTTGAGTCCGTGGAGTGGAAGCTGGTGAATCCTCCGCGTCGGTGTCTACCTCGTTATCCCGCACATACTTCCTAGGATGATCGACTGACAATGGCGGAAATCGAGCACGCTCCGCCGCGGTTAAACAATTCATCTCCCGATAAAAGTTTATCAAGAAGGGGGAGAGGTGATTGAGAGTTCCTCCTTGCTCCTCAAATGCATGCTGTCGCATCACCCTATGTAGGATACGCGACCAGTGAACTAGAGCTCCGGTCAATGTGAGCTCTACGAAAGACACCTGCCACAACGTGATGTACGTAGTGCGATGCGGCTGCAACAATTGCAGCAGCGCCATCGCTACGGTCCTGCGGAAACGATCTTTGTAGTCGCGGGTCTTGTACCCGTTCTTGGAAGACCTCTCCCGCTTGAACAATTCCACGAAGGAGGTTTCGTCCTGCTTCGTTACCTTGACGCTCTCACTCTCAAATAAGAGGTACCCGTCGTCACCTGTGCACCTCGCCAATGCCTGTGCCCAATCGTGGACAGTCCATCTATCTACGTGCGGACGCAATCCGCGCGTAGGTGGTCGCTCCTCGTCCAACCATTCGCGCACCATGTCTACTGTAATAACCCACCAAAGGCTAAAACTGCAGTATGGTGGTAAAAAGATCGAACCCACAGGGACAGAGGCAACACACATAGTAAAAGTGTCACGTTTAACAGACTTTTGTAGAGTTTGAATTCTAGGCGACTGTCACTCCCAGAAATACTGCAGTGCTCGACTCGGAGGCTCGACTCGGAGGAGGATCTCAACTCGGAGGATGCTCGGAGGATGCACGGTACAGCGTGGTCACTCAACACACACACACACACACACCTGAAACTGGCAAAAAGCACAACTCGGAGGTCGGTCAGGACCTCCGCTTCGGATTTCAGGAGGAAAGTGTCTCACAAGTTCACTCAGAGGTTCTGCAGGTAGTGCCTCCCACTCCGGCTTTTACTGCCCTTCCGCCAGGAACTAGCGGGGGTACCCGGACTGGACTTCCCACTTCGGAACGAAGCCTCTACATACGCCGTGGACGTCACCCTCGACTATCACACCAAACGCAGGGAGTGCAGACCCGACTGAGAACTTACTGAAAACACGATCCAGTAACACACACACAACCTGAATTACAAACCAAGGTTTACACGAAGTAATGAAACTTCACATTGGCATTCAGGGGAAACTTCCCGTAGGAGTACAATCAGGATATGTCACTTGAAGGAGTAAGGGGGAACTGTTCAAGTATCTAACTCGCAGCCGGCTCTGAGCATCAGAAATCACCCGCAGGTGCAGATCCGCACTACTCAAGTCTCTAACCGGATGCTAGCTCTGAACATTCAGCCGAAGGCCTTCAACTACAACATACGGTAACTTCGCTATGCTGCAGCTTCTCTACGTGGTGCCAGGACCAAAATGCACAAACACGCCAAGAAAGTGAGTTCCTGATCTGCACTTCCGAAACTGGAAGAGTCCCAAGGCAAAACGCCTTGATCTACTTTATACTCTCAAAAGATCCTAACTAGCACTACGCTATCCTATCTACCACTCGCAGTATCTGCGCGAAACCAAACTACTCTATTGCACTCAGCAGATCCGGTGCTGCGCCTCCTGCGCGCCGGACTGCTCCGCTTACTATCTCTACCTTGCCAGTCTTCCGACCGGCTGCGTAACCCCAGGCGTCGGAGCGCTGTGGTGACTTCCAACTGCAAGTGCGCCATAGTGTCGCGCGCACCCGACAAGAAGGTTTCTAATTTTCTCGCCACTCGCCGCCGACTCCGACTGTCACCTTCCGTCAGTGCCGCCGCCCGAAGCTCGAACTCCCTGAGTGTGATCCTCTCTTGAGCTGCCACCTCCCAATGGGTGTATCCTTTTAGACAACGAGTCACCCGTGCCGCCAACTCTCCTCGCGCCCTGCAGCTGCTCTCCACCTCTGCCAGCTGCATTTCTAATTCCGCACGTTGTGCCCTCAAATCCGAGCACTCGGTTTGCAAGTTGCGCAACAACTCCTCATCCTCCTTGCGGGCTCTTTGACTTTCTTCTAACGCGCGCGTCTGGCGCGCAAGCTCGGCTGCTAGGACTTTGTTCTGTCTCCGCTCCTCCTGCAATTCCGACTCGATCTTTGCCCGTATTAGTTCGGCATCCGCCTGACTTTTCGTCGCCGCATCCTCCCTCTGCTGCTGCAAGGCTTGGTATAGCTTCTGTGTGACCGCCAGGTGTTGTCGGAGGGCGGTGTTCCTATCCACGTATACTTGGCACCTAGAGGCCCACCTTGCCACCTTGCTCCTCGTCCTTCTCCTGATAGTCTCGACATAAGACTGCGGTTTTAAAGCACTTGCGTATTTGGATGTCTTGCGATCCAGATATCGCAGGAGTGGAACTATCTGTTCGCACAGCACCCCTGTTGGCGTTTCCTGCACCGAATCCGCTTCTTGCTCTTCAGAGCTCGTCTCATCCTCAGTCTCGAGGATTTCAGTCGCCACCGAATCCCTTGGCGACTCCCTGGAACTGTGGCGCGCAGCAGCTTCCGCTGCGACTGCTGCTCCACTGCCTGCTAAAATATCCAAGGCAGTGGGAGATCCCACTGCTTGAGCCCCTGTTCCGGCTCGATCTTCGGTTTGTGAAGGGGTCGACGCCGCAGTGACTTTTGTCACTCTTGCACCGCCCGCTTCTGTTGCCTGTCCTTCCGGCGCAATCTGCGCGGAAGGTGTCCTTGCTGAAGGTGCGTCCGCCGAAGGCGTCCGCACACTGGTCGTTGGCCCCATCCGTCTCGCAGTCGGCGAATCCGGCTGACTCTCTGTTGTCCGACTCGCAGTCGGCCGACCAGCAGTTGTCCGACTGGGAGTCGGATACACCCTGCGCGTCTTGACTCCACTTGGCCTGCTTGTTGGTGGCGTTCTTCCAGAAGTGCCTTCCGCCGAAGACGACCCTCTGAGGATTGTTGGCTCGTCAGCAAAACTCTCTTCTGCTTCCGGCCTGCTATCCGGTTCAACGCGCCGTTCAGTTGGCCTTCCTTCCGCTTGTCGACCTTCAGTCATCCGACTCGCAGTCGGCCGGCTGTTAGTCCGTCCATCTCCTCCCGAAGGCCGTGGTGCCTTCTGTGCAGAGGTATCTGCCGTCTTCCCTAGAATCTGAGCGATTATCTCTTCCTGTGTGAGATTCCGCCGGGTCGGAGTTCGCCTGGTCTCCTCAGTAACAAATGGCATTTTGCGTGCCCTCTGTTTTGGTCGACTGTGAGGCTCGGGGGTGGGCCGACCACGAGTCGGCGCAGCTGGCACTTCCGGCTGCCTGTCCTCAGGTCTCTCATCCCACTTCTGCTTTCGCGGAATGCGCTCACTTCGACGTTCTTCTGCTGCTCTTGCTGGAGCCGGAGCCGGAGGCGTACTGGCAGGTTCCTCGTCCGGATCTGTGTCTACTTCGGCCTCCCTCGAATATCTTCCTGGATAAGTCCGGGTCAGCTGCGGAAATCGAGTTTTCTCAGCATTCGTCAAACATCCCATCGCCCGGTAAAACACGATTAAGTAAGGCGATAGATGATTGAGGGTTCCTCCCCTCTCTTCTTGCGCATGTTGGCGCGTCACCTTCCACAGGAGCCGTGCCCAATGCACCGGAGCTCCTGACAGCACTAGCTCCACGAACTCTACCTGCCAACCATGCATGTAAGCGGTCTTGGTCGGCTGCAATATCTGCAGCAATGCCGTCGCGACATTTCTCCGCAATCGATCCTTGTAATCCCGTGTCCGGAAACCGTTCTTGGGATGTCTGGCCACTTTGAAGAGCTCATTGTAAGAGACTTCTTCCTCCTAGGACATCTTCACGCTATCGGCCTCGAAGAGGAGATCCCCTTCCTCGCCGGCACACCTGCCCAACACCTGCGCCCAATTGCAAATGTCCCATCTCTCTGGGTGTGGGCGAAATCCGCGAGAAGGCTTGTGTCTCTCCTGCAGATACTCGCGCATCATCTCCGGACATGTCCAATTCCACCCCCATAGGAGAAAATCGAGCTTCAGCCTCAACAGCACATCTTGAAATGCGCGTAGACCGATCTGCGGCACCCTGAGTGGAGACACTCGCAGCTGGGGAACCTTCGACATTGCGTTGCCTGCACACACACAAACGTTCTCCCTTTCGCTCGCTCTCTCACAATCGCCACTGCGCGTCGGCCACTCAAGCACTGACTGCTCACTCTCTCTGCGCTCGTTCAAGATCGCTACTCACAATTCTTTCAAGGTCCGCCAAGATCCTTGCGCAACTCGTCTCCGCACTCTCTACTCTCACTGCAGGTCGCTCCGCCCTTGCGCGTAATCTTGGAACTGGAAATCGCAAAGTCAAGAATGAGAGAATGAGACTGGAGCGCAGTCTTTTCTTCTCCGATTTCAAGAACGTCCAACGTTCTTACTGGTTGCAACGTACGCAGCCGGCTATACGGCTTAACGGTTCGCCCTTTGCATGCGCGAATTCACGTCTCCGCATTGCGCGCATTCGCATGCTTAAACGTTGAATTCTCCCGCCGCCGCCACCATCCGGACTCGAGTCCGCTGCAGGGTAAACGTCGGCCCTGTTGTCTTTTCCTAACCCGTCCTTCACCGGAGGCGTGTCGCCGCTGGTGCGTTCATTATCCGTCGGCGCAACTCATGCCAGCGCATCCGGCCGTCAGCGCCACGTCGGAGGCGTACATCCGACCGGCGCTTTCCTTCCATGAATAGCCGCCAAGGGCGCTTCCGACTCTGAGTTGGTTTCCTCCTGTGAGCGCGTGATTCCGCCGAAGGCGCATCGCCGAGGGCGTACGGGAATCCTTTCCGGCTGTGAACCCTAGCGCGAACGGCGCATGTCCGGCTACGAGTTTTCCGACGCTCATAACTTCTCTATTCCTGATCCATCTCCGACGCTCTTGGACTCGTTAGAACGAGCGTCCCGAGCTCTTTCTAATGCAACTTCAACCAACTGGATCTACCGTGTATCCCGATTGTTATGAAGGTTTTCCCTTTCCGCGCTAGCGGCGCTTCGCCGAAGGCGCACTCATGGTCGGATGCCTTTAGAGGTCCGGGCCCTTCTCCTGACGTCTTTAGCAAAACCTCCTCCTGAGGTGTCTGCGCCGGAAGCGTAGCTTCCTTATACGCTAGAGGCGCGTGAGTAGAGACACCTCAAAAAGGAGCTTTTGCCGAAGGCGCCGAAGACGTTGGCGTTGGTACATCCGACTACGTGATTCTTTGTGCCCTCGTGACGATCTCATCAATCCACTCTATTTAGCGTACCCTTCTCTAGCTACAACCACTGCTTTGGTACTAGTTTTCTAAAATTGTTTAAATTTTGCAAAAAAAACAAAAAGTGTGTTACCACAGGCTGCCTTCCTCTCTAACTTACAACCTAAATCTAACCCTAACTGTAAATCTGAATCCTTAGCCTACTGTACAGAGCCGCCAGCGCCTTCCCATCCAATATCTGAGGCTGAAAATTTGCACTCATGAGTGGCCGGCTGAGATCAACGGCCCCAGCAAATTTCAGATCCATCCAACCGTCCATCGCAAAGATATGGGCCTCGCCGTTTTGCGTCCCACACTTGACATATTCCCGCCAACTTCCGCCATCGGGAATCTTCTGCCACGTGGCACCGAAGTCCCTTGAGCCGAAGGCGGATCTTTCGCCGGCTCCTTTCCTTTCCTGCGCTGCACCGGAGGTGAGTCTCGCCTATGCGTAGGCGCTCGCCTATGCGCAGGCAGTCTCCCGTCCGCATGGATTACGTGATTCTTTGTGCCCTCGTGACGATCTCATCAATCCACTCTATTTAGCGTACCCTTCTCTAGCTACAAACACTGCTTTGGTACTAGTTTTCTAAAATTGTTTAAATTCTGCAAAAAAAACAAAAAGTGTGTTACCACATGCCCCCCTCCTCAATTGTGAGCGCCCACGCGAACATTTACACGTGGTATTTCTTCAGACGCCATCCGTTCACGCGGGTGCCTAACCATTCTCCCGTCAGTTCTGCGAGTTGGATGGATCCATTTGGAAAAACTTCTATCACCTTGTAAGGTCCCATCCACCTCAAGTGGAGCTTGCCTGGAAATCTAGCATGTCTTCTATCGTATAGCAGAGCCAAGTCGCCCTTCTCCAGCAGTACTGGTTTGAGCCTTCGATCGTACTTCTCCTTCCGCCTGAGTTGTAATTGCTTTGTCCGATCTTCGGCCTCTTGACGTCTTTCCTCCAGTGCCATTACCTCTTGCAGTCGATATGCCTAACTTTCTTCCGCGTCCAGCCTTCTCTGATCTAAGGTCCTCTTGGTAGGTATCTCGAATTCGATGGGTAAGATCGGATGCTGCCCATAAACTAGGAAGTAAGGTGTTTGCCTGGTGGTGACTTTTTCTGCCGTTCTATATGCCCATAAGGCGGCCGGTAGCTTGGTGTCCCAGTCATGAGCATGGTTTACAGTCACCTTGAGGAGTATCTTACAGAGTAATCCATTGGACTTCTCTGTCAGACCATTTGCCTTGGGGTTGTATGGAGTAGTCTTTCGATGTTTAATCTGGAAGTGCCGCGTCAAACTCTCTATCACCTGATTCAGAAAGTGCGTCCCCCTGTCACTGACTATTTCTAGGGGGCACCCGTAGCGTGTGATGATTGATTCGAATAGGAACCGTGCTACTACGGCTGCGTCGTCGTGCCTTGTGGCTTCTGCCTCCACCATCTTGGTCGCATAGTCTGTTGCTACCAATATGTAGCGCCTGCGCGTGCCTTTAGTGACTGGTTGTATTGGTCCCACGAAGTCGATCCCCCATTTTTCAAACGGTGCCAATGGCATGATTGGTGTAAGAGGCCATCTCGTGGTCGGAGTCGGCCTTCCCGTCCTCTGGCAACTGTCGCATTTGCGAACGTAGTCGTGTACATCTTTGAACATCGTCGGCCACCAGTATCCTGCATTCACAATTTTGGTCACTGTATTTCTGGTGGCGTAGTGACCACCAGCGTCTTCTGTGTGCATGGCTTTGACAACTCGCGGGACTTCGGACTCCTCTAGACATCTGCACAACCTCTCGTCTGCCATTTTTTTAAACAAGACCCCTTGTTGAAGCTGGTAAGGTCCCGCTTTATGAACGAAGACTGTGCGCTGCTCCGCATCCAATCCTTCCGGACATTGGAGTGTGAGCAGAAACCTGTATAAGTCCGCGTACCTGGACTCATGGCTGGCGGACAACTGAAAAAGTTGTTCGTCGGGAAAATCATCCACTACCTCCTCCTCTATGGGTTCGGTCCATAGTCGGGAGAGGTAGTCCGCGTTCTCATGGTGAACGCCTTTCCGTGTCTGTACAGTGTAGGTGAATTCCTGCAGCAGTAGTACCCTGAGGTGTCTGCGCCGGAAGCGTAGCTTCCTTATACGCTAGAGGCGCGTGAGTAGAGACACCTCAAAAAGGAGCTTTTGCCGAAGGCGCCGAAGACGTTGGCGTTGGTACATCCGACTACGTGATTCTTTGTGCCCTCGTGACGATCTCATCAATCCACTCTATTTAGCGTACCCTTCTCTAGCTACAAACACTGCTTTGGTACTAGTTTTCTAAAATTGTTTAAATTTTGCAAAAAAAACAAAAAGTGTGTTACCACATCTACGCACACGTAATTCCATCCCCATAGCAAGAACTCAAGTTTCCTTGCAATCAACCGTTCCTCAAAAGCATGCAACCCATTCTGCGGAAGCTTGAGTGGCATCATCTGCAGCCTCATCGATTTCGACATCGCGTTCTTGAAATTGGTTCGCGCAACTCTCTCTCTGCTCTGCCCGAGCCTCTTGCTCGCGCTTCTGCCTCCTCTGCAAACTCTAATTTCTCTCAATTCCAACTGTCGCGCACTCAATTCTCTCTCATCCACCGAGTAACTCTCCGCGCGGTGATGTCTAGAACGTCTCTCAGCTAGCAGGTGGACGCGCGCAGCTCGCACCAGAAATTGAAATCACGAATTCAAGAATGGGGCGTCCTCTATCTCCTCGTAGGAGGTCATGGTCAGCTCTCGGTCGTGAAGGTCGAATCACTTGATGGCCGCGCCGGCTCCGCGGTATAACGGCCTTCTCTCTCACGCGCGGCTTCACGCTCTGCCGACGCCGACTTCACTCACACGCTCGAATTGATAATTTGAACTCCGCCAGCGTATCACGTCGCGGACATGGGCGCGCAGTGCCGAAGGCGGATTTCTCGCCGGCGCGCTACACTCCTTCGTACTTCACTTTGGCTAGTCCCGCTCCGCGCATAGGACAAAAGTCGAACTCCCTTCTACGTAGGCGGAATCCCGGGCGGAGTTTCCGCCGGCGCAAAACTTCATCTGCTTGTGCGTAGGCGCTCGCCTATGCGTAGGCGAATTCCGTTCACACACAGGACGTTCGTCTGCGCAGGTCCCTCGCCGCAGGCGCAGCGCCGAAGGCGGCTGTGCCGAAGGCGTTGACCGCAATCAACGGACTCCGTCTAGTCTGTCCGTTTCTCTCGCCTCTCCGTCGGCGCTCTTGTCTCCGTAATCCCGACCGGCCGAAGACGCACTCGTCCGTTCCGTCCGTATAGTCCGTACGGTCCGTACGGATTTTACTACTCCGTTGAGTCCTTGCCCATCTGTGATGCGCTGGCGCCGAAGGCGCCGTACAAGTTCTAACCCCGAAGGCGGATTTCTAGAGCCGAAGGCGGACTTCCCGCCGACGCCGAAGCGCCTATGCGTAGGCGATTCCCGTCCGCCTATGCGTAGGTGCAAGTCCTCCCCGCCTATGCGTAGGCGGCATTCTCGGCGGACATACCGCCGACGTCAAACCCTATTTCGCCTATGCGTAGGCGAACTTCCCTCGCCTATGCGTAGGCGAAGATCTTCGTATCTTTCGACCGTCACAACTCCCTGAGTCCTCATCCGTTGCAGGCGTTCTTGGGCTCGTTAGAATCAACGCGTCAAGTTCTTTCCAACGAAACCCTAACCAAGTCAAGGCGTTTGGGAATTGATCATATTCTGAGGGGTTTCTCTAGCGTCAAAGGCGCAGCGCCGAAGGCGGCTTAAGCGCCTTGCGCTGAAGGGGTGCTCCTTCAGAGTCCTTCATTTAGGGCGGCGCCTGTCCCAGACGTTGCGCCCAACTCCTGGATTCTATGAGATTCTTCGAGATTCTTTGAGATCATCCAGTTTCACTCTATTTTGATGCACCGATGGCTATTTACACTGCTGTCACGGTACAGTTTTCCGAAAATGTTTTAAATTCCGCAAAAATCCCAACAGTGGGGTACCACACCTTCAATTTGAGTCACGAAGTGCTTAGAGCTACAATTGAAGCGATCTTCTCATCGATCAGCAACCGGATTCTTAGCCAAACTCTGGTGCACCGAAACATTGAAGCTTGCAGACCACGCTGACCTGTACTGTATCATTCAGAAACATGAAGTTGTGCATGTACAAGTCACATCTTCCTTCTCACCTCATGCTTGAGCATATATTTCAAATTGTAGACAAAAGACATTATCAATCTGGAGTTTGGCTCACGTCAACAGCTAAGAATATGCTCTGCATTGATGAATCCCAATTATCTGTTAAGGACGGTAGTTGGCAACCACTGCCCACGGCAGTGGCAAAGGCGTAGAAGGTTTTAATATATTTCGCGGAACTTGCTGTTGAAATCCTATCGTGGATCTAAGATCAGCGATAGGAAAGCGATAAGATCCACATGATTTAAAGGAACTAAAACATGTGGATTCTTCGGCAGCACAATTCTATACCTCTTGCCTTTCACATCTTTTTCATTCCATTGTGATAACCCACTTTTTGTTTTTTGTCGGAACTAAAACATTTTTGAATAGTAAGTACCGCGGCAGCAACTGTAAATAGTAATCGGTACGCGAAACCAGAGTAAAAAGAGGATCGAGGACAATCAAGGGGTTTTGGGCTTAGGCCACAGTGGGACGCTTGGGACGGAACGGGCGGTTCATGCTGCAGGATTTGCTTCGAGCACCTTCGGCGGTATATCACTCATAACTTTTTCAATTCGTAACGCTTTGAGTTGCTTCGGGTCTTGTTGGAAAGAGCTCGACGCGTTGGATCTAACGAGCCCAAGAACTTGTGAAACGTATGAGAGGTTACTGAGTTATGAGTGTCGGAAGTTACTGATGGGGGGCCTTCGGCAGTAGAGCGACTTTGGCGGTACGCCTTTGGCGGAAGAACCGCCGGAAGATGCGCCTTCGGCGGTAAACGCCTTCGGGTCAATGCCTTCGGCGATGCGGGAGAATGCATTTGGCGGAAGAGTGAATCCCTCATAACTTTTTCAATTTGCAACGTCTTGACTTGGTTAGGGTCACGTTGGAAAAAGCTCAACGCGTTGATTCTAACGAGCCCAAGAACGTTACGAACGGATGACTCCGGGAGTTATGAAGGTCGCAATATACTCAGCTTCTCGCCTACGAGTAGGTGAGGAAGGTTTGTCCTATGCGCGGACGAGAGAAGTCCGCCTACGCGTAGGCGCTTCTGCGTCAGCGGGAAATCCGCCTTCGGCCCTAGAAATGCGCCTTCGGGGTTGGAACTTGTACGGCGCCAGCGCAACAGCGCGGACGGACGCGGAGGCCTGCGAGTAGGCGGATAACAACGCGGACGCCAACGAGTACATAGGCAAACGCCTTTGGCGGAAGAGTAAAACCGTCATAATTTTCTCAAGTCTTAACGGTTTGACTTGGTTAGAGGCTCGTTGGAAAGACCTCGACGCGCCCGTTCCAACAAGCCCAAGAAAGTTTCAAACGAAGTAGGGATCTGTGAGTTATGAGCGACGGGAGTGACAATTATAGAAAGGCGACTCCATGCGGACGGGAGACTGCCTGCGCATAGGCGAGCGCCTACGCATAGGCGAGACTCACCTCCGGTGCAGCGCAGGAAAGGAAAGGAGCCGGCGAAAGATCCGCCTTCGGCTCAAGGGACTTCGGTGCCACGTGGCAGAAGATTCCCGATGGCGGAAGTTGGCGGGAATATGTCAAGTGTGGGACGCAAAACGGCGAGGCCCATATCTTTGCGATGGACGGTTGGATGGATCTGAAATTTGGTGGGGCCGTTGATCTCAGCCGGCCACGCATGAGTGCAAATTTTCAGCCTCAGATATTGGATGGGAAGGCGCTGGCGGCTCTGTACAGTAGGCTAAGGATTCAGATTTACAGTTAGGGTTAGATTTAGGTTGTAAGTTAGAGGGGAAGGCAGCCTGTGGTAACACACTTTTTGTTTTTTTTGCAGAATTTAAACAATTTTAGAAAACTAGTACCAAAGCAGTGGTTGTAGCTAGAGAAGGGTACGCTAAATAGAGTGGATTGATGAGATCGTCACGAGGGCACAAAGAATCACGTAGTCGGATGTACCAACGCCAACGTCTTCGGCGCCTTCGGCAAAAGCTCCTTTTTGAGGTGTCTCTACTCACGCGCCTCTAGCGTATAAGGAAGCTACGCTTCCGGCGCAGACACCTCAGGAGGAGGTTTTGCTAAAGACGTCAGGAGAAGGGCCCGGACCTCTAAAGGCATCCGACCATGAGTGCGCCTTCGGCGAAGCGCCGCTAGCGCGGAAAGGGAAAACCTTCATAACAATGGGGATTCACGGTAGATCCAGTTGGTTGAAGTTGCATTAGAAAGAGCTTGGGACGCTCGTTCTAACGAGTCCAAGAGCGTCGGAGATGGATCAGGAATGGAGAAGTTATGAGCGTCGGAAAACTCGTAGCCGGACATGCGCCGTTCGCGCTAGGGTTCACAGCCGGAAAGGATTCCCGTACGCCCTCGGCGATGCGCCTTCGGCG
Organism: Marchantia polymorpha subsp. ruderalis; assembly: GCA_037833965.1. Classification (NCBI taxonomy): domain Eukaryota; kingdom Viridiplantae; phylum Streptophyta; class Marchantiopsida; order Marchantiales; family Marchantiaceae; genus Marchantia; species Marchantia polymorpha. Next base: position 2,013,520 of record AP031357.1, read on the forward strand.
GAATCACGCGCTCACAGGAGAAAACCAACTCTGAGTCGGAAGCGCCCTTGGCGGCTGTTCATGGAAGGAAAGCGCCGGTCGGATGTACGCCTCCGACGTGGCGCTGACGGCCGGATGCGCTGGCATGAGTTGCGCTGACGGATATGCGCCGGCAGCAACGGACGAGGCATAAAGGACAAAATAGGCGGTATGACTGCGCGCCGGCGTAATTCGCTCCGGCTGGATGTGCGCCTCCAGCAAGGCGCCGACGGATAATGAACGCACCAGCGGCGACACGCCTCCGGTGAAGGACGGGTTAGGAAAAGACAACAGGGCCGACGTATACCCTGCAGCGGACTCGAGTCCGGAAGGTGGCGGCGGCGGGAGAATTCAACGTTTAAGCATGCGAATGCGCGCAATGCGGAGACGTGAATTCGCGCATGCAAAGGGCGAACCGTTAAGCCGTATAGCCGGCTGCGTACGTTGCAACCAGTAAGAACGTTGGACGTTCTTGAAATAGGAGAAGAAAAGACTGCGCTCCAGTCTCATTCTCTCATTCTTGACTTTGCGATTTCCAGTTCCAAAATTACGCGCAAGGGCGGAGCGACCTGCAGTGAGAGTAGAGAGTGCGGAGACGAGTTGCGCAAGGATCTTGGCGGACCTTGAAAGAATTGTGAGTAGCGATCTTGAACGAGCGCAGAGAGAGTGAGCAGTTTGTGCTTGAGTGGCCGACGCGCAGTGGCGATTGTGAGAGAGCGAGCGAAAGGGAGAACGTTTGTGTGTGTGCAGGCAACGCAATGTCGAAGGTTCCCCAGCTGCGAGTGTCTCCACTCAGGGTGCCGCAGATCGGTCTACGCGCATTTCAAGATGTGCTGTTGAGGCTGAAGCTCGATTTTCTCCTATGGGGGTGGAATTGGACATGTCCGGAGATGATGCGCGAGTATCTGCAGGAGAGACACAAGCCTTCTCGCGGATTTCGCCCACACCCAGAGAGATGGGACATTTGCAATTGGGCGCAGGTGTTGGGCAGGTGTGCCGGCGAGGAAGGGGATCTCCTCTTCGAGGCCGATAGCGTGAAGGTGTCCCAGGAGGAAGAAGTCTCTTACAATGAGCTCTTCAAAGTGGCCAGACATCCCAAGAACGGTTTCCGGACACGGGATTACAAGGATCGATTGCGGAGAAATGTCGCGACGGCATTGCTGCAGATATTGCAGCCGACCAAGACCGCTTACATGCATGGTTGGCAGGTAGAGTTCGTGGAGCTAGTGCTGTCAGGAGCTCCGGTGCATTGGGCACGGCTCCTGTGGAAGGTGACGCGCCAACATGCGCAAGAAGAGAGGGGAGGAACCCTCAATCATCTATCGCCTTACTTAATCGTGTTTTACCGGGCGATGGGATGTTTGACGAATGCTGAGAAAACTCGATTTCCGCAGCTGACCCGGACTTATCCAGGAAGATATTCGAGGGAGGCCGAAGTAGACACAGATCCGGACGAGGAACCTGCCAGTACGCCTCCGGCTCCGGCTCCAGCAAGAGCAGCAGAAGAACGTCGAAGTGAGCGCATTCCGCGAAAGCAGAAGTGGGATGAGAGACCTGAGGACAGGCAGCCGGAAGTGCCAGCTGCGCCGACTCGTGGTCGGCCCACCCCCGAGCCTCACAGTCGACCAAAACAGAGGGCACGCAAAATGCCAACTGTTACTAAGGAGACCAGGCGAACTCCGACCCGGCGGAATCTCACACAGGAAAAGATAATCGCTCAGATTCTAGGGAAGACGGCAGATACCTCTGCACAGAAGGCACCACGGCCTTCGGGAGGAGATGGACGGACTGACAGCCGGCCGACTGCGAGTCGGATGACTTAAGGTCGACAAGCGGAAGGAAGGCCAACTGAACGGCGCGTTGAACCGGATAGAAGGCCGGAAGCAGAAGAGAGTTTGGCTGACGAGCCAACAATCCTCAGAGGGTCGTCTTCGGCGGAAGGCACTTCTGGAAGAACGCCACCAACAAGCAGGCCAAGTGGAGTCAAGACGCGCAGGGTGTATCCGACTCCCAGTCGGACAACTGCTGGTCGGCCGACTGCGAGTCGGACAACGGAAAGTCAGCCGGATTCGCCGACAACGAGACGGATGGGGCCAACGACCAGTGTGCGGACGCCTTCGGCGGACGCACCTTCAGCAAGGACACCTTCCGCGCAGATTGCGCCGGAAGGACAGGCAGCAGAAGCGGGCGGTGCAAGAGTGACAAAAGTCACTGCGGCATTGACCCCTTCACAAACCGAAGATCGAGCCGGAACAGGGGCTCAAGCAGTGGGATCTCCCACTGCCCTGGATATTTTAGCAGGCAGTGGAGCAGCAGTCGCAGCGGAAGCTGCTGCGCGCCACAGTTCCAGGGAGTCGCCAAGGGATTCGGTGGCGACTGAAATCCTCGAGACTGAGGATGAGACGAGCTCGGAAGAGCAAGAAGCGGATTCGGTGCAGAAAACGCCAACAGGGGTGCTGTGCGAACAGATAGTTCCACTCCTGCGATATCTGGATCGCAAGACATCCAAATACGCAAGTGCTTTAAAACCGCAGTCTTATGTGGAGACTATCAGGAGAAGGACGAGGAGCAAGGTGGCAAAGTGGGCCTCTAGGTGCGGAGTATATGTGGATAGGAACACCGCCCTCCGACAACACCTGGCGGTCACACAGAAGCTATACCAAGCCTTGCAGCAGCAGAGGGAGGAGGCGGCGACGAAAAGTCAGGCGGATGCCGAGCTAATACGGGCAAAGATCGAGTCGGAATTGCTGGAGGAGCGGAGACAGAACAAAGTCCTAGCAGCCGAGCTTGCGCGCCAGACGCGCGCCTTAGAAGAAAGTCAAAGAGCCCGCAAGGAGGATGAGGAGTTGCTGTGCAACTTGCAATCCGAGTGTTCGGATTTGAGGGCACAACGTGCGGGATTAGAAATGCAGCTGGCCGAGGTGGAGAGCAGCTGCAGGGCGCGAGGAGAGTTGGCGGCACAGGTGACTCGTTGTCTAAAAGGATACACCCATTGGGAGGTGGCAGCTCAAGAGAGGATCACACTCAGGGAGTTCGAGCTTCGGGCGGCAGCATTGACGGAAGGTGACAGTCGGAGTCGGCGGCGAGTGGCGAGAAAATTAGAAACCTTCTTGTCGGGTGCGCGCGACACTATGGCGCACTTGCAGTCGGAAGTCACCACAGCGCTCCGACGCCTGGGGTTACGCAGCCGGTCGGAAGACTGGCAAGGTAGAGATAGTAAGCAGAGCAGTCCGGCGCGCAGGAGGCGCAGCACCGGATCTGCTGAGTGCAGTAGAGTAGTTTGGTTTCGCGCAGATACTGCGAGTGGTAGATAGGATAGCGTAGTGCTAGTTAAAATCTTTTGAGAGTATAAAGTAGATCAAGGCGTTTTGCCTTGGGACTCTTCCAGGTTCGGAAGTGCAGATCAGGAACTCACTTTCTTGGCGTGTTTGTGCATTTGGTCCTGGCACCACGTAGAGAAGCTGCAGCATAGCGAAGTTACCGTATGTTGTAGTTGAAGGCCTTCGGCTGAATGTTCAGAGCTAGCACCCGGTTAGAGACTTGAGTAGTGCGGATCTGCACCTGCGGGTGATTTCTGATGCTCAGAGCCGGCTGCGAGTTAGATACTTGAACAGTTCCCCCTTACTCCTTCGAGTGACATATCCTGATTGTACTCCTACGGGAAGTTTCCCCTGAATGCCAATGTGAAGTTTCATTACTTCGTGTAAACCTTGGTTTGTAATTCAGGTTGTGTGTGTGTTACTGGATCGTGTTTTCAGTAAGTTCTCAGTCGGGTCTGCACTCCCTGCGTTTGGTGTGATAGTCGAGGGTGACGTCCACGGCGTATGTAGAGGCTTCGTTCCGAAGTGGGAAGTCCAGTCCGGGTACCCCCGCTAGTTCCTGGCGGAAGGGCAGTAAAAGCCGGAGTGGGAGACACTACCTGCAGAACCTCTGAGTGAACTTGTGAGACACTTTCCTCCTGAAATCCGAAGCGGAGGTCCTGACCGACCTCCAAGTTGTGCTTTTTGCCAGTTTCAGGTGTGTGTGTGTGTGTGTGTTGAGTGACCACGCTGTACCGTGCATCCTCCGAGCATCCTCCGAGTTGAGATCCTCCTCCGAGTCGAGCCTCCGAGTCGAGCACTGCAGTATTTCTGGGAGTGACAGTCGCCTAGAATTCAAACTCTACCAAAAGTCTGTTAAACGTGACACTTTTACTCTGTGTGTTGCCTCTGTCCCTGTGGGTTCGATCTTTTTACCACCATACTGCAGTTTTAGCCTTTGGTGGGTTATTACACAGCCGCCGACTCCTCAGGTGTAGGATCTGTTGCGGCTCGCACCATGGCATAGTGCAGTGTAGTGCTAGTTTGGACGTAGAAGGTATAAAGTAGTTCAAGGCGTCTTGCCTTGGGATCTTTCCCAACATTAGAAGTGCAGATCAGGAACTCATTTTCTCTGCGTGTTTGTGTCCTTAGTTCTGTCACCACGCAAGAGGAGCTGCACCTTAGCGATCCGCATCGTGTAGCTGAAGGCCTTCGGCCGAATGTTCAGAGCTAGTACATTGGTTAGAGACTTGAGTAGTTCGGATCTACACCTGCGGGTGATTGCCGATGCTCAGAGCCAGTGACTAGTTAGATACTTGAATAGTTTCGCCCCTACACCTTCGAGTGTTTGTTTCTGATTGTACTCCTTCAGATCCTACACCTGAGGAGTCGGCGGCTGCCTTCCCCTCTAACTTACAACCTAAATCTAACCCTAACCCTAAATCTGAATCCTAAGCCTACTGTACAGAGCCGCCAGCGCCTTACCATCCAAGATCTGAGGCTGAAAATTTGCAGGCATGCGTGGCCGGCCGAGATCAACGGCCCCACAAAATTTCAGATCCATCCGACCGTCCATCGCAAAGATATGGGCCCCGCAAGATCTCTGAACCTAGGCCAAAATTCCTTCTCCAAAATCCAAGGACTGTGGGTCCCACGCGTCCTACACGCAAGCCGCCTACTCGCAGGCCGCCTTGGGCCGAAGGCCCCTCTAACTGTTAACGCCGAAGGCCTCACGCCTAACCATGACAGCCGCTTTCGACGCTCATAACTCATTGACGCCTTATCCGTTTCAAGAGATCTTGGTCTCGTTGGAACCAGCTCGTCAAGTTCTTTCCAACGAGACCCGAATCAAGTCAAACCGCTAAGAATTGAGAAAGTTATGTCGGTTTTACTCTTCCGCCGAAGGCGTTCGCCTATCCAAAGTCCGTCCGCGGCGCTGAGCTGTCCGTCCGCTGCGCTGACCTGTCCGTCCGCGGCGCTGAGCTGGCGCAGAAGGCGCCGTACACTTTCTACCTCACAAGGCGCATTTCTAGGGCCCAAGGCGGATTTCCCGCCGACGCCGAAGCGCCTGTGCACAGGCGAACGCCTGTGCGCAGGCGAACTTACTTCGTCCGCGCATAGGACAAAACTTTCTTCGCCTATGCGCAGGCGGAAAGCTGAGTATCTTGCGACCTTCATAACTCCCGGAATTCTCCTCCGTTCGTGGCGTTCTTGAGCTCGTTAGAATCAGCGCGTCGAGCTCTTTCCAACGAGACCCTAACCAAGTCGAGGCGTTGCGAATTGAGAAAGTTATGAGGGATTCACTCTTCCGCCGAATGCACTCTCCCGCATCGCCGAAGGCGTTGACCCGAAGGCGTTGACCGAAGGCGTCTACCGCCCAAGACGCATCTTCCGGCGGTTCTTCCGCCGAAGGCGTACCGCCAAAGTCGCTCTACCGCCGAAGGCCCCCCCCCATCAGTAACTTCCGACACTCATAACTCAATGATCTCTCATCCGTTTCACAAGTTCTTGGGCTCGTTAGAACCAACGCGTCGAGCTCTTTCCAACGAGACCCTAAGCAACTCAAAGCGTTACGAATTGAGAAAGTTATGAGTGATCTACCGCCGAAGGTGCTCGAAGCGGATCCTACAGCATGAACCGCCCGTTCCGTCCCAAGCGTCCCACTGTGGCCTAAGCCCAAAACCCCTTGACTGTCCTAGATCCTCTGGTTTCGCGTACCGATTACTATTTACAGCTACTGCCGCGGTACTTACTATTCAAAAATGTTTTAGTTCCGATAAAAAACAAAAAGTGGGTTACCACAATTCCATTACGCTGTTCGTGATATAGCACACCTTTACTTTTTTAACTCATTCGTTTCAAGATTTCCGGCTGCTGTAATAACCCACTAAAGGCTAAAACTGCAATATAGTGGTAGAAAGGTTGAACCCACAGGGACTGTGGTAACACACTTTTTGTTTTTTTTGCAGAATTTAAACAATTTTAGAAAACTAGTACCGAAGCAGTGTTTGTAGTTAGAAAAGGGTACGTTAAATAGAGTGGATTGAGGAGATCGTCACGAGGTCACGAAGAATCACGTAGTCGGATGTACCAGCGCCAATGTCTTCGGCGCCTTCGGCAAAAGCTCCTTTTCTGAGGTGTCTCTACTCACGCGCTTCTTGCGTTTAAGGAAGCTACGCTTCTGGCGCAGACACCTCCGAAGGAGATTTTGCTAAAGACGTCAGAAGAACGGCACGGACCTCTGAAGGCTTCCGACCATGAGTGCGCCTTCGGCGATGTGCCGCTAGCGCGGAAAGGAAAACCTTCATAACGATCGGAATACACGGTAGTCCCGGTTGGTTGAAGTCGCATTAGAAAGAGCTCGGGACGCTCGTCCTAACGAGCCCAAGATCGTCGGAGATGGATCAGGGACGAAGAAGTTATGGGCATCGAAAAACTCGTAGCCGGACATGCGCCGTTCACGCTAGGGTTCACAGTCGGAAAGGGCTCCCGTACGCCTTCGGCGATGCGCCTTTGGTGATATGCCTTCGACAGAATCGCGCGCTCATGGAAGGAAATCAACTCAGAGTCGGAAGCGCCTTTGGCGGCTGCGCAACGGAAGAAACGCGCCTGCCGGATGTACGCCTCCGACGTGGCGCTGATAGCCGGATGCGCTGGCATGATTTGCGCTGGTATGACTTGCGCCGGCGGGATATGCGCCGTCAGCAATGGACGAGGCAGAAAGGACAAAACAAGCGGTACGAATACGCGCCGACTGGATGTGCGCCTCCAGCAAGGCGCCGACGGATAAGGAACACGCCAGCGGCGACACGCCTCCGGTGATGATCGGGTTAGGAAAAGACAACATAGCCGACGTATACACTGCGGCGAGCTCGAGTCCGGAAGACGGTGGCGGCGGGAGAATTCAACATTCACGCATGCGAATGCGCGCAGTGCGGAGACGTGAATTCGAGCATGCAAGGGCAAACCGTTAGGCCGTATAGCTGGCTGCGTAAATTGTAACCAGTAAGAACGTTGGACGTTCTTGAATTCGGAGAAGAAAAGACTGCTCTCCAGTCTCATTCTCTCATTCTTGATTTTGCGATTCCCAGCTTCCAAGATTACGCGCAAGGGCGGAGAGACCTGCAGTGAGAGGAGAGAGTGCGGAGGCGAGCGCAGCGTACGTCGGAAGACCGCCAGAGTAATCCAATCGGTACGGACCATGCGGACGGCACGGGTGGATGCGCTCTTGGACGGACGGAGTTGCGGCGGCGGAAGCGCCGACGGAGAGACAAGGAACGGACAGACTGGACGGAGACGGCTGACCACGGTCAACGCCTTCCGCGCCAGCGCAGCGCCGCGGACGGAATTCGCCTGCGCACAGGAGAACGCCGGTGCACAGGAGAATGTTCAAGTTCCGCGCCGGCGGAGAATCCGCCGAAGCCCCTGCCTGCGCACAGGCAGGAGTTGAATTTTTGTCCGACATGCGGACGCACGCGTCAAGGCAGAAGGAGATTGGCCGAGGGGCGGTACGAACAAGTGTACCGCGCAAGGCGGAAAACTCGCCTTCGGCGCTACGCCCCCATGTCCGGAGGGTGACACGCTCGCGGAGTTCAAATCCGCCAATTCGAGCGTGAGAGTTTAATCGACGACGGCGGAGCGTGAAGCCGCGCGTGAGAGCGAAGACCGTTCCAGCGTACAGCCGGCGCGGCCATCAAGTGAGACGTTCTTCACGACCAAGAGACGACCATGACCTTCGACCGGGCGGCGGAGAGCGTCCCATTCTTGAATTCGCGATTCCAATCTCTTGTGCGCGCTGCGCGCATCCATCTGCTGGCTGCGGACCATTCTCGTCGTCGTCGCACAGGAGATTTCTTGTTGATTGAGGGAGAAGTGAGTGCGCGTGATTTGGAATTGAGAGCGATTAGAGTTTGCCGAGAGAGAAAGAAACGCGGACAGTGCGGAAGTAGAATGAGCGGGCGAGCGAACCCCAGGAACGCAATGACGAGACCGAGCAGATTGCGGATGGTGCCACTTCGCCTGCCGCAGAACGGGCTGCGCGCTTTCGAAGAGCGCTTAATAGCAAGAAAGCTCGATTTCTTGCTATGGGGATGGAATTACATCTGCGCGAATATGGTGCGCGAGTGGCTAGAGCCACAGGGACCACCCTCGCGCGGATTGCGTCCGCATGTTGACCGGTGGACAGTCCAAGATTGGGCGCAGGCGTTGGGAAGATGTGCTGGCATGCCAGGGCATCTCCTTTTCGACAGCGAGAGCATCAAGGTGACCAAGCAAGAAGAAGCGCAATTTGTGGAGCTGTTCAAGACCGGGAGGTCTACCAAGAATGGGTACAGGACCCGTGATTACAAAGATCGATTTCGCCGGACTTTGTCCGCGGCGCTGATGCAATTACTGCAGCCGCACCGCGCCTGCTACATCACATTGTGGCAGGTCTCTTTTGTGGAGTGCGTCATCGAGGGAACTCCAATTCACTGGGCGAGCATCCTGCACAGAGTGATGCGACAGCACGCGTTTGAGGAGAAGGGGGGAACGCTAAACCATCTTTCTCCTTTCCTCATCAATTTTTATCGACAGCGGAATTGTTTGACAGCGGCGGAGCTTGAACATTTTCCGCCATTGTCCATCGACCATCCCGGGAAGTATGTGCGGGAGAACGAGGTCGACACTGATGCGGAGGAGTCACCGACTTCTACCCCATCAAGACGGAGAGACGAAGGGAGACACACCCCTGCAGCGCGAGTGCCGCGGAAGCGGCGATGGAGGGAAGAGGCCGAAGAGGAGCAGCATCAAGAACTCTCTATTCCCATTCGACCGCGGCCGCTGTGCGAGCCATACAGCCGGCCGAAGTAGAAGGCACGCAGACTGGTGTTGCCAGCTGACAGTGCAGACACGGCGACGATTGCGACGGAGATAGGAAGTGCGTCGCCAGAGAGGCGAGAAGAAGCGCGGACGACCGCAGGAGCGACGGGCCACGCTGCAACCTCGTCGGGAGAGAGGCCGCCTACGGGCCAAGGGCCTCCGGAGTTACCACGTGCGATGCGGACAGATGTTCCGTTTGCGCACAGGCGAACCTCCGCGGACGGACGAGCCTCCGCGGATCGGCGAACACAAGTGGACGTGGATCTACGCTTACGCGTGGGAAGGAGCAGTCCGCCTGTGCACAGGCGCTCGCCTGTGCACAGGTCGCCTGTGCACAGGTCACCTGTGCACAGAACACCTCCACACGTGCCGCCTGTGCACAGGCAAGAATCACCCCCGTTCCAACGTAGGAAGGGGAAGGAGCCGGCGGAAGAACCGCCTACGAGACACCGGCCCTCGGGGCCAGACCCTCCGGCGCACCACGCGCCGCAATTCGCGCCTTCGGCGCCAGGGCCTTCGAGCCAAGGGGATACGAGCAGAGAGCGTGCGGAGGCCGCACCATCGGCGGGAAGTACGCCGATAGATGCGCCTTCGGCGGTAGGGCCTATAGGCCAAGGAGCATCGGGCGTGCGGCCCCCGGCCATGTCGCCTTCGGCGATAGATGTCCGCGGCGCTACGCCTGCGACGGACAAGGCGCCGGCAAATGCGCCTGCGCACGGGCCGGGCACAGCCCCCACGGACCGATCGAGGGAGCAGCAGACGGTGGAGCGGAGTGACTGTCCGCGGGATGAAATCTCGATGCGCGATGCGCAATCCAACCCCGCGCAGCCACCCTCCGCTCGATCGCCTTCGGCGACGGACGACGGCGACAGAGAGAATGCGGTGGGCAATCAACCAGCGAGCGACGGGGATGCCGCTCGGATACATTCGCCTTCCGCCTTAGACATTTTGGCGACGAGCAGCGAGGCTGCAGCCGTGCCTTCGCAGGCAGCACACGTCGAGGACGTGCAGCCCCACTCGGGGCAGTCGCCGACGCAATCAATGGCGACTGAAATTCTCCACTCGGATGATGAGGACGGAGGCTCCACGGAAGAAATGTCAGGAGCAGAAGACACCGAGGAGGAGGAGGAGGAAATTGTTGGAGCGCCGGCGGCGGCGCTCTCTGAGCAGGTGATTCCGTTGCTGCGGTACTTGGATCGCAAGGTCGATAAATACGCCGACCCACTCCAGCCGGGATCTTACATCGAGTTAGTGCGCAGGCGGACTCGCACTAAAGTCCACACCAGCAAGCTATTAGCTAGAGTGGACCAGGAGTTGAGGGACTTGAAGGAGAAGCATGAGTGCTTGTGGGGACAGTACAAGCTTAATCAGAAATTCTACAAGCACTCCGAGAAGATGAAGGATGAGAAACTGGGCGAGCTCACCAAGGAGCAGGTGAAGGTCAAGGAAGCACTCAACTCTGAGCAGGCCGAGAATCGGATTTTGTCAGAGGAGCTCGTGCGACAGACGCGGTTGTTGGAACAATGTCAGCTCGCACGGCAGGCGGATGAAGAATTAATCCGCAGTTTACAGTCAGAGTGTGGCGAATTGAGGGCGCAACGTGCTGAAGCCGAATCGCAATTAGTGACCATTGAAGAGGATCGCAGGAAGGAGGCGGATCGCACGAAGGTGGAGACGGCGAAGCGAGTCGCCCACTGTCTCAAGGGCTACGCCCACTGGGAAGTGAAGGCGCAGGAGAAACTCACACTGCGGGAGTTTGAATTGCGCGCAGCCGGGTTGTTGTCAGGCGACAGTAGGAGTCGGCGGAAGGTAGCGAAGAAGCTCGAGGCCTTTCTGTCGAAGGCACAGGATACCATGTCCGCCCTCGAGGGGGAGGTGTCCGCGGCGTTGCAGCGGTTGGGACTGCGTAGTCGAGCGGAAGAGTGGCAGGGTAGGGAGCTAGTGCGCGGCAGTCGGCCGCGCAGGAGACGTAGTACAGGTTCCGCGGAGTGTAGTGTAGCGTGGTTCCGTGCAGGCGTGTAGCGTAGTGCAGTGTAGTGCTAGGTAGGACTTAGAAGGTATAAAATAGTTCCAGGCGTTTTGCCTGGGGTTCTTTCCCATCAGAAGTGCAGATCAGGAACCCATTTCCTTTGCGTGTTTGTGTCCTTGAGTTCTGTCACCACGCACGAGGAGTTACAACTTAGCGTTCCGCATTTTGTAGCTGAAGGACTTCGGCCGAATGTTCAGAGCTAGTACATTGGTTAGAGACTTGAGTAGTTCGGATCTGCACCTGCGGGTGACTGCCGATGCTCAGAGCCAGTGACTAGTTAGATACTTGAACAGTTTCGCCCCTACACCTTCGAGTGTTTCTCTCTGATTGTACTCCTTTGGGATTTTTCCCCTGAATGCCAAAGTGAAGTTTTGCTACTTCGTGTAAGCCTTGGTTGTAAATTCAGGTTACGCTGCAGCAGGTGCCTTGAGGGTAACCCCTGTAGTATTTCTGGGAATGACAAGTGCCTGAGAATTCAAACTCTTCAATAGACTGTTGTTGTGTTACTGGAATGTTTCACAGTGAGTCCTTCAGTGCGGACCTGTGTTCTCTGCGCGTTTTGTGAGTTGAGAGTGTTGTTCACCGCGTATGAGTGACTTCGATCCGAAGTAGGCAGTCCAAACCGGGTTTCCTACGCTAGCAGCAAGCTAGTGGAAGCGTTGTAAAAGCCGGAGTTGGAAGTCACTACCCGCAGCTTCGCTGAGTGTACTCTTGAGAGACTTTCCCCCTGAAATCTTGAAGTAGAGGTCCTAACGGATCTCTGGGTTGTGTTTCTGTAGTTTCAGGTGTGTGTGTGTGTGTTACGCTGCACTGTGCGACCTCCGAGTGCGCTCCGAGTGGACACTTGCAGTATTTCTGGGAGTGACAGTTGCCTGAGAATTCAAACTCCTCAATAGTCTGTTAAAACGTGACACTTTATACCCTGTGTGTTCCTCTGTCCCTGTGGGTTCGACCTTTCTACCACTATATTGCAGTTTTAGCCTTTAGTGGGTTATTACATAAGAAGCCGACAACTTCTTTTTTGGCGCCGCTGCCGGGGACAGTTGCGTCAACACCGGGGTTTTTACGAGCAGCCATGCTCGGTGAATGTCGACTGGGGCTGGCGGGAGCAACCTAAGTGCTAGAGCTGTCCGCAAGTTCCGACGAGATTCAGAGAAGGCCGTGGAAGAGACACGGCGTCAAACCAAGAAAACACCAAAAAGAGTACCTAAGCCTAGTTCGGCCGACATCCTTGGGGAACCTACCCCCGGCGACTCGGAACCAAACTTGGTGCTTACAGTTCTACTAGATATTCCTTGCACGGACCCGCCTAGTGAAGTAGAACCGACCGCCCGAGGACCGTCGACAGACACACTGATGGCGGACGGACAAGCCAATGTGCGGCTACCTCAGCCGATTACTAAACATTCCTACCCGAAGTACAAAGGGAGTGGGGATGACGACGATGCAGATTCATACATCAAGTTATTCGAGTCGGTGTCTATTGCCAATCGCGAGATCGCAGACGACGACCGACTAAGGATCTTTCCAAGCCTTCTGCGGAAGAAAGCGAGGAGTTGGTATAATCACGAGAGCATCGATCCGACTGGGTTGACAACATGGGCCCAGCTGAAGGAGAAGTTCCTTCGTCGCTTTCGCGAGCTCGGCTACGACAGCCGGGTTTTGACGAAGTTACGTAATTTGCAGCGAGAGAAGAAGGAGAGTCTGCGTGACTACACTGAGAGATTTATGGACCTCCTCGACAGAATACCGAAAACAGGACCAGGGTCCCCTTTCTCGGTACAACAAGCTGTGGATTGGTACGTGACCGGTTTAACTCGGGAGATGGAGACGTTTTGCCGACGCAGCAAGTGCGACACTATTGAGGATGTGATTGCATCGGCAGAAGCCTTCGAAACTTCCACTCTCAACCGAAGAGGGAGAGAGAGACGGGAGTCGAAGGAGCGCAAACCGAAAGGAGGGCGAAGACGGCGTAGAGGTACAACTCCGTCATCGGAGGAATCGTCTTCGGACGAGAACCGTTCTTCATCCGAAGAAGAGGAAACCTCATCGTCGGAGGAGGAGAAGAAGAGGAAGAAGCATGGGTCAGCGAAGAAAAAGGGCATCCGACGAGTGACTACGGACAGAGCGCCGGGAGATATAGCTTCGAAGATGGAGACCCTTGTGAAGGACTTCGCCGATCTCAAGGTTCAAGTGGTAGGCGGGCATGATCGCCGAAAATCACCCGGGAGAGTGCGAGCGAACTTATGGTGTACTACGTGCGGGGCGGTGGGACATGCAAACACCGAGTGCCTTACCACCCGGCCGTCGTATCCAGTCAACGCAGTAGAGTGGGCGCAACCGTACTATGGAGAGCACCCTCAGTACTATGGAGAGCACCCTCAGTACTATGGAGAGGCTAGCGAAGAGACAGCCTACGCCGTCCAGTCGGTGCCTACCCCTCCTGCGGTTTCAGCAATGCAAGTTCCACGATATATTCCGGTGGATCGGGCCACTACGGTACCTGTGAGGCGGAGAGCACCTCCAGGGACGTTTGACCCACCGCCACCGCGAGCTTGTTATAATTGCGGGGAAGTTGGGCACTTCTCACCGCAGTGTCCCCATCCAAAAAGGCGAAACGATTATGCTCCGACATGTAGTAATTGCAAGAAGGTCGGGCACACTGCGCCAGAGTGTGATCAGCCACCAGTCCCTCGGCCAGTGGTACGATTTGTGAACACTCCTGCCAAGGAGGACGTGCAAGTTAACCAGGTCGAAGTAGGTTCAGACGGGGATGGCGAAGACGAAGAATGGCCGGCTGAAGAGGTTATGTGCGCACGGGTCGAAACTCGTAGCTCCAAGAAATCCAAGGAGCAAGAGCGTGACACTCGCAAGCACGAACGGAGAACCGCCGACCGGACGGGAAAAGGAAAGGAGAAGACATCCAGCAAGTCCGACTCGCGACCTGTAAGACCGGGTGTTGCACATATGTACTAAGTCTTAGAAGTGGATAAGGGAATAAGGATGATTAGCCAAGGCATAGCTAAGACTAGCTAGTTATGACTAAACTAGTTAGTTATAACTAAGTTTATCTAGTCATGACTAAGTTTAGCTACAATGTCTATAGTTGGCGGAGTAATTAGCGGAGTTCTAGAAGAATGGAGTGAGCACTTCTATTTTGTCTTTTACAAGGAGTGAGCACTTCTATTTTGTCTTATACAAAAGTTCTAGATTCCAAGGGATTAGATATTTGACTAGAAGCTTGGATTTGATTGGTTTGACTAAATGTATGAAAGATGATTGGCTAGACTAAGTCTAATGTTGACTTAGTGGCTAGGAAGCTTGTAGAAGTTTAAAAGCTTCCAATGGCATGTCGCCACCTCAACCTTGGATTCCGGAAGCTTCTAGAAGGTTTAGGTAGGCCAATGGCATGTTGCCACGTAGAGAAGGTTAGTCAAACTTACCTAGGTAAAAGTAAGTTAGGAGAAATTACCACATGTTACTATGGTAACTTCTCAAGTAGTATAAATAGAGAGGTAGAGTAGCACCTCTGAAGCAAGTTTGGAGAGTCATGTGTGAGGACTTGTTTCAGTAATGAAGGAGTGAAGTTTTTGAGTATCTTGGAGTATCGACGTGTGTTTGCATTTATGTGAAGAGGGTGATGTGAGGAGAGTTGTGTGTGAGTTGGAGTGATACATGAGAGTTTGTAAGAGAAGGTGTTTGGGACATGAGTGAGAGTATGAATCTTAGTCTTCTAGAACCATGATGCGCTACCACAAAGCCATCAGAGGTAAACCTGAGTGAGAGTCAGCCCGGAGGTTGCATTTTTGGTTCCGTTGCCGGGACCTCAATCTAGAAGGCGGAATGTTTAGGATTCGATTTCTAGCTCGAGAGAAAGTATCCATGAGGGATCACTTGGTGTTAACATTGGGGAATGAAAGAGCGGAGAGTGTGCTTGAGAGCGAAATTCCATTTGTTTATCCCATAGTCTCATATGATAGCCTAGAAGTGATTTTGTATGTTTTGTTCACGTAAACATGTCTTTTTGAGAGAAAAGTGATCTTAGACACCGAAAAGTATTTTTGAAGGTATTCTTCAAAGTTTTTATTGATTTTAGAGTGAAAGATAGAGAAAATTTACGTTTTTGTTTCAGGTCCAGATCATGTGTTAACAGAAAGATATGAGAGTTAGAAGTTGAGTGGGTTTTCACGGGTATCAAAAGTCTGCTCTCTGGAAAGTTTGTACAGAGTTGATTACTTTTTCTGTATTTCAATTTAGGCTTTGAAACTTCGTACGAGTGTGTATTGGAAGATAAGCTACGTTTGAGTCAAAATTTCACTGAGAGATCACGTCTAGAGACGAAGTTATGTTGATTTGAAGTTGAGGGGGTACAAAAGCAAGATAACAAAGCAAAAGTTTTTGATTTCTTTATTCACAGTTTTCGTCAAGTAGATAGCGTTTCTGGGAGAGGTCTTTTGAGTGGTTTCTACCTTATGGGAAAATGAGTGAACAAGAAGGTTGGAAGGTTAGGTTATCCAAAGTACCTCAAGGCTTGGATGTTATAGTGTCTTTAGACTCCAATACAAGAGAATTCAAGGTGGAGTTTGAAGAAAGAGTAGTGAGTCAATCTCCAAGAGTCAAACGTGAAACTTGTTTTTATTGTGGAGAGGAGGGCCATAAGGTTGTCAATTGTTCCCTGCGGAACAAAGATAGAAGATTGAGGAGCAAGAGGAACTTGGGAGATTTGAAACTTCACTTGGGACCATCATCGCCACATGAATCCCAAAGCGCCACCTTCTGTGACAATTGCGGAGTGATTGGGCTACCAGCGGGACACGAATGCAGCGGAGTGAAGGCACTTCTGGAATCACTTGTGGAAGGGTTTGACGGCAAGCTAAGTGCTGAAACAGAGAAAGTGACCTCAGCGGGTTCAAGCTCCAACTGAAGATGGAGATCATCATTCGAATGATGGAGAAGATGATGATGAGGGTAAGACTCATCGTATGCCTAGGAGAGGAGAGAGCTTTGGCTATCTTGGAACAACCAATTCCTTTTGTGTTTCCTTTGATGAATTACTCAAGGATGGAGTTAGTGTTGTTTATATTGTATTAGGAAGCCCCATATAAATTTCCAATAGAAAAGAAAAAAAAAAAAAAAAAAAAAAAAATTAGTTGGAAATGGGGAAGCTTCCGGTATTTTATGGGAGGGAGAATGAGGATGTAGAAGCTTTTGTTAGGGACTTCAAGAGGGCTTGCATAGGAAACAATGAGAGGAAGAAAGACGAGTGGGCTATGCTTTTGCCGGATTTCTTGGAGGATTCTGCTCTCAAGTGGTACAAGGAGTACAAGAGGGAGCATTCGGAGGACGACACGTGGGAGACATTAACGGAGAACCTGATCGAAAACTTTCTTCCCAGTGAAAGTTATGAAAAGTTGATGTGTGAGGTCACCTTCTTGAAACAAGGAGAGAACGAGAAGGTGAGGACCTATGTGGAGAGAACCGAGAAGTTGGAATCTAGATTCCACGTGGTGTTGAGGAAGGGCGGAGACGAAGTGGATGCTACAATGGTGGGGATAAGGGCGATGCTCATGAAGAACTTCGTTGGAGGTTTGAGACCAGAGATTCGAAGTAAGGTGAGATACGAGAAGCCCTCTTCTAAGGCTGAAGCCATTCGAATTGCTATTAGAATGGAGGAGAGCTTAGAAGATGATGATTCTAGCTTGGTGGCTAGAGAAGTAGCTCCACCGGTTGTAGGAAGGTCTATTGTTTCAAACACTTCTACTTCATCCACGATAGCGAATCCTAGTGTGGATTTTCAAAATGAGTTGAAATCTATCACGGAGACTCTAGCAGATCTCAAGATCAATGTAGTACAGTTGTGGGAGAAGAGGAATCAGAACGTAGTAGGAGGCTCTAGGGGGTATGGAAATTATCCTCCAAGAGGAAATCCACCTTCAGGAAACTTTGCGGTTTCTTGCTTTTCTTGTGGAGGTCCTCATTTTCAGAGGAATTGTCCTAACCCTCGACAACATGATGGAGTTCGGCACAACAACAATGCACCGGCCACGCAACAAGCCAAGGATAAGGGAGTAGCATCCATTGATGTATTCCCTCATCAATGCACTTTTGAGAAAGGGGAGAGCTCAAAATCGAAAGTGGATATCCTTGCTCATGAGAAGAAGCGGGCCCGATTTGCGGACGAATCGATTTTCATGGAGGACACGCCAAGTCGAAGTACACGGTCAAGTGGAGTGAGTCAACCAAGAGTACCAAGGAAGAAGTTGGGCATGGATGACTTTTCCATTTCATCTTCTCAAGCTAAGTATGACGTGGTGGAGGATGTAGGAAATCAGAAGGCCAATATAACAGTTGGTCAGCTGATTGCCTTGAATCCAGCCATTCGGAAGGAGTTAAGAGGAGGTCTTATCTCCACAAGGACCAAGAAGCGGAAATCTAAGGGGAAGGCTCACATGACCAATGTGGGAGTTGGGGTGGTGGATGCGGCTGCTTCGGAGGTATGTACACATGCTTCAAAGATCGAAGTGAGGATCAATGGACATGATGTATCAGATGTGTTGGTTGATGGTGGATCGGCTGTGAATGCCATGTCTGAGAGGTTGATGCAGAAGTTGGGTATGCAACCTTCTAGACCTTCTAGCATAATTGTTGGTATGGCCAACAAACAGAAGGTAAGACCACTGGGGGTGGTAGACAAAGTTGTGGTTAGTGTGAGGGGAGTGCAAACTTTGCTTTCCTTCCAAATTCTCAAGGAAGCTAGCTACGACTTGCTGTTGGGACGTCCTTGGTTGAGGGCGGTAAGGACTACGGACCGATGGCACAAGGGCTATTTGAGGATAGGCCCAAAGAACCATCGAGTTAAGGTTCCTTTGACGAGAGGAGGGGAATCCACCACTGACTCAGATAGACCAACTGACGAGTATTGGGAATCTGAGAGTGAAGAGAGTGGTAGCTTTTCAGAAGTTGACACAGACATCTCAACTTCTGATCAAGAAACATCATCGGAGTACTCTTCTGATGATAATGTTCAAGTACAAGTCATTGCTGCCATGGAGTTGTTGCCTAGGCCTGGAGTGAAGAAAGATCCTGACAAAGTGGAGATGAGCGAAGAGGAGGTGTGTCGACGACTGTCCACTCTCAGGTTTGGTCCCAAGGTTACCAAGGAGGAAAAGGCAAAGTTTCTGGATATATTTCGCAAATATATTCATGTTTTTGCCTTTAGTTACAAGGATCTTAAGCATGTGACGTTGGAGACTCATCGCATCGAGTTGGAGGAGAAAGCTCGTCCTATTCGGCAAAAGCAACGCCGAATAAATCCACCTACGGCTCTTGTGGTGAAGGAGGAGATCGACAAGCTCAAGGAGGCTGGCTTCATCTACGAGGTAGAAAATTCTGAATGGGTGTCTCCAATTGTGATAGTGAAGAAGAAGAATGGTAAGCTACGAGTGTGCGTAGATTACAAAAAGTTGAATGCTGTCACAAAGAAAGACTACTATCCCTTGCCTTTCATAGATGAGATTCTAGAGGAGGTTGCTGGTCATGAGTGGTATAGTTTTGGAGATGGTTATAGTGGCTATAACCAAATCCAAATTGCCTTAGAAGACCAACTCAAAACAACTTTTACCACTCCATGGGGAACCTTCGCTTTTAGAGTGATGCCGTTTGGTCTATGTAATGCTCCTGCCACTTTTCAAAGGTTCATGAATAGAGTGTTTGAACCTTTCATTGGAAAGTTTGTAAGGGATTTCATAGATGATTTTTGTGTTTACGGGAGGAAAGCGGATCATTTTGATCATTTGATCAAAATACTTCAACGGCTGGAGGAAGCTAAGGCTTCACTCAATCCAGAAAAATGCATTTTTGGATGTGAGGAAGGCCTATTGTTGGGGCATATCATCTCCAAGAATGGTATAGCGGTGGACCCAGAGAAGGTGACACGGATCATGGAGTTACCTTTTCCGGCGACTTTAACCAAGTTGAGGCAATTCCTTGGTATGGTGGGGTACTATCGACGGTTCATCTTGTCCTTCTCCAACAAAGCTCATGCCTTGACGAATTACATGAAGAAGGGAGTGGAGTACGAACTCATTTTCAAGGATGAAGCTGCAAAGAAGGCGTTCGAAGTTCTCAAGAAGGCGTTGGTGACGGCTCCAATTTTGGCGAAACCGGATTGGGGTAAACCTTTCATTCTCTACACAGATGCATCAAATATTGCTGTAGGATGCACCTTGAGTCAATTAGATGATGAAAAGCATGATCATCCAATTGCCTATGCTAGTAGACAAATGGTTCAAGCGGAGAAGAATTACTCAGTGACAGAGAGAGAGGCCTTAGCTGTAATCTTCTCACTTAAGAAGTTTCGACATTATTTGTTGGGTGGGAGATTCACTATAGTGACTGATCATAAGGCTTTGAAATACATTTTCAACAAGCCTAATGCTGAAGGGAGGATAGCTAGATGGAAGCTACTACTAGCAGAGTTTGATTATACCATTGAGGATAGACCTGGAAAGAAGCATGCTAATGCGGATTTGATGTCGAGAGCATATGATGATGGAGGAGATCAGTCAGTAGATGACACCTTTCCGGATGAGGACTTGCTAGTCATGGACACGGTGACAACAGTACCGGAGGAGTACAAGGAAATTTGGGATTTCATCTCTAGAGGAGAGTTTCCTCAAGGAATGCATCAAAGGGAGAAAAATGCATTAGTGAAGAGATGTCAACCTTATATGATCATGGAGAAGGTACTTTTTCATCAAGGAGCTGACGGACTTCTACGAAGGGCGGTTGGGAGAGGAGAGGCACTACAACTCATGAAGGAGTTTCATGATGGTGCAGTATGTGGAGGACATTTTGCGGGGAAGGTAACTGCCTTCAAAATTCTTGATGCTGGTTATCATTGGAAGGGTATTTTTAAGGATTGTGTGGAATATTGCAAAAGTTGTGATGTGTGTCAAGCTTTTGCTAAAAAGTCCATGAAAACCCCTCCTATGATTTCTGTACCAGTGTTAGGTCCTTTTGAAAAGTGGGGAATAGATTTTGTAGGTCCTTTGAATCTTACTCCTCGAGGGAATAAGTTCATTGTGATAGCTACAGATTATCTTACGAAGTGGGTAGAGGCAAGACCACTTAAATCTACTAATGAGAAGGAGGTTGGTAGATTTTTATATGAGAGAATCATTACTCGATTTGGTTGTCCATTGGAGTTAGTATCAGATAGAGGAGGAGAATTTGTGGGAAGTATGATTCAAGCCATGTTGGAGCACTTTTCCATCAAGGCTCGAGTAACCACTTCCTACAAACCTAACGCTAACGGGTTGGCGGAGCGGACCAACTACACTTTGTGTATGATGTTGGCCAAGGATGCAGACATGGACGGGAGTAAACACAATTGGGACAAGAGGCTCCATGCTATCTTATGGGAGTATCGCACAACATGGAAGACATCTACCGGATACTCACCTTTTCGGATGGTGTATGGAGTTGAGTCAAAACTTCCCATACAGTTTGACTTGACAACATTCACAACAATCCAGCAAAGGTTGAAGAAATCAAATGGAGCAGAAGCCATCAAGTCTCGCCAACAACAATTGATGGAGTTGGAGGAAGCTCGAGCATTAGCCATGGTACGAGTGGAGCGGGCTCAACAGTTGCAGAAGAAGTATCACGACAAACGAAGTGGAAACCAGAACTTGAAGCCGTTCAAGGAAGGTGATTGGGTGATGCTCTTTGATGCAATTAGATACAAGAGAGCTAGGAAAAAGTTTCTTCCTAAGTATTTTGGACCTTTCATAGTTGAGAAGGTGTGGGGAAATTTCACTTATGACATCAAGGAGTTAGGAGGACGTCACTTCGATCGAGTCAACCACGACAAGTTGAAGTTATTCCATCGAAGATCAGATTCTTTCACTCCGAGGGCGTAGTGAAATCTTGGTCCGGGGGTAAATGTAAGACCGGGTGTTGCACATATGTACTAAGTCTTAGAAGTGGTCAAGGGAATAAGGATGATTAGCCAAGGCATAGCTAAGACTAGCTAGTTATGACTAAACTAGTTAGTTATAACTAAGTTTATCTAGTCATGACTAAGTTTAGCTACAATGTCTATAGTTGGCGGAGTAATTAGCGGAGTTCTAGAAGAATGGAGTGAGCACTTCTATTTTGTCTTTTACAAGGAGTGAGCACTTCTATTTTGTCTTATACAAAAGTTCTAGATTCCAAGGGATTAGATATTTGACTAGAAGCTTGGATTTGATTGGTTTGACTAAATGTATGAAAGATGATTGGCTAGACTAAGTCTAATGTTGACTTAGTGGCTAGGAAGCTTGTAGAAGTTTAAAAGCTTCCAATGGCATGTCGCCACCTCAACCTTGGATTCCGGAAGCTTCTAGAAGGTTTAGGTAGGCCAATGGCATGTTGCCACGTAGAGAAGGTTAGTCAAACTTACCTAGGTAAAAGTAAGTTAGGAGAAATTACCACATGTTACTATGGTAACTTCTCAAGTAGTATAAATAGAGAGGTAGAGTAGCACCTCTGAAGCAAGTTTGGAGAGTCATGTGTGAGGACTTGTTTCAGTAATGAAGGAGTGAAGTTTTTGAGTATCTTGGAGTATCGACGTGTGTTTGCATTTATGTGAAGAGGGTGATGTGAGGAGAGTTGTGTGTGAGTTGGAGTGATACATGAGAGTTTGTAAGAGAAGGTGTTTGGGACATGAGTGAGAGTATGAATCTTAGTCTTCTAGAACCATGATGCGCTACCACAAAGCCATCAGAGGTAAACCTGAGTGAGAGTCAGCCCGGAGGTTGCAGACCTGCTCGGAAGTCTTTGACTACGCGGGAGGCACCAGCAGTGCGCCCCCAGGCAGCAGTCGAGGACGAGCCAGTGCGCCTACTGAAACGGGACTATGCTCCGGATATCCGCAACGAGGTAGCCAACCTGTTGCAGGAAGCGATCCGCACTCAAAAGGATCCACCGCGGCCAGACCTGACATCCTCCCTTGGGGCGAAGTTGGCAGCCACCGTGGAACCTCGCAGAGCGTCGCCGACCCCGGCGCCCCAACGCGCCCACTATGACTTGGTTGAAGATCTCGGGAGTCGAAAAGTGAACATTACGTTCAAGCAGCTCTTGGAGGACAATAAGACGTATCGGAGAATGTTGATGCTTTCGCTACGGTATCCGCGGAAGCCGCGCGCGTCCACATCCTCTCAAGTATATCAAGTGGAGAGCGAAGACCAAGGGCCACCCGAGATCGATGTGGAGATAGCAGGATGTTGTGTACGCAGAGTGCCAATCGACTCTGGATCAGGAGTCAACATAATGACGGAGGATACAGCGAGAGCCTTGGGGTTCAGTCAATACGAACCCTCGAAGCGTGTGTTGAGATTAGCGGATCAGACGCGGAGAATGCCTGCAGGTATGCTGCGCAATGTCAAGACAACCATCGGGGGTGCGGACTTTCGGTTGACGTATATCATCCTTCAACCGATGATGAAGCAGGGCTATGAGGTTCTGCTCGGGCGACCATGGCTATATGGTGCACAAGTCAGATGTGACTGGCGAAGACATCGCCTTAAGTTTCCTCATCCTTCGGAACCGACCAAAACCATTACAGTGCCCTGGAATAGGGTCAGGCACGAAGGAGAGACCCCATCGACAAGTGCAGGTTACACATCGGGCGAGGACAGTGAGTCGACCGCGCGATCGGATTCCAGTGGTACCGAATCCGATTACTTCGTGGGATTCGTTGCCTGCTGTTCGGTGGAAGAAGAAGAAGAGACGGAAGCTATTCAACCGGAAGACGAATAGCAATTAACTGTGGGACTGGGAAGGAGTGAGACGAGTCACACCGAGGGCATTGTCGACCCTAGTGACTGTCACGAAGTACAACTCAGTCCCGGCAAGTGCTTGAAGGTATCAAGCGCAGTGAGAGGAGACGAGCTAAGGAAAGTACAGGCGTTCCTTAGCCACTATGTCGACGTCTTCGCCTGGAAGATCGAGGACATGAAGGGGATACCTGCACGGTATGGGGAGCACCATATCGATTTACTGGACGACTCAGTACCCATACGACAGCGCCAGTATCGCCTCAACCCAAAGTACTCCTTGCTAGTGAAAGAGGAGATAGATAAGTACTTGAGCGCTGGTATTATTTATCCTGTGCTCAGCAGTGAGTGGGTGTCGCCGATTGTTATCGTACCCAAGAAGTTGACGGGTAAGATACGAGTGTGTCAGGATTTCCGGAAGTTGAATGCGGCAACACGCAAGGATCATCACCCGTTACCATTCACGGATGCCATTCTAGACCATGTTGCCGGACATGAATGTTATAGCTTCCTGGATGGGTTCTCAGGTTACAATCAGGTGTCTATCCGTGAACAGGACAAGGATAAAACTACGTTCACAACCGACTGGGGAACTTACGCATACCACAAGATGCCCTTCGGTCTGTGCAACGCGCCTGCCACCTTTCAACGGATGATGACCAATATCTTTCATGAACAACTGAGGAAGTTCCTGGAGATATTCATAGATGACTTCTGTGTCTTTGGGAAGCGGTCTGAACACCTAAGTCACTTGAAGCAGACCTTCGATAAATGTAGAGAGAGCAGTTTATCGCTGCATCCCGAGAAGTGCTTTTTCTTCATGACTAGTGGGATCTTGTTGGGTCATCGGGTCTCGGCAGAAGGCATTGCGGTGGACATCGAGAAGGTCAAGGTTATACTCGAGCTTGAGCCACCCACGAATCTAAGAGAGCTGCGAGCATTCCTGGGTCATGTGGGCTACTACCGAAGATTCATACACATGTATGCAATACTGGCGGCGGACCTGACCAAGTTGTTGAAGAAGGACGAGCCTTATGCTTGGGGTGCGAACCAGCAGACAGCATTTGAAGCTCTGAAAGCGAAACTCACGACTGCTCCCGTACTAAGGAGTCCAGACTGGAATCGACCATTCCATGTTTACGTTGACACTTCGGCATTCGCCATCGGTGTAGTACTGAGTCAAAAGGATGACAACAAAAAGGACTACCCGATCTACTTCGCGAGCCGACAGCTGTCTCTAGCAGAGCGGAAGTACACCACGACGGAGAGAGAAGCGTTGGGGATGGTGTACTCCTGTAAAAAGTTCCGTCACTACCTAATCTGTTACGAGTTTGTGTTCCATGTGGACCACTACGCATTGCAACACCTAGTTAAGAAAGCCGACCTATCCGGTCGAATCGCCAGGTGGGTGTTATTACTACAAGAGTTCACCTACACAGTCCAGACCAGGAAAGGGGTGCACCACGAAAATGCGGATTACTTGTCCCGATTATGGACACAGCCGACAGAGGAGGAATTGGTGGACGATTTTCCAGATGAAGAGTTATTTCAGTTGTCTGCAGGACATGAGTCCCGCTATGCCGACCTGTATCGATATCTGCTAACCCTCCAGTGCCCCGAGGGCATGGATTTGGAACAGCGAACTGTCTTTATTCATAAGGCAGGCCCGTATCAACTCCAGCAGGGGGTTTTGTTCAAGAAGATGGCGGATGAGCGCTTATGCAGATGCCTGGAGGAATCAGAAGTACCAAGAATAGTGAGTGCGATGCACACAGAGGAGGCGGGTGGACACTATGCCACCAGGAACACGGTCACAAAGATCCTAAATGCGGGATATTGGTGGCCGACCATGTTTAAGGATGTTCTCGATTACATCCGCAAGTGCGACAGTTGCCAGAGGACGGGGAGACCGACGCCTACAACACGCTGGCCCCTGACTCCCATCATGCCTCTAGCACCTTTCGAAAAGTGGGGTATTGACTTTGTAGGGCCGATACAACCAGTGACTAGAAGTACACGAAGGCGCTACATTCTGGTAGCAACGGACTACGCCACCAAAATGGTAGAGGCCAGAGCCACCAGAAGGGATGATGCTGCCACAGTGGCAGCATTCTTGTTCGAGTCAATCATCACACGCTATGGATGTCCCTTAGAACTAGTCAGCGACCGGGGCACGCATTTTCTTAATCAGATCATCGAAGACCTGACACGGTATTTCCACATCAAGCACCGGAAGACTACTCCATACAATCCTAAGGCAAATGGACTGACGGAGAAGTCCAATGGACTGCTGTGTAAAATACTACTCAAGGTCACGGTGAATCACGCTCACGACTGGGATACGAAGCTAGCAGCCGCTCTATGGGCGTACCGCACAGCTGAGAAGATCACGACCAAACAGACACCATACTTTCTGGTGTATGGGCAACACCCGATCCTCCCAATCGAATTTGAAGTACCCACACATCGAACGATGGATTTGCAGAGGATGGGCGCAGAGGAGAGTCAGCTCTACAGGTTACAGGAGGTCACGCTGCTGGATGAAAGGAGAAGAGACGCCGAAGATCGCACCAGGAAAATCCAGCTTCGCCGAAAGGAGAGGTACGATAAAAAGATCAAACCGGTACTACTGCAGGCGGGTGATTTGGCATTGCTCTACGACAGCAGGCATGCCAGATTCCCAGGCAAACTGCACCTAAGGTGGATGGGACCTTACAGGGTTGTCGAAGTCTTCCCGAATGGGTCCATCCAACTTGCGGACCTGGCCGGCGATTTGTTAGGCACCCGAGTGAACGGGTGGCAGTTGAAGAAATACCACATGTGAGTGTTCGCGTGGGCGCTCACAATTGAGGAGGGGGGCATGTGGTACCCCACTTTTGGCAATTTTGAGGAAATTAAAACATTTTTGGAAAACTGTACCCTGGCAGCATTGTAAATAGCCTTCGGTACATCAAAACAGAGTGAATCCGGAAGATCGCGGGGATTCTCGAGGGATCTTGTAGAATCTGGGATTTGGGGTGCAGTAGTAAGGTCAGGCACCACCCTCCCTGCGAGCTCCGCAGTTAGGATCTCTACGGCGCAAGGCGCAAAACCCGCCTTCGGAGGTTGCGTCCGCGGCTGTAGGGAAACCCTCGTAATTAGGTAACCCTCGGGCGCCTTGACCAAGTTCGGATCCCGTTGGAAAGAGCTCAACGCGCTGATTCCAACGAGCCCAAGAACGCTTGGAACGGACGAGGACTTAGGGAGTTATCGCTACTGGAAGAAACGGAGGCGGTCGCCTGCGGCGGAAGGAGTTCGCCACCGGCGCGAATTCCGCCTGCGCGGAAGGGGGATTCAAGTTTTGTCCTATGCGCGGACGAAGGCGTTCGCCTCTGCACAGGCGAAGTAGGGTTAGGGAAGGCGCGAAGTCCGCCTACGCACAGGCGTTCGCCTGTGCACAGGCACTTCGGCGTCGGCGGGAGATCCGCCTTGGGCCCTAGAAATGCGCCTTGTGAGGTAGAAAGTGTACGACGCCTTCCGCGCCAGCGCAGCGCAGCGTACGTCGGAAGACCGCCAGAGTAATCCAATCGGTACGGACCATGCGGACGGCACGGGTGGATGCGCTCTTGGACGGACGGAGTTGCGGCGGCGGAAGCGCCGACGGAGAGACAAGGAACGGACAGACTGGACGGAGACGGCTGACCACGGTCAACGCCTTCCGCGCCAGCGCAGCGCCGCGGACGGAATTCGCCTGCGCACAGGAGAACGCCGGTGCACAGGAGAATGTTCAAGTTCCGCGCCGGCGGAGAATCCGCCGAAGCCCCTGCCTGCGCACAGGCAGGAGTTGAATTTTTGTCCGACATGCGGACGCACGCGTCAAGGCAGAAGGAGATTGGCCGAGGGGCGGTACGAACAAGTGTACCGCGCAAGGCGGAAAACTCGCCTTCGGCGCTACGCCCCCATGTCCGGAGGGTGACACGCTCGCGGAGTTCAAATCCGCCAATTCGAGCGTGAGAGTTTAATCGACGACGGCGGAGCGTGAAGCCGCGCGTGAGAGCGAAGACCGTTCCAGCGTACAGCCGGCGCGGCCATCAAGTGAGACGTTCTTCACGACCAAGAGACGACCATGACCTTCGACCGGGCGGCGGAGAGCGTCCCATTCTTGAATTCGCGATTCCAATCTCTTGTGCGCGCTGCGCGCATCCATCTGCTGGCTGCGGACCATTCTCGTCGTCGTCGCACAGGAGATTTCTTGTTGATTGAGGGAGAAGTGAGTGCGCGTGATTTGGAATTGAGAGCGATTAGAGTTTGCCGAGAGAGAAAGAAACGCGGACAGTGCGGAAGTAGAATGAGCGGGCGAGCGAACCCCAGGAACGCAATGACGAGACCGAGCAGATTGCGGATGGTGCCACTTCGCCTGCCGCAGAACGGGCTGCGCGCTTTCGAAGAGCGCTTAATAGCAAGAAAGCTCGATTTCTTGCTATGGGGATGGAATTACATCTGCGCGAATATGGTGCGCGAGTGGCTAGAGCCACAGGGACCACCCTCGCGCGGATTGCGTCCGCATGTTGACCGGTGGACAGTCCAAGATTGGGCGCAGGCGTTGGGAAGATGTGCTGGCATGCCAGGGCATCTCCTTTTCGACAGCGAGAGCATCAAGGTGACCAAGCAAGAAGAAGCGCAATTTGTGGAGCTGTTCAAGACCGGGAGGTCTACCAAGAATGGGTACAGGACCCGTGATTACAAAGATCGATTTCGCCGGACTTTGTCCGCGGCGCTGATGCAATTACTGCAGCCGCACCGCGCCTGCTACATCACATTGTGGCAGGTCTCTTTTGTGGAGTGCGTCATCGAGGGAACTCCAATTCACTGGGCGAGCATCCTGCACAGAGTGATGCGACAGCACGCGTTTGAGGAGAAGGGGGGAACGCTAAACCATCTTTCTCCTTTCCTCATCAATTTTTATCGACAGCGGAATTGTTTGACAGCGGCGGAGCTTGAACATTTTCCGCCATTGTCCATCGACCATCCCGGGAAGTATGTGCGGGAGAACGAGGTCGACACTGATGCGGAGGAGTCACCGACTTCTACCCCATCAAGACGGAGAGACGAAGGGAGACACACCCCTGCAGCGCGAGTGCCGCGGAAGCGGCGATGGAGGGAAGAGGCCGAAGAGGAGCAGCATCAAGAACTCTCTGTTCCCATTCGACCGCGGCCGCTGTGCGAGCCATACAGCCGGCCGAAGTAGAAGGCACGCAGACTGGTGTTGCCAGCTGACAGTGCAGACACGGCGACGATTGCGACGGAGATAGGAAGTGCGTCGCCAGAGAGGCGAGAAGAAGCGCGGACGACCGCAGGAGCGACGGGCCACGCTGCAACCTCGTCGGGAGAGAGGCCGCCTACGGGCCAAGGGCCTCCGGAGTTACCACGTGCGATGCGGACAGATGTTCCGTTTGCGCACAGGCGAACCTCCGCGGACGGACGAGCCTCCGCGGATCGGCGAACACAAGTGGACGTGGATCTACGCTTACGCGTGGGAAGGAGCAGTCCGCCTGTGCACAGGCGCTCGCCTGTGCACAGGTCGCCTGTGCACAGGTCACCTGTGCACAGAACACCTCCACACGTGCCGCCTGTGCACAGGCAAGAATCACCCCCGTTCCAACGTAGGAAGGGGAAGGAGCCGGCGGAAGAACCGCCTACGAGACACCGGCCCTCGGGGCCAGACCCTCCGGCGCACCACGCGCCGCAATTCGCGCCTTCGGCGCCAGGGCCTTCGAGCCAAGGGGATACGAGCAGAGAGCGTGCGGAGGCCGCACCATCGGCGGGAAGTACGCCGATAGATGCGCCTTCGGCGGTAGGGCCTATAGGCCAAGGAGCATCGGGCGTGCGGCCCCCGGCCATGTCGCCTTCGGCGATAGATGTCCGCGGCGCTACGCCTGCGACGGACAAGGCGCCGGCAAATGCGCCTGCGCACGGGCCGGGCACAGCCCCCACGGACCGATCGAGGGAGCAGCAGACGGTGGAGCGGAGTGACTGTCCGCGGGATGAAATCTCGATGCGCGATGCGCAATCCAACCCCGCGCAGCCACCCTCCGCTCGATCGCCTTCGGCGACGGACGACGGCGACAGAGAGAATGCGGTGGGCAATCAACCAGCGAGCGACGGGGATGCCGCTCGGATACATTCGCCTTCCGCCTTAGACATTTTGGCGACGAGCAGCGAGGCTGCAGCCGTGCCTTCGCAGGCAGCACACGTCGAGCACGTGCAGCCCCACTCGGGGCAGTCGCCGACGCAATCAATGGCGACTGAAATTCTCCACTCGGATGATGAGGACGGAGGCTCCACGGAAGAAATGTCAGGAGCAGAAGACACCGAGGAGGAGGAGGAGGAAATTGTTGGAGCGCCGGCGGCGGCGCTCTCTGAGCAGGTGATTCCGTTGCTGCGGTACTTGGATCGCAAGGTCGATAAATACGCCGACCCACTCCAGCCGGGATCTTACATCGAGTTAGTGCGCAGGCGGACTCGCACTAAAGTCCACACCAGCAAGCTATTAGCTAGAGTGGACCAGGAGTTGAGGGACTTGAAGGAGAAGCATGAGTGCTTGTGGGGACAGTACAAGCTTAATCAGAAATTCTACAAGCACTCCGAGAAGATGAAGGATGAGAAACTGGGCGAGCTCACCAAGGAGCAGGTGAAGGTCAAGGAAGCACTCAACTCTGAGCAGGCCGAGAATCGGATTTTGTCAGAGGAGCTCGTGCGACAGACGCGGTTGTTGGAACAATGTCAGCTCGCACGGCAGGCGGATGAAGAATTAATCCGCAGTTTACAGTCAGAGTGTGGCGAATTGAGGGCGCAACGTGCTGAAGCCGAATCGCAATTAGTGACCATTGAAGAGGATCGCAGGAAGGAGGCGGATCGCACGAAGGTGGAGACGGCGAAGCGAGTCGCCCACTGTCTCAAGGGCTACGCCCACTGGGAAGTGAAGGCGCAGGAGAAACTCACACTGCGGGAGTTTGAATTGCGCGCAGCCGGGTTGTTGTCAGGCGACAGTAGGAGTCGGCGGAAGGTAGCGAAGAAGCTCGAGGCCTTTCTGTCGAAGGCACAGGATACCATGTCCGCCCTCGAGGGGGAGGTGTCCGCGGCGTTGCAGCGGTTGGGACTGCGTAGTCGAGCGGAAGAGTGGCAGGGTAGGGAGCTAGTGCGCGGCAGTCGGCCGCGCAGGAGACGTAGTACAGGTTCCGCGGAGTGTAGTGTAGCGTGGTTCCGTGCAGGCGTGTAGCGTAGTGCAGTGTAGTGCTAGGTAGGACTTAGAAGGTATAAAATAGTTCCAGGCGTTTTGCCTGGGGTTCTTTCCCATCAGAAGTGCAGATCAGGAACCCATTTCCTTTGCGTGTTTGTGTCCTTGAGTTCTGTCACCACGCACGAGGAGTTACAACTTAGCGTTCCGCATTTTGTAGCTGAAGGACTTCGGCCGAATGTTCAGAGCTAGTACATTGGTTAGAGACTTGAGTAGTTCGGATCTGCACCTGCGGGTGACTGCCGATGCTCAGAGCCAGTGACTAGTTAGATACTTGAACAGTTTCGCCCCTACACCTTCGAGTGTTTCTCTCTGATTGTACTCCTTTGGGATTTTTCCCCTGAATGCCAAAGTGAAGTTTTGCTACTTCGTGTAAGCCTTGGTTGTAAATTCAGGTTACGCTGCAGCAGGTGCCTTGAGGGTAACCCCTGTAGTATTTCTGGGAATGACAAGTGCCTGAGAATTCAAACTCTTCAATAGACTGTTGTTGTGTTACTGGAATGTTTCACAGTGAGTCCTTCAGTGCGGACCTGTGTTCTCTGCGCGTTTTGTGAGTTGAGAGTGTTGTTCACCGCGTATGAGTGACTTCGATCCGAAGTAGGCAGTCCAAACCGGGTTTCCTACGCTAGCAGCAAGCTAGTGGAAGCGTTGTAAAAGCCGGAGTTGGAAGTCACTACCCGCAGCTTCGCTGAGTGTACTCTTGAGAGACTTTCCCCCTGAAATCTTGAAGTAGAGGTCCTAACGGATCTCTGGGTTGTGTTTCTGTAGTTTCAGGTGTGTGTGTGTGTTACGCTGCACTGTGCGACCTCCGAGTGCGCTCCGAGTGGACACTTGCAGTATTTCTGGGAGTGACAGTTGCCTGAGAATTCAAACTCCTCAATAGTCTGTTAAAACGTGACACTTTATACCCTGTGTGTTCCTCTGTCCCTGTGGGTTCGACCTTTCTACCACTATATTGCAGTTTTAGCCTTTAGTGGGTTATTACAAGAAAAGACTGCTCTCCAGTCTCATTCTCTCATTCTTGATTTTGCGATTCCCAGCTTCCAAGATTACGCGCAAGGGCGGAGAGACCTGCAGTGAGAGGAGAGAGTGCGGAGGCGAGTTGCGCAAGGATCTTGACAGACCTTGGAGAGAATTGCGAGTAGCGAACTTGAGTGTGAGAGAAGAGAGAGAGACAGCAGTCAGTGCTTGAGCGGCCGACGCGCAGGGGCGATTGTGAGAGAGCGAGCGAAAGGGAGAACGTTTGTGTGTGCAGGAAACGCAATGTCGAAGGTCCCCCAGCTGCGAGTGTCTCCACTCAGGGTGCCGCAGATCGGTCTACGCGCATTTCAAGATGTGCTGATGGGGCTGAAGCTCGATTTCCTCCTGTGGGGATGGAACTGGACATGTCCGGAGATGGTGCGCGAGTATCTGCAGGAGAGACACAAGCCCTCACGCGGATTCCGTCCACATCCAGAAAGATGGGACATTTGTGACTGGACGCAGGTGTTGGGCAGGTGTGCCGGCGAGGAAGGGTATCTCCTCTTCGAGGCCGATAGCGTGAAGGTGTCCCAGGAGGAAGAAATCTCCTACAATTAGCTTTTCAAAGTTGCCAGGCATCCCAAGAACGGTTTCCGGACACGGGTTTTCAAAGACCGATTGCGGAGAAATGTCGCGACTGCATTGTTGCAGATATTGCAGCCGACCAAGACCGCTTACATGCATGGTTGGCAGGTAGGATTTGTGGAGCTAGTGTTGTCAGGAGCTCCAGTACATTGGGCACGGCTCCTGTGGAAGGTGACGCGCCAACATGCGCAAGAAGAGAGAGGAGGAACCCTCAATCATCTTTCGCCTTACGTGATTGTGTTTTATCGGGCGATGGGATGTTTGACAAATTCAGAGCGGACACGGTTTCCGCTGCTGACACGGAGCTATCCAGGTAGATACTCACGGGAGGCCGAAGTAGACACGGATCCGGACGAGGAACCTGCCAGTCCGCCTCCGGCTCCGCCCCCAGCAAGAGCAGCAGAAGAACGTCGAAGTGAGCGCATTCCGCGAAAGCGGAAGTGGGATGAGAGACCTGAGGACAGGCAGCCGGAAGTGCCAGCTGCGCCGACTCGTAGTCGGCCAACCAACGAGCCTCACAGTCGACCAAAACAGAGGGCACGCAAAATGCCAACTAGTATTGAGAAGACCGGGCGTACTCCGGTCCGGCGGAATCCCACGCTGGAGGAGATAATCGCGCAGATTCTGGGGAAGTCGACAAATAACTCTGCGCAGAAGGCACCAATGCCTTCGGAAGAAGACGGACGAACTGACAGTCGGCCGACTACGAGTCGGGCGACTTAAGGTCGACAAACGGAAGAAAGGCCGATTGAGCGGCGCGTTGAACCGGATAGCAGGCCGGAAGCAGAAGAGAGTTTGGCTGACGAGCCAACAACCCTCAGAGGGTCG
Organism: Marchantia polymorpha subsp. ruderalis; assembly: GCA_037833965.1. NCBI lineage: Eukaryota > Viridiplantae > Streptophyta > Marchantiopsida > Marchantiales > Marchantiaceae > Marchantia > Marchantia polymorpha. The sequence continues at coordinate 2,046,253 of AP031357.1, forward strand.
TCTTCGGCGGAAGGCACTTCTGGGAAAACGCCGCCAGCAAGCAGGCCAAGTGGAGTGAAGACGCGCAGGGTGTATCCGACTGCCAGTCGGACAACTGCTAGTCGGCCGACTGCGAGTCGGTCAACAGAGAGTCGGCCGGATTCGCCGACTGCGAGACGGACAGGGCCGGCGACCAGTGTGCGGACGCCTTCGGCGGACGCACCTTCAGCGAAGACACCTTCCGCGCAGATCGCGCCGGAAGGGCAGGCAGCAGAAGCGGGCGGTGCAAAGGTGACAAAAGTCACTGCGGCGTCGACCCCTTCGGAAACCGAAGATCGAGCCGGAACAGGGGCTCAAGCAGTGGGATCCCCCACTGCCTTGGATATTTTAGCAGGTAGTGGAGCAGCAGTCGCAGCGGAAGCTGCTGCGCGCCACAGTTCCAGGGAGTCGCCAAGGGATTCGGTGGCGACTGAAATCCTCGAAACTGATGATGAGACAAGCTCGGAAGAGCAGAAAGCGGATTCTGTGCAGAAAACGCCAACAGGGGTGTTGTGCGAGCAGATAGTTCCACTCCTGCGATATCTGGATCGCAAGACATCCAAGTACTCGGGTACAGGAAAACCGCAGTCTTACGTGGAGACTGTCAAGCGCAGGACGAGGAGCAAGGTGGCCACTTGGGCCTCTATGTGCCAAGTATTGCAGGATAGGAACACTACCCTCCGACAACACCTGGCGGTCACACAGAAGCTATACCAAGCCTTGCAGCAGCAGAGGGAGGATGCGGCGACGAAAAACCAGGCGGATGCCGAGCTAATACGGGCAAAGATCGAGTCGGAATTGCAGGAAGAGCGGAGACAAAACCGCATCCTAGCAGCAGAGCTTGCGCGCCAGACGCGCGCCTTAGAAGAAAGTCAAAGAATACGCAAGGAGGATGAGGAGTTGTTGCGCAACTTGCAATCCGAGTGCTCGGATTTGCGGGCGCAGCGTGCGGAAGCGGAAATGCAGCTAGCAGAGGTGGAAGGCAGCTGCCGGGCGCGAGAAGAGGTGGCGACGCGGGTGACTCACTGTCTAAAAGGATACGCCCATTGGGAGGTGGCAGCTCAAGAGAGGATCACACTAAGGGAGTTTGAGCTTCGGGCGGCGGCATTGACGGAGGGTGACAGTCGGAGTCGGCGGCGAGTAGCGAGGAAATTAGAATCCTTCTTGTCGGGTGCGCGCGACACTATGGCGCACTTAGAGTCGGAAGTGACTGCAGCCCTCCGACGCTTGGGGTTGCGCAGCCGGTCGGAAGATTGGCAGGGTAGAGATAGAGAGCGAGGCAGTCCGGCGCGCAGGAGGCGCAGCACCGGATCTCCAAAGTGCAGTAGTGTAGTTTGGTTTCGTGCAAGTGTTGCGAGTAGTAGATAGGATAGCGTAGTGTTAGTTAGCACCTTTGAGGGTATAAAGTAGATCAAGGCGTTTTGCCTTGGGACTCTTCCAGTTTCAGAAGTGCAGATTAGGAACTCACTTTCTTGGCGTGTTTGTGCATTTTGGTCCTGGCACCACGTAGAGAAGCTGCAGCATAGCGAAGTTACCGTATGTTGTAGTTGAAGGCCTTCGGCTGAATGTTCAGAGCTAGCACCCGGTTAGAGACTTGAGTAGTGCGGATCTGCACCTGCGGGTGATTTCTGATGCTCAGAGCCGGCTGCGAGTTAGAGACTTGAACAGTTCCCACTTACTCCTTCGAGTGACATATCCTGATTGTACTCCTACGGGAAGTTTCCCCTGAATGCCAAAGTGAAGTTTTATTACTTCGTGTAAGCCTTGGTTTGCAATTCAGGTTGTGTGTGTGTGTTACTGGATTGTGTCTCAGTTAAGTTCTCAGTCGGGCCTGTACTCCCTGCGTTTGGTGTGAGTCGAGGATGACGTCCACGGCGTATGAAGAGGCTTCGTTCCGAAGTGGGAAGTCCAGTCCGGGTACCCTACGCTAGTTCCTGGCGGAAGGGCAGTAAAAGCCGGAGTGGGAGTCACTACCTGCAGAACCTCTGAGTGAACTTTTGAGACACTTTCCCCCTGAAATCCGAAGTGGAGGTCCTGACCGACCTCCGAGTTGTGCTTTTGCCAGTTTCAGGTGTGTGTGTGTGTGTGTTGAGTGACTACGCTGTACTGTGCATCCTCCGAGCATCCTCCGAGTCGAGATCCTCCTCCAAGTCGAGCCTCCGAGTCGAGCACTGCAGTATTTCTGGGAGTGACAGTCGCCTGAGAATTCAAACTCTACAAAAGTCTGTTAAACGTGACACTTTTTACTCTGTGTGTTGCCTCTGACCCTGTGGGTTCGATCTTTTTACCACCATACTGCAGTTTTAGCCTTTGGTGGATTATTACAGGGACAGAGGAACACACAAGGTACAAAGTGTCACGTTTAACAGACTATTGAGGAGTTTGAATTCTCAGGCGACTGTCACTCCCAGAAATACTGCAAGTGTCCACTTGGAGCGCACTCGGAGGTCGCACAGTGCAGCGTAACACACACACACACACCTGAAACTACAGAAACACAACCCAGAGATCCGTTAGGACCTCTTCTCAAGATTTCAGGGGGGAAGGTATCTCAAGGGTCACTTAGCGAAGCTGCGGGTAGTGACTCCCAACTCCGGCTTTTACAACACTTCCACCAGCTTACTGCTAGCGTAGGAAACCTGGTTTGGACTGCCTACTTCGGATCGAAGTCACTCATACGCGGTGAACAACACTCTCAACTCACAAAACACGCAGAGAACACAGGTCCGCACTGAAGGACTCACTAAGAAACATTCCAGTAACACAATAACAGTCTATTGAAGAGTTTGAATTCTCAGGCACTTGTCATTCCCAGAAATACTACAGGGGTTACCCTGAAGGCACCTGCTGCAGCGTAACCTGAATTTACAACCAAGGCTTACACGAAGTAGCAAAACTTCACTTTGGCATTCAGGGGAAAAATCCCGAAGGAGTACAATCAGAAACAAACACTCGAAGGTGTAGGGGCGAAACTATTCAAGTATCTAACTAGTCACTGGCTCTGAGCATCGGCAATCACCCGCAGGTGTAGATCCGAACTACTCAAGTCTCTAACCAATATACTAGCTCTGAACATTCGGCCGAAGACCTTCAGCTACAAAATGCGGAACGCCAAGTTGTAGCTCCTCTTGCGTGGTGACAGAACTAAGGACACAAACACGCAGAGAAAATGAGTTCCTGATCTGCACTTCCAAAATTGGGAAAGAACCCCAGGCAAAACGCCTGGAACTATTTTATACCTTCTAAGTCCTACCTAGCACTACACTGCGCTACGCTACACGCCTGCACGGAACCACGCTACACTACACTCCGCGGAACCTGTGCTACGTCTCCTGCGCGACGGATTGCCGCGCACTAACTCCCTACCCTGCTAGTCTTCCGCTCGACTGCGCAGTCCCAACCGCTGCAACGCCGCGGACACCTCCACTTTGAGGGCGGACATGGTATCCCGCGCCTTCGACAGAAAAGCGTCGGGCTTCTTTGCTACCTTCCGCCGACTCCTGCTTTCGCCTGACAACAACCCGGCTGCTCGAAGTTCAAACTCACGCAGTGTGAGTTTCTCCTGCGCCGCCACTTCCCAGTGGGCGTAGCCCTTGAGAAAGTGGACGACACGCCTCGCCGTCTCCACCTTTGTGCGATCTGCCTCCTACCTGCGATCCTCTTCAATTACCACTAATTGCGATTCGGCCTCAGCACGTTGCGCTCTCAATTTGCCACACTCTGACTGTAGCCTGCGGATTACATCCTCATCCGCCTGTCGTGCGAGCTGACACTGCTCTAACAACCGCGTCTGTCGCACGAGCTCCTCTGACAAAATCCGATTCTGGGCCTGCTCAGAAATTAGTGCTTCCTTGACCTTCACCTGCTCCTTGGTGAGCTCTTCTAGTTTCCCATCCCTCACCTTCTCGGAGTACTTGTAGAATTTCTGATTGAGTTTATACTGACCCCACAAGCATTCATGCTTCTCCTTCAATTCCCTCAACTCCTGGTCCACTCTAGCTAGTAGCTTGCTGGTATGGACTTTAGTGCGAGTCCGCCTGCGCACTAATTCGATGTAAGATCCCGGCTGAAGTGGGTCGGCGTATTTATCGATTTTGCGATCCAAGTACCTCAGCAACAGAATCACCTGCTAAGAGAGCGCCGCCGCCGGCGCTCCAACAATTTCCTCCTCCTCCTCCTCGGTGTCCCCTGCTCCTGACATTTCTTCGGTGGAGCCTCCGTCGTCATCATCCGAGTGGAGAATTTCAGTCGCCATTGATTGCGTCGGCGACTGGCCCGAGTGGGGCTGCACGTCGTCGACGTGTACTGCCTGCGAAGGCACTGCTGCAGCCTCGCTGCTCTTCGCTAAAATGTCTAAGGCGGTAGGCGAATGTGCCCGTGCTGCATCCCCGCCGCCCGCTTGTTGGTCGTTTACCGTATCCTCTCTGCCGCCGACGTCCGCCGCCGAAGGCGATCGAGCGAAGGGTGGCTGCGCAGGGTTTGATTGCGCATCGCGCACCGAAATTTCATCCCGCGGACAGTCACTCCGCTCCTCCGCCTGTTGCTGCTCCCTCGATCGGTCCGCGGGGGCTGTGCTTGGCCTGTGCGCAGGCGCAAATGCCGGCGCCTTGTCCGCCGCAGGCGTAGCGCCGCGGACGTCCATCGCCAAAGGCGACATGGCCGGGGGCCGCTCGCCCGATGTCCCTTGGCCCTGAGGCCCTACCGCCGAAGGCGCATCTACCGGCGGATTACCCGCCGATGGTGCGGCCTCCGCACGCTCCCTGCTCGTATCTCCTCGGCTCGAAGGTCCTGGCGCCGAAGGCGCAAATCGCGGCGCGTTGTGCGCCGGAGGGTCTGGCCCCGAAGGCCGGTGTCTCGTAGGCGGATCCTCCGCCGGCTCCTTCCCCTTCCTACGTTGGAACGGGGGTGATTCTTGCCTGTGCACAGGCGGCACATGTGGAGGTGACCTGTGCACAGGCGGACTGCTCCTTCCCATGTGTAGGCGTAGGTCTACGTCCGCTTGTGGTCGTCCGTCCGCGGAGGCTCGCCTGTGCGCAAACGGAACACCTGTCCGCAACGCACGTGGTAACTCCGGAGGCCCTTGGCCCGTAGGCGGCCTCTCGCCCGTCGAGGCTGCAGCGTGGTCCGTTGCTCCTGCGGACGTCCGCGCTCCCTCGTTCTTCTCTGGCGACGCACTTCCTTTCTCCGTCGCAATCGTCGCCGTGTCCGCGCTGTTGGCTGGTAACACCAGTCTGCGCGCCTTCTGCTTCGGCCGGCTGTATGACTCGTACAACGGCCGCGGTCGAATGGGAGCAGAGGGTTCTTGATGCTGCTCCTCTTCGGACTCCTCTCTCCATCGCCGCTTCCGCGGCGCTCGTGCTGCAGGAGTGTTCCTCCCTTCGTCCCTCCGCCTTGACGGAGTAGAAGTCGGTGACTCCTCTACATCAGTGTCGATCTCATTCTCCCGCACATACTTCCCGGGATGGTCGACGGACAACGGCGGAAAACGCGCAAGCTCCGCCGCTGTCAAACAATTCCGCTGTCGATAAAAATTGATGAGGAAAGGAGAGAGATGGTTTAGAGTTCCCCCTTTCTCCTCAAAAGCGTGTTGTCGCATCACCCTGTGCAGGATGCTCGCCCAGTGAATTGGAGTTCCCTCGATGACGCACTCCACAAAAGAGACCTGCCACAATGTGATGTAGCAGGCGCGGTGTGGCTGCAGTAATTGCATTAGCGCCGCGGCCAACGTCCGGCGGAATCGATCCTTGTAATCGCGGGTCCTGTATCCATTCTTGGTAGACCTCCCGGTTTTGAACAGCTCCACAAATTGAGCCTCTTCCTGCTTGGTCACCTTGATGCTCTCACTGTCGAAGAGGAGGTGCCTTGGCATGCCGGCACATCTACCCAATGCCTGCGCCCAATCTTGGACTGTCCACCGATCAACATGCGGACGCAATCCGTGCGAGGGTGGTCCCTGTGGCTCTAGCCACTCGCGCACCATATCCGCACAGATGTAGTTCCATCCCCATAGCAAGAAATCGAGCTTTCTTGCTATCAAGCGCTCCTCGAAGGCGCGCAGCCCGTTCTGTGGTAGACGGAGCGGCAGCATCCGCAATTGGCCCGGTCTCGTCATTGCGTTCTTGGAGTTCGCCCGCCCGCTCATTCTACTTCCGCTCCGCTCGAGCTCCTTTCTTCCTCGGCAAACTCTAATCGCCCTCAATTCCAAATCACGCGCACTCACTTCCCCCTCAATCACCAAGAAATCCTCTACGCGGCGATGTCGAGAATGCTTAGCAGCCAGCAGATGGACGCGCGCAGCTCGCACTAGAGAATGGAATCGCTAATTCAAGAATGGGACGCTCTCCGCCGCCCGGTCGAAGGTCATGGTCGGCTCTTGCTCGTGGAGGACGTCCCAATTGATGGCCGCGCCGGCTCTACGCTGAAACGGTCTCTGCTCTCACGCGCGGCTTCACGCTCCGCCGTCGCCGATTAAACTCTCACGCTCGAATTGGCGAATTTGAACTCCGCGAGCGTACTACACCGCGGACATGGGTGCGGTGTGTGTATGGACCGAACCCATAGCGAGTGCGCTATGGGTTCGGTCCATAGTCTGGAGAGGTAGTCCGCGTTCTTGTGGTGAGCGCCCTTCCTAGTCTGCACAGTGTAGGTGAATTCCTGCAGCAGTAATATCCACCTGGCAATACGTCCGAACAGATCCGCCTTCTTCACTAGGTGCTGTAATGCGTAGTGATCCACATGAAACACAAACTCATAGCAGATCAAATAATGCCTAAACTTCTTACAGGAGTATACCATTCCCAACGCCTTCCTCTCAGTTGTTGTGTACTTCTCTGCTACTGACAACTGACGGCTCGCGAAGTAAATCGGGTAGTCCTTCTTGTTGTCATCCTTTTGACTAAGAACTACTCCAATTGCAAATGCCGACGTGTCTACATAGACATGGAAGGGTCGGTTCCAATCCGGGCTTCTCAGAACCGAAGCAGTCGTCAGCTTCGCTTTGAGTGTTTCAAAGGCTAGCTGTTGCTCCTTGCCCCACACATAGGGCTCCTCCATCTTAAGCAGCTTTGTCAGATCGGCTGCCAAGATTGCGTACATATTTATGAACCTTCTGTAATAGCCCACATGGCCAAGAAAGGCTCTCAACTCGCGCAGGTTCGTCGGCGGCTGAAGTTCGAGAATAATCTTTACCTTCTCGACATCCACAGCAATGCCGTCGGACGAAACTCTTTGCCCCAGTAGAATCCTGCAGGTCATAAAGAAAAAACACTTCTCAGAGTGCAAGGACAAGCTGCTTTCCCGACATCGGTCAAACGTCTGCCGAAGGTGGCTAAGGTGCTCCGACCTCTTACCGAAGACACAGAAGTCATCGATGAAATTTCCAGGAACTTTCTTAGGTGCTCTTGGAAGATGTTTGTCATCATCCGCTGGAACGTAGCCGGCGCGTTGCACAACCCGAAAGGCATCTTGTGATAAGCGTAGGTTCCCCAGTCAGTCGTGAAGGTCGTTTTGTCCTTGTCCTGTTCTTTGATGGACACCTGGTTGTATCCGGAGAACCCGTCTAGAAAACTGTAGCACTCATGCCCTGCGACATGATTCAAAATGGAGTCCGTAAAAGGGAGAGGGTGATGATCCTTGCGCGTTGCTGCGTTTAGCTTTCAGAAGTCCTGGCACACCCAAATCTTACCTGTCAGTTTCTTGGGCACGATTACAATTGGCGAGACCCACTCGCTACTGAGTACCGGGTAAATGATCCCCGCGCTCAGATACTTATCGATTTCGTCCTTCACCAACAATGAATATTTTGGGTTGAGCCTTTATTGGCGTTGGCGAACCGGAACTGCATCGTCCAACAAGTCGATCCTGTGCTCTCCATACCTTGCAGGTATGCCTTTCATATCTTCAATCTTCCATGCGAAGACATCCTCATACTGGCGAAGAAACGCCTGTACCCTCCTCAATTCTTCTCCTTGCACCTGGCTTGACACCTTCAAGCCTTTGTCTGGACTGAGCTGCGGTTCGCGACAGTCACTTGGATCGACAATCCCTTCTGTGTGACTGATCTCGCTTTTGCCCAGTCCCACTGTTAATTGCTATTCGTCGTCCGGATGCACGTCGTCCCCTTCCTCCTCAATGGAGCAGCAAGTGACGTAACCCACAAACTCATGTGACATCTCTGTATCTGAAGGGTACGACGAGTTGCTCTCCCCTCCAGTCGTGTAACCTGAGCTGGTCGATGGTGTTTCGCCCTCGTGTGGTACCTTGGTCCATGGCATGGTAATGACAGTCGGAGGGTCCGAAGGGTTTCGGAACTGCAATCTCTTCCTCCTCCAGTCACACCTTGCTTTGGCGTCGTATAGCCAAGGTCTGCTGTGAGCACAAAATTGTGCTCACATGTCTTTTTAACCTTGTGAGAGTTAAAGTTTTAGATTTAAGCTCTTGCAAAATTATGCTCGGAGTTTTCTGGAAGTTTTGGTAAGATTAGAAGTTGGTGTAATAGCTAGTAGGCAAAGGTCCGGAACGGGGCTTTCAGGGCAGGGTCTCCGGCGAAGAGCCTTCGGTGAAGTTCCTTCGGGGAAAGGCCTTCGGCGAAACAGTGAAACCCTCATAACGTTTTCAATGTGTGACTCCTTGACTCAGTTAGTGTCTCCTTGGAAAGAGCTCGCAACGCTCGTTCCAACGAGACCAAGAACTCTTCAAACGGATGAGGAATCACTGAGTTGTGAGTGTCGAAAGTTACTGATGGGAAGGGTTGAGGCAAGTCCGGCTGCGAACGTCTCCGGCTCAAACGTCTTCGGCTCCGGACGTCTCCGGCTGCGAACATCTCCGGCTTCGGACGACTTCGCGACAACTGCGAGCAGGCCTTCGGCGAACTCGGGGTCGGCGAACTCCGAGCCGGTGAACATCGTGCAAGGGCCATCGGCGAAACAGTAAACTCAGCATATCTTTTTCATTTGTTAACGGTTTGATTTGATTAGGGTCTTGTTGGAAAGAGCTCGCGACGCTCGTTCCAACGAGACCAAGAACTGTTCAAACGGATAAGGCGTCACTGAGTTATGAGCGTCGAAAGCGGCGGATAGGGTAGGACAACATCGAACCGGAAGACATCGAACCGGAAGACATCAAACCGGCGAACATCGTGCCGACGCCTTCGGCGATAACAGGTAACAGGCCTTCGGCGGTGTGCCTTCGGCGAAGGGTAAAACGGGCATAACTTTCTCAATTCATAACGGTTTGACCCAGTTAGGGTCTCGTTGGAAAGAGCTCGACCTGGTCGTTCCAACGAGCCCATGAACTTATGAAACGGAGCTAGGATCTGTGAGTTGTGGGTGTCGGGAGTGACTGTTATGGATAAGCAAAGGTGTGGTCGTGCGTCTTCGGCGGGTGGATGCCTTCGGTGGTGCGCGGAAGAGGATTCCCTCCGGCGGAGATCGGGTGGTCAGGAATGTAGAATGTGCAGGTGTGGCAGCGGCGGCGGCGTGAAGGCAGCGTGAAGCTGGTGGTGTGCGTGTGTGGAGACGGAAGTGGTGAGAATTAGGAGGGGAGTGTGGAGAGTTCGAAGTAGGAGGAAGCAAACTCTCGTGGGTGGAGAGTCGTATTAGAGAGTGAAATTTGAGTGGGATCTGAGATTGAAGTGTAACATCTGTGAGTGGGATCTGAGATCAGAGTGGAAGATCTGAGAATGGGAGCTGAGAGTGAAGTGAAATCCGAGACTGAGATCTGACAGTCGGAATCTGAATTTGACACTGAAAAGGCAAAGTTGAATCTGAGAGAGGAATCTGGTGGGGTCTGAAGGTGGAAGCTGAGAAATCGACACTGAGGTCTGAGTAGGAATTGGGAGTGGGACTGGGATCTAGGATAGACCACAGCGGCTGTGGTGTTGAAACAGTCACCCAGAGTTGAGTCTATCTTTCTGTATCTTTATGTAACAAAGAGTTTGTCTGCTGCCCTTGTGGAGATAGCAGACAGCAAGTTATCATTTTCCGTTCTGGATAAATTGTCTGTGAACGAGCAAGTGTTTATGATCTCGTTGTCTTGGATACACTTTGAGCACATGGCTTGCAATCAGAGAAGTTAGATTATGGGAGTTCGAACCCCCACCCGGACTACAAACGCTGAAGGGTGGGAAGGTTTGGCTCACATAAAATGGTGCGTCTGCCGGGAGCTTGATCTTGTAAATGCAGAATAGGACTAGATCGCACAAACCAAACCTGGAGCCAGGACTGGAGAAACCTGTTCGCAGTAGGAAGAAACCTGAGAATAAGTAAATCGAGGAAGAAATTAAACTTGAGATATTTCTGAACGGAGACCGTGTTGGTGAGTCTTTGTTAGAAGGTTTAGAGATTGTAGAACCAGATAGTGAGAAGTCGGTTGAGGAATCTGCCAGCATGGCTGACGATGGAGGGAGAGCAGGACCTCCTCCTAGTCCTCCCATCGACCCACTCGTGAGGCCAAGGGGCCTGCCTATTCAGGTTCCACAGAACTTGGCAGCTGTGGTCATACCACCCAATCTGCCTAAGTTCTATGGGACGAAGGATGAGGATCCTTCAAGGCACATGGAAAGATATGTTGAGAGGCTAGCCAGCTCTCTGATTACAGATCCAGGGTATTTTTTGGTCTGGTTTCCTACTACCCTGGAAGGTGAGGCGTATGAGTGGTATAGGGATCATTCTGAAGGTCATTTTGGGGGATGGGATCAGATGCAAAGGGAGTTCTTGAATGAGTTTAGGCCTGAGGTGGGGCAAGGTTCTGCATTGAGAGCTTTGGCATCGTTAAAACAGGGAAGGGAAGAGGAAATCTCAGCTTACATTAGAAGATTTGATCTGGTTTGTGCGCGTTTTGTGGGTACAATGCTCAATGACGATACGCTGAGAGAATTTTTTATCCAAGGCTTTTTCAAATCTGGGACCATCCGAGGGGTGCTGGAGAGAAGCCCTCAAACTCTTGCTGAGGCCAAGATGGCTGCCAGGGAGATAGAGAATATTGACAAGGACTATGATAGATTGTGGAGGAAGGAGGATGAATCCATTCCTCAGTTCATCCCAATTCGTCCAAGAGCAATGGAAGGAGACTCAGGTAGGCATAGGGGTCAAGCTCCCTATTCTCTCATTGAGTCAATTTCGCATACCAGAGAGCCAGCACCTGTTTTAGCATTGCCAGCCCCTACTGTAGATCCTAACCTGGCAGATGTAGAGAAAAGATTAAATGCTAGCCAAGTGGGCTTTCAAGAGACCATGATGAAGCAAATGCAAAATATTACAGATCAGATGGCCTTGATGATCAGGAGTCAACAGCCAGGGCCTCCTCCTCCAGTCGAGTCAGGTAGACATTCATCAAGCATGTGGTGTGTCCAGTGTGGTCAATCTGGACATACCAGGCAATTTTGTAGGGTGGTGCCAAACCGTGACAACAGAATGAGAGGTGGCCCACCTGTGCAACACCAAAGGGGCCAAGGACCAAATTACCAAGGTCAAAACGGGAACAGAGGACCTCCTAGGGGTCAGGATGGTCAGAACATGGAGAGAAAAGAATTACATGCATTTTGTGGTAGGTGGCACTATCCAGGTCAGTGTTGGTCTGAGGTTGGGGTTAATGGGTGTAGTAATTGTGGAGGTAGTCATCCCTCTGACCAATGTCGGCAGCCAGATAAAGTTATTAGTATGCCTCAGCCTACTGTTAGTCCTTACCAGGCGAGAGAAAATATGAGGGGTGCAAGACCGCAGAATGAGCATTCTAACAATCTTAGACCTCCTAACTTGTATTATGATCATGAAAACAGCAAACAGAGATTCAATCCACCTGTTGGACTGCAGACAGTGAACAGATATATTCCTATCCAGAGTGAACCACGAGATGAACTTCGTAATGACAACAGAAAACAGGTTTCTTTTGCAGATCCATGTTCTTCAAACTCTCAAGATGCTAGGTTTGCAAACGATGATGGAGATGTCCAACGTAGTAGTTCTGATCTTGGTAAGGGGATAGTCAAACAAGGGCAGAATCAGTGGCCTCCACATACTAACCTGATTACTTATAAGTTGAAAAATTCGGATGATGTGATTATGCATGAAGCTCCGGCCCTTGCTGTCACCACCAGAGCTGTGCATCGCAAGATGCAACCTGAGAAAAATGAAGATGAGCAAGGGGAGACTTCATCTGAGGAGCCTCCTCATCTCTCTGATCTTGAGAGAGTGGCGAGGAGAGCAAGGAGGACTACAAGGGCAGAGGAGAAAAGAAATGAGATTCTGCATGATGCAGAAGTGCCACCTGTCACGCAAGATTCAGAAAGCAATGAACCAAGAGAGTGGGAAGGACCGGGGATTCCCATGAAAGAGTGGGAGGACATGAGATGTCAGAGAAGGAGAGAGTCGGAGAAGTACAATTTGTGGTCAGATCTGAGTTTGCTGAAGGCGGACATTACCTTTGGTCAGCTGCTGGAAATATCTCCCATTGCTCGTAAGACCTTGAAGGAGGGCATTCCAGTGCATAGAAGGAGTAGAAAGACGAAGACTAGAGTCGCTGCTAGAGTTCATTTGCAAAAAGGAAGTCAAGATGTCAAACCTGTGGAGATAGAGGTGATAGTGGTAGACAAGGTGATTCCCAATGCATTAGTTGATGGGGGTAGTGGTTTGAACATCCTACCCGAACACACCATGAGAAGGTTAGGTTTGAATCTGACAGGCCCCTCACCTTTCATTATCAATATGGCCAATCAGACTTCAGCTGTACCAGTGGGGATGATTAAAGATTGCCGGCTGTCCACTGGTGGTGAGGAGTACATTGTCACATTTCATGTGATTAAGATGCATTCGAACAGGGACACTTTCCCTATTCTATTGGGTAGACCTTGGTTGAGAATGGCTAATGCAATTGTGGATTGGGGAGGACTGAAGCCATCAATCACATATGGTCCTCAGGATAACAGAGTCAAGGTGTCAATAGGGTCATTAGGTGGAAGGGTGAGAGAGGATCCTGAGTTATCTTCAGGGAAGGAAGAAGAGAAAAACGAGGCCAAGTGTGATGACACTTTAGTGGGAGTGGTTCATTTGAATGACAGAAAAAATAGATTAGATGTAGGATCAGGTAGCTTGGGTCCTAGTTTTTACAGCAGAAGCGAGGATGGAGAGTTTGCTCAGTGGTTGAGAGATTATCCTGAGTCAGGTTGTGACGCCATGATGATTTCTCATCACAAAATTTTCGAGAAGGAGGTGATCAGTTCACAGCGAGAAGAGTATCTGTTGCTAGAACCATGTGAGGTTCTTATGGAGGAAGAGTGGATACATGGAGGTCTCACTCCATGGTTGGACGAGTTGGATATTACTGAGGTGGATTCGGTGCATGTTGATGGAACTCAAGAGGAGGAGACTACTGTGAAAAATGCGAAGTTGGAGGAACCCTTGCATTTCAAGACTACATCAACCGGAATTCTGGTGGGCCAAGACGTCAGGGACTATCCTCAGGTCCCTCCTGATTGGTATCAAAGCTCAGAGGAACAAACTCATGTGGCGGAGGAAGACTGGAAATATGTGGAGGTGTCCATCAGAGGAGGAGAGTTGAAGCAAATGAAGATGGGTTCTAAGCTAGGAGAGGATGAGATACAGAAGTATGGTGAGTTGGTAGACAAATTCAGTGATACCTTTGCTTGGTCGTATGATGAGTTGAAGGGAGTACCTCGGGAAATGGTGGAGCATCGGATTTCTCTGGTCCCTGGAGCTAAGCCTATTAGACAGAAGGAGAGAAGAATGAACCCACAGTTACAGTTGTTAGTTCGAGCAGAATTGGAGAGATTACTCAAAGCTGGATTCATTAAGCCTATAGAGATCACGGATTGGGTTTCTCCTATGGTTTTGGTCAAGAAGAAGAATGGGAAACTTAGAGTGTGTGTGGATTATAGGAAGTTGAATGCATGTACTGAGAAGGATCACTTTCCTTTACCTTTTATCACGCTGCTTTTGGAGGAAGTTGGAGGTCATGCGAGGTACACGTTCATGGATGGATATGCTGGCTACAATCAGATTTCCATAGCAGTGCAAGATGTTCACAAAACAGCCTTCACAACTCCGTGGGGAACTTTGTATGGGTTGTTATGCCTTTCGGATTGTGCAATGCACCAGCCACATTCCAAAGGTTGGTGATGTATATTTTCACGGATCTGTTATACAAGTCTATGACAGTTTTTGTGGACGATTTTAGCACTCAGTCAAGTGCTGGTGAGCATCTGCAGTGTGTTAGAGAAGCTCTCATTAGATGTAGGAGAATGCAGCTAGCTCTGAATCCTGAGAAGACCTTCCTAGGTGTTCAGAGAGGAGTTCTTTTGGGTTATGTTGTGAGTGAGAAGGGAAGAGAACCGGATCCTGATAAGATTGCAGTCATTGAAGGATTGGCAACTCCCACGAATGCCAAGGGTGTAGCCAAATTATTGGGACATGTAGGGTGGTATAGAGAGTTGATTCCTGACTTTGCCAAGATTGTAGTGCCTATTACTCAATTGTTGAGGAAGGAGAATAGGTTTGAGTGGACATATGCTTGTCAAGAAGCTTTTGAAGAATTGAAGTCCAGGTTGAGTACTTATCCGGTGTTGAGGCCTCCTGACTGGAGCATGCCTTTTCACGTTTTCTGTGATGCAAGTAGTGTAGCAGTGGGTAGTGCGTTGTGTCAGTCTACAGGAGAGAAGAGGAAGGACTTGCCAATCGCTTATGCCAGTAGGCAGTTGAATCCAGCGGAGAGAAACTATTCTACGACCGAGAGGGAGTGCTTGGCCATGGTTTTTTCTGTCAAGAAGTTTAGACATTATCTGATCTGTAATCCAGTCGTTTTTTTCGTTGATCATATGGCAATCAAATATCTGGTGAACAAGGCGGAGCTTAGTGGAAGATTGGCCAGGTGGGTTTTATTGCTGGAGGAATTTGACTACACTATGGAGTATAAACCTGGTCGCATGCACTTGCAGGCCGATCATCTATCTAGGCTGTCGGAGAATATAGGGACCAGTTCATTAGATGATAGATTGATAGATGATAGTCTTTTTGTAGTAACAGCTCAGCCAGAATGGTACGCTGGAATAGTAGAGTTTTTGACAACTCAGCAGTTGTCAGGTGATTGGACTAAGGAGGAAAGGAGGAAGGTGAGAGTCAACAGTAGACATTTTGCAGTGATTGGCCACAGATTATTTAGAAGGGGAGCTGATGGTGTTCTGAGAAGATGTGTATCAGAAGTGGAGGTTCCCGCAATTTTAGAGGCTTGCCACGACAGTGCTTGTGGAGGACATTTCTCTGGTCAACTTACAGGTCAGAAAATACTTAGAGCGGGATACCTCTGGCCTAGGTTGTTTAGGGACTCTCATGAATATGTGAAGCGCTGTGATGCCTGTCAGAGGTATGCTAGGAATGACCTTTGAATGGAGATGCCTCTACACGTTTCATTGCCACTTGTACCTTTTGAAAAATGGGGAATTGATTATATCGGTGAGATTCATCCTCATTCGTCAAAAGGCATGGCTTACATCGTAGTTGCGACAGAATACTTGACAAAGTGGGCGGAAGCGAAGGCAGTGAAGACAAATACGGCTGCTCATGCTGCCACATTCATGTACGAAAACATCATTTCAAGGTTTGGATGTCCCAAGATTCTGGTTAGCGATAGGGGCAGGCACTTCTTGAATGAGATGTTTCAAGAATTAACAGATAGGTTTGAGATAGATCACATAAAAACTACTCCATATCATCCACAAACCAATGGTCAGACAGAGCGAGTCAATGGGACTCTGGTGAGTATTCTTCGCAAAACGGTGGTTGACTCAAAAAGGGATTGGGACACCAAGCTGACAGCAGCATTGTGGGCTTATCGGACAACTTTCAAGGTGACAACCCAGGCAACGCCGTTTTCGTTAGTGTATGGATTGGAGGCCACTCTCCCCATCGAATTTGAGGTGGAATCACTCCGAGTTGCAGTGCAGTCACGGCTTACAAACAGTCAGTCATTAAGGAATAGGCTGACGACATTAGAAGAGCTTGATGAGAGGAGGAGAATGAGTGCTCAACATATTGAGGCCATTCAACGGAGGAGAAAAATCACCTTTGACAAGAAGCATAAGAAAAGGACGCTGAGGCCAGGTATGATGGTGATGCTCCAGGATGGTAGGAAGCTTGAGTTCCCAGGAAAGTTTGATGCAGTATGGTTAGGGCCTTATCTGATTCGTGAGGTATTTCCAAACAACTCAGTGCAGTTGGAAACGTTGAATGGAGAAGTTTTCCCCACACGCACTGCGGGAAGTAGATGCAAGCAGTACCGGATTTGAAGCTGTCTAGCCTGCAGAGCTAGGATTCTGGAATCTTCCCCTGATGGTCACCAATGATGTGAGCACAAAATTGTGCTCACATGTCTTTTTAACCTTGTGAGAGTTAAAGTTTTAGATTTAAGCTCTTGCAAAATTATGCTCGGAGTTTTCTGGAAGTTTTGGTAAGATTAGGAGTTGGTGTAATAGCTAGTAGGCAAAGGTCCGGAACGGGGCTTTCAGGGCAGGGTCTCCGGCGAAGAGCCTTCGGTGAAGTTCCTTCGGGGAAAGGCCTTCGGCGAAACAGTGAAACCCTCATAACGTTTTCAATGTGTGACTCCTTGACTCAGTTAGTGTCTCCTTGGAAAGAGCTCGCAACGCTCGTTCCAACGAGACCAAGAACTCTTCAAACGGATGAGGAATCACTGAGTTGTGAGTGTCGGAAGTTACTGATGGGAAGGGTTGAGGCAAGTCCGGCTGCGAACGTCTTCGGCTCCGGACGTCTCCGGCTGCGAACATCTCCGGCTTCGGACGACTTCGCGACAATTGCGAGCAGGCCTTCGGCGAACTCGGGGTCGGCGGACTCCGAGCCGGTGAACATCGTGCAAGGGCCATCGGCGAAACAGTAAACTCAGCATATCTTTTTCATTTGATAACGGTTTGATTTGATTAGGGTCTTGTTGGAAAGAGCTTGCGACGCTCGTTCCAACGAGACCAAGAACTGTTCAAACGGATAAGGCGTCACTGAGTTATGAGCGTTGAAAGCGGCGGATAGGGTAGGACAACATCAAACCGGAAGACATCGAACCGGCGAACATCGTGCCGGTGCCTTCGGCGATAACAGGTAACAGGCCTTTGGCGAAGGGTAAAACGGGCATAACTTTCTCAATTCATAACGGTTTGACCCAGTTAGGGTCTCGTTGGAAAGAGCTCAACCTGGTCGTTCCAACAAGCCCACGAACTTGTGAAACGGAGCTAGGATCTGTGAGTTGTGGGTGTCGGGAGTGACTGTTATGGATAAGCAAAGGTGTGGTCGTGCGTCTTCGGCGGGTGGATGCCTTCGGTGGTGCGCGGAAGAGGATTCCCTCCGGCGGAGATCGGGTGGTCAGGAATGTAGAATGTGCAGGTGTGGCAGCGGCGGCGGCGTGAAGTCAAGTGGGGGAGGCAAGACGACGGTGCATGTAGTCGCGAAAGGGGAGTAGGCAGCTACCCATCATTGCGAGTGTTGCATTTTCAAGCGGGGTGTGTGTGTCTCGGCCTTGAACTTCAAAGTGGGGAGTTCGGCCTGGGAACGGAGAGCTGGTGGTGTGCGTGTGTGGAGACGGAAGTGGTGAGAATTAGGAGGGGAGTGTGGAGAGTTCGAAGTAGGAGGAAGCAAACTCTCGTGGGTGGAGAGTCGTATTAGAGAGTGAAATTTGAGTGGGATTCGAGATTGAAGTGTAACATCTGTGAGTGGGATCTGAGATCAGAGTGGAAGATCTGAGAATGGGAGCTGAGAGTGAAGTGAAATCCGAGACTGAGATCTGACAGTCGGAATCTGAATTTGACACTGAAAAGGCAAAGTTGAATCTGAGAGAGGAATCTGGTGGGGTCTGAAGGTGGAAGCTGAGAAATCGACACTGAGGTTTGAGTAGGAATTGGGAGTGGGACTGGGATCTAGGATAGACCACAGCGGCTGTGGTGTTGAAACAGTCACCCAGAGTTGAGTTAGATCTTTATGTAACAAAGAGTTTGTCTGCTGCCCTTGTGGAGATAGCAGACAGCAAGTTATCATTTTCCGTTCTGGATAAATTGTCTGTGAACGAGCAAGTGTTTATGATCTCGTTGTCTTGGATACACTTTGAGCACATGGCTTGCAATCAGAGAAGTTAGATTATGGGAGTTCGAACCCCCACCCGGACTACAAACGCTGAAGGGTGGGAAGGTTTGGCTCACATCTGCCAAGCAGCACATCGTAACCTTTCTTCATCAGGGGCTGCAATACTATGTATGATAGTTGAAAGTCCACTCCTCCAATGTTGGTTCGCACATTGCTCAACATGCCCAGCGGCATTCTGCGTGTTTGATCGGCCAGCCGCAACACTCTGGTTGTAGGCTCGAAGGTCTGGAACTCCAAGGAGTTCGCCGTCTCCTCCGTCATGATGTTAACGCCCGAACCGGAGTCCACTGGTACCTTCTGTATGACGCAGCCTCCGATCTCCACTTTGATCTCCGGAGGTCCTAGGTCTCCTCCCTCCACTCTGTACACCGCCGGAAGCTTCCCTTTTCGGGGTTTGCGCGGCCGGCGCAGCGAAAGCATCAGCATCTTGCGGTACGTCTTATTATCCTCCAACAACTGGTTGAAGGAAATATTTGCCCTCTGTCTCCTTATGTCCTCCACTATGTCGTAAGGAGTGCTTGAGGTCACAGCCGCCGCCCTTTCTGCAGTTGCCGTCGGAAGTGTTGTAGAGGGCCTAGCCGCCCTCCGGTCGTCGGATATCGCTCCGGCGCTCAGTGCTTCCTTGATGAGGTGGCTTACCTCATCCTTGATGTCTGGAAGGTAGTCGCAGTTCCGGACCTCGTCTGAGGTCCCGTCCGCCTTCTCCGAGTTTAGCGCCGACTGGATGTTCCTCATGGTCGGAGGCGTACCCGGTGTTTTGCTTCGGCTAGACTTCTCCTGTTCTTTAGACTTCCTTCCCTCTGCCTTACGGTCGAGCCGGCGAGTGTCCTTGTGGTCCTCTTCCCTCCTCTTTGAACTTCGGGTCTCTACCCGTCCGCACATCACTTCTTCCTCCGCCCATACTTCGTCTTCTTCAGTTGGGTCCGAGCCCAGGTCTACTTGATTGACCTGCACATCTTCCTTGACAGGTGGCGTCACGAAACGCACGGTTGGCCTGGCGACTGGTGGCTGGTCACATTCGACCGCCGTGTGTCCTGCTTTCCTGCAGTTGCTGCACATCGGTACATACCCAGTTTGCTTCTTCGGGTGGGGCAGCTCGGCGAGTAGTGTCCCACCTCCCCGCAATTATAGCAAGCCTGCGGTGGGGGTCGGTTAAAGGTGCCGGGAGGTGTCATGCGCCTCTGTGGGAGCGAAGTCGCCATCTCTCTTGGATTGAACCGCGGTATATGCACAGGTGGGATCGGAGTCGTAGCCGGAGCTGACTGAACCGCATAGGCTGTGTCTTCACTCTGCTCATCATAATAAATGGGGTTCTCCCACTGTGGTGCCCATTCAACCGTATTTACTGGGTAAGTCGGGCGAGCGGCCATGCACTCCGTGTTGGCATGTCCCACTTGTCCACACGTAGTACACCATAGGTTCGCTCGCAGTCTCACAGGTGATTTACGCCGGTCTTGGCCTCCCACTACATGAACTTTCAGATCCGCAAAATTCTTCACCAGGTTATCCACCTTGGCTGCGATGTCCCCTTGACTCTTCCCTAGGGTTCCCCTACCCCGATCTTTCTTCTTCGTCACACTGCGTTTCTTCTTCTGTCTCTCCTCCTCCGAAGACGACGAGTCCTCTTCCTCCTCCGAGGAAGAACTCGCTTCGGATGAGCGTGATTCTTTTGATGAGGAAGGCGACTCCCTTCTCTTCCAACGTCCGCCTTGCGATTTCTTCTTCGTCGACCGTCGGTCGCTTCTTCGAGTGTCAAGGGTTGACGTCTCAAAGGTCTTTGCCGAAGCTATCACATCTTGGATGGTGTCAGCCTTGCCCCTCCTGCAGAAGGTCTCCATTTCTCTTGTTAGCTCTGTCACATACCAGTCCACTGCTTGCTGTACCGAAAAAGGTTCTCCTGGACCTGTCTTGGGAATTCGATCTAGGAGGTCTTGGAATCTCTCCGTATAGTCTCGAAGATTCTCCTTCCGTTCGCGTCAAAGATTTCGAAGTCGGGTCAGCACTCGACTGTCATATCTGAGTTCGCGAAACCGCCTCAGAAACTTCTCCTTGAGCTGAGCCCAGGTCTGGATGCCAGTGGGGTCGGTACTTTCATGATTATACCAGCTACGAGCTCTCTTGCGCATCAGGCTAGGAAAGATTCGCAATCTGTCTTCATCACTGGTCTCGCGATTGGTGATGGAGACAGACTCGAAGAGCTTTATGTATGACTCTGCATCATCATCGTCGCCCGTTCCCTTGTACCTTGGATACGAATGTTTTGTGAAAGGTTGGGCAAACACCTGGCGGAGATTGGCTTGAGGATCTGCCATTGGTGATCCTGTCAACGGACTGCTCCTAGGTTGGCCTAACCCAGGAAGAGTTCTTGTCGGAGGAATTTCCAATAGAATCGTTAGCTCAATGCTCGCAATAGGTGAACTAGAATGCCCTTGGCTTCCAGCAGTCGGCGATAGCGATCTTTCTGCAGAGTTCTCACTTTGAGTCTTCTTTTTAGTTCACCGCTTTTCTTCTACGGCTTTTTCCGAATCTCGACGGAGCTTACGTGTGGCTCTCGCACTCAGTTTGCCCACACCATCGCTCGTCGACATTCACCGAGCATTGCTGCTTGAGTACTCTGGTGCTGACGCACTGTCCCCGGCAGCGGCGCCAAAAAGAAGTTGTCGGCTCCTTATGTAATAACCCACCAAAGGCTAAAACTGCAGTATGGTGGTAAAAAGATCGAACTCACAGGGACAGAGGCAACACACAGAGTACAAAGTGTCACGTTTAACAGACTTTTGGAGAGTTTGAAATCTCAGGTGACTGTCACTCCCAGAAATACTGCAAGTGCTCAACTCGGAGGCCACTCGGAGGATGCTCAACTCGGAGGTCACTCGGAGGTCACTCGGAGGATGCACAGTGCAGCGTAAGTCACTCAACACACACACACCTGAAATTGGAAAAGCACAACTCGGAGGTCGGTCAGGACCTCCGCTTATAGTTTCAGGGGGGAAAGTCTCTCAAGAGTACATTCAGAGGCTCTGCAGGTAGTGACTCCCACTCCGGCTTTTACAACCCTTCCGCTAGTTTCTGCTAGCGCGGGGAACCCCGATTGGACTTCCCACTTCGGAACGAAGTCACTCATACGCGGTGGACGTCACCCTCAACTCGCAACAAGCGCAGAGAATACAGGCCCGACTGAGAAACTCAACTGAGACACAATCCAGTAACACACACACACCACAACAATCTATTGAAGAGTTTGAATTCTTAGGCACTTGTCATTCCCAGAATTACTACAGAGGTGTGCCCTAAGGGTGCCTTCTGCAGCGTAACTTGAATTGACAACCAAGGTTTACACGAAGTACCAAAACTTCACTTTGGCATTCAGGGGAAACGTCCCGTAGGAGTACAATCAGGATAAATCACTCGAAGGAGTAAGGAGGAACTGCTCAAGTATCTAACTCGCAACCGGCTCTGAGCATCGGCAATCACCCGCAGGTGTAGATCCGCACTACTCAAGTCTTTAACCGGTATACTAGCTCTGAACATTCAGCCGAAGGCCTTCAGCTACAAAATGCGGTACTTTCGTCAAGTTGTAGTTCCTCTACGTGGTGCCAGGACTAAACGCACAAACACGCCGAGAAAGTGAGTTCCTGATCTGCACTTCCGAAACTGGGAGAATCCCAAGGCAAAACGCCTTGAACTACTTTATACCCTCTAAGGTCCTAACTAACACTACGCTGCACTACCTGCTACTCTAAACGCCTGCACGGAACCAAGCTACACTACTGCACTCTGCAGATCCGGTACTACGCCTTCTGCGCGACATACTGCCGCGCACTTTCTCCCTACCCTGCCAGTCTTCCGCTCGGCTGCGCAACCCCAGCCGCCGAAGGACCCCGGTCACTTCCGACTCCAAGTGCGCCATAGTATCGCGCGCACCCAACAAGAAGGCCTCTAATTTCTTCGCCGCTCGCCGCCGACTCCGACTGTCACCCTCCGTCAACGCCGCCGCCCGAAGCTCAAACTCCCTGAGTGTGATCTTCTCTTGCGCCGCCACTTCCCAGTGGGTGTATCCTCTGAGACAGTGGGTCACCCGCGCCACCAACTCTTCTTGCGTACGATCCGCATCGCGCCGGCTGCTGCCTTCCACCTCTGTCAGCTGCATCTCTGCCTCCGCGCGCTGCGCCCTCAATTCCGCGCACTCGGATTGCAAGTTGCGCAACAACTCTGTGATTCTTCGTGACCCGCGATCTCCTCAATTCACTCTATTAACCGTACCATTTCCTAACTAGAGACACTGCTTCGGTACTTCTTTTTTCAAAATTGTTTAAATTCTGCGAAAAAACAAAAAGTGTGTTACCACAGGGCGTCCACCACTGTTGGCCTAGAGTATTTTGGCGACTCCTTCGCACTGCGAAGGAGTCGCCATGTCTAAGAAAACGGGCTGTGAGTTCTTAGACATGGTTGCGAACTTCGCAGCCATGAGAACGACGGGCACGATGAGTCTGAACCGTGATTTCATCTTTCTACTTGAAATAACCTCAAATAGTACTGGAACATCACTAACGGTGGGGTTGCAGGGCCGTAGATGGGACCCCATGGACGGTAAAATGAAACCTGTTGGGTCCCATCAAGAATTTTGAGTTTTCCTGGGGTCCCATCAAGCAAATTTCTCCTCGTATATATGTGTGTTTGGCAAATGCTTTTCCTTCGAGTAAGTGACAGAAGCATGTCTTGAGAGCGCATACAATTTAGATAATAAACCTTGACCTTGGAGATATCCTTCTTCAGCTTTCTGATTAGAAAGTCTTCAATCTATGGCAAAAGATCATGGGCTCATCACGTATCATGAACATCTAGAGGCGAGAAATATATACATTGCGGTTTGAGTTTAAAATAGGTTCTCTCACCTTAGAGAAGATTTTCCTCTCAGTTCTTTCTAAATTGTGATTTGTTGACTTACTAGCTGCTGCCAGATGAGGTCCATGGACATATTCTACAACTCCGAGATGAGAGGGTACTTACTCACCAGTTTCCATATCTTGAATGCACATTTGCAATCCATGTTGAAGAAAATATGTTAAGCTAGTTTTCTTCTTATTCGTGCTTTACCACCAACGAACATTGTTCTTAGCGACCATGACTAGTCGGATATGTGATGATTTCTCGATATCTACTGATTGAATTGCTCTTTCGAATACAGCTTTGAGGGCGCCAACGGAGAGTGCAAGTGTGGAGACAAGTGCTCATGCATCTCTTGCAACTGCAATAGAGAAAGCAATATCGTAAAATCAAAATCATGTTGTAAATCTTCTTACAAAAGTCTTTTTTCGGCAACAGGAAATGGGGCTTTTCAAGATTTCAGGACTCATCCTCGAACTCAATGTAGAATATTCAGATCTTTTGTATATGTGAAGACATAAATAAAGCGAGCAGAAACATCAGCTGGAAGGTGTCTGCCCAAAGTTTGATCTTGTAAATCCAAAGTGCATGCGTGGGAATATGAAAATTTAGATCGCGGATTTAGCAAGGATGCTAAGCAGTCAATGTGTGTGAGTGTAACAACACTGGGATGCTCCTCTTTCCACGGATTTAGTGGAGTCAAATGGTGGGAGAAAGAGATGCCCAAGATCTCGCACTAAATTTCAATCTTATGAGGATGTCGGAAACAAGCACATTTTTGAAGTTTTTATTTTTTGTTTGTAAAGTTGACAAAAATCTTCTTAAAGGACGGCATCCGCGATGCGCCTTCTTTCTCAGCCATTTCTAGAGGCGTCGGACCTACGGGCAGAAAATGTCAAACCAACAAATATTTTGTGGAGTGCCTCTCCGAACCCCAGTATCTGCCCGTAGTCCCCCAAAGAGGACTTTTTTTGTCTGACCAAAAAGGGCCTGAGGCCGAACTATTACAAAGGTTGTTTCTGCTATTGTACATAAAAAAGTAACTATCAACGTAACTATTACATCAATAATGACAGCTTTGTGCATTCATACATCTCATCACACCATCCATTGGTGTCACAACAAATATCATCACACAATCACAGATATCAGAGTCATTTTTTAAATGGTGAAAGGGTTCCTCAAACATCTAGTGAATATCTAGTTTATGACGAAACATGACTTTTAACTCTATACTCCAATTGATTTCTTGATAGTTCATCAAATATCTGAAACACAATCAATTACAGAAATTTTACCTTCATTACTCTTTGTATATCTTCAACATACATAAAGTGTTTTATTTTTTAGATGAGATACACTCTCCAAATTATTATTTTTCTAAAACTTGAGTTTTTCTTCCCACACAAGTTAAAATTAAAGTATAAAATCAAAAAACTTATAAAATATAATGTAACTATAAATTTTGATATTTTATTCTTTTAATCATCACAGTATAGATCAGATTCATATACCTCAAATTTCAACCAAAAAAAAATTAGCATAAAGTTACAATATTTTATTCAAATAAAATATTCTTGATCATTATTTTCATATCTTGGTTAGTACTCATGATACTATTGAATTTAAGAAATTAATTTGAAAACAAGAATGAGTTTTTTCTAAGTTTATAATTGCAAACTAGGAAACAGTAAAAAATATACTTGCACTTAGTATTCATATAGGATGTTTGTAACATCGTATATATTTAGTGTGGTAGTGCAGTTTTTTCATTTTTTCAGAAATAATGTAGTTAGGTAGGTAAATCCAAGTAAGTTTTAACTTTTGGAGCATTGGTAGTCAGAAGAGAAGAGAATAAAGAATATAAGTATAGATGCCAAGTAGGAGTAGAAAATACGAAGGATCGCCCTAGACAGAGATTATCCTACTGGTTCCCATGAGGTCCAGAACCGAAGGAACGGACCAGTGGAGCCTGAGCTACGCAGGGAAGGGGCGAAGACCCAGGTTCTCCGAAGACCTCAGACCTCAACCAACCTTCGGTATAGGGTATTTGGCCTTCGGCGTTGATGACTTTGGAGTTACCTACGAAGTACTTCTAGCGACGGATCCCCAGTGAAGTAAAAAATGGCGCCGCATGGCGCCATCTTTTGAAATTTGAATTGCGGCACCTTCAATTTGCATGAGTTAATTCTACCGTTGCGACGGCGCACTACACCCGCGAGAGCGCGAGTTCGGCCCCCACATTTCACGATCACACTATTGTGAATAGACGAGAGATTGAGGTGCGGAAGCTTAAACTGACGGAAAAAGCTATGGGGCGACTAGGCGTAATTCGATTGACTGCACTAAGAGTTACTTTAGCGGGATTGAGATCGTATCATGGTGAATTGATTCTCCCAAAGCTCAATTTTTTTCTTTGGGTTGGAATTGGGTCTGCAACCTCCGGGCTGACTCTCACTCAGGTTTACCTCTGATGGCTTTGTGGTAGCGCATCATGGTTCTAGAAGACTAAGATTCATACTCTCACTCATGTCCCAAACACCTTCTCTTACAAACTCTCATGTATCACTCCAACTCACACACAACTCTCCTCACATCACCCTCTTCACATAAATGCAAACACACGTCGATACTCCAAGATACTCAAAAACTTCACTCCTTCATTACTGAAACAAGTCCTCACACATGACTCTCCAAACTTGCTTGAGAGGTGCTACTCTACCTCTCTATTTATACTACTTGAGAAGTTACCATAGTAACATGTGGTAATTTCTCCTAACTTACTTTTACCTAGGTAAGTTTGACTAACCTTCTCTACGTGGCAACATGCCATTGGCCTACCTAAACCTTCTAGAAGCTTCCGGAATCCAAGGTTGAGGTGGCGACATGCCATTGGAAGCTTTTAAACTTCTACAAGCTTCCTAGCCACTAAGTCAACATTAGACTTAGTCTAGCCAATCATCTTTCATACATTTAGTCAAACCAATCAAATCCAAGCTTCTAGTCAAATATCTAATCCCTTGGAATCTAGAACTTTTGTATGAGACAAAATAGAAGTGCTCATTCCTTGTGAAAGACAAAATAGAAGTGCTCACTCCATTCTTCTAGAACTCCGCTAATTATTCCGCCAACTATAGAGATTGTAGCTAAACTTAGTCATGACTAGATAAACTTAGTTATAACTAACTAGTTTAGTCATAACTAGCTAGTCTTAGCTATGCCTTGGCTAATCATCCTTATTCCCTTGACCACTTTTAAGACTTAGTACATATGTGCAACACCCAGTCTTACATTTACCCCCGGACCAAGATTTCACTACGCCCTCGGAGTGAAAGAATCTGATCTTCGATGGAATAACTTCAACTTGTCGTGGTTGACTCGATCGAAGTGACGTCCTCCTAACTCCTTGATGTCATAAGTGAAATTTCCCCACACCTTCTCAACTATGAAAGGTCCAAAATACTTAGGAAGAAACTTTTTCCTAGCTCTCTTGTATCTAATTGCATCAAAGAGCATCACCCAATCACCTTCCTTGAACAGTTTCAAGTTCTGGTTTCCACTTCGTTTGTCGTGATACTTCTTCTGCAACTGTTGAGCCCGCTCCACTCGTACCATGGCTAATGCTCGAGCTTCCTCCAACTCCATCAATTGTTGTTGGCGAGACTTGATGGCTTCTGCTCCATTTGATTTCTTCAACCTTTGCTGGATTGTTGTGAATGTTGTCAAGTCAAACTGTATGGGAAGTTTTGACTCAACTCCATACACCATCCGAAAAGGTGAGTATCCGGTAGATGTCTTCCATGTTGTGCGATACTCCCATAAGATAGCATGGAGCCTCTTGTCCCAATTGTGTTTACTCCCGTCCATGTCTGCATCCTTGGCCAACATCATACACAAAGTGTAGTTGGTCCGCTCCGCCAACCCGTTAGCGTTAGGTTTGTAGGAAGTGGTTACTCGAGCCTTGATGGAAAAGTGCTCCAACATGGCTTGAATCATACTTCCCACAAATTCTCCTCCTCTATCTGATACTAACTCCAATGGACAACCAAATCGAGTAATGATTCTCTCATATAAAAATCTACCAACCTCCTTCTCATTAGTAGATTTAAGTGGTCTTGCCTCTACCCACTTCGTAAGATAATCTGTAGCTATCACAATGAACTTATTCCCTCGAGGAGTAAGATTCAAAGGACCTACAAAATCTATTCCCCACTTTTCAAAAGGACCTAACACTGGTACAGAAATCATAGGAGGGGTTTTCATGGACTTTTTAGCAAAAGCTTGACACACATCACAACTTTTGCAATATTCCACACAATCCTTAAAAATACCCTTCCAATGATAACCAGCATCAAGAATTTTGAAGGCAGTTACCTTCCCCGCAAAATGTCCTCCACATACTGCACCATCATGAAACTCCTTCATGAGTTGTAGTGCCTCTCCTCTCCCAACCGCCCTTCGTAGAAGTCCGTCAGCTCCTTGATGAAAAAGTACCTTCTCCATGATCATATAAGGTTGACATCTCTTCACTAATGCATTTTTCTCCCTTTGATGCATTCCTTGAGGAAACTCTCCTCTAGAGATGAAATCCCAAATTTCCTTGTACTCCTCCGGTACTGTTGTCACCGTGTCCATGACTAGCAAGTCCTCATCCGGAAAGGTGTCATCTACTGACTGATCTCCTCCATCATCATATGCTCTTGACATCAAATCCGCATTAGCATGCTTCTTTCCAGGTCTATCCTCAATGGTATAATCAAACTCTGCTAGTAGTAGCTTCCATCTAGCTATCCTCCCTTCAGCATTAGGCTTGTTGAAAATGTATTTCAAAGCCTTATGATCAGTCACTATAGTGAATCTCCCACCCAACAAATAATGTCAAAACTTCTTAAGTGAGAAGATTACAGCTAAGGCCTCTCTCTCTGTCACTGAGTAATTCTTCTCCGCTTGAACCATTTGTCTACTAGCATAGGCAATTGGATGATCATGCTTTTCATCATCTAATTGACTCAAGGTGCATCCTACAGCAATATTTGATGCATCTGTGTAGAGAATGAAAGGTTTACCCCAATCCGGTTTCGCCAAAATTGGAGCCGTCACCAACGCCTTCTTGAGAACTTCGAACGCCTTCTTTGCAGCTTCATCCTTGAAAATGAGTTCGTACTCCACTCCCTTCTTCATGTAATTCGTCAAGGCATGAGCTTTGTTGGAGAAGGACAAGATGAACCGTCGATAGTACCCCACCATACCAAGGAATTGCCTCAACTTGGTTAAAGTCGCCGGAAAAGGTAACTCCATGATCCGTGTCACCTTCTCTGGGTCCACCGCTATACCATTCTTGGAGATGATATGCCCCAACAATAGGCCTTCCTCACATCCAAAAATGCATTTTTCTGGATTGAGTGAAGCCTTAGCTTCCTCCAGCCGTTGAAGTATTTTGATCAAATGATCAAAATGATCCGCTTTCCTCCCGTAAACACAAAAATCATCTATGAAATCCCTTACAAACTTTCCAATGAAAGGTTCAAACACTCTATTCATGAACCTTTGAAAAGTGGCAGGAGCATTACATAGACCAAACGGCATCACTCTAAAAGCGAAGGTTCCCCATGGAGTGGTAAAAGTTGTTTTGAGTTGGTCTTCTAAGGCAATTTGGATTTGGTTATAGCCACTATAACCATCTCCAAAACTATACCACTCATGACCAGCAACCTCCTCTAGAATCTCATCTATGAAAGGCAAGGGATAGTAGTCTTTCTTTGTGACAGCATTCAACTTTTTGTAATCTACGCACACTCGTAGCTTACCATTCTTCTTCTTCACTATC
This sequence comes from Marchantia polymorpha subsp. ruderalis, assembly GCA_037833965.1. Classification (NCBI taxonomy): domain Eukaryota; kingdom Viridiplantae; phylum Streptophyta; class Marchantiopsida; order Marchantiales; family Marchantiaceae; genus Marchantia; species Marchantia polymorpha. The sequence continues at coordinate 2,075,134 of AP031357.1, forward strand.
ACAATTGGAGACACCCATTCAGAATTTTCTACCTCGTAGATGAAGCCAGCCTCCTTGAGCTTGTCGATCTCCTCCTTCACCACAAGAGCCGTAGGTGGATTTATTCGGCGTTGCTTTTGCCGAATAGGACGAGCTTTCTCCTCCAACTCGATGCGATGAGTCTCCAACGTCACATGCTTAAGATCCTTGTAACTAAAGGCAAAAACATGAATATATTTGCGAAATATATCCAGAAACTTTGCCTTTTCCTCCTTGGTAACCTTGGGACCAAACCTGAGAGTGGACAGTCGTCGACACACCTCCTCTTCGCTCATCTCCACTTTGTCAGGATCTTTCTTCACTCCAGGCCTAGGCAACAACTCCATGGCAGCAATGACTTGTACTTGAACATTATCATCAGAAGAGTACTCCGATGATGTTTCTTGATCAGAAGTTGAGATGTCTGTGTCAACTTCTGAAAAGCTACCACTCTCTTCACTCTCAGATTCCCAATACTCGTCAGTTGGTCTATCTGAGTCAGTGGTGGATTCCCCTCCTCTCGTCAAAGGAACCTTAACTCGATGGTTCTTTGGGCCTATCCTCAAATAGCCCTTGTGCCATCGGTCCGTAGTCCTTACCGCCCTCAACCAAGGACGTCCCAACAGCAAGTCGTAGCTAGCTTCCTTGAGAATTTGGAAGGAAAGCAAAGTTTGCACTCCCCTCACACTAACCACAACTTTGTCTACCACCCCCAGTGGTCTTACCTTCTGTTTGTTGGCCATACCAACAATTATGCTAGAAGGTCTAGAAGGTTGCATACCCAACTTCTGCATCAACCTCTCAGACATGGCATTCACAGCCGATCCACCATCAACCAACACATCTGATACATCATGTCCATTGATCCTCACTTCGATCTTTGAAGCATGTGTACATACCTCCGAAGCAGCCGCATCCACCACCCCAACTCCCACATTGGTCATGTGAGCCTTCCCCTTAGATTTCCGCTTCTTGGTCCTTGTGGAGATAAGACCTCCTCTTAACTCCTTCCGAATGGCTGGATTCAAGGCAATCAGCTGACCAACTGTTATATTGGCCTTCTGATTTCCTACATCCTCCACCACGTCATACTTAGCTTGAGAAGATGAAATGGAAAAGTCATCCATGCCCAACTTCTTCCTTGGTACTCTTGGTTGACTCACTCCACTTGACCGTGTACTTCGACTTGGCGTGTCCTCCATGAAAATCGATTCGTCCGCAAATCGGGCCCGCTTCTTCTCATGAGCAAGGATATCCACTTTCGATTTTGAGCTCTCCCCTTTCTCAAAAGTGCATTGATGAGGGAATACATCAATGGATGCTACTCCCTTATCCTTGGCTTGTTGCGTGGCCGGTGCATTGTTGTTGTGCCGAACTCCATCATGTTGTCGAGGGTTAGGACAATTCCTCTGAAAATGAGGACCTCCACAAGAAAAGCAAGAAACCGCAAAGTTTCCTGAAGGTGGATTTCCTCTTGGAGGATAATTTCCATACCCCCTAGAGCCTCCTACTACGTTCTGATTCCTCTTCTCCCACAACTGTACTACATTGATCTTGAGATCTGCTAGAGTCTCCGTGATAGATTTCAACTCATTTTGAAAATCCACACTAGGATTCGCTATCGTGGATGAAGTAGAAGTGTTTGAAACAATAGACCTTCCTACAACCGGTGGAGCTACTTCTCTAGCCACCAAGCTAGAATCATCATCTTCTAAGCTCTCCTCCATTCTAATAGCAATTCGAATGGCTTCAGCCTTAGAAGAGGGCTTCTCGTATCTCACCTTACTTCGAATCTCTGGTCTCAAACCTCCAACGAAGTTCTTCATGAGCATCGCCCTTATCCCCACCATTGTAGCATCCACTTCGTCTCCGCCCTTCCTCAACACCACGTGGAATCTAGATTCCAACTTCTCGGTTCTCTCCACATAGGTCCTCACCTTCTCGTTCTCTCCTTGTTTCAAGAAGGTGACCTCACACATCAACTTTTCATAACTTTCACTGGGAAGAAAGTTTTCGATCAGGTTCTCCGTTAATGTCTCCCACGTGTCGTCCTCCGAATGCTCCCTCTTGTACTCCTTGTACCACTTGAGAGCAGAATCCTCCAAGAAATCCGGCAAAAGCATAGCCCACTCGTCTTTCTTCCTCTCATTGTTTCCTATGCAAGCCCTCTTGAAGTCCCTAACAAAAGCTTCTACATCCTCATTCTCCCTCCCATAAAATACCGGAAGCTTCCCCATTTCCAACTAATTTTTTTTTTTTTTTTTTTTTTTTTCTTTTCTATTGGAAATTTATATGGGGCTTCCTAATACAATATAAACAACACTAACTCCATCCTTGAGTAATTCATCAAAGGAAACACAAAAGGAATTGGTTGTTCCAAGATAGCCAAAGCTCTCTCCTCTCCTAGGCATACGATGAGTCTTACCCTCATCATCATCTTCTCCATCATTCGAATGATGATCTCCATCTTCAGTTGGAGCTTGAACCCGCTGAGGTCACTTTCTCTGTTTCAGCACTTAGCTTGCCGTCAAACCCTTCCACAAGTGATTCCAGAAGTGCCTTCACTCCGCTGCATTCGTGTCCCGCTGGTAGCCCAATCACTCCGCAATTGTCACAGAAGGTGGCGCTTTGGGATTCATGTGGCGATGATGGTCCCAAGTGAAGTTTCAAATCTCCCAAGTTCCTCTTGCTCCTCAATCTTCTATCTTTGTTCCGCAGGGAACAATTGACAACCTTATGGCCCTCCTCTCCACAATAAAAACAAGTTTCACGTTTGACTCTTGGAGATTGACTCACTACTCTTTCTTCAAACTCCACCTTGAATTCTCTTGTATTGGAGTCTAAAGACACTATAACATCCAAGCCTTGAGGTACTTTGGATAACCTAACCTTCCAACCTTCTTGTTCACTCATTTTCCCATAAGGTAGAAACCACTCAAAAGACCTCTCCCAGAAACGCTATCTACTTGACGAAAACTGTGAATAAAGAAATCAAAAACTTTTGCTTTGTTATCTTGCTTTTGTACCCCCTCAACTTCAAATCAACATAACTTCGTCTCTAGACGTGATCTCTCAGTGAAATTTTGACTCAAACGTAGCTTATCTTCCAATACACACTCGTACGAAGTTTCAAAGCCTAAATTGAAATACAGAAAAAGTAATCAACTCTGTACAAACTTTCCAGAGAGCAGACTTTTGATACCCGTGAAAACCCACTCAACTTCTAACTCTCATATCTTTCTGTTAACACATGATCTGGACCTGAAACAAAAACGTAAATTTTCTCTATCTTTCACTCTAAAATCAATAAAAACTTTGAAGAATACCTTCAAAAATACTTTTCGGTGTCTAAGATCACTTTTCTCTCAAAAAGACATGTTTACGTGAACAAAACATACAAAATCACTTCTAGGCTATCATATGAGACTATGGGATAAACAAATGGAATTTCGCTCTCAAGCACACTCTCCGCTCTTTCATTCCCCAATGTTAACACCAAGTGATCCCTCATGGATACTTTCTCTCGAGCTAGAAATCGAATCCTAAACATTCCGCCTTCTAGATTGAGGTCCCGGCAACGGAACCAAAAATGCAACCTCCGGGCTGACTCTCACTCAGGTTTACCTCTGATGGCTTTGTGGTAGCGCATCATGGTTCTAGAAGACTAAGATTCATACTCTCACTCATGTCCCAAACACCTTCTCTTACAAACTCTCATGTATCACTCCAACTCACACACAACTCTCCTCACATCACCCTCTTCACATAAATGCAAACACACGTCGATACTCCAAGATACTCAAAAACTTCACTCCTTCATTACTGAAACAAGTCCTCACACATGACTCTCCAAACTTGCTTGAGAGGTGCTACTCTACCTCTCTATTTATACTACTTGAGAAGTTACCATAGTAACATGTGGTAATTTCTCCTAACTTACTTTTACCTAGGTAAGTTTGACTAACCTTCTCTACGTGGCAACATGCCATTGGCCTACCTAAACCTTCTAGAAGCTTCCGGAATCCAAGGTTGAGGTGGCGACATGCCATTGGAAGCTTTTAAACTTCTACAAGCTTCCTAGCCACTAAGTCAACATTAGACTTAGTCTAGCCAATCATCTTTCATACATTTAGTCAAACCAATCAAATCCAAGCTTCTAGTCAAATATCTAATCCCTTGGAATCTAGAACTTTTGTATGAGACAAAATAGAAGTGCTCATTCCTTGTGAAAGACAAAATAGAAGTGCTCACTCCATTCTTCTAGAACTCCGCTAATTATTCCGCCAACTATAGAGATTGTAGCTAAACTTAGTCATGACTAGATAAACTTAGTTATAACTAACTAGTTTAGTCATAACTAGCTAGTCTTAGCTATGCCTTGGCTAATCATCCTTATTCCCTTGACCACTTTTAAGACTTAGTACATATGTGCAACACCCAGTCTTACAGGTCTGTGCAGCAATGGTACATAAGTGGGACGAAGATGACACTCCGAAGCCAAAGTGCCATGTAATAACCCACTAAAGGCTAAAACTGCAATATAGTGGTAGAAAGGTCAAACCCACAGGGACAGAGGCAACACACAGAGTACAAAGTGTCACATTTAACAGACTATTGAAGAGTTTGAATTCTCAGGCTACTGTCACTCCCAGAAATACGGCAAGTGTTCACTCGGAGCTCACTCGGAGGTCGCACAGTGCAGCGTAGTTCACTCAACACACACACACACACACACACACACACACACACCTGAAACTACAGAACCACAACCCAGAGATCGGTTAGGACCTCTACTTAAGATTTCGGGGGGGGGCAGGAAGTCTCTCGCGAGCACACTCAGCGAATCTGCGGGTAGTGACTCCCAACTCCGGCTTTTACAGCCCTTTCACTAGTTTCTGCTAGCACAGGCAACCCGGATTGGACTTCCTACTTCGGATCAAAGTCACTCACACGCGGTGAACAACACGCTCAACTCACAAAACGCGCAGAGAACACAGGTCCGCACGGAGGGACTATGAGCACAAAATTGTGCTCGCATGTCTTTTTACCCTTATGAGAGTTAAAATTTTGGATTTAAGCTCTTGCAAAATTATGCTTGGGGTTTTCTGAAAGTTTCTGCAAGATTAGGAGTTGGTGTGATAGTTAGGGGGCAAGAGGTGCGGAAGGAGGCCTTCGGGGCAAAGTCTTCGGCGAAGTGCCTTCGGTGAAGTTCCTTCGGGAAAAGGCCTTCGGCGAAGAAGTGAAACTCTCATAACGTTTTCAATGTGTGACTCCTTGAATCAATTAGGATCTTGTTGGAAAGAACTCGCGACGCTCGTTCCAACAAGACCAAGAACTCTTGAAACGGATAAGGCATCACCGAGTTAGGAGCGGCGGAAGTTTCTGATATGGAGGGCCTTCGGCAGGTTGCGCGTAGGCGGCCTGCGTTTAGGCAAACGCCTTCGGCGGAAAGTTAAAACCGTGATAACGTTTTAAAATCTTAACGGTTTGCGTTGGTTAGGGTCTCGTTGGAAAGGGCTTGACACGCTCGTTCTAACGAGCCCAAGAACGCTTGGAACAGATGAGAATTTAGGGAGTTATGACTATCGGAAGATACATAGACGTTCGCCTTCGGCGGAAGGAGTTCGCCTCCGGCGGGAAATCCGCCTTCGGCCCTAGATGTTCGCCTTCAGGGGAAGGGCCTTCGGCGGTTGCAGGCCTTCGGCGAAACAGTAAAACCAGTATATCTTTTTCAATTCTTAGCGGTTTGACTTGATTCGGGTGTCGTTGGAAAGAACTTGACGCGCTGGTTCTAACGAGATCAAGATCTTTTCAAACGGATTAGTCATCACTGAGTTATGAGCGTCGAAAGCGACTGTCATGGTTAGGCGAGAGGCCTTTGGCGTTAACATATAGAGGGCCATAGGCGTTAACAGTTAGAGGGGCCTTTGGCCCAAGGCGGCCTGCGTGTAGGACGCTTGTGCATAGGCAAACACCTTTGGCGTAAGAGTAAAACCGTCATAACTTTCTCAATTTTTATTGGTTTGACTTAGTTAGAGGCTTGTTGGAAAGAACACAACACGCTTGTTCCAACGAGCTCAAGAACGTCTCAAACGAAGCAAGGATCCGTGAGTTATGGGCGTTGGGGTGACTGTTATAGATAGGCAAAGGTGCGGAAGAGTGTCTTCGGCGGGGGGATGCCTTCGGCGGTGCGCGGAAGAAGATTTCGGACGGCGGATGTTGACGTGGTCATAAATAAAGACTGTACAGGTGTGGCAGTGGCGGCGGCGTGAAGTCAAGCGTGGAATAGAACGACGGGGCATAAAGTCGCACATGGGAATCAGGCCGTTGCTCATCATCGCGGGAACGGCATTCACGCGGTCTGTGGGTGACTCGGCCCTTGGACGTTGGAGAGGATTATTCGGCCTGCGAGCTGGGATTGTGTGGTGTGCCATGGTGTGGAGACGCTGGTGGGATAGGTAGGAGGAATAGAGTGTGGACGTGAGTGATTTTCGCAGGGAAGTGGTGAGGATTAGGAGGGGAGTGTGGAGAGTTCGAAGTAGGAGGAAGCAACCTCTCTTGGGTGGAGAGTCGTATCTAAGAGTGAAATTAGATTGGGATCTGAGATTGAAGTGTAATCCGTGAGTGGGTACTGAGATTGAAGTGAAATCTGTGAGTGGGATCTGAGATTGAAGTGTAATCCGTGAGTGGGTACTGAGATTGAAGTGAAATCTGTGAGTGGGATCTGAGATTGAAGTGTAAAATCCGTGAGTGGGATCTGAGATTGAAGTGTAATCTGTGATTGGAAGCTGAGATCAGAGTGGAAGACCTGAGAATGGGAGCTGAGAGTGAAGCGAAATCTGAGACTGAAATCTGACAGTCGTGATCTGAATTTGAAACTGAAAAGGGAGAGTTGAATCTGAGAGAGAAATCTGGTGGGGTCTGAAGGTGGAAGCTGAGAAATCGACACTGAAATCTCAGTAGGAATTGGGAGTGGAACTCGGAGCTAGGATAGATCACAGCGGCTGTGATATTGAGAAAGTCATCCAGAGTTGGGTTAGATCTTTATGTAACAAAGAGCTTGTCTGTTGCTCTAGTGGAGATAGCAGACAGCAAGTTATTATTTTCAGTTCTGGATAATTTGTCTGTGAAAGAGCAAGTGTTCATGATCTCATTGTCTTGAATACACTTTGGCCACATAGTTGAGATTAGAGAAGTAAGATTATGGGAGCTCGAACCCCCACCTGGACTACAAACGCTGAAGGGTGGGGAGTTTAGGCTCACAGGGACTCAATTGAGAAACAATCCAGCAGCACACCATAACAGTCTATTGAAGAGTTTGAATTCTTAGGCACTTGTTATTCCCAGAAATACTACAGGGGTTACCCTGGAGGCACCTGCTGTAGCGTAACCTGAATTACAACCAAGGCTTACTCAAAGTAACAAAACTTCACTTTGGCATTAAGGGGAAAAATCCCGAAGGAGTACAATCAGGAACAGTCACTTGAAAGTGTAAGGGGGAAACTGTTCAAGTATCTAACTCGTAACTGGCTCTAAGCATCGGCAATCACCCTGTGGTAACACACTTTTTGTTTTTTTGCAGAATTTAAACAATTTTAGAAAACTAGTACCGAAGCAGTGTTTGTAGTTAGAAAAGGGTACGTTAAATAGAGTGGATTGATGAGATCGTCACGAGGTCACGAAGGATCGCGTAGTCGGATGTACCAACGCCAATGTCTTCGGCGCCTTCGGCAAAAGCTCCGTTTCTGAGGTGTCTCTACTCACGCGCTTCCAGCGTATAAGGAAGCTACGCTTCCGGCGCAGACACCTCAGGAGGAGGTTTTGCTAAAGACGTCAGAAGAAGGGTCCGGACCTCTGAAGGCTTCCGACCATGAGTGCGCCTTCGGCGATGCGCCGCTAGCGCGGAAAGGGAAAACCTTCATAACGATCGGAATACACGGTAGATCCAGTTGGTTGAAGTTGCATTAGAAAGAGCTCGGGACGCTCGTTCTAACGAGCCCAAGAGCGTCGGAGATGGATCAGGGACGGAGAAGTTATGAGCGTCGGAAAACTCGTAGCCGGACATGCGCCGTTCGCGCTAGGGTTCATAGCCGGAAAGGACTCCCGTACGCCCTCGGCGATGCGCCTTCGGCGGAATCGCGCGCTCATGGGAGGAAACCAACTCAGAGACGGAAGCGCCTTTGGCGGCTGCTCATGGAAGGAAAGCGCCGGTCGGATGTACGCCTCCGACGTGGCGCTGATGGCCGGATGCGCTAGCATGATTTGCGTTGGCGGATATGCGCCGTCAGCAATGGACGAGGCATAAAGGACAAAATAAGCGGTACGAATACGCGCCGGCGTAATTCGCTCCGACTGGATGTGCGCCTCCAGCAAGGCGCCGATGGATAAGGAACACGCCAGCGGCGACACGCCTCCGGTGATGGATGGATTAGGGAAAGACAACATAGCCGACGTATACCCTGCGGCGGACTCGAGTCCGGAAGGCGGCGGCGGCGGGAGAATTCAACATTCACGCATGCGAATGCGCGCAGTGCGGAGACGTGAGTTCGCGCATGCAAAGGGCGAACCGTTAGGCCGTATAGCCGGCTGCGTACGTTGTAACCAGTAAGAACGTTGGACGTTCTTGAATTCGGAGAAGAAAAGACTGCGCTCCAGTCTCATTCTCTCATTCTTGATTTTGCAATTTCCAGCTTCCAAGATTACGCGCAAGGGCGGAGAGACCTGCAGTGAGAGAAGAGAGTGCGGAGACGAGTTGCGCAAGGATCTTGACAGACCTTGGAGAGAATTGCGAGTAGCGAACTTGAGCGGCCGACGCGCAGTGGCGATTGTGAGAGAGCGAGCGAAAGGGAGAACGTTTGTGTGTGCAGGTAACGCAATGTCGAAGGTTCTCCAGCTGCGAGTGTCTCCCCTCAGGGTGCCGCAGATCGGTCTACGCGCATTTCAACATGTGCTGTTGGGGCTGAAGCTTGATTTCCTCCTGTGGGGGTGGAACTGGACATGTCCGGAGATGGTGCGCGAGTATCTGCAGGAGAAACACAAGCCCTCACGCGGATTCCGTCCACATCCAGAAAGATGGGACATTTGTAACTGGGCGCAGGTGTTGGGCAGGTGTGCCGGCGAGGAAGGGGATCTCCTCTTCGAGGCCGATAGCGTGAAGGTGTCCCAGGAGGAAGAAATCTCCTACAATGAGCTCTTCAAAGTTGCCAGGCATCCCAAGAACGGTTTCCGGACACGGGATTACAAAGATCGATTGCGGAGAAATGTCGCGACTGCATTGCTGCAGATATTGCAGCCGACCAAGACCGCTTACATGCATGGTTGGCAAGTAGAATTTGTGGAGCTAGTGTTGTCAGGAGCTCCAGTATATTGGGCACGGCTCCTGTGGAAGGTGACGCGCCAACATGCGCAAGAAGAGAGAGGAGGAACCCTCAATCATCTTTCGCCTTACCTGATTGTGTTTTATCGGGCGATGGGATGTTTGACAAATTCAGAGCGGACACGGTTTCCGCTGCTGACCCAGAGCTATCCAGGTAGATACTCACGGGAGGCCGAAGTAGACACGGATCCGGACGAAGAACCTGCCAGTCCGCCTCCGGCTCCGGCCCCAGCAAGAGCAGCAGAAGAACGTCGAAGTGAGCGCATTCCTCGAAAGCGGAAGTGGGATGAGAGACCTGAGGACAGGCAGCCGGAAGTGCCAGCTGCGCCGACTCGTGGTCGGCCCACCCACGAGCCTCACAGTCGACCAAAACAGTGGGCACGCAAAATGCCAACTAGTACTGAGGAGACCGGGCGTACTCCGCTCCGGCGGAATCCCACGCAGGAGGAGATAATCGCGCAGATTCTAGGGAAGTCGACAAATACCTCTGCGCAGAAGGCACCAATGCCCTCGGAAGGAGATGGACGGACTGACAGTCGGCCGACTACGAGTCGGGCGACTGAAGGTCGACAAGCGGAAGGAAGGCCAACTGAATGGCGCGTTGAACCGGACAGCAGGCCGGAAGCAGAAGAGAGTTTGGCTGACGAGCCAACAACCCTCAGAAGGTCGTCTTCGGCGGAAGGCACTTCTGGGAAAACGCCACCAGCAAGCAGGCCAAGTGGAGTAAAGACGCGCAGGGTGTATCCGACTCCCAGTCAGACAACTGCTGGTCGGTCGACTGCGAGTCGGTCAACAGAGGGTCGGCCGGATTCGCCGACTGCGAGACGGACAGGGCCGGCGACCAGTGTGCGGAAGCCTTCGGCGGACGCACCTTCAGCGAAGACACCTTCCGCGCAGATTGCGCCGGAAGGGCAGGCAGCAGAAGCGGGCGGTGGAAAGGTGACACGAGTCACTGCTGCGTCGACCCCTTCGGAAACCGAAGATCGAGCCGGAACAGGGGCTCAAGCAGTGGGATCCCCCACTGCCCTGGATATTTTAGCAGGCAGTGGTGTGGCAGTCGCAGCGGAAGCTGCTGCGCGCCACAGTTCCAGGGAGTCGCCAAGGGATTCGGTGGCGACTGAAATCCTCGAGACTGAGGATGAGACGAGCTCGGAAGAGCAGGAAGCGGATTCTGTGCAGAAAACGCCAACAGGGGTGTTGTGCGAGCAGATAGTCCCACTCCTGTGATATCTGGATCGCAAGACATCCAAGTACTCGGGTACTGGAAAACCGCAGTCTTATGTGGAGACTGTCAAGCGCAGGACGAGGAGCAAGGTGGCCACTTGGGCCTCTAGGTGCCACGTATATCAAGAGAGGAATACCGCCCTCCGACAACACCTAGCGGTCACACAGAAGCTATACCAAGCCTTGTAGCAGCAGAGGGAGGATGCGGCGACGAAAAGCCAGGCGGATGCCGAGCTAATGCGGGTAAAGATCGAGTCGGAATTGCAGGAAGAGCGGAGACAAAACCGCATCCTAGCAGCCGAGCTTGCGCGCCAGACGCGCGCCTTAGAAGAGAGTCAAAGAGCCCGCAAGGAGGATGAGGAGTTGTTGCGCAACTTGCAATCCGAGTGCTCGGATTTGAGGGCGCAACGTGCGGAAGCGGAAATGCAGCTAGCAGAGGTGGAAGGCATCTGCCGGGCGCGAGAAGAGTTGGCGACGCGGGTGACTCACTGTCTAAAAGGATACGCCCATTGGGAGGTGGCAGCTCAAGAGAGGATCACACTCAGGGAGTTCGAGCTTCGGGCGGCGGCATTGACGGAGGGTGACAGTCGGAGTCGGCGGCGAGTAGCAAGGAAATTAGAAACCTTCTTGTCGGGTGCGCGCGACACTATGACGCACTTAGAGTCGGAAGTCACTGCAGCCCTCCGACGCCTGGGGTTGCGCAGCCGGTCGGAAGACTGGCAAGGTAGAGACAGTGAGCGGAGCAGTCCGGCGCGCAGGAGACGCAGCACCGGATCCGCCGAGTGCAGTAGTATAGTTTGGTTTCGCGCAGATGTTGCGAGTGGTAGATAGGATAGCGTAGTGCTAGTTAGGACCTTTGAGGGTATAAAGTAGATCAAGGCGTTTTGCCTTGGGATTCTTCGAGTTTCGGAAGTGCAGATCAGGAACTCACTTTCTTGGCGTGTTTTGTGCATTTTGGTCTTGGCACCACGTAGAGAAGCTGCAGCATAGCGAAGTTACCGTATGTTGTAGTTGAAGGCCTTCGGCTGAATGTTCAGAGCTAGCACCCAGTTAGAGACTTGAGTAGTGCGGATCTGCACCTGCGGGTGATTTCTGATGCTCAGAGCCGGCTGCGAGTTAGATACTTGAACAGTTCCCCCTTACTCCTTCGAGTGACATATCCTGATTGTACTCCTACGGGAAGTTTCCCCTGAATGCCAAAGTGAAGTTTTATTACTTCGTGTAAACCTTGGTTTGCAATTCAGGTTGTGTGTGTGTTACTGGATCGTGTCTCAGTTAAGTTCTCAGTCGGGTCTGCACTCCCTGCGTTTGGTGTGAGAGTCGAGGGTGACGTCCACGGCGTATGAAGAGGCTTCGTTCCGAAGTGGGAAGTCCAGTCCGGGTACCCTACGCTAGTTCCTGACGGAAGGGCAGTAAAAGCCGGAGTGGGAGTCACTACCTGCAGAACCTCTTAGTGAACTTTTGAGACACTTTCCTCCTGAAATCCGAAGCGGAGGTCCTGACCGACCTCCGAGTTGTGCTTTTGCCAGTTTTCAGGTGTGTGTGTGTGTGTGTGTGTGTGTTGAGTGACCACGCTGTACCGTGCATCCTCCGAGCATCCTCCGAGTCGAGATCCTTCTCCGAGTCGAGCACTGCAGTATTTCTGGGAGTGATAGTCGCCTAGAATTCAAACTCTACAAAAGTCTGTTAAACGTGACACTTTTACTCTGTGTGTTGCCTCTGTCCCTGTGGGTTCGATCTTTTTACCACCATACTGCAGTTTTAGCCTTTGGTGGGTTATTACACACCCGCAGGTGTAAATCCGAACTACTCAAGTCTGTAACCAGCGTACTAGCTCAAAACATTCGGCCGAAGGCCTTCAGCTGCAAAATGCGGATCGCCAAGTTGTAGCTCCTCTTGCGTGGTGACAGAACTAAGGACACAAACACGCAGAGAAAATGAGTTCCTTATCTGCACTTCCGAAACTGGAAAAATTCCAAGGCAAGACGCCTTGAACTACTTTATACCTTCTAAGTCCTAACTAACACTACACTGCACTACGCTACGCTACGCGCCTGCACGGAACCACGCTACACTACAATCCGCAGAACGTGTGCTTCGCCTTCTGCGCGACGGACTGCCGCGCACCAACTCTCTACCCTGCCAGTCTTCCGCTCGACTGCGCAGCCCCAACTGCCGCAACACCGCGGAAACCTCCGTCTTGAGAGTGGCCATGGTGTCCCGCAACTTCGACAGAAACGAGTCCAGCTTCTTCGCCACTCGCCACCGGCTCCGATTGTCACCTGACAACAAACCCGCCGCACGAAGCTCTAACTCGCGTAGTGTAAGTTTCTCCTGCGCCGCCACTTCCCAGTGGGCGTAACCCCTGAGACAGTGGGTGACTCGCCTCGCCAATTCTTCCTTCGTGCGATCTGCCTCCCGCCGGCGATCGTCTTCAATTACAACCAACTGCAATTCGGCCTCCTCACGCTGCGCTCTCAATTCCCCGCACTCGGATTGCAGTCAGCGGATTAATTCTTCATCCGCTTGCCGTGCGAGCTGACACTGCTCTAGCAACCGTGTCTGTCGCACGAGCTCCTCTGACAAAATTCGACTCTTAGCCTGCTCAGAATCCAGCTCCTCTGCTAACTTCGCCTTTGCCTTGGCGAAATTCTCCAGCTTCTCGTTCTTCGTCTTGTCGAGAGCCTTGTACATCTTCTTAGTGAGATTGAGGTGGCCCCACAGGCAATCATGCCTCTCCCGCAGATCCTTAAGTTCTTGATCCACACGGGCCAACAACTTGCTGCTGTGGACTTTAGTGCGGGTTCGCCTTCTCACTAGTTCGACGTAGGATCCAGGCTGGCGGGGGTCCGCGTACTTTCCACTTTGCGATCAAGGTACCTGAAGAGAGGTACTACTTGCTCGCAGAGCGCCACCATCGGCGTGCCTGCCATTGACTGCTCCTCCTCCTCAGTTGATTCCGATCCCGACGCTGATTCCGTCGATCCTCCTTCTTCGTCATCCTCCGAATTGAGGATTTCGGTCGCCACTGAATTCGTCGGTGACTGTCTTGAGCGTGGCTGCAAAATGTCTGCGTCCTCTGCCACCACTGTCGTCCCTGCAGCCTCGCTACTCCTTGCCAGAATGTCCAAGGCGGTGGGTGAATGATTGTTGGATGAATGATGTTGTGCCAGATTCACATCGCCCGTCGGTCCGGCTTCTGCTAATTTCTCATCGCCGAAGGTATCCACCGCCGAAGGCGATCGTGCGGAAGGTGTTTGCGCGGAGTGCAATCGTGCATCGCACGCACGTATTTACTCCTGCCGACAGTCAATCCGCTCCTCCGTTAGGTCCCGCTCCTCCATTAGGTCATCCGCCAGGGGTGAGTCTTGCCTATGCGTAGGCGCCAATGTCAGCGGCGCTTCCGCCGAGGGCGCAGCGCCAAAGGCGGTTGAGCCGAAGGCGGCTCGCCTGATGTCCCTTGGCCCGAAGGCCATTCCGCCGAAGGCACACCTTCCTGCAGACTTCCCGCCGAGGGCGCGTTCCCCGCTGGCTCCCTACTTGTAACTCGGTGGCCCAAAGGCCCTGGCGCCGAACTCACATTTCCCGACGGTCTCACCGCCGAAGGACCTTGCCCCGAAGGCACTTGAGCCGAAGGCGGATCTTCCGCCGACTCCTTCCCTTTCTTGCGCTGCACCGGAGGTGAGTCTCGCCTATGCGTAGGCGCTCGCCTATGCGCAGGCGTGCTCCCGTCCGCAGGGATTCGCCTATCCGTAGGCGGCACACTCATCCGTGCTGCGTGTTGACGCTCCTAACCCGAAGGTCGTCTTACTTCCGCCGAGGGCGTTCGTGCCTTCGGCGTAGGGAGGTCCGCTGACCCCTCTGCTATTCGTGCATTCCCGTCCTCCTTCGAGGATGGGGTCTCCTCCTCTTCGGCGGCCCGTGCCAATTCCGCGCTACTTGCAGGTAATACAAGCCGGCGCGCTTTCTGCTTCGGCCGACTACAAAGCTCGTGCAGTGGCCGCTTTCGTGTGAGAGCAGCCGAATCTTGATGTTGTTCTTTCTCCGATTCCTCTCTCCATCTCCGCTTCCGCGGCACTCGTGCTGCGGACGTGTCTCTCCCTGCATCCTGTTGAGCCGGTGGAGTGGAAGTCGGAGTGTACTCCGCGTCGGAGTCGACCTCGTTATCCCGCACATACCTCCCGGGATTGTCGAGTGACAACAGCGGAAACTAAATATGGTCGGTCGCGGTTAAGCAACCCATCGACCGATAAAAGTTTATCAAGAAGGGAGAGAGATGCTTGATTGTTCCTCCCCTCTCTTCAAACGCATGCTGCCGCGTTACTCTATGCAAGATACGCGACCAGTGAACTGGAGCTCCGGCCAATGTGAGCTCCACGAAAGACACTTGTGAAGAAGTGATGTACGTTGTTCGGTGCGGCTGCAAGAGTTGCAGGAGTGCCATCGCTACGTTTCTGCGGAAGCGATCCCTGTAGTCACGGGTCCTGTACCCGTTCTTGGTGGACTTCTCCCGCTTGAACAATTCCACAAAGGAGGCATCTTCCGCCTTCGACACCTTGACGCTCTCATTGTCAAATAGGAGGAACCCGTCCTCGCCTGCACATCTCCCCATCACTTGTCCCCAATCGTGGAGAGTCCAACGATCTACGTGCGGTCGGAATCCGCGCGTAGGTTGGTGTCTCTCCCGTTGCCATTCACGCACCATGTCCGGGCACACGTAATTCCATCCCCACAGCAGGAAATCAAGTTTTACTGCAATCAGCCGGTCCTGAAAAGCACGCAACCCAATCTGCGGAAGCTTGAGTGGAACCATCCGCAGCTGAGTGGACTTCAACATCGCGTTCTTGAAATTGGATTTCGTGAACCTTCCTCCCCTACCCTCAAGCTTCTTGCTCACTACTTCGATTCTCCTGCAAACTCTAATCTCTCTCGATTCCGACTGTCGCGCACTCAATTCTCTCTTTGCCACCGGGTGAGTCTCTGCGCGGTGGTGTCTGGAATGTCTATCGGCTAGAAGGTGGACGCGCGCAGCTCGCACAAGGAATTGAAATCACAAATTCAAGGATGGAGTGTCCGCTCTCCACTCGCAGGATGTCATGGTCGGCTCTTGGTCGTGAATGTCGACTCACTTGATGGCTGCGCCGACTCGGAGGTGTAACGGCCCTCCTCTCGCACGCGCGGCTTCACGCTCCGCCGTTGCGCTCTCACTCGCACGCTCAAAATGTCAATTTGAACTCCGAAGGCGTCTTTCTTGCCGACGCGCTACTCGCATTTGTACTCCGACTTGCGGCAATTCCGCTTCGCCGAAGGCGTTCCTCCGCACGCTCCGCCGAAGGCGAACTCCTTCCGCCGAAGACGGATTTCTCGGCGGACTTCCCGCCGGCGACGAACTCCTTCCGCCTATGAGTAGGCGCTGACCGTCAGCGAAGAAGATGTCCGTCGGCGTAGGTCCCTTACGTTGTTCATCGGCGTAGGTGCATCGCCGTAGGCGCAGCGCCGAAGGCGGCTGTACCGAAGGCGTTGACCGCGGTCAACGGATTCCGTCCTGTCTGTCAATCTCTCTCGCCTCTCCGCAGGCGCTCTTGCCTCCGGAGTCCGTACCATCGAGGGCGCACCCGTCCGTTACGCCGTAGGCGTTGAGCCGAAGGCGGACCGTACGGATTCGCTACTCCGTTAGTTTTTACCTAATCTTGATGCGCTGGCGCCGTAGGCGCCGTACGAGCTCCACCTCCGAAGGCGAACTTCTAGGGCCGAAGGCGGATATTCCGCCGATGGCAAAGTGCCTACGCGTAGGTGAGTTTTTCCGCCTATGCGTAGGCGAACTTCCTTCCGCCTGTGCGTAGGCGAAATTCTCGGCGGACTTCCCGCCGAGGACGAACTCCTTCCGCCTATGCATAGGTGCTCGTCTTCGCATCTTCCGAGAGTCACAACTCTCTGAGTCCTCATCCATTCCATGCGTTCTTGGGCTCGTTACAACAAGCGCGTCGAGCTCTTTTCAACAAAACCCTGAGCAAGTCAAGGCGTTTGTGAATTGCATAAATTCTGAGGGATCCCTCTAGCGCCGAAGGCGTACCGCCGAAGGCGAATTATGCGCCTTGCGCTGAAGGAGAACTCCTTCAGAATCGATCGTTCAGGTCGGCGCCTGTTATGAACATTGCGCCCAAATCTGGATTCTACGAGATCTTGCGAGATATGATTATCCATTTTCATTCTATTTAAATGTACTGATCACCATTTACACGTCTGCTGCGGTAGTGTTTTCCAAAGTTGTTTTAAATTCCGCAAAAAAGCAAAAAGTGGGTTACCACATGCCATCAAGGAAATCTTGAGACTTGGCAAATCTGAGATTGGGCGAAAGTCCTAGGGAATCGCGCAGTTGAAGACGGTGACCTTACCTTTGACACTAAGAGCGTCAAGATAACGAGAGCCGAAGAGAAGTCATACGCAGCCTTATTTAAGAACGCGCGCACTGGCATAAATGGCTATCGAACCATAGGGTATCGTGATCGTTTCAGACAAAATGTAGCAATGAGTGTTGATACAGATCCTTTGACCTTCTCGAACGACGTACATGATGACTTGGCAAGTTGGATTCGTAAAACGAGGGCTGCGAGGGGTTATTTGTAATTTGTTATTTGCGCTCGCATGCAGTTATTTGTAACCACCACACTGGGTGCGGATATTGTGGACCGTCAACCGGCAACACATTGATATACTTACGAGAGGTTCAGTCAGTTATTTGTCCCCGTTTCTGACCAATTTGTATAGGAGAATGGGACTGTTATCTGATGCAGAGAAGAAGAAGTTCCCGCTGCAAACTCACGCGCAAGATGGAGAAGAAATTCTAAGTGCCAACGAGGTCGACACCGACCAAGAGGACGAGCAGATTGATTCAATTCCGGGAAGAATTGATGGACCCAGGGACAAAAGAGAAGAGCGACCGTGGAAGAGAAGAAAGCTTCAAGAGGTCGCAGTGTCCAAAGCGCGTGATTGCAGACCAGTCTCCACCAAGCTCATGATGCCTAATGCACGGGCCAGGATGAAACTGAAAGCTCGACGGTTGATATTGAAGTCTGATAGTAGCACGGAGAGCAGTGTTGCTGCGTCGCAAGGCCGTCTTACTTCGACAGAGTGGGCGGAGTTGGAAGCAGAGACTGATGTGAGAGAGAAGGATGGGCCTTCAGAGAAAGACCTTCGGACTTTTTAATGAGATCTTCGGCAAAGGTGAAGCGCCAGGCAACAAGGAAGGAGAAAGGGAAGGCCAAAATGATAGAGGAAGGAACCCCTAAGCGGAATCAAGTTCCTTCGGCTAAAGCCAAAGTAAGTGCTTCTTCGGGGAAGCCCTTAGAAGTGCTGACAGTGTCATCGGACACGGAGGAGGATCCGGTGGCATTACAGAAGATAGCAGAGGAAGAAGTTGAAGGCATAGCAGGAAAAGCTACAGCGCAGCAGCCAATGACGTCACCTCGGACGTCCACAGAAAGGGTTATATTGGAAACGGGAGAAGATCCTTCGGCAAAAGAGATTCAGTCGGAAAGGATCAATGTTGGAAATGTGTTGTGTGGATAATGAGACCCCTACTTCGGTACCTCGACAGCAAGCTAGAGAAGTACATTGAGCCAACCAATGTCAGATCTTACGTGAAGTTAGTGCATAATAGGACGCGGGTGAAGGTGGCAACAGCTCATGCAGAAGCAGAGAAGGAGAAGCAGCTCTGAGAAACAGAGGCAAAGTACGAGGTACTTCGTAAAAGGTTGGCCGAAGAAGTAGAACTGCGGAAGTCTTTGAAGAAGACCTGTGAGAGTCTTCGGGCCGACATCGATGTCACTAGATGTGCGACAGTTGATCTTCAGTATAGATTGGAGGCGTCTCGGGTAGCTTTCAACGAAGAATCGCGAAGGTTAGACGAGCTAACTGCGGATCTGGAGAGGAAGGATCAGGCGCATGCAACAGAGATGGCAGCGAAGGTGAAGGCTTTGGCAAAGTGTGAGGCTGCAAGAACCTCGGACTTGTAGCTGATAGAGAGATTGAAGGCCAAGTACAATGAGATGAGATTTCAGCGATCGTTGGCCGAGTAGCAGTTAAGTGAGTTGGAGGCAAAACTGTCGGAGGCGGAGGAGAGGAATCGACAGTTAGCAAAGCAGACAACAACGCCTTGACAAAGAAGTTGAATCGATACCTTTGCAAATTTGTGTTATGGCAGGTCGAGACGCAGAAATGATTGCAGATGAGGGATCTGGAGCGTTGTGTGATCGCAATGATAGCATGTAGTGTTAGTGGGCAGTGTCAGTTAGCTAGGAAGTTAGATGTGTTTCTTACTAGTTTGTGTGAAGCGATGGCGAACTTGGAATTGAAACTAACGGCCGTTTTGCATAGGTTAGGGCTAGATTGGAAGTTGGATAGCGCGGCAATTGCCGACTCTATAGGCGGTGGGCCTGTTCAGAGCGAGTGACATCTCGGTGTTAGTTAGGAATAAAGGAGCCCAAGGCTTCGGCCGCTGAGGGATTCTTGATAGTTAGTTGTTCTCAATTTTAAGCTTGCATTCTCTGCGCGTCTGTGTATTGAGAGTTTTGTCACCGCGTGAGAGTAACCTCATTTTTTTGAAGATACCGCATCTCAAGTAGTAGTCCAATTGGGGTGCTTTGAGTAGCAATTGGCTAGATCAGGAATTAAGCAAATTCGCAACTGGAAGCTCTGTGCAATTACTAAGTATATCCTTCGGGAATTTTCCTCCCTGAATACTAAGACATGATCGCAATCGACCTTTGTGATGCTTGATTGGAGAAGTTTCAGGATTGTTGTGTGACTTACGCTGCATTGTGCCTCTTTCGAACTTAGCACCTGCAGTATTTCTGGGAGTGGCAACCGCCTAAGAATTCAAACTCCTCAATAGATTGTTAACTACGTGATACTTGTTGCTCTTTGTGTTGTTTCTGTCCTCGTGGTATCGGATCTTTTTTCATATATATTTTTTCAAATAATATATTTTTTTCATATCTTCATATAAAAATATTGAAAATTATATAATTTTGAATTTAAATAAATATGTCAACTCAATGAAAATATTAAAGATATCTTAATTTTACTTCTCTTTATTTTCAAAAAATTTGCAAATTCAAACAAGTATTTGAATATGTTCATTACTATCAGATTTTAATTAAGAAGATAACTAGAATTTCAAATTATTTAGTCCCAAAATCCATCCTAATAAAGCTTTCAACTCATCCATGTGCTCGTATATAATGCTTACATATCCCTTAAGCATTATAAAGTATATAAAATAATAATTTACATTGTTAAATAATCAAAAATATTTATAAATATCAGATTTCAATTATGAATTTAGGTAAATTTTCAAATTACTATTGCCAAAATCTAATCAAATGAAACAATCAACTCATTAATACTTGCTTGTATACAATGCCAAAAAATAATTTGAGCATTTTATACAATTTTAATATCACACTTAAAAACATAATGATTACATATTCAATTATAGTATGAAATTAATTTTAAAAATAATTTTAGAAAAATAATTTATATTTGCATATCTACATAAATTAGAGTGATGATTATTCTTGTCTTCATGAAGATTAATGAAAAGATTTTGAATAGATTTGAAACATAGATTCACAGCTAAGATCTACTTAGACGAAACGAGCATGATCAAATATCAGACAATAATGATCATCTCATTTGATTTGCAATATTTAAGAATTGTTAAAAGGAAAAATGAATGAATGAATGAAAAATGAATTGAGTTATTTGAGTTGTCCTAAAGTTTCTTCGCATATAGGAAGATATTGAAAGACAAATAATAAAAAAATCAAAAATTACACATAATGGTGATACATTAAATAATAACAAGAATCATCATGTATTCATCACGCTCATAGATGGCCGCAATCAACAGTCTAAGACAACCATAAGCTAATACTATGAAATAGATGGTGAGCACAAGGACATTTGGAATTGTTTTTCCTGCAAATTTTATTGAGTTTGATGAAACACTGCCAATCTAGAAGGTGTTTGGGTACAAGTGGTATAAGAATCAATGATTATAGCTATTTCATGGAGGAAATGATAAATAAAAGTAGATATGAAATTGTTTGTGAGTCAAAATGTTTAAAGATAGGTGAAACGGTGGCAATCAAAAAGGTGTTGCAAGACAAACAATACAAAAATCAAGAATTATAGATAATGATGGTAGATGAAAAATGAAACCAAGATTTACTATGTAATCACCACAATTAAAGTATGCTGTAACTGTCACCCCAAGCAAAACATAAATGCTTTTTTAGAGCGGATGGTGAGCACTAAAATATTTAAATTTGTTTGTACTTTGAAAAGTATAGAGCTACGTTAAAAGGTGGCTATCAAAAAGCTGTTATGGACAAGCAATACAAGAATAAAAAAAATACATATAATGTAAGTAGATGGAAATGATATGAAGACTCACTATGTAATCACCACAATTAAAGTTTGCCGCAATTGCCATACCAAGCAAATCATAAGTTATTTTGCTGAGCAGATGGTGGGCATTTAAATATTTAAATTTTTTTATGATGTGAAAAGTATAGAGCTATGTGAAAAGGTGTCAATCAAAAAAGTGTACAAACAATACAAACAATCTAGAAACAATACAAGAATCAAAAACTACATATAATGTAAGTGGATGGAAATAATACCGTAATCATCATGATCATAGTTTGTTGCAAAGATCAGTCCAAGTAGAATCTTTCCTGGAACATTTGATGAGCACAAGGACATTTAAGTAATTTTTTGAACAAATTGTATAGAGACAAGATAAAAGGTGATGATCAAGAAGATGTTCTAATAAAAGCGGTAGAAAAAATAAAAATTACATACAATCATGGTAGATAAAAATGATACTAAAACTAATCATGTTATCGACGAGAGTTTGCCGCATCGGCTAGCTCAAGTAGATCATCAACTACCTTGCGAAGCGGATGGTGGACATAATAATAATTGCTTTTTAGTCAAATGTATAGAGTGAAATGAAATGGTGGCAATCAAAAAGATGTTGCAGAATAAGAGGTACAAAAATTAAAATTTACAAACGTTTTGCGGAGGTGATGATGGACACAATGACATATAGATTTCTTTTTTGAGGTGAAATGCATATAGATGGTTGAAACAAAGACTGGTACAAGAATGAACAATTACAGATAATGGTGATAGATGGAAATGGTACCAAGATTTGTGATGTATTATCACAGCCACTTATGGTCTTGTCCGCAATTAGCGTACTGTCTGCCCAAGTAGACTGTTTTGTGGAGCGAATGGTGGGCACAAGGGCATTTAAAATTGTTTTTCTTGCAATTAAAGCAATTGTTTAGAGCCAATTAAAACGATGGCATTCAACAAGCTCTTTCAAAAAAAACAATACAAGAATTGGAAAATACAGTTATTTCACATAGCTGAGGATAGGCTGCGGATTTTTGAAATTTAGTTTTAGTAAAAATCTATAGAGACAAATGAAATTGTGGAAATCAATAAGGTTTTGCCAAACAAGTGGCATGCTAATGGTTGTTGGTGAAATTGATACCACAATTGATGACGTAATCGGCACGACCATAGGTGCAGGCAATAACTAGCTCAGATAGAGCTGAAGTTCTTCTGCGGAATAGAAGGTGGCACAATAACATTTGAAATTATTTTTCTGTCTAATGTATAGAGAAAGGTGAATAGTGACAATCAAAAAGATGTTGCAAGGAAAGTTATAAATATAAATGATTCAAAATTATAAATAATGATGGTAGATGAAAATAACATTGATATTGGTCATGTAAATCTGTGGAACATTCCTCCATCTCGTATCTCCGGCGATTGATCACTTGCTACTACCGGGAGTCCAAGAGGATTACACTAAAAGTTGCCCACCAAAGTCTACGTGGTGATCATGTGTTTTTTCCTTATCCGGTGAGCACCCACCAAATCGGCCAAACATCTACTTTTTGCGATGTAAGCCGGTGAAAATTTTTCATCTAATGCGGAAATTCAAGAACTCATCCTCACTCCATCATTCAAATTCTCCATAATTTTGATACCGATTTAACAAAATCCCAGTGGTAACTATTTAACGAAGGAACAGATTTACAATCGATCTCCAAATTGCAACATTCAGGAATTTTGTGCTTCTCTCAATAACTCTCAAAGGAGAGCCATCGTGGGAAAATAAAAACTCAAATACGGGTCCAATATTAATTTGTTAACGTACTGATGGCGCAAAGGAAATACAGAGGAGAAAACGACTCGTTTGAAAAATGGGTGAAGAACAAGTTAACTAGAGGTAAGGTATTATGAAGTAGACTTGTATAGTATTCCGAATCTGCAATATACGTCAGACATGTAAGACAATGTAGTGAAGAAAGTTCACAATGTGAACGGATCCTTAAGCATATTCCAAATTTGACTTAAGTTCAAATACAATATTCACAATTATATTTTCCGTACTCTTATGCAATCACGTACCCTATGCAGAGTGTTACTTTCACGCCCACAACGGTACAGCGTTGTACATTGTCGAAGAAGAGCTTGTCAACAAGAATGCGATATTGGAAATATTTCTCTAGCCAAGACTTCAATCCAAGTCAAGTCAAAGAAGCCAGTTTCAGATTTGAGAATCTCCAAGTCCCAAGTCCGAGTTCTCGACTTGAGCTTCGGCAAGCAGAAACTTGTGGGTGGAACCGCATGGGGATCGGAAGACTAGAGTACTTAGCCTCCAGTCACATAATCATCTGTACTATATTTTGCCGCAATGGCGAGTCACATAAGCTATTTTACAGAGCGGATGATGGATTCAAAAACATTTAGAGTTGTCTATCATGCAAAATGTATAAGGCGACGTGAAACGATGGAAATCAAAAATGTGTTGCAGAATAAGCAATACAAGAATCAAAAACTAAATATAATGGTGGTAAATGGAATTGATACCAAGACTCATCACCTGATCATCACGACCATAGTTAGTCTGCAGCGGGTAGTACAAGAAAATCATCAATTCATGATGATGAGGATGATGGTCACAAGCACATTTGAAATTCTTTTATCACAAAATTTGTGAATCCAAATGAAATGGTGTCAATCCAAATGAAGATGTTGTAGGACAAGCAATATAAGAATCAAAAATTACAGAAAATCCGTGAAGCGAATAATGAGCATAAAGAATTGTTTTTTAAACAAAATGTATAGAGACATGTGTAACGGTGGTAATCAAAATGTGTTGTACAACAAAAGAAAGGTACATCAATTTGAGATTACATATAATGGAGATAGATGAAAATGTTATGAAAATATATCATGTAATGATCAGTTTTATAGTTTGTGTCAAGGTCAGCCCAAGCTGCTCATGTGCGGTGGCTATTTTTTGGATATAAAAATAGTAGTAGATTTTTCAGATGTTTTAAAAAATATAGTTTTTTTTTCTCCACTATGCAAGACATTATAGGCGTCTAGAAGGCACAGACAAGCCTATGGGTAGACTTTCAAAAAGCGGGAAATATGGAATTTCTATCTAGAGCGTGCATAGATTTTGATAGACGAAGGGTAGCAAAGCTAAGTGTTACTTTGAATGGTGGAGACAATTGACAACTGCAACATCTTTGAGGTTATGGACGTGGAAGATAATTGTGGCAGAAATATATCAATGTTTACAGCTAGCAAGTGGGATGTAGTTTGCAAAGGATTCAGATTTAGCACCTTGAAGTGATAGACCTCAAAGTTGTGAAAGGTAGCATATATAGGTAGCATATCCATGAGACACCTTGCTGACACCTTGGTGTCAGCAAGGTGTTACTCCATCAAGAATAGAGTGAAATGAAGGTAGAAGTTGCAATGGCATATCTTGACAATTAATAATAACATTTTAATAATATAAAAAAACAAGACAAGTGGTACAAGGACCAAGAATTATATACAATGATGATAGATGAAAGTGCTACCAAGACGGATCTCGTTATCATCATGATCATAGTGTACCTAACGGTCAAAACAAGCATATCATAAGTTATTTTGCTCAGCAAATATTGTACAAGCACATTTATTATTGTTTTTTGGGCAAAATATGAAACAATGGCAATCAAGAAAGTGTTGCAAGACAAACGGTTAAATAATCAAGATTTAAAATTAATGATGATAGATGAAAATGACTGCAAACTTGATCATGTAATTGCCAAGGTCATAGGTGGTTGCAACGTCCAGTTCAAGCAGATCATAAATTATCAAAACAGCATATGTTGGACACAAAGACATTTGAAATTGTTTTTCTGGCAAAATGTATAGATCTAGATGAAATGGTGACAATCAAGAAGCACATTGAATACAATCAATTATAAATTCAAGAAATAAAATTATTTCAGAGATATGATATGCATAGGGACCTTTGGATTGTTATTCATGTCAAATATTTGGAACCAAGTGAACAGTGGCAATCAAATTAGTATTAGAGTACAAGCAATACAAGAATCAAGAATTATAGTTACTTCGCAAGCATATGTTGGCATAAAGACATTTGGTTTCTGTTTTTTAGGCAAAATGTATAGAGCTAGGTAAAACGATAGCAATCAAGAAGTAATAGCAATACAAGCGATATAAGAATCAAAAATTAAAAAAATATGATGATATATGAAAATGATCCAAGACTATTGAAATAATCATCACAAATATTGTTTGTTTCAACGAATAGTTCAAATATATCAAAAGCTATTATGCGGAGCGGATGATGGATACATGAATATTAAAAGTAATTTTTTTGGCAAAATGTATAAAGTGAAGTGAAACACTTGCAATTAAGAAGGTGTTAAAAAACAAGCTGTACAAGAATAAAAAATTGCAACTATCTCATTGAGACCATGATGGGCATAAAAACGTTTCAAACGTTCTTATGCCCATCATGTTCTTATGCTTATTAAAAAATTTAAGCCGAATGTATAAAGACATGAAATAATGATAATCCATAAGATGTTTGTCGCAAGACCAATTCAAATAGACTGCAGGCTATTTTGCAGAGCAGATGATGATCACAAGGATTAGAAAAAATTGAACTAAACATATTTTGGGTGAGATTTATAGAACAAGATGAAAGAATGGCAATCAAAAAGTTGTTGTCATAATAGCACTTCAAAAATCAAAGATTATAGATTAATATGCTAGATGGAATTGGTACCAAGATTTGATCATGTATTATGATCAAATTGCCGCAATGGCCAGTTAAAGCAGATCATTTGTTATTCCACAAATTGAATTGTGGGTATGCAGACATTTACAATTGCTTGTAAGTCAAAATATATAAAAGCAAATGAATTGATGGCAATCAAGAAGTTGTTGTGGAGCAAGCAATAAAAACCAAGAATTACAACTATTTCTCTAAGAATTTAATGAACACAAAATCATTTGAAAATATTTTTGAAGTAAAACTTATAGAGATAGGGAAAATTATTTTGAGATATTTTGAGAAAAAATATTTGAACTATATATAAAGAATATATTATTAAAAAAATATTTATTTATGAAAGAATATTTTCAGGAATATAAATTTTTAAGTTTTATAAATTTTCATTTTTTATAGTATAAAATTCATATTTATGTGATATCAAGATTCTTTTACTAAATTTCAAATATTACATAACTTGATCATTTCAATTAACGACTTTAGAAATATTATAATATTTCATCATATATTCATTAATTTTTTAATTTTTTTATGATATTACACATAAGCATCATGTGTTTTTAATAATGTTGTCAATGCTGTCAAAAATTCATAAAATTTTGATGGTTGAATATATTCATTTATTATATATATTAGTAATAAGTTTAGATGATTTTTGATGCTCTTAAAATAAGTTAGTGATATATATAAATAAATAGTCTCAAAAATCGTCTACATTACTGCTATTTTTTATATATTTCTAGAGCATATATGAGGTTGATTAGACTTATTGACTAGAACAACATTAACCAGAAAATTTTAAAAACTCCTAATATGATAATCTTAATATTAGTATCTAATATCTTTTACTTTCTACAAAAAATATCAAATATCAACTGTCGCAAGAAGTAATTTTTATAACGTGATTTTTCAAAATATCTGTACATAAATTCCAAATCACAATATGAATTTAATTTTTTTAAAGTCAAAATCTTGAAAAGAAAACAAATTTTCAAACATCATGTTCTAAAGACTTCCAATGTGTCAGGCATCAACTTTACTTTTTGTACCATGATGTTTGAAAAAACATGTATATCAGAAATCTATCAATACATGCATTTGTCATTTAAGATAAAGCATCAGAATCTGAGACACATTTATATATAATGAACATTTTTCTCTCATAAGTTTCACTATTTTTTACTCCAAAAGAAAATATACAATTTGATTGAAATGAAATGCAATCTCATAAATGTCATCATAAATGTCAACATTTATTTCATGATTCAAATTACTGATGGTTTCAACTATATTAAATTTAAAACATAAATCTAATATTCAATTACCCATCTATGTAGATGTTTCCTTGATGATGATTTTTTATTGTCTCAAAGAGCAACTTTAGCCTTTTTTTTTACGTATTGATTTTTTGTACCTGAGTTGAAATTTTACTAAAAACATGCTGGCTGTTAGACATTTTCTTGTCATACTTCCAATCTGAATAGCTTAAGAATCTATTTCTTCTTCATGATCATACTCTTTATTTCGTTTCAAATGATACTTACAAATCAAAGAAGCAATTTTCTATTGAGTCATTGCCCAAACATTCAACGGGTTTATCAAGAAAGGATAAGCAAGAATTCACAGAAAAACACACGAGCCATACAAAACATGAGAGTAGAAGCAAGTAAGTGGTTCACCCCAGCAAGGCTACGTCCGCGGGCAAAACAAAACAAATAGATGTATTAAATGCATGCTGGGATTACAGATGATGAACTGTGAGTCTAAGTACCCTGTGTTAACCTCTAGAGGTAGCTAACAATAGCAGGTCAACCCGAATCTTGAGATAATTCCAACAAAACAAACTATATGTTCATCCTTATTTGAACTCTATATCAATATCACTATTGCAAACAAACCGCATAGATTATATTGGTATTGATAATCTTCATTATTTTCATGTGAAGAGGTAATATTACACTTTAGATTGAACCATGTAGTTTTTTTCTCATTGCGTTTTTAGGTTAAAACATGAAAAATGCACTCATCATCTGTATCTTCCTTTCTTTTCATTATGTATATTAATTTTTCACCTTGTACAATCATCATTTTGCATAGATTGACTTTAGTTTGGTATGGAAGAATAATTTTTATCTAGTAAAAAGTTTTTTTACCAAAAAGGAATTTTACCAACAGTTCCTAACTTTTAGCTATAACTTTAGCTAACCACATTTATAACACTCTTGTGCTCTTCATGGTGTGAGTCAAACAATCAAGATTTTCTTAAGCACTTCTCTTAGAATTTTAAGAATCAAAATTGCTAAACATATCACCAATTTTTCTACGTCAATATTTGGCTTATTTTTAATATCAATGTCTGTATGAGATAAGTTCAGCCGTAGCTAACAATGGCGGCCAAATGTTGAAATTGTTCTTTTCTCTACCATTCTCACATTCGTCCCATTTCGCAGACTGATACAAAATGCTCGTGACTACTCGTGCTTTCATCATTGTCCTCAGGCCTATTTAAACTTTGTTATTGTATCGTCCGACCGTCTTGTTATTGCAGACGTACTTTGCATGGACTCATATATGACACATATGAAGGTTATGACACGGCTGAACTTGGTGGGACATTGCCAGAATTGTACTCTCCAAAAGTCATTACTATTGTACATGTATTTTGCAAAACCAAAGGAATGCTTTCCGTCTTGTCATCTTCTTTCTTTACACAGTGAAGTACATTGATTTGCAAGGATTCTCAACCTACTCATGTGTACGCCCAGGCAATGGGGATAGTACTTCCATCTATTATCCCATGAACATTGGTGTGCAGATCGATTATTTTAGACTATTCATTGACAATATATATCAAAATCTGATGACATTTATTTTTATCATAGATATCAATCAATTATTTCATTCAGTAATCATTACTATAATAGACCCAGAAGAAGAAAAAAAGCACGCAACGATGGTGGCCAGGGTTGTATACATGTGTTCCTTTATAAAGTCTGTTCAGCAATGTCTTAAAGAATGAAGAAGTTTATACCCTGAATATGTCGTCAGTTAGTATACAACCGGTCGTACATCTGTTGGATCTAGGCCGGCTTAGGACAGCACATCCTGACAATGATGCAGCTTTACACTGTAAAGCTAGGGTCTAGGAATTAGGGTTTATGATCGTCTGTAAAGTTTACAGACGACACAGTAGAGTTTTCCTCGCCAGAGTTAGACCTCGTATTCTTCTCCTCCACTATTTTGTGCCATGCATTTTCTACTCGGTTAATATTTTGGAATATTCAACGGCAAATTTTCACTTGCAAAACTGGGGACAAAGAGCACAAACATTTCTCAGTTTAGATCTAGTTTTTGTCTTGATAATCGAAGTTACTGAGTATTTTAAAATATCATTACCATCACGCTCATTCAATGTTAGGGGTAAACAAGTGGTTAATGCAGAAAGGAAAGGTATTTTGAGATTCCAACATTCGTGGGCCTTTAGGATAGAAGACTATTTACTCACAGTAAACATTCGCTTAAGTCCGTAACTTGATCCGGGAGGTCTGGTGCGGACTTAACTGAGATGCAGATTTAACTCCTCTCAACCTTCGTTTCGCTCTTCCTCCCATCCTGCCTTCGGTTTCCATCTCCCACGCAGGAACCTCAAGCCGAAGTTGAAGAAGCCTAATCAACCCCGCTTGTTCAGGGTTCGCGTCTGCTCGTTTATCCTCCCTTTCTCCCTCCCTCTTCCTCCTTCTGGCGTGACCTCCTCTTGTTCGCGTCTGCTCGTTTATCCTCCCTTTCTCCCTCCCTCTTCCTCCTTCTGGCGTGACCTCCTCTTGTTCGCGTCTGCTCGTTTATCCTCCCTTTCTCCCTCCTCTTCCTCCTTCTGCCGTGATCACCTCTCTGCTGCGAGCAGGGTTTCATATCGTCTCCCGGTGAGGAGGTAGAAAGGCGCCAGTGCCTTTAGGCACTTGCTTCGGCGATAGGTAGTTTGTTTTCAGGGTGACAACCATGGACAGCAGCTTTTATTTTGCTCAAGGAGATTTGGAGCATTTGCATTACATCCAAGTGAAACAACAGCTTCTATTTTGCTCAAGGAGTTTTTTGTAAAATACACTCTTGAGAATTGATCCAAGATCCAATTAAGTCCGCACTTAGTTGAGATGCGGACTGAAGCGAATGTCTACTGTAGATATCATTGACATCACGCTCTTTCAATGTTAGGGTAAACAGGTGGTTATTGCGAGAAGGAAAATATTTTGAGATTCCAACATTCTTGGGTTGTAAGATAGGAGACAATTTACTCCAGAAAAGGAAATGTTCAGGCCCGTCTATACAACATTTTGCCCAACATCGATGAACAAAGAATAAGACACTTCTACTATTCCGGTGATTTACACAGAAAATAGGTTTAAAAACCCGCTCTGAGGATCAATTGCGGACATTCTATATTGCAGTCACAATCATAGGAACCACGTGGCCGGAGGGTGCTTAGTGTACATGCGGGTTCCAACAGATACAGTCGTCGCGACGACGGCGGCGGACCAGCTTGACGACGTCGATGGGATATGCGCGGAGCATCGTCTTGCTCGAGTACAGTCCTCGCTGGCTTGACCCGAGACGCTGACGTCACAGGAGTGACCTAACCGTGGCGACCTCGATGAAGTGACTCTGTTCGGACTAGTGGAGACCTGGTGTAAGACGTCCACGTCGGCCGAGTTGCCAGGACTCTTGCAGCCTATTTCTATAGAGTACAAGTCATCGTCCTGTGCATGGCCGCGTGGCTTCTGGGAAGCACGTTTATTTCTCAAGTCCGTCTCGTCACCGTTCTGAAGGACCTGGCCAATTCGTCGAGGGCCAGATCGGAGGATCCACCGCTGGCCACGGCTGCCGCTGCCTTGAGTTTGATCTCGGCGGCTCCCTTTGCTGCAGCGTGTCCTTCCGCCTCGTCCATGAATATTTTTATTGAGCTCTCGAATTCGTGTTGTTGTACCATTTCGAGGCCATCATTCTCGGCAACTCTCAACCCGGCGTGAAGAATTTCTTGCACGTATCTGCAATATCAAACCATCCGCAAAATTTCGTTTAATTATCAATCCGGGTACCATTTCTATGCTGTCCGAAGAAATAAAAAATACGATGTCAGACGACACTCAAGCTTCTGACTGTGCACCGCGTCTCTCGACTCATCTCCAGTATGAGAAGCAGGCGTGGAAAAAAGAGACGATGCCAAACTCTAATCCCAAGCTTTATTGTGTCAGAGCAGCAGAACGATTCGGAAGGAGATCGTCACATCCAAACTAAATCAGCTATTTACCTGCAATTCAAATGTTGTTCGGCGAAATGTGGCCAGCCGAGTATCGGAACGCCGTATGTCAAACTTTCCATGACGGATTGCCAACCGCAATGCGACATGAATCCCCGCATAGAACGATGGGCGAGGAGCTCCAGTTGTCCCACCCAACCAGTGACGACTTTTCCACGTCCACGAGTTCGTTCGCTGAATCCTGGGGGCAGAACCTCATCTGCAGTCTGGAAGTTGTTACGACCCTTAGACAGAACCCACAGGAATTTTTGTTGGCTTGACTCCAGAGCTCGGGCCAGGTGAGATATCTGTTCACCGAAAAGGCGAACTTGACTACCGAGACAAACATAGAGGACCGACTTCGTGGGTTGAAGTGCAAGCCAGTCGAGACATTCCTCGTGTGAATCTTCCATCGCATCGCCGGTGAACAGTTCGTTCTGGAAGTCTTCCAGCGTCGACAGAGGCCCGATTGGGTAAATAGGCGCAACCTGAAATCACCAAATCCAACCATGAGCTACATTGTATAGGCGACGGACGTTTCTCCCTCTGCCTACAGCTACCTCCCTCCACATTTCGTGTCATCCACGAGGAGTGACCAGATCAAGCTGCAGTTTACTGCACGGCAATTCACAGTGTCCCAGCCGCTTAAGACAGAGAAACGTGGCAATCAGCCTGCACGATATTTCAATTGGCAAAAGACTACTGTACGAAATGGAGGGACGCAACACTGTACCTTCAGATCAGGCCTCCCTGGAAATGCGTTATGAATATGCTGTATAGTTGTACCCTCCAGCTCAGAGAAGGAATTGAATACAATACCATCTGCAGTGGCAAATCCCTCGCCGATGGAAAGGAAGAATTGGAACCAGCCGTTTTCCTTGCTAACAGGCGGGATGTCCTGATACACTCGCAAAAACTCTAAACCTGGCATTTTGTTTATCTCCTCGAAAATCGATAGGATCCACTTGGGACCATCAGGTACTGCTATCAATTTATCTTTGATTTCATGGTGTACTTGCATGAGCCTGGTTGTGATTGCCGCATTACTGGCGTAAGCATATCTCGGCAGGTCGAGTTCATCGGCCACCTCCTGTTGTGTACACATTCCAGAACATACGTGAGAACTGATGGGCTTACACTCTTGGGCTCCTGCTGAAGCAAAAGTCGTAACGTTCAAGGCGGAGGAATGGAGCGCTCAAGATCGGACGTTGCAACTGTTTCGATCAAAGTTCGGCAGTCGAAGAAAACCAGCCCTGTAGGTTTGAAGGAAAACTTGCCTTCATCCACGTTAAGAATCTGTCCGCAAGAATGCACGTTGGTCCAGGTAACCCGGCCTTCTTGTTGGCCTTCAGCTTTTGCACCAGAGGCTGGAAAACTGGTTTCATACCAGCCGCCAAATGCAGGGGAGTCGGCATGCATTGATAATCATCGAGAGCTTCGATGGTGATGTTAAGTTTCAGGAGCACTGCGGGTGAGTAACTTTTCCTCATCTGCTCAGCGTGCTTCTTAAGGGTCACGAATGTGATGATCACTCCTCGCTTGGAAAGCTTCTTGGCAAATCTGATGGCCGTGGAAATGTGGGCCTGTTGCACCATAGGGACCATGAGCAAATGAGTCCGACTCTCCATTTCGGATCCATTCTGGTGGCCGTTGGTCTCCATAGCTGCACTGTGGAGCTGACCGATGTCCTAGGTCGACTGCGATGACGAACACAGCAACTGTTACTCACAGTTATTCACACAGAGCGGATGGCCCTTCTCCGCTTGCAGCCAAATTGGACTCGGACGCTGCTTCGAGGTTAGACCAAAAAAGATATTCACAGCAGCCAGTATTCGACACCCCACAACGGAGCGAGGAGTCTCAAACTAATATATTCCTCATCGCTGCTCACGTAATCATTGCGGCTTCTCGCTCGCGAATATACACTATTCGCCGACATCGAACCAATATTTCGGCAGGATTTTCTCGACGAACGACACATGCACAACCGGAATCGCTTTCTGCGCTCGACACGAGGTACCTGTGAGAAGTTAGCTACATATTATTTGACGAAGAACCCAAGAATCACCGCACCTTGCACGACCGAAGTGTCGAACGCGAGCCGGCTTTCCTTGCTGTCCTCGTCTGCTGCTCAACTGACGCCGTCGAATTCCTGCTCGACCACGAGCTGTATGCGCACTCCACCCTAGACTTATCTGAAAGCAGAACGTTCCCTTCCCCTTCCTGACTGTTTGCTGTATTTAATTGATCTGCACGACACGATCGGAAGAACCACTCGACTCTCTGCCACATCGTCCGCCCGCAGACACGGGCAGTTGTTTCCACTCCTGAGGTAAAAGCTGCTCGTCCCTCGGGATGTGTCCTTTTGACATTCTGCCCTTTTTCGTCTCATTTGCTGTGACCCTTTCGATCGTTGGAAGATTTGACTCTTTGGATTTTCAAACTTTGGGCAGGAGTAACTCCCAAAATAGCGAGTTATCTTCGAGGCCAAGAGTACATACACAAACTTTGTCAACCCATAGATATTTTTGTCAGGATTTCTTTCCACAAATGTCATGAGTAAATATAATAAAGCCATTTCATCAAAGTTGACATGGAGTAATAATTTCAACTTTCCATATAACATCAAACAAAATCACAAGAACGCAAAGCAAAGTATCTAACGCAAGTATCTAACATTTACAAAATACATCTCATTATAACTTTCATGATTATGATACATTCGTAATCATGAAAACTATTCTTATCTTGACTAAAGTAATCATTCAATTTGTCAAATTCTTTAAAAAAATATACTTAGCGTCTCAATACACTCTATATATTCGCACTTGAATAGAAATGAAAATTTTTCAGCTAATCCTGAGGATTTTTTGTTCATACTTTTAGATATTCAGTTCTGTTATGATTTATTTAAACAAACATTCGCTAAAAATCATGCTCACAAAGTCTAAAATTGACTTAAAAACAAATAATTGATTCATACATTAGTTATTCTCATCAATGAAACTACTTACACAAGAATTAAATATAGGTTTACAAGGTATGTCTTCAAAAGTTAATACTAACGTTTTTATATAAAACCTTTAAAACTTAGAGTTAAAGATAACTATATTAAATTTTTTAAAATTTCTTGCTATATTCTTATATTAGATCTGCCATGTCAATTATCAATATGAATTTTTTTGTATTTTAAAAGAACATTTAAAGTATATGTTTTTATAAATTTTCATTTCATAAAAAACCATGATAAATAAAATTATATATACATATAACAAATAAATTGTATTTTTTTTTTTGCAAACATTGTTTAATGTCATAATGTTTCATAAATGAATTGTTGTGGTTAACTCCGGTTAAGGAAGTAATCTCGTGTTATAGCTATTTATAGCTAGTTGTGTATCTCGCATTATGTATTCAGATGTGACTTACCTTCTCGCGTGCTTTAGCCGTGTACGTAGCCATTAAGAGCGAACCATGTTATATGAGTATCTCTTGTGATTCGTACTTGGCTTGAATGACTCTTGATTTTACGTTTAGAATTGGTATCAGAGTGGACTTACGATTTGTAGTTTGATCCATGTTTTTGTTACGTGTTTTTTTTTTCACTTACACGTGAAGTGAAAATTTTATTTAATTCTTCTGAATGACTGTCAATACAAGATGTTTTTTTAATATTTTCAGTTTTCTAAATCTTGTCGACAGTTTTTTTTTCATATCTATGTTTTTTTCACTTATGGGTACAGTGAAAGTTTGTTTTACCTTTTTGAAAGTTTGTGAATAGAAGAATTTTTCAGTTTTTTTCCAGTCTGCTGAATCTTGTCGACTTTTTTTTTTCTTCAGTCTCAGAATTTTGTTTAACATTTTTTTGTAGTCTCAGAGTTTTTTCAAAACTTTGTAGACAGTTTACAGCGTAGAAGCAAACAAAGATACAACATTTCAGTCATGTCTATATCAATTGTTTAATGTGATTGAAGCTTTGCTGACAGGTTGTTTTGTGTTTAGTGAAAAGTTTCTGCTGATGGTGTGT
Source organism: Marchantia polymorpha subsp. ruderalis (assembly GCA_037833965.1). NCBI lineage: Eukaryota > Viridiplantae > Streptophyta > Marchantiopsida > Marchantiales > Marchantiaceae > Marchantia > Marchantia polymorpha. Next base: position 2,110,262 of record AP031357.1, read on the forward strand.
TCAGTGAAAATGATTTCAAATTTTCTTTTTACTAAACGTTGCTAAGTTTCTATTTCGAAACTTGATTTTTTGATACTAACGGTTTTTCAGCAACAGTTTTTTGAAGTGTGTTTTGTCACGTAGTGACCGAAAGCTCTTTGTGGTATCAGTATTTTGTTATGTTGATGCTGACTACGGACATGATCTAGATAAAATGAGATCTATAACTCGGTATGTGTTTATACCTGGCGGTGGAAGCATTAGTTGGAGGTCTACATTTGCAGAAATACGTAGCTTAGTGAACAACGGAAGATTAATATATGGCAGCAGCAGAATCGGCAAAGGAAGTTATTAAGTTGGGTAAGCTTATTATGGAAATGAGATTGAAGCAGGGCGTGTTAATCTTCATTGTGATAGCCATAGTGCTTTACATTTGTCTACGAACCAAGTCATGGATAGCAGAGTGAAGCACATTGACATTAGATACCACTTTATCCGACAAGCAGTGTCTAATAAAATGATTTAGCTAGTCAAAATTGACGATAAACCAGGTCTCCTAAAAAGTGGCAATTGCCACCCAATGCCACTTTTTGCTTAAAAGTGGCACAATTTCTGTTTTATAAGTGGCATCTATTTAAATTTGACTTAAAAGTTCGTGTTGCTTGCTCTGGAATATGCCTTCAATAGTCAAATTTGTTAACGAAGTCCGATTCAAGTCGATCTCCCACTTCAGTACCGAAAAATCGGATTCAACCGATGTCGTGTTGGCGAAGGCGATCGCCAAGCCGCTGCAGAAGCACCGAAGTGTTTTGAATCGGTCCTTCAACGAATCCCAGGCTTCGTTAAACATCGTCTTCAGGTCATGTCGATCAATTGTACGCCGGACAGTTTCCTCGTTCTCATACGCCTTGATCAAATCCCGGTGATCCGCTTCAACTTCCTCAATTTGAGCTGCGGTCCAGAGCTTTGCGAGACGAATTCGGAAAAAATCAAGGACACCCCAATTAAAATCGCGAGGGCGGAGACGGATCAGCTGGGCAGGCATCACGGGTGGTGCGTCTTCATTGGACGCGTTGTTGTTGGAATCACGCTCGGCTCAAACTTTTTTCAAGCCAATTATCAGTTCGATGGCGAATTTGGCAATGCCATCCAAAGTGGCAGCCTTAACATCGTCAGTGAATGAAGAGAACATGTCCCGCGTCCACGAGCCCTGATCTTCGACGTGCCCAACGATCGTTTCCATGCTTATCCACCATGCATCCAGCTTGTAAAAGTCTGTCTGGTTGATCTCGAGGAAAGACTTGTCAATGTCTTCGTGACGAATGCACATACTGTTACAGAGACGGAGTATCAGATTATCGATTTCGCCCTACTGCTGTGAAAGGACAAGGTCCCGAGACTGCAGTATCGCGAACGTAACTGCTACGGTGTCGAACATAGAAGTCACAGCAGTGGCCATGATCCACCAAGGTTTTGATGGCGATTGAATAGGGTTCCTGGATTCGATATGGTTAAAGAGTTTGACTCGATGCTGGAGTATCCACTTGATTAGTTTACCAAAGGCCACCCATCGCGTCGTGTCTTTTGGACATTTGGTGCCGCCCATAGCTGTGGCGAGATTCTGCTGGGCCCGTAAATGGACCGAAAATGCATGGGCAGTTTTGTAGAAATCGCCACCGTCCATTCTCTTTGTGCAGCCTTTGATAACAAGATCAATCTGATGAGGTGGACACCAAATTCGAAGGATATGATTCTCCGCTTACTTTTCCAACAACGTGACAAGACCACCGTGCCGGCCTGTCATTGTGTTTTCGCCATCACTGCTGACCGAAAGCAGCTTCTCTCGCCACTGCGAATACAGAACGTCCAATACCTTGACATTGAGATTGAAAATGTTCAAAGATGATGTTCAGAACCAGATGAAAGTTGTAGATGACACCTTCAACACTCAAACGAATCCGAATGTCGATATAGGAAATTCCAAAGTGAGAGGAACCATCGCACGCAATCAAAAATGCCCAAACATCACTCCGGGAGAGAATTTTGCTGAGAAATTGGAGATCTACAGCAACGAGAATTCGTACGAACTGCGACACTATATGGTCGCTGATTCCGGAGAGCTTCGGATTCTTGGTGCGACGTTGATGTTATTCGATAACGGCTGCCGTTTGGCGAAAAGAAAGCCCAGAAGATGTGTGGTCAATCGCCAACCAAAACCGTAGCTGGTTTTTGATAACAACCGATCTTGATTCACTACCCTCATCACGCTTGAACAGCTTCATTGCATTGGCTTTCGTAATTGGTTCTTGATCTCCGTCAGCTGCATCATCATCAGGGTGAAAAAAAAGGTCTTCGATAAGATTGACAATGGGTTCAGCAATAGTAAAATGCAAAACATCGCTGGCCGAATGACAAAAGTACAACATTGTGGTGTTCTTGGACTTGTCGAAGTACACTCTCTGCTCGTCGGGCGGAAGCCGGCAATACTCAGCCCATTCCGATGAGTGCTGGTTCTCGAGATGTTTGCGATAGAGCTCGGGACGATATGGTGGACTGGAATAGCAAATCGCATTGCTGCGTGCTCTCTTTCTGCCGACATCATCTCCATCGCGACCAAAATGCACGCAGAACCTGCATTGAACACATAACACCAGCTTCTTAATGTCGCGTCCTGCGATCTCCAGTCCAAACTAGATGCAGTGCTTCTCTTGAAACGGTGTTGTTCGCTTCCTGGACACCATTGCTGGATTGGGATGGACTAAGAAACAATACAAACTGCGCGCTCCAACGGAATGCGAGTACTAAAAAAATTCCTTAAAAGTGGCAAATTTTGAAATTTATTTGTGGCATATGTGGCAACTATAAATGGAATGCCACTTTTTAGGAGGCCTGCGATAAACTCAATCCAGCTAATGCTCTGATCAAAGTTATTCTTTTGAAGTGTTTCAGGCGACATTGTGCTACCATGCAAGTTCTGCATGGGGAGCAAATGTAGAATTCGCTAGCATGGTAACTCTAGTTATCTCTTTATATATTAACTTTATCCTATGATGGCTACGGTTTAATTCTAGTTAATTTTTGTTTAAAAAAGTAACTTGTATTAAGTTTCTTTCTAAAACTTCTCGCGGAGTAATTATACATACTACAAGATCTTTGATCCTTCTATGCAAGCAAATTTACTAGTTAACTCTTTATGTTATTACTCTATCCTATTATAGCTACAATATAGTTCCAATTAACTCACTTGTAAAGAGTGACCTTGTTTTAGAATTCTGTCTAGAACTTCCCGTTGAGTAAAAATATAGATTACAGAGGTTATTGTTTCCTTAACACAAGTTAAGGGGGAGATTATTCAGGTTAACTTTGGTTAAAAAAACATCAGATTATAGCTATTTATAGCTAGGTGTGTAATTTGCGTTAGGTGTCCAAGATTTCTACTCGAGGTGCATTGTGTATTTGGTTGTTAGAAACCTTTTCGCGTGTTTCGTCCGTGGACGTAACCTTTGAGAATGAACCACGTTATTTGAGAGTCTCATGTGATTCATGTTTAGCTTGAATGACTCTTGGTTTTGCGTTTAGATCAATGAATAATGAATATGAGAATCTTATTATTCATCTTTTTCATAAATAGCATGTATCATATTTGGTAATTGAAAAACTTAACAATTTCAAACAGCCATCAAAATTTTTATCTTATACACTTCTGATAACATAATTCCTAGTCATCAAAGATTCATAAAAGTCAATATGATTACATCAATGACTAGATCAAATATTGCAGCAAGTGCACGTCGTAAACTCATATATTGCTGAAAGTACGAAGATTTTATAGATTTCCACAAGTTTATTTTTATCTGACATTATAGTTGCAAACATGACTTTGAAACATTTTCTTATCATCATTCACTGTATTATATTTTAATTTGTACACCCAATATTCTATTTTCAATAAGTTCAAAAAGTGAAATATTCATTATCTTTGAAGTTTTTTCATTAATCTTGTAATACATTTGTACGTTTATGTCCATATTTTATTCAAATTATTTAAAAAAAATTATAATTTTTTATTTTTTTGTCTTTCAACAACAAAACACCATCATCATTAGATTTAATATCATATCCAAAACATGAGGTTCAATATTTCATATGTTACATCTGATGGCATCATCAAAATCTCAAAAAATATATGAATCCTTGTTTAAAATTTTAATCAAAATTTATGAACATGATATTTTTTTTAAAAAAATATTTTTTATTTATAAAGTATACATATGAAAATTTATGTCAATAAATTCAATACTGTAATCCTAGAGTGTTGATTTATTCAAATAAAATGTTTAAAAATTTTGAAAATACTAAATTATTTTTTAAACAATGAAATAAAGTTATGCATAATGCTTACTATATACATCATCAACATATATTATGAATCTCATAAGAAATATTAGTAACTTTGTGGATAACTATATTAGTTTTAGTTCATCAAACTTTTATGAAACCCATTTCATTAAGTTTAAAACATTAAGTTATTAAATGTTTTGAATGATTTCTTTTTTTACTCATATGTAAAATTAAAAAAATATATATAGATGAGTTAATCCATAAAATTTGAATCATCTACAAAATTACATCCAATGCAAACACAATCAAATAAACGTTAGTAATATGACTTCAGTCCGAAAGTTTAAGGTTTAATTCTGGAATTAAGGGTTAAAACTTTAGGGTTTAGGATTAAAAAACCTAAAAAATCAACTCGCACAGGTGGTTGTTATAGTTGTCATAGATGTTGTTGGCTTACCCCTTTGCTTTGTTGGTGTGTAGTAGGATTAGCCACAAACGAAAATCTAGTTTGCTTATGTTCTCGTCAAAACAGCTGTGATCGATCCTGCTAATGTTGACGTCAATGTTGTTATTGTTAATATTCTTTTGTGTGTTAAAAGCACTACTGAACAAGAAAACAATGACTACTACTGCAAGAAGAAAAAATGCCTCGAACTAAAACCTAGTAATGATCACTTTCTTCTTTGCCCTACTCACTCGCTATTCCGAGGGCGCTATCTTGCGACTCATCTAAATCTTCCAAACTTCATGCAATTTTTGCGATTTGACCCTACATATCGGAACTATTGGTTTTGATATGTAGTTAATCTGATAGGAGGGGACTGCGTCCACCAGCTGACAAATATCACAAGGAGACGACATTCTGATATAGTGAGCCTGAAGACGCCCTCTCCATTGTCATAACTGCTCAATCAAAATAATTAAGGCAGCCAGATGACAATCATCACTAATCATGCAATCACAAGGAGACGACATTCTGATATTTGCGCCTGAAGACGCCCTCTCCATTACCAAAACCCCGTATCACGGCGCAACATCAGTGAAAATGTCCAGCTTTGGAACCACCATAGAAGTAAAACAACCACCAGGTCTCAAACTTTCTACACCTCAAGAAGAAGAAGATGATGATGGGGGTTTGAAATATCTGTCTATTGTACATTTTACTCGAGTCAAAACGGAGTTGGTGGCGAAAGGGCCCCAAGGAGAGCCGCATAAATGAGACTGCTTTTCCGGATTTGAGAAAGTCCAATTCATGCGTTACGAGCAGCACTCACATGCATGTCTGGGACAGGTCTACGGTGATTTCGAGCGAGTCATCATGAGACTGGAGGGCCGAATTTGTCCGACTGACAGCGTCTGCAACGGAGAGGATTCGAATCGAGGCCGAGGCGGAATCTATGGCAGGGCTCGTCAGAGCTCGTGATTGCGCGAATTCAGAACCACTGACAGACCGAACGGGCCGACGAATGACAGGAAGTCAGGTCTGGGGCCGAGAGATGACCACCCGTTCATTTGGAGCCGAGAAATCCGGGTCGCTTTGGAGATGGTGGCCAATGGGATTTTCGCACGGAGGCTCTATGGGCCTCAATGCTAGGGCACCGGAGCAAACCCAACGGCGCATCACCGAGGACCAAACTTCTACTCCAATAGTACGTACTCCTTGTGAACGAGGCAAACTGGTGACCGCTGGTTGGGCAATCTGGGACGAAAGTGCTAACGAGTGTTCGAGAGGGACAATGGTACCCGCATGCATTTGTGACAGACTGCTGGTTGCTGTACTGTAATTTGTCATATGTTTTGTTATATGTTGTTCTTGGACCAGAGGTTCGTCGTCTTGGCCTACATGCAGGATTGATAGAGAATCGGAAACAGCATTGGCTGATCGGACGATGCTCCATCGTTCCTGCTGACTCCTCGACTGCAGTCGAGATCAGTGAGACACCCCTCTCAACTTGCACTTTAATTTGGTCGTATACATTTAATATGTTCTAATTTTAGTCTCGTGGACATCAAACCTCATAAATACACACCATATTGAATTATATTGGATCTAATATTTTGTTTTATTTCCATAAAGATATATATTCGAATATTTCAAATGTACATATTTTAATACAGGCATACTTTTTTACTTTTTTTTAAAAAAAAAAATCTTGTAGGGCCATGGGCATGACCAGGACTCTTCAAATATGGCATTTGGGGTGTTCTTGCCATATTTGTTATAAATAATTTTTGCGTGATGCCATAAATAAGAATGGAAATTAACTATTTAAAAAAATTCGTTCTCTCTTGTTGATGTTGATGAAATGTTTTCAAATAAGCATAAAATGTCATTTAATCTCTCTCACGAACTTGACTATGGATTGAAGATTTTCACTTATGGTGTCGTTACATACGTTTTGTATCGCTTTTGCCAAGTATGAGCTGGGGAAAAAATATTTAACAGAAGCGAAAGCCCGGCTAGAACCACAAATTACTTTAAGGTTCCATATCAGCTACAGCTGGAATCACAGCATCTTCAAAGTCAACACTTGGCAAATATGTAATGAATATTGTGCTCTGTAATTACACATCGAACGAATTTTCTTTTAATACTATCCTACTCATTTTTTTTGGATCGGATGATCAATTTTATTTGGATAATAACGTAAACATAATCGACACAATTCTATTACCTTTTATTTGAGTATATATTCATTGATTGAATGAGAAAGAGAAGATATACTCCGCGAAATAGTGCACCAGTGCCAAATCCGTGGAATTTGATGAAGTATGGATTACTTTTGAATTTAGATTTTCCAAACTATGTATATTGGAAACTTTGCTAATGTTTATCCTGAAAATATGAGCGTGAAGGGAGATTTTTCCATGGTTAGGTAAGAGAAAGATGAATATAGTTCATACTTAATGATATTGTCACTCTAGTAAATGATACATTATAAACAATTCAATTAAATTAAAATTGTGATCATAAATAAAAAATGACCTGACGCCATGATAGATTGAGATATGACAAATTTGGCAAATCACAAGTTAACAAAGGCTTGGGCATGACCCAAAGCTCGAGTGAGGTCACTGAGAAATCACGTTCCTATCCGAACGTGATTTCTCGTATGATTTCACGTTCGGATAGGAAGGCAAGAAGGATAAGAGGGAACGTGGAGAACGTGGAGTAATATGGCTAAAAGGTGTCCCGTGGCAGTAAGAGCATCCAATCAAGTGATCTACGGATGAAACAGAATCGGCTAGGCCTCACCTGCATGAATTGAGGGCAAAAAATCTAGACCGTGACGAAGGCAAGGATGTAATCCTTGCCTCTTGGGCTCTGCAGCTTTCGCTCACTGGGGCATTTGTAGACCTCACGGCACTGAGCATTACAATCTCGGCAATACTCTAACTCCCATGTAGCGCACAGTACAGTAGTTTCACTTTTTCCCCTTCGCCTCTTTACGCAGCAAGACGACCTAAAGACAGCCCACCTCTCCAGTCCTGAACTTCAATGACTCAGAAATGAACTTCCTAATTCAGAAAGTTGTTGGATGATACCACTGCTACTGCACCGGCGGTTCGATTCGCTCCATCATCAACAGGATTTCCAGTAGCAGATGTGCACAGGCATGTGGTGTTAGTGGGTGGTGTTGAGATCTCCTTCCCTGCTGTGTTTTTAACTAGTTTACATGCATCATCCAACTTGAAGATTACAAGCTCTACAAGATTTGAGGTGAGTTTTTCGTACTTGTACCTGCAATCATTTCCACCCACTTTGTCCCCCACGGCATTAAACTCCTTTTGCAATTTTCTTTTTTTAGTCCCTCTATGGTTTGATCAAAACTCCCCTGCGCATACTAAATGGCTCTTAATTTTGTTATCTCATCATCACAAGTCCTTTTCGTGGTACACACTTGTTGGTATTTATTTATTTTGATATATAGAAATCTCAAAACATACAAATTGTACTATAAATTATACATATATTATTATTATTGATATTATCATTATTGAGTTGCGGAATCTTGATGTAAAGTTGCTACTGCCACAATCCCATTTTTTCAATTATATATTACATGGTTGATAGTTATGTGATCAAAACGAATTTTATGATACGTCAACTCAATATGATCAGAAGCCAAAGACAAAGCGTATATGATGTATCATACATCTCAGCAGCATAGTGAAATTGGTCAATGAAAATACAGTTATGTCTTGTGTCATGTACGAATGACTTCGACTTTGTTGTCTATTTAGTGAATTTGAATTCACGTGACTGTCACTAAGGTTGACATCCAATAGTCTGCACTTAGTGCGAACAGTGCACTTGGTCCAGTTAAAACTGGATTTACTATTAGGGTTGGTAGCGACAGTTCTTTGCCGTGCGTTGATACAACACACAAAAACACCCTGTAACAATTATGGAATTCACTTACTGCAATGACAGAATTTGTGAAACCACTTGCCATTAATGATCAGATGAATCCAAACAAACTCGAAGCCTCTCACTGTCAATATCGCTGGATCTCTGTACAGTACACGGTATTCACTCTTGGCAGGAGTGGAGACTGCTCACGTGATGGCGAAGAATCAGATCGATTCTGGTGTGCACAACAACACCAGCAGTTTCTAAATGCGCCTCTGCTGCATTTCACAAAGCAACCTTCGGAGATGTGACTTCGAGAGAATTCGAAGTCGGTACGTTGCACTAGAACGCTCGACGCTCAATTTGCAAGACGAAGCTTTGACTTGCCACGTCCATGTCTGAGTGCACTTCCATCTGTTACTACTCGACGAGTACGACGATTCCCATAGTGGTATAGAGCATCGGTACCTATCGTGGTGGGCAAGATTCGACTTTCTCAAAGGGATGGCCAGCCTTGATCCATTTCGGTCAGAACCAGGCGACATGTTCACTGGAAACAAGGGTGGCCTCACTGAATAGCAAAGAAAATGAAGCCCATTGACGAAACCCCCAGAAAGCAGTAATATTTTACTCCCTCTCATCATGTATTCCACCGATAAAGTCCCGCTGATATTATTCTCATATTTATACATGAGAATGATGTCAGCAAAACTATGTCATTGAATCTAGTATTTGACCTCCTATTTGTAAAATAGAATATCACTGGTTAAAGATACTTTACAAGAAATTTCAATATCTGATTTTATACCGCTTCGAGCGACAATCATTAGCACATTCTCTTGATTTCATATTTTACGTCGTGTACTTGGTTCCATATAGTTCCAAGAACAGATGAAACAAAAGATGACTTTTGCAACTTTTGCAACTCTTATACTTCTGACATTATCTTTTTACCTATCTTAGTTCAACCACAAATTTAGTTGATCACTTCCTCTAAATTGTGTCACACGTATTATAGATACGTAGCACATCTTTGACAATAACATAGTATTCTCTAATCAAGTATTAAATTTTCTACAGAATCATTCATCAAAATTTTGAGCAGCACTTACTTCGTGTGAAGTACAGTAATCTTTCTCGCACAGCATAGAACAAACCACATCATTAATAATAGCATGGCTTACTATACTGTATTGAGTCATGACAATAACAGCTGCGTCCAAGTTGTTCTTACACACTAGAAAGGTAAACAGTCAATGGAGATGTATCCAGCAAAATACCTTGTGGCTTTACTTAAATCAACGGGCTCATTGAGTACCACGCATAAAAGATTCCATCTTACTGTTTTTGGGTCTATTTGAAGATTTACTGCAGAAGTGATTCTGTTTGTAGCGCTTCCAAAAGGAGACCAGCAAGATTAAGTCGAGTGATTTGAGCCAAAGAGCGTACTTAATTGGGATGTGCACCTAAACTGGTGCGAACTTAAGTGGGAGGCTACTGTAATTGACAGTGCCTATAATTGTTTTCATTTGACAGATGTGTTGCTTTACTGCAAGGATTGGTGGCCCTTGGTGGAGGCAGCTTTGTTATCTCTCCGAAGAAGTTCGTGACTTTTGGTGAGCAGTAATCTCTATCGACTGCAACCTCTCTGTACCGTCTGTGATCGAGAGATGCAATATTTGCAGGACAAATCTGTGCAAAAGCATGTGACACTCGAACGCAGCCCGAAGACTAAGTTGGGGTTGAACTGTGTTGAGCTCTGGCCATGCCTTCAGACAACGACCGACAGACATCAGCGTGGAGACTCCATTGTTCCACCACACTGAGGAAAATTTCAAGAGATATGACAGATATTATTGACGTTAGGCGGGTATGCGGTCGAGCTACAAGCACGCCTCTAGTGTTTTCCTTGTCTCATGCAACAGTCCAAACATGGCTTGTCTGACTTCTTCTCACTTACCATTCTCTAAATTTGGCCCTCGCAGAACCTCTGCCTCTTTCCTTCCCCTATCCCCATTCTACCTAACCCGCCCTTGTCAAGATGGGAATGACTTCTTTAATCTTTTTATGACAGATACTTAATCCACTCGACGTCTGTGTGGATATAAGTGCATGGTGTGTACATGGTAGAATGTTGGAGCTATGGTACGTGTCTGCTTCTCTCTCTTGTAAACTTACAGGTGAAAACGGCGACTTATGGGTAGAAAGGAAGATGGCTATCCCATCCGGAAGAAAACTCAGCAAGCTGAGGGAGTACAAACAAGCCCTGCATAGAAGGAAAGAGAGTATACTTGTGACTCATGATTATTTCCACCCACTCTAGAAATTATATGAAATGGGTCGTATATTTGATTTGATACATTCATGTGAATGTATACCATCCACACTGTATACTCACACGCCGGTGCTACAACTTTATTGACATCACGCTCTCCACGCTGAGTGTCCAATCTCCCGAGGTATGTCGTTAACTGAACTTCTCTCTCTAGCTGCATGTTCTCTCTGTCGTATATTTGATTCTCTGCAAGCGACTGTTTACTATATTTCTCTCTCCTACTGAACATTCCCTCTGTCCCATATATGTGATGATGTGCCATGTTTGTCGCACATTCACGTCTCTACAATTCTCCATATCCTACATCATTATCATTGATTCCTGATGTGAGGGCATTCCCTCCATCCGGAGTGTCTACTCTCCCAAATTACGTCGCAATATACATCTCTCGGCAATATGTGTGACTGTCAGGTGGATGCCTGAAGTGAATAGTCAACATTCCACCTTGGTCTCTTCTCCTTGATTGACTCCAATTACTAGAAAGAATTAGAATGGGGATGTATTATCTCATTGTTTCGGGAACGAAGCTCGACGATGCTCTGAAATGATCTCAACTTCTTTCATGTGGTTTCCATCGAATGTCGTGCTTACGATTTTAGAAATTCATTGGTGCTCCAATGGACACGTAAGTCTTTAGAATGTGTCCTCATGAGCTGAATGCAACAGTTCGTGCGACATACGATTCCCTGCTGAGCCTTCTGTTCGGTTATAATGCTCTATTTCTTAAAGCGTCCGCCCTCTGTGAACACCTCCATTTGTCATGTGTGATATCTCTCTTCTTTGGTCTACGCTCCCTTCTCCAAAGTCTTAAGGTTACCGATGCAAATGACTTTGGGGTTGATTCCTTAGAGTTCGGCGAGAAATCCGGCAGGCATTTTCTTCAGCTCGATCGCAGTCTGCAAAACTGTTTGGTAATATTAAACTCAAGATACGGTAAAAGGACATTCAATAAAATAACCAAACTGATTGCAAAAAGAAACCATAGATAGATCTCAGAACCATCTGTTCCTTTCTCCAATCCCATCGTCAAGTCACGAGGATCAACTCTAGAAGTCTTGTGTAAATCACCAATACCTTGGTTGCTACAAGAGATAAAAATTCCCTGAAACTTTCACTTTCCTCTTTGAGCTTCATGCACTGACTCGAGAGCGAGGAAAGGTTGTGTCTACATACACGAGGTAAGGCTATAGATAGAACATAAAGATATGTACATTTTATGCTCCCAAAAACTTCAGAAACCACAATAAAACCTTCAGAGAACAACAATATGTTCAACCGTTTACAATGTCATGCATGTCCTGTCTTATTACTTCGTTGTGATTCTAATGGTGGTACTGTCTAGGGAGACAGCTCTAATGTACAGAGCCAAGCTAATCGTGACATGATCGTGTGTGATTTAAATAGGATATTATCCAAATGATATGAATGATCCCCGCAAAAGGACTTAGAAGAAGGACCAATGCAACGTTGATAGCCTGACGTGTCTAGTTACTACCTTGAAGCAACTCCCGTTTGATTAGCCATAAGACACTCAGACTAATAACGCTAGTCTGGTACATTTTCTAAGATCTCTCTCCTGCTACCACTTTGGACCAGCTCCTTTCGGCCCGCATTCGAAGCAGAATTCGGCAGAATGGGCTCTGGAATCCACAGTTGCGGATAAAGCAGGAAAAATGTTATAACTCTTCCACGTTATCTACAGATGAGAAATACAGATAATGACCGCACCAGATTAGCCCAGTGACCACATTAAGAAGCAGAAAACTTCTATGCATCTGATGTATTTCTTCCTTATGTCTACAAATCCGGTAGACGACTTATCAATTTGCATGAACAACATAGATTGGAATCTATGTTGGAACACCGCGACAGGTTAGTCATCGACCAGTTACTCAAATCTAATTGGGCTCATGTTACAAGATAAGAGAACTCAGAGGGGGAAGCTATTGTGGCAAACCGAACATGTGCTACGGACTTCTAAGGAGCAGCGCTCGGGGTCTCATTTCTAGCTTCTGCTCCAGAAAGCTACCATGAGTAGTTTCTAAAATCTTGATACTTTACATGAAGAGAGATGTTCTATGGACAGAAGTTTCAGATTTGACGAACTCTCTTATGAGAAGAGACTCAACGTTGCTATTGCAAGGACTCTAGCTTGCAGTTTCCATGCGTGAAAACGTTGACATGATACAGAACTACACCTAACTAGTCTGAAAAAAAAGCATTTGTTACAAAACCGTTGAAATCAAGGATCATCCACAGATCACTTAAATTTGTTCGGTACTGGGGTTCCTGCTTCAAGTGGTATATATTCAGCAGCTGCAAACTGGACTGGAATACTTTATTCACCTGACAAACCTGGAACATATCAGAAAGATTGACATCAGTACACCGAATTCTTCCGTAACATACACGGCTTTGAAGCCTCCAACATACCCTAAACTTCGCAGGTCTTACGATTTTTTGGAAGAACATCAACAACATCCTCCAGGTAATGAGATGTGAAATGTATTTGATACGTGCATTTGGACGTTCAGAAATTGACAATCAGTCTCCAAGTTAAGAGTTGGCGAATCTAAGAAAGCATCACCTGCGCAAAGAGGTGATCATCGATCAACTCATCATCTCCGGCGCTCTTGGAAGCACCTTTCAAATGCGACAGAAAGTCGAGCACACATTGCATAATAGTGTCGATGCATCCTTTGACTCCTTGAGTATTCGGTGAAAGAAAGCACCTGCGAAATGGAACTCCAATAAGAACGAAGACTATCTTATAATACTTCTTATAAAAAGACAACTCTTGATAAACTATATCTTGACAAAGATGAACTTCGACATCTTGCTGACAGCATTTGGAAGGAGCAGATATTCTCACTCATTTATAGCACCCTCCAGGTAAGCACAATGCAGAGCGTTCAAATCCTGCATATCGTTCACCTACACACAGCTCGGATGCGCAACATGCACAATATCAGTCTCCTTAGCCTCAACGCATACATCATGATATTTTTAAGGTTCAACGGTACGCCTCAATTTGAAGTGATATGAACGAGCTTAAACAAAGTAAGATAACAACTTAAAGAGTGTTCGATCACAACTCGCTTCGATTCCAACAAGCGACACTCCTTACCAAAAATTTAACTCTTCATCAAGGATGAATACTTCGTAACGCCGAATGCAGATGCTTACCTCCAGTTGGATATCGTGAAGAAATTTGCTCCAGACGACATACAACAGTTTGGACTCCACATAGCGTTGTACGGTCGTTACGAGGTGGTATATCTGTTGCCTGTGAGCATCGAAAACGATAAACGTATTTCGTTGAAAATGAAAAGCTAGTCACCCTTCATGACAAAATGGGAAAACCCATTCAAGAAATCCGATTGACGTCTTCGTGTCCCAACACGTTCTGGGAGCATAAAACGAAAGGTAAATGACATATCTACGCACGAAGAATCTTCAGAACGAAGGTTACGAAACATTAACGTTGAAAGGCTCTTACCTCAGCTGTTGAAGAGTTCGAAACCTGTTTCTTTGCTGCTGGTACTGGGGAGAATGTCTGACTTTATGAAAAGACTTATCCAATCCCTGCGAATCAGTATAGACGGGAAAGTGAGCCAACCCAAAGGAAAGACATGTACAACAGCCAACGAGTTTTGAATTGCAACGTAGCCTAACACCCACATAAGAACGGACACTGTAAAATATTATTCTTGAATTCCTTAAAACAGCTACCTCATCCATATGGCATTCTCCTGTCATACGAGCAGGATGCCAAAACAATGGTTGCACAAAATCAACAGTAATTGCTCCCGAACAACTACTATTGGACAGTGTCAACATAATGTGGCTTGAAATTCCAGACGGGCAACTCGACAGCAAGGCAATCATGGAACAGTCCAATGGCATCCCAAACGTGAGTGGTTAATCGATATGATGTGTACCTGAAGCCGACGCCAGATATCAGCAAGAGCATACACCGCAAGTTTTATCCGCATCAAGAAGGAAAAGATCACATTGTACAACTGAAGAGAGTGGCTGGTCAGAACTAAGGTAAGAGGCCAATCAATCCGGTACTCCAGCGATATAAAGTCGAATGCATCAAGCCCTGCGTGGAATGATTACATTATTTGAATCAAAACGTTGCATGCAAAGGCAAGCCATAGGTGAGAAGAGAGCAAGATTTTAAGTTGACGCGAAAACTTGAGATTATTCAACAAAAGTCTCTTTGTCCTGTAGCCATACTTCACATGGCCAATATACAGATGAGCTCCCATAATACGATATATGATTTGATTTACTGAGAGTTTGCATGTAAACCGGCACAAAGATTGCACTTACTGCTGCAATCGACGAACGGAGCGACTGAGATTTTAGTAGATCCTTGCGCTGAGGCCGCAGAAGAACTTGGTTCTCGTGCCTGAAAACAGACAAGCAACCTTTCTGCATACTCCTCCCCTTCACAAGAAGACTTCTGCAAAGCTGCTTCGAGCATTCCTTGTACCTCCATTTGCCGAAGCTGATGTCCAGACGGACCCCACCTCTGTCCAAGCATAACTCCATTTGTCAGTTTCATATACTGCCAGCCTGTGACAACAATACTCTTGCTAATGCAAAAGCAAATGACATTAGATTTTTTCGTCGAAGGAAAAGTTCTGAGTCCAAGTAATTTGAGGTGATAAGAATTCCATTGGAGCATGAATGTACATTTTGGCAAAGTGCTGCGATGAAGTAATCAGCCCAATCACCCCTTTCCATAAAAAAGTACCGCCGTAATGCGTGGTAGTGATCTTGCAAGCAAAGTCCTTCGTGAAACAATCTGACTGTGAGTGTACTCACTGATTCGTATCTACAAGCCGTTAAGATCAGTACTCTTTCTTGATGAAAAAAAAAACTTGGCAGGATCACGAGATGATGCAGAGAGAGCACTTTTTATGAAGATTACTAATAACCGTTGGTTAACAAGTTAAACAAGATTCAGGTAGCAATTGCAAACTACTACAAAATAGTATCGAGAGGAACAATTAGAAGAGGTGTTGTTTTAATTTGAAAAAAAAAATCGCAGTAAAGAGATCATAACAATTGATGTACATTCAACAAAGTCAGATCAACAACAAAGGTCAATGTGTACGAAAGCATGAAACAATTAAATTTAGAGGATACTGGGAGAGGATCTCCTGGATGACACACTTGCTAACCACGACAGAAAGTGGAATCTCTTCGCCACTAGCCAATACATCCTGGTTAGCAGCACTATCACTACAATGTTGAACCGCACTCTCGAATGGAGATTCTGAAAACCGTAGATACTGCTGCCATTTGAAAGCTTCGTAAACCACTCCTTCCCCTTCTTGAGATTCTAAATCGTATTGTTGATGACGCTCTATGGATCGACGAAGCGCGCTGACTTCACTAGCCAAAGCAACCAAGCCCGCCCCATTTTCTGATGATCCAAGCTCTTGATTCAAGAGTTCTGACTCTTCTATCGATGTTCCAAGAAGATCTATGTCCTTGGAGAATTCTCCGTGTGGGGATTCTTCACTTAATTCACTGACCGGTTGAATCTTACACGTCCTTTTGCCAGTCGAATCTGATCCTTGATTTGAATTTGCCTTACTTTCTAACGTACCTATATATTGCGTTTTCTCACTGGACTTCTTTAGTATATCCTGGTCTAAAAAACTTGACCCAGAAGGGGATGTTAAATCCGCAGTAGTTTCTGAATCTGAGTGCAAACTAGATGAGAAGTTAAGAGGATCAGTCAGTCTACCATCCAACTCCACAAGCAGCTGGGTGTTCCACCCGTTACCCGACTGCTTTGACGAATCAAGGGGTCCAAAGTCACATTCAGACACATGATCAGCTTTGTCCCACTCCAGCAGTAGTAAGTGAGCATTGAGACCTTCAAAAAGTTGGTCTTTAAGGGCCAACTCTAAACTAGTAAACCATGTTGGCTCAACCGATATCTCTGCCTGTTTCCTGGCCGACTCCTCTAAAGCAGACGTTTGTGTAGAATTAAGACCTGCTCTTGAAAGCTTAGTGGTCACATCCCAGGGATGAAATGTTCCTGCAAAGCTTGTGTATGCGTAAAAATGAGGTGTAAAGTCATTTACGGTCGCAGGCATGAGAAAGGGATTGGTTGGAAGCCCCCACAACGGCCAAGATGCTCCTCGTTGGTGATCAGAAATGAGAGATGGAACGTGAAGCTTTTGGGACTCGGGGCTCTGAGAAACACCAGCGACCTTTGCAGGTTCAAAAATCTGAAAGTTGGAAACCTGGAACGGTTCGTAGATTTCAACTTTATCCATCATTTTATGTTCTGACTCCACGGGGCCACAAAAACCATTTTTAACGGCACTTAATTCTTTAAACTCATCGTTCCCATTTGTTGGATACCACGCGGACTTCTCCTCTGAGGGAACTACCTCTTCAAGAGTTGAATCAAGGGGCTCCGTGATATCTATCCCCATGATATCTGGAGATGAAGATTCGGGATGATTTTCCATTACTGGAGCTATTTCTTCATCCCCAACACCAATTCCTGATGTTCTCTTCAATATTCCAGTGCTTCCATCTACAGCACCCCCTGAATTTTCCTCGCCTCCTGGGCTGCCAAATAGATGCATATTAGAATAGGACAAATTACAAAAAGTAGCCACAAAAGCTGATGAAAATCCTTGAGTTGCTCGATGTCGATAACATACAT
Organism: Marchantia polymorpha subsp. ruderalis; assembly: GCA_037833965.1. Classification (NCBI taxonomy): domain Eukaryota; kingdom Viridiplantae; phylum Streptophyta; class Marchantiopsida; order Marchantiales; family Marchantiaceae; genus Marchantia; species Marchantia polymorpha. The sequence continues at coordinate 2,127,974 of AP031357.1, forward strand.
GTCCAAGAGCTAGAACTATGCTTACAAGATGGTTAACGAGGGTGACGCTGCTTCTTGTCGAGACTCCGAGCCTGTGTCTGCTGAAAGCTGCTTGTCATCTACGTTCGTGGTTACTGAACTGATGGGTGGTTTGTCAGCCTGCGGAGGAGTAAAATGTGTATGTGTTAATATCACATAGAATGATGCGGCATGTGTAAAGACACTTATCTATACTTGAGGTAACTACTTATCCTAAGGCCGAGTGTAAAACTTCTGTCCGGAGAAGGTAGATGCATGTGCTCTAGAACCAACCATAAAATTCTTAACCAGGATTGTATAGCATAGACCTGTCTAACCGAAGATTTCTCCCAGCGCTTTAATACTCAAAACAAATGAATATCGAATCTCGGCATTCAGTTGGCATTGCGCAGAAAGTCAGTGACTATACTATAAGCAGTGAGTGTTTAGGGTCTGGAAAGAACAAATCGAACGTAGAAAGTAAAGCCCAGAGATCATCCTGGTTAAGAAACGTCCTCATTTCAGAGTAAAGCCACACATGAATGTGAATGTGAACGCAAAGACCCAACACTCAGCTATACGGGAAGCTGCAATTTGTTGCTCGCCCGTAACCTCTAGGGCATACATGGTCAAAGTTACGTTTACAGAAGATCAGTAAGAAGTTCTGCCAAGGATATGAACGATCAACAAAAGCATTCATGAAAGAGATGGGAGCGAATAAAATATTGGGGAATGTCAGAACCTAGATTGCACATTGTAGCCTACCGTCAACTGAACTCCCACTCCTAAGTAATATAACTTCCAAGATTTAGAGTAATGTGGTGACAAAAGAATCTCTAAAAAACAAGGAAGAAAATATTCTAAAATATTAAGTAAAAAGGAAACGTCAATTAAAAATTGCTAAGTGAGAACTGACTGTAGAAAAAAGTCGGTGGCTTCAACTCAAAACCGTTAGAGCTAGGGGCCGAGGACACTCTATAACCGAGAAAAAGAATGATTAGATGCACATCGTCCATGCTGAACATACACAACATTAGCGAGTAACATTGGTTTACTGCACTCTTACCGCGCTGGAACAGGGAGACTTGTTCTCCATTTGCAGACGCCTGGCAGCGAGTTCTGTGAATAGATTGTCGAACTGCTCATTCAATACTTTCCTATTGTTCTCCCGCTGATTTACAGTTTCTTCAAGCTGCATCTTACTGTAGACAAGCGCTGGCAAATCAACTGAGTTCTTTCTGTCGCCTGCCAGTGAGTCTGGAGAGATGTCTAGACCTTCGAACAGTTCTGAAGGGTTTGTGGTCTTCCCAATTTGCTGTGCTAACTCACAGGTCTCCGCCAGCTTCATCAGAACCTGCAATTGCTGTCCTGCTCGTATCAAAGGGATACGGACATCTTCCAAGAACCGCGGTACAGATACACCTTCCCTCAACTGCACATGGACAGATAATTACCGATAGAAATTTGATCACAATCTTCTTCCGAATCTCCATTACAATAAGGTTTGATCATCATGAGTACACGATATCATAGAAGGTAAACGAAAAGAAAAGCTCTTATTCATCTCACAAACGCTCAGCTGTGTCTCTATCGGCCTTTAAGGATGCATTGATATTGAATACTCCAGCAGCGGAGTAACTCGTTGTGCGATGGTAGAGCAGAGCGTGCGTTGGAGGAATACGCTTCTCATTAAACAAACAACCAGAACGAGATATAGATGGTAGATGCATACTCTAGAATATTTAGGTAAAAACCTTACTTTTAGGTCTGTTGGTTGTACGGAAAAATTTCTCATTCCCCTGGCGTTGATAGTGGATGAACCCCGGTTAAAATCACCTTGCTCAATGACAAATTCACAGAACGGATCTTTGACAGCAGCCTGGTATATCCAGGAACGGATAAATACCGAATATGGCTGATAAGCTCGCTCAAACAGAAACCTCAACAGCTCCATATGAAGAGGATCCACCTCCTGCTTTACAAGGTCCACATCGTGTTGTCAACAAATTCCTGAGCACATCCCCATTCGGAAAATGCATCGATGCCGCATGCAACATTTAGCTGGGATCCTTAACAACAGGTCTCAGATAATTTGAAACTAGAAGGGACCTGAAAATTTTCTAGCAGCTGACGACAACCACAAACGTCATCACTCTGATAGTCTATCTTCAGTGCATACTTAAGTCGAACAAGCATTACAACGTGTCGCGTGCATGACAACTACGACCACTCTCAGAGGGAATATGCACCGCAATAGTGAAAGTGAGATATCCATGAACGGAGATGACTTTGCTATGCATGTTTCACAAACCACTAGTCCCTCACCATCAGTTGCTCGTATAGGTAGGTCAATAAAGCTGCTCCCCTTGGAAAATATTCAAAACTGGTCGTAGAAGTATGATCCCTCCTTGCGTGATCTGACTGAGAACGAATCGAGTTTCCAGTTTCATGATGTTTTTCTTTCGTCTTCGCTTCTGACCATTTTTCTAAATAATCATCATCTCCTACTACATTTCCAGAAAAAGTTTTACCATTCCTCCGGAGACAAATGTATGCCAGCGCCTGCAATTGAACTCTAAGTTCTCTAGTGTGAAGGTAAAATTCTAGTAAGGTGATATCGCGGCAACCATAGCCAATAACAGGACCTGGGTCTTGGTCCCTTAAATGTGCTGCCCTAAACCCGTGTTCTGAAGTATCCTGAAGCCTTCGCAAAGTGACTGACGCAGCTAGCGTATTCAGAGCAGCCGAATGCCCGCGGAGAACAGTTTTCACAGCGGCAGCGAAAGCCTGGTTTACAAGGCAACGAGAGGACAACACGTCAGGATTTGAAGTGCCGCTGCCTGATTTTGCTTGGCCAACACCTTCCAGTCCTCCGTTTTCCTCTTTATCTACATCAGAAGGACCGTTCTTCAATGAATTCTTCTTCTTTTTCTTCTTCTTCTTCTTCTTGCTTTTACTTTCCCAACGCGGGTTGTCTTCAGAGTGGCCCCAGTCATCATGTCTTCCATCAAGGAAAAAGTTCACGAAGGCATCCAATTGACGCCTCAGATGCCCTGCACGAACCACTAACGACAGCACCTTCCCCAGAGCTGTCGCAGTAACAGATCGTGTCCACAGGGTTGTCAAATTTTGACTACTTTTATCTGCGGATGTTGCATTATAAGACCTTGCCAGGCGTTCTAGCTTCCTCACGGCAGACGGCAAACCTTGAAGAGCATACAGAGAATCCCGTACCACGTCGGATTCCTGGAGACAAGCGAAAAGGCCAGTTGTTACTGACTGGAAAGACATGAATTCCATAAGGATGCTCTCGGTGCAAAGTACACAATTTGACCAATAAGAACTGAACGTACATCCTCAAACCCATCGTTCGTGGATCGGACAGCTTCGACAGCTTTATCCGACGAGTCTTTGGAGCTAGTCATAACCACGGTGACCACTTTTTCCCGACACATTGTGCTCAGATCAAGCGATCATTCACCATTGTCCTCGATGAGTCTGCAGCAACCAAAGAAGAGAGTGAGCAGAGCCTGCCTTTCCCGCCCTGACTGATCCAATCGATCATCAACAGACTTCGACCGAAAGTCAAGACTAGAATGGAACGAAGGCAGAATGCGACACTCTGCAGCTCAAATTTCCTGCCATCCACAGTCATAGGGCTCAGACGTCTGGACACCTCATGGGGTTCTCGAACCAGCTCGCCAATTCCTCTTCCCTCCGAAAAGCCGTCACGACAATACGTACATGATTTGCACTCCTCGCCCTGGACGACCGGCTGAGCTCGGGGTCGACAGCGGCCGGGCTCCCGAGAGACCGGCGCAGTTTCGGCAACATACTTGATCGGCGATTTTACAAAATCCCAAGCTCCGGACCCTCTTGCAACAGTGCGACGTCGTTCTGGTCACGCATTGCGCAGAATGGCGCCGAGCAGCGGGAGTGGTCCCCGGCTTCCGAGGCCGGCCTCGATGTGCGCTCGTGCATTTAATTTCGAACGTCGCGCTCCTCTATCCTAGAGGGTCATAAGTCTCGTCATACAGGGACGCCGTGCTGTGTGCCTTGGCTCTCTCTCTCTCTCTCTCTCTCTCTCTCTGTGAATTTCACGACGCCAGTTTCATTCATCTTTCACTTCTATCTAAGCAGCGCATTTGAGCTTTCTTCGTCGTTCGAGCCTAAAGATTTGTCCATCCTCCCCTCTTCTATATGACATCATCCCTTACCTTCGTTTCGCTCTCACCGTCCCAAAACCCATACTCGTGTAAGGAAGAGATATTTAGAATGTAGTCAATCCATGAACCATTATTTCGATGAGTTTCTAAATGGCTATAAATTGAAAATACTGTGCTCGGTATGATCTTTAGAGATTTTCGTACCGGTACATACCAAAGAAGGCGATCTAAACCCAATGCTTATAGCCTTCGAGGGCTGAAAATAAATGAAACTAGGTAGCAATTACTTTTTATCGAGTAAAATATGATGTTGATAATTTTGCAGCACAAGATATACTCTTGTACGGGGGGTGTATATTGCAATGCATGTTAAATTTTATCAACCATTCAAACAGATCGTTCTCTTAAGACATTTCATGATAAATGACTAAAATAGTTCCATAGATGCCTTTGTATATGTTGTTTGTGAGTGCAGAAAACATTCCTTACATAGATTTCATTAAGATTTTTCTCAAAATTTTGATTAAATTGACTTCCAAAATATTTTCACGTGTATAAAAAAATTTATATATAATCTTAAATAAAAAATTATTATAATCATTTAAAATATAAATTCCAGGAAGAATATCACTTGAAAAAATTTATTTATTTATCTATTTATATTTTTTGAGTAATATTTTTGGAAATTGCGATATGTATATCGCAATGTTTACACACTCATATTATCAATTTAGTATTAAAAATATCAGTAGTTTGAGTTTTGAACTAACAGTTTCCATGCAAAGAATAATCACGTACTTTTGTAAAGCAATCAATTTAAACAGGTCAAAATTATTATGAAATAAACATCAATCTTAAGTTTATTTTACTGACAATTTTATCTGGGACTAAACTTTGTCAAATTAGATCAAATTGAATCATCTTTGTTATTATATATTTGATATTTAAATTTTAATCATTGAAAAAACACACACAACTGAAAAAAAATTACAATTTTTTTTATCATATCTAATGAGTTTTTTTTAGTGCAATTTTTTAAGGTTGATAAATATAGATTATGTTAAATCTGTAAATATTTATACAATCAATCAGAGAAATACATCTGCAACAAGATCGTTCTAATCTATGAATTTTTTATGAATTTATAATAAAATAAAATCTCCAAATAATGGATTATAGATAAAATACATATTCATTTGAATCTTAAAAAAATAATTATATATTAATTTCACTTATATTTCAGTATTGCATAAATTTACATGGCTAGATTATACTCTTATTCTTATCAATTTCATACTTTATTTTAAATCTATATTATTAGTATTATCTAGTTGTGATGTATATATCAAAGGTTTGTATATAGTCAAATTAAATAACGTAAAAGGTGATGAAACAAGAACATCTCATACTAAAAATTTTCTTTCAATATGTTTCCATCAATTTATAATAAGACATTCAAGAAAGGATAAATCATTCATAGCTACTTTTTAAACAAAAGATTAAAAAAAAGCTTCCAATAATTTTGTTCCTAGTCTACTTCTCATAAATGTTCATTTTTAATTATTTTTATCATTTATTAATTTATTATATACAAATAAATAATTTGACGTCCTAGATCACGCATAATAATTTCCAAAAATTTTAAATTTTTATGTTTTCATCCAAAAATAATCATATTAAATTTCACACATTGTCATTTTACAATAAAATTAATTACAAAAATTTTACAGTTTCATGATCTTCATCAAATTAAAATGTAATAAAAGGTAAAATTGAAAAAATTAAAAATCATTCCAAGTAGATATATTTGAAATAGGCAATTTACTTTCATGAGTTTTCATTATATTTCAAATGAGAGATATTTTGTGTAATTTTTGTGTCCAGCATCATACTGCGATTATTATGAAAACATTATTTGAACATATACACTTATTTACATCATATCAAGTTTGCTCATACAAAGTATGCATCTATTTATACAAAACCAAAAAAATTGAATAGATTCAGAAATTAGAATGAAACACTTGTTATAGCAGATTATAGTCGGATTGTTTTTTAGTTTTCTTCTTACATCTGATCTTTAAACTAATTCATCCAAGTATCTCATCTGTTATTTTCTATATTTGCAAATGCTGAAAACATTTCATTTACATTTACCAAGTAAAGAAGAAGACAAAGTATTGTAAGAAAAACCTGCTAATATATATATATATATATATATATATAAAAATTTTTATTCATGCCAAAATTTGAATGTCATGAACAAGATAGAATACAATTTGAACACAATGGATGTCATTAATTTTAATCAAATAAACATTGAAAATTTAAAATGCTTGAGTTATATCCATGTGATATTAAATTATTTTTCTGGATTATTTTTTAATCCTAAAACTTGTATTTAGATTTATCTCTACTTAAGAAATTTGTTCGCCAATGTATGAAATGTACAATACCACTGATGTTTGTAAAATTGAAATATTTAGAGTTAATGAATTTAATCATAACTGCACTTATATTGATGTGCATAACGTATCTATGAGAAGATTGGAAAAGTCTTTCAATAAAACATGCACAAAATAATAAGATCATATATAACATAAAGAGTAGTTTTTTTCCCTTTAGATTATACAATGATATGATAGTTGACGTCATATCAAACAAAGAAGCATGAATTAAAAAATGAGTTGTAAGAAGATGTGAATGTAAAGGAGTCAAACAATGATTCCACAAGAAGCTCGTCCCAAATCATACAGCGGGCGTCTAATCTGTGCATCAAAGATCAATCTTTGTTAAACAAGACTCATAAATACAGTTGGGATTGGCAGCAAGATCTCACTGCGGATGGCCAGTTTTCTATCTAACTACCGTAGTAGCTGTCGTTCGATTTGTTGATTTTAACGTGTACCGTCTCTGGAATCTGGAAATTGATCACAGGAAGAAGTTAACAAATAAATAAATAAATAAAATAAGATATAATATTAAAAAATTCATGAACACTTGAACCTATTTCAATTTCTATTAAGAATGTAATGAACCCATAAATTTCTAGTCGAAAGCACATCCGTTAAGCAGCCGGTCTTATTAATCTTTGAGAATGAGATGTAATGACCGAATCGAACAATAACATCATACCGCAGATAAACCGAGTGCTTCATCCTAAGGAAATCTACAATTGGGTAATTGGTAAAAGGGAATACATTTCTAGCGTAGTTGTAGTAACACTTGTGCATCATTCTTGTAAGTGTTAACATATTTTATTGCCTATCAAAGTTCAACAGCGCACATGTTCGTGTGAGGAAAGCAGGGTTACTTTCGGCCATGGCAACCACTGCCAAATCCCAATCTTAGGTTACGGATGCCTTATTTCGTGATCCTTTCACGGGCAGGAGATGTGCTGACCGACATCGTTGAGCACGGCTATAAATAGCATCATCAAAAGTCGGAAAATCGGGAGCTTTTTGGTGGAGTTTCGCGCTCTGCCCGCAGCTGCTCGTACTCTTTCCGCTCACACAAACATTCACCACGTTGACCAATTGGATTTATGGCAAGAATCAGGATCAGGGTTGTCGCCTCGTCAACTGGCCACTCTTGGGTTTAAGTCGGAAGATCTGATTGGCTCGATTGAGAAACCGTCAAAGACTGATTGCTATATGAAATCTCCAGATTCTGTGTAAAAAGCGACCAATATAGTCCAGACTCTGAGGTGTCGAGTTGTGAACTTCACAGTAGACGCCAAACCCCTTCCTTTCTTTTTGCGAACGCGATGATTGGCTTGTACAGAATAGGTTCTGGCAATATGAAGCAGCCCTTCTGGCCCCAAGGCCCAGGAGCAAAATTCCGATTGCAAGACTTTTACAGTCAGCACCAAGTCAGCTACGACTGTATTGACCTATTAAAAATGATCAGATAGCGATGCCATTGGCTTAGTGAAATCCGGTTCTTGTTGGCGTGCCCTGTAACTAACTCTATTAATCAGAAAGTACGAGATTTGTGCTCCATGGATTTGTGCCTCCACCTCTATGCTATCCTCATCTCCCGGTCTCGACAGCCCAGTACGGTACCAGACGCAAGTGGGGCTTTCAAATCCTGGACCAACCGACGCTGTGGACGATGCTTTGCTGGAACGACGGTTCAATGACGTGAAATTCGGTGCGGAGAGGGCAATGCCAGGGGCTCCGAGTGCCATAAGTGACATGTCTTCCGGCTTACTAGCCTAGCCCCATCTTAACCACTTCTTACATCCGCGTACGACTTGATGGGGTCTCGCCATCTTTTGTGCTCTATCACTCACTGTATCATTCTATATCCTTCTTCCGGCTGTTTGATACAAAATTCCATGGGCACGACAAATCTGCACAGTTTATCAGCAAATTCACTCCAACTGCCAATACAGTACACACTATCACAAGCACCCCATCAAGAACAAGAAGACCTTTTCCTACATACATATATATATCGGAGAGTATATATATATATATATATATATATATATATGGAGAGAAGGCGTGAGATCTGCAATGAGAAAAGAGTATTAACTGCCCGCACGAGAGTCAGAAGCAATGCATTTAATCCGGGTCTAGATACTGTCAGAGAAGAAAATTGCGATGACGCGACGACTCACCGCCTTGAACAGAAATCTAGAGAACAAGGAGTGGAGACGACGAGTGATGGCTTCAAGAGATCACTCTTGATGATCCGGACTTCATTACATTTTCTTTTCTGAATATGATAGGCCGATTACACCTGCTGCCGCTGGTGGCAGCCACACATCTCTAGTGATGACTCCTTGTCACCTTCAGGCGAGCTATCGCGAGCCGACTATGATACTCATTCGTATCGTATAACGCCTTCCTAGTCCACGGGACTAGAAAACACAACTTGAGCTGCGAAGCGCGTAGAGCTTCGATTCTCGGTGAGCGGGTGAACCTCTGCTGCGTCTTCCTACGGTAGCTGCTGCTTCTTTATCTTTGTCTAGTAATCCTACAGCCTCCCCCGTCCCACGATGAAAGATAAGATGCTAAGCCTGTGGGTACAGATCTCTGAAATGTTTGCCGCAGTGTGGTCACCCAAGTCAGTGACCACGTCATAGTCCTCGATAGTCACCCGATGGTGGCTTAGATGGTCGATCTGTTGGTGTCTCTGTGTGAGCGAAAGGAGAATCTACAAGCTTCAAGCTATGCATTTTGCTTTTGAGGTATAATGTATACTTCTCTAGTGTTTTGTGTTGGTCTTTTGTGGTCGAGAGATAGCCTCGATCCTGCGGAATTTTCCGATATACGCGTCGGGCGATGGGGTAAAATTACAGTCGGCCTCGTCTCCGTCACCTGGTGGATCGGTCGTTGCGAGTCAGAAGGTGACATAGTCGTGGAGGAGAAGCTGGAGGAGAAGATGTGTGAAGGGCGTGGCGTGTGCCCTCCGTTTGGACTTCCTCAGATGGCGTGCATCGCCACGGAGCTCATTTGGTAGACGTCCACACTCTTCACCGTGATGGGTCGCGTCCCGTTGTTGAAGAGGAACAATCTCGATTTCTCATTGATGGCTAGCGTAGGATACACTCTTGATGTGATGGCCAGCCTGCCGCCTTGCACGAATGTTTCCACGATCGAGTGATCCACCTATTCAGCGACGACGTTCGCACACACAGGAGCAGTCAGTCTACGTCCAAATTTCCCGCCCTAAACATGTTTGATACCCAAAACAATTCAAGTACCACACATCCATGGATGGCGACTGCACTCACCAGAACACGCAGTTCGAGAGTGTCTTCCGTTGGCAGAATGTTGACGAAGCTACCATACACCGTGGTGTCAAGATTGGGTGCCAGAGAGGATCTGCAAACGGGTTCAGCAGTTAAAATTTATTGTCTAAATGTCGAGATGTCGAAAATAATTTTCACGAGACCACGAATTCTTCGGCATCCTTATGGTCTCCGTGTACAGAAGACAACCTCGAGAGCATCCACAGACCCAAAAACTCATCTAAAATTTCTCTAATATTCTTTCATGCGGAGGCAATATAATAATCATATACGCACCTGCTCTGGTCGCTGCACACCCTCGTGGTCCATGCGCCGCTCTTCATTGGCGTGATGTAGAAGAACACAGCAGTGTGCTCGATCAGATTGTCGTCCGTGAGGACGAGGAGACCAAAAGGACCGAACACACCACGGTGAGCGGATCCTCCTTGGCTACAATCGAATTCCTCGTCGGGGACGACGCGATCCACGGTGGTCACGTCTGGTTTCTGGAAGACGACCGTAATATCCAACTGCAGAGATAACACAACACCTAATCAACAGTGGAATTCTGATGAAAATCTATCGGACAACGCAGCGACATTGGCCGAACCGATCGAAAGAGCTCAATTGAATACTCCAGGCACGAGACTGTCGAGGTTACCTGAGGTCCATCTCCTCCCTTCACTTTGAAAATGTCTCTGGGTTCCAACACGGTGCTGTCGTGGGAAGTCAATCCTCCTCTCAGACGGTCCACCTCCTCGACTGGCCACTGAAGAATGTTCGATCCGGTCTTGGCGTCCAACCAGATGGTCCTGGGAAGTGCCTGAGGGACAGTTCACACGATCGGGTCTTTTAATTTCTTGGTGCTGGATTCGAACAAGACGATGCCCGAAAGAAATGCGCGAAGGACGAGGCAGACGCAAAAGATGGAGTTAGCAAAGCAAATTCACCTGAACGGAGGCCCATCCTTTGGTGATATCGTCTTGCTCGCTGTCAGATTCGTTGGCCCAGCCCCAAAGAATACGCCTCGAAGTCTTGGAGTCGTAGAAGGTCTTGGACGCGTAGAATTTGCCGTAGTCGTATCGGGGTCCAATGCCGGGACGGTCCGTGACGAACTTGTGAGTAGCCGTGGAGTAATTGCCGATGGCGTAGTGGTCGTGCCTCGTGTCGTCCAGACTGACCTTGAACACGTACTTGAAGGTGTCCGAGAAGGGGGGCTGTTCTCCGCCGAGCTCAGCGTTGAGCTGCTCGCTCTTGGGGCCCAACAGAATCGAGTGGTCGACTCCGAGCTTGCCTTCCTCCAAGACGGGGTAGAAATCGACGCACTCCCACATGCCCGTGGCATTGACGTGGTGGAGCCAAGTATCCTGCAGTTCCCAGTGCCTGAAGTCTCGGCTGGTGTAAAGCAAGGCGATTCCGGTTTTTTCCACTTTCGCTCCGATGGTGATCCTCCACAGGCCGTCGGACTCGAGCCACGCGGTGGTGGGATCTCTGAAGTCGTGAGGGCTGATTCCGGTCGGATTGAGCAGCAGTGGGTTTTCTGGCACTTTTTTCCACTTGCGGAGCAGTGGGTCGGAAGGATCCACTGGGATGGCCATGCTCTGCGACTGGTGCTGTCCATTGCGTGAGCCCGTGTACATTATAGCCGGCGTCCCGTCCTCGAGAATGGTTGCCGAGCCGGACCACACTCCCTCGATGTCGTACCACTGATCTGGCACCAGGGCCAGCTCCAGGTACTGCCAGTGCACCAGGTCGGTCGACACAGCGTGGCCCCAGCAGATGTTCCCCCACACTGCTCCCTTCGGATTGTACTGATAGAAGATGTGGTAGTAGCCCTTGTAATACATCGGTCCTGCAATCCCCACACACGTTTCAACAGACATGTCACAGACAGCTTCTCGACGCAGCAAAATCAGGACAGACGTGATGGGAAGGACACGCGGACACGAGTGGTGGTAAATCCGCGACATAGTCGGTTCGACAGAACCGACACTTGCGCATCGATCATGGAAGGGATTGGTGCACTGCTTGACAGACCAGGAGAATGTTTGGTGGTCTGTGTGTCGAAAGCTCAACAACCCTTGCCACGTATCCGAGTAGGGATTGGGAAGTCGACAAACACAGATCCCCTGATCCAGCCCTTTGCAGGCTGCTGCTGACAAACGGGTATACTACGAGATACGAAGGAAACTTTGATTGAAACGAGAAGGGCAACTCACCATTAGGATCTGCATCGATAGAAGAGGAGGCCATCAGATCCAGTCATGCACATGAGCCACGATGACAGACAATTGTTAGCACAATGTGGGAATCTAAACTTCGAATTCGAAATAAGTGGGCAATTGACCTCCAAAGATAACTTTCAGAGAGAAATCCCATCGGTATGCCTCCTCCACCTCTCAGATTCGAGAAATTCCTCGATGAACGTTTTAAGTGCTCAATATGCCAAAAGCTGAATATTCTCGTGGAGCTCAAACAAGGTGATCTGTGGTCGCTCGAAAAACATGCGCCAGATGAAACGGAACCTCAAGGGGAAGAATTACGATAGCAGAATAAAATCACTCTAGCACAGAATGCAGAGATTACGATTCGGCTCTCACCATTCATGAAGTTTTTTTCTGGTTGGAAGTGGTAGCCAGTGCGAGATGCTTTGTAGAAAGCATTCTTTGCGTCATCCTGTGAGGGATTGTTGCCGTCGTAAGGTTCAGCGACGAAAGGAGCGCTTAGATATATGACTGTGGCGATACAGCAAACGGCGATCATCAACAGCGTGCTCAATGAAGCTGAGTTGTTCTTGGGTGCCGCCGATGACGTCTCTGCAGGACCTGGTGCTGGTGCTGGTGCTGGCGCTCTTGGCCCTGGAAGAGTCGGCCCTTGGGACCGACTCACGATCGATGCTGCACCAGGCAGAGACACATAGTCCGCTGTTGCATTAGCTGCCTTCCCTTTCTCTCTCGCGGCTCCGGCCCGGGGAGTTTGAGCCTCGAGGTCCGCATTCAGCAACGGGGTTCTCACGCTAGATTTTCCCATTGTTCCAACCTGCCGATACTGCCAGTTTCTTTTCTAAAAGTTCTGCACTCTATAAACCAAACTGGTTCAGTAGCGAGCTGCGTTTTCTCATCGATGAATGAATGTCAGCTACAGGACCGATAGTACCCCAAATCTTCACTACTTATGCGCCAGCTCTTGGCAAGCCTTAAGGAAGGGGGCCGCTTCGTCCCCTGCAGGCTCCTCGGGACCCAGCCTTCCTATGTTCTAACAGTGGTGGCCGACCCCCACCTCTGTATGGCTCGAACGGATGAACACTGGATGCAGAGCGCTGCACACTCCCAGACTTTTATGCGCAGGCCCCCGACGAGCTGACGAGCAGTCAGAGACGAACAGTGAGAGACTGAGCGCGTGAAATCGGATGTACGCCCGGTAAGTCTACTTTCATCCGACCGACCATCGCCCAGAACCACGACGTTGGAACCCAAGGCCCCGGGCAGCGTTGGAGAAAGTCGACGTGCTAGCCTGGCTACTTGCCCTCGAGCATCACCGGTTACCGGCTAATCCGGTCTCCTCCAAATATTATATGAGGAATTCTGTTTCGAGAAGTATGAGTGTGAACGTAAAACGAGCTCGTTTGAGGTGCGCGGACGTAAATCTCCGTGCACCGGGCTCTTCGGTTAAATTTCTGGTGTTTTGAAGTCGTGTGTCACCGGGTCCAGTCCCTTGCAAGGTTCTGACCTTTGCAGGCAATGGTCGAATAGACGGTAGCTCGTAGCGCGGCTGGATGGTGTTGACGGCACAACAGGTCCGCGGAGAAACAAAGAGTTACCACCGCGTGCACATCAAGCAACCCGTTTCAGGTGAGGTGCAACCTCCATTAGTGTGTAGGCACTCTACATAGTGAAAACATTGGGTTACTCGATATCTTATTGGGTTTCTGGTGAGGTGCAACATTCATAGGTGTGTAGGCACTCTACGTAGTGAAAACATTGGGTTACTGTACTCGATTTCTTATTGGGTTTCTGGTGAGGTGCAACCTCCATAAGTGTGTAGGCACTCTACATAGTGAAAAAATTGGGTTACTCGATTTCTTACTGGGTTTCTGGTGAGGTGCAACCTCCATAAGTGTGTAGTCACTCTACACAGTAAAAAACTTGGGTCACTCGAGTTCATACGGGGTTTCTGGCGAGGTGCAACCTCCATAAGTGTGTAGTCACTCTACACAATAAAAAACTTGGGTCACTCGAGTTCTTACGGGGTTTCTGGCGAGGTGCAACCTCCATAAGTGTGTAGTCACTCTACATAGTAAAAAACTTGGGCTACTCAAGTTCTAGTGGGGTTTCAACCTTGAAACCCATTCCCAGAGGCTTTTTCCGCCGAAGTAGGCAGGTCAATCCACAAGTATTACAAATTTATAGGGTATTTTTGTCTTTGTATCACAATCCAAATTTGAGAAAACAAGCCTATAGCTGCCAAACACACCGCGAATGGTATAGAGCATTAAACTTTACGGGTACCGAATCAGGATCCTGTAACTGATTTTCCCGTAAGACACCTTACGAGAGAATTATGGATATATAATCCAACTCACCAAGATTTTTTATTATATTACAGCGCAGTCTGATCAGAAACATGCATAGTTCAAATAATTGCCATATAATGGACTGAAAAATAGTTCATCAGACGTCCTTACGTACATAAATTTATACCCACGTGCAGTGAGTATGCATACTGCAAGTTTACGCTATCGCTCGGTGCAGCATTTCACATTAAGTGTATGCTGATCTTGACGGATGTTCGCTGTACTTTTCAGATACTACTGACGCCGGAAGTGTCCGTAGATGGATTCCACACCGCCACAGCTCTTCCTAAGGCCCCACACAAAAATCAGTCTGGCAATTTCATCTGGCTCCATGCGCGGAACCTGCATAGCACCAAAAATCTCAATGTAGCCAAGTGAATCACATTATGCGAGTGAGGCCACACTTGGAATACAGTGCTTCCTCTAGCAGCAGCCTCACCCACTACTGCAATGGATTCTGTATATTCAGCTATGTCTTTGGCAGATGGCACCTCTCTCTCTCTCTCATTCACTGATCGAACCTTCGGCGGCGGCGGTGGTAAATGGGACATGTGAAATAAATCAGGCGATTATCGGGACGGTCATGCACAACACGGCGCCATTCCCGGACATGGCTTGCGGCCCGCTGGAAGTTCTTCTTGTATCCGTCGATGGTCGGACTCCGTGAAGGAGGGTTGCTGCACGGGTTCCAGTCACGTCGAGGATGACGATGGTGTTGTGGTCGTGGCCAAATCGCAGACTCACCGACCACGAGACACGACAAGTTACCGACTGCGCTGCGTCGACACCAGCCCCAGTCCGGAGCCCAGTCTCTTCTCAACCGGGCCTTGTAAATGGCTTGTAAGCCAATCCCGATGCGCTCTTTCTCCACCTCCTTGAGTAAGTACTTACGTGGTTCGATACAGACACATCAAAAAGTGGACGGCAGTTGAGAATATGTATCAAATACACTCCCGGTTTCATGTGAAATATTTTGAGTCTGAACAGAAATTGCTGCAAGAACGGTATACAGACCATCAAATTTTCGGGCTGCATTTGAAGGGTGCATAAGTTGTTCATACCGCTACCCAACGATCACCTCATGTTAGTTCCTAGGAGGTTAAATGGGCTAGTTATAGGGCCTCCCATTAATATTTTCCACTTCTGTGACCTCGTTTTCTTCCTTCTCATCGGGCCGACCTACATCTTGTGCTGTACAGTAATAATGACGTAGAGATGTGGCGTTGAAGCCGCAGTCGACGCTGATTTGGACCACAAAGCTAGTCCTCGTCTGAGTGTGTTTTAAAGAACAGATCTTACTGGGTTAAAATTTGATCGGCAGTTCAATATCATGCATCAAGCGTAACGAAGAGGTCTTACACATTGTAAACGTCAAATACGATTGAGTGTCATAGAACTATAATTTGTCAAGTTTCTTCGTATCATCCAATTGTAACAGCGTCCACAACTTACAAGAAAAGAAGATCAGAATAGATAGTGGAAATTTCAATTGATCAAAAGAGTAATTTTATCCGTATCTATCAAGATTTCTCCTTTTTTTCATTCAACCGTTCCTGGCTCCGGCTTCATTACATGCCACACAATGTGGAAAACCAATACTCTAGTGAAAAACCTATACTCTAGACAGAACGCTGCTTGTAGAAGGGCAGCGTTACTGACCCATGCCGGGTCTGAAAGACAATGAAAATGAAATGGGGGGAGCATGTACATAGGAAGTCTGGACCTCTATTAAAAAGTGGAGAAGGTTGTACGTGGCATGATTTGAAATGAAGATCCTCGTTTGAAACTGTTGGCTAAACATCCATGATGCCACCACATCTGTTGTTTTTACCAGTGAAACAGACAATGACAATAGTCTATGGAGAGTCCCGGTGTAAACTCACTTCTAAGTCTACCGATACTGAATCCAGAATTATAGCATTGAAAATAGGATCACATCTTTCTTTCAGTAGCCTTGGAGATGAATTAGTGCATAACATGTCTTAAACTGTTTTATTTGCAAAGTTGACGTCTTAACCATGATGTAGACTTGAAGTCCATTCATCCTATTTTTGAACAATAATTAAGACTTTGAATTGAGACAGTTACAGCATACATTGGCCTGTATCATGGAGAAAGAAACTGCATAAATAAGGGATGCTTGTTGAGTTCCTTCCATTACCATTCAAACAAAGGTTTGGTCTGCTCAAAATATTGAAAGTGCACTTGGTATTGTATTGGCTTATCGTGAGAGAGATTAATTATATTAAATTTTATTTCATGTGAGATTCGTTACGTTATTGGTTGGCCTTTTTTTTGTACTCCATTCTACAAGTTCAGATAGAAATTTTATCCCTTTTTGCTACCGGAGGGCGGGGCGTGGGTCGGGGTAATGGTGTGGAGAAGGGGATCTGGGAAAAATTCTCTTTTCGTCTTTGTACTGATATATAGCAGTTTACAAGACTCGAACAAGCCACAGCGAGACGTGGTACACTACCCGCGGAGAGTAACTAGTGCGCGTGAGGGCATATTCTTCCAGGTTCTTTTCTGTTTCCAATTGGTGCTGCTTACTTTCTTGCGAAGAAGGAATCCTCTACCACCACAAAAATCTTGAAGGTGCAAATGCTTGAGAAGTCCAATCCTCTGAATCCGAGTCCATCACCGACCAGGCAATCTGTAGGGCGGTGTACACTAGGCTTTAGATTGGTTCTTAAATCAAAGGGAGTTCATACTTTTGCAGGTACATGCTTTTCAGTGAACTGATTGTAGATTGTGTTCAGCTAGGGATGGGTAAAGGAATTTTCACTCGCTTTTTGGCACTTTTGGGGATGTGAGCCAGGGTAGCCTATCTCTAGAGTAACAAAAAAGCTACAGCCAATTAGAACGCCTCGGGGAAGTATTATTCTTCTCTTTCAACCAATGAAGGACATGACGAATGCTCAAAAGTAGGTCATGATGCGAAGTTCCACCGGTTTGTCTTAAGTTACACTTCTCCAACTCAAACTAGCCTCGTGCCGTATATCATTGTCGTCTTCACAGTGAAGAAGAGCGAGACCAAGTGTCAAAATCCCTCATCCGGTTAGAACCTGTCATAGACAAATCATAGAACTTCTCAACAACGTGGTGGTTCAATCAAGAGGAATGTATATTTTCGCCCGCCTTGAGATCTTGCGCCCGCCTATGGCGTGCGCAAGATCTGAAAGAACATTGAAGCCTGCACATGAAACGTTTTTCGAGGGAAAGTTAATTCCTCCGAGTTGCAAGTTTGAGGGGAAAGTAGTAAATTCCAAAGGACATGAGAAGTAGATGATCTAGAGGATAGGGTGCAGGTCAAAGTTTTCTCGCACAAGTCATGATGAAACATGTATACTATCCTCATGGAAGAAGCTGGTGGCTTTTGAATGGGACACGGCCCTCTAGCTCAAATCGTATGGAATTCTACAGAAGATGAATACATATTCTTGCCATCACCATATATCCACAAAGAGAGAGAGAGAGAGAGAAATACACAGAAAGGAAAAACTGTGCGAGTTATATCTCAGTAACATGATGTGAACGTGTGTATAGTTAGTTAGATGGCGATAAATCGTGTGAAACATGGATGACAACTTAACATTATGCTGATTCGTAAACCTACATATGGAACAATAGAGGTGGAATTTATTTTCCTTCTTTTAGGCCCAGCTCCTCCTACATTGCGAACATCACTTTCTAGGTTTCAGAAGCAAAGTCGAAGATATGCGATGTTGGGATGAATATTTATGAGGTGTTATGGCGTCCTCTGCATTCGTAGCCTTAACTTAATGTATAGAATAAATGGTTCGAATATTCTTACTTCATATTGTTGATGGCATTTAACCAAGTGACTGACTGACGGGCTTGGGCTCCATTGACCACAATTTAATGGCCTGCAAATTATCGTCTCATGCTCTCCATATGTAAAACATCTTATCACATAATTCAAGGATCAATGTTTCGAAATTATCATCAAATAGAGTCTTGTACTTTTATGAAATAAGATTAAGATTGATATGTATATATATATATATATATACTTTTTAGCTGGATCTAAAAAAAATTACATATGGAAAAATCTATTCAAAAAAGTTTTCTGATTGTAGTGTTGATATGGCGTATTTTTAATATTTATTAAAGAATAATTTTTAATGAATTTTCAATATTATAAAAATATTTGTAAGCCTAAGATGAAAAGTAATGTTCAAAAGAGACCACAACCTCTATATATTTATTTATTTATTCATATCTTCATTAGTATAAGACATTGTTCTTCAGTAATCTACTATTATATAATCCGGTCTACAGGGCTCAAAAGTTGTGTGGTACACCTTTCGAAGTGATTCTGTCAAGTGGATGGTCTTCATGGAAATAGAAGATTGAAAACATGAATATACAATATCAAAGAGATAAGGTTTCAAAACTTGAAAATCTCAATACATGCCTAACACTATATTACAGTTTGTGTAATTATTCAATCAGGTTCAGATAAAAAGTAAGATACTGGATGAAATCAAATTTAAAACCTCTAACATAAAAATGTACAAAATAAAATGTATTTAATACTACAATGTTAGCAAATCAAATTAAAAAACTCTAACATAAAAAATGTACAAAATAAAATGTCTTCAATACTACAATGTTAGCAAATCAAAACCAATGAAAGATTTTGATTTATTTGCGGGTCTATTTATCAGAAGTATAATCTTATTAGGGTGAAGAACTAGGCTAATCATGTTAACCTACTCTACTCTCTCCCCTTCACTCGAATCCCTCGAGAGAAGGGAAGTATTATCATTTCAATATTCCGCTGTGTCCCACTACGGGGGACACAGTAAATTAACATAATGGATCGAAAGACCCATCACTTGTCATGCAATTCACCATGATGTAAGGGATCATGTGGTTGTGATGTTGATGCATGCACATGATAGGTGAGACCTTAGGGGCCTATACCCAAAGGGGTCTGGCACTGTAAGAGAAGATGACAAGGTTCCTTGTGGATCATGTTCTGGCTAAAGACCTCACCATCGTCCTCCTCTCAACTCTCATGCATCGTCGTGGCCTCGCAGACCCTTTAAACTACGAGTTTTTGGTGCTTATTTGGCTGTACATAGCTCAAAACTGGCGCAGGCAGAGAAGGCATCCATGATCGTCGACCTCCCCAACCCGTCGCTACTGCTATGGTCATGCGTAGGTGCGCGAGGTTGAATTCGTGGATCCGCATTTGTTACTGTGAGAGATAAGCTTAAACTGCTGGAGTTATCGTGTCATCATGATCACACCATCAAAACGAACGTACTTGTTGTGGTGGCCCCCAACATCTGAGAGGTATCACCCCAATTCTCACCGTGACCAGGGACTCAGAATAGATCGATGATCGGACGGTTCCCAACGAAATTCGAAGTCCTTGTGATTTCATTTCTGTCGTATAAACTCCAAACCTTCGTAGTTTGCGGTTAAAAGATTGCAGACGGATGCGAAAGTGGCAGAGTTCGAAGAATGCACTGAACTGAGAAACAAGCCGTGGCGTTCTTTCTGCCCCGTTGCCCTCCGAGAAGGAGCGGGCATACGGAACAACCTTTTGGTTGTGAGCCAGGGCGGGACGCAGGGACTGATGTGGACAGAGACTATCACGAGCGGGTGACGTGGGAATCTGATATACAGGTGTCGGACAGCAGGTAGTGGGTCCCTGTAGGACCCCGCAATCCATTCTCAGAGCTTCTACTCTATCCCAAGGGTCACCCTTGCCGTCTCCCGCTCCTGGTCCACGTAAGCTGTCCGGCGTGGAAAGTTCATCTACCGCTTTCGAACCTTCTAGGACGTCCATGTCATGGGCGTGTGTCCCGGTTGGTCCTGCGTTTGCCATCCTGGACCGGAAAGTGGAGTCGCGTCATCGTTGGCCTGCTTGGCCCGTTTAGCGTGATGCTGTCTCGAGATGGCAGAGGAGTCTTCGAACCATTCTCTTCGCGTACACCAGACCTCGATTGCTTTTTCTGCAAAGCCGAATGACCTTTTGAAGGAGTTCGCATCCAAATGATATTTTCCGGCCTGGCAATTAGGCCTCGTCTCTCACGGCATCTGGTTCGCCTTGTCATTTTGTTGGTTCCCGTCGTATCAAGCGCGACGCTCGTGCCCGGCGATTTTCAGTCAGATGAACTGCATGTGATATTGAGTGAAGCAAGATATGTCCTACATTCCAGGCGCAGTCTCCTACGTTGAGGGCTTTCCTTCTCATCGACGAACAAATCAGCCACAGAGTTTTGTGGTAAGTTAAGCAGTTTCGGATTACGTTCGGACGACAATGTTTCTCATTACGGAAGACGTAAGCTCGTGCGCCACGTCTTGATTTCTTTGTACGCTCGGACTTGCAGTGAGAATAAATGGATAGGTAGTAGCTTGAGTGTTCCGAGTATGTGACTGGAATATGTAATGTTTGACGACAATTCAGAGATTCAAGTCAAACAGTAAGGCTGAAAGTGTTAAAATTTTCATGACGATGAGTTGAAGTCAACTATTTTGTATTTCGGGCTACAAAATAACCCTCGACACTATACAGGGTCATCCTGTCGCTCTCCGAGAGGTTGAAAGGTCTTGGTCCTTGGAGTGTACTCTTCATGTCTTTGGGGTGCAATCTTAGAGTTTTCTTACTTTTAGTGCATGCTTTTCGCGGATCACTTAGCCTCGTGATTTTCTTGTACTCAACACTGCAATCAGGGGACTAGGCGCAGTTTCCATCTCAACTCATTAAATTGGAAAGGTTTTCTATGCGACGAATAAGAAAAACCTGGGGGCTTGCGTCAACTTATAGCTGACAATTTTGTGCAGGTACACGTTTTGCCCACGCAGAGTAAATCCAAGCTAACCCTTAAGAATACCTATATTCATATAGAGCAACCAAGGTGCTTTAAATTGCGTGACATTGCTTGTACCATTTTCATCCATAGAATTGAACTGGATGGCACAATTAACGTTGCTCAGATCATAGTCCCATGCTAATTCTCGAAGATGGTAGCTGGTGGCAAAAAATGGTCGACCAAAAGAATGCCTTCCCGCGGTTGCTTCTGAAGCTCCATCGCCTGTTTTGTTCCATCCATCTCCATCTCGCCTGTAAGATTTTCCATCTCCCTTCCATTCCTACATCTCATACATTTGGTTCTTTCAACGCATCTCACATGTTGTTCGTCACTTCACCTTGCATTTTGTCCCATCCCGTACACATTTGTTCCATTCTTTGCTTTACTGCGTTTAATCACATCGACATCCACTAGAGTTTAAAAAAATCATATAAATTAACTTCCGAAAGCTGGATAAGATGATGAACATTCTCCGTCTCTTGGAAACGGAGTCTCTATGTACGAGTAAGTCCCCGAACGCCACAAGGAAATCCTGGATTGCAGAAGGTAACACGGTGGTAGAGTTGCGACCACCGTGGGTCCCTGGCTGATCCGGCGGTTAGACACAAGAGGAGAAACTGTAGGACACTGGGTAAGTTCTCCTCCGCATAGGGAAAAGAAAACCAGACACGACAAGGGCGTGCTTTTCACCGGTAATAGACGGCGCAGCGCAACGTGTGAGCGCGAGATGTTAACGGTGACGAAATTGCTCAGCCAGGTGTCGACCGTCTGTGCCCGGTGAACTCCACGCTTCCAGGGCCGGATCGAAAACAAGGATCTCTATTCCGAGTCCCATTGGGCCCCTATCTTAGGGAACATCCGAAGCCAGCCGTCGTTAATCCACAAGGTCGATGATGATTGCAATTGCCCGCGGCGATGAGTTCCGGTCCTTAGCTTTGAGGCAGCGTACGCTTCTCCGAAGCGGGTCGGGTACCCCAAAAACCCGAAGGCCCAACCAGGAACCAACTGTGTTCTGATTTGCCCGCAGATTATCTCTTCGGAGGTTGTCAAGAGAATGACCGAGAGGGGAGTAATGTAGCGACGAGATTAGAAAACCCCCCTAATTGTTATACGCGTGAAACCAGGGGGTAAAATGTAACTAAGCCTATGCTCGGAGCGAGAGTTAGACAACGAAATGAGTTTAGAGTCGGGATGCAATACTTTGTCCACCAGCCAGAGTGAATTACCAACTCTCAATGAGCTTACGTCATATTAAATTCAACAATTCGAGATAGTAGTATACACTAAGACTAGTGAATGTTATTTGTCCGATTTTCACAGTTATTTGAAAATTCCTACATATTGTATAGGTTTTCTTGTTGTTCTTAACTTGATGACTATTTCACTTGGGATGTGCACATGATAATCATATTAACAGATGTTATGCAGAAGATAAAACAACATCCTTGTGAATTGATTTATCATAATGGAGTAAGTAAAATTGATGTTCACAATGACTAACATGGTTAACAGAGTCGACACAAGTAATATTTGATTCATCTCAACGAAGTTTTGTCCTTATAACACATGTAATTCTTTAGTACAACAAACGGTATTTTTTATGTAAATTATTTTTTTTGTGTGACAAGAAGCTTATGTTGGTTCTCTTATATTGCTATTCAATTATAACCTCATGTTTTACTAATCTATTTTATGAAAAGATTTGATTGGCACTTAGCTTACTGTTTCATAGATGTATACGTGATTTCATACATAATATAACATGGTTTTTGTTTTCCAATTTTACTGTAACATCATGTGTAATATTAAGATAAATTTACAAATTTTAAATCAAAAATTTACGCTTATTTTTTCACATAAGAATCAAAAATAATTATATAAAATATTTTTTATTAAAAATTATTTTCAGATAATTTAACGGTAATTATATGCATGATTGGTTAATATATAAAAAAGTTAAATTTTTTTTATAATCTAATAAGATAAAAAAATGTATCAAATTTATGCCTGATCATGAAATTAAGATAATATTTTTGAATTGTCAAGAATTTTTCTTACGTCAAATATTTAAGTATACAAATTATCTATCAATAATTTTGAGTTCATAACAACACATCTTCTACATTGTTGATACATTCAAGTTTTTACTTTGATCATTATCATAGTATAAATTCTAGTCAATAAATTTATGTTCATAACCTAGTAATTTTTTTTCAAAGGGTTGATTTCAAATTTCAAGTTTGAAAACTATTTCATTAAGACCAATTTAAATTCAACTTTTTGTGGTCTTATGTCTTTTGACAAACCAAATGATCTACAAAGTGCACTAAATCCCCTAAACCATGCTTGAACGTATATATTTATCGATTTATATAAATCTAAAAAGAGAGTTTATTACAGATGATGTTCTCAACACAATGATCAAAATATTAATAATGAAATAAATATGTATCATTATAAAATTCCATCCTACACTATCTTTATAATCATAAATAATCTATTCCATGAAGTTGACTTGATTTTAAGGGTTTGAAACATATTACATTTTCCGTTTGATTGCACGCAGATAACTCCTAATCGTTATGCATGAAGGATATACATATCGGGATTTACAACTTCATCATGTACACCTTGACTTCCTTGCTTCACAATATAAGGTGTTGAAAAAGGTTCAGGTATATATAATCGGCATAGATTTGGACATGTAAAAATTGAATGAATCTGATTATAATTCACATTTCATTGTTCGATGGATTCTTAAGTTTTCGTTATACGTATATAATGAGATGAATTAGTAATTAATCATTGAAATTATTTTAAAAAATATTTGTGATGTGCACTTTTGCTATAGATGATAAATGGTTGATCAAAGCTACTCTAATTAGAGGATTCACATACTGCTCTTAATCGCTTTCCACATTGCCAAGTAGCCATTGTTCTGATCTACCTTTGAATAGATAAACTTAGTACTTGTACGGGGTTTTTACACATGATCCGAGAACAAGAAAAGTCGAGATCTTAGGGTGCCATGTGCTAGGCTAGGGTATTTAAAATGTGTTTGCAAAAAATCAAGAAAACTTTCTGGCTATCAACGTTCTAGTACGAAGGTAGTTGGATTGTACTTTGGACATGAGAAACTAAGTTGATATCTAAAGTAAAAAATGGTGGCCAACACTAATTGCTTGATGCTATGTAGGATTCACTTAGGGATATGAACCAGTACTGTTATCTTTGAGTTCAGAAATCTATGTATCGTAATTCGTAGTCAACCACATGAAGGAGAGTGAATCAAAGAGTGACATTAGATGGGATGTGGGGTATGTTTGAACACACCCTTATTTGCACATCTTAGATGAGTCCCGACACATATCATATCAATAGTAGTTTACTTTAAATCCGAGAGGTGATGGGAAAATTTGGATCATTAAAATTAAAAATTGGATCTGCCGTGTAAGAGCCATTTAGGAATATCTTACTGTCTAATATTTTTTGGGTGTTGTCCACACATGTTTGACTAGTCCATGCTAAATAAAACGATGGAGAGTGATTAAGATGTTGTGTCATACGAGTTGGATATGTCCTATAACCTTCGAATCTGAATTGGGCACTTCAAAATTTACCGGTATTGAACCCAAAATTGTGTAAACATTTTCCTGAATATATTTTATTTGTAAATGATAAATCAGACACTGGGGCATGAATAAAGAGGTGGTCTCGGATGCATTGGCGTGATGCTCAACTATGCCCTTAATACTCAACTGACTAGCTTCGCTAACGTGTTGGTTATCTTCTCTCCACCAAGGGCAACCAACTGTTCTGAAAATACTATTCACATCAGCCCATCCGCTGCCCAAAAGCTATGTAACTTTGGACCATAGACCAGCGGTACAAACTCTCGAACAATGGTTTCAGATCAGAGGACCGACGTGGTTGCCGTGGAGAATGGCGGTGGTCGAGACTAGAGAACGGACAAACTTGACTACGCTGTTGCAAGTTGCAAGCCAGCCAGCCAGCCATCGAGGAGAGCACGGTGAGGAACATTTCTCTGAATTTTCCCACTGGCTGAAAGTTGTCACCCCGTCGGTACAAAGGGGGAGGGTGAGTTTAGCCATGGCAAATTGGGATCATGCGTTGATTTATACACTACTTTCCGTGGTGAAAGCAGCAAGGGAATCAAACACCTGTTTCCTAGAATTTGTCCAGTCCATGTGTTGCTCGTGCTGTGTGCAAAATTCTCTGTTTTCTGAACAGGACTCAGACACGCCTCTGCTGAAGTATTTGGACCTCGCAAGTTGTAGATTCCATCGGTCCTCCAATCTGTTTCCTACTTTTTAAGGATTCATTGAGGAGGTATCTCACATTTGTTCGTGGTATCAGCGAAAAGAAGATAAACTCTTAATTGGAAACTTGCGGGAAAAATTAAACTTAGACATTCACTAAGTGATTAAAGGCAGATTAAAAGCAGCTTTGTCCCTACTGCCCAATGCAACCAATCATATATGTACACACGATGTCAAGTGCGAAACGAGGAATCGTGGCTAGTTATTCTGCAGTCCACTCTCCCTGATTGCTCAACCGGGGAGTAGCCTCATTTGTTCCAATCATGTAGGGATTTCATTTATGTACCTGAATTAGAACTGGTAACCAATCAGAGTTCACTACTTGGACTTATCTGCAAGCTATGTAACTGCAATTCTACCCTAAATTGCTCATATAATAAAATGTAGCAGAGTATCGTGTCCCGGCAATGCAGGCAGTTTCCTGATATCGCGGAGTGCAGGCAGAGGAAGTGCTGATAGAGGTGATATCTTAAATTCGAAAGAGCTTACTTGGAAAGCAACAGGGAAAGATACTCATAGTAGTGTTCAGTGTTTGAAGCAAGCATGTAGAATGGCAGGACAGCATCATCGCAAGGAGTTCTGTAAATGTTTCTAACGAAGGGAAGTTGAACAAATAATGGATTCGGTGGATCGTATCATAGTTACGGAGAGGAGACTCTCATTAAACGCTTACTTGGACATTGGACGACGTTCGTGTGTTGATTCTGCAGATAACGTGAAGAGATTGTGAGACCGACTAACACAGCTGAGGAACAGCAGGTGGGGGACACAGCCGCCTCATGTCAGAGCGAGAACTCCGGTCTTGAAATGATCATGTCACCCAACGACGTAAACAACAATGTTGAACGAGAGGAGGATCTGGAGGGTGAAATAAGTCTTCAAACCTTGGAAGTTCAACCTGAGTTTCATGAATTTGACGCAGTTTGAGATTGGCCCTGTTTGCAACTTTCTACTGAGAACGGCAGGGCCCAATCATTTAGAGGCGGTTGCTGATTAGGCGGGCAGGGATATTTCTTGCCTCTGTTTGTATCTTTTGATGGTTCACACGATCGTCCTTCCTCCCATGCGTCACCTTTTTTTCTTCTAAGTTTGGTCTATACAGGTGAATTTACAGAGAGTCAGCTTTCATTCTTCATTTGGCCCTGCTCAAAATGTTCCTCTTGGCCCAAGAGCTGCTGTCAACATTATTATAAGGAAGTGCATAGTCTTGACGTTGTCTACTGAATGTAGAGTGCTAAATCCTTGTTCTGCCAGCATGTGAAAACGAGAGTGCTGATCTGACAGAGGTGTATGATGAGGTCCGTCTCTTTACAGCTGTTTTGGATAGTAATTTGAGAAGCGCTCATCACGCACATTACGAGCCGGAAGAGAAGTTTGGAGATCAGAGGGACAAAACTCGGGAAAGCACAAGTTCGACCCTCACAGAAGGCATGGTGTCTCGACTGTGAAAGAACAGGTGTGTATCGGACACGAGAAGGTCATATGCAGAGGCTAGATATTTCAAGTTGTTACAGTAAGCTGGGCAAGCTAGGGGTGCATGACCAGGACAGTTTGTCGCTGTTGGCATAAGATGAACATTCTCAGAGTCCTGAGGAAAGAAAGAGACTGCAGAACAGAACATTCAGAGCACATTTTCTGGCTGATGACGAGTGCACACGGAAGTGAAAGTGAAAGTGAATGGGGATGTTTATGAGGGCAGTCGTTTCCGTATGGGACTTTTCTCATTTTGATGGCTGGCGTACTCAAGCTGTAGAAATATGTAGGAGACATGGCAGCAGCACTTGGATGGTACAACTACCTTAGATGGAAGGAACATGAAGACTTTGCCACTTGAAGTTCTCTGTGAAGCAGAGCCCAACATTGGGTGCCCATGCCCATGGGTTTTGGGTGACACTATTTTCCATGGGTGGGCATGGGTGGTTATTGTTTCCTGGTGGGTTTGGATGGGTTCCAAATGGGTACGGAACACATGCCCATCAATACTGCTTGAGACCTGGACACGTCAGTGAGTGATAGCTCATTATATCACGTCAGTGATAGCTCGTTAAATATTCAACGGAGAGATAAATAACGAGTGCCAATGAGATAGTAGACGAAACGAACCTTAGCCATCTCTTTTCCAAGCTCTCCACGAAGTACACGACACCTTGACAGTTGGAAGACTACAAGCTTAACCATGACGTGAACGTCAAAATCGAGCAAATTCTGACGAGCAGACTGAGACTTACGACGGGAATGTACTACTTTGCCGTTCTACTACTAGGTTCTAGCTTCACGAGGATTTGCTCTTGACAGAGGGAAAAACTATTGTTACCCCAACAAACGCTAGAAATTTCAGCAGCGGACTCCCAGTGTGAAAAACTTCGAGCGATGAATGTGTAAATTACTTCCCCGCATCCAGCTCCAAATCGGAGTCAAGCTTCTCGGATGTAGGGAATACGCTAACCAAGAAGCACTCCGGGCTAAAGCCAACAACAGTGAACGACCTTTTGTTTGTCAGATCCAACCAAGACTTGGTGTAGACGGGTAATACATATTACACAATTTTTGAATACGAGGAGCATGGGTGGGCATAGGTCGCTGCTGATGGTTATGGTCTGGTCTGGGTACAAATTTGAAGTAAAATGTTTGCCTCTGCTGTGAAGGCAGGTCACGTCGCAAGAAAGGACTCACAAAACCATTGTTCATCATAGACGTGTCTGGAATCAAGTCTTGAAGTTGATGCAATCGGCGGCACAAGATTGAAAACTCTCTCACGCTGTCCGAGGGATTGGCCACCACTGTTGGGATCTCATTCAGAGCTGGTCACCATCGACAAACTACCTCCATCCTGGACGTTCTCATTTTTGGTAAGTGATTACGTTACTTCCCAAATCTCTTCGTCCCAGCTCTCTTTGTCATGGACACTTTTCTGACAAGAGTCCATAACATAACATGGAAAACTAGGAGCGAAAACCTTTGTCTTTGCTATGACACAGCAGGAACGGTTGAGAATTCATAATGTTTCTGAGTGATATTCTGAATGCTCTGTAGTGTAAACAAGATCCTCTAGTTCTACCATCTCGTTCTTTCCACACTAAAACCAGTGCTGTGACGTCTCGCTGTATCCAAACGAAACTCACTCCATTGATTTGATGGAAGCTGCAATGTTAGTAGCTGTAAGATGTGAGGGAATTGCGCAGACAAGGCTGGACACTCATAGGGAACAGATTTAAGGCAGCTGCCAATCTCCGATGTATTGCCAACCTAAGGATTCATTGCAAGTTGGTTAAAAGACTAAATGGAGTAACAGGTCATTCTAACGTTGAAATGGGAATGTGACGGAGTCGAAGCCAGCGAGAGGCTTTGTTTGGTAGTGAGGTATGTTTCGTCAGAATATCTTCATTGATGTTTACTCTCATGCATAAAGCCCTAGAGTCTTTCCCGAATAATTCCACGACTGGCGGACATGGAATTGTCAGGTCTCAATTCTGTCACCCGCTTAGATGCTATGTGGATGTGCAGCACCTTTTTTCTACAAGTCTCGAGATTTGTTAAGAGTAGGTGTAACGCCCTGCACTGACTAGGGATCACAAATTAATAACAAATACTGTAAGTGTTAACGATTTCATGCTGTACTATAAAGTCGCTAACAGCACTTTACCAGTTAAACCTCACTACAATGTAACATTTGCAGATGTTACATTGAGTCTGGTAATTATCAAATTCTAAATAGGATCACAACTAAGTCAAAGACCGAAATTGAGAAGTGTTGTTGAAGGTTGTGTTCACGTGATTACTAAGGATAGATTTTGATGCTTGCAGCTCATATTTTGCTTGCAGCAAGTGCAGTATCTTTTAGGACTCAATCTTCATTTAGTGCTTTCTGGTATGTTTGGATATTCGAAACAAATCAGTTCTCAACTTCAAATTGATTCTTAATTAGTTCTTTCATCCAGACAACTGAAAAGGAAAGAACACAAATTTGCAATTCAATATCGGTCTA
The DNA here is from genome assembly GCA_037833965.1 of Marchantia polymorpha subsp. ruderalis. Classification (NCBI taxonomy): domain Eukaryota; kingdom Viridiplantae; phylum Streptophyta; class Marchantiopsida; order Marchantiales; family Marchantiaceae; genus Marchantia; species Marchantia polymorpha. The sequence goes on from AP031357.1 coordinate 2,157,626, forward strand.
AAGATTGGAAAGCTCATAAACAGATTTTGTGCATGCATCAAATGACTCACTAATGGTTTTACCACATAATATTTCCTTTCTGACTCTTGGTTGGGATGAAGAGAGTTAGATTTGCACTCATTCTTTTCTGCTAGCATGTCTCAATACTGCTTGTCGACTCAACTTCTTCAAGCTGAACTTTTCAAGATTTTGAAAATTGCATAACATGATCATGTAGAAAACTTTAGAAGTATTTATATAACACCTTCAATTTTCAACCATGACAAGTATATACGAACTATGAGCAAAAATGTTGCTCCAGGTTTGATACTTACTCTGAGCATAAATGTCTTAATAATTTTTGCTGCTTAATGTTTTTGAACACTGTCAAGTTCGAAATTTTTTGAAATATATTATCTTTTGTCTTCCTATAGTAAATTTAATCAAGCTATCATACATGTATATGATTAATAGTTGAAAATCATACAATGAAATTTACATTTTATAAAGTTGATATCATTTTTAAGACATAAAATATATAACATTCATACTAATCTACACATGAAATATATATATATATATATATATATACAACAGAATGTAAAGATAATATATCTTTTATCTTGCATGTCATGTTAGGTAAAAAAAATGTAACCCAAATTTTTTTTTCATTGAAAAGATGAAATTTGACAAAAGTAATGTTTTGCATATCTAGTAACTTGGATATGATGCAAGCGGATGGAATGCCACACCAAATGATATCAATCTATAACGAAAATGGTTAATCAAATATATAAAAGCCAATCTGAATTCTCTCTTTTCACAAAAAGTAATTTGGTTATGATTGCATATTATATAGTATGACATTTTCAATTCTCAAAGTAAAAAATAGATCACATATACATATTTTGTTTACTTTTCTAGTTGAAAATGATTTTAAATAATTAAATAAACAAATAAAGTATTATTCAAAATCATATCACATATAGAATATAGTTTATACTATATAATGATATGATCTTTACCAATATTTTGATATTTTGTCAGTTTGTTTACATAGCGTATCTTATTCCTTCATACATTTCTCTGAACTTCATGTCTATAATCTTAACTTAAAATTAATGGAAAATTTCAGAGGAAAAAAACTTAAATGCATGTTATTTATAAAAAATAATGGAAATAATTTTATAGAAATGAGAAATTTGAGGTAAAAGACTAAAGAATTTATTTTTTAATATTTACCTTCATATAAGAATATTTTTAAAATTTATCAAAATAACGAACTAGGAAATATAAAACTTCTTTCACACAGACTCAAATTTTGGGAAGAAATATACAGCATAAGTATTGATGTTATCAATATAGTTCCAATGAAATATATTAAAAATAAAATAAAAATAAAATAAAATAAAAAGTCCAAATATCAATTTGTGCTAGAAGTTAACAAGGTTCCTAAATCCATATTTGATAGTTTAGGATGCAGGTAGTTACTAGATATTAAATCTCTAGAACACTGTCATTATAAAAAGTGCTAGCAAAAGTTTCTTGGTGACACTTCTATGTTTTATCAGTTTAATCTAAATTGTTTCCCTGACGTGTGCGAGTGACTCTAAGTTGCATGTGGGATTTCTAAAACAACTAGTACTAGAGCATGACAAACTTTTTTTGGAGCATGCTGTGCGTATAGAGCAGTTGGAAGTTGAGTAGTGTCGCGGACAGGACGTGGCACATTGCCCATGTCCAAATTCTGGACGAGGGCATCATCTTGCGGAATGGCAGCTGATGAGGATGAAGAGGTTTGCAACATAAGTTACTTGAGGAAAGATGCGGGAAATGTGCAAGATGTGATCAGACTCTCCTACCCCAGCTTTATCCCCAGCAATGTGTTCCGTCAAAGAAAGGTTGGACGTTTGAGTTTGGATTCTCTTAGAGAGAAAAAAAACGTCGAGAAGAGAAAAGCTGTAGTTTGACGCGGTTATTGAAAATAATAATAATTTGGAGCATGCTGTGCGTATAGAGCAGTTGGAAGGTGAGTAGTGTCGCGGAGAGGACGTGTTACATTGCGGATGTCCAAATTCCGGACGAGGGCATCATCTTGCGGAATGGCAGCTGATGAGGATGAAGAGGTTTGCAACATAGGTTACTCGAGGAAAGATGCGGGAAATGTGCAAGATGTGATCAGACTTTCCTACCCCAACTTTATCCCCAGCAATGTGTTCCGTCAAAGAAAGGTTGGACGTTTGAGTTTGGATTCTCTTAGAGAGAATAAAAACGTCGAGAAGAGAAAGGCTGTAGTTTGACGCGGTTATTGAAGATAATAATAATTTGGAGCATGCTGTGCGTATAGAGCAGTTGGAAGGTGAGTACTGTAGTGTCGCTGACAGGACGTGGCACATTGCCGATGTCCAAATTCCGGACGAGGGCATCATCTTGCGGAATGGCAGCTGATGAGGATGAAGAGGTTTGCAACATAGGTTACTTGAGGACAGATGTGGGAAATGTGCAAGATGTGATCAGACTCTCCTACCCCAACTTTATCCCCAGCAATGTGTTCCGTCAAAGAAAGGTTGGACGTTTGAGTTTGGATTTTCTTAAAACGAGAATAAAAACGTCGAGAAGAGAAAAGCTGTAGTTTGACGCGATAATAAAAAATTGTGATCGAAATTCTTATACTTTTGACGACAACTAGCTTTTGTGTTTTCGAGGCGTACAGGATAAGTAGTCCGCACATGAAGAAATTTAGCCGTCCTTGAATTTTGTTTTTTTTAATATCCGTAGACATTTGCCTACTCAATCCCGGACACGTGGAATCTCATTATGTTGTAAAAAAATTATTGCATTTGGTAGGCATTAGTTTGCAAGTGTGTCAAATCATTCCGGGGAAATCTCATCCTAAGTCTAATTTGAGAGGCTCGAGCGAGAGCACAGAAGGGATCGATAACGAGAGAGAGAGCACTAACTCCCAAATCATAAGGAAAATACTAATTTTCACGTTAGAATTGCGAAGTCTGTGTTCAATAAGGAAGCAAGCACTAGCTCAGAAAGAGAAACATCTTGCGGACAAATTTCCACGCATCTACCCTCACTACTACGGGGATCGAGGTCGAAGGTGAGTCTAGTCAGGAGGAAAATACTTTGGTTATTTCCATATGAAGTGATGATTTTTTATAATAGCGCCGTCTTGGTGAGAAATTGGCGATCCGCAATCCATTACGCTTAAAGTGGGGCTAGTGCCGAAGCAAACGGTCAAGATAGAATCAAAGGACGTAACCAAAAGATTATGAATCTGTTCTTCAAAGGAGCAATCACCAGATCTTTGAGAGTAAGGGTCAACGAGTATACTACTTGATTCAAGCCATAGGGAAGTAGTTCAATTTATCTGCAATTGCAATGAGGTGCACAAATCAAACCAAAGGATGAATTTTAACATGAGAGATATCCATATTTGTATGAATATTCGCACTCTTTGACGGCTAACTTGTCCACCAGGGCTATACCATCTTCACTTTTGGGCCGCATCAAATATTAGCCTCATCCTTGTTATAAACAATGCTTCCAGGCCTCAAGATTGAAGAATGATTCAATAGTTTTTCATTCATAATTTGCATTGCAAGATATATGTACAAAACTGAGGTAAGGCGAGGTGAAGGATGTGAGCAGTTCGATTTGGAGCACATGAAGAAATAAGGTTTTTTCTCTCTTTGACGATTTCACTCCAGTCTAATTGATCGACACAAACCTCAACGGAGATTCACCGAGAAGTATGCATTCGCTTCACAATATCTTCTCTTTTTGGATGAACCCGTCTCTGAAAATTCTGTGTCTTGCACTGAAATGAATAAGAATGGAGTGGCAGAATTTGATCAAGCATACAATTTTTGCAAAAATTGCTCTACAAAGATCAAGAAAATGTGACATTTTTTATTGTAAAGCTGATAAACTTTGCTCATTGTTATGTGTACAGCTCTTATTAAAGAACAAATTCTTGAAGGTTCTGCTACTATATAAGTGATAAATGATGGCTGAAGAATGAAGTTCATGTTCTAGGAATTGATGTCTTGGTATGGAGAGCAAACTTTAGCCACATATAGATGAAAACTATGGAAATAAAATTGTAATATTCATTCATTTGATTGACAAGAAAAGATAGCACAGTTATCTTTGACCTCTATCTCCATATGTCTTGTGTAAAAAAAAAGTGATTTCCAAAAACACGACAGAGCATAATTAGTTATATGAGTGGAAAAAAATTATGAAGTAAATACATTCAAGATTTGGCAAAACATGATGACCAGGCCTCTCTATTTTAGGACAATGTCCTATTTGTCCTATTGTTGCTAAAATAGGACACGAGATGGTCCTTACAATAAGTAACTCTCATTAACCCAGCCTAGAGGCAGAGAAAAGAAGTGCTTTCTTTATGGGATTGCTAGAACCGGTCTTACAGATGTTTCATTACATTTTGAAGTACACTATACTGCTTGGCGTACATGATGATTTCCAGAGCAAAGTTCCTGTCATATAGGAACAATATAAGTTGTGACGGTAGCACATCAGCGAGAAGTCACCCTCGACTTGACTCATCGTTGACATCACTGTCGCAAGACCTGCCATAAACTGCTGCAACTCTATGAAGCGAAAACCACACGGAGATCAGGACTTGGAGAACACATTGCACCTCTTAGATTGCAACTGCGACATCAGCGGTGATTCTTGGTTGGTAATACAAATTAGATCCTTGTGCTGGCGGAAAACGGTCTGCACAAACTCGGGCTCGAAAGCCGATCACAACTGCGCCTTGTGGTTCGCAATCAAAGAAACAAAGTTCATCATTGATGTCTTGATCAACTCCAATGACACACAAGATGAAAGAGTAGCTGATTCGCGACCAAAAGACTGCCTCTCTGCCATCATCTTGACCACGCCTATCATGCCTTCGAGATAAAGAACTGCGCAACCACATAGAACTCGAATCATGCAACGAGCGTCTAGCTTTGCATCAATCTCGGCAGCATCTATGTCTATTTCTTGGAGTAGTAGCTCCAAGCCAACAACAGTCACTGAAAACTGTTCCTTGGAAACAGTGCTACTGCCAAATGACACCAGCACGTCAAGATTGTGAGACTCGTCTCGCTCGGCGAAACATTGCTCCTAAAGCTACGCACGAAGCACGCGTAGGTTGTCGTACTGCTGGGAGACAACACTTGACTCAACTTGAAGGGCGGCAAAGGTGATGTTCACTATATGTAGGAAGCCATAGACAACAATGGCAACTAGCCATCATTCCTTTGGCCGAGCCAATACATATCGCTTCTCTTTGAAGTATCTGCACATTGTGGATCGGTTGGTGAGCAGCCACTAAGCATCTACGGAAAGCAACATATTATATGTTACATATATTTGATTACTTAGCCAACCAAACAACAAAACACACAAGCGGTAACAAATAAACCTTTCAACACGGACGTCCACACGACGTTGATGTAGTAAGGATATTGACTCCCCATTTAGCAAACCAAAATTTCTTGTCGCCGCAGCCAGCCGATGATTGTGGTCAAAATGCTCATGAACGGGAAATCACACGTGTCAATGATTGCATGCAATGCGGCATTGATGATAAGATCCAACTGATGGGCCAAACATGATATTCGGTAGAATGCCTGCCCGCTTACAGTAGTGGCAAGCTGCGATGAATCCAACATTGCAGCCTGTCATGTTTGGCGCTTCATAAGTGGACAAACCAATTAGCTTATTCTTTCACATTAGATAGAGAGCATCAAACACCTTTACAGAAAAGTTGAACAAAGATTCTCAAGTGTGCGACTCTTTGAACAAAGGTATTGCCAGCAAGTGGAACGATAGAAGATCGTAGCCAAACTCGACATCCGGAATTCAAATCCGCACGTCCAGGTGAGAATTTCCGAAGTCATGAGTTGATACATCACTCATTATCGCGAATGTTCACGACTTCGACATCACGTCCGCGTTAATTTGTAGGCCAACAACACATACAATTTGAAAAAAGCATGAAATCTTTTCATTTGAAAGGCCGCCAGTGTTTGACGCATAGCCAAGCTCGTCGTGGTGCTCGACTATTATTCGTGAGATTTGCTGGAACGAGGTGTAACCTTCTTTAGTTAGTTAGAACTAAAGTAGAGGTTACTTTAAATGTTGATATAGATACTTTAGCGTGCACTAGTCATAGTTGCCACGTCAGCGATCCGCGCGCTTGGTATGTAGAGAGTGGATGTGTTAGTTGACAGTGCCACGTCAGCACTCTGTGTGCTTGTAGGTAAGGATTGGATGTGTTAGTGAGTGTGTTAGTTGGAAGCGCCACATCAGCGATCCATGTGCTTGTTAGGGTTATTCGCCATGTCATCTATCCACTACGAGTGGGATGGATGGTGGAGATAAGATCTTATCTCCTTGTACTTGTTGGTGAGAGCTATATAAGAGAGAGTAGAAACATTGTTGATATCTCTTATCTTCAGAGTTTACGTTTTTATCTTCGAGTGAATTTCTCTTTAAACCCTAGTGTTATAATGGTATGAGAGCGACCTTGCTCTTTCCTTGAGTGTGAATTATCCCTCATTGTAACCATCTTTAGTTAGTTAGAACTAAAGTAGAGGTTACTTTAAATGTTGATATAGATAGTTTAGCGTGCACTAATCATAGCTGTCACGTCAGCGATCCGCGCACTTGGTAGGTATAGAGTGGATGTGTTAGTTGACAGTGCCACGTCAATCCGTGTGCTTGTAGGTAAGGATTGAGTGTGTTAGTTGGGAGCGCCACGTCAGCGATCCTTGTGCTTGTTAGGGTTATTCGCCACGTCATCCATCCACTAGGAGTGGAATGGATGGTGGGGATAAGATCTTATCTCCTTGTATTTGTTGGTGAGAGTTATATAAGGGAGAGGAGAAACATTGTTGGTATCTCTCATCTTCAGAGTTTACGTTTCTATCTTCGAGTGAATTTCCATCTAAACCCTAGTGTTACACGAGAACCTGGCGGAGAGCAGGTACATGACATATTCAAACTGCAACGGATTGACGATCGTGACATTGTAGCAAGCTATGACATTGGAACCATCGTCTTCTATCACGTACTTAGGCTCAAAAATATCCATGCCATGATCATCACAAAGTTACTCTTCACTGTCGTTGTCTTGTGGTGCGGCCGGCATCAATAGCTCAAGGATGATGACCTCGATGATGCTCTTGTGAAGATGCTCTTGCGGCCAACAACCGTGCTGCGCTTCTCAAAGAAAGCATCAACCTTTGATTGCTGAAAGAAACTCTTGAGAATCTTCGGCGTGGAATAGGCCAACTTTCGCAGCGCTTCGTACTCTTTGAATTTCTTAGAATGCTGCTCTTGCATCTACTCGCAGATGTTGTCGTTGCGAAACACGTCCTTCCAATGCTTGTTATGGGTCGTTCTGCTTGCATCCATCGGCGACTTCGTCGTCTGCGACCTCGTGGCTCCAGCACTCGCAAAAGTGACAAACAACGACTTAAACAACGCCCTTGTTTTCATTGCGGGCGGTCATTCGCAACCCAAACTCAAGTTTGAACTTATTTTGGTAAGGAAAAGACCATGCAGTCTGTTTTTTTTGAAGCGCCATGATGCCATCAACGATCAATTTGACGTGAACATAGGCTCCATTGGACTTCCAATATCGTACAAGAAAGTGCGACTCGAGTGCGACAACTACGCCACGCACTTGTTAAAATAGTACACATCGCTTGCATTAGAATAAAGTTTTGTCGTATTATAAGTACATTGTCCTACTTTAAAGAGTCTTGATGATGACGGCCATGAAATCCAAGAAACAGAATATCACATAAATGATGAGAATCTTATCTCGTAGAGACAAGTTGAAGATTACGAGTTTAGACGAGACACTTAGACCAAATTGAAAGACCGCCTTATCCAAATCGACCAGCACGCACGAAAGTCACAACACCGAGATAACGTGGTTCATCTTTCACAGGCTACGTCCACTGGCAAGAGCAGAACTTCACTAAAGCATGGATGATTACACGGTCTCCATAGCCAAGCGCTACTCCAACTCCTTCACTCTCTCGATGCTATCTTGAACTATGCGCAGAGAGAGTCACCTTCTCTCTTCTATACGAGAAGAGATAAGGTGCACATAATACTTAACCTAACCTAATCACAGTTAACTTCCTAACCATGGTTACCATTAACTTGAGTTAATCCAAGATAGACTTAACCTAACAAACTCCCCCTTGACTCAAGTCTTGGAGAGGTAACTAATGTAATCCACATGTATCTCTGCGGGAAGTTCTAGAAAGTAAAGCTAAATCACGCTTTCCCTCTATAGCCGAGAGTTAACTAGAACTAAGCCGTAGCGGGCAGAAAACCGAATGGAGAATACATGTACAAAAGTTACTAGACTAACTATCCCTATGCAAAATTTGCAACTTTGCTCAATGCTTGGAAAAAATCTCCAAAGGAATTACTTTGGTCAATGCGTCCGCATGGTTGAGCTTATCATCAATTTTGATGAGCTTAAGTGCACTATCAGACACTGCTTGTCTGATATAATGATATCGAATATCAATGTGCTTTACCCTACCATCCATCACATTGTTCGATGCTAGATGAAGTGCGCTCTGGCTGTCACAATAAAGACTCACATCACTGTGTGGCAGCTCCTTATCAGTGGCCAACTTGTTTAACCAAATTGCCTTCTTCGCTGCTTCTGCTGCTACAACATATTCAGCTTCAGTTGACGACTGAGAAATGCATTTTTGAAGCGTAGATCTCCAACTTAGTGGAATAAACCAAGGAGTATAAAGGAAAAACAAAGAAACAAAGGAATAAACCAAATAATGTGACAAGTGCACATAACAAGCATATAGTTGAAAACTTAGCAACTGGTGAAAAAACCTCAGTGTAGTTGATGCCCTTCGGCTGTTCAAAGCCCTTGACCATCAATCTTGCCTTGAAGATTTTTTCAACTTCATCAGTGGATCCATCCTTCATCGTGTAAACCCATTTGCAATCTCTAGCTCGTTTTCCAGTGGGCAACTCCACGAGTTCCCAAGGCTGGTTGTCATGAAGTGATTTCATCTCCTTACGCATTGCTACATTCCAATCAAGCTTCTCCGGGACTGATTGAGATTCAACATAAGAGTACGGACTTCCATCCTCCGTGATCAACGCTTCTCTTGAGTTATCAACAAGTAGGTCCTTGTCCCTGACAGCATGTTCTGTAGGAAACTGGGTACCATACCTTTCGGATGCACAACGAACACGTGTTGATCTTGCAGTTGAAGACTCTGGTTGATCACAGTCTGTGCTGGTTCAGGTGGTGGCTCACCAGCAATGTGTTGCTCCTCATGGACCTCTTCAAGAACAAAATCTTGCTCTTCTGCCTCGCCCGTTATTTGTGGAGCAACTCCTTGTGGCCCATCATGAGAAATTTCATGATAAATCTCCCCCTCAATGGTGTTTGGAGAAGATAAATAGCATTCGTTAGTAGCAGGATTAACAATCTCCCCCTCTTTCGATGATCTGGACTCATTGAAAGAAACATCTCTTCTAACAATAAGTTTACCGCCTATAGGATCCCAAAGCCGATATCCTTTGACATCACGCTAATAACCAAGAAAAATACACTTGGTAGCCTTGGGATTGAGCTTAGTCCTCGATTCTTTGGGAACATGTGCATAAGCATCACATCCAAACACTCTAAGATAAGAGTAATCAGCATTCCGTTTATGCCACATTTCAAACGGAGTTTTGTAACTTATTGCACTACAAGGAGACAAGTTTACCAAATAAGCCGTAGTATTGATGGCTTCAGCCCAAAAAATCTGTGGTAAACCAGCATGGCTCAACATACTCCGTGATCTATTCAACAGCGTCTGATTGAACCTCTCTCACACGCCGTTTTGTTGTGGAGTATAAAAATTGGTGAAGTGGCAAATAACCCCCTCGTTTTCACCGAACGCTCCAAACTCCTGGAACACGTACTCCACACCTTGTACGATCGCAAGAACTTTACCTTCTCTCCTGTGTAAGTCTCAACTTGGGCTTTCCACTTCTTAAAAATGACAAAGACTTCAGACGTGTGTGGAAGAAAGTAGATCCACACATACCTTGAGTAATCATCAATAAACGTAACATAATACTCCTTCCCAAAATGTGAGGCAACAGGGGGAGAGCCCCACACATCTGAATGAACATACTCAAGAACTATCTTGGAACTATGAACGCTAGTTCCAAAAGCACGTCGAGTGTGCTTTCCAAATACAGAGTTTTCACAGAATTCAAGCTTGCAAGACCTCAAGCTAGGTAATAAATTCTGTTTGTGTAAAATATTCATACCTTTTTCACTCATGTGGCCAAGACGAGCATGCTACAATCTAGTCTCAGACTCCAGTGACGTCGTAGCATTGGCCTCACCAAGAATTGTAGATCCTTCCAAGATGTACAGATTCTTCCGCTTGTGAGCTTTCATTATCACAATGGAACCTCTCTTAACTGTTAGAATTCCATCAATAGCTTTTCAAAAAAAGACTCTCATGTCAACCTCCCCAAGTGAAATCGAATTCTTACGCATATTGGAAATGTGTCTAACATTTGTCAATGTTAGAGTTTTTCCATCAACATCTGAATCCTAATGGATCCAATATCCTCAATCTTATAGGAGTGATCATTTTATATTAAGAATGAACCTTGAGATGCTGCGTAAGTTGTAAAAAATTCTCGGTTAAAACACATGTGATAAGAGCAAGCGGAGTCTAAAATCCATTCATCTCTTCCGGTGAGGGAAGAGGTTCACAAGACATAACCTTCATCATTGTTGGTCACAAAATTTGCAGAGGTATCAACATATTCCTCTTTCTTCTCATGTGGCTTACTACGGCAATACTTTTTCATATGACCTAGCTTGCCACACTTCCAACATTTCATCTTCTTCTTGTTCCCTTCCCTTGATTTGGATCCGTTTCGCGACTTGCTGACGCTAGTAGATCGCTTCTACATTCTCCCACGAGTGACATTGAGAGCGATAGATGAAGGAGAAGGTGTTGAAGAAGAAACCAACTTTTGTTGGATGTCGTCTGTTAACAAAGATCACTACCTCGTTGTATGTGATGCTCTCTTTGTCTCGATGAAGCAACACACGAGATAGAGTGTGATATGATGCTGGAAAGGAACTTAAAAGCTGCAATGACTTTTTTTCATCACTCAAATCTTCACCCAAATTCAAAAGATCCACCAACAAATCATTGAAAGCATCAATGTGGTCTTGGATCTTTGTACCTTCCATCATTTTGAAGCTCATCAGCTTTAACGATGTGAAAAGTTGATTTGACAACTCCTTCATGTGATACTTCGCTTGAAGCGCTTGAAACATATTTGTCACAGTCTCCAACTCCTCCACTTGTTTCAACACATTTGGCTTCAAGTAGAGAGTGACAATACTCACAGCTTGATCTTGGATCTCATTCCAATCCTTGTAATCAACATTCAGGGATTTAGGCTTGAGAACCTTTCCCAAACCCATTGCCTTGAATCACATTCTTGACTTGCCATTCCCATAGGAGATAGTGGGTACGGCCATCAAACCGTTCAACTTCAAACCTCGGTCCACCAACCTTAGATAGCGCCATAGGTTTGATCGATTGAAGGCGTTCCGGAATGACTTCAACAGGATCCTCAGAGAGAAAGCTTGACTCCTCACTTTTGTCGTCTTAATGCAGGGTTCCAACACCTTCAGCAACAATTGGAACAAGTTCCACTCCTCCCTCCAAGCTACTCATGCCCAGAAAGCGTTCACCATGTTAAACGTTCTCAACACTTAGCCCCAAAATATGTCAAAAATTGAAAGTTCTCAGAATTGATTTCTGAGACCACTCACGCTTAGATCACAAACACTGCAATGTGAAAACGGTTTGTCAAAATCACCTCCAAATAAAAAGTTAATAACCCTCGAGTTTAGGGTGGTAAAAACTTGAATCTAGACCCCCAAAGGGAATCTTTCCTACCAAACTTTATTCAAAGTCTATTTCCAAAACCGTCTTTTAGACTACGTTTTCAACTATCTTGAAAACCACCGTGTAAAATTTGAGCTTAAACGGATATCATTTGTATACCATAATCCACCAAAAATGCCAAAAAATCAACTCTTTGTTTGATTCTTTTTTGACAGCAGTACACACAGTTTCTCCGTGCAGCTTGGTTGTACGTTTCGTCTTCCGACCCAGCTATCTCGAATCCACTTCCAACAATCTTGGAGTATTCTTAAATCTCTCCAAAACTACAAAACTGTGAAATCAGATTCACAAGGAATCACTTAATCAATAGGAATTAACCCAAATCTTCAATCACTCGTAACTTCGCGATCCTTCATCGAAATTCAACGAACTTTAGGTCAAAATGATCGGCTCGATCAGTACATCAATCTCATTTGTGAAGATTTGGAAAAACGAAGCGATTTCTCTTATAGTAGATTGTAAGAGAGCTTTCCACTTCAATTTCCGAAAATGAAACTTTCTACTTCTTTCATCAAAGTAAAATTGATGCCTCTAACTACTATTCTACAAAGAATCAGCCAACAATATATCTCAAATTGCAAGTACAATCTCCGACAGTGCTTCCGCACCTCCCTGCTCTCCAAAAATGTGGAAATCAAAAATCAGCGTGCATTGAACGAGCTCTGGAACCAATTGAAAGACCCCCTCGTCCAGATCGACCAGCACGCACGATAGTCACAACACCGAGATAACATGGTTCACCTTTCACAGGCTACGTTCACGGGCAAGAGCAGAACTTCACTAAAGCACGGATGATTACACGGCCTCCATAGCCAAGCGCTACTCCAACTCCTTCACTCTCTCGATGCTATACTGAACTGTGCGCAGAGAGAGTCACATTCTCTCTTCTATAAGAGGAGAGATAAGGTGCACATAATACTTAACTTAACCTAACCTAACCACAGTTAAATTCCTAACCATGGTTATCATTAACTGGAGTTAATCCAAGATAGAGTTAATCTAACACAAATTTGTTTATTTACAACGTCAACGATGTTCATTTACAACGTTCATTTGATGATCTATTTATTGTTTTTCAAAGTACCAGAAGAGAATAATTAAGGAGAAAAAAACTTTATAATCTAAATTTTATAACTTGAAAATTTTATAACTTATTATCTTATGTGTTGCTTCATTGTGATAAAAGAGAAAATCATTTACAACAAAGTTGTAATTGTTTTGTAAACTGATACATTTGATGATCTACTTATTGTTTTTCAAAATCTTAGAAAGATAATAAATGGTGAGGAAAAAATTTCATATTCTAAATTTTATAACTTGAAATTTATTAGCAATTATCACATGTGTTGCTTCATTATGATGAAAGAAACAATCATTTACAACAAAGTTGTGATTGTTTTATAATTTAATGATTTACAAATGAAGATGATGATGTCATTTTAATATAGGCTTTATTTCATATGACATTGGATATAAATTGAGTTTAATTGTAAAATTGTAAAATAGAGCCTTACAAAATTGAAAATATATATCTATTAAATTTTAAATGTTTGATGTATACTAAAGCATATTGATTCAAGTTGAGATTTATATCCGATATATTTTTGGAATGCTAGATTTAAAAGTACTTGATTGAAATTCTAAAAAAAAAATGCATGATGTCAACTTCTGTGATAAGATATTGTTAACAACCATAACAATCTATACATAAATAAAAAAGTATTATTTAAAGCCAAATTCATAAATTTTTGAGTAGATTTAACTCATGTATAACAAATTTAAATTAAAACACACGAGAAATAAGTTAAAAAAAATTGGGCAAAAGAAGCTTGTTAATTAACAAGTTTATTTTATATAAAGAGTCATATGTAAAATTGGTTCAGGGTATTGTGAACATAGTTTTATAGAGTAACATTATAGAGAGTCTTCGATGTTTGAGCTCACTATTCCAACATTAAGGAATTACTTGAGCATGTAAAATTTACAAGTGAGTATCTGTTTTCAAAGTTTCATTCTGTGAAAATTTTATATTTTACATTATTTACTGATGATAATTTAATATTTGTGTAGAAACATATTTTCACACATAAGTATAAGTTTTTTATAATTTTTTGAAGTATAAAAGTTATACTTGAAACTAAGTTAGAAGCTTCAAGTACATAAAGTGACATATCTACATACGGATAATCATGAAAAATACGCTTTTGAAAATACTACAATGAGTAGGATTTTTCATCTCATTATTTTTTTTGATATGCTCAATCCAACATGGTTGGAAAATATGCATAGTTTGTTGAGCTAATTTTGTTTAGTTTATGAATGTCGAGTTGAAGTCATCAATGACCATCATATTTAGTAAATTTTTTTTTGTAATGCAATTAATTTCTTCACATACTTTGAATTGAGACACAAAGATTATTAATCATTGTAGTTCTAGACTTTTGATTGTACAATTTATCTTTTTCTAGCTTAGAAAAATATGAAATGATTTATTTTGACAGCACTTATACGAGAATCAGTAAATACAAATGATAGTAAATTCAGAGTCCACACGAAGATCAGTGAGAGAGTAAACACAAATCGACAGAGATGTAATGTGGTTCATACTTTTGAAAATTATGTCCACCGCAAGGAATCACAGCAGGCTGTCTTTGTAACCTGCAAAGTGATAGTTACATTCAAGAGGCCCTGGGGTTATATAACCCCAAGGGCGGTGAGCTAGCCAGATGTTAATCCAAAATACACTAGTTAACCTCAACAATTTCAAAAATTTTATCCTTCATTTACTTGATCTTGCACTATTTACCGAGTTATTTTCAGTTGTTCAACCTTTAGCCATTTTTCGTTTTTAAATATTAATTGTGTCTCATTTGAAATGTTTGAATTAAATCCATTCGTTCACAATAGTTTGAAATACCATTTATGCATTAATATCAATCATTATCCTTATATACAATGACAAACATTTTCAACAAAATTAACACAAAATATAGTTTTTTTCAACAGCATTACATTTCTGGATATAATCTCATTTTAATTAACCAGATAGTTTGATCAATCACAAGATTCATATTTTTTGTTAGTCAAAATTTGAAAAATATCTTAAAATAGTAAATTATGTCATTCAAAATTTAAATTTAAATTTCAAAAAAAACTTAAATAATTATTTTTCATATATTTTTAATTTTCAAATTTGAATGTGAAATATGAATCAATAGGTTTAACATTTTTAAATTTGATCTAGATTTGGATCTAATGTCACAAGTTACATGTTTTACCAATACTATAGGCTAACTTCACAAGTCAAATATTTATTCTTTTAAATTTTGATCTTTGCTTTATTGAATTAGTATTATAAGAAATAAAAAATTAATTCTTATAGATTTTTTTTGCAATTTTCTAGATATTTATAGCTACATATATGTGGTTCAAATGAATTCTAAGTATTAAATACTGATGTAAGATTTTTTATAGTAAAATTAAATGGTTATTTATTCATTATTTTTAAAAATTTTGCTATTGAAGTTGAAAAATTTGTTACAAATTAAATTCAATCTTCAAGAATAATTATACATATTTATTTATTTATATAGCAAATTGATTAGATCCGTATGATCGAGACACTGTCTAAAATTTATTTTTCTATTAGCTTATGTTTATGCGACGAATAATCTTTTCTACAATTTAGGAGGAAAACTTATAATGAATAAAAGTCTTGAGATAAATATCTGTGCATTAGATCCTGGGTGTACGAAAAAGTGAGGAAATTAAGTATTCAAGTTCTATTAAGGCTATGGAGTCAATATGGTTTTCTCTTACAGTAAACGCTTGGAGGGGAGAGTGAACATTTCAAAACCTAAGCTGCCTTCATGACCCCATGCTATACGACAGGATGCGTTATTTCCTTTCAGATGTCCTGTGTCTGAGAAGTGACACATGGGACTGCGTTACATCATCCCGTAATGATGAAGGCCATGCATGATTCCCGTCGTGCCGCACCGGCGAGACTGTTCTTAGAACCGCAAGTCGTCCTCTCGGTGCAAGAACTAGTCTACATGCCTGCCCACCATGCGTCTCGGCCACACGAACGGGAATCGACGGTCAGAAGGGGCACATGGCATGCAGATCGACGTTCCCGCATCCGGGAGCATGGACGTTCCAGTGTCGAGGTCGAGGACTGGCACCCTCCCGCCCGACGAGTTATGCAGCACGCATCTACGGGCCGTAAGGCGGTGGTCAGAGGCTGTAGGTGACCGGCTGACAGGACAGGGGCGGTCTGTGTCCAGGGCTGCTGTCCACCTCGTCTGTCTCGTGGAGTCTCGTCTCCACCACCACCACCACGGCGCACACACAGCGTCTGCAGTTGGGGGCAAAGGCTGGAGAAGCCTGGCCTGGGCCCGAGACACTGTCATCAATGAGAAAACATTGTGGGTTTTAGGGGACGGGAATGGACACGAAACGAGGTCCGAGGTGCGGACTGAATCCCCCGAAATCCGGAGGTACCGTTCGATAATTGATTCATCGATTCATCGATCCCTCAAACTCTTTGTCTCCTTGTGTTACCTTCTCGAGGATGTGAAACCTTGGGCGCTATGTGCACCGTCTCGATCCTACCCAACAGCCCGTCAGAACGCAGTTAAATTTAGTAAACAAACACTTGGGCTCCAGGGCGAATTCTGGTACCGGTACTCTCACTCACCTGCTCGAGGAGCCGGGTTGGAGTCCAGGCTTCCCTTCTCCCCGTTGGCCTTTGTTTGGGCTCTGTGAAGTGCGACAAATCTCACGAAAGCTCCTCATCTCCACGAAGATATTTCTCGACCTTGTGTGATTCCATCACGTCGAATATCATTGAGTTTCTCCGAGAAATGCTGCTTGAAGGAAAGTTGTCCTAATCATTACATTCAAACGCTGGTGGGGCTTTCCCTTTTATTTTCCCAAGAAGGAGATCTTCTAATTGGATATTTTCTTCTTTAACTGCAGGGCTAGAATGGCCGGAATTTCCTCCATCGCTTTTAATGTCGCTTTTGAAGTGAAAAGTACGAAAGTTCTTCCAAGGGCTCTCAATTTCCCCAACGTGCTGACATGAAGACCCTTTATACAAATCGGGCAGTAGCTCAAGCTCTTCTGGGGGGCTTTTGGAGATCAAACTCATCTTAAATTATCATCCCGCTGAGATCAGCAATAGTTATTCGTCTTCTAGTTGACAAAACTCTGAATTATTTCTTCCTCAAAGATACATCAGAAAAAATATTGAAGCATATGTTTCTCTCTTATTCAATTTTATGTCTAAAATGAGTGACATTAAACCAACAAGGTGTTGAAAGTTTCATTTTTTACAATACAGTATGATAACTTCAAGACGACAATGAGAAAAGAAAGTTAAGTTATGTCATATCTAGTACCTCAAAAAATATACTATACCTGATTGTCTTTGATGGAAAATATGATATATATATTTTCGGAATACAAATAAAGGATAAACGATGATGTGTTCACGTCGAATACGATGGAAGAGAGTCCGAGTTTGTCAAATATCACTCACATCCAATCCACTTAGTCATTGCTCCCACTCGCCCCTTTTCCATTCCATGTGTTTAGAGTTCTCCGTCGATAGGTCGTGGACAAATTGTAGGGTTGGCCCTCCAGCATATATGGACATCCCCCATTTCAATGAATGAAGAACTCTACTGCATTTTGATCAGCATGCTCTCTTTCGAGATGACGCACCGAGATACTCGTCGCTGGATGATAACCATCGTCGTCCCTACAATGGTGATTTTAACGAGCCCATGCATACCACGTCGCCTATGAGAAATCGAGCGTAACCCTCTCTAACCATGTAACAATGTACAGTATGAGTTTGGTCAACGGAGGGTATGCTAGGGAGCTTAGGTCTCGTTAAGAGGGGGGGAATTATCACCTACGCAGCTGGACTGAATTTGGATAACATGTATACAGAGTCGTTGTGTCCATCAGAATACCTTCTGAAACCGAAGTCTTGGTTTGGGTCCATGGGAGGAAATCCTCTGTACTTGATGAATGGATGCTGAGAGCTCGAGACGAAAAGAATGGATCATCATTAAGGGGGGGACAACGAGCAGGCCCAGCTACGGCAAGGTATAACGGCTGTCCTAAAGGAACAGGGACCCGGTCCCGTTAGAGCGCTGGAGCCTAACTAAAAATAACAAACTCCACAAACGTATGTTCGGACCTGGACCAGCACCCACCAAAGTTAGAATGTATCTCCAAATCTATCTATCTGACGTCTGTGGGTACATCAGTACCGCATGACCGGATCCTCAGGTTCTCATGGCCTCCAGTCGACTCTCGGCTTACTATGCAGTGCATAGTAAGCCGGTAGAATGGGGTGCATAGTATGCACCCCATTCTACCGGGAGCTGGCGGTACTTGCTCCCGGTGGTCTCCGGAGCGATAATGGTCCAGTCTAGAGTCCAGTCTGCGAGAGATGAGACACGCATTCGACTTTTTCTGGTGTAAGGTTCGCAGAACTGAGAGTTTGACATTCCTCGGACCTTATACCTTGAGCTCGATGGAAGAATTGGAAAAGCACAAAGGCTGTAGCAGGAATGTGGACGATGGACGAGCGTTGCTTCGTAGATGATGGGTGTTCGTTGGAAGGGAATAATATTACTGTACTTGTGCACGTCCTTGATTCGCATCTTATCTGAGTTTTTATCCTCATCTTTTTGCGCGTTTTTCACCTTTTTCATTAAGCCGACATTTTGGCAGCAGGTGCCACTGTTTCTTTTCTCCGGTCCGAATTCGTTGACTCTATGTTTGCTCTATGTTCGCTTTAGAGTCTCTCTTGGCTCTTCTCCCTTCGTGTATTCCGTTGGCTGATTTGCGCCGACTATGTCCGATTTGGCTTCTTTTACGGGCTGCTTCTTACAACCTTCGAAGGCGAGGGTTGTAAGAATCTTAAAACCGAAACCGTTCCATAGCAGGAATGTCAAAACCGAACCTTCGGTTTTGACATTCCTCTTATGGGTTGGAAAGAGAAACCGCCATTATCTCGGCAGATGAGAAGTTTCCCATTTCCACCACGGCCGGTGACACCCGAGGGACAGGGCTTGTGCCTTTTCCGCCTTGTTCATTCTCAACGGAATAAAGCTATCCCGCCCTTTCGCTATGGGAATCGGGCAACTAGGCATGCATGGTGTATTTCCCCCGAGTATCAGCGATTTGTCTGTACAGTGAGGTAAAGTACAAGCTCTCGCACTCGTAGACATTCGAGGCAAGCGTGACAACGAAGGACACGTCATCGGCTATTTTGTGGCATGTATTCTAATTTCTACACCTTCTCCTCACATGCCTTAAGGGAAATTGCTTTTGCAAGTTGCTAAAGCAATTCCTCTTCTCTCTACCTCTGGCCTCATTGTTATAGCAAAGCTGGATATCGTTCACCAGCCCGTAGACGTGCTCTGTCTTTAGTGTTGGAGCGGCGTTTCTCTCACCTCTTTCACCCAGTATAAGAATCCAACATGCATTCCGTGTAGGAGACAGAGCAAGAGGAAGAGCAAACCCGGCGTCCTTGTATGGAAGACTCTGATGCTGCTGCGGTCGAAGACCTCCGTGAAGCTGAGCGAACATGAGCTCAGCAATGACAGCCATGAGGTCCGCGTTCTGGCAAGGAGTACTGTAAAAGCTTTGAATTTTGTCAAGGGAGATATTGACGATCTTTGGCACAAGGGCTGAACCGGGTCGGGTGGCCTCCGGTCCTGGACTCCTGCCTGATGTTCCTCAAACCGTCATGTAGCTGGCCTTGATCCTCGGAGACAGCCGCTCGAGAGCTGGGGCCTGGTTAGCAGATTCCGGGGCGATGATTACCTCTCGTATGTATTGATGACCCGGTGTAGACTCTAATCACGTATGACATTAACACCGTCCTTGGCTTTTAATTCTCCAAACTCGGTGGCTTTCGCCTTTTCGTTGGGAGTTAGTGACGAGCGTACTTCGTGCGGCTGGACCAATCTTTGCCTTCAAGTCTGTGATATCTCCCTGATTCCCTCGGGACCTTGAGGGATATCATAAACCCTACCATTGACATTGCTAATCGTACAGTGCTGTAGCTGGATTAGTTCGGTGCCTTAATTCTCCTTGTGTGTCCAATATGTGGCCTTCTGACTTTTTCATCACCCTGCCCTACCAAAATTTGGTGACCGGCCCCGGTCAGAATAAAGCTTACAGGTTCCACCTCGAACGACTAGGCATGGTGTGCAGAGGCGAGGTCCATAATATCAGCATCGATGTTCCAAATCGGAACGTAACGGTGTGGCAAAGTATGCGAATTATTCAGCCTGCTGGAAGTCATCAGATGCTCGTCAGCCGGAGCTGAATATTCTTCTGATGGAGAGGGAGCGAGTTTAGCGTAATACAGTGGGTGAGGTCGATTACGTAGAACATGTTGCAGGACATGCTGTCTGGTTCTGCGTTTATCTGGTCCTGGGTTCAGAGTGCGAGCCTGCCAGAACCGCGGGCCTAACAGAAATCCGTGAACCTCTCGTGGAGTTTGGACGGGTTCGGGCGGGGAATCATGGGGCTGATCGATTCAGGTAGCGCTCCACTTGAGGACTCGCAAGAGAATCCAAATGACAGACCAGACAGGCCTTCAACTCAGGGTCCCACATGGTGGTGGGGAGTCCGCATACAAAGCCCAAGCGAACTTGTGAAGGCGCGCTCTACGTGAATAAATGACCTGGATTTAGTCATGATCACGAGGATATCATGTCTCCTTCAGAAAGGGATGAGAAGAATATGTTGCGCGAGGATTGAAGGATAGCCCTAAATCGTGTCTGGAGAAAGCGAGAGAGCGTTCAAATCAGTGCAGAAGCTAGCGTTTAGCGCGTCTCTGGAGCTCGAGCCTTGAGCAGCAAGGCAGCCTTGACAAAAGTACAGAGAGCTGGATCCACGGCATCCACTTCTCTAATCATACATGTCGTGATAAGATAAGAGAAGAGGATCAATCAATAAACCAGTGTTAGGCAAGGGGGACAGATTCCATATGAAATCTTGTCTTGGTGCAGGGAGCCATACAACTCGATTCAATTCTCCCAAGCAATGTGTCGCAGTCACATGTGTGTCGCCGTCCAGGCCTCGCGTCAGAAGAATCAGAAGAGAACTGGAGAAGGTGCAAACAATTTCTGCAGAGCATGTACGGAGCCTCGCAGCTGCCTGCTGCTGGTAAAAGATGTGAGCTCGGAGAGAGAAGGCCGGCCTCGTCGTCGTTCAACACTTCTCACACTCGACGTGTACCATAACTACTCCACCTCACTGCCAGCCAAGCCTCGCCGATGCCTGCCAGGCGCCACGTAGGATCGGCCACCTCCGAGGGGAGGCAAGCCCGCAATCGTCCGATCTTCGATCGAGGTCGATCCAAGATCGGACGCCCGGGGCCGCATCCCATTTTCTCGGGATCGTCTTTTCGTTCGGGGCTCGGGGTGTTTAAGCAGGCCCGGATTCTGCATTATCTGCACAGGCCCTGAGTCAGAAGATTCGATACGAACCCCTCAGCGTCGACACTGCCTTCGCCCCCCGAACGTGATGAGCTCTCCCTCTCTCCTCTCTCTCTCTCTCTCTGTCTGTGTCTGGCGTCGAGCTGGTGTGCGGTGAAGCCTGAGATGAAGCTCGGGCTCGTACCACCCGATGTGCGACATCTACGAGCATGAATGGCCGGCAAAACGTAGGCCTCTCGCGGCAGGTGACGTCGGAGGCCTTTGTCGACCTTCCGTCCATGGCAGAAAAGCGCAATTCAGCCCCGCAGGAGAAAGTCTCGCGAGCGTCTGAGACTGCGGCAGTGCGGCCAGATTTGGAGGCAGTCGCAGCCGCAGCCACAGCCGGAGCTGCGCCAGAGAGCCAGTCCTCGCCCGTCGCATCGTCGCCTCTAATCGTTTCAAGGCCATGGCAGATTCCTTCTCTTGGTATTCTCGCTCCTTCGTCTCTCGAAGAAGAGGGGAGCGGTCGCACTCGTGCATGCTCTCCACGCGTCCTGCGGCTCTCCTGGGGCGGGGCAGGGCGGGGCGTTGCGCTGAGGAGTCGAGGGAAGTTTGGCCCCGGTCCATGCCCATACTCTGTACTGTAGGGGGGTGGCAAAATTCGAAGCTTTCAACCGAAGTCTATGACTCCATGCTTCCAGATCTGGCACCCGAACCGAAAGGACACCGCACGCTTGAACGGGAGTTTGTGTGTTTGAGGGACTGTCGCGTGTGGAATACTCCACACGCGAGACATTATTTGCCCATTTTGCCACGATTGCTTGCCTTTGTCCTTGACAGCTGCATGTTCTGTCCTAGGGTGCGCTCAATGAGCTTGTTATGGAATCTGGAACCCCCCACTACAGTCCTGTCATTTCCCGACTAATCCTTACAGAACATCATGTCACCCTACTCAGTCAACACTTCGCTCGCTGCTGTTTTCCATCCCCCCTACTCGCCTCCATGTTCTTCCCGCGGGTCTAATATATACCACCTAAATTTAGACCAAATGTGGGCGGTATGGGTTGGACTTGATACCTGGGAACCGACCAGGCATCCAGTTCTGCCTTCAGAATATGTCGAAGATCTCAGAGGCATTCCTACTCGGCAGCTCCCACACTCTTTTTCTGGTGCCAGTCCCGGGCAGGGGCAAGAAGACTGATCCGGGTCGGTTTGCTGATACCGTATGCTGTGCTGGGTAGACGACGAGATTTCTCGGCCAAGTCGGTAAAAGCTGACATTGTCACTTTGCATCGTCTAGACGCCTGTGCGAAGTATTTGATCATATTCGTGCATTAATGCTTTCCGCGAAGAAGCAATAAAATGTGCAATGTGTTGTGACTCCCGTAGGTCTTCGACATCTGATGCTGCAATCTCCTGCAGGCGGGGCGGTGAATTAATCCTACTATGATGACGTATCAGTCGTAAGTTTGTTGGAACCCAGTACATCGTACCCGCCAGCTGTGTGACATTGTCACTCGATTCATTCCAGCGACGGAGGAGGTAGCTAATCTCCGAGCGTCAAAGAACTCCATGTCTCCAGCCTTGGCTGCAAGCGAACAGCCATGGGTAAAGGTTGATGAGTTCAACTCGAGGTACTGATTTTGCCCGATGTACTCAAGCGAGAGGGGTAAAGAATCTCCCGCTTCTGGGGAATGGTTCCTTCTCCTTAGAAGACTCGACAAGCGAAGGTCGTCTTTCAGCAGAAGACTTTGATAGACAGTGCGCCAGAGGTCTGACGGTCAATTTCAAAAGATAGGTCAGAGACCTGATACTGATGCCAAGATTGTTTCCGGGTTGTTAAGATCCAGAGGGTCCCAGCAGTGCCAGCACCATCGCATTATTCGTCCTCAGTGCTTTCTTGTTGACTAAGTGTTGGTATTATCTCTCTGTCCGCCTCTCTCGTTGCTCTCCATCCCTCCCTCCATCCATGAATCCGTAGGTTCAAAGCCGACTTATTCCCGTTATCATGAACACTACTACGGTTTGTATGAGTCAGTTATCAGTTGACTGCCGTCAACGAAAATTCTTCCTCTCTGTTTGCAGAGCTTGAAACCCGAGATCCATTTCCTAACGGTGTGGACAGAATACTGTCAAGGTTAGGGCAATAGTCTGTTGAGTGTCAACGTTTCCCAAGTACGGGGACAGGCTGGTCTGTGCTGGTACTATGCTTCCGGTATGACCCTGTCACTCAAAATCTCGCAAGCTCAGCTTGGAACCAAGCCGAGACGCACTGAAGTCAGTACTTGCAATGTCCCCTGGAAATCGCAAGTCCGGCAGAAAACCGTGAAAAGGATGATACATGTCATGTGAATGGCATGACATAAAAGTCAAAATGCAAAATTCGCGCATCACAAAAACTGAAGGGAATTTCCTCATTAATCATATATATATATATATATATATATATATACATATGTTTGACTTCAGATAAAACTATTGTGCGACAAGAGGTTCTTCTTACATCCTTGTTTTGTTTTCCTGATCAAGAGACTCATTTCTCTTTCCTTGAAGCACTCACCTCCAGCTGATGATGTGCTTTGTATAATCAGTCAGTAACATACATATGCTTGTTGAAGGGCGCAACTAATTGGATATTCTGGGAACTTGACTTGCTGGATACATGCAGAATTTTACTTGGAATGTTCTCATTAAGCGAAGTTTGCTTAATTACATTTAATAAGTTTACTTCATCTTACCTCATATACCATTCATTTGACCTCAATATGTTTATAACCGGTCAGGCGTCGTTGCAAGCACCCTGGTCGATGCGTTTCAGGAATATGGGGGACACCACAGTAAAGCCCTGATACACGATTAGTTTCTACGGTTTTCTCAAGATTACAAGAGATACATTCGAGTTATTCCTGGTTTCCACGCCATTCATTCTCTCCTTAACAGTACATGTTAAGGAGGACATATGTTCGCATAGGACACTTCTAAATCACGACCATTGTGGTCAGGGGAAGAGCAATCAGGTCAAAGAGACCACCTTGGCACCTCGTCACAAAACACACAAGAAATTAACGAGATATGCTAGAGAGGACTGACGTTACAATCCAAGGTGTTAGGAGGCGAGGTTAAAATCTCGTATTTTTCTGAAAATATAGTCATGAACGAGTAAATATGGCAACCTAAGAGTTGTTGTTGTTGTCTCATGAGGCGATGCAGCCCGAATGCTATGACGCCAGACTTGAGAATGAAAGTCCTGGAACAAGAAGAAAGCAAAAGATAACGAGTAGAGAAAGAAGGTCGAATGAAAGGGGAAATAGAATACTTGGAACCCAAAGACAAAAGAGAAAGACAAGCAGGTTCCAAGAATGAGAACACTAGTGACGTATGAAGCATACCTTTCACATATGTTCAAAGACTAAGACAACCCGTAAAATCTCCTAAACATCGACCATCTTAAAAAACAAAAAAAACTTCAAACGGGAGCGGTATTCTACATATTTTCTTATTGTCAAGAAAAGTGGTGTAATGTTGGACCTAAGGTAATGAATGCTCAAAGGTTCCAAGTAGGGCAGACCTTTCTAAGGATTTACTTTGTTGCCCTTATGTTTCTCGTTTCTGGGCATTTACCCAGAAACTACTAGTTTCCTCAAATATATTCCATTTTCTACACCATGTGACTCAAGAACTTAAGGTCGACTTAAGTGTAAAAACGTGACACATTAGAGGGCGGGGTTCATTGCAAAGCAAAAGTCCAAAAGCAATATGTAACGAAGATGGGACAGAGTCAAGATCTCATCGTCATCTCGAGGAATGAGAGTTAAAGCTACACAAAGGATGGTTAAGTATTACAGAGTTACAAAAGATGCAAAAGGCTTGACGCAATATGGACAGCGGATGTGATTACAGCGGACTCGCCTTTGGAGCAAAGCAGGGATATACCAGTTTCCACAGCTACTTGACTGCAGGTGCGGGCTGTTTGTGTCCCTTCATTTACTATGATGACGAATCCTAGTCTCACTTCTGTCTGGACCTATACGTGGGACGGACGTCTTCTAGAATCTGATTGACATACTATACTGTATAAAATACTGGGAAGTAGAATAGGGTACCGAACTATATTTCCTGTACTCCCTTCTCGTACCAAGGGAGACATATGACTTGAATACGGTTTGAATACCATAAAGGACCATCCTGTTCACAACTGTATGTTCTGTTACGGCTTATCGTATTTTCTATTTGGGCTTACGATAGGCTGTACGTATTAAGTACCAAGTACGTTGAATCAATGGAGTAGACAATGTCAACACACTGCGCCATATTAACACCAATTCCACAGAAATACAATCAACGCGGTGAAAGTGGAAGATTTTAGTAATTTATTGCTCCTGCATGACTTGAATCTGATTGAACAGCATTCTGCCATATTGTTTAGACGTACAACGGTGGTGGAGCCAGTCGTATGCTCTCAGGACTTGATATACAGTCGGAGGATGAATAAGCTGTCCGTACCTGAATGGTGTTCTAATCTTTACTGACAATTTCTATGGACAAGTATCAATAGCTCTCACGTATATAATCTGTACGAGATCCAGACAAGCTGTGATAACAGTGAGAAGTTTGTTGCAATGATATCATGTCTTGGGGAAACATTAATTTGTACATCGATCTAGATTTGCGCCGTAAGAATCACCTTGTACTCTAGATCGCAGTACATGTATTTATCGCTTCTCTTTCACATTCAATCTCTCTCCATTCATGGGGTCTACACCTCTCAATCCATCTATGTAATGGGGAGTTTTTACTATCTTGTTTCAACTTTCTTCCCTTTTTTATCTGAAGGTTATTAATGCTACCGGCAATCATCCCTGCAAGGTCTGCTTCCAACCAAATACTGAGCTCGATTCTGCGTCTCCAATTTTGACTGCAAACGAAGACAACCATTTGAAAAATTGAAGAATACTAAACTACCGTACATTAATTTATACCCACAAATTCTTGTTGCAAATTAAAAGTAGTACTCTTACCAGGACTTTTTGATACAGTTTAAGTACAGTATCGAAACCGATCGGTTATACATAGTATTCATCATGAATACGATACAGTAGTGTGCATTTCGAGTGGTGAGATCCAGCATATGGCGACGAAAGCTCGTGATCGGTACTTACAGAAGCTTTTCTTCCGAGGGCTATAACTAGAAGCATATTCTTATCACTTCGTCCTCATGACCACTGATCTGCCACTAATCTCTGGGGAGACTTTTTGCCTTAATGAAAGCGGGCTTGAGTATGAGCAAGGCAACCTTGACCACCAGTACATAGCTGGATCCACGGTATCCACTTGTCTAATCATGCATGCCTTGATCAGAAAGTGGATTAATTAAGCAGTATTAATCAAGGGGGGACAGATTCCATGTGAAATCTTGTCTTGTTGCAGGGAGCCACACAACTCGATTCAACTCTTCAAGCAATGTGTCGCAGTCACATGTGTGTCGCCGTTCAGACCTCACGTCAGAAGAATCAGAGGAGAACCGGAGAAGGTGCAAACATTTTGCAGAGGATGTACCTTGCTACCGATTGTAAGTGTGGGAACTTTGTCGCTTTGATCTGCCACTGGACATATCTAGTACCTCCAGGCTATCGTAGGTCTGTAATCTATGTTCCAGGTCGGCAGCAAAAGTCGATAGCACTGCGTCAGTCAGTCATATTGTTCAGCGTTTACATACACGAAATGCCAGCTAGGAACAACGTGGAAAATCCCTCTCCTGCCACGTCGCCATCCGCTTGACTTCCTCTCGTATGTTGGTTTCCATTTCATCGCTCGACATCGACGCTGCCTCTGGCTGGCCGTCTGGCCAAAACTACCATCATGTAGAGCTTATCTTACCGATCTTGAGAAACACGCTCGCCCGAAAAGCTTTCTCGCGTTGCTTCATCTGATTTTCATCGTCACCTCGATGTTTCTCTCCACCCGTCTTTTCGCAAGCAAGCAGGGACTCTTTTTGGCTAAATTATGTTGCACCTAACAGCAGCGAAAATGTAGTAACCAATGCTCTTGCGCAGAATTGCGAGTCTGGGACATTGATGTACAGCAAAGGATGCCAGATGAAAGGCTTGTAACTAAACATTTACGTAAAGAACTAATGTCGATGTACCGGTATGTAGGCTGCGTGTGGAATCATTATTCTGCTGTATTTTCATAAATCTTCTTCGGAGAGCGAACAGGCAGCTCCAAATTCTTGACTAGTGTCGCGTTTGGGCACGACGATGAAAATCTGAGGGTTTAGGGTTACTGTACTCCCATCACGCCCGACATCAAAGATGTCAGAAATTTCTAAACCCCACTTGCATCACAATGGATGATATGTCGAACATAATCTGAAGATATACTTTACACAGTTTGATCATATATATAATAAAATTCCACCCGAATCATTAACTAATATGATTAATTTATAAATAAATTGCAGATCCTGCTGTTCATTTTCTCGGAAGATAGTCTCTCACGCACTCCTCAAAATTTCACTTTAACGTTCTCTAGCTGTTGGGTTTATCATCCACTGTTTGTAAACATGCAGAGGTCGCCCTCCCTGTCTACTATATTAAGGCGTGAATAGAGAGAATTATGCAATGTTTGTTGTGAAGACTTTGTTGACTTGGAGGACCCTTCTCGCTCACTATTTCCAGCAAGTCATCTCGAGGTGACTTGACTCTTGAGACCGTATCTCAACTGAAAGTGACATGCATGAACAAAATCTAATGGGACTCTACTCGACAAGCGAAGTCGTCATAGTCAAGTTACTCGATGTATAACTGGGTGATGATCGCAGCTGGAAGATTTTTTTTATTCTTCTGGTTTTTCTTTTGAGAGATAAGTTTGGACGAATGCAAAACCTAGGTCTACCGCCAGGAAGACCGCCGTGAAGAAAGGTGCTAACCACCCGTCGGAGGTAGCCCAAAGTTGAAGGAAGGAGAACGCCAGATCAGGATCAGGAGGAGAAGGAGAACTAGGAGTTGGTGTATCTACTGTACTGCTGTCTGTATCCTGTAGAGATAACATGCAGAAAAGGTGGACTGAAATTTCAAATTGCAAGAGAATATATTTGCTCAAGGCTCGAAAATGGTCCGAACACTTTTTGCTTATATCGATTTGGCATCTGACATGTAGGTGAAAGTTCTCCATCATTACTGCATTTATTGCTGTCAAATCGTATCGGATTGAGATGTGTATGTTGAATGTTAGATAGAAGGAAGTGTTGTTCATCCCGAACACCGCCGAGGACGCATTCTCTACGTTAGTGGAACATCTTCCCCTTTTTTCCTTTTAACTCAGGCGACTTAACAAAATGACTTTCATGTACACTGTCAATTTGTATATAAAAGCTGAACGTAGAAAGGTCCCAAACTGGGAAATAAGATTTATGGAGATGTTAATCTGTTTATTCTCATTCAGATGTGATCATGATATTTCATAAAATTTGACACAATCTCAAGAGGAAGATTTGGCGGGGTGTGTGAAATCAACACATTCCGAATCTGATAATACAGTATAGTGTTTAGATATACTTACCTTCTCATGATAAATGGATGTCGCCAATATGTAAATACTATGGCATTTCATGTTGTGATAGAAGGCCTATTATACTGTCTCGTTATGTATAATCTTATCAAAGAGCATATTGTCCAAATTATTTTATCTTATATACACATCTTATACTGAACTTTTGAAACCAAGCAAGGGGATTTTCTGGAGCAGAGTTTAACTTAAGGACTTTTGTTCTTAACAAATTACACAAAATAAATCACTGTAAGTCTTTGATATTGTTCTCTGTTATTACTATTTACCTTCTTGCCTTGCTAATTTGCAACCTCAAGGTAGACATATCATGAGTGTATTCTGAGCATGCAATGACTGTACTACTACGCATGGAGTCGTGTATATATAAAAATAGTATAACATGCCATTTCCCGAGAAGGTTGTATACAGCTGATGTTTCTTCCATTCGAAACATGGCACTATTTTTTATCTATTTTCAATTCTCTCACGATTGTTTCGCATGAGAACATTTGTAGAATTGGGATTCGAAATGAGGGCCAAGGACGAGGAATCCTTAGCATCTTCAGTCTAAAAAGGGAACCTCTCCAACTTGAAGGGAACTAATATTGACTCAGCTTTTCTTAGCAGAGTTTTCATGAGAAGTTCGTATGTGGAGATGTTATTATCTTCTTATTTGAAAATCGGATATTCATATTCCATCTATATCCCGCAAAAATAAGCCAAAAGATACATCATTACTTGCTCTAGGCAGCTTCTCGGTAATCTCTTCCATCCATCTTGTTGCAAACTTGGATTCTTCTGTAAAAAAGACTCTACAGTCTAAAAAGGGAACCTCTCGAACTTGAAAGAACTGATATTCCTTGACTAAGAACTGATATTCCTTGACTGTACTTCTCAGTTTCATTTGGTCTTATGACCTTATGCATTATGAGCTCCTTTTCTACGCTGGACTGAAGAGCCTTCTCAAAAAAGATACACACACTTCGAGGTTATGAATTGGATTCCGCCCAGAGGCAGCCGGCTTGCCGCGCTCATTGCTCGATCGATCTCAGTTCCTTCGGGGTGGATATGCCTTGATTCTCTTTGCTACCTCCGACCCTTCTAGACCTTCTTCCAGTTCCTGCCTTGTTTCGATATGGCAAAAGCTGGATGAACCGACCTAGAAGGTGCACCACAACCATCGCCAAATTGTTTTTCTCCTATCGAAGCTGCCCCTGGCTGGAGAAGCTACCTTACACTTTTCAGAATGAGGCGACCACCCTCTGTGTAAGAGAATCTAGGAAGTCCCTGCCCTGTTGTGCTGTTACAAAGTCACATTTCATTAAATCTACAGAAAGTTATAGTCAACCTTCAAATTGTTTCGATAGATAATCCTAACAAGGGGTACTATCTCCCATTGTTAATTTGAACAGAATAATATGTATGCATGTGACACATAGCTAGAATTCATGTAGGGATGGAATCCATGGAGTATGAAGTCGGTGGGTATAAGTTGTCGAAATATGAAGCATCTCGTTTCCCAGTTCTCAGCTGAGGTGTAATATCTGTTGGAGGACCTTGATTATAAAAGACCTTGATATTCATGTTCCGCAGCATAAATCTAATTTTTGGGCTCTATGGAGAGGACGCTAGTTCTTCGAACAACGATAAGGGGAAGACAACAAGGAAGATTTAAAACATGCACTGTGTATCATCTAGGCCTTTATTTATACTCAAACCGCATGGATAATCTGAAACAGATCCTTCCTACTAAATGGTGTTGATCAAAATCTGAGTTCCGTCTGTGACAAATCCTGTCCATCAATCAAGATGGGAAAAATGGGCAAAAATATAGGTTATTATCAAAATTAAAAAATATTTACCTGCTTGAGAGTAAGTATTTTATGAGGATAAGAGTTTGGGTACCTATTTCGGCGTTAATCGAAAAACATTCCTCACTCATTCATAGAGTATATATTCTGTTGAACTGAAAGTTTTACGACTGTGTTCGTAAACTTGAGATAGCAAACGAAACCTCCAAAACGAAAGGGTTGCAGGTGCACAATATTCGTCAGATGAACAAGTCCGTTGAGCTCCGATGGGACTATGGTGGTTGTTGAAGGGAGGCAAGAGAGAGGAAGAAACTAATCATGAACTTACAGAAACACTAAATCCTAGGTATTATAATGACAATTAGTTATGTCAATAAGACGCAGGAAATCCCATGTCAGAACTTGTATGTCTAGAGTTTAGATAATCAATTAGTATTGATCACAACTGGTGTCAAGGTACGGGATAATGCAATGCACATGTTGCTCAGGAAAAAAATTAAGGTCTGAACCAGATGAGCTAATCATGCAAATTTGTGCATGATTTGCATGGGCAAATATGCCTTGATTGTACACCCCGCAGGTTTGAATATCACACCCGTGATCGGTGGAGGATCTCGGCTTTAGCGACTTGCGTAACCATAATGTGTGCATGATAGTACCGGATAAGACGTTTGCGAGATGAGAGGGCTGGCAATTTCACTTCCCGTAAGCTTCATTACGTGAGATAACATGCACGATGGTACAATTAGGGTAATGTGCCGCAAATGTCATGTCTGAAATTTCATCACGTGGATGTAGGACTAGAATTTGGGACCACTCTGACATGCTATCATCCTCCGCTGAGCCACTCCTAACTAAGGACCAGACACTGTCTGTAATGTTTCGTGAGCTGCCCGGCCCTGCCCCTACCCTTCTCTGTGTTCCAACCATCGCCTCTCTCGGCTCACTAGTGCCTTCGATACGGCGACTGCCACGAGCGCCCGACGACGACAATGAGCGGCGGCGGCAGGGCCGAGAGGGCCTATATAGTCACCCTCCCTAAATCGAGGTCACATAGTTTTCCTCTTCTGGTCCTCTTCAAGTCTCATCTTGTCTGGAAAAAGCGGCCGAGCAGATCTCTCTGCGGGGTGACGAGGAGAGAGCATGGTGCTGCTGCTGAGCAGTCTTACATACTGAGAGAGAGAGAGAGAGTCAAGAGAGAAGGTTGTCGAGGTTTTGGGCACTCATGCGTTGAGTTTTGAGTTTTGACCTCTCAAGCGTTGAGTATAATTTCGTCTCGGAGCGCAGTTTCTCTGGTGTATCTCCATTGTCAGCTGCTCCGCCAGTGTCAAAGCTACCGGCCGGCCAGATCATTCCAGACTGCATCGCTGCTGCCGGGGTGGGTGTTGGAGAGTCGGTTGGCATTCGAAAGTCGAGCCAAGAGTTTGAATTCTGAGTGTGCCGTCGTCGGTTCGCCATTTTGCGGTTTCGTTCTGCATCTTATCCTTCTTCATCGTGTCTGTGTTGTGGAGTTCTGTTCTCAGACTTTTCAAAGGCCGCCGCTCAGCTTGTGCTTGTGCTTGCAACTGGGTCGCTTCCACGGGTCCGCAGTAATTGCTGGAATTCTGCGAGATTTTGATTCTAGCTTGTGATTGCCGGGAGAAGTTGACTTCAGACCCTTGCGAAGACATAGCAGCCATGTCTCATGATGATAACAAACGAGGCCGCCTTCCTCGCCGAGGAGATGTGAAGGCACAGATTGCAACCAACATCGTCAATTCCATTGCCGGGATCATAAAGACTCATCGATCCCGCAGCGCTTCTCCAGCGACCCCACCGCTGGAGTCCGAGGAGAATGTTTGGCCTGCCGACCCTGTTTCTGGCTCGTTGCTCTCGCCGCTCTTGGTGAAGAACCAACAATGACATGTGTCCACACGACAACTTGATGATGCTGATGAAGATGCGGGCACCTGGACCTGCCGCAAGGAAGAACGTCGAAGCTAGGATCCTGCTGTTCGTGTGCTGGACGAGATTATCCACTGACGACCTCCAAAAAAATAGACTATTCATTTCGTGGAGGGTCTCTTTCTGCACAAAAGATTTGCCTGCAGATTAGTGAATTCGATGAAGGAAATGATTGACAGAATTTTCCATTTGGAGTTGTCCATAACTATCTCTCGTTGTAGATTTGTCATATGTGTACGTGTAGATTGTGTGTAAATGGGAAGGTAGAGGGGACTTCTGATTATGTGACATTGTATATTGACACTCTTCTCTCTAATAAAGAGTTCCAAGTAACCTTGGGCTTTAAAAAGTGGCCGCTCGTATCCTGCGATCTCGATGCTTTTTTCTTGGACTAGGTCCATCAAGCTGGTTCATACGTAAAGTATGGTCTGGTGATCAAGAGTCTCATCAAGCTCAGTCTCCAGATTCTCCATAGAGCTAGTGCTTGCTTGAGCCATTCCTCATACATATCAGACCTGTCTGATTCAAAGGTTGTTCCATATCACTTTCGGTAGCGTAGATTATTTGCTTGGATGATCTGGGAGTGTAATTGATCCCTTTGAACGTGAAAAACGTCAGCTCGTGTGGCCTTCGTAGAAACTGTCGGCTTCTGTGCATTGCTCGAGGTCACGGAGGGTGTAAGGATTTTAACTGCTCACATCAGCCCTCACACAATTGTTGGTTATACAGGTTGTTCATTATACTGGTTCATGCTTGAATTATCGGTTCGAAATCAAATAGAATATTGCCTGCAGTCTGACCCTGTTCCTACCATCGAAGGTCTTGATGCAGCCGGTGGGTGCAACCTTGCAGGTCAGTTCTTTGCAAAGGTCATTGATCTCTTCGTCTTTGATAAAATCAGGCGGCAGAGTTGATGTCATTGTGGCGAGGCCCGATCATTGTGGTTGTCTGTTCGATTAGAACGAGGCATCAATCGCCAACCACATTAGTTCTTTCACGCGGTAGGGTAGCGCAGGACATCGATCATTCCATTGTGCGTGGTAGTCGAAGATTTCTAATTGTGGGCTGGTCCAGGTTGCCAAATTCTGGACAACTTGGACCAATCATCTTTCTTGCTCACTTCGCTCGCATCGTGAATTTCATCTGGTCTACGTACACACTCAAATTCTGGCACCAGGTGAGCAAATTAAGCTTGCCTAGTTTGTCAAGAGTCCCCAGAGGCGTTAACGCTGCGTGAGTAGCAGAGTGTAGACAGTCTGGCATGTGATAACTGCAAGGCAACGATACTTTTTAGCGTCGAATTGAGAATCTACTGCAGCCTGTTAAAGAGGATAACAATCGCGACGATCGTATCTGACCAAGATAATTCTGAGACCAGGTGCATCTCTGGTCCGAGATGGGCCAGAGTGTTGCGCCACGGTCCTAGGGATGAGCCAGTTTCGCTTCGGGGCATCTCAGACGAGGTCTGCGACGTCGAAATTCCAAAACCTTAGCCGGGGTTTTAGCGCATTTGCAAGCCCATCGGCACCCGGGCACTACCACGACGGGAGAGATCTGCCCGGCGCTGCGTGGTGGAGTAGCGACATTACAGTACAAGTGACTGGCTGGCCAAATCGAGGCCGGCCTTGAGCTACAGCCTGTTGCTCGATTCATGGCATTTGAATGAGCCATTCGGGCGGATGGATTGGGATCAGAGCAAGCAAGCAAGCAAATCCGTGGCCTTCAGCTCTCCGAATAGTTTGTCAATGTGGTGGGAGAAATGGCAGTGGTTGCGTCACGTATCGGGCCCTTCGGCTGCTGCAACTCTGCCGAGGTGGCCTTCCTGGCCACCCTTACGTGCAGCGGAGGTTAGTGGTTCCGATGCAGGACGGGACGGGACGGGAAGAGATGTCTGCCACGTGAATGAATCTCTTTTCTCGCCATGAGCTCTTACGAATTTACCCCACGGAAGGATGGAGCGGTCCGATCGCCCTGGAGGACACAGACCATGGGAGAGAGCAGGCGGCGCTTTTGCATGGGCAAAACATGGCACAGCCGTGGCATGCGCTTGTTCTCGATGCCGATTGGCCCGGGCGCTCGGAGGCTCGGGCGTTGTTGTTGTCGACCTAGAGATTTGTACTGCCTTGTCTTGCGCTTCTTGACACGGCACTGAGACACGAAGCCACTGGCGCGAGTCCCGAAATCCGAGTCCACTCGTTCATGCTACTTGAAGTACAACAACGCACCGCCTCGTCCAATCGCAGCGGCGCGACATGTCTCGCCGCGGCAGCGCCGTAAGCACGGAACGGAACGGCTCGGCTCCTGGCTGGGACAAGCGTTTTAACAGTTTCGGGTCGGTCTGTTCGATGCGCAATTTCCCAGCAGAAACATCCGAGCGCTGGTGCTGGTGTGCCCCTCCCCATCGATCCTTCACTTCCATCACTTCCATGCGTGCGTGCGCGAGCAGCGAGTGCCTCCCTCCCCGCCTGGTCTGCGACACCATGCAGCAGCTGCTTCTGCTAATTCATGGCTGCTAATTCAATCTGCAAGCCGCCGCGCTGCGATGCTCGAGCAATCCACCCCACCACCCGCATCAGTAGCCAGATTATGTAGGCCCAGTACGACGACGACATGATCGCTTCGATGCGGCCATGCCATGCCGTTCTTTTCTCGAGTCGGTTTTGCTCTGGGACCAAGGACAGTCCGGACCCCATCCCGCCACCACCTCCGCCAGGCTGCTGCGGCGGGCTCCATCAAGGCTCCAGGACCCCGGCCTGACCTCACTCATGCTCCCGCAGGCTCGAATGGCGAGCGTCGAGCCGAATGAATGTGCATAGATCGTTGTCGCTGTTGGGGCTCATGAGGACCCGATCGGGTCCCGCATACCGTTGAGTGTCGACGAGCGCGACGAGCTCCATCATTCCTCGAGGGCCCGGCTGCCGCCTCGCTGATTATGGCGCGCCCGGACAGGACAGCATGGGGCGCCTCGGCTGACTAGGATCGGCCCTCCGCATGCGACAAGCCGGGCGCCAGCCACGGGAGCCGGCCGTCGGCGTCCGTATGCACGTGATGCTCTCATTACTCGAGTCAACGGAAGCAGAACCTTCCGCCTGGGCAATCTCTGCACCCGCCGGATCTGCGGCCCCCTGACAACCCCGGTCCCTCGGACTCCGGAGGCCCGACCTTTGGCCCGACTCCAGTTTGGCGACTGCCAGCCCCGGGCCTCCTCTCCAGCGCCTCGCCTGCCCCCGACGCTTCCTTGCGTGTGGTACCCGATACCACGTAACCTGGTCGTCATTCCATCTTCTGTGCGACGCAGTTACGGTACTACCCGGTATGCGGAGGGTATTTGTATTTGTTTGTATTTCTCGGCGTACATATATTTGCCATTTCCCGTGTGACGTCATCGTTTCCCATTCCGTTCTGAACTATGATACCACCTAAACATAATAATTATAATACAGCTGAATAAAATGAAATGATATAAAATAGATGGCCATAAAAGAGGTGTACTGTTCAGGATCGAGTAGGAAAATTATTTGGTCTCTATATGGTGATGTGAAAATTATTGCGAGCGAGAAAAACCAGAGTGAGAGTGAGCATCTCTTCATATCCCCTCCCCTGGTTGCTGCAAATGATAATAAAAAATCAGAAAGAGCTCCGTCGGGAGACAGTGGGGAGGGAGATTCGAATCTACATGGTTGACCGAGGCTCGGCTCGAGTGAGAGACTTGCCAAATTTGAGACTGGAGCCTACTTCGGACCAGAGTATGGGAGTAGGAATGGACTCATTGGGTAGAGTTTGGAGGTGGAGGAGGAGCAGCAGCAGCGGCGGCATATTCCAACTCCTCCTCTGACAAGGGAAAGGAATGCATGGCCAGCGTACAGCCCAGCAGATGGTCCCAAGGACCCAAAAGCCAAGTTCGCGATTTCTCGCCACCGTAGGAACGTGAATCGGAGCCAAGCTCGCGATGAGTCTTCGGTCGACGCAGCGCCACGTCTGACATCGGCGTTTGGGGTCGGGGCCAATTTGTTCGTTCGTTTTCGTGGTCGCTCGATCTCGTCTCGCCCCGACTGGTCCGTCCCCTGGGCTGGGCCTGGCCCCCGGCCCGCCCCGCCCTCGCTCGGGCCCTGCCTGCCCTTTCCCGGACTCAGTGAGCGAGTAAGAAGCGAGGTTAGGTGTGCGTGCTCCCTCCCCTGCCTGCCTGCCTCTCGGCCCAAACCCCCGACCTCCTCCTCTGGCGAGAGTAAGACTGGGCTGGTGTGTGTGAGTGAGTGTGTGCTTGCGAGTTTGATCTGGTCTGGGATGTGATGCGTGCCGTGTTTAGATTTCGCGATTTGCGTGAAAAGAATGGTGACGCGAATTTCGTAAAACCTGAAACTTGAGGCGGAGTCGATCCTTCGGTGGGTTGGTGGTAGGTGGGGGACGCAGTTCATGTAGAATCGGGGCCAGGGTTCAGGCTGCGTCGTCTTCCAGTTAGGGCTGCTGAGGGACAGGAGGAGGAGGAGGGGACGGAACGAGGGTCGACGAGCAGAGTTCGAGCGAGTGAGACAGGAAAGGATAGAGAGTGTGTGCAAGAGTGTGAATTCGGAATATGGCAGCATCGCACCGGACGGCTGATATGGCGCTACCGCAGGCGGAGATCAATTGGGACAGGTGAGAAGTTCGTGTCCTTGCTCTGCTTGTTCTTTGAAGGTGATTCGGTAATTTTTTTGTGTTAATGTGACAGTTCTGCTGCCAAAACCCTGTGGTTTTGAAAATGTAGACCTAATGAAAGACTGATGGGACGTCCTATCTTGACATTTATGATTTGCATGTCAGTGTGATTTTTTTCGAAATTTGTTAGATGGTATTCTACAGAACCAGATCCACAGTATTATGTCATGCATGCCGCTGGAATTTTGGCTTGACATGCCCAATCTGCAATCAATCAGATTCTAAACCATTTGTGTTGTATGAGAGTTCAGTCCAAAGTGTCTGAGATCAACATCTGTTAGATGTTCATATGGGGTAAATCCACCCACACAAGAGTCTCCCCGGTTGTCGAAAATTTTCAGGTCTTATCTGTAAACGAGATCCATCTTTGTTTTTCCTTACAAGAATACTGCACTGCTGAGCATAACTCTGTTTTTTTAGAGAAATTGGATCTTCCACACCTTTTTCAATTTTGAAGATACTCTATCCTTATGTCTTTGACATAGTAATGTATCTCCAATTCAAGATTCTTACTTCCGCTTTCTCGTTTTGCGAAAAATGAGATGATCGTTTTAGCCGAACCAAAGTCTTCAATCTTTGAGATTTTGGTTGATGTATTTAAGCATACTAGTTAGTTGTGGGAGTCCGTATTTTATGCAGTATCTGTCCAACTAGCTCAATTCATACTCGAGGATTTTGGAATTCATCTATTTTCATGGAAATTGCCTCACAGAACTGTTGGTGATGATCATTTTAATTTTGTAGGGAATTGTCTTAGATTATTACTGACAAGATCATGTAAACAGTGACCTGTATATGGAGTTTGCATGAGTTTGAAAGACTAATCGCTTTTACTTTGATGGATGAGGACTGCCTGTCGTTCTTGCTGGTCACATCTCCTTCTATAGACATAAAGTAGAAACATTTATGTTGAGTTCTTTCTCTGGTACATGCTCTGTTTTCTTTTCCGATCTATGTTGATTCTAAGTTCATGTCCTTTCTGATATTTTTCCAGCAGGGTTTACAGTCAACCTGTCTTTGCAATTACTACGATCTGACATATAGAAGTCTGATTGTTTTTGAGAGCTCTTATACTTATTCTGAGTGCTGTGGAATAGATGATTCGAAAGTTGGGACAATTAACACTAGAATGTAACTAAGATATTCAAATTTAGACTACGTCCGCATGGTTCTACCAAAAGGTCGAGTGAAGAGTGTTGGATTCTTCTGATCACCTTCTCTCAACGAGAATTAGTCTGACAGGTTGGTGACTTTCTAAGATAGGATATTAAGCTTTTGGTGTGAAATCTTAACTTACTTAAAAGCTACAAACTTCCATTTGCAGCTTCCGTGAGTCGTTTCATGCAGAGAATCCTACATCAAATTGTCCACTAAGGAAGATTTGATTTTAAGGTTTGTTGAATAATAACAGACAGCTCATACACCGACTCCTTTTTGTCGGATTTTTGGTTTGCAGACTAGACAAGACAAAATTTTACCTCGTCGGAGCAGGTCTATTTTCTGGGATATCAGGAGCACTGTATC
The DNA here is from genome assembly GCA_037833965.1 of Marchantia polymorpha subsp. ruderalis. Classification (NCBI taxonomy): domain Eukaryota; kingdom Viridiplantae; phylum Streptophyta; class Marchantiopsida; order Marchantiales; family Marchantiaceae; genus Marchantia; species Marchantia polymorpha. The sequence continues at coordinate 2,196,608 of AP031357.1, forward strand.
CTATATCTGTAATAAAGACAAGGCTGCAAGTTGTGCGGGCAGATTCTGTTCACAAAACAGCCGGATCAATTGTTAGACACATAGTTTCAACAGAAGGTATTAGAGGTTTGTACAGAGGATTTGGAATAGTGATCACTGGGGCTATCCCCAGCAGAATGGTTTTTATGACCAGTTTGGAAACTACCAAGGCTGCGACATTGAAGATTGCAGAGAGGATGGAACTACCTGAAGCCACAGCTGCGGCCGTGGCTAATGGTGCAGCGGGTCTCTTATCTTCAATGGCGTCCCAAACAGTCTTCGTCCCTCTGGATGTGGTGAGACTTTCTATGCCCTGGACATGATTTATCACTTCAGGTTCATCAAGAAGATGTAGTGGGCAATTGATTGAGAAGTGTTTGTTCTTAATCTAAATACATCCTTCAATGTGTTTCTATTTTTCGGAGCAACTCAACTGAATTTTTACTTCATTTAATATGTGATCAGATTGACGTGAAGTGGCTGTATTAGATAGTCAGATTGGTTTTGTTTTGTTTTGATTCTTTCCCTCTCTTAAGAGCTGGTTGGCGAGTGTCATTCCCAATCTGCTTTCCTCATTTTAATATATTGGAATAAATTCCTGATTTGTGAACGTCTACAGGTCAACTCTGATTTAAAATGACAAAAACTGCCCCTCGTTATTAAGAATATACCTTTCGTGCAGGTTAGTCAAAGATTAATGGTTCAAGGTACCGTTGGAACAACACACTACAATGGCAGTATGGATGCTGTGCGTCAAATTATAAAAGCCGATGGTATTCGAGGTCTCTACAGAGGGTTTGGAATGTCTGTCCTCACATATTCCCCTTCAAGCGCCGTTTGGTGGGCTGCTTACGGTTCCAGTCAACGATTGATATGGAGGTAACTTTCAGAACTTTTGTTTATATACAGTTGATTATGATTAGTTTTATACCAGATTGAGGTTCCATTGTTTTGTTCTGTATCCGTCGATTAGCACCACTCAGCCAGTCGCAAGGTCTATGCTATTCATGCGACAGACACATACTATGAGTACAGTGTATGCATCTAACGGTCTATATTAATCGAGCTGCGACGTGGGAATGCCATGTTAAATCCATCTTACTTTGAATGAATCACTTTTTTTATGTCTAAGATGGAGCGTTAATAATATATGTTGGGAGTCCACGTTGAGTTACATTTACTGGTGTATGAACATCAGTAGATATTACTAAAAATCTGGATGAGACTGCTTGATTGAAAACCTTTAAATGAATTTGAGTTAGTTAATCATCCAGTATATGCTATGTTTTCAATTATCCTTCATTCTAAATGTTCTATGTGAATGCTTTGTACAGAGGGCTTGGTTATGGATCAAGAGACGATGTAGAGCCACCCAGTCAGGCGAAAATGGTTCTAGTCCAGGCGAGTGGAGGCATAGCGGCTGGTGCCGTCTCCTCCATAGCTACGACACCAATGGACACCATCAAAACTCGACTCCAGGTATCAATGTACCACTGTGATTTGGATCCTTTGTACTTATGTTTTGTTATGATGATATGAGATCCTCGGCTTCTAAAATATTTACTCGAATTGTGTATTACCTACTAAGTATGGTGCGCTATATTGTCATATCGCATTCTTTGGCTCCATCAAGGTACGACGTACGGTATAGTTGCAGGATAAAGCCCTGCTGTTATGGAAGTGAGTTTGTGCTCGAGGCAAATTGATATCCCATGTTAGAAACTTGGATTATTTCAAAATCGTTGTTCACCTTTTATAATTTTAAGATATTGTCAATTTGTGCAGGTTTTGAAAAGTGAAACTGAAGGGACGCCTACTATCTCACAAACTGTGAAGCAGCTGATCAAGGAGAACGGTTGGAGAGGTTTCTATAAAGGACTGGTTCCTCGCTTTGTTAGCATGTCACTATGGGGCACCTCTATGATAACTAGTTACGAGTTTTTAAGTAAGATTCTTCCTGCTTCATACTTAATACTTTCTCTGTACATTTTTTATGCAGAATGCTTCCATACAATGTATGGAGTGTTCCGTATGCTGTAGTATAGCATTCAAGTCAGATTAAAGTAGTATTATTCGTTATGGAAAGATGCTAGACTGATGCAAGTTTGTAATTTCTGTCACAGAGCGAATGTCTGTCAAGCAAGAGGAGTAATTACGTGTACATATCGAAGCTCGGTCCCCGATTACTTTCAGATTGCAGAAATTCAGCACTGGTGGAGTCTCTTTTACATGGACTAGTCGTCAATCAGCAGAGGCTCTTTATGTTCTTCACTGATGATAGCTAGCCGACTGGTTAGATATTGTCCCTTTACCAATTGATTTTACTTCATTTAAACTGGTTTGCAGCCACGGATTTTGTCATCCTCTGAAGAAGAGCATATGTGTCAAAAGATGCTCGAGTAGAACCCATCGCAAAGCCAGTCACAGTAATTCATAGTGGCAGTACTGCACTGTTCCAGTTTGGTGGGCTGTTGGCTTCACAAACTTACAAGTCGGACATGCATTGATGAGGCTGTAATCAGTACTGGGATTTGAAGAGTTCCCAAAAGGGCACAGGGGAAAAGCTGCTACGTGACAATATACACCACCAAATTGGTAATGTACAATATATTCGATTCCGGCTTTGTCCAACCCGCGTCAGATCAAAAATTGGGACGCAAGAGTGTTTTAGTCATGTACTTTTGGTAATTTGACTTCGGTGTAAATAATGCATGAACGTTGATGGCGCTTTAATTTTCGCGTTCTTCTGTGTTAAGTGAATCACTAACTGAAGAACACATACTAGTTAGTAGTATCTGTAGATGTGGTTTACCCTTAGTGTATTTTTCTGATCCGCTTCTTTCTAGCAGATAACGTAAATAATCATTTTCGTGTTTTGGAAAGGCAGGCAAATGGGGTATTTTCAGCTTGATGATGTGCTGCATGTGTGAAGTTACAAATATTTCCCTCTGATGAACTGCGAAGAAAGAGCACCAACATCCTATGTTTCAAGCAGAGGTCAGTAGTCGCTTGGTTTTTGAATTTGACAAAGCTTTCTGATGGATGCAGAGGCGTGCTCGTGTTTTTTTTTCACAATCTTGGAGCAACCGATCGCATTTCTACATGTTCCATTTGTACCTTCTTACAGCCTACGTTCCATGAATAAGAATTGAGGAGTAAATGCCTCACTTATGGTGGATATTTTACTATTGCTTGAGTCCATTCCGAGGACAAGCATAATGTTCCATTGATCTGAAATGGATCATAATTTTGGGACAAACAGATATAGGAGTATGTGCAACAAACTAATACTGGGATGGAAGACAATTGCTGGTCTGAGATTTTCTTCTATGGATTTTCAAGATTCTTGCGCGTACCGGACAAACCGCTCTCTGGGAGATTTGAGAATATTATAAATCCTGCTGACTCAAACGGGTAAGCCATTGTTTGTTCTTGTGGACAATGTCAGGCTTCAATGATATCCGAGTCCAGCTGACCAATTTCAAGCCCCAATTCGACCAACACGAGGTACTGATGGATGGTAGTTGAATATGCTTCAAAATCACAAGAATGAGGGAGATGTGTAAGTTTCTATTGACAGACTCACCTATCTAACTATGATATATCTTCGTTTAGATAGTTGTAGCCGATTGGATGCCTGTCTTCTGTCCCCACTCATGATGTCAGTGCGCACTATTGAACGTCCAAATATATTAGATCCAGAAGGTGCGAGTTCAGTGCACATCTCTGCCAATGTATCTAGATCCCTTTGAAAGTTCTGTCAACTGTTTTTACCGTCACTTCTTGGTTTACAAGTCCACATTTCCATGGCGGAGTCTTTAGAGTTTAAGTACGTAGGGGCTATTTATCACAAACTTGGACCAGAAATTTTGAAGGCTTTCCGATCTAGGTTTACATAGAGCTAGTTTGAGAATTGCATATTGACAGTGGTCACTCGCCTCGACATCAGGAGCAAATGGATGTAAGCTTGGTCAAAGTTGTTCTCTTTACTGCGGGACGATAAAATCCGTATATAATCAGAGTGAGCCAGGATCCAGACTTCCAGCTAGTTTCTGAAGCTTGCGACTCGCTGAAAGATGCGTTCTGTGCCTTTGAAAACAACAAATGTGGACTCGTTGAATTGATTGCCTTCATGTTGAATTCGGCTCCACAATTCCTCATTGCGACTGGCTTAGGTTGCCAGTGACTCCTACCATACACCTACCGTATCTCTTCAACCCCAAGTTACTGTAAAATTGTCCATATATCGAGCGGGGAAGCACATCTGCGGATTAGAAGAGGAGATCGAGTGAGATGTGCAGAGCTCCAGCGAAGGGTTAGAAGCAGGGAATCTCTTAAATTCATGCATTAACCATTAGACGAGGGGACCACCTTCTGTGACGAAATCAACACTCATGATAATCGAGTTTCTGTCTCACCATCAATCAACGACTTGTGATTCGTAGTCAACTTAATCCACGGAAGTTGTATCCAAGATCTAAAAGTAATGATATACATGTCTGAAATTTTGGACGTTTCTGCAGTAAATGTGGATCCTTAACGTAAGGCCAATAGTACTGCATGGGTGTTCATTGTTAACTTCCAAACAATACTGATTAGGAATATAATACTGCAAACTATTGCTTTTGCTGCAGATATTTACTTTACTGTCCCGAATCCAACATAATTTGTATGACACAGATTGAGAAACATGAATTTCTTGGTTTTCATGACATCTGATGGAACGTCTTAGGTCTCCAGTTTTGTGTTCTTCAGTCAGTAATGTTCTTTCATTCCACTCTCGTGAAAGTCATAGTCTAGAAACGGTATTTTATATTGCTCAAAATGCTTTCAATCTTCCGACTTCAAAGTCAATTTCATGTAAGTACGCAAATCAGTGTATCACTGTGTAGTTCTTTCCCTGTGCTCCGAACCCAAATCAAGCGTTTATCAGAGTGTTCCTTTATGCTTTGAATAAATCACCCCTGGCATCTCCAGCACGAAAACAATTTGGATTGAAGAAGATCTTGCTAAGTCATAGATACCCGCCAGTTTAACAATCTTGAGAGGCTAAGAGGGCTACTTTTTTCAAGTTGCTCCACGTGCTCATGATATATACCATGTTCGTTGATTTCTCTTAGTGAACTTGAATTGGTCCTTTCGATTTCTGGTGTTGCACGTCTGACTCATTTTCCTTTATACCTATCTAAAGTAAAGTGCAATTAGAAAGGGGGACACAAATGTAGAAGTGCATGCCAGGGCCACTAGTATCCGCAAAGGTAAAGAGAATCAAACGAAAATATATGCATTTTCGTTGTTAGTAAACCAGAAGAGCTAAGACTTAAACGAATCAAGAGGTTATTGAAAATCCCGGCTATAAGATTTAATGGCAGAACCAAAAGTCAGCAATTTATACATAGCAAGACACAGTGATATTGCTGGCAGTCGTGATCGGGTTCATCTTATGGCGAGCGCTTCTGTTGGAAGATTTATCTTTGGGTGTCTTACATGATCATAAAGGTTCTAAGGATGACTGAGTTCAAGATCATTGTGAAGTGGATAACATCGGTAAACCATCACACAAAAAGCTATGGAAATCCCGTTGTGGGAAACTTGTTATAAAGCCATTGCTTATTCAAAAAGGAACTATTATTGCAGACTCTGGAAATTTTCGAAAGAGGTATGCCTCTTTTTTTAACTAAAATTTTGCTGTATTGAAGGCGGTCACTTTGTACCGTGAGAAAATTACTTGCTTCAAATTCTAAGAACTTGAAGCATTAGAAGAACATCTCAAGGGACTTTCATTTGTATAAATGTTTATTACCAATTTTCCTGCATAAATAAAATGAAAATGAAAGTGGGTATATTTTTAGTGCCCATTCTTGCCAAAAAGGTAAATTCTTGCTTTGTTTCTTAATATCGTACATCATTTTATAATGTAAATGGGATTTACTTTTTCTTATACCAAAGATGAAGATAGCTTTAGATTTATACCTGTAATTCTTTAGTAAATTTCTATGTAATTGATTTTCTCCTTTTGAACTTATTGAATTTTGAACATATTCTTCTTTCCCTCAATTGTAAATTTCATAAGGTTAAAAATCATGCAGTTGATTTGAGATGTGAAGATTACGTATGTATTAAAATTATCATTCCCTTTTTCACACTCGTGCATCTAAAACGAATTGCTTCCCGTGCAGTGTACAAAGTCTTGAGTTCTGCTAAAAACCCAGAACATACATAACATGTAGTTATGCTTTATGCTTAGTTAAGAAAACATCAGGTCAGCTATTTATTCCTCGAGCGAAAGAAGATCTTGCGATTGAGATCGCCCATCAAGGTATAACTCTAGACGCGATCGACATTCCAGCTTAGAGATTAGAACTATTACTATCTTATTTTGTTATGCTGGTAAACACGAAGCAGCAATCGGTTACAAGTCTCATGCATTTCGAAAAGCATCAGCTTTTCGAAAAGAGGCAAGTGCGGCAGGTATCGATCGATGGCTGTGTATAACAAACTGTATCATCGAAATTCTGCCGACCTGACAAAAGAAATGAAATCCGCGGTGAGTTATGGAGTCGAGTTATTCGGCAACGGAACACGTGAAGGCTGCAGCATTCAGAGAAGGAAAAACTGCCGAAGGCGATGGAAAGTTTCCAAAGATCGAGACGAAAGGAAGGAAAACCTCGAGACACGTTTCTTACAATCTCGTCGACGCCATAGCCTGATCGGATTCTGCGCGATCCATGGAACATGGAACAGGTCCAACTGCCTCGACACACCCTTGACACACCGTGCGGTCGGGGCAATTTATTGCCTCACTTTGCCGAGGCGGCCACTTCCTCCCAGGGTGGGCAAAGCACTTCCAAGCACTCACGAATGGGCGTTACCATAGCCAGGCATTACACGCTTGTGCTATGTGATGTATAGTCTGAAGACGATGCGTAGAAACCCAGGAGAGGTGCGTGTGTGTGTGTGACGATATTGTTGGCGCAGTATACACGACATCATCAGTGCTCGAGCACTGTTTCATCCAATTATTATTATTTACTCGTTTTTTGGACAGAGCTCCGTAGAGGAGGTCAGCTATAAGTTAATATATCATTACTAATCATCTATAAGTTACTTATGGATGATATACACTATAAGTTATGGTGTATATCATCTACCCTTCCATTTTGCTGTGAATGTCCACTTCTGTGTGCGATGCAGCCCAAACACTTTGACATTTATTTATTTATGTATTTATCTATTTATTTATTCCCTGATGTTATCCGTTTGGTGTTTTGCAATCTGTTCTGTCCTTTTATTTCTTAAGATTGTGGAAGAGAGGGATGAAATAAATAGCGGAAATATGGAGAAGGTCAAATCACAAGGAGAAGAAAAAAGTCGAATCTTTATACCTAAGAAAGGCAAGAGGTGTGGATAAGCAACTTTGGGATGAAGTCGAGTATAGCTAACTTCTCGGGGGGTGTTTTCTGGTTTGCTTTCTTCTCTTCGACCATCCTCCAAGCATCCACGTTACACTCTTATTCGTGAGAAGACATCGGTTGTATAAACTACTTTGACATATTTCTTCGAATCAAGAAAAGAACATGAGGAAAGGAATCCCGTCTTTATCCCGAAATATGTGGACGGTTTGGTATTGCATTCAAGTGATCATGAGATGATGCCAGAAATATCAGACGTTTATCACTCAAGTATACCCACCAATATTTTAACAAGTGGATGTTGGTGGTGGTGAATTTTCGACATAAACAATCGCACGCCAGGCCGTCGCAAATGAGTGCACAGACTCTGTAGAGAATTTTTCCTAAATGCGGCAGTCTGAGCCTTGGGTTGAATCTAGCCTCGAAGAACCGTACGAGAATGAACTTCAATGAACACTTCATTGAGTACTTCACGCCCTTTCAGACCACATACTCGAGTTTTCATGGAACTCATAACCGGGGCTTGAGTAACTTCAACGGTGTTGACCCTTTTTGCTCTCGTGCTTCAAATCCTGTGAAGACTCTGACATGTGTTCATGTGATATGCTGTGAGGCTCGGATCATATGGGCAAGGCTGTCATATCTCGAGATCTCATCCCTGTCATAATTCTCTTGACGTCAGACAGGAGATTCATACCTCCAGCATTGTAGCAATAAATTTCTGTTCGACGTATAGAATTGTTTATCTCTTCAAGCTTTTACGCGCCTTCAACGATGAACCATCTTCAGCATCACGCCTCCATAATTTAAACGAGTGGCTTCAGAGTAGTAAGTCGCATTAGTCTAATGTTCAATGAAAAAAATGAACATGGGTCCCATCTTTCCAGCTACACTTTGACACGATATTTATTTCACACTCCCTTATTTTCACGAGCTATCCTACGTCATAACACTTGAGAAATATCAGCAACAAAAAACATATCTATGTACTACATACTGGTAGTAACAGGTAGTTCATAGATATAGATAGACAATAACCTAAATCACAATGACCTTGGAACAACATCCGTTTGGTTCAATCCAGTTGTCAAATCTATGACGGACTTAGTACAGGAAATGGAAAATTATTTTTTAAAAATATTCCAAAAATTTGCTACCTATGGATAAAACTGCTCACTGAGTTACATTTTCAAGATTATGTTTTTTAACCTACACTTTACAATCATAATTAAAATAATGAAATTCTCTTTTTTTTCAATGGCATTTTGTTATATCAGCTTAGAAATAATTTTTCTTTCAAACTGTCAAAATTGAAAAATCTATTATTATTATTATTATTATGAATAATAAATTACAAAAATATATATAATTTACTTGATAAGCTATAAGCTGGATTGAAAAAAAAATCTGAATGAACACCCTATATTGGAAAATTATTTTAGTACATTTTATATTTTGTGCTTTGTAGTGTATATTTGGATGTTCATAAATATTGATATGCAATTTTGAATGCTAATGTCGTTTATTAAGATGTTTGAAAATATTATATTTGGAAAACAAATTCTTGTTTATGTTCATAATGAGCTATTGAGAAGCTATTAGAAAAAACTCAAAGACAGTTAGCCAAGATATCATAATTTTACAATCAAAATCGCATGTATTAAACAAAACTAAGGTTTTTTTGTGTCAATTTAAACGTTTTTATCTGATCCAATTAAATAATTTTGTATAAGTATTGATCAATTTCAAATACTATGACGTTGAAGTTGAAAATTCAATTTTTTTACAAAAAAAATTTCATTGAATTTTAAAAGCTTTCATAGCCAATATCAAGATATAAAACCTAAAACAATAGATTAAATTAAATTTTAGAATAGACGAATAAAATTAGTCAAAGATGTTAAAAAATAGTTTTTACATCAATTTTAGGAAACATAAATCGAATTAATTCTATTTTTAATTTTTTTTTCAAACTTTACCGGTTTGAATCTATTATCATTCACAAAGGCATACAGTGTAGACGGAAATTTATATATCATATTAATTGCTGAGAAAAATGTATGATTATCATAAAATATTAATACATGGTTCATCTTTTTGAGATTATATTTATTTTTAAAAATATTTATAAAATTGTTGGATCACAGTAACTCTGTGCTAAATAATTCAAAATTATCATTTATTATAAATGTCATTTCATAATCGGAAACTTTTTATTAAAAGAAAGAGTTTGATTATCGGTTTAATTTAGTCAAAGAAATAATAAGATATAATTTTAAACATAAATATAATTTCGGGTGTGAAAAGATGAAAAGTCATTGTCAAAATTATGCTTTTCAAGTCAGAATCAAAGTACCGGTCAAGTTGGAATCCAAATAATGCAATCTATTTGAGTTTCAACAGTCCAGCGTAAATATTCGTATTTGTGAGCAAATTGCAAAAGATAGATAGTATTTACGATTATATGTATAAAAATTCAAAGTAGTGACCTCCCCTCCTTCTTTTGCCTTATTTTATCACCGATTTTATTCATGAACATCATTGTTGTAGCATTTGCAAGATCGCAGGATGCACATAATATAAGTTTTTGGATATGAACGGTAAGTTACTACATCATTTATGTATTCCGTGTTGCCCGTGCATCAAATTATCAACCAAATTATTATCATTGTCAGTACTGTATAAGGTTGTTTTAGGATCTAGGAAATTGAAAGCTTCTACTCAAGCGTATGGAGACATTATTTCAAAAGTGCAAGAGAATGTGATTTTTTAGTATATATTTACTGATGTTTCCATATGAAATTATTTCATAATTTATTTTAAAAATCTTTATTTCTGGAAATTTATTTTCTTCTTGACAGAGTGTTAGATAAATTCTCAAATTTTGGAATAAATATAATTTTTTAAGAATTTTGAAATTTTTATATTTGTTGAAACTTATCAAACGTATTAGTTTTTACAATCCAATCCATGGGATGAAAATCATCCTAACTAATGCGCATGTCAATGACTAGATTCTACGAGTCGCAATAGTGCATCTTTTGCATTGTGATGACACTGGGAGTCATCCACATTCTTTTCCTTTGGATTCATCCACGGAACGATTGATGGGATCTCCCTATCATTCTTTCTATAATATCATTTTTCTAATATATTTCGTTAAGACAAGTTGATATAGACAACAAGGAGTATCCAGTGTCTAACCATGTCGTTGAACGTTAATAAAATCCACGAGAAAATATCTGAATGCACAGTGGTGTACGATACATGTGATGTACTAGACAATTACAGTACTGTCAGACCAGTTTAGTACTGTACTTTGTCTTCTGACTGTGCGTACCGTAGCGGGCAAAGCCAAAGCCAGCTCATGTATACTTGTATCCACCTCAGATGCCACCGCCACTGGGTTCGACCTTATCACTCCACCCTGTAGGGCCCCAGATGCGCGCTAATATTTGTCATATATAAATGTGTGTATTGTTTTGACTTATCTAAATATACAAGTATCATTATTGATGCCTATCTAAACATAGTTTAATTCCTTGTTATTTTTGTCTTCTATTGCTCTTCCGTATCGTAGGAAAACTCAAAAAATTCATGTCTTCAATTGATCTGTTTCAGGAAAATCATTTCACCACCTCCGCTTTCACCGTGATCGGTATCTCGTAGTTACATTCGATTCAGACAATTTTTTTATGCATCCAGGTCCACGGTAGTCACCGTTGTCGGCACGCTACTAATCTTGTCACCAGTAGAAGGCTGCTAGCAGTACCATAATTTTTCCCGACTCTGAGAAAGAGAGATGGAGAGAGTCAATCGGGCTGTCAGTCACTGATCACCAGGAGAGATGCGCTAGCTTGTACTGTACTTACGTTTAGATGTCACACGCAGGACCGTGTGCAGGATAGCTATGAAATTGTCTGCCGCTTTCACGTTCTTCTGCTCCATGTCGGTCATCGAGGCTCTTCTCTGAGTGGGTCCGTTGTTGTGAATTGAATATGACGTTCCCTAATATATTAGCTCTGAATGAATTGAGAAATTTGCTGCCTTCAGATCTAAGTGTTTGTTTGAAGTTTATGAAATTGAGGCCGGTGCATAATTCTTTAGTCTCGAGACAGCCGCGTGAAACTATCGTAGGAATCGAGGCTTACACGGCTTGCCATCGTTTCAAAGCCATGTGCTCGTAGAAGTATAGAGGCGTGGCGTGATGTAGAAACGCAGCACGCGCTGAGATTGAGATGGAGTTGCAGAGGTCCTCAAATAGCAGAAGCTGGCCAATGTCTATGTGTCGGGTGATATGAATGATCTGGGGCTGAGGGCATCAAGCCACGAGAGTCTAAAATGTTCCGGTTGCAAGCACGACGACGTAGCGGAATGCTGCATGAGTAGGTCGTACCAACCTTCGGTTACAGGCCTATTGGTTGCCTTCTCTGAGGGAGCAACGGAGAGCGTGCTAGAACGCAATCCTGTCGTGTCGTCGAATCAGAAAAGGCAGTCCTTGCATCGAGAGCAGGAAGAACAAGGCCGACGCCTGCATGAACCGCAGACGCTGAAGCAATCCTGTCCGATTTCAGCCTACGGCACCATCAGTAACATCCATTCGCCCTCCCCCGATTCACAATTGTCCACCTTCACACCTCAATCGATGCGCCATCGCAGCGAGGACAATGACAGCTCCCGTCACGGATTGAAATGTCTCTAAAAGCGGTGTCCTAGGTACATCCCACACTGATAGATAATATTTTTTTCCAAAAAAAAAAATCACGGAAAATCTAAGCGATCTTCTTTATAAATATCACCTCGATGTTTTCTAAGTAATGAAAAACAAATTAAAGTTTTCAAAGACTTTTGCAAAAAAACTTGGGCATATTTGGACATCTTTAATAAGCTTGAATTTAAGCAGGGTCTAATCTAATCTGATAAAAAGTTTACTGAATTTTCTGTGCATGTGAAAAACCCAGCATCATGAATGTCTATTTTTTCAGGAAAAAGAAAGTTTACATCTTTTACTAAGGATAAACCTCAATATATTTTAACGGTGTAGTGAGCAAAGTGGTGACTATCAAGAATATTATGTTTAACAATTTTCAAAACCATGTAAGAGAAAATTGCACTTTAACTCAAATATTGGCATAAATTTCACATAAATGAAATGTAAAGCTGCAATCTAGAGTACATCTTAGTTACAAATCTTTGGAAGAAAATAAAAATTGTAAATTTGACAAGTAATGATTGGTGCATCAATGCGTACTCCCATATTTGCAAACAGGTTATTTGCTGTCTCGCTGTATGAATGGTAATGAATGAAACATCTGACAGATGTTAACATGTTTATCCATGAGGGTGAAAAATCAACTATATGACCACTCTCTTAAGTATAAGTTTTATAATCAATATGTTTAATATCACAACTTCATAGCTTTCAGATTAAACATAGACCGATACAATCCGACTTAATCATAAACAGTTTTTCTATTACAGTTTTCTACCCTTTTATTATCACATACAGTACATCTATAATCTATTATTATGAAGAGCATTAACTCCACAAAATCCCTACTTCAGCTTAACTAATATCGCGGTCACATATGAATAATGAAAATGTGAATCAAATGGGTGATGCTCAGGCAAAATTTCATACTTGAGAGAAAAATAACTCATGTGAAGGAAAAAATTCTAATCCATAAGTAAATAACAATTTCAAAAGATGTATCTTGGTGTGAAAGCCCAAATATGTTGATGTGTTTTTATAGTTAAAAATGATCTTAACTTATTAAATGTAATGAATACCATACCAAATTTTATTTTCATAAAGAAGTTAATTGTAATTATTTACTCCACTATACATTAATTAAAATTGAAAGTTGCAGAGCAGGTTAGACATTGGAGGCTTAATTGTCTTGTTGACGCCTTAAATATACACGTAAAAGGTATAAATATTTATCTACATCACTTGCATACATATCCGGTATGTAAATATTATATTATATTTGGAATCACTAATTAAAATCAACAGTTTCAAGAGCATCTGGTTGATCAAAAAAATTCTTGCAGTGATTTATGTTTTAGGTCCAAGGAGTTCCAACATATCTCTTGGAAACTTGACTCGTAACTATAACTTGTATAGTATACATACTTGATATTAAGTAATAGAGATATACTTGATAAGTATATCTCTATCACTTGACAACGATATTTTTTACAAGAGTCAAACAGCTGTTAACATCTTTGACAAAAAATCCAAATCATTAAACTAAAAGACATCATCATACTCTTTTAATAACCTTGTGACACATTCATAATGTAATTTTTCTCAATTGCATATCATTGATAAATGTTGGTTATAATATTTCATGCAATAATATTCTTTGCATCTCATTTAACGTGATTATTACAAAAGGCTACAATAGATGTGAACTAGAATGAAATTGTTCTTCTACAAAGCAGCTCCGTATATATTTTCATTACTATCAAAAGAAGTATTGTACGTTTTGGTACATGTCCATAACTTACTTTCAAGTCTAAATATAGTTATTACTTATTAGCAGCCAAATACATTCATTTACCCAAATGAGAACCCGCTGTGCCGTCGTGAACTCATCTGGCATCTGCACCAATTTAACCTTCACTATCGATAGGCCAGCAAGTGGACTCCTCATCCTCTCCACCTCCACTTGATCCTTACATTTTGGAGGGTGCTTTGTGTCATGGTATGGCCCCCATCTCCGCCCCCAGCCGACAATGTCTCGGGTCAAGCTAACTATATATAGTTGCAGGCAAAGATCCAACAACTGCCCTCCAAATTTCCACGTGACACTTCTATCGTCTTCGCTATTTTCCAGACCATTTTTTCTCAGCACCACAAGGACCGAGACTCTTCCAAACGATTTACAATTAATTATGTTGAAGGCCAAGATAATGAAGAAGGGAAAAAAGTAGAATACTGAATGGTAATTCGATGGACCAGTCATTTTTCGTCAACAGGGTTGAAATTCCTATTAGCAAGTGCAAACAGTAGAATCACAATCTTCCATGAGCGATAAACTGAATTTTATTTCAGACTGAGTAAATGCAAATCTAGTAAAATTTTCCCCCCTTAATGAGGACCACTGCTGGAAATTGTTTAAAAAGGGCCAAGTGTATAGCAAAACCAATGGGAAGACCCGATCATGAGATTTCCACGATTCCGATGTCAGTAACCATCCGAGAATATTATAAATATTTTCTTAGATATGCAGACTGTAACTTAAATCATGGTCTATTCAAACTGTTATTAATTCTTTCTCACCCATCAAACATCATAGCAATTTCCTAATGTGTGATTCCTAGAATAATTGTTTATGCAACACATATGGAAAATAATTTCCTGTTCATATTGTCGGTGGGTTGGATACAAAAATCTAAACCTGGAAATATTATGGTAAGCGAATATCAAAAATTGAAAATTGCTAGATTCCTTGAACTTTGAAGTTTGAGTACAACATTTCTTCTAAGCATTGATCATTTACTCATTGGTAGTTTTTTTTTTTGCAAATAGAAGAGTAGAATAAATACAAAAATGTGTTTTTTTTCTTTTACTAGCTTAATATTTTTATGCTGAATAAATAATTTTTTATGGTCAAGAAAATGTAGTTTCGTACTTGAAAATAAAATTGAAACATATATGTATATTTATGACAATGAAGTAAAATGTGAATTGACTAAATATGCCGAAATGATACAAAATTCTGTAAAGTTTGATATACAGTGCAGCAAATTACACGTTTGGGAGCTTGATTGATTAGTCTTGAGTAAGCATTCAACAAATAAGCTAGTATACATATAATATTTTATTATTTTTTTGTTCAAGAATTTGTGAGTTGCAACCTGTTGAGTTCAAATGTAGATTGTTCTATGTTGAAACTAAATAAAACCAAGACATCTTATGGTTCGACTGCTGAAATATAAGTTTTGAAGCTGGATCATGTTAGGATTTAAGATTTTACTAAGCTAGCTGATCACGAACCTCATCTGAGATAGTGATTTCCACCCGTACTCATCAATATATACTCATAATTATCTGTTTATTGTACATTCAAAGTTCAACGGTCTAATGTTCGGAAGAAATTTATAAAATAACTTCTCTCAAACTGTGTGACATACTAGCAGTCGCCATTAAAATTGTCAGCTTGGTGTCATCAGAACCCAAGTTGTTACCTTCCGACTTGGGCTCTAAAAAGAGATACATGACATCTAGCGGATGCCATGCAAGAACAGAAAAACATTAAGATTATTCCCATATTGAATCCCAGAAGCCGCATGACCCTTTTTTTCTAAGTACAACAAAAAGCCCAATTCCCAACGCCGTGGGGACAATACGGAAAGTAAATTCGGATTGGTACCAAAAATGAAACCACCTGAAATCCTACATACAAGAGTCATTACTGAGTTTTTGTGGAGAATCATGAAAGCTGTGATATCATCAAGAGATTCCATTGAAACCTGCTAAAAAATATCTCTGGCATGACGCTTTTTCTTCAAAAGTAAAGTTTTCAGCTTGCTGAAATAACATGTTAACTACATTCGATAGCTCTTGTCAGATTTATCGATACAATATGGACTGAATAATCATACAGCGAGGAGTACAGTCAGTCTAACATGAATGAAATCACCAGTGCTTGAATGCTACATAATATATATACACACACACCTGTCTTCTAAAATCAGTCTTAGAAGTGCACTTGTAAAACGTGCACTTCTGCTGCCGTAACTCCCCAAACAAAAGTAAATCGGGACGGACTCTCGGAGAAGCAGCCAAAACATTACAGGCAATAGGCCCTCAAGTAGCTGAGCGTCCAACTTCACTGTCGTGTTGGCATATCGTACTGTGTAATCTAATTCCAGTAGCTGAGGTCGGAACAGACAAGAATATGTGAATCTGTGGAGTCACACTTGCCTACACCGTCTGGCCCTGAATAGCAAGAGTCAAAGGCAGCTCGAGCAGACAACGGATCGATTCCGTGGACAAGGCACCGTACAATGCCGTACGATGATACTCTAAATCGCTGTCCATTGTCTCGACATGAGAAGAACGCGCGTAGTCTGCCGTGGATCTGACGTGGATCTCACATCCTTGTCCCCTTGCTTTAGATCCCCTGAATTTCCGGCTGTGCAAATGATTCACATCGCCCCGAGCCCAGGAGACACTTGGTTACGTCATGACATTTACCAAAGTGCCTTGTTATTAAGGTATGGCTTTAGTAGTCAAAGCACCCTTGCTCATGCCATGATTTCCACACGAAGTTTTTCCGGATTACTGCAGAACGTAGTTTACACATCTGCACATAAACAACGTCATCTTATAATGATGCAGACGGTGGCGCATTGGATGACAGTTGAGATGGATTGCCGTTTGAGAATAGTACATAACAAAAGCGAACCAAGGCCAAACATATCAGGCCCAGCGGCAAATAGAATTGAGAGGACTAATGGGGGAAGGGGGGTGGCAAGGAAATAGCAAATAAAATGTACCCCAATAAGCCAACCCCAACGAGCTAGCCCTCGTTACTTGGCCCCATCCTTTTTATTACGTGTCCCGGTCCAATGTTTAAATTCCAACACATGATTACGCATGCTATACACACTGAGAATGTTTGCAGTTTTCCATTCTCAGCTCCGGTAACGCGTTCACATTCTACAAGAACCTGAAATTGGTACTGCTATAACAGCGCATCCTCGTATGTCATTCCTGATGGAGTTGTTGCCACACCCGGAAATCGATCCGTGATACTCTGATAGAATTATGAGCTGTTCATGAAGGCACCGCTGCTGCTGCAGAAAAGAGTTGCATCTTCATGGTGGGGAGCATGCCGTGTTCCAAAGAGTACTCACCGATTCTGCAGACCCTAGCCTTGTACATACACAGGCCTCTCTAAATACGGCACATACGGAACTTGAGGGCCAAAGTGCCGTATTTCGTTTTCAGAAAGTTCCGTATTTCCAACAAAAAATCTTTGTTCTCTAGGTGTAGAAACTAACGGAGTCATTTAACTAAAACTTTGGGGTGACAATTTTTGACAAATCTTTGTTGATGTAGTTGATTTTACTAGAGAAACTTACAGGTAAATCTTTGCCGTGATTGTTTTTGACAATTTCTTTGTTCATTACCGGAGAAATTAACTGAATATTTGACTAAAACTTTGGGGCGACACCTGATGAGTTCAACCAAGTTCTAGTATTTTGTTTCCTTAGTTACTTCATTCACTTGTAGCTTTGAAAACACAAAAAATTATTCACCTAGTTTCTAAAATATCAAGAAATTCTCAAAATTTCTCGGAAATAAAAGTACAAAGATAAAATAGTGAACCCAGAACATTACGAAGTCAATGTTCTAGGTGCACAAAAATCTGTTGATTGAAAAGTTTGATTCCAGGTTTTAAAAATAGATTTCTTCAACTCATGGAGTTTTTCGTAGTATTAGTTTCACCATTTTTGAACACTTGAACGGTGTGGAGAGTGATTTCTCCTTGCTGAAATGGAAAAAGTATATTTAGAGATCAAAGATAACACCCATTTCTCTCAAAGTTGTATTGCATTGACAACAAATTCGGCAAAAAACATGGGAATTTAGGTCAAAATTCGGCTGAAAACTGTCGAGTTCCTTATATTCCCTATTTTGATTTGAAAATTTTCCTTATTTTGTTGAGATACGAAACATAAGGAATCCGCCCTATATAGAGAGGCCTGTACATACAGTACAGCAAAAGCATCATGAATGGCTTTGAACTCGTTTCTATCGCCACATGCACGTGCATGACAAGGATTTCCATTCTTCGAGGTCAACAAATGTACATCACCACGAAGTTTGATGCGTGAGAGTCCATCACCATCACTTGAATATGACGTGCACGCGTGACCTATCTTCTGCTCAGAGTCTCATCGCTGTAGTTGGTGGCCTAAACTATGGAGATAAGATTAAACAGAAGGTTCCTTTTTCATGTAACTCGTCCTCGTCACAAGCACCACAGCATGATCATTGTGCATGGTAGGATAGTCAAATTATTCTCCACTGACAGTTGCAAGTCGCCAGGGACACTTACTAATGTTGCAAAAATTATGAATTATCCCATCTACTTCTATAGATATGAAACCAACCAACCAACCAATTTAAATTGAAAGATGGATTAAATTAACAATTTTGGAACAAGGATTTCGTTTCAGAAATCATTCATATGTAAATTGAAAAGTTAATAAAAATTTACATGTATTTAATGATAGAATATTTCTTTTGGATTCAGAATTTTTTTAATCCAAATCTGCTGAGTTTGTTCAAAAATCAGTGTTCAAAAACCTCACCAAACTATTTTTTCATACCCATTGATCCATTTGAACATAATTTAGAAACTATTCGAAAGTATAATATATCATTATTTTTTATGTTGAATTTTAAAGTTTTCAAATATGTTGCTTCTCCATATATAGAAAATGTAATTCCTGAAGTACCATGAGACATTGTAACTTCAATATGACTTTGCTACTCCTCATGATGCCATTGAAACCGTTGCATGATACAATCTTGATTTAATTTTGTCTTGAAATGAACAATCATCATTAATTAATTTAAAAATTAGTCTTATTGATAGTTAAAATTCCAAAAATATCCAAAAAGTTTTGGTTTTGAAAATCTAAGCTTAAAAAATGCATTAAAAGTATGTTCATATAAAAAATTTATCTATGTGTAATAGCAGATTATTTATAAATTTTAATACTCAACAAATTTTTAGTGGTTTATAAATTTTTTTATAGAATTAGACATTGCAAAATAATTATATTACTGATAAACACTCATGTTTTTTTTTCTTCGATTTAAATCATATGCCAACAATTGTCCATAGTTTCATTCATACAAGACATATTACTTTTAAGTTGATTTTTTGATAATCTTACAAAAAGGAGACTTACAATTTCATGGTAAATTGACAGAACTACTTCTAAAATATTCATATTATAAAAAAATTATTTTACATCAAGAAGTGATATTTTTATCTCTGAAAATTTCAAAATACTAATATTTATGAAATTAAAACATGAAAATTTAATTCAAATGAGATATTATTTACATTTAGCTAAATTAGAATGGTCTAAGATATTAAAAATAATCAATCTTCATCATGTGTGCAATTTTTTTCAATTTTTAATTCAAAATTGATCCTGAATAATTAGTTAAAATTTTATTCTATTCATTAAAAATATTATTATTATAAAATATGTAATATTTATCAAAAAATCCCATAAAATTTTAAAATAATTTATTATTCTAATATATATAAACATGTTTTTACTTCTAACAGATTAAAAATAAAATATTTGAACATTTTGAAAATCAATTCATGCAAACAATTCCAAAAACAGCTTTCCAAAGTTATTGTAAATGCTTTCATCAATTGTGAGACTTATCAATCAGCCAATTGCAAATTTTTTTCAAATCAAATAAAAAAAGTCTCAAATGCTTTATTAGAGTTATTGTCACACTTTATTAACTTTAGTGTGATATTTTAACATAATGTTTTTCAAAAAATATTTTTTTCTTTTTTTTTAATTATCATTATTAAGGTATGATACGTTATTATTAGTCATATTAGCAATCTCAAATATGCAATTATTCACTCCTAAAAATTTAAATCAAATTTAAAAATTAATTTAAAAACTTCCAAATTTTTCTATGCATTCATTTCATTGCACAAGCAGTTAAACAGGCTGATCAATATTCTTCAACTTTATTGATAATTTAGGATATCTTCCAATTTACTTGTTGGATTTTGTTTCATCATACATATTTTCCAAAAATAAATGTGTGCTACATTTTTTGAGAAGATTTTTTTGAACAAAAAAAATCTTCAAAAAATAAATTCTTATTAATGTCTTTTTTTAGAATTTTAATGTTTTTTATATTGATGCATTTTTTACAATAAATTGACTAGCAAAGATTAATATATGGTGCAATTTACTTGACAACTAGTCAAATGATGATTATAAGTTATCACATAATATCGTACCGTTTGACTTTCTTAATTAGTATATTGACTACGAAAGTCTAGGCATACTAAACCTAAACCCATCACTATACGAGCCAGCCTTGTTTGTTTTCTTCTTGATGAGATATTCCTATAGTTTTATAAACCCAGTTCGACTCGATGGTCTCACTGGAAGAACACTGAGTTGCGGTAAAATATTTAAATGAGCTTATAAATGATTTTCATATTCCTTTGGCTCCATCCGTGAATTACTTGATGGGATCCTCCAGTCCTATTTGATGCATTGCTCCAGATTCGCTCAGACTGTACATTGTGTTTGGTCGACACCAGATGGTGAGACTAGGAGACTGCCGGGGGAAAGTTACTCCAGTCCGAGGTTGAATAGATCAGAGCTTTGAAAAGAGTTTCGGATTGTCTGCTCACGACGTGGATGAGGTTCTCACCTCCTAGCGAGAAGAGCCATTTTTTTTAACATGAAAGCGCGGAGATTGGATAGGTGGTCCCTTCTCAGTGCAAGGGATCAACGCGTAGGAGACCAACTATTCGACATGCGGAGAACTCTGAGGTCTCTGTTCGAGAATCGGGATTGAATTTTCAATGCTCTTGAGGCTTTGGACCTGAACATGATCAAGTCCGGGATTCCACCCATGGTCGATATCGGGCCAGAATCCGAAGTCTTCAGAATGCAAGTAATTGTAATTCCTGAAGATTCAGATGAGCTTATTTTATTGTTGTCATTGCTGTAGAAACGTTCCAGAGGAGAATGTTTGGCGGAGCAATTGGAGGGTGACCCTACGCAGGCACCGCCCAGACCAAGTCACGGAAGCACAATGGGAAGGGAGTGGAGTCTCGACGAGGGAGGGAGGGAGGGAGGGAGGGAGGCTAGTCTGGGTTAACGAACAGGTCAAAACAGCATGCACAACTGCCGGAGCAAACATACAGTTGACTTAAAGGGTTTCAGAACGAATCATTGCAATGAACTTTGCACCAATCCAGTCGGTAGGCAACAAATCGTCCCGAACGATCTCATGACTCGTTCGTTCCGCGTATCTGTTGACTTATATTCCGGGCCACGGGCACTGGCCAGTGACCTACTGTACATCACTTCCTTCAACCCTGTGAGCCACAACTCTGAGCTTCGTCGGCCGGTTGTCGGAACTTGGATCCCAAGCAAAACTTCGTATTTCTTTTCATTTTGGTTTCAGTTTTCACTTCGTCGTTGTCATTCCCCCAACCTCGAGGGCCCGAGCCTTCGCTGGCGAGCTGGATGATGACGTTGTGCCCGATCTCTGGAGTCCGACTTGTATGTATTAAAAACAAAGCAATGTTCTCTCTCGCACATACAGTCGCTGCTGCTTGTGTGTTCTTTGACAAACACAACTAGAACAAAGAGATAATATCAATATTTGTTATTTATCTTTATATTTATCATACCTCATAAACACACCAACGACCCCCACCTTTGTAATGTCAAGTCGGTGCATTTGTTTCTTTCTCACTTTCTTCTACAAGTCGTTCTGTAGTTCATCTGTTGGATCTATAGGGAACATTCCCAACGACAAGACTTCCATGCGAGCAGAAAGTGCTGAAAAAATTTTAAATGCCACCAGCAATCAGCGGTGTTTACCTCTCGGCATACAATGATTATATCACCATGTATTTGTTGACCGGCCTACAATATTCAAATGGAAATTACGTTGGCTCGAAGAGCTTCCATTGAATCGGCTCACGACGTGAAGGTAAGTGTTTAGAGAGTAGGGTTTAGGACATTCAAGCTTTAGGGGATTGTTTGAATGTAGCCAATCGATATATGATATATCGAATGACTAAATCATATATCACATACCATAGTGACCATTCGGCTATAGTGCGTGGCATGTGCGAGAGACAGAAGGATGTACAGTACTGCACTGACTCTATATGAAGTGCAAAGGCCATGGACAGGAGGCAGTTAATGTCCGCCCGCTGGTTCCAAGC
This sequence comes from Marchantia polymorpha subsp. ruderalis, assembly GCA_037833965.1. Classification (NCBI taxonomy): domain Eukaryota; kingdom Viridiplantae; phylum Streptophyta; class Marchantiopsida; order Marchantiales; family Marchantiaceae; genus Marchantia; species Marchantia polymorpha. The sequence goes on from AP031357.1 coordinate 2,219,028, forward strand.
CCGCTGGACCTGATGAACCTCAACTTGTGTTGCCATGCGCCACCACACTCACTCACTATTGCTCCTCTTCATTGACCAGTGCATTCTGGCTCCACGTGACGCAGGTGCCCGTGCGTGACGGAGTCATCAACAGTTGCAGTAGGATTAGCAAGCTGACTATCGTACGGAAGAGATTCAGCAGTCCATGTTCGCCTAAGTAATCGGTATCGTCTTTGCATACGACTTGTGTCGACATCAGTTTGTGCTCCGGTCTGTAGCAAATCCTCGTTAGTGAATGGCAAGCCTGATATGTTGAAGGTCAGTTGAGGCGAACTATGTCCATGAAGGTTTTCTTGTGCACTGGAGTATGCTGTGAAGATGACGTCTTGGGCTCATTGGATGATGAAGACATCGTGCAAATGAAAGTTGTGGATGTTCTGCCTGCCTGCATATGTGCTGAATCAAAATCCAAAGCTTTTCCTAAATACTGGTTAATTTAACAGGTACATGGATGCAATCCTCTTACAAAGTGACATCCACAAGTACTTCTAGATGCCCATCGAGCTCATGTTAGATTCGAGAGAGTCTTGTGATTTTGGAAACCAGTGCCCTCCGTATAAGTACTGTACTTTGGACAGAAGAAAAAGCAAAACGTGAGAGGCAACGAATTAAGTCAGCTTCTAAACACTTCATTCTGCAATACTGAGTAAAGCTAGAAAGCTAACTGAACAAGTCATAGAAGATGTCTTGATCGTGATGCTTAATATCTAGAAGATGTCATTTGCATGGTCTAGAAATCTCATCTAGCAGATCTACTGCGGCCTGAAGAGCTTGTGCTCCAGCGTAATGGCCTGTAATCCGCGGCCACTAAGCATGATCAGAAGATCCTCAAGGTTGCACTTCGGCATTGGTCCCAGGCCCTGACAAAGAAGAGAAGCCTCCACAGGAACTGTACCGTACGGGAGTTCTCATTTCTGTCCACTTCAATCCTCAATCAATGAGCTCCCAACAAAGTGGGAGCTTGAACAGGGTGTACGAACTATTCTCTTCATCATCCAGGAACTTGAAGTGTCACCTGCGAGAGTACAGATCCAAGTCAGCTTCACATGGCAAAAAGAGAAGCATCGGTATTTTACGTAACCTCTTCCGTATAATATTATCTAATGTATCCAGCTAGACTGTTGGAGTGCTTAGTTGTTATTTCATATTATACCTCCAACTAGGGCTCCTTCTACTTTCAGTTGTAGTTCGGTTTAGTGATATTTGACCATATTGGAAATGGTTTTTGAAATTTGAAAAATCACATAAAATAAAAACAGCATACCACTGGATAATATGATCTATATAAATATTTCATTTAACTTTATACAAAAAAATTACAACTTTTATGATAAACGCCAAAACTAGTAATATATATTAATTTCACTGTAATTCTTATTAAAAATAAAACTTACACAACTATTGATGATCTCAAACGCTATATATAAAGGAAAAAACATACATCATAGAACTAGCACATAAAACACATGATTCTCTTTTCTTAAGGTCAAGTGCACCAAGGGAACACGCAAGTAATTTTATTGACTAAAACTTACTTAGTTACAGAGAGTTTTTACAATCGCACTATATAAGAGTGAAAATTAACCCTAGATAACATTTAACTAGGTATAACGAATATCCAAAAACTTAACCTTGATTACTTAAAATCTAACACAATAATAAAATTTCTAATGAAGTAAATTTGATACTTAAATAAACGGTTAACTATTTTGAGATTTACTTGAGTAAGCGAGAAGAGTATCAAAAGAAATCAATCGTAAATTGTGTACTGCAATTATTGATCTTGGACATTCTTCTATATCATTTCAAACACGGCCTGGAGTACGAAACCTAAGCAGTGCCTTCCGTTTGTATCCTTATGATGTTGATGCAAGATTACCATGGGAGAGTTTGTCTTATTAGAAATTGAACCTTATTCTCCTGAACAATCCCTTCCCCTACATTGTTAAAGAGAGTTGAATCTTCTGGCAGTACCTTTGTTCGATTCAAAAGGATCCAGTACATGGCCAACGAGAATTTTCAGGTACTCACCGAAGAGCGAGATTTTCTCTAGCACACGGACAGCTAGCGCCAGCGATTCAGTTACAAATGAACGGGAATCCGGGTCTGCACAGTGGGACTCGTCCGACTCGTGAAACTCCACCACTTCATTGTGAATAGCTTCGAAGGAACATAGAAGAGCTCACCGCATAATACAAAAGGACGGCCAAACACAAATGCAGGGTTGGAGAAAAGGTGGAGTGGAATTGTCCTCATGGTGTAACAAATAAGGTCTTCGAAGTTTCCACATAAATACAATAATGTGCCCTTTCTACGGTTTCAATCCTCTCACGATACTCTTTCTATTCGCATGTTATTCACTCAAGTTTGGCCATGGGAATCTTCTCCTCAATGCCTGCTTCACGATCGTTCCCAAAAGAGAAGGTGGCAATAATGTAGCAAAATTGGTCGGAGAAGAAGCATGTGCTTCATAATATCGGCGTGTGATTTTAACCCTGTACGAATAAGACTTTTGACTAGACTTAACTGGACTTTCATGGTTTCTAGGAAAATTAATGCCTGCAGGTATATATCTCATGCCACTAAGGACTTAGCAATATGCGGATCCGGTCATGACCAAATGTTTGTAAATATGGGGATCCACATTCAAGATGTTGGTGCATGGCTCTAAAGTCAGGCTACGCAGTACTTTAGGGCTTGGTCCCCGGGATTGTTCATCACTGCGTCCCTCGTGCGAATTCATACAACAAGTTGGCTATTTTTACTTGCTTCAAAAGTTATGAGGACAATATGCTCGCGTTGCATATTGTTTTTGCTCGCGTTTAAATTAAGGGCAGGAAAAAAAATATCCTTATATTATTGTTACTAACGCATCGTGTCGCTTCTTATGCTGTTGTTGTGAGAAAGAAGAAATCTTTCATGGACTAAGTTTTATTGCTCACTACAATTGAGGAGCACAGAAGTATTTGATTCAATATTTCGTTGAAACTATATCTAAATGTAGAGTCGTCTAGACACCAACTCAGATGGAGAAATATATCATAATCTAAACTCAGATACAAGAGTAATAGAAAAAGAGGCTACATGTTTTAGAAGTAAACGTAGCAAGTGTTTGTCGCTTTATCACTATACCATTAAAAGTGGAGAACCGGTAAAACTTTCAGATTCTCATAAGAAGTTCGATCAACAAAGTTGTTCTCTTCGCAGTGTATTCTGCACCAGCATTTTCGGTTCTCTCTTACCTACTTCGTTTGGCAAAGATTTGCATCTATAACCCTAACTTGGAGAATCGGGAAAAGCTTTGAAATTTGAGAAGATTGTTAGAAATGAGACAGATCAGAATAACTTGCTTCAGGTAAGTACAAATATCATAAACACATAAGACCACATGGAAAAGAAGGCGGATTTGGGAAAGAAAACTGACGAGGACCTATCCTTGGAGAAAAAGACTTCAAAAAAATTCTATGCTCAAAAGTCGGCATAAAACCTACAAGTCACATATTCCAAGTATTTGTAAATCATAAAATGCATGCCAAAATGAAGACAGGCCACTCTGATAGTTTTAAAAATTTGCAACATTTCAATAATTCAATGAGCATGGATTTAATCTCTATAAATTACTGGATGTCAATATGTACACTGCAATGTACATAATAGGGGTTCGAAACCAAATATGGGCGATAGAGCATAGACGTTTATGTGGGGTCCATAATTTGGAGCCATTAGGGAGACAAGTGAGCTATATAAATGCAGCGGCGTTTTTCCCCATTTATCCTCTTGCAATTATACTGTTTCTTTCTGCCTCATTGGAAGATATGGCATGTCAATTTCTGATGCATATCGGAGCTTAATTGCTCAATATTACGTCATTCGACGAAAATAGAAAGCAACTCGGAAGATGATGCTCTCTTTGGAGAGTACGCCTCAAGAAAATGGCAGCAATATTCCAAGTTGCAAGTAATCTTGAACACTTTTATGACTCGGATATGTCTATACCAATCAATGTAACATTAGATCCTCTCAGATGTAGTGATGTGCAAGATATTGAAGGTCAATACCTCCGAGATTCCTGGTGATGAACCCGTTCTTGACTTCTCACAGTAAGTAATGAAGTAAAGAATTTATCGTAAGCCAATTACTATTATTAACATCGCGGGTAGAAAACGTACAAAATCAGGTTCTACTATACTGAAATTGCTCCAGTACTTGAAATAAGATTGCAGTTAGCAGTACAATAGTGGCTCTTGAATCAGCTGAAATCAAAATAAATATTCATAATGACTTTCCTTTGAGCTTCAATTTTAATTAGTATGTGATTTGTCTGTAGGTCACTAAATTTTACAGAAATTTTAAGAAGTCATTGAGGGCTATATAAGATATGGAAATATCAACACGTAGGATATGATAGACGATCCTTTAATTTTCATATCTTTCTTCGTTCGTTTTATGAAGACGTCAGCAGACGAAGTATTGAAGATGTAGTAAGATGGAAATATGGTGGTGAAATACAAAACTCTTAGTATTTCACTCTGAGGACGCATATTTAGCGAAAGAATTACTTGACGGGACCCTATCAGAAATCAGAATGCTTGACGGGACCCAATACGTTCCATTTTACCCGATGGACCCTTGGGACTGCACTTCAGTTCACCGTCACTTCTGTTCTTATACGAGTTCTCGTAACTGATTTAGTAAATTCTCCCCGAAGTTCAGTTAGTCAGAATTCCCATGGCTGCCAATCTTCATCATGTGAGAGGCCAATTTCTCACGGCCGATCATGATTTTACAGTTATAATGTAGGGGCGTTATTTACTTACACTTCTTGCTAGGGCCGAAGTCATGTTAGCTGCGTATTTTGGTCCGTGAAGGTGCCTAGTTTTAAACTAGGATGCATTCGTCAACAAAGAGCCGCAGTGCTTTTCCTAACCCTGACTCAAAGCAATTACAAGAACTCGTAGTATAACATCGGTGACGGTGTACTCAGCTGCCGTCCGAAAGGTCCCATAGGGTAAAATAGCACGTATTGGGTCCCATCAATACATTTGCATTCTGATGGGTCCCATGACGGGACTCCCATCAAGTAATATATCTCTCCGTATTTAGCACAATGAAGGGAATCGCGAATGGAACCTTGAGTCTGGAAGACGAAGATAAAGGTATCGTTCCTAGAAGCGCGTGGCGAGAGAGTAGACAATGCAAACACCTGTTCTTCTGACTGAAGTACGGCTTCGCTGAATGAAAAAGTCTTGTTACGCGTGTAGTCCTGGTTGCCGATATGCAGCCTCCAAATGGCGACCTCAAGTGAAGAGTTCGCTGTTATACTGGAATGGAAGGAAGGTTCCGTTCTCCTTCAGCGTTTTCAACGGAAAACAGTCTCCACGGACACGCCCTCACAAGTGTCAAATTTGTATAGAGTTCATGTCTACTAATGGGACCCAATAAGTTTTCTTTTACACGATGTACCCTTCCCATGACACTTCAGTTCACCGTCACTTCTGTTCTCATACCAATTCTTGTAACTGCTTTGTTTCCATTTCTGTAGAAAAAATAAATTCTTCCCAAAGTTCAGTTAATCAGAATTCCCATGGCTACCAATTTTCATTCAGTAATTCTCTCAATTTCCCATGAACTTCCTAGCAAAATTCATGTGATTGGATAATGTTCACGCTTATTTATAGAATTCCTTGTTTCTAGGGGCTAAGATGTGATATAAGACTAGATAATTGGGGTATGTGATATCATGCACTTGTTAGTATGCTCTTTCTTCTGCTCTCTCTTTGGTATTTGCGTGATAATGGTGGTATGTGATATCATAAACTAGTCAATATGCTACTTCTTTCTTCTACCCTCTCTTTGGTATTTGTGTAAAAATGGGAGGTGGAGATTTTGAACAACTAGATTTGGAAAGATTTGTTGTGAGATTAGACTAGATTGACAGATGAGTATGTGATGTATTATACAACTTAAAAATCAAAATCAGTCCCATGATAATTCAATTTTGACTCAATTTAAACAAAGTAAGTTTTCAAAGCCTTGATATTAGCACATTAGATCTATTATATTGTTGTCACACCTGTCATATATTGTTTTTATCAACTTCAAAAACGCTAGAACTCTATACGTGTAGGAAGATTGTTGTGACATAAAATAAAGATTCTAAAAAAAAGTTTCTACTTATAAACTAAATGATCAACATCTTCCACCTCAACATTTGCTCAAACACTCCTGAAAAACCTATGGAATTTGGAGTCTAGACATTACACGGACTAGAACCTAATGTCTGAATTCAGATATAAACCATTGTGACATGTCTCCTGGTTCTTTCTCAATATTGCCATTATATGAAATTTATGTGTTGTGACTCTACTACACAGAACTTGTATCCTCTCATCAACACTTTCTAGCAGCAAGTAAACTAATAATAGGAATCAAAGTCATCTCATATTTCAAATTATACCTTAAAACAATTTCTTTTTATACAAACAAAAGATTAGAGATATATTTGAAAGAAACTCTAAAATTTGGGACTTAATTGTGTGATCATCAATGCAATCTTGTAACTGATTATATACAAAAGATTGAGATATATTTTTCATTCAACATCATCAATTAATCTAAAACTTTAGTCTGCTTAATATATTTAGTATTAAACTCTTTTTTAAACACTCTTTATCCTTAAAATCTCTTGTAAAGACTAAAAAACAAAGGTATAAAACATGATTCTAGATGTCAAGCATTTTAAATCCAACTTTAAAATAGCACAAGACATATAGATCTGCTTAAAATTTTATTTTGAATATTCAAGCCTTTTTTGTTTCAATTTTAAATCGTCTCAATATTTTTTTCAAAGTGTCTTAAATATATTTTTGAAGCATTTTTTATCTCGTAATACCAGTGAAAATATTTTTATTGATCTAAATCATCTCAATCAATCAATGTAAAGATAGCAAAGTTGAAACAATTCATCACTTTGTAATTTTAAATGTCAACACATTTTTTCTTCAGCTTATAAACATAATACGTTAAAAATAATGAATACAAAACAATATACTTATGTTAAATTTTACACATATACATGAAAATTTTAATTGCAATTTTATCTTGCAATGCAAGACATATATTTTTCCATGTGCTTAAGATTGTAATCAATCTAACAATATACCATGAATGAATTTCATCTTTGGGATTAAATACCATCATGATGACAATTGACTGAAAAAAACTAAAATCATCATTTCTCATAATAATCATATGATATCAGTACAATTTATAATTCAAGTACATTAATAAAGTAGAAGTCTAAAAATAGATAAAGTTTTTACATGATCAAAATTAGTGACCTATACATGCAATGAAATTTTGATAAATGTTTCAATAAATAGATGCAATGTTAAATTTAAAATTTTCTTTCTTGTTACAAATTTTTCTATGTATGCTACTTGTGTAGTTAATTCTCTCAAAAATTAAGAAAATAATTACACTTTCAATAACCATAGATTTTTTTCTTGCCTCTTTTTGTGTTATTTTTGGCAAATTAAAAGTACATGGATTTTTTTTCATTTAATATGAATTTTTTATTATTCTTGGCCATTAGTATTTTCTCTAATTTTTTCTTTTTACCTACTATGTGCTCCATTAAAAATAATTTTTCAAATACTTTTTTTAAAAATAATATTTATAATTAGATTTTTTTTAAAAAAATTTAAAAATAATAATTTTTTTGATGGAAATTTTTCAAATTATCAAGTTGTAAATACTTCACTGTTATATTATCTTTAGGAATATTGAAGTTATATAGATCTCAGATTATTACTGTATCATTTTGAAAATAATATTTTTCAAATAATGATGAATTATTGAAATTTCATAAAATTATAGTTTTTTGTACAACTAGATTTGAAATATCCTTTCATACATGTCCATTTTACAATGAAAAATGTTGACATTAACTTGCTGAGTATAGCAAGTGTTTTAAAAATAAATGCTGATTTCTTATTTTTTTAAATCTTGGATCGATTTATTAAATTTATTAAATTTCAATTTTGACAAACATGTTTATTTTTCATTCAATTTATATCTGGTTTAATGTGAAATAACATATTTGCATACACTTAGTTTCAACTCATGATGTTTATTTTTTAATAAAAATTTCAAATAGGATAAAAGTCTCTAATATGAGAATTAAATTTTTTATTTTCACTAAAATAGTGTTGAAAATGGATTAATTAGAATAAAAAACTACTGAAATTTTATTTTATTTGAATACATTTCAGAAAAAATATTGAAAAAAATGAAATTATTTCATAAATTATAATATGGGTATTAAATTTTTAAAAATTAAAAAAATTGGCAGTTTTTTGTGATGTTTTAAATTTTAGTAAGATTAAAATCCTGAAAAATATCAGTATGGATTTTTATAATATTCTCACATTCAAGCACATTCAATTTATAATACTATGAATCTATATTCCAAAATTCTCATTGAATTGAAAATTCATTAGACAAAATAATTGAATAATCTGATCTTAAAATGTGAATACACTATTGCAATCATCATAAAAACTGGCAATATAGCTTTAAACTATATAATTGTGGTTTTTAAAAATCAGAGTTTTTGAGAATATATCATTACAATGATAAGTTCTTATATATATTTGATCAATAAACTTTTATTATGGTTATTTCAGTTTAAAAATTGGTATGTTACATAATGTATCAAAAAATTGTATGATAATAAAATTATGCAAAATAATAAACTGGATTATTTTTTGAAGCTTCAAGATAATTTGAATTTTCAGAAATTTGAGAAGTTTATCTATTCTTTGATATTCAGAACATATTGCTTGTGCAAGCATTTTTTTTCATCAAGAGAATCTGAAGGTTATGTTTGTATGAAAGAACAAGCATGAGCAACTTTTAACTTTTGATTATTGCATATTCAAAAATGTATTGAAGATGTGATTTTTGCTCCGTGAAGAGAGCACATATATTTCACATCTTCATGCTAGTATCACAGGAGGATATCTTAAGATTGGTACTTATTCGGATGCAATCAATGTGTCTATGAAAGGTTGAAAGGCTGTAGATAGCTATCCATAGTAATACTTGATGCATGCTTTTTCCTAAGTCATGAGAGCATGTAATTCTCACATACATTACTATGTTCTGGACTCAACTTGGACTATAATTGCCTTAACCTGATTCAAGAGTTACAAGTTATTTTCTTAAGAGTCTTGGATTACAGTCTACATCAGTAAACATGTAACAAATGGAGCGACACAAACCAAGTTTCTTTTAAAATTTGGATCAAATAAAGAATTCAAAAAAACAATCTTATGCGACTTGACTCTCTTTAGCGGAATATTGCATAGCCTTTATTAAGTAGCTTATTTGATGCTTTACTCCTTTGGCTTTTCGGGGTCTTCCCATTCTCAGAGCTCTACATTATTTTTTCCATCAGAATTTATACACGAAACGAATGTACAGTATAACCAAAAACTGTACCAAGGCTTTCCTGCCACTGATCACTTGAGAGCTTGATACGAAGCGGAGAACACAAGTTCACGCGGCTAAGCAAAGCAAGCTCCGCGTCCGTGAGGGTAACAAGTGTCACCTGACGAAAAGAACGTTGGGAGTTATGCTTGGAGAGCTGGGCGGGCAGGACTTCCCCACTTCCTCCATGGAGACCATTTCAGCGCCTACAGAAGTTTCTCCCAAAAGCTGATGAATGTTCAGGGTTTGCACTGGCAGAGAAAGCATAACTTTCTGTCACCCCTCGTCTTCGATAGTCAAGTCATCCACTGCGATTTCTGCGTCAAGAAGATTGCTGAAAAACCTTCCAGATGTCCGGGGATATTGACTTCGTGGACTTTGCCCACCATGACTCACTATGACGATGACGAGCACCTACACTTCTGCAGATCCTACTACTTCTCGTTCCTCTTCCTTCCCCAGCTTTCAGGAGAGTTAGCAGATGGATGAGCTGAATCATGCCTCGGACTAGTCTCTTTCGAAAGATGAGTCTCCATTTCGTCGATTCATATCGTACACAAAAATCGGTCTCCTCGCAATCGTAACCTCCCCTTTGTCACCATCTTTCTCTTCAGTAAAAGTCAAAAGTTCGCGAACTCCCCGTTCTAAATCTAAGATCTGCCGGAGACCGACTACACCGAACTCGTGATTATTAGAGCTTCCTCGTCTGATTCTTGGGCACACCCGACCCCAGACAAGTTCACAAAGGCTCGACATCGGCATCACTAACTTTGGAAATCGAACAAGAAGAGAACGTCGGTTGTCTAGGGTTTGCTCTCGGTTCTTGCTGCCACAACTAACTTCTTGGATCGCCTCCTGTCAGTATTATCGCCTCCATTAGCACTCGCCTTAATCTTTCTCAATTATCCCGTTCGATGCACCGTGAGTTCATTTCGTAGCGAGTGCTACAAGCAACTTCATTTACGAGCATTGTACTAATACAATTCAGTCCCCTCCTTTAATTTGGACACAACAAGGATTTCAAGAATACATATGAGCTACCGAACATATTATCAAATGTTTCCAAAAAGAGTCGTCAAACTAATGTTCTTATTAGTGAAAATAGCTTGCAAGGGCGCGAGATTGTAATTTAATCCACATATCCCCTGCAGACAGAATCTTAGAAATATGAGTTTCCGCCACCGAATTAAATGATTTTATGGGTAATTCATTCATCATCTCCCAAGGTGCCTGACAATCAAAGAAGGATGTAGGGACATCTTGTGTAGTGTGGAGAAGCATTGAGAGAGCACTTTAGCTTGGTAAAAGTGGTGGTTTAGTAAAGTAGAAACTCGCTTGCAACATCATCTGCTTGTACCATAATAAAAACGGTATGAACAATGTCATCAATGGGTTTTGTTGCATCATTTTTTTTTCATTTTTTTCTCTTTTATTGATGTTTCCAACACGTTAACGAGAGAATGTTATCCAGCTTCGTCGTCATCGAAAAAGTGGGGCTCCTCTTCATGTAGCCTCAATAAATACAGTGCCATACATCATGTAACTGGTCTTTGAGGAAAATGATGAGGTGGGGTGGATAATTATACCTTGTCATTTGATTTCTTTTCCCAAGATTCCAATTTAATAAAATATAATAACAAGTACTATCTCTAGTTCCTTGTGTTGTCGCAGGTCCGAGGTTCTTCATTCTCTTCAGTGGAAATAATAGTTTATGAACATATCATGTGTATCGAATGATCTGATACAATAAGCGGTTTATCGAAACCTCTATCCATTGCCAATGGCTGGAATCCTCACCGAGCACATCGGAAGGTGGTATCCAGGATTAAAACGCACACCTTGATGGAGATATAGAAAGGAATACAAACCAATCGATGCTCATCTGAAGTCAAGAGAAATGGACGCATATTTCGGCCAAAAACAGTTGAATAGGAAATGCATCATATTTCTTAAAAAGCTTGTCAAAGGACATCAGCATATACACGAAGATGTGGCCATTACAACCCTTCATGAACAAGGGTGCGAATGAGTGAACCGAGTTCAGTCATTCAACCTAGAGTAAAACATGAGGAGACTGACGTCGAGTATTCGTACGTCTAGCCATTCATCTCCAGCGTGGAATCGGAATCTTTGAAGATACCAAAGATGACGAAGAAAAAATACGGGCATGCAGTATATACCCATCCCATTCCATAGACGCCGCAAAGTACAATCTAAACATCAGCGAGCATAATAGATAATAAATTCACATAAAATGAAAGGTAAAGATGGGAAAATCGCGAATGTGAACGAGAAAAAATGAGGAGCTCAAGAATATGCTATACAGTGGTAGCATACGTACTCCCGCGGTACATGCAGATCGGAGACAAGGTCATCGCAAGCTTTACACGGTTGACCATGTTGTAGATAAAAAACGTTTGCGGACAAAGGGGCACAGAGAGTGACATTGTCATAATTGATTGCGGAAGGTGGAAGTGGTCCCACCGCGACCCGCGATTAGATTAAGCAGGCCCGTGGACAGGAAGGGAGATTTGACTTCCTATTCTCTCGTGGATCCGAATTTATTACTTCGGAATTCCGAGGCAGAAAAAGAAACAGAGAACGAAAGGAAGGAAGGAAAATAGAAAGCAGAGAGGGAGAGGGACAGAGAGCGGAGTCAGCCGACGAAGAGACAGCCGATGTCCGTCCGGGCAGATCTTCAAATCAAAAGCTGAGCGGACGACGGGGCAGGAAGCACGAGAAGAGTAGAGGGCGACGCGCGGACGAACGAGAGGAGCGGGCTCAGCACAGAGAGACAGAGAGACAGAGAGACAGAGAGAGAGAGAGAGAGAGGAGGAGGTGGAGGCGGGGATGGTGGTGGTTGCTGCTGCTGCTGATGCACTTGTGGCATAAACAGGAATTGCAAGAAGGGGCTTCCTCTGGTTCTAGTTCTTGGAGCGGCGTGGATCTTGGTAGGAACGTTCGAGCGGACGCTGCAACTGCTGCTTGCTGCTGCCGGCTGCTGGGAGAGAGAGACGGACAGAGAGGGAGAGAGAGAGAGAGAGGAGTGATTTCACAGGTCGTCGTGAGAGAGTGAGGTCGTGGCACTGTCCTTTTTCGTCACTGCTCAAACTCTTAGATTCGATTCGCTGTTTTGCGCTGGTATTTTACTATTTTTTTTTTTTTGGCTCTTGCGCTGTTGAGTCCAGGTAGTGGATGGATGGATGGATGGTAGATTGATGGATTGATTGATTGCCAGTGAGTGTGTGTGAGCGAGCATACAAAATCGAGAGACTATGAAGGCTGCAGGCGGGATGAGAGTGTTGAATCAGCTCTTTCTGTCTACGGGCTGAGCTTGTGCTGATTTGCTCATCCAGTCGTCCAGTGCTCTGCCTGGAGTTGGCTGAGCTCAATTGATCTTGCTCTGTAAAGGGTCGGGAAAGCCGTGTTAGGTGCAGGCAATTCATTCATTGCAGGAGCTTCTCTATCTGGAAGCTAATATACTTCGATTCTGGAAATTCTTCTTTACAGGGGATCACCGTCAATCTTCGTGTTTGAAGGTTAAGATCACGAGATGGCGAAACTAGGACCTCCTTACACTTACGAGGTCGCAGATGGTGTGGAAGCTCAGGATGGCCGTCCTTCCATCGGGAAGACTTTTAAGAGCATTTACGCCAAGGAGGGAGTACCTGCTTTGAAGAATATCGAAACTTGCTGGGACATGTTCAGGTTTGTCAACTCCGCACCATGCCCCAATTAGTCAAATATGGAAGTGCAATGAGTGGATCACGGGGAAACTTTGGAGGGGAAAATTAGATTCCTTTCTGGTAGTTGTCCAATTTTTTTTGATCTAGCGACGGGAGGAGGCTCAGAAGTTTTTCGTCAATGTCGTGTCCTTTATCACGTGATATTTGTTCTTTGATTAGTTTCAGGCATCCAGTTATGTTCTGTTTGTTGTACCTTGGAAAGCTGGATGCTTTGGCTGCAAATTTCTACCTTGTTTTCGTCGGGTCCCCTGGCGTCCGGCAGAGCTGCCGCAATGACCAAATCGCTGGGTTTTACTTTAGATATGAAGGATGCAAATGCGTGACACAGCAAATGCGTGATAGCATGGCTAACTACGGTTGCGAGTCCACGATGCTCTATTGATGGGGATTTCTGGTTTTACTCGTGCCAGCGAGTTTCACCTACTCCTCGCCGATATCGGCTGGCCTCTTCTAAATTGAAAATCCATGGAGAGAAAAATTGTTGTGATTCCACTTGGATCAACCCAAGTTTTCACAATGAGGAGCCTGCTGAGCCGATCTGTCTGCGGGAATTCATGTAGATCAAAAGAGGCGTCTGTGTGGCTGGCTCACGAGAGTTCTTGACGGGTGTCTTTCCGACCATGAACTTCATGCCATGCTGCCCCGATTGTATAATTCGCCAACTAATAAGTGTTGTTCATGCATTGTTCTGTTTTCGACAGTGTGTCTGCGAAGAGAAATCCCGACAGAAACATGCTGGGAGTGCGAAAAATATTGGCGGACGGGAAAGTAAATATCCTCACTTTTAATGATCCACATATTTTTTGCCTGTCTATGGAAATAGAGAGGGGTTTGAGAGTCTAATACCGTGTGATGGGTCGGGCATTTTAGCATAATTGTCGTAAAGTCTTACGTTGATCTTGGACCTTGTTTCACGTACTGATGTGATCGTACTGTTTGCTGTTTACAGGCAGGAGAATACGTTTGGCAAACGTACAAGCAGGTGCTCGACAAAGTGACAAAACTTGGGTCAGCCATGCGACATGTTGGAGTCAACCCGGTATATTCCAGACCCCTGTTCCGCGCGAGCATTCCATACTTTTTGACACCTCTAGAACCTTGTGCCATCACTCAATACCACGTCTCTTTTCTATCAACCAACATCGAGGGAGTAATCTTCTTCGGAGAATTATCTGAACTGTTGTGGGGTACATGTCCTTTTGACCTATGTGCAGAAAGATCGTGCCGGAATTTATGGAGCCAACACACCTGAATGGTTCATGTCCATGGAGGTACGATGAATGCCACAATGACGAGACCTAACTTTCCTCAGCTATACATGTGATCATTTGATTGCTGCCTATATCCATCAGTAGCAACATTGTCTAAGGAAGTGAAGAAGCTAAGATATTCGTCAGTGTGAATAGATATTTGGAATTTTAAGCCTCTTGCTTTCCTTGGATGTACTTGTCGCAGGCATGTAACTCTCAAAGTGTCCTATGCGTTCCTCTGTATGATACCCTTGGTAAGTAACACAGAACCACCAATAATTTGTTGAGGTTGAAATTGAGTCATATTTGTCAATTGGCTCGAGACATGATTGATGTTATAATCAATGAATTGATGATTCCAGGATCATTCAGTTCTGGAGCCACATTTTGGCGATATAGGCGAGAGTGTCAACTTATGAAGAGTGCCGATGATTCAGCTTATCGATGATGATAAATTGTATTAATATTTGGTTTGGTTTTCAGGGGCTGAGGCCGTTGAGTACATCATCGGTCATGCGGAGGTGTCCATTGTTTTCGTACAGGATCTGAAGATCCCACTGGTATATATCCAGACCGCCTCGGAAATATTCGTCTCAAGATGTCGTAGTCAATCATTTCCTTATCGTACTTAGCTGACTGTGTTTTTGCTGAAGTCAAGGGTTCTCATCTGACAGAACGATATAAGCTACTTATGAAATAGGCAATAAATTCGATGCAAACTATAAGCATTTCTGAGCTCTCTCCACATGCTGACTCAAAGTTACTGATGAGTCCCCTCGATTTCCACAAAATTGCGTGCAAGGGAAGATGGAGTAGAATGGTTATTCAGGGCGGCTGTGAGTGATGGTCAGATGTTTCTTATCTTTTCTTAATTTCCCATCATATCCTCGTAGAAGCATTGAATTAGGGTTGAATTAGGGCGACTTTTTCTAGACTAATTCAATCTTCTGCGCAGATGATCCAATCTTTGGGGAAGGCTAAGGAATTTATCAAGAGTGAGTGGTGACACGTTTCTCGGACTTTGATTCTTTATCTGCTTACAATTGACTAGAAGGACTGAGGAATGTGAAGATGAATTGGTCATACTCGACAGATGTGTGGTCAGCAATCTGCTCTATTATTACGTATATTGTGCTGAAATATGATATTTGTTTTGTAAAGAGATTGTACATGCTTTTGTTCAGCTGTTCTGAGCATACTTTCTTACCAAAGTTTTGGATAGGTTTTAATGCTTGGCTCTACCGATGCTGACAAAAAAATGTGTTTTGTCCCGCTCTACTCCCAATTCATTATGCAGCCTTCGTTAGTTTCGGTGAAATTCCTGAAGATCAGAGAGCGCAGATTGAGGCTCATGGGCTTGCTGCTTATTCCTGGAATCAGTTTCTGGATCTGGTGAGTAATTATCGTAGTTGCAATTTAAGTCATATTTGTTGATCTTCATAAATTTCACTTATGAAGCATGATCAGAAGCAGACGTAGATTAGTTTGCCAGTTTGCAATTGAGGTTTCCAGAGATAGGACTGATCCGATATAGAGAAAGATCGAGTTGAAATATACCAAGTTGATCGAGTTGTTTCTTGTTTAGTCTGACATTGAGTCATCTCAAACTTCGGCTGTAAAGCTTGGCTGTTCTGACCAATTGCGATGAACAGGGAGAGAAAAACGTTTGTGAGTTTTGTCCTCCCAAAGGAGAAGACATCTGCACAATCATGTACACCAGTGGTACAACCGGAGAACCAAAAGGGGTGCTTATTAAACATGAGAGTATCGTAGATCTCAATACTGCTACGGAACATTTCCTTAATAAACTGGGCGAGAAGGTACGAATATTGGTTCGAAGAGCTTGGTGACCCACAGTTATTTCAACAAAAACAGCCTGGTCATAAAAATATATCGTGGAGACTTTGAATCTTCATAGTGAGTTAATGATAACTCTTGAATGGTGCAGCTTGATGAAAATGACATCTTCTTCTCATTCCTTCCCTTGGCACATATCATGGACCGGTGTCTGGAAGAGTACTTCGTGTATATTGGTGCTTCGATTGGATTCTGGAGAGGGGTAAGACCGACATGTAACTTTGTATTTTTTACGAGTTAAGTCTTGTATCATGTCTTTTACGGTTGCATGGAAGTGCCTTCCTCGTATTTCAAACTTTGACATATTTTGGTTATTGCAGGATGTGAAATTGCTTACCGAGGATATTGCCGCCTTGAAGCCTACATTTTTTGCCGGGGTTCCTCGAGTTTTCGATCGCATCTACACAGGTGACAGTACAGATTCGGTTGTGATTCTCTTCGGTGTGATATGTTGGTTATCAGATGGGTTGAGATGCAAGCGGCTGTTAGTTGCAGGCACTTACAAATAAGTGACTCAATCGTTGGTAGTCTTTCGAACTAGGCGAGTCGGTTGCGTCATAAGTGGCTTTGTTGGTCCTTAGGAGATAGCTCTCGTGTTTTCAAGAGAGAGGGATGCGTTCTGGTATGTTTTTGTCAAGCTCGCTTCCTCTTTTGAGTGTGTCTGACGATCATACATTTCGAATCACAGGATTGAACGCCAAGATCGTTGCTGCTGGTGGAATTAAGAAGCTACTGTTTGACTTTGGCTACAAGATGTGAGTGACTTCGATTGTTGAAACCGTTTCTCGTGAAGAACGATTTACATCTAAAACATACTTCTTCGCCTTCTAGCTCCATCTTCTCAAATTATATGAATATTCTGAAGTTCTGCAATTAAAAAAACATTTTTCAAAACTTTTATAGATTTTGGCCTAGATTCATCGCCAGTTGTTTGACTTTACCAAGTGAATCGTCGTTTGCGCAGGAAATTGAAGAATATCAAGAATGGCAAACCGCAAGAAAAGGCAGCCCCACTCTTTGACCTCCTCGTCTTCAACAAGGTTCGCCTATATGCGAGAACCTGTCAACTTTAGATTCGTGGGGTTCTTGAAAATGATGTGTCGCACACAATCAGGACGTTCAAATTACCTCTTCTTTTTCGGTTTCTCGGCTGAATTTCTGAAAAGACCTCCAAGTCTGGTGGTAGTCGTCAGTGGAATCCTCGAGATCAAGTAATAGTGCTTTATAATTTAAGCATATCTTTTCAAGGATGTAATTTTCCGTGGTGATTTACTCCAGGTCAAAGTTGGTCTTGGAGGTGGCGTACGGCTTATATTGTCTGGAGCTGCGCCTCTGGCGAGCCATGTTGAGGAGTTTTTGAGGACCACAATGTGTGCTCCATGTATTCAAGGATATGGTATGACAACTCGGCAGAAAATGAAAAATCGGCAGATCTCTAAGAACATTTTTCTCTCCCAAGACAGAACTCGTTGCATAACTTGTTTTACTGAACGCTTTTGACATTGCTAAGTACTGAAAGATGGATGTTGTTTTTAAGCTTCAGTGTGGAGGTCCAATTCTGGTATTATTACTAACTCATCCCTCTTGTGTGGCTCGACGATCTTCTATCTTGCAGGCCTGACAGAAACTTGTGCTGGAAGTTTCATATCTCTACCGAATATTATATCTATGCAAGGAACTGTAGGACCCCCCATGCCTAACATCGAGGCACGCCTTGAATCAGTTCCAGAAATGAATTATGAAGCTTTGCCAAAGGATCCGAACACTCCTGCAAGAGGCGAAGTTTGCATCCGTGGTAAAACTGTTTTCGCCGGATATCATAAACGTCCTGATCTCACTGAGGAGGCACTCACTTCTGATGGTTGGTTCCACACTGGTGAGTATTTGGGATACCTTAGGGTAAAGGTGTCCAATGATGTAATAGAAAGCTCAAAATTACAGCATTACTTTTGTAATAGACTTTTAGCCGATAATTTTAATATTCGACAGCTTTGGTGCTGTTGGTTTTCAGGTGATATTGGTGAATGGCAGAAAGACGGAGCCTTGAAGATCATTGACCGCAAGAAGAATATATTCAAGCTCTCTCAAGGAGAGTATGTTGCCGTAGAGAATCTCGAGAATGTGTACGGCCTTTGCCATCCAGTCGAATCGGTAAGATATGGTTATTGCGCATCTAGCCCATGTGTATCCAGTTGGTTATTGCTCTATCTGTACTAATCCAATTGGCGAGCCAGTCAATTTGAATCACCTACTTTTTTCGCAAACACACCAGGTTTCTTAAAGTTATTGAACTGATAATTGCACTCGATCTTTTTAGCTGATCTTCGAGCAATCTCATGCCTACATCTATGCCTTGGTTTTGACCTGTGCCAGATTTGGGTGTACGGTAATAGTTTTGAGTCTTCTCTAGTAGCTGTGGTAGTGCCCAAGCGTGATGTTCTTGAACATTGGGCCGCCGCGAATGGGATCCAAGGCTCGTTCGAAGAGATCTGCAATAACTCCGAAGCGAAGCAGTTTATCTTGAAAGAACTAGGAACCACTGCAAAAAGTAGCAAGGTAAGTGATCATTTCGCGGAGCAAGTGGTTCGTTTTTGCTACATGCACGTTTCTTGGGGTGCATGTGAGTCTACGAACCAAGTAAGCCAAGAACTTTATAAAAGGGTTGTAATTTTGAGTTGTCTAGTTAAACAGTTTTATCTCTTCATTTCTGACCTTGAAGTCCTCCTTACACATGATTCGAAACGCAGTTGAAAGGCTTCGAAGTCATCAGGGGTGTACATCTGGAACCCGAACCATTCGACGTCGAGAGAGACTTGTTGACTCCCACGTACAAGAAGAAGCGACCTCAACTATTGAAGCACTACGAGGTAAGAAGTCTGTCCGTACTAAAATTTGTCGAAATTTGCATTGTTTCAATGAAGAGTCAAATGGCCAGTGCAGAGTAGCCAATTGACTGTTTCAGGTACACGGAGCATTTTCCTTGACAAGCGTTTGTTACGTTGATGTTGTGCAGGCTGTCATCGCCGAGTTGTACAAGGGATGTAGACAATAAGCTATTAGTCCGTTTTTATTGGTGTAGATGTGAAGGGAAGAGTTTCAGCTTTTTTTACAGGTTTCCCGCAGTGCAGACTCTTTGAGTGTTGAAGGAGTGCAATGGCTCTGTAATTATTGTGGTCCCTCTGAAGCCTGTTTGTGATGTTCTATACATAATTCATTCTCAAAGTCAGCTTTTGGACTCAACCAACAACCATGTATTATTCGACATTCTCTTTGATTATACTGAGAACACGTGTCTCAACTTGAATACGATATTGCTCCATTGTCGTAGTGGGCGTCTGGATGCGATGCAAGTTCTTCTCAAAATGTCTAAATATTTATGCTGCCTTGTAAACATCTTGAAAGATTGGCACTTTATATTGAAGTAAAGATGGCAAGATGTAAAATGAAGTTTGCATTGCTTATATGGAAGTAAGGAGGTCCTATATTCTCAATCACTTGAGTACTTGCTACTTAATAACTTGGAAAGCAGTAGGTACTGGTACACATGCTTCATGAATTGTTCACTGTATGTAGTAAGTTCTGTTTACTTGATTCTCGAAATCATAGATGAGCTTCTTCCCGTTGTGTGAGTTTCATACTGATGTCTTTTCACTGAAAATTATAGATAGTCTTAACATTTATTTGTCCCTAAACTCTAATCCCTTATCACATTGTCTTGCAGTTGCAAACAGTTATGAACAGTTATGAACTCAGTTTTTGTTTGGAGCAATAAGATGGTCAGATTAACCTACGGGCACCTGTAAATTAACAGTAAGTAATCTAACTTGAAACCGGAACTGACAAATTGATCTGTCCAGGTGTTAACCAACAGGAGAGTGGGTGAGAGGAGAAGGATATTTGTGTATATTATACTTGAATGTTTAAGTAACAAAATTAAATATCTTAACATGATACAGTGGAAAGTCGATGAAATTGATATCGACCCAGATGTTATGAAAACAATGTAATTGAATACTTCAAACATAGACGGGCAGAATGTCATTAAGGCAAATGAGCATATACAACAGTCACAATTGATAGTGCACCTATCAGATTGGATTTGCCATTAGTGTCAAAATAGCAGCGGAAGACTTAGTAATCAATGGGTAGAGTTGGAAATAACTATAGTGGGGTTTCTTAGATGAGAAGTACTTGAAACAGGCAGTGATTTAAAGTAGGTGGTGAGAAAACATAAAGTCTTCGTATCTCAAATTGAATTCTATTTAACCATATTAATTTTATATGCGAGAGAAAAGAGTAAAGAATTGTGAGAATAATGACTGTTCTTAAAAATGTTGTGAGAATAAATTAGATTAGTTTAGTAGATCAATCTGAATTTCAGTTGGAATGACCATGAGTTATTTCTAAATGTAAAAATGTTGTGAGAATAAATTCGATTACTTAAAATAAGTCAAGCTGAATTTCATGTTGAATGACAATGAGTTGTTCTAAATGTAAGATGCTAGGATGTATTCGGAGTATACAATATGATAAAAATATAAAATGTGATTAACTTAGATGATTGAGCTCGAATAAAGTAACTCAATAATCTTTTATGTAATAGATGGAAGAAATTGCTTACCATTTGAAATTATTTAAACAACAAATCCCAAGATGTGATTTATTTGAAACATTGTTTTGACTAGTTATAAAAAATAAATTTGGTTGATAACTTGCTCATGTTCCTCCTGTTCTTGATGCATCAATGCTCCTTCTTATGACAGATCATTAATGATATAATGATCAAACTCCCTCACAACGAAATTTGTGACTGGAAATTTTTCCTTGTCGGTACGTGGAGCCTTAGAATTCTCTCCCTCTTTCAATAAGCCAAGCTCATTGAAAGAAACATCCATGCTGACAATCACCTTATGGGCCAATGGTTCCCATAGACTGTAAACTTTCACGCCACTAGCCTATCCAAGAAAACAACATTTCTTGGAAGTAGGATCCAACTTAGTACTTTGCTCCTTTGGTGTGGGAGTATAAGCAGTACAACCAAAAATTCTCAAGTGAAAATCTGCCATACATTTATGCTTGAGTTCAAACGGTATGGAAAAATTGATTGCAATAGAAGTATAAAAGTTTACCAAATAAACTGCGGTGTTGATAGCTTCGGACCAAAATTCTCTTGGTAAATCGAATTCGCTTAGCATACTCTGCATCTTCTTCAAAACTGTTTGAGTCTCTCGGAAACAACGTTTTGTTATAGACTGTAAACTGTCATGAAATGACAAGTAATCCCCTACTCTGAACAATATCTCTGAAACTCCTCAGAAGAATATTCACCGCTATTATCTGATCGCAAATATTTTACCCTCTGGCTAGTTTGAGTCTCAACTTGTATGCGCCAAGTTTTGAAGGTGAGAAACACCTCTGACTTGTGGGTAAGAAAGAATACTCACACATACATGGAGTAATCATCTATAAAAGATACATAATAGAGCTTCCCTAAGAGTGAAGCAATAGGAGATGGATCCCACACGTCACTATGTACATACTCTAGTATCTCTATGGAACTATGAGTTCCAACACTTAAAGTGCGCCTATGCTGTTTGTCCATGATGCAATGTTCACAAAATGCCAAGTCAACTATACCCAAACTAAATAACAAATTTTTCTCATCAAGAAGAGATATGTATCTATCACTCATATGGCCTAGTCGGGAATGCCATACATGAAACATCTCTATGCGAAATATGGTAAAGTGAACTTCTTCACAAATAGTGGTGTCCTTTAACGAGTACAGATTATTGTGCTTGTATTCCTTAAGTATAACCTTCTTATCACTCGATTTGACATCTAAGATGCTTTACCTAGAGCTCTACTCTAAGCCGTGTGAGTCTAACATTCCAAGAGAGATCAAGTTTTTTCCCATGTTAGGTATAAATCGAATGTGTGTCTGCGTACGATTGACACCATCAAACATGCAGATCTTTACAGATTCAACACCCTCAATTTCACAAGGTTGGTCATTCCTGTAATGACAGACAAATACCAAAATGGAGCATAATGTTACAGATCCGATCCCACGAGGATAGAAACAACCACAAAAGTCACGATTTGTCACAGAATAGCATTCTATTAAAGAGTTTCACTTCTTAGGCCAATGCCACTCCCAGAAGACACTATCCAGCTAGAGCCGAAGACCCGCAGAGTAGTGCAAAACCACACTCACAGCATGAACTTTTCCAAACAACACATGTAGGAATCGCTTGCAATTCCACACTTATATTTCAGGGGGAAAACTTCCCAGCATTGCATACATCCCGACACACTGACCCGAATACTCAAACTTGAACTTGCTTAAATCCCAAGGAGCCTCGACTACTTAGGACATTCAAACCGAATACACACAACTCCTTATGCGGTAACTTCGACAAACAGGAGCGCACTGTGCCCACTGTTTGGATCAAACACCAGCACACAGAGACAATGGATACATGTTTACAGTCAAGACAAGCCAATTGACAGAAAAGCCCCCCAAGGAATGAACCTTGGGCCTCTTTATTCATAATGGCAACTCTGGAATATCAACCGCTTGAGGCGAATCGGTCTCAGGGGCTGTGCCGTCCGATGTAGCGATTACGGCGTCGTCTAAACTTCCATCTACTCCTATCCTACGCAACACGTTTACAATCTCTACTTCTACATTATGGCGCGTCTCATTCAATCCCTCTGTAAATGTATTAACTAACTCTACAATATGTTTGTGTCCTGCGGATCCGCTGGCCTTTGCGCTCATCATTTGTCGCTCAAGCGAATCAAGCTTCAACCACTTCACCGTTTGCAATCCCCACATCGCGATTCCGTTCAGACACTTCTCCATACGCAACTTCAACTCGTTGGTTGACTCTTCCCGTAGCTGACGGTAGGCCTTCTCTGCCTTCTCCATTCTCCTTTGCGACTCTCGTAATCTCATCTCTGCCTTTCCTAACTGCTCTCGTAACCGTCGATAGTCAGATTCAACCTTTAATCTACATTTGACCTCCGAAGACCTGGCCGATTCGCAATCCACCAATTTCTTGACCCAATCCGCTAACTCTTCTTCGTGCTTCTGGTTTCCCGCCGTGTCATGGCTCAAAACGTTGGATCAATTTGAGTTGAGACACGTTGAGTTTGAATTGAAGTCGGGGAACGTTAGGAGTCGGCTAACGTTGGGCCGTGGCAGACGGTCGAGGAGCGTTGGATGGAATCGACACCTTCCAGGCATATATTAGAGGCGAATTTGAAGTACTGTCAGGTCTTCGAGTTGAGCCTTTCGCGTCGGGGTTTTTTCCCTTAGCTTCGACTCTGATTCTACCTGCGAATAGTGAGTTTGGCTCGACTCTTTGTACAGTTTGTGTTTCGACACTTATTTTACTTGAAGAACTGGATTACCAAGTTGGTATTGTGTTTGTGTTCAGTTTCTTTTTCTTTTGTTTTTTTTCAGTTCTTGTGTTTTTTTTTTCAGTTCTTGTTAGTTGGCGCAAATTCTCGTCGCTGGTCGAGGTACAAGACGGCAAAGAGGCAAACGAAGGCTCGATCGGCCTTTTGTTTTTCATCGCAGCGCTGGATGGCAGCAGGAAGATGACGTCGAGGTGATGGTAATTTTTAGCTGAGGCAGGCAGGAATGTAGAAGTGCAGAAGCTCAAGAGATGTGGAGTTCTGCCTGTTTGAACTTCGCAAGACGTCCAACCGATGAAGTTGTTGCGTCCGGGTGTATATACAGTCATTCAAGTCTTTGTCGATCGGTGAATATATCAATCTCTACAGCAAAATTTGTGTGAAACGACACGTAACTACACATTTTCTGTGGAGAAACGTCGTTGTAGGGCTAGAAATTGTGTGCGAGCAAGTGAGTTCGTGTGTGAGTATGTGTGAGCTGCTGCTGTTCTAGTCCAAGTCAAGCGCTGGTTTGAAATTTCAGGTTTTGTTTTTGGATCTTTTGACCGGATCCCGTTGCTTGGGAAGGTTCTGCTCTACGGAGTGTTAGAAAAGCCTGGCACGGAGAAATCGGAAGTCACAACTCAGGTTCTGCCTTCAATTATCCTCCTGAGAGCAACCAACTAACGAGATGGGTGGAGTTCATTGTTAGGCGGCGGATGCAGCGTCGCTCAGGATGAAAGACGTCCTTTGAAATAGGAAAGTAGTGATGGATTTGGTGTACGTAAATCGCGTCGAGATTTGCGTGTAGGACTGTAGATCAAATCCGATTTCCGACCTTGGTTTTTTGAGATTGTGAACACTGCCACTTTGCAAAGAATGGCGAGATTACCGAAAGCGGATTTCTTGGATTCTTGGTGAGACGCGCGTCAGCATTTGATGGACTTTTACTTCCCGGCTGTGATGTTACCTCCATTTCTAGGCGATTCTAGGGAATCGCATTGTTTGCATCGGGACTGAGACACTGCCGATCACAAGTTGAAGCTCGCCGCATGGGAACAAACTTTTGTGGACCTTGGTCGGATTTGGGTTGTTTTCTGTGGAGGTTGGATCAATCGGCGTATCAAACGTAGTTGTGGTTGTTGACTTGTTATCTATATGTTTGGATTCTGGGAGATGTGAGGCCGCTTTGCCGTGATGATCTCTAGAAGAACGATTCAAAAACTGTAGACATTGCTCTTCGTTGTCAGCTTGCGTCGCACAAAGTACATGTAATGCGCAACGTAAATGGCGTCAGATTTTGCGGAACCGACCCGGAAAGACTTCGCTTGATTTCAATATTGGTAAAACCCAGTGCTATAAACAAGACCAAATAGAATGTGATACATAACGCACACAGGACACGGATGATCATTTCTTTGATTGAGCAAGAAGCCAGACAGGGCATGTAGATCGCGATCCAGAGGAAAGGGAAGCGTACTCTGGATCCAAGTAGCCAATGGTACCCTTGATGGCGGTAGAGACTCCGCTCATTTCCTTGGGTAGATACTCGAGACCTGCGCAAGATTATTACAATCAAAAACCAGACCGAGTTATTTGAAGGGACGTGCGTGTTGTTTGGTTGTGAAGTCTGTGCATCTTTGCTTGAAGAAGGAGTCAGAGATCCCAGCCGCTAATTACTCCTCGCAGAACCGATCACAATGTCGAGTCGTGTCTTCCAGCTGAGGGGTGTTCTCGCCGTAGGCTGATCTGTTGATGCAGTTTTCAATGTCAAGGGCTGAGTTCCTGAGTAGAAAACACACATCACACCAGCATTTATAAGCAAGCATCGAGACGGGGTATTTCCAGAATTGTTCTTAACATAGAGATCAAGATTTAACCAGAGATAATCCGAAAAGGGCTCCGGCAGGAATGATGAAAAGCACTATCACCTGCGTGATGAAGATGGTCGTTTAAAGTGCCCTGCGACATGTAATCGTAGACGAGGATCTCCTGGCGTGATTCGAGACAATAACCAACAAGAGGTAAAATCCCCATCAGAGCCTTGTGGTGAACAAGCCTGCGAGATACGAGTTTGGAGTTGTGTACCAGGGTACACTAAAAAGGAATGACATTCATGTAAAACTATTAAAACCGTCTTATGGTTTAATAGTTAAATTGTTGTCAATTTTGGAAAACAACACATTCAGCGATTTTGTGTTACAAGGTATCTTTATTACATTCATCAAGTGCTCTTGTGTTAGAGGGTATCTTTATTAATTTATTAAGTACATCAAGCGTGTAACTTTTTAAATTGAAAAGAAAAAAAGAAAAAAAAAGTAGTCTGAAGGGGCTGAGAACTTGCACTCGGTTTCAACTATTTGGTTTGTAGATTGGGAAGACATTGTACTCCTATATATATATATGACGTGGTCAACATTATATATTAGGGCTTTTAGTGTCTAGTGTATGTGTTTGTTTAGATGGTGGAAGAATATATCTTCTCCGTATACCTTTCTTCTAGGGAACGAGTAGAGTAGGTAGACTTTTTAGATTCCTTGCACTAGTAGAAGGGGAGGTGTGAGGTTCAGTATAAGACAGTTTGGCGGAGATATCTTCTTGGCAACGCGATGCAGGAGATAGCGCTCGTGACCGAAGGTGGAAGGGAATGATGGAGCTCGACTCGAGATCGCAATGCGAGGCGACTTTCTGTGTGTTGTGTTGTTCTGTGCTGTGTTTCATTTCGGCTGGAGAGTCGTTGCTAGCTGTTTGCTTGTGTTTGGATCCTCTCCAGTCTGGCTTCTTGATGCGCGCCCATGTCTGGATTGACGTCGATTTCCGAAGTAGTTTTACTCCAGTGTGCTGTCGATAGTGCGGCTGGATTTGATCACCGGCGTCTATCTTTGTTTCTCTCATGGTGGTTTTGGAGTGATGACCAATAGCCATGAGAGTCTTCCTGCGGTGATGACAGGTTAGGTTGCCCATACCCATAGTCAGTAGGACTAAAGAAGGTTAGTGCAGGGACGAGGGCAGGTGGAGTTGTGGCAGTGGTGCCGGTTGGTGAGTTAGTCATCACGGAGGAGTTTGGTGATTCCGTTGAGGACCGTGGAGGATTTACGTGGAGTGGATTGAGGTATCGGCTACCTCATCCTAACACAGCAGTGGTTGCAGAGGCGCAGGGTGTGGCAGATAGCGGATCTTTAGTGGTGACATTGTCTAGTGTCTCACACTTCTTGACTGGGGACATGGACGGTATTTACGGGGCCATGAAGGGCCCATGGCGGTACTCTGGTGCAGTGGGCACCATTGAGTTGGATGATTTCATCCAGGAGTTTAACACGTGGTGCGATATGCAATTCTTGCGTAACCCCACGTTGTTTACACCCTTCTTTGCATGGAAGGGGTTGTTTCAACATCTGGGGAGGCCTCCCATGGATGACTACCATGAGTTTGGAAGAGAGTATGTTGTGGAGATTGACGCATGGAGGCATCATTGGTCTTCAAACTATTTGTCGATCACCCAGGGTGGTGTTGGTATCAGTGGAGGTGCGAGTGGTAGCATCACCGATGGTACTAGTGGAGCAGGTACCACCAGCGGTGCTGTTAGCGTTGCCAGCACGAGTGAGAAGAATACTGGCGTACCTTTGTTCAGCCCCATTCCTGAGTTTTTCAAGAGGTTGAGGAAGAACTATAAAGGAATGAGGACGGAGAAGTTGAGGAGTCTCCAGGAGTTTTAGCAGAAGACTTGTGAGAGTCTTTGGGAGGCATACACTCGTATGCGGCGGTTGATCACAGTTACTCACGGTGTAACTGAGGCGCATGCGGTCCAGTATTGGTACAGGATACTGCACAGAGAGCTACGGCGGAGGGTTCGGGATGCTACACTCTTGAGCGATGCGTCACCGACATTGGCTTATGTGTTTGCTCTTTCTGAGAAGATTGAGCTTAACATAGTGGAGGAGAGAGTGGTGACTTCTTCATTCGCTCGAGACGCATCCACTACTTCTTCTGTCCCACAGAGCACGGCACAGTCTAGACCCTTTGGTGTTGGTAGTGGTGGGGATTGCGGAGCGCAGACACGACACTAGATGGCCGCTAGAGATACAGGAGCATGTGCACCGGTGCCGTCGTTTGCTGGCCAGCAGCAGGGACCAACATGTTGGACATGTGAAGGGGATCATTTGCGGAGAGATTGTCCCAAGGAGGCCAGAGGTTGGAGTTCACAGGCCAGACCTCAGTCAGCACAGGTGGTGTGTGACCACTGTGGTCGAGCAGGTCATACTCGAGATCGGTGTTTTGACCTTCATCCAGAGTTGACATCTGGTGGTAGAGGTCGTGGTGGTGATGCTTCCCGATTCCGAGGTGGCCGTGCTGGTAGAGGTAGTCGAGGTGCCGGTATAGTTGAACGTCCTGTAGCGAGTGCTACTTCGGCCACAAAGAGCACGATGGCTGCCCGGATTGAGCAGTTGGAGCAGAGGCTCGCTGCTATGGCGAGTTCTGGAGCGAGCACTTCCACCTCTTACGAGGAAGAGGATTTCCTTTATTTAACGAGTGCAGCACAGGTGGAGGCATCGGTTGCAGTGACTAGAGGTGCAGCTCGAGCTCCAGAGCCACGCGGGGCAACAGGGGAGTTGGACCCTCATAGGGGTGAGGGTGGACGTCAGGCCAGACTTCTCTAGTCATTTTTTTTGTCAGAGGTGGGCAGGACTTCATCCATGAGACCTGTACCACCTAGTGACCTTAGTGGGAGGACTGAGACATCTACCTCACGGGTTGTGGACACGGACACACCATCTAGTGGAGTGACGCGGATGGCTAGCTTAGTGATGAGATCTCCACTATTTTCAGCTACGGAGCCGATAGATTCTGGGATTGACTTGGCTCGGGTGTTTCGTTTAGCAGCCACATTGTGTGAACCTGGGAGTGTCACTGCTACGAGTGCCGAGATCGGCGAGGCTATTGTTGAGGAGCTATCCTCTACGACTACATTGAGCGATGAGTCGACATGGCAGGCGGCAGCGGCGCGGATGGAGTTCTTACCAGCCCGACCAGCCATTGATCGTGAGAGGGTTGTCCCTAGTGTGTGTATGGTGGACAACCGGAGTGGTGTATTTCGCTTGGTGAGTGCTACAGGGCAGGTGTATGTCCCAGCCAGAGTGTTGCTGGATTATGGTGCACAGCCCTTGATGTTAGGCAAGACAGCCTGCATTAGTTTGGGAGTTCGGAGTTCCGAGTTGGAGCCTTGTCCGTTCCAGATTCAGACATCACTCGGTGGCACCAACGATAGGTCTTACATGATGACCAAAGAGCGCATATCAGTGCAGTTGAGGCATGATCATGCTTAGGATAGCTTGAAGTTTGGAGTTCGTGCGGTGGTTACACCAGCAAAGTCATATGATGTGCTTGTTAGTGGAGCTGTGTTATATCCGATGGGATTTCGGATGGACTATTAGACAGAGACTGCTGCTTATCGCCCTGGCTGGCAATCCGGTGATGGACGTATGAGTGAGCTGCCGGTGAGATTTATTTCTCGAGATCAACCTCTAGGATCTTCTCTTGCGGTTTTAGCCTCCGTTACGGGTTTCAATGGAGTGCTTACATGGCCTGATGACTTGTTGGAGGGGAACAGGTCAGCCGACGATGCTCTAGTTCATGAGGAGGTGGAGGAGATTGTGAGCCTCGCGGCGGCAGTGTCTTCATCTTTGGATGTCCCATTTTGGGATTCTTGCCACACATTACAGCAGGAGGCTGATAGGTTGGTGAAGAAGGCTTGGAGTGAGGCCTCTTTACCAGTAGAGGCAGAGCGAGTCTCAGGTGGTCGGCTAGTATGTGGTCCTAGCACCCTATCACCATTAGTTACTGTACCTATCGTATGGGAGTATTCCTCATAGGGTGTTTGTTTGCTAGATCTTTTTGGAGGGATCAGCACGGGTTTGGCTGCAGTGTTGCAGTCAAGTATTCTTGTACGTAGATACTTGTACGTGGAGAAGGACGAGACTGCACGTCGAGTTTCTTCACGACATGTTACACAGTTGATGCAACATTTTCCTTTGTTGTTGCCGCGATCAGCTGTTCGAGAATACCAGAAGGCGTTGCTTGGAGACATTTCATTGTTGGGGGCGTCAGACCTTGATCAAGTTGGGCATATGGATGTGATGATTGCGGAATGGCCATATCAGGGGCACACACGCGCTGGACATGGAGCAGGGTTGCATGATCCGAGATCTCGGATGTTTTGGGAGATGCTACGAGTGTTACGTCATCTCAAGGAGCAGCAGACACGTTCTCCAGCATACATTCTAGAGAACGTACCATTGTTGGGTGACACTCAGGCTTAGTTGATGGCGAATGGCCATGGTGTCAGGGCATGTATTGGATCAGCAGTGTTGTTGGATGCTGCGAGGGTTAGTTCACGTGCTCATCGTGCACGTTTATGGTGGATCAACCTTGTGCCACGAGAGATATTGCGTCATGCGTATGATTCTATGCATCGCGATCCTACACTCACCGTTGACAGGATCTTGGATGTCTCTCGATACTCTCAGGTGGTGAGAGTTGTTGACAGGTCACCCATGGCGTTGCTGAACCGCGTAGGTCAGCCTCGAATGGCTTTACCTACGTTAGTTAGTTATCCGGCATCACATGCATATCGTGATAGTGGACATGGACTACTGTGGGACAGTACCCTACATCAGCTGGTGGAGCCCAACGCCGATGAGAGAGAGCGTGCGATGGGATTTATGACTGGTGTGAGCGCGGCTTCTTTAGTTTCAGAGGTGTCGCGTCGTCAGGTTTTGGGTCAGGCTATGAACTTGAACTGTTTGACATGGATTGTGAGCTTGGGCTTGGCCGAGCAACGCCGTTTGCGCGTTGATTTGGTGGTTGTTACACCACTTGTTAGCTCATTGCCCATCGGGATGGTAGTGGCAATGGCTGGGGGCGACAGGCGAGATATTCGTCATCCTTGGAGTTCATGGGACGTGACGAGAGGACTTGCTAGAGTGGCCCTCCTTGGTAGCAATCTCCACGTGACCAACATCTCCAACTGCATGGGCATGCAGTTGGAGATGTTGGTCACGTGGAGATTGCTACCAAGGAGAGTACGGAGAGCCCTTCTTTGGAGGATGTGGCATAACAACCAGTGACAGTATCGCCTCCCTCTTGTGTGTCCATAGAGGAGGAGTGGGAGCCATCGATTGGTTCTCAAATCATTGGAGGAGAGAGGCAACAGTTGACACAATTCCTACGTGACTATAGGAGTTGTTTTGCTTTCAGTATGAAGGAGTTGGATACTTTGATTGGACCCGGCATACGGATAGAGTTGGCTAGTGATACACCAATCTTCCGTCGTCCCTATCGATATAGTGATATGGAAAGGGATTTGATTCGGAGTCGGACGTTGGAGTTATTGGAGGTTGGGTTAGTGGACTTGTCGCATGGTGAGTATGCTTCAGCCACTGTTATGCCGGCGAAGAAGTATGTACATGGCAACTACACGGATATGCACATGTGTGAAGACTACCGTCCTATCAATCAGCAGACGAAGGTCGATAAGTATGTCATGCCTACACCTGAGGAGATCTTCGATGCAGTGGGACATGCAAGGATGTTTAGTACTTTGGATCTTCGGGCATGATACCATCAATTGCCGATTCGGGAGGAGGACAAGGCCAAGATAGCGTTTTGGGGTGTCAACTCCCACGGCAAGGATTGTTTGTATCAGTGGCGATTCTTACCCTTTGGGTTGAAAAATGCACCTGCTGAGTTCCAGATAGTGATGGACAAGATTCTAGCGGGGCTGGATTTTGTCAAATGTTACATTGATGATATTTTGGTGTTTAGCGACACGATTGAGCAACACCAGATACATTTGCAGATTGTGCTTAAGCGGGTGAGGGCTCATGGTTTGCGGTTACATCCAAGGAAGTGTAGGTTCTTCCAGGAGAAGGTGGAGTATTTGGGTCATGTGATCTACCCATGTGGTTTGGAAGTTCAGCAGGCAAAGGTGGGGGCTATTGTGCTCATTCCCCGTCCAGCAGATGTGAGTAGAGTTCATGCATTCATGGGTTTGGCAAACTATTATCGGAGGTATGTGAAGGGATTCAGTGCTATAGCGAAACCTTTGAACCAGTTGCTGAAGTCAGATCAGGAGTGGCAATGAGGAGATGAGCAGGAGAGAGCTTTTGTTGAGCTCAAGGCCAGGTTGGTGGCCGCTCCCATCTTGAGGAGACCTATTAGAGATCGTCCATACCAGCTGCACACTGATTGGAGTATGTTGGGACTTGGAGCGGTGTTGACGCAGTGTGATGATGAGGCCAAGGAGTTTGTGATTGCATACGCTAGTCGTTCAAAAAATGCAGCAGAGTCGCGGTATAGTTCGTACAAGGGAGAGTGTTTGGTAGCGGTGTGGGCTGTGGCACACTTCAGGTGTTACTTGTTTGGTACGCAGTTTACCCTTGTTACCGATCATCAACCGCTCAAGTGGTTGATGGAGTTTGACAAGCTCACAGAGAAGCTTGCACGGTGGGCTCTCATCTTACAGGAGTACGACTTTCAAGTGGTGCATGGGCATGGAGTTGCAATTTACAGTTTGAGTCGGAGCCCATGCACTAGACAGGAGGATGACACTGGAGCTAAATGGCATGGTGAGGTTGATGAGGAGATGGTGTCCGGTTGGCATGCATCTGCCTTCATGTGTTGGTTACGTGGAGCCTCTAGCAGTGATGACCACTTGACATCTTACTCTAATCAGAGAGTAGATAGTCAGTCTTCGGATCCTGAGATTGAGGATGGTGGTGTGGATCAACGTGATGTTCACGATGATGCGTTGGTGTTGGAGTTCCTACGACCAGTATGATGCCAGGCACAGTGGGTGCTGCAACCTCCGGGCTGACTCTCACTCAGGTTTACCTCAGATGGCTTTTCGGTAGCTCATCATGATTCTAGAAGACTAGGATTCCGCATCATACTCATAACCTAAACACCCTCTCACACAATCTCTCAAGGTATCACTCCAACTCATATATTCATCGACACTCCAAGGTACTAAAAATTTGTCACTCTTTCATATATGAAACAAGTCTCTACATATGAACTCTCCAAACTTGCTTGAGAGGCTCTTCCCTACCTCTCTATATATATTACTTGAGGACTTACCATAGTAACAAATGGTAATTTCTATCTAACTTACTTTTACAAAGATAAACCATAGTAAGGTTGACTAGTTATCAATATGTGGCAACATGCCATTGGCCCCCTAAACCTTCTAGATGTTTACTAATCCCTAGATTGAGGTGGCGACATGCCATTTGTGCCTTTCCCACTTCTAGAACTTCCACTTTCCACTAAGTCAACATTAGACTTAGTCTCACCAATGGAATACTCCTTACTTTAGTCAAACCAATCAAAACTAAACATGAAGTTCAAAAGTCTTTTCTCTTGGAATCTAGACTTTTGTACAAGACAAAATAGAAGTGCTCACTCAAATCTTCTAGAACTTATCTAATTATTCCGCCAAGTATAGACATTATAGCTAAACTAGCTAGACTTAGTCATAACTAGCTAGATTTAGTCATAACTATCATAACCATGATTAACTCCTTGGCTAATTCTAGTTTTAATTCACACATGCAATATCTGATCTTACAGTCCACCGGGAGCCCGCATTCACCCAGACAAGATCATGAAAGATCCTTGCTCAATGTACTCTTCTTCCCTTCAGGATGCGTTCAAAGAACCCTACTTGCCAGGCCGTCACATACGTTGTGCGCGCCGGCCGCAAGATGTGCATAATTCCCAAAGCGATTGCCCTTCTCTTCGGATCTTTATAATCGACAGTCTTCCGTCCGTTAATCCCCTGTCTCCCAGACTCGAAGAGAGGCCTGTAAGAGAATTCCTCAACTTGTGTAAGTCCTACGCTATTCTTCTCAAATAGAAGATCTCTGTCGCTGCCCGCATACGGTCTTAGTACCTTCGTCCAATGCTCGATGTTCCACAGCATGGGATTACCGCGGAGCTCCTTGCCTTCGGTCGTGCTCATGTCCATTACCTCCTTGCAGATACTCGCCGAGATGCAATTCCAATTCCACAAAAGGAATTCAAGTCGCAATTCACTCAGCTCGCGTCTGAAGGTTCGCAATTCTTCGTGAGGCACCTTCAAGGGAACCAATCTCCTCACCTTCTCACTCTTCTTGGACGCCATGTCTTCAATTTGCGTTTCGCTACTTGCGAGCTTGGTCGATTTCGCTTTCTCTCTCTTTCGCTCGTTCTTACTCGATATCGCAATGTCGGCACGAGGGCTCCTTGTATTGCCTTTACCTTCAAAGTCCTAACATTGCCTCCTCCCGCGCCCATAACTCCCGACGCGTGCGAACATCGTCCGTCCCGTTGTGCGATTTGAAATTGATTCCGATTTCTTCGCCAAAGATGCAGCTCTTCGCATGTCCAGAAAAGACTACGCCGAAGACCCGAAGATCCGAAGATCTTCAGACGTAGACGAATTCTAACTAATTCTATCATTTCTCCTCATAAGCTGCTCATTCTAACTTGTACAACTACTTTCTAGACAAATATCTTTTAGTTTTGTTGATTTTTAAAGAAAAACAAAAAAACTAGGCACCATAATTCCCCATAAGAATTGAAGCGTT
Organism: Marchantia polymorpha subsp. ruderalis; assembly: GCA_037833965.1. Taxonomy (NCBI): domain Eukaryota; kingdom Viridiplantae; phylum Streptophyta; class Marchantiopsida; order Marchantiales; family Marchantiaceae; genus Marchantia; species Marchantia polymorpha. The sequence continues at coordinate 2,253,441 of AP031357.1, forward strand.
TGATCATGGGAAAGTATAGAAAAACTCTTTAATGTAACAAATGTGATAAGAACAAGCTCTATCCAAAGTCCATACATCACCAACAACTTTTGATGAACTAAAGAGGGTATATCACTAGCATCATATACCGTCGGCAAACACGTCTTCCTCTTCAAAGTGAAGATGCTCTGCTACATTCGTCACTTGAGGGAGATTCGTATCTCTATTTATCATCCGGCAATCCTTCTTTATGTGGCCATTCTTGCCACGTCTCCAACACACCAAGTTTTTCAAGTTATTCTTGTTAGGGAATTGAACCCAAAACTAAACTCTCCTTTGCTCTGGGGAACTAGATCTTTACCGCTTGAATCCTGTACGTTGCAAATTTTCCAGCCCAACGTTTGTGACTAACCTCGGGTCATAGTAAGTGCAGTACTTGAAGTGAGTGGGCGAAAGAATGATACATCTCTTGTTCTACCTCATCCGCTAGGAGAGCACTTACAACCTCGTTGTAAGTTACAACCTTGTTATCACGATGAAGTAAACTCTTTGATAGCTTTTGATAGGAAGAAGACAAGGAGTGGAGTAGATGCATAGCTTTCTTTACGTCACAAAACTGCTCTTCCATACTCTAAAGATCTACCGACAAATCTCAATATGCATGAATGTGATACTAAATCCTCGAGCCAGACCTCATCATGAAATTCCATAACCTCATGTAGGTGTTCATCACACGTGATAATTACTTCTCATGAAACCGTCTTTGGAGGGCATCAAAAAGTTGTCTAACCTTAGAATACTCCTTAACTTGCTTCATAACCGAAGGATCAAAGGAAGACCGCCCAATCAAATGTAGATCGTCCAGCCGTGTGAATCCCTCCATTCAATGTCGCTAATGTGCACAGGTTTGTCTTTAAGCACATTAGTGAGACCCATAGATCTCAGCTTCTCTTTCACCTACTTTTATAAAAGCAAATAATGACATCAAGAGGAAGGATGTTGTACCTTGATACTCCAACTTGTACCGATGTCATCTTAGTTTGACAAAAATTAGAGACAATACTTGCTTCCATGTCAATTTTGTTCTTTGGGTGCATTTTCAGCTTCCAAAAAGTGTCAAGATGCACTAGGCGCGTCAAGAGCTTTCTAGCGAAACCCAATTTGCCTATATTCCGACAGAGAGTATTTTGAACGAAATATGCACAAACAGAATATTCTTCTCACAAGACAGAATTTTTTGAGAGACAAAATCTTCAAGACAAAAATAGGTTTTCTAGCTTGACCTGCCTTTGCGCGAATTTTGCCTACGATCACCGTTGTCCGCGCTACAGCGTCCGCCACTCACGACTCCGGTCGTCCGCGATTACAATATCAGTCACCCGCGACTCCCCTCGCCCACGATTAACATCGCTCGTGACCACCGTCACCCGCAACTGCACCGTCGCTTGCGACTACAATATCTATCATCCGCAACTAACGTCGTTCGTGACCACCGTTGCCCACGACTGCAAAATCATTCACCCGCGACTAACGTCACATGTGACCACCGTCGCCCGCAACGGCATTGTTGTCCGTCACCTGCGACTACCGTCGCTTGCCACCATCAACATCAGTATCTTTATCGTCAAGATCACAATCGACAACGTTTCTATTGTCCACAACTGTGTTCTATCACATCGATTGCAATCACATCAGCCTGACTATTGTACATCCTAATCACATCTGACTACTACCACTGCAAATGCAACCACGTCCGATTCTAATCACGTCTGCTACAACCGTGGGAAACCCCGACCACGTCAGAAAGTAGACCTGGATTTGTATGCAACCTGGTTAGTTCGCAACGCGTTTAGTCCCGGTCGTTCGGAGGCGCGTGTCGCGCCTTGGGAGGGGGGATGTGAAATACGCCCACCGCTCGGCCTCTTGAAAAAAAACCCTAACTGGGACAGTCGGATTGCGCAAGTCGCTGCACACCTGCAGGGAAGGGGGATGTCCTGCCTCAGTGGGTTCAAGGACCACTGCGCGCGCCTCGGGAGGATGACTGCCGCTGGGGCCCTTCTGTGGCCTGCCTAGGGTGTCCATCGCTCAGGCCCTGCCGGAAGTCCGCATGAGGATATCATTACGGGCGGAGGGAATGGAAGCCGCTCGGCCTTCACTCCTGTTGGGGGCACCGCCGCTATTCCGCTGCGCTCTTGCTTGATTGCCCTTAGCGAAATCGAAGAGGTTATGAGCATGAGACCTTCTACCCTGTCAAAAACGAGGCGTCTCAAAAAAATTCATTCTCTTCCCTCGTTGATTTCTATCATATGTCATAAAAAACCGTCAGTAAAACCTGTCACCTCTTGACAAAATTGACAACAGCTTGACAAATTCTCTGCCTGTCAAGTTGTGACGAATTTGATAAAAAACCTGCAAAGAACATTCACACTAACTTCGAGTCACAATTGTCACACAGTGGTGACTCACATAATCGTCAGAGTTCTCAGTTACACAAACTCAAATCAAAGGCTATCACATAATAACTACAACATTCCGAACTAGTTTACTAACAGAAACTTGCAATTTCAAAAAAAAAATAAAAAATTTGTCACCTAAAACACTGAATTCTGTCTAAAAACCATCATAGAATATGTCAGAAAAAACGTTCTGACATGTAGTCCGAACCAAAACTAGCTCTAATAACAATTCTTGATGTAAAGCCAAGAATCATTCAAGCCAAGTACGAAGACACTAGACACTCATATAATTTGGTTCACCCTCAAGGGTTAAGTCCACAACTAGAACACTCGAGAAGATTTACAGACAACTGAATACACAATGCACGCCTATGGGGATATATTTATACCCAAAGCCAACGACACATCTAACTTTAAATAGCTATAACCTGATGTTACTCCTTAACCGTAATTAACCTCAACAGTTAAAACCAGTCGTAATATATTCTTTGAATTGACCAGACTTTGATAAATCAATTAGCATTGAACATCCATAGATAGTTTGATGTATATATAGATATTTCATTACAAATACAAGTGAACTCTAAAAGAATTGTATATACTTAGTTTTTCATTTCATTATGACTACATCTAATTATTAATTTGATATATTCATTAATCATTATGACTACATCTAATTAATTTGATATTAATATGATATTTAATTTCAAACGTAATCTAAATAAAAAAGAAATTGAGAAAAAATAATAATTCAAAACCTATATGATAATCATGCATCTCAAAGTTTTATATCAAAAAGTTCATATCAAAATATGAGAATAAAGTAACCTCATGCATGAATTTAAAATCCAAAAATTTAATAAAAATAGTGTTTTAATTTTGATATGCAAATTGAGATCTTCTACGTTGCTTTTTAAATATATTTTTAGAATGTCTGTGAGTTTTCTTCTTTTAAAAAAATATAATATTTTTAAAAAATAAATTCATTCAGAAAAATGTGTTCCCTTTTTTAAGATTCATAAACTTGAAAAGATTCATTTGAACTTAAGAGATTCATTTTTTATCTCATTACAATCTAGCAAAGTGTTTGATATTATTATTTTTGTTTAATCACTTCATCTATTTCACTACTATAAAAAAGTTCAAAACAAGCAGTATAAAAATGCGTAAAATATAATTATTGCATCTAATTCATATTTTTATTAATTTATATAAAAAATAGATTTGAATAATTTATTACAACAAATTTTTTTAGTTTTATTGTATTATGAACCATGAAATTTTTATGAATGACTTGTTGGATCAAATTCCATGGTCAGTTTCAACCTTAAATTTTTTTATCCAAATTTTATTTATAAAAAATGAAAATATATAATATCAATTTTAATCTTCATAATTGATTGACTAAGTTGTGGATTTTATAAATTGATTTCATTTCTCTATACTTTGAAAACATCATGCATACCTAAAAACTAAAATTGAAAGGTATTGTAAATCCAGTGTGCATAAGAGCTCTAACATCTCTAAAACTTGCACTAAAGTAAGATTCTCATTTTGATTTAGCTTGAGATCATTTTATTTAATACTAAGTCAAAAGAATATTCAAAGTTCAAAATCTTTATTCTAAGAAATTCAAAATAAAAATTTTAATAAAAAATAACAATTCATTAGATCATTTATTGATAATCAAAACTTCATTACATCATTACTTCATTCAATCTTAAAAAACCAAAAAGTAAAAAAGTGTCAACAAGAGTTAAAAAAATATTTCACTCTTCAATTTTACTTTCGAAATTTTATCTTAAATTTGGTTCATTAATGTTAAGTTATTAAACGGTTTGATGTATAGACAAATTCATCCATTCTCAAAGATTGTGACTTTGATGTCAAAGATGAAGATGATATGGCGTTGATTTTGGAAGAAGAGGAACCATCTTCATAGAATAAAACTCAAGCTTTGGTCAACAAGCTTAAGTGGAATGCCGATATGGAGCGGAAGATGCAATCCTTGATTGACAATAAGACTTGGAACCTAGTTGAGCTTCCTACGGATTAGACGATGATTGATTTCAAGTGTATGTACAAGCTGAAGTACAATCTAAATGGAGACGAGGCGAGAATCTTCAAAGCTAGATTGATGGCTAGAGGTTTCACACAAGAAAAGTAAGTGGATTACAACGAAGTTTACCCGCCTGTAGCTAAGTATACTACAATTTGTCTAGTATGTGCACTGGCCACGATATTTGATCTTGTTATGGATCAGATGGATGTGATTATGACCTTTTTTCTATGAATATTAAGAGTATGAGATCTACATGAGACAATCTGTTGGTTCTAAGGTCAAAGTCAAAGAGAGTTTGATTTATAGATTGTTGAAATCATTGTATGACCTGAAGCAAGCTCACAGGTAGTGGAATACGTGATTTTGTAACCATCTGTAGTTAGTTAGAACTAAAGTAGAGATTACTCTAAATGTTGATATAGATACTTTAGCATGCTCTAGTCATAGTTGCCACGTCAGCGATCCGCGCGCTTGGTAGGTAGAGAATATATGTGTTAGTTGACAGTGCCACGTCAGCGATCTGTGTGCTTGTTAGGTAAGGATTAAGTATGTTAGTTAGTGTGTTAGTTTGGAGCGCCACATCAGCAATCCGTGTGCTTGTTAGGGTTATCCGCCACGTCCTCCATTCATGAGGAGTGAGATGGATGGTGGAAATAAGATCTTATCTCTTTTTACTTGTTGGTGAGAGCTATATAAGAAAGAGGAGAACCATTGTTGTTATCTCTCATCTTTAAAACCTAGTGTTGCAAATTTGCTAAGTTCATGAAGGCACAAGGTTTTTTACGGAGAGTGTATGATCCTTGTGTCTACATGAAGAAGGTAAATGATGAGATGTTCAATCTCATCATTCTAGTAATCTACGTTGATGGCATGCTCATCATGGCGAAAAACCGATCTGATGTTGATGAATGCAAAAGTAAGTTGAAGTCAATATTTAAGATGAAGGATATGGAGGAGTCAAAGAGAATATTAGGCATGGAGATTCATAAGGATCTTGAACAGAAGAGGCTATGGTTGAGTCATGGCAAGTATATTCGTCGTATACTTGATAGGTTCAACATGGTCGATTCTAAAGGAGTATGGACTCCTTTGGCAGCACATTTCAAACTCTCCGCAACTCAATGTCGTGCTGATGTTCTGGAAAAAAATTAATATCATGTGTTCTGCATGAACAAGCCGTATGCAACCTCATTTATTTGATGGTGTACACTAGGTCGGACATTGCTTTTGCGATGGGCAAGGTGAGCAGGTACATGTTGAATCCATGGAGAGTTCACTAGGTAGTAGTGTAATGGATTATGAGATTTGAAGAGTACTTCTGATTATGATTTATAGTTTGATGGTCTATTAGACAATGCAAAATCCTTGTTTGGTTATGTTGATACTGACTATAGACAAGATTTAGATAAAAGAATATCTACAACTGGCTATGTGTTTACACTTGGCGGTGGAAGCATAAGATGAAGGTCTACCTTGCATAGATGCGTAGCTCATTCAACAACGGAAGCTGAGTATGTGGCGGCAGCAGATGCAGCAAAGGAAGCTATTTGGTTGGATATGCTTATCATGGAAATGAGATTGAAGTTGAGCGTGATTAATCTTCATTGTGATAGTCAGAGTGCTTTACATTTGGCTGCGAACAAAGTCATGAATAGTAGAGTGAAGCACATTGATATCAAGTACCACTTTATCAAACAAGCAGTGTCTAATACAACAATTGAGCTAGTCAAGATTGATGGTAAACTCAATCTAGCGGATGCTTTGACTAAAGTTATTCCTTTGGAGAGTTTTAGTCATCACTGTGCTACCATGCAGGTTGTGCATGGGAAGAAAATGTAGAATTTGCTAGCATAGTAATTTCAGTTATCTCTTTATATACTTACTCTATCAAGTGATGATTATGTTTTAGTTCTAGTTAACTCTTGTGTATAGAGGAAGCTTGCACTAAGTTTTTTTTTGGAACTTAATGCAGAGTAAATATATAAATTACGAGATCTATGATCCTTCTATGCAAGCAAGTTTCCTAGTTATCTATTTATATTACTATATCATGTTATAGTTACGGTTTAGTTCTAGGTAACCCTCGTGTAAAGAGAACCCTTGTGTAAGGTTTTTGTCTAGAACTTACCGCTGAGTAATAATATAAATTACAGAGGTTATTGTTTACTTAACACGAGTTAAGGGGAGATTGTTGAGGTTAACTCCGATTAAGGAGTAATCTCAAGTTATAGTTATTTCTAGTTAGGTGTGTCGCTAGCTTTGTGTATATATATACCCCCAAGGTATCTACTCGTATGCGTGCATTGAGTGTTCCAACCGTGGACGTAATCCTTGAGGATGAATCACATTATATTAGTGTATCGTGTCTTTGTACTTGTCTTCAATGACTTTTGGTTTTACATTAGTGTCTCATGTCTTTGTACTTGTCTTCAATGACTTTTGGTTTTACGTTAAAATTAACATATCTCTGATTTCAAGGGATTTAAAAAATGTTTGTTTGATCATTATTAAACAAATATATTAGTTCCTTATAAATTTAAAATTTTAAGAATCATCATATTTTTCATTATTTAAATCCAATTCAATTATAAACTCATACATATGATTAAACAAAAACGTGATCAATGAAATTTTTTATGACATTGATTTTATGCATTTGCATAAAAATATAACTTTTAAATTATTTTATTTTACTATGTAAAATAACGTTATTCAATCTATGTAGATATGACTAATATGAATTGCAAATATTGCAATCTCTCAATAAAACATTGTGATTTTTTCAGAAAAGAAAAAAAGTAACATATATGCAGAAATAATTGAATATAAAATTCCAAATCTTTTAATACTTTATTGAAGTTTTGTAGTTTAAATTAGAAATGTTCAAATATTATACCAATTTTATTTCTAATCTTGTTGGATCAAATAAAAATTATTAATTACAATGATAAGTAAAAATAAAATAACTTAGGAAACTAAAATATGGATGATGATCATACTTTTCATAATAATTTTCATTTTCATGTTAAAACATACCATAGAGAGGTAAAAATAAATTCAATAAAACTGTACCACATTATTAAAGATAATGATTCTTCGATTTTATTTTTTCAATAAGTATTAAATTATACAAAAAAATTCTTATGAACATATACACTCCAAAAAATTATTTGTAATATATTTACGTGAAATTAAAATCATTTATAAATATTTATTATTTATATCCAATTTATATGAAATTTTTTTGTATGTTTAAGCCTAAAAGAATTTATTATTTATTGCTAAAATTAAGTGAGACATTATTTATGAAACAACTGTATTTTAATAGAGGAGATGTTTTGAGAGAGCAATGACTTTAAAAAATTTGATATTTTATCCTGTAATTTTTTTATCTTAATAGTAATTGTCTTGTATAATTTACATTTATAAAATTTAAATATTTTTAGCATAATAGGTGAATATTATCATAAATGCAATATGTTACAACACGTTAGACAGAAATATATGAAAATTTTCATCATATATTAATTTCAAAGACAAATGAAAATCCAATGCATATTAAAAAACAAATTTCCCATTTTGAATGGATGGTTTGAAAAATGATGTGACTCAAGGTTAAGTGCATAGAAACATGAAATCATTTGTGCACATATTAATTCTTTCTTTATAAAATGGATTTCAATTTCATTATCTACGAAAGAAGATTGAATTCAACAAACATTCAATTCCAAAGGTAACATTCTAATTTGAAATAGATAAGGTTTTTGTGTCACTGTTGATGTGTACTTTCTAATTGCATGATTGATGTCATATTGATAATACTTTATTCGATATTTTAGCTATTTTGTTATATACTTGATCTTACCAGGTTCTTTGAAAATTTAATTTAATTATTTGTCTACTTGTTGATCATTTTTTTATACTTATAAATGAATTATATTTTTTTAATCTATGTGATAAAGAAAATTTATTACTTGCATACTATGGTTTCATTTTTGCAAAAATGGAATCACTATTTTAATGAGTTATTTCTAGTTAGAAATAACTATTTTTTTTAGAAATAGGAATTAGAAAATCATACATTTCAAACAAAGAGATTGTACTTTCTCATTTATGAAAAATCATTTATTCATCTGAACTAAAAATTAATTTATTATTCACAATATTTGTAAAAGAACACAATCAATCAGTATGATCATATATCTTAGATTATAATTCTAATTTTAAATATATTCATCTCCTTGGATCATTGTAGCTTAGTTTAGACGGAATTTATTCCTTTCTTTCTTTCCTTCTTTTTATTTCTATTGATGTTTGTTTGTCAGTACATTACCATTGATATACATTTCTTGTATATGGATGCAAAAGAAAGAAGTAATGATTCGAATCACTTATTATACTTTTATCTTCCACGCACGTGGATATATCAGCAGTAAAACTTTAAATTAGTAGAATTTGATTAAAAATTTTGAAATTCGTTCTTCCTTTCTTGGACCTGAATCAGGCTTTTAGATATACAACACAATCGAGTCATTCAAGAAATTAGTGTCCACTAGGCACTGCCAAGCCATTCAGAAAATGAATTTTTCCGACAAACCCTTTGAGAACTGTTCCGATTTGTGTGTGCGGGAAGGAACAGAAACTAGCAAACCTCAAGTTATCTGGAGTAGACTGAATGGAGGATGAGGCTTCACGTTTTCATATGTGGCTCTCAAAATCAGTTCAACGAGAGTTCATGAAAGATGACCACACCAGCTCAGTGCGTTGAAGAGCTGTGAGTATAGTAAAAAGTGGCTACATTTTTGTCAACTGTGTAATGTATCTTATAATTTTGTAAAGGCGATGGATGAGCTGGACGAAATGTCCAGGCAGTGATGCGGAAATAGTGGACCACGTAGTTGAGTTGCGTTTGATGGGATGGTCATGCTGTGTCCAATCGTTTCTCTTACACAGGCCCGAAGGACTCGGAAACCGAAGCAGGGCCTTGGCTCGAACAGGACTGACCTTCTCGATGTGTAGACTAGATTAGACTAGACTCGACGATCCGAACGTGAGGCATGTGTGAATCGCGTTTCATCCAAGAGTCGTAGTGCTGAAAAGTTATGTCGTCATGCTCATCTTTCATGAGTGAGTGCAAGATAAAGCTACTTTCAAACTTGTGATCAAATCTTGTAAGTCGACGCTCGAAAAGCGATGGTTCCTGAAGACATTCGAAATGCTTAAATACTGCCGTCCACTTCACTCATTAATTCCAAGGTGAAAAGTGCTTACTTGTCCGCAAGTGCGAAAACTCCAAAATACATGCGCACATAAGTGCAAGCAACCCCCAATCCCCCCACCACAATCCAATATACCAGATGCAATTTGTAAAGAAGTGCTTGAAATTATATCTATGTGTGATTTTCCTATCTTTCATAATACATAGATTCACCAAAATTTAAGATTGGACGATTTGATTTTGAGCAGACCTCTAGATCTGATTGATATATACATATACTTATTACTTTCCAGCCGAATGATCATATTTCTATAAATCTAAAATGTCGCTCTGCATCCCTTACAACGAACGTGCCTGTAGATAGAGATCCAAGCTTCCTGCATGAATTTACCGACCATTTATGGATGTGAAATTCCCAACAGGTTTCAACAAGACGGTGCGATGACTCGATCTATCGTTTGTCATACGCTTCACCGTGCTGTAAAACAATCACAGTAGTTCTATGCAAAATTGACGCTGACGTATAAGATTTCGTATCGTGAGGAACTTTACTTTATAAGTTGAGGACGAACCAAATATCAGTCCATCATGGTATGAAACAGTTGAAAAGTTCTCTGGATCTCAAGGGTTAGCTCAGAAAACCGCATAAATACTCGAAGTCTTCACGTGAATCATCATTCATTTCCTGTTGACCATGTTATAATGCTGCGAAAGCCACAGGACGAATCACCTCGAAGAGTTCTTTCATTCAGTGAGTGAAAGCTGCGAGAGAAGCAGCACAGGACGGTAAGAGAATGAAGTCGTATGAGGAGTTTCGGTTTCCTACAACATTCGTTCTGAGCTTCGTCATTACAAGTATGCTTTTCAATGGAGCTTATGCACAGGTAAGTCCGTTCACCAGAAGCCTTACTTGGTACCACTCATGTTTGTTCATGGTACTGTAGTAGATAATTTTTATGCTACCTCTGTTGATAACTTACTTATACTGCTCTCGATGAAAAAATGGTGGCCACATATTTTCTTGCTTTTATAGATTTCAGTTCTAGTATGTCATATCAGTGGCATGCGAGCGGGCATTTTTGCAGAGAATGTAATCTAATGTGTCTAAGTTCTAAGAGATTCAAAATCCTTGTCTGTATCTGTATCATGAATTTTGCTGCGCTCTTACCAAGATCTGGTGCAGTGAATTTCACTTTTTTGTCATGGATGATCACGCTTTACTTTGTTTACTTATCAGTTTCGTGGCTAGATGTTTGATTCTTCGGTTTACCACTCCCGTAATGAGTTCAGACTGGAATTTTTTCTTTTTCTAAAGTTGGATGGAACCAAATAGTTTCTAATTTCGGAATGACAATATAAGCTCTGACTGGCTGGCAGGAGAATATCACGAATCCACAGTTCGTACTTGTACCAGGAATTGGTCATGGTGGTTGGGCCTTCGCACAGGTGATAACGTGCCTACAAGAAGCAGGTTACAGTGCATTCGGAGTGGATTTGACCTCTCAAGGGATTAATAAAGTTGACGCATCGGAAGTGGAGACTATAGATGAGTATGTGAAACCACTCACGGATTTATTCGAAACTATAACCAAACCTGTGAGTGAAGCTCCCATTTCATAAGTTTGATTTATAAGCTAGTCCTAGGCTACTGATAGGGACACACCGGAATCATTTCTAGATGGACATAGATGACGTTCTCAAAGAAGGATAGCTGGAAGAGATGTAAAAGGGCCACAGTCTTGAAGAATTCAATCATATGATGAGAACTGACCCCACCCACCGTTGGTTTAGAACTCTAGACCCAGAAAGTGATCTGATTGTTCATCATATATATGACTATGTTACAGATCATCATGTTCAGAGTTGAAGATAGTTGGAGATCTGTTGAAGATAGTTGCAATGTTCATGTAGATGTCTCTAGGCAACTCAATGCTGGCGAATGTTGTACGGACCATACAGACAAGTCCTAGTGTGGAAAATCAATCTGAATTCATTTAAAGCTGAGATATGTATGGAGTTAATTAAAAATACAGACATGCTGATAATTAGAAACTGTTAATTCATTAGCACTCATCTACTACCATATTGTCGCAACGTACGCAGTTTATACTTTGTTAAGCCAAACCATAAGTCGAATCTTGCATGGTGTATGTAAATGAATTTCAGATTAGTATATTCAGGTACTGCAAATGAAGAAATTTGATTTGGTGAAAGTAATTCGGTTTGACCTTATTGCAGGTGATCATAGTAGGACATAGTTTGGGAGGAGGATCTATTTCAGTGATGATGGAAAAATTTCCAGAAAAAATATCGAAAGCTGTGTTTCTTACATCAATAATGCCAACCAACCAGCAAACCTTTTTCAATTCTTTGCCACAATCAGTAAGTTTCTGTAACGTCATTAGATTCACCTTGTCTTTTCGGAAATTGCAAGATCGGCCAAGAAAACATATTGCATAGATACCATTATATACATATATATATCAAAGGATTGAAAATTTATACCGATGAAGATGACTTGAATTGATCAATCTATAGACAGCTTCTAAGTTACTAGAAGTTCTCGAAGTAAGTGTCGTTTGCACGCTGTAGATCTCTTTGGAATAGCTCTTCAGTCCAAATTCCAAAACGTTTGTCCACTGACGTTTCTCCGTACACCTGTGTAGCAGGTAGTGAAACACAAATTCTCTATTAATTGTGAGATGCTCTTGAACTTCAGATTTAAAAAAGCGATGTGTTGAATCCTGCATCAAAAGTCTTAAGTTTCCAATTCAAGTAGGATGAAGTATAATGGTATTCGTGATCAGAGTCGCAGCACTTTGAAGAATCATGTACCATATAAAGCTTTCCATTCTAATATAAGAAGATTGGAAGTCTTCATCCCCATGATGATCGTTCCCATAGATAGAAGACTGACTTTGGAATGTGATATTTGGACTGATGAAAACTGCTATCACAGGTTCTAACTCGTTTGTTGGAGGCCAATCAGCTGATACCCGAGGGTAACCCTCCCACCTCTGTAAGCATCAATGTTTCATCGTCCCCCACTTTCCTGTATAACAGGACCCCACGCTGGGTAAGTTGAATTGCACACACGCAAAATAAGATGGCATCAAGAGGATGGATACCAAGTGCTGCTGTTTCGCTGGAAGACAGTGGATTTACCGGCACTTGGCATGAATATTTTCTGAAATTTGAGAACACGCTCTTTGGTGAAGGTGGAAGAAGCTTGAAGTGTGCGTGGATGGATGCAGGCAATCACCCTGGCAAGTACATTGCTAAATCCAACGCCTTACAGACCGGGAGACGAGTCCATCAGTTTGACACCACAAAACTACGGCAGGGTGAGGAGGTTCTACATAAGGACGGGATCGGATCTGGCCATACGGCCTGAAGAGCAGACACAGATCATCAAAGCCAATCCACCTGAGAGAGTATATTCTTTAGCGCTCAGTGATCACGCACCATTCTTGTCTCAGCCATATGCTCTTTGCAACATCCTTCTTAGTATTGCTAGGATCCCATTAGCATCAACTGCTCTGCCTTGATATAAAATCAGTCAGTAAAATTCTCTTCTTTGTGAGATATAAACTGATCATTGCTGTTCTCGGTTGTCCTCGCTCTAAAGTAGGATCAGAGCGAGTTCGCAACTTTCCTTCTTTAATAAGAGTGCCATCTCAGCGCAGAAGTCTTATTAAGGTTTTTCAGAACCATCGTCAGCTCCATGACCACATAAACAGTCGCTTTAAGTGTCATTCCGAATGTACAACTTCTTACCTCATCATCAATAAAGTGTTTTGATGGAAGTCAGCGCAGAGTTAGCTTCATGACTGAGCATAGATTTTTCAAATCGAGAAACTTTCCTGAAAGAGAACAAACGAGTGGTTTTGAGTGGTGAAACGAGGATAGATGCATAATAAGATAATAAGAACATTTTATTGAAGGCTGATGCAACAAGGAATGAACTAACCAGGCACATAAACCGCTGTATCTCTACTGTTTCATCTCTCATGCACCTGCTGCTACAATTGCAGTGTCCAGTTTTACACGGAGTTCTTTACCCATCATAATTCCTCTAATTATTGCCCATTATTCCTCGTGTTTGATGTTTGTATCCTGCTCGTTGCGCTACGTATGCCACAGACTTCTCAATGCCTTGTCAAACGTACGAACAGAGCACCTTCTGTATGGAGGATTTTTTAACTCACAGAGGGCCAAATTTAATCATATGCGTATCAGTGAGGAATTTAGAAAAGACTACCACGTATGTCGACACAAAGATTGGCAATAAGTGCATGGGAGAGTGACAGTAAAATGGACTGTGTTAATGAAATTGAGAACAAAAATAATATTGACTGCAAACGTCACCGAGGACGTCAAGGCACCTATTGAGAAGAGCAGAATCAAACCGGAAAAGATGAAATAAGAGACTCCCACATGAGAAAACATTTCAAATATCTGAAGGCATAAGATTTTGCTTGAATCCAACCAGAGTCAAACAAACAAACAAACAAACAAACAAACAAACCACAATGTATGGTGACGCATGCACGATACTTGCTGCTGGAATTAAGGGCGACCAGATTTTGCATCGAGTGTGAAGTAAATATTTAGGAGGGACATATCAATGATCATCGGTCAATCGATGTTACCCTATCCGACCAGACCGTGGAGGTACTCCAGTTTGATGCTCAAATGCACTCGAAATCACTCGAAATGCTTGAACATGCATGATTGTACATCCTAGGGCAGACTACGGCATCGAGTTAGGCATGATGCTCTAAAATGTCGTGAAGACTAGGCCAAGATGGATTCCATGGATATAATAAACGAAAGATTGTGGTGTTCTTATCCAGCCAGACCAAAGGGGCACGAAAACATCACAGCTTGACTTGACAACGCTCGAAATGCACTCGAGATTCACCGGTGATGATAGCTGCCGCCGAGGAGAAAGCCATAATTCCACCACTGAGGACATGGGAAACGAACATGTAGGTCGAGTCCGTTCGACACACTGATGGCATAAACAATGATATTTTGATGATCTTGTCCCACCAGACCAACAGGTACAATGAGCACAGAAGATGCACCGGCCGGTGAGACGGGCCAGGGTGGCCAGGAAAAAACTGATTTATTTATTCATGGGAATCTGAGAAGGATGTAGCTCGACGCATGGAGTGAAACTGTAGTTGCCATAGCGCATACCAGCTAAGGGAGTCCTTGACACAGCAGACAGATCTGGACTCAGAAATTGTATTTGGATGGGATGCACTCACTCACTACTCATTCACTATGATCACATGCAGTGACGCACCCACCCTCCATCATTCCGCTTTGTCTTCCAGCAGACCAGCAGAGAATAAAATCATGCGCTCTTTATTCAGAAGGAATATTTCTTGCTATCTGTTCTGAAGCTTTTACTCGTGGCCTGAAAAGAACCATGGCAATAATCGAATATACCAATGTAGCATTGCCCGGTTTGAGGTTTGTGGACTCCGTAGCTCTGCCTGAAGGGAGAGAATGGAGAGAGAGGGGATGGACGGATTGATGGATGGACTGGTGGGTGGGTGGGTGGGTGGCACCAAAAGAAACATTTTACTGCGGAATATTAATGAACCGTCGACCGTCTTCATGGTAAAATTCGGAAAGGTCCACGTCGAGATCCAAGTCAATCCTCATTGAACTAGAAAAAACAAATTCTTATTCCCCTTACGAGAATGTGATCGACTTTATCCTCCGAGTTTATTGTCAAAAGTGACAGCTCCATTTTCTCGTGATTTTTCCAGCTGCGGCTTTCTGTTTGCCATCACGGCTACAGTACTGTGCGTGCCTGTCTCCCCCTCCCCTCTTACTGACGACTTCTTCTCTAACTAGACGCAGTTGAATCCGAGACGAGATCAGTAGCTGAATAAGAAGCACCCTATCATTGATTTCTCTCTCTCTCTCTCTCTCTCTCTCTCTTTCTTTATCTTATTTCCACTCTCTTATTTCTTTCTATCTCTTCTTCAAGTCCCTCTTGGTGAGAGTGAAAGATCTACTGGCTCGAGGATATGTCTTAAACATTTGTCTTCGAGTGCTCACTTTTATACTCGTGTAGATCTTCCCCGATAAGCGTTGACGTCACCCACGCCCAGAATGCAATTAACATTTTCAAATTAAAGAGGGGCACCAAGAAATATAGCAAAAAGGAAAGAGGTGAAAAACTCAGGCCGCACACGAATGAAACCAAATGGGACAGCAGTCTGGGACCAGGCCTAAAGAGCATTACGATGGTAGATATGAGGGAGTGAGGAACAATGACATCTCGAGATCAGACAATTCTAATCTACAGAACTGTTTCTTCTGAAGCTCGAGTGGGCTGGTTTGTATCTTTCCAGAGAGCATCATCCTATTCCCATCAGATTTCTTCTGCATGAACTTGGGAACTATTTTGTTTATAGAAACCTTCTCATGGAGATTATTCTTTTTTGTGTAAGCGCCATCACTTCATTTTTTGCCCTGAAGAACATTGATATTACAGAGTTCCTGAGGATGAACTTTGCAGTATCAATGATTGAATGGTAAGGAGGAGAGAGTGGAAATGATCCCCAGCCCCAACTAGTACAATGGGGTAACACCTATCGGTCTGTCTGCATCTATGCAACGGCATCAATCAGTAAGCTGCCGATCCTTAGTGGGGTTTGGTACAAACAAGCGGGTTTTATATAATTTGGACGGTACAACCAATCGTTGGAGAGATGTAAAGGTAGAAGTTACGGAACTTTTGGGAAGAGTGAGGGGCGAGGTCTATGATGACAAATGATTGCCAGAGGGTAATATACTTTCTATGATGGTGGTAACAATCCATGGATTTTTCAAGGAAGGTGTTTTCAGCCTTCACCTGAAGGCCAGGTACGAAGGGCTGCTTCTACTACTGAACAAAAAGACGAGGAGCCCGTATGCTCTTGATATTATTCTATGCATAGATATGCCCGACCCTATTTGGGAGACGCAACTCTTGGGCATGTCACACGATGCGCATGTGGCCTGGAGCTAGTCTCTCGAAGCTTTCTCTTCTTCCTAGACGTCCAAGCAGGCAAGCATCATCGCGCATCCTCCTCATCCTCCTGGAGTTTCTCTTTAGCAACCTTGAGATTCATGGGAAGGTGTCGTGATTGAGAGTTCCTAGAGACTTCATTTTGCACTCCGAACTTCCATAACAAGAGAATGGACTCGTGACCAGAGCGTGACCTCTTCGACAGACATGTTCATGTTTTGCTTCATGCACTTGTCAACATTTTCTGAACCTGGGGATGTTTTCCTCACGATCGCAACTATCACTTTAGATCGAAATTGGGGGCTGAAGAAACTCCAACATCTCGATCTTCATGACTTTTGAACCTTTCGGCTGTGAACCAAGGCATGCAGGCAGTGAGTCAGTTATGTCCACAGCTAGACTACGCAGAATTTTCTACGCGCACCGGTTACTGCACATCGAACAAGGCCACGAGGGAGTAGACTACTGCGGTAGGGAAGAAAAGACGTGGGAACAGGCACCAGCACCCCTTGTGACTGCGCGGCATCCCAACGCACTGCACCGAACGGCACTTACTTCCGTTTGCCGGAAGTGAGGAAGCGCAGCACGAGCTGCACTTTCCCTCGACTCAGCCAAGTGGGCCGTGAGGTGATCGAGTTCCGGGTTTATGAGCAAACAGTGAGCAGCCATCGTCATGGCTGGCACTCAAAATTCGTTCGTTCGTTCAATTCCCACTGCTCGAGCATCGACCGAGTCCACGAATTCTCGAGTCACGAAGCTCGATCCTGCTGTGAGTATGATGGGCACGGGGACGGTGCTGGCGACGGCGATGGAGGTGAGCGAGCTATCTAGCTAGACTGCTAGCGGTGTCTGACGGGGAGTCATATTTCTGTTACTGGAAGGATTTATTTGCCGTATCCGAGGGTGGAGAGAGAACGTAACCAACCTCAACCGGGAACTGACTGACCGGCCGACTGACCGACTGCGGATCGCCGTACCACGTCTCTGACGGGACATGTCAGGCAGTGATAGCGAGTTACTACGGCCCGAGGACCGGCGGGACCAAGATCGTACGCAGCGAAAAGGAGCGACTCCTTCGACTGTACTGTATCTTTCCAAGTGTAAAGAGCTCAGAGTCTTGCGGGGAGTCCTTAAATCCACCTCGGAGCACTTTGCTGACAGCGGGAGCGTATGTGCCATGACACCCTGTGACGGGGTAGGAGGTCGCGGCGACGAATGCAGGTCGTCACGGCCTACCGGTAGCGACGACTGCTTGGCCCCATGGGCCCTCTTGTGCAATCCGCAGTGTGGATGTAGGACGACGAGCTTTCCATCGTTCGGAGGGATCGCTTCCCACATCACACGGCAGTCGATTGACGGTCATTATTGTAGCGAGAGTTGGTTTGTTCGCTTTTGCGGCTTCCCTTCCGCCATCGGCCCTGTCCTTGCGCTGCCCTGCACTGCTCAGATTCACAAAATCCTGTTGACCGTGTTGTCCTCCGGCGAGGGACTACAAGCATGCCCAAAAGCTCGGCCGCGAAAGAGAGCAAGTGTAGACAGACTCTACGGTCTCGAATATGCATCACATTGACTTTTGCTCTGATCCAATTTGCGAGGAATCGCTTTCTCTGTTGTCATCATGCCTTTTCAGAGAAACAAAAGCTGTCGGTGCAAAAGGTAGATCATGCGGAGCGACATTCTTCGAGCTCGTTCTTTTTACATGTATGCGTTTGGAATCTTTTCGCGAAAG
This sequence comes from Marchantia polymorpha subsp. ruderalis, assembly GCA_037833965.1. Lineage (NCBI taxonomy): Eukaryota > Viridiplantae > Streptophyta > Marchantiopsida > Marchantiales > Marchantiaceae > Marchantia > Marchantia polymorpha. The sequence goes on from AP031357.1 coordinate 2,271,921, forward strand.
GCAGGCAAATCTGCGGGGAATTCCAACCTTACGAAACTTTGTCTCACCTTCTTCCTCACTCACTCACTCACTCACTCCCTCCCTCGACACCCCCAAAGAGTTGCGAGCTGGTTCACTTGGATTCGAGTCGGAAAGAGGTTTGCGCAGACGGAGAGGAAGCGCGAAACGAACACGGGGGAGAGGGAGCACCAACATTACGCCCCGTGCTTCGCGTCCGCGCGTCACATAAATGTCGACGCGAGGCGAGGCGAGGCGAGGCTCGTGCTAGGGTAGCGTCGTCGATTCCTCGAAGCGAGTAGTAGAGGATCGACAAGACGCACCGCACTGCTCAACGTCGAAAGAACCAGAGCACCGACGAGGATGCGGACGATGAGGTTTCGCGGCCCCGTGTTGTAACGGATGGCTACGGACGGACCGAGCTCTGGCAAGCCGAGGCCAAAGCTTGAGGATAATCATAAACTATCGCAAGTTGTAACGGGAGCAACTAATGCCTCATGCAAGGCATTAATGTGCGAGCGCATGTACGTAAATGTCCGTTCGAGAAAATAGGGTTAATGGAAGTCTCGTGAAGAGCGAGCGAGCGAGCGAGCTCCGCCTCGAACGCGAGACGGAGAAGTTAGTCGCGAAGGAAGGGGCTCTCGGCCGCTGGCCAATGATGGGCCCAAATCTGCGCGCATCCTCCACGAGAGACAAACATGCACACCGTTTGCATGACGGCGGGATCTCGCAGTACCAAGGCCAGGATTCATGGCTCCGACACGATAGCGCTTCAGACACCGAATGCAAATCCCAAATCTCCCCCTTTTCCTCAAAATCGGGCGCCGATAAAGGTGCGAGCACTCGACGCGAAGAAGGCCTTGCGGCAATAAAATTGTATTTTCTGGAAAAAGGGGCCAAAAGGGCTCGGACCGAAAGCGGGCCGCCTCCATGTCACGAGGGCCACGGTCCCGCCACGTCGGAAAGGCCAGCAGATCTTGTGGGCCTCGCCTGCACGTGATCGATCTTACGCGCTCCCCCACCAATCGTGAGACCGGATGTGCGTGCTGCCCCGCATCTGAGGACCGTTCGGCAGCGGGCGCGGGCCCTGTTTAAACGGCTCTCGTTATGGCGGACCGCCTCTCTCTCTCTCTACTCCAGACTCTCGGCCTCCTCCTCCTCCTCCGCCCTCTATTATGCCGGGACCGGTCGCCGCCGTCCTCCCTGCGAATTAACCTAATCAGCCCGCAGATTAACGCAGTTCGTGTCGGAAGACGCAGTTCTACGTCGTCGATCGTAGCGGCGATCGGAATGATTCGATCCTGAGGTGGATTAGGAGGCGCTCGGGCCTCGGGGGTGCCGGATGCTTGATCGGTCGTCGTCCGGTCACCGCGTCAACCCTAGATGAGTTAGAGAAGGGGCTTTTTCGTCGCAAAACGACGTAATGGCACTTTCGAAAGTCAGGCCCCAATTCCTTGGGCTTTCTAATAACGTCGGATGCCGCTTTACCCTAATCCGTGGACGCTGCTGTGGATTCTGGGGCTCCATACATTGCGATACGCAACCGAGCTCAGCGCCGAGATGCCGAATTGTGCCCGATTGTCAGCGATCGCTTCAAATGCCCTTTAGTTATACATTCCCTGAGCTACTTGGACTATCCCTTCGAGGGCGATGTGGTGTACTGATGTTCGTCGCCCATTGGCCTGCGCTCTGACGCAACCTCGCCTGGCTCGCTGAATCTGTCCGGATTCCATACCCTCCCGCCCACCAACGCCGCTTTCCTTTCCTCTTCTTCAGCGTCCACGTCAAGCACGGAAGTGACACTGCGGTCGGCGAGAGAGGCGGGGAGTGAGATAGAGAGATAATTCTGTTGAGGGAGAAATTGAAGGCGGTGCAATCGGCTTTTTCATCGTCGGGTCGTTGCTCGACAACCTCCATGTCACTCTCACTCGGCTATTCTCCAGTCCCACCTTCACGGCGCGCTCACTAGACCAGCGCGACGAGAAAGGAGGAACAGGAGAGAAGGCGCGCTTGACTTTCGCAGGGGACTGGCAACGAATTCCAGACAGTCGGATCCGGCGAATCTGTTTGGTGCCGGCGAGCCAGGGAGTGATGTTTCCGAGGTCTGCTTTGAAAATCTGACCCCGACCCGTCTCAGGTGGTGGAGCTGAGTACAGGTATGGGCCCATGGGACTATCTCCAGAATTCTAATCCCGGAGTGGACGAAGCCATGCTCGTCAACCTTCATCGATCGGGGCGGGCGGACACCTCCGAAGAGTCTAGGCAGAGAAGGCCGGAGCGTTAGGATATAGATCGTTCTTTATGAGTAAGGAAGACGATGACGACACCAGATGCGCGAATGGGCAAGGCTCGGCTGGCTGGGAGGAAATGAGCGCTCCCCATTTTCGTTTAATCATTCCACTGACTAAGGCTGTACAGGTGTTGGATCCCATCAAATATGACGTTAACTGCTGGTGTTTGGACCTGCAGAAGCTCAATTGGATATGGTGCAAAGGACAGAAGCGCATCGCATGCAAGAGCCGCGATGTTACATATCGCGGTCATTAAATACGTGTTGGCTCCATGAGTGTTGTACCCCGATGGCTCGAAATATTCCATAGGAAGTGGGCTTACACGCAGAAGACGTAAGAGCTCGATCGCCTTTCTCCTCGACCGAGCCGAAAAAACTCACCCCTACACGGAGCGAGCCAAGCGAAGGCCACAGACCGAACTGTTGCCCACTGGGAAGCGGGAGGAGGTGGACCGCGCCGGACCGACCCCTCCCGCATGCTGTACGATGCGCGGGGGCTCGGGTTGGAGGGAAATCATATTCGCCTGCTTTGGCAGCCCGAGCGCTGCAGCGTGTCAGCGGCGGTCTGCTCCGCACCGCTCGTACAAAACAACCAGCAAGTGTTTACGATCTGCCGAAGGCCGAAAGGCCGCCTCAGCCCCAGCAGCACCCTTGCTAGTTGCCCTTCCCTTCCCTTCCCCCGCGAGAGGGGGGAGCTAACATCGAGCGTCGTTTGACAGTGAGGTATCTTTACATATAACTAGCCCGTACTAGGCTTGCTGACCGAACAAAAGGAATGCCACTTCTAGAATTCAAAGAGATGGCATGACAGGATCCCAATGATCAAATGACGTCAAACTGCTGCGAGATGCCAATCCAGCGGCAGGATTGGACAGAATCTGCCGTCCCATGCTAGCCATTCGCCCTCGTCCGAGCCCCGCCTTCTAGATCGCTACCTAGGTCAGAGACCGTCCCACATTCACAGCACCTTCCCTTCGGATCGCAGTGCGAGAGAGGGGTGACTAAGAATCAATGGAACGCCAAGTAGAACCGTGAATTGGAGCATGCACATGCTCTCTGACCGAGAGGCTCGAATGCGAACGGAAAGGAACGACTTTGCTTATGCAAGAGCGGTTATACAGTATAGTACAAAGAACAAAACTGGAACCAGGAGGAACCGAAGCAGAGATTGTTGAGAGCTGCAGGGCTCCTCGTGGTCAACAAAAGGCCAAAAGCGGGCATCTTTCCTATATAGGGATTCGCATCTCCAGTTTGAGCTGTTAGCGCACTACCGCGGGTTGAGTACGGGCAACCTGAATCGATAATCCTGCACCTTGCTTCGCTACATTCCTTCACTGTCTACGCTGCTTCGCCGATCCGCGATGGATGTGACGATCTATCTCACCCCAAAACCTAATACTGGAGCTACTTTAGTAATTTTCCCCGTGAGGACTATGTTGCCTCGATCTCGCAACGGGAGGGATACATAACTACACTGAGCAGGCCGATCCGCAGTTCTAGAGTCAGGACTTGTCGCGGCTGAGCAGCTCTTGAGTCGCCATGTCCAACACTTCGAGCACCTCCGAAAAGTCCGGTCTGTCCAGCGGGTCGCTGGCCCAGCATTGCTCGATCAAGCATTTCAACGGGAGAAACGTCGTGTCCGGGATGGTGGGTCTCATTCCGTGCACTGCCACGCCCAACGCTGCCTGCACCGGTGAGTAGCTGGCGTAAGGCTGCTGGCCCGTGAGCATCTCCCACAGCAGCATGCCATAGCTGTACACATCGCTCTTTCCCGTCACCGTGTTGCTCTCCGAATCTATTCCCAGAGCCTGCATCATCGGAGGCACGAGCGCAATCAACACGAGCCCGAAGCGAACTAAACCATGCAAGAAACATCGGAGGACTGTCCATGACAAGAAAGAGAAAACGAGATCGTTCTTCCGCGGCCTCACCTCTGGAGCCATCCAGTAGAAGTTCGAACCCACGGGAATGTCCTCGGTGAAGGCATTCCATAGTCGGACTACTCCTAGATCCCCGACTCGAGCAGCGCCGCTCCCATCGAAGAGGACGGACGTACTTTTCAGATCCCTGAAGCAGACATGACAGACCGGATTCAGACGAGGAGATCTCATACGGCCATGCAAGGAGTTGGGCGACAGAGAACAAGCGCTACAGCAGCAGCATGCACAAACCGTCCCGAGTGGTGTTCTTTGCTCACCTGTGCACTACGCCTTGGTCGTGCAGAAATCGCAACCCCTCCGCTACATCCCTGGCGATGCGCAGGAGGTCCGAGAGTTGGAGCCCGCCTCCCTTCTGGACGAGAGAGAAGAGAGACCCGCCCTCCATGTACTTGCACACCGTCGCAATGTAGCTGGAGTGGCGAGTGTCGAGGGAGATGCCGTAAAAGGGGACCAGATTTTTATGGTCGCAACTCGAGAGCGATAGTACATCCCGCCGGAGGTCCCCTTCGATGATGAGCCCGCCTTTGCAGCCCTTCACCTCCTTCACCGCTACCTCCTCGCCCTTAAAGTGCCCATGGTACGTGGTCCCTGAAGATCCCGTGCAAATTACCTCTTCTTCGATTAGAAGCTCGGCCCCGTCCACGAGCCATCTGCCCAGCTCACCTTCGCCTGATATGATCTCAGGAGACGTGCCCTCGGCAGCTAGAATCCGAAACAGGCCCCCGGGCGACGATGGACCTCGGTAGCAGGGGTAGCCATAAGAACCGTACACTCCGTAGCCGGAGTTGACAAAGCTCGTCGAGGTGAAGTTGAAGTCCGCCTCGTTCCAATAGTTCTCTTTGAATTCGGAGCCCTCTTCGGCTGAAGACACTGATGCTTGATCCTTGCTGGAGCAGGTCGAGCGCACGTCCACTCCTCTCTGGTCCGAGAAGCTGGGAACCTCGCAGCCGCACAACCCGAAGGAAAATTTCGAGAATCTTGACTTGCGGATGGCGGTTCTGATAACCTGCCGGATGAAATCTTGCTGCGATTTCTCGCGGGGACACTGAATTTGGATTACTCCAAGACTCGAGCCCTTGCGCTCGAATACGGTCGCCTGTTTGACGGTTATCATCTCGTGTTCGAAGGCCCAGACGAGAGCGGGCTTCGACACGGAAGAATTGCACGCGAAGGCCACGTCTATGACCTCGTCCATCAAACTCCGGTCGTTGTCGTCCCACACGGAGGACGAAGGCGAGCTGGTTGTCGATGAGAACTCGCTGACATTGCTGGAGCGGCTCATGCAGTCCGCTGCCTGGAGATGGAGCACGGGCATATTCGCCGGCTGCAGTTTCGCTTGGTCCAGCAACCGGATGTGCATGAACACCTGCTCGCTGTTGAATCCCGCCCTCGCATAGCTGCAAATTCACAGCAGACACGCGTTAACTTCAATCCACTGTTTTGTTCGCATGTCCCCCTTAATCCCCGACATCGCTCGTAATTAGAATCAAACATCAGTCGCCTGCAGTCAACGCGGCGTCAACCGAGACGACGACCCTTCGCTGCGGCTAGAAGAGACAAACTTCGGCAAGGACCTCAAACAAAATTTCAAGAAGTGGGACCCCTCTCTCCCGTCTTTGCAGGCGCTAGCTCGTTCTACTGACAGAGATGCATGGGAAGCTCATGGAACATGCATAGCTTCTGAGAACAATCAAACGAACCAGAGAGACTCTCCACGACTTCTCAGAGAAGTTTCTGCGCGTGCACGCAGCACCCCCTCGGAGGGATTTAGGATCGAATAGGAATGGAAGGTGGAGGTGCAGGAGAGGATTGGGAGTGGTGAAACCAACAAGTACCTGTTGGGGAAAGAGTCGAAGTGTGCTTGAAGGGTGCAGACGAAAACATCGGGCAGCTGGCTTCCAGGATGCCTGTGCAGAGTGGCGCGAACTATTTCGTTGCAGGCCACTTTCCTACATTCCTCGCGGCTGGCCCGACCTGCCTCTTTCTCGGAACCCTTGTCCAGCGACTCGGTGAACACCTGCTTCAACACTTTCACCTTCCCGACGACATTCTTACCTATCTTCTCAATCTTCCGCTGCACCACGTCTGTGACGTTGCTCCTCTCCTTGGCCACGGGAAAGCCTTGGGTACCGGACTCCGCCTCCTTGCCACCACGGCGACCGGGCCATGGATTAGAACAACTTGCAGACATGAGAATGTGCTCCAAAAGCTCCTCCTCGAATCTCCGCAGCGGAAAGAGCCATCGGGAATCGGTCGCTTTGTTACCCATTGCGTCTGGTTCAACAGCAGCCCTGCTCATTAAACCCATCTTACTGAAAGTCCAGCTTCTCCAAGCTCATGCTACTTCCCACCTCGCTCGAGCTATTTCTCGCACTCCGCCTCTGAATAAAATGTTGTATCCCGTCTTACGCGAGCCCTGGCTTCCTCGGATCACTATGCGGCGCTCATCCAAATCACCACCACCACTCCTCCAAACCTCCGTGTTCCAGAATTTCAACACACTGTCCCGTTTCCCTGCAGTACAAACGAGCTTTTCGCCTCTCTCCTGCACGACTTCTTCGAGCTCAATCCCACTTGTTAAAGGGCCAAAAGCGTACTGATAGCCAGTTGCAGCTCCCGTCTACTTGCCTCTCCTTCTCTCTCTCCCTCTCTCGACCACGTCCACTTCACCGCGGACCTCTCCGCGACTCACTTTCTCACGCCGATGGTGTGCAGCCCTCGCTGGAATCTACAGCGCATGGTTGAGGGAGACCTCATGGAATTTGAGTGACGGGCTCGCCCCAGCTGCGTCCTCTCTCCTCCTCGTGCTCAGATTGCGACTCTTTGTCTCTCAGTGCTGGGCTCAGCTCAAGCTCAGCTCAGCTCGAGGCGATGCTGCCCGGCTCCTTTCTCTCTCCTCGACTCAGGAGCACCACTCCACTGCCTTCGACTCCAGTCCAGTGTTCTCTGTGGCTGGCTGGCTGGCTGGCTGTCTGTGTCTCTCTCTCTCTCTCACTCTCTCTCTCTCCTCTGTGGCGAAGAATGGGCAAATGCTCCCCTGCGACGGCGACAGCTGCGGTTCTAAAGGCGCCCCCTCGCCTCGCGCCCACACTCGCACTTCAAAGACTCAAGACGCCACTGCACTGCATCAGCAGGCAGCAGCTGCAGAGCGAGCGGATCGACGACGGGCCGAGGTACAGGACACGTGGCGGCCGCGCCGAGCTCAGGTGGTCGTAGTAGCTCCAGTAGGGGGCCCCAGGTCGTTCCCCGTGACGTTACCACTCGGCGGACGAGGGCCATGGACGACATGTAGTACAGTGGACGACGGACGGACGAGGCAGCAGGCCGCGGCGGCAGCAGCAGCAGTCGTAGTCGAGGGCCCGCCCGGTCACATGGCTCCGAAACGCCTGCCCGAGAGGGAATACGGCAGACGCAAGCCTCTTCCGGCCCCCTCCGTCCGAGAAGCAGCACGCCTGCCGTGTGGGAGATCCAGGTCGATCCGGCGAACGCCCTCAAGGCAGCACCCTTTTCGCGGTACGATCTCGCGGAAGTATGTGCTCGGTGCCGGGTGACCTGTCATGAGAGGTTACCGTGCCGATCGAAACCGCCGCAGCAGGTGGCCAGTTCTGCCCATCCGGTCGACGAGTTTTCTGCCGCCGGATATTTACCAGCGTGACTTACGAACGGGGCTCGCCGTCGGCCAAGGCCGCGAAGGGAGCTAGGGGAGGCAGACGAAGTTACCGCGCGGAGAACGGAGCGGGGGAGGGGGAGGCCGAAGCGTGCGAAGAAGGCGCTTCGAGGTTTCGCGAGACGGGAGAACCGGGTGGAGAAATCGAGCGGCATTAATCCCAAGCGTGCGTCGCGTGGACCCCGCACACACCAACTGAACGATGCGGGTGAACTCACGGACTTTTCAACGACGTGGCGCGGCCCCTCGGCGCCCGTCGGCCCGCTCGGCCCCGACTCGACTCGCTCGACATTAAAATCGGCACAAGCGACGACGAACTCTTGCGACATTGACATTCATGCGAGGGCATCGAGATTTCGGTCCCCGAAACTTGCTCGAGAAGCCGTCGGCCTCGTCGTCGTCGTCGCAAGGAGACGAGCGGAGATGGCGCGAGAGGAGGAGGCCGCGCGAGGCAAGAACGGGAGAGGCTTGTTCTTGGGGCCGAGCGAGGGAGGGAGGGGCCGAGAGAGAAGTGGTGGGGAGGTGGGCTCGTGTCGCGATCGGTGGCGCGTGCGAAATTAGACGAAGAGCAGCGGTGAGCTGTTGTGAGGGAGCTCTCGCGTGCGAAGTCTTGGCAGTGGAGTGGGAGCATCTGCGGGGAGTTGGAGCTCTCGCGTGCGAGACATAAGTGGGCAGCGGGTGTTCTCGCGTGCGAAGCGCAAAGCGAGTGAGGCGAGGGGCCGAGTGCCCAGAGCGAGCAGAGCAGGTTCTTCCCTCCCGTTCCCTTGGCCTTCAACTCGTTTGTATCTTTTGGGGACGGGTGGTCGAGCGAGCGAGCGAGCGGTCTACCAACTTCCTTCTCCCTCCCTCCCTCTCTCTCTCTCTCTCTCTTTTCTCTCGCCTCCTCGTCCTTGCCAACGGTTTCCGGCAGCGATGTTTTGCGCTTGCCTCACGCCCTGTCCGTCCTACCGGTAGTTACAAGTCCGTTCTCGAAGGTACACACTTCTTGTGCATCCGGGGCCGTACTCTTCGTGTTTCATTGAATCTTTAAAATACTCGAAAATATTGCATTTAGCTTCTATGTAATCTAACTTCTTTCATTGTGGGCAAACATTCCCTACAGGTAGCTTGCTCAAGGATTATTTAATTCTCATGAGCCAACTGTTCAGGCATACTCGAGTGGTATAAATGTCATTTGTAGCTGCGTTCCGTAAGATCTTGATCGATCCGATTAATATCGGGTTCAAGCTTCGTTCCCTTTTCGATGTGGGTGATGTAAGCACAGTTTTGAGCTGATTTCGAACCACAAACTGGACTTTGGGCCATTGCTATTGGGGCCTGTCCCCATCTTCCCTTCTGGATTCATCACTGAACGACTTGATGGGCTCTTCCCATCCCATATCAATTGGCGTCTCCGGATTCCTCTGGGCAACGTCGTTCCACTTTTTTACACTTCGTTTTCCCAAGTTTAGTCCAGGAATGTTAAAGAATTTTCCCAAAACGACATAGTGTATCTGTTGTTTTTTTTATGGAAAGATCGGAACTTTGGGAGTGGATTCTTAGTACGACATGGTTGATGCGTGCCTCGTGTCTAAAGTTTACATAGTAATTCACTGTGCTGCCTAAGGACACACATAACTTTCCGTAAGTTGTAACCTTAAGACAAACGTTCTGAGTCCAGATCCGATTCATACACAGCACGAACCAATGAAAGCTGGCCAACCCAAGTCATTGCAAAGTGCTTTTGTCAACTCAGCCACTTCGTTACGATATCTCTGCAAAATATGAAGAAAAAAAATAGGGAAAGATGTCTGCTATTTACACCCACGATACTGGGGACGATACTCTCACAATGTTCACAATTTAGATATCAATGCCCTTGAAAAAGAAATTGCCTCCGCCCGAACCTTTGCTAGACGTGGGTAACACATCCCTTCACATATAAACCTCTAGGCCTTGTGTTTGAAGCATTTCGATGCGGAAACTGATTTTATGGGGACGAGAGGTGGATGGAATAGAGTCCTCCTTCTTGGACTATTAGCAGCTGAGAGTTTTACAACTTGCCCGAAAATACTTCTTCGGATTTTCTACAACGATTCCTCTTAATACTCTAAATACTGGGACAGCCGATAGGGGAAAACAAAGTCTCACGAACAAGAGAAGTGACGGAGATGATGAGCACAAAGATAAGTAAGGAATGAGTGAATCACTTTGATTTCGGGAGCCCGGGCCATGGCGAACGAAGAAATACCTCATTTCTCTATTTAGTCGCTTCCAGTTCTTTGAGTTTGGAGTTTCGAACCCAAACTTTTGCTGTAAGGACCAACTAAACCCTCAGTGCAAAAGCTGAAGGAAGCAGCAAAAGTTTCTCACTCGCCTAAACATTGAGCACATATCCAAATTTTTAAATAATTGTTACTAAGACCGTATCTTAAAAGTATGAAACATGTGGTAGTGCTATGTGGTGGTATCGTAAACATGAAAAGAATTTTCAAGTCGAATTTTGAGTAAAAATTACTGATATTTCTGTTGGGAAGATATTAACCAAAGAATTGTGGCACAACATTTCACTCCTTATCAAGATATAAAAACTGGACAGGAATGTATTAGAGTAAAAAAAATTCCGAAGTATTACATAAATCTCCAAGAAATACGTTTACTAGGCATACTAATAGAACAAATAAAATTTTAGATAATTCTAATTTTTTATTAACATCGGATTAACAAATATGGATAATCAAACTACTTGTACACAATCAAATATGAATATTTTCAAATTTTTACATGAATTTTAGATGAAGCACATAAAACATGAGAATATGATATTCTATAGTCAAACGAAAAATAAAGCAGTGTTGCTTCCATATATATTTTACTTTTAAAATAGTCATGTCCACATACAAATATATTAATTTTCATCGATATCCATCAACCTAATAATAATTTTTTTCAAATCATTTTTTTTGTTGAAATTTTTTTGCTGCTAAAAACCTCCAATCAAAAACCGAAATTTCACTCCACATCTCATTTTTTTAAAATTTGTGGATAGAATTTAGACATTTCTAAGTTTTTTTAAAAATAATCCAAACTTTATTGATACGCCAAAATATTCGAGATTCAGTATGTCAATCCTGAGTTAAAATTTTTATTCGTAAAAATGTTTTTTTTAATTCACTACCTATTTATAAAAACCAAATGATAAGAAAAAATTCAAAATACTCTTTTGACGGAGGATTTTTTCATTAATTTAAGAATGGATTTCATAAATGGAATATGAGAATTTAGTTTTTAAGTCAGATCATATGTAAACAAAAATGAATTTTTGGCATTGATATCTATATTTTCTGTTCTAATTTTTGAACGTAATGTATAAATTTTAATTTTTATTGATTTTTTTGCTTATCGATTTATTTTACATAATTTTGATATGAAAGTTTGATTTTTTTAATTGGAATATCAAATTAAATGAAAATCTTCTTGATATTGAGTAATGTATTTAGCTCATCTCATTGTCTAGATACTAATATTTTTGTAATGAAATTTTAATGAATAAATATGGAAAAATTTCCCAACTTTTTTATTCAGGATGATGAATGAATATTCATGACTGTGTAAAATGATTGATTTTTTCAAAGCGTTTACAAGAATAAAGATGATGAAGATACGCAACTTTTTTAGGAAATATTTGTACTGAAAAAATTATATCATATCTCACAAATTCTTAGAATGAATTGAATGCATATTTTTCAACTTCATGTATGTCATACGAGACTTTATCTAAAGTTATTTGGAATTTTGCACTGTGACTGATGCTTTCTGATAGTATTTTTTTCATAGGATTTTTGTACATGATTTCTCTATCACTCATGAGTTTTCTTCTAATATTTATATCCACCCATAAAAAAAAATGTAGACAAAATATTTTTATGAATACAATATACTGTTTAGAATAGTCAAAATATTTATACTTTGCAAGATATCGGTGAATATGACTACAAAGAGGATAACCGGCAGGATATTATGAATGCCATTTTGAGTATGAAATTTTAGTGATAGTAGGTCACACGTGAATATTAGATTTTGTGCTGTTGTGGGATTCCAGATTATAAACTACTCAGTAGCAATATGAAGAGACGATAGTCGCTCAGTTCAAATAATATACTGGAATAAAGATAGATTGGAAAATGTGGATGCAAAGTTATTCAAAGTATAAATAGAATGGTTGAATATTAAGTACCCAACAATAATATTCTTAGACTCTATTGACGGTTGAGTAAAAAGGCGTGATTAGTGATTGTGTATGACTGTTTGACATGTCATCATCTACATTCAAATCTTATTATGAAGAAAATAACTTAGTCATTGTTGTAGATGTAAACTAGATTGGATTCATACAATAATATTGTAGAAAAAATTCCATTTTACTGAAGGCTTTTATGTACAAAAATTTGATGTAATTTATACTCGTCCAAAACTATGAGAGTGAATTTTAAATACATCTCATTAGATGATGTTAAGTCCAACTGAACAATCGAGATTATGAGAATAGATATCGTTGAGGTAGAAATTACTAAACCTTGAATATCAGGCCATAGATATCTGAGTCTCAGGAATCCTTATTCTTCCGATTGTCTTCTAGTTCACATTAAAACTTGGAGAATATAAACTCGGTACTTGGAATGACGATGCCCTTGTATCTACTCGCGGTCGATGCCACAAATTTTTCGAAGGAGTGCTAGGAGGCATGGACATTCAGTTGCTTGAAAATTTGTATGTAAACAAAGAATATATTTTAATAAACGCTTGTCTGCGGATAGAATAGAGAGAGAATGTTTTGAAGGGATCTCGAGTAGAAGTAGGATAAGAAGGCACAAATACCATCATGAGAATATAGGAAGAATCATCATGTTCAAGAACCACCCCCTAATTTCTCGGACCTAATAACATACAAAGTAAAATGCCGGGCACAAGTTATTGTAGATGAAAACCATCTTCCTATCTGACCCCGGGATCAAAGCAAGGAAACACTTTACAGACAGAGCATTATGTTTGAAACGTATGACTCCCTTTTCGAATCTAAGTTTCTTTGCGCACTCTCTTCAGAGGATAAACGAATAGCATGATGCATTAATGGACTCATCCTACAATGAGCACCGCGTGAAGCTAGCATAAATGTTCAGGCATGCTTTCCGATTCTGGAAATGTTAATATCTCATAACGACAAATTACACCCTGGAACTACGTGAATAATAGCTACTAAAAATCTGAAGGATTGTTTTTGAGCACATATCTATTTATTTATCCCAGTGCCCTTGAATAGATCGCTCAGTCGAAGAGAGATGCGATGAATACCAGAAGTCGCCTTCAGTTCCATTTTATATTTTTCACTCTCACAGTCAGCTTTGAATTCCCTTCCACTTTTCTTTTAGGATCCGGTACAAAAAGGGAATTCTTGATTGAGCATTATGGCGAGAGAAGTAGCTGAACGAAATACACACTACTCACAGTATGATACTTTCTGTTCGGATATGTTTATGCTGTACTGTTTTGATCTGCCCTCGCTTCGATGCAATAATTGTTTTTCATTCTTATCCTTCCTTTGAAAAGTATGCAAAACCATGTGACTGGAACTGGAAGAATTCTACAGGAGCAGTATTATTCACTACTAACAGTGGCAATGATATACAGTATTACCACTCTAAAGAATATTTCCTGTTTCACTTTGCATTGACCTCTATCAACATGTTGCTTCAAGTTTTTGGGTATATTTGATCTACTTTTCTACTGATGGCCTACTTTCGACTACTTTCGACGCACGATTCATGATCCGTCAAAATGTTGGCTTATTATTCACTGCATCCCAGTATCCAGCAAAGTAGACAGTGACTTGAATATAAAGAGGGCAAAAGCGAAGCACCTGGCCCTAACATGTAGTATTCATTGATGCGTACATCGCGAGATGAGCACATTCTTCCGAGTGAGAAGTCCATATTTTTTGTGTGGCTGGCATCATTATGTGACCAGCAGCCACGCTCTTGAGGGCTTCGAACCTAAATTTCCAATATCACTTATTTTTCATGAAATCCTGTACTCCATATATTATAGAAGTTCCTCATTATATGCATCAAATCTAGATCCGAGCTCAGCAGTGCAACGATACCATTTTAGAATTTAAAATGTGAAGTTCATGCATCCTCTATAATGTGTAGGCTGAAACTAGCAAATTAAATCTTGAAAGTAATCCATAAGTATCTTTAACTACATGTTTGTAGTTAGCAACGATAATAACAACAATAAACCACCAACCAGATATTCTACTCTTTTTTTTCTAATAACCTGCTACACCGTAGCATTAACATCGAGGTATAACACATATACTACAAGTTTGAAACTCATTTCCCTTTTTAGTTAAATTGTGCGCAATACGCTTTTAAAAGATGCCTTCAAATATTGAATTGAGTATCATGAAATCTTTACGATGCAATTCGGCGATATTAGTTTAAGTGTAGACAGGCCATAGCACAAGGTAATAATTTTTCTCAAGCCTTGATTAAGCTGCTCGACTTAGTCTTGGGATACGCTAATACATTGACGAAAGCATGCGTGTGGTATGATTCAAGAGGGAATAAGAGCAGTCAATTGAAAACTTGAAGTAAATGTCAATTGACTTTGCATCTCCGTTCGGAATCGTGGGCAATTTATATCACTATGTGACACCGGTGATTTAACGCTAGACTCGCAACCAGAAAAAAAGCTTTCGGCTGGTGACAAGTTATTTCAGGAGAGCTCTACACAAGAACAAGAACAACACAATTTTCCTGGCTCCATACACGTTGTTTGAGTTGAGCGTCTAGACTAAAATGCAAAAATATATTTTGGATGAATATCATTATTAAATTACAAGGTAGATAATAAAGAACATCAAAATGAATCTAATTTGAAATTTTTAGACTATCTTTTTTAATCTCATAGACTTTGATACACTTCAGACGTATAAAATAGAAAATTCACTATTTTCATTTGAATCTCTACTGGGTTTACTTTCACTTGTGAACGTCCAAAAGCATTGTAAAAGCACATATCATTGCATGTATATTTCCAAAAAAAATAATTTTTTCCTTATCATTTAAAATAATTATGAGAAGTCGATTTTTCTAATAAACTTTATATTTAAATTTGATAAAAAATTTGAAATTTTTATCTTAAAATATAAACAGTTGGAGAATGTATTTTGATATCATTCAATACTTATAATCATATTTGAAGTATATGTGATTCATCAAGAATGTATTATCAATGTTCAGGAAAACTTAGAATAAAATTAATCATCATAGAAGTTGTAGTAAATTGTTTTTAAGCTATTTCAATAGAAATTCAAATTTATTGTACAGTTTTATGCCTATCATTGCATAGACTTTACATGATAATCATCAAGAATAAATTAAATTTGTATCAAGTAGATGGCTTCATGTGAATATTTTACACTAAGAATATGCAAAGCTATCAAAAAATACAACTTTGTACATCAAATTTTTTTTAAGAACTTCAAGAACACTTATAAGAGGTTTTTTACAAATGTTCATTAATACTCTATCATAATCAACTGATTGATCAAATATTTTTGTTACAATTATATTATATATTTTTTTCTATTTTATAAACACAGTATGATTATATATTGAAAATTTTATTACTAATTTTTTTTTAACTAAAAGTAAAGGAAATTTCTTCATTTCTTTCATTTAAATTATTTATTATTTGAATTATGAACCATTCTTTTATAGCATTTATATTTTGTTGGTCAAAAAAGTATGTATCAATCAATATTAAGCAAAATCTTATTTCTTAAATATTAAACTTCTTTTAAATGCTAATATGTCCACACTACAACTGTAAACATTTATTTTTATATCTGAATTATTTTTTTGTTGCAAATTTTGAAATTTTCTCATTAAAAATTTCAAAAGTAAAAATTAAAAGATTAATATTTTTATTTGAACCTATATTTTGAAATTTTAAATCATTTTTTCATTATTTGAATGGATCTTCTTTATTTTTATTTTTATAGAAAATTATTTCAAATATTTATGCAATGATTTTTTACTTAGAAAATAATTATAATTTCTTATTTTCTTTTAATTTAATTTCGGCGTATTTAAAGATTATAAAATTGAATAAAATTATATCTGTTGATACACATATTTTCGTCATGTGCTTAATTTTCAAAAACTCTTAGAAATTTTTGCATCTTACCATCTTTATTATAAATGAAACATTAAGTTTATAAATGCTGTACAAATTTCCAAGATATATTTTACTCATATTTTAGTGAATTTTTCAATATAGATTGTTTGCATAGATTTGAGCTATGCAGACAATGTGTTTATGATCTTTAAATCAACATATACAAGTCCCTGTTCAATATTTTTAGATTGTGTGATTTGTCATCGCATGAAGGGCATGACCAAGATAAATTGTAAATATTATGATTATGATAAAGAGGTTTGATGCAATTTAAAAGCCTCAAAATCATTCAAATTGAGACAACATATACCTTTATGTAAATATGACCAAAATTTCAATTTTGATTGTTTAAACATGTGGATATAATCTCCATCTCGGATATATCGAGGATATTATTATGCTTTTCTAATTCCATGTTAAATGTAGAAATTATTTAATATAAGTATGTCAACATCTAAAATAAAAATGTGGTCGATTATTCCAATATGAATATAGAGTTCAGGGATAAGTACTGTTCGGCTAACCAGTTATTTCAGGCCTCTGGCCCTTCCTGTGCTTCACTACAAAAGTTGAGGTGTTATTATAAAGACAAATATGTGAGAAAATTGTAATAGATATTTCATTTTTTGTCTCCAATTTTGGCTTTTCATGCTCAAAAAGTGGAAAGACTATATTGTTCTAGATTCAAATTTGGTCTTTGGATCAATCGATGAAATATAAAGTTCTTTGATACATACGAAATCTGTAATAAAAAGTTCCAAATAGTCTATTATCCATGGAGACATTTTATTACCACCTCCACGTGGATTGAATAAAGTTGAGAAATTCCATTATATTTCTTATTTAATTTCATGGATTATTTTTTTCCTTTGTTTCAACTTTTGGTTTGGTCAATCTTATGATCTTCATCTTATATATTTTTTAAAGCAAACAAGATGAGTTTATAAAGTAGACTTTCTAGTACAGCAGTTAGAATATTGTGGTAGTTAGCACTTGATATAAGGATGATTAATTCCCTAAATTCTTTTCTCTTGAGTCTGTAGGATCCTCAAAGTTTAGAATATTGTCAAATAGTATTCAGAACTTTATACACCCTCTTCCGACAGATCTCATGTGGCATCAAGTCCTGGACTCAAGTCCATAGTTGACGTCTTGTACTATATAGTCACCTTTTGGGGAAAAGGATAAGGTCTCGTTAAAGCAAAACAATTAGACCAAAATTTTCTTCGGGAATTGGATTAAATCATCCTTGGCAAATATGTTATAACAATAGAGAACTGGTATATGGATCTCCCTATTACAGAAGCAAAATGGGAAGAATAAAAGAGTAGGTTTTTGTCCTGTAGTCTCATCTCTCACTTTCATACACGATTCTTTGTACCTAGTCCATTGCACCTCTTTCGAAACTGCGCACCATACATATCTTCTTTTCCACTCGTGAATATAAAGACAGGATTATTAAGAGCATGTACTGGATTACATCATGATTGAAGTCTTTGGCAAAACTTATATGTTTTATATCACAATGAATACTTTAGACAGAATATGTACACACACAAAGTACGTGTTTTGTTCATGATTTTTATTCCACGCGTCTCCCTTCCAGTTTGGAAAGCATACACAATACATATACATGACAAACCTCGAACAGATGAGGTAAAAACTGCCAGGAGAAAGCTTCGATTAACCCCACAGAAAAAACAGCTCACATGAGTTCTTTCCCACCCACTCCCGGAAAAGTCTTTGAAGGTTAGAGAGAGGGAGAGAGAGAGAGAGAGAGAGAGAGTGAGTGGGGGAAAGAGAAGAAGCTCTGGTCTCAAGGCGGGCACCATTCAGGACCTCCAGTTCAACTCGCACCCAATTAGCGAATACCATCCCATCTCGGAGGGCGTCGTTTAGTGGCGTGAGGTTCGTGAGAAGAGCAGAGTCGATCGTTGTGGAGGGAGGATAGAGTAGATAGAGACCGATCATTCACTTCTGCTCTTGTCAGTACGCAGCCCCCGAATCAATATTGATGTAAACATGGCTGGAGTGATGGGGGAGTGTAACCCAAGAACCAAACACCCAAAAACGGCTCTTGCCCTTCCCCATATTCTCCCCTCTCTCCCTATCAGTCGTCGACCTTGAAACGAGCCTCTATTATGATCATTTATTAGTCCCCTCTTTTTCCAACATAATTGCACTCTCTCACCATAATACCCTATCAAGAATAGTGCCCTAGTTTATGGTCCTGACAAAGTTAACAAACTTGTCCTCCAAACTTGACCTCTCGATGTCCAACTCCCTTCTCCTACAGTATTTGACCTAACCTAACCTCCGAGGCTTCCAAATTCCGCCTTGTCTCTCGTCCATCATTTACACCTACTCACGTACTTAGGCCACACTTATGCTCTCACCTGGCTCCGCTCCGCGATCATAGCCAAATCAAAACCGTGCCAGAATTAGAAAACTGCTCCTGCACTCGGCTCTTGCGTTCTTTCGTGTCTCGTCTCGTCTCGTGGCTCGTCCTGTCCTCTCAATGGCCTTCGGATGCGCTCTTTCAAAATCGACGCGCTAACATGATGATTTTGCGTTCTCGGATGCCAAAGCAGACCCGGCCCCCGGACTCCTTGTGCTCAAGTGTGAGAGAGTTTGAAAATGCGCCATCGCTTTCGATTTCTCGCACTACGATCCATTATTGCTCCTCCTCACATCGTCGCACCAATTCCCGTGGTTCGCACGTCAGATATTGAGTGACGAACCGCGTCCCGTCTCGCCTTCGTCTAATCTTAATCGCCCTACCCTGGCCATGTAATTGTTCTGCTCGAGGCAAAGACCGACTTAAATGGAGTTTTATTTTTCTATTCGGATTGTTGTAATCTGTTTTAAAGGCGTCCAGACCATGCTACTTCCTTACGACCATGTAATGCTTGTAATTGCTCATGCTCAACGCACGTGTAGTGGCCAGGGGTGGCAAAGATGTCGTCGCAACGCAGCAGGGACTCGTAGGAAATCTGCCCGAGACATGGGCACATATACTCGCTATGGTTGTTTTCTCAATGATTCTTCTCCACAAGTGTTTTATGTGATGCTTTTACACCATGGATTGACTAACCCCAAATAGAGTGTAGCCTATTTTCGGAATGATGTGATTTAAAAAAATATATGAGCAGAAGCTACAACTCATCCATTTTATACTGGTTACTGTACCGCTTTTTCTTCTCAGGTTTTATCCTCTTCTTAGTTTACAGCTTTCGAAGACAAAGATTTGTTAATTCTAATCTGTTGTTTTTTATTATTAGTTATTTTTCAATCATTCGAGCAGAAACCACTTAGTTGTACGGAGTAATTACAGCTTGGGTAACTATGACTGTAAATTATCTTTCCAGAAAGGAGTTTATAAAAACCCTTCACTGATAATTAGTTTAAAACAGATGAAAAAAGGTCCAATCTAATGGAGGTGTCACTATTAGAGAATAAAAGAACATATTGATAAAAAGTAAAACATCAAAATGATTCGTCTATTCAGTTGTCCGCTTGACTATGATGATATTCACAATAGTTTTTGAGAATTCTTCAATATTTAGACAAATTTTTATGATGCTAAACATGTTTTATCTCATAGATGAGATTCTTCAAAATTTTGAACTCAAATCAAGAACAATTTCAATTTCTGGGTGTATGTATACTCAAAGTCTGATAATGACTTCTTCCATTTCTTGTACATTTTATAAGACATAAAATGTCTTGTGTTGTTCTGGATCATCTCATGATTTTAGTTTCGCTAATTCAGGTATTATATATTTTATTATTTTATGATGGTCTTTGAAGGATATTTTGATCAAATGTCTTGAATAATTCAGATCTTTTTACTTTAGAAAAATAATCGATTAGATATTGGGGCTGCAAAATGAGAAAAGTTTCTCTAGTTAATAATTTTTGAATGAACTTTTTCCTTTTGGTTAAATTTTCCAAAGAAATACAAAAATAAGTTGAGTAGGAGTACGTTATAACAGGCGATAGTGGTCTTTATCTTAAGTTAACACCTAGTGTGTGAATGAAATGAAGCACATACGTTGAATCACTCATTCGATTTTCTACGCATGTTGTGAGTTGAACGTACATGCGTTGTTGTATCTTCAGGACCTCATCGTATCAGGGACATGGTTATCTTGCAGTCATAAAATTTATTTTCATGATAATTATTATATAGATTTATGATTTTTTGAAAAAATTATTAATTCTTGGTTGAATTTTTACATAGATTTTATATTCTTTAATATTTTTAAAAGAAATATATCTTGCAGTTGGAAGGTTCACTTCCCAAGATTACATATCTGATAAGTTTCAAAACAACTCATGGTCTTACATAGAAAAATATCCTTTTTATATTTAGACGATATTGGGTAAATTTGTTATCACAAATTTCAATATTTCCAGATTTGTGTTTATATTGTCATTAGAAAAAAATTATGCACATCCAGTTTTTAATGTTTTTGTTACATGGTACTCATATTGATAGAGTTCCCTATGTAAAAGGTATGCTGCTAGATTCATTATATAATTGGAACTGGTATGTGTGTTAGATGAAAGAATACTGAAGTATTATGAAAGTGAGAAATGATCTGTCAAGTTTTGGTATCCATTATGATAAAACTCGGTGGGATGCCTACCACATTTTAAGTCTACACAGGACTTAATATCTTTTCACAATACACAACTTCTACAAAAATATTCATCGTCAACGTCAGGTGAATCCAAGTGAAATTTTTAGACACTTATTATTTCAATGATAGAAAGTTGTGGTTCAAATGTTGAGAAATTTCAAGGCTTGCATCGAATGAGATGTGTTTGGTTAAAATTAAAATTTCCCACCTAATACCCGTTGAACGTCAAAAGCGTGAATCAAAGCTTAAGTTTGGCATGCTATCAGAAAAATTCGACATTTGTCTCCAATAAAAGTGATTTCTGAGCTTTGTTGGGTGTCAATAACCGCTGTATTGAAGAAAGATTACTGTTGAAGATGATTTTTGCGCACCTGGGGGTTCTTCCAACTGCGGAGGTGAGAGTTGACACAAGTTCGGAATTTTCCCTCGTAGAATGCATGTACTTTGATGACTCCTGGATTAAATCGTCAGAGTCTTACCTGTAAGCTACGTATCAGGATTCAAGAGATATCGTGTCAAATGAGTCGGAATCTCATGCCGGACACAAGTCCTGGCAGAAAATTGATCGAGAACACAAAGCGCCGACTTAAGATTGACGAGGATCTCATGTAGGTTGCATCACGTAGAGGAAGAAATCATGACAAGATTGAAAAGAAGTCCTTCGTGTGTGCGATGCGAGGCTCTCACTGAAATTCATACGAGATGTGAGTAGAAAACACCAGTATCTCCAATGGATGGAGCATTCATTGTCGCTTTTGGGTTTTCCAGATGTCTCAAGCCATTTAAAGTTGTGCGATGACTCTTAGCACAAAGAAGAGCATATCAGGAGAATCGATTTAGTGTCTCCGAGTTTTTCTACACTGCATTTTGCAGCTTTTAAGTAGGTACCTTACTCCACAAAAGAGAGATATCGGGGGGCATGATGTACTAGAGGAATCAATGTAGATGATGATTGCATACTCCGCAGATGGATTGATTCTTGTCGCTCGCGCTGGAGAAGAGAGATGCAGCCAGCGCCAAATGTGACAATGCTTCAACTCCCGAGCCTTTTTTTAATTCAATATTCACAGGAAAGTGCAAAGGAATTTGCTAACCAAAACCTGACCACCTGAGCCTGAGCACCACCTCGCAGCCCTAGAACTTTTCAGTCGAAGATGCCAAGAACTAGTCGGGCCTTTCCCGCATCCCCTAGCATTACACTATGAGAAGACCGCGAGGCCCCCTCCCTATCCTCCGCGTAGCGCAAACCATTAACAGTCTCCGGCATGCCGCAAAGACGAGATCGCAGAGCAAAGCAGAACAGACTGAATCTCTATTCCTGTCGAGCGAAGGAGCGCGGCCAGAAATGGCAAGCAGGAGAAGAACCAGCGCTCGAGAGCAGCTGCCGCAAGGAAATACATGTGCATGCTCGACGATCATTCCGTCTAGGCGAACATAACGAATTGCGCTAGGCTCCGTAGGGCTCTAATTATGGGGCTCTCGGGCCCTAAGGCGGTCAGAGTTATCGGATCTCGCACAGTGATCCGGCCCGGCCTGCCCTGCCCTGCCCTGCCCTGCCCTGCGGCCGGGCGATGGGGATGGGAGCCGCCCAGCCCAGCCCAGCCCAGCCCTGGACCTGGACCTCGGCCTCGACAGCCAAAGTCGCCTCGGAGATGTGCGGCGGCAGGCATGTGGGAGCCGAGCTGGCAGCTGCGCCGGATTTCCGCGCAGCTTAACGTCGCGCGAGAGAAGGTCTGCAGCCTCGTTCCGCGCGAGGCTTCGGAAGCGAGGCGGGCCCCACATCCACCCAACAACGATGTCCGCAACGACATCGGACTGGGGCGCGCTGGCCGTCGTGACGTCAGCGTGATGTCATGTCATCTCATGTGACCTTGCGCACTTGCATTTCATGCGCTGGCCTGGAATTTCAGCGTCTGTCCATGAGTTCGAATTCGCGTCCATCATGTCGCTCGCTTTTTCAGGCTCAGTCCCTCGGTCCCTCAGTTCCTCAGGTCCTCGGCCCCATGCCCGCCGCGTCTTGTTTCCTCGACTCTGGTACGACGCGTGAAATGACATGTTCCTGCATTCTGCTCCCAAGTCTGAAATTTCATGCCCCGGTATGCACCCTCGCATATCCTCTTCCACATGAATCGGCACGCAGGACGCTCGGGGAGTACAAATCGTTCGGGCGTGGCCCGCATTCACGGTGAATGTTATGGCCTGTGTATCTTCGCAGCGGATCGTCACATCCAACATACTAGAACGGGGTGCGCTTCTGGTTCCTTGAGAATCAAATTCATTTCGTGTTCGAATACGAAGTTTCTCGATATGATTGAAGTCGGATTCCGAAGGATCTCCTCTAAATTCCGCGATGGGGCACGATACAGTTGGGTGATACATCTATGGAAAACATTATCGATAGATATTTTATCGGTTTCTGCTTCTGAAATAGTGACAATAATATGGACATAAATGGGTCGAAGTATATCTTCTGACATGTTGAGATCTTATATTTGGGAGAGCCATCATTTGCTTTCTTTTGTGCTTGCCGTAGCTCATGCTTCGTTCTTTGGTGTGAACCGTGTTGTGAAGGCTGAAGTATGTAGAGCCAAGGTGCACATTGCACCGCTATATGTTCTACATGGTTAAAATTGGACCTCATAACCCTCTAGCTTCAGTTGTGTGCCAATACCCTAATACCAATCATGTCGAGTGTTTTTCTCGGTGGTGGTGATTACGGTTCAGGAGGAAACTTAAGCGCAAGGCCATGGGATGTTCAGAGCGGTTTGTCACAGCCAAACTGGAACAAAACAAGAATGTGTCTTTCGAAGGAGGCACACAAATGCATATTATGTTCTTCTCTAGCTAATGTAAACCTCTGGTTCAATGCTTAGGCACCGCTTTGTTATCTCCTCTGTCTTTACATAGTCGTTGCATTCCTCTACTTTGACATGAAGAGGAAAGCAACAACTTCGTGTATGCGCCAGTCCACATTAGTTTTCTATTCTGGCTATGTATTCTCGAATCTTGACTTGAAA
The DNA here is from genome assembly GCA_037833965.1 of Marchantia polymorpha subsp. ruderalis. Lineage (NCBI taxonomy): Eukaryota > Viridiplantae > Streptophyta > Marchantiopsida > Marchantiales > Marchantiaceae > Marchantia > Marchantia polymorpha. Next base: position 2,295,701 of record AP031357.1, read on the forward strand.
ACTGAAATGATTGGTGTAGCTCTGGTCTAATATCCTTGTGTGTTTTCTCCATGCCTTACATACTTTAGAGACCTGGAGTAAACCCTTCGTGGTGTCTACAAAGAAGATGGTGTCAACTTGTAATTCTCCTTCTCAAACATCTGTCGGAGATCATTAAGAAGGGAGGCCAGAAACCGCCACAAGTGCTCATTGGAACCGTTGCCGAGACTTAAAGTAGTGGTGTGCCAGAATTGCATCTTCAAAATCGAAAGGAGAAACGATTGTCAAGGCTCGAGACATGATGGGTCATCGAGGATGTCTCTTAGACCCGAGATGCGTGAAAGGAATGATCATGATACTCGCTCGTTTGTCACTCATTCACAGAGGCCAGGGTCAAACAGGGACATAAATGTTTTAATCATGAAGAAAATGGGGAGAAGATGCTGAAGTGATGTCAAGTTATAGAGATGATGTCACATCAAGGTGAAAAGTGAAATTATTGGGGAAAATCATTCTCAAAGTTCACAAAAATGCAGGACAGATGGAAATTGGACCGATCCGTTTGCCAGTCCAACAAGCATCAAATATTCCAGGATTTTGCTCAAGTTCTCGATGGGTGGATGTATGACCTGTGAAGATACTGCAAATGTAAGTAGCGTAATAATTATAAACAACATATCCAAATTCGAATCAGAGCATATTACGATACCTCCATCTTTGGACAAAAGTGACACGACACACATTCTTCTCTCAAGAGGAGCAAAGGAATGTATGTCATCTGTGGAAGATACAGAACAGGGGACGGATCCTTTTCACCATTAGGACCTTTGCTTTATGTCAAGTCCACTTTCGACACAAGTAGATCAATCTGTTCTCATGAATTTCCATTTCATTCCTCTTCATCTCCTTAAATTTCTTCGTCCGGACAAAAGAAAATTCTCTGCCGACGAATTTCTTTTCGCTTCCAGAAAAACGCGCGGAATGAATAAAATAAACAGGTGACAAGTAATAAGGAATGAATAAATAAATAGGGAGCTAACTGACCTTGAAAATAAATCACTTGTCAAATGTGGATGACGTCTGCCACATTTTAACGAAAATGTGGAGGCCACATGGGGAAAAAAAAACGAGTGAATTGAGGAATTTGCTACACGAGTATGTCATATATTGGAATTTCTCGTACTCACAACCAACATGAATACGACTACAGTTTGCTGTTCTCCTTGAATATATACATCACCTATTATCAGTGCAAAAGCTATGAATTCGGAAGTCCACGAAAGGTGTGCATGGGATGAGGAAGATGATGGCTTGTGATTACGACATTTTTGACAATATTCGAAATCTCGGACTGCAAGCTATTTTCGCTTTTCAACGTCTTCTTTTTTTTGCTAATCAACGGAACACAAAGAGCTAAGACCTTCATTTATTGCATGCGAAAGAAGCAAGGTAAAAGCAAACAATATTGGATACTACAAACTTGATTTAGCTTGTGTGACGAAATATCACACTAGCTGATTTAATAACCCCGTAGCGGATGGCCATATAAATTGGGCATTCTCCATTTCCACTTCTTAATGAAGCATTGTGATTCTACAAGATCTATTCAGGGTGTCTATCAAGAATGTAGCTATCATCCTCCTTAGTGACATGTAGATTATACTTCTTTCAGTTCCTTGTACATATATTGTCAGGCTTCCCGATCCTGAACCATTTGCACAGACCCCGGCACTTTCGTATCCTTGACAGGTGCATCTTTACTTTTTTGGGTTTCCTCCCAAATTTGTTGTTTTTTCTAGTTTACTTTGAACAAACTATAAAGCCGATATCTTTTCTCAATCCCTATGAAAATTCTCCCGTCATTTGTTCCTTCATATACACTGAGCTCTTTCAACAGAAAATATATAGTTGTCTTTATCTGTGGAATTGACCTTTGGTGAGTGGTCAGTAGTCACATCAAGCTAACAATCTATGGTCATGGTAAACTATATCTCTAATGACTATGACTAATAACCTTTGTTTTTTTTGTTATAATCAACTTTAGCTTCCTTTTTAGCTCAAAGTTAACATATCAAAGAAACAAATAAGTCTTGTGAGATGATTATCATTGATTCTTCTTACTCTATTCATGAATGAGTTTTAAATTTAATCAGAATATTTTAGAAAGTAATTTTTCCTGAAAAAGAGGTACATCTCTAGCAAGACACGTCAAACACTTCATATTTTATTCTATTTTGATCTCAATCTAAAAAAATCGAAACATGAAAAAATTGATCCATATGAAACCTCTTGTTTTATAAAGAATAAGTTTATATTTTTCACGTAACTTAAAGTAATATGAAACACCATTTTAATCGAATTAATTCATCTTTCTCACACACATCTTGCAATATTCATGTGGCTAATTTTTCTTAATATGAAGTAAGCTTCTGTGCTCACGAAGAGATTATATTGCTTACAACATCTCTAATGTTGCTATATTGAGTTGTGATCTACATATCTTGACTTATTACTTCAAATAGTCAATAACAATTACTTCCTTGATAAATTACATGTAGTTATCTTGAATGTTGATGTAAAAATCACAAAAATCAACACTTTGCTTTTGTCTTAATCACAAATAGATCTAAAGTTTCATGTCATGAGCTGAAATTGTAATCTCCTAAAAGTCTAAAAAATTTGAACATTTCTTCCAAATATTGAGAAGAAATAATTTTACAATGTGCTTAGATGATCAAGTTCTAAATATTTTTGACAAATTAAGCTGTTGTGCAAAAAATGATGACAAATAAAAATAATAATCATCATGAATAAAAATTCAAAAAAAATAAATGTTATCACATATGTTTAATAATTTTGATATATCTGATATTTATTGAGGTTAAATTTGATTAAGGAGTAACATTAGGCTCTAGCTAAAAATAGCTAGTAGAGTCTCAAGTGCTGGGCTATTTATACCCCAGGTTTTGTGTAATTTTGCAACACTTTTTAGTAGAACTCTCACGCATGCAGTTACCCATGGATGTAGCACTTCTCCTCAGGGTGAATCACATTACTTTGTGACTTAATTTTTTGTGTTTTATGTTTTCTTTATTAATTCTAACAAATTTTTGTTCTTCTATTATTCAGTAAATGATGAAAATTTTCATTTTTCGTTTCACTAGTTTGATTGAATCTTAAAACCTTTAATTTTTTTTTAAAATACATTTTTTAGTTAAAAATGGCTAAATTTTTATTTTTACTATGTAATATGTGATAATGCTCTCAACCTTCAACTCAAAAGTTCAAAGCATAAACATATGCTTTGAACTGATTATGAGGCACAAATAAATAATTTTACCTCAAAATATACTGAATTTCATTTTTCATGAAATAAATTTATTTAAATTTTGCTTCATTATTACTGTAATTTGCACATCAACTTGCTCTAAAAATGTCTAAAACTTGTCTTTAAAGTAAATTACATACTAAATAAATGTATATAGCTAGCTTCATTTCATTATTTGTAAGAACATGAATCTTTTTTCGGAGATTTGATGAATTGTTTTACAAATAAAATGTTTACAATTTTATAAAATCAACAAGTTCTTATTTTATTATTATTATTATTATCAAAATACCATATGCAATATTTAATATTTCAAAATATAAACTGAAGTTCAACTTCGTTCATCGTAACAGACATGTATTATATGTATACTTTCTGTGTAACCATGTAAATCCTTTTTGAAAATATTTTTGTTATTGTATAATATTCATCGTAATTTTGCAAATTTAATACTTTATAAAATTTTCGAGCTTTCATTTTAAAACTGACCCGTTTGACTTGAACATTTACTTTAAACATAAACTTGACCAATGAAATTATTTTGTGTTTTTAATTATTGTTGTAAAAAATGATCAATATTGTTGAGGATAGCTCTAGTTAAAGAGTAACCTTAGGTACTAGCTAAATATAGCTAGGAAGGTAGCCTAGACTACGATTAAATACCACGGCTTCTGCTTGTACATTCAGTACTTCTTTACAGACCTGGAGTAATACTTTACAAATGATATTTCTTGGTGGACATAACCATCTGGAGAATGAACCACCTTATACGCGGGTGTTTCTTGTTCATGACTTGGCTTGAATGTTTCATTGAGTTTCTCGATTTTACGTTTACAGATATCTCATTTTTATCTTTGGTGTTCTGTAGCTTAATACATTAATTTATTCAATTTTGATTTAATTTCAAAAAAAATCTTCTAAATTTGTAAAAAATTTCATAAAAATACAAATTTTCTTGTTATGAAGTATTCAGATCATTGATAATTACAAGTATACTTTTGACGATATATAGGATTCATTTAGGATAGCTCTTCAGCATTTTCTAAATAAATCTGATAATGACAGTTGGTATCCAACTTACACTAATCTTCATTCAAAAACTGACATAGATTTAACTCTAATTTAACGTGTAATAATAATATATGAAGTTACTTGATTCATTTTGACGTTTTATACTCAATTCATTTTTCTGTGCCTCTATGGAGTAATCCAATATGCGGTTCCGCGGTGTGTTTGTTAGGCCAACCAGCGGATCATTCCAGAGGAAAAAATATGAATGATTATTTGACTTTTAGATATTTTATATAAGAAAATTTTGGAATTTCAAATAAATTACAAATTTCAATAAAAATTTCAAATTAATAATATATTTTTATTTATCAAAATTTTATACAAAAATCAAATTTTTCTGTTGTCATGATATTTAATTTTAGATTTCCAAAAATTAATTAATTTTAACAAAACCATGGATAATTATGATTTATCATCAGATTGAAAAATGAAGTTTTGCAATATATATAATAATGTTTTTTTAAATATGAAAACATAAAATGATAGAAAAGGGAAAATGAAACATCATTAAATTTGTATATTAGAAAATTCGATTTGAATAACAAAAAATTCATTAAGAAGAAGATTTCATCAAATTTACACAAAAAAACCACATACTGATCATATGTCATGTACTTGAATACACTTTGTATATATTAGAAAGATAATTTTTTTTTCAAATGTGACCAATTGATTCAAAATTCTTCAATGATGATCATTTGTTAACTTTCTCATAGAAAGTTAATAACTTTTTTGCATGAGCTAAATTTCTTTTGTGTATTTATTTTTGCTCAATCATATGTCATATACTTATGGATCAACTACTCAATGAAATATATTAAAATGATCATAACATTATCTGCAAGGTAATCAAACGTGATAAATAAACTATGAAAAATTGATGAATTGACAAAAAATGTGAAAATATGTATTTTTTTGGAAAAAAATGTGTACATGAAAATCATTACTTGCAATTGAAATGTTATTATAGAGTAGAAAATTTGGACAATATTACTTGTGATATATTAATCCGAAATTCTACATAGAGGTAGTACATCACTTTCACAATCCTACATTGGATGTGATTTTCAAATGAACAATTCTAGAATTAGCGGTAATGAAATTCAAGCCGGAATGTTCAAGAAATGTTTCCGACAAATTTCACAGACTGAGAGTTATAGATCAGTGTGGTTGCGCTGAACTTTTTCGAATTTCTGACCACAGCTTTCTTATCTTTTCCAAGTTTTTCTTCTCGAGTTGAATGGGCAGAACAAAATTCACCTCGAATGTACTGTGTTCTGTGTAAAAGTAAAGCAAAACTTTTGGAAATGTTTAAGTTAATCTTTCAGTTGTTATTAATTAATGTGTTTTTCTGGTCTGTCATTTGTAAATCTCGAGACTTAATAACTCGTGTAAGCCTGTAGAAGTGCATGCCTTGATTTGAGTTGGACCTGCAAGAATATATTACCTTACCAGAAGTACATTTTCGCGTTTGGTCTAGCATGTCTCCTCCGTACCCATTTATTCTTGTGAAATACAGAGCTGTGAGAAAGGAAATTTGGTGAAGGAAATAATAAATACGTTCTTGAAATTAAGAAGGTTTGTTTCCATGGGTGTGAGTTGATTTGGCCTTCAAAAAGACCCGGTTCCGAGGGGCGTTGTCCAAGGTATCTTGGTCAAAAGAAAATAATGCAACAGAAGAAACTTTTTCTCCACGATTCATTTACAGTTCGGACAGGAGTCCGAACTGTTGCAAGAGAGTCTGGCGTGTTGTGCATGCTTTTGACATAGACATTGGAGATGTGATGTTACAGCCCTCAAATACAGTAAGGACTGCAGAGACCCTCCTACCGAACTAATAAACAAAAGTAGACCGGAGTACTTTAACTCAAGCCAAGTCCGCTATCGATACCGCCACTAGAACCGCAACTACAGTTCTACTCTTCTTAGAACGGCCCAAATTGGCCCAAGCTATGGGGCTGAATTTGAGCACGCGTACGTACTAGTGTAAACTCCATTATTCGTAGTAGTACTCTTAAGTATGCAGCGTGGAGGAATATGAGCTCGCGAGTCTTTCACAAAATTATAATGTGCAGACACTTTTGTACATCTATTTGGCGTCTGGTTCTAATGTATTTTAATAAGACCGAAGACATCTATCGACGCGTTCCTTACAAGGAGAGGAGGAGGACTGCGACTGACATTTTTGATCTACATTCTGAAGTGAGTTGGCTTCTCTACGCTCAAGATTGAGAGATATCTCAGGCATGCTGTCCAACAAACTCGTTGGTAATGTCTCCCTTGAGCTTGAAGACTTACCACGCCGATCTGCACTGCGGAGACCAGGATAGGCAAGAGATGTGGAGGACGAGTAGCTCGCTTTAATCCTCCATATCCGCTTCACAGCCTTCATCTATCGTGATCTCAACATTCTTGACTACAAGCGATATTTATCTCCTGACCCTTGCAGTATTTCGCATCTGAAAGTGAAGAATGAGCAGTAAAGGCCACCTGCCACGAAGAATCTCCCACAGCGCATGCGATGGGAATTAGTTCATATACCGGTAACTTCAGGACCCAGTTGAATCCATAATCGAGGTCCTGTGACTCTAAGTATCTGGGAGCGGCAATTTTTTTCTCCTTCTCAGGGTGGTCTGCAAGTTACATGTGACAAGCCTAGGGAAAGCTCCAGTTCATTGACCGGGTTTGATAATGAGCTTGCGGTTTCTTGACATTTGGGACAAGATAATTATACTACAGAATTATGTCCCCGCCAGTAGATCAGATTGTGGAGTTGATGGTGCTTCTATTTCTAGGGCCCTCTACGTTTCAGTAAGCTTGCCAGGCCTTTCCTCGAACATATTTCTGGAAAAGAAGACTAGCCTCAGGAGTACTAAATTGTATCTTGGGATATGTTCATTAAAATTCAGCTCAGGGTGTCTTGAGACTTTTATTCTACTTGAGTGAATCTCGGCCATGCAGTTGTGGGTCCATAACCATTTTCAGTTCTACATGAATAAGTGATGGAACCGATTTCATGTTGATCCTATATTACAAATAATTTCTACCCGTGAAGGAACACTAAACGATGCAACCAATTAAACCACTAGAATGATCAGAGCAAACTGAAAGGAAATCCAAGAAGATATCTTCTTATTTAAACGTGCCTTTTTTTTTTTACTTATAATCTGACCGAGTCAATACAGTAGTTTGATTGCCCAGACTACTGGACAGAAGAGGGTTGGTGATCATTGAAGGATCAGTCGTTTGATTATACTTAATTCACTAGTCATCAGATATTTCTGATAAATAAGTTGTCAATTTGAAATGATGATAATTCCGTTAGCTATATGACAAGTAAGAGACGACGGAAAAGAGTAGAAAAATCTCCGAAATGAGGAGGTGAAGGATTTTGTAGAATATTTGGGTCTTAGTGAGGATATGACGTCAAGGATTGAGAATAAGAAGTGCGGAAGAAATGAAAATAATCTGTACTCTGAGATATTTAATATGGCAGCTTAGTATGATACAGGTGAGTCAAAGGCATGCGATTCGTGCCATCAATCATGCTCTTCAGCTACAATAAAATGACACTTCTGCATATCACTATTGAGGATTAAGGTAAGTTAGCTGTTGATAGGAACAATAACTTTATCTCTCTTTCTCTCTCTCTTTCTTGGTTTTTTTTCCGTCTAACCTCTTAGAGCCTGGTTAGTTCGCAGATTCAGAAAATGCATTATGTAACGTACGGAACTTGAACTGTCTGAAGCTGGTATGTTTACTATGTTTATGAATTTCATCTTTCATGTTTCACCTTTATCCAAAGGTGAAACATGAAAGATGAAATTCGAAAAACATATTTTTTTGTGAGAGTCGTTACCTGCATGCATTACTCTTGGGAATATTTAATATCGATATGTAAAGAGATGCTATTATTCACAGAAAATTGTCACATTTTCATTATTATATTTCCAACACTGTGATACGTTTCTTGAAATTAGAAACCAACATCTTCTACTTTTTTTTTATGCACCTGATTGGATAAAATTGTCTTTGAAGTACATCAAAAAGCTATCTGAGTGAGAATCAATCACACTCAGACCAAATACTGGTAAATTGTGACATTGACATATATTTTTACTGTGTGGACCAATGTAATTGGTCAACACGTATTGGTTCAAATAGAGGAATAGTAATAACTTAATTGCAATACATACACACAAAACTTAGAAAGTCTTGCAAATAGTACATGTTTGAATTCATACTCAAATTTCGTACCAACCTTTTCTTCGTACTGTTGCGACACATATTTTGATGAAAATTTGGATCTGCACAAAGACCCTTTTAGTTGAATTTTTGGTACATTTTAGAACTTTCTGTATAAAGATATTTCAACATAAACGAGTGAAACAAAAATCTAGTGATAGAGTATCAAACCTAGTTAATCTTTCCCGTGAATTCCCGGGTATGTAGTTTTGCTATCCTTTTCTTTTACCCATTATATGCTCTCTAGACCACCTCTTTTTTCTTCATCAAGATTCAACTAATTAACACAACTTTAATGGTTGTGTGAAGTTTGCATCTAAACAAAGAGCCCCAACATGTCCAGGCAACTGGGCACATATTGACGATCCGATAAATTTAAATCATCGCCACTGGAATAGGAGTATATCTAAGAATATATCAAACGTATAATGCTCGTCATCTTGTAGATGTCACCTCTGATGGTTAAAATAAAGCAGAGGACAATTTCAACTTCCGATCTAATCATTCGAATTTGTAACCGCGTTCAGAGAGTTTTTGAAACGGTTAAAATTGAAATTGACAAATACAAATTTTGTAGACAAAAGTTACACGAGGTTGATATTATATCTACCACAATTAACAATGATTAAAGAAACCGAGGGGATGAAATTAAAATAAATTATAAACCTGCATTGAAGTTGCAGGTTATGTCATGAATCCGAAGGGATACTCTCGTACGGATGCTGCCTCAAGGTGACTTGGGTAAAGTATTTCTGACATCGAGAGAAATCCTTGCTTACCTGTACGTTTAGCTTCAACATAAGTGACGTCCTTAACTGCGAATATTCACAATGAAATGACGTACATGACCTCTGCTTAATACGAATACATGCATGTGCAGGTTTACCTAAAATTTTAATCACTTAGGATCTTCCTTGTATTCAATTCCGTAACTGATCTATAACTTATTATTATATCTTGTTTCTTACACACAGCATGTCAATGGAGAATGGTTGGAACCTTTTTTATAATTGATGGTTGAAATAACTGTATTAATCGTGGGATAGTTGTCGGTAATGACGAGCCTCTATCATTGATTTAAGATTGAAGAAACAAGAGCGTACATAATCCAAGAGCCGAAGAGGAGACCTCGTCAATGCCAATTAGAGAAGTAATTTATCCATTATCAATAGTTGAAGAAGGGCCTTCCATCTACTTATCTGACGTAAGAGAGATACGTAACTGTATTCTAGTATACCATTGCACTAACATAATTTATAATATATTTTCTTTCAACAGCGTTGAATGAGGATTTGGTTAGGTTACTAAACATTTGGAACCGAACATTATCTCCGACTTGTTTTCTGTATGTCTTTGGCTTTCCGTTTATTTTAATAACTAGAAGAGTGAGAAAATGATCAGTTTTACCGTGCTTTTCTTTCTGGGTTCTCTGGCTTTGAAAGTCGTGCCGCGGGGTTTAATTCTCCAGGTTTGCTTACTGCTCATCTCATGTCTTGCCCCCATTATGCTTCGTGCGTGGTCATGATTTTCTTCCTCAGCTGCCGTGCATACAAGTTTCACTCACTAGCATAATGCAGGACCTTGCACGTTCTCGTATCTTAGCGAACAATTGATATACTTCGATGGGCAAAAAGTAACGAGGACGCTTTAAACATAAACCCCAATCTTGATACCAATATTAAACAGCCTAAGAAGCTAATATTTAATGGGGGTTGAGCTGCTATGATAGCAAGCCAGCAAGGGATCCACGAAAGAACTCCATGGCAAACCTGTCATTACTATTCGGAGCATGGAGCTTTACACAGACATTGTAACCAGCACATGTACCTCTACTGATTGCCTTTTGCTATCGCGAGGACAAGACATGAAAATGTGAATCTTCAAAATCGTGCAGGGATAATCTGCCACCATTTATGTGTAAATCTCACATTAATACTTTTAGATGTAATAGTGGTATAGACAATACGCGGCCAGTGCAGTGCTGGTTTCCTGATTTGATGCAGTTGACGGCAGTTACAACATCTTGAAATTCACCAAAAATATTCCTTCATTTCTGTATTCGGTATGTCTGAATAGTAAAGGAGTCCCATGTACATTACAATGTTAAGCTATAAAGGGGCTTCGTTGGTGTAAAAGTTGTTAAACCACGATTTCGTTCAGGTGTAATTGAAGCACATCTGTAGAATTTATACGTTTCGTATGATCAGAAAATAATTGAGTATCTGTAAATTTCCTTTTTTTGATACAATTTAGTGATGTGATAAATTATAAATGTACATCCCTAATATGTGATTGTTTCTGTTCTATATAAAATAAGTGTACATGATGAATAAAACATAAAAACAATAAATGAGTCAAAACATTATAAAAAGTTAAGATTATTTTTGATTGCAAGTTAAGATTATTTTCTGGACATGAACAATATGATACGAGTTGAGAATTTTCTCTAGTAAATATTTCCACTTGAATTTTGGATTTGTATTGAAAAAAATAACCTTGATATAAATGTTGATATGTTTTAACACTATAAATGTCAACTTGTGTGTTATCCGTAGACGAATAGTGTTCCATGTTCGATGAAGCAGTTTTTTTATGAATCATAGTAAATGTCATATGTCATTTACTATGAGAAGTAACTTTACAAAATTTTTCTTCCGTAAAATTATATTATAATTGATGAAGAATATGTAGTATTCTTGATCTTTTTTTCAATGTAATATACTAATTGAAATTTAAAAAAAAGTAAATGAATTTTCACTTTACAAGAAGAGTTATGGCTAAACAATGTCTAATTTGATGATAAGGATACTATGTATAATGCAAGAAAATTCTAAAAAACTTTTTGTATTTAAAAACAATATTTGGTGATAATTAGTTACTCTAAACTCTATCATGAGATATAAAAGCTTGTCACTTCCACAAGTAAAGTTTCATAAAAAGCAATGGAAACTTTCACATACATATTTTATTTTTGAACTTGTATAACACTATAATGACTAGATTTGAAATTCTTAGAAAGTATCCTCTTCAGTGAATGTACCTATTGTAAATTGGTGTCAGATTTTGAATCGTTTAAATAGAAGTCCATTCTAACACCCAGTAACTTCTAGAAACACCGAAGAGCTGATTGCATATTTCATGTGCAGGTATTGTTCGCAGTCATCTGGGATATGGAAATACAAATATCCACATAGAAACCAATGACAGCTGGAAATGAAATATTTTCTCTCGAGAACCCTTGTCTTCATTCTAAAGCAGATGGATGTCGCGTTTTCTCCACATGTAATGAAACAGTTGTAATTCACGTCATTTCTGCAAATCCGCGTAGATACCGAGTATGTATACCTAGTGAAAGGGTATACTTACTACAATGTACACAGAGCTTAAGCATAGCAACTACCAGGGCAACAAGAAAACCAAGCATTTTCATTGTGGAATTAAGCACCAACCTATTCGATGGTACAATAATATACCCGATCATGGAGCAAAGTCGACAGATATGGAGGAAGTAATGGATCCAACTTGAATGGATACTGTAATGAGATACTGTAATAATCCGAATCCACTACTTCCTTCAAGATATGTCATCACAATTGATCCAGACCTGACAGTCAGAGAAATCGTCTTTTACATAGAGCACCGAAACCGCTTCTCTTGACACATCTATCTCTTTTCATCCTTTACAGAGCAAGGGAGCGTAGTCCAGCATTCGGAGACTTGGTTGCGTGCTTCGCATCGAGTGCTCCAAACATCCTCTGTTCACCGGATGTCATGCCAACAGCCTGTTTCCTGAATCTTTGTGTTCGATCAATTGAAGAGAAACAAAAACAACACTTCGCCTGCAAGATTAAAAATCTAGAGAGCACACTTCAAACATAGTGTGAGCTATCAGTTTCTCCTGTATATAGATAGACAGGACTTAGAAACAAAGGGTCACTCCAACACAACAAAACAATTCAGAAAATCAAGCATGCTGTGTCCTGCCCTCCACAGAATTTTTCTGCCACGTTCTTTCAGATTAAACGGTAGATCCTGGCATATAATCAATCATTTGATCTAAATTCTCCACTGAACGGTGGGAAACATTTTATTGACATTACAGTGGAACTACACGGAATATACAAGAGTGGCCTAGCCCAAGATAAAAGGGAAGTACCTAGATAATATATCCCAACCTCTGCCACCAGGATAAGTCAGGAACAACCATTTGAAGCAATTTAGACGTAGAAAGCAGTGGCATCGTATTTCCACATACGATTCATGGGATGTATCCCTCCGGCAGCGATCGGAGGTAGCCAACTGAAAGACGAGTATTGTATGAAGCCAATGCTGAATGTGTTGAGATCTCAAGCTATTTACATTGGGGCTCTCGACCACACAGACAGAAAAGTGTCTAGCTCTCGCATGCGCTGCATCTGTTGTGGAGTGCTTGCTTCAAGCCTGTCACCTTCTTTGACCAGAAGTCTTGTGTCTGTACATTAGCAACAGAAGATTCATGTGAATGTTTTGGACCTTCTCAAGTTTTCCTGGTTTTGTCGTCACTTAGGGGATGCGCTTGGAGTGGGGCTGGTCAAAAGTGTGCACCCTACTTGCAAGGATGAAGGTAAATATTGTACAGGGCTCGGCTGCAGTTGGAACAGATTTGCGATGATTTCTGGCACTCTTTGGTAGCACCACACAAAGCACAATGCGCACTTAATTGTTCAACGTTAAGCCTTTCCGACATCTTACATGATGGATGGCAGCCCGGCACACCTCTTTGGCTGGCTTCAAACCTCTGGGTATGATCGTGTTGCAATCATTTTCTTGAAGACATTTCAGAACCTCGTGGGCCGTCTCATCGCCTGCATTATGACGAAGGTGATCAGATCAATATTTGTTCCATTCCCGACAGCGCTCAAAACGGTCCCCAGTATACGCTGGGCTTCAACGGGTTTGTTGTCAGACAGCGTTGATCTTAAAAGAGTGGTTGCGATGAGATGCTAATTGAGTTTGGAGACTTCGGCATCTTTTTAGGCTGAAATGAAAAGTTTGCGGGATTGTGAAGGACAACGTTGACAGTAGGGAAAGATCATGCAAAAGGATGAATAATACCCGGATTTACCAGAGTGGTATTCATACCTTCGCATAAGTAATATAAGGAGGACTTGCAGAACTCACGTGTGTGCCCCATTGCTTCGTAAGATCGAACTTCTATCATCAGATGCAGAAGTAGCAATTTCTCATCATGGTTTGATCTAGGTGTTTTAGTTGTTCACCACATCTCAAAGTGACAAGAATGAGAAGCTAACCTGCAAATATTGCTCCATGTACATATCCATTGTACTGCTCACTGCAGTGTTCCCCACTGAAGTATAGACGTCCAACAGGTGCCTGATTCCACGATAAGTAAGACCCACAAAGAAATCAAACAGTTTTCAAAAGCCTGATTCAAAATGAAAATGTCCACACCACTCTGACTTCTAAGCTTCTTTCTAACGAAGTTTAGAGATGAAGTTGAAATTGACTCCAGAAACTGCATGTTTTGTTGGAACATCTGTTGAGCGTTAAGCCAAGGTATGAGTTTTCTACCTGCAGCTGCTTGTACTCGTAGCTGCTAACACCGATGGGCCAGTTGGAGAAGGTACCACGGAAGAACTTATCTTGCCACCATCTGGGATATAGAATATCTGTAGCATTTGGAATGTCCTGCCCAAACATCTTCCTTAAAACGACCATGATCTCTGCGAGGGTTTCGTTCTCGGGCATCTGTTCGATTCTCCGTGACTCATCATCCGTGACAGTGGTGAAGATGAGATTCTCACCGGGGAATTCATTGTCCAAATGCTATACATATGTATAGAATTTGAAGAAACAACACCATTGTGCAACACCAACGCACATGTCAATCCTCTACCTTGGGATTAAATAACAAGGGACTCCATGACTTAACTGTTCCGAAAAGTACGTTAAGTGAGTAATCATGTTTCAGCTCTGGCCAATAGGATGAACAGCAGTCCAAAGTGATACCTGCCAGAATGGAAAATAGCCTCGCATCTCATCAGCATAGAGGATGTACTCGGTACCAGGTCCAGTGGGCCAGAATGTTCTCGGAAACTTGAGAAAAATCTTCGTATATATTGCCATATTGAATTGGTAGATAGCGGAGAGTTTCCAAAACTGCATGGTCAAGGGCGATGAAGTCCATTACGCTGCAGAATGAAAATGTATACAAATGTAGTAGGCAGGGAAACGCATACGTGGTGGGAACCTGGGGCCACATGCTATGGAGAACAAATTCAAGGTAATAGTCCAGCAGTTAAAAGACCAGAAGGTTGAGCTCAGCACAAAAAGCTCATTTTGTTCTCCTCACTCTTTAGCAATTACTATGCTCTACGGGCGTCGTGAAATGAGGGCGCTGGTGAGTCTGGAGGCCTCTATAAGCAAAAAAGAAGAAGTTGCAAATACACTGGACAAACTTACAGGCAAATCAGGAGAAAAGTCAATCAGATCACTTTGAAGAACACCGATGCTAACGGTCAGTATCGCTGCCTTCGCCTTGTATATTGTACCATCCTCCGTGTATACCGTCACGCCCTCTGTGGAATATTCAATCTTGGTCACAACCTGAACATCAAAGAGTGCAATGACTGACTTAGTATGAGATCGTAAACTAAGAGACTGCTCTGGTGAATCAGTGAGTGTGGGTTTGAGCTTGGGTGTAGCGTAGGCTGCTGAGCAGCTATTTTTCCAAAGCTTGAATCAAAGTCTACACAGAAATAACGACAAATATTGACACAGGCGAAATTAGGGACTAACCGTGTTGAGTTTGAGGCGAGGATCTGTCCATAGACCATTTGCGCTGTTGAGATATTGAGCGAGAGGTTCAAGAACTGTAGCATATCCTCTTGGATCTGCCACAAAGAAGCTATCCGGGCCCAGTATGCTGTCTGTGGGCAATGGTTCACTGTTCTTGAGGCTCGTAACTCTTGGTGGTTCTGCAAGCAAGGAGGAAAATACATTGTTTCCAATTGTTACCTACAAGAAAACTTTCAGTCTGTATTTTCTTCGGAATAAACATTCACCTATCATGGAAGTCCTTGAAGGCGACCTGCAACTTGTGGTGAATCATGAAGATCTGGTAGTCTTCTAGTGCCTGGAAAGTCTAGTTCAGACATTCTAAGAATCAGAGCACAGTGATGGTAATCCTGTCGGCAGGTAGAATACTATACCTGCACAAGTGAAATCATAGTTGAACGAATCAATCACCATCTCGACTGGAGTTGATGGCACACTGGAAAACAGCAGACATTTCAGGTCTTAACAAACTGGGCACATTCTCCATTGTGAGGTTACCTTGTGAGCGATTGAATCAAGATGCTCAACCCTTACACACTTGTAAAAAAAGAAAATACGCATGACTGAGTCGAAAATCCAGTAATAATGTGCTCCGCACCTCATCACTGGAACATCGACTCAGGCATGCATCGGAAATCTATGATGTTACTACGCCCTTTTTGATACTCTAGTCAGTTTTGATTGAAGACATGGTATGTATGAAAGCGAGAAGGAATGAGCAGAACAATCGACAAGGTAAAAATGTACGCACTGTCCAAAGAAACGCTGTGCGGTTAATATGGAAATATCTTCCACATTCTCTTCGGTGAAATTGGTTCCAAGAGCTACCACGAAATCAAATGACTGTTCTGCAAGCTCCACCGCGGGCGCCACGACTTCAGGATCAAGATAACCTCTACACGACGGCCACAAAATGACGCAGAAAAATGAATCAGAAACGTAGTTCACGGTTATGATCAAAGTTCTGTAGGTCGATATTAGAGTCCTGGTTAGAGTTCTCCTCCATTCGAAGCATAAGATACGTGTGTGCAGATGTCTCCTAAACCCGATAAACTCTACTCACAAGATCAGATCTACAAGTTGTCAGAAACCACTTACGTATGATCGTAAATATTCTCCGTGCAATTGTCATAAAAAGAGTAGGAAAATTTGAGGTTCACTTCACTCGCCAGTCTATAAACCGGATTCTCCTTCTGCCCGTTGACTCCCTCGATCCAGTTGGCACCCAGTTCGACCTTAACTCCAGCGAAGTCCGCATTTCGAATTCTTCCCCCTACTTTTCCGGTGGCTTCCAGGATCACAAGGTCGGTGATTCCTCCTTCAGTCAGCGTCTTGCCAGCAGTGATGCCTGCATCACATTTGGATCCGTCCCGTCCTTCAGTCAGCCGGTTCTGATGATCAGACACTCTGCTCCAGTGGTATAGCGAGAGGATTCGATAACCAATATAATAGACGTAAATCAGAAGCAAACATGGTACTCAGAAGCACAAGTGGCGGCGATTATACTGGACCAGGCGGTTGGTAAGACAAATCGCAATGTACTCATGCAACTCAATCGTTCCAGCTGCTTTATAACTGCAGGACAAAATAGTACGTTCAAACGTCCTCAGAAGGCCATCATCCTTCGAAATAAGATGGATACTCAATTTTGAATTGGTATGATTGTCATAGAAGCGTATGAATCAGAGAATAGGTTTTTCAAAGATGGAAGGTTCAGAAAGTAACCACGTTGCTTTCCAAACATGGTCTAGATTCCGTCTGATCTGTGAAGGATTCAGCCAGAACCTTGTAGATATTCCAGTATGTGATGTGGGCTAGACGGACTAGAAGCTGAAGTATGATGATACAATGAGGTCTGATTTCGAAGGTTGTCTGAATTTGTTAGATCTATCATTTTCTTCTGACGTCATAATGAGGAAGAAACGAAGTGTACTCTCGGACAGACAGTCCTCATTAGATTTCTGACCCAAAGTCTAGCAATTGTTTGGTCAGTCCTTTTGCAGTAGTCGCTTCACGACAAGGCCTACAATGAGTAAAATGAACCATCAGAGATGAGTCGTAACCAACAAGTTGTAGATGCCCATGCCGTCCAATTGTTCATGGACAGACTTGCGCCTTTGCACTTTGACCTCACGAGTTGGATCAACCGCAGCTGCCAACGAGGAAGTTAGAGTTCGACCCTGAGAGGTGTCATATTGCAAGTAGTTGGCTTCTGAGCCGGACAAAAGAAATGAAGATCATTATATTGGGACCCACTCTGAATTGCTGTGAAGGACCGAAAGAAAGAAAGAAAGGGAAAAAGAAAGTAGAGAGATGTGGGAAATGCACATGCTTGGCATTTGTCTTTCGCATGAAGCATGGCTCCTATATTAGAATGCAAGCAAGAGCTCTATGATACCTGCCGCTCCAGCTCCAATGATTACAACATCCGTGGTGATGATGTCTCCAGCATGAACTTCTTGTAAGCATGTCGAGGCGACTATCACGAGAAGAACAAACACGTACGCGTGCGCCATTTCCAGTCGGTCTGAGTTCGAAGATTTCGACACCTTCGTCGCGAGGAGGATCATGAGACCTTCAGCTTCACAATTCGTCTGCACGTGAGGGTGCCTCATCAGTACACCGAGTCAGACTCATGGTCGCTTAAATCTCCACGCAGTATATTCAAAAGACTGGAAAATTCATGAGAATCCAAGAAGCAAATTTATATCAATCCAGTTGGGTGCTACACGATTTCTTCGTGAGACATGCACCAGGTCTGGTATCAGGATGTCATCCTGGTCACGGGCATGCGAGAGCGAAGGAGGTCTCACCGAATTTTCAAGACCAGCTTTTGCGCCGCTGCTGCTCTTGGCAAGATGGTCTGCAACGAAGAGGGAGCAGAAAACACCGATTTTGTAGTGTCCAACAAAAAGATGTCTCAAGGATTCCCACAGCACTTACCGAGCTACAATTGACGGCAACACGCAACCAATCTAGGCAGCCAGGCGGCCCAATACAACAGCCGCTACGCTACGACCGCGGCGTACTGCGAATCCAGTTGCGCTCAATTGCGTTCGCTCGCTCTACGAAACCGGTATTTGATTCTGTCTGACAGACGAGGCACCTACAAACTGCAGTGCCTCCCTACCATACCAACCATACCAGCCTGCCTGCCTGCCTCCTCCTAGCAATAGGTGGTTGAGTGAGGGAGAGAGAGCATTCCTCGGCATTCGAATCAAGCCGAATGACTTTAAGACTTTGAGCCAACTTTTCAACGTAGCAACCGAAGCAAGATGCCGGAGCTGCAGCAATAAGTGCTAGTGCTAGTAGTGCTGCTGCTGCTGCTGCTCTCTCCTGACAAATGCGCGCTCACAGAGGCATACATCATCTGATACGAATGTCCACAATTTGTCTCAAATTCCAGTCCAGTCCAGTCCAGCCCAGTCCAGCCCCGGTCCAAGCCCAGCCTTCAGGCCGACCAAATTGCTCGAATTGTCCAACCCGGCCAAGCCTTTCTGCAGTCATTTGAAGTTGTCAGAATCATTATCAGAGTTCGCGAGAATAATTAGCTGCTCAGCTGCTCTACGCTGTTGCAGTTGGAAGGAAAGGAGAGACTCCAAGGGCCCACGTCCCCCTCTCTCCTTTTCCATCCCTCCCTGCCTCCCTCCCTTTCTGCCATGGAGGTGGTATTGGTAAGGCAAGGGATGGGCCTCCAGAGGGATCATGGATGGACTGGACTGGACTGGGCACTGGAGGGAGAGTGGGCGCCTGCGGCCAAGCGGTGATTTAAGAATTCTTATGTATAGCGGCTGGTGGGCGGAGGCAAGGATGTTGGGCTTTGAATACGTGACGAACCATGTCAAGAGCACGATCCCAGTGACGACGACCCCAATGCCAATGCACGGACTTCACGCAGTCGCGGTTTGACCTCGTCACCAGTCCAGCCAATCCTCGGGCTTGTTTTTTCTCTCACCTCTCTCGCCCTCTCTCCACAGCGATCCATGCGTTATGTGAATGGCAAGTTGACCTCTGGACTGGAGACGATCATCAGATACCCACTCGTGGTAGTTTAGTTCTCTTTCAGCCTTCTTAGTTCTGCTTTGAGCTATTTCATGAGGCCAAGTAAGATTGTAAGATAAATCAGAGCAGCCAGTGGCGGATGATCTTTCGCCTACGGTGTTGTTGTTCTGATCATACTTCTCATGTGGTCCAATCATCTATAGCCCCATGTGCTATTGCTGAAATCTTCAGTCTTCAATGCCCTCTCGACGTACATGATATGTGCATGTTAGATGATTATCTATTGTAGTGAGTCTTCGATGTGTATTCCAGGATGAAAAGGTAAAACAACCTGTTTCTTAAAGGAACATCGCCGAAATGTATTACCCCTTGTGCAGTAGATACTCAGAGCTCGAGTATTGAATCACTCGAGTGATTCAATACGTACCATCACAAATACTGGTCAGCATGGCAGGACGTATGAAGTTATTGGAGGTCCAGCATCTACTGTGACCATATTATACCCAACCAGATGTGAATAGACGAAGTGCTGCCTACAGTGGTATCAAAAAAAGTTGCTCATCGACACAACAAACTATGCTGATATAAACTATAACCAGGACATTACATGTCGGCTATGTCATAGATTTTGGTCAGATGTTGCTGCTATGGTTGTTGTGTTGAATCTATAGATAAAGCTTCAAAAAATCTGTGTCTCCTGTCCTAAGTCAAAGCGGAATCTTGCGGTTCTAATATATAAAGAAGCTAAATCTACCTTCACTGCCCACAATCTGAGATGATTCTTCTCATGAGTGAATAAAAAGAAGATAAAAGCATAATTCTCCTCGTTCAAACTCATACATGCGTTTTGCTTTCAGTATCTGCCATGAAACTTTCATCTGCTAATATTATTCTGTCGCGGGAATTGTTAGCATTATACTTGATGGTCGACACTGACAAGAAAAATAAGACCTTAACACAAAAGAAAGCAGATGATCCGACTTGGAATTTTTGCACCGATTTCTAGGCAACACGAACTCAGAACCTTCTTTTGACGAGGCATGCCTAACATGTAGAGATAAACATAAAAATGACAACTAGTTTTATACAAATGAGCTCTTCCCCACGAAAAGTGTTATCCACAACTTTCATCAAAATATTCTTAGCGATAGATACTCACGTACTAGAAAACTTAAACAATTCTCACAGATAGAGATCTTATTATTTTACCAGCTAAAAATAAACGTGGAACATGCAATTCGATACCAAGAGACCCACCAGAGCATGGCCTGTACAAGACGAGGGAAGGGGCGGCAAGAAAACAGGTGGAGTGACATCTCTTTACCTTAGTTCCGCACGAAGCACGTCATAATCATTTACACGAGGTTTCATAAATTTATTCTTGCTATGCATTTGCATACCCAACACTCCTCTTGAACGGTCAGCAAGGAAAAGTTTGTAAATCATTGCCTTCAAACCAACTTTTTTTCTCATCAGAGTATCATTTAGAAGTGAAGGTCTCATGTGGACTCCTCTGAATAAAATATTCCATAGCTCCCGAGTGATATTTCTCGCAGACAAACTTGTAATATACACAACTCAGTTCTAGAGTGTTGGATATTGGTATTCTCCTAGATCTTGATTTCTTATTCCTAGGTGCATAAACGGTTGAAGTTACATTTGGTAGGTTGAATATTGATGACTATAAGTAATATTATCACATACTTACATGCAATAAATAATGATTTGGATAGTGTATAGGTTTTATGTCAATGACAAAAGTGTTTACATGACTCATGTACACAAGAATCGTATTAAATAACTCGCAATGATATCATTAGGGATATGATATTTTGAATGATACAGAATTGTGAATATATTACATGGAAAATTTTGAATCCAAATACACTCAAATACATTTATGATTTAGAAAGAACAATCTAGGGTTGCAGATGTATAATTATTGATATTACACATGATATAATTTGGGTGTGGCTGGCTATAACTCCCTTAGAATTAATTAGCCATCATCCTACTATACGCTAGTTACTCATGGGTGGCGTTAGGTTATAGGTTCTGTGGGATGAGTAATAAATTTCGCGGGTTTTATTTCTTTCCGCTCTTTTACCATGATGATTCCGTGGCAAGAGCCACGTCAAACCCAGTGGAAAATAATCTGCGTCGTAAAAGTATGTAGGCCACTAACTAGAGAGTCGCTCAATCATCCTTGCTAGAGATCAATTTCAATAAATCGTCCTACTTCGACGTGACTACGATTTACTTGACTTTGGTAATCATGCCATGCATCTAACCTAAATAAGAGCCATCACTTAAGGACATAATTGCCAATATTGTGCAATTTTTTTCATCTAATAACATTGTCAAAACTATCTTTCACAATATGAAGATGATATTCTTGCTTGCAAGCCACGAGTATCATCCAAGTGAGCGGCTCAAGGCACTTAGTGATTCCAAACTCAACGCTTAATCGGATTTAAGATTTTCACGAGCATTCCATGTTTAAACATAAACAACAAACATGCATGATACTTTTGCTAATTCCTTCTCTTCAACAATCATAGCAAATAATGAAATCTTTTGAATTCCAGGAGTTCATCGATACTCAACATTTGGAGTATTGTAGACTATCCAGTCTGGAGCTGGTCTTATCATAGCACATGGGAAAAATTGTACCGCGATCAATTTTGGCACCCTTCAAGCATTTTTGTTAGGAGTTGGTTTTGGCAAACTACATGTAGTGCATAAAAGGTCTCCAAAAATTATGACTTCCTACAAGTGTTAGTTGTAATGACATCCTGCGCAGGCTCCTAACGAAGATCAGACGAGAGAGTAAGAGAGCAACAACTCTATCCACCATAGGGGACAACATTCACCGTGGATCTCGAACGCGGAGGTGGCAAGCATGGGTTTAACGTGGCTCTTGCCACGAAGTCATCATGGAAGAAGAGCGGAAA
This sequence comes from Marchantia polymorpha subsp. ruderalis, assembly GCA_037833965.1. Lineage (NCBI taxonomy): Eukaryota > Viridiplantae > Streptophyta > Marchantiopsida > Marchantiales > Marchantiaceae > Marchantia > Marchantia polymorpha. Next base: position 2,318,117 of record AP031357.1, read on the forward strand.
GAAGGAAAACCCACAAAGTTTATTACTCATTCCACGAAACCTATAACCCAATGCCATCAATGATTGAACAATGTATACAGTAGAAAATGTCTAAGTTAATACTGCCGGGACCGATGCATCTGTATTAATTTAGACAAGATATTAATAAAAAGAGGATCAATAAATAATTCTATGTTCGCGTCATTTGTAACATTCGAGAGTATTGCTCTTTCAAGAGATATTCAAACCTTGGTTCAAAGAGGCTTGATACTGGAACCGAATGTATAGTCGCAATCTCATCGACTATCATGCTGAGCGCAAAGTTATTTATGTTTCAACTCAAGAGCAAATTGTGCATGAGCTCTCCATCAATACTGTGCTAGAAGATGAAGCGAAGACCGACGAAGAATCAAAAATCTATTTCCGTGGAGGCAACTGAAGCATTCTAGTGTGCAAGTTTGTTGTAACAGTTCTGGACACAGAAAGACATCATCTATCATGAGATCCTTGCTGCCATCCAGATAATCAAAGATAAGATTAGCATTATGAGGTCTTGCAAGCTTCTTTGGAATTCAATCTCGGTATAATTTTCCAAGGTTTAGCGGCCCAAATGTAGAAAATTTGTGTTAAATCTATGTTCCTCATAGTGTTTATCAATATTAAAAATATTTGGGATCGCAAGTGAAGTATCAATTATTAAATTTTAGAGATTTATAAATAAATGTATGAGAATCGACTTGGGATTGGACCTCACATATTAACTATAACATATTATTAATTTAGGCAATATTAATTTAGAGAGATTCTACGGTAGTAGAGTGAGAGCTAATTGACTCTAAGTGAGGGGAAACTAGCCGCCCCTACATTTTCTATGTTGATTATTGTACATATTCTTGTATGGGCTACAGGAGACAAAGACCTCAAAAATAAAGCTATGTGGAGATTTAATATTAGTTATTATAACATTAGAATAATGAAGCTATGTATGCGAATATCAATATGTTTGTGAAAGTTAGCATAAGATTTTGATTTGTTATGCGATATTGGGTATCACTATCTCTGATTTATTCTATGTTTCATTTCAAACAAGTTACAATCTGATATTGACAAAATTTAGCTAGTGCTAGAAATAGTAAATAAAGCCGTGGATATTGACGTTGTATAATAATCTACATCAATTGATCTACATTATTTGGATCTTTTAGATGAATGTTGATTATAAAATGTATTGTGATTATATTGTGGTATAGCTCTTACAATCTCTATGATTTCATATTTGTAAGATTCATTAGTGTAAATTTCAAGAAAATATTAGATTTCATCGTTTACATGATAATTCATTTGGTCCCTACTATGTTGTTATGCCTAAAATTCCATGATAATCATATTTTTTATAGTAAAGAATTATATACCCTAAAGTAAAATAAAACCTAGAAAATTTATATAAATTTCAAATTAATTTAAAATATAAAATACGACTGATTCATATATACTAAAAATAAGTAACTGATATTGTTAATTTCTTTGAATGAAAATGAGAAAGAAATGTTTCAAGTTATTTTCTTTGGGACACATTATCTGATGTAAAACCTAGAATAATGCTACAATTTTTAAGTTCCAATTTTTATTTTATGGAATGCCAAAATCTTGAAGATTTATTTTCACATCATTAAATATAAGTATATGATCTAGATTAGCATTTATACAGTATATTAAAATTTTTTTTTCTTCACACAGCAAATAATTTATACATTTAAATTTTGTAGAATTTAGAGTTAAGCAAACATATGAATGAAAGTGAATTATATCAAAAACTGGTGCACTTATCATAATTTTCAGTTTATGTGTAGTAATAATAAGTAATATTTCAAAAATCTCTATGGGTAATTTGGAAATTTTTGGTTTATAGATGGATAACATATATTCCAAAATTCCAATTTATTTTTTGAGATTTTTTGCAGTTCTGCAATTTAAGTTTAAGACTAATAACAGTACAGTGCGTGAATCATTCAGCTTTGGGTAAAATTTGAACTGAAAATTATTTAAAAAATTTTTCTCACTTTTAAACAATATTTCCGAATAAAATTTGAAGTACTGGAATGATTCCTCATTCCAATACACTTGTGGTTCATGATATGTTTTGCGTTGAGAAATTTGTCTGAGCTTTGCTTTTAATAGAGCTAACTTCTACAAGTTTCAATTATGTTGGATAGAAATTTTGAAAACAAAGTTGAATTTTGTTAGAATTTTAAGTAAAAAATGGAATTGCCTTTATATCGATAAAACAGTGAATGCATTCTTGTTAGGAAGTTTGACTTTTACATCATGTTCCCACTGGACCTCTCATTGTGCTGCCTGATCTGTTTCGATTCCAAAATACAAAATCTATTCTGTTCACAAGACCATAACAATAGACAGTAAAAGATTGCATCACAACTATATTGACGCTTTCTGTGCTCTTGCACAGAATTGTATCAGAAAAATATTGGAAGAGGGTCCTACAAAATATAATACGTAGGAGCAGACACAAAATCTGCACAGTAGAAATAGAAATCAAAGAGTTACGATGCAGGTGGGGATGTGGTCACACTCGTTCGAGGGTCGACATGCACTATGCTCATGGGCATCGCTGGAGCCGTCAATCTAGCGAAAAGGCAGGCGGCGGTGGGGTCTGCTGGTCATAGATTGAAGCCAGGAAGCGTCGAAGAATGAGACAGCAAGACATCTTTATATCTTGATGTCGATCTGGTGAATACTTCCCATTTGTTCTGAACTAGGGTTTCTCGTGCAGCCTTATAAATTAACCCGACTCTACATGTCATACGCTGTTACCAAATCTACGACAAACTTGTCAGATGCGGGCCACCTGGTGAACACACGCACAACATCGGTTCGATTCAATCAATGTGGGGTTTCGAAATTGACGGGACAGTGTAAGACGCTTCAGATATGGTTATAAATTGCTTTTCCTCGAGAAAGAGGTGTGGATGGATGCGCCGATGGATGGGCGGCTCGTGGATTCATTGAGATGCATCATACGACGCCCGCTACATCGCCCGCCATGGCCGCAAACACTCACAAAGTTCATATACTACATATCTCTCTCTCTCTCGCAATCTCTCTTCGAATCTGCGTTGACACCGTACCGGACCCGACTGAACTGAACTGGACTCCATCAAAAGTCTTCGTCCCTAAAGGTTGCTTGCGCGATAGCAGCAGCTTTTGTGGGAATTTTGATCTCCGCTTTAGGGCATTGTAAGGCTCTCTCTCTCTCTCTCTCTCTCTGTATTGGACATGAATGTCGACTTGTTCTTCTTTCATCTTCTAGGCGTACTTGACCTATGTTCGTTTCGCCGATTAGTGGTTAGTAACCTTTCCGTTGATGAAGAGATGTGCTTAATCTTCTCGTCGTTAAATATCTCGAACTCTTCCATGCCGCACGCCTTCTCTCAGACACGGAAGAGAGGTCTCGGTCTTTGTCTTCCCTAGCTAGCTAGATAGGCTACTTGGAACATTCTCTTTGGAAAAATACACTCACGTCCTTCGATTCCAAATTTTGTGAACATTGCACGTCCACAGAGTAATGGAAGAACTCCCATGCCTCCCATTGTCAGCTTGCTTTCAAGAAGTCCTCTTGCACTAGACGACTTCTTGATCAAGGGCGAGAGCAACTCTTTCACATGGTACAGTATGTGACTCCAAGGCATGTCAGACCACTCTCGGGAGTTCGTCACTTGGCTTCACGTTTCAAAGACCCGGTGCTCAGTGGCAGAGGATGCTAACGTGACGTGAAGCAACAGAGAATCGATCTAGACATTACAATAAGTGTCCGCCTTACAAACCAACCGTGCAAGTACATAGTGAACTCGTACGTGCATGCAAAGTTTGAGACTTCGTTGTTGACATAGCCAGCAGCTTGGTCTCTTTGTGTGATGGTTGCTACTACGGTGCACGTCATTTCGGGGGCAATGCAATGACGATAAGAGTACAGTACTGTACTCTTAATTCTATTTTGAAACTCTTGTGTCTGAGAATCATTGTGTGAATGCGGACGACTCAATCTCAACTTTACCTTAACACTGCACAGGAAGAAATCCAGAGCTCTGTGCACCAAAACTACTAAAATGTTTCTGACCTGGTCATCTTCCAGTGCACTCTAACGGGAAATCGCCATTTCAGCCCTTGGACGAGTTGGACTCCACTTCGAAGTCAATGCTGTATAACTGCATAGTAATTATGATGGCGGCGAAGGCCTTGGAAAGTCGGGCATGGAGCATTACTTCATTCACTTCGAGGAGTCATATGCAGATTGGATTTTGGATAAATACCCGAGATTTTGGATATCAAAAGGTGGACCTCCAAGAAGTGTACACTTGTGTGGGGATGGTGAACATTCGAAATATCTAAGCTATTAATCCGGTCAGATTTTTTTTACCATTCTTGCGCGCTCCATATTCAGTGGTAGTGGTAGTCTAGCGGCCAGCTATTTTCAGAACAAAGTTCTCATGACTCGTTGGCCACGAAATTTGTGAAAAATTAGATTCTGAGTATCCACAAGTACAACGGACATACTAGAGGGATCACAATGAAAGTCGTGACCAACAGTGATCAGTCTACTTAACAAATTAAAGTCCACGAATTGTACAAATCATGACAGTAATTCGAACGTGGTACATAATAATTTCAACTAGCTAAGAAACTTCCGAATCAACCAAAGTATAGATATTCTTTGATTGATATGAACAGGATAATATATATAAAAATATAAAAATATATTTTTACATACCCTTAAAGAGATACATACCATACTCAAAAGTTGACTTAATTTAGTATATGTGAATCATAGCCAATTGGCTTATCTCAATGTGAGGAAATAACAGATCTCTACCATGATGTTCCAAATTACAATAGCATTGTATGCATTGAATTAGACATGCATGAGGTTTAATCTCATTCCTATAGACCTCACGAACGCAAAGAGCATGGCACCATTTTCTGGAAAAAGGAGCAAAGCTTTTCCGCTAAATATCATGTGAGTTTTATAATATAGATATCAATGTTCAGTGTCGAGAGAATAAGTCCACTTGGCTGCAGAATATCGGAAGAACTTCACAGGAGTGAGGAAAAATATCTGATCGGTTGAGTGTCTTACGGTATGGATGTCTGGAGATCTGCGCTAATGGATTACACATAAAACATGGCCGAAAAGCTGTTGTTTTTGTAGTTGTCTTGTACGTTACCATCATGTCAGGGAACATGGTTCCGAATGAGAATATCGTTCTTAAGCCTCACAATTAGGCTAAGCAGACGTTGTCTCCCAATGGTCCACGTGGCTACTTTCACAACGACACGTGATACGAGTCCTGACGACAGAAAGTGAACACTCAGCGGTGTCAGCTCTGACGAGTTCACTTACAGACCTCTCGCTCCCCTCCCTCTTTCTCTAAATCTATCACCTTTCCGCAATGCCAGCTCCATAATACTGTACACCGAAATTCACTTCATCTAACTGTCACAGATGATGCCCCGGCAATGTCAGATTCCATTTCAGCCTTCTTACATCTCTTCCTTCGCCCATCATGGGCTTTCAGAATGCTGCATTGCAGCAGTGGTTGTCGTAAGAGAGTCGAGACTCGAGTGCGAAATCTCAACAGAAATATATTATTGTGCTTTTGTGCACCTGGCGAGTAACTGCACCCCGGTTCACACTTTCCCCAGACTACCGCGGTAGAAGTAGATATTCGAGGGCGGGCGACATAAGAAACCAGCCGGCCATGAAACTGGTGTAGAAAGCTGCCGGGTAAAACGGAACCATTGGAAGTAGATGTTGTCGTCGCCGCAGCTGCATTTGTTTGAAAGCCTAGCCGTGAGGTTCGGAGCTCCTGACAACTGCTGCTGCTGCTGCTGCTGCTTCTCCGGTGTCTGGCTCTCTTGTGATTTCTTCCAGCATCCAAACCGCTTGCTCTACCCTCAATTGCGATCAGTTGTTTCCGAGACCATCAGCCAGACATCAGACATCAGGGACAGAGCGATGAGTTACACAGTGAGCTAGTAGTGGACGGCTTCACAGACACTGAGTCCTTGCTGCTGTTGGGCAAAAGTGGGGACCATGCAGCTGAAGTGAATGGACATAACCACTTTTTTGCGAGTTCAGTTGGTGTATGTTGCATATGATGTCGCAAACAGGAGTGCAGTGGTTGGATGAATGGAGGTATCATGATGGTATCGTGCTCTGACGGTGTAGACTCTGGAGCGACCGGACGTTAAGTTCTTTCCTAGAAATCGCCCATGACGTGAATCCAGTACGTCTGAGCGGTATGGACCAAGTGTCAGATATATTCATACTTGGACTCTAGTGCAGAAAACATGTTACCTTCGCAGCTGCAAACTGGATTCCAAGCTTTTGAAAAGTCAAAGCTGCATCCATTTTGTATTTGCAAAGAAACATCTGACCATTATTTTACATGGCGACTCAATCCAGAGCTCTCAAACACTTACGATAGTCTCGTAACTCTCAAAGCGTCTCGACGTGCACAAAGTCCAGCAGTATGTTGTGGAAAGCTAGCCGGTCGAGAACAATGCTCGCCACTTTTCTTACAACTTGACGAGAATAGAATCAATCTGGCTCGCGCATTCATATTTTATAGTCGCATGCAACGAGGAGCTGATCGGACCCCTCGACCCCTCGGATTCCAGATGACAGTCCCCAAGGCGTGCTCTCTTGTGCTGGCCAAAGTCGACTCGACTTTGTTGTTCAAAGTCGTCTCCTCACCTTAAGCCTCCTTCTTGACCATCAGACGAAAGAGCATATCCACAACTGCTGTCGAATCTCAACTGTTATTACCTGCGAGTTGAGGTAAAGCAGCTCGACGAGTTAGAGTAATGATCTTCTTCTTCAGTCGAAGTTCTCATCGCTTTTAAGGCCTTGAGCTGAAAACTTGCTGGCCCACAAAGTGTTCGCTCACATCGGGACAGACCCAGCTCACAAGACCCCTGACTGTGGATGACTCGCTGATGCTAGTGTGCAGGATACGTAGTCTAGACACCGTAAATGGCCAGCCAAATTCGACCTTCTGTCCTGGCGGTTTTCTTGTTTTGCCGCATATGCCGCGTTAGGGAAATTCCTCCTTCTCCTTTCCTTGATTTCTTTGACATTACCACGAACCAGCGCCAAGGCAAAAAATTTGCTATCAACTGGGTTTTTGTCAAAGTTGCACTTATCTTCAGTTGACTGCAATAGAGGACCAGGACAGGAAAGTGATGATTGGATATAGGCAGACTTCAGATTGTCTTCTTCGCCCGACCATGAACTGAGAACACTTAGACAGTCTCAAGTTGATCTGAACACATTGACCATGACTTGCTCTTGGTTCGATTGCCTTCTATTTTGAAAAGGCATCTACTTCGGTCCAGAAAACATATTCACATTCACATATTCACGCCCATCTCGATGCCAGAGTAGACGCTTGTATTCCGCATAATATACTGTGTCAGAAAACTTCGTGAACTGCCTACAACCTTCGGCCGTGACTTGTAAGCTTCCGAATTCACCCGCCCTCTAATTTGTCCAGCTATATCTCCTCTGACTGCATGGGGGCAGAGCTCAAGGAGTTAGGCCTTGCTGGATGATTTTACCAAATCACAAATCACTTGTCAAAACAAAACTCGTGGGCTTATGGAATTGTTTCCGGAGTACTGGAGTGTTGGCCAAGTGCAGGTGACGACAGAAGTCATTCGGTAAGTGCTTTCATTGGCTTCTCTTGACAGCTTCCCACATCCATTTTGTGCCACTAGCTTTACGTTAGAGACTTATCTTCTGCTCCCATCCGTATTCCTGAACGGTGTTGTGTGGAAGCAGATACCGTAGTGCTGAATCTGACGTCTACTGTGGTACCTTGAGCAGCAGATAATCTTCTCGGGAGCCGGAACTACATCCACTCTTACGAACTCTCTGCCGAATTTTGTGCCCTTATGGTTCTGAACGTCAGTTCGTGTGAAACTCCGACTATTGATCCATATCCACAAGCAAATCACTCTCAAGTCGTAGATTCAAACTGGACAGAGGGGATGTCTTTTGTTCAGTCCATGTCTCTTTCAGTGTGTACAAAAGTTGATCCAAACGGCAGGGCACGTTATTTCGGTACATGATGCGAATATACATAAACATGTATGTGTTAGCTGCGAGCTCAGGCAGCTTACATGTTCCCAGCGTGGATATATGTTACGACCAGGAGGACCTTCCAAACCAGCTTGTGGTTTGTCGGAAGACTAAGGAAGAGCCTATCAATGTAATCTAAGAGTAAGCTACTGCGAGGTCACAACCGTCTGTTGTATGTGTCTTCTACCAGCTCAGCTAAGCTGAGCTCGACTAAAATGGACCTGGCTGCATGAATCTAAGTCGAAACCCGTACAAACAGGGATCATTCTTCTCAACCTACTCCTGTCTAAAGAACAAAGTCTATGGTCGTCTGCGTGTATGACAAAGTGAGTGTAGGGATTCAGCGGCCACCACCTATTGTAAAGTTTGGTAGCCCTCGACTAACATCGATCTCCTAGTTCTTAGAGTTGCTAAAAGCCCATACAGGAATACCAATACAGAACTCACAGCCATTGCTGCACCGAAGAGCAGAAGTGTGCTGAAGAGAGCTTCCAAGAAATCTTCGGGTTTATGATCCGGTCCACCATCAGCATGATTTTGAGGTGTAGATGGGACGTCGTCAACATGTGAAGGTGGACCTGGAAGTACAGAAAGACTTTGTTATAACGATAACGCTTCCTTTGGTCTGTCAGTTCAGCTCACTTTGGGGGACACTCGCTAGTTCTGAGGGCACGAAATTTAGCTTAAACGAGAAGCACAACGTTCCCATGACTTGAAACTGGTACTAACTTCATGACCGATTTTGGACGAAGAATGTGACTCGAACTTTTACATGTTGTAGGTATTTTTATGAGTCAATGGATGAGAGGGACAGGCGCAGAGATGAAGATGCGTCTGGTACGGACGCTCTATTAGAATGGTCCATTATGGGGGAAATGGTTTGACATGTAGACACCTACTCTGACCCTCTCCGAACATATAACTTTTTGTCATGTGGAGTCCAATTGCGAACAAGTCTCTCAAGTCCCCCGAAGATGTTACAAATGGTCTAAATGCCGAGAGATTCATGTGACCTAGACTCATAGCAGCAACAGGTTAACCGGGATGTAGTGTCACAACTTTCAGTCTGTATAAGATGCGATCGGCAGTGCAGACTCAGTGCAGTCAAGAATCAGATCCACCCCAACGAAAGATGTGGCAGATATTTCCAAGATAGAGATTCAGGTGTGCAGAGGATTTACTTGGTGAATGAGAAGGTCGGGAGGTAGTTGAAGAGCATCAGAGTTTCGAGTGATGTCAAGTGTAACGTCATACCTGTCACAACATGAAGCAAGTAGGTCGAAGTCGCAAGCTTGTGCGACGAAACATGAACTTTTACTAGTGCTGTCGACGTGTTCTTCTTCAGCACCAGCGAGGACCCAAACATGTCGGCCTCCATGGTGTTTGAAGTGAATTTTACTCTGAATTTGTCGTTTTCCTGGGCAGGGAACAAAGCAGGTCCATGTGCGTGAGCGTTAGAGCTGGAAGCCCAGCTCACAGGTTTTAGAAACCAAAACCTTTAGAATACGAGTCTCAATTCTAGAATTTGAGAGTTATCAACCAGGTTTGCATTCAGGACTGACAGGGGACATATCATCCAGCGATAACCTTGAGGAAGCCCTGCTCAAAGACCGTCAGATGGAAGGTCTTCAATCTCTCGGAAATGCTCGATCTATGGGGCATGATGCGCAATGATCCCAGAAAATGAAAAGCAGTCCCACACCTTCAGGAGGCCTCTTGAGAACTCTGGTGCAATGAGCAGATGAATTAGGAATATAACAGGCGAGGAGAAACTTCTATGTAACACTTGCAATGACATCGCTCGATTAGGTTGTGGCATAGTTTCTCGTACCTTGCCAAGAGCCAATCTGGCTGTGACATGAAGGTCGTTGACATCTTCAGGGACGACGACGGTGTAATTGAAGTTAGTTGAACTGAAGGGAGGTTGCATTTGGCCCTCGGGCACTTGCAAGTCTGCTAACAGTGCGGGTGGTCGGAAAAGTCTCTCCTGCTGAATACGACGCTGCCTCATCAGGACGCTACTCTCCTCTCCGCTCAAAGTACGTTGTTGAGAGAGACTCACAAACAGGACGAGGAACAAGAAGCCATATGCACAAAACTTAGCATTCGGAGTTGGCCCCATTTGATGAGAGTTCAATTTGTGAGGTTTAATTCTACAGTGGGACGAGGAATGAATGCTGTGTTGGAATCAACTTCAGCTTCGACTCCAAGGAACTCGGATGATTAAGAGCCGGACTGACGATACACCCAAGGAAAGGACAGAGTAGATGGAAGGGCTTGAAGCTGCAGTCGTTAGCAGGCAGGCAGGAGGCGACTGGCTAACAAGCGCTAAGGCTCAAGGAAGGATTCCGAGCAGAGGAACGAGACACAAATTTCTGGTAAGCTAATCGAGCGGGAGATTTTAAGTACCCACTCAATCACCCCAATCACGTGAACTGTCGGGAAGAAAAAACTTCTGGGGCTCGATCTCTCGTTCTTCAACCATCAAATCCGCAAGGGAAATTCAACTCAAACCCAATGTGGATCAGGCAAACCAGCCTGTTCCTCAGCGAAGCTCGCGACGGGTCTCACAACGTTGCGTGGTGGAAGTTGCTCCCAATGCTCGCTCGGCGTCTCAAAATTCTTGTGTGAGGACGGAAAAAACGAACCGACTGTTGGTGTCTGACAGGTAATTCAATCATTAAAGATGGAAGCAGAATGAGAGACAGTGTCCGAGAATCACAGAGCGCATTTGACGCCTCGATGCGGCACGATCTGCATGCCAGCAATCTGAGACGCACACACGGCCATCGGGAACCTATAACACTCGTAAATTCCGCACTAGATCCGGCGGATGGACCTCCGAAACTCTACAGTGAGCACAACAACGCTTCGTCCCGAGACTCCGGATTCCAAATCTCGTGGCCTTGTGGCGTCAGCACCGTGGCTGAGGTTCTGGATGGACAGGCAGCCCTTTAATTAGTCGACCCAGAGGGCCCTCAACTGCGATTCACCCTCCCAATATCCGCAGCTGACGTTACTCACCACTCCGGCTCAGGAATCAGGACAACGAAGCTCGGGACCCCACTCGTCCCGAGCTTACTGGGTCCGACTGACGCAGCACCTGATCTGTGGCAAGCCAAGTCAAAGGATCCTTTTCTCGTCGACGCATTTCCTGGGTGACACCCTCGATCCATCTAGTCGACAGATGGATAATCTAGGATAAGAAAAGTGAAGGTGTGTGTCCAGATCTGAGATTGATGATTGGAATCTGCTTTCCTTAGGTCGAAGGGAGTGCAAGGGAGCGAGGAGGATGCTGATGAGGATGTTATTAAGAGGATGAAATGCAGGTCCGCATCGAAGTGTCACTCTCATCTTCGCAGACTGTGGACATGTCTTGGAACGGGACGCGGACTTGAACACAAAGTGTGTGGCATATCCAATACCGGAGAGTGGTGGGATGGCAGTCTAGGTATCAGACTGCATGGGAGCCATCGCTGTCGGTGGACGGTCGAGATTTTGGTCGCAGACTCGAATCCGATTACGATTTCGAAACATGTCGGATGGCTTTCTTGGATGGATAGTGCGGGGTCGCTCGTCTCAGTCCTCGCTGACAGAATCGAAATGAGTACAGCTGATACGATTCGTGGATCCCTCAGCGAGTCCTGCTTTTCTGCACAGGTGTTGCTTTTTGCGGGATTGACTGTTGACTCCATTACTGTACGTAACAAATGTAAGCAAGCAACGACGTAAAGCCTAATCGTCTCGATTCTCTCGATCCTCTTCCTGCGACGAGTACGCATATTCGAGTGGGACATGTCGCTCCCGCCGTAGGGGAGGTTTTATCTATCAGGGTAGTTACAAACCAGAGCTCTTCTTTCAAGCGTATTTGATCGAGTCCTAGCATCATAGGACAGTCGGCACCATATTCTTCAGGAATAAGGCCAACAAAGCTCAACCCAAATCGGACGCTCTAGTCGAAGAACTCTCTCGATTCGACCGATGAGAAATTTGTCTCGAACCAACGCCTGGAGGAAAAGTATAATTGAACCGGCCCATCTTCGACATGGTGCGGATGAAAAGCTTCTCACCTCGAACTCAGAGTGTTTCGAGTTGGATCACATAGTGACAATGCAGCTACTTCCATTCTGTTGTCTTACAGTAAGTTCATTCTGTGCATATCAAGGATGTGAGGCGAGCCAATTCCATGGTGGGAATCTCGTTATAAAAGCACCCACCATCGACCTTGCCTGCCTCTCAAGTCACACCTGACTCCCAGAAGCTGATCTACATACATCCTCCAGCGAGTCGGTCCTCAGAGTGTGAAGGATCTTCGTGGACGCTGATAGCTCCAATGCCTAGAAAGCATCATCCATCTATCCCTTCGATGAGCCCTGAATCAATGACGGAATTGGACATGCGATTCTCAAAAGTCGCCGAACGACAGCATCCGGCAGTGAGTGATTTGACGCCCCAACCAAACTCAATTCAATTCCGAGTGATGAGAAACAAAACTAATATATGGGATCTCGTTGGCTCCACCACTCTCGCTCAACTCGGCGTGCGTGCGTGCTTGATCAGCAAAGCTGCGTGACGCTACGCAGATTCTGATTCTGATTCATCCGTTGCGAGATCAGAGCGGAAGAGTCCATTCCACGATGGAATTCATTATCGAATGAAGTCGCTGGAATTCCACAACCTGCTACAGACCGAATCACGAAGAACCCGATCATCGGTCCACAGAGTAAGTGCGAGAATCAGGACCGAGAGGCCTCAGAGGATGCATCCTCATCGGCCACAAAATCTCCAGCAACGTTCAACGATGCGGCGATCGCGGTCGTCTGTTGCTCGATGGGAAGGAAGAGGGAGATTCGGTCGCCTCTCGACACATGGAATTCCCGTCCCCGTCCTAAGGCAAGGCCTCAGGTTTTGTTGGATCGTGGGATTCGACGACCGCTCTCTGCCATTGCCTTGCGGGAGCTGGGAGTCAAGTTCGATCGACGCCACCGTGGTCAGAGTGCATGCATGCGATCCATCCATCCTCCACCTCCACACAATCCAGCTCAGCGTGCAATGTGTCTACAGACTATTTTATGGCAAATGGTGGACCAGGGCAGAGCTCACATCTGGCTCGCGCTCCTCGTTACAAGTGGACACGCACGCAGTCGAGCGAGCGAGAGGCTCGATTTGAAAATCTCCTGCTTCGTTTCGAGTCGTGTCGAGCGGATCGACGATCGACGAACCGGCCGATGATGAATGGCCTAAAACAGAATCCAATGTCGCGACCACGGATCGGTCATAAACCTCATCTCGTGCAGAGACCGACGCTGGCGCTAGCGACGAGCTGAAGGTTCCATTCCTCAGACAGCATCACTGCACGACGCCTCATCATCGCGTGATTGCACTCACTCACTCACTCATTCAGCGCAGTTCGCGACTCACATCTTCACCACACTTCCGAATAGAAAATCCGAAATCACAATCTCCGCTAGCACTCGTCGAATTCGATGGAATGCGCTCGCTTGGCAGCAGCGACGGCGCCGTGCGTCGCGGTTGAGCGCGAGCGAGAGCGAGGGTCGAGAACGCGAGCACAGTTTGCAGCAGCGCGGGCCAGAGGGCCCTCCGGAGCCAGAATCTCGATGGGCCCGATGCAGAGGCCCGAGCGGGCGCGGGCGGCGGCGTCGACGGACGAGACGATGCCCGAGCAGGCCGAGCGGTCGCGCCACCCGCTGGACCCGCACAAGCCCGTGTTCAGCAACCTGCTGCCCGAGTTCGCGCGCCCGTACCCGTCCTTCGAAGGCTGGTACACGCGGCTCTGGGACCCCGAGTCCAACTTCAGCGCCGGCATGATCATGGCCACGAATTACGCCACGCAGGAGAGCCAGGTCACCCTCGTCTTCACCCCCGCGCCTCGCGACGTCGGCCCCGACGCCTCCCCGGCCTTCGAGCTCCGCACCTACGCCGTCGCTGACATGTCCAAGGTCCGTTCCTCACAAACCCTGGCTCCCGTGGGCCTTCGCAATTCCGCGAATCATCGAAGCCGAGGCATTCAATTCATCGTGGAATCTTGAAATTCGCTCTCTTCGCGATTGATGCTTCGCTCGTTGCTTGTCCGAGCGATCGAACAATGCGAGAAATAGTAATGCATGTCCATTCCGCGCGTTGTTCCTATCCTCTGGGACCTCGAGACCCAATTCCGCGAATCATCGAAGGCAAGGCATTCAATTCATCGCGGAATCTCAAAATCGCTCTCGTCGCCTTCGATGCTCGGCTCGTCGCGAGGAAGAGTAATGCATGAAGCTATCGTGATGACGATTCTGATTTTCATGGACGAGCGCCGAGAGGTGAACCGGGCGAAGAGGTCGATGGACTGCATCTGAGCGGAGCGTGAGTGGTTTCCTCAGCCATGGCATGGACGAGTTCGTTTCGTGCTCGGCAGAGGGGACGTCTGCTGGCTGTGAATTCTCTGAAGCTCAGTTCGCCGGTATGTCGTTGATGCGCAGGAAGCGAGATTTCAAGATGGAGTGTACCGAGAGGATTGGCCGGCAGAGCCCGTTGGGTTTGAATGGGAGGCCCCCGGATTAGGGAAGCTCAAAATGACGGCTCACGAGACTCACCTCGACATGACTGTCAAAGGCTACAGCTTGAAGGCCCGTCTCACCGACGAGGTGAGCCTCTCGACTTGGAATTCGATCGTTCAGAAAATTTAAATTTAAGTAGATTTTTAATTTTAAGTTTTAAATTTAAAGCTCCACCGCGCGAGAGCTGAATCGCTCGCTGTGAATTGTTCGTGAATTGCATCATGTCTGTGTGAATTGGTCCAGATGGTCCGCGCGTTAGACGTGGGTCTCGATGGCACATGTCGTCGGATTTGTTAGGCGCAGAAACGCTGATGAGACTGGTTCGAATGTGCAGATTTTGTGGGACACCGAGCAGTCGGAGAAAGGACCGGAGGGTTGGGCCAAAAGCTTCCCCATTCCGACTCATTGGTACGTCTACAGCCTGGGCTCGAAAGCAGAGTACGAGTTCTCCGGACCCGATGGAGCTCTAGCGAGGAAGGGGACGGCTTTAGCCCATTGCGAGAAAAATTGGGGACTTACCTTCCCCAATGGCCATGTTTGGTTTCAGGGCTTTTCTAAAGAGAATGACGCTCAGGTCCGCATGTCCAAATTACTCTCACCCTCGTTAAGTGAAATGTCTCCTCACTGCCATTCGAGCTCTCTGTCATTGTTCGGATTCTGGAAGCTTGTGAACCTCAGGAACTAGAAGTCTCCAGTCACAAGTGATCGATCGAAGCGAGCGTCAGAATACGGAATCTCACGTGAGCTTGAGATCACAGCGAACACAGCGAGCTTTATCTCACAGTGCTGACATGATTGGTTGTATCTCCTCAGATTCTCGGCTCAGCCGCATTCTTCACTTTGGGAAGTGTGAAAACTCCATACATTGTATCTATGGGCTATCGATCGCCGGTGATTAACATCGACATGAGGACCAATGACCTCGGCACTGTGTTCAAAAATATAGAGATTAAACCTCTAGATGGTGAATTTTCCGTCACCGGCGTCAGTACATCTCACACCATCCAGGCAAGTATATCAAAATCAACTGCCTTCATTCATCGGGGTCGGCTACCGCCGGAGAATTTAATAGATGCTTCACACCTGCTTTCCGAAGTGTACATCAAGCACGTCCCCCATATATCTGACTAATCGATTCGTGCAGATTCACGCGAAAGCGAACCCCGAGACATTGTGCGAGTCGATTCTTGCTCCCATGGCGAAAGTGAAGTGGGAGTCCGCCTGCCGGGAGACGTTTTTGGCCGAGATCACGGTGGAAGTGTACGAGCACGCCGCATGGGGAATCGCTGGAGACGACAAGCTCATCGACAAGAGAACATTCTTGTACGCCGGACTCGAGTTCGGAGAAGATCTCCTGAAAGAAGCCACAGAAAACCTGAAGAAAGAGGACGAGGATAAGCAAGTCGAAAGATCACGAGCCATCGATAGTTAGGCTCAGAATGGATGATTGGAGGATGACTCCCACCGCGTTCATCCATCACTCATGAGTGTACAGTCCTGGGCTCTGCTGCATCATGCTCGTCTGTCTCAAGGTAGCATTCAATTTGCAGTCTTGTACTCTAACTTGTAAACAAGTGTACAGTGCGGAAGTCACATATTATTAACGAAGTTGAAAAGCAGTTCAGCTGATTTTTGTAGATGTGGGGACTGCAAATCTTCTTCGTAGCGTCTCGGTCTTCACTTATTTATACCACCGCCGATGATCTTTGTACAGAGAAGCGGTCTGCCATCGTCATGAGACAACTTCACAGTATCACCTCATATGCTCACATGCATGCGCCACGTGAAAGCTTGAGTGTGAAATCATTATATGAAGCAGTATAATTCACATTTTGAAGACGATGATTTGCCGCGGAAGTTGAGGTGACTTGCTTTAACTGTAAAATCTAATTATTTTCTATTTAACATTGAAAGTATGATCGGAGAAGGAAAAGTTCAGAATTAATTGGGACTGTTTCAGAACAACCCTACGGGCGGATATAGATCTGATTAGAACAGTACACATCGCCTTTACATGTTAATTTTCACACATGGTAAAACAAGTCGCACAATGCAATGGCAGGTAATTGCACAAACTAATGACCTTTCATGATATGCACTGTCTTTATAATAACTTCACAAACATATTCAGGTATAGCACATATGAGATTTAGTACATAGGCAAAAGAAAAACGTGCAGCGAAAAGGGAAATTGTCTATGTTAATATCGTGTTGAAAAAAAGCAAACATTGGCGAAAAATACGTAAGAATTACTGAGAATAATACTAAGATTGAAGATACGTACGAAGTAATATACACAAATGCCACATATAAATGTATCTATATATTCAATATACCTTCTTTTTTTTTTCCAAAATTCAGATTTTTTTGTGTATATAAACAAGCAATTAAAAGTGACTTCCTAAGAAAATTTAAGTTTAACACAAGTTCGTAATAATTTACACCATTTTGATTTTCAAATTCATATAGTTTAAGTCTAAATATCAATAGAAATGTATTAAGCTCCGTTCAACTCCAGTGGTTTTTCATTGGATTCGAATCAAGATAATTGCATTGATCTCAATCAACGTCGTGCATCTAATGATTATTTTATCATCATGAATAAGTTTATATCGAAAAAAAATAATTTAATGGAATTTCATACCAGCGGATTTAGATATACATATTCAATATTTATAAATTTTTCAATGAAATATATAATATATTAAAAAAAATCGATAAGTATATGTATAAATATGCATAAGTATAAATAAATAAAATGTATGATATCAACATTGAATGTTAAAAAATCCTTATTGATTACTAAAATAGAGGTCCAAAACTCCAATACCTGCATACATAATTTGCGGAAAAGAATAGATAGTGTTTACAATAATTAATTATTTTTTCATATAAACAAATTTATACTCATGAATTTCATGACCGGGATTTGTTATGGCTATTTGTTATACAGTGTAGAACACAGTGAATTGCGATCGCACAAGCTATTGCTTGAAAATCCTTCTGCTCCATCAGACGTTTCTTCGTGATGGACTTGCGGCCTTACGCAAAATGCACCGAATAATTCAAAAAAAGTTTCTCACACGCTGTCAGACATGATTAGCTCCGTATGTATTTTAAACCAGGCCAAGAGAATCCCAATAATAAATATAAGAGTATTGAGAACTACCTATATTCTACCTTTTAATCGGGAAAATGCAAATTGACAAGGAGAAAAAGTTGGAACATTTCTTTCATACTCCACCAACGTAAAGCCATTGTAGGTTCAATCTTAGCAAATATTTCTCATCAATTGACCAACATATTTTTTCTCTCTACAATACTTTTAACACTCAGCACCTTACACTTTCTGAGGTTGGTGATGCATTATGGCAATAGAAAGTAGTTCAAGGTAAGATCACTTTGGATATTAGTACTATGTAATAAAATTCACTTTGTACCCATCGATATTTCAACGCTATTAGCGATTAACCCATTTCACCTCATTGAAATATATAAAAGTGTGAAATTCTAATTTCATAATAGACATTTCTTTCTCTTCTTCTTTGTGAATCAATCCAAGAATTTTCATCAAAATCTTGAACTCTTGTCATCTCTTAACAGACCTCAAGTTCCAATGTTTGAAACAAATTTCCTAACAAAAATTAAGAGACATAATTTGCTTTTCATTATTAAAACGATATTATTAAAATCTCGAAAATCATCAATTTCTTTGGAATTAAACTGACGGTCAAAGTGATTCGTTATGAACTTTGAACGTAAAAAGCTTTTGCTCAGTTCGCATCATCATATGTTTTGCCTTGACAGTGATGTAAATTCGAAGGTACCGGCTAGTGCAAGTTTTTTAATTGATTATGAAGCATCTTTAACATTGTGTCAAGATTGTTTATAGTCCGACTTTTATCACATTCCACATCTATATTTGCCAAATGGCGATTTGCTTCCATCCTACTTCATCTTTATTGATCCGAGCTCATCCATATCACAAATTTGTTTGTCTATTACAGTATCATATAAAACAACATTCTAAAATTATGTCAATGATGGCCTTAACTATGATACTACAACTCTTTGTATGATTTTAAAGAGCATAAATTTATTTGCATATATGATGAAAACATGAGTAAAAATATACTTCATTTCTATAATATCAAACATATCTAAATGGGGTCACATGAATTCTCTGAACTCGTTGTGAATGTGAAGTTATAATTGAAACAATAAAATTATGAAATATAATCAATAGCAAATGTATATTCTAAGGATTTATATTCAGGCTTTGATTATCATGATTCTTAAGTTTCATTATGATTATTTATTCATTTTTATAAATTATTTTTTTGTAAATTAAATCTACGTTAATACATTGCTATTTCAAATTTTGATACAAATGTAGATAATAAAATAAGATGATTATTTTGTTTTTATAAGCTTAATTTTTTATTAAAAAAATTAAACACGAAGTAAGACATGTACAAATGAATTTATAAGAGTGAAAAAATTTGTAAAAATTTGAATTTCTTGTGACTTTGAAGACTAATAAAAATTATACCTAAATGAATAATTTGTGAGTGATGTAAAACTCAAAATTCAATATATAATTCAAGAATATTTTGAGTTAAGTCAAATGTGACTCCAAAACTATAAAAGCTTGTGATTGTGTTGTGTTGCACAAATGTTTTGTGGGTTTATGGCATTTCTTTATGCACATAATTTTTCATTCTCAAAAATGTACAACTCTGAAAAGAATAATTTTGAAAATCAAACATTTTCTAAGCAATGACATTTAATCAAAAGTTCAAATAGAATTAAAGAAAAAAATTTCCTCATTTATTATTCAAAAATTGAAAATTTATAATAGATTTTGAAGTTAATGATGTGAAATGATGATCAATCAATTATGTATAAAAATGACAAAGTGATTCAAAATCTTAAAAGGTAATTTTTTGGGTATTGAATAGTCAAATATTTTTAATTAGATTAAAGAATGTCTTCCGTGAATGTGCACATAAGATATTGTCCAAAGATTATGTTTGTGGCTCTTAGAACAAAAAATCATCAGAATTTTATGAACAGTATTGAAGTCGTGCTAAAAAAATTCATTTATCGACGTGATGCAATGATAAGTGGGGTCGAAAGATCTAACATTTTAATCGACCGTGAGAGACGGTGGAGTATGAAAAATTGACAGCACCACAAAATAAAACATTTATATTTCGTGATTAGACAATTGGCGAAGAGTGATAGCTAGCAGTTTCAAACAATCTGATACACGCCGAAGTTAGTGTTTATCGAGCAATAGTACGAGGTACTTAGCGAGCCAAGTCCGACAAAGAGGCTATAAAAGAGAATGAAAATTGTGTTTGCACATGAGTAAAAAAGCCTTTGGCGGGAATTAGTATCTTGAATGTTTGAATTCAATTCGCATAGAGTAAGTTTGAAAAGTTTTAGATTTCTTCTGATATTGAATTCAAAATTGAAATGAGTAGAATTAACCATACTGAACAAGATGACAGCAACAAAAGTTTGCGGTGCTACGGTTGACATTGCCAAAAAGGAAGGAGTTGGTCTTAGTGACAATATAATCTTTATGTAAATAAAGATTTGTTTTGTTGGAAGTTGAAATAAATATGTTGTCTGATTTGGATCAAAATGCATTGAGCAAATTTATATTAATTTTTTAATCATTTGTTTTTCTGTTCACTTGAACTCAAAATAAACATTCTTATAACGTTGGGAAACTCTAAATGTTTTAAATTTCCATAGGGGAAAATATTAAAACAATCATCAATCACTTTTTGTGCCTTTAATATGTAATAAATAACTTTCAAATTTTAACAAAGTTCTTAGTATATTTGGTAATTGGGTTAATTTTAAACCA
The DNA here is from genome assembly GCA_037833965.1 of Marchantia polymorpha subsp. ruderalis. Lineage (NCBI taxonomy): Eukaryota > Viridiplantae > Streptophyta > Marchantiopsida > Marchantiales > Marchantiaceae > Marchantia > Marchantia polymorpha. The sequence goes on from AP031357.1 coordinate 2,338,695, forward strand.
ACAATACCAACAAGAATGGCAATTTATGATATTATCACCGCCAGTCTGGAGAATCGGAAAGTGTTCATGTGAAGTTCGAGAATGATGACTCAAGAGTTCAGCTGAGAGTTGCTCGGAAAGATGTGAGTGCGTTTTGGAAAGAGAATTTTCCGAGACAGAATTCCAGAATCGTTCATGTCACGAGAAAAACATGGAACTTGAAACACGGAACGTTCAGACAAGAGCCCGAGACTCGATGAGAACAGAATACAAATTTTAAAATAGAGAAGCAAAAAGAAATGCGAGTCAGCATTTCAAGGGGAGAATCAGGGTAGCATCCAGTGCAGCGGCAATCCTCGTGTGCAGACGGAATTCGACGATTTCACGAACCGGTTCCGATCCTTTGCTTTGCTTTGCTTGCGAGTCAGCTCGATCCTCGGTCTGCGAAGGACGAAGCGCATGCTCGCGAATCTCTTGGACTCGGGGGAGAACTGGCTCGGAGGATCCGAATGTGGAGAATTGAACACGAGACCGAAAAGGATGGTGCTGCGAGATTTGTCCTTCCGGTTCTAGTGCACTACACTCGGATCAGCGTCGTGGAGGGAGGGAGGGAGGGAGGGAGGGAGGGAGTCTTCGATGAATGCATTCTTCGTCGTCATGCAACCTGTCGAAATTTCGACACAACCGGCTCCGTTCCTCGCACAAGACTTTGGTAGTTGATTGAAATTGTTGTGCATTGGAAGACGGACAACTGTCACTCACGTTGTTTGGTTCTTTGGAACGATTGCTCCGACTGGCATCTGGAGACAAACTCTGAGTGATTTTGTCAAGTGATTTTGCGCGTCCCGCGGCTCAAGCCGTACTCTTGAGTGGTTCGAGTGGTCAGGCGAGAATGAGCGCCATGAGGTTGCTGGAGGATTGTTGATAGTCAAATTTATACGCAAGTTAGGAGTGTCCAGGGGATTCGTCAACACCAGCAACGACAGCTCGGCTGCCTGCTTGAAGAAGCTCTGGGAGGCATCACAGGAGAGAAGAGTTCGGCTGGGGTTCATCGTCGAGAATAGCGATGGATTTGAAAGATGTGAGATTCTACACGATTTCGTGTGCAGGGTTGGTGGTATTCTATTGTGTGGTGACTTGGGTGGCACAGATATCGGGCATGGTTCTAGGAGGGATGAGCACGCAGCATCCTCTTGATCCTCATCAGCCCACTTTCAGCAAATGGCTGCCGGAATCCTTTCGACCTTATCCTTCTTTTGAAGGTTGGTATTTTCGGTTGTTGGACACCGAGAGTAATTTCAGCGCCGCCGTGGTTGTGGCCACAAATTATGCTACCCAGGAGAGCCAAGTGACTCTCCTCTTCACCTCGTCGTCCAAAGATGCTGAGCTTATCGATAGCTCGTCTCCAGCTAGCGGCGGCGGCGCCAGCAGCAGCTACAAGCTGCGTACTCACGCCAGGGCAGCCATGTCCGAGGTTGGTTCCTTGCCTGCTTCATCTGTCCACTTTTGTTTGTGAGTTCTCGAGATTATGTTTTGAGATTAACAATCTCCCTCAACTTTCGCACTTCAACTTTCGCTCTTTCAGCTCTCTGAGTTCGATGACGTGTTTGAATTGTACGCTTCTCCGTTCATCGTACTCTTGACAGCTACAATCATGTTGGAGTTTGAGAACGCTTAACTTAGATAAGAGTTCTCAAAGTCCGAAGAGCTATACATTGTTGTAACTGATGAACAGAATTCATACGCTGGCTTTGGGAACGAAGAAGAAAAGGATGAAGAAAATTGTCCACCGAGAAAGGACCGGGGCCGTTGTAAAGGGTTTAGGGTTTAGGCTCTCCCACTGCCTGGCGAATCACTATCAAGGGCTTATTCATCCTTTTCGTATTATGAATGAACACCACCCAGCATCGAGGTGGTGGTGGAGAGGACGCTTCACCCATCGGCGAGACTCATTTGAAGAAACGAAAGCACCGTACCTTTTCGGCTCTCGTCAATGTACCAGAGGTGTACGATAATCTTTAAGTCTAACAGAAGATATACAGAAGATAAGCCCAAATAAGTATACAAGACGACTAACTGACAGTTTCATGTTTACAACTACGAAACTTTTTTGCCGATAGTCTCAACACAATGCTACTTTCCTCGTCGACGGATTCTAGGCCCAAGATCCATTTGTAATTAATCTCCTATTTATCTGTGTTAGTATTACGTGTTCCGTTGGAGGCGAAGTTCGAAGTTCGAAGTAGGAGGTCGGAGGGAAAACAGGAGACCCGGTGAACCTCTGGGATTCGAATGGGAAGCGCCAGGACTGGGGAAGGTCAACATGACAGCGAGTGAAGCCAGACTGGACATCACTATCCACGGCTATACCTTGAAAGCTCATCTCACTAAAAATGTAAGAGAATTTTCCTCTTGCATTTTCCTTGCCTGGATGGTGATTGAGATGGTTGAGGTTATTTCGAGATACAGCGAAGCTGTCACAGTAGTTCATCTCTTGTCTAATTGCTATACTTGATTGATTGTGCAGGTTCTTTGGGATGCCAAGCGGTCAGAGAGAGGACCGGAGGGCTGGGCAAAGGTTCTTCCACTTCCTACTCACTGGTACGTCTACTCTCTGGGATCCAGAATCGAATATGACTTTTCGGGGCCAGGAGGATCTTTGAAGAGGAAGGGCGTTGGTCTGGGCCATTCAGAGAAAAACTGGGGGATAAGGTTCCCTGATGGACATGTCTGGTTCCAAGGCTTTTCTGCAGACAACTCCGCTCAGGTGACTAAAATTCTCTCACCTGACTCATAGACTGACGTGAAGTCGTGATTTAAGAGCGTTTCACAAGCCCATTAGCACTCCGATACCATTTGAGGTGTACTGCATGAGTTGATTACAGTTCAGTTTGACTTGAAGCATTATTACGATAAACAGCAATCAGTACTCGAGCATAGGAAATCCAGTTCAGATCAATTGATGGGTTTGCCCTACATCTTTGTAACCGTTCGTCAGTTCTCGCTGTCTGCCCGATGTAGCTCAAGAGGTTTAACTTGCATCGTAGCTATTAGAGCCCTACTCCTTTTTTGTTTGTTTGAAGGGCCTGCAAACTTGGACATTTTCCTCTTCTATTCTGTAAGATGGCATTTTCACTTCATCTTCAATTCCCCAGACTTTGGGGAATATAACATTATTTGATGCCGTTCGCCGAGTCTTCATGTGTCTGAAGTGTGTCTTCTCATCGTCGAACGTCAGATTCTCGGATCTATAGCATACTACAAGCTTGGAGGCGTGAAGACACCATATGTGGGGGCAATGGGATACAGATCTCAAGCTGTCAGCTTTGACATGCGATCGGTTGACATCGGGACATACTTCACAGATGTTCGAATGTCGTATCGGAATGCTGATTTTACGGTCACAGGGGTCTCAGCCTCTCACACGATTAAGGTGAGATAGTACTTGATTGGTGACTGTAGTATCCATTCGAGTGTCATGTATCTCGCTTGTACTGTATGGAAGTGATCACACCGGCTGTCGGTTGCGCTGGACCTACATGTTCACCTTTTTGTCACTGTCCTGTGCAGATACACGCGAAGGCGGACTTCGAGACGTTGTCGGAGCCAATTCTAGCTCCCGTGACAAAAGTGAAATGGGATTTTGCTTGTAGAGAGACTTTCTTCGCCACTGTCTCTGTGGAGGTATTCGAGCATGGACTTTGGGGACTAATAGGAGACAAGAGGCTCGTTGAGAAGAGGACATTCGACCATGCCGCATTTGAATTTGGAGAGGACTTATTGAAGACATAGACAATTCTAAAAATTCCACGTCCACTTGTACATAGTCAAATGAAGGAGAAACCAAGCTGTGGAGGGTGTGGGTCAGGACTAGGTTGTACAGCATCGTGTATATACTTCAAATAAAATGAGTCCGAGTGAAGTTCAGTATGTTACCCAATCACCTGTGATATAAAGGGACGTGTCTTACTGTTGAGTAGATTTCCCCAGTGCCATACTTCAACAATGCCTTAGGACCTGAAGTGCCAACTCATGGCAGGTTGCTTGCCTGTTCTAAAATGACCAGTTCTTGAACCTGGATCATGAGCGTTCACGAACCTAGCCGCGTGAGTTGCATCCGTGAATACCCAATAAGCAATGATAATGACGTTTGGATCGTATTTGAGACATGCCCTGAATGTTATCATTCATCTTCACTCTATATTGTTGTTCATATCGTGCGTTTAATAGTGTCCTGATTAAAGGGTAATATCCATCCAACATGCGCGATAACTCAACAACACGAACGGCATACGATAAGTTAACACAACGCAGAAAAGTTTATGCTTCACAAAAGAATGTGCGCAAATGCACATTTCAACTAGTGCCTACCGGCAGAAGCTGAAATGCGATTCCCTTGCTTTCGGGAATACTCGCAAAACTTTAATACACGTCCATCCAAGCCTTCTGAGTGCTTGAATGATGTGATACAGCTGTTGACTAGACTACCATAGGGTCGGTAATCTGCAAAGTATGATATTGAACTCCAACAACAGTCCGAGTTCTTGCACATAGTTCACATTGCCTCACAATTTCTTAAAATTTGCCCTTGTCCCATGGTCGAGAAGCTAAGCACCGTGTATAACCACTCCGGCACATAATTGCCCGTCGAATTCTGCTGTCTCGAGAAGGTACGAGGTTTACTTGACAGGCAATCATGAAGCGCTCACGCTAACACTCGTGACCGCCGTTTTTACTCGATGTGTGCACCATCGAACTCTCCCTCCAACAGTTCGGAACCGCTAGCAACCTCACGGAAGCTCATCTCAGCCACCGATACTTCACAACAGCCATGAGCTTGTCACACGCTTGGCCAGCCCAACCATCTACTGGACAAGGTGCTTGCACTCCAACACGCCTGCATCAACGGAAGCTCAAGTTGAGTGGCCTACAACGAAGTGGTGTTACACCACCTTCAGTCCGGAGGAATGCAACTTCCCAAATCATATACAGAACAAAGAGCAGGACTCGAGAGGCGAGACAGGGCAAGGCAAGGAGATGACTTACAAGAACTCGTGAAGCAATACAACAGGACACCACCACTCCTACCATATGTCTTAACGTTACGTTCATACTCAGCATTTCCATTTCCGTCCTGGAGCACGGAAGCTCGCCATCATCCAGCAACTCATTCTGCCACGTCGCGTGCCTGCTGCATCTCCCTCCCTCGATCCAAACCGCAATGCCGTGTATCTAGTCAGAAGGCACCAATTATTGATTACATCCACTTACTCGCACACTTGTGACCGTCGTGCCTATGTTGAGCAGTGTTGATCAGATTGTCCGAGTAAATTCGCACAGGCCAACCCAGAACCTGCACAAGTCATCTCGCCTCACTTGAGAAACTGATCAGGCCATCTATGAGAACGTGGTTCTCGTTCGACAACCGCAGGTGGCTCTCAGAAGGGAAGTGGAAACAAGGGGAACACGTCCTTTGACGACCTTCTCTGCTCTAGTCGGAGATGTGTGGGGACACACGCACTAAGAGCTAAACTTCGATGCAATGCATCCCCCGGTTTGAAAAGCGTAGATTGGATCCTGGGTAGTTTCTAGACAGAAGCATAATACAATCGGTGGCAAACCCATAGCTCCTCGACGCTTCAAATACAGAGGCTGACCATCAGTTCAAGTAGCATGCCAGAGACAACCTAGCTGTGTGCAAGAGGTGCTGGTCTTCTTGACTTTGTCTCGTCTGCGACATTTCTGTATTGATAGAAGTATAAGAGCAGCTCTCGAAGTGGAAGAGCTTCGGCCGTTACAGAGTCGCTATTCATGGAAGTCTTCATAGGTTGAAGAAGCATCTGAATGGTCACCCTCTGCATGCTGGGGTGAGGAAGAGGAAGATGACGGGGACGGCAAGCCGAAAACACCTCTCTGCCCAGAAGAAGTGCGCAGCTTCCGAGAATGGCGTTGGAGAAGCCGCTTGGTTTTATTGTCTAAGTTCTCAAAATCCTGGGTTGATGTTATGGTCTCTAAATCTTGTCCACTCATATAACCGACTGACTCAGTGCTGGTTCTTAAATCCGTTGTCAACTTTTTCAGAACTAGATTTTTTGCTTTACGCCGCTGAGAATTGAATAGCCCTCGGATGGAAGATACAAATCCTTCCCCAGCTCGGTCACTATACTTCCTAAACCGAACTATGGGGAACTGATCGTCGTGTCCTGCTTGGCTTGTGCTCGAATCGCTATCACTAGAATTTTCCCCGCCTTCGGTGCCATCAATGTGGCTCGGTGCTGGCAACTTGTCTTTGAACTTCTTCCCTTGCATGCCCGTGACAGATTTCAGCACGCTCCAGATGATGTGCTTCTTGACCTTGGAGAACAACCTACGCCAGGAACCCGAAAACCTCTCGCGTGTGAAGGTGTCCATCAGAAGACGCATGTCACCTACAGAGAAACGCGATCCTTCATACGTTACCAGCAACTCTACCTGACTTATTTTGATGTTGTGGAACTCCAGGACACTTTTATGAGTTCGCGTGACCTTCTTCTCCTCTGTGACCTTCTTCTCCTCCTGCACTACGACTTTACTGCCCTTCTTCGTCTTTTGCTCCCTAATCTTCACCGTCTCCACAGTCGTGGTGGTGGTGGAATTGACAGCTGGATTGTTGTAGTCATCAGGAAAAGTGAACTGCAGAGAAGACGCAGAGGCTCGAACCGATGTTCCCGCAGCGACAGTCATGTTCCTGGATGTGCCGTCGTCCATGAGAGATTCATAGTCATCTCTCGAAACGAGTCGACTGTCTCTGCTGCCCCCACTGTTGGTGGTCATGGTGAGACTCAATTTTTGATGCTGCGTCCGTACCGACTGGCGCTGCACTTCATGCTCCTCTTCCGGGAAAAGGTACTCCCACATCATTTTGTACATCGACTCCGTCAGGTGAATCTTCAAGGGGTATATTTCGACCACAAAGAGTTCGAGAGGAGAATGCCCATCCTTGGGAGCCCCTTGTCTCGCATCCACTCGGAGCATGACGTTTCTGCCCCACTCGTCTCCGGCAGGAGGATTCCAGGGCGACAATATCATGCTGGACTTGGCGCCCGGCAAGCAATTCTTAACGACGAACGATTTCGTTGTAAATTTAGCGACGCCAATGTCTTCAAAATCCCTGTCGACCTTCAAGATCATAGAGTCGATTTCTGCCTCTGCAAACGATTCTCCATCGCAAAGCATGTTCCAACCGAACTTGTCGATGGTCCAGGAGATCCGCATTGCTGCTAATGGACTTCTGTTCTTTTCTTTCTCCGCAAGACGCTGCTGTGCGGCTCTCTTGAGGGCAGCCCTTAACAATACAGATGCGGCTTTGCGAGCTGTGCACTTTATCATAAATTCCCTCTTCAGGGTCTGTATCTCAGTGCTTTCAGTGAAGTGCCCAAGACGTCTTAACAAACCACAATGGTTCAATATTTCCTGACATTCCCTCTCCGCTTGCTCCAGCTTAATCCGAGCAATCTCCACTTCTTCCACTCCTTCTGGAACGACTTCGTCAACTTCCTCTTCTCCGTCCTCCTCCGTGGCGACCTCTCCACTCACTTGATGCACTGACGATCGCTTTCGAGGCTTAGGGAGTCTTGCAAGAAGAAGATTGCTGATGACATCCATCATGATGTGAAACTGATTTGAGGTCATTGTGGCAGTAATGCCGGAAGAGTTGAAGGAGAGCTCCTTGAGAGGTTTTACCTTACAGTCTGTCGTTCCTCCCTTGTGACGAGTGTACTGGAAGTACATATCGCAAGGAGTGAAGACACGCTCCAGTAGTGTTCCCGTTCGCCGAACCTTAGGGGCCCTATTCAAGTCACCCGTAGGAACTTTAGGGAGCCACTGGAGACCGGCTCCGAGGTCAACATCTGTTGGAGCGACATGCGCTTGCACCTGTTCCAACATGACCGACAGTTCACGACGCTTCCAAGCAATCACAGGCGTTCCTCCTTGTGGACTGATGACAACCCCTTGTTTGGCCAGAGCATTTGCGATGGCCTCCTGGGCCACAGCTACGATCGAGTGGAAGGACTGTGCCAGCACCTTCCCATTCGCAGCCGCGAGAAGCAACCTGCCATGGGCATCCTCTGAGTCGAGATTGAATTGAGGCTGAACGACGTTAACCATGAAGTGCATAACACCCTCCTCCTCCGTAGTGTCAGCTGATTGCTCTACGACCGCCACGGCCGGTTTTGCACAAGCTTCGGATGACACGTTCTCTTTCAATTCCCTCAGTTTCCGTTGGGCAGCTTGCCTTGAAGGTGATGGCTTCGGGGTTTCGAAGGCCCGTGCTAAATCCCCAGACCACGCCCACACCGCATCTCTGTTGGGCAAAGTCCACAGCAGCTTCAAACCATATACAAATACACGGAGACAATTGTCTGCAGAGACCAAACCGTCATCATCACTTGCATCTGACCGAGCTGGATCGCTCCCATTGCCAGCGCTTTCACTGATGTAAACAAGCGCCTTATCACTTCGAGACAGTCTCTTATAATGTAGCAGTGCAGAGAGCTGAGATACATCGGCCTTCGGTGCCTGCTTCCGCAAGGTGAGGGAATCTATGGACAACAGAAACCCCTTACCGCTCACAGTCTCGCTTGCCCCTTTACTGTCATTGCCCGAGTCACCAAGAAAGTCCTCTTGCAGCCCCAAGAGTTCTTTAACTTTGTCCTCCCTGTCATATTCTTCTCCACTATCCCGGTGCTTGTGCGCAGAGGCGGAGGTTCTGTCGAGCACGGCATTGAGCACAGTGATATCCAAGCCCTGATACACGGCCAGAAGAGGTTCACGAGGTCCGTAGCTGTCGAAGAAACTTTGACAACGACTGTACAGGAGTTCGTATCTCAGCTTCTTCATACTGAACGTCAGACCGTGCGCTGGGTCCCCATCATCCAGCTGCGATATATGCTTGATGCACCCTGGCGTCGCCTCAACTCTGAGCAGGTACTCAGTCATCACCTTGTCCAGGGATAAATTCCCTGAACGTGGGATTCGGGGTATCCCGTATCTGGGCCACCTTGAAAACGTCCGAATTTTTTGCGGCGGCAGGTACAGCAGATTCCAGAGTTTGAAAATCCAAGCGAGCTCGTCAGAGCCGAAGTACAGCGTTGGATATGTGCCCTGCTTTCCAAGGAAAGACCCATCTGACTGCACTGAAGGTTTGAAGCCACCCAATATCTGACCCGGACGAATCCTGTCACCGGTGAGAGAGGACTTGCCCTTCATACACATCATGCGCTGTAACGACTGACCAGACTTCCCAATGGCGTTAGTTACGGGAGCAGTAAGCAAGGAAAATGCAAAGGTTAACGATAGAGAGGTCGATCTGTACAAGTCGAAACGTTTGGTGGGTGGGTTGGGATCCTGAGGGAACGGATGAAGGTAATGCTGGAACGGATTTCCCGACTCACAACCCCATACCATCAAAATCTCCGTCTTGAATCCGGGAGAATGTAGGACACAAAACTTGTCTCGTACATTCGATGGAGGGGACTGGAATCCGGATGTACCTTGCATCATCCACCACGTGAATTCTCCAGCAGTTAGAACCACGCTTCCTTCAGACTGTTCTATATCCAAGTTGGCCGCGACCAGATCCAGGATATCTTGATCCTCGTAAGGGTCCGAGGACGCTTGCAAGGTCCACTTGAAGTTCTTGATCTTCAGGGTGTTGTTCCCGTGTATATAGTACCTCATATCATCCCACCACGGTAAACTACGCTCTTTCTTGACCACAGGAATGGCACTCTTGGCCTTGGCGAGGGCCGCACTAAAAGCATAACTCAAGTCCGCAAAAAGCGGTTCATATCCAACCCCATAAGAAAATTCACCTGCATCAGCCTGTATGACTAGATCGGTGAAAGTCTTGAATGCCGGGGTGGCACCACTTATCGATCTCCACACCTCTACAACCCGGAGTTGCCCGAGAGGAACTTCCATCCTATATTGAGGAGGAAAAGCGGTAGCTTGTTGGGCTACAACGACATCCCCTTCCGCATCCAGAAAGCCTGTGCTTACCAGAGGCAATGTGTAGTCTCGAAGATTCACCACCAACGAAGAAGCCTGGAGATTCAAATGCCTACCATAGCATTTGGCGTAAGGGATCTGCATCTCCGGACCAACACAATCGAGCTTTCTCGCTGTTTCGATTGTGCTTCCCTTGATCAAGGTCAAGTTGACTTCCACATGAGTGGCTTTCGCCGAGAGTAGTGATCTGCGCTTCTTACTCATTCGAAAACCAGCCTGCGGGTGGCCCTTCCAAGCTTCGGAAACCTCTTCCAGAACCAAGCTTTCACAGGCTTTCCGGTAAGACCTAAACGTTTCCTTCTGCAGATTTTCCCTCTCGGTTTCAAGCGCTTTCAACGCAGCAGCGACTGTCTCGGAGCTTTGTTGTACATGAGAATCACCAGTGTTTTTGGTGGTGTCCTCGTATTTTTCTTCCAGCAGCTTCTCTCTGACGAGGAGTTCGCAGACTTCTTTCTTCATCAGGTGGTAATGCTCATCCAGCCAACCCTGAATCGGTTCTTCTTCTATTTCAAAGTTCAGCTCATCGACCGAAACCAAAACCAGCTGAATTTGTGAGGAAGACGACGACTGTTTCTTCTTTGGCTGACTAACAGCTGCACCCTGTGAACTCCACCTGCTCTTCTGCATTCTCATCACGATCCTCAAAACTCTCTCCATGTCCTCGGCTGCGTAATCCAGAGCCATGAATCCCAATTTGTAAGGCATAAATATATGAACTGCCCTCGCCTGAACGACTAACTTCCAGTCTCTTCTAACTTGGCCATTCCAACTCAGTGGTGCACTTTCCTCCAATGAGATCCAAGGCAATCTGCAAAACTGCCCGTGCTCAACACGAAAGACCTGAGCTTTATTGGCTATCACGACTATTTGCTCGGCAAGAAACCCTATCTCTACATCCTCTGATACAAAATACTGGACATGCAAGCTGAAGACGGCATCTTCAGCAGCCTTGACATTCAAATTCAGCTTTTCCAAATCTACAGCAATCCTGAGCTTCTGCTTGGGTTTGGCAGCTTTTGATGGACCAGGAGTGCTTTCATCCTTCTCGCTCGATTTGAGAACTCCATCCTCCGCACCATTGGCTTCCTTCGATTTCCCACTCAAGCCTTTTCCAAGCATTGTCAGTTGCAAAGCAATATCGTGGTAGAACAGATGCACATCGGGATTCCAATGTCCATTCAGAGTTTTCAGACTAAGAAGCAAACGTGCTGGTGAGCCTGATACAGTGTCACCTCCTTCATACAAAACCCTCGCAGCCTCTAGGAGAAATAATGAAGTCTTCAAAATGACGAATCCTTCGCTATCAAGGTCTTTGTGGTGCAGCTCAGCACGATCGATGAGGACTTGCACGTCTTTCTTCTCGTTGTCTGAGGACACGAGACCTGAAGCAATCTCGAACGTCGCTCTGCCAAAAAAATCACCCTTCCGAGATGTGTAGGACTCAGTGGCCCTGACGTTGGCAGAACGTAGGCTTCCATCCTCGGCTTGCGAAATGACAACTCTGCCTCCCTGATCTCCATAATTTACAGTCTTCGGATCCGGAACATCACCTTCTTCCACCACAACAGGCCCCACGAACTGCACGGACAAACCTCGCACGCCAAACTCCGTCTTCATCCAGGCCTTCTTCTTTTTCAAAGAGCTGGTGCTGGCAGTCTTCGGTGCACTCTTTGGCTTTTCCCCGATAACACTTTTCATGTAAGCTTTGGCATCCAAGGCTGCTGCGAGAACGGATTTTATCCGAATGGCACTCAGGAGCACTACAATATCGCTCAGTTCCACGATCAACACATTGCAGGTCCTCACGTCGTTCTCTTCCTCGACGCGCAATTCACTCTTTCCCCACTCTATAACTAAAGTTCCCAGACGGAAGAACTGGGTGGGAGTAACTTCTCCCGATAATCTACTTCTATCATCTACTTCCTCGACACTCAAAACTTCTAACTCCCAAAGTTCTACCTGCATCCTAGTAGCTGGTCCTGAAACATTGTCTACAAACAACTGCAACGACTGGGAGCAGATCTTGTGCTTCGTTGCACCTTCTTGGTCGATGGCAGAGACAACTATATCTGGGACGGAGACCGTACAGACCCAGCATAGCTTGGATTTGCGCTTCTTCTTCGTCGGCGGCGGAGAAGGCTCAATACCTGCACCATCGGGCTTAGGCTTGGAGGCCTTCTTAGGCAGACGCAGGACAAGCTTGAGAATTTCATCCACAGACTGGTAGTGCAAGTTGCACCGAGTTCCTTCCAAACTTGCATCGACCTTCACCCGTGGACTAAAGTTGGCCGTGATCTGCATCTCCACAATAGCCACGACTGAGACCCTTGCGATACGGAAAAGGCTCCATTCGGGCTCTTCCAACACGCAGATTTCTCCGCATTCCAATAAGGTGTCCCAGATTGCAAAGACTTGATCAGCTTCGCCCGCAGACTTGGTAATTCGAGTCCGCAGTGCTATCCCTGTGATCTTGTTCCTCATGACCGGGCCTTCGTCTCTTTGACTAAAATTGAGACTGAAGACGGGCCAGGTGAAGAGGATTTTCTCTGGCAGCAAACCAGGACCCTTTCTTGCCCTGGTCGCTGGCGGAATTCCTTCCGGAGCTACATTGCCGTTCCCGGGATGTTGTTCCACCTCGGGAGGTTGTTCCCTCGTCGGCTCTGGTTGCACGATCACCCCGGGCTGCTTCTTGGAGCCCAATTTGGCCATGAGGCCGTTCTCGCCGAAAAGCAATTCCTCGGTCAAATTGAGCGCAGCATCTCCCAAACTCACCTCGACCTGCTGAATCACCATTCCCGACTCCTTGCCAAAATCCAAATTACTGGTCACTGTCAAGTGCTCCAGGGACAAAAGGACGGAGTCCCTGTTCACGCCCATGGTCGGTTGTTGGCCGTAGATAAGATCGAGCACCTCGTTGTCGAAATGCAAGTCTCGAACATGGGCCTGGATGGGCGCTATGACCAGCCTGACTCCGAGGGTATCCTCGGGGCAATTCTCGAGATCAAAGGCGTCCAGGTCCATGTTGTTGACCTCCAGCGATGCATTGGGTATCTCCACACTCCGGACCACGAAGTCCGCCACGACAATGCTGCAGTATCTACCGATCTTCGCAACGATCGGCCAATATTTGAAAGGCGAAGAGCTCTTACCAGTGCGATCGCGTGCCTTTTTGGGTCTCGAGCTCCTTCGCTTCGGGGACTTGATAGGTTTCTGCACAAGAACCTCGACATCCAGAATACTGAGCTGTAACTTGGGCTCACTCTGTCCATAGTGTATGCCCAACCACGCGAATGGATAGAGTAGCTGCAGATTGATGTCGGCGATCGAAATCGACGCCACCGAACCCCTGGTAAATTGGATACTGAGATCCTTCACGCAGAACAGTCCCTCGAACTCAAAGCTGACATTGGCCTTGAGGGCCCTGCCCACCAGCCACGCCAACCCTTTGGCAGCGAAGTTAAAAAGTAGCCATCCAGTTGAAGTGAGCGCCAACAAACACCATAGCAAAAAATGTGGCGAACTGGCCATATACAACGGCAACCTTCGGATTGCTCGAGCGAGTGAAACACCGAGCGATCGCGGAACGACGGGATGTCGAAGAAGTCACGCAATCGCTCGAACAGAGCCTGTTCTCGGGCAGAATTACAGCCCGCATTCGTCTTTTCAGATTCCACCCCGTGTCCTCCGTTGGTCATCAAGGCCTGCACACGCTCACTCACTCCTAACACGTTCAGCAGACGTGAAATCCAGATATGGCGACTTCTTTGTCGCGGATCTCAAAATCCGACCGACTGGCGAGGAAGAGACACATGCGATCCACCCAAGCTCTCTCTTCTCACCTTGACATCTGAAGGCTCAACATTCCTTAAACAGCTCCTTCCTCTCGAGGCCAGCGAGTAGATCGAGCAATCATGGGAAATGCTGACCACTTCAAGTGTAATGCGGTTGAAGTCGTCTAAATTGCTGTTATGATATCCTGATTGAAATGTTCGAATCCATCTGCGAATCCCCTTCTAAAGTATCAATACACCCGGCCATTTTTTTTTCAGCGACGATTACGTTTAATAAGTGGGCATAAACTAAGTGATTGAATATTTCCAAGAACGGGAGCAATTCCTTCTTTGATTCGTATCAGAACGACTCCCTGGGATACACGGATAGATAAATTTCGCAGCATTACACCTTCAACACCAAAGACAAATAAACTCGGTTAAAATACCTGAAGTTCCGCGAAATTCATGACCTCCAGTCTAGGTCAGCGCGGCGATCTGTTCAGAGTTTTCACGCAAGTCTCTGTAGAGTTTATGCTCAGGCGGATTTTTTTTTCACCGGATCCCGGAAATTCATGTGCTCTGAGCTCAGCACATGAAGCTCCTCTGGTCAATCTAGGTCACAACATTGGCAAAATTGTTCGAGGACAGCTTGCACATCACTGCTGTGACACACGTGCGAGCTTCTCTCAGCTCAAGGCAATGTAGATTGACAACTTCCGGAATTATTATGAACGAGCTTCAACCGGTTCACATATCCAATCTAGGTTAATATAAACCCCATCCCCTGTAATGAAGCTCAGAAAACCTCGCTTCCCCGATCCAGGTCCACAATGTCACAGAAGCACTCAGTCTCTGCATCAATTCAAGCTCGACTTCAAGCTAGTCCACTCTTCCTCCTCCGCTCTTCCCTGCTGCAAAGAAATCAATCACGTCAAATTCCTCTCCTCTCATCCACGCTTCCACCCCAATACGCCCCTGCTCTACGCCTCAATGCCAACTTTAAACCTCGCCGAAGGATCCAGCAAACGCTGAGAAACGGCCCCCCCGGAACTCCCAATTTTTCAGCTTCCACGCACAAGAACGTAAACCCATCTTTCCATCACTCGATCAATCGACCAAACGAGAAATCCAACAAAAGCCCAGAGATTACAAATTCCAACGAGTAGCCCCCATCGGGAGACGAGATCACGGAAACAGAGAGCAGAAGCAAGTCCCACCTCGAAGGAATTCTGCTCGCCAGCAAGGGTCAATCGCGCCGAGCGAGATGGCAGGCAGGGGAAGGAGATGATCGAGCGGGGGCACGGGGAATTGCGGAGCCGGACAGCCTCGCAGCAATCGAGCCAGCAAAGAGGGGCAGAGAAAGAGAGCTGGAGGATGGGACAGGGGACGAGGAGAGGAGAGGAAGAAGAGAGGGGAGAAGGAGGGAGGAGGGAGGAAGGAGGAAGGGAGGGGAGGGAGACGGGGATCGAGGAGAGGAGGAGCCGGAGCAAGGAAGAGAAGACCGAGAGACCATGACAAGAAAGCTTTTGTTCTTCTGTGGACACTGACCTCGAATCAGACACCGAATTTAGCCTCAACCTCTCGGGCACCATCACCATCACCAGCACAGCACTCGCGGCCATGCCGCCGAACATCGCGCGCTGGCGCTTCCGAAGCCGGCCGCCGGCATCGCTGCTGCTGCTGCCGCTCCTCCTCCGCCTCCTCCTCCTCCAGAAAATGATCGCCTCCATGGCACCAACGCGCCCGACGAATCATCGAACTCACCTCGCCCGCTGCGACGCTGACTGGCTCGATGCCCCGCCCCGCCATCGCAAGAAGACAGCCGCGCGACTCGAGAAAGCGCAAGACCGACCGCGCCCGCCAGCGCCAGGCCCCTCGCCGCAGATGCTGCTGGCCCTGACACCCACCCGCGCCGCGGCCCCGCCTGCCCTCCCGCAAAGACCGTGCGTGCCTCCCTCCCTCCCTCGTCGCTTCGTTCTCCGTCTCGGTC
Organism: Marchantia polymorpha subsp. ruderalis; assembly: GCA_037833965.1. Classification (NCBI taxonomy): domain Eukaryota; kingdom Viridiplantae; phylum Streptophyta; class Marchantiopsida; order Marchantiales; family Marchantiaceae; genus Marchantia; species Marchantia polymorpha. Next base: position 2,354,487 of record AP031357.1, read on the forward strand.
TCTCGCTCGGTTCATCGCTCGGTTCGGCTGCAGTCGCTGTCGCGTCCTGCTGGACGGGACGGGATGGGACGGGGCGGGTCCTGGCGTTGGTCGCTCCGCCTTCCTGCCCGCCTGCTTGCCTGCCTGTCCATCTGTCTGTCTATGTGTCGTGGCTACAGAGCGCCTGCCGCACCATCGTCTGCTGCAGATGCTGCTTCTGCCGCAACGTGATGCCGCATGGACTCGCGCGCGGGCGGGCGGGTATGCCGCGCGGGCGCTGCCTCCGTGGGCTTGCTCGAATATAAATGCGAGGGCCTCATCTTGCGCGCTCGAGCTTCGCTTTTGCAACAAAGGGCCTGCGGGAAAGGGAATGTTTTTTATTGAATAGTGCGGTGCCCTCTTCCTCGCTCTCGCTCGCTGCCTCGCCCTCGCCATCGCCTTCGATTGCTGTCGATTTGGCTCTTCTCCTTCTCCCTCTGCTTTTTTTTGCTTCTTTTTTTTGTTCTTTTCTTCTTCTTTTTTATTAGTGTCTCGGTGGAGAGCGCGAGGCTCTGGGTACGAGGAAAACATCGAAATTCTGAGGCCAGGATCATCGTACAGTTGTCGCGTTCAGGCTTTCTCCTTCCTTCTGGCCGATTGGTAGAGAAAGTGGTAATTGCCGGCCTTTCGCCGCCTTTCGATGGCGTGGAAATTGTTCTTCTCGGGCTCTTCGTCCGTGATGAGGACTTCTCTCGCTCATTCTTTCGTTCGTCTCTTCATTTTCCTCGTCGGCGTGTCCTCTAGGAAAGCCGAAAAGGGGTCTCTCATGCCAATGGATGCATGCAAGCATGCATGGTAAGCAGACCGAATCGTTTTTTGGTTTATCTTAAAGATAACGACCAACCAATCTACCTCTTTCCAGTGGAAGCGAATGTGTTTCTGGGCTGCTGCAGTGGTGAAGGTAAGGGCATCTCGCAGCAGCGGATACCACAGAAGTTCTGGCGACTTGATTTTGTGAACAGAGGTTTGTAGTAAGTGCGTTCGAGGCAGGTCGCTTCTGTGGGTTTCAGGAATTTTGACTTTCTAGACGCAGCCGCATTTGACTATGGAATGAAGATTGGTAAAACAGAATGGGGGGAGGGGAGGAAGGGAAGCGTCTCCTAGTACTTACATAATCACGGACATTCACTAGACTGCAAGGACGGGATGTAGAACATGCTTTCGTTCGTTTCGATCTCATCTGCGCCTGGCCTGCCCTGCCCTGCCCTGCCTTGACTTGCCTTTTATTTTGGACAATAGTCCAGAATCGGCGTCACCAGTCAAATGCAGAGAAGGAAAAGGTTCTCTTGACCCTCAAACTGAATTGGATCTCACAGAATGAATGAGTGCTGCCGCTCTCTCCTCTGCTGTGCTGGCATCTTTGGCACTGTTCAAGCTTCCCTTCGCTTCCCTTCCCTTGGTTACGTGGAAATTCTTTTCTTTGTTTCCCGTACCCTCAACTTTCCAAGTATTTCACCTAAATGACATCCCCAGGTGTATGTTTTGCCGTCCTCGATTCCCAACATTTTTATGGACTGGAAAACCTAACGCAAGCAACCTTCATCAATGCAAAGTTCAAACAATGGGCACCATCACGAACAACTGTCTTAGTGTTGTCGAGAAAAGGTTCTACTCAAACTAATGTAAGTGCGCTACAGTAGGACACATTTGACTACTATTCAAACAATGCATTCACTGGTGGACATTTTACAGTCCCTCCTAGGATTCTCACATGACTAAACTTAACTAAAAGCATTGTCGGGCGTACTAGAGCTCAAATAGATGAATTAGATGGCTGTCAACTTCATGAGATATTGTGTGCAAAATGTGTGGCGAGATGAAGATATAAGACCACTATTTGATATCATTCTGTAAATTCTTTAAAGTCTATAATGCCTAACATATATATATATATATATATATATCTTACTTACAACAATACCCACCCACCTACCGAAGGCATTTGAATGCTCCTTCGAAGAGAAACTCGCGGTTGACTTCAAACAAAATGTTGTGTTTTAGAGACAGTTTATAATCTATCACGTTTGATGGGTTATTGCCTCTCGCGAGTAATCCACAGTAATCACCTTGCAGCTTTTTGTCGTGTTTCTCTTTCCATCTGCTGTAATAATAAGCTGAACTTAGCATTGTACGTCTTCCCTTTGTTGTGACATTAGGGGCTAATTCCCGATGGTCCTTTCCGCTATCCGTTGACGCAGAATTGCACGTCGGGCTCCATCCACGAGACGCATCACTTTCCTGATCTGGATACTTAAAATACCCTTCCGTAGTACGATGGCATGAGATTGCGTATCCCTGGCATGTTGTTAACGCTGGTACACTTTGAATAAAGTTTAAGCAACTTATATTTGGAAATCAGGTTCAATCACACTGAGATTTCGTCAAGGATTATCAAGATATCATTGCAATCCTTGTAGACGATCAATACCCTTATGGACGGTTACAACAAAGTATAGTGTTATATTATTTTATGTTGTGGAAGTATATGAAACTATTTATACCAAGTTCCGTATGTTCATGACACAGTTCCTGAGAGACTACCATAGTAAGGTACACAGAAAATATTTTAAGAAATATTTTTTTTATATTCATTGAGTAAATTGGTGACTAGTTTACACCTTTCATAACCAAGTACTCAGGGTAGTTAATCACGCGATGATTATCTATTAATCTATGTATTAGATAGAGTACTTAAAAGTTACTAATCCTGAAATATCATAAGTGTTATGACATTTTTTTACTGTGATGTGATTTGGGCCTTAATGTCATCTTTTTAATTTTATTTAATCCGTGTAAGGTTCGATGGTGTATCACCATCCTTTTGTATGTTTAGTTTTACTTCACTAATGTGAGAGCCATAGGTTCCAAGCAAGATGGCAAGGACAGTCAACTGTATGAAGAAAGTGTATCATATGCCATCAGCAACAGTTGAATGCTCAATTTTAAGGTTGCACTTAAACCTACTCGTTCCACCGCTGTCAATTGTGCACTCTCACATCACTCTGACGTCATGTGCACCCATATGTCTGCATCTTCTGTGGCGAGATTACATACGATTCTATATTCATGCAACCACGTCATGATGATCGAAGCGAAAATATAATTTTCTTCGAGGCCAAAATAAGGTTTTTACCCAGAATTCGTTCGCTCAACAAGGTAGAACTCACCTTGCTTCCACGAAAGTCTGACTAAATTCTATGGATTGTCAAAAAAATAAGGTTTTTACCCAGAATTCGTTCGCTCAACAAGGTAGAACTCACCTTGCTTCCACGAAAGTCTGACTAAATTCTATGGATTGTCAAAAAAACATAGATTTTGAAATCTTTGCATCTGGCAGCGATCCGGTCTTACAGTTAAAAATGGGTTATTTTACTATAAGTTTCGGGGTGCTTACCCAGTTGAAGATCAATAAAAGGCACGTCATAAATCTACTATGTCATTACACCATTAGCTTCTATTTGTTTGGTAGCACAGTGAGTGATTACCGAACTGTTACAACAATTCGTGCTTATCACTGCACGGAAAATCCTAACCTGACACAATTAAACGAACTGCTCCAAAAGCAAAGCAAATTCAAACTCATTCATTCACTTGAAAGCTGTGAATCTCCGATTGTGCGCAGACGAGCTCAATAAACAAGCAGCAGCAGCAGCTTCTTCGAACGAGTACAAACCTCGGACCAAACCTCCTCCTGAGATCTTCTATACACGTCCCTCGACGAAGATCCATATCGGTGCCGGGAATTCGCGCAGTTGGATGATGGTTGTATGTCCCCCTCTCGCTCGATGCGCGATTCGAAGTCACAGTATGGTACCCGCTTTGTTTCAAGAGCCACCGAGTCAATCGATGGGATTAGGATTGCGAGTTATAATACGATGGATGTACAGGAATTGTGTTTCATTTAATGATAAGATCAATCATCTGAAGTGTTTAAATGTATGAATGGAGGATTTAAAAATCTGAGAATTCGACTGTTTGGCTGAAATTGAAATCATTTTAGATAATGCTAGGGATCGTGGTCATAGGGTTGGTTGTTGTATAGTATAGAAATAACTTCAAAAGATTCTGAAAACGATGTATTGCAGATAATACCCTTGGGTTGGATTATATGGTTATTTGATCAAGTCAGTATCACAGATCAGGTAAATTAGGTATCTTGGATTAAGAGAAGAGAAATTTTTGAGATGGCAACTTTAATATACATAAATAAATAACATACAATAATCAACAGATGATTTGAAGTATCTGAAGTGTATCGAAATAAAACTAACATACAAACACTTCAAAAAAAAAAGGTTGTACATTAAAAAAAATTCCAAGAAATCGAAAGATTTCATAAAGCTAAAAAACCAACCGAATTCGAAACGCAAAAATGTTTGGATGGATGTCAAGGAAATTGTAGATACCAAAACTGGATCAGATTCTAAAACAAAAATTACCAATTGTGGAACGTTACTGTCCATGACTATGACTAATACTTTCTGTGATGTTATACTAACGTGTCCATGTGCATATATTTCAGAATGACACACGTCATGACTTTATCATGAGATCTGTCATGCACAGATATTAACGTAATTGGGCATACATTGTGCTAAATAATAAAACTCATCGCTTTTCAAACCTTCACATTTGTGTATCTTAAGCTTACGCTTAGTTCTGCATCTCTTCTAGAAGGACGTATAATATCATTTTCATGACATTTAAGACAATTATCTTCTTTGTGTCATTATGTTCGCCAACATGATTTCGTCGTATCAAATATAGTCTGGGACGTGTCAATGTGTGCATTTTTCTCTCCAACTCGAGTGTTCAAAAGAGAAGGAACGAAGATCATCTCTAAAAGCTTCATGCCTGGGTATCGTTGGATGCGGCTTACTTTGATTTTCAAAAGAACAACACACCAAATCTGCAATTCCAATGGTGCAAGGAAGGTTTGCATAAGAGGTAGCACCCTCACAGCCGCGGAAGATCTCGTCCAAATTCTACATCTAGATCTGCATCTACACTTCTCCATTCTCAAAATATAAATATCCCAATAAACCTTCCCATTCTGACTGGAAATGACAATAGAATTGTCATTTGCAGTCGGAATTTTCAGTCAACTGACGAGAATATTGCAATTTGCGATTGTTTTTGGTTCGTGTTAGATTACTACTGGCTTTCACTTCTGAAGAGTAATGGGCATGAAATTCGACAGAGTCTCCTCAGTTCCATGTCAACCCTTGGCACTTTACTTCTGACATGTCTTCAGTTTTCACGTACACTCTGCACGAAAACGTCGATGGTTTTGCCGGTATCTTCATTATAATCGTCTCGGCTAATGCTAGCTTTAATGTTAGACCTTTGCATGAAAGAGAGGTCTGAAAAGGACAGCGTTCACACCAGCGAGAACTGGATTAGCACCACTGTGTGCCTGGCATGTGCTCGCAGCGTGTCATTTTATGGCACTGAAGAATTTTGGAGGTATGAATGAAGTGGATTTGTGTCAGTGTTAGTGCAGGATGGATCAGAAATGTCTTGTCGTATAGGGTCGCATTCAATTCCGGAGTAGAAATTTCAATCAACAGATAAGAACCAGAGATTGGGTTTCGCTTCTTCTTTTTGTCATGCGTGAATTTATGTCTGGGTAAAACATTATCTACCAATTGGTGCGGACCATCTCCTCCGAATCCCAAAATAGGGAACTTCTAATCACCCTTTCTGGGCACAATCGGGAATCATGTCCTCCTCTTCTTCGTTGTTGAGAACAGTTGGTTTGACGGGACGGGACACGATTCGTCCGCTACTGCATGCGGATTATATGCATCGTTGAAGGTTGTGAAAACGACGAAAACCACTTCAAAGCCTTCACGTCAAAATGGTCGAGAAGGGGGGTCTTGAATCGAGCCTAGGGTCGAGGTGAGTCAGAGGGGCTCCAACTTGAAAGCGGCTGAAGTCTATGCGAAAGGTTTAAACTTCCCAACTTTCAAGGGCCTCAAAGGGATGAGCGAGGCAAAGTCAAGGCTAGCAATAAAATACAAGCCGTGACTGCGCTGGACCGAAGTTCAGATTCGTGACCAGTATCGAAGCTCGGTATGATAAGATCCAACGAATTCAAGGTTCTGCGACTGAGCCAGGCATATCTGGTGCGAACGTCAAGGTCCGAATCTCACAAACTGCGACGTGCTCCTGCACTGTGCAATTGACTGAAGCTGAGATTCATGTCTGGTACAGCGAGCCAGCCAGTGCATGGCATGGCACGGCATCCTGAACCTTGAGAAGAGCTGCCGTCCTGATGGTGTTTGACTTTCATGGCCAGCCAGAGCGATGGATGACTTGCCAGACCAAACGAAGCTCAGATGCAATGCGAGCTGCACAACTGCAATCTACTGTGGCTGCTTCGGGCAAGTTGTTCTTGCCCACCTCGCCAGGCCATGGAACCCAGAGAAACTACAGCGTCATGTCAACCGGGACCCGAGAGCTGGGAGAGACTGTGGACCAAGTGGAACTCCCCCCATCACATCAGTCTCGGTCTCTTCCTCTCTCCATCTCTCCATCTCTCCATCTCTCTGTGTCTCTGAAGCCTCGAAATACTTGCACAGAACGGGGAAGTGTGACGGCGTAAGCTTCACGTTCTCGAAGCGCACAGCGTTCAACGTTCCGGGCTGATGGGGCTCTGCTGCGTTTCATGGGACAGACGGCAAAACTGTGGTGCTGCTGATCGTCGCATGCTTCGAGGTCTAGCTCACTCGTTGTCCTTGTCGTAGAGTTTCAGTGCAGGACGTGTACTTGGCTGAACTTCGGCCGCTCTTGATTGATCGGTTGATTGGGTCGGGTTGGGTTGGCCGTGCTGGACGTGGTGACGCTGTTTCTGCCTGAGCATTCTCCCTCTCTCGAGATGTACGATGCGAGAGAGCTTCTGTGGGCACCTACCACATCCTTCGATGTGATGGGACGCATTGTGTCAGCTTCTGGTTCGGTTACGAGGTTTGCTTACGTGTTCATTTATTCATTTATTCATTTGTTCATTCTTCTCGGCAGAACATGCCAGTGGATGCTACACTACACCACTATACACTTGAATGTCCGAACAAACCGGCCACATTCCATCCCTGTGCTTCCCAGCACCACCTGCCGAGTGTTCATTTATGAGGCTTTGGCGGGCGTTAATGCAAGGAGCAGTTAATATTATACTCATCCTTCCGAGGCTCTGGTAATCTGAGCATCCCATCACTCGTTTCCACATGCCCAGCATTTTTCTTCTCCCATCTTTCATGGTATCACCCAAGGCAAGTGTTGCACGAGCTGTTGCACCCCAAATGTTGGAGGCTGTATTGGCCCGCCCAAGTCTTTATTCTTATATTTCATTCTATGTTTCTTCACCCATTATATCTCAAGGTTTTTGCACATCCCTCTCCCGGCAGGAGATTTGTCCCATTGTTTATATCTGTGCAGGCTTTCCCAATCGCGCTGGTGAATGTCACACGACGTTGATTCTAGTACACTACTGGACAAGACGAGCAGGGGTAGGGTGGCAACTATATCGGGACCTTGGAAGTATTACCTCCAAACCGATGGAGAAGTCTACATCGTCAACTGCAGTCGGGTCTTCTAACAGGGCAGATGCAGATGGGTCAGTACACGATGTACTCATTCAGGTACTTTTGTTCATGAATCCCAGGACTTATCGAAGTTATACATCAGCAAAAACTGTACTAGAATCTGCTATAAGCAGGACAGAGAACAAATGTGAAATTCACGTGCAGAATGGCAGCATTGTGCTCCCCTGCTCACATGAAACAACCTGTACCATCTGTTTAGAAAAGTTGGGTGGTGTCTCTTTATATCATTACCCAGTGGTACATTCCCAGCTAACATGCAATCCACGACTCACGTTATCAGAACACGGGGACGCAAAGGAATCAGTGATATCGAATCCACGACGGCCAAATAAGGAGAATGCAAATTGTCTAATGCAGACAAGCTCTGCATGGCTTAGGCACCCAAGTGGAACATGCGGCGTGAGTAAAACCTTTGCGTGACGTATGAAGTGATGAGACGGCCATGTCACAGCAGCAAGTTCCTCACAACCGCATAACTAAGGGGTCCCATTGGGCTTCACTTGCTTCATTCGCTTTCTCCGTACTTAGGACTTTCGAAGTGAGAGATTAAATTACTGCAGGAACTTCAGTATAGAACTCGACAACGAAGATGCTATTGACTTTGGGCAGGCTCGTGGTGGAAGCCAACATAAAGCCGTGATTCTCGTCCCTCTGACGATGTTATGGGTGGTGAAGGGTACATGGCATCTAACTAAGGCTTCTTGGTTTCAACTAGCAAGTAACATCATTCTCCACACTCCTTATTTTGAACACATCTTGATTTTGACTGCATTTCATGCTCAGTGTTCGTTTGATCGGGTTGTAGTCACAGATTCCAATACTCACACCTCTTCAAAAAGTCCATGCGTCTGGCCGAAGCGTACATATTGCCAGAATACTGCGATAACATTTGTGCTAAACCAAGATTGTGGTTCTGGATCTAAACAATGATATCTACGGGGAGAGAAGTACAGTAAAACAAATAGCTACAGTCCTCGTACTGACCACTCAGAGAAAAAGAATTCGTCAAATTACTGTTACAAGGATTCCTATTCATGCGAGGTTGTCGAGGAGCGAACTTTGATTAGACACGCATCTCGCTAGATTTCCGACCTCAGCAGCCCATGATCATGGGTCTGCCGGGAATATAGAGGTCACATGGCAGTGTACTTGCTGCGGCAAGTGAGTCGAAGTGACGACGTTGTCTCGAGAATCTGTACTTCTAAACTACCTGTGACTTCTCGTTGGTGGTTGTTGGCCTTTATAATCCACAGATTCATTGCACTGACAATGCCTACCTCGACCAGAGGACCAGGCACATGAGAAAGAATATGATCAACAAAACTGGCCGGATGACACATGGTCAGAACACACGGAGTGGGAGGACGTTGCCTCAATTGCCACGTTTAACTGGATCCAATCAACATATAGCAACCGCAGGCCCACAGTGAGGCTAAGCTTGTCCAACATCAATCCAGCCAATACACCACGCCTTCGTTCGAGAGGGATGTCTTCTCATTGAACTTAACTGCGTTTCCCTCACAATATTTATCTATCCGCAGGTGACAAAGCCCCTACATGTCAAATGGGCTGAACGTCGTCCTGTGAAGTAGGGAGAAACATTGGTTTACCACGATGTACCTAATTATCGTTATCTCTCGCTCTCTTCCATACAATTACAACCCCTTCACAGTCCGACGTTGCTAATAGATTCTCCCCATGGTTCCATGAAACGCCCACGGTGGGAACACCGTGGCCCTGCCGGAGATCACAACGTACTCAAAAATTAGTTTCAGACCAAAATTACATATAAATGGCCTCCCCATACTCGCTACTAACATAAACGCCGTAGAGTAGCCTATATGTCATGTGGTTCACAATTTCCACACGATGGCATCGTTCACATGTTTCAAGGCATGCATGTTTGCTCTTTTGTCCAAAAATATGAAAATGGTGGGCCATACCTGGAGCTTGTTTACGCAAGGCCGCTTTGGACGAGTAAAGTCATAGAAATACACGTTCGTGTCCTCATTCCCGGAGACTGCGAATAGGAAAATCATAGAATCAGAATCATGAAATCCATAAAAATTTGAGCTGATCGGTTTTGGTGTTGAACAAGCGTTTCAAAGGTCAGCTTACCTATGAATTCTCCTCTCTCTAAGGAGAGCAGAGGACAAAAAGAAGCCCTTATATTTCTTGCTCGTGGTGGAAGTTTCAGGGAGCACTTTAATGAAAGGTATCCATCCACCTCCATTGCCACACTGCACAATTCATACAACTGATATTAAATGTTCATACCGACTTCATTCTTCCATATGTGCTTCAAAACATTCAACAAACCTGGGTGCAGGATTAAGGTAAAATCGCAAAATTGGATTTGTGGGGGGGATTTGATGGGGCCATTCGGAAGCGATGACTGGACTCTGAGAGAAACATAGGAGAAGATAACGACAGCCAGACACAAGACACTACTATATGAGAGTCATCCCACTTGACCATGTTATCGACATTGTCCCAAAACCTCGCTCAGCTGGTGGAACCAGAAACATACTGGAAGTTTTCTAAATCTCCATACAACCTTATTGCTCTTATGAGTCCAATCTTCAGGGACGCACAAACCTTACAGGTGGATGACGTAGTCAAGGACTTGTTGGGTCACACCTGGTTGAACGAGCCTCAAAACTGATGAAATTTCAACTGTGAAAGAGATACTTAGCACTCTAAAACAGTTCTCCGTCTTCGGCCTCCCTCTTTAACTCACCTGATTTCTTCTTTCAAGTCGGCTACTACCAACATCGGTCAGCCAGAGTGGCCTCCAGTTTATGATAGGCAAATACTATTGAGTACAGCTGTTATTGATGACCGAGCAGAACACTGGTTGTTACCTCAAACATGCAAAGTCTTAACAATGACGAGAATTCAATGAAGGTAAAAACCAGATCAATAACCCTCACCTAAAGAATCGAAGGCTGCCATCTTGGTTGGCAACCAGTAGCACTGGCCCACCCGCTAATAAGGAAAAGGTTCTGAATTGGACGCTTGTCGCCGGAGACTTCCGCTGAATACCCTTACTTGTCCTATGCCCATGTGCCATGGCTCCTGTGTGCATATCCACCTTTATGCTGTGAATACCGCCCTGAGAATTAACCCTTGTACGTTAAGAACGAGATTACAGTGAATTTGATAGCTTTTAAGTAGCTTAATTACCTGAAAACAGAAAAGTTGCAAACAAACCTGAGAATCACCAGCGAAAAGCACGTGACCTGTGTGATCTGTGTCCATTGCAGTTATACTGCTCTCCACCGACAGTCTGTGCAAAACCCTTCCAGTGCTGAAGTTTATAACCTGAGTAGGAGATAGCCAATAAGATAATAATTACCCAGATAGCACAAGCTGACTGAAGAGCAAGGTACGCAAAGTACGAGAGACCTTAAGAATAGTGAAGTTTATCGGCATCAATCGAAAGATAGATAGAACTTACGGTAAGTCCTTGATCAGCATGGCCCACGAGCAAAAAATTGTTGTTCAACTGCAAGTTAGCCATTAAGTTATGAGCTCAGCGATCAGAAGATTCAATAGACCTTCAAAAGCTTTCCTTGAGAATCTTGCCTTGCTGGAATTCATAAATTACGTGATCGTTTTGATTCACGTGATGTTTTACTCGAACTTCCAGTAACTAGTCATACATTTCACCCTAAACGAAACATAGTTAAAGTAGCTGCCTCACTCGTACAATTCTCAAGAATGGAGATGTATCGACAACTTACTCAACGTGAAAATAAACACTTCTCAAAACGAGCTACAGGAGTTTAACTATATACTTACAGGATGGAAACGGATGCACATTTGAGCAGCGTTTCCATATATAACTCGCAGACAACTTCCCTTCTCGACACTCCATACTCTGACGCTTTTATCCAATGATGAAGAACACAAGCATTGATTATTCAAGGACCAATCGAAGTCTGCATGGACCAACAATAGTAATTATATTACACACAAAATTGTCACACTGCCCCACTTGATGTCAAAGAGTCGTTCCCTGCCTCTATAACGATATGAATGAAAGAAGTTCGACTCTGATTATCCACGATTCAACTAAAAGAAACAGTTTTTCATACAAGATATAGGTGTCCAAGTTGCTGACCTGTAATCTCTTTTGTATGCCCCTTCAAGTGGTGAAGTATGCGAGGGGGTTGTGCAACACTACAAATAACAAGGCTGCCATCCGCTGCTCCAAAAGCTAGTAGATCTGAGCTTAAGTGCCCAAATCTGAGTACATTCACTGCAATTTATCACATGTTGTCAAGACTGGTCAACTTCACATCACAGCTAGGAATAGTGTTGCACGAAGAATATCAGTCATTTCGCATTTGCAAGTACATGCCTGAAAACAGAAGATACTAAATTGAGTACACTTTTTGAAGAATCCATAGTGATGCAGTCATGGCAATATATAGATCAGCGTGAGAATCGCTGATCTATATGTTGCACACAAGCTATGCGAGATAAATGTGTAGATATTGACCTGTACGAACATTGTAAGACATGCGATTTACCTTGATGCTACAAGAATCTTTTGAAAACAACCCTCCCTCTGCTTTAATGTTCACAGCACAAGATTTCCTTTGAAAAAATGGAATGCATAGGCAAGGTTACGATGCAAGCATAAAGCCACAGACGACAATGACAGATGATCCATTAAACTCAATAATTTTCAACAGTTGACCTCTCGCTGACAGAGTAAACAGAACGTTATAAATTTCACATGGGCTTAACCTCAATCTAGAAATATTCATATCTTGGTCCTTGACACTCCAAAGCACCAAATCATGCCGCGCACGACTGCATCAACTATCTATGCACAGACCGAGTCACATGAGATGAGAGACCCTCTTACCAGAAGCTTTGATATCATCGAATATGCAGTGCATGCCAACAAATGAATAGCCGGGTTCATGTTGATAGCTGAGGGTTTCTGATTCGGTAACAGATCCAAAACTCGTTCTAGGGCCGTTGAAGGAGCTGACACTTGGCCTACCCTGCATATGGACAAATTGAAATGAATAAGTAACCTAACAATCAATCTGCTCTTGATTCACGAAGGGATATGGAACGGCTTTACAACGCAAACAGTCAATTAGAATAAGTGCCTTATCTTTCTGCATACCCTGGAGTTATTCCCGCTACTCCTGTCGTACGGAAATGGAGAACCTGACCATCGGCCACTGCCGTGACATCAAAGTACAGTCAGTATTTTAAGTCTATATCACAGTTGAGTTAATAATGAAACCGATAGGACTGATGAAGGTGTTGATGGGGGTATCAACAACAACTACTGCATCAAACGGGTACTTGGACCTATTTCTCTACTTCCAGAACGAAGGGTTCGAACTAGTATACGGAAAAAAAAATTAGCTGGCTAGAATCCACCTTTGCTATCAATAACTGCTGGAGAGTTTGAAATTCCGGCTACCAGTCTACTGTAGTATAAAATATTTGTAAAAGTTTTTCGTATCTTCATAGAGCATATGCTCGCTCCAAAAAATGCAGCTCCTAGAGAAAAGCTTCTCAATAAAATGCACGTAATATGTGAACACTGCCTGTAGCACAGGCAGAAACAGATACCTATCTCCGGGGTAGCTCAAGGGACTTGTAGGCCGCAAATTGTCCCACTGTTTGCATTGTCGAATGTACTCTCGATAGGCAACATAGCCTCTACCGTTACATTTCCACATCTGCTTGCATTCTAACCAACCAGATAGGGTGAGCCAAATACTTAAGGTAACACACGTCTAAAAAACTACCGACCTCCTGAAAAAATTACCAATGTGCTGACAAGATTCACCTCGTAGCTCACTGTTGTTTTCGTCCTTCTCTTTCCTTTCTTACGTTTTCATTGATATCAAGTAGCTTTCAGACTATTCGACTTTATCACCTTATCACTGGCACTGTACGATCATCCTACTTTCATTTACTGAACCAATTACGTATAGGGCAATACAAAGAAACAACCACTCTGGGCAAGTCAAAGCACAGAGTGAATTCAAGTGCCTTCAAAAGCTTCTGCACGACAAGTCATCCTTGAATCCAGCCTCCTGGTCCGTCCGAGCTCTTAAAATTGATGACGGAACCTCCACTTTGTCGAGACGAATGCTAGACACTCCACGTTACTATCCATGTGAATTGTCTTGCGTCATGAAGGCGGACGGTCACAAAAGCCTAGTCGGTGAAGGATAAAGGAAGAGGTACAAAATCCTCGGAAGGAAAACCCACCTGACGCTGAAGGTTCCCAGAGAGCGCTTTCCTATACAGCAAGAGACGACGTTGTCCAACGTAGGCTGCATCTTGCTGAGTAGTTCCGCCTCCGGGTTCCAAAATGCAAGCATAGAACTCTGCCTGCTGCTGCTCCTCAACGGCAGGCAGCTCTTCACTGCCCGGCATTCCCACAGGACCTGTTATACCACAACTGATTGACTGCTTGAAAGAATGCTCGTGCCCCAATTAGCCTGATCCATCCTCATTCCAGATCATCTCTTCTCACGATCGATCGAAACATGCCACGATCGCCCACATCCGTACCCTCTCCAGACAGTGAGGCAAATTCGTATGACATTGACAAATTGACATTATCTCATACCATCCCATCGCATCCCATCTGATCTCATTTCATCTGATCCCAAAGCGAAATTCACCACTTCCACTGCCACATCAAACCGCCTCATCCAAGAGTACAACAGCTCACAAGGTCCGATCCACATTCAATCGCGCGTATCTCCATTCCTCTCAATGACATCGGCTCTCCATCCGGCATTGCAGCTTCGGGCTGTTGGAGCATTTGTACATGCACCAGCGCATCTAGCCTTCTGAGCATCACTCGATTTACAGCACTGAACAATACAGAACAGTAGTTGCACTTCGAAATCTGCAGGCTCCCACGAGGCCGAAGTGACACAGAGCTCGGTTCTCGGCTCGGCCAATGAGCTCTCTTGCACTCAGGCAGTCAGGCAGGCAAGCAGCCATGAACTTCACCTTGCCTCACAAGGACTTTCTGCTCTCTTCTGTACAGTTCGATCCTACAGAAGGCAGCAAACGGAGTCCAAGGTTCCAACTCTGGCCCTTGCTTGCCCTCGGCGGCAGAGCGAGCACAGAGCGCGAGAGATGGCACGAAGGTCCATGCGCTCCGCTCCCTGCTCAAGAAACGTCGACCTTCACGGCCTCCGTTGATGAAGGACCTCGAGCCTCGAGCCTCGAGCGTAAGAGACAATAGTCGAAGTTTTAAGCACAGATTACTGATCAAAGTGGCTGTAAAGTGCAAATTACTGCGCCGTCTGCTTGGGTTTGACATTCACCTGGTGCGCAGTGTGCACCCTCGATGTCACCCCGCATAACATTGCCAATCTTATCTGCATCCGAACATGTCACGATTGCATTTGCCTCCCCTTGACATTTCTCTCTGCTCAATCTTTTAGAGCGTATTTTCAGCAACAGCATCCATACAACTTCATGGGGGGTTGTCAGGTCAAATCATTATTTTCTTACACTTGCATCAACCTTCTCCCGAAACTCCGCGGCCACCTTTTTATTTCCACACATTTGTTGAGTATCTTCGTAATTCTTTCTCAAATCCTCAACTAAATCTCGAAATGGTTTTTTAAAGGGTCAGACAAAAATGGTGAATCCGAGGTACCACTTCAGATTTCGAGTTCCTACGAGCAATAAAGGAAATATTGACACGTGTATCCATGACCTTCAATGTCTCTTGACGAAAGTCTCTCGGCTTTGAACATGAAAACCCAATTTTAGATTTCCAGAAAAGAAATTTTTAATCGATAAATATTTAATGATCGAGGTGAAGAGATATATTTTCCGCATTGGCTGAATAGAGTGGCTGTCGATTTCGACGGATAAGTACGCGGTGAAAAAGAAAGACGAAAGCAAGGCGTCCATCGTGCAGCCCAAGGAAAGAGCAGACAAGGGAGAAAACCCATAAAACGAGGCACAAGCCAGATTGGAGCTCTTACAAAGGCACGCGACTGGGACCATTGGACACTGTCTTCTTGTGCTAAAGGACCATTGGGCAGTGTCTTCTTGTACAAAAGGTCGGCCGGCATGGTTTCCCGAATAGTTCGATAATGTGGATCTTTTTATTGTCACGTGTGGTGACAATGTTTAGAAATACTCAAAATTATTTCCCGTGTTCGCCTTCTATTTCCGCATCGAGTAATTAGAATGTTAGTGACCTCCAGAACGTACCGGTATTGGCTGGAATGATATAAATCGCTAAGAGCAACAAGAAGACAGGATGAAGTCTACAAAAGCACTCGGTTCTCTCACTCGCACTTTCAAGGGCACGGTTTCTAATTCATAGGAGCAGAGATTTATTGAAAAGATTGTATTGCTAGCACATGTAATGTAGACCTTATAATTAGATTTTGATTTTGCATATAATTCATACATATAATAAAAAACACATTTGTTCGAAGACAATCCTGAAAATGCTCATACATCATTCATACAAATTCCTGTTTGCGTGAATGGACAAGTGATGATGTCTCAATAGAACATAGCTACTATGATTCACAGAGATATAGTGTTTGCTTCACCAATACTGCAAGAACTCAAAAATATTGACTCATGTATGGGTGAGGTTACATTCTTGAACGAGTTGTATGATTGATTTATTCATATTGATTGATTCTCGATCTCACCTTCGTTACATTATCTAGTATATTTCAGTCGCGAATAATCCTTCCTCTACATAGAATACTAGATGGTGCAAATCATTTTAAAGAAAATCACACTAAGTGATAGGTCTTCTTCCTTATCTAATATATTTCAGCCGCGAATAATTCCTCCTCTACATAGAGTACTAGATGGTGCAAGTCATTTCAGAGAAAATCACACTAAGTGATGTGTCTTCTTCGGATTTGTTTGTAACGTCTTGACCTATATAGTTCACAGATCTAACGTGTAATATGACACGTTAGATCTGTATAACGTGAAATATGACATTATTCTCATTTTGATGCTAGTTGAAACTAACACCAATAGCATCATTATAGATCACCCATTGATTTAAACATGGTATCATTTGATGGATTCTTGTGGATTAGTCTTGATATATCGTTTGGTAATAAACTGTTACGGGGAAGTTATGATGATAGTGCTCTTTGCGTGGTGGTTGATCATCTTACTACTACACCTAATATATTTACACTTCCACAAGATGGTAAAGCAGCTATGGGGAATGAAAACACAATCGAAAGTTGCTTTGAAGTAATGGAATGCAATGTTTTATTTGAGAATGGCTAGTTATATTTCAGTTTGGGTGAATTATTCCCCACCCTACTACATTAGAACCTGTCTAAGTTAATACTGCCAGACCAGTTGTTTTGTATTAATTTAGACAGTTTATAAATAAAAAGAGGTTATATGTTCGCATCATTTGTGGTGGTACAGTTATTTGCACATTGACTAGAGTCACTGGTTTTGTATGGAAAGCTAATGTCTAGATGTAACAACAAGACATGTTTCGAGATTGAATTGTGTCGAGCTCAATAGTGTTATAACGCTGTCTTCAAACCCGTAAGCTTCACTCCAAAGAAAAAAAGAACATGCTTGTCGAGAACACAAAGCATTCTTGAAGTTATTGTTTCTTGAAGGGGGCTGAAGGGGAGGGAGGGAGAGAAGACGAGAGAGAGCTTGTACGTGAACAAATGCACTTTGATGTTCTGTCGTTCTTGGCAAGGCTGCCGCGACAAAGAATCCGCGTCGGGACAGTCTAGTCAGGAGTTACGTAACACATGTTCTTCGTATCCATCCACCAAAGCTGCGGTCTACTCTCCTCACAACCCACGTCATTTCTCTCAACCATTTATTTCTTTGCAGTGGTTATTGATATAAAAAAGTTTTGGGAATGACTGTGAAATATTAATTATTAACTTTTGGAGGCTTATTAATAAATACACAGGCCCGACTTGGGACTGGACTATATATATTAGTTATCACAGGTTATTAAGTTAGATAGTATTAATTTAAACAGGTTCTACTGTATACTATACAAGATAGAGTTTTGTGATTGGTCAGAGTTATCTCTATGTATACTAAAGCTCTGTGATATAGTCTTCGCGGGTAAAGGGGAAGAAGTAGTGCAGCATGGGAGCATTAGACTAGGGGGAGGATAATTACCTCAAACTAAGTGATAACTAGTCGCTCCCTTTCATTTTTCTCTCTTTTTGTATTAATGCAACGCTTGAGAAGACAAGTTGCAAACGAAACCGGTGAGATGAAACAAGGACTTTTGCAAAAGCCTTGCAATCAGAAAACCGGATACAAATAAAAATTTAGTCAAATCTTTATTTGAGTATTAACTTTAGGTTAAAAAAAAGGGGGCAGCTAGTTAAAGCTCACCTGAGGCTAATTAGCCCTCATCATATTATACGGAGGTCACTAATTGGTCGTATAGGGTTCGTGTGGGAAAAATAAATCTCGCGAGTTTCTTTCATTCTTTGTCTTTCTCCTCGACGTGATTAAAATTCACCACATCTTGCGTTCATGTGAGCCGAAGAGATGTGCTCAACTTCACATCCAGAACAAGCTCCATCTGCTGGGTGTGAGTGAGCAGATCCCTCCTTTTCGTTTGACTCACGCAGATCTAGATCATGTTGTCGGATCTACGCACGGAATCTGCAATTGTGCGCGCTCGTTTGCAACGCTGTGAACGGCACATTTTTAGTCTATTTGAGTACTGCAATCTGTCTGAAAAGCTCTGCACTCTCTACATGAAAGCAATTTCAAAAGCTGCAAAAGGTGACGCACTACCAATTTCAATAATCCAACGCGCCGGGTCGGCACCACATCGCATTGCCTCGCCTGATCATCATTGCGGCTAGAAATTCTTGGCATCAAAAAATTCTTGGCATCTTGGAACCTCTTTCCTTGCAAGGCAAGGCGAGATCCGAGGAGGTAGCACAATCGGTGATACCACCTAGCATCGACTCTTGGAACAGAATGTGGCATCGATTTAATGTGTCACGATTCTGAAGATGCAATTTAAATTAACGAACGTCTAATTTTATGAACTTTCAATATGAATATATTATATTCATATTGAAAGTTATGAAATTGACACTTGTGTAATAAGTCAAGATTCTGAAAAATCTTCTAGCAAAATATACCATTTCAATTATTATTTACTTTGTCACTTAGATTAGAATGGCATTGTATTAACAGGTTCTTGGGTTGACAAATGAGATGTTTTAGTCGGAAAATTAACACCTCAAGAAACAGAAAGAAATCTACGTGCTCCATAACAAAAATTAATACGAGTTGTTTTTGGAATTCAAGTAGCAACTTCGAGAGAAACATGTGATAAATTTATTTCAGGATGTATAGTTTGAGTTATTGATATTCAATTACTCTTCATCTAATCACTTCACTTTAATCTCATCTCATATCTTTACATTTTATATGAAAAAAGTGGATTGTCAAATTCATACTCGAGTTGTTAAATTCATCCCCTGTTAGAAGATGCCGAGATCTATGTAACGCATCTTTTGATGTACATTAACTTGTTAACAATACATGAGAAATGCATGGCCATTCAACCTAGAGACATGGTGCTAGCTCGTTGACTGAGAAAGGAAGATTAGCAAATATGTATGACGTTTTTGTCGATATAAATCACATGTGTATTAGACGTTTATTGAGATTAAAATACAAGAAGTTGTGGGCATATGTGTGATTTGTATCACATGAATTGTATCACAGTTCTTTACAGATTGAACAACGATAAACACGCTAGCAGTCATATATATTTCCACAAGTTCAAACTAAGATGATTCACGTTGTGTCGAAGCTATATTTTTCCGACTGGTAGTTGGTACTCATGGACGCACTCTAGTAATCTCAACAGATGGATTTGCCAATTCCAAGGTTTATTCGACCATGTTTTGGAGTGAATTGCGAATAGGATTTGTTAATGTGTTGCCACTGTTTGATATCTTGATTCCACAATATGAAATACATATAAATGGAATAAATTTTTTGAGTATGTGGATTCCACATCCTCATAAAGCCCATGAAGTTTATGGATGTTCGAAAAGATGATTTGAAGGGCCTCAGGTTGACCAGATGTCATACGGGAAGTTATCAGTCGACAAAAGTTTCATAGATGTCGTGTTACCCGACTCAAACTCGAATCCAATGTGTACACACATGACATAGAGTGCCTTCAAATCATGGATCCAATGAGAGCATGGAATTCCCATTATCCTTGTAAACACATAAGGAACATGCTTCAGACATTTCTCCTCTTCTTGAAGAAGATTCAATTGTTTTCATGGTCCTTTGAGGGTGAATACCGATATACGTATCTATATATACCCATATTTTTAAACATCATCAAAAAAAGCTTTTCGTTTATGTTCAAAGCTTACCTCATGCGTTCAACGCTCCGTTGTGCTTCAATTTCTTTCATACCATTCTCAAAATCATGACATAATCGTATATGACCATCGCGTAAATGCTGGATCGATATCGCCCTATACCCTTTTATCATACTATGCTCACCTTCAAAGATGTCCAAAGAAGTTGTGTGGTTGTGATTCTCATTGCGAATTTGAACACGCCAACGAGTATCTGCCCCTTGAGAGTCTAACGGAGATCTTGAAATTACAGTCAATTTGACGAGTTACAGTGTGACGTAGACGTTTGTCAATAGTAGATTATTTCGAAGAGTCGTAGGTACCACGGAAGCACTTGGTCCCAGCACTTCTTTGTTTACAATTGGTGCGCTATTTGGAGATTGCAAAGCCTTGACTGCATACAAAAGCTCGCACACTTTGAAACACCTCCCCAGAAGTGTTATAAGATGTTTCTAGAGTCATTTGCATGATGTACTTTCAGAAAAGATAGTGTCTGGTGCAGGAAATTAAAGTGTTGGCTCTGAGATAGCTGAATCTGACAAGTTAAGCGGGGAGGGGAGTGAATTTAACAATCCACTCAAGAATTAGGTATTCACGGATCTTGCTAGACTTACGTAAAGTAAGAAAAATATTTCTCCTTTCTCTTGGTCTTCAAAACTTAGTTCTATGATATTATCAACATTTATTTTCGGAATATTTTCGAATATTCGCATCTGTATTTCTCTCGTTGTTGGCGAACTCAAATCCAATTCCTTCGATGGGAGAGGCTCCGAATACTACGACGAGGCCCTCGCTCCCTCCATCGCTTTCATGAGCAAGTTCCACGCCCTGATCTTGCTTCGAATGCACCCTCGAGGATGTTGGACGACTAGCTCCGACTTCGAGCGACTGGACAAATGATAGCATTGCCCTCGCCGACGGAATCGAGGTGAAAGAGTTGTACGAAATGATAGACCTTGATTTGGAGCATGTTATGTAAATCGGAGATTTGCTCCCTTTCCGAATGCGGAGACCAGGAAACTGGAACAGGAAGAGAAGAGGATGAACTCCATCTCTTCTTGGCAATGAGGCGAAATGCATTTCCAAATTCGACATTTTCCGCGCCTCAAGCTTTGCGGCGTAAAGCGGAAAAGCTCTTGCCCAAGAGTCAAGAATATCGACGGCCAGCGGAATGGGATTCTAACAGCAACCACTTAATCCAGTTCGATTCTTACATCCTCAGCAGAAGATGTAAGAATTATGAAGTGTATCGGAAATGAAATGAAAATTCGTGTATGAGCGTATGCAAACATGATCCGACAAGCGGACACGATAGTTAGAATTCTCGCAGCAGGCACGACAAGAAATGATGCGGAATCGGATCGGATGTCGATGGAGCGATGCGGGGTCTGTGACAAAAGTCTGATGAGCTTTGGCCAGCATCGGCAGCAACTTGCAAACGAGCCTGGTCTTCGAGGGGCAACCTTGGAAAGCAGAAGGATGCGGGCCATTTCGAGACCTCAGCAGTCCAGACGACGAGCGCATGCCTCCCACAGCGTTGATGGACTTCGAGCCATCCATATGACGACATCCAAGAAAGCCAGGGACCAGCACCTGTCCTGACTCCATCTTCGTTCTACGTTCGAAGGGTAAAAGGAGGCAGGACGTAGAAATTAATCCGCAGGCATCGGCCGAATGCACGTTCTGCGCGCCAGCCAAAAATTACTATATTCATTGGGTCAGAGGTGGACTCGACAGGTACCCAACAAAGAAGGAGGCCGAAATCGGAGGGCGGAATCGGATGTTGCCCCCATTCAATCCGAGCGGAAGAGGACAAGGAAAAGAAACAGTTGGCCGACGAGACGCGAGAGTCTCTCTCACTGTGGATCCACTGCCGGTCCAGTTCCGTACTACGGAGGCAGAGAATCTGAGACCTTTGAACAGTGGGTGAACTGGCGTCATGCAGGTTTCATGCAGGGCGAACTGGGTTCGGTGCTTCTGCTGCTCGGCCTTTGTGAGCAGAGGTAGACCGAACGGACCTCTCGTCCACTTCGGGTCGTTCTGGCAGCGATTTGCTTCGCACAAAGCTCACATTGTGTGTCATTTGTTGGAGTCGCTCTTTTGCTTGCTGGGTGGTTGAATGTCGAGCTCTATGGCAAGGTCTCCACCATCGCTAGCTCTCGAGGAATTTTGTGGATTGAGAATCGTAAGTAAACGAAGCTGTTGGTTTTCCAGCGAAGGGCGCTGAAGCGGATCGGGCAAAAGGGTAATTTTAACAGAATCGCGGCGAGTCGAAACCGGACGCGAGATTTTATTTTTTTCCATACGACAGGATCCGAATCTTGTGCACCGGTAATCTGTCGACAAATTGCCTGATTTTTTGGCTCATCACGAGAGGCTTGAGGATGGGTGTCATTACGAGAGGTTGGTGATCTTGAGCTGGGAAGTGTTTTGGAGCGTGGTGCGAGGTCACAGGTTTTCCAACATCCGCGTTCGTCCGGTACAACAGGAGGAGATTTGCAAGTCATATCTGGAAGCAATGGATTCGCTCAACGCGACCGGTCATGCAATTTTTCTGGAGCTGAACGAGAAAATACAAGGATTGGAACCGTCATGGCGAGAGTGGGCCGTAGGGATGTTGAGGCCTATTGCTGCTTTAGCAGTAGTAGCGGTTGCAATGGTTCTTTCTTACTCGCAGAAGCTGGGTTTAGAGAAAGAAATGATCTACTCCATCGCGAGGGCCTTTATTCAGCTGTCAGCAATTGGGTTCGTTTTAGAGTTCATCTTCAACCAAGCGAACGTGGCATGGATCTTCCTGGCCTACGTGATAATGGTAATCTCCAATCTCCCCCTCTGCTGTTCTAATCCGGGGACAAGAACCATGTCGCCAACCTTTGTATTCATTCAGTCAGAGAATTTCTATGCCTTTGTGTTGGTGTTGTTGCAGAATTTTGAGGGAGTTCTGGATGTGAAGGTTCCCCATCGCTCTCTTAGGATCCCGATTATCCAAACGAGCTTATTCTCTGCCGGGTCATGTGCACAGGTTACGGTTGCAGGTTACACCGCAGGTCAGCGAGCACGCAACGTACCAAACGGGGCCTATGTTGCAGGACTGTCTATATTTCTGGGAACGGCTTTGACCATGGCATTGCTCGTCGTTTTGAAAGTGTTTCCCTTCACTCCTCGCTACATTATTCCAGTCGCTGGGATGATGGTCGGCAATGCCATGACTGTGACAGGAGTGACACTGAAGCGAATGAGAGAAGACTTGCGGCTTCAGCAAGGGATGGTACGTTCTCTCTACCCGGTCACTTCCCTACCCCTTCGTACTTTCTTTCATTCAGCCTCGTATCCATGTTTTGCTGTGTCTGGTACGTGACGGTTGGCAAGAGGTAGTACATCGATCTTTCTTCAAGACTTCTTGTTGGTCCTGTTCATCCTTTATCAATAGCGCAGTCGATGAAAGAGCCAGTGACGTGTGGACGATGTCCTACGTCCAATGTGTCCTCTGTATAGTCTGGTCTGTGAAACATTTGTATTTTCCCTGTGGCAGATAGAGACAGCATTGGCTCTTGGTGCAACGCCCCGACAGGCAACTGTCAAACAAGTGAGAAGGGCGCTGGTGGTTGGTTTGTCACCGGTGCTTGACAATGCTAAGACAGTAGGGCTGATCTCACTACCGGGAGCTATGACAGGTCTCATCATGGGTGGTGCATCACCCACTGAAGCCATTCAGCTGCAGATTGTCGTGATGAATATGTTGTTGGGAGCATCCACGTTCAGTGGAGTTCTAGCTACATATCTGAGCTGGCCCTTCTTCTTCACCAGCACGTATCAGCTCCAGACGAAAGTGTTGAGAGACGAATAGCTAGCTCACGTAACAGGCAGCCAGAGCACAAATCGTGGAGATGTGCTGGCATCGTCCTGAAACAAAAGCTGGATGCTACACCCAACCAAGCTTCGAATTTCCAGCAATTGCTCCACATAAGCCTTTGCGTTCATAGAACATGGACGAATTGTCTTCCATGACCACAGGCGGTGTAAATCTGGTACCATACATAAACGTGATTGTATCATAGTAGCTTGGGGTTCGCTTATGAGGCGGAGGATCTGCAAGACGAAGTTGATAGAGCCGAGGCTTTCGATTTCCTGCCCCCTGCCGCAGTCGGTCACGTTTATGAATGTTTTGGCCGCTGTGGAGATGGATAGTTCAGACAGAGTACATATATAGCAGAATTTTATTCTAAGGAGTTTGAAAATCGCCTACATTCGTACAGCTATTCACATCGAACCAAGCCAACTCTGACATCGTGTCCTCCAAAGCCCACTCGTGAAGGGATGCCGGAACTCTCTACTCAAGGACAGGACGCTACCTGTTGACTCGTGTAAACTAGAGGACGGTCACGTCTGAGTCGTCTAGTGCATAGGTCAGGGCCTTCGGCTTTAAATTTCGAGTTTCAGATCCGGTTCTCAGTTTGCCCGGCACCCATCAGTTGAACACATCTTTATAGAACTGAAACATTTGTTGACAATTCTCGTGTTTAAGCGCCATCATTGACCAAATAAAGGACGAGTTCAAAGTTGCCGTTTTGGGTGTATGGCTACACAAATTTTATCAGTTCTCAGTTCGTTTCTCTCGGTGAAGAATTCTGATTATCTCCAATCTTGACGAGTAGCTTGCTCAATTCTGCAGTGTCTTGCGTAGTAAATACGACTGGTGGATATGAAAGGAGCGAAAATCGGAGTGAAGACATGAGAAATTTCCTTTTCTCCTGTCAATATCAGCATATGCGTGTGGCCAGTGTAGGCAACTGCAACGCCGAATAAAAGCGTAGCACGCTTATGTTCAAATCTATTATGCTGTTTAGGTCGAGATAAACAAACGGAAGAATACGGCATATCGGTCAAACGGCTTTGAGTTAGTCGCTTTTTAAAAGTTGTTGGTTTCTGCTTTGAAGCGTTATTCATGCACAGGAATGTATACAGCTGCCTATTAGTTCACATTAGAAGTTACCACTTGACGTCTCTTTGACATTCTCAAGGTTCACAACGATGATTCTCGATGAGGCCTCGTTTGGGCACAAATTAGAAGTTTCAACATCCGCTCAGCATTATGAAGGAGCGTTGTGAAAACATTATCTATGAATTAAGGTTGTTATGTAGCATGTCGTGCATAGACGTATAAACGACCACGTGTGATAAATAACAAGACTATAGACACGTCTTCTTAAGACCTCAAATATACTTTTTGAACCGACGTAAAGCATCGTGACATTGGAACTTAATTTCTCTTTTACTTCAATATACGTATAGTAACATCTCAACCCCAACAAGGGTAACAGAGATTGTACAAAATAGCTGAGACCGATCTTTGTCCGACAGCTCATCGTCTTTCAACAAACGTGACCTGGTACTTCTCAATATATCACATATCTCCACGAAAGTTTCCCCTACTCAGGTGACCGTCGACTTAGCAAGATCTGAAAATACAAGACCTCGGTGCTCGAAATTTTGGAATTCGTCAAAGCTCGCACATCCCGGACTAAGAATCACGGCATCCCCTGTGCAGAAGGAGGAACGGAAGGTGTAAAGAATTCAGCGACAGCGTCAACACAGAGAACAAAACCTATTCGATAGGAAAACAGCCATGAGTTTAGATTGAGTTTCGCACTCCTTATACTACCATCTAGATCCTACAAGCAACGAATCCCCTCATGGAAATTGGGTGGTTGAATTATGACAAAAGATAAGGATTAAGTTTCAAACCTACGAGGTAGCCGCCATGAGAATTTCAAATCTACTCGTACTTTCGGGAATCCCTTATACTGCTGTCCAGGTAGACAAAATTAGCTGCTAACCCCAAAGGAGTCAACCTAGTTGCGAACTGACTTGGGACTTCACTCACCAGGTTGTACGAAAGATCGCGCAAGCTTCACAGCATCTTTCAAATTTTCAGCCCGGACACAAGGGACGGAGATGGCTGCGGCTCTCAACTCCTCTTCGATCTGCTCTCCCGACGCACCGAACTGCTCATTCTCGCCAATAACAAGGAATCTTGTTTAGAACAAAACATACCACTACTTAACAAAACACTGAGCACTGGACATAAAGAAAAAGTTCAAAAAGTACAAGGAAAAATTAGCTCACCAGAATTACCGCTCTATGTGAATTCAAAACTTCCCCAAGTCGTTCGAATCCAAGATTTCCTTCAGCCAGAACCTACATATTACATCGACTACATTTTGAGAATCTTCAAATGGCAATTGGTTAGGCATCCCACCTCCTTATCAGCTTAGTTGGTCCATCCCTTAGTTGACCTGTATCCTTCCAGGCATGGAGTGTCACTCGATACAATTTAGAATTGAAAACGTTCCAGGCTCAGCAACATGAGCAGCTCTCCTTGAAACCTTTTTTCGTCGAACACTTGGACAAAGACCTTGTGTCTAACCTACCTTTGCAAGGCCTCCAATAAGGATAACAGCTTTCCGCCCAACTATGCCCTTGATTCCAACATAAGTTGCATCAACGTTTGTGGCTTTGCTATCATTAACCCACAAAATCTCCTGTTCATCCTGATGAACTGCATAAGATAACCACGTTCAGACAAGTAACATCACCAGTTAGCAATAACGTATCTGTATTTGTTGGATAAAATCTGATGCAAATTACCTACAACACAGTACCTACAAACATCTAAAATATTTATGCCAATGCTCAGTGCCCAATTCGTAAGGCCTCGGCAGTTTTAAAATTCAGAACATCCACTCTAAAATATACTGGCGCGGGATAAAGACACATAGTTTCCACGTACCCACTTCCATACGATGAGGAGGCGGCTGGAGTGTTGGCAAAACTGATTGAATGGACTCCTCGCTCACACCAAAATCCACCAGAGCCAACGCTATGAGCGCAGCACTTCCAGCATTGTGTGCATTATGCAGACCAACAGCTTTCATAGAAGACAAGTAAAGTCCAGCTTGAATTCCAGTGGTAGGCACTAATATGAACGCACGTCGTCCTTGACTGTCAAGCTTGGCATCACAAAAATTATCAAGTACGGCGCATTAGATGGTAAACGACCTAAAATAAACGCGGCGGGAAGTGGTGCAAAAGAGCAGGACTAAAGGCAAAACATAACGAAACAGATACCTGCACACCTGGAAGGCCTCCAAGCCAAGCGCGTGTTCCTTTGCTACCAGACTCAGCAGCCAACTTTCTCAAAAACGTGTCGGCTGTGCACAAAGTCAAGGGATAATTAAGAAAACAAAAAAGTTAGGACAGCCCTGATTTTGACGAACACCAATTTCAATTGTCTCTGGAGTCTCTAGTTGAACAACGAATTTATAAAGACAAGGTACATAGAGTGCAGTCAAATGAAATGGCAACAATTAAACTGCAATTGTCAGTACTTACATTGTGGTATGACAGCAAGATTCGCAGGACCCATTTGAGCGAAAATGCGACACTTCATCTTTCCATAGGTTTCCATGGTTTTGTGCCTCTCTAGATGGTCAGGTGTAAGATTAAGAATCACACCAACCTGATCAAGCAACCTGATGTCAGCGATAATTTCAATGTTATGAGGATGAATGAAAACAAACCACCCACCCAGCACAACTTCGTTAGAAACTCCAATGACACTACGAAGGATAATAAGAAATATCATATTCTAAACTTCTATCTCCTTCTTCCGAAAAGTAGCATTCTCCTCTTCGTGCAACGTGCAGGGTAAGCTGACATCATAAATACAAACTTACAGTTGGAAATGTAATCAATTATGTGTACATTTAAGATTTTCAAAAGCAGCATCAGGTTGTCATCAATTGACAATCATTGACAATGCAGCTGACAACAAAGCAATAAAGGAAAGAGACCACAGAACGAGTCTACTGACCTTCGGTCGAAACATTCCTGCACGTTCCATTTGATAACTGCTGACTTCGACAACCGCTGCCTGATGGATGTGAGAGGCGAACGTAAGATAAGGTATCCGGCTTGGTACATCCCGTAAAAAACCAGTCTACGGAAAAGAGTATTGTTGAAAGGTTATCCGGCAAGAGAAAAACATTACATGATAGGGAGGATCATTCGCTGGAAAAGCGAGACATTGTAAGGCAGCCTCTGAGAGGGGAGTGCCCAAATTTCCACCTACGAATGTTCGTACGCCTGCGTGCCGGAGTATCTGCTTCCATCGCATTGTTAAACATATTGCACGCATTTACATACCAAGGACCATCACTTAGCTGTCGCGCATCAAGCAGCAGTGCTCCTCTTGTCGGAGGAGCACTGCTGTTTATCTTATCAATGAAAGCTCGCTTAGAGGGATGGAGAGCCGTGAAACGACAAAATGCCATTACCACGCGTCTCTACGATCCGAACCATGAAATTTCATGTATATACAATCCCAATTAACCATTAATGAAGAGAAAAAACCCTTTCGGGTGAAGTCTGATGAGTGACGACGAGAACACCGTGAAGAGCCAAAATATGATCACAGATGGAAGAAGTGGATGGAGATCACAAACAAGAACCAAAAAAGACAAAAGACTTTAAAGTTTCAAACTCCACGACGTAAACGAGAAGATAGCCTGAAAGAAATTACACCTGCCCAGCAAACGTGGTGACAGTTGACTTCCCATTCGTTCCTGACACAGCAGCAAGTTGGATGCTCTTTGGAAGAGCTGCTGCTGCGAAGCTTAGCTCAGACAGCGCAGGTACTCCCTGAAATAACGAACAAAAATTCATATTAGCAACATGCACAATTACTATGATACTAAGGACCGCTAGATAGCCGATCCAAGAACAGTGGCCTCCGTAAAGTTCGCTGTAAGGGGCAGACAGCGATTTCTTCTACGATAAGTAAGCCAAGGCAAAAAAGGCTTGCATTTACCGCTTGAATAGCTGCAGCAATGTCAGGCTGCGATGCAGAAACACCAGGTGACAGCACCAACTGAGACGCTCCGAACAAAGTTTCCCTATTGTGTGGACCGAACTCAGTCCGAAGTCTACTCACGGCGGCAGGGTGGAGGTCCACCTAAATGACAAGCATCCAATTGATCGTATCAGTCATGAATTACAAAATCCGAGTATGGGCCATGTTATAACAAAGCCTCCTGCAAAATATATATCACAAAACTCAAGAAGAGAAAGCAGTGGTAATAGTGAAGAACCTCGACTGGAAGGGTGTTTGGGTTGCTGTCCACGGCCACCACGGTTGCTCCACGCGCTAAAGCAAGCTTCACTGCTGCTCTTCCAGATGCTCCGAGCCCCACGACCTGGCCCTCTCATCAACGCAGGGTACGATTACATTATTCAAGATAGTTTCCACAGAAGTCGCCTTCATGAAGAAAGACTAAGTGACAAGTACTTCTCGACCAAGACGATAACCTCTTAACAGTAAAACAGATCGATACGAGATGTTTTCATCTAGATTTGAAATCTGGAAGATGTGATGAACATTAGAGTACAATCTGGAAGCACATAAACCTAGTCAACGTGGAAGACTGATCTCTAGCTGCGACATAAGACTCGTGAAAAGCTTTTATGACGTGCATGACTGTCGTGAGTCATCTGTGTCGTGCTTGCACACAACACATCTTCATTTCCGTCATAAACATCAAGAGACGACCAAGAGCGGCAGTACTATCTGACACCCATTATGTGTACAGTTTCATGCTCGCTGCACAGAATTTGCGAGTATCACTACCGGGATCTTCCCACCGGAATATTTCATCCTTCAAGTGCGACGCGAGAAGTCTCTAAAAGGCTCCAAAAACGTCTCGGTAGTTATCAGTTCAGGAGAGAATGAGTGGACGAGAATCCAAGTTTAGCAGCTCACTCAAAGATTCCTCCAACTTTCGCAATGGGCCTTGAACACTCCTCACTCACACTTCACAAGAACAACCTCCAAGGCCCTGTAGCCGGTGGACGAAAGATTCTAGTAGGAAGATCCGGAGTGAAACTTACTAATCTCAGAGCAACTCTAGACCAAGATAGACGATAAAAGCGTTCTCAACCCACTTAGCCTTCTACCAACACCTTCAAGCAGCTCACACTTCATCAATCACAAGTTCAATGAAGTTGCGGTGAGACATATATGTAAACATAATGATGTAATTAAGGCTCCGCAATTTCAAGACTCCACAAACAAAAGTACGTGTTGTGCGACTACTTACAACAACATTTTTGCCCGTAAGGTCCTGCCGTGATTGCATGACAGTTACCACAACCTTCGTATTGCGTTTACTAAAAGTCTGCACGGACTCCCGCCAGTCCAAACCAGACGACCACAAGTCTGACTTTAGCCCCGCTCCTGAACAACAAAAAGGAAGTGTAAGTTTGTCCTCGTGAAGAGTAGCAACAAAGTACAAGCCATTCTCGCTGTACAGACCTCCCTAGTCACGGACATATTGTACAAGAGGTACGGGCTTCGTTGTTCCAGGTCGAGGATATAGCTGTATTTGACCACTCATCACCAGTCCTAGGAAAGATGGCAGGAGAAGGTAGAATATCGCTTCTAAAACGACTCTCGTGTCACAATGAGTGAACGGAAACTTTCTGAAAACACGCAGCTCAATAATCTGAGGACCCTCTGATATGTACAAGCGTGTCTTACAACAGCAGCTATCAGACTTCAAGGTCTCGAGGCGATGTCGCACAGATTCAGCTGAGCAATCAACAATTCTTCAGGCGTAGTCAGGTGTACAAATTTTGAAGTCTAACTAAACAGGACCAGACGTCAAGAGGCCAATGGGCTCTTGATTTCGATAAGGATTGAAACACTAACATAACAGGTGTATACACAGATTCCCCGCAAAGAGATCCCACTCAAGAAATCCGCCAGCTTAGTAGTGAAAGAAACGGGCATTTCAAAACCAGGGGCATCGTCATCCCACATGTATCTCTACAAGTAACTGGCGCTTCTAAGCACTTCTGCAAAAGAGAAACTAATAGGGTCGATAATGACTAAGGAGGAGCCTGCTGCCACCAATACGTGACATGCGCATCCCCTTCTCGATGAGCTGAATTACTCACGAGCCACATCGTCGTGAACGAAAACTTGTCACAAACCATTCACTTCTCGTATTTGAGGGGCGAAGAACGAAACCCGAGCATCAGGATAGAAGATGCTTGCACCCAGCTCACAGGCGGAACTCTTCAAGCCAGGAAAATGATAATTTCTCCACAGGAACGCATGCAAAATACACCGGAACTCGCTCCCCAACGAGCTTGCATGAGCCAGGATCGACGACTCGAAGGCCAATGAAGATCACAGAATGCGAATCTGCTTCGACAAGCTCCCGAGCTCGCGCATCAATTGGCCATCCCCGCCCTCGAGGGGCCATCGAGAGAAGACGGACATGCAGCCCGCAGTGCCAAGTGGACCAACAAGACGCACCTTGGACGGAGGGAGCTCGGGAGAAACCCGGGGCTCCATGACGCCAACTCTGCTGCAGCGCAAGACTACTCGAGGTCCTCGAACTTGTAGCCAAATGACTCTGCTGCTCACACAAAGCAGCGCAGCAATTTCTATATGCATGCACATTCATCATTTTGGCCCAAATGCTCGTTGTCCTTTCTCGGGCGCTCCTCCTCCTCCTCACTCCTCACTCCTCCTCACTCCACGAACTTCTTGTCCTGGAGGTCCGCAAGCCTCATCTCTCTCTCCCGCTCGCTCGCTCTCTCTCTCTCTCTCCTCCTCCTCCGCCTGCTCCTCTCGATCTCTCTCTCCCAATTGCTCTCCACTTTCCAATTCCACTGTACCCCATGAAGATTCTCTGAGACCCGACCCGCGGGACCGGCAGCGCTGCCGCTGTCTGGGCACGAGAGCGTCCTCGGGGAACGCGACAGCCGATCAAATATCGGTCCTCGCGTCGCCCGCCGACGTGCACGACTCGCTCCCACTTTCTCGCGACGGGCGTGACGGCGGAACCACGCCCGCGCCGATACGTCGTCCGCCGACTGTCCGCGTGGCGTGGACTTGATGTCAGGGTGAAAAAACCCGATTTATACCGAAAACAATATGGGGTTAGTTAAGAAACTGATTTTTTATTAATTGTATTAGACTATTAAGTACCTAATCAAATGCAATAAAAAATATCTTCATATAAAGATTCATTATCCTCGTATTTATAATTTCTATTTCAATAATATTTACACTCAGAAACACACTAGTAACTAGTGTGTTTCTGATTAAAGACCGCAGCAGATTCCTTTAAACCCAACTTCATGCCAATAATTACGGGTTTTTTTCGAAAAATCTGTGTATACCTGCTTGATGTGTCTAGATGATGCCTATCCGCAGTGCGACCCGTACAATGCTGCTCGCGAGTCGCGACGAGAGGGTGAGAGGTCGCACGAGCGACCGTCGCAGAGCAGAGCTCTAAGGTGCCAGTTGCTTGGAGCGTGTCGAGGCTTCTGATCTCGACGGGTGTGCGTCCGTAGGCAATGCGTACCACCTGTTCCTCGCACCTCGCGACGTCTGGCAGCGCTGACGACATGCGCGTGAGAGGACTGCTCTGCGACGAATCAACGTCGCAGCGCAGTCCTTGGAGAAGGACGCTACGGTCTCAGAGGACGGGCCGTCCTGTGGATTTCTGGCCACCCGGGCCATGGGCGCTCACTTGTTGCTGACTGGTTCGAGCCTACTGGTCGGTCCTAGGGCAGGCAATGTTCCACTCCGATAGCGTCCCGTTATTCACGCCGTAATTCTCGCTGCGGTTGATTGTGCAGGCCACAGCCGTTTGAGTGCATTCTGATTGGCCTTGACGCAGGACGGGGCCTCTGTCGTAACTTTTGGCTTTTCAGTACGTCGCGGATGGTCCTAAATGGATTTCTGGCGACTGTGATTTATAACCGCAGAGAAAGATCATAGTCAACGACCTACTTCTGGGTACTGTAACATCTCATTTATAAACATGCAGCTCCGCACTTTCGGCTGATACTGTGGAAAAAAATCTACGTGACTTCTTGCATCCCCTCAACAGACAACTATATAAAGCAATGACAAGAAGTCAAAATACAAGTATATTCATGATTTGATATATAGTTAAAGCTTACTCGATAACTATATTCATTTAATTTTATGAAATGATAACATTCTTATCAGAGAAAACTGTACACGTTGATTTATAAAAGGTAAAAACGGAGTTGTAACAGTGGCATTTTAAAGCTCATGATATTTATCGACTTTTTCTTTCAAATCTAACTGTAGGTACTTGTTGTACATGAGGCTTCTATATACAATAGTAACATTATTATTTCCTGTAATCCAAGCCCAATAAATCGCAGCAAAAAAAACTGTAAATCTCAATATGCATATTCATCCTTTACAATTTGGATTGATTGTGATGACATTTTGATTTACATTAGAAACAAATGATGTTTTCTTACACCATGTGCAACATTTTTTTCACTCCATATGATTCATAAGTCATTTGGACATTGTTGAATAAATCGACCTTTAATCTATCCTATCAATAAGTGTTGTATAAGAGAAAATTAATTTTGAAATCTGATTATCAATCTCATTTTTAAGTTTAATCAAAATTTCTTTCGTTCACACAGTTTTATACACAAATCATTATTTCCTGTGCATATTACACGATAGGATGATTTCAAAGAGAATAAAATTTTGTGCTATGAATTGTATTTATACAATCTCACAACATTATATCGGAAATTTCAATTTAAATTATAAATATGAGAGAAATTCAAATCAAAACTTCATGACATAATGAACACCGTATATCACATAAAACATGACACAATGAACACCGGAACGCAAGACTAATGGTATAGAACATTGAGTAAAATAATTGGTTTTGCATGTATAAATTGTCTTATATAAATTGTATAAATTTTATAGAGTTTATGAAAGAATCAAAAAATTATTTGAGATTAAAAAATTGAAGAAAAATTCCATATTAAGAAAATTATATACAAAAAATTAATATCAAAATCAACATAAAGTCGATTAATAAATAAAATTTATTTTTACATTTTAAAATAGATAAATTATAAATTTATTTTATATAATTTTTATATCATATATAAATAATTATTTTGACATCTGTTTATTTTGTATCTTAAAATAAATATATGCATGAAAATCATCATTTTGTGCAAAAAAATTATTTTCAATGTTTGTTTGATTGATTTATTATCTGCAATAGTTTTACATGCAAGCAAAACATGTAAAATAATTATTATTCATATTGATTGAAATAAACACACATTGTATTGTTTGGCTTTGTTTCATAACTATGTTGTTAATCTAGTTTGATATTCATATTTCAATGAATATTGTGATGCTTGATTTTGTTTTAAGTTTAACTTAAAATCTGTATCATATTGCTATTTTTTGACGTTGCTACAAATTAAAAAAATTTAGATGAGTTTTTCCTAAATATATCTTTGTACGATATTTCTCATGAGCATATTTGAAAGATTTTGATGTCATATAATCTTATTTCTAATTTTATTTTTAAAAAATTCTATTGGTATGTTATCCTTACATATTTTTTATTATTTTAAACTTCTTTGCATTACAGATCAAAATTTGTCTTTTCGTTTGATTGCAAAGCATCAACAACAAGGAATATGTGTTGTAACAGGTTTTGATTTAGATTAACAAAAATTAGTAGACATAGAATTATAATCTGCTTGTTTCAATATCATCCGTCATTTGATATTTCAGCCAAAAAGAATCAATTAAAAATTTTCTTTTAAAAAATCATGTAAAATGGTGTATTTTAAAATTAAAATAAATCATATATGTCATTAGAATGAAAATATATATAATAAAAATGGAAACCTTAATTAAAATACCCGTTAAAAATTATTATTTTACAATAGAAATATGAATCTTAAATTATTTACAAAAAATGAAATGTGTTGAGATTTACTTAAAAAAAATGACTAAAGAATTAAATTTAATGACAACACAACAATTGTATGAAATCTAATATCAATTAGGTATTAATCTTTTTATTTTATCATTATCATGATTCAACAAATAAAAATTAGTTCAATTATCATGAACTAAATGTATGAAAACAAATAAATTTTTTTATTTCTATATAAACTTTATATACTGTACATTTTTATAAATAAATATATTAATGAATAATCATAATTCATTTTATAAATAAAAATGATGCTTTGCATAATAAAAAAATACATCTATTCAAAACATCTTATTTCACTATGAATGTCATAGTTTTACATACACTTATTTTGAAACCATAATTTACATAAAATTTAATTAATTTTAATAGAATTATAATGGAAATATTCATTGTGTTCAACATTTGATTCAATGTTTTCAAAATATATTTATTATAATTATATATATGAAATAATTTGTTAAAAAATATATTGATAAGATTATAATATTCAACATAAATATTATAAATAGTTTATAAAATATTTTAATCAATCATTCATTTAAAATTTAGTTAAAATCAATGATATTCATATGATATATTTATTTTGTTCATAGATATAATATAAATTCATCTATAATGTTTTGTACAACAACAATCAATTGGTCAAGAAGTAAACAAGATTTTGTGATATATTTTGTCAAATACTCGCATGTCTTCATTTATAGAAAATGCAATGATTTTTTGATGTGTAGTTGCATCGATAAGTGATGCGATTCAAATAACTTTGTCGATTCGGTCTAGGCGTCTAGTGCTATCTTATAACTAGCGATCAAGTGCTCTTGATGAGGCTTCATCTCATTATTCAACATTGCA
The DNA here is from genome assembly GCA_037833965.1 of Marchantia polymorpha subsp. ruderalis. NCBI lineage: Eukaryota > Viridiplantae > Streptophyta > Marchantiopsida > Marchantiales > Marchantiaceae > Marchantia > Marchantia polymorpha. The sequence goes on from AP031357.1 coordinate 2,390,256, forward strand.
AAGTAGATTAGGTTTTTATCATACCATTACTTCTTACTCCCAACGCCGGACGCAAGTGTGGTGGTTGTCTAACTAGATGGAGTGATCGATCAAAGCTTGGTACCTCCAATGACGCTCATCAATCTTTTGACTCCAAAGATCAAAGTTTTATGATATTTTCATGAATGTAAATGCTTCACGTTAAATTTATAGATATGATTCCATGCAACCCATATAGAAGCTTCTGGAAAATTCATCTTTCTCAAAGTGTCTGATTTGATTCATGTTCTTCATAGTGTCGCGCATAACGTTGATCCCAATTTTGGAAATTTTCAAAAAATTTCACGAATTTGTGAAATCTTGCTTGAATTTGAAGAATTTTAAAAATTTTAAAATTATTCCGGCTTATTCCGGCTACTCTGTCGCTGTGATTAGCACAAACAATTCTTTGACAAATTCGGCCCGCCTACCGTCAAGTATGGAATCTTGGAGAGGGGCTCGGGTTTGGTGCTTTGAGATGATCTTGGTATTTGGTTGCCAAAATTTGGAGCCTGCCGAGGTTTCAGGATCTCAAGAAATTGTTCTGACAGGTAGCACATAGATGTTTTGTAGCAAAAAACGTCATTCATGCTTGTCTTCATTCAAGCTTCATTGAATAAGAATAGAACTAACTTTGTACCATATTAAATAAATAGAGCAATGCAATTGTGAAAGTCTACACAAAGTCCGAGTAAGTATTCAATAAATAAAATTGTTGATAAACACAGTTTCCCGTATCGGATTTAAATACCCGATCAGAGAGTAACAAAGTATGCGTCGGACACAAAGGAATACAACTACATAGTGTATCACATTTTTAGAGTGGAACACATACCTATAGTGTGTCGCATCCACTGAACATAACAGTCATAACTAATATGATACAAACAGCACTAGATTTCAGTACTAACTATAAGGATTATAATTGCACTAGTATGTAGATATAGGAAAAAATAAGTAGTATGACAACATTCTAACAGTATTCATTAATCAATTTTGTTTGTAGTTTTTAAAAATTAATTGTTTAAAAAATATTTCACAATATGTCAAGCCATAGTAATGTATTTTGCATTGCATGCTTGTTTCAAGCTTGTACATTCTTCAAAGTTTGATTGAATATCATTATTGCAAACAACTTTCGAAGCAAAATGCTTGACAAATAAATAACAATATTATGTGTATGCGTACGCATACACATCTGAAAAGTTCAAAAAGTTGTTTCACCTTTTATGAATAACATTCAAACACATCAAACAAAAATTTCACATGATTTAATCAAAATTTAGCTAACTATAACAACTTGCTATTTGTAATAAAATACTTATATTTCAATTTAATCAATTGATTTAAATTTACAAGATCTTTTGATTCAAATGGTAATTTAATATTCAACATTATAAATTGATTGTTCAACTCAACTTCAAACATCTCCCCATGATATAACATAATGTGTTGGCATATTTCTTTGTTTTTTCACCAATTGAACACAATTTAAAATTGAATTATTTATAGTAATATTATGAGTTGTATTTTCAAAAAATTCAGAATTCATCTTAATAAAAAATCCTTGTAATCTAATTCATAATGTATTTCATTAGAAACTACTATGTTATAAAATTTGTCAAGAAAAAATCTTCATATAAGTTGCTAAAACAAATTATTGAAACCTCATACTGCTTCTGGTTGTAAAGTGTGAGTATAGAAATCTTTGAAACAAATTTTAAAACATACTTTTTGAATTCTTTATGATTAAACGCAATTTCAAAACAACTACCTTATAACCACATAAAATTATAACGTTTTGATATAGTCACAAGTAATCATGTGGCTATATATCAAGTCCTAATATAGGCTAAGTCAAGAACTCTACAACTTGTTTTGACCAAAATGTTGTTGTAATCAAAATGTTTTGAAATAATATTTTTTATTTTTACACCCAATTTATAGATATTTAAGTATGTACTTCAAAAAATTTATCATGATGATTTTTGTTATGTCATGTACTTTAATTTGACTTTTCAAGCTTTGTAAAGTTTCATTTATATTTTTGTAAAAGAAAAATCTTCCAACTTTAGTTAGATATTTATTCTATAATAACCTTTTGCTTAAGTATGCAACTTGAATCTAAAAGTAATTTGCGTATTTAATCAATAGTTACATACTTTCAATAATCATAAAGAAGTATTGTCTCTATTGTTTGAATAAGATCACAAACATTAAGCATTATAGCACTGCATTATCAAGAATAAGCGCGTGATGTTTGCAGTGCAGATCAAATCCACCACAATAGTATTGAAGTCCTGCAAATATTCATATATAATGTTAAACTATGAGGCGTTTATCACGCTACTTCAACTCTCGAAAGTATCTTCTGACTTCTCACGATTAATCAACACGCTACTTCAAAAATTGCAAAATTTTGAGAATGTCAACTTTGTCAAAGATTTTTTCATTTTTCATGTTTAAATAGCACGCAAATTTGCAACTATATTTGAATTTTGATCATACAAGCCGACTTATGTGTTTGCGTGATTAGTAATTGTAACAATCTTTAGTTAGTTAGAACTAAAGTAGAGGTTATTCTAAATATTGATATATATACTTTAGTGTGCACTAGTCATAGCTGCCATGTCAACGATCTGCGCACTTGGTAGGTATAGAGTGGTTGTGTTAGTTGACAGTGTCACGTTAGCAATCCGCGTGCTTGTAGATAAGGATTGAGTGTGTTAGTTGGGAGCGCCATGTCAGCGATCTGTGTGCTTGTTAGGGTTATCCACCACGTCTACCATCCACTAGTAGTGGGATGGATAATATCTTATCTCCTTGTACTTGTTGGTGAGAGCTATATAAGGGAGAGTAAAACCATTGTTTGTATCTTTCATCTTCAAAGTTTACGTTTCCATCTTCGAGTGAGCTTTTTTCTAAACCCTAGTGTTACAGTAATGATCAAACTTTGCTTAGTCGTTGAATCAAAAGCCTATTATAAAGAAGTTGTATTTTTAAAAAAACCTAATATGTGGTGCTTCAAGAAGTATTAAAGATCACTGTTAAAACAACCTTATGGAAAAAATTTATATTGTCAAAATTCTACTATTAAAAAATGTGCATGGTCAAATAAACTTATGAAAGTTACATTGTCGAAGAATCGTGCAAAGTTGCATTGTTCAATTAACCATCAAATTTGCATTGTCAAAAAAAACCTCAAAATTGAAGATGGAGCATCAAGAAAACTAAACTATCAAAAAATATAAGTTATAACGTCAAAAAATTGAACGAGAAACGTTTCAATGAGTCACAACGATGCGATATCATTCAAAAGTTGAGTAAGACAAATGCTCTAATTAAAGGTATCTAACATGTGTGTACAATTTAAGTGAAAAACTATTGAAAGATTTGAAAACAAATATAGTAAATTCTATAGCAATTTGACTTATGTGTGATGAAGCTAAAGAGATTTATTTTTATACCTAGTTTGTAGTTTTACCAAAATATGAGACATGCTTTACATATGACTTGACAAAATCCATTAGTTAGTTTTTTTGATTTGCCATTGTCAAAACAAACAATATTGCATCAAGTATATTGATTTCATTAACTAAATGCAAGTCATTTTGGCAATGGTTAGTTAGATTCAAAATGCATCAAGGGTTGCAAAAGATGCTAATTCACAGAGCAGGTACTAAAATCATCAAAATTCTTAATGGATTGTTCAAAACTTTAGATAATCTTCACGCGAATATGGCCCACTATGATCGGTAAACATTTGTCATATGGACAAGACTAGCTTGTTTTTTCACATATTATCAAGATACAAACTTCATATGTCGTATGAAGACATATCAACAATTAGAAAGAACAAAATATTCAAGTATCAAATTGTGATAACTTGCAAATTATCTTATACATTTATCAATACACCAGAATCACAAGCATGTATTGAATATTATAAATGATATGCTTTGTATTACAGTCAAGTGAAAACTTATATGTATCTTAAAACAAGTTGAAAATTGTTCTCGAAGTGTTTTTTCCAAAGGTGTGAAAACAAACCAAAAAAAGTTATTTTAGCTTATGTACAATGTCTTGAATACCTTGAGGCTTCTGAACACATATTTTACTCCAAATTGCACAAGCTAGAAGCATTTGGGTAATATGTGTTTAGTCGCAGTTTTAAATAATAGGTTGGAATATCTATATCTCAATAATGTTTTATACTTATATGAATTGGATGATGAATCAAAACTTTAATTAAATGTAGAGATTGCAATGTGATGCTACTAGAGTTGCATGTGAAAATTTAACTCATTTGTTTGATATTACGAATTATCTCAAAGAAGCTTGACAATCTCTATGACCAAGCTCTATCAAAATGCATTTGTGAATGTAGAATCAATGCCATTGGGTTACCACCAACAAGCACTCAATGAGACGAAGTTTATAATGATATAAGTTGCACAAGCAATTGCAACTTTTTTTGTAATTTGACAATAAAAGCTTTAAAAATTATTAATATCAATAAACGAAATATTGAAATATTTGCAATTGCAATTCTAATAGATGTTGAAGAGCTTTTAAAGACCATGAAGATTACCTAAGAAAGTTTTGATGATGATATTACTACCATGCAAGATTTAGATTTGGATTTAGCAAACAACTTTGTGTTTACGGTATTAAAGTCACATCATTAGCAAATTGTTGATATTGATAGTAAATTGTTATGCTCATAAGTGAAAAAAATTTGTTTAAAATAAAAAACCCTCTAAGAAAACAAATAATATATTTAAGTGTATTGCTTCAATTTAGAACATAATAGGAATAGTTTTAAAAGATTGATTTAAAATTTGAATGTCACAATTGTAAACATAAATATTTAAATATGTGTATAGATAATTTTCAATTTTATTTCCCAGATCAATCTTTTCAACAAAAAATTCATTAAAATTATTTATTTTTCAGATATTATAATATATTAACATTAAATATATTATAATATGTTGATTGATCCACAAAAATATACATTTACTTCAAAGTCATGACAACATATTTCACACCATAAAATTTTAGTACAATTATACAAAATATAATATATTGTAATTGATATTATAAAATATTATATAAAATAAATTCTGATTATATACATATATTTGGATCTAAGATGTTTTAAATCATCATTTAAGTTTCAATATGTATTTAACATAGTAGAATTATAAAATAACTGTTTTTTTTCAATAATGAAAAACTATATATTATATATTATTTATAAAAGTGTAAAATATATATATATATATAATGAAGGTTGTGTTATTAAATTTAATTTGAAATATTTGAATTCACCTATAAAGTTTTAAAACCATTTATTTTGAAATTTTGTACAAAAAAAACAAATTACGTAGTCAAATAATTATAAATCAAATTTATCAAGCATATTTTCAAAAAAGTTCAATTTTCAATTTTTTAGAATATATATTTAATTTCGATTCAATTTATATTTTAATTTCTACAACTGTTTATATTCTCGTTGGAAATTTTGTATTGTACAAAATTGTTAATGCTTAAAAATTCTAAGATTATACAACATCATATTAAAAAATGATAATAATGATTGATATTTTATAATATTTACGCTACATATATTTACAAAAAGAATACATGGGTTTGAGTGATTACAATGCTAAATAAATATTTGATTCTTTCTTTCTAACTTGCAAGTGTAGATGATTAAAACTCAACAAAATTTATAATAAACATTTTTTTATAAATGTATTAAATCAATGAACATGATAACTTTATATAAATATATGCCTATATAAGATTAGGATTTCAACCGGAAAGATATTTTAAATCCATATATAAATTACAATAATGTTAATCATACACAATCACAAGTCATTGAAAACAAGGGAACATGTTTAGCTGTTTGTCTTCAACGCAAGAAGCACAAATTGATAATAACATATTATACTTATGATATATGAATTATATATATATATATACACACAAAAGAAGTCTAGGCATACCTTTAGATAAAATAAGTGCCATGAGAAAAAAAATGAACCAAGTGTGCTTCTTATTCAGAAGAATGCACCATCGCATCATTGGCCTTTAATAAGACAAGGAATAGCGTGATACATTTGTAGTCAATGTTCTAAAATTAGCATTATGATAAACTTTAAAATTATACTCGGATTGGTGAAAAAGAAAAGAATAATGCCCGATATTATGCCCGAAATTTGGTGTCATCGAATGTCTAATTTCTTGCTTGTACACATCTGAAAAGTTGGTATATATGCTATTATATTTATTAGTATAAATCGAAATTCGAATACTTAAATGGAAAACCTAACACAGTCAGAAAAGAATTTATGATTTATATTGAGGTACCGGGAAAAATTAACAATGGTCTGAAAAACTTTAGCAGTCAAATCGAAACTAAATGAGCTAAATCAAAATGTTGAACATGATTACATGGTATTGCAATATTGATGTAAGAGAGGGAACAAATAAGTCGAGAATGTTCTCCACAGCAAGCTTGACGCTGGATAGAAGAACATTCAAGCTACTCTCTCAAGCTCTGCAGGGTGCACCGAGTAAGTTCTGTTGGGTTTAGGGTTTGCTTCTTCAAAACAAGAATAGGTTCCTTTACAAGAAATTTCCCGCGAGAAGCTTCACATTGTTTCGAGCGAGGAGATACACAAGCTCGAGGGTGTTATTTGACAGCAAGGAAAGAAACCAAATTCGACGTACCTTTGACCAGATCGATCTGTCAGCAGGCCCGGAGAAGAGTTCGATCTATCCTTTCGAAACTTGGAAAAATGTCGGGGCAGACGGTAGATCTGCAAGGAGACCGGCAGACGGGCCAGGATGTCCGCACTCAAAATGGTCTGTATTTTGGTGATCTCTGGAGTTTCTGAGAACTTGGGCACGGGTTGACGATTGTAGCGATTTGACGACGAGATGGAAAGCATTAATTTAACTATGCATATACGAACGAAAGCTTGATGCGATGGATGGGCAAAAGCAGACGGGAAATGTGGTTCTATTCGCTTCTTAGCTCTGAACTGGATCGTTCACTTCAGCCAGGAAATAATTATCAGATAGTTAGGAGCTCCCGTTATTTATTCTGGAAGATTGAAAAATACTTGCGATCGGCTCTGTTTTATGAGTAGTTAGTTGGATCAGCTCTTGTCTTGAGCCGTATACAGCGTAATGGATTTTCTCTGTGTCTTCTTGTGGAATGACAACTCCCCATGTGTGTGCATCAGTTATGGCATGCCAAGCGCTGGCCAACATTGTAAAGAGCTCGTTAGGACCTGTGGGCCTCGATAAGGTGAAGATCTACTACCCAGTTTTCTTAATGCTACATGTTCACCGATGAAAGTCTCTAGTACTTGTCTTCTGTTTGTATCTCAATTTCATCTTCGTTGGTGCAAGCCATATGTATTGCCATGCCCAGAAATTGGATTAATCTAGCCACCCATGTTGGTGACGAATGTCAATTGCCGGCATTGCCGCACCTCGCTGGATACGTCAGATTTCTAAGCCCAAACTTACGGCTCATGAAAGAAATTATGTCGACCCCTTGTGGCTTTGCCGTATGGACAAGTCAGTGACAGTGAGGTTTCTTTGGTGTTGGGCTTGTTCGGTTTCCAGTAATTTTGAAGAGCCTACACGGGAAGTGCAAGCTTGAGGTTATAGGTCCTGCTCTGATTCTTGTAATGTCCACAAGATGGGAAAATTGATATTGGAACAAACACTTCCTAGGCTAGTAATGTTGCATGACGTCTAGATATCGTAGGCACAGCTAGTTGTGCCAACTGCATGCCATCACGAATATAATCGCACCAATTGGAAATGTGGATACTTCAAGAAGGAAAAATTTAGAGGTGGAATGACCAGTTGATTTTTCTATCCGTGTTTTATTGGAGCCTTGAAACCTTACACCGCTATATTCTCTCAGATGCTTGTGGATGACATCGGTGACGTAACTATCACGAATGATGGCGCCACCATTCTTAAGATGTTGGAAGTAGAGCATCCCGCCGCTAAGGTGAGTCCCGAGTATATGCTGTTGCTACTTTTGCAAATTTATGCCACTGCATCATGTCTCTGTTCACCAGTGCTTTGGTATCGTTTGTGTTCAAGACAGACTGATCAGTCAGTTGGTGGGCAACTTTGCTCAGTTATGAAACCAGTTTTAAAGGTTTAAGCTCACTGAGTACGGTCTACGTACAGGTTCTGGTGGAATTGGCCGAATTACAAGATCGGGAAGTTGGAGACGGCACAACTTCTGTTGTTATCATCGCAGCTGAGCTCCTGAAGGTGTGATCGTTAGAATTCTAGGCTACACTATCCCTTCCGCCACTGAAGCAAAAGTAAAGTTCGCTGCGTGCGTTCAAGAGCACCCTAATATGGTATTTAGCGGTTGGCGGGTCAAGGTTTCTTTGTGTATGCTTACGACATGCTGGATATTCTCTTGTAGCAACTGATCAACGGGACCATTTTTCTCTTGCAGAGAGCTAATGATTTAGTGAGGAATAAAATACATCCAACATCCATCATCAGTGGATACCGAGTGAGTTTCTATAATCCTTGGACACTAGCATGCTTCTGTTCGTAAAATGTTTATTTAGCCAGTGAACCATGTTGTCATGCTATTCTCGTTTCCGGAGTATAGAGATGAAGTTAGTGAGAATAGCACTTACAAGAAATTTTCTTGTAGATCAGGTTTGCAGTATTCATTGTCAGGTTAGAGATGAGTTACAAGTGTCATTAATCTAATGAAGGTTTATGCGCAAAATATGATTTGACTGGAAATGCAGCTAGCAATGCGTGAGTCCTGCAAGTACATCGAAGAAAAACTTGCGACGAAGGTATGTGATAATGTGGATCTCAACCTTGGTGGAATTATATCACGGCGATAAGAGCTTGCATCAATGGTTACATGATATACTATTACATAGTTCTTGATGCTGGAGAGACGAGATTGTTGGCTTGGAATATTTTGCAAGCATCCATTGTCTGTGAATCGGATTTTATGTCTACATGGCTTTTTTCTTTCGATCACGAGTGGCAGGCTCGTCAACAGATTTTCCCCTTTGACAAGGTTACGAGTTCTGTTTGTTTCCTGTTGGACAACATTCGAGTTGTTCGCCATCTTAGCCTTCGTTTTACTTATGGTAAGATAACGCGCCATGTCTTTTTCAGGTTGAGAAGTTGGGGAAAGAGTGTCTCATCAATGTCGCGAAGACTAGTATGTCTTCTAAAATTATCGGAACTGACAGTGACTTTTTCTCTAAAATGGTAAGGAGCCCTAGTACTTGCGTCTTTTTATGCAAATCAACCGTTCCCGCTTATCCAGTTAAGTTTTTGTCTAGCTTTAATTGAAGTCTGCGCAGCTGTTCCGTAAGTACGGCTCTTATCGACATGGGTGTAAATGTTACCTTATGCTGCAGGTTGTCGAAGCCGTTCTCGCTGTCAAGACAGTAAACGATAGAGGAGATGTGAAGTACCCCATTAAGGTCTGGTTTTACTTATTTTACATGTGCTCGATAGATATCTAGAGCCTGTTGTTGGTCCACTATCGACGTCACAAATCCAGGAATCTAGTTCGTGTATTTATACAGTGGATTAAATGTAGCTGTATTTTCCGTCTCTTGATTCAGATTAATTATATTGTCAGTCTATAATGGATCGTCAGGCTCAATTTTACTCATCTTTTCGAAGGATGCTACTTTCACGGGGAGTCTTGACGGCTTTGTAACGATTTTTTGATTGTGGATTCTTCACCTTTTTTTTTTTTCACAGGCGATCAACGTCTTGAAGGCCCACGGTAAGAGCGCACGAGAAAGCTACCTGCTCAATGGGTATGCGTTGAACACTGGTCGGGCTGCCCAAGGAATGCCGAAGCGTGTTGGTCCAGCCCGTATTGCATGTTTGGATCTGAACCTGCAAAAAATGAAGATGCAGATGGGAGTACAAGTTCTCGTAACAGACCCGAGGGAGCTGGAAAAGATTAGAGATAGGTCAGTGGATCAGTCTTCTCTTAGAGTTGATGACGTGTTTTAGGTTTGTGCTATTATGTGACTTATTTTGTACCTGTCCCTTAGTGCTTACACTTCATTCACTTGAGCAGGGAGGCAGATATTACCAAAGAACGTATCGAGAAGCTCTTGAAGGCCGGAGCAAATGTCATACTCACCACCAAGGGTATCGATGACATGTCTTTGAAGGTGATTACCCGAGTGCCCGTATAGAATACATCCAGGCTGGGTTCTTTGATTGTTGTCAAAGTTTCTTTTCCTTAATAAGGCCTTACTTATTCCTTCCATTGATGCATCGGTTAAGAGGTTCACGATTGTCCTTGGTGCCCAGCATTTGTGTTGAGCTTAATAGGTATAGTTGACTTACAGTCCTGGAGCCTCCACGGTGGCACTACGGATTCTGCCTTGTTATACTGCAGTTTTGGCGACCGGATATTGAGTATGTAGATAGCTAGGCTCATGACCAATATGCTAACGAGAAGTACTGATCTCAGCTGTAGGCGACTGAATAACTCGCTCACTAATTGTCTTGAGGAACGCTAACATTGTTAGAGATCGACATGGGTCATTGCTTTTCTTGTAGTATTTCGTGGAAGCAGGTGCGATCGCCGTCCGTAGAGTACGGAAGGAAGACATGAGACATGTTGCCAAGGCAACTGGTGCCACTCAGGTACGTTTCTTAATCGATTGACGTGGACAATCAAATCAGCTTGTCGTCAGTGAAATGCCAGCTTACAGATAGGGTTGTGGAGTTTTCAGTTATGTACTCTCTGCTGTACTGGGTGTGTGTTGAATTATTCTGAAGGTGACCGAATCTTCGTCTTTAATATGTAATGCAACGACTTGCTTTCTTTGGTCTCTAACTATAAGGCGTTTTGCAGATCCTCACATTTGCGGATATGGAAGGTGGAGAGACTTTTGATGCCTCTTTCCTTGGACATGCGGAGGAAGTTGTAGAGGAGACTGTAGCCGATGACGATGTCCTACTCATTAAAGGAGCGAAATCCTCTAGAGCGGTAAGTCCCGCAACGACATTAGTTAATCCTTTTGTAGGAAGTTGAAAACTACACAGAGATTTCTCTAGAGCACGCATAAAGGAAAGAATAACGTGGGAGAATGTCTTTTGTTTTTGGCTCCGCGCAAAATCCGAATTGTTTCACGAATGACATGGCTAAAAATTTTCGCAGTTGACTTTACCATTTACGGTAAAGTCAAGGTTGGAGCCACGTCCAGTCGATACTTAGATGTGTATATAATCCAATTAATTTTTAATCAAGGTGCTCTGCTCTTCAGGTTTCCATCATTTTGAGAGGAGCAAACGACTACATGCTGGATGAAATGGAGAGATCTTTGCACGACGCTTTGAGTATTGTGAAACGTACTTTGGAGTCAAATATGGTGTTGTGACTTTCTCTTCCACTATTTTCTCTGTCTCAAGTGACCCAATTTCTTTCATAAAATATTGATTGCTTTAGTCTCAACGACACTCGTATAAATGGATGGTGTAGATTTCTGTGCATCATCGCTTATCGTTGGATCTTCAAATTAACTTCCTAGCGTCGTGTTCTCTTTACTTCTATTCGCAGGTCGTAGCTGGAGGAGGCGCTGTTGAGGCAGCTTTGTCTGTATATTTAGAAAATTTAGCGACTACCTTCGGATCTCGCGAGCAGCTTGCAATTGCTGAGTTTGCTGAGGCTCTTCTCGTCATTCCGAAGGTCTTGGCAGTGAACGCCGCGAAAGATGCAACCGAGCTAGTTGCCAAGCTCCGAGCCTACCATCACAACGCCCAGACAAAGCCGGACAAGGCACATCTTGCAGCGTAAGATTTGTATTTGAGATGGAAGTCTAGTTGTACAAAAACGTTATCTCAAAGGTCGCTGTTGGATGGAATGCCAGGTCTGGCGCTAGGAGCCGGTACCCGATGTACACGAAACATTGGACACATATTCCCATAGCCTATGCTAACAAAGGATGGTATCTTATTTCTGCTACAGATCTGGCCTTGATCTTATCAAGGGAGTTGTGAGGAACAATCTCGACGCGGGAGTAATAGAGCCTTCGATGAGCAAAGTGAAGATTATCCAGGTAAAACATGTGGCCCATAAATTATGATGTCCCTAACTTCCAAATCGTGTGGCTTCAAACAGATAGACATTCTATTTGAGCTTCTTAGGTAGTTGTTTCGTACACCGCATCTTTATATCGTGCCCTGGTAGCTCGAAGAAACTGACGTTGTTGAGGAAATATTCCTTTCATTTTTGTTGTTTGTTCAGTTTGCAACTGAAGCAGCTATCACGATACTGCGCATTGATGACATGATCAAGCTCTACAAGGAGGACAACCAAGGGGAAGAGGACTAGACCTAACGTAGAAGTGTCCGTCGGTTCAATTGGAAACATATATGAAGGGGTGCGCCTTTTTATTGCCACCAATCTTCCCCCCTTTTTGTAGTGTACTTCTTAACTTCATATCTTAGCAAGCAAATAGGATTATCGTCATTCTTTCTATTTACAGTGGTCACGGGTGAGTGTTTCATATTTTCGAAGATCAGCTATCCAACACAAGAATTTCAGCAGGCAGATGTGTGAAGAACTTCTGAGTTTTGTCCTCTGCCCAACCGGCATGGTCCCAGGGAGTTCTGCTGTGGCCCCCCATTCGGGTGCAATTTATGAAGACGGAAGCCATCGTTGGCGTGTATAGTACATCACTCTTTGGTTCAGTGACATGTTTGTAATTGGACTGTATATGTAATCTCTTTCATCGTGTTTTCTTGCTGCGTCGTTCTATCTAGATTGTTCATTGGTTCGTCAATACCTGACACGTGAACAGCACAGGTGTGTTGTTGAGATGAAGATTCATGAGTGAGCGCTCACTCCAATGGATCTTAATCATTTCCCTCGGTACGTTTAGAGATACACTTACTAGATTGCTCTTTTCAATCCCTTCATCGCTCGATTACCTTGAACAAGTGAAGACCCGGTCTTGATCGAAGAAAAGGGTGGAAATGTATTCAGCAATTTTCCTATCGAAGAACAAATATATTCTGAAGTGCATGTCTGTCTCGACACCGTATGTTCTCAAATGGTGTTAAGTATCCGAGGCCTGGAATTCTGCAGGAGAGTAAACTATCGATTCCCGAGAAGGTTAGGATAGAGGGCGTGCATTCCGAACTTAGAGAACACATCTGAAGAAATTGCATACATGGTCAGACGGAGTGCACTTTCATGTGCATAATCTGAAGCACCCATCTACTTAAGTGTTGTGAGGGTAGCCTCTTTGATCTCACATTAGAGAAACTCCTCTTTCCAGGCTGCAGCTGCGGCGGATGCCGATGTGTGCTCTCGAATTGTCTCCAGCCCTCGCGGCGCACCGGTGGTGGTCAGATAGAAAACGAATCTCGCCTGTATGATGAAGAGTCAGACGATATTAGCAAGCTCGAGCCTTTACTTTTACGAACACTTTGAGTAGATATTCCTCTGGATCCACAACTCGAGTCGTCCAGTCTTTGCACAGAGCGACGAAGCCAACCGAGCCCAGCCACCCACAAATGCCCGCTTCCTCTAAGTCTGTAGCTTACAGATGACCTCAGCTGACGAGTGCATGTCCAGCTCCAAGCACTAATAATTAGCGTTCTAATACGGAACGGAAACTCCCTCGTCCTGGTGCTTTAGGTTTCAGCCCAGTAGAGGATTTGCCAAGTGAGAAGAGCATCAGAGTTGCTCTTCTCTCTTTTCAACTGCGAACGTGTAATCGGACGCCCGTACAGTCTCGATCTTGGGGTCGTCAACTCGGGGTTCAACTGGCTGGCCTTGGATATAATCCACATTCTGGAGTGTACTCTCCGGTCCACACTATTGCCGGGGCATGCCAACTTCGAACGAGCACGTGTGATGCAGTAGGCAAATTTTGCAAGTTGGATTTTCATATAAGTGAACAATATTGAAAATTATGATTTATAAAATAAATTTAAATAATAATAATTATTTTTATTATACGAAGAAGAGATCTAGAACAAAAATCTAGAAAAATACATATAATTGAATATAATACTATATTTGATTGGTGAATGTTTTAGTTGGATAATTATTTTCAAAGATGCATTATTTAACCAACAACTGAAATTAGATATAGCAAAAACATACGCAGCAAAGAATTTAAAAAATAAATAAATTTATCACCTAAATGTGATTGAAATAGTTATATAAATGGTTCAATAGAGTAAAGGGTTTGAAGAAATATATTTCTTATGTAAATCAACTTAATAACAATTGGAAAACTAGTCATTAAATTTTTGAAATTTGAATATTTATGTATCAAGAGCTTTGAATCTAAGTGAAGTTTGTAACCATATTAACTTAGTTAATATTGAAATTAAAAATTATTGAAAATAAAAATAATAGTAGACAAATTATAGTTAATACTTTAGCAATCAGTGTTCTTGATAGATACAAATTGATTGTGTATATTAAAAAATACACCTCACCAATTCTTGATCGGTAAGAATGGTATGCGTAGAAACACACTCCATATTATATTTCTGGAGGTGTCTCTACAAACATTTCGGCAATATCATAGGTAAGATTTGTGCACAAGTTTTGCTCTCCCACTGATTTTCTTCAGAAACATAAATGTGTGATTGACATGCTGGCAAAGATTTTAAAGTATTTGTACTCGTGAAAATTGTATGGAAGATTTTGGAGAGTTTTATATGGCATGAAGGTCTGAACATGTGCTTGTACAATGAATAATGGCATTCTAACCTCTTCAAAATCCTAACTTGTCAAAATTCCACAACGAAGGCCTTTATTCATGCACTTCTCGCACACCCATGCATTCCCACTTTTTTCTAAACTCACGTATTTCACCTGATACAACTTGAAGATTTCGGAATAGCGATTCTGAAGCTGAGGCGCAAGAGTTTGCTGAATCCTCAACCAAGCCTCTTGCAGCTCCTTGCTTTCCCCACCTTTTAGAACTGCCCTACGATCATCATCACTTATACCGTCTAGTTGAACAATATCAGATTTTAAATCTTCCCACTCCGGAATCGCTTGGCCCAACCCCATCGTCTTCTCTAGTCCAGCCTTCACACCATAATACATCACTTTGTATGAGATTTCAATAGTATTACGAATCCAGGAGCAGTTCTGCCGATCCAACCGTATCTTCAAACCTTCTTGATCTTTTACCGGGTGAAATCCAGTCACATATTCACACATCAAATGTAAGCGAACGGTTGTACCGACATGAAGAAGTGCACTCATCTTGTAGAAAAGTCCAACATTGTCCGTAATGTAAGGTCGCTTGGGCGTTCTGGCCTGCTGAAGCACTTGCGAATACTCAATTCTCCTGTCCAATTTAGACATGAAATCACTCGTAGTTGACTGGAGTTCTTGCTGCAAAGAGAGTATCTGTCCCATCTTCATCTCCAATCTCTCCATAATGCTGTGCACTAATCTCAACCTCTCATCCAAATCATCAACCTTTTTTACTAGCTGATCTATCTTCCACAAAACAAGTTGGGTCAAATGATTTTCCACACTTGTGCTGGCCCGACTCAAGCACCTGGATGTAGGTGGTTTGCAGTCTTTCATTTGGGAGAAATTGGAGTCGCTAACCATGTCTTCATCTTCAGGGTTTGACGGAGCCAAATCATTGTCCACGCTAATTAGACCCTCCTGCAATAACTCCAATTGTTGAATTCGTTTTTGTCGAATCTCATTCACAACTGCTTCCACATCGCTTTCCCACAACAAATCCCTAGCTTGTTCAGATATTCCACCTGAATGCCTTTCAATTTGGGGCCAACAGTGCTCATAGTGGAACAACTCTTCCTTCTCCACCAAGTGCGAGCTTTCCAATGGCATTTCATCAAGTTTGTCATCGATGCTTCGCATGAAGTCCAATTTCAGCTTCTCGATCAGAATAGCTCCTCTGAGATAACTCGGAATCAACATCTCCACGCAATAAGTTTGGATCACACCAAGCACTAAATCCACCCCGGGACAACCTTTCGGTGATGTGCAAAATGATATCAACTCCTCGACAATATGATTCATCACATATTTAACCGCCACCTCCCTTGACTTATGCCTTGAGCATAACATCAGAACATCTACGTATTTGTGGGACTTTTCACTCTGAACATGCTCCACATATATCTGATGTCCATCAAGGAAAAGTCGCAGATAATGTCGAGAGCAAGTCACAGTCTCCTCGGAAACATGCATCTCGGATATCAACTTGCGTCTCATGAACATCTACAATGATGAAAAATTTGTAAATATTGAGTTGGACATCCGAATAATTTACAATAAATAAGAAGTAATTGGTTCTTTTCATCGTAAGAAAATTACAATCACAAATTGAGGCATCTAGTATTTCCAGAATGTATATGAAATCATGATTCAATCTCACCTGGAAGCGTGGGAAAAAAGCAGCAGTGAGTGACATTGTTCTTCCATCCTTACATTGAATCTGACAGCCGACAAACTGTGAAGTGTCACTCCTATTTTCCCAATACATCGACTCCACGTGCGCCCCTTCATGATGCTTCTTTTCTTCCATGCTTGCATGCTCAGGGATGAAGGAAGGAATGAAATACTGAGAAGTATCTTCTAGCTTGAAACACAAATCTAAATTGACAAGAATGTTTTCAAGCACCTCTCTGGCCACACCTCTCTGTCCATGTGATTGCTTTCCCAGAAACTTTTCTATCAATCCAACAAAGACACTCTCACTCACAAATCCGTCCTTGCTTGTATATGAGTCATTTGACATCATGTTATCAGCAGAATCTTGAGCTTGAAAATGTTGACCTAGAGCTACTAGCTCACCCAAGAAGTTATTGGTGAGCCAGTTTGGATCAACAATGATGTAATCAAGGTTGGGGATGTATATGATGGACCCTACGTCATTCAAATAGGATATGATAGAGTCCATTATCCTTGAATGATCAACAGAGTGAGTAGAAGATGATGAAATAAATTGTGTTAAACTGGGAGCACAGAAATCTTGAAACTTTTGGGATGACCAGAGAGGGTAACTTTTGTTCTTCTTGGTGTTTTTAACCAAGAGGGAAGCAAGCTGTGAACACAATTGAGGAACTTGTGGAGATTTTTCTCTCAACAACTTGTCAAAATTATCAAAAATGTAATTTCTGAGAGGAAAAACTTGCTTCTTTTTTTGAGCATCAACATGAAAACACTCTTGAATAGGGAGGAGATCCACAAAATTTGAGAATCTTTTGGTGAGTTTGTCAACTATGGAGTGAGCCCAAGTCAAAGAGCTAATTCTGGTTTTATCCTTGTGTGAAATCACTACAAGAACTTGGGGAGGATTATATCCAGTGATCTTAGTGCTGGATGTAATGAAACTCAGCCAGTACTCCAACTCCGTTCTAAAACAAGAATCCGGTTTGTTTGAAGATGTTTTCTCACTGAAGGGACTATACACAAAAAGAATAACACAAAAATGGTTGGTTTGAGGGAGAAGCACATTTTGAAGCGTACGAAAAATCCATTGACCTGCAAGATCCCAAACTGAGATTTGCATTTTGTCATTGTCTTGCAACAACTCCACTTCAATTCCCTTCGTTCTCCACAATGCCTCCCATTTGATCAATAGACTGCTTATGCTCACATAGCTATTGCCTCGATTTATCCTCATAAGGGTTTTACGCAATTGAGTCTTGCCTGCACGTTGGAACAAAGAATCACATTGATATGATATTCTTTAGACATGATATTATTTCCAATATGTGAAGATTTCATTAGAAAATGCAGAAATCATCAAAAAAATTGAAGTTATATGATTAGTAACTTAAAATTTTAGTTATTTTTTCTTTCCGCTACTATTTGTATACACAGAACAATAAATCTAAATCAAAATAGCATTTGTTGTGACAATCTTTGTTTTAGAAAGTTAAAAGTATAGATTGCTAGTTTGCTTACATTGAGGGAAAAACTGAGAATATACAGAGCATCTTACCTGCTCTAGTAGAGCCGCATAAGAAGAGTCTACCAGCTTTTGCATCTCCAAATGGTAATTTGGCTTCTTTGAACACAGACATATAGATTGCCCGCTTCTTGTTCAGCTTGAGGACCTCTTGAATCTGCGCTCCCTTTCCGTCCATTTCCCACGAGGTTCCTGAGACATCTACTTCCTCGAGGGTGAAGTTCACATGCAGGAGCCTCATCAGGTCCCTGAACGCCTCTTCGTCGAGATCGGCCTCAAACAAACTCAAGTGAGTGAGACTTGTGTTCCCTCGCAAGCACCGAAGCAGGTCCTTCCATACTCCCTTCAAGAGATTTTCGCTTCCAATCAATAATTGCAGTCTCTTCAGGACCGAAGTTTCTCCAGATTTTCCATTCATGGACAGGATACTTTCAATTCTATCTTGGTTGGTAGCTGAAATGCGAGTATTACCCGCAAGTATACTGAAAGATTTTAGAGATTTGATTTCGCCGCGCAGAACCCTACCCAGTAGGTTTAATGATAACATCAACGTATGGCCCCTCCAAATGCTGAGTTCAAGCTCCACTTTGGGGTCCTTGTCATCAGAGCTAGCAGCGCACGCAAGAGCTTCTACTGACTTCCAGTCATCTCCATTAATCGATAAAGAAATCCCTACAATTGCTATAGCATGGTGACGTATGACTTCGCCGAGCTGGTGCCA
The DNA here is from genome assembly GCA_037833965.1 of Marchantia polymorpha subsp. ruderalis. Taxonomy (NCBI): domain Eukaryota; kingdom Viridiplantae; phylum Streptophyta; class Marchantiopsida; order Marchantiales; family Marchantiaceae; genus Marchantia; species Marchantia polymorpha. The sequence continues at coordinate 2,408,991 of AP031357.1, forward strand.
TTCCTCAGGACTCATCTCCAAGTCATTCAACCTCACTTCCTTCAATAATCGGTTGGAAGTAAGAAGTTCCCCTACACAGTCTCCGATTCTATCCATATACCACAGCTGAAGACGTTCGATGGATCGGTTGCCATCATCTCCGGCCAAAGCTTTCAGCAACAATGCCGCTCCCCACTTCACCCCATATAACTCCAATTCTTTCAAGGACGAACTCTGGATCAGAGCCTGGGACAGGATTCCAACGGTCTCGTCCTCTATGTCGTTCTGATAGCCGCGTAAACGCAACGTTTCTAATAGAGGAGCACTATTTATCGTGTCAGCCACATGCTTCACTGCGCTCACGTCCTCCCACGCCTTAATTAGTTCTAACTCTTTAAGCTTAGAATCAGAATTTCCTCGCAGTCCTGAGGCGAGATTCAAGAAACATCTGGCACTCAATGGGCAACTGTTGATTTTCAAGTGTGTTACGCTAGAGGTACTCAGAATTCTCCCCAGCTGTAAACACAAGCTCTCCACTTCCGTATCTGAATTCCATCTCAAATGTTCAACGCTTATCTCTCGTAGAACGGTGCTGGACCTCAATCCTCTCAAAACTAGATCCCTCTCGCTAGCCGTCAAGCTCGATACATCTCCGCCACAAAGTTTTTGCACCTCCAAATATTCAAAGGTGTTGCAGTTGCCGATTGCCTCCAGCACTCGAAGACGCACCCCTCCCATCCAGAGCGTCGAGAGCGATGCACAATACGGAAAGAACTTTCCGAATAAATATGGAAGCCTCGTTATAGGCTCGCCTTTTCCTTCCAGACGCTGTATAATGTCCTCGAACTTGCGAGGAAGCTCTGGTTCCTCCTTTGACGAGTCCATTTTCCGTGTCGTAACTTCAATAGCGATGGACGCACGACTGACGATGGACGCACCTGCACCTTCCATTCTCTTCTCCACCCTCACTCACAGAGAAGGAAACGTTTGCTGCTTCGATTGAGCGAACGGAAGAGAAGGGCCGGATCCAAAATTTGTGAACTTCACTTTGTAGTGTCACAACTCGTGTGCATGTGCTTGCCGGGCATGAGAATTCTTGCGCGGTGCAACAGCCGCTCTGCGCAGAGTACTCCAGGCTCTGCACATAAGGTAGTGATTGCTCATCAACACAGGTAGATTGTTACTCGAACTCTAAGGACAAGCGATGTGAATGAAAATGAAGAAAGATAACCAGGATTACCGTTCCCAGCGAAATAGTAGACTCTGAACTTGAACTAGCTCTGCAGTTGAATCTGAAATCCAAAAGAAAAGTTTGTGGCAAAGATGGTGAGATATGAATGCATGATATTATATATATATATATATATATATATATATATATATATATATCAGATGGGAAGTACCTTGAGTTGTGTAAGAACTGGATGTACAGTTGTAATGGGTTGAATCTAGCTGCATCAAGACCCACGTGAAGACACTCCGATCGATGGGTATGGCGTGGAAAAAACATGCAGCGTCTTCAATCAGATCTTGTCATTGAGTCGTGTGAGCCATCGAGGTAACGACGACATGCAAAAACATGCTAAAACGAGAAGCGTGTTCCTCCATGTTCTGTTATTGGAAAATGGTCTTAAAAAGTCAGATCTTGACTTTGTTGTGCAAGCCAACAGAATATGTGAGTCACACTGATGCATTCAGTGTGATGATACACTCGATGTAGTACCGCTGACAACGAAGAATTCAAAGGTTTATCTCCATTGAATCATTTTCCTGGAATATTTCATCTATACTCGATGTAGTACCGCTGACAACGAAGAATTCAAAGGTTTATCTCCACTGAATCATTTTCCTGGAATATTTGATCTATACTCGATGTAGTACCGCTGACAACGAAGAATTCAAAGGTTTATCTCCATTGAATCATTTTCCTGGAATATTTGATCTATTCAAGCAAGTGGATTTATTCTGACAACGGAGTGGCACATGCGCTGTCAGCCTGGTTGACAAAGCCTATTGTGCTTTTTTTCTTGCTTTGAATATCGGAACAGGAGTCTACATAACTCTACATAGCTTGTAGCTTGTAGGTTCAGAACAAACTGATAAGCTATTTGGGAGTTTACTAGACATAATGTTGAAGAGCTTTGAACATAGTAGAAGAGTACTCGAGGTTCTCGATTGCTGATATGAATTTTCTTCTAGCTCTACTGTCAAGCATGTGAGCACATACACAGTTCTTGTTTCAGAGTCTGGAGGTCTTCACACCTCAAGCTTGAAATCGAAATCGAATTTTGTCCTTGCTACGAACACTCTAGCTTGTTTATCGCGTCGTATAGAAGTCGATAGAACCAGCATGATACTTGAGGTCACCGTCAAACCTCTCAAGAAGTTACATTTTTCGAACTTGCTTGCAAGTGAAGAGCGACTGTGCTGTACTGTACAGCACAGTGAGTCACTACTGCAAAATGATGTAACATTTTTTCTTAACAACAATAACATTTGGTTACCAGGTGAAAGATCCACTTAACTATTCTGCCTATGAGACGAAGATATAGAGAAATTTTATTGTGAGCCAAGTTCTCTGCGTGATCGATACCATGGTGACCTATGATCCATTAGCGGTAAATCGCCTATAAAGAAGCCGGCTCGACTAAGTCGTAGCCCGGAGCCGGCCCGACCCCTAATGATTCATGAGTACGAGCAAGAGTTTAACTCATGAGCAGAGTTAAATTCTTGCCGTACAATTTACTTGCATCAATCTTGATGGTGGATCTATATAAAAGAGCCCAAGCGCCAAAATTCAAAAGCAATTGAAAAAGCTGAAAAAATATAGATAGTTTTATTTCAGTAAATTGTTTCATATATCTGAGTTTACATATAAGGTTACACCAGACCTTCATCTGAACTCACATATAACTGCACTCTAGCATTTAGCATCACAAGTATGTTCTAAGTCATGTGTACAGCTAGCCCGGCTCGAGCCGCTAGTACATGGAGCCGGCTCAGCTCGGAGCGATCGCCAAGAAAGAAGCCGGCTCGACTAAGTCGTAACCGAGCCGGTCTGAAGCCGGCTCAGCCGGGCCGACCCCTACTTACAGCGGTCGGCCCGGCTCGGTTCAGCTCGGCTGGAGCCGTTAGTACATGGAGCCGGCTCAGCTCGGAGCCGATCGCCATGACAGAAGCCGGCTCGACTAAGTCGTAGCCGAGCCGGTCTAGAGCCCGGCTCCGAAGCCGGCTCGACTAAGCGCGGCTGAGTCGAGTCGACTAAGTCGACTCCGGAGAGCCGGCTCCGGAGCCGCTCTCGCAGAGTCGAGCCGGCTCCGAAGCCGGCCCGACTAAGTCGTAGCCGAGCCGGTCTGAAGCCGGCTCCGCCGAAGCCGGGCCGACCCCTTAGGTTGGGTTGTTCATTTTACATCATCTTATAATTTGTACAACTAGAAATTGTTTATCATACAAATTTTCACTCTCTGCTTGTACTAAACTCACGCCGGTTCACTCCACTGGAGACAGTGAAGATACTAGGCTTGACATTTTTTGTGTGGTACCTTTGTTAGCAAATACTATGCACAGGATATGATATTAAACATGAAATTTATCCTATACAATTTAAATATACAGTTAAAAAACCAAATTTTTTTAATCTATGTATATTGATAGTATGCCTAATAAGCACACAAGACATTGTATAAAAATGGGAGAGATTTGCTTGATGGGACCCTGCGGAAAGTAATTTGCTTGATGGGACCCTTCAGGTTTCATTTTACCCGATGGGACCCATGAACGATGCACCGTCACCCATGTTCTAATAACAACTAGAGAGAGTGCAACGAGTCCACCGCACCCGCAAACAGAGTGGACTTCGCACTCCATCACACTCACTTGTTTTTATGTTGTCATTCTGTATCCGGCCACTCTCCAAGGAAACGAGCAAAGAAATGTTCATCCGGAGTTTATTTGTTAGTTACAAATGGGTGATCGCGAGACTTGAACTCGGACCACGCAGGGTTACGGAAGGAGTGTGCATGTGGGAGGCAACAGAGAAATCCGTGAATCTTTACTATCGGAAGAATTGAAGCACAACAAATTGCACTTCGAGCAAAATCAATCTTTGTCCCCGTGATAATCCACTAGAAATTATAATCAGGGATTGATCTCTGATTGTAATTCTTGCATTGTAACTAGTAGTAATCGTAGTTACAAGAACTATGTCCGACGGCACACCGTCGTTGGGGTCCCATCAAGTAAATTATTTTCCGCAAAGGTCCCATCAAGCAAATCTCTCATAAAAATGGTAAACCTAAATATTACAATAGATTACACGTTTCAACTGCAAGTCTCAAAATTCAAATCAAGTGAATTGAGAATAAAAAACATGTGAGATAAATATTTTTTTTTCAAATTCTCATTCCTCTCTTGCTTTGATTCGGGATGAAGAGTGCTGCTAAGCATTACACGCAACCAACCATTAGACATTTCACTTCAGCCATTGTTCACTTAAAAAGTTCATAAACATGTCTTTGTAAACTCTCGGATCGAAGTGGAATATATTGGCATGTATTTAGGCTGCGTACGGGCTCTACAGAGACTCCAAGAGATTTTTGCTCGAAGTAATATGGGCGAAGCTGATCTTAGTAAGTCCCACTTGACGTATGGGGAGAATGATCGGTTACCAACAAGAATTCAAACATGACACTGTCGTCAGCACAATGTAAGTTGGTACGGTCCACGAAAATAAAAGCAGACCAGAGAACGGTAATTTTTCCTTTTGTTCAAAATATTAAAAACTGAATTATATACCACATAATCGCACATATCTTCTTCAATCTGTTCGCTGCAGCATGTCGTGTCGTCATTTTTCTCGGTTTGTGCTAATGCTAATCTTCTCTAAACAGGGGCCATGTTAATCTTCTCTGTATCGTTCCAATTTTATCGAAGGGACTAGTAGGGTCATAGTAGAACTCACAATCTCGATTTACTTCGTATTTGTGAGCAAAACTTTCTATAATTCTGTACATGAACAATCCGTGGCTACCAAGACTGTTTCAACAAATTGTGTGATAGATCCTTGTTATTAATGCACTTGTCTAAGCTTATCAATGAACATTAATATACGTTCAAACTTCGAAATATTAGAAATAATTATCTTTTTTCTCAAATACGTAACAGAAATAATTCGAATCAACCACATAGGATTCCGGACCGTGACAAAAATGACACGAGATATATTTTGTAACAGAAGTTTTAGTGATCCAACTTTATTTCTTTACAAAAGTGTTGAAGACAGTGCAATTGGGAAGGACGAAAATCTTAAAATAATGAAGAAAAAAGAAAAAAATATTTCACACGTTTGTCGTGACTGCAGTTTCGAAGGTGCACATCTGACTCCAGGGATGGGCAAGCCTTGCTACACATTGCTGTGTGACGAGTGACATGAAGGTGACGCACTATCCTCCTCGTCCACTCAGCCCAGAGGTTGCACGGATTTTCAGTGGCTGTGGAAGGAGTCAAGGGTGGACAACCCAGAAGATATCCTCCATGGATACAGGAAATGTGCCCTCCCATGCACGGTCCCATTCAATCTTCGATGTTTCTGAACGGACTCTGAGCAGAAGATTCCTGATCCGTCCAGGCACAGTGTTGCAAATCTACCCAAAGAAGCGCAGAGTTCATTGCGCTGCTTGGAGTCGTGAAGACCTCGGATCAGGATCAGGAATCTTCTGATGAATCAAAATTTACTAGCAAACTCTCTGTACATCCAACAGATGTAGTTGCTGGATGTAGAATTGAATCCATCAGTGGAAGAGCACCGTTCATTTACATGAATTCCACCTCGTCAGATATCGGAAGTCAAGATTTCTTTTCAGTATGTCGAAGACCATCTGCTAGACCCAGGATCCATCTCACCATTGATTGTGCAGTTCTAAGTCGGGAGAACGTACGAAATATTGTTCATTTGATCTTGACAGAGAAAATTGTTGACAGATATATTTATAAGTCGGATGACTAGCATTTTCCTTCGAGAGATTCGCTAGCCATCAACAGAAAATGAATACATAACCGGACTTACTGGACAGCGGAATAAGATCGTATGGAAATCTGCAACGTCCGATATTTTCTTCAGACGTCCAACCTTTCGTTGCAGAGAACATTTAAGGACACCATCGATGTCCCGTTCTAATGTTTGAGCCAAGTATCATGAGAGAGATCCGCTCTTCCTTTATTTTGTGGCTATCTGCATCGTTAATTTACAGTGGGTTTTGCCATCGTTCCATTCTTTCAAACATCATGCGGCCGACGCTGGTACCTGACAGTTATGGAAAGCTCATCAAGTATCAATTCATAGTGATGAAAATCAGCGTCTGTCAATGAAAATCGTAACGAAGTGCATAATCTTTGTGGGTCACTAGATATCCAGAGAGAATGTAGACACATCACCAATATGCTCACGAGGAGTATGGATCTCCGCTGTATATTTGAAACTTTCTATGTACAATGACTTTTGTGTGATAATGTATGAAGCCTCCCCGAGAGGCACATTCTCGAAGTGAATGTTGTGGCAACGCCGCTGATGCCGACGGCAATTTGTGAGCAATGGGACGACAAGAAGTTGCACTACGGTGGTCAGCGCAAATTTTCTTCGTTGCCTGCTCTAGACCACATGAACACCGCATCAGCCGGCAGGATTCACGTCTAGAATCTGAATCCGTAGTGATCAGCTTCAAGGCCATGATCATCATCGTGGGGCTCTCGTAACCAGGAGTAGAAAATCCGTCTCAGTGAGTCCGAGCATGAAAGGGCAGCCAAAAATCCGAAGAATCCGATAGCGTAACCCACGAGGCACGCTGGACCTGAAATTGAATCACCGATAATCCACGAGGGACCGACTTCTGTGGCCGTGGAAACCGCGGAAACTGGAGCAGACACGCTCTCAGAATTCGTAGTATTGGTATTGGCGCAAGGTTCTAGGGGCAACCCGCAAAGCCCAGGATTGCCTTGGAACTTCTCAGGTCCCCAGGTTTGGAATTGTGTGTACTGTGGAATGGGCCCCGTCACATTATTGAAGCTCACATCGAAATACTGAAGACCACTCATGGCTCCCAGTTGGTTGGGAATCACTCCTGAAATCCTGTTACCCGCGACATCCAAGGATTCCAGCGAGTGCAGTTTTGAGAGGCTGGGAGGTAACGCCCCTTCGAAGGAATTGTTGGCCAACGTCAGGTAGCGGATGCCCAGCAGGTCCCCGATCTGCTCCGGTATAGGACCCGAGAAATTATTGCCTGACACATCGAGGGAAATGCGAACGGTGGCGATCTTCTCCAGGAGCAGTCTCATGCCCTTGGCATTGATTTCTATCTGGTCGTATACGTACATGTCCGGAGATGTGATCTCCTTCAGGGCTTTGAAGCCGTGCATGCGGCCGATGGTCGTCGGCAGTGAGCCTCGAAGACTGTTGTTCGAAAGGTCCAGCACCTGGAGAGATGGTAAGCTCGTGATCCAGTTTGGAAATCCTCCTGTCAGCTCGTTCGATGCCAATGCCAAAACTTTTAGTTTTGGAAGAAACTGCAGACTCGGAGGCAAGGGTCCGACGAGAAGGTTGTTACTCAGATCCATGGAGAACAACGCTGTGCAGTTGCCTATCGACGGCGGGATCTGACCACTAATTCGATTGTTCCTCATATGGAGCACCCCAAGTCCACTCGGACAAAAGTTTGCTGGAATTTGCCCAGTCAATCTATTATGGCCAAAACTCAACCTGTAGAGGTCGGACAGGTTGCCTACCATGTTCGGTAAGGGGCCTTCGAGAAAATTGTGGGATAGACTCAAAGACCTCAGCGAGTGTGACCAATGTTGAGGAATCGTTCCAGAGAGTCTGTTGCGCGAAAGGTTGATATAGCTGCAATTGGTGAAGAAAGGTGGGATTGCGCCAGATAGATCGTTCTCGGAGAGAAAAAAATAGTATGGCTTTTTCAAGCGGTCAAACTCTACTGGTATGTGCCCCGTCAATGAGTTGCTGGTAAGGCCAAGAACTTGCAGCATGGAGCAATTGCTCAAGGACACTGGAATGTTGCCCGAGAGATTATTGTTCACCAGGTTGAGATGTTTCAGTCCTCCCAGACGGCCAAACTCCGACGGTATTGGTCCTGACAACAAATTAAATCCCAACTCGATGCTTTCTAACTTGGAGCAATTGCCCAGGGAAGTTGGGATGTATCCGGAAAGGATGTTCCTGATTATCACCAAAGACCTCAGTCTTCCCAAACTGCCAAATTCTGGCGGTAGAAGTCCTGACAGATGATTGTCCGAGAGACCGAGATATTCCAACTTGGAGCAGTTGCTCAAGGAAGCTGGAATGCTTCCGGACAGCTTGTTCAAACGGAGATCCAAGGTAGCCAATGTATGCAAACGGCCGATCTCTGATGGTATCTCCCCCCAGAAGGAGTTGGCCGATAGGTTGAGAACTTTCGCCATGGAACAATTGCTCAAAGAAACTGGTATGTGGCCGGACAGATTGTTGTGAGAAAGAGACAATTCACCCAAATTGCTCAGAAGGCCAAATTCTGAAGGTATTTCGCCTGACAGAGAGTTGTTTTCGAGCGAGAGATGTTGTATCGAGGAGCATGCCCCCAGGGACCTTGGAATGGGACCCGAGAATTCATTGTGCGAGAGGTCCAGCCTTTGAAGAGACGAAAGTTGCCCGAGAGAGGATGATAGGGAACCTCGCAGATGAAAATGACTCAGATTGAGACCTATGACCTGACCTCGGGAACCGCAGTGAACCCCTACCCACGCACATGGACTAACATCGTTCGCATTCCAGCTCGAGAATTCGGCGGTGGCATTTTCAATCATCATCCGAAACCTCATCAAAGCCTCGACCTCATGCAGACTCGTACTCGTTGCTCCACCACTCGGAGAAGTTGCAGACATTGTTTGAGAGTCAACGCTCACTGATAGACCTCTCCTCAAAGTTGGGGTAGCAGATGCTGATTTCACTCCTGTGCCCGGGGTAACACCAAGATCATTCACCACCACACCATCGCAATTCATCAAGCTACACCTCAGAACGAGGAGCAAGATCGGAAGACCAGATCTCACAGCAGCTCGCTCCATCGCCACTTCAGTTTCGGACACTCCCTCTCTTCAACTGAGAAATGTGTTCAGGATTCCCACTTCCAAGCATGTGGCAGTGCACTGAATCTTCGAGTTCCGCTGAGATTTGGTGTTTATAGGTGTCCATGCAAAGTGTACGTACATCTCGAGTGCAAAGTCTTCTGATGACTCACGGATCAACGCGACCTCCATTGGAGTCCAAACGCCCAGATTCAGCGCCTTCTTCTCTTCCAAGTCTTGGTTCGCTATTTGTTCGGTCTAGTGAAAAGGATCGAAGAATCCACCCGGCTTCAAGTTCCTCGTAGGGTCATAACCTACGCCATAACTGGGCCTTTTGATGAGATCTATTCGAGATCTCATCAAAAGGCCGCACTTTCGAATCGATGGATCTCGGCTCCGGCATGTGATCCATCGGTTGGAGAAAGTTTGGTGAGGTATAGCTTCGGCTGCGAGCGACCGGATATTATTCAACCATCGACTCATATGCAATTCGCTTAAGTGTGTGGTCTGAGAGGCCGATATCTCAGCGCGGTTGAAGCTTCTCAAGCTCAGTTGTATTGCGACTAGTGACTTTAAATTGTTTCGTGCAACTGCCCAGGCTCAGCTGAAGACAGCAAGCTTTGGGGAAGATGCCCTCCCGAACTGAGTCAGCTACTTGACTTCGGATACTACCACTAATTTGACTTGACTTTTTCCCACCAGACCACCAGCTCAACATCTCGTGACATCAGATACGAGGATAAAGAGCATTAAGAGCAAAAAGGAGCCAAGTGATCCAATGAGCACCACAGTGATTCTTTATGAACTTCTCAACTTCCGATCAAGCTGGCCTTTCTTTCAACTAGCTCGTTGTTTGAATGCGCTGAAAGAAGACGAGCTTAAATGATCAAGACTGCAGGTATGGTCTACAAAACGACGTCAGCGTGGACCAAAGCGGGATAATCACGTACGTGTTCGGCATTATCAGGAAAAGATCTCGCCGCTACTCTGGGCTCCTCACCGGTTTAGCGAGTTCATCGTTTGATCGATGATCGTTTCATGCACATCAGAGGAATTTGCTAACTTTCCCTCTGCTTTGATCTCCTAAAATTACATCCTGAGAAGGTATTGGAGGTAAATCAGAGATCTGCCCAATTCTAAATGGTATGCTTTACCACCCACGTTAAGTACTCCAGCTGTGTATCTCGACCGATACGGGTGCTAAAATGACATGTCGACATCTTTGTTTTCCTTGATGACATGTATGTCTGACTCCAATCTCACTTTGAAAAGATGCGCCTGGTGTTCCCAGCTTCAATGTTAACTGTCAGCCAGATACACTTCTGTGAAAATGACAGCTACAAGGACCCCAGATTTGGAGTAACCCTAGCAGCCACTGTCATGTTCCATGACTTCGAGTGCCAAGCGAACGATTCAAGGACGAATCCTCGATATAAGACTTCGACCTCAGGTTTTTCCATACATCTGGTCGAAAAGTCACAGCTTTGCACTGCTTGGGCTATATAATTTGATACAGAGCCACGCAACTTAGAAGCGCAAGCAACGAGTGATCGATTTCAAATCGAAACTAACTATAAGATCTCTTGGACTACGTAGTTCTGTGTGGCTCACAGTTGATCATCATATTCTTCATAGTGCCTCTCCCTAAGGTCTCGATCCGGAGGATCCTTCTTTGGCTTTACAGAGTCCTCAGGGCCGGATATGGCTTGACGACGCACACGATATCCAGCAGGTCTCTTGTCCTATGGGCCGAAAAGGTTTTCACTCCTGCGTTGACTCTGACATCAGACTTCAGTGTCACCATGATACGAAATGGAGTAATCGAACTCATCTTACCGTTGCACAAGGTAAAGCGAGGTCGGTTTGCTAGCAATAATTCACAGCTCGGCTGTACACAGATCTAACACAAGCACACGGTTGCTTTGTTTCTGCCAGTAACTCTCTTGTGTCCTGGTAGCCTTTGAAGGCTTTCATTCATCATGGTGTTGGTCTGCGTGATGTAGGTTGATGCGGTTTCCCTGGAATTGAGTTATACAGCCCATGCATCGTCTTCATCCAGCATCCACGTCTCAATCCAACCTTTGACAGACAGTTTCTGACTACGGGACCGACGCCGAGATGAGCAGTACATCCGCTCCGACAGGAGCATGGATCTGTTGTGATAAGCTCGCAAGACGTATGTCCTGGTGCCTGAGCTCAGTTTGGTTGTGCCTTCTCACCGGAGTACCTTCACACATAATATCACCGTCCGGCGATGTAGAGATATAAACCAATGCATTATTCAACATGAGAGTATTTCATAAAGTGTGTTCTCAAAATTCCACTAAATTGGGTGAGCCCGTGCGAGGTTTATTTGAAGTAATTCTAATTCTCAGTGCCAGATCTAATTTTCAATCATACATGGTCAATTTGCAGTTTAGGCGACCGGAACCACAGAATTTCGTAGAGATTGAGGCTGTCCACTGAAGAAATCTTCCAGAATAAAATGAGTCTGCGCAGACTCTCAGAGCACGTAAGAAAACGAATCGCAGCATTCTGACCGGTCCCGTGCTCTGAGGGAGGGAGGGAGGGAGGGAGTCACTGCCATGCATGGACTTGGAGTCTGAAAGACTAACGAAGTCTTCTTCAGCAATGAAGTAGGTACTACGTGGACCTGCATAGATCAGCGTCACGTACACCATGTCGGCATTCATGCGGTCGGAAATCACGTGCTGGAAGCGGCTATGAGTCAATCCGTGTATACGACTGTTTCCTAGCGTCCATGCTTCGACTATTCAAAAAGCTTTTCCTCGTCGTGTTCCTTCTGTGCCCATAATCCAGCGATCTCCTTGGTTTCAGATAACATTCGGAAATCGTCTTCATGGAATATTATATCGTCAATACGTGCTGCGTGAAGTCAAGAGCGAGTCCGTTGAGCATGTGAACGTCAAGCTTCTCGCGCAATTCCTCGATGACTTCCTCGCGAGAAAGCTCGATGACGATCAGAATACAGTTTCATGATTCTCATGCGCGCTAGCCCAGAAGCCTCAGATTCGATTCGACTCTACTCTACTCTAGGCTGATTTGCGGCAGTAAGAGTCTGTCAATTTCGATCGCTCGCTTGCGCCGTAATTCTCGGGAGAGCAGTTCCAGCCCGTCCTACGAGCCCAAATCATGGACAGCATGGAATCTTGCTCGATTGGGTCCCAGTGTCAGAAGCAGGACTGCTGGCGCCTTTGACACATCGGTCCTTCCGTGAAAACTTCCTGGTGGAGGCTGCGAGTCAAACGTTCTCATTGATTTTTAGACCAACATTCGTGGGCTTTTATTCTTTGATTTGAATTTTATATTATTTATTTTAAAGTTAAAATCCAAATTTCATAATAAAGTTATTCATTCCAAAAGATTGGTATATTTATATTATAATAAGAAGATAAAATATAATTAAAAAAATAATTTTATGTTGATATTTTTGTAATTATTCTGTTAAGTTTTTTTATAATTTAATGAATATTACGTACATTAAATGAATTTATATAAAAAATTTACTTATTTTTAAAATATCTGAAAATTATTCAAATCGACATTAAATTAATATTCAATTAAAAATATATTTTCAAATCATTTAATGTTATCAATTTTATGATAATCTTATGATATATTAATATATCATTATTTCTTAATTATTTAAATGGACAAATAAAATATTATAAATTAATATACATAATATCACAAACTTTCATGTTCAAATGGAATATATATATATATATATATATGATATTTAAATAGAAAAAAATATTTAAAAAATATTTATGGAATCAAAACAATAAAAACTCAATAAATAAGATATTCATATATATGGAATCAAAATAAAAATTAATAAAAAAAATTATTACCAATTTTTTAATAGTTTCATACGTATTATAATATTTTTATACAATTATATTCAACTATATAGTTCATTCATAATTGATCTAGTAATATTACAAGACTTATATGATAAAAAACCTTGCATATAATAATGATAATATTTATACTTGTGATCTAAATAATCTTTTTCACAAATTGCAAGATATTTTATATTTTTTAATACAATAAATTTTGTTCATCTTCTAAAATTTTTATTTTTATAATGTATTGTACACAATAATTAATTTTAAATATTACATTCATAATGACAAGATGAATCAATATTATTGATGGAAAAGAGTAAAATTAATACTTTTAACTACATAGAACATAAATAATAATTTTTTTATATTATGAATCAATACCATCAAACAATTAAATTTGTATTTGTAAAAATCAATTATTCGTGCTATATGTAAGTTTAAATGTTGCAAATGTGATATAAAATTTTAGAAATTTCAAATTATCAAGTTTTACTCTCAAGCTTATTAAATATATAATTATTTTATATTTTAATTTAAAAATATAAAAACACAACATGATTTGACTAGATGGTGAGTAAAAAAAATTATAATTAGATATTACAAATTGTGTTTATTCTAGAATAAATTTTGGTTAAATTGATCAGATGTAAGTACATTATTGATTATTTCTTATGTTGAGGTTTCTTATTTAAGAATTGATGAATTCATATTTTTAATCCCATTTCGTTGGGGTTTAATGATAGTTCAATGCGCTATTTAAATTTTGCACAGATGAAAGCATTTGAAGTGATGCCATAGTATACATGAGTCATATTTTTGTATGTAAAACAAAGCATTAACATCATATTAGTGAAAACTATTAATCCCATAACAAAATTATCGTATAACATTTTGTGTTGAGACTTCAGAGTAATAAAAAAGTGACATGATATTTTAAAAAGTGTTTAATTTTTTTCATATTAACTATTATGCTCCAAGTGGTTAAATGCCAGAAGTTAACAACAATTGCAATGAAAATTTGAATTGCAATAATTAAGTGATAAATTTCTATTCTTAAAAAAATTAACACATAAAAATACTTCAATTTTATTTTAAAAAAACAAATAAAATAATTATAGTAACTATGGCATGATCATTATAATAACATTTTTTTGAAAAATATTTCTCACAAATATCTTTGATAACAAACAATGTATGGATCTCAGTTTATTAAATGAAAATTGTTAGCATCTATATTTAGTTGAATCTATATATTTGTGTTGCAAAAATTAAAATTTATCAATCAAATTATTTAATTATTAAACAATCAATCAATCAAATTGTAAGACAGTGATGGAGAGTTTGACTAGTACAGCACATATGTTAAAAAATAGATTAGCTGATCTAAGATGAACACAACAAGAACAAAAATCTAGTGTAGATTAGAAATGTAATAAATCATTTTAATTTGACTTTGAGTTCAATTAAAAAAAGTGAAAGCATCGTACAGTGATACCTTAGTTTTTCAAAATTTAAAGCTCGAGATGTTAAATTTATCACAGTTATAATTGGCTGAGATGTTGACTCTTTCTATCATCTTATGTTGGTTGTTCATATAAACATGAAGAAGATTAGTTGGATTTACATTGGTGTGAGACATGTTGGTTTTATGATATGAGTACTTAATAGTAATTCAACTGAATACTAGAGTAATCATAGATTTATATAATTGTTAACAGTGTTTGGTTGTAAAGCCAATGATAGCAATATTTTAGCTAATATGGCGTATTATTTTGATTACATGACTCCAAGTCTATATACTTCTAGTATAATGTGTAATCTATATCCCATTTTGTTCTTTGTACTATCAATTGGTTAGTGTTCATTCACTCTACATATTCACATATATAAACACTTGAGTGATAATATCTTAAATTTAATATAAAATTTAATTACATCTATTTATTTAAAATAATCAAATCGTTCTTGAGAAATTTTTGTATAATGTATTATGACTTTTTTGTAAAAACAATTTTTGTATAATGACTTTGTTTTAATGTCTTCAAGCAAAAAATCATGACTCCAATTCATGACTCCATATCGAGTGATTATTTGTCTGGATGTTAGATCTTGACAAGGAGTTCTCCGAAATGAAATTTTTATGGAGATAAGCAAATCATTTTTGGCTAGAAATCGACAGCTGCCTTGGTTTAAAGTCGTCATTGCATGGAATATTGCAAGCTATTCTCCAGCCAAAAAATGATCTAAGTATCTCAAAAAAAAAAAAAACATATGCTAGAGCTCCTTGTCAAGATCTAACGTCCGGACAAAAAATCACTCAATTTGAGTGATGAATTGGAATCATGATTTGTTGCATGAATAGAGTAGAATAACATCGAGACATAGATCATTAAAAGAAGAAATGAGAGAAGAGTTTGCTAAAAGTAAAGATTGCTAGAAATGTCAAGCATTAAACACCTCTTGTTTCAAAATATATCATCAATAATATATTGCTTGACTTTACATTGGAAAGCCTCAGCTAGAGCAATTTGTAAAAGAGCGGGATGAAACTATTATATCATGATGATGTATTATCGATAGTATCTTGCTCAACTTTATGTTGGAGCTATTTGTAAGAAAACGATTTCTAATGATTCCATGATGATGATGATATATCATCGAAAGACACTTGCTTGATTTTAAGTTGAAAAGCCTTAGCTACAAAAATTTGTAACAAATCAAAATCTAACGATTCTATCATGATGATGTATTATCATGATGATATATCATTGATAAAATCTTACTCAATTTTATGTTGGAGAGCTAGAGCAATTTGTAAGAAAGCAGACCTAATGATTCAAATATGATGATTATATATCATCATATTTTTTTGATTTTATGTTGGAGAGTTCAAACTAAGGCGATTTGAAAAAGAACAAATGTAACAATCCTATCATGATGATGTATTATTGATAGTATCTTGCTTGATTTTACGTTATAGAGTTTGAGCTTCAACAATTTGTAAGAGAGCGGTATCTTACAATTGTATCATAATAATGATGTATCATAGATAATATCTTGCTTGAATTAACGTTTAAGAGCCTGAATTGCAACAATTTCTAGGAGATATGATCTAATGATTCTTTCATAATGATGTATCATTGATAATATTTTGCTTGACTTTACATTGGAGAGCCTGAGTTACAACGATTTGTAAGAGAAAGGAATCTAACGATTGATCATGATGATGTATCATCGATAGTATATTGCTTGATTTTACGTTGAAGAGTCTTAGCTCCAGCGATTTGTAAGAGAGCAAGATTTAAGTATTCTATCATCATGATGATGTATCATCGATAGTATCTTGCTTGACTTTACGTTGGAGAGCCTGAGCTAAAAAGATTTGTAAAGGAGGTATCTAACAATCCTGCCATGATGATGATGTATCATCGATAGTTTCTTGCTTGACTTTATGTTGGAGAGCCTGAGCTGAAGAGATTTGTAAAAGGGAGGTATCTAACAATTCTGCCAAGATGATGATGTATCATCGATAGTTTCTTGCTTCACTTTACGGTGGAGAGCCTAAGGTGAAGAGATTTGTAAGAAAGTATCTAACTGTCCTATCATGATGATGTATCATTAATAGTATTGTGCTTGATTTTATGTTAGACATCCCGAGCTGCAGCAATTTGTATATTAATCATGCACTTACATTCGCTGTTCAACTCCGGCGTAATCGTTTGCACACTGTTTTGTTTGAGCTCGCAACTTCCACTCTCGACTACTACTTGCTCGAGTTTGAGCTTGCAACGATGGGCAGGTGTTGCTTTTGCCACTTATGAACATTGAACATTTTGAAAATTTCAGTGATAGTTTTGTGTTCTTGCATGTAACTTGATAATGCCAACCCACATATATGTATATACATACAACCTTCTTTTCTCTGTACTTATGATTTACAATCATGTGTTTGTTGGATTTTTTTTCTTTTATATTTTATTGTGGGTGTGTTATTTGAATGTTCTTATATTTTTCATCATTTCATATATTTGGATGCAGTAAAAACCTATTTTGATAATAAAATCTATTTTCAAAATAGTTTATTGAACGCATATACATGAGAAGTGCACGGTTATTGGTTTTTAGGTGTTTTTTTTCATTATATACAGTTCGAAAAATTTTACATTCAAAATCTTAGCCGTTTTATTCACACTTACTCAAATAAACGTGACAATCATAGTTGCTTATTGATACATGATCAAGATACATCATTCTGTAATGTCGATACTTGGGTCTTCAATCTTTTACTTGGAAAAATAAACGATGTGCTTATTTTGCAAAATCTCTGCACAATTTGTTCAATGATCAAACAACACGAGATCCGAGCTTGTAGAGAAATCAGCGTCGTCCATTGATGATAGCACAACTACAAACCAAGACTGTGATGATTAAATGACTGGAAAGGTAGGTTCAAAATTCAAGTTTGGGTCTGTGTGGAATCAAATCGTTACCACTTTTGAATCATGCCGCACACAACGAAGATGTAAAAATTTCGATGGACACGTCAACGAGAGGCAATTACTTTAACGCGTGCATTGTCCATTGTCTTTTCTGCACAATCATTCAGATTCGAGTAAATGGGAGCAACTCGTTAATGAGGACGAAGAACCTGAAGAGGCTAAACAACGGCCTGCTCGTTTGAATGAATTGAACCCCTTCATGGCGAGGAGACGATTGGAATTTTGTCTTCGTGATTCAGTTGCTGAGAGAAATTGCTCTGACCAAGTGAATGTCCTCCGTACCTGACACGAAATGCGTAGAAGGTTAGAATCACATTTGTCGAAGTCATATTAATTGAGGTAGAAACTGCAACTTCGGCCACACGCCCGCAGACTCTCGCTCACGGTGGACCGTACTTTTCTACTGCCCTGTCCATGGGGACCCGCTGTGCATCCCAAAGCACCAGAAAACCTAATTATACACAGACCTATTTAGCTCTGCTTGTGAGGAGCAGATAACTTTGTTAAGTTACTGACGAATCGTGACGCGACGTGAGTTCATTATTGCAAAATGCGCAGGTCTCGTCCATTGACTGCACACTCTGATTGATTCCCTCTTGTCCGATGTGGATGGGATGCGCTATCTGCATGCTCAGCTCTGAACGAGTAAACGCGAATCCGCACACACACACACACAGGGGAAGAAGAAGAGGCATTAGGTCAAGTTAGAGGTGCAGTCGAGTTATGGGTAATCAGAACGAGTGATGAAGCGGAAGCACTCGCCATCACCAGTAAGAAGGGGACCGATGTTCCCACCATATCAGAACTAAGAGAATAACGCGAACTTGATTTGGTTTAGTTCTGGGAACACGTGACCGGCGACAGCGGAAGGCTGGCCTGCAGCAGCAGGAGGAGCACAAAGCACAATCAGACGATAAATTATGGAGGAAAGGAAGGCCATGATTAGATTACGCGCCGTGGAATTTGATTAGAGAACAGGTCGGGCCAAACAGAGGCGGACAGATGAAGCGAGAGGGAGGGCTCGGGGGATCGAGCCATGGACGATGCGGTTTGTCGTGTGCGGGGAGAATTCGATCCCGAGGCATGATTCGAAATTCCAAGAGCCATAAATTCTCAGTGACCCGAAAAGCTTCCTTTCTCTCAGGACAGGAGCTTCCACGGGGCCCACTGGATCCGCGGCACAGGCGGCACCGGCTGCAGCCAGTACTGGCAGAGCGTGCAGTGGCAGGCGCCATGAAGAAAAAGCGAGCAGGACCGGGCATGCTGGGGGCACGACCGGGCATCGAAGGTGGGCGGGCCCCACGCGAGTCGCAGGCTCGTGCTCTCGCGGGCCTGGATTCCCCACCACAGGTCCCAGCAGCAGCTGCTCCGGCCCCCCGCGAAGCGCTGAGGAGCTGAGGAGCTGCAGCAGCAGCAGCAGCACGAGAGTAGAATTAGCGTGATCCGTTTGTTTTGTTCGGCCCCGAACAAAACAGACCGAGCCCAGCAGCCGGCACAGACACGGACGCAGAAGCAGACCCGACCAGAACAGAATAGGTGAATCAAAATGTTCCGTGCTGAACGGACCAACTGGACAGCGAGAGGACTGGGCTGGGACGTTATGAACAATCTCTGTCTGTCTGCGAGTGCGAAGGGGAGGGGAGGGGAGGGGAGTGGAATGGAATGAAGGGCGAGTTGAACTGCAGTGGGTGGATTGATGTGGAGCAGGGGGGGGGAACCGGGAGTGGATGGACTGGTCTGGACTGGACTGATTGACAGACCGAGAGAGGGGAGGGAGGGAGGGAGAGAGGGGAGGGGGGAGGGTGGGGAGGAAAGGCAGTGAAGGAGGAGACGAGAGCTCGAGGAGTGCCAGCTATGGCGGGCCAGCACCATGAGTTCCGCAGGGGTGGAGGAAAGACGGGAGTCATTTGGTAGATGGAGCGATCAGAGGTGTTCGGACAGCT
This sequence comes from Marchantia polymorpha subsp. ruderalis, assembly GCA_037833965.1. NCBI lineage: Eukaryota > Viridiplantae > Streptophyta > Marchantiopsida > Marchantiales > Marchantiaceae > Marchantia > Marchantia polymorpha. The sequence continues at coordinate 2,428,392 of AP031357.1, forward strand.
TGAGAATTTGCTCTTTTGCCTTCTGGGAACCGCTCATGTGATTCATTGCTTTCCCGGAGCCAATTGGATTAGGGCCGAGAGCTCGATCCGGTGAAAGATTTGAGACTGCGGATAAGGAGATCTTTACTCTGCGCTCCACGGCACATATTACTCCACTGAACTACAGTGTTCGTGGGGAATTGGTCGGCGAAGAGGAGGAGAGCTAATAGCGACATTTCTAGGATCAGTATCCACACTATACCACCGATCGTGCAGTCCTGTCTTTGCTGCGGATTTTTCCGGTCCAGCACAGCTCACTCGGAAAGCAGCAGCATTGAGATGCGTCGTGGGAGACTGGGATTTTTCAACCTGTGTTGAAGTCGGCCGATTCGCTGCCTGGGGACTTTTGATGTCCTGGAACGAATCGCTTTAGGGTCGATAGGTAGTGAAATACAGGGAAATATCGAAGAGCTGGATCTGCTCCCTGACATCGGCTGGATTGCGTATTGGAATTGCTTGCTATCCTCGAGAGACTTAGGAAGTAGGGGTGAGGGATGGCTGCCCCGCCTGCACAGTATGCACAATGGTCAGCTCCCGCACCTCCAGCTGATACTTCCCATGACGAGGTAATTTTGGCTACTGTGAACAGACTACTCCAGCCGGGAGGGTTTTCCTCGTCTCCGAGCTGGAAATTTAGTAACGCTTATCTCTATATTCAAATCTCACTTCGCACGCAGTCGTTACTAACGTTGGCTGCTGTAACGTTCTCCTGTCATCGTAGATAGTTTCTCCTCGAGCTTTCTTATCTTATGGTCATGGTAACAAACCAGGAGAAATCGCCAGATATTTCTGTCTCTGAAGACAACCAGGATGGCAGTGGAAAGTAGTACAGCTTCATGGATCTACATATCACTGATTCGGGTAGCTAAGCAGTAAGGATTTCCGCGAAGGAAATTCGAATGTGATAGTCGGAGACTACGCGCGAGTTGTAGGACAGACTTGCGGTGTAAACGAGCGAATTGACGAGACTTCTATGAGGCTTGTTGGTTTCTTAATTCATAACATCCTAACCTTAATATTCTTAAAAGAGAATGGAACAAATGTTACCTTGTACTACAGATTTTGGGGCTCAGTGTCTTACTGTAACAGGCTTGTTAGAGGTTTTAGTGCTCCATTCATGCTTGCTCTCACCTGTGTTTTGATGTCAACCCTATGGAACGACTAAAAAATATATGTGGCTGCTGTTACATCATTCAACAGATGCTGAGGATCCTCTGTTTGCTATATATTCATTTCCTTCTTACATCATTCATACTACTCGAGCAACATAAGATTTAGATTTTGGAGCAGCAGTATGGAGTGCCAGTACCATCCAATGCTCCAGGCTGTAGTACAGGCTTGAGCCATACACGCAATGTAGGCACCCACACGAACAGCCCGAGTTCTCCATAGGGCATGACGTTTCTTGAAGTTCGTTGGAGTTATGCCATATCTTCCTCAGATACCATTCCCAAAATTCCCGTACCTTCTATGTTGGTTTGAAAAAGGCTTGGGAGGTCTTTAAACCTTCACTAAATCAGACGCAGGACATTTCGATGCCAACCAAATTGTCCTTGAGAGATTTTTCCATCGGGAAGGAGGTCTCTTTGATGAAACTCTAATGGCGGTTACATGTCACTCACAGTAACTGGACACGGAGGAAGCAATCACAAATCAGATCTCTTCCTGGGGTCAGAGGGACTTTGTCCAGTTTCAAACACTATCTCTTGGTGACACGGCTATATTTGATGTTCATTGTGGGGTTCATTTCTCTGAATGAGAAGAGCAGGGTTATGGAAACAAATCTGCACCTGTGTGGCAAAGAGGCAGTCCTGATTATCTTTTGATACGATGCAGCTTTCTTTCCTATTTGAGAATCAAACTACCTCGTAACATTGCTCTGCAGGCGGAGTCTAAGTTGTTTGCACTATCCTTGACCCAAATCCCGAAGGGGTTTCTTGGTTCATGTCTGGAAACTTCTTTCCATGGAAATCCCCACTACAAGAGAGACTCGGTACCAGACGTCTCTCGATGTCCTCCTGATTCCATCCTGTCTGCTCCACTGCTCATCTTCTTCACATTAGCACAGCTCAGCTAGAGTGAGAGGTCTATGTTGTTCGGGCTTACTCTAAATATTACAGTTTTCTCCTAGTTTCAGTCATTATATTTGTGACTTTGCTTGTACAATGAACATTCCTTCTCGGTCTTGTGTTGACCTTTCCGTTTGCTTGTCCTCCATGTGTTTGTTTTGTCGTTTTCATCAAACGTCCATATTTTCCGTAACTTATTTGATAACCTCTTTATATAAGACTACAACCCTGTAAAATTTTGTTTGTAGAATAGATATTGCACAATTGAACAAATTTTCCCTAAATTTGTTTATTCATGAGCATTTTTAAATTCATTTCTTCTCTCTGACTTGATTACGAATTTTTCTTTTTTGTCTACCAATTGCGTTTATACTCTTAAGTTGGGTAAACATTTCAATCTTTGTAAGGAGTTACACTGACGGTCTCACTTATTCACACAATAGAGTTATCTGATTGTATGTTTTATTCTGAGTGCATTCACTCAGTACCCAGCACACGTTTACAAAGCTTTCTCCCTGAACTCGTCATGTACTGAAATCGGGGCCATGTACAATTACATCTGCCTGTGTTGGCAATCAGAGTCAGCTGGATTTAAATACATTTTTTCAAAGACAGATGTTTGTTTGTTTGTTCTCTACACAACAATTTATATACATTTACTTGGAACCTGCTTTCTATTGTACTGAGTTCTTGTGATCTACTTTCTTTTCATTCACTTTTCACATACTTGCACAACATTTTCGCTGCTTATATACTTTTCCGGCACAACCCTATATGATAGTATCCTCTTCGTCCCATCTAATCTTTGAGTCTTTTAGTCACTTTGCATTCTCCCTTTCCCGTTTTCTGTATTGCATACTCCAACTGCGTGGAATCAAAACTCGTAGCATAGGATATTTGAAGTAGGTCTTTGTTTTGAAGCTGTAGATATCAAATATTAACGAGATTCGTAACATAATAATTTACGTCGTGTGCCGGAATCTCCATACAATAGTAGTTGGTGCATGATGAATACTGTTCTCACCCCACAGAAATTCAGCACTACACGGAAATAAACGTACCTCCTGCTTATTTAATACAAAAGAATGTGTAGAACAGATCTGCAAAATTTTGTTCATGATGAGAGGACCTTGGTTTTAGACAAAATCTGCATGTCAGGGATAGTATATCATAGAAATTTTAAAAACTCCAAAATTTTGTCCTGAAATTTGAAGGAACCATGTTCACACAGTGATTACGAACGTCCCTTTCCTTTAAGTGAGCTACTTAATTCAGTTTGTATCGATTTGATGAACTCTTCAAGTACATATGATTGTTTCGAGAGCGTAATAATGGATCTATCTTGATATACATTTGGTGCCCTGCTAGGTGCGAACAATTTTTGTTCTTGGATTTCCTCCCGACGTGAAAGAACGAGAGCTTCAAAATCTTCTGAGATGGTGGCCTGGTTATGAAGCGTCACAGATGAACTTCAAGGGTGATCAGCCAATGGGTTTCGCGTTATTCTCTACAGCAGCCATGGCAATGGCTGCTCGAGATGCCCTGCAAGTGAGTCCAGTGGATGATTCAAACGCTATCTCTTAGGTTTAGATTTTTAGAAGTCTTTAACTTGGAATTAGTAATGTCTCAAGTAGACTGTCGTTTTGTGAAAAATACATTGCACGGGTATATTGGTAGATTACCATATGGTTCATTTTGAAGACAGTCAGGCTGACACAACAGTGGATCTCGTGCATGGACCTGTTTATTATTATATGTCACAGAATTTGGTCTTTGATTCGGAGACAAATTCTGTGTTGCGAGCTGAGATGGCGAAGAAGAACTTGTACGTGAAGAGAGGTATTGAATATCCAACGACAATTCTTGATGTCCTGCCCATCATGATTGTGGTAGAAATTTACTCTTTTCTAACTAATCATGCTTATTTATTGGAAGCCATTAAAAGAAGTCAGTCATTACTCAAGCAAGGATAGATTCTCCATTAGAGCTAATTGGTTCTGATGATAGGTCCAACTTTAGAAGTGTATTTTATTATTCGTACTAAAGAAATTGCAAAGCAAACCCAATTATGCCTAAAGATGAGTGACCAAAGGATCAGATTTGGCTACATAGGATGGCTGGTTCTGTGACTTCTTTGTTTCTTTAGTTGCCCTCTCTGATTTTATGCCTGTCAGGAGATACAGGTGGGTCCGAGCCTGCAACTTATGACCCAAGCAAGAGGATGAGAACTGGAGGAGACTATTCTGCTCCACAATATGCAGCTCCATCAGCCTTCGTTCCTCCAGCGGCACCTACATGGGGTCCTCAAAGGTGAACAACAAGTTCTGATGAAACCTACAGGGTTTCCTGTTGTAGCACAACTTTGCATACATTTTGGTACAATTTCAAAGAGACTTTGGCAATCATCAAGTAAAACGTCAATTTGCATTCTAGGCCTTTATATTTTGTTGAGTTGTGCACTTTGTCATGTTCACAGCTACATTCCTCCTTCAGCACCCTATGATCCATACGGAGGTTATTCTGTGGCACAAGTTCCACCTGTGGCCCCGGCTGGGTATGCCCCTGTTCAGGTAGATCTGCATTATCTAACAGAGATTCTCAAGTCTCTGGCGCTAAGCTTGCATTTGTATGCATCCCTAGATCATTTATATTTTGCATATGAGTGACGTCTAACGGAAAGAAAAAATCTATTGCCCATGGACTTTGTTTGAGAACTTTGTTTGTGTTGTGTCAAACAGAACACCAAAGATAATCCCCCGTGCAACACCCTATTTATTGGAAACCTAGGAGAAGCTACCAGTGAAGCAGAATTACGGGGACTTTTCAGTGGGTATGGTTTGATGCTATGCATTTATGAATTTGCTAACCGGAATTTTTTGATTCCTGTTTTATTTTCATATCGATGTGGCCCCACATGTCTGCCAAAGTTTGTTTAGTAATCTGAAGAAAGGTAAAATATAATCAACCTGCACTAAGTTTTATTAATGTGGTCGGCTGCAGGCAACCAGGCTTCCGTCAAATGAAGGTCCTAAGGCAAGGAAAAAGCACAGTGTGTTTTATTGAATTTGGGGTATGTGTAAATTTGAATTCAGCACCGCTGAGCCTGAGCGTAGGTTGTACTGTGAGTTTTGAAAGCTTTGAGAGTGCTACTTATAAGAAAAGTCATATCGTGACATTTCACTCTAAATTTTATCAAGGAAACGGTCAAAACTGCAATATATCTTTCAGACTAACGCATGGATGTACGTTGTGTTAAATACCTCAATAAGCGGTATTATGTTTGTACTTATGAGCAACCCAGAGGAATTTTGTTCTGTTTTCTGTTTTCTTTTCATTTGAAATCTAAATTTGATGTATGTGTTATGTTTATACCACAGGATGTAAGTACCGCGATGTCAGTACATCAAAATTTGCAAGGGGCAGTATTGACAACATCTGATCGTGGTGGCATGAGAATACAATATCCTTTCAATACTTCGTACTTCTTCTTTCGACCTTTTTTTGATGTCCATTTTTGGGAGGAGTTGTGTACGTCGTCAGTTGTGGTGAACTTTTTGCAAGCCTTCATCAGTGTTTGTTCTTGACTTGTTCCTTCTCACGTATTCAAAAAATCCTTACGGCCGAAAAAGAGAAGGCATGGGGACTGGAGCCCAACAGTCAGATGGCGTTGTTGCGCCAACTCAAGCGAGCCAGGTGAAGCTGGAGACCACTCCTGCCACGGCGGTACCAGAACTGAATGGAGGCCCCGAAATTGCTTTAGCTCCAGTTCTGCCACCTCCCTCTTCTGTTAAATCAGAGCAACCACAGGCTGTTTGAAGGGAGCAAGGACACGGAGTAACCCTTGAGTCTTGCGGCATCGTTCCAAAGTGATGTATTCCAATCTCAAAGCTCACTGGAATATGGTATCATGAGATTCGGCATCATGATGCATCACAGTGCATCATTATCATGAGTATAATATGTTAAAGCTCTCGTCATGTTCAGCATTCTCATCTTCATCGCTTTCAGCATCAGCATTATCCTCATCAAGCAAGGTCAGTGGATAAGTGGTGGTTGTACATGACAGACACTACACACATAGGGGGTTGAGGGAGATGCATCGTCATCACACATGGACAAAAAGGGTTGCAGAGGCTTTTTGTCAGTTACAAAGACGATAGATGCATCGGCATCAGTGATCTTGCGGGTTTCTCATGCAGCTCATGTTTGGAGATCAGATACTCAAGTCACACATGTTTGTCGGCATCTCCGCATTCGCATGAAATTTTCGATCATCATCTGCATGGACTTTGCAGTTGGATGGTTGTTCTGTTCGCATAATCTCTTGGCAGTCCTATCCATAAGCAGGCAGATCCCATTAAAAAGGCTCAGATGTCTGTTCATAATGGGGAGTGCATAAGCATAGTTTCGCTAGAGGTCGTCTGCTCATTTGGTACTCCTGAATCGAGCGAGCGATTTGAATAGATTGCAGCTGCATATGCTGTATGTCGATCTTAAAATTTGTTTAGAACAGGGCATAGATAGAAAAAAGCATTTGTCATAATCATGTTCCTAGTATCTGTACTGCAATCACTTCTTCTTGGAGAGATAGTGCAGGGGAGTTTGATCTATGTTGTCAAACTCTTGAAGTTTTTTTGGTTAGGCTGAATTGATCTTGCATCTGCAGGTGCATCTCTCTTTGTTTGTTATTTGACGAGAGACTGAATTTCTAAAGGCAAATCTACTAGAATCTTCAGATTTGGCTAAGCCCTGCCTTAGTTGCATGTTTGTGAAAGTTGTGCACGGTAGAATTTTAGTGCATGGTGATTGCCGCACTAATTTCTATCTTGGGTGGAAGTGGACAGGGGCAAGTATTGATGAGTTGGACTGAAATATGCTATTTGTAAACAGGAGATTGAGTAACTCAAAAGACTGCCCAACTGAAGTGGTGATCTTGGTTTTCCGTGAATATGACGTAGCAGAGATGTCCTAGTTTTGTCACCTCAGGTTGCACTAACTTCTGGTACTGTAAACATACCCGGTCAATAACTCATTGCTATGTCAAGCTTTATAGCAAAAGTCCGACGTAGTATTTGAACCTTCCTCACATACATAGATACCCACTTTCCTACCGGTCCTTGCTTATAGAGCGAGGAAGGAAGATTTTTCATGCAAATCAGTTGACGGTACTGTCAACGACGAGGTGTATGTGTACAATGCGGCTATTTTCTAGGATGGGGGTGATAGTCACAAGAGGGTGACGTGAGATTGTATATTGTACATGTCCAGAAGGCTAAAGCTTTTGATTGCTGGGTACGGTTCTCGAGTGTGCCACAGGATGTGGAAGCCGTCATTTATAGGCGCAGGGGAAGTAGATGGACGCTTATGACTCAAAGAGGCAGTGCAGTTTAGGCAGAAGTTGACTAGCTCGGTGCAATCAGCCAGTCGGTGTTGGGTGCTGGTTCAGGAACGGTGCGAATTAGAGCCTTCCAGACTAGCAGTGGTCCAGTCAAATGTTGTTCAACTTTCAGTTGATTGAATTTCACAAGTTAGGAATGGTTATCTCCAAGTTTTTTTCGTCTTTGAGTGAAAGTTTGGCGATGCAGGTGAATCTGCAACAACGTGTTCTCAAGACAGGTCTCTGGTAAGACCATTCGCGGAAAAATCTCCTCAAGCTTATGAGGCTTGAGGAGATTCTGCGGAATTTCTGCTCCCTGTTTGCTTACAAGTCTTGACTCACTGGCATACAGATACGAGTCTACTTCGGATACTGTAACAAAAGCTAGCTTGCCTCTTTGATGAATCTTCATCTTACTGAGGAGTCTTAGTCAACCAATTCCTCGTGAGATTATCAGTCTTCACAACGGAAATGAAGTGCCAAAGTGAAGGAAAGTGGTTTATTCATATCGTGGCATGTTTCTAAGTATATCTTCATGCAATATGATGTACTTGAATGCCTTGCCTGCAGTGTCGGATGCAAGTAGCTGGCTGAGCTGTCTAACTCTCTCTTAAGTTGGAGGAGGATAGTCTCTTCAAACATTGTCCTTTTCTCGAGCGTAGATTACGGTAGTGTTGTGATCTTCACAGGACGACTTCTTTACGTGCTTCCGTTTGGGTCTCAGCGAAAAGAACTGGAGTTGTGATGAACGTGCTTTCCAGAGGTACTGAAGTCCAACATCAAATGAGAATTTCACTCTATGCTCCCAAGGATACGCACTTCACGCCCATGATCGTACCTCCCGCGAGACGATCTATGATCCAACCCGGAGCCCATCCCACATGGTCATTTAGCGCGCACAGAAGAAGTTTGAAAGGTCGAGACTGTCAGTCAACGTCTAAAGCCCGTGCAATCGAATTTGGAGCGATGGCCATTTTCGATCCTCCTCCATGCCTTGTGAGGAACATTCGGGAGGAAGCATGACCGCATTCTGTGCTCTGTAGCAAACGGGTTATGATGGTGAAATCTGAGACTCCAAGTCGAGTGTGGCATCGCGTGTCAGTACAACCCAACCCCCTCTCTCTCTCTGTCTGCGTTTCGGCACGGGAAAGAATGACGGACTCGGTCGATCTAGTCTTTTCATACGATGTGGACTTCAGTCAGCAGATCCGATCACACAGCGGAGCAGAACCTGACGTGGTCGGTAAAGATGGATGTGAAGGCACGCAGAGCAATGGCGACGTGGCGAAACAAGGCCGAATGTATTCGGGTCTCGGCCCATTCCGAGTCGAGATGGCTTGGAAGTCACTAGTGCTCCTCTTCGCCTGTTGTTTGGGAGCTGGACGGCGATAATTTTAACTGGGCTCAAGAGCGAGCAGACTTAGTGCGTTGTGTCGGGGTCAGATCTGGTCACGTTTCGTCAGATGTTGAACATCATTACTCATTTCAAGTGAGTAGTGGGCTCCATTTTAATCACAAATGAGTCATTTGTTATAGATACGGGGACAGCCCCGATATCATTGGTGCAACCTTGTCACTGACATCCTCAGCAGCCTCCCTCTCCCCTACCTGCTCATCTCCAATTTCTACGTACTACTCTAGTTCTGCGAACAAGGTACATAAGTTTACACACATTCCATCCTCATGGATACACAGTTGACAATATAGGTGATCGAGATACGAATTTCAATCTTGAACTGCTCACAACTTACTTTGCACCCGGTAAATCTTATTAAGAACTCCAGGTATAAGTTACTAATTTGATTTTACAAAATTCAGTGTTTGACCGATTTCCTGGCCACAGAGCTCCATTCATGGATCAGCACAAAACAAGACTTTAGGAGTTCTTTATCATTTTGTTGTTGTTCTTCGTAGAGCAAGCATTGTAATGTCTCGTACAAGAAAGAAGCAGGTACTCAACACCTCTGGCCAGATCATTAAAACTTTCCAATATCCGAAAACCTGCGCATCGAGCACTGCAAACGAGGAAAGTCTCCTCTCGTAGCGGCCCCTGTGTTGTATCGTGTGTTGGGTTTCTTATTTCCCAAATCCTTTTGGAATTTCGTGAAAATGTGGCCACTGTCCGTCTCGAAGGCAAAGGCATGTCTACTCGAACAGAAAGTTTTCAATGTCCGAAGTCAGGTGAATGCAACACGACCGAAAGTTGTAGTCAATTGAACAAGTGCTGAAACAAATTGCGAAGCTGGCACGAGCAAAATGGTCCATATTTCCGATTATATGTTTGTTGGATGAAAACGCCATGTCTGGAATTCTGGCTGTCCGGGTTTCTAATGGGATTGGGTTTTGGCATTTCGATTACAATGCCGAGGTTCTGCTTGCGATTGGTATCGGCAGCTGGTACAAAATTTGCTGAATTCCTTCACGAGTTTATGTATCGACTGTCTTTTCTAAACCAGGGACTGATGGTTTGCTGCCAAATGTGCAGAATCGATCCAAAAAGCCGTATATGAGCTGAGCAAGGCCGGACAGGCGCTTGATTCCTCGGATTTCTCCACAGCATCTGCTGTATTGGGGTGTAATGCGTGGATCGTCGATGTTAAAGCTGCTCTGTCAACGGTGAGGCCACTCGGAATTCAGTCTCAGATTCGGGATATCGCTCGTTGTTCTCGTCAATGTTATCTGAAAGAACACTTGGATTCGGAAGAGTTTTAGACATCTTTTGGGTTCTACTGTACGTGGAATAGTTCCTTTTGTTATTGTCAAAAAGGTCCAAATGGTTTGATAGTACGGATAATGTTATTCTGCAACTGCGAGGAGACTTCCGATTTGTGTTTTACATCTCTGGGAAAAGCTTCACTGCTACATGCACTTTTGGCCTACGGCAGCAATGTATGACTTCAATTCGCAGGTCGCTTAGTATGGATTGATGATTGAAATATGCTGAACAACCTCTTTTACTTCTCATTGGTTCTGCAGGTGAGCAAAAGCGCTGAAGAACAAAACGAAGCTGACTCCTTTGGCACCGCTCTTGCCTCACTGCAAACAGCCGGTACGAAAATCTTCCAGTCACTTCCATGCTTTCCCGTGCTGGTCTGATGTACATCGTGTGCCCAATTTGTCTACCAACACATTCTTTAGCTGTAGCTTTCGAGATAGCTATTGTAGACATGTAAATTTGTTGTTTGTTCAGCTAAGTGTCGTTTGCTTAAGAAAACCCCGTCGTTATTTGTTGACTTTTTTAGTTGAAAATTGTGTGCATCTTGCAGTGTCCGCAAAAGATACAGAGGGGTCGAAATCCGCATTCGTGGCATCAGCTAGTACTCTTGAGAAATGGTCATCCTTGACTGGTTTTTCAGAGCAAATCAAGGGCTTGTGATTTCTAATTTGCCGATATTTTTCCTCTCAACATGGCACTGTTACGGTTTCCTTCAATTTTTTCTTCTGTTTCACAATCGGGCTCGATGCGTGTGAAGAAATAAAGAAAGAAAATTTTTAATCTCAGTGATCCTTTTTCTGGGTGGATTCGAGATGCGATTGAAATAAGAGAATCGCATAACAGATGAGACGTCCTTTTTCATCCTAAACACATGGATAAATCATAACCTCATGACACGAACAGTATCGATGTACCGATGGGCTGATGTAATGGATGCTCAAAGAGTAGTGTTCGTGTTCTGTTGAGGAGAAAATGCCACGTATTTCATTAGAGGTTCCACATGCTCCTTCCTTCCTCGCGTCAATCATAAGTTTGTATGAGCCAGCATGTCCAGCGTGCTACCATGTCTCACCGATTAGAATCTATTCAACGAAAGGTTCTCCGTAGGAAGTGGCCACAAAGAGTGACTGGCTGTCCGAGAGAACAACTACTCACGCAGTCATCAATCCGTCGATACACGCTCACTTTCTTTCTACCTTGACAAAAGTCTCTAGAGTTCTATCCATCGTCGTAGAAACCAAGCTTGCGTCAAGACTAAATGATCATGAGATCACTGACAGTACTTAATGAATGATGTGATCGTAAACGAAATCTACAGCCAAGAGGATTGGGAGACCCCATCGAGCCGTAGATGGACGAAACCGAGGGAGTGAGATTGCTACTTATCAACCTTCATCTTCCATCTCTCAGTGCATTCCAGTTCTCAGACTTTCATTTGCATTTTCACGTCATCTGCACGTTTCTTTCACGCCCAGCTTGCTGTCGACTACGTCCAACTCCTATCGCACTAGGATGCATCGATGTGATTGTCAGCAGGCTGGATCGAAGTAGCTTACAATGTGTTGACAGGTGTATGTGTTTGGTCACTATTTTGCCACCCTCCAGATCACAAAGGAATGTTTTCAGCAGTCATGGGGTACTCTGAACACCTCATTTATTTTCTATCTGCCTTTTTAATATACAGTCATATTATAATCTCCATTGCTGATACGAAACGTGTCATACGTCAAGCAGTAATGCATAACCGCATTTCGAGTGCAGAATTGTTCCATAACCGACAGTGATCTTGTCTTACAGAACAGGCGAGAATGGACGACATCTCAAAGCCATTTTCTTCCGTCTTCGATAGTACATTTGATTTTTCGTTGACATCCGCTTGTGGACTTCGATCACTTACTGATGGAAGATACAGAACTGCACGACTCTATTGCAAGAGAAACATACAACCGAAAATTTATGAAAAAGCCATCGTTTATTGGTAAGAATGACTGCCAGAGCATTTAGCTTATGGATGTACATACATATGAATCTATCATCGAATGAGTGTTGACTTATCAGCAGGCCTCCCTATTTACGGGAAAATATTACTTGTACCGTAAATAACCGTAAATAAGATCCGGGTTATCCCGTAAATAAGGGCCTTAATAGAATGTTTTTTATTGGCGGCACCCTAATCTTTACGGGCGCTCTTGACTGTCTTCCCTCCTTCAACTCGCCCTCCCCACCTCCCTTCTCCTCGCACTCTGTCTCGAGCACGCCTTATTACCAGCTTCACACTCAACTCCCGTGCTCCCGCTATGCCGCGCGCGACGCTGCGTACGCCCTTCAACCCAGACCACCAAGTCAACTACGGACTTTCCATCGCAAGTCGGGACGCAGCCACGTCGGAGGTCGTTTCAGTCAATTGTCTCTTCTGTATTCACTTTGGCCGAGAGGACACAGACACGAGCACCGCCCAGGAAGAACGGAAGCGGTGCAGAACCGAAAATATCAAGTCTTTCACTAGGCCATTTCGAACCGACAATTACGTACAGCACTTTAGCCGCCAGCACAAGGCTCGCTGGGACCAATTCAATATCCTGGCCAGGGACCAGAAGGCCACCTTTTTCCAAAGAAATGCACCAGTCAGGCACAGGAACACCATTCCATCGCACTTCGCTGGCAACCAGACGACAATGCAGCTTTACATCAACAAAGCGATTGTTGACGTCATCATCGGGAACCTACTTCTCGACCAGGACGACGACGACGGGCTGCCGAACATGTGCAGGGAAAGAGCACTTAGAATCTTCGAAGATATCGATCCCAACACCGTTGAAGACCCTAGATTGGCCACTACCAAATATCGAATCGACATCTCGAATCCAAAGCAATTCAATCTGGTGGCGGGATTCCTCAGCATTGGAGTTTCCTTTCGCCAAGTAGAAGCTCTGGTTACCATGACGAAAGAAGTCACCGGCGTTGCGGAGATCGGCACTGCCAAAGATGAAAGGGTCGCTCAGTACGCTCGCTTTATTTTGGCGTTGAATCTGCAACATATCCACGACATCTTGGACAATAGCTCGGCATTCTCAATTGCGTTGGATATGTTCACTCACATGTCGACTTCTTACCTAGATATCTGCATTCGGCTCTTCTGGCATGGTGAGATCCTCAACTTGCACTTGATTGGGATTCCGGTTTTCTGCAGGCATACGGCAGCAAAAGTGTACCGCCACGCTTCGGCAATGCTGGATGTACTCTGCACTGAATGGAAGACTATGCTGATTTCAATCTCAACGGACGGCGAACCGCGAATGACCGGCCACATTGGCGGGGTGGCCACGCAATTTGAACAAGCAGCATTACCTAGCTTTTACCGCATCTGGTGTGATTTACATCAATTGGACTTGAAGTTGCGATCTTTCTACGAAGAATTGATGGACGAACAATTTGTGTCAATGCTAACGGCACTCATTGGATACCTGCGCCGTCAACAGAATCTGATTAACGATATGGGAACGAAATGTAGCACACTCGCAGAAACAATGTGGGAATCCATGTCAAAGGTCGCCAGCTAGTTCAAAACGCACCGTGTGGCCATTAGAGAGTACCTGGAGGCGAAGATCCCGTCATGCAAACCGCCGCATGAATGGTGTGTAGTCCTAATGTACGTCAAAGATGTGTCCGCAGCCGCCACCGCTACCTTCAAGCAACTTCAAAAGTATGACACTCTGGTCTCGCGGCAGCGCCAAGTCATCGCCAATCTACGGACTTGCTACAAAGACTATATCAAAGCAAACGGCCCATTAGCTTCTGGACAGCGTGAAGACATCGACATCGAGAGAGACGCTGTGCCCAGCAACGATTTGTACTCAGCTCGTGTCACAGATATGACCACGTTTCTGGAAGACATGGGTGGTTTTGTATCCGATCGCATGCAACATGCCGGGCAAGCCAGCATGGAAAACCTGGCAAGAAACTTGAGCATGGGCCTGTTGAATTTGATCGCTGGGCTGGACAAAGTCGTGGCCGAACGAAACTCCTTGAATGGCGTTTCCTTATACGTGTTGCCACCAGTGCTGCCGCACGAGCTGGTGACACTGAATGGACGTGACTTTACCGCTATTGTACGCGCACAACGTGAACGTCTTGCTGCTCGTTGGGCCCCTATTTCTGCAGAAGCGACAATGGACTACATTGAAACGGAATTCCGTGATCTCAAAAATGCTTACCGCAATGAAGAGCCCTTCCGTAATGCATTGGACGGGTGTACATACCAAACGCCCTTCAGCAAGGCCTGGAAACTCATAAGTGGTTGATTCAAGAAGCTGGAGATGTTTTGTGGTGGACTGGCAAGCACTTTTCCGAGAACGTCCTCTGTAGAGCGCGACTTCTCCATTCTAAAATGGGAAAAAGACATCCACCGGATGAGCTTGATAGACTTTTCCCTGGAAGACGTGATGCACGCAAGGCAGTTCAAGCTTCTGCAGAAACTTACGTTCTAAGCGAAGACAATGAATACAAACACGGTCCTTTGATACTCAGCTATCCCAACTGCTTTCGCTCTTCGTAGTAGTTTAATTAAGGACCTGTAAATAACCGTATCTAAGGTCGGACCTCGTCCCGTAAATAGCTTATTTACGGTATTTATGGAAGACCCGTAAATAGGTAGGCCTGCTTATCAGCCATGTCAAAAGAAAGTGGTGTCCTCAGATACAAGAATGATCTGACTTTACTTTCAATCTTCGGCTGAAAGCAAAACGAATCCCCTGACGAGCATGAGAAATCATCGAAGAATGTGTTCAGAATCTCCAGGGAATGCATTCACCAGGCAGGCAGGCAGGACTCGTGTCAACTATCGACATTTATCATCAGATGGTCGCTTGAGTTACAGCGTGAGCGGTTTGGTCGATGTGCTTCTCATCCACGGAGCGTTTGTAATTGAAGGAGTCCTTGTAGAGGATGAAGCTTTGCTCGATGATGGGATACGGAGTTGCTGTGTACAAGTGGAAAGTGGAGTGGCCCCGAGCGCCGCGGAAATCGCCCTCGCCACCGACAACAGAGATTTCACGGTCTCCGTGACCGATCTCCGTGCCCTGGACCTGAAGAGCTCGAAATTACTCGTTCTGATTCCATGCATAGATCATTGCAACGTGGGAGTGGCGGCGTGCTCTGCCTTGAATGAGAAGGATAGGCAATACCGAGACTTGGTTGAGCGTTACAAGTTCTTGGAGGACCAATTTGCGGAAATACGGAAGCAGCAGAAAGCAGCATTGAAGATCCAGGTTGACATGGCCGAGGCTGCGAAGAAGGAACTTGCTGAGTATCGTGCCAAGGATCAAGTGAGTCTTGAATTCGAGAGAACACAACGTCGTATGCTGTTGGAGAAGCTTGCGCGTGCGAGGAAGGCGTTGGAAGAGAAGGATGCCGCAATACAAGCGGACGACATCTTGTTGGAGAGGTTGCAGACACAATGTGAACACCTGAGATCACAGCGGGCGGCGGCGGAGGAGCTGTTGGCTGAAGAGGAAGATCGCAAGCGGTGCTTGATGGCACAGGCACGAACGGAATTAACTATCCGGGTCGGTCATTGCTTGCGGGGGTACGTTCAGTGAGAGGTTGCCGCTCTGGAGCGCATAGCGCTGAGGGGTTACGAGCTATGTGCGGCTGCTTTGATGGAGGGAGATGGGAGAAGCCGTCGTAGAGTAGCGAGGCGGCTGGAATCGTTCCTGTCCTGGTCACGAGACGTAATGGCAACTTTGGAGAAGGAGGTGACCCAGTTACTGAGACGGTTAGGATTGCGAAGTCGCGCGGACGAGTGGACGGGTAGAGATTTAGAGCGTCGCCGGCCGATTCGTAGGAGGCATAGTAGATGACAGTTAGGATTTTGAGTAGTATAAAAGAGTTCGAAGCTTTGGCTTGGGGGGATTCTCCAATTTAGGGAGTTCAATTTAGTGAGTCGTTTGCTCTGCGCATTTGTGTCTTTCGTTCTGTCATTGCGCGAGAGGAGCTACAGCTTTGTCGAAGTTACCACATGCTGTAGCAGAAGGCCTTCGTATGGATGTTCTATGCTAGCATATAGCATAGACAGGATTTAAGCAAATTCGAATCTTACGCCTTCATACAATCCTCTCTGTTTGTACTCCTTCGGGATTTTCCCCCCTAATACCAAAGCGAAGTTCTCTTAACTTCTTAGTGAGTGTTGGATGGAGTTTAGGTCGTGTAGGAGTGTGTGTTAAGCTGCTTAAGGTTCCTTCGGGGTTAACCTTCGCAGTATTTTTGAGAGTGACAGTTGCCTGGGAATTCAAACTCTTCAATAGACTGTTAAAACGTGACACTTTGTACTCTGTGTGCTATTTCTGTCCCTGTGGGTTCGATCCTTTGCTATTATGCTTCAATTTTGGCAGTGGTTGGTTATCACATTGAAGGAGGTGGATACGGATACGGATCCCGACAAAATTCCTACCGTCACCCCGCCAGGCTGACCAAGAACACGAGACGAGCCACGAGACGAACGGCAACCAAGGAAGCGTAAACACGGAGACAGGGATGGAGTAAGAAGACGAGGAACGCTCGCCGTTCCCGTGAAGCAACGCTCGGTGAAGTCACACTTTCGACCCAAGTTGAAGGCTCGCAAGCTAATTGTGATAGCAAGCAGCAGTTCAGACACCTGACGCGCTGAAATCGCGGAAGTATCGCTAACATTGAGAAATGAAGACGGATGTACCGAAGTTGAAGGGAGTCTCATTGGTCCAACTGCGGAGGAGACATGTTTTACTTCGGCGCAGACCCCTTCGGCGGAAGGGTTTAGGACAAAGATAATAAGGGAGATGTTTCCGGCAAGAGTTGGAATTCCTTCGGAGGGAGCACTAATTCCTTCGTAGGCAATTCCTTTGGAGCCCATTCCTTCGGGGTCATTTCCTTCGGCACCGAGACCAATAGTGAATAACTCTACCCCCGGAGGAAGAACAGATGAGATAGTGAGGGAGAAGACACCTATTCCTTCGGAGACTCAGCCTTCGGAGATAGGTCTACATGGAATTCCTTCGGCGGAGGGAGAAACCCTACCACTCAGGCCGACCAGAAACGGCACGCTCACCTACTCCGCTAAAGAGGTTAGCAAAACAAGGAGTGCGGGCCGGGATAGCAGAGACTGCGAGGGGTAATGTGGGTGAGTCACCAAGGACTTCGACCACGATAGAGATTCTTGAGTCAGAGTACACGTTTTAAGAGGAGGAGCCTTCAAAGTGAGAGGAAGTTCAGTCGGTGCAGGTGACGCCGACCGGAGTGTTGTGTAGGCAAATGGTAGCGCTGCTCCGGTACCTCGATCGTAAAGTGGCCAAGTACGGGGATGTGATAACCAACCAATGCCAAATTGAAGTTTAATAGCAAAGGATCGAATCCATAGGGACAGAAACAGCACACAGAGCACAAAGTGTCACGTTTTAACAGTCTATTGAAGAGTTTGAATTCTCACGCAACTGTCACTCCCAGAAGTACTACGAAGGCTACCCCAAAGGCACCTTAAATAGCTTAACAAACACACACTCAATCCTGAACTCATCCAATTCTCACTCAGAAGCCGAAAGAACTTCACTTTGGTATTCAGGGGAGAAAATTCCGAAGGTGTACAAACAGGGAGGATCGTCCGAAGGCGTAAGACCCGAATTTGCTTAAAACCTGCATAGGCTACGCTAGCATAGAACATTCAGGCGAAGGCCTGCTGCTATAACATGCGGTAACTTCGACAAAGCTATAGCTCCTCTCGTGCAATGACAGAACGAAGGACACAAATGCGCAGAGTAAACGACTCATTGAACTGAACTCTCAAAACTGGAAAATCCCCCTGAAGCCAGAGCTTCGGACTCTTTTATACTACTGAAAATTCCTAATTGCATACTCCTAACTGTCATCGACTATGCATACTATGAATCGGCCGGCGACTGTGGTAGGGCAATTTTTTGTTTTTTTGGAAATAAAAACATTTTTTGAATAATAAATATCGAAGCAGTGACTGTACAGGCAAAGTGGTAGAAGGAAAGAGGAAAAGGAGTTACTTCGGAAGTTCCTTCGCAAAGTTACTCCAGAAGCTAGTCCTTCGGCGAGTCACAGGGATTCCTTCGGGTAGTCACTCCGGAAGGTTTCCTACGGAGACTCGTTTCCTTCAGAGAGCCCACTTGTGTAGTAGCTCTTTGGTAACTAGTTACTCCGGAGGATATTCCGACGAGGGTGGTTCCTTTGGAGAGTCATTCCTTTGGCAACTCACAGAAGTAGGCTAACACCGAAGGAATGTCGAGTAGTTATGAGCGTCGCGATACGAGTGTGGGGAAACGAGCGTGACGGCGGGATGTCAACTCGCGCGTGAGAAACAGGCCGTTACCCATAAACGCTCGAGCATCATACCCAAGAACTGCACTCCCGACGGAATGAAAGGGGCAACGCGACTCGACGATTAGTGTTCACGCGCACTTGTTCATTGTCAATGCCGCAAGAGTGCAAGCGAGAGACGCGCATCTTTGGCAAATGTCGGCTGCACCTCGTTCGGGTACGATGAAGAAGAGCACGGTATTGAACATGGCGTCCCTGCGGATGCCGCAAATCGGATTGAGCGCCTTCGAGAATGAATTGCTAGCAGTAAAGCTCGATTTACTACTATGGGGATGGAATTGGGTAAGTCTGTCGATGGTGAAGGAATACTTGCACAAGAAGGTACGAGAAGCGAGAGGATTTTGAGCGCACCCAGAGAGATGGGCCATCAGCGATTGGGAGCAGGTACTAGGGCGATGCGCGGGAAAGGAAGGCGACCTCTTGTTTGACATTAAGAGTGTTCGCCTTACGAAGGAGGAAGCGGCGTCCGGCGGAAGTAGGTTTAAGTGGAGTCCCACCGGCGGAGGGAGAACGCGACCACACGTGTCGACTGGAAGAGTCACGCTCACATACTCCACAAGAAAAGTTAGGAGAAGCGGGAGTGCGGGCCGGAGTATCAGAGCCTGCAGTAGTGTACGAGGGCGAGTCACTTAGGACATCGGCCAGGACAGAGATTCTCAAGTCGGAGGACACGCCTTCGGATGGGGAGTCTTCAGAGAGGGAGGAAGTTCAGTCGGTGCAAGGGACGCCGACCGGGGTGTTGTGTAGGCAAATGGTACCTCTACTTCGGTACCTTGATCGAAAAGTGGCCAAGACCTGGGATCTTGAACAGGGTGGGTCTTACGTAGAATTGGTGCGAAATTGGACGCGAGCCAAAGAGGCGGCGAACCCTGCCTTGAATGCGAAGGACAGGCAGTACAAGGACCTAGACGAGCGTTACAAGTTTTTGCATGATCAATTGATAGAGTCACGGAGGATGCAGAAGGCAGCCTTGAAGATGCGGGACAGTGCAGTCCAGTGTACAAGGATAAAACTTAGCGCGCTTCGTACCCAGGTCCAAGCGAGCCTTGATTCTGAAAGGATTCAAAATCGTATACTGAAGGAAGAACTCGTGCCGGCGAGGAAGGCGTTGGAGGAGAAAGATGTCGCGAGACGGATGGATGAGGACTTGCTAAGGAGATTGCAATCGCAGTGTGACGAGTTGAGATCACAATGAGCAGCGTTAGTGGGAGTGAAACTTCTAACTAGTTCGCATAAACAACATATTAAAAATAAAAGTACACTTAAAAAATAAGACACATAGAAGAACTAATATTTGAAAACCTGTTGATATCCAAACTGTATCATATTAATTAAAATATATGCATAAATCCTCATTTTCATCATTTATCATAAATATGTCTAATTCATGGTACTTGGATAAAAATATATAAAAGTCATTTTATCATCAAAAACTCATTGTTCAAATTTTTATTGATTTGTTCAATGATACCAGTAAAAAATAAAAATATCTATGTGATATATATGTATTTATTAAAGAAATGGTTTAATCAAACTAAAGCAGTAAATTTTTAATCAATATAATTATTTTTAAATGAATATTAAATAGTTTTAAAATTATAAATTGAAACTTCATAATTAAATTTCATAATTTACAAAAATTAAGAAGAGTTCAACATATAAAATTGATTAAAAATAATATTTTATTTAACTTAATTATTATATAAAAACACAGAAAAAATTAATTATAGTTATTTAATAAGTTATTTAAAATTAAAAAATTATTTTTTGAATCCAATTTTTTAACTCCAATTTTTATTATGGGTTTAAAAAAACATAAAAAATTTAAGTAAAATTGAAATTTTTTGAATCCAAATTTTCTTAGGGGTTAAAAAGATTGTATATAAAATTTAATCAAACTTGAAATTTGAATAATATTTGAAAATTTCCGATTGTAAAGATATGATTTTAAAAATCAATGCAATGTCAAATAAAAATTTTGATTCTAGTTTTACACAAGAATTTAAAAAATATGTAGGAAAATTTATATAGTGTTTTATACTTTAGTTTTTTTCATAGTTTGTGATGAATCATTTAGTTCCACAAGATGATGAATAAAAAAAGGCTTATCTAGTCTTGGCTTTTATAAATTGATAAATTTTGGTTTTATATGATCTTAAGATCAAAATTATTGTTAATAGATTACAATGTATAAGCTATGTTTTGAATTAATATAGTCCAACTGTACATTTTTTTCAAATATATAGTCTGAAAACTCATATCATTTGTAATATTTCATAATGTTATTAATAAGCAATGATAATTAGTGACTATATAATCTGAGAAAAAATATATTCTATGTGACAACATTTAATTTAATGAAAGTAAAGCATGAAGTTATAACATTAAGGAAGAGTTGACTTAGTTCATCTCTGGTTTCGTCTCGGAATCTTTTCAGGCTGCTGAGCATAAGATGAATAGCGTTGGCCTGGGCTCTGGATGCTTCGTCAGGGCCTGACTTGGAAAGAGTCTAAATATTTCCTCCTCTGGCATGAACTTTTCGAGTATGTCGGTTGCTTATTTAGAGATTCCATTGACGACTGCCCAACACAACCTCGCCATCGCCGGCATCGTTCTGTTTTCGATACCGTTTCCAGTCCGGATCTTTCATATCGCGAGAGGCGAATAGCCCAAAGGCCGTCGAGCACTCCGACTCTATCTCCTCGATCTCCTACTCCTCTTCTGTATAGGTGAGAAGACCTCCAGAACTGCAGACTGCAAGCACCACATGCCTGGGGCATGGCACGTAAAGATGAAAAAGGACTGTTCATGCATCTAGGCCGCTCTGATCACAAAGGCAGATTCGCAGAGATAACCATGGACAGGCCTATGCAGATGAGGCAGATGCTAAAAGTGTCTAATCCTAGCGCACAAATCCTAAATAAGATTAGATATCATGCCTACTCCTATTTAGGCATGATACCTAATCATCAGGCCTCTGTAGATTAGGCAGATGCCTAAAACTGCCTAAACTCAGCAAATCCTAAAGAAGATTAGGCATAACTAGGTATCATGCCTAGATGAGGCTAAAAGCAACTAACCGTTACTTTGGTTTCATGGCTTCATGTTAAACAAAAGATCCTACATTTTGCATTGGAAATTAATTCCAAAGTCAAATAAACTGAAAACATCATGAGAGTAATGTTTTATTGCTTCATGGAAAGCGGAAGTGAATATTTTTTGCATTCAAAAAATTCTTTCAAAGAAAAGAAGATGAAAATATTACGATGGGATTGTTTCATTGTGAACGACAAGTCATATTGTTTGCATTGGAGAAACACTTTCAATGAAAATTTAATCAATCACTAAATAATTACAGAAATACGTCACTTCAGAATTTCAACATCAAGAATTTGCTCTGGGTACTTGCCATGATACTTTTGAGAGTGACTGATACTCATTCCGAGGGAGTGTGTGCTCGCTCTTGATATAATTGAGATAGTTTTTGAGGCACATCTTTTTACTAAACATCTTATTCGTGGTAACTTTTGATTGTTTTCCCTCCACTTTCCACTCTTGACCAAATAATAAACATTGACACAACTGGTCTTGAGATTTCTTTCTGGAATCTGAAGTAGTTACTCCTTTTTATGCAATCTATTGCTTTATGGGTAATAGGATTCTGAGAGACTTTGACACGGTGTAAGAGGCTTTTAAAATATTTATGTTCCGAAGATTTGCTACTTTGACACTATGAACAGGTGAATAGTACTCCAAACACGTTAAGAATAGGATTCTTTGAAATTTGAGATTAGGTATATCAGCAAGCCTCTGTACATTAGGCATTCTAAAAATAGATGCCTAATATCTCTAATTTCAAATCTATTGAGTGCCTAATCTCCAAATTATTTTTTGAATAGTTTCAAAAAGAAAAATTATTTCTCGAGTAGTTTGAGGCAGAAAAATTTCCAAATGGCTAAATAGCAAAATGATCTAACTTATTAGTAGATTTCGTAAGTAAACTGTGTTCATTGTTTCCATATACAACATGTTGAGAGTGACTTCTCAATGTTGATATTATAAAAAAACAATTTTAACAGGTCACTTTTTTATTTTTCTTTATAATTGTTTTTCCAATGTAAACAATATGATATGTTGTGCACCTTGAAGCAATAAAACAAGGAGTATGATATTTTGCGCACTTTGAAGCAATAAAATAGGGAAATAATGTTTTTTGAGAGAATTCCTGTTTAAGACACATGCAAGAATCATTCTGGTGATTATACGTAACCTCGTTGATATGCTGTCTGTTACCATAGGTCATAGAGACTGAGAAAATTAGAGTCATTCAGATAATGGTGATTGTATATGAGAAGATTTCATGTAGTGGATCAAGTTGAGGCCCCGAACTTGGAATTTGGACAAATAGGGAAAAAATAGATATACTCGCCTGAACAACGGGTTGAGAGAAATTTAATTAGACAGAAAATTTTTTATGTTTTTTTTTTATGAGAAGTTTTGGTTAAATTTGATAAAATAAATTTCGTTTAAAATTATTATTTTTATAAGATATTGTTAAAGATTGAATCATTACTATGTAAAATTTAACTCAAATCGATAAAATATTAATCTTGGATTTTTTTAAATTGATGCCAAACGGTGACTAATTTCATTACGAATATGTGACTAATATACTAAGATTAGGCAAAAATAGACATATGGCTAAACTACAGAGGCCTGTATATCAGACATTTATTTTTTGAATGCCTAATCTACAAAGGCCTGCATACGAGCGAGATACATCCATGCTTTGACCCGGCAAGTGATGACGATCGCGGCACGCGCGCAATCGAGGGCCCACAGCCCTGCATACGAGCGAGATACATCCATGCTTTGACCCGGCAAGTGATGACGATCGCGGCACGCGCGCAACCGAGGGCCCACAGCCCTGTCTCGCAGATCAAGCTCGTTTAATTATTTCAATATCTTATCATCTTATTATCTTCGACAGCGATATTTGTAGTGCTGTGGTTCGCCTAAATATCATCCATGGGCAGGCCTACGTAGTTTAGGCATTCAAAAAATAAATGCCTGATATACCTAATCTCAAATTTCAAAGAATCCTAGTCTCAATGTGTTTGGAGTACTATTCACCTTTTCATAGTGTCAAAGTAGCAAATCTTCGGAACATAAATATTTTAAAAGCCTCTTACACCGTGTCAAAGTCTCTGAGAATCCTACTACCTATAAAGCAATAGATTGCAGAAAAAGGAGTAACTACTTCAGATTCCAAAAAGAAATCTCAAGACCAGTTGTGTCAATGTTTATTATTTGGTCAAGAGTGGAAAGTGGAGGGAAAACAATCAAAAGTTACCACGAATAAGATGTTTAGTAAAAAGATGTGCCTCAAAAACTATCTCAATTATATCAAGAGCGAGCACACACTCCCTCGGAATGAGTATCAGTCACTCTCAAAAGTATCATGGCAAGTACCCAGAGCAAATTCTTGATGTTGAAATTCTGAAGTGACGTATTTCTGTAATTATTTAGTGATTGATTAAATTTTCATTGAAAGTGTTTCTCCAATGCAAACAATATGACTTGTCGTTCACAATGAAACAATCCCATCGTAATATTTTCATCTTCTTTTCTTTGAAAGAATTTTTTGAATGCAAAAAATATTCACTTCCGCTTTCCATGAAGCAATAAAACATTACTCTCATGATGTTTTCAGTTTATTTGACTTTGGATTTCTTTTGCAATAGAAAATGTAGGATCTTGTGTTTAACATGAAGCCATGTAACGGTTAGTTGCTCTTAGCCTTATTTAGTCATGATACCTAGTCATGCCTATTTATATTTATGATTTGTGCCTAATTTGCTGACATATGAGCAGGCATCTGCCTTTTAGGCAGATGCCTGCTCATATGTCATATATATCGTGAACTTGAGTATATATACCTGAAAAGTCATTGTTGTGGAAGAGCTAAGCATATCTCAATATCTATTCTGAATCCTTCAATACACCATCTTCCTGCAGTGTTCGACATATCATCAATCTTTCAAAATGTCTCCCTCATTGCCCGCCTTCCTTACCAACTCTCCTCTCGACCCTTCATTCGACAAGGACATCCGCGATACTCACCTGGTTTATGACTACGATGCCTCGAACCCCAAGACCGGCGAGCGCGAAAAGTGGCGTCACGAATTGTGGTTCTTCAACGAAAACCGTATACACTATGCTATCCACGGTGGTCCGATGGCAGGCAGAATCAATTACCAGACCTGCAGCTACCAATGCATCCGCCCAGGCGAGCTCTGGCAATGCAACTGGGTTGAAGAGACGGGCACCATTTGCTCTCTCGTCTACGACATCAAGCTCAAGAAGATTTCGGCCCTTGTCGGATTCTCTCAGGGCCACTGGGAGAACGCGGAGGCCGCTCACGGCGACAAGCGTAACCCTGAGGACTTTGCTAGATGGAGGAAGCTGGCAGACATTGGTAACCAGCGAGCTCGCTTCATGGTTTCCGCGCAAGCTCACCTTGTCGAGATCTTCAAGGGCAAGGGCGATCTTATCCCCATTGAGGCCGACGCCCAGACGATTTAGAGGTAGGCGTTATTCGTTTTCCATTAGACCAATACAACGACTGATCATGCTATAGCTTGCGGAGTGTTCTCCGCATCGTATCACCAGTGTTTGATATTTGCAGCATTTTACAGCCTCATAGACATAGACATAGACGGGTAATTAAAATGGATTTATCTTAGAGCTTTGGCGGAGTGTATTATGTACTTTCCAATGCAGCCACCGCTTCTTCCCACGTGTCAGCGATGTTGTGCTTGTAGATCCAGACCATTGCTGCAACCCCATCTTTGATGATTTTGATTTTGCCTTGTCATCGTAAGTAGGATCGCTCATGCGTTTCAATGTGTCTGCCCGCTTCGAGCCCTCGCTGGCGAGATGGGCATACATCCGTGAGTAATAAGGTAGCCTTATTGCGTCGAACAAGGGTAGAGCCCTGGTCAGGTCACTGTTGAATTATTGCAGAGCTCGAGCAAGGACCCATCCGTCCTCCATCGCGAAACCAGCCCCCGAGCCAAAGGCGCCTGATAGAGTATCAGAGGCATCGCCTACAGGAACTATCTGATTATCCCATGCTGTCAGCTGTGACAACTCTGGCAAAAGCAGCGAATTCTCGCCAGTCACCATTTGTGACTGGCGAGAATCAATTGGTTCCTATCATCAAGCTCATCTACGAGCTTGATTTTCGGAACCCTGGCTCCGAAAATGACAGTGAGCGATCCAGGCTTGACTATTCGTGCGGCTGTGAGACATCGGCAAATTTGCGCATCTGGTAGTTTGTGGCAATACGAGGGTAGCCTCTCTGTATGAAGTCTTGACAAACTGCGACAATATCCATATCTGCGGTCGGGAGATACAAGCCTGAAGCAGACGAACCGAATGACTTGATTTGAACCTGGGGGAACTTTCACTGTATGGCACGTTGCATGCGCTGAATCAGGTTCAAGCGGACCTGCTCCTCGAAGTCTCGCGGTCTGAAATAGTCGTAGAAGTCGAGGATTTCCTCTTGAAGACTCGGCCAGCCTGTTGCTTCCTAGTTAAACCATGGGGTGGGGTCCGAGTTTCCATCATTCATTCATTCATTCATTCAATTCATGTATTTGTCCATCTTGGCATGTACATGGGTCCCAATTCTTCCAACTTATGATCTCCTGCATAACAATTGTCTTCATGAATGATGAATTGAATGAATGAATTGTCTTTAAATGATTTAGCACATGTAGATATGAATGTTCATGCGCTCAAACACAAAGATAAATAAATGAGTTTAAAAGCATTCAACTAGAACGAGTAGATAATTTCACTCTCTACACTGTTAAGGTCGTGCAGAGAATGAGCTTACTGGCCATATATATACACAAGAAATCTTTAATTTATCTATATAAGCCAGGAAGTTGTAGTCCAAGACTGCTTGATCATCATGGCCTGTCGTGGCCAGGTTGAATACACAGTGGGGCGAATAACCTTGTCCTGTTTTTATAAGTTCTAATCGCAAAACAATCCTTTCGATTCCAATTCAACTACAGCCAATTGATTCATAAACCGACCAATAATGCAAGATGTACCTGTGTGCGCGATTACAACGCGAGCATGCACAGTGGAAACCTTCTCGTGGCCACAATGCTTAACACTTTCTGCTTGTTTCTTCACAGAGATCCACCTTCACTTGTCGGATCTTCAGTGCTACTATTGTAAGATTGACATGTGCGCATCTTTATCGAAGTTTCCCTGGCATGACAGCGTGTAATAGTCATTCTTCACCAAGGATGATGTCACCGATGTCCTCCATGCTTCTCAAACAATACTGCTGCGCTTATCCACAACGTGATAAATGACATCTATTCACTTCTAACTAGTTCGCATAACCCTCCCACGGCCGAAGTCCGGGTGCTCACTCTGGTGTACATGGTTCCTACCCGTGCGCAGTCCGCTCTTCGCCACCCCCCTTTGCTCCGCTTCCCTCGCCTTGGCGCAAGAACGCTGGAGCTCGATTCGGTCCCTGCACTTCATGGAGAATCAACCCCACCTTGCTTTCCTTCCTCCCGCGCTCGCCCTCTTTCGCTCTCACACAGAAGACCCGGCACACCGCTGACCTCTCCTCCACCTGCTCTCAGTAACACGCACCGAGAGTCACAAGGTGATATCTCTGTCCCTAGCTTCCTCCTCCAGGCCTGCTAGCCATTGCTTGAACTACAGATCTTGCCAACATGGTCAAAAACCCCAAGTCTAATTTTACAATAACTCAAATTCCAAATTTTAGCTCTCATAAGGTTATAAAGATATGCGACCTCATTTTTGTGCTCACATAAGTGACGACCATGACGGGAAGATCCCTAAATCTCTAGCTCTGTAGGGTGTACCTCAAATTCTATACTGCTTGCGCTTGCTTCCAGACATTCGTGTGGGAAATACTTCACCATTCAAGGTTTCCAACTGCACTGAGTTGTTTGGAAATGACTCACGAACCAGATAGGGCCCTAACCACATTGCATCGAATTTTCCTGGAAAATCAAGCTTTCTAGCATCTTGGAGCATCACCATAATACCAAGCCTCAACGTACTTTTCTTGTGCTTCTTGTCAAAGGTGATCTTTCTCCTCCGTTGAATAGCCTCAATATGTTGAGCGCTCATTCTTCTCCTCTCATCAAGCTCCTCTAATGTCGCCAGCCTGTTCTTTAATGACTGACTGGTTGTAAGTCGTGACTGCACTACAACTCAGAGTGATTTCACCTCAAATTCAATGGGTAGAGTAGCTTCCAATCCGTACACTAATGAGAATGGCGTTGCCTGTGTCGTCACCTTGAAAGTTGTCCGGTAAGCCCATAATGCTGCTGTTAGTTTGGTGTCCCAATCCTTTTTTGAGTCTACCACCGATTTCCGAAGAATATTCACCAAAATCCCATTGACACGCTTTGTCTGACCATTGGTTTGTGGATGATAAGGAGTGGTTCTATCTGTGATCTATCTGGAATCTATCAGTCATTTCTTGAATTACATAATTCAAGAAATGCGTGTCTCTATCACTAACTAGAATCTTGGTACATCCAAATCAAGATATAATATTTTTATATATAAAGTTGGCAGCATGCACTGTATTAGTCTTGATTGCTTTGGCCTCCGCCCATTTGGTCAAGTACTCTGTGGCCATCACTATGTAGGCCATACCTTTAGAAGAGTGAGGGTGGATCTCCCCCACATAGTCGAGTCCCCATTTTTTGAAAGTAACAAGAGGCATTGAAACGTGCAAAGGCATCTTCATTCGAAGGTCATTTCTAGCATACCTTTTACAGGCATCACAGTGCTTCACATATTCATAAGAGTCCATAAACAAACTAGACCAGAAGTATCCAACTCTAAGTACTTTCAGACTTGTAAGTTGACCAGAGAAATGTCCCCCTCGAGCACTATCGTGGCAAGACTCCAAAATCGCAAGAATCTTCACCTCTGACACCTTCTCAAAATACCATCAGCTCCCCTCCTAAACAATCTATGACCAATCACTGCAAAATGTCTACTCTTAACTCGCACCTTTCTTCTCTCCTCGTTAGTCCAATCGCTTGACAACCGCTGGGTTGTCAAAAACTCCACAATACCAGCATACCATTCTGGCTGAGCTGTGACTACAAAAAGGTTCATGCAATATGATGTACTTGAATGCCTTGCCTGCAGTGTCGGATGCAAGTAGCTGGCTGAGCTGTCTAACTCTCTCTTAAGTTGGAGGAGGATAGTCTCTTCAAACATTGTCCTTTTCTCGAGCGTAGATTACGGTAGTGTTGTGATCTTCACAGGACGACTTCTTTACGTGCTTCCGTTTGGGTCTCAGCGAAAAGAACTGGAGTTGTGATGAACGTGCTTTCCAGAGCTACTGAAGTCCAACATCATCTGAGAATTTCACTCTATGCTCCCAAGGATACGCACTTCACGCCCATGATCGTACCTCCCGCGAGACGATCTATGATCCAACCCGGAGCCCATCCCACAGGGTCAGTATGAAAATCATTTAGCGCGCACAGAAGAAGTTTGAAAGGTCGATACTGTCAGTCAACGTCTAAAGCCCGTGCAATCGAATTTGGAGCGATGGCCATTTTCGATCCTCCCTCCATGCCTTGTGAGGAACATTCGGGAGGAAGCATGACCGCATTCTGTGCTCTGTAGCAAACGGGTCATGATGGTGAAATCTGAGACTCCAAGTCGAGTGTGGCATCGCGTGTCAGTACAACCCAACCCCCTCTCTCTCTCTCTGTCTGCGTTTCGGCACGGGAAAGAATGACGGACTCGGTCGATCTAGTCTTTTCATACGATGTGGACTTCAGTCAGCAGATCCGATCACACAGCGGAGCAGAACCTGACGTGGTCGGTAAAGATGGATGTGAAGGCACGCAGAGCAATGGCGACGTGGCGAAACAAGGCCGAATGTATTCGGGTCTCGGCCCATTCCGAGTCGAGATGGCTTGGAAGTCACTAGTGCTCCTCTTCGCCTGTTGTTTGGGAGCTGGACGGCGATAATTTTAACTGGGCTCAAGAGCGAGCAGACTTAGTGCGTTGTGTCGGGGTCAGATCTGGTCACGTTTCGTCAGATGTTGAACATCATTACTCATTTCAAGTGAGTAGTGGGCTCCATTTTAATCACAAATGAGTCATTTGTTATAGATACGGGGACAGCCCCGATATCATTGGTGCAACCTTGTCACTGACATCCTCAGCAGCCTCCCTCTCCCCTACCTGCTCATCTCCAATTTCTACGTACTACTCTAGTTCTGCGAACAAGGTACATAAGTTTACACACATTCCATCCTCATGGATACACAGTTGACAATATAGGTGATCGAGATACGAATTTCAATCTTGAACTGCTCACAACTTACTTTGCACCCGGTAAATCTTATTAAGAACTCCAGGTATAAGTTACTAATTTGATTTTACAAAATTCAGTGTTTGACCGATTTCCTGGCCACAGAGCTCCATTCATGGATCAGCACAAAACAAGACTTTAGGAGTTCTTTATCATTTTGTTGTTGTTCTTCGTAGAGCAAGCATTTCTTACCTGCTTGCCAAGTGTGTTGCGTTTCTTCTCGAGATTACCTCATGCACACTTACCTGTACGGCTGGAGATGCACGAGTACCATATATTGGTATGTCTCCTAGCCTTCTCGCCTTGAATGGACGTGCTATCACGAATTTCATGTTGGGTCACCGTACATGAGTCCATCTAGGGGTTGGGCACAGTCTCATGGCGTCCACACCTGCCCTTCCCTTCTCGTGAAGGAAAGAGCTTTCCAGGAGTTTGGAGATGTATTCACCGTCGGAAGCCCTCTCGTCAACCACATTGCTCACATCGTCGCAAAAGTCTCCTCTTCCTTCCATCCCCAAGCTAGATGTGGTTGGACATGGATCTGTTATCGATTGTTGTCAATCCTTCGGATAATCACGATAAATCTTACTCGTGTCTGTCATTCCTCACATTCAAGATCCAGTCGAACATCTCTTAAAAGTGTTAAGTAAATAGAATCAATGCAGAGAATGACATCTTAGATCCCTACGACGGTTTTCTGTAATATTAACGTCATACCGCACCAAATATATTCGATCCGGAAAGAGAAAATAATCCATTAATATTCGGAAAACATTCAATACAGCATCAACTTTTGGTTTCTGGAAGTCGGGAAACAAAGTGCCATTCTTTCTCTTAAGTTGTTCTGGGTAGAAGTGAGAGGAGGGGGAGGATGGAAATGTGGACAATTTTTCAGAATGGAGGGGCTCCGATTTGAGTTCGAGGCAGCCTTGACACCCATTGGAAGACTTTCAGCCCTCATCATCGAGATATCATGTGGGATGTGTCGTAGTGGAGCCACGAGGGGATTTCCAAATAGCTGACCCAATTGTGAAACCTATGCCTGGCCCCATATCCTTCTTCTAACTGTGCTAATGGAGAGAGGAGCACATAATCCATGGGTTTATACTCCACTGGCCATTGAAGGTCATGGTCGCGTGAAATTGCCGGCATCCGCTGCCCTGCCCACGAAAACAGAAGACGGTCGTAGCATTAGCATCGTCCTAGAGAAGAGAAGAGAAGTGAAGTGAAGTGATGAGGGTCGTCCCGTCCCATCAAATGATCGGAATTACTCTCTAGATACTTAGCGTAGATCTCCTTAAGTGTCGCGTATGAGCATCGAGTGGTTTTTGAGAATTTGGAATCAGACTACGAATGCAGGACTTTAGAATTTCTAGGTCCTATCTTATCCAACATATGATTTAGGTTTCGCCTCGTCGCCATCTTCGCCTTATTCTATTCTTCTCGACACCTGTCAGACGAATCGACAGACTGCATCGAGAGGGAACATGGCGAGGGCCCGATGGAGAAGGAAGAGACGAACTTACGAGTCGGACGGAGCAGGAACAAAATCGGAGATCGAGTGCAATCGGAAGTGTACCAGAACACCGTCGGGTGCTGTTATTCTTTGTTATCCGCAGGCTTGCTATGAATCGAGTGGATCAACCGTTTCTCAGGGCTCCGTCACACTTCTTCAGACAAGTTGTCCGCGACCAGAACGAGATGGAGTGTGGTGGGACCGGGCAGGAGTGGGACACGGGCTTGCGTGACTGCCACATGGCCGGCTAATAGCCTCGCGAGTACTGGAGGGAGGATTGCTTGCTTGAACTCACTCGAACTGACGAATGAATTCAGCTCTCTCGGAGCGAAGGACAGTGAGCTGAGCTGAGTTGATCGAAAGGGGAGACAGAGACAGAGACACAGAGAAAGAGAGCGAGGAAAAGCCATGGCGTCTGCATTGTCCTCGCGGGTGGCTATCCCCTCTGTCTTCGTCGCCAAGAAATCAGCTCAATCGTCGACGAGCGCCAGGAGGAGTGTGGCAGTGTCTTGTGAGCAGCGTTCGTCCTCCGGCTGTGTCACCTGCCAAGTTTCCGAGGAGAAATGGGTGTCCACGAGACGAGACATCGTGGGAGGTGCAGCAGCGTTGCTGTCTGGTCTGCTCGCCGCGCCCGCATTCGCCCTTCTTGAAGCCGACGATGATGATTCTCTTCTGGAGAAAGTGAAGGAGGACAGGCAAAAGCGTCTCCAAAAGCGTGGCGCCGTTGTCTCGTACAAGAAAGAAGCAGGTACTCGACACCTCTAGCCAGATCATTAAAACTTTCCAATGTCCGAATCCTGCGCATCGAGCGATGCACACGAGGAAAGTCTCCTCTCGCAGCGGCCCTTGCGTTGTATCGTGTGTTGGCTTTCTTATATCCCGAATCCATTTGAAATTTCGAGAAAATGTGGCCACTGCCAGTGTCGAAGGCAAAGGCATGTCTACTCGAATGGAAAGCTTTCAATGTCCGAAGTCAGGTGTATGCAACATGACCGACTGTGGTAGTCAATTGGACAAGTTCTGAAACAAACTGCGAAGCCGGCACGAGCAAAATGGTCCATAGTTCCGATTATATGTTTGTTGGATGAAAGCGCCATGTCTGGAATTCTGGCTGTCCGGATTTTTATGGGATTGGTTTCTGGCGTTTCGCTTACAATGCCGAGGTTCTGCTTTGGTATCGGCAGCTGGCACAAAACTTGCTGAATTCCTTCACCAGTTTATGTATCGACTGTCTTTTCTAAACCAGGGCCTGATGGTTTGCCGCCAAATGTGCAGAATCGATCCAAAAAGCCGTATATGAGCTGAGCAAGGCCGGACAGGCGCTTGACTCCTCGGATTTCTCCACAGCATCTGCTGTATTGGGGTCTAATACGTGGATCGTCGATGTTAAAGCTGCTCTGTCAACGGTGAGGCCTCTCGGAATTCAATCTCAGATTCGGGTTATCGCTCGTTGTTCTCGTCAAGGTTATCTGAAAAGAACACTTGGATTCGGAAGAGTTTTAGACATCTTGTACGTGGAATAGTTCATTCTGTTATTGTCAAAACGGGTCAAATGGTTTGATAGTACGGATAATGTTATTCTGCAACTGCGAGGACACTTCCGATTTGTGTTTTACATCGCTCGGAGAAGCTTCACTGCTATATGCACTTTTGGCCTACGGCAGCAATGTATGACTTCAATTCGCAGGGCGCTTAATTTGGACTGATGATTGAAATATGCTGAACAACCTCTTTTACTTTTCATTGGTTCTGCAGGTGAGCAAAAGCGCTGAAGAACAAAGCGAAGCTGACTCCTTTGGCACCGCTCTTGCATCACTGCAAACAGCCGGTACGAAAATCTTACAATCACTCCCATGCAATCTACTGCTTTCCCGTGCAGGTCTGATGTACATCGTTTGCCCAATTTGTCTACCACCACATTCTTTAGCTGTAGCTTTCGAGATAGCGATTGTAGACATGTAAATTTGTTGTTTGTTCAGCTGAGTGTCGTTTGCTTAAGAAAACCCCGTCGTTATTTGTTGACTTTCTTAGTTGAAAAATGTGTGCATCTTGCAGTGTCCGCAAAAGATACAGAGGGGTCGAAATCCGCATTCGTGGCATCAGCTAGTGCTCTTGAGAAATGGTCATCCTTGACTGGTTTTTCAGAGCAAATCAAGGGCTTGTGATTTCTTATTTGCCGATATTTTTCCTCTCAACATCGCACTGTTATGGTTTCCTTCAATTTTTTCTTCTGTATCACAATCGGGCTCGATGCGTGTGAAGAAGTAAAGAAAGAAAATTTTTAATCTCAGTGATCCTTTTTCTGGGTGGATTCGAGATGCCATTGAAATAAGAGAATATTTGATTTTCATTTGACTCAAAGTGGTGCGAAGCCTTCAGGCGGATGGGGGCTATATGGTGTTTTCTCATCCTTCTCTTTTATCTACTCTTTTCTCATCCACAATTATATATCACTCAAATGATGCCAATCGGAATAAGCAGTAAGTATCAACTGCGGGTGAGAAGTCTTGCGGCTAGGGCATACACTCCTCTGTGGTGTTTCAACAAGAAACTGCAGCCTCATTCTTTCTGTGTGCTCCCATCACGTCTCTCGTGGATGATTAAACAGATGAGACGTCCTTTTTTCATCCTTAACACATGGATACATCACAACCTCATGCCACGAACAGTACCGAAGTACCGATGTACCGATGGGCTGATGTAATGGATGCCCAAAGAATAGTGTTCGTGTTCTGTTCAGGAGAAAATGCCACGAATTTCATCGGAGGTTCCACATGCTCCATTCTTCCTCGCGTCAATCATGATTTTGTATGAGCCAGCACGTCCAGCGTGCTACCATGTCCGGCACCGATTACAATCTATTCAACGAAAGGTTCTCCGTAGGACGTTGCCTCAAAGAGTCACTGACTGTCCGAGAGAACAATTACTCACGAAGTCATCATTCCGTCGAGACACGCTCACTTTTTTTCTACCGATGGATGACGGATCTCTATCCACGACGATGGATCTCTATCTATCGTCGTAGAAACCAGGCTTGTGTCTAGACTAAATGATCAAGAGATCATTTACGGTCCGTAATGAATGATGTAATCGTAAATGAAATCTACAGCCAAGAGGATTGGGAGACCCCATCGAGGCCTAGAAGGACGAAACCGAGGGAGTGAGATTGGTACCTATCAACCTTCGTCTTCCATCTCTCAGTGCGTTCCAGTTCTCAGACTTTCTCTCACAATCTCACGTCATCTGCACGTTTCTTTCACGCTCAGCTTGCTGTCGACTACGTCCAACTCCTATCGCACTATGAGCATCGATGTGATTATCAGCAGACTGGATCCAAGTAGCTTACAATGTGTTGACAGGTCTAAATGTTTGGTCACTACTTTGCCAACCTTCAGATCACAAAGGAATGTTTTTAGCAGTCATGAGGTACTCTGAATACATTATTTATTTTCTATCTGCTTATTTCATACACAGTCATATCATAATCTCCATTGCTGATACGAAACGTGTCATATGTCAAGCAGTAATGCATGACCGCATTTCGAGTGCAGAATTGTTCCATAACCGACAGTGATCTTGTCTTACAGAACAGGCGAGAATGGACGACATCTCAAAGCCATTTTCTTCCTTCTTCTGCATCGATAGTACATTTGATTTTTTGTTGACATCCGCTTGTGAACTTCGATCACTTTCTGCTGGAAGATACAGAACTGCACGACTCTATTGCAAGAGAAATATACCACCGACAAATTTATGGAAAAGCCATCGTTCATCGGTAAGAAGGACTGCCAGAGTACTTAGATTATGGATGTACATACATATGAATCTATCATCGAACGAGTGTTGACTTATCAGCCATGCGAAAAGAAAGTGGTGTCCTCAGATATAAGAATGATCTGACTCTACTTTCGATCTTCGGCCGAAAGCGAAACGAATCCCCTGAAGGAGCATGAGAAATCATCGAGGAATGCGTTTGGAATCGCCAGGAAATGCATTCACCAGGCAAGCAGGACTCGGGCCAGCGATCGAAATTCAGCTTCAGATGGTCGCTTGAGTGACAACGTGAGCGGTTTGGTCGATGTGTTTCTCGTCCACGGAGCGTTTGTAATTGAAGGAGTCCTTGTAGAGGACGAAGCTTTGCTCGATGATGGGATATGGAGTTGCCGTGTACAAGTGGAAAGTGGAGTAGCCCCGAGCGCCGCGGAAATCGCCCGTGCCACCGACAACAGAGATTTCACGGTCTCCGTGACCGATTTCCGTGCCCTGGACCTGCAGGGTGCCCTGGTACTTGGGGTGATGCTCGAAGATGACAGTGAACAGAAGATAGAAGTTCTCGCCTGCGAAATTGTCCATGATGGCCATGCCTTCGCGTCTTCCTATAAGCTTGGACGCCAAGTCAGGTCCCTCCGTGACATCGTTGTCGTAGATCAGCGTGCTTCCGAACGCCAGCTTGCTCATGTCGTGCGTGTCTTTGCCTGGCCCGGCGACGATTGCCACCTCGTTCGTGCAGTGGACGAAGAATGTCAGCGATTCTGTGTTGCCACCATCTTCTGAATGCTTACCCACGTTGTGGATTATGGCCCACATCAATAGCAATACTAGACCTATTCCTGAAACCCAAGAGATCCATTTGCGCCACGCCACATTTGGGATCATTTTGGCCCGGCCCCCTTCTCTCCCAGCCACGAAAGTTTATCGATCTATCGATCTGCCTGCCGACCCGAGTGGACTTTTTAATTTGGCTCCGCAAGCACTTGAGATAAAGCGATCGCAGGCTAAGATTCAATCACTGAGCTAGAATGTCGATGGATGGAAGCCCGGACAGGCTGACAGATTGCCTGCGACGACCTCGATCTGTGTGAAGCTCGAGCTCCACAGATTGAGACCTTCGCGCCCACATCAGCTGTGGCATCGGACCGCGTTTCTTCAAACTTATAAGCCTGGGCTGGGCTGGGCTGGGCTGGGCTGGGCTGTTTCCTCGGGGCATGAGTCTGACCTCTGTACCAGGTCTCTATATCAGGCTTGTTTTCAATAGTATAAAAACTAACGACGGATTTCGTGAGTCTAAGAATCTGTACACTCGATTCTCGCTCAGCAGTCGATTCTATCGTGAATTACAGTATCTTACGATTGAAACTGCTGTACGAAACCTTCAGAACAGTGCTGAGCACGCTTTGCAGTTGCCATCTTTCCTGCGAGCTGAGAATCGAATTTCCTGAAGACTTGCTACTTCGTCGACGAATTGATGTCCAGTGTATGCACAATGTGTGAGAAGTAACTGAGAGGAGAAAGTCCACAGTTGGCACTTGGAGGGCCGATATCAACTCCAGATCTAAATTCATGACTTCAGCCAATCTTCGAAATCAGATTTTCAGCCTTCTCCAGAGAGAATTGTGGATAACACTCAGAAAGAAGACCAGCACTTTCATTCATTTAAAATAGATAGCAGAGCTTGATTCTCACAACTGCTTTGAAAGTGAACCAGAGTCATAGAGAAGTACAAGTCAGCGAACTGCAAACCACTTTGAACATGTTTCAACAGCTAGTTTCGACACAAATCAATTTAAAGCCATTTGATTCTATTAGAAATAATCATTTTAACTTGTCAGATGTGTGCACAAGCGCGCAACTGTCATGATCAGTCTATGGCAAGTTGCATAGCGGAATCAAGTGATGAAGTGTGCCTATTCAACTCCAGTGGAAGCAGAAGAATCAGACCCCATTTACGTTTGTCCTTTAATAAGATGTACATTGCTCCACTTTACTTTACTATACGTTTAGGCAAAGTATGAGTGTACGGTATTTTTTGTAGTTGTGTGCAATTATTTGTTAAATCATTATTATTATTTATACATGTGAATTGATTATAATAAGAAAATCTTGAACTTGCATCGAGGAGAGTTTGCATGCATTAAGCTCTGAACAGATCGAGCACATATTTGCATGGTAAAATTCAACGGTGTACTTCGCATACCAGCCCATTGATACGTATGTATACAGCAAACCTGATGTACTAGTTATTGAATGCAAAAACTATGATCCGAATTCAGCTGAACACCGATGGCATGATCTCCTTAAATTATGATCGCGAGCAGTTGATGTCGCAGGTTTGTTCTACATCTTGGTGTTGTCTTTGTACCTGGCTTGTCGCAAACAAATGATTTCCAATCATTTAGAACAAAAGAAGAGTTCAAAATAAGAAGAATGAAATATTTAATATCTATTCAACGAAGAGAACTGAACTCACTGCGCAACATGCTCAGAATTGCATCCACTGTGCCGATTTGTGGGTCCAGGTTTGATCCACGTCACAGGGTCACACAAAAATGCATGTCCACGAGGGCTTATCCTATTCGAATGGCCCGCGCTGACTATTTCCAGCCATGTGTGAATCTTCTCGTTACCTGATCACTGTGATCTCGAAGTGCTCGTCACAAGATTCTGTTTGATGTGGCCTTGCCATTTGGTCTCGGAAAACGAAGACGAAGGTAACGACATGAACTTGCAGTCAGTCAATTAGCCGTATTATTCCATGCCAATGTGCTTAACACTGCCTGCCGTCAACGAGTGCAATGTGACTCATAGTAGCTAAAGCCAAGGCTTTACTTCGATCAAGCTCTGTCGATCTGGATCCAGACTTTCCAAGGCACTCCTGGCTCACCGATAAGGCAGTGGCACCACCTACACTGATCATCATCTTGATACATAAACTTTTTTCGTAGCCATGCACTGCAACAAACTCGATGTCATGTACCGTTGCTCTGGTTCTTGCTTCAATTTGCAGGAGGGTGATGGTTTTGTGTTTCTTCAGGGGCTGTTTCATTTTTACATCAATGACAGCGCGTACAAGATGGTGGGGCATGTATATAAAACACCACAAATTCTGACCCTGTGCGGCCACCTAAGCTCTTTGTCAATAGAGCTCGAAATGAATGAATGTTTGACGGGAAATCTCACATACCTGTCGCCGGCAGCTATCGTACTTGACATCGAGAAAGCTGCGGAACTTCTGCCTTGAAACGATATCATGTTCTGCTCTGACATGGACCTCAGAGCACGTGATTAACGCATGCAAACGTGTTTGAGAATCTCGGCCAGAAAATGCGACCCCAGGCTCGAATTTTGTTCTACTCGTCGGCTTTAGCTGGATCATCAGATGTGTGACTTCAAATGCAATATTACAAACATGTGGTCAGCATCCCTTCAGATGTAGCTCACAATCTCTTATGACGGATACCCACAGTATTCTGTCAGCGACACCATTCTTCGACACTTCGGCAACGGCAGATGTCATTTGCACTCGGGGTTGGGATCGACGTCTACATCTGGACATTCTCCTGCTCGTCCGAATTTCCTAATAATTGGCTCTCGAAGCAATTTACTGGAGTCTGAGTACATGTATCTTCGAAACAATATTCACGCGTCCGCCATGCCATCACAGATCTGTCTGCTAAACGGCACTCCAGTACAAACGGGCCAAACTGTAGATCCACGGATAATACCGTCAACTCGAGCGTCCAATTCGCTGGACTCAAGTGACCACACCATTGTCAGTAGATCTGGAGTACACCGTGCAATTCGCGCGGACATGATTTGGAGTATGAGCT
Source organism: Marchantia polymorpha subsp. ruderalis (assembly GCA_037833965.1). Classification (NCBI taxonomy): domain Eukaryota; kingdom Viridiplantae; phylum Streptophyta; class Marchantiopsida; order Marchantiales; family Marchantiaceae; genus Marchantia; species Marchantia polymorpha. The sequence goes on from AP031357.1 coordinate 2,467,499, forward strand.
TTGTCCCGTGAGTAAGATGGCACAAAGGATGAGTTGGCTCCATGAGCCCACGTCCTCCATGGAAGACACAATCGGTAGGATGGTGTGGTTCTCCAACAGCATCACAAATATACTATGACTCGTAAGATATTTCATCTATCTACATTTTATTAGGGTGTACTAAGAATCATCATGTGCCAGGATTGCATTATTTAGTTATCTATCTGATGGTTTGAAGTTTTGTATCGAAGCATTTGCTATTCATGAAAACATGCATCGTCAAAGTATTATCCCTATCGTGGAATCTCATATCTCCTCCACTACTCAAGCACTTCTGTCTTGGTAATAATCAGCAACAGATTTTCATTCAAAAATGTATCAAAGCAACATTGGAATGATTTTATGATTCTGATATTTTCACTCACAAACTGCTCACACTACTTTTGAGAAAGATAAATCATTGTAATGAAAGTTGCTATTGACAGGAAAACTAAAACAGTTGATAGAACCCAACAAGTTTTATTTTACCCAATGGTATCCCGTAGACCTACCTGCAGCCCAGAGTTAGTGATGTTACAATGCGATCTGGTGTTACTTCAGATAGGAAGATGAAGTATCGGCAAAACCACATCGGGAGTACTTCATACTCATGATGGTGGTCATCGCTTTCTAAAACATGCCTACTAAATACGAACTCATGCTGCAAGTGGCATTTGACCTAATTGATCGGAGCCAGGATTCCACTCTTTGATTCATTCGGATTTTGAAAATAGAAAGCTAGACCTATCTAGGTTTCTAACCATGTCCTTACTCGAGAATTTCGGTCACGGGACCGAAATTCTTGAGTAAGAACACCTACGGGCTAATTGATCCATTAATAGAAACGAAGAATGAACAAAAGGAAGTCTATATGTATAATTCTTCTTTTGCATCTAGTCTTGTGTTTAAGCGGAGCTTGCAGTAGTATATGAATGTTCGATGGTTGCACCGGTGCTATAAATGACAGGCGAATGAACATGGTCAAAAGATTGCTACTACTCTCGTTGTTTAGAATAACTTTTATTGGAATAAGATTTACGGTGGGTTGTATGGCCGTCGAGTGGAGTAGAGTTACATCGGGTAAAATGAAAACTCTCGGGTCCCATCCCATCAGTTTTGAGTTTACCAAGGGGTCCCATCCAATAATTTCCTCGCCGAATTCCATAATATCATTGAAGATCAATCCAATAAAAATTTGCATCATCTCCATATGAGCATAAGTTACTGCAAAAATTGTATTTATCATCATGTATCTGTTTTACAATACATCGTATATCTATGTTTTATAATGTGAATAACAAGTCTCATTCAATTTGATTTGGCTGAAAAAGAATCATTACACATACCATTGGATTTTCATAGTTGAAGATTAAATTTTAACTTGGCGAGAAATACATTTTGTTGAAACATTAATGATCAGTTTACTTTTTCCACTGGAGTATTATATTTGGAGATGATATTTTCTACCAAACACACTCTTTTCATATCCAGAATTGTGTTTGTAATCATTTTAGGCCATCAAATTATAAAAAAATGTAGTTGAAATGTAATTAAATAATCAAGATGATATATCTTTTAAAAGTAGAAATATCAAATCTTATCTTATCAAATCTTGCACAAATTTCATAAAAAATATTCAGAATACTAATTTCTTTGAAGCTTTAATGTAATCTAAAATCATGCTTACATATAATATATCATTAATTTCTTTTAACATTCATTAAAAAAATTGGCATTTATGTCTCCTTTAATTCTTAGCTTGTTTTGCAACTCAATCAATATTATTCTTGTGATATCTTCATGCATCATGATGAATCATCATTTAGCTCATCAATGTAATCAAATGTTGTGTTGAAAAATTAAACAAGCTTAGTTATAAAAGATTTTGAATTGTAAAATTAAAATTAGTTTAAATGAATCAAAGTGTTGAATATATTAATTTTAGCCATGGAAAAATTGGTTAAATTATAACTAAGTTTAGCAGATTATTTCTTACTTAAAGAAATAAATCGTTATGAAAAATAAATTATTTTAATATTAAAAAATAAATTTTAAAGTTCATATTTTACATAGATTTTGTTCAATTTGATATTTTATTGACTTAATGAAAGTTTATTCATTATTTTCTTTGATTTGATATATCAACTAAAAAATTGAAAATCTGAAATTCTTAATATTTTTAACATTAAAAATTTGAAATTAGGACTATATAGATTTTAGTATATCTTAATAAATATCATAATAGTATTTTGAAATAATTTTTTAACAAAAAAGTGTATTATTAAGATGAAACTTAATATAAAAAATTTCTGTAAAAATTTTATTTATTAAAAAAAATATTTTTTTAAAAAATGAAATAATAAATAAGTAGAATTTTAGTTTTTTATTTGAAAAAATTAATAAAAAATTATATATATAATTTCAATAAAAAATTAATCTTCAAATGGTTTTAAATTCCATTTGAAATATTTAAAAAAAAATTCAACAAATATTTATAATAATATTTATTGAAAATTCTATGCAAATTCAATACCAAAATTTAAAAAAATTTAATCAAAAACTAGTTTTATGAATTTAGATGATATGAAAAATCTGGAATTTTTCTTGTAAATGAATTTATTTTAAAAAAAACTATAAATAAAAATTATGTGCAATTGTTGATTCAAATCTAGATTATAAATCAAACATTAGACATCGATTATAAACTAGTAGTTATTTCATGAGTAAAACTATAACAATATATGATATAATATTTGATCGTCTAGTTCAAAAAATCAATATATGAAATTTAAGATGATAATTGTAAAACATTTATCTTGAAAAAAAATCATATATATATATATATCAATAAATTTAATTGAGATTTTACTTCCTCGGAAAATGGTCCCTCCCTTGATGGGCGGATTAGAAATTTCTGATCGCACAAAGGGTTCGGAATCTTGGCGTTTGATTAGTACTCCTGCCGTCCAAGCAACTTTCATGAATTAATTTTGACTCAAATCTTTTACGGTATATATCCATCAAATTTTGATTGACAATTGAAATTTTAATGCTTTGCACATTATATTATTTAAGATTTTCAAAATCACACAAAGATGCACATGGACACAATTAAAATATTTTACACGAATGATAGATATTGGATGACAGAATTCGGACCCAGTTTGTCATCCGGTCTGGGCGCATCGTGTGAACCATGGTCGTCAACCATCATCATACTACTAACAACTACTCATTTGTTGATTTTTACTCTCTCTTACTACTCTAAACAATTCCTGAACTATTAATCTTCTTCCGCAATCATTGTGTATCATTACATCGTTAGCCATATGACTTGATGAATAATCATCTTTAAATTCAACACTATTCGAAGATTGGACACAACAATGCTCAAAGCACTAACACGTGGCGTGTATTGGACGTGTAGTGCTGTGGTATTGAATCTCGAGTTCATAACTAACAGAGTCACAAGTGCAAGACGTCACATAGGCGCGGGTAGCATGCTTGGGCAATACATGCAAACAGTTGTATCATGATGATGTATTATTGATATTGACTTTATCTAACCCTTTTGGAGATATTGAGTTGCAGAGATTTGCATAACAGTAGTTTTGATAGAATCTTGAGTTGACATATTAAATGAACCTCAAATGCACAACGTCACGTAGGCGCGGGTAGCATGTTAGGTTACATTGCGCAAGCTGGCAACAGTATGTTAAACTATAAGCAAAACTAATTTTTCATAAAATTTATTACTACATTAAAAAAATGAAATAAAAGTAATTTGATATACAAATCTTGAAGATGAATTATATTTATCATAAATAGATATATATATATATAAGTAAATTATTACATTATTAATCAATTCCAACTATCAAACACATATTTTTTTAACATATCAAACATAATCAAATCACTATAAGTCAATTATATTTTTTTCTTAAAAATCCAAAATTTTAGTTCTAATCTACTAAAGATTATTAAATTTGCTTCATGAAATTGATTCATATTTTAATTATGCTAATATATTATGGTAATGTGTATATTTTTGTTAATTTTAAAAAATTTAATAATAAAAAATCATTTGGCAATTTAAATATTTTGTTTTTTTATTTAGTCTTTAAGTTATATTTATTCACAAAATAATGATAAATATTATCTGGTATTATAAACAATGTGATGTTCTTGTTCAAAGAATTGAGAGCTAATTTTTAAATTTGAAAAATCTACAAAAAATTTAAACCTTTAGGTTACATATACATTGATTTTTTTTAATTAATTTAATTATCTTGGGATCAGATTTTTTTTTCTTTTTTATCAACAAAAATGTTCTAGGTAGTTGATAATTTTAGTCTATATTTATTAAAAAAATATTTGGAAATATTTGGAAAAAATCATATGTATGTTTGATTAAATTTGCTCTCACTAAATATTCATAACTTAAAATTTTAAATATTTGCTCATTTTATCATAACTTTGTAATATGTTAAAAATCAACGTATTAAAAATATTGAAATTTCCTTAAAGTAAAGTAATGATTTTTTCATAAAAAGATTTCATCAAATTATACTATGTGTATTATATATGATGCTTATAAATATATACAAGGAAAAAAAACATTTTTTTTAATTTGTCTGTATTTTGTATTTAGTTTATGTCTTTATTTTGTATCATGTTCATTATCTATATTGTTATAACAATAACAGTGCTAATCATGATGTGCAAATTTTAGTATTTAAGCTTGTTAATATTTATTTATAAATAAAAAATTTTTATTACATTCATGATTATCAATATCTAATGTATGTTATTGTCTTTGTTTTATTTTATTTTGCTATTTATTATATAAATATCTAACTCCTACACGATTACTAATGCAAAAATCATACGATTTAATATAAAAATAATTTTTTAATGGATAATTTTTAGATCATCAATCAATTTTTGATATAAAAAATTATTGAAGAAAATTATTTTTCATTATTATTTGATGTTGTAATAAATTTTTCATTTCCATCTTTGATCCAAAATCAATGTTATATCAATAAATCTAGATTACGAGTTAAATCAATGAAGATATATTTCATCATATATGATTCTTGCCATTAATATTTGTATCATAACATCTTATTTTACAAATTTTCCAATCTTTATTCAATAAATATCTTCAAATTCATTCAAATTTACTTTGCAAAATAATTATAAGTTAGATAATTACATGATGATTACACATTACATTTTTTATGTTCATGATTATGTGATCATTTGTAATTGTTCAAAAAATCAGGGCTGCATGACTTTTGATGTTTAGTGATGTTTAATTAATATTTTGGAAACTTATTCAAAAAGTGTTTGATAAAAATTCATAAATTTTCTTAAATTTCAAAAATTGAAATTTTTTTATATTCCAGATAAATTTAGCATGAAAAATGATTGATTACATTTTATTATATTTTCAAATTACAATCAGTATCAAATTTGTGAATTTTTTCAAATATTCATTTTCTCTTTGAATATTTCCCATTTTTATATAATTATTAGGATAAAATTAAATTTTTTATATTTTGTCCATAAATTTAATAAAAATTTACTTACGGCTAATAATGTGAATTAAAACACAAGTAAATTTTGATTATTTGAAATTTCAATCAAGCATAAATAATTTTTTTAAAATTTATGGTTATAAATTTTGTTTAAAAAATTATATTAAGTATTATATATATATATATATACTTACTATTTTTGAATTATATAATTAGAGCTCAAACACTTTGAATCCATAAGTAAAAGTTTGAAATAACTAATAACGTTTATAGAAACTTGTTAAGTAATCATATCATACTAAGCAATCAACATAAAACAAATCTCTAACTGCAACTTCGTATGTACGTTTGCTGCAAATAATAGTCACATGAAACCATAAAGAATGATGGGATGCAAGTAGTACCGGCCTACGTGGAACGCAAGAAGGAGCGAACTTGGCACATAATCAACCAGCAACTACGTGTACGAGCCCCGGTCAGTATCGCACGAAACATACGCAGGCCTCTCTATATAGGGCGGATTCCGTATGTTCCGTATCTCAACAAAATAAGGATAATTTTCAAATCGAAATACGGAACATAAGGAACTCTACAGTTTTCGGCCGAATTTTGACCTAAAATTCCAAGTTTTCGGCCGAATTTTTCGGCAATGTAATACAACCTCGAGAGAAATGGGTGTTATCTTTGATCTCTAAATATATTTTCCCATTTTAGCAAGGAGAAATCACTCTTCACACCGTTGAAGTGTTTGGATATGGTGAAACTAATACTACGAAAAACTCCATGTTGAAGGAATCTATTTTTAAAACCTGGAATCAAACTTTTCAGTCAATAGCTAGAACATCGACTTCGTGATGTTCTGGGTTCACTATTTTATCTTTGTATTTTTTTTTTCGAGAAATTTTGAGACTTATTTGATATTTTAGAATAATTGAATAAATTTTTGTGTTTTCAAAATTACAAGTGAATGAGATAACCAAGGAAACAAAATATGAGAACTTGGTTGAGCTCATCAGGTGTCACCGCAAAATTTTAGTCAAGTACTCAATTAGTTTCTCTAGTAAAGTAACGGTAATGAACAAAGAAATTGCCAGAAACGATCACGGCAAAGATTTAGCTGAATATTTGCGTAAGTTTCTCTAGTAAAACTACCTACATCAACAAAGATTTGTCAAAAATTACCACCCCAAATTTTAGTTACGTGACTCTGGTAGGTTCTACAGCTAGACAACAAATACTTTTGGTTGGAAATAAGGAACTTTCTGAAAACGAAATACGGCACTTTGGCCCTCAAGTTCCGTATATGCCGTATTTAGAGAGGCCTGAACATACGTGGCTTGGAACTCCAACAGAATTGGGATCACAACTCGCACACGAAGATGCAAGTCGAGGGAATGCGTGCGAGTGTTGTCAAATGGCGATGAAGCCCCAAGTGGAGATTGTGCATAACCCATTCATTTATGTCCATCACGCGAACCTGTCAGATTCGGACGACGTGATTTTACTTTTCTCCGACAACCGGGAAATTTGTCCGAGAATCCGTGGTAAAATGTAAAGGCCCTCTTGGCTGATGCCACCCATCATCGACTGCATTGGATTTGGAATCACGCAGATTTGGGATCCGTCTATACGGTGTCATGATGCAGTTCGATGCCTCCCACAATAGACGGGATAAAAATCTCACATTGCTTCTACGGCAAAGATGGAGACTACATGTACACTCCGCCGCATACTAAGAGGCTCGCAGGGAGACACAAAGATGATTATGTGCGGCCTGGATAAGGAGAGCTTGCTCTGGAGGGGAGGGGAGAGGAGAGGGGAGGGGAGAGTCAACGCAAAATCTGCGGGTGTGAAGTTTGAAGGGAGGCGAGCAAGCAAAGAAGACAACTGTACAAATAGATCTCTCGCGGGGTACTGTTTGTTCAGAGCAGCACCTTCATCCACCTCTGGCTCACAATCTGCGCAAGCCTGCTTGCTCGCAGCTTGCCCTTGACTGCCAGCCTGCCAGCCTGCCTACCACATACATGCACCTCATTCGTCTTTAACGGTGAGGGTGGAGCACAAGTGGCTAGCAAGGAAGGCATTTATTAGGGCTGGGGGTTTAATTATCGGAGCAAGGAGGTCACGGAAAGCGCTGACCTTTAAGTACTAAAAGGAGAAAATGGGAGAATTATGGGTTCGGATTGGTGCAGGTTTGCAATATGTGGGGGGAACGGAGTAGGAAAAGGGGTTTGCCGATGGGAATCAATGGCGGAATCTTTTGTGAACAGGAATATTGCAGAGATGGAGAGCTTTTGTCCGTCTCTGAGCAGAGCAGAGATGGTGGCCAAGGGAGGGGAGGTGGGATGAGGGGAGAACTACTGAAAGAGGCTGGTCGCTATTGCTATTCGAATGTTGGGTGTGCAATTTGTCGCTCAGGGATAAGGAACCGGACACCTGGCCCTGCGAGCTGCCGAGCTTCACCGTTCGAAGCGAGGGACCGCAAGAGACAGACGGGCCGGGCAACTGGATTGGATTGCAATTTCTCGTCTCCGTGCCCTCTCCGGATCCTCTGCCTTTCCTCATTCTTGTCTTGCGGTTTGTTTAGCTGCTCCACAGAGAGTCGTCTAGGCAGATAGCGAGCAGGGCAGGGCTCCTCTATGCTGAATCGTAAACCCTAAGGTCTTCTCCAGAGCGGTGCTGCTGCTCAGCACGGTTCTTTTGCGTCCGTAGCATCGGTAAGAATAACGAACATTTTACGAATGACTTCTCTAGAATGAAATTGCTTTCAAATGAAATAATAATTCCTGCAATGCCAGGGAGAGGAGGGATGCGCCGAGTGTACGACGGATTGAGTTCAGTGTGAGCGTAGTGGCGGTGTCACATTTGACCTTTTACTTCAGTGAGTCGGTCCGGAACACTTGTGGTGCATGGTTTGGGAGTTAGGAGAAATGATGGGGCCAAGTACTGTAAATAGGACACAACAGAACGTTTTGTTAGAGACGTCGAGGGTGTGCGAGGACGGTCGAGGGAGTGATGCTGCATCCAGCACGACTCACAGATGAGAGTTGAAAAAAAATCCCACAATGTGGGTCGGTTTTCGTTCTGGTGCTTGCTGTCCGCAGCGAGCTCACGCCTTTGCAACAGTGATACCACTCGCTTCTTGCACGCAAGAGTGGAAATTGTCCGGAGTGGAAATTCTTCAATGTCACTTGCAGAGCTGCTCAACTCTCGACAGCATATCGTTGGCTGCGTGGGACAGTTCTCCACGCTCGAGTGGTTTCATATTATCTTGCTTTGCAGCAGTGTGTTTTTTTACCTCACTGTGCATAAGAGCAAGTCCGAATGAGTGGTCGAATTCGAAGAATTTGTCCTGAGTCCTTATTTTTCCGGAGCATTGTCTTTTGCACTTGTTGCTCGGAGGTTTGCAAATGAGCCTTGTACCTCCTCACTAGTAGGTGCAAGCTCGTGATTCCTACCCATGTAATTTAACCCGTCCACTCGATCAGGCAGTACAGTTGGGCAGGAGGGAGGGGTTGGGTCTGGATGTTTGAATTTCACCCTGATTCTGATTCGGTGCATTGTATCAATCTGCTAATCTTGATGCTGGCAATGTTGCCTCCCCAACGTACATATCATAACAAAGTCGAGAGTGGCCTTTTCGTCAAATGCTTAATTCGATAGAAGTTCGATGGTATTACATTTTAGGGATTGAGTGTCTTGGCTTGGTTATTAAACCCATTGTCGGACATTTGGTTCATCTCCACGTGGACTTTGACCAAGACCACTGGGCTTTTAGCCTGCATTGACATTGAATTGACAATTCAGTGCATTCTTGTGTGATTTTTTGTGGCAGATGGGTAAGTCAAGTGGTAAGAAGAAGAAGGCGAATTCGGCCTCTGGCGAAGGGGCGACAAAAGTTGACCCTGATGATGCGGTACAATTTCTTTTCCAGTCAGGAACTACCTTGCGTTTTTTGTCAACAGCTAATGTTTCCCAGTCGCCTGAACCGGTTCTGTTTTCCTCAGGTCTTTCTCAAGAGAGCTCACGAACTTAAGGATGAAGGAAACAGGCGTTTCCAAGCGAAGGACTACATGGGGGCTCTCGACAATTATGATCAAGCCCTCAAATTGACTCCAGAAGGTCATCCAGACAGAGCCGTATTCCACAGGTTTGATTTCCTCTTTACAAACGTTTAGTCGTGTTTGAGGATCTTCTCTCTCTTAACAGTTTTTTACAGCACATTTCAGACTTTGATCCCCTATGATCATATATTCTGCCTACGCTGTGTCACCTCATGTCTAACAGGAATTTTGTAGTAGCCTTGTAGAGTAAGATGCTTAGGTTTTACTTGACTAAGCTGCTCAACAGCAAAGGAGATGTCGCCCTAAGTGTCAACTGATCAAATCAACTCAGCAATCATCTAAATTAGGAGATATATTGCGCAACGTATCCCCAATATATCCTAAAATGGACAAAAGACCGAATGCAGTGTCGTACGGAGGGTATAAAATACTGTCTACAAATAATGTAGTCTACGCACACAGAAAACAGATTATGTAGATCTCCAGCTAGAAAAGTTAAGTAGAGACCTCATTCTATATTTCTGAGGACTAGCGTTTTTAGACCTGTTTACCTCCGGTGAGCTATCTTCAGGCAGATAGCCAATCATTACCGAACTGAAGAATGACTAATCTAATATCTGACTGACGAATGACCGTTTTCCAAGTAAGCAGGAAACTCCCATCTAAAATTTGTTGTCTTTGAGAAACTTGGACGGTCGTAGCTTGGCACAGTTCAATAGCTGAGTTGACAGTTTCGCCAGTTGAAGGATATTCTTCTGTGTTCAGTTTGAGGTGCAGATTTGTCTTCTAGGGTTTAGTAAATTAAGGATTATATTCCGAAAATCTCGTTTGAAAGGTTGACATGTGTGTTTATGAAATGGATAAAACTCGATGTTCAAACGTACCAATGTTACTAAAATTTGATCTGCGCAACATGTTCCAGCAATCGAGCTGCCTGTCTTCTTCAAGTAAAGCCCGTCATATATGATAATGTTATTATGGAATGCACGCTCGCGCTTGAAGCGCATCCCAAGTTCGGAAAGGCTCTATATCGACGAGCACGTGCTTATGAAGCCATGGGCAAGTTGCAGTTGGCACTTGCCGACGTTCAGTTCCTACTCCAGGTACAGCAACTGTTTCGAATAACGCATATGAACTCGAGGATGGTGGAGAAACTTGACGCTGTTGTTTCACTTTGCTCATTTCGAGGTTTACTTAGTGTTCTTGTCGTTCTTGGAAAGCCTGTTTGTCAGAGCAGATGCTTTGAGCACACCTCCTTCACGAAGAGAGCCGCTACATTAGTTGTATTACAATGCAGGTGTTATTGTCGAGTGTTCCTTACAGCTGTCTCAAGTTCATGTTTATCTTTGCAGTCGGAGTCCAGTAATCAAGAAGCATTGGAACTTGGAAAGCGCCTGAGAGCGGCACTCGGAAACATTGAAGGAGCTCAACAAGACACCCAATGGCGATCTTCAGTTTCTCTTCATGCATCTCCTCCAGATACTGCCACTTCACCTGCAACTCCAGGAGCTGATGGTGCCCCTGGTCAAAGTGGCCGAGGGCCAACTCTTCCTGCCAGGCCTCCGGGTAAGAAAAAAGGACGCACAACCACCGATTCAGAAGCTACGTTGCGCACCGCAGGAGAGACTGGAACTTCTGTTCCATCTGTCACCCATAACACACCTCAACCAGAAATGTCTAAAAGTGGTGGATCTAAAGTTGCCTCAAACAACCCTGTAAACCGGGATGAGAAGAAGCTGTCAAATAGAAGCATTTCACGTGAAGAAGCCGCGAAGCACACACCAAGGCTCCTGAAGCTAGTTTTTGGTCACGATATTAGACGTGCGGAAGTATTTGGAAACTGCGGGTGAGTCCCTGTCCTGACGATCTGGCTTTACGAGATTTTCTATTTTTATAGAGTCGAGCACCAACAATTACCTGTGATATCATTAACAGTTCGTACTTCATGTTACTGTCTTATTTTGTGAAGGTTTGGTGATCTGCGTGAGGTCGTGAGGAAGCGGTTCCCTGGACTCAAGACGGTGCTGATCAAGTACCAAGATCCAGATGTAATTTTCCCCTCATTGCCAAGTATTAGAAAAGTAGAGCAATGCAAGAATGGGTCGACACATGTTCTGATTTCTGAGGAAGGATCATCGTAAGAGTTGTTGATAAAACACAGGTCCCCGGATTGGCTTTAAATACCCAATCCGAGTGACAAGGGATGTGCTCTGATATAAGGGAACACACCCGTATAGTGGGTCGCAGTCACATCACAGTCCTAACTATAAGGACACTAACTGCACTAATCCGCACAGACAGGAAGTAATAGGGAGTATAACAGTATTCTAACACCAAGGTCTTGAGCATGTGCGCAAATTAGCCAGGCCCATGATGTTGAAAACTGATATTTTGCATGGTTTGAAAATTTGGCCTGGACAGGGCGATCTAGTCACGATAACCAGTAGAGAGGAACTACGGCTTGCAGAAGCAGCCGCCGATGAAGCAGGTAGGAGCAAGAAGCTAGATGCAGGGGACACGCCGGTACCAGACGCCAGTGAAAAGCAAGTGCCATTGCCCATTCCAACCAGCGTACCTGAGCTCGTGAGGTTGTACTTAGTCGAATGCACTCCGGAGCAGGAGCCACCTATTCCTGAGGATGATGAAATTGTGATTCTTGAAGAGGACGACGTGGTTGAGTCTCTTGGAGAAGATATGGTCACCGAGTCACTGGAAGTACTGCCGGATTCTGAGAAGGATGTCACTTTGCCAGAGGATGGGCAAGTTGCGGAGGCCAAGACAAGTAAGTCTGCTAAGAAGGAAGATGGACAGCCTGCTGGGGAGGAGATGGAGATCGATGATTGGCTGTTTGATTTTGCCCAACTCTTCCGCAGTCATGTGGGTAAGTACATCTGTCTAATCTCTAACGTGGAAATTAAGTACGGACGTCAAGTTCAGATCTGTTATCTTTATATTGTAGCCTACTTCCAGATACCCTTATGAAATTGAAGACACCATCATACGTTGAACAACGGACACAAGGCTTGGTCTAGCTGTCCAATAGAGTGGACTGTAAGTTTTGGACAAGAAGCTTTGTATACGTAAGGATACGAAAGTAGGAAGTAGTTTCTAAACGTTATTGTTCCCTTTGTTGCCAGGAATTGACCCCGATGGGCACGTAGATTTCCATGAATTGGGCATGGAGCTTTGTTCGGAGGCACTAGAGGCAGCTGTTACCAGTGATGAAGCACAGCCTCTTTTTGAAGCTGCCGCAGCCAAGTTCCAGGAAGTGGTATATTTCTAAGCATCAGTTAGAACTGCTTGCCCAATTTTCTTGAGCTGAGTTCTCGTCCGTCAAGCTTAGGAAGTACATGTCTTCAAAATTGGAAGATAGAAATTTTATATTCTTTCCTTTGTCTTCTGGTCCATGTCTTGCTTTACTTACTTCCTTCCAATGCTTTTTCTCAGGCCGCGTTGGCCCTTTTCAATTGGGGAAATGTGTACATGTGTGCTGCACGGAAGAGAATGCCCATGGAAGAGGCAGGAGGCAAACCGGAATCTAAGGACCAGTTACAGGCCGCGTTTGAGTGGGCAGAGAGTCATTACAAGCTTGCCGGTCAGAAATACGAGGAAGCCTTGAGAATCAAACCAGATTTCTACGAGGTGTGTTTTCTTGAACGACCACTTTCCTGTTCCATACGATATTTATAAGGAAAAAAGCTGTTGCGTGCATGTACGGATCCAATTCATTGTGGCGTGTTGATGAGGACCATCCCCCAACCAACCAACCAACGAACTAGACACCAGATTGGCTGTAGGGTTCCTGATATGATTCTCCTCTCCACCATGAGATCGTATTGATTGACAGGTGTACAAACAAATACAGATTTTGACGTTATGATCTGTACTTTTTCCAGGGTGTTCTAGCCCTTGGACAGGAGAAGTTTGAGAGCGCCAAGCTGCAGTGGGCCGCTGCCGTTGCAGGAGGCGTAGACCTGAAGAGCTGGGACTCATCAGAAACTTTGAGTCTATATCGCTTCGCCGAAGAGAGGATGCAGACTGCTGCTGAGGTACTACAATGTTCTCACCACGAAAACGAGTGACTTTGTTCTAGATTATGTTCTCTAATGTTGCTGTGTGAGCCTTCAATTTGCACAGGTTGAGTTTATATCCCCTTTTCTTTAATGGTCTGAGTCAGTCTCACCGCTGTACGCTATGTACGCTCGAAACTAAGGGCTGTAAGGCTCTTGTCTACATGCATGGCGGAAGCGTACGAAATAGAAGGGCAGATCTATTAGATCTACTTCCAGATCTTCTACCTTTTAATACTAACTCTGCAGCTCTGGTTGATGCGGGACCTTAATCAAGTGTTTGTAGCAGTGAAGGTGATGCTTGAGTCCGGCATGCATGCATGTCTTTAGAGCAAAGTGAAAGTATGTGTGGTTACGGTCTGATCTTTGACGTCCTGGGGTTTCTATGAAATTGTTTCGAAGGTAAATCCTTTTCGTGAGCTAAGTTTTTAGAGTTCATTACGCTCACCTCATCGAAGCATTGAAGTCTCACTATATGTTTTCCCATCTTTCGGTTGCTTGAGAAGATGTGGGAGCAACTGGAGGCACAGCAACAAGGAGCCGAGGCCACTTCTAAAGTAAGAAAGGAACAGGTGAAACCTGAGACCTCCAACGACGATGGTGCTAGTGCGTCGGAAGCTGCAGATCAGGGAGCAGCCATGAGGTCTCAGATCAATCTTTTTTGGGGAAATGTTCTTTTTGAGCATTCTCAAGTGGAGGTAAATTTCCAGTAGGCCACTTTTGAGATCAGTCATTGTTGATTGGGCTGGTTGTTCAAGAAATCTGTAGACGTCAATCGTGACTGTTTGTTGGTCTCTCATTCTGTTTAGTTTCGAAGTGTATCGTTGTCTATCCACGTAGTTTCATGGTTTATTGGAGCGTTAAATTGGGCGCCGTCCCATGAATAGTATGGGGTCATGTGTCTGACTCAGTTGTGCTTTGACAGTCGTCTCAGAGTGTGATTCCTGAGAAGTATGCTGATGTTGCAATTTGTGCATATGACAGTATCGCCTGGGGCTGAACACTTGGAGAAGTCTGCTGGACGTGGCGGTGGAAAAGTTTGTTGCTGCAGGAGCCTCGGCTGAGGAAATTGAGGGTGCTTTAAAGAACCATCCAGCAAACCTTGCGAAGGAGAAAACGGAAAATAGCTTGCCATTAGATGAGCCGAGTACATCAGTTGTAGACAAGAACGGGAATTCTCCGGATCCTGTCAACGAGAATGGTCTCCTAAAGGCTGATGAGGATCCGAAAGCTAACAAAAGCACAGTAACTAGTAGTGCTGTACAGATTGAACCTAAGATTATTGGTGGAGATGCTCCCGGTATAGTGGCTAAGGATACGGAAAATCAGACGAAAGAAGACCTGCCCGAGACTGCGAGCGTAGACAGAGAAGATGGTCAGGGCAATGGCAGAGATGGACCATCTTCCAAGGCCATTTGTGATGACGGATTAGTTGACACACCTTTAGAAGACTCTACCACTAAGAGCAGCAAGAAAGGAGCTAATTCTTCAGCGGCATCAGGTTCTCATAAAGCGTCTACAGAGGACAAGCCTCGTCCTAAAAGAGCAGAGAAGAAAAGGTCACAAGGTAGTTGAAACAGGAGAGTTTGTTTTGTGCTGCAGTTGGAATATAAACAACTGGGGCCAGTCGGCTATACTTCCCCGAGTGACCTGTGTTTGAAAAACTCAGCACAGGATATGGGGAGTGTTTTTGTACACTCTGTGTTCCTTTATGAACACAGATTCCACTGAGTCGAAATAGTTGAGAAAGGGTGCTCATTCCCAAGTTTTTGGGGTCACCCGGGAATAGCGAAGGTTTTGAGTCAATAGTGATTCATTCCCCTGGGTGAATTTCTCGTCACATGCCTGAGAACACTAGAACAAGCACCAATAACATGGTTAGTGGCATTCGGCAGCGCTCCAGCTTTCGTTAAGAATTATTTGGCTATAGCAAGTAGTTGCCAGAAACCATCAGATTGTTTTCCACTGGTGAGTACTTCGGCAAATTGTTCGTTATGGTTCACACGAGGAGTATGGAAGTAGACTCATACCTTCGGGTTCCTGCCGAGACCAGATCCTAGGCACTTGGCCTTTATGGTCCATCGTCAGGTTCTAATTGTGCGGGGGAGACTCTTGTGCTGGTAAGCGGGTGCCGAAGGAGGAACATGCTGATAAAGAGTTCACCATCGGACTCATAACGATTAGTTTTGTGTCCGTTTCATTCATTAGTCCTCGGCAACAATTAAATTGGTTCTTATATTGGATTCAGAAGACAACTTAGGCTTCAGTTTAGTCCTGTGTATGCCGATAGAGGTTTTATCCTCTGCTTCAATCTCACGCAGCTTGGGCATTTTGAGGTCGAAGCAACCGTCCGTTGAGGCTCACGCTGTAGTGCGAAGCTATGAGTATTATCCGAGGCTTCTGAAGCTAGGTTGATGGGCAGATGTTGGTATCTGACATCGTTACCGGTCAGTTTCGAACATTCATTGTTTAGTGGATTGCAACAGTTCAATTTTCCTTGTTTCAGGAATGACAGACATTGGCTGGATTTGATTGTTTTGCATCCACTTCCCAGCATAAAGGAGATTTTTTGTCCAGTTCTCGCAATTGTCGATGACTATGCAATTTCTCTGATATTCGTCTTTAAAATCTGGAACATGTGTCGAACCTAGTGTTTAATTCCAGATGGGTGGGAAAACCAGCGAGCATGGAATGTTCCTCTAAGGGTTCTCGATGAAGACTTCTGAAGACACATATTTAACGCACATTATTTTGGACACAGTAGTGTTTAAATTTTGTGTTCAGTTGACGCTACCAGATAAGAGAGGAAAATTGTTCAACGTTTCTGGAAACAACAACGTGCTTCCGAGCTTTCGCGTCCGACAGACCTCGCTATCTGTTCAGGAGCAGTTGACTTCGAATTGGACCGTATTGAGATAGAACAAACTAAACCCTAGACCGAAGGTCTTCGGGTCTGGGGTTAGCCTGAGGCGAAGCGGTGGGGTTGTGTTTAGCCCTGATCACTGTTCTCGAACTATGGTAACAATTTAGATATTGTACGAAATATAAGGCAAGGTTCCGACGTATAGAAGCCCCGATGATTATTCGAAATAGAAACCTTGACTGTATCATTCCTCACATCTGCTAACAGCAATATGCAAATTCGCTGAATGGAAGAGTATTGGATAATCGTAGGAACAGCTCGTAGGACAATGCTGGACAGTTCGTACTAAGGACTTCACAGGACTTTTTCAACTCGGAAAGCTGCGGGACCCTGGATACTCTTACCGACTGCCCGAGTTGTAGCTTGTAGAAAGGTGCGAGGTTTGGTGACCTTGGTACGTATAACCGCCAACGCATGCAATACTTAGGGCTCGTGTAGTCCAGCTCGTATGTGTAGTCGACATAAGGTCAAGTACATATCTGGCAGATGCATGTGCACTTTCCTAAACGCACGAACAATCCTCGCAAGCTCAATGACGATGAGATAATATGGTACAACAAAACTCTCTTTATATGTGAGCGTGCAGACCTGACTGCCGAATGAAGGGAAGTGTTCTTATGAGCTTTTCAAAAATTTTAGTTGGCTCTATCCACAAGGAGGGAGTGTCACTCTTAGTAACCTGAGTTGCAAAACCCCGAAATCGTTCCGTCTCGAGTCCGGACACTTCAATTTTGGACTGCGATTAACATACATCGTTGGTCTATGACGACACCTGGTTGAATCTACAAGAGACTTCAAGAGGAGAATACTTTTGTCTAAGTATTAGGGATGTACATCGGACGGACAACCGAAAAAGGAGTAACAAATTCTCATGTTCATGTGCGAGTGACTCTTGAAGATATTCCAGGGACTATTCAAGGACCGTAGCAACTTTAAGCTCGATCTACATTGCTTGGATCATGTGAATGGCATTGGTACGAATTTCACTTTAAAATACTAGATAGTGTTCCAACAGTGGCCACGATCTCTGTCTCGAACTTCCACGATTAATGCATGTATTCAATCAAATTGTAACAGGATATTGGACTTCAGAAATGCAAAGAGATTAGATGAATAGCGAGACAGACCTATCATAGATTGAAGGAATAGAGAAAAATCCTGAATAAGAGAAGAAGTGCTAGAGAAGTGAACTGAAAGGAATAATACGCTACGCATGATTGTAGGTTTAGTAACTACAATCGACAAAAATTGCGCAATAATATCTGCTTTTGCAGATATTATTTCGCATTTTTTGTCGATTGTCGATTGTATTTTTGTCGATTTTTGTCGATAGATGTGGAAGTATTTTATTTTTGGTAGCTCAAAACCTAGTCGGATAGTTGAATGTTTAGCTCGAACAACTTGCTTGGAATGATTAAAGACAGTTTCAGTATTTTTTCTGGGATTGATATATGCAACGAAAATAAAATACATTAATATTTTCATTTTCAACTTTTAGATTTTAGATTTACATTAATTACAACTCTCCACAAGAGAATATTATTTTTTGAGTGGTTTGTGAATGGCATGTCAAATTTCTTATCTGATGATCTCACTGTCCCAAACTGTAACTGTAGTTATGGTGTTATTCAATGATATTTTTCATTATTATGAAAATTAAAAATTATTTTAACTCTTTCGATGAAATTTATCTTAGCTACAAAAGTTAAAAGATACGGAATTTTTTTTCAACATTCAACATACTTATACAATATAAAATTTTATTTTTTGTTATTTTTTATTTCTTTCAATAAATAAAAGTATTATTATAATAAATTAAAATTTGAATATCGTATTGTTAAATTCGGATTATAAGATCGTGTTTGATTTCACATATCAATATCCGTTGAGAAAATTTGAAAATATCAAAAACTGAAGATTGATATTGATTTAAGTTATAAAATCAATAAAAAATTTATTTTTGCAAACTATATTTTATTTTAGAAAAGAATAAAGTTTGATAATTTATGAATAAAATTTATGTAACAGAAAAATTGGTATTTTCCAAATTTATTTCATTAAGAAAGTTGAATATTAACATGGCTACAAATATTTTACAAAAAATTTGATTTTTTTATTTATGAATCTTAAATTTAATGAAATAGATTGAAAATAAATTTGAAATATCCATTCATGAAAAATTTATAAGAGCAAATTTTTTTAATAAGACATGTAATTGAAAATAATTTTTTAATTTGAAATGTGTATTTAAGATATATTTTTCTAATTATTCAAGATAATTCAATTGAAATATGACTTAACAAAATACAGTCTTGCTTTTTTTTCAATTGAGATTTGAAATTCAATAGAAAAATATTTGATAATAAGCATATTTATTCATAATTAAAAAAATTATTTGAATCTAAAAAATTTCAAAATAAGGACAAGGGATGAGGAGTATGATGCATGTGTTAAATATCTGATATCAATGTAATATTTTTTAAATGATAAGTTAAAACAAGTTAGAAATGTTAATCTTTAAGAGCAATGTGTGATAGATGACTAATGTTGCAAATATGATTTTTGGTATCAAGTGATGATTGTGATCAATATCACGAAATCTATTGTTATACGTACAAAAATTTAAAATGAAAATTTAATTTTCATTATTAGAAGATATAAATAGCTCTAAAAAATTTCAAGAAATCGATACAGTTATTTTTGAGCTTTTGTGAGATTCTACATCAGCCAGATTATCTTGACCATCAACATACTTCTATTGACCATAATCCTTCTACTTATTCTTGACACAATAGATCAATCAATAAATCATCAATAATCTGCAAGGAATTTCTTTTCCTTCAAATATACACGCAGCACGAAATATTAATGGTTCATGTAGATTCACGCATCCAGTTTACAAATCAATTAGCCTTGCTGCTGGCTAAGCCCTCTCCCACTTTGCATTTCCTAGCCGCCTCTAGTTTTCCTTCAAACTTGTTATTCAACGCTCTAATTCCTTTTTACGTTTGCTCTTGACCTTGTTGATGGATGGCGAGGGCTCTTGATGGCCAAGTGATGGCTCCTCGGAAAACTTAGTTCACATTATGGTGTCAATGTCCGTGGTCCAATTGCCTACTTGCTCTAGACAGTTACTTCAAAAAACTTCAGCTGCATGTGAAGGGGTGGAGAGCTCAAGAACCTTAATCTCGTAATACCTTCGGACGATGTTTGAACGTAGGCTTTTAGACATTGTCAACCTGCAGTCCTTCTAATTTGACGGCCATGGTCTACAATGATCCAAGTGGTCATCCTCAAGCCTGAATCAAACTTCCTTGTCCGTTTCCGGGGCATCGTTTCCGGGATCCCATTTTACCATGGCTAGAAATGAAATTTAGTGGATTTTAGAGGATAGATGGTCGACTATTTCTACATCATTCAATTAATCTCCTTCAACAACATATTTACGTGCTTCTAGACCTGATCTATAAACTGTATACATTGAGAAATGATAACCACTGGAGGATCAAGTCTTCAACTTACGTGGTACTCTTGCAAGCTTGAAGAACTAAGATATCACCTGACCAAAAAGCGACTTGAGTAATAGTGTTAGAGTTGATGTCTTTTCTCTTGAATATTCGATACTCAGTGAAGCTATTTTTATATAAGACTTTGTAAGAAAGGTACACAATGGGAGGACTTCCTCAATTCAAGCAAGAAAACATCTAGTAGTCTCGTGTTCGAAGACAGGAATGGATGAGAGCAAGAACTTTGAACCACTCCTTAAAGTCTTGTATGAACAGGATCAGCAATGTACAGTTAACGACATTGAGCTTTGAATGTAAACAACTACCCAGTCTACCACCTTGAGCTTCAAAACGGTGATCGGATAGATGTAAGAAATTACATACATTACTTATAACCCGGCTGTGGTAATAATGGATAGAAGGAGAGCATCAGTATTTGAAAACCCAACAGAAGATGCATTCATTTTCCAGTAGTACCCATAGTACCCACAAAGCCTCAGTACTTCCACCCAGATGCTATATCTTCATTGCTTCAGGCTAAAAATATGCAAAAAATAATATAAAATTCTCTTTGAAGACACGACAGGCTTTCATTATGACCACATTATTCGCTTTCAATTTTCAGAGCTACAGCATGACTGCCTTTGAAAGTCTTCCCAACACCATTATTACTGGAAATATCGCACGTAAGAAAACAAAACTGGAGTGGATAATTTATTGGGGGAATCGAATTCTTTGCATCGTCTTTAGTGTAGGCTTGGGGGTATCTTACTGTTTGGGTATCTTCGGTATGAGCATACTACCGAGTCATAAGTCAATGACTAGTGTAACGAACATCAAAATCTACTAACAAGAAGAAGACCACGACATCGGTAGAAACGAGGACATGTTTCCCTTTGTGATACTATTGGGGCCTAGCGCCTTCATCCTTGTACGGCTTGATGGGATCTTTCAATTTTCTGTTATCTACTTGGCCCCCCTTCCTCAAGGAAACAAGACCAAATCCACTCGATCATGCCGTCATTCACCGTCTGTTTCTGCCTACAGGAGGAGGACTTTGACACAATGAGAGAGTGAGCGGACAAATGACCAACGGACACAACAGACAGTGCTCTGTGTCCATCTCTCCATGCTTGGAAAGATGGAGAAATGAAGTGGAAATGGAAGAGAAGGCATTGTACTGCATCCGAAGGGACGCGGGGAGGTGGGGTTGGATGATGGGACCACGGAAGTGAAGACTGTTTCCTTGGTGGCTCTGTCTGGCTTGCTTGGATATTCTCTCAGCTCACTAGGAAAGTGTGTAGGGCGAGAACTCCACTCGCTCGCTCGCCGGTGTCATGAATTTCTCGTGCCAGCCCCTTGAATCCAGCACGGATGGGAGTTGTCTTCACGTCTTCGACTTGGCTTGACTGCCTCGAGAGACTGGGTTATGGTGGGGGTGGCCTGGCATTCGCCACTGTGAAATCTGGTAGGTTGGTAGGAAGTCTTGTAAGTACATACAGGGTCCAGATTCCAGAAGAATAGACTGCAGGTCTTTCTTGTCGTTGTCTTTGTTCGAGTACAGTAGTTATGATGAACAGCATCCCACCATCCTCTTTTCTTCCCTGCTTGCCCGCGGATCTTCAGCAATCCCAGACACAATCGAGATCCGAAGATGATCGCCACAGTAATAAGCTCATGGGTCGCAGATGCCGCGGGTAAACCCGTGAATATCGTCTTCCGATTCGAGATGTCGACAAATCATGCAAGTTGAGCTTTTCGCATGCTCGCTGCCTTTACGAACACAATGACGACGTTGTCAACAGGGTCGCCAAAGATCGGTATCTATGTTTGTACGTTGTCGCCAGTGCTACCGAGATTTCACATTTTGCTGATGGCTGATGGCTGGTGTGCATGTACAGCATTCTTCCAGTACGGACGAATGAAGGACCTTCGTCCTCTTTTCACCGCTGGCCATCGTGGAGGCATGACGGCAGGACAAGGTCGAGGCAGGGTGCATCCATCTTCAGGATAGTTGAAGTCAACTATGGCTGTCGTGAGAAAACGATCGAGATATTCGAACTCGTTCGGGCATTCATTTGTCGAACCTCGAGAGTGGCTCTACCGTGCACTGTTTGCCTTCTCGATGTTCGCGGCCTTTGCTTTAAGGAACAGCCACTGGGAACGAGAGAGAAAGTGAGGGAGAAGAAGAAATTGATAAATGCATGACAATGTGGGGAAAATACGGGGCTCGGTGCTGCAGACAAGCAGAATACGATATGGCGACTACAGTACACTGTTCAGAGTCCAGGTTCATGTGCAAATGGAATGATGAGCTTATCGACTCCGATTGAGTTGCACAGTTGTGTACTCGTCGTCGTCCGTCCATGGAAAAAAATAAGAATGTCGCCGGACGACAGCACTGACTGCGAACGAGTGACGGACATTCAAAGTCCACGGGCTCTGAGACAAGGGCGACGAGACGAGAGCTGAAGTGCGCCCCTCCGGATGAATACGGACCGGGTGGCTTCTCGCCATCGCCATCGACTGTACGTGGTCCTTTCCAGAGGAGGAGGAAGTGGCTCGCACACACAAGTTGGTGCAATGCTAGATAGAAGCAGCGGCGGCCGAGAGACATGGCAGCGAGGCAGAGGCAGAGGCAGGCAGAGTCTGACTCCGGAGAGAAAGTTGCGAGAAGCGACAAGCGAGGGAGAAGGTGCACGAAGAGGGGAGGGGAGGGGAGGGGAGGCGATGGAAGGTGGTGCTACCGAGGAGCTGCGTCAATGTGGTTTGCTGCTGGTGGTTGGGGTCAAGAGTAGACTAGAGTAGAGTGCAGAGTGCAGAGAGCAGAGGCAGCAGAGGCAGCAATAGAGTCTCCAGTCTGGGTCATAGTCTAGAGAACGGGACCGTACGCTGTGACGCTTTGTTTCTTATGGGGCTCGCTCGCGGGCGGGGCTACCAACTTTCTGAGCTTGTCGACGAGAAGAGGAGAGGGCCTAGGTGCTCGAGAGGATCGAAGCAATCCGGCAAGCTAGCGAGAGCTAGGCAGAGGCAGAGGCTAGAGGAGGCTAGAGGAGGCTAGCGGGGCTACAACCAACAACTACGCCGCCCATGCAAAAGACGCGAGAGAGCGCGTGATGGAG
Organism: Marchantia polymorpha subsp. ruderalis; assembly: GCA_037833965.1. Classification (NCBI taxonomy): domain Eukaryota; kingdom Viridiplantae; phylum Streptophyta; class Marchantiopsida; order Marchantiales; family Marchantiaceae; genus Marchantia; species Marchantia polymorpha. The sequence goes on from AP031357.1 coordinate 2,490,748, forward strand.
TGGGCTCGGGAGCGCCTCTCGCAACACAAGCGGCCGGGGCGGAGGAATTGTTTATGCGCTTGTTTGCGGAGACGACACATGTGGCGCAGGGGTGTCGATCGGTTTCCCAGATTCGAGCGAAGGCACGCGAGGGTGCGCAAAAGGTGACCGGAGGGGAGGGGAGGGGAGGGGAGGGGGTGCAGAGCCAAGGCGAGGGCAACGCCGCCAACAACAGGAGCCAGGTGCAAGCGGCATGGGGCCATGGGGGCCTGGGATCGGCTGCAGCAGCGGGCCAGACCACTTGGCGAGGGAGGAGTCATGACGACGACGACCGCTCTTTAGTTCGAGGCCAGTGGTGGGACGAGGCACTCGAGCGCCGTTCGTTCGCTGCCTGGCGCTGTGTCTGTCTCGAGCCATCCGCCCTGCCCTGCGCAGAGCCGAGAGAGTGAGGCTGCCATTAAAAGAGCAGTCGCTCGCTTCGAGAGATTTGACATCAGCCTCTAGAGCTCGTCATAAGTCGCTCTGCGCTGCGCTGCATCCATCGCCTTTCACCACCACCCCTCCCCTCCCCTCCCGTGCCCATACAGTTCACGCCGAGCCGGTCGTGAGCCCAGCCCATCGCATCGCATCCATCTCTCATGCCTCCATCCTTGCTTCCGATCGATTCTCGCACACGCCGTGCCGACTGGCGGTAAATCCTGATTAATTGCGCAAGAAGACGCCGCAGAAGAACAAGAAGAATAGAAAGAACACCAGATGGATAGACATCCCGGCCCCACCAAATCCCACCGACCGCTTCATTTGGTTACTCCCTCCCCCCCCCCCCCCCCCCCCCCCCCCCCCCCCCCTCCCCTCCCTCCCTCATCCATTCATGACGCTGCTGGTGAGAAGACTTACCGTGTAGGCGAGACAAACCGGCAGACAGATAGGCAGGCAGGCAGCAAGCAAGCAGGCGGGCAGGCAGGCAGACAGCGACGGGCGATCAGAAACACACTTTCTGTGAGCATGAGGGACGAGGGACGAGGGACGAGGGATCGAGCGAGCGAGAGCTTGAGAGAGGGAGAATTCGCAGAATCGGCCACACGCTTTCGAAAAGGGGGAGAAGAGGGTAGACGAAGACGAAGACGAAGAAGAAGGGGGATGAGGAGGAGGGGGGGGGGGGGGGGACGAATGGGGAGAAGAAACAAGAGCACGGGATCTGGAAAAGAAAGCGCGCAACGGCGCATCGGCACTTGGGGAACGAGGCCTGACCGGCGCGGACCTGCCCGGGCATGTCCTGCCCGCGGTCGATGCAGACAGCGGGCGTACGGCGGGGCGGGGGAGGGGCCGTCGCTAGGACAGACGGCCGGCAAGGGCCGAGAAAAGCGACCGTCGCCGTCGGGCTGGAAATCCGATTGACAAAGATTTCGGGAGGGTGGCACCTACAAAGGGGGATCTCCTCGGTCGTAGGTGGATGCGTGCGCGCGACATCGCGAGCACGAGCGCGAGCACGGGCACGAGCATTTGCTCTTGATTCTGCGCTGCTCCGTCGCTCGCTCGTCGCTTCTTCTTTTGTCCCTTCGGACAGCATCTCCGCTCGTCGTCGTCGTCCGCGCATTTACTGCGCCCGCAACCACGGGCCTCGGGCGACTGCGTAAGAGTAGCTGGCTCCTCCGACTTCATCGGAGATTTGGACCTTCCTCGTACTATCCAGTACAGAGGACAGCGCGAATATTGATCGCATCAACAACCTTCTCGGTCATGAGAATTCAGTGCGACTCCCTTCCTTTATCACGCACCCTCGCTTGCCTGATGCTGGCGTGCGCTCGAGCAGGGATGGGAATCATGGGACTCGGCATTAATGCTAAGGTTGCATCGGTGGGCCGGGCCGGGGATGAGCATCCGCCTGCGGCTCCAGTCCACGCGGATCCTGAAGGTTTCATGGGGCTGATGAGATCTGGTCACACAGGAAACAAGGTGGCCTCGGTCGGCCGGCGCGCGCGCTGCTGCTGCTGAAATGCTGCTGGAAGGTTTGCCGGAACACGGCCGCGAAGAGAGAGCAGGGACGCTCGATGCTTCTGTAACGGAATGGTCGTACGAGAAACGGGAAGAATTGTTGTGTCTCCTCGAGGCGTGATCCGCCATGCTCTTACTCGGTGTCAGAGTTAGAGGATAAGAGGGACGAGCGTCGCACAAGCGGCAAAAGGCTGTGCTCGCAGCACGACAGGGCGGCCGTCAGGCCGGACCAGGCCAGGTTTGCCCATCAAGACTGGAGCCTTGGGTTTCTGATCGGCTGGATAACAATCATGTTTAAGACAGCGGGGACATCGTGTGCCGGAATGGAGCCGCTCATTGGCGAGCGTGGAATTCACAGATGAACACAGCGAGAGTGAGAGCGAGAGAGAGCACGTGTACACAGAGACTTTTCACACCATGGGACATTTCGACAATTTGGCCATTTTGACATTTTGACATTTCGACACTCGAATCTCCACACTCTGCGTTGATCCCGACTGCAACTCCACCCCTCAAGGACGGCACGGCCCCGTATGCACACATGAATGTGCAATCCATCAACCATGCAGCGGAGTGTGTACGTCGAACGTGAATCGGATAAGACGTCGAACAGAGGTTACGCTCGACAGTGTCTGTCATGGATATATTGCAGTGCAGACACCGTAGACGACAGACGGGGCAGGGCAGCGGGGGCTCGAGAGATGGGGAATCGAAACCGCAGCTGAGGACGAGACAGACAGACAGACAGACAGACAGATGGGACGAGAGAGGGGGAGTGCATTGATGAGGAGAATCATGGAACCAGGTCGAAATTTTCAATCTCGCACAAATTTACTACTACTAAAATTAGAAAAAGCACATCAGTACATATAGACTTAGTCGACCTGGCAACATTGATTGAATGGGCCCACCTTTCCCTTGTGAAGGGCAGGCTGGTAATGGCGAATGGGCCTCTTGACCCACCATCTACTCCTACTGCTGTCACTCGCAGCTTTAAAACCAACACAATGACATGGTACAAAGTGATTCTCTAAAGTTCACACTGATCATCCCTCTCCACCTTACGAGGGGCCACTACAATGTTACACAGAAATTAATCTACACACGCAATTCAGAAGTTACCGAGCTAAAATCTAGAAGCGATGTGGAGGCCATGATGCAGATCTTGTGAGGGAAGGCTTCATCTTTTTGTCCTCCTCCAAACTGATCATTCCCAGATGCGATGGATCCTCCAACATCATTTTCGCCACCAGATAGCCGGCGATGGACCACGTCTGGTACTTCCTGGCTTGCTTTCCGATGTAGCGCCCCAGCTTTCCGTCGTAGTACTCGGGCCAGCCGTCCTTCGACAGTCTTTCTTCCACTAAACCTATTGCTCGACGAGCAATCTGCGGTCGGCCTGTCTTGATGCAGGCTGCTGTCAGCATCCAGAGAAGAACTGCACGCGGGCGACAAGAGTGCGGCAAAAACCACGCATCAGAAAGAGCCTCAGTCTCTGGGGTGAGCAAGCTGTTGGACTTTGTGACCTACGACGACAAATCTGCTCGGATTCCCCATTCCCTCGAGGGCATCAACGCCCGCCCACTTAGCGCGAAATTTCTTCGGGCTTATGCCAAAAGAATAAGTTTCTTAATGCTGTAAACCCTCCACCACATGTACCGAATGTTGCGGGGGTGCCATGCCCTCCTGCTGCAGGGCAGGCATCTAGGAGTGAGGTGGAATACTGCACCGAGGCGCAAAGCACTGCGCCTCGCAGGATTCCACCCTCCACAAACATCGGCATTTATGGGATCACAGTGGCTTTCACGTTCCCAAAGTTAATCGAGACGATCCCTAGAACCAGAGCCTCACATGCCGAGCGAGGCCTACAGCAATCATGCGCAGCTGCACCAGGCTTTTTCGCATTTTCTCGCCGGGGCAGCAACCCTAAAGGTGCAGCCCTAGGCAAATGCACCCCAGCGAATTCGCCCCCTATTCGTGGCCTACGGTGATGATCAGAAGTAGAGCGTGAAGCCCATGCGGCGAGCGCACGATGCTTGTCCGAATGGTCACGAGCACTGACATAAAATCTCGAGAGAATCCACGACCCTGACTGAATTCGGTCTGGACGGGATCCGAGTTTCTACTCCGACTGAACCTCGCAAAGCTAAACATGCCCAAATGCATCGAATCCGACCGAATTCTTACCTGGCCAGGATCCACCGTTGTGGTAACTCCATCTCGTGTTCTTCGGGTCGCACCCGGTAACAATTCGCCATTCATGACCTTCTAAGGCCGGATACGACACCTTGAGGGGCATGTCCCCGACCAGCTCCTGCCATCTTTCTTCGAAAAGATCCATGATAGCTGATGATTGCTCCGGTGTAGCCAAAGCTGACAGTATGGCGCAGCAATTTCCTATGGCGAACCAACGGAAATCCAGCCGGGCAGGGCTCACGTTTCCGATGAAGTACCCTCCCTTCATCGGCATGAAATCGAAGACCCAGTCCGGGATGGACTCGGGAATGACATTGAATTTATTTACAGCTGTGTGGGAGTACTCCTCTGTTTTGAATCGGTAGATGTTGTTGAGCTGATTGTGGTCGAGCCAAAAGTATTCGCGCATGTGAAAGCTCAAAGCTGTTAACCTCTTGTCTATGCGCTCGAGGAATTCCTTGCCGCCGTTCTCAGGCTTCAGCAATGTCCTCGCGCACCTCAGCGCCATGAAGAACAACGACTGGATTTCTATGGGGTATCCATAAATCCCCTGACAGAAACAACGAGACGAAACAACAATGCTGTCAGCAGGGCTTCCAAATCAGTCGCTTTTCACGACCTAATCAGACAACATGAGGCCAAGAATGAGCACAAGCCGCTAGAGCTGCCCGTGACAGAGCCAGAGACCGAATCTGACTCGACCGAAAGCGATCGATGATAATACAGTAAGCCCGAGCGAACCTACCATTCTCCTATCGATCATCGCACATCCATCTGCGCAGAGGAGTGTCGGGAAGGTGTCAAATCCATCTGAGAGACAGAGGTTTAGAATAAGCCTCATGCCCCGCTGGCAGTCGGGCGTGTCGGCAAGACTGTGATCTCCGGTAGATCTGGTGTAGGCTCGCAGTAAAATTATCCACCAAAATCCTGAGTCTACCGGTGCAACTCTTCCGATAGCACTCTCGCCGAAATCTGCTATCATTGTATCACTATTCCGCACCGGATCGTGCAGCACTTTGAAACTGGCGGGCATCACGCCTTCACCCAAAGTGAAGCAGTCAATACGCTTCTCCCATGCCTGGAGACGGAGCGCTTTGTTCAAAAAATTCCTCACAATCTCGGGCTCACCATTCATGAGAAAGGCCAGCCCGCTCGGAACGAAGTCCCTCACGAACACCTGCAAGCAAATTCACACACGTATCAGTGCCATTACATCGAAACGAATTTACCTACTGCGCCTTTCCGCAGCTAAATTTCCCAGGTACCCCAATTCCTCGACAGAAAGAAGTGCCCGAAGAAAAGCCGGCTCAAAAGCCAGCGATGAAATCCTACGGCGATTGGGGTAGGCGTCCACCCTGGGCAGAGCATCATGATAGCCGCCAGTGACCGGCGAAAATTCGAATGCCTCGGACCCTCATCCCCCAAATCGGGAACATTCTCGATGGACGTCGAGACAAGGAGACAAACGTACTGGACATGAGGTGGACGGGGACAGAGAGAATTGGACGAGAGTGTGTCCAGCCGTAAGGTAACCAAATCAGCATTGTACAGCACACAAACTTGATGTAGACTCGGCCGTCTACCAGAATCGGCAGAGCGTCACTGTAATTCAGACAAATCTAGCACCTGGTCAACCGTACTCGTCAGAAGCCAGCCTCCCAGGTGCGGGGAGGCTGAGGCTGTCCCACCTCAGAAATCCGCACATCCACGTCTCTAGTACGAATGCTTTGGATGCAGAGCGTCAAATCACAAGCAAATCCACAGCTGCAACATACCTGATTGTAATTGAGGGAGTCTTCGGTGGGATCCATCGCCGCAATGGTTCCCACGGGCTTGCCGCGGAAGTAGACCAGCGATCTTCGCAATGCATCCCACGCATCGCCAATCATGGGATGCGGCTCGAAGGGATGCCGGGGAGTGTTGAAGCCCCTCGGTGTGCTGCCCCGAGGGGTGTTGGCCGCCGATCGTGAAGAAGGTGTCACCATCCCATCCAAGCAATCGGAGCTTTTCACGGTCTCCAAAGTTTGCCGATGTCGGGGAGACCGGAGCTGCTCGCTGAAGGATCTCTCATCGAGCGACCTCTGAGTTTCAATTGTCGGATGGGATCGTGGCTTGACCTCCAGAAGCTTGGAAAAATCGAATCCATTGTCTGTAGTTGGACGGTACCCGTCTACATTCTTCCCGTGAGACTCAGTGTTGGCTTCCATGGACAGAGGGCTCACTGACAGCATATCTACAGGCATGAGACGAGTTCCGCAACCGCTCTATACGAGCTTGAGCAAGCTCCCCAGGGGCACCAGCAGCACCACCTCGTCCTCCGAGTGCCTCACGACCTTCGGTCTTCGTCAGCCCCGATCTAACCCTAGCCTTTTGAGGGTCCAATCAGCGATCCACAATCAACTACCGGTCAAGCTTCCTGGAGATGCATGCAGCAACCTCGTGTGCGTGCTGACGGAGGACGTGCAGTATTGGAACCGCTGATGCCGGACGCAGGGACAGGTGTTGAGTACTTGGGCCGGTTATCAACTTCTCTCGTTTATATGTGCTTGTCGAGTTGGGAAAAAGATTCCCCCAAAAAAATTTCAAGAAATTTCTACAGCTCTCGTATTATATGAATATCATCAATCGCCGGACCGATCTCCGAGGAAAAGATACGCGAGTGGCACGCACAAGCGGGTGGAATGATCAAAGGCTGTGTGCCAACAACTTCCTCGACCTCACGCAATGTCCACGTGCCAGAGGTCGAATTCGCTGCGACAATCTTCGAGTGACAGGGTACAGAGGGGCGGCGGAAACGAACGAAGGAACGAACGATGGAATGAATGGTCGGAGCTGTGAAAATTGGGATCGAAGCCTGAGCTCGAAGATGCGAGGAAACTCACCCCGCACTGGTGAGAGGAGCAGAAACAGAGGCGACTGCGATCTTATAAGACATCCACCGAGAATAGAAAGTGGTGCTGTCCAGAGACTTGCTTCTACGAGCGGCGGCAGCAGCTGTATCCGAAACAGAGTCCGAGCGACAGAACATTCACAAAACGGACACCTCTCTCTCGCCCGCACTCTCGAAGTCCTGTCGACGAGTCGAGCTACAACAACACCTCATATGCCTCCCTCTCCGCGCAACCCGAATCTCCTCTCCTCTCCTCTCGCTCTCTCTGTGAGTGCTCTCTGAACCGTGTCCCACGAAAGGAAAAAGAGCACCGAATGCTCCTCCTCCGAGCGCGAAAGAAGTTTATGTGTGGTCGGTCGGTCAGTCCAATTTCCTCACTCCCGTCTCTCGTTCTCTTCTCCTCTCTCTCTCTCTCTCTACCGGCACCGTGTGACGAAACCCCGTGGGCAGCAACGCACAACCTCGTGAGAGAGGCAATGCACTGCCGGTAGTTCCGGGTCCACGGGGAGGGCGGTAAGAGAAGGAGTAGTAGTAGTAGTAGAGTAGGCAGCAGTCGTAGGTTGGAATCAAGAGGTGAAACCTCGCGTGGTAAGTGTAATAAATCCACCGAGTAGTGAGTGACTCGCGAGCGAGAGCTGTAGATTGCCCGATTGGTCGTCGGAGGAAGATCGCCGTGCGGTCGGTCAGGTGGTGGCGAAGGCGATTGTGATGGTGATATTGATAGTGAGAGTCGGGGTAAGAGCTCGTAGTAGTAGTAGTAGCAGTAGCAGTAGAAAGTGGTAGTGTCACTCACTCACTCACTTCTTCCCTTCCTCACTCACTCGCTCACTCACTGCTCGCCTGCTGGTGGAAGTAGTAGCGGTGATGGTGTATGACAGGCGCGGTCCAGCCCGGCTCAGCCTCGCGGGAGTCAGTAAGGCCCCGGGCACGCAGTAATAGAAGAAGAGGCGACGGGACGGAATGGGTGGTGGCAAGGGCTGCGGGGCGGGAATGAGGGACGGAGAGTGATCGTGTACCACCACCACCACCACAACTACGACCTGAAGGAGAGAAATCACTGTCCGCGTATTTGTTTGTCCACCGCCACCAACCCCCACAACTCACGACAACAACGAAGACGACGACGACGACAACAACAACGCGTGGGCGGTCGAGCGAGCGAGCGAGCGATCGAGGCGGCCTGCACTCGACTCGCACTCGCACTCGCACTCTCTTCACTCTCCCTCACTCACAATTGCCCCAGCAAGCGAGCGATTCGAGCTATCGCAATTGGGGGCACGACTGTGGGCCAGCCGCAGAGCGCACAGCGCAGAGTGAAGAGCGTGTGTGAGAGAGAGAGAAATAGAGAGGAAGGAAGGAAGGAAGGACCGGGGTGTGCGAGGAGAAAAAGAAACGCCGATCCTCTCCCGGGAGGAAAATGAAATGGCGAAGAGAGAGAGAGAGAGAGAGAGGAGGAGGAGGAGAGTGTGCGAGTATGTGTGTGTGTGTGCTGGCAGCGGAGGCTCGAGCGGATGCAGAAAAGGAGACACGCAAGGGAATAGAAGAGCTTGTGAGAGAGAGAATATAAAGGGGAGAGGTCTGGTGCGTGACAGCTAGATGCTGGCAGGGGTACAAGAGCATGGGTAAGGTCGGTAGAACCGGATATGATGCGATTGATGAGAGAGAAGGGCTTCTTCCTTCGCGGTGGGCCCCATCGCCATCCCCCTGCTAACCCTCGACTCCTGCCAGAGAGAGAAACTAACGACGGAGCAGGAGAAGGAGAAGAACCCTAACCAAACCCGCAGAGCCCCAGCTTAACCCATGTCATGGGCATCGCTCACTCCCTCCTCCATCGCATGCATGATTGACCCGACCTACTCATCCATCCACCGTCGATCGCCTGTCATCTGCGCCACATGAATGGCCCCGTACACCGCTCGCTCGGACGGGGGACTTTAGTGCTGCTGCTGCTGCTTCTTCTTTCTGCTGTGTTCTTCGTCTGCCCTCTGCTGCTTTGTTTCCCGTCCGCTTAACAGGCGCCCCGCCCCGCCCCACCCCACCCTCACGCCATGGATTTGATTCGCTCACTCAGCCAGCCACCCAAGCCCCTTTCCGTCACGGACTCGGGGCCGATCGCATTTCATCAGCCGCGCCTTCGGCCGTCGTCAGATTCGGACTACAGTCGCCCCGGCCACTGACTACGACGAGCGACATGCATTTGCCTCTCTGGGCCGCCGCCGGCCGGCCGGCAAACTGGGTGCACAAAGTCAGTCAGGTCCACGATAATCCCTCTCATGCTCGCAAGCACGGTCGCGCTCTTCAATGCCCGCGGGCCGGCGGGCGGGCGGGCGGGCGGGCTGGCTGGCTGGCTGGCTGGCTGGCAGACAAGACGCAGCTTTTGGCCTCGCCTACCGCGCATTGTAGGTCCTTCCCTACCTGACCTGAACGACAGACACAGAGAGAGAGAGAGGGAGAGAGATTCAGAGAGAGGCGAGAGACTTCGCGGTGCCTGGGTGCCTGCTGCCGCCGCCGGCGAGTGAGCCGAGCTGATCTCAGCTGACCTTCGCTGATTCTGATCTGAGCTCACGCTCCGCGTCCCTGCCCTGGCTGTGGCCGGGAGGGGGGATGTCGACCCGTTTCGCCGGGCGCGGGCAGCTTCAACTGCTCGAATGTACTGCCCCGGCCCATCCGGCCATCCGACCCGTCCGCCCGCCGGGCCCGAACATGCTCCTCGAGGTTGAGCGGCCCGGCGGTCGTCCCCGTCCGGTGAGATGCGTGCATGCAAGTGAGGGCCGAGGCGGGAATTCGCGACGCTCTGGAGGAGGAATGTGCTCTCGCTAGTTTGATTGCCGGACGCAGGACGGAGGAGGAAGAGGTCCACTGCCACTATTCTGTTTCTTGAGTGCGAAGGTGTCGCATGTTCTCCGAATTGCATGTCCGAAAGTCTCGCATGCGGGCGAGCTCGTCGAGCGTTTGCGCTCACATGTGCAGGATGTGCATAATTCTGCGACCTCGGAAGACGAGGATTGTAGGATCATACAGTGCGCGCTGGTGGTCAGCCAAAGTGGACACCTTTGGGCGTGTCTTATGGCTAACCCTACCACAGCCTGAATCCTAAACGATTGCACGCCCTCGCTTGGTATACCGCATCACCTCGCGTCGCATGAGTCGGATGAATCTATGCAAGTCTTCGGGTGTAATGTACTGGTGCGATGTGGGGAAGAAGAATCTAGAGGTGAGTCAAAGTAGCGACACTTCACATCAGCCAGGAGGGTGATTAAGATTCTATTAGTACACGTACCCACAACCCCCAGGCTACAAGCAGAATAAGTGCAGGAAGGACTCGTACCGCTCACTCGTAGGCCTGGCTCGACGGGGAGGGGCGGGGAGGGGAGGGGAGGGGAGGGAGGCAAGGCCCACGGTGCCCAAGGAGGGCACCACATGGCGGGCATCGATTGGGGGGCGAATCTATTTTGGGTGAGGGGAATCGAATGGGGCGAGCGAGGGACGGATTTCGGATTGCAATCACACACATCCATCGCAAGAGGATGGATGGAGATTATTGATTAGGGCGACGCGCAGGTGCGGCTGCCTGAAGGAAACCCCCAGAGTTTCCACATCACGCTCTTGTCAGAATCACGCGAGACTTTACTGGAGCGCTGCTAAAAAAGATGTCACCGCTGTCCATCGATCAGCTCACACGCTCACATCGACATAGAGAGTAGGCTTGCTTCCCCTCCAAATGAAAGCGCTCGCAGGGTACCTCCACCATCTCCCGTGCTGCCAGCCTCTCGACGTCCCCTGCTTCTGTCCCTGCGGGTGGGTTGTGGGTTGTGGGTTACCTCTGGCTGGCCCTTTGCGGCTCCCGCTGCTAACCAGCTGTACCATGCTCCCACTCTTTTGACTCTTCATCTGTCTGTCTCTTCGCCACAACATCTGTCTGACTGTCTGTCTGTTCTGCGTGGCGAACTATGCGCTTCAAGATCCGTCGTGTTAGCAGAAGCAGCGATCACAGCATTAGGGATTTCGGCCCTCCCGCCCTCCACTTTCCGCTGCCTGGTTCAGTTCCCGGAAGCCCTACCCACTGTGTCCAACCATCGTACAGTGTACATCGAAGTTAGGTAAGAGCTCGGCTGCCGAGAGCGTCCTCACAAGACTACTATTTACAGCTCTCGAGCGCTTGCTTCTTTTCCCTCGTCACTCGTTTCGGCGGTTGATCACGCCCGTAGGGACCGTATGCACGACTTTTTCCTTCCGAGATGTTTGCAGTGCTAAATTCAGCTGTGCGCCCGGGGCTCGCGTTTATTTTTACTCCAGTACTTCCCTTCTTTCCCCAATTTGCTGCTGGTTCCGTAGGAGATGTGACCGCATCCATCTCCCACGTCGAGAGCTGGATGTTGGCACAGAGCAAATGCGCAGGAGAATTCGACTTTCATTCCATTTCAGTACATGCAGTACAGGCCCTCCTGCGGTAGGACTAGTCCAGTCTACTTCTACTTCTTCTTCTTCTGCTTCCCGCCTGACATTAAATTACGGAAAGATCGCCCACCGTGCCACGGTAGTCCTTGGGCAAAGGGCAAAAGGGCTCCTGCTCGGCAACGATTGTACCGCGGGACGACGGAACGTGAAGCAGGGCAAAACAAATCGCTCTCGATAGATTCGAGACGGACCGGACCCATGCTCGCATTGCATTCCGCTCGCCACAGATTCATTTCAGGACGCGTTCGAGCGGCCAACAACAACAACATATAACAAGAAAGAGCCCAAATTTAACAGATCGAACTAATTCGAAACGATTTTTTCCTCGCAGCCAGAGCGAGTTAGGCACGTCTCTATATATGCACTACACGTGAGCTCTCCGGCCTCAGAAACGACCAGTCACGCATTTTAAAATATGGGCTCATCAACCACGACGTCCTACTCCGACAGCTCTACCCTACTTCAGGGACTCCTAAACTGGGGGCGCGCTGCTTGTCGTTTAGCCAACCGACAGCCCTAGCCGCCCCCAGGGCGGAATCTAACCCTGGTCAGGTCTCCGGCCGGTCGTCACGAGTCTCTCACGCAAGAAAACCTTGCGCGAAACCGCGCAACTGTTTCTGTAGGTTTTGTCCTCCTTATCCGCGCGAGTCCGGGATTCCACCCCGCGCGGTTCCGCGCTCGTAACCGGGCTACCCAAAAGCCGTTTCGGACAGGACGTCACATGGCTTAGCTTTTCCTCCCGCTGCGTCCACTTTTCTCACCCTTTGGGCGTACCACGTGGGTCATTCCGTATCTGTTATGTGGTTACCCTCTGTGGTCTCCTCGTCACGCGGTGACCGGCGAACGGCGCTTTGCGCTTACTGCGTTGTTTCTTATTCTGGTCGGTGGTAACTCAACTCCCACTCTCTTTCTTTCTTTCCCACCGTGTCTCTCTTCTTCCCTCTCCGGTTTCTTTACACAAGATAAACTGCATAAAATACGCCTCGATGTTAGTCCTATGTTCGCACGTGACTCAGAACCTTTTCTCACATCGATTGATTGACTTCGCATTTTTGGGCCAATGGACACTTCCCATCTTTTTCGTTATCTGCTTGGCCCCGGCCATTTTCTGACCAATGGATATACACCGTATTTACTTTGGGTACGAAATGGGTGAAACTCGAGTCCCGTCCTCGCAGTAAGATTGGGTAATTAGATCCTACAAACACGGGGAATCTCGTTTGATTCTTCAACCATTTATTTGATGATAACACACATGGGGCAATAATAGAAAGATCCGTGTAAGACCCCCTCGAGTCTTACAGTACATGGATATAACCGAACGATGACATGGGTTTACCAAATAGTATCACGATGCTGAATATATTATATTCAATGTATTGTTTTATAATTATCTAAGTCAAATAATTCACAAAAACCTCGAATACTATAAATATAATCTAATGTGAGTATTGCTTTCATCCTTGGGAAATAAAGCCTATACTTGGACCATATTCACAATTATAAAATTAGTGAGGCCAATGAATGGATCTTCACTCATCTTCTTTCCGGAGGATGAATAAAACCAAATGTATGGTTTAAATTTCTACTTTTATTTTTGAATACGAAATTGTATATCCAATAACTAAATAATAATTTGGTAAGATATGGAACTTACAATACTTTTTTTCAACTTTGAACTGAAACACAACCTAACATTAACGAAACTTATGTGCATGATTTATCTATTAAAATATCATAAAAATTTACTAACTCGGGATATCCTTTCAGTTTATTGGAGCCGAGTGAAAAAAGATTACTCTCATTTGTAGATTAAAGAATTTGACTGAATAAAGTACGATGAATGTGAGTAAGATCTCACAACAGAAAGTGGCTCGATCAATGTCAAGCTCCATTTTTCTACGCTGTGTGATCCAATATTAAAAGCATTTTCAACATCAATCTACAATCCAATTCACCTGGAGATCTAAAAGTGCTCTTATACTAAGAATAATTTAGAGTCCATTCATGTGAAAACTTCTATCTGATGCTGATAAAAAGTAATAGAGTGTGAAAATTTTTGCAAAAGCTTGATACAACTTCCTTAGATGCAAATTATTGATGTTAATTCATCCAATAGCTTCAAGGTCTTTGTACTAAGGGCATATTCACAGTTCACAGCCTAACACATGATTCATAAATAGCAACATGATGCATGCACTGGACAAATTCAATGATAACACTGGAGAGAATCGATCTCAAACCTACTCATATACAATCTGTCAAAATGCTCATGGAATACATGTTTGGTTGTGCATAAAATGTCGATAAACCGATATTAAAATTACTAATTCCTTCTATCAGATAATCTAATAACTCTAATGGCGCTTTTTCCCATGATGGATGCTGAAAGCAATTCGAACGCATGTTGTTTATACATACTTTCTTCGATGATCTAATCTCATCTAATGCTCACATGATTCAAAGTCTAGCTTTTAAGTTTGTGTCAATCGCACTTCTGTAGAAATAAAAGAACCAGAACCACGTGTAATTTGTTATGGGTTAGCAAATAGCGCATTCAGTACACGAGAAACTCTTTGAAATATATATATGCATATGAAAATTTACTTAATAAAGAATAATTTAAATAATGACTAGGATGCTGATTGCTATCACAACCTGATACACATACAGCACATGATAAACAAAATGATCATTGAAGTATTGAAAATCTCCAAAATGAGAGATACAGATGTAATTATAATAATCATAGTTCACCCCCAACAAATAGTCACGAGTTTTCTGCATCTACTTCATGTGAATCTTTGAAGAGTGTAGGGTTTGAAGAGTTACCCTAGACGTTGCATGAGTCATGAAAAAAAGTCATGAGAGTCAAGCATGAAGTCATAATTTTGACAAAATAACCATACACATACAATATACTTCATCAGTATGCATTCTCTTGAATCACAAAGCCACACAATCCCTTATACCTCACATCTCCTTGCAAAATAATAACTATCAACAATCTAAAATTTTGAAAGATGAACATTCTAGATCTGTTTAAAATCAAGGGGAGAAACTGGGAAGAAAATCCTGAAAATTTCTCAAAAATAAAATTAATAAATAGAGAGAAAGTTATTTGTATATTTTGAGAGAACGGAACTGCAACTGAAATTGAACGCTGTAATCCTCTTCTTTTCTTGAGCGAGGCTAGTTTCTGCAGTTTGAGAGTCTTCTTGTCAATGATACGTATGGATATGAAGAATCACCAATATTTCCAACATGCTAATTCAAACAAACGTGTAACGCCTAGAATGAAATCATATAAGTATCACGAAGCTTCAAACAGAAGTATATTGCATTAGTGATTCTTCTCGAATTCGTTCATCCTTCGAAATCTGAAATTCCTAGGCATCATCGGTAGCTTACCTGACTCGTGCCATCAGCCTATGAAAGACGATTTCTGTAGTTCAACCTTTAATAAACTCCGAGGTTTCATTCATTAATTTTGTAATGCTCAATGGATAATGGCACTTTGGACATTGAAGTACAGTCAGAGATCCGGCCGGCGTCCGAGAACAACGGGCAGATCTAAGAAATGATCGACGAACATGTGATTTGATATTATACTCATCAGAGGCCAACATTTTACTTCAAACCTGTACCAGACCATAACATCATGCCCACCCATAGCATTACTGTACCTGTTCCCACCCATGTTATTCAAAATATGCCAATTGTATTATGTGTATTACCCGGTTACACCAATTCTTGGTTAGATCCGACAAACACAGCCCATATCATTACTTGTGCCCACCCATGGAAAGATAATGTCACCCAAAACCCATGGGCACCCAATGTTGGGCTCTGCTCCTCATACAATCACTTGGTGAGGAAAAAACTTGGCTTCCCAAGTTAATGAACGCGAATTTCATTATGGGTCTGCCTTCAACGAGCTCCAAAGAACTCGAAACATTTCGCTCGTCACCTTGAAGGGAGGATGCGTAGGAAAGAATCCAACATTTTGAGAAATTTATAATCTGTGTTACCAGGCAGTTGTACGAGGTCCACAATTATATTGTCACTTGAAACCTCTGGTCCTTGCCAAGTACCTGGTAAAACTCACCAACTACATTCATACTGACTGCATGATAGACACGTGCGTGGAATGAGTGGGACCCACTCCAGGAAAAGGCGTCGATCACCACGTAGGATCCCACATGACACCCAAGGATCTTACGTGTCACTATCACGAATCCCGTAATCCACTCAGAGGTCCTTCCGACAGGTTAAATAACCGGTAGGCAGCGTCTCCTTTGTCTTGTCTCAGAGAACGCCATGTTGTTGCAAAGCAAAGCAAAGGAGGAAATCGCTGGATCCTGGCGAGGTTGACCGGATGCGTCCGCTTGTTCTTTTCACCTTCCTTCGACTCAAAGGTAACTGCATTATCTGGCAGCCTGCCTGCCTGCCCGTATAGTGATTATTGTTTATCCGCATGGTACTACCGTACTCATATCAAGTTTGCAGAAGAAGATATTTCGAAATCTGCTCTGGAGGTCTGAACTGTTGCACCTTTTTCATTTATCAATAAGGATCACAATTTCATACTTGCGGTGGAACATTCAGTTTGCAATCGATGCATGATCGAGCTCTGCAGGTAAAGTACAAGTGTTACCTCGTCTTTATTTGCGATGCGTAGAAGAATAAAGAATGCGCTTTCCCAAACTGTTGGGTCAACAACGGATAGTAGATAAAGCCCTCCGGGTAACGACAGGCCGGACGACACTTACCACATGTCCCCGAGGTGAGGACAAGTAACTCATGGGGTGGGTTTATCCGGCCACTCCCGGTCAGACCTGGGGCTCGACTGTATTATGAAGTGGACGTCATGAGCTCACTGACCATTCCTCTCCTGGTTGAGTTCGACCGTACCACCGGGGGACGGTCCAGGCGCGCACAAGAATCGTGTGACCAACACGTGTGCGTCGTTGACAGGCGCTTCGGCGCCGGGGGTCAGGTCTTCGCGAGGAGGAGATCACCGAAGTGAATGCCCTGAGTCCGAAGCGGGTTCGAGAGAGGACAATGGAAGGTTAGATATTATAACCGGCTATCTCATGTCAGACTACATGACCCTCGTCCAGGTCAGCAACATGTGGGCGAATTGACTTCGAGATTCAGCACATTTTCCCGCAGCCCGGAGCCTCCTAAATCCGTTTCCCCATCCAGATTTCGAAAATATATCCATAGACGATAAATTCTAAAAGGCCGGCGGACGAAAACCCCCCCACAAAATAAGCTAAAATAACCAGCGAGCGAACAGGTGGGAACCAATTCCGTCCCCGTTCTTCAGCACCGAGCCAGCAAAGACCAACACATCAGGTACTGACGGTAGTAACTTTTGGTAGCACGAAGTACACCTTTTGGGAACTTACACGCACGCAGGATTCACTTCATCCACTTGATAATTGACAGACTGCAAAAAACGGGGAAAAAATCCACTGAAAAGTTAAAAGGAAAGTAAGTTGCCTGTCTGACGCTCCTGACAGAAACGAGATGTGCAGAAAAGCCAGAGAGAGAGAGAGAGAGATCATGAAGTGGAAACCTGTGAATGACTGGATAAATGGATGAATGAATGAATGATGTGAAGTGGAGTGAAGTGAAGGTGAGGGCAGGACACCGCAGGGCCTGGACTGGGGTCATATGGGAGGGAATCTTGGGGCTTAAAGGTTAGACCTAGGGAGAGGGTGGACGTCATCAGCACCCAGTCCAAAAAGCGGGGTTGTTCCTTGCAGCATACATCGGGCACTTGTTCATCTTCCGACTACTACTGCTACTACTGCTACTACTACGACGTGGGAATAAGTCCACCTAACATGTCGTCACTCCTCACGTTTGCATCGTTTGCATCATTTGCATACTCACTCTGGTCAAAAAACACACGTCTACTTTCAGAATTCGAATCTCTTATCCCTTATGCTCTGCCCGCCCTGGATTTCTCTTTTCCTCGCCGCGCTGCTCATCATCACACAAGTGGGCGCGCTGGCCATCTGAGGAGGCAATTGACTTCAGACGTTTCATTCCGTCGCAATTGTTGCTGCTGCTGCTGGTTGACCTTTCTTTGTCCCGCTTCTTCGTACGCTTTTAACCCCACCAAAGAAGGGGAAAAGAGCCAACAAAACCTAGGACATTTCTTCAATAATGCGGTTGCTCCGCTACATGTCGAACGCATAAAAAATAGTTCTTGGATCCTCGTATGCTCTGCGGATATTCACCTGAGAACTTCAAAGAATCATATGTCCGCGCGCACCGTTCTAAGTTTGTTTCCATCATAGGCGCATTATTTGCGCATAATCAGCACCAGCTGCACCCGAGGCAAAATGGATGCGAATGCAGGAGGGAACATTCGGAGCTTCCCTCCTTTCTCCATCATGCGGTGAAGTGAATTGTCGACCGGTCCCTACTCCAGCAAAGCCCTACAATATCATGCAGTCTTTTCTTTTCCTCCCCGCTCCGCCTCCTGCTTTCCACTTGTCGACGCAGGTTCCTTATGGCACGGATGATCTGCAACCCCGCAGACGCCGAGCGAGCGAGCGAGAGAGCATGTAGAACACGGTACACGCCCGGGGAAATTAAAAAAACTGACTCGAATCATAAGAAAGCAAAAGTCGAATCATCGCGGCGGGGGCAAAATAATTCATCCACTGCAAAGCGCAGGCAGGCAAGCAGGCAGGCAGGCAGGAGAGGCAGGAGAGGCAGCAGCGTCGAGCATATTCCCTGCAGACCGGCAGCAGCTGAAGCCAGGCAGAGGATATTACAAAAATATTATTTGCTCCACCCTCCAGAGAGAAGGAAGAGGACGAGGACGAGAAGGGTGAGGGGGCGAGGAGGCAGCGCTCGCGCTCGATTCCTCGTCCGGGCTGTCTCCCCAAACAGGAGGGGAGCTCTGTGTGCGTCCGTCTGTTCTGCCTAACACAACAACCGTTGCGTGCAGGGACTGTCTGGTTCGAGCTTTAAGCTTTAACGGTAACGGAAAGGCGTCGGAGTCGTCGGCGTCGTCGTAGATTCCGAAGCAAAGGCGCCTGCCGCTCTCTCCGCCCCCTCCCACCACCTCACCTCACCTCTCTCTCTCTCTCTCTCTCTTGTTCTGTTCATTCCCTGCTCGTTACGAGGACGCTGGGGCATAACGTACGGGACGCACCCTCTGCGTGCCGGCGGGAGCAGTCGTCGGGAGTCGCCGGGTTTTACTATATAAGCTTTGCAGCTCTCGGATGGCATCACCGACTAATCCAACCGCACCTCGCGCTCTCATTAAGCCCCGCCGTATGGCGCTCCCTCAGCTTGCTTGCTGACTGTACGTCTGACCTGTCTCAAAAGCGACATATCATCTTTCGTACCTGTCTCCGAGAACGGATTAATGTATGTCACTGACCCTACCTTGAATGAATTGGTTGTGTGGGCGTTAGAATTGAGGCTTCCTGTAATTCCTGAAAATTCCTGTGACTTCTTCCTCCATAGCCTCCATATTTACCTTGTACGACGACGACGACGACGACATGGGGTCTTCCCATCCTTTGGCTCTCTCCTTCGGTGCTACCTTCTGTGTCTATGTAGCCCTGTGAGACTTCGATAAATTCACACCTAGGGGTATGTATGCTCAGTGCGACTTCCGCTGATTTTCCAAAGCATAGCTTTTCAAAGAAATATAGCGCTCGAATGTCAACGTTGTACATTGCTTCGTTATCGGGAAACAATACTTGGATCCAATTCCTGCGATGAGGAGGTTCAGATGGAAGCAAACTACTGGGAAAGGTATGCTAGGTGCGAGGCCTAGGAGTCTTTCTGGGGCGCTCAGAGCTGGTTTGTGAGTGTGATTCACTTGCTGGTGAGAAGAAACGCGCTAGAAAGAAGAGTCACGCCAGATGCAGAATTTACATCCTTGTGTAGAAAATGATAGTCGTCAATTTGTTCTAGACTATTCTCGAGTGAAAATCAGCGATCGAAAGATCGACTTGACTTGATAGACAGACGACTGGAAACGACATGCATTAACGCTCGCAGTTCCTCTGTGGGAATCCTTTAAGGCTTCCTGCACAGAACAGTCGTGCCCTGCCCTTTTTTGTTTGACAGCTAAACTCAGCTCAAATGAATTCTGCTTTTGGTCGCTGACCGACTGCGAAGAGCCCACATGAAACACATGAAAAATGTTGCGAAATTGCGGAGAAATTACATGCCACCTTCATGGAGAAAGTTTCCATGGATCGAAACCTCACCAACCATTCGTCTCCGTCTTGAGTGTGAGAATGTAATACATATTCGGTCGGACTGGACTAATTTGCAGGTCATAACAACGAGAAAGAAGGAGAGGACGAATCCTGGGATGCGAGACCGGGCACACCAATTGTGGTAAAGTATGCATACTTGATTTGTGACAAGGTGTGGTCTAATGATTCATCAACACGCACGAAATAACAAAGTTCCCCGAGCACTATCTTATTCTTGGATTAGGGTGGAGGGCGCCCGGCATCCAACCTCAACAACGCACCATTAACGTGACAATATCCCAAAAGCCTTCTTGGTGTAATGATTCGGCGGAGCCTCCAGCCACAACATTCTTGTATAAATGGAGAATTTATGCACATAACTGAGTTTCCAAGTCATTTCGTTTTCGTGCACATGTCTACGCAGGCTGGAAATTAAAGGTTCCCCACAAGTTGCAACATACATATTACACACAAACCAAGTCATGATCTCACGAATGTATGCAGCTAAATGTGCACCGCTGACACCCAAAGGTTCGTTCAGGCATCAACAACGCAAGCAGCCGTTCACAAGTGTGATCACTTTCTCTTGAAGAAAAGCATCGGCAAGATTCTTGCTTCATATGGTGGACTCTCGTTTGCATGTCTAGACAGTCAAAGAAAAGTGCGTACACGAGAACCGCTCCCTTCTCATGTACAGTACCATTTGCATCACACATACTATAGAGAGGAGTTTTTGTCACTTTGAGCACGACTACCGCAAGTTTAAGAAAACTCTCACCCTCCACTTTTCTATCCCATGAAATGATATATTTAGATGGTGACATCTTTGAAGCACTCAGCAACTCCGTCTACATGATCCATTTTCCTTCCCCGATCCTTCTGTGACCTGCATGTGCAGCATCCACAACTACAACTACAGTGAAAAGCACCAACCGAGTCAAGAAACCCCAAGCTTATGTTCAGACCATGCCACCAACATCATTTTCTGAAGACATCTGAAGTCAACAGACAGAAACCACTGTACCGATAAGGGTTTGAGATGGAATCCCAAAACCCCCAAATGGCAGAGCGTAAAAGAATCGAAATAGCAAAAATTATCCCTAATCAACTCCAGGACTAGAGGAGGGAAGACCGGTGAGACAAATACTTCAAGACGATGACCTGAAGAGAAACACACGAGGCTCGATAGACGATTAAAGTATCGTATTCTCTGCTAGCACAGTTCGACCATCCTGAAACCAGAATCTTGGTTGCCAGAAATCGGACACCGAGAGATAAAGAAGGCCCACTGCTATTTTCCGCAATTTTCTTGAAAAAAATCGGAGAGTACAGCATGATGACGATGACCATCGCTGCTCAGGATCTAAGAAGTAACATCATATCAGAGCAGAGCAGAGCAGAATAAATCCAATTATAAGCAAACTGTTGATGGATCTGACGTCTCTAGGCCTTGTCTGTGTGCGAGGGTTTGTTTCATTTTTCCTGGTTCCAGGGAACGAAGGTCATTGGGCACTTCCATCTCAATGAGGTCAGCAGCAGAAGACCTGCACATCCATTGGACCCAATTGGAAAGGGCCACCCAAGGGCCAAGCAAGTGCAATGGAGCCCCCCCTTCGATGCGTTTTTGGGGCCAGCGCCCTATTCTCTCTCCGTCTCTCTCGCCACAGTCCTACCCTCTCGCTAGAACCAAGGCAGCTCATTGTTCTTCTTCTCTTCTCGTCTTCCTTCTTGGCCTTTGGCTCCTCGGTCTTCGTGGAACTACGGATTAGTGGTGTAATTTCGTCTCAGTATGGATGGATTGGGGCCCACTGGTTCATTCCAAGTGTGGGCTTTGAAAAGTTTGGTTATCTTGTTACAGGTCCGCTGTCTGCTTTCAGATAATGTTGTAAGTACAGTGGCATTGTGGGGAGTTGTGTACAGAATACGACTCTCTTCCTCCCTCTCTGTTTCACATTTCGGCTCGCTGGAGAGAGAGAGAGAGAGAGAGAGAGAGAGAGGGGGGGGGGACAGTAAAAGGATTTTACATTAGCGCAGGTGGAGACGAGAGTTTGATGTTATCGATGTGTGAAAAAAAAGATCTCTTCTTCAAATCTCTTCCTGGCATGCCCGGCGAGGATAGAAATGTCGGTTGGCCCAGTACAGAACTCCTCGAGCGAAACAAACATGCGCAATGATTTTGACCGAGTTTTGAAACAAATCGAAACAATTATCAATGGCGCTTCAACTCAACGAGCCTCTGAAGAAAAGGAGAGGAAAACGAGAGAAGTTCAAGCAAATGAGACCTAAATTCGGAGTTTTCTTTCAGGGTTTGACCCCGTTGAATGCTCCAAGGCAACCGAATTGCAGCTGAAACAGCGCAATATCCTCAGCTTCATGAATGGGACCCATAATCAGCACTTATCCAGTTCAATAGCTGTCTGTCTCGCTAGATGCATGTCATGTGACAAACACGAGGATTGAGTGCTGCATTATCAAATCTAGTCAACAATCCAAGCTAGACGTCGCACACAACGTACTCAAGGACCCTTGCTTAGGGACTTTGTGCATATGACCTGAAATTTGCTGGATTAAATGGGGCCCAATTTAGATAAGAGACCTGTCTTGATTACTTGTTTTAGGTCAAGGAAATTCTTCCGTAGGATCCAAATTAGGGAGGCCACATAATCCATCATCTCGTTGTGCAACTGTGCTCATTCCAATACTCCATGGGCCCAAGCATAACGTGGACCTGGAATCTTACGTAGTTGTTTAATCCAATCCAACCAGGTTGTTTCCATGCCAGTATACATGGGACTCGCCTATTACTCTTCCAGAATACTCGCCCGCAGATGGGACACCGACCTCGTTTGTTGCTTGAATCTGCAGAGAAGTGTGGTTGAGATGCAGACATAAGCTTTCTCGAATTCGTCTGGAAAATACAATCGTGGACAGGGACTTTATTGGGGCCCATTTTGCGTAGCAAGAATCTTCTCACCTCCATGTTACATCCATCCATCCATCTATCGTTTTTGCATGTGATGTCACCAGTTCAGATCCTCGTCTGCAGGGCATAGATAGTTCGCAAGCGAAACGAGATAAATTTGGGGATGATTGCAAATGGGACCATTCATTTCCTCTTTATTCTTTCTGTTGCTGCCTTTCTTTGCTCCCCTTGTCCGGTGACTCTGTCCTATTTCTGGATTGTTCATCACATGTCCCAGCATTTCTCAGAAATGAAAATTTAGATTTTGGTCTTTTTGACGTCACCTCATCCACCATGTTACAGACATTCCTACACCGTTGCATATCGTATGAAATGTGCAACTGTATGTATAAGTACATAGACACGCATACAACTTGCACCTGGATTTGCCTTACTAAGCAAGAGTGCGATTTGAACCAGTGACTCAGATATCACATCAGTTGTTAACATATGAACTTCAACTGTGTCTTCAAATTCATCATTTCAAGTGTGGGGCTATTTACACGACATAGCAAGAGCCATGCGGACGTGTGGCATTTGTAAGCAGGCAGTAAAAATAACTATCCACCTTTGTTAGTTTCTTGCGTGTATTATTTATTTTACGAACAAATATATTGCATGGGTGGTGGATACATTTTCATTGTGCATGGTTTACTGCAACGTATCTGATAATGGTAGCTATCAAAAATGCGGCAAAGAGTATTAGCAGAGCTAATGGCGGAACTTGGCACTCCTGCACGTCACACAGATCACATGAAATAGATCGAAGGTCCCAGCTTTTGATGCAGGAGAACAGGGGCAGCAATCTGAATCATATCGCATCTCCCGGATATTAGGTCTGCGATAATCTCGACTACACTCGGCGAGGTAGGTCATCATTCGCCTTTGATGGTTGTCGTCTCATCTTTCCAAATCTATGAACTGCGCCATTGTCGAGCTACTCATGCGCCATGACCCACAGACCCAAGCACTGACTGACTCGCTGGCTGCCGAAATTGGTTGTTCGAAGACTGGGCTACACTATTATCACGCCCCTCCTCGTCCTCAACGGATTATCTGCAAACCAAATCTTCATGACGAGTTCGGACCAAGTCTCTCGCGTTGTTGTGCTGGTGGACTGCGCGAGCGATTTTGACCGAGGAACAAGTTGCGCCCCTGTACTCGCGTGTCTCATGATGAGGACTCGAGGGCCCAACTTCCCCCCGCACTCACCGTCCGAATCCACCATTCCATCCACGGACGCGTGACCGTGTCGACGGTGAGGTCCCCACACCGCGCTACGAAGTTCGACCTCGACCACGCCAGGCGACCAGAATGTCTAGACTACGTAACGCCCGTTTGACTTCCGGACGTCGGACTGACGGAAAGACTTCAGTGCGTCAACGCGCAGACCTCCAGTTTGCGTTCTGGGGGGAGGACCTCGGTGAACCTTTTTCTCCCAACACAAGCCGCGCGATCGGAGCGATCTCACTGCCGTTTTAGAATGAGTAATTAACTTAATTACTCTAAACTGCGGTAAGAAGACTCCAATCATTATTATTTTAATAAATTATATGCCGATAACGACAAAGAGCCTGACCTCGTCCGGCTGGGTGACACGTCGGCTGCGCAGTCCAACCGGACCGCACCGACCCAGCGGCGCCGAAACCGGCCGACGAGCGAAAACCCCTAAACTTGAAAGGAAGCGAAGCGAGCTACGGCGGGAGATGAACGGCCGAAGTTTACGGCCGAAGTTTCGAGCCAAAGACTTCTTGCTGAAGGTGATTCCGGTAGCCCAGACGGCGCCAGTAGAAAAAGAGTGCAAAAGGTCGAGCACTCTTCTTCTTCGGCCATTGTCTCCAATGTCGCCGATGTCGCCTCGAATTAAGCCTTCCTAGTGCGCCGAATCTCCTGCAATCTGCATTTTGTGTGCTTGACGTGATCCTTATGTGCGTTCTTGAGCATTTACCGTGTCCTGAAGCTTTATTCTTGGCCGAAACGAGAGGAGCAGCAAAGCACTGTGCTTCCGACAATTCTAAACTTGCCAGCGACGAGATCCACGTACTCATTCTCATACTCGTTTCTTGTTTTCGCAACTTGTCTTGAATAACTGGATGTGAGTCTCACGAGCATCTATGGGAACTTCAATACTATAGTATTGATGTCTACAGAATTCACTCTGGATGTGTTCGAACATCGGTGGCAAGAGTTCGATACGTTAGGAGGATCCATATTAGAGATGCTTCTTTCTTTGATCTGGCTTGACACATTCTGTCGAAGTTCCTATCGTTCGTGAGTTGCGGGTTGAATGTTCCGCATATCTCCATACGGAACAGGGCAAGGTTTACAAGGGAAAGAAACATGGTCTCCATGGCTTTTCCAAGAAGCAAATGGCTGGATTCGTACACTGGGACATTTTAGCAGTCAATTGAAGTATTATTGATCTTGGCCGTGGTTGCAATGGAAGATGTCAAGCAGATTATAATGCTCTCACCCAATGGCAAACCAATTGTTCCAACCGGAGAGAAGATGCCTCGGGAGGGAACGGCGAAAACACATACAGGGGACAAAGCGCTTTTGGATATTCAGCAGGCTTTCTGGTATGTGGGACGGAGGAAAGAAGAAGTACATGTAAAGTCACGAATGAAAAGTATTAATGATTGGGATATGTAAAAAATAATTATTTAAATTATGCAACATATAGAACTTGAGAGGGGGATTTTCTGGGAATATGGGAGGAGGAAGGAGCTTATTCTGACCGTTTTCGGAAGATCTCCTAGCTATTGTGCTTCCGTTATTTGAAGTGCAGTCCCATGGTAGAGGGTCTTCATTACTGTTGGTGCAGTCTTCCACTTGAGGCTCATGTTCCTTCAGAGAACTTGGAGGAAAGCTACGGAAAGCTCATCACTTGCAGAACGAGATCTCAACACCCGCTTTCCAATGAAAGCGGGTGGGGTCTTCTTCCCATCTTTTTTGGGTATATTGTTCGGTACCCTTCTTTCCAGAAAATAGTTTTAAAAGTAAAAGACTACACCAACTCTATGGGAGAAAGGCTTTAGGTTAGTCATTCTCCTACTTTTGACAAGCATGTTAATACAAGCTAGCTTGGAATGGGATATTGGAAAAGGATACAAGCAGGCACTAAGAACACAATGAAACACTATCCATTCAGTTTTTATAAAGGCCGGATATTATTCCACCCTAGCTTCATAAAGCAGAGGAGAGAGCAAATGTTCTCAGTGATAGATCATTGTGTCCATTGGGAGTCTAATGTTGCATACTAGCAAGTCCGCAGTTCTTGTGGTGACTTGGAGTCTAGTGAAGCATCACTAATCATAACAATCTTTCTTTTTTTCATATAAGTCAATTGAAGATGTGCCACACTGCAAAAACGTGTGTAGAGTACTAGATGCAGAATAACAGCAAAGTATAAGCACTTATTCACCTATCAT
Organism: Marchantia polymorpha subsp. ruderalis; assembly: GCA_037833965.1. NCBI lineage: Eukaryota > Viridiplantae > Streptophyta > Marchantiopsida > Marchantiales > Marchantiaceae > Marchantia > Marchantia polymorpha. The sequence continues at coordinate 2,516,902 of AP031357.1, forward strand.
GGTAAAGCCTATACCCACATCTAAAAAGTGATTCCAAAACTGCCATGGCGCTCCATGAACTTCTAAACTGGATGAAGATGTGACTCTTATTTATTGATAACCGCGAATCTTAGCATACAGCTGATCACCGGAGTTCCTCCTCCATGACAGTAACTCACGAGAAGTCATGGTCTGTTGTTTTACTAATAACCAACCGATTAACAACTCCTTATACATGTAGAGATCTCTAGGTTTTACTAGATGTGAGTATCGATCGATGCTTTCTACAAATGGAAAGACCATTATTTTTTTTCAGCAGTGCATAGAATAAATTATAAACAAAATCATCTGTATAGATCATCTCGATCTTCTAGAGTGTCAGCTTGTTCATAAGTGTGATCTAAGATGCATTCAGGATTTTGAACATACTCGCATGTTGGCATGCAAAGAGATTGAATAATGTATTATCGAGAAGAATGATGATGTGTGGAGTGTGGAATTTGCAATATAAGAAGATAGGATAGATTACAAGATTATCGACTGTCAGCGAGATGTTTTGAATCAAGAACATATTCGAGCTTCATATGTCACATGCATGGTTTTGTCATGGAGTATGTACGACACTTAAGTGTCATGGTTTTATTCCATGAGTTATATATTTGAACCAAGTCCTTATATAGTTACTAGACTTTTATATGCTAGGTGCTACTGCCTAGCTTATTATGTCACAGACTTGTGTACTTCCGTAGATTATAAAAAATGAACATGTTTTCTATTACAAATGAAGAATCTATAGCATAACATGGTATCCATCAAAAGCTAGCTAGAAAAGCTTATGTCACAATGATCTATGGAAATTAAGCCATATTTCTAGTAGTATCAATAAAAAAATTATCGTGGTTGTCAATTATCTTGATATTTTACAATCACATATCCTCATATACATGTACAAATATATCATCAAAAGCAACAAGCTTAGAATTACAGGAGCAATGTATTATTTCATGTAAATGAACAAAACTAAATTAATGAGAATGATTTTTAATCAATCTGTTTTTTGTTTATACTCAAATCCAATCTGAATATATGATATAACAATGTGAATATGTGATTCGTCGATGCAAACTTTTCACAGAAACACTGTGGCTTTCACTGAAAAACCCTAGAGTGTCATGCGAAAACTGTTGCTAGCTCTCTTAATTATAGTGTTGTAGGATTTAGTAAATTAGGTTTTACTTAAACCTTAATTCTAAATCTCAACATAGATAACCTGAGTTATCAGAAGACTGGATATGACTCATAACAGATTTCTAGTAGATTTAACCACTATTGTAATGATTTTTTTGTGTGTTTACATTAAGTTTCATTTTTACATGCTGATAGATTAGATGGCTTTCCAACTTACATTCATCTAAAATCTACTATGATATCATTCTTGACTACATTGATAATAGTGTTAAAAAAATCAATGGAACAAATTATGAACCAATTTAAATTATGATTTCTTTTGATTTGTTGATCTTGCATGTTTATGGACAAGTGATTATTCAAATTATAAAATAATCATATGAATTGGGCACAATTTTCATTTTCATAACGTCCTTTGCAATGAATGAAATATGAATACGGAATCATTTAATAATCATAAATTAGACATTTTTGTTTCATGAATTAGTCAGGCACATGCATATTTAAAATGTTAGTAATTTATCAAGTTTTTCTTACTTATAGTTTTATTAATCTAGTTTGTAAAACTAGGATAAATGAATATCAAGAAAATTGGTTATAGTTATCAATGACATATACATGAATTTTCTAAACTCTTAGTAATATTTTTATTTGCGTGATATCTGTAGAATTAAACCATATGTTTTTGACTTGACTCTCTTGCATTTCTGTGCCTACGTGAATAATTTTAAATATGATGAATAATTCTTATAACCTAAAAATTATATATATATTCACCAAAAAGAAATCTTTGATTAATATATTGTAATAAAAAAACACGTATTTATATGAAATTAAACCAGACATCTTTCAAATTCAAAAGTTGAAAATACAATTTATATGAAATTTTTGGAATTAAATTATTTTTCAAACAAATGTTAATAAAAAAAAGTTCTTCAATTTTCAACTCTAAAAAAATGTTAAACTCATGAATTAATAACTCATGACTAATAAACTCCTGATCTTATTCAATTATGCGTTACATATTAAAAATGTTCTAAGACTTGATAAATATCATGAAAGTTTAAGATTCGATTTGTATAGAATAAAAGAGCATATCCGAAATGTCATACAATCCAATTCATGTAATTTAGGAGAACAAAAAACTCTACAAAGCATTGTAAAGTAATTTACTTTACAATGCCTTGAAAGATATGACAAGTGAAGTATTTCAAAAAAGTTTACCGAAATTCATACATAATATCTAGAATATGTTTTTCCTTGCAAAAGATAAGTTTTAGATAATTTATTTTCTATTTCGAAAATATATTAAAATTCATGCTTAGATTTCTTCTTACCATTATTTTTAGCTTGAAGTGTATATAGATATCTAATCTTTTGGAAAATTATGTCTCTTTAGTATGAATTGAGTAGAGAAAGTAGTGTACTATATATATAATGCACAAAAAGCGGGATGCTTAAAAAAATTCAAGAATTATTTTCTCATACGTAAGCATCAAGTCGAGAACAACTTTGCCTCGGGACGATAAAACTAGGATGAAGAACTGAAATGAAACACAGCGAAGATCCAAAACCTGATACAATGAATCAAGGTTCTCATCAGCCGAACACAACTTCAAGTCGTCAGTCAGCATCAGATTTCCTTCGAGTGTAACTGAACGTCGCGTTGTAGCTCGTGAGTCGCATGAGATCAATCTTCTCTTCTACCCAATGAGCGAAACATCCTTCAGAGGGTAGCTAACTCTATTTCCTTCCTTCTATATTTCACCCAAAAGCACATGCTATAACATATGTTATTCACGTGGAGTAAATGAAGTTGACCCCCCACCAATTTCGTCGGATCTCATTCACGAACTCCCTGAAATATCCAAAAGTGTTTTGGCGTTTATAATCCTCAGAACTTGGAAAAACCACACAAAACCGTTATCGTAGAAATCCGACCACCATCACACAGAAGTCATGTTTTTTGGTATTTTCTGAGTGCGAGTGCTGAAGTACACAAAGTACCACGTTTGTACAGCAAGCATATATACCAGTCGTGGCTGCTGGACTTTCGTCTCTTTTATTTACTTCGGAGGTTTGCATGATTCCTGTGGAGATGCGCAGGTCCACTGGTCTTGTAAGAGCCCAGCTTTTGTCTGTCTGACTAGTGCGTGTGGTTTCTGATGCTCAAGAAGAAATACCGATGGTAAGTTTCGGGATTAGTTGCTCTTGGGTTTCACATTCTTTTGGTGTGAGGTTTCGGTGGGAAGTGGTCGATAGTGCACCGAGTACTGGCCCAGATTTCTCTGCAGTCACTTTCCCCTGCTTTGCTCTCCTTTGCTGATATTTTACAAGAACAGTCCGTAAAGTATCTTTGGGACAAACCTGTTTCATGGCAACATTTATATTCTGCCTTTATGTCCGAAGGTACACGAGAGCATGGGCTTTCCAGTGTGACATTATTGGATCTCGAGTTTTCATATACTTCCTTGGTTTGAAGCTTTAGAAGGTATAACGCTCTTCCGAGACACGATGATCCTGCTCCAGCTGTTGAGAACGGATGAAGTTGGTCGGCCAAAAGGTGGCCTTCGCTTGAAGGGAGAAGGTTCTTTGAAAGATTCTGAATCTCTTGCTCTGAAAGGATTGGATGTCAAAGAAGTTGAGAGTACAGGGCCTTCAGTAGCTTTCTGCAACATGGATATTGTGGTCTCCTTTTGTTAGATTAGATGCCCTTCAGATCCAATCAGTCACCAGTCCTACATTATTGACAACATGCATGTCTTTTGGTGTGGTAAGTGCCTTTCTCCCATCCATTTCACCTCCGGGAAAAGGCTCCGATCGTCCGAGGGGTTGGTTACTTTGAGCCGTCCAAACTAATTCATATAAAATGCTCCCTATTTAGACACCGGCTAGCCGCTTCTCACAGGTGTTCGTAATCTGTCCGTCTGTACAATTCTTCATAATAATATCTCATTCAAAGGGAGGCCCAATTTGAGCACTCGTGATCGGCCCTTTGTAGGTTAGCAGAATCATTCCATAGGTGAGCCAGTTCGTAAGATATTTACTTGGCTGGCTGGTAACGAACATGTGCAAGTCTGTGACGGCTGCTGTGAAAGCTCATCACAATGCCCCATACCCGATGTGACGTTGGAGGTGATGGGCCCCAAGGGGACTGACCATTTCTCGTCTCGTTGAGGCCCTGGGATTCTCTTCTCCCATAGGCGGCACTCATCAGGAGATAACTCTACATGATTCATTGGCTGCCTAGTAGAAACATATGCACAAGCTGACGGCTACTGTAACCAGAACGTGAATGCGAAGGCTATCCATAGTTCCATGATGTAATCTAAGCTGCAGACTGAGGTACACACCTCTTTCCACACTGCTCTCGCTCCACCGTGTTGTGTCATGAGGGTTTGACACGAATCCCGACTTTATGAGGAGAAAGGTTAAGACAATGATACAAGCTTCCAGCATCAAAGGCTTACATGGATGAGTGAATACTTCAGACACGTCGTACGTAAACGCTTTCCTCTCCTCCATAAATTTCATTCCTGTCGGCCAGAGGACAAGAAAGGGATTTTGGCTGGCCTGGTAGACGTTTGGCCCATTTGTTGATACGGACGTCAAGTGAACGAGACTTCTTACAAGAATAAGTCACGTCGACCTGCGCAGACTGGCATTCGTAGTCTTCACAAACTGCGAACACTTTCAAGGAGCTCGTCAGTAGAGGAGAGCTTGACGACACAAAGTTTCGCATGGGCAAAACAATTCATAATTTCGCAGTTTAGTTGGTAACTTTCAACTCGCCGAACCACCGGCAACGTTCCAACGTTCCATAATTTGCTTGCTTCGTGACGCCATTCTGTCTGTACATGACGTCTTCTAGACAGTTTTCAACCAACGAACATCGCAGCAGGAACATTGCACTTTTGCGGGTAACAGTGAACGAAGGATATCACAGGCATACAGATAAGGCATCGTACAAGACGAGATGACATAGGAAGCCAAGTACAGATTGTGAACAGCTGAGAATCATTGCACCATCCTATCTACACCCAACTAAGGCCGTTCGAGTTAAGGGATAAGGTTTCCGACGTGGAAAAAATTAGTTTCTCGCAGTGATCGAATATTTCCCATACCGACCGGTGAAGGTAAGAAGAAGTGGCTGTCCTAGACCAGTTCATCTCGAATCTTGGCAGCGATGAAGGAATATCAGAAACCAAAAAGGAAAAGCAGCTGAAGGACCACTCCTTAAGAATCCTCCAGAGAGGGGAGGACGAAGTTGGAAGCGGAATGATGCACAGGTAAGAGTAAGAAGAATGAAAGCAAGCGTGGATTCGACACGGCGAGGACCCTTAACTGCAAAGGCAGATGCATGACGACACGGTATAAAGCACAGGGTAAAGCAGCACAAGGCATAACACAAAATGCTTTGCCGCGTCATCCTGGACGGGAAGTTCTTTCTAGATGCACAACTTGAAAAGTTCACCTGCGTAAAGAGAGCATATGTTATTCCGTGACTAGAAGGCATTCACACCAGCCGAGAGTACGGACCCTGGTGGTTCAACTTGCACAGCAGCAAGAATTGTGCCCCTCGCAAATCGGAAAAAGATCCAGGACACACACTGAGCAGTAAGCCAAAAGGCAGGACGTGAAATGAAATCGTCACTTTTCCTGTCCTTCCCGTGTTTATTAGGACCTTCGATTGTCCTTCAACTCTCATCTCCTTATTGCGCAACCCAATAAAGCACACCGAAAAGCAACTCTAAGAGCTGAACATCAGTGTTAAAACATTCGTAAAAGTCATCACAAGAACAACAAACTGTGAACCGTTGTAGAAACAAGAAGTTCGTACGACCTCTATGCGACGTGGGAATGTGCAACTTGAGGTAATCTGTAGTACAAGAGAGTAATCTTTCATGCCTTACGTAAGAATCACAAGAGGGAGTAAGGCCAGATAGTGACAGTCACATGTACCAGGACGTATCCGACGGTAGTACTCACAAGGGTTGCAGAAGTGATCTAAATCAACATCATAATCTACTTCTCAAAATCATCAACTGCTTCGACATGACAGATACGTTCCCGACACGCACAAACAGATCTTAGATATTGACCAAAATTGTGTTCATTTACAACGCTCGAGGGTCACAAACTGACAAAAAGCTGTTGCCTCATACCATAACAAGCAGTTTCTTCCGACCTCCCGAAGCTAAGGCACACTAACAGGTGTTTTGATAGTCCAGCCTGTCGTTGGAGAGAAGTTAAGGTATGGGAAACATGCTAACCACTGGCAATAAAAATGACTGGCGCTTTCTAGAATGCCATTGGGCATACTTGTTCTCTGCCAATGCCTGCGGTGGATGTATGTCACAATCTACTAATACTACCTCAAAAATATTTGTACTTGTCCATTTCCTTCAGAAAAGAATAAGACTGTCAACCCGGATATCCCGTCCTTCAATCTGATTCTCACGTCCCAAGGATGCTTCGCATAAGAATGGACAAGTGATTGCCGTAAGGTGGTTGGAACTCTAAGAATGGATCCCATAAATCTAGCGACTCCAACAAGTCACTCTGCTCCATGTTTGCAATTGTGAAGTCACGAGAAGACCCCTGATGTAGAAAGCCCGAGTAGCATCAATGAGCCTTCCTGCTAAGCTGAAACATATACTGCATAAAAAGTGTGGAAGAGAATAGACAGCGAGATATCAATATCTCCTCTGACTAGAACCACAGCACCCAGTGTAGACGTTGCAAACAACCGTCGATGGCATTTGACAGGTGTATCCCTGTTCCAGCTCAGTACTGTAATAGACCTAACTACCTCCAATTGTGTAACATGAACCCGTTCAAGGTCGGAAGAAATCATAGACAAGACAGAGGAAGGATGTGTCCACAAAGACCAATGGAGACACGAGAATGCACTGATTAGGAAGCAATACCGCTGTACACAGTAGGAGATAAAAGGAAATAAATAAAGGATCAATCCACTTGATTCAAGTTTTCTGAACCTCCACTGGTACGGGGCACTCTGTGTGATTCCTGCGGTATTCGTAATTCATCATAGTCTCCGACCACCACCTGTTCAACCATAAGTCCAGCATTAGAAACAATTATCAAAGTGATCACATAAGAGTAACTCCTCAGAGTGAAAGAGGAATGTGGACTGGGCACTTACTTGATACTGATGGCCACGGTAAGAGTATGCCACCTTCAACTGTTTGGATTCCCCGGGACAAGGATCGCAGAAGCCCATCAAGCCAGCCTTCTTAACACCTTCATGAAGCTGCAATGGATTGTATTCTCTAAGTTATTCGAAGAACGAACAACAGAGACGAACGTATGACAGTTCTGCCTTCCAGCGATTCCAACGCAGCACCAGGACACCTCTAGGACAAACATAAACTCTACCTCCGGATTCATTTAAAACATGGGAGTGTGTGGAAACTCACTCGAAGCTCACCACTGTCGTCCACCAAAAACTGCAGCGGAATAGTTACATCAATATTAGGTGGCGGCAGGTCCGAATCATCCTCAAGATCTTCTCCGAGGTATGAATCTGAACCGTCTCGTCTCCTGATGTCACCGTACAATGCCTCTACAATAACCAGACCATCCTTTTGAACTTGCTTCCTTCGCTTCCTCTCCGCTACATTACTGAGCAGCAACTGAGCTTTTTCCGAAGCTGCGCGTGCTTCTAAAACCTGCGAGCAAGTCTTAAGTCAAACTAGTGAATCTGGTCCGCGAGGTCAGTAAGAAAGCTTCATCCCAAGTTTATCGTATATAAGAAGTCCTGTTCAAATGCCACAAGCACTATAATACAGGACTGAGTTCGTGAATTCGACATCCAGAAGATGTCATCTTCGCAGTAGTTGAGCCTGGAATCATAAAACTCTTGATCGGATGTCTTCAGAACAATCGTGCTTCCAGTCCTCACTCTCCAGTTTAGAGTTAAGGTAAGGCATGACAGACTTTCACCGCAAATACCGTAAAACTCAAATCCTAAAAGACACTGTACTGTACTCACTGCACCTCTAATAGTCTGGAAAACGTGGACTCTAGCTAAGCGGTGATACTAGTAGGAAACGAGGGAGAAGAAGTGAGGGTAAAGAAAGGGAGGAGAAATACCGTAAGAGGACTACATTACTAAATCAATTGCCCCTTATTGACACGGCTATGAGTACGACGAAGAGGAAGAGTCTAGATGAAGGGAAAGAACGGAGAAGGGAACCAGTACAGCACCAGAACAAAAAGAACTCAATTTACTTTCATAGAACAATATACTCTTTTGTAACTGCCTGTCATGGCTGAACTTTCAAAACAAACTGAACAGCAATCAGAAGAAATGTGCTACCAAAAACCAGACCTTGGTCACAGTCAGCCGCCTCTGCTCCAGACTCTTGCGCCTTTTGCGCCTGAGGTAGTAAGGCTTGAGAATGTACACCTGCGGCCCAGCATAAAAACGCAATATTAACAGGATCCCTAGATTCGTGTTCTCGGTTGAATCTCAAAAAAAACTCTAGGACACTTCGACATACTTAAATAGCACGATTGCAGATTCAAGTGCAGAGATATACCTTCAGGGCTGCATAAATAGATGCGGGTAAAAATATTGAACCCAAAGCAAATGTTGGGTTCAATGTTGTGCACAGAAGAATCTGACAGAGAACAACAGTCAGCTACTCTTTTTCTTGCAAAGTTGAAACAAGAATCAAAGAAAACGACATGTTCGCCCAAATCTTCGAATCTCTCTCACACCAAGACTCTAAAAGATAACACGGCAACACTTACTGGAATAACAAATTTCTGACCGCCTCTTGTAAACCGCAACTTCCAGGATATTCCCTGCAAGATGATGTTTGGGACGATGTTAACTTGAAACCAGGGGAGGTTTTCAAGCGTAAATGTCATCTGAGCACAAAATGAACTAAACGTGAAAAAGGTAGATGCCTAGTGCGAGGTTCGAAGTCAACGTACCTGGAGGCTTAGTGAACAAAATAGTGCCGCTGAACTGTGATCTGACACTCTCCTTTCTCCTCCAAGCTCCACCTCAACTCCCATACTGAGGATATCATTGTCCAACACTATCAGCATCATGTTTGTTTAGTGTTCAACTGATTTACGGCTTGTGAAATTTGGGGCATTGAGCATCGAACAAAGTCAAGGTCGACAATCTATTGTGTTGATACAAATTGATTGATCTAGTACAATAAAAAACAAATTGATTGATTTAGTACAATCAAGAGATAGTACTAAATCAATATTGTATTTCTTAAAGCTACGAAAGTGTTGAGACAATGGCACATAGCCAAGAGTAATACTCATTATACAAGAAACTACTGAAAGTGGCTGACGAGTATTCATGAACCTCAGAGTATAATGACCTGATCAATACAAAAGCCTTAACTGGTCACGAATGTAACATGAAACGAGAACAAAACTTGTCGCATAAAAGACGGTACCAATACGAGACACAAAACTACGCCAAAAGTTAACCATATTATAATCACGCACACCCAAACTCACCTCCCAACCTTTCCGGTTATGCGGCCGTGTGACTTGGAGGAAAACGTTCGGACGTACTGCAAGGTAACACCAAAAAGAGTAGGTCCTACCTGTTTACATGCATAGGCAAAATCAGAAACAGTGAGTTAAGCAACATCCCTTTTTCCTGAATAACAAAGAGAAATTCAGGTACAACAATTCAGCACTAGCACTTTGTGAAGGATCAGGCACGCGAAGATTCTGATCGATGATTCAAGCAAGCTCGCGGAAAGCGAAAATGCGACAGACAAAGAGAGAGCAAGCTCGTAGGCAGCAAATCTGGAAACAAAGCAAGCTAAATTACCTTCAAATCACATGATCCAGAGTTTTTCTTGGCATGCTTCTGCCAGCCGACTGCTATTCCAGTATCTGGTCCCAGAGAGAACTGAATCTGCAGAGTTACAGTCACAAGCTTAGGAGAGCTTCTAGAACACTGGACAATGCTTACACAACAACGACTTCATCTATGATCTAGCCCCGTGTGATTCCAATAATAAGTCTTGAGCAAAGCAACTGCCGGATATGCACTGGCACAACTTACATTTCCTGTCGTATCCTCAGACAACTGGCGTGACCACGTTTCTGAAAGGGTTATCGTTCCATCACGTAAAGACAACGATACACCAAGAGTTCCTGTTGCATGTGATGACAACTGCCTGCAGAAATCAGCGCAAGTAGTCTCGAACGAGTCAGCAAGCATCTACAATTAATTAGCTTCAAGCCGAGGATCGATCAAAGATCGAGGCTTAAATTTCTTGTACAAAATCCATGATTTAGAACACTCATGAGTTCATGATGTCGTTGCTTGTAGGCGTAGCAGGTTGGATAAAGATATGTGCAACGACGAAGACCCACCTCGACGTTTGCAGACTCAGAATCGAACGGATGCCAACCATTCCGAGAACCTCAATGGAAGATACCGGCGATGTTTGACGACGAAGGACACAGGTGACAGTACCCCCACCCATACCTCTCCTCAAGGCCATATTTCCTCCCAGGACCACAGTATTCTTCTTCGAAACCTGAGCTTGGACTTGAGTTGCCATGGCCATTCTGTTACATTATACATTCGAATGAAATATGAGCAAATTACAATATCTAAAAGCAGAAAACTGCGACCATAAGCTCAGTAAACTGCTTGTGCAAAATTTTGCTCGAAAGTAACGACAGCAATCGATATCAATCTCTCTATACCCCTGATTTCGTTAGTGTTGATCATGTTATGGCTAGTTACAGTGGGTCGCATGGAGTGCAGAGCCCGATAACGCCATATTGAACACTTGTCTCTTAACAACAAAACGTCTGATCGAGACGAGCAGATGATGAAAACCTTGAACAAAAACCTCAACCATGACTTACACTAAGCATGGAGGCATCAGAAGTTTTCAAACTTGGATGAATATAATCAAGGTGGTTGGAAAAATGCGAGGAATTGATACCAAACGGCTAGTGGGAACAGCTCCAGATACAGTTATACGACCTTAAACCGCAGACCTTACACAGTCTTAAATTACATGGCCAAAGTAATTATATGTAGCTCCGTTACCCGTGCATTGTAGGGCCAGTATCGTAGGTCTTGAGCATTTGCACGGCAGACATGTTCACAAGCATGGAACCACGGTGATGAATGTGTGAGGCTAGCTTGCGCTCCTCCTGCCGCTGTTGCAGTCTCTCGAACTCTTGTCGCACTTCATCCCTGGTTTTCAACTTTGGTCCCAGCTCCAAACCCGACGTCAAGCCTTCCATCCCATACAAGTCATAGATTTGTCGCTTACGCTCATCACTGAGAATTTCATACGCTTCGCGTATCCTTTGAAAGTTTTCAGTTGCAATATCTTGCATCTGGATTATGATAAATTTCAAGACAACAGCGTATTAGTTAACAGTCTGTTCAGACGAAGCTTGCTTCGTACTGTACAGAATTGTATAATCTACTTGTAACTAACATCTTTGGCCAGCCATAAGCATGAAAAAACATCAGAAAATATACGTGCTCAATTCTGCAGATCATTCCAGGTCCTGTCGAAAGACTGAGTAACACGGTGGCTCCTTAACCCTCTACTACATAGATTCTTCCAGAATTGAGCCACTATCCAAAAGTAAATGCTTCTCTTCCCGACACAAAAGATATTTGAGAACTTAGAACCATTCGAGTAAGAAACGCTTCCCGCAAGGAAGTCAACTCACAATAAGTCTTGATCCCGGTAACCTATTCCCAAAATAATTCTACTTATCTACACACCTACTCTACTCTCACACTTAATGTCACTTCCTGAACAGCGGAAAACGTAAGCTACCCTGAGAACACTAAAACTTTCATTCTTACCCCCATGTAAGGCACCTACACAGTAGAAAAAACCAGAGAAAACACTTAACTGCAAGAATCTCTCCTGAGACTATGAAATCGACTCGAACAGGCAGAGAGAAATTACAAAGTCTCGGGTCCAGCAGCAAGTAGTTTACATTGCTTATATATGAAGACAAAGTATTATGTTACACAAGCTAATTCAAATTCGACAATTCTCTTCGTTTCACATTCGAATCAGCATGATCTGCTACCATGAAAATTCTTAACCTCTTTCGATCAAAACGGACCGAAATTGCCCTCGAATTTGATCGATATAGAACCTAAACTCTCGTGTACACCACAAAGTGCATAATTCACAACCAAAAATGACGAATTTCCAAGCAACGCAGCTACAGAGCAGTAGTGATTATACACATAAAGATTTTCAAAAGAATACAAGACCTGAATGGTTTGGTGCTTGTCCGGATGATAAATCTGCGCCCATTGCCGGTAAGCTTTTTTTATATCCTCATCAGACGCATCTGGAGAGAGATGCAACAAGGCATACAGCTCTCGGGCGGGCTGCCCGTCCGCGTCCCTCGTCTCCATCTCCTCCTTCTAATCCTTAAATCATGCGAACTCCGGAACAATTTTCGATAACGAAATCCACTACGAGTCCGAAAGCTCGCTCTTGAAACGACCCCCTTCCTCCGCCTTCCATCGCATTCAAAAATCCGTCTGCCAACGCACGTCAATTTGCAATTCCTCTACACGATCCACATGATTAGCATCTAATCCTCCGAGCACGCGAATCGATCCTGCTTCTTTCCTTCGCTCGCGTCGCTGCGCTTCATGTTTTCTTCCTGTTTTGTTTAAGCGATCTGTGTCAGTCAGTCCTCGTCCTCTTCCATCGTGACGGGGCCCCAAGTTCTCATCACTCTCAGCAGCTTGCTGACCTCACCTCCCTCCATGTCAGCCCTAATGAATGCGCCAGCTCACCCTCGCATTCGCGTCCTCAACCCGGTTCGCCCATGGGGCTAGCCGCTAGCACCATTTTCAACCCATCTCGAATCCCTCTTAACAATGATTTTCGCCCTTCATTCCAAAACTTATAGATATAAAAAATTACTAAGTTGGCACTATTTTATTATTAAAAAATGATGATTTTTTCAAAATTCGTTAGAAAAAAAATTAATACCATTCAACTCAATATGAAGCATTACAATATATGCAACTAGAAACCTATGGCTATGTGTGTAATAAAATACATCTATATGAGTCATTATTATTGACGTAATATTATACAATTTCACCCACAAGTACATAAAATTAAATGAAAGACTAATCTGATAATTGATATTAAAAACCTAAATTCCAGATTTTGCATTAAAAAAATTCACATTATATTCAGTCTATATCATTTCTTTTATATAAATCTATGAAATAAATGTTCTTGCTCAATTAGTTAATAAAAAAATTCATAACACATGTTATATTTCTAAAATAGTTAAATATATTCTCCTATAATATAATTTAATAGAAATAATAATGATGAATTCTGTCTTCTTTGATTTGAAACTTATTGTATACATTTAGATTATGCATTTTAATTACATCCATTGATGTATATGTATCATCACGTGAATGGTACCTATATTGGTTTTAGATTCATTCAAGTGCTAAAATATTATGTCGTATGTATCATTCAGAGTAAAATGAGTATTTCTTCTGTTCCGGAGTCTAATCATCACAATGATCACATTGATCTCTTTTAGATAGTTGCAAGACATCACGTGATGATGTACAAATGAAATTGTCATAGACAATCCACAATATAGAGTAGAAACATACCAACGTTTAGATATGGATTGTTGTACTCTATGTTAAACCAAGAAATACTATTTGAAAATTTGTCAAGCCATAAACCGTCAATATCTATACTAGTTATGTACCATTGAAGTCTAGCTGCAACAATTAACGTATTATGAGTAACACGTTTTCAGCATGAACTATATTTTAGTCATGTTTTTTGACAAATATCAAAACATTTCACTCATGTAAGAAAAGGAATACATGTTTTCTAAATAAAATCATGAGAATATATATCTTATTGAATTTTTTCATATTTGTAGCATATTAAAAATCGTCTTAAGAAAAAAAAATCTTCTATTCAAAGCATCTGATACAACATTGGGTTCAGTTTTTCATTTTATGAGATCTTCTTTAATGGGAATATTTCAGATGATTCTCGATGCTTTTTCCCGAGTAAGTATAAGTAGTCAGAGCCCGCGTGTGACCACAGAAATATATCGGACTTTTTACGTATTGGTGCATGCATACAGTCTCCTCTTCGTGGATCTTTGTATTGTTATCACACGCTGAAGCACATTCCTCCTATGCGTGAGCAGTTGCAGTTGGCCAGTTCTTGTGAATAATCTCATTCTGTTCTCAAATTATCCACTCGCATGCACTCATTCATACATGCATGAAATATGGATGTATGTAATTTTTAGGATATTCGTGAGACTATGAACTTCTCTTCCCAGAAAATTTCTTTATTTAAATATATTGCGTAAGTATATCAATTATTCATAAATTCATTCCAAATATACATGTCTTGTCATAATGTCCATGAGATGTAATTTTTGCATACTTCGCCTGGTCTCGACACTTTGAATTAACACTAATTATTCATAGTTATTTTGTCAAGTACTTACAGTGATATCTCTCATATGTCTTCATAAAATAAGTCAATGCATCCTTATTCTTAAATCATTAAGAATTTTGTTTACCTCAAAACAGATGAGATATACCCCTTATATTTTAAGATCCTTATTCTTAAAGCATTAAGCTTTATGTTTGCTTATAAACTGATGAGATAAATCTTCTTGATTTAAGGATTCGTATGTTAAATAAAAATCAAATAACTCTAACACCTGAAAACAAAAAATAGAAAGAGCGTAATGCGTTGAACACATATCATACAGTTGAGACAATTCTTGAACAAATTGAGGAGAATAAATATGTACATGCCCACCAAAATCTATCAATAGGTTCTCTTGACATGTATCTCTTCTTTTAAAATCTTTTACACATGAAGGAATTGTGTTATTGTCAGTATATGTTTTACTACAATATATTATACTTAGATGTAATTATGCTTTTAAAAGTTTGAAAACATTTGCTTTTAGATTTGTTGTTAAGTTACATTATTGACAAATTCAAATTTTCACACACAGCAATTGATGGATATTGAGCGAATATCTCTTCAATGAAAATAAGAGTTGAAAAATATTCCACTGAATTTATATGTTAAAAGATAAATTTTCTTCAAATATATCAATCTATAATTTCATATGTTATGGAGCACAGCAAGAAAAGTGTAAAATGTATGTTTGACCAAAACATTAATCATTCACTTACTGAGTTAACCTTATATTGCAACAAGTAGTAGCTTTATATATATTTTTTCTAAAAATGGACAATTCAAAATACAAATTCTTTCTATATTTGGTCCACAATTTTTTTTTCACTTTTTTCACTGCATATCAAAAAGTGCAATAATTGTTATACTATATGCCGAATCATCACGAGAAATGAATAAATATTTAACTTTGCAAAATTAGTAACAGTACATGCAAGGTAAACTCACGTACATAAGTTAAACATATAGATTAATGTAATATGAAGTTGAATTTTTTCTGGGATAATATAATGACTGATATATTTCATAAGAAAAACTAGCTTTTGTTGTGAGAATGTATAATTTATGCATAATACATGTATAATATAGTTTCGATGAATATATTTAATTGAAATTTGAATTTCATGAATGTTATGTTCCAAATTAATATGTATCACTAGATAGCCGTCTATGGACTTGCTCTGTGGTAGGCGAAACTAGTAGATTTCTGTAAAATATTTGTAATCAAATGCAAGTGGTAGCGAATCTGGTACCTGGTACCCAACACGGTTGATTTGACTTGTTATAAAATCTCTAAATGAACAGCATGAGGTGAACATCGACACCTCTGGTTCTCCAAGAATAAAAATTTGGGGTTCTTAGTACTGTAACGGTGGAAGGACTGAGCTGGAGATAAGTTGCGATCCATCGCGTTTTATGTAAAGCATATTGCCATTGCCACATTTCACCTCAACTTATATCGTCATATATGGGTTCAGGTAACACAAATATGCAAAATGCATGATGATAAAATTTGGAGATTTCTTCTTCTATTTGTATCGTCTCCCATCAATTTTGCCATATTACTTGGGAAAAACTCATAATGTTGATGTAAGAGCTTGTGCTTGTTAGGCAAGTTGCTCACCATGCATTGAAGCCAACAGTTCGTTACAGTGAAAGAATGCTGGATTAGAATCATATGATCTGAAATTGCCTCCTCTTATGATTATTTCCACGGAGGTATGCTGTAACTGTCTTGTACGAACAGTTCTGTGCTTGCTTTTCAACTGCTAAATTTCCAAACTTCCGGGGTCCAAAGTGTCCTTCAACACCTGGAGTTGTGAGACTCTTCAAGCAATGAGAATATTGAACAAGAGTATTCTGAATCTTGTTGTACGTTGAGAGTGAACGAGATAATCAACGTCCAAAGGCGTGAGAGCGGAACTGAACTCAAGGAACATCTTCTAGATTCGAGTGAAACTCACTCCTTGAAAAGCTGATTTCTGCACCAGAAGAGTCTACAAAAACACGGTATATGAAACAACATCCACATGCTCCTTGGAACAGTTTCAGTTTTGAAATCTAATTCCCAGCTTCAATTTCACAACCTGAAGCCTGCGGACTAATATTTTTCAACATTTACCAATTATTCGGTTATGGCTTACAGACTGGCTGTCATGCCAGCAGCACGGAGGCCAAACTAGTTCTCATTAAAGAATAGATTCTCAGATCCACGATGTATGTTCACCAATTATTTTGAGGTTCGCTGCGTTCACAACTCAGTCGAGCTAGTAAAACTTTTGGCTAGAACGGTTGTTCTAGCCGACCGTATGCTATACGGGATGACGGTATACGTACACCGTTCGTGTGTCACCGTCACCCAGTGGGTTTCACAGTCATCGCGCCCAACACGAGGGTGATTAGTGAAAATACGTCGAACAGCTGGAGGTTAATCACAAATGTCTGTGCCTTGCATTGCACTTGATGCAAGATTTGGAATAGATCGGAAACCGCAGATGATCAAAATGTCCAGATTTACATCTCAATTTGAACAAGTAGTTATCGGGAACATTGTCTATAGCATAGCCGAACTTAGTGCCCAATCAGTATCTTGTGAGGCAAGTTCAAGGCTTGAGATTAGCAGTCTCGACGGGCAGAAGAAGCCCAAGTCTAGAGACATATAGAAACTGCTCCTGCTGGAAATTATGTAGGAAAGGATTCTGTGTCCAGATCTTTCCCTTCCGAAAAATCGAGGTCATGTGAACGTTTTGAAGCCGTTTCACAGTCAATCGCCAGAACTTTTGTCAATACAAAGCTTTGGATAAACAAACAACAACCTGACCACCGCAAAGATTTGAAGAAACAAACAATAACAATCCACGGTCATGGATTCGTACGTGATAACGAGGGGGGAATAAAGCGGGGAATAAAGGCGGGCAAATTGCCGCTGAATATGATCATAGATCGGAGTAGCTTCAGAAAAATTTCCATTCAGAGGGAAGGCTAGAGCAAACAGGCTAGAGCATGTATCATTGAGCAAAATTGCAACGTCATGTATGGAACACCGGTTTGTGGAAAGTTTCGGACTGGAGAGCCTTTGTTACGTAAAAAGCTGCAGCCAGGATACCCTTCAATACGGAGGGAAGGGTATCGAGAATGATCTCGATAACCATCAAGATCTCGGCTAATGAATTTTGGTACTGTAAACTGATCTCCAAAATTCTCTGAGTGATATCTAGTGTCATGAAATTAATCTGATGAACTCGATCACCTTGTTGGCTCCTCTACTCAATCAGGTTCTGTAGGAGCCACAAGAAGCACCGGGTGATGTTTCTGGTCTTTCGCTCGACACGTGTCTCACATCGATTGACCATGTATCGAATTTGAATACACAAGTATTCGGGTGATTTCTTCACGCGACGGTGACAAAGGAGAGACCGTCACCACGGTGACCGTTTGCCGTCAGCCCACAGGCGTACGGTCGGGGTTGATATAGCCTGCAGTGTCCCGGCAGACCCGGATTCGACCGGAAGTTTTCTTATATGTTATCGCAGAGTCCGGTGGCTGTGGAGGATGTAACATTTAGAGGAGTCCCCGTCTAGGGTTTGCGAGGTTCTCGTTAGGGTTCTTAACGATCGACAACGTCTGGAGAAAATCCTTTTCCACTTTGTCACGAGCTGACGCTCCATTGCTCTCGTACTCTTGCCATCCCCGCCTCACCAAGCTCGTCAAAATGGTGGCCGCCAAGAAGACCGTGAGTCCTCGGTTCTACCCTGTGTGGTTTGTTCGATTCGAATGTCTGTACGGAAGTAGTGCTGCAATGTCGATTCGTGTGTTAGATCGAAGCTTTTGGCGGCCACATGTGCTTTGTTGACAGTGAAGATGTTGTCTGAGTTGCGTGATTAGTCGAAGTCTGTGAAATTCCAGGCACTTTGAGTCCGATAGCTTTCAGAGAGAATTGTGTCACGGAGATCTCTTTAGGGCTGCGCTCGGAGTCCTTATGCCGTGAACGAAACTTAAGAATATACTGGAACGTTGGACCACTTGTTTTCCTCTCAGAAAAAGGCACAGGAGAGCATCAACAACAGGTTGGCGCTGGTTGTGAAGAGTGGAAAGTTCACTCTTGGGTACAAGACTACCCTCAAGTCTCTTCGCGGAGGAAAGGGTGAGCAGTCGACGATTTGCATTTTTGACGTTCTTGAGAAGGTTTCTTGACATACTACTCGAAGTGTGCACCCGGGATTCCACTTAATTCTCACTCTGTGTCGGCTGCAGGCAAGCTCATCATCATTGCTAACAACTGTCCTCCTTTGAGGAAGTCAGAGATCGAATACTACGCTATGCTTTCCAAGACCGGCGTTCATCACTACAGTGGAAGTGAGTGCAGTTACATCTTTGAGTGTCGTATTCAATTTTGTGTCGTGCCTGTCATACGCAGTGTGAATCACGCTGCGTGTATTGCAGCGGGATTCACACTGCTATAATCATTTCTCAAATGTAGATTACGGACTTTCTTGCACACTTGAAACAAAGAAGGTTGTCTCGTCACTCATATGATATGAAAGTTCATATTAAGAAGCCTCTGCTTGTCATCAAGCTAAAGAGGCTGGTGTACATCTAGGCTTCTGATTATGTGATTTGCATACAATGAACAGACAACGTTGATCTCGGAACCGCTTGCGGAAAGTATTACCGAGTCTGCTGCCTCAGCATCACCGACCCAGGTATAAATCCACTCAGAGAATTCCTAGTTTTCATAGATGAAGGGTCTTTTCTTGTTGTTCTTCTGCTGTTTACGTGTCTCCCAGTTGGAGTCTATCAGAAACATTTATTCGAGCAGAACGCCTTTGCACCCACCTATAATGCTTGCTATCTGTTTACGAGGGACTAATGCTTCCATTTTTTCGTTTTGATCAGGTGACTCGGACATCATCAGGTCCATGCCCACCGAGTAGATTATATTCCTTGGAGCTGTTACCATCGAGAATGATACAAACTATCATGAATTGAAATTTTCGCCGGGTGTGGGTACAGTAGAAGTCTTGAGAATGACTGTCCTAATTGTCAAGGTCTAAGGCAAAGGGGAAGGTAGAGTCAAGCTGGGTGATTATGTTGTCATTCTGCTGCTGTGCTCATCATACAGGAAGCCAGGAAATAGTACCTCACAGTGTTAGACTCTCGCACCAGACGGTTCGTGAGTTTTCGAAAGGTCTTTATTTCAAGTTTTGTGCCAGACTGTGATGGGAAGTGGCTGTTGAATGTTACCCGTTACCCCGGCGTTTTCAATAAATCAAGATTATATGAGTCAATTTTTGGAGGAATTTCTTGTGTCACGGAAATATACTATGTTCAAACTGCGATATTTGAGAGGGAAAAAAATGCATATATTAAAAACGCTTACATGTATACAAATCGATATACGAGCTATAATGTATGTCATTAACTCCGAGTTTATAGACAATTTGTGTGCTTATTGTCAAAAAACTGTTAATATATGCCGAGTACATGGACGAGCCGTGTGCTTACGGTCATAATGGTCATTATTCCTGAGTACATAAAAATATCTCGTGCTCATAGTCAATACATTTAATTTCACTTCTACCCATCGGTGTTATCTTGTCAGGTCAATGTGCTAAATGTCACATGGAAGGGAAAAGAGAATGGGAATTGTGGGAAATAAACAATCGTAAAATTCGACATGAAAATGGAGGAAAAGTAGTAAAACAATAAAGAATGCACTGTACATATACATTGATATTCTGCAATAAAAAATGAAAACGCAAGATATAACAAACAGCAAAGCGGGAAATTGAAAAACATTGAGAATATTTATACATTGAAATCTTGCACCATAGGAAAAATTAGTAAATCTTAAATAAAGGAAAGCATATTTTTACGTTGAAGTCTTGCACTACAGGAAAAAAAAGCAAAGTTTGAATAATAGTAAAGCAAAATAGGCGGAGGCGAGGCACTGCCAGTATAATACATCTCCATTTACAACAACCGTAATGTAGTTCACTCCAATTTACTACGATGTATACTCGATAACCTGAAAGAAAAGTGTATGCACACCATGCACTGGAAGAATACAGACAATATCCATATCTTATTAAACAAATAAATTCTCTGAACAATTGACCAGAACTTACCTTCTATATCTTGATACATGTCTAGCCATATCCTGTCAATTAAACTCCGTTCCCCCTGCAACTGTCTACACTGACTACTGGGCCTCGGATACAAATACCCTTTGAAGTCGGATAGTTAAATATACAATCCAGCTAACAAGATTGTAACGTCAGTAACATATGTCTCGACAATCAATTTTGAGAACCGTTTGTTTGTGGTCCCGTCATTTCCTCTTCCGGCACATGGAAGCCAATTATGCCCCTCTTTTCTCCGGTCCCAAAACAGCGCGTGCAGTGGCTTCTTCCACCGCCGCTGCAGTCCCAACACCTGGTTTGACAACATCAAAAGAGAAACACGTTCAGGAAGATGTTTTCTTGGCATATTCTTGTGTTCAAGCACATCAAACACGAGAATCTGCGACTTGTGAAGAAATTCGGATTATGCTATGTTGCACCTGACGTACCATGACACGAAAGCAGAAGAGCATGGTTAGGCACCTCGCTGAACAAAGGGGTACAATTCGAGAAAAGGTAAATTAGATGAGCTGAACTACGCACCACTTGGGCCATTCTCCCTTTGGTAGCATTGCAAGCTCCGTGAAGTTTGTTCGTCCTGATTGAAAGAGTCACGAATGTGGAAATCAGATCAGGACCAGAGAGAGGTAAAAAAAGATGAACCAAACAGAAATATAATAATGCACACATCGGAAAATTGAAAGTCTGAGATGGTTGATTGCAGTGAAGGAGGTCAGGAAGGAATGACATGTCAAAACCCTAGAAATATGACGAAATTGGAGAGAAAGACCTGAATCTATGAGAGAATTCGGAAAATGTAGATGGCTTTCAGGCCCAAGTTTCATTGTACCTCTACCAGAGCAACGATTGCACCTGACTTTACCGGTCCCTTTGCATATAACACAAGGAGGATCTGGAAGCTTTTTCTTCTCTCTCCTCACATTCGACTGCAGCCAATTTACCAGCCTTGTCATCAGACGTGCGTGATTTCTACCGGAGAATTGACAGGAGTAAGTCAATGATCGCAGCTAATTGCCTCGAATATTGGAATATTTTTTCTCTTCACCCATGCAGAACAAAGGAATGATCAAATTCGCCAAGCTCGCACCTCAGTCTTGACGACCCAGCTGCGTGATGGCCGCATCCAGGTGCCTCCCATCAGCCCATAAGGCTTATCAAACGGATTTTGTGAGGCTGCGTTCACGGGACCTGAACCTGCACTGGCGGCCGACAATACACCCGCCATAATATCCACTCCTCCAGACGACAGCGTCTTCGTACTCGCCTCCCCCTGAATTCCCAATCGGGAAGGACTCACGCCCAACGAACCTGCTCACCTCACACCCGACACCAACCGGCTCAGAGTCTCCATGCTCATCTCCGAACCAAAATTCCAGGCCTGCTTGCTGCTGTTCAACTGGCGTCGCGATTAAGCGCACAAATCTCTGACCTCCATCGAGAAATTACCCAATCGTTACACGCGTGTTACTCGCAGTTACACAATGATGTCGTAAATGCTGCCAGGTGACAGATCGACATTCCTGCTGATCATTCTCGAGTCCCGCAGCATTCGACGAAAGGTAGATAGAGCTCGGAGGGCACAGCGCGGGCGAGCCTCGGGGCTCATATCTTGCCCGGGGCTCGCCCGCGCCATCCACAACCGGTGAGCGAGTCGCCCGCTATACGGGCACCCGAAATAACCTCCGGTCTTGAAATACGTCCGTGAAGAAAACGGGGCGAGTTTAGGGTTTTAAGTTGACGTTGTCGGACGACCCGTTAAACCCCGAGCTGGACGATGTCCTGAACTCGACCTGATGCTGCCGTGCAACGATTTTGTCGCGGCCTCTGGCTTCGGATTCCAGCTCTGATTTTGCACCGATTCGCGGGATTGAAGTCTTCGCTGGCGCTTCTCGTCAGACAGAATTTGGGCAGTGATAATTGAACTGAAGCGGTATTGAGAGCTGGTGACCATTTACATGTTTGGCAGATTGACCTTTAAGCTCTGCCTGCCGGACTTCAAGCACAATGGCGGCATTGAAGTCTGTCAAATCAGTCAGTCCAGCTAAAAGGTTGCTCTATTTTCCATGTCCAGTTTTGTTATCACATGTATGTTGTGACTCCTGCTGGCGTGGTTATGTATTGGTGACCGCATGGATTTTGGTTTCTCGGTCGTGTTCTATTATCTGGAAGTGAAATTTTGGGTAGTTCAAGAGGTGCACGTACATGACATGGGAAAATCAGGCATTTGAAAGAGGACTGGCGAAGTATCATTACAGTTCTAGTGGAACACTGAAGAGTCGCTCTCAAGCGTGGCCTCTAATGCTGGGTTCTTCGAATTTTGCCGAATGGAAAATGCTGAACATTAGCAGATTCATATCCAGCGAAGCTTGCCATCTTCATGTTGCATAATTCGTGAATATCATTTTGCTCTGAGACTGTTTTGAGAGTTTAGACCTTGGAATGTCACGCAGGAAGCGTCAAGTTCCTGGAGAGGCTGCATCTGAGAGCAATGGGAAATCGAAATTTGGTGGGTTCAAGAAGGCAAAAATGGGTGAGGGGTTTAAGTCCAAATCTGAAGGATTTAAGCCGAAATCTCCTTCATCGAAATTCGTGAAAGGAAAGAATTTCAGCGGAAAGGAAGCACCAGCGGGTGAGGGGAAATTCATCAAGAGTAAGAGTGGAAAACCTCCTTCAAAATTTGATAAGGCTGGAAAACCTGCTCCAAAATTTGTGAAGAAGGAACATTTTTCTTCTAAATCTGATGGTGACGATACCGAGGGTGCATCTTTGGGGAATACTCAACCTGAAACACATCTTGATCGCAAGGCGAGAAAGGTGAGCCATCCATGATATTTGACAGATCCGCAATGTTTACAAGTTTTCATATGAGTTGATTGCTCATCAATACGGAATGGGCGTTTCAAACTTAATTCTCTTTGAAAATTGAACAAGGTTTTAACCAGCTTGAGGCAGGACCTGTTGATATGAAGTTACTACTCTTCTAATAATTTAATGTTTTTTTAAAGTGTCAATGACCCTTTTTGAATGCGTTGCCCGTATTTCTTCAGGAGCTTGCCGAGCTGAGGAAGAGTCAACGTAGGCCCAATTACGACCTGGAGAAGGTGTGAACTCTGTGATAATTGAACTCCGGTTTTGACTATCTGCAGTCCTTGAGGAGATCATGCCGTATTATCAGGACTCTTCTCAGTTTTAGGAATGGTCGTAAGGACACTGGCAGCTCTGTGAAAGCTCTAAAGTCATCTGGATGGTTTGTATACATTGGCGTAAAGTATGAATCTCCTTGCTACAGGAAGTCAAACGTATGTGGGAAAAGTTGCGGCAGAGGGATTTGGAGAAAGAAGAACGAACGAAGTAAGGACCTCTGGTGCACTTCTTTTTCAGACAATCTCAACAGTGTGGAAAAATCTGATAATGCCGTATTTGAACCGTTTCTACCTACAGCGTGTTCTTTTCCGATTTATGCTAGAGTCCTTCGCACAAATTGTGTAATTTGTGCAATTGTGCCCAAGTTAATTGACCGATCTTCCCAGATATTATGACTTACAGAGGTTGCACTTTGTTGTAAACACTGGCAAGAGTTTGGATGTCGGTATTCGTAATGAAACTTGATGGCTCTAATTCTCGTACCTGGCTGCAGGTTGGTGACACAAACCCTGACAAAGATGAAAGGAAAGCTCATGGAGATGTCTACTTCTCATGTAACTTCGCGAGTTGTGCAGGCAAGTTGTGTTTGTCTGTACTTTGACTTCTTGAATTACTCAGCTCGTGAAGACATACCGGATATGAGCTTGAACTAAGAGCCTGAGATACTTTTCTCGCAGTCGTGTGTGAAGCACTGCACGAAAGCTGAACGAGATGTAGTTTTCGAGGAGCTGCGACCACACATTTTGACCCTGACAAAGGAGCCTTATGCTTATCACATCGTTCTGAGAATGCTGGATCACGGTACATTCAGTTCTCGAGTGCTCAGAAATTTGATGCGTAGAGTTAGGCTCTAGTATAGTAAATGCATAATGATTATTACCTGCATAGCATCATTTGGCTCTGAATCAGTGTGTTCTGTGCATCAAGATGTTACTTGGGAGAATCTCGACGCACCTCGGTTATGTTATGTAGTGTTGACATGGGAATTGTATCTTTGCAGCATCTAAACCACAGCTACTTCATATCTTATCAACACTTCATGGCAATGTCGTCTCACTCTTGCGACATCCCGTCGGTTCCGCAGGTACACCATAGCATATTATAGGTTTCCTGTACTGTTGTAGGTTTTAAACGGTCACTGCTTTTGCTTAAAACGTGTTTCCCGTGGAACTGGCACTCTCATCTCGTAAGGAAAGATCAACTATACAATGTGACTGTTCTGTTTTCATGATCCCTGCGTTGTTTCTGTGGTTTTTGATTATATTATCAACCACGATCATTATCTGTTCTGTTTTAGTTGTCGAGCATGCGTATCAAATGGCCACTGGTCACCAAAGGCGAGAGCTGGTCTCGGAATTTTACTCACCTGAGTTTCGACTTTTCAAAGGTGTTTCTGTGACCGAATTGGACGGCGGGTGAGAAAACAACCTTTTGCTCTTCCCGTTGTGTGCATTATTATCGCCGCATGGATCTGTGCTGTAATTGGCTCCCTCTTTACCAGCTCATGGAGTCTAGACAAGTGAGTTAGATCCTGGTTTCCCGAAAGCTCGATTCGTGTATGACCTGGGAGTTACTTGCTTCAAGTTCGCTATCTAATCAGAGAGAATCTTCTTCTAAATCAGATTGAAAGAGTTAATGGCGAAAGAGCCTGCGTCTAAGCAGAACACTATGGTAGAGCACATGATGCTGAGTCTCCAACCTATTCTGGAGAAAGGAATCGTCGATCACTCCATAACACACCGTGCTCTGGCCGAGTACCTCACTGTCTGCAAAAGGGTAACAACATATATTGGAATGTTAAATCTGTTAAATTATGGTATCTGTCCAGTTAGAGAGATGCTCTTAGTCCTCAAAGTTAGAAAATAATCTGCGATTACTAAATCCAAGTCATCTCCGCCTCCACACTCCCTTCTTTAAAGTGAAGCCTAATGTTGAGGTTTTCTCCAAGTTACCTGGTTGTCCTTCACTAATTTTTCTGCTCTGTGAATGCAGAGCATGGTGGAAGATGTTGTGAAAAGTCTGACGGGCCCTCTTCTGCTACGAATGATCCACACCCGGGATGGAGCAAGAATAGCCGTTACTTGCATCAACATGAGCACTGCGAAGGTGAGACCCTGAAAGTCTTGGATACTGGCTACTTCAAGTAGCAGAATAGTTTATTTTTCTTGATTACTTGATACTCGAACCTCGTCTGCAATGTCTGATCCACCGAGCAGTTTTCACAACTTTTATGAATTGGCTGTGGTTTTGCGGTCTTCTTAGACAAGCACTGTTGTTTTCCTTACCAGGAACGTAAGCTGATCATCAAAAGCATGAAGGGACATGTGAAGAAAGTAGCGTGCGACGAACACAGTAGCGCCGTAAGTGTTCTTCTAGCACCTTACACCTTGCCTTGTGGAGTGGCAAAGTTGTACCCAGCAACTAACAAACTATGAACATTATAATGTCCTTGTTCACATACATACAGCCGAGGGTCGTTCATGTCTTTTTGCTGTTTTACCAACATCATCAAAGTTGTGTGGTGTGGTGTGGTAATACTGTTGCTCTTGGTGATTATACAAGTCGCCAACTGATCGCATCTATATTTCTTCCTGCTACCAGCAGTCAGTGCAGTCCTCCTTTTCATCCTGCCTCTTGGCAGTTATTGTTTTCGGAGTTGTTCGAAGTTAATTTAGGCCTTAATGGTGTGTTCTCTGTGCAGGTTTTGATGGCCATATTCGACTTGGTTGATGATACAACGCTCGTTTCGAAGGTCTGAGAAACTAAATAAAGAACATGACGATTGATCCTAGCTACGTGCTTTACATGAGTGTGAAAATAAGTTGGGAAGTACCTAGTGAATTCTGCTGTCGGAGATTTTGTATTGGGATCATATTGAATCTCTATGGTTGATTTCAGGTTATCATCAGCGAGCTCTTGACGGACTTGAAGGAGACTATATCTCACAAGGTTGACATCCTGCTTTCTTGTTGTGGAACGTATGATGTAGATTGTAGTACAGAGCATGACGCCAGGTTCTTTGTAGGTGCCGTGAGGCCTTTTGGTCTCGTCTAACATTCAAATTTTTATCTTTGTCAGTATGGCCGGCGCTCTGTTCTGCACCTCCTTGCACCTGGAGAAAGCCGATACTTTCCGGTCGACCTCGTGAAACTTTTACAGCACCCAGCAGGAGTGTGCACTTTAACTCAATGTAAGTTTTTAGTGGGCAATACTAATATCTGTGACAAAATCAATGTTTCGTCAGTATCCAAAACTGCGGTATTCATTGTTAGGGCCATTTCTAATGCATGGTGATTGGTCGAATGTCATACAGTGGAGGAAGTTGCAACACCGAGCGAGGAGGTTGAACCTGCATCGTCAATCAAGAAGAATAAAGACAAGAAGGCAAAGAAAGTGGACAAAGATGTAGAAAAGGAAGCCGAACAAGAGGGGGATAATGAAGATATGGACATCGAGGATGGGCCGAAGGAAGTCAGGGGCGTGAGCAAAAAGGATCCAGCTGTCCGTAGACAACAACTACTAACAGCTGGTGATCTCGGCAAGGTACTCCTACACAAATGGGTCGTGTAACCAACTTCTGTAAGCGTTATGTTCACTTTCAAAGTAGTGTTCGAAAATGACTTCACCATTCACATATCAATTTGTTGTCTTTGATCGTCCTCCACAGAAATTGGTAGAGACCTGCGCCGAGATAGCGAAAGAACTTCTGCTATCCCCCACAGGTTCAGAGGTCATGTACGAGGTAAGCTTTTTCATGGTGGTCATAAACTTCTATTATGTTGGGCTCGGTGTTCCTGCACCTAGTTCTGCGTGGAGATCTGATTACTGTGAGTGATTTATGAAATTTGCAGGTAGCCATGGGTGGGATTGATGGAGTTCTTTGGAAAATAGCCGCAGAACAGTTAGTAGCTCTTCACAAAGCTATTGCTGAGCTAGTAGCCAGTGCTGAGGTGCAAAGCAGCGTAGATGACAAGAACGTCATGACGGAATATTTTTCGAGTCGCACTATCCGCAGACTGATAATAAACTCTATGGGTTCTCCTTTCGACAAGAAGACACCTTCATTTGCCGGAACTTTTTACGCCGATGCATTGAAGGGAAAGTGCAAACTTTGGGCGAAAGATCACAGGTATGCTATCTTCGCTTTCAGGGTTTCTACATCTTAGTAATGTCCACTTTGTATGAAACGCAGTCACTGAACATCGTCGTTCGAAATTGTTTTTGGGTGCAGTGCCAAGGTGATCTCAGCATATACGATTTGTAAAGATTCGAAAGCTAAGAAGGCCGCAAATGCAGAGATCAAGAAACTTGTTGATGCCGGGGTACTAAAGCAACAGGAAGAAAAAACCTAACTGCTTCAAACTATTCCAATTTTGTCCTAAATTTAATAAATTATTTTTCACAGCATTGAGCTCATATGAACTGCATATGTCCCCACCACCCATTCCATACATTCGCATTGTCCTTCCTCTGGCTCTTGGTACCTAGGGTTAGCAGGCGGATTCCCCCTGCTAACCCTAGCAGCATCTGCAAATCTCCCGGCAGCCCGCAGGGCTCTCGGGAGATTTGCAGATTGGAGATTGTGTACGCAAGTCTTCTGAAGTTCGGTGCATCGTGAGGTCGAACTCCTGATATTGCTCTTTCGTTTCTCGAGAAAAAAGTTGCACAAAATGTCCAAACAGTCCCATGATTTGAATGTGAAAAATCTAGTTAGCCTGTACCTGGCATGACCTTGCGATTTTCAGACTTCCTCTCTAAGAAGGGTAAGGCCAAAATGAATTCGTTCAGTTTATGTATCGAATAAAACATGTTTGTAAGAATCATCAATATTTATGATAATATAGTCGAAGTGATGAAAGATGGGATTTCTGTCATCAGGAGCTTGTTATCTAAAGTAACAGCTTTTTTTCTTATACTTCGTCATACGACGAAATTTACCTACTTTGATATTTAAGTGATTCTTGATTTATAACTATACCATTGTGGGCTACTGTGTTCCTCCCTTCCAGTTTCATAACTATACAGAACTTAAAACACGCCTCCTCGAAGGCACATCAAATGATCATCGAGGGCATGATCCAAAACACGTTCGCATTCCACATTGACTACTTCCTCAGGAATCTGATTGATGTCCGTGAAATCCAACTTTACAGTCTTGGAAAACTTAGTGTTACGTGGTAACATGTCCCAATTCCACGATTTTTTCACGTTGAAACTGATCGATTTTTTGTTACTACAGTAGTCTTCCAGGTAAGTACGGTTTGGGAGGATTTATTCGGTGGCGTACTTAGAGGAAGTGCTTATTAATAGAATAGGGAGAAGCTATAGGACAAAATAATTTGCGATTATTGCCTGACAATTCTGGAACTCAATAAAGATTACATACCGGAGTGTACATATGTATAATCTATTCGTAACGGTGAAGGAATAGTCATCAAGGTTCTCCTCTTTTTCAGAGGAGGTATAGAAAAAACTTGCGAACAACAACTAGTAAACTTATGAGAGATTCATGTATAAATTTTAGATTATTTTCTCATTTTAAAACTTGAACAAGAATTATAAAGAAATTACTTAGACAGGTCTTCAAATTTCTATAAAATAATTTTAATTAGACAAATCATTTCTTAATTTTTTTTCGATTGTAATATCAAATAAGTGTTAGCAATGTGATATAAATTTAGCAACAGTGATGCTTCCAATGAAAGGTCTCTAGATCTCAGCTATAAAATGTGTGAGACAAGAGGAACAACTACTAAAATTTCCGATTAAATATTTGATGAATCTAAAAAGAGTAGATTTTTCAATCTTGTTAGTTGTTTCATTACTTGAAGTTGAATGACAATTCCGTGAGGAACTTTGAAAATTTTCCCCAGTTCTAACTCTGTCCACTTTAAAGCACATGACCAACATTGGTACTTCCCCTTTGCTCCGAGGGTGAGAAAGGAACGTTACCACATGAATCAGTGCTAGAGCAGATCTAGACCGTATAAGCAATAACTCCAGCATTCGTCCGCTGTAAGAATTTATTGCTCATCGATTGATTTTAAAGACAAAAGAAAGTGATAAGTGGAACAATGACGCCAACTGATTCCACTTCGATGAACATGTGACAAGCATGTAGAAAAGATTTTGAACTATGATCGTTCCCCATGATTTGTGAAGCGACACAAACAAAGACGGGGCAATTGAAGAATATCCAGAGGTTTCATCCCTTGCTTGAGAATCGGGGCAACCTTGGTCAACACGAAGAGCAAATCAGACTCGATTCAAATCTGCAAGAAGTAGGCAATATAGTTTGACCAGATTGAGTGTTGCAGTGGGTAGCGATCTCTTTTGCTTTGCTGCTAATGTCCCCAAGTTGCCTCTGCTTCACTTCTTAACCTGGACTGGGCGAACATTTGACATATCCATTTGGGCAGAAAATCGGTAGGTTCGGTATGTGAGGGTGCATGTACTCTACAGCAGTTAAATTCAGTGTAATTGTTGGGCTGGATTTGTTGGAACTAACGCGTCATACACTCCAAACCAAACTATTTGTTATCCAGACCAGTTAAAGAGTGTAGTGACCGGGCAAAATTTCTTCAACTCGTAAAGACATGCAGCACGACACCCGATTGAAGGCACAAAAGCTAGTCAACGGGGCAGTTGACCGTCATGTTTATCGATCCGTTTATTACCAACACTATTATACAGCAGTCAGCCTCACTCTGGCCAGATTCGGATGTTCACTACATTCAGGACCATATTTCTTGCACGTATCCTGCTCCTATCAAATCTGTGGTCTTGTTCAAAGGTTGCCATGAGTCCACCCACCACCCCACGAGGAAAACAGAATGTGTGGTGAAAGAAATTCTAAATCGCCGTCAGCTATTGTGGAGTACATGCTCAACTCAAAAAGTTTCCCTGCTGCTCCCATCAAGCCCAATCACTACGCCGAAGTCCTATCTTTTCGCTAATTATACCTCTTCTAATGGCGTGTGGACAGCATGTCTAATTCCGATGGGCGCTATACAGAAACTGAATCTAGATTTGCAACCTGCTGAGCTCATGTCAATGAGTTGCAGCTCACTCTTCATTCAGCTGATGCAAAAAAGGAAAACCGAAGTATCGGACTAGTTCCGACCACAAGTGAAGTAAGAAATGACTTGTGCTGCCACCGTAATCTACAGTACATTACCGATCGGACATGACGAGCTCTACTGAGTTCTCGTCATGAGGATTATTGACATCGCCGGGTGCAACTTCGTGCACTCTGAACTCTCTCTCCCCCTCTCTCTAAAGGTTAAACATGACTTTGATGGCATTCCCACCTGATGCGCTGGTGGTGAAGGCATCCTCCACATCTTTTTGGTTGAAACCAAACCTGTGTGTGATCAATGGCTTCACGTCAATCTTACCAGTAGTTAGCAGGTTGATGCACAGTGGGTATGTGTTTCGATATCTGAAAACACCTCGAATGTCCACTTCCCTGCACAACAGAACCATGTTAACAGCATCAAAATTTTGCGCTGAACGACGTAAATCCCTCTTGGACCACATCACAGTTTGAAACGGGATAACACTGGATAGCACAGTCTGTGGATTAGACAGCGTAGTTGAAACCAAACCGTTCTTGGTGTTTTTGACAGCTTTAACTCTAAGGCCAATTATCGTGGCAATTAGCGGATTCGTGAAATCTTTCGACGAGGGTCAGTCTGGCACTGACAGATCATAAATGTTCTAGATTTGTGATCTAGAATAGTTCTAGACACGGAACGAAACAGACTTTTAATGCATCGGAGAGAACCCTTACCGGGCAGCTGCAGGTGTCAAAGGAAGATTCATTTCATTGTCCCCCATGCCTACAACGCAAACCATACCACCGGATCGAGTACACTTGAGAGATGTACTCATGGTCTTGGTGAAGCCAGCGCAGTCGATGGTGACATCTATGTCGGAACCCATTGCCTTCAGAATTTCTGCGACCTCCTGTTCAATATCCTGCAAAGAGCAGACAAGCGAAAACCATCATCAGCCAGCTTGGTCTAAAGTGGACTAGATTCGTTCAAGTAAACGACGAACCTTGGCTTTGATAGACTTTGAGGATGGTCATGACGCACGCCTCGGACAAAGAGAGGACTGGAAAACAAATTCGGCAGTGAGTAGGAAAGAAGGTGTACAAAACGAAACTGAAAAGAGGAAAAGGAATTTTCATGTCTTTTCGAGCTGCTAAGGGCGGCCATACCTATTATGCATAGATTATTAGGGAAACAACTTCCAAGGACGCCAAAGAACGTCCTGCAATCATGGTCAGAAAAGAGATGAATGGACGAGAATCTGAACCTCTATGTTGTGCGTGACTAGAACAGTGGCATCTGCTCCGAGTGTTTTGGCAACAGCCAAGCGATCGGGGTGGACATCGGCGAGGACGATTTTCGGAGCCCCAAAGGCACGGGCCACTAGCATGCTAACCAACCCAATGGGCCCAGCTCCCATGATCAGCACTTGCGTCTCAGCCCCCACATTGGCACGGCGACACGCATGTACTCCAACGCTCAAGGGCTCGCACATGGCTCCCTCCTCTAGAGATACATTCTCTGGCAGCTTGAAGCATAAGTCTCCCGGGTGAATGACCTGAAGAGCAATCACACGTTATTCTAGTGCATCAGCATAGCAGCCCTTGTCAAGTACAACCTGACAAAGAGAGAAGCTCCCTCTCATTCATTCCTCATGAAAAGTCTTGCTATCAACTCAGAAATAAGCTCCAAAGGCAATTATTTCCTGTATAAGCATATGGCCCTTTCCTGGAGACAATATTGCCACGATTCTAAAACATCCCTTCACAAAATCAATAAGGTTTACACCTGAAGAAAAAGAGTATTCCAAAGAAATAATGTGAAATATCTGTTAATATTCTACTTCACCTGTAAAGGTGGAACAGGGAATTCAGAAATTAGATTTCCTCTATAAAGTCAAAGGATCTCTGCTCAGGTCAGAATCGACAATTTTTAGAGAATGTCGTTAAGCCCAGAGTATGTTTTACTCATGTCGCCTACGTTGAATCTGGGTTGCTCTAATCTGGGGAATGATTACAGAAAGAAAGGAAGGATGAGATTTTGTATTATATACATACCTTGTTCGCAAGAGATCCGTGGACTGGAGGAGTTGCAAAGAATTTCATGTCACAGCAGAGGTTGTAAAATCCTTCCTTGCACAGCTTACATTTACCACAAGAGATGCCAGGCTCAAGGGCAACGCGATCGCCGACTTCAAGGTGACTCACGGCGCTACCAAGCTCTTCCACGATGCCCGCGCACTCGTGACCGATGACCATTGGCTCTTTCACGATGAAGTCACCGCATCGCATGTGCTGCATTCAACGATAAGCAAAACTGAGTCCCCCCAAACGATTTGAAGTTGTGACTATAAAATAATTCTCGCTGGTTCTGTACTGGTACATTCCATGAACTTTATTCAGCGATCAAAGTTAATGGTTGAAGACAGGATCGTGCTTATAATGTTTCACTGCTTCCGCATCCTCCCCCGAATCCTACAACGCTATCGCAACTGCTCAAGCTTCCCATTCACTGCAACTAAATTGAGAGATTCAACTTGCCTCTTTGGGAGAGAGAGCTCGATCTAGAATGCCAATCGAATTAAGTGATTGCAATCTCTTCCCACGAGTGTTATGAATAATCCCCACGGTAACACGCGTGGCTCGGTACGGCAGCTCGATAGAAACTATCACATGAAAAAGGAAACGACGGTTCGATGCGAAACATAAAGGGAGAAGTAAAGAGCTCGCGAGATTTATGGCACCTTTCCGTACACTGGAAATTGCATGGGCTCGTGCTCGAGCGAGAAGGACATGCAACATACCTTCAGATAGTGTACATCGCTGCCGCAGATTCCCACGGCTTTGATAGCGACCCGCACGTCATTGGGACCTGTAAAGGCCAGAACGAGCTCGTCGGTCAAACGATCGTTACAGCTTCGCGATCTGGAGAAGAAGAAGAGCAAGAGGAAGAGGGCGGACAATCTTTTACACTGCAGACGCACGAGACACTTTTCTCCGGATCGGCGGATTGCTCCGCCATTACTAGTCCATGCAACGACGTACCGAGCACAGCCGGCAATTCGAAGGGCTCGATTTTCAGGACGTTCACTCCGCAAACCCACGCAGCCAGATTCGGCGTGGTTCCACTTTCGGCCTGTACGGCAGCATCCGAACCTTCTCCTCCTCTCCCCATTCTAAATCCTGTACTCAGTCACCATCAACCAACCCACTCTGTTAGTCCATATTCCTCTAAACCATAGGCAAAGCCACTTCGAGTTCTCAATCTGAGCAATCACCACAATTTTCCTCGTCTACGGGCCATATCTGCATGCCCCCATGCCAATCACTTACTGAGGTTCGGCTATGGCTACGCTAGCTCCGCTCACCTGCAGGTGAAACTGGACAAGGCCCTGGACTGGACTCTCGATGAATTCTCTCGATGAATTTCGGGACTGGAGGATTCAGAAGCTCATGCGAATTGTTGACGCCCACTCTGATCGACACTCAAATCACTCACACTCGACGATGCGCAGCTGCTGACTTGCATTTTGTATTTGCTTCATTGCTCTGCTTTATAAAAGTAGAGCTGCGCAGAATGTGAGGGAGTGGCGAGTAGTGAGGGGCCGATTAGGCTCGTCAGCATGGGCACATGCTGGAGGCGACGAGTGACGGAGCCTTTTCTGCTGACTAGGCTGTGGATCCAGGTCACATTTTAGCTACAATATCGGAGATTCAGACACGTGGCTTCAAAGCAGTCTCGTCATATGTGCGAATCTCGGGACGAGGCTCATTTAGAGTTATATATTGGAGCTGCTATACCTACATTTTGAAAAAATACTGGCTGTATGTGGGGACGAATGTTTGATCTAAATCTGTCCACATAGTACAAAGTCATATTTAGTCAATTTCATACGGTTTTATTTCATTTTCCCTCCAAAATAAAATGGGTTGGTTTTAACTTTAGAATGTGAACTAACAAAATACATATTTTCTGTTTCAAATCCTTGATATAAAATTACAATATTAGATTTGAATTCAATACCTACTAACTCTTATCATCTTAAATTATGTATAGAAACATGATTTTTTTTTTACAAGTATTATATATATGATTGTTTTTTTAAATCATCTTTATTTCATACAATTATAATCAATGACCATCATAGTATTTTTAGATTATAATAAAAAATTATATCAAAGAAATATTTGAAATTAAAATTATATTAAGTTAGCTTATAGGCCAAGGTATGAATAAGGTTGTCAAGTGAACTTCTTTGATTAGCTTATTTTTTCAATAGATGATAGTACAGTGTACTTCTTTGATTGGCTTAATCTTTCAATAGAAAATTGTCTAGTTAACTTTTTTGATTGCTTTGATCTTTTAATGAATGATATGTGCAAATTCTCCAAATAATCTGATCTTCTAATAATTGATATGTTTATCTCATGTGATCTTGTCTCACGTTAGAACTTTCATTCATTCATTTTGTATATTACGTCGTTACGACTGTCAAATTTTAAAACTTGAAAGATATGAATAAGAACTATCTGCAATTGTAAAAAGTGCTTGCGGCCAATTACTATCCACCATATTTGCATCGTCGCATGATTCATCTCCCGTTTGATGAACTGCAAAAAATTCATGATTTCTTTGGAAATATAATCTCGGTCACGGTTAAATTCAAACATCGGAGATTGTGTTTTACGTGCAACAATAAGCATACTTCAGGTGCTATTTTTAAAAGTGAAAGAGTAGTCAGGTTCA
Organism: Marchantia polymorpha subsp. ruderalis; assembly: GCA_037833965.1. Lineage (NCBI taxonomy): Eukaryota > Viridiplantae > Streptophyta > Marchantiopsida > Marchantiales > Marchantiaceae > Marchantia > Marchantia polymorpha. Next base: position 2,552,680 of record AP031357.1, read on the forward strand.
TGTGTACCCTCGATACTATATTGTTGTCGAAGAGTTTTTTGAAGATATATCGTCAAAGTTTCTATTTTTTCATTATCATTAGAACCGCATGATCAAATGCTAGTGTTAACATTGGTAGCGCGCTGTAACACTAGGGTTTAGAGAGAAGTTCACTCGAAGATAGAAACGTAAACTCTGAAGATGAGATATACCAACAATGGTTCTTCTCTCCCTTATATAGCTCTCACCAACAAGTACAAGGTGATAAGATCTAATCCCCACCATCCATCTCACTCCTAGTGGATGGATGACGTGGTGGATAACCCTAACAAGCACACGAATCGCTGACGTGGCGCACCCAACTAACACACTAACTAACACACTCAATCCTTACCTACGAGCACACGGATTGCTGACGTGGCACTGTCAACTAACACATCCACTCTGTACCTACTAAGTGCGCGGATCGCTGACGTGGCAGTTATGACTAGTGCACACTAAAGTATCTACATCAATATTTAGAGTAACCTCTACTTTAGTTCTAACTAACTAAAGATGGTTACAAACCTCCCTCCTTTTAAGATGCAACGTCCTCGTTGCACATACGTTCAAACTCTTGAACTATCAAAGGTGCATTTGCTAAATTTTTAGCTGGTTCCCAAGTTGATTCATACGATGGATAGACTTTCCATTGAATCAAATACTCTACTTTGGGGTACTTATGACCTCGAATACGTTTCTTGAGTATCTTTTCTACCTCAAACTCCTCATGATCTGCTATCAAGGTTGGAAGAGGAGGTGGTGCTGGTTGGTTGGTGAATTGTTTTGGTCGTGGTATATGTTTTCGCAATCGTGACACATGAAATACTGGATGTATTTTCATATGTGACGGAAGTTCCAACTTGTATGACACTTCACCAACACGCTTCAAAACCAAAAATGGACCAATGAACCTAGGGTTTAACTTTGGTGTTCCTACAAGAGACAAATTTGTTGTAGATAACCAAACATGATCTCCAACCTCAAAATTCACTTCTCTACGATGAGCATCGGCATACTGCTTTTGCCGATTTTGAGCTATCACCAGCTTCTCCTTGGCCTGATGTAGTCCTCGGTGAATATGCTCAACGAATTCGTTGACTGCTGCAACTTTGGTTGAAAACTCCTCTCCTTTGGGAAGTCTCATCAAACTTGAAGGAGTTATAGGATGAGCTCCATACATAAGAAAAAATGGAGACACTTTTGTGGATGCATTAACTGAATTGTTATATGCAAATTCCACAAGTGGCAAAAGTTTGTCCCACTCTTCTTGCTATTCTAATGTGAATGCTCGTGGCATATCCTCTATGGTTCTATTTGCCCTCTCAGTTTGTCCATCAGTTTGAGGGTGATAGGCCGTTGACATTGCTAGTTTTGTTTTGAAAAAACTAAACAAAGTTTTCCAAAATAAACTAGTGAAGTGAGTACCTCTATCCGTGATTAACACTTTGCTTAAGCCATGATTCACAAAAACTGCATCTAGATACAATTGAGCTAGTTGTGGAGATGTTACTGTTTTTGTGGTTGGCCTGATGTGAATCATCTTGCTCAATTTGTACACAAAAACCACCACTGAATCATGTCCTAACGAAGTCCTTGGTAACTCACATACAAGATCCATGGTGACATGTTCCCACCGCTGTTCGGGAATAGGAAGAGGCTGTAATAAACCCGCTGGTTTTTGATTACTTGCCTTGTTTTGTTGACAAGCAACACAACTTCGAACATAAGACTCCACATCCTCACGTATTTTGGGCCAATAGTACACTCGTTGTATACTCTCCACGGTTTTCTCCACTCCCACATGACCTGCAATGGCTGTATCATGACTTTCTGCCAAAATCATTGTGCGCAAATCGTGATCTTGTGGAATCCATATACGCTGATTGTAAAACGCCAAACCTCGAGATTTCTCTGCCTTTCCAGTTTGTAGTGCCCGAGTGATCTCTTCATACTCCTTTGTGGCTTGTGACATCTTGCTCCACCAATCTGCCTGAATTTTCACTTCTGCAACATGATTCTTACAAGGCATGCGTGTGAGAGCATCTGCAAGTTGCTTCTTTCCCTCCACGTACACAATCTTCATGTTGAAGCGTTGATGCCACTCTGCCCATCGAATTTGTCGTTTGGACAGATCCTTCTGAGTTTCCAAATAAACCAAGGGTTTATGATCAGTCTCCACCACAAACTCCTTATCACCCAAATAATGCTTCCAATGTTTGATTGCCAACACGATGGCTAACTCCTCCCGTTCTGTCGTGTGATAATTTTGTTCCGCCGCCACCAACTTTCGAGAATAGAAAGCAACTGGATGCCATCCATCCTCCCATTCTTGTTGAAGTATGCCACCTACTGTTGTACCTGATGCGTCAGTGGCCAACTTGATAGAACGGTTAGGATCATATCACTTGAGAATAGGTGCGTGTAACAAAGCATCTTTCAATGCTTGAAAAGCTAACTCTTGAGCTGTTCCCCATCTCCACTTTTGACCTTTCCCTAACATGGAAGTCAAGGCCTGAGCTAGTCGAGCAAAACCTTTCACAAATCTACGATAGAATCCAGTGAGCCCTAGAAAATTTTTCAATTGAGTTTGATCCTCAGGTGCTATCCATTTCTGAATGGCATCTATCTTCTCACTCATCACTTGGATTCCTGTAGCTGTAACTCTATGACCCAAGTAATCTACCTTTGACTTGCCAAATTCACATTTTGAAGCTTTGGCATACAATTGATTGTCTCTTAAAACTTGAAGTACCTCTCGTAAATGACTTCTATGATCACTCAAAGTTTTGCTATACACCAATATATCATCTAGAAAAACAATGACAGATTTATCTAGATAAGGGCGAAAGATATCGTTCATCAATCCCATGAATGTAGCTGGTGCATTAGTGAGACCAAAAGGCATCACTAGATACTCAAAGTGTCCATACCTAGTACGAAAAGCTATCTTGTGAACATCTTCATCTGCAATTCGAATTTGATTGTAGCCGCTTCTCAGATCTAGCTTGGTGAAGTACTTCGCTCCTTGAAGTTGATCAAACAAATCATCCATACGAGGTAATGGATATTTGTTTTTCACCGTTTGCTGATTCAACCCGCGATAATCGATACATAGTCTCATGGATCCATCCTTCTTCTTCACAAAGAGTACTGGAGCTCCATAAGGTGAAACACTTGGTTGAATGAATCCCTTGCTCAACATCTCCTCCACTTGAGCTTTGCATTCTTCCAATTCGTTTGGAGCCAAACGATATGGAGCTTTGCAAGTTGGTGTACTTCCAGGTATCACCTCAATCTTCTGATCTACTCGCCTCTTTGGTGATAATCCTGCAGGTAGATTATCTGGAAAAACATCTTTATACTCCATAAAAATGTCGTTCAGGGACTCCGGAATGTAAGGTTTGTCCGTGGACCCAATATCTCTTATAAGTCCAAGGAAACATACATCATCTCTAGAAATGGATGCTGTACCCATCACAAAGAGGGGTAAATTCCTATTCTGAGATCTAATTCTATCTCCATAGATCTTCCATCCACTACTTGTAATCACTTTTCTTCTCCAATCTACCTTCGGATTATATTGTTCCATCCATGGCATTCCAAGGATGACATCATATCGAGCTAAACGAATTACTCTCCACTCAATGCTCTCCTTGTATCTACCTATGGATAATTCTACACTCCGTGGTAGTGTTTCTATCACTTCAGTTTGCCCGTTTGGCAATTCAACTTCTTCACTCACGTATTTCATCAACATCAAACCTAACTTCATAGCAACACTCCTTGATAGAAAATTCTCAGTTGCTCCAGGATCAATTAAAACTCTCACCTTGTGTCCTTCCATGAAACCGTAAGTGACAATGAGTTGAGCTTGCTTCTTACTCCTTCCATGAGCTCCCAACCATTGCCTTCTTCCAACCTCGCCTTTTCTTCGCTTTGTAGAACCAGTAAGGCCGCGAGGCAAGATTACTGGTGATCTTCGTTTCTCGAAACTGCTTCCTCCACCTCTTCATACTCTATCCCCTCCATATTGTTGAACGGTCGTCGCTGCATGGGCCGTCCTCCTTGTTGTGTCGGCCGAACTTGACAAAACTTGGCTATGTGACCCATTCGTCCACATGCATAGCATTGGCGATTGTCACGAACGCCAGCTCCTCCTTGAACCATTCCATTATTTGCATAACCTTCTTGCAAATTTGGAACTCCTGGTCGCCTAATCTCACCTCCAAATCTTGGTGGTGGTCCTCTTGTTGGTGCAAAACCTTCTCTACGTCGAAAGTTTCCCAACTCCATCGGTGTTGGACCAGATGGATCTCTAAAATTGCTCACTGGTTCACCGTGTGTGACACCAAAAGCACCCGAAATTCGTTGAGCAATTGCGATTGCTTCATTCACAGTAGATGGATTGCTTACCATCACCTCCTTTCGAATTCGATCTTTCAAGCCTCGTTTGAACACGTCCAAGGCTTCAGCTCCACTCATATCCATGATAGATACTTGAAGGTCACGAAATTCTTCAATGTACTCATGAATACCTCCTTTCTGCTTTAGATCCCACAACTTCATCCTTGCAGTTTGAAGAGAATCCACCGCTTGAAAATTTTGCAGAAGTCCTTCCTGCATTCCACTCCACGAAATGGTAGCACCTCGTTCTGAAAGCATTCTCTTCCATGTTGTGTACCATGTGAGAGCCTTATCCGTAAGATAAGATCTCATGAACATTCCTGCAATATAATCAGAAACATGAAAATGGGATAAATGAATATTCATCCTCATAATCCATCCCTCTAACACTCCCATTGCTCTACTCCCTTTGTAAGCTTCCACCTTACAGGATTTTCCCATTCGAAGCAAAAGATTTGCTTGATCTTCAATCTCTTGAAGACGTCTCCCATTTGCCTCTGCTGCATCAATAGGAGTTGGTTCTGGCTGAACTTGGGAAGCTTGAACTTGAGGTTCAACTTCCATCTCTCCAACTCTCTCTCTCTCTACTTTCTCACTCTCTAATGCGAAGATTTTATCTTCCATGGCTTGCTGCTTGGTATGCCCATCTACTATCGCTTTTCTCAACTCCTTCATCTCCGCCATGATTGCATTGAGATCCTCACCCATATCAATTGATGTTCCCATGCTTTCTCACACTCCCTCTAATACAAAGTGAGTATAATCACTATGTGACCTCTCAACAAAGGAGTCACAAAAGGTGCAGGTGACTCTATCACTGCTCTATAGTATTCCTCTCCATAATTCCTCACAAGAAAATCTCTCCATATCCTCTTCTGTCTATATACTGTTCTAATCTCTACATAAGTGCTGAATCGAACCGGCACAGGTGGTTCGCGATTCAAATCCATGAAACAATCAGTATAGAATGTATATAGTACAATCCCAAGTCTCTCCATAAGTAACTATTGAAAGAATCAGTGGCACTCTTGACTCCATCACTCTAGTCATAAAATCTGCACCCCAACAAGCCACAAGGTACATCCGAAAATGATGTTTCTCCATGCAACGAAGGTGAATATCGAATAGGTTAGGAATTGGCCAATGCGGTACTGAATTTGTGTCAATCCCGTCCATATCTGCAAAAGCACAATTTTTCCCTTCCACCTCTCTCTACATGCAGATGAATGACCTCTACCAGCCTCTATACACTCTCAAGACTACACTCCATCATCACTCACTTGCTATTCCATGAGGGGTAATCCACACTCAAGGAAAGAGCAAGGTCGCTCTGATACCATTGTAACACTAGGGTTTAGAGAGAAGTTCACTCGAAGATAGAAACGTAAACTCTGAAGATGAGATATACCAACAATGGTTCTTCTCTCCCTTATATAGCTCTCACCAACAAGTACAAGATGATAAGATCTAATCCCCACCATCCATCTCACTCCTAGTGGATGGATGACGTGGCGGATAACCCTAACAAGCACACGGATCGCTGACGTGGCGCACCCAACTAACACACTAACTAACACACTCAATCCTTACCTACGAGCACACGGATTGCTGACGTGGCACTGTCAACTAACACATCCACTCTGTACCTACCAAGTGCGCGGATCGCTGACGTGGCAGCTATGACTAGTGCACACTAAAGTATCTACATCAATATTTAGAGTAACCTCTACTTTAGTTCTAACTAACTAAAGATGGTTACACGCGCCAGTCAAATGCTAGTGATATGTTTCCAGCTTTACCATCAATGCTTTTGCAACATCTTTAGACTCAGGTGCAGTGAAACCATAATTCATTGCACTGTTGATGGTTTTTTGGCAATGAATCTTCAACTATTCATACACAAAACTTGATTTCATAAGGTTGCATATCGTCTGCTATATAGAATGATCACTTTATAAGCGGTAACAAGAAAATGTTTGAAACATTTCAATACCCTCCATTTAATTAAAGTCAATATTACAATCTTATTGCAGTGCTTGGATATGTTTGAGAAAGATTGAAAGGTCCGCGTGAGACTCTAGGACGAATAAAACATTGTAAACATGGTATTCCACATATTCTCCACATCATCATCAGGATCTTATTTCGTTTCATGTTCTCGCGTCCCTAGAAGAACTTGGATTTTCTAGAAATTAACTCGTATTCGAAATGATAAACGTATCGTTTTGCGCAATGCGGAAAACTTTTCTACATTGGATTTGAAAATTGCTTCATTGTCAATCACAACATGATGCATGATATGACACATACAACAAATGTGTCATTTATAGTCTAGATTAACATCAAATTTATTTCTCAATTTGTCTCTTAGATGCTGTAAAGCAAGAATTATTTCGCTAGTATTGTTTGTTGTTGCAGCTTTAATTTTTGTGTGCACATTTGCTGATACTAAAGATTTCAGAAGAAGTGACATTTTTGGAATATTGATTGTAAGGTAATGAAAAATATTTAAATTCAAGAATGCAATCATGCAACATCCAGATATCATTAATCTAACGAAACGTAATCACAAAATAGCTTAGTAGACTTCTGATGAACCAACCATCACAAGTAATTGCAACTCTTCCTGGAATTGCTTTTGCAATATCACAAAAATATTTGATCGCAATAATCATCTCCATTGATATGACACGAGTAAGAATTTTCCACAAAGAGTCAGGCTAAAACCTATTTAAAGGGTTCGTCATTTGTGTGAAAAAGCTGATTCTAATAAAGAAAAGCTTTGCTTCACATCAATCACTCAATCGATCACACTCGTCATGATTTTTGACTTCGCCTTGTTGTCAAGAACGTTGTGCACTTCCAAATATGAACCGGATATTGAAAAAGTGGTTTTGGAAGTATCATAAGGCAATGCGCTTTCTATTATCATATTAATATCTTCATCTTCTTCAAGTGCAATATTAAATTAACTCTCTTGCTCTAGTGCTAGCGATAAAGACAACGTTGAATTCGGTTTTGAATGTAAGTTAATACTTGATCTAAAAATGGCAAGCATCTTCCTGCGTTCCACTGACATGCGATTGCAAATTTTTGTCTTTGATAATGAGAGCTGTGAAAAAAATCTTTCCACTGCCGCAATATGAAAAGTAATAGAAAAAATTTTCATTGCAAATACACACAAAGCATTTGCACTAACAAGTGATGCCAAAAATTCATTGCACAATCTTTCTTTTGATTGTTTATGAAAGCTTTACTCCAATTGATATATTTGTTCTAACCTGCCAAAAGTGATATTGTATTCGTCTTAATGAATCTCCATCCTTTTGCAAAATTTGCAAAATTTTTTTGAATGTTGTTATATATTTCTCTTTTGGAGATGGCGATCAATTGATATTAAGAATTCAAGAAAAGAGCTACAAAATAGATTGGATGATCAAATTCAAAAGCTCTCTTTCGAATAATCTTGATTATGTGAGCTTTGAAATTACTGGAGTTCTAGATAACGTCTGTATCTTTTACAAATGTGTATAATTTGATGAAATCTGCAGAAATATGATCTAATGTGATTGAATTCAGCTCAAAACGAGCTATACTATCAGCTATAGGTTTAATAAGTTTATAAATTTCTTTGTTTATTGCAAAATGATAATCATCTTCTACCAATTTGAAAATATCTTTGTTGATGGGAGTCTCATTAGCTAGTTTGGATTTTTTGACACAATGTTGAAATCCTTTGTAATAGAATGCAACATCAAGATATACAAGTATGGCTGAATACCACCGTGTTTTGCAAAAATTAGATACAAACTTCCTAATATTGTTCTCTCCATCTCCCGTCTTGAGATATATAGTCTAATAGTGAGAACTTGTAAAAAAGTTAATCAACTTGACACAATGTTGAAATCCTTTGTGATAAGATGCAACCCCATGATATACAAGTACGGTTGAATACCACCGTGTTTTGCAAGAACTAGATAGAAATTTCCTAATATTGTTCTCTCCATCCCACGTCTTGAGATGTATAGTCTAATAGTGAGAACTTGTAAAAGAGTTAATCAACTTGCACTTTTTTTTGAAGACACGTTTCATAGTATCATGAGTTGATATATCTTTTGTGATAAGATTCATTTGATGAAGAGCACATTGCAAGAAAACAATATTCGGATTTGAGCTTGCAAGGTTTTTCCTTAATCTTATCATAGTCGTTGGGCTATCAGACACAAAATCAACAACTGTCAATGGAAGAAGTCGTTTGTTGGTTGACAATATCAGTTGTTGTTGCTCCAATGCTTGCGTTGTTGGACGATTTATGAAATGCCTAATGCCTAAGACCCATTGTCTTACACTTGTGATAATGATCACAACATAAATCAAATTGTTTGACACATCTTCCCATCCATCTATAGTTATTGTCACATCACTGGCATTTTTCAACTCTTATAACTCCTATAGAAACTCACTGTAACATTTCTGTAACAATCTATTTGTAATCATAAAGTGTAGCTGGGGTTGAGTCCACGAATAAACATCCTTAGCTCTTTGTTGCAACATACATTGAAAGCATTGTTGGAAGTCATTAGAAAGTCTACAAACCTCAAATGATGGATCTCTTGTATGTTTACACTCATTGGAGGACTAAAGTTATAGGCAGTTGCTAAAGTCTTATGTTGCTGAAAATGTCTTTAAGAAATCATTTGCTCTGCCTCAAAACCTAATTGAGATCTAATTGAAGTATGTGTCGAAACACGTCTTTTCTTTGAAAATTGTTCTACAATGCGCATATATTCAACTCTACTTCCAGAATCAAGTAGTTGTATATGGATCTCTAATTTATCAGGTGTACCATCAAGCATCTTTTCACAATGTACACATTTTGCACGATACCGATTTCCACTACCCTTCTCAGAAGAACGATAGAAACAGTGCCATCTCAGATTCATAACCTCATCAGATTTTGTACATCCACGTGGTACATCCTTCTGTTTTGTGTACTGAGATTGGTTGTGACTTCATTACTACGTTTTTAGTTTTTGATTCCAAAATATCAGGTTTAATAAGGAAAAATGAATATATCGACATCTTAGAATCTGTACACATTAGATTATCAAGGTATTAAACACAAAATATTGGAATCAGTCACGCACTAAAGTACACTATCTGAACATACACACATTAGATAAAATAATAGAATAAGTCACGCACTAAAGCACACATCTTGAACATGCACAGATTACATAATCAAAATATTAAACACAGAATACTAGTCACTCACTCACTAAAGCACACCACATGCACACATTAGATAATCAAAATATTAAACACAAAATACTAGTCACTCACTAAAGCACACAACATGCACATGCACACATTATATAATCAAAATATTAAACACAGAATATGAGTCACTCACTCACTAAACCACACATTAGATAATCAACAACAATGAGTTACGCGCTAAAGCAAACAACATTAACACAAGAGGTTGATTAACACTATTCACTTAACACAGTTCAACTCTCTGAGCGTCTGCACAAAGAAAAAACTAGATGCTTATGACCTATGATTGTGGAATGAATCATGCCCACATTATGAACAGAATAGTAGAGAGTTGAGTAAGAATAAAAAACTTGACCTTTTGTTATTATATTTTCACAAAGAAGCACATTTGAGCTAATCATACCATTTAGCAAGCTCATGTAGACTGGTAAACAAAGTAAATACTTATGAAAGATACTGTCCAAGTCGTGTCAAGTGGAGCTTCTAAATGAGTGTAATCACGAACATCATTAACACAAGAGCTTCCTTATATTTTATCTCAATGATCCACGTTGAAAAAACTGTTCAACTCTTTGAGCGTCTTCAACTTCTTAGCGTCTGCACGAAGAAAAAACTAGATGCTTACGAACTATGATTGTGGAATGAATCACGTCCACATTATGAATAGAATAGAAGAGAGGTGAGTTAGAATCAAGAATCTTGAACTTCTGCTGTTAGAGTTTCACAAAGAAGCGCATCTGAGCTTATAACATCATTTAGCAAGCTCATGCAGACTTGTAAACAAAGTAAATATTTATGAAAGATACTGTCCAAGTCGTGTTAGAACGAGCTTCTAAATGAGTGTAATGAGTGTAATCACAAACGGTTCACATCACTTACACTTCAAGTTTAAGCTCAAAAGAAGTACACTTTGAAACCAAGGAAAAAAGACATACCTGATTTGGGCGTACAAAATACCAGATTGCACGGTTTCAAGCTGAAATTCTTCATTTCCTCTACACTTGTGGATAATTTCAGCACCAATTCATCCCCACGTCCATGTGCTTTGAACCTTGGGTGATCAATACCTTTCACTACGTGACAACTTCATTCATGTACTGCAACTGAACAGAAACATAAAATGTTTGTTAGTGTGATTTTAGGAGGAGGAAAAGAACTGGTATTGAAGTCTAAAAAAGTTCCACGTTTGTTGGCTCGGAAAACGTTAACACAAAATACGAAGCAAATAAGTCATCTAAGTCGCGCAGCAGTTGGCAATCTTGGAATTCTAGAACATATCGTTGGCAATCACGTAGCAATCCTCGGAAATCACGTAGCAGTCAAACCCGTCAAAAAAACAAAAGGAGAACAAGGAGAAATATTCCTATTCCAAATCTTGAAATAGTGAGAAGCAAAATCTATCGAGCACTTACCTAACCTTGAAATCTTGAACTTAGAACGTTGCAAAGTAGATTGTTTTTTTTTTTTATAGAGAGTGTCACGTAAAACCATTTCAATGTTGACACATAACACGGTTAGTAACCGTATTCACTTGTGAGCTGTAATCTTGAATACATGTTTAATTAATACGTACATGCATGCACGTATGTATTAATTTGATTGAGGCATGCCCATGGGCATGCGCCTGTGCCCTTGTGTAATAACCCACCAAAGGCTAAAACTGCAGTATGGTGGTAAAAAGATCGAACCCACAGGGACAGAGGCAACACACAGAGTAAAAAGTGTCACGTTTAACAGACTTTTGTAGAGCTTGAATTCTCAGGCGACTGTCACTCCCAGAAATACTGCAGTGCTCGACTCGGAGGCTCGACTCGGAGGAGGATGCTCGACTCGGAGGATGCACAGTACACGCTGTACTGTGCATCCTCCGAGTCGAGCATCCTCCTCCGAGTCACTCAACACACACACACACACACACCTGAAACTGGCAAAAGCACAACTCGGAGGTCGGTCAGGACCTCCGCTTCGGATTTCAGGGGGAAAGTGTCTCAAAAGTTCACTCAGAGGTTCTGCAGGTAGTGACTCCCACTCCGGCTTTTACTGCCCTTCCGCCAGGAACTAGCGTAGGGAACCCGGACTGGACTTCCCACTTCGGAACGAAGCCCCTTCATACGCCGTGGACGTCACCCTCGACTCACATCAAACGCAGGGGGTACAGGCCCGACTGAGAACTTAACTAAGACACAATCCATTAACACACACACACAACCTGAATTGCAAACCAAGGCTTACACGAAGTAATAAAACTTCACTTTGGCATTCAGGGGAAACTTCCCGTAGGAGTACAATCATGATATGTCACTCGAAGGAGTAAGGGGGAACTGTTCAAGTCTCTAACTCGCAACCGGCTCTGAGCATCAGAAATCACCCGCAGGTGCAGATCCGCACTACTCAAGTCTCTAACCGGGTACTAGCTCTGAACATTCAGCCGAAGGCCTTCAACTACAACATACGGTAACTTCGCTATGCTGCAGCTTCTCTACGTGGTGCCAGGACCAAAATGCACAGACACGCCAAGAAAGTGAGTTCCTGATCTGCACTTCCGAAACTGGAAGAGTCCCAAGGCAAAACGCCTTGATCTACTTTATACCCTCAAAGGTCCTAACTAACACTACGCTATCCTATCTACTACTCGCAACACTTGCACGAAACCAAACTACACTACTGCACTCTGCAGATCCGGTGCTGCGTCTCCTGTGCGCCGGACTGCCTCGCTCTCTATCTCTACCTTGCCAATCTTCCGACCGGCTGCGCAAGCCCAGACGCCGGAGGGCTGCAGTCACTTCCGACTCCAAGTGCGCCATAGTGTCGCGCGCACCCGACAAGAAGGATTCTAATTTCCTTGCTACTCGCCGCCGACTCCGACTGTCACCCTCCGTCAATGCCGCCGCCCGAAGCTCGAACTCCCTGAGTGTGATCTTCTCTTGAGCTGCCACCTCCCAATGGGCGTATCCTTTTAGACAGTGAGTCACCCGCGTCGCCAACTCTTCTCGCGCCCGGCAGCTGCCTTCCACCTCTGCTAGCTGCATTTCCGCATCCGCGCGCTGCGCCCTCAAATCCGCGCACTCGGATTGCAAGTTGCGCAGCAACTCCTCATCCTCCTTGCGTGTACTTTGACTTTCTTCTAAGGCGCGCTTCTGGCGCGCAAGCTCTTCTGCTAAGATGCGGTTTTGTCTCCGCTCTTCCTGCAATTCCGACTCGATCTTTGCCCGTATTAGCTCGGCATCCGCCTGGTTTTTCGTCGCCGCATCCTCCCTCTGCTGTTGCAAGGTTTGGTATAGCTTCTGCGTGACCGCCAGGTGCTGTCGGAGGGTAGCGTTCCTATCCTGCAATGTTTTGCACCTAGAGGCCCAGGTGGCCACCTTGCTCCTCGTCCTGCGCTTGACAGTCTCTACGTAAGACTGCGGTTTCCCGGTACCCGAGTACTTGGATGTCTTGCGATCCAGATAGCGCAGGAGTGGAACTATCTGCTCGCACAACACCCCTGTTGGCGTTTTCTGCACAGAGTCCGCTTCCTGCTCTTCCGAGCTCGTCTCATCCTCCGTTTCGAGGATTTCAGTCGCCACCGAATCCCTTGGCGACTCCCTGGAACCTGTGTGCGCAGCAGCTTCCGCTGCGACTGCCGCTCCACTCCCTGCTAAAATATCCAAGGCAGTGGGGGATCCCACTGCTTAAGCCCCTGTTCCAACTCGATCTTCGGTCTCCGAAGGGGTCGACGCCGTAGTGACTTTTGTCACCTTTGCACCGCCCGCTTCTGCTGCCTGCTCTTCCGGCGCGATCTGCGCGGAAGGTGTCTTCGCTGGAGGTGCGTCCGCCGAAGGCGTCCGCACACTGGTCGCCGGCCCTGTCCGTCTCGCAGTCGGCGAATCTGGCCGACTCTCTGTTGACCGACTCGCAGTCGGCCGACTAGCAGGTGTCCGACTGGCAGTCGGATACACCCTGCGCGTCTTCACTCCACTTGGCCTGCTTGCTGGCGGCGTTTTCCCAGAAGTGCCTTCCGCCGAAGACGACCCTCTGAGGGTTGTTGGCTCGTCAGCCAAACTCTCTTCAGCTTCCGGCTTGCTGTCCGGTTCAACGCGCCGCTCCGTCGGCCTTCCTTCCGTTTGTCGACCTTCAGTCGCCCGACTCGTAGTCGGCCGACTGTCAGTCTGCCAGACTCCGGTCCGGCGTACTCCGCCGGACCGAGTACGCCCGGTCTCCTCAGTACTAGTTGGCATTTTGCGTGCCCTCTGTTTCGGTCGGCTGTGAGGCTCGTTGGTTGGCCGACTACGAGTCGGCGCAGCTGGCACTTCCGGCTGCCTGTCCTCATGTCTCTCATCCCACTTCCGCTTTCGCGGAACGCGGTCACTTCGACGTTCTTCTGCTGCCCTTGCTGGGGGCGGAGCCGGAGGCGGACTGGCAGGGGCCTCGTCCGGATCCGTGTCTACTTCGGCCTCCCGCGAGTATCTACCTGGATAGCTCCGGGTCAGCAGCGGAAACCGTGTCCACTCTGAATTTGTCAAACATCCCATCGTCCGATAAAACACAATCAGGTAAGGCGAAAGATGATTGAGGGTTCCTCCTCTCTCTTCTTGCGCATGTTGGCGCGTCACCTTCCACAGGAGCCGTGCCCAATGCACTGGAGCTCCTGACAACACTAGCTCCACAAATCCTACTTGCCAAATTATGCATGTAAGCGGTCTTGGTCGACTGCAATATCTGCAACAATGCAGTCGCGACATTTCTCCGCAATCGATCTTTGTAATCCCGTGTCCGGAAACCGTTCTTGGGATGCCTGGCAACTTTGAAAAGCTCATTGTAGGAGATTTCTTACTCCTGGGACACCTTCACGCTATCGGCCTCGAAGAGGAGATACCCTTCCTCGCCGGCACACCTGCCCAACACCTACGCCCAATCACAAATGTCCCACCTCTTTGGATGTGGACGGAATCCGCGTGAGGGCTTGTGTCTCTCCTGCAGATACTCGCGCACCATCTCCGGACATGTCCAGTTCCAACCCCACAGGAGGAAATCGAGCTTCAGCCCTATCAGCACATCTTGGAATGCGCGTAGACCGATCTGCGGCACCCTGAGTGGAGACACTCGCAGCTGGGGGACCTTCGACATTGTGTTTCCTGCACACACAAACGTTCTCCCTTCCGCTCGCTCTCTCACAATCGCCGCTGAGCGTCGGCCGCTCAAGTACTGACTGTTGTCTCTCTCTCTTCTCTCGCGCTCAAATTCGCTACTCGCAAATTCTCTCCAAGGTCTGTCAAGATCCTTGTGCAACTCGTCTCCGCACTCTCCCCTCTCACTGCAGGTCTCTCCGCCCTTGCGCGAATTCTTGGAAGCTGGAAATCGCAAAATCAAGAATGAGAGAATGAGACTGGAGAGCAGTCTTTTCTTCTCCGAATTCAAGATCGTCCAACGTCCTTACTGGTTACAATTTACGCAGCCGGCTATACGGCCTAACGGTTCGCCCTTGCATGCTCGAATTCACGTCTCCGCACTGCGCGCATTCGCATGCGTGAATGTTGAATTCTCCCGCCGCCATCGTCTTCCGGACTCGAGTTCGCCGCAGTGTATACGTCGGCTATGTTGTCTTTTCCTAACCCGACCATCACCGGAGGCGTGTCGCCGCTGGCGTGTTCCTTATCCGTCGGCGCCTTGCTGGAGGCGCACATCCAGTCGGCGCGAATTACGCCGGCGCGTATTCGTACCGCTTCTTTTGTCCGTTCTGCCTCGTCCATTGCTGACGGCGCATATCCCGCCGGCGCAAATCATGCCAGCGCATCCGCCTATCAACGCCACGTCAGAGGCGTACATCCGGCCGGCGCTTTTCTTCTGTTGCGCAGCCGCCAAAGGCGCTTCCGACTCTGAGTTGATTTCCTCCCATGAGCGCGTGATTCAGGCGCATCGCCGAAGGCGTACGGGAGTCCTTTCCGACTGTGAACCCTAGCGCGAACGGCGCATGTCCGGCTACGAGTTTTCCGATGCTCATAACTTCTTTGTCCCTGATCCATCTCCAACGTTCTTGGGCTCGTTAGGACGAGCGTCCCGAGCTCTTTCCAATGCAACTTCAATCAATTGGAAATACCGTGTATTCCGATTGTTAGGAAGGTTTCCCTTTCCGCGCTAGGGGCGCATCGCCGAAGGCGCACTCATGGTCGGAAGCCTTCAGAGGTCCGTGCCGTTCTTCTGACGTCTTTAGCAAAATCTCCTCCGGAGATGTCTGCGCCGGCAGCGTAGCTTCCTTAAACGCTGGAAGCGCGTGAGTAGAGACACCTCAGAAAAGGAGCTTTTGCCGAAGGCGCCGAAGACATTTGGCGCTGGTACATCCGACTTCGCGATTCTTCGTGACCTCGTGACGATCTCCTCAATTCACTCTATTTAACGTACCCTTTTCTAACTACAGACACTGCTTCGGTACTTGTTTTCTAAAATTGTTTAAATTCTGCAAAAAAAAACAAAAAGCGTGTTACCACACCTTGCTCGGGGGCATACCTCTTGAGGATGTGCCTCCAACTCTAGCTGTCAACTTATTGTAAAGGTGAAAACCTGAGCAAACCAGGTAATCAAATTTGCAGCCGTTGCGGTGAGAAGAGAGAAGGCAACACTATAAAACAATATATCCTAGACTATATATACTCGTTCACTTCACAAATATTTCAACGAACCTATATTATGATCAATGCATTTCTCACATGATATACAAAGCGTAAGTCTTTTTCCTCACAATGTCAACGAGCAAATATCTTGCCAAAGACCTTCTGCCTTGTGTATTTCAATTTTTTTCAATTAGCCGCCATGGATTTTTTCAAGGAAGCGCCGGAGATCAAAACCACAAAGATGCTCGATGAATCGACAATTACGCTTCTTGGGCTACGCAAATGCGAGCAATCTTGCGCAAGAAAAAATGTTGGGCAATGATCGCCATGTCATCATCATAACAATCGAAACTACAGTGATCAAGGTCATAAGTTTGATTTCCATGAGAATTATTGAGATCAAACTCCTGTGCAGCGATACTCTAACCGTTTTTGTCAATTATCACAACGTTATTATCTACACGATAGGCATGAAAACAATCACGGTAACATGATATCTTGTTCAACTTCTTCTATTCTAAAGCAAGGTAATTGCAACAATTGTGGGAAGCATGATCATTGGTCCTATGTGTTAATAATTTTTCAACCTTGCAATGCCCTACTGATCTTGGTAACAACAAATCACCAAACGAACAACAAGCTGAACAGAAAAACTGGAAAAAAAATATGAGGCACAAGATATACGTGAAAATCCTCAAACGCGAGGATAAATCACGGGAGCTGCACCAGTTCACTATGAATCGATCAAAGAGTACAAGTCTTCTTGCAACTACTCTGAGATGCGTTTTCTCTCGCCTCTCTCTCTATTTTATCTAAAAGCGTCTAACCCTAATTATTAACACATGGAGGTTCCTCACAATAGCATTTTTTCTATTTTGCACACGTGTTCCTATGGGCTCTCACCCCCAAACTCTTGGTATAAAACACTGCTGAAGGTTGTTTGCACCCCAACAATCTCCCACTTGAAGATAACCGAAGTATCAGCAAACAAACCACTGCAAACCCAAGTAATCTCAAACAACGTGGACGTAGTCACCTAACCCCTCTCGGTGCGGCTCCAAGCCCATCATCTCTTCAACCATGAAAGCCAACTGAAGTTCAACACAACTTTAGTTTTTGAACAGTTACAGACTTGATCAACATATCTGCTCGATTTCATACTCCAAAATCTTCTCTAGCAACAAATTCCCATCCTCCAAAAGCGAACGAATGAAATGATATTTTTAATCAATGTGTTTTGTCCTTGCATGAAAAATTGAATTTTTGGCAAAGTGTATAGCATTCTGGCTGTCACTAAAAAGAACGCAGTCTCTTGCTTCAAATCCAGCTACTCCAAAAAGCCCTTTAACCAAATCATCTCCTTTGCAGCCTCAGTCACGGCCACATGCTCAGCTTCTGTCGTAGATAGTGTCACTAATTTTTGCAGACGTGATACCCAACTCACCGCTGTTGAACCCATAGTATAGACATAACTTGTGGTGCTTCGTCGAGTATCCTCATCATCATCATCATCAAGTCTGCATCCACATATTCCTTCACTGTCAACTTGCCCCTTCCAAAACAAAGTGGCAAATTAGTTGTACCTCTCAAATATCGCATAATCCACTTTACTGCTTCCCAATGCTGTTTTTCTAGATTGCTAGCAAACCTGCTCATAACTCTCATTGCATGAACAATGTCTGGTCTCGTGTTCACCATGGTATACATCAGACTACCAATAGCTGAGGTATACGGAACCTTCGCCATGTACTATATCTCTGCATCTTTCTTGGATGATTGCCCCTGAGAAAGTTTGGAGTGACTTCCCAGTGGATTATGCGATATCTAATATGGCAATCTTCACAACTCGCAAAAATATCTCTGTTTAATTGATCCCCTCCTTCTGTTGAAAGCTCTTAACAACTAATCTTGCCTTGTACCTTTTCTTGACATCACTCTCTTGCTTAAGCCAATAAACCCACTTGTTCTGCAAGGTTTTCTTCCTAGCAGGAAATTGAGCTAACTGCCAAATTCTATTGGGATGAAGAGATTCCATCTCTTCTTGCATTGCGGTCTTCCACTTCGTTGACTTAGAAACCTCCAAAGCCTCATCAAAGCATTCTGGTTCTCCACTGTCCGTCAAAATATATTTTGGAACCGAAATATATTTCTTGTGTAGTAGTCTTGTGTGGTCCGGCTGTCCTCCTTAGTTCTTTGACAGTTGAGCTAGTCCCTGTCTCTAGAATTAACCCATCTAAAACTGTCTCATCTAAAGCTCTCTCCTCTGTCTCAGTGAACCCCTGCTCAAACCCACTGTTATCTGGAAGATACTGTAGCCTAAAATACTCAGATGTATCTTCATCCAAATCAGTACTCCTACTGCTCTGTTTGCTATTTTTTTGTCCTTGTACATCAACTTCTCATTGAACACAACGTCTCTGCTTTTGATTACTTTCTTGTTCTTGTCATCCCAAAAACAATTACCAAATTCATCTCCGCCGTACCCAATAAAGTTGCACTTCTGTGACTTAACATCAAGCTTGTCCAACCGAAACAAGATTCCTTTTCAGATTTGAAACATGCCTAACATCTTTCAGACACCATGTGTACCCCTGCGTCGCAATATGAACATCTTCTCTTCCCACAATACTACATGGCTTATCATCGCCCAAGTATATTTTCCCAAAGTTCTTGCTACATAGTTCTGCAGAACCTCCCTGTTAGCAGTGACCTAGAATGAAGCACCAGAATCAATCACCCATGACTCGGTGTCACCGTTCATAGCAAGAATAAATGCATCATGCACAACATAAATCTCATGCCCATATTACTCCTCTTTGGTGCTTTGCAGGTTTGTGACATATGGCACGTCTGACCACAATTCCAACATTCGCCTTCAATGAGCCGAACCTGAGATTTAGCCTTATTTTTCTTGCCTTGGTCATTTGATTTGACATGTTCATGTTCTGATTCTGACCATCCTTACTTTGGGTTCTGCCCCTCTGATGCTCAAAACTTAGGGCTGATCTCGAAGTGTCTAAACTTGAACTATTGATCGAACCTCTTCTGACCTCCTCAGTAAAAACCAAACTAACAACCTCATTAAGTTTTAACTTTTCTTTCCCTACCGAATTACTGATTGCAGTAATTGTACCTTGCCACCTCTCTAGCAATTGATAAAGAATCAACAAGGCTTGAACCTCGTCATCAAACATGATAGTGACAGAGGCAAGTTGATCAACAATCGTATTGAACTCACTAAGATGTGTCATAAAGGAAACCTCTTTTAGCATAGACAAGTTGAATAGTTTTTCCATAAGATGTACCTTATTCGCAACAGACAGTTGCTTGTACATCTTTTTCAGCGCTTGCATAAGCCCCACCGTCGCTTTTACCTTCAATATGTTATGGGTGACTAGTTTGGAAAGGGACATGAGAATTACTCCCAACGCCTTCCTATTCAAAACGTCCCAATCCTCATTGGACTTTCCTCTTTTCTTCCTTATCTTTACTCAGCAGCGGTTGGTAAAGATACTTCTGATACAGATAGTCCACTATTTGCGTCTTCTAAATTGTGAAGTCTGATCCGTTAAACTTCTTCATCTTATGCTTGCCATCGGCAGAATCCATAGCTCCCACGGCAACCCTAGCATGTCTAAACCAGATTACACCATAACCTGCCGAACAAATCCTACCGCAACCAGCAGCTCTGATACCTGTTGTTAATATTTTCTCAACCATGCAACACCCTACGTATCTTGGGAACAAGAGATGACCAAACAAACAACAAGGAAATACGTAATACAAAAACCGGAAAGAAAAATACAAGTCACAAGATATACGTGGTATACCTCAGACGCGAGGAAAAATCACGGGAGTCGCACCAGTCCGCTTTGAATCAATCAAAGAGTACAAGTCTTCTCGCAATCTTTCTGAGATGCGTTTTTTCTTGCCTCTCTCTCTGTTTTTTCTAAAAGCGTATAACCCTTATTATTGACACACGGAGATCACTCAAAATAAAATTTTTGCTGCAATTTGGTATGCTCCTAAAGTTGCACACACGAATTGCGGCCACACGTGTATATAGGAGCTCCGCCCCTAAATCCCCAGTATAAAACACTGCTGAAGATTGTCTGCACCCTAACACTATAAGTGTCGTGAATATCATTTTCAAAATCAATTCAACGCTCTTCAAATTTCCTACAACACTGTAACACTAGGGTTTAGAAGCTCACTCGAAGATAGAAATGTAAAATCTGAAGATGAGAGATCCCAACAATGGTTCTCCTCTCCCTTATAGAGTTCTCACCAACAAGTACAATGAGATAAGATCTAATCCCCACCATCCATCCCACTCCTAGTAGATGGATGATGTGGCGGATAACCCTAACAAGCACACGGATCGTTGATGTGGCGCACCCAACTAACACACTAACTAACACACTCAATCCTTACCTACAAGCACACGGATTGCTGACGTGGCACTGTCAACTAACACATCCACTGTGTACCAACCAAGTGCGCGGATCGCTGACGTGGCAACTATGACTAGTGCACACTAAAGTATCTACATCAATATTTAGAGTAACCTCTACTTTAGTTCTAACTAACTAAAGATGGTTACAAACCTCCCTCCTTTTAAGATGCAACGTCCTCGTTGCACATACGTTCAAACTCCTAGACTATCAAAGGTGCATTTGCTAAATTTTTAGCTGGTTCCTAAGTTGATTCATACGATGGATAGCCTTTCCATTGAATCAAATACTCTACTTTGGGATATTTATGACCTCGAATACGTTTCTTGAGTATCTTTTCTACTTCAAACTCCTCATGATCTGCTATCAAGGTTAAAAGATAAGGTGGTGCTGGTTGGTTGGTGAAATGTTTTGGTCGTGGTACATGTTTTTGCAATCGTGACACATGAAATACTGGATGTATTTTCATATGTGACGGAAGTTCCAACTTGTATGACACTTCACCAACACGCTTCAAAACCAAAAATGGACCAATGAACATAGGGTTCAACTTTGGTGTTCCTACAAGAGACAAATTCGTTGTAGATAACCAAACATGATCTCCAACCTCAAAAATCACCTCTCTACAATGAGCATCGGCATGCTGCTTTTGCCGATTTTGAGCTATCACCAACTTTTCCTTGGCCTGATGTAGTACTCGGTGAATATGCTCCACAAATTCGTTGACTGCTACAACTTTGGTCGAAAACTCCTCTCCTTTGGGAAGTCTCATCAAACTTGAAGGAGTTATAGGATGAGCTCCATACATAAGAAAAAATGGAGACACTTTTGTTGATGCATTAACAGAATTGTTATATGCAAATTCCACAAGTGGCAAAAGGTTGTCCCACTCTTCTTGCTCTTCTAATGTGAATGCTCGTAGCATATCCTCTATGGTTCTATTTGCCCTCTCAGTTTGTCCATCAGTTTGAGTGTGATAGGCTGTTGACATTGCTAGTTTTGTTTTGAAAAAACTAAAGTTTTCCAAAATAAACTAGTGAAGTGAGTACCTCTATCCGTGATTAACACTTTGCTTAAGCCATGATTCACAACAACTGCATCTAGATACAATTGAGCTAGTTGTGGAGCTGTTACTGTTTTTGTGGTTGGCCTGATGTGAATCATCTTGCTCAATTTGTCCACAAAAACCACCACTGAATCATGTCATAACGAAGTTCTTGGTAACTCACATACAAGATCCATGGTGACATGTTCCCACCGTTGTTCGGGAATACGAAGAGGCTGTAATAAACCTGCTGGTTTTTGATTACTTGTCTTGTTTTGTTGACAAGCAACCCAACAATGGTACGTTCTCCAGAATGTATGTTGGAGAACATGTCTGCTGCACTTGGAGATGACGTAACACTCGCATCATCTCCCAAAACATCCGAGATCTGGGATCATGCAACCCTGTCCCATGTCCAGCGCGTGTGTGTCCGTGACATGGCCAGCCCGCAATCACCATATCAATATGGCCAATGCGGTCAAGGTCTGGCGCCCCTAGCAACGAAATGTCTGAAGGCAACGCCTTCTGGAATCCTCGAACAGTTGATCGCGGCAATAACGAAGGAAAACGCCGCATCAACTGTGCAACATGTCGTGAAGAGACTCGACGTGCAATCTAGTCCTTCTCCACATACAAGTATCTCCGTACGAGAATACCTGACTGCAACACCGCAGCCAAACCTGTGCCGATCCCACCAAAAAGATCCAGCAAACAAACACCCTCTGGGGAATACTCCCATGCAATAGGTGTAGTAACTAATGGAGACAATGCGATAGAACCACCAACTAGCCGATCAACTGAAGACATCTATGGCTCTGCTAGTAAAGAGGCTTCACTCCAAGACTTTTTCACCAACCTATCAACCACCAACTGTGGTGCCTGGCACAAACTCCACAGTGGAACATCTAAGGGTGAAGTCACCGCCGCTGTGAAACTCACAACCTCCTCCACATCCTCGTAGAGTGAGGTATCGTCGGCAGACATGTTCTCCTCCAACAAGTCATCGGGCCAGGTAAGCACTCCGCTAAAACCCGCAACAGATGCCAAGACCGCTGATGAAGATCCAAGAGGTCGATCCCGAGAAATAAATCTCACTAGCAGCTCGCTCAGACGTACATCTCCGGACTGCCAACTAGAACGATATGCGGCAGTCTCCGTCCAATAGTCCATCGGAAAGCCCATCGGGTATAACACAACTCCACCAACAAGCATATCATATGACTCTGCTGATGTAACCACAACACGAACTCTAAACTGCGAGCTATCATGAGGGTGATCATGCCTCAACTGCACCGCTATGCTCTCCCTGGTCATAAAGTAAGACCTATCGCTGGCGCCAACAAGGGATGTCTGGATGTGGCATGGGCAAGGTTCCAACTCTGACCTCCGAATACCCAAACTAATGCATGCAGCCTTGCCCAACATCAAGGGCTGTGCACCAGAATCCAACAAAACTCTGGCTGGGATATACACCTATCCAGTAGAACTCACTAACCGAAATATACCACTTCGGTTGTCCATCATACATACACCAGGAACAATACTCTCGCGATCAATGGCTGGGCGAGCTGGTAAGAACTCCATCCTCGCCGCTTCGGCCTGCCAAGTCGTCTCCTCGAACAATGTAGACGTTGAGGATGAGTCCTCAACCGTATCCTCACGTATCTCGGCACTCGTAGCAGCGACTCTCCCACGCTCACACGATGTGGCTGCTACCCGAAATACTAGAGCCAAATCAATACCAGAGTCTATCAACTCCGTGGCTGAAAACAATGAAGATCGCAAGACTGAAGTGGCCATCCGCATCACTGCACTAGATGGCACGTTTGAATTCACAACAGATGATGTAAGAACCTCAGTTCTCACTCTAGTGTCACTAGGCGGTGCAGGTCTCATAGATGAACTACTACCCACCTCTGACAACAAAAAGGATTGGGGAAGTCTAGACTGACGTCCACCCTCACCTCTCTTAGGGTCCAACTCCACAATCGCACCACGCGGCTCATAAGTGCGAGCACCATCTCTGGTCACTGCAACTGATGCCTCAACCTGTGCTGCACTGGCCAAATAGGAGAAATCCTCTCCCTCGTAAGATGTGGAAGTGCTCGCCCTCATACCAGCCATAGCAGCAAGCCTCTTCTCCAACTGCTCAATCCAAGCAGCCATAGCGCTCTCTATTGCGGAAGTAGCACTCGCTGCGGTACGCTCAATGGCACCGGTACCTCTACCACCTCTACCGCCTCTGCCACCTCGGCTTTGTGGAGCATCACCTCCATGACCTCTACCTCCAGATCTCACCTCAGGATGAAGGTCCAAGCAACGCTCTCGAGGGTGACCCGGTCGATGACAATGATCCCAAGTCACTTGTGCCGGCTGTGGCCTAGCATGTGGAGTTTGTCCCTCTCGCTCCTGGGGACAATCCTTCCTCATATGACTACCTCCGCATGTCCAACATGACGGTCCCTGTGGTTGGCCCGAAAATGAAGGCAGTGGTGGCCGCGCACTAGGCTCTCTGTGACCTGAAGGATGTCGTGTATGACCTCCACGACTCCCACTACCACCACCCATGGGGCGAGATTGTGCTGTGCTATGTGGGATACGCAAAGTAGTGGTCGTGTCCCTCGCAAATGTAGACGTCACCACCCTCTCCTCCACCATGTTAAGCTCAATCTTCTCCAAAAGAGCAAACACATGGGCTAATGTGGGTGATGAGTCGCTCATGAGAGTGGCATCACGCACTCTCTGTCCAGAATCCAATATCCGTACTGGACAGCTTGTGCCTCAGTCACACCGTGAGTAACCGAGATTAGCCGTCGAATACGAGTGTATGCCTCACGAAGACTCTTAGTAGTCTTTCGCTCAAACTCCTGGAGGCTCCTCAACTTCTCTGTCTTCACCCCCGGATAATTCTTCCTCAATCTCTTGAAGAACTCAGGAATGGGGCTAAACGAAGTTACGCCACTAGCATCTCCCCTCGTGCTGCCACCAGCAACGCTAATAGTACCGCTGCTGGTACTGGTACTTGTTGCGCCAACTGCTTCACTGGTACCCTCGCGGATGCTAGTACTCACGCCTCCACTAATGCCAATACTCGCACCTCCACTGGTATCCACACCACCCTGGGTAATGGATAAGTAGTTTGGAGATCAATGGCGCCTCCATGCATCAATCTCCGCAGCATAATCTCTGCCAAACTCATGATAATCGTCCATGGGAGGCCCGTCCAAATGCTGAAATAACCCCTTCCATGCAAAGAAGGGTGTAAACAACGTGGGGTTACGCAGAAACTGCATATCACACCACGTGTCGAACTCCTGAAAAAAATCATCAAACTCAATGGTGCCCAATGCACCAGAGTAACGTCGAGGGCCCTTCACGGCCCCGTACATCCCGTCCATGTCCCAAATCAATGGGGTTGGAACACCAAACGATATCACCACCGAAGACTCTGTGTCTGCAACACTCTAGTCCTCCTCCGCAACAACTGGCACGATAGGTGAAGGTAGCTGATACCTCAACCCACTCCGCGTAAATCCACCGCGGTCCTCAACAGGATCACTAGACTGCTCCGTGATGACGAGACCTCAACTGGCACCACTGCCCGATCTCCACCCAATAACCCTATCCGCCCCTAACGTCGTGCCGCACTGAGCTACTGTAGCCCTACTAGCTAAGGGGTATGGGCAACCTAACCTATCATCACAGCAAGAAGACTTTCACGTTCTACTGGTCATCACTCCAGTCTCACCGTGAGAGAAACATAGATAGACCGGCCGGTGATCAAGTCTAGCCTCCTATCGACAGCACACAAGAGTAAAACTACTCCGGAAATCAGCGTCACCCCTACACGGGCGCGCACCAAGAAACAAGACTGAAGAGGATCCAAACACAAGAAAACAGCTAGCAACGACTCTCCAGTCTAAAGGAAACACAGCAAAAAACAAGACAACACACAAGGGACATTGCATCGCTTCGCGATCCCGATTTGATCTCCATCGCCCGCCATGAAAGTGGGCCTCCAACGCCTACGATGCCATTTTTCATCAAATTGCAAACGACAATTGTTTGAAAACTTTTTCTTTTTTCTTTTTTTTTTCTTCTCTTTTTTTTTCTCCTTCACAGAGGAGTCACACTTCCCCTCAACAAACACACTACACACTTAAAGCTCAATATATTGACTACGTCATATATATATTTACAATGCTTTCAACACATCAAGTTTACAGGCAGTGAGACCAGGTGCAAACTCCCAATCCCTTCAGTATCTCCTTTCTACATGCTACAGTTATTCGCTATCAATCCTTTTTAAGACTGTCAAGAAATTTCTCTAGTACAAGAATTTCTTCTGAAAGACAGTCTTGAACATACTGAACATCTCTCAAATGATCAGCAATATCCTTCGGAAGGTCGAGTAACTCATCCTCACATATCTTGTACTCTAGGCCGGATTCCTCTAGAAGTTTTTCCACGGCTAGTGCCTCGTCCCAATCTAACCCGGAATCTTTTTCTTCTACCACAACAGTGTTTACCAAATTCTCTTCTACTTGAGGCTGTACCGTCACCTCTTGCTCGTTCCCTCGCTGCTCACAACCTCCAGTGTTTGGATTTCTGGTATATCACTGTCGTCCGCTTTTTCTCCAACAGGCATTTTGCCTTCACACATCAACACTTTACTGTGTACAAGGATTGTTCACAGATATTTGTAAACTAAATCTGTAGGGAAAACTACAAACAGTTGAACTATAAAAACTATTAAAAGATTTTAATAGTTTTAAAGAACTATATACAAATTCACTAGTTAACGTGAATTTGAAACTTTCTACTGCAAACTCAGCAAATTCACAGATATTTGTAAACTAAATCTGTAGGAAAAACTTCAAACAGTTGAACTATAAAAACTATTAAAAGATTTTAATAGTTTTAAAGAACTACATACAAATTCACTAGTTAACGTCAATTTGAAACTTTCTACTTCAAACTCAGCACTACTGTATTTATCAAAACTGAACGTAATCAAAAGACCTGCATAGGCCACCTTCGCCTAACGGATCTCCAAACCGGAGGTTGCTGCTATTGGACTATTTCACTATTCCAAACTAAGTCACACCAACTCGACAGTTTAATAATTGAGATCAGTATACAATATATCCAATATACTGTATTTCCGAATACAAAGTAAATATCCAATATATATACAGAGATATCTACCCACACATTCTTTGTTTTGAAACTAGAAGGTGTAGAGTTAGTAGTTCTCCACATATACACCTGTACCACCTAAGGTATAAATTTCCTAGGGAACACCGTCACTCGAATCATTGAAAGTTGCCGTAAACAATGAAGCGAATGAACTATGTACATCCTAAATGCGTGACAGTCATATTATAAAAGTCACCTTCCAAAATACTTTCTTGACTACGTGCTCCAAATCACTGGTCTATATTTACAATTCCGCCATGACCATGCCCATTGCCATCCCGTTCATGTGACATTTACAGGGGATCTGAGCACTGCGCCGTGACTGGTCCTGTGCTTAGGTCATCTGCACGATACTTTATGCTGCCAGATGTGAAGTTAAATCGGAGCGGGCCTAGGCTAGCTATCTGTCACCCACTAGCATGGAGGCAACAGCCGCTTCCAGATCACGCAGCACGGGCTTGAATGGAGACGCTGCCAAATTAAACAAAAAAAACTCCCGATACTCCTCAAGTCCTGGTAAGTTCCAAACCGAAACGTGGAAATCGAGCCGGCTTGAGGCTGAAAAGCGAGGACATATAAAAGGGGAGAAAGTCAGGACTCATCCGCAACTCTGGACAACTGGCACACGCTCTACGTGAGCGAGCGATAGCTCTCCGTACCAGAGAATCACATCATCGGAGTAGATGTGATCCCATCTCCTCACACCCCTCTTTGGAATCAATCACAGAAAACTAAGTCGTGCTTCACACCCTCCTGGCCCCTCTCGCGATCTCGCTCGCTCTACTCTAATCTAAGCGCAGCTGCGGGTGCTGTACAACGATCCAGGCAGCCCCTCCCACTCCTCCAATTAGCCTAAGAGTAGGATGTATAATGCAGAATCGTACTCCACAAACTCTACAGACAAGCTCCGGTCTGTTGTTGAAGACTATGAAAGGATGGTCTTAACATAAACTGCACTTCCAATAATGTTGAATCATATCTCAACCAATTAAAGTGAATCGTAAGTTCACGAACGCAGACAGGATTCCTCAAATCCTCATGTGTAAAATCTACCGGGCTCCAAAATCTCTTCAATTAATCTCGTCAAGTGAAATCGTTGTAACCCTTCCAGTAGGTACCTCTCATCAGATGGGACTTGTTAAGGTACAGAAGAGAAAAGATCAAAAACCTCATTTGGTACCCGCGAATCCTTAACGACACATAACAACTCTGATTTGCGACTCTAATAGTTTCTCGAAAAGGTGACAGCTAACCGCTCCAAATATCCACCGCTTGGACACATAAATTACTCCATCTTCACCCTCATCACTCACTCAGAGCACGCCCGCCCAGGAGAAGACAACAAACAGAAGGAGAGAACAGTCTTCGGAAAAGTCATTTCCGCTCGACAAATGTGATCGACTTATTTGCCCGCACACGACTCGCACGATAGGATGCAGATACCTTCCCACTTGTGCAAGAGCCCCATTGGCTGCGGACTCCACCGAAAGCTTCTACATCACCGCGCTTGCCACATGCGTCGACACCTCACTTGAATCACCTCGCAGTCTTGACATCTAATTTCCGATGACACCACAAATCCAAAGTAGCTTTTGGAGATTGCTTGTAAGTCCTACTTGCAAAAACACCACCAGCCGGATCCCTCCTGTGATCAGATCTTATCTGCTTCCGATATCTGGCGGCTCGACGATCACATCGCACACAAACCCGGAGATGACCAAAAAGTACGAAACTAAAATCAAAGCAAACACTGCGGACGCCGACAACAATAACAACGCCGACGCCTTCAATCACAAACTCGCACTCTTACTGCAAACCTTAAAACTGTCACCAAACTACAGGTTCTAGTGAACAAAATCCTTGAAAAAAAACCCTAATCAACTTCGTCGGCTTCGTGCGACCTCCGACGAGAAACCAGTTCTTCGAGTGAAAAAAACGGAAGATTCTCCACTGGAATTCCCGTCGGCCAATTACCCTACTGGCAACAAACCGTCACCGTCACAAACATGAGTCAAGCCCAACCCACTTCACACTCGGAGAATCCAGGTTGACGCAAAGGGGAAAGTCGCTCTACGCTCCCAACGCTTTCAGGCTCGACTCGAAGAACTAACGTTCTTCGAGCCGTCCCCGACTGTATACCCCTCGTGAGCCGAACCCTATTTCCACGTCTAAATAAAGTAAGTGCCCAAACTGCGTGAGCCGACTCGTAACTACATGACAGGTTGCCAACACGATGGCTAACTCCTCCCATCCTGTCGTGTGATAATTTTGTTCCGCCGCCACCAATTCGAGAATAGAAAGCAACTAGATGTCATCCATCCTCCCATTCTTGTTGAAGTATGCCACCTACTGTTGTACCTGATGCGTCAGTGGCCAACTTGATAAAACGGTGAGGATCATACCACTTGAGAATAGGTGCGTGTAACAAAGCATCTTTCAATGCTTGAAAAGCTAACTCTTGAGCTGTTCCCCATCTCTATTTTTGACCTTTCCCTAACATGGAAGTCAAGTCATAAGCTAAACTAGCAAAACCTTTCACAAATCTACGATAGAATCTAGTGAGCCCTAGAAAACTCTTCAATTGAGTTTGATTTCAGGTGCTATCCATTTCTAAATGGCATCTATCTTCTCACTCATCACTTGAATTCCTGTAGCTGTAACTCTATGACCCAAGTAATCTACTTCTGACTTGCCAAATTCACATTTTGAAGCTTTGGCATACAATTGATTGTCTCTTAAAACTTGAAGTACCTCTTGTAAATGACTTCTATGATCACTCAAAGTTTTGCTATACACCAATATATCATATAGAAAAACAATGATAGATTTATCTAGATAAGGGCGAAAGATATCGTTCATCAATCCCATGAATGTAGCTGGTGCATTAGTGAGACCAAAAGGCATCACTAGATACTCAAAGTGTCCATACCTAGTACGAAAAGCTGTCTTGTGAACATCTTCATCTGCAATTCGAATTTGATTGTAGCCGCTTCTCAAATCTAGCTTGGTGAAGTACTTCGCTCCTTGAAGTTGATCAAACAAATCATCCATACGAGGTAATGGATATTTTTTTTTCACCATTTGCTGATTCAACCCGCGATAATCGATACATAGTCTCATGGATCCATCCTTCTTCTTCACAAAGAGTACTGGAGCTCCATAAGGTGAAACACTTGGTTGAATGAATCCCTTGCTCAACATCTCCTCCACTTGAGCTTTGCATTCTTCCAATTCGTTTGGAGCCAAACGATATGAAGCTTTGCAAGTTGGTGTACTTCCAGGTATCACCTCAATCTTGTGATCTACTCGCCTCTTTGGTGGTAATCCTGCAAGTAGATCATCTGGAAAAACATCTTTATACTCTATAAAAATGTCGTTCAAAGACTCCGGGATGTAAGGTTTGTCCGTGGACCCAATATCTTTTATAAGTCCAAGGAAACATACATCATCTCTAGAAATGGATGCTATACCCATCACAAAGAGGGGTAAATTCCTATTCTGAGATCTAATTCTATCTCCATAGATCTTCCATCCACTACTTGTAATCACTTTTCTTCTCCAATCTACCTTCGGATTATATTGTTCCATCCATGGCATTCCAAGGATGACATCATATCGAGCTAAACGAATTACTTTCCATTCAATGCCCTCCTTGTATCTACCTATGGATAATTCTACACTCCGTGATAGTGTTTCTATCACTTCAGTTTGCCCGTTTGGCAATTCAACTTCTTCACTCACGTCCTTCTTCAGCATCAAACCTAACTTCATAGCAACACTCCTTGATAGAAAATTCTCAGTTGCTCCAGGATCAATTAAAACTCTCACCTTGTGTACTTCCATGAAACCATCAGTGACAATGAGTTGAGCTTGCTTCTTACTCCTTCCATGAGCTCCCAACCATTGCGTTCTTCCAACCTCGCCTTTTCTTCGCTTTGTAGAACCAGTAAGGCCGCGAGGCAAGATGACTGGTGATCTTCGTTTCTCGAAACTGCTTCCTCCACCTCTTCATACTCTATCCCCTCCATATTGTTGAACGGTCATCGCTGCATGGGCCGTCCTCCTTGTTGTGTCGGCCAAACTTGGCTATGTGACCCATTTGTCCACATGCATAGCATTGACGATTGTCACGAACTCCAGCTCCTCCTTGAACCATTCCGTTATTTGCATAAACTTCTTGCAAATTTGGAACTCCTCATCGCCGAATCTCACCTCCAAATCTTGGTGGTGGTCCTCTTGTTGGTGCAAAACCTTCTCTACGTCAAAGGTTTCCCAACTCCATCGGTGTTGGACCAGATGAATCTCAAAAATTGCTCACTGGTTCACTGTGTGTGACACTAAAAGCACCTGAAATTCGTTGAGCAATTGCGATTGCTTCATTCACAGTAGATGGATTGCTTACCATCACCTCCTTTCGAATTCGATACTTGAAACCTCGTTTGAACACGTCCAAGGCTTCAGCTCCACTCATATCCATGATAGATACTTGAAGATCACAAAATTCTTCAATATACTCATGAATACCTCCTTTCTGCTTCAGATCCCACAACTTCATTCTTGTCGTTTGAAGAGAATTCACCGCTTGAAAATTTTGCAGAATTCCTTCCTGCATTCCACTCCACGAAATGGTAGCACCTCGTTCTGAAAGCATTCTCTTCCATGTTGTATACCATGTGAGAGCCTTATTCGTAAGATAAGATCTCATGAACATTCCTACAATATAATCAGAAACATGAAAATGGGATAAATGAATATTCATCCTCATAATCCATCCCTCTAACACTCCCATTGCTCTACTCTCTTTGTAAGCTTTCACCTTACAGGATTTTCCCATTCGAAGCAAAAGATTTGCTTGATCTTCAATATCTTGAAGACGTCTCCTATTTGCCTCTGTTGCATCAATAGGAGTTGAATCTGGCTAAACTTGGGAAGCTTGAACTTGATGTTCAACTTCCATCTCTCCAACTCTCTCTCTCTCTACTTTCTCACTCTCCAATGCGAAGATTTTATCTTCCATGGCTTGTTGCTTGGTGTGCCCATCTACTATCGCTTTTCTCAACTCCTTCATCTCTGCCATGATTGCATTGAGAACCTCACCCATATCAATTGATGTCCCCATGCTTTCTCACACTCACTCTAATACAAAGTGAGTATAATCACTATGTGACCTCTCAACAAAGGAGTCACAAAAGATGCAGGTGATTCTATCACAGCTCTATAGTACTCCTCTCCATAATTCCTCACAAGAAAATCTCTCCATATACTCTTCTGTCTATATACTAATATAATCTCTACATAAGTGCTGAATTGAACTGGGACAGGTGGTTCGCGATTCAAATCCATGAAACATTCAGTATAGAATGTATATAGTACAATCCCAAGTCTTTCCATAAGTAACTATTGAAGGAATCAGTGGCACTCTTGACTCCATCACTCTAGTCATAAAATCTGCAACCCAACAAGCCACAAGGTACATCCAAAAATGATGTTTCTCCATGCAACGAAGGTGAATATCGAATAGGTTAGGAATTGGCCAGTGCGGTACTGAATTTGTGTCAATCCCATCCATATCTGCAAAACCACAATTTCCCTCCTTCCACCTCTCTCTACATGCAGATGAATGACCTCTGCCAGCCTCTATACACTCTCAAGACTACATTTCATCATCAATCACTTGCTATTCCATGAGGGGTAATCCTTACTCAAGGAAAAAGCAAGGTCGGTCTGATACCATTGTAACGCTATGGTGTAGAAAGAAGCTCACTCAAAGATAGAAAAGTAAACTCTGAAGATGAGAGATCCTAACAATGGTTCTCCTCTCCCTTATATAGCTCTCACCAACAAGTACAAGATGATAAGATCTAATCCCCACCATCCATCCCACTCCTAGTGGATGGATGACGTGGCGGATAACCCTAACAAGCACATGGATCGTTGACGTGACGCACCCAACTAACACACTAACTAACACACTCAATCCTTACCTACAAGCACACGGATTGCTGACGTGACACTGTCAACTAACACATCCACTGTGTACCTACCAAGTGCGCGGATCGCTGACGTGGCAGCTATGACTTGTGCACACTAAAGTATCTACATCAATATTTAGAGTAACCTTTACTTTATGTCTAACTAACTAAAGATGGTTACAAACACGTTAAAAAATTCCTAGCACTCGGACGCTATCAACGTTGAGCATTACCTCGATGGTTAGGATGACTATAGTAAAGTTGGCTTTGAAGAGTGTAACAACATGTCTTTTGACTCTGATCTTATTACTCCAAGGAATGATGATGATGTTGTTTTATTCTCATTTCTCAATCAAGTAGAATAATATAAATCTCGGATTCTTATAGTGGAGCTTCGTCGCATTTGACCAGGCATAGTTTTTTGCTTTCTGAAATTGAGAAATAAACCAAACATGTTTCAGTTAGAACCTCAGATAACCAAGTCCTTTCCGTATGTGAAAAAGGCTTTCTAACCTTAAATAATAATAAAATTTCCGATGTTTTTTAATGTTTATAGTGTTAATCGAAACCTACTTTTTGTAGTTCACCTCATTGATTTGGATTATATAGTCTTGTTCAACTCTGAAAATTGCAATGTATTTGATAAAGAAAATCCACATATGCTACTCCTTCACGATGAACAAGATCCACATAATAGTTTTTACAAGCTTTCCAAGACAAATGGTTTGCTTATGACTCCCCTCACAACATCATCTCCTACTCAATTAATCAAGTCTACTGACGTTTGGAATATTGAAGGCCTTCAATACAATTTGCAGACGTAACGCAAGAAGAGCTTTGACATTGACGCATGGGGCATGCAAACTATCAAAAACTTCATTTGATGGCTGCCAAGAAATCAACTGCATGCATTGCTCAAATTTGTCACATCAAGTCTCTTTGTACAACTTGTTTCAGGGCCAAAAAAAGTAGGGACCAAGTGTCAAATCACTCTCACACACAAACCACGCTACCATAATAACAACTTCATTTTGACCTCTGTGGATCTCTTCCTTGTGTTTCACTTATCAAGTTATCTTGATGTTGAACAATGATTTCACTAGATACACCTAAATCTACTTTCTAAAACAAAAGACTAGACTCTACAATAGTTTCAAGAATTCAAGATCTTGATGGATAATAACTTCAATACAAATATTGTTGCTATATGAACAGATCGGGGAGGAGAATATCTCTCGAATGCATATCATGACTTTAGTGTCCAATCAGGTATTAAACACGATCTCACATATGCTTTTACCCACGCCAAAATGGCATTTTTGAGCAGAATAATACAATCGTACTTGAAATGACTTGTAGTGTGTTATTATATGCTCAATTGTTTAAGCCTCTCTAGGAAGAGTCAACTAGAACAACACTCTATATACTGAATCAGCTTTCTACTAAAGCCGTTCAGATGTCCACTCCATTTCAAAGTTTAATTGGTCTTATTTCCAATCTCTAACATTTGAGAGTTTTTGAATGTACTGCTGGTCATCGGCCTTACCATTTGCTTCACCGATCTTCCTCAGTTGAGTCTCTGTGGTACTCTGAAGATCCACAGTCAGCATCCGCAAATCGAGCTGATCCAAACCTAATACGGGCCCACTGCACTTGCATCAACAAAACATTACAGAAAAAATCTCCCATTTGACCAATTCAATATTCTATGATCTTGGAAACCGCCCTCTTACTCGAAGGATTATATTAGTTACTAAACCGAAGTGCTTAATAATGCACTAGAATGTCACGATGTAAGAATTATTGATTATTTGAGCACCAAGCTTACATTCGATCGGGCAATCAATATTTGTGAATGATATGCATCAATGATTGACGATTTAAATTCTATCAACAAAAATGACACTTGGACTTTAGTTCTACTATCATCCGAGGTGAAAGAAATCACTTGCAAATGAGTTTTCCAGATGAAGAAATCACAAGAAAATTCTGCATCACAACTCAAGTTTCACCTAGTGGCACAAGGCTTTCAGGAAAAAAAGGTATGAATTATTCTAACACCTTTGTTCCTGTAGTAAAATGGTCGACAGGAAGGAGAATTTTAGCCATAGTTTGCTCTTCTAGGTGACATATTACGCATCTCGATGTAAAAACTCACTTTTTGAATGGCATTATTACTGAGGACGTATATGTACACCAACCCCCTAGATTTGCAAAAATTGGCGTTGAGAATTTTGTGTGTAAGCTAAATAAAAGTCTTTACGGGCTAAGGCAGTCTAAGGCATGGTATGAATGCATAGATTAATAGTTACGTTGAGCAGGATGAACTCATAGCAACTCTAAACCAAACCTCTACATCCTCAAGGAGTACTATTTCATTGTTCTATTGATGTTGTATGTTGATGACATGTATATCATTGATAACAATCTAGAATTTTTGAAATTAAGTCTGATCTTATGAGTCAATACGAAATGAGCGATCTGAGAGATCTTAAAAGATATTTAAAAGTAAAATTTGTTAAAAGTCAGTTATGATTTTTTCATGAGCATTCGGATGCAATGTCTGCAACCTTCAGGCCGACTCTCAATTAGTTTTACCTCAGATGGCTTTGCGGTAGCTCATCATGGTTCTAGAAGACTATGATTCTTGCTCATACTCATAGCCCAAACACCCTCTCACACAATACCTCAATGTATCACTCTCACTCACACACACATCAACACTCTAAGGTACTGAAAATTGTCACTCTTTCATATATGAAACAAATTTCTACATATGAACTCTCCAAACTTGCTTGAGAGGTGCTACTTTACCTCTCTATTTATAATCCTTGAGATATTATCAAAGTAACATGTGGTAATTTCTCCTAACTCACTTTTCTCTAGATAGGTTTGACACACCCACTATATGTGGCAACATGTCATTGGCCTACCGAAACCTTGTAGAAGTTTCCAAAATCCAAGTTTGAAGTGGCGATATGCCATTAGAAACTTTAAAACTTCTAGAAGCTTCCTGGTCACTAAGTCAACATTAGATTTAGTGTATACAATCATCTTTCATACATCTAGTCAAACCAATCAAATCCAAGCTTATAGTCAAAAGTCTAATATCTTGGAATCTAGACCTTTGTAAAAGACAAAATAGAAATGCTCACCCCAATCTTCTAGAACTTTGCCTATTATTTTGCCAAATATAAACATTATAGCTAAACTTAATCATGACTATATTAACTTAGTTATAATTAACTAATTTAGTCATAACTAGCTAGACTTAGCTATGTCTTGGCTAATCATCATTAATCACTTGGCTACTTCTACAACTTAGTACATGTGCAACATCCGGTTCACATGTCAGAGATTTGATTATTTCTCGATTCAAGCGAGTAAAGTGTACGTGGTTTTTGAGGAGGGAAAAAAAAATTGTTTGACAAGAGGAAGGAGGTGAAGATTTCATTGTGTGAATTTGTGGTTGGAGTGGTGATAACTTACGTGATTGACTGATTTTTAGCGTAAAATTTCATCCCTGTTACTAGCTCTTTATATCGGATGAGAAGGAGTGGGAAGGAGTGATGATGTACTCAAAAGGAAATACTCAAATTGGTTCAAAAAATCTTGAAGATCTTGATGAACTTCGACAAGAATTTAAGTTACAAACTATTCAGCTCACTTTTGCTCATACTTAGATACAGGAGTTGAAAGCTTCACATGAAGCCATGATGATAGAAATGCAAGAGAGTTTAAGTATGATGCTTCATATTTTCAAAACCCTCATGGATGTCCAGATCAAGACCACATCATTAGCAACTGTTCCTAGTAGCCCAGGATTACATGAAATTTTAGACCTATAGAGTTGAAAATCAAGTCGTATGACGAGTCTACAAAGATTGCACATATTTATTTTTGACAAGAACAAGAGATTGAAAATGCAAATCAATATTTCCGTAGGAAGAATGTTAAAATATCTTTTGTAACCACAAACAGAAAACGAAGATGTGAAAGGTTTTGTCACTAGATTATTAGTTGATACACTACATGTTCACAATCCAAACTTAGACCAGGCTTTTTGTATCAGAAAAACCGGCACACAATCTCGGACCATTCTTGTTAAGCTTGTCAATCAACCTCAACGTGATATGATCATGGTCAACAAATCTATTCTCAAAGCACAAAAAATATGGTTGGATTCCAACCTTACTCCATTACAAGTGAAAGCTAGAAGAAATGAACTTGAAAAGTTCAAGGAGTCTCAAATGTTAGGTTTTGTTGCTTATTTGTGCAATGGTAGAGCTATTGTTACCCAGAAGAGAAGAGAATCATCTACTTAGCAATCCAGTTTGTTGAGGATGTTGGTGTGAAATATTTAAGTATTGTCATCATCAAAGTACTTGAGTGTCAATTCAATCTTGGAGAAGGGAGACATCATCATTATCGTGGAGACTTGGGAACACGAGAGTAACACTATTGCTCAACTGCAAGGATTCACTTTGATGATGTCAACATGAAACCATAGAAGACAACACGCGAAAAGGTGCATGAAGGTATTGCTACTTTCATCAGATCTAAATTTATATTTGTCATTCATTTATATCGAAAGTCATATATCATTGGTTTCGTCTTGTGGTTATAGTATCTCATTGCTATCTCGCAATCTGTTCTTTTGTGCCATCATCCATGTCTAACGACTCCACACATTTTTGCAACCAAAATCAACCATTTCATCGACTCATTAGAGATATACTCAAATATCAAAGCAAAAGAAATGTCCTTCTAGCTAGGGACTTCAAAGCTCGCATACGTTTTATCTAATTCACTCAATTCAGTAGCTCTTTAACCTCTTCTACTTTGAAAGAAATTGACGATAGTCAATGATCTAGATTCTCTTCTGATCCTTCTACAAATTCTTTGACGGAACATTTTTTGATTTTTGGAGCCACTTATAACTTGAAAGTACTTAATGGAATCTCACACTTTTCCAACTTTCAATCCAATACATGTTTTTACTCTTCCGATGCTAGCACAATAGATTTTCTTCTATCCTCCTCTGTTAGTAGTTATCTTATCTCTACTTTCAAAGTTCTTGAACCTCAACAGGAGTAGTATCATGCACCTCTCTTGTTTACCGTATCAATATAAAAAACGATTACTTCCACATTCAACCAACCTATTCTATCTTTTCCTAAATTTTGCTTATTACCTTGTAAAAGAAATCTTTATGCTACACATGTACAAGATCACCTGAAACACACTAATTTGAGTGAAGACCCAATTTGGAATTCATAGATTTATTCAAAAACGCTGCATCTAAGTTTTATCTATGGCATAGCATGGAAAGACTAGAGGTTTTTTTATCCCAATCTTACTCAATTACAAGTGGAAGCTAGGAAAAAGTAACTTGAAAAGGTCAAGTTTCAAGTCTCTCCAACTTTACTTGTATAGAAAGGTTGTTAAACGAAAGTGAGAATGTAGGTATCAAGCTTGGAGACTTTATTATCAAAGCTCTATTGTATGCAAATGATATCGTCTTACTAGCATGTGATGCTACTAGTTTACAAAAACATCTTGACACATTAGCAAACTTCTGTATTGAAAATGAGATGGAGGTCAACTTGGAAAAATAAAAAATATCATATTCGTCACATCCAAAAAAAATTTCTGTTACAAAGAAATAGAGTCAAAAGAATTGAAGGGTTACAAATACTTAGGCATTGATTTTTCTTTCGATTACAGTTGGGCACATTGTGTGCAAAAGAAAGTAGAAGCTGGTTACAAAGCTCTCTATTCACTCTTAAATAGATGTAGTTGAGTACATCTTGTATGCTCGGACATTCGAAAGTTTTATTCAAGATTCCAATGTTGCCAATGATTTTATAGGGGATCAAATTATAAAGTACTGGTTGTAAAAAGACAGTATGGAAGCGTTTGGAGCAGATTTAGAAGATATTCTTTCAAGAAGAACTCAGGGTGAAAAACCAAACCCACTATGGCATTCTCATGGCGGAAACAGGTTTTCTTACTATTGAGGCTGAAGCTCTATATTCGAACATCAATTACATTGCACTGATCAAATCTCTTAGTATTTCTTGACTTCCTCATCAAGCTTTACAAAACACACTTTCCAAAGGATGGTTTTGAGAT
The DNA here is from genome assembly GCA_037833965.1 of Marchantia polymorpha subsp. ruderalis. Lineage (NCBI taxonomy): Eukaryota > Viridiplantae > Streptophyta > Marchantiopsida > Marchantiales > Marchantiaceae > Marchantia > Marchantia polymorpha. The sequence goes on from AP031357.1 coordinate 2,591,777, forward strand.
GTGGTGGGTTGGTAGTCAAAATGGAATGTGGAGTAACGACATTGCTACATGCAACCATTGGCACTTCGCAAATATCTACATGCAAAAACTCTCAACAATTTTTGGAGCACCAAAATGGAGTTCTACAGAATTCATGTAAAATCTATGGTTGTTTATTGTCAATAAGTTAATTTTCTTCCTAGGAATTTTACTTTTTTTACTTTATATTATTGCACAACATAGAACGGATCTCAAAATTTACAGATGGATTGAGGAAAGACAGGCACATTGACAGAAGTGAACGAGTCTGAAGTGTATGTGATAGCAACACAAAGGACGAAGAGCATGTGTGATTAATTTGTATTATATATTGATATTATACTCGCCTTTTAGTATTTAGGTGGCTATATGTAGTAGCTCTACTGCTCCCATAAGGGGTTCTCCCATGATTTGTTTTGTGTTTTTTAGACTTTTGACCCTTGGGCTTGATTAATTACCATTATTCGTTCACTTCACTAATGTTTCAGCGAACCTGATTTAAGATCAGGGCATTTCCAACATCTTAGAGCGGCCAGAAATCAACGCACACATGTTGTCCGGATTGAAATTGGAGACAAGGCCAAATCAGGAATGACAACAATCATTTTTTCAGTGTCCAGTCTTCTGTCACATCCGGTTTTTTTTAACTGCAGATGTAATCGAATTGTCGTTTGGACGAATCGTTCAGTTAGAGATTTACCAGATTTCTCCAGTTCACATCTGTTAGATACGGTTCAATTTTTTACCCCTTAGATATCTGAAACGAATTTCTCTGCCAAGTTTCCTCCTGGTGTCGTGCTAAGCATGTATGTTTCCTGTATGTATGAGCCCTGTTCTTGTTTTACTGTCGCCCTCGTCGATCATCGAGACGACTTATCTCCCTCAAGTCCAAGTATGACGATAACCTTTGTAAAAATATTGTCCAAGCCAACATGTTTAGAATTGAATCCAGATCGCAACTTCAAGTGGATTTCAGCGGCAGATCACTCTTCCAAATTCCAAACGGGTCGCCTTCCAGCCACAGTGTTCAAACAGGAACACATCATGCCAATCTAGATCGGCTACAGACTATGTTCATGGGCATTTAGATTGGCCTGAAGGTCCATCCTTTCCGAAGTAATCTCTTGCCATGTTTAGGAAGGGATTGATGTCGGATCTGAGAGATGGGCAAGGAGTTTTACCGCAGAGTTCTGCTCCTAGTTTAAGTCATAAACCGTACTCATTTAAAAACTGCCAGCAGTTTCATGCATCGGTCGTGGCCAGAACTAGCGTCGCTGAGGAAAAGTAGTTCATGTGACCGTGAAAAACAGGTCTGATCTGTACAAGGAGTGGGACTAAAACTACCGATCTAGTCTTCAAATCGATCGATATTGCCATTCAGAGGCTGTTTACACCGCATACAGTACATTAGAGCGACGGCGTTTCTATCTCTTCATGTGAGCTGGAGTCTCGCAGTAGCACTGACTGGTAAAGTGTACATGTTATTGTGCACATGTTATTGAGTACATTACTGCATGTTTCACCGAAAGATATTGGTGATCACGAGTAAATCAAGAATCCAGGTCCTAACAGACCAAAAGCAGATCCAGGCCTTTCGACTGTTGAGTTCGTAAGAACTAGTGTTTGTTCTTTATGGTATTTTTTTTCACTTTTCATTAAATTTCGTGGTTTTAACCCTTGTTTCTTTAGCCTCTAAATCTGAAGACCATCGGCAACCTGATGGGACAAAATTTCATGGCTGAATTTTATGTCAGAGTAACGTCGAGGGGATCGATGCTGAAAGCCGACTGGGATAAAACTTTCATTAGGGCTTCGGTTTTTGTCTAAAACCGACACATCTATTTGAATGAAATATAGATTCTCCTTGGCTTATTGGAAGTGAAACGCGTAACTAGATCAACGAGAAACTGAAACCGCCAGTATCTAGGACAGCCAGGCAGACATTATATTTCAGAGCAAGCCACGTCCTTCACTTCTGATATCTACTTTCAAGATCACTGAAATAATTACTTCGGAGAAAAAGTCTGGTGGATGATATGTTTGTGAATTTATTCTGCCAGAGGAAGTATGTAAAGAGCAGATTGCTAGAGACCTATGAGCAAACAAACTCTCACATTTCAAGGACTCTAAGGCGTGGTTATTAGAGGTGATAACTCAGGAGATTGTGCCACAAAATATTTGAATTTTGCAGAGAATATAGAATGTGCAATGCGAAACTTAGGATCTGAAATTTGCAGAGAATACACATTGAGCAATACGAAATCTTGGATCTGAAATTTTCTGAACCCTTCGATTCTCCGACATATTTTCTCTGAGTGGGCTTGCGTCTAACGAGAATCGTGGAGATGCATATTTCAGATGGAGTACGAAGAAAATTTCACACCTCCACATACTGATCCAAGTACAATGTCCATGCCTTCGATAGTTCACCTTGTCCTGATAAGAGTCGAATATCTCCCGGAGACCAAGGTTGCAAAATTTAACAAGATGATCAAGATTTAACAAGTTTACATCCTACAAGCTACAAGTTCATCTTCTGTCCGACATATTGAGGACCTTGTCAACGAGGCTGTAGTGAGAGATAATATCATATCACAGACTCAAATGCAGTCTTGGAGAAAATCTGTATAACTATTTCCAACATTATTTCACAACCAGAGGTAAAGACAGTAATTACTCGCCGTGGGTCAGTATATATACCAATCTTTGACAAAGTATCTTGACTCTAACCAAAACCCCTTTGAAGAGGATGGAATTAAAGTGGAAAGAACCTACTTAATCGAGAAAAATATTCGGACACCCCGTGACTTTTTCCCCATCTTGAACAGATATGCAATGGATATACTTAGACCTTTGACTTTTGAACATCATCTTCGGCTTCTTCTGTAGCTATAAGTCCGGTGGAGCGATGCATAATATTTTCAAACGCTATATTCAACGCAAGAGATCTGGAAATGTAGGTTCGAAGTAAGACAAACTCTCCTTCAATTTAACACCGGGTTTTCATCATTTTGTAACTGTAACTTACGTCGTAAAAGACTTGATTTGGTCCACCAGAATCTAGCCTTCTATTGTTAAGGGTCAGTGAACGGTAGACAGGCAGCAGAATACTCCACGAGTTATTTTGTGCTTCATACTCATTACACATGATTATGTTTGATCTAATAGATATTTTACAATATATTATATTTATTGTTCTACTATAAGTAGGAGCGTACGCTAGTTTCACTGTTGTTTTGCTTGTTCTTGCAGCTGTGTGAAGTACTTTCGGACTACTAGTGGTAATGCTCAACAGTTGAAACGGGCTCTTCTACTTACCGAGCTCACGAGTTTTTAAGTGTGACAGCTACTAACTTATATCTCAAAAGGTCAACCAAGTTCTTCAAATCGACAGAAGGCTTGGTGTTGCGCTCAACGGTTTGGTATAGAATAGAAACATCTCTTACCATTGTTGAGTGTCCATTTTAGATGTGTCCAGAGAGTTCTTGCCCTATCACTCACAGAAGTACAAGTCATAGAGCAAAGCAAGCAATAACAGGAGATAAAAGAAAACTTTACAAATATTTCAATCTACAGATACTTGAGATCGCGATCGAAAACAGAATCGCTTTAATAGAAGTCAAGGAAATCATCGATCATAGTTGTTAGCGGGGAAAATGGAGAAAGAAAAGTATACTATAGCGTCTATGTAAACCCACTTGTTGAGGATACCGGCTACACAATCATCTAAGATTCGGATAAGGACAGTATTTCCAGCACGTGAAGAATTTGTCTTTTTTCCCTCTATCCTGTTGTACTCCGTCCATAATCAAGATCCAGAGGTGCAGGAAGTGAGGCCGCACAAACTCTTCTTCGCCATTTGTCGTAGGAACTCATGTCGATATTGAGTTGGGCTGCTCAAGGCGGATCTGTTGTTGAGAGTAGAGCTAAATATTACACGTTAAGGCAATTTTAGAACAATACAATGCATTAAAACATTTCTAGAGGAGGAAGAGATCATTGTCCAGCCGCTACATTCTCCTTGTTGACAATTTCATGCTCACGCTTTCATTCATTCATGTTTTCCATATGCACTCATTGTAGAACTCAATCATGTCATGTACAAAAGCAGAAATTCGACAGAAGTGTTTCAATCTTTTGTTGCATGGTGTCTCTTCCACGTCTGGATGTTCTTTTATGGCAACATGTGTGTAGCAGATGGAGAACTTCATGCATGGATGGAATAAACCATTGATTTTCATGTAAGGATAAGACACAAGCTTTTGTAGTGGAGAATGTTTGTAGCACTTTGAAGAGTGTTGGACAAAGAACGGCAAGTCGTATCGATAACAACACTTCGCTGGAATCCTAGCTCAATCTGTAAATCTGCAATCCCGAACTGTCCTTCAGAACTATCATACTTCCCTGAAGCCAAAATCTACCCCTCTCTCCTTGAGTGCGCAGAAAACGGGGGAAACGAAAAGGCCTACTTTGATCCTCTGGAAAAGTGTCCAAAGCGCAAAAAGACAGCAATTATTTAATAGAAAGAATGATAAAGTATGTGCCATTGATGTGGAATTCGGTCCAGTCGTCTAACTATAGGTAGGGATCCCTGAATATCTTCATGTGTTTCCCTCCCTTTGTGTACAGATTTTTAAACCCTTCAAGGATATAACGCATGACCTCCCTGGTTGGAAAGCATGATTCCGCATGGAGTGGATGCAAACAACCTAAGACAGCTTTCTCGTCAAGCAAAAAGGGGTTGTAATGAATCTGAATATGTTCTACGAAGTCATGATGTTCATCTCGAAACTATTCACTAGCACACTTTACAGAGATGGCTAATGGTAGCGACATCATTACATCAGCAGAACCGAACATACAGGAAAAATAGTATAGTAAGAATTGAGGATCTATATGTTCACACGGTTATGAACAACCACGACGTTAGCTGGAAATCCAAATTCTGAATCATTGTAAATCTCCATTTTAGCATGAAGATAGTGTACGGCATTCGTTCTTCTTCTGATCCAGATCTTTGGCTCCACGGACATTTGCTTCCATCATAGATGGTTTCTCATTTTTCTCTTGATGGGACAATCATTGCAACAAATGGTTAACAAAACGGAAGATGATGTGGAATCTCTAAACAATGCCCCACAACCAACATGATGAACCAGCAGGTTTGAAGCATCTCATGGCAGATCTCTCTATCGAGTCTATGTAGGTCCTCGACCTACCATGACGGCTACTACATTCTTTACCTCTCGTTCTCACGTCTATCCTCCACATCTTATATTGACCAATCGAACACCTTTTCCAAGGTTCCTGGGCTTCTTTCGATATTCGCTACGTCCAGTCAAACCATATTCGATCAGATTTGTAAGTATGTGTTACTGTTGAGATCTCTGGACGGAGTCAATAGATAATAACGCCTAGTTGACCAAGGGTTTACATGGATTGCATACAAGTTGGAAAGACGATATTCAGGGTGGGCAAAGTTTGTATTCAAAAAATGAAATCGTTTATAGAGACATCCGAGAGTAAGAACGGCAGCTGTGATATAACCTACGACGAAAGTTGAAAACATTGCAGATAAAGTTTACACTGTATGGGAAAAAATTTTATACGATGACGTTTGTATATATTTGTATACATATCGATCTTCTATCCTTTTGTGGCAAGGTCCTTCATGAAATCAATACTTCACTTTGTCCGTCTATATCAGTTTTCTGCTATACTGTGTCATAATTATAAATGACAAAACTATCTGATCTGAGCGTATCTTGCAAACTCGGTTCAACTGGTTTCGCTTTCAAGATCCTTTCTTTTCACTTGCACGATCCCGGTCAACTTATCATATCTATTGTGTTCTTCCAAACTGATTACAATATAAGCAGTGGAGGATCCTCGCCACTAGAGATAGTCATGTCCATGTGACGTGAGGTAAGTTAAATGTTGGTCATGCTCTGAACTATCACAATTCAAACGTAAAATCTAGGCACTTACCTCCCTGTCTCTCTACAAACTCTTTAAACTCTCGCAAGTGTGTATGTGTTCTAGTCCACCTCCACGAGAAACACCGTGCTGCATATCAGAAACAATCTGGTGTCTCTCTACACAACCTTTCATGAAAAGGTATCATGATGCCTCCACTTCTTGAACTTAGCAGGGAAATGAATGCAAGATGTTAAGGTTATAACCAACCAGGTAGTTATAGTCGTGAACCTCGTAGCGCACCAGGCAAACAGCATGATCTCCTCGCACAGCACGCAGACCATTTTGGAAGAACATATTCGTCAGCTCTAGACTGTCTCTAATGTATATGATAGAGGAACGTGTTTCCCTCTCCCTCATATATTATGTAAGTTCAACACAACGTTAGCTGCATGAGCATTCACTGTGCTCTCTCAACAAGAATATTGCACGAGACTGTCAACGACGTAGCGTACAAAATACACGAAGATAAAGCTACACGGCTACTGTGGATGGAAGCGTTCCATCAACTCCTTGGACGATAACAGTTCTCACCTTCTTTCACTTTGAAAGATAGAAAACAAAATTAGAACGGAGACGGACCTTAGGTAGATAAGCTAGAATATCACTTCCGATGACACTGTCACTATGCCTAAGTATAATAAATACATATTCTGCAACATGAACATGAGTGTCTTCGTCTTCTATACTAAAAGTCGTATGGATGGATATACCATTCATACCAAATTTAGTCTTTTGAAATTATTAGTCTCTACTGAGGAGTAGGATTTACAGGATTGTGGTGAAGAACATGCAGATAGTGAACTTTCAATATTCTAATTTCAAAAGTCTTCTATGACACATAGTACATCTACGCATTTGGGGTATTTTCACAGAATTTCCCTAGTGTACTTCAATATCAACAGAAGAAATGTATAAGGAGTTGTGATGGATTTAATACATAGGGTTTGGATACTGCTTTATGATCCACTCAATGATTCAAGATCTACTTTCATAGACATGTGAACATTGTGAGAAATTTTTTTACAACACTACAACAACAACAAATTTTTTTTGGGTTCAGGTTTGCTTAAGACTTCACGATCCGATCCCCATATGTTAAAAAATTCAAATGAATGACATGAGAAGACAATTAATAAACATCTTAGACAAGCAATCAAAAAGATTTTGCTATATTTATGGTATAGATTCTTTTAAAGCAAAGCAATGTATAGGCTATATAAATGATGAAATTTGTTATAAACAAAATGATCAACATGGGAAACACAATTAATTTTTTACAATAGTAAAACTAGATAAAAATTATCAACAAATTTAGTTTTGCATAAAAATCGCAATCAATATGTTTAGTATAAATGAATGACATCTCCGTGAATCATTTAGAAAATTAATCTGAATATGTTCAAGTAAATAATCAATACATGCAACGCAAAATGAAAAGATTTTTTAAGTCTTGTGAAAAACAGCAACAGAATTACTTTGCATAAATGTCAAAATTTGAAAAAAACATCAATTAATATTGAAATGGGATTATAGTCACAATGCAGGAAATGCAATAAGGGATTGTTGTACATTTTGCATGATAGTTGTACAACATATGACGAGTGTGAATTTACATGCGTACAGAAAGATTAAGCACTAGTTTTTCATATAAATAGAAAATGTACATTAACATGAACATAAATGTTTGTTTTATTATCAAATGACTAAAATATGCATGAATCTTTTTCTAATTTTGAATAGATCTAAGTTAAAATATATTGATGGATTTTATTATAATTCTAGTGTTCAGAATGTCAAAAAAACATAGGTTGTTGGCATTTGTATCATGGATAACCATTTAGTATTTTTCTTTTCTTGAAATTTTTTGTTAATTTCTAATTTTAAATAAATATCAACATCATTATTTTTTAAAAAATTAAACAAATCACAACAAATCTGTGCATAGAAATGTGTTAAAACTTAAGCTTGACATCAAATTCATGTACAAAAAACTGAAGACATGACAGAATTAAAGGGCGTAGAATTAATTGTTATTATTGTATTGTTAAATTATTTAATTTAAAATTTTCATTTAAAACTGAAAATTTTATCTTTTTCAAAATTAAACTTGATTTTTTAGAAATTTTAGATTCATATTCTTTTATTAAACTTCAAATATTGATGAAAACAATTTTAAATTATCAAAAGACTTAATTTCTCAAAATGTTGAATAAATTTTTTTATTTTAAAATTTATTCATATTGAAATCCTATAAAACATGATTATAAAAAATGATTATCTTTATAAGAATAGACTTTAAAAAAATGTGCTGAAATATTTTATGATTGTTGATACTTTCTCAATGAAAAATAATTTTTATTTTGACAAATGTATCAAGATACAAAGCAATCAGAAAAAATGTATGAAATGAGTATATAAATTTTTTTTTATTATCTGAATATGAGAAATATATTTCTCATATTTTCATAATAACGAGGAAAATTTTTAAATATACATACATTAAAATTGTATCAATTTTTTATGTCACACAGTTATGAAATGATTTTTTTTAATTAATCACTAAATACATAGAAAAATTAATAAATTGATATATTTTTAAATCATAAGTTTTGTATTAGAATTTATGAATTTTTTAGAGAAAAAAATTTCATTAGCAAATTTTGATAGAAATTATTAAATATTTTTTAATAAATATTTTCAGCCCTATTGTATCTTAGTCATATATAATACAAAATGTCATATTTTTTAATAAGTTATGTTTTTATTTTGAAACTAGTTAATTTTTCAAGTTAATTTATAAAAAATATTATTTTTTTATTTTTAGAATGATTTTCGTGTGTTTTAATTATTTTTATAAGTTTTTGAAATATTAAATTTATTTCCTGTAAAAATAATATTTTAACGAATTATTTATTTTTTATAATTGTTTTTATTTTTTGATTTAATTTTACATTTTTAAAGGAGTCACTTTTGAATGTCATTTCTTGAATAAAAAACTTAACCACATTACAGTTTAGAAAGTTTTAAAACATAACAAGCTCGTTCATTCATGGGTTTAATTCAAACAAGTTTTCTAATCTTGTCAAATTTCTTTGTACACAACTTGGCGTCAAAATAAAGAACTACAACATTTCTTTGTAGCCATACCAATCTGGATTTTCACATTCACTAATCATTTTCGAGATTCATTGTGTATTTCATAAAACTTTAAAAACACAGGACAGCTGATTTCGAGAACGTATTATAATATTCATGATATACAAAGTGATTGTAATGTTTGTTTTTTATAATATTGCTTCATATGTGCATTTAATCTAAGTAACAAAGCTTAAACATGACTAATATGTGGCGTGAAATCTATCATATTAAGGAAAACATTTGAGTTGTGGAAATTTGGTCAAAAAGCCTGTGAGATGTTACAAGAAGAAAATGTAATCCAAACATTCTAATATGATAACTTAATGCATAAACACAAATTACATAGATCTATGACATATTTTGACATGTTTAGGAGTAAGTGAGGAAGACCATGCACAAACACAAATTTTGTATCTATGACATATTTTGACATGTTTGTGAGTAAGTGAGGAAGACCATGCACAAACACAAATTTTGGATCTATGACATATTTTGACATGTTTGTGAGTAAGTGAGGAAGACCGCGCACAAACACAAATTTTGTATCTATGACATATTTTGACATGTTTGTGAGTAAGTGAGGAAGACCATGCACAAACACAAATTTTGTATCTATGACATATTTTGACATGTTTGTGAGTAAGTGAGGAACACCATGAACAAACACAAATTTTGGATCTATGACATATTTTGACATGTTTGTGAGTAAGTGAGGAAGACCGTGCACAAACACAAATTTTGTATCTATGACATATTTTGACATGTTTGTGAGTAAGTGAGGAAGACCATGCACAAACACAAATTTTGGATCTATGACATATTTTGACATGTTTATGAGTAAGTGAGGAAGACCCTGTATGTATATGCTAAAAATTATCATTTTCACTTGCCTCTCATATAAGTTAGTTCATTCTCATACTTTTTTCTCCAAATCACTAGCGTTGCACACATCAATGTAATGTGGCATCAAATGCTCTCTCTCTATATATATATATGAAATATATTTCTAACTGAATGATTTTCAAGAATATATCCCTTGTAGGTTTTTATTGGATCTTAGAATCATTTTTGTTTTGCAGTTGATCATATTTTCAGTTTACTTTTTTGTTTGCTTTTTTGTACAAACATATTTTTTGTTGAAGAACATAGCTCACGAGAAATATCACAAAACTTTGTTGACAAGTGTTTAGCTATTCCACATTCCAGTATATATGTTATCAGATAACCTGTTTTTTGTACAACCTATGCGATTCTTGAGAGGTTGTGTGCCTCTCGGAACGTCTAGGAATGCCTCACAAATTCCTCAGTCATGTCTCCAATTTGACAGCAAATTAAGATTCTGTTGAAGTTGGTGATACTTATGTAGTGAGGCAAAGAAAATGGTATATCTCATTTGGATCGGTTGGAATCGCAATAGGAAAAGACTCCGACTTGGCGTGAGAACTCATTCGTTTTAAGCGAGAATAAGCCTTCAAACGAACTTATGGTCGTGGTTTCCTGGTAAGAATGAAAGAGGTGTTTCCGGAATTCCAGTACTCATCCGATTTCTTTTCCTTTCCCTCTTCCTGCAAAAGTAACATCTAGTGGAAATGAGACAAGAAAAAATTTGCCTGATATCCCGATGAAACTTGTCCCTAGTTTAACCAACATCCCCCCTAATTTAGACCAGTCACTACCATCTTCAATGAAAGACGAAAACTCGCAATCGGTGTTAGGAAGGGACCCTACAGAGGTTCATGAGGAGCGTACCACGTTCGCAGTACAAAGGGAATAGCTGTTGAGGTCCCAGGGAACCGGTCCGAATCTTAAGTAAGTGCAGTCGCTGAAAACGAGCCCCAAATGACGGGTTGCACAATGATTAGGGTTGTGGACTAATCAGCAAAAGCCCACGAAGGTCCCACTTCCCCAGCGTTTGTTTCGCATTTCTGTGACATTTTTGCTGTATTACTTCTTTTTTTGGCACCCTTGTTTCGCTGCGGTTTTGTTTTACATTTCTCGACTGTCGAGGCTTGTGCTGCAGCAGCAGCAGCGGCAGCCTGGTTTCGGAGCAACATGGCATGGCAGAGACGGCAGAGCTGACTCACAGTGCAGCGTTGTGGAGTATCAGCGTTCCTTGAAAGTCAAGTTATGATCGGAGTATTGAGCACTCAAGGTATTTATAATCAAGGCATGATGGAAAACACGATCTTTTTGTTTGAAACGGTTTAGTAACTTTACTAAACCGAACCTCAAAAGTCAGTAACGGACGATGAAGAGTCCGTGTTTTATGACGCCGAATTCTGCTACATTCCCTTTCAAGTGCTGGGAAAGATGCACAAGACGCTCTAATAGGCTCGTCATCACATCTTGTAGTTGAGAATGCGCGAAGAATCGGCTCATTCGTTCGCGACCATCACGTGCTCAGGCGACGGGAGTAGCGGGAGGTTTCGGTTCTTTACCTAGAGTGCGACTTATCACAGCTTTGTTTCCGTTGCATCTGTTTAGGATAAATTCTTCGTGATCCTAAACAGTAATCTTCGAAAGGCGACAAGTTGAATCGTGCGGAGCCAATTAGCCAGCGACTGCCGTGGCTTGGCCCGTCAACGAGAAACCTCAAGACGGGCCATTATGAGAATGGATTGATATGCTTCAAACATTTCGTCAAGCAGAGGGTGTGCACCAGGAGTCACACAAGGGACATTGACTAACTCAAACGACTGGGAGATGATTGATTTCCATGTCCCCTTTGCGCTTAAACTCATTATGAAGGGCTTTCTCTTCGAACTTTTGAAAGAGTTGCTTGGCCACCAGACGGGGTTTGCGACACCGTCTTGCGATCTACTTCGAAGTGTCCAAGAGATGCACCTTGATGATGATTGGAGTGGGCAAGAGCCAGGAGGCGCATGGAGATTGATGGTATTCTATAGAGACAACTAGAAGTAGGCCTCATTATCAGCAAATCAATAGCTCCAGTAGGAAGAGCAGGCAAGAACAAATCCTGGCAAGCCTGTCTTAAATGAGGGGAGCCAGAGGGTATGTGGCCAGAGGATGTAGGTGGGATCCGTCAGCTGGTTTGGTAGCAGCACGAGTATTTTATACTTTCTGTTCAAGAACAGTTCGGAATAACACACTGGACATTGACTTTCCATTTTAAACCCTCATTCCATAAGCAGGAGTTGGACCCCACCCGTCCTCGCGAGATGGATATGTGATCGATTGATACCTCGCCCAGCGTGCATGCACTGGACGGTGGTGGTCCACTGTCTATGCGTGAATCGATAGATTCACAACAGGACTGTGAGAACTTACTAATTAAGCCTACCCCTTCCTCATCCCTAGGACAGGCAAAAAATAAACTTATTCTCGTTGGAGCTCCTGTTCTGCCATATGGACTCTTGGCGCGCGAAACTTTTCATGTCTAGGACTCTTGTAGATGTAATCCCCTCGAGGTCGAGAGTCGGTGTCCATGAAGAATTTATGATCCAACAAACTTCTTCGGACAAGTACACGAGGTGGTAGCGCAACATACACTTGACATCCTTAGAAAAATTAGAGGGAACCTACAGTTTGAAAGACACAATCATACACACTACAAGTAGAGCGGTATAGACTAGAACAACTAAGCTTATCTACCTTCTGGCCAGAGGAGACGTGCAGTGCATAATGCTGAAGAGTCGAGAGTCCAGGTTGCGCTCTATTCAGCTTCCTCGAAACTGGAAGTTTATCGGGCCAATCAACTGGATCATATAGTCCAAACCCACGAGGATGTAACGAACCAACTCGAGAGGGCCCATCATCCCGTCATCCCTTAAACCCCCCCAACCTCGACAAGCGAAACTCTTGAGATAAGAAAGTAAGTCTCTCCGAAGGGGTGGTACTGTTCTGATGCGATGAGATCGATAGCAGTTGTTTATAATAATCTGTCTTTTAACGGTGGTACCCTTTCTCAACTACAGCTGTTTAATGCATATGTAAGAGGTGACAGTCTCGTACGAGGAACCAGCGAATTGCAAGAACATGTGGATTCACGTCGATCCCAGGGAAAAGGACACTGCATCCAAGAGACATTCTCTCGCTCACAGAAAGTTTCAACTTCTTGTGCTCCAGAACTCCTGCGGCGTGAAGCCTTTTACCGTGACAGTTAGCAGGACCGAGTCGCCGAAGCGTGGCGTTCTTGTAACGTAAAATGGCGTGACCGGTCCGACATGCCGAAGAGTGTATCTCAACAAGCAGCAGCGTACGCTCGTGACAGTGACAGACAAGACAGACAAGAACGACAAAGCGTCCTAGTCAGTGACTGGCATCGCGACGTCCTTTGTCTCCTGTGACAGCCCGGTGACCGTGGGTCGACGATACCGTATGCCATTCACGTGGTAGCGATCTTCACATGATCGTAGTCGTGGATGCTGTTATTAGACAAGCTTTATTGCCGTGATTGTGGTAAGCCTTGCTTTAATTTGAGTTGGGCTGGACGTCTGCCTGGCCGCGTCCGAGCGTAGGATCAATCCGCCTTGTAGTTCTTCGATGAAGATTTGCAGATTATCCTAAGCTTCATTAGCCTAATTTGCTCATGATTAGTGGAAGCCAGATAATGACTCATCGGTCTCTGTGTGAAGGTATAGCTCTGCACTCGAGTATTTCCCTGAGCCGAAGGGTGCCATGCGGCCCGATGGTTTATGTAGCGGGTTACGTTAAGTTTAGGGCTACTTTAATTGGTCACGATTTGAGCATGCTCGACCAATCGATAATGGTTAGTCAGAGTAATCAGCAGGAGGATTATGATTAGTTTCGTTCCTCAGGTGGTCTGCACAGACGAAAGTACCTGCACAGTGTAACGTAGAGCTCGTAATTTCATGCCTCCATTCTCTGATTCACTCGCATACAGTATATCTTGATGACATTTGAACTGTAGATCTTGTGTACAAACGTATAGTTCTTCTGCCATACTTTGTTCTGTAGTTAATTTTCAGATTCCTACTGCTCCGTATTCAAACACTCCTGAGGGCTCGGAGACTGGGACTTTGCTGTTTAGAATGCATGGGTACGTGGTCAAGTTGTTTGCCTGTGCACTGTGTGTCTACCTCATAGACTCTGGATGGTTTTGAGAAACTCGGGTTTTTTACGATCGAGGCATGCTGTAATGGGTTTTCGATCGTTCGTTTTCGGATCTAGTCGGAAATGGCGTGGAGACAATCACCGACAATGAAATGATCATGAAGATGGCAGAAAGGAATCTTCTTTCCTCGTGTTTTCATTCTGGATCTCTCCTGTGACAAATGTAACTGAATCTTTATCTACCTTCTTATGACATGATTGCCTGGTGTAGCATGGAATGACCGACAGTTTGGATGTTATCGTAGAGGAGATGTGAGGAAACACGGTGCAATCAATGAATAAACTTTCCAGCCGAGCTTTTTTGCGGATGTGAATACTCTAAAGCTATCTAGAAGTGCACTCATCCTTCAAGACACTCAACATAATGCGGGGTGTTCATTGTTGCTATTAAATGATTCTTCCAAAGAATGTAGGCCACAAAAGACATCTATACGTCGTGAATACACTCGTGTATGTACGACATCATGCTTCTTCCGTCTGATGACTCGACTTCTCGGCTTCTCGGCTTCTCGTGCCTCAAGCTTTTGGATATCACCTGAATGATGCAAGATCGTCTTTGCTGCAGCAGTCATTGCGGATGCGCTGAGACCATGTAAGACATTGACCTTCCCGTCCCCATTTCACCCCTCAGCACAAAGCGACTTCAATCACCTCGTTAAGAACGCACCTTTTGAGTCGAATCAACCTCGTACGCATCCATGTCTCATGTGGTTTCTTCAATTGAGCACATTGTGGTCGCACCTTAGATTGGTTCGAGAAATAGCATCTCGAGGAAAAGCAGACAAACCTTAATGGCGTGGCAATCAGTCTCGAGCAATGAGATGCATGGGGGTTGATTCTTTACTAGGCGAAGAATGGCGTAAAGTTACCCAAACTGCACCACGCCGGACATCAAATAAAAGTATTCCATACAAACCTCGCTACCACAGTCATCATACGATCAGCGCATAAATGTTCAGCGGGCGCGGTTAAGAGGTGTGGGTGGACGACGCAGTACTAGAGCAGCTGTCGAGGCAAATGGAATTCAATGATTAAAAAAATAATTGTTTTCCACAGCAAATAAGAATGCCGGTATAAGAAAGTGCGGTGAGATGGCAATTCAGAGGCATGCTATTTATGGTAAGGGTCGTAGACCCGGGAGATTAAGAGGTTTGGGAAAAACGGTATTGCGAACCGAGAGATTTGATATGATCCTGGCTGGGGACAGGGGATGTCTGGATATAAATAAGAGTAAAATAATGATAAACATGGGGAAATACGTTGAGAGTAATAAAGGTTTGTACCGGGCGGCAAGTGAGCGAAAGAGGGGGCTGACTGCCTGACTACTGTAGCCGGATGCCTGGGACGAATACACAGTGAAGGGGGACGGGGTACGGAGTTCCTGTACTAAAACCGCAGAAGAGCGACGGGAGGAACTGCGCAGGAGGCGGACGCACGCTGTTGCATGTTGGATGGCACAGTTGTGCGAGTGCTGCGGTCATGCGCCGAGGGGGCGGTCATGATCATGCGTATGCGGCCATGGTCGCTGCGGTTTACATGGTACGTGACGTCATCATGGTCGCCATGTCAGCGTGCTCTCGCCTCCTCCTCATGCGGCGTACAAGTCGGATCTCAGACAGCAAGAGATCTCCCTCCTCTGTGTGTTTTTACCGCCGAGAGGCGCCGAGGCTTGCCTTACCCGGACCCCAGGTCCGAGCCTCCCAGGTCCGCTGCATTTACTCGGGGTTTAAACGCCCCTCGTCTTTCTGCATAGCTCGCTGACACGAAATAAGAAAAGCAAAAGGCCCAGACTTCACCGCTCCGGCGAGCTCGAGTTACCTCGTCTCCTGTTAAAACGGTCTCCCCCGTTTGGTGCTTCTTTCCGTCGCAGCACTCGCTCATAGCCTTGACCATTTGTCGATCGTTTCGCTTCTTAGAGAGTGTACAGGCCCAGATCCTTCTCAGATCAGACGATCGCATCAGCGGGATTTCCTTGTAAGGTAGAAGCGGGTCTGGCTGGCTGCTGGGTTGGCCTGCAGGGCCGGTGATAGGAATGCAGTTGCCAAGCAAATGCAGGTGCAGGGGAGGACGGGGATGTTGTGAAGCAGGAAGAATGTGGCGGCTGTGAAGGGGGTGACGAGAGGAAGAGGAAGAGCAAGGGACGATGAGTAGGAGCTGCTGCTCCTACGTTGCGTTCGGTTGATTCGAATGGGTTATGGTATATGATGAGTAGTTAGATGAGGAGCTGAGCGCGAGAGGGATCAGGTGAGCTCACTTCGATGAGAAAATCACATTCGGCAGCACGAGTGTTGGATTTTGCCTCCTCGGCTGCGTGAAATCGTCATGATGAGTGTTCTCTGCCGCCGCCGGCTTTCTGATTGATTTACTCGTAATTGCCGTTTTTTTGCTCCATGCTCTCGCGAGGAATGGGTCCGAAATTTGGTTGTCTAGCGTAGAATAAGGCCGAGGAGATTTGAGAGTCACGGAGACGGGGAAGGGAGAGTGATAAATGGATAGGCGTTGAGGTCTGCTGGAACAGGCGAGAGACGAGATCCACACCTGGATCGTATTCATGTCGTGAAAGTAGTACGGTATAGATTTGAGGATTTGAAATCGGCCGGATAACGGCATTGTCAGTGTCGCGCAGCGAGGGAGTCAGCGGGTGATTTCCCAGATCGATAGGGAGATACAGTACAGTGGAAAGCGCGTGATTTGTACAACCGAAGCTGGTCTCTCCCAAGCACAACGGGAAGGGGGTGGCATAGACGGTTTTGCACTCGTTTGCGAGCAGTGCAGAATATGTTTCTGATGCAGGCAATGTGACGTTGTCCACAGATTTTGCGAAGGAGCAGCGGACCTGTGCCCCGTCGTTGCTCTTCTTCTCAGCACGGAGTGGGAATGTCATCAACGGGTAAGCTTGACCCATCGCTCGAAAGATTTACGTAAGGCATGGTCAATTTGTTGCACCAAGCGTCCCTTCGATGAGATATCAGTTGCAGTGACGGGTCTGTGTAAGAATTCTTTTCGTCTTGAGGGTATCTATGAATAACGCAATCTGCCAAAGGGCGAGGCACAATTGGCGATGGAGATAATGTGGGGATGAACGTTCTTAGGACAACCGGCATGTTTTATCATATCTTCCTTTTTTTCTCATTGAGTTCTATGATTTTTGGAAAGTGACTGGAGATGCTCACCGCTTTGGCCTTTCGTTATCCGAGCAGGTCGTCAACCGTAGCGAGCGCGGCGTTCAACTCTTGTATGTAATCTCGGCATCACTCATAATTTGGCCAAGAACTTGAACGTGGTCACTTGAACTTTCAAAGCAGAGCATTCGTTTGATTCACGTTGCTTCGTACGTACTCCGTGAAGGCTCGAAGGACTGAAGTTGAAGTGCCCTCTGGTGAAATGCAGGCATTGGTGCGGAACTCATGCAGTGTAGTGAAGATCAATGCAGAGTTGGAGCTGGGGAAATGTGCCACCTGTGGCGATTGGCAAATTTTCCGAAGACGGCAAGGTACTCTCTCCTCTGTGACGTACTCACCGTCATGTTTCATGTTGTCGAGTAAAATATGTCTCCATCTTGTCAGTCGCTGCTCTTTCCTCCTCCTTCACGTTCCAACAGTAGTTCCTGAGCTTCGTGTTTCGATATGGTCAGGAAGTTGCGCACTGGCGCATGCCCATTGTGTTTCCGGTACTCCTTCCGCTCTCGTCGTGACAGACCTGAACGTCAACCCATAGCTGAACTTCGGATTGCTCGGTTTGCAGGGCCACCAAGTTTCACCGGTGTCGACACCGGCATCAACTGAGGGCTCTGATGATGGAAAGTTGACACTCAAAGACCGGCGGCTCGCTTTAGAGCAAGAAGTGAGTCATTTTCTTGGCAGTGTCGTTGTGCACTTATTTCGATCTGGCACGGTTTTCGCTCTTCGTCCGGACTCCGGCAATTTGCATCACGTGCAGTGTACTGACCGGAGGTTATGTGCGTCTCGAATCAGGTTAGCAAGCTACGGAAGAAGCATGCGCAGGAGGTGAATCTGCACAAGGCCTTGGAGAGAGCTCTGCAGCGGCCCGTCGGAGTTCTGCCCCGTATTCCATCGTATCTTCCTGCAAAGGTCGGTTCCTCGCATGTCGTTAGTTTAAATGTCGCGTCTGGGTTTGAAGGCTCCGAGTAGAATTGTCGAATGGATGTAGATTGGAGTGCAATGGTGAAGTCAGTGACCCGATATATAGTTCTTGGTGGCAATACAGATTCAAAAGCTGTTAGCAGAAGTCGCCGTCTTGGAGGAGGAAGTTATTCGATTAGAGGATCATGTCGTGTACTTGCGCAATGAGCTCAACGATGAAGCTCAACAGGTCAATTCGTGGGGGACGCAGAAGCAGCCCAATAACTTCAATGCTGCGAACAATGCCAAGAGTCACGTCAACGACTTGAGCAAGCCAAATCACCTGACTAAGATTCGCTTGAAGAAAGATGCATCTGTTCCTGTTAAGGAACCTCCCGTCAAGGAAGTCACCAAGGAGGTCAAGGATGCGAGTAAATTTTCGTCCACTGGTCGCAAGAAGGCTTCCACCGACTCAAAGGATGCGAAGAAGAGTGATCAACCTGTCGCCAAGCTGCTCATGTCTTTCAAATCCAACTCTTCAAAGGAGGGTAAGGAGGACAAGAAGGACAGGGATCATAAGAATGAGAAGGATCACAAGGACAATTCCAAGGAGCACAAAGATGGCAAAGAGTCCAAAGAGAGCTCGAAAGAGCCTGCGAAAACGGTATCGCCCACGAAGAGTACCAAGAGTCCTCGTCGAGCGGGAGCTACAGGAAAATCTGCCGCCCCAACGCTGACGCCTGCACCCACTGCCGTCACTGCCCGCAAGGCCCCGGTGAGTGAGGTGCTCTCGAGATTCCAAGGCATGCAACAGCCTTGGAAACCATCAGGGACCAATGCGAAGAACAACAATCTTCTCCGGCAGTTCAATTCGCTCGGTTGGAATGATAAGCAGCCGCATCTCACGAAACAGCAATCCACATCCAGCCCTCGTTTCAATGCGGGATCTAACAGCTCAGGCAGCTGGCTCGACAGACCGATTTCGGCTCTGCCCAAGGCAGATAGTTCTAGTCCCCGAGCTGGTGCAAGGAACCCCTTCTCCGGGGGTTCGAACACAAGATTGTGGGAGAAGGAGAATTTGCAGAGCTCTGCAGCAGCGAAAATCGCGTCGAGAAGTCCCCGAGCCTCGAAACTCGGCTTTAGCGTGGACTTCGAATCATCTAATGTGGATCGCAAGTCTACCATAGCAAGCAAGGTAATTGCTTCCTCTTGAGGAGTGTAATCTTTTTCAGCGATTTGAAGTAAGATGAGTAAGTAATCAGCCCTCTACGCAGGATTTCATCCTCTGAAATGCTCCGCAGCGCGCTCACGTTTAGCAGTTTCATTGTGTCCAACGACAGGCCCTTCTGGCGGCAGTTCAACCAGCGAGTAAGATGGCCTTCACAAGCGCCCCAAAAGACGCACCCACTATCGAACCCAACCGACTGTCCGAGGAGCTGGTGAAGTGCTTAGTCAACATTTATAACAAATTGGCCAAGGTTCCTGCTGCAGATGCGAAGGGCAGTAAATCTGGGTCGAAAACACCAGTCCACGCCTCTGCTTCTCGGAGCAACGGTCACAAGTCAGGCGAAGACACGGCACCTGTAACTGACTTCTACGGTGTCTGCAAAGACCATCCCCGGGATGTTGGTCCTTACAAACACATTCATGAAATTACAGTGGACACAATCGACAGCAGTGGCATTGGCAGCTGTACTGCTCTATACAAAAAGCTCGGGTATGTCGCTTGCTCTTTAGCAACACATCGGGACCAGAATGATGTTACTTCATGCTCGATTGCTCTCGCAAACTCATATTCTAGACTCAGAAATGACAATGTCCTGGTATGTTAAAAGCTCTGTGCAGGGATTGCACAATTATGTGGCATGCTTATTCTAGCTTCATTGGAAAAGTTTCCTTGCCTCGACTGCATACCCGTAAGACCTCGCTTATCGGATGTGCAGATCACTGATGGAGCAGCTGGAGAAGGCGGACCTTCAAGCATTATCTCACCACGAAAAGTTGGCATTTTGGATCAACATTTACAACGTTTGCATGATGCACGTAAGTGGCAGCCTGTAGTAGCCAATCCTGTTAACTAGATGCTCTTGTGGAGTATCTTGACGTCTGTTTGCCTTTTTTGGAGGGGGCTTGTGTGTCGTGCTGGTTGTTGATTCTCAAGTGCTCTTCCCTCCAGGCATTTTTGGAGCGCGGGATTCCTAGCAGCCCGTCGAAGGTGGTTGCTCTCATGCGCAAGGTACGAATGACATGTATTCCCGCCCTTCCATGCTGGAATGAGGACAGCTTAGAGGAGGTTGTGGGGCAATTGCAATCAGTGGACAACTTCATTGCTGCAGTGGAAAAGCTCTGATTTCATCGTGAGAAATGTATTGTTCGAGACGTGAATCTCAATGGTGGATTGCTCGATTGCAGGCAGTTGTGAACGTAGGGGGTTACGTGCTGAACGCTTTGACCATCGAACATTTTATTCTTCGACTACCCTGTCGACCGAAGAATGTCCGAACATCTCCTTGGCGGCATTTTCAACGCGCCGAGGCCGCCACCCCAACCATGGTGAGTAATTCGAACGCAAACAGCTGTTCACATTCTTGGCCTTGGCAGGAGAATCAGGCTTTCTCTAGTTACCCTCCACCGAAGTTAAAGTGGCCTCAATGTACTTCAAGCTTAATTGGCTACGGACTGATTTGACTTTCGCCTCGTTCTCCAGGCTTTTATGAAAAATGCTGGGATGGAAGAAATTATTGAGCGCAGTGCGTATGGGCTCGATTGGCACGAGCCTCTCGTTACTTTTGGACTCTGCTGCGGCAGCCGATCGTCCCCCGCCGTAAGTAATCTCATCCAAAGTAGTCTTTCTCGGAATTTCTGCACCTTTCAAGTCAAACGTGCGCTTCACAAGCTGAACCCTTCATCTATTATTCAAACCGGGCTTTCTGTTGAAGCGTATCTGCATCTGCTCTGTGACGGGAGGATGACCAGTTTATGTTTGTTTGTGTACAGCTCCGAGTATATACATCGGCTGCTGTAGAGCAAGAGCTGGAAACAGCGAAACGAGAATACCTCCAAGCGGCAGTGGGCGTGAACGCGCAAGACAAGATTTTACTCCCCAAGCTCCTGGAGTGGTACATGCGCGATTTTGCCAAGGATATGGAGTCCTTATTAGAGTGGGTATGCGGGCAGCTGTCCAGTCCACTTCGAGAAGCCGTCCAAGAATGCTTAAACCACCCAAGAGAGGGTGTACTGTCACACTCCATCGAAGTGATGCCGTATGACTTCAATTTCCGTTATATTTTCCTGATTTGATCACATCAACATACACATAACCTCACCTTAAGTTCGCTGCAACTTACAATTCATTCCAGGATATATTTCCTACTAACAGGTGTGATACACCATCAACAACAACAGCAGCAGCAGATGAATCTTAGACTCCACCACGACGAGCAGATTCCCCAATTGTGCAGAGCAATGGCTTGCGAGAATGCCGTGATCCCAGACATCCTTGCTCTGACAACGCTTCTTCGACAGACGGAGGTCGTGGCAGAGTAGCATTCTGGTCGCGAAAGTGGGATCTTTTTAGTTACCCCACCCGATCGACGACCAGATTGGGAGCAATTTCTCCACAGTAGGACTGACTAGTATCAACGCACTGCATCCAAATGCCATTTCAAGTATCTACGGTAGCATCAAGGCTGCCAACTATCAGCTTCAGCACAAAAATGTATTCAAAAGAAAACCTCATGGTGGGTTCTTCAACACCCCACGATACAATACCGTCACAGTAGCTAGCTTAGCTAGCTCGCCATTTGTTTAAGTCTTGTATAATTGTAACATTTTTGAATGTTTGTTCGGGATCGTGTTTTAACACCCATTATCTCCTTTCCCAAGTGAATAAAATATCAGTTCTTGTCTCTGCGCATTCATTGGGCCCCATGGTGATCCCTGATTCCTCGAGTTTTCCGAATGGGCAAATTTAACTCCGAATGTCGTCCCTCTGCCCGAACATGATTGCTGTCAGGCTCACGCCGAATGAATGCGCCGTACCCTTCGAACCTCGCCAGTCGGTCAACTGCCAACCGAGTAGTCATGTGAGCGCCTCGCTAAGTTTAGACCTCGGACTGCACTCGTGTACCTCGTTGAGCTCAGTCCTGTCTCTATTCAAATTCAAATCCCCTTCGCCACCTTGCCGTTCGAATCCTTGTCAGGAACGGTCCAGCGTGACTAGTGGATCCGAACGGATATGCCCCCTCGCTCTCTTTATGAGCGGGCCGGCCATCCGCCTCCCGGAGCACCGCAGGGCCCGTGCCGTCGAGGGCAGACAAGATGCGTCGCTCTTCGTGCTGCTGCACATGAAGAGTCCCTAGACTTCCTTCCTTCGTGGTTCCGGTTCGGCCGAGGCACCTGGCTCGGAGTCTCGGACCGAGTTACGGTAGAACCGAGAGCGTGGGCATAGTATGCAGATAATCGTCTCGCGTGCTCCTCTGTGATGGATGACACATTCCTCGAGAGCGCAAGTAGGACTGCAGAAGTGCGCCATGTCTACCGTGACAGCGAGGACGCCATTGCCTTTGAGGAGCTCGCCGTCGCAGGCGGTGAGCTCCTCGAGGGAGAGAGAAATTAGAAGCCACAATCTTGGACTTGTTCTAGAAGACCGATGGGGCCGTGCACGAACTGGGGCGCGTTGGTATGTGTATGCTCGTGAACAACAGTCTGGCACTCTTATGGCTTCTGTGACGGTGGACGTGGGTCCCTTATATTCGGAGTTTTTTTCCATTTGATAGTGTGCGATGGTGGTGGAGGTCCAGTCTGTTCGTGCCTATCCTTGTCGGCCACGCTCGTCTTTCATGTCCATTTCCTTGCTTTGGTTCGGCTGGAGTATTTTTCTTTCCCTCTTTTGGCTCCCTCATCTGCGGCCCTGGATCATTCCTCATTGAGTTTCAGCAGAGTGAGATCCGCCATGTTATCATGGGGACCTTTCACGCTATGTTGAAGCAGGCATTTTGGGGTTTTCCATTTTTATTGAAGCATCTTCTTAATGACAATGTGAAGGGATTTTGAACATGGGCTCCTTTATTTTGAGATATGTATCATAGTGATAAAATTAAGCTTTTCCTGGGATACATATGCACAATCAATCACACGTGAATCTGAATTAATTTGGACGTAACATATACCCTCATGAAATCGTTTGAAAGATAGATATATGATTGGTTTGGGATTATATATATACACACACATTAGCTGAACGTTAGGAATTGCGTGGGGATATGTAACCACAGCCCTGGATTATGCCACGATAGACTATCATCAGCTAAATTAAAAAAAATTCAGAGGTAACTAGTTGCTTCTTTAGCTTAAGAGTTACGTGATCTATGGACTTCAGTATTTTCTAAAAAGAAAGCATGAAATATTACTCATAAAATTACTACGATAACATTGGTATCAGTTTCTTTGATACATTTCATAGTTTATAATACTTAGCATCCATCGATTATAAACTCCGTGAAAATGATACTAGCTCTTAGCTCCATCCTCCCCTTTGAACTTTTCCATGTATGACTTGACTGGCTGTCTTCCAATACTTTTGCTGTATTTGTATTGCGTTATGTATTTATCTTAGTCTTATCTAGAGGGCCTCTCTTAGTCTATATTGCTTAACAGTTAATGCTTATGTTATTTTGTTTTTATTCTTTGATTTCCCCAGAAGATCAGAGACCTCCTATATTTAGTTTGAAGAGTAGTTTGTACTAATTCTTGATGTCTTGACGTAGACAATCATCATCAAAACATGTCCGTTGGGCAGTTAAAGTCCCATACCTACGAATTTGAGCTACATTTCACGAAAGACTACCAGCTGCGAATTCTAATACCAATCTGACGTTACGTTCGTGAGTCTAGCATTCCTCTGTCCCGTCTCTGCGATTAGGTTTTCGTCCAGGAACTGTTGAGTGGCCTTTAAAATGTGTATCCTTGCAGATTGGGTTTGCACAAATACACGCTTCCCCACGAGGTCGACAAAGTAGGCGGAGATTTGTGGTTCATTCGTGTAGTGTAAAGAGCCTCCTGCTGTACAACTGAGTCTACTGACAATCAGTCCTCGGCTAGTGTTCAGGCCTCAGTCTCACCTCCCACCCATGTGGAATGGTAACAGCGCACTTAGTTTCTTTGTTCTGGAATACATGAATACAGGTGTTATAGTGGAAACCTTCTTCTCACTTGCCTACGCTGTGTATGGAGCTCCTGTTTAGGTTCATTCTCGAGTGCTTGATAGTGCAGTTGTTAAGAGTTGAGGTAAGACGTTAGCCATCGCGTCTATTGCATATGAAGTATGCATTGTAAGGTTTTGAAATGTCCTTCAATCACAGCATTCATCCTGATCCACAACGCTACCGAAGATATCCTCCAAAAACTGGTCGCTTAAGCCTTCCAGTTCATTGGCGGTTTTTATCAGCAATGATGAATTATAGCGTATTACATACATAGCACATCCAAAGCTTCTGTTGAAGTTCTTTGACAGTGTCTCATGTTGGGCACCCAATGGTCGGGGTAATGGGGGTACTGGTGCTCTAATTTCCTCCAGTTTTAATGAGTTCGAAGTCTCTATTTCAGACTTCTCGATTGACACAAATGACTAACTGGTGCGGCGAGAGTGGTGAAGGTCTGGCCAAGGCCGACTTTCTTACTGTTCTCATTTAGACCTGCGCCAAATTGAACCTGGATCTTTTGCTTCTTTGTTTTTATGGCTCATATTTCTCCTAAAGCTCAGAACTTCATTGGCGGGAGCACTTAACAACAAGCCTCTCTCACTTGGAAACTGAGGGTAGGATTGTAATTATAATCTAGATGAGAGCCGAGATTTGACATTTTGTCTCGAATGATCGTTTATGAACGTACATTGAGATCGAAGATTCCCATCCAGCATTCTGTAAGTCGAAACCTGAACACTGACGACTGTCTGAACATCTAAATTGCAAGTTTCTACACGTGCTGAAACAGCTTTCACAGCTGGCATTGGACGGAGGGAGCAAATGAAGTTACTGATGTGTCGCAGTACGACATGATTCAACTAATTAGACCGCAGGCTAGAACAACCCCGACCGTATGCCATCCGACGGCTTCTAGAGTGTGCGCGATGATCGGCGGGTGAGTTCTTCACGGTCAGATGGGCATTGTGCTGATAGTGAAACACCTCCGGAGTAGAGTTGCTTGATGATGTATATACACATATTGAAATTACAATGAACACTTACAATTTGCAATAATGGAGACTTATCACCTGAATATATCTCTAACTGTTGTAATTACTCAACTGCAGTCTCCCAACAATCGCAGACAATATGGTGACGAGGGATAATCCTGTGGACAGTTAAGTATTTCATTAAGCATCCTCAGGCGGAAATTCCATCGACGGCCTGCAGCCCCACCGTTAGTGATGTTCCAGTACTATCCGGGGTTATTTCGAGTAGAAAGATGAAATCACAGTTCAGACTCATGATGCTCGTATTTCTCATGGTTGCGAAGTTCGCAGCCCTGTCCAAGAACTCACGGCCGTTTCTTAGCCAAAATACTCTCCCCAACAGTGACGGACGCTCCCACTCTATAGAGCAAATCAGTAACTTATTAGAACATGGCTGACGGTGGCCGTCGAATAGGGTCCCATCGGGTGAATTGAAACCTGTTGGGTCCGTTTAAGAGGTTTGAGTTTCCAAGGGGTCCCATCAAATCAAATTTCTCGTCAATGGGATTCTGTATTTGATTTTCAAGAAGTTCCATATTTTGGAAAATAATTTTTTTTCTTCATCTACTTGGCCTAAATAGAGAGTGATAAAAGGAACTATCTCTTTCTAGGGACCAATCGATATGTTGGAAGGTTGTCACACCTAGGTATTCACGTATTACTTGTGGGCTGGTCAGTTCGTACAAACGACTACTTCCTGGTCACAATTCTTGAGCATGACCAGATCTTGCAGAATTGCAGAACTCCATCGCGAGGATGGAGTTTTGGGGTGAGCTCGATGGATACATCCGACTGAGCTTGTTTAGTTCTCGTTTGGCCCTTTTCCCCCGCATGATATCAGGCTAAATGATAGAGCTTTTCAGTCATAATATTATTGAAGAGTTTAAAGACGTGATATATATTTCTACATGACCATGGTGCACCGGTGTTTGCAATCCTTTGTGCACAAGCACCACTATCAAAAAACAAAAATTCAGGTTCAAGTTTGTCTATGCAAAAACAAAAATGCATATGAATACATACAGTTTTATCTCTTTACCATTAATACCAGAAGACACAAAATGTTTTTGAGTGTCGATTTTTGGCATTGAGTTCTGAATTGTTATACCTCTAAGCTAATCAGAAAATGGTCATACAGATTTACTAGGAACCCTTGTTTGCAGGTCATAATGAGAATTTTTTTCCACGTTCTAGCCAACGTCATACTGGATCTTTATTCTTCAATACTTTGTGCACAAGCACCACTATCAAAAAACATATGAGATGATATGGAGAGTGATATGCTCAATTTTAGGAAATCAATAGTTTAATCAGGTTCCTAATGAATCTGTATGACCATTTTCTGATTAGCTTAGAGGTATAACAATTAAGATCTCAATGCCAAAAATTGACACTCAAAAGCATTTTTTTTTCCCTCTCAAATGAAACCTCTTGTCAGCTTCTAGTATTGATGGTAAAGAGATGAAACTGTATGTATTCATATGCATTGTAGTTTTTGCATAGAGAAACTCAAACCTGAATTTCTTGTTTTTTGGTACTGGTGCTTGTGCACAAAGGATTGCAAAATAAAGATTCAGTATGACATTGGCCAGAACGTGAAAAAAATTTCTAACTATAACCTGCAAACACGGGTGCACCATGGTCATGTAGAATTGAAATATATATATCACGTCTTAAATTTTTCAATAATATTATGCTTGAAAAGCTCTATCATTTAGCCTGATGTCATGCCGGGAAAAAGGCGAAACAAGAACTAAACGAGCTCAATCGGATGTGTCCATCCAGCTGACCTTGCGTTGGAGTTCTGCAAGATCTGGTCATGCTCAAGAATTGTGACCGAGAAGTAGTCTTTCGTGAGAACTGACAGCCCACGAGTAGTTCAAAGTACGTGAAAATATAGCTGTGACATCCTTCCAAATGATCGATTAGTTCCGTCACACCTTTTCAGGTTGTTAAAAGCTCTTAAATAGTTGTTTGGGTTAAAAGGCGCTAGCAGCTTACGAAAATTGTGTAATTAAATTAAATAATGGTGCGTTCAAAGCTTAATAAAATTTAACTACACAATTTCGTTAATTTTTTACCTCCTTTCTTAACTCATGAATTTGCAACTTTGAAAATAACAAGATGTAGTTCTGAAATATCAAGATCTTTTGGAAGTTTCTCGATAACAAAATTACATTGATAAAATAGTGGATGAATATAAGCAACTTTTGGTGAACATCAACTTTGCCATGCTTTAAATCGTTTGACAAACATATCTCATCTGATTTTAGTGAAGCTTGGACTAATCCAAACATTAAATTTTTTGATGAAATTCTTCGGAGAATTAGCATGTCTGTCATGCGAATACGTATCGCCATACACTCTACATCGTTGACATGCTACTCACATACATATACGCACACATACACACATATAAGGCGCGAGAGAGTACACACTCAAAATGTCACAACTCGAACACAGTTCTTCGAGTGAAATGAACGGGAGATTCCCCACTGGAATTCTCGTCGGTCGTTTACCCTACTGGTAAAACCGTCACCGTCACAAACATAGTCAAGCCAAACCCACTCCACACTCGGAGATTGCAAGTCGATGCTCCCGTGCACTACTCCCAACACGTTAGGCTTGACTCGAAGAACTTACGTTCTTCAAGCCGTCCCTGACTGAATACCCCTCGCGACCCAAACCCTAAGCTCGATACTATTTTTAGCAAAACATCAAAAACTACATGACATGTCCATTTTCAAACACTGCCATTTTAGAAAACAATTTTTCAATGCTGAAATGAGAAAAATATCTTCATATATATATTAAAAAATACACCCAATCTCTCGAAAGTGTAATCAAATTTAAATATTTTTGAAGAAAGAAGAGAGTTTTGTATGTTCTATCCTTATTTTATTTTGATGATAATCCTTATTTTGATGATAATCCTTATTTTGTTGAAATCCAAAACATAAGAAAAATTTCTTGTAAAGAGATGGCTTCTCATATTCTGTTATAGGGTTGGGGAATGATCATGGAGAGTAGGTAACCATCACCGTTTTTGTTCTTTCAGTTAGTTTGAAATTTGAATTTGTTGATAGTTATTGTTTTCTTTCTAATTTTTGACTTATTATTTTTGATACAAATGATATTGTGATATTTGAGAGTAATTCATTATGAAATGTTAGAAATTTATTCCAAATTCTGTTAAGTAAATCTAGCTATTATCAGTTAGATAACTGCACATAATGGACATAAAACGAGTTGATTGAAAGTCTCCGTAACACAAACTAAAACTAAATTCACCTCACAAGTTGTTGAATTTACCATCCGTCGCTGGAGTTGTCATGGAAACAAGTATGTTCAATTTGAATGTCAATGTACCATGTTGCATCTCTCTTTTCTAAGGGCAGATCGAGGTATCTTAGAGCCAGCATACTATTTTCTGCATCAGAAACTATTGTGTCTTACAATACGCCATGCAAGCTATTCCAAAGACATGGTTTCGATGTTTCCTCCATATGCATACGAAAGGATCACCATTGACAGTAGCTTGTCCAAGGGGAAAAAGAAAATGAGAGTAGAGAACCGATACTCGACGTAAAGAAAAGCAAAATTAATCATGAGATGACTTGTTGCCATGAAGATTGCTGCGACGGAAGTTGAATTTAACAATCACTTAAAAAATGCTTGAATATGGTCACGTATTTCGGCAAGGATAATTATATACTTTATGTGCCTAATCTCATGGAAGTAATGACATCTATCTTATGTGCGAACATGAAAGTTCATATTATTCTTATCATCCGTGATTAATATTTTCCTTCAATATTTCCCTTTCCTATAATTTCTTTTCATGCTAATGACTATGTTGATAATCTTCTCAAGCTCACGGGAGTCGTAAGCCTAAAAAATGTAATATCATAACTTTTATCAAGTAAGAAGTCTGATTTCAATCCAAGTAAGATTTTGAATATTGAACTGATTAATGAACCCTATATACGTAATGAACTGATTAATCAAAATTAATATGGAGATGATGCGATCATGTAAAGAGAACATTTTCACAATTTCTGAAGCTATCAATTGATTTTCTACATTTGACATCTTCAACACAAGCTATTTTGTACTTTGCTAAAATCTCTTTGGAAATTGTGAAATATGATGAATTATTTAAATCTAATTATCATTGTATTTTTTATTTATTTGTGATTTGAAATTTGAATATTTAAATTAATCAAAAAATGGAAATTTTGAATTGATATGATTGATTATCTTCAAAAAAAAATTTAATAAATCTTTTTAATTGATCATTTATCAGAAAAATTTGGATAAAAAATTTGCACAAAATTTAGAATTATATTATTTGCTTCGGCTTTGAGTTTATATACAAGCAAAGCAGCGCAAACAATCCCTACTTCCTGCATGGTTACTGTTTGGCAAGTTTTTTACTTTGACGCAGTCTATCAGGTCATCTTCAAAGGACCGTGTAATAGGCGCTCGGGGGTTGTGCCTTTCCGGGTTTGAAGAAGCTCCGAAGAAAGTCAGGTTAGAGAGTTGTGCTATGACTTTACCCACGCCCTTGGCTTTAATCTTGTGTGATAAGGTGTGTAGGGTAACACTACAGTACATAGGCCGCCACGCGACTTATTATGCTATAAATTTTTACCGAAATGGTGTCTGTCACAATTTTTCAAATATGCATTTAGAGTGGTTATTTTTTTTATGCTTGCACATTTTGAATTTTTGACTTCAATATAAATTATATTTTCTTCAAAATCTATTAAAAATTTAATCAATATTGAGATAAATGTGATATTTTGAAATTTATGCATAAAAAAAGAGTCAAAATATTTCAATTTCAAACAGAATTTATACTGTGATCAGAATTTATGCCAAGAAATTTTTTTTTCTCTAAGCTTTAAAATTGAATGAAAAAAAAAAGCTTATGTAGAAATTTGAAATCATTTGCAATGATTAATTAAATTCTATGATGATCTATTTAGATTTTCTTCTATTTGATTTGACAATATCTTCAGTAATGTTGTTCATAACATGGTTGAAAAGAAATAACCTGTAAAATTTGAAGAAGTATCAAATATCTTATTTCTAAAAGGTCTAACTTACTTTATGATTTTACCAAATAAACAATGAGTTGCAATAAATGAAAAAAAAGTGAATGTAAATATAAAAGAAATAAATGACAACTCATATGTGTATTTAGCTTGTCATATTGCCAAATTATAAAAAGCTCCTAGTATAGAATGATTTCCATGTGACATATTAATCGTATTTCAAAATACTCAGACCTAAATTGCTGAACATTTCCAGTATTCAATTAAAATCTGCCACAACTAAGTTTGATCTTAGGATTTTTGAGACTAAATTTCATGTTTATGCACATTTCATAAAGTAGTTCGTTACATCCATGATAAATCTAGATAATATATGTGCTGTGACAATCTATTATGAGAAAATGATGACAGCTTGTTATCTTTAAGGTTGTTGTTATAAAAAAGTAACTAAAGATGATTATTCGTTAATTATTGAGATGTTCAAACTCATCACATATGACTTATAATTTTTGAATTGTAGTATATACAAGCATGGTTACCGAGTCGCCTACTTTACCTATTGATTTATTCTTGTATCACTTGACGGGCTCCTTCCCGCCCTCTTTGCAATATTATTCTCTTCACTTAGAATTTATACTGCGGAAAAATTTACCACTGGAAAATGTTCTGCAATAACTCAAGGGAGCCGGCGAGGTGCAGTTATGAACTAAGTACGATGTGCACTTGGGCAAGTCTACTTTACCGGCTATGACATGCTTGCTTCTATCGAGTTGCAGTTATGAAAAGTCCAAAATGAGCAGTTGGACAGTTAATTTTATCTCGTAATACCACCGATGCTTACACTTATCGAGTGTAAACAGCAGATTGTAATTCCAGATAGTGCACTTGGCCAAGGTCGATCGTGCAAGGAAAAGTAGCAACTAATTGCAATCTCATTATACTTTTCATAACCGACGTGTTCCCTCCGGCAGTTGCCTTTCCGCTCTGAAGCACAGATATGAAACACATGCAGTGAATGGATCTGTCGAGGGTTCAAGACATTACTAGTCCCAAGTTCTCCACGAGTTCCGCATGGACATGTCAAGTTAAAATTGTGTAAATCATCTCGTGGACGGAAGCCAAGAATGCCGTCATCATTTTTTCCTCTGTTCCTCATGAGAGCATCTGGATCCAAGGTGCCAGTATGACCAACTCCCTTCTACTTTGTTCCGTAGAAGGTGTTCAGCTGTATTTCATCAGGCCAACAGACTTTCTCAAGCAAAGCGTTCTGTACAAAACGTACATCTTGAGCCCATGGATGTCTCTCTCAGTTTTCTGCACCTAATCGACGATATCAGACGCTCCAAAATGACCTGCCTGACCGCAGCAGAGCCTTACGGCCTCATATTATCTAAATAAATGCGTACACTCATAGAGATATAGTTATCTGATACCTTTATAACAAGCGATGGACTTTTCTCACCTCTTTAGTGCCTTCATCTTCAGGTCGGTATAGCTCCGCCCCAGCTGGCGTAAAAAATTTGGACTGAAGCAGCCACAGACTGTAGATCTACGGGGGAGTCCAAATGAGACACGGCTTAGCTTGGAGATCTCTGGATCTGTAACCAAATCCGAACGAGGACCTTGAGGAAGCTGTGCAGTGTGTGTACGAGTACGAGGCAAATCAGAGGGAATATCCTGATGCAGCAGTTTCGCATTGCATGGCTCTCGAGTCCTGAGGGCTGCCAACACTCCGTAAGGACTTGTGCAGTCCTCACTTCCGCCACTTGGTGGGTTCCTTCTGGATACCTTTCTGGTACCTCTGGGTTCCCCTCTGTGGCCACGTGGAGTCCATCTCATCAAACACGTGGAAGCTGTGCGAGTTCCCGATAAGAGCTAGTCGTCTTCACCTCTAGGTTGCGCTTTTTGGACTCCATGCTTCACCGAGTCTGATGGTCCACGCTGATGCTGATGCTTGATGTTCTTAGGCTCGAATCTTGCCCCTTTCTTGGTCTCGAGTCTCGACCCTCGAGTTCTCCAGGTTTGTGAGTCTGCCCTCTGTCCTCATGCCATTAAAGCATCAGATAATGTGATCTGCTTTCATGGATTTTGTAGATCTGGGAGGAGGAATTCTGTCGACTGACTAATTGTCGCCCACAATATGCAGAAGTGATCAATTGCTTGTGCTGGTTGGTTGGTTGGATTGGTCCGGGGAGATTACAGAAAGTGATCGAGGGAAAGTGTGGTTCGTTTGATCGAAGTTGGCGCGATGGTCCAAGTTCACACCGTACATAGTTTGCTGAGCAAGGCTGCTGAGGAGCATGGTGACAGTCCAGCTCTGATCGTTCCCAATGTCTCGAGCCTGTCCCACTCAGAGTTGCACTCCGCGATCGAGAAGACCGCTGTCGCTCTGAGGAGGGCGGGCGTTAAGCCCGGTGACCTCGTTTCTCTAGCTTTTCCCAATACTTTGGAGGTGGGTCTTTGCTTTTCCTTCGTGGTCTCTCCGTGTAATTTGAATCTCAACTTTGTAATGTTTCGATCGTGGAGGTATGTTTCGCTGAAAGAAATTTTCATGACGTGTAAATTCTTCAGACGAGCAGACAACTTAGGAATGGGTGGGTGGATCTGTCTATGAGAGGGTTGATGACTGTGGCTAGATTATTTCTCGTATCAGATGGACTTGCATTCACTGACCGAGTCATGCGTTTGTCTTTGCGACATCACCGATCAGCTCAGGACTGTTTAGTATCTTCATTTACCAGTAAATTCTGTAAGCTAGTTTTCCGCTTCGATGGAAATGACCCATGTAGCAGACAAAGAGGCCAATTTGATTGTACTGATTCCCTCTAATTTTAGTTCCTTGAGTTCTTGCCTCTGTGTGTTCATATGGATTCAACCATATACACTACATTGGGACTGATCAGATGGTTGTCTATGGTCTCAGTTTGTGGTAGTTTTTCTCGCAACCACAAGGGTCCGAGCGATCGCAGCTCCTTTGAACTCCGCTTACACAGAAGATGAATTTGTATTCTACATGGAGGATGCTGGATCCAAGTTGCTGTTGGTTCCAGGAAAGGAGGGGAACAAGGCCGCTGAGGGTGCAGCTGAGAGACTCAAGTTGCCAGTTGCTGGAGTCCATTGGGAGAAGGGTGAATCCGGCAGTGGGGAGGTTAGTCTCATCCCAAAAGCCAGGTTGGAAACTGTGTCGGAGGATTCTCCTGGAGATGAGCCCGAGGAGGACGATGAGGTTCTCTTTCTGCACACTTCAGGAACTACCAGTCGTCCAAAAGGAGTGCCCCTCACTCACTCCAACCTTGCACATTCAATTAAGAATATTACAGCAACTTATGAGCTGACACCTGCTGATAGAACCTTGATCGTCATGCCTCTGTTTCACGTTCATGGCCTTATGGCTGGTGTTCTATCAACTCTCAATTCCGGAGGAGCTGCCATCTTACCTGCTGCTGGTCGCTTTTCAGCGTCAACTTTTTGGAAGGACATGAGAGACGGTGGAGCCACATGGTACACAGCAGTGCCGACCATCCACCAAATTCTCCTCGCTCAACACAAGTCCAAACCCGAGGCCGAGTATCCACGTTTGAGATTCATTCGTGCATGCAGTTCCAGTCTTGCACCGGCTGTTCTGCATAATCTGGAAGAATCATTTCATGCTCCTGTCCTAGAAGCGTATGCCATGACTGAGGCCAGCCATCAAATGACCTCAAATCCCCTTCCTCATCACGGTCCGCACAAACCGGGTACTGTGGGCAAGGCAACAGGAATTGAGCTTGCTACACTAAGCCCTGACGGAAAGGTGCTGCCACCTGGGCAGCAAGGAGAAGTTTGCATCCGTGGGCCTAACGTGACAAAGGGTTACAGAAATAATCCAGATGCAAATAAAACAGCGTTCGAGTTTGGATGGTTTCACACAGGAGATCAAGGTATTCTGGACGAAGAAGGTTACTTGACTTTGACGGGTCGTATTAAAGAGCTCATCAACCGGGGAGGTGAGTCTGCTGTCAGTCCACGCCCTCTTTGTGTCAATCCAGCCTGCTAATTTATATTTTTGCGTTCAGTTTAATTGTATACTATATCCTGCCACAAGCTGGGGGTTGGAGGAACTCAGACTACTCCTCTTTGACCCCAGTATTGACGTTCCAGCTTGGCATCTGGGTTCTTCAAGGTCTAGAGAATTACTGAACTTTTTGATGGACTTGTATGTGAAAATCCGTATGATGTTTATTCCCAGATATTGACTTTTGATCTTCAATGGTACAGGGGAGAAAATCTCGCCTCTTGAAGTTGATGCTGTATTGTTAGCTCATCCATCAGTATCGGAAGCCGTTACGTTTGGCGCTCCAGACGAGAAGTACGGTGAAGAGGTAAATAGCCGTCCAGAGCTGCCGTCACTTCATATTGTTTGTACCTTACTCTTGTGGGTTGGATGTTGAAGCCTCGTCATTTTTCTAAGTGTTGAAACTCATATTTTTTTAATTAGCCGTGCATTACTTGATTTCACCCCTGATTTACGTAGCTTGTAGTTTGCATGATGCAACCTCATTACGAGTTATATCGTGCTTTCGACCAGGTTAACGCTGCCATTGTTCTTCACAAGTCGATGGAGGCAACAGCAGATGATATTCTGTCTTATTGTAAGAAAAATCTAGCAGCCTTTAAAATCCCGAAGCGCATCTTCTTTGCGGACACAGTTCCCCGAACAGCTACAGGAAAGATCCAGCGGCGGTTCGTTGCTGAACACTTCCTTTCAACAGAGAAGGAGGCAACTTCAGGTTAGCATGCATGATCTTACCGGACTGCATGCACAATAATGTGAGGTTTTAGGACAAACTGAACACAGTGCACACGTTTCTAGACTTTTGAGCAAAGGGAATGCCCTCTCGCAGCTGTACAGCCACTTTGGGTTCGAGAATAAAACGGAAGATCTTGGTCCACGTTGGAAACTATTGGTTTTGTAGAACTGCTCGATTTGAGTTCTGTTTCCTTGGTTTTTGTCGTTTTTTTGTGTTACATGGACTGCTAGCGCAAGTTTCCTTGGAATGTTGAATAGAAGCATCCACGTTTTCTTCAGATTCCCATCTTGATTTATATAACATTCTATTCCACGACACAACGAACAGATTGAATGCAAGTTGTATCTTTGAGGCGCTGTACAATGGAAGATTAACGTTGACTTTCCTCTAAGCTTACTTGTACCGTCATGTATGGATGCTGCAATGACCTGGCAGCAGTTCCAGAGGAGAGAAACTCGCGGCTCTATGATGGAAACTTGATGGCAGCCAAAGCCTTCGCCAAAGCTGGAGTGGCACATATGTTTGGGGTGGTAGGAATCCCTGTAACCTATCTAGCAACAAGTGCCATGAAAGAAGGTATTCGTTTCATTGCCTTCCACAATGAGCAGTCGGCAGGATATGCAGCGAGTGCTGCTGGGTACTTGACAGGAAAACCTGGCATTCTCTTGACCGTTTCTGGACCGGGTGCTGTCCATGGCTTAGCAGGTTTGAGTAATGGAATGATAAATACCTGGCCAATAGTCATGGTTTCAGGTTCTAGTGTTCAGGCTGATGTAGGAAAGGGTGACTTTCAAGAACTTGATCAAATGGAAATTGTAAAACCATTTGTAAAGTACGCTGGAAAGGCCAAGAGTATTAGGGAAATTCCTACTGTGATTTCAGAGGCTCTTGCGGCTTCACTCAGTGGAAGACCGGGAGGAAGCTATGTGGATATTCCTTCGGACGTTTTGCATGAGACTTTATCTGAAAATGAAGCTGAGAAACTTTTGGCGGTTGTAACTGAGATAGTTCCATCATGGACCAACGCATCGAATCCCAAGGAACTCAAGGTCTCTGAGGATGAGGTTTATGAAGCTGTTTCAATGTTGAGACATGCAGAGAAACCACTCGTTGTTTTTGGAAAGGGAGCTGCATATGCACATGCAGAGGATGCTATCAAGCGACTGTTGAAGATCACTAACATTCCCTTTTTGGCAACTCCCATGGGTAAAGGTCTCCTTCCAGATTCCCATCCTTTGTCTACTACCGCAGCCAGGTCTGTTGCCATTGGCGAAAGTGATGTAGTTCTTGTTGTGGGTGCACGACTTAACTGGTTGCTTCATTTTGGAGAAGCTCCTCGTTGGTCAAAGAATGTGAAGTTCATACTGGTTGATATCTGCAAGGATGAGATAGAGTTTCGCAAGCCTGCTCTTGGTCTTGTCGGAGACGCGAGAGTAGTTCTTCAGCAGATAGCTGACGCAGTCAAAGACGACCCTTTTACCTTCGGTGATCAGCACCCATGGTTGCAAAAACTCAAGAAGAAGGCATCAGATAACATTCAAAAAATGGCTACTTCTTTGGCTAAGGTGGTTGTACCTTTCAATTATCTGACGCCTCTCCGCATCATCCGTGATGCAATAGCGGCTGAAGGATCACCTGCTCCCATACTCGTATCCGAGGGTGCCAACACCATGGACATTGCCAGGTCTGTTTTGGAACAAGTAGAACCCCGAACAAGACTTGATGCAGGTACATGGGGAACCATGGGAGTGGGTTTAGGTTATTCAGTGGCTGCATCAGTTATTTCACCTGAACGGCTGGTAGTTGCTGTCGAAGGAGACTCTGGATTTGGTTTCAGCGGGATGGAGATTGAGGTATGAATCTTTCTTATATTCAGACAGCTAGCTCAACTAGGATTGGCCATGTAGACTGTTCTAAATTTTTATGCGCGTGTCATCATCTTCTCTTTGAGCTTTTCAGTCAGGCCCA
The DNA here is from genome assembly GCA_037833965.1 of Marchantia polymorpha subsp. ruderalis. NCBI lineage: Eukaryota > Viridiplantae > Streptophyta > Marchantiopsida > Marchantiales > Marchantiaceae > Marchantia > Marchantia polymorpha. The sequence goes on from AP031357.1 coordinate 2,629,140, forward strand.
TCATCATGCTCCTTGAGCATGTCGGGTTTCGTGGACAGAAATCATGTGGTAAGGCTCCTAGCGAAATACGTTCAATGACTTTCCAATTATTAGCACTAAAACATCTGCTGACTTGTGTCTTTTGTCTACTTTACAGACCTTAGTTCGATACAAGCTACCAGTGGTGATCATTATTTTTAACAATGGAGGTGTTTATGGTGGGGATCGGAGACCTGCTGAAGATATTGTAGGTCCTCACAAAGATGACCCAGCGCCCACATCATTTGTTCCTGGCGCACGTTATGATATAATGATGGAGGCGTTCGGTGGGAAAGGTTACCTAGCCGGGACCCCAGAAGAGCTCGAGTTAGCTTTAAAAGAATCCTTTGCAGCGCGAAAACCCGCAGTTATAAACGTGATAATCGACCCTTATGCAGGATCTGAAAGTGGAAGAATGGGTCACAGAAATTGAATACTGAACAGGTAATAGTTGGTGGAAGCAACTTTTGGTGTTCAAGTATATAATGGAGAGCTGAAGTTCGTGTACAGCGCTCGAGCTTTTCTATGTTCTCTAAGATTCAGCCACGCATCAAACCGTTTTTACACCTACGTTTTGAACCTCATCAAACTAAGGTTGATCAAGCAGAATCGTGTGTATCCGGGCGTACCATTGTAAAGTCAATGATTTCCGCTACTTAATTTCCCATGAATCGTTGAATACTCTTTCTATTAATCAGGTGAACCAACAGTTAGGCATTGATAGAGATGTACTCAGAGGTTGGAATTGTGCTTTCGCAGGGGTCTCTGCACTCAATTAGATAAATGGAATCCAACGCAGTAACTTCTGTAGTTATACCTATCTTCCACCTTCGACCTCAAACAAATAACAATCAGGGTCATACGGATTTCTTTTTCCTAAACGCCATAACTGTTTCAGTACCGAGTCTGTACAGAGGTTGCCACACCTTGGGAGTAGATTCCCATCATGGTTTTGCATCGATCATCGTCATCTGCTCTGGTTTCTCTCATGCGAATCAGAATGCCGTTCCTGTAATAATATTCACAACGAGGAGTTTGACCGCTTCGGATGTACATGAAAAAACACGTAATAATAAAAAATCAATTCAGTTATATTTATAATCAAGATGGAAACAGGAAAGATAGATTCTGAATATGTTTGAAGCTTTGCATACAAATCTTGCCTGATTTGCACTTTTAGTTTGACAAGCGCAGAGGTGCATACAGTTTATGAGATATTCTCTCTGGTGTACCCTTATAACTTCGTCATCAGAGTAGCCTATCTTTGGATTTGATTCTTCATAAGAGAAACAAAACTTGAATTGACCAAATTTTGTCAATATGGTTGCAATTGCACCTTAATCTGAAATGGCGAAAAAAATTCTTTACTTCATGCGTTTGCAGATCTTTGTTAACCTTTCAAGCTACCGCAAAATTGACGTGAGAGTACACAAATTAACTTTCCAGCTCCTTGTGAAGTTAGAACAGACAATTCATACCTTTCATCCACTTACCAGCTACTCCTCTCTCGAGAAATGTTGTAATAATCCTTGTATATGAGAGTACTGAAAAAGAAGAAGAAGGGTTAGGATATAATCTCCATTGATTCTGTACAATTTTTTAATCTAACAGCAGTCAAATTTCAATAGTAGTTTCTGATGAACAAAGTGCTACACAGGGGCCGGCTGTAAGGATGACAAGTGCGGACCCCCTGAGTTGTTTAAGCCCCTAAGTGTTGCGTCGAAAGGTTTTTGGCATAGATATACGCGAAGTGAGGTGTTGTCTGTCACGACTATACTTGAACAGGATCTGTTCTATAGTACGTACATCTTGATTTGTGATCACTATCACAGATAAGTCCCATAATCCGGACGATGAGTAGAGGCTTGGTTGCCAGTGCGCGACTACTGTGAGCTCTGCCGGGCGCAAGCCTTCGCAGGGCTCTGCTTGATGACCGTCCTGCCGCGATCATTCCGCCGGCGGTGAAGGCAGTCAAGCGTTCTGACGGGTATCCTTTTTCCCTTTTCCACATCGCGATTTTATTCGCGGTTCCTCAACCTTGAGAACTGAAGCTGGTGTGTACTCAAGTTGTGAATATAGAGGTGTCGGAACTATGGGATTTCTTTGTGCAGGAAACTGTTGTTCAGTCATATCTAGAGTTTTTAATTTATTCCTCATAATTGTTTATCTATTCACACGTAATAATTCCAATAACAATTCACAATGCCAGTAAATGACAGTAATCTCTTCCCAGGTAATGATATTTTATCACAATGTGAGAGTAGTTAGCAGATTGGCCCTGAATCAGGTCGTTACCCTGGCCAATGAATGGCAGTCTGGGCTTGCCATCCAAACTTTGAGAAGCGACCAAAACATAGATTGCTAGCTTCTGCAGCTGAAGTCTGAATATGCATTATCAAATCAAGATCAGTGGACTGCACACGTAGCTTACAAATTTTTTTTTCGGGATAATTCATTTTCTGTTGATCTCGTGCTGTTTTTAATATATTAAAGCTGAAGAACTTAATATAATATAAACTCCCTACACTCCTCACATGTGGGATTCGTGGCGCAATGGTAGCGCGTCTGACTCCAGATCAGAAGGTTGCGTGTTCGATTCACGTCGAGTTCAAAACTCGGTCAGCTCCCACGAGCATTTTTTTATCTCAGCCTTTGCCTGTTCATCAAATGAAGTGGCGTGTTTGATTCAATTTGATGTTCTGAACGTACCCTGCAGATGTTGATGTTGTAGTCCTGCCTCACATGTAAGAATTCTTTTGTTCTTTGTTGCGTTCCGTCAGCTGACTTTGCAATTTACCAGTTCAAGGGTACAAACAAAATCGGGCAGGCTTATTCGAGGGAAGTCTGATTCTTTGTGACAAGGTTCAGTATTTGAAGTCCAACCCAGCAGTGAGGAAGGGCTTTCTGAATTTACTGCGACTAGTTTCGTCTCAATGAAACGCGCAGACCTCACATTGTCATTCATTGCTTCATTAAACCATAGAGTATGCCACTGAGGGAAAAGTCTACCAATTATCGACGTGAGTCAGGCCAAAAGTATGTGTTGCTTCGTAATAGAAAGGTTCTGAGTCTTTCCCAGTTTCGAGTTTTCCAAGGATGGCTTTGCAGAAGGGCAAATATAGTTTGTTGAGGTCGAAGATTCACAATCTTCGTAAGCATATCTATTCGTTACCTCGTCCCCCAAAATCTGATCTCTTAGAATTTTATTTTTTTTGACTAAGCACTTTGACCCACAGGCCCTCCGAGGAAAACTGGAAGACAGGTGAGTTTAGATTTTTTTTTACTTGATACATCACTTTTGAAAATCTCGGGGCAGAACTCACTTCTGTAGTTCCTGCTGGGCCTCATAGCTCAATGGCATATGTGAACCTCGGACCCTAGATTGTGATAGAGCAGTGTAGGCCAAGAAAGCCCGTAATTATGTGTTTTAAATTAAATTTAATGAACAGATGAACAGAACAGAACAGATGAAGAATGAAACGCGATGTTTTTTTCTGGATGTTTGAGTTAGATAGTTGTTATATAGTACTTGCAGCTGTAGGTCTCTCATTGTGTTGCCCGTTGGTTACCCATCCTTTGGCTATTTTACTCAGTGCCTGATACTTCTTGAGACAGTGTTGTAAAGCCCACAACGACACGGACAAGCGGTGGTATAATGGCGAAATACAGGAAGTTCCAACCCTCGCAGTCCGACTTCAGCAGGTTGGGCTTGTGATCCGGCAACATCGTCATCCTGCTCAGGTTCCCGAGCTTGCTGGCGATCATGAGCGCCATGACGGGTCTCGTGTGGGCGGATGTTATTTTCATGGCTCTGAACTTTCTCGTGGTGGTGGCGTCCAGAATGTCGGGGCACTATTGCAGGATGGTGATCAGAATCCCGTAGTGCAGGCAGGTCCTTCTATTAGTTTCCACGATGGAAGCATCGGCCTCGAGCTCCAGCAACAGTTCTACCCCTTCGTTGTGTCCGTTCTTGCTGCCAGCATCAACGCCGAGTTTTGAGCTCCGTATTCTCTAGCAAAGTTAACAATTCTCGGCGGAGGTTTCGGTGTTGCATTGTAGTCCACAACTTGACCATCAGATTGCAGGAAATCCGAGAGGAGTTGTAGATTCTCGACAACTCTTGAATAATGAAAATTATATTGAACTATCAATCACTTGACAAGCGAACGTCGATCGTGCTAAGACGATGATGAGATTCATCGTTCTGGTTCGGAGTGACACAAGAAGGGATTAGGAGAAACGAGAGTCACTTGTTCGGTTCCAATTCCGATGAGAGCATGTTGGAATTGTTAATCTCCGGGCGTTGAGTATATAACGACCTCGACGTGGCCTGTGCGAGCGAGGTGCAGGCTGTGAGGATGAAGATGTCCGCACCTAAAGCTAAGCGGTTCTGAACTGCCTTGGTGTTCCATAATACGCTGCCACTACCGATGCAGTGCTCCTCCAACGGTGATTCTCTACGGCGTTTACGAGATTTGGTCGATCGGCTAAAATGGATGAAATCTACTCGAACGTGTGGCCATCAATCAAAGCTTCCAGTGTGGAATTTCTTTCGAAGAACTCAAAATATTCTGGAGGTGCGTAGTTCAAGGACTGCTTTGTCTTCCTCTCCAAAGCCTCTTCATAGCCTTGATCCTCTTCGTTGCGATTTGGGGTTTTAGCTGCAGGATCGTCCACGGCACAAAGTTCCACATCCTTCTGCTGCTCCTGTGCTCTAACTAATATATCCGCCTCCGCATCCATCGGGTTTGCGGTCCCTTCTCTGGATCGATCGAACTTCAAGTTTGATATCAGGATCCTGCCAACCTGGTGAACCTCTCAGACTGTGCGTGAGTTACTGCCCTGGAGACAGACAGACACGAGCCAAACTGTTTAAGGCACGCATAGATCAACACCCTATTGGAATGTGTCTCCAAGAAAGATTGGGATAAAAAACGCCCGAGATTTACATGACAGGACCGGACTATTAACCGCTTCGAGGCTCGTTTCCCTGTACGATTGGGCGTGAACCGCACGTCGATTTTACGATAGATCTGATGTGGTTGGAACAGAATGTAACTCCCTCACGCTCGAGTAGGGGCAGAAATTGATCTGAAAGCCGTGATGAGATGACAAAAACTGCATGGTGGGTTTGAGCAAGAGGAGAGGAATAAGGGGACCGAGCCCCAGAAGATATGGCTTCGCAATTCAGCAGAAGAAAATCACAGAGCTGGGTTTGGGTGGTCAATTGCGTCAAGCAAAGCAGGTCAAGAGGAGAGGAATCCCAAAACCGCGTTGCCTGCGTTGAAGCTCTCCAGATATTAATATGATTTTTTTGGGCACGATCAGTACAACGACGACATAGGGCTCGTCAGAGGCTTAACATGATCCAACCGTGACGCACAATACAACCACGAAAGCCACCTGTAAACAAGGTAGCAATTTGTGTATCGAATAAACGGCTCGTGATTTTGGTACACAACTATCGACCATGTTTAGAGGCCACTTTCGTGGTTAGCATTCCACAAAATCGGGACGATTCACGACTGTAGAAATTAAATTCTACACCAGTCTGGCACCTTCACCATGTCACCGAAAGTTCTTGTTTACCAATCCACCTGGAAATCTGGAATTCCGAGCCCAGTTTAAGTTCATCAATCATAAACTTGGCTCATCCTAAAATCGTCACTCAGACTGCTTTCCTCCTCCCCAAGCTTCCAGGAGAGAACTGCTCCCGTGCCTTCATCATTCTCCCAAGGCCTCAAAACATACAGCCCGTCGCCACGTTCTGCCGCAACTTCATCTAATCGCTGTTAATATTAAAAAAATAAATTCAAAGCGTGAAGTTCGGTAAGATCTGTAAGGCCAAAGTATGCAGCGAAGAATATGTGGACTTCAGAAAATGTATGGGTGACAGATCACCCATAAATGTACTTAGAGAAAAAGAGAGGGCAATTGATAAATGTCGAGCATAAGGATGAGGCTCCAACGAGGGGAATGCTCGGAGGCTGCTGACTCGCAAACGGCTGTACAAGAAATTATACGGGCAGCTATCGAGCTCGCCTTTGAACGAAATTTTTAGCCCTCTCGTCATCGGTTACCGTCCAAGACGAGGTGGCTTTTCCCGGAGATCTTCCCCAATAACGCAACCACGCTATGCCTTCACATGGACGACTTCCTCTGGCATGCCCTCATCAGCTTAAGATGTGTTGGATGATGAATCCGTACCAGCGAGCAAATCTTTGCATTGTTATCGCGGACAGAAACAGCGATTTCATTTCATGAAAACCAAAGTATGGTCGACCCGCACATTTAATTATTTTCTCTTCTTTGAACTCCGTGTATGTAAAGAATTCGACCTTTCCCCACTCTCTGCCCGTCCCACTGTCAACCATTTGCGTGTCGAGGTATGAAGGGAAGTTGACAAAATGTCAGAGTTGCAGTCCATATCATCAAACTCTGTATGCATGCATGCACTCTGCATTTCGGTCAGATGTTGAAGCTTTAGGATTAAACTGGAAGGTTCTATGAAATCGCAGGCCTGTCCCAGGGCTATCAACATCACGCTTAATTCCAGTTGATCCCCAGATCGAATTCAGTTCGAGGCAATTTACTCCGACACTTTCATGTACAATATATACTCCGTGTCTCGGGAAATTTCGTTCTTTGTGTGAGAAACATCGGTTTGCTTTGCGGACAATTTGTTTTCTGACATTCTCACGCTGACGATTCATCGATGTACTCCTGTTCTGCAGCCACCAAATCGAAGGTTTCACCGTTTTCGAGTAGCGACTGACATGCCACCAGACTTGTCAAACCGGTTTTCCATTCGTAAAGCTTTCAATCTAAAACATTCTAAGCTTTTACCGAAAGTTGCAATTTGTGTATTCTCGCTATGTGACAGTTTCTTACCCTTATGTACCTGCCCAGAATGTCGATTTTACCACAGTCTACATCGATCGCTTCATACGACCTTCATGACTTGTTACAGTTGGATGCATGAAGAGCTTCTGAGGCCATTTCGCGCATTTCGTGCAATGTGGTCGCAATCGAAGCCAGCAACCAATGGGATGGATGTCAGAGGGGAGTCAAAGAGCCACCATCTACTAGCTCAGAAGTATGCCAGGGCTGCATGTCATTCTCAGAGTTGGGTCGGGACTGATGCTATGGCTGAAGGGATATGGGATATCATTCTTTACTGCAATCACATTCCGGTCCAAAAATGCTTGCCTTGGCCTCGAGCTTCCTTCGACGGTGCATTCCACCATTCAAAGGATGAATGAAGCACATGAAATCTTCTCAGGCCTCGCACACAAGAGTCATACGATACTTCCATAAGCTATGCTATGTACAAACGGTTCACGGTGCCAGCCTCCCACGGTTCTCGTCTGGCAATGCACTTCTAGGATAATCATACATCGTCAAACTGGAGAGTGTGCGATTCTCGGCTCGGTGCGAAGAGACGCAAGCTGTCGCAAAGAATTTCGGAACAATCCACAGGAGACTACCTCAAGGCTGCTAATTTACACTCGTTCTCTCTCTAGGCTAGCTGCGGAAGGATAAATCAGGACTGAAACTCGGCAACATACGAGACGGTATTGATCACGTGCACGACGGATTTGAAGTTGTGAGCATGCTCCGAGAGCAGCTTGACGATGTTCTTGTGGCCGTTCTCGGAGGCAAGCATCAAAGCAGAGGAGCCGGACGGGGTGGTGGTGTCGGCGATGCAGGGATCGGACTGGAGGATCTCTTTGAAGATGGCAAGGCGGCCATTGAACGCAGCGTGGTGTAAGCTGTTCCAGCCGTCTTTGGATTTCATGAAGGGGTCGGCCTGGTGGTCCAGCAGCAGGCGGACCATGCTCACATCGTCGTGGTGCTCGGATGCGATCATGAGCGCCGTGAGGCCGGCCGCCGTCGTGGTGTTCACCACCTGGGGACAATGGCGAAGAATGGCCTGCACGATGGTCCAGTTGTTCATGGACACCGCGTAGTGCAGGCAGTTGAAGCCGTCGTGATCCTCCGTCACCAGCACGTCCGCCTTGTGCTCCAGCAGCACCTGCACATCCTCCAAGCACCCGCCATAGCACGAGATCATCAGAGCCGTGAAGGTCGACAGCGTCAGCGGCGTGAACATCTTCTCGGTCTTGGAGTTCACGAGGTCCGGGCACGCCTCGAGGATGGTGTTCAGAATCTCCGAGGTGCCCCTGTAAGCAGTATGGTGCAGGCAATTCCAGCCCATGTACGTGTCCCGGATCGTGGCATCGGTGCCATGATCCAGAAGGCATTTCACCACCGCCTCGTTGTCCTTCCCGTACGCAGCCGCTTGGATCAGCGCCGTCTTCCCGTGCAGGTCTCGGATGTTCACGATGTCCTCCCCTCCGCACTTGACAATCTCCTCCAGCACCGCCGTGTGGTCGTTGTATCGCGCCGCAAAATGCAGGCACGTCCATCCGCTGCAATTCGTGCGCAGCACATCCGCCCCGTGCTCCAGCAGCAGCCTCACCATCTCCGTGTGCCCGTTCTCGGCCGCCAGCATCAGCGCCGTCTCCTGCCCTCCGTACTTGGTGCTCGTGTTCACGAGACTTCTGGATGTCGTCGACTGACGATGGCACACATTCAACACAAATTATGGTCTCGTTAGAAAGGTGAAAAGCTAGCGCGTCAGCTCCGCCTTCTCTCTTCTGTCCTCACCGGCACGCATCATGTCTGAATTCCGTGGGTTGCCATGATGACGCTCGGTTCTTCGCTTCAGATCGATCCGTGTCCTCGTCTGGGACGGTTCACGGCTCGGGAATTTATGAATTTATGGAAATCATGGGAAGAGTCTACTTACTTTTTTTTCGCCGTCCGCTTCCTCCTCCAGGGAAGATTCATCTTCTTCGTCGGGGACCGTCTGCAGCCCACTGGCGGCTTGATCTGAGTTCAGAATCAGTCTTGCAGCTTCTAAGCGACCCTCGACTGCAGCAATATGCAAGCAATTGTAACCTCTGTAGTTCAAGATAAAGACATCAGCACCATTTGTCAAGAGGAATTCCACGGCCTCTGTGTAGCCATAGCACGCAGCCACCATCAACCCGGTGATGGGTTCTTCTGCAGCGATCGTGTTGACCAGATCTGGACGGAACTTTACGAGTTTTAGGAAGTCTACTGGAACTCTACTGGAGTTGGGCCCGTCAACCAAAGCATCGAGTGTGGATGAGCTTCCGAGAAACTCCAAAATCTCGAGCTCCCTGTCGGCTAAAGACCCCGCTACTAATCCAGACAGTTCTTCGAGATCTTCCAGAGTTTCCACTACACTGGCGCTTGGGATTGAGTCACAATCTCCGACCTGCTCGGATCCTTCCAAGTCACATGGTTCTCCTTCTGGCCCGGAGTCCATCGAGATTTCGTCAGAATCTGCAGTTCCATCCACGTGAGGTGCCATTGTTCTGCTTTGGAGTCGAAGGAACCTGTCATACTATTGTTAACTTCACCATGATGATGATGATCGACTTCAAAGCACCAAACACTTCGCTGCATACAGTTTGTTTCTGGGCAATTGAGTGAGGAGAATTAAAGCCGAGCTAAGCTTCAATCACACACTAAATTACGAGCACACACGAGTGAATCGGTGATTCACTCGAACCACCCCGTACAGCCAATTTACACGGAGATGGCAATTAATGTCTCAATCGAAGCGCAAGTGCATGACTGTGTCCAAATCATGAGTAGGAAACCCCTAGGTGGATGTAGATGTAGATGTTCGATATGATTCCAGAGCTGAACGGAGGATCATGTGGACACGGATGCTAATCATACCAGTTTCTGTGGAGAAGAGTTTTTTGTCGATGATGAAAGCAATTGGGCGAACTGTTAGAGATCTAGATAAACCACGCAGATGCAACTTTAAGCTCTTGACGAATGATGAAAAGATAGAATTGGGGAGAATTGGAGAAATATAGATCCAAGCTTCATGAGAATAGAATTAAGTCTGTCGAGGAATCACACTAAGAAAAGTTACATTGGGCCTAACGAAAACCGTTTCAAAAGAGCTACATTTTTTTCTCTCATTTCTACGCATCGATCAGTGCGAATTGGAGTTTGCAGATCAAGAGAGGCGCAATGATTTGAAGGCCAGCCATTACCGTACAATCTTCCGCATTGAGCGAGAGCACATTCTTGCTGGACGGCTTGCCTTTTACTATTAGTAAAAGACAAGAACTGTGCACCATTCGAGCTTGACGTAACTTGTGCACATTGTGCGCGATATCAGGAGCAGGATCACGATACAAATGTCCATTCTAAAAAAAGAGAAAATTCAATTTTTAAGTTAATCTATCTCTTCTCTTAGTTTCAATTCTCTCACTATCGTTGAGTGCGTTTGTAGCTTTTCTAGCTAAGCCGACTGTATTTCCATGAACTGTGTATAGACCATATTTGGTGAACAAGTAATTTCAGCAGATAATTTCAAAGCTAACCTCGTTGTTCTGTAATGCCTTACAAGACGCTAAACTGATAATGGCATTAACTTCGAGATATATCCATGACAGAGTAAAGGAAGAGAACTGGTTTTTTAGATTCTGTCAGACACCGCGTAGGAATATCACTGTGAAGATGACATCCAGAATCACAAACGCACGTACAGCTCAGATCAGGACAACTTACATGCTGTGAGGGTTCCCATCGAATGAAGAAGGATAACGCCACGATGGGGAAAGACGACTGTACCTGTTAATCGCCTCCACAACGCATTATACATTATATATATAATCTTACTGTACCATAAAACCAATCCAATCTCGGATTTCTTTCTTCGAATACTATTTTGCCTTCCTGATGCCGGATCCAGCGTCTGGTGATTGATGTCACTCTACTGTGCTGGAATGAAAGACAACCGAATAGCTGTAAGGTGCTTCTTGTTCATGGGGTCAAATAGAATTCAATATGAGGATTCTGAAAGGTGCTCAACGGCGCACTCGTGCCACACCTCTGGCATATATGGCATCAGATCAAGGCCAAGAGCCCCTTGATCTGATGTAAGATGTCGGTGAGAGGAGGTCATGAATGAGGAGTGATACCAGGACTTAGCTTTTGATGCACTCATCTCTAAACTCGAAAGTTCGAAGTGTGCTCTGAAGTGTATATGGCCTCTCAAGATGTGACGATCTCTGGCAACCTGTAAATCCAGACTCCAGAATCTGGAGAGATCTTTTCGCTTTCTGGATTTTACTTCTTCATGTAGACCACTGCACACACAAGAAGCAAACCAATTCTATACTGGGCTGCCGGGTCAGAAGAGGAGGATCGAGCAAAGTTAGTAATGCAGGAGGATGGGCCTTCCGTGCTGTACCACAAGAACAGAACTGTCTAGTCTCAAAATCGATCTGCCTGCCGCTGCTGCCGCTGCTGCAAATTTGTCTTTCAAGATGATGATGATGATGATGATGCCGGGCCGCATTCTGTCGACGCCCAATTAATCTCAACCTACACAGCTGGTGTCGACCGCATGCCCCATTACATGGCGACTCTGTCATGGACACAGCCCAAGGCACACCCATCCGGGCAACGAACGCTGGTGTGCCTTGAGCTTAAGCGAAACATCTTCTTGCATAAATAGCTGTTACATAATCAACTGTACCATCGTTTCGCAATCCATACGAACGATGCGTTTTGGATAGACTCGTCTTCCATAATTCCAAAGGATCTCCAATTTCAGGATGGGAATTGAATGAGACTCAGTCATGGTTGTATCGAGGTAATGAATGATAGCAAATTCGGGTAATGCAGCTTATTTCTGGAAATACTGATGTTTAATTCTCAAATGCATACGTGGCCATGGATGGAGATTACAAGTCGGCTTGAGTCCGTACTGGGACATAAGGATTACATAGCAGCAGAGAGAAATTGTTCCACAACGGGAAGAGAAGCTATGTGGATGGTATCTGCAGTCAGAAACTCAGTCATATGTGTTGGGCTATGAGTATAAGTGTATCTTTAACCTCCCAAATATTTTGTTCAGAAAGCTATGGATGTTATTGCTGCAGAAATTGTTCCCTTCGGAAAATAAAGGAGTGCACCAAACTAGTGCCGAATTCTTGTCACGACTTGAAAGTAAGGTGACTTTAGAATCAGTTGGGAATGATTTTCCATATGACCACTTGTCCCAGTAGACTAAAACAGGCATACTAAAGTACCATGCTCTTAATAAGTATCTCACATCCTTGGAATTGCCAAGAGGATTTATTGATTGGATAAAAGACAATATTTGTATACAAGTCACCTCCATATCAACTCTAGAAACTATTTTTATCGATGTTGGGGTGATGATTCTTGAGATGTTCCGAACAATCCGAAGACTATGGTGATTTTTGAGGAATGCATATGGAGGCTGCAAGAGTAGAATCCTGATTTCAGAAATGTATGACACTATGATGTGAGAATTACATTGGACCCTCGAATGTACTAGCTTACGCTTGAGTTAAGGTTAATCTGCATAGTATAGCGAGTTATCATTTGAGGAATCTCCTACTAATATTTCCTTTATGGCTTGAAAGGCAAAGTACTCCAATGATAAATAAGTAATATACTTTTTACTTCTAAAGAGGCCCGACTTCTTGGCTTTTTGTGTTACTAACTTGACCTTATGGCTGCTTTAAAATATATATACTTTTCTCAGTTACAGATGGTCAAAACAGGGCAGTCCACATATATGCATAATCATGAGAAAGAGGAATCCACAAGGTATTGGTGGCTGAAGATTTCTAGAGATCTTCAAAAACTTACACAAAAGTCGCTTGTCAACGTCACGGAGAACCAACTCCGGTAAGAGGATGTGTTGAAGAGATATTTTCTTGTGGCAGCTTTATAGAAATGGATAGTAGATTTGTTTAGGGCTGAAATCATGACGTGCTCATTTTGGTTGATGGATGATGAATTTTGAAAAGCGGTTGCTTCCAAAAAAAATTAAAATACAAAGACAATTGCAAGATTTTTTTTGTCAAATAATTTGTAGATTTGAAATTACTCTAGAGCTAGTTAGTAATAGGGGAAATTTTTTTTCCAATTATCTGAGTGAGTAACTAATCATGTATTATCATGTCAAGCGTGTAAATACCCCATTGACCTATCCCAATTGATTGTATTAACAAAATATTCCAAAGATTTCGCAAGCAATATTCATTACTTATGCATCTTGGTTGACTATTTATTGTCGGAGTAGAAATTTCAACTTCATGAGTGGTTAGACTACGACAAATTGGAAGAATCTTACAATGAGTATCCATTGCTCCCTAATTAATTTTAGATACACACTCCACATGCACATCACATCCACATGAGGAAAAAAGTTTCTTGATGTTTGTTGGTATGATCCTAACATTGTAAAGTATTTGAATAATAATTTTGATATCTCAGTTGGAGTATTAAGAATTTCCCATTTGGTGCTTATCGTAGTAACACTTGATTCATATTTTGTGACTTAATGCACACATTGAATGACTTTTCCAAAAGGATTTGACAAGGAAACCATGAAAATTGGTTCTGCTAGGAAAAAAATCTATATCTTATTATAATTCACCTTTGTAATGTTTCCAAAAACTCAAAGAAATCCTACAAAATGAAGAAAGTGTAAAATGATGACTTCTTTGATCCATTGAATCTAGTGTTTTGTGTGTGACTATCTTGAATGATTTGAAAATTTAGTATATTTTGAGCAAACGTGTTTGCAGAGTCTCAGGATGTTAGTTTAAGCATGTGTATTAATCATTTGGAAAATAAATATCATATTGAAAGAAAATGATACTTTCAATTAAAAACAAGTATGATGTTACAAATTTTTTTTTTCATAAAAACATGTGAAGTTTGAATAAATGAGATTATGATCTTCTTGTTTTCATTGTCATTGACTTTTTAGAATGATTTTGGATACATTATCATGAATTTAGATAGTATTTGTTGACTCTAGGAGTGAATATATCAATGCATTGTCATACACAACTTCATAATATCATCTCAACATACTCTAAATTCTAATCTCACAACTTCATGTTTTTGTATTAACATGCTTGATATCTCAAATGTATATCAAAGCTATAATTTATTGTAACAAGTTTATATGATACACAAGATTGATATCTCTAAATTTTTTTGATTGATTTTTTTGAAAGTTTTAATTATATCTTTTAAGGATTTTATAATTATAATAGAAGATGATCAAAATTTATTTTTGAATTTTATTACTAGTTTTTATTAATGTGTAAAATATGACAAAAAAATTCTATTGAAATATGTCACGTTTTATTAATCATGCATGCTTCATTCAATATGCAATAACATATTATAGTGATACATGTTATAATATAAGCATATATAATTTTCAAATGATTATATTTAGTCAAAATTAATTGATGATGATAATTAATAACACACCTACTTGCTTTATTAAAATGCTTAAATACATGTTGTGAGAGACAATTCAAATTTTGATTAATTGAATCTCATTTGATTATGTTTAAATTTAAAAACGTTAAATAAAGTTTTTGATAACACAATCAATGTTTCTAATAAAATCATACTGTAATATTATAAACGATATATAAATAATTTAATCATTATAAATAATACATCCATTTTATGCTTTGTGTTGATGTGTTTTTTTAGTCTTAATATGAATTTTATTTGATTCATTATTATTTTTTTAAATTTTACTATAATAACCCAATGTATATTTGAAACTTGATAGCATATCATGATATTTTATCAGATCATGATTGTCCGTATATATGGTGTGGGATACTTTGATCATTATGTGATTAATGATCAAGAAGTACCATCGATACTCATGATGTTTCAAAGTGTGACGGTCGTAGAATGTTTCGTCATAGAGTTGACAAAGAAAAATCTCTGCTCACGTATATGATTGTGGAGAAATTTTGATGATTATGTGATTAATGATATGATTAGGAAGGAGTTTTGATGATTATGTGATTAATGATTACGAGTATCATTAATCCTGTGCTACTCTTGAAAGTGGAACATGTTGTTTTTGTAACCAACATGCTTATCATCAAGATGGAAATTGATAGGTGTAGTCAATTTTCATTGTGATAGCTGGAATGCTTTACATTTGACTATAAATCATATTATGTAGACTAGAATGTACACAACAATATCAAATTTTTTAATCAAACAAGTCGTGTTTGATAAAATGATTGAGCTAATCAAGATTGATGGTAAACTCTAATGATTGAGCTACTCAAACTTGATGGTAAATTGTCATGATTGAACTAGTCAAGATTGACGATAAACTTTGAAGAAATAATTGAGCTAGTCAAGATTGACGGTAAACTCAGTTTAGCTGATGCGTTGTCCAAATTTATTTCTTTAGAGAGTTTCAGAGGATATTGTGCTACTATGCTGGTTGTGTATAATGAGCACATGGAAAATTTTGCTCTCATAGTTACTTCGGATTGGTATCTCTTTATATAGTTACTTTATCCTGTGATGGCTACGACTTAGTTCTTGTTAACTCTCGTGTAAAGAAGCGTCTTGTGTTAGATTTCTGTCTAGAACCTTCCGCGGAGTAATAATGTAGATTACAGAGTTTAATGATCACTTAATATGAATAAAGGAGGAATTTGTTTAAGATTAATTCTAGCTAAGGAGTATTCTCGGGCTCTATGTTAATATAACTAGTGATGGAGCTTAAATTCCCCGGCTTTTGCATGTGTCACAAACTTTGAGTAAAGCATCACACGTGTTTCCATTGTGGACGTAACGCCTTTGAAGGGATGAATCACGTCATATAAAGTCTCGTGTGTTGGCTTCGTTTTTCATTGTGTTTCATCAGTGATGATTCTCGGTTTAATCACCTTTAATATTCATATTTTTTTGAAAAAAACTCAATAAAGTCAATTATGATAAAGTATGTGTTAATTTTTTTTATTTTCTTTGATTTAATATATAAACAATTTATTTGTCTATTTCCATCTTTTGAATTGTCAACAAGATCTTTAATATACAAAAAATGAAGATAATATCTAAATATTTATAATCTTAAAAGTTTGATTGTCATTCAAGACTATATTTTTCTTTTGCTTAAGTGGTATAGCTTTTGCATAATCATAAAAATTTTTGGTTGAAAAATGTTAATACATTATATCTATAAATACATCAAAAAAATCTATCTATTTAATTTTTTTATTTAAATAAATATTAGATAACAAATTATAGTTTTTAAAATATAAATTGCTTATTATTTTAGATCTAGGAGGAAAGCACGATGAGTCCAAATTAAAATAGCTTCAAATGAAAGTAGTAAATATGAAAAGTTTTTTTGAGTGAACTTCAATAGAAAATATTTTTTTTTAAAGATATCAAATTATTCCTAAATATTTTAAAATAATATATGCATATTTTTACAGGAAAAAATTATGAAGTTATATCACATTGATGTGTTTATTGAGGATGCGTCAAATCATGTAAGATTTTGAAAAATCTATTGTTGGATTATTGGAAGCATTGTTTTTGGATTATTATTGTATAATAATAATAAATAAAATATTATCAAAATTTAATTTATTTATTCAATCTAGTTTTTAATTCTACGAGAATTTTTGTTCATAACATTGATGGTTTTCAAATATTGAAATCAAAGTGTTTTTTTCTAGAGTATCAATGATTTCGATCATTATTTCAACTTACAACAATCTGGTGAACAATTTTTGTACTAAATTTTGCATTGCTTTGATATAAACTCTAACAATCGGTATGTAGATTTTTTGAAATAATGAATCTAAATGATCAAAAGATTGCATGAGGTTTTGCAACAAATTAAAAAATAAAAATAAAAAGAAATCTAGACACATCAAACAAAAGTAATAAAAAAAATATCACACACATGCTAGCATTGAACATATGTGATTTGAAACGGCGGATTATGTTCATAAAAAACATATTTTGTTTATTGAGAAAAATCCTATAATATCTCGAAGATCTTTTGAGAATAACACATATTCAATTATAGATTTTTCTTGTCAATATCTTAAGCATAATCAACATCAGCATAGCATAGCACAAATTTTGTATTGTTTAATAAATCATACAACAAAATACTAATACTTTTTACTGTTAAGGTAATTTAGAATACATTCATAGCTTTTCAATACATCTTTTATAGATTTGATATTTACATGCTAATCTAATAGCTAGATCAATATGAGATTTAGGTCATATCATTAAATATATGAGACTTCA
Organism: Marchantia polymorpha subsp. ruderalis; assembly: GCA_037833965.1. NCBI lineage: Eukaryota > Viridiplantae > Streptophyta > Marchantiopsida > Marchantiales > Marchantiaceae > Marchantia > Marchantia polymorpha. Next base: position 2,646,369 of record AP031357.1, read on the forward strand.
TACTTCTATGTCAGAGAAAATTAATGATATCTTTTCTTTTGCAATGACAATCATTTAACATTGAATTGAAAAAAAATTGAAATTTGATATAAAAAATATCCATACTTCTTAGAAAACTTATTATTTAAAGTTTATAAAAGATACATTTTAATGTATTTGACTTCAACTTTCATGCTTAATTTATTCAAATATTTTACCCTGAATGCAAAGTTAATTGATTTTTATTTCCTAAAATATCATATTGATTCTTTGTTTTAATTAACATGTCATCCACATAAAGTATAAATATAAAAAATAAAATCTTATTATTTTTCTTTTTATATATACACAAAGATCATATTCACTATGTAAAATCCTTGTATTGTGATAAACTCATGAAATTTTGCATTTCAATGTATTGATGCTTACTTCAATCCATATAATCATTTCAACAAATTACAAACCAATTAATCTTAAAAAAAAATTAAGCCAATTAATTGTCTCATGTAGATTTTTCCGTCTAAAGTTACATAAAATAATGCTCTAATTATAAACATCTGATCCATTATCATAATAAATATAGCAAAAAGTGCTCATATTAATTAAATTATAGCAAAATCTATTACAGATGATAAGATTTTTTTGTGATACATATTTTTCTCTTGTATGAAATCTTTAAACTTAAAGTGGTTTTGAGTATTTTTTTCTTGTTATTAGCTGAATTTTACTTTAATTTCAACGTCCACTTTCTATTAACAAAAGATTGATTCTCTTCAAAGTTTCAAAAGCTTTTACGATTAGTTATCAAGCAATTGCATCTCATGTTACGTAATAGTAATTTACGTAATGGCCATCATCGTCATGTTTAATTTTAATATCATGATCCTCAAGAATGAATGAACCAGTCATAGTTAATATTCTAAAGAAAATCTATTAATTTATTTTGATGACTTTCAAGTAGATTTTTTTGAATGATTCAATTTGTCAAATTTCACTTGCAACTATTTGCTACTTCATTTTTTTCTTATAGTTACTTTGCAATTGTTTTTCTTTGTGTTACATTAATAAATCCATAAAGAACAATGTTCACTTCAACAACTTCATCATAAAGATACTTTTTTTTGTGGATAAAAAATCTGAATTTTTTTAATCTTTTCAATAATTTACTCTCATAAAAAACATTTATACTATATATAATCTTGTTGGCTGTTCAATTCGATAATCTAAAACTCTTTACATCACTAGCATATCCAAGAAAATAATTTTTTTGAATATGCATTTAACTGTTTTAATTTTTCTAAGGTATGACAGAATAAGCCATACAATTAAAATGTCTAAAATTTTGATTGCACATAACCGCAAAAGATTTATTAATTACAATGAAATATTACAACTTCAATCCAACATTCATATGATTTACAAGATTGGTTATGTAAAGTTTCCACCTTCGTTAGACCTCTAAATATTTTTTTTATGTTGTGGAGTATAAATTATGATGAGATGAAAAGTGATGTCTTTCACCCTACAGTTCTTTTGAATGGTTCAAAATTATACTTGCCAGTAATTATTTAAACATAAATATCTCATTGTAACTTGTGAGTCATCTCAATGTGTTTCCTTTATGGGAATGTGCTTCATGACGCAAAATCTCTTGGTTAATCACTAGTGTATACTTTTATTGGTGGATGGCAGTTAAGAATTTTTCCCTTAATCTCCAAAAGAGATTTGTTTGAGCTTAACTACATGAATCACGTCTCCAGGAATTGACTAGAGGCAGGCTTCTGACCGGTCATAAATACCGGTCACTAATGAAACTCTGAAAAGATGTGTGATCTGGGTTGCAAATTCAAGATCAACAAAAATTTGATGATGACGATAATAAGACTACTTTCATAATAAGAACATATCATGCACTTTTTTTTGGTTTTCGATTCAAAATCTCTCTCTACTTAAATATTTTCATATGAATTTTATTCAAATACAAAAAGTGCTCAAAAACTAGAATTCATGTGCTATTCAGTTCAATTTTGCTGCGCAATGCATCATATCAGCCTCAATCTTTGATATCAAGAGTGGCTAGAAAAGTCAAAATTCAATAAACACAAAAAGAAACGTACACCATCCAACACTGAATCTACGTGGTTTGCCACTGCAAATTACGTTCACAGAATCTCAAAGACTTTATTGAAGAAAAGTCTAAAGTCTAAAGTCTAACCGAGGAATTTTGTGACCTCCTTTGTATAATGACAATTTTGCCAGCTTCACTAATTGGTGCAAATTTTAGCTATCAAAATACATAAGTAGACTCCTAGCACTAAGTTTCAGCGTTTTCACACTTGCCAACTATGTAGTCGGAAGATCTTTGAGTCATAAATATCAAGTGATGAGATCGCTTCATTTCAATCATCCTTAGTCAAGTCTAAGCGGTCAACAATGCAAATAATACTTGTAGGAGAGAAGTCTTTAGATCTTTGCATCCTTATTGATATTGATCCTTGTATAAATATTGTCCACCACAACTTGTACATTAGCGAACGTCCCCTCAATGATTATTATATGCTCCTTGAGCATTGTATTCGATCGTTGTAACTCTTTGAGCTTCTTGGATCAATCATCGTGTCGTTGGGTCACTTTATGCATGGCACAAATAATCTCCACACAACCTTCATGCAATGATTTCCAGTTCGGAACATACAGAAGAATGAGTTACTCTGATTTTGTAAAAGTTGGAAGGGAAATAGGGTCCATCGCTTGATGGAGTTGGAGGTAGATAGATATCATGCACATTTTCCTAGATGCAAGCATCTTCGGCCGAGATACATTACCTCCTTATTTCGTTGGACTGTCCACTTACTTAATGTGAATTATTATGTTGTTGAGCCCAATTATATATAGCTTAAGTAACACTAGGATGCAAATTGTATTTATCTGTTGCCTAGAGTGCACATATATGGTGACCATGCTCTTAGAAGTTGTGATCTTCATCTCTTTCCTTGAGATATTAGATCTTGGGCAAGAAAATGATTTTCGATTCTCAACCTTTTCTTCTTCTTTGGAAAAACTTGGGCTAGAGATGAGCTTAGATATTGATGTTATTGTTTGGCTTCCACCTTAGTCTGCCATGACTTCTTTCAAATGACTTTATCTAATTTGGCAGACAATACACAATCTCCACTTCATATCATTTAAACTTGCACTTCATTTAGATCACCATGTTTGAATTGAACAGATATTCTTCGATTTGACTTCAAAATTTATTGCGGTCCACATCCTAGACAATATAATACATTTTCTATTTTCCTATGCATCCATTTCATGGCATATGCATATTTATTATGGAAAAATATTTGTATATGCATCTTTTCATTGCTTGAGGGTGACGGGGAAAATTTTTTCTCAAATGGATTCTCAAATTTGGATCACAAATTTTAGTACATTTCCATCTGTTTCCTTGATAGTCTATTTAGCTAGAAGTGTGATAAAATGACATGATTCAAAGTAGATAGTGTTTTAATCAAATACATCTTTAATCAATAATAATTTTATAGACTAAATAAAAAATTTACTTGTATCAAGCAATACTTGAACATCCCATCGTATAGCCAATCCAACACTGTCGTCCACGGAATCCCATGCATCCGCATACTTCCTGTAATAAATGGAGTAATTTTGCTCAAACATCGTTTAGAGGTCGGTCCAGACACTATGCCATTGTCATGCAAGAAATAAACCGTCTAATTGCTGAAGTTTAGATGATTTTTGGTCATCCAAGTTGGCCTCGGTATTAGCGATCAATACACATGTTTTATCGACTTCTACGTCAGTGATACTCGCCCAATTGAGTGAACTTCGGACTGCACAGTCAATTGCTTCTCGGTAGGCAGAGTTCTCATAATAGTGGCAAACGGCTATCCATTGTCGTCGTTTTTATTTTTCAATTAGACTATAATGTTAGAGATGTAACCATGAGGAGAGGCAAACTCCCGCCTATGTGATACATAAGATTTGGCCTAATGGCTGCATTCACATTTGGTGTTGGCCGATCCAGCCTAAAATTGTCTCCTTTATTAAAATAAATGAAGACAAACTACTCCACTTGCTAACAAAGAGCAGTAGACTAAAATCAAAATTAGTTAGAAGGTAGCCATCCAGTCACCTCTGTTATTATTTCTTTACTTTGACCAAAAGTAGTAGAGAATTAGTCCTAGTTTTGATGGAGTTGGGTCAATTGTCACTTGATTATATTCTGATTATAGATTGTAGACCTTGATCGATCCAATAGCTTGCTGATGACACCTTGCATATCAGATGATTGATTATATTGTGAGTGCTACACAGTACGATTCATTGGTTAAAGAATCAGTGACAATGGAATCGTAGACTCGCCCTTTTCTTTTCGTCACTGGTAGGGAGCGAAGGGCATAGATACACCTTCCACGCGTATCTCGGCAATACTCTTCTCCTACAAGACAGATTGATTTTGCAATCAACGCGAGCAGTTGGAGAAAGGTGAAGAAGAAATTTGTGGGCTCCCTAAAGTTTCGGTATAATTTCTGTGGACCCGACGACACTCGGGTCCACAGAATTTATTCGTACGGCAGGTACTGCGGTAAGTCACCGAGTAAAGACTAAAATGTGAACAATCTTGCGCTAGTGCTCGGTCATAGACACATGCAACACTGGGCAGGGTCTCGTTCTCCCCCGAACAGTGGTTATCTGGAAAATTTGATAAAGTCAGTCCAACAGTCTAGCCGACCAGAAGACGAATCCATCTATTCACCATGTGCTTCTCACCGATCCTGTTGTTGGTTTTGGTTCCTTACACTCAGCGACCATCTTCCAACAGTAATCCACAACTGCGATCTCTATCAAAGGCGTATAATTATATGGTCATGCCAAACTTGATGCAAGTCACAGCAGAAGAAGGCTTCATGAGTACAAATGCATATGATCAGAGCTTCTGCGATACCAGCTCCAATCGGGCCTGTACATGCTGTGCAAAGGTCATGTGTGCACTGTCCTGGGATCTCAGCAACGAGATATATACAAGATTTACTTTAGCATGGAATATTTCACCGTTCCTTTGCATGAACTGTGCCTGAAATACGGAGTCTGAACGGAGGTATTGGTTGAGGCTTTAAGTAGAGTAAATACATATATTCATGTATACATACGCAGTCGATATGGACTTTCCTGATTCTGATTGTACAAGGGAATATGATGCTGACAATGATTTGGAAAAGGTTACGTTCCCATTTTTGGAACAAAACACAGAAATTTCAACTTCCTGACATGGCTTAGGTGAACCCAAAGCTCTTTCTTTGCATCATTGTACCTGGCTTTGCGGTAAACAACTTGATTCATGCTCGGTCCCAGTTTTCCTATTCGTCTTCTGAGGTTGTGTGACATGTGTCAATACTAAGACACAACCTTGACTTTTGGTCTATGATCTTTTGGAACCTTTCTAGATACCTTCTATAATGTAAAGGTCTTCCAGTAGAAGACAAGATCTTAGCTTGAAAAGCATTAACGTAAGAAAGTTTCCTGCCTCAACAGGCAGACTAAAAGGTATGGCATATGCGTTCCATGTCCCCTAGTGTTCAGTTAATGACAGTCGTTTGTTAAGGTCTTGCCTTCGCCAAGAATTTGTGACTTTTGTCGTCAACGCGGATCTTTGCTTCGATAAAATGTATCTGTCACGCATCTGAATTCAATTATAGAATCTGTCTACGTTCCTCGAAATGCACCCTGAATTATAGGAATCTTGCTTATTTCTCCTACAGTACTCATAACTCATTAATTCGCAGGTAGCGACTTAAGTAGCGGGGCACATGCATATCAAAAACGCTAATCAGAACCTTCAATGGGTCTAGGTTCCCTGTGAACTTTTCATTCCTAATTGAAAAAAGCAGTGCTGTATCCAGTGTCTGCTGGTGTACAGGCTAGTGCAGCCATTCAGTCAGTATGCCTATTCTTTTGTAGATTGACCCTTTTTCGCTGCTTAATCCACAAGTAACTACACATATGTCCTTATTAACTGTGGGTCATGCGATTTATATGACATTCTTCAATATACTTTCCAACGACACCATTTTCTGTATGTTCAAATCATGATAGATTTCACTTTAAGCACTGATATGGACATGTATGTTATAATTGAGGCGGAGGAATAAATGTGGTAACTGCATTCATCAGGTTGTGAAATGGTATAAGGATGCCATGTGTCATTCATTTGTGTAACTTATGTGTTATATTTAGAGTAAAATTTATTTTGAAAGAGAATAAATTTTTGAATCAACCACTCGTGATGATTGTATCGAATATACCACTTAATTTTAATTTGCTGCCTAGCAGAAATTGCTACTTAAATCGTAAGTACCTTGGAATGTATATAAGTAAGCATGGTGTTAGTGATATTAGCCTTTACATTCGCCAAATCACTAAATCTGATGTCAATCAACCTTCAACACTAAATATATTTTCTCTCATTTATATAATTCTCAAGGCTGTCATGTAGTTTTGTATCTTGCTAAATTTAAATATTGAGTTTAGTATTATTGCTCGCGGAAAACTATAGAGTCGTCGACGACTTGAAAAACGTTAATTCTTTGAATCAAAACTCTAGCGTTGAGAGTATAAAGATCCGTAAGCATTGATCTAGAATTTTTTCGGAGTGGATTGGACTCAACTTGTGTATGTGACAGTTTTGTTGCGGGTGGGTTACATTACGTGTTTTCCAGTGGAGAAAAACACGTAATTTCATTCGAAGTTGTGGTACATTTGAGTGTATATGCTCTTTCGTCTTATATGTGTATATGAGTAACATGTGAACGATATATATTCGCACGATAAAACTGAAAATTAAAATTGGTATAAAAATTTCATATCAAATTTAAAACTAACATTTTATAATAAAATGCTTGTTGGAAGATTAGACAAAAAATCATAACTAATCGAACAATAAAATTTCTAATTTTGAATTCGAAAGGTACTTTCTAGAGATAAAAGACTATTTAATCAGCATCTTCAAATCTCACGACACATCTTTTAGTAGCAATGAGGATCCGGATTTGGATTATTCTTTTGAAGATTGGATAACTTACATGCGATGTCATGTAGTTGAGAAGAATCTACCCTCGTTTGTACCAGCGCAATAAGAAATCAAGGAGGGTCAGTGCAGTAATGAAATAGCAGCGCTTGATGCATGGAAAGTAATAATGTCAACACTAAGATATCAATTAAAGGTGAGACTAAATTCGTCAACAACTGATCTTCATAATGTTTCTCAAATTTTAAACCGTAATTGCATGGAGAGAAGTGGACAAGAAGGGGAAGTTTAAAATCCAGAGTCGATTGGAAAGACTTGATAGAACGAGCAGTTCATGTAAGGTAAAGACCGCATTGACTATAAAAAAGTCAAATCAAAGGAAAAAAGTGTTGAAGGACAAAGATGATAATTACTGCAAGCATAATATTTATTTCGTGTTGACAATGTAAGGCATTGCTCCAGTGCAAAGGGCTGCACCTAGTGCAAGTTGATTTGGACACCTGTACTTTATAGGCTTTTAGACCTCAAAGACACCTAAACGAATTGATGATGATAACTGTAAAACTCGCGTGGGAGTGTTCATATATATGCTAGTAACAGTACAAAAGCTCCAAACAGTGATGCAAAAAGTGACGTGGATTTCAACAAACTACAATCTACAGGGAATTTCTTTTCTTCCGCGCATTGCGGTGATCTATCGAGGTGTAGCTTCGAGGATAAGGTGGAAACGCATCAAATGCACCTGGATGCTTTTGGGACAACACCAGAAGCGACAAACGAGATGCATGCGAGAACATCCAAATACGTGTACGACCCACTAAGAGTATGTGTTTTCCCGAGGCTTATCATCCCATTTCTTGTCAAAAGGAGCAACATGAGCATCTGTCGAGTGGTTATTGTTTGAACCTGTTTCAGAAGCTTTCATCAAACATCACCAGTTACACCCCCACGATATAACTCGTGTCATCAGTTCGTAGAACAAAATTGAAGCTTACTTCATATCTAATCTTGCCAGGTGCTGACTCTTACTCGTCGATGAGCAGCATCACACCACAATTCATTCATCTAACAGCAACTCGAGTGATCGGATATTTTGATGAAATGTCGATAGAAATAGCGGTTTGTGTTTTGCTTGTCACTGATCCTCTTGATGATGGGCTCCTTCCACCCAGCCTGCATCCTCCAGCTTTACTTTTTAACAAAGATGGTTGCCTTGTTCAGGCCGAATCTGATCAAGTTGGTGCAGAAGAAGGTTTCCTGGATAAGAAGGCTTATAATCTGAGCTTCTGTAATAGCAATCCCAATCTGTACTTGCTCTGCTGGAGCTGGAGCGCAATATCACCGTTTGGGAGTAGCAAATCCCGCACAGTGCTGTCGGTGTCCGTGATCAAGCATAAGAGCAATTTTCGAATCCTTGCACCCTGTACTTCGTAATTTACTTGGTACCTGGAAGTAGCTTGGAAGTAGTTTTCCCGCAGGTTATCGAAAAAGCTATGGTAAGGGACTTAATTTCGGAAAGTGAACGCGTTGCCCTACTTTCTCAAAGCTACGTAGCTAAAGTAGGTGATGGACTTTTGACTGTCTTGGACTAAATTGATGCCAATGTACACATGGATTATGAATCTAGATCTTTCTTCTTCGGTTCTACGTAATGAAAGGAGACGTTGAGGTTGTCATACTGGATATTGATTATTCTTTTATCGATTTTATCTACATTAATTATTGGATCAATAGCATTCTTTAAAAATATTTATTTTTAATTTTGTTATTGTCTTTTAAAAGGTTACATTTATTTACGCAACTGATCTACAATTCGTGCAAAAGACTATGAAAAATAGATAGCGCCAAGCTTTTTTTCTATATTTTCTGTTAGATTCAGCAAAACATATGATGTGGAAAGCACAAGATGGAAGTTAAGATTCTTTGGTCAACCAAGAGAAACAACTTCAACGACATATGATATTTTTTTTCAAGATTTAAATCCACAGTATTATTCATCAATGAATATTGATAGACTTGTTTATTTCTATACGCTGTTGGTTACAAAAACAATTACACTCCACATTTTATTTCTGAACTTAACCTGATCATATCAAGTATAACACAATATTGATATTAAAATAAATCTATCATATTTATATTTTCCAGAGGAAAGGTGTTTAAAGTATTCCCCCAAAAAAGTGAACTCTATATACTCATATTTTTATTTTATGAAAATATGAATGTAAATGCTGACTTTTGTAAATAAGGTGAGGTTTTAAGGTAAATGTCTTCTATCACGTCGAGTTGGTCTAAATTTGGATCATTATATGTTTGCAAGAGTCATATGTAACTCCATCACAAATTGAAATGTGAATTTTGTAATGTAATCATCTTTATTAACTTCATAAGTTAGTATCATAACTTTTATGATAAGTTTCATTTATAAATTGATATTGAATCTGATCTAGATGCTGTTTCAATGAACCTGACCGTAATATTGTAATTTCTTGAGCTGTCCCTGAAAGTCATAAAAAATGAAGGGATTGATGATGACTGGGAATTATTTTTCCTCAGTGAGTATCAAGTCACAATCCATGGACAGAAGTCCATCTAACGAAAGCACCGAAATCGTCGAGAAGGTACAGTGCAACAATTGCGCTAACAATGCACTACAATCGCCGAGGACTCTGTGGAAGAATTGAGTTATTATCGGGTTTGGACTGGCGTGGACTCGCGTGGGGCAAAATCACCTCTCGTCTGAGCTGATAGACGGTTCACAACAGAAATCAGGGAGGAAACAAAATTGATTCTGACGATGATTCCTTCGCTCGCCCTCCACTCACGGAAGTGAGTGAGCAGGAAGATTATTACAGTCACTGCGGTGCGCTCAGGTGCTTGAAAATTGACCTGGAATTGTTTAAATAAATGAGCTCTCGATCCGCTTGGCTCAGCGGGTAAGCGTCGATGGTGTCCGTGTAGAATTTGGATCCTGCGAAGGTCACGTAGGGCCAGTCCGTTCCGAATGTCATGCGGTCCGCAGTCGCGAATTCGAGAATCGTGGGCAGCGAGGACGGAGTGCTGGCAAGCGCCGTGTCATAGTAATATTTCTTGAATTCGTCGACCATCACGGTCTCGGAGTAGTACGGGGCGGTGAAGGCTGCTCTGTAAGCCAGGAAGGGCAAAGAGCCGCCGGCGTGCGAGAAGATGTACGTGATGTTGGGATACTTCTGCGTGGTGTTCGTGAATACAAGGTTGACAGCCGCGCGTGTGGTATCGAGAGTATAGTCCACCACTGCCGCCACAAGTCCTGGAACAGGACTCGCTGCAGATAGAACACAGCCCAGGGACATGGTCAGTTTGCTGCAAAGCATCTGCCTCCTGCACAAGCTCGAAGCTTCAAGACTGGAATTCGAGACCGGACGTACGCAAATGTCAACGAGTCCTGCAACATGCAACATGCACGTCTCTGCAAGACATCACATTCTAGTCACGATATCATTCGGGGGGAAGGCGGACATTACTGTTGGGCAAATTGTTGGGGTGGACGAAGACTACAGCGCTCATCTCGTTGAGAACCTCGAAGAAAGGATCGAGTGACGGATCGCCCAAGTAGACGCCTTTTTTGTTCCCTTCCAGAAACACGCCAGCTGCATTGAGCTCCTGCAAGGCATACCTGGCTTCTGCAATCGAGCCTTCGATGTCTGGCAGTGTCATTGTGGCCCAAAAGTTGAACTTTCCTGGATACTTTAGCACTAGTTCATTATAGGCGTAGTCGTTTAGTTTTCTGGCCATTTCGCGAGAAGCGTTCACCGAGGTGTTGGCCATTGGGCTTACTCCCGGAGTTGTGATCGAAACGATGGACATCATAGTCCCTATCGATGCCATTGCTTCTAAATGCATCGAAGCATTCCATGCAGGGATCCTACCCGCATCATAGCCTTGTTCGGCAAGCCAATCCAGGTAGAATGGAGGAAGTATATGATTGTGATTGTCGATCCTCTGCTGCTGCGACAGAGCCAGTTCTCCAACCTCCAGCAACAGCATCGAACACACCAGGAGCATGCGATGCCTGCGTGACCCAAACTCCATGTTCCTCTATTCTCCCAAGCTGCGGTTTTTTCTGAATTGCACAACTGTCTCTCCTTCGCCTAGTTTCACTTCTGCGCACGAACAGTCCGTATCAGATGTTCGATAATAGTTCGTCTGGCGGCCCTGCTCATTTATATATTCTTGCTCGTTATGGTCACGGACCCAAAGCATCCGCAACGAGGCTTTCGGCGCCGGTCAACCTACGAACCATCAATCGTAAGTTAAACGTCGAAAAATGCTTCATCGGGCTGCGTGTTAAGAGCGAGCATCTGCGCTTTAGATGCAGGTAAATTCATGGTTTGGGAAAACTAACACAAAAGATATGATAGATCAATCGCATTAAAATACCCTGTGAAGAAATCCCCAGCATAGAGATGGGCGATGAGCGATAAATCAGAGCGAAACTGCGATCAGATGAGCGATAAATCAGAGCGAAACTGCGATCAGATGAGCGATAAATCAGATCTGTATGTTCTTCGGTTCCCATTCTTTATGTTTCAACTTCATAATTTATGTCGATCGACAAGCATGTGATGGGGGCATATATCAACTTATGCATAAAAAAATTCAAGAATGGGAGGATGTGAAAGTTTCAAAGTCCGACTTCTTGCATCTATTTTCCTTCTGCGGTCATTTACGTTGCTTTACAGACAAGCAACGTAACAAAAAAGGAGGAGTCTTTTTCCCATCATATGAAACGGCATTTGTTAAAGCTAAGGAGACCCGGCCTTGGAGACCATCATGTGAAAAGCATGAAACAACTGGCCTCAAAGGCTGCTCCCCCAAACCTACTCTCTACAAGACAAAAACAAAGAGAGAAAAAGAAGACATGAAAGAGCAGCTATATGCAGGAGAAGACCAGAACAACGCACATGGGATGGCCATATATATCGAGAGATGTAACACTATTTAGGTAGCCTTGTGCATTCTTGAATCATATGGTTTATCTCCACATGTTTTAGTTGTGATTGACGTTTGTTGGTACGATGAAGTACTTTCTATAGGTGTGATTCTCATTTATGACATATTTGATGAGGGTCAAAAGTGATGGTTGTTATCATGACATATAGTGTATTTATGTCTTTCTTACAGGAGTAGGATTGAAGAGATAATGTATTCATGATGGTAAACATGTTTGCTCGCTACCCATGTTATTTAGATGAATTACAGCGTATTACCCCCTACCAATAATTTTTTCATACAGAATGGTCATAAATTCCTGAAAAACTGAAGTGATCATTACTACGATGTAGCGAAGACATAGGAAAAGGTGGTTCCCTTTGTAATATTTGTCAAATTTTATACGGATATATCCAAGGGTTTATGCTCTGTCAGTATACCAAAGTTCAGAAACTTAATTTAAACTCGTTTCTAGTTTCTGAAAAAATGCACAAACCACATTCATGTGTTCGTGATGTCAAGCTTCTTATTTCTCGTTGATTAGTATCAACTTCATTGGGTTAGGAGCTAAAAATATTGACGGGGGTTGGGGGGAGCATTTTCTATCGAAAAAACTGGAGATGATGATCTTGGTAGAATATACCAACTATTAGCTTCGATTGAGCAAGCGTGCATACTATCTTCTTAATCAAACCCTGTTTTGCGCCCAAATCAGCTGAATTGATATGATAATTGGCAGAATTCTCAATTCTTCACAATAAATCTTCGCCATTTCGGCAAGCTTTTATAGTGAAATCATCGAGCTGTGTTTGTTCCTTAGACTCATTGGGTCTATAGATGTTATCCAACCATGTTATATGAACTGTTCTCCGATACAGTTCTTTCTCATGGAATTGGTCAATGAGCACTTTTTACCTATAATTTCTTCTTTTGGTGTTTTTAACTGAGCTGCATGCGAAGCTCACACTTCGTGAATAATAACATGGATCTTGGCCGGCAAGCTTGACCATATCGTCGAACAGTTTGTACTGACACAGGAAGGATCCACTTGCACCGCTAGGGAGCACTTCGACATGCGAGGGTCGAGAAGATGATTTCGCGCTCGAATAGGCCGGCTGAATCTGGACGCGCACTTCATGAGGCCAGATGAAACTGGACGGGAATGACATCACAAGTGCGCTGCATTTTGGACACTCCTAGAAACACACAAAACCAAGGAGCGTTATTCTGATGGAAGACAAGGCCACGTAGACATCCACAAACTCAAGGCAGTATAATTGGATGCACAAACCCATCCTAGGAAGCTGTAGGATCACAGGGAGTAATCTATCTCATAAAGTGATCACTCTTGGCAATTTTTTTGGTTTCTTTGTAGTGGGGAGTTGAAGATGGCCCGATAAAGTGTCAACGATTTCGGAAAAGATATCGTGCATAAGGGCCATATTTCTGACAAGCCACGAGATGCAAATATCACAGACATAGAGTAGGCTGCTTTTCGAACCACATGACAAGATACGGGCTCTTTTGAACAATCTAAATTTGGTCTTCTATAAACCTGAAGAATGTCGAGGTCTTTCATGAGATGACTTCTGTGCGCGATATTCGAAACATACTTTTCTGCCTTTCTTCCCGTTCGACGCGCATATTCTCCCACGTCCATATATATGGTATTGTATTGGAATACGGTTGAGATCTACTCGTTCAAGGTAAAAGAAAATTGTAAATATTTCCAAGCTGAGCTCAAGCCATCTCGAGAAATGAGGAGTGATGAGGAGTGAGGAGGTGAATGCCTTGACATCCTAGGCACGGGCAAGTGGTTAGCCGCGGATTCCCACTCATGGAAGGTTCCAGACTTAGCAGATACGTCCTCTTGGGTACGACCAGTTGTTCACGTTGTTAGTAGTTCTATTTCTTTTTCTATTCTTACATAGTACCTATCCCCTGTACTATACTTGAAATTAATGTAGAGCTACTCTGTCAAATGAAATATCGTTTACGCACAACTTGAGATGACGATTCAACATGTTGACTTGCTAACCAACTTGGATGGTTTATCTTTAGCTATTGATCCACTGTACATGTGACATGGCATCGGAGAGTAATGACTGGCGCAAGTTTTAACGAAAACAAGATGTCCACACCCCATTAACCGTTACAAGGATGAAAACCAGCGGCAACTAGAGAGGCTCGTCACTAAGGGCTCCCCACTTTCGGGGGAACGCAAGTTCTGCCCGGGAGGGCTTTCTGCCCGCCCGGGCCCGCAGCCCGACCTCCCGGGGAGGGCCACCACGGTCCCGGGTTTGGGTTTAGGGGTCCGGTGAGCCCTTCGTGGCGAGGGTCGCCCTGCACCATATATTAACTTGTTTGGTTTTTTTCGGCTTCAGGAATATGAGCCGGCTTCGCAAGGAGTATGTAAGGATCGGCACGTTCGATACACTTCAATTCTTCTAGAAGTACATCCCGTGGAAGATCAAGGGAAAGAAGTGAAGAAACTTCTATATTATGGCACTTAATTGTAGTGATCGTGTTTAGTCACATAGTAGGCCTGCATAATCATATTCGTCTAAGTGGATAATTGACAACGAAAAGCTTTGTTGGCATGCCATTGTTGGACCGAGTAGTGCAGGGTTTAGTGATTTATCAACGTGAAACTCATGTCCCCTCCCGTGAAAATCCTGGTACTTGGATGATGTATGCTCCGTGTATCGTACATGGCATTTTCGAGACGATAGACGTATGAGGTTATGAGCAGCCATCGAGCGAAAAAACCATATTTCGAGTTTAATGATAAGTTATCATTAACTTAAACTAGGATCAGAGTTTTAATCCTGATAATTGTTTTATCTTGGTGAAGAAGAGAGGAGGCCCCAAACATGCTCCTCCATTTCTCCTCCCCTTTGTGAGGGGAGGAGGAAAACAATACATAGTACAAGTTCCCTGCAGGGAGGCCACGAGGGAGAGCCCTTAGTGAGAGAGCGGGGCGAGCTAAAGCGGGAGCCCCCTCCCTGGTCGAAGCGGGAGGTCGGGCTGCGGGCAGGGACCGCCTGGCATCGGGCCGGGCGGGCAGAAAGCCTCCCGGTAGGGTTGGAGGCACAACCTCAAAGGGCCCGAGGGCAGGGGCACGCCCATGGGCATGCCTGTTTTGGGTGCAAAGAAATTAATACGTATTTTCTAGAATTTTACTTCTAAACTGTTTTATTCTTGTAGATGTACATTTTCATATACGTTAAATGCCCGTATTGCAATACGGGCATGCCTGGGCATGGAGCATGCCTTTTGACCTTGAAATGAAGCATAGGCATGCCTCAAAATATTTTGCTGAGCCTCCAACCCTACCGGGCAGACCTCGCGTTCCCCCTAAAGTGGGGAGCCCTTAGTGACAAGGAACTAGAGAGGACCTCAACAGTAAAAAAAACATAAGAAAAACATGTCATGTAACTCCTAATATATACATATAAATCTTTTTTAAATAGTTCACACAACTGAAGTATTTCTTTTGACAAATTTCTCATTCTTACTTTTAGACAAGTCTATTGGACATTTTATGTGAAGAGCTCTCTTTTCTTTTTATGTTTACTATATAACCTTTGGTTATTTTAAGTAGTTGAAATTTCAAATTCAAAGCTTGTAACATTTAATAATTGGATTGCCCATTTTTTCTAAAATTTATATGTAGTTCTAGTATACATTTGTAACTTCCTCAAAATTTGAATCTTATGCTTACCTATGGTCACTCGCGGTAATCTTGAACCATGCATCGTATGATATGGAAATCACTACATACAAAACTATCACAATTTTCAAACTGTGAATTGAGTTACTTATTAGCTTCACAAAATTGTGAGTTGATTTCTTGATTTTATTTAGTCTTTTATTTTATTGAGACAAATATTTGTAGTTGAAGGTATAGTTTCTGGATTGATCTTCTACCTTTGACACTATTCATGTATACTTTTCAACTATTATTTAATGATCCATAGAGATAACAACATTGCTGGTAAAGTCCAGTTGTACTAGTTTGATGAATTCTGCAAAGTAGCACAAGGTCTTCTAACATTCTTTGAAAAAATAAGTTTGCTTAATGTATTGCTTAATGAATTGATCTTCTACCTTTGACACAATCAATATATATATATATTTATATTGTTCTCAAATATTATTTAATCATACGTAGAGATTACAACATTGCTGGTCAAGTTGTTCTAGTTTGATGAATTCTGCAAAGTAGCACAAGGTCTTCTAACATTCTTTGAAAAATAGATTTGTTGAATGTATCAGTTCGATTGAGTTTACTGTAAGTCTTAGCTAGCTTAAAATTTTTATCAAAAACTAAAACTCTTGATAAAGTGATATCTGATGATGTTAATATGTCTCATCTTGCTATCCATCATTTGATTTTATGCATAATATATGCACTTTGACTTTGACAATAAAGTTTGACAATCATATCTTTTGATCTCATCTAAATAATAACTATATTCAACCAAATAATATACTTCTGTGCTTCATTTTAACAATGAAACTTCCGTTTTTGACTTGACTATGCAATTTTGTAAAATAGATCTTCAACTAGTGAGATCATGATCAAGTGTAAACACAAACCAATTATAGGTTTGTTCTTGTCCAGATTTTGTCCACATCTTGTTCATAGTCACACCATCAACTTAATCTAGCAAGTTTTTATGATTTTCTAATAAATAATAATTAAAAGATCGTAATTTTTTTTACTCTTGAGTTATTGCTGACTCTCTTTTACATTTATTAAAATGTAAATGCACTTTGTGTGTATTTGATATCAAGCTGTTCATCTTATCTAAAGCTTGAGCAATATTAATTCTGATGCATATCATCAAACACATAAGATTATTAAGTATTTTATCTTTTAGTTTCATTAGACATTAATTTCTAAAAAATATTTAAAATATGCTAACAAAGAAGTCTATTCATCTTTGGATTGTGCCATAGGAACTATGTCAAGCACACGTCGTACAAGTACATGCATTGATTTTAATACAGTTTTTATTTTTAAAAAATCTATGAAAGTCTCTAATATTTTTCGAAACTTATTCAAATATTTCATTTTGCATGCAAACTTCAGTTAATCTTTACATTTGTTGACATCCGATTTGAAATTTACAAAAATGAGCATTTGTTTCCATAAAAAAAAACCAAAATAATCAGTATAGAGGTTTTTTATACATTTTTTTTCATACTTACACATATATTATAAGTTCTTCATGAAAATCCTTTTCTTTTTATGAGGTCATCAAATTTCACATTTGACTGACTATGACCTTATTCCACTTCATATATTGATTTGAGCAATCTATTCATCAGTTTTTTATAATTTTTTTTTCAATTAATTGTCTCAAATATAATTTTTTATTCCTTTAAAAATACATTAAAAATGAATTGATCACATTTATTTGATCCAGATTGAATATAGGAATAAATGAAATATTTTTTGAATTATGAAAAATTTTGCTACAATTCAGTGTTATTCAATTTATAACGAAAAAAAGTTTCTTCATCTATCCATCAAATTTTTTCTTCTGAGCCATCTAGTTGTTTGTTTGTATACAATTTTTATCAATGAAAGATTCATTATGTAAAAGTTCCATTAGTTCTCATATCTTCCTATTAATTAGCGATTACATCTCATGTTTCATAACAATACTGAATTAAATTTATTGATAAAAGTCTAAATTCATCTATATAAACATGATAATTGTCTTTCAATATCAAGATATTGCCATTGCAATCTTCAATCTTAATAACATAATATTGAAAAATCATGAATCATTTTATATTTCATATCTTGAACAAACTCTATGAATTTGATTTGATGAACTCCTTATATGCTATTCTTTCTAATCCTAATTGTTTGGCTAGTATATCTTAAGTATTATCAACAATAATTTACTCTGGTAATTCTTGGTCTTCAAAATTCTGCTCCATTTTACTGAAGCTTCTCTTTATGTATCATCATTAACTCCATAATGATCAAACTTTTCTCAACAACATTTATTGATGAAGATTTGTCCTTATAAGTTTGAAGAATCTAAACAATTTGTTTGGTTAGAGTTTTGAGTATCATCAGCAATCTCTTGCTACGCCAATTCTTGCTCTTCAAAAATCTGCTCCATTTTTACTGAATCTTCTCTTTATGTTACATCATTAAATTCATGATGATCAATCTTCTCTCAAGAACATTTATTAATGGAGATTTGTACCTTTTAGTTTGATAAACCTAAAAAAATTATGCCATTTTTCAATGATTTATCTTCTCATTCAAAATCTCAAATTCTCATGCAAAATCTATCATACAATTTGGTTCAAAATTTTAAAAAGTTACATATTTTTGCAAAATATAAATTTTTATGAGATGAAAAATGATGATGTAATCTTTGCATTAATTTTCAAAAAGTTTAAAAATTACTAAAATATACTTGCGAGAAAAATTTATACGTGAAACATTTTACCTTGTGATATTTCTAATTCTCACCTTGACATTTTCAACTTTTAAAATTTGTGTAAACTTCAATTTTTTGTGTAAAAAAATAATCCACTTAAAATTTTGAACAATAATACATAAATAATATAAAGTTAACTTTCTAAAAAGTGTGTTTATAATAAAGCTTCTCATAAGTGTTAGAATTTATGTCAAAATATTTTCTAACTTAGTATTTTTTTTAAAAAAAATTAGAATTTTGATTACAATATAAATTTTTTACAATATAAAAAAGCTAGAAAAATTTTCAATGACACAAATTAATATTTTAGTAGAGTATCTTGTATTCATGTGGACATAGCTCGTAGTGGCAAATTGCACATTTTAGTGACTGCATTATTTGTTTGTGCTCTTCACATTTTTCATGTGTTTTTTCCAACAATTATAATCAAATTAGTTTTTTTTATTTTGCAATCCGTCGTGCAAGCAAGTTTCATTGATGTCTAATTGTTTCATTGATCTAGATTTTGACATGTTCAAAAATGAAAATCTTAACTTGCATGCAATGATTGAAAGTATCATAAGTCAAAGTTGATTATGAGAATGTAGTTTTGTTGAGCACAATGAAGCTATCAAAGAGAATGTGTGTGAGTATTTTGATAAGAATCTTTGTTGCAAAAAGCTTTATGGGTAGGAGCTAAAATGACGATCTTCAATTTTTAGCATCAGATCTTGGTTTTTTGACCTTGTTATAGAAGTGTCTAATTTGGCTGATTTACATTTTGTGGTTTATTTATTCTTTGTTATAGATTTTGTTGTGTTGCGTTGTGTAGTGATGATAAATTGCACATTGCATTTCATTTTTGAATATGAAGAGATACAAAGTAGGATAATTAGCATCTAAAACCACAAACACATTTTATGTCTGTTCATCGTTTTAGCTTGAAATTTTTCCAAGATAATATATAACGATGGAATTTTGATCAAGGGATCAATAAAAATCAAAAGCAGGTTAAACTGAATGTGAATATGAGGATTTACTTGGAAAATTTAAGCTTGAAAAACTTGGATATATAATTGTAAGACAAGTGCTTCATCTTTTGAGTTTCATTCATGGATTTTATTAATAACTATCACGTTCATTACTTTGTTGTGATATCCAAAAGATCATTTACAACAAAGTTGTAAATGCTTTGTCTAATTTTATCATATATTATGTCACTAAATGTGACTCAAAGTTGATTATATTCACAAAATAACAAAGATAACAAACATGTTAGATTAAGGATTAAATCCAACTCAAAGAATACATTATTAGAAAAAATTTGATAATCTGTTAAAAATGTGGCAATAATGATCACATCAAGAATAACTGTTTCAAAAAATTCAAAATTGGTAACACTCTTTGTTATTCAAGAGTTTGATTTTAAGAAATCTTTTTTGTTTGACATTAGACTATTGTGTGAAAATCAAAGCTAGTAACGCTCCTTTGTTCAATGTGATTCAAGAGTTTGAATTTAAAAAATATGCTTTGTTTGACAATAGACTATGACATTGTGTGAATATCAAAGCTAGTAACGCTCCTTTGTCCAATGTGATTCAAGAGTTTGAATTTAAGAAATATGCTTTGTTTGACAATAGACTATGACATTGTGTGAAAATCAAAGTTGATGACACTTTTTTATTCCATGTACTTCAAAGGTTTGATTTTGAGAAACATGATTTGCTTCACAATAGATTATGATGTAAGAGTTATGTTCTTGTCACTCAATGTGACTTGAATTTGATTATAGTTATGCTATGATAAAGATTTCAAACATTTTGGATCAAAAAATTTGATAAAAAATTATAGTTTTTATACTTAACAAGAAAAAAATTAGTTTATCAAACATTTGAGAAGACAATTATATTAACAAAAAAATGTTAGGTAAAAACTTAAGTTGATGATTATACTTCAATCAATATATTTCACGAGTTTGATTCAAGAAGTACAATTTTCTTGATAGACTGTGATGTTAGAAATATGTGCTATACACCTCATTCAAGAATGTTCATGATGTATAGAATCTAGATTGTCTTTGGTCTAATTGCATTAATTACATTCAAAAGTTTTTTTCAATTTATGCAAAATGAAATAATTTATTTTTTGTAAAATAGAAATTTTTTTAAGATTGAAGATATCGGATTTTTCAATATTAAAAATGTTTAATGAAATTGATGTTAATTTATTCAAGTCATATATATATTTGATAAAGCTAAATATCTTATCACTCTTGGAAGGTTATATTTTAAGAGTGATTAATTGAAAATATAGAAAAGTAATGCTTGTAGTAAAAATAAGAAATAAAATTATGTTAAAAAACATAAGCATTAAGATTATATATGATAGATTTTCTTTGCAATTAAGTCAAATTTACAAAGTCCAAATTGAGATGTTTTATGTATGACGATATAGGTAATGACATATGAGTAATAGATTTTAATAATATGAAGTTTGTTGCTTAAAAATATTTGTTATTTGACATAGATGTGGTTAATTTTGAACATTATGTTATAGTCAAACATCATAGAAAAATCTTTAATATTGAAATTCACAATTTTAAGTAAGTACTTGATAATGTAAATAGTAAAGTTTGTGGATCCAATAAAAAAAAATCCACTTTTTGGAATGTTATATTATATATATATTTTGATGATTGTTGCTTCACACAAAGAATTAAGCTTTTTATAAATTTTACAATTTAAACTTTAAGACTCAAACTAGACATAAATTGAATTTATACGTATTGATAATGATAGGAATCATAATTTTAAGGAGTTAAAAAGTGAATGCAAAGATTACAAGATTACTTCATCTCATCACATTTATGTTTTGCAATAGAATGTTGTTTTTTAAAGTCTTAATCAAAGAATGTTATCAAAAGTTGCGTAATATGTTGAACCAATCTAATTTATCATATGAATTTTGGGTTGACGTTATCAATGCCACGGTATATTTGGTAAATCTTTTTTTCTAATGCAGATTATATCTTAACATTCTTTAAATTGAGTTGCAAATGACCTGATGATTATGGTTGTTTAGAAAAAATAATTTGTATGACTTAAGTTTCATATGTAGGAAAATTTTTATCAAGTTGATCATATTGAGTATGATTGAGTATCAAATTTGATCATTATCACTAGAGATGTATTTTTTCATAAACTTGATTAACTAAGATGAAAATTTTTAAAATTTATTTTTTGACAAGGTTAAATTTTCACTCAGGGATGTTGTTAAGAAGTATATTGATCATTATAAAATGAAAATTGTGACAAAAAAATATGATATAAATAAAGAAAATTTTTGAAAGAAAAAAATTATTTTTATCGAGACTTAAATACTAAACCTGAATGAACAATGAAGATCATTTTTTAATATGTCATCAAATTGGATTGGTGCAACTTTTATAAATTATGCATAATGAGCTAATTTACAATATTTTTGAAGATCATGATATTGAGACTAGGATTGATGATGTCATTACGTTCATATTAGCAAAAGGTAAATTCGTTTTTTATTATAGAGAAGCTGAAAACTTTGTGAATAAGCTTAATTGAAATATTTATATTTCACTTACATATATTTAAGATGTAGACTTTAATGAATAACAAAACATGCCAGCTAGTGGAGCTTTTGAGGAAATAAGAATTGATAAATAGCAAGTGAATATATAAACTAAAGGAAAAACAAAAAATTACGAGAAAATTATTTTCAAAGTCAAATTGATGACTAGAGAATTCACACAAAAGATAGATGTGAACTATAACAAAAAAATTTCATGTGCAACAATGTATGTTATAATACAACTGGTACGTGTTGTTGCTGCAATATTTATTGTGATTATAAAACTAAGATTTTTTATCTTATTTTCATTAACATATACCTCATATGATTTTTTGATTATTCATCTTCATTCTAAAAGTTTGAATTTTATGTAGATATACACGTCCAAACATAATCTTTCACAATGTTTTCATTCAATGATCCACACTAGTTGACATTGCAATATGATTTGCAAATATTAATTTTTATCGATGAAAAAAATTTTCACATAAAAAAGTCTTCAAACTTGCTTGAGAAGCAAATCTCTACCTTTTTAGAACTATTTGAAAAATAATGATGAAAATTTATAGTTTTATTTTCTAAATAACTTAGCCTAAGATAGAGTTTGATAAGTATAAGTGGAATTACACGTGAATTTAGATAATTGATGTACTTAAAATATTTTAGAATCTTTTTTTATCTTAGATTAAGATGATGATATGTCATTTGAGACCTTAAAACTTCTTAGATGTACACTTGCCACTAATTTAAACTTTAGATTTAGTTTAATCAATATACATTTTACTACGTACAATGTTAAATTTAGCAAAAATAAAATTTAATCAAGATATTTTATCATTAGAATTTAGATTTTGATATGACATAAAATTGCTCATTTGTAATCTTTTGGAGTATCTAAATTTTTCCACCAAGTATAAATTTGATAACTAATCTTAATCATAATTAGCTAAACTTATTCATGACTAAGTAAATCATGATCAACTATTTGATTAGTTCTACAATCAATTCATACATAATCGTGTGTCTTACAATTTAAATGATTATATTTACGTCTCCTTTATATAAATCTTTGAAGTAGCAAATTTACATGATACAATCAATTGGCTCATGTAAATTTGCCATTTTTCTAAAAACAATCAATTGTCTTTGAGAAGAATGATCAACATAAAATTATTTGTAGATTGCTGAAAATGATATATGTGTACACATGGATTATATGCACTTCATGTATACAGATGAATAAGTTGAATATTGAAAACTTTGATCTTGTTATTTTAAACTCTTTTGACCAAGAATAAAGTTTACGTCTATTCGTGGAAGAATTAGCTTAAATTTGCATTTAAAATAAAGTATTTGGAAACGTCTAAGTGTATATTAGATTTTAATGTTCATAATAATTTGAAGTAAAATAAACTATGATCAAATCAAGGCAAATACAACATGTGTTTGAGATTCAACATGTCAAAATTTAGAGTAGTATGGATTCATAGCTAAACTTAATCATAACTATACTAATCATGGTCAGCTTTTTGATTACTAATAATTACTATCGACAGACAAGACTATTAGTGATATAGTTTTTGTTGACAAAGCTTGGAACAACAAAACACAAAATCTAGTATTGCATCTTTGGTGTGTATTTATGTTTTGGCTATTTTTTGGTGAAATATTTTAATCATTAATATCATAGCATCTAAATATCTTCTTGTTGTTTTTTACTTGGCTCAAAACGCTCATGAAGTATTCAATACTGTGTGGCTGAATTTTAATTTGTGTTGTTGAAATTACATTGAAGTAAATTAACACAAATTGGATCTTGATGAATCTTCTACACACTTGTTAGCAGACGGGAATCAAAGTTCAAAGATTCAATCAGTTGTTTTAAAATTTGATATTCCTGTTTAAACAAACGGACACGTACATACACACACTAAAACACAAGTCAAATCTTTTAAATAGAAGAATGAAATCATACGTGCTTATGCAATCCGACTCGTGTGGCAGTGATTTATATCGATTGAACAAGGGTATTTGCGAGAACGAATATTATGATACAAGAATTGATATTAACGTTTGGTTTTGTTCAAAGAGCTTCACTGTAAGCTCTAGGTTTTCATTTTGTGTCAAAGGGCTTTTTATATAGGATTAGAAGAAAAATAAATGTTCATGAGCTCTAGATTTATACTTATTCAATCCAACAATTTTCAGCATAAATTAATATCGTATTTCATATACATTCCTTTTGAATTTAGTTCAATCCGCCGAGAGTACAACAAACTTTGAAATTGTTATTTGTATTATGTGTTTAAACAAATACTTTTTTTATTGATTATAAGCATCTATTTCTGCATTGGTATATTTTGAACTTTCGCAACAACACAAGTCATTTTGAATAGTTTTCAAAATTTTCATAATCTTAACGTTTGACTTACTTCATAGCATGATGGAATAAAATCTTCAAATTTTTCTTGTCTTGTGTGCACTTTCAACTTTCATGCAAAATATGCAAATGCTGCAAATTCACATGATTACATTCTTCAATACATAAAATGCTCATGATTTGTCAATTGGAGCAAGATTGACTTCAAGAGTTAATCAAATAATTATATGATATCAAACTAATAGAAAATTCTACACACAAGAAATAAACTCGTTATGATAACGTTAATCTTTAAGCAGCTTTTTAACTTGCAAAATATGTATTCAATAAAGTTTGGATGCTATAAGATGTTTTGTCAAAGTACAGATGATTAATATTCATGCAATAACCAACAAAATAATAGACGTCATCCATTAGTTTTGATGCAACACTTGACAATTTTATTGCATCAAATATGCTTGGATTTATTTAAAATACATATTTTTAATTGAATATGATCTTATTTTAAGTTCAAAAAAAAATTGTTAATCATCTTGTAAAAATTTTCAAGACAACGTTAGCATTGCAACTGCTTCTTTGATAGAGTAAAGATCATTATTCTCAACATCAATTTGATTGTTTCATACTTTTGTGTCAAGCGGCACACCGTTGTACACTTCTTCTTGTTTTTATTGATATTAATTGTTAGATCATTAACATAAAAAAAATTACACATTCAGCTCACAAAGATAAAAATTTGATTTACCTTGATGACATTAAATCAGCTTTTTTGGATTCAAAGATACTAAATAATCTAATTAATTGAAATTAAGCTAGCTAAATGATCAACTAATATTTGACTTCATTGCTAAAATTTTGAATATTTTGTGCTAATAAAACAACATCAAATCATTTCAGATGTCAACTCATAGATTTTCATGGAGATTTTAAAGAAATAAAAATTATGATGTAGATGTTCATATTGTCATTATGAAATATTATTCAATGTTTTCTTCATCATGATTATTTAAAAAATTTAAAAAAATATTTTCATACTAAATAAATTATTAAAAAATAATTTCATATTAAAATTACAAATCAATAAAAAAAATTTAACGTATTTAGTTTTATATGTTTAATTTTCACATATATTTTTTCTTTTGATTATAAAATTACATCAAAACTTTTCATTTCATATCTATGATAATTTTAAAAATGAATTCAACACTAATACTTAGATTAATCAATCATTAATTTTTTATTTCTATCAAATCTTTATATGTAATCAAAAAAATTTATTATATGATGGTAATGAACCAAATTTTTTTAACAAGTTTATCAATGGTTAGTTGGACAAATAAATCAATCATTACATGAAAAACTAGTCGTAATGTTTAATGACACATATTTATAAAATAGCATACAATTTTATTTTTTGGTACTATCAATTAATGAAATTTTGCATTTTTGTTAAGAAAAATCTAAAATGCACATACATAACTTATAAAATTTATTCTCTATAGATTTTAAATTGAACTTTAATCAATTAATAGATCATGAGGAGCTATACTTCATCATGATGAAAGTATAGATATTGGATTTAATCATTTTTACCACTTTTACAAACATGACTTTTTGAATCTTAGGCTCCATATTGAGATATGATTACAAATTAATCTTGTGTTTATAATCATAACATTTAATTTGACACTCATCACATTATGATCATTACATATACATCATATGCATTTAAACACATTTCCAATCATTGCAGTTGCATTGGATGTAAATCTATTGTTTACTGTTTAATTGTACAATGTAAAATCATGAATTCGCTAAGTATGTATTAGATAAATTTGAATATTACAAATAACCAACAAATGTATTGATATTTATATTTGAATTCATCTGCATAAGATGGTGGTTTGGATTACAACAATAGGTAGTTTCATCTTCTAGAAAATCAAGTTAAAGATCAACAGGAAAACATTATTCCGTCAAATATGTTAATCACATTTACATTGTACATAACATTATACAAGATCTATTGTAAAGATTGAACTGTGATATATTGAATTGTAAAATCAATTAACATTCAATAGATAAAATTACACTAACATCGCAAATATTCATCATGACAATAAATCATTTCACATTTAGTTATAAATGTTACTAACAGAATGAAATACTTAGATTGTATAAAAAATATATTTTATAATCAAACTGTCTTAGATTTTAAATAAAATTTATCTTATAATTATTTCTTCAACAAAACAATTAACTAGGTCAAATAAAGAATGTAATTTAATCTTGCTATTCATTATCAAATCCGATAATTTTCTTGATTCGATAGTGTTTTGTAAATGCAAAAATATTAAAAAAAAAATTAAGATTTATTTATAAAAAAAATTACAATAAAATGTTGAAACCTTTGAAAAAAACCAAAGTTCTTTCGAAAAAAGAGAATAATTTCAATGTATGATATGAGGATTTCACTAGTGATGAGATGTTACCAATTTTGAGCGTATTATCTGAAAAGTGAGTCACTTATGCATGTAAATGTTTTCATTTATTTGATTTGGTTACTTATCAAGGATCATTAAACTCTACAGTGTTATATTCACCAAACAATTATATAGATTACAGTTATAATATATTATTCTACCCTGTTTTACACGCCGCACGGATTATATCATACATTAAAATATTATCGTTGTGTGTGAAACCTGATGCACTAATTGCGTGCAATGCAGGATAAAGAATTTATTGAATCAACAAGGTATGCACGTGAACATATTGTAGAATATAAAATCTTACCCATTTCTTTGCTCTGCGGGAAGACTAATAACACCTAAATTCTGAAGTATTTGTCAATTTTTCTAAATTTCAATTATTATAAGTTTCAAGCAACGAAGGTGAAAGCTATCACTAGGTCTTAAAATTTGGATTTCATAATTTTCTGGTTCGTACCAGCTTTTGGCTCAACGAATGTACTTCAGTTATCTTACAAGAAGTCTCTCCTTACATGATATTCCTTATTCTCATCGTCTGCAGTTGTTATTCATTTATGATTGTTCCTTTTGGCCTGTCTCTGCGTCTTAGCCATGTAGGCAGCATAACCTCTTGACACACATACTAAATACGTCCTATCCGTCTCTACTCTTTCAATTATTTTTTGAAGTGACACACTGTAACAAGTCTACCTTGTTTCCTGCAATCAGTAAGAGGGTTTAGTGAAAAAAGAAATGTAGCTGAGGCCCGCGCATGCTCACTCATGCCGGTAATATTTACTTCACCTTTGCACTGAAGATCAACGCCACCTGCAACGCGCAAACTAAGAAAGCGAAATTATTGATAATACCTGATTGTTCAGACGTTCACACCGTCAAAATAGCAACATAAAGATAAACAAAGCTCAATCTAAACATCAAGGTGCCGAACTATTTTCAAAAATTTACTGTTAGTATATGCTCCTGCTGCGATACGTCCGATGAGTGCCTACTAAGTCCAGCCTTGACTTTGCATCTTTTACCCATGGGACCGGAAACAATACCCATGAAGGCAACATCTGGGAAGCGACGAGGCGCATTAGAAAACTGCATCCTTTAAAATACGTCCGTGGCGACGAAGCATGTATACATAGTGAGATCGTCCGATGTTTCTAGACAACAAGTTCACACAAGGACGCTAGTCATGAAGTAGTACAGATGCCATAAATCAATCTGGCCGCCAATCACTTGCACAGCGTTGCGAATTCGACGAGGGCAGACTACTTATACAACAATTTTCTTACACTTACGATTGCGCAAGTCAACGATCTAAGTGCACTTAAAGTTCATATGGATGACGCCTGCTACAAATTCCCACGTGCCCTCAAACCGGATCCGCCGTCCTCCTTGGCATCTTGTCCATCATTCACGTCTTGGACGTCGATTGCTCATTTGCCACCTTGGCATGCACCTGCAGCTTGACAGAACTCGGTGCGGATCTTGTCACTTCTAGGAGACTTTAGGAGAGGAAGTTGTTAAAATTAGCTACTGACTACACTTACGACTGACTAAATTGGACTGAACTAATGGTTCCCTAGGAATGATCATCGATCATAATGCTCAGCCTTCAGGGTAAAGTACTGACAGGATATTGGGGTGAAGAAATTCTATAAGAACAATCTGCATCAATCTGATAAGACTTGCCTAGCTCCAAGTCCAGATTAGGATTTCTACTGCCCCTCTCGTTCCCGCGATAAGTCATATCCTCTTCAAGCTCGGTATCATGCTGAAAATCTCCAGCATGAGCTGCTAAGCCTGTAGAGGGCAGACTTGATCTTACATCACGACTTTTGACCTGAAATATGCAATCCATTAGAAGGATATAAGGATTTACGAGGGAATAGAATCAACGAATCACCGGATCCCAAGATGACAATTCCAGATCGAATATATGACGCAGAGGACCCAAGACACTGCTCTGAAGGAACCTGAGTGTTGAGCACGCACGATGAAATGAGATAGCTAGAGAAAAACGAGTTTTAAACACTTGATCTGCCATCTCTTCACCTTATATCCCAAGTAGAAAATGCGGAAAGAAAAAAACATGAAAATACTGAAAGGACTCGAGGATGGAGGCGAAGGGAGGCGTGAACTGATTCCCATCAGATAGTGATCTTAAACTAAGTGTGGGTGCTTACCGCAAAGAGCATTAGTGTAGATCGTATAGGTCTCACCTAAAAACAGCAAGAACAATGAAAGTTGAAAAATCAAATTAATAACTCTGAGCAGAAGTCACCCGCTCTCAATATCTCGCATGGGCCCCAAAAATACCCAAATAAAAAGGTGGCTTCTGATCTTGACTTCAAAGAAATTGAGCAAATGACTAAAAGACACCTGACGCCATGAAGTCACGTACAGACCCGTGACGCGACTAGAGGGCTGCATATTTACCTTTTCTACTGGTGAGCTTCTCAGTGATAGAGACAAGTCATCCCCAGCCATTCTCTCTTTGCCTGCTCCAGCTTCTGTAGCCATGAACATGTCCACTTTGCTAGGTTTCTCGCTCCCTCCCGGGGAAGTAAGTGCTGGGGTCATCTCGGGATCAGGATGACCTTCTTCCTCATTCGATTTGAGTCTAATGTTCCCACCATTTTGTTGCATATTGCGAGTTAATGCACGTGTCTTCTCTCTTACAGCATGAAGTCTTTTTTTTTTGGCAATAGCCACACTATCATGCAGCTGACTGGTATCTACGTCACCCGGTGCCTCACCTGGAGCACCTGAAGCAGAGTAATAGAAGCCAGTTGGACCTTCAGCAAGACAGTAAAGCAGTGAGGATCAAGCGAGTTTAACGAAATAGATAATTAAATTAATTTGTATACTTCTCTTGACAATATGACACAGAAGGAACGAGGCTCTTCTAGATCTCATTTCTTGAGACTAAGTCATGCCGCCCTCAGAACCAACTCCGGTCAATATCACGAAAATAAATCACAAACAACTCTGTAGTTGCAAGAATTATGTAATGTTGTATAGGCATATCCTGTTCATATCTTAATCTAAAGAGTGAGATGGAAGCTAAGAAACAAAGTAAGGCCCAGAAAAAAGGTACCTACCATTTTGTACTGAAGCGTTTCCTTCCGTATCCACGTCCATAGCGTGGCAAGCAAAGCTACCCTCAGCCTTAGCACCATTTGTTAGTCGATCGGGTTCGACATCGCTGAGGTTATAAAAATCCGAATCCTCGCCATGAGTGCTTAACCGATGGGTTTCTTCTGTTGAAAGGTCTTCAGCAAACTTCTGTAATCTAGCCTGTGACCTATGAATGTACATAATTGCATTCATTAGTGACGTCAAGTTAGAATCTGCAACATAAGGCATTGTAGAAATCTAGTAAAAGTACCCACAAAAATTTGCAAAGCTAAGTGACAAAATAACCACTAGAGTCAAAACTCAGAAAAACAACCACAGAATGCAACTCCTGCCTTCTACTACGTTCTCCTCTCCTCCCTGTGAGATCGATGAACGATGAGAGCTTCTAACAGACACCAGTTTGATTTCCTTCATAACAAAACTGCAACACACTCACTTCTTAACCTCCTCTTGAGCGCGAACGTTGCGCATATATAGCTTAACTAATTTCTTCACCTTGTTATTCCATCTGTGACAGAGGCACCAAGTCATCAACATCGCACACATGTACTTACAATGTACAGCTATATCTAGCATTGCTTAGCCTGTGATCTACGGTCTCCAGCCTATGACACACATATGAATATAAGGACAATTTAGACAATTGATTGTTCCTGGTGATACGAACAATTAATTGTTCTTGTTTTAACTTCATATACTTAGCTTTATGCATTAATACAGGGTGGGGCTAGTTATCCCTCACTTTAGGCTAATTAGCCCTCAGTCTAGTATTCGCTCTTCTCCCATTCGCCCATCCTATAGGCTCCAGTAGCGCGGCACTTGTGGACGCTACCATCACTAACGAATGTTCTTATAACTTGTTGTGCCTTTCGTTGTGACACTCGTGGCAAGCGTGACGTGGCTTACGCCTGCCTCGTCAAAGTATGTCCGCCAAGTGAAACCAATTCAAGCTAAAATCTCTAGTGAATAATTGCGTTCGTGAACAAACTGTGAGAGTGACACGACCGCCTCTGTTCAACAATGATGCTCTGGTCCTGTAAATCGTGAAGATTCCGATGGCTTCTTGTCAAAGATTGGTCTTTCACGTAAATTTGTTTCGCGTTGAAATTGCGAGCAACGGAATTTCGCGAGGAGTTGAATCAATTTAATTTCGTGTCAAGGCAACCTCCCCGGTCCGCATCAAAACATCTAGTCAACCCGGATGGTTTATCAACCCTTGTGAACACAAGGCCAAATTCGAGAGTTACTTTCAGATATCTGAAACTCCTCTTTACTACCTTCCAGTGTATCAATCCAGGATTTTCACAAACGGAGCCACTTAACTAATAGCATAAGAGATATCGGGTCTGGTACAGACATCGCCCACATCAAGCTCCGAACGGCAGCTTGGATATAGTACATCTTTTATCTCTTCACCTTGTCCCACTTAATTGGGAAAGTCAAGCACACTAAACTTCAAACCGGGTTCCAAAGGTAAACTTCAAACCGGGTTCCAAGTGTAATTCGAGTTCTTTGGGTAATGTGATGTGCACTAGTGATGTGTACGAGTCATACGTGAAAGGTTTAATGACCTCATGATCCTTGGCCCAGTCAAGAAGCTATCGAAATCTTCACGGATTTACAGTTGAGGGTGTCGTTTTCGAACAGAGTAACATAGCTCACACTTGCAATGTCGAACATAGCTCGTTCGTTTACGAACGAGCTATGTTCGCTGGCGATTTTAGCGCGAATTGGTTTCACGTGGCAGACATACTTTGACGAGGCAAACGTAAGCCATGTCACGCTTGACACTCCGTGGCAAGCGTGACATGTGACGCGGAGTGTCAGAACGAAAGGCACCGGAAGTGAGAAGAACAAGTTAGCGTTCATAAATGCCCGCCACTGAAGCCTATAGGATGGACGAATGGGAGAAGAGCGTATACTAGACTGAGGGCTAATTAGTCCAAAAAGAGGGATAACTAGCCCCTCCCTTAATATATTTTCTATGGGGCCAGCGTAAAAAAGATTTAAAAAGATTTTTAGTCCAGACTATGCTGAGAATATATATACCAATTTACTCACCGTCTAATTTCCTCCTGTGAAGTACTCAACTTGGATTCCAGTTCAGTATTCTTTGCTAATGTAACGCCTTGTTCCTCTTTCATCTTTTCGAGATATTTCTGCATAGAAGTCCGCCCTTCCGTCAGATGTCTTCGAAGAACACACAGGTATTGTGCATCTAATATGTTCATATCTCGGATATTGAGTGTTAGAAATTTGCAATTCAGTCAGTATAGGTCTCAAATGCTACTCTCGGCACGGAACACACGTAGCTCTTCAAAAGTCTATACACCACCAAAGTTTCTGAGATTGCAACAGAAAATTGCAAGTGCTTTGAATTTGGCGACAGAAGCAGCATGGTAAAGTGGGCATTCAAGTAAATCGCGGACAACAAAGTTTCATATGAAATTGAACAAACTAGGTTGCATCCTACAGGGAAGTCGATATTTGTGTTCACTGAGATCGTGTCATCATACAAATTGTCCTCGGGAACAAAATGAAGTATATGTTTCATATTAGAAGATGCAAGGTATTGGATAAAACAAAATCCTCATTGTTCGAAGTTTTTCAACAAAATATAACTGACCTCAAGCTTCGACTTGTTGGTAACCATAACTTCATTTTCGAGCTGTATCTGGCACAGCTGAAACACAAAGGATAAAACATTGTGAATACTCGACTTCTTAAGTCAACCAACATACGTTTGTTCATCTAATTGTACAGGTACATAATCTGGCATGATATCATACTGAAACGAGGTTACAAGTCTGAGAACCTGTTCGTAGATTGCGTCTCTAGGACTTGGGGAAGGAGATCTTGCTGATGACCGAGCATTGTCCTCTTCCTCAAATTTCACATCTCCAACATAATGATCCGATACGTCACTCAAATGCACATCTAATGGTTCTAACTTCATCCTTTTTGTTTCTCTCCTGTCACTGCGAAAAAGCGGAAGGAGCATTGTTTAGTACTCTAATGTCAATAATCAAAAGACCTTGTGCAGGATACCAACCAAAAGAGACTCAGCAGGGCTTGTTTGGTAAGACAGGAACACTCTGCGACTATCCTGACGTTGAAGTGAGGTAATCGCTCACTTGATAGGCTGAGAGCACCTCGCAGCTACGTTCAAGTTAGGCGATCGCCCATATGTGGGGCTGAGAGCACCTCACAGCTACGTTAAAGTGTTCTTTCCTCAATATATAAGTTATAAAGTACCAATTGACTCAAATCTTAATTTTTACTAAACAAGCCTAAGTTAGAAAAAGTTTAGAGATAATTCCTAACACTAATGTTGTTTGGGAAGCTTTTCTTATAAACTAACTCTCTAAGAAGTTATACTTTATAACATTTATAGATTAGTGTTCTCCTCCAAGCTCAGGAGGACTACCGTACTCCCAACTATTCGATTGACCAGGAGTTGAAGAAGTCCGATTCAGCCTTCTCCGGTAAGCTTTGTGTTTTGGTAATTTTGTTAGTATTTTTGTTTGTTAGTTTTATCTCCACTGAGTTTTAGTATTTTAGTAATTCTACGTGTCTAATCTAGGCTTTATAAAGTAAATAGAGACAGCACAGGATTTTGAAAAGCTCCCGACTGTCATCAACAGATTTAGCAATAACATACAGACCAATAGAATTCCGATAAAAAAACCTCAGTTGTAAGTCATTGCACAACTCAAGCAGTGCTAAAGCTTCCACCAAGAGGTCCGGAGCACATCACAAGACATTTCCATACTAAAGTCCAGGCATGCGATAACAGACCCAACTTTGAACTACAAACAAACCTCTAGTTAGAAAGAATCCCTGAACCTTAATGAACATATCGTATATGGATCGCGTGTACGATCCAGTCATCCAGGACGTGATGACGATAACAAACCACCGTCACAGAGTTAAACTAAAAGAGAGTCATAGGACTAAGTCTTGAGTCGTCAATAATGTACATCTCAGGAAATTGCTCTAGCACAAAAGTGTTTTGGAGAACCAGTTCATGCGACTCCACCTAAGATATGATTAAGACAGAATAAGAGGTATCTGTCACAATCGAACGATCACTGATTATACTGTACATTGAAGCTTAGACAACAGCTCTAGCAAGAATCGCACAGATTAACATTGACATAATGGAACGTACCGAAGATAACCATTTTCTTCGGTATCTCCTTCAACAAAAACAAAATCTCAAGATGTCTACAACCAATATTATGTTCAAGCAGGGCTGGATACAGATCCAACACAAGCTTCAGTAACAAAACAGTGACAGCTATAACTGAGCGAGAATTGTCTTTATGAATAATAAGAAACTAGAACCTGAGAGATGAACTAAACTGTACAGCTGGTTAAATGCAGCAGCTTTGACAGAATTAGAGCTACATTAAACCACAACTTCTTTCAGCTGGTGGCACCAGAAGCATACTCGGAATTTCTAGGCTTTGATTCAAAGCCCAAAGCCGCTGCTCGTTGGTGAAGTTTTTTGTATGAAAACTTCACGGGAAGATGAACCAGTAATGGATGTCTTGGTTGACACCTGGAAACGCCCAATGATCTTCATATACTGAGAGAAATCTGATAGAGTGCAAAATCTCTTCACTCTTAGAAAAAACTCCATCTTCGGCGTCTCGCTTCCTCTCAATTACTTCTTCTTCCCACTCTGTTACTATTAGCCATACAGTTCACAGTAAGAAGGCAATCTGGATTCAATTACAAAAAACTATAAAATTATTTAGACAAGGTTCGATACAAATCGAACACAGGCTTCGTCGGCACCAATCACATAAGGGAACATATATGAGCGAAAATCGAAGTGACAGCAACGATACTAGAGAATGCGAGTACACAAGATACAGAAGTAAACGAAAAAAACGTCAGCATCGTGTAAAAGAACGAGGACAAAAGTATAACCACGACATATTTACTGGACACTGCAATGACAAGAAGCAGTATTGCAGGAAGACGAGTGAGGTGTTGACATCTCTCTTACGCGAAAAAGAATCCAGGAAGAATCGAGAGGTTGTGAGTATAAAGACACCACCGCTCGCCTTTAACTTCACAAGACCTGTCAAAATGTTTTCGTCTCGACGATGCCACCAATGCCTTTCCTCAAATCTCGCATGTGGGTTACTGTGGCGCCCACGCTATGCTAATGGGCTCAACGAAAGCCAGGATCCTAAAGATACACCTCAAGCTTTTTAGGCTTACCAGGTCACCATATGCGACATGGAGATGGTTCCCCTGAGAAAGTGCAGTAACCTATCTAGATGCATGCTTGGACCAAAGATAAAATTCGAAAAGCTTGGGTTTGAGCCCGCTTCTTCATTCACTAAGACTCAGAAACCTCCCGAACCAGAGAAATCGGGACTTGAATGATAACCTCGAAAATCCGCCCCCATCTTCAGGCCAAAAAAAAATCCGCCCCCAGTTTTAAATTTCGTATGTTGGATTGTACCATAAGAGCTCGACCGATGGCCCTGGCGTCTATAGGGCCATAAATCTAAGATACTAGGGCTGACATGAGATCAATCCTTACAGTCAGTTTTTTAGTACAAAATTCCTCAAATTAAAAACCAGAAGGTCTCGGAGTCACTTCGGAAAATCGACTTTCGCGACAGATCTATTTGAGATTGTCAGTAACACGTCGATTAATAGCCACCTACTGCCCCATGCAAATATCCCGTTCAAAGTAGACAACAAGGAGACCTTCCTGCAGTCTTTCGGACATAACAAAATTACCATATAGGGTCGGAGGGAAGCACACGTAAAAATGAAGGTGAACCTTTTATACGACGGAGATTTCTCAGGTGAAACAGATCGACTGGTTCTGCTGCGTCGTAGTGATGACCTCGAGCGGCTCCTGCCTGCAGGTAATCCCGTCAGCACGTGTATACAACTTCATTGGAAGCTGTTGTATAAGGGCTTTTGTTTGGTGGACAACGTAGCTTTCGCCATAAAAAGTCGAACAAGTCAACAAGTCTGGATTTTAGTCCAGCGTAAGTCCCTTCAAAAAATGGTCTTCTAGGTAGCGTTCATGTCAGTTAAGTGAGGTTGATTTTGTGTTTGTTGAGCGGCCTAGCATTCCAGCTTTCAAGTGACATTGGTTACGAAATATAGAAGACACAGAATTGAGCTGTAAAACTTCTGCAACTTCCATCAACAAGTGACTTATTCAATCATACCTCTGTCTCTAGGCGAAAATCTTCTACCGGAAGGGTTGCTCTGACGGCCACCTCGGCCCTCTCTGCTCAAGGAACGTCGCCGATGCAGAGGCGATCTACGTCGATCCAATCTATCCCACAAGTCTCCACTCCGATGGTTTTCCTGGCGTCCTGCCATACACCTCCCTCTGACTTATGAGCATTATTCAGATTCTCTGCACATTCTCGGAGTAGGCCTATCGTATTCCAAGTCTAACTAAGAGGAGGATTCCAAGGAACAACATTTACACACAGATTACTTACCAAGGGTTGCAGTAATACTAATGTTGCCAATAGTCAGCCCTCCTCTGCTTTTTAAGAGCAAGTCAGGTACAAAGGACTAATATACGCCCCCGCTAATCCACATGATATATTTGTCTTTGACCATCTCTCGGGGAGTCTTTAGCACGGTTGACAAGTCTTTATAGTTGACACAGCTTTAAGACATAGTAAAGTTCATGGAGAATTGCGAGCTTCTCTTGCGACATCATATACAGCATCACATGACGGATGCTATGCGATCAGAGGGGACTGCCTTCAAGCCCAGAAAGAATGAAGAGGTTATCAAAAGACGGGCGCGGCCTTCCATCCCATATAATAAAAAAATATATCATCTGCAATATCTGCAAAATCATCTCCAGGAATGAGGTCCCCTACAATTCCCAACCTACACGCATAAGAGTCACATTCCTTGAAATTTATCATAGGCAGATGCATTTCTCGCCACTACAAGGACTGCACCACCATCCATAGAGCTAGCTCCTCTGCCATGGAGTTGAGGCGTCTCTGCTGAACAACCACTATATTACGATTGTTTGGCATCGATGGACGACCGTCCGAGACTACTCGAACAACGTCCATCCTCCTCGATATGAGATAATGTGAGAACGTACTCATTTCACATCAAGCCGCACCCAACTTGAATGTATAGAGATAAAAAATACCCGTCCTCGGAAGACGAGAAAGACCATAAAGGAGGCCGACCATATACAGCTGATTCGTTTTCAGTAAATTAAGACCATGATCTCTGAAGCAGTAATTTAAGGTTCACCCAATATCAGCATAGCCTCATCCTCCGAAGTAGGAAACTCGGGCAGGTGCAGGTGCACAATCTCAGTGGAGACCTCACAACAGACCAAAATCAACTAAATACTCGTTCTTTGACCTCGTGATTTAGCTTTTGTGGCGATAAGATTTTTCAACTGAAGAAAAGTGGCCTAATATAATAAGGACTCAAGTTGAACCAGAGACCCGTACCGAGATATCCACCACCGCCCGAAAACCTTCGAAGTTCTGCATCTCCGTGGGCGAAGGAGCAACTTTGACGAGGACAATTTCCTCTTTGATAGAGTGTGCACAGCTTTGTCTTGTAAAGATCTCGAGCATGAGCCATCACTATACTCGTTGCAGCCCTTGATGATCAAGAATGAGTTTCGGCTCCTCTAGTTGAGAATTTATGCTGACACTTTCACAAGGTAATAATTTTGGTCTCGAAAATGTGAATCAGTTTCCTTAAAACTGTTGAGAACGTCCTTATTTGCGCAAGGACGTTGTTTCAGAAATAACGAAAACTGTTTCTCGCGACATAAAATCGCTTGTAATATAAAAGATCTGTTAGACTTGTTGTAATTCGTGTCCACCCGTTTCTCCGAACTCCAGATTCTGCAAATAACATGAGCACCCGCCCTGATAGTGAAAAGCATGTCATCAAGACTTCACGGCAAGATGTTCTGCTCCGAGAACTCTCTCTGAGATGTTGGAAACACTGCAAT
Source organism: Marchantia polymorpha subsp. ruderalis (assembly GCA_037833965.1). NCBI lineage: Eukaryota > Viridiplantae > Streptophyta > Marchantiopsida > Marchantiales > Marchantiaceae > Marchantia > Marchantia polymorpha. The sequence continues at coordinate 2,684,422 of AP031357.1, forward strand.
TCCACACGGCAGGTTCAAATATATAGACAATCAAATCACCCCACCCATGTTCAGAACATGTGTATAAGTTTTGTGTTCGAAGAGATGTGTAATCAAGCAAGTTCCATCAGCTCTCGCCCCAAGGGTACAGAGGATGTCACATACGAAGATCGGCATTACCATTAAACTACTTACATGACAGCGTTGAGCAGTCTTATTCTTATATTGCATAGACTCTATTTATTGCATCCTTCGTTGTCGTTACGTCTTCACGCAGGATTGGCAAAAAACGACAACGCAACCTCTTGAAACTCAAAGACCTGACTTTCTGTAAGTGAACTCTGACAATAACGGGTTGAGTAAAGAAGGTAACATTTTTTAAATGTTCATGAGAAATTCTCCTTCGACAGCATTCGCGATGCTACATATATGTGATAACCGCAACTCAAGGAATGAGTGGAGATATTAACGAATTAACGACTACGTTTTGAAGCACTTACTTCCAGATGTAACAGATTCAGACGAAAGTATTGGTACTAGTGTTCTAATAATGCCAGAGGGTTAATGAAGAATCTCCGAAGTCTACAACTCAAGGGTACGTCCTCTGAGACTATAACCATCTGAAAGAGATTCCGTAGAGAAACACGCTCACACACTACACTCTGAAGACAGGGTTTTGCAGCTGACTGAATACCACAGATAGGCAATGACCCTTGAATCCATAGAGAAATTCTACAGATATTAAACAGATAGGGTGCCGGACAGGCAATGACGTGCATCTACATTATGTAATACTTGCTCAGGCGAGTATTAGGTTTGAAATTTCCAGGCACCATACTTGTGGTGGGCTGAGGCAACTTTTCACAAAACTACGTACAAAAAACTAAACAAACAGAAGGAGTCCTGAATTGCTCGTACATCCCAGACATTGCTCAAAATTCCTGCAGTTGTTCATACGGACAACGCTTTCACACAAAGGCACGTGAAAGAGGACAATAACAGTTATTCTGTCTCTTCTAATAGCAATTCGAACAGAAAAAGAAAATTCAAATTTCGCCAGTAACACAGAATCTCAGACAATCACTCCCAACCATGGACAAGCACATATGATATGAGGACACCAACCTGAACAGCGTCACCTACACTCCACACCTCATCGACCAAATACTCCCGCAGTGCAGGCGAAAATTTTTCCAAGATTCCAAAGGATATGAAGTACAAAATTAATCTTCTTGGCGCTGAAGATCCAGATTCCCGGCAGCCAAGCTATGAGAACCCAGCCAATTGAAACATTCGACAAATTTGAGATCTCCGTCGACGTCCAGCAGCATGGAAAGCGACCGCAAATGAGGGCGGGGATGAGCGAGAGGAAGCAACGAGAGAGCACAACAGAGAAGGAGCCAGCGAGAACACACGCGAAAGCGAGATCACGCTGGCGAAGAGGACACTCAGAAACACATGCGGTAACCGGACGCGAACAGACCGACACAGCTACGGCCAAGGACCAGCAGTTGCAGGCGTTGTAGCCTTCGCACCAGTAGCAGCAAATCCCAACTCTCTCTGTCCCTCCCTCTCTCTCGCCATCCAGCCCAGAGCCCGGGCTCTAGTCGCCTCTCCCTTCCTCTCCAGAGTCCACTCCCGTCGTCACACGCGCCACTTCTGTTTTCGTTCCGCTCTGCCCATCCTACGGGGAGCCTGGGCCGTCGACGGAATGCCCCCACTTGTCGGCACGCTGCTGTTTTAGGGCGTTCCGACACGGGATTTTTATTCGTTACCTTGAAAATTCGGGATATCCGAAGCAGAAATCCAGTCACTTTACTCTTTCAACCCAGGTGTTATCGTGAGAGGACCCTTGTCGATTCTGTCTCTATAAAAAGACTTGAATCTTAAAAGTATGTTGTTGTAATTAGTTCAGTTTATTCCATTGTTATTTCCAGCTTCTCTTATCGTCAAAAGGATATGCTTGGTTCAGAAGGTTCGGCATAAGGGTATGCTTACGGTGCGCGATATTAAATGGCTCTGAAATATCTCTGACTTTTTAATATGTATTTAAATGCTTGTAATTTAGACTGGTCTGCTGTACCAAGTCATTTATAATCATTAAGCCTAAAGATGAAGTTTGCGTCGTAATTGGACTTTATTCTTAAAATTGATAAACTCTGCCTTATGTCGAGCGTGTATAGAAGTTTGGTACGCAAAACGTGTAAAAACGTGTAACACTTTCTTTAGCATGCTGTGTAAATTACTTTGGACAATGTGTATCAACTGATTTACTAATATCCCTCGTTGTAGCAATCTATTCAAGATTAATCATGTAATGTGATAATACGTTTATACATCGCTTTATGATTTCTTAGTTTTAGAATGTCTGATCTAAACAAATAGTTTGTCTTGGGTACAGAATGAAAAGAATTCCACTGAGATGTTAATCTCGATGAAATTTATCTTCTATCCGATTATTTAAGCCAATCTTAGCCCGTTCCTAATCTTTTGGTTTCATTGCTACATGACTTCATAGGATATTCTCATTCTTTTTACTATATTCCTGTGTTTTCTTGGTTTGTTTTAAAGGTATCTACGAGAATGATTCTTGAGAACAGTTAGATAACTTATGTGTTAGATGTGATTCATATGAAACTCAGGTTAATGGATGGGTTGTGTTTATAATTGTACGTATAATAGTTTTTCTCTTATGTGAAGATTCTAGCCCGATTTACTATATATACGTAAATCATGCAAAAGTGCATGATCGGATGTTATCCAAGTAAAATTACAATTTTCATATTCCATCAATTGGAAGTACATGTTGAAAAACACCTAAAATGTATAGACATCAAATGCAGGAGCTTCTATTAAGATCTTCAAGTACATTGATATGCTAGATTAACACAAACTTTGAATCTTTGTTACTCAAGTTTGAAAATTGTATGGACTATGCATGTCAAAGTTGGCATGTGAGAGTTTGAAACGACTTGAGTAGATAATTTAGAAGTGATAGGAAATTATTCTGATTGTAACACGACCGCGGACTAATCTAGATTTAAATCATATATACGTTAAAAATAGGCAGGTTCAACTAGGACCACATCCATATAAGACAAAGTGATTCATTTCATAATCACAAATGTGTTTTAGTATACTTTTGCCAACTAGTAGTAGTCTTAGTCCTAGTGTGATTAATTTAATCAAACCAAGCAGATTACTTCAGAATTTGAAATAAATTCAATGTATTTTTTTATCATATCTCAATTTATTTAAATATTTTTATTTACCTACATATTTCAAAAGTAAAAAATACATAACAGATCTTTTAATAAACAAAGTTTAACTAAGAATAGTAAGATTATGTTATGATCTTACTATTCAACAATAAAGCATGTACTAAAAACATACAATTGTTGTGACATTTATACCCGTATTATTTATGCAAAATTTGCATATCTGTTTAGTGTGATCCAAAATCTATATGAATAATAATGTGTTTTTGATGGCAAGTGAATTACATACTATGGCATAACTGAAAATGTTACAGATAAAACTATAAATCAAATATTCAAGTTTTTTCATGGGACTATTCTTCATACAAGTTGAGAAAAAAAATCTCTTCAAGTCATTTTAGCAGGTATAGTATTCTCTCGTTTAAGTATTCAACTTGAACCTAGAAGTAATGTGAGTGTTTAACTAGTAGGTGCATATTTCATACGATCATAAAGAAGCCTTATCCGATTGTTCTATTTCGATTACAAGCGCACGGGCATTAGAGTAGAGCAGCACCAAGGATAAGATATAAGGGCGTAGCGCAAATCAAATCACACTGCTAGTCTTAGTACGTGTTCAAAATATATGTTCAACATAAGACGCCAATCACGTTCCTCCAACAACTGTTCTTTTGAAGAAACTTGCATTGTAGAAGCCGCACTATTAAAAGAACCTGTCAAAGTTTCATTATAAAAAAAATTGCATTGTAGTAGAAAACCTCATTGCTGAAAAAACCAAAGATGATACGGTTCAAGGAGTGTCATTGACCATAAAAAAACTGCAAAGTCAAAAAAATCGAATGAAAATCGACTCAATGAATCGCTAGGACTCAATGAATCCTAGCGATGTAATATGATCAAGAAGCTGAGGAAGATAAATGCTTCTTGTAAAAGAAATATAGCATATGCATAGTGAAGGAATTATCGGAAATGTGTAGATAAAACAGGAAAAAATTCTAAAGCAATCCGTTTTCATGTGTGATGAAGCTAAAGAAATATTTTTTATCTTTCTTTGGTAGTTTTACCCAAATTGAAAACGTGTTTTACATATGGATAGACAACAAGCGTGTTTCCAATTTCCCGATTCCACTATCTTATGACATTGACAAAGCAAAAAGTATAGCATCAATTTAAAAAGCTAATTAAATTTCAGGTCATTTTGGCAATTTCTAGGTTGATTTAGAGTGCGTCGAGGGTTGCAAAAGATGCTGATGTACGGAAAGGGATTGTTGATAGCTTTAGACAATCTCTATGTGATTGTAGTCTCGTAGTATCATCATGAAAACGTTTACAATATGGAGGAGTCTGGCTTTTTGTATTTTTTCTACTACCTAGAAACAATCAACCTATGTACAATGAGTACATATCAGCAACGAGAGGGAAGAAAAAATCCAAGAATCAAATTTCTCTTATCATTTGTGTCACCGTTATAAGAATTCACAAAATACATTCGACGTTGATTGGTAAATAAAAAACATCAATCTTTATCGAGGATTGTCAATGATCTATTTCATATCTCAATAAAGTGAAAGTTTGAATGAACGTTGAAATGTGTTGGAAATGATTCAACGAAGTGTTTCTTTTTCCAGAGATGAAAAAACAATTCACACGTTGGATTATTTGGCTGATGGACAATATCCGAGATATTTGAGTCTTTCAAAAGTGAGAATGTTAGTATCGCCTACTCTTATCCAAATTGCACAAGTTGGAAAGAGTTATAGTATATGCTAATAATCGTAGCTTTAAAGAAAAGGTTCAATGATCCCTATCTCAAGGTTGTATTTGACTTCTATGAACTGGATCAGGAGATGAAACTTTCACTGAAACGGAAGGATAGGAAATGCTACGTGATGCTTCTTGAGTTGCACACGGAATTCCAATTCACTTGGTCGATGTTGCAAATTACATTAAAAAAACTTGACAATTTGTGCTTTCAAATTCTGTCAAAAATGTATTGTGAAGTCAAAAATAATGACATTAAAAACCAATTATGAAGCATTGAAAAAAATTAAAGATTTAATGATCGTAGTTGCACAGCTTCAAATCAATCTGCTGGGCAAGAACAATTTGTTCATGTCCATACCCCAGGGCTACTGCCATCCCAGCCGACGGGATGCTCCTACTTCACCATGCCCTCCCGGTAACGGGTGGGTATGAAGCGTGGGGAACGATGTAAGAAGTATAGTTACAGCATATAACCTGCTAGGAGTGGCAAGACTACGGATCAACGCAAGTGAAATGTGCGACGACACTTCATAAAGAACCGAAAATAGTGAAGTATTTGAAACTGCACATTTCGAAGATGTTCGATAGCTTTTGGAGAAGATAAAGATTTCCGAAGAAAATATGGATGATGTAAATGATAGTGACATTCTTATTTGTCAAGATTCAAATTTGGATTTAGCAAATGTTGTTGTATTTAAAGACTTTAGAATTATTTTATAAGCAAATTGTTGATATAAAGTATGAGTTGCTCTACTAATAGTTCAAATAGAGGCGATGAAAATTGGATGATTTAAGACAAATATTTGAATTGATTCATTGTAAGGTTCGGGTTATCATTTTGAAATTCAAATGCAAGAGACTTAAAAACTTATACCAAATGACAATTCACGAAGTGTTGAAATTAATAAACTTGAATGCTGGTCTTTTGAAAAAATTAACCAGTATGTGTATTTAAGTGGGAGGATATTGTATTCACACTGCCTGCGAGTCCCAATTCTTCTAGGTAAGTAAGGGATCAAACTCAATTTCTCACAATGAAGATGTCATTCACTCCAATACCAAGTTATGAATATAACCATTAATTAATACCTTTTGTACAAGATATTTCATATTTTTATATCTGGATGTAAAAATATTAAATCCTATGATTCCCAATCCAAAAGCTTTTCGCTTCCTCTTGACTTGAGTTTCCTCAAGAATCAATTTCACCACGCATCTGAAGACTTTGTTTTTGTATCTTTGCGAGAAAATTAGCTGGGAGCACAATACACTTGTTCGAAACCAACACAATTAATTTTATCCTATGTGATATTCCACACACTACAACCCACCGTTATCCATGTTCTAATACAAATATTTGTTATCCAGTAGTTGATAGCTATAGTGTGGAAAGAACCACTACTATCACACCGATGTACTCTCAAGGTAGTACTCTAGCCATGAAGCTAAAATATTTTTACCGGAACCTATGAGTGATTGTCGTGACAAAATGCAATTCAAAACAGCCACCTGAAATGCACAAATCCTTTAGAAATTGGTTCAAATAAACATAATGTTCATCTAACAGTATTATTAATAAATGTATTAGTTAAAGTCCACTTTAGAGAAGATAAATCCACGAGATATGAAAACATTTATTGAAAATCTTTGTTTATGTTACTGATAGCTTACATTTATGGTATACAAGCATGTCAAAGCAGAAAATTGCAGCCCGGATCCTCGACCTGCAGTTGCCATGTTCAAACCATACTACTGATCTAAAGGTTGCAGAAGGTCTGAAGTTCGAAAAACTCAATTTGTGATCAAGCCACATCCCTCAGTCACTATGATGAATTCCTACGGAGACGTTCTCCATGATCACCTTACCCTTGGATCACTTTCAAAATTTTTCACCAGCAACAGCAACACTTACCCGTCCTGCTTGCTATTTTTCGATACATCTTGCTTCAAGTGTCTCGGACCTGTATTGAAGCGGTTCCGAAACACCGTGGTCAAGGCAAGCAATTGCGCAAAACCAGAACATGACTCCGATACCTTATCAACAGAACCAGGACACAATTGGATGTGAGACTCTAGTAAGGATGACTTATTAGTCGGCTAACTGGGATATTTCCATACTATAGCTGGTTAGTTGGACCTTGACTTACTCTAGTCCCCAAACTTTGCAAACACAATTCTTCTTCAGTTTCAAGGTAAAATACGGGTTGCTTCAGACCTATAGAATCACTTGTTTGAGGCTCCATCATGAAAATTCCGCAACTATCCAAACACTTTTGCTCTTTATGAGAAGTATACAAAGTCGCATTCCAGAGAAGAGTGCAACCGAGAACAGGATTCAAAAGATGGTGGACACTCACATGTCCCAAAAGCTTCAATTTTACAACTTGTACAACTTTGTGGGTTAACTGATTCCCATCAAATACAGGATACATGGTACAGGTCATCTGTATGCAATTCCATGAACTTCGAGCGTGACATTGGCTTCGGATATTGCTATAGAGGAGGGTCCAAAAGACCCCTGCGTTGTAATGCTTTACAGGATGGGCAGTACCATTTCCCCTTAAAACGAGTTTCAGAGCTTAACCCTACACACTGGTAGTGAAACCACTCTCCTCCGCTGCACTGCGGTGCAGAAGCCAATGAAGATTTTAGTTTCCAAAAATCAGATGACAGTGTGGTACAAAGTCAGGCTTAAAATATAAGATAGAGAAGTCATCAAATTGAGAACCTGCATTGCTGTGAGGAAGAAACTCTCTAGGAGTAACCAAATGACGGGAATAACAAAGGGCTCAAATTTTCGTTTCTTCAAGGTTTGAGTAAATCTCAGATCTGTACAAATGGAAGAATCGCGAGAGAGACTTACAAGCTCATTATCGCAGGCTATCATTTCGCCGAAAGACACCTGCTCATCCAGTCATCGTTGTCAGAAAAGCAAGGACAAATTTCGAAACCAAAGTACAACATTTGCTGCAACAAAAGAAAGTACGCATACATATAGGAGGTTTTTTAAGATAATACTTATAGGAGGTGTTCAAGTATGGTAGAATAGCCTGATATGACTGATCTGATAACGAGATGACACTCATTTCCAGACCAGGCGTCTTCCGGTCATACACGTCTGAGCCTGGATGTGTGGTACCAGAAACATGAGAAGCAGAGAGATTGGCACCTGTATGGAAGTCTTACTTTCCCATAGAGCTACAGACTACAAGTTGTTCAGATCTATTTGAACAACGAAACTTTCCGTTCACATCAGTGCTACAGCAAGCTTTCATAACCCCAGATTCCAGATTGTCTTTACGACAACAGCAGATCATGAGATTGAGTTCAACCAACCACTACTCCCAGCGAAGGAGGTTCATCGCAGAATGAACAGTAGAGCTTAAGTAGGAGACTTTGATATGTTACTTTCAGTCGATGTTGAAGCCTTACGCTCAACGCTGTAATAAGCTGAAGAAACAGAGAATATATAGACTCATGTTTGAGGCCTTCATCGCATCCACATGTCAAATCCTTCTCTAGCTCATGACATGACAGGAATGTATGTGCATGGTGAAGAAAAGCCAGTGGCCTGGAGATACAGACAAACAGTCGTCACACAATTATATGCCAGATTTTCTACAAGTCCTACACCCACTTCTCCAATGAGACAGTGTACAAATCTCACTTGGCCACAAATGCAGTAGGTGGGCTCATTTGGATCAATTGGCTGATCAACATCATCTGTTGGCGGTGGAAGACTTTTCTTTTTGTGACTACCAGGAGGAGGCATGAGCTCACTGTCTCGCTCACGATCCCTTTCGCGTTCTCTGTCGCGGTCCCGATCCCTCTCCCGATCCCTGTCTCTTTCCATGCCCAACCTCTTAGCGAGGGGGGTCATAAACTGACCCTTCCTCTTTTCCTCCCGACTGGTTGGCATTGGCAGAATAGCAGGTTCATCTTGTGGTATCTTTCCCTCTACAACACAGTTGATGACTTCATCATTGGTTGCATATGTAATCAAACCATTGGTCAACAAAAGAAATCAGACTTCATATGTGACAGAGGGCCACATCAGTCTGTCAACTTCGTATTAAAAAGCCATGGGAAGGACACCATAAACGGGACTTCATAATGATGAGCAAATCACAAAAACGCTGTGAGGCTTACCAAAAAAGTTCCTAGACCCTGTAAACTAGAAACAAATATCTCAGAAGATTTCAAAGATCTTAGGCTAAACAGAACATGACTCTGAGATGTCTAAGAATGTACCTTGTCTCAAATCATCAGCAAAGGTGTGCAAATCTTCATCCAATCTCCTTACATGCTGATCAATCTGTTATACAGAAACTTCTTTAGAAGGCATTTTAGTACGGGTCTAACTCGTGCATTAAAATCAAGAGGACTCTTCTAACAAACGGTGCATGTGGGTGAAGATGATAGAAAAGCTCACCAAATCATAGGCTTGCTGAGCCAGCAAAACCTTTTCTGTGCACAGACTGTAAGTATTTTCTTGATTGACTTCTATTTCACGCCGCAGTTTCGCCACAGCCTCCTCTTGTTCAGGGGTAGACTTTTTGGAGTGTTGAGAGGGCAAATTTAAACACATCTTTGTCTGATCCCGCAATTGAGAAACCATTGCTGCAAGGGCATTGTTGGTTCAATATCGGATATCCCAAAAATTAAGGATGTAAGAAACTCCAAATTACTGACTGTCCGCTGGATAATATAGTCTCTTGAAAGAAGTTCAAGGTTAGAATCCTAGGGAATCCTTAAACTTTTTCTTCCACTATTTATTATGAAACAGCGTTAAATCATCGGGTTCCTCATCGAAAAAGATAACCACGAGTTTGTTTGCAGCCAGAAAGAGACAGCAACATCATATGTAACTGAACTCGATCTCATCAACTGTCACCAAGCTCGTGAAAAAACTACTCTAGCAAGAATTAAAAAAGACAGAGACATACTCTGAGAACGTTCATCCAATTCCCTCATGGTTGATAAAAGCCGCTGCAGTTCTGCGGGTAGAGAGCTGGAATCTGCACGCGATAAATTCCAGGTCTTGATCAGTGATTAAGCATGATCGACACAACAGACATTTTTGCCATAGCAAAGAGTCAACGAAGTGGCAAAATTCACCTCAGCGAAAAAACTATCAATCAGGGGGGAAGAGCTCTAAGTACACAACAACTGGAGAAAAAACCAGAAGAGTCGACCCGCCCTTCTGAATCAGAATAAACCATGAGCACAAGGAAGATCATTCGATGCATATTTGATGCAAAAGAAACAGCAGAGAGAAAAATGATTCTCAGAGTAAATAACTCCAAAAGCGTAGCCTAGACCTGAGGCAGATTTCTAAACTCTTAACCTCTAACTAGAATCTTGAAGAAACGATGGAACAGGAAGAGACAATTAGAGATGAGAAAAGGATGTCAGCTGTAGAAGGCTTACATTCCAAATAGTCATCGACAAAAACTCCCGTCCTCGCTATAGCCATGTTGGGCACAATCCTGTTGCTCCTCAGTCACAAGTTTCCAACGCCATTTCAGCTCGAAGTTCATGAAATCTTCAGATATCTTCGACAGTAAACTGCACAATCATACGGATAGTCCTTGAGAACTAGTATATACATATGTACAGAGCCACATGATCAAGCCTCAAGGGCTTAACACGTGAGAAGGAAAAAAAAAAGAGAAAAAAAAAAGAACTCATTTTACCGTGGAGGTCGAAGGAAAGGGTTTTAGTTATATATGAAGATATAACAATGATATATCAATGGGTCGTAAAGGCAAGCAAAGTATGATAAAGGTAGCAGGCTCAAAATGGTTCACTACTACTTATGGTAAACAGAATCTGCATAACTAATTTGGATACACCAGAATCGAGTTGACCTAGTTTGACCATTTTTCTACATGATACAAAAGCTAAATCCGTATGAACGAAGCGCTTGTGGTAATGTGCGTTGTGAATATGTGTGAAGAAGATGAAAAATAGCATGATATAAAACCTTGGGACAAGAGCAAAATGTAGAGTGTGTCAGAAGATGGCAATAGCTATGTTTTCGTCCAGTGAATATATACATGTAGTAGAATAGTAATACCAATACAAAATGAGTAACAAGAAAGATCTATTGTGCACGGCATCGGCCCAAATATTTTTGAAGTCTCACCATAGAATGACTAAGGTTTAATCTCAGCTATCTACTTTCTCAACAAACAAAGTAGGGAAAGGTGAAATAAAGGCTGGGGGTTTCAAGAAGATATGACACTGAAATGAGCAACAGAATTAGACACAATCACCTTCACCCGTACGTGACCTAACAAGGCAACAGAATCAAAAGCCAAGACAGACAACACATGTGCGTTCTCCTTGAAATGAAATACGACGAAAGAAAGCGACTTTGGCAAATGAAACGACAGGACGAAAGTGATGATGATGCATATGATATTCAAGTATAATAATCCAGCTTCTTTGCAACAGGGGTCTAGCAACAAAGTTGAGCTAGGATATCTAACTACAAAGAATTTTGAACCTTAACTTTCAAGGAGTCACTTTAAATACAAATTCAAAATATGATTCCACCAGTTGCTGCCTAGCTCGTGAAATGTAAGCACCTTCACTCTATCTTGTCCAGCAGAACAAAATCCTTATTTCTGGAAAGAATTTAATGATTTGAATGATTAAATCATGATTTGGGTGCGCTACTGAATTTTGAGTTCCAACACATAATTCAGTAGCCTACTTCAGGACACAAAAGGACATTACCATCTGCCGGAGCTTGATATCACGAACGCAAACTCGAAACATAAACGTCCACATTTACTCCTTCACAGCGCAGATACTGCACCTCAAATAACCTCCGACACGCGCAGTCCAACTTCACCTTCCAAGCATCCAAACATGGGCAGCACCGACAGTCTGAAGCTCCCAACTCCTTCATAGATCAGACATCTAAACCCTACACCCACATTCCGTCACCTCATAGATCATCATAACTCACGAACTCTGAGCCAATTCCACGGGCGAATGCCGTTAAATATCGAAGACTACGACATTTGCATGAAACTACAACAAATCTTCTCGACGGTAGGGGCGGATGAGAAAGCGACGAAAATCGAACAAAATAGACAGACCGTTTGGCGCTGCTCGTCGCCTTCAGTCACGAGAAGAGGACGAAGGGAATGCTTGTAGCGTCCGCAGTCAGTTCCCACTCTTCCTCTCACTCTCTCCCTCTCTCACCCAATCTGCGCGTGGATCTGGAGAGGAGAGGAGAGGAGAGGAGGAGAAAAGAGAGGAAGCGATCGAGCGAACTGCCTCGACAGGATTGTACAAGCTGGCGTTCATTCGTCAGAAACTCCCGGTTCCGACTGCTCGTCGTCTTTCATCACTTTTTATCGCTCCTTTCTTTCGGTCGTCGCCCTCTCTTTCGCCGCGGCACGCTTCACTCCACTGTTCACTCGCATTTTTAAACTTTTGAATTTTTCCTCCTGCTACATTGCGCATCCCATCCCATCCCAGCTCACCCTGTCATTCATCCATCATTCATCACATGATGCACAGTTTCGGACCACTCTCTCGAGACTCGTATGTGACGTCCAGGGCGAGTGCCTTTTCCTTTCCATTAGATTTGATTCGTCGCCAGGTATATGTTCGTCAGCGCACTTCAGGTTGACTGCATAGTGTACCAACCACAAGTACGATCGTTTCATTGTTCAAATCAACAGCATTCAGAAATGTCTGACTAAACAAAGTGAAGTTTTGCATGGGAAACCAAAGGAGTTATATAGGGCTGGACCTGTAGCCATCACGTAGAGAATATGCACTCTGCTACCTAAATATTCTCACTACGTACTTCAGCTAGTCTATCCATTGTAGAGATCTCAGCAAATATCATCGGTTTACTTGATTGTTGTTTGATTGATTGCTGATTCAGTGCTCTTGTTAGATTGAATGATAATGTCATCCCAGTAAGTTGTAAAACTGTAATGTATATAAGTAGGTAATGAAAGTGAGTGTGGTATGGCCGACGAACTTCGATTTTTGAGATATTACACGAAGATGATGTAATTCCTATGTAGGCCAATTTTTCATTAAGTTCACTTTTTCTTTTTCCTTTCTAAGGAACTTCCGAACGTATTTTTCGTTATTACTTGTATTTTTTAGCATAGAGTAAAAATTAGCCTGATGACACGGTTACAACAGCGTGCTTCAGCATGAAATGGCTTCTGCTTTTTGACCCCGACCATAATTGACCTCAGAGTAGCCCCATCAAGTTTGCATTATAGCCATGCAAAACAATCTGCAAAAAGAATCTCCACTTTGTGTAATAAAATCTACAGTGTGTGAAGATTTGTGATAACTGAAAATATCGGATTTTTTACTGCGCTAATATGACATGACAATGAAGTCAATGGTGAAATCCCCATTGTCATCGTTTACACACTTGCTTGTCACAAAAATACAAATAATATAAATGCATCTTTTTGTTAAGTGATCCAAAATCAATCGCTTCTCAATCTGGAGTCAAACAATTTGCTACTCCGAAGACTTTGCAACTTTATTCATTCATTTGAATTTGTATCACAACTTATCACAATCACAAAATTTTACAACATTTCAAATAGAAACTTTTTTCATTATAATGCTACAAAAAAATACAAAGGTATTTCCATTTAAAGCTTAATTGTTTTTTCCAAAATTTCTTGATTTGTTTCTTGTATGGATTATTGTAACATATGCTAGCATCTGACTTATATGATATTATAAACGTGTTGTATATATAATATTTTATTTCAATTATTTAAAAAAACTCTATGGTTTAATTAAAATTTAACCAATAAAATTAGTTATAGAATTATATTTTTCTTCGATAAAAAAATTCAGAAAAAATGGAATTGGGACATTGCATTTTACTTATCTTTTCAATTTATAAATTTTTATATTTATTTTCATATATAAAAATATGAATGCTTTTCATATATTATTGCAAATTTTTAAGAAAAAAAGTTATGAGGGTAATCACTTGCTTTATTTTCAGCTAATCAATCATCTATGATATTCAGCACAGTTTTCACATTTGCAATTTTGCTATTGATATCAAAATAAAGCAATAATTTTTATTGTCAATAGAAATAAAATAAAAGAATAATCACATGCTTAATATTTTCTATGTAATTAAAATTAATCCATGGTATTACTATTACTGGTATTTATTTTAAAATTTTTAGTATGACGCGATTCTTAAATTTTGTAAGCTATATTCATATATTTTTAATTCCAATTTCTCTAAAAACATACAATTTTGAAATAGATTTTGAATGTAAAAATACTGAAAGATTATTTTATTGGATTATAATCCAATAAGTAAATAATTTTCAAGCAACCTTACTTATAATTTCATCATATATGTTTTAAATCTTTGTTTATAGTCTTTGCAATGTATTCTTGATGAATGTAAAAGTAATTCACATCTATTCGTATGTACATTATTGTTCAGCAAGATTTTTCTACATATTCATTGACATGTTATAACACACAAAATCTATTTCATGGACTGATATTCATTCACCAAAACAGTCTCCAATTAAACACAATGTATATAAGTGCATAAAATATTTCAGTTATTTGAAAAAATGATAAGGTTATGAATATGTGAATTTTTCTTTGTCAAATTTTAGAAAAAAATAAATCTGAGACTTATAATTTAAGAGTAGAAAGCTTCATTGTATCATGATATAATTTTATTTTTATTTTTATTCAAATAATGTAAAAGAAAACTACAAATAGAATTTGTTGATTTGAATGTGAGTCTAAAAGTTACATTTATTCTCGGTTTTCATACTGATCATGTGTATTTCCTAGTTGTGTCTGCATTTACATTGTACTTTTGATTTGATATTCTTTTTCATTATATATATTGACTATGAAAGTATTTAAAATAAATGTTCAGTACATTTTGTAGGGTTGAATCTAAATATTTGGATAAAATTAAAAAAATAATTTCTTGTTAATATTACTTAATATCAATTTAGTAATGAAAATTTCATTTCCATTTTTTTTAAGTTTGTAGGAAATATTTAAAAAAAATCCCTTGATATTTTATTGAGAGTAGATCTTTTGTATGTGCATGGTTTGTTTCATGTTCAGGAAGTGATTGTACAATCTCAATATTTATGTTAATTCTATGACAAACTCAAACATGCAGTATCTGGACTTTGATGTATTCTCATAGGTGTCATTAAAATTAATAGTTCTATCTTGCGAAGTAAAAATCATAATATCAAGTTATAATTGTGCATTCATCGCCTAATTTCAGAACTAAGAAACGATAATCAAGACTTCTAAGTTTCTTGTGATAATTTGATTTTTCCTTGCTTTCTTGATAAAATTAGAGTCAACCATCAGTTGACAATATTTTTATGCTATAGAACTTCAAAATAAATATATAGTGATCCAAAATGTTAAAAAAGATTAAATAACTAAGAAGTCATGTTTTGCAATTTTTTGTATTTCAACACACGTGTCTATCTTAATAACAGAATTTTGTATAGAGCATAATATCTAAAAACAGTTTATTATCTTTGTCTTTAGATTTAGGTTAATGTTAATGAAGTTAATCGAGAGTATATGTATAAAATTATTATCCAAAGTTTGCAGTTCTTGCAATTCAATGAGATATGTTTTCGAAAAGAGACATGCGTACTGTATGAAATGTGGACATCATGCAATGATTCCATGCACAAGAAGTTTTATTACAGGGAACCTACGATCGATTCGGCCGTCAAATGCACTCTGCGTTGAGAAATTGGGAAGTTAATATTAATTAAGTGTCCGACATTTAGACGAGACAAGTACAGTTTTGAAAAATGCGGGGCTTTGAGTTGCAGTTTCCCCGAGATCTTCCTCGCCGCAGTCTGGAGGTGAACTCTTCTCGGACATCTGGGCCACAGTGAACGTCGACGGTGCAGACTCTGCCCGTACGTCTTCGTGAATATCTTCCCGAATGTGCGAGAGTTACACAGCCGGTGTGTACAACAGGTTCGATTTGATCCGGCAGAAGATTTAAGGCTGCAGAAGTACGAGGACAGGTGCCTTGTGAGTCGGATCAGATGGACATTCACAGCGCAATTTCCGGGGGCTAAGCTGGGCCTCGATAGTAGAGAATTAGGCTCAAACTCTCCTAGTTCAGGTGATTGAGCACTACTCTCGATGTACAGAAGCGAGGTCAGTATAATCGGGAATCTGAAGGAGCCACGCCGACCGTCGCGGGGCCGGCATGGGCATGATCGTGAGCATTCTCCTGGTGCAGGGCTTTGAGCAAGACCGCCTCGCGTTTGGTGCTCTTGGAGACGATTTTGTACTTGTACCGATGCGCGAACCAGAGAAATAAGAAGAAGTTGGCCAGATTGAGCACGGCGACGAAGAAGTAGTAGTAGTCCATGTGCCCGAGGTTGATGTTGACCGCGACCCAGCCAGGCGAGGGCGTGACTTTGTTGACGATGTGCACGATAGCGCTGCCCATGAAGGCTCCGATTCCGCCGTTGGCCGTGAAGATGGCCACTCCCACGCTGCGCATGGCGTCGGGAGCTTGGTCGTAGAAGAACTCCATCTGCCCCACCATGGCGAACACCTCGCCCAAGCCTATGAGCGAGAAGATGGGCACGTTCCAGAATCCGCTGATCGGGAGGCTGGCCAGAGGGTTGGACTGCTTGCCGAGTGCCCACGCTTGGGCTCGTCTTCTGTTCTCGAGGACTCCCGCGGCTAGGAGGCCCACCGTCATGACGAGCTGGCCCACGCCCTGGCGCTGCAGGAGCGAAATGCCTCGCGTGTCGCCCGTGAGTCTGCTCATGAACGGGACGAAGTATTGGTTGTAGAGCGGAAGAGCGATGGCGACGAGAATCGTGGCCACGGACGCCAGCGTTGGGACTGGCACGTCGAAGCCCGCAACTTCCCGGTTCATGGAAGTTCCTCCCTGAAGAGCGAAGTTGATTATCTGAATGAACGCCATGTTTGTGACGATTCCTGTGCACCAGATCGGCATCATTACAAGAAGTGCCTTCACTTCTTCCACCTGCGTTACCGTGCATAGTCTCCACGGAGACGGAATCAGTTTCGGATTTTCCTTGATCTGGTCCTTCTCCGCCTCCGTCGGCACGGCCGCCTTGTCCAAGAACCTGATTCAAAACAATAGATGTCATCAATACAGAGGAATCATCTTCGATGCTGCCATGCATCAGTTGATTTTACCGCAACAAGCCGAGATTGAGATTGTCATCGGCGCCTGGTTATAAACATCGATTGAAACATCATCCTTTCGACTCACCTCCAAATAAAGCAATGTCAAGTTCTCTCTCCTTTCAAATATATATACCTTTCTGACTCACTGACCCCAAGGGCAAAAGAAGTAATCGAAGTCACGAATACAAATACAGAGAGAGAGAGAGAGAGAGAGAGAGAGAGACCTGTAGTCGCTTGTATGGACGATCTTTCGACTTCCTACGATGGCTGATTCTTTGTCGAAGACCTCGTATAATTCCTGCTCATTTTCTGGCGCTTTCAGCCGCATTTTCCTGGCCGAAGCCACGGTAACTTGAGCTATTCTGGTGAGGGGACTGAGTCTTGCACTCGGCAGTCTGTGCCTGTATCGTGGCGTTCCGATGAGGAAGATGACCAGCGCCACGAACATGCTGACAAGCATGATGAAGAAGCCCCATTTGTAGTCGATACTATCCGAGACGTTCACCACAAGCGTCAGGGAAAGAAGCGATCCAACGCTGATGAAGAAGTAGAATGCGTTGAAGTAAGAGGGCATATATTTCATCTCAGATGGATCCTCTTCATCGAACTGGTCCGCTCCGAATGCCGACACGCACGGCGTAATCCCTCCCGTTCCCAAAGCGATAATATACAGGGCCAGGTACAAGACGGTGAGCTGACCTTCTGACGCTGGTTCGCAGTTTCCTAATGCAGCTTGATATGCCGAGCATTCTGCGCTGCTCGGAGCTAGAGACGGAAGGAAGGCCACCAGCACGAGCAGAACCAGTCCCTGAAAGAACAAGACTGGCGTAATCAGTTGAAGTTCCCTGCAGAACTGAGTGTGAAAGAAATGCCAGCGCTTGCTCCTCTATGACCAGGCTTTCACAGAGCTGCAACTGGAAAGCTGATCGCTCGAACAGAGTCAGGTCCTTCATGGTCCGCAGATTTGACAGAGGCTGATCTGGAGCAATAATGTCTTTTCATGATTACCCGACTTAGCAGTGCAGTCTCGAGTATGAAATGAGAATAATTTACACAGAAATATGCTCGCCGACAGCAAATGAGCCTTGGACAACTGAAAGATTTTCTGTGGTAATTGGACACGAGTATTGTCTCCTCAGTTGAATGAATGATGAGAAACAGTGAAGGCAGACTGATTTATGTTCTTCGAGATTAATACGATGAAGCTGAAGAGCTACTAATATCTGGCGATGAAAAACTTGAACATGAGTCCCTTCAAACTGAAAAGTGCACCTATGCTACAAGAGAGAATCTGTCAGACTCGAAAGAGAGAAATCCGAATGAAGTGAGGTCGAGCATGTCTTGAAGATTTCAGCTGAGTTGCGACCACTTACGACGAGATAGATGATACCGAAGACAAGTATTGTCCAGAATCGCCCAAGGTAAGCATCGGCCACGAAAGCACCCAGCAAAGGAGTGAGATTGGAAGCCCCGGCCACATTGGTAACGAGGTCGCTCGCCTTCGGAAACGTCAGGTGCATACGGAACACCAGGTAGGACACAGCATTGGAGAGCAATCCAATGTATGTCATTCTCTCCGCCATCTCCGTGGCTGAGTAACCAAACGAATGTATTCCAGGTTAGCGTTGTGAACATGCATGATGACAAAGTCAAGAACTCCTACTACGCGAACAAAAATCTCATACACCATCCGGATTATTTTGACAAACCACATAGAGGAATTATACACCGTGGTCACTGAGACGTTCCGTTCTTGTCTCGTGAGCATTTGTTCAAATTGACGAAAAAATTGTGAAATTCTAAGAGCATCAATTTTTAATCATGGAACATTCCGATCTATGGAATCGTCGAGTGTGAAGGTTGAGAGGTTACATTCCTGAGTCAGGCCATACACGACAGGTCAATAACTGCAAACAGTAACATTTTCCCGAGCTTTCAAGGACAGTTATGAATGCGTTCAGTCAAGCCAAAAACCTCATCTGCCCGCACAATCCAAGTGTAGGTCTCGTGAAACAACTCAGCACTGGGCAAATCGTATACTACTTCGTCAGAAGTAAGCAATTCCTGCTAAATTTAGCATTGCAGTTGCCTACTTCTCTGGGCAGTAATTTCAACCTGGGGGTAAATATAAGGAAATCTCTCGATTGACGATAAAGTGCATGAACAACTTTCGAAGTCTATCTGTGTACTCGTAGTGCTATGTTCTGAGATCCCCAATCCAGTCGTCACTCCGATTTCACGTTTAGTCAATTCGGCGGTCAAAGACGACTATGATAGTTTGAGTTCCGTGAGAAATGTTGAATCGCCCATGCCGAACAGCTCAATACTTCTCGTTTGAGTCAAGCGTGATGACCTCAAACTAACAAACGTACAGCTACGTGTCATTTAAACTTCAGAAAGGAAGATCTCCATAACCTTTACATGTGGAATGGGAGCTGAAACGTTTACGATCACACGAAGAAATCGCATGACGGGGGATCCCTGGAGCTCATGCACACCGCACTAAGATTGACTCACCCAAAATGAAGCTGGCCGCTTTCCATGTTCCCGTATTGCCCTTGCGCACCAGCGGTCGACCTCGTATGTCGACGGGTAAAAAGCCAATATCATGCTTATCAATATCAGTGTTCGTCGGTTTATCAGACGGGGAGTTGCGGTACAGCTGAAGTTGGCTCTCCTGATCGAGACCACCACTTGATCTCGCTGCAATTTTCTGCATTGCTCGAAGATCTTCCCGTCAGCATAATGTTACAAGCCTGTCTTCATCCACCAACGCATTCATGGAAACTCCTCTCTCCGGATGCACTACACTTGCAACTGTATAGGTTATTATGGCTGGGCCTCCTTCAGGAGTTTCAGCATTATTGGACTCGGCACCGATGTTGATGCACAGATTCATTCAATGCAAAGCGGAATATGTGGCCATGACTCAGTGACGCTAGATGTCCAGCCGAGCCAATCTCAGGCTGCCCTCTCTCAGCAACCAGCAGGCCATGGCCACCCAGCCCGGTCAGGCCATCATTTCAAACTGAGACATTTTGTTCCTGATGAAAACACCCACTTTTGTTGATTCTTTGAATTCTATGACACTTTCTAACCATGTCAGAAACCAGTCAACAGTAACCCTTGTAAAGTTCTCTTTTCGGGGCTTGTCGAAGATGAAGGATTTTGTCATCATGGAAACCTCTTCCCCGTCGTACATACTTGAGCCACTTCAGCAGTTTAGGCTGTGATAGCTCCAGAATTAGTACGAGAGCTCCGCACCTCCAGAAGCATAATAAGCCCGATTTCGGGTCCTAATCCAGTATGCAACATGGAGACCCATCGTAGAATTACGTGAATAATTAGAACACCACGACGGGCCCAGCTGTAGTTCGTACACGTGATTCTCAGGGCAATTATTAATGGTCTGTCCTGAAGTTGCAGGCCTTGAAACACGTACCATCTTGCTGCAGGCAGTGCAGGGAGCAGGGTGCGGTACTCGCAGTAGTAAATATTACCAAACTGCGCATGCGCCTCTGCCTCACACCACCTAATCACAAAAATCTAAAATAATCTTGGAGCCTCTCCTTTTTACATCAACGAGCCCGAGCATGAAATCAGCCATTTCCCACCGCGAAGAAGCACTTCTGTAAAGGGGCTATGACCGACGGAGATAAGTCATTCGAAACTCCGACCAACACGTTGTATACATTCTCTGTGATCAAGCCACCCAGAGAGTGGCGAGTTGATCTCTCGAGACTCGAGCGGCTGTCGATCCAGGTCACTGCACATTTCGCTATCACTCGGCCCTGCGTCCTGACTTGCTTTACAGGGCGATGTTTGTTACACTAGTAGAGCCACAACAATAGCATGCAAATAAATTCATACAAAGATGACAAGGATGCTACGGTAGTTCCCACAAATAAACCAGACATACACCAAATCAAATTCCTCACACCTGCCACATGTGCCCGATAGAACCCCAGAGCCAACTCTGGGGTCCTCACATATTCAGACCTATATTTAGCAACTATGAAGGGGTAGAGACGTTGTATAGTATTTTTTCCAGTACGTATAAGTCAGATGAACTCGGTATACATAGGAGCAGAGACCATGTCACAAAATACATGGAATCAAATACAAGAATACTACAACAGATAGATATAAACAGACAGATTCGGTCATACAAGGCTTGTGATGCACATGCCTCGCATGGGAAACAAACTGCAAGCAAATCACCCTTCAGCCATCAGCTACTCCACTTTCAACAAGAGATATAGGAGGCGAAATCCAAGCAACGACTTTACCTGCGAGGGGTGGAATAAGCTTCTAGCACTCAACTGATCTGTGGAGCTGGATATGTTAGTTGGGTACGATGAAAGCTGGGTTACATGCTCTTAGGATATGCGCGCTTTGCTGTTCAATGGTGACCGTCAAAGCCCAGGGTCGAAAAGCGTATGCAGCTTCCTCTTCGCGTTTGGGCACAATCGAGTAAGCTGGCAGCTGAAATTTGGGAGACCATTTAGACTTGGAAAGAACAACGAAAGAAGACTAAAGGGATTCGTGGTGGTCGTGGGCATCCTCAAACCCACATCCTCTCCTAACATGAGCCTAATGAATATTGACCTGCTTAGTCTTCCACGTTGAAATTGGTCAAACGAACATGGACTTCACACATAAACAAATTACACAAAAGCAAGGAAAGAAGAATGAAGAACGACGAGAGAGTTAAAAAGCCGGAAATTGAGAAGATCAGTTCCTGACACCTCTCGCTGAGAAATTGAGAAAGGTGGTGCACAATATTGGAAAAGAAATACAAAAGAAGGATTCGAGCACTGTAAATGAAAGCTTTAAGTGTGTGCGAATTGATGGTGCATGGGACTGTTCTCCCAAGTGGAGTCGTCTTCGGCGGAGACACGAGACACAAGATCTATCTTGTAAGAAAGGATCACGAAGCCTGCAGAGTACGAATAATGAATGATGAAAACTCAAAGTCCAGTTAAATCCCACCAGGGTAATGGACAGAATAAGTGATAGGTGAAGATCTAGGAACAGAGAACCAACGCTACTGACAACTTCAAGACGAAGAGAGAGAGAGATCCGAGTCAAAGCACGAGCGAAGCAGATATATTTTAAACCAAACGTACACACGAATCTCATCATAACGCAACTTTATACACTCATGAGGGGTAAATGAATTTGGCTGAGGGGTACTGCTCAAAGTTTGAGGTCAAATATTGAAGTCCACGGTTAGTATACTCCGACACCGATAAAATCAGAAGATGTTCAGGGCAGCATGGGAAGCGTTTTGAACCACAGCAGGTCACTGACAGTCAGATTTCACTCTGTCGTCAGCATGACAACACCGAACCATTCGTTAGCTTCAGGCGCAGTCACTAGGCAGAATGTGATGGTTTGTGGAATCAATCACGGTGGGGACTGATATCAATCAGTGAGTCTTGTGCATGGCCATGCTGAGGGAGGAGACTTTGAACATTTATTCACAGGTCCTGAGCAAGACGGAACAATGAGATGATGAGAAGTACAGGTGCACTCGTCCCTCTGCCAGCTTCCAAGGATTCTCCGTCCACTTTCCAGAGGAGAAGTCTGAGATTTATCGAACAATCGAGGGCCTAGTGCATCAACATTGTTGCGGTCTAATATTATCACAGACTCTTTTCTGAAGCGAAATTCTCTTTCTGCAGAAAATTAGTCGAGAATAAGGTCGTTTGAATTCAATAATTTGTTACTTATGCTTTCTTTAAGTTGAAACAGGATATGGCATTGAATAGAAGCTCCTAACGGTCCTGCATTCATGTGTGGCGCAGAATTAAGGCTCGGGGTTGGAATGGATTCACCAGCACCGCGAATTTTGGAACTTCAATCTGCGGTACACGTTTTTTCGGTCGGTTCCGACCGAAACAACCGAGTTCCCATGAGTCTTGTCGAAATTCTTGTGTCTTTTGCAGCTAGACGCCTTAGCGTGATTTATGCCATTTGGATCTCGAACGGGTGGGAAAGAAAAGCCAGAAATATATACCCGAAAAGCCATTCAATGCTCAGGAGTGTGAAACTAATTCAACTGCGAGTCGGGTCCTCCACTACATTACACATTTTTCCCACCCATTGCATTGTCTGTTACCAACGAAAAGCTTACTTCATAGACGAACCTCCGAATGCGCCAGCAAAAGGCGCCAATCTAATTCAACGTGACTTCCCCACAGAATGAAAATACGAGTGCTTGCAGACACAGATCTGGTGACACGTGCTTTCAGGAAGATTTTAAGATTTGACCTCGACTCCTGGACCCACTTCTGAGGCCAGATAGACTGACAAAGAAACAACACCATTTTGTTCACTCGGAACGTGCAAGCAAAGTAGAAGCACTTTCAGATCGCAGCAGGCTAATTCACACAAGCATGCTGCTGTACCGAATAACATCCCCCGGACATCGCTTCTCGCGGATGAAGTCGAAGGTCGACGCACTCAGAATCCAAAACCGAAGGGACATATAGACGGATATCCCGAGGAGAATCTCACTCGTTTCTCACTCGTTGCTCCTTGATATGTCCCGTCCGCTTAGAGGAGTACTGTCCCGTCATTGGTCGTGCCAGTACTCATAACAGCACATGTCTAGACTCTAGAGCCTACGGCCGAGCTTCCGAATTTGCTCAGGTCCTGTCCCGTTCTAGGAGTGGTTGTTCCGTGTTATGTTTCTCTTCTTAAGTATATACTGAACGATGGAGGCTTTGCCATCTAGAGATCCTACTTCTCACGTGCTATGTCATGTCATCGAGCGGGTGCAGATGTCAAATTAATATATTGAAATGGTGTACGATTTTGATCGTATCGAGACTTGCTGTGAACTTTAGAGGGTACAGGGTAGAGGGTAACGTCAGATAGCTTCCGATAACGTCAACGTTACCCTCTACTCAGAATTTCCATGGGAGATTTCGACTAGACCGCTGTTGTACCTTCAAATATATAGACAAAAATAAACTTGAAAATAAACTTGTTACAACATCTTGCGAATGATCAAGGATGCGATATATAACGGCAGACAAACATGTATGTTCTGGTCCACTATTCTGTGACAAATTACAATGAATCAAAGCTCTATTGCATTGGCAGACCAGGAAAGAAGCCACTGTTTACTTGATAGATATATGGTAGAGGACTTTTCGTAACCTATGTTTGGAGCAAGACTAACAAGTCAGTCGGTCGATAAAGTCAGAAAATATACAAGTCAATTTACAAGGCGGTTCCAAAAGGTCTTTTATAATAAAAATTTTCCTATCTAGATTTTTCCAAAGAGTAATGAGAACTATCATTTATAGCGTGAAATCCTTGCATGAGTACATTCCTTTCCTGATGTCTGATTAAAAAAAATATTCTTATTTACATTCTCATCTTGAAAAAATAACAAACAAACAAACGTACACGTTCAATTGAAATATAGAATCATCCATCAGAAACACCCCTCACTTTTCTCCCTTAAAGCGCAATGAATAGATTATGAGTATTTTGATTTTGATTCATGCATTACTTTAGCTTTTTGGTAGTTCCACTGGCGGCTACATGAGACTGAAAAGGAACCACATCGACTGTTGTGTCTTATCGAATAGGAGCCTCACGTAGCTTGCATGCAAACAAGCTAGATTTCCTACTATTACCTTGTTTGAATGACATAGATTTTAATAATGATTGGAATTTAACAATCTCCATCATTCTTCAACGTGGTGCTGCTTTCATTCTGAAAGTTTAAAATTGAAAAGACCAGTATGTGGTTTAGATAAATATTTTAAAATTTTCCTATGTGAATGTGATCATTTTCAATTCACCTAATCGATAACAAGTTTTTATAAAATTTGAAAAATTCAAAACAGAACAACTTCTGCATGATCATAACACACAAAAGAGGTTATAATGAATATGCATATACTTTAAAATTCAATAATCTAGGTTCGTGCATCACTACGTTCAACAATGAAATTTTTTCTAAAAATTGCCCTCTAAAAGGCCATATTTTTATTCCATTCCGTGACCTCGAGGTTTTGTTAATGAGAATATTGACTCTAATAACTAGTGAGAACACCAGTAACAAATAATCTTCTTTGAGCAGAACTATCTAGATGAGTTGATGCTACATCAGTTATGATAATTGATGTGCACATTTTTATATCAGATCTGATCATATGTTGTTAGAATATCAAAAAATAATAGTAGATAAATGGTCAAACATCGGAATCACATTGTGTTTGCATCGGAACGGTTGATCAAATCACGGTCAAACATCGGTTTATTTTCCACAAGTCCGTTCATTGTGCAATTATGTCAAACATGAAATGTGATTCTTAAAAAAAATAATGTATCACATATCAACATAATGATGTAATAGAAGTGAATTCATCTAACAACGTATGAAGCTTGACTTTATAACTGTCAAACTTGGTATAATGAGTATCAATCATCCACGCTTGTTTGGAAGGAGATATGATGCTTAAACACAAACATAATTTTCCAAATTTAAACATCACAATGTCTTAAATCAAAACATATAAGTTGAAATACTCTTTTCATCATATAATTGCAATTTTCATCAAATGATCATTTGAAGATATTTTATCAAAACATCATGAAATAAGTCAATATAGAATCAAAGGAGGAATTTTTTTATGATTCAAATTATATTAAAAAATTTATTATATTTTAATAAACAGTAAATTATATTAAAAATTGTGAGATCATTTTATCAAAAAAATTTAACATTTTAAATAAATTCATATAAAAATATTTATTTCATACTTATTTTAACGCCTTAAACTCTGACTATTTTCAAATTTTATAAGGGATAATGATTTTAAAGTGATGCAAAAAAATTATATGATATTTATATTCTGTCTTTACATGTCATTTTTTGTTAAAATCATTATAATTAGCTGAACAAATGTGTCAAAGATGTCATGTTGATCGCAATTGATTTTCAATATTTGAAGTTTTTTCTGGAAATCAAAATTTCTTTTACAATCAATCTATTTCATGATAAAATTTTTTAATATCCAATATCAAGTATTTTTATTTTGATGTCAATTATCATTTTGAATTTTATTTTCTGATTAAAACTTATAATTGTTATTTTTTATATTTATATGAAATTTTATGGGTTAATTTTATAAGAAGTGATTATTATTTATCAATTATGAACCTTTAAAACTGATTGAATTAAGGAATTTAAAATTTTTATTAATTTCAAATTTATCCACCTAAATCATTATAATTATTGATACATTTATTCTATTTTTGAAATACCTCTAAAATCAAACTTCTTCTTTTAAATTCAAGCTTTTATTTGATTTTTTAATCAATAAAAAACTATAGTGATTTGAATTTTTTATATTATTTTGTATCTATTTTTTTTCCAAACACTCATAATTATTTTGAAATTTTTTAGCAATGAAAAATTGTACTTCAGACTTTGAAAAATGACAAATTTATTTTTTTCTATTTTGAAAAGTTAATGTAGTTTTCACAATTTCAACAAGGAGGGGCTAGTTAGCCCTCATCCTAGTTTACGAACTTCAGTCATTGCGCGAATGGGGCTATAGGGTCCGTGTGGTAAAAGCTGAACTTCGTGACTACACGTCTTTTTAATGGACTCCAAAGATGTCATGGTGTCAATAGCTACGTAAGAAATAAACTCCCTAATCCGCAATCTAAAAGCCACGTCAAGGTTCCTGACAGCAAAAACGTGCTCATGGGTACGAATTTTTTGTTAGCACAAGTGTTGTTAGGGTTAGATGGTGTTCAATGCAAGTGCGGTGGAATTGGATTTTTTGGACGTACTCTGTGGACATACTTATGTCTCATCCGGACGCGTGTTATCATACTTTGTTGAATCCTATGTAGTTCACTTTACAATTTCTAGTGATTTAATTGGAGCAAAGAAACCTCAGTACATGGTTTTAACCTCTTAGCTTAGTCACTACCAAAGGTATCATGCACGAAAAATCAATATCCCGCTTATACTCCTGATTTTTTTTGAAAAATCAGATTGCCTCACTAAGTATCTATACGTCACTGAGTTATTCCATCAAATTGATACAAAAAGTATGTGCAATGCAGCGCAGCAAAAGGTTCAGTGCAATCATTGAATTATTCGACGCATTTGCATTTAGCATCAAAATCTAAACTGCCACTTGTGCATATTCTCTTGTTCGCACCTACGAGCCCGTTTTTCCTGCCAGTAACCTTGACGTGGCTTGTAGATCGCAGAGGTGCCACTCAGCTTCTTACATGGTTGTTGACACCATGGCATCTTTTGAGTCCATTAGAAAGAAGTGTAGTCGCGAAGTTCAGCTTTTACCACACGGACCCTATAGCCCCATCCGCCCTATGACTGAAGTCCGTATACTAGGATGAAGGCTAATTAGCCCCAGGTGAGGTATAACTCTCCGCTCCCTTTCAACAAGTACACTCTGACCATATCAGAACACAAAGAAGACATTTCTATACAATATTTCAATTGGATGCCAATTAAATCAAAACTTTCAAATTAGCATCATATTGAAAATGCAACTCAAAAATTCATTAGAAAATTTGCTGATTTGAAATGTATCACTTGAATAGCAAAACCGTTATGAAAATCGGACCACTAGCATGTTACACACAGATATATCCTTTGTCTCTCACCCCTAGAAATTTGCTAAGGCATAATATATATATATATATATATATATGAATGACTGGGTATGGCAATGACAATAATATTTGACGATGTGTTTTGAAGAGGAGACAAAACACATCAAGTTGCAAACTCATGTAAATTATGTCTTCTGATGCTCATTCTAACTTTTTCATCTCTTTTCCAAAAACCTACTTCTATTTCTCCTCTTATTCATAAATCCTCAACTTTCATGTTCTGTGGCCATACCAATAATTTTGCCATTTTCATTTCTTCGCTCTGTTGTACTATTATTCTTTACCCTATCATTTGTCACTCCTGCCAAGTCATGTATTGTGTCTTATATTATTCAGTCTAACTTTTTCGCTACTTTGGCCTAACACTTTTGTTTTTTGTCGTTCATTCCTCCTTACCTTTCTCTACACATGCCTTAATACCGTCTTTTCTCCCTTCCAATGCTGTGGCGTTCAAGGCTGAATCTACTTATCGTTTACATGAGGGCGCTCGTACTTTGCCTCAATTTTTTCGTTTGTGACAAAGCGATACGAAAGAGAGTTATAATTTCTCATTTCGGAAAGGCGATGATTGATGCTTAAACTCCTGAACGAAATACGTCGACTCCTAAAGAGAGAATACGTACTCGTTCATTCAAGACCTGCAGATTTTGTCGCGGGGCCGCACGGGTCCAATTGGGCACTTCAATCCTTGCCGGACCGTGCAGTGGGTACGGCGCCAGCGCGGGAGTCGTCTCGTCATGTCTCTCGCCCACTGCATTCACTGACGTGGTGCTCATGATGTCCCGGGACTCGAAGAGATCCACTCCGGGACCAGCGGGCTTCATGGCGCAGGGCGGAACTTGGGCGGCCGGAGCATGACAGCATGGAAACGGTAGGTTCCAGCAATTCCCGTGAATCATCATGGACCCGCCTCCGCAGGACCAAGCCGCTTTTTCGAGTCAATGTTAAACTATAATGTCCGGCTTGGTGGACTATGTTATCCGCATTCTTTTCTTCATTAGAATCGTTTGCCTTGTTACGTCACCTTTGGCAAGTAGTTACGTGAGATTGACAAACTAGAGGTAGTAGGGGACAGAGTTCGATATGGGCACGAGTGAATAAACTCAAGGATAACAATATCTAACTCTCTGAAAAAATCACAAAATTAAGTTGTTTGCTTGGCTATATAATACCGAAAAACCATCTCTACTGAAAATCTTTATCGATAATATGTATAGGAGGAGCATCGCGAAAGACTAACAGTCCTGGGACGTATATTTATATATATTTTTTCTCCACGTATGCTTCCCAATAATCCAACTATTTATTTTAATTTCGCCTCATTTGCTAGATCTTCTGTGCGCAATAAGTCATGCATATATTCTTACAGTATAATAAGCGGGGTGCATGTACCGAACCTGCTGTCCTGCGCACATTTGACAGGACGGAAGAAAATCTTGCCGGCCAGTTCTTACAGACAATTTACGAAGAGCGTGGTGGACACGTACTTGTCCTTCATGAAATACTCACTCTCACTGGTCATTTCCCGAAGGAAGTACGTGGAGGTGCTCTAAGCAACATGGCTTCCCTTTTGCAGCCTTTGTCCTTTTACGGTTGTTGCTTTTGGGCCCGGCTGCAAAAACACTTTCAGAGGTTGATATGACACAAACAGATCTTGTGTGCTGAAAAGCGAGTAGCTCCTGACGTAATGGACTTGCCCTTTTTTCCCCCCATATACGAGGGTTACAGCATGCTGGAGTGGACGAATAAGAACGCATGCCTACACGAAGTTTGGTCCAATGCCTGCTCAGTGCTTATTGTACGCATCTGAAGATATTATTCCTTGATACCGACATCGAAAGAAAGTGCGTGTTCTCATCGCATGCATCCAGGCACGGTCTTCGAGCTCTGTTAGATAATTCCGTTATTTCACGAGATGAGAGAAGATGTGAAGCTGGTTATTTGTGTGGATAACTGGATTTCCTTTTGGACGTAGATAAGTCGATATCTTGAGAGTGGATAAATATGAAAGTTCTGTTTCCAAAAGCCTTGAGAGCTTCAAGCCTAGATCTGAGCTGAAAAGTACCGTGAGCTTTCACTTTCATGACCGTGACACGTTCCTTTCGTCCATAAAGCAGCGCGGGTGATTACGCTTTAGTCGAACGAGTTCCATTCGAGAGAGAACAGAATTGGGAAAGTCACCGAGTTAGAAGACAGAGGCAAGAATCAGATCAGGTCTGTAAGCTAGTGGTCGTTTGCGGTCTCTTTTAGATGGCATTGCAAGTTCATAAGTTCATCTTGCAGTAAGATTTTGAGTCTTTCCTCTCGGCTCTCCTTGATATTATCCGATCCATTAAAATGGTAGGTGCACGTGTGCACCTAACATGTCAATGTATCCTGTTGAGGCAAGAGTTTCTCAATGCCAAGGAATGTCAGTATGCTTTAAACCGCAAAAATAATATCCTACGTATCATTTGTCGATGGATATTTTGATTCCTCAATTATAACTCAGACTCTTTATGAACATGACGACAATTTCTAACAAATTATGTTTCCAGCAATTCCAAACAAACAGATGTCGATAGCCATATTTAATGCACTAAGATCTATACTTACTTTTCTTTCAACGAGTAACAGAGAAATTGCTTTTCAAGATATTGAATTCCACGTCAATCATACCACAGACTTACTATTCTCATAATTTTTCACATTATTAGAAAACTATTGCAGAAGTTGATGTAGCATTTCCTACACATGGGCAAGGTCTAGGAAAGAGGATAATATATCCTCGTGGATAGATCTACAAATTTTTTTATTAAGTAAACATGTAACCTCTATGTTTTTTCTAGTTTTGGAGTTAGAAGGAGCAATTGACACATACTTCAAAAAGTTGCGTGAGAGAAATGGCATCATTCTCGTCAGCAGAGTATCATATTTTGAAAT
Source organism: Marchantia polymorpha subsp. ruderalis (assembly GCA_037833965.1). Lineage (NCBI taxonomy): Eukaryota > Viridiplantae > Streptophyta > Marchantiopsida > Marchantiales > Marchantiaceae > Marchantia > Marchantia polymorpha. The sequence continues at coordinate 2,715,201 of AP031357.1, forward strand.
TGCGTCTTCATTTCGATACATGTCCCAACCAATAGCATGTCAATCACACCATGTGATAAGAATTCATATGAATATGTGATATATACACAGTTTCACTTGCTTCACTTCAAAACGAAAAAAATATGATTTGTTTTTCAAAGTAGTGAGTTCCACGTCAATGAAAACATACACTTACTATTCACATAAATTTTTATATGAAAAGATTAAGAATTCTGTCGATCATTTGAATAAACAGGATACATATTATGTACATTTGAATATATTCATATTATTTAATTATGTTCTTTTTTTTATAAAAAAATTGGATATTTGTAATAATGCCATTGTTTATACCCAAATTAGTTTCATTGAATTTATTGAAACGGACAGCGAGACTAGGTAGTTTAGCCTAACAACATTATTCATCAAATTATGTAGAAGTTGTTTCATAAAAGTGAGATATGACAGCACACTATAACACGTAAAATTTCCTGCCCCTGCTGTGTCAAGCGTTCCCAAAGTTGGTCTTTGAAACCTGAAATATCAGGAGAGCTTTTCCACTATCTCAGAAAGTGCAAGTTGTTTGATCCCGACTTAGCTATCAGTTTTCAGGGAATCTTGCTGCGATCGACAAATTTCAACAGATCTATTGAAGAAACATTATGAACCTTCGAATCAGGTTCATCAACTCCAAGCTCGAATGCCTGTTAGCGACACGATGTCAAGTGGAGTCCTCAGCTCCAGAAGCCAAATTACGTCCAGTTGATAATTATATTCTGATATGCCGCAGTTGGAACTTTGGATGGATTTATTCTGGAGTGAGAGACAGCGTGAAAGCCCTTCAGATGAGGAAGGCCGAGCACGATATGAGCGACTAAGATTCAGACTTTTACACAATGTTTTATCAAATGCAGTTCGGAGAGAACGGTTTGTGGTGAAGTCTGGTTACTTCGAGCGATTCAAGGCTGAGAATTGTCGTGGTACATGTTCAGCTCACATTTTCCACGGATGGAAGAGTACATTGTAAATAGGAATTTGTGTTCCCCATACTGTATCCACGCCCTTTGTGACCCTGACCGAGTGACCACGGGTCTACTAAACTTTGGTTCAATCTGCTCATGTAGCTTTCAGAACAAGTGCTTCAGTAATTTGTAATTCTCTTTTAACAAAGTGTATCAATCACTGCCAAGCTTCTTGACGGGACTTCAATGCGAACGATCCGACTGGACCCGGTGTGATGTACACTCAAATCAAGGAGAGGTCGGATTTTAGGAACTTCAACGGATGTGCATGTTCTCCTCACGTTGTTGATCCACTTCCAACCGAGAGCTACCATAACATCAGCACCAACTTCAGCCTCATAATGGACATGAGAAACAAAGGGGTCACCCTTTTCATAAAAATAGGAAGAAGCAGAAGAAGCAAAAGCCGTGGCGTTGTATGCCACTCAGCGATTTCGAGTTGAATCTCCTTCAGCTCTGCTCTGCTCTGGCATTCAACAACTTTGAACTGGGCCTGGTTTCTGGCTCTCAATCATTGCTTCTGCTTCTGTCACTCGAACCCTGTATACCTATGGACTGTGAGACTGATTAGACTTCTGCGCGCGGTCTGTCTGTTGTTCACCTACTGTCTTTTCAGAGGGCCAAGACGGCGGGAGCTAGTTTCCCTTTGAGTCTGGACTTTGCGCTGGTAGTGTCCAAGGACGTCGAGCGTAGGTGTGATTCAAAGCGTTCTTCTGTGAAACGATCCATCTCTTTCTAGCGGTGATAATCGTAAAGTCAGTGAACGAACTTCTCATGGCAACTACTACTGCCATGTTCAAAGTCCACCTACTGCCAATTACTCTGAAACGATTGGCCAAAAGAACGGTCCAAACGAGCAGAGACAGTCCTTTACATTCCGAAATCGACATGGCTTCCGAATTCCCTCAAAGCACTGTACACTAGAAGCATCTGCGATCTGCGACCTGGATGCATGTTGCAGATTGCAGAATAGATGGTCGGTTGCACCGGGTAAGCGTAGATTTTGCTTAGTGCATCCCGACCGCAAATGGAACCGTAAGAATGATTGGTGGATGAATGTGCAGCTTCGTGGTTTGATCGCGAGACGTGAGAACTCTGTGCATAGCCGACAGCGAAAAGTTTCCCATCAGAATGCTGAAATCTGTTTGATTGCGTGTCAGGAATCTGTCCGCCAGGTTCCGCTCATCGGGCAGGCCATCGGCCGAACCACTCGTGTGGAAGAAACGAAGAGTGAGTGCGAAAGAAGGTGGGTATGTAGAGGGGACTGAAGGATTCCAAAAAGGGCGAAGGAATGTCCTTGAAGCAGATCGGGTCAAGGGAAAGTTGTGCATTCCAAATCTCGCTCTTTGGGAGTATCCACAGTCGGGACACAAAGTTGTGATTGGCAGTGGGCATGCCGTTACAACCTTCTGACTGCCTCCTCACTGAACTACGTTGAAGTTGTTAGATATGGTAATGACTCTAACCGCGCAGCAAATCTGCTGCTGATTCCATCGAGATTGGATCCCACTTTCTCTAGAATCGGCACTGCTTTGTTTCCTGTGTAGACTTCTCGTGGATCCATCCGGCTGCATGAGAATGATAATATTTTTTCCTATGTTGAGAAACTCACAATAATGGCACACACGAAACTGATTGAAAGAGAGATTGCGGAGATTGCGGATGGTGTTGAGCATGCTTTTGGTCCTAAATCAATCATTGAGGAAAAAAATCCACGAGGTGGCGTAGGCAATGCGCCACATTGCCACGGAAGGTAAAGTGGGATTTGCACCTTCCTTGGGGTTCTGTGAAAATCTAGCACCTAATGAAGGAAGGAGAAAACCTGTGAACAGGAAATAGACGATTCTTGTAGGTCCGAAGAAGAGCTCACGGCGTGCAGATCGCATACTAGAGATGGTCTATGTTCGTAAAATTATGTCATCATGTCTATATTTTAAAACTTCCTGTCGATTGAGAAGTAAAGTGATCGATAATCCTAAACCGTCAAATGAATTTCAATACCTTGCAATTTATACTGGCAGCGGATTGGATTCAGTGCAGGAGTGAATGATACTAAAGACTCACAGACACCTCTCATGTGCGTACCACTAGAGGTGCACATAAGAGATTAAGTCACGTTACATCTCACAATCTGTTCAATTTAGTCGAAGTACGATATTACAGCAAGTTGAAGAGTACAGCATTTGGCTCATGAGCCCTACGTACTTTGATTATGGCTAATACTAGTGAGGACATCAAATACTTTTTATAACTTTCGAGTTTGAACATGGTTAACGTGCTGTAGTAAATCTAGATTATGAACCACTCTAATGTTTTGATATATGTTTTCTAACAAAAATTTATGTTTACTCATTCTCCTATTTATCTAAGAAGTTAGTAACCAAAATCTCCAAATAAATTCATACGAGCAGAATACAACTTTTTATAACTCTTACTTGGTAATTTTAAGGAGATAACTCACTATAGGTATTAAATCAAATTATTAATTTAAATGCACTTACAATCTATTCAAAAAGTATATCACTCTCTTTGAAATATTGTATAATTTACTTATGTCAATATATATGATATATACAAACATATATAAACATATAAAAATATATTATATTCAGAAATCGCAGTAAATAATCTAACCTATAAGAAAAAATTAAAACTATGTTTTGTTTGTGTTGTACATGTAGCATTATTATTCAATCATATATCTATATATGATTTGATAAATTGTAATAGATGTTAGTTATAAGATTCAACTTTAGTAGTTAAGCAAAAAATTAGATCTTGATCTCTTTGCTAACATTCATTAGTTATTCTTTTGATAATTCATACTGAATCAAAAAAGTGAATTTTTTTGGAAAAATTTAGAAAATAACATAAAAATATATTTTCTAAAAATTAGCAATTATCAACTAACATGTGATTATATTACTAATAGATTTAACATTGATATATATGATTTATCTTAATGAATAAAAACACATATGTCATTAATACAAATTTTTAAAAATTTTAATTGATGCTTGGTACATATGTGAATATTATGTTCTCACACAATGTTTCATGTACAAATTTGATTTTTTTACAAACGTAAGAGATTCTAGCTATAAAGAATTTTTGTATCAAAATCATAATTTATATCTTTCATACACTTCAGACAAAAATTCAATATTCATTTTTCAAATATTCTCTAGACATTTGATATATTACAAACTGGATTTTGGATTAAAAATCTCATCAAAAATTTCAAATCATTGTTTGATCAATTTTAAACTTCAGACACATATGTGTAAATTCTAAGAATTATATAGAAGAAAAATTTGATCAAAAAATTTGAAGCTATGTTACTAAATTGCGTGAAATTAATTAAAATCTTGCACCTTTTATTTTGCATTAATTTGAAGATAAATAATTTCAAAAAATGTAAATTTAGAACCAAAAAAAATTTGAACTATATTTTTTTGAACAATCAAATTCAGTTTTTAAAAATATTTTCATAATGCTCTTAAAATTATCCAAAATATGCAATTATTTTTAATATCATATTTCTAATTTCAAGTATAGCTTGTAATATTGCAAATTTGACTTTGCATCAAAGTTCCAATACAAATTTGCACAAAAAAGTAGTCTAAAAATCCAAATTTTTAACCTAAATCAGAATTTGTATTATAACCTTCAAACAATTCAATGACATTGTTCAAAATTTCACAAGCATAATACAACGATTTATAATGTGTGTTTAGTTTAGAATCTGAAAAGTAATGTAACTGAAAAGATTTAAGGTGTACATTCATGTAAGAAATTTAAACAAAATTTGTTAACATGCGAGAGTAAGAATAAAAATCATTCGAAGATGAAACACAAACTTTAAATTAAATCAAATGAAAAGCAATGTGGTTGCTTGCAGAGGATGTTTTACATCGAAACATTACATTCACAATTCTTATTTGCATTAATTTTGAGTCATATTCTAATTTGCATAACATTTTTGCAAGATCAGATTCAATAATGAACTTTTTTGTTTCTAAACTTTGCTCCTAGTTTTATGGTGATGCATATCATTTTGTATTTTGTTTGTTGGATTTTTTTCAAGTTCATTTGTGTTGAACCAACCATCTTCAAATCTTGTTTGATTATACACTATGTATGATTTCATAAACACTTAAATTTGTTGAGCAATTTTTATATTCCTTGTGAATGAATTGCTTTCATCAATATCTTATCATCATTTCAAACATCTTATTTTTCATACTTGTTTTATTTATTTATTTATTCAACTATATTATTCCGAAAATGATGTTACAAAGTAATCTATCAATTTTAGATAACCTTTACATGCTTTTATTCATTTTGATAAAGAATATATATGAATATTCTTCAATAATTCAAGATAACAAAATCCCAAAAGTTATAATTAATTTATGATAGTGATCATCATAATATTTTGTAAAAAATTCCAAATTTATTTGTCAGTAAATTGTATTAGTCTGTACGCAGTGGCGGAGCTTAAGGAGGGCATGCGCCCCCAAGCCCAAGAAGGGTCTACACAGATTGTGAGTTACAGAATGTGAAAACGAGATCAAGAAAAAAATTTCATTGGAAATTGGCGGTGAGCCCTCCCTCGACTCTCCTTGAAAAAGTATACCCTCTTCCATTTGCATCACCAAATCTCACCTAGTTGCCTCTTGGATCCCTATTTACACCGGCAGCTCGTGATTGTTGTGATCAATGATTAGATTACTCAATTAGTGACTCTTAGAATCCATGTAGGGACTCCAATGAAGTAGAGGTCTAGTTGAATCTGCAGGTACAGCCAAATTGCGACATGAAATTCTCAAATCCCTACTTCCATGTTGCAGAAATCTGTACATTAGATGCTGCATCAATGCAACTTGTTCCACATAAGTAAATGCCATCAAACCTCTAAGCCATCTCTAGCTTCATCATTTACCTTCTTACTATCCATGGAGCTTCTGGAATCGAGAGTTCAAAGTTTTGGCAACATAGCAATACCTAAAGTATTGAATGTAAATAGCAATATCTAATCTTTGACTTTCTCACCAATTGAGCTTTTACCCTACCTTTTATTGGATCCATACAAGCTATCAGGCCGTCCTTGATGCCTTTTATATGCTTGTTTGATGACTCTAAAGCAGGTCAAACAGATCCCAAAAGAATCTAATGTGACAACTTCCATCTTCTTAATCCTACTTCTTCTCTAAGTTGTGATAAGTTCAACCTTCCACCTTCTAGAAGGTGGAAGGTTGAAGGTGGTCAGAGAAGGCCTATATAGAAGGTCAGATGGTGGGGTTCATGTAATCAGGTCAGAACTCTAGTACCCGGGACTTATCTATACCCTGCACTTGTGTTATATTAACATGAGTAATATCTTGCACTAGATTATATCATACCCTAAAATTAAGCCATACCTTGGTTTAGATTATAAGGGTAAATTCATGGGTTATATTAGTCTATATAAGAACAAATCAACTTATATAAAACTTTCACATCCAAACTCGACACTGATTAGTCATAAAATATAATAATGAAATATATCCAAACATCAAAAAATAGTTAATCATACTTTCACTTCCAACTGACACAACACAAATTAAACATAGAATTTCTGTCAAAACGCCTAGTTGCATAGCGCTCCCTCATGAGGGTGAGTTCAGTGAGAGTCTTTCCTTTCCTTTCTTATAGGAATTCGACTCCTTCTCTGTTATCTGAAACTTCTCAGAGTTTTCTCTCCGTTGTAATGGAAAAAGTCATTCATTCGGTCAAAAATTCCTATTTCATAACCTTGTTCGCCGACCTTCCCACCCCAACCGATTTTTATTTCTTGCAATGTGACATGCCATATCATGAACTTTCCGACAGGTGTCTCGCCACTTAATCAGTCCAGCGAACACCTCCTGATATTTCGTCAATCTATCTACGCGTGTCTTACCACCATTGCTTGTCTCTCTGTCTCCAGTTCGCCCTTAAGCTTTCCACGATTATTCGTGCCGACTTCCTGATTATCTCTTGAAGATCAAATATCATGTATTTCTGCTGTTGTAATAGATCAACCTTGCGTCCGGTGGCTTGCATGTGCAGAATGAGAGATTCTTCATCACTTGACTGCCTCCCAGCAAGGTTCCCATCCTGCAATCCTGCAACAGTGTGTTTCCTATGCTTCCCCAAAGGAGAACCTTCGCTTCTCTAAGACAATCTGCAGAATGCCAAGTTGTTAGGACCTCTGTCTTGGCTAATCCTTCAGATTCTTCCACAGTTTGATCAGGACCTTCAAATGCCTTCTGCAGGAGCAGCATTCTCCTGTATCGACCGGGAGAAAATTGTAGACCAAGATGTGAGATTCTTATCTGAAGGCGGGTTCATGGAAAGCTAGGATGTTGGACTCGTTTATGGTCCAGTACAAGCGACATGCCACAACGATCAAGAACAGGAAGTATGAGTCTTCCCGGCATGACTGGAATCGACACCCTTCAGTTCTTGATATCTGGTTGCTAGACTGCTCGCTGGAGGCAGCTCTGACCACTCAGACCAAGAAAGCAGATGTGTCACTACCAGAGATGTAGAAACGAGAGTAGAGGCCTCTCATCTCGATGTCATGTTCCTGTTCTAAAGCTGTCTCCAACGTGAAATGACCCAAATCAAGAAGGAGCTGAGTGCCGGCTCCACCACTTTTTAGAGCCTCTGTTGGAATTGGAATCTTCGAAGCGTCCATATCCAAATGAACACACACAAAACAAATCCTTCTTCGTTCCTCGAGAACAAGGTGGAGCTGCTCCTGGGTTCTTCGAGTTACTTCCTCTAATTTCCTCCGCACGACTGCAGTAGTTTCCAAGGCTACACGACGACTCAATTCTTGGCTGCTCTTGAGGAACTGAAGAAATCTGTCGAAGCTAGTCCTCCAAATCGTGACATGACAAGGTTACATTGCAGCAGATAACTTCCAGTTCAGTGGTTCCTCAATTGGACAGTAGACAAAGGTCGTTGTCAAAGCATGGTCTCTTCCCTCACGACTGACACTCTCAATAAGACGGCGTTCAGGTGCGGAGAGCCCGTAAGCTTTACATCACACTTCTCAGTCTTATGGTAGACCATCAAAGACACTCGCAAGGCTTCAATAGTCCCCCATAGTAGTCCCTCATAGTGTTTCTTCTCCTTCCTTGCCAAAAAGGGAAGCTGCAATCCGTTTCATTGACACCTCCGGCGCTGTTTGCAGCAAGTTCGGTGCTTCTGGACCTGAAGGTGTGGACAAGTCTTCGTCTGGTCTGTAGCTCAACAAATCGTTGATATCGTTCCATTCCTCCTTCGTTAATCGTCCGGACACGTTATACTCAGGTTCTCCTCTAACGCTTGCACTAGGCAATAGAGCGGTTTCCATCAACGCAGTCCCATCCAAATGATCACCAAGATCTTCTTCTAACGCGCTCTCGTTCCACAGCGGCTTCATTTGATTTTGCACTCTCAACCTTTGCAGGTGCGAAAAATCTTCAAAGTATAACAACTTCGGCATCGAGCTCTTTATTCAAATCCCTAATCTCCTGATTGTCAACCTTTGGACTTGGACTTTGCTGCAAATAGGCTGCATACAGGCGCACGTCTTTTCTTCGCCTCTTACACACATCAACAACTTCTGCCCGAGAAAGACAGTACCACATCTTGGATTGCTGCTGCAACACTTCCTGGCATTTATAAGCCACTCGGTTTGTGGATCATCAGAAACTTCAAAACTGCGGTCGCAAATGGGAACTCTGCATGCGTGTACGATATTTGAACATGCCTTCCAAGAGCTTCATTCCATCACATTACTGGGCCTCTAAAACGGTAGCAGACACTTGGTCCAGTATGACGCAGTTAGTGAGGTGAAACCGAGACGCGTCAATTGCTGGTTGAAAACTATTTCCAAACTATTTCCAAATAAGGGAGGACTCATGAAATGTAATATGGGGTACTCTTTTCTCACGCTTTCCCCGCTGATAATATCTCATGATCCCATCGACATGATGAAGCAAAAATCTTTGACCAGAAGCCCACTCGGAAGATCGAATCACAGGGGAGAATTTTGCTTAAGAAATATTAGTAAGATACTCCCATTCATGACACATATCAAGTCGTTGTAGTATAGTGGTGAGTATTCCCGCCTGTCACGCGGGTGACCCGGGTTCGATCCCCGGCAGCGGCGATGCGCAGCCTAAAAGCTAAGTAATTGCATCGGTGGTCTAGGGGTAGAATAGTTCCCTGCCACGGAACAGACCCGGGTTCGATTCCCGGCCGATGCATTTTTTAAAATCGACATTTGGACGGACAATATTGTTAGAGAGAAATTGACCTTTGGGCGGACAATATTGTGAGAGAGAAGTGACTTCAACTTACATAAAGTTCTAGCATGTATTTAACTTTGGCCAAAACTCAAGCAAATTTGTAAAAAAACTTTAAATTACCCGCTTCCACTAGTAGTTGTGTGTAGTCATGACTCCTAGCTCTCATGTGATTACAAACAACATGGTCACCTTTCCATAAGATTGCTTCAAGAATGTATGAGGGCCTGGCTATAGAGCATTCTCTTGGAATCTTTGTCTCAGTTGTACATTTAATTTTTTCTCTTCATCATACCACTATTGTCTCTTTCGGAATGTTGAAACAGTGTCACAAAGTTTTTGGCAGCTTCTAATAAAATCTTCCAATCTTAGTCAAACTTCATGGAAATCTGCAATATGTTCATCACATTAATAAAAAATAACTCCTTATTTCTAGTCTATAATATTTTTTTCAAGTTTTACAACCATATATTGTATTACATCGCGATATGTAGATACCATGTACAAAACTTGTCATAAAATCCAAACTGTTGCTTCAAGCAATTCCAAACAAAAAAAGAATATCTGTAATCTCCACAATTTATTTCTTAAAATTTTTAATCGAAAAAAATTTAGAAATATTATAGCTATTAGACTGATTGTTTAACAGTAAAATGCGATCTTGCGATTTTTAGTTTTTATCAACTTCAATTGAATTTTAAAACAAAGTAAAAGCATGAGAGTCTTCGATTATTGTGTATACATGAAAAAAAAAGTATTTGGTTTCATCTTTCTTTTATTCTATGTGGATGATATTTTATGAAATTGGAAATAAACAAAAATTTGAAGGAAAATCCAAAAAAATTTGAAAAAAAATATCATTATGATAAATCTAAAGAATGTATGTTATAAGAAATATTTCCAAGCTTTAACATGAATAATTGCAACATTATACTTGTGTAATTTTTGTTTCGCATATATACCTCCTTATTTCAATTCTTCATGAGTTATTTGACACATGAATATTTGATGTTTGAGAATATTTATTACAAATACATAAAAAAAACATTTTTTTGATGATCGATGATTTTTTTACATGAGATTTATCCATCTTGTCATGAAGAAGACCAGCAGATAAATGTCAAATCCAAAAATTTGTGAAATGTGTTTTTGGACTTTTCAAGTATGTATTAGACATTAGTCTTGTGTTTGATTTGAAATTGTATAATGCGCAATCATTGATTCATTATTAAAATAATGTCAATGTATAAGATGAAGATGAAATCAAATTTACAACTAGTTATATGTTTATATTTTAATTGAATGCACAAGTTAAAAATTTGTATTACATTATTGTGATACTCAATTCACTAAAAGCATTTGAGTTTGTAGTCAGAAAATAGATTAGTTATATAGACCTATAAAAAAGATAAAATTAACGTAAGACATTGTGTATCTTCCTTGTGATTGTTTATATATGTTTGTTCTAGTTGTGAATAATAAATACAAATTGACATTGAGTAATATTTTTAAAATTGTAATATGTTATGAATATTTAATTGAGCCAATCAAGACTGATAATGAACTAAATTTTGTTGATGATTTTATCAGAATGATTCATTCATAGAGTCTTTATTTATCAATGTACCTTAATGCAGATTTTGTATAAAGTTGTAAGTAGAATAAACTAACAATCATGATCTAACTCTATCATATTTTGATTACAAATTAATTCTACTTAACTATCAAAAACTCGTATGGTAATTTTTTTTTCTACTGAATAACCTAAATGATTACTTTTAGAAAAGATTATCATATAGATTATGGAGCTTACAATCTCAAGAAATGATTCAAGTATCATTGAAATTAACTTAAACTTGGGTTAGACCTTGGTTACTAGCTTGATCATGGCTACTTAGTCCAATTAGCCTGTGAATATATAACACAGTTGATCGTAGCTTCCAGTGATACAAATCAAATCAGTCAAGCATGATTTTGATTTTGTTAACAAAAGTTCACTTAGATGACTTACAAATTTTTTTGGGTGGTTGTGTGTTTCTAATTTGAGTTATATTGTTGAGTAGTTGCAATGTAATCATGTTGAAATTTGGAAACAAGAAAATCTTGAATGTTTTGCTAAATGTAGAAGTGTTTTGTTTGAAGTGTTGAAAATTGCAAGTTAAGATATTTTCATTGGCCACAAATGAAAATTATTATACCAATAGTAACAATTATAAAACTTACGATTTTGTGTAATATAATTCCTATGATTTCTAAGTTATACTTTAAGTACAGATCACTCTTGGTACTTAATTCGACAAATATCACAAAGTTGTCCATATCCAACTTTTCATTAGTTTCATAGCCAGATTCATTATCAAACATGTCATTATATTGTTGCATGTGGTGTCATCAAAAGTAGATGACTGCAGTCTTTCATCTTGCATGGTAGGCTCTCTCTACCTGCAACATATTCTTTTTCAAAGAGCAAGGCTGAATGTAATTCTTGTAAAACATTACGGGGATCAAATGCAAACTGCAGATTCTTGTTTCTTTTGTCAAGATTGATTTTTTAAGTCAGAATTGGCCTACAAAATTTTTGAATAAGGCTTTGAACCTTTCAGATAAATTCAATGTTGACTTTGTGCAATTTCCAAGTAATCTGCACTTATATGAAGATACTTCATATCTAAAATCCCTCAGTAAATGAAACCATGTAAGTTACTCCCAAAGTTTTAAAGTGTTGATGTACTAGAGTCCGTTACAGAAAGTAAGATAACTAGGATGCTTGCTAGACACGACACTTCCAATAACCAATGGATCTTAGGTGTTGCATGCAGATGAGAGGAAAAATAACGCATTAGTATTGGATATGTATATCTGTTAACTGAGGTACAAGACATAGGCACTGGGGTGGATTCTTTATTGTGCTTGGGGTGTATTATCGGTCGTCTTCAGCAGCCGTTAGTTTCATTTGTTGCCTTGCCCTCGTTCTCCCAATCAACCTTGGCTATTTGACATGTTAGGGTTTTGCAATTAACGCGATCTGTATATGATCAGCGAAAAGTTAGGACATTTAAGGTTCCATATTTAATGTATGAAGGTACTCGGAGATGAAGGAAATGTGGAAAACTGTTGACATCATCCTGGTGTTGTGACGACGGTGATTCAAGAACATTTTGTAGAAAGTCAATGTCGTACCCCACTTCGGCTATGATAGGACTTTCCTGACATCGATGTCAGGGAAGTCAAGATAGTAATGGCATGCATGCATTCAGCGGTGCTTCCTAGATGAATCTCGATGGAGGACAACTACTCTCGCAGCTTGTGATGAAACTCTACGTGCGTTACAGAAAATGTAAAAATATAATGACAAGAGTATGGAAGATATCATCATTTATTCACCGTGAGCTACTCTAAAAATATCAATATAAGAAAAATGTCAAATTTCATAGTTTAATAATTTTTTATCAGAAATATAAGATTTAAAGATAAATAAATACCTAATATGAATCATCTATAAATGAAATTGTTACTTATTATGTCATCATGTTACATAAAATGAATCTGATTAATCAACGGAAGACTTATTGATTTTTCTAATTTACGACCAAAATAAATCTGCTGATAATCATTCTTTATTTACTTATAAGAGTAAAATCATATTAATAAGACTAATTTTTGACATTGACAAATATAAAAGTCACCAATGGATATATATATATATATATATATATAATTACTTTATTAAACATGTTTAGCATGCCTAAGGTACATATTGTTGCAATGTGGAGGATATAAATTTGAAAAAACTTCTATGCTGTTTTTTTATACAAAATATTTTAGGAAATTATGGTTTATATTCACATACTTGTATCAGCATAGTTAGATATTTGTGTTAAAATTTAAGAACTTGAGCCCTTTTGTTTTAACTTCAAAGAAAAACTGGAAAAAGTTTTAGGCATGAAAAAAATCCATTCTCTTTGTTTCATGGATGTCTGAAAGGGTTGTATTGTTAATGATATCAATAATACAAAGTGATGAAGAAAGACTACTAAAAAAATCTATAATAATATGCTATAAAGTATACAAAGGGTTTAAATTTTTTAAAGAATATACAAAAATCAGCTAGAATTGTCACACAAAAGTGATCATATAAAGAGAATTAATGCCTAAGCATCAATTGGGATAAATTTTTTTTATCCTATATGGCTCAAAGTTTTGATCATGAGAATAATGACTTGCTCAAAAATCTACTATAGAATCAAAGATATAACCTATGCAATTTGGCAAAAAATGTTGGTGATATATGAATAGATTATGCTTTTTTAATTACAGTGAATAAATATATGACTTTTTATCAATTAATTATCAAATATTCAACATTACTATACATAAAACGAGACATTTTCTGTGTAGATAATGACAAAATCTATTTTTGAGTAGTTCAAAAATTATTGCAAATTAAAAAAAATCATTAGTCATCTCATCATTGTTTATTTTTCACGTTATTACATTATTTTTGAGGTCTCAATTGAATAAGGTTGAAAAGCTTGCATAATATGATAAGATGATCCACTGTACTATGTAAATCTTATTATTGAAGTTAATTCAATTAAACATTTTTTCTTCTAGTGCAATTGATTTCTTGACATTGCTTGAATTGAGTTTTAAATCTATGATTGATGGTAAGAGAATGAAAATATTTGATTTTACGACTGAATTGTACATACATAAAAGATCATAATAGCAAGTTAAATATTACATACAAAAATGCAATTTTTGAATATGTTAATAATATGGAAAATTATATGTTATGAAACAAATAACAAAAAATTTATTCTTTTTATGTATTATTTTCTAATATGAACATAGATCATTGAATAAACAAAAAAAAATTTCAAATTAACAAATTTTTTTTCCTCATCAATATTATTGAGAAAGAAATTAATTCTTATGAATTTAATGATGTTGAACCAAAGCAAGATTTGTTATGCATGGAATAGATTACTACAGATCAAACATTGAAATGACAAATTGCTATTGATGAATCTCAAATTTCAACATCATATGATAAAAAACAATGAATACCCTCTACTATATTATCATCAAATTGAATTAATAAAATTCTTACAGTGGATTCAATTAATTTATTTAGAAACACATTTTATTTTCTGAAATTCAATATTCAATAGATATTTTTAAAAAATAATGCATCATTATCAAAACGTAGTGGATACTGACATGTGTTTGAGGATATGCATTAGATAAATAATGGACTAGCTTTGAGCAAATTGAGAAGATGCATATCAAATCTAAAAACTCTCACTTAAATGACTATGAAGTGAATTTTCAAATACCTCATGAATACTAAAAATTAAAAAATATGATCTTTTATTTGAAAGTTAATAAATAAGTTAAATATTTTTTAAGATATGGGAGCGGATTGGATATAGTGCAGGAGTAATTGATACTAGAGCAAGCCTCATAAATTCTGCCAAATCCCAGAATTGCCATAAATTAATTAATTTTGGCAATTTTTTCTAAAATAACACTCTTCTTATAATTTCCATGGAAGTTCAATGAAAATTGGTACTTTTCTTATAATTTCAATAGAGCTTTCAATATGTGTTTCAATTGGAGTGAAATCAAATTTTTTGTTATTCAATCTTTGCATTTTCAACCTTTGATGACAAAATGAACTAACATCAATACTAAATTATGAATATATATATATATATATATATATATATAAAAGATGAAAAATACAAGTTTCGTATATGAATAAGAATCAATTAACAAGTCACATTTTTGGCAAGAATATTTTCATTTCACTATTTATGTCTTTATGTTTTTATATATATCTATGCAGCGATAGATTTGGGAGTTTCAAATTACTTCTCATGAATAAAGTAAAGGCTTGTGAGTTTGATGGAGAAGTCGTAATTCTTTGCATTTCTGATTTGCCTGGACCAGCTCTTGATGTCCAATCACATTACTTTACTTTAGTACATTTTCATGTGCATTTTCCAATTGGGCCGAATTGGACTTGTAGACTTTGTTGCGGAAGCACACACGTTTTTTGCCATGAAGTAGCTCACGATAGACCTCATCAAAATCTCCTACTCTAAGGGCCAAGCCACACGATCGGCAGCAGCAGTGAACCCTCACATATCTTTGACAGGCCGGTTCTCTCCTTTACCGCAAGGAAGGGAGCGGCAATTTAAGATATACTAGGTAGCAAAAAAAATCGCTTGCTGCAAAGAACTAGACATTTCCGCCTAAAACACCTTGTTTTTCTAGGATCGATCAACTCCATGTGTATTTTTGCGACTTATCACCTTACTCCTCCCAAGACTTTCTCCCACTTCATTGCAATTCTACATAGATATTTCTCCCGACACCATGGATCCACAGTGAACTTTGCTTCATGACTTCACGCACCACGCGTCTGCTTTCAACTCTTCGGCTATGGGGTCCGAATTCAGTGCACAGGGAAATATCATTCCAACGTCACCTTTGTTCAAAAGTTTTGCACACCCGGATGTTCAAATGCCCTTTCTTTTTTCCAAAGTCCTTTGTGCATTCTCTCACGGGGATGGGGTATCCACCTGCAAGTCAAGGCACTTCCAGCGCTCCAGTGGAACTCACGGATGGCTTTGAAAAACGCAAATTGCTTGAATGTGATGCAATGCAGACAAAACCTACCAAAAAACAAAGTATTGTCTGTAAAAAATAAGATATTATTCAATTTTACAGCGTGAAAGAGCAAGTATGCTTTCTCTATCAATAAACTATATATTTATTGGCCGGTCTTTTTCACTCTAAAGGCACTTTCGGCCGTGTGGTAGAGTTTACGGGATTATCGCAAGCTGATCAACTGAGGCTTACAAAAACCATGTTATGTTCTAGCCCGGAACTTAGTGTCGGCTGCTGATCATGTGGCAGCAGCCTAAAACTCTCTACGTCGAGTACTTCTCCTTCTAGGGTCCAAATGCTTTTGCAATTATGTGTGTGCGCGAAAGCTCATTTTGTCATGTCATCTTTTTAAAGTATGGCACTTTGGCAAAGTTAATTATGACAGAGTGGCTTGAATAATTCTGGCAAAATTGGCGTCTAAAAATATAACTCAAGATTGTATGAGACCTATTATAGAGATTTATATACAATTCTCATTTGCGCGTACTTATCATTGGAGACGCACATGATAGATTAAATTTCATTATAATATAATTATAGTTATAATCTAGTAAATTTCACTTTAATTTTAACTAACTAAAATTGAATATAGTATTAATTATGTTCACAAAGATTATTTTATAATGATAAAGTTTCAATCATAAACAATGAACTAACATATATAAATTTATGATTTATACTAGAAAATAATAAACCATTACAAAGTTTAAACTTCAAATAGTGACACATATTGGTACCAAGATTAAGTGTCACTATTGAAAGATTTCACTTAAAAGAGGTTTTGTAGCATCTGTGTACAAAGTTTAGAGTTATATGTGCTGAATGTTAAAATGTTCCAAATGTACCACAAACTTCTACATTGATATTTCTACTTGATTAACTAGCATAGTTTTGAAACTAATTTTATGACAAAATATTCTTATTTAATGACTACGGTCAACAATGACTAAAGAGTATACTTTTAAATATAATTAGATGACAAATTATGCTAATTTGATGCTCAGTGTCAATAATCAATGAATGGCGTGTGTAATTATACTCTCATAGAAGAGTAATTCAATATATTCAATAATGAAATATATTGAATTATATGAAATAATTCAATGAATTTTTATCTAGAAAATTTCAAATGTCTGAATATGTAATTTCACGATTTTATTCACTATTCTACAGTCAAAGCATTTGAGTTTGAAAATTGTATAAGTTTTCTTATGTTTTTTTATAATTAATGGTTGTTGTGTATTTATTAATTTTTATTCAAATGAATAAAATTTCATAATTTGAGGTTTATGTCATAGTTTTGGAGTCTTATTAAGCATCCGATTACATTTGATTTCCAAAAGCAAAAATTATGACGGATCACAATCATGCAACAAAGTATTGATGCTCAAATTTGGCCAAACACAGTTCGTTTCTTTGTCACTGGGTCACTCTTGCGTGATGTGGAGCTTGAGCCTTGCCAAGATAATTCATGATGTGTGTGTGATCATCACCTCTATAGTAAATCAAAATCAATTTGATACATTCAATCCAAACCATCAATTGTCAATAAGAAGAACTTTCATCTAGTGACTTCCCGTTGAAAAGTCTAGCATTGCTTGTTTGTTGGAAAGACATCATGAACTATCGAGGCTGTCAAATTTTTAGAGTTTAATGTAGCAAAAGATTGTTTTTTCTCCGAAGAGCGTTAGATTGATTCTTGATCCATCCTTGTCCATGTTGTCTAAAAAAAGTAAGCTTTCATATGAAGCTTTGTTGGTAAACTAGGTAAGAATTTTGTTCAAAAAGTCTAAGCCCGTGGCATATATTTGAAGGAGAGATGGTCACTATTTATATCATGTCACTATTATCAATAGTGATGTACTATTATAATTTGAAAAATTTTCAAGCTACAAAATAATGATTCTTCACTTTTGGGTTACTAATGGGAAGATGTCATTATTAAAAATTGACACTTTTGGCAAGTTAATCTATTTATCTTTATCTATCATCTTTATATGACACAATATCAAATTTCACTTGTGTCTTATCGTATTAATGAACTAACAAAAGTTGAATAGATTTGGATCTAATAATATTTACAAATTTAGAAATAAAGTTTAAAATATAAATTGTGAGAAAAGTGAAATGAAAATCCACAAGAAAAACAAAAGAGCACAACAAGTAAATTCATGCAGACACGAGGTGAACATATATGTGGTTATCTCAACCCAATTACGCTAACAATAACATGATATTTTACAAAAAACCTACATTATTATTTGATGCAAGTTATGTCTTGTACTTTTTAAATATAGTTGATGGCAAAAAACCCTAAGCCTATCAAAGAAATCTGATTCAAATTAATTAAACTACAACTAATTTTAAGCTTGAGTTATCACCAGAAACAATAATAATCCCATCTTGGAATGTGAAGATCAAAACTACATATACTCTTTTAAATGAATGTGATTCAAAAATTTGATATTAAACATTATGATCTTATAAAAATGTTTCACTTTTAATAAAGTATGCTTCAATTTTAGTCATAACAGATTTTGATAATGTACTTGATTTTTATATGAATCACATGAATATTTTCATAAATTTTTTTATGAAATTGTCAAAAAGAATCTAAATGAAATAATATGTTGACTTTGATGAAAATGATGAATAAAAATTCATGTTTAGATTTCTTAGTTGCTTGTATAATTAAAACAAGCTCATAAAAAGTAAAATTCAAGGTCGGATGAATCCATGCAATTTTTCGAATCATTCTATTTTTTTTTCACTCATATGTATATATGTTCTACAAACATAAATATGAAGAAGATGAATATTATGATATTTAAATCTATAATTTCATTTTTAATTTATTTCCTTTTTTTAAAAAAATGACATGCTTATTTTGGCAAAAAAACGTTTAAAAATATTGATTGTAAAATTCAATTCAAGATGAAAGTTTTTAATATTTTTGAAGTGTATATGAAACTTCATACAAATTTTAAAATAATAAATGATTAGTATGAAGATGCAAATATACAAAACTTGTGTTTAACATGTTTAGCATGATATTTTTTTATATAATTTAAAACTATTTTGAGATCATATTTCAAAAATATGAGGGTTAGTTTTTTATTGAATTTATTTAATGCAAGATTTTTTAATTCAATTCATATGACAATGTAATAAATAACTTCATGTATATTTGATAGTGTGCATTAAATTGAATATTGCTATGTGATTCGAATATGATTTAAATTTTATTTCAAATCTAGAAAAAAAACTTGAAAGTTGTGAACTGAAATTCTAAGTCATTTTAAAATTTTATTTTAATTTTATTTTTAGGTTTTAACAAATTTCAAATTAAAGTCATTTATATAGAATTCAAAATATGTTTACACTTAGAGTTCAATGTATTAGTTGAAAATAAGCTTTTTCTTGACCTGAATAGATTAATTTATAATGAAAGCTACATATGTAGTAACATAAAGATCTAATCATTTTTAGTTTGTTAAGATTGTGATAACTTTTAATGATATAAAAATGAAACTAATCTGTATTGGATAATATTCAAATTCTATGCCAAGGATTTGTTTGCTTGGTAGATAGAAATTTGAAAAAGTTAATTGTAAAAAAACGAGTTACCAACAGATGTGCTTGTTATTAGTCATGAGATTGATGTTTAACATTATCGTTATTCACATGTTTGGAATATGTATATAAACAAGGAGTATAATATGAGTTATTTGAGATATTTCTCATTTTAGAATTTTGTGGCCTTTTCTTTTAGAGGATGTTATTTTTTTCTCAATATTTCATAAATACATATTAAATATCATCGGATTAAATAGATTCATCTATGATAGTAAAACATGTTATCTATCTTTACTTTCATTATTATAGCCGATTATATCATATGATTTATGCAACAACATGATAATAAAATGAATTACATCAATATATATAGTATTTTAGTATAATCAGAATTTCTAAGATAAAGATTGAACTAGTCAAGATTTATCATAAACTTAATTCAACTTTTGCATTTATCAAAGTTGTTCCTTTTGAAAATTTAACAAAAGAAGAGTATTCTAAAATTATTTTATATCTTATAGAATTATTTTAGACGGTTCAAGAAATGGCTTAATTTTAACAAGTTCTAGTTTACAAAGGCATACAATAGATTTTCAGCATAATTATAATATTGATTGTAGATACCAAGAATTGAATCAAAAGTAAGATTGTTAACTTGATTCTTGTTAATTCTTAGTACTGTAAGTACAATTAATAAGTCTACTTAGTTTGCTACTCTTTGATAGAAATGATGATAATTCTCCGAGACATAAAGGATTTGAGTACATTAATTTTGGTGTTTCCATGGGCCTAGCTCTGCATATATGAATCACATACATGCTGTGTTGACTGTGAGTGAATGCTTGTGAATGAAACCTCAACTTGTTGGTTGAAGAATAAAAGCACACACATTTGTAGGGTTTAACCACTTTCTCATAAATAGAAAACTCCGTAAAGATACGAATTTGGATGAGTGAGTTAAGTGTATTATAAAAATGTATGCTCATCATCATAATAAGAAGTGGATTATGTTGGATTGAAAGACATACATGGATTGTTAAAACTGCAATGTTAGAGCCGTGTGCAAAATATTCTAGAAACAATTCATTTGCCTTGCAACAAGAAATAATAAACATAAAAAAAAAAATCAACTACTGAAATAATCGAGGACTCTTAGATATGAACACATTTGCAGAAGTCTGCGCACAATATTCCAATGACGACCATTATTCATTCACCCGGGCCTCTGGAAAATAGGGCAATGAACAGGAAAGGGAACAAAATCTCATATTGCGGGGGGAAATAAAAAACTCCAGAAAGAAGTGTCTTGCGGATACGGCGCGCCAGGTGGGAGGCTTCAAGAATTCAAAGAAGGTCGGTAAATGGAGAAAGGCGAGATGGAGCGTTGAGGTCATGCGTTTGAGAGGAGCATGTCCCACTCGAGGTGACAGAAGGCAGGTCCGAGAGTCGTCGAGGAGAAGCGAACTGTATTACTGGATCTGCGGGTGCGCTGTAATCCAAAGAAATTCCACCCGTAATAGGGATCGTCTACTACTTGGGTGAGGCTCAACAGGCATTAATTGCTGAGGCCTGATTGTCCTGATGTTGGGCAATGGCTGGCTGCACGTGCTCCTCTCGTGTCCGATTCCTCCCATGCCAGATATACAATTTGCATCTCCTCGTCCCTCCCTCCCTCTCTCCCCCCCCTCCCTCCGGCTTCCCGATTCACCGTCTGCACTGGAAGGTAGAAGTAGTAGCTGGAGAAAGAGACGAGCTCACCAGACTAGCACTGCTCTCTGCCTTCCTCACTCGCGGTCCAGTCAAGTCCAAGGCTCGTTTGTTCTCCAGCCCTTCCGACTCGCTGCCACATTACCTGCGGCTGAATTACCGGAAGCTGGAGAGCAAACGCATTGATTGACTGACGAGCCGTATTACCGTCCGTAGGCTTCGTTTCGTCCGCTTTTGCTTTCGTAGGTGGGCTGCACTAACGAGCGTTGAAAGTGTTCCAACGACCTCTGCTGTCTTCGTCCCCCTTCGTACTGCCAGGTATGTGACCACATTCGGATCTCGATTTCTTATTCTCTGCTTGTGACGGCGCTTCGAGGTGCACAGCCACAGTAGCAGGAGCAGCAGCAACAGACGCAGAGTTCTGGTTCACATTCGTAGCATTAGTGTGGGAATACCGAATTCGGGAGTTTCAAGATCGTCCTGGTAAGTGAGCGGATTTGGAACACGGATGATGGTGGATGACATTGGCTGATGCAATTTAGATCTGGTGTTCACACGGGCCCGCAGTGTTTGGCCCTAAACAATCTGTCATTCCTGTTTCGTCCCCCTGAAATCCCTACTCTTGTCCATTTGCTCCTTACTACTCCCTGTCCTCTTGTCACGGCAGAGTTCAAGTTTCCGTAGATCAAACGTCCTAGGACGCCAGTGAGATGAATCCAGTTGACAACCTTCATGTTGATTTGCGTTGAGGAAAAAATCCTCGTGCAATGTGGGTATTATACAAATCGTCCGATGTGATTGTGAAGCAAGGACTAACCCAAAGATTGATAGAGGGTACGAGGATGAGCATGTACCAGTATGGGGTTGCATTGCATCGTACTTCGTCGGCTCGGCAAGTTTAGTTGGCTGCGATTGTTTTGGAGCTAGATAACGAAGAGTGCCTTTTCGGTGTTGCAGAGCGTTCCAGAATGGCCGGTGTGGAGGCCAAAACCGAAGTTCCCGTCGAGGAAGTTCACGTCAACGGAACTGCAAAGCAAGAGACTTCCGAGACTTCGACCACCACAACTGAGGAGGCCTCCACGAAGAGTGATGAGCAAAGTACGACGAAAGTTGTGAAGACCGCAGCGAAGGGCAGGCACGCCGGCGTGGGCGAGAAGACCATCCTGAGAAATGTCGGCCTCATGGAGGTACACTCTGACAAATTTGTCAACCTCTTTTCCTACTCCCTTCCAGTGTTTTCTGTTGTGTAGTAGCGATGTGACTCCATCTTCGAGCTATTACCAGCTTCGAGACTGTCCGTCACATGCTCATGGATCTCGACTTTCCAGATCCGATGCATGGGCAGAGTGGTTTTTTTTTATTGACGGTCTGATGGCTATGGCGAGGCGTCTGTGTTCATATTTTTGGGTGAAAGTCCCGCCTCTCTGTGGAGGCATTGCGATTGACGAGGAAGTGCATTCTGGCGTTTTTATTCGTGCAGTACATATTGGAGTCGTCCGTTTACCCCAGGGAGCATGAGCAGCTGAAGGAGCTGCGACTGGAAACCGCAAAGCACCCCTGGTATGTATGACATGGCTGCCTGATAGAGCCGATTCGGAGAATATTTCACATGTGGGACATGGGTGACTAGCTAGTACATTGAAGCTTGGTGAAACTTCTTGGTTGATTGGCCGATTGATGAATATTCCCCGTTTCGAATCCTGTGTCACGCAGGAACATGATGCTGTCTCCCGCCGATGAGGCCAGATTCCTCCAAGTCTTGCTTAAGCTCATGAATGCCAAGAAGACCATGGAGATCGGCGTGTACACTGGATACTCCTTGCTGGCCACTGCCCTCGCCATTCCTGAGGATGGAGAGGTGAGATTATCATGCCTTTGTTTGGTTCGGCATCGTGAAGTGTCTGCTACCGTATTTGCCGCGCAGCTGAACCATTCGCCGTTTCCGGTTTCTGGCTTGAGTTCTCGTCAATCAGCGAAGTCGTGTTCGTCAATTTCAAGCTTTAAATGTGGAATTTGCTGAGATCCGAGTTGTTCGATGGCGGGCGCAGATCATTGCTATGGACATCAACAGAGATTGTCTGAATGTCGGATGGCCGTCTATTGAGAAGGCCGGAGTTGCGCACAAAATTGACTTCAGGGAGGGTCCAGCTTTGGAACTCCTGGATGTCATTCTCGCAGATGTGAGTACCTCCTCACTCATTCAAACCCACATAAGCAATTGTGCAATGTGACGTTTATAGAACAACGATTTCATCCTCTTTCATATTCATCATCTTTGTGCAGATGGACTCTTTACTTCCTCTGGGTCATGTGAACACGATAATCAGCTGCAGTAGATCCACAACGTTTTTGTCAGCAAGGAAGACATAACTTTAGGCAGTCATGCCCTCAAGCGATAGGGTGTGATTTGAGACTGGATTGATCCTAAATGTTGTGACCATTGGAATGCAGGAGAAGCATCACGATAGCTTTGACTTTATTTTCGTCGATGCCGACAAGAACAACTACATTAACTACCACCCGAAGTTGCTGCAATTGGTGAAAGTGGGTGGATTGATAGCTTATGACAACACCCTGTGGAATGGTACCGTTTCTATGACTGACGCGGAATTGGAAGAGCATCCCAAGTACGTGAGACACTACAAACCCTTCATCATGGAGCTCAACAAGTTCTTGGCAGAAGATTCGAGGATCGACCTTTCTCTCGTTTCCATTGGCGATGGTATCACCCTTTGCCGCAGAGTGGTATGATCGACTCACCAGGTTTTCCATCCTAGATTGGTGAGAAACCCAATTGTGGAAGGTTTCCGGTCAGCATATCTGAAGCTTCAGTTTATCAGCTTTTACTGTCACAGGCCTGAACTTCTGTGAGCACGCGGAAAGTTTCCCGTCGCCCCTGTAGTTTTCACATTAATCTGCAACCAGTCCACGTCCTCGAACTCTACTTCTCGAAGGTGCCAATTATATGAAGCCCAGGTTGGTTCGCAAATAATGATGCGACCTAGGGAACTTAAGTTCTTTCGTCCCCAAAATTATTTCCTTTACCAACCCCCTTGTTGGCACCGCTCACCAGTCCCATTTGGCAGATGGAGAGGTTGGCATTCACCTGCATTCATTGGGGCGCTTACCGCTTCATATTGAAGCATGAATTCCGGTCGTCTATTGCCTTTCATCGTCTTAGATAACCTGAACACCAGAGGATTGATGAAATGTGAGATATTCCATTGAAGAGTATGGTTTATGATAGTTGATTGAATTAGATTTGAATGTGGACTATGACTGGCGAGTTCCATAGCAAAAGAAGGTGAGGTTGTCACAAAGCATAGTGACGTCGATTTATTCACACGTACCTCTATATTAGAGGGAATTATGTATACAAACAAGATTTGAAAACATTGCGACATTTACTGATGGACGGAGTGTCGTGGCATGATTTTGGGTGGGACCTTCAGGGGTATTTATAATGCTTCCTTACTAGTAAGCTCCCTGCTCTTGTGTCAAGTGTTTGACTCGATGGAGAACAGCGAATCGTCATGAGCCTGAGCTACGTGTACAGGAAAGTCAAGTGTATTAAATGATTGCATGTGACGAGAGAAAGTCTTTGCGCTCCTCTTGCAATCCTAGTATGTTATGAAGCATAATGATTGGATGCAAACAAATCACAACCATGTTATAAAGTTCGGTTCAGAAAAAGCGTACGCGTGGTATACGGCTCGACATTACATTACGTTCTGAGCTCACAAAGATCTCAGGGCAAGGGTTTAGGGTTTAGGGTCTGACTGTAATGTCTAAAACCGAGAGCAGTCAGAACATGCATGCACATGCTCAAGGGCCATCAATCTCGTCAGTAAGGAGGGTCAGGCTTCGCCAACATGAAATCCCGAAGATGAATGAGAATCACGGGGAATGAACTGCACTTTAGGGCTGTGAATCAAATCACGAATGATTCAGGGTTTCGACGCCACAACCCGGAGATAAGCTTCAAATAATGGACATGAGCAAGATTGACAGAAGAAAACAAAAGGAAGTGAAAGAGAAGGCAAGATAACAGCATGGGAGTAGTATACTGTTAAATAGTTTGTTCATTCAGGATTGTAAAATTGGTATGGAGTTCTCGAGTAAGTGCGAATACATTACAGCGGCAGTCAAACCAACCTCGCAGTTGACTCGTTTGATCTTGTTTTGCCCAGATCTTTCCCGTTTATTTCCACTGTTTCCCAAAAATGGTTAGTGTTGCATTTGAGGATAATTGGAAACAGTACCAAAGAATGAATTCATTCTTTAGTTCGGTAGAAGTGATGTCTCCTAAGTCATTTCTTCCCGCAGAAGAATAATCTGTGCGATGAAGGTGTTTGGACAAAGTGATGCCGAACTACTATCGGTCACGATGTAGGAGAAAAAGGCTCTTTGGAGGTGAGTGCTCAATAGGAGTAGACTCGAACGAAGATAGGAAGTCAGTCAGAGCCTAAAGGGACTTGTTCAGAAACAGAGAACATAATTATGATGAAAAGGGTATTTGCATCGCTACATAGATCTCAAATGAACCACAGCAGCTTCTCGATATCTCTGCATGAACACCGATCCTGACAAACCTCGCAATGCCGACAGAGTCAAAAATCTTGGTGGAGATCAGCGCGAGTCTAGAAATCCTTTTTGCGCTTCGCACACCTCGGAGACCAGCTGTAAACAACTGATTCTTCTCTCAACTGTTGTATGCAAGAGCTTGAGAGAGGGGGAGGTGGATAATCGTCAGCTCTGCCGATACTTCTTGAGATCTGCAAAAAAGAGGCTTCTTTAAGACTCAAAGTCACATGAAAAATAAACAACTTCAGCATGCCCCAATCTCGTACAAATGGAAATTCTGATGCGGTTGGCCTATCTTTTTGTGCATGGTTGTACATGTGAGGAAGAAACACATATTAGTCTGTCCATGGGGTCATGAAGGCTCATATTCAGAAATGCTCCGAAACTTAGCACCGTTAACCAAAGTACATTAGGCACTTCCAGCACATAAAACTGCAAAATATAAGCAGAATATGGAAGGGTTCAGATTTTGTTGGCGCGTGGTTCTCCCAACACTTTTTTCACAATTATGTATATATAACTTCGAACTTGGAAAAACCAGTCATAACAGTTTGATAAAAATGTTCTAGTTCTTCAATTTTTATTCACAAGCACGTGCATTGTAATTTGACACTTTCAACAAAATAAGATTTGTGATTTCCTTTTGTTTCTTTCGAAAGAAACAGAAAAATTGGTAACCAAACTACGACTCCAAGCACTGTAGTGGAAGACGACGAGCGACGTCAATGGTTTTACTTTTATATGTTTTAAATTGATTTTGTATTCATTCCGGCGCACTTCACTAGAGAGATTGACTTATGGTAAGAGCAGACTTATATTATCCCACAGCCGATAAATGAACTCTCGGTTGCGCTATCACTCGAAGAATTCTTGTCAGTCTATCTTCCACCAAGGAATGGCAACAGTATCAATCGGATGTGTCAGTGAAGTTAGTAAAAAGATGGGCAGAGTGCATAAAGCATAAAGCCACGAACCTGGACATCGAGACGCTGGAATGATGGCCACCTTCGAGTGTTCACAGCGCAACAATGCATTGACTTTTAAGAGCCAATCCAACCATGACAAACGCAGTTTAGAAAGTAAGAATAAGCAAATGAAACAACCCATACATACCTGCTTCAAAGGATGTGATCACTTCGATGCAGCTAGACGTTCTACTGCATGAACTTATTTTGGGGGTAAATAGTATAGACGATATCACTCAAATAGAAAAAGATTAAGTCGCATCTTGGAAATCACTTCAAGGTGTGAGTTTCTTTTCCCAGTTTGCCATCTATTGCATTACTTAATGCAAATGACTGTTTACAGATATCTTGATTTCAAACATGGTTGGAAGGATGCAAGAATATCATGCTGGAGTGTGATGTGTTATTGGGGCCTATCCCCGTCTACCTTCTGGTTTCATACTTGTGGTACCAAATGGGTTTTCTCAATTTATTTAGATCACTTAGTCTATCTTTTTCTAATATGCTACTCGTTTTGTATCTTATTTAGTCTGGGCTTTATTAACTATCTTTTGCCACTTTCTGGGCGATAATATGAACACTTTTGCGCATACTGTGTAGAATATTAATTTTAGAAGTAGTAAGTTCAATGTATATTGAAATAGGTGAAGCTTGTGACTACTTTTAACATCGATATAAGATTCATAAGAGAATTATCAAATGAATTGGGTTAATTTTTTGTAGTGTGTGTATATATTTTTTGAAAATACAAGAAATAGTCAACTATAATCACAACCTTCTATATAATAATTTATTAGTTTAAATATATCATTTTTTGAATGCCTCTTAGTTTACTTTGCTTAATCGTGAACTCAAAGACTATCCAAGAGTATAAGATGATCTCAAATTATCTACAAAACCCATCCCCCTCATCACTCAAAGCATAACATATTAAAAGCATCAAAATATTTGAAAAACACTAAACTTTCTTTACTCTACTTTGGCAAGATGTCACTATTTATTTCTATATATGTGGCATATAAATATTTGACTTGATAACAACACTCTATTCAGTATCAGGTTTCAATACCGAACAGCCTATGCCTCAATCACAACTTGAATAACTGAGATCAAGCGTCATATACGAATGTATGACTCTCAAAGACTCTCACCAGTCTTTTGTTCAACCTCTTGAAGATATTTAACTTCTCAGTCTTCAACCCTTGATAGTTGTTCTTCAAACTCTTGAATAATTTCACAAGCAGGCTAAACGAAGATACATCATCGACTCCACTCAAACTGCCAACATCAATGCTACTAGTATCATTGCTAGTGTTTTCACTAGTTGCACCATTAGTATGCTCACTAGTACCTTCACCAGCAGTTGCACCAATACTTCCACTAGTACCCCTCCTAGTAACTTCTCTAGTGTTGCTACTCGCAACTCCACTGGTAACAACACCATTGGCAACTTCACTAGTATTAACATCAACGTGGATGATAGGCAGGTAATTTGGAGCCAATATTGTCTTCATGCACCAATCTACATAACATAGTCACTTTCAAACTCGCCGATACCTCAACTCATTCCGCGTAAATCCACCACGATACTTGACAAGACCACCAAACTGCTTTGTGATGACACACATCAAATTTCCAAGGCTCTCTCAAAAGTTTAGATTGTACAATTTTTGGAAGTCTAGGTGATATTGCAATTGGAAAGTAGTCTCGTTAGATCTTATGAAGTTTTGTTGGAATCCACAATGAACAAAATCATTTTGTATATCAGTTTTGTTTGTTGTGGAGTTGGACTTCAACGTATAATGGAGCAGATGATATAATCATTAGAATTCGTTTAGATAAAGGTAGCCGATACCTCAATCCACTCCACGTGAATCCATCACGGTCCTTGAAAATATCCCCAACTCCTCCGTGATAAAGCCAAGCAAATTTCTAAAAGTCTCTAGAAAGTTTGGATTGTACAACTGTCAGAAGTTTAGGTGATAGTGCAACTAGAGAGAAGTCTGATTAGATCTTATGAAGTTTCATCCGATTCCATAATTAACAAAATTGATTTGTATATTAGTTTTGATCGTTATGAAGTTGGATTTCAACGTATAGTCAAGCCAATGATATGATTGTTAGATGCCGTTTAGATAAAGATAGCCAATACTTCAACCCACTCTGCTTGAATCTAATGATACTTGAAAGGACAATCAAACACCTTTGTGATGGCGTAGAGCAAATTTCTAAAAAACTCTCAAAAGTTTGGGTTGTACAACTCTTTGAAGTTTAGATGATAGTGCAACTTGACAGAAGTCGGATTAAATTTTATGAAGTTTTGTCCAATTCCACAATGAATGAAACTCATTTGTATATCACTTTTGTTTGTTGTGGAGTCGGACTTCAACGTAAAGTTGAGCCGATGATATGATCGTTAGAACCCGTTTAGATAAAGTTAGCCGATACCTTAGTCCACTCCGCGTGAATCAATCACGGTTCTTGAAAGAACAATGGAACTACTCTGTGATGATGCAAAGCAAATTTCCAAGAATCTCTTGAATGTTTGGATGATAAGTACAACTCTCGGAAGTTTAGGTGATAGTGCAACTGGAGAGAAGTTTGGTTAGATCTTATGAAGTTTCGTTCGATTCCACAATGGATGAAAATGATTTGTATATCAGTTTTGTTTGTTGTGGAGTTAGACTCCAACGTAAAGTCGAGCCGATGATATGATCGTTAGAACACGTTTAGATAAAGATAGCCGATACCTTAGCTCACTCCGCGTGAATCCACCACGGTTCTTGAAAGAACAATCGAACTACTCCGTGATGACGCAAAGCAAATTTTCAAGAATCTTTTGAAAGTTTGGATTGTATAACTCTTGGAAGTTTAGGTGATAGTGCAACTGGAGAGAAGTCAGGGTAGATCTTATGAAGTTTTGTCCGATTTCACAATAAATGTTACTGATTTGTATATCTGTTTTGTTCGTTGTGGAGTCGGACTCTAACGTAAAGTCGAGCCGATAATATGATCGTTAGAACCCGTTTAGATAAAAGTAGCCAATACGTTAGCACCTCCGCGTGAATTCAACACGGTTCTTGAAAGAACAATTGAACTTCTCCGTGATGACGCAAAGCAAATTTTCAAGAATATTTCAAAAGTTTGGATTGTACAACTCTCGGAAGTTTAGGTGATAGTGCAACTGGAGAGAAGTATGGTTAGATCTTATGAAGTTTCGTACGATTCCACAATGAATGAAATTGATTTGTATATCAGTTTTGGTCGTTGTGGATTCGGACCCCAACGTAAAGTCCAGCCAATGATATGATCGTTAAAACCCGTTTAGATAAAGGTAGCCGATACCTTAGCCCAATCCGCGTGAATCCATCACGGTTCTTGAAAGAACATCGAACAACTCCGTGATGACACAAAGCAAATTTACAAGAATCTTTTGAAAGTTTGGATTGTACAACTATCAGAAGTTTAGGTGATAGTGCAACGGGAGAGGAATATGGTTAGATATTTGAAGTTTCGTATAAGTCCACAATGAATGAAACTGATTTGTATATCAATATTGTTAGTTCTGGAGTCGGACTCTAACATATAGTAGAGCCAATGATATAATCATTAGAGTTTGTTTAGATAAAGGTAACCGATAACTCAATCCACTCCGCGTGAATCTATCACGGTATTCCTTCCGAATACCAAATTGCTTCGTGATAACTGTTGGAATTTAGTTGATAAAATAACTCATTTTCAAATTTAAATGTCCAAAACTTAAACAATTTCTAACTATGGCATTTGTTGGCATTAACTCGGGTTTTCGGGTCAACCCTGGTTAGTAACCTACACTTAGTCACCTGTGGGTTAGACCTAGGGTATATAATCCCCAACTTCTCTTCTGTAAAGCCCCCTGCGAGTTTTAGTCAGCTTTCGAATTCGCACTCGGACGTCCAGTTTGGAGTCGGGATCGGAGGCAGCTCGCACAGAGTCGCTGGGAGAGCATCAAACTCCCATGGAGTCCGCGAGTTCATATATACACCTGCTCTTCGTTGTCCTTCGTTCTCTCGGGGTGAACCACGTATACTTGTCTCCTGCGTACATACTGTCTACTGTCTGCTCTTTTTTCATTCTCGTGTGTTACTGCCACTGTTGTTGCACTTGGGTTTTTACTGTCACTGATTGTAATACCTCGGGAAATACCTGAAACCATTAAATACAATCGAAATATCTGATCGGGTAAATGCATAAGGAACATTTGATACTAGTACATTTACATCCTTTAGCAGAAATCGGTAAACCATGTTTACCATGACCCAAGAGGTCATGGTAAACTAATTAAGGAACAGAATGCTTCGCAAAGTTGGCATTTCAGTTTTCAGAGAAGATTCTAATTATACAATCATATCGAACCGAAACATTCTCATATG
This sequence comes from Marchantia polymorpha subsp. ruderalis, assembly GCA_037833965.1. Lineage (NCBI taxonomy): Eukaryota > Viridiplantae > Streptophyta > Marchantiopsida > Marchantiales > Marchantiaceae > Marchantia > Marchantia polymorpha. The sequence goes on from AP031357.1 coordinate 2,746,448, forward strand.
ACATGCATACAAAATGCGCAAACAGGGGAGTCCGAATGTCAAACTGGGAATGCGTAGATTATTGGTAAGATATGTTCAAATATGTCAAGTCTGGGTCTGCTTTGCTTTGGCGGATGTACTGCAGTTCCTGACCTATGGCTACAAATCTGGATGGTGCGCAGTGATGCACGACTGCAGCAGCCATGCAGTGAGTGCTGAAGTCATCGCTGACATTTCTATCAAGCTGATCCAACTTCATTATATTAGACTCTAGATCTATGCCCTTGTTGAGGGTCTACGCACTCCGTTCTCCTGGTGAAGACTACTCTCACCTATGTGCATGAACTAGGGCAAAAGCATATCTACAGTTGTCTTTCCTTGACAATCTGCTCTGAATTCCATGCGGCTGCCTTTCTCTTGAAGGCATCCAGAAGAGCTCGAAATTTCATCAGAAAGAGAATCCAGAATCTTGCATGGATATATACGACGTTTCTCCAGCAGTCAACACAATCGGAGATCCTCTCTGTTTGAAGGCAAGAAGTCATATAGATGACGTCTTTCAGGAGTGCAGAGCATTTGTCTAACATTTGTACTTGGATGCCTTACCCACGTCTAATGTCCGATAGAGATTAGTAGTGCAGGACACACTTGTGGAAGCCTTCATGAATCACTCCTTACTAGCACCGTCTGAAAAGTTAGTGAAGGTCATGGATGGTAGAAGGGTGCTTGTCAAATGTTTCTAGGAGACCAGTATTGTGGATGCTTTGGCATAGATACAATCGTAGACGGACTTTTCGTGGCCATACAATCTTCGTGGGTCTCGTTCTGCCATCCCTCGACAAACGTTAAGAGTGATGGAGCTCAGTTTCGGATCATTATAACCCTTCAACCACTTAAACAATCATAGACATATATTTTTAACATGTAGAATTCTCGCTGAACACAGTTTGTGCTTTGTTCTTCTACCATTCACCACCAGCAGCTCCAAACACTCTTCACCCCTCTAACTGGAAGGAGCGTTACAGTTGCTCAAAATCTGGAATTCACGACTTAGGAAGTTTGAGCTCCTTCGGTGGAGCTGCGACTGGCCAGAAAGCCAGTCACCAGAAGCATGGAGATAGCCGGCACTGGTCTGACTCTGAGTCAGATCAGAGTCAGACCAGTGCCGGCTATTTCCGATCTGACTCAGATAGGATGCACAGACAGAGCTGAACTGATGAGTAGAGAACGTAGGTACGTATCCAACTCTGCAGTAGACAGATGAGCTGACAATGACGTAGTTCGAACCCTGGGTTTAACTGTTGGTAAACTTTACTTTTTTACCGGCACTTCATAATCTCCTTCAATACTTCTCAAAGATAATTTTCTCCACAGGAGCTTGCATCAACTCTCTTCGGTACAGCCAGTCTCTGTAGTCTCTCAAGAGACTGATTATTTGTATGGATCACGACAGCCGTTGCTTCTGCACATGCTGAGTGTTATGTGTGCTTATTTCAATAAGAATGTGAGTCCAACCATGAACTCAACCCATTACGCACACGACAGTGAAGCCGACCCAGTAACAACACAGATAGAGAGTCTTGCTTCAAGTGTAGATCTTTGAAAATGTCACATATGGAGAAAGGCCAAGCCATTCGAGATCTACCCATCTGAGTGGCAGCATCACATCAATCTACTCTAAAACAAGTACCACAATTATGAAAAATGCTGTACGGTGCAACTCGTATGCATTGAAGACAATGGGCTTAATGGATTCACATGAAATCGTCATCTTACTTACATTGGGCGGAGAGATTGAGGCTCCTGTCCCACCGTGTTTATAAATGTGCAGGTTTTAGCATGCTACCCTGCAGTATCATCCGGAGGAAGTACCTGCACATGTTCCTCCAAAACTCTGTACCTCGTCGGGACCCTGACGAGGCACAAAGTTGGAAGGTTCTACCATGATGGACCAGAAGCCGTAAATATGTGCCGGTAAGTTGTGATTGAATGTGTGTGTATTGAATTTATCTATGGTTGTCAGTTGCCAAAGGAAGTTCAGGAACTGTTGGCTCATTTGCAAATCTATTTCATCTACCGTACTGTTACAAAAGCACAAACTCGGAAGGCTTACAGTCACCAGATACGAGTGCTGGCACTGATCCAGGTTCCTCGTCATCCGCTCGCTGCGTGCCATTGGTGCTCTCAAGGCAATGCAATGGCATTGCGTGTAGATGTCCTACTATTTCCACAACGTGCCGTCTAAGCTGACTAGGCCGGTAAATCCTACCAGCTTCGAACAAGAATGAAAGAGGTACAATGGAAGGAAAGAGCTATGATACTCGTGTCGATTGTGTCTATGATGGTCGGTTTGACTTTCAAGAGGGGTCAAATGCTTTGAAGGCCATCCTAAGCTAAGCTAAGTCCAGAGTTCTGGTTTTCTCTCTTGGTCAGATTCAGGTTTTCCCCACTACGAGATTGCTGATGGAAGCTTCACCAAGTTCGACTTGTATCAAAAGCAGCCCAGTGAATGAAGGGAGCTTTTGTTTCTCACTTGTGAGCCGACCATCCTCGTCGTCACCTTCGGGATCCAGTTACGGGCAAGACTTCATGCACCGGGGATGTCCACTTAATTAACTCAGCCCTTGCGTTCACTGACTTCTTCCAATTCGCAGAGGGGAACGCGGACGACCCTGTTATACATCCACGACTTGGCAGATGGATGCAGTCCGACAACCACTTAAATGCCGTCAATTTGCGGTTAGTGAAGACAGAGAAAGTGAGACAATTGCGAGTGGAACGATCGACTTTTCTCAATATTACTCTCGCTGATTGCTGGACCTGGACGATGAAGAAGTGGGGAGAGAGTCGTAGTAAAGTTTGGACGATGATCCGTCGCTCTTCAGGTGCGGATGTCTGTGAGAAGGATCGAGGAGCAGCTCAGAGGACTTGGAGATTTGAGAATCGTAAGGGGGAGTGTAAGGTACAGCTTCCAGCTCTTCCAAGTGGGCTGCTGGTAAATCGCCCTCCAGGCCCAGATGTCGACCACCTTCATCGTCGCTGCCACTCTCTACTTCCTCCAGGTCTTTAGAGCGTCTTCGCAGGGTCTTCACCGTTCTGAATCTCCCCTGGACCTCTTGCTCTTCCTTCAGTACCGGATGCAAGTATGATTTGTCGAGGTACTTTTGTAGGTCCAGGTCTGGAGTGTCCTTCTCCTCCTGTCGATCCTTCTCGTTTGCCTCCTGCAGATGGACACATTCAAAATGCTTGTCAAGAAGTCTGTTGTAATTTACATAATCACAAAATCTTCTGTGTGAATAAGTATTTCCCTTCCTCCCTTTCTGTCATAACAAAAACTAAGCATTTCTTCGATGTTGCATCCTCGTGAATAAAATTGTTCTCGCTTGATGAAATCGTGAGGAATTCTGTACACATTTGCAGAGCCACTGTTATAGGTTCTATTTATGCACATGTCTGAAGCTAGAGCAGATGCTTAGCATGCGGTGCTGCTTTCTTACCACCATTGGATAAAACTGAAAGGCTGCACGGAAGCGCTTTTTGCAGTAAACGTGGAAGATCATCGTGCCGATGGGTAGAGCAACAAGAAATGGTGTAGAGCTCAGCATTTCTTTCATGAAGGTGGCAGCCGAAAGTGATTTATTCCTGACGTCAGTCTGTGCAAAGCCCACAGGTCCCTTGATTGTGAACAAACCGATCAGGGTCAACTGCTCGATGATCATGGCAACTATGATTCGTCCGTGTACGTGAGGCCAGAATGCTGCGCCACTGTCATAATCAGGATCATAGACATTGATAACCTGTGGAAGCAAGAGGACGTTTCAACCTGGTTTACGGCAAATCCTTCGTCTGAAATTGTGCATGCTTGTACCGGCCAGAAACAAAGAAAGAAAAGTAAAGAGGATTGGAATTGCAATTAGTTCCTCATTCTGAAGAGAACAGTCATACAAGAATTTCGATGACTACTCGGACTCCATAACTACACCAAGCAGACACCTGGTCATTCGACAAAGCGCACTGCAAAAACTTGCACCTTTATGCTGGGAAAAAATTCCTTCTGACCTGATTGCGGTAGGCCAAGTATCCGAAGGCGAAGAACACCATGATAAAGGGGAGGATTATAGGCGTGGTGACCGAGTAGACAATTCCCAGCAGGAAGTACAGCTCCAAACGCGGAATGTTCTCGTTCAGCAGAAGATTTCCCGGGGCCATTGCCTCGTCTCTGTCCTTCTCCGTCTTCACAAGGAACATGTTCTTGAGATGATAAATTACTAGAGCATAGACCCGGACTATCTCCATCGATACACCTGCCCACCCGTCGACCATGATGAAGGTGATGAAGAAAGTGGCCTTCATGGGGATCAGGTACCCTAGATTTTTCAAAATGCTGCACATCGACAACCGGCGCTTGTCAAGCACGAGCATGATCTTTGGGGTCCGACCGGTAGAGTGGAGCTTTGAAAATAGACCATGATCCGTGGGCAAGCTCTTCTCAAAGATATCCACAAGATGGCAACCGTGTCAATGACAGGCGGGAGGTTTCAGGAGTTTTATGTACTTGGCAATAGAAGGACTGTTGATAATTGCCCATAGCTGCTCAATGAGGGATCCAGTGATGACACTGCCGAAGAATACATTGACCACCATGAAGTAATAGAGCTTCGTTGCTGCTCTCCGATCCAGTGCAGATCGAGACAGATGACCCTCAAATCTGGACATGAACATGAGAATCATGGGCAACAGGGCCACGAAAATTCTCAACGCCAACCCAGCCATAAAACCTTGCAGAAAAGACTTGACTGCAGGCCTGTTCACAACGAAGACGAAGGTGAGTACAGAATCATCTCTGGAGCCTCCTCTGAATGCGCAACTTGTTCACGGCAATCGGAATACACAGAATGTTGTCCACACTGAGTTCCAGCCTTTGCCAGACTACGATAACAGAGTCTGTCTGACTCAGTACCATCGAGGGGATTGCAGTCTAGAAGTTATGGCGAGAACATATATATATTTATGCTCATGCATGAAAAGAACTACTTCCAGTGGGCTTGCTAGTGTGGATTTGCTCGCAGCTATCAGTCTCTGTGCAGGACGAACACAAACTGTACTGAAGACTGAACGAGCAGCTACTGCATCAGTTGATTCGTGAGCACGTACATTTCAACCAGAGGCTTGATAAAGGTGAACTTCTTGACGATTCCATCCAAGTTGGCCAGCGATTGCACAGCCAAAACGGGGATCATGAAAAAAAAGATCAAGAAAAATAGAGCAACTCCCATGCCCACGTTGCGCATGGTGAGGCTCAGATATGGGATGGCCAAACTGGGCCAGTACACGTCCCGGACCTCTGGAGCCCATTCTGTGATCCACTTGTTCGGGTTTCTGGTTTGATGAGTTTGAGCACAAACAGCTGCCGACCATCTGCTTTTGAAGGAGACGAATGCTGACGGCATAATCGACTTGGGGTCGCTCATTACTTCGTCCTGCTCCTTCCCTGCCTGCAAAAATTATGGGCATAATTAATCGGCTTCTTGTCACATGTTGCAGGAATGTGACAAGAACAGACTTCCAAACATCAGACATTGTCTTTTGAACATATAGACACCGAAGCCAGGCTACATCAGAATCCTGTACAAGCAAGCTGTCGATTGCAGTTACCTCAATCTTCATCCTCTCAATTTCTGTTTTGTAGTAGTTGATGGCATCTACTTCTTCTCCCCACAGACCAAGGAAGCCCTTCTGTAGTACGCAGAGCAGTTCGAAGAGGTATGGACAGTCAGGAGCGGCCAGAGAAGCAGTTTTCACTCGGTTATAGCGATCGACTGCGAGTAATTTAAGCATTCCACTTTATTCTTCTGTTCGTATCTGGACACATCATTCTTATGCTATGCACGTGATTACAACTCCAGCTCGTGCATCTTCTTTTCTTAGAGGCTGCCAAGCATGACTCTCGGAGCCAAATGAAAGGATCAACCAGGAGTATAGATAAAAGCCGTCAAATGTATTCAGGTCATCGTTAACACAAAATTTATAATAAAATCAAAGAAATAAAAGCAAGGAGGCTGCACACACCTTTTTAATCGGCCTCTTAAGGGGATGCCTGTCAAACTTGTTCTGGTAGTAATTTAGCCAGTTTTCCATGCGCGATATCTTGTCCAATGTCTTGCCAAGCCTGTTTGCATCGTAGACAATCTGTATGCAAGCGATCTGCGACACAGATGACGTGCATAGACTGATCTTCAGATGCAGTACAAAAATGCAGATGCAGGTTGTTACAGCATTGCGACGACCAGTTCATTTCCTTCTCCTTGATATGGTCATTGTTCTTGGGAAGCCAACGGGTGAGTCAAAAATCTGGAGAATAAGCTGCGAAACCGAATAAGTAGAAGCACCTGAGCAAGAAGATAATCGGGCGTATTGCTTTTGAAGAAATCCTCAACAGTAGTGAAGACAGACCTCTTCGGATCTGGAGGCACCTGTCGGACCAATATCTGTATAACAGAGATCAAAACATCAGATCACTCCATTCCATGTGCCGATTGAATATTGAAACCTCCGGTTCATTCAGCCCCGAAGACGAACTGACATCAAAGGCGATAAGATTGACCAAGAAAGTCGTCATGCATTATCCTTGTCTTCAGTCCCAGCTCTTCTCTCTTCTTCTGAGAAATAGAAAAGCCAAAGGCAAAGGAAACGGAAAGCAAAAAGAACAAAGAAAAAAATTAAGACAATACTTTTCGTTCTCCTGTGCAAAGATTGGAGGCTCCTCATGCATTCTCATCATGACTCGATCTGTAGGCTGAGTCAAAGGTCCAGTCAAGGTCACGGGTTGCTTTGTGGTCGACACGAGTCGGAACGACTTGGAGAGCAAATTACTTTGCTCTAGTAATGGCTGTTTACTGTCTTTCCTAAGTTTTGTGGTCCAATTGCAGCAGTTGGTCCCTGGCTCTTTCTGTCCGGATATCCGACTTCGACATATTTGTTCAGTGAGAATAGCCAAATCAGAGCTACACCTGGTCTGCAATGTATGTCTTCAGCTATTGATTCGATGATTAGGCTGCAAGCAATTCCTGAGCCTAATCAAACACTAATGCCCCATCTCAAGTGCAGAGCAATGACTGTTGCACTTACTGTAAACTGATCCGGCGACCGCTTCTTGGTGGCTAGGAAATGGAGGCGCATGTTAGCGACAGCTTTGTACTCCATGTAGAGCATTTTGCAGGTCCATATTGTGAATATATACGTCATCAACAAGTGCGCCCACAACCTGCAATGGAAAATACACACTACCAACAATCGTTGAATAAATTGGATATAATCAGTGCAGATCCAAGGCACCCATCCTACAGACGACCTTCCCGCACGCAGTGTAATTTATAATGGAGGATGGCTGACGGCCACAGGCACGACAGTCTTCTCCTTTGAACAGGCCAATAGTGCACTTATAGTGGACAGGATATATGTAAGTGTATGAGACCTCGAGGTTTACAGTATTCATGAAGCTCACCTGGGCGACTTGTCCTGCACATTGGATATGGACAGCTTATCGACGTCACTGAAAGACGGATTGTTCGGATTCTTGGCCATCTTGAATTGCAGGTTGTTATCCGTAGCATTGATGGGCAGCAGGATGAGAAACCCGAGTCCCGCCATCGGCGAAAAGATCTTCAACCTGTCGCACAATTCACTCTTCCGTCAGCACTCCCTAGTTGATTAGATCCACGCTGTTCAAGTCTTTGCGCTGCAAAAATCCCCCACCCGATACCAGACCCGAAGTAATGTTGCGAAGCTACTTCGATTCTACGCACAGACCTCAAATTACCAGTCCAACCTGCACACTGGGCTATGGCCGCATGCACAGCATACATTGATCGCGACGAACGAGACAGATCACATTCCAGCATCTGTCTCGTTCGTCGCCACTCGAGGACTAGGATCATAACAACATACTACACAACGATCCAAAACTGTGAACCTGTTTATACAACGACGGGTGAAGCCACGAATATGCGGATCGAGGAAAGGAATGGAATAGAGGAGATGAGAATCTGATGATAGCCTCACTCAGTCATTCACTCACCCCAAGAGGAAGATGCGGAGGAAGACAGCGGAGTCGAGGCCCGCATGCTCGATGAGCTCTTCCTCGGGCATGAGGATGGCGTCCCACATCCAGCTCAGGAGCCGCAAGTAGGCCTTGTAGTCCAAGTTGACGTAGTGCGAGAGGGAGAGTCGCTTGTGCCCTCCCGTTTGCCTGGACGGCTTGCGGACGCCTTTGATGTACCACTTGGGGTAGAAGACGCGCGCATTCTGGGGCTGCAGTCGCAGCACGGAGAATGCCAGCAGAAACAAGAAGCTGCTGAGCAAATTGATGAGCGCCGAGGTCGCTATGTCCGCGAAGGTGGCCATCTCGGCCCTCCCTCAGCCGCCCACTGTCAGCGATGTGATATTTTCGACCAATTGACGCAGCAATCTTCCCTCTCCGATTCTTATGATGATCTTCCTCGTCTCAAGAGGTCATGGCTACATCTCCATCTCCATCTCCATCTCCGTGACCACAGTCACCAAAACACCGAGCCTCGTATTGGAGAGCTGCTGTAAGAGGAAATGTACGCTCCGCTCCTCTCCTCTCCGAGACGGCGACTGCAAATCGTCGATAAAATGCCGTGTCATCTAAAAGCTGCAAACATCGGAGGTCGGTCTGATCGGGCGCGTGGAGCACCGCGATTCAGTGGCCGATCGGTGGAAGCAATTTCACCAGTCGACTGCAATCGTTCTATGTACTCATTCATGTACATGCACGGCGTCGACCGATGACTCTACTTCTGTCAATGTCCCTGGTCTCCGCTCCGTGGTATTGGAGCTTTACTAGCCTCGGTGACACAATTACAAGGAAGTCAATCGTGATCTGATACTCGCTGTACTCGTTTCATCGACGGGCGAAGAAGAGCAATGTATGAATCTCGAGAGTGTCGGTCGGTCGGTCAAGTCGGACTCGACGTGAATCTCGGGCTGTCTCGAGCTGCAATCAATACGTGCTCGTGAAACGTAGACACGGGCGAGAAGTTGCTCAAGGATCTCGAAGTCCTGGACGAGCCAATGCAGTCCCTCCAGCGAAGTGATAGACAGCAAATTCCAAAGCCGCAGTGGAATGGAAGATAATCCACTCCTCCCGTGAGAACTGCGACAATTTCCTCTTCCGAGATCGTCTAGCGAAACAAGACCCTCGAAGGATAGTGCTGGACTGGACTCTGGAGGGCCAGACCGGGGTCCGAAGCATGCGCATTCAGAAACATCGAATTCCCATTCAGTCAGACGGAACGGAATTGAATGGACTCGAGGAAGATCGAAGCACCTCACGCAGCTGCAGCGGGAAGTAGAGAATTGCCGCCTGTCACGAGATGGGGAGAGGCAGAGAGACAGAGCGCTGGGTATACCGATCAGGAGAGGCGAGGTCCAAAACTTCATGATCTGGTGCGTGAGGATTTAATGCACAACCGGAGGTTCCTTGAGGAGCGAAGCGCGGGCAATAGAGCGTGCACAGTCGAGCAGCCAAAACATCTGCTCACTGCTGGGCGTGTCTTCTTGCCCGCTCCATGTTCTCTCTCCAGCAAGCAGCAGCTCTGCTCCCGTGCTCCAGTGAATCTCTCCCTCGTCGGCTCGTGCTTCTGCGCCGGCGGCGGCGCTACCTTCCAGCACATGTACAGCTTGCGGTACGCAGCGCTTGTACGGTGAGTGCTGTCTCCCTCCCGGCTCGTACCGGCTGTAGCCCGTCCGTCGTCTCCGGAAAATCAGCATTACCTCCGGGTCCCAACTTCCATCGTCCTGCTTCCGGTTTCTTCTCGAGTCTTTCTTCACGTGGTTGGACGTTCATGTTTCCCAGGCTTAATTTCCTTCCCAATCAACATAATTTGAACTTGTTCAAATCATGTTGAACTAAATCTGGACTTGGTCAAGGACTTGTCTAATTCTTTGTTCAACAAGTATCATTCAAAAGTGTGGAGAAGAGGTTTGCTGGGTTTGCTGCATATATATCACTGTACGATATTTATGCAGGAAACATATTATATTCACTAATTATCTGCATGCATATCATTGATCATCCATGCCATCAAAACCATTATGTGATTGCCTTTTTGTCACAAGGACTGATATCATGCACACAGAGAACTCCATGTTTGAATGAATCTGCGTTCATCACTGAAATATTCTCCAAAATCCGCAAGCAAATCTTGAAATGCATCTCGGCTTTTTCATAATCTATGCCGTCATGAAACCAACTAGCCCAAGGGCATGTATAGCCACTGAAAGCTCACATTTGGTGATTTTTCTCCGTAGAGTTGCGAATCATCAATTGATTTGGGTTTGAGTAACTTCCCCAAGCTCACAATCTACTTGCAACAGTCAGTTCAATCATCAAACATTCCACTTCAAACCTCATGCCACCAATCTTTGTAACATTTCATCGGGTGACGAAACTCTTGTTATAAACCAGAATTGATATAGCTTTCTTCTATGCCATGGACAAATTTCCAAACAGTCATACAAGAGATTCATGCCCCCACGAAATTGTTCATAATCTTGGCCCTCTTGCTGCAAGAATTTGCTGCTCGATGCTAATTGTTTTGACCAATATCCAAAGTTGTTGCATACTGCTCAAAGTTGCCCAAATTGCTGCTAATTGCTCCGAGTTGCTAACTTTTGCCCTGTCATGATCACAATTGATGTTACGATATCTGTTACGATGTCACGTTGCTGTCACCGCGTTGTCAAAGTCACAATCAGTAAAATTATCAGATCCACTGATTCCGACGAAACAGAAAGGAGATGAGAGAAGAGATGAGATGTTTCAACGTTGAATGTTAGAGTTTGATCGTGTTGAAATCATTATGTCTAAGATTTCCTTATTCAAAAATTTTCAAGATTTAAAAGGTTCTGATTGTAACTTGGATGAAGCTGCCACCTAACCAGAGCCCAACATTGGGTGCCCAAACCCACCCATCCCCATGGGTTTTGGGTGACATTATATTTCCAAAGGTGGGCACAAGTAATGCTAAGTGCAGTGTTTGTCAAGATACCACCAAGATTTGTCGTAATTTGGATAGCATGGATTGAGCACAGTTAATGCTGTGGGTGAGGTTAGGTCGCTGCTGGTTATGGTCTGGTCTGGGTGCAGATCTGAAGTAAAATGTTGGCCTCTGCACCTCATCAGAGTTTACACCTAATCATGATATGGTTAGGTGTAAACTCTGATGATTAGACTAGCTTAACCATGGTTGTGTTATTTGACCTCAACCTGAAGAGACTTATGCCTGGTATACTCTTATCTAGCCAAAAGTCTTACATGCTTGATGTGTTTGTAAATTGGGTCGCATTTGTCGCTTTACTTGCTCATGTTCTTAATAGTACTCTGAATTTTCGTGGTGATTTAGTATTCTATCAACATTACCGGCACTCAATACTTTTCTTACTATTTTCTCCGCTTTGGAAAAACTAATATGCTCAAGATTTTGGAAGTATCTTATTACAAATCGACAATATTGCAAATTACTCTCCTCGGGACTATCAAATTTCAAGATTTACTCTTCAAGAGTTGCTTTCTTCGTTCATATTCCTTCGCTTGAAACGTTGGAGCAAATTTTTGATCACGTGAATAGAAGGGTTTACTTCAAACTTGGACTTACTCTTTCGCAGTGTTACTGCTTTTAGGACTGTAGTATTAGACAGAGATATCATTCAACCAGAACAGTAATAACTTCGAAGATTACATCAAACTTGCCCCAAATTTGGTATTCACGTCATTTGTACTACCCATTAGTGTTCAACCTTCATACCACTTGCTGCCATTTCAATCCATGCATTTTACGTCCACAGACTATACACAGACGGCACCACTTTCTATTCGAACAGAAAACACAGTTACTTAGACGCACATGACGATCGTAGGTGAGGTTTGAAGTGTTTACCTGCCGATCATTCCTTCTAGACTAGATTCTATACGTTTCATATCATTTGCCTTTGAATAGTTGAAAAGGCCAGTAAGGAACAGCCGAGACAGTGGAAAGTAGAGCATTACTACTCGAAAGTGCTCGCGACTTCAGCGGGAAAGGCAAGAATGGAGGGACCACCGGTTAACAAGCGACAAATCTTCCAGTAGAGAGCTGGGAAGAGTAGGCACACACTCGAATGTGTCAATCAGCAGGGACCAGTTTATAAAACAGTAGCCCCGCTGTCAAGTCGACAGTGATGGTGACTAATTGCGCGGCATTTAGCATATTCAGTAAGAACGAAAACAACTCGTCTGATTTGCTCTAGAGCGTAAAGAGTCCCACACTCGATGCAACAGAACCCAAAGAAATACTTTTCTTGCGTTAAGATGCAATTCACAATGTGAGAAAACCTGCCTGCCCGTGCTAAGGAGTGACAATGAGAGAAATGTGACAGGCATAGTTAAAAATTATTTCTTGACTTACAAAACGTCAAACGCACAATGACTTGGGTACATCCCGGAGGTATTCACAAAAACACGGGCTCTGTATGCTACTTCTCAATTGACCGCACTACGTATGTCTCGGACGCCTATTCTTCCTATTCGTTTCTTTCTTCTCTGGGACTATCCTGCTACTTATCTCCTTCTTAACCTTTCCCTTCGGTTTAGTACTGGTCGCAGTCTTGGATTCGTTCAAATCACCGTGGACAATGGCTCTCCTTTCTTTACGGTTTTTCCCAACAACAGCTGGAACTGCAATCTCCGGTTTCATGGCAGCCTGCACGTTAAATAAAAAATAAACGTTAGAAAAGGAATAAATAGAAATAAATAATAAACGTTAGAATAGGAAAACCTTAAATTCGTTCACAATCAAAACAAGAGAAAGGGAAGGGAAACGAAAAGGGGGAAAGTGAACATATAAGAAGTTCACAAAAGAACATATACCTTTTTCTTTACAACTTCTCTATTACGTTGCCGTTGTCGACCCGAATCTCGTTTCCTCTTCCTCGAGATGACCTTGAGCTCCTGCGTCATACGTCAGCTGATAAGACTAACAGTGCCAGGATTATAAGATATATGAAAAGGTTTGATGGAAAGATTTTGATTCAACACTGTGCGTACACGTACGACTGAGTCGAGACGAATACCTCGGCAGCTGCCATCGTACGTGCGTATCGCTCAGCGTGGGTTTCACCTTCCTCTTCTTCCTCGCCATCGCTATCCAGTTGAATCTTTAACTTCCCTTCAGCCAGCTGCTTCATGGACCTGGCATGGCGCTACATCCATGACTAACAGTTTCAGTAAACGTTGCGTGTTAACAACACGCAACCGTGTCTCAAGCGGGAAGGGTTTTTGTCTACACATGATCATCATAAAAACCCGCAATGGGTTACTTGGACAGCAAAATTCGACCACAGCAGTCAGACCTAACAAAGCTAACAGAGATGAAGGGTTCACAAGGAGTGCACAAGAGACAATAACACACAATGAACGCATGCAGACGCCACCCGAAGGACATCTAATGCACCAATGCAAAGAGAAAGTATGCAGACGAACACAATTACGCCGTTTATGCTGGAGTCTTCATGGTCATGCATCGTCTACGAACACTCGACATCGGAAAAAACTGCTGTTTACGTTGAATGATAACCACGGGACACATGACACAGAGTGTGCACAGTGCTCAGAGCGAAGCGTCTCCGTTCAACGAGCAGTGCAAAACATTGCTCTCGTACAAGAGGTGTCAGAAATATTGCTTACTCATCACAGCAGACTGACGTTCAAATCAGCATAGAAACAGACAGGACTGAGTTATATTATCAGTAAAAGCCTAACAACTTATATTGTCACTAAAGGCCTAATACAACTGATCAGAACGAGGAGAATCAGTTCAACGTACTGTAGACACTGTATCAAGAATATTCCCACATGTGACAATGTTAGACCGAACGGATAGCCAAACAAATTTCTCATCCTCGAACAGGGACCGTCTCGACAAGCAAAGATTACAAGGGATGCCTGTTACATTCAGCTTTGAATGAAGAGTCTCTGTTAAGAGAACGCTACAGACCTACTCGAACAAGAGGTATCAGACATGACCTGTTGGTTTAATTGATACTTCCGGTCGAACCCAGTTTGGATCACGAGACCCGAAGCAAGATACTTGGTGAAACTATGAACCTGAAGTTTACCAGTCCATATGCTCAGAATGAAGCGTCTCCGTTCAACGAGCAATGCTCTCGTACAAGAGGTGTCAGAAATATTGCTTACTCATCCCCGCATGATAAACTTGTAACACAGAAAAATTCTATCAGCCAAGGCCATTGTTTGGAGACAGCAACAGTCATTGTAGAATATGTGACTGGGGGGGAGAGGGGGGGGTTCAAAACTGTCCATGTGCTCAGAATGAAGCGTCTCCGTTCAACGAGCAAAGCTCTCGTACAAGAGGTGTCAGAAATATTGCTTACTCATCCCCGCGGGACAAACTTGTTTCAAAACGAGAGTTCTTTCGGCCAAGACCCTAGTTTGAATACGAGAACCTGAAGCAACAATCATAGAAGGAACTGTGACGGAGGAGTACAACCCTGTCCATGTGCTCAGAATGAAGCGTCTCCGTTCAACGAGCAATGCTCTCGTACAAGAGGTGTCAGAAATATTGCTTACTCATCACAGCGACAATTTGTGTAATCATACCCTATGACCTCGGAAGGCCGTGCTGGCCAGGAAACTGATCAGTATCATGGTAAGGAGGAAACTTTGCTCAGAATGAAGCGTCTCCGTTCAACGAGCAATGCTCTCGTACAAGAGGTGTCAGAAAAATTGCTTACTCATCACGGCGACAATCTATGTAATCACACCCTACAACCTCGAAAGGCCGTGCTGTTCAGGAAACTGATCAGGACCATGTTAAGGAGGCAACTTTGCTCAGAATGAAGCGTCTCCGTTCAACGGGAAGCGCATAGCGCTCCCCTCGTACAAGAGGTGTCAGAAATATTGCTTACTCATCACAGCAGACTGACGGTGAAGTCAAGAGGCAACATAGGGACAGAAAAGACTCAACGTTAAAACCAGTGCCATGGATGAAACCCAAGTTGTAGATTAAACATTTTAGTTGATACTACAAAGAACGTAGACATCAAGCTCAAGAGTTTCGACGGATCAAACAGGTACCTACCTGTCGCATTTAGGACAGTATCTGCGGACTAAAGCGGGCGACCAGGGTAAGTGAAAGTACCAGCAAAAGAGTATGAGCATCACCTTAGAAACAAGATGGGCTTGCATTGTCTCCTCCTTCAAGCACAGCACTTTTGGACATAACCTACACTTGAGAATCTTTTTCTCGTCCCCAATGCAAATCACGGTATTGCCCTCAAACCTGTCCAAAACCCTTTCTTCTTCATCTTCTTCAACGGCTTCGGCCCACTGACAAGAGACCTTTCTTTGAGCCAACAACTCCTCGGAACGATCCACATCGCTTGACTCCTCAGGCGAGTCATCCTCATGTGCCAAAGTTCCATTCTTTAGATCTGCTGAACCAAGATCGGGATCATCTTCTGATTCGTCTGAACTCTCGGCGCCGGACCCTGCGGCTTGATCCCCTGACTTCCCCAATTCAGATTCCTTAAGCGCTTTGTCAATCCCCTCTCCGAATTCGCCGACGTCTTCAGATGCCTCTGCGAGTTTCCTCTCGGCAATTCGAATGGCCGCAGCCCTCCTCTCCGCGACTGGGTGGGAAAACCACAAAAATCTCAAAAACTACAGAAACTACCGTAGAGAAGAATTACCATTTGTGCAAACAGGGAATGAAGCTGGTTCGACATAACATGGAGAAACGAAGTAGACGGACGTAAAGAGTAACATACGAAGCAGGCTTCAAGCGAACGTAGTGAGAATTCAAACTAACAATGCAGAGTTTTTTACCAAATGACGATCATGCGGGAACAGGCAGAAGGCTAAGCCCAGCCAGATGCGAGCTTGTCACCTGAGGTAGAACTCTCAACCTCCACTACTTCCTCCTCTTGGGAGCTCTCGTCGCTTTCGTGGCTGGACGCTGTTTGATAAAAACAAGAAATTTAGATCCTACTGGATGTAAGGCAATTTCGTAAACATCAGACCTCATTGCCGACTTAACCTCTCAGAACGGTCAGAGCAGGAAAAGCGCAACGCGAGCACATACATAAAAGTGATACCACCAAAGAAGCAAAAGACATCAAGATCCCCGCCTATAATACAGCATTAAGAAACCCAGAATCTTCACGGCCTTTCAAAAGAAAGGATGACGTAAAAAAAAACCCAGTGGAACGTGCGAGTAACACATACATCTCGCCTTCGGCAGCACTCTAAGCCTCCGGGAAAAACGGCAGACTTGACAAATCGCAATAAAGGCGTGGAATGTAATTCATACACGCGATGTAAGGCACACCCGAATTCTCTAGGCGCTACGGGAAGACTCACAACGCATTCATACCTGGCCACGCAGCGTCGTCGACCTGCTCGGGTCCGCCGGAATCCGCATCGGAAGCAGTATCGAGGGACGAGGACGAAGAGCCAGAGGACGCAGAATTCCTCTCCGAGTGCTCAAGCGCATAATGCTGACGCTTGTACATAGCGCTCTAGCAGCCTTCCTGCGTCGATAACAGTCTCGTGCACA
The DNA here is from genome assembly GCA_037833965.1 of Marchantia polymorpha subsp. ruderalis. NCBI lineage: Eukaryota > Viridiplantae > Streptophyta > Marchantiopsida > Marchantiales > Marchantiaceae > Marchantia > Marchantia polymorpha. The sequence continues at coordinate 2,763,061 of AP031357.1, forward strand.
AACTCGCTCCTTCCCTTCCTGCACAAGAGTAGGACGGTCACTTGACCCGCTACTAGGTTCGTACCCGAGAAAGAGCCTCCTTAGGGCTGACGTCAGCGCTCATTGAGACCGCTCATCGCATAAGCGGACGGCTGATACTCGAAGAACAACTTTCCAGAGTAGAAATTTCCAACCATGGTTGTCGAGGATTCTCTACATCGACGGCGGAGATGTCTCTAGAGGTTACCCGGGTTAAATTTCCCGGTTAGGGCAGAAAGGAAGCGCAAACCCTAGGGAGAGGGCTTGTTTCGCTGGGGAGGGAGGGATGAGCGAGGGGACGAGGGAAGGGCAGTCGAGGGGTATAGTGAGGAGGTCGATTTCCGACTTCCCTCTTTTCCAGCTTAGCCGACTGGCAGACCTTTCTTCGTCGTAGGAGCAGCAGGATCGGGAGGTATGGGTCGTGTAATCAGAGCCCAAAGGAAGGGAGCGGGAAGTATTTTCCGATCCCACACCCACAGGAGGAAAGGACCTGCTCGATTTAGATCTCTCGACTATGCCGAGAGAAACGGATACATTAAGGGAGTCGTTTCCGATGTCATCCACGATTCAGGACGAGGAGCACCATTGTGCAGGGTCACATTTAGACATGCGTTTCGTTACAAGCACCAGAAGGAGTTGTTCGTCGCTGCAGAGGGTATGTACTCTGGGCAATTCGTTTACTGTGGAAAGAAGGCTGCTCTCACCGTCGGAAACGTCTTGCCTTTGAGGTCTGTGCCCGAGGGAGCTGTTATCTGCAATGTCGAGCACCGTATGGGAGACAGGGGTGCCTTTGCTCGCGCTTCTGGTGACTACGCTATCGTCATCAGCCACAACCCCGATAACGGAACATCTCGGTATGACATTTATTCCTAAGCCCTCTGTGATTGGCAGCTGCATCTAGTGATCTATAAACCACTGTCACACGTAATTGATTCAATTTCGAAGCTGAAGCTCGAACTTTACTTTATGTGTGTCGGGATTTCATGACTTAGCTGTTGCCTGGAAGAAGTTTTGGGGAGTGGGTTCTATATCCTATTGCGTCGCCGCTTTGGCACCATTCTATTATGAAACTTAGCTCTTAATGCACCACTCAAAAGTATCTTAAACAAGACCGCCCCTGTGATCAAATTCATGGGGGAAGACAAATTTGAGAAATACAGAAAACACAGCCGCAATACAGGCTCGAAATGAACAACTTGCGGTAGTCGTATATCATCGAATTTGGCAATCTGCCGACGTCTACTCTGCAATATGCCAGATGATTGAGTCCTGTGGCTTCATCGTATTTATGCAGCATTAAGTTACCATCTGGTGCGAAGAAGATCGTCCCCAGCGGTTGCCGTGCCATGATTGGTCAAGTTGCCGGTGGAGGAAGAACAGAGAAGCCTATGTTGAAGGCTGGAAACGCCTACCACAAGTACAAGGTGAAGCGTAACTCGTGGCCCAAGGTTAGAGGTGTGGCTATGAATCCCGTTGAGCATCCCCACGGAGGAGGTAACCACCAGCATATTGGTCACGCCAGTACTGTCCGACGTGACGCACCACCCGGACAAAAGGTTGGTCTCATTGCTGCTCGCAGAACCGGTCGTCTGCGAGGACAAGCAGCTACAGCAGCTGCCAAGACAGACAAGACATAAGTCGATTTGGTGTAGGTTAGAGATGCGGATCACGCGATGGAGTAACGGAATCGAATTGAGTCTCCAATTGAAAACTGGTATTACAATTACATTTTGCCCAATCATGTCAGTACATATACAAATTTTGAGCATTCCTTGCCTGTGATGTAACTATGGTTCACTGTGCATGTATGAGTTTCATGGTACTATGTCTGGGAGAATTTACACTCCTGAAATCTTGACACTCTCAAGATGATTCTCATTGGTTGTCCGCTTCTGGAGTCCATCGGTTGAATTTTCTGTGTCCCGTATCGATTTGTCCACACGGCAGTATGTGTGAACTGCAGTTTGTGCCGAAAGCGAGGTTAGTCACGAGTCCAGTGCAGAAGCCAATTTCTCGCATTGTGAGGACTGGATATCTACATATTGCAATCAGTGTAGAAAATGGCTTTTAAGCCTTTTCTGAGAATCTTTCTGTAGCTCTTTCCGATCTTCTCTTAGAACTTGGACACAGAAGCTAGCGAACGCTCGCTGTGTAGAAACGAATTATCTCTCGCTGCCGTGACCCCGATGACACATTATTTAACGAAGTAGTGTCTGACGTTCACAAATCTTGTTCGTACGAGTGGCGTAGTTGGGGCTTTACATGGTTCAACAGAAATCCAACATTTTATTTCAGTTATATCGTCGTGAAAAATTCATAGTATCTACTGCCTCAGATGTCACATGCGTCCATATAACTGTAGTCAGTTCCGGTTTCCACCCCGTTGTGGTAACGGATTGCGTTGGTTTGAACCATGCTCCATGGAACGTGTACCAGTGCGAAGCCGGGTACGTACACAAGCTAAGAAATTCTTTGTGCAAGGACGACGGTGTGCGGTCATTGTAATGCTCCCCGTCTGAGAATCCAATCGAGTTTGCTGGTTCCAATGTCGAGTCAAAGCTGCACCTCGTGCCACATCTAGCGGAGTTGACAACGTGAAGTGCTGTCACCCACGACATGGTGGAGAGGTTTCCAAAGGTAACCTCTCCATTCTTCTATTGGACATGTGTTGTCGTCGAAGGATGAGTAACTTGCATTGTCATGTCATGCACATTTTACTCCAATCCGTGTATTCCTGTACTGAATTGTGCGAAGTATGAACTAGGTGAGAAAAGCAAGTAGACGTAAAATAAGTCGCAAACAGCTGTACAAAATCCACATTGTAAAGTAGAAATACCACGAACCCAATTCTGTCACTGGAGAAGAAAAGTGGAATGCTACTATCCAACGCTATGTTTCCTAGAACTGCAAAATTGTGTCCTGCCAGCAGCGAACGAGGAAACTTGCATCAGTGCGGAACGTATGTTTGAGAGCAGCGAATATAGTAGTCGCCGATTACAGCCTGTGGAGAAGCGGAGAAGAAAAATTTTCCACACTTCTACATCGAGTATCGTTAGCGTCCAATAACAGCATGCTATTAACGTCGATTAATGTCTACTATTATCACTAGACTTTACGGTGCGGTTACGAAATTCATGTATTGCTGTGAAGTTCATATTACTGCACAACAAAATCTTCTATTTTATAATACGGAAAGCAGAGGAAAGATAGAATACAAAAATTGCGCAATACCGTACCACGGTACCCTCCTCTTTGAAATGGATCGCGTAGTAAGAGAAATGTCGTGCAACTCAGTATCGCCATATATCATACATCGCTGACATGCTCTACTCACAACTCACACATACATACACAAGGAACGAGAGTGTCCACACACAAAGGTATCACAACTTCTGGGAAGTGTAAGGTTTGGTAACGGGAAGGAATCACAACCTAAAAATGTCGAAACATAACTACACAAAGAGTCAAGCCAAACTCACTACCCGTAGGTAGACTAAAAGTCGAAGCTAAGGGGAAAAACCCCGACGCGTAAGGCTCAACTCGAAGAACTGACAGTTCTTCGAGTTTGCCACGAATATAACCCACGGGAGGTGTCGACACCATCCAACGTTCCTCGCTCGTCTGCCGCGGCCCAACGTTAGCCGACTCCCAACGTTCCCCAACTCCAATTCGAACTCAACGAGTCTCAACTCAAATCGACCCAACGTCTCGAGCCATGACAGCTGTCGTGCAACTCAGTATCGCCATACATCATACATCGCTGACATGCTCTACTCACAACTCACACATACATACACAAGGAACGAGAGTGTCCACACACAAAGGTATCACAACTCGCCCCCCTAGCTGGCGGTCAGGTCCCTCTGACTCCCAGGTAGCCTTATCTACAACTACATGCTATGCACCTTCGTGGGTGCGCGAACCAGTAGGCCGGGTGCTATGTCGCCCCATCGTTAGTCGCCTATCTGCAATTCATAACATGTGAAGATCAAGTCATCTACCCTCTGAAGTACATCGAGGACAAACCCACCGTCCAGTAGGAACAACATCGATAGGTGGAGTCAAACACGACATGTGCCATCCCCTAGAACACCTATCACACACCAACATATGGGCCGCCTGATCAGTTGACCCACATAACATGCACCTCAAGCCGGCACGTACAATCGCCAAGCTTGGATCCATAGTACCATCCACGTTTGGGAGGTGGCATGGCGCACAGTTGCGCACATGATCCTTCCAAACGACACCGTCACGACCCTCCAACATGAGAACTCCAGAAGGTAACAACTCTCGCACTCGCAGGATAGTGCGTCCTGCCGTCACATCCAACGTAGTCGGTGCAGTCTGCTGTAGATAGACGTAGTCTCCCACGCGGAACCTACGAATCGATGGTCGATAACCTCCTCCTCGAATAGTTGCATACCGCAACGTATCTCGGTGCTGAGCAATTGCAAGGTTCTCAAACGCTGCAGGCATAACTCTCCGAAAGAGCACTGCACGTTGAGAACACACTCTCACCCACATATCTGGATCATCAAGGTTCACCACCTCGCTAGACTCACGACGAATCGCTGCAGGCAAGTCTGGATCTCGGCCGTACAATAGAAAATATGGTGAAAACGAAGCCAAGGATGCTTGACGACTGAATCGATATCCCATGGCCAACCATGGTAACTGAATATCCCAGTCCCCAAGATGCCCCTTCTGTAGGCCATACTTGCGCAATGCTCTCTTCACCGTCTGTACCATCCGCTCAGCCAAACCATCCGCCTCTGGATGATCTCGGGAAGTAGTCCGGTGATCAATCAGTGTCTTGTCACACAAGACCTGAAACTCACCTTGAAACTCTGTCCCCTGATCGGTCAACACCTCAGCTGGTGCACCAAAGTGACTAAGCACCCTGTCAAGGAAAGCATATGCTACTCCCTCACTCGCCTTGTCAGGTAATGCCACCAACTCAATCCACTTGGAGAAATGCTCCACCATCTCTTCGCCCTCTGGAGAACACGATCTCGCTCCTTGGCACCCACTTTGTCTGGCACCATACTGGTCCGTAGGAACTCCAACACCAACGCATCATCGTGAACATCACGCTGGTCCACACCACCATCCTCAACCTGAGGATCCGAAGACTGACTATCTACTCTCTGACTAGAATAAGATGTCAAGTGGTCCTCACTGCCAGAGGCTCCACAAAACCAACACATGAAGGCCGATGCATGCCAACCGGGCACCATCTCCTCATCAATCTCACCATGCCACCTAGCTCCTGTGTCATCCTCCTGGCTAGTGCATGGGTTCCGACTCAAACCGTCGGCATCCAGGTTCGCAACTCCAGGCCTATGCACCACCTGAAAGTCGTACTCCTGTAAGATGAGAGCCCACCGTGCAAGCTTCCCTGTGAGCTTGTCAGATTCCATCAACCACTTGAGCGGTTGATGATCGGTAACAAGGGTAAACTGCGTACCAAACAAGTAACACCTGAAGTGTGCCACAGCCCACACCGCTGCCAAACACTCTCCCTCGTACGAACTATACCGCGACTCTGCTGCATTGTTCGAACGACTAGCGTACGCAACCACAAACTCCTTGCCCTCATCATCACACTAAGTCAATACCGCTCCAAGTCCCAACATACTCCAATCAGTGTGCAACTGGTATGGACGACCTCTGATAGGTCTCCTCAAGATGGGAGCGGCCACCAACCTGGCCTTGAGCTCAACAAAAGCTCTCTCCTGCTCATCTCCCCATTGCCACTCCTGATCCGACTTCAGCAAGTGGTTCAAAGGCTTTGCTATAGCACTGAATCCCTTCACATACCTCTGGTAATAGTTCGCCAAACCCATGAATGCACGAACCCTACTCACATCCGCCGGACGAGGAATGCGCACAATAGCCTCCACCTTTGCCTGCTGAACTCCCAAACCACCTGGGTAGATCACATGACCCAAGTACTCCACCTTCTCCTGGAAGAACCTACACTTCCCAGGATGTAACCGTAGACCATGAGCCCTCAACCGCTCAAGCACAATCTGCAAATGTATCTGGTGTTGCTCCACCGTGTCGCTAAACACCAAGATATCATCAATGTAACATCTGACAAAATCTAGCCCCGCTAGAATCCTGTCCATCACTCTCTAGAACTCGGCAGGTGCATTCTTCAACCCAAAGGGTAAGAATCGACACTGGTACAAACAATCCTTGCCGTGGGAGTTGACACCCCAAAACGCTGTCTTGGCCTTGTCCTCCTCCCGAATCGGCAACTGATGGTATCCCGCCCGAAGATCCAAAGTACTAAAAATCCTCGCATGTCCCACTACATCGAAGATCTCCTCAGGTGTAGGCATGGCATACTTATCGGCCTTCGTCTGCCGATTGATAGGACGGTAATCTCCACACATCCGCCTATCCGTGTAGTTGCCATGTACATCCTTCTTCGCTGGCATAACAGTGGCTGAAGCATACTCACCATGCAACAACTCCACTAACCCAGCCTCCAATAACTCCAATGTCCGACTCTGAATCAAGTCCCTTTCCATATCACTATATCCATAGGGACGACGGAAGATTGGCGTATCACTAGCCAACTCTATCCGTATGCCGGGTCCAATCAAAGTACCCAACTCCTTCATACTGAAGGCAAAACAACTCCTATAGTCACGTAGGAATTGTGTCAACCGTCGCCTCTCTCCTCCGGTGATCTGAGAACCAATCGATGGCTCCCACTCCTCCTCCATGGACCCACAAGAGGGAGGCGATACTGTCACTGGTTGCTATGACACCTCCTCCAAAGAAGGGTTCTCCATACCCTCCTTCGTAGCAACCTTCCCGTGACCAACATCTCCAACTGCATGGGCATCTACTCTCGCAAGTCCTCTCGTCACGTCCCATGAACTCCAAGGATGACGAATATCTCGCAAGTCGCCCCCAGCCATTGCCACTACCGTCCCGGTAGGCAATGAGCTAATAAGTGGTGTAACAACCACCAAATCTACGCGCAAACGGCGTTGCTCGGCCAAACCCAAGCTCACAATCCACGTCAAGCAGTTCAGGTTCATAGCCTGACCCAAAACCTGACGACGCGACGCCTCTAAGACTGAAGAAGCCGCGGTCACACCAGTCTGAAACCCCATCGCACGCTCTCTCTCATCAGCTTTGGGCTCCACCAACTGATGTAGGGTACTGTCCCACAGTAGTCCAGGTCCCCCATCACGATATGCATGTGATGCCGGATAACTGACCAACGTAGGCAAAGCCATCCGAGGCTGACCTACGTGGTTCACCAATGCCATGGGTGACCTATCCGCCACTCTCACCACCTGAGAGTATCGAGAGACATCCAAGATCCTGTCAACGGTGAGTGTAGGATCACGATGCACAGAATCATACGCATGACGCAATATCTCTCGTGGTATAAGGTTGGTCCACCATAAACGTGCACGGTGAGCACGTGAGCCAACCCTCGCAGCATCCAACAACACTGCTGATCCAATCCATGCCCTGACCTCATGGACACTCGCCATCAACTGGGCCCGAGTGTCACCCAACAATGGTACGTTCTCTAGAATGTATGCGGGAGAACGTGTCTGCTGCTCCTGGAGATGACGTAACACTCGTAGCATCTCTCAAAACATCCGAGATCTCGGGTCATGTAACCCTGCTCCATGCTCAGCGCGTGTGTGCCCCTGACATGGCCATCCCGCAATCACCAAATCGATATGTCCAACTCGATCGAGGTCTGGCGCCCCCAGCAATGAAATGTCTGACGGCAACGCCTTCTGGTATCCTCGAACAGCTGATCGCGGCAACAACAAAGGAAAACGCTGCATCAACTGTGTAACATGTCGTGAAGAAACCCGACGTGCAGTCTCGTCCTTCTCCACGTACAAGTATCTACGTACAAGAATACCTGACTGCAACACTGCAGCCAAACCCGTGCTGATCCCTCCAAAAAGATCCAACAAACAAACACCCTCTGGGGAATACTCCCATACGATAGGTGTAGTAACTAGTGGTGATAGGGTGCTAAGACCACCTACTAGCCGACCATCTGATACTCGCTCTGCCTCTACTGGTAAAGAGGCCTCACTCCAAGCCTTCTTCACCAACCTATCAGCCTCCTGCTGTAATGCGTGGCAAGAATCCCAAAGTGGAACATCCAAAGATGATGACACTGCCGCTGCGAGACTCACCATCTCCTCCACCTCCTCATAGACTGGAGTATCCTCGGCTGACCTGTTCCCCTCCAACAAGTCATCAGGCCATGTGAGCACTCCACTGAAACCCGCAATAGAGGCTAAAACTGCAGGAGAAGATCCAAGAGGTCGATCTCGAGAAATGAACCTCACAGGCAACTCACTCATACGTCCATCACCGGACTCCCAACCAGGGCGATAAGCTGCCGTCTCCGTCCAATAATCCATCCGAAATCCCATCGGATATAACACCGCTCCACCAACAAGCACATCATATGACTCTGCTGATGTAACCACCGCTCGAACTCCAAACTGCGAGCTATCCTGAACATGACCATGCCTCAACTGCACTGATATGCGCTCTCTGGTCATCCTGTAAGACCTGTCGCTGGTGCCACCGAGTGATGTCTGAATCTGGAACGGACAAGGTTCCAACTCAGACCTCCGAACTCCCAAACTAATGCAGGCAATCTTGCCCAACATCAAAGGCTGTGCACCAGAATCCAACAACACTCTGGCTGGGACATACACCTGCCCTGTAGCACTCACCAAGTGAAATACACCGCTCCGGTTGTCCACCATACACACACCAAGGACAACCCTCTCCCGATCAAGGCTGGTCGGGCTGGCAACGACTCCATCCGTGCCGCTGCCGCCTGCCATGTCGACTCATCGCTCGATGGAGTCGTAGAGGATAGCTCCTCACCAATAGTCTCGCCTATCTCGGCACTCGTAGCAGTGATACTCCCACGTTCACACAACGTGGCTATTGCACGAAAAACCCGAGCCAAGTCAATCCCAGAGTCCATCAGCTCCATAGCTGAAAATAATGGAGATCTCATCATTGAGCTAGCCATCCGCGTCACTGCACTAGATGGTGTGTCCGTGTCCACCACACGTGACGTAGATGTCTCAGTCCTCCCACTAAGGCCACTGGGTGGTACAGGTCTCATGGATGAAGTATTGCCCACCTTTGACAGCAAAAACGACTGGGGAAGTCTGGCCTGACGCCCACCCTCACCCCTCTGAGGATCCAACTCCCCTGTCGCACCGCGTGGCTCTAGAGCTCGAGCTGCACCTCTAGTCACTGCAACCGATGCCTCCACCTGTGCTGCACTCGCTAGATAAGGGAAATCCTCTTCCTCGTAAGAGGTGGAAGTGCTCGCCCCAGAACTCACCATAGCAGCAAGCCTCTGCTCCAACTGCTCAATACGAGCAGCCATCGCACTCTCTGTGGCCGAAGTAGCACTCGCTACAGGACGTCCAACTACACCGGCACCTCGACCACCTCTACCAGCACGGCCACCTCGACCTCGAGAAGCATCACCACCACGACCTCTACCACCAGATGTCAACTCTGGATGAAGGTCAAAACACCGATCTCGAGTATGACCTGCTCGACCACAGTGGTCACACACCACCTGTGCTGACTGGGGTCTGGCCTGTGAACTCTGACCTCCGGCCTCTTGGGGACAATCTCTCCGCCGATGATCCCCTCCACATGTCCAACATGCTGGTCCCTGCTGCTGGCCAGCAAACGACGGCACTAGTGCACGTGCCCCTGTATCTCTAGCGGCTGTCTGGTGTCGTGTCTGCACTCCGCGACCCCCACCACTATCACCACCAAAGGGTCTAGACTGTGCCGTGCTCTGCGGGACACGAGAGGTAGTGGCTGCGTCTCTAGCGAATGAAGAAGTCACCACTCTCTCCTCCACTATGTTAAGCTCAATCTTCTCAGAAAGAGCAAACACATAGGCCAATGTCGGTGACGCATCGCTCAAGAGAGTAGCATCCCGAACTCTCCGCCGTAGCTCTCTGTCCAGTATCCTGTACCAATACTGGACCGCCTGTGCCTCAGTTACACCGTGAGTAACTGAGATCAACCGCCACATACGCGTGTATGCCTCCCGAAGACTCTCACCAGTCTTCCGCTCAAACTCTTGGAGACTCCTCAACTTCTCCGTCCTCACCCCCTGATAGTTCTTCCTCAACCTCTTGAAGAACTCAGGAATGGGGCTGAACGAAGGTACGCAAGTAGTCTCTCCACTCGTGCTGGCAACGCCAACAGCACCGCTGGTGGTACCTGCTCCACTAGTACCATCGGTGATGCTACCACTCGCAACTCCACTGGTACCAACACCACCCTGGGTGATCGACGTATAGTTTGGAGACCAATGACGCCTCCATGCGTCAATCTCCACAACATACTCTCTCCCAAACTCATGGTAGTCATCCATGGGAGGTCCCTCCAGATGCTAAAACAACCCCTTCCATGCAAAGAAGGGTGTAAACAACGCGGGGTTACGCAAGAACTGCATATCGCACCACGTGTCAAACTCCTGGATGAAATCATCCAACTCAATGGTGCCCACTGCACCAGAGTACCGCCGTGGGCCCTTCATGGCCCCGTACATACCGTCCATGTCCCCAGTCCACGAGTGTGGGACCCTAGACGATATCACCACCAAAGATCCGATATCTGCCACACTCCGCGCCTCTCCAACCACTGATGCGCTGGGATGAGGTAGCCGATACCTCAACCCACTCCGCGTAAATCCTCCACGGTCCTCAACGGAACGCCCAAACTCCTCCGTGATGACTGACTCACCAATCGGCACCACTGCCACAACTCCACCTGCCCTCGTCCCTGCACTAACCTGCTCTAGCCCTACTGACTATGGGTATGGGCAACCTAACCTGTCATCACCGCAAGAAGACTCTCCTGGTCCACTGGTCATCACTCCAGTCTCACCATGAGAGAAACAAAGATAGACGCCGGTGATCAAATCCAGCCGCACTATCGACAGCACACTGGAGTAAAACTACTCCGGAAATCAACGTCAACCCAGACATGGGCGCGCATGAAGAAGCCAGACTGGAGAGGATCCAAACACAAGCAAACAGCTAGCAACGACTCTCCAGCCGAAATGAAACACAGCACAGAACAACACAACACACGGGAAGTCGCCTCGCATAACGATCCCGAGTCGAGCTCCATCGCCTCCTCTCATCTTCCACCTCCCGAGCCTGCAACGCTATCTCGCTCATCTCGTCGCAACGAGTGTATCCCCGCCGAGCTATCTCATACTTCACATCATATATCCACTTCGCACTACCAATAGGGGCAAGGAATGTCAAACTGTCTATCTACCCTAACCGTTCCCCATAAGAAAAGAGATACGGAGAAAATTTATGTTTCCACCACTTCAACAAACCTACACACTAAGCACTAAAATTTTTAATATAATGTTGACCACGTCATAGGTATAGGAGTACAATGCCTTTACAACCCAAGAACCATATAGTTCCTTTCTGAATATTTCTCAAGAATATATTCCCTATGTGCCTTTTGTGAGAGCACAATATCTTCAAATAAATCTGAAATCTTACAGTTCTCTTCAATGTGCCTATGATTGTAACCCCTTCACTGAATGTCAACGCTTGACCGAGATAACCTCCACATTCAATCAGGTAAAGAATGTTCTAAATGCACTTACTATATCTATCGGTCAACAAGAATAGCTAGTATTGATCAGAAAAATTGGCTGGAGGCACTAACCATTGCTTCGAGACGTGAAAGTAATAATCACCATCCAGAGTAATCACAGTTCCACAGCTCCAGACTCATTTCCGCTCGTCACTTCCCTTGGTCTCTCATCAAGGTTGTCTTCTTAACAATGAAGGGATGACAATGCCAACTTTCCGATTGAGCACGAACAGCCGACATAGACTATCTTGCGAGTAAACTTCCGAAAGTGGTAAATCTCCAGCTTCTGTCGTAGCCAAAGGTACCTCCAAATGTACCTCCTTGTCTTCTTGAAGGTAATGTGAATTTTACTTCTTCCACTGAAAACTCGAGTTGGAGGTCACGGAGCAAAACGTCCGTGTAGCTATTCCAGGAAGGTACATCCTGCATGTAACTTTCAATAAAGATCAACTCCTTCGTGCAACCATTCAGAATAATCTCCTTAGAAACCTGGGGAAGACCCGCTGACCGATCCAACTCTAATTCAGTGCTCCGTTGTGAAAAGCAGCTCCATTTAAGATACAAGGTCGACGAAGAGAAAAGTCAAGCGAAGTTCGACAAATCCTAGCAGCACCTGCACATCACGCTCCCGATTTTCCATCCACTACTCAAAGCATGAAGTCGACAGTAGTACCGTAAATCAGAATGGGCAAGATCCTGACGTAATTGCCAACATCCTCTTGTTTGTAATGAATTTTACAGTTTCCAATTACGATCGTGCTTGATTGGGTCTTTCCATCACTTCTTACACACTCGTGGCTCCTTTGCTCTTTGTAGGTAGAAGATTTTTCAAATGTAGCGCTCGGGCAACACTATCCATTGGTGGGAGTCGGTTTCAATTCAGAAGAGTTCAGAATTCTGACGGTTATCAGAACTTCGACCCAGGCCCTGACCAAATATATAACTTGAATTATCTCATGTCTCAGAGATAGTTTGTGAATGTCAGATACAAATGTTCATTAGAAAAAAAAACTCGATACCAGCAGAAGATTATATCGTCTCGTGACACTGTCTCAGATCGATTTGGACATGGTCCGCCAAATTCGGGCACCAGTAGAAACTGCTCTCACTTGTGAAGTTCTTCGGCGAACTTATGACAAGAATAAAATTTCTGTCATTGCTCATCGGAATAGTCCCTATTTTTTTTTTCTCTCATACTGTAGAGACCTCCTCCTTGAACCACAACAACTCATAACACATCTTCACCTTCTGTCAAGACCTGCCGGGGTAGATTCTTCACCTATTTGACCATCTGAATTTTATTCCAAAGGTCTGGGGCCTGATAACAGCTTGTTCTATATTCTCTTCCAGATGATATTCTGCTTAGTTTGCAAAGTATTAAAAGTATACTTTTGCCCAGGTACTGTAGTAAGTGACACGAAATAATCAACAACTCTCGTTCAACAGAGACAGGACCGCAGCACGACCTGGCCACGGGACAATGTACAGCAAGCTATACAAAAGCTTTGATGTAGACCAAGGCAATGACGAATCAGGAGCTATCTTTGATACTTCTTCGTACTGGCAGAAGGTACACACAATATCTATGTTACATCCTCGCCGCGCATGAATGCAAAGAATTCTCTGAAGTTGTCATCATTATACAACAGGTACTGCAGCGGAAGGTTCTCTAGGGGACGAGCCACTGGCGTTCTGAGTACTTCTACGACTCCATGTCTGTTGCTTCATTGTACTCCCCAGCCGTGATTTCGAGTGAAATAGCAGTAGCCCGAGCCATCATCAAATCGGATCGACAGCCCTTATTCTTTGCATCCTCAAGAACTCACGACTGAAATTAATCCACCAACACCATCATCACCACCACGCAAAACTAAGGCTCTCAGCTCCTGAACGATGACCGACTCGCAGACTTGAAATGCTTTCCCTGCATCCTAGTAGCTGGTCCTGAAATAGTGTTCAGAATTTACAGTCTTTGGATCTGGAACACCACTTTCTTCCACCACCACCAGCCTCACGAACCGCACAGAAAAACTCGCACGCCAATCTCCAACTCAAAACACGCACAAGAATCACATAAAAACACCAGCAAAACTTCATCACAACATCACCAAAGTGTATAGGCAGTTCTTCGAGTAAAAATGTCGAAACATAACTACACAAAGAGTCAAGCCAAACTCACTACCCGTAGGTAGACTAAAAGTCGAAGCTAAGGGGAAAAACCCCGACGCGTAAGGCTCAACTCGAAGAACTGACAGTTCTTCGAGTTTGCCACGAATATAACCCACGGGAGGTGTCGACACCATCCAACGTTCCTCGCCCGTCTGCTGCGGCCCAACGGGACATCGCCTCGCATCGCGACCCCGAGTCGAACTCCATCGCCTCCTATCATCCTTCGCCTCCCGCGCCTGTAACGCTATCTCACTCATCCCGTCGCAAAGATGATATCCACCCTTCCGCCTCCAGTGCCTACAATGTAACCTCTTCCACTAAGTCGCCAAGAGAATCCCCATCCCGAGTTGTCCCGCACTCCGCCTCATAACTCCACTTCACACCGTAACTAGGAGCAAAGAATATAAAGAAAGCCTATATACCTAACTGTTTCCCATAGTGAAAAGTAATAATAAATCCATATTTTCACAACAGAGAAATCATAATAAGTGAGACGAGTGCAAATTCTCAATCTCTTCAGAATACTTTTTTTTCTTTTCTTTTCTTTTCTTTTTTTTTTCTTTTTTTTTTTTCTTTTTTTTTTTTTTTAAACAAAATCAAAAGAAATAATAAGAGTAGTTGAAAGGTAAACCACAAACGGCAGGGCAAAAGAGTTTTCGCTGAATTTGACCCTTACAACATAGTCTTGGTCTCTACTTAACTAAACTCCCCAATAATATAAGCAAAATAAGCTTCCGGTGACTAATATACTACAAATATTCCCAACCAATCAGATGTATATGCTGATGAATGGAGCAAAACCTGACCTTCTATTCTCCGCTCAAATCTTCACAAAAAAAAACTTGAAAGATGTAGTTGCCAAGGAATACCTTTAGATAGCAATACTACTTCACATTTTCGGGCAATTTCCTCTCACTTCCCTTGTCGAAGAATAGACCACCTAACCTCTGCAACTCCAATCACTCTTCCATAACATCACGAACAAACGCGCACTGTTTTTCTAAACTTTCCGTCGCTGTGCCTGCGGCTTAGTGAAGTCCACCATGCAATTTCGTCCGCTTTAGCTTTAGTCCGCACGTGTCGATCCGAACCTCTCTACTGTTGCCGGATTGGACAATACACCAACTCTGGAGTCCACGTACAGCGGAGTAAACTTCTTTTCAAATATTCTTGACTCCCTTTCCAAACTAGTCGACGACGCTATGCTTTCACAGCTCACTCTCTGCAACGGTGGACAATCAGATTCCACGGTTTCACAGGCCAATGTCTCTTATTTCTGACATCTTTCAATGGCTCCCGTAATATATTGATACATTAGCGGGTTCTGATGCTTGGGAACTCAGCATGGCGAGCGGCACCAGGCTCCAGCTCAATCACGCTCCTCAGCGTGAACAGCGTAGTCTGATGCTTAGACGTCTGGCAAACGGAGCAAAAGTGACGTGCTGGACAGCGGCGACCACGAAGTCAAGGACTTCTCTCCAAGACTGATTGGAGCATCGGCCGAAAGATAAATTGATTATACACCAGATCGAGTGCATAACCCCCAGTCAAAAGGCTGACTTTGCATTTCAACCGTGAAAGTACAGTAGAGCACTTTTGTCAATCCAAGTTACCGACTCGTTGGATATTGTCCATTTTAGATTGCGCTTTGGGTCAGCGTCACGAAGTGGATCCCGGACGTCAACAAGACCAGAGACTCCTTTCTGCAGATTACCACGTAGCAACAGCCCTTCAACCACGTTATCAACTTTTCCCTTCTCCTCCCTGGTTGCCTAGTGCCGAACGCATTCATGTACAGCAACTTCCATAAAATGCATAATTGACACTTTCACAAGTCCGCAAGAAAAGGATCCGACGTCGAATCTTGGCTCCGGACTGGCATACAAATCTCGAAGACAGCAAAGTCCAAACTACAAAGTCTTGCCTTGGACAACACCTGATACAGAAGTAGCATAAATTTTACGGACATCATCCAGATGCCTTCTATCGTCTTGCAAGCGTTTCAGAATGTGCCTTTGCGAGTGATGTTCATTCGCCCAACGTAGAGACCACACATCATTGAGTATCGAACTTAGGGTCAGTTACCACGTAGTGATAGAACAAAAATGCAGATTCTCAAAAATTTGGCAAAAAATCCCAGGTCTTGGTCGTTGATTATCTGAGCTGGATCGAAACACACGAAGACAGAAACTGCAATCCCTTCCGCCAAGAATTCTGCTCAGTCGTCAGCCTTCATCCATGTTGAGTGCCCCAATCAACGCTGTGCCAACAAACGTCCTCTTACGATGTCGAGCATGAGCAACTTCCTCTTCTCTAGAGCCTCCTCAGGCCTACGTAGAATCGTAACATAACGCAATAATTCTCGTGCTTTCTCCCAGTAAACCTCCTCGTCCTCCATGCTTGGAGCGACTAGTCATGACTAACGCCGAGCTCCCCGAGCTCACTACTATCAAGATCTCCACAGAAATCAAGGCCGGCTGGAGCAAAGAAGTCTGTCATCAGATCTTGATCAAATGTAGCTAACCACAAGAAGGCCACGACACCAAAGAAGGAAACTACATCGAAGAAAGTCTCCACCGATCTGAGTATTCAGTTGACGTGCACAGTCAGTTCTTCGAGTAAAAATGTCGAAACATAACTACACAAAGAGTCAAGCCAAACTCACTACCCGTAGGTAGACTAAAAGTCGAAGCTAAGGGGAAAAACCCCGACGCGTAAGGCTCAACTCGAAGAACTGACAGTTCTTCGAGTTTGCCACGAATATAACCCACGGGAGGTGTCGACACCATCCAACGTTCCTCGCCCGTCTGCCGCGGCCCAACGTTAGCCGACTCCCAACGTTCCCCAACTCCAATTCGAACTCAACGAGTCTCAACTCAAATCGACCCAACGTCTCGAGCCATGACAGAAAAGCAACCATTGCAGCGTCTGAAACGCCTCGAAGTAGAGCGGAGGAAACAACTTTCGAAGAGTTCTCTAAACACTTCTAAACATAAAACAATACCAAAGCTCTGTAACGTACACTAGAGCACTCGTTGTGCATGTAGCATGATATAATACATTCTAGGCATATATCGGTCGACGTTTCGTGCAAATACTGTAGCAATCAGTGACATAGCAATCTTAAAGCTGATTGTTGAAGAAATCTCATGTAGCCGCAAAATACTTTTGCTCCCCATTTCGATTGTTTTGAAAATCAATGCAGCTGAAAAAATTGGAAATCAATCTCATGATCAAACAGTTGCATGTGATTCTTATATAAATGGCATGGAAGAGAGCCGTGTGATCTTGTAAATAGTTAGCAATGTAACACCTCTACAAACATGTTTAAAAAGGATTATAACTGTAAGAACGGTATCTTCAGATTCCAATATTTCTCACAGAAATTGATCTAAAAGGACATAATGAACAAAATTGCTATGAAAAGGGTGTAGCCTACTAGATCTGTGATCCGATATCATGTGATTTATGTCACATATTTGTTGGAGATACTTAGTTGAAGTGATTAGTACAGGCAGGAGAAAAGTTGAACTTGCATTACAATAAACGTTTCAAAGCGAAGTATCCTCTGAAGACATGTTTGATAATGTTTGAATTGTGACGAGGAATGTAGCCAGAAAAGTTACGAAGAGATTTGGAATAGCAATCTGACCGCAAAGGAACTCAGATGCCGCTGCAGATTGCCAGATGGGTGGAAATTACGTTCACTTTTGATTGTGGACTGAAGACCAGATGTGATATAAGTCAAGTAGCTTGAAATCAGCATTTTCACGAAGATGAATTTTTTTTTCTTGATAATTGTGTCATGAGAATTTAATCAACAACCAAAATTGTGGAATGTGAAAATGTGGATTAAAGTACTGGGAACAATTATAAAGAATGAAAGGATACGATTTTCAGAGATAATTTAGCCATGCGCAACGAAATCAATTTCAATAAAAGGGAGTTCACATATATTGGAAAGAAAAAATTACTATACATATCAGATCATAAAATAGATTGAACATAGGTTAGATGAGTTAATACCACATGAGTGTTGATAAAATGAAAATTACATACTATAACTAATTTGAAGATTTTATTATTTTTTACCGATTATTACTTATGATACTATTAATTGAAATTATATCATTGTCACAAAATTCAAACGTGTACAAATTATATAAATTGAAAAAACACTCAATACTAACCATCAAAAGTATGATTGATATGGTTAGTTTGTTAGTTATATATAGACATAGGATTGATTGTCATAAGATTATACATTTAATAAGTTGATCAATCAAATTTCTGTGAGAAAAAAGGTTTAATCCTATGTGATTTAAATCTTGATGAAAAGTATAAATGTTTCATTGAACATGAAAGAAAAATTTTCTGGAAATTTTCAAGGATTTGATAATTAGAGTGAAACATCCTTACAATACATCTTTTCAACATTTATTTGCTAATTGTGATAGATAAACACTTTAATATTTTTTTTTAATTAGAGATGAGGATTAAAGTAAAATAATAGCCAAAAACATAAAATATTTCAAGTACATGACATTCATATTTGATGACTGTATTTCAATTCATACATATGATTTAAAAATATATAATTTTTTCCAAAAAAAACTTATGTATTATATATAAATGGATAATTAATTTTATAATTTCTTTCAAATTTTTTTAGACACCATCTTTTAATGAAAAATCTGATAAAAATTAAAAATTTTATCAAAATATATAAATCAAAATGATTTTTAACAATAATCATGTATTTCTTTAAGTTAGGTTCGAGGTTGTACTGTATTATAGCAATGAGTATTATATAATTACAATTTTTTTAAGATCCATAGATTGAAAAAATATAAAATAGAAGAAATATACATTATATAAACATGAAATTATTATCATCAAATAAATTTAAAATATAAATTTATATTTTAAATTTAATATGTGCATAGAATTATCATAGAATCAAGCTTCAATTAAAATTTTCAATTTTTTTTATCAAAATTAACATCATAACAAATCTTGAAAATTTATAAATTACACATATAAAGTAAACATATATCAAGAAGTCTTAGTATTTGATACGCTACATCATTAATTTATATTTTTTGGCTTTGAACAAATTTTGATGTATTGTAACTTAAGATATATGTCAGAGTTATGAAAAAGAAATTTTGAATTCAAAAATTGAACTTTATTTCAAAAATTTTATTATTAAAAAATTTCGAAATTTTTCATCTACAGGATAAATTTATCATGATATATGCATAATTTATTAAATTCAATACTCTATATTGTAAAAAACGTAATGGATTATTTGATATAATGTATAAATTTATTGAATTTATCTTTTTATAAAATTGATAAATAATGAAAATATTTATATAAAATTTAGTGTGCAAGATAATATATATTTTTTGTATCATTTTTAAAATAAAATCAATTTAAAATAGAAATATCATTAAGTTTCATATTTGTTAAATTTTATCACAAATTTTTTCCATAATTTGTATGTTAAAGATCTTATTACAGTGACTAAAACAAAATAAATTTACAAACTTAGTCTACAAATTTTAGCCTAAGAATATTTTTAATTGACATTGATTTTACTTTAATTCATGAATTTATATATGTTTTGTATTTATAACAAACAGAAATTTTTTATTTAAGAAGCTTGATTTAATAAATAAGTTTAAAATTTTTATTATTTATATAAAAATGCTTATATGATCAATAATTGATAAAGTCATCATTTAAATATATAAATCAAATACAGGTTATCATATCAAATCATTGAGTTTTCATTAAATTGAGATATTTGCTTGATGGGATCCCATCCAAACATAAATTGCTTGATGGGACCCATCAAGTTTCAATTTATCCGATGGGACCCCGCCGACGGTCCACATCACTCTGTTCAAGTATTAACAGACGACGGTGTTTGATTCACAACTCGTTTTACCTTCGGCATGTAATACTTCATTTAGCCGTTTGCATCGCTCCGTAGATTAAACCACTTTCTTGGGAAGAATGGCATGGTAAGGTGGGGATGATGAAAAAATAAAAACCTTCCTTCCAGGAGCTCATGGAGGGAAGGTTCAGTTTTTATGTTTGCTAATTGCGGTGATCAAGCTATGCATTCTGAACAGTTTAGGTTTGGAACCCACTTCTATTGAACTCGAAATCTCAAAGCGTGTATGTCGCGTGAATATATTCTCCTGACCGATCAGTTTTTTGAAACGATGCTACAATTTTAGGTGTGTCGAGTATTAGAACTTATATATACAAGAACATACCTATACTAGAATACATACTAGAACTCAAAGACGACACACGGTCCGTGGGGTGCTATCGGGTAAATTGAAACTTGATGGATACCATCAAGCAATTTACATTTGGATTGGATACCATCAAGAAAATAATTCTCACTAAATTCTAGACTTCATTTTTTATAAAAAAAAGACATAAAATAAAATACACGTAATATTTTACATGTTACAAAATCATTGTATAACAAAAGTATAAAATATCATGAGTTAAAAAAAAATCAATCCCATGTTGTCATGCGCAAAAATCAATGAAAGTATGCATTCAACATAAAAGTATTTAGATAAGTACAAAAGAAAATTGAAATTGTATGTTTATAAAGATTTAGAGATAAGGAGTGTATGATTAAGTTCATAGAGATATTGCTCAACTGCATGTATGTACACAACATTGAGATATATGTAGTTCGAAGAAAGAGATTTAACATGAGAGAGATTGGTACATAAATTTATCTTCACTGGAATTCTATTAATGAGATCATAAATGTGTTGTTGTTGTTTGTCATGCATAGACGGGCCTTCCTAAAATCGGTGCGCCAATGCCGTCAAAAAGAAAATAAATCATGTGCTGAATAAAAACAAAATTCGGTTTATTTTCGGCGCAAACAAGCCCATACAAATAGATTTTTGGAATACTTTTATTGGCCAAAGAAATCAAAATGCTCCTTAGAATGAAGGACTTCTTCCAAAGAGAAATCCATTAAGAATTTGCGATATTCATTCTTTTTCAATCCAAGACGAGAAAAATCACTCTCAACCGTTGTTGTGTTTGGAAACATAGTTGCAAGGGCACAACAAAACCCTTTCAACATTTGAAATTGAGATTCAACAACACTCCATGCATCTTCAAAAGAAGTTGCGGTGTTCGTAATCCCATTCTTGAGTTCAGATTCCATACAAACGCTCTGAGCAACTATGCATAGACTTGGTTGATCATTTGAATCTCATCATTTGAAAAGCATAGCTTGAGAAGTGTGTTATGTACATCGAGTTGTTGTACAAGTGCACGCATATTAGAAGCAACAAGCTAGTGTGGCAATACAGTTGACAACTCTTCAGAGCATCATTCAAAGAATCTTCTTATGCCACAATAGCAGAGATGACGTCGACAAGATGTACAAATACAACACCAATGCATAACACGATGTGATTTTGAGTACGTTCTTCCATTTGATCCATAGTCACTAAAACCCACTGACCCATATTGTGCATACAGTACCGTATATGTGCATGTATCACGCTAAATAAGCCTCTTATCGACGATACCAAGGGGTCCGTGTTTTGCTACAGCTCTTCATTGAGAGACTCTTCTATTTGAGACATCAAAGTTTACGTATTGACCAACTCTTTTAATCGCACACGCTGCTACAATATCAATGTCTCCATTCTGTGTAGCTCTTGAAAGACAATGTTTGCTTCATCCACGATTGCATCCATTATATACATGAATACCTACCAAGAATCTGGAGAAATCCAATCTAAATTTTTCTGCAGTAAATATTGGTGGACCTCCACAAAGTGAAGCACAAGTCATGCAAGCACTTTGCCCATTGAAAGCGAACATACACGGCAAAACTTTGTACATTCACTTCTCATTGAGTTGATCAAGTTTTGTTGCCGTTTCAAGAAGCCAATCAGTTCTGTCAAACCCGAAAAAAATTTCATCGAACGCGGCCTCAAACACCGCATGCATCACAAGATCAAGTTGATGCAAACCACACCAAACTTGTACAATATCCGACAGCAACATCCGCTCAATCCTTGTAACAACTCCTCGCATTTTACAGGTCATAGACTTGTCACCATCTACTGACTATCAAACAATAGCAAATCTCCAGTATGGGAACAAGACATCAAAGAATTTCACAATCGGGTCTGACATATTTCCATCAATATGACGTTTGAACATAGGCAATGCAATCAAATGATAATTGCATATGTTTTTTTCGCGAAAGAATCAAACACGCAAGTCAAAATATGATTGACTATGATGCTTTGAACAATCAAATGCAATGAGATTGCTCAAGTCTTTCCCATAATTTCAGACAGCTTTTGCAGACTTGATTTTTGAAAATGACTTAGATGGTTTTCAGCCTCTTGTGGAAGGTTGCACATCTTGACAAAATGTTTTCTAATTAGCATAATGCTGAAATTATCCGTCTCCATTGCATATAGAAGATTCAATTGAGAATATAGGCCCCACAACTAACCTAAATCATGCATACATGTTGTACATAGTTATCTCGTATGCTGGCTCCACTATTGCATATAGAAGATTCACTTGAGAATATAGGTCCCACAACTAACATAAATCATGCATACATGTTGTTTATAGTTATCTCGTAAGTTGGCTCCATATTTTGGATAGATCATCATACTCCTTCTTTTATTGAGAAAGAAAAGTCAATGGTTTGACTAGGAACTCATCGACGGATGAATCGGTGCAATCTCAGTTTGATATACACATCGAATGGTCAAGAATACAAGTTTATCATGATTCTTGAATACGCAACATACTACTATTCGTGTACTTATGTTAGAAATTTTTTTCCTCGAACTTGAAGCTGATTTTATATATAATCTAAGAGTATTTGACATACTCTCCTCGATCTCTCAACACCTAAACTGATATATCTTGCTCCAATAGTCTGGACGCAAGTGAATAGCTACATGTTTTCACCTTATGAGTTACTATTTTTTACTTGATATGACTTAATCTCCTTGTCCTTGCTCCATTAGTCTGGAAGCAAGTGAGTGACTACATGTTTTCACCTTATGAGCTACTAATTATTACTTGATGTGATGTTTAGATTCCTTGTACCTCTAATACTTCACACACACTGCCATCTCTTAAACTCCATTGAATGAATTACAACTATGATCTGGTCTTTAGGTTTCACCCGGGAGCCAAAGATACCATATCTCCAAGAGCACCAAACTCTTTTATTTATAATCACTAAGATTTGTTTCATCAACTTCAAGATGCCACCCATCCTCCATAATCCTCCTTCTAAAATTTTCATCCTTTGATCCAAAAGCTCCTTAAATTTGGTGCATTTCACTTGCGCCGAAAATAAAACAAAAATAGAAATAAAAAGACGCCGAAACAAAAAATGTTTTCTTGCTCTGATATTTGTCAATTCAATGTCTAGTGTACTTTCAAAGCACGGTGTCTTCCAGTAAAAACATTGCAATGAGTATAGACTAAAAATTACTTCTGGCAATGCCGCTTCTTGAGAAGTGACTTTTGTAGTGTGTTTGTTTTGCACTGTTATCGGTAGAGAAGCTAATGTTGGAACCAAGCGCAAGAGATCGCAGAAGCTCAAGTATTGGTTGACTGGTTCGTTCTGTGTGGACAACTATTGCTCTCATATGCAGTCTCAGCATGATTCCAAATGGAATGAATATCAATTGCTGAACTCCATCGATGATCGTCTCGCTTTCTTTTAATCTATCGAAGTGCCTTATGTGAACATCTTGCATGCACATTTTGTCAACGAAGTATATGGGTTGCGTTTTTTGATTAACAAATAGTTTGTAGAAACAATCTTTGGAAAAATATTTTTTCATCCAGAGTATGTCAGACTCATACTCAAGCACTCACTATTTTCCAGATTGTAGATGAAGATGAGTTCAATGAAAGTGAAGTTTATTTTGCTGAAATCAAAACAGAGCCTTTGCATATGCCATCTTGTCTTTTAACCCCAAGCGTCGCCTTCTTACTCACCCTGGGCAATATTATCAGACTTCAGACTGGTAAGCGTACTACTAGAAGGCAATAACCGGCCAGCGGTGACCGGTGTGCAGTCTGGTGACCGTGCAAGCCCAAATCACCAGACTCGCGAACCCTATCCGTGCGCACTTGATTGATCAATGAACGAACGACGAACGCAGCTGACCAAACCGTGTCAACCGGCAACACCGGCCACGGTCCATGTTTTTCTTCAGCCCTGAACCTGGATTTCTTGTGAGTGGAAGAAAAACGTCCATCTTCATGTCCGGCTTGGAGAGTGGTGCGCTCTTCTCCGAGAAACAGGTGTCTCATGAATATTGGCTCGCAGAACCTGAAACTGCATAGCAAAATTGTTCTTCTTCGAACCAATATGTCTTAAACGAGAGATCGGTTCGAAGAAGAACAATAAAAATCAGTAGTATTTGTTCATTGGAGAATAATATTACAAAAATTCATAAAACTGTGAAATAAATATATTGATATTGATATATATATATATATATATATATATTCACGGTAATCACCACTTACTTGGGGACAGGCTGAGCGAACGCGAATTGTGCCGGGAATTGCGATTCGGACTGGAATCGGAGGCCAGGGATCGGCGGCAGCTTCCGGGAGGAGACTTTGGGGTAAAGGGTAAGGGTCAAGTGGGAATACAGCCATCTCTGATTTGCAGATAGGGGTCCATGTGCGAACGCAGTAATGTGGCCTCGGGAAAGGCGCTCAATGTTATGGCGCCGAGACTGGAGAGCGATTGTTGCGCGAGTAAATTTGGAATGCGTCGCTTCTTGCGGAAGTGATTGCGCAGCAGAACACTTTGGGAGGACAGCGGGAGATATTGTGCGACATGAGCAGGTAAGGGGACGCTCGAGCGGTACGGGCCAGCGGAAGTGTGGTACTAAACATACGTAAGAAATGCTCGACATGCTGACCTCTGTGCACGAAATGAATCGCAAAGCATAAAGTTGTAGTGGCGAGCCGGAGGGCCAAAGAGTCCGAGTCCGAGTCCCGACACAGGACGACTTGTATCACTTCCGTTGCATGCAAGGTTCAGAAGCAATTGCATGGTACCGAAGAACGGAGTCTGCAATCCGTCGGTGCAGAAATGTCCAGTGGTGCGCCTGATCTACCGTACAGTAAATTCAATCGGTGATTTGTAAAAGTAAAAGCAACGCAACTCAAATCTCAGACTGTAGTACTGACAGTGTTACACAAAATGTTCGTTCATATCACCCACCCACGTGCAACGATGGCTTTCGTCCACTTAGTCCTAGCTGCGAATGCAATTCGTTGCTCTCTGGATGCTTGGCTATCTATTTTTCCCAAGTTTGTGGTGCATTCGTATACTGTAAGTTTCAAGTTGAGAAATCGATTTCCGCCTCTGTAGGCTCCCACACCAGATCTGATTGGTGAGTGGATCGTAGAAAAATCTTTCCAGAACCCAACGAATTTTCGAATAAAGCCTCGAAGCTAAATGTAGGTTTTTTCTACACGCAGCTGTAGAAGAAAGAGTCAGAGCCACGATAACCCAACTTATCCGCAACAGTACCAGGCAAGTCAGCTACTTCGTTGTTTGTGCAAGCACTGGACGCTCACCGTCGACCTATGTCGCCCTATGAAGCCAAACTCTCTTGTACAGTCCTCGACTGCTGTCGGAAGACTAGGGGAACACGACTTCTCCAAGTTCGCTACAGTTGAATGGCAAATACTATACCAATTTAGTGTGCGACTTGGGAAGGATACAGAGAACTAGCACCAGAGGTCCATGTCGGGATTTGATATTGCTGGAAGAAAGCCGCGAGGCATGTCTTGCTGCTCATCTCGGGTGAACGAGAGGAAAAATATCTTCAGCTTTGAACAAGCAATCATCAGCTCCCCCGCTACAACAGACATCGAAGAGACGCAGAATTCTCCAGGCACAGCAGGCCGGAAGAGTGGACGAATGATGATGCACTTCGGCAATTCTGGAAGGATAAAGGTTAGGAGGAAATCAATGACAAAATTCAAGAGGCTAGAAAGCTTGCCGGACCAGCTGGTCCGGTAGCGATTTGCTGATTTGTTGTATTCGAGAGGAATTCTTAAGCGCGAAAACAGCAAAAGCAGTAACTTAATTTGATATCAAGGGGAAGCAGTGCAGGGAGAGAAGGCGTAGGTGAATCTCACCGGATTAATCCCAGAGAAGCATTCGAGCAAGAGCTCTAATTTTGTGCTCTTCTTGGCCACTGAACATTATAGTATGAGCTGAAATAAGAAAACTGCTGATGTTCTTGTCCGGAAACCAACGAAGACGAAGTAAATGAGGCCACTGCATTCGTACAGACACAACAGAAATGATTTCAATCATCAAACTTGGGGCGTGAAATGATTTCAATCATCACTCTTAGGCAGTGCTTTGTTACAAGAGAAGTCTGGGAAGCTGACCCTACACTGTAGAGTTCCCTCATGATCACGTACTAGGGTTATAAGCCACGCTTTCACAGGCTCCATTAGTAACGAAGTGACCCGAAGGCGATCTCCTCTGGGACTCTTCATCATCCTCTAATGTCCTCTATGTACTACGCGAACCGGGCTTTAATTGCGTTCGCAGTAGTCTCTCATTAAAAGAAATCCTAATGACGACAAATTGATTAATTCGCAGGAGGATAAATCCCCAGGACCCCAGCGTGTAACCAAGAGGGAGACACAACGCCTCCTACGGCTCCCAAATTTAGGGGCGGACGATTCGTCCTCTACAACCGCGGAACTGTTGGTGGTCTTGTCAAGACAGCCATAAATCTGGGAGAATCCTATGAGCATTGGGTATCAGGATCCTACTTCATTCATGAGGAACAAATAACGGGATTCATAGAAGGCAGTTCGTGATTGATTGTGAAGAAGCAGCCAATCCACATATTCTCGTGGTCCTAGTATACTCTCCGATAAAAGGGTCGAACATTCCAAACGTCTGAGTTTTTTTTCCCTCTGAAGCACCACAACCGGAGATGTTTCGTGGTTCACGTAAAGATGAATGGCTTTAACGCAGCAACATTCTCAACGTGATACAGAAGTGTATGAGAATGAATGTATCTTTCTCTCACCAGTTCCAAGAGAAGCATTCATGTCGACAAATCATTCACGAAAAGTTCCATGTTTATGACCAAAGGTTAGGGTTCAAAGTCTGAACTTGTATAGTAAAAGAGCTTCAAAGAACATAAAGCTGCAGAAAGTGTCTCCATCCAGACAGACGACAACTCGCACCCGCTTCCTCCGCAACTTCTTTCCATTCACAGACTTTTCCCTTGTCATCACACTCCAAGAGTACGAGTCTTGAGATAAGAACAGATATGCTCATATCGACCGTTTGGTAAATTGGCACGTAGTGCACACATGGCACCAACCCTTCTTCTTCTTCATAGTGAGAGCACCCATCAGTTTTATCCTTTCATAGCGACTGGTGGAAAGCGAGTGCCGTCACGACCTACAACAGATGCTCCGAACACACGACTCACAATTCTGGGAGAATGCTCGCGTGCGCTTATACACACACACACACTCTCTCTCTCTCCTTCCTCATGTCACATTCATTCGATCCTCTCGGCCAAGCCAACAGGACCATAGGGGAGGAGCCTGCGGGGGTGGAGCCCAAGGTCCCTCTTTGTATCCCCCCATTGAATTGCTTGAAACACTCAGCGCACTTCGTTGCGGGGCGTGGTCGAGGTGTTTAAGTACCTACCTCGCTCCTCACTCTCCTGAAATGATCCGGTGCTCATGGTGGGGTGTGCTGGTGACTGCAAGTCTGGGTTCCGGATTGGGTTGGTGAAGCGTTCGACAGAGAAGACCTAACATTGCCAAGAAAAAATCTCGGCATTTATATATTCTCGCTGTAAGCTTTTTGTTCCTGTGCTGGGCAGGAGGGGCAAAATGTCCATCCTACTGTTGGCTGCACGGCCCCCGAGGGGACCTTACAGCGAGGAAAAGAAAAAGCAAAGCTGTTTCGGTCAGCGTCATTTTCGAATTCCATTTTTTTATTAGCACCTGCCGGACAGAGGGCCTGAGCCCCTCTGAGCCTGCTCCCCTCCTCCCCTCCGAGGGAAGGTTATAACGAGCTCTGGCGCATGGGAAGAAAGTCCGAGATAACCCCCCGCACCCCACCATTCCGCAATACGATACTGTACCACGGTGCAGATTCACATCCATAATGATCGTGCCCTCATTTCTCTCCCAGGAGCTTGAAAATTCGGCGACGCTGTGCTGGGCTGGGCTGTGGGGCAGAGAGCGAGCGACGCAGAAAGAAGAGAAGTGAAGAGAAGAGCCGATCAGGAGACGGGCCCGAAGGTCGGTTGAATGATGATGGCGATCATGAGGGAGGAACTGGGGACGAGGTAAAGGGCCAGGGGATTTCCATGTGAGGACTTAAGTGAAGACGACAGATATGATTACCAGTTAAGACAGGGCACGATGTCGGACCGTCGGATAAAAGAAGCCATCTTGTTATACAACCGCCTGCGGGCTGACTAAAAGAACCGGTCATGCGTCAGGATAACATCCAAACCGTCGATGCGGCTGGTGTCGGAGCCGAACAGGCGAGAGCCCGCCGACCATCACGGGCCGGTCACACGCGGGCGACGGGAGCCGTCCGATCGCGGAATCGACGGCCTCGTGACCCCGGCGCGGGGGTCGGGCCCAGGCGCCTCCAGCCCCACCGAGAGCCGACGTGGAGCGGAGATCTCGACCCCACCGTCGATCCGCGCCATAGATTGATGGAGCGCATGTTCGGCTTTCGATTGTTCTCCTGTGCCCACCCAGTCCCGTGCCGGTCCCGGTCCCGGTCCTGGTCCCGGGGCAGCGGAGCGGAGCGGCCGGGCGCGTCTGGAGCGCTGTCTCTTGTCCCTCGCTCTCGCTCTCTCGCCCTCTCTCCGTGGCCTCTCTCTGTCTCCGGTCTCGAATGATCTGCTGCTGCTGCTGCTGCTCTGGGCTGAGAGACGAGTGAGCAGGCGGACGACGAGGAGGAGGGAGCAGCAGGCGGAGGCAAGAAAGAGCGAAGATCCGCGGAGACTAGACGACTTGGGGCGACGAGAATAGTGGTAAATGTCGTGCGCAGCTCGCACGGATCGGAGGATTTGAATCCGGATTCGGTATGAGCCCGTGCCGCAGCGCAGAACAAGGTGCGGTTTGGATCGGGAGGGAGGGAGGACGGACGAGACGTGACGGGAGGATGAGCGAGGGCTAGGAGGTCGGAGGGACTCGAAGAATTGGTGCCGTTCCTGTTGCTGCATTTGCCGGGAGCTAATTGAGCAGTGACGAGGGGGTGTTTGAGGCGCAATTGGTGGATGCGAGGCGGTTGACTGAGTGAGTGACTGGAGGCCCGAGGACCCGTGAGGGAACAGGAGTTCGGTGTAGAATGGTGGAGAAGGGAGCAGGGCTGCGGGACCGTACAGGTGGCGGAGGAGGAGGAGGAGGCGGTGGAGTCGGGCAGCAGAGTTGAACAAGGTACGGTTTGAAGTGGGGGAGAATTAGAGCTGGTTTCGGTTGTTTGCAGAATGTAGCTCATCAGTGTTTGTGACCTTGCGATGGAAGTTGATTTGCAATGTGCGTGATCTGCATTCGTCCGTTCGTAGTGGACACTTTGTCCTCGGCGCTGTTTTCGTCGAAGCCGATGAGTATAATGTCCGCTCGCCGGGAATGTGTCGCCGAGAGAGCTGACTGAGGAGATTCCCCGCCTTCTGAACAGCTCGTGTTTTCAGAGAGCATAGGATCACAGCAGCCTCGGGACGAGGCTAGCCTACTGTAGGAGAGACAAGGATGATAGACGGTTGGTACTTGCGCAGTATGACATCATTCCAGTCGTTCGCGAAATTATCAACCCCGACATTTCTGACTTAGAGCGTGGGCTGCAATGCCGATATCATTGAGGTTTATCACTTCACTTTCCTGCTGCGTTTTTGTGTTGTTCTGGGAAGTGGTCTCGTGCTAAGGATTCAAGAGACGAAGCGACCTGTGCGACGCTGATGAAACTTTTGATAAGATGCATCATTCATCAACTTGTGACATGTAAGGTTGCTTTAGTACGTAACCATTGAGTCCCGTCCCTGTCGTAGAGTCGGGCATCCCGTCCACAAAATGATGGGGACTTCCATATTTCTACGTGATGCCAAGCCTAGCTGCTAACGACAGAACCTTATTTTGTCCACGGTACGTCAAGAATTCGTGGACACTTGGTGGAAATCATTATGGTGGCTACCGTCGTCACTCGATGGACCGCACTCAAATCCAAGAAATGCTTTTATATGTTCTCCTATTATTTTTAATCATTTCTTAAGCTTTGTCTATTATGTTTTTGAAAATGCTAGACTGTTTTAGTACATATGCCGTGCTGATTGCTAGCTGCAAGTCGTTGAGGGCCGAGCTATCACTCGCTTTGGTCGCAAGTCTTACAGCTCCCTGATGATCGAGTTTAGCTACCAGTCTGATAATTTTTGGACATTTTTTTTCAACACCTTGTGTCTTCCCTCTCAGGAGTAGACCGGTGACAGCGAGATTCTTGCCCGTCATGAGTATCGATGTGAAGGGACGAGTGTGAAGTGCTTACTGTGAGTGGATCGATATGGAGCCGATCGTTTTTGGCTTCATCGGAGCGGCTTCCGTCATCGTGGTTGCCCTGCTCGTGCTGATATTTTTCCAGCTCTTTCTGCTTTTCCGGCACAAGAATAAGGAGCCGATTCTTCCCTTAGTCCATCCGAAGGGAAAAGAATCGTCATCTTCTTTCAGATTCAAGGCTCAAGGCAAGATGACTCTCCCAACCGTGAATGGTTCATTCAGAGTCTGAGAAGTGAAGCTTTTGTGTATGTACTACTTGTTGCGCGCAACTCACTATCGTAACCTCCTCCTGTCCGTTGCCGACTGGTTCCATTCTTGATTTTGGGCATTGTTTATGAGGTCCAGATCGAGGTCGCGTGTTCTCTTTCAAAGAAGCGGAAGAAGTCAGCGAAGGCTTCAGTAATCATATCGGCGACGGAACCACTTACCTTGTCTTCAAAGGCATACTGCCGGATGGCACCGAAGTTGCCATCAAACGCATGAGAGGCAATCTAGTCTCCGTTAGCAGTGAAGAAACCAAATTTCAGCTGCAGGTATGGTTCGCGGATCAAGGCCGTGCATCTTTCCAATTTTAGGAAGTTCAAGATCGTGATCGTTGGACACTAGCAGTCGACCCCTAGGTTTTCTTCCACAATGCACAAGAACGAGCTCGACACTGGCAAGAGAGTGTACACTCCCTGTAGATCGAACTAGCGTGTGTCGACGATGATTTTCATGCCGCCTCCTAATAGCTTTGAAGCTCAGTACAAACGTTGCATTTCTTTGGCAGGTAGATTTGCTTTACCGGGTTCATCATCAGCACATTATCAATCTTATCGGATACTGTGATGAGAGTCCTCACCGGTCAGTCTTGCATCGTTCTTTACTTTCCACTTACTTTTTGCATGATGATGATGATTTTCTGCTTTACCGTTTTTGGGACAGTACTTCATCGTGGTGCCGACCAATGCTAACTTTCTTTTACTTTCCCTGTATTGATGCATCAGGATGCTTTTCTGTCAGTATGCTCCGAATGGCTCCCTCTTCGAAATGCTCCATGGTGGTACGACGACTAACACTTGCTTGTAAACCGAAATGGCGTCGCTGGCTCTTGTAAATTTCCTAGTCTCTGGTGCTCGAGTCAACTTTGTTGCAGTTTTTGTGGCCGGGTTATTAAAACGTGAAGAGACTTGTTCATGCAGATGAGATTCAAGACGAAATGCTCACCTGGAAACAAAGAACGAGAATTGTTATGGGAATAGCTTACGGACTCACATATTTACATCATTCTTGCAACCCTCCAATTATCCATGGAGAGCTGACATCAGTCAATATAATGTTAACCGAAGATTTTGCCGCCAAGGTAAATCGCCGCAGATTGTGCTTTCTCGAAGCTCTGTCTTTCGGTTGACATTCGTGTGGTTCAACTGCATCAGCTAAGCAAAGAAGGTCCGTTTTCCCAAGAAGTTCAGTTGTTCTGCATGTATGAAACTTAGACTCTCCTCTGCTGCAGATAAATGGCTTGGGCAAGGTTCCTCTATTACGATCCAGTTCCGATTTTCAGTCTGGAAGATTATCAACCAATGGGGATCCCTACTACGATAACCCCCCGACCGACCAGAGGAGTCTGTACAGTCGGGCTAGCGACGTTTACTCATTTGGAGTGCTGTTATTAGAACTCTTGACAGGAAAGGTAGCTTACAGTGACGAGCTCGGCCCACTTGCAGAATGGGTAAGTACTCTTTACCGTCGGTCCCCTCGATCCACGTTCAAAAAACACGAAGATCCTGACAATATCATCCATGGATTTTTTAAGGGTCCTAAATCTTTTCTTCTTGTAAGTTCTTGACCAGTGCATTGGGTTTACATGCCTGTGGGTTGTGCAGGCAAATCCATACTTAGTAGATAAGGGGAACATGCCCGGCATGATGGACTGCAATCTCAAGAATGTAAATATCTTGGAATTTTGTGCCGTAAGTGAAGTTGCACGTCTCTGTACACAAAGCGACAGCCCCTCCCGACCTTTAATGAGTGAGGTCTTGGATATGTTACACCAAATTATTAACATATCTGTAGAAGTAGCCGCCCCAATCAGCAGCCCAGTCACTTTGAGAGGACTTATGGCTGCGTTTACATGACAAAGCAGACACTCCCATTCTTTATCACTGAACAGCCTAGAACTAGGTTTGGATTTACAAAGCATTCGTAGGCGAAGGCAAATGCTTTGGTCATTCATTACATGGTAGTCTCTTGTATAGTCTCCCATCATCGCGCATCAAATGTTTCTTCTTCTAATTGAGGGCGGGCACACCTCTGCTTTCTCTGGAAAGATAAGGTCACCTCGTTGTTACATAAAGTAATGTTCTTCACAATGGATCTCGACCAAGCATAGAGTTCGACTACGTCTTCTTTAAGTAATTTCTAAGAATTGATGTTGTAGCAGTGCTAATCGGTGGACGGTTCCGTCCTCACTCTCTGAACCTGTGTGGAATTTAAGTTGTGCACATCAAATCAGATAAATTTTAGCGGCAAGTTTTGGGAAAGCACACTAGCTTATCTCAGATGCTACAAGGTTCTTTGAATTTGAAGTTCTTCCTTTACCTTCTATTCACCTTCATTAGTTTTAACTGTGACAGTGCAAACTAGATTCACTTCCATCAAGGAACATTGGATACTCGTCTACCAACGTTATCAACGCTATCTGATGAGTTATTCCTTCCATAGCCACGATGGAGAGAACAGAGATGGCCAAGCCAAGTAACATTGCCATACCTTGAGCACGTCTTAAGGGCCCACGTTAGCTTTGTTTTGTGAAGAAAAGTCTGTAGTATGTGCAGACAAGGGTTACCAGATTCCGTTTATCATTTAATTTTCTCCACAGTCCTGTCTATATAATATTACTGGAAACTCGAGTTGTCTTTTTCTTGGAGTGAAATACGAACATAGATTGGAATATAAGATATGACGGGAGTTAGAAAGCATCATCTTTAACAAATTTGTCATGGTAGTTGAATCAGCTATAGAAAAGAGTTTCTATGGGCATACTCCGAAAGTTTATATATTTCTGGATATGTGATTGGTGTAAGGAATAATATACTTGTTACAAGGCAGTGCTGACAGCAGTTCTCTTGACCTCCGTGACTGACCCGTAAACGTTGTACAAACTCTAGCCGTCGTCTTCATGTCTTGCATAGAAGCTGAGTCTACAGTAATATGAATATTCCCCATTTTTTCTTGGCCAGTTTCTGCCTCGAATAATCTGCATACGATAAGCTGTGGGAATGTATTTTTTCTGACAGTCTTGACTGATCTCGGATATACATTACACGTATGGTAAACAACAATGAAACACGACATGTGTATCCTTCACAAGTCATCGGGCTTCGCGATACCGTTCCTTTCCAATTAGACGGCCTTGTAAAGGCTCTTCTGCTGTAATTTTAAAAATTGATAACGACCACAGTATAGCATCTCAAGGTGATGTCCGTTCTTTTTCAATGTTTTTTTCTGGGTATGTCCGTCCTAAATACGATTCCTAAGTCTGTCGAATTCATGAAGTATTGACGGAAAATTTCACACGAGCAAGATTGAAAGTGTTATCAGTCGTTCGTTCCTTCTTACATAGGAAACCCTGTTTACTTTGCACAAATAATGCAAAGTTTAAGGAGTATACATCTATATGAGATTTTCCTTTGGAAGCCCAAGCAGTCGTACGAAGAAATTCATTCATACTTTACCTTGTGGCCTCAAATATTCGTGTTGCAAAAGTACAACTAGCAGCCAACCATAAAACAATTTGTTTCATATTGTCTTCGTGAGAATAATCCCTAGCCTTGTAAGTCTTGGTACTTCAATTTAGCCAGAAAGGTAATGAACTGAAGTATAAAGTACCTGAAGGACACCTACCAGCCCTTCCATCTGAAAATAAATATTAGAGCAAATCCTAGCATTATATCGTCATAAACATACGCAATTTGATAATTTATTGCCTAGAATAGTATAGTTATCCAGTTGGATTTCCAAAGCTTCTCGCTTCTTTAGTCATCAAATTACCATGTCTCTTACAAATAAAAAAATATTGAGAGTGATAGATTGGATTGTACGATGGTTCAAGTTCATATAGGTTAAAATTTCTGTGATACAATGTAAGATTATATGATTCTCATAAGATTAGATCACGAGATGAAAACACAAATGACTGTTTACAGATATCTTGATTACAAACATGGTTGCAACATCATGTTAAGTGTGATGTGTTATTGGGGCCTATCCCCGTCCACCTTCTGGTTTCATACTTGTGGTACCAAATGGGTTTTCTCAATATCTTTAAATCACTTAGTCCATCTTTTTCTAATATGCTACTCGTTTTGTATCTTATTTAGTCTGAGCTTTATAAACTATCTTTTGCCACTTTCTGGGCGATAATATGAACACTTTTGTGCATAATGTATAGAATAATAATTTTAGTTGTAGTAAGTTCCATGTATATTGAAATAAGTGAAGCTTGTGCTTAATTTTAACATCGATATAAGAGAATTATGAAGGATTAAATTTTTTTAGTTTGTGTATATATTTTTTGAAAATAAAAGAAATAATCAACTATAATCACGACCTTCTATATAATAATTGATTAGTTCAAATATATCAATTTCTGAATGCCTCTTAGTTTACTTTTCTTAATTGTGAACTCCAAGATTATCATATAATCTCAAATTATCTACAACATTCATACACCTCATGACTCAAAGCATGACATATTATAAATGCATTGAAATATTTGAAAAACACTAAACTTTCTTTACTTTACTTTGGGAAGATGTCACTATTTATTTCTATATTTGTGGCATATAGATATTTGACTTGATAGCAGAAATCTATCCAATATATGGTACCAATACTAAACAGCCTATGACTCAATTACAACATGAGTAACTAAGATCAAGCGTTGCATATGAATGTATGATTCTTAAAGACTCACCAATCTTTTGTTCAACCTCTTGAAGATACTTAACTTCTAAGTCTTCACCCCTTGATAGTTGTTCTTCAACCTCTTGAAGAACTCCACAACCTGGCTAAATGAAGGTACATCACCAATGACTCCACTCAAACTGCCAACATCAATGCTTCTAGTATCGCTGTTAGTGTCTTCACTAGCTGCACCATTGGTAAGTCCACTAGTACCAATTTTAGTACTTTCACCAGCAGCTCCATTGGTACCGTTCCTGGTAACTTCACTAGTGCTCATACTCGCACCTTCACTGGTAGCAACACCACTGACAACTTCATTAGTATCAACATCATCATGATGATAGGCAGGAAATTTGGAGCCAATGGCGTCTCCATGCGTCAATCTTCACAACATAATCTCTTTCAAACTTGTCGATATCTCAACCCACTCCACGTAAATCCACCACGGTACTTGAGAAGACCATGAAACTGCTTCGTGATGACGCAAAGCAAATTTTCAAAAGTTTTTTGAAAGTTTGGATTGTACAACTCTCAAAACTTTAGATGATAGTGCACCTGGAAAGAAGTCTGATTAGATCTTATGAAGTTTATTCTGATTTCACAATAAACAAAACTAATTTGTATATCAGTTTTGTTTGTTGTGAAGTCGGACTCCAACATAAAGTCTAGCCGATGATATAATCATTAGATTCCGTTGAGATAAAGATAGCTGATACCTCAACCCACATAAATCCACCACAATCCTCAACAGGACAACGGAACTCCTATGTGATGACGCAAAGCAAATTTCCAAAAGTTTCTCAACAGTTTGGATTGTACAACTCTTGAAAGTTTATATGATAGTGCAACTAGAGAGACGTCTAGTTAGATGT
The DNA here is from genome assembly GCA_037833965.1 of Marchantia polymorpha subsp. ruderalis. Classification (NCBI taxonomy): domain Eukaryota; kingdom Viridiplantae; phylum Streptophyta; class Marchantiopsida; order Marchantiales; family Marchantiaceae; genus Marchantia; species Marchantia polymorpha. The sequence goes on from AP031357.1 coordinate 2,799,384, forward strand.
TATGAAGTTTCATCCAATTCCAAAATGAACAAAACTGATTTGTATATCACTTTTGTTCGTTGTGGAGTCATATTCCAACGTAAAGTCAAACCAATGATATAATTGTTAGAATCCGTTTAAATAAAGGTAGCTGATACCTCAACCCACTCCGCATGAATCCATCACGGTACTCAAAAGGACCACCGAACTGCTCCGTGATGAGGCATAGCAAATTTCCAAAAGTCTCTCAAAAAATTGGATTGGACAACTCTCTAGAGTTTAGCTGATAGTGCAATTGAAGAGAAGTCTAGTTATATCTTAAGAAGTTTCGTTTGATTACACAATGAACAAAACTGATTTGTTCGGTGTGGAGTAGGACTCCAACATATAGTCAAGCCGATGATATACTCCCTAAAACTTGTTTAGATAAAGGTAGGCGATACCTCAACCCACTCCGCATGAATCCATCACGGTCCTCGACAAGACAACGTAATTGCTCCGTGATGGCGCAAAGCAAATTTTCAAGAATCTCTTGAAAGTTTGGAGTAAACTTTCAAGATCTTTAAATTCAAGATGGAGTCTATCGGAGATTTGGATTCTATAACTCTGATAAGTTTAGGCGATAGTGCAATTCGAAAGAAGTTAGGTTAGATCTTATGAAGTTTCTTTTGATTCCACAATAAACAAAATTTATTTGTATATCAATTTTGTTCGTTGTGGAGTTAGACGCCAATGTATAGTCGAATCTATGATATAATGGTTAGAACATGTTTAGATCAAGGTAGCCGATACCTAAATCCACTCCGCATGAATTCATCACTGTCCTCGACACAATCATCGAACTGCTTCATGATGACGTTGAGCAAATTTCCAGAATCTCTTAAAAGTTTGGATTGTATAACTCTTAGAAGTTTAGGTGATAGTGCAATTGGAGAGAAGTCTGGTTAGAACTTATGAAGTTTCATCTGATTTCTCAGTGAACAAATTGATTTGCATATCAATTTTGTTCGTTGTGGAGTCCGACTCCAACGTATAGTCGAGTCTATGATATAATGGTTAGAACATGTTTAGATAAAGGTAGCCGATACCTCAATCCACTCCGCGTGAATTCACCACAATCCCCGAAAGGATCACCAAATCGCTTCGTGATGATTTAGAGCAAATTTCTAAAAATCTCTCAGAAGTTTGGATTATACAACATTTGGAAGTTTAGGTGATAATGCAACTGGAGAGAAGTCTGGTTAGATCTTACGAAGTTTTGTCCGTTTTCACAATGAAACTGATTTGTATGTTAGTTTTGTTCGTTGTGGAGTTAGACTTCAACGTAAAGTCAAACCAATGATATAATCGTAAGAACCCGTTTAGATAAAGGTAGCTCATACCTCAATCCACTCCATGTGAATCCATCATGGTACTCGACAGTACAACCGAACTGCTTCGTGATGACGCTGAGCAAATTTTCAAGAGTCTCTTTAAAGTTTGGATTGAACAACTCTTAGAAGTTTAGGTGATATGGCAACTGGAAAGAAGTTTGTTTAAATCTAAAGAAGTTTCGTCTGATTGCACAATGAACGAAACTGAATTATATATAAGTGTTGTTTGTTGTGGAATCAGACTCCAACGTATAGTTGAGCCGATGATATAATTTTTAGAACTCATTAAGATAAAGGTAGCCAATACCTCAACCCACTCTGCATGAATCCATCACGATACTCAAAAGGAGCACTGAAATGTTATGTGATGACGTAGAGCAAATTTCCAAGAATCCCTCAAAGTTTGAATTGTACAACACTCAAAAGTTTAGGTGATAGTGCAACTAGATAGAAGTTTGGTTAGATCTTATGAAGTTTCGTCTGATTCCACAATTAAAAAAACTGATTTGTATATCAATTTTGTTCCTTGTGGAGTAGGACTCCAACGTATAGTTGAGTCGATAATATAATCGTTAGAATCCGTTCAGACAAAGGTAGCTGATACATCAATCCACTCCGCGTGAATCCACCACGGTCCTCGACAGTACAACCGAACAGCTTCGTGATGACGCAGAGCAAATTTCCAAGAGTCTCTTAAAAGTTTAGATTGTACAACTCTCAGAAGTTTAGGTGATAGTGCAACTAGAGAGAAGTTTGGTTAGATCTTATGAAGTTTTGTCCGATTCCACAATTAACGAAATTGATTTGTATATCAGTTTTGTTCACTGTGGGGTTGGACTCCAAGGTATAGTCGAGCCGATGATGTAATCGTTGGAACCCGATTAGATAAAAGTAGCCGATACGTCAACCCACTCCGCTTGAATTCACCACGCTCAACGAATTATTCCATGATGGTGCAAAGCAAATTTTTAAGAGTTTCTCAAAAGTTTGAATTGTACAACTCTTGGAAGTTTAGGTGGTAGTGTAATGCGAAGAAGTCTCGTTAGATCTTTTGAAGTTTCCTCTGATTTCACAACGAACAAAACTGACTTGTAACATTGTGGAGTCGGACTCCAACGTATAAGCAAGCCGATGATACAATTGTTAGAACCTGTTCTTTTATCAAATAAGTATTTGAACGTGCTAATGAAAAGATCAAAAATTGAAAATTTTAGTATTATAAATTCTAAATATATCTTTATAAATATATACAATATTTGCAAAGTATGAAAATGAAATTAAATGTAAAAATTGAGATAACAACAATAATCATTATAAAAAGTTTCAATAAATTCATGGAATATTTTCTAAAAATAAATTATAAATGAATAGATTTATTAAAAAAATTTAGGTCATCTTAATTCTTATATCTATTTAATTCATGAAATAAAATCCTTAAAAAGTGAAATAAAGACAACTAAAATAAATACAAGCAAGTGTATATAATTTGATGAATAATAGTTGAACATTTTAATTTTGTTAGAGCGTTGTGATCTTCATTAAAAAAAATTTGAAATCTTACATGTAATATAATCAACACAAGGAAAAAATTATTTGAAATTAATATTTTTTCATTTTTTTATGAATTGAATTATCAAATAAAAAATAAAATATATTTTATTTTCTATTAGAATTTGTATTCTATAAATTTTTATAATGTTTGAAATATTTTTCAATCTAAATTCAGTGATTCTAAATATCATGTTAATAATCAAAGGTGTAGAATATTAGATATATAATCAAATTTTATGTATTTGTTGAACAAATAGCAGATTTCTTTATGATTAAACATTAAATTATTATTGATTTTATAATTCTAAAAATATTTGCATCACATTTCATACCTCATATATGAAATCTCTGTGTGAACCACGTTGTATATTTTGAATAATATGATTACTAAGTGCAGATTACACATATTATGTTGGGTAAAAATACAAAATTGAAATTTTGTTAGATTAAATCCAAGTTTGGACTGTGCGTCGGTGACGGTGGTTGAAGATAAATAAAGTGTGATTAACGTAAACGAATAACGTTTGGAATTTAGTTGATAAAATAATTCACTTTCAAGTTTATATGTCCAAAACTTAAACAATTTCTAGCTATGCCATTTGTTGGCGTTAACTCGGGTTTTTGGGTTATCCACTTGGATTTGTACAAAGCTTCTCGCTTCTTTAGTCATCATATAACCGTGTCTTTTACAAATAGAAAAAATGAGAGTGATAGATTGGATTGTACGATGGTTCAAGTTCATATAGGTTTATATATTAGACGCTGACATGCAACTTACAACTCCTAATGCATGAATTTTATTCATATGAGCATACTATTATGAGTTAAAATATGTATTCTCAATATTTTGGATGCACTAAAGGAATTTTTACAATCTCCTCCCCAACCTGCAAATGTGGAAGCAAGAAGGCATAAACCAAACAGCAGCAAAAACATTAGAGATATTCATACTCAATTTTTTATCTAAGGTGAATGAGCCTAAGAAATTTTTTGCTGATTAGAATAGTGACATATCTTCATTCCACTTATAGATGTAAAACGTGTCCACGAAATATGAATATGTCCATAAACTTGATTAGAGATATATTTCATCTACACTCATTAATGAATCTCTAATCTTAACTTGATATATTTGTAAATAACGTGATATTATATATATAAGAAAAAATGTTGCCTACGATATCCAGTTGGGGATCTCCAAAAAAGAAAATCTTTTTAATTTCAAGATGTCTCGCACAAAAAGAACATTAGTCAAGTGGAATGGGAACTAAGTGTTATTTTTTGTTCAGTCTTTATCTGATTTTTTGCAAGTGAAGTGGAATAAAAACGCGTGAGACTTGAAAAATCGCTGGAAATGGATGATCTTAGCAACAATACAAATTACAGTATCTTAATTATCATGATCTAAATTAGTCCAATTTGCAGCTCATGATCTTACACCACAAAAGAGATATGTTTCCGATGATGTTTATACATCTTGTGGATGGAACTCAGATATAACATCAACAATCAATATATTCAAGATTACAATAAAGTAGAGTTACAGAAAACAATAATAAGAAATTTGACATGTTTGAGAGAGTGTGATAATCTATCATTATTAGGGACACGTTATCAGATTTTAATTTTTTTCTTAGCCAATATTAGATAAAATGTGTCCATTACGTTATATAAAACAAAAGCTGGTCATATACAAGAAAATTTTTTGTTTGTATGTTATATGTTTGAAGGTTGTGTTCGCTCATTCGTCATTTATTTTTAGAAAGGTAAAGAAGTCTCCTTCACAATCTCTGGGTCAAGAGCTTTGCTCAGTCTTTCTTCACCCTCCTCGTGCACTTTGGACCCAATTAGCTCGAATAGATTCGTTGCAACGTGACATATTTCTCATTATGGCTTTATAAACGCATATTAACGATTTGTTTTCATCTTATGGCATCTTCCGTCTTGTTTCTATATTACTTGGCCCCCCTTCTCGAATGAAATTCAGTTGACTACATGTTAACATTGGAAAGTACGACCTTTCATCCAATCGAACATAGGTCACGCTTATATCATCCCTGCGTCCATGTCAATCTGCAGCATCCATCTGCAGAATCGATTCCAAGTTAGAAATAAATCGACCAAAAGTACCAAAATGGTGAATCAAAAATAAAAATTAATATGGGAATTCGGGATTGCCCATTCGACAGAAATTGATGACATACGGGGCATCTTCGAATAGTTCTTATATCCATGTTATAACTGTCGGGAGTCAAATCCTGGAATTGTTGCCTTCAACAACTTGCTAAAGATGTCCAAATTTGAACAATCTATTTCACCCCCAAGAAATAGTGAGACGGGGATTCACCCTTCCTTCCATCTGACCTGGTTCTGCCGCCCTCGAAAGACCATTTCTCATTCACACGAATTCTCAACAGACCAGATGCAGTTTGTGCACACATACATCGGCTGGGAAGAAACAAAAGTGTGGAGGATCATGAAGAACTGATGCCTCGTGAATATCTATTTTGGAAGAGAAAAGTCAAAAGCCTGATTCTAAACATGTGCGTGTAGGGGTATGTAGCCTGCATGACTCCAACAATCAACTTCCTCCTTCCAGACGATCATTCAGTTTGATTGGATAACAGTCATTCACTGGACTGTGGACGCTGAACTGCTCATATAACGTCAATTCATTTACTTGGGTCACAATGTAAGTCTTTGAACTTGAGCAGTGGAGGTTCCGTGAATGCTCACCCCTTTTATTACCAGATTCTGTCTCATCTTCTCCAGAAATGAGACAGCCAATCTTGATGTGCAAGTCGACATGGTGTCTGAAAAAAGACACAAACCCGATCATGACAATATGTGATCAGCGTTTCAGAGGTCGTTCGATGATGGCATGGTTCGAAACCTGCACTTTGCTTTGGCTCTTGGCCCCTGGCGATTGGAAGATAAGGCTCAAGGAAAAGTTCCTGATCAATCGGGCCGCGATGACTACGAGGTCGAGCCCATCGTCTGGTGCTCGAGTTAGTTCGGTGCCGTTTCGACGTCGTTCCCCAAAAGGTGCTCCGGGTGCAGCTAATATTATCTGGCCCAGCTCATGACCTCAAACAGCTCAAACTGGGAATTCCCTTCGGATGGATGGATGGATGGCTGGACAGTCATGGTTTTAGACCGCGCGAGACAACTAGAACCAACAACAAATGTCTGAGGGGGGCATGCAGCCATGGATTCTCGACGATTTCTCACACTTTCTGATACGTTGTTGAACTACACTTATTCAATCGAAACTTCAATCGCTTTTTCACAAACAAGTATCTCTCGATCGCTCTATATCCTGGCGTCACCCGAACTTCTCAGTCGAATGGCGATTAATCGGCTGTTTAGTGGTTTAGGGGGAGGTTGAAGCAGATATCCGACTTGTCGGTCTTGCGGAATTTCAGCATATTTCTCAGACAGATCTGTTTTCTTCACCGGCAGCTTGTCCGCCCTCCTTACCTCGAACTCAGGGCCTTCCTCACTAACCCCGACAGATGGTATAACATGCATTCCGGTTCTCTTCTCGTCGCCCTGTTGCATAAAGCAGCTGCATATCGGCGCAGTGTACCAACGAACGGTGACCTACGAGCAGTTTAGAGTTTGGAAACAGTCACACGCTCAACCCTTATGGCGGTACTCCTCGCCTAAGAGGACTCCACAAGAAACTGATGACGACACATTGCTAGGGATCATTTGGTTCAGACAGACATTGTTCCTCCAAAATCTCGCATGATCGAGTAATTCACATCGTAGATAAATTCAGAGTGTGTTTGCAATGCAAGGTTCTCATATACATCGTATGTTATATCTTTGTTACAGGGAGTTTTGTTTCATGAACGACTGCTCTTGAACATATTGCACTAAACTATTTTGGTCTGTAAATGTCTTCTGTTTATATTGAAACTAGCAGATACAATCCATGTAATAATAATCACATAACGTTGTCTTTATGTCTTTTAATTAGATAGTTTGGATTTGAATCAATATTGTAAATTATAGTTTATTTCTGTTGGGTTCCAATCTCTGATTTTTCTTTCATAACTTCATACTTCAAGTGATATTCCGAGTTCGAACCAAGCAGGAAACATGAGTTCAAAGCTCTGAAACAACCTCCATTCCCTGAGCTTCAAGTCTTTCCCGCCCCTCGTGGGAGTCTCGCAGCTTCCAATTTTCGAGAAGCATATTCCCAACACTTTGTTGACGATTCTCTCGGCTGGTCGAAATTCGCGAAGGGTTCATGTGGGCAAAATCTCATTTGCCGTGCAGATGTGCTAATGTCAAAGCGTGGAGAATAATAATGTTAGTGGTACAAGCCATTTGACCATAAACAACCAGAACTATTTTTGAGCAAACGTAAAGCGACGGAAAGCATTGGTCTAAAAATACGGGGGGTTCTGGAAACTAATGAATGACAGGATGGGGAAGTGAAGTGGAGTGGAGGCCCTTGCCCGTACGGTCGAGTAGGTGCGCAGAGCCGTTGTCGTCACTATGTAGTGCCAGGGTTCGAGGGAGGGACTCAGGGACAGTTGACGACCTCGACCCTCGACCCCTCGACCCCTCGACGCTTGATGTTTCCGGTGAGTTACATGCATTCGATCATCATCATGACCGGCTGATATTTCCCCTCGCCGTGAACCATCTGCGCGAGCGATGATGATGACTATATCCTGACGACGACGACGACGACGCCCTCGCTGGTCGAGATTCGGCCGCCCGGCTGCTTGGCCTTGACTGCGCGACGGGGTATGACTATACCCGACGACCCTAGGAACTACCGAAGCACCTCGCGACGCGTGGACTTTTTCCCGACCGACGTGACGCCCCTCCCGCTTGCTCTGGTTCAGCGCGAGGTTTGAGATTGCGAAGCCGGTCGTGAATGTTGGAGACAGGATTCGGCGTCTCCACGATTGCCTGACGGACGGTCGGGCCGTACCGACCGACTTCCGACCCAAGAATGACGAGGAGAAGGCTCCCGGGATTGACCACGCGCCTCATCCTCGTTGACGCCTTTCCCTTTCATCCACCCGCCCCGCCCCGCTCCTGGAAAGCCCGCGCCGAGATTGTGGTGTCGCGAAAGCTGACTGCGTACAGCCTGCCGGACAGCTGAAATGACCCGACCCGACCCACGACCGCTGGAGTGATAAAGATAGTGCGATACGCGACTCGCGACTCGGGCAGCACCACCTGGCGTCTGCTGGTGCACACGGGCGAGATCCGCGACCGCTGTTGGTCGCGAAGCCAGAACGACGTGGAGACTGTGCGTGCGCAACCCGACGGTGGCTCATTCAAAAGGGGCGAGTTCGTTGCCGTCGGGAGTTACACACGGCAACTCCCGACGGGAGTATCGGAGTCCCTTGAAATGAAAGATTAACAGGCCCCAACAAATAGCAGAGATAATAAAATACGTATGTATACGTATGTACCAAGGGTTGTGTACACGAAGAGAAATCAGTTCAAGGGAAACTTTCCGATTTGCCGAGCTGAACATATTCCTATCTATGAGGGTATTATCTAACAATGTGTCTCCGTAACTCTATTTTTCTCTAGCTATAAAGTCTTTGTTGGAAACCTGCACTAGAGCATCATAATCAGCTCCAGCATTCTTTGCAATTTTATCTGAAACTCTATCTCCATGCTTCGAAACTTTCCATATTTTCTCACTCCCTCATACAAAATAGTGAATTTGTGAAAATGATGCCCAATTTTTTATTGCTAAACTTTGAACAAGACAAATTTTTGAATTAGGTTTACATGTTTCGAAACTTCCGTAACAATCCTCTGATTTTATTCGTATATCTACAAGTTGACTAATTAATTGACATGGATCAAAACCAAAAGGTTACATGGATCCAGCCCTTACCAGCATCAAGTTGAAAATATGTCCTATTGCACCTAATAGATCCAAACTATCTAGGTTTAACCATGTGGATACAATAGTAGCATCCCAAAAAAAGGAAGTATTACATTATGGTTTTCTTACAGAAAGTTTAGAATAAAATTTCTAAAACAAAAATATATTCATTTCATGAAATATGCTAGACCATAGACTAAAAGTAATGAAACCTCATGGTAGATTATATCTTACTGATATTTGATGGTGTCCCATCAGATAAAACAAAACTTAACATGTCTCATAAGTAACTTAGGTTCCGATGGGGTCCCATCAAGTAAATACCTCACATGATATGTGATCATAATATCTGAAACAAAAAAATATTGGTATTCAAATCAAATACAAAGCACACATATATTTTGTATCATATTTTTATGTCGGATGTTATATATGACGCAAGAGAAAGTGTGATAACCATTCTCTTGAGCTGCATTAAACATCATATATCATGTATAGCTATCTTCTACACTCTAAATGCACATCGAGCCTTATGAGATTGATTGCATCTTAATAAAACAGAAATATATGAGTAATGTAGATGTGGTATGGTATATTAAACCAAAGAGGGAATCATAGGTTTGCACTATAGGATGGATATACATATAGATATAAATAAATCTAAATGTAAATATAAATTCAAATAACATTTATGCCTCATAGATCTAAGGTACATGAGCTCATGACAAATCCTAGTAGTCGAAGTAATGGCCAGATGCACCAAAAGTGAACTAAGAGCATTTTGAGTAGTAGGGTCATCAAGGTATAGTCTAGACATCCAGTTGAATTGGTGGACAAAGAGGAAAAAGAAGTGAGCCGATGTTGTAGCTTGCGATTACAAGACATTGTTAATCTTGAATATAACTCTAATAAATTATCTCAAAAATTAGTCTGTAAACAATCACAGTTAGGAAAGGAAACAAAATTATTTATCTCACGACAGGTAACCAAAGAGCTCTTCCCTCGTAGTGCTCTTGATTTTCTGATCCATAGTACAAAGACAGACTCTTACATTTGTCCGATGTCCTTTTATTGCTCAACAGAGTACATCGTGTAAGTGACGGGGAAGAAAAAAAACTATCTCCTCTTTAAATGCTCCCGACGGGAGTGTATGGTATGGAACCCATGTGAGCAAGCCCAGCGGTCCAGGACGTGCATGTCCAAGATGTGCGACTCGTCGTGGCCGAAGATCTGCGCAGGGCACAAGATCTAACCTGAGAACTTTAAAGTTGACCGCGAGTCGGGAGCGGGAGGGCAGCGGCAGCGGCAGTGTCCTGTACGTGCACTCTGCTGCTGTCGTTGTAGTTGTAGTTGTTGTTGCTAGGGTTTGAAAAGGGAGGGGGGGAGGGGTGGTGGAGCCGACTGGAGGGAGGGGAGGCTGTGGCGATGGATGGGCTCGCTGGCGCGCGCGGTGGCCGGTCTCAGGTTTGGGCAAATTTAAGAATAGAGGGCGACTCGAAGGAGACGGACGATCTGCATGCGATGCTATTTTGGACGTCCGCTTTGTCGCTCTCAGGGTGGGGGGTGGCGGGCTAGTGCCCAGATTGTAGGTGGGAAGACGATCCGATTCTCCTCTCGCTCTTCGTCCGTCGGCTGGCCAACGATGCCACTGCTGCGCTGCTGCTGATCATGAAAAGCTGCTGCTGCTGCTGCTGCCGCGACTCGCTGTGGCCGGCTCTGCTCTGCTCCGCCCTGCCCCGCCCGGCCCTGCTCTGCCTGCTTGCTTGCTTGCTTGCCTGCGGGCGGGAGGGAGGGAGGGAGGATTCATGGACTCGGGTTGTAGTCCGAGCGGCGAGCAGCAACAACTGGAGTCCTTGCGAGAGGGCGAATCGTGTCCGGGAGATGCCCTATCCACGACCCGTCGCACCTCCCGTCGAGGGCTCGAGGTTGTTGAGCCGTCGATCGGCCTCTCTTTCTGGCAAGTCTCATGCGCCACGAGGTTGGTCCGATGTCATGCGGTTGCTTGCTCGCCTCCCAAAAGTCTAACCTTCATCTGTTCTACGTTTAGGTTTCAGACTAGAATACGATAGACTGGATATGGAGATCCCCTTTCCGTCTGCTTTTGCTGTATGTCTACTCGATCCTTGCTTTTGACACAGGAGGGTAGAGTTGTTGCGGTGCCCCTTTACATTTTTGTTCTCTTTACGTTCGACATTTCCAGAGTGAAAATGGTGTATGAAAGTTGAACCGTGGAACAAAGATCCAAGTAGCAAAGCCGATTGCTTCTCCTTTTCGCACACATGGTCCCTGCATATAGGCTTGCTCGTAGAGTGCTTTTCAAGAGATTGTTGTTTTCTGCGATGCCATTGGACATGGACAGAGCACATTATAGTCACATGGTCCCAATCAAAACGCATGAGCAAAAGCGAGTCCTATCATAGACGTGAAGCTACCACATGGCAGGGATTTCCTTCGTGTGAGAACCAGCGGCAAACTGGAACATGTACACTCATAAGTTTGAAGCCCACATCTACTCCTGCCGCTAGCATCCGCCAATGCTCCAGCAGCCGTGCAAAAGCAGAAAATATCAATATAATAATAAAAAAAATCTCTCTGGGATGGGGCGACGTTGGGCGGAGCAATTGTTGTAGGCGGTTATTTTTTATATTTTTGGAAAGATCAAGTTGCGTACAAAGGACTGCACAGATGATTAATTTGGACCCTCTTAAATTATCTTTCTTCCACAGCTTTTGAACCTTGTAGCCCATGAGTACACTTTGTTTCTGCATAACAGTGAAAAGCTGTACCCATCGCCCTCTTTGTTCTTTCCTTGCAATAGCAAGCAAGCAATGAGAGTCGAAAGGAGCGAGCAGTGCGTTTACCTCTTTCAGAAGCGCCAACGAGCTTCGAGCAGGGAATCGGGATGCACGTACGGAATGCCGAGCCTGCGATGGGATGGCATGGCATGGGAGGAGCCTCCAAGGAACCCATGTGACAGAAAGGACAATCGCACACCGGTACGGAACAATTAGTCCACAACATATTCTCAACATCTCGCATCTTCAGGGCGTTGTCAAGCGTTCACAAGCCGATGACCGGAAAGTCAGTGAGATTCATGGAATAACGATCTTCTAAAAACGAGGCACTAATGGGCTTTCATTCCGGGATCGAGACTCAGGATACTTCTCAACGAGAGATACTACGATCTTCTTGTAACAGAACTGCCTCCAACTTCTCCCGCCATCTGTAAACATCACAGCAGATCTGATCGTAACTGAACCAAACGCTTTTTCCAATTCATCAATGTAAGAGAATCATGTATTGATAGCCTTATTCTATTTCATCCCTTTGGCCACGTCATCTTACTTTGAGTTCATGTATTCCACGTCTATGTAAGATATTCAGATGACCATGCAATCGTCTGTTTGCTTGATTCACTGGTTCAAGTGTAATCCGGGGCCAACAACAAATGAGAATCTCAAATTGCTCGTACAGTAATGTACCAATGTAAGCGGCCCAAATAGCAAAAGCTTCACTATTGACGGCCCTGTTCACTAACCATTCTTATAAGTACTTCAATAATATTACACTGTCTTGTAAGCCGGATTTACATACACCCCCGCAAGAAAACATACATCGGTTTATCTCGAGCAGGACGTCGCTAACTTCTTCTATAAAAGAAGAAGTTAGCGACGTGGCGTGGTAGCCGTGGTATCTTCAAGCTTCTCCTCATGTGGCCCTGTACCATTGCTCGGTGATTTAGTTCATCTCTCTTTCAATGTGTTCTCTATTTCCTCTCCTAGAGATGCTTGGAGGTGCTCAAAACGATGGAATTTCGATTCGAGAAGATTACCAATTGCTTTTGTATTCTCGTTACTAACGAGAGTGACAAAGAAAGGATTCAGGTTTATTGAAAGTACCTGCAAAATCTAAAATACATAAATAATGAGGGAGCCATAAAAATGGCTCCCTTTGCAAATAAAAAAAAAGAAAATCAATATGAAATTAGACATAAGGGTCTGGCTCAAAATCTTGTTGACTGGGATTGGTTCGAGCAACAGAATAAAGACCAGTATTTTAAAAAAATTCAGAAAAAAACAGTTTCAAACCAAAGATTAAGCCCTAGATCAGATATCCATGAGGAAAACATAGATGAATCATTGAACACAGTTCATACATTTCAATGAATTACTCATAAAAGTGAATTCAATTCTTACATATATGACTGCAATATTTTGAATTAGGAATTTTTTTTCAGAATATTTTCCATCTGTAGATAGATAAAATAAATTCACAATAAAAATATATTCTTAAAATTTATGAACAAAGTGGAGCTTAGAAATCTTACATCTTTCAAATATTTAGGATTTGTGCCAAAAATAATGACACAAGAATTTAGTAATAGAACCTTCAATATTGAATTTTATTAACTATTATAAAGAAAAGAATTTAAACTTAAAAAAGGCATATTGGATAGATATTCTAAAATGAAGAATAAAAATGAAATAATAAGAATCCAAATATGAAATTAAACATCTTTTAATCTTTAATGCTTTGTAAACATGAGAAAAAAAACCAAAACAAAATAATAACAAAATTTTTTTTATTACTATTAATTAATGACCATAAAAACTAAAAAATTTGAAATTTGAAATTTGAAATAATAAAATATCAAAAAATGTAAAAATAATCAGATTATTGTAGCCATATCTTGCTAGGTTTTGCTTTGGACTTATACGAATTACGTTTTAATTTTTTGTTAGAACATTATGCATTTTCTGTTGAAAATCAACTCAAAATCATAATATAACTAGTAAGATGTTTGGTGAGCAAAACATTCAACATTGTGGTCATAACTTTAAAAATATGATCAATTGCAAATAATGAACTTTCATCAATTTTTTATATATAGTATCATTAACATCTACAAGTTTGTATGAAAAAAATATATTAGATATTTTAAATAATAAAATAATTTTAATAAAAAATTTAGTGATTCAACCTGATGAATAAAATATAGAATAAAATGAATCTAAGCATGATGAAAAATTTCAATTAAAATAATATAAAAAAATATATATACAAAACCAATAATGAGATCTTGAAGTCAAAAAATAATAAATTAATTTTTAATCAATTTCAATAAATATTTCTATTAAATAATAATTAAAAATATACATATAATTAAGAAATAGATATATCAATGATTATGTTAAAACATTAGAATATCAAATTTCACCAGATAAAAAAGTTTCAACAAAAAATAATCAGCTCCAATTTTATACTAAAAATTATATTTACAAATTAGTATCATTTGTATATATGTAAATATATAACACATAACAAGTGAATTCACATTTACTTACATGATGTTGAATAACGTGTGTCCATGCTTTTGTAGAGTCCTGTATTCATACATATGTTGCATAACATGATATTAAAATAAACATATTTTATAAGAAAATTTTTATTATATCTTAACAGTAAATATCTGAACCTAAAAATCTGAAAGGATTCAAACTTTTAATTTGTCTGAAATTTTTCAATAGAGGAATAAATATTATGTACTAAACAGATTGTTCCTTATTTTAAATCAAAATATGAATGTTTAAATTTAAATTTTAACGTAATACTTAAGATTACACTTTAAATGAAAAGGCTTAAATAAAAATGAAGAAAGATAATGAGGAATTTTTATGTATTATAAAAACCTCAAGACAATCAAATTTATCCTTTGATGACATCAATTGCATTGATTTTATCAAAGTACTGTATTATGAATCATGTTATATTTTGGTGATCATTTATTAGCACTAAACAATTCTTTGATTAAGATCATTTCTTATATTAAGTGAGCTATCTTTTAATAATCTAATTCGATATGTCTTAATATTATAGCCAAACTAATTTTAAAATCAAGATCCCTTATTAAATTCTGTAATATTATTGTGTAAAAAAGTAAAAAAATAAAGTAATTCTACAGTTAATATTTTCAGCTGAGTAGAATTAAGTTCCAACTGAAACTTAATTCTAGAATTTAAAAATCTTTTGAATGTACAAATTTAGATTTTCATTCATTTCTAGGAAATATTCCATCTAATGATACTTCTATTTTTAATATCCGATGATTGTTCTAAAAATAATCCATTATTATTTAAAGAAATTATATAAGAAAATATTTCAGTATTTTCAAGCATGTTCCAATTTATTTACAGATAGATAATTGTTTTTGGATTTTTGGATTTTTTTGGTTTCACTATTAACAAAAAAATATATTTCTTCAAATTGTAAGTTCTTCCTGTCATGATAGAAACTCGAATCATCTTCATTGAGTTTCAGGTTTTCTATCATATAACTTTTGATTTTTTAAAGTAATCTTTATACATTTTTTACTTATTCACACATTCAGTGAGAATTATATCATTTGACTTTATGTACATCTTTTAGTCAAAATAAAGTAACCAGAACCATGATTTTAATATATTTCATAAGGGAATTTTTCTTCTTTGTAATTAATTTGCAGATAAAACTTATCATGTATTTATTTATGTCTCAAATACTTAACTTAACAATTTCAGATCATAGAAGAAAAAAAAATATGGCCCTCGATTCTTGTTCAGACCACATGTCATGATGTTACACGTTGCACATTTTTCATCTATCACAATGATGCCTTTGTTACTTGGTTTTTTTTAGCCGTCATCATCTTATTTACTCACATGTGATTGCATATGCACCTGTGATGCATTGAATATGTTCAATGTTTGGAGTCAAAGAGTATGAATTGTCACACATTTGTGGAGAAGGATGACGCAAAGTTACTTCAAACGCGGATGACATGGTCACAAATCATCGTGCTAAGACTATTGCAATCCATCTTAACAGATGTCCGGCTGGCTTAGGTGAGAAGGTTTTGCAAGAAGGTCACATTTTATTTCATTGGCGTTACATATGCAAGAACCACTAGAAAGAACCTGGGTCAGTTTATTATCAAATCTGACTGAAGGTAAATAAACATTTATTATTTATATATATATATATATATATTAAAGTATAATGAAATGAGATAAATCCGTGAGAGAATCAAGGTCTGTCACAATGATGACAAGTTTGGATGACAAGTTCCACCGTCGGAAGGCCAAGTCAGTTCTTTCAAGTAACGGAAATTTATAAGCCCCCTCCATAACTCCGATTGTAAACTCTATCAGATCGTCTACTTTCGTGGTGGAGAAGAAGGAGACGGGCCTTCCGATGGCTTCATGGCGGGGAGGAAACAGTAGTGTCACGAGTCGTGGAGATGTGCACAGCGTCTGCTTTGTTAGAGGAGCAAACGAGGAATATTAAAGGAAGGACTCGTTGTGCCATGCTCTCGCTACAACTGCTCGGCAGGAAGACTACCGACTGCCTTGCCAAGCGTGCTTAAAATAGGTCGGAGGGTGAACGTGCCCGGTGCATGTTCTGTCACGAAGGAAGGAATGGCGGAGAGAGACTGGAGATGGCGGAAACCCATCTCGCTTTAGTAAATGTGACCGAGTCCACGGGGATCCACCGTCGGCATCGGTGAGCTTGCCTTCGCTCCGTCCGTCCTTCCTTCCGTCCTTCCTTCCGTCCTCCCAAAATAGCCTCTCCGGGTCGGCTCCGTCCACATTGGAACAAGGCATCTCGCGAGGGAGAAGATCCGCACTGCACTGTGCTTTGCATGGCTATGGCACTATGCTCGAAGGCTTGTGTTCATGCAGTTCGGATTGGCGAGATTATGCGCGGGTTGCACATCTTGCGGCCGCGTGCTGCTGCCGAGTGTGATCACGTTCGGTTCGGTTCGGCTCGGCTTTGGCCTCAGTGGATAGAGAACGAGGTCGGCTGTGAAACTCGAGTGCTCTGCTCGCTCGTTGGCTGGCTGCCTCGGCTTTCCGCACCGGGCCATGCTTGTGGATATAAACCGATCTTGTCTACACCCCGAAACGCGATCAGCAAGCCACGGGTCCAGTCCAGGCTCATTCCCAGCCCCGCTGCAGCCAATTATGGCGCTTTTAATTCGTTCATGGGTGCGCATGTTGAGGGTCGGCTTTACCCATTTGCCTTGTGTCCACGGAAAGGACATGGTTCATAAAAGTCCTCCCGGAAGACTCGGCCTTTCCCGACACTCGTATCTACCCGAGTATCTCGCTCGCCATCTCCCGAAGTTTAGGATCTGTCAGATCATTACCTTTTCCTTGCCAGGGAAGGGGGCTGTCTTAGGGTCAATAAAATGATCCTGGCTGCTACCTGCGGTGATTTTCCAAGCTTCCTCCTGGCGATTTGACAGCTGCCGGCATACCCCGCCCCATGCTCTTCCGTCCCACGCACCGCAACGTAAACGAGTAACGGCAGTAGGCCGTTTGACTTTGCGTTTATCGCACAACATACATCTAACAAAGAACTTCCTAGCGGACAGAGATATCTCGTTCGGTGAGGGGGGTGGGAGGTGAGGGTCCGGGGTTTGGAGATATAGATCCATGGAATGCTGCTGTGCACGGCCCCAAGGGCATTGGAGTGTAGAGGAGGGGGACACGATTTGAGATTAACCCGCGCATTTTATTAACAAATACGAGCCACAGGTGGTTGAAAGCTTGAGCGCACGCACTCTGACCGACACGAGGGCAAATTTCCACAATGGTAGATCGATCGAGTACAGTTGGCCAGCAAGCCCTTGCCACACGATGAAGCAGTCAAGCGGGAAATCTAGCTTGTGTAGAATTTCTGTCAAAACTTTTCTCGGCCCACTAACTACTCTTTTCTGATAGTACTCCTAGTCTACGCGTCTAACACTCCTTCGCTTCAGATGACAGTCCCCCGTGCAAACGGAGAGAAGAGATGTTAGTGGTTGCGGGCAATTTCGCCGGATTGCAGCGCCCAAATTTGTATATATGTATCTTCCCTGCAACGGGAGTAGCTTCAGCGTTGCTCTCTCGCGCATTTCCAGAGCCACACTGCTGCTTGCTTGCTATCCTGCCAGCTACTCCTGCCCAGGGAAGTAACAAAACAACTAAGTTGAAAACCTACTCTTTACACTTGACTCCTCTTTCATCTTCGTGTGGGATCATTCAAAATCGATGCAGGAGGAAAGTCCACTGCAGGACGATATAACTGACACAGGGGTGTGGCCAACAATCCCCAAAATTGCTGCACCCGTAGTATTAACAGAAGGTGGTATATACGCCTCTCGAGGGCTTCGCAATCTACTCATCAGCAGATTTCTCGGCCGCCGAGTTTGTACCTCTCTTCGTACTCAAACCAGCTCATTTCCATCATTTCCTCGTGCTCGTACGCTTTTGCAAGATCTTCCTCGGTCAGCTCACAATCTTCTTCGTCGTCGCTGTCATCGGAAAATGTCCAGCTTCCACCTGGGGAAATTGACGAGCAAATCGAGTCAGACTTGGAGGCTTAATTGCGCTGACATCGGATTGCAACTGCCAACCTTCAAAGTTTCTACGCGTAACGTCAAACTCAGGATAATTGAAACCTCTTTTCATCAAATGGGGATAGAACTTGCATCCGTTGGAACGTTTGAAATTACCTGAAGCGCACACGACTTCCGCCTCCTCCACTTCGTCGTGGTCGTAAGGCCAGGATTTGTCGGGATTCGAATCAGAAGAGCGGATGATGAAGTCCCCATCGCGACTGCTTCGAAATTCGCCGTCCACACCCTCCACAAAGACTCCCACTGGCTCGGATTGGTTGTTCTCCTCCATGAGAATTTTAACCAGCTTCTGAGGGATTGCGGCAATTATGCGAGATTTGGCCGAATCCTCGCCCACCACGCTCTTGGTCTTGCGGGTCACCTCGAACGCGGTGTCGTCATCCTGTCGCGACCTGATGAAGGCCGTGTCGATACCGCGGTAGGTGACCACGACGTCCTCGAACCTGTGCTGGTAGAGCAGCTGAAGAAGATGAGCCCGCCGCATCTCGTTGCCGCGCCCGTTAAAAAATATCTTCATTCTGCTCGACAAAAACGTCCGTCCGTCTGTTAGTTTCTGACCCAAACCCCATGTTTCGGAGCACTCCTAATGCAGGGCCCCGACAGGTACAAGACTTGCTGTCAACTTCGGACACATGATTCCCACGCTACACAAACATCGCTTTGACCTCGTGACGACAATCTCCCGACACAGTGGACTGAGCTCCGCGTAGCACTCCAGCGCTCTTAAAATGAGGAATCTTTCATGTGAACCAGAAAGGAGGACTTCTACACCACACCAAAGCATTCTAGGGCCTCGAGCCGTCCGATCAAATGAGTTCGATAGTGTTTCGATACAACGGGAAGTAAATTTTACTACGGATTCTAGCAGAAATCCACAACTTGACGAAGGAAAGAATGCATGTAGGGAAGGTCGCGGAAATCGGGCACTTACGGGTCGACGACTGTCAAGTCTCCCTTGTAGTAGAGGGGCGACTGGTCGAGGCTTCTAGCGAACAGAAACCCGCAGGCTGCGGCCTTGTAGTTGAACTTCCAGCTCTCGTCTAGTTTGGCCTTGCGGCATCCCTCTTGCTCGGCTTTGAGTTTCCAGAATTGGTCCTTGTCGAATAATACGCAGCAGAATTTATTCATCTGCATGGGTGAGGAGGGCGAGCACACGTCGGTCAATTATACTTGACCCAAGACAACAACACTCATTTCGGCAAGAGAGCGAATTGAACGCAGTGTGTCTCCATCGCTGCAAGCTAGAAATCTGTAAACGAAACATAAATGTGAGGCCTACGAGACCTCTGACGCTGACGAACGAGCGGACAATGCAAGGTACACATGGATGCAAGGACGGATGACTGTGGATAGAAGGTGCGGGCAGGTGGTGCACCTGAGACAATCTGCACAAATCGGCCGCGGAAACCCTCCGAGCAATGTTCTCGAGCACGCGGAGCGGAAGATCTTCGAACCGCGACGATGGGTACAGATTGAGTTTGGTGACCTCTTCCTGCTTGGGAGTGGAAGGAGCCGTATCAGTGGAATCTTTCTTCTCCTCAAACATGCCTAGACCTAGAGAGAGCAAGGATCCTGCCCCTACCAATGAAGGTGCTCGCACCTCCGCCTCCTCGGGGCACCTGCTGGCATCGGGTTCAGACGCAAGGTAATGCTGAAACTCAAGCGCGCTGACGACCGTAGACTGCTGCTCCTTTCGCCGCTCTGCTGCGACCTTGGGCGCGCTCTCGAGGGCCAGGCACAGCCGCTTCGCATATGCCTCCTGCTGCTCGATTTCATGCAACGTATTGCGCTTCCTCAAGCTTCTGAAAAATGGACTAATTGGCCGCCCGGCGATAGCCACCTTACACGGGCCCGTGGACGACACTTCCTCCTCCGAAGCCATGGCAGACAGTGTGCGCTCCGCACAATCTTCTCCGAATGAAGAGACCGGCCTGTGCACGGACTGTTCGGCGACTGTTTCCGGAATGTAGGTGGGGGGGGGATGTATTTAACCGATGCTCGGCCGAAGTATCGGGTGACGAGAGAATGGCAGCCCAACAGAAGAAAACAGAGAGGGCAGCGGGTGTCTCGCACTAAGCGTGTACGGAATTTCTCAACGCGCCTGACAGTTAAAGCCCGAGGACGATGATGCTGCTGATAATGATGATGACGAAGACGTCGGCAATGAATGAAGCAAGTCCCCACGCCAAGGGAATGAAGGCGAGCGAGCGACCGAGGATTGCGCGAATAACCTGCAACGAAATTTGCACACCACAACTATTTTGCTGCCGCGCGAAAGCGTGCTAACCCTTCGGACGAGAGAAGATCGACCAACCCAACCTCGAGACGTGCAATTGCATCTGGGAGGCACTGAAACCACGCTTTTCTAGCTTCCGATATATATACACACACTTCCGATGTTTTTGACAATATCCTCGAGGGGAGACCGAGGTTTTCTAGTGCAATCGCACACACGGGATGGCCCGCAGTCGAGGCAAACTATCCAGCCGAGGGCAGAATTCCCCGATGACAGAGCTTCGTGGCCGCCACCAGAGAGAAGAAATTGCACCTCCCGTTGTTGTGCAGACCTCTACCGCCCACGCTGTAAGGAGAGAAAATGACGCTCGGAAGCACAATGAGAAATGCCCCGTACGCCCCTTCCAGTCTGAGCCCTTGCGAAGATCTTTCTCGGCAACCTTCTCCTGACAGCTACAATGGCCGAACCCCTGAGTGCAGAACACACTCGCACTCAATCACAATACACGCACACACAATGAAGAGAGAGAGGACAACTGTATTTCGCTCCTGCTCTGCCTCGACCGCTGGACGAAAATTTTGTTGCTGCAAAATTCGCCCGTCCGACTGAGGGCACGAGAGCCTCCAGCAGGGGGTGCTGAGGTGAGACGAGACGGGTCGGGTCCGAGGTGATCAACTGGTAGTGAGGTGGAAGACGGATAGTTTACCACTGCTCCTACAATCGCACTCGTCGACCACAGCGAGAGAATGGACACAATGATGCTGAAGCTGCTGATGATGAGAACAGAATGAAGAACGGCCTCGTGAGACAGACAGGCAGACGACGGTGTGATATTGCTGCTAACTTCTGCTCCTGCTTCGGCCTCTGGCTCAGCCTTTGCTCAGGTTGGGGCTTGTTGAGCTTCGAAATACTCAGGCTCGTAACTACACTCACACCATTTTCCTCAACACAAACTCGAAAGCTGCGAACCCGTGCTGGACGGATACTTGTACAAGAATCGATTGCTTCTGAAGCTCTGATGCTGTAAATCCTTATGACGCTTGGGCTGCGAGGATGGAGGATGGAAGAGGAGGAGAAGGATGCTGATGGTGAGGTGATGATGAGAGCAGCAGCAGCAATCACTGGATCGCTCAAGGATGGAGAGCAGAAGGAATGAGGCACCCCGAAACCGGCGCGGCCAATTCAATCTCTCTCCCCCTTGGCTTTGCCTTTGTTCGGCTCGATGCCTGTCGCTGCTGTCTGTCGCTCTCGGCACAGCAGAGCCCGTTCGGGGCTCACGGGAGGGGAGGGGAGGGGAGGAGGGGTTGCCTCGGGGCCCGGAGGTGGTAGCTCAACCTGTGGGATGGACGACGAGTTTCAGCAACGCACATCTGTCAGCATCCCCGATATAGAACCACCGGAAGGAGGAGAGCAGCCGTGGAACGAAATGTGGCAGGCCCAAAACTCTAAACTATGCTGCGGTCCACGAATAGTATGTGAGATGGGAGGAAGCAGGCGTGGGAATCGTGCCCGTATTTCCGTCTTACAGCCGGATATGTCCGCCGTATAAATGGGGGCGACGGATCTAGCTCGAGCTCCCTTTCGGTGCGTCCCCGCTTCGGGCAGGACACGTGTCTTGGTAGCGACGGAATCATTCCCGTCCGTCCCCGCCCCCTTCCAAACAGAATATGATGATGCGAGAGTTTGTAGTATTGGCTACCGGGCAAATCGGAGAAAGGAGAATTTTTACCGATACGTACGTTACAGAAGGCTAAGGCTCTTGGACCCGTAGCGCGGAAGTAAATGTGAAGGATAAATCGCCGCGCTCACTTTCACTGCACTTTGGACAGGCGAACCGTGCCAGGGTGAAACACTTTTGACGCGAGAGGTAGTTGACAGGTTGACAGGCGCCAGTCAGCCGCCGAGCCAATGATGTTACCGGACGAGCAGCCAGCCGGGTGCAACAAAGTAAAGCAGACCCCGTTTCTAAATTGAGAGTGGTCCCAAACTGCATGACCTACTACATTTAGCTGGTCCCTGCTGCCGATTTTTGGATTCCTCTTCATGAATGAGCCCTTCCCGCAGTGGAGGCGGTCAGACATCAACTTAATGCCTGGATTCAAAATAAGCGATCTTATAATTAAAGTCCGGGAACTAACTAAGGTCGGAGAGATAATTAAGATCCGAGAGGAACCAGCATTTATGAAAAGAGCAGGGGGGCAAATTTTCCCAGAATTTTATGCCCAGCCACGCATGAAGCTTGAACGGCCCTTGGAGGACAGGCAATTTCAGGGTTTACTTTTATATTGAATATTGGTGCTGTACGATAAGTAAAAATCCACTTTTTTTAAAAGGGGCTGACCAAGTCCTGTTATAGACATCACGTAGAGACCGAAAAATACACAATCCTTTGGAATCGGTGTATTTTTATCTCCCCTACAATGATCGTCCTAAATAAAGGGAGCATAGGGATGTGCTATCTAGACGTGCCTTAGTGATACCAGAATCATGTTTATGTATGGAGGTCGCTTAATATACTGCCTTCAATTAACTTTGTAGACAACAGTGAGAAAAATTTGAGTAGGTATCATTAAAAGAATTGGAGTGCACTAGCATGCAGCCTATTTATACAATATAGTAATATAATATCGACGACGTGTCTGAATGTAAGTTGAATGGCTGAATATAGCATTTACCGTACTGGCCTTGCAAGTGGGATATATTAAGCTTGGACTTCATGCTCACCCCATTTCACACTGTTTCGTCAATTAAGCCACTTATGCTCGTAGGCTAAACAAGGATGCGAAGAAGATATTGCATTTTTTATTATCTGAGCCGGGAAACACGCAAGCTTGTTCCGGGTCAACAAATCTTACACTATTGTTTCATGTAAATCAATCAATCGGTCTGCATTCGACTCGCTCGAGAGCCTGGCCCCAGCCCTCGCCTCGTTATTTACCCGGCTGCTCTCTCTTCGAATGCCTCGGTAGAAACCAAGAGAACCAAGAGCCTCGCTCCTCCTCTTCCTCCTCCTCCTCCTCATCTCCATCGTGAGCAATATTGTTGGCTCCACGGTTCCACCGAGAGAGTCGTTCTTCTTGTCGGAACAACAACAAGAACCACTCGTCCTATTCCGAGAGATGAGCACTGCTCGGCGGTGGCTCTGCGGCCTTCATCAGCGCACCGTGTAAGTAAAGATTCACTCGGCCAGTGTGCACCTCCCCCTCTCAGTAACTTCATGCGAGATTTGCACAGGTTGGTGATGAACACTAGATTAGCAGTGAGCAGTGATAATTGTAACATTCACTCCCTCCCCCCCCCTCTCTCTCTCTCTCTCTCTACTCCTCATATGCACACAAGAGATGCTGCTAAACCTCCAGTGTGCTCATATCAGTTAATTGACACACTGTAGGCTGCTTGTTATTGTTGAAGGGGTTTTCCATCATTTTTCTTGTTTACTTGGCCTCCGCTTGTTGTCGATGGGTTTTATAGTTATTAATTCTATCCGACCTCAGGATTGATATGCTTGCCAGATGAATAATTGTTTACTTTTAAAGCGAACGACTTCTGAATATTTTTCAAAGGATGCACATTTCTAATATGGAAAAATATGTTTTTCCTCACAACGTCAATACGAAAGGATTTATGATGACAAATGAGCATGGTCTCAAATTCAAACAACTAACAATCATAAATGGAGATTTATAGAATTACTCATGTTTTTGCAAAGCGGGAATTCAAAGATGACGAAATTCCAGAAGTTCCCCTGCAGTATACACGTTGAAGGTCATCAAATTCAAAGCACGGTAGTTCAATGAAACCTAGAGAGGAGATGCATCGTACTATAGAAACCACATGTGAGTGTATGGATGGTGTTCTCGAATATGAGCATAATCGAGATTTTTTTTAAAAATTGATTCTACAAATGCCATTATAAGGAAAGAAAAATTTGTAGCGTATGTATAATTAGGAATTGCAGAATCAAAGTTAATTGAAACAATCAAGGAAAAAATATACATAACCTACATAAATAAGCTATACCAATTTGATACTGAAGACTATGAACAAAAATTTTAAATCATGAGAAAACTATCGATCAAAAGAAAATTGTAAAACATGAGTATAAATCTTCTTCAGAATGAATTTTTGGTCATAGAAAATGTTAACAAGTCGATGGGCAGATACTCAACTACCTCTCGGTACCTATATCAAAAATCAGGGAAAATATTTTGTTTACGATTAAATACCGTAAATATTTTCTTGATAATAATCTAAGCATCAATCATCCAATAATAGTTATAATCATATAGATACATACCATAGCTGAACAAATTTTATATTTATAGCATCATCTATCAAAACAAATGAAACGAGTTCGAAAATCTTTATCAATTCAAACTCAACAATTCATACTTACAAGTCAGAATGTATGAATAATATGTGTGAAGAAGGAATTTTCTCGCCGGGAGGTTCAATATTATAAAAAAGAAGATTCAAATTTACTTTAATAACAGATAAAGTATCAAAATATGTAGCATATGAGAATAAAATACAATGAATGGAGTAAATGACGTGTTAGACATACAAGACACTTCATCGATGCTACAAACACTTAATTAAGTTAAAGGTCACTCAAAAATTTCTTTGTAATTATTATCATTAAAAAAGAGTAGATTAATGCAAAATGTCATACTGATCATATTAATCACCTGAATAATAATAACCGTTATGGGAATAATTTCAATCTAAAGTTTGAAATATTATAATTATATATATATATATATATATATATATATATATATATATATCAACAATACTAATCCTTTTATACTGAATAATTTTTCAAATAAACAATTTAAAATATAAACGGAAATTATTCATCAGTAGATATATATTATCACAACATCGATTTCAGATCTAGTCCTTGTTATATTGTTCCTTGTTTGCTTTTATGAGTCTTCTATATTTTAAAATATACATGTGGCTACTTTTATAATTCATCATTATTACACATGGGTCGCAGAATAATGATATGAGTATAATTCAATTGCGTTCCCTTCGCTAAAAAATGTATTTTAAAGTTCATAGATATGCAAAATTATTCTTAATAATTCGTATTTATCACCATGTACAACAATACTATGAAACTAGAATGATGATTATTGTTGTATTTTACATTTTAATATAAACTGTCATTGGAATAAAGGCTTTCTTATGCAGTTCAATCTATATGTGGCTTTTTGTTTTACTTCATGATTACATTTCTATATATGATATTTTATTTATCTAATAGATTAATTTACATCAAGCAATAATCTCATAAAAATCTTACATTATATATACATATTTGAACAAAAATATACATGAAAATATAAGCATTACTTTCATACATATACTTGTCTCACCATTTAAAACATGTCATGATTTTTTGAGAAAAAAATCAACATTTCATTTTGTAGAGATGAAATCTCAGATCCTAAATTCTTATAAACTGTTATATAAAAGATAAAGAGCACTATTGATGTTTCAAATCATAAAATTTGTGACAGAACATTGATCATGCATATGAATTATATTTCCAATCTTTCTTTATAAAGAAAACATTGTTGATCATCATGATAAAAAAATTTCCTTTTGGATCAAAGTTTCAAGATAATATCCATAAAATATAATTATTTTTTATCACTATGATATTTTCAAATTTTATTTTATGTTGTATATATAAGATCACTCTAAATCATATATTAAATTATATATTTTCATTAGTTGTATATCATTCACTGAAAAAATAATCTAAAATATAGTATCAAGCATGAAACAACTAAAAAATTTCTCATCAAATTACTTTCATGGTCCTCAATCCTTCATTTCAAAATATTTGATAGTTTATTGTTACAATTGGCATATTTTTGAAAATAATATTAATGAAATAAAATTTATAATTATAATACAATTACATAGTATTGACGATGACTTTGGTTGTATGGTCCCGTTTCTTCAATCCTCATAGTGAAAGAAGGATGTAAAATTTTGTTTTGAAAAAAAAACATTTTCCTCTTTTTTTCATGAGACATTGCATAGCAATATTTGGAATTATATACGTTTCTGTATGTTTCTTTTTCAAGAACTATCTATATAATACACATACTATTTGAACTTTGTGTTATATTTTATATCTATCTTCACGAATGAAGATTTGCAAATATGTTGAAAAAAACGCTAGACAAATCTTCGAGAGTCGATGGAAGTTGTTGAAGAGTCAATGTGAAAATGTTGAACCAATGCATGACTTCTCACTTCTAATATTCAATGTTTGAGAGAACAAAGATGAGACACATATCCTGTCGACTGATGATTATCTATTTTATTTTCTTTTGGTCCCAGCTCAGAAAAGGCATTGTATGTCACTTGCATGTATTGCATACACCTCGGAAGAAGAAGATGTGAGTGACTACTCCGTTTGTAACTTCATTTATCGATTGTGGATGTTTCATACAATTTCAGATAGGTCTCATTTCATCAGTCACGATATAGATAAATGCGTTGATGAAAAATCAGATGATCATGATGAAAAGTACGAAAGCAAGCCCTTTGGCCGAAAGAGAAGCATGGCAAAACTTGCAACACAATTTGCTGAGATGTGTCTAGCAATCCTCTCAACTTCATGTGATGTTCTGAATATGCTTAGATGCCTGTTGTCTCGTGAAAATGAGAATCTTTCATATGGCAGTGAATCAAACATTGCGGACGCAGATGTTCCCCGAAACAAATACTTGTATATGAGTTGAACCACATTAAAACGTGGGCGTCACTGTGTGAATAACCTGCACTCGTTGCCTTTCTTGTTAGACCTCTTCGATAAGAATTGTTGACTTCAATGGTAAAATTCAGAGTAGCAGATCCATCAGACGGAGACTGTGGAAACTTCATACAGTTCCGTCGCTGGCTCCTTCCCTCCTGCTGTCGAGCTGAGATTGATCGTCATAAAATGCCCCCATTTTTTCTCTCTCTCTCTCTCTCTCTCTCTCTCTCTCTCTCTCCCTCCCTCCCATGTCCACAATCATACCCTGAACTTAAAGAAGACTTGTCATCAAAACTAAAACCTAAAAAGGTCCATCTGGTTGTTTCAGTCACGGGAAAAGACCCACCCGAGCAGCTGACAAACTGCAATGAGTAATTCCTGCCTGTGTCTTACGTCGAGTGATAATTCAAAGTCCGCCTGTATCATCTGATTCACTGGAGTTCTGCACTCTACCTCTTGAGTGGACCTCACAACTCTCTTTGGGGTACGACATGAGCACAAAGAAACACATGGGCTCAGTCGAAGGTCACTGAGCTCTGTCTGCACAATCTTCACATTTCACCCTGCCCTGATTTGATTCACATTTCACGTTTAACGCATGGTGCTGAAGATTTCGGAGTCCCAAAGATGCAGGAGGAAAGGTAGTTGGTATAAGTAGAGAGTCAGCCGCGAGCCTGTGAGCACCACTCCCTATTTCAGCCGAGACAAAACGTACACCCGCGCAGTGAGAACATGCGTGGAATTGTTTTCACCACGATTGACTGATGCTCTCTAGACTTGTCACGTGATTCCGCAGTAGAAAAATAAGGCAGCATGTAAATATCTGCAAGCTTCCTCCAGGTGGTCGGTCGGTCGACTCACTCACTCAGTCGACGTGTAATGCAAGTCTGATTAGAAATTGCTGAGACGAGGGATTAGCAAACAAGAGACTTCAATACGCCTCTTAATGGAGTTCGTAAGCTGGTAAACGAGACCGATTAGTTGTGACTCAATCAAACTCCTTCTTTAGCGTGTGCTCTTTTCGCAGCTTGCTTGCTCGCTCGCTCGCCAGCAGAAGATTCTTGTTTGGTTCATAATTTGGAAAAATCAGCGGAGTCGGGAACTTCATAAAAATCCCCCCTCCATGCAGAACACATTTTATTCTCACCTTTGACAACAACATATAAGTTCAAGGTACAAGCCTGTTCTTAATTGGGGTCAGCATAACATTAGAAGGAGAAAAGTCTTAGATAGAAACTAGATTTGGACAAGAAGAGCTCCCTATTTTATGTGCGAGCCTCGTCACAATTCTTGTGGCCACGACGTGTTCTCGGGGTAAACTCAAGGCTACTTTTTCTCGTCGAGCTACGAGGAAGGGGTTTTTTCCTGGATTTGGAAGAGGGGGTGATCATGCCCCTTGAGGAGGTTGATTATTTCTTCTCGGAGTTCGATATTTTATTTATATATAGCCCATGGAGCCCATTGATCCATGTGGGTGTCGATGGGCGTTTGGCACCTGCTGATGCTGCTTTTTCCTCATATCCTCGAACAGTGTAGAGTGCGGGTAACCCTGAATTGGGAAGGAGTAATTCGAGGCTGCAAAAGTTGACAAACGAGGACCAGAGAGAAAATGCTGCTGCTTCCGAGAGGACCCCGGATTCTGGTGCTGGCTATTCTTCGTATGAGACCTGTCGATGGTCTTTTGGCTTCAGCTTTATCTCCATGTAGCATGATAGACTTGTCACCCTTAATATGGCAAAGATGGTCAAGCGAGTTTCCTCGATTAAGAACGTCTAGAAAGCTTGGTGTCGGGAACCGAGGCCCAGCCAGAGTCACATGGATCTCCTTCTGGATTCATTTTGGCCTATTTTGTCTGGATTTTGTTCGTGGTCGACTGCCCATCTGGCGGGTTGAATGCGCTACTACATACCAACAAAGCGAGTCAGCCACACATTCCAATAAATACACACACTCGCGAGTATATTTGTCATGGCCTCCACTTCTCCGGTCCCTGACCCGCCAATCCGTTTGTACTCTCTCTCTCTCTCTGTAGCTCAACTGCAACTCCCGATGCCATCCCTTCCCTTCCCTTCCCTTCCCTTCGGGGCGACTCTCTCCGGGCCTGGCGTTCTGGATACCCGTCCTGATACATCTGCTCCAGAAATGCGAAGTCATCCGCACCATTTTTAGCGCCAGCTTCGCTTTCGCTCTCTCTGGCCGGCTGGCTGGCTGGCTGGCTGGCTGGCGAGAGAGAAGCACTGGTAGGAAAATCACAGTCGAGGGCCATTAAAAATAAAAAATAAAAATAAAAAAGGGGATTCGGGGGAATGAGGCTTAATGTGGCCGGAATTCCTCGCTCCTGGAGGTACGAGGGAGGGAGAGAAGGAGGGCATAGTGTAAAGCGATCGGGCCCGTAGGAAAAGGATGTGCCCGGGCGACGGTACGCGGGGAAAAGAAGCGTCCCGAGGGGCCTCCGGGCCGGAAAGTAACCGCGCGAGCGGAAGGACAGCCGGAGGGGCAAAATCAAATAAGGCCAAGGCGCGCATAAAGTGGCACAGCTTTGAATCTTGCGGGACTTCTTTATTTATTTCCGCTTTTTATTTTTAGCTCAATCAGACAGAAAGAAGGCATCTCGCGGGCCTAGCCTTAGGTAAACTATCTCGGGTTTGAGAAGGCTATCCGGGTTGGGAGAGGCGCAGAGTTCTCATGCCACCATGTCTCCATTTCTCGATACAGCTCAGCCGAGTCGCGCTCGCCGAACGTGAACGGATGGATTCCATTTCCTCTGTCAGTCCGCGAAATCGGATCTTTCTATATATGAGCAGCAAGCCTTTTTTTATCCGGAGCACGGGTTGTGTGAACGGCAGCACTCACTGGACAGCGTTATCCAGATCCTCGCTTCGAGCCATCGCCTGTCCAGTTTTCTCCTACATGCCTCCGAGTGGTGAATCATGCAGCCCCCCCTTCCAGTAAACTACGAGTTTTATCTCTGCCTCGGATTTTGTACCCTGCCCTTCAGACCGTAGTTTCAACGCCTTTTCTTCTGCTTTTCTCCGGCCTTTCGTCAGACGACTTCGCGCATACTGGCGTTGAAGAAAATCCCCAGTCTAGGCTAGCCGATTGATTTCTCGGACCTTCCTTGCCTCATGAGAATCATGTTCGCAGAAAGACAGATCATGTTTATTTCGTTACACTCGATAATGCTCTCGCAGGTGAGAATCATTTCTCTCTTCCACCTCTTCGAAACGAATAATTATTACCTTCCAAGCCGTGCTCAAGTCGGCCTGAACACCCATTTGGCTGTTTAGGTGATCATGAAGAATAATAATCATCGTATCTGGGACTTTTCAACATCGCGATCCAGTGAAGGAGTAGTCCTCGTACCTCTAATGCGGATTAAAATAATGGGGTCGTAAAACGCCGCAGGAGATCGAATTATCAGATCGAAGTTGTTCCTCTGGACTGCATTCGTTACGACCTTTGACCGTGCGACGAGATGGAAGTACACTGTGCGGGCCTCCGTTCATTATCCCTCCGTACAAGGAGATCGCCAACAGTCCTCAATATTTATTCTTGCTTTAAATAGGCAGCAAATAGTTTCGCTGGAGTTTATTAGCTTCACCAAAGTCCTGGTACGTGTTGGCACCACTCCTCTGGATGTTTAAACTGTGGGGTATTAAAATATATATATTACTCCGAACATGGCAGGTTTATTCTTAAAATAGATTGCCAAGCTCCTAAGGCAGGCTCCGATAGTATTTTAAAACACAAGTTACAATTATGACTATATTTGACACTTGACTTGGCAGGCTTTGAGGGTGACAAGCAGCAAGTAATCCATATCTCAAATTAGCATCGACACCAACAAGGCTACAAGGTATGTAGTGAGTCAGTCAATGATGGTTTTCTGCTCGGAATGCTATTTTGTCCTCGCCTCGATACCGGCATCAACATGCAAGTTGAAAGTCGACGTTGTCTGTTAAACTGTATGTTTTCTATAGCCAGGGTTGTTCACTGGGAATACTAGTTTGTACTCAAATATAGTCAACACGCTATTTGTGCCAGGACGAGGGACGTTCGTTTTTTATGTCGATTCTCTAATGTGAATCTTCACTTAATTCTCGACACCTTTATTTTTTTTTTATATTCCTGCAGGTGCGCACATCGAGATGCTTGTTTTCGTTAGGGTCACTCATGCTGAGGCACACGGTCTCTTCATCCTCGTGGTCATGTCGTATCGTAACTACGACCATGGTCGATGCAGAGGCCAATGTGGTGGTTCTTGGCAGCCTTGTGTTTTGTTGTGTTACCAAAGCCCATCACGAAAAGACACCAAACTCTCACTACTACCCTCTGCATTATTCTCATGAAACAGTTGCAATAGTGTTTAGTTAATTCTGTTTAAATTAGGCACCGATGTAAAAGATACATCTTCAGTATTTAAATATTCAGTTCATTCGTTCAATACTTCAGTCATTAGAACATGTGCGTCGGGACATGAAAATTGTCTTTTCAAGATATTATATTAAAGTAAACACATGCAACAATGATTCCTGGAAAAAATCCAACATTATTACCTTGAACCCAATCAATTTGCAGTCAAATACTAATACTTACATGCAATCTCTGATTTACAAATCAGAGACTGCTCCTTTTCCCAAGAGAATACTTTGCGATTAGTTTGCTAAGAAATATCAAAACAACGTACATACCACATTCAAGGCATATAAAATGTTAAACTTGAACTTCTTTGTATGATATATTTTAGATTATGACATTATGAGGTGAAACTCTGGTTCAACATTATATTTGAACCAAGATTGATCTCATATATTTCACGCTTTTGAAACACAATTTTGAAATTCTCCAGTCTGAAAACTAAAATTAA
Organism: Marchantia polymorpha subsp. ruderalis; assembly: GCA_037833965.1. Lineage (NCBI taxonomy): Eukaryota > Viridiplantae > Streptophyta > Marchantiopsida > Marchantiales > Marchantiaceae > Marchantia > Marchantia polymorpha. The sequence goes on from AP031357.1 coordinate 2,831,482, forward strand.
TAATTATCTTCGACATCTTGCAAGTTTGAGAATAAATGGTATAAGCTAACTAGCTTCCAAATAGATGTGATTTTTTGGTAATGTGATGAAAATAATATTATTTGAAAATTATCATAGTAAGAATTATACTAATATCTCATAAATAAGGATTTATAAATCTAAAATATCATCATGATTGAATTCAATTTGAAAACAAACTCCAAAAGAATTCAAACTTTCAAGTCCTGTTATTGTGACAGTTGGAAAAATGACAAATACTTGAAAAAAATAATTAGAGACACATCATTATGTACACATCATAATAATATGATGTGTACATAATGATCATGACATCACAAATTTTTTACTAGATTTATTTGTGAAATAATTAAAAATATATATTTGATTTTTGTATAATCGATACTAACAATCTAAATGACCTCCAATCAAGTTGATCTGAGGAAATCACTAATATATTCAATCCTCATTTTTTTAAATGAATAAAAATAATGATATTAAATAATCTGATGAAAAGACTTTTCAAATTTTCGAAATTCAAAAAAAATCCCTAAATTTTTCTATTAAAATAATATGACCAAACAAAATCATGTTAGAGTTATTGAACTCTTAAGTCGACCAAAAGAATGGAATAATTTTTAAATACACTTAATACAGTTTTTGAATAATGGTATGTGATTCTTTTATAAAATATAAGTTTTTTCAAAAAGAAATGTGTAAATATTATACAAATGCATCGTCGATTACATTTTCTGCCAATAGAATACTGCAACACAAAATGCATATTTAAAATAAGAGAAACACATCTAACTCATGAATTTGATCGATTTTTTTGGGATACTTTTCCAAATTAAAATATAATTTTATTTACCAATCGAAACTGAGAAACAAAAGAGGGAATTGTTTTTTTTTAAATTTAAAATAATCTAGTCTGGAAAATATTTGTCCTGAACAATATCGAATGTATACTATCGATTGAAGTATTGTACACATCCAAATGGAGTATTTAAAAAATATATTTTCTAAGAATTTTTAATTTCTAACAAATTTGGAAATAAAGTTTCCATCATTTTCATTTAAATAAAAATTGTAACTCGTAAATTATTATTGGTTAGAATATAGGAAACCAGAAGAATCGTTAGCTTCCATAGGACGCTTTTTACATTTTACAAATTTTACACACAGATTCAAAGCGGTATAAAAATCTGGAACTTCCTACTTGATTGTAAATTCTTCTGATAATAAACCCCAGGAATACAGTTTTGTGGCTAGATCGCCGTTATGCGACAACCCTTTATATTACAGAAGATGTTAAGATAGATATTATGTATTCTAAAGAGTCTCTTTCATTATGAATCGATTATAATAAAGATAATTTTTTTAATATTTATATTTTCTGAGAAAAATTATTGTGAATTAAAATGAAACTAAAAAAATCTCAATGTTCAATATTAGTTTTCCGTTTCCATTTTTAATGTGATTTTTTGTGAATATTATTGTAAGGATAAAATATAGGTTTCTAGAAAATTATAAAAGAAAAATTCAGAAATCTAAACCCTGAGCCAAAGAAAAGAAAAGTTTATAGAAAAGTTTATTAGAAAAACTTCAGTGAAGCAACATATTTCAATCTTTCCAAAACTTGACGTTTGAATATGGATTTGAACTCTATGCTGCGTTGTAGTTTATCACTTAAAAGGCATAGATAAATATATTCTTCTGATGTAAGTTTCGAACAGATTGATTTCAGTTTTCTTATTTTATATTGTGAAATTGAACGTTTTGTTAACCATTTTTTGGATATTTTTTCACATCGTACATGTAATGTTTATCGGATGGAATATATGTATTATTTTATTATTTGTTGGAAATCAGGAAATAATTTTAGTAATAAATTACTAAAAGCAGAACACAAATATATATCCGAATTCTTGAAAGTTAGAGTGTATATTTAGTGATCTCTAGTGTGTATCGACTGTATGAGAGATTTTCGGGAACTCTTGCAGGTCGCAAGTGGCCACATGCGTTGACACAAAAAAATTTAAACACATTGTAGTTCTGTGAAAAGAAGATTCTGATGTCATCTCCATGGAAGAACGGACATTCCACGCCTCACGAAGTTGTCATTCTGGAGCTAAATTAAATAAATGTGAGATGGGAAATAAGAGAGAAGAAGCAATTCTGATGATTGGGGCTGCATCAACGCAAGCATGGCGGGTGTTGTTTGTGGGGGGTTGCTTTCTCCCTCGGCATTATTGTTTTGCCAAGAGGAAAGGGATAGTTTACATTTCGTGGGAACTAGTAAAGTGGAAAGCAGGGTTCCGAAAATAACCTTCCTCTGGACGTTTGACTTTGGACTGCCCGTGTTTTTGGCCCAACCAATAAAACACTGAACATTGACCGCCATTTGCCGGTGCGCAGGGCAAGCCCATGCCAGCCATTGGTAGTGTTCCACAAATAGAAACCGATGGCAGTCTGAAAGGGGCTCCTATTTGTGCTCATTTTTTAACAGAGAGCAGTTCTCTCCCAATCATAAGCTTGAGACCTGGCTCCGTATCTGACATTGGTATTAATGAATAAGCTTTGAACACGTGTCAGACCAGTTCGAATGAGGTGCCTTTCAGCCAATCATTGTGTCATTTAACTTGTCCCTGCATTTGGGTTTCATTTGCCCGTCATGATCCAGATCACCAGAAACAGGCTCGGGCTGTTGTGCGAACTTTCGGTTCAGTTCTTCTGATTTCATCTCGCTCCGACATGATTCATGTCGCGATGCCTTTTCACGTGCCGCACTTGTCATTCATTCATTCATTCCCTTGCGACCTCTGGAGGGTTTGGTTTGTTTTGCGCGCCTCGATGACCTTGGTCCTTAGCCGATATACCGGGATCTTTCGCAATCCATGTCCGTTCATTTCACCTTCATTTCATCTTCATTTCACCTCGTCTCATTTCCGATGCATGTTCACGCATCCCACCTCTTCTTTTCGGCCTTCGCCATCCCATTCGCCATCCCGAACCCGAGGCTTTATAAATACAAACCCTCGGGACGTTTTCAGCATGGAATACGCAGGAAGAGCCAATTGAAATGGCTGAAAGGAATTCGAAATGAAGACTAATTCCCCGTATGTTGGAGAGACATATTAGTTCACGAAGTGGTATTCCTCGTCAAAGCTGATTGCTGCATGAAGCTGTTAGCGCAAGCAAACCTGAGACTCTCCCTTATTCAGTAACCAGGTGATCATCTTGTCATCGATGACATGAGAGAACCCGTTCGTCGTTCTACACATCGTGAGCTGGAATAAAATTACGTCATTTGGAGCCTTCTCTCCAGAATATATTATGCACATTTTCTGTCAAGTAGCTACGAGAACAGTGAGTGAGGCCTCTAATACAGTCTACCCCATGTTAAGTTGGAAGTGATATTCAATACTTTGAGATGGCGTTTATTGTGAGGGAAGATGGAAAAAGCCGAGGCCTTCAGAGAATCACTCATCTACGTCAGTGTGTGTTTTTTCGTTTGTCAAAATAGACAAATTATAACATTGTTAATGTCACATGGCATGCCTTATGTGTAAGTGAAAAACAGCGAAACGTGAGTGAAGAACGAAGGAATCAGTCAGAAGGCAAACCATAAGATAGCCGGAGGAAATGTAGGGCCAAAGACTGAACCTGTATCGACGATCTCATACATAGTGCTCAATGATGCCACTAATTGAGGCATGCTTTAAAAAATAACCCTTCAACATTATTAGGAACCTCTGGAATGTATGGTTGAAACTGGTCGATTTCGGAACTTATTGTCCTGGTTTACACTTTTCTTGTGCACATAAACAACGTCCTTCCTTACAAGTTCATTGAACGTGTAAAATGTGTCTACATGTCGCAGCAACAATATTCTTTTGTTGTAAGATTCTTGCACCGCAGAAGGTTTTCACCTATGTTCCCGGGGAGGGCATGGTGGCTCGGCTCGGCTCGGCTTGACTGCCTAGAGCTCCTAGATGCCCATGTCCAAAACTCCGAGGTTCATTTTACCTCCTGGAACCATGGATCCTATTGAATGTGGAGGCTAAATGTACCTGATCCGCGGGATTGTTAAGAAAGTGGATAAGACACTTGTAAATGCCTGTGGCCAAGGCAGGAACGGCTTTACTAATGCTTTCCAACCCTAGCTGCGTCATACCCCTTGATTTCTCCCCTGTAGGACTTGATGGGTCCTCCCATACTTTCTTTTACAATATTCTCGCGAGACCTTTAGGTTTATCGCGCACATACTACATGGAGTATGAGACCACCTAGTCAATAACTCAAAACTAACATTTTTTGGAAATAATTATATGTTTATTAAACATTTAAATCACCATCACAATCTAATCGTGAACACGCAATCAATCTACAGTAGATTTACGGTAAAAATTTTTACAATTAAATGCCATTATTATCTGTACAATCACATGTAGATTCACCGTCACATATTAGATTATGTATAGTAAGTAAGACAATAGCCGTCCGTTTTATTTGCGTAAATACTTGATTCAAAGTTCAGTAATACCCTCAATTAATATGTGTAATTTATCTGAACTCTTCCTGAACTCTTCCATCACATACTTCTTCCTCATGTTCACACTCTTCGTATTTTTTCTCCATGAAAAGGTACTATAGAAAACATACTTGTACAATCTACCATACAATAAAGATATAGCAATATCAACTTTCCTCAAGTTTTCTAAAATGTGGTAATATCATAATTTTTTTGAAATTTCATATATTGCACCATTCTTATTATTTTTTTCAATTTTTGCAAAATTTCCATCATTTAACATATTCGATGCAGCATTAGCATATCACCTGATTTCATTGAATGATTATGAATGAACGTGCAATCAAACAGTGATGAAATTCTCATTTTTTAACTTAAAAAAGGTTTAATTAGAAGCAAGAATATATATATATATTCAGCACAAGGCAATTTGCCATGAGAAATAAAACTCAAAGAAATTATATGTTGCAAATTAATATGCAAACACTACAGGTTTTAAACTGCCAAATCGATTTTTTTAACTACAAACTGTATTTGATCATTTTTCATAACAAAATCATGAATTCTTGATACAGTTTCTACAATTCTTCAAATAAAATATTTGAAAATTATGACAAATTTTTGTTAATGTATAGTTACAGTTTTGAAAAAGATAAAGAAACAGACACAAATATCATTGAAGCATGCTCGGAAACAAGCAATGGTTTTGGTAATTTTAAATGATATTTTTGAGGCCATTAAACCTAATATCTAATGAACTATATATGAAGTATCTAAGTGATAAAAATAAAGTAGTGTTGGGATTATCATCAAAATGATTCAAAATCCATGTCTTGAATTTAAAACTTGCAGAATTATATCTTCTTTGGAAATTTACAGAAAAACCCATTTTTATAGCTCAACTGAAGCAAAAAATTCTGATGGATAAAATTAATTTTAAAATTAACGTCCGTTTGTGAGTATGTGAAATACAGTTTTTTTTATTTGAGAACTGCGGAATTGCAAAAAAAATTGCGGAACTATGTGATAAGGAAATTACTTTAAAGAAAATAATTGATGACAAAAAGTTAGTAAATTTTGAAAAAAATCCTCCTTTCTCTATGTTCACGCACATCTTTCGCCATTATCTAGATTAATCTGTCATTGTTTTTCTAGATGATATATTGGTGTATAGCAAAACTTTGAGTGATCATAGAAGTCATTTACGAGAGGTACTTCAAGTTTTAAGAGACAATCAATTGTATGCCAAAGCTTCAAAATGTGAATTTGGCAAGTCAAAAGTAGATTACTTGGGTCATAGAGTTACAGCTACAGGAATCCAAGTGATGAGTGAGAAGATAGATGCCATTAAGAAATGGATAGCACCTGAGGATCAAACTCAATTGAAGAGTTTTCTAGGGCTCACTGGATTCTATCGTAGATTTGTGAAAGGTTTTGCTCGACTAGCTCAGGCCTTGACTTCCATGTTAGGGAAAGGTCAAAAGTGGAGATGGGGAACAACTCAAGAGTTAGCTTTTCAAGCATTGAAAGATGCTTTGTTACACGCACCTATTGTCAAGTGGTTAGATCCTAACCGTTCTATCAAGTTGGCCATTGACGCATCAGGTACAACAGTAGGTGGCATACTTCAACAAGAATGGGAGGATGGATGGCATCCAGTTGCTTTCTATTCTCGAAAGTTGGTGGCGGCGGAACAAAATTATCACACGACAGAACGGGAGGAGTTAGCCATCGTGTTGGCAACCAAACATTGGAAGCATTATTTGGGTGATAAGGAGTTTGTGGTGGAGACTGATAATAAATCCTTGGTTTATTTGGAAACTCAGAAGGATCTGTGCAAACGACAAATTCGATGGGCAGAGTGGCGTCAACGCTTCAACATGAAGATTGTGTACGTGGAGGGAAAGAAGCAACTTGCAGATGCTCTCACACGCATGTCTTGTTTGAATCATGTTGCAGAAGTGAAAATTCAGGCAGATTGGTGGAGCAAGATGTCACAAGCCACAAAGGAGGATGAAGAGAAAGGCAAAGAAATCTCGAGGTTTGGCGTTTTACAATCCGCGTATATGGATTCCACAAGATCACGATTTGCGCACAATGATTTTAGCAGAAAGTCATGATACAGCCATTGCAGGTCATGTGGGAGTGGAGAAAACCGTGGAGAGTATACAACGAGTGTACTATTGGCCCAAAATACGTGAGGATGTGGAGTCTTATGTTCGAAGTTGTGTTGCTTGTCAACAAAACAAGACAAGTAATCAAAAACCAGCGGGTTTATTACAGCCTCTTCCTATTTCCGAACAGCGGTGGGAACATGTCACCATGGATCATGTATGTGAGTTACCAAGGACTTCGTTAGGACATGATTGAGTGGTGGTTTTTGTGGACAAATTGAGCAAGATGATTCACATTAGGCCAACCACAAAAACAGTAACAGCTCCACAACTAGCTCAATTGTATCTAGATGCAGTTTTTTTGAATCATGGCTTAAGCAAAGTGTTAATCACGGATAGAGGTACTCACTTCACTAGTTTATTTTGGAAAACTTTGTTTAGTTTTTTCAAAACAAAACTAGCAATGTCAACGGTCTATCACCCTCAAACTGATGGACAAACTGAGAGGGCAAATAGAACCATAAAGGGTATGCTACGAGCATTCACATTAGAAGAGCAAGAAGAGTGGGACAAACTTTTGCCACTTGTGGAATTTGCATATAACAATTCAGTTAATGCATCCACAAAAGTGTCTCCATTTTTTCTTATGTATGGAGCTCATCCTATAACTACTTCAAGTTTGATGAGACTTCCCAAAGGAGAGGAGTTTTCGACCAAAGTTGCAGCAGTCAACGAATTCGTGGAGCATATTCACCGAGGACTACATCAGGCCAAGGAGAAGCTGGTGATAGCTCAAAATCGGCAAAAGCAGCATGCCGATGCTCATCGTAGAGAAGTGAATTTTGAGGTTGGAAATCATGTTTGGTTATCTACAACAAATTTGTCTCTTGTAGAAACAACAAAGTTAAACCCTAGGTTCATTGGTCCATTTTTGGTTTTGAAGCGTGTTGGTGAAGTGTCATACAAGTTGGAACTTCCGTCACATATGAAAATACATCCAGTATTTCATGTGTCACGATTGCGAAAACATGTACCACGACCAAAACAATTCACCAACCAACCAGCACCACCTCCTCTTCCAACCTTGATAGCAGATCATGAGGAGTTTGAGGTAGAAAAGATACTCAAGAAACGTATTCGAGGTCATAAATACCCCAAAGTAGAGTATTTGATTCAATGGAAAGGCTATCCATCGTATGAATCAACTTGGGAACCAGCTAAAAATTTAGCAAATGCACCTTTGATAGTTCAGGAGTTTGAACGTATGTGCAACGAGGACGTTGCATCTTAAAAGGAGGGAGGTTTGTAACCATCTTTAGTTAGTTAGAACTAAAGTAGAGGTTACTCTAAATATTGATGTAGATACTTTAGTGTGCACTAGTCATAGCTGCCACGTCAGCGATCCGCGCACTTGGTAGGTACAAAGTGGATGTGTTAGTTGACAGTGCCACGTCAGCAATCCGTGTGCTCGTAGGTAAGGATTGAGTGTGTTAGTTAGTGTGTTAGTTGGGTGCGTCACGTCAGCGATCCGTGTGCTTGTTAGGGTTATCCGCCACGTCATCCATCCACTAGGAGTGGGATGGATGGTGGGGATTAGATCTTATCACCTTGTACTTGTTGGTGAGAGCTATATAAGGGAGAGGAGAACCATTGTTGGTATCTCTCATCTTCAGAGTTTACGTTTCTATCTTCGAGTGAACTTCTCTCTAAACCCTAGTGTTATAGTTAAACCTCTAGCCATCAACATAGGTTTTGAGACTCTTTTCTTGTCATATTTTGAATTATATTTCAACTTGTGAATACACTTGTTATTTATCAAAGTTTGATGCCTTGGAAGTTTCACTAGTTCCAATTTCTTGCTTTTCATCAAAGTCTACATCTAAAGTTTCATAGCTAAATTCCACTCAAGCTAATAACTAGAGAAATGAGCTTTTTATAAGATTTTTTTTATCAAAGATTATCCTCATTTTAAATATCATGATCTTAAAAAATATATGACTTCATAATCCATATTGATTTAACATACTATATGACAACTACTCTAACATTGTGACATTGAGATTTTTGAGGAAATAGTGTTTTTATTGCAGAATATAAATTGTGATGAAATGACAAATATATATACATATATTGTAATTTAAAAATTTCCAAGAAGTATACTACTTGTAATTATCTATATGTAGATCTATTTCCTTGTATTCAGTCCGAATTTCAAATTGAAATTTTTTACTTTTAAAAGTTGTAATAAATACTATGTATCAATAAATAATTCAGAGTTATCTTTCTAGAGGATGAGTTTTGTTTAAAAGTTATCTTCATGACATTATATACATATTGAAAAAATTCTTTGCATTTATGAATTCAACAACAAAGATTTTTTTACGATGCTTGTCTATGACACAAAAATCACAACATTTTAAACAAACTTTATTAATATAAGCTAACAAGCTCATATTGCAAAGTAGTGTATGATACATATTAATCATGTGCACTAGTTTAAACATTCATACATTAGTCATTTCAACTTGAAATTTAATAAAATAAACTTCAGCAAAGTGGCTAATGATCTCCAACATTTATATTATTGTGATTTTTTACTTTGAATATAATTTTATTATGCCTTTTCATTTCAAGCACTTTTTCTCTACAGTTTTATTCCAGATATTTTGAATCTTATATTCCAAGTGGAATGTATGATGGTTCGTTCCCTGTTGATTGTCCTTGCGGAGTTTACAGTCAAATTCGACCAAGCCATTGCTACCTCATCAGGCTCAAATACATAAGATAAGAAGGGATAATAAAAGTAAAAATTGAGATTTTTTCTCATATTAGGTATAAATTTAATTTTAATCAATGTACTTTGAATTCTATCAAACATTTGAATTGTAACAAATTCAATACCTTAAATTATACATGGTCAATCATTCTTCACTAGATTTCAACTATTTGATAATGAAAAAGTACACAAGATTTATGTAATATAAAAATATGATGAAAAGTTAATAATCTAAAAATCATACATAATTCAAAATTTTTGAGTAGTTGCATAGTACATAAATCTAGTATCATATTACATTTTTGAGCAAATTAGCCAATTCAAGATCAAAATTTGAAATCACATTGGTTAAAAAAAAATCATCAATTTTGTACTTCACTTCATAGCACTTCTTGAAATGACCACTTCTATCATAGCTAAACATAGCTAGTATAGTCGTCTAGATTAGGGGATTAATATCCTAAGGCTTCTGCACTGTACACATCTTTTTGAATTACTCAGAAAACTCTAACACATGTTTCCGTCATGGACGTGGCCTACCAAGGGATGAACCACGTTATATCTTGTCTTAATGTTGATGTAACTTGTTTTACTATTATGTTTATTCTCAGAATTTATCCTGTTTATTGGTATCAGAGCTAAATGCGTTTTGTGACACTGTGTGTGGCAAGTCTGTGTCATCTGAGTTGAGAACGAACATTGCTAACGGATTTTTTGCAACTGACAATTTTCTAATGATGATAGTGTTTGGTTGGTTTTTTGGCATGTGTCATGAAGTTTTAAGTTCGAATGGATGTTCAAGTTTGAGTTTGAATCAAAGTTTGAATGTGACAGATTTTTGAGTTTCAGCTCAATTTTTTTCAAAAACAAAGTTGAAGTTCAAAGTCACGAAGTTCAAGGTAGTTCAAGAGTAAGAGTAAGATAAACATCGATGCGCAACGGAGTATTAAAAACTTGCAAACAACGATCAGTTTAGTTTTTCCATAAAATTGTTACTAAAGTTTTCAACAGAGCTTCGAGTTTCTAAATTGTAGGAAGATCGGCATCGAAGCAAAAAAAACAGAGAGATAGTTTGATCATGGTCCAAACGATGCGAGCAAAGTGGAAGGTTCAAAGGTAAACTGTTAAATGTAAATTCGTAGAATCTTGAGTCAAAGCTTTTCTTTTGCTCTCTGGATTTTTTCTTTTGTCTTGAGATAAACAAGTGATGTAAGCCGAACTCGAAAAATCAAATGTATTTGAGGCAATGTAAGGTTGACAAAAGCGAGAGACAAAGATGGAGTTGGGTTGAGTTGACAACGACAATATCAATGATGGCCTCAGACTTGTTAAATCACGCCCGGTTTGAATCTGCTCTTGGTCCTAGGCATAGTAGAGCACCGAGAAACTATAAGTTTGACGTTGTTGTGATTCTTAGGTTGCTCTTAAATGCTATGAAAGTTGTTTTTCTTGAGTATCTTTCGTAGACAGTATTGGATTTGGTCGTACAATTGAGTTAGTATTCGGTGTGAACTAGGTTATATACAATAGAGTGAAGCACATCAACATCAAATATTTTTATTAGACAAGTAATTTTTGATAAAATGATTGAACTAGTCAAGATTGACGGCTAATTCAATCTAGTAGATGCGTTCACCAATGTTATTACTTTAGAGAGTTTCAGACAACACTTTGCTACTATGCATGTTCAGCATGGGAAGCACAAGTAGAGTTTGCTAGCATAATATCTTCAGTAAATTTTTTATACAAGTACTCTATTCTCTATTAGTTATGGTTTAATTCTAGTTAACTTTTGTGTAAAAAGTTGTCTTTTGTTAAATTTCTATCTGAAACTTCCCCCATAGTTATAATACAGGTTACAAAGGTTATAGTTTTCTTAACATGAATTAAGGGGAAGATTGTTGAGGTTAACTTTGGTCAAGGAATAATCTTAGATCGTAGCTAAAAGTAGCTAGGATAATCGCCTAGACTAGAGGGTTAAATTTTCCAAGGCTTCTAACCTATACAGATCTTTTTTAATTGGTCTGAAAAACTCTCGCGGTGTTGCTGTCGTGGATGTAGCCCTACGAAGGGATGAACCAGGTTATATCTTGTCTTATTTTTATGTCATTTGATTTATTGTTATACTGATTCTCAGAATTCATCCTATTAAGTATTAATAAAAACATCATCAAAAGCATTGTGATCTTTAAATGTATGTTCATATTTATTTAGAGAAAAAAAATTATGCTTGAGTAAGACAATTACGTTGAATCTGTTTTTGACAAATTTAACATGCTAGAGTCCAAAATAGTATGAAGTTTTTTGAAACCAATGTGTTTGTTAAATTAATTCTTTTGAAAATATTATCGACATTAAAGTACTATAAAGATTTTGCATAAGTAGCATAAGTAAAGTTTACCAGCAGATTTATAACCTCTATTTATATTTTTTTGTGTATTTTTTTATTAGCTCCAGTTTAAAAAAGAGTCTATGATAGATTTCTTTCGACATTGAATATATAAATTATGAAATTTACAACTCACAACATGAGGTCAAATATGAAAGAGTTAACTAAGATCTTTTGGTTACTCAGAATAGCTAGATTAAGGCTTATATTTAGATTTTAGTAAATCTAAAACCCGCAACCCTAAAGGAGCTAGCAAATACTCTAAGTGAGAAATTTCTTAATGACATTTATTAAAATTTTGAATGGATGTAATGGGCATAAATAAACCATGTATGTTGGCTATGCATGTGCGAGCTGGTTGTGTTTGTGATGTTGTGATGAATTCAAGTTACAACTCAAAACTGTGCAAAAAATTGAAGCTAAAGTTTTTCTATTTTAAGCAAATTTGGATTGATTAGAATTACAAATCTGATAAGATATTAAAATGAATGATATTTATTTCAATTATTCACACTTTGAGTTGATGTATGATGATCTATGTGATATATGGATATAGATTAAGTATATGTACTTGAATTAAATTCTTGAAAAAAAATTTAATTTAAACATTTGTATTGTTTCATTTCATTTGAAATTTGATAGCTTCAAAAGTTATGTATGAAGATTGATGAATCGGTTGGTTCAAATCTGGTTAAATTTTAGTTAATTTGACTATTGTTATTAAACTAGACTAGATTCCAACACATAATTTTATAAAATAATATATATTATCTATGAGATGAATCACATATTTTTTTGTCAACTGTGTATTTCTGTATTTTGATTAGTACAATAGAAGGAGCAGATTTGAATTTATAAGAGTAGTCTTCAAGTTATGAAAGTAGATGAATTTATCATCGACATCAAGTTAAAGAAATTATCAACGAGTAAAATATTGGTTCATATACAACAAGCGACAAATATGCCAAAAAATGATAACAATTTTAAATATTGACTACTCATAATTTGAAATTGACTATGTTTATCTTCTAAATCGAATTATGAGGAGACAATATTTACAACTACTCTGTTTTTTTGGCATATTTTTTACTTGTTGTATACGTACCATTATTTTACACGAGGAAAATTTATTCAACTTCTTTTAACTTGATGCTGACGAGAAGTTATCTCCTTTCATAATCTAGGTTCAGTAATGAGGCGAAATATCTACTGAAACTAATGCTTTGTTCTCATTCAGTTTCCATGGAAAAGATATTTAAGTAGACTTTTGGACCATGACCTGCTATTATACGTCCGTATGCTTGGTTGTCCTCTCCAGAAGTCACCAAAGGAAATGAGATTCAGTGTAGATGTACTCGGCGTTATTTGGCTGCCTCTTAACAGGACAAGCTTTGCATCGCTGAGAAGAAGGTATTGATTAGAAGATGACAGTGAACTAGGTGAAACCTTATCAAGCATAAATTCCAACACAACTTTCTCGACTTTGGCCCGTCAAAAAGAATCCTCTGATCAGCTACCACAAGAAATCGCATATAAAGATATAAAGGAAAGTCTTTGACCAAAGGCGGGGAAACAGAACAAAGGTAGCAATTCAGCCACGAGTGACTAAGTTTCAAATTAAAGCACATGTTCTAAAATCATTTAGAAATTGCTGGAGGAAAGAAAGGACAAGACTAACATCACTGGACTATTGTCCTCGTTAGAAGATTATTTATAATCGATCGTGAGCGAAACCGAGAGCATTTTTGGAAAATGAGAAAGTCATCTGACTGGCTCGTCCCACCTCTCCCGTGAGGCTTGTCCTTTCAATTGTCCATCAACCGAAACTACTTCCTGGAGATTTCAATGCCAACGGAGAAGAGGAGCAGGGTTTGCGAACGTTGCTGGGTCCAGAGTCTGTAGCCTGTATCGATGACGTCTGTCGAGCTTTTGATGTGTACCCGAGTCTTCGCTTTCATGGACAAACATTCCACTCCTCACTTCGTGTCGAGGACATTTTCCAGGCATTGACCGTTGATTCTGAAGCGAGTGTGTGTTACCGTAGTCAGAAGAATCTCTCCCCGGCGAGGAGCTCCTCACGAGCTCGAGAGACGAGGACTGACGAGATGTTTAAGGCAATTTCTGCGAGCATGTTCCGTGGAAGACATTCTCCGAATTGCAGCAGCAGGGACGACCTTGTCTTCGGAATCGTATGCACTCAATTGCTCCGATAATCGTTCGACTGAAACGCACTGTGCACCGTGGCTAGCGGGCGGATCGAAGACTACGGCAGCACTAGGCGGAGTCCGGGAGTTTCCTTTTCAATTTCTATCTGGCTTGGCTTGGCTTAGCTTGGCTTGGCTGCCGTAGCCATCCGACATTGGAGGACTGATTATGTCAGAATGAAGTGCGAAGCAAAGCAAAGCAGCGCGGGGAGTAGAAGATGTAGGAGCGTAGTAGGTGAGCAGGGTGGGAAGACTAGGGTAGAGTTCGACTTGGGTAACGATGGGAGTCGATCTAATCTGGGCGTTGAGAATGGACTTAAACAGGGGCAGGAGTGAGAGATTGGGAGACTCAAGGTGTCCAAACCCAATCTTTCCACATGACGATCAGCTTCGGACCTCGAGAACTTGACACGGACGAAACTAGCTCGGCCTTTTCCCAAACTGAATTCGGAGATTCCGCACAAATGTATTAAATAACCATTTCCCAGGACCAGGCATGGTGAGGTAGCGAGGCGAACATATCCATCTCGGAATCTTCTTTTGGCAGCAACATTTGCGATTCCTCTGCTTACCGAATACAATAATGTGCAGCAGTGCTGAAGAGCATCACAACTCAGATGGGTTGGATACTTCTCAGTACGGCGACATCCAGAGCTGAGTTGTGAGGCTACGTTGACCACGGCCTCGCCGCAACTGCGACTTAGCAAAGGCCTTTTGCCCCTAAAAAAAAAATCCAGTCGGAGGCATCGTCTACTATAATACATAGTATCTCGCCACATATAATACAATCAAAAGGGGATTTTACGTAGTTGGCTCTAGACTGACTGAGACAGAGACCTTGAACGGAATTGTCGGAAAGCAATAATCCCACGGAAGTAGTCGGTGGAAGAGAGGAGACACATTTGACCAGAGACTTGGATTCAAAGCGGACACAAAAGGACTGTACGATAGAGGCGTCGAGCAAATGGTACAACGAGAGTCCGTCAGACGTACCCGGGTTTCAGCTAATGGATCAGGAGGGACCGCCGGCCGGCCACCTGGCAGCAACCTCTAGAAATACATACCTTTTGACCACTACCATGGTTTACAAGAAGCAACGGCGACAGCAAGCGTGTTGCAAAACATGATGAGGGGCAGTAATTTGACTGACGCCGGCCAGGAAAAGAAGAAAGGAGTTGAATGATGGCATGCAGATTCGACATGGAATAACCACCGGCGAAATCACTCGGCAATCACTAAATAACAGAAAAAACAAAACGCTTTCTTCAATCGATGAGACCCATGTAGTGCGGGGGAGAACTGACCACAAGGTCAAACGCTGGTTCGCAATCCACATGAAGTGAGATCCTGCTAGATTTGATTTTATCACAGACCCGACCGGAGGTGCACTGGATGTGATGGTAAAAGGGACGAACCAGCAAATATCACAGAGACAGTGAACAGCCGGCAGTGCAAACCCTCTCCACGAGCGAGCACTGCCACTACTGCACCGAGATTAGAAAACTTATCATTCGGCGTCAAGCAAACGACGACTATTCCCGGCAACTAGACACAGGTACAACTTCTATATAAGCATGCCAACCTTGTCTGCACGACATGGGTAGCATGGGACATGGGTAGCACGGCCTTCCCGGTATAAAACGTGGAGGCCAAGTAGTTAACTGGACCCGCAAAGAGATTCTCTAGGGCTCCTACACGCGTCGCACGGCTCAAGGTAGTCGCTCAAACCTCCTGAGAATCTCATACGGATCACGTTAAGTGCTGAAGAGACAGTTTCTAAATGTTTGGGCAGGATATAAATGCCATGTACCACGACAGCGTAACCACGAAAAAAGACCAGACGCGGTCTAATATAGGCCCTCGTGACAAGCCGTCAGGAATTAATACAGCACCAAGAGCATGATAAGCAAAGCAAAGGACCCCGTTAGAAAAAGAACAAGCACCAGAGCTTTCTTCGATCAGTGAAGCCAACAACCATACTGACTGCGACGCTTCAAGGGCGACAGACAGAAGTGACAAACGAAGTCGCTGTTGATTACTGCACCATAACGTGTCTCCAGAGCCTGCAACGCCACTACAACCACGAGACTGAACACGAAGGGCATGCATGTCCCTTCGGGGCAGGCAAGCATGTGAACAGAGTTGAGAAAACCATGGATCCCACGTTCGGCCCGTGAAGAAATTCAGAATGATTTCTAAACTTCGAGAGTCAGATTTTACTGCGACTCTGCAGATGCGTACATCGAGATGCTTCATAATCTTTCAAACTTCTTGACAGCAACGTGCCACGGATCCATCTAACTGAACTAGAATTTCAAACACATAATCGCAAGTATAGCACGATATGCCTTGCGACTGCGACTGAAGCTTGCTCCCTGCAATAAAGCCTGCGTCCTAGTGTCAAAGAGCACCACTAGCACGGGACAAGGCTACCTCTTCAATGTACTTAAGCCTTGCCATCGAAGTCTCTAAAATTGTCCTAAGACTTCGGGACGCAGCTGCCTTAAGCAATCAGAATATGTATTATTATAGACTCAAATTTGGCTCCAAAACTGAAACAGAGAGACTGCTACCAACCAGATTATCTAAATTCAAATCTTCACAGACCTTGTTCCTTCGTAAAATAGATGCCGGTAAAACAAAAATGAACATCATCTCCTTCTTAGTATATAGTCCTTCCATCACCCTCTGTGATAATCTCCTTAAAACTTGCTCCCCCAGGAATCATAGGCAGAACGTGCTCCTGCACATTGAGATTCGATGGATTATCGTCAGATATTTCTTGAACACGGTTAGAACTCGCCGTTTGTCAAATACAGAGACCAACTCTACACTCAGCTACCTTGGTGTTCTGAACGTTAGCTTCATCCAAAGTCTCGACGTATCTCACATTGATCAGTACAATACAGTACATCCTTAAGTACTGTATTGTAACTACCATACTGTCCATCCCTGACACTCAGACACTATAGGATATTGCTAATGGTTGTGGCATGCCTGAGATCCTCAGAACCTTATACAGCGCAGAAAGATTGATAACCACTCGATTGACAACTTTTGTGTTCATATGATATTCATTGAATGCATGAAGGTACGGCAAATGTCCAGGAGGGATAATCTACACACGGAAGCTGAGTTTGACAAATATAAATACATGATCCTAGAAATGTATTCCGAGTGCTCCCATTGGCATCGAGACGCGACCATATTGTTGGTCAACAAGGTTCATACGATAGAATGCAAGTCGAACAAATGTAGAAAGCATGAGAAATTGCAATTAGGCTAATCTAGATGTTTCGACGGTCATGAAAGTAGGACCAAAGGTTGACAAACACTACATAACTCAGTTAATTGTGTGCAAGGCGGTTTCAACTTTGGGGTTACAATTGGTGCAAGGCGGATATTCAGTAGTTAGTACAAGTGCAACACAGGCTTCAGCTTTAACACTCCGGTACCATAAACGCAAATCACAAGAAAACAATTACATCTTGTGGTTCCGTCACGGTTCATGTAGAACTTGCAGGGAGCCGCGCCTCTGGATGCAAGAAAGGAAGAATACTGAATATCCGCCTTGCACCGAGGGTAACGCCAAAACAGAAAAGTTAAAAGCAGAAACAGTGCACTAACAATAGAACACAAGGAAACCAGTCAAAAAAGCGAAATCAGCTCTACTTCTCTCTTAATTCGGAAAAGAGAAAAGTCGGGATGGACTGCATCTGACAACTAGTTCCATGAGAAAAAAAAATCAGTACATTGAAGAAAGCACTGAAAGAATCCTCATTGCACGTGCGTGCAGTTTGAAAATTAAGGCAACTTGCAAAAGACCCCACACATATCAACAAAACATGGCAAAGAATACATAGCCTAGCATTAGCGTGAAGTGAACGGAACTCTGGAAAAAGGCATGCGTGATATTTCGGAACGGAAGTACTAAGTGAGATGCAGAAAGGGGAAGCAGGCAACATCGAACCCAGGGCTAGAGCACGAATAAGAGATGTATGTAGCAAACAAGTGCATACGCCACTGACGGACCAGAGTGCAATATTGAGGAGGAAGAGGGTGTCTCCGGTAGCCGGTTCGGAGTGACACGGGTGGATTTCTATTGCTTGGGTGGCCAAAGTTAAGCTTCAGCCAAACTTCCGCCAGACTGGTCGTGACTCGTGCCAGTTAGCAGATGTTATGAAAGTGTGGCAAAGGGCTAAGTCCGACGGTCAGTCAGGTCGGTCACTAGTTGAAAGGTTTGGTTCTCATATCCGACAATACGAACCGGGAACCATCAACTATGGCTACCGGAGGGGCATCACTTCATCGACACAAGTCCCCTGTTGCATCGTCAGTGGTTACGAGGGAGAATAAACTTTCTGCACTATAACGAGCAGGGGTCGAAGATCCTGAAAACCCAACAGACCATGGACTCGGTATACATAGATATATTCAATAGGTAACAAGAGCAAACTAACAATTGTCGTATCAGTTGAACAAAAAATTAACCTTTGGACTACATAGTTTCCTAATCAGCCAAGAGACATTAATATAACGCATGGCAACCCTGACATGTCATGGAAAACAACGTAAAGATCATTGAAAGAGGAGAATATACCTGGTGGGGAACTATCACATCCAGTAAATAAGGACCGGGAGTATCTAGCATAGTTTGAATTGCTGCTCTTAGTTCATCCTTCTTCACCACACGCGCATTTGGCACCTGTACAACGGTATCGACCATTAAGATCCTAATGACAAAGAATAGACAGAAAAGTCGATGAAGCTTTGCCCCGGCTGCATTCCAGACTTCCCACGTTCGATACTGGACTTCATTTTCACCCACCACCCTTACCTTGAAACCGTCTGCAACTGTACAGAAGTCGGGGTAGATCTGCTCCTCGTGATCTGGATCACCTAAGTAAGTATGTGCTCTGTTGGCCTGCATCAAAAAATTCAAAAAAAAAATTAATAGCTAGTTGAATCTCCAAAAAAATTTGAATATATGAAACCTCGACAGAAGTTAATCCTTGCGATCAAAACCAACCTCGGTGGAAGCCTACTGATATGCACGAAACTCCTCTTAGGAGATTGAAAGTCACTTCATGATAATTAAGAAGAAATTACTTGAGTGATAGAACAAGATATTGCAAACCCAGGGGTGGTTGAGAAGACAGACAGTAACGTGTATATATATACTCTAACTGAGCTACAGATGGTATTGCAGAAGAGAGAATATTACAAATGAAAGAGGCGAACAAAAGTAGGATATAACCAGAGCACAACATGAATCTCTAACTCAAACCACAACAACGTAGGAGCATTAAGGTGGGGTGACAATGCCAATGATTTAATCATGAATGGACATATCATGTTGTATAACAACATGTACCATAGACCTCTCCTTGGATATGTAACGGAGGATTTTGAGCCAACCAAATATCAAAGACTACACGAGATATCCACCACATCATCGGTGCCCATCATGGCATCGATGTAGCTGGATAAGAGCCAATATCCTTCAATGTAAGCGTGCGGAGAATACACAGATGACGCAAAGATGACTAGCACTACTGAAAGTTAGCAACACATCATTTTTCATGACTTGAACAGAACTTCGGATGATAATTCACCTTGTAGAATCTATCCTCCCATTGTACGACCATTCCTAGATGTTGGTTGTTTAAGATCATGATCTTCACGGGTAACTTCTCCACAAAAATTGTAGCCAACTCCTGCCAAATTCATTGAAAATTTTGCAAAATTCTGTTTAGGTGCAAACAAATACGCGATGATATAAACATAGTAAAACCAAAAGAACACAGATAACAGTGTATAGTTGACTACAACGAATGAAACATCTCGACAGCAAAATCTCTGCTCGGTAGCCATGAGCAGCATGGACTTAACTAGAAACACGACTACGGCACTGCTCATCTCATTTCAAATGCATTGTCATATGTTCTATGTACTTCGACACAGGACAAAACAAAACAATTAGGTCCAGCTACATTCCTAGCTATTTCCGACTATACCTGTACGTTCATCACAAAGCTTCCATCGCCATCGATGTCGATCACAGGAATATCTGGTTGAGTTGCGGCAGCCCCCAAAGCAGAAGGAAGTCCGAATCCCATGGCTCCAAGACCTGATAGAATCATAAGGATGGCAATCAATTAGTTGATGCTAATCAACATACTTCCAATTGATAAAATGAACTAGAGCTTGCAAGAGAAGGAGCAAGTATGTGCAATGTTGCAAAAAACTTAATGTACTGAGTCTTCCACCTCAATTGACATTCCCAGCACTTCCCAACTGCAATCACATAACAAACCCCACAGACGTTGCCTCGTGAAAGAAATAAGAAGCAACACTTCACTATCCAGACTAGGGTAGGGTATTTACAAACCTCCAGATGTCAACCAACGCCGCGGTTCGTTGTACTTGAACCACTGGGCTGCCCACATTTGATGTTGGCCAACACCAGTAGATATGATGGCATTTCCACCAGTGAGTTCGTACAGCGTCTGTATGGCAGATTGAGGAGCAATGGCATCCTCGAATACGGGAAACTTCATTGGCCATTTCTGCTTTTGTTCTTCTAGTTCTGCCACCCAGTTGGAGAAGTCGAAAGTCCTCTTTTGACTCTTCAAGAGGGCATTGATTTCACTTAGCGCAGGTTTCACATCAGCACACATGGACACATGGGGCTGTTTGTTCTTTCCAATTTCAGCAGGGTCAATATCGATATGAACGATGCTGGACCTGCTAGCAAAAGTCTCCAGTTTACCAGTCACTCGATCGTCGAAACGCACTCCAAATGCCAACAACAGATCTGCTTGGTCCACGGCGTAGTTGGCGTAAACAGTTCCATGCATTCCAAGCATTTTCAAACTTAATGGATCAGACTCGGGATACGCTCCCAAACCCATTAAAGTCGATGTGATAGGAATTCCGGTAAGCTCGACAAATTCCCTCAACTCTTCGCTGGCGTGATTGCAACCTCCTCCAGAATACACTACAGGCTTCTTAGAACTAGAAATGAGTCTTATAATCTGCTCGATTAACGTTGGTTCCGGTGGCCGAGGCAGTCGTTGTAAGTAGCCCTTCAGTTGCATTGGCTGAGACCAATCTGGAATAGCCATTTGCTGTTGCACGTCCTTGGGAATATCTACCAAGACTGGGCCCGGCCTACCTGAAGCTGCCAAAAAGAAAGCTTCCCTGATTACGCGAGGGATGTCATCAATGTTCATAACAAGGTAATTGTGCTTGGTGATCGATCTCGTAACCTCCACAATTGGAGTTTCTTGAAAAGCATCGGTACCAATCATCCTTCTGGGTACTTGACCTGCAATGGAAAAGAAACATAGTTAGACGGAAATGAACTAGACGAGGGGGGTTTGAAAGTAGGCAGAATGCAAAATCTCTGTCAAATGATGAGTCGGACCAACAAAGTCGATTGGTCGTCTAAACAAGTTCATGATATTATGGGTATACAAATCTAAAAATTCAATTTATGTGCCACTTCAACGATTATAACACCAATGATCATCGCAATGAGCTCGTTTCAGTTGCATTCTAACACTACGGAGGCTTCAAGAATGATGAGAAATATTACCTGTAATGGCCACTAGTGGCACACTGTCCAAGAGGGCATCAGCGAGCCCGGTAACAAGATTGGTCGCTCCAGGACCGGATGTGGCTATACAAACCCCTACTCGTCCAGACGATTTAGCATAACCTTCAGCAGCGAAAATCTCCCCCTGCTCGTGGCGACAGAGAATGTTGCGGATGCTGCTGGAACGTGTAAGAGCCTGGTGAATCTCCATAGACGCTCCGCCGGGATAAGCGAACACCGTTCTAATCCCTTCTCGCTCAAGAGCCTCCACCAAAATGTCGGCTCCTTTGCGGGGCTCGTCATCCTTGTAGCGAGACTGAAAGTCGGACGGGGTTGGTGCAACGAGTGACTTCCCGCTGCTAAGCCGTGGTCCACTCACATCGACTGCAGACTGGATCTTCTCGCTAACAGCTTGGGCTTTCACTTCCAGTGAACGCTCAGTCTTCCGAGAGGTGTTGTATGCATGTCCCCTCAGAGCGGCTCCCGAGAAGAAACCACTCCTCACCTTTAGCTCTTTAGCTCCCTTGCAACAAGACCTACAATTCAAAGTGTGGCTTGGTGAGCAGGGGTTTGACGTCAATATCATAGCACTCTATGTGCTTTAAACAAGTAGACATTCCAATTACGTTTCACATATGGAAAAAGTAAACAAATGATGAGTAAGTTATTCCCCACATTCCCAAAACCCCAATCAACATCCAAAACACGCAATTGACACTCACCACAGACAAGCGTAAAGCTGAAGGCGTAAACTACTGAGAAGACAATGTCGCACACATGGACAGAGGAAATTGGTCTACTGATCAGACACAGCGCGAGATAGCAATACCTTGCCGATGGCTGCACCTTCTCCAGGCTCGCTATGCTCAAAGGCACAGCTGCGCATCCACTAATTGACGCCATTCTTGTACTCACTAAACTACAACACGAGGTCCTGCAAAAGTCAATGCATGAAAGTTCTCACCCTGCTCAGAAATTGGATACCAAAACAACGCAGATTACACACCTTACGAGCCTAAGTCCCTGCATCGATCACATCTTGACGGAACATACAATCAAAAACATCAGTCGAGAAAATGCAGATCCCTAACACGAAGCCACGCCTTCCGTTCTGAAAGGGCAAAGAACATTCTATGCCATATTCACATCGCACACATACCTCCAATGCGGCACTCCCTTT
Source organism: Marchantia polymorpha subsp. ruderalis (assembly GCA_037833965.1). Classification (NCBI taxonomy): domain Eukaryota; kingdom Viridiplantae; phylum Streptophyta; class Marchantiopsida; order Marchantiales; family Marchantiaceae; genus Marchantia; species Marchantia polymorpha. Next base: position 2,854,276 of record AP031357.1, read on the forward strand.
CTGTCCTTCCCGTTCTCTCGATGAGTGAGTTTGAATCAATGTCAATGCGGCAAGCTAGCTCGGCAGAAATCTCTCCCACACGATCTTCTTCTTCCTCGTCCGCTGCACTGACTGGGCCGAATTCAGGCCTCCGTTTCTAAAGACCAAATTCATGCACTTTTTTGCGGTCTTCTGCATCTGCTACGCTGCCTCCGCGTCATCTCCACCGAATGGATGAGGACCTCTGCGCGCAGCGGCGCCCTGCCGAGAAATTCGCGCCGGTAAACTTTTCCCGGCAACAACTCCTATCAGTTGCCAGTTGACACGTTGGTCTGCTCCCCTCTAAATGTTATTGCAGAGCTCTTGCGTCCCCCCAGTAAACGAACCGGAATGTGTACTGTACCTCGGAAAACGTGCCTGGATTTTGAGGGGCCAAGTGTTCGTAACAGAAGGAAGGGAAGGCACCCTGTTCATCCACAACGAACGGATTCTCTGTCTAATTGTGCCATGATTGACGGATGGAGAAATTGTTCTCCCTCTTTATCCTGGCTAATGTTTTGCAATTGTCTCAGTGGCTCCATCTGCTGGCTCGGATGCTTGGATTTTTATAAAATGCAAAGTCCGTGGAATCGGTGCTCCTCGATTCATTGCCATGTGGGGGGAGGAAGCTTTGCACTATCATGATGCTCTTGAATGAGAACCAGATTCTATCCGATGGAGATCTGAAAAGTGCAGATGCAAAATCCTGAAATTTGTTTTGAGCCTAGATGGGTCTTTTAGGTCTCATGTGAAGGCCACGTTAGATTCGGAATGACGTAGCACAATGTTTTCTCCGTGTCAGATGCAACCTCCCTCCATTTTAAGTAAAGCTCATATCCTTTTGAGAATCTGGAATCTGGAGGACCGAAGGTTGAAAGTTGAAATTTTCTCCGTACTCCTTAAAATAAGTTTGAAAACCTCTTGATTCCTTTCATTTTGGGCCATCATAAGTGTTAGTACGATAAAATTGATCACCGAAATTCGACTCGGAGCCAGGACCTCTTCCATTTTGTGCCTCACTCTTGTTTTCTTACTCTGTCCACCTTCGATCGTTTCAGCTTCCATGTAGAGCCGACTGTAGCTAATGTATGCTGGTCCCATTGTCCGCATATGATGGACCGAACATAGATCATTTTATTTGGCCACTATTGGCGCAGTTCAAATATAATATTTTAAATTGTTGTGGATATGGGCCGTCTGTTCCAAACCAAGCGGATTTTAACCTAACCATGGTCCTGATTGTGACCCTCTGTTGAAAGCCGAAGACCTGGTAGAGAAAGTGTGGTAATGAAAGCTGTCCTTGGTCGTTCTTCCACCGTACTTTTAGAATCCGTACACTACAACGGAGATGTATGATGACTAGACATTTCCAAGATCCGATGACTTAGAACTCACTCAACCCAAAACTTAGGGGCTACTCTAACATTTCGTACTTCTTAGTTGTTAGAAGAGTGGCAACAAGCTCTCCAGTCCGATAGTATATCATAAAACGCCATAGATACTTGCAAAGAATGCATATCACACGATATATTCGAGTCTCTTACAGGAAAATGGAAATTCTACTTAAACTCTTTCATATCCTGCATAATGATATCGAAGGAATAAATGTCGATTAATTGTACACCTCGAAGTCACTTAACATATCTATTTTTCATCACATTTGAACAAATATAATGTGCATTTTCTCATGCTATTACAAGCAAGATGACTTGTCATGCCATTCTAAGACTTTGAATGACATGGAGTACTACTTAGATTCTAAGTTAATATTACTCCAACCATCACAACCGAATGTGTTTTAGAGTCATGGATGTAATTTACTTCAGTTTATTTGTAGACATAGATTATGATTTTATCATACATCATGCCAACGTCAAAGAATGAAGGAGAGGAGAACACGATAAGCATTTTTCGACAACATGGTCATTTCCGTTATCAGTACAACAGCATGAAAAGGTCGAAGATGATGCAAGATACGTGAATTCAAGAGTTTGATTAAAAGCTTGACAATTCAATATTGTATTAGCGCCATTATATTTGACTTTCAGGCTTCATGTGTTTTAGGTTGGATCTTATTACATATTGATTCAACTTACACATCTATCCCTTTCTTCTAAAAGCTATTTGTAGATATGATATGCAAGATATATTCTAAGCATAAATTCAAATGGATTTATATTGTTTTGTTGGATATAAGATGAAAGAGAGATATATGTAAGATCAACAAATTGAGATTATCACGTAGATACGGATTGTGCTAAAGTCAAAATGAACAAAATATACCGAACGGATACAGTTTTTTACACTTAGAGAAATTGACTTTACATAGCACAAGCATGTATTGCTTGGGGGTGCTTATGATGTAGAAAAACGACTCTCATCTTTTGGAGTTGTTAGTTGCAGCTTTTCGACAATTTATCTAACCGTAATGCTCCCCGACCTAAGCGCAGTTTGAACTTTTTTATCCGTTTGGTTTCATTCATGTCTATATTGATGAATCTTCACATCCATCCATTTTCCAATCAAATCAATTTATGAAGTGGATAAATTTTGTAAAAGTACAACAACTTTTAGATTTGAAACAATTTGATATTCATATATTTTTAAAGATAAATGAATACCTATTACTTCTAGTAATACTCTAAACATAGACAAAGATGTTGTAAAAGATCAGAACTCAACTTTTCAGTTGTTCATAATATCAAATTACTATCTAAAATTCATCAAATACAATCACACACCATGTGTATACAATCTAATACATTATATACTTCACTAATTCTACATCCACGGAAACATCTAAAACTATTAATTGAACGATTTTGTGATAATGTTAATGTTGAAGACTAGTTTTTTTTAGAGTGTTTGGTTAACTGGTCTATTTAAAAGAGCTCCGTCAATCATAGTTTATGAATTCTAATTAAAATCTTAACTAAATGTCTTTTGATCAATATCTTGGTGTTTTTAAACTATATTCACTATATGATTGCTCTTCATGAAATTTTCAGAAACTATTCACATAATATTGCTTCTATTCTAAAGTAAACTATGATTAAGTGTAATAATAACATGATACAACAAACTCATATAAAAATGATACAAAATTTGCGATGATTATGATGATTTGTGACCATTGCTTAAAAAACACAATGTATTGGAATTCATGTAATAATACAATATTGATATACAAAACAATAACATTAATTTTATTCTTAACTGTAGTCTCTCAAACTTATCTTATAAAATTTTATCTGTTAACAAATTTTATTTTATTGTAATGTGCTTCATTTTATTATTCATCATTGTATTTGTTGCAGTATAATATGCATTCCTACTATAAGAATGGAGTTTAAAAAACATCATGATTCAATTTTAATATCAAGAGAAGATTATGAAACTAAATTATTATTTTCTCTAAATCTGCTATTATTACAAATAAAATTTATGTAGTTTAGTAGTATTAGCATGTTTGCAAGATGAATATACAATTGAAAGAAGTAAGACAAAAAATTAAGTAAACAAATTTATTAATGATATGTGACATGAAAAAATAACTCAAATAAAAATGTTTACAAAGTTTCAACAAAATATTCATTTTTTATACATATCAGTCTAAGATTCATGAATAAATTTGATATGAATAAATTTCATATAAGCTGCAAAAACCTGAAAAGTTGAAATTTAACAATTTTAACTTGCGAAAAAAACTGATAAACATGAAAAAATGAAACAAAATATTGTAAATCTATATGTTTGTACATTTTGTAGGTTGTTTCATGTACATGCAACAATATTCCGACAAACAATTTTCATACTTTATAGTTAAAAGATTGACATGTTCATATGTAAATTACTTATAACTTGCATTTTACTATGAATGAAAATTAATCAGAACGTAATTAGCATGAATTACCATAAATTTTGATTTGTTATTATAAATTATAAAAAATGTATTATTTTAAGAAAATCTGAAGAGTATTTGTGTTTGTGATATTTTGTTTCATTAGTTCTTAACTTGTTTCATATAAAAGCTCTACTTGTTGTGAAAGTTTCAATGGAATAAAAAATATGTCAAGTTTGACTACAAGCATGTCAAGGAAACATTTGTTTTCTTAGTTTAGAATGAGCTAAGAAAAACCTGCCAAAATAAACAAAAATGAGAATGAAATTGGAGGTTACAGATATTAAATATAGAATAAAACAATCATAGTGACAAATTTTTTATGGATTCAAAGTCCAATATCATTGGCATATTTAACAACAACAGCTCTTAAATTTATTCAACTAGTTATTATTTTCTTTAGATGCGATACTTAAATTGGACAAGTAACCTTTCTCATACTATTGTATAAACTAAATGTTTGTATAGTAATTTTGATGGATATAACACTAATTGGTAACTTTAAAAAATATGCAAAATATTTATTTTTTCACATAAATTCATTTATTGTTAAAGATTTATAACAATTCAACCAAAATTATCTTATAAGAACCTTAACAAGAATCACATAACCTAACACAAAGTTGGTAATGTTCACATCATATGCAATTTGACATCACTTTAAACTCTTTAAGTTTCTTATTTTCATACATGTAAATATTTGATTTAAAAAAAAATCTAATGCTTATAGTAATATTTTACAAAAAATATTTAATTGCTTATATATAGTAATCCAAATATTTAAGACAAAAATTTATACTTATTAAATAATATTTCCTTGAAAAAAAAGAATTTTGTACATGATAGCATTCATAATCATAAAGATACAAATCTTTTAAAACATTTGAAAAATATTTAATTAATTTATTTGAAAAATATTTAATTAATTTATTTGAATAATATTTAATTAATTTATTTGAATAATATTCAATAAATTAATATTGAATTATAATACTTAAAATATACAATAAAAGCAATAAAATCTTATAATTTCTAGGTTTAAACAATTAACTGAATGATTGAAAAAATTTGTATATGATTGCCAAATAAAGTTTGAAAACTATGGACCAAATTTCATATTTTTTTATCAAATAAATGTAATCACGTAAAATGTTCATATTTTACAAAAATAATAACATAAAATGTTTTCTTATTCAAAAACGATGATTTGAAAAAATAGTCAAGTTAAACAATGAGAATTGAAGTTATGTATCATATACTCAAAATTTTTCATAGATTTGAAAAATAATATGCGTAAAAAGTAATAATAATTTATAATGATAAGTGACATTACTACTTGGATAAATTATGACAAAATTTAAACTGCATTTAAAACAAAATAAATACTTACATTTGATTGAAAATTTTTAAATAACAATTTCAAGTCAAATAAACACAAAGTAACAATTTTTAATCCAAATATTTTAAAATACATGTTAAGGTGAAAATAAAATATTTGAAATAAAATGATTTTGATTAATTTCAGATATCATGATTTGTTGTTCTTAAAACGCTTATTTAAATTATTTTTATGAGTTATGTAAAAAATAAAATATCTATATATAAGATGATATTTATGAAAGTATTTAATTAAAAAAATATTAAATGATAATTATTATAGACCTAATTTACATATCAAATATTAAAATCATAAATATATTTTTTATGATTATATTAGGTTACCTTCTTGTAATTTGAAGCTAGCATAATGTAATCATAATATAGAATATTAAAAATAAATATACATTATTATTCTATTCAATTATCTTCAAATCAAGAATTGCATAATAGAACTATGTACATAATACATTTTTTTGTATGTATGCAACTTCTAAACAAATCATGATTCTGATGGATTTGTTGCACAAAATTCAATTACATTATAATCAAAATTTATTAACACAACTCATACCAAATGAAGTGAAATCAAAGTAATGTGGATAAATAAAATCTATTATGGAAAAAGTGCAGTTGAATGATTTTTGTTAACCAATTAAACCCATAAACAATATCCCCAAAAATACAAAAAACTAAAAATTTTATATAATTATGCTCAAATTATTGTGTTACATCATGCATTTAACTGCAGGCTTGACAATTGTTTTTAGTTTGAATTCGCACAAAAAAAACTAATTTAAAAAACTCACATACAAAATAATTAGCTAAAGTGACAAATAATGACATATTATAAATATGCTCACAATTATTAAAATTTTAAATTTGCATTGAATATCATAATTTTAAAATTTTGTTAACATAAAATTCAAACATCTATTTGGCTTTTGTAAATTTAATGTATGTTTTATCATCGATGCATTATTATGTTTTTAATGAATCTTTAATTAGCTTTCTTTCACCATAAATATATTTATATTTTAATGATGATTTGAATCATTTAAAAAAATATTCATGTGAAAATTTTTGTTAACAAGAATAATGAATTTTTAATAAATTAATAAAAAATTGAATTCTGTATGATTTTGAAATTATTTAGTTAAATTTTCAATAAAGGAATTTAGAAGTTATCTTAAATTAAAAAATAAACAAAGAATATATAAATTATTTTAAATTGTATATAAATTATGAATGTAAAAATTAAATTTTAATTTTATAAATAAACGAGTAATCTAAAATTATTATATTAACTTAAAATTATAAAATTTTGTCATTTTATAAGATATTTTTTAAAATTAAAGGTGTAAAATACTTATACAATTTAATAGTATGAATAAATATATATACATATTATATATTAATAATATTTTAAAATATGTAATTATTTATATTTTATAACTTAATTATTTATTCATCTATTTATATCTTGAACTTTTGATTATTGATATATAAAAAAATCTCACAATATCATGTAATTATATATTTTCCGTTCATTTATACATGTGATTTGATTTGCACATAATAAACAATAATTTATAAGTCAATCAAATTTAGTCTGACATAGTGATATTACATTATATAATAATATAATGTAATATTTATATTTAATAAATATTTTAATTATTTTTAAAAAATTAAATAAAAAATATAATTGAATTATAAAAAATATTAATTATAATTTATATTTAAATTTATTTAAAATGTAATTAATTTTTATATGTATCAATATTTTTTAAATATTTATAACTAAAATTTTAATCTTACAATTATATATATTTACATATATGGATAATTATTTTTTATATATATTTATAAATATATAATATTTGTGCAAAAGAAAAAAAACACACAAAATTTTAAAAAAATCCTGAACAAATATAATACCAATAGGCACTGTGTTAAATATATAATAAAAGTTTCATAGCATGAAAGCTAAGCTTTACCGTAAGCTTGTTTTGAATTTGCTAGCCAAATTATTCACAAAATCACAATACTAACTTACTAGTTCACAAACCTAAAATTACTCTTTTACAATATCTCAAATCTTTTATTTTAAAAAATACTTGTACAAAAATAATTTTTAAATTTATAGTCCTACAGAAAAAAATTTCATAAATAAATCATTAAAATACACAATTCTTGATTTACAATTGAATCATTTATTTTGAAATAGAAAATACAGTGATTTATTTCTAAATTAGAAGTAAACAATTTATTTTTTGATTTACAATTGAATTAGCTTTACAGATTGTTGATCAAATGAAGATCCATTGAAAACATAATTTATTTGCAAAAATAAAATTTAACAAAAAATTTAAGATTAAATTATTTATTTACAAATGATCAAAAAAATATTTTATCAAAAAAATGGAAAAAAATAAATTTTAAAATATACACTTTAATTATTGATTGGTAAATAAAACAAAAATTATTAAAAAATGATAAAATAAGAATTTATGTAGAAATTTGAAAAAATTTTAAAAATTTATTTACAAATCAACAAAAAATATATTATTTTCAAATTTACAGTTCAATTTATGTTTTTATATTTCATAAATTTAATTAAAAATTTGAATACAAATAAAAAATAAGAAATTTTAAGTTTGTAAATAATAAGTTATTTGCAAACTTACAGTTTAAGAATGATTTGAAATGTGATAAATTGAATAAAAATTAAAATAAAAAATTAAATTATACACTTTAATGTTGTAGTTACAATCTAAAATTTAACTATTTATTTATCAATTTAAAGTTTAAATAAAACTTTATACGTATTCTTATTTCATTTTTAATAATTAATTAACTAATTAAAATTTAGTCATTGGATAATTTATTTTCAAGTTAAAAAATTGAGTATCTTGTTCATAAATAAATAATGAATAGTTTATTTTAAACGTAGAATTTGAAGAATTTATTTTTCAAAATAACATTTGAATATTTTATGTATAGATTAATATTTGAATACTTTATTTATAGATTAAAAAATTAAGAATATATTTCGAAATTTAATAAGGAAAATTTTATTCCAAAATTAACAATTGAATAATTTATTTCTAATTGAAGAATTGAATAACTTCTTTCTAAATGACGAATTTAATTATTTATTTCTATGTTATTTTTTCTTAATGTCAAATTTTAGTAGAATTGATTTAACAACATTTGCAATTTACTTAGCATTGATAATCTTAAAAAAACAACATTTTATGAATTTTATCCTTCATAATTGATAAATGTGCTCATTTTTTAATTTTGAGTATAACAAAATTTGTTCCAGTCAATTTACATTATTCAATCTTCACTATTGAATACATTTTTACTACATTTAACTCGTTTTTTTATGAAATATAAGAAAACTATAACAAGTATGAAAATCAATTAAAAGAATATTATATATATATATATATATATATATATAAAATACAAAAGTTCAACATATTATATATTGTAGTTATAGTGTTTTTCATGACAATTTAGGCTCACAACTAGAAGAAAAATAAAATTTGATAATTATGAGATATTTGATACTCTAGGCATAAAAGGTTATTCAATATGTATGTGATTTTATGTTTACACACATTGTTCTTGGTAGTTTTTTTTTTATTTACGTCATTTAAAATCATCAAATCATATATCTGGAGGTCTCTTAAATCTTTCAAATCCAAAGCATCCACTATCTATTGAATGTACTTCATGGCTAAATTTTAGTAAATAAATAGTTTTATCATCTACACAAGAAAGAATCTCTGTATCATTTGAAGTAAACAATTCATCATATATATATGAAGGAACAAAATTTGAAACAAGGGGTTTTGAAGTATTTTTGAAATTTTTATATAGTGAATTTAACATTTAAATTTAAAATAACAATATCTTTAGACTAATTTATCACAATGAGATTTTAGACCCATTGTTTTTCTTTTTTCTATGTGCAAGAATAGAGGTTTTTCTTTAAGTTCATTTTGTTATTGAAAACACTTAAGTAAAATTGTCAATGTAGGTTATAGGTTTTAAGTAGTAAATTTGGTTGGTAGAAGATATCATTTGCCAATATAAAAAGCAACAACAAGCTGAACAGAGGAAAGTCTGTTGAAATGTTGTTGTTGTAGCATGGAATAGCACGAGCTATAAGAATATCAAAATGTAGATTAGTAAATGGACTTAAAATTGCTATATATGATCATGAAATGTGTCATCCAAAGAATACATATAATGTACTATAAAGTTCAAGTTACTCAGAAATACACCTCATAGGTGATAAAAACATTTTTAGTTAATGTAACAAAGAGTAAGTATTCCTTAAGTTTGAGTTATGTATTGAATACAACTTATCGAAAATATATAATTTATTTTTGATATAACGCAGGTTATGCTTTGCTAAGTTTGAGTTACAATGAGTACACGTGATTGGAAAAAATTGTGTATGTAATTGATATAACAAATATAATGACTTGTCAACTTCTACAAGTTCGTGATAATTGTCCATTTGAAACAAATTAATACACGGAAATTAAAAGTAAATTGTATTTATTATTATATTAATTTGATTTTGTTGCACTATGTAGGTTTGAAAATCTCACGTTTGACTCACTTTTCCATTAACGACATAATGCTTAGTCTCACCATTTGGGCAATTCTAAGTTGTACCGTACATCTATTATCTTATATTATCTTTACATATTGTATCTCACACAAGAGTGCTGATATGGGTCAGCATGAAGATGGGTACTGGCCCATGTGTGTAGACAATTTGTTTATTGAACGTGGGCTTGCTTCATTCGTGGAAGTGCTACTTCTTGTGCATTGATTGCTTTCAAAGTGATGTATAAAAGGTATTGGAATGAGAGGCCAAACTGTAATAGCAAGAGACGTTCAACTAAACACACATTCGTCCCACAACCACAGTGTCAATTTGTGAAATTGTGATTTTTAGGGTTCAACTTGAGTAACTTATGTATGTGGTTTTTTCCACAACAATTTTAGCTTCAGCTTGGATGCATCATGAGCTGTAAGTATCTACAACTTACATCCATACTTATAAAAGCATGTTTGAAGGAGAAAAATCTCATGAACGCACATGAATTTGCTCTATCATGATTTCTACACGCCCGAAAACTGAATAAGAGATATAGCAACAATTGCATACAAAACATCAATTTAGGGTTTCATGTCTAAAACGTTATCCGTATCATCTTTTCTCGCTGTTTGTTTTGCCATCTCATTTATTACGGGCTCAGCATTACAAATTGCAAACAATCAACGGCGTTTATAGCCTCAGTACACAGAAAACGCCGAGGAATTTGTTTTCCATTAGAATATTCTAAATTGGTGGAGGAGAGTAAAGCCAAGACGGATTATAACGAAATGGACTCGAAAAGAACGAAAATGATGAAGAGGATGGAGTGCGCATGATTTGTAGGGCGTAACCTCGAGTCCGAAGATTCTCCAATGGTTCTGGTCTGGAGATTAGCACTGCCATGATCCGTCGCCCAGGTTGCTTTTGATCAACCGATTGATGATATGGATGGGGAGCAAAGCTCTTACCTAAGAGTGGAGTACAAGGAAAGAACGAAGAGGTACGTTAACAGAAATGGGTTTCGTGCAAATGGGCAAATAAATTTTCGGGACACCAGAAAAGGAGCCATGTCAAGCGGGGAGACGTGCCTGCCAACGCACATACAGGAGTCCTCTAACCCCATCGGAAGCTTCGAGCCGTCCGATGGCAGAATCTGCGGGTTTAAATAATCAAACAGTTCCCCGGAAGGCCCACTCTTTCTCGTGCCCTCGAGCCCCACTCTCATTCCAATTGCGTCGTCATTGTCCTCCGGTTCCCGTGAAAATCCCCCAGCGATCTCCACGTTATCCGGCGGATGCAAGCTCCCGATAGGCACGACTTAACCCTGTTTTGTTAGCGCGAGGTTAAGGCGGCCTTTAGGCTAAGATGTCTTGCCGGGCGCGTCTACCTGCAACGCACGCGAGGGTTTAGGCGGGGCGGATTAGGCTAATGCGCGGCATTAGGCTGCTAAGCGCGATCCTAAATAGAGGTTTTGGAATATCTCTCTCCTCCTCCTCGCGCAGCGTGAGCGTGCGAAGCTCTCACAGAGGGAGAGGGAGAGTTCGGGCGAGACAGAGGAACGAGAGAAAGAGAGAGGAGAGTGCTTCTGCAGCAGAGGGAGAGTGGAGCTCCTTTCCTTGTGTTGTTGCGAGCGTCCGTCGTCGAGCGAAGCGAAGCAGGTCTCCGAGAGAGAGAGAGAAAGAGAGAGAGCGAGAGAAGGTGAAGAAGGTGGTGGAGGAGGTGGTGGCTGGGCGAGAGTTCGGTCGTTGCCGAGAGAGAGAGAGAGAGAGCGAGGGCGAGCGAGGGGGGGGAGCACAGAAAAGGGAAGGGCGGGCGGGGATGGTGGCGATGGTGGTCACAGGCGAAGAGGGGCGCGAGGAGAGGTACGAGATGAGATGAGATGAGTTGATCGAGGGATTACGGAGAGAGAGGGAGAGATAGAGGGAGGGAGGAGGAAGAGGAGGAGGGAGATTGAGGAGTTCGGAGCCCTGGCGGGTTCGGACGGACGAAGCAAATTAGGGAAGAGAAGGAGAAAGAGGAGGGAGTGGGGCGACGACGAAGAGGAGGGTGTTGTATGAGGCAGGAGGCGCAGGGTTATATGGCCCAAGGGTTGGCTGAGGGGTGTAGGAGTGGAGAGGTCGGGGTTGTATAGCGATTGGGAACGAGAGTTTATCGCGCGAGGAGAAGAGGGTGGGAAACAGGAAGTCGAAAGAAGAGGGAGTGAGAGGGGAAAGGCAGGTTTGGGGCGATGGGCGACGGCAGCGGCGGGGCGAACACCGCCGATTCGTATATTGGGAGTCTTATCAGTCTCACATCCAAGAGTGAGATTCGATATGAGGGCATCCTTTACACCGTCGACACAGAAAATTCGAACATTGCTCTTCAAAATGGTGCGTTCTCGCTTTTGCTCTCTGGTACATTTTTCTGTGAATCTTTCTCTGTGTTTGCCCGTCCGTCGATGATCCAGATTGATGGCCAGGTTGCTTGGTAGTTGTCCATGACTTCTAGTTCCGTATTGCGATTGTCTGGCCCCGATTCGCCCCCGCGGATACAATTAGGGATTGGATATGCAATTGTTTCCGCTCTCTCCGCGGGATGTGGAAGCCAGGGCTTGGAGTGTCGCGATTTGGTTACGGCTCATATCAGTGGTCCCTCTAGTACATCCTCGTTTCTTTACAGCATCAGTGGCCCATGTCCGATGGTTGATTCTCTGACATTGGCCTTTGCAGTTCGTTCATTTGGGACGGAGGGTCGGAAGAAAGACGGCCTTCCCATCCTGGCAAGTGACAAAGTTTACGATTACATCATCTTTCGAGGATCGGATATCAAGGTGCACACCTTGACGTTCTTACTTGGCATCGTACCTGTTTCGCAGCATGATGCATACCCCCTTAGGTTTTTGTAATAAATGCAATCCGGACTGTGAGCCATGGAGCCAATTTGGATGAGGAGGGGATGCTAGCGTCTGGTGTTACTGTTAACTTCATGCGATGTTCAAACGCTTTTGAATGTCATGTAGATTACTCCACGTCAGCTGGAAGCTTTCCTAGGGTGTGATTGAGGTTCCAGCCTCTTCCTGCATGACGTTCCTCTTGTCATCACTGCCGTAACTTTGAGATTCTTACTCGTACTTTTTTTGCCAGGATCTACAAGTGAAGTCTTCTCCTTCTATACAACCTCCACCACAGCCTCCAACTGACCCGGCAATTATCTCACTTCAGGTGCGAACTCATTCGGTAATCATAATGTCTGATACACTCCTGATACACTCCTCTCAATTGGCTTTTCGTTTGTTCTGCTTTGATGTCAAATGCAATCGAATGGAGTTTTTCTTCAGCTGCAGATTTCACTAAATCTCGAATGGTACTCTTCTTACAGTGGTGGTTGCTACGTAGGACGATGTATGTGTTTGAAGTTCATCTTACTAAGTCGACGTCCCTCCGGGATGCGCGGCATATGAAGCACTCATAAAACGTTAGGGTGCAAGGCTTTTGTGTGTTATGTGCCCTACTTTACCGTCGAAGCATGTGGTCCTGTACGTTGGTGCCGTTTTGCACCTTCCGTATTCGATCTTCCGGATTGAGTCGCATTTACTGTGCAAGGGTTTGTATTGACTTACCTCTTTTGTTTTCCTTGCAATCTGACAGTCACAATATTCACAGCCGGCTCCAATAACCCCAGCATATGTCCAACCACCACCAGGACCTCAGGATGCAGGGCCTCAGTTACCATATCCGGGAAATTTTCCATCTGCTTTTCGGAGTGGAGTGCCCCCTCTTTATCAACCAACAGCAGGTCTCGGATCATGGGGTCCTCCTCCTCCACCACCCGGACCGAACGGAACTGGCCTTGCGATGCCCATGTATTGGCAGGGATACTACAGGCCACCAACGGCACAACCCATTTTGCAACAACCCCTTCACCCGCAGCCCCCGCCATCACTTCCAATGCCACCTGCCCCACAGGCTCAGGTTTTGCAGCAGCCTCCCCGACCATCTCCCCCCTTGAACTTGGTCAATTCAATGCCACCTGTTACAAGTCAGCTGCAGCAATCGAGTGGACCTGCTCCCAGCAGCATGCCAGCACCAGCACCCCCTGTGTCTGGTAGTATTCCCGCTTCAGGAACTTCCGTTTTAGTTAGTAACCCTGGACCAACTCCTGCTGTATCTGCTACTACTTCAGCTCCATCCTCTGTGGCACCAAATGTTCCGTCAACCATTGCCCCATCTGCAGTTCAAGGAGTCAGTGCGGTTATTACCCCAGCTGCTAAGAATCCGCGGAGAGTTGTAGGACCAGTGCAACCATCGCCTCCTCAATCGCAGTCCTCAGGAGCCTCGGTTGGAACCACCTCCACTGCTACGTCAGCATCGTCGACTTCAGCCTCTGCTACTTTGGCGCAACGGTCGCAAAGTGGAACTCAATCACTCCCTGGAATGCTGTCATCAGCACCAGGAAAGATTGGTCTATCAAACCCACTTAAGCAAGATCAGAAATCAGCAGAGCCTGCCAAATCTCAGCCTATCATATCCACACCAGGACAACCTCCCCAGCAGCAAACTCAACCTCTTCTACCCTTGCCTACTTCGTCAACTCCACAAAAGCAGCTGCTTCAGGTACGGGTGAGCTTAACATCTGCCCGTAGGTATACTTTGACATTGATTATGTCTTTTCGTTAGGATCTTGAATGTTGTTGGATTTATTTAAGTGTGTCTCAGTTTAGTATCATAGGAGGTAGCTTCGACTTGATCTACACTCTATCATGAGTGCTAGAATTTGTCTCTTTTGTAGATTTGGGACTCAGCAGTTCATTTATAACGACCTCTTTCACGTCCTTCTCAACATTGAGTATATTCGTTGTGCTTGATGTGTCATCTATCGGTTAACCTTTTGAACTGTCCTAAATTTTTGGTTCCTCTTGCATATTCCAGGGCAATGGGTCAGTTGGTTCCAACTACGTTCGTAGAGGGCGAGGAAGAGGAAGCGGAAGCGGACGAGGAATCGGGGTAAGATTGTAAAACCTAGAGCATAGAGTCTCCTTCTTGAGTTATGGCTTTAACATATTACTTCTTAAAACTTTACGTGTGGCCAAGTTAAGACGCTCCTCCCTACTTCAATAGCGAAGTTCAGTTGAAGAATGTGCGCAATATCTAGGTGAAAGCTTGGGTTAAATTGACAACCCTACTTCACTGGAAGGAAGAGTCAACTGAGAAGAAGAGTGTTATAATCACGGCATATTGTTTGTTTCCGGGATGGTGAGGTTTAGGGTTTTTCCAAAAGCTGGATTGTTTGTATTTATACAGAATCACTCTCAGGAGCTTTTTTCAAACTAGAGAAAGGAGACCAGATTGACGCTTTAAAGTCGGACCTGCCTCGTAGTAGTCTTCACTGCAGTTACGAAGGAGGCCTGATATTATAGGTTATAATCGTTAGTTTATCAACTGAGAGTAATTCTTTCTTTACAGCTTGCTCAACCCACGCAGCTATTTATGGAGGATTTCGACTTCACTGCAATGAATGAAAAGTTCAACAAAGACGAGGTTTGGGGAGAGCTTGGTAAAGGTTCAGAAACCAGAGATAAAGTTGGTGAAGTCGAAGAGGAAGATGTAATTGATGGTCATGCTGATGATGAGGTTGCCGACGGACCCGCGCACAAGATTGCCCCAGACATGCCAAAGAAGGTGGGCATTGAGATTCTTTGTTGTGGTAGTTAGTACAGAAGGGTTGTTTGGTCAATCTCAAGTTAGCAGTTTTGCTGTGTATGGAGTGTTTTCGTTCCAGCAACTAACGCACTAACAAGCAATAGGCATCTTTTTGTATTTTGTTGGGGTCTAGCGGTGATCAATATATACCTTTCAATTTACAACCTGCTGATAAGAGAATGTTTCGCGTTGGTTTGCAGCCTGTCTATGTAAAAGATGATTTTTTTGACTCCCTATCATGCGACGCCCTAGACCGGGAAGAAGGCCGAGCTGAGCGAACCAAGTTTTCCGAACAGCGCAAGATTGATACCGAGGTAGTTTTACAATTCTCGCTTTTGCTCAGCTATCCGGTAGCGGTACGCTTGTGAATGCCAAAAGCAGAAGATGTTTACATTCTACTAAAAGCGCTAAAGGGTTTAAACCCCTTGAATATTTTTTGCAACTTCTTCTGTCGGATTGATTACTTGAGTACTTTATGATATCTTGTAGTTATTTCCCGGTCAGTAGACTTGTGCGAAGGCTTATTTTCATTCACACCGTTGGGTTACTAGAATAATAACTGTCCTATGTGCACACTTGACCTGTGAGTGTGTGATATCAACTCATGGTCTTATTAGGGTTAGAAATTGCCTCCCACTCTGTAGATATTTTCTGTTGAACTACAAGCGCAGGGGTTTTTGGTCATAGGACGTATGGCTCTTAGTAGAGTGGATGAGATAAGAAATTGAAAAGTTTTTCACATGTTTGCAGACATTTGGTAACTTTCCTTTGAGATCTCGAGGTGGTCGTGGTGGTCGAGGCCGAAGAGGTGGCTTCAGGGGTGGATTTTATGGTGGCGGGTACATGGGCGGCAGAGGAAATGGATATGGAAGGGGCCGTGGTGCCCCTCGGTCTGCCACCGCTATCAACTAAACAAACCGCTTTCAACTAAACTAACCTGATGGACGGCAATTCCATATTTTGCTGTTACCAGCTTGTCAGTGTGACCCATGAAGAAGGGTGTGTATTTTGGTTTTCGTGATGAGTTTAGCTTTAGAAGCACTAGTAGCGTTGCAAATGGACGTCGTCAGGTAATTCTCCAACCATCCGGAGAGAGTGCTACCTTGTAGCAAGCAGTTCACCAGCCTCAAATTGTAGGGAGTGAATGCTGGGACAAGTAGGGTTAGGGTGTGCATGGAGCTAGCTGACTGATAAGTAGATAATTACTACACAGCCTTTGGGGTGAGTGTGGGTAATAGCTCCATTTATCTTTACCCCACATGGATGGCCCAACAACTGGGTTGTTTTCTTGTTTTTCCGAAGCAGTTCTTGATTCCCGGAACTCATAGCTGTCGTTCAAGTACGCAGTGGGAAGGCGGGCGATATAGATGTGTAAGAAACCTTGGTTCATAGTGGTGTTAGCCCGTGAAGTGGTCGGTCTCTTCCTGGTGCAAATGATGCGCTTGGCAACAGTTGGACCAGGTGACGTTCATTTGAGCTATTTCTGGTGTACATGAGTGTGAGTTCAATGTGGTCAAATTGAGCACTACCACACAATAAATCATCAACTTTCCATTGCAGTTTACCTCTTGTACTAGAAACGGTTGTCTTTGCTAGCAAGAGAAGGACAGAGGCTTAGGCAACCCTGAGCCTTTCAACCACCAGACAAATGAATGTACTAAGTCCATCGAATCAGGACGTTAAAACAGTACGTAGGAAAGAGAGTCAGACCACGTCTATCCGGTGAGACTTCCTGAGCTAAGTGACCGCGGTAAGATTACTCTTATGGTATGTAAGGACTAAGATCTAGTAGCCTTCTTAAGTGGACAGTAGGCTCGAACATACGAGGACATGAACAGAGCATGTACAACATGACACTGAGGAAGGCTTCAATTTTTTGCTGTGCGTTTGCATAGCTGCAGATCAGTTCGACGCAGAAGCACGTAAGACAGACAATTTGAATCTGAAAATAGATAAAAATTCATTGTCTTTTCCTCTTTTGTTTTCTTCTTTACTCGACGAGTAAATCTGTGCAATGTAACTTTAGCCATGTATAGCAACTGAATTCTTTCGCAAGCGCATATACTTCGTGTTTGGTGAAAACTTCGTAGTTCTGATTCCTCCCCTCCAGAAGGATCATGATCATGAACGAGGCGTTTTTCATATACGAATGTAATGGGAAGTTGGATCAGTTAGCTCCATCGTCGTGGGATAAATTCGGTTAGAAGGTGGGAAGTCTTCTGTGATGTGGTGACTGAGTTGAAACGGTTAATCTCGCCAACCTAGTGGATAAGGATCGTAGTCTAGAGACGATTGTTGCATATGGGTTGCCGACCATCTACTTCTTAAGACCCATAGCATATTTTCGTAGGATGTGTGCACAAGGATTTGAAGGAAGTGCTGTAAATGGTCTATTACCTTTAATTTCTGCCTCTTGGCAGACCTCCACTTCGCGCTGAAAACAGTTGGTGAAATGTCCCAGTGCAAAGAACCCACACTTGGCCTGCCATAAACATGCAATTACACTACGGAAGTTAATTTGAAATGAATAAAGTTGCGTTATGTGCCCCATTTCAGCCAGAAGGTAAACATATGATGTATAGAAAGTCTGAGTAAATTTGCCGCTGTGTTTCATGCTGAACGTTGGTTGAAGGTTTGTAGACTTTGCGCCCGATAATACAGTAGGAACCGTGACGAAACACCTCGAATGAAGGGTTCACACGGATGATAGAAGCGACGAAAACAACAACCAAAACGTGTACATATAACGAAAGCGTTTTGTTGTCCGAGAACAACATTAGTCTTCAACAGTATGTAATAGTTTCGAAATCATCTTGAAACATGCGCCAAAAGGAAGATTTGTAAAGGACGTGATCATGGGTGTTATCATACTATCCTGTTAAATTCAATATTACATTACCTTTCATCTGAATAGTGTCCATATTGCCTGTAAACTACTGAATCAGAAGAATTCGGCACTAGGTAAAAGAACACATGCTATTTACATCACGTTAGATAAATCGTTAATATCTTTATAAAATACGAGTTCATAGAAGTAAACCATGTTTTGAAGCAGAATAGATTTAACAAGGCCAGGAAATATATATCAGTGTAAATGATATATTTAGATCTAAACTAAACTATCCAAATCAAATTAACCATCTAAAGACAAACATCACCATAGTTGTTGCTCTCTGAAGCAATCGAAGCAATGTGTTATACATTAACCTAAACAGACAACATGGCATTCTCAAAAGTATCTCATTGTTTATACAGTAAAATCTCATTAGTTAATATTTCTGTCGCATATACATGTAAGTTATCATATATACTGAAGCGGAATCCATAACTATAAATAATTCTTAGGTTATGATAACATAGAGATAACATTCATAGATTGTTAGCAGTTGGTGTAGTGCGTTGGCACAGGGGATGTACATTGCATTATTTCAGTTCTGCCTGGACGAAGATAGCAACACGGAAACCATTGAAAGCAATCACCGCTGTAGGTCTGATACGAGGTAAGCATAGCACTAACCATTAAACCCACATTGTTACCGCTTGAAACTCTCCAATGTTGTCGTGTGTGGAGGTAAAGAGAGTAAACAGGATAAATTCGTGTGTTAGGCGGTGTTTGAATTGACTGAAATGTCTCCCACTGATATTCGAAGCGGATTGTTCGGCTGCCTTTTTTCACGAGCGTTACATTTCTTGTTGATAATATAGCAGTTGGTGTCTCAGAACTATATTTATTCAATGTGTTTTACAGAGAAAACACTGTGAGCTTTGACGTAGACCACCACCCTCTGTGGAATTGGAAGGCCCCAACTGTATATGCCAAAACGGCGAGCACTTAGGTATTAAGCCAAAAAGTGGTTAATCAAATGTACATCGAGCTCACTCTTGAGAGAGTTTCACATCCTATAACGTCCAACTTCAGCAAATGTCCACTTTAGTTTTGAAATTCTTGTGACATACGAGATAAAATCTTCTTGAACCCTAAACTGGCGTAGCCAAAGATATGGAAAGTCTCTAAAAAAATCACGAAGAGTCTACAGATGTTGCAAGTTTTCCTTTATGGTGTTAAAAAACCATATGAGTTTGTCTTACTATCACTATTACAAGCATATATATCTAATTTGTAAAGCGTTCATGTGAACAAAATCACCAGTATAGCGCTCCATGTTTATGTGAGAAAAAGATAATACCATACTTTGAAATAAAAAGAAGATCTGACATTAAACACAATAGATATTTACAATTATTTTTGTATCATGTAAACATTTACTGAAAAATATTATTATTTCAAAAGATTCAGTTTGGATTCAGAGTATGTAAATAAATAGTATAGGTTGGATCCATATATCATGGTGTCACAAAGTACATCAATCTACCGATTGTGTGCAAGTTTTAGGTGATTCAGTCTATGATTGTGAAGCCATTATACAGTTCTTTAAAAGGTTTTTAGTGTATAGAGCTTTATAATAACCCAAAGTACCGCATCGTAATTCTGTTGTAGACATTCTGGACAAGTGATACCGCCATTGAATAAATTCGTACGCACTAGAAAAGTCCGCGCCGAGGCCTCGAATTACAAAGGAGTGGAGAAATTTCCAGAAGGGAAAAGAAAGAAATTAAAGGAGAAACCCGAAGGAATATTCTCTCGACCTGTACTCGAGCTGCTCAAGAGTGTCCACCTAATCCGCGGAACACATAGGTGCCAAATCGATCTTCTCATGAGCTGGCAGGTCTCGAGCACTCGGAGACATGACATCTGGCAAATGCTTACCCACTGCATGGTCTCGACACGTGTCCACTACGGAGGCGAGGGTGAGTGTGCTCCAGTTGACAGAGATCGACCTCCTGTGCAATATTGAAGAGCAAATTCTGTGTGCGTTTCGAAGCTTCTGCGGTCCCAAATTCTTTCGACTGGTGCCATATCGGACTCTGATGCAAGCGCGAACCAGTGGAATTGTACATTTAAGTTGGATCCGAAGAAGTTTGGAGCAATTTCTTTACACGAATTAGTCAGAAGTTGGGTTTTAGCTAGTCAGGCTCCTCATGGCGGGGTCGAGACTCTATTGCCTTCAAGGCTCACAGACTGTTACCCGATTTCCGAATGCCGGTATGTGCTGGACTAACTCAAATCATTTATCGGGATAGCCGTACTCACATCTAAATTGTCAACACCGTTTGTGATATGTTATGAGTCTCTGAGATCTTTTGATTTTGAAAGTCGTCAGTGTGGCTGCACGTCCACATTTCCTAGATTTAATTCTAGTTCAATTGTCGCACCTTTTACAGTTACTCTTGGAAGACGTCAATGCTGGGTGTCTCTTTACTCATGAATGAAATAAGTTTCCCGTGTACAGGAGTCAAGTCGATTTGTTTTTGTCTAGTGAATGTATACTATGGAGCTATAGAACTAATTCAGTTACATATTTGAGTTGCCTACGACGCGAGTTCAAGCTTTCTTGAGAGATCCAAGCGTGAGTGCTTCGCCTGTGGTCTCAGGTCGACATTTAGCACTCTCTCTGGGTAAAAGAATTAGGACCAGACGGTTTTGATGACAATCAAACCTGTTCACTTCAACTTATGCATCCTCTACATAGGAGAAATTTCAGAAACCTGAACCTGAATGACTTTGTCGAGCCTGTACTTGTGGATGTTTATATGATGAATGATTCTTCAACCCCCAGATTTATCTGCACTGTGCAAGAACACGATGAATGCATGCTCGTGCTAGTCAGTTGCTCACACACGAAAAATTGTGTACGTGCCAGGAATGATAGAAGCGGGGAACCCTAGACTACATTCAAAGAGTGTAGCCTTTCGGAGGCAGTTCATCGGCCGGGGCATCGATCGCCTGAAGCAAGAGCAAAGGTTGTGCAAATCGGTCGATGAGAGCAAGGGCATCAGGATAACAGAAGCGGAATCAAAAAACAACGACACGAAGGAGGATCAGAAAGCGAAGAGAGCGAAGGAGAAAGTGGCGAGAAGGGCGGCCGACGTTCGAGGCAAGATCAGCGATTTCCTGGAGCAGAAATCAGGCTACAGCTGGATGCTGGGGCCGATCGTGTCGACGACAATGATCGTGATTCCGGCCACAACCATGGGCCTGGCCACCATCTTCCAACGAAACTATCTGGCCGGCCTCGCGGCCACATTCGGGCTCGACATTCTCTTCGTGCTCTCGACCGACCTCTTCCTCGTGCTCACCAACAAGCTCGGCCACCATAACCAGATCTCGGGCGGGCCTCCGCCCTGGATCGGGCCCTGGGAGTTCACGGGCTACCCGGCCGGGTTTCCCAAAGCTCTGAACTACGTCTCGTACGCGGCCGTCGGGACGGCCGCGCTGGCCACGCTGGCCGCCTTCGTCACCGGCAAGCTGCTACCGGCGGTAGCCGTCCTGGCGCCGTACCTGAGCTTGATCTTCGTGCAGGTCGTGTACGAGCGCCTGATGACCGGCGAGAAGCTGCCCGTGAGTCCGCTGGTGCCCATCGTGTACACGGCGTACAGATTCCGGCAGCTCAGCCGCGGCCTCATGCTGCTGCCCACCCTCGACGGCGGCGGGCTCCTGGCGCGATTCCTGCACATCTCCAGCAGCCTCTGGGTGCTCTACCTGGCCTTGTACTTGACGCAGCTGCCGTGGCTCTACTCCACTTGGAACATGAACCGCGCCACGTGATTTCTGCGCAATTTTGCCCCGCCCTGTACCATACTTATCTCCTGAAGAGTCTCTTGATTCAGATTCCGTGCTGTTAATAAACTCTCGTTCTTGCGTATATGCTCTTCTTGTCCTGCTCGAGTCTATTTTGAAGCGTCCGATCATCTTTCTGTGGCCTTGTTGTGCTCTTTTACCCATCTCCGTAGCGGTTGTCCGTATGTAAGAATGGGTGATTTTCTGAGACCGGTTCCCAAATTTAGGAAACAACATTGTTGATGATTACCGCACATAGCAGCGAACTCCTCTTCGAACAAAACCTAGGGTTCTACATGCAGCTGATTAAATGAATTAGGCGTTCTGGAAGGACAGAATATCAGTTTCTAGGTCGATCCGTTTTTTTGATCGAGGATGTGAAATGAGGAATAATTTTTTCTTGCAATTACATCCGTAAATCCATGAGCTGTTGACATTGTTTCAGACTATGAAGTTCTTTCAAGAAAAGAGCTGTGATTGATATAGTTATGTGGACACTTGAACGTATTGTGTAGCTGAAAAGATAAGGGGCCGAATTTTGCAATTTTTCCGATAAAGTCAAAGCCGAGGGCAACCATTTCTTTCACTTTTGATTACGGGACGGTTCAAGATTTAATACCTGGTTGGGAGGGATATCCAACTTGAAGGTTTATCAATCGGTCTTTCAGATTTCTGTCTCTTCCTCTCTCGTCATACACAAGCATTTGTAAGTTGGGATATGGGTACCCTCAGTTTCTTCAGTTGTTTTCTTGGCTCTGGATGGTTAGTCAATGACAGTTGGTACTGCAGCGGACTGCACTAGCAACACTTCCCATGGATATCGATTGGTTTTTTTGTATAGAAGTTATTGGATGCACTGTCATTGTGGGCTTGGACATGTGAGAAACGCGCTCTGGAGCACTCTGTCACTGGGATTGCTGAACCATCGATTCATTCTTCGTCAATCAGAGGTCCTACTTCAAGTTGCTGGATATTGTGTAAAGACTGTGCTGTCTCCGTAAACGATCTAATGGTCAACTAAAGTTGTCCATGAGAACGCTGTCAGCCTCGTGAATTACATGAGTTGAGTTGATGAATGAATATTTTTCGATGAATCTTCTGTCGTTGTCGATGTCCAAAGCGTTCTGCTGGACATCCAGGCTACTACGATTTCACGACATTCTTGTTTGTCTGTGAGTAGCCCTGAAAGAACTTTTAGTGTCGTGATTTCATACTTTTACTTGTAGATGTGCCAACGTCGAAGCTAAAATCTTGTGATTATGTGGACATCTGTAGGTGAGAACATGGTTATAGGATTCTTAAAAGCTGTCGTTCAGAGTTCTTTCTGGTTTAATTCTCGTGGATGGTGGCAGAGTTATTCAAATGCCATAGTCAGACCTGTTTAAAGGCAGATAACTTTTTCTGTAATTTGTCATGAGAACAGAGCGTATACTCAAAGGCTTGACGGGAGGTTGGACAGGGAAGGACGTAGTATCATTTCTGGATTCATGACTCCGTTACAATCCATGACATATGATTATGTGTGGTCTGTGTAAACCAAGTAATTTCGAACTTGAACGTGAAACAAAAGTGGAAATAATCAAACATCGTAACTTGACTTATTCCAATAAGATAGATATTGCTATTGAGAAAATCCTGACTTCGTGCAGCCTGAAATGTGTGTTAATCTCGATTTGATAAACAATTAAGAGCTTTTCACACAAATCCTTACTTTTGTTCTGGTGTAAGAAGTGTAGAGAACGGAATTTACAAAGAACCCGTTTCCTCTTTGACCAATCTTTCTTATATCACATACGTTGATCTTCTGTAAATGGAACAGTAGGAGTGGGTCTACTTACTCACATTCACTAGATTAAAAATTTGTTCAAATTTCTTGAGTTCAGCTCTGACATCAACAGTTCCCTTTCAGCCTCTGCAAGGCTATACAGCTTGTCTTATTCTATCTGTTCATCTCCGCCGCCATTCCTTTTGTGTTAGACATATTAAGAGGCTTTGCTGTATTGTGCTCTGATGTGAAGACGTTAATGCCTAATCATACTGTCACAGATATTCTTCATCAACATAACTAATCACATGACTGATCAAATTTATATACATACTAGGCAGTCAGAAAAACTCTCGTAACAACGGCCACCAAATTTGCACCATCTAACTTCACAAATCCACGAAGAAGAGGACAAACTATAAAAAATTCAACACAGATGGCAATTGCAATCACAATGAACGGCACCTGACATCATATTCAATCACGAGGTACTTTAATATGAGAATTGAAAGAAACCCGGGAATTGTTGATCATGCAAGACTTAACCATGTACACTTGACAAAGTCAACATCAGCTGCTCATGGCCTCTTGAAGGTATACGTTTATTATGCTTGGGTCCAAATGTCCCTTCAATGTTCATAAGTGGAGAGACAGTGTCAGCACAAGGTAAGGTTACGGGTCTACTTCGAATACCAGTCACACAACCACGGTGAGATGCACGACCATTTTGGGAGCCAGTTCTGGCATACTAATTGTGCTTTACCATCAAACCTCCGCTTACTTACGTTAACAAAGGCGGCTGTGCTCCGAAGCTAAAGCTTAAGATTAGCAGTAGTCAGGATATTACAGGACGAATACGAAAGGTAGTCTTATGGCATGTGTCAGGTTTCTGTACAGTACTCGGATAAACGGTGAGGGTTGTGAAGGTCAACAAGTCTTCATACAGGCTCACACAAAACAATACGACTTACAATTGAGCTGCATATCGATGCTGCAGGGAGCCTGACAGTTTTTGATTGGTATCCACGCAAAGTTCATCCTGTCAGAAATACTCAATTGTACGGTAAAGAGAACGGGTTCAAGCTAAGGAAGAGGGTTGGGAGATGAGTGTATATACATCGATGGAGGATCTGTCCTGAAGAGTCCGGTAAGAGGAGGGTGCGGGAAACAGAGAAACTCAATCCTTCCATTCTACGTAGACTCCCAGGACGTCCCAAGGAAGTCTTGTCAAACTGTAATGGTGATGTTCGGGTTCGTTTACCTCGATAATTCACTCGGATGTTCTTCCCCACTGACCCTTCTTCTTTAGCTCCTCAGCCTGCGCTGTGAACAGCGCCTTCTTGTGGGCTCTGGCAGCACTGAGCTCTTCAATCTCCTCCCATCGAGCGACACACTCCATGTTGGGGTCGGACTCGCACCCTTTTTCTTCGGCCTCGTGCACTCTTTTGTTAATCAACTCCGTTATCTTCTGAATCTCCTTGGCAGCCTCCTTGGGCACGGCGCACATCACCACCACGCGCGCGCGCATGGGCGCCACCGGGGTCACAGGCGACGCCATCCTCAAAGAAGTCGAAGAAGAAAAGGACATCGATCGCGCTCCCCGGAAGCAGGGCGCAGCAGACTTGCACGCGGCCATCGAGGATTCCATCGCAAGGAACGCCATCTCATCTGCCTTCCAATCCTCCCACAAGGTCTGGTCCAGTCGATTTGAGTCGAGTCGAGACGAATCAAATCAAATCAAATCAAATCAAATCAAATCAAATCAACTCAACTCAACTCAACTCAACTCAACTCAAATAAAACAAATCGTAGTGAGCGAAAGCTGACAAAAATTGACACCACTTAAGCTCGACCACGACACGCCCCTCCTGTCCTCGTACTTTCCTCGATAAATTGATCGATCGATCGATAGGGTAAAACACAGACTCGCAGCCTTAAGGCAGTGCTCTCTTGACTTTACGTCGGGAAAGCACTTGCTCACTTTTCTGGCTCCAATTTCAGTCATCGGCCGTCTCGGTTGGCAGCCGGCCAGATGGATTGGAAAGACTCGACCTTTGCCCGTTGCGGTGCCGGCATGTTCCACTGCTATTAAAAAGTGACTATTTCTATTTATTTCTGTACTATTTTAAACGGCTTACGTTTTTGCATTTGAAAGAAATAGTGGGTTGAGTGGTTTTTTCAGTTTATCTGAAATTATAGAAACTTTTCAACTCAAATATTTTAATAATTTTATTATAATACATTCCATAAAATCATTTATATCATCTATTTATTTATTCTAATTTGTTTGAGATTTAAATAGTTTAGTTGAGTGATCATGAAATTAACAAAGATATGTGATCGTGACGCTATATTATTGTATTTTCTTCAACCAAAGATGTATGCATTGGATTACAAGAACGTTCAAAATCTTTTGTAAGTTTGGGGGAAAGAAAAAAAAACAAGGCATTAGAGTCTAATGATGAGATTGATTACATTTTTGTCAAGATTTGATATTTTTGATCGAACAAATCTAGATATAAATGATAAAGATATCACGTTTACCTTGTGGCATAAACATGATATCAATCAAGTAGTTGCAACACAAAATACCTGATAAGGTTATTTTTATTTTGCAACTTAACTAAATGCACAGTTGTTCTATATTGTTGTTATCAAAATACCTGACTCAACCACAATGAAGTGAGATCAGTCATTTATTTAGACCCTAAGTCATAAGGACGAGAGTTTCAAGTAAGATTTTCTTTTCTAAACATAAATTTAGTATTACACAAACATAATAAATTCTTTATGAATGATGAATATATGTGATTTAAGTAACCGAAAATTCAATTCTACATTATTATTCATTAAATAATCAATAACAATTTAGTAATGAAAGGTTGCCATTTATATTTTTTGTTATGGATGAAAAGAGCAACATTTCGTTGGTATCAATGTATGAGTTTTTACCTTAAATATTATATATATTTTCAGTTTAACGTTAATGGTACTAAATGACAACAACATGTGTTCAAATTTATTTAAAATTCAGATATTGAACATACACAAAGTGATTTATTCGCTAGTATGTTTCCTAATAGCTAGATGCCATGCAAAAGCATACAAAAAATATAGCTATATATATTCATTAGAAATTCTTGTTGAATATGAAATATTATATTTCCAAATCCTAGAGAGATTAATATGATTTGAAATTTATACATTTAATTTTCCATATTTTTATATCGTTCCATGATCAAGAAAGATTTCTTTTTCTAGATAATTGTGATGCAAATATAACATAATATAATATGTAAGTCTTGTCTGCGAAATAAAAATTACACATAGAACTGTACTTTCAACGCTTTGGAGATTTACTTTTTTCACCTGCTCCCTAATGCCGCTTCGCCCACAGGATGTGACGAGGTCGCCCGGTCTTCTCCCTGTCTGCCACCATCTATATATCTCGGGTCTGTAGTAAATATGTATTTTGTAATATTAAAAACATATGTTTCCATCTAAATTTATTAGATTATTAATTTTTGATATATCATGATGTTTTCTAACTGAATAATGATTTTTTTGAAAATTTTATTCTTTGCATTAAAATTTAATATTTGAAACCACAAGGTTTCTAAATTCAATATTCATTGATATAAAATGAATATTGAATTTCTGCACTTTTTATGATACATCTGAATTATTGAACATATACATAAATACATCATAATAAATTTTTAAGTAAAAATTGGTTGTATTATTCTATCTTAATACTTATAACTTGCACTCTAGCAAGCAAAAGATGGTACTGATTTTGCTTTCTTGCTTTGATTTCAAAATTAATTTTTTATAGTATAAAATAAATAAAATATCGCCAGAGATCTAGAACCGGATTCCCTTTCTTGCAAAAATTTTAGCCTCATTTTAAAAAAAATGAGACGATTTACATTTTTTTAAAATTATAATTAAAAGACTGAGTCGATGGATGAAAAGTCATAGATCACTTTTTCTTCGCAACATGATCCAACATCTTTAGCCGCAGAAATCATGAATGGTTACATGTATTTTGTATTACTTGTATTTGGTACTCAATTCTAAAAAAAATTGAACACATTCTTTTAAAACCTTTAATGTGGCAAGAAGATATTGGAAACTATAAGAAAAGTCGACCAACTTTTGTTAAACTCTATCATAAGATCAAGGTCCATTGAAGTGTTATATTTTTCATGTGAGGTTATGTTTTGTTCATATTGAAGAGGTTTTAAAAGTAAGTCTAAAAATCTAGATACACAACTCTCTCTGCGTTAGAAGTATATCCCAAGGCCTCTATTCTCCTTGAACTCTTAAAGACACCAATCGTAATATCTTGCTTCAGATAATAACCTTGTTCACGAATATGACACCACAGAAATTAATCAATCTTTATATATCTCTATAATTCAAAACCTTGGACATCCAGAAAGGTCTTCTAGATTATATATTCTCTTCAAAACCCCAACAATCACGTTATTGACCAATCTGCAAGTTCTATCTTGCTATACTTTCATCCTTTGTATTTCAATGTACTCGTCATGGCCATGAAAGACATTATCGAGTGTTCGTGTTCACGGAGACCATTTAATTTGAGACTCGTTTAGCTAATTTGATGGTAGAGGTTCACGTACCATTCAATGGTACAGCAAACTTTCCCTCAGTTCAGTGATCGTCGTCAAGAATCTAGCCATCGCACTAAGGTTTGTCCATGTCGGAGCAATACAGAAATCACAGGGTCATATTCTCTAATTTGATGACTCTGAAGCTAGAATGTGGAATGTGATTTGGTTCAGACGGTTGGCGCTGGAAAATCTCAAATAGCTGCAAATGTACATACTATCAGATTCGGTTAGAGATTATCATGGAATGGATTTTGAACAACCTTTCAGAAGTGCGGCCCAGTACAGAATGAAGTCTTAGTTGAAAATGAAATTCGCCTCTCACTGTAAGGATCCATGAGGCAGTAATTGTTTACCATGTGAATTATCCATTCGAAAAGGTCGATGCTTATCCTAGCTGTCGGACAATTGCTTAGCATGTTCTAATGTTCGGATTATGGATTCATGAAGCAGACAATTATATCTCGTTATGCTTTGTTCAATCGACGGAGGTGGTCCTTCCAACTTGGAAATAGCATGAGGAAGGCATCGTCATAGGCAAGTTTAAAGCGAGGAAGCGTGATGAAACCATCCATGATCTGCATGCATAATCAGGCTGCTTTGGCTTCTGGGGCTGTAATTCGCTGTAGACTGAACCGAGAGTGTTACGGTGCGAGGATTTTTTAATCCTTGATGTTTTTTCTGTTGTTTAGAGACATCACAATCGCATCATCATCGTGGTCATCGCCGTCACAATTTCTATCTGGTTTCTCCTGACGGTCCAATTTTGAAGAAATTCATTGAATTGAATGCCCCAATTTCACAGAACGTGATAATTCAATTTTCCAAAACACAAGGGTTTGATCTTTGCGCGTTGCTCGAGCCACCTGCAAACTCCGCAACATTATTGTGTTACGAGCAAAATTCAATATGGAGACTGAAAAATCAGAGAGGAATTCGCCTTGATTGAGAAAGCTTTCGTGACTTTGTTCGTCCTTATGAATAGTGTGGTTGATCACGAGGAATCGTAGTCTTCGAATTCGAGATTCTCTGTCATCATTCTGCCACAAACCCGCAACTCTACTCGACCGAGAAGAACATCAGCCACTCAAGTGTATTAAGTTTCAAACCGTCATTTCGTTCCGCCGCTTCTTTTGCAGGCCCGTGAACAAAAGTCCAGATCAGGAGGTCAGCTTTCGCCATGGTTTTGATCGCAGCTATGACAGTAAACGGTGTGACTCTGGGACATGAGGGCCATCAATGGCGCCTTTGGGAGCATCAGCTGCATCAGGCTGTTTGCCATCATCGATCGGACAAGGATCATGGTGCTTGCCATAGCCGGATCCGTGGCAGCTCGATAGTTGTGATCGATGCGAGTCCAAATTTTCTGCTCGTTATATCGTGGAAGAACCTGGGAT
Source organism: Marchantia polymorpha subsp. ruderalis (assembly GCA_037833965.1). Taxonomy (NCBI): domain Eukaryota; kingdom Viridiplantae; phylum Streptophyta; class Marchantiopsida; order Marchantiales; family Marchantiaceae; genus Marchantia; species Marchantia polymorpha. The sequence continues at coordinate 2,884,355 of AP031357.1, forward strand.
TCATTTACAGTCGCCTTGGTCCGATTTTTCTGTTCCGAGCAAGACAATCAGTATTAGTGCTTGAAATCAGAGATTCTTACGGTGGACATTACCGGCACGAGTAAGTAGGAAAGTGTCCACCAGTGAAGGTGACATTTGATGTCTAATAGTTTAAAGACCTTTGTCACATCCCTCGTTGTTTTGCTCTCGACAAAACAACCTCTGATATAATCGATAGGTCCAATTGTGTCACCGTGCACCTTCTTCTGTGCCGACATGCAGAAGATGATGCGTGTACACAGTTCTTCAGTCTGAAGAATGAGATGGAGTAGCAATTCGAAGTTCGGTGGGTCTTATCGAGCGATTTCAAACTATGTCACAATATGTTGATTGGCAGTCATGAATACAATTTCAAATGCATCGCCTTTTACCTACAGATTCTGGAGGATCCACGGTTAATGCAGCTGCGATGCAAATCGAGCTCCTTTGTGAGGTTGGGAATCGATGGGGTGGAAATCATTGAGAACAGAAATCTGTATTCCTTTCAGATCATGTTTCTTGAAGATATAAGCACGGAGTGCTGTAAGTTTGGAATCTGAAAGTTCGAGGTTTCTCTGTAAGGTACTATTGCTACCATTTTCAATGTAGAAGCAATTTTGAGAATTAATGAGAGGGAAATACGAGTCCAAAAATCTAATGTATCGTGTCAAATATGTGTACTGGAGTTCAAGGTTAAAATTATCTTCGTGAATATGACTGCAACGTAGTATTTTGATTTAAGTGGCCCGACTGTAAAGAAGTGAACCATATGCCTGCGTTGAACTTGTTCATTTAGATGTTGCAAATGTTTCTATTATTATTTGAACAAAAGTTGCGAGAGATAAGCAAATCTTAAGTAAGAGATAAGCAAGATCAGTATAGTAAGATTATGTTCTACAGTTCACTTCTAACAGTTCTATCCTTTTCTTATGCAGTCTTTTATTACGCCCAAGTGAAGATCTATGTATATAAAGGAGACAGAGTTACGCTTACACGTAAGTTCATAATCGCTTCTTGTGATTGAGTAAGAGAACTGACCAATTTTATTCTCCTCTGCATTGTAAGTCCGAAAGCCAGCAGAACCCGGTACTTTTGCCGTTTGATTTAGTGCTGTTTCTAAATTTGTAGACAGTAAGAGATAAGCATTTATTACTGGCTGGAACAAGTAGTAAGTACATAAAAACCACTTACCTTATCAAGTAATTCGCACGTTCAGAAGCATGCAATGGTTATTACATATCAGATTCCATTGGTGCAAGGGATGGTTCTCATCCTTGAAGTAGAAGAGCAGAAGAACATAGAATGAAGCATCTGCAACCAGATGATGGATGATGAGTTAGAAGTCGTAAGTACCACAAGCGGTAACTTCAGTAATTAACCTCGGTGTGAGACAGGTGTGCAAACTGAATTGTGATCATGGAGTAATGCCAACGTGAGGATTAGCAGATTTCCTTGTGTCTACTGTTCCTTTGTCAGGTTATGATAGAAATATTTAGAGAGTTAGATTGGAGTAGCGGAATAAAGAATAAAAAATCTGCTATAACTTAGACTTTGCAGGCTCAAAGCTATGTGGATTCACGAAGCATATCTAATGGTGCAAGTTGATGGAGTTTGCATACGTTTCTTGTATCACAATATACATTAATATCAGATCAGAAATTGTAGATTGTTATGATTTAATATGACAATAAGAATATATTACTCTGAAAATTCCAAAAGTTTATAGCTGTAACATATAATTACAATTTTTTTCCTATGCACTAGGTACAACATACACAACAGTTAGATTCTCAAAGTCTCGTTTTCGGAACTTGAACCCCTAATGAACCCATTTCATACTCAAACACTTCAACCCTCCGCTTACTGTTGAAATCATCAGCCCTGATGGCATGTCCAACTGAAAAATCTACTCTTGTATGTGAAAAGTTTGTTCCCTGCCTCGAATGTGTGAAAACTTCAACTGAATAGCAATATTTATAAGTAAAATAATCTGCCATAAAATTCGAGTTGAACATCGACTCCTAGGCAGATTATACATGCAGTCAGTGTCCTGTCTGAGCCATACTAATTCCAATCACAAAACAAGCTTCATACACCGAAGAATTTCACAATAAGAGAGCTAAGTGATCGTCCAAATCTGACAATACAAACTTTAAACTCTTCGATTCGCTCTTTGGACTCGAAGTTTTTTAATATCAGTTCTCACGTTAATCCCACCAGTTTCTCTGTACAACCGCTTGGTTGTACAGAGAAACTGGTGGGATTAAGGCTTGAGCATTCACACTCACACTTCCACAACGAACGATTGTGGCATGCCTTTTGTGAAGACACTGACGCAGGAATCTTCGGTCCATCATTTCCACTTCTTAGAATCCAAACCTTGTAAACGACGTGGATTTAAGTCGCAGCTTTGCAGAAAAAATCCATAACCTTTGAGAACTGTAGTGATAAGGAGATCGACATGGACATTTACTGACAGACCTCAGAAGCGCTCTGCAGGAGCCAAAACATTTTGCAGCTTAAACTTGCGGATGCAACACAAGGTTTAGGAAAGGTGTCCAGAAGCTCATTATTTGTGTTGTCAAAACTTCCCATGCTGATGAGAATTTATTGATAAATCAAAACTCAAATCACAATTGGTTACATGAAAGCAAAGCAGCAACGCAGCAAAGCTCTTCACTAAATTGGGTTGTGACTTTCTTCTAATACACATCCAGTGTCATGATCTCTCGTTGATACTATTGTCATTGTAATCGTACTTCCTGGTTTCCACATCACTATAATCTAGTATTCATTGCTCATTACTTGGTCACAATGCCACCTCCCGCTCATTTCCCCCCTCTTTGTTCGACCTAAAAATCCTTCAGTTAAGATCAATTCTGCTGAGTTTGATGGTCAAACCTCAGACAAGAATCTGTTAATGTCAATGACATCCTTAGAACGACTGCAAACCCCTGTTGTGCCGAGGAGCCCTGCAGCAACGCACAGATGATTGATTTGGAAGTGCGATCTCTGAGATCCCATTCAAAGCGATCAAAACCATCGAGCTGCCACGGACCCCAGGATGACTGCGATCAAGCTGGCCACCATCGTTCCTGGCAACAGGCCTGATGCTGCCGATGTCGCCAACGGTGCTGGTGCTGGGGCGTGTTCATGGGCCTCATGCGCCAGAGCTACTCCAACGCTGGAGACAGCCACGGCTGCCATCAAAACCTTGGCGACAGCTGATCTCATGGTCGACGTCATTTTAGCGGCCTGTAAAACAAAGCAGAGCGCAGTGGTTCACAGAATTAATATGTCAAACAAACTTGACGTAGTGATGAGCGTCTCGATCGAGTAGACTCGCTGATGTTCTGATACAAAAGTCTGAAGGATGATGACAAAGAAACGTCAAGCTGCAAGAGGTCGGGAACTTCAAGTGAAGATGTGAAAGACGATGAGTCCTGGTGATCAACCAAACCATATTTATATGGACCTTGAACACAGCCATCGCTTTCTATGTGGGGATATTATTCGAATTTGCTTAAACATGTTTGAATATTGACCTCACATCCATCAACTTCCACACTAGCATATGCCAGCAGAGCACCAAATTTGAAGCCATGTCTTGCGGGAAAGCAACGCACCGCTGGTCAGCTAGAGGCACTCATTCTCTTACACCTGTGTAAACTATTTCTAGCAAAACAAAGACGACTTTGGCATCGAAAAGACTGGTCTACCAATTAGAGAGCAATGGCTTCCCTCTTACAACATTTGTGCTAGAACAATCATTGATTTTGTTGGTCTTGTGAATCTTAGTGGTGAACCTCATAGACTTAAGTCCACTGACAGCATATTTTACTCCCGTATCAACTTCATTGGCAGTTGGTGCCAAGGGAGTTTAACACCACTATTTGACCCTCATAAAACGTAAAGTGATGAAAGGAAAGTCAGACACAGAATATTGAAACCTGACAGCAGCTAGAAGTTTGCCAAACGGGCTTTGTATTGTGAGAGAGTGAGATTTACCCTTACGCAGGCACATTAGACCCAAGTGTTTTACAAGAATAGTATTGTTCTTTTATTGACATATATCTGGTTGCAAATGCCTTCCTCAGTGTTCTTCCGCACTTCTACTTGAAGGGTGAGAACCATCCCTTGTACCTATGGAGTCTGATAGGTTATAACCAGTGGATGCTTCTGACATGTAGACTACTTGATATATATCAGAGGTTTCGAAGCAATCACTACTGATTCCATCCAGTGCACATTACTATTATTCTGTAAATCTGACGGAAGGACACTGAATCCAATAACGAAGTTACTAGTATGTGCTGGCATTAATACGTACAGTGTAGAGGATGATATGTAATAATGGTCGTATTTTGTTTTATCGCAAGAGGCAAAGATGAAATCACATAATAGATCTACTTGAAGTGAAGAGTACTCGTAGCTTTCTTCCAAGTCACTGTTGACAAAAGGATGCATATTATGGCACCGCATAATGTGACCAAATATATGGTATGTGATTGTGTATACCATCACTTGTTGCCTATACTCCACATTTGCATACCTTGCCAAGTACATAAATTGAATTTTTTAAAAGCCTTTTTTCACTGTACAGAATCAGAGATATGTATCAGTCGCGGTTGAGTTTCAAAAATTTCAAATCGAATTGAATTGTTGGGATTTCCCATCAAGCCAAATAATGCAATATCTTATTTATTCTTAGCTTGTACGTATTCAAAATCTAAGGATCAGAAATGTGTATGATAGGTTCAGACTTGTGGATGCGTAGTTGATTGGAGAGAGGGCAGGAAGAGCTGAATGACAAGACAAGAGAAGGTGCAACAAAGAAGCATTCCAGGGACTCCACGAACTTCACCAGCCCTGAAACTGGAATTGAAGATCCTTTGCTGGCTGAGAGCAGCAGCGTCTACCTCATATCCACCCTTTTTCACCAAATGTTCCTCCCCTAACCGAGCAAATTGTGTTATCAGCCCCTATGTACTCAAGCCGAAGTGATAATGTTAGGCTTGTTATAAGTAGCCTCTGGCCAGTGCGAGGGGTACAGATTTCGGCACCTTGATACTGAGAATCCATGTCTTGAACTAGAGAATATGTCAAACAGTGTGATGCATCGACAGCTCTTCGAGTAAGATTATGGCCACTCAGTCGGAAGCAAAGGCTCATCTTACATGCGTTATTATGTCGAGACAAAGTTTTGTTTTTTCAGTTCTTCATGTTTTTGAGAACCGTCTGGAAACATCCGCAAACAAATCCCCCCGGGATGTCATAATGAAAGTGGGAGACCAACAGCAAGATCGATTTTCGAGGTCTCCGTGTAGTAGAGAGGCATCAGTGAGATTCTCATCAGCATCCGATACTGATCGCATAGAAGCAATGAACAAAAGTAGGGTGGAAAAACGAGACACGCATCATGCTCATGCACCTTGGGCTTGAAATCTTTAAAATTTGACGCTGCATCGATCAACATGGATAGCACATTTAGAATCCGAATCTGACATTTTCAATACGAACAAACAAACGAACGTAAGCCCAGAAGAGTAGGAGAGGCTGAAGCCAGCAGGTGTGGCGAAGGTCTTTACTGATCTGAGCGTGAAATCTCGCTAGTGCACATCAGATGCCATCCTGATTATGACGTGTGGAGCCTAATCATGTTGCGTCAAGTCTACGTGACTATCTTCTACTTCTATGTACAGAGTTCACAACCTTGCCACCTTGCCATCTTGCCAGCGTTCCAAAGTTCCAAATTTCTTCCCTCATTTTGCTTCCGAGGCAATGTATGCCCTTGTAGTTGGGCTCATGTCTGCTGAATCCGGAATACGGGTCCAGGTTATTCATAGAGAGACTCCATGTTCGTATTCTGCCGGCTTGTCCCGGAGGAACGACAAGGAGAAGAATGCTGAGATGCTGGTCTCACAACCATCGACCTGCCACGAACCCGGTGATGGCAACCATCAAGGTCGTAGCCACGGTTGCCGGCAAGAAGCCTGATGCTGATGACACTCCCGTGGGAGCAGGTGCTGGGGCTTCTGCTGCCAGAACTACTCCAACGGTGGAGACTGCCACAGCTGCGATAAGGACCTTGGCGACAGCTGACCTCATCATGATGGAAGCCATTCTGTGTCTGAGAGAGAGAGACTTTGAAATCGAGTTGAAGTGGTGATGAGCCTCTCGGTCAAGTAGAGGTCTCTGTCAGAACTCAGGAGCCAGAAAAAACTTTGAGAATGGGGATTGCAAGAGATGATGGAATGGCTGAACCACCACAATGTATTAATACGGATCACTAAACTTCGAAAGCATTCTCCACCGATGCAGAATCTCACTTTCCAGATCGATCTGTAATTAAATCCGTCACTCTCTACTGGCATGAGATAGTGGCCGCAGCAGTCGACCAGAATCAACGCCTTTTGTTGCGGGGAGCGGGGAACGCAATGACGAAGGTGTACCGGGTGGCGGCTCTCATTCTCTAACCTTCCCATGAACCAGTTCCTTAGAGTTGAAAATCATTTCGAGATACGAACAGGCCCGGTGCACCCAATCAGAAGCAGGAAATTAGTACGAAAGTATTTTCTATTGCGCAAGCGCATCGTCGTGGCCGAGGTCATGGGATCCAATACCACACAGCTCTGGCTCTTGAACTTGGTCCGCCAGTTCTGACGCAGAGAAATTCCCCCCTGAAGAGTCTTTCTTCAGAATATGCAGAAACAATACCATCTTCTGTACATGTTATGGTGATTCGAGGGATTCGCACTGGCTGGAAGATTACGAAACAAGGAGATAGTTCTTTGTGTAAGACTAAGGAATCAGCCACTATTCAGGTCACGTCCTGCAAAAGCTCAAAAGGTCAATAATGGAGATCATATCTGGACGTAGTCCAGCCATATAGATGCCTTTCTTTATACTGAAGTGATGTATAATGTTCAAGGCCCACCACGATGGAACCACAAACTCAAGCATTTTGGTTCCTGCTGCATGAGTCATGGATCACAAGAAGGCGAGTGTCCTATGAACTCTTCATATTGCGCAACATTGGTAAGAAGCAATGTTCCCTTCACAGGCATTAATTTTCTCTTAGAAAGAGACATGTATTAAATGGGTATTCTTACTTTAAAGCTGGAGCCAACCAGTCCTTTGAGTACAAGGCCTACGGTGCTTTATATCACTTATAGTAGAAGATATATATATGGTTGTGACAAACTTCGTCATCGTCAAAAAGATCAAGGTTTTATAGAGGAGTTAAGAAACTAGGTTGCTAGTTATAGAGTGGTAAATATCCATGATTCGGATACTGAGTGATGTACTGATGGTTTACCAACTTTGGTAATGATGGCATGAGAGAGGTCTTGAAGCCACAAGCTTACGGGGCTGCTCATGGGATTAGCAATGACGTGCAAGGTAAAGACAGACGTTATGTATGCAACGAGAAATGAAAGAACTGAATTTGTTGGAGAAATGCTGATGAGAAGAGCTGAGAATCATCTAGATTTCCAGAAGGGATGATTTTTAGACACCATCCATCAAAGTTTATTTGGGTAAAAGCCCAAGTGAGTTTGCAAGATGCAAGAGTAGAGGCTAAACGGTTTGAGAGGAAGAGAATAATGATGCAGATTAGAGCTGTTAAACAGTGTGAGATCATAAGATTTGATCACTATATCCAGCCAAGGAGCATCACGCGTCTCCAATATGACTCATCCATGATAAATAAAAGAATCAAACAAAGAAACATCTTGAGATTGATTTTTTGGGGGTTGTAGTTTCTTACGCTCTCTGCGTTGAGACAATTATATTCAGCTCTTTGGATCTTATTTTGTCTACACTCAAAATATGAGTTCGCAGGTGTTTGCGCACACTTACATCTTGTTGAATCCTTAGGCAGTGGAACTCGACTCTAATATAGGGAGGGACTGAGTTTTGACTCAGTCCCTATATACGTATCCAATTCATACCGACTGGACTGCTGAGAGGGTGTGGATCTTCCAATGATAGAGTTCCACTCTCCAGATCTTATAAATGTCACCCCTTACTACTTGTCCCTCGAGGACTCCACGTGTATGAACCGTAGTTCATTATACACTTACCTATGGCTTCCTTCACAAGATTAAAATACCTTCAGTCTCAATATTTGCGAGCAACACTCATATATTTAAAAGTGTTGTAATTATGAAGGTAATATACCTTACTTACTATGTTACACTGGAATAGAATATCACCTGAAAATGTAAAGTTCATTTGAACACGGAGATATGGTGTTGATCTACTTGGAGTCCCTGCCTCTCGACCTCTAACTGGAATGCGCTTGAATTGCCGTCTGTAATGTGGACTCGACGACGGCGAGTGTGGACAGAGACTCAATGAGCTCTGGATGCTGCATAGAGTCGGAAATATACTTGCAACTAGAATCAAAATCATGGCATAATAGCAAACTTCTTGGTTAAAATGTGCATTTGAACATTATAAATCTTGATTCTTTTTCATTGGAAATTCAAGACATCTTACCTGCATCACCTTCAGTACAATCCAAAACAAATGCAAAGGAATGCTTATTTCAATGAGAATATCAAGATCTGCAACACATATTTTCCCTCGGAAACCATGGATGTATGTGGCTCTTTCACTGATTTGAAATGTAATTGCAAACAATACAGATCAAATATTATCCTCAGACGTCGATACATCGTTCAGTCTAGTTATGCAGCATTACGTCCATATCACCATCGCCTAAGGTTCAATACCGATCGCTTTGCCACACAGCCAGATCACAATCTCAAATCATTGTATGAGCCCTTCCATCAAGGTCAAGTCCATGATTCGGCATCTACTAGAAAGCTACTCTAAGCTCCTGGTTTGCTGGAATGTCCCCATGCAACTACGCAGAGAATTTTGTTGCCATGTGCAACCTCGGAGTCTGGACTCCTTGCGATCATAGCCATTAAAATCTATAATCCGGCTAATCTTATCTCCTGGTTTATTTTCATCTCTGTTTTTACCTGAAGACTCGTCATGAGATAGCTATTACGCTAACCTTGTCGTCTTCGTGGGTAAGAATTAGTAAATCTTCCGAACAATAGGTCTAACCGGTAATCAAGGTTTGGTCATCATTCCAGGCCCTACAGTAATATAACATTGATACTTTTTCAAAGAGGAAAATATTGGTACTGAACATCGGTTTGGATCTGAAGCATTGATTTTAAACGTTAAAGGCCTGTCAATGATTAAAGATAAGTTAGAATGATGAGAAGAATTGTATAGGAAAAGTTTATTCCTAGATACCCCTTAGTGAGACATGCAACTGATTTGCAAAATTTTAAAATTTCACAATTTGCAATCAACGAAGAATGAACGTACACTCTTAGGCACATAATCGACTGACGGCTCGTGCAGTCAGAGTCCTGTCCGAATCATACTAATCGCCATCGTAAAACAAGTTTGAATCAGGTTACAATTCCACAATAAGAGACCTGAGTCAGCTTTTAAATATCTCTGAGAACAAGTTTGAACAATTTCGTTCTTTGGACCTGAGATTTTGTGATATCAAATTTCAAGTTTTCTTGTAAAATGGAACTGGTGAGATGAAGGCTTGAACTCTCGGTTTTTACTCAACTCTTGCACAACGAGCCTTGGTGGCATGCTTCTGTGAAGGATTTCACAGAAGCACAGCATGCAGGATTTCTTGGTTCATCATTTCCACTCTATAGAGTTCCAACCCTGACAACTGACGTGGATAAAAGCTGCGGCGGAACAAAAACTCCCAAAACTCCCAAAAATCTGAAAACTGTCGTAATAAGGAGATGGACTGCTTTTGATTGCAGATTTCAAGAGTGCATGTAAAGAGCAAAACAAATATGCATCATTAACATGTGAATGCAATATAGTCATAAGGAAGGAGTCCAGAAGCTCAATATTTGTGTTGTCGAAACCTCTCAAGAGCATTTATTGATCAATCAAATCCCAAATCACATATGTGTTCCAATGTAAGCAACCCAGCAAAGTTCCTGACTAGGTTGGATTAAATTACACATCAAATATAATCGTTACTCCTTGATACTATATTCAGTCTAATCATACTGCGTAGTTTCCACATCACTATCCTCTAAATTTAAGTACTCATCGTTTGCCACAATGCCAACTCTTCCTAACTTTTCTCTTCTTTGTTCGACGTTGTCCTCCTATTAATGTCAATTCTGCTCAGTCTGACGGTCTATCTTCAGACATCATTCTAGTCAGGTCCGCGAAATCCATTGAAAGACTACAAACCCCTGTTGTGCACATAAGCCCTGAAGCAACGAACCAGATGATGAAATATAAATCGCGAGCTCAGATTTCCCACTCAACACAGTCACAACCATCAAGCTGCCACGAATCCCGTGATGGCAACCATCAAGCTGGTCACCATCGTTCCTGGTAACAGACCTGATGCTGCCGACGTTCCCAAAGGTGCTGGTGCTGGGGCGTGACCCTCATGCGCCAGAGCCACTCCAACGCTGGAGACAGCCATCGCTGCCATCAAAACCTTGGCAACAGCTGATCTCCTGGTGGAGGCCATTTTAGCGGCCTGAAGAACAAAGCAGAGCGCAGTGATTCACAGAATAAAACTGTCAAACAAACTTGAGCTAGTGATCAGCTTCTTGATCGAGTAGACTTGCTGATGTTCTCGACTGATGCAAGTCTGAAGGATGACGACACGTCAAGCTGCAGGAGGATGGGAAACTCAATTGAAGATGTGGAAGACGATGAGTCCTGGTGATGGACCAAACTGTATTTATATGGACCACGAGAACAACCAACGATATCTATTTTGAGATACAACTCGAATCTTTTCTTCCTAGTTCGATCGGTGATCATCCACCAACTTCCATACTAGCATATGCCACCAGCAGTGCACCACATTCGAAGCCATGTCTTGCGGGAAGGCGACGTACCTCCTGTCAGCTGGAGGCACGCATTCTCTTACACCTCCTTAAGTTACTGCTGGCAGGAGAAAGACCAATACAACATCCACTAATATCCCGATCACTTGATTGCACTTATTGATCGCAGAGGTTTTGTGATCATTAGAACTTGTTTCATATAGCGAAACATGCTTCACACTTACTCTCTACATTTGACGAAAGAAGTGAATCCAATGGCAAAGGTACTAGAATTTGATGTTAGTATTATATTCTCCGCATTGTAAGTATGAATGTCCTCAAAATTGTATTGAGAATATAATACTTACTTTGATATATTGGTCGATTCCTTTATTCTATGACTAGAAGCCATGAAGGAGTTACGTATATATGTCTTTATAGCGGACGTAGATATGCAGCTGGGCGTAGTCGAGGCTGCATGTGATAATGGTAAAACTGTTTGCACTTGCATCTTCTGTTCAAATATTATAGAACCATCTGCAACATCTAATGGATCTAGTTGAACATACACACGGGGGCAGATGGTAAACTCACTCACAGTCAGTTAGTAGAATTCAAATACTACGTTGCAGTCATATTCTCTAGTTCACTTTAGCCTCTAAGTCCAGGATATAATTCTCTGTAATGCAAGGTGCAAGGGTCAGTCAAGACACATATTTCACACGTTCCATGAGGCTTTTGAACTCGCAGTTCCCTAACAATTCTCAAACGTCCTTGTACATGAAAACTGGTGGGAAGAGTGACTTGTTGAAGCTTGAATTTTCAGATTCCAAATGGACAGTTTATGTGTTTTCAGATTAGAGAGATGAGTACACACATCATGTTTTGTATAATTGTAGAGAAGATGAGGCACCGTCAGGCATGTCCTGGTTTGGACGGATTAATCAGATCAGATGTTTTTTCTTCAGATGAAAAAAAAAACGGCTGTGACAAAGGTGTTTCAGCTAATGGACACCAATTGTCAACCTCACTGGTTAACACTGTTTCTGTTTTATGCATGCTGGTTATGTCCACCGCGCTGACCTCTAAGTTCAACTACTGGGTGATACGTACTGCATCTGATTTTCTGATCGAACCAGAAAATCGTCTCAAAGCAACTGTAATTTGATCCCAAGTTTCTTCCACTGGATTGTCAGGTACAACGAGCAGATTATGTACTCACTTCAATCACAGCTATCCAGCTGCCACGGACGAGGCAATCACAAGCATCATCGTGGTCACCGTCGATGATGGCAAACAGCATGATGCCGCTGATGCTCCCATGGGCGCTGGTGCTGGGGCGAGTTCATGCTCCTAATGTCTCAGAGTCACTCAGTATACTGTTACAGCTCCGGCGACATCTGACCTCCTAATCCAAATTACTAAATGGCCTGGAAAAGAAGCAAAGGAAATGTTTGATGGCTTGGAACTTTATACATATGAGCTTCTCGGTCGAGTAGATTTGTTGGTTTGAAACACGAGGAAAGTGATTTCAAAAACTTCAAGGCTCAGACACCTCTCGGACAAATGAAGCAAAGTATTGGGTCTGGATGCAATCTCTTGAAAGGGCCTCGGTCGAGCTCCAGCTACGTCCAATATATTTACAGTAGCATTGGATTGGTCTTCAAAAGATGCCTCCACCGTCACCAAGATTGGAACAAATTATCTGAAGGCTTGGACGTTATGACCATTTCAGTGGCTTGGGTTGGGCTTTAGTTTCCATGGACTGAAGACGAGAGGATGGGGTCAAGCTTACCCAGAATAAAACATGAGGTGACTGGTTCCCACGAGGAAGCCAAGTTTCCATTGAGACCTATTGCACGTAAGGTTTGACAAGGCTAACCTTGGAACTTTGTTCGTGTTTGGGCTATTTGGACCCAAACTTGGATCTCGGATACTTAGGGCCCTCTTGCACCCGTGAGTGAATAGATGTTGTATGTAAGATCCATGGCAGGATCTTAAGCTTTAAATCTGGCTTTAAGAATCAGTCACCAAATCTTCGATTCTACGCATACCCAGGGAACATAGGAGGAGGATCTAAGGGACCAAGGACCGGATCCAAGACCTAGTGGCTCAAATCTAATCAGCACCATGAGCAGTTAGTTGAGGCGCTAAAGGGAACCTAGACAGACTTTAGTGAAAGTCTGCCCCAAGTCATCAGATGACATGCTCATGTGTGTCTGATTAATGGTTATGAGAGGATGTAAGCATCTATACTAATAAAGAGTAATGTTACAACGGCCGACTGTACTGTACATCACTTACTGTAATTACCAAGCATCTTATACTTGCTGCGTAGTCCAGATATATGCATGCGCTGAACATTCACATGAAGAACAATATTGTAAGAATTTCAGAAATATAACACTTGCATACAATACAACATCACGTGACAATGTAAAGTTCATTTGAACAAGGCAAGAGATTTGGAATGTACCTGCTTGAAGTCCTAGTATCTCGACGTATAACATCATCATGTACACTATAGACTACGTGCATGATTTGCTGGTATACAGCAAGGTCAAACCGTCGTATGTATAGACTGACCAGAGCATCTACAAGACATGCCTGTAACGTGCAAGGACTTCGTGAAGAAACAAATGACGATGACGATCTTACCGGACCTGCTTTTACTCGACGATGAACATGTCCACCTGCTTGTCACAAGTGTGGACAGACTCTCACTGAGATCTGGATGCTGCAGAGACTCGGAGACGAACTTGTTACTAGAATCAATGTGATGACAGATGGCAAATCGCTTGGTCTTTATGTGGAGTTGAAATTTGTGATTCTTTTCCAAGATCGAGTTTTTCCTTCGGAATTCGAGAAATGTGTACCCGCATCACCTTCAGTACATCTGTTCACAAAGGCAAATGGAAGGTGAGTACACTCAGAATGTCAAAACCTACATCGAGTATTGTTCCATGACGGGTGTGGCGAAGGTCTTCCGCTGATTTGAATCGTAATTACAGAATATACAAATCAAATATCATTTTCACTTGTTCAGACTACTTCTATTATAATCATGCTTCATAATGTGGATATTTCCACGTCTAAGGCTAAGTACCGATCCCTTTGCCTCATTCCCGTATTTCTAATTCTCCTCGAAATCCTGTTCCAATCCTAAAGCCCGTTCTGCCATCCAGGTCAAATCTTATTATATGGAATCTACCAGAAGGCCATCCAAGATTCTGATTTGCTGGAATGTCTCGAAGCAAGTACATAGAGAATAGTATAAGCATATGCGACATGAGATTCTCGACTCATTGCGATCATATCCTTGAAGAGCGGGGGCGAATCGGGGTAATCCGATATCTGGTTGAAGCCTCCTGAGATGCCTGTGAAATGAGAGTTATACGTACGAAGTGAAACTTTACCCATGGTGATGAATTACTCAGCGTCTCGACGAAGTAGAGTCGTTTATTTGTTCACTGTTATGACTCCCAAGGATGGCAGAGAAATGCAAGGTCGAAAGTGGATGCGAAGGGCAAATGTGAAAGACCATGAGCCCTGATGATCAAACTCAAATCTTTCTATATGGAGCACGGAGACAATCGAAGCTTTTACATTTTCACATGACTGAAAACGTCTCTTTCAAATTACGTAGTTAACATGTGCTTATCTTACCCCTGCTACATGTATACTTTACAATTCAGCATTTAGCATAATTTTCTCTTAAAGCCTATGAACGAAGCATTGGTTCTTACCAAAGACCCCCAAAGTGAAGAGTACATAGGATACTCGGCTGATTGTGATTCATTACTTATGCAGCAAGCAGGAACCTCTGTGCTTTAGGTTGTGGTTCGATCGTGGTGGGCCTTGGACATTACAGATCATCTGAGCCCAAACGGACGAAACTGGACTACGTCCAGATATAATCTCCATTATTGATCTTCTGAGCTTTTGCAGGACGTGATTCCTCAGTCTTACACAAAGAACTATCTCCTTGTTTCGTAATTTTCTAGCCGGTGGGAATCCCTCAAATCACCATCAGATGTGTAGAAGATCTTATGGTGATTTTGCATTGTTTCTGCATATTCTTAAGCAAGACTCGTCAGGGGGGATTCCTCTGCGTAAGAACTTGTGGATCAAATGAACAGCCAGAATTGTGTAGTATTGGATCCCATGATCTGGGCCACGACGATGCGCATGTCCAATTCGATGATTCTTGGGCAATATAAAATACTTTTGTACTATTTTTCTACTTCTGATTGGTTGCACTGGTCCTGTCCATGTCTCGAAATCATCATCTACTGAAAGGACCTCTTCCATGGGAAGGTTAGAGAATGGGAGCCGCCACCTGGTGCACCTCCGTCAGTCCGTTTCCCATCCCCGAAACAAAAGGCGTTGATTTTGGTCGACTGCTGCGGCCACTATCACATGCCAGAAGAGACTGACGGATTGAATTACAGATCGATCTGGAAAATGAGATTCTGCATCGGTGGACAAAGCTTTCGCAGTTTAGTGATCCGTATTAATACATTGTGGTGGTTCAGTGATTCCATCATCTCTTGCAATCCCCATTCTCAAATCTTTTTCTGGCTCCTGAGTTCTGACAGAGACCTCTACTTGACCGAAAGCGTAGCTCGCTCTCTATCTCTCTCTCTCTAACATACACACACACACACACAGAGAATGGCTTCCATCATGATGAGATCAGCTGTCGCCAAGGTCCTTATCGCAGCTGTGGCAGTCTCCACCGTTGGAGTAGTTCTGGCAGCAGAAGCCCCAGCACCTGCCCCCACGGGAGTGTCATCAGCATCAGGCTCGTTGCCGGGAACCGTGGCTACGACCTTGATGGTTGCCATCACCGGGTTCGTGGCAGGTCGTTGGTTGTGAGACAAGCATCTCAGCTCATAATCGCACAGGCCTTGTTTCTTCTCCTTGTCGTTCTTCTGGAACAATTCGGCAGATCAGGAATTTGGAGTCTCTCTATGAAGAACCTGGACCCGTATTCCAGATTCAGCAGACATGAGCCCAACTACAAGGGCATCCATTGCCTCGAAAGCAAAATGAGGGAAGATATTTGGAACTTTGGAACGCTGGCAAGGTGGCAAGGTTGCGACTTCTGTACAGAGAGGTAGAAGATAGTCACGTAGACTTGACGCAACTTGATTAGGCTCCACACGTCATAATCAGGATGGCATCTGATGTGCAGTAGCGAGATTTCACGCTCAGATCAGTAAAGACCTTCGCCACACCTGCTGGCTTCAGCCTCTCCTACTCTTCTGGGCTTACGTTCGTTTGTTTGTTCGTCTTGAAAATGTCAGATTCGGATTCTAAATGTGCCATCCATGTTCATCGATGCAGCGTCAAATTTCAAAGATTTCAAGCCCAAGGTGCATGATCCATGATGCGTATCTGTTTTTTCCATCCATCGACTTTCGTTCATTTCGGCTATGCGATCAGTATCGAATGCTGCCTCTGTGCTACACATAGACCTCGAAGAATCGATCTTGCTGTTGGTCTTCCTAATTGAGCAATAATTTCTTCGAAAGCTTTGATATTATCGTTCAGAAGCACAGGTTATTACATATCAGATTCCAGGGGTCGAAGTGATGGTTTTCACCCTTGAAGTAGAGTAGCAGTAACTGAACACTGAAGAAGGCATCTGCAACCAGAAATGTGAAAATAAAACAACAACACAATTCTTTTGGAGGACTTGGGTCTGATGTGCTTGCATAAGGGACCGACTGTCCTACAATACAAACCAAGGCCGTTTGGCAATCCTCTCGCTGCTGTCACATTACAATTTTATGTGTCTGACTTTCCTTTCTTCACTTTACTTCAGCATGATGAGTTTGACCCTCATATCGAGGGTCAAATCGTCCTGCTAAAGTCCGTTCGCACGAACTGGGAAGAACTTGACCCTGGACTAAAATACACCGTTAATGGACTTGATTCCATGAGCTTCACCGCTAAGATTTCGAAGACCAACAAAAAATAATGACACTTTAAGTGGGAAGTCATTGCTCTCTTATGATTAACCCTGTCTTTTCGATGCCGAAGTGGTCTTTTTTCTATAAAAACTCACAGAGGTGGAAAAGAATGAGTGCCTCCAGCTGACCCGAGGTACCTTGGGTTCCCGAAGGACATGGCTTCCAATTTAAGGCACTGTTATCAGTAGAAGTTCAAGTATGTGAGCTCGACATTCAACCTTGAAAAATCAATAGAATGTGGCTGTGTTCAAGCTCCATATAAATACGGTTTGCTTGATCACCAGGACTCATCGTCTTTCACATCTTTTCCTGAAGTGCCCATCCTAATGATCATGCAGTGACACTAAAGGTAGGTTGAGGCCACAATTGTGGATGCAAAGACCGGAAGGGAAAATTGCGAATATTATACGTGCTATTGTTGACAGTACGCAAAACTATATTGGTCTCACCCATACCTTCGTATGGCATCTCTGCTTTTAATAAAAAATATCAAAAGAAAATGGTAATCTTAGTTTGACCAAAATATGGTGTTTGCACAAACGTGGGACACGTTAGACACATTTAGCTTCGCCAAAATTTGGAACTTTAAGACAGAGTGATAACGTCAGCCAACACCACCGTTGAATGTATGCGAGGTGTACACCACCTTGGTACACTAACTGAACATGTGATGAGGGTGTAGCTTTTGAGCACATGGAGACGGGTAGTAGATGGCACTTGTGTCATATACGAAGCCTTGTCT
Source organism: Marchantia polymorpha subsp. ruderalis (assembly GCA_037833965.1). NCBI lineage: Eukaryota > Viridiplantae > Streptophyta > Marchantiopsida > Marchantiales > Marchantiaceae > Marchantia > Marchantia polymorpha. The sequence goes on from AP031357.1 coordinate 2,901,946, forward strand.
GTTGTCCAGATAAGATAAGAGATTTTGATTCAGCTTTGTTGTCAGAATCTGACGCTTATGAGAACTTTGGCACAAATCTTATGAGATTATTTATCTTGCAGTGATTGTACCACACGGAATTGGTCTCCAGTGACTGAGAATAAGGTGGAAGACATTCCGTCCAAGCTGGAGCACCAAAAGCAATACGAATTTCTTAAAACGGTAAAAGGGAACTGCACTGCCATGGCCTTTTGTCCATATTTGAAACATGATTGCAATATAACTGCAGGCTCAGAGTCCAACAATCTTCTTCCTCTCAAAGAAAGATTAGATTCCTTAATCTTATCAATAACCACAACCCTCTGCTCTGCTAAACTTGAGCGAATGACGGATATCCATGAAAGGAGTGCTCTCTCCTTGACGTCGCCTGCTTCATGTCATGGGGTCGAAGGTTCGACAAGATTGTGCGACATTATAAACAAATGAGGAAGTCGCATGCTTTGCTAACTTGTGGGGGATTTGCAGGCATCAACCATTTTGGCCTCGAGATTCCTCTCAGCCGTCAGCATTGTGCTACGTTCTGATCGATGCATTTGACATGACGTGTGGGTGCAACAGAACACAGATTCACCAGGACGTTGGTTTGTAGCCAGTCGTCTGTAAACATGTCCTGACTATTGCAATATTTCAGGCATCGAACGCCACATCTCGTCATTTGGCAGGAGGTCAACGATTTTCAGCACGGAAGTTACAGATTTCCTTTGCTCGAAAGTCCAACACATTACAACCGTTTAGAGAAAAGTGAAGAAGGGCTGATACAAATCATGAAAGCCTGGTTTCACTTTTCACTGCTGTAAGTTCCTCCTCTGTTTGTCCTTTGTCGTCTAGTTGAGAGCTCCGATGATGGAGCTCACTGAGATCACTCTTCCTCGAATGGGGATGAGTATCCTGCTCTCCAGATCTCACTCATGCAACTTTACGTCCGCATCGCTCTCTGTCATTCTGAAATCTCTACAACTCTGACAATATAGAGGAGAAAACATTACAATTCCTTTGCCATACAAGTCTTTGCATTTTGAGCTCCAGTGATCTCTAACTGGATATCTCGACGTCGCGCCATCAGGGCGTTTCATCAGACAACTCAGTCTTTGGGACAGTCACGGTCAGAACTCCATTCTCCACTTGGGCAGTCACTTCTTGAACCTTGGCATCACTTGGCAACTTGAGCTGCCTGTGGAATGTGCCGTAAGCTCGCTCGACTCGTGGGTGAGAGCCCTTCTCATTCAGGGCGCGCTCTCCGCTGATTGTGAGGATCCCATTATCTGATATCTGAACTTTAATCTCTTCCTTCTTCATCCCTGAGGAGATACAATGTGCAGTCAATTACAGAGTTAGCTATATAGTTCTCGAGAGTGGACTGCCAACTATTCTCAATCTGAGAGACTCATAGTTGCCATACAACTCTCAATATGCAGAAGACAATTTTCGTCGAGGCCATCGTGTAAAAGCCTGACAGGAATGTCATCCTGTCCTAAGAAGATCATATGAACTTCAGAGCAGTCAGAGTTAGTCATAGCTTGAATGTGCAGAGCAGATTCAAACCATAGATTGAGTCCAAGGCGTGGGGAGCTTGCTCGTAAGCAGGTCCAGAGAAACAAAGAGTTCCAAAACTTTTCTACGACATCAAACAAGGAACCTATGCACCACAACTTCGGAATACATCGCTCTGGTTCGAGCTTCAAACGCTAGCCCAAGTCGGTGGAAATTCGCAAGGCTCACCAGGCAGATCTGCTTTGAGCACATGGGCCTGTGGACTCTCCACCCAGTCGATTCCATCGTTTGCCACGGTGCCGACGGAATCTCTGGGAAACGATGGGCATGCCCGGTCAAAGAGCGACAGACTCTCGAACGGATCGATGATGCTGCTTCCCATAAGCCCGTGAATTAACGCCATGACGAGAAGGTGAAAGAAACTCTTACTCTCTCCGGCTACCTGGGTCTCTGCGTAGGTACAAGATCTGACAACCATAAGCTAAAAATGCAATTCTGGATCTATGACCCTGAGCGAAGGATTACGTTCGGTAGATATACTTTTTGACAGGAGGCCGCTGCTGCTGCTGCTGCTGCTGGATGCACTTTACAACAGTACCACTGGAAGGAGCCTGCCAGAGTCTGGAATTCTTCACATGATGCTGCAACAGCCCGAGATGAAGTCTAGGCTTCTCTAGCGTGTCACGGAATACTGCGCAGTTATGTGCTGGGAGCCAATTACGAGGTGCTGCACTCTTGGAGCGAAGTGCAAGCGAGGCTAATTAAGTATCGAGCCTATTCACTTGCGACTCACTCAGTTGGTCGAGTAGCGTGGTGACCGATCGATGGATCAGAATCTCCACGATAAACCGCACGATGATGCGGCCATTAAATCCACAATGGTAGTTGAAGATTTATCTGGAGTTGCAGACCGGCATTCTCCCGCACTCGTCAGCATCGGATGTAACTCCTGAGTGTTGTAGGGACTTCCGGACTTCCGAGGGCAGGACAACTTCAGTTTCATGTGAATCACATGCCTTTTGTTGCTGTACTTACACATTCAAGTGTACGAGCTTGGAGTCTAATTTGAACAAGACCTCTGGTACTTTCACCTGATCACTGCTTATTTTATATGACTGTCTGTCTGTCCGTCTCTCTGCATATGTCGGGGTCCACACATGTACATGAATGCAGCAGAATCATTTCATTTGAGCTCATTTTCTACGTCAGCAGCAGTCAGAAGCCAAACATTTCGTCCAGCGTCGTCATCGGAAGCCTTGTGCAATTCATTTCCCGATAAGTCATGCAAATCTGCTGGACAAGAGAGAGAGAGAGAGTATGGATCTTCGCGACAAGAATTCTCAGACCTTTCCGACCGATATTGTTGTTGTCAGATACTCAGATACTATGCGTTTGAAATAGTATGCACGATTGAATGCACGATTGCAACCCGGTCGGACGGTCGGTCTCTAGAGCTCCTCAGTAAATGCTTGACGAAGAGAACTACTTTGACTTCACAGACTCCGATTGATGCTTTCTATGGCTCCAGTTTCGCCGAAGATGGCAGAGCGTCGAGCGCTTACAATATGCAAAGAATTTCGATGTCCGCAGAGGAAAAAGAGAAAAACAATTCTTCGGTAAGTGAGATTATGACGCAAAGCGAAAACCAGCAGCGAATTGAGAGTACAGAAATACCGTAGCTACAGCTGAACCTACTTCGGGGCAATCATATGAAGTACGATGTCAGGCATCGCTTTTGGGGATCAAGCAGATGGCAAGAGAAGGGAGCACGATTGAGCAGATGAGATCAGTCCTGACTCGAGATGATCCGGACACCGTCCTGATACTGATCACCAGCAAGCAGACGAGCAGAGCAGAGCCGAGCTGACTATTTCGAGCATATAAAATTGCCCGAGAAGTGCAGCTGCACGCCTGGCCTCTCGTACGGGACGAGGCATGGAGTGGTTCGCTGACGATGACGCTGACGCCGGCCTCTGCTGCAACGCATGAATGAGCTCATCCGTCCTCTCTGGTGCGCCTCGCCTCGACCTTCCATCATGAGCCGATTCGTTCGTCGATCGAGTGCTCGAACCGGCCGTCGCACGGCCGGCGTTTGCTCTTCTCTCTCTCTCTTCTCCCTCTCTCTTCTGATGAGGTTGCGGCCCGCGCCAGATTCTCATCGTGGTTCCCGGTGCAATCGAGGATGCGAAGCTCCTCGTGTCGGTCGGATTCCCCTCTCGCCCGCGCACTACTTGCCTTGCGTCGGCCTCTCTCTCTCTCTCTCTCTCTTGCATTCTCACTCTTTCTCGAACGCAGCACCTCCAACTCCGACAGCACGTGGCTGAGGGCATCCATCGAGAAGATGGAGGACAGGCCCGCCGTGCCAAACTCTGGAATGCAAAGCATGTGCACTTTTCTAGACTGGTTTCGCACCGGATCGATGCTTGCTCGGCACCGTGAAAATTGTATGATTTGTCATGTCAGTTCTCCGAATCGGGCACGCGGAATAGAATTGGAAGCTCCCACTTCGAGTCTGTCGGTGGTGGGTGAGTGAGTGTAGAGCGAGTTGGTTCTGCCATTTCTTTAGCTGCAGTTTCGGGATCACCTGGTTGCGTTTCGAGGCTCGATGTCATTCATGTGTTGGTCATTCACTTTCTTTTGTCTGATTTCTGGTGGACCTTCCATGATCAAGAAGATCGTCCTTTCGGTGTCGATTTTCTTCGGTGGAGATTAGCTCGTCAACGTTTACAATCTTTCGATTGCAGTTTACACTTTTAAGGCCTGCAATCCACGGATTGCTAGAATGCGGATCGAGCAGTGCTCCGAAGACAGTAGTCGGACAGTTGTTCGACAGTTGTTCGAGAATTCAACTCGGTAGTTAAGTGCTCGAACTATCAGTGTCGAGACAAGAATCGTGGATACGTCTACAGCTTTTCTGACAACTGAAAGAAGTTCAACTTCACCACTTCCTTGCCAGGTGGTCTCTACCACCCGGTTTCTTCTTCGCGCCTCGCCTTTGCATAAAGTGATGAAGGAGGCAGGGAGTGCAAACGACAAATTCACAGAAACATGGCTGTTCTTCAATAAAATCGATGATTGAAGGGCAAGTCTCTCAAGAGCACTCTCTAATATACAACAGCCTTCATCAAAGGCAAATGTCTGGAGGGCAATTTGGAGTGTTAACAGCCACGATGCGATCGTTCTTAGCGCAAAGAAATGTTTTAAACCTACCCCATTGTCGAATTCTAAGTGCAGGGATAAGACATTGCTGACTTCTCCCTCAATGTCAATGACGAAGAGACGGCATCAGATTGTGGGGGACTGTCCAACGCCGTCGTCTCAACAAAAGTGGCAAGGACAGACCTAACATTCCCAGCAACCCAAGACTGGCGGGAAAACCGCATAGCCAGAGCAATGGATACCAAAGGTCGGTCTCGGACACTATCCAGTAGAGCCTTCGACCAAATTGTCTACGCAGTCCGGGCAATGAAGGATACTGTGCACGTAGGATGTGCAATGTGCGCGAGAACAAGCTTGATGGACTTCTTGAATTAAGTGAGATGACCAGCTTTCGCCTTGCGATGAGCGTTTCCCCAGGTGGGAAATTAGCTTGATCTTCAATATGGCCCCAGATGTATCACCAACAGGGCCTCCGGCTTCCCAAAACTTCCAACTTTCCAGCACAGAAGTGAGTCACAACACATCACATCTATCTCTTCATTTCCGATACATCTTAAACGAGCAAAAACCCAATACAGGTGAATACTGCGGTCCGACTGAATTTCATTCAACTCAATCTTAACAATGTCCTGTAAACGATAGTTGATAGCCAAACGACTGGCAACTAAATCATCTTCACCTTCCTAATTCAGGTCCAATACGTTCCCGCCGAACCCAAGGTGCTGCATATGTACACATTATCTGAGGCAATTACCCCGTCCGCTATGAACTTCGACTTGAAAGGTCCATGTGGACCCTATTTTATATACGCAGAAAAGATAAGCCCTTTAAGAGGTCCCAAACCATTGATCATCATCATCAAGCTACTGTCAAGAGTGAGTCAAGAAGATAACGAACAAAGAAAATTTATGCTGACTTTGGTCTCCCAAATTTACCGCTCTTTTGAGTATGGCTGTCCTTTCTAACGGAGCATATTTATTATTGCATAGATTGTGTGCCAAAGAATCATACATGAACTTTACAGATGAATGTCTATGTGGCTGGAGCTTCCACTTCGAGAGTATGCAGCAGCGGAAGAACTTGTTCTCACGGGAAGGAAGTCGTCTTGTGAAAAGGGCTGCTCAGGTGAAGGTGTATGTGGGGGTGATAATCTTTGCTGCCTTGACCACGGAACATTGTTTGGAGTCTCGGGGCCGTTGTACGGACCATTGTAGGGGCTGCCGTTGTAAGTACTGCAGCATACCAAAATAAGATGGTTGATTCAAAAACCTCGACAAATTTATCGTGCGGGTCTACAAAGGATGCGGAAAATATCAAGACATAGAAACAATTATAATAATTTCCGGCGAACTCACTACTTACCTGGGTTGCGGATATTGAATTTCCCCAAGAGATGAGTTTCTACTGTGATATGAAACTGGAGCCGGAGATCTACTTATGGTGGGCCTATCCCATGATTGTAGCACGGGACTGCTAGCCTGAAGATCTTCGGAGTAGTATCTCCGCCTGATTAGCTGCACGAGGTAAACATTTCGAGCATACAAACCTTCAGCTTTATCTCTTGATCAGGCATGTGCACAGCCATATTCCAAGTACTATCAGCACCTTCGAATGCTACCTGATATTTGATGTCTTCTCCAAGTGACAACAACTCAAAACAAGCAGTTACAGTTGTTACCACTAAGACACAGAGTTCACCAAGAAGGTAGGATTAAAGACTCACAGAAAGGAAAAATCTTCTTACGGATTCCATGTCCAAATTTCCTTCTTTTGCAGCCTTCACATAACAGGAATCAACTGTCATTTGATCTTAGTAGGAAGCAGTAACAATGGAGTCTCCTTGCAATTGTCACAAAGAAAAAGCTGAGACAAAATATCTCACTGAAATTATAACTTGAGTTTGGCGAGCAGTCAGCTTACAGCATGAAGGCTCCGACCACTTGGAAAAGTTTGCGTTGTCGGGAGTTCATCACTCGGGGTAAGTAGACCTTGTTTTTCAACCCATTGACGGGCAGCATCGACAAGATTACTACTGCTCCCTGTAACTCCATTTTTGGGAGCAATGTCAGATTTGTTCCCTATCACCAAAGATGGTACTGGTAAAGTACCACTTTGGCCATGGGGAAGCGGTGCCGAAAAGGTTCCAAGCGAGGCAACCTCATTCGCCCAACCTTGCAAACTCGCTTTGGTGTTGCGCTGAGACAAATCATGGACAAAGATAACCCCTGCAAGGTAAAACAGCATCCTTGAGATTTCATCTAGAGACTTGCCCTACATCACCGATGCCTTCGAAGAAACGTGCAAATGTCATACCGAGGAGAGCATAACTAAGAACAACGCGTTTTCATCTGAGTTGCAAAAATATTTACCATTTATCTGAGAGTAGAACAATGATCGACACTGTCTGTATTGCTCGTGGCCTGATACATCCCACAGCTCTACAAAAAACTCTCGGTCTTTTTGCCTGCTGTTGAATGGACTTGTGATCGGCTCCTTATAAACTAGATGCTGGAGGAGAAGGGAGGAACAAGGCACTAATCAGCATACGTTCAAACTTTTTACGTCAATAACGTAATGTAGACGCGTACAGTTGATTTGATTTCTTTTTAGAACGGGTTGATACCCACAACAAAAATACTGTCTATTCTAAATGCCGATGCCTTCATGGCGTCAAACTTTTAAAAAACACTAAAAACTGTACAGCTTGTAGCTTCAAATCAAGACTGATTGGTCTGAAACTGATTTACGTGCTTTCAAAGTAAACATCTAAGACCAATAAACGCTTTTCCATTGTAGTTGACCTGCTCGACATACCTTCACATCAACTGCGCACCCTATAGTTCTTCGAGGATTAGTGATAGGACTCTCATTTACAATCAGATGAATAAGCGATGTTTTGCCCACACCTGCACAAGATAGAGACAACACCAAGTTCTTACAAATATACATAAGGACATCTGTTGGGTGCACTACATGAACAAATTCATGTAGATTACATTTGGAAGATGCTGCTTGACACTCCGAATGTGTTCTCAAAACAGTACTCTGAGTATCACTTAAGAGTAGGAAATCGTGTGACACCCTTCCCACTAAACTGAAGAATGAAGTGCGGGTCCATTGAACATGACTGCCTACACCCTGTGCGAAGATTTCCCCATGAACGATTCAGCTTGACAACCGCTGTTTGGATTATTCTTAGATAAAGCAACTCCTCCTTCAGAAATTTCAAAACAGAGAATACTGCCATTAATCTGCTCCAAAGCATTCCAAATAGCTGTGCGCCCAAGAAGAAATGAAACAAGTGTATACCATACCCGCATCCCCTAATACAAGAACCCGGACCTGGCCCGTGGGAGCAACACCATCGCGCCCCCCATCCAGCTTCCCGATCATACCCTCGGTCTTTATTGCTCCAAGCCTCAACGAGCTCCAGAGCTCTACAAATTCAACATAAAGCTTGGCTTACTATCTACATTACAGTCTCAATGCGCAATTTAAGGGCAGACCTGTCACGAGGTTGTGCATGTTAAGTGGTCCTAATTCAGAAGATGTATAAAAACAAGAAAAAGGATGAAACGAGGGGATAGAATTTCTTGAGAGTGGGAAAACGCACGGCGTTTTACCTGGCAACGCTAAATGATACGGATCACGACCTGTGAAAATATGTTGCTCCTGGGAGCAGCAATTTTCCCGGAACTGTCAAATGGGAAACGAATGGCAGGTGTTACAACCTTGATGGGTTGAAACACCTGATGAACCTTTCTCAGCAGGGCCAGTGTCTTCTAACACAAATACTCTTCAACGACGAGGTCAGATGGCAAATGCCCGAGACCTTTCATAAGTGTGAGCGTTCCGGAGCCAATCTAGGTTTGGGCCGGAGGGTTGCCTTCGAACGCCCAGAATCAGCTGCGCAGGGCTCCTCGTCCGCCTCCCTGCTTTCTCATCAATCCTCCGTGCCGCTGACGAGATGCGCACCACTTCTCCTACAATGCCCTCCCTGCTCACATTGCTGCTCCGCCGGAACCCCTCCAAAAATAAACCTCCTCGAGTCCAAAACGTTTATCGTATACTCGCAATCAACTGCTTAGCTCCGCGCTGACCTTTCCCGAAAGCTCCGGCGGACTCGAATTTCAAAGCAGACGGAGCCGAAAGCCCCGAAGCCTCATCGGGCTACCAAATCGAGGACCAACATCACAGCAGCGATCTCCAGAACCAAAAACCCGATTCGACGGAGCCCAAATTGAGAAGTACGTCCCTCTTCCTCTGGTCTAAACCCACCACCCACCTGATCCGAATTTCACAGCAAGGACGACTAGCCTCTACACCACAATGCTCGAGGCAGGCAAGTCAATGCGGCATCGACGACAAATGAATACGGTCCGCGAATAGGAAATGCTCGACGCCCAATCGAATAGCCCCGTCCAGAGCGGAGATAGTGCAGTGCGGCTGGTGCAGGTGGGGCAGTCCGATTGAAGTGCACATGAAGAAGGGAGTAGTAGTTTCTCACTCGATGCCAAGCATGCTGGGAACTCCAAATGCCGGTGGATCTGCGACACGCAAACCGAAGAAGAAGCTCTAGCTGCTGCAGCAGCAGCTGCAGAAATCAGACACAAGAAGCAGCACGAGGAGCAATCGAAGACGAAGCTTAAGAAGCAGCAGCAGCACCAGGAGGAGGAGGAAGAGGAGGAGGTGCGAGAAGAAGCGCAGATTCTCAGTTTCTTGAGCACTGGGGTCCGAATCTCGAATCTACTAGCAGCAGCAGCAGCCACCGCTCCATCTGGCGAGGGACCTTGTATTCCAGTCCATCGAGAGCTGAAAAAAGGAGGAGGAGGAGGAGGAGGAGAAGGGAGGGAGGGAGGGGCGCAAAGGCAGACTCACCGGAGCAGGTGCCAGGTGCTCTTTGCAAGCCAAGCGAGCAGCACATCAAATCAAAGCCAAGGGAAGGGAAGGGAAGGGAAGGGAAGGGAGAGGAGGGCGCCGGAAAAGGTGAAGGTGAAAAAGTGATTGCCGGGAGGCAGAGAGAGAGAGAGAGGGAGGGAAGGACGAGGGCGAGGGCGAGGGTGAAGGCGAAGGCTGGGCTGCCTTCCAATTGAGCGCTCTTTCTATTGTACTGAAGCACTGGCAATCATGGAGATCCTTTTCGCTTTGTTTTGTTTTGTTTTGTTTTGTTGGCAAGCATGCCTCAACCGAATTTGATTTAATTCAGTTCAACCCAACCAGAAAAATGCTCCAGGCTTCGTCTTCATCTACGGCGAGGAAGCTTTTGCTGTGATCCGAAATCGCTCGATCCACGAATTCAGCTAGCGAGCATTCATCGAAGAATATCCTCTCTCTACTTCTCGTCAAGAGTTCCATTTTCATCTCCCTTGACATTCACCTCATCTATCAAAGAAGCGTCTTCTTCATCATCATCTTCTTCTTCGTTTTCGATTTACCCTTGGAAATTCTTGAATTGATTGTGTGATTAATGGAAGGTTCAGTTGTACAAATCTTGCCAAGGATGTTCTCTTTGTCACCCTTTGACTTTGTTTTGCTCGAGCCAGGAGGAGGTTTTCGTTTAATCATGACACTTCCTCTCGAGCAAGTTATCATTAAGTTGGACATGGATTTCGAAAATTAATCATTTTTCTGACTTGCTTGCATTTTCTCCTTTCTTTTCGTCGAGGGTTTTATTTGTAAAATGCGATAACCACTTGAACTCATCAAGGTTTAAACTTACTACTTTTGATCATCGCCCATGGTATTTACGGGAGTGCCCAGCTGTCCTCCAATACCAAGCTTGCGCTCAGATATGTGGATCATGCTTCATTCTATCGGAAAGAACTTTTGCTTTTCTCTTCCGATCTCATTAACGTTATGCGTCTAATGATGGGCGATAAGAGCCAAAATTATCAACTGGGACTGGTAAATTTAAGTTAAGCTTGTGCAGTAGAGGCATGAAGAAGTTCGTTTAATTTCCGTCCTTTTCCGTCCACTAAGTTGAGTTCCGAGCTATCGAGAGAAGAGGTCAAAATTTAAAATTTATTCGTGTGAAAGAAATAAAGTTGATTCCGAAGCGATGAAGCGTTGTTTGATGATTTTTAAGACAGGAAGAGACGTTCATAAGTATAGTAAACATTTATTTCGAGCTTAAGCCCAAGAGTGAAGTAAGTAAGTTCTTTCATCAGTTCTACATCGACAAAGCTTTATCATTTTATTATGACACTCGAAGGAGAATTGACCTCCAGGCACATACATCACTATCAAGTAATGATTTTTCAAGATCGATATCAGTTGACATCACACCGGAAGTGCCCCGGAAGAGACTCGAAAGAACAATAATCAATCACTTCTCTGAAAGAGTGGAACTTCCTGATTATAGGAGATAAAGTAGTATATAGGAGTAATTATCAACCGCACGTAAAGTCACATTACTGTGGAAAAAGAGGTTAATTAAGGATAAAGCCTAAACTAAAGCAACCCAAAGAACAGATTCCCCTCGAGCGCCATCTTGTTCCTTGCGAAGAACAAATCAGAAAGGTTCCGCGCTGGAACATGTCCCGCCGGAGGACTTGTAGAGAAAAGAGCCACTCGAATGGGCCACGGTTTAAAGGATCGCCAAAGAAGCGGTTCCTTTCACATTTGGACAACGGGACATAATAAGTACACGGTCAAGCCGGCATGGAAGAAACCCTATGGACATCTATTCCCTACGTCAAGAAGACACGTAGGAACTAATCGATCGTGTCGAATAGTTTAATAATTTAGTGCTCATACACTTTCTAAGAAATAATCGATCGTGTTTAGCAGCCGCCGATAAATTGGACCGAAGGTAATGAGGACATAGCTAAGGCTGACAAACCTCTGTTGGTCGGGGCTGCTGCGCCGTGCGGGGACCGGGGCGGAGGACTTGGCCCGCGGCCCCGCGCACCTTCGCCCGTTGGCCCCCGTTGGCTCCCGTGGGCTCCCGTGGGCTCCTCCTCCCGTGGGCTCCCCTCGTCCTCTTCGCTCTCTCTATCTTCCAACTGTCATCGCTCTCTGATCTCTGCCATTCTTCGTTCCGTCCGTCCCGCTTGATTCTTCGCCTTCACGGGAAGCAGAATCCGATTGGCCTCGGTGGATGAAATGATTGCAGTCTGATTTCCCGTTCTCGGATTGGGAGCTCCTGTTTCTCGCCTTCCTCTGTTTGTGTTCGATGCAGCCTGTCGTCGTCGAGGGATTTTCTTCTGCTCCTGCTCTTTTCTTTTCGTATTTTGCATGTCGTCGAGTGTCTCGTTCTTGTTTTGATTGGTTTCCTTCTCTTTGAAGCTTTTTTTTCCCTGTCTTTTTTTTTCTGTTTGTTTTTTGAAGAATTTTTTCTGGGGGTTGGAGTTGCTTAATCTGGATTATGCAATCGCAGCGTTTCTCAGTTGGTCGTAATTGGTCTGCTCTGTGTCTGCGATGCCCGTCGAGGAGGCCGCGTTGTTTGCCGCATCACTAGTCAGCAGTGTTGGATTGCGGCTCCTTACTGTGTTTCGAAGTTCAGTTTTGCGTGTCTTAACTCAAAATTGGAGGCGATAGATCCATTTTTTCGTAGTATTCCGCTTACGAATTATCGCTTGAAGTGGTGTATCCTGCGTCGAGGCTTTGCCAAAGGGTTCGATCCGGTTGGAGCAGCCGTCGCACCCCGTCGAGCTCACTTGGGGTTGATGAGGGGCTTAGGGATGGACACCCTCTTGGGGGTGGTCCTTCGATGCTGACCGAGTCACTTGTTCGGACGGTGTGCCCAATTTGATGAAGACAGTTGCACGTTGCCCTACCAAGTCTGCAGTTTGCTCGTTTCGGGTGCCTTTGCAACATTATCTACGGGCTTCTGGTGCGAATTTGAGAAGTGGTGGTTTCCTCCAAACCTTCGAAACACATGTGTGCCAGTTGGATCACGGAAATTGTACCCCGTATTCATATGGTCGAAATTCAAACATTGAGGATTGGCGTGCATGATCATTGTAGTCAGTTCAATACCTGAGATTCAACGCAGGCAACAAGCGCAGTCTTGAGCTCTTCTCACCGACTCTCAATACAACAATACGTAATTCCACCTCATTGCCCAGTAGCTGCTTGCATGTGCCTCGTTGAGCTGTTATTTCTAAATTCTTGTTCGCCTCCATGAGTATGGTACAGAAACTAGCTCGCATCAGTGCTGCCTTTGTTTTCTTTGTCATGAACTAGCTGTTTCCTTGCCCATGCTGGTACAGAAAGTGCAGTCTGTCTGCAAAGTGATTGCTGTAAGCCTTGACGATTTCGGTATATCAAAAACTGTCTTCTAGAGAAATCTGATGTCCGTGGAGATCAAAGTTGTCTTCTGTACTCTATGCTCATTGCTTCAGCTCGATTTCTTTGATAATCAATCGGCTGGACAGCTAGGAACAAAATTTTCAGAACACTGTGTAGAGCTTTAATCTTCATTTCTTTCAGCTGCCACGTTCTTCCTACTCAGTTCAATTTAATTTCTTTGAATAGTTAACATGAATGGATCACTCCAGGTTTATTCACTCTAATATTGGTTCTCACTGACGTTTTCTCGTTTCATTGGCCTCTATATTTTCCAGGAGGATGACTGAAGCCTCAAATGACTTGTTTGGAATCATGAGAAGATCAGATCGAGAGCTGAGTAAGTCGGAGGACTGTGAAGTGGAGGATTTGAGCCTCATTCCTGGTTTACCTGACGATCTTGCATTTCAGTGCCTGGTCAGGGTTCCCAGGCGTTACCACTGGGTTTTGGCCGCTGTTTGCAGGCGGTGGCAAGAAACACTATGCAGTACCATGTTCTGCTCTAAGAGAAAGGAGATGGGTTTGTCAGAAGGCTGGGTGTATGCCCTTCTCAGAGATAGTTCCGAGGATCTTCATTGGCATGTGATGGATCCTACTCAGCGGGTATGGAAAGAACTCCCAAAAATGCCAGGTGATGCAACGAAGCGGTACGGGTTGTCGTCTGAGGTCATAAATAGGGAGCTTTTTGTTGTTGGAGGTGGTCAGAGGTACAAACCTCCGATTCGCGAGGTCCTCAAGTTCAACCCCATCACCAATGCCTGGAAAGAAGCAGCTTCGTTGGAAATGGCTCGGCACTACTTCGCTTCTGCAGTTTTTGAAGGGAAGTTGTTCGCAGTCGGAGGCATGGGGACTACTTCAGAGAGCCAGAACTCTTACGAGATTTACGATCCCAAGTCTCAGACCTGGTCAACTTTTTATGATGCACACATAGTCACCGACTTGGGAGAAGCATTAGTTCTAGATGGTAAGCTCTACACACGATATGTCTGTACGAACCTCTTTCCTCCCACATATGCCTCTGCATTCGATCCTGCAAAACATGAATGGGCTGTTGTAGATAATGACATGACAAGATTATGGTGTGGGCCCACAGCCGTGACGGACCAAGGCGATGTGTACATGTTAGATCAAACTTTCGGGTTGAAGATTATGATGCTAAACCATGGTAGCCTTGAGTGGATTCCTGTTGGTCGTTTATCACCAAAATCCATAACTCCCCCTTGTAAACTGGTTTTTGTGAAGAACATTCTCTACATTGTAGGGAGGGGCCTGCAAACCATCTCTTACAACCTGGACAAGGGTCATAGTTCTCGGGGAATGTTAGCAACCTCGTCAATCCCAGCTCTGGAACCTGCAGAGGATGTGGTTTTGAGCTGCCATATGATTGAGATTTGAAGTTCTCAGCTCTCATAAGACTTTGTACATAAACTAGGAGAATTCAGTTTCCATCACTATGACGGTTCGTTTAACCTCAAGTAGACTTGTGAAATAGGTTCACAAGCTCGACTAGCAACCGAATTGGTGGAAGTATCAATAAAACATGCGATGTTTTATCCCTGTTGCACGTCATGTTTGTGTATTCTAGACGGCAATGTCGACCCCTTCGGCTGGAGATGCACTATCGTAGTCGGTCAAGAAGCAAAATCCTCCTCTTTTGAGCAAGAAGAAGATACACAACATTGCAGGCCTTCGAGAAATGATACTGGTGGTGTACGCAGCAAACCTTTACTGCCGACGGATCGATCTTTCAATATATGCACATGTCTGTTCGTATATGCTTGGATTCACACCAGATCAAAGTACCTGGTACAGTATAATGTCTAACTTGAAAGGCCAGCAGCAAGGAACGGTGATATCTTCTGGAGATGTTCGAGTCACAGACCAGCTAGCTAATAAGTACACTTAGGTCTCTTAGAACTTAGGTCTCACTGACAAAGAGGCTCCAGCGATCCTCGGGCGTTTGGGGGATGTTCGATTTGGAGAACAACAGAAAATTGGAAATTTCTGTTGTTTTTCAAATCGAATTTTATCCAAATTCAAGAGTATTGATTCTGGCTTCTAGGCACCTCGTACTTGATAACTCCTCGGCTCGAGCAGCTGCGCTGGGCCTCTTCCCGGGCGTGCGAGAGAACAAGTTACGTGTCAAGCAAGTATCAATCTCCTATTTCCATATCTTCCTGACACAGGCAACGCATGTCCTCGTTCCGCCGCCAGATGCAGATTATCACAATCAAAGCTCCTCTAGTGCTGTCCCTAGTCCTCTGTGTTTACAGCATTCGGAAGGCTTCCGTGGAAAGAATAGTTTCTCAGATGCCCACGTGGATGATAGAGTGAGTCCACGATTTGTGCAAAGATCCAAAAGTCTGAGCAATCAGGAGCAGTTTCACCAAACACGGGCTCCAGAGCACAGCGTCAGGATCCTGAGAACTGTGGCTACATCCGGATGGCAACCTCGCTCAAATTTCCCGTTCGTGCACGATTCGGACTCACGCCAATGGGACGTGGAGCCCCCTCCTCCACTTGTACACTAACTATTGGCCCAATCCGGTCACCAGAGGTACATGTGGCAGTCACCCCTAGAAACTCAACCCGAGATCCTGGACACATCGGGTTGGCCTCTGGAGGTATCTCTCGACGACGTCGAGGCTTTGATATCAGTCGGCGTGGAGACAGAGATTTTGTCGGTTTTTCTTCGAGCGGAGACGAAGCACACGTTGTTGTTGGTTCCACGAGATCGAGACGGCGGGTCGGAAGGTTCAGAAGCATGGTGACCGAAGCATCGAGTAACAGTTACTTGGGCGTCACGGCCATTGTCACTGCCTTATATCAGTTCTCGTTCTTCGTCATCGCTGCGGGCTTCAAGATTGACAAGGTGACCGATTTCGCAGGGACGACCAACTTCGTGGTTCTGGCTGTTCTAACTCTGATTCTGAACGGCACGTACCAATATCGGCAGTTGGTGTTGACAACATTTGTGCTGTTCTGGGGAATACGCTTGGGATTTTTCCTGCTCTTCAGGATTTTGAGCTGGGGCGAGGACCATCGGTTCGACGATAAGCGCAATAATCTGTTGAGGTTTGCAGTGTTTTGGTTTCTTCAGGGTGTATGGGTGTGGACCGTCTCTCTCCCTGTTACAGTAGTGAATGGAAGCAGCAAGAATCCGGCCTTTGGTGTCCGAGATTACGTAGGATGGGCCATGTGGGGAGTAGGTTTAGCGATTGAGGCCATAGCTGACCAAAGTAAGCTGAATTTTAAGAACTCCATCTCGAACAAAGGTCGGTGGTGTGATGTTGGTCTTTGGAGCTGGTCTCGACATCCCAATTACTTCGGTGAGATGTTGTTGTGGTGGGGTATCTTCGTGGCCGCGACTCCTGTGCTCAGCGGAGGCCAGTGGGCAGTAATTACCGGCCCTATCTTGCTGAGCTGCCTTCTCCTCTTTGTCAGTGGCATTCCGCTGCTCGAGATTTCTGCCGACAAAAAACACCGAAGCAATCCCGAGTACCTCCACTACAAGAACACAACCAGCCCTCTCATACCCTTGCCACCAGCAGTGTACGGGATTCTCCCCGCTTGGTTCAAAAAGACATTTCTGTTTGAGTTCGCCATGTACAGCAAAAAACTCGGCGCTGGTGAGGAGCCGCTACAATCTGCCAGTGATGATTAACAAGTGGGAGTGTTTGGATGTTACTCCTTGAATTATTCTGTCACTCATTTTTTATATTAAGTTTGTGGCAGGGTTCTGATCAAACGCCGAATTGTCGCTAGTCTGGCCATCGTAGGAGTGTGTACAGTGTAAAGAGTAGGATTAGACGTAAGAACCAGTATGACTCATTTCTTTGACAGAAGCTTGAGCTCTCGAGCTGCTTGTACGAACTAGAAGTGGAAGTCTCTGAACTCGTATCCATTTCGGTGTTTTATGCAGGCAACCACGGCAAGAACAGTTGACCAACTTCTGAGTGAGTGGACTGGAATAAGGATTGTTAGTCTTGACGTCTGGTGATGATGATTCGTTCTGTCCCTTGTGTCTCATTATTATACCGTTCCTGTATGTGTGCGCATCTTATATTCACGGTTGTTTAAGATTTGGGGAGAGCTTGGAGTCAGGCGAGATACAGTCTCAAATACCTTGAGAGTGCATCAGAGGATACGAAGTGCTCCTCAGTTTTGCCTAGTTGTGCAGTGAGCTTCTGGTCTAACATGTGTACATAATGCACAGGATTCCGTTTTGGACTTGCTTCGCTTGACGTTTCCGCTTTAAATCCTAGACTTGAGATGCTTGACGAAGTGAATTCACAGTTCATGGATTTAATGGATGTCACAAAACCTTAAACCTTTATTTACAGAAATTTATAATACACCGGAAAAACTCGACAACAATTTATGGTGTGCAAGATTCTTGATTTCCAGGAGTCTTAAGATATTTCGAATCTGAATAGGCTATATGGTCCATTGATGCAATGCATCTCTAACTTGAGAATTCCACATTTCGAATTTGGACTTTTTTCTCGACTCCTCTGTCTTTGGAACAGTCACTATTAAAACTCCGTTCTCAACCTTAGCGGAAATCTCTTGAGCCTTCGCACTTGTTGGTAGTTTAAATTGTCGGAAGAATTTTCCGAATGTTCCTTCTGTTCGCCGGTACGAGTCCTTCTCGTCCACTTTCTCATTGCTGCGCTCTCCACTAATGCTTAAAGTTCCGTCATCTGCTATTTAAATCTTGATCTCCTCTTTCTTCACACATACCACAATACCCACGAGGCGACTCATTAAATAACTTTGTAGAGCAAGGCTAGCCCGTGAGGATTGAATTTTCGTTCCTCCTCCGCACACTTTGAGCTTCTTCTCTAGCACTCTGTATAAACTCACATAGCAGGTAGTGCACAGATCGATGTGTCTCTGAGAAAATTGTTTAGTAGTCAATTAAATGCATTGTGCAAGCCGATTACAAGCTAGTTTCAACTATTGCTGGAAGCTCGAGGGTGTGTATTACCAGGAAGATCTGCTTTGAAGACATGTGCCTCGAGAGTCTCCTCCCAGTCCACGCTAGTGTTCGCCACTGCACTCACATCTTTGTCGAGAGGAGTGAAAGACCTGTCCAGCAGACTGAAGGAGGGCAGATTGACAAAAGGATCGAAGACACTGCTTGAGATGAACGGGTCGATCAGGCTCTTGCCAAATGCCCATGGAAAGAACGCCATCGTAGAGTAACAGATGCAGTAGTCTGAGTACTTCTGACATATAAGGAAGGTTGGACCCATTGCACCAGCAGCCTGGAAGAAAATGCTGATAGATTGGTTCGATGATATGCACCGTTACTGCTGCAATTTAAAGTTTTTATGAGAGATGTTACCTCTTCGCTTTCATACCAAGCAAGAATCAACATCTTTCTAAAGATTTTGCCATGTCTTGAAAGTTCCAGGTTTCTGGAGATTAAAGGTCGGATGAAGTATGGCTTGTAAAAAACGAGTGTTTTTAAACGATTGCTTGTGACGATTGGCACACAAATAAATTTTATTCGTGGACGAATGGCCCCTACCTCTAAAATTAGCACGAAATTCATCTCACTTAAAAGCTAATAGAGCCAATAGAATTAGCTTTTTAATTTGAATTAGTAAGAGCCAAATATTTTAAAAAAGAGTAACGTACCAATGATTTATTGTAAACAGTTACAAATTGATTGATAATTCGATTCATATTTGAGTTCAATCACCTTCCACCAAATAAGTAACGTAGAGTAGAGTACTGCGGTCCTAAGCAGCATGAGAACTCAGTCATCTTCAGTTTTCTCTCATTTGCTCTTCAACTTTTTATCTTGGGATGCAAGATGACTTAACATTCTATGAAGTTGATGGAGAAAGTAAACAGAGCTTTAGCCTCTACTTTGCAACGAATACCCTAATTTATGAGACAAGATTTCATATCACATCTTGTAATCTTGATGTGTAATGTATCCCATGGTTTTACTCATTTTTACTCCAAGTATCCGAAATGGCGATGCACTATTAATCACTATAAAGCTATGTGGGCAAAAATGAAGCAATATTCATCGGTGTCTTTTTCATGTTAGCTCTCACTCTCTTCGTGCAGATGACAATAATGAACAATGTGAAAACAAACTTGAGCAATATGGGTGGAGGTACAAAAATGATGGGACTTCTTCCAGAAGGATGGGAATACTTTTGAGGTTTATTCAACACTTTGAGAGCAATAGGAGCAATCAGGTGAATGAAAGGGTAGTACCCACCCATGCCTCCAAGCCCATACCGATTACCCACCAATTGTGCCATGGGAATGGGTGGGTATCCATTCCAGGGCTGCTCCAGACACTTCTGTATTTAAAACAAAAACTCACTGTAAATATATATTGTGTTGGGTCATTTACAGAACCAACAAGTTGAAAATTTACATAATACGTATAGTTTGTAAAGTTAGTAATATTATACTTAACAGTTAATGTAGACTGGAAAATATATTTTACGATCATCCAACTTCGTATCGGGAATATAACAGGACGACATGTGTTCAAAGTACTTGACATATTTCTATTGTCAAGTACTTTAGAATTTAGAAAAGCATAAACGATTAACTATCATGATAATGTACAACTTTATATCTTCACATGCAAAATCATGCAACTCATGTCAGATCTTAACTAAATTCATTTGAATCTAACATAGGGTAGAATATTCAAAGAAGTAAAAATTGTCCAACTCCACGTTCTAGCAATAGTTATTGTACATCATAAACACATTCTCAAACATTCAGCTTCAAGATCTATCAAACACAACTTTTTCAAAAGTTCAAATTCAATAGCTCCGTCATAAGCACACTTCATACACTCAACTTCAAATTCTACGGCTTAAACAATCCTACTTTAAAATTTACTTCTTGTTACTTAACTTTACTAACAATGTTAGGAACTGTGTGGCGGTTCTAGTGTGAGCAAAGCTCACCTCATAATCAACTCTATGCAAAGTATTTGTTGCCACATTGGCACACATGTTTCATGAACGATGCCACTAAATCAATAATGATCATGGGTCTGTGTAATTGGATTGTTTGCGGACTGCGCTGTATAACAGCGCAGTTAGTTGTTCCGAATTGAACAGAATGGCTGTACCACTCTCGATCTTGTACTTGCCCAACCGAGCTCGTGAGCGACTATGAACGCGTTTGGCCGCCTTGTGATTGCGTTCATCTCCGCTTGACCCTGTCGGATTCGTGTGCAGTGCAGATAGTCGACCTTTGATGGCACCGTAGTAATGGTCTTCAGATAAGATCCACAATTCAGAGGGTTTGAAGGTGATGTCGCTGAAATCATCATCTTTGTCCATCAGGCGCACAATAAACGTGGCGAACTCGCTAAAGGGTTTTCGTCGTAGGTCGTCGTTGCCATTTGCAAGACGGCTGATTGCGGCCTTCGACTGTTGGTTGATTAAAGTCTTTCCCAATTGCATGAATTCTTGGCTGAATTTTGCCGTGATCCTATTGTGTAGAAGGTATCAGTATCAAATGCCAGAGCATGGGCTTTCGTGTAAAGTGTCGAGAAGCGGTGATGAATCATCGTCACAATCCATTCAATATTATGTTCAGTCAAATCCAATGCGTTCTTGACAGTGGAATTCAACGTCTTTACGTGAAACTTGATCGTCACGAAACATACATACACAGCAAAAAATGTAGCTTCATTTCCTTCCAAAGATGTTAAACATGAGAAAATTGTCTTAAACAGTGCTTCCATCGCAGACACACACTTCCAATAAAACTGATCTATAACCAAAGCTTTCAGTATGTGGGATACATCAATGTCATAATCGACATTAAGAATTTCACCTCGGAACGATGCACATGCCGATTTGACAATGTTGGCACGCTAAGCGGCGTAGTAGACAGTACCCCATCGGGTCTTCGTAAAGAGGATTAACACGTACGTTTTCCGATATTTTTCAATGGAAAGCTTGTCAAACAACTTTAGTAGAAGATGGTACGACTTGAACGTCTTCACCATGAACATAATCTGTTTTAAAACCCGATTTAATCCTGGAAAATGTCTACACAAATCCATGCAAAGGTTGCGGATCGCATGGGGTGCAAAGCCGTAGGTAAACATGAACTCGTTAGACTTAAGACATTCCTTGCGCAGCTTAACCATGACGCTTGGTGAATCGCTGTAGAAGCAGAACATCGATGGATTAACGAAGTGTTCATTCTTATAGCAGGGCATCCCTTCTTCACCCTGCTATTCTACGATTTCAACATCGTTGTTGAGATCTACAATCCTTTCGAAATTTCTCGATAAGACAAAACCAGGAGCCAACTTACAAATATTTTCCAAAAGGCACAACTCGCAGTCCAAAATTTTTTCCAACAAATTCACCGCACTTTCTCTATGCAGTTCTATTGTAAAATGTTCCAAGAACATTGCAATTGGTGAACAAGCCATCAGGTTGATAACCTGCTTGCCTTGCACATTCGTGGCACCATCCAAGGTAAGGCAAATAAGCGGCATCTTGCTCTGTGCGAGAAGAACATCGTTCATGACATATATGTATTCATCCGCATCAATTGATCACCAGTAGCTTATGTAGAAGGGAGTTGAAAGCAGCCACGAAGCGACGTAAAGAAAAGCTTTCATGTTGGATGCTCAAATGCAGCAAATGGCATAGCCGTGCGATGAACATCACGTGCAAATAGTGTATCGAGGTTCTGTTGTTCGTCCTTCTTCAAGATATCAAAATGCTTCCAACCACCGGAGAAGAAATCGTCCTCGGAATCATTCGGGAACACTGACTTGCTCTGGTTGTTGCTGGCTGGGGCCGATGAACTAACTGTCAATGTTACCATCTTCTTTTGAGATGGCTGGAACCCAGCTTCCAACTGGCCTATTGACCGCGGCCGTTTCTTACAGCCAGCATAGTGATCGCGCATGCTATCCACTGGTTCGTTGCAAGAAGGACACTTGCAGTACATTGACCTCGCATCACTCTGCCTTTAACAAGCTCCAAATTTCTCCCAAATAGCATCTTTTAGGTTCCCCATTTTGAATAAACAATGACAAATCTGATATCTGAAATTTCAAATCTCACACCTTGTAGCAACCCTAAATCCTCAAATTCTCTGAATTTTGAACACCATGGTTTGCATGTCAGACTCATTTGGATTCCGCAATGTTCTCATTTAGGGTCTCATTCGGACTCGTGTCAGACTTTTTATTATACAATTATACAAGATATGGTTTGAGAGTGCTGTATAATACAGTGGTATAATACCGCAATTATACATACAAAACCATAGTAATGACAAGTCTTTGAAGCTATGGACTTAGACATATTCATGTTAGTTTACAACATGATATCATTCCACTTAGTATGCTGTGGATGATCATTTTACTTGGGCTTGTATCCCTCGTTCTATTCAGTTATTAGTGGCTAAAGCAGTCACACAGCTGATGATCGCTTGAATTCTTAAGTATAGAAGTACTACTATTATTGCAAATTCTGTTTTAATAATTTCATTTCTTTATTAATCAAACTCAGTTATGGGAAAACTATTAGTATACAGAAATAGTTGAAAGAATTAAAATGGAAAGGTGTATTTCATACAAATCTAAGACATACACTTTTCCATTTTCTTTAGTAAATCAATCTATTTTTTTTCGGAGCTGGAGCCTAAGTATTGATGGAATTTCAATAGGACTTATTTTCTTAACAGCATTTATAACTATTTTAGCTACTCTTGCTGCTTGGCCCGTAACAACAAATCCACGATTAGTAGTTGAGGCGTATATGTCCATTGCGATGAAATCGGGGCTAGCCACCTTCTTGGACACCAAGTAGTATAACAAAAGGATGGAATGCACCATCAATCGAGTAATAAATAGAATTTGGTTTCACCCCTATGACACATGCTATATTACCCGTGCTCCTCCGACCTTTGCTTTCATTTAATTGACACGATGTTGTCAAAGCACTTTTAGTCGGTCCCACCAGGACGACACGAGTTTCGAGGGACCGACCAAACATCTGCGATTAACACGGAACTGGTTCGATTGGATATGCGCTTTGTTTTGTTTGGCTTGTTTTAGCAGATCTTCAATGGCACTTTAGGCCATCATCTTCTTCTGTAAATGACACTGGTGGTGCTGACGATTGTCATCTCTAGACAAGCCTGCTGACCCTAGTTAATGTGAGCGCTCTTTCTTTCTATTTATACCGAGTAGGCGTTCTTTCTATCTGGTTGACTTCATGGACGCATTGGCCTTGTACCTGCGCCACCAACCGACTCGATTTCTTGAAGCTCAGACGTTTCTGAGTTCTCTCACAGAAGCGATACAGAAAATATATGATTTATTCTTATAGCCTAAAAGGTATTTCTAAGAAGTAAGAACATATTCTTTTATCGAAAATTATTATTGCAATCCACGATTTTTTTTCCCGTTAGGTATTATTTTCTTGGATTCATTCTATTCTAAAGATATTATATTTCATTTTTGATGATGAACTATTTCTTATGGAATAGTTGGAATTGTTATGGAATTTCGTGTGATGTTAAATAATATGCTCAATAATATGGAGAATAACGAGAGGGTATGTGCCCCATATACAGTTACCACTGCGACGGGATTGGGGCTCGCCCTCGGTTTCACCCTTTTGGCTATTTCACGAGGTTTTCCCATGAAACGGGGGCCAAGGAAATAGCAAAAGAGGATAGAGGAAGCCGTGCGAGGATGGAGCAAAGCCGTCTGTCGGTCGGTCTGCGATTACGTGTGAGGATTTCTTCCAGGCGGTCCTTGTAAAGCGAAGCTCACGGCGAAGTCGTTCTAGTAGTGGACAGCGAGCAGAGCACGGCACTCATGCTCGACTTCCGCGGGCCCACAAGCGCCACAAGCCCGTTGGGCACTTTTTGTGTTTGCGCCAGTGATGACAGTACAGAAGACGAAGAAGAGGAGGACGAGGAGGACGACGACTGACACAAACTCTCGGGCCTTCTTCTTCAACACTCGGCTCTGGAAATCTCTGCTGCAACCGGAGCATCGTGATGGCAGTTTCTCTTTGACCCGAGGAACTGCTCGGTGTGGAGAATGGGTTCTTTCTCTCGACCATCGACTCAGTACCTCCGTTGCTCTCTCGGAGACGGCTTCTGTTCAGCGGAAAATTTTGATGTGAGATTTTGTGAGTTTTGATGGGATTTGGCGGAACGTCGGAAAGTTTCGATTTCGACAAGCTGGTGGCGGTGGAGATAGGGCGCAATTTCGGTCTCAAGAGTAAAGACATGTTTGAATTTTCAGAAGCGGCGAGAACCTTACAGCATGAGAATTTCTGTACTGTGGCTGTGGATGCACGGCGACCGATAGGAGCCTGTTGAATTAGTTGCTAGGTTATGACGACACTGCGTCCGAGAAGATTATAAATCTGCATTTCATTAAAAGTTTTTGTAAGAAGAGATAGCGACAGCCATACGCCATGGCAGACACCGAGCCGGAGTCTCCCGGAAGGAGAATGAGCGACTTTGCATCCAGCAATAATATGTCTTTGACAGTCATGACCTTTAATTTGCATCGGGACAGGGTGACGGATGGGCAAAACTCGTGGGAACATCGTAAGGACCTGTGCGCTAGCGTAATCAACAAATTTTCTCCCCTCATTGTCTGCACGCAGGAAGGTCCGCTTTTCCTCTCTCCAGTTCTTGCCGAGGCAAAGCATCCAGCCTCCTTGTGTTTCAGAAGACTGAAATTGCTCATTTGCCATTCCCACCTCAAATGTTAAGGCTTTGAAGGATTCACAATGTGTGTCATCTTCACTGCGTGACTTGTTCGTGATGATAAAATGTGTGTCTCTATCGACTCAGTTATATCAGTCCGGCCTGTAACTTTTACCAAACTTTCGGAGATCGTACAGGTCTCAAGTCTCAGCTGGACGACTTAAACGCTTTGCTACCTGGTAATACTAATGCCCATAATCTACACATGCCCACTCTCTTCTGTGATGCTCTTTGAAGATCATGCGCAGTTGAATGTACCGTCGATGGTTGTGTTGACATTGGTGCTTAACAAGAATTTACCCTACTTCATCAGTTGTACTTCCGTGCACCGAGGTTGGCTCATGCTCTCCCTTTCTGTGAAGGATACGAGCAGTTTGGTGTATCGAGGAAAGGTCCTGATGATCCAAGTGATGAGCACTGTGCAATATTCTATTCCAGAGACAAGGTATATATACGCTGCTTTTGTTTTCTTGTGAAAATTCAGGATGAAGCATGCGGGGAGGTGACTATCGTCATCTTATCGAACTTATTGTCGTCATCTGTAGGTGGAGAAGATGGACGGAGGAACATTCTGGTTGTCAGAGTCCCCTTCAGTACCGGCCAGCACGTCATGGAGCGCTGAAGTTCCAGCGATTGCAACTTGGGTCATATCCTCGTCGCACACTTTGGTGGAATTCTTGTGAATACCTGTCGTTACAAAAGTGAATACTAGCTCAGACTCGAAGTCAGGATTCGCCCTACTCAAGGAGCATGTCCATTGCCCATGCCAGATCAATACGGCAGCCTGATTGCGCACGTTTTGGCAATACTTGGTCAGTTTGCTAGTACGAGCGTTGTTGCTAATCAACTGGGGTCAAACAATCAAGTAGTTGTAATACTGAACTTGCAATCAAGTTGACACCTTGTTGAATTGTAAATTCCCGGTTAGTTTCGCAAGTTTATTCATTGTCAGCCTTAACTATCTTCCGCACACGTTCCAGTTGAGAGGGGTACAACCGCCGGGCTTTGCATTCCAAATTGTGAACACTCACCTTGACCCAAAGAGTTCAAGAGCTCGGCGTCGGGGTGCTCTTCTCATATGGCAGCACATCGCAACTCTTCCTCCCAATCTGCCAGTCATCTTCTGCGGTACATTCAATACTGTGAAAGAATCTGGAGCTGGACGGTTCCTTCTTGGAAGATCGCGGTAAGTATATTTCCTCTGTGGTATCTGGAACTTGAATCCATCTTTCAGCAATTTGTTCTATAAGTTCTTTCTGGTTTGTTTGTGTGTAATTTGAAATCTGCTTATCTTCAGCCTCATATTTGGAGCCCGGACGGGTTTGAATCGTGGCACTTGAAAAGCATTCTCGAAGACTGCGACATCTGGATTCCATCCAGATGTCCTGCCCGACATGCAGTTCTCCTCGAAAATCGTAAAAATCGATGCTGCAGAAGTTATTTAGGCATGTCAGTTCCACTGGGTAGCCTATTATGGCAGGTCTAAGGCCCCGAAAGTATGTTATAGGACCATCAGAGTTTGCATCACACCGGGAATCTTATTGCAGAAGAGTTCTCTCCGTCTATGCGTTAAGACAAGCACTTGTCATAAATGCGTTTGGTACTTCGAACTGAAAATGAGTGCCAAGCCGTATTTGCACTAGAGTGATAGCAATTTTTTATATGATTTGCAGTGAGCATGGAATAGCGGGTGATTTGAGAGATGCATGGGGAGGTTCAAGGCGGCGGCGAAATGGGGGCATTGTTTACACTCAACACGGCTTTCGAGGTTAGTCTTCTACATGTCTTAGCTGAATGGGCTGTACATACTTGTACGGTCAGCTGTTGACTGGAGCTCGTATGCAGGAGTCCCATTTAGCTCAAATCAGAAACTCTGTTTGAAAGATGACGTCTTCTCGCATTTTTCGTATGCTTTGGAGTTGCATATATACTCGTCAACTTCATCGTTGAAAGAAGGCTATAGATAGCCCGTCAACTGGCACGATAACCTGAATACGACTGTAGCTGAACTGGAATGCGCTGTGGCTCTGAACTTGTGGTAGCGTGGGAGTGCTTTGAGATAAGATAGCAGTGGCGAGAAGAAACATAACACTATGGTAGAGAGGCTGGACTTTCGAAGTTTTGCAGTAGAGATCAATACTTACCAGTTGCGTTTTCTGTTAGGTGAGAAGCAAACGGCCATGGATGTTCTCAAACTAGTGTTCATGGCTCTCTGTATGTGTTTTGATCGACAAAATCAAGATTTGCACGTCGATTGGGTGCTATTTCGTAGTCGTTCACTTGCCCCAGTTTACAGTGAAGTGGTGAGTGATCGAGGAAATAACCGCTATCCCTCCGACCATTATCCACTTTACGTCGAGTTTCAACTTCCTCGTAGTGTAATCAGGTTAGAGGAAGAGCTGAACTGAAACTTCAACAACGTAGGAACGCTTGTATAATATGTTTGAGTGAAGGGTTCCATATATCAGTAGTGCCGAAGATAGACGTAGCAGAGAGAGCAACCCCATTGTTCACTCAGTTGGATAATAATATGCCACTTACCATACGTTTCTCGTCTCAGGCTCTATCGTGATTGTGTCGAACTATCGTCTTTAGAAATCTTCTTCAGCCGTCCCGTCCCTTGACCTTTGCTTCGGATGGATAAATATCGTGGAGTGATGAACTGCTATGGATGCGACTCTTCGCTTTCTGTTTCTGAATCTCTTCATCGTTTCAATTGTTAGTCAATCTTGTGTTGGCTTTCAGTAAGTTGGTAGCATCAGGAAGGTGCAGTAGAACCATATATTCCCCAATCCAGCCAGCCAGCCAGCCGAGCTATTGTGCGAACTATATGTCGTTACTGTTGTGGTTCCTCTATTTTTACAATTTCTCTTTCTATTTATACACCTCACCAGCTGCTCTATCATCAAGTATATTTAGATCGCCATCTTTGTATCGGGACGAGTTTCAGTCACCGAAACAGTGACTTCCTGCGTCGAGTCTTACAAATAGAGCAAGCATTGTATTCTTCACTCACGCAAAAGCTCTACTAGTCATCTCCGCTCTCTCTCTCTCTGTCTTATAGATGTCGATGCTCGTGGAGATCGATCACTCGTCCTCACCATACACCTCGGAATACAGAATTGCGAACGCCTTGAGGTCCGTAGAAGTACGGAACCTGAAGACAGCGGTAGTCGTGATATCAGTAGATTTTCTTCTTCAGACGTGTGGGCCGACATTCCAAGTGCCCAAGTAACCATCAAACCACGCTACGCCAGTGAGACGAGCTCCACTGCAGATGTTTATCTATGTCATCGCATCTCATAAAGGATCGCCCAAGACAATTTAAGGCGCAAGGAAGCATTAAACGTACCGGTTACGTCCCTGCGCCATCGAAATTCGGTTCGCTCTTATAAATGACGTATGATAGCTGGCTCTGCCGTTGGAGCTGCAGCGTACAAAGGACGAGTACCTGTGACCTGCAGAATCAGGTCACTCGTACTTGTAGACGACGCCCTCCGTACACTGTACTGTACAAAGACCTCGATACTGCTACTTCTACATGGTCCCGACGGAAGGACAGTACTGTACTGTACTGTACTGCACTGTACTCGTCGGAGCCCAGAAAGCTGTGTCAGGATCTCCCCACCAGCATCTTGCGAACGTTCGACCGTTGGCTGTCGACTATGTACCGTCGCGCACCGTCGTAGTAGTAGTAGTAGAGACGACGGAAGGTTGGTGGAGGAGGTCGTATGTAGCGGGGATTATAAGTATTATAAGAATGGCATGGGGGGACCCAAACGGCATCTCTGTCTCGGAGGAGGAGGAAGGGCGAGATCGAGCGCGGGTCGGCCGATGGCCCCCGCCCGCAGCAGCAGGGTTTGGCGGACCCAGGCTGGCGGGACGGGGAGCGGGAGGCCAATGGAAAGCCGGTCCTACCGTCGGACAAAGGGTCGTCTCAGAGCAGGGCGAAAGTGGAGCGAGGGAAGGGAAGGAAGGGGAAGGGGAAGGGAGGGGGAGCTCTTGGGGGGCTTCGGCGACAGAGGACGAGGAGAATCGTAAAAAGTGACAGAATTTGGGGCCTTGGTAACACGGAAGCGACGTGCCGATTACAGTCCGGCGGAAATTGGTGATATGAAGTGTCGAAATGATCGAGGGCCTTTCGGAATTGGCCGTCTCCGAGCCGATCTGTGCTGCGTTTGACCATGTAGTCCTCGTTGGCGAATTGCTAGGGTTGTTCTGCGATTGCTGGGGAGCTCCGGAATTGCGGTATGCGAGATTGACGTCGTGATGCATAGCTGCATTGGAAGCGATGCATCTGGAATTGTGCAGACGAGCCGGTGCTGTTTGTGATTGTGTTCTTCCCGTGAGTCGTACCTCGGGATAGTTTCCAGAGAGTGCAATGCAACACTCTGGGCGAGGTCCCAAGGTGAGCTGACTGCTTTTGCTCCGTCCACTGTACCAGTTGGAGCCTGCTTTTTTTTTTTTCCGACCCGGAGCATTTAATCGGCTCTAGCATACAGCGAGGGAAAGAGGAAGGCACATATTGCCTCAGGGATTAGGACCAGTAAGCTAACGTAATTCATCCTACTTTGGAATGTCCATGTTCTTTTGTGCCTGTGTGGCAAAAATTCGGTTCCGCGGAGCTGGTCATGTTACTCGAATTAGTTCATCTCTCGCATAATTACGCAGATGTCCGGAGATATGTGAGCATGAAGATTCCTAGTTAGTGTCATCCTTGTTGCCAGAAAAGCCGTGACCTTTGACCAAGAAGGCGACAATTAGAGGGATGCTTTCTTTAGGCCTTGTTGTGGGGAGATGCGGCTTTCCTCATCGTTCAGTTGTCCTCCAATGTCTTAAAATCTTCAAGCTCAATCTTACATCACTGCTGTTTATGTCGTTCATGTTTTGAACTGCGAGCGTGTACATGTCGTTTATTGATTCTGGTGTGTGTGGTCATCGTAACATCAGGTGTCTCTCAGAGGTGCAAGCGCGAAAGAGGTGCCCAGAGATGCTTTTATCAAGAAAGTTGCGAAGGAAAGAGAATCCCGTTCCCATGATCGCCAGAGAGCTGCATCGTCGCTTCTCATCCAGGTGAACTCCTATGACCATTCTTTTGAAAAGGTCCAGTGAGGAGGCTCCTTCTTGTACCTACAATCTGCAGTCAAGAAGTTGTCTGTACTCGATGGATACAACAATGATAGTTTCTTTCGATCACGTGTAATTATCTACTCCGAGATCTCAAAACTCAACCAACGAATTCATTGTAACACTCTTTTTTTCTCTGAATCAGCTTTCCCTGACTTGTAGTGCGCACAATTGAAGTTCCTGCTGTTGGCACTAATCCTGGCTTCTGCCTATTTAGTAATCTGGGTCTTTTTAGATGTCGGTTCAAGAGTATGATTACGATGGGGATTGACAGTGTGAGAACTGAATCTCTGTTCCTGTTCTTTACAGAGGGTCTGGAGAGGACGAAGGGCTGCCCGAGAAGCAGTTGAGCGGGAAGGAGCAGACTGGGATGCAGGGATAATTAACAAAAAGCACATTCATGGCTCCTATACAGCAGACGACATATCTCAGAAGGTCCTCAGACCTTTTCTCTTCCTCTTTAGCCGTCCTTCAGGCCTCTCGTTCCACGGCTCAAGAGCGGCCAAGAACGTGGGCAGAATCGCTCCATGCTTCAAGCTTCTTCTTGATAGTATCAGCTCTACTGGTAAGTCTTATCGCCAAAGCTTTTCTTCGATCAGAGTCTTGCGCATAGTGGAGCATATGTTAGCTATGTTTATCGTTCCTTTTCTTAGATTTGAATCGTCTCATGATGTTCGTCTGTAGCAGTGTCAGGGGCTATTCGAGGATGTTGCATCAGACCTCAGTGATGAGTATTTGCCTGACAAAAGTGGAGCCCGTCGCCGGGAGAATATGGGCTCCACTTCTCACAGACAAGAGAGACGGCATTTCGATGGCTTTCTCGATGGACGAAATACACATAATTTGTTTTTTCGGTGATTTTCGCAGATCCTCGAAGCAACTACTGCTCATTGGCCATCGGTTCCTTAGAGGAGCAATCCAGATGGGTTTATCAAGCTCACAAGATCCTAGAACTCTGCAGTGCAGTTTTGGCGAACGACGGCTCTGCATGGAACAGTATAGAAGGAGCAAGGACAATCTTGCCAGGTTTGGCCATGCGTGTTATGGTCGCGATGACGGATGCAAGCATGTGGAAGAGTTCGTCTCTGCAAGAGAGCCGAGACAAGGCCAACTTAGCTGTACTGGGTCTCCTTGAGTGGTTGGTAAAGGGGAACTCGGGGCTTTTTCCGGCCGTTCGTTCTTATGTGTTGACTAATTTCCCCATCCCAAAGACTGGCAAGGATAACGATCATCCTCCAGAACGGGACAAGTTCATTGTCACAGCAAGTGCTATAACCATGGCTTTAAGGCCCTTAACTGTCTTGTCGGCAGCGTATCCAGCTCAACGTGAAGCAAATGACGGCAACCGAACATCAGAAGCCTCATGTGTTCGCGCAGCAGAAAGTTTTGCTGCCCACATACTTACAATACCTTTCCTTGTTCAGCGCATTCCTCCTTCACTTGTCCCTGCCCTTCAGCACCCTTCTGCGCTGGCACCTTGTCTTCGGTCATTTGGGGTGAGTATTGTCCCATCTTCAGTTCTTTTCTTCAGGCTAAGGTTGGAGGCAGTATGGTTTTGCTTGGCTTTGCAAGTGCTATAAGGGGACAACGGGTGAAATATCTAGCCCACCTCGGAGTTTGGTTCCAAACACAGCCGTGCTCTAGGCTGTAAGGCGATACTAAGTCACAGCACCCCAGTAAGAGACCTACGAGTGAGACCTGATTTGGAATATCTATTTATCCCTCCCATGATTCTGTGTGTACGTTGACGTCGCCAAGATCGGTATAGTGACAAGAAGTGCGCCTCTTTTATCCAGGTCCGGATGTAAGGAATTGTCGATTTTTCCCCTTTTTTCTGGATGGAAAAATTTGTCGGTTCTCGAGATGCTTGTGGTTTAGTAGGTCTTGCGGTTGGACCTACGAACGCCTGATCTAACTTAGAAGTTGTATTTATCACGCAGGTTTCTATGAGCGGACCGATGAAGGCTGCAACTTCATCTCATACGCAGATGAGTAAAGTAGAGCAGGAACTTGAAATATTTCCCCCTTCACTATGGGCTTTGGCTAATATGGTCAGTCTGGCTTCTGGATCAGGCCCAGCAACTCTTAAAGGCAAAGAAATCGCGGGACCGTTTGTTAAAGGATTGGATTTCGAGGATTATGTACAGGCCCTTTGTTGTTTACTGAGTGATTTGAGACCCTGGATCGACAGCAAACAGCAGCAGCAGCGTTTTAGATCAAGATATACTTCTGAAGACTGTGATGAAGGTGACGTAAATCACTTTGGAATATTTATGGACAGTGCTAGTGGTTCTATAGATCACAGTAGCAATGATAGTTTCACGGCTGTGCATCAACTTCTCCAGGAGAATTTGAAACCTGTCCATCAGACCTGGCATCTCCAGCAACTACTCGAAGCTTGTAGGAACTCCACCTCTGCAAAAGAGGATCCTGCTGGGATACAGGCCTTGCAGGGAGGATCATCTAAGGAGAAGAAGCCTCTTGGACTACCAGAAGTTGCAAAGCTCTATTCTAGCTTGCTAGCTGCTTTTACTGCTTTTAATCTAAGTGGTGGATATCCGGTCTTGGATGTCTTAGCCTTATCCCAGTCACTCTTCCCGCTTCTATGGGACTGGCTGAGGTCTTCCCTTAAGCTACCAACTTCTATAGGGTATTCGTCAAAGTCAACCATTCCATCCAGCAGAAGCTCATTCGCCCCCAAAGACGGGAATCAAGCTAAGAATGCAGGTGGAAAGTGGGCAGCTGCACTTGTTTTGAAAATGAGAACGAGAAGTTCTGGTGCTGAGGGGAGTACCACAGCGGATAAAGCGGGCAGCTCAAATTTGGAAAAGCTGGATTCGTCGAGGGAGTCCGAAGCTGATTTGGGTGCTTCCCAGTTGTGGGCTTTAGAGGCAATGAGAAAGGGTCCTGTGGGAGTTCCATCAGATGCTGTGCCGGTGCTTTCACTATTTTGTGCATCGTATGCTCACTTGTTGGTGGTGATGGATGACGAACAATTCTACGAGAGACAGGTAGGACAGTCTTCCATGTAATAACGCTCAATGCAACTTTAGTTTCTCATTAGCTAGAGTGAGGATTTTTTTTCGTCGTTACGTGTTGATGAGCGGTTGAAGCCAGCTGTCATTTGTCGAGTAAGACTTAACCTAACTGTGGAGTCTCATCGTTTTCTGCTCCCATGACTTCTTGGGCCAAAGCTTTCGTCAGTAGGTCAGCGAGTAATTGTATCTATTATGCTTGAAGACGAATTGCATCCTTCGATTTTTTCGAACTGTAAGGACTTGAGAATGGTTAAAGAGACTTATGGTAATGCAAGAGTAGTCTTGTGGAGTGCTTCTCAAGTGGGGAGTAGTAATTCTGTTTTAGAGGTTCGATGACATAATGTATATGAGGCAAAGAAATAACCCTCTCTTGTGTTCATTCGTTTTGGTTACGATGTGGCTCGTGCAGTTTCCTTTTACACTGGAACAACAACGGATTATTGCAGCTATGTTAAATACGATGGTCTATTACGGTCTCATGACTCCTTCCAAGGGTCAAGATGCTACTTTGATGGATGCAGCTGTGAGATGTCTGCGTTCCCTGTACGAGAGGGATTGCCGACGTAGTTTTTGTGACGCTGCTTTATGGCTTGCCCCAGCTACTTCCTTGGACCTTCACACTGCTGCTGCTGCCCGCGCACACCGAGAAGTTTCCACCGCTTCTGCAAAAATGGGTGACACTTTTCAAGGCTCTGGGCTAGGCGCTGTGCTCACCACGATTCCACACGTACTTCCATTTGAGAAAAGGTTATATCTTAACCTCCTTTCGAATTCCCTACAACAATACCATGAATACAGTGTATCAGGTCATCATGTTCGTGGAGCTCCTCATTGAAGTCACGTTACGGACGAGGTCAGTTCTGAACATAGGTATTAGATTATTATCTGATCTCCCTTTCTGCTACAGGGTGCACATTTTTAGAGATCACGTGAAACAAGATAAGATGCTGAAGAGGATGGGAGGAGAGGCTGTTGGACCTGGACCTGGGACAATTGAAATTGCTGTTAGACGGGATCACATCGTAGAAGATGGGTTTGCACAACTAAATGGCCTGGGCTCCAAGCTGAAGTCATGCATCAACGTTTCATTTGTGAACGAGCTGGGATTGTCAGAAGCAGGTTTGGACTACGGTGGTTTGTTCAAAGAGTTTCTAACGAACCTTGCGAAGTCTGCTTTCGACCCCGGGTAAGATTCTAAATTTCAAAAGCGTTGTAAGAACTTGATTTAACATCTGTTCATCCTGCATTTCCTGGGTTTTAGAAAGAAGGGCTGATGTCTTTCAGTTTGTCCAGGTATGGTATGTTTGTTCAGACTGCGACAGAAGAAGGCTTGCTGTACCCACATCAAGCTGCTGCAAGTTTAGTGCATGGGTTGCAGATGATTGAGTTTTTGGGACAGATTATTGGAAAAGCACTCTATGAAGGCATTCTCCTGGAGTATTCCTTTTCCCCTCTCTTTGTAGCAAAGTTACTCGGTCGCTCTAGCTTTCTCGATGATCTGTCAAGCCTTGATGTCGAGCTACATCGAAATCTTATGTATCTCAAGGTCGAATTTCCACATATGATTGCCATTTCTCGATTTTAGAACTTCAAAATATGTTCTCTACTTTTGTATATCACAATTTCTCGAGGCCATGACAGGAAAATACCAGGAATCACTGTTTGTTAGAGTATGTACAGATGGAGATGGACAGAGCTGCAATGTACAGGGAAACTAGACCTCTGAGTTCTTATGTATAATGCTTGAGCTGTTGATCGCATACACTGAAGATAGCATACCGAATGTGTGAAATATGGGTGTTTTTACAGCATTACGAAGACGATGCGCGAGATCTAGCACTAGATTTCACTGTGACTCAGGAGCTTTTTGGGAAACACTCTGTTGTGGAACTCCGACCAGGTGGAGCTGACATAGCTGTGACAAACCAAAACAAGCTTGTTTATGTGTATG
Source organism: Marchantia polymorpha subsp. ruderalis (assembly GCA_037833965.1). NCBI lineage: Eukaryota > Viridiplantae > Streptophyta > Marchantiopsida > Marchantiales > Marchantiaceae > Marchantia > Marchantia polymorpha. The sequence goes on from AP031357.1 coordinate 2,936,800, forward strand.
CGATGGCAGACTACAAATTGAATCGCCAGGTATAGACTCTATATCGTCGGTTTTTGAATGGAAGCAAAGGGATCGAGATATGCACGAGTGGAATACCTGTCATTGAAATTGCTTAACTGATTGTCGTCTTGAATACAGATGAGACCGATCATACAAGCCTTTATCAAAGGATTGTCAGATCTCATAGCCCCCTCTTGGTTGGGTCTCTTCAATGCCAAGGAATTCAATCAGGTAGGTCATTTGTCCTGGACTATGACTACTTTCCTTCTTTTCCAAATTATAACTCATCGGGTAATATGCTTAGTAAACGTACAGTAGTATCTTTCCTGGTTAAGGTAGAATTTATGACTGCGCGCTAGTCTAAATTAGATCTCTGTCGTCTAGCACAATGGACTGCCACCTTTCCGGATGTAGCCCGTTCGTTTCCCTCGCCCCTCCCTGGTCTACATTGTGCAATCTAACCTTATTTCGCTGGTCGGTTCCAGTGTTCACCTGCATAGTCCTTAGTCCTGACTCCTCAGTTCCTTTCCTGCATGTTGGCAAAATCACTCCTGTTTTGTGTTATATATATTGCTGCTATTATCTCTTGACTTCTATCCTCTCTAATCTGACGAGCTGTCGGTGGCCTTTGTTGGCCATGTGATGTGCTAGTGTAGCTGCTTTCAGGTGGAGAACATGATTTCGATGTCGAGGACTTAAGGGCCCACACTCGCTATACGGGGGGGTTCACTGACAGCAGCCGGACTGTCAAGCTCTTTTGGGAGGTGAATATCATGCAGGATACCTGGCCGTACATGTGATCTCACACATCTTGTCACGATGGCATCTCAGCTTACTAGGAGTCTTAAGAGTGCCAGGATTCAGTTGATGTCGGTGCTGTCTTTCGATCATTCAGTTACTTAAAATGTCCATGTCTACTTCCAGGTTGTTGCCGGACTTGAAGCTCACGAACGTTGTGCTCTACTGAAGTTTGTCACGAGCTGTTCGCGAGCACCTTTGCTGGGATTCAAGCATCTTCAACCTGCTTTCACGATACACAAGGTGTATACGACGACAACTCTTCCATATTTTGCATACACGAGCAGTGAAGCTATTGGACAATTTAGGAAGGGACTAAGAGCAACGAAGATACAAATTCTCTACTTAACGGCTAGTTGGAATGGCAGGTTGTATGTGATGCACCGGTTTGGGCCATTATTGGAGGACAAGACGTAGAAAGACTTCCATCAGCATCCACGTGTTACAACACATTGAAGGTCTTTGTCTTACCTTCCTCCAGAATTTTCACATTGTTTGAATTCCATCGAAAGTATATCGAAGTCAGACTGCAGTAATCTATTAAGCAGCAAGTACACGTATCGTCAGGCTTCGATTTTCTATCTTGTGAAACACTACCTAGTTCTTGGTCTTCTATACGGATCAACTTATTAGAAGTGATCCGTATATCAGCCAAAAACAAGAGACGTGATGTAACCAATGGTATAAAACAAAACAAGAACTGGACTCACGGAAGTGACAGAAAATTATATTTTGAGGGCTTGTTGTACAGACACGAGTGCGAACTTACAACAAGGCCTTAAAAATAATTTTTAGTCACTTCCTTGCGTCCAGTTCTGACTTTGTAGCGTTGGCTACATCACGTCTCTTGGTTTTTGCTTATATATATGCTTCGTGTCACTCCGGTAAGGGTACAGAATTGAAACACTTAAATTTTTCTTTCCTAAGTTAGTCTTGTTACTATCTTCACTTTTTTCTATTTCATGAATTTTAAGGTGATTGTTGTCGCTATCCCCTGTGCCAGGTTTGTAACATACGTTGGCTAACTTATCGAGTGACTCTTAGACCATGATAGCATTCAGTGTTGGGTCGTTCAATTCGTCATGTCGTGTCTAACCGGAAGGTCTTGTTCAAAGCTTTGATTAACTGTCATTTTCAATCAAAGTGTTGAATTCTCTCGTTTAATGCGTGTCTGTGTCGCAGTTGCCCACTTACAAGCGCTTGAGTACGCTTAGAGAGAAATTGCGGTATGCCATCTGTTCAAATGCCGGCTTCGAGCTGTCGTAATTGAGCATTTTTATTCGTCCCTGCACCTGCTGTAAGTGGTCTGATTTTTGTAAAGTATTTTGACAACTCTGTCCAGATTATCATAGGCAGATGCTAGTTCAGTTCTTCGCAGGGAAGGCACGGCAAGAGATATATTGCAGCCAGCTGACTCCTCCTGAGCTGTTTTTACATTCCCCCTTTTGGAATCGGTTGATCAATCTTGTACAGCTTATGAAGTCATCGTTGAGAACCTCCCTTCTTGACATGCTAGATATCTTTCCTGACAAAGGAAGACTACAACGTATGAAGATGTGTTTGTAGATTAAGACCAATGTCATATGTCTGCTATGTATACTAGGGATATATGAGGGAAGGGTCAACCGTGACATCAGTAGCATAGCTCAACCTATGATTCAAGAAACCAGGTCAACCTGTCGGCCGTGTTGCCTGGAATTGTATTGAAGGTTTTTCACCTCAGTCTGATCATAAATTTTTTAAACGCCAGGTTTGTCGATGAGTTTATATTGATATTCATCTTCATCATTCCTCAATCATATCAGGTTCTTCATACTAGGATTCCTTCTCCTCGTGGAAAAACTGTATCGACAGTGTTCATAAGGTGCAGTGTCATGGAACACGAGTGCTTTACTTCGTTAGGTGGACGTCATTATTTCGTGATGAGAATTGTCCAATCGGTTCTCCTCTTGATGGTTAAAGACTAGTGTGGGGGTTATGATATGCCTGCAAGCGCAGGCCAGTATGTTGCACGATTTGAGAATCTTCTGCTGTCATATCGATCGAGGTCATCCTGTTCAGTCCTCATATGCTTATGGGCTCGATTTGATAAAAGTGGGAACCTTACCGAAGCTGAATCTTTACAAACTTGCTCCAGTTTTAGGTTTTTTGTCAAAATTTGGAAATAAATGAACCTTTCAGATGCCCAAACTTTTCGATTTAAAGATGAGAAAAAGTTCACTCTGCGTCGCTTTTTAGAGGACGAATTAAACACTGGATCATCTGAACGTCGTGAGCCAACGGCGGAAAGTATCAGATGTAAGCGGAAAGTACGAAGTGTAAGTACTTATGTCTCGCCTCTCATCATTTTACTCGAGAAAGGTACTGAGACAAGCGAACCGGGTGGAAAAGTAAGATCGGGACTTAAATGTACAGTCTCTTGGTTGAAGTTGTCAATACCTCTAAAAGGAAGAGGATGTTTGTGAACAGGCGGAAGGTGTTGTGTGGAAGAAACAGGAAGTCACACGAAAGACCTTCAGCTGTACTTTAGTTGAGCGTACTTTATACGTGTAGCGATATTCTAGAACTCTGGAAAGATGGAATAAATGCGATGTAGTTTCGTCTTAATTTCGACGACGTTCACGTGAGATAATGTTCACGGAAGTAAGTCGTCCGGCGGTGTGTGACTCAGAGACCACTCGAATCGTTGTACGAACCACGAAACTCGTTGTCTGTAAATGAAGTCTGAAAGGGATGCCAGGACTGGCTGATAATCGTCCCACTTGACTCAAAGTCCCTGCGGTAAAGTCATTATGGAGACACTCCACCTCCCGTTGAAGTACGACTATAGAGTTGGATCCATAAGCACAGTCCCCCAGTTTCGCTGCTATCTCATGTCAAACCCATGAAGGTTGAAATAGTGGAGTCTGATCTTATTGAAACACCGCATTTCCACAAGTCTGGGCGTCATTTACTAGATCAGGCAATAAGCATGCATGACCCTTCACAGGACCCTCAAGACTCTGCCAACGAAACCGGGCTAGTGCTGGAGAACATCGTGAAGAAAGCATGGCGTTCTCTTGTACGCTTGGAAGATTGCAGTGGAAACTCTGCTTTGATTGCAAGGCGTGGGCAGATTTGACAGCCTGAATTGAATGATTACTCGTGCAAAAGTCCTTAAAGATGGATGAGATTGTTACGTATCTACAGAACGTCTCGAGTGTAACTTCTGACAAGGTAACCGAACGTAAGGGAATACCGAGTGCTTGTGTTGGTGTCCAAAAGAAGCTACTCATTTCTCCTGAGCTTTGGCTCAACACGTTCGCATCACTCTCTGAAAGAAGCAATCTAATCCAAACATAAGGATGCTACGGAGCTCCTTGCTCCGTAGCTCCGAAGTAGACGAGGAGATCCCTGCTCGAGTTCAAGATTGACTTGACCTTCGAATATCTTTGCAATCAGAGGTCAGGAGCAGAAACGAGCGCTGTACCCTCTGTCTGTCTGTTTATCTTGGTGCATGTAACACACCTAATTGCCCTTCGCAGAATCTAAGAAGAGGTTACCGAGTTTACTTGTGTCGATACTTTTGTCAGCGGTACAGTGAAGAGGAAGGAGAGGAGAGTTTTTGAAGTGTTGTCCTCACACAAGCAGACCATTTGACTGCACATCAATCTGCAGCATAAATCGCTGCGCTGGGTCGGAGACGTGCAGCAGATTGCATTCCAGCAACAGAGATAGTGCAGGGCTTTCACCGGGACCATCTCTCTCTCTGCAACCATGGCAAAATCAGTACAGCTAGTCGATGTTAAGGTGACGAGAATCCACCCGAGTTCAAAGGTGTCGCATCCTCAAGTTCTCCACGCATCGTATTACGATCTTTTAAGCATCGATCTGCTGGTGCCTACCATCTTCTTCTTCCGGCTGCAAGATGGAGGATCCGACTACTCGAGAATGCTGAAGAAGGTGCAGCAGTCTCTGGCCGACATTCTAGTTCCATACTATCCGATGGCAGGAAGATGGAAGAAAGTGGACGACGGAAGGATTCGTGAGCTGCACTGTGATGACGAAGGAGTACCTTTCGTTGAAGCATCCATCGACGATGTCATGGATAGTGTTGTAGACCTGGAGGACATGGAAAATCTTCCTGATCTTTCGGGCTTCATCGCTGTGCCTGGGCTCGATCACACGCTTTACAACCAAAATCTGGACGCTCCATTACCTTCTCTGATCGTCCAAGTAAGTGGATGAATGGATGCAGGAACAATGATATAATTATGCGTACCTGTTTGTGTCTCTACGAACTAAGAGCACAAATTCATGCGGTTCTGCAATTATGGCCTTCAAAAAGAGAGGTGAATGAATTCGTTCCAAATGTAATACTGATCCCTCCGATATGTTCAAGTCTGGCAGGTGACGAGGTTCAAGTGTGGAGGAGTGGCCATGTGCGTCACAGGCAATCATATGACGATGGACGGGTATGGATTCGGGACTTTCCTCAAGGCATGGGCAGAAATGGCGTCGACCGGGACAACATCCATCGAGCCGAGCCACGATCGCGCTCCAGCTCTGTCGCATTTGGACCTGCTTCCGAGCTCACAGAGGCAGGCGATCGATAATGCGGGAGACAAACTGGGAGCAGCTTTCAAGGTCAAGAAAAATGTCACCCTCTCGCCCAAACTGTTCAACGTGAAGACGGAGCGAGTGGACGAGATGAAGAGGAAAGCTCAGATTGCCGTCGGGTCCGAGCTCCACCTGAGCACATTCGACTGCATCACTGCTCAGCTGTGGCAGTGCGTTGCCAGGCTGCCTGCTGCACCATCCTCCTCAACCAGCAGCAGCAGCAGCAGCTGCTGCAGCAGTCGAGTGACGATCTGGTATGCAGCGGAAGGGCGAGAGAAATTCTGCCAGCCGCCTCTACCCGAGCACTACTCGGGGAACGCGATCCTCGGGGTCCGACTGGGCCACGAGCCGCCGCCATCGTCAACATTGCAGGCGGCGCTGGCCGTCCACGAGAATGTCAAAAGCATAAGGCCTGGGGAGTTGCCTCGTCTGCTGCACGATCTGTCGGACCTGATCCGATTCGGAGGGCCAGGCGAGCGAAAGCTCATTCTGAGCTCGTGGCTGCGGCTGCCCATGTACGAGCTGGACTTCGGCTTCGGCAATCCTTTCTTCGTCAGTCCGTATGCTCTGCGAGGAGGACCTTGCGTGGGCTTGATCTTCCTTCTGCCGCCAGCTCCTGCGTCCGGGAACGTGGCCGCCCTCTACACTGCTCTCGAGCCGTCCGCCATGCAAGCGCTCCTCGTCGATTCTCAATTTGTCCGCTTGATCTCTTGACTCGTCTCCCATCGCCGCATGCATCCGCTGCCATTGGAACATCCACGAACCGTATGTACGTAGTTTCGTACATGAACTCTTAGTCGCAGACTCGTACTTTTGGCATTTGAGCTTCGGGGATCACGGCGCGTAAGCAGTGCGTGATTGATCTGAAACTCATGAAACAGACGATATCAATATTGACAAGGTTACCAACTCGCTAAGTTTCAATATCGTAAAATCGTCTGTACACAATCGCTGACCATCAAAACGATAGAAAGTATCTCACTTTAGAGTTATACACACTACACAGATTTTATCGCACTTCGAAGCTTTCGACTATGATTCTCAGCTTGATAGCTAATGTTGATATAAAAAAATCGGTGGTCTCAGATATACTGACGACATTCATAAAAGTGATGAGAGTGAAGGTCAACCTTTGTCTCTATTTATCAACGCGCACTCAGCAACAAATCACATCGATTGTAATTCATGGGAGCATGATATTTAACTTTAATTCGATTTGTTCTACTGTTCTACATTCTGTTCAATTTATCGCTTCATGCACTAATGTACTCACCGGGCAATCTTCAGCTCCTTGGAACCAGACTGAAAAGGAGAATAGACGACTTTAGTATTCGTACAGTGTAGATGTGGTTATACATGTCGGATAGATAGCCTTATACTAGTAGTAGCTTGTTTATCCACTACTTATGGTTCGTGATGCTGTGACGCTGGTATGCAATCTTCTCGAAGAATTGTCTGGCTGTCAGTAGCCAGTCCATGGAACACAACAATAAGAGTCCAGCTCAACATTGCTCACAAAGTCGAGTGGGTTCGTGCATGACATAAATGTGTCTATCACAATGAACTAAACCTCCCGAAATGGTGATGGCTTCCTATTGATAAAAAGTCCAACCTTATTGGAGTGATCCCAATTACATACACAACAGAACACAAGAATTTATTCACGAGATTCAACTCGAAAGCCTAGTTCGAGTATATATCCAAAATCAATGTTGTGGGATTTGATCTTTTTGCCATCATTACAAGATTTCAGTCTAGTGAGAAATACACAAAAAGACAATCACTCTGTTGCCCAAGCAAGATTAACATTTCCTTGCACTTGATTCTCTCTCAATGTGTTTCCCAATTTTCACTCTTAACCTTCCTTGAAATCCTCTCATTGTAAATTGTTCCTTAATCCGCGTACTGACTTTATATCATCCTGATTTATAACGGTAAAATATCAGAATGAATCAAAGCTGTAAATTACTATACATCCAATAGAATATTGAGTCATCAACAAGCTATTATTAAACAATGAAAACGACAAAACACTGTAAAAAAAACATGTAACTGAAGCTGATATCTACAAAAAAAAATTGAAACCGAAAACCACATGTGCAATCCATGTTACGATCCAAAAAGACTTCCATTTTCACACTATCTTACCTCCACAAGCAGGTTCGCTAAGTAGCCGAAGGAATACTTTGCTCTGAAATAAATTGCACGTCTGTAAGACTCAAATTTACGCTTACAACGCTTATATCTTGCCTATCGCCTTTTCTTCTTTACATGGAGACGTGTTGACTTCATCTTCGATACAGATAGGAATTTCTATGATAGATTTCAGTATTTCTCCCACTGCAGCTTTTTCCCCTTCTACCTTCCTTGGATTGCATCTGTAGTAGTTGTCGCTTATTAGTAGGACTAAAGAACGAGAAAACGAGCCAAATTGAGCATAGCTTCGTCAGAATAGAGGTGTTCTTATCTTCTTGTGTGCAATCTTCCAAATTTTTATATCTTCCAAGGCGGTGCGAGGCTCAAGCTTTCAACTGCAGTCATCAACCTGAGAGCATGCACACTCCTAATAATTCACGGCTAGATACCGCAATACAAATGTTGGAAAGTTATAGTCCTCTTGAAGGCTCATTCTTCATGGCATGAAGAATGAAAGGTTTGACGCCATGTGTTCTTTTTGTCTCTCATCTTGATGATTATCTCGTATATGATCTCACAATGTCGATAAGTTGATTTTCTTCAAATTATCTTGAAGAACATCACAAACCTTACATACCACTTAGATGCAGTTTGAAGAGTTTAAACGGTCAAATGGGTGGTGAGAACCAACCTTCTTTCAGCTCTCACATTGGATGTTGTTGCACCAATGCTCGGTGCAAAAGCACCGAAAAGCATGTGCTTAATCCATAGATCAAATCCGTATGTTGTTCTAGGTACCTTTCCAGGACCCGGAACTGATCTTCTCATCTGCTCACTATTCCTCGGATTTAGATGAAGGTGTTTTTCAAATATTTCAATATGGAATTTCAATCAAAATCTAGTTGATGATTATCTTCAATAAATAACAAGTCATAAACATAGAGTAGCAAAATTGCATATTTGCTATCAAGGACTAAGTATTACATATCATAGAGTAACATAATTGCATACTTGCTATCAAGTACTGATCATCACATATTACTATCAGCAGTGTTCTCCTTGACTTTATGTTGTGTTAAATATCTATCGATTCTCTCGTACTACGCCTTTGGTGTTTGTCGAATACCATAGAGAGCTTTCAAAAGTTTACACATTTTACTTTCTTGAGATTAGTCCAAGTCATCTAGCACATACATGTACACATCTTTATCTAGCTTGTCATTTAAGAAAGTTATTTTAACATCAAGCTAATGAATCTTCCACATTTTGTTTGCAGCTAAGCAAACTATTGTTTGTATCGTGGATCACTTTAGCACCAGAGCAAAAGTATCAAAAAAATCTACATGCTCTAATTGTTTCTTTACTTTAGCCACTACCCTAGCTTTAAATCTCAAAACTTCTCCTAATGCTTCAACTTTGACTTTATAAATCCACCTGGTTATAATTAAAGTGACTTCATCCGTCATTGTGTAATTATCTCCCATGTTTTGTTCTCGATAATTGATTCAACCTCTTACACATTGCAGTTCTTCAATCAGCATGTTTAAATGTGATTGTATCTTCATGTATAAATAATCTTTGTATCTAAATCTTGAAATACTTTCTCTTATTGGATAACGCTTGGTATGCACAAATGTTCTTTGTCGTTGTAGATAAATTGTTAGATTGGGAAAAAATTAGCTTCGTGGTTTGTTGCTTCGGACTATGAATTCTCTTCATCAACAAATTCACTATTATTGCTGCTTGAGTTTTGATCTTGGGCACGTCTATATGTGAAAATGATGTTGAACTTGAACTTAGTATCATTTAATCATTTTCAACTTGTTCATCAAATGAACTAGTGCTTGATTTCATTTACTTAATGACTTAATACATGTGTGACTCATCGTCATTCGCAAATTATTGCTTCCACGCTTTATCGCGTCCACGCCTTACAGCATCCACGACTCACCGTTGTCCGCGACATACGCCGTTCGCAACATACTGTGTCCGCAACTCATCGTCATCCGCGATTCACCGTGTCCTGTAAGACCGGATGTTTTATTTGTGAAATAGAAGTAAAAGTAGCCAAGTAGTTTATCATGGTTAGCTTAGTTATGACTAAATCTAGCTAGTTATAACTAAATTTATCAAGTTATAACTATGTTTTGCTATAATGTCAATACTTGACAGAATAACTAGAGAAGTTCTAGAAGATTTGAGTGAGCACTTCTATTTTGTATTGTACAAAAGTATAGATTCCAAGAGAAAAGACTTTTGACTTTATGTTTAGTTTTGATTGGTTTGACTAAATAAGGTGAAAAACTTCATTGGTCAGACTAAGTCTAATGTTGACTTAGTGGCAAGAGTAGGTTCTAGAAGTTCGAAAGGCACAAATGGCATGTCGTCATCTCGATCTAGAGATTAGTAAACATCTAGAAGGTTTAGAATGTCAATGGCATGTTGGCATGTATTGATAACTAGTTAAACTTACTATAATTTATTTTTGTAAAAGTAAGTTCGGTAAGAATCATCATTTAGTGCTATGGTGAATTCTCAAGTAGTATAAATAGAAAGTTAGGGAAGAGACTTTCAAGCAAGTTTGAAGAGTTCATGTGTAGAGACTTGTTTTATATATGAAAGAGTGACGATTTTTAGTATCTTGAAGTGTCGATGTGTGTGAGTTGGAATGATACATTGATGTATTGTGTGAGAGAGTGTTTGGGCTATGAGTATGGGGAGGAATCTTAGCCTTCTAGAACCATGATGAGCCACCGCAAAGCCATCTGAGATAAATCTGAGTGAGAGGCAGATTGGAGGTTGCAGTTTACACCTTATTGCGTCCGCGACTTAATGCGTCTGCTAATCATCGTCGTCCGCGCAATTGGTATCAAAGAAATTGTAACCGTTAAATTTGAAAATCATCAACCAATCATGAGAGACATATGTAACGTGGTTTAACCTCAAGGGAGGAGGGCTACGTCCACCATAAACACCAATACATCTTTTACTCAAGGTCTGTTGAGAACGACTGCATGTACAAGGCAGAAATCAAGGTATTTAATCCCTAGTCCATGCGACGTCTCAATTACAAATAGTTAGGTCCATAGGTTACTTCTTAACCGAAGTTAAGCTCAACACACATTACAAGTGAATGCATTAATTTCAACACGTATGAAATTGATGCACCATGTTCGTAAAAGTTGCACTCAAATTGAAATATGAACATTTTTAAGTTCATCTTGATTCATTTAACATGTCAATTGCTTAATAACTTCTATCTTGTTGTAGATCTTTCAAACAGTTGAATATGCAATCAAAAATTTTAATGCTGTTTGTTCAAAGGTGACACCAGATTGACTAAGAAAATTGACAACCACTAACTTAGTTTTGACATTCAAAGTCATACAATTCTTTGCATTAACATATATTTGTAATCTTGTAGCCAATCAAATATTCATGGAATGTTTGATAAAAAAACATGTGTGTAGTTATATGTCTTTGAATGCAAAAACAACGCCCATGTTAATCTTTGTGAACGATATAGAATAACAAATGAAGACAATCTTGCAAACAAGAAATTGTTCAAGGACTAATGGAACGTGTGATAAAAAGGCTGTGCACTTTTATCTTGGTAGTAATGACTCTCAATAGTGCCGTTCAAGTGCAGTATTAGTGTCTATTAGTATTGGAAAGTTATATTGTGTATAGCACATCTTTTCTTGTCACCAAACAAAACTTCTAAAGTTTCAATGATGACTGTTCCTACTTGTTTAATTGAAAAGTTTGTAGGAAATGCCCATGAGCCAACATCCCTATAAACTGAATGTTATGTCCACAATCTTTACTTTGTGAAGGAAATTATTGATGTCTTTATAAGCTAAAATAATGATTTTAGTAGGTTTCAACTGCTGATAATAATAATAGAATATTATTATTATTATTATTATTAGTTGAAAACCTATTTCAAAATTTCACAATCGGTGACAAAGCTAAATATATGCTTAAACATTTACTTTCATATACAATAGTTCGTGGATTCATCCAATACTACCACGCACAAAACTGCTGATCACTCTTTGTATGAGGTCTTCAGATCCATACTCTGTCATCCAATCCTTGCAGTTCCTCTACCATTGTTTCCCATACTGTCACCAATAAGAATTTTGGATTCAGATTTGCGATTTAATCTTCACCCACATGCTTTATCTAGTTTCTTTTGATACAAAAATGCATTGAAACTAAGATGAGGTTTGTAGCAGTGTTACTCTCTTATGATGATGATCACACATTATTTTTTATGATGTTGCTAATTACTGTCTTCTATAGTACTGAGAAAGAATTCATATATGAGGTTTGCAAATCAGTTGTTCTGCATGTGAAAAACCTAGTTCTTTTCTATGAATATAGTAGAAATATTTTAAATAGGATGAGGTTTGCAATTTTATATTCATATTGATCACATGATGATCATCATGTATTACTTCCTATGCTCTAACTTATCATTATTGCATATACCATTAGAGAAACTGATTATTTTAAATTAATTGTTATTTTTATTAAAAAATTATAATTATTCCATATATGAAAATCGAATTTCACATCTAGATCTATTCATGTATGAAACTAATTTTACAAAAAAATTAATTTTTAAAACATAATAAATATTTCAAACAAGGTGAGGTATGTGGAATCATCTTGATGTTGATTACATGTGAATATCATGCATCAATGTTTATGATATCATTTGATATCAAAATTTTGACAACATAAGACATTTGTTATGTAAATTGAATGTGAGACATACTTTTAAAAGAATGAAATTTTTTTGAATGCACCAAAATTGCGATATGTCTTCTAACATTCACTGAAATAGTCTTGGAAGTGAGAAGCTTTGAATAGGCTAGTAAATCTTTATCAGCATATCAATCAACTCAACAAAAAATAAAACTGAAAATATGAATGCTTTGTACTATCCCAAACCATAAAGACAGAAACTCAAAACCACTCTCATTTTTGTCAATGGTCACGTCATTTAAGACAAGTGATATTGTTACAAATTTATTCATATCTAAATAGCAAGATAAATTGAAAGAATAACACAGATTATCATACATGCACTCTTATAAAGACCTAGATGTCGCACTTGCATAAATTCATAATGATAACTTTCCAACAACTTATATTCATTCATCACATATATCTACATTGTGATCAATTACAAGAGTCTAGTCTAAATTTACTCTTGTAAATTTAAATCCCTGAGATATATAATTCATTGAAATTAATTTAGGATTTTCACAAACACTGAGCCATAATCACATACATACGTAACACGCTGAGAAGATAAAATTGTAGGAAGAGAGTTATTGAAATGAATGTATATTGGCCATCAATAAGATCAAAGAACTGAAAGATTTTCAACTTTATGAAAAAACAATCTGATATATGAAAGAGTTTATCAGCACATTTGATATTATGTGCTTTTTAAGAACAATATGACATGAGATGTGTTCTTCAAACTGTCTTTAGTGTGCAGATTTTGTTTGAAATGAAGTCAGTAAAATTATCAAAATCTTCAATGTTTACTAGCTTGAAAATTTTGATAGATATGATCAGATACATCAAAAAAAAAAATTGGAAAAAAAAACCATTGAAGTGTTATGGCAAACTTAAACAAATTTTTAGATGTAAGCTTAATATTTGATTATAAAATCACATACTAATAAAATTTTGTGATAGCATTTGCAAATTTTTTTAGCAATAGTTTTGGTATGGTGATTATCTAAATTTTGAATTGGCTATAAAGGAATTTGCAATGGTTAAAATGTCCGAGTGTATGCAGGCTTCTCATTTCTTAATTTTCAAAAATTTAGATCATAACATATTTCTTGTTGTATCCAGACTCCGAGTTATATGGATTCATATATATCAACTTCTACGTTGTGCTCTATTGATTCACATAGACGAGTGGGTAGTGCAACTGATTGCAGAGCAATTTCATTAGCTAGTGTTTGTCAAATACTCGTGCAGTGAAGAAACCGTTTTGCGAGATAACTTACGTCATGTTTACCAAACGTGATGCTATTGGAACTTGCCCCGTCCTTTTGCTGTACGTCTATCTCCTTCTTCCTTTATCTCTTCTATCTAGTTCTTCACCTTTTCAGAAATCAATCGAAAGATTAATAATTAAGATTAAAGGAGGAGGAGAAAGGTTAACAGTAGTCTTCCTTCTTCTCCGCGTGGACTCAGTCATCCATCCATCGGTTACATAAGCAATATCGTGATAATCATCTTCTGAGTCCGCGACCCACGATCGCCCCGCGCTCGCCCCGCGCTCTTGTCTTTTGTTCTCCTCGTGACTGCGGGATCATGTGGCGCACCCGTTCTCAGTGTGACGGGACCCATGTACATGAGGACGACGTGGCAGTCATGTTCTTGCCAGGTGGCAAAAGAAGATCCGACTCGCCGAATGGGCAGACATCACGTCGGAAGCTCAGCACGTTAAGGCGGGACGTCAATTGCTCGATGTACATGTCGGCATGGTTCCCCGCCGACGCAGTGACGCATTGACGCAGTTCTGGTCCAAGTCGAGGCGTGACCTAATAGAACCTAATAATCTAATTAGCAGCGAAAGCTCGTTGCGTCTCGGACAATGCGGCATTTGCATGCATCGCGCAGTCTTATCCGATCGATCGATCGACAATTGGAAGCCAAGTGCGAAACATGTCGATAGAATCCGGGACTGGGGCTCATGCATCTGACGCTTCGGGCAACGATGAGTGCGATGAGGGGCTGCGCTCGGAAACGCATGCGCACCATTTGTCAATTCGGGGCATTGCGTCGTCGTCCTTCGCTGCATTGCGGGGCTTTGAGTCGGGGCGTCGGGGCGTACTGCGTGGATCGATAGAACCTTACCACGTCAAGTTTGTCACCTGGCCCCCGTTTGACCGGCGAAATTTGGTTGCTGATGTTAGACGGTCCTTCGTCAAGTGCTAGCCAGGCGTTGCTCCCGCCGGTCTTTCGCAGTTCACGTGTCCTTCCTCTTCCGTCGTACCTCGCTCGCTCCCCTCCCACCGTCCCATCAACGAAGCACGCACTTAGTCTACTGCGCTCATTTATCACCTACCATGTGACTTCTGAGCTTGTTCCACATTGTGCGGATTGATAGATCGTTATACTCAAATAAAATAAATAAATAAAAAAATTTTGGTCGAGTTGTAACTGATGGCTCGATGAACTAATTTCTATCGTCCGAATGTGTGTAAGTAGTATTCTTACTCTCTATTTAACACCTTACGCCATGAAGACTATTTAGAAGTTTGATATCGAGATTCAGTTCTTATTTTGACTACTTGATTTCAATCCTTTGAAACCAAGTATGACTTCGATGAGCCAATTCAAACTTTTGTATATATGTGTATTTTGATGTCAACAATATTCTTGAAGTGTGCACGAATTCGTCCGCTTAGTAACACTCGCTTTTTTGGAGGTTGTATTTTTTTGTTAAATTCACTCATGTATTTTGATTCTAAGGAGATTGATCCATATCATTCACTTCGTAATATACTTTCTTTTGTAGGTTCTCGAACATACCCATTCATACTATGCAAAGAGACGTTTATATAAAATTTTGGGTAATCTCAGATGTCAGAACCATATTCTTATCCAAGGCGCTCAAACTGAAACACATCAAAATACACCTATTTTTACAAAACATGAGAACGAATTTGATATAAGTTTCATGAGTTGAACTTTTTATGCAATACATTTCAATAGTTTTGCTTTCTTGCCAGGATTTCTATTCTTGATTATAAATTTCAGATTTTGTATCTCTTATTTTATCCTCAAATATAATTACATTAGGAAAAAAATATGCATAAAAAACAAACAGGTAGAATTTTCAAATTCACTCGCTGAATCAATGTATTATTCCTAAAAATATATAGTGGAAATAAACTTACAAAAAGGTGTCACAGTGTTGCAACAGGTATTTCTTTTTCAAGACACAAATAACGTGATGTCTTAATCAGTACGTTAATCATGAACTATACATTCATTTCGTAATTTTCACAATCAGATTACACGTGATTATGTTTTTAATTATGTATATATGACTTCAACCATCATGAAGTATGCTCTAAGTGATTGTCAACTTCAAATATGGGAAACTGTTTATAATCATGATAATCAATGCACAGATAGATTAAAATGTCAAATTATATCATTTCACCGCTTTTATGCTGTATTTTCTCTTCATAAGCGAATAAAATAGGTTCTAGGTTCACTTCATTGTAGTGTGTAGAAAGTTTCCTTTTCCATAAGCAAGCAGATGAAAAAATGAATTTAGACTATGATCTGAATTTTTTTGGAAAATAAAAAAACTAAAACTTAATCTCAAATTAAGAAATAAGATATTTTCTCTATGGATTACAAAATTTCATTCAATATTTTAAGGAGATTCTCAAAAGTACTTTAACGTGAATTTTTTAATATTGATAGTAATATAATCATTTAAAGAATAAATTTTTTTAAGTCCTCATTATCGGAACCTACTTCAAACAACTTATTTTCTGTCGTAAGAATCGATAAAATCATAGTTATATAAACAATGTTGACGCGATCTACAATGCGGTAGAAAAAATGCTACGTATTTATGTTATTTTTTTGGCCAAAAAAAATATACACTCTCGGATATTGAGCTCATAAAAGCAAGGATCAATGATTAGATGTACGATGATTTCAGGGCAAAGCCAAAGAATGCAGCAGTCGGACTTGAGATGACGTGTATTCGAGCGGGACAACAGATGTCGATGTTGGACATTCGGTTTCGCGGGGAAGAATGCAGAGAGCAGCAGCAGGCAGCCCTTTGAAGGCTCGCGCCTCCGTCCGTCCGTGCGTTTAGCGGCGCTCTGTGCCGTGCTGTGATACATTCCTCGAGCCTGGGGACAACAAAGATCGTCTTCCCCTTGCTCGAATCCACTTCCAGCCAACGGTGTCCCCTTCTGCAAAAGGCGACTGCGCACTGCGCACTGCGGACTGCCGACTACGCTGCGCAGTCGATCCATGTCCGACCCACAGACAGACGCGCAGTGCTGGCCCCCGGCCGGGTGACAATCATCCAGAGCCAAGAATCCGCCGGGTTCCGGCCCAGCAACGACGTCGGCTTTTGGCATGCCGGGATCGCGCCGTAAATATCCTCTCCGCAGTCTGCGAGTCGAACTGCAGTACGATGGATACGCCGTACAGTAACTATGCTGGTTGACCTGAGCACGTCGTACCCGTGTTACGCAACCATGTGGAGATTAATCATTAATGTTAAACGCCGTGACTGAGCTACGTGTACTTTTGTGGAAAACCTTTAGAATCAAACTCGTGCTCATCATACAACAATACAAAAATAAGCAAAAGGTTTTACATTACACTTGAGGTTCTATATAACATGGATAAGACAATGACTTTGATTGTCATTCTGTGGCACACTTCAGTACTTAGCGCTAATTACACATGAACATACCGAGATTAGTGCTATCAGGCCGTATTGTAGCGCACAATAATCAGATACTCAAGGTGTAGAGATATGTATAATATATGAACTCACACGTCCATATTTTGTGTGTTTTAAGCTGTTCACAGTGAACGAAAATGTGAATCGCTCTAGGGTGTAAGGGCGTCATCGTTCTGACGGGGAATATAGTGAATCGACACTACACCCAATTGGTGTGAAGATGTAAGAAAACTCAGGGATCTAGTCACTCGAGTCTGCTTACTTGGAAGATCATTTTGCATTTCGTTCTCTGTAATATAGATAATATATCTTAAGTCACTCTCATGGCAATAGTGGGATAACTCAGAATAAAATTGCTTCGGAAAGTTCTATTTTCTTCTCATTCCACTTGATTCAAACTTCGATATCATAAAGTGTCGGTTTCTAAGGTCGCAGGATCGAAAGTGTTTCGAATGATAAGGGCAGGCAGATGAAACTTTCGAAACTTCTTCCCCGTTTCTTTTTGAACTGAAAGTATTTCAAATGATTTGTGGAGACTGAAAAGCATTTGGGTACAGAGACTTTTTACGGAAGTGTGAGTAGTACACCGACACACAGAAATGTTCTATGGGATTGCGATCAACGCAGTTCAGAACAAGCGCCGCTGCAACGGTGGAGTGGCCTCGAGAAGATATTGCTCGAGATGAGGGTGGCCCTCATGACTGTACCGAACCAGATCTGATTCCAATCCTACACTCAAGTCAAGTGATATTTTCGATGCAGAACCTTTGGTTCGAGGCGCTCTGAATTCTTTCTGTGACTTGCCCATCCAGTCATAGGGCGACCATGTTTGCCCTCTCACTTGTAGAGCCCTCCTGAAGAGTTTTGTCAACTTCACCAGTGATGTAGCTCTTTACGTCTTTAAAGTCTCTCGAAACCTCGTATCCCTTCTGCATGGGAAATATTTTCAACGGTAACATCCATCTCAGACCTCATCTTTTACACGACAGGCATTGTTTGTATAGATTATATGAATATATTATATAACGAGGTTTATTAATCCATACTTGTAACTGTGTGTGTGTGAGTGTGACGCTAGTCACCATACGTGACCAGCGTGCGCAACTACCGAATCAATGTGTTCCCCGGTAAAAAAGGTGGTCAAAAAAGTGTATTCCATCCAAGAGCTGTAATATCCCGCTTTAGTAGGAACAAAGCTTGTGCCCCGTCATCATAAAATTCTATTTCGTTGATGATGTGAAAAGAACAAGTACTGGACTTACTGTCCACAACAATGTGTTACTATAGTTGGAATTGCTTGAGTCCAATTACATGGAGTTAGTGTGGATAACAGATTAATCAGATTATGAATCTCAAGCGAGTAATCACCAATCGGTAATGGGCCAGACAAAATCGAGGTGACCTTTGTCTGATAACGGACTCGAGGAATCGAGCCAGTCATTCCCAGTCGTACAGTTGTCGAAGTCCAGGATATTGAAAGCGAGCGAGACCCCGGGACTTCCAGTCTGCTCACGAGAGATTCGGCTTTATTAAGCACTCAGTCTCGAAGAAGTTCGGATCTTTTGAGCCTGGACACTGAACCAACGATCGATGGATCGATCTACCGAATGATATCTGCAGTACGTTGAATGTCTTCCAGCACCATCATGGCCACAACCAGCAGCAGACAGCACCACCGCCATCGGGCCAACCACGTAATGAAAATATCTCCGACGCCCCGTAACTGGTCGCCGATACACGCCACCGGCGACGGCAGACTTCGGAGCTGACTTCGGACGAGAGTTAGAGAGTTACAGAGTGAGAGAGTTACCGAGCCGCCAACCACGACCCGCGGAGATGCAGTAGACACTGATACCGAGTGAGTGAGAGAGAGAGAGAGAGAGAGAGAGAGTCAGTGTCGTTCTCTCTTTAAGGGTAGGCAGCGGGGGAGCCTGGGGAGGGAGCCATAACAGATCCGTTCCGTTGGGTCTTCCAATACAGTTAGGCGTGCCGGGGCTCCACGTGTCGGGCGAAGAAGCTTGACAGCCAACTGGGTTACAAGATGGTGACCTGGAAGCGCGCGTCAGACCCAGAACGGGGAGAGGAGAGGCCGACGAGACGAGTAAGGGAGTGAGGCAGCGAGCTCAGCTCGCACTGCACTTCACTGCACACACACTCTCGCTATCTATCTCTCTCTCTCTCTCTCTCTCTCTCTCTCTCTCTCTCTCTCGCGCGCGCCTTCTCTTATCTGCACACATTTGCATTGCCGTCCGTCTTCGTCTTCTGGCGCGACGCATGGTTTTCTCGAGCACGCAGCTGGGTCGAAGAGGTCTGGACCGAATTGGACCGCGCTGCGCTGGGGTTGCTGCGCGCTGGAGCGCAATCTGCTGATTCCCGGTGCCCATTCGCTGGTGTCCTCACGTTCGTCGTTGCTATCGTTGCTGCCGTTGCTGCCGCCGAAGAGCTCCGTATGCAGCAGACTCGTCGTTAGTGGAGCTTTGTGTTGCGGCTTTTCGATTATTAGGTTCGGTCGTTGTAGAACGGGGGTCTCGGGGCGGGGAAGTGAACGGAGCAGAGCTTCGTCGTCGCCATCAGGAGCACATTTGCCCGTGTCCAAGTAATGCATTCCAACGTTTGCCCATTCCAACGTTTTCTGATCTTACCTTACAGAAGTGCGTCCCTCTCACGCGGTTCCGCAAGCACTGGCAGAGTGCGAACGACGACCGAACGCACTCGGACCCTAATTGGAAGCAAGCGAGCGAGCGAGCAAGCGAGCAGCGAACGCACCAATAGGAGAGTCGAGTGAAACGCCCATGGCGGTAAGCACCGGAGAAGGAACCTTAGCATCACTTGAGCCTGCAGCACCTGGACACGTCACAAAGCGTACCTCGTAGACTATGATCAGTATTTTGCAGAGAGAAAGAGAAAGAGAGAAAAATCTTATCGTGTTGACCGATGCTTCTTGCTGACTGGTCGGTCCCAAGTGATGATTTTCTGTCATGTCCATAAATGCCGTAGTCCATGCATTCACAGACTCTTTGGGTCAGTTCGTTGCTCGAAAATTGCTGGCTCGAATGTCATCGTACATTTTTTATCGCTCTTCTGCAATCGTTCACCCACACTCTCGAACGCGCATTGAACGAAATCCGAGGTCATCGTCCGCTAGAGCCTCCATCTCACAGTCCAGATGGCTGGTCCGGAGCTTCAACTCTTGCAGGATGTCCTCTCATCTGAGCCCTGGGCATCCGCACGCTCACTCCGACCGTCGAGGGACTTGTGCAAGATGAAGCCGGGGATGGATGCTTCAGGTCCTGCTTCCCTCGGCGGAGCAAATGTGCCAACCCCGAGCCGCGTGATTTTCCGCGGAGAGTTGGCGCATGTCGGAGATGGACCGATGGACCGATTGATTGATGGATGGGCTAATTGATGGGCTGATTGATCGATGGATGGAATGATGGATGGATTGATTGATATGACGATTGATTGATGAATTGATGGCCTCGGTCGGGATCTGGGCGGTCGGGTGGGCGGGAGCAGAGAGAAGCTCACGGGGAAGGGGGTCGGGCATTGGGCGCAGTTGCAAGGCGCGGGCTCGAGCGGCGATCAGGAGAGTCGCAGGGCGCGGGCGGCGGACGTAATGCCGGCGGAGAGCGGCGCGACGGCGGCGGTGGTGAGCAGCCGCGCGACGAAGAACGACGCCAAGGCCATCGAGCAGGCGACGAAGGCGCTGATCACGTCGCAGATCCGCGCGCCCTTCTACGACGTGCACGAGGACATTCTGATGCTGCTCAAGCAGTGCCTGCTGGCGGACCAACGTGGCTTCTGCACCAGCGCCCTGAGCGGCCACGTGGACCACTTCGAGAGCCTGCACGACGACGACTTCGGGTGGGGCTGCGGCTGGCGCAACATTCAGATTATGTGCTCGTTCCTGCTCTCGCAGGACTGCGAGGCCAAGGACGCCTTGTTCCACGGCGCCGGATTCGTCCCCGACATTCCGGCGCTGCAGCGCTGGCTCGAGATCGCCTGGATGAAGGGCTTCGACACGTCGGGCGCCGAGTACTTCAACTGGCAGATTTCCGGCACCAAAAAGTGGATCGGAACCACCGAGTGCGCCGCGCTGCTCCGCTCCTTCGGCGTCCGCGCCATGATCGTCAGCTTCACGGGGCTCAGCGGCGAGCAGCCGGAACCCTCCTGCGGCGGTTTGTCGGTCTCCGGCGGCGGCGGCGGCGGCGACGGCAAGGAGCCGGATAAAGTGCTCAAGCGCCCGCTCCGCAAGTCGAATTCCGCCGACCTCCCGGACGACGAGACGCAAACCGTGGATCCGACCCTGACGGAACTGCAGAGATCCAGCATCGACTGCCAGGAATGCGGCGAGAGCTCCCCTCACGGGACCTCCCGCAAGAGCGTCCTCGACGAGGACTACGATCTGTGCTGCAATTGCATGGAGAAGGCTCGCATTGCGGACGACGACGATGGCGCTCCCTCCGATGGGGCGACGACGAAGAAGCGCGAGCAGGAGAAGCAGGAGAAGCAGGAGAAGAAGTCCGAGTGCCAGAAGGATTCGGTCGTGGTCTCCGCGTGCGCCGCCGAGCCCGAAGAGAAAGAGGAAGGAGAGGAATCCGAAATCGACTCGACGATGAACGAAATTCGCGACTCGTTCAACGACGACGTGCACTGGGGCATCAAATGCAGCGGCTGCGAAACGAAGCCCATTCGCGGCGCGCGGTACAGGAGCTTGGTGAACAAAGAGTGTGATTATTGCGGTGAGTGTCTGAAGGGCATTCTGGCCAAGGCCAACGGCGAGAACGGCACGCACGAGAATTTCATCACCGTGCAGAAGATTCCTGCCAGCCGACTTCCCGACGATTCCCCACCCCGAGGCGGGAAAGATGTGCAGAACAGGAAGAAGGCCGGAACCGGAGAAAATGAAAACAGTTGGCAGCTGGCTGACAAGAGCATCAACCATTATCATCTGATCGAGTGGGTGTGGAGCTACTTTTCCGGTGAATCGTCCTACCGTAGCACCCCGGACTCGCCGTATCCGAGACAGCCTGTTGTGATGAGCAATCGATCGTAAGTGATGCCTATGATCAATTCGTTTTTTATCAGAGGAAGCAATTTTTAGTGATAAACACGAATTGACGTGTAGGCAACGATTTGCGCATATGACTGCATTGAATTACTTGCGGGAACAATGTCAATTTCGAGCACGAATGTGTATATATATATATATAGCACGACAGTGTCTCCTCAGTAACAGTCTTCAGCTTCAGTTGTCTCGTCTGGTAACAACGAAGACATGTCTGTGTTCCACGAGACATGACGAGATATGTCAAGCGTCGTGGCGCAATTATTGTAGATTCACTTCAGAGCAGTAGAGTGTTTCGAACGTGCCGAATTGAGTTTAGTGCGGAGGTTCAAAATGTCTTGTTTTTATGGAGCAACGGTGATTCAAGAATGGCCACAGCTTCTGTGAAGCGCAGAGTCGTTGTCGGTGTAACCTAGTGGGTACTGACGGTACTGACGGTATGGATTTGACAACGTTCTAATGCATATGAAAATCCAGACCCCTGTACTTCCAGCATCGAGGCCATTCACGAACAATCGTAGGCATTGAGCACCGGCAACTGAGTGACAACTCAGAGGAAATCAATCTTCTCATTCTGGATCCTTCCCAGGTACTGTTATCGTCCCCGTGATATGAAACACGATAAGAAATCGATCTTTTATGACATGAAGAGCATTTGTCTGGTAGCCGTCTATGTCAAGTTCAGGTGTATTGCTTGTTCCTTTGACATTCGTAGTAGGTCTAGGGATATCCACTTCGACAAGGTGCAGTTGTGAGTAGAACAAGTATCACGTGATGGACTGCAGATTTGAGAGGAATCCGGAATGCCCGGAGCTTATTTTCGTGATTTGTTGGCGTATCAGCATCTCTTTCCCTGTCAGATGTTTTGCTTTCCAGAGATTGTTTACCGACCCTGGTTTTCTTTCTTGTAGAGCTCGGAGTACTTGGCCAAAACCCTGCGAGAGAAAAGGGGATGGAAGAAACTGATTGGACACGACGTGCATACTCTGAAACAATCTGAGTACCAGGTGATGAGATGAATCAATGAAGCATCGTATGTCTGAAATCTGGATTTATGAAATAGAGGCATTTTACGAGGCATCTTCTTTTTCCGCGTCACTCTCGGAAATCAGCGTTCGCGTGGTTGTCCACCGAAATAAGGACTTTGCGATTAGCCAACGAATTGATCGATTTCGATAGCGACGGATAATCTCTCTAGTTTGTGTAGCCTTGATTTCGTGAGATCTCGCGCAGCGTGATCTCACGAAATCAAGCTTGATCAGTTGATCAGCTGGAGGTACAGCTGGATCAGAGTTTGTGCTTTCCTCGCTGACTCCTCACCTGACACAGTCACAGATGTCCACAGAAGGGCAATTGTGAACTGTACTCGACGCGATGCTCTCATTGCGTCCTGACTAGAACACGGAGAAGTAGATGCTAATCAGCTGACACGTGATTTCGGGTTGCAGCTGTGCTATGCAGAACGCGGGATCGCCCAAGGCGAAGAGTTGGAAAACCTCAAAGTCCTCAACAGCCTTAATTATTCTACCTACACAACTGTGAGATCCGATGAAACCGACCCACCTTCTGCTTCTTCATGAACGTTCTCTGCACTAGTAGATCGAAATCTTATAGCAATTTGCAGCGACGCAGAATGTGGTCATATTCTGCCCACCGCTAATGCCTGGCTGGAGAATATGAGTTGTGCCATGAATGCTTATGCTTAGGATCAGTGAAATCTTGCGTCCGGCTAACCGACCCGAGCCTCGAGGACGCGACATCCATCCTGATTCTGTATACTTTCCCTTTGCGCTTCGTATGATGAAGAACCTCAGTCAGGCCAAAGAGCAATTTCAGACAAGAAAACACGAGCTGGGAAGACAACTCTATGATGATGCGTCATTTCTCCTTCTCATCTCTTATGTCAATAAGTTCCATATCTGGACTTTGTACTGTGTTTGTATCGGCACTCTCGCCACGAGTTAGTTAACTCATCTCCGGGTAACGTGGACGGGATATAGAGGATCACAGGCCATTTACTGTTGATACTGTTGTGCAGAGAAGGAAGAAGAGGAAGTGATCTTTCTTCCGGCAAAAGAGAAGTCGCATGGCACGGGGCTGGAAGGGAACGCCTGCCTTTTAGTGTATAGAGTTCTTCTTGGAAGTGCTGTGGTCCCGATTGCTGCTATTTGAAATTCTTCTTTCTTAGTGGCAGTAACCGATCGGCCAATCTCCTCCTTCTTGTATGTTCTCAAGATCATTCTCACAATGCTTTTAAGTCGCCACAGAGTTGGAAGGTAAAGAGTACATTGAAGATGGAAGAAATGGATTTTGGAATTCTGCATTTCGAGAAAGCAATGTCTCGCTAGAAAGTCCGTCCACGACAAGTGAATTCCAAGTAGAAAATCATAGTTCCAATTCATAGTAGATATGTAACGGAACATATTTTTGTGCCGACCAATTCTTAGCCTGTCTAATTACACCATTGAATTAAGGTAGATTAGGCCAAATGGTCCGCCGTGTTGGTAGAAGCGGAAATTTCTTCCATCTGTAGCTCTAGTTCTCGTGCACGGATCTTTTTGAAAATCATTGTCCAGCAGAGGCTGTTTTGATAGGAGTGAGGAGAAAATAGGCCATGCTTCGATGCTTTGTACAGCCGGAGAAGCAAGAGATCGCTTCAACCACTACCTTGTGTGTATGATAGATTGTCGCATCCACATTTTGGACACTTGTAAAGATTCTGAAGTGCTGTTGTCAAGCACGCGACTTCATCTTCCATCTCTGCGCTCTGAGTACACTCTTGTCAAGGAATAGAGTGAAAGGAGTGACAAAATGAATGTTCAAAAGAAATTTTGTGGCAAGAGGAACCGATTTTCGAAATGGATATGATCTCAGTACTGAGATTTCCTTCGTTATGTCGTTGATCGCCTCGTTGCTTCTCGTTTTCTCGCGATCTAAAATTAGACACTGCAGCCAAATGTTGCGATCAATTTCCTCTAACCAGATTTTGAGCAAAAGGGCTGATATCAAAATATGACCTTAGCGGAAAGTAGGCTTATTGCTGATGTGGAGGTGAGGACAGAGAAAAAAAAAAGGTCGTACTGCAGCCAAATGTTGCGATCAATTTCCTCTAACCAGATTTTGAGCAAAAGGGCTGATATCAAAATATGACCTTAGTGTAAAGTAGGCTTATTGCTGATGTGGAGGTGAGGACAGAGAAAAAAAAAAGGTCGTACCTTCTCACTGGTTTTCTCAATTTCGCCATGGACGAACAGCAAAGATTCGCGAAGACCTTCGGTGGGATTTGATAACCCGTCAAGATCCTCAGGTAGCGTAGCTTCAGGAACCTCTCCTGATTCATGCGTCATTTAGAAAGTGTTGCCATTTCAAAGGTAAAGTAGTGGAAGGATGCAAATATAGTGATCATAATCCCCGCGGTTGCGGTTGTAATATTGACTGAAGGCTGAAGACTACTCTAGCTATCAGAAACCCGACGGAGAAATAAATATTTTTATTCCATGGCAACCAACCAACCTCCAACGATAGTCGACTGATTTTCCGTCTTCCGTTTCTTGCATCCATTGACATCAGCAGAATGTAGCCGTCTAGTATACTCATACATGTTACGGGTGTTTCGAATCACAAATGTCGAATAACATCAGTCCACAGATGAGTAGTCGAGTCACCCAATACAAAGATAAAGCAGTTTTTAGACTGCATGGCTAAGCACATTCAACTTCTTTACACCCTCCATACAAATAGCGGTATTGTGGGTGTGTCAACACCAATAAAGGGTGCGTAAGGTTTTCCATTTCTTTCGGGATTACTCCGTCGTTTCATAAAATTTATTACATCCTTTTCAACTCAGGTGCATTGCACACTGCATTCGCCTCAGCTATGACAATTCATCCACTCAATCCAAATATGGGAAAAGCCAGTTCCTAACCACCGAAATGTACACTTTTAGTGCGGATGCGAAGTAGTGTGGTCCGACTTATAGAACTGTGAAGGGAGAATCCACATCTGAGTATGGACCAGATCAGTGAAGGTGAAAGTTTCTCGAAACAGATTAAATATCACCATCTCATTCGGGAGCTTTAGAAACTTGACCATATAAGATATATCGTGAAGTCAATGATATCTGCTATTTTGATCATCCGACGAAGATAGAATACCTTAAATCA
Organism: Marchantia polymorpha subsp. ruderalis; assembly: GCA_037833965.1. Classification (NCBI taxonomy): domain Eukaryota; kingdom Viridiplantae; phylum Streptophyta; class Marchantiopsida; order Marchantiales; family Marchantiaceae; genus Marchantia; species Marchantia polymorpha. Next base: position 2,963,051 of record AP031357.1, read on the forward strand.
AGGTGAAGCTTTTGCAACGTCTCAATGATGATGTTTCTGTGGTTCAAAAAGGAAATATTTCAGCGCATTTGCATGGTTTCAAGTATCTGTCAGCTTCATTGAACAACATGATTGTGGTACCTCATGCTTGCATGTTCGGCCTGCGTATAGCCCCCAACAAAGCAGAAACAACCACAACAACCACAACCACGAAGACGGGTGAGACACACCGAAAAATGGTAAATTTTCGACCAAAGTCCATTGCCCTTCAGATTAATACTTGATGAGAACGGAAAACTGCACGATGCATTTTGAATACGACCAATACTGAATCTACAATCACAAATGGAAGTGCTAAATCCATGGTTCACGCCTAACCTGCATATTCTCCAGTTCGGATGTAGCTTGGTTGATTTGGGCATGAAGAAGACATTCCTTCTCCTACAAGTATCCACGGTGGCATTTAGATTGCGTGAAACATTGTTTCGAATCAGATGTGCATGAGGAAGTAGCAACACAAAGTTTTCTTTTCCGAAAGGTAAGTTGCTGGCTCCGAAGTACCTGTTGAATATTCAAAGCAGTTTTCACTGCAGTGCACTCGGATTTTACACTCGTGAATCGTTCCTCCGTGAAGAACTTCATCTTTTTCAACCGTTGCATCTCTTGGAAAGCTGACTCCACTTCGGATGCCAGGGCAATTTTCTTCTTCCTCAAATCTTCAAGTGTAAGCTCTAAATTCAAACAAGGTGGTAAGGATTCAGGATCCAAGAAGAAAGATACCATTAGCTCATTCGTCTTATTTTCGTTATGCGAAAAAAGGAGCGAAAACACACTTTGCTTAAGTCGCTCTTGAAGTCATAGTCAGACATCGTCAGTCGTTATTTGTCGCGTATGACAGAGTGCTGTGGTGGAGGTTGCAGATTTTTGACGCAAAGATTTCTTGATTTCTTGATTATCATCCTCTGGCTAGCTTCTTGAACTATTTCTTTTTCTTGATCACCTTCACTGATTAATCTATGTCTATGGACGGTTTTAATCTTACAAAATGATATTTAATGCCGGTAGCTTTGTTAACCGCTGTGCATAGGATCTACATACGGTGTGAAGCTTCTACACGCATTCATTAGTGAGTACGATTGCTCAACTAATCCCCGTGTTTTATAAAGGTGTGTTCATCGGCATCTCCTGGTTTATTTGAAGAAAAAGCATTAAATGAAATTGAAAGCAACATACAAACCCTTCACGACCCTAAAATTGCGGTAACATTTTAGACTTCTGACTCTATGTCTGAGACGTGAATTCTATGCCGAAGAAACAAATGAATATAGCTGTTCTGCAATCAGTCCATTCTCTGTGTGATTATTTGGTATTCTACTGCAAGTCCACAACATTCTCATCTCAAGTTCCAAGGAACGCAATCCACATATGACCCAAATTCAACGAGATGCAAAACGAAGGAGGATCGAACCACCAAGGCGTCCTTCGTCTCCAGAATATAGGACTAAGCTCAAGAGCTCCAGATGCGAACTTCTTTCAGATCCTGTCATGACGCAGATCCGAGAAAGAACAAGACGAGGTTGCGACAATCTTCGATGCAAGCTTCCCCAGCCCAGAAATGCAAGACAGAATGCAGCGAAATTTTCAGCCCAAAAGAGCTTTCGTGGTACAAGACGAGCCCGCCGAGCAAGCCACGACTGAACTTGAACCCATCTTTAGGGTTATTTAAATTCCCGCCCAGGTCGATAGCTGGGCGGGAATGGGATCGTCGTTTTCACATTTGGGGTTTATTTCAACCACTTCACTGCCACTCATTTTCTTATGTTCCAACTTGAAAAATCAAGTGCAATGAATGGGCGAAAGACATATACACTCATGAAACTGGCACACAGATTTTACTAGTCTGTGCCAGCTTTATATTTCTCTATCAATATAATCTCAAGAATTATTATTCACTTCAAAAGATTTCTTCTATGCATTATACTCTATAAGCACAAGGAAATTTAAATACAAATCTTTTACTATATTGTAATCCATAATTTCTTCTTTACACATCTAATTTTTTTACATACATTTGTGTCCACAAGAAATACACACATGCATCTACAATGTAGTCAAATTTTTTTAAGTGACATGTGATTCCAAAGAATCAACACAAAAATTCTGTCGTTCTTTTCAATAAATCTACATCCACCCAATACAGAGAATCATTTATTGAAATCGTAAAGTGTGGCATTGAACGCTATAACTTGTTCTTGTATACAGTAATATATAGATAGTTTTAATCATTCATGTTTAAACTAGATAAAGTTAAAGAGCACTTGATTTAACTCATAACAATCATAGTGATATAAATCACTCTTGAGAAAACCCAACATATTTCATCATAATCCTCATCTAACACTAAACTTTAATCATCCCATCATACAAAAAACCACCTTGAATCATTTCGTAGGGTTTAAGTATAAACACTTAGGTTTTTAGGCGTATATTTAAATCTCTAGAGTATAGATCTCAAATTAAAATCCTGGAGTTTAGGATGTAGAAATCTTAGAATTCGGTCACTTTGAGAGAGGAGCACGTAGTCCAAGCCCATTGTGTTTAGCTAAGCTTGGGTTAATCCAGTGCGCCATCTTTCTCTTCTTACTCTTTTTATCCCTCTTCTTTGTCTATTTATTTCGTTGCAAGAATGCCATAGATTCTGCTTCTCTTGATGCTTCTATGCTGATGCTGCTCCGCCTTGCTCAGGGCATAGGAATGCGCGAATTAAATACTTTCAAAAGGTCTCTCCAAAAGCAATTGCGCTCGAGCTACATATAATGCAGCAATTCTAAGCAGCTCTCGGTGATGCTCGCATCTCCTACCGAGTGTTACGCCAGAGAAATAGGTTTTACCAACAGAAACCATGCAAATAGATTGCTTGATCATCAAAGGACATAGAGTTTTGCTTGCTTCCATGCTGGATCCATGCTCGGCACGTCCTTGGCACAGATATTTAGATGATATATATATATATATATATATATATGATATTTAAAGTATCATCTAGATATATATAGATGAAGATTGTCCCAACCCTCGTCTTGTTCTTTCATCGGATCTGCGTCATGACAGGATATGAAAGAAGTTCGCATTTGGTTCGCTCTTCATCTACGTATATCATATTAATACATCTATCATTTTAGAATATAAAGTATATATTTAAGATATATAGTATCATCTAGGTCTAAGGCGTGCTGACTTGAGTTATTCTAATGCCCACAAATGCGTCGTGACAAAATCTTGTTCGCAACACCGGACACGCTTGCTCGGACTAAAATAACAAATGTGTGTTTTAGAGTAAATTGGCTCCGCGAGAAAGCACAAAGAGCATCTTCGACTTTCTTCTCAACTCGTCTGGAGACTGATGAAGATTGCGAAGGGAGTTCCTCGGTCACTCAAACGTCGAGCCAAGCTTTGACTTGGAAGAAATCTATTCATTCGGCAGAGTCACCATTCTTACAGCACCTAGTTGTCTGATGGTGAGTTGGCGATGTGATATTCTGAGGGAATGGCCAAACTAGCTATCATTGCCGATCTCAATCTCTGGTGCTGGAGTAGTACACGTCATCAATTATGACGATCTCAATCTCACCTTGTCCGACGACTAGGCCAGGTTCTCGGTACCTGTGATATGTAACACGCTGCTCTTGGTAGATGACATCCCGGTAATCTTGTCCTTGCATGCAATTCTGAGCGTCAAGTCCAACGGCCATATCACAAAGCTAAAACAAGCAAAAGCAGTCGAACTCGAATGAAAGAAAAACAGAAGACGGCGACAATTTGCTGTACCTTTTTTCTAAACTAAATGTCATTTTCAACTGAGAATTATGTTTCCACATTGCAGCAACAATAGTTGCGTTGTGGTAGAAATTCCTTGTTACGGACAAAAGCATCATTCTGATATCAATCAAAATCCGAACAGATCAAACACAAATAGTAAATTCAAAATGCACTCATGTAGATATTTCACATACTTGATTTGACACGGCGGGCTACGTTCACGGAATACAAAGGTTTTTTCTTAGAGAAAACTCTAATTTGGGTCATTCATAATTTTATTGAGCTCTTTTAGAGAATGATTGTCTGCGTTACCAAAAGAACCTGAATTAACTTCTAACAGTTACTACAAGCTTCTTCAATGAAAGAAATGTGAAAGAAATAGCTGATTAGATGGAAAGATACTTTCTTTTTTTAAAAAATCTCTTATGATTCTTTGCATAATCATGTAATTTTTTCTTCGCAAGATATGATATCATATCTGTTTGTGAGTGCACAATTCTTATTACACTAGATGCCATGATGCATAAATTTTTCTAGATATTGTTTAGTATATTTCACACAACGTCTTTTCATTGCTCTACTCCTTGCACTCTCATTAAAATATAATCTTATCAGAAGATGTAGTATTAGATTTTCTTTGTGTGTGTGTGTATATATATATATATATAAAATCTAATCTTGACAGTTTGAGATGATATGAGCTGGAGGATATGCATCTCCTCATCACTATACTCTCGAGGCCTAGCCCACGATCTCCCATTGGTTTTGGTTTTTTGGTGGGTTTGATAGTATCTTCCAATAGGCACAAGATCCATGTGCCCCCATGTACAAAAGGTAGACGTATATTCGTCACAAACCAGAGTGGATATAAGCGCAAGGAGTAAGAATCATACATTTCGCATGCGGAGAGGAGACTACGATTCTAGATAACCGTCGAAAATGTCAAAAAGGTTTCCCTTCGCTACGCAACACGTTTCTTCCAGCCAATACGAAACAATCTTCAATTGTTCGAACATGTCCATAATGCCACATTACCAACTGGATTTCTTCCTAAAGACAAACCACTTTGTGTCAGGTACTCTTTAGAACCCATCTTTTCTCTTGTCCTTCAGAAATCCCGTCACCTAAAGGTACCCTTTCTCAACAACCACAGCAGTTACTTGACGTCCAAGCCACAATTTAATATAGAGACATGGAAAACTCCACGAGGAAAATAACCGGAAAAGTAATATTTATCTCAAAACCTAATACTAGACTGTACATAAAACCCTAAGTCTGGCTGGCAACCATCACATATAGCTTGGGCAGAAACATTTATATTCGGCATTGGGACTCGATTTCATCAACACTCCCTCCTTCCTCTTCTTTGCTCTTCCTTCCTTCGTATACTCCAAGGCATGAATTCATGTGGAGGACGGGTCACATCCATCTAGGAACTCTCTGAAGTCCTGGCTTCTCTATCCTTCTGGTCTGCAAAGGTTTCTCCTGATGCGGTTTTTCTTTGGACTGGTTGATCGATTTTGAGTGAGTGATGGTGCTCAGTGGCGTTGTTGGGCTTGAGTTCGTGTAGTGGGTGGTGTGGTTGGGGTCTGGGGTCTCGGAAGGCGGACCATTTGTAAGAGTGTCTGGCATAAAGTGGTCTCTATTTTCGAATAACATGGATGGAGCCTGTTGTGGATGCCATAGTTGGGTCCACGGTCTTCCTTCTCAATCAAAATACATCTGTTATATGTTTGATCTCATCCGATTGCTTTGATGCAGAGCATTTCACGTCATTCACGATCCTTGCTTCAGAACAAAGGTTACCTCAAACATGGCTTTATTTGGGTTGATCTCTGTCTGAAAAGTTGGACTGGCTTGCTCCAAACGCATGTTGAGTATAGTCCACTACAGGTCAGAGCAGATGCGTGTAATCATTTATCACACGTTGCAATTGAATGTGGGTGATTTGGGCATTTACCCCATGGGAATATTAGATCGCAAGTCAACTATATCAATTTCGCATCATCTTTGATTTTCAGTTGTAAAAGCTTCAGGCTGCTTCGTAGCCTTGACATTAAACTGCTCTTGACCATTTCTGTGAGCCCGGCAATCTCCTTGTTCAGGAAATTGGTACATTGTAGACTTCAGTCAGAACTTCCTCACGGAATGAAGAGAGGAGGATGGCTGCAGAGGTTAGATCGGGAATAGAGGTGTTTCCTCTATTTGTCAGCAGTTCATATGTGGACTGGGAGGATATAACTTCAAGGAATGAAGGAGAAGTTGACATCAACGTTTGTTGGTCCTCTTGGTTGTTTGGCTAAGTTTTGCTCAGCAGTGCAGGATATTGACATGTTCGGTCGTTTTAGCTTCGAAGGACGTGATTATGGATCGGGACAGTCTTCTGTTATGCTCATATGCGTTTGAAAGTGGATGAGTTGAACAAGAGTCCAAAATAAGCGCTCGTTTTGAATCCCATGTACTTCACGTTTTGAACTATTCGTGAAAGGGAGTGTCTGAGAGGAACGTGTACAGTTTTATCTTTTGACTTCTTTCATCCGACCCTACAGGTCGATTGCAATGGAACTGCAAGGAAATGGTGCGATTGGAAAGTCTAGGAAGTGAAAAATTGAACGTTCTCGATAGAAGATTTTCCAGTTCCTCCCTCTCCATGTAAACACTGTACGACATGCTGACAACGTCGTCTTAAGCTGAGGTGCACGATGGAACAGGTGATCCTTCCTTGAATAGTTTCAGTTGATAGGTCATCGCTTGTACCGAGTATCAGAAGCAGGAAAAGATCGGGAAAAGCTAACCTCTTCTTTACAAGTTTAGTCGATTGCTATATGGTTTTTTTTTGCATTTCACTTCCAGATGATTGATTGATTCCGAACTATGCTAACAGAGACTATGGGGCATATATACATATCTGTTGGTTTATGTCATCCGGACGTGAGGTGCAATGGAATGAAAAGGAAGGGCTGCAATTGGAAAATCTAGGAGGATAAAGTTTGAGCGTTCTCTTTTAGATTCTCCAATTCCACCCATTCCAAGTCTTTGCTACACAGCGACTTCGTCCTGTTCTAGAGATGAACTGCTGTCGCTTACTTACTTCATTTGTAAAGAGATCCAGCTATCGAGTCACTGCCTGTATGATTGTGTAGAAACAGGAGAGCGAATACAGGTATTTTTCGTATGTACAAGTTAGATGGAATCTATAGACTAATGTATATCTGATGGAAGACATCATTTTCAATGTTATTACAAAGAAGGGGTGAAATTGGAAAATATACCCGGGATTATTCAAAGGTAGCTTTTCCTATTCCACCCATTCCATGTAAGCTATTCATTTCGACGAGGTAAAGAACGGGACAGGAGGTCGTGAAACGGTCTATTTTCAGATTCATGAAAGGCACAGCTGTTCAAGCGCATTTCGAGAGGACCTGATCATTTCACACTGACGAGGCATCAACAAAACTAGTAGACAGTTGGACATGTACTGCAGTTCTATTCAGGGTACACCAGGTGCTGTGTGCAGAGTCGTTTGAGTTTCATTTTGTGGCCGCTACTATTTAAAGCAAATATAATGTCTTGTCTGAAAACGTATGGGCATTCTCACTAAGTTGCGATGTCGAAAGACAGGAGCCGGATTTGATTAAGTTCTCCTCAATGTGGGTACGGACATTGAGTAATATTCGAAGCTCCTGTCCTGTTTGGAAGTATTCCATAATAGTCAGGTACTTTCTCTAAGGCATGGAAAGGCAATTTTTCTAGTTTATATGTTTAGACTTCAAGGCACATGTTTATCAGGAGAAAAACGCTGGTGAGTAACTTCTCAAAATATGCTGTATCCGCAAAATACGTTGTCTCCTTTAAACATTGTCAAATAAATTGAAGCGGTGAAGGACGCTAGAAAAAGATGAGTCTCGGCTCTCACTGAGGCTCACCAGGAGCATTTATTGGTCCAACTGTAGCATTGAACCACAATCAAAAGAGGTTGTTACCTTCATCAAGAGAATAACTTAACTTCTGTAACGTAGAGACTTAATGCAGTAGTAGAAAACACATTATTATGACCGTAATAATAATAATTCTATATTTCACTCAAAGAACCATTTTGATTGCATCCAATGTCACTTGTGAGGATATGGAGAAGAGGTGTTCGTTTTCAGCCGGAAGAAGATGGCAGGAGAAAACTACAATGGGATTACAAGGCAGGGGTGGTATTGGAAGATTCACCTTGTATATATACCCTTGGGTGGACATTCCAATAACGGGCAATATTATATGGTAGCTTTTCCAATTCCACCCATACTATGTAAGTCTTTCATTATATCTCTGGAGAGACGAGAACGATTTCACTTGTGAAGGAGCAATTACAAAAGCGAAGGGAGGAGTCGATTATACAGCAGAGAGCTCAACGCATAGCTTGTCAGTCGGAGCGACAAGAGTTTTCCATTTTTGCACCGTCGTTTGTAGACTGTATTCAATGTGCACATATATTGTTCACATTTGCACAAGTTATCACTACAGCAGCTGCCATTTGTCATGGATACTTATTCAACAAAACAGTCTCGTGACTGCTGTTTCGCAGTTTCTTGTTCTATTGTTTGGATTGAACCTCTTCTTGTTACTCAGTATCATATTTTCTGCGGCATATATGAGTAGAGAACGATCCACAGACTACTCAGAAACTGAACCTTCACGGTCGTCATTAACACCATGCTTACTCATCTCCATTCAGCTTCTTTCCCTTGACTTCTTTCCATGTTATTCATCGCATGTGCTATAAGCAAGGCTTGATATGAGGGCACGATCTCAAATGTCCATTGGAGTGAGTTTGACTTAGAACTTTAGATAAGTGACTTTTTGCACTGCTTATTAATGGCAGTCTTTCCAGCAGTTTCCAGCAGTTTTTTACTCCCAGGAAAGTTTTGAAGGACATGACTGTCCTGTGCAGTGGACAAGGAAGTTTTAGAAGTCTCATGCGTTTTGATGCAAACAGTTAACACTGAAAACCGCTCTTGACTTCGTTTGTGAAGTTTGTGAAGCATTTGGAAGACGTACTTCTGTAAAGGAGGCTGACCGGGACAAATGTCAACGTCGAACACTGTAAATTCGTGACATCAACAGATTTCTGGATCGATTGACAACAGCAACTTTCAGACCATCGCTCGGATTACTAGTATTACCACACATAATAACTGTACCAACTCCTCTCAAGTTCGTTCTGCGCTTGTGAGAATGCAAGGCATTGAGTAGAACTCTTGCGGCAAAAGACTGCTCAGATTACGAAGCTATTCATTCGCCCTCCTCTAAACTACACGTTCACAACAATAGCATAAGGAATAAATATATATTCCATGTGAATTTATGTCCTTGCAGATTAATCGTGTCACGTGTTTAATCAAAGTACAATCCAATATTCAATTATCAAATATATTTTTCTTGGAAACTTTTATCTTATTGTCTTTTCTGCTTATAGAATTAGCAGATGATAGAACTCTTATGATCCAGCAGGGCCATTTCCTAGCCTAAACTAAATTCTTGTCCATACACTATAACTAAAATATATTATGATAATTACATATCTCTTTTATTTATTTAATTTTGTATATGTAACATATGCAACGTAGCACAATGTACTTTATGTTTATTATGAAGAAAATAGTAACAGATTTGATTTTTTTGTAATTATCTTTTACAACCAATAATTTTTAAAATTAATAATCAATGTAGATGTGTTTCATTCTATTAATTATTTTTAATTCAAAATGTGATTTAAATTCCATTTTAAAATTTAAAATTTCATATGTCAACATTATTTTGTGACAAGATTGTACCACCAAATCATTTCTTTTGCTATTTTTCTCTCTATACTTAATCTATTTTTGAAGTAAAATAACATACATATTCGTGAAATTAGTTCTTCAAGTTTGAACTCATGTATACTCTTTGATATTTATTTTAACAATCAAACATATCCATTATGAGTACATATAATATCCAGAATTATTTTATCATCTTTTAATTTGGCATCAAAAACAAGATAAAAAATTAACATAATTTGGTATATTAAATTTAAATTTTAAAAATTTTAAAAATATTTTTAGTGTTATCTGCATGTGTATTTTATATTTTTCTATCACTACAATCAATCAATTTGAATTATTGATAAATCGATCAATTTGATTTCTTGATAAATCATAAAATAAATTTATTGATAAATCATTAAATCAATTTATTGATTTATTGACATAATCAATAAACATGAATTTTTTACTGCCTTGTCATTAGAGAAATTGAATAGTCAAATCTATCTATACAATATTTGTTAATCAAAACAAATTTAAAGTTTAACCTAAAAGTTTCTCACATTCTTGAAATTTTACATTGATTCTTGTAATTATCTTCCAAACATACATAACTTGAGTGAAAAATGTAATGTTTTCAAGATATTTAAGTCCAAACATCTTTCACGTTGTATCAAAATATATTTCTAATAAAATTTCACTAGAGTTTTGAACTCTCAAACATAAGATCAATCTTTAGCTAATCACATAAAATCTGAGTATGATAAAAAAAATAAAATTGTGTTAAAAAATTTTCACACATATACAAGATTGAATACATTTAGTATAACATCATGAATTCTCATGATAGCACATGTCAGAGTGTTTCATGGTTTCAATAGTTTGTAAACAAGGAATTTATAACAAATTGCAAACATGATTGATATAATGGTTGGAAGCTAGGATTGGTATAAAATTTGTATAATTAATAATTTTCAAAATTAAAATATCACGCAAATAGAAGAACTTCAAAATAAGATTTTAAAAAGTAATAACATTTTTATATTTTTTAATTATAAAATATTGATGAAATACATAAAATAATATTTATTCTTACATTGATGAAATATAATTTGAAATACAGTAAACAAATGGATAATAAGAATATGATATTAATTCATGAAGCTGGACAAACAAAGAAGGAATGGGGAAAAAAAGTAGATAATGTAGTAGACTTTTCATACACTTTACACAACTTTTTTTTGAAGTACTGTAAATCATGTGTAAACTAGATTTTAATAATCTTGTTTAACAAGTAATTAAACAAAATTATTTACTTGTTTAATAATGATTAAAGAGTAAATAATTATGATCATGATTTTTTATTCAATGTATTTTCAAATTCAATGATGTGTAAGTATCATAATTACGTGAAGATAGTATCTTGTATATTGTGTATTGTAGTATATAGTATATTATAATAGATAGAATTGGATTCAATATATAGAGATAAGTGCAAAAATTGAAGAAATTTTTTATTTATAGATAACATTCATGTTGGATAATATATAGCAACATTTCAAACCTTGAATTTCACTCAATTTTTTGATTTATACGAAATAAATTTGATAATTTTAATGCTTTCTAAACCAATTGTTTAACATGTTATTTGACATGCATAACAACAAAAAATTGAGAAAGAAAATCCCTCATGTAAAAGAAAGATGACTCAAGACTTGCTGTAAACGAGTATCTTGCATTATTTCAAATTCACATGGACTATCTTATGTACATGGAAATTATTAAAACTCATATAAAATATCTATATCGTACATTAAAAAATACCTGCGGAATATAGTTCATCTAAATTTGACTCTTCGTTTCCATCGCTTATGCTTGTGGTGACGAGACACGAAACGATTTCCAATTTTGGCATCGGGAGACAGCACATCAAAACTATTACACAGTTTAAAATCCTGCATACACCTGTAGAAAACATCCTTGGAAACGACCAACTACAATGCGACGCGTGTGGCGGCTTCAGGACCGGTGTCGCATTCAGGCAGGACCAGAATCATACGACTCGACAAGGCAGCCAGATTTACAAAGTCGACGGTTCCGTGAATTATTAAATGTACGGTGAAGAGCAGTACGTCAAATTACCAGCAGCTCATATTCGGTGTCCATGCACTTCTCATACGGCGGCAGCAGCAGCAGCAGCAGCCTCCTCCTCGAGTGTCCTGCACATTTGGGGCGTAAAAGTAATAATGGTTTTCCGAAGTGGATCGAGGGCCAATTGGTGGTGACATGGCATCCTGCCTGCTTCTTCGGCACCCGAGTGACAGCTGACGAAGAAAGCGCACAGTGCGGATGAGCATCGGGTCTTCCGCTTCCCATTGTCGACACCTCGTCGATGTGCATTGTGCTGATTGTGCACAAAGACATGACAGCTCGAGGCTCTTTCGGAATATGCGCGCTCTCTCTCTCCCAAGGGCAGCGGCAGTGAACCGGCCAGTCCACTTGTCGCCTTTGCCACACGAGAGGGAGGGAGCGGCAATTTAAAATACACTAGGTGGCAAAAACACCCATTGCTGCGAAGATTTCCAGCGATTGCTGGAATCCGAATTTTACGGTATTATAGATTCCACGTGTATTTTCACGCCTTTTTACTCATCGAGGCCTAAGAAGATTCCTCTATGTGGCAGCGGCCTCAAATCATGTTTTAGCTCGAGACTCACGGACAAGTAGCTCACGCCAGCTGTTCCTTTGAGGACCAATTGGTCCTGGGATTTCAGCCAGTTTCAGCTGCTGTTGGGTACAAGAGCTTCGTTCGAGGACTGAGCTTGTCATTCTGGATCTGTGCATCGAAGTGCTCCAGAACTCAAAACTCGCTCGAAGCAGCTTCTTCGAGGATTTGAAAGAGGTTCGTTGCATCGTCTGGAACGAGCAAGATGGGCCCAGCAAGAAAATTAGCAACAGGGCGTCCGAGGGTGTTCTATGGGGGAGCGTACCGTGGGAGAGGCAACTGGCAACTGTATCTGGTGATTGCTTTTGGTTTGTGTGGGACAGCATGTCTGACCTCCATTTTGGCGAAAATGCGGCGAGGCAATATGGAGAACAAGAGGACTTTAGTCAAATGGTCCGTCTTTTTCGCCGTGGCGACACTCTGCTTTTGCCTTCCCGCCATCGTTGTTCTCTGCGGGAGCCCGTCGAATACTGTGGGAATCATTGCCATCGTTAGTCTCTGCTTTCTGCTTTTGCCGATGGTCGTGTGGATTGTCATGGCTCTGAGGAGGGCTCGTCGTATACACGAGAAGAATTTCGGGGTGGTCGAACCAGAACCGAGTGATGATGCGCATGCAGCACCCGCCGGTACCAAATTTGACAACAATCAGTATCCATCTTTCGTGCCGCAAGCCAGCAACCCTTCGACGGTCGACGTCGATGGCAAATCCCACGTCTCAGGCCACACGAAACCCTACGGCTACGGTTGAAGTGGTTTTTCGAGAACCTCTGGGGCTTAACCACGAAGAAAATCATCGTTTCTCTTTGTTTGTGCCAGCCGCGAGCGTCAGAGCCAGAGTTTTCACTTCGTTGCGAGGAGAATTTTCGACAGGTCTCTCTCACATCGTCGTCCGATCGAGCCGATCTTTCTTTCTCAGCCACCATCACCAATTTCTGCCCGACCAGGAGCTTGTGGAAAATTCTCCTCACTTCGGTCGGTCAGAAGAGAAGGAAACGACAGAAGCGGAGCTTTTGAGGCCTGGCTGGCTTCCTTATTTATTACTGGGACTCGTCTCACGGAAAAATTGCATTTGCCAAGAGATCTTTCATTCTTGATGGGCAGGTTGCTGGGAGATGCTAATGCTCTCAGATTACCGTAGGCAGTCCTTCAGTTACAACATCCTCGTGTCTGGATAAATGTTTCATCGGCAGATGAAGATAGAAAGAGTCGATGCGTGCCTTTTGGTGATCGAGACAAGACAGAGACTCAGCTTTTCCATGTACATATGAATCTGAAGCTCTCTCTCCCGATCGTCACTCCGGATTTTACAGATCGCCTCTGAGAGCGAGCTCACAGACGACTCTAATTACACGTAGAGCTGAGACCCAAACTTGGCTGCTTAGCTTTGCTTGTTCCGAAACGATAGTTCTGTCACCACCAAGTATATATGTCGAGAAGAGGGCGGCGGCTCTTGCAATTAACTAAAAATGATTATAGAGCTTGCAGATCCCAATATTTGAGTAGAAGTGAAATTTTTTGGAGTCAACTTAGGTCTTGATTTAATTAGACAAGTTTAAGACAGTGAATTAGTCTAGATAGTGTGACATTATATAAGCAAAGCTGATCTAAACTCCAAGCAACACAAAAATTTGTGTTTTTGAATAAACTTGTGCTACTGCCCTCTTGTTTATTGATTTTGCGATGTGTGTCTGATGTAAATTAAGTTTGGAACTTCACATAACAACATGATATTAATTGAACCTTTTGTGTAAGGAACAAATAAGATCATAATTAGTAGTGTACGAATGTTAGCACAGCAGTTTATTAGGACTGACTTAGGTCATCCAAATTATGAAATGTTTTGAATGCCTTCGCTAGTGATATTAGTCATTCATTTATATCTGGTTTTATTTATTAAGAAATATGTTTAGATATACGGGCGGATGTTTGGCATCTTCGATATGCTGCGTGCAGAAAGACAGAAGAGGAGAACGATAAAACGGATCTTGCACATATGCTTACTTATATCGTGGTCTAAGTGCAGTACGGATGAATTCACATCAAGTTTCCGAAATTCGCATGAAGATGGAAGGATGTGTAATTTCCAGCACTCGCAAGTGATTTGTCAAATTGGAAGTGAAATCCACTCATTCTCAATATTGCTGCTCCTTCAGTAAATGGGTACACGCATCTATAAGCTATCTAACGTCGGAAAAATAATGCACTATTCTTGATCGAGGGCATAGCTCTAGAAGCTCCTAAATGTCTCAAACTTGAGCAACTTTAGTAATTTGTCACGTCGAGACATACGGGGAATGAGTGTTCTGAAGGCACCGGAGAGGAAATCTCGATCTGTATTCTTTTGCTGCTCTGCAAGTACCTCTCGACGAGGAGAAGCTATATGGCAGACCGCGTAAGCACCCGATGTATTTGAGCGAATCATATGTAATCCAGACACAGGTATACCTCTCGACAGATTTGCAGAGATTCAGGTTCTCAATCGGCTAGAACACAGAAAGGTGTACTTGGGTGGGTCAATAATTTCGGCCGGTTAAAGTTAGAGAAGTTACGTCCTCTCTTGACAGACCTTGGTGACACCGACGGTTCGAAAGTCTAATCCTTTCTTCGCTTCTGTCCATTATTCTTCCATTGTTTCGACTTTGATTTTGCAGATCACCTCGACGGAGAGTTGTGAATCATTTGGTCGTCCTGTCAACGGCCGCACGACAAGGATCAGATTCTGCATGGCATAAATCGATGCCACAGAACATCTGAACGAACGCCCCGCTGCAAATGTTCCAAGCGAGCAATAGCAGACGAGTCTCAAGTGCAGAAAATGATTGATGACAACAGATTTTTGAGCCTCAGTGCACGTCACGAAGACCCGACTGCCCGTTCGTTGACAGGTTTTGTGATCGCTGACATCTTCTCACCAAATGTGAGAAGCCGACTTCTCAATCCATGCACGTTCGATGGAACATCAAAATCTGTTGCAAGTTGGACAATTATTCACGTTCGGCAAACAGGAGCTCTTGGTTTTCGTAGCTCTTGTGGTCATCTGCAATGCATGGCATGCTCGGTTTCTGTATGCCCGCCATCCCTCTCTTAATTCCTCAGTCTTGACATATTGTTTTCGTATATAACAGGTGGTGGAAAATCCGCCAGTACTAGTACAAGGCCAGGATCCTAAGAAAATTCTGTCGTAACAAACCTATCTTAACAACAAACTTGCAAATCGGATAGAATAACGAAATTAATATCTTCTTAACCGGTTCAACTCAACAGATGTTTAGATCTTTAGTAATATTGAAAGTTGATATTTTATAGATACTGGTATATGAAATGTGTCATACAGCATCTACAGTATTCATATTATATTCATATCTACTATCAACATAGTGTTGGCAGCTACTCTTTGTGAACACTCTTTCTAAATAAGTATGATCATAACCTAGAAAAAGTCATATCTCTACGTGCTATGTGCACTATCTCAAAAACATGTCGAAACCAATAGTTCATAATGTCATCGATGCTAAATTTACTAAAATATTAGACTCTCTTCACTTAATCGTTCTAGTTATTGACGTCATACTTTCCGCCCATCCAATTTGATGGATTATCTAAATTTAATATCAACATCGTCTACATACATCTCAAGGATAATTCTATCTGCAATCCCAAAATAAAATAATAATAAAGTTTTTAAACCTTCCAACTGGCTAAGCAAATTGTAGATATAATCTCTTAAATAAAAAATATACATATCTTGCACATGAACGCAAAATAAATACTTGAGCCGAACTTCCAGTCATATACCCCCAAAGAAAATTTGATGACAGATTTTCAATGAAAAAGTATTAGATATTCCATTAATAAAAAACCTTCAAGGTTGATTAAGAACAAATGTGAGGAGAAAACCTTGAAGAAAACAAAGGTGTATCATGTGGCTAAATCAGAGTTCTAACATGTGTGGTATAAACATAATACTCCTGCAAAGTAGTGCAATTTCATGCGGAGAATGAACAAAGTCTCGTTGTTAACTCTTTATGTCTAGCGTTATTTTTTTTTAATTCATAATTTATGAGTTCAAGATGATTTATGACTCATAAATCATCTTGATAATAGTTAAGTAAACTAGTTTGTTTATCATATTGTGGTAAATGAAAAGAAGGTTTGGGTTCTTCATGAGTGCAGATTGAAGTGTACGGAACAGTTATGGACATAAATTTATAATCCTACTATA
This sequence comes from Marchantia polymorpha subsp. ruderalis, assembly GCA_037833965.1. Classification (NCBI taxonomy): domain Eukaryota; kingdom Viridiplantae; phylum Streptophyta; class Marchantiopsida; order Marchantiales; family Marchantiaceae; genus Marchantia; species Marchantia polymorpha. Next base: position 2,979,588 of record AP031357.1, read on the forward strand.
TTTAGTCCTAAAATATTTTCATAATTATATCAATAAAGTTTAAGTTATCAATAATATATATTTGGTATTTTTTTGATCTCCGGTGCAATTATTTAAATGATTTTTCTACTCGTGTATACATCAATGTGATCCACTGATAATGTTATGCATCTTTCTCATCTAGATTTGTCTTAAAATTACTATGACACCACATGATGTATCACACATTACTTTGGAAGGCTCTATGAAGCAAAATGAAGCCATAGCAAGCACTGAGGTCAATATTTGCGAAAAATGTTCAGTATTTGTTTCACTATGAAAATACTCGAACTCATATTTCTTTGAATTTTGTTGATACTCATTATACTTTTTGGATACAAAAATTTAAACATCTAACTTTTAATCCCTATTTTTTTATAACTATTTATGCCTAAAATATGATTATGATAGCAAAAATCAAAATCTCTGCAATTTTTCGATTTTTTATATTATTATTATTATCTATTTTAATGATATAAGCTGCAAACTATCATTTGATTTATCTCATTACTAAACTCATGTAATAAATTTTTAAGTTTTAAAATATGCCAAAGTCCTTATTTCATGTGTTAAATGTCTATTTGCCTATATGTCATACCTATAACTTAATATTCTCCATTAATGAATTAATCCATTTTTTCCTCGTGCATTTTTACTTGAATACTAGTGAATTGATATATCACATATTTATTTCTAGTCAGTTAAATCAAGGTGAAATGTAATTCACAACCTTTGACAATGGTTTGGAAGATTGTCTTGGTGCATGCTTATGAAGTGTCATAAGCACTTCTGGTATGGAATTAAATTTATTTTTTTTAAATCACCTTTTTTCTCTTCGCTAAAAACACATAATGATGAAAAATTATAGCAAGTGTTTAGATTTTTAACTTTTCATTAATCTACTTATGATCCAATTTTGAAAGAAGTAATGAAGAAAATCTGTAACTCTATGTCTATATGTACTGACTTCATGTAAACTAGAGTTTACGTCTGAATTCGTACTATTCTTTATCAGCATATTATCTATTGAAGGTTTTTTTACTTTAAGATATCCAATTGTAGAGAGATGAATCAAGCTATATTTACTCTTTTTTATCAAAATATCATGTATTTAGATTTTAACATCCTTGTTATCGTTTAAGAGTGTGGAAAACTATTTCAAACTTCATTTGTTTTCTTCTGGCTTTCCAACTCATCTTCCAGAAAAAAAACGTCAACACTATGTTTACACTTTCGATAGCCTTCAGTTTCACCGTTTCCGACTGATCATCTTCGATTACATATCTCTTACCTTTTTAAAATTTGTCTAAAATTTAAGATTCATCACATTTGCTTATCACTTTCAACAATCAATATACCCAATAATTTATTTTTAATTTTCCAAACCACGTAGAGTATAGTTGAAAATATTATAATCTCCTAGTTCAGTTCTATTTTCATAAGAGAATGATGTACTAACGGTAAGCATTCAATACCAAATTTGACAAGAAGTACAAGTTTGTTATTTAGACTAATTCCTGAATCATCTTGAAAATATAAAATGTGAATCAAACTCCTAGAAGTATGATGAACTCATCGAAATTTTGGAATTTCCTAAGATAAAATACTTACCCGAAATTCGCGACAGATTTGCGGCAATGAAAAACTTGTTAGGGGTTTGAGTACATCACCGGGAAATATTCGATGGGTCGATTTCGAAACACCCAGCCGGACAATCGGCTTCCGCAGCATGGAGCCTGATCTGTCAGTGCACCGACGGGAGGGACATGATGCCCTCGAGCACCCGGTGGACTTGGTGCTGATTCGTGGAACACGGCTATCGTCTGCTGGGCGATCGTTGAGATAATCCAAGGGAAACGGCTCCTTCGTGCTCATCACTGCCGGCGATCCGGCGGCGGCCGTCCTCAGCCAGCTGCCATTCGGGATCAGTAGCAGGTGGACGCTAGCAGCCGTTTCCCCTCCATCTCCCGAAAGTCACGTCGCCAGGACGTCCGCCCGGACGGAGCTCCAGTCGGTGACCGGCGCTCTGACCGGTCCGAGTCCAAGCTCCAGAGCCTTTCGTATATGGATGGACTGAAACTCGCGTAGCACGCGACGCGACGGTGCTTTCACGGGCCGATCATGACTGTCGGACTCGATGCGTGACGTGGGCGTCATAGCCGCGACGTCGTGAGCTCATCCACATGGACAGCTCTGAAGAACATTGAAAAAGGGCACCGGATGGATGGATAGATGGATGGATGGATCGGACGTAGATCGGCGGCACCCCAGCCAAGTTCCCGACCCAACCTCGTAGGTCAGAGTTGCAGAACCACATCCTCCAGAGCTCTGTCGGTGATTGAAGCGGAAGGAGGCAGGAGGCAGGAGGCAATTCGACGTGGTGCAGAGGGTACCACGTAGCTGAGGAGCAGATGACCGTGGAGGGAGTACTGGGTTTTACGAGAGTCACCGGCTCAAAAGTTTGCTTTAATGGCTCGACAGCGAGGAGAGGGGTAATTGAACGGGGTAACAGCCAAGAAGCAATCACATGTACAAGTCATGGACATGCACAGACACCTCGTCGGTGAACTTGATCTCGTACCTGCTTCAAATCGAGCGAAGCAAATGATCCAAGACTATCATTGTCTCATCCATCAATTCCTCAAAATTTCGAGCCATCCACCAGCCAAGTTGCAGCATCCGGTTGAGAGTACAAGGCGTAGCAAGTAGTCACACCCAACGACTCACGACCACACTGGACTGGACTGGACTCTGAAATCTCAAGCACTCTGACACAACCACCATTCGATAAGATAAGGTGTGATGTGATGGGTGAACTTGTAGTGTACGTACGATGTGCCTTTTTTATTTGCATTCAAACCGCCTGGCTATGCCGAAACAACCCCCAACAGCAATCCGATCGACAAAGTCACTTGTGTCTGTCTGTCTTCTTCACTGCTCCCTCATATGAATTCCTGGGTCGTCGTATGACTGAGTCTTCTTCTTCTTCCGAGACCGATCTATTTTTCACAACTCCCACCTCACAGGTCCAGTTGAGGTATGACCAACCTCTGAAGCAGATCCTTGTAATTTCAGGGCAAACTTCAGAATCTCTACTACTACTACTACTAACTGAGTTTGCTCGCAAAGAATGGATGGATGGTGATCAGTTTGCTGTATTTCGAGAATAATTAACGTCTAAACTACTACTGCCGACCCCCTGTCTGCAGCCAGCGAGCCAGCGAGCTGCAGAGAATGGAGGTCTGAGACTAATCGCTTTATTCATGATCGACCGAGAAGCAAGCTATCGAGAGATCATGATCGCCTGTCAGTCTATCAATCTACGTATCGGTGTACAATAATACGTTGATCACCGTAACATGTTTTTTTGTCTACCACTCCTCGAGCCCCTATGATTCCAAGTAGAGGTCCAAGATAGAGGTGCAGCAGCTATCTATGGTGCCAAGGTCGATGGACGAATCATGCTGGCTCTGATCTTCGACTCCACACGTAACCAATTGAGCTGTGGTTGATCTGGATACTAGTATGTGCACACTCGCCTAAACGATTTCCCAGTCCAGTTGTGGGTTGGGGTGGGTTGGGATGGGGTGCATGGGAGGGGCGGGGACGCCCTGTTGCCGTGCAGCCTGCCTGCCAGCCAGCCAGCCAGCCATTCGAGTGATCACGCTCACCAATCGATCGATGCCTCGGAGTCCGAGTAGATCTTGTAGTCACTGATGCTAGTTTCTCATTCCGACGAATCGATCAATAAAAAACTGTTCGAGCTGAAACCTCCTTGTCTCTCTGTCTCTCTCTCTCTCTCCCTAGCTCCCTCCCTCCCTCCCTCTCTGTCTCTCTCGATCCCAGCCAGCCAGAAAAAAAGCTCCAAGTATTGTTGTTGTTGTTGTTGTTGTCGTCGTCTACTCTGAAGCCTGCATATTGAACTGAACAGACCTGTGATGTCCTGCAAGAGTCTTCTAATCCAAGGCCTTGAGCTCGCACTCGTCGGTGAGCCTGGGGAAGGGCTCATCGAAGTACTTGCCGGTGAGAATTTGTTGGGCCACGTATCGGTTGCCAGCGTCGGTGTTGTGCACTCCATCCCACACGGTGTACTTGTTGGGGTCGTCGCACTTCACGGCTGTCAATGTCACTCCGTTGATGGTCTTCGTCTTTCCGCAGTTCACCTGCAAGTTGTAGTTGTACTCCGACGGCACTCCGCAGCAAGCCTTGGTATTGAACTCGAATCCTGCAACACATTCCGCCCCCGCCTTCCCTTTGTTAGCCTCCCCACACCACACCACATCACACACACACACACTCGTCCCACAATTGCTGCCACTCTCGTGTCCGTCCAGTCCTCGCCTTGAGAGGTTGATTCTGAAACGACCCCATGGTGTCAAAACTTACAATCAAGAGCAAAAATCTCTCTCCCACCCACGCATCGACCGTATCAGACCATCGATCGGAGCTATATCGAACCAGAAATGATGAGCCAGATTCTGATTTCGTGAGCAATGAAAGTCAATGCAGATGCAAAGCCATCGAGAGCATGCTTCTCTGATCTACGAATTGATAGTCTGAGGACCACAAGGAGCTAGCATGGACTCGGATACACGGGTGAGCAAGTTGTGTCAAAGAAGATGAAGATGAAGCGATCGTTGTCGAGAGCTTCTCTGGTGATCGGAGAGGTTAGACTGAAACAGGAACCTCGGCAGCAAAATCGAGTCGAGCGAAAACAAACACAAGGAGATTTGAATGGAAAGGTGGGAGTACCGGCAGCAGTGAGGTTTTCGGCCAATTCTTTTTTGATGGTGTAGGTGGACAGCATGTGGAGGCTGATGCCGGGAAGCGAAGCACGAGCTTCGTCCAATTGTTCCTTGAGCAGTCTGTTGAACCACTTGGACGCTTCGTTGTAGTCGACCATGCAGCCATACTCGTCCAGATCTTCGGGCGAGTGAGGAACCAAGGTGAGCATGTAAGGCAGACAACCGTGCGGCTCGATGTCGTGCACGATGATGTTCCTGGCTCCCGCCGAGTACAGCACGTTCACCGCTTGCACGAGACCTGCTGCCACTTGCGGCAGAAACTGCTGCACCTGGGTGATGTTCTGGCCCTTGGTGTACCCGAATGTGAAATCATTTCCTCCCATGCCGATCATGTACAGCCCCGTGCTGAACGACTCCAGCGTCGGAATGCGCCTCAACAGCGACGGCTTCGTGGCTGCACGAGACCACATCTCTCGCCTATCAGTCGGACCCGAAAACCAATCCAACCCAAAACCCAAACTCAAACCCAAATCCATGTCCAAATGCAAATCCCACGACATTAGCCCAACAAATCGAACGCTGTCGTGCAGCATCAATCAGGTCAGACTGCCTTGACCCACGAAAACGAGCACCCGATGGATCAGAAAGCGTCGAGAGCCATGGCGGCTGTCGGTCCTCTCGATCGAAAGACTGGGCCACATGAATTGGTCCAATCGCTGAGCCCCGACTCCAGATCACTTCGTCCTCCGATTCCGTGGGCTCCGGCCGGGGGTCAAAGATTGGACGAGAATTGGGTGGAATTCGATATGGCGCAGACCGAAGGACTCGGACTCGGACTCGGACTCAGACCGGCTGGCTGGCTGAGCCATGGCGCCATTGATAAGCAGGAAGGAAGGAAGGAAGGGCGGGATCGATACCTGGGTTGTTGCGGAGGGCGATGACATCCTGCTGGAAGCGCAGGAATTGCAGATACTGGACGGGCAACGGGAAGGGCGAGAGGTACGTGATGGGCATGACGGTGGCGCCGGCCGTGGCGAAGTTGGCCCCGTGCGAGTAGTCCGAGTCCACGGTCTGCATGGCCGAGTGCAAATTCGGCAGCCCCATGGCTTGACCTGAATCAAAGTTCCACGCATCAAACGCATGAGTCAATCAAACATGCTCGCAAACATCGATAATCTGATCGGCACGGAAAAAAGCAGAAATTCAACCCAATTCACAATCCGCAACCAATGGAAGAAACATTGATCCCCTCCGGAAACTGGAGCTCGATCGATTAGGAGAATTGGCTGGCGGGCGAAGCGATGGACTTCGGGGAAGTCACGGATCGATACAGCGGAAGCGAAGGAAGGGTCAGACGGACTCACACAAGAAGTCGACGAGCAGGCGGCCATCGCTGTATTTGTTCGAAGGTCGGCCGTAGTACGTGTCGCCGTAGGGGGGGAACTCGGCCGGAGTCTGCCGGGGGAAGGTGGCGTGGATGCCTCCCGAGTCCGAAGTGGAGTCTCCGAAATTGAACAGCGCCGGGAAGCAAGCGCCGTGGATCAACGGAGCGAGCAAGATCAACTGCACGAGTCCGACCGCAACTCTCGAGGTCCCCATCTCTCTCTCTCTCTCTCTACTAACACCTTTTCTGTCCCTGGCCTTCGATTTGGTGCGCTTCGGAGGGAGAGACGAGCGGGCTTCAGCTCTCGGTCTTGCAGTGGTGGCTCGAGGTCAATGTCTCAGTCTCTCGGGGCGAGGTGAGAGACGAGATGGCTCCTGGAGAGGGCAGCTGCAGGAGCTTTAGGAGGAAGGCGAGAGTTTTGGCACGAATGTTTCAATGCATGGAGAAAGCAAGCGGCAGATCGGAGCGAGCAGCGCCTTCCAAGGGCTCGATCGGTGGGCCCGCACGCAGGCTACGACGCTCGCTCGCCCGTCTGTCTGCAGATTCGCAGGCGGCCTTGGCCTGGCCTGGCTATGCTCGGCTCGGCTTACACGAGCAGCTCTGCAGAGTTGAGTGCTGAGCACCCTCGCCTGCAAAAGTGGCCGCCTGCAGACATGCAATTGTGCGACGAAAGCAGACAACCGCAAGGCCCTCTTTGCATGCTAGCTGCCAAAGCTATGGCGGCCCCCATCTCCTTCTCCCCATCATGTGGCCTCCACCTCTCTTCCTCCTCGTCCTCGTCCCCCCCCAGGCGGGCCCCACCTTCCCTCCCTCCCTCCCTCCCTCCCTCCCTCCCTTTCTTCCACAGCTTCAGGACCGAGGGGAGGGGGAGGACGAGGACGAGGACGAGACTCCTTCCATCTCATGCTCGATCCATGCTTTGACTTTGTTACCACTGCCTCTGCCTGAAACTGAGCCAGCCACTGATCGCTCACTGATCTTCCTCCGTCGCTGCATCGCAGCCGTTTCCTGCTGATTGACGGGATGGATGGATTAATTAGCCTCTTGCTTTGACCCCGTTCTCGTTAATGATCTTGACGATCGATCGAATCAATCATGACTCTGGCGTTGCCTGCGATCTCGCTGACTTAAACATGATCTAACAATAATCAGGCTATTGACAATTTCTCCTCTGATTCTTCCGTTTCTTCACTTGCCTGCCAATGAGTTTGTTTTTGGCTACATTGCTTCAGAGTCACCTCAACCTCGACTGGAATTGTGGAGCCATGCACATTCGTGGAGTGCTTTTTGTGGAAATACGCCAGCTTCGAATCACATCGAGGGAAGGCTTCATCTGAGCTGCTCTTGTGCTGCAAACCTTTTGTTTCAGATGATCTAAAATTGTTTTGTGTGTCAGACTGGGTTTTGTGGCGTAATAGTAAGCTGCGGTTACTGCCACGTGGATTTCGTTCGATCACCGGCACAAAGACTAGAAGTTGATGTTTGAGATAGATGCAAACGGTCTAGACCTTGATGATGCGATATCTTCGAAAGACCATAACTCGGATGAATTTTCTTGAAATCAGTGTGTGCAACTCGAAGCCTTCTGCATCGGCAGCACATAGCTTTGGAGTTAAAATATCGCAATCAAGCAACTTGCAATTGAAACGAATCGCCTCGACAGGTGAAAGGGGCGACAAGTGGATGGCAAAGAAGAGTTCAAGACCCTATCAAGCCTATTCAAGTAAAAAAGGAAACCAATGTAGATTTCATCTCCAACAATATCTGGATTCATTAAACACATGAGCGTTACTCTCCTTCGTATAGGTGCACTATATCGAAAAACGGAAACACCAATTCTTGACAAGTTCACTTTTTATATTACATTGATACAAGTTGGACATGATACTAGTCCCTAATCATTTTACACCTTAAAGGGAAGAGTCGATTTTCAACTGGTAGAGAGTCTCTCGGGCCAACATGCAAACCGGGTCCATTCTTGGGGATCAGGCAAAATGTCGAAACCAACTTCTGTGAGTCCGAGTCCTTGGTTTCTACAACAGAGAGCTGGACAACAGAACTTGCTCGTTCACAGCCCATAGCACTCACTCGCTCTAGATCTGATGAAATGACTGACTGCTTTCCGTTGCAGGAGTACTCACTGACTTGTACCGCGAAGGGAATTGGATCAGATGTAAGGGTACGAGAGGAATAACAGTTCTAGTACAACACTTTTGACATTTATTGCATACCATAGAATTTAGGATTTAGCATTCCTGGTACAGCAAGAGGGGCATAGATTTCCGACACACCGAGAGACACAGACAGTGTGCCACTAGTTACCCCTTGCTGCCATTTCGTTCAGATGCGCATGCGTAAGGACTACTGTTGCAGCAAAAGTAATGCGCTTCCATGCTTACTACAAAACTGGCACTGCCAACTTGAACTCTCGATGATCCATTCTTCTCCCACAGTCTCGCGATTAATTATGTCACCTCGCATTCAAAGGTGGTCAAACCATCAAAAAGCGACTGAAACAAACATGTGGAGTCTCTAACGAGCATGTTTGCATCCTGGATAGACTCCTTTTCAAAGGGCAGAAAGTCATACTTTCTTGCAGATTTCTCTATCTAGTCAGATTTCTCCCGTCTCGATATCTACCGTCGCACCTGGCTACTTAAATTTCCTCGGGAGCAAATCCATGACTTTCATGTAATAAGTGTCTACACTCTTCAAGTGCCGAAATGTTTCACTTATTCATTCGTGGCTTTAGACTTCATAGGTGAGAAGAAATCTGAAAATTCAGTTAACCATGATTTAAATGGGGTCAGGGTTAGGGCACGTTTCACATGAGATGGATAATCATTTTGGTCCAGTAGGTAATCTTCTCTACATGAAAACTTGCTAAAACATTTGTCACTAGCTTCCAGGGCCTGCAGTAAAACGTATACTATTTCACTACGGGGAAGCTATCCATTAAGTTTCATGTATCAAAGGATTTCACTTAGCCTCGTTCGAAAGTAAACTAAAATATGGGCCTTGCTTACATCACTAGGGATCTGCACTGCTCTCGCCTTGTGCACGAAGGCTCTTTCAACGGGAGGAAGGAACATGGATGAGACGAAGGACCGTTGTGATGGATCTCTCACCCCTAGCACGCAGAGGAGTGAGGCCATCAACGGACACGACAATCTATGCAGTGCCCGTATGAACTGATAATTACGGATATACTATTCGCAGAGCATCCAGGAGGACCGAGAGATCATGTGCCGAGAAGGCTGGATTTGAGGCGTACTCAACGCAATATGTCACGTCATGTACCTCCTCCACAACATCCAGTCGGCTGTATAGAATCTAGATACTCTCCATTACAGGCCCTATGGAACAGTCAACCAATCTCTTTGTCTCGTGGTTGCTCGAACTCATGTCAGTACCTCTCCATCTTCACTTTCCAGTTCGCTCCAATGCAGCTTACGATTCTCCCTCTCATCCAGCTTGATGTGCATAAGAACTCATCGATGGTAAGCTCGGTTGCTCGAAATTATTCTATATCCTTAGAAGTATGATCGTGATTGACGATGTAACCGTAGTTTACCCTTCTTTCAAACGGAGAAAGAGGGTCCAAGTGGAAAGCAAAATCACTTCTACCCCCACACCCTTGATAACCCTTCTTTCAAATAATCCCCCTACCCCCTCCCCTCCCCTCAACCCTCCCCACTAAGGTCACACTTTTTCCATAAGCAGATTCTGCTCAAAGATTACCATGTTAGGGTCAGACTGTCTTTGGATAGATGGCTACTTGAGAGGAGTAATCAGAAAAGACTATGTGAAGTGCAAAGTGTCACGATAGCTTGTTGTCCACATAGGGCCGGAAACTGCTTAGACAGAATCAAGACGTTGTGGAGACCAAGAGGTGTCGATGCAGGTTGAATGCAGGCAACGGGTGAGGCGGGACTGAGCTAATATTGGGAAACAGAATGCACAATATTAACCAATCAGAGTGCTGGTTAATGAAAATTCAATGCTCATAATGTGGCTCTCGCAATTCAAGGACCTACAGTTCTGTAATAAGCATTTTAAATTGTACAGTTAAAAATAAGGCTTGTGGCCTTGGACCTGGAATCTCCACAAGTCCACCACCCATGCACGATGATTGATCCTTGTCCATACAATGGGCCCGACCGAGTCATGGTTTTACTCGTTTCCTCCCACCAGATGCTTGAAAGTCACCTCCGCATCGGAACTCTGTACAGCAAAGCTTTGACCTTGTTCTCTAGTTGACGTTACTGGTCCTCTGCTTTCGCGAAGGACCTTCGGAGGTTTCTCACACAGCGTCCCTTAGTCTCCCAAGAGTTCGCGGGTGACGGAAGCCCCCGCACCAGCTGTGGCCTGGTGAGCAGCTCGCCCGCGATTGGGTTGAATCGAAGGTGCCGGTGGCTCCACAGCAGTGCCCAACTGGATTAAGAGGACTCGGTGGTCTGGACACAATAGCTACGGAAAAGAATGTCACTGTCGACGATCCACAAGCTGAACAGGACGTGTGTTTTGGTCTATCAAAAGCACGATTGCTGTCATAGGTTTGACGCTGGCGGTCAGATGAATCAGAGTTTTGCGGAGAGTGAGAGCCCCGCGAGAAGTACGGCAGCTTTCAGTATGTGTCTACACTTCTCGAGTAGGGGGTAAATGTCCTCTGAAATACAGAGAGAATGACTCGATTTTAGGAGCCGCATTCTCTGGTTAGTTTGGCGAGAATTGGAGTCAGAATTGAGATTCCCTCCTGAACGCTATGAATAAGTATGTTTCTATGCCTGACGCTGATTCGACACCTTGCCGATATCTGCAACAGGTAACAGCATACATTGGATAAGGATCCGCTTAAGGCCAAGCTTCAGAAGCAGATAATTTCGGGTGCTCGTGTGTCATGTGTCACCCTAAAAGCAATGAACACTATTTTCATTTCCGCATAGTGCATCTGTATATAAAATTGGCTCACACATATCTTTGTATCGAAAGAAACCACTGACAAGAACGTGACGAAGACAAAGTTGAACAAAGAATACATTTCCAGTTTCCGTTCACATTTCCGACGCAATGATGTACCCACAGTACTTGGCTCTGGATTACAGTAAAGCCCTCCCTACTAATTCAAGGAAAGGAATCGCGAAGAAGAGCATGAAACACACCAACTGGTCACAGAAAGTTTTAGGTTCAAGGAGGCCGTATCTTGGCCTTAGAAGAGCAACCCCAAATCGTGGGCCGATTGAAGGGGGGAAAAATATGTTCTGTGAGTGAAAGCAGATGGTTGGCTGTTTCTGTTTCAACTTCGACTATTGACCCAAAACCAACACGGAGGGAACAGTAAAGCTTCTGTTCATTTTCCCAATTATATCCTCAATTCCAAGTATTCGAGACTGTAAGAAAATCGCATGGCACCGCACTCACTTTACATCATAAACAATGAAGCGAGGTCTACGCACCCAACATGCAAACTATTCCAAATACCAGACCTAACAGTTTATCATGAAAAGAGTGCAAAGCTATGTATCTCATCTGATCTCATCCATCCGAAATCTTTTAAATAGCATCACTTTCCTAACTGGAGGATGCTGTCTCCAATATTATAAAGAATCCAGGAGCAGGACTTGGGAACAGCATTTAGTCCAAATCGCTTTCCTTGTGAGTTTTTATCTTTGTATTTAACAGTGTTACACTTCTTGTAGACCTTGTGCTTCCAGTCTAGTGATAGCCGTACGCGATGGAAGAAAACAAGCAAAAGAGAAAGCAAATCACCAGGCTTAATCAAAATATGAAAAATCTTTTTATCACACAAAGAAGAGAGATTTCTTTGACAAAATACGTCTTCTACTCTAGTGTACATTTCTGTGGAAACCTAGAGCAGACCAGCAAAGCACTTACATGCATGTAAGTGCTTTGTAAGAAATAGAGTTTTGAGTACACACTTGGGTGAAGGCTTTCGTCCGTCTTAAGCTTCAAGAGCAGATCCGCAGTGAAGACCCATGATTGATCCATGCATGTAAGATCCACTGCACTTTGAATAAAAATTTTAACTCAAATGTGTGGTTCTCTCTGGTACCACAACCAAAGCATAGCCATAGCATAGCATGATTGCTTAATATCAACTTTTGAAATTTCCATGTGGTTCGAGGAGCCTTCAAAAGATCAGCAGCACCAGCACCGTATGCTTTTGAGATCGATGGACGTGATGTCCATCCATTGCCAATAGCAGTACAAAGAACAACGAATATCTGCCCCCAGGAAGCAAAGGAGCAACCCTTTTATATTTTATACTCCAAAATAATCTACACAAAGGTCCATGCAACAGACTGTCGCCACAGGAATGTTAGACATACAAATAGTTAGACGGCATACCCAATTAATGCAAAAGGAGGTAGCCTGAAGGAAGTGTGATAGGGATTGCGATCCAAAAGTTTAGGATGTGGTTAAGTTAGGAAGTGGGCACGTACCAATGCAGATCAGGTCATCAGATTGGTGAAAATAAGGTCTACAGGATTGTCGTGCTCACGAATCACAAAGTAAAGTGATTAAGGAGAATGGAATCACTGGAGAGCAATATCTCACAACTCGTCCTCCTTCCACACGTTTTGACAAGAGCTTTTATTTTGCACAATTGATGGCGCGGTCTGAAAGTGGGAGTGATGGAGCTACTTCATGGGTTCACGGGATTTTGAGGAGGACCTCGTCCATTCCAAATGTACTGTCACCCTGATACCGATACCGCACATCGTACAGTGGCGAGTGGATTCATGACCGTATGTTGAAAGAAAAGTCCCGATATCTCTCCGATATCTTCGGTGCCGTAGTACGTCTTTCCCATCGCTGAGGAAGATGTACTACACTGTTTCCACTTTTGAGTACTAGGCCCTGGTTACCCGTTTTTTTTTATCGCGGTTCATAAGGTCTTCCCATCCTTTTGGCTATTGACTTGGCACCCAGTTATAGGCATTGTGACTACTGCAATGTTGAGTTGTCATATTTAGATTCTATGATTTCATTCCCTCCCGTTCAATATCCTTCCCTCCTACAAGGCATCGAGTTTATCTATTGGGAGAAGAAAGATACCAACGCTTTCGTGTTGGACTTGTGGAGCTCCACACATTTTTACTGGAATATATTCCATTTGTACAATTCATAATTGAATACATTCCACTTGTCCTCGCGAGTCCTGTCTACATCAATCATGAACAGATTTTTGATTCTCTAGAAAGTCACTTGATTTGGAGCTTTTGCTGGTTTCTCTTAGCTAGACCTCCTATAGCTATTTGCAGCATTATAACTTGGAAGACATGATCCGTCCAAGTCTTCAGGGTTGCGTGCATGGTAGTCCTTAGAGAAAGACCAACAACACAATCAATTCTCTTTACAGTTTTAGGACCAAATCATAGTTCGAGTCACTAGCAAGAACTTTCCATTTATAAAATCCAATGGCAGAAAACATTCTAAAGTGAGCTTACACTGGCAAGTTTACAATCCAAGAAGCACTTTGAACTCCAAAACAACAACAACAACAACAACAACGGAGTGAGATCAGTTAAAATGTTGTATGAAGTCTTAAAGCATTCACTGGCTTCTTGTGCAACTTCTTGTTAGAATGTGGAACAGCGATCCAGAGCTCCTACATGGACGGACGACCTGAGGTGGGAGCGAAAGTGGAAGAGCAAACTAGCTGAAAGCGGGTGTAGATCCCAATGTAGAAGTCAAGGACACCAGCATTTGGAATTTAGGAAGGGTTTGTGGCGATGGATCGAGATCATCGATGGCGAAAGAAGAACCAGTGTCATAGATTTGGGAAAGGGGAAGCTTTTGCAGACTTGCACTTTTCGTTGTTGTTAATCAAAGGCCCACATACCTTAGGAGCGAAGGAGCAGCATAGCTTTGCAGTGGAAGGAAGGAATTTCCGCCTTCGACATCCAAACGTTGCATTTGTGGTCCAGATGATTATCCACATGATCTTTTGTCCCCCCCGTACATAGTAAATTCTCAATGATTCACGTGTCAGTTCAAGTCCTTCCGTTCCTGCACTCCTATCAGCACTTTCCTACACTCGTCCGGTCCGCTCCAAGTCGGAAGTATGTCCCGTCGTCCGGCCGACCAACTATAGTCTTTTGTTTCAACCTGGCTGAAGCATATAATGGAGCATATTTCAACCGGTGGACATTATACCTATTATAGTCATTCCATCCCCATGGGCAACGTTGCGAAGATGGCGGGCCCCTTTCATACTTCATTCCAACAGATCTGGATGGCGTGAATGATCATGCAATTGTATATTCACTCATTCTGCAGGAGTGACGGACTTCATGCATGCGACCGACGTCTTGGGCCCACAAGTGTCAGAACATGCATACTTTCCACTCTTTGTGTCCCTAATCACGAGCTTGTCATGATGGAACTTCCTGTGATCAGCATGAGCTATCCGGGTAGAACTCAAGTCCATTCCATCATGTATATCCTCTTAAGCAGGCTTGGAGCTCTCTAGACAAGCAAACCGTGATCATGCCGTCTTAAGGCTCCTTGAGCTTGTCCTGGAGTACTCGCCCATCTATCGGCCTCCAGAGTTGCTTGAACGACAGAGATCGATGATTGCTGAAAGATGGAATTTCCTCCTCAGTCCTAGAGTTCTAGGACTTATGTGACCCGTAACACGAACGAAGCAAGGACTTGGCGATTAGATATCGACATGGCGTTTCGCTATAAGATGTATATGGTATAAAGTGGTGGGCACCAAGGTCAGCCCCGAATCTCAGTCTCGTCGCCAGTTACTGCACACGCTGACGGTCGAAACGCTAAAACATATCCCGGCGGTCGCCCTGCAGATATCCGCTCCATATTTCAGAATCAGTACCGTAGTGCACTGTATTCGTCAAAAAAATTGGCTACCGTCCAGAATATAGGGCTCAAACTTTGAAGGATTTTCACCACCTCTGACTTGGTAAATCAGAAGTATAGATATGACTATCCACGACTGGAGCAGTCATATCCGGATTCACCGAACTGCTACCCTCAGTGGGACGATTTTATCTTCACTGATGGTAATCGAGCCCAACCATCGATGACCGATGACAGCAGTCCAGTGTATGCACACTCGACTCGTCCTGTGCTGTCCTGTAGGCCGCACCGCACAGACAAACGTGTCTGACTCGGGATCCCGTTGACCAGACCGCGAGGTTTAGTCCCAGAGTCCATCACCTCTCCCACATGCCAGGCCCTCCTCGACCTTGCGCCTTCCATGCCGTTAAGAACGGCGTCATACGAAAGAGAAGCACTAGCAGTCTCGTTGCCTGACGCAAAATTTATCCACCTATGGCATGCATGCGCATTCTTGGTCGACCAGCTGTAATCGCTAGGAAAACCTCGAGGTAATGGTAAACTTTTCCCTGGCCCTACTTTTTCGTGAGCCAATCGGGAGCATGGCGATGTTCTCCGCTAGCAGCTAAGCATGTGGAAAGGGGCTCAGCGCTTTTCTCCCAACGAATGCAAAAGTTGGGGCTCGCTTGGTTTCCTGTCCGCCCAAATTTAGCGCGAACTGCGCCACTTTTTTTTTCTGTGTCGGCTTGTTCTAGATGAGAGTATTCAACAATGCTGTAAAGTTCTCGTGCTAATTACACCTCGAAGGAAAAAGAGTCGCACTTGGATATTGGGTCCCAACCAGAGGCTGGACGACAACTGACGCTGAAGCTCTTTCATTATTCTAATGCTGACGGTCTTCCTCTTCTTATATATTTCTGACTCCTTTTTTCCAAATCATTTTCGCCTTCGTCCACTGCCTACAAAAATGCCACGGAGATGTGTGTACATCACATCTTCATTTTGAGTCAGACGAAGCAGCTGTACGCGACCCTCGAGGAAGCCTTCAGAACCCTAAGCGTGCAAAGTTGCGAACGCGCTCAAGCAGCAGAGCTCGAACATGCACAAGGTCAAAGCCGTCGGTGCCGAAAATTGTCTTTCTCATCTCGGAGTTCCACAAAAAAAAACCCCATCTAGTCCCAGAACCGCCTTTCTTACCTCGGTGGGATTCCGGAGGGCCAGGCTTGATGAAGGAAAGAACGAAGAAAGATAAATTGTGCGCGCATCATTCACTCGGCAGGACTTCGATGCCATGGAGCAGCCCTCCTCGACCACATAGAACAATCTTCTTCTCTTATTGTCACTCAATCGATTCTCCTCTTCTCTTATTGTCACTCATTCGATTCGATTCCTGATGTTTCAAGAACGAAAGGAAGTGCAAGTGCACGATGCAAAAATCAAGATGCTTGAACACTCTGCGGCTTCAAGCCTATCAGCCACCAATCAGCACGTCACCGTCACCGTCACCTCTATTCACAGCTCACATGAATCTCGCTGTCCGAATCTACAAACTTCGTTCATCGGCCAACCCTTATCCAGATCGAAGGAATGCAACCTCCCCCGTCACAAGATCTTCCGCACGCACGATCGGACGAATATCCGCCGTTCCATTCGAAGGAACCAAAAGAAACGAGAAAAGAGGCAGAAATCCTCGTGCCGAGGTTGTCCCAGAGAGATCCGGCAGCCGGCCTGCGGGCTTTTTTCGATTTCCGGTACTGTCGTAAAGTGCGCCGAGGATCGTACGGCAATCACCGGTCGATATTCGCGTTCACAGAACCTGAAATTGTGCGGACCCTGCAACAAATTGTCCGGAAACGTAAACCTTTTGATGCCATAGCTTTATCGGTAAGTGTACCGAACCAACCACCTACTTCTCGGTCACATGAACATATAGCGACCGGGTGACCGGGTCAGAGCAGCTGTCCAAACTTATCTAGCCAGGCACCACTAGTTATTTTCTCTAGGACTTTCCTCTTTTTAAATTGTTCGAGTGCTCAAATACTTCTCGCGTGGAGATATTTTATGCCCTTTGATATTACGCGAGTTATATTTTCGAAATCCAAGAATCTAGAAATTTGAGTTCTTTTGGGGACGGCCAACTTTCTCGTGCGAGAGTTCAATAAATGGCCCGTAAGGTAGAGCAAAAACCTGCGACGAGCCAGAAGAAAATAGTCTCCAGAACGTTTTAATAAATTGGGCAATTCCGCTTTCCTTTATGCGGAAATGCTCTCTGCTCCGGACAGTAAAAAGATTCGATTCCGGAAGCGACTGTCTACGTACAAGCACACGTACTCTATGCGTACAGGCCCACTGGCTTTACCATAGGCCTGGCGTAGCCCATAGCTCTGCGGCCGTCCGGTGCCAGAGTCCGTCGGACGGAACACCTGTACAGCAAGCTTACTTGGCAGGAACAATTCGGTGGAGGTGGAGATTCATGAAGCTCACGTGTCACAGACACAACAGCGACCGGGCATAATATTCAATGCCCACGAAAGCAAAGGCCGAAAATCAGAAGCGATTGTGTGCCCAGTCCTTTGTACAACGCTGGCGTACCGAAAGCGTGGAGACAAGACAATAATCGCGATAGAAGTCAAATGAGGCGAGGTCCGTCGCGCTCGCACCCTGCGGTCCCTCGCCTAACCCTGCGTATCGGCGGGGTGAGTCGAATAACCTGCACTTATTACCCAATCATGTCCTCGCATTCCTCTGTCCCGCTTCCATTGTCGATCGCATGTTCTCGACTCCTCTCCACAAGACGACAGACGCGCGGGGCCGGCTCACGATCCTCGGTCGTGGGGCCGGCGGTCTTCACATTGCGCCCGCTCTGCTCCCAGGTCGCCCCCGCGGAGGCCGCCCTGCGGTCCT
Organism: Marchantia polymorpha subsp. ruderalis; assembly: GCA_037833965.1. Taxonomy (NCBI): domain Eukaryota; kingdom Viridiplantae; phylum Streptophyta; class Marchantiopsida; order Marchantiales; family Marchantiaceae; genus Marchantia; species Marchantia polymorpha. The sequence continues at coordinate 2,997,465 of AP031357.1, forward strand.
TAGATTTGCTGCTCTCCCTGGGGATGGGGATGGCTCCAGGTCGCGACGGTGACCACACCCTCGGATTCTCTCTCGCCGGGCCTCCGAATGGGGAGACGGGGACTCGGAGCTCGGTCAGGACCGAGTCAGAGGCCGCGACTCGGGCCCAAGGTCGGGATCGAGATCGGAGGAGCCGGACTTGCAGCGGCGACAGCGGCAGAGACAGAAAGCGGAGATGCGGCAAAGTAGGAGGGAGGAGCGGGGGCGGGGCCCACCGTCGATACGGTCAGGAATCAGGAGCGGAGGGAGGAGGTTTCTGTTCGGGAGGATTTGTTTTATGGCGTCGGGAGGAGGAGGGCGAGCAGTAGCGAACACGTCTCCGTCTCCGTCCGCGTCCGTTGCTGGCTGGGCGTTCGTGAGGTTTGGCGATGCGGAGCGGTCGCAGACCGACGGACCCGACGCTGGCCTGCTTGGGCTCGTAGCGCCGCGCATGGCACCGGTCATCTCTTGCTTACATGATATGCCCGGCCCTCGAGCATCGATCTAGCCATCTCTCCGGCGCCTTCGCCTTCACCTTCACCTTCGTCGTCGTCGTCGTCGTCGTCGTCTTCTTCTTCTTCTTCATGTCTGTGCCCTCTCTCTGAAGCTCGCTTTCGTCTCCGGACGAGGTCGAGGAGCAGGAGCAGGAGGACGCTACTCCTCTCTTCGTCAGCCAGCTGACATTGCAAGAGAGAGAGAGAGAAGAAGAAGAAGAAAAAGTTACGAGATCATCCACAATATTTTTATATATCAATCTATTTGATAGCGAGACTGATCGATCGATCGATTGATTGTTTGATTGTTTGATCGATCGGGCGGGAGGGAGAGAGGTGTGGAGAGCGAGAGGAGGAGGAGGAGGAGGAGAGATCGGAGTCATTGTGTTTCGACTTGGAGCTGAGAGACGGCAGACATGACGAGGCTGCGGCGATCGGCGCTGCTGAGCTTGGTGCTGTTAGGTCTGGTGGCGGAGCGACTGGTGGAGGTGGAGGCGACGGGATGCTTTCCAGCGATCTTCAGCTTCGGTGATGGGCAGTTCGATACGGGAGGTCTGTCGGCCACGTTCCCCACCATCCTCCATTACGACCACCCTCCGTATGGACAAACGTATTTTCAAAAACCAACCGGTCGACACAGCGATGGTCGTCTCATGATCGATTTCCTCGGTGAGTTCTTTCATCACAATCCGACCCGGGAACTCCATAGGTGCCTGGGACGTCGAGCACTAGAAATTCGTCAATTTCCGCCCGAGCTTTCTGACATGCGTAGACTCAGATTTCCGATTCGCTCTTCTTTCTTGCGTCTCAAATATCAGAAACTAGTCGGGACAATTGGCCTCGAGTGAGAATCCTCGAGTCACATATGGTCCCCCACAGCTCGAACTAGCATGGTGGACATCATGGCATGGCTCTGACCGCTCCTGTGTGCGATACTCGTCTCGCCAGCCGTTGTAGTGTGGTGTAAGAGATCGACTTGGTCGACAACATTACTTTACTGTAATTTTGTGGATTCTACCCATTGATCTTTCTGTTAGATACGGATCTAGCTCTCTCTATTCATCTACTAATCCCGTTGGGAATGAATCCGCAAAATGTCATCGAGCGACAATTTTGGCAACTCAGTAAGTAAAAGGCGTGGCAAGTTGGTGTAATTGTATCCGACCTCACTGCATTCCGAGGAAAGAAAAGACACATTGATCATTTCTCTATCAGGCCGGAGCTAAATGCACTCAAATTGGTCAACTTTCCTCGTGGTTGGTGTCCGGTTATGCGCTGAGTGTAGAGGAGCGCACGGTGTAGCGTAATTCGGTGTCTGATCCGAAGTGCCGAACACGCCTCCGAGGGCACGGGCAAGGAATGTTGACCTGTGATTGCTCGTTAATTCTGGAGCGGGATTTCAGGATCTCCTGGTCATGACATTGAAGTTCTGATTGCTTGTGTTGGTTGGTCGGTTGGCTGCATGGCATCGACAGCGGAGGCGCTCGGTTTGGATTACACGCCAGCTGCTTTGCAGACAGTACTTTCGGATTACACGAGCGGAGGGACCTGGGCTTCGTCCTATTCCACAATTGCATCGGTTTCCAGCGGGAACACGGCAGGACCTGGTCTGTTCCTGTCGCCGTTCGGACTCAATGTCCAGTTGATGCAGTTCAACGAGTACCAGCAAACCGTGAACTCGGTGGTTGCCACACAAGCTCGTCTCAAAGCCAAGGCCGCTGCTGGCTTCACGGACGACAGCCCCTCAGAGAACAAGAAAAAGCAGACGAAGTCCAAGAAGACCAGACACATCCTACAAGAATTGGACGCGGAAGCCGACATGGAATCCCAGACCATGCACCCCACTGCCGTCAATGCCACCCTTCTGGAGCTCGAGGGTTCGTCACCATCCTCTACCTCTCCTTTCCTCTGTTTTTGACCTTGCCATGGCAATCATAAAAGCTAGGGAAATTTGATGTACCTCTGTGCTCGATGCGGCCTCGTCCTGACACAGATGCATGCTTTTATGCTGGTGACAACCATCAGATCTTGTGATGTCTTGCTTGACGTTTGTTGAGGTTAAGTCTGTGAACAAATCTTAGTGCTCTGAAATGGAGCTCACCAGCGCAAGGCCACTCAGCTAATTGCCAATTGTGAAGTGCCTCTGGCAATTGCAAAAGCTGCTTGGTAGTGGTCGGTTCTCCAGAGAGGCAAAGACCTTACAACACTGATCGTTTTTTTAAATGTAATTGAAAATGTGCAGCGCCCACTATGAGATTGCCGAGATCTGGCTCCTGGGGCAAGGCTCTGTACTTGATTGCTACAGGCGGTCACGATATTACCAATCAGTACAATAACGGCAAGAACATCGACACTGTGGTTGCCGGATTCCCCAGATTGATCAGTCTCATCGCCGATGCCGTGAGGGTATGTATATATGCTGGCGGTCAGGCAGGCAGGCAGGAGTGAATTGCCTCTGATGTATTCTTTACTAGGTCCTGTACTGATATACGATGAAGTTGTCGATGGTTCCGACTGAGGGGCGTGGAAGCTCAGGCAGACATGATTGCTGGACTAGAAATCGGCACCTCCGATTGAATCTGAGGAGAAGAACTGACGAGACTGGTGATCGTTGTGTTGATGGTTGGCCTGTTGAGCAGCAAATCTACAGGGCCGGGGGTAGAAATCTTATCGTCTTCGATATCGAGCCACAAGGATGCCAGCCATGGCTCTTGACCAGAATCCCACACACTGCTGACGATCTGGACTGGAAGGGTTGTCTGATCCAATACAACGCCGTCGTCCAGAACTTCAACAAGATGCTCAAGTCAGAAGTAGCTGTCTGGAGAGAAGGCTACACCGACTTGAACGTCTTCTACTTTTCGCAGTACGACGTCAAAATCGGCCTCCTCACCAACGACACTGCTGGTCAGTCCCCGATGTTCCACCATATGAGGCCCCCCAATGCCTTGAAATTTCCATTTGGCTGAAATTTCAGTACCCTTTCTTCTTCACACGAGATTTACAACCCCCCATCAAATCCGGGAGTTTAGAATTCAGCTTTGACAGGCATTTTATCCCCTTGTGGTGTTCCCAGGCTGAGACTCTGACACAAGTTCCCGGCCAAAGTGGCCGAGAGTTATCGGTAGATCAAAGACTCGGTGCTCAACTCAAGTCAGGTCCTGATGTCATTATCTGTGGTGGGATTGGGTGGACTTGGCAGGTTTCAATTCGACCAACACGGCATGCTGCGGGGTGGCGGGATCAACTTACAATGTGAATTTGATGGTGCCATGCGGGCCACCGGTGATGGACCCGGTGACGAACATTACCACCGTTGCCACGGTGTGTAACAATCCGGACGAGTATCTGTACTGGGACGGTATGTACACAACCGAGGCGGGCAACAGGTACGTTATGCAGCAGATGCTGACGGGCAACTTCTTCGACGTCCCGTTTCCTGAACTTACAGAGAATTGCCAGCTGAATCCGCTGACATGAGCAGCGGTGGCGGGACGAAAAGCAACCAGCCAGCCAGCCAATTCTGTTGAAATGCTATCGGATATCGACGATTCACAATTCATTTAGCTAGCTAGAAGATGAAGAAGAGGACGGAGATTCGGAAGCTTCGTGGACTCTATATGCCATGTATGGATTTCCAGTGCTGCTACCGCCGCCGCTGCCGCTGCTGCTTCGATGGATATCTCCGTGCGTGCGTGCGTGAGTGCCGTCGTACTGGAGTCTAGCTATGAGTGCGAGCAAGCAAAACCAGTATTTCGAGATTCGTCTCGACAGCTACAGCCCTGCACGCACGGACGGGACGGGGAGGGAGAGAGAGAGAAAGAGAGAGAGAGAGGAGAAGTATGCAATTGGCACAGTTCATATGCAGTCGGTCAGGTCGGACGATGTTAGCGTATCGATCCTGCATTCACTCGATAGGGTTGATCGACCAATCACACTTTTATCGGTGAAAGTTCCAGTCATTGTTACGTATAGAATACAAAACAACAACAACAACAACAATAGGATACAGTAGAGGATTCGAATGGGCTCCCTCTTATCTCGGACCAGTGGCATTATCGACCGAGTGCCGGAGTTCCCTGAGAAATTCATCGTTGGGGAGATTGTAGGCGAGGGAAAATTTAGATTTCTGACAGAATTCCACAGTCCGAATAGCACTTAGTCGAGCGCACGAGGTCGAATCCATCGGTTTTGACTTTGTTTGATCTGATCTGATCTGTAATTAGGCCTCTTTATTCTTTACAGGATTAATAAAATCACTGCCCATCCATACTGTGGATCAGTCGATCAATCGGAACTTATTTCTTCGTCCGAACATTTCTTCGTCGGAACTTATTTCTTCGTTCATCGCTTTTCTGCTGGACTCTATGACCTCCCTCTCCTCATCCGTGACTCAGATGATCAGAGAGTTCTCTGGGTCCATCTGCAATGTGGCAGAAAGCTTACACAATCGATGCTTGTCAGTTTTCGCGGATTCTGGTGACTTCATGAAGACTCTTAATGTGTGGTGCAGTTTAAAGTTGAGGATGCCATCCATTTCACACTGCGTTTTGCCGTTTCCTTCCACCATCTACTGTCCCCTCTTGCATCCCACCACCATTATTTTCAATGGTACACAATTCCACAACGAGAAGACATATCCCACATCGTATGCCACATTTTGCAACGTGTCCAAGTGCAGGCATGGTATCTCTTGAAGATTCCTGATCATCTACCAAGATTTATTACATGAACACGAGGGTTATGGGTTGTTAGTGAGTCCTTTGCGTAACTAAGTACGTAGGTTACCTCTTTGCAAGGATCTTGTGGTTTTTTTTTGTTTGGTTTAAGCTTTTCTATTATTGCTTGCGATTTCAGTCACTTGATTTATCATCATGGGTGATAGACTCTGCTAGCTAGCATGAAGGGTGTCGTTGCTAACAGCATTATGTTGCGTTCACTCCCCCAACAAGCATGGTACCTTGCGAAAGTCAAATTCATAATTCGTCACCGGCATCAATCAGCCTCACCATGTCTGGCTATGCTATAGATGGAGTCCGAAGGAAATTCCCTGGCCCAGTAAATAAAAAAGAGAATTGAATACCCCGTCAAGTAAAAATGGGCTAGATCTCAATGGAGGATTTTGTATGTTAATTATATAATGCACAGTACTAATATTTAGATCAAACAGTATACTTGATGTTCATTTTATATCTATGGAATAGTAAATACTTGTCAATATAGCAACTCTATACGTAAAATAGTGACTAAGTTTTGTAAGTATTATCTACTAATATTTTTTATATAGCAATGAAGCAGAGATATCTCTTTCGTCTATAAAAAAAAATATTATTATATGGAAATATAACAGTTGCTTTTTTCGTATATGTCAATATAACCCCACTCGCCACTGTTTTAGAAACTCTGTCGCATCTATGCAATATATCACTGCGAACAGACGATATACAACTCATAGCGTAACCACGTAACAAGAGGACCAAGTTCGTGGGCAGCTGGTTGGGCGTGGTCGGCAGTCCAAGCCCTCGTGCGGCTTCGCTCCCTTTGGTGATGATGCTGCTGTATTCAATGCCGAGAAAAGGGCCTCGAGTACACTCTGACAAGCGAGCAGAGCAGGAACGTGCAGGCCGGCCTCAGGACGCGATGGCGATCGCATTCCGCAAGTGGCTTGCTGATAAGATCGAGCAACGACGTCACAAGTGGTCGCTCGGTCCATCAAAAGCCTTCCTTTTCTCCGTCCATGGTGGAGTTCCTGACCTGCCTTACCTCCATGTCTCATGGAGGGATTTTTAATTTTTCATGGATGACGCTTTTCTCGCATGCCGCGACTCCATGACGTCCCTGCTCCGCCTGCTCTCTTCTGCTGACAGCCGGCGGTGTCGTCCTCTGTGCCCTTATGCAAACGGCAACCACAATCTGAACTTGCTCTTGGAACGTCAAGCTTCCCTCGTGCAATGTAGTCGCTGCTTTCCTCGCTCGCTCGCAAGGAAGGGGATGAATACTCGTCTAAAATCAGAATGGTCTCATCGTTCGTAGAAAATTGGCGAAATCCTTCTCTCTGACGTTGTTTATCAAATTGGCACATGCTTTGGCCGTCCTTGAGTTTTGAAACAATGAACGATTTTTTCCCAGAAGTGGATGATATAAGGACGAAGTTGGGTGCTCGATGCTACGGCATGGACAGAAGAGTTTCAGGTCACGCCTGTAAAGCTGTCCATGCCTGCAGTCGTTCGAGCCATTTCAGGGCCTTCGGCTCGCCCTAAAGAATCGGAAGTGGATCAGCCTTAGTCACATCCCTAACCCTTATTTTGACGTGTTACACTCTTGTCCTCGACGATCGAGAGGCCTGTCCCTCGACCCATGCATGAGTCAGTCGGTCACACCACTTATCCACGAGCCGATCGATGTGTTGTTTATGGCCACAAAGTCGAAGAAGTAATCATCCGAGAGCAGCGAGGTGCTTGCAAATGAACACCCACCATTCCATCAATTTCCACTAGTCTCCCATGAGCTTGTAGAGAGACTGCTCGCAGTGGTGCTGCGGTTGCCGACGTAGGTGGCGGATTTGTCAACACTCTACGTGAACCTGTGGTGAAGTGTTGTCGGCTGGATGTGGTGGACGATGGGTCGACGATAGCCCACTGCAATTCTCCTCGACCCGATGGCAGGGAGTAATGGGACCTGCACGCCGGGAATTTGTCTCTGTGACCAGTTTACCAGCTGAAGGAGAGTCAGGTAATCCCCGGAGTTTCTCATGGCTCTGACCTCCAATGTAACCATTTCGCGATCGATGCGGTCGGCCTCCACATTTCTGCTGCCCGGTTTCTTTCCGCGGGAGGCAATGGCTCTGAGGTGGCCAGTCTCCCGGAGCAGCATCCGTGCTGCTTCAATTTTTGACAGCATGAGGCTCTACAGAGCTGGGAAAACTGGGAGGGCACTGGAGATGGGAGGCAACATTGGCCTCGTCTGCAGGGCAGAAGAGAAGAGGCGAGTGGAGAATTTTGTCCCAGCCATCAAAACGGCCCCGGTGAAGACCAGAGTCCTGGAATTCGGTCTCAAAGCAAGAACTCTTGGGACAAATGGCGACCTCACGAGTAGTCGAGAGGGCGAAATCGAGAGCGAGAAACGGAAGACATGGTTTCCTCACAGTGGAGCGTTCAAGATCAACGAGGAAGGGACCACATTGAGCACGGAAGAAGTGTTAGAGATGCTGGGCGAGTACATGATGGACGACAGGAAGCAGAGGATCGAAAAGGTCGTGGCCAATCGGACCTACTCCGTGTCAGTTGTAGTTGAAGGATTGAGCGATGTGGGGAATGTGTCTGCCGTCTGCCGAACAGCAGATGCCTTAGGGTTCCAATCAGTTCATGTCATCGCCAACAGACGAAACATGAGATATCGAGAAAACCCTAGAACGAGCATGGGAGCCGAGAAATGGCTCGATGTCGAAAAATGGGACAGCACGGCTCCGTGTCTCGAGGCTCTCAAGGCTCGTGGATACCGAATTGCAGTCACGCATATCGCAGATGATACCGTCTCCATCCACGACATGGATTGGACGATCCCCACGGCGGTCGTCCTGGGCAATGAAATTAGAGGGATCACAGAAGAAGCTATAGCTCTTTCAGACGTGCGTTGCTGCATACCTATGGCCGGGATGGTCGAGTCCTTCAATGTCTCGGTAGCAGCCGCCATAGTTATGCACCAAGCTGCTACTGATAGGCTCAGACGACTCGGTCTCCACGGAGATTTGTCAGAAGAAGAGAAAAGAATTCTAGCTGCTGATTTCTTCATGCGACATAGAGATAGTTCTCAAAGTATTCTGGAGACCCTAGTGGCCAGGAGAAAGAAGAGATCTCGTAACAGATTGAAACCCGAGACTATCTCGGAAGCAGAATTGGAGTCGTAAAATTTTCGCAATCGCCAGTACTTTTTTGACGATCATTCTTCTTCCGGGAATCGATGTTGAGCTGAGCAAAACACGGAACAAATTCCTCTCGATGCAATGCTTCCACTTTTTCTCCACTTGTTGTTTGCTAAGAACAATGTACGTCGACCCAATGCTCCTCACAAATGAAGAGATGCCGATGCGTGCTTCCAGACTCGCCGTGAAATTCCGCGAAGGGTGACCATTCCTCATGGGAATCGGTGAAGCTGTGACTCATGACTGCAAATCAAGATTCTTCGGACTGCCATCGCCGATTATCTTCCCACTGGATTGTCGACATAGGGATCTGCGGAGAGGAAAAAGATCTAAACATTCGATTTCATTCACTTAGTTCGATAAAATGACCATGTCTCCTGACGCAAGGAATTGTCCCCCTTCATTTTATATTCCGGAAAGTGTTGACTCCACCGCGTGAATGAGCGAATGGTTAGAATAACACGGGTTTCCGACGAATACACATCCGTGACAGAGGTGTACAGGCTACGACAAGGGAACATCTTATGCCAAAACAAGTAAGCTAATACCTGTAATAGATTTTCCTCATATTTATAAGCTAATCTCTCTAAGCTAATGGTCAGCTTGACATCCAGGTCAATCTACGCTAGACGCGTTCATTGTTTTTATTTTGATATGTCGAGCATGGATATTCCAAGTTATATTGTAGTCTGGAGTCACCCATACGAAAATCCATGGACCCAGCAATTCTTTTTATATATTTTATAGTTGAGAAAAGTAGTTATTGTAGAACAGAAAATATTTGGTGGAACCCAACAAGGAATCCATCAAGCCTGTAGCAGATATACATTAAAATTTGATTTGAAATCTTGAAACATGATATTTGACGATTATAGTGTGAGAAGACTGTCACTATCACGCCAGTTACTCTCACAGGATTATTTCGACCATGAGATTGATTTATTTCCGTGAACAAAGGGTTATTGTTCGAATTATTCGAACAAGCACAAAGAACCACGAGGAGAAATACAATTATTTTTTTTCATCAATTGAATGTTATTAAATTTTTCTTTGATGAATAAATTATTTGATTTCTTGAACATTCATTCTAAGTGGATCTTATCATCATTTCGATATTTGTTGATACATGTTTATCATGCATAGAAAAGAATCAGTTAAACCAGTTTTAATTACTATAACACTACATCTATATCCTAAGTATTCACATATGACGATTTAGATACATGGTTTATATTATTGTTTTTATCCACTAAGGAGTACTCGTATATCTAACTACAATTTGAGTTCAATTTGTCTCCATGGATAATTCACATTTGTTGCATGTGAACATTTATATCTCCTGCTAATAACCGGAGTCGATCATTAGATTAAGAAGAAGAATGTCATTACTGTAGGCATGAGGATAAAAGTTCTTTTCGACACAACACATTATACAATTTCATTTATCATCAAACTTCATGAAAATCGAATAAAAGAAAATTTCCAAAATCTGCAACCATAGAAATATGGAAAAGGCTCCACTCCCTTTTCATCTAGTTTAGTATAAGATTACCCTCCGACTTATTTTGCACAACCAACAAAATCATAAAAAATAACATGCATTGAGCGGAAAATTTCTTTTTCATTTCTTCAACATGATCCCAATACTTCTGACAGTACAAGCTATTCCTCGTACTATTCCTCAGGCATTTTCATCTTATTGATGTCACTACCTAGTGATTTCAATAAAATCAAGTTGAAACATCATCGTGAACAGCGCATTTGATAATTCTACTCAGCGCTCACAAGTAATGATGTCCCTCTAATGGTTATCAAAGCTATTTGACTTCGATAACTGGAACTTTAGGCTGTGTACCATATTATGATGTTACTGGAGCATAGCACATGTTAAAGGATTGAATTCATCGCTCCGAGTTCTTCCATCGTTTTGCTGCCTACACTTATTGCGAACTCGAATGCCATACAGTCTGCACTGTTACAAAGATCGGTACTGAAGCCCTAAGAATGTATCAGAATGTACAAGTCTCCAAGCACGGCCATTGTCCACAATTAACACAGTACTTATCAACAGATAGCGCGAACAATTGAAGTGATTGTCGAGCCGCACAAGGAACAGACTGTACTGCCTCCAAATTGTGAATAGGAAGAGTAATATGAACATGAACAAGGTTGCGTACTGGTCCGAGGATGAGCCAGCTTTTCGTTTCCAGATGGTGATGAAAACCACACCAAAAGAACACAAACTCTCCCGCTGCTCAGAACCTACGTGAGCGTAATAGTCTAAAAAGCAAGCAAACATTCATGAACAAAAGATAAAGCACAAACCTGGTCCGTGACAAAATGAGATGGAGCCAGAAAATTCTCTTTATCCTCTTTAAGTCCAATGGGGACACTGACCGATCAGCCTCGCGGAGGGAACGGGCAAAAGCATATATGAGTGTGGGAGGCACATCGTCTCCCCTCGAGGGTGACAGTGCCGATAAGAATTGCAGAGATGCCGTGTACCTTCTGCTGTACGGCGCATGTGACGTTTCGATTGAAGTGGAACCTGGCAGATTGATGATATGTCGATGATGATCGAAGAATTTCTTCCTAACTTTTGATTCTAACAATAAATAAAGCTCCGAGGCCCGACACGCGGCCGGGGCCCCTGGGAGCAGATATTTCAATCGTCAGTCATGGCTTTTCCTTATCATACACAGATACCAAAAATTATGCTTCCGACGATCTACGCATCGTCAGAAGAGTTACCTATTAGACGTCCAATTATATGGAACAAGTGCCCGCGGGCGCGATCTTCTCAAAAAGGTACCTGAAACTCCAATTATACGTTACAACTGCCAGCCTTTTCTTGCCTTTCTTCTTCTCGAGGCACTCTTCCACCACCGCGCGTTTGTCGACCGGCAGCTGCACGGCCACCCACTCGAGCAGTGATTTGGCGCTGTGCGAGAAGTCTCGGGCGTACCACTGCAGAATCTTCGGAATTATGACCCTCCTGTGCCGAGTGAACCCGATGTGCGCCGACAGGTAGTCTCTGCACGCCTCCTGCAGCTCTGTGCGAACGTGTTTCGCCGTGTACGTTCTGACCTGCATCATCCGACGCAAATTCAAATTCAAATTCAAATTCAGCGTCGTGCACGCGAACTAAACTATTCGATGAATCGGAATGATGGAGGAGGAGGAGGAAGGGCTGGGCAGGCGCATTACCATGGGTGAAGAATGACTACCGCAGCAGAGAGCAAAGCTGACGAGAGGTTCAGGACGATCGAGAGCGTAAGCTTGACGAGCGTCGTGTTTTTTGTACTTTTGGACCGGTAGGAGGCTGGCCTGCTCAGAAAGCAGACGACACGTCAAGAATGTCAATCGAATGCCCCGCCAGATGCTGAGCACAGTTTCGCGTTTCGCCTCTCGCGTCTCGCGACCTCGGAAAACTAAAACATTCATCACCATGCAATATCCAAGTACGCGCAGTACACGGTCTCGCTCGATTGAGTTGGATTCTATGTGGACAATCCTGAGGCAGAAATTGAATATTGAAGGAGAGGTGGGTGCAAACCAAAGCAGGCCGATACGAGCAAGCGCGCAATATAGCGTGCTCGATGGCCAGAGCGCTGAAAAGATGTCCCCCAACGATGTACGCTGACTGATGGAAGAATAACGAATAAACACGTCATAAGTTCTGGTGCTCGATACGGATCTACAATCCTGGTCTCTATCCTAGACAATTTAATAGAACGTCCTAGTCGCACTTAATCAACCGTTTTGTGAAGAGATCGACCTCTCAGGAAGTGGCATACTAATGGAACCAGATATTTCAAGACTGCACAGACTCTTTCCTTTCCACTTTTAGTTCGAGCTGCAAAAAGTCCACGACATCAAAATGCTGTTTGACATTTCAGTACCTTATGCATAATAGTAATCCGCTTGTAGTGGCTCCATGGTATTCCACGCACCATATACGCCTGAGATACGACCAATACCACACATGAAGACGCAGCTTGGGACCCCGACGTCCATTTGATGGAACAAATGTTGGATCGAAATTGCTCACTTATGATTGACAGTCACAGCCTGGTCGAAAAATGCATCGCTCACGAATTATTCAGTCTACAAAATCCGAGGAACTTACATGCATCATGAGAGTGTTGTACACGTTTATCCAGAATGCCAGACGCTGTTCATGGGCCATGTCACGAGGATCGACGTGCTGCAGGCTTTCCACGAGACCCCTGTAAAATGCATGAAAGATTATTGGTGAGTCGAGAGCACACTGACGTTCTATTCTGCAATTGCAAGAAGAACAAGAACACGTGAGGCCGTGATGCGGATCTAGCGGAAACAGGAAATAGTTTGTGGACCAACCAAGACACATTTCTGGAAAAACTGAAGTGAACAAAAATGAAACGGCCCTGTACTCATGAAGCTTTCTTTGTATGAAGAACTCGTCATACCTGAAATGTCTATAGATAGCCTCGTATTCTTTCAATTTCTCCTCTTCAGGTGCAAAGTTAACCTCAACACATCTTGAGTAATTACCGATATCCCATGACTCTCGCATACCGTATGGATCATGCACACGTTGGTCCATGCAGCTGTGAAGATTATCTTCAGACTCTTGCACATCCACAGCAGACGAGAAACTCCGACTCCTTCTCCTGACATACGGTAGACACTGCCTTGAGGTGATGGCAGGAGCAGAGTATGACTGAGTCTCTGCATACCGGTGGTAGAGCAACGAAATTGAACGGACCATCTCCTCTGACAGTTCATTCGGACGAACGCTCAACTTTCTCCGAGCTGATCCATGTGTAAATCCACCCACCAATTTCATGGGAATCGTTGTAAACTCCTACACAGAATTAAAAAGTGGCAATCAGCAGGATCCAACATATGGCTTGAACCCAGACAACAATTCAGGCGTTACTTGTGATTTCTCACAAAATCCAATAGAAAGTTCACAGCTAAACTTACAAGTTACTTCCTGGAACGGCCTTCGCAAGATACACAAGTTGCACACCAACAAAAGAAAAAACCAAACCTCCAGGAGCACACATCTTGACTGGTCATAAATCGACGTAAGGGGTGAAAGATTCACTAAGGCAGAAAACAAGACCAGAGAGGAAGTGAGAGTGGAGAGTTTCAGGTGCCTAGGGGCCTCGGGACCTATTTATTCTGATGGGTTTTATCACCCATAAAACATGTCTCTAACCTTTCAGTTACATGCAGAGTCTGAGAATGAAATCTTAAATACTCCGAGTTTATTGTCATTGGAAGTCCGAAGACAGGACAAGAAAAATCAGTTTAGATGAGAAGCAACAAGTATGCCTCACATCCTGGAAACAGAAAACATTATTCTGCACATGCCCCGGTTCAAAGTCTCCTCAGGGTGAAAATGACATGTGCTTTCTAGTCGCAGTTAGCATTGTAACGATAACTGGCTGAATACACAAAAAGCACTTACTATGTATCAGGCTTCCGGTATCTGCTCAACCCAAATTTCTAGACCCTCATTTTCCAAATTTTCTCCTTGAGTTCAATTCATAATCCCTCCTTTCAATTGAGGACTATCTTTCTTATTTCTGTATCTCACACCGTAGCTGTGGAAGTCGTTTCTAGCTCAATGCACTGATGAACCGACGCTTTAGAGAAGCTAAGATCATTGTGCAGTGCACTCTGCAGTCAAAGTGCTGTGCTGGTAGATTATTCGTGGAGACACGTTCGAGCCAGGTATTCTTATGCTGGCTGGAGTCATCTCTTCACGTCAATAGCTAGAAGCAAACGCAAGCATTATTCTTTCTGCGAGACGTCTCTCTACCACATGTATAACACCCTCTCTATACAAGCTTAAGTGGCTTCCAGTCTGGATGGGGAGAGTATGTAGATGATTTGTCAACAAATTGGCTGCAAAAGAGAGCCATCCGAGCATCTGTAGAGGACGAGCACCGTAGTATCTTTTAGCGTGTCCATCATTTGGTCTACCGGTGGAAGCCTCTAGCTGATGTTCCACGCATTCGAGGCCCAACAACTGTAACTGTTGTATGGGTCTATCCTCCAGAGGCATGAACTCTTAACGGAGAGCTGATAGCCAAAATCTGGAGCAATCTGATTCAATTATCAGGCACGGTTCCTTCACTATTTGATCATCCTTGTATAGGTGCATGTCCTCCGACGCAGTAGAGAATCTTGCTCCAAACACCACATCAGACATGTGGTACTTGTTTCCTGGTATGACTCATGAAACATAGAGGGTGGTATAATAAATCAACTGATCGACATTCCTTGACATCATGACCTTACATTCCTCTCTTTGTACAATGAGTTCTATGGCATGCGCTCGAATGTCTTCAGCTTTGAAGTCACACAGGGCCAACGCCTGATGGGGGTGATTACTGTGGTAAGGTTGCTCAAATGTGCACACACGCCTTTGATCCAAATGGAGATACTTTACATCAGAAAGGACATATAAAGAATGGACAAGAGGAATGGGGCCAAACACAGCCGGGTGGACAACTACTTGATCAAGAACAGGTTCTTTGAAATAATTCTACACTCTTCCCATAAAATTGACCCATATGTTAGTGCAAGGGAGAAAAGCTATGAGAAAATTGAACCCAAGGAAAAGGGTGAAAGCTAGCCTACTTTCTACTCATACGAAGCAAGAGGTGTGAACTGGTTTGAAGCACCCAAGGAATTAGATGGAAGCAGGAGGATCATCCTGATGTAGTCAGAACTTTATATACGCAGACGTACAAGTCTAAATGAGGTTCTGAACTGCTCCATCCACATGTCCCTCAAAGCTTCACCTCATATTCACTGGCGGCAAAGGTACAGACAAATCGTCATGGTGCAACATTCTGAACAAAGACAAAACAGTATTAGAGCTACCACTTACCTGGCTATTCTCCAATGAATAATCCGGCAAAGAATTCAGTATTCTGTAGCTTGATTTACTCCTCACTTTAGATAGAGGTGCTGATGCTACGTGGATGTCTTCGAAGGAACTATTGAGCTCCTCCAACCACGACGGACCCTGTAAAAAATATTCATGAAACATTTGATCAACCACTCGTGAATATAATTTAGCAGATTAACAAGAAAATAACTTAATAATAATTTGGACAACCTGCTGACGACTTGCAAGAGTAACGAACGCTGGCACTGAAGAGGAAGAAGAGTCTTCAATGTCATACCAAATGTCGGATGGCTATTAATCATCCACATTGCAGGATCAATTTCAAGACGAAAATCGTACCCGATTATGTGAGGCTCTGCTATTCATCCTGCTTAATTGTGATCTCGATGTCTGCTCTGTAACCTGTTTTGTTACCGCTGCTGCACTCGCCTGAGAACATATTGAGTCGTCCTCCACATCTCTTTCTTCTAAAATTGATGTAATTGGTGTCTTGGGAAAGGGACTTGGTGGTAAGGTTGGAGGACTTGAAACGGTAGCATATCGTCTCGCATGCTGCCGCAGGCGAGGGGTAACATGAAACTGCAAAGAATGGAAGAAAGCGGAACTTAAGCATTAAAGCTGAGGCCGTCATTCGATCAGAAATCTACCGAGGCTAAAACCTACATTGTCCAAACGCCGTTGGTTCAAAACCAACGTCTAATTTGAAGAACTTTGAACTACATATCACTAAGAATTATGATGTTAACTTGTTCTACCACCACCCAGTCAATCCAAATCAAGATCTTGCACACATTCTTGAAGGAACAGAATATGCAATCGGATCCCGCTTGAACTTAGTCGCCAACTGAAAAAACCTGTGGCTTGGGTATCCACTGCCACAACTGGTTTATATCCTAATCATAAGTTGGGTAGCATGACGTAGACCGGCAAGCTTGCTTCTCCAAGGAAGTGACACCATGATGCAGCTCATCAGTTTCATAGGGCTGGTAACTAACCTCGGTAAAACAATCCTGGCAGAAATATTCGTTGCAAGTTTGACATAAAATATCTGCCATTTTGCACGTATTGGTCCTTGCTTGGCATACTGCACAGCTGGGTGGAATATTCCGTATTAGACGTTTCAAAGACAGCCCATGTAACGAAGACGATATAAACAGATCAAATACAAGAGTATATATCCATGCTCCTTCAATTGTAAGGCCAAGCAAGTGCGAAGGACGTCTTCAGCTTCACATGCCACCGCAGAAACAGTATGTAAAATTTCTATGTCGATCATACGATTGAAAGAGGTTCAATCATTCAAAAGAATTTGATTGGCCTTCTTTTCTTCATCAGTTGGCCACGAGGCAAACTTTGACAGAGCATAAGTGCATGGAAGTACCTGTCGGATGCAGTTATAATCTGCAAGCTGGGAGGTTCCCTGGATACTTCTGCAGTATGATGAAGTTTGTACGGATTAGAATACGAAAGGGCGAGAAAAAACTCCCTGACTGGCAACATGTTGCACGGGATGAATGTTAAAGAAGTAATCATAACACCAGAACTTTGACTTGGGAGTCTACCGGTTGTGAGGCTGTCACCAAACTCTTCGGCTTCCTGGGTTACCCACTCCATCTGTCATCAGATTTGGTCACGATTGTCAGCTCTAGTTGCTTCGGGCAATTCTGAAAAGTATGAAATTTGTCAAAATACATATTGTTTTGACGTCAATGAATATATGATGCTGTGGAAAATTCATGTCATCACCGTTGCTTCAAAGAATTCCACATCCGCATCGCTGTTTTCACTTTCATCAGTGGCCTTCACGTATTCGTCATCTGTCTCGATGACAAATTCCATTCCTGTGTTTGGATCAATGATAGGAGGTTGCTTGACAACTTCTTTCAGCCTTTTCCTGCCCTCTTCTTCCCGTGCACATATCTGGAAAGAAGTGAAGATTCACCCAAAGGAAGAACCACATAGGTGAGTATGCACAGTCTTCCAGCATGTGCTTTGAAACTGACGTGCGTGAAACGTGAACTGAGGTTCTTCCTGCCTGACTCATGTATTGCAGTTACTTCTTGTACTGAGGCTGGCTTGGTAAACAAAAATTTACACTGCCCTAATTTTTCAACTGGAAGCTTAAACACCTAGCAACCTCACGCACAGACATTTCAATGAACAAAGCTGGGTACACTCTTACTTGAAATTCCAAGTTCAAAAAGTAATGAGGGAAATTTACCTCGTCATAAGTGAGATCATACCATTCATCGATGTAGCAAAAGGCATTTCGATGGGTGAGCAGAATAATCTGACAAAATGACGACAACTGAGCAAGTAAGCTCACGCAACCCTGTTACCCTGGCACCAAGTGATCAAAAGTTTCTACTTCCAGGATATATTTAAAGCCAATGGATTGTTGTTGGAATAAACAACTAGATTGAACACGTTCACCAATCACATATACTTTGCTTTCTTGCATGTATTCAGCGATCAATCTGATGTATTCAGCGGTCTATCAATCCATACGAGAACTCTTACCTGCCGAACCCCATTGAGCATGAGTTTCTCCAGTCGATTCTGTACTCCCCAATAACTACATTCAACAAATGAATAAAATCAATCTTCAATCTACGAATGTTCAGAATGCACCAACACAAGAGCCAATAGCAATCATAATGTATGAAATATGTAAGGATTTGCAAGAATTTCCACCAGCGATACAAACTCTCAGTTTCTAGGCTCGCGATCCACAAAAATCCACCCCACCGTCCATGCAATTGGAGTCATTTTGGAGATAATATTACAAATTTTCACAAAAGAATCTACTTTTATTTGGAATCTATGCACAGAAAAACAAGGATATCATGCATGTCTATTCAGGGTTTACTGAAACACAAACAAGTAATGTGATGAAATGACTCTTCAGGTTTACACTGGACTTGGCTGGTAATTATAGAGACGATTACTTTCGTTTCACCCTAAACTTGTTCTTCATTTAGCATTTGCTTTTATGGAAAGTGCTGATCAGTTTGGAAAATTTGGACACAAGTTTGCTACACAGCACCCTATAAAGTCCAGTTTTGCTAACCAGCCGATTAAGTCTTCGACGCAACAAAACGAGAAACGAGTAACCTACTTGGCCTCCACTCTCACCAGCTTGTATGCACACATCATATTCTCTGCATTATTCTGCCAACCACTTCGAAGTGGTCCTAATCTGCACATATACCATTTAAAAGGTCATAATGTCAGAAAGCTCAATTGTAGTGTTAAAAGACATGCACTATTATTAACTCCTCTAGATCATCAAATTCCTCACAAGCCCATAAGAAGTGGTTCGAACAAAGAGTGTTGCGATTTGCATACCCAGTTTTAGTGGAGCTAAAAAGCTGAGGATCAAGCTTTTCCTGATAATCTCTTTTGGCGACCTGCTCAACGAAATGTGGATTTGTTAGGGTCACTTCGCCTCATTGCAACTAGATAGCACAATGCGCAACTCATATGCCTGTATTTACTTCACAACTTGTCACTCGATGACGAATTTAAACGCGAGTACCTTGTCCATAGCAATGTCCACCATATCGACTTTCCGAATCGCTAATTCGGCTTCACTAAGCCCATGAATGTTCTCCGTTGAACCATCATCATTCTCATGCAGGGTAATCATCTCTATTTTCAGCTGTTATTCAAAGCAAATTCCAATCAGACGCTGAGTCGCTATGAACCGACACAGATAGATCCAGAAAAAGAAACATGAAAGTGAATGCGACTGAGAACTCTCAACAAGTGTGCCCTCAGTGCTGGTCTATCTGATATAGAACGTGTCTTCAAGCATAGCGGGGATTGATGAGGTACGTGACAGATTGATTATACGAGACAAAATGTACTCACAGTAAAACAGAGAAAGCAACAAACCTTGTGAAAGAATGGAACCGTAAGTACAGAACGAATGTGTGGGTATGCCATCCATGTTTTCTCATCGATCACTAGGGCACTTGAAGGGACCAGCTTTGTCACCTGCAACGATTAAGAACCCCATACATCCACACCGTAAGTTCCCAGCATCTTCGCAAAAGGCTCAATATCTGAACACGACCAACACTCATGAACACTACTTCCGTCTTTTGAAATTCTTGAATGAAACAATTATTCTGTCAGTCAAGCGTGAATGTCAACCATGGTGTGGACCAAAATCACTAACTTAAACGGAGCAGTCACACAAATTTATCACCCTGTCCATAAATACGACCTTCTTACATACCCAATCAGGTAGACGGTCTCCAAGCCTATAGAGGCTGTGTGTGAAAATGCCCTCCCCGTACACCTCACTGACGTAAGGTGACGTTGAAACCAGCTGCAAAATCCAGAGAAAAACATATGTTTAGACATTGAATCTGCAATTTGAGCTATAAAGCAAACTTCGCATGACTCAGTCTCTATCGGCGTACGTGAAGTTACAAATCCTTCTCACAAACTATCATTAGGAACGTCCGTCGCTCCTTAGAAAGTTTACACTGAGGGTTAATAGAGGCAGAAAATTTGTAGCTAAACAAAACGGAAAAACTTCTCGGATGAATCATCGGCAGACACTGAGCCTTCTGGTTGATAGACAGAAGAAAGTAATCACTAGTTACATCGTCACATCTTATATGTAGACGTTCTAATTAAGACAGGTCAGAGCTAACAAGGCCATGATGGATTGAAACCTGCCCCCCTTGGCCCTCGGTTGTGTTCGCCTCATTGGTCTTCCAGTTTCCGTATCGTTGGCCTCTCTTGAATTCCTCGACTGCAAGTGAGCCACCACCCTTACGAGTTACTTCGGAGTACTATTAGTACTCTTGCGGCACAAAGTTGCTTCACAAATGCAATTTCGTCCAGACCATCCTTTACGAACTCAGACATGTACGTAGAGCTCGTCTTCTAGAATAATGACCTTCTCTGTCCTACTTGATCCAAGCAAGGTCGGAAATGAACAAGCTGAATTTATGCGTAAAGAGCATCCGATATTACATTCTTCGTTCTGATGCATCCTAGATCCCAATCATCTGCGTTCCGACGTCTTAAATAATGAACGGTCGAACAGTGGGCACATGCGTCGGAGATACCTGTAATTGGCAGCGGTATGCGCATTTCTGTTATGTGAACCATTATGAGAGAGATCAATGATGCTCTGGCGGATGCCACAAAGCGCGGTTGCGATGAAGATGCCAAACGAAGGCAGTGATTTCAGCGTTTCTGTTCAAATCAAGCTGATATCATACGCCTTAACTCAACAGGCGTACTCAGCAATTGTTCCGCACCCTTCGTTTGTTTCTCTAAGGAGTACTATGTGTCCTTGGTACATCACTGTCAAATTAGAAAACATCATCATGCCAATAGCACACTGTGAGCTGCATCAGTGACTCACTTCAGCAGATCACAGCGGCTGTTCACTTTCCGAGAACACCCCTTCAGCTTTCTTTCTATCTCCTCTGATTAACAATGGACGAATTGATTACATCTTGTTGCAATCTGCCGTGAGGTGCCACCTCGTAGCTGATGAGCTAAAAGTGGCTAGCGCTATCACTGCAAATTTCGTCCAGAAGATCACGTCCACACAGGACATTGAAGAAGTTTAATCAAAACCAAATAACGTGGATCACGATTCATACAAGGCCGGATCTGTACTCCATGATCTCGACAAAAATTCAAATCGCCATCCTCAACCTTGTTCCGCTCATCATCGGTTTAGTCGACGGATACGTCCACCTGAATCGACTGCCTTTGAAAGATCTCGGCGGACTTCGACAATGCTCGAAGCAAGGGGAACTCGCAGGTTCCAACTGGGGTTTCGAACGAGACGAATTTTGCTGGAGAGTTCAGCACACGGTCTCCGCAGTAGATACCATTCTCCGGAGTCGAAACAACTGATCCGTTGACTATTCTTCCAAAAATTGCTGCAAAGGACTAGTCCACCAGGTGCGAAGTTGACATACATCCATCCGAATGCGTTCTAGAACGCACTTCTTTGCTTGTGTCGCTGAGGCCTAGTGGAAGGGGTCATGCAGGCAGGGCGCCGATGAAAAAAGGCCTCACCAGCGCTCGAGCTCCACCGAAAGGCTGGCCAAGATGAAAAGGTGTGGAGAAGACTGGGAATAATCGTCTACGGAGGAAGTTATGGTATCAACCGCAACAAGACATGTTAACGAATGAAATTTACAATCTTTGACTGCAACAAACACTCACAATTTACGTAGCGTGGCGCGAGGGGGGTGGGGGAGGGCACGGAGAATTCTACAAATGCCCTGCACGCTGCCGACCGATTCTAGTGTTCCCCCGACGGAAATCAACCTAAACACTGTGCAGCTCTTGGAGATGGAGAGAGATTTCCGAATTTCTGCATTGACGTCAACCGAGTGGTTCGCCGAAAATCCACGAGGAAATTCGCTTCCTGGACAGAAAGCCTGAATTTCCCCAGAGCCGTTCGCGCCTCTCCGCGGAGAAATGGGAGCCAATCCAGACCCACTAAAAGATGGCAGCAGTGAAAAAGAATTGGAAACCATAGTCCATGAGAGGCACACCACGGAGCTGAAATTGGACTCGACTCTCAGACAGAATGACAAGCATGCATGCACGACAGGAAAGCGCTCGAAATCGAGTGGGCGGAGTTGATATTATCAAAATGCATTGCTTGTTTACAGACCATAATCCTCCTATTCAACTTCATCCTGGGGCTCCTTGGGGCTTTCCCCGGCGACACTCCGACTCCGACTGGGGCCCCAACGGCAAAGCCACAAAAGGCAGCAGAGCGAATTCCAGCCCGCGCTGAGGGATAGGAACTCCGAGACATGAAGGGAAAACGCACTCAGACAGACAGACAGACAGACAGACAAACAAACCGCTCGGTGGCCCAGGCCCTCACACCACCACAGACAGCAGATCGCAAATTCGTTCCGCTCTTCTATTTTTACTTTTCAGGTTCTCTCTCTCTCTCTCTCTCTCTCTCTCTCTCGTCCTCCCTCCCTCCCTTCCTGCCTCCCTCTTTCTGGAGCCGCCTGCCTGCCTGCCTGCCTGCCTGCCCAGCGAGCGAGCCAGGCCAAATCCAGGTCAGACCTGCGCTCCAGTCCCCCACGAGCGCTGTGCGTCCGTCCTCCCGAGATTGTGGACTTCACACACGAACACATCCGCCATTCCTCCGCTCTCTCCTCCTCTCATCTCTCTCCGTCTCGGTCTCGGTCTCGGTCTCTCTCGCTCGACGTCCACAAGCAGACGCGAGGGCGGGCGGGCAGGCCCAGCCCATGGGTTGCAGCGCACAAGCTGCTGCTGCTGCTGCCTCCTCCTTCGCTCGAGCTCTACAAGGCGACAGACGACGTGCTACTGTGTACCTTCCATGTACGACGGGCGGGCGACCACTGCCCCCTGAATTCCCGTCTCAGCTTCGGCTCCGCGGCCCGAGGCTCCTCACGTCGCGACCTTCTCCAGCGACGGTTTGCGGGTGGAGCAGGCCTCACAGGAGAATGTACAGATGGCCCAGAAAGCGGTCCTGAGTAGGGCCGGTCGACCCCAGGGCATCATTACGGTCCTGGAGAGATGGAGACGTGATTACGCAATTATTTTCGTAAGGTTGCAGATTTTGGTGGGTCTGGAAAAGTAGAGAGATTGAAACATGTTGAATCGGGTGAGGAAAAGTTGGAAGGAAGACACAAGTATTCGGATGGGAAGAACCAATCCAGTCCCAGGGGCTACCCTCGATAGAGTCGCATAACAACGGACAACATGTTGACCAGGGATCGAGAGAGAGTATGTTTGAGAGAGTCGTCGATTCTTGAAGATTTTTTCATCCCATACACCGATGCAAAAGGCATGCCCATCATAGGGTTTGCAGAGAAAAATTAATATCTTATGTACCGACATAAGTTTAACTACTCTTCAACTAAAATTCCACCTTGAGATTTTATCTGGCTTTATCTACTTCTTTTTCTGTGTGTGGAAAATAAATATTTATGTTTTTGGTTCATTTGTCAATCTTTCTATAACCAAATTTTGCACTTTCAAGCTCGATGGATCCCTTGATTTGCAAGAGTATTGTGATGAGCACGCATTCGGTACTCACTCCATTCATCTTCTTTATCGAAGGATTGGAATGTTCAACAATACCCGTGATATGCTCTTACGCGTTAATTCCAAGACCGAGTGAACGTGACCATGGTAAGTCCCACTTTCCACTGGCAGCAACAGTTGGCTGCCCGACTGCGTCGCTGTGTCTGAAAGAGGAGTCGTGGGCCTTGGTCGCGACGTTCTGGCAGGTCTACCTTCCCACCTCGCAACGAGAACCGATTCAGGGTTGCCTCCTCTGTGTCGTATGCGTTGGCTGCGTGATCGCTGAAGTATCAGGTGGATGAAGGTACTGGAGGCCCCACCCGCAAAGCCGGTACCTCGTAAGCTTTCCATCATCTGAACGCCGAGCGAGTCCGCAAAGGTCTTGCCAGGAGGTTATGTTTGAATCCTAGGTGTCAGATTATCAATGGCCAACACCCCTGGTACAACAAGCGTGCCAGGCGGACTTGCTATGACCGTATGAAGACGGCGCTGAAGGAGGTCCACGGAAGCTCGAACTAATCATTATCGTTGACGTAAGTGCGAGCACCGAGCTCCGGCGTACCACCAGTTGCCGTAGCTGCTCCTGAGACGCATCACACCGTCGATGCCGCACGCATCCACGTCCCGTGTGCACCTCTGAGCTACAATTGCCGCATGGTGATTGCGTCCCTACGTACGCGCCCGCCCCCGCCCTTAAAGGCGCCTGCTTCATTGCAGGTCTATCATGTACTACAGAGCTGCCTCGATCGAGATGCTCACTTCGCTGTGGGAACTCTTTTGCCAGACTGGATCGGGCGGCGACTCATGCCAAATTGCGAGGGTCGCTCAACATAAGAACAGGACGAGATCTCTCGAGGCTGGCTGGACGGTACAGGACAGGCAGTTCTGGAAGGACGGGCCGTCTGTACGAGCTCGATCAGCGATCACAGGATTCCACAGGGAACAAAAGGAGGATGGTGATATTTTGGACAATTTCGTGTGCAAGCAGAACAGAGCATGGGTGCAAATGAGTGGAAACTCTGCCGATCGGTCGATCCAAATGAGGAGTCTACGTAGGCTGCTATATGATATGAAGGTGACCCTATATATCGGACCTTCGTTGAACTTACCGAAGAAGTAGCCTTTGAGGTTCCACGACACTTCCAAAATCTTCCAGAACTGTCACCTCCTTCTAGATTCTCTGTAGTCATGACACCTGGATTCCAATCAGATTATCGAAAACGGAGTAGGTCGATTGAGGCCAGCATGTTGAATCATTCAACATCCTGCAACTGCATGCCGAGACATGTACACCTTTGACAAAATCATGTTCATAACCAGGCGTTCGCAATGATAAGGATCCAGGCACCTTCCCCAGTGATGACACAAAGTCCATTCTCTTTCAGTGCAGGGTTCGGGAGTAGCCCCTTTGGTTCAATTACGATGGGCTCGACATATATCCAGAACCCTCTACAAGTGCAAGAGACCCCCAAAATTTCACCTGCCACTTAAAGTACACAAAGTGCAGTTATCAGTCTTATTACAACTTTGGTTTACAAAGTTCAGCAGATCATGTAGTCTACTTATAGAAGTATATAATCCTACATTGTTGGTGACGTGATTTTCAGTGGGTTGAATGCACATGATTGTTGTTTGAGTGGGCTAGTGACTAAATAGGCATGAGGTCATCATATGCACACCACCACTTTACTGAAAGTGAAGGGAAAGTGGTCGCTTCAAAGTTCAAGAAGAGTGGAACCTTGGAGGAGGTAAAAGTGGACATGCACATTGAAATATTTTACTGCATCACTAAGTGCTCGACATCTCTATTGTAATCGTATAGGATGTAGGCATACTACCCACGGCATGCTACGAAGAGGAGCACCAGGAATGGTCTGACTCTCACGGGCCCACACTCCAGGACAAGATCTTCTGATTGATATTCTACAATCCTACTTGAGTAAACCGGTTGCACTGGGAAAAGTGCACCGGTTTGACTGAAATTTAAAACTTGTGCTCTACACCTCCAATAGGCAGCAAAATGCTTCAAGGCATTGTGTATTGAGTCCAATGATCTTTCAGCCACCGATAAATAGTTTTGAATATAGAGATGATTTGTTAACTGTCATTCAACTGCGTTTTAAAGGACGGGATATGAAGCTCGAGACGGGTCAAAGATCCGCTTGAAAAAGAAGAGATGTTCTACACCCTTTGTATGAATGTGGGTTGGGTTGACCCCTATCATGAAGTAAGCTGGTTGAAAACTCAACCTACTCATCGGACCAACTGTGTAGGTATAGTAGTGACTTCTTCAATGAGTGTTCACAACATTAATTAGCAAAGTTAATATCTTGTTGACGAACCTGGTTAGTGTGCACCTTAAGGGCTTGAAACACTATACAATGGGGGAAAGACGTACTAACTCAATATTCCAAACTTTAGTTGCCAGTTTGTTCCACTTCTTTATATCGAGACTTACCCGCCGGAAGGTACATCATGTTATCAACTCACAACCTGATCAAACTAACCAGAAAGAAACCTGTGACAAAAGATATTATTATTAATTGAGGTAAAAGATCAATAGGTTAAAGTTTGTGGTACGATACCTTCCTTATCAGAATTACGATTTAGTTACAATATATTGGAGGAGATACAATATCTCAATGAATTCACGATTACAACATATACAGTATGAAGAACCTTCCTTAGTTTTCGGGTTACAGTTCCTTAACTTCCAAAATGAGTTTATAACCCAATAAGTGTTAAACCTGTCTTTTCCCTTCTTACTCAATTTTCTTGTGTAACACACTTCTTGCAAAATTTTCCTCGCGATAGAACGATTAGTAGTTCTAATAGTAGAAGCCACTATAGCTCAGAACCTAAGTCGGTAGAAAAAGTCTTGTGCACGTTTCTCAAGAGAAATGAAACATCAACTTGCCATTTGGTGGTGAGACAGGCACACTTTTTTGCACACATCTCAAACATGTACGTAGTTTGTCTACTTACTTTACACTTCGCGGATATCTGCTGAGCCTACCGAATCTTCTTATCACGCACATCATGAGCAGTTGAAACCTGATCAATTATTATTATTTTACATCCGTCTCCTTTGTAATCAAAAGAATACAATACTCTTCTACGCAGTTTAAATGCCTAAGTTTACTCTCTGCCAATCCATCTTTCCAGCCTTTTACCCATGTATCAATCCTGGGACTTCAAACCTCCCGAACTGGGGGAATTCCCAACGCGAAAAGTGCAAGTAAAGACCAAATAAACCTCGCCGCTAATGAGGTTGAATGTTATTCCCAATACTTCAAAATATTGAAGTGTGCCCAAAACGTTGAAATAACATAATTCCAAAACAAGGTAACTGTAGTGAAATTAAATAGTATAGCAAAAAGTGAGACAATCAACGAAGTGAAAATTCTTGTGAAGTTGATTAGCCTTGAGTATAAATCTGCACTCCAAAGGAAAAACGGACGGACATTATCATATTTCTGCATCATTCAGGATACCAGTAAACTCGCAGCACCATTCTTGCCCTGATTCTGGAGAAATGAGCTTATTGCAAAGAAGATATGTTTTTTCATCTCCGGTGTAAATCTCAATTCGTCTTCAAGGAGTTTAAACTGAATGTATTTTCAGCGCAAATTGTGTTCCGGTCATAATTTTGCGTTATTTAATCCAACAATTTGAAGTGAAAAATAACATGAAGACATCAAGTCTTAACTTGCTATATAATACAATAATGTCAAGTTAGAAATTTAACCACCCAAACTGATAAAGGTTTCTTATTAAAATTACGACTTATCAAATCTTATTTTTTCATGATTTAAATTTCAATTATTTTCAAATCTATATATTTCACAGTAATAAATTTGATTATAGTTATTTGATTATCATATGAAATTTAAATAAAGCAAATAACATAAGAATGTTGCAGTTTTAATACAAACAATGAAAATATTACAAAGTACTGTACTGTACAGGACAACATAGACCATACCTAAGATGAGCCTAAACCCTGACGCTGCCTGGGGAGATGACTGGAGAGCCACCGCACCTTTCTTTCGGCAGGCGCATATACTTGGCGGGAATCTCATGTCAACGCCTTTCTCAAAGAGGTACAGTACGTAGAGAATCCGGACTTCGGACGTCTGTCGCACCTCACCCCTTCAACGGAGAACGACAAAATGGCGAAGTCAAACCGGAGTCCGAGCATAGCGAAGAAAATTCCGTACGCTCCAGCCGTCCACCGTCCGGCGCCTGGGCCCTGACAGCTCCGACGAATGGGCGTCGCCGATCGTTACTAAATTTATGGGCAGAGTGTGCTGGACCGGTGCTGGTCGCAAGCCTGGACTCTCCCGTTGTGCACGAGCCTGTGTCCCCAGAAGCCCCGGCGCTCGTTACAGTGTGCGGGTCCGAGGCTTCGAGCTGACAGGTGTGGCAAGCTTCGTGCCCATGGCCTGTTCCTGAGGTTAAATCTGACGGCCCACTACTCGGCTCTGATGGCCCGTGCGCGAATCGGGGCGACGCGGACGGAGGGGGGAGGGCTTGAGGCCTTTTAAGCTGCAGTCGTTCTGTACAGTGCATTACGTAGCGCCCTTGAAGAGAGTCACTGCTTTGTGTATTCGAACTTTCTTTCCCTTGGATTTTTGTTTTCATTTTGTTGGAACGAAGGACGATTACATGCCCACCGTGGAATTCGAAGTTGAACTCTAATTTGGAGGAGAGTTTCTCCCTGTGGGGAACTCCACGTTGGCCAGATGCATCCCTGATTGAAGAAGCAATGGAACAAGATGTTTTCAACTTTTCGTCCATTCTCTTCACCGCTTTAGCAAAACTTGTGTAGAAATTACACATTTGTTGATATCTAGCATTCTGAGATGTATATATATATATATATATATATATCAATAGCATGCAACATACATGTGCTATAAAATTTACATTACTGTGTTGTTGAATTGATTGTGTCCAAATTTTTACAAATAAGAATTTTCTAGTTTCTAAGAAAAATTAATTCTGTACTTTATCTCTAGCATGAATTAAATAGTCTAAAAAATCGTTGTGGAAAATTATTCAAGTTATTTTTTTCAAAATTATTAAAAATTATTCGTTCAAGTTATTTTTAACTTTATATAGAGAGCTTGTTCGTACATATGAAGCTGTGATAAAGATTTTGGTGTTTTATTAACCATTTTTTTAATTGTCCGACTCTTGTCAAAATTTATAGCAATCAGTTCATAATTGATTGCTGGAAATGATACAATCAACTCACATTTTTGCATAAGCACAACTTTGTTAAATAAAATGTTACAACAATCATTGCATGCTATTGTAGAGATTCTTTGTTGATTACAATCAAAATTCACATTTACTTTTCTAACTTTATTTGTCTCTTCAATAAGATAACATTTTTTGGAGAAATTATGAAAAGTACCACTTTAAAAGATTAATTCAACTCTAGATTTTAGACAACATCTCTACAAACCATTCATTAGTTGGATGATCATAAATTTCAAGAAAAATATAGTAATTACATTCTATGATGAATAGAGAAATCGATGATATGTCATATTTGTTAACAACACAAAGCAATATTATAAAGTCCTTGCTTTCAAACACGTAAACCTCGTAACATCCAGGATCATGACAACAATTGCATTATGTCACGTGTGGCGATCCAAAAACCTCTGCAAGCAATGTCAAAATCCATAGAATATATGTGGCAACTCGACTGAATAGATTTCGATAGAGATAGAACCTGTCTAAACTAATAACCTCTATAATCTAATACAAACGTATTAGATTATAGAAGGAGCACGTTATATCTGACCTCCATTAACTAATAACCTCCCTAATACTGACCTTCCGGTCTCAACAGTACTAGTTTAGACAGGTTCTACTCTAAAAGGTTTGAGAACATTCCAAGCACAAACCCCTACAGTGGATGATTTCAATTCTCCTTTTCTATGTCATACCAACAATTGATGAATGAAACAGCACAATAAATGAATTGTGACACATGTGATGATACTCAACCTGTGATGGTTTTAGTTTCATAATTCATTCACAATTGTGGATTTGTAGCTTAGTTAATGATTTTAAATCCAGATACTTTTAAGTAGTGTGCTATATATCTTGTGAAACTGAACAAGAACTAACGACTTGATATGAGGTCCTGTCTATATAGTCACGCAAACTTAATAAACCACAGCAAACGCGAAGAAAAGGTTAAGAACTTGGAAGACTCCAAATTTCCCTCTCGAATGACGTAACCAAAAGTGGGTAATGATGCATATTTTTTCCTGTGATTTGATGCTATTGCTAGTATTGGGACATTTCTCGTGAGATTCCAGGATTTCTTTTAGTTACTAAACAGTACTCCAGGCACATGAATTGTACACTTCGAAAACCTGCAACTGGTGCTTCGTGGATGTCGAACTTGAAATTTATCATATTATCAATTAGCAACTGTTTACATTGTATTACCCACTTAAAAGTTTCAAAGTCTCAGTAGCACTTTTTCCAGTTCCCATTGGCGGGGCATCTTGGGGTCTTGATCTCCAGCAGACTTCTCCACCAATGCAAAGTGAACCCTTCCGTCCCAGGTAGTAAAAGTTCAACAAGTGAACATTGGCTTCACATCTCACGTAAGCAAGGGAGGTTGAATATCTATACTAATTTAAGCTCTACTCTCTAACATTCATAGGTGAACTAGACACTAAGTCTCAACCGCGACTAAATATCGTACATCTACCAGAAATGCCATAATTGTAGTTCTACCAAGGTGACTATTGTTGCGTGCAGTCTATTTGAGACTCCAAAACGTCGGTTTCTAATCGAGAATCTGCAGCTTGAGCAGGTAACCAGATCTCTACATGTGTGCCCCCAGCACCTATGGGTGCATCTACTAGGTACGGCGACCGGATGTTTAACACAGCACCAGACTGTTCCAAAGCTTCTCTTGCAGCTATGAGCTTCAACCCTGCTTCGAAAGATCTCTCATTATTCGTGTTACCCTTACCTATTCGTGTTACCCTTGCAGATCCAAGAGGTCCGAGTACACGTTCTTGCACCTGCATCCGGCGCCCCATTTGCAAACAGTGGTCAGAGAGATGGGCACCAACAGATTGAAACAATTTCTAAATATAAAAGACGTTCTAATTATACAAGAAACACTGAAGTTTATTAATACGACGTTCTTGGTGGTTTCCAGCCCGATTGCAGCGAGTACTTTTCAACTAGCACAAAACTAGCACCTATCCTTACCACAAGGCCCATATCAGGTCCATTATCCTCGATCACAACGAGAACACCACCGCCAGGAGCCCTTGCTGCGTCTGCTCTGATCCATCCGCCTGCGGGTGTGTGCTGTATCGAATACTCCAACAAGTTGCTCAATGCTTGTCGTAATGCGAGCTCCTCGATTGCTGCTATAAGCGGCAGAGTAGTGGAATTGAGCTGCAAAGTTTGGCTTTTCTGCTGGGCTAGACTACTTCCTGCTCTTACCAGCTGATAAAGAACCTCTGAAACGTTGCATTGTCTGCAAGATGTTTCGGGACAAAAGAAGTTAATATTCGAACCACGTCTTACATTGATCGCAGTGACGCTTGACCAAATTCGAGAAGCCTTGGTATTCAAACCAAGGCTTCTCGAGCTTTTCTAAACTTTTCTTATGAAGAAACCTCGCAGAAGGTCAGAAAGACCTTGCTCATAAGCGCAGAGCTGAGATTAACATGAAGATCATCACCAAATTGCTCGTCAAACATCCGGACAAGTTGAAGACAGCTGCGGATATTTGTATCAGGCTAGTGAGTACTTCACGGAGCAACGCCTCATTACGTGGTGTACCTCATTTCATCTTGAGGTGGTGCGGCGAGAGCAAGCGGGGGCATAGGGGACTCCTCATCTCTCACAAACGACGACGGCAACGCAGGTGTAGGCAACGGTCGTTGATTGTTGCTGATATCTTGCAAAGCGCCATCTCTTTCCAAAGAGGTACGTGTACTAAGCGAGGGCCTGGTATCTTCCACTCCCACGTCTCCACTAGGCATGACCCTCTGTTGATTCAGGTCTTTAAGAAAGATGTCATCGTACTGAATAAAATCAGCTCCACTCTGTGTTGACAACAAACAAACTGAACGCGTAAATAACAGCTACTGACAAACGTTGACCAACACAACCATGCATACTGCAACAACAACCTAAGGCAAGTTTCATAAGTGAACAATCTAGGAGGCACTTGATTACATTTAGTTGGCTTGGTCATAAGCTCTCCTGACAGAGTCGTTTACGATGGTATATGAAGACGAGTGTCTTGATCCATCTAATACAAATACATCTAACGAGAAAAAGTGAAAGAGTTCACATCATACATTTGTGAGATATAAAACCTTTTGAATCTGCTGAACAACGTCACTCATACGATCTCCCTGGACAAGTATATCCTCAAGAACATCACGAGAGATCTGCACACAGTAGGGTCTTATTAGGGCTCAAGTGAACCTCCCAAGATTGTTTCCTTTCTTTCAGGCATGTGGATGACTACAAATAAAATCGGAGAAGTCGAAATTCAAGAGAATGTCTAAGCAACAATTCACTACTTACTAGTATACACTTGAGCTGGTACAGTTACAAACACCTTCGTCTACAATTGTGATCAGCTCAAAAGCATGAAACAATTTTCCAAATATAAATATTCATCTGAGTCTTGGATAAGTGGAAACACAGTTTAGCGATAAAAAGTTGGTTGAGCAACCTCGCCTCTCTTTAAGTGTGGTAGGAGCATCTTGCCGAGGGTCCTTACAGCCATCAATGGTCCTCGAACCTTCAGACATAAGCAGTACAAATCGAACAATTGAGGCGAATTTGACGGCAATTCAAGATTCGGTGCAAGACAATTCACAGGCGCATTCTTTCAAGAAACTTATGTTCAAACTTCAATGATTCAGAATAAAAGTTGACAAGAGAGAAGTGCTAAAAACGCACTTGCTCTAGAAGATGATCAATGCGAACACCTTTCTGCCAAGAAGACTGTTGAAGCAGTACAGCTCTCTGCACGTTAAAAGCATTCATATTAGAACTCGTGCGTGTAATTGTTTCCAGCTGCCTTGAGAGTAACAATGATAGGTTTCCGCTAGCTCCTCACACCTCAAAAGTATACGACTTCACGGAGATCAAAGCTAGGACGCTTATCCTAGAACTCTCAGAAACTATTCTCAGATAGCAGCTCTAATAATTCATGACAATTCGGGCTTTCTTAAAGCTCATTGAAAGAGACAAGAAGCGGGACTTTCATATACTGTACGTAAAGACTCCACACACACAGAGCGCAATTAAGCATTTCAGCGAATCTACGAGATGAATTTACCAATTGGTCATGAACCAAGAGCAGAGACATAAAGTGAGGATAATGATGGCAATAAAAAGCAAGAAAGAGGTGAGAGACATTAAAAGCAGAAAAAACATATGAGAAAGAAGGACAAATATTTTCTTTCAGGATCTAAACTCATACTAATTTTACGTTGGTGGCAGATGATTTATCATCTGCCAGCGACGTAAGGCAATGTCCCATTTCCATCTATCTGGATGCAAGGCCTGTTCATCTCCGTCAAGTACAATAAAGTAAGCACTAGGAGGATACATCAATTCCACATTTATGAGGTCCCTCCTACACGTAATGAAGGGCCCGTCCACGTTCAATGACTCTGGTAAAATAACTGGCAAATTTGATGTACCTGATCCATGACGCAGGCCAAGGCCAGTGTTCTAGCGACTTTAGCTGTTTCCATTTGCTGTTCTTTTGAAAACGTTCCCAAAGCTGGATGTTTAAGATCTATATTCCCCTGATTCATTGACACGGAGTCAGTCTCTTCATTTGATTCCTGGTTCTCTGGTTCCACAACTTTTTCCTTGGGAGGCCACGACGGACGCATCGGCTTCAATTTACCGGGTTTAACCGTACGCAAAGAGACCTTTACTACGTGACGCTCTGCAACCAAAAGCCCCACCAAAAACATATCTTTCACCAGCGGAAGGACTAGTGCTCCTAACCCCGGGAGTTCCACAGCCTGCAGCAACCCAAAAAAAAAACTTCAGTTTCTCGCAATGCCAACGACGGGTCTAAACCGGAGCTGCAACACCATTCACGACATTCCAAAGTAGTTGAATCTTCATTAGCACCAAACGAGCTTCCGAAATAGTATAATATAACGACGACATCTGAATTGTCAGAGTTCACGTATTCACACTCTAACACACACACACACACACACACCTCAAGATTCACAAGGGCAGACTCCACGAGGCCTGCTGATCCTTGGCTCTCAGACCTGTCAAAGAGCATCAAGACCTCCTTGTAGGCTTCTGCATTCCGGCTTGCCAGATTTGTTGAAGACCCAGCAGCAAAGAAAAACTCCAACTGACCAGTGGCATAGCTTTCTGCTGTGCGTACATAAACCTGCAGGGTGACCAAACTAAAGTCTATGAGTTGATGATGTGGGCATATCCAGGTTGCAAGCTTAATGGAATTCTGCAGCTTAATAGTTCACCTTTTGACAATAAACTGAAGGATTTGTAACCAATACACGTACAAGCAACCTCATCAACTACAACAGCCTAGGACTCAGGTCGTCCCAAAATAATACAGACCGAAATTGCATCATACCGTTAAATTGGTTTGGGCGCCCACAATCTTCTCACACAGAGAGAGTTGTTCAGCACAGAGAGCTAGAAATTCTTCACTAGGAGCAGATACGAGCCTCTTCGGATCACCAATTTTGGTGACAAAGTCAAAAGGGGCCGAAGAGACAGATGCAGCGGCAGCTGCAATTGCCAGTGCTGACGAAGGTAGTTCTATCTCTTCCGTCTGTTCATCCACCACAGACCTGTACATGGACGTCACCCTAGAAGCGGAGCAAGAAAACCCGTGTTGCTCCGGTCCGGACTGAATGGATGCAAAGCCTACGAAGGGGAGGCAAGAAATTCCGCCGGGGTGTTGATGCTGAGGCTGAACCATAAACGAGAACCGCGGTTTCTTCGCTGAATTCCTCAGCCCGACGGGTGGCAAGCAAGCAGCAACAGCTGCTGCTGCTGCTGCCGCCATGGCTTATCGCTCCTCGATCCTCGCTCCACAACGGCGTGTGCCCTCGTCCCGGGGAAAGTTGGCCAAATTCACGATTATGAACCTTGCGGGGCCATATCCCCCGGCTTGCTCCCCAAGCCACAGAAAGAATCAGTGTCCACTATGCTCTGCTCTGCTGCGCTAAACTACGACAATTCTCCGGTGGGCGGAACTCTGTCGAGCCATTCATTCAATCATTCGTCTCGAGGAGCAGACACCGAATCTATTACGACCTGCGGAGCCCACTGTGGCAGATTCTGTCAACCGTTGTACGCATCGTATGGCAATGGCATTTTCGCCTTCTGGGCCGAGCAATCGTCGTCCAGTTTGCGATTACGGTGCTTGGACACGTTGGCCCACCTCCCCTCGTCCCCGGCACATGCATTCCCGCCGGACAAATATCATTTTGCGTTCCTGAGCTGAGACTCCTCTTGCCCTCGGGGTACCCCACAATTGAATCCGTGTACTTAACCGCAAGCATGCTGATAAGTGCTCTCGGTGCAAGAGTGTGGTGAGATGATTTCCTAACTCTGTCTTCACCGACAAGTATCATATACTATATTTGAATACAGTTTCCTGTACGATTTCGATTTTTGAGAATTAATCTCCAGACAAATTATTCACATGATTGAGTTATATTACTCAACCATTTTATGATCTGAACGCATTTATTTTTCTTTAGCAATTTCTTGCTTTGATTTACTCACTGTATTACGACTGAAATATTGCGTTTTTTAAAATATTAAGTTTATTTCAAAAAGCATATCTTCCACAAGAGCTTTTAGTTACTGGTTTCAGATCTGAGCTAAAACGCCGGGCTGTGTTTTCTCAGAAGATTGATCATTGCACAATATCCATTCAGTTCTTTGCGAGTTTATGGGTCATGGCAAGTCCTTTAGTTTCAAATCATCAGGCGAATAAACTGGATTAAATTCGCTTGGATTTTCACTATGACAAAAATGTCCTATGTCAAATATCCTTATTTGCAATTTACACCACAACGAATAAAGTGGAATATAGATTACTTTCATATCCATGAAATGCTAGATTTTTCACATTTACCAGAGTAACTATGAGATTAATTTGTAATGAGGTCTTAACTTCAGATTTATGCACAAATTGGAGATTGTATTTACATGTTCTGACGTATGATACAAGTTACTTCTAGGGATTAAAACATGCGTCTATTTTTTGATCTGTATACTTTCTCCATGTTTGACCATTGGAATAGAGTGTTATCATCTACCATCATACACAGTAAGAGTTCATGCATTCAGCCTACATCAAGATAATCTAACTATGGAGTTGAAAATTTAATGCATGATCGATATAAAAATAAATGTGATGTGGTCTAAAATAAGACTATTTGTGTATCTCGTAATCATTTTATATTAAACAAATTCAACTTGTATTTATAAGTTAATGTTTAATAATGAAATTCAACTTTGGTTTGATCTATTTATCTATATTTCTCTATATATCTATAAAGTGACGAATATATATTTAATGATGATATTAATTTGGACCTGTAACAATTCTACATCGATAGTATTTTATTAATGGAAGATTAAAGTATAACTATCCCTGATATCATTGAATCACAATGTATACTTTATATGTAATGAATCAAAATGTATGTGAAATTAAAAGTCATATGTTCAATACAGAATTCTTAAAGTCTACAAGGAAGAAAAATATTTCTTTGTTAATCGAAGAGATAATGCAAATAAAAAACTCATCCAAAAAATGCTTTTAAGCTCAATATCTATTGTAATCAACTCTAGTTAGTTACTAGCAGAAATAATATGTTTGAATACTCATATAGAATTGATTTATGACAGTAATCTATAATTGTCTCGTCAACATCAATATGCTTGTAAATAACAGTTAAATGTCTTGAGAACATGTCGACCTATGTGCTTGTTAAATAACAGTTGAATGTGTTAATTGAGAGTTACAATCAATATACTTGTTACATACAAGTTGAATATTTTATTTGAAAATAACATGTAACAATCAATGTGCTTGTTCAATGATATTTGAGAACAAGATATTAATAATCAATGTGTTTTATAGATAAAAATTTAATATGTAAATTTACAGAGAGACACTTTGATAATTAATGTCTTTGTTATGTAATTCTGCCATATTATTGATTATGAATAAAATATATGGTAAAAGCATGCTCGGTAGGATGTTTGGTACGTGTGAGCAAATCCGGCCATGACAAAAGTCAATATGTTTATTGATTGAAACTCACAAACGACCAATAAAATCATAAACAGAAAAATCAATTATCACG
Organism: Marchantia polymorpha subsp. ruderalis; assembly: GCA_037833965.1. Taxonomy (NCBI): domain Eukaryota; kingdom Viridiplantae; phylum Streptophyta; class Marchantiopsida; order Marchantiales; family Marchantiaceae; genus Marchantia; species Marchantia polymorpha. The sequence goes on from AP031357.1 coordinate 3,034,281, forward strand.
TGCAACTTATTCTTAATTCGATGGTCAACGAACATTCAGGGCATCCCCTCGAGCACTATACATCTTCTACAATACATATTTAGTGCTTGAGCATGTTTTGTACATAATTAGATGCTTGGTTGAGTTCACAGCCACCTTCAATTTGATGAACGTGAGAGGTATCAATAGAAGGTTTCATGATGGTGCAACCTTCCTTGGCCCTCGTACTTCAAGAGGTCCACTATTTTATTGCTAGAGAAAATTGTCAAACACAAGGTCCCGAGCATTGTAAGCACTAAACCAGCAAATGAACCGAAACTTCTGGTGTTCTCCAGGCTCTTCGACTGATGTGTTCACTTCCCCATATGAACGGATTTAACAAAGCAACCACCTGTGCTCCAAACCCTAACCTAAAGCAACTAATTATTAGGTCTCCTCGTAAACTCCCCAAGGGTGAGAATAATCGCCAGATGTTTGCGGATTTCTTATTCTATACATTGTACGAAAATAGGGACTCGATATGGATTGAGGTTGATGTCCAGTTCGAAGCGTACTGTTTTAAATCTTGAAACAAGAGTAAATCCGTTCTTGCGGATCTCAAAAAGGACGAGCTTTGATTTAATTGGTCTTCAATTCAGAGCTTGATGTATCGACGTTTATCGATATATACGCGGACAAAATTTACACAGAAACTTTTAGTATCTATCACTTATCTTTATCAAGCAAGTAAGCAGTGAGGCTATCTATAGTCACACATGGCGAGAACGAATTGGATAAGCTCCAGAAGTGCTTCTAATACTATATAATGACGCTAGGATGTAAGGAATAGCACGATGCAGAATAACTCGTGGACTAAAAATCACTCGGAATTGCCATCCGAATAAAACCTTAATCCTATATGGCTGTCTTGTAGAAGGTTTTATTTTGGGGCTAGGGGGAATGGGAGAGGTCGGGGAGGCTCCGCAATATGCTGAGTAAATACGGCTGAAGTGACAACTCAAAAGATTAGAGAGTCTGAACCTCAGGCGCAACTGAGACTAACCTTGAATATTATTCCTCAAGGCAAATAAGGCTACCTGAAGGCTTCCTTGTGTGAAATAGTATTAAACCTAAATATATGCCGTATTATCCTGCGGTCGTCCACTGGACTGTACTGTGGAGCTTTTGGCAGCCAGGTAGTTAACCCACAATTGATCTCCGGTTTTATCCCATGTTTGAACTCTTGATCCAATATGTGAAATAATGTGAAGGATCTTTATCAAGACTTTTTTCTCAACATAACTTTTCATAGTCATCAGAATTACATAAATGTGCATCACAATCTAACTAGTATTGAACTTCTTTTACTCACTGTGCTTGTTGATCATAAAGATGGGATTGGTCTTACAAGGTAGATTGAAAAATGTATCAAAGTTACGCATTTCATAAGTAAAGTATTAAGTAGAATGGATAATATATTTGTCCTATAAATCAACTTGTGATCACATGTTAAAACTTTAGCCATACTCCCTTTGATTGTTCAAAGATTTATCTACTTGATGGTACCCCATTGGAACCTACAATGTTCGATGGTATCCATCAAGATTTGTTTTACCCAATCGAACCCCACACACGACACACCGACGTGAACTTCTAAAATATTTTATTATACTCTAAAGCACACACCTTGCAAATCACATAACAATCTAAAATATTTTACTATACACTAAAGCACACAGCTTGCAAATCACATAACAATGAACTCTGAGAGATATTGTCACAAGTGCAAAGTGTCGGAAATTGACTCAGTAATCAACATCAAAATTTCAGAGGGAGGGAAGCGGAGGACTTGTGAGTACGAGTGTCAGGTAATTTTACAAATTTTGATGCAACGGGGAAGTCTTGGATGAATAATGTTCCGGGTCAGTTCTATTGAGTGGAGATTTGAATGATTCAATGATGGACAACTAGAATGGTCTAGTTTTCACAGTTTCAGTGTCTTGCAACGTCTGTTGATACTAGAATATGCATGACGTGTACCGTCGGTGGTTCATATCAGGTAAAACTAAACTTGATGGATCCCATCAAGCAATATAGGTTCCGAGGGGTACCATCAACTCAATAACTCCTGTTCAAATGGATGTGTATCATGATGTTGTTAATAACGTTAAAACTCAGAACCGTCACACCAACACCAGAGTCACACTAACACCAGATACACGAAGCAAAATGTGGTTCACCATCAAGGGCTACGTCCACGGGGAGAAAAGCACTAGAAAGTTTAATGCTTGAAGTGATCATATTCTGATTACCCTCAAGGTAGTCAACTACTCTAAGCTATAAACAGTTACATATGTTATTAATTTTAGTTAACTAACCTCAGTTAACTCTTTAATTAGAGTGAACTTCAACAATTGTATCTTAATAGAAATAATTAAATTTTTTTATGAGAATATATAATCTATATTTTATTTATAATGAAATATATAAGAATTTTAGATGATGATTTGAATGTCTCGGTCGCATTTATACTTAAATAATAAGTGATCTCATCGTTATATCTATTAGGAATTAATTTAAGTTTTGGTTAACTCTTGTAGGCTTAAGCCGTTACAACTCGATAAGAGTGTTGATTATAGCCGTACGTAATTTACATTTTCAATAAATCAGTTTGTGTTTCAATGTAAGTAGACCAAACAAAATGAACCAAGTATAGATGGTCAGATGTTTGCTTTCATGATTTTCGAAATCATAGAGATGCAAAATAAATTTGTAGTATGGTGATGATATTAGCTAGTTATGTATATATATTTGTGGAAAATCTATTTGACAACCATTTAACAAAGCTCTAGTGTTTTTATCATATGCTTTAAAAATCTGTTTCCAAATGTACCACACATGCAAAAAATGTAGACTCCCTACTCAAAATGTGGAAATGGAATCTACCAAATATCAAAACTCCAAAAAATTCATAATTTAATATTTTTAATTCCATACTTATTTTACTTCTCATGAATAATAAAAAAAGTCTAAAATTAGAACTAATCTGCTCCTTCTATTTGAAAAAAGTCACTGAAATATATGGAAATGAAAACTTCACTAAAATTCTACTATCTGGTTTTCATTAATTTTCAAATTATTCAACCACTGAACCAGCAGTATGATATAGTTATCTGATTACTAACACAAACCTTATGCCTTCCAAGAGTTCACCAAAGCACTCATTTACTCTGGTGTACTTCCAAAGCTTAATCTCAAACTTCGAGCGAGGGAGGGAGGGAAGGTTTGGCTTTAGGAGTCTTCACGTGCATTGTCATAGCGCAGTTGTTATTTGTTACTCGTGCAAGTGTATCCAGAACCGTATTCGTGTATCGGATAAATACCTTCATAAACGTTAATTCCAATTATCGGCTCAAAGAGAATGTCGAAATTCTTATCATGGTCACAGCAAGATTAGCCGCCAGCATGAATACCGAAGTCCAACACGGGTACTAGTACCCGTCCATCAACGCCTGTTCGGTGCGCTGGTCGAGGGTTTAACGGGTAGGACTTGGCAGCCCGACGAACTCTGCATTTTCCGGAAGGGTGATATCGTGAACCAAAGCCGGCGCTGGCGTCGTAGTTCTGCAAGTCCTCAGTGATCGATTCAGAGGAATAATCGCCGTGGTAGGGTACTCCTTGTCTTGTCTCGACCTTGGGGGGACTCCGGACGCTACATACCTACATCAATATCACCTGACCAGTAACTACGCACTTAGTCAGGCGCTTAATCGCTGCCACCTCGATAAGCAGTGAGTTAGCAAGGAGAGTTGGGATTCCGAACAAAAGTTGGGATTAGCATTATAGTACTGAGTGGTTCAACGAAATCCTAGCTTAATCTACGAGATTGATCGGGCCGTATTGTAGTATTTGCAGGAAGATTCTGTGCAGAAATTATACCAGGTTGCTGTAAATTGAACTTGGATTCTGTTTTCTGAGTACGGTTGAATTCGATGGTTTTGACGAAGTCCCGAAACCCTAAGCATGAGGGGTAGTCTGGGGCATACTTGGAGCTTACGCTAGTGGAGTTCAAAAGATCCTTCAAGGGAGGGCGAACACAGAGGGAGGAGCCGTCCACAGGCGGACGGAGATTTGAAGGTGGGGGCGCAGTGGAAGGAGGCACGGGAAAATGGCCGATGGAGGGAGGAAGGAATGTTGGTATGCAATTCTTGGAGTTAGCCAGACTGCTACAGCGGAAGAAATTCGGACTGCTTACAGGAAGGAAGCGCTGAAATGGCATCCGGACAAGATTCAGCAGAGTGGAGCCTCGCCGCAACAATGCCAAGAGGCCACCGCCCGATTTCAGAGTATCAACCAAGCGAATGAAGTTCTTGGTGATCCCACGGAGCGTGCATGGTATGATAAACACCGAAATGAAATTCTTAGTTCTGGAACAGCTTCTAAGGATTTTGAATTCAGTGTGTGGTCGTTCTTTTCTCCATCTATATTCTCCGGATTTGGCGAGACTGGGAAAGGATTTTTCAAAGTGTATGGAGATGTATTTAAGAAGATTCACAAAAAGGAGCAGGCATTTGCCAAGGCCTACGGGATGGGACCTATTGGTGAGTCACCAAGCATTGGCAGCCTTCATACCGATTACTCGGAGGTGGATGCATTTTATAAATTCTGGCTGGGATTCGCGACTGTCAAAGATTTTGCCTGGTGCGATGAGTATAGAATCTCCGATGCGCGGAATAGAAAGGAGAGGCGTTTGATGGAGGAAGAAAATGCAAAGATCCGGAAACGGGAGCGACGTGATTTTAATGATGCTGTCCGGCAATTGGCTACTTTTGTTAAGAAAAGAGACAGGAGAGTTTTGGACAAGCAGTTGGAATTGCAGATGAAGCAAGTTCAGAAGGAAAAGGAGTTGAAGGAGAGACGGCAACGATTGCAGGAGGAGAAGTTGGCCAAGGCTCGAGCATACAAGGAGCAGGATTGGGCGAAGCTGGATGATGGGATCGAGGAAGAGGATATCAATGAAGATGAGGGCAGCTACCATTGGAAGAATAACATCAAAAGAAAGGACTCAAAGACTGGTGATGGGGATAAAGAGGACCCCGATGAGTTTTACTGCATAGTCTGCAGCAAGCGGTTCAGGTCGGAAAAGCAGTGGACTAATCACGAGAAGTCTAAGAAGCATATAGATAGAGCAGCTGCATTGAAACAATCCTTTTTAGAAGAAGACGAGGAGGCAGATTCTTTAGTGAAGAACCTGGAGACAGAGAAGGGTGAGGAGCAGGAGGCGTCCAGAGGTCATTCTGTAGATACTCAGGATTTCGATGAGGTGAATGTTCATGAGTATGGTCGCGCCAATGGATCTGAGCGAGATGATGAATATTTGAGAAGCAACGATGTGCCCAACGAGGATCCTTCCTTCAAAGCGTCGGCATCAAGTTTGGATAAAGAAGCTGTGGACATGAACAAGGCCGAAGACGATGATGATGACGACGACGACGATGAAGCCAGCATTCTTGCTGCTATGATGAATTCGCACAGAAGTAGGCAGGCAGCTGCTCCTGCGGAAGTTGAGTCTGTCGAAGATGAAGAAAATGACGACATTGTATGCAATCCTAAAGTAGAAAGTCCGCCAATTGACGCAGCTGAAGACTCTGACGACATAGAGGATGAGGATGACGAGGATAGCATACTTGCAGCCATGTTGAACTCACACAGGAGCAGAAGGGCAGTTTCTCCTCTGAAATTCGGGGACACAGCGGAAAGGACTATGGAGGATGATGAGACTCAACGAAAGGTTGAAGACTCGGTATCATCAGTTATTACTCATGACGAGAATTTGAGTGCCCCCTTTGATGACGAAGAGAAGGTTTTAGAGTCGATGTTGGAGTCTCGACGGTGTCAGGATTCTGTGGGGATTGAAGGGAAAGCAGAACCCTTAGAAGAGACATGTGTTTCTTCCATGGGAGACGACATTGGGAGCGAAGAAGAGACTATGACTAACATGAACGCTGGAAAGTCCAAGCTCAGGAGGAGATCGAAGCAGGAGAGACAACACCTGGCTGCTCAAGAGAGACACGACGATATTTTGAAAGAATTGTCCTCCAGTTACGACAGTAGGAACGCCTTCGGGGACAACGTTGGTAATGGTAACTCGATTCATGTTGAGAGTGAGACCACTTCTCATCGAGAAGAACCTGAGGACTTGACGTCTTCCAGTTCAGTTGCAGGGAAGAAGTCAAAGCCGTCTCAAAGGCATAAGCAGGTGAAGCAAGATGTTCCCGTCAAAGGTGGAGCCTCAGATGCCAAGTTGAAGATCGAAGTCCAACAAAGTGAATCTTCGAAGAAGGGAATCAGAGCAAGGGGCAAAAAGGGGAAGGTAAGACAAAGCATATGCACTAACCCACTCAATGATGGATGTAATTCTTTCAGGTTGTGAAGCCCTTGTTTTAAAATGGTAATTTCCTGGACATGAAAGACTTCCAATGCAAAATTAAGCGCTAGCTTCATATAATCATAGAGAACCGCGATGATAATTATTTGCAACTTACACACATGCAGGCAGCACCGAAGGCGCCACCTTCCAATACTTGTGATACATGTGGGGAAGACTTCGAGTCAAGGTTAGTTGTACTTCATTGAACAGTAGACGTATTATTTTTTTTTGTTTTACTTTTGTTCTTGGTCAGTTTGGTGATTTACAGCGTATATCGGAATGGAGTATGTCTCCAGTTTCAGCTCCCTAAGTCCAGTAAGGACATCCTCCTGCGGTTTGCGACTTCAGAACAAGAAGAAGAATAGTAGTTTTGCTTTTATACACGCTGATTTGGATGCTGAAGGAGTATCATAACTGTCGTGGTACTTATTTTCTTGCAGGAATCAGTTATTTCGACATATTACTGTGACTAATCACTCATCTGTGAAATCCAAATGACTGCATCCAGTGGTATGCAGTCCTTTATAAGATCCCTATATATAGTTATCCAATTTTGCCTTATTTATTTATCAATGAGTTGCTAGAGAAGGGAATGTTGGTCCATCTCGCCCTTTAGACGTAGTGAAACTTAATAGCTGTAGTTCTAGGTCGTTTATCACTTTTTATGTGCAGTTACGTCTGATACAGCTATTGACTACTGAGAAAAAGCGAAGGCATCAACATGAGGATGCCAGTTTTGTATCCGGATGATAGTGTAACGTCATGACTTTGAAAAGTTTGCGTTTGGAGGTTGGTGTGATTGATGTAAGTATCACTTGTGAAGAGATATGATGAATACATGTACATTGCCACGAATTTCGGGCATCAGATGGTCAGCTGGGAAAGAATGTATATGATGTCTTATCGAGTGTATTACATGTATGTCAGTCGATTTTGGGAGTTGTATCCATAAGATTTCTACTTCGTGGGTATGTAATTTTTAGAAACTTAGAAAGTAGCAGAGGTCGCGAACTCAGTAGTGAGTTAGTATGCTGAATGTTTTACAAAGCTGGGAAGATTTGAAGGGAAGTTTTTGCATTTTCATCCGGCCTGCATCACCATTTTCATTGGAGAACGATATTGCAAATTACTGAATGTTAAGTTGGTTTCAGAGAAGGTGAGAAAACGGGTTTTGTCTTCTCCTATATTCTCAGTATTCGATGGGTGTTTTCTATATGTCTGTTTCATGATTACTTCTAGCTTTAGCAAGAATCGGAAGAAGGTGTGGATGCATCACATCTACGCAAAGTCGAAAAAGACGGCATATCACGGCGTCTTTTTCGACTAATAACACGAAGATGACCGGAGAAAAGGCTTATTGTTACACAATAATGTGATAACTCTTCTTGTTTTAGTGCTGATAACAGTAATTTATTTTCCAGCATTCTCTTTGCCATCAACTTGTCAAAGTGGCAGTTTTCATTACTTTACTCAACTAGGGCAAACGTACCAGAGTTTCTCAATCTCCACAAACCTTAGAAACGTACTGAAGTACCAAGGAACTAGTTTTGGATGTTGTGCGGGCCGAAAAACCAGCAAAGCCGTGTAGATTAAGTTTGCGATCTTCAACAATATGTAACAGTCACGCGCATGATGCTTAGGCTCTGCACATTTATAATGCACCGAGACTTTTCATCCTAAAATAATGCAAAGTAGTGGTACAAATCAATCTCGATCGAATTTTATAGTTAGTGACCTAAATTCTTCGCATTTATTTTAGATTGTTCATTACCCTGAACAGCATAATGACATTTGAGACCAATTCGCATTAATGAAGTATTCACTCATGCCTGTGAAAGACCATCAGGTCCAATAGGCAAGACAGAGTAGTCTATGAAGTTATACATTTATATTGCGGAGAGTACAGAGTAAATACGAGTTCTCGTCTTCCAGTTGCATTTGATCAGTTTCACCGCAAGTATACATTTACAAGTGTATTTATCCCTGGAATCAAACTTATTGGAGCGTTTCAAGACAGCTTTGTACTACCTAGAATCATCCCGTTCTTTGCGGGAGGGATTATCTTAAAAGAACCCGATAAATGTGTTTGAATAGTGTTTCTTGAAATCCGTAGTGTTCGATTTTGATAATTAGAGTCTTTCTTTTCAACACGATAGCTGTAACTTTGTTTGATCCCATACATATGGCCAAATTAAAGTTTTATGGTCCACAGGAAAATATTCTCCCGCTTGTAATATGAAGTTTTGTTCTTTTGTATAAGTTTTTCGTGTCTAAATATCAAATTTGCCACGGGTTTCCACGATGACTCTAAATATCACATCTCCCATCAGAGTTTCTCACAGTCTTTATTCGAAAACCCTCCATCTAGTTGTAAGCATTTTGCAACTAGACTAGCGGTTTCCAGTTTATGCAATGTATTATGTGGAAATAACAAATCACGTCTGATTTGTCCCCAGGTTGCTAAAGAAAACGGGGAAATGCTTACGTGTCAAGTTCTTGAATCCTGTCAAGTAACAGTTGCGCATGTGCTACTGCTAGAGAACGTGTTCGAATTGGACAACTCAGATTTACTTGCGCAAGTGTGATGATTATCCCGAGGGTCTAGCAGTTCGCCATTCGTGTTTGTGAATGAAAGACTAAAAGATATAAGAGATCATTAAAAATGTATATCTCTTTTTCTTGAAATTCGCGCACAACCGTTAGAAGCTTGTCAAACGTTACGAGGGAGATTTTCCTAAACATATAGTCGTAGCCGAGCGTAATCTAATACTAGATTGTAATCTAGATTATACGAAGGGTAATCGCGACCATCGATTTCAACCCGTGGTTACTATCTGCCGAAAACGTCTTTGGCCAATTTAGCACCACCTTCTTGTTGAGCTACGTTTGATGACAAAGCATTCGAAGGAGGGACGTTGCTCAAACAACCGGCAAATAACTTAACGAGCATCTGCGGTTGACAAGAAGATCGACGTTGTAACTAGAATGCAGTAAAACTTCACTGCGACTTCAAAGATGTAAATTCAAAGAGGGCCATGGTTACGGTTATAGTACACGTCCATGAGAATAAATTTCAACGTTTGTGGTCAAATACCGCTGGCTGGTTGCAAGCGTTACCGTTGGCTAAGCGTTGGCTAAGCGCCCGTTCCAAACTTTGAAAGCTGTATCTCTTCAGCCAAACTACAACAGAGAAGGAAGAGCTGGACATCTCACTTTTGTGGAGCAAAGATGTACGTGCTTGAATGATTGGTGTAATCAAGCCTTGGAGAGGAGTTTGTCGATGTCACTAATGTTGATGAAGTTGACTGGGTCCAAGGTTGATGCAAATCTCTCATTGAATTCTCAGTATTGAAGTACGCACTTCGTCCGCGTTGTCATTGGAAGTAGATAGAGTTGATATGGTACAAGGATGATCCAAGTCTCGCCTTGAACTTTCCGTGAAGAAGCACTTAGTTAGAACAGGTTTGAATCTGAGGAAATCAGGTTGTGTTTCTTTGTTATGACTAGTCTTTGGAAAGAGGTTTATATCTGACCAGCAATTGAGTTGTTTATAATCGGGAATTGCACATTTTTTGTCTCAAAGTGGTTGCAAGATTTTAAAGTTTTACCGCTTTTCTCATTCAGATTTCCATAGTAAATTGAAATAGTAAAGTACAGCGTTCCCAGTAGAGACAGCTTCCATCAGGAAGAAAGGTTGTTCTTCATTGTATCTATGTTCTCTGACTTGTGTAGCAGTTGTCCTTGCAGTTTACAGGAAAACCTTTCTGATGTTCCTCAGTCTTGGTTGCAAAGAACAAGGTGTCCACTCTGTTTCAGGTGTACAAGAAACGGTTAATTCAGCTCTTGGATTTGGAGAAACTATTGACAGCGGGCTTAGTTGAAAGGGAGGCACAACATGAAGTCGAAGAATAAGAACATCCCATTCGCTAGTGCAGAAAACCTTCTCAATCCTTTGTTGGCTTGCCATGCAGTATGTTCTTTACCTCCACAGACATTCAAATCTGTGTGGTTAGCATGTTCTGCTACTAAAAGCACAGTATTATCTTTGTTCATTTATACTATATGGCTAAACTTAGTTACAACAAGTTAGTGCATGTGCAGCAGTAGGCATGACATAGTAAGCTTACAACGATATCGTATTCGCTCTTGTCTAAGGAAGAGAGAGAAGAAATTACGTAACCTCGACATTATTTCTGTTTTTATTTGTTCATCTTTATATAATATTTGATTGTAACTTGAGGTTATTCTTGCAGTTGATCCAAGATGCTCTTCATCGGTGCAAAGAGTCGCAAGTTGCAACTCGCATCACCGTCACTCTTACAAAATTCGCAATGACAGATAGAGATGACCATGTATGTCGAATTTCAGGTATAAATCCGTGTCTGCAAATGGATGAAATCTTGGGAGATGAGACAACTCCTTGAAACACTTTTCACAGATTTGATTGAAGTTACAATGGAAAACGGAGATGCATGTGATAAGTAAATTTGAGATTTCGTTGTAGTTGTTATTTTGCATTTTCTAGCCTTTATTGTGGCTCGGCTGAACAATATATTTGTTTGTTTGGTGTGTGGTACGCTCGTAGTTGCTGATACAGGGTGTGGAGTGAGTAGAGATATGTTTGGAGATTTTTTTCCATATAAAGCTCGAGGAATTACTGCAGAGTTTGAGTCTACTAATGTAATTTGGGGTAAGAGTTGCCAATGTAGAAAAGGAATGGAATGTGAAAGTGCTATTTGTATCTTTCTTCTACTATTTTCATCGGAAAGCACAAGCAGGAAATAACAGAGGTAATTGTTTCTGATAAATTTTTTTACATATTCTGATGGTAATTCGATTTTTGCAGATGGGGTTCTATACATCACCACGACATGTGAGATTCACCATTTTTGGCGTTCTGAAGATCAATGATTGATTTAAATTTTTTTACAAACCTATGTCATGAACATTTGTTTCTTGTGTACTTGTTCAATCAAGAAAATTTTAAAATAATATCTTTCTATTTTATTTTCTAAGTTTGTCTTTCAAATAGCAAAGAATGTCACTAAAAATTGAATATTTGAAAATAATATCACTAGTTGTGGGTCATGCGTAGGTCTTGATGAGCAGATCATTCGAAATTATGAAATAAAGATAGGTGTCCATGATTTCAAACATAAAATTGTTCAAAGCAATGAACAAAGCAAACATACCTCCTTCAGGTAACTGAATTACTTTTGTGCAATGCTTGTGTCAAACTTTCTATTGAAATCAAAGATACATGTTGTTTTCATCATGAGTTAATACATGTATATAATATATATAGAATTTTTGAAATCCGCAAAACTACAGGGGTACAGAGATTTCGATATTGTTGGAAGGAAATCCGATCAATCTTCAGAAGTACGTTCAAGATTTGTGTGAGAAGGTATTCATTTGCTTTGCAAGAATAGCGCAATAGTTCCAGTCAAATTTCCAGATTTACCCGATCTTAATTTTTTTTAAAAAAAGTATTCAAGAGATTCTAGAATTTTTATGTTCTATACTGAATTGGATGTGATATTTTAGTTCGTAAACTTATCTCTATAGAGGATAAAGTTTGAAGTGTATGAACATAAAACATAGTAAAATTATTATTAACCACTAACTTCTATTTTCCTACTGGAATGCACATATTTTACAGATGACGATACTGAATTTGCAGGTAAGAAAAGGGATTACAGATTCATAGAGATCTTGGATCTATTAAAACTAGTCAAATTTTTGATCGCTTGTGAGGGATGATTAGAAATTTGTTCGACGAATAAAGTCTATGCATTAATTGAAGATGTATATTTTTCTTGGTAATTGTGCACTAAGTTACACTTTATGGTTCCAGTATATCATAAGACACCAAGGGCATTGTTCGTATGAAAGATCTATAACATACTAATGTAATCTTGGAGCAGGATGTGTTTGTGGAATTCTGCGAAGAAACACTTAATCCACATGACAAGCGCCAAACAAATTGCTTGTCTTTATGCGATGGAGGGAGAAAAGTTGATGAATTTTCTTCAACTTTGGATCTGATGTGTCTTGGATTGGAAGATTACACTTTCAAGTACATCTACAAGTCCATACGAAGATCCGGACACCTGAATGAACTGATGTAAGTGTGGGATATTGTCCAACAGGCGACAGCAAGTAATATGCAAGGATGTTGTACCAGTGGATGAGCCATATATACATTGATAGTAAAGTACCAAGATAATTATAGCAAAAACTATGGGGAGACCCAATCAAGCCGTGCATGGATGCACTCAGAGCAAGGGGAGATGCAATTGTACGCAAAATAAAAATAAAAATGATTCTTTACATGTGGCAGCTTGTGGCTCTGTACCATGATTCTAACTCTAGGAGTCATGATATTTCAGGCGAGACATCAGGTTTGGCAAAGCCGAAACTATCTCACAGGCAGGATCAAACAAAAGAGAGTGGACATTGCAAGCTTGTTTGATTTTGATTGTCAAAGAAATTCAAGGCAAAGAGATGATGAACTCCGAAGCTGAGCGTCCCTTGCAGACACAGGTGAATTTTTTTTCTCAATTGGTGAAGTTGGAAGATGACTCAATTCGTGAACAGGACATTGTATGGTTTTACTAGAGACTACTGTTTGGACTCCTCACATCATGGATTGGTTGTCCGTACTAAGCTGCTCATGCCATTGCTTTGCATTGACTCTCCATTTTTTTGGACTTTGGTTTTGCAATACAGATAACTTTTTTTGATAATCATTACTTACATTCGCAAATCCCAAAGTCTGCGCTCCGAGCTCTAAGTAGAGTGGATTGGTCGAAGATTGGACTTCGGATCAAGAAGAGATCTATCCAATTCTGCAACCAAGCTCCCTCTGGTGTCATTGTGTGGGATCAATACCCGAAGGATATTGAGCGCTTGGACTTGGTGCTACATAGAGTTGGAAGATATATCCTTATCAGCAATGTTATTTTACAGATCTTTCCTGGATTGAGCATGATCTACAATATACATTATTTCACAGAAGTGTATTTACTTTCATGTTGTCGTAGCCTTCAATGAAGTCACTCTCCTTAACAGGCATCACCCTCAAGTCAGACACTCTATAGAGGAGAGTATACGGTGACCAAGAAGACCATCGAAGCTGCCTTGAACGACTTGAAGTATAACTGCCCTCAAATCTTGTCTACACCACATGAAAGTCGTGTAAGTTCCTTGCCTGACGACCTTGTAGAAGGTACTTTGAAGCTTTTATGTGAACGATCACAATGATATACAAAGATGTATATATCTATGCTATTGTTCTAAGCCTCTGCAAAATTGAAGGATGTCCAGTGAAACTTGGCTTGTATGCAGGTGCAGACTAGCATTCCTGATCTGGCCGCTTGCATTTCAGGTATCATCAAAAGTTCCGAAAAAGAAGACTTTAAGGAAGATTGTGCAAGCATCCTCAACCTGCCTTCGGGCGAATTGGGTGATATGAGACAGGCCATTGAGGCTAAGCTGTTGGCAGCATTTAACAGGCAAATACATCCTAGTCAGACTGAGAAGGCATCCAGCATACTCAAATTCGAAGACATCCAAAACTTGCTGGATCATACACCAGAGATGGGAGGAGATGACTTCAATTCAGAATGCAGCAAAGTATGGAACTATTTATAATCGAGTCAATCCTAACTGTGCGGCTAGATTAAGCACCTTTGTTGCTCATCCAGCTGGTCATAAACCCGGGAGTCAGAATGAAATATTCTCTGCAAAATAGGATAGAAGATTTGATTGTGCTCCTTTATTCGGTCCATCCACAACAGTATGAACTTTAGGCTGTGCTTATTTGTGTAGCTCGAAGAATTCGTAGATTGATACGCACACCCTAAGATAGTCTGTCCACAAAGAGAGTAGTGCCCTATGATGGAGAATTCTGTAAATAAGTTGAACTACATATGATTGTGCAAAGCAAGTAAAAGGCCGAATTGAGCAGAGCGAACATCTCAAAGTCACAGCCTAAGCATATCCCTCGTAGTGAGGAACATATTGCACAATTGACAAGATTGTTGAAGTGAATGTGATTTCTGTGCTACATGACTACGACCTAAAATGATCGATCCTGGTAACCCTCTAATCTATAAGCATCTTTCCTGGACTGCTTCCCATTTAATGTACTACAATGGCACTAGGTTTCTTGATGTTGACAGAACTCCAGATTGTCAATAATTCAGAACGAAGTCTATTATCTGCTTGGTTTGCACATCAATTGGACATGTTGGAGAACAGTAAAATGAGAACAACCCCAGCAAGAGCAGCACTTGTTGTATAAACATCCACTAACGAGGAGTGCAGAGGGTAACCCGTTGGTATGAACCAGTGGAGCGTCTGTGACGGCAGAAATGTGACCGGCTGGATGCAGGTCCTCTCAGAATGTTGTGTCGATGATACATCTGTTTTTCTACAATTAACCATCACTTGGGGCATGGTGAGGTTCAATTGAAAGTAAGTATCTGCACTTGAAGGCGGGTACCGAGCATGCAATGGCAAAGCAACAGTCGACTGAAGTTGTCGTCGTTCGACGCCAACTACCTCCACGAAGGTCTGATGTATCACCACGATCGACTGACTGGAGGATCTCGCAGGCCGCTCAAGGTCCACATCCCCAAAGATCAGAACATTCTTAAAGGACTTCTGCTGCTTTAATCGCTGGAGCTGAAAAGGATCCGCGAACACCCCATTCGAAAGCTTCTCAATTAAAATCAGATCACAATCCTCTGCCGACTGTGAACTTTGATCCGCATCGTATTCAACTGTGATGTCTGTATGAAGTTCACGATGAGCCCCGTTGCCTATTAAGTTTCTCTGCAAGGATACGACTGTCGCCCTAGGGCCGATGGTGACGAGATTCTCTGCTGCTGCTGGCCTTGCTAGAGGCGAAAACAGAAGATCCTCCACCTGAATCTCGTTGATAGCAACCTTCTCCTTGTCGTTCACAATGTCGCTTAGCCTGCACAAATCCGTTCCCTGGAGCTTACTCGAGAGCCGATCATCGTTCGTCCACCCACTAATTCGTGTCGCGAAGGAGATGAAAAGCACTAAAACTGTGCAGATGTTTCTCATGGCGGTCTACACTACACTGAAGGCACACATCCACTGAACGAACCTGCACCTGAATAAAAGGTTTCCTTCCACGTTTCACAAAATCACCGGAATAGCAGTCAACATACAAAACCCCAAATCTCGTCGAGTCCCAGTTCTCTGTATTGTGTCGGGACGTGAAGCCCGGGAACCATATTCCGATTCCCTCCGATTCTCTCCGGTCACCGCTCGAGAATTACTTGTTCCGATTAGACGTCTTCCTTTCTTCCCGTCGCAGAATCCGAAAGTCGGCAACAGTTCGACTAAGCCGAATGTACCTTCCCGACCGCAACCGTGACCGTGATCGGCGCCGGAGATGATTTCAAAACCAGTTCTCTAACCAAAGTGAAGTGTTCTTCTGCCTACACTTGCCAGACAGAGGAACAGGGGACATATGAATTGGACGTGAGAAGCTCTGTTCTTCAACAAGCAGAAATACAGATATGCAGAAATTAGTATGACAGAATGCCGGAATCATTCATCGGTCGGCCGGTTTCATACATCGACACATGCTCCCCACCGCAAGGGTTCTCCTTCCATCAACCCGAAAAAGAGCCCGACGGAGCTCTAACGCAAAACTTCGATGCTGGTTTGTCTCTGGAAAGTCATAGAGTAGAAACTCTCGAGGGGACGAGCTCCTGTCGGGCCTTCCTTCCAGTCCCATGACCCAAACTTCTCTCGTCTTTTGTCTCATCCAGCAGCCTCCTCGCCAGCACTTCGATCCGAGGGAGATTTTCCGATGTGACCAGAAAAGTGCACTAACGGTGTCTTTGGTATGGTGCAGTAGTTGATCCCCAGAATTTCTTGTCTCTTTTCCTGTTTTGTTCCTTCTCATGGGAAAAAATTCTGCGGGACTAGAACTTCATCTTCCTAATGACAAGAATCAGCCTCATCAGCCCCTTACCCACAATGGCAATTATCACCCGTCCACAGACAAGCCATTGCTTCATACATTCTTCAATCAAATCCACACTTGTGAAGGAGGCAAGAGTGAATAATATATCCACCGGCTCTGCAACCAAAATGGATGACGATGAAGACCACGACAAACTCAGATATCATCAATCACTCGTCGTTCCCTTAGCATCCTCATCATCATCCCCCTCTCTAAGTTTTAGAAAAAAAATTGTTGAAAATAGTACATCAATAGTTGCGTCTTAGGTTGTCGACAAAAATCTGCCCTTAGCAAGAGTTCAAAACAGAGGCAAAGATCAGTAGTCAGTATGGACATAAGATCATACTGATGCAAGTCCGAAGGTCCAACAACTCTGACCATGCATCCTCATCATTTTCGTCATGTGAGTGCTATCCGCTTTCTACATTCAAAGTCATCAGTATCTAAGAAGTGGGGAATCGAATTGAAAATCGAAGTGCCGAATATCGATGACGAGATACGTCCTCCATCGCCAAAGTTGCCATCGACGATCCGCGCTCCGAACCAACCAGCACCGACATGATCGAGACGCAAGCACATCCCAAGCAGCCAGCCCAACGCGGTACAGCGAGGCGATCAGGCTGACTAGGAGACCACACGTCAGCGAGAGAGCGTGCCACGTCACCGGGAGGTGACGCGCCAGGATGGCATACATTTATACACACACACAGAGACAGACCTGTAAGAAAGGGGAAAGGAAAAACGGAACAAGGAAAAACGGCGATTCGCTTCCACTCGAGAGTTCTTGTACGAAGAGCAGGGCCGAGCGGGTCCCGGGCACGAGGCTCTTGTAGCGCGGGGCGGAGGGCGGGGAAAGGAGCAAAGGGACAGAGAACGGGATGGGAATTCGCTGGTTGCAAGAGGAGGGGGGCCGGAGGGCCCGGATGTGCTGCCATTGGATAGAGCAATGGATTGCAGAAAACGAGAGAAGGAAGGACGCAGACCGACAGCAGACAGCAGACATGGAGATCGCCGTCGTCCACTGCAACAAATAAATCGGACTCACTCGGCCGAGCGGATCGCTGGTCCATTGACAGTAGTCTGTAGCAGTAGCGGTAGGAGTCGTAGCTCAGCAGCAGCAGCAGAGTGAACGAGCTGGAGAAGAAGAAGAAGAAGGTGCAGCCCAATCTTCTCTCAGGCAGCTGGAACATTAGCAGCAGCAGCAGCAGCAGCGAGGAGGCTCGGACGAACTGACCGACACGGAGAAAGGAGGTCGTAGATGGTGTGGCGGATTGGAGCTGCTCCCGCTGCTGCGTCCGTGGGCTGTGGACTTCGTGTGGATTTTTTGGCGGGGGAGCAATGTGCTAAAAGTGTCAGTCAGCCTTCATTTCGGGGAGGAGCTGCACCAGCACCAGCACCAGCATCGTTGTCGTCGTCGTCATTGTCCTCGTTTGGGGGTGGCCGTAAGCAACGCATGAGAGTCCAGGAGGTTTTGGTAGGGGTTGCAAGGTATCGTCCTTCTTTTCGTGACCAGCAGCAGCAGAGGCAAAAGTTGCATCCGAATTGTTTTTTATCGCAAATGTTAACCCCAAGAGCAACTACCTTATGTAGTAGTAGTGGTCAGGTAGTAAGTTGTGCGAATGCATTCATCAATGCGCGGAATTTAAGCTCAAATTGTCAGCTTAGGAGGGATAGGAAGCAGGGCTATGGGCATGGGGCTATCCTGCGACAGGGCGAGAGGATTTTGGGCCCCAGGGGTCTGGGACAGTGCGGAGCTCTCGTAGTCGGAGGAAGCGGAAATTGGAGCTCTGTCAAGGGATGCAGATGGAAGCAGCAGCAGAAGAGATCCAGGATTAGGGTTCGAGGTGCCGCTGGTGATGGAGATGATAAAGAAAGTGGGGCATCGGTAACGACGGAAGAAAAGGAGCCAGAAGCGAAAGAAGTGAATCAATTGGTCGATTCCACTCCGTCCTCTTCATCATCTGGCAGTCCTCCACCGGGCGACGGCGAGGAGTTACCAATTCAATTGCTTCCGCACGCATTCAGCTTCGTAGAGCTCATCGGGCCCGAGAAGGTGGATCCCGAGGACATTAAAATCCTGAAAGAGAAGGTGTTTGGGTACACCTCATTCTGGATCACGGGGCAGGAGCCGTTTGGAGATTTGGGGGAGGGAGTGCTGCTGCTGGGGAATCTGAGGGGCAACCGGGATGAGGTCTTTGCGAAGCTGCAGCGAGGGCTCAAGGAGAAAATGGGCAACAAGTACGACATGTTCATGGTGGAGGAGCCGAACGCCGAGGACGAGGATCCCAGAGGCGGCCCGCGAGTGAGCTTCGTGCTCTTGAGACAGGAGGTTTCCGACACAGGACCCACCACATTGTGGCAGTACATCGTCGCCATCATTCTTTTCGTCCTCACGGGCGGCACTTGCCTGGAATTGGGAATCTCATCGCAATTATCCCGCCTCCCTCCCGAAGTAGTCCAGTACATTACCAACCCCGAGACCACGGTGCCCCCCGACCTACAAGTCCTCGTGCCATACGTCGATTCCGCGCTCCCTCTGGCCTATGGAGTCTTCGGAGTGCAGCTCTTCCACGAGCTGGGCCACAGGCTCGCTGCGGCGCCCAGGAACGTCAAATTGGGCATCCCCTACTTCATCCCCAACATCACTCTGGGAAGCTTTGGTGCTATCACGCAGTTCAAGTCCATCTGCCCGGACCGAACGTCCAAATTCGATGTCTCCATGGCCGGGCCTCTCGCAGGGGGTCTGCTGTCTCTCGCCATGTTCGGCGTGGGGTTGATCTTGTCGACAAATCCCGAGGCCAGCAGTCAGGTCGTCCAAGTGCCGAGCCTCCTGCTGCAGGGATCGTTGCTGCTGGGCCTGGTGACGAGGGGTGCTCTGGGTTACACCGCCCTCCATGCCACAACTGTGTCGATTCATCCGCTCGTGATCGCTGGGTGGTGCGGATTGACCACCACGGCCTTCAACCTGCTGCCGGTGGGGTGCCTCGATGGTGGACGAGCCATCCAAGCAGCTCTGGGCAAGACGGCATTGAACATCTCCGGGCTGATCACGTACCTGCTGTTGGGGCTCGGTGCATTGGGCGGGCCCTTGTCCTTGCCCTGGGGTTTGTACATTATTATCGCACAGAGGTCTCCAGAGAAGCCTTGCTTGAATGATGTATCGGACGTGGGCTCGTGGAGGAAGGGGTCGCTGCTGCTGATCAGCTTGTTGGTGATTGCCACTCTTCTGCCTGTTTGGGACGAGCTGGCCGAGGAGTTAGGAATAGGAATTGTGAACACTCTTCAAGTTATGGACTAATGCGATCCGGTTCTCATCTTCTTACTGGCTTTGTCGGCCACGGATGTAATCATAGCAATTATACAAACTTCAGCTCTGGATTTAACGTAGGCCTGTCTTTGTCGAGAGGGTACTTTGCACATTGCAACTTGGTGTACAAATTGATTACAGATTCAAGACCTGAGCCGATCACCTGGTTCTGTTGATAATATGTAGAATTGCAAGAGACTGACAAGAAGGTGTCACAAGTCTGTTGCGGGTCGTATTCTTTTTCGCTGACAGTCCTGTGAATTCGGCATTTGATCTCTAGTTTTGTAAGCATCAGTTTTCGTCGACGCATCTCCATCGAGTTTAGACTGTGGGTTCAAGATCAGACAGTGGCCTAAACGGACTCCAACCCTCCAGTATAATTCTTGAGTTTTCATCCATGATAACATTTGCTACTAACTTGAATTCCAAGCTCCAGTCATACAGATATGAATTGACATCGATTATTGCATCAAATTAATTGCACGATAGCATCCTCGAGGATATCGCTAATGAAGTATTTTACTAGGACGAGGTCTCAGTACAGCCAGTTCTGTGGTCTTCAGGCAATGGCAAATGCAAAGACCGAGGACCGGGAGTTCTTCGAGGGATCAGAAAAGTGCACATTACAATTCTTGTTCGGCAATGGTGCAATTTTATAGTTTTTGGTCTTGGATCGTTGCACTTGCAGGGCGATTGAATCTGTAGGCTTCTTATATGTATTAAAATATACTGCACTATATGCTGATTCTTTTAACTATCTCAGTGTTTAGATCTAGTGACGTGAACAGTAACGGGCGGTAGGTTACAAAGGGTGACACCGTAGTGCAAGCCAAGGGTAATCCACGGGGGCTGAACGTTTTCTGCACTCTCTGATTCCTTTATCTGATAATCTCGCACTCTCCCATTCTGCTCACCCCAGTCTACCTTACCTTGAGGAAAATGACATTGCTTTCACAGAAACCGAAGGCTATGAAGATAATGATGACCTCGTTTTCACTCCATACCCAAGCTTAATGAAACCTGTGCAATGTGCACAGTTTTGGATTTACCCATTCATTCAGCCGTCATAAATCCAGGCTGGTGCTACTCTGCAAGATGAACTCATGATGCAGCCCTTAGACATCTGAATGTTGGAATATTATATACCTGTTGTGAGAGTATGGGAACCTTTCGTCTTTCATTGTTTCCTTCAAAGGATAATTCAGTGATTTAGCTCTGTAGAATCTGTTCCGGAAGTTGTGGTTGAAATGATGTGTGCTATTCTGGGCTATGCGTATGTTCGGCAGTTCAGTCACCCACCCTCAACCGTACGCGTCAAGAACGATTTTCAGAACATTCCTGTGATTTCACTCATATCGAGAATGCACTACTTCTTGGTCTTTGCTCTATAATTGCCCTTTCGTTGCGAACTCGAAAGAGGAGGAAATTATGAGCATTCGCTTACAAGTTTAGGAGGACACTTTTTTCTGGACTGCTGAATGGACTGTCCAAGTTTTCTTCCTACTGCCACAACAAATGGAAGCTCGGAGCTGGTGAATACGAGAGATGCATGAACAGGAATCACACGTGAAGCATATGGGCATCTGATAACAGCAGATGGCGAATGGAAGATAGGTCAACAGTACCTACGTAGTTGCAATCATGTTCGCATCTTTGAGCATCTGGCACGAAGGATCAACGAGTAGTTGCAATCATGTTCGCATCTTTGAGCATCTGGCACGAAGGATCAACGAGTGAGTAGCACCAGCGTGATCGAGGATAAATCTTTTGAGTATATCATTACTGCAAGCATGGATCGGTCGATTATTCCCAAGAGCTTTCGTATCCAACATCGCAATCAGATCAACTGAAAAGCGGGAGTACAGATTGCAACGTTATGGAGTCTTGGGTTTAAGTTAAAATTCGACGAGACCCTCTTGGTCCTGGTCCTCTATGATTATTTTAGATATCTTGTACCAGACATGACTTATCCAATCCCAAATGTCACGCAAATACGCATCTCCTCACACAAACATGTCGCATCAAACAGCATTACCATATCACATAAGTCAGATTGTAATCGAGGTTCATGTTTTCCGACATTCCAAAATGTGCCACTGGGTACTCTCTGCCATATCCACATTCTCAAAAGTATCATTTGGAAGAAAAAAGCCTAATCCAATACCTGCAAGGTTTGAAATGGACCATTCGATGTGAAGGCATTTTCAGAGCTAACAAGGAACAATATCGACAAGAGACCAAGGGCTATGATCGAGGCGACCATACTGCAAGTACCACTTCTATCCAACAAGATTGAAACGAGACAAACATTTCCGAACAATTTCATCTTGGTATCGGCTTAATATGTTCGAGTGACAAAAAATTATTAGACAGAAATGAAAAATTAGATAGGGATCTTACGAACCCGAAACTCATCACATTTTTTCCATAATCAACGGCTGAGGAGTGCTCTGACGGCAGTCCCTATACGCTCACTTCGATGCTTCATCGAGGACACAACCCTCCGTGCTCTCTGAAAGAATCGTATCCCTTAAGCAACTGTAATTAGTAGCGCTTTGGAGAATCTCAAACCTTCGGCTTAAAGTTCACTGACATATCATCATTCGGATATTGGAACAAACAATCCCAAAAGCAGAAGGCGTACAATACGCACCGGGTGGAGGTCTGTTCTCAAACAATGAGCTTGGCTACGATGATAACCGCCACCCTTGCAAGATCGTCCATGTCTTCTTACTCACAAACCTCCACCGGAAAGACTCTCAAGTGGCAGCCTTGCCGACATTGACCGAACAGAATAAACTCTATTAAGCGAACGAATCGCCGTCGGACGCGCTCATCTCTCAACGATTAAGGTATTGGAAAGACAAGCCGCCGGTACTTTCGGCAGCTGCTCGATGGCACGCGCTTGATAGATCGGCTACCTAGCGCTCGAGGCCGAGGGACTGCTGCATAGCAGAGAATTTTCCATGTTATGGGGAATTTGAATCTACTAGTACATCCTTCACAGCAGGGGCTGAGCATGCAGTGAATCGTCTAGAGCTCACAATCGCAGGGGCTCTTGCCACCTGCGATTGTGAGGCAGAATCCATACAAAGCATGGCAAGATAACGAATACACGGAGCGAAACAGTGAGCTAACAATCATGTCAGGTTCAAACACAGAATATGACGGTGTAGAAAGTAAGATCTGCATGCGAGAAACGGAAGCAGGAAAGAGGCGAAAAATCCGGGTAGAATCATCAACCATGATCTCACTGATTTGCTAGCCGAGCAGGGTACAGACGGCCAGAGCTGCCGGTCTCGAACATGGAACGACACTTGTCATTCAGAGTCGTTGAAGGTAGTAATCAGAGAAAGTGTACTTAGTAGACTGAACATGTTGTGTGTCAGTCATTCATTCATTCACTCAAGAGCTCTGCGTAAGCTCCTACTCCTCTGCGCTATATCAAGTCAAGATACCGGGCCTCACTCACAACCTACTTGACTCTGAGTTTGCAGCGATCATGTATGTCAGCAGCCGAGGGAGCGAGCGGAGCAGTCTGTTGGGCAGCAAGAGCTTGTTGCAAAATGTCGACTGCGTGACGTCACGTCTACTGACAAAATTGCGAGCGGTTTACTCGTTCCGACCTTACTGAAGTTAGCAGAAGCGTGTGGGACGGCCTTGCTCACAAATTCCAGCATTTAGAAAAACATTCTGATCCTGCAGCCCAAGTTCGACCATACCTCCTGCCTAAACCTCCTCCTCCTGCTCCACCTCCTCACTTTGCTCGCTGATCACACAAAGCAAGTTCAGCTATCGCATATTCTCGAGTCCGCAAATTGCACTTACTCCTGGCCGATTTATCAACGACACACGGTCTTCATTGTCTTCGGATGTCATTGTCAGAAGAAAGTTTCCGCAAGCTCGAGTCACCGTTCCTGTAAGAAACATTCTTCGTGGCTTTTGGTGGAGAGTGCTAAAATCAACGGGGTGGGGCAAGACATGCATCAACTGGTGCCATTGTCCACCACCCGATACTCGCGCTTTACTAACAAACTCATGAGGGTTTATGCCAGTTGCATGCCAGTTGCATGCCTGGCAACTGGCAGCCCTACACACGTAGAATCATAGCGAAGGAATATCCGGACTAAGAGGACTTGATGGTGCGCTCGATATCTAGCGCCGTTTGTGGACTCCTGGATCAAGGTACATTTGAGAAGTGGCTTCGAGAGTGCTTCATGTATCTACAATGTATGTACGACGAGTGCGGAACGGAGGAGAAGGTACAAGACGGATCGCGAGCAGAGATGCCTTCTTATGACAGGCTCCAACTTCAACATGCGTGGAGTGCCGACAAGTGAGATTCATTTTGCTACTTTGAGAGTCCCAAGATCTTCTGACATGTCGAATTCTACCAACTATGGAGCTGCTGCGAGGGACTTGGAATGTTGAAAATTTAGCATTTTAACGCTCTTCATTTGGGCAAGATATAGAAACGGGAGAAATCTCTCAAAGATCGCATGTACAATAGTCACTCACGCTATCGATCACCGGACTTGATCTCCAAGCAAAAGTATCCCATTCTTCTCGTCATCGGTACAACCTCACCGAGCACAAACAGTGCTCACTGGAAAGCTCATCTTCATCGTCCCCGGACGTTTCTCGTTCCTCACCTTTTATTCTCTAAAGCATATGCGTGTCCCGAAACTCGAGCAACATCTCTCACGAAACCTCCGACGGCAATCGAGGGCTAATTCAGTGGCGATTCGGACACTGATGCGGACATTCGTCGTCTCACACAGAGTAAAAAAGAAAAAGAGTCAAATCGCAGCTGCCGCGAGAGATGAAGAGTGAGACGGATGTTCGAATCGACGCGCACTGGAATCGAAGCTCCCGCCGGCAGCAAGCCTTGGGATCAGAGAGA
Organism: Marchantia polymorpha subsp. ruderalis; assembly: GCA_037833965.1. Lineage (NCBI taxonomy): Eukaryota > Viridiplantae > Streptophyta > Marchantiopsida > Marchantiales > Marchantiaceae > Marchantia > Marchantia polymorpha. The sequence goes on from AP031357.1 coordinate 3,058,891, forward strand.
GAGAAAGAGAGAGAGGGGACATTCCAAGATGCAGCTCGTCGGACGCATCATCGATTAGGGTACAGACAACATCGCAACAGTTGTCCGTCGACGACGGGCACAACGGGCACAAGACTGCAAATCTTGACTGGGCGAGCGAGATTCAAACCCTCTCCTTCCTTCCTTCCTTCCTTCCTTCCTTCCTTCCTTCGGGCGCACGCCATCGAGAAAAGGCGCCGCCGCCCGTTGAGCCAGCCGGCCAGGAGCGTGCGCCAAGCAGGACCCAGCGGGATGTCACCACGTCGGGACGCCGGGGGAGGAGAAGAGGGGCGGGGGGTGGGGCGGGAGAATGAGTGTTCTCTTGAGAGCGCGACAGCGAAGATCGACAGCGTTCGAGCAAAGCAATCGTCTTCCATTGTCGTCCAGCTTGGGCAGTAGCGTCGGCAGTAATGCTCGATGATTATTAATTACACGACGGCACATCATAGAGCCTCATCCGTAGGCGAAGAGGGCGAAGGGCGAAGGGCCGAGGAGGTGAGGGTTAGGGAAAGGGCGGCACCGAAAGTGTGTTGTGAGTGTGAGTGAGGGAGAGCTCGGGATGCTCTTTTGGAGACGATGGACGGATTGATCCATTGATCGATAGAGGGGAAGGCGGAACTGGGAGGCGCATCCAATGAGGCGTGAGTAGGACAGCTAAACTGGAGGAGGATGGTGGCGTGTTCGCTGATCAACAGACAGTCAGATTCGGGCAAGCACTTGCCGGCGAAACAAGTGTTCTGGTGCTCTTGGTTATGGGACCGGAGATTACTACTAATAAAGTTCGATTTGTCGTTTCCAGTCCACCGCCATTTTCTCACGCTTGGCTCGAACATGTGTCTCGTCCTGCTTCGTGGCGAGTACCTTCGCATCTTCCGACTGGTTCTTCGAGTTCGGATTTGATACCACCAATGTACTCGCACTAGCGCAGGTCATAAAGAAAGAAATGTATCGAACCCGAACCCCGTCTCTGTCTCGTCCGTCCTGGTACCTGGCGAATTCGCATCAATGAATGAGCCCGTAGGCCAGTTCTGCCACGGTATCCGAGGTCATTTCGAGTCGTAAACTACCGCTCGCCGAAATCTAACGCAGAAATGCGTCACAGTGCGGAAAGTTGGGAGGTTTTATCTTGCTCGTAGGATGGATGACGTAAGAACTCTGTGCTCAGAGGGCCTGCATTTATCTTTAGTAAAAAATTTGGAGTCTTTTGAGTTTCAGGACCTCGTTTGCCACAGAAGAAATTTCCTTTCAGCAGCACCGGCTAAACTCGCAATCCGCCGGATTGGACGCGAAGAGAGCGGCGGTGACATGGAGGAACTGCATTGAAAGGGTCGTGTCTCGCTTTTTAGTGGCATCAGATCGACTAATGCCCATATTCCAAGGTCGAACATGTAGAGCATCGTTATTCCTAGCAGAGCTCATCCCTATCTTCATACACAAGATTTACAACTTTCTGCACTACAGGAGAATCGGACATAGCACGCACGCACCCTCACACAAGCCAGCCAGCCAGCCCGATGACTTTCCTCTTTCGTCCGCCTTTTGCTTCTTCATTCTCCTCCCTCCCTTGGTCTGATCATCTGATGCAAGTTTCGCCTTTTCTCCAGGGTACGGTATCATCTGCGAGCTCTACAGGTGGGCTTCCAAAGCCTCGCTAGCACAATGTGCCTGTGCCGATGCCACTTTACTGCAGCTCGGAAATTCAGTCACTTTAGAGCTGTGAGTCTCCCGAGCGACTGAGGATCCAACACCACATACACCATTTTCCTATCATTAGCTCTGGTAGGCGAGCATCCTTGGAACTGTTATGTTTTAACGTTTGCACTCATTTGCATGTCGCTCCAAATTGCATGCTGAAGTCAGATGGGGAACGCAGAGAGAGACACTTGTCCGGGCTCCTTGACCTACTGTTAAAGCGAGCCTGAGTGTCCATTCGACAGGACATAATGTGTGTCCTTTTTGAATCGCCTGATATTCCTTCGATTTGGCATATTACTTAGTCACATCGGGCTCACGACTCTACGTTCTGGTTCCGCCTTATTTCACCCGTTCTTGCTTGAAGACCTGTTGTCGATTTCGGGTCCGTATTCGTCCGATCTATGGAATGTCCGGCTGCCTGCAGAATGCTGGATAATGTGGTCCCCACGCCGGGATCTAATCTCTTTCACAACAGTGAGAGCGACTTAAGAGGAATTAAAGGTTGTAACCAGCGCACAGAATTTCTCCGGTTATATGTCTCCATCGGAACAAACTTTCCCGCCTTGTATGGTCCACGTAAAGTGCTCTGCACTGAAGGGGTCAGTCACTTTTGAGTACTTTCCTGAGCGACGGTCCACAGATAACGATGCATTCCAAATGTGACACTGGTTATGTTATGGTCGTCGGATTTGTGATTCTAATATCTACATGGGTGAGAGGTCGACTTCGATGAGAAGACTGAAAGCTTATTTCCCCGTCAAGCAACCATCTCTCTCGGAGTGGTAGGCTACCGCTGTACCAAGAAAAGAATCACCGACCATAATGAGATCGTACCGATGGAATTCTCCAAAATAGCGAACAGACAACCTACACCACGACACACCATGAGAATTTTGGAGTACGGTATGCTTCTCTCAAGCAGCTCTTGGGTCTCTGCTCACTCAATCCCGCACCGAAAACCCGAATAAGGGATCTTCTCTCTCTCCATCTCTAATAGTCTTCCATAGACTTAGAACATTCATTTCCAATCCACTTAAATAATGCTGAACCCTCATAAGCTCGCAATTTGCGAATTAAGTTCGATTAATCGACCCACTTTGCTCACTTCTTGACCTTCGACGCTGGACGCCGGGACGAAGTCATGTCGTGGAACAACGTTGATCTTTGCCATAGCTCCTTTCCTTCCTTCTTTTAAAAAGCAATTCTGTTGAAAATGTCACCAGGTGCCACCCCAGTGCTACGCCTCAGCCAAAGGCTAAGGCGTTAGGCGCAGCACAAGAATTCAACAACAAGATTTCTTCGGACGTCTTCGGACGACGTCTTGCAGAGCTCCAAGAGGAGGAGGAAGAAGACAGAAGAAACGAGCCCTCTCTGTCCGGGAGCTCGGGACCGGAAAGCGCCGCGGGCCACGAAAGAAAAAGCCGCGCGCTGCACTTTTTGGCGCGGCCTTCTTCCTTGCGAACCGGGGTCGCACCTTTACCGGGCCGCGTAACGGGAAAAGCATGACTGGCGTCCCGGGGACACGCGTCGGCAGGCCAACCGGGAGCACCCAACAGTCAACTCCCAGCCGGTCGCATCTGGAGGAGGTCGTCCGGGCTCGTCAGGGCCAGCGCGCGCGCGAGGAGCCTTCGGGCAAATCGGATGCCCACAGGGCCTCCGCTCTCCCTTGTAATTGGGATGCCATCCCTCTCGTTCGTCCGCATGCCGTTCCACGCGACGATACCAACGCTGCTGCCCTAACCGCTCCTACTTGCCTCGTTCACGCACATTTTAACTACCGCTCTAAACATAGAATAGTGTTCTAAACAGTCCACTTCTTATGGCGAATTGTTCTGACTCTGCATATATCTCTTTTTTAAATGAACTGCGAGGTTAATCACACCACCGCATGTATATACTGTATATGTAGATTAAATCCTTTAAATAATTGGACTGATTTAGGGATATATTTTTGCCAATTAAATTGATCGTGATCAAAGTTGTATCCAAATTGTAAGAGTTCCTCTCGGACATTGACGCTCTGCCTTTATGTAAGTTAATTGTGGCTTGAACGTTTTAAAAAAACCAAAACATATAGAAATAATTGAAAGAAATTAGATGGTCGAATTAGTCATACTTTTAATACTTACATCATTTTCATAAATTATGGCCATGATAAGGTTGCTCACGGTCAATCAAAAGAATCTAAATTCTTTCGCGAGAATAAATCGATTGATCACGCAACTCCTCTGAAAATCTGTTTCATCTTAAAGCTTATTAGCCTTTCCTTTCTCTGAATTTGATTATCGGTATAATAGTATCGGAAACAAAGATTTCTGTAGATTTACTAAGAAATTAGAATAATATGCTCATCACGATGAAAGAACATTGACCATCAGCCTTGCAGTGGTAATTGTTTGAGGATCGAAAGGAGCTATTGAAGAGCCAAATGATGTATTATTAAATCCATTCCAATAACAACATCAGTTCAAGAGCAGGAGACGTAAAGAATCACATTGAGCTTTAGTTTTGGTTCCGGTGGATAATTTTCATCCTCTTTTCACTTCTCCACATTCTTCTTATTTCTTCTGAAAGGTTCCAGTACGATTCATGGGGTTCTACCGAGCACATGCGGCCGTATTGAATTAACGGAAAATGACGAGTCAAGAAGAACGACCGAGCACGTCAGCACGTCTGGGCATTTTCGATACTTCTCCAGTGAATGAATTATCAACAAAGCACGTCGTGAGCCTCGACAGTCTAGAACATAATTGACGTGCAACGAAAAAAAGAAGAACGAGGAGACGATGAAAATACTGTCGACAATCGACATCGACATCGACAATTCTGAGGCCACTAAAGAATGCTTTTCTTTACTGCAGGAAATAGGAATTTCTCCGGCGAATTTGTACGTAACCCACAAACGTCCGACGTCCCTTTCGTCACTCGTGTCTGCATGCGTTCATTAGTTATGACGTCAGCCGCCGGCGCGGGAATCGCTGGACACGGTAACCGGGGAAGCTCGTCGCCGCTCACGTCGCCATTTCTAAGTTGGGATGGATGTCCTTCCGGTGCGAGGAGGGCACGGGCACCAGTCAAAGCGATAACGCCATCCATCCGAGAGCTATCGTTCAGCCGTCGGATCCAAACCATCTCCCCTAGACAGAAGTTGGTACCGACACTTGCCGAGCGGCCAGGCAGGCATACCGGGAGAGCCGGCTCACCCGCGGAGGTGAAGGAAGGACAGAAAGCCGGGAAGGCGAGGCGACCCGGGTCAAAGTTGGTCCGGCCCGGCCGCCAAAGGAGAAGCGCTCCCAGAGTCGCGCCCGATGAGCCCCGCTGTGCGTCGATGGTAGGCACGGCCTTCCGAAAGGCACGCGATGGGCCGACGCACGCCCTGGAGCGTCAGATCCCGCGATCATCGCATCGTCGGGGGTCGCTTTTCGTCTGCCGGTGAGTACCAGAATGCCGGGCGACCACTTTGACCGGGCCTCTCTGGCCCCGGTCCTACCCTCAAATCCGTGGGGCAGAGAATTCCATCGAAATCGATGAATTACATAATCCCCACTGGAAATTATCTCCCTCCATCACCGTCCGATGGCATGCCAGTGCCATCCTTACCGTCCGATTTGAAATTTGCATGCGCGAATTCTGAGCGATTATGAGAGAAAATGTTGGGGATAATAGCGGGGGACCGGAGCGAGGTGTCGCCCTGCAGGGGCAAGGGCGATGTCCGCGGCCCTTCCGCAGGACCGAAGAGCTGAGCAGGAGGAGGGGGAGGAGGAGCAGAGGTCCGCCGAGGGATGGGGGCGACGGGTACAAAAGGGGGACGGAAAGCGGTTGGCATTGTTCTCAGGCGGAAGGGGAATGGAGAACCAGAAGGAGGAGGAGGAGGACCATCGCTGTAGAGGAGGAAGGGGAGGAGGAGGGATTTGGACGTGAGCTGACTCACCTCACAGAGAGGCATCCAGGCATTCAGACACACACACAGACAGACAGCGAGCGAGAGAAGCGAGCCAAAGCATAAACCTGAGCTGCGGACTGTGACTGACTGACTGGTGAAGTGGACTGGTCGCTCGTGGAGTAGCTCGGATTACGACTTACTTCTGTACAGGAGGAAGATTGAGCAATTCCGTTCTGAATTCTCTCCAATGTTTCCGGACCCTTCGATTCAGAACTTCATTCGTGCATTCGTCGTCCTCGTATCAACAGAAGTGATAATGGAGTGAGTGAGTGAGTGAGTGGGTGAGTGATCGAATAATGGATCCGTGAAGACTCCGGGACTGAGGTGGCAGTAAGTTTCGGCGACGGTAAAGCGAGATTTTGTTTTACTTTCTGTATTTCTGTTTTCGCAGCGAGGATGAGGATCTCGGTGCCATAGTAGTGGGAATTGACAGTTGGCCCAGGTGTTGGACACAGGGGATTTTTTCCTTGTGTGCGAAGTGGTGGAAGTCCACTGACCTTGCTCGTTCCAGAGTAGAAAGATTGTGGCTGATTGGTAAAAGAGCCGGGAGAGGAGACAGAGAGTATCGCCGAGACATTGGGTCGCCTGAGCAGTCGAGCAGGATGTCGATGCTGCAGTCGGAAAAATCTCTAGGCAAAGAAGATTGCATATCGATGATGCAAAAAATGGCAGAGATGGAAGCGGAGCATGCCGATCTTAAGAACAGGCTACAGAAGTTGGCGGAGCTCGAAGCGAGTCATGAACAGCTGAGGAAGCGGGTGGAGGACGCGTTGCGAGGGACGGACCGACCAGCTCTGATAGCTCCCGCACCCGGCGCTTCTGCTGCCCAGGATCCGCTGAAGCCTCTTGTTCCCACCACTTCTGATATCGCCGCCAGGACGTCGAGGATGATGGTGCAGGGTGATTCTGCAGTCCCGGGTGCGATGCCGAGCGAATTCAACAGCTACATTCTGCAGTCTATGGGGCAGTCTGTACATGTTTTTTTGCCGAGCGGACAAATCATTTACTGGTGAGTTCAGTGGCTGTCTTTTTGTTTCTTAGGCAGTGGTTTTTGAAGCTCCTCTCGATTTTTAAACCCTGAGCAGTTATGCTTGCGACATTTGTGTGGTGAATGGGCTTAGTATTCAAATCGAACTCTAGAATCGTTTCGAGACGGGAGACAGAAACAAATCACATCCTCACGTGGATCACCTCTGTGCACAGTATATTTGTGGTGTACTGAGTTCCTGAGTACTGGGGACGGGCCTTCACTCCGAACAAGTCAAAACAGCAGATTTCCTTTTTTGATTTGCCCGTGGTGAAGGCCCGCTTTGTACAGCACGAAGGTCGGTTTGGGTCAATTCCGAGAATTCTGCCATCCGCCTTAGCCTCTCGTGTACACTGTTGAGAGGCTGTTCGTACATCCAGCGAAGTATCTTTGGATTTAGAATTGGCAGTTTTGCAGGACGTTCCAAACCGCACATCTTGTATATCTTGATCGTTACCTCCAGGTGAAGCCTCAAGCCTCCTGTTTCTTGGAAATGCTTTCACTGTCCGACATGAAGTCGAGCCCCGATGAAAGTTACGAGAATACAGCTTCTGTTCAAACGCATCCTCATCTCAAACTTGCATGCATCCCGGTTTTCGTAAAGGTGAGCCCTGTTCCTACTGTTGATTTGCTCGGGCTGAAGAACCACTTCCATGTCATGAAGCTTAGTTTCAGGCTTTGTTTGTTATACACTATTCCTTATTCGACTACATTAACTTTATACAGCTGTGACGGTACAACAGAATGAAGTCGGCCTTGCCTCCATTCAGTTCCCTGTATAGTCATCATTCCCTAAGAACAGTTGGATTTACAGATGATCCCATGGTACACAGAAGTACGGTTGGAAGGTGGAGGCCGGTTTAGTCCCTCATTAAATCGGTCATTCAGTTTATTACGAAGCGTTAGGAGGTAGCCCTTGAGCTCCTCAGGTTCGATTCGCGGCGTTGTTAGAAAGTGCCAGTCTTCAAAAGACAGATCGCAGCCAGGAGGTAAGATCCACTTGGAAATGAAGTGAATATTTTTAAGAAAGGTAGGAAACACCTGCAAATCTCTGACCTCATTTGTACATGCCTTGCTTTCCTACATTCTCTAACATTCCAGGTTTTCCGGTTAACCATGATGCTCAGTTAAGTTGGACCCAGTTGTGAATAAGTTTTTCATGTCTTCACATGACATCACCTGTAGTAACTTGATCGCTTCCTTGTAGTCCAATGCTGCTTGTATGTCGATCATGGTCAATTGGTGGTTGGCAGGTTGCTTGAGTATTAGTGCCCATCATGAATAGATCATAACGAAATCATACTTGAACGTTGAATGTGTACTTGAATTTGGGTTTTTCACATTGTTGTTTCTTAACAATATTTTACTGCTTGTCCTATTTCGTACGAAAGAATATCTCCTTTTTCCTCCATGCTGTAGTCTTTGTAATGATCAGAGTTTGTAAGTATATCTGGTACCGCAGTCAGCAGGTTGATTCGAGCGCTGGCTTTATTTACCGTCATACCTTTTGGCTTTTTGGCATAATGCAACCCTTTAAAGTAGCTCACCTTTTTTTATTTCCTTTTCTGTGAACTCTTATTTCATTCTGACGAACTAGCTAGTCCCGCGCCTGTTGTTTACTTCGTACCTGTGAACCATGTCTTGCGGAATATGTCTCATATGAAATGTTTGGACACTCACTTTCATTCTTCACTAGACCTGGGTTCAATTCTACTTTGTAAGTCTTAATTTTAAAGGATCTGATAACAAGGTCGTGTCCTACTGCCGACGTTCATATTCACATGGACAGCACGGATGGTTTTTCTTGACACATATATCTTCTACGGGAAGATTATCTACCCCGGACAAGAATGGTTTCATGGTCGTCCTCAACTCGGACCTGCCAAAATAGAAATAGAATATTCTTGAACTTCTAATGATTTATGTATATATTGTCTGGTTCTGCTCTAGGGACTTTGGGCCTAATTTATATTGTTTTGACAAACAGGAATCGCATGGCGGAGCAGCTCTTTGGATATACTGAAAGGGAGGCTATCGGACAGAATGTTTTGGAACTTTTATGCAGTGAAGATACTTATCAGGTTGCTTCTCAACTTGTGGCAAGGATTAGTATGGGGGAGTCTTGGACAGGTCAATTCCCATTGAGACGACGTTCTGGAGAAGAATTCATGGCAATGGTCACCGATACGCCTATGATTGATGACAGAGGTAGAATTGTGGGTATTATTGCCGTTTCCAGTGATGCTCGTCCTTACAGGAATCAGTTTAATAATTTGACCAATAGGGCCCTCGGATCATCTGAATCGTCAGACTCTGATTCACAATTTGGGCACAGACGTAAGCCGAAAGTAGAATGGCAGCAACCATGGCAGATTCCCTTTGCTTCGACAATTGCTGACTTAGTAAGTTTCTCTTCGCTACTACTTTCGAACAGCACTGCTAAATTGTCTTACTTCAGTAAACAGACGTGCCCTCCTTTTTCCATTCTTTCGTCGTCCCGTGTATCTTTTGACCTGCCTTGTATCTTAAGTTGGGTATCTCATCGGGTTCCACCCTCTTCCTGTCTCAACCAGTGACTTAAGTGTTTTTACATTCACATGACGAGCCGTCATTATCTTGCTTCACCTGCTAGTCCTTTCTTAGATTGTTTCCCTTCTCACCGAGCAGGGTAGATGGTAGTCTTTTTCCCTCTGATAGATTGAGGTTACTGCAGCATGCCCTATAGTTGAAGTTTTTTTCGGATTGGAGAATTACTTTTTAAGATTGGCATATTGCGACAGATTGTGCGAATAAATGTTTTCCGTTGTGCTGGCATGGCTATCATTGTGAGAAGCCTGCTTGAACATGAGTAAACACCTTGTGTCTTGCTCTCTACAAGAAGTTGTTCAAGTAGGATTAGGTTTGCATAGTTTGTAATGTGAATCCCTCATGTAGTCTTCTGGATAATGGTCATGTACTGCGAGGATGGACTTTCCGTTGTAGTTGATTTGACATTTAACAAGAGATTTTGACAATTTTGTTTTCCTTTATCCTGGAAGTATTTACAGGCTTCAAAGGTGATATCTAAGCTCAAAGTGAAAGAAGTTGGGGTCGAAAAGGAAGGAGGGAGTAACAATAGTCAGAGCTCAGAGTCTTTTGACCATCAACGCTTCACGGAGCAATCTGGTGCGGGAAACAATGTATCACCACCGGAAAGTCCAGCAAGCAAGAAATGCTCGACAGAGGGAGGCTCGGTAGGAAGTGGTCTTAACATACCGCGAATTCTCACAGGACAGGCAGAAGCATGGATTTCGAAGACGGGCCTTACCTGGCCCTGGGGCGGAGAAAGGTACAATAGTGGACACCAAAAGGAAGCTAATGATGATAGCGCACCCGTAGCGTGTAGCTTGGACTCCTGGTCGGAAAGAAAACTCTTCAAAGGTGGAGGTGATGCTAGTGCTACTAATCCCGACTCTCCGTGCAATTTCAACAGTGCTAGCAGTAGCACCAGTAGCAACGCAGAATCTAGTACTGCTGGAAGCAGTAGAACCGAACTTGAAGTACTGGAGAGCTCGGATTGTGAAATTTTGTGGGAGGACTTGGTATTGGGAGAACAGATAGGTCAAGGTAAGCACCATTTGCTTCAATTCATAATGATACTTTTTTGTTTCAACAAATGAGGTACGAATGTGCTATCAGCCATGATGCTTGACGTAGATACGGAGGAGCTCACTGACTGAACACTGGTTTGTATACGTACTCGTAGAATCATCCGGATCATTTTGTAATTCTTCCTTTGAAACGAATAAGAGAATTTCAAGATTGATTTAGCCGGTTCTCCACGTCAAAACCATGCTGACTGTTGGTTTTTATTTCATGCAGGTTCTTCGGGCACTGTATACCACGCTCTCTGGCTAGGCTCGGTATGTATGCTCCTCTTTTGTATTCTGTTGTCGTTGTATCTACTGCTTCTGTAATCATCGGTCGGTTTGTCTACAACCTTGTCTTTTGTCTCATTCTGGGTCCTTGTCGTATCGAGTAGTATCTTCATGGACTCTATTTATCCTGCAATGTTTCTGAGTAGATCATTGTGCAAGGCAGAACTATGCTGCGTCTCTTTATCAAGACGAGCATTAATTGAGGCACTGTAGTTACATGTCAGAACGCTAAGGTGAGAAAGTTTAGTAATGTTGAGAGAGCTGTCTGTCTCTTCGAACTTTTGCTCAATTTCACCATTCTTTGATGCAGGATGTGGCTGTGAAAGTGTTTTCGGAACAAGAATACTCTTTGGAACTATTGGAGGATTTTAAAAAAGAGGTATGTCTAGAGCTGGCTAGGTTTGTATATGTAGATAGAGCTGGGATCGATTATATTGGAAAGGGATGTAGTGCCTTCAAGGTGAAACACGGAGTCACCAGAGTCAAAAATAAATTAAATAAGGAAACATTATACATCCATTCATCTTACCACATCTTTACGCACATCTTGACCTTTACTCTGCTCTTGACGTTTGTGGTTTTTTTTTCTGAAAGGTTGCTATAATGAAGCGGCTTCGACATCCGAATGTATTACTTTTTATGGGGGCAGTCACAGCACCAGAGCACCTTTCCATCGTTACCGAGTTTCTTCCCCGGTATGTTATCAATAGTTCCCATAACAAACGTTGAATGTTTGCAGCTTTGCCATTCAATATGGGAATCTTTCTGGCTAGTTTGAGATTTAAGTTGAATACTAATTTTGGATACACAACACATCCATTCTTAAATATTTGCAATATGTAGAAAGTTATCAGTGGTGTTTTGGTAGGCCTGCTTTGTGACACTGGTGGTTCAGATCACATCCAATTCGATAAGTATTTGAAACGGATACCATACCTGGCACTTTCTATGTGGAATGTGATTTTGTTCGACTTGTTTATCGTCAGGTTGACAGACCGGGCAAGAGTTTTGTTTCAGTGCACTTCAACATCAGCTGAACATAGTGTGTTGTAGTATGCTTAGGTGAAATGAACCTTGAACAAATTGGCAAATTGCTACACCTTTTGATTGCGGGAAGAAATGTATTCGCCATTCTGAAAATCCTTGGCCTACGTACTTGGATGTGTGCAGGGGAAGCCTATTTCGTTTGCTCCACCGCAACACTCCAGGACTAGATTGGAAGCGGCGCTTGAAGATGGCCCTAGATATTGTAAGCTTCTGGGTCTTCTAAGCTTTCAAAGCTTTATTCCATGTGAAAGAATGTGTATCATATCTACGTTGACGTGCTGTGGTAACTGCTAAACTTGTTCACTTATGGAAGAAGTTATCGGTCATTGCAGGCGCGGGGATTGAACTATCTCCATCACACAACTCCACCTATCATTCATCGTGATTTGAAGTCTTCAAATCTTCTCGTTGATAAGAACTGGACAGTGAAGGTTTGTCAATAATACCGTTGTTTTTCATGAGGACGAGAAGAAGTTTTCAGTAATTTCTCTTGAAGCATGTTGTCACCACTTGTGAAATTTGGGTCTACCTTAAAAATTACACTGTCGTGAAGCGGAGTATAATTTACATCCCCGCGCAACGCAGTTTTGCTTTATCATTTAGCTGAACCTGACTGTCAGTCCAATCTTCATAATGTTTTCCTTTTTTCCAGGTCATCAGCTCACCACAAACAAATACTAATGAATACACTTTCTTACAGGTAGGAGATTTTGGATTGTCGCGGATCAAGCACTCAACTTTCTTGACAGCGAAGTCAGGGAGGGGAACGGTAAGCAAGTGATGCAGGAAGATATATTTTGAAATTTGTGCAGCTAGAAGGAAGACACACGGGGATAGATCCGGAAAGTAACCTTTGACACTTGAGTAGTGAGATATGAGTGGAAGGTGTACATACCTTCCTACTCTGGAGTCCTTGATGTGTCTAACTTAACGGCAGATAGAACAGAAAACTGCACGGGTTTTTCGTCAAAATTGAAGTATGGAATATATGAAGCAGCAGATACTGATGAATGGCAATGGTGAAGAGGGAATCTGATGCACAGTGTGATATCGTTTGCAGCCACAATGGATGGCTCCGGAAGTCCTTCGCAACGAACCATCCAACGAAACGTGAGTTTCTAGAGTGATTTCATTTTTATTTGCTTCATGAGGTGCTGTTGTTTGAGGAAGAGCTTCGTAAGACGATTGCCATAAGGCTTCCTTTTAATGTAGGAAGAGTAGCAGTCGCCACATTTGCATCAAGGCGGTTGAGAGTGCATGCATCGAATCAGGAAATTCACACTCACGTCAACTAACGTGTCTTATTAACTGTTCTGCAGATCGGACGTTTACAGCTTTGGCGTCATTTTGTGGGAACTTGCAACAGAGGAGATACCCTGGAATGGACTAAATCCAATGCAGGTAAAACTCGTAGTCGCTTACAGATCTTTCCGTACAAAATGCCAAGTATCAAAAGCGTCTGAGTAGGTTCAAAACCCTCATATTTCTTTAAAAAAAATCTGATATCTTACAGAGTTCCTCGTCACATAATTTTGTGGACCTTTATGTTGTCGAGTCCAAGTCGCGAGAGGAATACGTTGATTCACCATAAGTAACAACCAGATTGTTGTTGTGTTGCCTAATACTGCTAGGTTTATAATTCGTTTCCTTGCTTTCCCTGCCGAATGTTAAGTATTCATATCTCATGTGGATTCGACGTGGAGTGAATGCAGGTTGTGGGAGCCGTAGGATTTATGAATCGCAGGCTGCAAATACCTGATAACGTTGACCCACAATATGTCGAACTCATCGAACAATGTTGGGACAGGTGTGTTTGTCACCAGCCCTTTCAAAGCTGGTGAAAAGGAGTTAGAGCCTTATTGCAATCGCGGCTGAATATCTTTGTCTTTCTTTGAATTAGACTTCGTCTTTCCGCTGAATATGAGCATCTGGAGAATGTGTGTTGTTGGAAGAGAAGGAAGCTGATTCAGAGGCTTCTAGTCACGCAAGTTTCTCATATTGTGTGACCTTTCTGTCACCTTTGTGCAGTGATCCTCACGCTAGGCCTTCTTTCACAAAGCTGGTGAACATACTGAAAGATATGCAGAAGAGTGCTCTGGCTGCAACCCAGAACCCCATTAGTATGGCAAGGCAGACGAGGCCTTCCTGAAGATGATGCCGCAAGAATGGATCTTAGATGTACTGTAATTGTAGTTAGATAGCTGCTGCTGCTGATCCAGCTTCTTATTCTGCAACAAATCTCGATGCTGCTACCTTACGGCCATGAAAGTCCATGAGTAATTTTTTTTTTCACAGTGGTGGTAAGCAATCACCAATGTAACTTAGCCCATATATGCGAACAGATCTGGGCAGGTTCTTCTAGAGTGAAAAAAGTAGTGCAGAATTTCTTGTAAGTTATCGCTGCTGGATCAGTAGATGACATTTACATTGTATAATAGATATGACAGTGGATAGTGGATAGCGGATAGACGGCCATATCCAAGGGCCTTTCGACACATTGTAGAATTATACAGTACAAGGATTCCTCCTAGTCTTAGCTTGGGATTCAACATTATTTTGAGAAAGCGGAATTTGCCAACCATTCAGTCCCGTATCATCCGTGTATGTCATCCACTGCTGCTGCGTCGAGGCTTGTTTTGTGAGGGTTGACCATCTCTCACATGATATCATAAGAGTTTTCTGAGATTAATAAATGTCATAATCTGATAAATATCCTACGACTCAAAACTGGTCAAACATACTGTTGAATAATCTACTTTTTCACCATGTGGAAATACAGTAAGTATATTAAATGCGACAATCCCAGCAATTATTTACTTTTTTTTAAAATATTTGTATCAAAATATATATGTTATGCTATTTTAACCTTTTTTTGGGTGCAAACTTAAAAAAATCATTGGTACAAAGCGTGAGGTAGTGCTATACGTGTAGTGAATGTTTTATAGTAAAATGCGACAGGATTCAAAGGTATTTCATCTATAAATCACTTAACTATTAATTCAGAACATCGCTTAGCACGTTTATTAGATGATCAAAATTCAATGTATAATCGTACATTAAACTTTTCTATCACGAAGATTGTCCATGAAGTAGACCCATGAGATGTGCATAGCTGCGATTTAAAGTGCCACAAAAAATCAAATTTTGTAATGATGTTGGCAAAATATGACACAATATGAAAATTATAGTATCCATGTTAAACACCGTAGCAATTTATTTACAGTTATCAAAAAGATTATTGGGTAAAAATGAGTTATGGTAGGAAGATTGTCCATGAAGTACACCCATGAGATGTGCATAGCTGCGATTTAAAGTGCCACAAAAAATCAAATTTTGTAATGATGTTGGCAAAATATGGCACAATATGAAAATTATAGTATCCATGTTAAACACCGTAGCAATTTATTTACAGTTATCAAACAGATTATTGGGTAAAAATGAGTTATGTTAGGTAATTACTGAAGATATGATTGATTACTAGGCAAATAGGATTTACGGTTCTTAAACGGATTATTGGGAATAAATAAAAAAATAAATGTATGAACTGAGCTATTTATTTACGGTTATCAAATGGATAATTGTGAAAATTTGAATTCTGGCTTGTACATATTGAAGACATGCTTGACTACTAGACAAATAGTATACACTTATGTAAACTCTCATCCACTACAATGCTGAAAATTATGTATTTTATTGGTTTCTTTTTTCTTCTCAGGTAATTCGCTATATATTATGAATAAAAATAATACATGACAAAAAATTATAGATTTAAAATTAGAAATCAATCGTCCCAATATGATTCTCCATATATTTGAATATTAGAATAATATATATCGATATGATAGATTGTAAAATATTAATTTGAAAAACTGATCATACGTTTGGATATTCCGTTAGGATTATGAACGAAGCGAACATTCCACTAAAATTAGAATAGATTGTTGTGAATCGGATAAAGGACCGTGAGAGAAGATTACCCTAATAGCAAATTCGAATTACAGTCAGTCTCTGATAACCTCATCTGTGCACCAACGAACAGGAAATTTGATTTAAATTGTAATCGACTTTCACCAGTAAAAAACGAATGAACTGGAAAGTATGAAGGTTCACCGATCACCAATCAGGCCGTTTGTCAGGAAAACTTGGGATCGGAAAGGAGGCCAAACTAGCTCCAAACAAAATAGACAGCCTCATTGTGTTTTTTCAAGATCTTCATTCATTTTCGCGGCTTTCACAAATGTGCTTTTATAAATCTGTCATCAACAGTGTTCGCGGCTTTCACAATTGTGCTTTTATAAATCTGTCATCAACAGTGTTCGCGGCTTTCACAATTGTGCTTTTATAAATCTGTCATCAACGGTGTTCGCGGCTTTAACAAATGTGCTTTTATGAATCTGTCATCAACAGCGTTCGGGATTCATTGAGAGAATAAATCTTTCATCAACAGTGTTCCGGATTCATCGACAGAGTAACAGTGTTCGGGAATCATTGAGAGAGTGTACTCTACAAAGAAATTCTTGTTTGGAGATCATCGCAACTATCAGAGAGACATGGCTTCATATTTATTCCGCTTCCTAGACAAATTTAGAAAAAGGGATCCAGGGATATATTCGAGTTCGAGAGGACTTCCACTTCTGCTAGAGAGATGTACACAAAGCAGTCCAGCTATGTATACAACTCACAGAGATGTGGAGGTTTTTCACCAAGCCCGCAGGGTTTGGAACACAACAAATGTTCAGATACCGTCTGCACATATCACTTCTAATCCTGATGGAGAGGAAGTCAGTGGGAGAAAGATATCAGTGGAGGAGATTTCCGGCCTCAAATTATTACTGGCTGATTGCGAACTAGAACAAGGAAACCAATCCCCTAGTGTACAGCAGAATTTTTATAGGAGAAAGATATCCGTGGAGGACATTTCCGGCCTCAAAATACTAATGGCTGATTGCGAACTAGAACGAGGAAACCAATCAGGTGCAGGTGTAGTAGCAGAAGAAGGACGCTTGGATACCCTCAAACCCCCAACCAAATCACGAAGACGTAGAACTAGACGCAGAAAACTCGCCTTATCCTTGAAGATGGAAGGTGTCAGCAATAATATCTTTGTACAGGATTACACAGGTTTTGTACAGGAAAATAAAATTGAGAACTATGAAGGTTCTGGAGAATATACAGAACCTGGTTCTGAAGACTCTCCAACAGGAGGTTGTGAAGGAGGAAACATTCAATGTACAGTGTCCGGGAAAGTACGAGATTCTCTAGCAGCGGATGAAATTGAGAAAGATTTCCTCTTAGCTGATGCAGGGAATGGTACACAGGATTAGAATGTGGACATAGCAGGTGTAGAGGATGCTACACTTATGATGGTTTCTGTGCTCAGCAAAACAAAGACTCGACTAACTGTCCTCATCTGCTTGTCTGGGGAGAAGTTTTTGACAAGAGACTCGAATTACATCTTCACATGGGGCAACCACTTGAAGATTTTCCCACTCGCTGGGTTCGATCAGAACCTACCGATATTACAACCCCAAGCCCCGAGGACTGGACCACGAGGGCATGATCGACAATTTGAGAGCAGCACCCACTGGATCGGTGCTGTAGGTGCACGCTTGCGCGCACAATCCCACTGGCGTAGATCTCACTCAGGAGGAGTGGGAGGGCCTGCGACAGGTGATCCGAAATGACAAGCATCAGCTGCCCTTCTTTGACAGCGCCTATCAGGGTTTCTCCAGCGGAAGCTTGCACACCGACGCGTTCACGGTTCGCAGGTTTGTCGCAGAGGAAACCTTCATCGCCCAGAACTACGCCAAGAGCATGGAACATGGTTTGCATGGAGAACGAGTCGGAGCCCTGAGCATTGTGGTGAGGGACTCCTCAGTCGCAGCTCGTGTGGAAAGCCAGCTGAAACTCGTGATTCGACCTCTGTACTCCAGCCCACCTACCTACGGAGCTGCTATCGTGTCGACCATTCTTCATCTAATTCTTCATCTACTTCATAGCCCCGCTCTGTACGACGACTGGAAAGTGGAGCTGACAGCGATGGCGGACCGAATCATCAGCATGCGCCACCAGCTAGCTGTTCGATGCGTTGAAAGCCAGGAAAACACCAGGCGACTGGACTCACAATCTCAACCAGATTGGCATGTGCATGTTTACCAGAATGAACAAGCAGCAAGTGGAGTACATGACCAAGCCGATGCCATCCACAGCACAGCGATCAAGTTTTCCTCTTGAGTGTTGCTTGGGCCTTGCGAAAGCAAGACCACGTTGCAGTGAGAGTCAACTCCCTACCAAAACTAGTTCTTGATTCTTTCGGTTGTAATTGACGCCCCTTAGGAGCCTAATCCGACGGTTTGGCCGAGTGGTCTAAGGCGCTGGATTTAGGCTCCAGTCCGAAAGGGCGTGGATTCAAATCCCACAGCCGTCAATGTCTAGGGAGTAGACGTGGTCCGTGGGCCCTAACAATTGCGAGTTCATTTCAGTGCCTTTACATTATGTCCATATGTTCAAGAATTACTGCATAGAGCTCAATCTATAAGCAGGTTTATTTGCGAGTTGACGCCCAGTTATCGAATTCTTATGCTTTTGCAGCTTACACATCCATTGTTCATTGTGCACCAGACCATACTTCTGATTTCTTATGCGATCACGACTGAAATAATTTGAGTTATTTGAGTCAATCAGTACTGCTTTGAAAGAGATGGATAGTTTGTCCATGCAAAGTGTACTCTTCGACAGATTCTATATTTTTGTGAATGAGTATGGGAAGAAAAGACACATGCATGAAATTACAAGCTTTCGAGCTTGAAACAAGTCTAGGATCACATTCTTTAATCTCCATCGACTCGACTGGTGCAAAGTCGACATCATTAGAAGGCCTGCACGAATAAACTCGCCCCATTGCTTCATTTAATGTTGGGGCACTCACAACATGGGGCTAGATCACTACCGAGGAGAATTTCGAGTCCATGGTTGATGATTTACAGCCTGGTGAATCTGTGGATAATGTATAATATACATATATATTGTGTATTACACATACGACTCACCTCGTATTTGCTCGATGGGAAAGTGCCCTTTGTATTTGAATTCAAGGGGCTGTGGTGCACATCTAACTTGTGGAAGATATGTTCCTTCACCTCTTCGGCCCTTAATCAATACGAATAAGATACCCATGTCATTGAGTAGCAAATACGTAAACAAGCATCCCAGGTGGTGCAAGGATAAGCCTTTCTCGACACATAATTGGCATTCCAAACAATCTCTTTATGTTCATGTGCTATGCACGGAAACACCAAAGCGCTGGCTCCTGCTAAATATCCTAGTTTTAGCACCGACACTAAACCAAGCTGGAAGTTGGGCCATGAGTCCGCTCAGCTAACAATCTCCTTCAAAACTTCCTCAATTACGTCTCTTGTGGACATCTGAAAATGTTCCAACAAGCTGCTCACTCTCTACTCTCATTCCTTATTGCCATCATCCCTACTCCTCTCCCTCTCTTAGCTTCCCAAGGTGGAACAATTCGAGTAGATGTTGCGTCTCCAAAGACTAAGTGCAAATCCTGTAATCCTCAATTGACTCCCAATCCTCCTGAAACGTATCCAAATATTGCTTCATAACAAATGGCAACTTCCCTAACAGAACAGTTACATCAAACATACATTTATTAATCAACGAGGCAACAGAAACTTGTAACTGAATTCATTTGAAGAACTCATTGCATATACATCAAATTAGTCAATGTGTCATTGTTAGGTTTGGTTTGAGGTTGGTTGATTGGTCGGATATCGAGCAAATTTGGAGATTATTGGAAAGGGTTTTGTTGAGTTACAGGGGGTGCATTGAATTGGGAACAAAAGATTACCTCCTGCAAAAGGTTCCTTGTGGAAGGACTAGGGCCTCACAACGAACCAAATTTGACGAAGAGAAGTTTGGAAACCATGTTGTGCGAATATGTATCGTGAAACAATCTACATGAGTGGCATGCTAGTTTGAGACTATAGTAGGGGCGAACTCGAAGATCTATCACTTCTTTGAGTTGAGCCTATATCGTAGGCAAGCTTTTAGTCCCGCTAGCTTTGACTCTAGGTGTTTGAGATAGAGTGAGTTGGGCTCGACTTGATGTGAAGTTTCGTGTTTGCCAATGGAGTTTTCACGTCTTAATTCACTCGAAGAACTAACACGTCTTTGAGTTCGCCGAGACTATAGTCTCAAACTAGCACCGTTATCACCTACGCTCAATCGAGAACGTTAATTGCCAAGGCTCCACTATTATCCAATTCAAACTGAAACCAACGTGTGTAAACATGACAATCGGTTGCTTGATCCATCAATCGTCGAGAATTCCGAGGTTAGTTAGATTTTGCGCGAATTAGGTAGAGCGAGAGGGGATGAAAGACGTCAAAAGATTTCTAGCAATTTCCCTTGGTGGAGTTTCTACATAGGACACAGGAAAATTTGTTGCTATGATTCATCAATCTTTGGATTCCGCAAAATGAGCCAGGTTGATGTAGATCTTTAGTATTTTTCGTGTGGGCATGGCGTAATCATAACTTTGGCTTTGCAATCACATTGTTGCAAACCTTGTGTTCAGTTGATCTTAGTTGGAGATTTTAAGAATCGACTTCAATGATCAATGGATGGACTAGCAGCATGCTTGTTTATAGGTCCCCGATTGACTACAATGAGTTTCAATTTAGACATTCCAATTTGTTAGGATTCATTATCTGC
Source organism: Marchantia polymorpha subsp. ruderalis (assembly GCA_037833965.1). NCBI lineage: Eukaryota > Viridiplantae > Streptophyta > Marchantiopsida > Marchantiales > Marchantiaceae > Marchantia > Marchantia polymorpha. The sequence goes on from AP031357.1 coordinate 3,079,268, forward strand.
AACAACATTCAACTCAAAATCACCAAGTTCAAAATGTAGGTCTGGTTTATAAAGTACACCGACATCTTATTATTGCAGTACATGTAGTGGTTCCCCATGTAGATGATAATCTAAGGCCCACCCTCCATGTCTGGCAAGACTGGCTGTCACCAACCCATTTCAAGGTAATAGCTATTGGAAGGCATGAATACCTCTTCCAGTGAACCCTCCTTCTTTTCCGGGAAAACCTGCTTTGCAGATTGAGATAGTCAAGTGACACACCCCTACCGAAGCTTCTCCAAGGAGAAATTTGCAGTCCAAGTGCATGTAAAAAAATGCACTTGAAATCACTTGACACTAGAAATTTGCATTCCAAGCATCTACCACAAAGTAGAGAATTAAGAGTCTGATTATGACTTGACTACTCGTAATTGGATAATTCAATCATCTTATGTAGTAGACAGATTGGTCATGAGTCTGCAACCAAGAAATTGGCACCTGCTTTCCAGGATCAAAAGATTGTGAAGCAGTAGAAACCTCTGCGTATTGAAACGAGATCAGTGGAACTGTGGATGCGTCAAGCTTCAAGCTGTCGTACATCTTCCTTGCAAGCTGCAGCTCTACTTTAATTCTTATCAGCGCGATGGGAGTATCTACTAAGCCACCACTATCTATCCACTGCACAAGTTCAAGTCACAAAAATGATTTGGAACTTGTACTGAGATTTCAAATCTAAATTCTAAGAATGACCAGAACATATCTTTGTGAGACAAGATCAACAACTGAAGGTCGAATCTGAAGTCGCAAGGAAGAGTGGATGGAGGATTATATCCTCCTCGTTTCCAAGAGAGCTTGCTGTTTCAAGAAGAGTGAGCGAACAAAAGTTCCTAATAAATTGCTCCAATACTCTGTATTAGCCTTCAATGTCACTACATTGAGTTTACCACATGGTTATAATCAAACTAGATAAATGAAAACATGTTGGGAATATAAAAAAGGGAACAAAATAAACTTGGCAATAAAAGCATTAAAATGATTCTGATTAGACAAGCATTCCACTATACAGTCATTGCTGCACTAATTCTTTTGTTACATTCTAATCTCAACTTTCTAAGTCATGGCCGAGAAGAGTAATTCTTCTACCACGTCCACGAGAACAACCTAGAGAACGATCTCAAAGGAGATCGCCACCGAGAGCGTAGTAGTCACAATAAGTTGGCTTTTACAATTACTTGCCACCTAGAGTGAAAAACTAGCCGGTGTACTCAATACTCGTCGGACACTGTTGAATGCTCCACCCACTGCACCACCTCTAAAGGCACTGCGTTCTCCATCCGCAGCCCGCCAACGACCATGTCTGCGACCGCGACCTCCGTTTATTCCATAGCTAAACTTTTCTCCCTTTGCAGGCTTGAGGAAATCATTGATGCTACACTTATGATAGTTTCTGTCCTCAGCAAAAACACATACTCGACTAATTGTCCATTTCCGCTTGTCTTGGGAGAAGTTTTTGACAAGAGACTCGAATTACATCTTCGACATGGGGCAATCACTTGAAGATTTTTCCACTTGCTGGGTTGGAAACCAGAACCTACCGATATTACAACCCCAAGACTCGAGGACTGGACCACGAGGGCATGATTGACAATTTGAGAGCAGCACCCATTGGATCGGTGCTATAGGTGCACGCTTGTGCGCACAATCCCAGTGGCGTATATCTCACTCAGGAGGAGTGGCAGGGCCTGCGACAGGTGATCCAAAATGACAAGCATCAGCTGCCCTTCTTCGATAGCGCCTATCAGGGTTTCTCCAGCGGAAGCTTGCACACCGACGCGTTCACGGTTCGCAGGTTTGTGGCTTCGTTCACCATTCTTCATCTAATTCTTCATCTACTTCATAGCCCCGCTCTGTACGACGACTGGAAAGTGGAGCTGACAGCGATGGCGGATCATCAGCATGCGCCACCAGCTGTTCGATGCGTTGAAAGCCAGGAAAATACAAGGCGACTGAACTCATAATCTCAACCAGATTGGCATGTGCATGTTTACCAGATTGAACAAGCAGCAAGTGGAGTACATGACCAAGTCGATGTGTAAAAACCCACCAAAGGCTAAAACTGCAGTATAGCAGCAAAAGGTCAAATCCACAAGGATAGAGGCAACACACAGAGTACTAAATGTCACGTTTTAACAGACTATTGAGGAGTTTGAATTCTAAGGCTACTGTCACTCCCAGAAATACTGCATGTGCTCAACTCGGAGGTCACTCGGAGGACGCACACTGCAGCGTAGTTCATCCCAATACACACCTGAAACTATAAAAGCACAACTTAGAGGTCGGTTAGGACCTTTACTTAAGATTCAGGGGGAAAGTTTCTCACGAGTGCACTCAGAGGATCTACGGGAAGTGTTCCCCAACACCGAATTGACAACTCTGACTGCTAGTGCAGAGCATCCGGGTTGGACTTCCTACTTCAGATACGATATCTTCGTCAAACCGTAGTCACTCTCACGCGGTGAACAACACACTCAACTCACAAAACGCGCAGAGAATACAGAAATCCGAACCAAGCGACTATGTTGTGAAAAGATCCAGTGTCACAACTTAATTGTCTATTGACGAGTTTGAATTCTTAGGCACTACTCATTACCAGAAATACTGCGGAGGCTACCCCCGAAAGCGCTTCAAGCAGCGTAACACATCACCTGAATTGACAACCGAAGCTTACTCGAAGTAACAAAACTTCACTTTGGCATTTAGGGGGAAAAATCCCGAAGGAGTACAAACAAGAACAATCACCCAAAGGTGTAAGTCCGAACTACTAAGGTTCTAACTAGATTACACTAGCTCAGAGCATTCGGCCGAAGGCCTTGTCGTGCGAATACATATCGCCATACACTCTACATCGCTGACATGCTACTCACATACACATACGCACACACATACACACATATAAGGCGCGAGAAAGTACACACTCAAATGTCACAACTGAAATATACGGGAAATTCCCCACTGAAATTCCCGTCAGTCAATTACCCTACTGGCAACAAACCGTCACCGTCACAAACATGAGTCAAGCCCAACCCACTCCACACTCGGAGAATCCAGGTCGACGCAAAAGGGAAAGTCGCTCTACGCTCCCGACGCTTCCAGGCTCGACTCGAAGAACTGACGTTCTTCGAGCCGTCCCCGACTGTATACCCCTCGTGACCGGAACCCTAACTTTACGGCTAAATATAGTAAATGTCTGAACTTCGTGAGCCGACTCATAACTACATGACAGCTGTCGTGCGAATACATATCGCCATACACTCTACATCGCTGACATGCTACTCACATACACATACGCACACACATACACACATATAAGGCGCGAGAAAGTACACACTCAAATGTCACAACTCGCCCCCCTAGCTGGCGGTCAGGTCCCTCTGACTCCCAGGTAGCCCCATCAACAACTACATGCTATACACCTTCGTGGGTGCGCGAACCAGTAGGCCGGGTGCTATGTCGCCCCATCGTTAGTCGCCTATCTGCAATTCATAACATGTGAAGATCAAGTCATCTACCCCTATGAAGTACATCGAGGACAAACCCATCGTCCAGCCGGAATAACATCGATAGGCGGAGTTAGGCACGACATGTGCCATCCCCTAGAGCACCTATCACACACCAACATACGGGCCGCCTGACCAGCCGACCCACACAGCATGCACCTCAAGCTAGCACGTACTATCGCTAAGCTTGGGTCCATAGTGCCATCTACGTTTGGGAGGTGGCATGGCGCACAATTGCGCACATGATCCTTCCAAACAACGCCGTCACGACCCTCCAACAGGAGAACTCCAGAAGGTAACACCTCCCGCACCCGCAAGATGGTGCGTCCCGCCGTCACATCCAATGTCGTCGGTGCAGTCTGCTGTAGATAGACGTAGTCTCCCACATGGAATCTACGAATTGATGGTCGATAACCTCCTCCCCGAATGGTTGCATACCGCAACGTATCTCTATGTTGAGCAATCGCAAGATTCTCAAACGCTGCAGGCATAACTCTTCGAAAGAGCTCTGCACGTTGAGAACATACTCTCACCCACATATTCGGGTCATCAAGGTTCACCACCTCGCTAGACTCACGACGAATCGATGTTGGCAAGTCTGGATCTCGGCCGTACAATAGAAAATATGGTGAGAAGGAAGCCAAGGATGCCTGCCGACTGAACCGATATCCCATGGCCAACCACGGTAACTGGATATCCCAGTCCCCAAGATGACCTTTCTGCAGGCCATACTTGCGCAACGCCCTCTTCACCGTCTGTACAACACGTTCAGCTAAACCATCCGCCTCTGGATGATCTCGCGACGTGGTCCGATGATCAATCAGTGCCTTGTCGCACAAGACCTGAAACTCACCCTGAAACTCCGTTCCCTGATCGGTCAACACCTCAGCTGGTGCACCATAGTGACTAAGCACTCTGTCAAGAAAAGCATACGCTACTCCCTCACTTGCCTTGTCAGGTAATGCCACCAACTCAATCCACTTGGAGAAATGCTCCACCATCACCAACACATACCGATGATGTCGTACAGTCAAAGGTAGTGGTCCAGCAAAGTCCAAACTCCAACGGTAACCCAACCCCATGATGGGTAATGGATGTAACACTGGTGTCGGGGCATTGAATGATGCCCTCACTCGATCACAAACCATGCAACGTGATACCAACTGCTGTACCTGAGTATGCATACCACGCCACCAATACTGACCAAGGAGTAAGCTGTATGTACGCTTCACTCCAAAATGTCCCAACTCCTCATGAGCATGCCTCACAATGCGTGCTCTCTGGGCTGGATGTGGTACTACTCGTACCCTACCGTCCTCCCATACTCGAAGAACATGTGATCCCTCCAATCGGTACCTCTTGGCCCGTTGGAGAACACGATCTCGCTCCTTGGCATCCATTGTGCCTGGCACCATGCTGGTCCGTAGGAACTCCAACACCAATGCATCATCGTGTACATCACGCTGATCCACACCACCATCCTCAACCTCAGGATCTGGAGATCGACCATCTACTCTCTGACTAGAGTAAGATGTCAGATGATCCTCTCTGCTGGAGTTCCCACGTAACCAACACATGAAGGCAGATGCATGCCAACCAGGCACCATCTCCTCGTCAACCTCACCATGCCATCTAGCTCCAGTGTCATCATCCTGGCTAGTGCATGGGTTTCGACTCAAACCATCGGCATCTAGATTCGCAACTCCAGGTCTATGCACTACCTGAAAGTCGTACTCCTGTAAGATGAGAGCCCACCGTGCAAGCTTCCCTGTAAGCTTGTCGGACTCCATCAACCACTTGAGCGGTTGATGATCAGTAACAAGGGTGAACTGTGTACCAAACAAGTAACACCTGAAGTGCGCCACAGCCCACACCGCTGCCAAGCACTCTCCCTCGTACGAACTATACCGCGACTCCGCTGCATTGTTCGAACGGCTAGCGTACGCAACCACAAACTCCTTGCCCTCATCATCACGCTGCGTCAACACCGCTCCAAGTCCCAACATACTCCAATCAGTGTGCAATTGGTATGGACGACCTCTAATAGGTCTCCTCAAGATGGGAGCGGCCACCAACCTGGCCTTGAGCTCAACAAAAGCTCTCTCCTGCTCATCTCCCCATTGCCACTCCTGATCTGACTTCAGCAACTGGTTCAAAGGCTTGGCTATCGCACTGAACCCCTTCACATACCTCCGGTAGTAGTTCGCTAAACCCATAAATGCACGAACTCTACTCACATCCGTGGGACGAGGGATGCGTGCAATAGCCTCCACCTTTGCTTGCTGAACTCCTAAACCACCTGGGTATATCACATGACCCAAGTACTCAACCTTCTCCTGGAAGAACTTACACTTCCCAGGATGTAACTTCAAACCATGAGCCCTCAATCGCTCAAACACAATCTGCAAGTGTATCTGGTGTTGCTCCACAGTGTCACTAAACACCAAGATATCATCAATGTAACATCTAACAAAATCCAGCCCCGCCAGGATTCTGTCCATAACCCTCTGAAACTCGGCAGGTGCATTCTTCAACCCAAAGGGTAAGAATCGCCACTGATACAAACAATCCTTGCCGTGGGAGTTGACGCCCCAAAACGCTGTCTTGGTTTTGTCCTCCTCCCGAATTGGCAACTGATGGTATCCTGCCCGAAGATCCAAAGTACTAAAAATCCTCGCATGTCCCACCACATCGAAGATCTCCTCAGGTGTAGGCATGGCATACTTATCGGACTTCGTCTGCCGATTGATAGGACGGTAGTCTCCACACATGCGCCTATCCGTGTAGTTGCCATGTACATCCTTCTTCACCGGCATGACAGTGGCTGACGCATACTCACCATGCGATAACTCCACTAGTCCAGCCTCCAGTAGGTCCAACGTCCTACCCCGAATCAAATCTCTCTCCATCTCACTGTATCGATAAGGACGACGGAAGATTGGCGTATCACAAGCCAATTCTATCCGTATACCGGGTCCAATCAACGCACCCAACTCCTTCATACTGAAAGCAAAACAACTCCTATAGTCTCGTAGGAATTGTGTCAATTGTCGCCTCTCTCCTCCTGTGATCTGGGAACCAATCAATGGCTCCCATTCCTCCTCCATAGGCACACTAGAGGGAGGCGACACTGTCAATGGTTGCTACGCTACACACTGCAAAGAAGGGTTCTCCGTACCCTCCTTCGTAGCCACCTCCACGTGAGAATCCTCTCCAACTGCATGGGCTGCAACTCTGGCAAGTCCTTTCGTCACGTCCCATAAACTCCAAGGATGACAAATATCTCGCCTGTCGCCCCCAGCCATTGCTACTACCGTCCCGGTAGGCAATGAGCTAATAAGTGGTGTTACAACTACCAAATCTGCGCGCAAACGGCGTTGCTCGGCCAAACCCAAGGTCACAATCCACGTCAAGCAGTTCAGGTCCATAGCCTGACCCAAAACCTGACGACGCGACGCCTCTGAAACTGAAGAAGCCGCGGTCACACCAGTAAGAAACCCCATCGCACGCTCTCTCTCATCAGCGTTGGGCTCCACCAACTGATGTAGGGTACTGTCCCATAGTAGTCCAGGTCCCCCATCACGATACGCGTGTGATGCCGGATAACTGACAAATGTAGGTAAAGCCATCCGAGGCTGACCTACGCGGTTCACCAACGCCATAGGTGACCTGTCAGCAACTCTCACTACTTGAGAGTGCCGGGAAACATCCAAGATACTGTCAACGGTGAGTTTAGTATCACGCTTCACCGAATCATAGGCATGACGCAATATCTCACGTGGCAAAAGGTTGGTCCACCACAAACGTGCACGATGCGCCCGTGATCCAACCCTCGCAGCATCCAACAGTACTGCTGATCCAATCCATGCTCGGACTTGATGGACACTCGCCATCAACTGGGCCCGAGTGTCACCCAACAATGGTACGTTCTCCAGAATGTATGCTGGAGAACGTGTCTGCTGCATTTGGAGATGACGTAACACTCGGATCATCTCCCAAAACATCCGAGATCTGGGATCATGCAACCCTGTCCCATGTCCAGCGCGTGTGTGTCCCTGACATGGCCAGCCCGCAATCACCATATCAATATGGCCAACGCGGTCAAGGTCTGGCGCCCCCAGCAACGAAATGTCTGAAGGCAACGCCTTCTGGAATCCTTGGACAGCTGATCGCGGCAACAACGAAGGAAAACGCCGCATCAACTGTGCAACATGTCGTGAAGAGACTCGACGTGCAGTCTCGTCCTTCTCCACATACAAGTATCTCCGTACGGGAATACCTGACTGCAACACCGCAGCCAAACCGGTGCTGATCCCACCAAAAAGATCCAGCAAACAAACGCCCTCTGAGGAATACTCCCATGCAATAGGTGTAGTAACCAATGGAGACAATGCGCTAGAACCACCAACTAGCCGATCAGCTGAAGCCCTCTCTGGCTCTGCTGGTAAAGAGGCTTCACTCCAAGCCTTTTTTACCAACCTATCAGCTTCCAACTGTAGTGCCTGGCACGAACTCCACAGTGGAACATCTGAGGGTGAAGTCACCGCCGCTGTGAAACTCACAACCTCCTCCACATCCTCATAGACTGAGGTATCGTCGGCAGACATGTTCCCCTCCAACAAGTCATCGGGCCAGGTAAGCACTCCGCTAAAACCTGCTACAGATGCCAAGACCGCTGACGAAGATCCAAGAGGTCGATCCCGAGAAATAAATCTCACTGGCAGCTCGCTCAAACGTCCATCTCCGGACTGCCAACCAGGACGATATGCGGCAGTCTCCGTCCAATAGTCCATCCGGAAGCCCATCGGGTATAACACCACTCCACCAACAAGCACATCATATGACTCTGCTGATGTAACCACAGCACGAACTCCAAACTGCGAGCTATCATGAGGGTGATCATGCCTCAACTGCACCGCTATGCTCTCCCTGGTCATAAAGTAAGACCTATTGCTGGCACCACCAAGGGATGTCTGGATCTGGAATGGGCAAGGTTCCAACTCGGACCTCCGAATGCCCAAACTAATGCATGCAGCCTTACCCAACATCAAGGGCTGTGCACCAGAATCCAACAAAACTCTGGCTGGGACATACACTTGTCCAGTAGAACTCACTAACCGAAATAGACCACTTCGGTTGTCCACCATACATACACCAGGGACAATACTCTCGCGATCAATGGCTGGGCGAGCTGGTAAGGACTCCATCCTCGCCGCTGCGGCCTGCCAAGTCGTCTTTTCGAACAATATAGACGTTGAGGATGGGTCCTCAACTGTATCCTCACTTATCTCGGCACTAGTAGCAGCGACTCTCCCACGCTCACACGACGTGGCTGCTACCCGAAATACTCGAGCCAAATCAATATCAGAGTCTATCAACTCCGTGGCTGAGAACAATGGAGATCGCAAGACTGAAGTGGCCATCCGCATCACTGCACTAGATGGCACGTCTGCGCCCACAACAGATGATGTAAGAACCTCAGTTCTCACTCTAGTGTCAGTAGGCGGTGCAGGTCTCATAGATGAACTGCTACCCACCTCTGATAACAAAAAGGACTGGGGAAGTCTAGACTGACGTCCACCCTCACCCCTCTGAGGATCCAACTCCACAGTCGCACCACGTGGCTCTGAAGTGCGAGCACCACCTCTGGTCACTGCAACTGATGCCTCAACCTGTGCTGCACTGGCCAAATAGGAGAAATCCTCTCCCTTGTAAGATGTGGAAGTGCTCGCCCCCAGACCGGCCATAGCAGCAAGCCTCTGCTCCAACTGCTCAATCCGAGCAGCCATAGCGCTCTCTGTGGCAGAAGTAGCACTCGCTGCGGTATGCTCAATGGCCCCGGTACCTCTACCACCTCTGCCACCTCGACCACCTCTACCACCTCGGCCTCGCGGAGCATCACCTCCACGACCTCTACCTCCAGATCTCAACTCAGGATGAAGGTCAAAGCAACGCTCTCGAGGGTGACCCGGTCGATGACAATGATCACAGGTCACCTGTGCCGGCTGTGGCCTAGCCTGTGGAGTTTGTCTCTCTCGCTCCTGGGGACAATCCTTCCTCATATGGCTACCTCCGCATGTCCAACATGACGGTCCCTGTGGCTGACCCGAAAATGAAGGCAGTGGTGGCCGCGCACTAGGCTCTCTGTGACCTGAAGGATGTCGTGTATGACCTCCACGACTCCCACTTATGGGGCGAGACTGTGCTGGGCTATGTGGGATACGCGAGGTAGTGGTCGTGTCCCTCGCAAATGTAGACGTCACCACCCTCTCCTCCACCATGTTAAGCTCAATCTTCTCAGAAAGAGCAAACACATGGGCTAATGTGGGTGATGAGTCGCTCATGAGAGTAGCATCACGCACTCTCCTCCGCAACTCTCTGTCAAGGATCCGATACCAGTACTGGACAGCCTGTGCCTCAGTCACACCGTGAGTAACTGAGATGAGCCGTCGCATACGAGTGTATGCCTCACGAAGACTCTCACCAGTCTTCCGCTCAAACTCCTGGAGGCTCCTCAACTTCTCCGTTTTCACCCCTTGATAATTCTTCCTCAATCTCTGGAAGAACTCAGGAATGGGGCTAAACGAAGGTACGCCACCAGCATCTCCCCTTGTGCTGCCACCGGCAATGCTAACAGTACCGCTGCTGGTACTAGTACTAGTTGCGCCAACTGCTCCACTGGTACCCTCGCTGATGCTACTACTCGCACCTCCACTGATGCCGATACTCGCAGCTCCACTGGTACCCACACCACCCTGGGTAATGGATGAGTAGTTCGGAGACCAATGCCGTCTCCATGCATCAATCTCTACAGCATACTCTCTTCCAAACTCATGATAATCGTCCATGGGAGGCCCCTCCAAATGCTGGAATAATCCCTTCCATGCAAAGAAGGGTGTAAACAACGTGGAGTTACGCAGAAACTGCATATCACACCACGTGTCGAACTCCTGAATAAAATCATCAAGCTCGATGGTGCCCACTGCACCAGAGTAACGTCGAGGGCCCTTCGCGGCCCCGTACATCCCGTCCATGTCCCAAATCAACGGGGTTGGGACACTAGACGATATCACCACCAAAGACTCTCTGTCTGCAACACTCTGGTCCTGCTCCGCAACAACTGGCGAAATAGGTGAAGGTAGCCGATACCTCAACCCACTCCGCGTAAATCCCCCGCGGTCCTCAACAGGACCACTAGACTGCTCCGTGATGGCGAGACTTTAACTGGCACCACTGCCAGATCTTCACCCAATAACCCAATCCGCCCCTGACGTCGTGCTGCACTGAGCCACTCTAGCCCTACTAGCTAAGGGGTATGGGCAACCTAACCTGTCATCACAGCAAGAAGACTCTCACGGTCTACTGGTCATCACTCCAGTCTCACCGTGAGAGAAACATAGATAGACCGGCCGGTGATCAAGTCCAGCCCCCTATCGCCAGCACACAGGAGTACAACTACTCCGGAAATCAACGTCACCCCTACACGGGCGCGCACCAGGAAGCAAGACTGGAGAGGATCCAAACACAAGCAACCAGCTAGCAACGACTCTCCAGTCTAAAGGAAACACAGCACAAAACAAGACAACACACACGGGACATCGCATCGCTTCACGATCCCGATTCGATCTCCATTGCCCTCCATGTACGTGGGCCTCCAGTGCCTATGATGCCCTCTTCCACCAAATCGCAAACAAAAATTGTTTGAAAACTTCTTCTTTTTTTCTTTTTTTTTTTTTTTTTTTTTTTTTTTTTCACACAGGGGTCACACTGCCCCTCAACAAACACACTACACACTGAAAGCTCAATATATTGACTACGTCATATATATATTTACAATGCTTTCAAAACATCACGTTTACAGGTAGTGAGACCGGGTGCAAACTCCCGATCCCTTCAGTACCTCCTGTCTCAACGCTACAAGTATTGGCTATCAATCCTTTGGGAGACTATCAAGAAATTTCTCTAGTACAAGAATTTCTTCTGAAAGACAGTCTTGAACATACTGAATATCTCTCAAATGGTCAGCAATATCCTGCGGAAGGTCTAGTAACTCATCCTCACATACCCTGTACTCTAGGCCGGATTCTTCTAGAAGTTTTTCCACGGCTAGTGCCTCGTCCCAATCTAACCCGGAATCTTTTTCTTCTACCACAACAGTGTTAACCAGATTCGCTTCTACTTGAGGCTGCACTGTCACTTCCTGCTCACGTTCCTCGTTGCTGACGACCTCCACTGGCTGAATCTCTGGTAAACTTTCTCCCACTTTCTCACCAAGCGGCATTTTCTCTCCACAAGGCAAAACTCCACTGTGTACAAGGATCGTTCATATGATATCTGTAAACTAGACCACTAAATGGAAACTAGACACCAATTTAACTATAAAACTACGCGATAGTTTTAATAGTTTTATAAATCTGGTGATGAACAAATTCTCTTCAACTACTGAATTCAAAACCTCACTAACTCCTTGTTGACTAGAATTCGAAAAATCCAGAAAATTGCCTGCTGTAAACTACCTCTGAAAATCTATTGTGATAAAACTTAAAGAGGTAACTGTACTTAACTTAACTGAGGTATTCTGTACCTTAGTACAGAATACAGTCCTTCTCAGGGCTCATCCCAAACACCACAGCTCTGACACCCGAGCTGTAAACGCCAAGTAAGGTAATGAGATGTCTTCGAGTCAAACGCTCACGATGTGGTAGGACAGGCTCCGATGGTACTCAAGGTAACAAGCTGTTTGTTCGTACTTTGATTTTCAAAAGCATGAATACTGGAATTGGAGTGTGAACAAATAGCTTGTTTAGAATGAAAGCAAAAGATGGACACTGACTGTCCTAGAGGACAAGCAGCAAGAATTCTACAGAGAACGCCGCCACAAAGGAAGAGCTGACGTGCACCTATTGACAGAATTATACGTCTGAAAGGGCTGCAGCCGCAGTAAAAACTACGAAAGAAGAGAACGGAAGTTGAATACTGTTGTATATGAACCAGGAACGTCTACTGACAGCATGTACAGCATGTTCCACACCCTAATCAGAAAGTAAGCATGATCAGATTGGCTGCCGACTTAAGAGTTCACTTTCGGGCAATATCCAAAAATTTCTACTCTGCTCGACTTTTGATCCTCTACACCAGTGGACTTTAAGTGCTTCACCATGATCAGGCAAAACGACCGACAGTATGCACACGTAGGTGTCCAGGGACTGAGAAGTACGAATCCAGGGTGCAGCCGAGAAGAAGTTCTGCAGCAGCAAACTAGGCTATTTGAGCGAATAATGCTGGTCCGAGTTGCCACAAGTAGTCTTCTGGTGACAAAAATTGCCCGCCTGCTGCAGAACGAAAGGCTCACGCGGAGAAGCAAGAATGGATTCCTGACGGGTGGTGAATGTTCTATTTAAAGGTGGACTGCATGCAGTGGAAAAGTGCCGAGGGGCCTGTCGAAGTGTGTGAATTATAACCAGACAGTGCTGCCAGGAGAGCAAACCGGGCGTTCTTTGCACCTGCGGATTTCCGGTCCATTTAATTGGATCCCGTTTAAGCGGTCACAAGTACAAGGCACCCGAAGTGTCGTCGGGGGAGAGGGAAGAGATCGTACACCCAGTGCTATTTTCCGTGTCGAGACCAGATCGCATATCCTCGCTCTAACAAGAAAAATTCCCACGCCAGCCCCCGCCACAGTGAGTGCAGTTCAGATCAACCGGGCTCCGGAAGTTGCAGCGCCAGCCCATAATTGTTGGGAACACTCCGGGCCACACCGCAGCACCACCGAATTGCCCACCAGCAAAATCATCCCGGCAAGCAAATTGGACCTCCTCAACCCTTGAAGGTCCAATCTATTAACCAAAATTCGAAGGGGCCAATCCGATCGTTCACAATCCCATGCAGTCCTTCAGCCTCACAGTTCGTGAAGAAAAATAACAAATTGAGCAAAATCAGCGGTTACTCAAACAACTACCGCTCCGAATTCCTGCCAATTCAACCACAACCATCCAGCGGATCTACCCGGGACAGTGAAGAATCTTCCTCCTGTTTCTTGCTCGATTGCACAAAAGCTCGAAATCCACGAGACGGGAAACGAACGACCCAAACTACCGAGAATCCGACACTGCTCAATTTCCTACCAACGCTGAAGCCGACCGACCCTCGTTACGCGATCCAGTCCATGAGACCTAGCGCTGCCAAGGTGCAGCAGCAAACAAGAACGCTATGCGAGGGCGCGGGATCTAGAATTGAGCGTTCCTTCGCGGAGACGTGTCTCGCATTGTTCTGGTCCTCCCCCGTGCACAACACTCCGCACCGTAATCGAAGTCATGTCGCTCCCGCTACCTCCATCTCCATCTCTAGCTCTAGCGCTTGCATCCGGGCCCGATTCCAGCTGCAGCTCTAGCTTCGTCCTCCAATTTGACCTCGTCCACAGGGCCCCGCTAATTCCAGGCAATTGCTCCGTCGACCGTCGGGACGCGTTCCCTGGTTCAGGTTGGTCTGGTCGAAGAAGCTCAGAGGCGAACAAAGGCAAAGAGGATATGAAGAAATTTGCCTCCAACAAGGACAGGAAAGCAAATGATAACTATGACAAGATGAAGGCTGAGGCGTTCAACGCTGCTTTGATGACTCCCGAGGCTGCGAAGAAGCCGGCCGCAGACTCTGCTGGAATCGGCGGGTCATGCAATTGATAACCCTGCGTGCGCACGGAAGTGATGCCTCACGTTTTCGAAATAACAGTACAGTTGGATCTTAATCACTTCGAGTGGTCTTGTCAATTCACGAAATTTCCCGAACGCATACTTTTGGGACTTCCATCTTCGGGCAAACAGAGTGTGCTGACTGCAAGTTCTCAGAGGATTCAATCACCGCACAGCAGTCCAGCCTCTTCCCGCGAATTGAATGAACAAAACTAAATCAAGCTTCGGACTGATTCTTCCCTCTTCTCGTGGAAAATTTCCAACCGAAATCCAACATTTTTTTTTTCAGTATTCCTGTCACTGAGTTCTTCGAGTGAAATATACGGGAAATTCCCCACTGAAATTCCCGTCAGTCAATTACCCTACTGGCAACAAACCGTCACCGTCACAAACATGAGTCAAGCCCAACCCACTCCACACTCGGAGAATCCAGGTCGACGCAAAAGGGAAAGTCGCTCTACGCTCCCGACGCTTCCAGGCTCGACTCGAAGAACTGACGTTCTTCGAGCCGTCCCCGACTGTATACCCCTCGTGACCGGAACCCTAACTTTACGGCTAAATATAGTAAATGTCTGAACTTCGTGAGCCGACTCATAACTACATGACAGCCTTCAGCTACAAAATGCGGTAACTTTGTCAAGCTGTAGCTCCTCTTGTGCGGTGACAGAACTAAGAACACAAACGCGCAGAGAAAATGAGTTCCTAAACTGCACTTCCAAAACTGGAAGATCCCCAAGGCAAAACGCTTTGAACTACTTTATACAATCTAAAATCCTAACTAACTAACACTCTACTTCATCGGCTACGGTGCGAGCCACGAAAAGATCCTACACCAGAGGAGTCGGCGGCTACCTGCACCTCTAACTTATGACCTAAATCTAATCCTAAACCTTAATCTGAGTCTAACCCTAAGTCTGAATCTAAACCTACTACACTGAGCCGCCAGCGTCTTTAACAGCTTTAGATACAAGATCTGAGGCTGAAAATTTCCAAGCATGCGCGGCCGGCTGAGACCAACAGCCCTATCAAATTTCAGCTCCATCCGACCCTCCAGCGCGAAAATATGGGCCCCGCAAGATCTCTGATCCAAGGCCGAAATTCCTTCTCCGAAATCCGAAGTAACTCTTCTACCGAAGACATTCCATATTAGTCACTTTTGACACTCATAACTCAGTGATACCTTATCCGTTTCAAGAGCTCTTGGGCTTGTTAGAACGAACAAGTTGAGCTCTATCCATCAAATACCTAACTAACTCAAGGCGTTACCAATTGGAAAAGTTATGAGGGATTTACTCTTCCGCCAAAAGCACTCCATATCAATCACTTTTGACACTCATAACTTAAAAACTCCCTTATCCGTTTCAAGAGTTTTTGGGCTCGTTAAAACAAGCGTGTCCAGCTCCATCCACCAAAACCCTAACTAAGTCAAAGCGTTACGAATTGAAAAAGTTATGAGAGCTTTACTCTTCCGCCGAAGGCACTCTCCCGCCGAAGTCACTTGAAATGGGTCCTGCAGCATGAACCGCCCGTTCTGTCCAAGGCGCCCGACTGTGGCCTAAGCCCAAAACCCTTAGTCTGCTCTGGATTCTCCTAGATCCCGAGATTCCCTTTACTCTGTTTTCGCGTACCAATTATTATTTACCCCTGCTACCGCGGTACTTACTATTCAAAAATGTTTTAATTATGAAAAACAAACATTGGGTAACCATATGATGCCATTCACAACATAGTGATCAAGTTTTCCTCTTGAGTGTTGCTTGGGCCTTGCGAAAGCAAGACCACTAGGGTTGGAGGCAAAGCTAAAAAGGCATGCCCACGGGCGAGGGCATGGGAGCATGCCTCATTTGCATTTTGTGTATGGGGCATGCCCGTATGTATATACGTATTAATCATACTGTAATTTCGAAATATTTGTATATGCGTTGTTTTTTTTCTTCTATCCTAGTGCGAAACTTTTTATGAACTTACGTCCCAGGTATTAAATCTGGTCTGGAAACAACACTAAGACTCTGGTGTAGGGATATAGTGGACGTGGAAAACTCTCTAATGTAATGGTTTAGTAGTTAGAATGTGATGTAGTTGTATAGTGCATGTGGGGATCATCTCACACTATATTGTGCTGTGTTTTATAAATTATAAAGCACTGTTCAGTATACACTAATTACAACTAATTGTATATTAATTATATGTTAATTATAGTTACTTTTTATATGTATATTTATGTATTGTACTTAAATTTATGAATACTTTGTATATATTGGATATATACGTATTGTGATACGAGCATGCCTGGGGGCACGGGGCATGCCTTTTGATCTTGAAATGGAGCACGGACATGCCTGCAAAAATTTTATCGTGCCTCCAACCCTAAAGACCACGTTGCAGTGAGAGTCAACTCCCTACCAAAACTAGTTCTTCATTCTTTCGCTTGTAATTGACACCCCTTAGGAGCCTAACAATTGCGAATTCATTTTTGTAGAGGCTGCGTTCAGTGCCTTTACATTATGTCCATATGTTCAAAAATTACTGCATAGAGCTCAATCTATAAGCAGGTTTATTTGCGAGTTGACGCCCAGTTATCAAATGCTTATGCTTTTGCAACTTACACATCCATTGTTCATTGTGCACTAGACGCTACTTCTGATTTCTTATGCGATCACGACTGAAATAATTTGAGTTATTTGAGTCAATCATTACAGCTTTGAAAGAGATGGATAGTTTGTCCATGCAAAGTGTACTCTTTGACAGATTCTATATTTTTGTGAATGAGTATGGAAAGAAAGAACAGATGCATGAAATAAAAGCTTTCGAGCTTGAAACAAATCTAGGATCACATTCTTTAATCTCCATTGACTTGACAGGTGCAAAGTCATGAATCTGTGGATAATGTATAATATACATATATATTGTGTATTACACATACGACTCACCTCGTATTTGCTCGATGGGAAAGTGCCCTTTGTATTTGAATTCAAGGGGCTGTGGTGCACATCTAACTTGTGGAAGATATGTTCCTTCACCTCTTCGGCCCTTAATCAATACGAATAAGATACCCATGTCATTGAGTAGCAAATACGTAAACAAGCATCCCAGGTGGTGCAAGGATAAGCCTTTCTCGACACATAATTGGCATTCCAAACAATCTCTTTATGTTCATGTGCTATGCACGGAAACACCAAAGCGCTGGCTCCTGCTAAATATCCTAGTTTTAGCACCGACACTAAACCAAGCTGGAAGTTGGGCCATGAGTCCGCTCAGCTAACAATCTCCTTCAAAACTTCCTCAATTACGTCTCTTGTGGACATCTGAAAATGTTCCAACAAGCTGCTCACTCTCTACTCTCATTCCTTATTGCCATCATCCCTACTCCTCTCCCTCTCTTAGCTTCCCAAGGTGGAACAATTCGAGTAGATGTTGCGTCTCCAAAGACTAAGTGCAAATCCTGTAATCCTCAATTGACTCCCAATCCTCCTGAAACGTATCCAAATATTGCTTCATAACAAATGGCAACTTCCCTAACAGAACAGTTACATCAAACATACATTTATTAATCAACGAGGCAACAGAAACTTGTAACTGAATTCATTTGAAGAACTCATTGCATATACATCAAATTAGTCAATGTGTCATTGTTAGGTTTGGTTTGAGGTTGGTTGATTGGTCGGATATCGAGCAAATTTGGAGATTATTGGAAAGGGTTTTGTTGAGTTACAGGGGGTGCATTGAATTGGGAACAAAAGATTACCTCCTGCAAAAGGTTCCTTGTGGAAGGACTAGGGCCTCACAACGAACCAAATTTGACGAAGAGAAGTTTGGAAACCATGTCGTGCTAATATGTATCGTCATACAATCTACATCGATGACAAGCTAGTTTGAGACTATAGTCATTCAAGGTTATAGCTATTGGAAGGCATGAATACCTCTTGGAGTGAACCCTCTTGCCTTTTCGGGAAAATCTGCTTTGCAGATTGAGATAGTCAAGTGACATACCCCTACTGTAGCTTCTCCAAGCAGAACTTTGTAGTCCAAGTGCATGTTAAATGTAGTGCAAGCATCTACCACGAAGTAGAGAATTAAGAGTCTGATTATGACTTGACTACTCGTAATTGGATAATTCAATCATCGTATGTTGTAGACGGATTGGTCATGAGTCTGCAACCAAGAAATTGGCAACTGGTTTTTTCAGCATCAAAAGATAGTGAAACAGACAAGATCACTAGAACTGTGGATGTGTCAAGCTTCAAGCTATCGTACATCTCCCTTGCAAGCTGCAGCTCTACTTCAATTCTTATCAGTGCGATGGGAGGATCTACTAAGCCATCACTATCTATCTACTGCACAAGTTCAAGTCACGAAAATGATTTGGAACTGATACTGAGATTTCAAATCTAAATTCTAAGAATGACAAAAACATATCGTTGTGAGAACGTAGAGCATAGCAGTTAGGATCAACAACTGAAGGTCGATTCTAAAGTCGGAAGGAAGAGTGGATGGAGGATTATATACTCCTCGTTGCCAAGAGAGCTTGCTGTTTCAAGAGGAGTGAGCGCACAACAGTTCCTAATGAATTGCTGTGATAATCTGTAGTAGCCTTCAATGTCACTATCTTGAGTTTTCCACATGGTTATAATCAAACCTGAGGAATGAAAACATGTTTGGAATATCAAAAAAAGTAACAAAATAAACTTGGCAACAAAAGCATGAAAATGATTTGATTAGACAAGCATTTTCACTATACGGTCATTGCTACACTAATTTTTTTGTTACTTTCTAAACCCAACTTTCTAAGTCATGGCCGAGAAGAGTAATTCTTCTACCAAGTCCACTAAAACAACCTATAGAACGATCTCAAAGCAAACAGCCACGAAGAACGTGGTAGTCACAATAAGCTGACTTTTTCAAATAATAGTAGTAATAACCTACCAAAGGCTAAAACTGTACTATAGCAGCAAAAAGGTCGAACCCACAAGGACAAAGGCAACACACGGAGTACTAAATGTCACGTTTTAACAAACTATTGAGGAGTTTGAATTCTCAGGCTACTGTCACTCCCAGAAATACTGCATGTGCTCAACTCGGAGGTGACTCGGAGGACGCACAGTGCAGCGTAGTTCATCCCAATACACACTTGAAACTATAAAAGCACAACTCAGAGGTCGGCTATGACCTCTACTTAAGATTCAGGGGGAAAGTTTCCCAAGAGTACACTGAGAGGATCTGCAAGTAGTGATCCCAACTCCGAATTTACAACCCTTCCACTAGTTACTCCTAGCATAGGGCATCCGGGTTGGACTTCCTACTTCGGATGCGGTACCTTTGTCAAACCAAAGTCACTCTCACGCGGTGAACAACACATTCAACTCACAAAACGCGTAGAGAAAACAAGAATCCAAACTGAGAAATCCGATTGAGAAAAGGTTTAGTGTCACAACTTAACAGTCTATTGACGAGTTTGAATTCTCAGGCACTAGTCATTCCCAGAAATACTGCGGATGCTACCCCGGAAGGCGCCTCGAGCAGCGTAACACACACAACTTGAATTTACAACCAAGGCTTACTCCGAAGTTTAACAAAACTTCACTTTGGCATTCAAGGGAAAAAATCCCGAAGGAATACAAACAGGAAAAATCCTCCGAAGGTGTGAGTCCGAATTTCACGTCCTGACTAGACTATCTGCTAGCTCAGAACATTCGGCCGAAGGCCTTCAGCTGTAGGCTGCGGTAACTTTGACAATTCTACAACTCCTTTTGCGCGGTGACAAAACAAAATACACAAAAGCGCATAGGAAACAACTTCATGAACTCAACTTCCGAAACTGGAAAATCCCCAAAGCAAAACGCCTTGAACTACTTTATACACTCTAAGTCCTAACTACCTAACACTCTACTCTACGCCTCATCTGCTATGCCTCCTGTGCGAAGGCCGACTGCACACTAACTCCCTATCCGACCAGTCTTCGGCTCTACTGCGCAGACATAGCCGCCACAACACCGCGGTCACCACTGCCTCGAGGTTCGCAATGGCGTCTCGCGACCTTGACAGAAAGGAATCCAACCGCTTTGCTACTCCGACTGTCACCCGACATCAAGGCCGCCGCATGAATCTTTAACTCGCGCAAGGTCACACTCTCCCGCGCTGCAATCTCCCAGCGAGTATAACCTCTAAGACACCGATTCACTCGCGCTACCAACTCCTCCCGCGTGCGATCTGTCACGCGTCGGTTGTTGACTTCAAATAATACCAACTGCAGCTCCGCCTCCGCACGATGCACCCTCAATTCGTCGCACTGCGATTGCAGGCGACGCAGTAACTCCTTGTCCGCCTTGCGTGCGATCTGACTGTGCTCCAGCAACCGTGTCTGCCTCACGAGATCCTCTGCCAAGATGCAATTCTGAGCTCGCTCAGAATGGAGCTCCGCCTTGATCTTCGCGTGCTGTTTCTCAATTTTGCGTTGGGCCTCGGCCGCCGCGTCATCGCGCAGTTGAAGGGCTGTCTTGTGCAGCCTCCGCGAGAGTGTAACATGTCTATGCATGACACTTTTCTTCTCCTCCAACTCTTGGTACTTCTGGTCCAGGGAGATCAGCTCGAGATTCGTCGCTACCTTAATCCCAGTCCGATTCCTGACCAATTCGACGTAGAATCCCCGATGGCGGTGATCCGCATACCTTGGTGCCTTGCGATCAAGGTACCGCAGTAGCGGTACCACCTGCTCGCAAAGTACTTCCGTCGGTGTGCCTTGCTCCGACTCCACTTCCTCCTCCTCAAATCACGTGTCGTCCTCTGTGTCGAGGATCTCTGTTGTTACAGAAATCCTCGGCGATTCTCTGGAACTGGGTCGCGCAACTTCTTCTGCCGTGACCGCCGCTCCACTTCATGCCAACATCTCCGACGGGGTGGGAGATCTCGCTTCCAGCGGGCACGCTTCACCTGCCCGAACTGCTTCTGCCAAAGGCGTCTGTGCCGAAGGCACACATGTCTCCTCCTTCCTGCCTTCATCCTCTGCAAATTGCTCAAGTTGGATCTGCGCCGAAGGCACTTCACCCGAAGTCCTCTGAGCCGAAGGCTCCTCCATACACTTCTCCTTCGCCGAAGGCGCTTGAGCCGAAGGCTCTTGACTTGAAGTTGAGTCATTAAAAGGTACTTGCTCAGAGGCCAAGCACCTGTCCATTGCTGGCACGCTGGCCGGTGTCGCATGCCGTCTTCCTTGGCCCAAAGTCCTTCGTGCTTCCTCCGAAGGCGTCCGTGCCTTCGGTGCAGGGAGGTCCGCTGTACTCCCAAGAACTCTTGCACTCGCATCCTCCCACGAGGATGGCGAGTTTCTTCTCTCCGTGGCTCGTCCGGTGTCCGTGCTACTCGCCGGCAGAACAAGCTTGCGTGCTTTCTGCTTCGGCCGTCTGGAAAGCTCGTGGATCATTTGACTTCGGGCGGGAGCAACGGGCACTTCTCGCTGGCTCTGATCCGCCTCCCCATCCCATTCCTGCTTCCGCTGCACTTGTACTGCCCTCTGCTCGCCGTCGAGCTAGTGGTGTGCAAGCGGGCGTCTCGTCGGTGTCGGTGTCGACCTCGACATCCTTCACGTACCTTCCCGTATTGCTTCGTGACAGCAAGGGAAATTGCACTCGCTCCGACGCTGTCAAGCACCCCATCGACCAATAGAAATTAATCAAGAAGGGGGAGAGGTGATTGATCGACCCCCCCTTCTCCTCTTGTGCGTGTTGTCGCGCTGCCTTCCACAGAATCCGAGCCCAATGGATTGGGGTTCCCGTCAACGCGAGCTCCACAAACCCCACCTGCCAAGAAGTCATGTAGGTGGTCAAGTGCGGCTGTAAAATCCGGAGGAGTGCTACCGCGACATTCCTCCGCATGCGATCCTTGTAGTCACAGGTCTTGTACCCGTTCTTGCTCGACTTGCTGTTCTTGAAAAGAGCGCCGAAGGAAATTTCTTCTTCCTTCGTGACCTGCACACTCTCGAATTCGAAGAGAAGGTCGCCTTCTTCTACAGCGCACCTTCCCAAGACTTGTTTCCAATCGCTGACCTGCCATCTCTCCGGATGTGGTCAAAAACCGCGTGGAGGTTGGTTCTTCTCCCGCAGCCACTCCCGGACCATCTCCTGGCACACCCAATTCCATCCCCATAGGAGGAAATCGAGCTTCTCTGCCGACAGCTCGTTCTAAAATGCGCGCAGTCCGATCTGCGGCACTTTCAGCGGAACCATCCGCAGCTGAGTTGACCTGGCCATCTTCTTGCAAGTTCCAGCGCACTCAATTTCTCTGCTGACGCGAACTTCTTGCTACTCTTTGCGCACTCGTTACTGCGCGTCGGGAGCTCGAGCGAACTCGCGTAATTTCTCCCTACACTTCTCGGGCACTCAATCAATCTTTCTTCGAGCTCTCCGCTAACTCTCTGTGTACTCGCGTTGCGAGCTCAGTGAGCGCACTCCAGCAATATCTCCGTGCAAGTTCTCCGCGAGCTACTGCGATTGCACACTCTCACAAATCCGCACACTCTCCTCCCACTGAGCGATCTCCACAATTTTCCTGCTGCGCGTTGCGAGCTCTGACGGATGCGAAATTGAAAATGCAAGAGTGAGAGTGAGAGTGAGTTCTTCCTTTGGCGATCAAGATCGCCTAACGTTCGACACTTGGACTGGCCGCGGCCCGCTTGAATGCAATGCCGGCGCGGAGGCGTAACGGCCCAATTCGCACGCTCGAATTCACGCTCCGCCGTTGTGCGGACTCCCATGCTTGTACGTTCAATCTTGATTCCGCCGATTTTTGCCGACGCTGTTCTCCGCTCGCGTACCGCCGAAGGCACTAGTGACAAAGGCGCTAGTGGCAAAGGTACGGACTCCCGCCGACTCTTTTGTCTTTTCTTCTTCCGCCGAAAGCGCTCTGCCGAAGGCGCATCTTTCCACCGAAGGAGAATCCTAGAGGCAAAGGCATTACTTTCGCCGAAGGCAAAACCTAACGACGAAGGCGCTAGTGCCGAAGGTGTTGGGGCGAAGGAACCTACTGCCGAAGGCGTCCGAAGTGACGAGGTCGTTTTCCCTGAGACGAAGGCGCTCGCTGCGCATGCTTCGTACATCTTCAGCGACAGATCCTCTGGAAGCGTCTGCGCCGAAGGCGCATCGCTGAAGACACCTCACAAAAGGACCTGTTGCCAAAGGCGCTTTCCCCAGCAAGAACCGTCTGCTCCGTCCAAGGGGCTGGACCTCGGCCTAAGCCCCCCCCCCCCCCAACTTCTAGATTCTACGTGACCCGCGATTCTCCCTTTTTACTCTATTTTTCGTACCGATTACTATTTACAGTTGCTGCTGCGGTACTTCATTTCCAAAAATGTTTTAATTCCGATCAAAAACAAAAAGTGGCTTACCACACTTGCCATATAGAGTGAAAAACTGGCCGAGGTCCTAAATACAAGGGGCCGACACTCGTCATAAACTGTTGAATGTCCCACCCACTGCACCACCTCTGAAGGCACCGAATTCTTCATCCGCAACGCGCCAACGACCATGTCCGTGACCGCGAGCTCCACAAATTCCATAGCTAAACTTTTCTCCCTTTGCAGGCTTGAGGAAATCATTGATGTTCACAGGCTTTTTGGAATTCTCTTGCTTCTCTAGAGCTTCTTTTTCCTTCTTCTTCTTGGCGCCCAATTTAATAAACACATTTTTTCAGTTGACTTTTTGTCGACCATTTGCATGGTCTCAAAAGCCTTGTCTGCTTCTACTTTACTTTATTCCGCTTTGTGCTTCTCCTCAAGAATCTTCTCATATTCGTCCAAAGTCATCTCATTGTTTTACTCCTCTTCTTCTTTCTTCTTGCCATCCTCAGTGACTACGGCGTCAACATGGTCCTTGTCTTTAGCCTTCTTCTCTTCATCGGGAGTGACAACTTTCTCCTCCATGGCCATGATCACGACCTCCACGGCCAAGGCCGCCTCTGCTTCTGCCCAGCTACCTTCAAAATACTACTTTTCGCCGTCCTCTCTACGAGGTGCCCTGTTATTGACACCACCAAAGCCTTCACCTCCTTCACCAGCAACATATCCAACACGATTTACTCCTTAATGGCAATCGTTGTTCTCTGGGTTGTTGTATGTCATTGTAGTTTTTGCGATCTCGGGATAAGTCATCGCGAATCTCGCGCTAAACCCTCCATCATGATCACCGCGATATTCACTGCGATCTCGGCGTGTTCCAAAGCCTCCTCTTCATCTAAACCAATTTCGTTAAGGGCTCTCTACTCCTTCACCGCTTCAGCTGGTGAAGTGGGCTTTGAAGGAAGTTGGATTGTGGCTTGCGTTGCAACAAGAGTCTGCAGCGATTTCTTCGTAGTAGGCTTCTCCACAGGAGGAGACTAAGTGGCTCTAGCAATGACAGCTGTGGATTCTTCACTTTCATCGTTGCTCAAAAGGTCAAATTAGTTGGTCGACGACATGGCTTTGCCGCTGTTGGATAGACGTCTGTTACTGATTTGATGGTTTTTACACCACTGGTCAACTCATTGCCTATTGGGACAATATAGTCAATGGCTGGGGGAGACAAGCGAGATGTTTGTCATCTTTGGAATTCTTAGA
Source organism: Marchantia polymorpha subsp. ruderalis (assembly GCA_037833965.1). Classification (NCBI taxonomy): domain Eukaryota; kingdom Viridiplantae; phylum Streptophyta; class Marchantiopsida; order Marchantiales; family Marchantiaceae; genus Marchantia; species Marchantia polymorpha. Next base: position 3,104,068 of record AP031357.1, read on the forward strand.
ACGTTGCGAGAGAGCCTAATAGGCAAATAGTATTTACGTTTCTCAAACGAATTATTGGGAATATATATATATATAAGAATTGAGCTGTTTATCTACAGTTATCAAATGAATAATTGCGAAATTTTGAATTATGGCTTGTAGATATCAAAAATATGCTGGATTACTAGGCAAATAGTATCCACTTATGTAAACTCTCATCCACCACAATATTGAAAATTGTGTAAATTATTGGTTTCTTTTTTCTTCTCATGTAATTCATATTTATTATAAAAAAATTACTTAAAAAAAAAAGTATTCAAATTAGAAATCTATCGTCTCAATATGATTCTACATATATTTGAATATTAGAATAATATATCGAAATGATACATTGTGAAAAACTGATCATACGAAACTGTCGTTAGGATTTTGAACTTTTTTGTATGAACGAAGCTAACATTACACTAAAATTAGAATAGATTGATGTGAATCCGATAAAGGACCGTGAGAGAAGATTATCCTAATAGCCAATTCGAATAACAGTCAGTCTCTGATAACCTCATCTGTGCACCAACGAACATGAAATTTGATTTAATTTGTAATCGAATTTCACCAGTACAAAACGAATGAACTCGAAAGTATGAAGGTTCACCGATCACCAATCAGGCCGTTTGTCAGGAAAATTTGGGAACGGAAAGGAGGCCAAACTAGCTCCAAACAAAATAGACAGACTCATTGTGTATTTTTAAGATCTTCATTCATTTTCGCGGCTTTCACAATTGTGCTTTTATAAATCTGTCATCAACAGTGTTCGCGGCTTTCACAATTGTGCTTTTATAAATCTGTCATCAACAGTGTTCGCGGCTTTCACAATTGTGCTTGTATGAATCTGTCATCAACAGTGTTCGGGATTCATTGAGAGAATAAATCTTTCATCAACAGTGTTCCGGAATCATCGACAGAGTAACAGTGTTCGGGAATCATTGAGAGAGTGTACTGTACAAAGAGATTCTTATTTTGAGATCATCGCATCTATCAGAAAGACATGGCTTCATATTTATTCCGCTTCCTAGACAAATTTACAAAAAGGACTACAGAGATATATTCAAGTTCGAGAGGACTTCCACTTCTGCTAGAGAGATGTACACATAGCAGTCCACCTATGTATACAACTCACAGAGATGTTGAGGTTTTTCACCAAGCCCGCAGGGTTTGGAACACAACAAATGTTCAGATCCCGTCTGCACATTTCACTTCTACTCCTGATCTGATGGAGAGGAAGTCCAGAAATTTTTGTGGGAGAAAGATATCCATGGAGGAGATTTCCGGCCTCAAAATGCTACTGGCTGATTGCGAACTAGAACGAGGAAACCAATCAGGTGAAGGTGTAGTAGCAGAAGAAGGACGCTCGGATACCCTCAAACCCCCAACCAAAGGTGTCAACAATACCTTTGTAAAGGATTACAAAGGTTCTGTACAGGAAAATAAAACTGAGAACTATGAAGGTTCTGGAGAATATACAGAACCTGGTTCCGAAGACTCTCCAACAGGAGGTTGTGAAGGAGGAAACATTCAATGTACAGTGTCCGGGAAAGTACGAGATTCTCTAGCAGCGGATGAAATTGAGAAAGATTTCGTCTTAGCTGATGCAGGGAATGGTACACAGGATTAGAATGTGGACATAGCAGGTGTAGAGGATGCTACACTTATGATAGTTTCTGTCCTCAGCAAGAAAAAAGACTCGACTAACTGTCCATTTCTGCTTTGTCTGGGGAGAAGTTTTTGACAAGAGACTCGAATTACATCTTGGACATGGGGCAACCACTTCAAGATTTTCCCACTCGCTGGGTTGGAAACCAGAACCTACCGATATTACAACCCCAAGACCCGAGGACTGGACCACGAGGGCATGATGGACAATTTGAGAGCAGCACCCACTGGATCGGTGATGTAGGTGCACGCTTGCGCGCACAATCCCCCTGGCGTAGATCTCACTCAGGAGGAGTGTGAGGGCCTGCGACATCTGAAATGACAAGCATCAGCTGCCCTTCTTCGACAGCGCCTATCAGAATTTCTCCAGCGGAAGCTTGCACACCGACGCGTTCACGGTTCGCAGGTTTGTCGCAGGGAAACCCTTCATCGCCCAGAGCTATGCCAAGAACATGGAACATGGTTTGTATGGAGAACGAGTCGGAGCCCTGAGCATTTTGGTGAGGGACTCCTGAGTCGCAGCTCGTGTGGAAAGCCAGCTGAAACTCGTGATTCGACCTATGTACTCCAGCCCACCTACCTACGGAGCTGCTATCGTGTCGACCATTCTTCATCTAATTCTTCATCTACTTCATAGCCCCGCTCTGTACGACGACTGGAAAGTGGAGCTGACAGCGATGGCGGACCGAATCATCAGCATGCGCCACCAGCTAGCTGTTCGATGCGTTGAAAGCCAGGAAAACACCAGGCGACTGGACTCACAATCTCAACCAGATTGGCATGTGCATGTTTACCAGAATGAACAAGCAGCAAGTGGAGTACATGACCAAGCCGATGCCATCCACAGCACAGCGATCAAGTTTTCCTCTTGAGTGTTGCTTGGGCCTTGCGAAAGCAAGACCACGTTGCAGTGAGAGTCAACTCCCTACCAAAACTAGTTCTTCATTCTTTCGCTTGTAATTGACGCCCCTTAGGAGCCTAACAATTGCGAGTTCATTTTATTAGAGGCTGCGTTCAGTGCCTTTACATTATGTCCATATGTTCAAGAATTACTGCATAGAGCTCAATCTATAAGCAGGTTTACTTGCGAGTTGACGCCCAGTTATCGAATGCATAAGCTTTTGCAACTTACACATCCATTGTTCATTGTGCACCAGACGATACTTCTGATTTCTTATGTCATCACGACTGAAATAATTTGAGTTATTTGAGTCAATCAGTACTGCTTTGAAAGAGATGGATAGTTTGTCCATGCAAAGTGTACTCTTCGACAGATTCTATATTTGTGTGAATGAGTATGGGAAGAAAGGACACATGCATGAAATTACAAGCTTTCGAGCTTGAAACAAATGTAGGATCACATTCTTTAATCTCCATCGACTCGACTGGTGCAAAGTCGACATCATTAGAAGGCCTGCACGAATAAACTCGCGCCATTGCTTCATTTAATGTTGAGGCACTCACAACATGGGGCTAGATCACTACCGAGGAGAATTTCGAGTCCATGGTAGATGATTTACAGCCTGGTGAATCTGTGGATAATGTATAATATACATATATATTGTGTATTACACATACGACTCACCTCGTATTTGCTCCATGGGAAAGTGCCCTTTGTGTTTGATTCAAGGGGCTGTGGTGCACATCTAACTTGTGGAAGATATGTTCCTTCACCTCTTCGGCCCTTAATCAATACGAATAAGATACCCATGTCATTGAGTAGCAAATACGTAAACAAGCATCCCAGGTGGTGCAAGGATAAGCCTTTCTCGACACATAATTGGCATTCCAAACAATCTCTTTATGCTCATGTACTATGCACAGAAACACCAAAGCGCTGGTTCCTGCTAAACATCCTAGTTTTAGCTCCCACACTAAACCAAGCTGGAAGTTGGGCCATAAGTTCGCTCAGCTAACAATCTGCTTCAAAACTTTCTCTATTACGTATCTCGTGGACATCTGAAAATGTTCCAACAAGCTGCTCACCCCCATTCCTTATTGCCATCATCCCTACTACTCTTCCTCTCCTAGCTTCCCAAGGTGGAACAATTCGAGTAGATGTTGCGTCTCGAAAGACTAAGTGCAAATCCTGTAATCTTCAATTGACTCCCAATCCTCCTGAAACGTATCCAAATATTGCTTCATAAAAAATGCCAACTTCCTTAACAGAACAGTTACATCAAACATAATTTACTAATCAACGAGGCAACAAAAACTTATAACTGAATTCATTTGAAGAACTCATTGCCTTTACAACAAATTTGTCCTTGTTAGGTTTTTGTTTGAGGTTGGTTGATTGATCGGATATCGAGCAAATTTGGAGATTATTGGAAAGGGTTTTGTTGAGTTAAGGGGATGCATTGAATTGGGAACAAAAGATTTCCTCGTGCAAAATGCTCCTTGTGGAAGGACTGGGGACTCAGAACGAACCAAATTTGACAAAGAGAAGTTTGGAAATCGTGTCGTGCTAATATGTATCGTCATACAATCTACATCGATGACAAGCTAGTTTGAGACTATAGTCATTTCATGGTTATAGCTATTGGAAGGCATGAATACCTCTTTGAGTGAACCCTCTTGCTTTTTCGGGAAAACCTGCTTTGCAGATTGAGATAGTCAAGTGACACACCTCTACCGTAGCTTCTCCAAGCAGAACTTTGTAATCCAAGTGCATGTAAAATGTATTGCAAGCATCTACCACGAAGTAGAGAATTAATAGTCTGATTATGACTTGACTACTCGTAATTGGATCATTCAATCATCGTATGTAGTAGACAGATTGGTCATGAGTCTGCAACCAAGAAATTGGCACCTGGTTTTCCAGCATCAAAAGATAGTGAAACAGTAGAAACCTTTGCGTATTGAAACGAGATCACTGGAACTGTGGATGCGTCAAGCTTCAAGCTGTCGTACATCTCCCTTGCAAGCTGCAGCTCCACTTCAATTCTTATCAGTGCGATGGGAGGATCTTCTTAGCCACCACTATCTATCTACTGCACAAGTTCAAGTCACGAAAATGATTTGGAACTGATACTGAGATTTCAAATCTAAATTCTAAGAATGACAAGAACATATTGTTGTGAGAACGCAGAGCATAGCAGTTAGGATCAAGAACATGTTTGAAATATCAAAAAAAGGAACAAAATAAACCTGGCAGCAAAAGCATTAAAATGATTCTGATTAGACAAGCATTTCCACTATACGGTCATTGCTACACTAATTTTTTTGTTACAATCCAATCTCAACTTTCTAATTCATGGCAGAGAAGAGTAATTCTTCTACCAAATCCACTAAAACAACCTACAGAACCATCCCAAAGCAGACAGCCACCAAGAGCGTGGTAGTCACAATAAGCTGGCTTTTACAAATACTTGCCATATAGAGTGAAAAACTGGCCGGGATCCTGAATACGAGAGGCCGACACTCGTCATACACTGTTGGATGTCCCACCCGCTGCACCACCTCTGAAGGCACCAAATTTTCTATCCACAGCGCGTCAACGATCATGTCCGTGACCGCAAGCTCCGCTAATTCCATAGCTAAACTTTTCTCCCTTTGCAGGCTTGAGGAAATCATTGATGTTCACATGCTTTTTTGATTTCTCTTGCTTCTCTAGAGCTTCCTTTTCCTTCTTCTTCTTCTTGTTGGCGCCCAATTTAATCAATACATTTTTTCAGTTGACTTTTTGTCGACCATTTGCATGGTCTCAAAAGCCTTGTCAGCTTCTACTTTACTTTATTCCGCTTTGTGCTTCTCCTCAAGAATCTTCGCATATTCGTCCAAAGTCATCTCATTGTTTTACTCCTCTTCTTCTTTCTTCTTGCCATCCTCAATGACTACGGCGTCAACATGGTCCTTGTCTTTAGCCTTTTTCTCTTCACCGGTAGTGACAACTTTCTCCTCCATAGCCACGATCACGACCTCCACGGCCAAGGCCGCCTCTACTTCTGCCCAGCTACCTTCAAAATACTAGTTTTCGCCTTCCTCTCTACGAGGTGCCCTCTCATTGACACCACCAAAGCCTCCACCTCCTCCACCAGCAACATATCCAACAGGATTTACTCCTTAATGGCCATCGTTGTTCTATGGGTTGTTGTATGTCATTGTAGTTTTTGCGATCTCGGGATAAGTCATCGCGGTTCTCGCGCTAGACCCTCCATCATGATCATCGCGATATTCACTGCGATCTCGGCCTGTTCCGAAGCCTCCTCTTCATCTAAACCAATTCGTTAAGTACTCTCTGCTCCTTCACCGCTTCAGCTGGTGAAGTGGACTTTGAAGGAAGTCGGATTGTGGCTTGCGTTGCAACAAGAGTCTGCAGCGATTTCTTTGTAGTGGGCTTCTCCACAGGACTAGACTAAGTGGCTCTAGCAATGACAGCTGTGGATTCTCCACTTTCATCGTCGCTCAAAAGGTTAAAATAGTTGGTCGACGACATGGCTTTGCCGTTGTTGGATAGACGTCTGTCACTGATTTGATGGTTTTTACACCACTGGTCAACTCATTGCATATCGGGACGCTAGAGTTAATGGCTGGGGGAGACAAGCGAGATGTTTGTCATCTTTGGAGCTCTTGGAACGTTGCAAGAGAGCTTAATAGGCAAATAGTATTTACGTTTCTCAAACGAATTATCGGGAATATATATATATATATATATAAGAACTGAGCTGTTTATCTACGGTTATCAAATGGATAATTGCGAAATTTGAATTATGGCTTGTAGATATCAAAAATATGCTGGATTACTAGGCAAATAGTATCCACTTATGTAAACTCTCATCCACCACAATATTGAAAATTGTGTAAATTATTGGTTTCTTTTTTCTTCTCATGTAATTCATATTTATTATAAAAAAAATTACTTAAAAAAAAAGTATTCAAATTAGAAATCTATCGTCTCAATATGATTCTACATATATTTGAATATTAGAATAATATATCGAAATGATACATTGTGAATAATTATTGTGAAAAACTGATCATACAAAACTGTCGTTAGGGTTTTGAACTTTCTTGTATGAACGAAGCTAACATTACACTAAAATTAGAATAGATTGATGTGAATCCGATAAGGAACCGTGAGAGAAGATTACCCTAATAGCAAATTCGAATATCAGTCAGTCTCTGATAACCTCATCTGTGCACCAACGAACATGAAATTTGATTTAATTTGTAATCGAATTTCACCAGTACAAAACGAATGAACTCGAAAGTATGAAGGTTCACCGATCACCAATCAGGCCGTTTGTCAGGAAAATTTGGGAACGGAAAGGAGGCCAAACTAGCTCCAAACAAAATAGACAGACTCATTGTGTTTTTTCAAGATCTTCATTCATTTTCGCGGCTTTCACAAATGTGCTTTTATAAATCTGTCATCAACAGTGTTCGCGGCTTTCACAATTGTGCTTTTATGAATATTTCATCAACAGTGTTCGGGATTCATTGAGAGAATAAATCTTTCATCAACAGTGTTCCGGAATCATCGACAGAGTAACAGTGTTCGGGAATCATTGAGAGAGTGTACTGTACAAAGAGATTCTTATTTTGAGATCATCGCATCTATCAGAAAGACATGGCTTCATATTTATTCCGCTTCCTAGACAAATTTACAAAAAGGACTACAGAGATATATTCAAGTTCGAGAGGACTTCCACTTCTGCTAGAGAGATGTACACAAAGCAGTCCACCTATGTATACAACTCACAGAGATGTTGAGGTTTTTCACCAAGCCCGCAGGGTTTGGAACACAACAAATGTTCAGATCCCGTCTGCACATTTCACTTCTACTCCTGATCCGATGGAGAGGAAGTCCAGAAATTTTTATGGGAGAAAGATATCCAGGGAGGAGATTTCCGGCCTCAAAATACTACTGGCTGATTGCGAACTAGAACGAGGAAACCAATCAGGTGAAGGTGTAGTAGCAGAAGAAGGACGCTCGGATACCCTCAAACCCCCAACCAAAGGTATCAACAATACCTTTGTAAAGGATTACAAAGGTTCTGTACAGGAAAATAAAACTAAGAACTATGAAGGTTCTGGAGAATATACAGAACCTGGTTCCGAAGACTCTCCAACAGGAGGTTGTGAAGGAGGAAACATTCAATGTACAGTGTCCGGGAAAGTACGAGATTCTCTAGCAGCGGATGAAATTGAGAAAGATTTCGTCTTAGCTGATGCAGGGAATGGTACACAGGATTAGAATGTGGACATAGCAGGTGTAGAGGATGCTACACTTATGATAGTTTCTCCTCAGTCGCAGCTCGTGTGGAAAGCCAGCTGAAACTCGTGATTCGAGCTATGTACTCTAGCCCTTCTACCTACGGAGCTGCTATCGTGTCGACCATTCTTCATCTAATTCTTCATCTAATTCATAGCCCCGCTCTGTACGACGACTTGAAAGTGGAGCTGACAGCGATGGCGGATCATCAGCATGCGCCACCAGCTGTTCGATGCGTTGAAAGCCAGGAAAACACCAGGCGACTGGACTCACAATCTCAACCAGATTGGCATGTGCATGTTTACCAGATTGACCAAGCAGCAAGTGGAGTACATGACCAAGGAATTCCACATCTACATGACTATGGACTGGGCAGATCAGCATGGCCGGCCTCAGCTCACGAACAGTTCCTCAACTTACCGATGCCATCCACAGCGCAGTGATCAAGTTTTCCTCTTGAGTGTTGCTTGGGCCTTGCGAAAGCAAGACCACGTTGCAGTGAGAGTCAACTCCCTACCAAAACTAGTTCTTCATTCTTTCGCTTGTAATTGACGCCCCTTAGGAGCCTAACAATTGCGAGTTCATTTTATTAGAGGCTGCGTTCAGTGCCTTTACATTATGTCCATATGTTCAAGAATTACTGCATAGAGCTCAATCTATAAGCAGGTTTACTTGCGAGTTGACGCCCAGTTATCGAATGCATAAGCTTTTGCAACTTACACATCCATTGTTCATTGTGCACCAGACGATACTTCTGATTTCTTATGTCATCACGACTGAAATAATTTGAGTTATTTGAGTCAATCAGTACTGCTTTGAAAGAGATGGATAGTTTGTCCATGCAAAGTGTACTCTTCGACAGATTCTATATTTGTGTGAATGAGTATGGGAAGAAAGGACACATGCATGAAATTACAAGCTTTCGAGCTTGAAACAAATCTAGGAGCACATTCTTTAATATCCATCGACTCGACTGGTGCAAAGTCGACAGCATTAGAAGGCCTGCACGAATAAACTTGCGCCATTGCTTCATTTAATGATGGGGGCACTTACAACATGGGGCTAGATCACTACCGAGGAGAATTTCAAGTCCATTGTACTGTAGATGATTTACAGTCGGGTGAATCAGTGGATACTGTATAATATAGTTAGCTAGGGTTAATTATACTTCATTTAGGGCTAATTAGCCCTCACCTTACTATATGGTTTTATTTAATTAGGCGAACACCCTATGGTTGCTATTGCATCACTGCTACCTTGCACGGACCAATATGAGAACTGACTACCCTGCATCGATCAAGAAGAGAGCTGTTTATAGTAGAGTGAGGGCTAATTAGCCGTAAGGGAGGTAACTAGCCGCTCCCTTATGTGTATAGACATACTACTCACCTCGTATTTGCTCGATGAGAAAGTGCCCTTTGTATTTGAATTCAAGGGGCTGTGTAGCACATGTAACTTTTGGAAGATATTTTCCTTCACCTCTTCGGCCCTTAATCAATACGAATAAGACACCCATGTCATTGAGTAGCAAATACGTAAGCAAGCATACCAGGTGGTGCAAGGATAAGCCTTTATCGACACATAATTGCCATTCCAAACAATCTCTTTATGGTCATGTGCTATGCACGGAAATACCAAAGCGCTGGTTTCTGCTAAATATCCTAGTTTTAGCTGCGAGACTAAACCAAGCTGGAAGTTGGGCCATGAGTTCACTCAGCTAACAATCTCCTTCGAAACTTCCTCTATTACGTCTCTAGTGGACATCTGAAAATGTTCCAACAAGCTGCTCACTCTCTACTCTCATTCCTTATTGCCATCATCTCTGCTCCTCTCCATCTCCTAGCTTCCGAAGGTGGAACATTTCGAGTAGATGTTGCGTCTCGAAAGACTAAGTGCAGATCCTGTAATCCTCAATAAGCGACGAAAGGAGAAGGAAAGACACATTTCCTCGGGGAATAGGATGTAATCAATTAGATATCCAAAACGTATCCAAATATTGCTTGATCACAAATGGCAACTTCCTTAACAGACCAGTTACATCAAACATACATTTACTAATTAACCAGTTACATCAAACATACATTTACTAATTAACCAGGCAACAGAAACTTGTAACTGATCGAGAACTGCTAGATATTTGTTTTCCTGATAGTCCTCACAAGATTTCAAGAAATTTCAAAACAAGTATTTAACGAGTTTTGAATGCTAAAATGTAAAACAAAAAAATGTATGCTAGATGTGCCACCAATGTTGATGACTCATATAAAAGAGACGATTACACGCACAAATCACTCTTATTTCAACGTCTTCTGCAATTACAGCTTGGGCAATAAGACCATTGCAAACACATCTGACAGCTACAGTGAAACATTGTACGGAGACGTAGTCACAACTGTTGCGTGATTATAACTCACATGAGTGCATCCGTATTCCTTTCCATTAAAATCTAGGAATAGAGTAATCAGCAAATGATGGAATAAAAATCTCCTAGAACAACTTGCTCGGAGACAGATGGAGTCAAGCGTCCAGAGAACTTGGAAGCAAATCACCAATCGGTCGAAGTATCTACATCCTGCCATGAGCACCATTCCAGAATCACCCAATCACTCGATTGCTGGCGACAGGTGAGATGTGTGTGGTCTTGACTTTGAAATTGAGAAGGTGGAAGATTTTGCCTGTGTGCGACAGGTTAGATGCCTTGTATGTTCACTTACCAGGAAGAACTCGATGGGTTAGTAGATAGTTATAGTCTGGCATCGCATCGTGGACAGCCATCGCAAGATCTTCGCCATCCTCTTCACCAAACTCTGCTTTCCACTTCACCTTCTCAATTTCAAAGTCAAGACCTCGGGCAACCAAGCCTGGGATGATACACGTGGACGCATTTATGGTGGACCTCATAATCGCCTGGTGCGGGTCCTTGTCTTCTCGGATCTCCCACTCGTACTGCACAGCATCGGGGTCCATGCCCGTCTCGATACAGAGCTGTCGAACTACAGCTCTATCGTTGATAATGTCATCAGCATCGATGACCTTCGGCTTCACCTCACCCCCATGGTTGAGGTACCAGTCGAACAAATCACGAGAATATCGCAGCGTCAGCAGCGGCGTGACTGACAGGTCGCGTGGACGGGCACGGCCCTGGACCTTGATCAGAGCGCGGAGCATCGACGGAAACATGAGTACTGGGTGTCGGATCTGGAAGATCGGCTGCATGGAGAGCAGTAGACTGTCAGGCATGCTAGTCGGGTTGGTTTGGGTAGACTTAGGCGCGTTGCGCTCATAGACGACGAGGGGATCCACTTCATCTCCATCAAAGGTGCGGGCGAAGAGTTTGTCCGGACCTGACAGGAACATAGTGTGATCTTTCATAAAGAGCTGATTGCCCTGCAAGCACGAGAATGGTTAGCACATTGTGGGTAATACACAGGTAGTGATACACGCCATTTCACGTCAGGATTGCTACTTCGCCACAACCGCCATATATACTTCACCTCGTCTCTTGCCTCTCGCATTACAAGAAAGAGAGTTTGTGCCTGGACTTACATTTTTTCTTGCATCTGCCAGTTCGTCTTGAACTTTGTCAAATCCAGCCCGGAACATGTCATACAAGGCCTCGCGCTCCTCATCCGACCATTCACTTAAGCGACCTTTAAGCAGCTGCGTCAACGACGCCTGCGAATCGTGCAATTTGTATTTTGAGATCTGGAAGCCCGGCTGCTTTTCCATCATTCTCTGGAACAAGTTGGACGCGGACCGTGGATGCGAGAGCAGGTACACCCCCCGGCGTGCTGGCGCATCGCTTGCGACGGGCGTATCGATTCTTCCTGCCATAGTGGTATAGTAAACGATCAGTCGAAGTAGTTGGCAAGGGCAAGCAAGCATCTGCACCTAGCCCGCTCAAGCCCCCGGATCAGCACGATCACCAGGAGATCACCACACTGGGTGAAGGCCACTCTCCGTCTGCGGATGTCGAAGACCGTAGTGAGTTTGTTAACATGGATTTTGAGCCTGTACCTGCTGTCACCAATAGTCTTTCGGAAGAGCGAACACCAGCTCACACACAAACTCATCAGGATCTCCATTCGAGGAGTAAATCCTTGGAGCAAGCGCAGAGTGTCGCATTGAACGACTTCTCTCCACAGCAAACCAGCTGTGGAGAGAAGTCGTTCAAATTGGCTTTTTGCCAGTGGAGGCCATCATCACAACGTTTGTAGATTATTCGGTTCGAAAGGTGGGGCCTGACCATTGACAACAAGGAAACAGAAGGACAAAATGTCTCCAAGCCAAAGCAGTCAAGGACTTCATGACTTTTACTTATGACACCGAATTTGAGAAACCAAGATTCTAGAAGGTAGATGATGGACATATAGCGCAGTCAATGGATATTTCAATGCGTGTGGCGGTCGACTGTCTGACTTCAGGGCAATGTGCACCAGGTGTCTATGGCGTGAGTTTATCCCATGGAAAATCGTGCACGAAGTGAAGGACTGCACATGCTGAAGCGAAGAAAATAGAGTCGGTGCTGTGGAATTTGGGAGTGCTTCCACAGAACCCATTTCATCTCTCGTATAATATCAAGTGTGATTTGACATGCCCCACCTGGGCCCCGATCTCTGTGCCGTTCGAGGATGATCTGCAAGTGCAATAATCACATTTATGGAATTCCATGGCTGTTCTAGCGCAATCTAGCGTCTTGTTGTGATCATCTGATGAATCCGTCAAGACTCAATTCCCGCTACATTATGCCCTTTTGTTGCGCCATGGCTTTTGTAGGGAATAGGGAAAAGGGAATCTCAGGCTAGGGAATAAAAGGCTTCGGTGAATCTTCACCTGAAAGTCTCTCAGCAGGCTGCTTCTAGTACTCACCAAACTAACAAAATAATGAAGATCAAAGAAAGCGGATTGCTGCATCATGCCTTTCCTCCATGAACTCACTGTAGTTACTCAGGTGGTCAGGGCAGAGATAAAGAAGGATCACGAGTCAGCGTGAGTTGTAGTCCTCTTTCCAACCGATGCCTTTCCTCGTACAAGGGGCGACTGATATTAAGTTTGCATGCATGCAAACTTAATAATCTCCACACGTTCGCTGTGGGAACGAGATAGAGCGAGGGCACCCTAATCCCGAGTTGGCACACACATTTCAACACTCCCTCTTGCACACGAGGGGAATGTTTTCAACAGAAAAATAGGAGCAATGGACCCGCAACATCAAGCAAGCTTGCGTTCACCGGTGAGATACTAAACTTGAGTTTGGTTAAGGAACAACTACATAAAACAAATACTAAACTTGAGTTTGGTTTAAGGAACAACTTCACAAAACAAATAGGCTAACAATGCAAAAACGGAGACATGTCTAGCTGCAGGCACTACGAGTCTCCCTTTGGGCTTTGATGGTTTTTCTCCATCACCCGTTGCCATGGCTGATAAGACTGATGGAGCAGTATGCTTTCGAAGAAACAGCAACAAACAGAAACAGTGTTGGTCCATGAACACAGTCATCAAGTATCGCTTGAAGAAGTTCGCCAGGAGCCCCGGATGACATCACCCTAGTGTAAATCTTCGCTAGTTGTCACACTGAAGGAACTCCCTCTTGGGCCTGAGCGGGAAAAGACATAAGAAGTGACACAAAATTTGTACGTTGTACGTAGAGGTCATGAGCTTGGCATCTATTGTTCATGGCCTGAGTGCTAGAAACAAGCAAAGTATTACCGAGGCGCAGAGTACAAAACTTTTAGACGTCTAGAGGATTCTAAGCATTACTATCAAGGCTGTTAGTTCCATGAGATGTACTGGACCTAGTGTCCAAGCCTCCATGACTTAATGAAAGCTCTCAAGAGTCTCTTTTGGTGTGAGCATTCTAAGTTTCTCTCTAGCTACTTGAAACTTGGTCTTTGGTAAAGCTTTTGTGAGCATATCGGCCGGTTGTTTGTCCGTAAGAACATACTCGACCGAGATCTCTCCACTTTCAACCTTCTGACGAGAGAAGTGCCAACCCACCTTGAAATGCTTCGTACGGTTGTGGAATACCGGATTCTTCGTGAGTTTGATGGCACTGTAATTGTTGATACCAATGAAGGTTGGCTGAGATGTGTCAACCCTAAGCTCTTGTAGAAGTAATCGAAGCCAGATTGACTCACAGGTACAATGACACAAGGCGTGGTACAGTACTCCGATTCGCAACTTGACCGGCTAGTCGTTGATTGCTTTTTACAGCTCCATGAGATAGGTGTCTTGCACAAGAAGAACATGTATCCACCTATAGAACATTTGTCGTCTGCCTCTTGAGTATAATTGGCGTCTGAGTAGCCCCGAAGTATGTCTTCCTCCCCCCTTTGCATTGAAAAAAACATAGTCCGGGTAAGTGCGCAAGTAACGGATAATTCCATGAACGACTTGAAGGTGAAGCAGTTATGAGTTTTGCATGTATCGACTCGCCAAATTAGTTGCAAAAAGAATGTCTGTGCGGGTACTCTGCTTGCTGGTACAGAGTGGCCAGGACTGGTGGCGTTTCAATATCATGTCGCAGTTGAACTCCGTCATTGAGAGGAATCTTCGAGAGGTGAGTATTTACATGCCCAAGTTCTCATAAAAAATTTTCAGCATATATAGTTTGGTGGAGAAGTAGGCCATCAGCTGTGAGCAAAAAATCATCCCATTTTACTTCATTTTGAAACTTATCAATTTAAATATATAGACTTTTCTAATAATTCTTTAGGAAGAGAATTTCGTTAGGAGAATGTAACATACTTTTTTGTACTGAATAGAAGTGTGAAGTGTTTGATTACATGAGGATGTAAATATAAAACACGTTCCTTGAATTTCTCTTGATTGAACAAACGGTCCTCTTCAAAGTTTGCTAACTTTCCTTCTAAGTATATGTTAGTGCGTACCGGTGGTAGAAGGATTTCCAAAATCATTCTCCCGAGAATGTGAGATTCGAAAGCTTTCCTGAGGCAAGGTGAATTAGAACTTATAGGCTTCGTCAAGTTTAAGCACATGTATTGGCTTCATGAATATATACGATATGTGATTTGACGCTGGTTTTTAGCCGGAGATATATTGGTTATTATTGTCAATGTAAGGGTATATAATGGTAAGTCAGGATTAGGGAGTTTATGGTTACATGCAAAACTCATAACTGCTTCACCTTCAAGTCGTTCATGGATTTATCCTTGTAGTTGACGATGTATACTTCTAATTTATATTGTTTATATTACTTGGTGATTTTTATTATCAGATATTGTAAATTGAATAATAGATAATATTTCTATAGAGGGGAGAGTGACATTTTACTTCAATGGAAAGGTTGTAGTTGCTAGAATGCAAACTCTTGAGAATAAAAGGTAACATGTTAGCTATATGTAAATTGTAATATATCCACCATGCTGCAAGTGTACTGGAAAGAAATTATCATATTTAATCATCTACGCAAAGAGTTCGGACAATGTTCAAGCTTTTAGACTTAATTCATTGACAACGTTGATAACAACCAACATAAAATTTACCCTACTCATATTGCAACGAAGTCGTCACTTCGTCGCAAGTGTTCAACATGACATACGAACAAGAGTAAAATACTCACCAAGTATATCATCATTATACACTCTCGTCCTGCCAATGGGAACTCAAAACATCAAAAGTCATCAAAACTCAAGACGATTTGAAATATGATAATGTAATCAGGGGAGATGGTTAAATGGAAGTTCCTGCGTTTCATCCACTATTCTACCACCACATCATGAAGCTGAGCATTGCCGCATAAATAAAATCTTGAATTTAGATGAACTGGTTGTGACTGTTCAACAAAACGTTGAACTCATGACCTGCCAGTGGACTAAGTGCAGCTCGTGGATACATTTGTTCCTCAAACCGTAAACACTGAGTTTCTCGGAACCAATGGCGACAGCTTCAATCCCCGCTGGCTCCGCATCCGTAAGCTAAAAGGTAAATGACTATATACAGTGTTTATACATTCTTCACTCCGTTGCTTGTCCACTGCTTGCCTTAGACGCTGCTCTTGGTACAGTCACAAGGATCGCATTTGCAGTTATTACCGCACTTGCAATAACCACCACCCTGCTCGTTCACTTTGCTGCAAGAGCAGATGGTACATTCGCAGTTATCTCCACACTTGCAAAACCCTCCAGATGTCGCGCTGTTGGCAGTAAATCCAGAGTCAAATTCAACCTTTAGGAGCCAGATGAGACGCAAGTCCAAATCTACTACCTTTGGATGCTTATTCTTTGAGAACGCATATCGTATTGAAGATTTTTTGGAATTGGGGAACGACGTCACCGTCAAAGGTAAACAAAACCTACCTGGCTCCTCCAGTGGTTACTCCGCCAGAAGCAGTCTTGGCGCACCTGGGTGAAAACGTAAGGAGTCAGGGCATCTCTTGAGGTCTTCATAGTTGATTGCAAGTAGAGCATACTAAGCCGCTTGAAAGAACCATGTAGTTTCAGAATTCACGGCCATTTTCATTTCAAGAACATAACCGTAGTGCCTCTAACTCCTAAGGATACCTCACTCTTGCCGTCTGCAAGCGACTATCACGCGAGAGAAAGCACTGGACGTCACCGTATTCACACTGCATAATCAAACCACTCTCTGTTGGACAATCAATCATGCAAAGAAACCACGCACAATGACGATGCCTAGCAGGATGAATCAAATGTAGGGAGGCGTACTGGCAATTCTCGCCGCAGTTGCATGGATCACCGCAGCAAGAAGACCCGCAACACTCAGTGGAGTTCTTCCCTCCACAGCCAGAGTTGGTGATCGAATCCATTGAGTAAGATATACACTAAAACGTCGACGCACAAGCGATCGTTCTCTCCTTCTCGATCAGAGGCAATGCTCGAACTTTCTCTTCAAGACAGACGAAGTGCGGCTTCGACTCTTATCTCGAGCCTCGACTCCAGACCTCTATATATACACGCTGTAGAGAAGCTGCCGCCGTGTAGGCGCGGGCGGGGAGCCCATCCATCCACGTAGATGTCAGAATGGGCGCGTAGGCGTTTGAATGCATGCAAGCCGTTCAATTCCACCTCGCCCATGACGTGGCCGCGGCCGATGAGGGGAGCCGGTATTCTGTGATTTTTTGACAGCAGCCGCTGATTGTTTGGTGGACGCCGACGAGGGTCTTCCTAAATTAAGGACACGTGGATTACGTCCTACGTGTACTGACAGAATCCACTTGGCAGCGATCTTCGATCCCGAGAGATAATCGAGTACCAAGAACAGGCTATGAAGTCCTGGGAAGGAATGTCGGACGAGAATATCGTGCACTGGGTTCGCGGATCTTATTTGTCGCTTGTCGTCTTCGTGGTGTTGCATTCCCAGCTCCAGTTTGTCTTGCAAGTGGGAATCGTAATGATACCCCAAAAACTGTTGATGCCCGAGAACAGTGCAGGCCATTGAATCCGTCGGCCGGATTCAAAGACAAAGACGCGATGGTGTGGGCTACGGTAGAAACAAGTGGAAATCTCCTGCAATGTCAAGGAAAAGAAATGTGAGAAAACGGAACCTCGGTCTTCGGAAATTCTTCCTGATCGAAGTCGTGAGATTTCACTTGATCGGAATATGAAAGGCCAATTTTTGGTTTCCGAACCGACTGATGCCGTTCATTGCTTCGATTCCGAGAAATTCCATTCTCCATGTTGTAACTGCAGTCCAGTCCAGTCCAGTCCAGTCCAGTCCAGTCATGCACATGGACTTCACAGATTCCATTTGCTTCGTGGCGATGAGCGTTAGGAATTTCTTCGGGCTGCAGAGAACAAGGCTTCAGGCTTCGAACTTCCATCTCACGCAATTGGAACGAGAGGGTGAGCTTCGGAAGATACAAATGTCTGATGAGATCAACTTGCAGAGAGAAGGAGAGTGCGAGTTTTATGTGAAGCTTCTTGATAGCTTCTGATTGGCAACCCTTGGTGGGTCACGAACGACGGGAAAGGTAAGAAATTATTTGAAAATCCTGCGCGCTGAGGGCGCAGCAGCACGATGGGTGACCAAGTCGATACCTCCAACGAGTATGAAGAAAATCCATACTTTCAGATATTGAGTCGCACACAGCGAAGTTCTAGCGCAGGCAGAGGAATCAAAGATGTCCAAAGACAATCTCGAGAAAAGCCCAGAGCAAAAATCTCCAGGAGCAAGAGCTCGATGAGTAACACATCCAGTACTGCTTCGCAGTATCAGGAGATACTTGGACGGGACGTGGGAAGCTACTGCTGGTTCAGACCTGAGCAAAAAAGAGTCGATGAGACCGACTCGGAGGAAGTTCCCGGTGAAACTTCTTCGTCCTCAATCAAAGCTTGTAGTGATTCGAGAAGTGCTTTCCTGGAGAAAACTAGAGCCTGGATGCAAAAGTATGTGAGCGATAGGCAAGGCACGCCGCCAATTACAAGAACTGTTGACTCTGACGAGATTTCGTCTGCCATCGTGCCCTCTGCGGAGACATCCGTAAGCACCAAAGCGTTAAAAAAGCCAGGAGTCACGACTTCCACTCTTCCGCAGACATATCTCAAGGAGAAGATGCCCGAAGATCAGACCTCCGAACTTGAAATGTCGCCAGATGACCATAAGCCCGCGGAAGACAAAGATAAAGATCCCGTCGGTCCGAGGAGAGAACTCGTGAAAGACACATTAGAGAGGAGAGAACTCGCGGAAGACAAAGATAAAGATCCCGTCGGTCCGAGGAGAGAACTCGTGAAAGACACATTAGAGAGGAGAGAACTCGTGAAAGACACATTAGAGACATTCCAGCGAATATGGGAGTTCATGGAGAACGAAGCGGAGGACGTCACACCCAAGCGCCGTAGATCAGACATGAGAGTGGCAGCTAAAATGAGAGAATCGAAATTGACTCTGGAAGAGGATATAATCGGAGAGGTGGAAGGAGTGGAAGTCGGTGACACATTCAGTTGGAGAGCCGAAATGGCTGTGATTGGATTGCACAAGGAGCTCGTAGCCGGCATCAATGTCGTAAAGAGATCTGAATCTGAAGGAGGGCCCATCGCTACAAGCGTGGTCTTCGGTGCAGCGAGCTCATACTCCGATAACATCTATCAAGACAGCAGCACGGACCGATGCGTATACAGCGGGGAAGGAGGACTCCCGAGCAAGAGTAAAGATTCGACAGGCTACAGAGATCAGACACTCACAGGAGGCAACCTGGCTCTCAAACGAACCGCCGACCAGAAAATTCCTCTTCGAGTCATCCGAGGGCTCAAGAAAGTCGAACGAAAGGACGACAGAAAGTACATCTACGACGGTCTTTATGAAATCATCGCCTACCAGTATGACACGGGTGTGAACGGCAACAAGGTCTACAAGTTTGTGCTCGAACGACTTCCCGGCCAACGCCCACTGCCTTGAAGGAAAACTCCGACCTCGACATGGGCTTTAACCTCACGACACACTGAACGACAATTTTGCTCATTGCCAAATGTCACACAGCGAATTTCCCATGCGGATCGTGAGACGGCGAGCACGATGCACAAGCATCAATTGAACTGGTGAGGATCAAACCAACTATGAACTGCAAGTCCTTTTGCAGCACTGGTCATCGTAGCCTGAGATATGAGGCCGCATCGCAGTGCAGGAAATGTCATAAAATCGAATAGATCTCTGAGTTCAGGAAGAGGATGTGTAAGCAATTCGGTGAATCTCTGAAGTGGCGTCCACGGAAATGTTCCATGCCCACCTGAATGCAACAGCATAGGATTTCTAACCCAGCCGATTAATTCTGGATTTCTAATATGTATTTAGTTTCTTATATATCGTTTCTTTCGGACCCATATAGCCAAACAAATTAAAGCGATGAAGCCATAAATCGAATTCTCCTCGGCCGTTGGGCGATGCGCACGTAGTGCGCATCGCTCAATGAGTATGGCAACTCGCTAAGCCTGCCCTTGCCCTCCGGGACCTTCCCTTTCGTACTCGTGCCACGAGGTTTGAAAGGTTCCTTTCTCTTGTTTATATTTCTTTCTAGATATACCTTTCACTGATATTTTTCATAATGTCCTAATGAATGGGAATAATCCACGAAAAGAAACATTTTCAACTAGATTATCTTTTTGTTCAAAGAACCATAATAACATGGAATTAGTCGCTAAGATAAATTCAAAAATTTCATGAAAATTTTAAAATTTTTAATATCAATAATGAATAACTCTAGAATGATGTATTTCACAAATTGAAACACTTTAAACGAGAATATCATTAAAGAAGATTAACATAATGCGAGGATATTTCTATATTTTGCGTGGTTTGTTGGAGTTCTGTGATCAGGAGGAAATAAAGCTAACATGATTTGCTGATTGGTTGATGGAAAGCGAACATTCGTGGAATGGGTACTATACATTGTTCTAACAAACACAAAGATGTGTAATCACACAAGAAAATAAATCTTTATTCACATATGAACAAACTTGAAGATTCTGAGAAAAGATACATACCTTAGAGCACGCTTCGAGGCCAGTTCCTTGTACTCGATGTCACTATATGTCCAGAGCTGGAAACCCGATAGATTTTTAAATTCCATGTTTACGAAGCTGTGTCGAGTCACATTTGTAAGTACATTCTGTTTGCTGGATCCTTCCAAAGTTGGAAGTCTTCAGCATCATAATTAAAAAGTTCATAGCCACTACAATGGAAATAGCAGAAAGCTATTTTGAATATGGCAAACGTGACTCAAGAAAATGGAATGAGTTGCGGATGTACGATGTTGTGCCAGAAAGTACACTTCAATCTACCGCTGCCTCAAGTTCGTACTGAGAGGAAAATATATTATAGGACGCTGAAGATAGCGGGCACCAAGGATTGACGGGGCAGACCAGTCGAAGATATTTACAATTACCAAGTAATATACTTGGTAATAATTAATTACAATACGTAATTATAATACTTGGTAATATAATTTGGAATTCACTGGCGTATAATGATTCGGGGATAAAATTATTAGACGGACCCTACGGAACTCAAACACTTGGTGCAATCCAACAATATTCAATTTACTAGATGTGACCCCCACAACGGGTTGTATCACACGTGGCCCATGTTCCTATACGATTTGGGTTACGTACAACCCACTGTAGGGACTGGATTCCTATGATTCAGACACAGATCGTTAGAACCTATCTTACAACCTCTTTTGTCTATTTCTTTCGATTACATAATGATACTTTCTTACAAGGGGAAAGCAATGAATCTTTCAAATTTCTTTACTTGAAGCATGGGGTTTATGATACTCAACATCTTCACAAACATACTTCCCTCCAACCTATTATCAATATCTTCTTTTGATTATATATTATACTCGGATAGTTAGAATCCACCTTACAACCTCTTATGGATATCTTCTTTCTATTACATTATCAAATTTTGATCATTAGAACTCCTTCTCTTAACAACGAAAAGACGTGCATCTTTCAAATTTACTTACTTGAAGCAAGGAGTTATGATACTCAACATCTCACAAATATCCCTCCATGCAACCTCTTATCAATATCTTCTTTTGATTACATCATCATACTCAGATGGTTAGAACCCGCTCTCTTACCAACATAAAGATGTGGATCTTTCAAATTTCTTTATTTAAAGCATTGGGTTTTTTATACTCAACATCTTCACAAACATCACTCTTTGCAACCTTTTTATCAATATCCTTTCTCAATTACATGATCATCATATTCGGATTGGTAGAAACCGCTCTCCTACCAACGAAAAGTTGTGAATCTTTCAAATTTCTTTACTTGAAACAAGGGTTTTTGATATTCAATATCTTCACAAACATACCTCCCTGCAACTTCTTATTGAGATCTTTTTTTTTATTACATCGTTAATCTCGGATCGCTAGAGTACGCCCTCTTCCTAATAGGAACGCGTGGATCTTTCAAATTTCCTTATTTGAACCTTGGGGTTATTTTTACTTAACATCTTCACAAACACCCCTCTTGCAACCTCTTATCAATATCATTTTTTGATTACATCATCAATTTGGGATCGTTAGAACCCGCTCTCTTTCCAACGGAACGGGATCTTTCAAATTTTCTTACTTAAAACAAGGAAATTTTGCTACTCAACATCTTCACAAACATCATTCCTTGCAACCTTCTGTGGATATGTTCTTTCAATTACATCATATCATGGCTATGTAGCGGGAGAGTGACCCCGAGAGGTAGAGCTCAAACATAAAGGTAAAGAAAACATAAAGGCTTCTTTTTGGGGATAGTGGTAGGATTGTGTTGCTCGTAGAGGAAACTGAATAGGGGGTAATATAACCGATAATACAACCTAATTTTGATGCTAATCATTATCAAGACTTTATGGTATTTCTTCTTCTACTACAAAAGGAATTAAACTAGTCTGAAGATCTTAGATGTGACAAAGTTTGGTTGATCTTCATCACGTATGCATCTCAAGGAATACAATCAAAGTCGAAGGAGAAATTCACCTTCTATTGTGAATTCAATCTCATCGTCATAGCAATAACATGATCGTGTAAATTAAAAATAACAATAACGGTCAAAAATCGCCCGTCACTATGGTTTAGGGCTCTGGGTGTGCGTGTCGATGGCCAAATTTGAGTTGAAAATGGTATATATTGTTGTTTAGTATTTTCAGAAATCAGGTTGGAATATACACGGTAAATAATCATTTCCTTTTTGTCAGATGAAAAATTGAGAGTTACATTGTTGAAAATTGCGGGTAGAGTTATCACTTTAGCAAAAGTGACTGTTGGTGAATGCTGGAAAGAGAATTATCACTTCATCGTTGCTGGTCATAGCCCAAATAAAGGAGAGGAGTAAATAACTATAGAGAGCCCAGAGAAGCCTCCGCCACGACAGAAAGGGCAGAACATTATGTTCAGGCGAGAACTTGAAAGACCACACTTCGTACACCATGAGAACTATTCCACTTTCCTGTGCTCTTCGAACCTGCATATGCATTCAGCCGTCGTTCTGAATTACGGGGTGAGCACCTCTATACACCTTTGAAGTCTGATGTGTCCCAACGTTGCAGACCTGGAATTCGCTTGGCTTGCGCCAGCTCTGTCCACGCGTGTAAAAAACCTCACTTGCTTTCCGCCCGTGACACTTTTTCTGTTCGCATGTGACTCATCACTCAAGTTTGGTTCCTCTGAGGGCTGTGGGAGTCTTGCCGTTAATGCACGCAGCACCATCGTTTTCGAAATCAGAGTTGCCGAGAAATGTAGCAAAAGGGACGGGAAGAAGCATGAGCTTCATAGTATAGGCGTGTGAATTGACCCTGAATGAAAAGGCTGTCAATATTGATTCCAGATCTTCTGAAATCACCGTTACAAGTGATCCTGTGTATCTTGTGACACTACGGATCAGAACAACGAGGATTTGGTCGCGACCAAGTGTTGAAAATGAAGGGGACCAGTACTCGGTTCGGGTGACTTGAAGGTTGCTCAATTTACAGCCCCTAAAGAGGTCAAGAGTTAAAATGTCCTGTTATTGTCTGACTTCAGAGTTGCGGACAGTTGAGGGCGAGTGGGGCATGTTGCTTGCGTTAATTGTGTCATGTACATATGATCGTGCGAATGCTAGCCACCCTGCATAGAACATTTCGATCTCCCTTTCGAGATACATGTGTGTGCTTTACGTTTCATTTCGCTGTTCTGGAAGTCGATTGTGTCTAGTGTTCTGCCTGTTACAAATTGCAAGTCGTAAAGTGAGAACAGTCTTCAATTATTTGAAATAGTTAGACTTAACATCCAGTTGTCTTACCATGGAGGAAGTGTATTTCAATTTGCTGTTGATTTGCATGCACAGCACTCTCTTCGTGGTCCTCTCATCAACTCACTCATGACCACACCTCAAAATTGAATACATGTAATCGGTGAAATCACACTCACATCACTTTTCGGGATACGCTCCTCGCTGAGAGTTTCACACAGCTTCGAGTTTACTTCTTCACCGTAACATCTCTTACAACTTCCGCAAGTAACCAGTTGTGACTGCCACTTAATATTCCCTTCTCACCACTTCTTCATGTAAATAACACTAAAAAATATGGCAATGGCAGCATCCCGCCATCCCTCCTTGGAGAGTTTTAAATCAAAACCTGCTCATGAAGCCCTAGCGGCTTCATCTGCATTACGGAAATTCTTGTAGACGTGAGTAAGCTAACAAGCCAATATGTACCAGCCTTGGGCTGACTGAAAATTCCCCAACATAAAGCTGTCTAGCTTCTGTCTGCACATTCGCCTTAAACCAGAATCTCAACACAAAATTATCCTATGATCCGTGAGGAGAAAAAGGTGAGAAAAGAATTCAAGAGCAATCACTTGATGGATGCCAATCATGGCAGACCTTTGGCCCACTCGCTGCACCCCTTTCGGTGAACAAGGAAAGTCTTCGGGGGTGAAGAACAGATGTTACTGACTGTCATCGGGCTGTCATCTGGAGAGGTACAGAAGGCCGGAGCATGTGAGGGAACGACGACGTCATACTGCCTGATGTGCTGTCATGAGCCGCACCATATAAGCAACCCGGATCTGCAAAGTTCGACGGTCTACCGTAACTTGGCAGTAGCGCACTTGTTGGCTGTATTAGCTGCATGAGATACCATAGTACCTCTACCCGGTGGATGTCACGTGAGGTGGCCTGCACAGAACACATACATAATAGAACCACTCAAGAAATCTGCAAAATACTTTGCTCTGACTCCTATTTCCTCCTGACGGTGTAGCCAAGGGAAAGGGAACCTTGAATGTGTCTAAGAACAGCAATGATCTTAATTAACAGGGGTAACTAACTTCCAGTTCTGATACAGCCGAATGATATCCAGAATGACCGAGTTTGAGAAACTAACGGGTATGTTCTACTTGAAAGTAGCGACCGAACCTATATTTCAGTAGAAACCGTACCTCAACGACGAAACGAGCCCAGGTCTTCCCGCTGCGACTCTCCATTGCACCCTTCAAGATTGTAAGGCCAAGCCCTCTTACTGTCTCAGCAATTTCCAAGAAAAGGCCTCTCTCTTCACACAACATCTGCACAAGCAAGATGAAGAAACTTAGTCCACGATGGCCATAATCTCAGAAAACATGTTCCACGTAATTCAATACCAGGTTCAGGGGCCTAACCTCCACGAGCATTTGTCGGGGTTGATTGGTATTCTCAACAACAATAGGACAACCATTA
Source organism: Marchantia polymorpha subsp. ruderalis (assembly GCA_037833965.1). NCBI lineage: Eukaryota > Viridiplantae > Streptophyta > Marchantiopsida > Marchantiales > Marchantiaceae > Marchantia > Marchantia polymorpha. The sequence continues at coordinate 3,129,151 of AP031357.1, forward strand.
TTTGGTTTGTCAAACTTCAAGTCACAAATAGGTCCAACCTCCGACTTCTCCTTTTCTCCACCTTGCATGTCTGGGTAAGCTTTGCAATCAACAGATAAACACTCGGCGTCCTCCTCTTCCTGTGAGCATAAAACACGTTCGTAAACATTCCCTACAGGTAAGCACGCAGGCAACGAACAGGAAACGAGAAGACTCTGTAACCTTTTAGTCACCAACAGCTCGCACAACCCATATGTTTATTCAAAGCATCCCTAGCGGACATTCCTACATGACCTACTTAGATTTCCCTGCGAAGTGCTTGTCGGGTATTATACAAACATAAAGTTGAGCACCCGGCCTCCTCGTTTCAAAATCTCAGTTTAAATTGCCTACGTACGTCTATGTGTGCAGCGGCAGCAGCAGCAGCAGCCAATAGCACAGGTTCGAGATATCGACTACGGAGTCATTGCTCAGGGGTAGATCATAAGCTCACTAAGCGCTTCGATCATGATTAGTGACATCTTAAATCCAAGTGGCTTCGCCTTAAATTGCAGCCACTAATAACCGGATAATAATCACACCCCGCTACAGTAACTTCTGCTCATCGACATGTCATGGAAATACAACAGGCAGTCGCTCTTTCACCACTCAGGAATTACTAAAATCGATCATGCCCAGTAAGAAACTCTTTGTATCCATCTTATGATATTACAGAACACCTCATCATATCCCATGTACCACTCTATGCGGCCAGGGCTTTTAATAAATCTCATCTGTTCTATAAGTCTGGTCTCGTCCTTCTGTAGTCCTTGTTAAACGCAGAGAAGACAGGAGGGTTTCGAGACTGCTTAGAAGGTGGGTCGATATTTATATATTTGACTGGGATGTTTATATGTGTGTTCAATCCGACATCCTTGAGCGATGGTTAACTGTCCACCCGTGTTTGTACATACATAAGCTGTGGCTCGGGTTCACCCTATAGGACAGGTCTGAAATCACGAACTCCTCAAGGTCTACTGTCTGTACATGTATCGGGACTGAAGTAAACAAACAGACCAGTCATACTCTAACCACTTTTCTTTCTTGGCAATATCATCTGAAATATTGATAAGTGCAGTAAGGCCACAAGCAGAGAACGCGATCAAAGGCTTGTTAGTGTTCAAACCTTTAAACCTCCAAAATTTTTCCAATTTCCACCATGTTGAGTGACACTCTGCAGAAAATGCATGTGCCTGATCGTTCTCTCCAGTAGGGAGTCTATGCTGCACTGTAATTCACAGACAAACGACCAAAACAGGTTACAACAAACTGATTGGTGGATTCTGGGCAACTGAATATCATTAATTCATACCTTGTAGGTAGACTTTCACAATCCCTCATCGTTCAGGTGCAATAACGTTAGACAAATTATTCAAATTCGCCTAATACAGCACTTCATAAAGGAGAAGAAACCAGACCGTTGCTATATAAGGACACTCACCTTGCATGCATTCGGAACAATTTCTCGCAGCTCCCTAACTCGATCTTGGATCTGCTGCCTGTCTTTCGGCCGTGGTCTCAAGGTATCTCCAAGTTTAGGCCTCTTCCTGCTATTTGCGACTTTGCCAAATTCCTCCTGCCTTTTAGCAGGCAAGACATTATCATATGGAGCAAGTTCATCGTCGCTTCTCTTTTGCCCTTCATCCCCACTCATTCTCATAGAGTTCTGGGATGCCTTCAGCATACTTTCCCTCTGAAAATCGATCCCACAACTTGCAAACTTTTCGTACTCCATTTCAGTCTTGCACGGAGAGATCCCACCTGCTGTGTCATACTCCAAGGTATCCCCTGAAGATCCTGAGCGATACGTGTCGTTTCTTTGACGCATAGATTCTGGTTCTCCAGAAAGAGTACTATTACCTCCAGACAAGTTAGGCTCATGCGAACAACTGCCAACTTTTGATGGCGAAGGGGCTGAAGGAGCATTTGAGACACCAGCAACCATAGCTTCAAGTAGGGGCTCAGATCGTGAGTCCATCAGAACAGCATCTGAAATGGCCTGGAAAATATCGTAATCCATAACTGTGTTTCGGGCACACTTCCCTTCACCACTATCGGTCAGCAACTTCGTTTCCCCAACCGTCTTAACACTTGAGTTCTCTCTGACGTCATCGGGAACATGAACTGGGTGCAAATTGCTAAAAAGATCCCTGTCACATTCCCTTAAAGATGCAGGCCTCAGCGCCTGAGACAACTCATCTCCAATGGGGAAAGGGTTGAGCAAGCCGGAGAAACAATCCCATTCCGCTTTAGGACTTTCATTCCATGCCCTATCAGAGATTTGGGACCGAACCTGCACATTCCTACCACCCTCAGTGCATACTTGTATGCCCTGCAAACTGCTTCCACTACCCTTCGATATCGGTACAGACTGGTTCGAAAAGCCTGCTACATCTGCAAATTTCGGAGGGGACTGCACATATACCTGCTTGCATACTTTTTCGTCTTCCCTTACCTGAGAATAAGTGTTTGTGTTCCGCTTGTCATCGGATTGACTGACATTATTTACAGAAACTTTAGTTACCTCAGAGTGAGGGCCAGTAGTAACTGTATGTGCCCATTTCCCAGCATGTGATAAAAGTCCTTCAGTTGGCGCCGTCAAACATGCTTTGGAAGGCATCTCCAAATTAGACATTTCCACATTCGGACTGGACCTACGGGATTGACCCTGCAGCAATTCACCATGGTTTCTATTGTACAATTGACTTTGTTCTCGTAGGCCTTTTGTATCCAACGCACCGCCTGTAAAACCAGCCGTCTTCAAAGTGGACTCAGTGTTGCAGGACTCCATGGCTCTAAATGCCTCTTGTCCGAAGGTCCGAGTGGGTTTACAATCTACGCCACCACCTGTGGTAATTGGAGAGCTCGTCACACAGATAGAAGTCTGCTGTGAAGGTCCTTTGGTTGTTGTCAGCACTGTATCTTGGTAAGATTTCACTCCGCAAACAGGCAAACTGGTCTGCAGCTGGTGTCGCAGTCTGTGATCGGCGTGCAATCTGCGATCAAACAAGCCTCCAGTCTTACTTTGTGCCACGGATGGCATTGCAGGTGGGGAGTTCCAGTTACCCGACCCAAGGGATGCTACAGAGGCACTTTCGGTGGAAGGTGCACAATGGACACTTGTAAACGGAATGTTTGAAAGACCCTTCCTGTTACCAACAGCCATGGAGACGGTGGACAACAATGAATTATTGCTCGATGTTGAGTCCTTGTTCACGTGTGGGCTCGGCATGATCCTAGATGTCTGCAAAGAGAGAGGATTGACGGAGGAGGTTCGAAATGGATTACTGAGATGAGCTCTAGCTGGCACAGATGCTTTGCATAAGTTCATCAAGTCATATGAGCCACTGACCACAGCAGTTGTTGGTATCTGAGGAACGTTATTCATGCTTAATTGACCAGGGTGCAGGTGAGTGACGTTAGCGCTTCTAGTAGTTTCGTTGGTTGCTCCCATGGGAATCAACATTGGTAAAGGCATCACCACTGAACAAGGAACATGAACTCTTCCGCCTTGAGAGTCTGGAACGTAATCTGATAGAAACGCTCCAGGGACACTCTGGAGTGTCCCAAACAGGCCTCTGACATGGCTCACCAGAGTTAAGTCTTCCATTACCTGAAAACCATGAATAAGAGCATGAATATTCGTCGGCCTCGCGGTGTTAGGAAAAATGGGTATATATCATTTTCTGAGAAACAGTACGAACGGTTGCTTTCTCTCCTAAGTGACTCTTGTACAAGCAAAGGAGATTTAAGGTGGTGACAACTAGGGTCTCGAACAGTCAGACAATCAGCACCTTCGACCTCATCCGAAGGATTCGTAATGATGTTACCGATCAGCTTCAAGATCTCTACTCTGAAACTAGTTGGATTCGTGATTGAAGTTTTCTTGAGAGGCAACGATACGAACAAGACTACGATGTCCAAGTGCAAAATGTTCTCACAATTTGTGTAGATCCCAGTTGCACAACTCCTTGAGGAACAGCCACCACAGCAATAGTCTGCAATTCCACATGAACATATTATAGATTACTACATATACACCGTTTGCTTTGAGAAGACAATTGACTGCTAGAAGAATTAGACAAAGAAACCATAATAAATACACCATGACAACATATCTGCGTTCCTGAAAGTCCACAGGCTGGCTCATGACGTACCTTAATGCCAGCAGTAAACTGTTGTTGCCATCCGGCAGGATACTGCGCAAACAAGGCCACTCACGTGAGAAGCAAACCTCTACTATGCTACAAAATTATAGCTCAGAGATGGCTGCAAAGTGACAGTTCACAGCTAGAGATCATATCACTATCTTCAATATACAATTGCATAAGGCGAAGTCCAAACATAAGACCTCAGATTCTTAGTGTATACGTTCATGTGCGTTTCTCCACAGACCGTGAAGTTTTGACGCTGAAAACGTCACATTTAATACTCGGTGTGATGCTATGAATATACTGACTGGTGCAGTCCAACAGTAACCAAACGTAAAACAGTAATTAATGGCCTACGACAACCAAAACAGGCAGGTATGTACCTATCATTCACGCATATAATGATGATCCACTCAAAGAATTGAAAGAATAAACGCATGATAAACTCAATACGAAACTCCAGAAGTGTACTGACTAGACTCAGACTAGGAAGATACAAACCAAAGGATTCAGCATAGAGTATGATTGTTGTGGACAAAGCCTTCAAAGACATTGCGAGAACGAGGTGTCTTACTTTCTCGTTGATGGCTCTGCCGGTTGATCTGCCAGTTCCAGTCCCCTCGCCAGTAGAGCCACGTTCTCCAAATACCCACTGGTGCTTCCCAGTAAATGCGACACGCCCAATGATTCTGAACATGAAACCCCAACGACAACTGATGAATTGAAAACAAACAAGGGCCATTCTACAAAGGCGATTAAAGCTCAGAATGCCAACTGTGCAAGCTAACTGCTTCGATACTTTGCTAGAATTGCTAGGCCGTCGAAGCACTAAGAAAAACACAAAGAACACAGATGAATCACTAGATTCGTTCGATACACAAGATGGAATGAATCGAGTCATAACAGAACTTTCACCATTTGCATGCATCATCACCCTCCAGGAACATGAAGACACCTGGCTGGGAAATAGACAGTGCCAAAAACAGAGAAAGCTGGCATATGCAATATACAACTGAATCTTAAGATAAAAAAAACCTGCACAAAAAGCATACTCAACATTAGTTATAAGTATAATCCAGAGGTATGATCTATACCAACTGATAACAAGCAAAAGTTCCCCATGGTAACAGAAGTATACCCTTCTCCGAGAGAGTAGACATGGTACGACATCCTGGCCACAGCCAGACCGATTTCATCCTCAGCACCTGGAACATCTGGCGCTAAGGGATCTGTTCCGGGTCTGCCGCTGTTCATCATGTTAAAGCCACCGGTCGTCTGCATAGAGTCGAAACTGGATACTGCAGAGGGCTTGGAGAATTCGTAGAACCCATCTTCCCATGTAAGAACCCTGCCATCAAGCACCCCATATCCGTCATTAGTACAATCGCTTCGAGCAACCACAACTGACCACAACTGACCATTCCCCTGGAGCATGAATAGCACACCAAAAAATTTCACACTCCACGAGAAAGGCATCGCTCATTACAGTCGGTGCTTTATTTCTTTGGGATTGAGATCTGCCCAAAGACCACTGGGATGACTGTCCAGATCACAATAACACAACCTCGACTGCTTTTGCTTACAAAATCCTAATGACCTTCCGAGCTTAATCCTCCAACCGCTCTAGCTCGAAGCGCATCGAGCCACAATAGACAGTCTTAAGCGGAAGCAAAAGATCAAGGGCCGGCCTGAACCACCCGATATTCATACGCCGCATGGTCACTGCGCAGAGTTTAGAGACTGTGATCTACACCTATGAACCCCTCCACCATAAGTAAGTTCTCAAAACGAACTGAGGGAAACAAAGTCTCCTAGAGAACAATTCCTCTTAACGAAACGTTATACATTTGCAGTACTTCGATAGCTTGCAGAACGCTAAATTTACGAACAAGAATAGTTCCTATGTTACTTTGCCTCCTGTGCATGATGCAGATGTGAAGTTTAGGCGACAGATACAACTAGTAGTGGCAACTCATATGCGCCACTAATACGTGTTTGTGTCACTAATATCCAGGCGAATGCCGTTATTCCATATCGTCAGAAGACAAGGAAAAGAAGCTAATCCTCAGATTTATCACATTAAATAGATAATGAAAATAGGCAAGCTGCAAGAAAAGAAGAACGATTGTAAAAACGATTGTGTAGAAAGATTGTAGTAATACGGAGGCCAATTCACACTTTGGGTGATGTCATTACGCTCCGAAAGTGTCTCTGCTTTTTCGACTTTGTGCCGATCACATAGAAGGGAGGACAAAGAAATCGACGATGTTTTTGGGAGCCGAGTAAAAGACTTTTACTTGCGAACACCAGCTCTATGGCTGAACTGTTCAAGAGGATGTTGACCGGCTACGATCAACAATTGGCATCAGGTCAGGTTGAGACTCCATATAAGTATCCAATGAATGTCGGAATTTGACAGCAAACAACACTGGAAAGCACAGCGGCCATGTTGATTGAAAACACCGCCCAATGTAAAGTCTGCACCGACTAGCTAGCTGGACTCAGGACACTGAATTTGAGTCACTCAAGGATCCTGCGTGAGTGCAAGTTTTATTTAACTCGCAATCAGCGGAAGAAGAGAAGTTCGAAGCTCAAAAGGTTGAGAAAATATCGGTTCAAAAAAAAAACTCACATTCGACTGCGGCGCTTGAGCTTCCAAAAGACAGCGTAAGACCATCCTGATTTGTAACACAGTCCCCTCAACGCCTGCTGCAGCACCATTGCCATTGCGCCCTGTCTGCAGATCTCACCTCCTCATGCCTCGTTTAAAATTCAAGTACACCAGAAGATCCAGTAGCTTTCGGCGTCTCGTCTCGAGGACAGGACCTCCAGTAATGGTCGTACCTCACAGAGGACTTCTTGGAAGCATGGCACCGCAAACTGATGTTCCCGCACCCTGCCATAGCTACTCCCGGCACATTCCAGAGAAATTCCTCTACACCATCAACAGATGTGTCAAATCACTGCCCTGCTCTGCTCGACACTGCTCCGAACGACTCGACGACACAAACTCGCAGAAGAAGAGCACCGGCGATCCTAGCGTAGTTGTTGTTGTTCTGAACCTTTGAGTGACGGTGCACACTGCACGGGCCTGGATGAGCGACAGGACGAAGTAGCTGTACTGAGAGGAGCCAAGGAAGCAAACAATGAGGCCTTCTTGAAACTGGCCTTGTACCGCTTGAAGACGAGACACTCAGACAAACGATTCGTAAGAACAGAGGAAATCTGAGCCGCTGCTGTACGAGGGGGCTATAACTGAGAGGAATTGACTGCGTGTACAGTGGTAAAAATCAAAAGAGATCTATCAGTGGGGTCCGGATGTTTAAGGGACCTGTGGGGCCTGGAATCGGTAAATAAAAATCACAATCGACGGACGAAAGCAGACACGAATGCGGAAAGAAAGACCACAAGTATCTGTGTACAGTATTGTAAAGATCTACATCGACTGCAAGTCCCGTATTTTGCGCCGTGTATCTCTCTTGTTCCCCCCCGTTTGCTTCTTTACGCACATACGGATGTAAACTTGGATTTGCAAACGTGCGAGCTATGGGAGCCAGCCATTATCAAAGGACGTGATCGGATTCCGGAAGGTAAGAAGGACTCCATCTGCACTACTTATTACTACCTATCCACTTGGTTTGCTCTCCAACTTTTCTATCCTTTTTAGGCTCTTCCCATATCGCCCCCACGTATGTATTTTCCCTATGATGACTCATCGTAGTATACTGCTTTCCCTGCGATCTCTCTGGCAGCGGCACACTCGTAGTACCACCTAGGCCAAAAAACAAGCGAGCTGACTGAAAACAAAATATTATCTGTGCATAATCCACTGGGGTTGTTGTTTGCTGTCATTTCGACCTCAATCCTGCTTCTCTTTGCTTGCTTGCTTGCTTGCTTATGATGACCATGAGCCTAGCACAGACTCCCTCGCCCGTAACGAACTTATCAAGTGGTTTTCTAGCTTAAGCTAGATTCCCCCTGGCAGGCCCAGGTCTTTCCCAACCTTTCAAGCCTACCAGAAATGTAGAAACAAAAGTATTCAGACGCCACATCTGGATTTTTATCCAGTAGATATAAGGCGTAGATACCTATAAGTGTACATTGAACTTATACGGCCGGGATTATCATCGTTTTCGCGGTTACTTGAGAAAGCCGTGACCTATTTCCATTGTCAACGTGAAAAGATCCAAAGGGTCATTTGCTCTGTATTGATGTGCACCTGGGAATCCATTCACAGGTCCGACCTACCAGTTCCCCGGCTTTGGAGAGGACGATGCTTTGAGCCTTTTCGCGCTCAAAGTGAACCAAAATGTTTGCCTTTCTCACACACAAACAAAGCAACTAGAAAACACAGTAGAATAACAAAAAGGATGGGATGAACTCATCAAGTCGTACATGGATGAAACCAAAGGTGTAACATGGAGCTATAGTCCCAATACTATCCAAATGGAAACTATGTACTATACGTCTTAAGGCTTACGAACTATTCATGTAAAACTTGTTACAATAACAAAGCGACCCAGGAATCACCACCTAACGCGATTACTCTACGGATCACTCCGATTGGTGATTTCTCTAAAATGTTTATATGTTTCCTAAAATTGATTTTAAAAAGTATGCAATAACCTGAAGAAGATAATGATACATCTGCCTGCTAAAGAAGCAAGCAAATTAATCGGATCATCTGGCTGACAGGTCTCCCATAGGGTGGAGGAAGAACAAATACAATGCTTCCATTAGTACCTTGTCGTTCTCATTAGCCTTCGCAAGGGGCTTTCCTTGGCCTTCTTGGTCTGTGCTTTGTTTTCAGTTGGATAGTCTTTTCATCGTTCTCTTTATCCCATTCGTTGCCCTTTTTCTTCTTTCATCAGTTAGCAATAGTAGGATAGAAACTTCTGATGGTGGGCATACGGAGACCAGTCCAAATGGCGGTCACCGGAAATGAACGACCGATCGAATCGCAGCCGCAAGAGATCTGAGTCGCGAGGAAAATGAGGACTGAATAATTAAACGGCAACGAACGAAATGCAATAGCGTGTTGTGACAGCATAGAGCACACAAGCCAAGCTTCCTGTTTCACACCGCGCCCGGCTCGGAAAAAAGACAGTCCGACGCCTTAACTCTACGTAATGAACATGGGACAATCAAAGCCAAAAAGCTCTGATCAAGAATCCACCACACGAAGCCAAGCCCAGCGCAGGAGCAGACAGACAAATTACAGAAACGAAACTCCACCCAAACGCTGGCGCTGTTAATGCTGGGGAGCCCCGGTGACTACATGCCACCATGCGCCCGCTCAGACGTTTTTCTCGAAAGAGACGTCCGCGCAAAACAACCGCGAACACGAGAAGAGCAGAAAGAGGAAGAGGTAGAAGAAGAAGCAGGGACGGACACTTACACCAAGGGCAGGGCGACCGAGCGGTTCTGTCGCCCATCTATTATCGAGGGACATGAAACCCAGAACATAGATGTCCACACTTCCAACATTAATGCGGCTCCATGTTTTCCCCTAATTTTTAGCCTTTATTTCTCCTTTTCAAGTGTTCGAAAGTCGTTCACGATCCGGAAGCTTAGAGACAAAGAAACCGAGGCAGAGCAGGCAGGAATCGAGCAAAAGGCCCCCGCGTTTGTGTCTCTTCTGTCGGCAACTTCGAGCGACGGCCAGAGACGCGCCATTTTCCACCAGCAGGTAGTTCCATGGCACTTCTCCTCCTTTCGTTGCGATTCTTCCGCCACCGAACGTATCGCCGCGTCGCTGTACATACTCTACAGTATTCGACTACGAGCACTACTCGCGCAGGCGGCCGTACTGTGTAGGCTTCTCCACGACGCCACTCCGGCCCCCGGCCCGCCTTATATTAGAACATAGACTTCCGAGACGCGACCGGCACGAGCGGCAGCGATCTGACCATCGCGCAGTCCTACAGTAGGTCGTTTCCGGGCGATACCACCGGCCATCGGACGTCGGATCGGTCTCGACCGGCGACCTCGGGTCGGGGGCCATCCGCGACCGGTTCTTCTACAATTCTCTTTCCGCGTGAGGCTATGCCCGACCGGCGGGGACGATCTGTCTCGAGTGGCTCGCTGGGTCGTCGCCGGTTCTGCTTTCGGTTTCTTACTTCGGGTGGAAAGGGAGTGAGTGCGGCCGGTTTCTTACCCGGTTGCTTGCACTTTGTTCCTTCACATCTACCACGTAAGCTACTCACCGGGTGGACCCGACTGGCCGCTGCCATCGCCCTCCGTTGGAGTTGGTTCTCGCCGAACGCAACATGACGAGCATGACTTGACATTGTCGTCGGCGTCATAATCTTTTTGGAATTTTGTAATTCCCAATTATCCACTTCAATCATTGATCCCATAAGCAAGATTTGTACAACATTCCAACAGTATCCTCCAAAACGAGTTGCGTGTATCTCATCGTATAGTAGAGACAGCGTCGAAATGGAGGGATGCATAGCATCGAGGGCAAGCATAAGCACTGTTTCTGGGAGGGTTCTTCACGCATCGAACCCTTGAATCGCGAGTTGCATCCGCCTTGTCGAATTGAACAACATTCGGGTTCGGAGCATCGTGCACAGGAAGATTTTGCTCATGGCCTTCAAACAGGACAAAAGGGTGATCGAGCAAGAATAGAACACTTGTCCAACACAAGTTTCGATACATGGAGGCGAGGGCTCGAGAGCGAAGGCGAGCAAATGCGAACGCAGGCCCCGCTCACATGCAAATATTGAATGTGCTTTCATGCATTAGAAACGTGTAGGAGCTCACATAGGGCGATATCCCATTTAGGCTGGTTAAATCGAGCCACGCGTCGGCCTCGCGGCGCTCCTCCGCCTGGAGGGAAAAGTCGCTGGCAGGGGACAAGAAAGGAAAGTCCGGGAACAAGCTGAAAGGTGAAACCTCCGAGTCGTCCCCCGCGTAGGGCCTGACAGAACCTACTCCTCCTGTTGCCCTCCGGCGGAAAGCTCCGTCCGTCCGTCAGGCCGTCAGTCCGTCCGTCCGGAGGCCAGACGTGCCGAGGATTTCATTCTAAATGCGGGACTGAGGGTCTGAAGACACCGAAGCATCTCGACACGATTTGTGGGTTGTGCGGCCCAGATCGCAGGAGAGTGGGAGCTCCGAGACGCCGACTGCGTTTGCCTGGCTGTCCGGTCCACCGCGATACCTGCTGTGCTGTTTTTTTCTATTTCCGGAGGTCTGCTGCGTTCCTGTTTCTGGGGATGCTCTTTTGGCCATCTCATCCGATTTCCTATCGCTCGGTGCCTCCCTCGCTGCATCCGATGCTATTCTGTTAGCTGCAGTTATTGCGGATGTTCTTGTATCGGAAGAATTTGGATCTCGGGTGTTGCTGCTGCCGATGAGTTTCGCGGAAGATTGTGCGATCATGAGTGATTTTCCATAGGGTGCATGGATGGATGTCCCTCTGCATCTAATTCTTCGGATAAGTACGAAGCAATTATTTTCTAGTTTTTCGCTTCTGGCCATCATACTTCAGATTTTTTGATTTGGGATAGGAATACATTTTATTCGTGTAATGATGGCCAATAAATAATCCTAGTTGTGCACAATGAAAAGAGAGAGATGATAGAAAATCTAGGAGCAGTATTTATCACTGATGTTTGAAATAGATTAAATAATGTTAGTGTAAGGGGTATAGTTGCCATGAATAGTCGTCAGACTGCCTTAGTAGATCTGAAATCAGCGTCATATCCGATGGTACATATCTTCGTTTCATAATCCCTGCGCGGTCATTGATGTTAGACTCCAATAAGTAATGAAGCCGTAAAACAGATCCTCCATACTAGCAATGAATAGTTGTCAGACGGCCTTCGTAGATCTCAAAACAGAGTCGTATCCACCGGAATATATCTTAGTTCACACTTAAACAAATGTATCGGCGGAGTTGCGGTAAAACAATGAGTTTGAATACCCCACCCCTGAATCTCCAAATCTAAGCTGACGTCCAACTGACACATAAACAAAGAAAATCAATTCATCATGTAATGCAACACTGAACATAAGTTTTAAAAAATCTAATATACAATCTTTGTTCAACCCGAAACTCACTTTTGCGGTTAACGAGTTGCATGCGCATACGCTACTACATCATGTCAGGCCACCACGCGAGGATATTCTGAAAATTTAGGTTATACTGTATACAGAAAATGTGTAAATATTTGATTTTATTTTGAAAATATTTTCTTATCCAATGTAAGTAATCTCACTGAATTGAATTGAATCATATATGTTTTATGAGATATAATTGTGTTTCAATCTTACTATGAATATTGATTTAGATGACTAATCACTGAAGCTAACATAAAAAAGATTGATCAGTCCATGTAATAATTAATATTCTTAAATGAGGGATTTTTTATGCTTAGAATTAATGATAAAAAAATGAACAAATGAATTCTCATTTAACATTAAAAAGAAGAATTTCAAACTAGTGTATTTCAAAAAAATTAATGAAAAGAGTGTTATTTTCAATCTTTCGCACGGGTATATTCAATACTGAAATATATTCGGAAATTTTTTTTGAAAAAATGAAAATTATAAACGACTAAATCTATATACTTCATTTATGTATTTATTAATTTTGACGCAACATATTACATACACATATAATTTGTAACAAGAATGAAAAGAAATTTCAAATAATATTACACACTAGTTATCATTTTATTTTTTATTTTTTAATGTCATTAATCTCTATTCTGGTGTAAGAATTAATGAAAATACATCTTTTAATTGATGGAATTTTTTAATCTTATTATAAATGGATTACATGTGTGTTATATGTTTGATATTTGTGTTTATGTGAATGTATTTTTTTAAAAATCAGTTGAAAAATCTAACATATTTAAGAATATATCTCAATAAATTATTATATGATGTATAGGTGAAGTTTAAAAATTTATTAAATCTTTCTTCTCGAATTGATTGAAATTTAAATCGTTGATACATCAACATATATTTGAAAAGTTGACTTGATAGTTGTTGTGAATAAAATTTCAGTTTTGAATTATTTTCATTCTAAAAATATAAATAATCAGGTATCGTTCTATATGGCATAGAGATTCAATTTCATTATTCATGATCAGATCAATATGAAATACTTTGTATAATTTTAATTTTTATGTCATCTTTAGAATAAAAATAAATCCCAAAGTGTAAGCTCTATTGAAAACGATACATATAGCTCATTCATGTGTTAGATAAAAGCTTCAAATTTTAACACGAATTAAAAAATATAAATTTAATCTATTTGATTTTGTTTTTCAATTTTAAATCATTGTGTTAATAAATGTATCTCAACATAAAATTCATGCATTCATATTCATGTCTAGACAAAGTGAAATTTTGAAGAAGATTTGTAGTGGTTTGGATCCAGTTTATCAGTTTTATTTAAAACAATCTATTCAAGATCTTACTGATGCCTAATCAAAGACAATAACTGTTCTAACTCGGTATGCCATCTTTCAAACTTTTTCTCGAATTGTTTTCGACTATACATAGAAATTGGTTCACAAAAAATGCGGATGAAGGATTATGCATCAATCGATAAACAATGAAATCGGTGTAGTAGATTTATACTCGGCATGAACAAAGTCTGCAAAGGTCGATAGATTTGATGCCATAACAGTATATATAAGACACATGTTCTTCGTCATGCAACAGCTACATGCTGATGAATAAATCCTCGGCCAAAATGTACAAGAAACTAAATTTCCACAGAATCAATGGCTCAATGATTTGCACATGCTGAAATAGAATGTTTTTTTTTCTCTTCCCCCGAGAAAGAGAAGGGAATCTCTCGAGAAGTCTAGGAGTACAATCCTAGTGGCTCAACTCTCTCATCCTTTCATGATTGTCTGGATAGGTTTGAACATCTTTCCTCGTCGCACACACACCACAATAGAGGGGACGATGCCTAGTCTCAAAACCCCACAACCTTTCAACGTAAAGCTTGCGAGTAGCCCACATTCTTCAGCTAGACCGATGGCAGAGGTCCAGAATTGACGAGGACTGAGTTTCAGATAGACAGCCCGTCTTTCTGCGAGAAAAGGAAGCGGAATCATAACAGCGCTCGAAGAGATCATGCTCAGATCGCTCGCAGTCATCATCATCATCCTCATGACTGTAAGGACCTCGAGAGAGAAGCCGGCAGTAACGTATACGGGGGGAGAATAAGTGGAATAAGGAGGGCCCGCGCCGGGCACAGGGTCGGGGACTCGGGGACTCGGGGAGGGCTATGGGGACGAGTCTAAGGGCCGAGAGCGATTTCCAGGAGGCGAGGGGCGAAGGAAGAAAATCGAGCAACATGAATACATGCAGACAGAATCTCACTCAACCAGGGGAATCTAATCTGTTACGAGAATACGAGCGAAGATTCGCGTCCGGGTGGCAAGTGGGAGGCGGGCGCCATAAATATGAAGGGCGCAGCTGGTTGGTCGATCTGCGGTCGACTTTCTCTCGGCCCCCAGTTTCCAAAGTTTCACGTGGCCATTCAGATTTTTTCAACATACACACTTTGCGACTACTTATTATCTTTTCCACATTCCCAAAGGGGGGCCAATGTCAAGTCCTCGAGTTGCACGATAAAAGTCAAATTCCTTAAATAGTTGACTCCAGGTAAGCGGGCTATAGATAACCGCTCCTTCGACGCAAATCAATGACCCTCACTTTGTCTAAAGAGTGGAGCCTTTTTGAAAGTTTGTTCTGTCGTCTTTGGATAAATGTTTGCCCGTCTCAAAGCGGCCACCGATTGCTTCGTTTTCGTATTCCGCTCTCGAACTGGACGTCGCTGCACCCACGAGAGCGAAGAAGAAATCAAAGCCCAGGCAAATTCCGGACGATTTCGATCCTATCCTGGAGCGCGAACGAGGAGGTGCATGCATTCATGGACTCGAAATCCAGAATTCGAAGCAGATGCGAGTTCTGAGCTTTTGCTCCGAGGTTACATTCATGCATCCAGTCCATCGATCGACGGCTGAGATTTGGCGTCTGTCTGGCTATCCGGAAAGGGGAAATCTGGTCCGGCAGCCCTGGGGAGTGAGGAAGCCCGGAGCTGGACGCGGGGTCAAGAGCTGACCGGGGTTAGGCGGGAGAGTCAGAGGAACCGACCGTGGCCTGCGGGGTAGCTGTGGCGGTCGAGTATAATAAACCCACGGGAAAGCCGAGGTGAGAAACGACGGTAACTGCGAAGCGGAAAGGGCGGGGAAAGCAGAAGAGCGGATGCAGAAAGTTCAGTTGAGAAAGGAGCGCGATGACAGTGAAGCGACATGACAGGGGCGTGCATTGAAGGGGATGCTAAATTCGAGCCCCGGTTTTGTTTGCGAATCGTCATGTCAGAGCGAATGCGTCGACATGACATGACATGAAACTGTAAGCTGAATCCGTGCCCAACCATGTGACCCAGTGTCAGCGGACATGGGCTGTGGCCGCTCGGCAGTGCGGGGCCGGGCCGGGCCGGGCCGCGCTGCCCGGGCAGGAGAGGCGAGGAAGGGAAGGGACGAGAAGGGAAGCGAATCGAAGGTCAAAGGCTTGAGGCCGACCGACCGACCGACCGACCGACCAACGGACCAACTGAAATGTTTAAAATTGCATGAACGGGCCGATCGACGAGCGGCGGTGGTCCGTCGGATCGGAGATGCATCTAGGACTGACAGTCTCGTCTCGATGGTGTCCGAGGCCGAGGTTCGAGGTCCGGTGCCGGCGACGGACGAGGTGCGGTGAGATCCGGGCCAGGGTGTAACCGAGCCCAGAGAGTCAGTCAGTCGCCGGTGTTCAGAGTCCAGAGACAGGGACCGAAGGGGGAACGACGAGGTGTTGCGGTGAAATGTCCGAGGCACAGGCCACAGGCATGAATCATCGTCGAAAAGTGTGCCTCGCTCCCACGTGATTCCGAGGTTTATATTATCTTCCAAATCTTCAGAAGTGTTCAGTTGTGAAGCGATTGGTGAAAAGTTGTTTCGACACTCGCAGAGACACATGTTTAAGTGCATGGAATGCCTACAGAGCTGACCTACGAGCCACAATTTGCAATTGAATAGAGTTTGTTTCCGAGTCCTCAGAGCCCAGCAGGGCATGGGGCGATCTTGCAGCAAAGAAAGTTATGGGCTCGACGACGTTGGTCCTAGAGGCAGCACATGACGAATGAAGGAGATCGACCCTCCGATTGAGTTCATGCGCGTGGAAAAAGATGTAGGGTCATCGATTTGGCGAATTCCTGACATGAGGTATGAAGAACCGACTCACTGGTTTCAGAACCAGAGAGCAGCTGAAAAGTCCAGCATCTACATTTATATGCTTTATATTTCAAAGATTGTTCATTATAATAGGAAGTGAAATTTAAAAGAAGGAATCTGCTGAGAGTGCATAAAGGTTACACTGGAGGCGAATCTTGAGAAATCCAAAAAGCTTGAGGCTGTACTCGCCCCAGGATTCGAAGACGATACGCGCGTGAGAGTGCACTTCATTTCTCCAAACAGGGATTGAGAGGAAAAGAAAGCACGGAGAAAGCATCGTCGAATGATGAGGCGGATTTATATCTTTGAGCGAAGCGGCGAGTCTACAATCCGGACTTTTACGTTTACAAGGCCCCACATCTTAGCCGTAAATCAGGTCTGCATTACGTCACGGTTGCAGCCTTGTTTTTCTCATGGACTATTCAAATGACTCTTATCTCCAAGTCGAATTTCTCGTTCACAAATAACCTTTCGGTTGGAACTAAAATGACAACTGTGCTCTGCAACAAAACAGAACCAACGACAGCAATCTCATTCCGATTCATACAGATCAGCAAAGATCATAACCTGTCCGAAGTCTACGTGTAGCTCAATTACACGGCCCTCCGACAATGACACTGAAAATATGAACACTTTGGTTTTTTTCTCAGCTAGAAACAACTTTCGCTAGATGGGGATTTTTGTATTTCTATAACAAGCTCAGCGCACAGAAGCTTTAGAATATAAGACATTCCAGATGTTCATTAGCACAAAGTCTGCATGAAGACAACATATTCGACGGCATTCTACGATCACTTGCGTTGAATAATGTTGATAATTGTATGAATAACACGCAGTGAGACATTGGAACTTTCCAAGTTTATTACATTATAACCTGAAGTATAACAACGCCGATTTTTGTGGATCAAATATTTCCAGCGAGATTGATAGTGCTGCCCGTAGAACTACTTATTCATAGGACGCTGAGAAAGGGAATCTTGATGCAAGTTGTATATATTATAAAAAATTTTGCCGAGCACTTGCAAATTTGCATTTGCAACCGGAGTGCTTAGAATATTATCAAGACTACTGGAGAGACGAAGTAATTGACAGTGAAATCTGCACACGTTATCAAACACCATGTCACTTGCTGTAAAACGTTAAAACGAAATACTTGCAGCTGACATCACTTAACACAAACAATTTGCAAGTTGCAGTTATTGCAGTTGCAGTGTGAAACTTTTCAGCAGAAAGGACACGAGTATATCAACTGAACAAATTAACAAGGACGAAAATAAAGTACTACAATAGACATGACTAAACTAATGACAACGATGCACTATTTTCGTCGAATTCGTCGATGAAAATCCGAGAAAAATACTGCATTGTCATCATCAGCCTGTTTGTCTTCTAGATTGGAGCAAGGTCAGGACCATACCTAGTGAACTGTAGAACTCATTTCTGCCTCGCAATTTGCTGCAATTGGGCAGCACTGGTTGACTCTCGATTTTCACAGGAAGTTGAATAAAATCCCCCTCAGTCTTGGTGCGGACCAAAAACGTTTGGCATTAGAAACTAGCCCCCATTGCACGCAACGTTTCAGCTCCCCGTACGCATGACTGAAGCTTTTCTTTTGAAATTTACGTTAGTTGCACCAATGTCTGCAAAATACTTCACTAAATCTTCTCTTGGTACATCCTCCTCTGCTCTAAAGTAAAGATGTCGAACCTGAGATAATAATAGGTTAACAGAATATCAGACCTCAGGTTCCATGGTATCCCAAGGTTTGGAAAGTAAAAAGGAAGTGCAGATTGAAGTCAAGTCTCATTTTATCAGTTGTTACTGTCAACAGGAAAAATGTGCTAATATGATCTGAATCCATAAAAAGAGCATCAATGGTACAAGCTTTACCTTCACTGATTCTGTGAGAGAAAGTGCGGCTTCTGTAATAATCACTAGCCATTTGATTCCGCGCTCATGAGCATATTCATACTGTTCTGTGAGACTCGGAGCCTCCTCACACATATACTCGGCCTAAATTCAATTCAAATGTCAATTGATATAACCGTAGGTTTATCTAAACATCCCATCTCACAAGAAACAAGGTTAAACCAAGATGTTGAAAGTTTGACGCACATTTCGTTATGCATCACTTTAGAAAGAACCAACGGAAGTACTTCATATTCAAAATTGACCGGTGACCAGTTTTTTTTTATATAAATATTGACTTCTCTTCTACACAAGAAAACTAGATTATAGAAACAAACCTTAATGTTGGCAGCCCACAAGTCATTAACAATCTCCATACGCTCCTCCAACAATCCACCCCCTCCCTTGCTACAAACTAGCACATCTGGGGCACCTTCACCCCTGGTAAAAATACCCGAATATACATCATTCCTCCATTCATCCACTTCCTTAATTATACAGGTCAATGTATGTATTCAGCATTTACGAGAAAAAGGCTAGTCAATTCCCCAATGTTTCAGAGCATGACGTGTGAGTAAAACCATATGCAGAAGCTGATTCGAACCTATCTTGGATTTGAAATTCAACTATAAGCGTATACATTCGAAAGTATTTTTTTGATGAATCAAGTATAGGATATTACCTTTCAGCTGTAGTGGTGTCAAGCAGCAACTGCAAAGCAACACTAAGTCCAACAGCACCTGGTGGAGGATTTTTCTACCAGAGATGAAGGCAAGATGGCAATCGATGAGTTGAGGCTTGTAAGGCAATAAATAGTACATGAAACATATCACTAATTTTGATGACGAGTTTGGAAGATTGTGAATATCTACAGTGACGAGATGAGTATTCAAACTGCATCTCTACATCTTTGAGGATAGTATCAAGAGAAGAAGCTGAATCCATGAAAATCCTCAATGTCATTGCATCTCCACTCGATTGATACAAAGGACATTCATTCAGATAAACTTCAAATTGAATTGAACAACAAGAAAATGCCTCAATCTATGCCTTCAATGTCTTGAACTTCTTCTAAGGAGGACTTGAATATCTTCTGAGTAAATTAAGGACCTTACAAATGAGCAAAGATATATTTTTATTTGATTATATATATAAAAAAGAAATACCCACCACAGTATTAGTCCAGAATCTATTGATGAGTTTGTCATAGCGACCACCTACAGCAACACATGCTCCCGGTATATTTCGATTTTGAGTACCCGATTTGTGCACATGCACCTGGTGCAACAAGAAGAGGAATGGAAGTCACTTTGCTATTTCTTCTCCAACAAGTCGCATTGATGAGAATAGAGAAACAACAGCTAATTTTGAAAATATAGACACAAGATAAGAAAATCTGATGATGATTTCATTCATAGTTTTTTCAATACCTACTGTTACTTGAGGACAAGATTGACCACAGCTTGCGAACAGGATTTACAACATATTCTCAGAGTGAGCAGAAATTGAAGCAAAACTATGCATGACAATGTCCAAGATTGTTTCCAGATGACTAAAGTCTTAGAAACTGGCTCGTTGATTATGTAAGTACCATCAATGTGCTGATTGAAGACTCGCTGTTAAACTTTAAATTAAACGTTAATCAGGACCTAAACATGTACGTCTGATAAGTATAGATATAAAGAACCTAGATGAGATGAAGTTATTTCGATGCTTTTTTTGACGCTTGCCTGGAAAAAAATGCCATCGAAGTAGTCTTCTGTTGCTGCCATCAATCCATCGAGAACGACAAACTTTTCAAGTTGCCACACTCGCAAATATCTAAGTAGTGTCGATAACTCTTCAATTGCAGCTGCTGTGGTTGTACCTGTGCATAAGTGTGAGCTTGTACATTATAAGACGCATCTCCACATGTTTCATTATCCTAACTGCAAATTTTAACTGTACATGGGATTAGGACAAACAGATCCGACAGGAACTTCAAACAACATCGCATAACAACATAAAGAATGTTTTCCGCCCATGTTTCATTGTAGAAGTCGTGTGCAAGAGAAATTATTGACAGAACTGGAGTTTATGTACTAGCTAAATACGTATAGTGATACGTATTTAGCTCCAGTTTCCAGAAGTATTCCAGAAGCTTGCTTTACAACTGTCAAATGATTGAGTTCTTCCCTCAATGTATGGCACTTTGAAGCAAACAAATATATTCAAGCTAGCGCGATCAAAACCATGGTGGAACATTTCTCTTGTATGACTGACATGTCAAGGAAGACGTGAGGAACATACTTTTTGGGAGAGCTCCTACTAGGCGAGGAAGAACATCGTTGGCACATCCACTGAGTCTACGCTCCACTGTCTGCAATTTATCAACGACTGCTTCCGGAATATGGAGGCTCTGTAGTCATGAAATAACACATAAGCGATTAACATCTTGATTTCTTGAATTAATCAAACTTTCAGGGCAACGAACGGACAGGTGAACACACAAGAAATATAGTGTATGAATCCCTCAACCATTCATACACTGTTCAAATAAGACGTTTCAATCGCAGGGTGACCGAAGAGTACAGACCCGGCAGATAAAACCATAGGGTTCTATACAGGGCATCACCCGATGCATTAGAACTGTCAAGGAATAAAGAACAGTCCCAAAAGATGGCATTTAATCCTGGTGCAGAAATCGATGGATTCAACGTACAAACATTCATATATCATCCAGAACAAAATCCTGCAAGTGACTTGCGGAAAAGGGATACAGGCAGCCACAATGCACCCATGTGATGAAATGCACGTATAGGAGACAGAATGAAACATGGTGTAAGAACCAACGAGTGCACACGCACTGACAGACCATGGTGCGGTATGGATCCTCGAATACGATGCAAGAAATGAAACCATCAACAACATCTACCCAAGAGAATCACTTCATCGTCACATGATCCCGGCTACTTGAATGGGTACCGGGCTGAACACGTTTCTCCATTGGAATACATTCATAAACAGCTGAAAAGATGGACCACCATCATTTACCTTTAGGGGACTATTGTTCGCAGGTAAAAATGATGTGAACTTACCTGCAACAGTTGTCGACGGACTAGGGCCCACAAAGCTTTGCGTGCTGGAGATTGGGGTGAAGCAGTTCCCATCATTGCCAGAACCTACAATTTAACATGGATTTACAGCTAAGTGAGCAATTGGCTAATTATTCCCTGACCAAACAGTTCGTTGGGAAAATTTAAACTTAAGCCGCGCTTATAATAAGGAAATAATCATTGCAAATGGACCTGAGCAACTTTTTGTTTGTGTTCGCTCTGAACTCCAGTCCAGTTCCATATAGCGCTAAGAATTTGCCGATGGTTGATACGGACTTCAAAGGCATCCCAATGAGAAAATTTGTTGACAACTTCTACTGCAACCTGCACATTTTCCACTTATCCTCTGTGAAGCAGGAGAAGAAAAAAGGAATGAAAGCAGCCATTTTTTTCTTGGATGAGTTTTACAAACAGAGATATATAGCGCAGCCGCTAGCTAACCTTCATGCAAAGGAAAATGTGAGGTTTCAAAGGACAAGCGTTGACTACTGCCACCTTGCAGTTCTCAACTATATTCCAGAAGCCTGCAGTTGTGCGTACTGAGATCTTATTTTACAGTTCCAGACCTTAAGTACCATGTACCGTGATAAGGGCTTTGTGCAACTACATTTGTCACATATCAGGAACATAACCCGAGTTCTAAGCCTTACCTTCACTGCTTCCACTTCTACAAGAGTCCTCGCTCCTCCGATGATATCAAAATCACCCTAAATATTTTCAAGCAAAAATGGTGTTAAAAGGGCCCAAGTATCCTCAGGAAATGAAGGATTACAAAACGAATGGACCTCACTATGTTTTCAAAGACGATGAGTTTTGAAGTCCTAGGGTGTCCTACACAAATGACCTAGCATTCAGTTTGTAGTCCACGTATTAGTAAGACATTGCAATTCGGTCAAGTTCCAACTTTCAATTTCACTACATTTTGAAGATTAGACATACTTGTAGGTACTCTAGTGGATATTTTTCAATGTCCATGCTATCTTTAGAAAATTTCCGAAATAAGAAGCTGACGAAATAGAACTAAAAGGTTAGACATACTTGTAGATACTCTCGTGGAGCATCGTCTCCGACACCTTTTCTAAAGACTGGAGAAATTTCGTAGCTCTTCAAAGACGAAATCTGCGAGACAACAAAAGATATGGGAGAAAAGAAGAATATATTAGGTAGAAACCATAACACTTCGTGATATGACTCGATGGCAAGTCAGACTACTGTTATTGAGCAAACTAAGGATGCTAACAGGCCTACAAAACGTGTAATATAAGTGAGTCACAAGCTTCAGATATAACTCAAGACAGATCTTGGTAAGATAAAGTAGATAAAGGAGGTTGGAAAAATTGCACGAGGTTTGCCCTAAAAGTCAAAAGAGATAAGGCGATCAGGACTAGGACATTCATTCTGAGAATCTCTGACACTACTCAAGCAATGAACTTCTACTACCAGTTTCAATGATTAGAAAGCAGAAATTCTGGCTTGAAGGAGGGTTAATGACTGCATGTATAGCTATATTATTATCGCGTAGATGATGTATAACTCTTCTTTATACCCAACAATGGTTGATTTCCTAACCATTTGGATATAAACGGTTCTCCTAGGTTTTTGAATTGGAATCTTTTGTCCTTGATCCGAGTTGGTCTTGCAATTTCTGAGACCATAATCAATGTGATGTTGATAGGAGAAAAAAACTTTGCTTTGCAGTTTTGGGAATCATGATTGCACCCCTCTTCTGAAAAGTAGTCAAGTAATTAAGGTTAATTGGAATATCTAGGTATCTCAATACAGCTACACAGAGAGGGCTCTCGGAGAAAAATACCTGGTTCACAGCAACCCAGCGAGCTAGCGACGGCCGAATTTCATGACGAACGTCCAGCACATTGCCAGAAGAATCAATCAGTTTCACGACTTGTCTGCAAGCATCCAACAGTAACACACAAAGGTAAAGCTCCAAATCATTTCATTCCGCCCAACAGATTGATCAAATGAAAGGAAGGCCTCAAAAACGATGAGTGTAGGATGTACGATAACCTTCTCAAATGACGTGAATCATCAAGCACGTTGAAAGAGGAGCTTTCAACTCGTTGCGCACCATGCCGCAGAAACACAGCTTTTACAGAGTCTATATAATGGTCTTGATATCCCACAACATGTAATAATGTACGATCTTTGTTACTTCTCTTCAGCTTAGCTAACTCTATGTCGATCAGTCCTGATTTTGCGGCAATTCTCTCATCGTCAAATACTGCAGCAATTATTTGATCGTAAACAGAGGTATCCTCTGCATTCTGTATGGTTCTCAAAATATCTGTAACATTCGCCATACAAGACTGTCAGTATTTTGACAAGTTACAAGCCTTTAAAAAATTAAAAAAGTTTCAGATGCAAGGTCTGGAGTAGCTAGCTTGTAATGAGCACTAGTAGTATCTTATTCTTTTGCTTCGACTTTGTCTAAACCTTGCTATGTGCTGTATGAATATGATAATACAACTCCGTCTAGCCGAAGTGTTGGTATGTGAGATCTAGCATCCATATTCGATCTAATGAAAACGGTTTCAGCTGTACCGTTCAATGACTCGTTCTCCATTCTTGGAGGTAAAAGGTCACTGCGTAAAACTTGTGCTGCTGAGGGCCGGTCCGGACCATAGGATTTCATGAGCCAGCGCACCAGTGTTGCCTGCTGAACAAACTCAGGGGACGACCAATTCGGAGGGAGATTGCCGTGCTGTTTGAGCTCGTTCAAGGTGACAAATCTTTCCATTTGGGTGCTGAAAGGCGTCCACAACTCAAAAAAAACCACCCCTAAGCTGTACATATCAACCTGGAAAAAAACAATGAGAACTTGCCACTACATATGTATGCGACATCAGCAAATGAGCTAGGGGTAAAGGTGAGTCGTTCGCATGTATAAAGCTGACGTTTAGGTCAGACAAATGAACTGAACGTTCGTCGACCGTGTCAGTTCTAAATAAATGAATGACTGCTACTGGTTTATATATATTGTTCGGGTGTCTAAGCTTAAGAAAGTACATTAGGCATTTCCAGAGTTGCAATCAACTTACTTTAACATCAACGTGTGGCAGACCTTGATCGACTTCCGGGGCCGTATAGAAATAAGTTCCAACTTGGCCTGTTCCTTCAAAAGATGCGCTGGTCACTTCCGTGGAAGCTATAGGATTTGTTTCCCGATCTGGCTGCTCTAAATTTGTGAACTTGGCTGCAAAAACAACAGCGATACCAAGATGATCAGACAACAGTGTACCCATAGTATCTACTTGTCGTGGCTTGAAAGCCAAAGACCCCACGATCTTGCTGGGAAGTGCTGGTGATCAGATTAGAAGACTTTAAATACATCTATAATGCACTTCCCAAGCTTGAGTATCCTTATTAACTTGTGATATCGATACAGAAGAAACTTTGTGCACTGATGCAGTTGAACTCCATAAATATCCCTCTGGTCTCGTGCTACGCACCTACAATCAAGAATGTACCATGTCCTTTTCTGTAGCCATGAAAGCATCTGAATAGTCGCAGTCCACAGACATAGGAATTGAAGGTTCTTGTCAATATCAATACCTAGACCAAAGTCGCCAATTTTGATGTCTCCACGAGCATCAAAAAATATGTTGTTTGGATTCAAGTCTCGGTGAATGATTCCTTGACCATGTATATGAGCAAGTCCTTCTACTATCTGCCTAAAAGTACGCCAAATTTCCTCTTTGTTGACTGACATAGTACAGCTGTTGAATACCTCTCGCAGTGTTCTGAAACAACCATCAAAGCAACACTTGTCATTTAAGACCTTGTAGCAACTCTAGCTCATTAGGTCGTCTGACTTCGCTCTACTACCTACCCCATTTCTCTTCACTTGCAAATAGAGAGCACTACGCAGTAAACAATCTCAACTCAGTCTTTTCACATGCTCCACTACTTTCTGCAGGCTTATTATATAAGTAGGCTTATAATTGACAATTTCTTGGGTTCAATAAACATAAGGACTTTCCACAAGTTACGACCTTGCAGCTTTGAGAGGAGAAACATCTTGTACCTTGGACAATATTCCATCTGAATATACAAGAAAATTGTTTCACCTGATCCCAATTCAGAATCAGCGAGAGAAGAGTCCTTCTGAGAATCACTTCCCTGATTCAGCCAAAATTCCGAACCTTCAGAATCTTCAGAGCCTCCTTTGAGAGTCTTTTGAACATTCCCCACTCCTGTTTCGATCCAAGCCTGAACGGAAAGCGCATACAGTCAAAAAACATAAAGTTTACAGCATCTCCAGCGTCGTCTCTTCTTCACTGCCAAAAAACAGTGACGAGGAGAGGTTGCTGGAGACGAAAAACTCAAGACCTACATTGCCAATGAAATCTGGGCCTTCTTCCAGACATTATTAAATGGAAAGAAACCTGTCACGGGGAGGAAGAAATAACCTAAACATGTACTCCAAATCATTGGTCTGTGAGGCCGTGAGACGTGGACCAACACATTCCTCACAAAGGAGACTAAAATTCAAATAGATGCGCCAAGTGGTCAGAGTCGGAGAACATACGGAGAGTCGAATCCCCACACTAACAAAATGGTGAAAATGGTAAAAGTTTTTATTTCTGGTAAAGCATTCATCAAATATCTCATGCAGGGGCTTATGGTGGAAATCGAACTGGCCTGATAGTAGCGGACTATGTGAATATGTTGAAGTCTTGAGAGAGTGGCTACTTCTCTGGAGATACAATTTGAAATTAAAAATATGCGACACCATGAAGTAATCACATATTTCTTCCTCCTCAGCAGCTTCGCAGAAATGATGCATAAGTCTTCATACAGTCGACAAGGAGCATAACTTCTTACAACTCTATAGTATATATAGAACGATGATATGAAGAGTATGACCTGAGAATTTTATCATTCAAAACTGGACTTTTGTCTTTGAGTCTAATTTTCTTCATCGCGTATCTTCGGCCATCAAGCTTGTTTTTGCACAGAACAACATGTCCAAAACCACCTCTTCCTGTTTGAGAATGGTAACAACTTAATATTAGAAATCTCATCCAACACTTAACGAATCAAAACCGGTAGACCAAACATCCACAGCTATCATGTAGGGATAATAAGTATTACAAATTTTCCAAAACGTCCCGCAAAGAGAAACCATCTGACGGGTATTCCATGGCAAAAGATACAAGTATACCTTGTAGATATTTCTAGTGTCATTCCACTACACTGAAGAAGCACTCAAGAGACCAATTAAGTGCTCCCATACATGTAACAAATTATCGGGATAGTGTGCCCAAATCATTGTTCGAAAGTTTCTCAAAGCCATGAATAACAGACTCACCAAGAAGAGAAAGTTCTTCAAAATCACTCAAGTATCGAGAGCTTGAGTTCCTTAAATCGTCAGCTCCTTGTTCTGAAAGCTCTGGATTCGCACTCCAAAAACGACTAAGAGCTGGGTGTGCCTAGTCATAGTTATCAGAACCAATTATAATTTATTTCATCCAATATTAACTTCAATAAAATATAGGAGGATGTAGGACTACGTCTAATTTTCAATTCCAGAAGGTATTGAGCATATTAGAATTTGCCTTTAACAGAAAAACCAGCCAATTTGTTCAAGAAAAGAGGGTAACTGACCCGTTGCCCTGAAGCAGTCGTCGTTTCTGTGTCTTTGAGCATTTGTCCAAACATCCTTCTGAATGTGGGTAGAAATAACTGAGGCTGAAGGGTTACCAGGTTATAAGCCCAAGGAGACAAGACCTATTCATGATAAGAAAACGATTCAGTGAAAATGTTGTAAGATCACATCTTTGGTTATGGATCAATATATTGTGTGCACACACTTAGAGGTTGGATAATGTACTTACTCCTTTACTGTATAATTCTGAAGCCAAAACGGTTAGGGCATTTGATAGTGGACCTCTGGAACAGCAAACCAGCTGAAGAAGATAGCTCTGCGAACCAAAAAAAAGAAGACAGATCACTTCAATCTGTAACAAGTGACATCTATGAATTCTACAAGAAAGGTCAGGAGAATGACATGGTAAAAGTCAAGGTATGTTCATGAAAATTCTCAGCAGAAATGAATATCAAACAGCTCGAATAATCAGAATCTAAGTTCAAAAATTTACCAGCACGAGATCCTTCCGCAAATGTTGGGTTGCCACGTCATCATTCCCTGGCTTTTCACTCACTGTGGAATCCCGATACATCGCCAGACCATGTTCTATTGCATTCTCAATAACATCGTCCGTCGAACTGCTATCACTATCGATGGAGCTCTGCATCCAATCTTTGACAATATAACAGAATCTCTTTCACGTCGAGAACTAAGCCCACACGAAATATATAGAACGACAAAGCTTCAACTCTGAAGAGATCAGGCTTGTTAAAAGAAGATCTAGTTGCTGTTATTATGGATGGTAACATTGAGTCTTGACCAAAAGAGTTCCTGAATATAGAAGTGATCAGAAAACAGTAAGAGGCATAGAAATCAAACCTTTCCAGATTTTCTGAAAGCTATCAGGCCAGAGTGCACTTTGCGCAAAAGCTCTGTCGCAGATGCTGAATGGGTCCTTCTTATTTGGGCAGGTTGCTCATTATCGGAGTCATCCCCTGTCTCCTCCGCAATCTCGTCAAGGTCGACTGGCTTAGTCCCTCTAAGAAAAGTATTAGGAGCGTTAAATAAATCACCTCCAACAGACACAGCCGATTTTGATTCTTGAAAGGCGTTGCTTCCTGTAGCTTTAGAGACCTTCGTCTTCTCAACGATACCCCGTTGTTCACGAAGAGGACTGCTAAATCGACTGGGTTCCAAATGATCATGAGACACAGACACGCGGGCTGCCTCCAATTGAACATCACCTTCACCCCACAGATTGTTAAAGAGGTCCAAGTAGATACTGTCCTCCAATTCTTGCTCATCATGTCCCGCAACAAGTGTGGAGGCTTCCACGCCATGAGAACCATCAACAGTCGACTTTGTGGAAGGTACGATCCCCTAGATAATCAAGAGTATAGACAATAGTCAATAAGACTATGGATGTAGGAGTTAAATTTCCAAGGTAAAAATAAAATATGACACGCAGAAAGTGGAAAATGTGAAGTGATGTGTATTTATCCATGCAGTAACATAGATGTGCATCGAATGCGGTATATACGTGAATTCCAAACATATTTACTCTTTTATACTTTGTTACATGCATTCACACTTTGATATCACACTGATGTTTAACAGTGAACCAAAAAAAAAGTCACACCTTTCTTCAGTAGTTCAAAGAAGGAAGTCTACTCAGATAACAATCACAGAAGTGAATGATTGGAAAACTAGCTTCTTTATAACCCATCATGGCTGATTTCGATTTATTAAATACGGGCAATTTTGAGCAATACCTCCTTCATATGTACTTGCTCCTCCACTGGATCCACATGCCTAATTTGATCGGACAGAAATTCTTGAGCTGCTTCAGTAAGATTGAATATCATGACACGACCTTCTCTAGCAAGAGAGGAGGCCTGAAGAGAGAAAAAAAAGAAAATAAGTCATGGTCCACGCTCCCCAGAGCAATATAATCACGTATCATATAATGATTATGATCCTACACAAGTGGCTTTTGTTCACGGCTGGTAAGATAAACCCTACTAGACAAACAAAAGGCAGGATGATCACTTATTTAATCAGAACTGACTGCAGAAGGTTTACCGCTTAGGTTCTTGCTCTTGGAATTCACTGTTGAAAAGGAAAGCCTCAAATCCTTTGAGTGTGTATTACATATTCAAACTCAAAACTGCTCAAAACTCTAGCTCTAAGACAAACACATGTGTATAAATTCAGATCGCAAAAGCGTGTTCGGGTGCTTCTCTTACATACCTGCTCGACAAGCATAGAATGAAGATATTGCAGTTGTTCGCCTGTTAGCCCCTTTTTCGACGTAACCTGAAGCTTTGGAGGCCTCAGCGGGTATCCAGGTAAATATCTGAAAATTAAATGCTGAATCAGCTGTCACATCTAGAAAGTAAGAAAGAAAATTACTGTTTTGTAATGTTCATGATGAGAGTATCTGATTCAAAGTTGAGAGCTAAAAAAATATGAAGTTTGTTAAAACCCGAATTTTTTTTTTGCATTTTAAAGATCAGAAAGGAGCCTTGTCTGTCGATCAAGCATGGGAGGCACTTTCAATAGAGATCATAATACTTTCTCTGTTTTGGCTTACCTTACGAGTAGTTCGGCTGAAAGATAATCGTCGTCAAGTTCATCGTCAACGGTGTGAGGGCTGAAACACATTCCACACTATTTTCTAAGTTTCGAAACAGATTCCCAATTCTTTCCAGCTTAAACATGACGACTACAACGTATAAGCACAGGATAGCATCTCAAACCGATCAGATTTCTTAGAATGACTTGGAACAAAATTAGTGCAGAAATCAATTCAGAGAGAGAAAGCTTGAGCGCGGAAGTCGTATGAAGTGGAGATAGTGTATAGATGCGGCATGTGTTAAGAAGTGGGTTCATAAAGGTATCAGCGAATTCTTCCAGGTAGTTGTCTATTTTATACTCAATACAGTACTCTTATTTTTCCACGTATTAAGCATGATGAGAGGAGCACTGATGATTTGATGATACTTACCGCAAGTTAATTTTGAATTCGGTACGAATGTTCTCAGATAACAAATTGAAGTCATCTTGAAAAATTGCTGCCCTGCATGTTTGAAAGCACAGAAAACAGATAAAATCCGTGAGAAAACTCGTCTACTGCTAACTCGGATACATCTGGACTTAGAATTTAAACAATGCACTCACTAAGCACAGTCTTGTCTACTATATCTGGACGAACAACCTGCAAAAAGCTGAGGCTAACATAGATCAAACTAGATCAAGGACACATTCTGTCCTCAGCAGAACTGAACTAAATGTTTTAAAAGTCAACACTTTTGAACATTGAACCTTATGGACAAGTACCGCTGCAAGCAAAGCAGCTTCATCGACTGTAAGTAAAATCCACCTTCACCAAACAACACGCAAACACAATTCAATTGCTTTCTCAATTAAACTGGGCATACAAAAAGGCCAATCTCACTGCTGCGGGAGAAATACAGAGTGCAGAGGAAACTTACAATGCCGTAAGTTCTTCGTTAATCTCGTCAGACTGATCTGCGTACTCATTATAGCCATCTTTAACAGCTGACTGGCGATGCTTGGACTTGCCAGCACGTTTGTTGCGTTTACCCCTGGCCATGAGCTCTGAGGCTAAGTTATCTGAATGCAGTCAAGAAAAACCCGAATCTGGTAACTCCCGAGATGTTGCTAAGCACAACATAGCGGCCTAACTGAAGGATCGGCCGAGAAAACTGAAAGCATAAGCGCCACAGTCACATTTCATAAGAGATTACAGGAGAATTCCGTCAGTGAGCTACAGAGGGAGCAAAATTCTACAGTTTCTATGCCTGACGATCAACGAGCTTTGTTCGGCGTGGTCATTATGGAATCCTTGTATCAAGCGTTAAACACAAGATCATTTGAGTACATGTGAGATAATCAAATCTGCTCGACGAGCGTGACCGAATTTTGGGTTGAGTGTCCACGCTCTGCAACCCCTGACAGAGGACTTTCGTTCTTCCGACTTCGACGCAGGTTGCGACAGGTTGCAAGTCTTCAGGACCCGGCAGGGACAATGTATTATGACGCTCCTGCTGGCCGTGACTTGTTTATTCCAATGCAATAAACAAGTCAATTTTACAGATCCATTGACTCTTGTCGTTTTTGACGCCGCGCTAAGAAATGATAACCCATTTCCAGTTACTTGTGTGTGTGCCTGTGTTTTGGTTGGTTCAATTCTCGAATGGTTCCTTCTCTTGCAAAATTCTGCAAAGGGCCTCTTCAAAGGCGTTGATCTGGACACCTGGCCATCAAGGCTGTTTTATCATTAGTTAAGAGAACAATGTGTTTTTTTACTTCCGGCAATATAAATATCTATCGTCGCCTTTACCAATAAAACACGAGAAATCCGAGATTATAAAACGAAAAGGTAGAAGTAGATAGCAAAAAGTACTTGAAAGATGAAAGAAACCCGTCATTATAATAACTGTATCTTGCAGCATATATAAAATCTCAACTATCTGTATCAAACCATGTGAACAGTGATTATAATAATTGTATCTTGCAACATATATAAAATCTCAACTATCTCTATCAAACCATGTGAACAGTGATTATAATAACTGTATCTTGCAGCATATATAAAATCTCAACTATCTCTATCAAACCATGTAAACAATACGATGATGTAATCAAAATGAAACTTAGAGTCTACTGACGTGAATTCGACTGAATTTCTCGAACCAAGAATGAATTTTCCTCATTAATTGGGGAACAATCATACTTACTCTCTCTTCATGTAACATATGCACAATGAAGGAGATTGATCATCATCATAAACTAATAATATTATCGCTATCTACTCTCTATCCTTGCATTGAACATACATGTGAACATACTTTATTGTGAACATTTATTGCATTGCTTCAAGCAATCTCCATTCTTGAAATTGTGAAAAGAGAATGAATAAAGCAGAATTCTAATTTTGAGACTTTAAAAGGAAAACTTATTGAACAGATGTCCAATCTTGAAACCGTACAAAGGAAAACGTATCAAACAGATGTCCAATACTGAACCCGTGAAAAGTATAACGTATGGAACATATGTTCAATCTTTATATCTTGGAAAGAGAAAGTAGCAAATATATAAAGAAATGCACATGAGGTAGAGCAATTTTTTTTTGATATGGCCACATAAAACCCCTTTAATGTTGACACGTAATACAATAAATAGCCAACATATGAATAAATTCAGATTAGATAGATAGTTTTTTTTGTTAGATATGGCCACGTAAAACTCCTTAAATGTTGCCATGTAAGATAATTAGTAACTGTATTCACTTATGAAATGTAATTCAAAATACATGTTCAATTAATACGT
Source organism: Marchantia polymorpha subsp. ruderalis (assembly GCA_037833965.1). Classification (NCBI taxonomy): domain Eukaryota; kingdom Viridiplantae; phylum Streptophyta; class Marchantiopsida; order Marchantiales; family Marchantiaceae; genus Marchantia; species Marchantia polymorpha. The sequence goes on from AP031357.1 coordinate 3,161,537, forward strand.
ACAGACATGTCTGTATGCATTAAAGGTATTGACATATGTCCAGTGACCTCGCCCGAGTACATGCCTTTCGAGGTTGTGAATCCAACTCTATGTGCCAAGGATGATATTTGATTTGAGATATCTTGATTTGATGTAATTGAGATTCATAAATTTGATCTCCTCACAAATGGATGTTCCAAAAATCTTGGTAATCTCCACAAGTTGATCAACACTTCTTTTTCTTGGAAAGATAGTCTATTTCAATAATAGCTCGGCCATTAAAAAATCCATTATACACATCTTTATGATTATTGTATACTTTGTGGAGCCAAAAATTAACTCAAAGACTCATTAGTATTGAAAACATATATACAAAATATTGGGTTCACTTTTCACCACCACTTTCACACTTTCAAAGTCACATAGCTTTAGTTGATGTATGTGAGGATTCACCAAAAGATTTCAAGGTTGATCAGAGCAATGAGAAGGAGATTGAAGCAACAACAATAGATAAAAATGGTACGAATATTAGACAAAAATTAGCTCACGTTATTTTTGAAGATATATATACAAAATATTGAGTTCACTTTTGACCATCACTTTGACACTTCCAAAGTCACATAACTTTAGCTGATAGATGTGAGAATTCATCAAAATATTTCAAGATTGATCAGAGCAATGAAAACAAGATTGAAACAACAATTGTAGATTAAATTGGTACCAAGACAAGTCACATTATCGCCACGATCGTTGTCGCGTCACGTTGCTGCCACTTAGGACGTGGCAACAGCTAGCCCAAACACATTATAAATCATTTCACAGAGTAGGTGGTGGGAACAAAAACATTTAGAAGTTATTTTTAAGCAAAATATATAGAGACAAGTGAAACAATGACAATCAAAAAGATGTTGCAAAACAAGTGATACAAGAATAAAAAATTATAGGTTTATGGTGTTAGATGAAAATACTATTAAGACGAGTCACATAATTGCCACAACCATATGTAGCCGCAATGGTGAGCTCAAGTAGACCATAAAATGATATGTTTTGCGGAATGTATTATGGGCACATGACATTTGGAATTGTTTTAGAACAAAATTTATAGAAAAAATTGAAATATTGAACTTCAAGAAGATGTTTCAAGACAAACGGTACAAAAATTGAGAATCACATATAATAATAGTAGGTAAAATTGATACCTACATTAGTCACGTAATCGTAGACATAACCATAAATGGTTGTAATGTCATTTCAAACATATCATAAGTTATTTTGCGGAGAATATAATGGGCACAAGTACATCTGGTGTTTTTTTTTATAAAAATGATAAAGAGATGAAACAATGGCAATCAAGAAGTTGTTGCAAAAAAAGCGATATAAAAATCAAAAACAACAAAATGTGTTAATAGATGAAAATTGTAAAGAAAAAAATCATGTCGTCATGATCATAGCTTGCCGCAATGACAAGCCTAAGCACATTAGAAGCTATTCTGTGTAGCGGATGTTGGGCACTGGATATCTTTTAAATTGTTTTTCTAGAATAAAAATATAGAGAGAGTTGAAACGGTGACAATCAAGAAGGTGTTGCAGGATAAGCGATTCAATAATCAAGAATTATAGATCATGATATTATATATAATTGGTACCTTAGATTCATACTTAATCGCTACAAAATATGATGATGGATGAAAATTGTATCGAGATAGATCATGTAATTGCCATGACCATAGTTGGCAAGTCGAAGCACATTATAAGCTATTTTGCATAGCGTATGCTATCCATTGGATATTTAAAAAAATTTTTTCAGAAAAAAAATATAGAATGAGCTAAAACGGTGACAATCAAAAAAGTGTTGCAAGACTAACGATACAATAATCAAGAATTATAGATGTTGATATTATATATAATTGATACCTTAGACTAATCGTCACGACCATAGGTGGCCGCAATGTCTAGTAGATAGTTGGCACTGAAATATTTATAAATTTTTTTCAACCAAAATTATGGAGAAGAAAAAAAGGTGGCAATCAAAAAAATGTTGCATGAGAACCGAAGTAATAATAAAAAATTAAAAAAATAATGTTAGATGGAATTGATTTGAAGAATGATCACGTAGCCGCCATGACTATCAGATAGGTGCAATGGCCAACCTAATCACACCAAATGCTATACCGCAAAATGAATGATGGACATGGAGAAAATTTGCAATTTTTTTTATGCAAAAAGTATAGAGAGATGCAACGGTGTGAATCAAGAAGATGTTACAGTATAAGAGATACAAAAATCAAAAATTATAAATAATAATGGTATATGGAAGTAGTATCAAGACAACTCACAATCCCTTCATCTTTGTTTGATATTCTAAAGACAAGAGATCTCGTACATAATAGGAGTAGGAAACAATACCATCCTGCTTTTCATAGTAATCTTTTAGATTTTTTCAAATTAAAGATTGTAGATGTTATATGACTATGCTGACAGTATGCTTTGAAAATCCCTCCAATCATTGTTATTGAAAGTGGAAGGTTTGGACATTAATGTAAATCCTTAATCCATAGCTTTCAACTTGTACTTTGCTTGTCTCTCCCATAATAGATAGTCTTCAGGTCCATTGAACCTAACAATCACATAATTTGCTCCAATAGACTTGGTGGTCGTCATCTCATTTTGCTGTATTGTTGAAGTTTTGTCTTGTTACCTTGGAACAAATGATATTTCTTACTCATATGTCATTCTTAAGATTTTGAAGTTTCTTTTGAAGTTGGTAGATAAAACTTTGAATGCGAGCATTTTTCTAATAAGCATGTATAAGACAAAGAATGATTTCGCAGTTAAATCTACTGGCTTCGCGAAGATTCTTAAAGAACCAAGTATCAAAGTTTAGGATTTTGCAAGTGTGGTGGCTAGTCATTGGATTCTTGTACAAAGAAGAAACATGTATCTATCAAAAAAGATTAAGAATTTACAGTTCAATTAATGAACTAAAAAGACAAGAACATTATCTTGGATATTATTTTGATGTCAAAATTTTCAAACATGATGCAAAAATACATAAAAAATATATTTCATGTTCATAGTAATCAACATTTTTTTGTAAACATGATGATAATTTTGATAGATATATACGTTTGAAATTTAAAATACGAATCTATTTCAATAAAAAAAGACATATTTTAATAAATTTCTTGAATATGAAATCAAAAGATATATATATATATATATATATTTTATCATAATATGTCTTTAAGTTTTTTGGAATGAGATCTTTGTTATTGATTTTCATAGTAGAAATAATTGAATTTAAATTTAAAATCTAGTATTATAAGATCTAAGTGATCATTGAGCTGTCATTGATTTTTTTTAATTATTTTTTATATTTCTGCTACTTATTTGATTTTATTATGACCTGCTAAAATGGACAACAATTTCTAACTGGTTATTTTGATAATCATTATACATCATTCTAAAATATAAATTCAGATCTGATTTTAATTTAATTTTTTTAATTTTTATGGATGATTGATGAAAAATGGGCGGTGTTCAATAATATATATTAGAAATAGAATAGAAATATTATAAAGATTATTATATTGTTTTCATTTTTAGTAATATATTATTTTAACCTATGAATGTAATTATAACATAATCACATTTAGTTTCCACAAGGATATATTACTTTTCTGATTAGACTGTCCGGAATGCTACACATTGCATTATAGTGAGGGTCGGATAAAATTCAATCACAGTTATTAGATAGGCCTCGGTATCGAGTTTTATTTATGTTGCATCATTTACATAGACTCCGATACTGTAGACCTAACGGCTATCGCATATACCGCTGTGTCATTTGTGGAGGTGACTTGAACTATAGTTATATTCTCTATACAACGGAAGACCAGCATCCGAACAGCTTAGTTTGCTTTCTGGCTTTTTTCGAGATTCACTCCGGATCCGGGCACCTGCAATCTCGACAGTATGGGCATATGATTAGTATAGAAGAGAATACCATAGCTCAAAGCTCAAAACGGTTGTAATCTCGAGCAGTAGTAAACATCATTGGTAACTTCTTTGCAGACTTACACACAGTCCGTGTCTCCGCATATAATGCATTTCGGCGGGGGATTGTCGTCACACTCCATAGATTCGCCTTCTGGACACCTGTGAAGAGAATATATGCCGGAAAAGCAAACGTCTTCTTGTTAAGGTCTAAGTGAAGCCCATTATGGTGACAGAAGTGACCGTATACTCCAGCTCTTCTCAGATCGAAAAGTCTGCTTAACATTCCATATATTGCGTAAAACCATCAAGCTCTATACATCTCATGACGTCGACGAACTTTTTGAAACTGCAGCATAGAGCTATGTTAAAAAGAATGTTTGGACCCGGATTTGACGTGAAGTTTAGAGGGAAGTAAAGTAAAACTGAAAACTGCATTGGTGATGGAGACTTGGAGCCTTACAGGCAGTCTGTGTCGCTGCAGATGGGGCACATCCAAAAATTATGCACCAAAGCCATATGGGACTTTACTGTACAACAACTCGAATACCTTCCCACTTGGTTGGATCCAGATACAGCACAGGGAGATCTTCAAGCAGCTACACCCTGAACTGATTTGAAGAGCTGGAGATGATTTCAGAAAGTGCTTCAAGAGCAAGCAGGTCGGTTGTTCCAGAATAGCTAGAGGCCGGAAGCAAAGTCTGAACGACTCTAAGCACAAGAAACTGAACCAGCATGTCCCAGTTTGTTATAACCAGTGATGATGGGCGGGATGAAAGAAATAGACTTGTGTACTTGAACCCCAATGTTTTTCACTCAGGTGTTGAAAGCAATATATATACCTTCAAGTGTTTATGGCGATTCCATGAAATTATCTGCGTCTTATAATATTATGTCGACATCCGTATACTCTGTGTTGGAAATTGTTCATAGGAAGTTTCCAGGATGCTAGCCTGCTGTACATCCTTATTTGCGAACTATTTGAAACTGAACTCAAAACCCGAATTTCAAATGCGAAGGAAGGTACACTGAGAACTCGATTCTGGACCAAAATTCTCAATCAGATAAAATTAAAGTGAATTATCAGGCGATTTGGAACAAGTAATAATGCAAGTCACCACAACAAACAAGATAATTGGCTCTTTCCAAGCGAGATCACAAACAGCTTTGAGACTATGGAGAATTTGAGTCGGTTGATGTTACAAAAAAATGTTAACATCGAGGTTCTATTTAAGTCCTCATCAAGAAAGAATTGCCAATTTTAATTTATTTTTATGAAATCAAAATCGTATAGATATCTCTAATCCATGTTACAAAATTATAACATGATATTTGTCATTCTAAATGATTAAGAATTTTATTTGTCATTATGTTGAAATGGTAAAAATTTCAACCTAAATTTTTAAACTTAAAATTTGTAATATTTCAATTTGATCTTTAGTGTAACAAATCAAAGTAGTATTTCATCAAATGATTTTGTTTTGTCTAATAATCACATAAGCTTGCTTAGTTAAAACGAATTCAATAGTTCTCCTTAGTCAAACGACATATCAGACGTTTTTATTTCGCCAAAAAATCAAAAGATAATTTTTAGTTATAGTTATCAGATGTTTTGTAAGATCAAAATGAGAATAATTTTTGATGAGTTGTAAAATTTTTGGTTTTATGAAATTTATTTTTATTTTTATTCTTTTACAGTGTCGGTTCGGGGAGAGCAATACATTCAAATCGAAAAAAAACATGTGGAACTTGAGTTCCATCGCCGAGAACAGCCGGGCAGCACGTACATTCGTATGCTACTACGAATCCTTCGTTATTTCTTTCGAAACGAAAACGATATGGCCAGGGACATATCTAAAGCAAGAAAGGCAGCTATTCTCAAATCAAGAGCTGCCATAGCTCAAATCAAGAGCAATGGCAGTATTGATTTAGAGAATAGCAGTTACTCTTGCTTCAGATAAAAATCTTCATTTGTGATCAGAGCAGCAAAAAGAGGGGAGGATGAAGTGATTTATATACGTGCACGAGAGAGGAATAGAACGGATGGATCATCCATCCGTTCGGACCTGCTAACGAACGAACATGATGGATGGATCATCCATCCGGGATCAAACCGACCCGATCATCGAACCGACCCCATCCGGGGTCGGTTCGTTTGGCCTGATCGCTTGGACGTTCTTGTACAGTGTCGGGTTAGGGAGAGCGATCCATTCAAATCGAAAAAAACATGTATGTTATGAAATTAATATATGCTTTGTGCTTTCATGTAAATTTTGGAGCACAAGTTGGATAAGATAGCAGTTATGCAATCTTTAAATACGATCATATAACTTCATGTTTCAATTACGGCTTGTATTGAGTTAAGTCGCTTGGAAATTCGGTACATAACTTTTTAATCATTAGATAGGATTATTTATATAGGTGGATATTCACTGCCACATGAAACTTGGTGTTAGATGTCTCACAATTTGAAAACATTCACGGCGTCACCACATTTTTTTTCTTATCTTTAACAACATTGTTGCTTGAAAGAAAGATATCTCCATATATATATATACTAAAAGTATTCAAGTAAATTGTTCCAATCATTAGGAATTATGAACAGGTGATAACTATGTTTCAATAAAAGTTTTGCTCGGATTCGCCGTTTACAAAAGGTCATCTGCTTTGACTCCGAGAACAAGGATCTTAACCTTTTGTCAGTGTTTTCCAAAATGTCCAACATTTTACAGAAATCACATATTTGACACCACTTTGTTTGGAATAGCTAAATTGGAAGATTTTCTCAAGATACTCGGCTATCAACACAGTCGCCCGTAAACTCGGGCTTAACTCGGCCAAAGTAGTACAACGCCTCGGGCGAACCAAGAACAATCATAAGTAGTAGGAAAATCTCCTGAGCAGTCTGTTGTGAAAGTATGTGAGATTCTACTTGTCCTCAAGCGAACTACCAATTGATGGTCGCATTAACCTTCAAGTCGTCGGAATGTCATACGCTGAATGAAACTCAAATTTTTTTCCCTTCATATTATCTTCTGCCATTATGTTTTCCGAAATACATTACTGAGCCGATAATGTCACCTTAAACCTCCATCTCAAAAAACTATTCAAACCGGTTCTCTCGCCATAGGAAGCAAAGTAGTTCGTCATTAACACAAAGGTAGTGTAACTCGATTGTTTCTTCAATCGTGAAAAGTGATAATCAGGAGCTGAGCTAACGAGTAAAACACTCCGCTTGGGTTTGAAATGTCTTAAAGGTTTCCTCTTAGGATTGAACGGTATGTGACATGTATGGATTTCAAGAATTGATACAAAGCCTACTTTGTTTTTTTTTCTTTTCTTGTTTGCTTCTCTAGCACGTAGTACAATGCACGCCAACTAAAGGCCTCGGTGCAGCGTCACAGGGCCGGATATGTACAACCCAAGTGGGGAAGAATCCATTCTCATAAGCTAGGAGCTGATCATGGGAACCGAAATGTCTGAGCTATTTTTTGAGTGAGTGATGTTGGTTAACATGCTAAGTTAAAGTACAGCTTGCTTCATGAAGCGTTGTTAACATACAAGCCATCACAATCTATATCTGATACATGAGCTTCCCACATGTTAGTTTTGGCAAAGAGGTCTTGGAGAAGTTACACATACTTGCAGTAGGTGGGATGTTCAGGTTGTGGCAGGGGCAACGGGCACGGGCATATGGTTGGTAGATTTGGTAACGAAAAGACTTGAGCCTGGTCTATAGAGGAAAATAAATTTGGCTTATGGTGCCACAAAAAGACAGGTTGATCCATTTTTCAAGAACACGGATGTACCTGCCAGGTTATTCGTTGAACAACACTCTTCTGAATTTTTTTATATCACCTGTCTTCTTTCACTATTGTGACGAAAAGCTCTCACTAGATCTTTCGTGCCATATGATACTTGTAACTAATGTCTTCTGCAATTGACTTTCAGCATTTCTCTCTTCGTATTTGAGAAGTAACAACAAGGTCAGTATTGTTGAAAACGCCTCGTCTAGAATTGGTTTACTTTTCTCGTATGTTGTCTATTACTCATGGTCATATCATGGCTAAAATTCTATGCATACTCGTTTTCTAAGCCTGAAAAAGCAATAGGGTAAGCCATACCATTTCCTAGAAAAGAACTTCACCAGACAATCGAAGACATAAATATGCTGTACAATGAGTCATCAGGTCAAATGCACAAAATGCGCAGAATCCTTTCAGTATTCCGATTTTTGAAGTTTTCTGATACAGTAGCAAGGCTTCCTATTCATAAAGAATTGTAAACACGTCATCCTCAGACACAAAAAAATTAACAAATTCTCTTTGCCTCTAACAATGGCGACAAATGAACTTGAAGTAAACGCCAACAGCGATACTAGTTTGTTAGATGCATGCATGACCAACTGCACCGCATTGACCTCAAAGCATGACCCTCCAAAGTAAAATTCTTCTCTTGAAACCACCTACCTCAAGTTCTCTATCTACAGTCTCACAGCTAATTGTGATCTAGCTTGGAAGGAGCGAATTATCTTGGCTGTTGTGGTGACTTGCATTATTACTTGTTCCAAATCGCCTGATAATTCACTTTGAGTTTATTTAATTAAGAATTTTGGTTGAGAATCGAGTTTTCAGAGTAGCTACCTTCGGTTTTGAAAGTCGGGTGCTGCGTTCAGTTTTGACTTCTTCGCAGTTAACGATGTACAGCGGGCTAGCATCCTGGAAACTTCCTATTAGCAATTTCAAACATAGAGTATCTCGATGTCGAGACAATATTGTACGACGCGGATAATTCCATGCAATCGCCAAAAGCACTTGAAGGTATAAATAAAGCTTTCAAGACCTGAGTGAACATCATTGGGCTATCAAGTACACAAGTCTGTTTAATCCCATTCTGCCCATCATCACTGAATATGCACAAGCTGGGCTAAGTATTGTTGGTTCAGTTTACTTGCAATTAAACTCGTTCAGACTTCGCTTTCGGCTTCTAGCTATTCCGGAACGACCGACCTGCTTGCTCTTGAAGCACGTTCTGAAGTCATTTCCAGTTTTTCCAAATCACTTCAGGGCGTAGCTGCCTGAAGATCTCCTAGTGCAGTATCTGGACCCAACCAAGTGGGAAGGTACTCCGGTTGTTGTAAAGTAAAGTCCCATATGGCTTTGGTGCATAACTTTTGGATGTGCCCCATCTGCAGCGACACAGACTGCCTGTAATGCTCCCAGTCTCCGTCACCAATGCAGTTTTCAGTTTCACTATACCTTCATCTATTCATAACTCATTTAACCTGTCCTTCACGTCAATTATGGGTCCACATATTCTTTTTAACATAGTTCTGTGCTGCAGTTTCAAAAAGTTCGTCGACGTCATGAAATGTATACAGCTTGGTGGTTTTAAGCAATAATATGGAATGTTAAGCAGCCTTTTCAATCTGAGAACAGCTGGAGTATACAGTCACTTCTGTCACCATATTGCGCTTCACTTAGACCCTAACAAGAAGATGTTTGCTTTTCCGGCATAATATTCTCTTCACAGGTGTCCAGAAGGCGAATCTACGGAGTGTGACGACAATCCCCCGCCGAAATGCAATATTTGCGGAGACACGGACTGTGTGTAAGTTTCCAAGAAGTTACGAATGATGTTTACTATTGTTCGAGATTAGAACTGTTTTGAGCTTAGAGCTATTGTATTCTCTTCTATTCTGACCATACGCCTATTCTCTCGAGATTGCAGGTGCCCGGATCCCGAGTGAATGTCGAAGAAGGCCAGAAAGCACACTAAGCTGTTCGGATGCGGGTCTTTCCGTTGTATATAGAATATAACTATAGCTCAAATCACCTCCGCAAATGACACAATGGTATTTGTAATAGCTGTTTGCTATACAGTATCGGAGTCTATGTAAATGATGCGACATAAATGAAATCGATACGAATTCTTATCTGGTAACTGTACTTGAGTGTCATGTGATCCTCAGTCTTATTAACGATTTCCGTATACACGGTAGTAAATGTGATGTGTAGCATTCCAGACAATCTAACCAGGAAAATAAGATAACCTTGTGAAGACTGAACTGAAACATGCATGTTTAAATTAGATGGCTATGACCCTCAAAAGCACTGAAACATCCACAAGGTGCAAAAGAGGCTCTCATTGTCTGCTGGGCCCTGGAGAATGTTCTTCGGCTTCTAGCTGGTCTGAATTTGCTCTCCTCGGTTTTGCAAGAAATAGAGCTTGCCTTCATAGTTTCTGCTTTGACGGTTTCTCGACAGAATTTGAGACAAGCCTGCATCAAACTAGAACGCAACAGCAGACACATTTCGAAATCTATCTGTCATTTTCACCACAGTCAATCTACAAGCTTCCTATCAAGATTTACACATCTAGAATATTCAAATCAAGACGTTTATGTTGAAATTTGATTAAACATAATTTTGATAACATGGTATATGTAGATATACATAATAAAAAAAGAATAAATAAATTCAACACGGTTTTTTTTTTCATCTCATGGATGGATTTATACAAGTAAACTTTATTTGCTATATTTAAATCATGATCGACGTGAAATTTGAAATATACTATAATTGAATAGCGTAGAATTGATAATAAGGAGATGATTAGTGGGATTATTTTTCATTGAAATGTTAGACAAACGAATATATTCCACAGTTTCATAATTTATAAATCAGTTTTACCTTATTAAGGATGGAGAACATATTTCACGAAACAGCTTAAGAAAATTTGAGAATTTTCATCATTTGAGAATTAATCATTTGAGAAAATTTCACAATTTTCCAGCTTTGCAAACTTTTCCTGTTGTGTTGCAGATAAAGATTACAAGATATTTACCTTCCATTATGACATTTACATATCAGACGACTTCCATATTATTACTAATACACACTACATTTCACTGTACTAGAGTTGTCTCTATCCTCGTCACAAGATTCGATACTGGTACTTTTCTCAGTATGAGTGTCTAAGTAGGAAATTTAAGATCATAAAGTGTACATCATTGCTGAATGTGTAATATACTTCAGCTGTCTGATCTTCTTTCTTTCTCCTGGTTTTTCTCCTCTATTCAATTTAATATTTTTTCTCATCCTCCTTGTCCTCAGACTCTTCATAGTTTTTGTCGTCCTTCTTGTCCTCAGGCTTCTCGTAGTCTTTCTTCTCATCCTTCTTGTCTTCTGACTTCTCATAATCCTTCTCGTCGTCCTCCTTATCCTCAGGCTTCTCGTAATCCTTCTCGTCCTTCTTGTCCTCAGGCTTCTCGTCATTTTTCTCCTCCCCGTCTTCTGACTTCTCGTAATCCTTCTTCTCGTCCTTCTTGTCTTCTGACTTCTCATAATCCTTCTTCTCGTCCTTCTTGTCCTCTAACCTCTCGTTGTCCTTCTCCTCCTCCTTGTCTTCTAACTTCTCGTGATCCTTCTTCTCGTCCTTCTTGTCTTCTGGCTTCTCGTAATCGTTCTTCTCGTCCTCCTTGTCCTCAGGCTTCTCGTCCTCGTTGTCCTTCTCGTCCTTCTTGTCCTCAGGCTTCTCGTAATCCTTCTTCTCGTCCTTCTTGTCCTCGATCTCCTCGTAATTCTTCTTCACATCCTCCTTGTCTTCTAGCTTCTCGTAGTTTTTCTCGTCCTTCTTGTCCTCAAGCTTCTCAGAATCTTTCTTCTCGTCTTCCTTCTCCTCAGGCTTCTCGGAATCCTTCTTCTCATCTTCCTTGTCCTCAGGTTTCTCGTAGTCCTTCTTCTCGTCTTCCTTCTCCTCAGGCTTCTCGTAGTCCTTCTTCTCGTCTTCCTTCTCCTCAAGCTTCTCGTAGTTCTTCTTCTCGTCCTTCTTGTCCACGAGCTCCTTGTAAATCTTCTTCACGTCCTCCTTGATACCTGACTTCTCGTAATCCTTCTTCTCATCCTCCTTGTCCTCGGACTTCTCGTAGTCCTTCTCGTCCTTCTTCTCTTCGGGCTTCTCGTAGTCTTCCTTCTCGTCCTTGTCTTCAGGCTTCTCGTAGTCCTTCTTCTCGTCCTTCTTGTCTTCAGGCTTCTCGGAATCCTTCTTCTCGTCCTTCTTGTCTTCAGGCTTCTCGTAGTCCTTCTCGTCCTTCTTGTCTTCAGGCTTCTCGTAGTCCTTCTCGTCCTTCTTGTCTTCAGACTTCTCGTAGTCCTTCTTCTCGTCCTCCTTGTCTTCTGGCTTCTCGGAATCTTTCTTCTCTTCCTTCTTGTCCTCGGGCTTCTCGTAGTTCTTGCCGTCGTTCTTGTCTTCAGGCTTCTCGTAGTCCTTCTTCTCGTCCTCCTTGTCTTCTGGCTTCTCGGAATCTTTCTTCTCGTCCTTCTTGTCCTTCTTGTCCTCTGGCTTCACGTAGTCCTTGTCGTCCTTCTTGTCTTCGGGCTTTTCGTAGTCTTTCTTCTCGTCCTTCTTGTCTTCAGGCTTCTCGTAATTTTCCTTCTCGTCCTTCTTGTCTTCAGGCTTCTCGTAGTTCTTCTTCTTGTCTTCAGGCTTCTCGTAATCCTTCTTCTCGTCCTTCTTCTCTTCCTTCTTGTCCTCAGGCTTCTGGTAGTCCTTCTTCTCGTCCTTCTTGTCTTCAGGCTTCTCGTATTCCTTCTCCTCGTCCTTCTTCTCGTCCTTCTTGTCCATGAGCTCCTTGTAAAACTTCTTCACGTCCTCCTTGATATCTGACTTCTCGTAATCCTTCTTCTCGTCCTTCTTGTCTTCAGGCTTCTCGTAGTCCTTCTTCTCGTCCTTCTTGTCTTCAGGCTTCTCGTAGTCCTTCTTCCAGAGATCCTTCACATCTCCCTCATACTTCCCTTCCTCCATGTCTCCGTCCTTGTTCCATGGAAGATACTTCTTCCAAGGCAGGTCTACTCCACCGTCTTTCTCCTTGAGCTCGTCGGGTCTCCAGGCAGGAAGTTGGTCCACCACGTTCACATGCTTCAGTTTTCTCCCACCAACATTGATCGCAGAAGCTGGCGCGACCAGTAGAGCAGCCAAGAGGATCACGCTCAGAACGGGCACCCTGAGAATCGCCATTGTCGTAGCAGTATCACTTCGGCTGCGAAAACAATTTGGTTTGTCTTAAACTACTTAACTGTAAATCAGTTGAAGTTTTCGACCAACACTGTGAGCTTATATACGCATACTGGATACATGGATCCGAAGCCGATAGATACGCACGTGATTTGCGGCATGTCGATCTGAATCGGCGGTCAGATACGAGCATTGAGACGTGGTTGTCTGCAGCTCGGACTGCTACGCAATTTCCATAAAGCCATCTTCTGCGGATCTTTTGAGAAGTATCTGTCCAATTCCTGTTAGTGACAACGCAACCTCGACCTTGGCTGGAATGGCATTTTCTAGAAGAACCTGGGTATGTCAAGTCACTGACACTTGAAAAATCAAGGGGCCGAGTTCGTTACTGTTATTCAGATTCCAGGATCTGCAGGCTTCCTTTAGACTATCCTCCCAGCTCCGTTTTGCTGTCATCGGTGTTTCATATCTTGAAGTATAGGAGCTTTTGAGGAGATAACTTTCTGTCATCATACTACGAGGTCTTAACATGCCAGAATTGCTTATTTCGGGACGCTGGATTGTATAATTTGCATGATCATTGATTCTTTTAGTTTCAAAATATAGATAACGTACCGAGGATGTTTTACTATCCCTATCGTGTAAGGATGATTTCAGAAATCAGCAAGTTGACATCATTCTAATGAACTGGGATGAAGTGATATCATTATGAGAGAGATTGAGCTGACTCTAGAATATGAGTGGATCAAACAACGTTTCCTGCGACTGTCAATGCGAGGAAATTGCCAACATACTTGATTCGTCCATCAATCGCTTTAGCTAGGATCGGCTTATTTCACTTTAGCCCGACAAAAGACACACTCGATCTGATAGGCCCAGAGCCTTCAGCGAACGTTCCCATGAAACCACCAGAATACGAAGAGCTCTGACAAGACCTACCACACTCTTAATTAAACGCGCGGTCTCGATTCTCAACAGCGTTGGTACTGTCCAGTCCACGTACGAGCTTCATATCTTCTCATGCATGTATCATTCCAGCACGTGTGAAAGAGCAATTATCACAGACACGTGGATGCCTCCGAACTTCAATAGGAACATCGCATCACCTGCTGATGTATTTTGTGTTTGACATTGAGTTTTGCAGCCGACCTCTCTCTGACGGTATTTCTTCGTGGCATAATAAAGGCCACTTCATAAGGTTAAGAACTTCATAGGCTCCGAAAGTAGTCCGTGAATTGCTCGGTCAGATTGCTTCTCTTCCGTACGCTGATCGTACCTGCCGTGCATGTTTGACTTGACGTTTCATGCGCATCATATCGTCTGTCGTCTTGCTCTCGCTATTTTAGAAACAAATCAGTGACATCAGCAGAAGAACGGATCCACAACACGTTTTCATCTTGAAGCTAGTGTTCATATGTCGACATCAGATTAGAGATATAAAGTCCTACGTTGTCATGTCTCCTCCGCACAATGTAATATATGTACACAATCTTTAGATCTTCCACATTGGCGGACGACCATCAGGTACAAGGGTTCATAGAGCAGCAGCTTTTCAGCTGACATCTGTTAGTGATATCAGAAGCGAATGAGGCACATGTGAGATTCAGGTCTACGCCTGCAGTTGGACAAGATGCGAGGAAATTGCTAACATACTTGATTCGTCCATCACTCGCTTTAGCTAGGATCGGCTTATTTCACTTAAGCCCGACAAAAGACACACTCGATCTGATAGGCCCAGAGCCTTCAGCGAACGTTATCATGAAACGACCAGAATACGAAGAGCTCTGACAAGACCTACCATACTCTTGATTAAACGCGCGGTCTCGATTCTCAACAGCGTTCTCAACATCGATCCGATCGCACGATCTGCCTAGGAGCAGCAAGCAATGTAAGCTTGCATGTAGCGAAGTATTCAACACAGATGCAGCATTCCAGCTGAAGGCTTCAATCGTATTACGATCAGTATCTTCACGAAGGAAATCGAATTTGCGGATTCAAGTGTATGACATGCATACATGCACACCACGGTGTTGTTACAGCAACTGCAGCATGTGACGCGGGCTTTACAAATAATAAAATCATATTAAAAGAATAGCCATGATACAAATGTTTCAAGCAATGCATTGCTTGAAACAGATCCGGATACGGAAGCATGCGTGGCAGATGAATAGGGGCCTAAAGCTGATGAAATTGGTTTCACCATCTAATTCAAACTAAGTTCCAGCGGTATCATGAGAAATGATACACTACAAGAGTTCCAAGACCGGCCACTGCTGACCGTGATCGAGAAATTGCTTCAAGCCTATATCGATGTTGGATTCGAAGCCTACTGCTGTAGAGTAAAGAATAACGGCACGAATGTTGAGACTAGCTGCTGGCCATTAGTGCACAAGAGTGCATCCGAGGCCGACTCGATCCGCAGGTAGCTACGACGATTGCAGTCGAGCAGTTAACGCCTCGGGCAATTGTTATTATTATTATTCAGTCTCTTACACCTCCGACTTTAGTAACCTCCGTTGTAGTATCCACCGTAACCTCCGTTCTTCTCCTCAGGCTTCTTCTCCTCGGACTTCTTCTCCTCCTGCTTGTGCTCTTCCTTGGGTGCCTCCTCCTGCTTGGGCTGCTCTTGCTTCTTCTCCTCCTCGTTTCCGTATCCGTATCCGTTGCCGTTGCCGTTGCCCTTTTCCTCGACGTATGCGATCATGTCCTTGCCTGCGCACACGATGATTGACAAAACATTATCAGCATTCGTGGTGTGGAGATTTCAAAATCATCACAACATTACATGGATCACTGGAATCGAGCAGTTTACAGGGTGGGCAGCGTCGAGCTCACCTTCGCACTTGGTGCCGGCGGGGATGGTCTTCTTGCACCACTTGGGCAGCAGCATTGCGCGGTTGAGGTCGATCTCGTAGTGGACGTACTTGGCGGTGGAGGCTTTGCAGAGGCAGTCGGCGGATTCCTTCCTGACCTGGACGCAGCAGAAGCTGTGGTAGTCGGCCTCGGGAGCCCACTTCCAGGGGCCCTTGTAGAAATTGTTCTTCTGCACGAAGGGAGCGCACACGTGCCAGCTCTCGAGGGGCGCGCACGAGTCCTTCGTGTAGACGGGCACGCACACGCCATGGACGAGCTGCTCGCCCTTGCCGCAGGTGGGCGGGGCCACGACCTTGACGCAAACGCCGTGGACGAGTTTCTCATCAGCGCCGCATCCGACCTTGACGCAAACGCCGTGGACGAGTTTCTCATCAGCGCCGCATCCGACCTTGACGCAGATGCCGTGGACGAGCTTCTCGTCGCTGGCGCAGGTGATGGTGCACTTGACGCACTGACCGTCCTGGAGGACCTCGTCCTCGGCGCAGGCTTTGACGCACTTGCCGTTCTCGAGCTTCTCGTCGTAGGCGCAGGTCGGGGGGATCTTGACGCATTTGCCGTTCTCAAGCTTCTCGTCGCTGCCGCAAGTGGGAGTCTTTTTGACGCATTTGCCGTACTGAAGCTCCTCGTCGTGGGCGCAAGTCGGGGTCACTTTGACGCATTTTCCATACTTGAGCTCCTCGTCGCTGGCGCAGGTTGGGGGCACTTTGACGCATTTTCCGTGCTCGAGCTTCTCGTCGCTAGCGCAGGTCGGGGGAATCTTGACGCATTTTCCATTCTCTAGCTTCTCGTCGCTGTCGCAGGTCGGGGGCACTTTGACGCATTTTCCATACTTGAGCTCCTCGTCGCTGGCGCAGGTTGGGGGCACTTTGACGCATTTTCCGTGCTCGAGCTTCTCGTCGCTGGCGCAGGTCGGGGGGATCTTGACGCATTTTCCATTCTCTAGCTTCTCGTCGCTGTCGCAGGTCGGGGGCACTTTGACGCATTTTCCATACTCGAGCTTCTCGTCGCTGGCGCAGGTTGGGGGCACTTTGACGCACTTTCCGTGCTCAAGCTTCTCGTCGCTGGCGCAAGTTGGCGGCACTTTGACGCATTTTCCATGCTCCAGCTTCTCGTCACTCCCGCAAGTGGGTGGGATTTTGACGCACTTCCCGTGCTCTAACTTCTCGTCCTTGTCGCACTTGGGCTCGTGATCTTCATCGTCGTCCTTGCCCTGGCACTCAGGATTGTAGGAGTACTTTCCGCACTTCACTGGGGCCGGAGCTGGTGCAGGAGTCTCGCAATCTTCTTCGGGCTTCTTGGTGTCCACGGGGTCCTTCTTGACGTAAGGATCTTTGTAGTCGAAAGCTGGAAAGGCAGACGCGACGACTGCAGATGCGAACAAGCATAAGATCAGAAACTGCATACGACTCGCCATCCTGCTGGCCTGCTTCTAAGCTGCTGCTGCTGAAAGGAAGGCCCAGAGGCTGGCTAGAAGACAGAGGGATGACTCTGTCTGTGATGCAATTGTAGTGAGAGACTGTTTGATGAGATGGACTGCAGGTTGCGGGTTTATATACACTTTGGGTTTCTCCTGTTATTATCTGATTCTTCGGACCTTTTGGATCGAGCATGGATCAGATTCTAAAATTGGGCTCGATGCCATGTTTTTCTCAACACACCGTGCCTACTCTGGAACTCCACTCCCGATTCGTTTATCGTCAGCAGAGTCAGAGCCGGTATCTGTTTCTCACATGTCCGCCAACACCTCTGAGTTCTAGAGACTCACATGAACCTGGCGCCGAAGAGTTCTGCCATTAGTACGGCACATGAGCTTCCGATTGTACAATATTAGCATCTTCTTCTAAATGTAGAAGGTCAACGTCGGGCGAGCTCGTACGTACAGTGGAGGTACTGGTCTCAATATAGGCCTTCTCCGATTATACAGCTCATCGAGCGCAGGAGGACCATATACTGTTCCATGGCAGCGAGTGTTTGTCGCTTGTTCCTTTCTTTTGCGACACTAGGGCCGGAGTTGCGCTGATTTGAACCGAAAAACATAGATGTCCTTCATTGCTTTGGCCGATCCTCCACTTCATGCACATGGGTTTTGCAGCCTTTTGCCTGCATGTGGCGTGCACCCGCTGCCGTCTTCTATCAAACACCAGCTCAAATATTCACCCGAAGGAAGGTGGGAAGTTGGATCCCACCTGTGTTCTCATTTTAAGATTAAAAGAATGTGGCGCGAAGCCAGCAGCAGGAGACCCTGATTTTCATTTTAAGCTGGTATGAACAACTAAGAGTGTCTGTTGGCCTGCACTTGGATAAGCATACGAGGCGATCGTTGCCCAATTTGGCTGATTGCATGTTTAGCACTGATGAGTTTACGCGCTTTTGCTCAAGTTAGATTTGTTTCTTCTAAGTGGTTCGCGGGCTTCCTCTAAATTTGCATACACCAAAGAATTTGGACTAACTGGAGGTCTTCTTGGCCGAGGTAAATCCAATTCAGTTTCGGTCGTGTATCATGGTAATAAATGCGGACCTTAACAAACAAGCAGTAATTGGTGATGATTGAGAAACTGATAAATTAAAAATTCGTCGCTTTCAGATAAATTCCTATACGTGGAACGAATCGAGGTACATAGATCACTGGAGTAAGCTCTCAGATGGAAGTATGACTTTCTGACTTCTGGAAATCTTAAAAACAGTGTTGCTATCCGAAGTCATATTAAACACATTTTTGCAAGATCTGAACAAGGTCATTTAGAGTAAAAACTCGTAACCATTGTCCATCAAGGAACAGTGAGTAGAAAGACTACAACTGAGCTGCGTCTGATCTGATTGGCGGAGTTCCAGGCAGCAAGGTGGGTATAAGTTCAGACCTAGCATTCCAAGATCTATCTGAACCGGATTCATCTGAGTGCGGAATTTTTCTCCTAAAGTCTGTTCTAAGAGCGAGCACTTGGAGAGAGAGAGATGGCTGTGAAACGCTTGCAACTCCTGGTTTTGTGCCTTTTGGCTACTGTGGTCGTAGCCTCTGCATTTCCTCTTCATTGGCCCGGACATGGAAATGACCACCACAAGGATCCTCATAAAAAATCCGAGCAGGTGGACGACAAGAAGGACCCCGACTGCGATAAGCCTACTCCAGCTCCAGCTCAAGAGACCCCGAAAGAGGCTCACCACGGCTGCAGCAAGGATTCCAAGGACCCCAAGTGCATGAAGGACGAGCAGCCGAAGCACGAAGAGAAGCCCAAAGTGGAAGAGCAGCCGAAGCACGAGGAGAAGCCCAAAGTGGAAGAGCACCCAAAGCAAGAGGAGAAGCCCAAAGTGGAAGAGCACCCAAAGCAAGAGGAGAAGCCCAAAGTTCAGGAGTACCCCAAGGAGGAGAAGAAATGCGATCACTGCGGCAAGGATTCCGAGTCCAAGCCAGTGACCAAGCCCGCCGCTGACCGCTGTGGGCCCCTTGCACATTGGCATTCATGTGCTCACTACGTCCAGGTCAACGTTCTCTTCAAGGGACCTCACAAGAAGTTCGCTCCCAGGCCACACTTCCACTCCCTGTGCTGCAACCAGGTCAGGTCCGAGTCCGTCGACTGTATGTGCAAGGCTGTCAATGCCAAGTACGCTTATGGTCACTTCGTCGTCGACATGGAGCGCGCCGCCATGCTGCCCAAATGGTGCAAGAAGGTCGTTCCCCATGGCAGCAAGTGCAACGGTACATTCCTAGCCCGCCCACAATTCACCACTGTCGCTTCAGACTCGTGTCGCATTCCTTTGTCGATCGGATGCTGCAATAACATTCCGAGAGCGTTCTTCAAAATCAATCAATGAAATAAATCATATCAGTGTCTTTCCCTTCCTAACTACCGTAATCCATTGGTCTGGTTTCTTTCAGGCAAGGACGTGATTGGGTACGTGCAGGAGGACAAGAACAACGGATACGGCCATGGCAAGCCCGGGCACTACGGCAGCCACTACTGAACCCAAGGCGTTCAGGACGGAGCGCGGTCTTTCATATCAGTCGACGTCACAAGCAGAATTTAGTTTGGTCTCAGTCCTTACACTGAGAAATTGATCTGATTTTGTTTTTGACATTCACAACCCGTGACTGCAAGCAACTCAGGAGCTCGTTTCTGGATCAGGTCCTGGTCCTAGGCCCGGTGCCTGTCTACAGCAAGTGAAGCTGTTTTCACTTGCGGGGTTATAGGCTTCTTCTGTTAACTTACCACTTACGCTTGTTGTCAACCACGAGCGAGATTATTTTCTAGCTTAGCTGACATATTAGATAGACGATGAACCCAACCTTAATTCTTTTCAGTACATGTTCTCTCATTCTGAGAACCAAGTGCAAATTCTTTTGTAGATGTTTTAATAAAGCCTATAACGTAAATGTATGGGAATCTTGTCGACTGAAATATCTGTGTGCATGCGATTTGACTTCACAGCCGTTTTTCGCCTCTAATGTCAGTGCCAAGCGACAATTCAGTCTCTGATGGACAGTAGCAATGAAGAATGGCGCATTTCTCACCTCGGAAATCAATGGTGGATGTATAGACCATGGCAGTCGGTTCATCGCGTGACTTGACCATATGCCCTGTCCTACACTCATATCAATAAATTGATAAATCAGACGCGGCAACTTGGGAGAAGAAGAGTTCTCCAGTGCCCTCTCTAGGGAATGTGTGCGGATCATGAATCGGTTGTCAACCATATAGAGAGTATGTGTGTACATGCTGACTGACTTTTCAAACGAGACCTCAGTTCTGAGTACAATACTTTATAAAAGTTTTGTAAGTGAAGAAAAATTCCAGGACACCAGCGGAAATCTTCTGACATGCAGCGATGTGCGAGTGCGAGTGGGTATTAAACAAAAGTCTAATTACGACTTTTGTTCGGAACTGTGAAGATTCGAGATGCGTGAAAGCAGTTTGCTCTTGTCGGACGATTTGGAATGCAATCTCGAAATGTGGGCAGGATACTGGAACAAATCCTCGGGCATATGGCAACAAGCTATGATAAGAATATGGCCAAAGAGGACCTAATTCCGAGAGTTGGTATAGCACTATAGCAAGTTCAATGTTGCCCATTCTAATAACAGATCAGATCAGATTCCTTTAAACTTTCTAAAGGAATATAAGCGTATAATCCTGTAAATTCTATTACCTGTATAAAGAAAATGTGTGCAGCTTGCACATACTGCGAAGGATTTACGAGAGAGAAGACATGCGCGTGAATGTAAGACACGAAGAATTGAAGCGTCCAGTATTTGAAGTAATTCATGACTACGATCAATCTTTATTGCAAATCATCTAAAAATTCCAACGATATCTTATGTCGGACAGATAATTTTTGGTCGAAAATATAGAATTCAAAATTGAAATAGCTTCCGGATTTGTAATATTCTATACTCGCTTTCTAGACAGTATTTTTCACTATTGTAAACATTAAATTGTGATCGTCGTCATGGACTTTGGTCGACGACAATCTTTCATCGTCAAAGTATTCAAATTCTTAGACTGGAGATTGCTCTCAAGTTTCAGTTCTTCCATCAAACTTGAGGTTCAATGTGTTTCGTGTTCATCATTATTTTTCTCGTTACATTGTAGGACGGCGGAAGATAAGCAAGTTTTACGACAATCTGCTTTCCTGATAGGATGTTAAGTCTCGCTGCGACCGAAGCAGATGAATGATTAGTAATAGATAGGGTTTCTTACTTCCATTTACGCTGTCGATATGCTGTATACACACTCTAACAATGTACTAACTGCGATATAGCTGGAGATTCTTTCACATATGGTACAACTATCGAGCCAGGGAGTTAATAGAGCCAGTCAGTGATCTCCATTGCTTCTCGATAATGTCTACATAAGTGAACTTTGGCCACTCTCTGCGGTAAGACGATATTTCTCTGTTCAAGAAGAGTCAGCCCCGTAGGTATCAGAGTTGCCTGTCTCGCAGGAGGCACTACCATCGAGTCTCACCGTGGATCTTGAGGTGTCAATCGACTGTACATCGATTGACTACGCAGTAAAACCTTCAGAGTTGTTTTCCAGCTGTATAATGAAAGGCTCAGTTAGAATTTAAAGAAGTGGGCGAGTGCAAGATCTGAACATCTCTGTGACGTGAAGCGATTGATGTAATGATTTAGGACTTGTTTGGTTGTGAGACAAGCGGCGCATATTTGATGGTTATATCCAGCCAAGTTTGGGCGTGGTATCAAATCCAATCCGCTGTGGATAGTGTAAGCAACCGCAAGTCCATTACATGGTTCTGTCGACTTCTGTGAGTCGTCTGTATGCACCGACTCCTCTCATGAAATTTACCTCCTTCCCGGGATGTTCTACCGCGCACAAATGTTCGTGCTAATTGACAGGACACTAGTTCTTACTAGGATGATCGTCAAATGTTGATGACGGATATTTGATACTCCAGATTTTTGTCCATGGACAATATCCCCTAGTTGTAACGGAATAATAAATGCATGTGAAGCCCACGAGATCTGGCCGACAAGAATTCGGATACGAATTGAATTTGAGCATGGACGACTCACAAAGTCAGCGATACCACGAATGGCCAGCCTAGCATGGCAAGTCAACCGTCACTTGTTAGACCTGAAGATTGTCGTTGGACAATATTGATTAGAAATTTTGAAGTTTCAGTGTAAGTTCTTGATCTCAAGAGTCACAGGGGCTGTGGTTCACACCTCACACAAGATAAGGCCGGTGCTGTCAAATTTTGGTAAGTAGGACGAGGGACAAAGCCAGACGGGGATTTAGATTGCAAACTTGAGAGGTGTTCATAGAGAGGGATGCATGCGCAATCCTAGACGACGGCATACTGAAGTGGTGACATTCTAATTTCTGCATTCTACTAGCCACACCGTTTCGACTGAGGTCTCAAATCATCGCACACAAAACAGAGCTCGCGTGGAGATATAGGGCTGGTTTCTATTGGCTGAACTCCAATCGTATACTGACCAGAGAAACTTACAGAAGGTGCATTGTTACAGCACTGCCTTGGCACTCCGATGTCGTTCTTAAGTTTGGAAATCTGAGCCGAGAGCCTGGCAGTCTTCAATACCTTAAAGAATCTAAACCCTGTAAGGCCGTAAAGTCGTATTTACCAGGCCAGGAGCCTCATAGGGACAATTAAGAGTGACGTACCAGCGAATACAGGAAGCGACTTTTTAGTCCAGCACGTTCCTCACGTCGGTGTTCAAAGAACTTACTCTCTCGTGGTGCACGCACAGAGCTCGTTAAGAAACAAATGTGCTAGGACTGGAGGACAACGACAGGGCATAGAATCGAAGCCATTCAAGCTTTTAGTTGCAGCATAGAATACAGAAACAGACCGTTGAATGAGCAGAAATCACGACTGTACTGAAAGAAAGACACCAGGCATAGAATCGACGCCATTCACTCTTCGGGAGATACAGAGTGAGTGAGAAATCAAGAGTCCTCGTTGCAACCGAAGATGACCAATGCCATTCCACAAACAGAGCAAAAGTCGCTGACAGAGTACGGTTAGACGTTGAGGTCCTCCTTCTTAATATGAGAATTATGCAAATTTTGCGAATTTTCCAGCTTTGCTAGGCTGCAAGTAAGATACCGCATCTGCCTCTCCATTCTGTCTTCACCCTCCAGAAAGCCCTTTTCATATGTGGACTGAGGCGCTTGCCCTCATCAGTCCCTCTAATCAGTGGTCCAAGGAAGGAAGAATACTCCATCTAATCTAATGCGAGCCTTGTTCATCCACCAGATCACACCTGTCTTTTTCGTTGACTTGAAGCAGAACACTACGACCTCAGGTTGACTGTCAGTTGAATGAACCTGGCCCTATATGCTAACTGCTTAAACCTGTTTGCTCAGGTGTGACAAATATAGAAGTTGCAGGTTCTCCAACAAGGAACAAGAATTAAATAGCCAAAAGATGCGAGGATCCCATCAAGACGTAAATGGATGAAACCAAAGGAGCAAGATGGAGCTGGGCCCCAGAAAGGTCCATTGGTTGACTGTCAGTTAAGTGAGTGTTCATTAGTTTAACTTGTTTGCTCAGCGGTGACAAGAATAGAAGTTTCAGGGGTGTAAAAGGAGTCCAGCACGTGGGTTTTCAGAGCAGTTATTGTTCGCTTGAGATGTTTGGCCTCGAGGTCGGTCTTCATAGATGCGTTTATCTATTTCGGAATTCCAGATAGAAAGCAGTTTCTGATGAGTTCTCGGGGACTAATCAGTAACTAAAACACTTCTCACTTGAATCCTTCTTGTGAACCATCTCCCAAGCTGCAACCCCATGCTACACACCCCCAGCTACCTTGTCTACCTCCAGCTTTCGTCTGGCTTGGGCAACCTTTCATGATATTGATATGTCTCTCGTCCCCATGTCGAGTGCGAAGAAAATGGTCGATGTTTTCTATGCGAATGTTTAGTTGCTATAAGAGATGGGGTTTTGAAATAATTTTG
Source organism: Marchantia polymorpha subsp. ruderalis (assembly GCA_037833965.1). NCBI lineage: Eukaryota > Viridiplantae > Streptophyta > Marchantiopsida > Marchantiales > Marchantiaceae > Marchantia > Marchantia polymorpha. Next base: position 3,185,839 of record AP031357.1, read on the forward strand.
GACGGAGTTCCTTAGTTTGGAGAAAAGAGCATGATCTCTTCCGCATAAAGAGTTAAACCTCCCAATATTGTCACCTCTTACGTAAATTTCTCATTAGTGTCGTAAAATTCTAGAACCATTAGTTTGAACCATCCTCGAAGTAAGAAGCTTGCATCACAGAACTATGAAGGCCTCTGAAGGTCTACAATTTCCAATAGCAAAATTATCGTACGGCAAGAGGTCTGCCGGAGCGTGGGCACAGTGACAGCGACTCGGGCGTATATTAACGAACTAAAAGGTGGGGCAGGAGTGGTCTGAGAAACTGATATTGGTGCATAAGCAGGCACTCTGACTACCGGTAGATTCTTCACAGACTCATCGACGTCGGCGAAAGGATTGACCTCGACGTTGATATCTGTCGAGGGAGGCGGAGCAGTTGTTTGTGAATCTGAGGATTCGAAATAGTCACCTACGGAAGAAGGCGGCGGGGGGCTTGTTCCAGTTAGTAAAACTTAATCACCACTAGTGCTTGCAACGGAATCCACAGCTGAGCATGCTCACCGCACACATCAGAAATATCGGGCTTCACTTCATGCAACCCATGCCAATGTCCTAATACGAGACAACGACCTTTGAGATGGAGACGAGTGTAAGTATTGAATGCAGACGAATGGAAGTGGATGCGATGATTGCAGAATCGAAGGACTTGGCTTATATTTTCCCAGATAGTGACTGAAGAAGCCGACCCTACGAAGATTAAGACACATACCGCTAGATTAATTATGAGTCAATGAGCGAACACCTCGAGTGGAGATAAAGTGAGTACTGTATACGGAGTTTACGCAGGTTCTAATACAGGAGACTGTATTTTGTTCACTTCATGATATCTCGTTTTCGATCATATCTTCTTCTTTTGTTTTCATTCAGTAAGGAGTGACGAAGTTATAACTTGCATAGATATATTGAGTACTAAAGAGACATGGTCTGCAACTCTGGTGTTCAGAGATTTGAATCAGGCAAAGAAGAGGGATCTTTGTTATTTTGGCAAAATGAATAAAGTCAGATGCAATCGTGTCAATCAAGAAGGTGTTGCAATCCAAATCCCAGAATCGAAAATTACAAATAATTCTGATAGATGAAAAGGTTGTGAGAGTGGTCGCGTAATAGCCACGACTATAATTTGCTCCAACGGCCAGGCGAAACAGACCATAAACTATTTTTACGGAGCAAATGGTGGGCACGATAATATTTGGAATTATTTTTGAAGCAAAATGTATAGGGCCATATGATACGGTGGCAATCAAGAAGGTGTTCAAAGCAAGTGGTAAAAAAATCAAGAATTACACCAATTCCGCCGAGTATATGGTGATTTGGAATTGTTTTCAAGGCGAAATGTATAGAGCCAAGTGAAACGATGATAATCAATAAGGTGTTGCAAAACAAGGGGAACAAGGATAAAAAATTACATATCATGATGGTAGATAGAAATGGTACCAAGATTGGTCGCGTAATCACCATGACCATAGTGTGCCCCAACGGTTAGTACAATCATATCATAAGTTAGTTTGCGGAGCGAATGATGGGCACAAGATCAATTGAAATTAATCTTCAGATGAAATGTATAGAGAGAAAACTATAACGATGTCAACCAAGGAGCTGTTGCAAGACAAGCGATACAAGATTTTAAAATTACAAATAATATTGGTAGATGCAAATGATAAAGAAACTGGTCACGTTGTCACCATAATCATAGTTTGCCACAAAATCTTATACAAGCAAATTAAAAGTTATTTTGCGTGGGATGATGAACACAATAAACAATTTGGAATGGTTTTTAGGCAAAAATATAGATCTACAGTGGAACCTTTGTATAAGGTACACCCTATTTGCTCCAAAATGTTTTGCGTTTGTACCTTATGACGTGGATGTAGCTTATATGTAGCTTATAGCCTTTAACACCCAAATTTAAAATAATGATGAGATTACTTGGGTTTATTGAAAATACTGATCAATTGAAGATAGCTTAAGAGTTGAAAGATACAAAGACTGTATTGTAGATTTTATGCCCAACAAGTTCATCTCTTCTTTGAAGAGTGAGTTGGTTTTTGCAAAGGCGATCAGATCAGTTCCCATTTCTTTTGCCTGTGCACATGTCTGCATGCACATGCACTGTCTGCAATCACAACGGCGATTTCCTCCACTTCTTCGTCAATGGCAGCGTCAATAAATTCTTCAACCAACTGTCCAATGAGGTTCTTTTGTTCTTGAATTTTGCTTTCAGGCAAATTCTCCTTAACAACAATCCTATAACTGTCAAGCTCAATCCTCTGCGCCAAAGAAACCAGCTTTTGTTCTTGTTGCAAAACCTCTGTCATGTCTTGTTGCTGTACAACTGCGGCTGATGTGAAACCGCATGTGATAAAACGTGTGTAAAGAATTCATCCATATCTTTCAAATAGATATTAAACAATGGATTTGTCATCCACGCTTTTGCACTATTTGAATACTTGGCCTTGAATTTGCTCATATCAACGCCCCTGAATGGTCGAGGATTCTTGGACTTTCCGATAATCAGTGGAGTCAGTTTCTCTCCCAAAGCAAAGCAAGTTAGAGCCACTGTGATCCTGTCTTTGTCTTGCTTTCCGCCTTTACATGATTGAGCGACGTGGTTCAATGTCAAATCTGGCAAGGCTCAAAAAAAAACTCGGTCTCATCCAAATTGAAGACGTTCTTGGAATCATATCCAGAAATTAACGACGTTAATGACGTTTTTCATTGAACAACAACCTCTAGATCCATATTTCCAGATTCTCCACAAACCTTGTACAACCGAACATTGTTCTTTTGCTTTCACTTCTGCAGCTAGCTTTCAGAAGCTGTTGACAACTCCTAGAAAATCTCGATTTGTTTTGCATTTTCCTGTAGAATCGGACCACTTATCAGATACCCACGCGCTCTCGTTGTTGCAAACCATCTCCATAAAATGACATTAATGTCGCTCTGCTAAACTATTCTGGCCTTTGATAGCGCGCGATTGCTTTGTGCTTCTTGTAACAGAGATTCCTGTTTTCGCTTTGCAGCTTGAATGGTTCCTTTGGATAATGAAAAATTATCAGCTGTTTTCTTGACGCTGTGTCCATCGTCAAGGTATTTGATTATGGCAACTGTGGTGCTCAAACCAGCTTGCGTTTCTTCTTGTCAGGCATCACGTTCGACATCTTGAAGAACCCAATCTAGATGATGGAAACCCAAACAGAGGTTCCACTGTACCTTATATGGAACTGCGTAGCGACTCCACGGCCAGTCTGGGGTGTACTTTGCGTCCTAAAGAGAAGTGTACTTTTTATACAGAATTTTTACTTAGGAAAATCGGGGAGTTTGCTCATTAAAAAATATTCCGTACCATATATGGAGGTGTACCTTATATGGCATGTACCTTATACGGAGTTTCCACTATAGGTGAAACAATGGCAATCAAAAAGCTGATGCAAGACAAGCGATAAAAAAATATAAAATTGTAGATAATAACGATAGATGAAAATGATGTAAGATTAGTCACGTAATAATCACAATTATTAAATGATCACAACAAACAGTCCAAGCAAACTATAAGTTATTTTGCGGAGCGGATGGTGGGCACAATAACATTTGAAATTTTTTTCCATACAAAATGTATAGAGACAAGTGTAATGGTGAAAATGATTATTATGTTGTAGAACAAAAATCATGAATTACATATAATGGTTGTAGACAAAAGTGATACCAAGATTGATCACCTAATTATCACGATAATATGTGACTGCAATCAACAACATAAGCTATTTCACAAAACGGATGTGGGAATAAGTACATTTGAATTGATTTTGGGCAAAATGTATAAAGACAAATGAAACGATGACAATCAAGGAGTTGTTGCACAATAACCGATACAAAAATCAAAAGTTATATATAATAATGGTAGATAAAAATTATACCAGACTTGTCACATAATCATCACGATCATAGTTTGCCAAATTGTTCAAGCCAAGTAGATCATAAGCTAAACGGTGGGCACAAAAACATTTGAAATCTTTTAATGCTACAGTGGATAGAAAAAGTTGAAACAATGGCAATCAAGCGATTATTGCACAACAAGCGGAACAAGAACCATTAATTACATATAATGATGATAGATAGAATTGAAAATGAAACTGGTCATGTGATAATCAAGTCTATAGTTTGCCTCAACCGTCAAAGCAAATCATCAACTATTTCATGTATCAGTTGATGGGCACAATGACATTTGGAATTGATTTTCTGGAAAATTATATAATGCAAGGTGAAATGGTGGCAATCAAAAAGGCATTGCATGAAATACGGTTCAACATTAAAAAATTGCAGCATTTTGCGGAGCAGATTGTGGACGCAAGGACATTCGAACTTGTTTTTAAGTCAAATTTTATGAAGCAAAGTGAACGATAACAATGAAGGTGTTGCAGCAGAAGTGCTAGAAAATTCATAAGATATAGATGATGGTGGTAGGTGAAAATAATATCAATACTAATCACGTTATTATCACAATTATAGTTTGCCACAACTTCAAGTCAAAGCAGATTATAAATTATTTTCCGCAATGAATGATGAATACAACATTTGGTAATTTTTTAGGCAAAATGCATAGAGAAAAATTTAAAAATAATAGTGATAGATGCAAACGTTACAGAGACAAGTCAAAGCAGATTATAAATTATTTTCCGCAATGAATGATGAACACAACATTTGGTAATTTTTTAGGCAAAATGCATAGAGAAAGATTAAAAATAATAGTGATAGATGCAAATGTTACGAAGACAAGTCACGTAATTGTCATGATCATAGATGGCCGCAACAACCAATCCAAACAAACCATAAGCTACTATGCGGAGTGGATGATGGTCAATAATACATTTGAAATTGTTTTTGAACAAAATGTATAAAACTACGGTGAAACAATGGCAATCAAAAAGATGTTGCAGTACAAACGATACAAGAATAGAAAATTATAAATTATGATGGTAGATAAATGAGTCTGAGACATGTCAAGTAATCACCATAATCATGATTGTTCGCAACAATCAGTTTGAACAAACCATGAATTAGGATGCGGAGCAGATTATGCGCACAAAGATATTTGGAATTATTATATTTGTGGAATTATCATTTTCAATCATAGTAGATGAAAATGATATCAAGACAAGTGATGTATAGCATCCAAAATATAGTTTGCCACAATGGCTAGTCCAAGTAGATTATAGCTTAATTCGCAGAGTGGATACAGCGTGAAAGAACATTTTGACATATTTTTAAGGCTTGATAAATAGAACCAAGTGAAACAATATCAATCTAAAAGTTGATGTGCAATAACATGAAAATGAATCAATATATTACATATGATGATGGTATGTGAAAGTCACAAGATTCATCACTTAATCATCAAAATCATAGATGGCCACAATTTCTTGCGTAAACAAACCATAATCCAATATTATCCAATATTTATTTCGCTGAAAAAATATTGAATTCAAGAACATTTGGAATTGTTTTACTTGCAATATATATAAAGTTAGATGCAACAATGACAATCAATAAAATGTTGCAAAACAAGCGATACAAGAATAAAATTAATAGATAATTGTGGTAGATGAAAATGCTATCAAGACTGATCACATAATCACCATGATCATAGTTAGCTACAACGACCAAGCGAATGATCGACACAAAGGACATTTGCAATTCTTTTAGTGTTGAAATGATGGCAACAAAAAGGTGTTACAAGATAAGTGATACAAGAATGATATATTACAGCTATTCTTTGCAGCGGATGATGGACACAAGAACATTTGAAAAATAATTTGAAGCAAAATGTATAGAGATTGTTGAAACGGTGGCAATCAAGAGAAGCATTACAAGAATCAAGAATTTCGGCCATTCTTGAAAGCGGATGGTGAACTCAAGTATATTCAAAATTGTTTTATTATGCAAAATTTATAGAGTAATATGAAATGATGGAAATGTAGATCATGTTGCAAATTGTTGTAGTAGATGGAAATTGTATCACGAATGATAGACAAAAGTAAATTTTTTCAAAAGACAAAATTTTTCAGCCAATTCAGATCATTGTAGTAGATGAAAATGATGCCTGAGACTGATAACGTAATTATCACAAATATAATTTGCCACAATGGCCAATCCAAGCAGACCATAACCTCTTTCTTCGAGCGGAAAGATAGGTGAAACAATCGCAATCAGAAAGATGTTTCACTTTTTGTTTCAAGAATAAATAAAAAGATGAAAAAGATTTCAAGATTGGTCACGTAATCACCACGACTATAATTTGCTCTAACGGCTAGGCCAAATAAAACATAAGATATTTGATGGAGCAAATGATGAACACAAGAACATTTGAATATATTTTTCAAGCAAAATGTATACATTCAGATGAAAAGGTGGCAATCAAGAAGATGTTGAAGGTAAAGTGGTACAAAAATCAAGAGTTATAGCTATTCCGCGGAAGAAGTTATGGTAAGCACAATAACATTTAAAATTAAGGTGGAATGTATACAGCCATGTGAAATGACGGCAATCAAGAAGTAGTTGCAGAGTAAGCTATACAAGAATAAAAAATTACATATAATTGTGATAGATAGAAATGAAGATGAGATTGATCACGGAAGTACCACGATCATAGTTTGCCACAGTAGCTAGTCCAATCAAGTCATAAGTTATTGTGCAGAGTGGAAGATGGGCGAATGACATTTGAATGATTTTTTCAGGTGAAAATGTACATATCAGGTGAAACGATGGTAACCAAAGAGGTGTTGCAAGCTAATAGGTACAAGATTCTAATATCACAAGTAATAGTGGTAGATGCAAATGATACCTAGACTTATCTCGTAATAACCAAGCATATCAAAAGCTATTATGTGGAGCAGATGGTGAACACAAGTACATTTGAAATCAATATTTAGTAGCAATATATAGATCTAAGTCAAACCATGACAATCAAGAAAATGTTGCAGGATAAGCGGTACGAGAATAATGAATTGCAAATAACGGTAGTAAATGAAAATGGCCACGTAATAGTCGCAATCATATATATATTTTTAAGTGTTTTTTAACTTGAATATTATCCATGAAATTATAAATAAGTAAAATTTAATGACGATAATAAAATGATTTAACTTTGAAAAAGTTTTAAATGAGATTTGAAAGGCAAAAATGTTGATAAGTTTTCAGTGATAATAATATCGTAAGGTTGAAAAATTAAGTCTTGTGATACATAAAGAATAATTTAAAATTATAAACTTATTGTATAGAAGTGAAAATGACATGAAATTGCTTATAAAATACGGCATGAGCTGGTAGAAGTACTGTATTGCTATATTTTTGTTTTAAATATCTCGTTGTTTCCATTAACATACTATTAATTTGATCAATATATCATTTTGATAATAAAATAATGCGTTGTAATAACCCATCAAAGGCTAAAACTGCAGTTTAGCAGCAAAAAGGTCGAACCCACAGGGACAGAGGCAACACACAGAGTACAAAGTGTCACGTTTCAACAGACTATTGAAGAGTTTGAATTCTCAGGCGACTGTCACTCCCAGAAATACTGCAAGTGCTCAATTTGGAGGTCACTCCGAGGACGCACAGTGCAGCGTAGTTCACCCCAACAAACACCTGAAACTGGAAAAACACAACTAAGAGGCCGATTAGGACCTCCACTCAAGATTCAGGGGGAAAGTTTCTCAAGAGTACATTCAGAGGATATGCAGGTAGTGTTCCCCAACTCCGGATTGTTAACTCTGACTGCTAGAGCAAAGCACCTGGGTTGGACTTCCTACTTCGGATGCGGTACCTTCGTCAAACCAAAGTCACTCTCACGCGGTGAACAACACACTCACCTTACAAAACGCGCAGAGAATACAGGAACCGAACTGAGAAACTCAACTGAGAAAAGATCCAATATCACACTATAACAATCTATTGACGAGTTTGAATTCTCATGCACTAGTCATTTCCAGAAATATTGCGGAGGCTACCCCCGAAGGCGCGTCAAGCAGCCTACAACCTAAATTGTTAACCAAGGTTTACTCAAAGTAACAAAACTTCACTTTGGCATTCATGGGGAAAAATCCCGAAGGAGTACAAGCAAGAAAAATCACCCGAAGGTGTAAGTCCGAAGTGCTCAAGTATCTAACCAGTCCACTAGCTCTGAACATTCAACAATCATTCCAAAGGTGTAAGTCCGAACTGCTCAAGTATCTAACCAGTACACTAGCTCTGAACATTCAGCCGAAGGTCTTCAGCTACAAAATGCGGTAACTTCGTCAAGTTGTAGCTCCTCTTGCGCGGTGACAGAACTAAGTACACAAACGCGCAGAGAAAATGAGTTCCTGAACTGCACTTCCAAAACTGGAAAATCTCCAAGGCAAAACTCCTTGAATCACTTTATATCTTCTAAATCCTAACTAACTAACACCTCATTCTACGCTACACTCCATGTCATCTGCTATGCCTCCTGTGCAAAGTACGACCGCGCACTACGCCTCTACCAGACCTGTCCTCTGCTCTACTGCGCAATCCCAGCCGCCGCAACACCGCGGTCACCTCTGCTTCGAGGTTTGCAATGGCGTCTCACGACCTCGCCAGGAAGGCATCTAACCGCTTCGCCACTTGCCGCCGGCTCCGACTGTCACCCGACATCAAGGCCGCCGCACGAATCTCTAACTCGCGCAAGGTGATTCTCTCCTGCGCAGCCACTTCCCAACGAGTGTAACCTCTCAGACAGCGGTTCACTCGCTCTACCATCTCTTCTCGCGTGCGATTTGTCGCGCGCCGGTTGTCGCCTTCTACCTCTACCAACTGCAGCTTTGCCTCCACACGCTGCGCTCTCAATTTGTCGCATTGCGATTGCAGGCGATGTAGAAACTCCTCATCTGCCTAGCGTGCGATCTGACACTGCTCCAGCAACCGTGTCTGCTGCACGAGCTCCTCCGCCAAAGTGCTATTCTGAGCTCGCTTAGAATTGAGCTCCGCCTCGAACTTCTCCCGCTGCTTCTCAAATTCTCTTTGTGCCTCGGCCGCCTTGTCATCGCGTAGCTTGTTTACTGCCTTCTGGAGTTTCCGCGAGAGTGTGAGATGTCAGTGCAGGGCATCGTTCTTCAATTCCAACTCCCTGCACTTGTTGTCTAGGGAACTCAGTACACGATTCATCGCGACTTTGGTTCGCGTCCGATTCCGCACCAATTCGACGTAGGATCCCCGATGGCGGGGATTGTAATAACCCACCAAAGGCTAAAACTGCAATATAGTGGTAGAAAGGTCGAATCCACAGGGACAAAGGCAACACACAGAGTACAAAGTGTCACATTTAACAGACTATTGAAGAGTTTGAATTCTCAGGCGACTGTCACTCCCAGAATTACTGCAAGTGTTCACTCGGAGCTCACTCGGAGGTCGCACAGTGCAGCGTAGTTCACTCAACACACACACACACACACACCTGAAACTATAGAAACACAACTCAGAGGTCGGTTATGATCTCTACTCAAGATTTCAGGGGGAAAGTCTCTCGTAAGTACACTCAGCGAATCTGCGGGTAGTGACTCCCAACTCCGGCTTTTACAACCCTTCCACTAGTTTCTGCTAGCACAGAGAACCCGGATTGGACTTTCTACTTCAGATTGAAGTCACTCACACGCGGTGAACAACACACTCAACTCACAAAATGCGCAGAGAACACAGGTCCGAACTGAGAGGCTCAACTGAGAAACGATCCAGTAGCACACCATAACAGTCTATTGAAGAGTTTGAATTCTTAGGCACTTGTCATTCCCAGAAATACTACAGAGGTTGCCCTGAAGGCACCTGCTGCAGCGTAACCTGAATTACAACCAAGGCTTACTCGAAGTAGCAAAACTTCAGTTTGGCATTCAGGGGAAAAATCCCGAAGGAGTACAATCAGGAACAATCACTCGAAAGTGTAAGGGGGAACTGTTCAAGTATCTAACTAGTCACTAGCTCTGAGCATCGGCAATCACCCGCAGGTGTAGATCCGAACTACTCAAGTCTCTAACCAGTGTACTAGCTCTGAACATTCGGCCGAAGTCCTTCAGCTACAAAATGCGGATCGCCAAGTTGTAGCTCCTCTTGCGTGGTGACAGAACTAAGGACACAAACACGCAGAGAAAATGAGTTATTGATTTGCACTTCCGAACTGGAAGAATTCCAAGGCAAGACGCCTTGAACTACTTTATACCTTCTAAGTCCTAACTAACACTACACTACATGCGCTACGCGCCTGCACGGAACCACGCTACACTACACTCCATAGAACCCGTGCTTCGCCTTCTGCGCGACGGACTGCCGCGCACTAACTCCCTACCCTGCCAATCTTCAGCTCGACTGCGCAGTCCTAGCCGCCGCAACACCGCAAAAACCTCTGTCTCGAGGGTGGCCATGGCGTCCCGCGACTTTGACAGAAACGAATCTAACTTCTTCGCCACTCGCCGCCGGCTCCGACTGTCACCTGACACCAAGCTCGCCGCACGAAGCTCTAACTCGCTCATTGTGAGTTTCTCTTGCACCGCCACTTCCCAGTGGGTGTAACCTCTGAGATAGTGGTTGACTCGCCTTGCCAACTCTTCCTTCGTGCGATCTGACTCCCGCCGGAGATCGTCTTCAACTACAACCAACTGCAATTGGGCCTCCACACGCTGCGCTCTCAATTCCCCGCACTCAGATTGCAGTTTGCGGATTAATTCTTCATCCGCCTGCCGTGCGAGCTGACACTGCTCTAACAACCGTGTTTGTCGCACGAGCTCCTCTGACAAAATTTGATTCTGAACCTGCTCAGAATCCAGCTCCTCTACGAGCTTCGCCTTCTCCTTGGCGAACTCCTTTGCCGCCTCTTTGATCTTATCGTCCTTCGACTTGTCGAGGACCTTGTGCATCTTCCGAGTGAGATTAAGGTGGCCCCACAGGCACTCATACTTCTCCCGCACATCTTTAAGTTCCCTATCCAGACGGGCCAACAACTTGCTGGTGTGGACTTTAGTGCGAGTTTGCCTACGCACTAATTCGACGTAGGACCCAGGCTGGCGGGGGTCTGCATACTTCTCCACTTTCCGATCAAGGTACCTCAACAGAGGTACCACTTGCTTGCAGAGCGCCGCCGTCGGCGTGCCTGCCCTCAACTCCTGGTCCACTCTAGCTAATAGCTTGCTGGTGTGGACTTTAGTGCGAGTCCGCCTGCGCACTAACTCGATGTAAGATCCCGGCTGAAGTGGGTCGGCGAATTTATCGACTTTGCGATCCAAGTACCTCAGCAACGGAATCACCTGCTCAGAGAGCGCCGCCGCCGGCGCTCCAACAATTTCCTCCTCCTCCTCCTCGGTGTCCCCTGCTCCTGACATTTCTTCGGTGGAGCCTCCGTCGTCATCATCCGAGTGGAGAATTTCAGTCGCCATTGATTGCGTCGGCGACTGACCCGAGTGGGGCTGCACGTCGTCGACGTGTGCTGCCTGCGAAGGCACGGCTGCAGCCTCGCTGCTCTTCGCCAAAATGTCTAAGGCGGTAGGCGAATGTGCCCGTGCTGCATCCCCGCCGCCCGCTCATTCTACTTCTGCACCGCTCGAGCTCCTTTCTCTCTCGGCAAACTCTAATCGCCCTCAATTCCAAATCACGCGCACTCACTTCTCCCTCAATCACCAAGAAATCCCCTGTGCGGCGACGTCGAGAATGTTTAGCAGCCAGCAGATGGACGCGCGCAGCTCGCACAAGAGATTGGAATCGCGAATTCAAGAATGGGACGCTCTCCGCCGCTCGGTCGAAGGTCATGGTCGGCTCTTGCTCGTGGAGGACGTCTCACTTGATGGCCGCGCCGGCTCTACGCTGGAACGGTCTTCGCTCTCACGCGCGGCTTCACGCTCCGCCGTCGCCGATTAAACTCTCACGCTCGAATTGGCGGATTTGAACTCCGCGAGCGTACTACCCCGCGGACATGGGAGCGCAGCGCCGAAGGCGAGTTTTCCGCCTTGCGCGGTACACTTGTTCGTACCGCCCCTCAGCCAATCCCCTTCTGCCTCGACGCGTGTGTCCGCATGTCGGACAAAAGTTCAACTCCTGCCTGTGCGCAGGCAGACTCCTCGGCGGATTCTCCGCCGGCGCGGAACTTCATCCTCCTGTGCACAGGCGCTCGCCTGTGCGCAGGCGAATTCCGTCCGCGGCGTCGCGCTGGCGCGGAAGGCGTTGACCGTGGTCAGCCGTCTCCGTCCAGACTGTCCGTTCCTTGTCTCTTCGTCGGCGCTTCCGCCGCCGCAACTCCATCCGTCCAAGAGCGCATCCACCCGTCCCGTCCGCATGGTCCGTACGGATTTGATTATTCTGGCGGCTCCTTGCTCGTCCGCGGCGCTGTGCTAGCGCAGAAGGCGCCGTACACTTTCTACCTCACAAGGCGCATTTCTAGGGCCCAAGGCGGATTTCCCGCCGACGCCGAAGCGCCTGTGCACAGGCGAACGCCTGTGCGTAGGCGGACTTCGCGCCTCCCCAAACCCTACTTCGCCTGTGCACAGGCGAACTTCCTTCGTCCGCGCATAGGGCAATTCTTGATCCCCCTTCCGCGTAGGCGTAATTCCCGCCGGTGGCGAACTCCTTCCGCCGAAGGCGAACGTCTACGTATCTTCCAATAGGGATAACTCCCTAAGTCCTCATCCGTTCCAAGCGTTCTTGGACTCGTTGGAATCAGTGCGTCGAGCTCTTTCCATCGAGCCCCTAACTTGGTCAAGGCGCCCGAGGGTTGACCTAAATATGAAGGATTTCCCTACCGCCGCGGACGCAACTTCCGAAGGCGGGTTTTGCGCCTTGCGCCGCAGGGATCCTAACTGCAGAGCTCGCAGGGAGGGTGGTGCCCATCCTTACTGCTGCACCCCAAATCCTAGATTCTACAAGATCCCTCGAGAATCCCCGCGATCTTCCGGATTCACTCTGTTTTGATGCACCGAAGGCTATTTACATTGCTGCCAGGGTACAGTTTTTTCCAAAAATGTTTTAATTTCCGCAAAATTCCAAAAGTGGGGTACCACAGACAAAATCCGCACTGGGCCTGCTCAGAAATTAGTGCTTCCGTGACCTTCACCTGCTCCTTGGTGAGCTCTTCTAGTTTCCCATCCCTCACCTTCTCGGAGTACTTGTAGAATTTCTGATTGAGTTTATACTGACCCCACAAGCATTCATGCTTCTCCTTCAATTCCCTCAACTCCTAGTCCACTCTAGCTAGTAGCTTGCTGGTGTGGACTTTAGTGCGAGTCCGCCTGCGCACTAACTCGATGTAAGATCCCGGCTGAAGTGGGTCGGCGTATTTATCGACTTTGCGATCCAAGTACCTCAGCAACGGAATCACCTGCTCAAAGAGCGCCGCCGCCGGCGCTCCAACAATTTCCTCCTCCTCCTCCTCGGTGTCCCCTGCTCCTGACATTTCTTCGGTGGAGCCTCCGTCGTCATCATCCGAGTGGAGAATTTCAGTCGCCATTGATTGCGTCGGCGACTGACCCGAGTGGGGCTGCACGTCGTCGACGTGTGCTGCCTTCGAAGGCACTGCTCCAACCTCGCTGCTCTTCGCCAAAATGTCTAAGGCGGTAGGCGAATGTGCCCGTGCTGCATCCTCGCCACCCGCTTGTTGGTCGTCTACCATATCCTCTCTGCCGCCGACGTCCGCCGCCGAAGGCGATTGAGCGGAGGGTGGCTGCGCGGGGTTTGATTGCGCATCGCGCACCGAAATTTCATCCCGCGGACAGTCACTCCGCTCCTCCGCCTGTTGCTGCTCCCTCGATCGGTCCGCGGGGGCTGTGCTTGGCCTGTGCGCAGGCGCAAATGCCGGCGCCTTGTCCGCCGCAGACGTAGCGCCGCGGACGTCCATCGCCAAAGGCGACATGGCCGGGGGCCGCTCGCCCGATGTCCCTTGGCCCTGAGGTCCTACCGCCGAAGGCGCATCTACCGGCGGATTACCCGCCGATGGTGCGGCCTCCGCATGCTCCCTGCTCGTATCTCCTCGGCTCGAAGGCCCTGGCGCCGAAGGCGCAAATCGCGGCGCGTTGTGTGCCGGAGGGTCTGGCCCCGAAGGCCAGTGTCTCGTAGGCGGCTCTTCCGCCGGCTCCTTCCCCTTCCTACGTTGGAACGGGGGTGATTCCTGCCTGTGCACAGGCGGACTGCTTCTTCCCATGCGTAGGCGTAGGTCTACATCCGCTTGTGGTCGTCTGTCCGCGGAGGCTCGTCCGTCCGCGGAGGCTCACCCGTCCGCGGAGGCTCGCCTGTGCGCAAACGGAACACCTGTCCGCAACGCACGTGGTAACTCCGGAGGCCCTTGGCCCGTAGGCGGCCTCTCGTCCGTCGAGGCTGCAGCGTGGTCCGTTGCTCCTGCGGACGTCCGCGCTCCCTCGTTCTTCTCTGGCGACGCACTTCCTTTCTCCGTCGCAATCGTCGCCGTGTCCGCGCTGTTGGCTGGTAACACCAGTCTGCGCGCCTTCTGCTTCGGCCGGCTGTATGACTCGTACAACGGCCGTGGTCGAATGGGAGCAGAGGGTTCTTGATGCTGCTCCTCTTCGGACTCCTCTCTCCATCGCCGCTTCCGCGGCGCTCGTGCTGCAGGAGTGTTCCTCCCTTTGTTCCTCCGCCTTGACGGAGTAGAAGTCGGTGACTCCTCTGCATCAGTGTCGACCTCATTCTCCCGCACATACTTCCCGGGATGGTCGACGGACAACGGCGGAAAACGCGCAAGCTCCGCCGCTGTCAAACAATTCCGCTGTCGATAAAAATTGATGAGGAAAGGAGAGAGATGGTTTAGAGTTCCCCCCTTCTCCTCAAAAGCGTGCTGTCGCATCACCCTGTGCAGGATGCTCGCCCAGTGAATTGGAGTTCCCTCGATGACGCACTCCACAAAAGAGACCTGCCACAATGTGATGTAGCAGGCACGGTGTGGCTGCAGTAATTGCATCAGCGCCGTGGACAAAGTCCGGCAGAATCGATCCTTGTAATCGCGGGTCCTGTACCCATTCTTGGTAGACCTCCCGGTCTTGAACAGCTCCACAAATTGCGCCTCTTCCTGCTTGGTCACCTTGATGCTCTCACTGTTGAAGAGGAGGTGCCCTGGCATGCCGGCACATCTCCCCAATGCCTGCGCCCAATCTTGGACTGTCCACCGATCAACATGCGGACGCAATCCGCGCGAGGGTGGTCCCTGTGGCTCTAGCCACTCGCGCACCATATCCGCACAGATGTAGTTCCATCCCCATAGCAGGAAATCGAGCTTTCTTGCTATCAAGCGCTCCTCGAAAGCGCGCAGCCCGTTCTGTGGTAGACGGAGCGGCAGCATCCGCAATCGGCCCGGTCTCGTCATTGCGTTCTTGGAGTTCGCCCGCCCGCTCATTCTACTTCCGCTCTGCAACCTCCGGGCTGACTCTCACTCAGGTTTACCTCTGATGGCTTTGTGGTAGCGCATCATGGTTCTAGAAGACTAAGATTCATACTCTCACTCATGTCCCAAACACCTTCTCTTACAAACTCTCATGTATCACTCCAACTCACACACAACTCTCCTCACATCACCCTCTTCACATAAATGCAAACACACGTCGATACTCCAAGATACTCAAAAACTTCACTCCTTCATTACTGAAACAAGTCCTCACACATGACTCTCCAAACTTGCTTGAGAGGTGCTACTCTACCTCTCTATTTATACTACTTGAGAAGTTACCATAGTAACATGTGGTAATTTCTCCTAACTTACTTTTACCTAGGTAAGTTTGACTAACCTTCTCTACGTGGCAACATGCCATTGGCCTACCTAAACCTTCTAGAAGCTTCCGGAATCCAAGGTTGAGGTGGCGACATGCCATTGGAAGCTTTTAAACTTCTACAAGCTTCCTAGCCACTAAGTCAACATTAGACTTAGTCTAGCCAATCATCTTTCATACATTTAGTCAAACCAATCAAATCCAAGCTTCTAGTCAAATATCTAATCCCTTGGAATCTAGAACTTTTGTATAAGACAAAATAGAAGTGCTCACTCCTTGTAAAAGACAAAATAGAAGTGCTCACTCCATTCTTCTAGAACTCCGCTAATTACTCCGCCAACTATAGACATTGTAGCTAAACTTAGTCATGACTAGATAAACTTAGTTATAACTAACTAGTTTAGTCATAACTAGCTAGTCTTAGCTATGCCTTGGCTAATCATCCTTATTCCCTTGACCACTTCTAAGACTTAGTACATATGTGCAACACCCGGTCTTACATTTACCCCCGGACTAAGATTTCACTACGCCCTCGGAGTGAAAGAATCTGATCTTCGATGGAATAACTTCAACTTGTCGTGGTTGACTCGATCGAAGTGACGTCCTCCTAACTCCTTGATGTCATAAGTGAAATTTCCCCACACCTTCTCAACTATGAAAGGTCCAAAATACTTAGGAAGAAACTTTTTCCTAGCTCTCTTGTATCTAATTGCATCAAAGAGCATCACCCAATCACCTTCCTTGAACGGCTTCAAGTTCTGGTTTCCACTTCGTTTGTCGTGATACTTCTTCTGCAAGTGTTGAGCCCGCTCCACTCGTACCATGGCTAGTGCTCGAGCTTCCTCCAACTCCATCAATTGTTGTTGGCGAGACTTGATGGCTTCTGCTCCATTTGATTTCTTCAACCTTTGCTGGATTGTTGTGAATGTTGTCAAGTCAAACTGTATGGGAAGTTTTGACTCAACTCCATACACCATCCGAAAAGGTGAGTATCCAGTAGATGTCTTCCATGTTGTGCGATACTCCCATAAGATAGCATGGAGCCTCTTGTCCCAATTGTGTTTACTCCCGTCCATGTCTGCATCCTTGGCCAACATCATACACAAAGTGTAGTTGGTCCGCTCCGCCAACCCATTAGCGTTAGGTTTGTAGGAAGTGGTCACTCGAGCCTTGATGGAAAAGTGCTCCAACATGGCTTGAATCATACTTCCCACAAATTCTCCTCCTCTATCTGATACTAACTCCAATGGACAACCAAATCGAGTAATGATTCTCTCATATAAAAATCTACCAACCTCCTTCTCATTAGTAGATTTAAGTGGTCTTGCCTCTACCCACTTCGTAAGATAATCTGTAGCTATCACAATGAACTTATTCCCTCGAGGAGTAAGATTCAAAGGACCTACAAAATCTATTCCCCACTTTTCAAAAGGACCTAACACTGGTACAGAAATCATAGGAGGGGTTTTCATGGACTTTTTAGCAAAAGCTTGACACACATCACAACTTTTGCAATATTCCACACAATCCTTAAAAATACCCTTCCAATGATAACCAGCATCAAGAATTTTGAAGGCAGTTACCTTCCCCGCAAAATGTCCTCCACATACTGCACCATCATGAAACTCCTTCATGAGTTGTAATGCCTCTCCTCTCCCAACCGCCCTTCGTAGAAGTCCGTCAGCTCCTTGATGAAAAAGTACCTTCTCCATGATCATATATGGTTGACATCTCTTCACTAATGCATTTTTCTCCCTTTGATGCATTCCTTGAGAAAACTCTCCTTTAGAGATGAAATCCCAAATTTCCTTGTACTCCTCCGGTACTGTTGTCACCGTGTCCATGACTAGCAAGTCCTCATCCGGAAAGGTGTCATCTACTGACTGATCTCCTCCATCATCATATGCTCTCGACATCAAATCCGCATTAGCATGCTTCTTTCCAGGTCTATCCTCAATGGTATAATCAAACTCTGCTAGTAGTAGCTTCCATCTAGCTATCCTCCCTTCAGCATTAGGCTTGTTGAAAATGTATTTCAAAGCCTTATGATCAGTCACTATAGTGAATCTCCCACCCAACAAATAATGTCGAAACTTCTTAAGTGAGAAGATTACAGCTAACGCCTCTCTCTCTGTCACTGAGTAGTTCTTCTCCGCTTGAACCATTTGTCTACTAGCATAGGCAATTGGATGATCATGCTTTTCATCATCTAATTGACTCAAGGTGCATCCTACAGCAATATTTGATGCATCTGTGTAGAGAATGAAAGGTTTACCCCAATCCGGTTTCGCCAAAATTGGAGCCGTCACCAACGCCTTCTTGAGAACTTCGAACGCCGTCTTTGCAGCTTCATCCTTGAAAATGAGTTCGTACTCCACTCCCTTCTTCATGTAATTTGTCAAGGCATGAGCTTTGTTGGAGAAGGACAAGATGAACCGTCGATAGTACCCCACCATACCAAGGAATTGCCTCAACTTGGTTAAAGTCGCCGGAAAAGGTAACTCCATGATCCGTGTCACCTTCTCTGGGTCCACCGCTATACCATTCTTGGAGATGATATGCCCCAACAATAGGCCTTCCTCACATCCAAAAATGCATTTTTCTGGATTGAGTGAAGCCTTAGCTTCCTCCAGCCGTTGAAGTATTTTGATCAAATGATCAAAATGATCCGCTTTCCTCCCGTAAACACAAAAATCATCTATGAAATCCCTTACAAACTTTCCAATGAAAGGTTCAAACACTCTATTCATGAACCTTTGAAAAGTGGCAGGAGCATTACATAGACCAAACGGCATCACTCTAAAAGCGAAGGTTCCCCATGGAGTAGTAAAAGTTGTTTTGAGTTGGTCTTCTAAGGCAATTTGGATTTGGTTATAGCCACTATAACCATCTCCAAAACTATACCACTCATGGCCAGCAACCTCCTCTAGAATCTCATCTATGAAAGGCAAGGGATAGTAGTCTTTCTTTGTGACAGCATTCAACTTTTTGTAATCTACGCACACTCGTAGCTTACCATTCTTCTTCTTCACTATCACAATTGGAGACACCCATTCAGAATTTTCTACCTCGTAGATGAAGCCAGCCTCCTTGAGCTTGTCGATCTCCTCCTTCACCACAAGAGCCGTAGGTGGATTTATTCGGCGTTGCTTTTGCCGAATAGGACGAGCTTTCTCCTCCAACTCGATGCGATGAGTCTCCAACGTCACATGCTTAAGATCCTTGTAACTAAAGGCAAAAACATGAATATATTTGCGAAATATATCCAGAAACTTTGCCTTTTCCTCCTTGGTAACCTTGGGACCAAACCTGAGAGTGGACAGTCGTCGACACACCTCCTCTTCGCTCATCTCCACTTTGTCAGGATCTTTCTTCACTCCAGGCCTAGGCAACAACTCCATGGCAGCAATGACTTGTACTTGAACATTATCATCAGAAGAGTACTCCGATGATGTTTCTTGATCAGAAGTTGAGATGTCTGTGTCAACTTCTGAAAAGCTACCACTCTCTTCACTCTCAGATTCCCAATACTCGTCAGTTGGTCTATCTGAGTCAGTGGTGGATTCCCCTCCTCTCGTCAAAGGAACCTTAACTCGATGGTTCTTTGGGCCTATCCTCAAATAGCCCTTGTGCCATCGGTCCGTAGTCCTTACCGCCCTCAACCAAGGACGTCCCAACAGCAAGTCGTAGCTAGCTTCCTTGAGAATTTGGAAGGAAAGCAAAGTTTGCACTCCCCTCACACTAACCACAACTTTGTCTACCACCCCCAGTGGTCTTACCTTCTGTTTGTTGGCCATACCAACAATTATGCTAGAAGGTCTAGAAGGTTGCATACCCAACTTCTGCATCAACCTCTCAGACATGGCATTCACAGCCGATCCACCATCAACCAACACATCTGATACATCATGTCCATTGATCCTCACTTCGATCTTTGAAGCATGTGTACATACCTCCGAAGCAGCCGCATCCACCACCCCAACTCCCACATTGGTCATGTGAGCCTTCCCCTTAGATTTCCGCTTCTTGGTCCTTGTGGAGATAAGACCTCCTCTTAACTCCTTCCGAATGGCTGGATTCAAGGCAATCAGCTGACCAACTGTTATATTGGCCTTCTGATTTCCTACATCCTCCACCACGTCATACTTAGCTTGAGAAGATGAAATGGAAAAGTCATCCATGCCCAACTTCTTCCTTGGTACTCTTGGTTGACTCACTCCACTTGACCGTGTACTTCGACTTGGCGTGTCTTCCATGAAAATCGACTCGTCCGCAAATCGGGCCCGCTTCTTCTCATGAGCAAGGATATCCACTTTCGATTTTGAGCTCTCCCCTTTCTCAAAAGTGCATTGATGAGGGAATACATCAATGGATGCTACTCCCTTATCCTTGGCTTGTTGCGTGGCCGGTGCATTGTTGTTGTGCCGAACTCCATCATGTTGTCGAGGGTTAGGACAATTCCTCTGAAAATGAGGACCTCCACAAGAAAAGCAAGAAACCGCAAAGTTTCCTGAAGGTGGATTTCCTCTTGGAGGATAATTTCCATACCCCCTAGAGCCTCCTACTACGTTCTGATTCCTCTTCTCCCACAACTGTACTACATTGATCTTGAGATCTGCTAGAGTCTCCGTGATAGATTTCAACTCATTTTGAAAATCCACACTAGGATTCGCTATCGTGGATGAAGTAGAAGTGTTTGAAACAATAGACCTTCCTACAACCGGTGGAGCTACTTCTCTAGCCACCAAGCTAGAATCATCATCTTCTAAGCTCTCCTCCATTCTAATAGCAATTCGAATGGCTTCAGCCTTAGAAGAGGGCTTCTCGTATCTCACCTTACTTCGAATCTCTGGTCTCAAACCTCCAACGAAGTTCTTCATGAGCATCGCCCTTATCCCCACCATTGTAGCATCCACTTCGTCTCCGCCCTTCCTCAACACCACGTGGAATCTAGATTCCAACTTCTCGGTTCTCTCCACATAGGTCCTCACCTTCTCGTTCTCTCCTTGTTTCAAGAAGGTGACCTCACACATCAACTTTTCATAACTTTCACTGGGAAGAAAGTTTTCGATCAGGTTCTCCGTTAATGTCTCCCACGTGTCGTCCTCCGAATGCTCCCTCTTGTACTCCTTGTACCACTTGAGAGCAGAATCCTCCAAGAAATCCGGCAAAAGCATAGCCCACTCGTCTTTCTTCCTCTCATTGTTTCCTATGCAAGCCCTCTTGAAGTCCCTAACAAAAGCTTCTACATCCTCATTCTCCCTCCCATAAAATACCGGAAGCTTCCCCATTTCCAACTAATTTTTTTTTTTTTTTTTTTTTTTTTCTTTTCTATTGGAAATTTATATGGGGCTTCCTAATACAATATAAACAACACTAACTCCATCCTTGAGTAATTCATCAAAGGAAACACAAAAGGAATTGGTTGTTCCAAGATAGCCAAAGCTCTCTCCTCTCCTAGGCATACGATGAGTCTTACCCTCATCATCATCTTCTCCATCATTCGAATGATGATCTCCATCTTCAGTTGGAGCTTGAACCCGCTGAGGTCACTTTCTCTGTTTCAGCACTTAGCTTGCCGTCAAACCCTTCCACAAGTGATTCCAGAAGTGCCTTCACTCCGCTGCATTCGTGTCCCGCTGGTAGCCCAATCACTCCGCAATTGTCACAGAAGGTGGCGCTTTGGGATTCATGTGGCGATGATGGTCCCAAGTGAAGTTTCAAATCTCCCAAGTTCCTCTTGCTCCTCAATCTTCTATCTTTGTTCCGCAGGGAACAATTGACAACCTTATGGCCCTCCTCTCCACAATAAAAACAAGTTTCACGTTTGACTCTTGGAGATTGACTCACTACTCTTTCTTCAAACTCCACCTTGAATTCTCTTGTATTGGAGTCTAAAGACACTATAACATCCAAGCCTTGAGGTACTTTGGATAACCTAACCTTCCAACCTTCTTGTTCACTCATTTTCCCATAAGGTAGAAACCACTCAAAAGACCTCTCCCAGAAACGCTATCTACTTGACGAAAACTGTGAATAAAGAAATCAAAAACTTTTGCTTTGTTATCTTGCTTTTGTACCCCCTCAACTTCAAATCAACATAACTTCGTCTCTAGACGTGATCTCTCAGTGAAATTTTGACTCAAACGTAGCTTATCTTCCAATACACACTCGTACGAAGTTTCAAAGCCTAAATTGAAATACAGAAAAAGTAATCAACTCTGTACAAACTTTCCAGAGAGCAGACTTTTGATACCCGTGAAAACCCACTCAACTTCTAACTCTCATATCTTTCTGTTAACACATGATCTGGACCTGAAACAAAAACGTAAATTTTCTCTATCTTTCACTCTAAAATCAATAAAAACTTTGAAGAATACCTTCAAAAATACTTTTCAGTGTCTAAGATCACTTTTCTCTCAAAAAGACATGTTTACGTGAACAAAACATACAAAATCACTTCTAGGCTATCATATGAGACTATGGGATAAACAAATGGAATTTCGCTCTCAAGCACACTCTCCGCTCTTTCATTCCCCAATGTTAACACCAAGTGATCCCTCATGGATACTTTCTCTCGAGCTAGAAATCGAATCCTAAACATTCCGCCTTCTAGATTGAGGTCCCGGCAACGGAACCAAAAATGCAACCTCCGGGCTGACTCTCACTCAGGTTTACCTCTGATGGCTTTGTGGTAGCGCATCATGGTTCTAGAAGACTAAGATTCATACTCTCACTCATGTCCCAAACACCTTCTCTTACAAACTCTCATGTATCACTCCAACTCACACACAACTCTCCTCACATCACCCTCTTCACATAAATGCAAACACACGTCGATACTCCAAGATACTCAAAAACTTCACTCCTTCATTACTGAAACAAGTCCTCACACATGACTCTCCAAACTTGCTTGAGAGGTGCTACTCTACCTCTCTATTTATACTACTTGAGAAGTTACCATAGTAACATGTGGTAATTTCTCCTAACTTACTTTTACCTAGGTAAGTTTGACTAACCTTCTCTACGTGGCAACATGCCATTGGCCTACCTAAACCTTCTAGAAGCTTCCGGAATCCAAGGTTGAGGTGGCGACATGCCATTGGAAGCTTTTAAACTTCTACAAGCTTCCTAGCCACTAAGTCAACATTAGACTTAGTCTAGCCAATCATCTTTCATACATTTAGTCAAACCAATCAAATCCAAGCTTCTAGTCAAATATCTAATCCCTTGGAATCTAGAACTTTTGTATAAGACAAAATAGAAGTGCTCA
The DNA here is from genome assembly GCA_037833965.1 of Marchantia polymorpha subsp. ruderalis. Classification (NCBI taxonomy): domain Eukaryota; kingdom Viridiplantae; phylum Streptophyta; class Marchantiopsida; order Marchantiales; family Marchantiaceae; genus Marchantia; species Marchantia polymorpha. Next base: position 3,208,906 of record AP031357.1, read on the forward strand.
CTCCTTGTAAAAGACAAAATAGAAGTGCTCACTCCATTCTTCTAGAACTCCGCTAATTACTCCGCCAACTATAGACATTGTAGCTAAACTTAGTCATGACTAGATAAACTTAGTTATAACTAACTAGTTTAGTCATAACTAGCTAGTCTTAGCTATGCCTTGGCTAATCATCCTTATTCCCTTGACCACTTCTAAGACTTAGTACATATGTGCAACACCCGGTCTTACAGTTCGTGCGGAAGGTGTCTGCGCGGATTGCAATTGTGCATCGCGCACACGTGTTTCCTCCTTCCGATTGTCATCCCGCTCCTCCGTTAGGTCCTGCTCCTTCGATAGGTCTCGCACTGGAGGTGCCTCCGCCGAAGGCACAGCGCCGCAGGCGGTTGAGCCGAAGGCGGCTCGCCTGATGTCCCTTGGCCCGAAGGCCCTTCCGCCGAACGTGCACCTTCCGGCGGACTTCCCGCCAAGGGCGCGTTCCCCGCCGGCTCCCTACTTGCAACTCTGTGGCCCGAAGACCCTTACGCCGAAGGCGCACTTTCCGGCGGTCTCACCGCCGAAGGACCTTGCCCCGAAGGCCCTTGAGCCGAAGGCGGATCTTCTGCCGGCTCCTTTCCTTTCCTGCGTTGCACCGGAGGCGACTGCGCCGAAGGCGTACGTGCCAAAAGCCCCAGCCCCGAAGGCGAGTCCGCGTACGGTACCCGAGGAGCTCTCCTATCCGTAGGCGGCACACTCATCCGTGCCGCGTGTTGTCTCTCTTGACCCGAAGGTCGTCTTGCTTCCGCCGAAGGCGTCCGTGCCTTCGGCGTAGGGAGGTCCGCTGACCCCTCTGCCGTCCGCGCATTCCCATCCTCCTCTGAGGATGGGGTCTCCTTCTCTCCGGCGGCCCGCGCTGTCTCCGCGCTACTTGCAGGCAATACAAGCCGGCGCGCTTTCTGCTTTCCCAGCGCCGAAGATGTCTGTCGGCGTATCTCCCTAAAGATGTCCGTCGGCGTGGGTGCATCGCCGAAGGCGCAGCGCCGAAAGCGGCTGTGCCAAAGGTGTTGACCGTGGTCAACGGATTTTGTCTTGTCTGTCGATTCCTCTTGTCCCTCCGCAGGCACTCACGCCGCTTGAGTTTTGTCCTGCCGAAGGCGCACCTGTCCGTTCCGCCGGAGGCGGACTGTACGGAGTCGCTACCCCCGAAGGCACTTACCTAATCTTGATGCGCTGGCGCCGTAGGCGCCGTACGAAAAACTTCACCCCCGAAGGCGAACATCTAGGGCCGAAGTAGGACTTCCCGCCGAGGGGGAACTCTTTCTGCCGAAGGCGGATTCTTCGTATCTTCCTATAGTCACAGCTCCCTGAGTCCTCATCCGTTCTAGGCGTTATTGGGCTCGTTAGAACGAGCGTGTTGAGCTCTTTCCAACGAGACCCTAACCAAGTCAAGGCGTTGTGAATTGCATAAGCTCTGAGGGATTTCCCTAGAGCCAAAGGCGTACCGCCGAAGGCGGTACGCCTTTCCGCATAATTCCGCATAATTCCGCAGGGAATTATGCGCCTTGCGCCGAAGGAGAACTCAGAATTGATCGTTCAGGTCGGGGCGCCTGTTCCGGACATTGCGCCCAACTTCTGGATACTACGAGATCACACGCAACCCGCGATTATCCATCTTCACTCTATTTAAATGTACCGATCACCATTTACACGGCTGCTGCGGTACTGTTTTCCAAAATTGTTTTAAATTCCGCATAAAAACAAAAAGTGGGTTACCACAGGGATCAGCGTACTTCGCCGCCTTGCGATCAAGGTACCGCAGTAGCGGTACGACCTGCTCGCACAATACTCTTGTCGACGTGCCTTGCACCGACTCCACTTTCTGCCCTTCCGAACTCGACTCGTCCTCTTCATCCTCTGAGTCGAGGATCTCTGTCGCCATAGAAAATCCTCGGCGATTCCTTGAAACTGGGTCGCGTGGATTCTGCTGCTACGACCGCCGCTCCACTCCCGGCCAAGATATCCAATGCGGTGGGAGATCTGGCTTCTGGCAGGTCCGCTTCTCCTACCCGATCTGCTACCGCCGAAGGCGCATCGCCGAAAGCGACTGTGCGAAATGTACACGTGTCTCCTCCTTCCAGCCTTCGTCCTTGGCCGATTTCTCAAGTTGGGCCTGCGCTGAAGGCGCTTTCGTCGAAGGCGTCTGACCCGAAGTCCGCTGAGCCGAAGGCCTTTCAGCCGAACGCTCCTCCCCACTTTTCTTTTGCGCCAAAGGCTCTTGACCCGAAGTCGAGTCGTCGAACGGTACTCGCTCAGAGGCGAAGCACCTGTCTGTCGCCGGCACACTCGTCGGTGCCGCATTATGTCTTCCTTGGCCTGAAGGCCTTTTCGCTTCCTCCGAAGGCGTCCGTGCCTTCGATGCAGGGAGGTCCGCTGTCCTCTAGCTAGCTCGTGCACTCACATCCTCCCCCGAAGATGGCGTGTTTCTCCTCTCTGCGGCCCGTCCGGTGTCTGCGCTGCTTGCCGGTAGGACGAGCCTACGAGCCTTCTGCTTGGGACGGCTGCAGAGCTCCAGAATAGTTCGACTTTGGCTGGGAGCAGCAGCAGCGTCTTGCTGACTCTGCTCCGCCTCTCCATCCCACTTCCGCTTCCGCGGCATTCGTGCTGCGCGCGGTTCTTCCTCTGCTCTCGGTCGAGCTGGTGGCGTGCAGCCGGACGTCTCGTCCTAGTCGGTGTCGACTTCGACATCCTTCTTATACCTGCCCGGATTGCTGCGTGATAGCAAGGGAAACTGCACTCGCTCCGTGGCTGTCAAGCATCCCATCGACCGATAGAAATTGATCAAGAAGGGGGAGAGGTGATTGATCGATCCCCCCTTCTCCTCCTGCGCGTGCTGTCTCATTGCCTTCTAGAGAATCCGAGCCCAATGGATCGGAGCTCTAGCCAACGCCAGCTCCACGAACCCCACCTGCCAAGAAGTCATGTAGGTGGTCTGGTGCGGCTACAAAATTTGGAGGAGTGCTACCGCGACATTCCTCCGCAAGCGATCCTTGTAATCACGGGTCTTGTACCCGTTCTTGCTCGACTTGCTGTGCTTGAATAAGGCCCCGAAGGAAATCTCTTTCTCCTTCGTGATCTGCACACTCTCACATTCAAAAAGAAGATGGTCCTCTTCTCCTGGGCACCTTCCCAACACTTGCTCCTAGTCGCTGACCTGCCATCTCTCCGGATGCGGTCGGAATCCACGCGGAGGTTGATTCCTCTCCCGCAGCCACTCGCGTACCATCTCCGGACATACCCAATTCCATCCCCATAGGAGGAAATCGAGCCTCACCGCAGTCAGCTCGCGCTGGAATGCGCGCAGACCAATCTGCGGCACTTTCAGCGGAACCATCCGCAGTTGGGTGGACCGGGCCATCGAACTTCTTGCAAGTTCCTGCACACTTCTTCTTTCTGTCTTCGCGAACTTTCTTGCTTCTCTCTGCGAGTCAAGAGCTCGAGCAAACTCGCTGTGATTGCTCTCTACACTCCTTGCACACTCTCGCAATCTCTCCGTGCAAGTTCTCCGCGAGCTTACTGCAATTGCACACTCTCCTCACACTTAGCGATCACTCCGCAAGTCCGCCGTAAATTCTCCACAGGATTTCCGCAAGATTCTACTTCGGCGCACTCGATTGCTGCGCGCTCCCATCACTCCGCACCCTCAGACTTCTCTCCGCAAGATTGCTGCGAATCAGGTGAATGCAAAATCAAAAATGAAAGAGTGAGAGCGCGGCGAGGTCTTCCCTTCCTTCAGCGATCAAGATTGCCCAACGTTCAACACTTGGACTGGCCGCAGCTGGCTTAAATGCGATGCCGGCGCGGAGGCGTAACGGCCCAATTCGCACGCTCGAATTCACGCTCCGCCGTTGCGCGGACTCCCACGCGTGTACGTTCGATCTTGACTCCGCCGTTTTCCGCCGAAGCTGTTCTCCGCTCGCGTATTGCCGAAGGCGCTCCGCCGAAGGCATCTACCGCCTAAGGCGCTCGTGGCGAAGACACGTCCTCCGCGACTCCTTTGTCCTTTCTGCTTTTGCCGAAGGCGTCCCACCAAGGACGTTGCGGCGAAGCTTCTTGCTCCGTCCGGTTTCTCTTTCACGTCCTACGCATCGCCGAAGGCGTTGCGCCGAAAGCGCATTGCCGAAGGCGTACGGCTGAAGGCGCGCGATCGAATTCACTGCATCTCGCCGTCGTTTGTGTTGTTTCTTCTTCCGCCGAAGGCGCTCTCACCGTAGGTGCCTGTCCTTCCGCCAAAGGTGCATGTCTCCACCGAAGGTGCTCTGCCGAAGGCGAAGTTCTGACCTTCCGCCGAAGACGAAACCTAACATAAAAAATGCTTGCGCCGAAGGCGCTCAGGCGAAGGAGTCTATCGCCGAAGGCGTTCCGCCGAAGGCGCTTTCCATCGACGAAGGCGCATCCGTCCCAAGCCTCGTATGTCTTCAGCAAAAGCTCTTCTGTAGGGGTCTGAGCCGAAGACGCTCTCTCTTCCTTGCGCCGAAGGCGCTTCGCCGAAGACCCCTCAAAAAGAAAGCTTTTGCCAAAGGCGCTCCCCTCAGTAGGAACCGTCCGTTCCGGCCAAGGCGTCTGTCGTCAACATTGCGCCCAACTCGATGATTCTCCGTGATCCGTGATCTTCCATTTTTACTCTATTTTAGTGTACGGATTACTGCTACGTTACTTGTTTTCCACTGATGTTTAAATTCCGCACAAAAACAAAAAGTGGGTTACCACATGCGTCAAATGCCATCATTTTTCAGAAATTTATTAGTTTCTTTGTTTTTTTTACAATGCAATTTGAAATGTAATAGTTTAATTATTTTTACAATATTAATGATTTCAATCCAAACATATCTGAATCCATCAATATTTCTATTATCATGCAGTATCCAAAGACTAACCAAAGACAAATATTTTAAATGTAATGACTGAGTATTTTATTTAATCTTGATCAAATTGTTAAATTTATTAATATATTTTTGAACTTTATAAGGTCTTCATCGTCATTAATTTTTATTCACATTGATGAAAACAATTTGACCAATGAAGATTTTTCAGCTAGTTTTTTTAGGTTTTGTGGAGATTCAAATATCTATTTATGACATTTTTATAAAATCAAGATTATAACAAGAATATTAGATATACATGAATTTGGAAATTTGGAACCTTTTTTCTTCAGATATAACATTCTAAAATTGAAGAAAAAAAAATGTATTGACAAATTTTTACAAGTATTGACGTTTTTGTAAAATAAAAATTTGTTATCTAGAAACCTTTATCTTGAAAAAAATATAAAATTAAAATTATTTGAAAAAAAATAATTTTAATGTCACTGATTTATTTTTAAAACATAAAATTCCATTGAATACTTATTATCATCAGCATACACCACTATTAATTTTTTTTTTTACAAAAGTGTTGAAAAATAATTTTGTTTGAGATTATTGATAATGTTGATAAAAAATGTTGCTAAAATTTTGAAATATCATATAAATTGAGGTCATAATTTGACCTCATAATTGAAGTAATAATGATTGAAAAAAATTTCAAATATCAAAACTCTGAATTTTTTTAATGCATTTAAATATAAATTTTATCAAATCTGAAGTTTTAATTATAATCTTAAACTTGAATAATAGAAGCTGCAGGAATTTTGGGATGAATTTTTTATCATTTGAATAGACTACACATGAAATTGTTCATTATTACACGGAATCATCAATTTTATGTTGAATTCTATCTTCTCTTTTACAAACTATATATCATTTAATGAATTAATTTTAACATTATTCTATAATGATGATGTCTTTAAATACTGTACCTTTTAAATTTTTCAAATTTTTTATCATTTTTGTAAAAAAAAATCTTAGATATTGTGATGCAATAATCTCACATGTTTTTGGGTATGTATCTTTTTAGTATTTGTTTTATTTTTTTAATTAAAAAAATTCCTAATTTCATATTCTTAAAATTACATTCATAATGATACTATGTTTATTTAATTAAATAAATATACTTCATATAATTCAAAATCATCAAAATATTTGATTAATGAATTCCATTAAAAAAATATATGAATTTGACCAAAAATTATGAAGTCCAAGAATGAAATTATCATTAAGTTCAAAAGATTTATTGAACTCGTGTGGTACCCCACTTTTGGTAATTTTGAGGAAATTAAAACATTTTTGGAAAACTGTACCTTGGCAGCAATGTAAATAGCCTTCGGTGCATCAAAACAGAGTGAATTCGGAAGATCGCGGAGATTCTCGAGGGATCTCGTAGAATCTAGGAGTTGGGTGCAACAGTAAGGACGGGCACCACCCTCCCTGCGAGCTCTGCAGTTAGGATCCCTACGGCGCAAGGCGCAAAACCCGCCTTCGGAGCTGCGTCCGCGGCGGTAGGGAAATCCTTCATATTTAGGTCAACCCCCGGACGCCTTGACTTAGCTAGGGTCTCGTTGGAAAGAGCTCGACGCACTGATTCCAACTAGCCCAAGAACGCCAACAGCGGATAAGGACTCCGGGAGTTATGAAGGTTGTAAGATACTCAGCTCTTCGCCTGCGCACAGGCGGAGAAGTTTTGTCCTATGCGCGGACGAAGGAAGTTCGCCTGCGCACAGGCGAAATAGGGTTTGAGGTAGGCGCGAAGTTCGCCTACGCACAGGCGTCCGCCTGTGCACAGGCGCTTCGGCGTCGGCGGGAAATCCGCCTTGGGCCCTAGAAATGCGCCTTGTGAGGTAGAAATTGTACGGCGCCTTCTGCGCCAGCGCAGCGCCGCGGACGAGCAAATCCCAGAATAGTAAAATCCGTACGGACCGTACGGACGGGACGGATGGATGCGCTCTTGGACGGACGGAGTTGCGGCGGCGGAAGCGCCGACGAAGAGACAAGGAACGGACAGTCTGGAGGGAGACGGTTGACCGCGGTCAACGCCTTCCGCGCCAGCGCATCGCCGCGGACGGACTTCGCCTGCGCACAGGCGAGCGCCTGTGCACAGGAGGATGAAGTTCCGCGCCGGCGGAGAATCCGCCGAGGAGTCCGCTTGCGCGCAGGCGGGAGTTGAACTTTTGTCCGACATGCGGACACACGCGTCGAGGCAGAAGAGGATTGGCTGAGGAGCGGTACGAACGAGTGTACCGCGCAAGGCGGAAAACCCGCCTTCGGCGCTGTGCACCCATGTCCGCGGTGTAGTACGCTCACGGAGTTCAAATTCGCCAATTCGAGCGTGAGAGTTTAATCGGCGACGGCGGAGCGTGAAGCCGCGCGTGAGAGAGGAGACCGTTTCAGCGTAGAGCGGGCGCGGCCATCAATTGAGACGTCCTCCACGAGCAAGAGCCGACCATGACCTTCGATAGGGCGGCGGAGAGCGTCCCATTCTTGAATTCGCGATTCCATTCTCTAGTGCGAGCTGCGCGCGTCCATCTGCTGGCTGCTAAGCATTCTCGACATCGCCGCGCAGAGGATTTCTTGGTGATCGAGGGAGAAGTGAGTGCGCGTGATTTGGAATTGAGGGCAATTAGAGTTTGCCGAGGAAGAAAGGAGCTCGAGCGGAGCTGTAAGACCGGGTGTTGCACATATGTACTAAGTCTTAGAAGTGGTCAAGGGAATAAGGATGATTAGCCAAGGCATAGCTAAGACTAGCTAGTTATGACTAAACTAGTTAGTTATAACTAAGTTTATCTAGTCATGACTAAGTTTAGCTACAATGTCTATAGTTGGCGGAGTAATTAGCGGAGTTCTAGAAGAATGGAGTGAGCACTTCTATTTTGTCTTTTACAAGGAGTGAGCACTTCTATTTTGTCTTATACAAAAGTTCTAGATTCCAAGGGATTAGATATTTGACTAGAAGCTTGGATTTGATTGGTTTGACTAAATGTATGAAAGATGATTGGCTAGACTAAGTCTAATGTTGACTTAGTGGCTAGGAAGCTTGTAGAAGTTTAAAAGCTTCCAATGGCATGTCGCCACCTCAACCTTGGATTCCGGAAGCTTCTAGAAGGTTTAGGTAGGCCAATGGCATGTTGCCACGTAGAGAAGGTTAGTCAAACTTACCTAGGTAAAAGTAAGTTAGGAGAAATTACCACATGTTACTATGGTAACTTCTCAAGTAGTATAAATAGAGAGGTAGAGTAGCACCTCTCAAGCAAGTTTGGAGAGTCATGTGTGAGGACTTGTTTCAGTAATGAAGGAGTGAAGTTTTTGAGTATCTTGGAGTATCGACGTGTGTTTGCATTTATGTGAAGAGGGTGATGTGAGGAGAGTTGTGTGTGAGTTGGAGTGATACATGAGAGTTTGTAAGAGAAGGTGTTTGGGACATGAGTGAGAGTATGAATCTTAGTCTTCTAGAACCATGATGCGCTACCACAAAGCCATCAGAGGTAAACCTGAGTGAGAGTCAGCCCGGAGGTTGCATTTTTGGTTCCGTTGCCGGGACCTCAATCTAGAAGGCGGAATGTTTAGGATTCGATTTCTAGCTCGAGAGAAAGTATCCATGAGGGATCACTTGGTGTTAACATTGGGGAATGAAAGAGCGGAGAGTGTGCTTGAGAGCGAAATTCCATTTGTTTATCCCATAGTCTCATATGATAGCCTAGAAGTGATTTTGTATGTTTTGTTCACGTAAACATGTCTTTTTGAGAGAAAAGTGATCTTAGACACCGAAAAGTATTTTTGAAGGTATTCTTCAAAGTTTTTATTGATTTTAGAGTGAAAGATAGAGAAAATTTACGTTTTTGTTTCAGGTCCAGATCATGTGTTAACAGAAAGATATGAGAGTTAGAAGTTGAGTGGGTTTTCACGGGTATCAAAAGTCTGCTCTCTGGAAAGTTTGTACAGAGTTGATTACTTTTTCTGTATTTCAATTTAGGCTTTGAAACTTCGTACGAGTGTGTATTGGAAGATAAGCTACGTTTGAGTCAAAATTTCACTGAGAGATCACGTCTAGAGACGAAGTTATGTTGATTTGAAGTTGAGGGGGTACAAAAGCAAGATAACAAAGCAAAAGTTTTTGATTTCTTTATTCACAGTTTTCGTCAAGTAGATAGCGTTTCTGGGAGAGGTCTTTTGAGTGGTTTCTACCTTATGGGAAAATGAGTGAACAAGAAGGTTGGAAGGTTAGGTTATCCAAAGTACCTCAAGGCTTGGATGTTATAGTGTCTTTAGACTCCAATACAAGAGAATTCAAGGTGGAGTTTGAAGAAAGAGTAGTGAGTCAATCTCCAAGAGTCAAACGTGAAACTTGTTTTTATTGTGGAGAGGAGGGCCATAAGGTTGTCAATTGTTCCCTGCGGAACAAAGATAGAAGATTGAGGAGCAAGAGGAACTTGGGAGATTTGAAACTTCACTTGGGACCATCATCGCCACATGAATCCCAAAGCGCCACCTTCTGTGACAATTGCGGAGTGATTGGGCTACCAGCGGGACACGAATGCAGCGGAGTGAAGGCACTTCTGGAATCACTTGTGGAAGGGTTTGACGGCAAGCTAAGTGCTGAAACAGAGAAAGTGACCTCAGCGGGTTCAAGCTCCAACTGAAGATGGAGATCATCATTCGAATGATGGAGAAGATGATGATGAGGGTAAGACTCATCGTATGCCTAGGAGAGGAGAGAGCTTTGGCTATCTTGGAACAACCAATTCCTTTTGTGTTTCCTTTGATGAATTACTCAAGGATGGAGTTAGTGTTGTTTATATTGTATTAGGAAGCCCCATATAAATTTCCAATAGAAAAGAAAAAAAAAAAAAAAAAAAAAAAAAATTAGTTGGAAATGGGGAAGCTTCCGGTATTTTATGGGAGGGAGAATGAGGATGTAGAAGCTTTTGTTAGGGACTTCAAGAGGGCTTGCATAGGAAACAATGAGAGGAAGAAAGACGAGTGGGCTATGCTTTTGCCGGATTTCTTGGAGGATTCTGCTCTCAAGTGGTACAAGGAGTACAAGAGGGAGCATTCGGAGGACGACACGTGGGAGACATTAACGGAGAACCTGATCGAAAACTTTCTTCCCAGTGAAAGTTATGAAAAGTTGATGTGTGAGGTCACCTTCTTGAAACAAGGAGAGAACGAGAAGGTGAGGACCTATGTGGAGAGAACCGAGAAGTTGGAATCTAGATTCCACGTGGTGTTGAGGAAGGGCGGAGACGAAGTGGATGCTACAATGGTGGGGATAAGGGCGATGCTCATGAAGAACTTCGTTGGAGGTTTGAGACCAGAGATTCGAAGTAAGGTGAGATACGAGAAGCCCTCTTCTAAGGCTGAAGCCATTCGAATTGCTATTAGAATGGAGGAGAGCTTAGAAGATGATGATTCTAGCTTGGTGGCTAGAGAAGTAGCTCCACCGGTTGTAGGAAGGTCTATTGTTTCAAACACTTCTACTTCATCCACGATAGCGAATCCTAGTGTGGATTTTCAAAATGAGTTGAAATCTATCACGGAGACTCTAGCAGATCTCAAGATCAATGTAGTACAGTTGTGGGAGAAGAGGAATCAGAACGTAGTAGGAGGCTCTAGGGGGTATGGAAATTATCCTCCAAGAGGAAATCCACCTTCAGGAAACTTTGCGGTTTCTTGCTTTTCTTGTGGAGGTCCTCATTTTCAGAGGAATTGTCCTAACCCTCGACAACATGATGGAGTTCGGCACAACAACAATGCACCGGCCACGCAACAAGCCAAGGATAAGGGAGTAGCATCCATTGATGTATTCCCTCATCAATGCACTTTTGAGAAAGGGGAGAGCTCAAAATCGAAAGTGGATATCCTTGCTCATGAGAAGAAGCGGGCCCGATTTGCGGACGAGTCGATTTTCATGGAAGACACGCCAAGTCGAAGTACACGGTCAAGTGGAGTGAGTCAACCAAGAGTACCAAGGAAGAAGTTGGGCATGGATGACTTTTCCATTTCATCTTCTCAAGCTAAGTATGACGTGGTGGAGGATGTAGGAAATCAGAAGGCCAATATAACAGTTGGTCAGCTGATTGCCTTGAATCCAGCCATTCGGAAGGAGTTAAGAGGAGGTCTTATCTCCACAAGGACCAAGAAGCGGAAATCTAAGGGGAAGGCTCACATGACCAATGTGGGAGTTGGGGTGGTGGATGCGGCTGCTTCGGAGGTATGTACACATGCTTCAAAGATCGAAGTGAGGATCAATGGACATGATGTATCAGATGTGTTGGTTGATGGTGGATCGGCTGTGAATGCCATGTCTGAGAGGTTGATGCAGAAGTTGGGTATGCAACCTTCTAGACCTTCTAGCATAATTGTTGGTATGGCCAACAAACAGAAGGTAAGACCACTGGGGGTGGTAGACAAAGTTGTGGTTAGTGTGAGGGGAGTGCAAACTTTGCTTTCCTTCCAAATTCTCAAGGAAGCTAGCTACGACTTGCTGTTGGGACGTCCTTGGTTGAGGGCGGTAAGGACTACGGACCGATGGCACAAGGGCTATTTGAGGATAGGCCCAAAGAACCATCGAGTTAAGGTTCCTTTGACGAGAGGAGGGGAATCCACCACTGACTCAGATAGACCAACTGACGAGTATTGGGAATCTGAGAGTGAAGAGAGTGGTAGCTTTTCAGAAGTTGACACAGACATCTCAACTTCTGATCAAGAAACATCATCGGAGTACTCTTCTGATGATAATGTTCAAGTACAAGTCATTGCTGCCATGGAGTTGTTGCCTAGGCCTGGAGTGAAGAAAGATCCTGACAAAGTGGAGATGAGCGAAGAGGAGGTGTGTCGACGACTGTCCACTCTCAGGTTTGGTCCCAAGGTTACCAAGGAGGAAAAGGCAAAGTTTCTGGATATATTTCGCAAATATATTCATGTTTTTGCCTTTAGTTACAAGGATCTTAAGCATGTGACGTTGGAGACTCATCGCATCGAGTTGGAGGAGAAAGCTCGTCCTATTCGGCAAAAGCAACGCCGAATAAATCCACCTACGGCTCTTGTGGTGAAGGAGGAGATCGACAAGCTCAAGGAGGCTGGCTTCATCTACGAGGTAGAAAATTCTGAATGGGTGTCTCCAATTGTGATAGTGAAGAAGAAGAATGGTAAGCTACGAGTGTGCGTAGATTACAAAAAGTTGAATGCTGTCACAAAGAAAGACTACTATCCCTTGCCTTTCATAGATGAGATTCTAGAGGAGGTTGCTGGCCATGAGTGGTATAGTTTTGGAGATGGTTATAGTGGCTATAACCAAATCCAAATTGCCTTAGAAGACCAACTCAAAACAACTTTTACTACTCCATGGGGAACCTTCGCTTTTAGAGTGATGCCGTTTGGTCTATGTAATGCTCCTGCCACTTTTCAAAGGTTCATGAATAGAGTGTTTGAACCTTTCATTGGAAAGTTTGTAAGGGATTTCATAGATGATTTTTGTGTTTACGGGAGGAAAGCGGATCATTTTGATCATTTGATCAAAATACTTCAACGGCTGGAGGAAGCTAAGGCTTCACTCAATCCAGAAAAATGCATTTTTGGATGTGAGGAAGGCCTATTGTTGGGGCATATCATCTCCAAGAATGGTATAGCGGTGGACCCAGAGAAGGTGACACGGATCATGGAGTTACCTTTTCCGGCGACTTTAACCAAGTTGAGGCAATTCCTTGGTATGGTGGGGTACTATCGACGGTTCATCTTGTCCTTCTCCAACAAAGCTCATGCCTTGACAAATTACATGAAGAAGGGAGTGGAGTACGAACTCATTTTCAAGGATGAAGCTGCAAAGACGGCGTTCGAAGTTCTCAAGAAGGCGTTGGTGACGGCTCCAATTTTGGCGAAACCGGATTGGGGTAAACCTTTCATTCTCTACACAGATGCATCAAATATTGCTGTAGGATGCACCTTGAGTCAATTAGATGATGAAAAGCATGATCATCCAATTGCCTATGCTAGTAGACAAATGGTTCAAGCGGAGAAGAACTACTCAGTGACAGAGAGAGAGGCGTTAGCTGTAATCTTCTCACTTAAGAAGTTTCGACATTATTTGTTGGGTGGGAGATTCACTATAGTGACTGATCATAAGGCTTTGAAATACATTTTCAACAAGCCTAATGCTGAAGGGAGGATAGCTAGATGGAAGCTACTACTAGCAGAGTTTGATTATACCATTGAGGATAGACCTGGAAAGAAGCATGCTAATGCGGATTTGATGTCGAGAGCATATGATGATGGAGGAGATCAGTCAGTAGATGACACCTTTCCGGATGAGGACTTGCTAGTCATGGACACGGTGACAACAGTACCGGAGGAGTACAAGGAAATTTGGGATTTCATCTCTAAAGGAGAGTTTTCTCAAGGAATGCATCAAAGGGAGAAAAATGCATTAGTGAAGAGATGTCAACCATATATGATCATGGAGAAGGTACTTTTTCATCAAGGAGCTGACGGACTTCTACGAAGGGCGGTTGGGAGAGGAGAGGCATTACAACTCATGAAGGAGTTTCATGATGGTGCAGTATGTGGAGGACATTTTGCGGGGAAGGTAACTGCCTTCAAAATTCTTGATGCTGGTTATCATTGGAAGGGTATTTTTAAGGATTGTGTGGAATATTGCAAAAGTTGTGATGTGTGTCAAGCTTTTGCTAAAAAGTCCATGAAAACCCCTCCTATGATTTCTGTACCAGTGTTAGGTCCTTTTGAAAAGTGGGGAATAGATTTTGTAGGTCCTTTGAATCTTACTCCTCGAGGGAATAAGTTCATTGTGATAGCTACAGATTATCTTACGAAGTGGGTAGAGGCAAGACCACTTAAATCTACTAATGAGAAGGAGGTTGGTAGATTTTTATATGAGAGAATCATTACTCGATTTGGTTGTCCATTGGAGTTAGTATCAGATAGAGGAGGAGAATTTGTGGGAAGTATGATTCAAGCCATGTTGGAGCACTTTTCCATCAAGGCTCGAGTGACCACTTCCTACAAACCTAACGCTAATGGGTTGGCGGAGCGGACCAACTACACTTTGTGTATGATGTTGGCCAAGGATGCAGACATGGACGGGAGTAAACACAATTGGGACAAGAGGCTCCATGCTATCTTATGGGAGTATCGCACAACATGGAAGACATCTACTGGATACTCACCTTTTCGGATGGTGTATGGAGTTGAGTCAAAACTTCCCATACAGTTTGACTTGACAACATTCACAACAATCCAGCAAAGGTTGAAGAAATCAAATGGAGCAGAAGCCATCAAGTCTCGCCAACAACAATTGATGGAGTTGGAGGAAGCTCGAGCACTAGCCATGGTACGAGTGGAGCGGGCTCAACACTTGCAGAAGAAGTATCACGACAAACGAAGTGGAAACCAGAACTTGAAGCCGTTCAAGGAAGGTGATTGGGTGATGCTCTTTGATGCAATTAGATACAAGAGAGCTAGGAAAAAGTTTCTTCCTAAGTATTTTGGACCTTTCATAGTTGAGAAGGTGTGGGGAAATTTCACTTATGACATCAAGGAGTTAGGAGGACGTCACTTCGATCGAGTCAACCACGACAAGTTGAAGTTATTCCATCGAAGATCAGATTCTTTCACTCCGAGGGCGTAGTGAAATCTTAGTCCGGGGGTAAATGTAAGACCGGGTGTTGCACATATGTACTAAGTCTTAGAAGTGGTCAAGGGAATAAGGATGATTAGCCAAGGCATAGCTAAGACTAGCTAGTTATGACTAAACTAGTTAGTTATAACTAAGTTTATCTAGTCATGACTAAGTTTAGCTACAATGTCTATAGTTGGCGGAGTAATTAGCGGAGTTCTAGAAGAATGGAGTGAGCACTTCTATTTTGTCTTTTACAAGGAGTGAGCACTTCTATTTTGTCTTATACAAAAGTTCTAGATTCCAAGGGATTAGATATTTGACTAGAAGCTTGGATTTGATTGGTTTGACTAAATGTATGAAAGATGATTGGCTAGACTAAGTCTAATGTTGACTTAGTGGCTAGGAAGCTTGTAGAAGTTTAAAAGCTTCCAATGGCATGTCGCCACCTCAACCTTGGATTCCGGAAGCTTCTAGAAGGTTTAGGTAGGCCAATGGCATGTTGCCACGTAGAGAAGGTTAGTCAAACTTACCTAGGTAAAAGTAAGTTAGGAGAAATTACCACATGTTACTATGGTAACTTCTCAAGTAGTATAAATAGAGAGGTAGAGTAGCACCTCTCAAGCAAGTTTGGAGAGTCATGTGTGAGGACTTGTTTCAGTAATGAAGGAGTGAAGTTTTTGAGTATCTTGGAGTATCGACGTGTGTTTGCATTTATGTGAAGAGGGTGATGTGAGGAGAGTTGTGTGTGAGTTGGAGTGATACATGAGAGTTTGTAAGAGAAGGTGTTTGGGACATGAGTGAGAGTATGAATCTTAGTCTTCTAGAACCATGATGCGCTACCACAAAGCCATCAGAGGTAAACCTGAGTGAGAGTCAGCCCGGAGGTTGCAGAGCGGAAGTAGAATGAGCGGGCGGGCGAACTCCAAGAACGCAATGACGAGACCGGGCCGATTGCGGATGCTGCCGCTCCGTCTACCACAGAACGGGCTGCGCGCTTTCGAGGAGCGCTTGATAGCAAGAAAGCTCGATTTCCTGCTATGGGGATGGAACTACATCTGTGCGGATATGGTGCGCGAGTGGCTAGAGCCACAGGGACCACCCTCGCGCGGATTGCGTCCGCATGTTGATCGGTGGACAGTCCAAGATTGGGCGCAGGCATTGGGGAGATGTGCCGGCATGCCAGGGCACCTCCTCTTCAACAGTGAGAGCATCAAGGTGACCAAGCAGGAAGAGGCGCAATTTGTGGAGCTGTTCAAGACCGGGAGGTCTACCAAGAATGGGTACAGGACCCGCGATTACAAGGATCGATTCCGCCGGACTTTGTCCACGGCGCTGATGCAATTACTGCAGCCACACCGTGCCTGCTACATCACATTGTGGCAGGTCTCTTTTGTGGAGTGCGTCATCGAGGGAACTCCAATTCACTGGGCGAGCATCCTGCACAGGGTGATGCGACAGCACGCTTTTGAGGAGAAGGGGGGAACTCTAAACCATCTCTCTCCTTTCCTCATCAATTTTTATCGACAGCGGAATTGTTTGACAGCGGCGGAGCTTGCGCGTTTTCCGCCGTTGTCCGTCGACCATCCCGGGAAGTATGTGCGGGAGAATGAGGTCGACACTGATGCAGAGGAGTCACCGACTTCTACTCCGTCAAGGCGGAGGAACAAAGGGAGGAACACTCCTGCAGCACGAGCGCCGCGGAAGCGGCGATGGAGAGAGGAGTCCGAAGAGGAGCAGCATCAAGAACCCTCTGCTCCCATTCGACCACGGCCGTTGTACGAGTCATACAGCCGGCCGAAGCAGAAGGCGCGCAGACTGGTGTTACCAGCCAACAGCGCGGACACGGCGACGATTGCGACGGAGAAAGGAAGTGCGTCGCCAGAGAAGAACGAGGGAGCGCGGACGTCCGCAGGAGCAACGGACCACGCTGCAGCCTCGACGGACGAGAGGCCGCCTACGGGCCAAGGGCCTCCGGAGTTACCACGTGCGTTGCGGACAGGTGTTCCGTTTGCGCACAGGCGAGCCTCCGCGGACGGGTGAGCCTCCGCGGACGGACGAGCCTCCGCGGACAGACGACCACAAGCGGATGTAGACCTACGCCTACGCATGGGAAGAAGCAGTCCGCCTGTGCACAGGCAGGAATCACCCCCGTTCCAACGTAGGAAGGGGAAGGAGCCGGCGGAAGAGCCGCCTACGAGACACTGGCCTTCGGGGCCAGACCCTCCGGCACACAACGCGCCGCGATTTGCGCCTTCGGCGCCAGGGCCTTCGAGCCGAGGAGATACGAGCAGGGAGCATGCGGAGGCCGCACCATCGGCGGGTAATCCGCCGGTAGATGCGCCTTCGGCGGTAGGACCTCAGGGCCAAGGGACATCGGGCGAGCGGCCCCCGGCCATGTCGCCTTTGGCGATGGACGTCCGCGGCGCTACGTCTGCGGCGGACAAGGCGCCGGCATTTGCGCCTGCGCACAGGCCAAGCACAGCCCCCGCGGACCGATCGAGGGAGCAGCAACAGGCGGAGGAGCGGAGTGACTGTCCGCGGGATGAAATTTCGGTGCGCGATGCGCAATCAAACCCCGCGCAGCCACCCTCCGCTCAATCGCCTTCGGCGGCGGACGTCGGCGGCAGAGAGGATATGGTAGACGACCAACAAGCGGGTGGCGAGGATGCAGCACGGGCACATTCGCCTACCGCCTTAGACATTTTGGCGAAGAGCAGCGAGGTTGGAGCAGTGCCTTCGAAGGCAGCACACGTCGACGACGTGCAGCCCCACTCGGGTCAGTCGCCGACGCAATCAATGGCGACTGAAATTCTCCACTCGGATGATGACGACGGAGGCTCCACCGAAGAAATGTCAGGAGCAGGGGACACCGAGGAGGAGGAGGAGGAAATTGTTGGAGCGCCGGCGGCGGCGCTCTTTGAGCAGGTGATTCCGTTGCTGAGGTACTTGGATCGCAAAGTCGATAAATACGCCGACCCACTTCAGCCGGGATCTTACATCGAGTTAGTGCGCAGGCGGACTCGCACTAAAGTCCACACCAGCAAGCTACTAGCTAGAGTGGACTAGGAGTTGAGGGAATTGAAGGAGAAGCATGAATGCTTGTGGGGTCAGTATAAACTCAATCAGAAATTCTACAAGTACTCCGAGAAGGTGAGGGATGGGAAACTAGAAGAGCTCACCAAGGAGCAGGTGAAGGTCACGGAAGCACTAATTTCTGAGCAGGCCCAGTGCGGATTTTGTCTGTGGTACCCCACTTTTGGAATTTTGCGGAAATTAAAACATTTTTGGAAAAAACTGTACCCTGGCAGCAATGTAAATAGCCTTCGGTGCATCAAAACAGAGTGAATCCGGAAGATCGCGGGGATTCTCGAGGGATCTTGTAGAATCTAGGATTTGGGGTGCAGCAGTAAGGATGGGCACCACCCTCCCTGCGAGCTCTGCAGTTAGGATCCCTGCGGCGCAAGGCGCAAAACCCGCCTTCGGAAGTTGCGTCCGCGGCGGTAGGGAAATCCTTCATATTTAGGTCAACCCTCGGGCGCCTTGACCAAGTTAGGGGCTCGATGGAAAGAGCTCGACGCACTGATTCCAACGAGTCCAAGAACGCTTGGAACGGATGAGGACTTAGGGAGTTATCCCTATTGGAAGATACGTAGACGTTCGCCTTCGGCGGAAGGAGTTCGCCACCGGCGGGAATTACGCCTACGCGGAAGGGGGATCAAGAATTGCCCTATGCGCGGACGAAGGAAGTTCGCCTGTGCACAGGCGAAGTAGGGTTTGGGGAGGCGCGAAGTCCGCCTACGCACAGGCGTTCGCCTGTGCACAGGCGCTTCGGCGTCGGCGGGAAATCCGCCTTGGGCCCTAGAAATGCGCCTTGTGAGGTAGAAAGTGTACGGCGCCTTCTGCGCTAGCACAGCGCCGCGGACGAGCAAGGAGCCGCCAGAATAATCAAATCCGTACGGACCATGCGGACGGGACGGGTGGATGCGCTCTTGGACGGATGGAGTTGCGGCGGCGGAAGCGCCGACGAAGAGACAAGGAACGGACAGTCTGGACGGAGACGGCTGACCACGGTCAACGCCTTCCGCGCCAGCGCGACGCCGCGGACGGAATTCGCCTGCGCACAGGCGAGCGCCTGTGCACAGGAGGATGAAGTTCCGCGCCGGCGGAGAATCCGCCGAGGAGTCTGCCTGCGCACAGGCAGGAGTTGAACTTTTGTCCGACATGCGGACACACGCGTCGAGGCAGAAGGGGATTGGCTGAGGGGCGGTACGAACAAGTGTACCGCGCAAGGCGGAAAACTCGCCTTCGGCGCTGCGCTCCCATGTCCGCGGGGTAGTACGCTCGCGGAGTTCAAATCCGCCAATTCGAGCGTGAGAGTTTAATCGGCGACGGCGGAGCGTGAAGCCGCGCGTGAGAGCGAAGACCGTTCCAGCGTAGAGCCGGCGCGGCCATCAAGTGAGACGTCCTCCACGAGCAAGAGCCGACCATGACCTTCGACCGAGCGGCGGAGAGCGTCCCATTCTTGAATTCGCGATTCCAATCTCTTGTGCGAGCTGCGCGCGTCCATCTGCTGGCTGCTAAACATTCTCGACGTCGCCGCACAGGGGATTTCTTGGTGATTGAGGGAGAAGTGAGTGCGCGTGATTTGGAATTGAGGGCGATTAGAGTTTGCCGAGAGAGAAAGGAGCTCGAGCGGTGCAGAAGTAGAATGAGCGGGCGGCGGGGATGCAGCACGGGCACATTCGCCTACCGCCTTAGACATTTTGGCGAAGAGCAGCGAGGCTGCAGCCGTGCCTTCGCAGGCAGCACACGTCGACGACGTGCAGCCCCACTCGGGTCAGTCGCCGACGCAATCAATGGCGACTGAAATTCTCCACTCGGATGATGACGACGGAGGCTCCACCGAAGAAATGTCAGGAGCAGGGGACACCGAGGAGGAGGAGGAGGAAATTGTTGGAGCGCCGGCGGCGGCGCTCTCTGAGCAGGTGATTCCGTTGCTGAGGTACTTGGATCGCAAAGTCGATAAATACGCCGACCCACTTCAGCCGGGATCTTACATCGAGTTAGTGCGCAGGCGGACTCGCACTAAAGTCCACACCAGCAAGCTATTAGCTAGAGTGGACCAGGAGTTGAGGGAATTGAAGGAGAAGCATGAATGCTTGTGGGGTCAGTATAAACTTAATCAGAAATTCTACAAGTACTCCGAGAAGGTGAGGGATGGGAAACTGGAAGAGCTCACCAAGGAGCAGGTGAAGGTCACAGAAGCGCTAATTTCTGAGCAGGCCCAGAATCGGATTTTGTCAGAGGAGCTCGTGCGACAGACGCGGTTGTTGGAACAGTGTCAGCTCGCACGGCAGGCGGATGAGGATGTAATCCGCAGGCTACAGTCAGAGTGTGGCGAATTGAGAGCGCAACGTGCTGAGGCCGAATCGCAATTAGTGATAGCTGAAGAGGATCGCAGGAAGGAGGCAGATCGCACAAAGGTGGAGACGGCGAGGCGTGTCGCCCACTGTCTCAAGGGCTACGCCCACTGGGAAGTGGCGGCGCAGGAGAAACTCACACTGCGTGAGTTTGAACTTCGCGCAGCTGGGTTGTTGTCAGGCGACAGTAGGAGTCGGCGGAAGGTAGCAAAGAAGCTCGATGCTTTTCTGTCGAGGGCGCAGGATACCATGTCCGCCCTCGAAGTGGAGGTGTCCGCGGCGTTGCAACGATTGGGGCTGCGCAGTCGAGCGGAAGACTGGCAGGGTAGGGAGTTAGTGCGCGGCAGTCCGTCGCGCAGGAGACGTAGCACAGGTTCCGCGGAGTGTAGTGTAGCGTGGTCCCGTGCAGGCGTGTAGCATAGTGCAGTGTAGTGTTAGGTAGGACTTAGAAGGTATAAAATATTTCCATGCGTTTTGCCTGGGGTTCTTTCCCATCAGAAGTGCAGATCAGGAACCCATTTCCTTTGCGTGTTTGTGTCCTTGAGCTCTGTCACCACGCACGAGGAGTTACAACTTAGCGTTCCGCATTTTGTAGCTGAAGGCCTGCGGCCGAATGTTCAGAGCTAGTACATTGGTTAGAGACTTGAGTAGTTCGGAACTGCACCTGCGGGTGACTGCCGATGCTCAGAGCCAGTGACTAGTTAGATACTTGAACAGTTTCGCCCCTACACCTTCGAGTGTTTCTTTCTGATTGTACTCCTTTGGGATTTTTCCCCTGAATGCCAAAGTGAAGTTTTGCTACTTCGTGTAAGCCTTGGTTGTAAATTCAGGTTACGCTGCAGCAGGTGCCTTGAGGGTAACCCCTGTAGTATTTCTGGGAATGACAAGTGCCTGAGAATTCAAACTCTTCAATAGACTGTTGTTGTGTTACAGGAATGTTTCACAGTGAGTCCTTCAGTGCGGACCTGTGTTCTCTGCGCGTTTTGTGAGTTGAGAGTGTTGTTCACCGCGTATGAGTGACTTCGATCCGAAGTAGGCAGTCCAAACCGGGTTTCCTACGCTAGCAGCAAGCTAGTGGAAGCGTTGTAAAAACCGGAGTTGGAAGTCACTACCCGCAGCTTCGCTGAGTGTACTCTTGAGAGACTTCCCCCCTGAAATCTTGAGTAGAGGTCCTAACGGATCTCTGGGTTGTGTTTCTGTAGTTTCAGGTGTGTGTGTGTGTGTGTACGCTGCACTGTGCGACCTCCGAGTGCGCTCCGAGTGGACACTTGCAGTATTTCTGGGAGTGACAGTCGCCTGAGAATTCAAACTCATCAATAGTCTGTTAAACGTGACACTTTGTACCCTGTGTGTTCCTCTGTCCCTGTGGGTTCGACCTTTCTACCACTATATTGCAGTTTTAGCCTTTAGTGGGTTATTACATTGTCAGAGGAGCTCGTGCGACAGACGCGGTTGTTAGAGCAGTGTCAGCTCGCACAACAGGCGGATGAGGATGTAATCCGCAGGCTACAGTCAGAGTGTGGCGAATTGAGAGCGCAACGTGCTGAGGCCGAATCGCAATTAGTGGTAATTGAAGAGGATCGCAGGCGGGAGGCAGATCGCACAAAGGTGGAGACGGCGAGGCGTGTCGCCCACTGTCTCAAGGGCTACGCCCACTGGGAAGTGGCGGCGCAGGAGAAACTCACACTGCGTGAGTTTGAACTTCGCGCAGCCGGGTTGTTGTCAGGCGACAGTAGGAGTTGGCGGAAGGTAGCAAAGAAGCTCGACGCTTTTCTGTCGAAGGCGCGGGATACCATGTCCGCCCTCGAAGTGGAGGTGTCTGCGGCGTTGCAGCGATTGGGACTGCGCAGTCGAGCGGAAGACTGGCAGGGTAGGGAGTTAGTGCGCGGCAGTCCGTCGCGCAGGAGACGTAGCACAGGTTCCGCGGAGTGTAGTGTAGCGTGGTTCCATGCAGGCGTGTAGCGTAGTGCAGTGTAGTTCTAGTTAGGACTTAGAAGGTATAAAATAGTTCCAGGCGTTTTGCCTGGGGTTCTTTCCCAATTTCGGAAGTGCAGATCAGGAACTCATTTTCTCTGCGTGTTTGTGTCCTTAGTTCTGTCACCACGCAAGAGGAGCTACCACTTGGCGTTCCGCATTTTGTAGCTGAAGGCCTTCGGCCGAATGTTCAGAGCTAGTACATTGGATAGAGACTTGAGTAGTTCGGATCTACACCTGCGGGTGATTGCCGATGCTCAGAGCCAGTGACTAGTTAGATACTTGAATAGTTTCGCCCCTATACCTTCGAGTGTTTGTTTCTGATTGTACTCCGTTGGGATTTTTCCCCTGAATGCCAAAGTGAAGTTTTGTTACTTCGTGTAAGCCTTGGTTGTAAATTCAGGTTACGCTGCAGCAGGTGCCTTTGGGGTAACCCCTGTAGTATTTCTGGGAATGACAAGTGCCGGAGAATTCAAACTCTTCAATAGACTGTTGTTGTGTTACTGGAATGTTTCTCAGTGAGTCCTTCAGTGCGGACCTGTGTTCTCTGCGCGTTTTGTGAGTTGAGAGTGTTGTTCACCGCGTATGAGTGACTTCGATCCGAAGTAGGCAGTCCAAACCGGGTTTCCTACGCTAGCAGCAAGCTAGTGGAAGCGTTGTAAAAACCGGAGTTGGAAGTCACTACCCGCAGCTTCGCTGAGTGTACTCTTGAGAGACTTCCCCCCTGAAATCTTGAGTAGAGGTCCTAACGGATCTCTGGGTTGTGTTTCTGTAGTTTCAGGTGTGTGTGTGTGTGTGTACGCTGCACTGTGCGACCTCCGAGTGCGCTCCGAGTGGACACTTGCAGTATTTCTGGGAGTGACAGTCGCCTGAGAATTCAAACTCCTCAATAGTCTGTTAAACGTGACACTTTGTACCCTGTGTGTTCCTCTGTCCCTGTGGGTTCGACCTTTCTACCACTATATTGCAGTTTTAGCCTTTAGTGGGTTATTACAACTCGTATATAGAATATGACTTTAAATATGTATATCAAAGTTTGATCTTCTAAGATTTTGAAATTAATATTAAGTCCTTGTGAAGCAAAGTCATACATGTTTAACTTGATAGTAATATCAATATTGATATTATATTTCTTTAAAAATTAAAACAACTTGTAACATTCAATAAGTAATATTAAGGTTTATCAGATTTGAATAAGGAGGTATAATTTCCCTAAAATATATGTTAATTTACCTTTTTTTTCCAAATTATTAAACATAACATCCAAAACAGAAAAAATATTCATATTTTGAGATTACTTAAGATTAATTTTTTTCAATCTCTTTATAAATGATTCGGTCAATTTTAATTCTAAAGATGCATATGGACAATATTCATCAAATTTTTCAAAATTTTGCAACAATTCTGACGTTTTAATCAATATTAGATGCAAAAAATCATTTATATTTGAATGAATTTTTTTGGAACTTATTTTATGGCTTTACAAGGATTTTTTATTTTCTAGATTCATCTAAGGGTGTAGACGTAAAGTGTTCAATTGAATTTTATACGTCATACATTATTGAAGAAATTGTTTCTCATCATACTTCATTTGTATGTTTCAACTTTGTAACTTAAAAAAATTTCTATTAAGGATTTTGATAAGATTTCATGTATTAATCATTTTTTCCAAACTTAATAATCTATTTATCAAAGTCATATCTTTCTTTCAAGAATTTTCAATTATTATTCTTGATATCATGAAATAATATTCACATTATCGATTGTATGACAAATAAAGAAGATTTTTTTTTTACCAAAACTTATCATATATCGGCGATATAATATCGCCAATCATTGTTTCGATGTGTATGTTTTATGCAAGGTCTTATTGCTACTTATGCCTTCGTGATATAAGAATACAATTTCCGAAGCAGTTTGACGATTTTTTTAAATCATAGCTTAACTTTGAGAGGTGTCAAATTCTAGCTATGTTATCTGGAAAAATTATTTTCTGCTAATCAGATGATACTTGAAAAACATATCTTCATGTGGAAGTGGATGTAAGAACATGCTTGATCGAGTTCAACCATGTTGATAATGATGCAGAGTAGCCACTATCATCAAAGGACCATAGATGATGATCATAGTTGTCTAATTAGGTTCATATTTGATTAAAATTGATTTTTTGAAAAGCTTCTGACACTTTTTACACAACATAAATGTGTAGCATTACGATTTCATCTTGACTCTAAGTTAATCAATACGTGGTACAAAAGAAATCATGCTTGTAAATGCAACGACATCTTCAACACATGGTTGAAAATTTTAGAAAGTGCTGTCTATTTTAATCGTGCGTGTGTGAGCATGTTTGGATGTACAAATCGTACTTTTGACGCGATGTCTCCATGCATGGGACTGACTGCTGCTAAATGGTGTGGTCCAGCTCCCTTCCAGCCACATAAGTGGATGCTCGACCTTCATAGCCAGTCTAGCATGAACTATACTTAGGTACTTAGCACGGGGGTTCTCATCCCAGATTTTAGGAAATCATACAATGAAGACGGTCTCGTTAAGATGACACGACAAAGTTCGATTCTCCTTCCAATGCTGCCTTCCAGACAACATTCGAATCTGCTGTCTGTTTAGTATAAGGTCATGACTTTGTTAATCATGCCATACAACTAGTACAACGTTGTCTCGAGCATCTGTCTTTGGCTGTAGGATAAGGCTTATGACTTGCTCCAGTTAACGTGATCCATTCAGAGCCGAATTCCATTGAATGCTTTGTGGTGTTCTTTACTTTGTAGACAGATGTAATTACCGAAGGGGACATGCACGTACAAGTAGAGAATTTTTCATTGCCAATGTGCTAAATGTTCATTGGCATTCACTTTGATACCTTGAAAATTTCTTTCCTCAGTGAGGAAGTTCGCTGATAAGTTTCGTCAACGAACTCAAAGCTCAGAGCAGAGTAATCCTTCCTTCTAGCGAAACATTTCAGTCGTCTATACTGGAAGCTTGCTCCGAGCTCCCTGAGAATCTTAAGTGCATGAAGAAGTAAACGTTTCGAGGTGCATTTCAGCAGAATATCACCATCCTCACTTACCACTCTGCACCACAACTTGAACCCACGATTAGGAGCGGAATACAAATACCAGCATCTCGTAACTGGCACACCAGGAAGTAAGTGCAACAGGTCCTATCAGCTGCCTCGAGCCAGTGAAATTGTGAACATCGAGCTCGGAAATCTGTGACGACGTCTCAAGCCGAAGATAAGGAGAAAAGAGACTTATACTTCAGGCCACTCAACATTACGTTGTTACTTCTACTCGTCAAGGCGAGTTAAGTTTGCTGGAACCTCGTGGCCCAGAATGCGAGAAATGCGAGGAGTGGTAACCCTCCACTTCCAGGACTGAAAATCGTTCATGCGGTGTTCCGTGATTTTAGAAGGGCATACAAACCGTTTGCGTTGTCATGGGGTTGCACTTGATCTCCCGCCACAAAGTCGCCTCTATCCGCATGCTTGAGCTTGAACCTTGACGAGGATGTCAGCTGTCAAGAGGGCAGAGACATTCTATAAAAAGGCCCACTGTGCAACTCGTTTATGTTCCAGCTCTGTCTGCACTTATGAGAAATTTATGAGAGCAAACTCGCAGTCGCAATCAAGGACACACGCATTTGTCCACATTTCATGACTCTGATTCTGTCTGCAGCTGTAGCTTCATCTTGCATGCTACAAACTGAATTACCTTCACATCCCCAAAGGTAATTATAAACTTGAGCGAGCTCGAAGGGGAGAATCTTTGTGTGGGGACCAGACGCTATAAGGAGATGGTGATTAGTAACTGACTAAAAACTGGGTCTCGTCAGGCTGCCAGATTTGGTATCTCACTGTCTCCAAACTATTTTCGAAGAAATGCGTTTCGAAGTTGCAGTAACGAGACACCGGAGAACTCTTGAGTGAGTCCAAAACTGTTTAAGCTTTGCTTGAAATTTTGGCCGCGCGAGCGAGACTGATCACTGGTCACCTTGTACTTACAGCTCGACGCTTGTCAGAGAAATCTCGAGTTCGTGCACCTGATCTATGGGCATGAGATCTGGCCCAGGCAGATAGCGTGATCCAGTGACAAGGGCATGCAGACGACAGAGAGTGTTGTGCGAGTATAATAGAGCACGGGGCACATCTGTCTCTCCACACATCGACTTGCAGCGAGCCTGGAGAGTGGGTGGGGGGTGGGGTTTCTGCGAGTCTCGTCCGAATCACCGGCCACCGAAATGGCCTCGAGGACGATGGGTTGCGTGCAGCTTTTTGTTCTGATCTTTCTGGCATCGGCCGTGTTGAGTGCAGCGTTCCCGAAGGAGAAGAAGGAGAAGCCAGGACTTCCCAAGTACGAGGCTCCGGAGCACAAGAAACCAGCTTTCGAAAAGCCGAGGCACGAACACCCGAAAGCTGAAACTCCCAAGTACGAAGTTCCGAAATTCGATTTGCCCAAGCACGAGAAGGAGAAGGTGAAGAAGCCCGTGTTCGGGTTCCCGAAATTCGACTTGAAGAAGCCGAAGCACGAGAAGCCGGGATACAAAAAGCGAAAACCGGAGCACCCGAAATTCGAGCTTCCCAAACACGAAGCGCCCGAGTACAAGAAGCCAGAGTACAAGAAGCCGAAGTTCGAGGTTCCGAAGCACGAGAAGCCGAAATTCGTCGTGCCGAAATTCGAGAAGCCGAAGTACAAGAAACCCGAGTTCGATCTACCCAAGTTCGAAGTCCCGAAATTTGAGCTGCCGAAGCACGAGAAGCCAGGCCACAAGAAATGGAAAGCCGACCACCCCAAGTTCGACTTCCCCAAAGTGGATGTGCCCAAATACGAGCACCCGAAATTTGACCTTCCCAAACCCGAGGTCCCCAAATACGAGCACCCCGGCTACGACAAGCCCAAGCACTAGAGAGCCACACAACAACATGACAGCTGCTACTTCAAGAGGTTATGACTTTCCCGAGCGCTTGGAGGTCTCAGCATGCAATTAGCACTTACCGTCAAATCTGTGTCCGGCAGCAGTCATTTTGATGGTGTACTTCGTCACTGCAGGTTGACGCCTTTGAAGAAGGTGGGGACGAAGGACACCAAAGTCCCAGTACTGTAGTGAAAGCTTCACATTTAGACTCGACTACTGTATTTTAGTGGAAGCCTCGTTCGGAGTTGAACGTCGTCCTTCATCAGATCAGACGGTAGCAGATGTCTGTAGTTCGGAGCATCTCAAAGTATATAAATTTTTCCTCTCGGTCCATGTACTCTACATTTAATCCATTTTCTTAAATACGGTGTCATTTATTAGCCACTGCCGTGATATGCAGCCTCGTCTCTTGTTGTGGGTGGTGACTTTGCCAAGTTTTTCCCGTCTTCCATGCGTCGGAGCTTTCCTTTCTGTGTAACAAATATGTAAGTGATTTTCTAATCTACCGACGCGAAATTTGCACAAGGTGCAGCAAGACGTGCATATCCCACTGACAGTATATGTCTCTATGATGTCATTCTACTAAAATGATGAAGATAATAAAACACTGTGAAAAAGATTACTGTAAAAGTCTTCTCCATCGATAAAAATAAAATAAAAAATAAATAAAGAATATATAAAAATATATCACAGTGAATGAAAAAGAAAATATTGAAAGAAAAAGACACTGTAAAACTTATTGTATGAATATGAACATTAAATACTTTGGAAAAATTATACAATTGAACATGTACACTTGCAATAATATATGTTACACTGTTTATTATAAAATTTGTCTATTCCAAAAAAGCCAATTGCTACTTTGACATTTATATAATGGAAATGTAAACTCTCCTACTTTACCCCCTCAGCCTCTACACTAAATCGAATCCGCCTTCTAAATAAATATGGGAAAAAATTGAAGATACTACTGCCAATAGCCTCCATACGAAGTCTGACCAAACACGACATTTTCAGGCTTAAACACCTCTCGTTTATATTTTGGTGGAAATATTATGGCATTCATGATATTATTGTGGTCGAAGTCATACATCAGCTTGGTCACGTCAGTATGTACATGTTAATATATAGGTGAAAAATATAGCGCTGAGTGGTGGTGAAGAGTGTAGTAAGACTGGTGATGGACCCTCGAGTAGGCCAGTGACGAGTATGTATGTATATGGTGGCATGCAAATATTATTCATGCCACCAGCATGAGCAGGATTCCAACCACAATTTATCCAGAGCTGTATGCACTCCTGCGTGACTTCGGGCCCGGATGGTGACGATGGGGCTAGCGCAATCCATGATTGACCTAGAGCTCATTTGGAATATTTGTGTATAAGCTCAATCTTTTCGTATAAGGTGTAAGATCAGTATAAGATCACTCTCAGTCTGAGCGTGAGCTTATTCTCTACCATTCTCAGATTTCGAGGATCCTCCCCGGTGTCTGGCGGCAGCCCACAGCTGTATTTTGACGAAAAAATGTCAACTGGGGATAAGACAGAGACACGCGAATAACTTGCTTCCGTGCTGTTCTCGATTTTTTCCTCATCCACAGGCGATTTGAGTGACAGGTCAACTGTTCTGACGCCATTGTCAGGTGTTTGAAAAACCGATGTTCGAATATCATGGTCTGACGAGTTCGTCTACGAATAAATCAATGAGTTTATTTCAAGTCCACGAAAAGCGGGAAGGGTGATGGGACACAAGAGCAATTTCAGCAAAACCCCAGAGATTCATCTACTTGAACACGAAGATCACGACCAGATGTACGAACCAAGAGGTAGTAATTTTGTTTCAAACTTTCAACAAACCAGGGTTACTCTACTTCATTATTCAATGGGAAGAACTTACTGCCCCTCAACAGTTAACCTGTGGTCGAGCCCGATCGCAATGTATCACCTCACAAAGCATCACCTCACATGTAATGCGCACAGTCATACCAGCTGATCGTCGATCATGCTTCAAATCTGACCAGAACATTTGAAAGTTGAGACTCTTAATAGACTGATGATGAATCATTTTCTAGGTTTTATTTGCAAATTAGATCTATTACAGTGTTTGTTGTTCCTTCCTGTAATATTCGTGTTTCACTTCGACGAGTTTTGTTCAATTGAAGATGATGTACAAGGAGTTGCAGTGAATGAGTTTGCAGATTTGGCCCTTGCTGCATTTACAATAACCTCAGAATGCCCTTATAGCTTATACTCCATTCCCCTTGCACTTGTTTCCATTTCTCGAAACCTAAAACTAAGGATTTATGTTTCTAACTAAATGTTAGCATGAATTTGCTTTCACAGAATGCTTGCATAGAGACTGAGAAAGGTCCACTTCTTGCAAGCAATGATGAATTTGTACTGTAAGTCCATAGTGCTTGTTAAGTAGAAAAGAGTTGGAAGAACTCAACAGGTGATGGTTTTTCATCCACATGGGTAATGTAACGTGAATGTAACTTGATTTATTGCATGGCGTTAACGCCATGCAATAAAATAAGTACTGATGAATGTCAAAATCTATAAATTATCTGAGTTGAAAGCTTCTCTAAATTATATTTAGCAGAAATGGCCTTTTTAGTGAAATAAACTTAAAAACTCATTACTGGTTAGCATTGACTGTTAACTTGGTATTGCAGCTTCTTAAAGCACATCCTTCACTATAGTATACATTCTGTTTTCCGCAGCTCTCCCATATTCCCTTTCAGAATATCATTTGGTCTATCATCATATAGACGACCAAAACTATATCCCAAATAAAATCTTGCATTTTTTACTGGTTGTATACACAGAGTCAAAATATTATCAAATGAGCGGATAAAAGAAAACACCAAAAAAAGTTGACCAAAACTTGGCTCTGGGCCTAGCCTCCAAAGTTTTTTGCAATATTGAAAACCTGGCTTCCTCTAGGAAATTTGAAGATAAAGGATAAAAATATAATGTGGATTGGTTTCTAGGCCAAATTCTACTAGAGAATTGCATAAGTTTCTCTATCTTCGGTTTTGAATAAAGTAAAATTAGAATATCTGGTAAAGGTATGATTTCTGAACATATGTATTCAGTGCATTGTGTCGACTTAAATTAGATACTGGAAGCAAATTGCAAAGTAAAAAAATGCTCCTCAGTGCGAACCTTGATATCATTCTTGTATTTGTTTCAGCTCTCCTGACCAAGTTAGCTTAATGATTCTTTACAAGAGACTGTGGAACGGTTATACCGTATCAGTCATACCTGAGGGATGTGTCACTAGCACTTAATACTACGTGCCAAAATGTGCTTTATCCTGGCAATTTTTTACATTATCTCTGTGATTGGAAGTCCCCACTTCAGAAACTCAGGTCTCTCCTGGAAATGCTACACACTCCCTTCCTTTACCTTGTAGCGTTCCCGTACTTTTGGACCTACTTGTATCCAGCCAGGTCGTAAACGTTACTAGATGGATGGGATACTTGGAAGTAAGTTGACATCAACACTATGCTTTTTACTCGATTTCAAGAAAAAACTCTTTACTCCTTGACTTTTATTTTATATAGATATACAGACACGTACGTGTGTCTTCATCAAAATTTTCGTTATTTCATGCCATACTTGAACCTCTCCTTCGTAATTCTCGAGTGTTAGTTGCGTAGTCCAAGATCAGGTCATAACAACAGCCACTTGTATGGTCATAATATTCACCCCTACCGTGGAACAAAATGTTAGGAATGTTTCTTTGTAGAAAAAATTGGCCGGCGTCTATTTCATTTCCATTTGGCGGAACTGGCTAATGAGAGCCATGTATGATGAACTCAGGTAGGGGTGGAATTAAATGCTGATGATTGTATGTACTATGAACGTAGGCAGTGGTGAATTCTGATGCAAGTGAAGGGTATGTCATATGAGTTAGCCCATGGTGGATCTAGTAATGTAATGATGAGTAATGAGGTGTATTCAGTAAGAAATTAGGAAGTGATAACATCTGAAGGCAGTGAGGTTTATGAAAACTGAACTGAGAATGTTTTGGAGTCTGGTGCTAATGAATAAAGAGAAAGAGCACAGTGAAGTACCAAGGCAAAATCCATCCTAGCTCCAGGTTTTGGCCAAACACTGGCAAAATCTGACTAAAAAATGTTTGAGGAAAGATGTATCGTTTCAGCGATGACTTTGAATTATGGAATACGTAGATTTATCACAGCTGAACAGTGCGATGTCCGGTTCTGCCCTCAAATCTCTATTTTATGAACGCCCTCACTTGGAAAAACGAAGGAATCTGAGAGATAATTTGCACACCATGCATCACCATCTGTCAGTGTAGTTGATGCACCTATATTAATGTCTTTTATATTATTGTTGGAGCTTTTCTTTGTGGTGTCTTTTATTCCATGGCCTTTTAATGTTTTCAGGCTTGCACCTCAATACAATATGCAAATTCAACAGTCTTGAATGAAAAGTCAACAATTTCTTTACTTCATAAAATATCAATAGAACTGATTGGCATAAAACTGAAGCGGCAACTGAGAGTTTCTCCTTGTTATTAAGCTCTTTTTGTTTTCTACTTAGCTCGTCCGATATCAAGTTCTTTTCAGATTATGCTCTGGTAAAATGTTTTTCAGCAGATCTGTTTCATGTTCGCAGGAGGTTATAACACGAGATAGAATGATGCATTTGAAGGTCCATTTAGACGGAAAGGCTGATTGACTGCGACTTGATTTTCGCATTATTTCTGACTCTTCAAGAAGCAGTTTATGTGGGCTGTAGGTAATGCCAAAATCATTTTCTTCCTGTTGTTCCAAGCATCGACCGCTCTAAAATTTTAACTTTCCTGAAAATTTATGCCAAATGATGCTCAATTCATTCAACATGACGTTAACAACTTATGAAAAAATAGTTTCAGAAGGACATCTTTATAGATCGTAATTGTAGTCTTTATCTCCTACTACAGCCATATAACTAGGCGCTGGTTTGACTCACTTGACTATTGGAAGATTTGGGGCAACTTTTCCAACAGTGAAGATTGAGCAATCAAGATGTTATTACCATGTCTCAGTGTCCAAGAATACCAGCTAGGTGTGAATAGCTGAAGGTCAGACGATTGCACTTTGAAACTGCGCATGAAGACGAGAAGACAGGCAAGCAGATCCCCTAGACCTGAGTTTGATCGAAAACTTCTGGTGTGTAAGGTGGATTCTTCCTGGCTGTACGCAATCGTCACAAACAATTTTGGTCATCAACTTCATCATCGAGAGTAAACCAACCAGATACCCCGAATGTAATCAGTGACACTTATGAACTACCGGACTGCAAACTTCTCCTCAGGTAGTCCAGATCAGAGTGTTGAAGATAAGACGATGCATGAGACTGGAGTCACAAGTTCCGAGTAGAGAGAGA
This sequence comes from Marchantia polymorpha subsp. ruderalis, assembly GCA_037833965.1. Lineage (NCBI taxonomy): Eukaryota > Viridiplantae > Streptophyta > Marchantiopsida > Marchantiales > Marchantiaceae > Marchantia > Marchantia polymorpha. The sequence goes on from AP031357.1 coordinate 3,241,169, forward strand.
AATGAAGGTGCACACCTAATTAAGAGGAACAGATGAATATTACGATATTCTGATAACGAACGATTTTTGGTTCTCTTTGCCTGAAGCAGAATCTCAGAGACGCAAAACGATGGGATTCACTTACCCTTTGCTCCAGGGCTTGAAAATTAAATACGTCAGAAGGGGCAATTGAGGCCTCTTTCATTTTCAGCGCAGTTCATGAACAGCGAGTCCCATTTAGGAAACGTCACGTTTCCAGATTTTTCCCAGATCCTCTGACAGATGCAAATGTCTTGAACATCGTACATAGCGCCTAATGCATAGCAGCATTTAGCAGATCCTACACCTGTATTGACTTCAGATTCGTTACACTTCGCCAGCATCTCGTCAATGTATTCATCCGGAGTGTCACACTGTGGTGGATAATCCTCCTGATCTTGTGCATGTGCATACAGCACGGAAAAAACTGCTACTGCAACTATCAGATTGAACCCAAGGCTAGAGTACGAGAATCTGGCCATCTTCGACTGATTGGAAAGGTAATGTCTGCAAACTTGAGAGGTGAGGAGATGCTGAGAAATATGATTCCTGTGCGAATTTATAGTTTGAGGGGAAAAGATTTTTGTCTGCAGTGGCAGGAGAGTCCAGATAATTTCGTGTGAGAATATGCGTTCTGCCTTGGGCGACAGTCCATGTCAGAATCCTCCACGTTTGTGACAAGTTTGATTCACGTGGAAGGGCAGGAACGCTTCTAGCCCTGAGAGAGTAGCAGGCGATTATGTATCGTTGACTTCTACCCTTCTTGAACTCACACAGGTTTCTACAGTGTTGTTTCGAGTCTCGAGTTGTCTATTTGTGATATTTGATGATCTGAGTCAAAGCTCAAGAAATAAGAGCATGTTTAAAGCACTGAGAATTTCCGTATAATGACAATTGTATACAATTTACAATGACAATTTTTGGTGTAGAAACCAATCCACATTATATTTTTATCCTTTATCTTCAAATTTCCTAGAGGAAGCCAGGTTTTCATTCCACACTCGTGGAATGTGCCACAATTTGAAGCTAAGGACCGGAAAGGAAGACACCTTCGTGTTAGGGTCATTAAGTTTTTTGAAAGTCTAACCTTACTGCTTGAAGCAAGACAACATCCGTTCTCCAGATCGCTAAACAGATCAACTGTCTGCGTACGGAAATTGACCTCAAAATTCATTTCGTCTCAGCCTACAAGAATCATTCCTTTGGGGAATAATTCTTCTAATTTTAGTCCAGTTTGGTGCTAAATCAGTTGAAACACTAATATAAACCATATTAATAGCTGATCTTACTCTCACCATATTACTTAGCTGAAGTCTCAACTAGAAGACTTTTGAAAGTACGTGCTGGTACTGTAGTAAAGCAATCGCACGCTCGATATGGACGTGTAAGCTGCTAAACCTCTCAAGAGTAGGCGTAGAAAAATCTAGTTACTCTAGCATGCAAAGGTGACCGATTTGCCACTTTAAGTTGGATCTGATCATTCAGGTCACGATCTGCAAGGTTTCCAAGTGAGACAGCACGTTGCACGCCAGAGTCAGTACGGTAATTATCCAGCACCATAAGCAATATGTAATGTGGCAAACAGAGTTAGCAATACCTTTGTTCACCAGTTTGGATTTCCTCATATTCTTCAGACATAACGGTGAAGGCCGTGAGCGACCGATCCAAATCTTTACTTGGTAGCTTGCTGATATGAATCAGATGTGCAGCTTGTGGAAACTGTCACTTCAGAATTATTTGGTTTCTTGTACCTGCTTGTATTCCGAGATATGCTTCTGAAGAGACCCGCCACCTTATGATCTGAGTGATATCCACTATTTATAAATCATAGGCCACGTTACCCACTGACAATCTAAATATACCAGTTTTCAAGTGGGGTGATTCGCTTTCATTCTCTTGAGATTCTCTTCAGGATCTGATCTCCCTGCTTTTGTCAAGCTCAGGAATTATGAGCCTCAGACTTCTGAAATCACCATACCGAAGTCAACTTTGGGTAAGAACATAAATGAAGAGATGATTCTGAACAGTTACGCAGCCATGTAATGATTCCGATATCAAGAGTACAAAAATAAATTAAGGTTGTATTCCGGAACAAAACGTGCTAATTGTACCAGTGAAAGAAAGTGTGCAAACTGACCTTGTAGTAATATCGAGACCACTACGTGCGGTGTTCTACAGAAATTCCATATGTGTCTTTCTGGTCGATGATACTGATGGCGAAACGAGGGGCTCAGCTGACGATGGTTTCAGAAATATGCTATTTCAGTACTTGCTACCAACATACCATGAGCCAGACATGACAAGAAGTCTCGAGACAGACCTCGTGCACATTACCCACAAACTATTCATCTCCCTGCTAGATATTCAGCTCGTCCTCAATTAACATCTGCATGAAAACATGGACGTTGACCCGTGACAACAAGACACTGATGCAGCCGCCGACTGAGTACACAATGAGTGCTGCCGCCTTTCCCAGAGAAAGCTGCATTGCCAGACTTCATCAAACTTGGCATGCATTTCCGGTCATGGTTCAGTCAAACGTGAATATTTGTCACAGACGGAGACAAATGGTTACGACTAGTCAGATTTACGACAGGTTGGCCTGCGCAGCCCTGCCAAGAGGCGACACAAGATCAGGCAGATTTGTCATTCTATTCGAGACGATTGCTATATATCCGGTATAACAAGTCAGGGGTACGGCGAGTTAACCACAAACAAATTGACTTGCAGATCGATGGGACAGTCGCGCATTCTGATCTCAGTTTATAGAGAGAATAGATCACAGCAGCAGTCTTCATCCATCTCGAGTTAGAAACGAGTCTCACAAGTTTGTCTATCACTTGAAGAGTTGGGACGCAGATTGGCATACAGAGTCCAAAACATCCTCTCTTCTGCTGCACAAATTAAAAAATCCGTCAGAGCTCACGGAAAATTTAGATGCCAAGGCAGACCTATGAGATGCACACAACGCGTCTCTTCTCTCCTCTCACAGCTTCCTCGAGAGAGCCATTCTTCGACTGCACGTCCGATCTTTAACCCTTAATCTCGACATGCCTTTCCATTTTATGTATCCACGGCCTCCTGGCACTTAATCGCCTGCAATTCGATCTTCCGTGCCATTTCCGCTGATCATGAGACTCAGCGCTCATATCGTGAAGAGTGCTTGAGAATGCTATTGAAAAGGTCCAGGTTTCATTACAACTGAGCGTCGTTTGCTTACAGGTCAAAGGCATCAGCAGCCCAAGTCGAGGCCGGCCATGCTCGGCAAAAGAACTGGAAATGAAAAAAAATTGCGTTCCGATTATTTCCGATCGCGATGGGATCGGACTGCGTTGCGGATGGAGACCAGATCCCCCAGGCTCGGGTGGATCCCAAGGACTATGGATTCTTTCTTCATTGACAGCGATGGCCACTGGCGTCGCACATGTGCAGTATTACTTGTTACACGTTCATGTGAAACAGATAGAGATCTAGCGGAAGTAGCGAAGAGTCGGAGACTAATATTTTTTTACAGCTTCAGGGCCAAGCTTCAGTTCAAGCCTCGAGTTTCATGTTCCAACCTCTCAACTCTCTGCCCCGGCATCAACGAAATATTCTGCTCGGGTGAGTGCTCTGCTCTGTTCCATCCCCCACCGAAACTGAGCCAAAACAGCACGGACTCCATGCCTAGTTCTATTTCAAGGTGCTTCAGATTGTTGGTCTGTGTTCATCAAGCGGAATCGAATTGTTAAGACTTGAATGTATCTTTCGACGAGTACCTGTTTCTATTTGTGAGCATTGGAAACGGATTAGGCGCATTATCTGCGAACGGATCGTGCTCTGGTGATGGGGATTTTCCGTCGACATTAATCGAAGATGGATCGGAGGTAACCCGGAGTTCTATCCCCCCCCCCCCCGGAAGTCCTCTCCCTTACGTTTCGCGTGCACAGCGAGAAGGATGCGAAGAGCCCATCAACCCGTGCAAGGCCTGAACGAAACGGGTGGCAGGGCCTAGCCGCTCCACCTACTCTGTAGGTCTATCTCTCCCTCGCCTCCGTATAATTCGTTCCAGGCTCTCTTCTGTCCCTTTGTCTCGTTGCTAGTTGACTTTACCGCTACGACTTTGACCCACATTGCCCCGTTGCATCTTCAACGCACTAAAGGCCAGAGATACTTGAATTTGTGATAAGATTCATTTGCACTTTACAGACTTCATATTTCTTTGCTAGAGTGAGAATTCTATTCCTGAAAGTTGTCACTCCAGACGTTTAGGAATGAAAGATCGTTATAGTGAAGATCATATCATTTCGAGGTTTAAATAAATATATTTCATTCATGTTAAGGTAAAATTATTATTTTGTCTTTTTATCAAAATGATTCAAATTATTAACAATATATTACTAATATTCCTATTTCTAAATTGATTGTTTAATCTCTTAGTGAAATAAAATTTCAACTAAATTTTAGTAGATTAAAAATTAATTCTGTCTTAACAGAATTTATAAGCTTGACAACTAATCTCAAATAAAACATTATATGAATTTGAGTGATAAGATCAGTGAAATAATGAAGATGTCACCAATCATATGACGATTGTTAAATCAGATATCAACGAGCATGAAATAGCCAACAGTTAGGTCAGATTTGTAGTTATCATCACTTGCACTTCCATTTGAATTACGTCATGTTAGAGAAAAATTAGTCCTAAAAATAAGATGTGAATAATGATAAGTATTATATAGTTTATAAACATTTATGAAATATGAATTATAAACAAAAATTATTATTTTTACATGATATATAGATATTCAAAGTTTTTTCATGTTTTGATGTTTTCCATCCTATTTCAAAGATTTATATATGAAAAATTGATTGGTATTGATGAACGTATCATGATGCCAAATATTTTATTCATTAATTTGGAATGAAGAACAGTTTTATTTGAAGTTTTGTTACAAAGATACGAAGCAAAAGTTAAATCATGATAAGTACAAAATTCGTTGGTTAAATGCTGTGAATGAAATGAGTCGAGATTTGATTCAAAATGAGCATCATAAAATGATTTGACTCTTGAAATGAGTCAGGATTATTTTTGATAAACTCTGAAATTAATTGAAAATTATAATGTAGGTATATAACATAACAAAATAAAGATTAGAAATAACAGAATTATAGCAACCAATTTATGCATATATGCTACTTTGATTTATCATATGTTTGTGACTTCATTAAAGATTAACTAAAGCTACAAACAAATTAACAATTGAAATTATGATTTTGGGGCCAAGTTTTGGGTTAAGTGATCTTATTAGGGATTCAAGAAGCTATAAGGTGTTTAGAATTGAACTATATCGATTATCCATATTTATCAATGTATTTCTGCATCAAAATATAACTAAGTTTTTTCTTAAAATGAAAATATATATTTACATGGATTTTGGATTTTGAATATTATTTTTGCTTTCAGAGAGGAAAAGATTGATTAGAAATAAAATATATTTTTTAGTCATTGAAGGTACTTTAATATTTTATAATTTATGCTTGAAATTACTTTGAGCTTAAAACATAAATTTTAATGCTTTCCGTATGTATATTTTTATTTCCTTATTAGGATAATAATTTAACATTGTAAGAAATCTAAACTAAAGCATGACAATTATACCTATTGACATAAATGAAAATGAAATAAGTTTAGGATTGATAAACTATCTTAAGATAACTTAAGAAAATAATCTTGCAGAGAAAATTTTGTTAGTTTAAAACTTCACAATGAACTAAAAATATATTTCATGAGATTAAAAAAAAATTTGTACATCAATATGATTCCTCAAAAAATGTCAAGTTGATTCAATTTCTATATTGAACGGTCATACTGAATCTTAAAAATTTGACACATTAATACTTTTACCAGGAAATTTGAATGAGATTTTTTCACTTTGAAATAAACTTATATAAATTGAATACTCTCCAAATTCTTATGAAGGTTCGATATTTCTGTCAAATTTCAAAAACTTATATATTTTACGTATTTGTATCAATTATTTAGCATATTTCTATCACATGACACAAATATGACGACATTATTTTGTTTCAAAGTAAAACACCAGTTTGTCAGCATGAACTGTTACGATGCAAGCCATTCATAATAGACATTTCGGAAAGATTTTTGTGTCTGAGGAAATTAAGTTTTGTCTTAGCGCATGAAATAGGAGAATAAGCTACTTACCTCGATTGTGTCCCTACCAGCATTTATTGATGCACATAAATAAGCTTCGAAAGTTTACAAACTGTACTGGTACTACGCAGTAGTAGAGTTCGTGGCAAGCTCACCAGAATGTGTAATGTATGATGAAGGTATGTACAAGCTTGCAATATCTCTTGACCACATCCGCCAATGTTCAACAGTGTGGAAGTGCTCATCGACGCAAATAATTTATTCGTCCATATGATCACCGATTCTCATGGTTTTGCTTACCTCGCCTTACACGTCACGATGACTGAAGCTTTGCCCTCACTACTAGATACGAATATATATATATACTCTCGTCACGACAAAGTCAATCCAAGATCTTGAAGCTATGTGGTACTTCTATTCGCAGCCACACTTCACAAGGCAGGGTGTCCGAAGACATCGACAAACCACGTAATCAAATCTCGAAACATTTGTGTACGTCACTGTGTACGTCGGATGTGGAAACACAGGCAGCGGCAGGAGAGCGTGTTCATGCAGTACAACAATCGTAGAGTATTAAAATACATTAGACTTGCAATAATTTAACATACAATGCGCTTCCCTTCCTCTTAAACCGGCAATGGCCATGGGCACAACTCCAAACATGAACGTACCACGCTTCTGATTTTACGAGAGGTGAGGGGAAACTCCGGTCGCCTAACCCGTGCACACGATAAATCTAGAGCTGAGAGCTGCAAAAGCAGCCCTCCAACTCTAAGTCGGAGCAAGTATGGTGTGAATAACCGACCTCAATTTCGTGTCGAGAAGACGAGTCCGTATAATCGGGGGCCCTCTGAACTTTGGCCTGACGATCCTTTTTGGATCTCCAAAAAGCTCCTAAAGTAACCATTACCACACGCTACGCGAGTTGTGGGTCAATTTGTGGGTCAGCGACTGACGGGGGAGAGAGAGAGAGAGAGAGAGGGAGGAGTGCAACAGGGGAAGGCTGCAACCGAATGGTAAGTACAGGAGAGAATTTGCGGATTCGCAGCTGCGACAACGTTGTACTGCGGAATGGTACTAGAGAATGAGCGAGCGATCGACTTTTCACCGATTGTACTACACATTTGTCCTGCAAGTCTACTGGATGATCAAGTGACGAGGAGGAACACGACCTTGAGAGCTCGCGGTAGAGCTCGACAATACTTGTCTGAATTGTTTGGGAAATCGGTTCTCGCCTGGTGTGCTAGAGAAAGATCCACCTCTGGCACAACAGCCGAAAGGCCGAAATTCTCGAGAGGTAGAGCTAGACAAGATGTTGCAGGGAAGAATACTACCGCCGAGACTGGCGTCTCCAGGTTCCCTTAAATGGTCTCGTGCCTGCTGCATCATGGCAAAGCATCGATGTAAAGCAGGATTCAGGCTCGAGAACCAGGAACGATCCCAGCTCTCTAACGGCTTGAGATTTCGAGAGGATTGGATTCTGCACCGATGGCGAATTTAATTAGTGGCAAGGTTTCCTTGAGCATGCTTGTGGGAAGCCTGTTGCTCTTCTCGTTTCTGATCGATTCCGCGGTTGCTCACGGAGGAGCAGCCGATGAGGGCGTCGATGAGGCGTCGGTAAATCTCAGGGCCAAGAGTTTGATTCTCGTCAAGATTTACTGCTTGATCATAATCTTCTTTGCCACCTTCCTTCCTGGTATTTCACCCTACTTCTTCCGATGGAACTATGGATTTCTCGTTCTGGGAATCCAATTCGCTGGAGGCGTCTTCTTGGCCACTGCGATGCTTCATTTTCTCGGCGACTCCAACGACACCTTCGGGTCGCTCACGCCCAAGACTTATCCGTTCGCATTCATGCTGGCTTGTTCTGGTTACCTCATCACAGCGGTGGCAGATGTCATAATTCAGTCAATCTATCTTCGTCAGTCACAGAACAGACGCACTTCAGATGCTGAAACCGGTACGCTTTATAACGATGAAATTTAATATCTCCGTGACTTTCTGCATATGTCGAATTAGAAATTCAGAATCTCAAGTCCCGGTTTAAGCTCAGAACTGCTCCATGATGACTAGAATCCCAGATCATAGTTCAGAGTAGGGAAAGTTGTGCAGACAAAAAACTTGGTGAATTTCGGATTAAGACATTTATTGTGCTGCATGTGAACTCTGATAACTTCTAACTGAGTTCCTATCTATTTCTATTATCTGCAGGCAAGGAATCAGCGATAACAGGAGCTGTTGGCCCGGTATTTCACTCCACTCCTCTCCTTGATGCATGTTCGGATTAGAGGGCATAGTTTATAATATATTAGAGAAGTTGGGCTTTGAGAAACAAATCACACCATTTTTTTGGGCTTCAGCATAATAGCATCGATTTGTAGTCCGTCTGGACATGGAGTTGATTCCCGAAAAACTGCCGGATTTTCATTCAATTTATTTTCAAGCCACCGCGTCTCAAGGTCACCTCTCGTTTAATTCAGACGAATTTCCTTCTGGAATCCATATTGTGCGTTGACACATGTTCATATCACTAAGTATAGATATTGGGATTGTTCGGAACAAGGAAGTACGGATTCCAAACCCAGAATCGACTCTACACACGCCAATTGACTAAGCTGATCCTTCCATTCAGCTGCACCATTCTCTTATCATCTACTTACCCAGATTTATTCAGATGGATTCTGCTATCTAATTGTTACTCCATGCATCTCGGTTTGCCTAATTTCTTCTCATATTGCCCAGCTGGACCAGCCATAGCTGCAGATATTATTTACTAATCCTACAATCTGCACGCATTTTTGTTGCGCAGAATGATCATGAGGCAGGGCACATGGTCCAAGCCACCTTGATACACACCGCTTCCATGGGAGACGCCGTGTTGCTGATCCTCGCTCTTTGTTTTCACTCAGTTTTTGAGGGCATCGCCATTGGTGTGGCAGGTATGAGAAGTGAAGCATCAGAGTTGTGCCAATATGTATTGTAGGGTCGTTGATTGTATATTATTATACTCTATCACCGGAGTTCAAAACGAGAAGCTTGTATGATGCTTATATGCTGTTGTGTTCTGGTTGGTACCTTGGCCTAAACTTTTATTATTATACAAGCAAATTCATGAGATGAGAGTTGGTCGATGGGAGGTTACGTCGTTGACGTTGACACAAGGTTGAAACCAAAATTTTGCTTTCTTGCAGCAAATAAAGCTGATGCTTGGAGATCCCTCTGGACCATCTCGCTGCACAAAGTATTTGCAGCTATTGCCATGGGCATTGCCCTCTTGCGGATCCTCCCAAACAGGCCGTTTCTTTCATGTGCTGCTTATGCACTTGCTTTCGCCATCTCCAGTCCAGTCGGTATAGCCATTGGAATCATTATCGACTCTACAACTCAAGGGAGCACGGCAGACTGGATATACGCCATCTCTATGGGATTTGCAGCAGGTGTCTTCATATACGTGGCGATCAATCATCTCTTGGCCAAAGGTTTCATTCCTCCAAATAACGAGAAAGTTGCAGTGGACACGCCTGTCCTCAAACTTCTTGCCTTTGCGTTGGGACTTGGCGTTTTGTTCGTGGTCATGATCTGGGATTAATCTACCCAGGTATACACTGATTTAAAATGTCGATTGAGTTGAATTACTATCTGTGATTTACGCACATACATAATGTGCATGAGACACATTCCCTCTGCCGTGGGTCATACTGAGTACTATCGTCCTCATAATTCCAGCTTAAATAGATTGGTGAAGATCGATTTCTAGTCACATCCAATGACTGGATTCTGTATACAGTCAAGCTCGTCGAGAATTCAAGATTGGATATCAAACGTTGACAGAAGGGCTGCACTGAATTTTTTGAGAAGTAACTGGTGCAGTAGAGCCAGGTCTTCGATGTTACGAGTGTAGTTGTCAGGAAATTTGAGTCTTAGCGTGATTCGCTCCTAGTCAAGATCAAAGAAAAATCCATAGGATTTGATCCATGCAACGGAGTTCTGACTAACAATTTGGATGTTCTGCCATGGACAGGGAGAGCGAACCGTGTCCATCCGTCGTCATCACAGCGTCCTGCTCTACATATATAATGCTGTCCAATATGCCATCTGTTGTAGCGTACCAGAATGCGCGAGGGGAATTCTGGTGGTAGACCAGGCAACAATTGAAAAACAATAAGAAAACAACATGGAGTCTTACGCGACAACCACTGACGCTGCTGGACCCTGCTGCGACCCAATTGTACATGACATCACGAGATTCAGGTTCACGCCGAGGCCAGGGTGTAACTAGAGAAACCGCAAGTTTTTTGCAGCTCTGGATCATCTCTACGGCCCACCATGCCAAAAGTTGGTCTGCACGGTAAGACCATACGAACAAGTATCAGGACATTAGGAACAGAACTAGATTTAGTTTGGTACTCAGTTTGATAACATATTCAGCTTCCCCGATACTCAAATTTTTTAGCTCAGTGACGGATCCTTCAGGTTTTATACTTACAATTTACTATACCCGCTGTAGATTACAATGCGTGTTGTACATTCAGCAAGGTCAACTGAATCTGTTATCAACAAACAAACTCTAGTTCTTGCCAATAAAAATTTAGCATTGGATTCCAATCAAGGACGTATATCCCGGGGTCCAAATGTTTTACTTTCAAATGGAAACTTTAGGTGATATCAAATTTTGTCCACTTTATAAACTTAAATATTATACTGCGTAGTTTAGTTTCCAGGGTTATTTATAGAGAAAAATTATATGTAATCATATATTTGACTATCTTTATCTGAATACTAGTCAATATATATGTTTCTCAATGTGATGATTTGATAGCTATCTTTATGTTACCCACTTGTTTCATCCGTTTTTCGGGGATTCACTTCATTTTTTATTTTTATGTGTGCATTCTTCATGTATAAGAAGAGCGACTTTGTTTGTATGTAGGTAGACTTCCAAAATTCGAGTGAATATATCGGGATTGAGTTTTTCTATGTTTCTTTATAAAGAAGAAAGTTTTTAAGGCTGCCAAATTTCTGTTAAATTAAAGTCTAGAAGCTTTGTTAACATTGAATCAACAAAGTCCTTATATAATCATTACATAATCATTCTCTTCTCATAACCAAAAGCTTCATGGTTATAGCTGATGCTCAGTTTTTGAAATTTCTGAAATTTCAGCTTGAGTAAGTAAAAACGTATCCGATTTGTACTTGTATATATTTTTTGAGGGCTACACAAAGATGAGGTAGTTGGTAAAGTAACTTACGATCAAACCCAACCTCTTGTACTTTATAAAGTTCAATAATAATATTTTTGTATTTGCATCTTCATATGTGAAAAATACACTCTAAATAGTATATGTCATCTTCTTCACACATAAATTCAATAGATAATTTTTTTATTACTTGTATACTATCAATCATTGCTATATGTGTTGTTTCATTATGATAGACACATAATCATATATAACAAAATTATAAATCATTTATTTAAATGCTAGTAAAAGATGAAGATGTCATCTTTTTTATACTTTTCATTCAATATGACATTGAATATGATTCAAGATCAATCATATTCACTTAGTGAAAAAAATATTCACATTTATAAATATACTAAAGTGAAATCCAAAGTTGATGATACTCTTTCAACCAATATGATCAAAACCTTGATTCAAGAAATAAAATCTTCTCAAAAATGAACTATATTTCTATGCAATTCATCAAAAAATGTTAATGATATACGAATTTTTTTGCTTTTCAACATAATTTTTTTATTATAATTATGTTTCATAACTTTTTAAAATCAGATTGTTTAATTTTTATGATTATCACCAATCTTTTAAAAATTAATGAATTGAAATTTGATGAATTCAAACGTAAGTTTATGAAAATAAAACTCATATCTAATATTAGAAAGTGATTTAATTTTTGTGTAACATAGATTCAAAAAAGAAATTTTTGGAAAAATTGAGCTATTAATTTAAAGTTTTTGAGGTAAAAATAGTTTACAAGATTGTGTTTAGAATATACAAGTTAACTTACTTATTTATATATGCTTGACAACATGTGTGGTAAGTTCAATTATTCTAAATTTATAAGTGATATATGAGATATAAGTAAGAAGTATTTATTGCTTCCAGGAAATAATGGATTTATTTCTGATATTGATAAGGTTGATTTAGATTTTTTTGAATATTGTACTATGATTATCATCATAAGAAAGTTTTTGATGTTACAATTTATACTTTTAAGAATTACTTTGATATGTATATGATAACATTTTCAAAAAAAAAATTAAAACTTCAATTTATGTGAAATTCACTTTATATGATTTATTGATCATCATTTTAAATTTGTGTGTAATTATTTTTTTCAAAAAAATTTGAGGTTCTTAATATTTTTTGTGAGTTAGAAAGCTCAAATTGAAAATCATATTGAACACAAGATGAAATATTATCCCATATTGTGTAGAATATGATTCTATTTATATAATATCAATAAAAGTGTCTATGTACTAATAATGACTGATTATATTTTATAGAGTTAATAAATTTATGTAAAAACAACTATTTGTCATCTCGTCACGGTTTAAAATCTAAAAAAAAAATCATTTTTCAAAAGTCTCAATCAAACAGTGTTGGAAATGATGCATAGTATGCTAAGTTGTAACATTCTTTAATTAATTAAAACTAAAGTAGAGTTTAATCTAAATGTTGACATAAATATTTTAGCATGCAATTATCATAATTGTCACTTTAACGATCCGCGCGTTTGGTAGGTAGAGAATAGGTGTGTTAGTTAAAAACGTCACGTCAACGATCTGTGTGCTTGTTATGGATTTCTGCCATGTCATCTATCCACTAGAAGTGATATGGATGGTGGTGATAAGATCTTATTTTCTTATACTGGTTAGTTAGAGTTATATATGGGAGAGTAGATCCATTGTTGATATATCTTATCTTCAGAGCATATGTTTTTATCTTTGAGTGAACTTCTCTTTAAACCCTACTGTTATAATGATATCAGAGACTTCTTACTCTTTCCTTGAGTATGAATTACCCCTCATGAAATAACAAATGAATGATGATACAGAGCAGTTTTGAGTGTGTATAGAGTATGACAAAGTTCATTGATCTGCATGTAGCGAGAGGTGGAAAAGGAAAAATTGTGATTTTGCAGATATAGACAGACTTGACAAGAATCCAGTACTTATCTGATCAATTCCTAATGTATTCAATATTCAATTTCAGTGCATGGAGAAACATCATTTTTGGATGTACTTTGTGACTTGTTGGAGTGAAGAGTTTATGACTAGAGTGATGGAATCGAGAGTGCCAATGATTATCCAATAGTTAGTTATGGAGAGACTTGGAATTATACCATATACATTATGTACTGAATGTTTCATGAATTTGAATCTCGAACCATCCGTAACGTTTCAGTTCAACATATATGTAGAGAATAGAACAATATACAGACAAAAAAGATTGTGGAGAGATTTTTTTGTGAAAAATTATACGGAAAAGTACTATAGATTTGTAATAAAATCATCTATATCTTTTGTTTCTACTTTTTTGAGACTTCAGATAGTGATCATATTCATTTTGTATTAGAGTGAGTTGTGAAAGCATTGGGACATCAATCGATATGGGTGAGATTCTCAACGCAATCATGACTGAGATGAATAAGTTGAGAAAAACGATAGTATATGAATATATCAAACAGCAAACCATGGAAAATAAAATCTTCGCATTGAAAGAAGAGAAAGTAACTAGAGTAAGAGTTGGAGAAATAGAAGTTGAACCTTAAGTTCAAGCTTACCAAATTCGTCCAAAACCAATTCTTATTGATGCAAAAGAGTTAAATAGTAAATGTCTTCAAATGATTTAAAATCAAGCAAATCTTGTTTCTAATAAAAAAATACAATAAGGTAGAAATTTACAAAAGAAATAAAACCATGGGAATGCTAGAGTGATGGATAATGAACATGAATATTCATTTTTCACATTTTCATATTTCTAGTTATGTTACATAAATGTTCATGAGATGTTATGTTACGCATAAATTTTTCACATGATATTTATCATAGGAGAGAGCTTTCAAAACGGGATGTTACCATTTCATGGAATAGAATGCAAAAAATACTTCGGCAAAATTTTCAAGCGGTGTATTTTTAATCCAATGCGGCTAACGCTCTTCAAAGTATGACGAGTCATAGATAGTAGAATTGAATTCACACGAGGATCATTAGCACCACTTTTGATGATGTGTTTTTTTGCAGTCTAGTGCAGTTTGCGTTGTCGCTGTCAATAATATTTCATTCTTTAAATTTGGTGGTATGTTCTTGCTGAAACTTGAGATCATAATCAGATCTAAAGTTTAATTAAGTCCAATACCTCCATGTTGGAGTAATCTAGCTAATTATGTGATGGTTGACCTGATGTGACTCTACTAAAAGTGTGTTTTTGACCTTGCTCAAGAAATAACCGGTACTGGTCATAGTTGATTTACTACAAGCTTGTCTAGATGATGGCAAACCATTTCGATCTTAGAATGCTTGGATGTGTTTTGAGCATGCTAGTCAAATGATGAGATGCCACAAACTGATCTATGTAGTGAAAACATCAAACTTGATACCTTGAGTGTACTTTAGCATGCAAGACAGTTAGCGACAAGTTGATGATATAAACAAACTGGATTCGATGGAGCAAAAGTAGGGTGCAATTGCATAAAATTTTCCAACACAGTTAATTGCTGGAATTTTACAAGTATTTCTACCTCGTACAAAAATCTGTTGCATCGAAGTATTCTCATTCAATTCTCAGCAATATCGTGCTGTGCTGCCGTTTTCTAATACTGTGTTCATAACTATTGAACAAGTAGAACCTCATGACCTGCATTTAGTGGCAACCAGGTAATGATCAAGGTAATCTGGTAGCAGTTGATTGACTGCGTGCATTTTATTCCAGCTACAGAAAGTCTGCAAGAAGTTGAGAATAGAAGAGGTCTTTTGGCTGTATATGGAAAGTGGGTGATATTTCGATCATATGGAAATTGGGATGGCCAGCCTTGTAAACCAGTTGCTAGTCGACCTATGAACGGCTGAGTACAATTGGAACGAACACAGAATTCCATCCAGGAACTCCAGGACAAGTCGAACGTGGGCCTCAAGTCTCATGCCATGGGATTCTACAGAGAGGTCGGACTTTCGTACTATGTTCGCAACTCATCATTGAAGTGACAAACAAGTCAGTTACTGTGGCTGCAGCTATCGAAACTCGGAGGCCTGCCCTACCGAACAAGCTCGGAACACAACGAGATGCAACAAGATTCCAGTCTACCGTGAGTCGCTTGTTCTAGAATATTATACTCCATGCACAAGTGCAATCAGGTCAAAATCTCAAGTCAATAGATCTGGGGAGCTTCACAGGGTCAAACGTATGTTCAGTCCCTCAAATACAGATTCTATCAATCATAGCGGTGCAAGATGAGATATTGTCGATGGTTCGAAGAAGATAGTCATTAAAATGGTACAGAAGAATCTAGTCTACTGACGTTGAAAAAAGATCAATGATACTATTAATGTGCAGAAGAGATGCTTCGTACGAAAACCTGCAGTTTAGGCATCAGACGATGATTGTTTCAAAAATCTCTTATAATTTGACGATCATCAGAGTCGGTTTGAGACAGCCTGGATTGAGTTGATGTATCCGATCCAGATTCCTAAAATTTGTAAAATGCTCGACTGCTGCTTCGTGATGAGCACCAAAACATGCACAGTAAGCAGGGTATACATTTCTTTTATTGGAATGATATTGAGGTGTACCTGTCCAAGTACCGAAGCTCTGCAGGATATGCAAAAATCGGACCATGTACTTCCACTGATCCAATTATGAAAATCAAAAGTAGACCGTCTGATAGTCTGCCTGTCATGCAAATAGGCTAGCATTCATACTGGGCCTCCAAGAAAAGTACCTAACAGGCAACCAGGGGAAGTACCAACTTGGTCTAGCTGTGATCACAACAGAAAAATCTGTGAGTCCAGTCTTTCTCCCCGTCCCTCTATCCCACAGCAGAATCCTGACTCGTTCAAGTAGAGGTTTGAAAGCAAGCAAAGGTCACACAAAGTTTAGGTATGAGAGGTGCTGGTAGGATGAAGAATCGTCTCACCAGAAAGGCAATACTCATTGATGCGGAATAAACGCGGTCCATGATGAGATCTCTGAAGATCCAGATGGAGAGAACAAAGTCAAGTACGTATAGGATGATTTCACGTAATATGATTCGTGACACCGTGCAATTGCTTTCAGTCCGTGTCAGATAGAAGAATATATCTGTTTGCATGTCGCTTGTGATATGTTGGATACTGGAACTCGTGTTTTGGTTTTCTTTCTACGGCCCTCGTAGTTAGCATAGACATTTTAGCAAAGAAGCTGAAAAGAAACGCAAAAGCAGTCGTAAACTGAGCGTCCGTAAGACCTGTTGCTCCAGAGGTCCTGGTCAGTATATGGTGTTTTAACTCGTACTCTGAATGAGGCTCATAAGGCAGTCTAAGGGAGCCTTCTCAGGTTTCTGCTAAGACTTCAAGCGATGGAGAAGAGTGAATGTCAGTTTTGCTCTGACATGAGGCACTGAGGTGGTGGTCGGTCCTGGGAGAGACTTTGGTTGGCAAACAGGCACAGATCAGTTTCATAGCCGTGTACAGTCGGCAGAGGCTTAGTAGGTTGCGGACTACACCGCAGTCCAACAATTGCAAAGGACGGACATGACAACAATTCACCATTGTAAGTAACAGGGTACCGCGCCAGAACACTCGTGTGACAGTTGTGACATAGGGATGGTGAGCACGTTCAGTACGCAGTGGAGTAGCTGTACTCTTTTCTGACACGTGGCCCAAGATGGAATCCAGTATCTCACCTTCTACCGTCTTGATAATCTTCAGACAGTGCTCACCTACAGCCCTTTGCCATTTGACTCTCCACCAATGACCATGACACCGATACATGCACTTAAGTCTCTAATAAGGACGTAGAAATTTCATGAACGAACATTTCGACAGATTACTATAATCAAGCATCGATTTTCAAATCCTTTCCTATCATGAATCTAAATCTGTTCCTCTGAACAAACATTCGTACTCGTGACCTCTATGACAAATCAGAAAAAACTGCGTATGTCTCAAGCCGCAAAACAGACAGTTGTATAAACGTAATTCTTCTATTCTTTTGCCTCCATGACATTAGCATTGTCAGAACGTTCACTGTTCTCTATGAGAAACCAGGTCCCGCAGCTGGAAGGTTTAGGGCCTGCTCTTCCTTGTCTGACTTCATGCCACCACCATGTCAGAATCAGAATGAAGCTTCTCTGAACATAAACTTGTATGAACGGCTGTCCTAAGATATCAAAGCAAGTTACAGAAGACGAACTGCTGAAGTCAATTTAGGCTTACGCCCATAGTCCAAGTATAAACATTCTGCTGTTTGATGGAAGCTCTGTACTGAAGTTTCATGACATTCCAGGAACCTAGTACATGAAACACATGTACTAAATTTGTGGAGTGTCATGAGACTGCAGTACACATGTTTCATGATTAATGTATGACAGCGCTATATCTTATGGCGGTATAATCAGATCAAATGACACGGTGTCAAATTTACTCTCATTTACTCCATCGTCGTGTATACGAGAATTCATCTGGAAAGAAATTTGGCCTAACCATACAAGATTCGAGTCAAAGTGTGACACAGTGGCTACAATGTACCCGCTACATATCAACAGTATGCGCTCTGAGAAATTCGGAAACGTCATCATATACTTCCCTTCATCTTTTATTCCCAGCGGTGCGATCATCAACACAGGTCCCTTAGTTGTCAGCCACCATTTACTTTAGCCCACTTAGCAGGCCTTCCAGGGCATGTCCTCTAGCTTAGAGCTAAAATGAGTTTCCACTACCAATTGAGAAAATAATTGCAGGAATAATTCAACGTTCGTTGAACAGAAGTATTACATACCGCTTATCGGTAGAATAATTAAGTGCAATTACTGAAAAATGTCCTTAAGAGCACCCACAAAAGTTTGAGATTTTAGCCTCCGGCTCCAAGTCATTTGAAGTTTAGTAAACCTGGAATAGCACCTACATTTACGTCAATCCTATGCAAGGAAATAGTTATGGGTTTAAGTTCATACTGCTTGTATTTGGAACCTGAATGGCATCTTAGAGTAGGAGGATTACCACTGGCAATCCTTCGTTACTGCAGGGTAAGTTACCAGTACTCTCAACTGGAGACACGGCGATCTCCTCGGTAGTCGAGCAATGGAACTGAAAAGAATTTGTATTATATCACACGCAAAGAGCTGCATGCTACCACGAGTCTGTACACCATATCAGTAGCAACCAAGCTGGCCATTGGTAGGCTCGTTATCTTGGTATGCAAGTGATCTCATCTGTCATGTTTCAATGTATACCTTGTAATCATTGCTCAAACATATATCGTTTTATCGCCTTTCATGTAGGAAAACCGTTCTGTTTTATCCATCCTGGTTTTATATACCTTTGATGACTTCGTGGGGTTTTTTGATCGTGATACTCAGGTGAATATGTCTATAGTTGTTCCTAACCTTTAACAAAGTCTCTTTGCTACAAGTTCTTCCTTGCCTCCCTCGAGCAGACAACTAGAGTCTCTGCAAGATATTGGTTTTCTAAGCTGATTTTCACTTCCTTTCATACACACACAACTGTTAGTTTGATCACTTTTGAAGTTCTCCAGAGACCAGTTACCTTTTCCCTTTCAGAAATCATTTGCAATTGATATATTTCATGTCATCTGAAGTTTATATCACCTCAAGATGTTGCAGTTCTTATCATTTTTGCGTGAGATCTGGCCCGATTCCCATCATCCCCTCAAACAACATCTGCGTCGATGTTATGCGTAGTGATCGATGCAAAACGATCAGAATATTACAGGATTTCAATACAGTCTTGATCAAGTGACTGGTCAAAACAAAAGGAGAACTTCTAAGAGAGTAAAAATAAAAAATATAATCAGATAATCTAATACCTCTTACTACACAACACATGTTAATCACCGACATCTATCAACAAAGATCAGTAAAACACCGTACTATGAGTTCTTTTGAGGATGCGTGGTGATTAGGTGACGTCTTCAGAGTGGAAATTATTTGGAAGATTTGAATCACGTAAGACGCCATTCTTTACAGGTACAGGAGTGGATTGAGTAATGTGCACGGACGTGTACTTCATTCACTTTGTGAGAGGATCAGCTGACTCGGACCCTCACCTTTTCTACGCGTTCTTTGCCATGTAACAGTGCTTTCCAAAAATGCCTGCGGAAAGCGTTGCAGAGTGAAATTTGGAGACAGATTTTAAAATAAGAATCATTCATAGCTAGTCCCTCAGACAGCGTATGATTCTGGGCGAATCTTCCTTTGGATTACGTAAGAAAGTAAAGTAAGGTTTGCACTCGACAGTGAAGGTGGCCCACTTCAGATGCAAACTGTCTTTCTGACATCGAAGCGATGCTGTAGAGATGTGATGACCACCAAAGATCTATACTGGTAATTTTCCTCAATTCAGTGCCGTTGTTTCAGAGTTCTCCAGAAGAGTTTTGGCCGAAATAGACACAGTATACTGCATGCAAAACGAGTACCGCCTTCAAGCACGCTGGGTTGAAGGCTTCTGCTGGTACGAGGTCGATGGCGACATCACAGAAGATTTTCATGATTACATGTTCCCTAAAGTTTGTGTATTTGTTGTGTCATGTTTTTCCAGTTGTACTTTCACTCGTTCCATTCACCATTCATTCATCCATTCATATCTAAGTCGTGAAATAAGCTGATCTTTTCTAAGTACCTTTCAACTGGTAATTGATGATTCCATGAAGACACCAGGCTGCTCTGGTTGCCATGATTTCTACATATGGACACTGAGCAGCAAACTTTTAGCAAAGCTGTTCAGGAATATCTCTAGCGACGACTTGCGGAAAGACATTAGGTGGCAAGAATCATCATCTCTTCCAGATCTACTGAATGAAGTCGTACGATGTACAGAGTTTTCATTCACCTACTTTTGATCATTCTTGTACGGGAAAAAACATTCTGTCGAACCATCGACTGCATTTAATTCGATATTGGAAACATTACCTGCACAAAGTCAGTTCAAAGATAATACGAGTATGTTCTGAATATGCTGACATATGCGGCTGCAAACAAGATTATGCCAAGCTTTGTTTGAAGAATTCTAAAGTTTGTAGACAGAAGTCGTGAATTACACGCACAAATTATTTGCTGAATTGATTTTTTTTGCTAGATTTACTGCAATGGCCATTTATTCAACTTAACTTGAGTCGAATAATTTCTTTAGACATTGCGCATTTCTAATTTCATTCTGGGTGTAATATTTCCAGTAAGTAGTAGTTATAATCTGAAGATTACTTGATGAACCACCACCTTCTGTATTGCTACCCTTCACTTTGCAATTCTCAATCGGCTTAGAAAGAGCAAAGACTAATATTCCAGCAATGTTATTTCTGAACATATCGCTTCCAAACGACTCCAGGTCGCTCATTCGCAGTGTTATTTGCCTTACTTGTCAGTTCTTCAGGCGAGGAATATATTTAAACAAACTTCCATCATTGACTATGATACATGACCTATATATAGAAAGCCGACTTGTCAGCTTTCCAGCGCACCTTAAGTCTCTTGGGGGTAATATAAATTAAAAAATGTTGCTGCCTGCCTAATGTGTGGGACTGGAAGTATGCTCTGAGTTATCTAAAGATGTTGAAGTGCATTACAATGCGTGGTTTTGGAGTGCGAATTCGATGTACACATTGATAATACAATGTTTTCGATACAGTTGTATGCTTTGTGATGATCTCTTCCCCAATCGGAAGAATCTGTGCAGGTAGAATGCTCACCGTCATTTGTTATGAGAGTAAATTTCTCATCTATCCAACTAATGCCTGTGCAGATTTAACCGACAAGAATGTAGAAATTTTTGACTTGTTTCAAAGCCTAATCATATGCTAGAATTCCATGTGCAGATAGTTCATAGACCCCATAAACCTCACCCTGAACTTCGATGGTGCATGACACGACAAAGGAACCCAACAAAAATACTGAATCCTGATACTACTCCTTGGACGCAGAGAATCACGTATATCTGTGGTTGGCAAGGAAAGCTGAGGACTATGGATGAGACAACATTTCACAGCACAGACAATACAGAACTGAAGATGGACTTGGCGTAATGAGCAGAATAAAGACAAGGATGCATGGTGATCAGTGTGAAGTCTTCTCGGTAACCTCATACCATGGGCATTTGGTTGCCAGCCATGAAGGTGTGCATAGTTTCCTCAAACGTAGAGTGGATTACTCCTATGTGAAAAGTCATGCCGCATGTTCACTCAACACCCCGACCTGCTGTCACTAAAATCGCTTTGAAAACTACAAATGTGATAGTTTCTGAGTGGACAGCGTCCGATGTGTCGCCTGTTCTGACGACAAGCACTATGAAAGCACTATGAAGGCATCTCATACTCGTTTCATGCAAGGTTAGGAACCCTAGAGAAGTACCAAGGACTTCTTCACAGAGAGAACAAAATGAGCATAACAGAGACTTTGCGTGAGCTGATCACACATTCGCCAATTGATTACGCTAGCTGTAATTACAGAGTGTACACTATACATGGTTGATTACTTGGAATCCGATGACAACGCATACTTTGGATCCAGTCGATTTACACCTACATTCCTAGATCTTTCCTGTACATGGCCTATGAACTATATGTGCAGAACTTTCAAGCAGAAAAACGAGCTGAAGCTGATCATGAGCTCTGGAGGACTAGATGTTCTGCGCGTTGACTGCTATTACGTTCAGGGAGTGTGAAGACAGGGCCACTAGGTGACTTGAACTGCTTGATAACAATAGTCGGATTGCCTCAAGAGGCACAATGAGCAACCGTAAAGATGAAACTGATCAACTGCAAATAGATGCTTGAGTTCTTGAACTGGCAGCAAAATTTCCTCTGTGCGTTGTCGCCCAAGACGAAGAATCCGATACACTTGATCGGAGCTCCGATTTACAGCAGGGGCATACGACCAATGCGCCTGTCGCGAGCGGAAGTCGGGTGAGAGTGTGCTGTAAATGTTGCCACAGACCGCTCGGTATGATACACTCGTTCTCCATACAGTAACACGTTGGCCATTGACATGACACTCAGTAACATGTTGTGATTGAAAATGTCGAACTGTCACAGAATCCTTCATCCCCAGATGTCCTGATTGAAGAAGAACTCCTTCTCGTACGTCTTCTTTTGAAGCAGTTCGTTATCTACGACACTCGGTTGCCAAGAGACTCGCTTCTTCGGGCGTGGAGCGAGAGTGACACTCACCACTTCGTCCGGTGCTTTGGTTTGCATGTAGGCATTCCTGGGATCCTGCAACTGCACCATGCTCTTGGATCTCTCCATGGTTCTCCTTCCGCTGATCTTCCTGTGATGCTGTCTCCTCTCTCTCTCTCTTCCTTCTCTACCTCCCTCTGAAGAACAATCGCTTCCTCGCTCTCTGAGCCTCTCTCTCTCTCTCTCTCTCTCTCTTCCTGATAGTTCTACAACTGATTTGATGGCAGCCGAGGCGAGAGTTTTCGAGCTAATAAGGGGCAGCAGGGAGGACCCAAACTTGGGACCCAAGGGAAGAAGGCCTTGCACTAGTCACACGTCGCGTATGTCGCAGCAGTCGTCGAGGATGGCGCTGGGGTGATGAACGGCTCACGACGTGAATGTGAGATTTCTGAGCGACGTGGCGGCCCTTTTATGAGCGCTGGTCGGGAGTGCGCCCCCGAGCCCGGCTCCCGAGCGAGCCTGCCTCGATGCTCGGGTCTTGAGAGGCGATGCTTATAATTAGCGCTAGCTGGCCGGCAGTACTATTTGCTCGTGGGAGGTAGCCTCGAAGGCCATGCTTTTCACGCTACTTATTGAAGCTCCAGAGCAGGACTACAGTTTCAGAGCTTTCAAAACTCGAGGGGCCCACATTCGCCCTGCAACGCCCCCGGTCCCCGTCCAGCCTCCATTAATG
Organism: Marchantia polymorpha subsp. ruderalis; assembly: GCA_037833965.1. NCBI lineage: Eukaryota > Viridiplantae > Streptophyta > Marchantiopsida > Marchantiales > Marchantiaceae > Marchantia > Marchantia polymorpha. The sequence continues at coordinate 3,264,417 of AP031357.1, forward strand.
ATCGGTAGATCTGTTCCTAGGCATCATCACCCAACTCCGCCAATGTGGTCCGTTCGGACATATATTTACGCGTGCATGCTCCTCTCCCGATTCCAGCCGCGGCTGCTGCTCAGTTCGCTACCTCACATTTCCACTGTACCCCACGCCAAACCAGTCAAAGCTGAATCAGTTCCGGCTCCTCTAGAAATCGCTGCGAGTCCGTGACTTTGCTGATGACAAACTTGGCCTGTCTTCGTCTTCAAGGTACGCTGTACACATCTTCTTCATCTTCTCCGCCAAGTGTGCGTACTTCACGAAGCAGTTGGCAGGCAGCATCAGCTCTCCCATCATCAAAATGCTTGAGCAGCGCTAATCATCATTGACCTGCTGCTGTGGCGGGTCCGTACTCGTTGGTGTGGATGGGACGGGGTCCCAAATGTTGGGAGGTCATGCGGGAGGTCTGAGCCATCCTCTCCGCTTCTGTGGGTTCGCCTCTGCAAATCTCCAAACTCTAGAATGCTGGTCTAAAAGAGCACATCAATGCTCGCTCGGGTCGTTTAGAGTGCCCGAACAGGAGAAACACATCGATGCGAGGACTTGGAGTCAGACGTCTGGCCACCGAGTCCTGGTAGCGGCTGGGAAGATATTGCTGCACATCCTGCATTACTAATCCTGCATTTAGTGCAGGATGTGAAGCAAAATATCAAAAACTACTTTTACTAAAATTTGCGGGGCCAGCTCTCTCAATACATGCTGTCATCCGATTTGGGCAAAGAATTCCCTGGATGAAGCTGAAAAGTGTAAGAAGTGAGTGGCTTTCAGCCCTTTCGGTGCAACAAATCGCTCAAAAGACTTAGAGAAAGTGAAACCACCACCCATGCATGAAAAAAAGCTACATCTAAATACATTTTCCAGCCACTCTTCAGGCACATTTGTGAGGACGATCAGATTACCAACCAAGGTACTCTTACAATTTCCAGTCAATGACTGAAAATTAATCTCTCATGTGAAGATTCAAGGTGCCTTGAGGGAATGCAGACATTCCCTTACAGGGCGAAAGAAACGATCAGAAGCACGAGGGCACAAGTCGAGTCTGTGTTGGCTGATTCACAGGTGTAATGACTGGGTTAATCCCGAACGTAGCAACGTATTCTTATGATTCCTGTTGTCGTTCGAATCATGAGCGCATCAGTTGGAACTTCGCTCCGTGAGCCCGTAGAGCTTACTGATCTCAAAACTCTGTCTGTCGGCAGCCACATTGTTTAGTATAACATTGAGAAGCTGCTGACTCGATGCCCGGTCAACAAAGTATCCATTCCGGATAGAATAGTGGAAGATCCGGAGACACTTGGAATCAGATCTTGACTTCAAGAGTTGAGTATTTTACTTGTGAGGGTAAACTTTTTGATCGAGCATCTGTGGAGGTTGTTACTGAGAGCTCTTCAATTTGGGCCTGCCCCACTCTGGCAAGTTTCTGATAACCTTTGAGATCGATCGTGAAGCTTGTACCTCACGATGGATGACGAGTTTTTGGTCGGCGAGCTGTCGATTTCACAGCAAGTATCAGGCTTTGTTTAATTGGACTTCCAGAAGGTTCTAGCTCACCTCTGACAGCTGCTTTGTTATAAATTGCCGTTTATCGCCGTTTCGCTTGCTCATCTGTCGATCTCAATGGCCAACAAGAGGACCACTATGCTCCCCTGTTTATAACCCAGAGCCCATAATTGGAGTCATAAAAGGGAATTTTCGATATAGCTCTTTGAGACTAGCTCTTTAAGAAGTGTTCAAGTAACCTCGTGAGTGACCAAAAAGTCCTCGAGGACAATAATGGAGCCGGTATTGCAGTGTAAGACGGCGACAACTTTGAGATTCACGTAATTACAGTGCAGTTGTTTGGTGCTGAAGAGATGCCTTGAGAAGTCGTCTTCGAACTGGAACTGGGTGCATTGTGTCCAGTTTCCGTTTCCATTCTAGTACTGGTTCGAGAGACATTTCCCGAACGCGTCTCCGCAATTTGAAATGGACATTGCACTTTTCCTGACACCTACTGCAGGCTGGTGCCCGTGAGCCATGTACATTATTAAGGCATGAGGCAAATTTTGAAGCAAGCAAATTATCATCTCTGTATCGCTTGCATTGCCTGGATGACTGATTCAACAAGCTGTCAAGTGTAATTTAAAGCCTGTGTAATGTCTTTTCCTGGCCACCCATGCGATGTAAGTTGAATGAATTATGCAGAAACATATAGATTTAGAAGTAGCTCGTTTATGGGATGGTTTATATATCTCACGGAAATTGTGCATGAAATCAAGGGCAAGACGTACAACTGCTCGTGTGTTTTGACTGAAAGGCTTATGAATCATTCAAATGATAATTTGATTCTATAGCTCATAGTAATCCAATCCGATTTTGAGCCAAGAGATGAGCGCATTGTAACGAAAGGTCACGCAAATTGCAGGAGTTGAGGTATGACATAATGTTCCTGGCTCAATCTCATGTCCGTCTAAGCCATTGCCGCATCATATCGACCATATGATGTGACTGTACAGATTATCGTATCGTTTTCACGGTTCCTTCCCTGCGGACCGAGTTTTCTGTCCCAGCCAATGACTTTCTTCTACCAACTCTGGAATTGACCCTGAGGCGTTTTCCTTCCCCCAACTCTGCAGCACTTCCAGCCAGAAGGATGTCAGTCGGCCCATGTGACATCTTATCAAAGAGCTATCAGGTGCATACGAAGAATGCTGCTGAAGATTTCGACATATTTGAGTCATGGACGTTGAAGTGCAGCTGTATTTACACCGAGTCCGACCTGCTTCCTGAACTTCCTGACAGCGGAACCTCTGATTTGCTGTCAACTTCAGAGCAGATTTGATTCAGTAAACCCAGAACTTTACACAACCCCATCATCACCCGAGATGATGGGAAGTAAATTTTGCAAATCCCAAGTATTGTAGGAAAGTTAAGCTTAAGTAGACTTCACGGGTGAAGACAAGGGATAGAGCTGGATGAAGAGACAAACACAGGACAAAGTACGTTCTTGCTGATGTCAACACGCAAGAAATGTGCTGTGTAGGTATGGCTCTCACATATTACAATTCTACAGAATCTGAACCCCGCAATACCTAAATTCACAATTCGGGTAGATCCTCATGACCAATTCCTCTCGAGTCGGTCTGTAAAACTTTGAAGTGCACCGTGCACATGTGTCGGAGGGGCTAAAAACCTCCAACTTCATTGCCGACAGACAAACAGGTGGACTTCGTAAGAGATCAGAGAATCCAAGGGTTGTATTGAGCAGCATCACAAATATGATTTCAGGAAATCATCTAATTCTCTCATATATTACACGTCCAAAGACGAAGTGCTCGAGGATCACATTTATACACAATTGACAAGGCACCTACTTTGAACTAAAATACTGACATGAGGATCCGGTTCCCAAATGGAACGTTGTTATCCACTAGACCCATTTCTAGCAATTCTGCTTTTGACGAAGTGGTTGAATAATTGCAACCTTTCTGGCTGATGGCCCAACGCTATTTCCTATTCCCGTTCCTACTTCATCTACTTAGATATCGTAGAATTCCGACTCACCGAAATCGAAATAAAGCTCCGTTTCTGACAAAAATTGGTGATCGCAGCTAACGACCTGGAGTCTGGAAGACAGACAGCTCGAATGACCAGCAAGGCATGCATCCTGATCTCCGCCACAGGCCACGGCAAGGTCAGGTCGAGTGGATGTCATTTGATGCCCAGCAGACATTTGAAGCGCTTAGTCGCGACTGCTGGAGGTGCTGCAAGAATGTTGCTACGGGGAAATTTCGTCTGCGAATTTATCCCCAAATGTCCTGGTTGAAGAAGAACTCTTTCTCGTAGCATTTCTTTCCGAGGAACTCGTTGTCCACAACAGTCGGCTGCCACGTGACTCTACTCTTGGGGCGTGGAGCCAATGTCACGCAGACTATTTTATCCGGCTGTTGTTGGTGTGTCTGACTGTACACACTTCTCACGTCCTGCAATTGCACCACGCTCTTGCTTCTCTCCAATGTCCTCGCCATTCGTCCTCCAGGAAGTTTAAGAGATACTGGTGTAATGGTAGAATTAAAGTCCCTGAGCTAGACTCCAGTCACAGTCTCAAAGTGTATTGAAGCTGATTCTCAGATCACCTGATTAAGACGATCTGTTGTTACGGGATTTCCAATTAGCTGATGCACAGAGAATCGCTGTTGAGATGAGATGAGATGAGCGAGGGGAACACCGTTTTATACACATCTAAGAACACTCGGACAACGATCTGAGTGGTGACGCCCGGTGGACACTGTCCAGTGTTTTGCTCGTGGAGGCAATCGGCCCATGCTTTCTGCGTTGGTCGGGCGGAAATCTGACTGCAGCACGCGCTCTTCACAGACCTCAGCGTCGTCGGTACAGTCGCTAAATTTTCGAATATGAAAGGACGGGGGCGGCCCCACGCTGTCTGTCGGTGGCTCCCACTCCCGAGGGAATGGTTAAACGCATTACCAGTATCAAGTAAACCCCCACACATTCAATACGCAAGCTATTCTGTGCTCTGGTTTCTCCGCAGAGGTCCATGCATGAGGTGAGGAGGAGAGGGGAGCTCCATGGGTCGATGTGCGACCACATAACAGGAAAAGTTTCTCTAACCGTGTGATCATGTCTCAGAGTGTACGGGTTCCCGATTACACAGGAGCACCCCTACTGCATTTGTATGTCTCGAGCATAGACCCTACACTTGGAAGATCGGCTGGGAGTCCTGTTTCGCAAGGAGACAAAGTGTGAAACTAGAGGCTGCGGTTACCCTGAACCAATCTATTGGTAGGCTCGATAAGTCAATCTTTTGCAGGAGTTTGCTGACACTCTCAAACATTACCACGAGACGCTTTTCTTGTTTGCATATCCGAGTCAACCATGGAAGTGCTGATGCTCGGTAGGCCCTTCGGCTATGGGTAGCGAAGACGAAGCTAGCCTATGCTTGAAAACGTTTTCTTTGCAGCACAGTTCGAAGTTCTGATCCACATCATCTTTGGCAAAAGGCTCACTAGCCAAAAAGCTCATCACTCATCACTCTGCAACGCAGACGCTCCATCCTGCATGGATGGCTGAACTCACGCGTTCGGTGATTGAAAACCACTCAAATATATGAGAAGACTATGTTTACATGTTTTACAGACTACGTTGCTGTAGAACTCCTTTACCTCTGGATGTCAGACCCCGAGGCGAGATACAACTGCAAGGCGAGATATAACTTTTTGGCTCAGGTTAGCCCATGGGACTTTCCACGTCATGCAATAAAGAATCGCATGCTAGACCCTGCAGTCTATATAGCTCTATACAGTTAAGATTCTGACGGCGTTGTTGTAATCGAGAATGAAAAATCCAACGCGTTTTCCCAATTTTTCCATGCTCCTCGTAGCAAATTATAAACATGATCATTTGGAATGCATCACACCGAAAATCTACCGACCGTGTGGAGGATGAATGAGATTCGAAACGATCAATCATTCGTCACCGAAGGAACAAATTCCTTCTCCGTAGTACCTCGAAGATGAACGGAAGCTCAGGAGCGCGTTTCTTGCTTCGTCGACTTGACGAAACTGTTCCCAAATTGTGGGGATCGCTGCCGACTTGTCACTTTCCAGTGGAGGTATCAGGTTATTATGATTAAGAACACTAAGGTATCAAACGTCTGAAACATGTGCAGAACAAATTTTACTACTTTAGCTGAAAGTAAAAACGGGGAGGAGAAAAACAGTATTATTACTCTTGTACCTATAGCCCGGAAATCTTTTGACTACGTCAGGCAACGAAAAGCTGGAAATAAAGAATGTGAGTGCAGAAGTAGTCTGGAGCCAAATCAAATCTCTTTACATTCCTTCAGGGCCAGACATCAATGCCATGAAGATTGTCCGTTAAAGAAAACAGAGCCATTAAGTTGGCACACAAAAGCGTCAGAGGCCAAACAGAGAAAGCTGTTGGAGTACTCTGACTTGAGAGTATAAATATTGACATGGATTGAGGTCAGTCTGCGAATAGACGAATTAAATAATCTTCTGATAATAGAGTGAGCAGAATTAACTGGCAGGAAGCAAATTACCATGTATCTGAACATGGAATGTATGCAGGTATGGCTGTTCAGAGTTTGAACAAACACAGAATGTGCACTGCTCTAGGTACGGATCCTTCATCACCAAACTATGCCAAAGGTGGAGAAGTTGGTCCATATCCTGCTGTTGCACCAAGCGAATACAAAATGGAAATGTTTTTCCCTTTCATGAGGAACCGTTCATCTATACTTCACAGAATGCACAACTTGATGCCTTACGCTACTTCATTCACAATCCTTCCTGCTCCAACCGACCAGGTATATACGACCAGTACATCTACAGAGTTCGCTCTGACACGTGACCCATGTGGGGCCTGTGTGAGTAGCGTAACATGTGTAAAGTCAACAATGGCAAATCTCGCCATCCACTTCCCATATTCTCGAAATTTAGATTCCGCGGAATGAACGTCTAGAACCACTTTCTTTCATGGAACAACTGATCTTACCCTTTTGGTTTCATCCACGGAATGAACGTCTAGAACCACTTTCTTTCATGGAACAACTGATCTTACCCTTTTGGTTTCATCCACGTACGACATGATTGGGGTCTTCCCATCCTTTTTGCTACATTACTCGCTTCCGCTTGGCTCCTTTCACACAACAACTGATCAGAGGATGTTGTATGATGTGAAGACATTGCTTGGCTCAATACACTGACAAATCCAGCAACCTGTGGTAATCACATGTCAACCTCTTGACAAGAACGTGCTCAGTCCGTTACGCTTGACTTCTCTTCTTTTTCTCCATTGCTGCGATGGGGATCAGGCCATGTTTGTTCCCCTCCGAAGGTGAGATACTGCCTTGGAAGCTTGTTCATAAAACTGTAGGAAGCAACTTTTTGCGCAGTTTTTTTTCTCCATATAGTTTCACTTTTTGGGAGACATATCATGTGTAGTAGGGACTCGAGACGCTAGCTAGCCATCTTTCGAGAAAAGCTGACACTTGCGATGTCGGCAGACACTGTCCCAAACATCGCCATAGCCGTGTTTTGAAATGCTTTAGTTTAGCTGCCTAGTCGATAAGAGGATCCTTATCGGAAAAGCACCGACCAAAGGCCAGGAGGAGAAGACACACACAAACTCGAGAATCTGAATCTACACACGTGCCACAGTAATCTGTCAAGACATAAACCAAAATACTTACGGTTCATAGCGTCATAACTCTCTTTGTTTGTGATAATTAGATGCAGTACTTGGCGAATGCTTCCTCGTTCACAGCTGTGACGGGCGATATGCACCGACCTGCTGGATGTCCGTCCTTACAGGATCCTTTGCTCATGCTGCATAAGTAAAGCCCTTGTCAAAAGCACCGGTTGCCCCGTAGCCAGCACTGCACCTCGTGCGCTAGATATTCTGAGACTTAGAAAAGTGTTCCCTTCTCAACCAGACCGAGTGTGCGTGTGCATTTCTCATCATTCCAATTGACCACTCTATTACCGATGAGCAAATATCTCTAGGATAGTACTTGATCCAGCAGCTAGGACATGGCCACCGTTCATCCAGTGTACAGTACAACGTAATGCCAAAACCAATTCATGTCGGTTGCACCAAGAGTTTCTCAAGTTCTGAAACTTTCTTCTCCTCTCCTAACAGTCTGTATGAATGGTGCTCAAAGAAGTTTATCTACAACCCGGTCGCAGAGTCATGTAATCTCACAAACTGAGAGTCATTGCAGCAATTGGGTGGAGCAAAACTGACTTTTTTATGCAAGCCTATCAAAAAACTGGAAAATTTTTCTCTGTTTATTACGTAACTGAGCAGAAGAGCTTTACATCACACGAGTTATCATTTCGATGCAGAGAGATAGGATCCTCCCGGAGCTGTCGCTCTTATTCAGAAAAAAACCCGCCCCGCACAAATTGTATCAATGGTGAAGTAAGCTGGAATCATAAGGACAACGTTTTAGAAGGCGCAAGGTGTGTACGTTAAGTAGGTGGGCAGAACATCAAGATCTGTCAAAGTTTTGATCATCATAAGATCAGCCTGTTCGACAAACAATACTCCTTTCGTGACAACGATTAACTGTTTACGTTGTCCCCATCCTGGACCCTTCCTGAAACAGACGACATCGACTGTTTATGCAGGGCGTTCTGCAATCGACCTCCATTTATCCTGGTCTCCTCGAATGATGCGTAGACTGCACCAGGAGGACCAAAAACACCCACGTTTTAGAAAAAAGTGATGGTAAATACTTTGTAATGGGTTCCAATGAAAGACGATATATGTAAGTATCGAGTTCGAGTTTTGATTTTCTTGTCTTTTCTCACCAATTATGTAGTGGTATCCGTATTTTCTTGATTCAGGTGCGGGAATGCAGAGCAAATACAATCGTTACAGGGCATGTACACCCTTCATATTTCCAGGATTCAAGGTATAAAGTCTGAATTATGTGTACTTGGATTACGGTTTTCACGGGCTATGCTTTGAGAACGTGACCAAGTGGATAGTAGCTAGTGCACTTTCTTCAAAGTTTTATCTTCAAAGTGTGGTTCAAAGATTTAGAGCTCTATCATGATGTATCTCGATTGTGGAGAACAAGAGTTCTCATCTTTGGCTTGTGACGGGTTTAATCGAAACTTATCAAAGGGAGCTCGATAGACATAGTATTGTACTTCGGGTTGAACAAACAAAAAACGATCGTGGCCAGAAACATCATCGTTTTCAAGTGGTGATAATAGGTCCAATCATAGATTATTATATAATCTTTCACCGATATCCTCTACAGACACATCGATGGGTATCCTCTTTGGAGTGTCGGGATAAGATTGTTTGAGATGATTAAACAAGAGTCCAGAAATCTTTCACTGACAGTACAAACTGCAAAACGACTGCAACTGAAAAGTAACACTTGTTCACAATCATAACGAAACTTCGGTTTGGCTTGTTTAAACGAGACGTGGATCAAGTGGATATGCTTCATTAAATCTTCAAAGGGCACTAGAGTGTTGCAGCATGACATGCTTGAACCGCTTTGGTGAAGCTCCGCTCACATGTACACGCAAGTCATTCGAGCCGGAATTCTTCCTCAAGGAGTATGTGGACTCTGGTAACGAGGAAGTTCCAGATATTAACAGTTTTGATAATTATCTAATCTATATCATTGTAACGCATTTCACGAGAAAATCAATAATCCACTTACACACACACACGAAAAATCAAGAATCCACATTCACACACCAACACGTACACATGTGTCTATGTACACGGAAGCACCTTAAAGTGTCATCTAGAGTTTTTGCCAGATCTCTTTTATAGTGACAACTTAAAACTAAATCTCAGTTAGTGTTAGAAGAAGACTTGAGTTTATTACTAACAACGTCTTCCTTATGGTGTGAAGACAATAATCTATATAGTAACTCTGCAAATGTTTATGACTAAAGCTAATATTAGACCTCTTGAAACTAGAACTAGCTAGAACTAAACTCTGGCCAAAACATTAGATAGAGTGAAAATATATATAGAGATAACAAAATTGCTAGTAAATATTATCTGTGCTTCTCTTACAAATTAAAATTTTTTGTCCCAAAACTCTCCAAAAGAAACACACTGGTCAACGCAATAGTTGTATTAAACTCAAAGTCGATATTGACTAGTTTAATCTTCTTATCATAAACTACATTTTTGAAAAATTGGTTTCTGATGTTGATATATTTCATTCTATTGTACATCATTTGATTTATCTATGATTTGATTTGCAGCAAGATGTAACACACTATGACTATTGCAGTGAAGATAGAAAACCTCTTGTTATAATTTCATATGAGTAATAATACTTTTCAAATAAATAGTTTCTTTTGTTTTGCCACATATTCACTTTCCATTGTGGAAAAAGCTACACAATTCTGCAATATAGATCACCAATTAATGCATTCATTGTTAAAGATATATTATTGTCTAGATATTGAAAATATTGAGCATGAACGTAGTTTAGCAAGAATTTGGCCTTGTCTTATAGGCCTTCAAGCAAAATATCACAATACTTCACACTCTTGAATTATCTAAAGTTTCATTGAAGAGTTTTCTAATGCGTACGTTTTGGACTTGACATGCTCAGTTTTTTTCAGAAATTTGACATGTATTTTAAAAACACTCTCACATCCTAGACACAACAACGTTGAAGATATGTGCTTCACCCTAAAGAATATGTCCACAAAAACTCCTTGGCTTTCCTGAAAAAAAAAGCTTAAAAGTGTTTTAAAACTAAGAGCTTATGTGAACTCTCTTGTGTAGTAATAATACTTTAGGTTGTTGGTGTTTAAAATTCAACTAAATCCTGAATCCAAACTCTAATATAGCTAATTTTAATTAGCAAAAAACCTAAGTTTACTCTTACAATCTTGCTCATAGCAAAAGTAATATCATGTATTGTGCATATCATCAAATACATAAGACTATTCACAACTTTATCATAGGGATTGATAACATGTTTTCCTTCTTAATGACATCGGTTGACCATTGCGTTGTAGAAAGTCTGAAGTGTGATGCCAAAAAAATATGTGTTTCTTTGAAAATTGTCAATTTAAAACTATCAAGCATACAGTAAATGCACTTGCTTTGATTCAAACATAGTCTTTTTTTCTCCAAATAAAAAAGTATGAATATTCATACTTAATATACTCTTAGATTTATCCAAATTTTTTAATTTTAAATAATATTTTAGTTGTCTCATGAATCTATCCATGTTGAATTGATTTTATGCCAAAATAAACATGTTATCAATGTAAAATAATAGAATAATGAACTTTTATGGAATGTGAATGATCATTTTTTATCTTCAAAGAAGATGAAAAATGATCATACATACTCTTAATAAATTCTTGTGCTTTCATGAATTCATCAAATTTTACATTTCACTACCTTAGAATTTTTTTTAATAAATTTAATGATTCTAGCAATATATAGACTAAACTCTCTCATCAACTTTCTTCTATGATCTTTGACTATAAAACAATGTTAACAAAAATATTTTTAGTTTCAAATAGCTAATATCCAAGTTATTATAATTACATATTATCTATTTCTTGCATGTAATGTCAAACACGAGACATCTAAACTAAAAATTTAGTAAATTTGATTTCATCACAAATTGCAATACACTCTAGCTTATAGATTGTTGTGCTTATATCATTTTAGCATAATTTCATCACATATTTTTATCTCAAAATTATATTTCTAGATTTACGGTTAGAGATTTTTGAATCTAACAGTACAATAAATTTAAATTTTTTATAATGTGTATAAAATTTGACTTGAATCAATGTACATTAATTTCAAATATTTGGATCAAAAATAATTCAATACCTTTTACTCTACAGATATGATAATTTTTCATGAGATATAATAATTTGATATCAATAATATAAAAAATAAAATTCAAATGCTATAAATTTAATAAGATCAAGCTCAATCTAAAATTCATAAGTCATCATTGAATTCATATACTTTGATGGATCGAATAGACCGGAACTCCAACATCATAGTCTTTCATTGAAAAAATTGTCAATCTTAATATCAAACTTTTGAATTGTAAGATTTCCTGTTATATGTGTGAAGAAGTACTAAAATAATGAATTAAAATTATAAAGTATCATCTTTAAATTAGTTTTGGCTAACGATTATATTTGAAAAAATACTTATGATATTTCTAAAAGTTTTGAATATAAAATAGTATTTTTTTCCTATCAAACTCTATATTTAAAAGAAATAATACTTTGATTACATGTTAGTATTCATTGGTTTAACCGAATACTAAAAATTTCATTCGTTATATTAGGTCTAAAGTTGAGTTACTGGCAAGTGAAATTCATAAAAAAATTAAGGTTCTAAATGATGTGCTGTAACTTTTATTTAGGGACAAGAAAGCTTCTAGAAGGTTTGGATAAGTCAATGATATATTACTTGGTAATAAAAACTTGTCAAATTTGCCATTTTTTATCTTAGTAAAAATAAATTATTTAATAATTATCATGTATTACAATGATACTTTTTAAAGTTTTATAAATCAAGAGGTAAACTATATACTCTCCAATAAGGTTGGAAGTTTATTGTTATGAACTTGTTTCATTAATAAGTTTTTGTCGAAATAACTAATAATTTCATTGTAATCATCAAGTGTCGATGGTAATGTGAAATTGTGTAATGAGTGGAGAGCTTGTGTGAAAGTGTGTTTGAAACACAAGCATGCCAAAAAAGTTTTTCCTCCTATGATCATGATAACCTATAAATTTTTTATCTAAACTAAACCTAAAAGAAGAAATCTTTGTCTTCTAGATACATAATTATTTATAAAAAATTCCATCTGAAGTAAAACTAAAAGAGAATTAGCAAGAGATTACAGAACCATATTGGTTAAAGAAATATCATCAGTTTTGATCTTTGCACAATAATATTTCTTGACATGATGACCCTTGTGATATTTTCAATAGTCTAAATTTTCAAATATTTTCTTGAATATACTTGATTTGAATCCACCTCTAGATCCAAAATGAATGTCATCCTCGTTGATTTATTAACATGATCAAAAATCAAATCACATCAAATGAAATAAGAGATAAATTGGATAAAAAATTGCATCATCATGAGTCAATGCAACTTTTATTGTAAAAGATTATCTGTATATCAAAATGAAACAAATCATATGATAATAATTGATAAGATGCACATAATGAGCTTTAGTGATGTAATAACTTCTTTTCATTCCTAATCTTCTCTCTAAAATGCTCAATGTCCAAGGATATCATTGTGATCTTGAATCTAAATTCTTTCATGTTGAAGCTTATTAGTTTCATAATAACATACAACATATTTGACAATTCTTTACGATGAAATCATCATTGAAGAGATTTAAACAACAGATATATTCATTGTATTCATCATATACTTCACATTCAAAGATTGCAACTATATTATATACTAGGAGCTTGCTTTAAACTTTCTAATTTTCATCATTATAGATGATCGGTTTTGTTCAAATTTGTAACCTTGAACTTGCCTTTGATTTGTCACAGCCTAATATGTTCAGAGCTCTCTTAACCGCAATCTTCTTCTTGGATTCCGTTGTTTGCATTGGTATAAAATCAAAGAGTATTAGGGCCAATAACTAGGAGGGAGGGAGGAAACCACGGGCGCTTGAGCTCAACAAGACGCATGTAAAGTAACCACTCGTGAGGAGATGCAATCCATTGAGTGATGCTGGATTGTTTGATGGTGAAACTATTTCGCTGGAACCGAACAACCGCAAAAACCTTCTGAAACCACTACAACCTGTGGATAAGGGGGTCCCGTGACGATAACGTTGTTCTCGTCTTTCAAACATATGATAGCGTCGTTTGCATTGACGGCAATTTGCGCGATCACCTGTTCAACCAAGCACTCCGTGCTTGGTTGAACTGTGAGTTACAGAAGTTGCTTCTCAAATGTTGGCCTACCCTTGGCCATTGTCCTTGGCAACCTCCCAACGAGGTTGCATGCACCACATTGCCTTGCATCTAGCCTCAACAATCGGCCATCGATTAACTTAATTAGCTTTTACTGAAGAAAAGCTTTTCTTCAGTAAAAGCTCATTAAATTATCGTATTTGATTATGTTATATCCTATTTTTTTGGATTTCATGACTACTAAATCAATCTGCCAAATCATGGATGTAGTTATTTGCGTTGTGTGTATGGAATTGTTTTCCCATGACTGATATAAATTATGCCACAAATTTGCTAGACAATCAACCTCGCAATTATTGACTTGTCAACTCTTTTGAAAATCAAACTTGTGAACTATTGCAAGAAGTTTAGTAAATTTTGCTTCATGTTAAGTAGTTAAATTCGGTATAGAGTTCTAACGTATTCAACAACCAACATTATGATTTATATGACAACCTCACTTGTTGTAAATTCAAAAATTTACAACAAGCATTGTAAATTTTTTAACATGTGATACCATAACCTTATTAATATAGGTTATAAATAATTTTTGGTTATAAATCTATTACAAATATTATTATGAAAATCAGTTTATAATTTTGGATTTACAATAATATCATATTCTGAATCACATCTTCAATTTTTTATAATTTCAACTTTTTGTTCTTTTAATGTTCCGATAATTACTTGTCATGAGGAGAAAATTTCTAATTTGCTAGATTTAAATACCAGAATTGATTTTATGCTTACATTTTAATATCATAGACATAATTCACTTAATCTACTATAAATTAAGTATTATAATCATACTAAGCTTGAATGTTAGATGCAATCATGCGGATGATCAAATGTTTCTTGTTTATTACATTATTATGTTCTGATATTTTTTCTTTCTGATTCTTTGATGATCCGAAGAATTGCATCTCATAAGGAGAGCATTTCTAATCCGCTAGGTTTGAAGGATCATACCTGAATTATGCTTGTATTCAAATCTCATAGGCATGTAGATGGCATTCATATGATACTATTTAACTCCAATAGCTTGTAAACTTTGTTGAGTAAATGATACTCTTGTAACTCTTCAGACTTTGAACAATTATACAAGGTGATTTATGATTATTTCATCAACAAATTGGACTCTAATCCAGCAGAAGCAAGAGAGTATGATTTATTTGAACACTAATTGAGGTTTTATTTTTTTACCATTGCCTTACAGCTGACAATATCCATACATTCATCATGACAATCCAGCGTTGGTTGCAACTTTTGCTACACAATTCCATCAGATTTATATATGCAAAGTCAATACAATGTGACATCTTAATATCCTTTCAATGAGATCTCAATATCTTGATCAACCCCTTTGAAAATTATAGATCTCAATAAGTTTTATAGAATGGAAATCTGTACAATACAACAATGATGGTCAGGTTGATAGAGCTAAGGGTAGATGTGTCACTCACAGATGACAGTTCTGACGGCACTGACCGTGCCAGTGCCGTCAGAACTGCCATGACTGATGTGTCCAAGTCTCCAGTGCCACATACAGTCAGAAATCATCGAAGCATAAATTTCACGACCAGAAGCACATGTAGCAGAGCGATGTAGCCGTCGTTTGCGGAAGATCCGAACACTCAGATTGAGTCCCTGTGGTTTTTTGTCTCGAACAAAAGCTGCATCCAGGATCAAACGACGCATACGCCAGTTCTAGAACAAAATTGCACCACTTAACATGTCAACTTTCCGCTTACAGAGTCGGCACACCAATATGCCAATCATTTGAAAAGTGTGTAACCACAGGCACGGTCGGGAGGTTATGTGCTTGGGTTACGACATGAACCGAGTCCACCAGTACATGGTCAGAAAGCTCACCACGTCTGTCATAAACATGGTCAAGACGTCTAACGATGCCCCGGCACCATGGTTTATGGGGTCCTCTGATACTATGTCGGACTTGTGTATGTACATGAGAGGACAAGGGAGCACACGCAGGAGCGCACACACACACTACAAAGAATGATTGCGAATGGTAGTGAGGTCCCTAGATACCTGAATACTGTACTGTCCTACCGGTTGGTAAACTGACAGTAGGTGTTATGTTAACACCTGACACCTACACTGTCTAAGTAGTTCCTGACAGTTTCAAGAGTGTTCAGGATTTATAATTCTGGAGAAAACAAACGATTACAATTCCTGAATTTGGCGGATGGCATCTGGTGACTCGACTCGATTTAGACATACCCAAGATCGACACGTGAATGTCTTTAAGCTTGAGATAGTCGTCCAGTGCAAGCACGAGGTTGCAGAAATCTCCTCAAAAGTACTTTAAGATTCACCTTTTTCCTTCTATTGATACCTTTTCTAGTAGTCGAAAAGAGAAATAACTGGCTCAGGTACAAAAACAGGAATGCAATATGTTATTCTGGCAAAAAGCCATAGCGAACTATAGTCTTGTGGAGTTCCAGAAGCAGAAGGCAATCGTCTCTGTGCTTGAGACTTGTCTTCGAACTCTGAAATCTCTGCGTAAAGTGCATTTCCAGTACATCTTGTCAACGCGCTAACAGGATGGCTCAGTAATACAGATCTCTGTCGTGCTTTCTCCAAACTTAAACACTGTAGTCTAGAACTCTATAACCACTTATGAACCGGCATTATTTCAGAGCTTGTTGCAGGAATCTGAGAGCAGCACTTAAACAAGGTTGATTTGCGATGGAATGCTTAACTGTCTGACCGATGAAATTTACAGAATTCATTCACAACAGAGCATCATTCACCAACACTCAGACTCGGGGTATTTACTTTTTCAAGAGGCCACCGTTATGGTCGAGAAAGATGTTTGTATGGAATACATGACCTACTTCTAACGTGTACTAATTTCCAACGAGCATCAACTGGTAACACGAGGCATCATCATCATATCAGCGTTACTTCTTACTACCACCAGTGATAAGTTTGTTGCTAAATTTAAACTACAGAGTCATCAACAGCAGACTGCCTCTCCATCTGAAATGTGGATGAAGCTAACGCGTGAATGTTACTCTCGAACAAATGTAGCTGCGATAGGATGAAGTTTTAGATATCAACAGAAAAATTTCTCTACCATTTGCAAGAATGTACGAGGGGCTAGTAATAATTGATAATATTTGGACTACTAGCCTTCGTGTGGGTTTAAAATGATGCAGTCTGACACCAAAGTTCAGCATGAACTCTCATTTGCGGGTCTCTGAGAACAGCTCAGTATAACCTTCACCAATAATAACCAAATTTAATCATCCAATTGTTGGAACCGGTTGCATCAACCATATCTAGGTCTTCGTCAAATGTCATGAAAAATCTGTGCCCGTCTTTACGCAACGTGTAACTCTCGTCTGATAATGTGGAGACGTGAACTCTTCGGACTCCTGGTGTGGCTCTTTGAGGATTTTTCATTAGTATTGTATATCTGAATTCTTTCCATTAAGCTTGTACTACAGTGTGTCTTAAAATGAGTGACTCATTTAGAGAATTTGTGCAGAAGGCTGTGCTGTACGAGAGCTTTGTGATTGAAACTCTTGCACAGTAAAGCTGGAAAGTTCAGTTCAATGCCTTCACATCTTAGACCTGATAATTTTTTTCCTGTAAATGTATATCATATCTTCTGTACTTTAACTTCTGAAAAGATACTGGCACACAAAGTATCTAATTGTCAGTAGTTAAGCCTAAAAGGAGTGTAGGTTTAACCACAAGAACACATATTTGATTCATTTGAGTACAAAGTCTACTCTAGAACTCTGACAAAAGTGGAATTAGATTGAAAGCAAAATCATGTGTTTCAAACTTCAACTTCAAGCACTGTCCACTATATCCATGGAAAGAATCAACATAGTTACTTGAGAACAGGCGTATACCGCATAACTCCAGAACAATTCTCTTAGGCAGGGATGAGATTTATGGAGCTTTTGTGGTGAACCTACGAAGATAAATCGATTTGCTAGCGGCTTTTCAGATGAAGAATGCACAATCTCTCTTGTAACCAAACAAGGAATCAAATGGAAAACCCTCAGATACTAGTTATAAGTCGCCTCAGATAGGTGAGAAACTAAATTCTCGAGCGATCGACGACCATAGTAAAAGTAACATCGCGTGTGATCTAAGTTTGCAACCTAATTTTTTGAGCCACCAACAGACAAGGCGAGAAATCCGCAACCTGATCAACCGGACCTTGACAAATTTTTTGAGTGGCTTCTTTCGAGTGAGTTTTGGTGAAGTACCCTGTTCACGATGATATCACGAAGTCAATGACCAGCTTATGTAGATCTGCGCAACTGTTGTGGATGCCTGAGAACGCGTTGGTGTCCCTTGTCCACTCGATCGATCGCGATGGCATGAAACGCAGGCAATTGTGCTTTCCACGCAAGGACACTGAATTAATGTTATCCGACTTCCACCCATGCTGCGAGCTGAACACAACTCCCGACGACCTTACCAAGAAATTCCGAAGCTTTAGACGGTATCCGAGAAGCTGAGTCTTGACGTATATGCAGACTTTTGCATTTTCAAAAGCACACTACTCTTGACTTGACCACATACCCGATCATTTGTCCTGCTTGTATACTCCTGGGAACACTGTGGATCTTCATGCTTTCTACTTGTTCAACCCTCAGGCGTTGCTTCTTTGTTCAGTCAAAGCTCGAGGTCTACATCTTGGGGTTAGATGGAGTTCGATCTGTGATAACCTGATTCAAACTCTACATTCGCCCCGGCGTTAGCTCTACTCCATTGTGACGATGGACAGCACGATAGTACTTATTCAAATGCATGACAGAGCAAGTACGAAGCGAAGTACGTGGTATTATTCTCATTATTCTAGTTCACAGATAAGAACCGACGAATAAATAGGCGGGTTGGTAGTCAATGGCTTTCCTCGCCACGAACTGTGCATCAAAAGTTAACAGAAAGTCGCGTCGTTTGGACCTTCAAAACCAAGACACCCACTTGTTCTGCTTATCGGAGCCATAACTAGTATTGGAGATATTGGAGCTGTATGTGGTTTGACATGGAGCGGAAACTCAGGAATAAGACCCGGATATAGAAGGAAGATTTCCGACTCGTGGGCATGTTCTTCGTCTTGTACTAGTATGAATTGGTGGTCGTTCCACATACTGCGACTATGTACAACGTTGAATGGAGGCAGAAACATCATTCGGATCATAAGGGAAACGTGGTCATCGCTTCAGAGTTTGTGTTCCTATAAGGTTTTTCTTCTACCTGACATTCCTGTCTGCAACTACTAAATCTTCCTTTAAAACCTTCTTCATCAGAGACTGCAGCTCCTGGTATTCCAACTACAATTTTGCCCTTTGCGAGATGCCGTCGTCTCCGAATATCTTATGTTGGCATTGAACAAGCTTCGTACTCTGTTTTTATACACATAGCTCTGATCTATATGTCAACGTGTTTCAGCGTCCGATTGTGCAATGTATACTGTCACTCACTAATACATAGGATTGAACATTGCAGAAAATATGCTCAAGAGTTCGGGAGATGAATTGGAGTTGAAACAGTGTGTTGGAGGTTGAGAATTCGATTGTGACTTGTCTTTCTGTGACTTCATGGGTGCAGGTATACGAGATGGGCATGGGACAAGTTGAGAAACGGAGAAAGAATTTGCCTGTCGTTGAAACGAGTCAGTCTGCACTTCAAGATGCACATCGTAGTTTTGAAGCCTCTGGAAAGATGCTGTCGGATGCTGATGCTACTCCAGACAGAAGGAGGAAGAAGAATCAACAAACAAATGGACTGTACAAGTGGCTGACAGAGGCTGCTAGAAGAGGATTCTTCTTCTTCAACAAGTCAGACAGTCGGGGTTTGATCCTCCAGCCAGAAACAGTACCCGTCGCCATCGGCGATATCGGCCCTGTCAGAGCTAAAAGGCTGAAATTCTTGGGTTTGTCTAGATGCCAGCTTCGGGTGAATAATCCGAACCGCATATGTCAGTAATTCGAAAACCTATACGTTTCTCATGGTTTTCAAGAGATATAACTCAATTGACTGACTTTAGTGCCAACAATCACTTGTGCGCAGCTGCTTCCGGAATTTGTATCAGGCCTGGTGAGACTTGAGTCGCTGCAATTACAGCACAATCATCTGAAGACACTGCCAGACTGGATAGGGAATTTGACGCAGCTCAAGTACTTGGACGTATCCGGAAACCTTTTAAAACATTTGCCTGATGGCCTGGGCAAATGCAGGTAATCCACTTATAGAATATGAAGGCAGAGTACGCTACACTGACATGATGCTTGACTTCGGATCCTTTAGGTGTCCAACTTGTGCTGGCATCGGGAAGATGAAAAACGAATCTGCAAGCGAAGAGCTGTGAACTAACTATACTATTTGATGGGTCCCTACATAGCCTGAATGTGTTCAATGACCCAGAGGAGTTTACTGAGTACGAACTGGTGAGCAGACACTAAAATCACGGGATTTGTGCCAATCTGCAGGTCGTTGTTGGAGTTCGATGCGAATTTGAATCAGCTGGAGAGCCTCCCCTGCACTCTCGGCCGCTTAGAGAAACTAGAAAAATTACACGTGCACATCAACAATCTGAAGAGCCTTCCGCCCTCCTGCTCCAACCTGAAGTCACTGAGGTATGTCGACCTGCGCTTCAACAAACTCCAGGAGCTGCCAAAGTGTATCGGCGACCTGCAGCCGCTGGACTTCCAAGGCTGTGACATGGACGGCCTGCCAGAGTTCATAGATCTGAGCTTCAGTGAAAAAAGCTCCGACTTGCAGACCGAATCACCGGCATTTTCCGCCGAGATTACCATTTACAACTATCTGTCAAATTCCGAACAGGGGAAGGACTTGTCTAAATGCTTCGAAGGTCAGCTCACGAACATGTCCATGATCCTGTTGCTGGATGGAAACCCCGTCAGCGTTCCTCCTATAAAGACAATGTATATCACTGGTTGTGCCACATTGGAAAGGTACACACAACAGGATCTCGTCGATTCTGATCCTAGAAAGTGACCGCATCTGATTCAGGTTCTCGCTAAATGCACTCCGATATGCCAAACATGTCACTGACAAATTTGTCCCCTCAGCCACTGCTGGCCAGGTTTCTCGAGCTAACAGCTCATGTACATACATCAAAGTTTTTAGTAGTATGAAGAAGACGAAGTGTAGTGTACGCTGTGGCAGCTTTCTACGACTGATACAACCCAACCATATGAGGTGATCATGAAAAACCGCAATCCAAATTTTAACGATGAGATATCCGATCATCTCGTAGTGAAACTAGTGTATGGATGAAACTGCAGAAAATGAACAGTTGGAAAGACTGTTTACAAATGTCAAAGAATTATGTGGATAATGTGAACACTATCTCTTGATTACAAAAAGAATTTTGTAACAAAACCATCAAAATTTTATAGTCAAATTTTTTTTTCAAGAGCTTTAATGGATAAATTAATAACATTCAACCTAGAAGTCCATTAGCAATTATGAGAAAAGGAGACATTGCATAACTGTTATGATAGATCAATCAATATGCAATTTACCTCTATATGCTAAATTATGATTCACAACTCTAGGCTAGAATTAGCATGTATTACATATCCAAATTTAATTTGATCTCTCTTATTTTTTCAATTCAACACCAAGTAAATGTACTCAACCATAATAATCTAATCTATATGGAATTTTGATTCAAAATATTTCAATATCACGGAAACTTACAAATAAGTTACACAGAAATTTCAGATTATTCAATTATATCAAGTTCTAATTAAGACAGTAAAATCGTTTTTAAAAACATCAATCATACAAGAAAAGTGATACTATTTATTTTAATTTATTTTCATATTAGTACATTATAAAACCAAAATAAGTTTTATTGTGACAAAATAAATTAATTGTGTGATATCAACAATACTATACTCAAAATCAAGTTATTTCAAGAATATCATTTCAATGTCCGAAATACAAGCATAAAGTAAAGTAAGAAATTTGCAATCAAATACCAATACGAAAATAAATAGAGTAGAACCTCCAATAGCGAATACCCTTGGTACCTCACAGCAGGTGATTAGTATCAGAGGTTATTACCTAGCAGAGGTAATGTTTGAAAAGCTGTGCGCGGCCATGGTAACGCTTTGAGAGTTAAATGGGCCTCAAAATTCGCGATGCTAGTACGTCTACTCGACAGTGCGCGGACCCACTCATAGAATCGACCACATCTCCGCCACGGCATATTCTCCATCGGAACATTTACTTTGCCGCAGCAACTGCTCCGTCGTGCATCTTCTCCGCAGCTCCGACTTCACAAAGTCCTCTGAGCATCATGTCTCTGAAGAAAACTTCTTACACTCTGATGACAGACAAGCAGAGGATCGCTCTTGTCAAACAGAAACAAAATGAGCTGCGTATGACGCACACAAACCTCATTTCTTGGGCAGAGAAGCACCTTGACATGAAAGTCAACCAGTCGATCAGCTCAAAGACACTGGTAAGGTCGGAAGACATCCTTGCCAAGAGAGACAACCCTACGGATGTGAAGCGACATAAAGTTGTAAAGTATCGGCTGATGTAAGAGGCCCTTTACGAGTGGTTCATTGCTTATCAGGGTCAAGTGAACATGAGCAGTGAGCTGCTAAAAGCTCACGGAGCCAAATTCCTGTATGAACTGTATTCAGAAGCGGATGGGTTCAAATTTTTGAACGGATGGCTCGAGAAGTTCAAGGCTCGCTACGGAATCAAATCCTTTCATCGATTCAAAAAAAGTGGTTCTGTTGACATGAGTGTTGTCGACCAGGCTCTTCCTCGACTTCGTGAACTACTTGACCCACTTCCATGGACAGACATCTACAACATGGATGAAACTAGACTTTTCTTCTGCATGCTTGTAATCCCAATCGGAAAATAGGAGTTATTATTTGCCTTTCTCTTCTAAACATGCTAATATTTGTCCTCGCTTTTGCAAGCGGACTCTCGTTGGCAACAAAGCAATTGGAGGGCCGTAAGGCATAGAAGGAACCGATAACACTTCCAGTCTGCTGCAACAGTGACGGCAGTGACAAGTTGCCACTCTAGATCATCAAAAAGTTTCAAAATCCGCGGTGCTTCAAGAACTTGAAAAGGGAGAACCTTGGTTGCAAGTACCGTTGGAACTTGAAGGCATGGATAACCCAGGTCATTTTACTTGAGTGGATCAAGTGATTCGATCTCCGGATGGCGGAGATCAAACCACTTGACAACTGTTGTGCTCATATTCTTGTTTCTCGTCTCCCTGAGCTACGTAACACAACCGTCACGTAACTTCCGCCAAACACAACGTAAAAAATCCAGCCTTGCGATGCAGGTATAATTCGGAACTTAAAAGCTTATTATCGTCGTCGGTTCAACGAGAAAATACTTTTGCGTTCATCCAGAAAAATTGACATTTTTTTAGGCATCCAAATGCCTGTTACAGCAAGGAATTTGGATGTCAAGCCGGAAACAATTTCCAATTGCTTTCAACACTGTCAAATCCGTACAGAGGACATCGGGCTACGCCCCGTAACGGAAGACATGGTAGAGCCATCAGCTGAAGTCATCAGTGAACTAGAGAGCGAGATTCGTAGGTTCTGCTATGAGAATCCTATGAACATTCAAAACCTACTGAACTACCCTGATGAAGAAATTGTGACGTACAAGCCGACCAAAGAGGAGATTGTCGCAAACTTGAAGAAGCTGGTTGTCGAGATTCCTGGCCCTGAAGAAGAGCACGACAGTGAAGATCTACCAAAAATTTGCCCTAGTGATGCCATTTCCATGCTCGAGAAGCTTCAACACTTTTGGCTTCAGCAGGAGAAGGTCCATACGGAAAATCTTTTGTCAATAAGAAGCATGATGGACGTTGCTCCTCGCAGGATTCGAACTGAGAAGTTGCAGAAAACCACATTAGATAGGTTTTTTGCCAAGAAATAGGCCACAGGTGATAGGTGTTTGCTGTCATATTTACTAAGAAAACAATCGAAACTGTCCCAATTTTATTCACTAGTAGAGAAAGGAGGCTATTCCCTAAGCTGCATATACTCAAGGTCTGGACCGAAAGATTTTCACTTGGTACTGGAGGTTATTTGCTACTAGAGTATTTGGTAGTGGAGGTTCTTCTGTAATCCATTTAAGTAAGGTCAAATTAACGACGTAAATTTTCACATTAAAAATCTTAATCTAAGTTATATCATATTTTTAATCATTTCTATCCTATAGTTGTGTGTCATACAAAGTATATTTAAATATAATCAAATTCATTTAAATTACTTGAGTATAAATCAACTCCTCATATCAAAGTAGTAAAAGCTTACTCTCTTAATAAATTATTACCAAATCAAATTTCATGATCAAAACTTACTTATATAACAATGAATTGAATTCTACTCTTAGTAGAAATGATATTTTGATATGTTATAACTATTTATATTATAATGTTATCACAGTATTCAATAATCAAATAAGCTTCAAAAATTCAGTTTTTAAATTAACATTTTTTAATGCATGTAATTTAGACATACATGTTTCTTTTTTTTTTCCAAAATTTTTGTCTTGCATATATTTAAAAGACTAATTTGTAAAATTGGATTTTTCAATAACATATTTCAGATTTAACGAGATTATTATCAATTATTATATTGATATGAGTACATGAAATATTTATATATATAAATTTTAATTTTATTTGAGATTGATAAATATTTTATATATCATGATTCAATGATTTTTATAATGTATCTCTATAGAAGTTTGAAAACTTCAAAGACGGTTTGTCCTTCGACTTGTTTCAAAAAACCAGTCGAGTGTAACTTGAGTAAAAATATCGGTTGTTACACACATGCGTTACTTTTACAAACAAACTTGACAAACCTTATAATAGAGTCATGAACAATTTGATCAAAATATCAAAAGAAATTGTCCTTGAGTATTTCATTAAAGATTTGTCACGAAGATGGATGTACTTGACAATGCTGCAGAAAGCGTTAATATTGTTATGAATCGAAGAGACAACATCTATGGAGATGATTTTTAATAGTTAAACACTCTTGACACCTATATCATCGTGGTTTGATTGAAGTGCACATACTTGAAATGTATTTTAGTAACATTCATAAAGTCACTTTGGTTAAAATTTTAGTGATCATGTTATGAGCCGAAGTAACAACATGAAATTTTTCTCTACTGTATTAGTGGCATTCATCATAGTCCCGGATACTGCATCAATGATTTGTAACTCGTACTACTAGCTTTTCTAGTGTGACAAGTTTCCACTTTTTAAAATTCGTTTCATATGCATATCTATCATCTAGATTTGGATTTGATGTTAATCTAGATGCAACGAGTGTCCATATGTGGAATACAAAATACAACTATATATAAAAGGATAACATGCTAAATACACCTTGTTCGGGTTGACGGGCTAGTCCCATCGATTCTATATTCTAGTGGTTATTATCTAAGATACCCTGAAATATACAGCGTTTGCCATAACAGGGATATGTCAAATGAAGCGAGGTTGGAGGTTTGCTGTCAGGGACTAATTATACTTGTTGTCAGAGACTTTCAAGTTAACCTCGGCCGATCTAAACCATATACCAATCGATGCAGTCTCCACATCTGTTGGCTATAGCTCCGTTGGAGTTGCTCCGTGGAGTACCGCCTGCACAGATGAGAAATCGAGAAACGGGTGGTGAATCGGAAGTCAAAGTCAACGAGCTAGATACGGAGAAATATTAAGGAAATATCTGTGTTGGCAAGGAGAAGCGGGCGGTCAGCTTTCGGACCTTCGACAATGGGGATAGCGTGTCCATCCAACAAGGATCACCAAAGCGCTTGCGCATTTGCCACTGCTCGCGTGGATAGGACGCGGCGATCGGCCTGAGGCTGCGAGTGCGAATGGAGGTCTGGGGAGTGTAGTGGACTTTTGGACCGGGTCCAAAAGACCAGGTCCAGAAACTCTACAACTGGAAAGATCGTGTGCTGAGGATAGCTTGGCGTGCTCTTAGAGTTTAATAATCGCTGAAGGAAAGCAGCTGAGCTTGCTGAGGATTCGGAGAACCTTTCCATCTTCGCGCACATGCCCGACATCTGGACTTGGCCCACCAACACCATGTCCGGGACTCTGTACGAAGTTTGGAGAGGCCGCCACTTTGGGAACGACTGAGTCTCCGATGGCATGCTTTGTTCAGCAATCTGTTTGGATAAAATTGTGTTGTGTGGAGAATCGACGTCGATGAGCCTTCCTTCGGCTCATGCTGGTGGAGGTGTCGCCAGTAGCCTGTTGTTAACGACGACCTCAACATTCCGCAGACGTAGTCCTGTTTCTATGCTGCAACCCTGTGGCCGGCTAAACCTTCCACCATTTTTTGTCGTTTTTCAAAGCAGGATCGACCCGATTTTTACTTTAGCCTACTGCTGACGAAGTCGGGAAGCTCGACTTGTCAAATCGAGTTCACCACCACTTTCCTCGCAAACCCTGTTAAGGGGTGCTCTTGTTGAAAGGGCTCTTGCTTGAGCCTACTGCTGACGAAGTCCGTCTGCTAGTCGGGAAGCTCGACTTGTCAAGTCGAGTTCACCACCACTTTCCTCGCAAACTCTGTTAAGGGGTGCTCTTGTTGAAAGGGCTCTTCCTTGAGCCTACTGCTGACGAAGTCCGTCTGCTAGTCGAGAAGCTCGACTTGTCAAATCGAGTTCACCACCACTTTCCTCGCAAACTCTGTTAAGGGGTGCTCTTGTTGAAAGGGCTCTTGCTTGAGCCTACTGCTGACGAAGTCCGTCTGCTAGTCGAGAAGCTCGACTTGTCAAATCGAGTTCACCACCACTTTCCTCGCAAACTCTGTTAAGGGGTGCTCTTGTTGAAAGGGCTCTTCCTTGAGCCTACTGCTGACGAAGTCCGTCTGCTAGTCGAGAAGCTCGACTTGTCAAATCGAGTTCACCACCACTTTCCTCGCAAACTCTGTTAAGGGGTGCTCTTGTTGAAAGGGCTCTTCCTTGAGCCTACTGCTGACGAAGTCCGTCTGCTAGTCGAGAAGCTCGACTTGTCAAATCGAGTTCACCACCACTTTCCTCGCAAACTCTGGTAAGGGGTGCTCTTGTTGAAAGGGCTCTTCCTTGAGCCTACTGCTGACGAAGTCCGTCTGCTAGTCGAGAAGCTCGACTTGTCAAATCGAGTTCACCACCACTTTCCTCGCAAACTCTGGTAAGGGGTGCTCTTGTTGAAAGGGCTCTCCCTTCGCTTCGCAGCCACGACACTTGTCTAAGAGCTGCTGCTGCTACCAAATTTACTCTTCCACGTGCAATTATAATTCTATTCTATTTGTAACTAGCACTCGAAGCCTCATGTCCCCCGACTGCCTGTTTGGCAAAGGATAAACCCAAACCTCGCTGTCGGAAATAAAAAGAAGAGCTTTCTCGATCGTGGTGTGCTCTGTACTGTAATCTCTTCGGAGAGCGTTGTGTGGAGTATCCGCGGAGATCGAGCTCATCTCTATTTCTTCTTCGTCCAGCACGCCACGTCCTCCTTTGACTTGCCGTAGCTGGCAAAGTGCGCACTTTTGTATACACGACGAGCGCAAACCTTGAAAGCTCTATTTATCTATTAAGCTGGTCTTGGTCGGTCAAGCAGGAGTGAGTAGCTCTGTCAGCTCCCTCTTGACACCGATCCGTCTGCAGATCGGAGTCCGTAGGTCTTCTGTCACGTGTCCTTTGTTGTCCCCTTCTGGTTCTCTAGTCGCTCTGTCGTCTGTTCATTGGACTCAGTGTTTCTTTCCGTCTCTTGAATCGTTCGAGCATATCCCTTATAGTTGACGTACACTTTCTCCTCGTAGACAGAGAAAGAGTGTGAGTGAGTGAGAGAGTGTGTGAGTGTATATGTGTGCGGCTGCTTAAGATCCGAGATCAGAAATCCCGGCTGAATAAAATACGTTAGAGGCTTTCGACGGCTGGGTCTCTCTATGATCGATTCCCGATTGCTCTTCGTAGCCGACCGAGCCACTGTGGCCGCCGACAACTGAACGAGGAACTTGGCGGCTGTACTCTTGTACAAACATGTACAAGAGCTGATTGGAGTCTCAATCATCTGAACGGCCGGCCACTCAGTGTACATTTGGATTAGTAAAGGATCTCCATAGTCATGGATTCCCGATGTCGATCCTTGCAGCTCGCAGGAGTCCTGTGCATTCTAGCGTTCGTGTTCTCTTCTGCATCTGCACAAACCTGCATCAGGCGTGACAGAGATGCATTGTTGGCGTTCAAGGCCCGTTTTGACGATCCCTTGAACCAGCTCGGGTCGTGGAACCAATCGAGAAATTGCTGCAAAGATTTCGTCGGCGTTACATGTAATTCCAAGGGGGAGGTTACCAATCTGACATTC
Source organism: Marchantia polymorpha subsp. ruderalis (assembly GCA_037833965.1). NCBI lineage: Eukaryota > Viridiplantae > Streptophyta > Marchantiopsida > Marchantiales > Marchantiaceae > Marchantia > Marchantia polymorpha. Next base: position 3,292,320 of record AP031357.1, read on the forward strand.
GCAGGCAGGGTCGACGAGGAGTGTGATGAAGACTGCCCCTTCATCCGCAACAAGAATGAGGGCACGGATCCCATTGGTCCCACCCTGTCGAAGCTGTTGGCGCTTCAGACTCTGAATCTGAGTTTCATTCAAATTGTAGGCCCTTTCCCATCCGGATTGAGTGCATTGAAGAGCTTATCGTATTTATCCTTGACCCGCTTGGAACTCCAGGGATCCCTTCCTGCGGACCTTTACAAGATTTCCAGCTTGAAGTATCTGGCATTCGGAGGTCCCTTCGGAGGCTTTACGAGTGATTTTTGCAAGCTGACGAAGTTGGAGATCTTCGACATTTCCGAGACAGTTTTCAGCGCGGGAGGCAACGGGGCTGGTCTTGGAGGAACAATTCCTTCCTGCATCGGAGATTTGCAGCAGCTGCGACAGTTTCTCATAGAGTTTAACAACTTTACCGGGCCCATTCCCGACTCGATCCGAAGACTGCAGAAGTTGCAGCAGTTGAAGCTCTCGGGCAATGCTTTGTCGGGGCCGATTCCCGCGGTCCTTGGAGAATTGAAGGCCCTGGAAATTTTGTATATCCAAGGAAACGATTTCAGCGGTTCCATTCCTTCCACCTTGGGTAACTTGCCCAACTTGAAGGATCTGAGGATTGGAGGAACGGCAGCTCTGCAAGATAATAGTTTCGTCGACTTGAAGTTTACCAACATCGATGGTGCTATTCCATCTTCTCTCGGGGGTCTCCCAAAGCTACAGGTACAGAAATTTTACCTTTTCCCTGCGTACCAATTTGAGCAATCATTTGTATCAATGTGCGCGAATTTTCCCAACTCTTTACTTCGACATTTCGTACTTTGAACCTAGAGATAAGGAGTTACCTTCTTCTGAGCTTGCTGAATTTCTCCAGTTAGTGTGACAAACGCTCACAACTTTCTGTACCTGGTGTGCAGACTCTCTACATCAAGGGGTCAAGAATTACGGGAGCCATACCTAGCTCCCTCGGCAACGCGAAAATGCTCACAGATCTAGAGCTGGAATTCAATTCTCTTGATGGGGTATTGCCCGCGTCACTTGCTGGCCTCAACCTGACGGTATTTCAATTCAATGACAATCAAATCAGCGGTGTCATTCCTGCAGCCTACGGGCAATTCCGCTTTCTGACGAGGTTTATCGGAACTCGAAACAAATTAACTGGTCAGTTTTCGTATCCGAGTATTCTGGTTGCTTATGAAATTGAACAATGAAGAAATTGAACGCACACGCACTCCAATGTGCACAGACGGTTGATTCTGCCGTCCTTTGTTCAGTGAGCTGATTATTTGCCCAGGCAATTTAGAACTGGATAACTCTGCTGAAGCGAGTTTGACGAGAGCTCCAGCGCTGAAAGACTGGGTCGCATGTGTTCTGATACGTATAATGATGTGATTCTCTTTTCAGGGCCACTCCCCAAGGAACTATCAAACTGGAGATTTCAACCCGCAGGAGCGCTGGACCTGTCGGATAACATGATAACGGGACCGATTCCTGATGATCTCGGACTAGCTCTACCTTTAGCAGATTTCAACATATCTTACAACCAGCTCTCGGGTTCGCTGAAGCCATCGTCGTGGTATAAAACTTCGAGAATCTATCTGAACAACAACCAGCTCACCGGCCTCGGATCCGGCAACATTCCGGACGATGGCGAGAGCGGGCAGAATACGCAGACTTTTGACGTCCACTCCAACCGCATCTCAGGTAAACAATCTGCTCGGACCGCACGAGTGCCACTGACTTGTTTGCACCTTAGTGGCTGAGGGTTGAAATGCGGGCTCTGACAGAATGGGCCGATTGATCGTGCGCAGGTCCGGTTCCCAACTGGGTCTTCCAATTTGTAAGCGCAAGCGCGATCGACCTTTCTGACAACATGTTCACAGCGCTGCCGGTCATGCCATCGGCCGGGATATCGGTGTACTACCTCAATGTCTCGAACAACCAGATCACCGGGAGCATTCCGGACACCTTCTCCAGATCGAACGATTTGGACATGAGCAGGAACAAGCTCACAGGCTCCATCCCCGCCAGCTTCGGTTCGAACAACGCGAACATAATCGATCTGAGCTACAACATGCTGACGGGCGAAATTCCTGCGGGCATCTACGACGGCACATTCTTCAACACGCTCGTGTTGAGCAACAACATGCTGACGGGCCCCATCCCTGAGCGCTCGGACAATAATGTGTTCCTGCGCAACATCGACGTCTCCAATAACCTGCTCATAGGCTCCGTTCCCGCCTCGCTGTTCAATTCTACATTCTCTGGCGTTATCAAGGTCGGCAACAACCGCCTCACGGGGCCCGTCCCCAACTTTGCTGACAACTGCGATTTCCTCACTACAGTGGTTCTGGAGAACAATCTGCTCTCGGGCCCGGTGTTGCCTTCCGGTGCCTCATTCGAGACGTGCAACAGGTTGGAAGTTTTCGACGTCAGTGGCAACAACCTGTCCGGAGGTGTACCCACCGAGTTGGCGAATCTCTTGGTCAGAGTTTCTTTCATTCTCTAGAAATTTGTTTTATTCATTTTCCTCTGTCCTGGAACTTGATTTTTGCTGAGTATTGATCGCTTCGTCTTCTCGCCATATCCTGCACGTTAACTGCAATTATGTGGATGATCGATGACGTCTGGCTGTGTGGTGAACATTGTGCCCACGAGCCTTGAAATTATGATGCTGGGACTTCGTGAGGAGGAGATTCGGGTGATTGATTCTTCGTTTTGTTTTGAGCTCAGGGTTTGAGGGTCTTGGATCTCAGCATGAACTCTTTGACGGGACCAGTGAACGAGGCTTTGAGCAGTTTGGCGAGTGTCCTTGTTCTCGACCTCTCCGGCAACAGGTTGACGGGGAGCGTTCCCTGGACGATGCTGGTGTCCGGGTTTGCTGCTTTGAAGGAGGCAGGAGCATCGGCGTTGAAGTTCATGTCCGGATCCCCTGCTTACTCTGTGACGATCAGTTATGAAGAGCTCAGTCCTGGCACCTTCCTGAGAACTGACTTCGTCACTTCTGCCTACTCCACCGCTCTCAACTTCTCCAACAACGCTCTGGCCGGCATCGTTGACTCGTCCGTCGGACAGCTGAAGGGCCTTCATGCCTTTGACATCAGTGGAAACCAGTTCTCGGGTGCTGTTCCTGAAACGCTCGCAGACATCACCGACCTCGATTTCCTGGATGTTTCCTACAACAACTTCAGAGGCCCCATCAGCCCCAAGCTGGCAACATTCCCCGCATCGTCGTTCGAGGGCAACCCCAACCTTTGCGGTGCCCCTCTGTCTAATCCCTGCACATAGTAGATGCCAATACTCTCGATGATAGGCCCGGAAGAAGGTGGTTGTTCGTTTGGAAGATCGCGGATCACGTCTACTGTAGGTGGCATCGCCCATTGTGCGCGCCAGTCTAGAAAGGCAGAGAATGATCACTGGTGCTCTTTTAAGTGTTCATTTGAGCATCGTTGACATGCTCGTTCGTAGAGAAGCTCGTTGGTGCTCAACTTCATGTATATATCACATGTAAAGTGTTTTTTTTTCATCTTTTTCTAAAGAATTGGAAGCTTTATATGTACAGATCGAAGTTGAACTGCGCAAACTTTTTTTAACCTTAGGTTGATCCTTTCATTGGTTAGAGAATCCGTGGAACGTGTTGATGAGTCAATTAGTGTTTATTAAGAAAATGCTTTGAACAAAGTGATATAGTTAAGCAGGTAATGTGACCATGAAATGAAAGCTCACGTTAATATAAACAGAATATTTCCAGAATTTCATGCAAACAATCTTTTTCTTCTTGACCTCACTTAAAAATGGTTCTTAGTTCTTAGATTCCAATGGCTAAAGTTGTAGCATGAACATTTATATATAGATTTCTCCCATATAGGCTTCAACAGTGGCATTCATGCTATAGGTTGATAATTGATGATTAGACAATTTTGTAGGTTGAATTTTCTATTTGAGTTTACAGCATTGAGTTTCTTTACATGGCAACTTCAGGAAAGAGATTTTGTTATACGTGGATAAGTTCTCATACATCGTATGAGAAAAATTGAGGTCGGTAATGTCGTTATTTATTTATGTATTTATCACTCTAGTATGCAAACAGGAGTTTTCAAAAATTGGCTGGATGGAACCACTGTCGTGCTACTCAGTATCGCCATACATCATACATCTCTGACATGCTCTACTCACAACTCACACATACATACACAAGGAACGAGAGTGTCCACACACAAAGGTATCACAACTCGCCCCCCTAGCTGGCGGTCAGGTCCCTCTGACTCCCAGGTAGCCCTATCTACAACTACATGCTATGCACCTTCGTGGGTGCGCGAACTAGTAGGCCGGGTGCTATGTCGCCCCATCGTTAGTCGCCTATCTGCAATTCATAACATGTGAAGATCAAGTCATCTACCCTCTGAAGTACATCGAGGACAAACCCACCATCCAGTAGGAACAACATCGATAGGTGGAGTCAAGCACGACATGTGCCATCCCCTAGAACACCTATCACACACCAACATATGGGCCGCGTGATCAGTTGACCCACATAACATGCACCTCAAGCCGGCACGTACAATTGCCAAGCTTGGGTCCATAGTACCATCCACGTTTGGGAAGTGGCATGGCGCACAGTTGCGCACATGATCCTTCCAAACGACACCGTCACGACCCTCCAACATGAGAACTCCAGAAGGTAACACCTCTCGCACTCGCAAGATAGTGCGTCCTGCCGTCACATCCAACGTAGTCGGTGCAGTCTGCTGTAGATAGACGTAGTCTCCCACGCGGAACCTACGAATCGATGGTCGATAACCTCCCCCTCGAATAGTTGCATACCGCAACGTATCCCGGTGCTGAGCAATCGCAAGGTTCTCAAACGCTGCAGGCATAACTCTCCGAAAGAGCACTGCACGTTGAGAACACACTCTCACCCACATATCTTGATCATCAAGGTTCACCACCTCGCTAGACTCACGACGAATCGCTGCAGGCAAGTCTGGATCTCGGCCGTACAATAGAAAATATGGTGAAAACGAAGCCAAGGATGCTTGACGACTGAATCGATATCCCATGGCCAACCATGGTAACTGAATATCCCAGTCCCCAAGATGCCTCTTCTGTAGGCCATACTTGCGCAACGCTCTCTTCACCGTCTGTACCATCCGCTCAGCCAACCCATCCGCCTCTAGATGATCTCGGGAAGTAGTCCGGTGATCAATCAGCGTCTTGTCACACAAGACCTGAAACTCACCCTGAAACTCTGTCCCCTGATCGGTCAACACCTCAGCTGGTGCACCAAAGTGACTAAGCACCCTGTCAAGGAAAGCATATGCTACTCCCTCACTCGCCTTGTCAGGTAATGCCACCAACTCAATCCACTTGGAGAAATGCTCCGCCATCACCAACACATACCGATGATGTCGTGTAGTCAAAGGTAGTGGTCCAGCAAAGTCCAAACTCCAACGGTAACCCAATCCCATGATAGGTGAGGGATGTAACTCTGGTGTCGGGGCATTGAACGATGCCCTCACTCGATCACAAACCATGCAACGTGATACCAACTGCTACACCTGCGTATGCATACCACGCCACCAATACTGTCCTAGGAGTAAGCTGTACGTACGCTTCACTCCAAAATGTCCCAACTCCTCATGAGCATGCCTCACAAACGTGCACGATGAGCACGTGAACCAACCCTCGCAGCATCCAACAACACTGCTGATCCAATCCATGCCTTGACCTCATGGACACTCGCCATCAACTGGGCCCGAGTGTCACCCAACAATGGTACGTTCTCTAGAATGTATGCGGGAGAACGTGTCTGCTGCTCCTGGAGATGACGTAACACTCGTAGCATCTCCCAAAACATCCGAGATCTCGGGTCATGTAACCCTGCTCCATGTCCAGCGCGTGTGTGCCCCTGACATGGCCATCCCGCAATCACCAAATCGATATGTCCAACTCGATCGAGGTCTGGCGCCCCCAGCAATGAAATGTCTGTAGGCAACGCCTTCTGGTATCCTCGAACAGCTGATCGCGGCAACAACAAAGGAAAACGCTGCATCAACTGTGTAACATGTCGTGAAGAAACCCGACGTGCAGTCTCGTCCTTCTCCACGTACAAGTATCTACGTACAAGAATACCTGACTGCAACACTGCAGCCAAACCCGTGCTGATCCCTCCAAAAAGATCCAGCAAACAAACACCCTCTGGGGAATACTCCTATACAATAGGTGTAGTAACTAATGGTGATAGGGTACCAAGACCACATACTAGCCGACCATCTGAGACTCGCTCTGCCTCTGCTGGTAAAGAGGCCTCACTCCAAGCCTTCTTCATCAACCTATCAGCCTCCTGCTGTAATGCGTGGCAAGAATCCCAAAGTGGAACATCCAAAGATGATGACACTGCCGCTGCGAGACTCACCATCTCCTCCACCTCCTCATAGACTGGAGCATCCTCGGCTGACCTGTTCCCCTCCAACAAGTCATCAGGCCATGTGAGCACTCCATTGAAACCCGCAATAGAGGCTAAAACTGCAGGAGAAGATCCAAGAGGTCGATCTCGAGAAATGAACCTCACAGGCAGCTCACTCATACGTCCATCACCGGACTCCCAACCAGGACGATAAGCTGCCGTCTCCGTCCAATAATCCATCCGAAATCCCATCGGATATAACACCGCTCCACCAACAAGCACATCATATGACTCTGCTGATGTAACCACCGCTCGAACTCCAAACTACGAGCTATCCTGAGCATGACCATGCCTCAACTGCACTGATATGCGCTCTCTGGTCATCCTGTAAGATCTGTCGCTGGTGCCACCGAGTGATGTCTGAATCTGGAACGGACAAGGCTCCAACTCGGACCTCCGAACTCCCAAACTAATGCAGGCAATCTTGCCCAACATCAAAGGCTGTGCACCAGAATCCAGCAACACTCTGGCTGGGACATACACCTGCGCTGTAGCACTCACCAAGCAAAATACCCCGCTCCGGTTGTCCACCATACACACACCAGGGACAACCCTCTCCCGATCAATGGCTGGTCGGGCTGGCAAGGACTCCATCCGTGCCGCTGCCGCCTGCCATGTCGACTCATCGCTCGATGAAGTCGTAGAGGATAGCTCCTCACCAATAGTCTCGCCTATGTCGGCACTCGTAGCAGGGATACTCCCACGTTCACACAACGTGGCTGCTGCACGAAAAACCCGAGCCAAGTCAATCCCAGAGTCCATCAGCTCCATAGCTGAAAATAATGGAGATCTCATCATTGAGCTAGCCATCCGCGTCACTGCACTAGATGGTGTGTCCGTGTCCACTACCCGTGACGTAGATGTCTCAGTCCTCCCACTAAGACCACTAGGTGGTACAGGTCTCATGGATGAAGTACTGCCCACCTCTGACAGCAAAAACGACTGGGGAAGTCTGGCCTGACGCCCACCCTCACCCCTCTGAGGATCCAACTCCCCTGTCGCACCGCGTGGCTCTAGAGCTCGAGCTGCACCTCTAGTCACTGCAACCGATGCCTCCACCTGTGCTGCACTCGCTAGATAAGGGAAATCCTCTTCCTTGTAAGAGGTGGAAGTGCTCGCCCCAGAACTCACCATAGCAGCAAGCCTCTGCTCCAACTGCTCAATACGAGCAGCCATCGCGCTCTCCGTAGCCGAAGTAGCACTCGCTACAGGACGTCCAACTACACCGGCACCTCGACCACCTCTACCAGCACGGCCACCTCGACCTCGAGAAGCATCACCACCACGACCTCTACCACCAGATGTCAACTCTGGATGAAGGTCAAAACACCGATCTCGAGTATGCCCTGCTCGATCACAGTGGTCACACACCACCTGTGCTGACTGGGGTCTAGCCTGTGAACTCTGACCTCCGGCCTCCTGGGGACAATCTCTCCGCCGATGATCCCCTCCACATGTCCAACATGCTGGTCCCTGCTGCTGGCCAGCAAACGACGGCACTAGTGCACGTGCCCCTGTATCTCTAGCGGCTGTCTGGTGTCGTGTCTGCACTCCGCGACCCCCACCACTACCACCACCAAAGGGTCTAGACTGTGCCGTGCTCTGCGGGACACGAGAGGTAGTGGCTGCGTCTCTAGCGAATGAAGAAGTCACCACTCTCTCCTCCACTATGTTAAGCTCAATCTTCTCAGAAAGAGCAAACACATAGGCCAATGTCGGTGACGCATCGCTCAAGAGAGTAACATCCCGAACTCTCCGCCGTAGCTCTCTGTCAAGTATCCTGTACTAATACTGGACCGCATGTGCCTCAGTTACACCGTGAGTAACTGAGATCAACCGCCGCATACGCGTGTATGCCTCCCGAAGACTCTCACCAGTCTTCCGCTCAAACTCCTGGAGACTCCTCAACTTCTCCGTCCTCACCCCCTGATAGTTCTTCCTCAACCTCTTGAAGAACTCAGGAATGGGGCTGAACGAAGGTACGCCAGTAGTCTCTCCACTCGTGCTGGCAACGCCAACAGCACCGCTGGTGGTACCTGCTCCACTAGTACCATCGGTGATGCTACCACTCGCCCCTCCACTGGTAGCAACACCACCCTGGGTGATCGACGTATAGTTTGGAGACCAATGACGCCTCCATGCGTCAATCTCCACAGCATACTCTCTCCCAAACTCATGGTAGTCATCCATGGGAGGCCCCTCCAGATGCTGAAACAACCCTTTCCATGCAAAGAAGGGTGTAAACAACGTGGGGTTACGCAAGAACTGCATATTGCACCACGTGTCAAACTCCTGGATGAAATCATCCAACTCAATGGTGCCCACTGCACCAGAGTACCGCCGTGGGCCCTTCATGGCCCCGTACATACCGTCCATGTCCTCAGTCCACGAGTGTGGGACCCTAGACGATATCACCCCCAAAGATCCGCTATCTGCCACACTCCGCGACTCTATAACCACTGATGCGCTAGGATGAGGTAGCCGATACCTCAACCCACTCCGCGTAAATCCTCCACGGTCCTCAACGGAACCCCCAAACTCCTCCGTGATGACTGACTCACCAATCGGCACCACTGCCACAACTCCACCTGCCCTCGTCCCTGCACTAACCTGCTCTAGCCCTACTGACTATGGGTATGGGCAACCTAACCTGTCATCACCACAAGAAGACTCTCCTGGTCCACTGGTCATCACTCCAGTCTCACCATGAGAGAAACAAAGATAGGCGCCGGTGATCAAATCCAGCCGCACTATCGACAGCACACTGGAGTAAAACTACTCCGGAAATCAACGTCAACCCAGACATGGGCGCGCATCAAGAAGCCAGACTGGAGAGGATCCAAACACAAGCAAACAGCTAGCAACGACTCTCCAGCCGAAATGAAACACAGCACAGAACAACACAACACACGGGAAGTCGCCTCGCATAACGATCCCGAGTCGAGCTCCATCGCCTCCTCTCATCTTCCACCTCCCTCGCCTGCAACGCTATCTCGCTCATCCCGTCGCAAAAAAATAATGACCTCCACGCCGAGCTATCCCGTACTTCACCTCATACCTCCACTTCACACTACAAATAGAGGCGTCGAATATAACAAATATGAAAAGCCTATCTACCCTAACTATTTGCCATAGAAAAAAAACAAAATAGAGATAAAGCAATATTTTTACAACCGACAAACCATAGTAAGTGAGACGAGTACAAATTCTCAATCTCTTCAGAATATTTTCTTTTTTTTTTTCTTTTTTTTTCTTTTTTTTTTTCTGGACGTCTGCCACGGGACATGGCAATTTATTAGGACATAGAATTGCAGTTTCGTTTCTATTCTCAGACCGCGACAAGTGAGACGGCAGGAAATAGGTGTCACGAAGCCATTGACGCTGTATACATCAGTCCTGGGGACTGTACGTCCTGGAATCTACAGGAGGCTTTGGGATCCGTGAAGCACTAGGAAACAAAGTCCACCCACTTTCGTGTACCTCGCTCACGCGCATGACAAAATATATCTGGCTTCGATCCGATCTATCGGGGTCGCTCTTCTCAAATTTAAGGACCCCACCTTCTTGGCCCCTTGCTCGGAAGTTTGGCCCATCTCTTGATCAGGTGTTGCCAAGCTCGCCCCAGTATTCATTCAACTGTAGACGCCAAACCGGAATCTGCCTCCAAATTCCCTTGTCCGATTACGAATAGCTTGCAGGGTTTTTTTTTTTTTTTAGCTGCTCAGCACGCGTGCTGCAGGCGTATCACTTAGCCGAGTCAGGGGAGGAGGTCGACGAAGCGGATGAAGGCATGAAGGTCAGAAGGTACTGCGAAGGATGGAGCTCACATCGATTGTATCTGTACACGTAGATAGATACGGCGGAGTTTTGGCTCCTTGCACAATGATATCTCATCTGTCTGCGGAGGAGCCGCAAGCAGCCTGAAGAAGTCAAGAACAGATCCGAAGCTCAAGCTTTCTTTCCGCTTTCTGAGTTGTGCCTTCGTGAGGCAGGACTTGATCTTTGTCCGATTCACTTGTCCTCGTGTCACTTATGGTCTCCTATTGTTGGCTTGGTTGCTCATATGCAATCTGCTTACAAGCTTTCGCAAGAGGAATGATTGAATGAAAGTCATAGTAAACTGGTACATACATATCTCACAGAAATCTTCGCAGCGACTCGCGTCATTCCGACCTCTGGGACTGGCAGACGATCTGTGTCGGACTGTCAGCTCCAATAGAGATGAAGGTTTGAATCCCACTGTTTAGTCTACTTCGTTCGAGGTCGAGATCGGAAAACTAAATCCGAAGCACGTAGACGAATATCCCCGTGGACCACCGGATCAAGTGCGTCATAAATCGTTTCAACCATTCCAGATGGCTCCTGCTGCCGTTTTTCTGACCTCCCACCGATGATCGCTTATCCTGCCACATCACTTCGCGTTCCCCCCAGCATCAACCTCGATCGGGGTGAATTTTGACAAACTAAAGCAGTCGCAGAGATTCAAGAGTCATCGTCCTCGTGCTCCTCCTCGAGCTCAAGCTCGTGCTCGTCTTCGTCTTCGTCCTCCTTCTCATTACCCAAGAAATCGGTTCAAACTTTACCCTTCTCCACAAAAAAATCCTCAGAAGCTACAAATCAAGGGCCGAGACAAAACTAGCCGCTACACTTCGTTATCTCTACAGAATGCGCTCGAACCAGACGGAAGAGATTGACACTCCCACCTCTGTCACTCTCACTCACACCTCTCTCCTTTCATTCGCTCCATCAGTATATTGGGATCTCTACCGAATGCACTGGAACACCATTTTGAGAGAGAAACGATGGCAAACACTTTGCACAAAAAAAAACCACGAAGAGAAAACTGAGAAAAACACGAACATAAACCTGAACACAAGAACGAAAGCACGAACAGAAAACCAAGAAGAACCCAAGCAAAAATCTGAACACACTACATTGACTTATACTGTCAGTTCTTCAAGTAAAAGTAATGTCGAAACACCAATACACAAAGAGTCGAGCCAAACTCACTACTCGTAGGTAGACTAAAAGTCGAAGCTAAGGGGAAAAACCCCGACGCGTAAGGCTCAACTCGAAGAACTGACAGTTCTTCGAGTTCGCCACGAATATAACCCACGGAAGGTGTCGACTCCATCCAACGTTCCTCGCCCGTCTGCCGCGGCCCAACGTTAGCCGACTCCCAACGTTCCCCGACTCCAACTCGAACTCAACGTGTCTCCACTCAAATCGACCCAACGTCTCGAGCCATGACACCACCTACTAACTCGATAACCAAAATGCATAAAGTGTGAACAAAGTGTATTTTTACCACATTTCTCATTACATCTACTAAAATCTGTCCTTGTAATCAAACTACAACTCTGAGTAAAAACGTTAGACCCCTGATTATCAGTTTTGTTTCACTTGATAACTACAAAAAGTGATACTCTGCGTTAAGAACCAGATCCGACTAAACCCTTAGTGATACCGACATACGTGCATTCTAGACATCTACGATTATGGCCGGTACTTTCAATTTTACTAACTTTTTGAATTCTTGAGGTAAAAATTCTTGATGGCCACGTGAATTAGCCAGACAGAGCGTCTGGTTAATTCACGTGGCCATCTGATGCAAGAATCACGAGCGAGCTAATTTACGAGTGTCCTTTAGCTGAGATGTAGTTTAAAGGTGATATATGCGCTAATACATTTCAATCTATGATTATCTTAGGCTCCTAGTGTAATGGAGTCGTTTACGGCTCGGAGAATTGATAGCAATATCCAGTTCATAGCATTGTGAGTAGACTTCTTTACCTTTATTGTGTATAATTCAAAATTTCAATATATTGAAAGAAGTGTTGATTTAGGCCACTGTGCCTCGTGAAGTGTTGAACCGTCTTTGCGTTTGGCTATCTTGAAGGCGAAGCCTCTACTAAAGGGTGCTGACTGCTCTTCAAATGAAAGTGCTGATCATGAGCCAAGGCAGTTTAAGCGATTTGCTTGCGCAGTGAGAAAATAATACATGTATCAATTTTTCAAGCTTTTCTGGTGATGAGTCCTCAGTCTCGAGGAATTTCAGGCACTCTGATAGATGCAGTAGCCTATACAGATGGACATGGGTGATTTGCCAACTACCTCTATTTGCCTCTTAAATCAGAACACCGAAGTCAGGGATTCTCAGACTATTTTGTATTGATTCTTCCATCACGGGTCTCCTTCAATAGGGAGCACAGTATTTGGCTAATAAGGAAAATTTTTGTCCCCGTAGTCACAAGTTACTGCCCGTTACTTTCCTCTTTCTCCACTGATTGGATAAAGGCATACAATCTACTTGATTGAGCTTTAGTGTCATGCCCTTCACTTTTCCTCTTGCAAGGGTGAGAGCTCCACCATGCTTCTCTTCTTTCAACACATCCATGACGCCTCTCTTTAAATTAAATAGAAAAAGTAGTAAATAGGGTTTTGCTGCTTCCAGTAGTGCTTTTCTGCTGCTGCGAGGAAAACAATGACACGAGCGATAATCACTTTCTTACTTCGAGGGGTGATTATCTTTCTTTCTCACTTCTAGAAATCTCCTTCGAGAAGTGATTATCGCTAACGTCATTGTATCCTGGCAGGAGGAGAAAAAAATGTTCCAGAAAATGTGAAGGTGAATAGACGAGAGAATGAACCCGAAGATGTATCTTCAAAGCGACAGTGCTTCCTCGATAAAATCAGAAACTAGGTTCCATGGTTATGCGGAAAATAATCATCAAGCATGCACCTGGATGTAAAGACTGCAAGAGCTGTGGTCGGATCGAAGCCCTGACGGAATGAATGGAAAAGGCCAGAAGTAGTTGGATTGGCCGAAGCAAGAAGGGTGTTGAAGCAAGAAGTTCATGCGGCGTCCTGGTGTTCGCGCGCCCAGCGGCAGGGCGACATCCATTGCGCGCGGCAGCGCTGAAACAAATTCAGGAGAAAAGATTCAAGACCGAATCCGCTGCAGTCAGTGAGTGATGGTAAAATGGTAAATAGATCAAGCCCGTGGGACTCAAAGGGTCAAAAGGCTAAAAAACACAATACAAACAATCCAACTCCAAACTAGGAGAGAACCAAAAGAACCCCCTAGCTAGTGCCCAAAGCACTAGAACAGTAACTAATAATATCTCTAATGTAACAACCTAAATCATAAGGCTCGAGTTGAAGCAGAGAAAAGAAATTCTCGACATCAACTTTATGCGCTACTCGAATCTCTATATATCTAGTACAAGTAATAAACACATGCTCTTCATCCTCAACATTTCTCCCATCACATAGCCTACAAATCCGTTCACTCCTATCAATATTCAACCAACGTCCTTCCTCAATTCCAAGCCTATGAGATCCTGTTCTATGCCTGACAATAATATGACGTAAAGATGTAGCAATCTCTACAACAAGGTACCCTTGCTCACAATAAATAAGCATAGGATTCACATGAAGTTGATAAAACTGCATTTTAGTGCCTCCTCTCCTCCAAATGATGTTGAGAAACTCCTCCTTAATACGCTCGCGAAGGGCCATAGGTTGCAGATCCCAATCCGATTCCGTCACATTCCACCTCAAAGACCAAGTCATCACATCTGCAAACCATCCCTTGGAACGTGTGGCACGCAAAGCATGAAGAGGAAGTCGAGAAGCATCAAGAGATCTCACCCTTCTAATATAAGTGATGGTCAAGTAGAGAGCTTCAGCCTCAAGAGGTAGACAACCGGTTTCCGCAAGAAGAATAGCATAAGGAGTTTGGTTCCTTACACCTAACTCTTCTTGTAAGAAGATCTTTTGCACCCTCTCCACGCGCTCCCAACTTGTCTTCTTACTGCCAGGACCCCACACTTGTGTCCCATATAGAACCACCGGCAACACTAAACTCCTAAATAAAAATTTCCTAAGACTCCAAGATACTAGATGAGCTCTTCTACATCGATTTAACAATGAATATAGAGCTTTGTAACCAGCTTCTATTCTCTTTTGTACACAAAGTGCCCAACTATAATTCTGAGAAAAATCAATGCCTAAATATTTGTAACTCTTCACTTGTTCCAATTCTAGTCCCTTGTAAAAGAAAGAGAACTCGGATCTAGTGCCCACAAGAGTGAGAGAGACGGAACATCGTCACGAGGGTGGGCCGCCGCCATTCGGCGCGAAGAATTTGGAGCGCCACCGGCCGACTGACAGACTCATGACTGCGATGTGGTGGCACCGTGACACCGGTCCGGACTCTGCACGCAGCAGACAGAGGTGATCGGGACCGGGAGGAGGGCAGCCCTCGCGCGACGCCCCAAGTCAGTCAACTTGGCGCAGGCTCAGGCAGGCGATTCGAGGGCGATCTCGCCCTGGATTGCATGCATAACGCACACTCTCCCGCCTGTCCCTTCCAAGCGGGCCACGGGCCGCAGCCTATCCCGCCGTCGGCGCGGCCAATTGGGGTCGCGCATGACTCGCGAAGAGACGCGCCGCGACGGACGCGAGGGAGGAGCGGGGAGCAGAGAAGAGCTGAGCTCTTGCGTTTCGGGACGGCCTGGGGTGGCGTCAGTCCACAGGGTCGCGCGGGGCAGGGCTACGCTTTGTCCGGTGTCGGGCTTGTCAGGCGACCGGGTCGGGAGTGGAGCGGCTCGAGGTGCGAAAGTTTTCCTTTGCGGAAGTGAGAGACACACAAAAAATGTGAAGACCTCCTTGAACTACATGAGTTGATAATGAAGAATGATGAGTATTATTCATCAGTCCACTACCATCATGCAATGTTCATGTATGTAATCCAAATGCACATTTCAAACGACTCATCAAGGGGATTGTTTGCGGGAAAACGATGAGGAGAATATCAGTGTATATGAATTTCATTCCATGTAAATTAGAATGTGACATTTTCAACCGCAGGACCACTTTGCATGATACAAATGTGGACATCAATGACAAATCATCTAAGGAAAGTTACGAATCCAATCCAGCCAAATTGATTATTGGATTTGAGTCTATGGAGAGATGGATCAACTATTGGTTGGATTATCTTACAAACACAATGTACAAGACTTTAGGTTCTGACTTAAAATATTAATGCTCGAAAGTCAAAGATAATCTTTTCTTTGAATGTTATTTGCAGGAGGATTTTGTGTCTTTCAAAACTGCGGTGCTAAAGAAAAGTCCACCAAAATTCTTATGTTTAAAAAGATTTGAGCAAGGCATATTCTTCTAAAAACATCACATAAGATGAGAGAGAGAAAATTGAGGACATACATAATAATAAACGAGAGATGTTTTTATTAAAAATATACAACTTGAAAATGTTCATGAGAAAATGTATGACACACCTGTGATTTTTTATATGTTTTCTGAAATAAAACTGTATAGAAATTTATCTTTACAAGAATGGTGATGTACTTCCAATCAATACATATGTTTAATGTTTCCCGACAAAAGAACTAAGGAATAAATCCACAGAATTGAAGTGGTAAAAAATAAGGGTATGCTTTCATCTTCTTCTTCTTTTCATTCAGAGAAAAAATTGTGTAAGTAAACATTCAAGGAAGAATCTAATGTTCCTCATGATCAAATCGTATTGTATCAAAAATCAGACGTCAATATCTATGTGTTGGCAGTTGTTTTCAAGTAAAGACGACTCTCACTTCCTCTTCAAACTAATAATAATTCCACCTGGAAAATTTTGAGATTTTTCAATGGACATCAAAACCTTCTTATAAAATTGAATTTTGTATTAAGCTCAATTATGTCAAAACATGCTTTTGGATATATAAATTTCATCAATAATCCATAAGTAGTTGTTTTTGTTTTCAAAGACACATGAATTCTCCACAATGTAATACAAAATCTTTACAAAATAAAAAATTCTCATCTGATTTCTCCAATCTTGAATTATATAATCATATTAATATGTATTAATAAACACCAACTTTTTGAACTTAATGACTCTCTGATTTATTTTCATTTCAAGTTTATTATTTTAAGAGAACGCTCATTAAGAATTGACATAAATAAATATTATTAACGTGATTACTTTTTACTTAAATCTTTGATTTAATGTATAAAAATTCAATAATTTAGAAACAACATATAATAAAATCAAAAATAAGATAAAAATAATCATATTGATAATAATTAATTTTACTCAAAGAATGATTTTTTATTGTATATTTTAATATATTTGGATGAATTTTTTTTACAAATTCATGGAGCTGATAATTTGAAGAAATAAAAAAACCTAGATTTTGATTACACACATTTTTTATAAATGATCAAATTTTCAAAAACGAGATAGTTTAAAGGTTTTGAAATCTATAAAAATGTTATTCTGAGATCAATGATAATCAGATTTTACATGCACTTTGATAAAAAATTATTTGGAGTCAAAGAGTCTCATGATATAATATTTTTAATTTCAATGAACGAACTACTAAGAGATAACCTTGAAATTTAAATATGATTTAATTTTTCTTGATATATACCATTATTTAAAATATATATATTTGTGAAAATAAACACATACAAATATATTTGAATCATAAGAGCACAATTAATATATTGACAATGACAATCTTATTTTGAAATTATGCCGATTTAGAATTAATGATATACATTTTTATAAGTGAAACTATTAGATCATATTAACATAGAATAGAAAGATGATATTGATATAGTGATGAAATAAAAACACAGAAAGTTTAAAAGGGATTCATGGTAAAATTTTTTGAATAAAAGTTGCTTCAATAGTCGTATATATCATGAGACAACTAATTTGATTTATTGCATCACTTAGTCTAGCATACAACTATTTTGTCTAGCTGAGGACTTTTTGACATAATTATAAATACAAAAGTGAAGAAATTTGACAAAGAATTTTGATGAAGAGAAACATGGTCCAGAATTCTAACAATGTAATAAGTATGCATAAAATTGACTCATGTCAATACATGCGCTTACATACATGAAGAAAGTAATAGTGCAAGTGCAAGTAATACAAAAACACACATTATCAAATCTGTCAGTAGTGGATTAATGGAAGTTGAATTCTTTGCCGATGGAGATATGCAAAGTCATTTGTAATGTTCAGCAGTGTGTGGGAAGGAAGAAAACCTCAACTTGGTAATTAAGAAGAATTTCTTGTGTAATATAAACTTTTCGCTCTTCACTCCTACTTACTTACCTTGTTTACGTCCAGTCCAGCCCAGCCCAGCCCAGGCCCTGCTTTTCAGAAATTTGCACCTGTGAGGAGAATGATGCTTGTTCCCATGGCTCTTAGGATATTATTCTTTCATGAATCATTTTGTCATCCACGCTGAAAAGGGAGTGGATAACTCTACCCTTCTAGTTCGTCACTATGTTTTTGGTTTGGTCGGGTGGACTTTGCTCTCACGTGGTCAAGAATCTATGTATACTATAAATATATATACACACACAAATTTCGATTACATGTACTCAACACGACGGGCAAAAGCTATCACTGGAATGAAAAGGTGTGCAAAACCGTTATCTGCAGAATACAGATAACGGTATTTGTATTTGTATGTTGCATGAACCTACTTGAAGCAAGACAGTGCAGCAGTAGTATCTATGATGACGAAGCAACAGGCATGCAACTATCGAACAGACTGGAAGAATAATGTGAGTAGGTACCACATAGATTGGTAGCACGCGTACATTCCTTTGATGCAGAAAATATGCTCAACTCGGCAGCCACACCTTAGTGCTGGAAAGTTTGACGGTCACTATATTATTACCTGCAGCATACAAAGTGATTTGTATGCTGCCTACTGGAGAGTACTGCTGCTGTACCGGAGAATGTGGACAGGCAATTTAGTTGAACTCAACGTTGAAATCAGTCAAGATTCTGATATGATACTCGACTCCACAATACTTCTCACGACTGGACATGTTTCGATCGTGAGGTTACAAGTTGTAAAATGTTAGTGAAAATCTGAACAAAATCTAAAAATCTTGGTATCCCCACGAGATTGAAATAAGATATGAGGCCACTTTTACATAAGAGTCGAATTTATTGTAAACTGAGGGTTTCAGCAGCTCCCATAAGCTTTACAAAACTGACATGTGGTATTGTGAGACCAGGATTTACAAATGCTCTTCACAAGTCTCGAGTTCTATGTTCAGCTCTGTTCAGCTTCAGCTCCTTTTTCACTGCCTCTAGAAGCAGCGAAAAACTCGACTAAATCAACGCCTGTTCTGCTGAGTTCTCAGCATTTGAGCAGGCGGCCACCACATTTACGAAAGAGCTGCATGAACTGTGACAAATTCAATCCATTCTCCTTAATGAATTGGCAAATGCAGGAGTCAGCAACGGTGTACAGAGTGCCCAGTGAGTAGCAGCACCCATCTAGAGGGCATGGTTCCTTAATGTCCTGCTTAGCCAGACATGGTGACTTTCCTCCCACCAGTCCCTGCTTGATAAAATCGCGATTGCATTCACGAGTGCATTGAGCATGGACGGCCCTGAACTGTACGCAGAGCCCCAACAGCAGGACTGAGACCAGTGTGACACTCAGGGAGTTGAGTTTCGCCATCGTCAAGTGACAGGTAAGCTGAAGGTCTGGATACTTAAATAAAAACTCGATGGCGAATCTGGTGAGAAACTATCACCTGCTTTATCAACTTAGGCCTTTGGTCCCTGGTTTTATACACAAGAATGTCAACGTATCCTACCAAGTGAAGTGCAAAGTACCTCTTTCCGGCCGAACACAATTGTCAACTCCATTAGAAGGCGACACTCATTGAAGCGTGCGTGAAAGTGTGCACGTCGAAGCTTGGAGTCAGATCCTGTTGCTGAAATCACTTCTCCGTTGGCACGAGGACCAAATCCAATAATAGGATCTGACTTCGTGCGTGTTACACGTTGTATCAAGACCGACGTTTGATATCATGCACGGTTGATCAAGGTTCTATTTACGCCATCGCATGGGCTCTATCACGAGGAAGCTGCTATCCTTGGGCAAGATTCCAGTCGTGGAAGTAGACATTTTCTTTGGGTAATATCTCAAGTATGACTTCGAGTGGAGCCAGTAAAATTGCCGGTCCAGGAATGTATGGCTTTGTCAGATTTGATATCATTCATCGTTCCTGCTTCAAAGCAAATGAGAATAGATCGCTTTGTAGTTTTCAATTAGACGACTGTAAATCGATATTTCAAGAATGATCCACTGTCCTTTCTCGTGGGCTGAATCTGGATGTGGAATCTATCCAGATTTTTAAAAGTTGAATTTTCGAAATGTGCAGTCATCAACAATCATTTGTAAACTACAGAATCCAGACTAAATTACGCAACATACGATGCAAGATGAAGACCTGACCAATTGATGATTTTCGAATACTACTAATTTGTAACTTTTGAGTTCCAGATTTTGAAGTAATTTTAAAGATTTCACGGTTTTACCTGGATTCCTATTATCTCAGAACTTCGGTGTTCTTAGTTGCGCATGTTCAAGTCAAAAACCAGTTCATTCCAATAATAATTGTACTTCAAGGGATCCTTCTTACTACCGAGAATTCTTGTCCAAAATCATCAGAGAATTTTTAAATCATATTCAAGTGATCAGAGAGGCTACGATGGCAACACTTCAGCTTTTTAGTGTAACTTCACTCCTAAATCCAAACAAATTGCTACTATATAATGATTGACTGTCTCGAAACCTCTCGAAACCACTGACACCGTCATCAAAGAATCAAAATGGTTAAATTCCACGTACGAACTTCAACTCAGACACCGAGAGGAGTCTGCAATGTCTGAGCTAAATGGAAATTCCCCGAAGAGAAAAAAAATCTTATAAAGTAACCAACCTACGCTGTTTTGTTTCCAAGACTTTGGCATTGACATCAAAGTAGGTCTATCTGTTCTAAAGCTTCTCAGGTCCCCCCATTGGCTTGAAACTTGTTGCAAACCTACTGGTCGAGATGAGTCTTCTGCCAGATGAACGGTTGCTGCAGGAAGAAGGTCATGAAAAACGCTGGAGCTTTTCTTCATCCACTTCTTCATGGATTTCCCTCATTCATGAAGTTGAGGATAACGACAACAGAAAATGGAACGGTAATAACTTTCACAGTCTCGTCAGACCGAACAGAGCATACACACAAGTCAATTAACAGGGCTACTCCTTCCCCTCAAGACAAGCTTCAGACTGAGCCTGGAGTGGATCTTTCCGTTCTGTTTTTGTGGCAAAATCCCATATGATAATTTGCCCAATTGTTCCAGGACCGGTTTCTTGTGCAGAATTGTATCTATGATGATTAACTTTGAGGCCGTCGAGTCTTGGACTCAGATTGCGTTGTAAAGCTTGTCGTGTGTACTGCTTTGACTATTCAGGTCAATGTTCTGGCATTAGTGAACCTGTTAAAACCCTTCTAACATGATGACGGAATGTAGATCAATCACATCGAAGCCGAAGTAATACTAATACTCATATGAGGCATATCAGCTTTCATGAAAAGTCTTTCATGATTTGACACACATCATATACTGAGGAACCATGTTCAACTCTTACATACACCACCCTCTACTGCAAATTCCAATATAGTTGATGCTTGATTTCCATTTGTTAGACTCCAGCGTGGTAAGGATAACCCTCGACACTACTTAGTGTCAAAGGTTTCTTATCTTACTTTTCAAGTGCTTTATCTGATGCTACGAGCCAAACATATGTCAGGATCCCAAATGGTCCTGCTTCAGTAGTACCAAGTATACAGAATGCGTCTTTGTGGCACCAGCAACCTGTCCAAATTAGATATTCCAAGATCCTTTCACTGAACTTCTGTTTGAAGCCATGAAAATAAAAGCTAGGAAACCTCCTTACGATCTTGCAAGTGCTTTGTTCAGCTGCATGTTTTCCAGGTAGTTTTCTAAACGAACGCACCACCAACTTGAGCATAGGATACATTTATCAGTAGGATTGATCGTGACCTTTCAACCATGTAGTATTGCGTAGTCCCAAATAGGAATATAGTGATAGACCGAGTACTGTGTATTACTTGGAAAGTTGGGATTCTATTTTCTTGTTTCCATATTCTCACATGGTGGCCATTAGCAGTGTAACCACGTGTGATGCTCATCTATACACTTGGTTAATCATGGGCACGCTATAAAGGTCCCATGAAAGCTCGAGTTCAATCAGAGCAAGCACGTCTTTCGAGGTCAATGAATGTAGATAGATAATAAACATGCCTTGGTCAACTCTGGGACTGTGACACCCGGAAGTTATAGCCTAGAGTTGTAAAAAATCGTGCAAGTCTTGGTCGTGCAAAAAGAGTTTCCAGCCCATTGCAGGTAGGATCCGGATGTGCCTGCCATAACCTCGGCCTCAAAACCTCATATAATTCTGCAACACCTGAAGTGTTTCTAGGCCAAGTGCCAATCTCAATCTACGTCTGTCTTCCTGTGCAAGTAGAGAAAATTAATCTCAACCCTCTACCTTTGCAATGGGCAAACTGCGGATCACGTTGACAGCGCTCGCAATTTCAGTCCTGATGTTTTATACGCATCCAGCTGGAGCCCAGTGCGGAAAATGTGATTCCAAGTTCGTAGAGAGTGCACTGCTGAAATGCAAACCATGCCCCGTTTGTAAATTTGCCTGCTTTCAGAGCACATGCTGCTATGCTTTAGGGACTCTAGGCAACGTCACGGATGCTTGCATGTGCAAAGCTATCTACAATCTTGGGCTGGAATCTATCGGGCTCAATGATCAGTTTCGGCTCTGTTCCAGAAACCAGACGGTCCGGAAATTAAATTGCTGTTTGCCCACATAAAAGTCGAATAATGGTCGACGATGGTTAGTGAAAAATTTGCCTTCGAATTCTCCGTGGTTGGAATGGAATTTGCTTCACAGAGCTTCTTCTCATGAATAAACCTCAGCTATTTCTCAAGTGCTTGTACGTGATAAGTTTGTGCCAAGAGCAATTAACATCTGCTTGAATTGGTAAAGAGAACATTTGCTTGGGAACACGTAGAAGAGATTGTCTGAAGTAATTTATGTATATTATCCCTTTCTTGGACTAACCCAGCAAGTAATTTCGGTCTTGGATCAGGGACAGATCGCGATCGATATCAACACGATTCAGTGGTGAGGATCTTGAGTACATATATTACTTCTTCCGATAGGCAAAGATCAGAGGTCTATAGTTCATATTAATGTTGAGCTTCTTCGTGGTGAGCTCTGATGCAGTTGCTACAGCTGAATTATAATGAACAGAAGAAGCAGAAGGGCATCATGAGAACACAACATGATTCTTGCCAGTTACCTGCAATATTTGTTATAGTAATCCAGCACGAGGTTTTAAGATGCATTCTCTTATATGTCCAAAATAACGTGAGAGGAGAAGCTCTGAATCAGAAGCCTGGACATTTTCATTTTTAATAAATTATCCTCGACCTGCAGTATTCAAGGATTGAAAAATATCACCCAAGAAGAGGATTGCATGAAAACAACAATGATCCCTATCACCTCCATGTTTCAGACAGATGATTCAAATCTGTAGCATTGCAGGATCAGCAATTAGTAGGAAAGCGAGTTAGCTGGACTTTCCCTCCAACATATTCAGGCAATCAATCTATTTCCATCCCGTTCTGCATTCTTTGAGGTGCAGTGTTGAGATCGTACGTATAGCTGTAGGGCAACAAACAGATTCAGACTTGTAATGACACCCGCTGATACACAAGGATGTGGAAGTCAGGAAGTACGTCGATAGTTTTCCATCCTACTTTAGTTTTGCAATCCAATATAAATATTTGCACTCTGGGATATAATTTGCTACAAAAATTCGATCACACCCAAAACATTTGGCCCGGCTGAGTGTCCCCTACTCGTTAAATTGTAGTGTGAAAACTACACAATCGCATACACTTGATTCAGGTGAACCAGCGTGTCGGTTCATCTCTTTGATATATCAGAGCCTAATTGGGTGCTCTTTGAGATCATTCCATTGTTTCGGCTTTCCAGTAGAAACCGTTGGTTTCCCCTTTCAACTGTGCGCTTTGTTCTGTGCACATACTCAAATTGTCGGAGTATGTCTTCCTGGATATTAAATCAAATCACGACTCCAAAGTATCATAGAGTATGTCTTGCTGGATTCTAGATTAAATCAGGACTCCAAACTATTACAGAGCATGTCTTGCTCTATTCTAGATCAAATCAGGACTCCAGAGGATAGCAGTCTGTAGACCAGAGACAGATGAGATCTGTCCGCAAGACAAAGCCTCGAGTATCAAAACAAAACTTTCCTACAATCAAGGTAATTTGGATGAACAATATCAGGTCATGATCACTTCGCATACTGAATTCCAATCTTCTAGATTTATGGTATCACTTGTTATGGAAAATTATCACTGAGTCTCTGTCAAGTCCGTTATGGCCATCCTTGACTTCGGAATATCTTCTGACTTCTGACTACATCTCTGTTATTAAACAGAAATGTAGTTAACACATTCGCATATTATGTATGCGACAACATGCAAACTTACTAGCCCTCAACTTAACCTCAAATTCTTCACTACGACCCTACTGGTCTCATTCTTCATGGCCTAGTGATCTCAATCTTCGTCGCTATTATATGAGTAGCTATATAGCAATTTCAGTGTTCACTGAAAGCGATCGGCTTGTCTTTCTCGGACATGCAGTTTACTGAGAGGCAGGATGAACTGGAACCCCAAATACTGTTTAGACGACAAGTTGAGAAAAAAAAACCCTGGACGCACTTCAACGAAGACTTGGGAGACAAGCCGAGTGGTGAGATAAATAGGATTATGCGTGTCGCTCATTTGATTTACCTCTATTCGCTCTAGATTGCTTCGTATGCAACTTCAGGACAAAGGCGTGCTCTCATTTGAACCATGTTCCACTCTCTCAGAAGTAGTTTGGATCTACTCATACTGGAGCCCTGCTAGTTATAGTTACAGATTTCGAAATTAGACACGATGATTTTCCATTTTGTGTAGACTCATGCATTTGATCTAATTCTAGTTCATGCCCGGCTGATCTGGCTAAACATCTTAGGGCAACTATACGAAAATTTGTAATTCGCACTTGAATGCTCAGACTTCACTATTTAGTTGATCGTCTATTGGTCAGAGTCATACCGTAACTTGACATCGTCATGTAAGCCGAGCTAAGCGTCGTCCACTTTCGCATATAGATAGGGCCTGAGATCAATGCTCCTAAAGGCTTTTACAACAGTTGGCTGCATCATTGGAGTCGATAATACCTCTACCGTGGCATTTGGACGCATTTAAAGTATGCTGCGAACCAAACGAGCATATGAGCCAAGTAAATGTAGAGGCTTGGTCAAAAGCAGCGTTCTGTCCACATACCTGAAGCATACTGCACAGTAGCACCTCATACTCATCAACAAATACTTCGTTCCCATTGCATCTAGCGTAAAGTACACTGTGCATTACGACGGCAGTTCAGGCGCCTCACAATGCTGTAAGCATCTCGTTGTGAAAGACCTGCCACGTTTGTTGGTCTCGTTTCAATATAGCCATCTCTCAATGACCTGCACTTTCCGTTCCACATCTTAGATCAGAAGGGCTAATAATTTCGACGTGCAGGAAGTCAACTCCGGCGACTTTCTTCCAGCTCTGGTTCTTCAAAAGTAAATCATTCGCCTCTAATCATGTCCATGGAGCAAGCGACGAGCTAAGTGCTCAAAAGTTCTTGACTCTTTGACGTTGTCCAAGCCCGAGATTTAGACATCTGGTCTTCTCTCCAGAAATCGACCTGTGTAACAGATATCGTAATCTCTGACTGACGTCCACTTCTCGGAGCTTGAGAGATGGGGAAATCTCAATACCTCAATGCGTCGTTGTTCATCGTGATGGCTATGTCGGTGATCTCATCACAGACCTTCTTCACTGTCAACGCTCAATCTCAATGCGTGAGCATATGCACCAACAATGCCACGCAGTACATCAGGCAACAACTGGATCTCTGCGCAGAGGATGTCACAAATCCGCAATTCTGCCCCAGAACTGACTGCTGCTACGCAGTCGGCAATCTGAGACACACAAACAACGCGTGTATCTGCAGAGCAGCCCAACAATATTTCTCTCCTGACGTACAGAAAGAATATAATAGGATCATATACGGCTGTTCGGGAAGTGAGAGGAACATTACATGCCTCCTCTGACATGGTGAGTTATTCATCTTCTATGGGAAGCCTTGCTCTATATCTTGATTACTCCACATTGATTCCGTCTCGCTGATGCTACGCTTGGATTGCTAACAAGGCTAGTTTGAGATTCAGGAGGAACCAGTTTGTACTTCGTCTGGCAGATGCTTCGTTTGAGTTGACAAGAAAGAAAGTAATTTCATTATTTCACTAGTATTTCCTTCTGGCTTTTCACATGAAGAATCCACGTGTGTGAGCTTCTAATACCTGGTCAAAATACATGAAACTCGACAAGAATGCATTGAATGTATATGATTTCTTAGTTCTCTCATTTACTATTTTTTTTATAACTCTCAGGTGCCGATGAAAGCTGAAGGGACGGCAAGGCTTTGAAGCTCAGATCTGCATCCGAAATCACCCGGCGTTATACTCTAGACTTGACCTCGGACCGTAGATGCGCGGGGCTGGTAATCATATCGTGTACGCAACTAGAAAGGAAACCAAAACATGATTTTAGTAAAAAACATACTTCTGAATTTATACGTGTCGCAGTTACTACATTTTGATACAGCTCTTTGAAATCCCAAGAGCATTGTAACGCTTGAATGCAACTGATGCAGGGTGAATTTTGCCTTATATTATGAGAGCTTCAGAGCTATCCTCTAAAGCAGCTAGTATCTCTTTCCTTCAGAAGACTTTCGAGAATTTTCTGTCTTCAAGCTTCTAAGAGTTGAAACAAGGTTACTAAGAGGTAGCATTTGTGAAGTGTAGATACTTCAAACATAGATCAAGCAGCAGGACAATATCCCCCATTGACAGATCTTTTCTTCTCTTACAAAATCGGAGCTACTCAGCTTCCTGTTACACTTCATAGAAGCGATTGAGGTTCCTTCTATACAAGATTTTGTATCATCAAATATTAAAAAAGTTTGCATTCAACACTATGTCAGACTACAAATGTATTCATGAGTTTCTCGCAATAGCTATGAGAGTAAGATCAAGTTCCATTCCATGTTCACAGCTTGCGAATCCCTGCATATCATTCGGAACTTCACAACAACACGTACAATATATTAACAGTTCTCAACTGACTTGTTTGGACAACCTTTTCCTTGCACACATCCGTTTGGATGTTCAGTCTTCCTCCAAGTTAATGCAATGATTTGCGGAGAACCTGTGTATGGACTGCTAAATAATTGCAATGACCAGCTAATAAGGACCATGATATCATGTGTCAAGGCCCTCGAGTCTCAGATGACTGAAGAAAATGAGAGCCTTTAACAGCAAGCAGATTTTACTTTTCAAGGACTCTTCATTTTTCTTCTATCATAGTATAAAATCATCTGACGTAAGATTAAGGTATGCACAGGAAATCTAGATACGGCCACGATACTTGGCCTTAGTAGATACAAAAGGGTAGCTATGGTGAAATCATAGCCAGAATCATTGAAGGTCTTCAACATCAAACTCCAGAAACAAACAAATTGAAATTTATGGCTTCAAACTCCCTGCAACTCCAGAACGTCATTTCATCTCGCTTTAAGAGAGAAAGTTGAGAAACATCAGAAAGATTTACGTATTCTCAGACTTTCTTACACTATGATCCTAAAATAAAAGAAGTTCACGTTATCATATCTATAACGTGAACTTACAAATGTTTACAAATGCGAGAATTTTAACTTCGAGTTGTGGCAATCAAACCAGCGTGATACCCGAGCGTACAGTAGTACACGTCCTACACACGAGTCTAATTATAAATGATATTATCGGAGAAAATGGACTGGATCCCCATCCTCTCAAATCCAGAAACAAAGTTTTAATTAATGCCGGATTTGACATGTTCCAGTATATCGTAAATTTTCGAAGAAATTTCAGGCTGTTTATAGTAGTATTTGAAATCGCTGGTAGGAATCCTTTTTAGTTATTTACTTTTCCACCCGTAACCTTAAATACAGGAGGGCGAGTCAACTTAAAACTACAACAGTCGTTCTACTATTTTCCATTCAGAAAATTAGCACCATTATATTCAGTTGCATTCCAAATACAGGCGTGCAAAGATATGGGACCATAAAAATTTTGGATTGCAGGACAGAAAATTATCATCCCTAGCCTTTGTAAATAACTCCCCGTCCATGCAGAAGAAATGTCGACGTCGTGATCTAGTAAGTCTCGTGACAAGCGTAGCATGATTTCAAATACTAGATAATGACGAAGCCATATCTTGGAAAGTGAGTTTAGAACGTGAGCGCTGCTAACCTGTGGAGCTTGGCTTGAAGGCGTTGACACGAATACTTATTCATACGCTTATAAGTTAGAATATGTTTCCTCTTCCAGGACACAGAAAGTTTCCAAGAATTTCAAGAGTGACAAGGAACGAATGTGGATTCAAACTAAAGTAATGTTGTTGACAGAGCATGTCTTGGCTAGCATGGAACTGAAGCCCAAATATCTGTACCACCACACCTTCATGGTCGAAATCCGTCATCTCGTCTCTGACTTTAGCATGTAACCTCATAATTTAAGCTGCAACGTATTCAAGCAGCGCTTTGTGTGAAACCAATTTGCCACCGGATTCTGCAAATAATACTGGATGTAAACGACAGAAGCTAGAGATGGAATCAGTCCCCATATTTAGTCTTGATTACTTACGAACAACAAACTTGAATCTATGTTGCGGTCCTTCAAAAGGCCAATATAGCATGGACTGCATCCACTACAAGACCGGACTACTATACTTAGTCTTAAAGCGTAAAAAGAGATGTGGACTGATATGCTAGTCACGAAAGTTCAGCATTGACAATATCAAGAATGCCCGTGAATTTCCACACCTCTCTTGGTCAACTAACTCGCTTCCTCACATTCCTCAGCAATACCTCAATAATACAATGTTGTACCTTCAAGCTCACTAAAAAATCCGGAAACACAATTATGTGCCATGATCAGTGTACAGTGTGTTTGCATCTGAAAATCCTGTTGTTACGCCCCTTGCTTCTCATAAAGTAATGCTTCTTGCTAGCTTAAAGAGATGCAACTTGCTAGCACAAGTTGCAGGAAAGACTAGAGTGACACCTTTCTACCAGTCAACTTATGCCAGCTTCTCAGCTTGGTCAGCCAGAGTGATGTTGAGGAGTAGTTCGCCATTGATCATTGATGATTGACTTTACAGTGGACGGTAAAGCAATCGATCCGATTCAGCTATAAAAGGCTGGGTTCAGGCTTTTGATATACAGACACTAAGCTATCTAACTTCCAGTTTACACTTGGCCTTAGAAAGTTGTTCTAGTAGTCTTCAAATTCTATCTGCATTTTTGCGTCCCGTTTCCGAAATGGCGAAGTTCGACCTTTTAAGCTTCTCACTGGTAGCTGTTGCAGTCGCAATTTTGGGGCTGTCACTGCAATCTCTCTCCGTGGACGCGCAGTGTGATGGTGGGTGTGATCCCAAGTTTGTGTTAACTGAGCTAAAGCAATGCCAGGCGAATAGAACTGGGAATTGCCCAGACTACAACTGCTGCTACGCCCTGGGAGCACTTAACAACGTCACCAACGATTGCATTTGCGCAATTGCCTACAAGTATCTCGAACCACCGTACACCAAGCTCTATCAACTGTTCCAAAAGTGCTCGAGTGGTGCGAGAAACGTCAGCTGCCTTCTGAGAGCCTAGTGAGAAAGTTGATCACAACGCACGCATCCTCAGCTTGAGCTGCTGCTTCCTGCGCAGGTTCAGGGTGATGTTTGTGCTTATGTAGGTTACATAGACCGACAACTTTCGAACTCTTTGTGATGCAAATCCTGCTTCCGGTACCTCTGAATTTCCCATATTCAGTACCAACCCTTTATTTTACTATTTCTTGACTGTATGTGAATCCTAAGCGTTTCCGTATAGTTACTGTTAGTAAGTTGTCAGTTAGTTCAGTTGTCAGGACTTACACGTA
Organism: Marchantia polymorpha subsp. ruderalis; assembly: GCA_037833965.1. Lineage (NCBI taxonomy): Eukaryota > Viridiplantae > Streptophyta > Marchantiopsida > Marchantiales > Marchantiaceae > Marchantia > Marchantia polymorpha. The sequence continues at coordinate 3,321,856 of AP031357.1, forward strand.
CGTAAAGTGAACGCAGTCCATGCTGTGTTGGCCCTCTGATGGACCAGGACTCACGTTCAAGTTTGCTGTTCGTTAATAATCAAGAATAAATATGGGAACTGCGTCAATCTTTGGCTTCTATTATTGACCTCCAGTATTATTTGCGGAATCCGATGAGCAAGTTATTTTCATTCAGACAGTGCTGCTTAATAACGGGTGAAGAATTGTGACAGATTTCGAACTTGAAGGTGCGGTGTCTCTTTGGTGACAACACATGCACTCTCAAGCTATACTTCTTTCGATTAAAGCCGTTGATGTTCATTAGTAGTTGTAATTTTCACATGTTTCTTATGTTCTGGCAGATATATGTGGTATCTATAAATATTTCATTGAGAATCAATCCAAGATGAATTTATTCTATTGATATAATAATTGATGGCTACACCACATCATTCTACTCTTATATGAAAACTAAAACAATCAATGTTCGGTACGATCACTTATATTTCAAATTTCATATCATCGACATGAAATTGCTATCTAGCTAACAGATAAAACAAATAGACTAGATACATTATTAACTTCCAAGTCAATCCAAACAGCAATTATAACCTATAAGCTCATTACAAGAGGTGTTCTACTCATCAGTAAATGTACTTTTTCTTGTACAAATTCACTTTTATTTTTATGTCGATCTCATTTATCTGTTACAGTCCAAATTACTCTTGATAGGTTGCAAATTGTATTACAATTATTGTAAGTCTAGAGAGATTTTGAGAATTACATGTTAACCTGTGAAGGTGAAGTTCCACTAGGAAACAAGGTGTCACTATCTTAGTATGGCCTATTTCAGGAAAAGAGAGTTTGTATTGCTTCTATTTAGCAATCCCGCTATTTGATGATTCTTTGGATGTTATTGTTATTTGTAAAATGTTCGACCCAGACTCACTGCGTCCTTTTAGAATCATTAATCATTGGTAATTTCTTACCATCTGAAAGAGCTGTATTACAGTTCACTGTCTCTTATAAGAGGACAGGTAGAACTGTAAAGTTTGTGGGAAACATGAGCAATAGGCATTTGCCACTCCAGGGAGTTGGAGTGAAAGGAGAGCAGCCAAGTACTCTAAATTTAACATCTCTATGATAACATGAGGGAGGGAAATATATGATTGTGCAATGACCTTCCAATTTTCAAAACAGTTGTCAGAAGTGGGATTTGAACCCACGCCTCTCACGAGACCCGAACTTGAGTCGGGCGCCTTAGACCACTCGGCCATCCTGACGGGATAAGGGTGTTGACAGTGGGATTCGAACCCACGCCCTTTCGGACCAGAACCTTAATCTGGCGCCTTAGACCAACTCGGCCATATCAACTTGATGACCACAACTCCAGATTTACACATACAGAACAATTAGACATGTCAGAGATGTAAATCAAAATAAAGAGGTTCTCTCAACAAGGAACTTACACTAACCGTTTCAGACACGCCACAGGGATTGCACTCTGAAAATGATGAAATGAATCCTATAAAGTTGACATCCTCTTGTTTCATATGAGTGAGATATTTGATCTTCATTCTTTCATTCACACACCGTAAAAGATCACAGGACGAGCAACTCCGACTACGTCTGCCATATTCACCGCCCCATTTTATCCAAAATCTCTCAACTGGTTTCACTTGGAACTCCTGAATTCTATCTCGATGGCTCCCATTGTGTTGTAAAAAAAATTGCAGTACGACCATCGACCTGCGTCTGAGCACTACGGGACAGTTTTAAAACATACTGAGCTGCGTCGGACCCGGATCAAGCGGAGCCAGCTCCTTCCACCGAAGCACATACTCGGATCGATCCCGATTCACGATTCGGGATTTCCACGTTTGGAATCGATAAGAAAAGGCAGAGTGCGGTTGTTTTCCTTCATTCTGCCCGTCAAACAGAACTCACCGAGTCCGTGTAAGAGTTTGTAATGTTGCCGAAGATTACGATATTCAGAATTGCAAGGCTGGTGCAGGGGATCGTCGAGCTGCGAGATGGAGTCGTCTGAAGGCGTTCCTCACAGACCCTACTCCGTCCAGGCTGGCACTTCGTAGTGAGCACTGGATCTGGGCCTCGAGGATGTCTATGGCAGCGCAAAGGTCAGATGATGAGGACGAGGAGGAGGGCTCTGTATGCAGGAACGTAGGGCTTCTCCTCTTTACTCCAATTCTGTCTTCAATGGCATCCGTACTCCGAAAGGCCCGAATCGAGTATTTTAATTAAGCAAATTGGATTTTTGATCTTGAATGTTGCATAGAAGTGTGCAGCGAATACAAGGGATACTTATCCTATCCGCCAGTCCTGCATTAGTGTCTTGTGTATCTTAATAATTTTGAAGTACTCATAACCTGCTCATATCTACAGGAACTTTAAAGAATCTGCTTCAAGAGCTGTATTCTTCTAATTACAGGAGATGTCTGTCCTGAAAGAGAAATTCTTTTGAGGAGCTAAAAACTTGTGACGAGGCAGAAGATGCATCTGTGTACATCGCTGTTGGAGCTCATTTGTTTCTATCGCTCTTTCAAAGGAAGTAAAATTATTGTATACACATTTTCTTTCAAGAGTTTTTGGGAAAGAGTAAAACAATCACAAGAAAACCGGTTCACTCTTTCGCTTAATATTTGAAAGTTTCATATGCCAATAATATATATCATAGATGGAAAATTTGGACTTCAGAAACGAAGTCTTCCATATTTGAAGATTTCAAGAACCATACACTTGCAAGTGGAGTGGTTATCTTTGAAATAAATAGGGTGCGACGTTACCGTTTAGCAATAATTAAGAGGGTCATTTGGTGAAATAGATTATTACTTTCCAGGCTTCCTCCTTTGATCAATTTTGCAAACGAGAGCACACTATTTCAGATGGCCAGACTTGAAAAGACGCGGCGCAAAGGTGGCCAAAATTTATTTCGTTCATCGAATGAGGCCATGTGGGTATGTGGCTCTTAAAACCATATTCCGTATTCCTGGTCGATTATTCGACGCCGCCAAGGAAAACTAACAATTGGATGGCACCAACCGTGAACACAAACACTAGCACAGAGGATCAAAATAGCGTTGTTGGTCTCGAAGAATTCGCCTATTCGGTTCCAGCATCGTACTTTGAGAGCATGGCCACGCTCATTGCGAGGCGATAGATCAGGCGAGAACCTGTCACCGTGCTTGCCAAGGTCAGGCCATGCTGCTCTGGTTATGTGCAAATGCAATTTTGGACCGTCAAATGTGGGCCTAATTTTCACTCATAGGACATTAGTGTTGACAATCCTCCAACAACAAAGCAAGTACTGCGAGAAAACAGGTGAGTTTTATTGGCAAGTTTGATGAACAAAGCTGAACTTGTCGTCTGAGTTGGCCTGTTCCTAAGCACACAGGATCCCTGTGTGCTCTTTCTTGCTACGTGTAGCTGCATTCAGCCAGCCATGATTATTCCTCAGGAAAGCTATCTAAAGTTCAACTTTCTCAGCCTTCTTGCATCAAGTATCACATGTTCTCATAGAAGTTGTCCGGAACATAAATGTTAGCTCTAGACACTTTCATTTTTCGATTGGACACTAGCTATGGCAATAATCCGACGTTCCTGACCTCATGCAGTCGAATTCTGAAGAGAAGTGATTCCACTCCAAGCTTTGAATGTTTGCCTTCTATAACACGGACTGGAGGAAGGTGTCAACTCATGATTGATACATTCATCTATGACCCTTCTCGATGGATGGAGGAGATTCAACAGCACTTTCAACCACTCTTCAGAACTACTGACCTGAATGAAACACCATTAACCTTCTGCAAAGGTTTGCATATGACCTTCGACACTGCGAAACATTTGCAGAAACGGGTGGTTTGCGTTTAAACACTAGATCATCGAAGCATTGTATAGAAACAGAGTATTTAAAAAGAGGAAATGTCGTCAAATTGGTGTATCAATTCCGGTAAGGAGGCAGCCGAGGCCTTGAACTGCACCGAAGCGTGATGTTAGAACCAACGTTTGCTCTCAGGAGTCTCCTTACTAGATCCAGGAACTGAATCCAGTTTTGCAGAACCCTACCTGCAAACCTCGAACAAACTCGATATCGACGTTCGACTTGCAGTCGAACTAGGCTTCGTATAATTGAAGTGGCCATGCAAAGAGACAACTGTGTTTTCTGGACAGTATCCAGAACAAACGAGTTTCTTGAGAACTGGGAAAGTGCAGCCGAGTAGGTTGACCCACTGCAGAGGCGTCTGCCAAAATCACGAAGAGACCAGCGTTCCCAAGTTCTAGCACCTCCTAGAACGAGCGATTTCTCAGTATAGGAATCAGACCACTTTTCTCGTGACTGAGGAAACTCAAATTTTTTTCTGGTTGTGGGAGTTTGCACAGATTTCTTAACATATACCCTGGAGTGTTGTGACAGTGGATGCAAAGGCGCAATCAAAGCCGGATCCATTCAGGAGAAACCTTCCTTTGTCGACTTCTTACAGTACTTAAGAGATCAACTGTAGAAGAGTATGGGCTTCATACTCTTCTCAGCTTCAACATTTGACGTATTATCAACAAGTCTTGAGACCTGTGTTAATCCCAGACTGATAATACCTTCGATACCTCCCTCGGCAAGCAGGGCCGGCTGTCTCCAGCTGAGGTCTCTTTGTAGAACTGGAGGGATTTACGGCTCGATCGAAGAGGTTCATGTTCCTTCTAGTGTCGAAGCAACTAGCCCGTTTGCTACAGGGAAAGCTCACTAGGTACATGAGGTAACGTAGCCCCGAATGTCGACAAATTCATTTATTGTCTGGAATAGAAACAGATATGTACTGAATCAGATGTTGGGGATGCGGCCTGCCTGCGGGGTTGATACTGATCCAGATGTGTACAAGATAAAAACTATAAGCAGGTGTTCCCTGAACAGCAAAAGTATTCTGCTTCCAGCAGCTGCCTCGTGTTTACACATGCGCACCCCTTGCCCTAGGAAGGGTCGTCTGTGCCTGTAGATGTGTAGCTGCAAATATTTTAGATATGACTGTTCCAGAAACGAACTGTATCAAGTGCCAGGTTAAACAAAACATATCAACAGTCATTGGAGTCACCACTCCAAGCATGACATTGTTCTAATTTCATCCTCGACGATCACATGGGTACTACTACACTGAGCATACTGTTTCAAAAAGGATAACGTCATTAATCTCGGATGAGAAACAGCAGTCAACGCCCTAGCGGCTGGACTCGTTGGCCAATATCTAACTTCGATACACATCCTCCTCATTGGAACGCGGACCTTCGCAGATTACATACTTTAAGGAGCAATTGATTTTGCCACTTTCTTTGGGATTGGTCCAATATGATCTGGATACAAATACAGGAGCACGAGCGTTTCTTCTCACGACCGAATTTTTGGACCGTTTCCTGTGATAGACTACACCCATGATGTTTCTACGCTTCTAACTTCTGACTAATGAAGTGCTGGCGACGTAGACTACCTGGTTCCTCACAAGCTGCATACTTTGAGCTTCATCAAACCTCATCAACATTTTCTGAAGCTGAGATCTTTCTTCTGTAGATCTCACTGCTTTTAAGTGATCCAAATATCTGAGAAGATGTGTAGTCTTGTACTTGTCATCCTCATTCATTATTAAAACGGATGGATACAGAAGCCTTACCGACCAGGTTACCTTGTCCATGTATTGAATGGTCCTCATTAAGAAGCAAAATTCCTTTCCTTGTCCCGGTAAATTATACGTCACTAGGTTTACCGGTTTTGACTACGAAAACCAAGTTCTCAAAGCTAGTCCTTGATTGTACAACTAATAAATGAAAGGTTGCAGCGTCTACCCTCACCTGATACGAATTCAACAATGGCTTCGGTCAGCTACAGCGGAGATATGACAACTGCGATGAATTGATAGAATTGATACTGCATCTATCTATGTATAATTACATATACATATCTTCATCTGTATATGCACATACCTTGTAAGTGCCGAGCAGAACCTAATTATATCATGCCAGTTGATAATCGGAGGATCCTGGGTAAGGCGAGGGTGATGATAAAATCTTTTCCAAAGAACTGGGTTGGTTTGAAAACGATTTGAAAGTTTGGAAACTTCGAGATCAAACTAGCGTAGCGTAATGATCACACTGTACAGTCTGACGTTTCGAAAAAAAAGGAAGCTTGAAGTGTACGGCATGACTTCATGGAATGTGAATATCCCACACCTCTCATATCCCGAAGAATCATGCAAAGTCAATGGACTACCGGCACAGTACGGCTCTGATGAATTCTCTTTTTTCAACTTCAGTACTACGACAAGACACGTACAGAAAGTACTGTTGTCAGCTGCAGTTCCAATATCATGACTGCCAGAGATCTTCGGGTTTAAGTCTTCGAGACTCTTAGGAACAAGTTACGTCAAGACTTAAGTGTGTTGCAGAGTCTTACGGTGTGCCCCTCTAGGCAGTTTCACCGTCCTTCCGAACTTGATTCACTCATGTGTACAAGTCTACACTTGTTTGCACTCAACCTCCAAATTCACGTATCTGAAGTACATCATTGTACATCACACGAACTTATCTAAGTACAGATAGCCTATTGTACAGAGGTCACAACTTGGAAATAGACAGACCTTCTGATACTTACAACGTGACTTTTGAGGTCCAACTATTATCAAATGTAAATATCCTTCTATCAAAGTACTGTAGGAGCTGAGCATTTGCTTCCTATAGAGATTCCCAACACTTCAAACTTAAACAAAGGGAGCTAGATTAGTCTGATTCTATGTACATGCTTGTCAGTTTGCATGCACACAACTCTTGTCTTCCTGAACTGTCTCGGAAAGCTTCCACTACGTACATTGAAGGAGCCTGGATAAATTCCGAACTGGAACGTGTGTGCTTATGATTTGCTTCAAACTCTACGTGTCGTTACTAACGACGATAGTGCAAAACAATATTCCAACCCCCACCTTTGTCAATGGAGATGACGGATCGCCTATGGGCAGTATACACTTGTCTAACATGATACAAACATTGTTCGGAACGGTATGCTTTGTTATGTCAAAGCGTCAATTACATTATTTGCTTGTTGCATGTACGTAGAATTAATGGCAAAGTATACAACCACCTCTTAGAGTGACAAGCAATGGAATGCTGTTGACTGCTAAACCAGAGCCTGAGGTCTAATACAAATTATGAAAGTCTATCTTCGAGCATTCCCCTATTGGATGGCCACTCACATATTTGTATTGTTTCATATAAACCAAGGGCAGCTTCTCTATGAACATGAACAAAGGATGAGATACACATCTTGGGTTTCATGAGAAACATGAGAACTCATTAACATTATATATATATATATATATAAATCAATTGCGGTTAACAGTGTATAATATAAGAGAAAAGGTGACAGCAGAAGAAAATCTACAACGTTTGATGATTTGGATGGAAATTTTGATTCTATAAACTTATTCTATAGACTCAAAAGAGTAAAGTCTCAAATGCGCTGTATAATTAGTCCTCAAATTAACCCAATCCATTACTCTTGGTGAATTCACTATCTGAAATTTAGCGATGCAAATGCAGAGCAATAAGGGCCCTTTAATATAAATTACAGTTTTTGTTCAACAAATTTCTTCAATCTGTACGTAATGATCTGTAAGGGAACATAATCTCATTCCGGCAAGCACACGAATAGGAATAAATTGAAGTTTGGAGCTGATTATGAAGCAAGATGTTGCTTCAAGTTCGAGTTGAACTCCTTGTACTCTTAATAGAAATTTTATATAATGGATCCGAATTTCGAAATCGTTCAAATAATTGCATCACATTTCTTTCAGTAACAGTGGACAGTGAAACCCAGTGGTACGGTGGTCCCATGAAATTTTGGGAAGCATGCAACAAGACCTTTGTCAACTACAGTGCTGATACAATGTTCCAACAAGAATGTTGTTGTTTATGGACATCTCATGTCTTCAAGTTTCTTCCAATAAGTAATGACCAAGTGGAAAGGATCAATCGTGTAGACTGTGCAAAGAGATTTGGATCATCGGAGTCGAGAAGCACCTATGTACTTGTCGTTCTCTCAGTTCTCCACGACGTGTATGTGCTCATTTCACAGCAATATCGATCCAGCAGTGTGCAACAGGGCTATTTCGACACTTACCAATGCTCACTCATTTCCTCCTCAATGACGCAAAGCGACTGTTGACAGACTTGCGGCCATCTTCTGTCGCACTCGAGATTGATATGTTCAGAAAATGAGGAGAAATCTACTGCTTCAGGTATAATGTAAACCCTAAAGTCTCATGTCGAGATGCTTTGTAAGTAATCACACGAGCCATGGGTGCTTTAATTGTAAAACTGTTTGAAGGAACATTGAACCTCAACACACAACAGCATATGCTTTTCGGATATACATTCGCATCCAACTGACATCGATTTGAGGTTCGTCGTGTGGTAAGCGTGTTCGTAGACCTACCCTGGTTCAAAAATTCTCCCGAAGTCAAGATCGAGCCTCTCGGGCTTCGCATACGAAAACAGTGACCGAGAACATCTCCTCGATATGCGAATAATCAATCTTGACCATACGCTTGTTCCAAAGATGAAGAAGCCCGGGGCCACCCCAACGAGCTTGAGAAGCCAACAAGTGGAAAACAAAGTCTCAAAATACGAGTCACGATGTCGCCTCTCGCTTGTCTACGAGATCCGCGGCGTCTCAATGATCCACTTTCCCTTCCAATCAAATATTATATGATATTATACTCTGCTGATCTCCAAGTCATCGTCTCGATTGACGATCCTTGGCCGATCTCACTGCACCTATGCATGTGTCGAGAGCAGCTGAGAGGAATGAAAAGGAATTTCGAGAATCCATCTCCGTCTCTTCTGACGTCTCATGGGAAAGTGAATCTCCTCACTTTGCTTCTTATATGAGCACGATATTAAGCCAGAGCAGCACATTAGAGTAACGTGCTACAACCTCAAATACTGCAAATGCCCTCATGAGCCAGGATTCTACTCCGAGGATATCCAGAATAAATTTTCTGCTGCATTTGTATTATTGTGAAGAAATAGGTGTCTTCTATACAAGGTACTGAACGCAATTACGAGATGGAAACCTTCTTTTATCCTTGAACCGTATTCCAGGACTGGTCTGCCTTGTTGTCTGAAGAAGCTAAGGAGAGTACATTTTGATCTTCCGAGTCTGATTAGCTAAGCTTGAAGACAAGCTTTACGTCTGGATTCACAGCATGCGCCATGCCAACTGCTTGGCAATGGTTGAAAGCAGGTTCTCTCCATGAGGATCAGCTGATCAGCCCTTTAGTTCAAGCAGAAGTAGCAGAGAAAACATTCATTGACCTTAGAAACTCATACAAAACAATTCAAAGCAACATTCATATGGTCGGCCTCAAATCCAAACGCAAAAAAAAGCTTTCTAACTTATGGAAAATGACGAATCATAACATGTTGAACGAGTAAATTCTGACTCTAAATTTATTCCCAAAGATTGAGTACTTAAGGATGTGAGGTTAAAGTAGATGTTACTGTAAATGTATCACATATGTTCTAGGAGTAAAAGGTAAAAAATAATGTGCAAAATGATGATCACACTCTATCAAGTCCTACACGGATGAAACCAATCCTGTTACATGGCGTTATCCACCAATATCATTTTCTGGGAGATATTTTCTACAGGTTACAAAGGATCCAAACTATTCAGATATAACTATGTGCATATAGCACAATATCCAAAAAAAAAGTATCACAGGACAAAACTATTCTTCTATGTATCACGCAAACTTATGCATTCTATAGAACAACGAAAACACCTGAACCGAAATATGTCACAAGAAAAATAGAATTCATTTTGGATGACTCGCATTGTCTCAATAACTAGTTGATGTCCACATCATTGAATAATCATAACATTTGAGAACATAAAGTTGAAGTATTCACATATCACTATAAAAGAAATTTCATAATTATGAATCACTGTTTTTCCATACATGAGTATGGATACCCATTGAATGTTATATATTTCATCACATTGAATATAAAAAAATCATTTAAATAATAATTTAACTATAAAAAATCAATGCAAAAAATGCAAAGCATATCTTCATGTTAGTACAGTAGTAACATATTCAGTGATTGCATTCTAAATTCTACAAAATTCAAAACAATTCTAACCCAAGTATAAATTTGATAAAGGTTTACGAACCAATCACTTAAACAATCTAAGAACTAGATTTTAAAATGCACATTCTAGCCATTTCATTTCACTGCAGTGGATCTCAGCACTCTTCCGCAGCCTTGTTTCTTTCGTGCCTCAGCTTGATAACGTGTTGTGTACCACGGCTTCCACTTCCATGTTCCACTGAGTGACGTTGTACCTCGCAAGCATCGGTTCCAACCTTCTCGCTCTCCTCAGTATGTGCTCGGTTCCGAGCAATCGGAATGGGCTCCCGGGTCGCCGGGAGTTCCACTTCCCGTAGCCGACGGGAAGAAAAGACGAGAAGCACACGGCCTTTGACCTGGAGGGCGACTGTCGTGAAGACTAAAACCCACTGGATATATCGACAGAACCACTGGGTTCTCGAGTTCGGCCACCAGAGAAGGCGAGTCCGGTCAAAGGTCGCGAGGTGTGACCGCCGCCCTCCCAAAAAGTGGACCGAAACCGCCAAACGGAGGGACGAGGAGAGCGGACCCACCAAAGAGGGAGCGAAATCGTATCGGAGCTCCAGCGACGGACGGACCTCCTGGTCCGCCCGCCGTGATGGGCCGTCTGGCTACCTACACGTGGCCGCGCTCCGCCAGCTCCGAGCCCAAGCAGGCATGGAGGAAGGCCACGGTCCAGGTCCTGCAGGAGCGTGCCCAAAAAGGTTCCACATGGGCGCTGGTACTGGGTACCCCACATGTAGCACCCTGTCCCATTGGAGGGTCCCGGGGAGCTGCGAACTCTCTCGTGCCTCCTTGTCCGTCTGTTCCGAGGCGCTGCAGGTGCTCCCTGACATCAGTAGGTACGGCGTTCGAGAGAATTGGGGATACCCTAGCTGTGTACGGTGCAGGATGGACGGAAGGACGGACGGACGACGGGCCAGAGCCCCTTCCCTCAGACTGGCCGCCACAGTGCCGCATCCCAGTCGTCGGAGCACACGCGGCGTCAGACGTGCGGGTGGCACCGCGGTTCGAACCTGGCAGCCTCCGGTGGAGGAAGAACCCGCCACCGACGGAGCGGGGCCACTTCAGAGTTCCGAGGGAGGATGGATGGATGGATGGATGGTCAATGACCGAGGCACGTGACAGGGGTTTTAGCTACCGCCCTGACAAAGCCTGTCCGCTCTCCTTCCAGTAGATCCGAGAAGTGCTCCCTATTGTTACGGTGGGGGAAAGTAGGGCGGAATGTACAACGCTGGGGCGCGAGAGGTCCGGGCGTGCGATCGGCCCCCCACAGGCAGAGGGGGGCCCAAAGGACGGGTGGGCGGAGAGTTATAAGCGCTCCGGCGCGCGTCTGCAAAGCATCGCAGAACAGATCCACACACGGAGCCAGAGGAAAGAGGCGGAGCTCGGACCTGAGCTGGTGCTTCGATCTTGAGAGTGTGAGAACGCTGGACCGATCTTAGAGCGCAGAGCTACCCCTCGTCGGGAGTGCTTGCCGAAAAATCATCAATTTCATCAATCCTTTCAGAAAAGAAGAAGAAGATTCAGACGAGATGGCCTCAGTGTGCGCGATGGGTGCCGCCGGTCTCTCTGTAGCTGCCCTGCAGCAGGAATTCGTGGGCCTGAGGAAGGAGATGTCCTCGGCGTCTGCGATCGATTCAGTGGCAGTGGGTGCTCGTGCTGGACGATCCAGCCATGGAATCCGTGCACAGCAAGTCCAAAATCGCCCTCCGGTGAGGCCTGCTGTCTCGTTTCCTCTCTACCCCTCCAACATGACGGCGTACAGCGGTGTGAGTGGGCAGACCACCGTTCCGCTCGTTCCATTCATGGCGCAGAAATTGGAGACCCCCGAGGACGTGCAAAAGGGACGAGCTGTTCCGATTCCTGCCATGAACATCGTCATGAGGTTGGACCTGGACCACGTCATGGAGAGGAGGTGGTAAGGAGAGGAGGTCCGAGGGCCGCATTCGGATGCGGCGTGTAGAAGAGAGAAGCTGGGAAGGTTGGCGGGCGCATGGTTGCAGCCTTCTCAAGTTGTTGTATGTTCAAGAGGAATTCGAATGGAATGGATGCACTGCAGACTGGATTTCTGGCCGGTCCCTGGAGATCGCTCTACTACCGTATGAGAGAGGTATGTGATTGTGCTACAGAGAGAGATATATGTATCAAGGTCAAGTCTAGGACGAGGTTGGCTGCTAAGGACGGCCTTGACGTCCATGTTGCACTTGTGAGGCTGCCGGATTCAGCCCCGACTGCTTTCTTCGGAGTGGAAGTTGCTGAAGCAGCCCCGGGCGCAACGCGAGATTCCTTCAACCCACCAGCTGCGGAGAAACTGCATGTTTCACCTTCAATTTTGAAAGCTTGCCCTAGATTAGGTCGTTGAGGTTCGTGTACAATGTGAGAAACACCTCGGTGAATGCACTTGGGCTTCAAGTTCCGATCATCAGCTTGAGTGATCCTTGCTCTGAACACACGGAGAAGAACTTTGTAAAATAAAGAGTCACGTGCCTCATAGGACAGGATGCTCCAAGAGTATAAATGAAGATGGCCCACGGCGGCGTGGATCATTTTAAAGAGGAAGCCCCTAGATCAAGTTTTAGGAAGGAGTGAGTTTGGAATGTAGGTTGTGCAGTTTCATGAGAGCTTCTTGATTTGGCACTGTAATATTAGCTAGCTAGAGGGTCTTACAACCAGTGAGAACTGGCCGTTTCCTGTCTGCTCCATGTCAGCTGTGGTCCGATAGCAATTTCAGCGAGTAACCTTAAAAAAAGTTGGGTTTGTACTATAGGCTGAAAACGCAGTCGATGCATGTCAAGTTTCCAACTAAATAAAGCGCGTGGATGTACGTCCGCTCGCGTTTTCAGCGTATTCGATTTGCTTCCGATCTATCAGCATCTGAGTTCTTTATTTTTTGCTCTGAAATCTGCTTGACGACGATATTTTCCACACACGTGTCGAGGAACAAACCTGATACTCTCCGAATGTGTTTTCCGAAGCTTGAAAGCCCTTACAGTCTGAAGAAACGCCAATTATCGAAGTGGTTACTACGGAAGCTTCAGTTGAATGATCTTCGTTCAGAAACATTCTTAGCTTCGAGTAGGCGTAACTTCGAATAGGAAAATTGCCGTCTGTAGATTCCATGATGGTTCGGAGTGGACCTTAGTTGGCGACTGCGTGAAATTCTTATCCTTACTGCAGATGGGTCGGGTTACTTACGTTTACGCACTGATCTCCTGTCAGCTTGCAGCCGGCGGGATGGAACACATGATGAAAGTGCCCCGTGCGGTCTCATCAATCTTCAGCTTCTAGAACGTTGAATTTGTGATGAATGGTTGCAGTCAGCGAACGAAAGAGAAGCAAGGAACGAAGAATTTGCATGTTGACCGTAATGTCTGCAGAAAATAACTTGAACCAGTTACTATTGCTGGGCTCTGGAACAATGATTCTGTTATTTGTTTTCTCCGTATTTAAATCTCGTCTTATGTCTCGAAATTGAAACGTATCAGATTGCCATGACCGACCTGCTAATTAAACTTCGCCATCAAAATATAAGTATGAACTTTTCTGGGGTAAAATTGCTCTAGCCACTACACACCCTTAAGTATAGAAGTACACAAAGAATAACTGTCTAAACTGAACGAAGCGAGGTAGTTAAAGTTGATAGTAGTATCATGCTACTTTTAAACTTCACAATTCAAATGCACGGGAAATGAAGCAAAAGAGCATAACAGAAAGTATCCTACTGCTTATACGAAGGAAATAAAACAAGGTACGTAATATAAAACATAATATTCATAACTTCTCACTTTTTCATTCCCGATGGGTAGAAAGTCGTGGGATTCTATTGTCTAGTGTATTAAATATATGTTGCACTTTTACAATGGTGACAAGTTCCGGCACTCAGCATGAAAGTATCGATTCCTTTAGCCACGTGGAACTTCTGTCGTTGATAAATGGACGGTTAGGATAAATGGTCAGGTTAGCCAGCAGAAAGCATTGGAAATTGTTCTTGAGCGCCGGACCTTGAAATGGAACAATCCGCCTTTTGGTTTTAGTTGAACTGCCATTTGGACGATCTGTTGGATTTCATCCCGGTCGCAACCTTGGAACCTCATACGCCTTAAGCCATTTTATGGGAACGTCTCCACCCCAGTAGTTGCTCCGAAAACGTTCTGCTCCCTTTACTAAATCCTTAATGTTTGACATGAAATCTTCTCTTGGTCTTCATCTTTAGGAGCTTGATGATGTTGAGTTCGTCGTATGTCTTTGATCTACAGCCGCTGCATTTTGAGGACAGTTCTGTATGTCTCCATCTTAGCTGGACCAACTAAATTAGCTGGGGTAGACAAGGTTTTGTTCGTGTGAATGAGGTATTTCTTCTTGTCGTTTCTATATGTGATGGCCTGTGGAGGAGCTTGGTGAGATTCTTCTCCACAGATCTCCTCTTTGGAAGTGATATTGAGATGGAGTTGCTTCTTTGCGACGGAGTAATTACCAACCTCCTTGCCTTCAATAACATCTACAGCGTAATCTAGCTTAAATTGTGTACTCTCGTGCTACCTTTGTTATGTTTTTCCAGTTTGTACTGTGACGGCTCATAACTGTAACTTGAGTACGTGCTTTGCTTTATGTGTCAGTACATCATAGCCCGTTAATTATAAGTATGGCTTGTCGTTGTAGAATCTAAATCATGCTACTATGTGATCAGATTGTAATTTGTATTCTCTATAGGGTCAGTCAAGAATGTACAAATCGATCATAGTCCATATATTTCATAGGAGAAGATGTTTGCAAAATCCAGATTGATTAACCCACTTCACATCGTGCGCATTGTTAGAATCTAAATTGGCACACAATTATGATTTTACTTATTAATTTTTATTTTTTGTTGTTATATGATTTGGCGGTGCTACACCGATCATAGATAAGTATAGTGAGGAGGAGACCATGGACGTCCGGACCAAGAGTTGACGATATCATAAATATAGATGTCAACTTAAGAATGAAAATAAAGTTATGGCAGGAATAGTAATCAAGAATGAAGATATATCTATCAGACTATTTCACGAACAACTTTGTGCAAGATTTAAGGAAGAATAAGAATGTGAGATATGAAACACCAATTGTCAGTTGTGATTACCATGGAATCTGATACTCATGTATGAAATCTCTTCATATTTGTGTTCATAACTCGGATATTATTACCTGTACTTAAATTTTTCTTTCGGATGGCATCGGCACATAATAAGTCCACCTCGACACTCTGTCACGGCCTGACGATATTGACTCTTCCTATGGACCACAGGCACCTTTCTAATATTGCGACTAGTGATTGCAATGACGACCTCCAACTAATATTTCTTCTGCTCTGAGGTAAAGTAAAATTCTGGCGGCTGAAACACACCGTGTTCCTGTAAACCCATAAATTTTCCATTAACGATAATCAGAGATTGACTGCAAGAAGTATGGATTTCGTTGGATGGTTGAATTCTTCTTGATGATACTTCAATTTAGCAAATGTATGCTGCGTTCATAGTTTTCAGTTGATGAAATGGCTACCCCGACGAGCTCGAGCAGAGCAAGTTCTTATTAGCAGATTTCGCTCTATGAGTTTGTGCCCACGTTGGTCAGTGGGTTTCAGGATGTCCTTCCTCGACATAATTGGAAGGAAGCCTGAAAACTCCGTTGCTGCAAAGCAGTCTCTGCCACTTTTCCTGGCAAGCTCTTTGTGATCCGCATCTCCGCACTCATGGGGGTTTTGCGCCAAGAAACTTCTGGACACAACTTGGACGACGAGAGTTGTGCAGGGGAGTGTTTGGCTAGGATGAGACCGCAGCACCAAGCAGAGGGATGCTAGACGTGCGAGCATATACAGAATCATTGGGCGGAGCGGAGGTCAGATCCGTTCTCCAGCGCCATGTGTGAGCTGCCATTAGGTTAGGTCACGGGGGAATGGCTAATCAAAGTTGCCTGAATCTGCTGTGTAGGGGGCCAGAGATGATGTCAATTTGGTGACAGATTGTGGCGTTCGATGGGTTTTTCTCGAGCAGCGCCGTTGGACTTCCGACAATTTCTGTTGCGCGCTCAGGTGCTGCGCTTGTACCGATCAGCTATACGCTCTGTCCGTCGCGTCCCTCCTCCTGCTTGCGGTACTGCTCTGTTCTGCCAATAGCAGTCGATGCAGAATTCAACTACTTCAAACGTGAATGCGAATGTGATTAGTACTCTTTTTTTATGGTCTTCGATTGCTTATATTATCGAAAGTCTGGCTGGATTGTTTAGGCGAGCTTCGGCAAATCGTGCGAGAGGAGATGGAACGGAATCGGGAGGTGAAAGATCCTCAGCAAATTCGGTTTTTATTGGGTGAGGGAAGCCAACGTTTGAAGGAACTGAATTCCATGCTGGGAATACAAGGACACGATTGAAGAGGTTTTGAGAGTACGATCAAGTCGTCGCTTTTGTCGAAGACAGTACCGCATGTGCAGGTCATGTGGCCTGCCGAAGGAGTCGACACAACCTAAACCCTCAGGCGAGCTGGTTGCAATTTCTTGACCTGCCGATAATCCTTAGCCCTGTCTTGATTCTGCATGATTAGAGCGTCATTATGGGAGTCATACACTTCTAACCAGATATTTGGGAGCACAGAAGATTCAGGACTCACAGCTCGGTAAGGCTACGTTCGATGTATAAAATGTCCTCTAATGTCGATCATAGCACCCTAAGATTTTATGTCAACTCTAACAATGGTCACGTTTCTCACGCTTTTTAATGCTGAGAACTTGTACTCGATGACATCATCTCGAAGCTCGTAGGCTGCAGTGTATGTCCGTAAAGTTGAAATCGAATGTCACATTGGAGACTGTTAGAGCTCTTTTTCCTTCCACGAGCTCCTACATTGGAGCAGAGGATAAGTTTTGTGTTGTCTACAGCCGAATTTGCAGCAAACGTCGTGAATGTAACGATCTGATGTCTTGGTACTTGTGCAAACGAATTCTGGTGGCGATCGAATTTCTTTCTGCTCTATTACTAGGAAAAATTGATGGATCCTTCAACCAGTAAATGTAAAGACTCCAGAACAACAAGGGCTCAAGCATTGACCCGCCCTCTCTTTCATGCTCGAGGCCGTAGATGTGAGACCGAAAGGATTGGCTTACATGTTTTGGTTGAAAAAGAAAGTGTCATCGTATGGGTTGCCTTTTAGGCCATGCATGCTGTAAGTGTTGCACAATCTGTCGTTGCATTGCTCACTCAGTGGTCCACAGAAGGGTGAAATAATTAAGCTGCCCTACGATTTCTCTTCATACTCGAAGCGAAATCGTGAGACTGAAAGGGAGGGTCGCGGCGAGAGGCTTCATACGTGGAGTGCATAAAGTTTGACCGTAACAACCACGAAAGTCTGTGTTGATCAAATAGGAAGCGGTCCTGAACATGGCCAAGGCTAGAATCCTCAACTTGAGCCAGAACCACTTAAATGGACATCAATCTGTGTCAGTGTTCCTCGTGCCAAGTCTGGAAGTATAAATGTCATGGAGCATTCAGGGTGATTACCCGGTCGTGGATTTGATACATAATAACCTCAGTTATCCTTTGCCTCTCACCTTTAAACATGTTATGAGCTACTCATATTTACTGTCAGCTACTGGAACTACTTACGATCAAGGGCAGTGATCCCACCTTGGCAATTAATCCGTTCTGTCACTAAAGACTTGAATTAATCAATTTTAGATTTCTCTCAAGTCCTGGCTTGATTGCCGACTCATGTGGGCACATCTTCGGCCGAATCTAACTGATGTCTGGGACTCCGTTCTGCTCTTCTCACCACCAATCGAATGTGTGTGGAGAAGTCTGTGTCGTTTCTGGATGCACGAATTTCCCTTTCATACCCAGCTCACACCCGAAGTATCTTACATGATCACTCCAACTAGATGAAAACTCTCAGTTTCAGAAACTAGCACCTTCGTTATCTGTAGAGTCTCCTCAACTCAACACCTCACGTATACAATTGCAGTTTGAAGCAAAATAGATGGACATTTTTTCGAAGTCTAGAGTAATCCGTATGCAAAACACATGATGCAAATGAAATTTTTCGAAAATTATATTGAGATTTAAATATTTCATTTTTTTTATGTAAGATTCAAGAGGCCTAGTAGACATCTTTATTTTGCAACCTATCTTGTGCTATTACTCTCTCATAATACATAGCTTCAAAGAGTTTTTTAAAAAACTTAAAATAGAAAAGTCAATTCAAATTTCAATCTTCTTCACAAATCTTAATCATTATTACCTTTCTTTCCTAGTAATATCAAGCTTTTTATATTTATGCTTTGACAATTTCCAAACAGATATACATTCTGAATAAAAAATTTATGTCAAAGTTTAAGTATATTTTAATAATTAAAGGTATATTTAATTTTGTAATAAATATTTTTTTCTATCTTCAGAAATATACATTGATCTGTATAATGTAAATCATAAATTTTAGAATTTTTTCTGATCTAAAAAATACGTATTGGTCACAACAATTTTTTTTAAAAATTTGATGAGTAATATCCATACATTTCATTCAATACAATAAAAAATTGAATTCTCAAATATATGTAAAATATAATTTTATAGTTTACACAAATAAATTAGTATTGATTTGGTTTATCATACAATTTTTTAGATGAATAAAATAATCAAAAGAAAACTTTATTCTCTTACAATTCAAAAATGTATATCTTAAGTCCAATTTCTATTTGATGCATATGTTTAGATTGAAAAAAATAATTATAGATTAATAAAGTAAATCTTATCATATTTAAATATTTTTTCAAATTATATTAACTTATAATTAGTTCATTCGAATTTCATATGTATATTTTAAATTTTTTAATAAATATATTCGATCTATACTGATTTCATTCGTATAGTTCTAATCATATATATATATATATATATATATAATATTTGTTGATTTTTATTGATATGAGTATATTGCTCAAATTATATCTGCTCATGAATTCATGTGTTTAGTGTATGTATTCAACATGTGTTCATATCTGATCAAATGATATGAAAAATTATAGCAAGTACATTATTACTATGTTATTTCAAAATTTTTAGATATATTTTTCTCTTTAATACCATGTATTGAATTTAGATAAATATCTCAAGATGAAGACTAAACTTAAACTGCCACGTGATTGAAATTGATTATTTTCAAGTGTTAAGAAATTTTAATCTATGAAATAATAAATAAAACAATGCAATGGTTTCTTTTATTTTCCATTCTTATGACATATGAAATGGATGACGAAATGAAGATTAATTGAATAAGATATCAGTCAATATTTAAAATTCAAAACAAAACGTAGATGGTTAACAAATCTCCAACATGGAAATAAAATTTGATCTCTATCCCTGTATATAAGAATCAAATTTCATTTTAAAATTAAGTGTATATATGAATAAATTATAAATAATATTATTATAGAATTATTTATATCCAATTTATTTCAAAATTCATGACACTATTATCAAACATAGTCTAATTCAGTGAGTTTTGTAAATGAGATGCTTACTTACTCAAACATATACTTTGACTATAACTTTGAAAATTATCGTGATAGATTTTCTTACAGCGGAATTACCTCTATAATAGATGATTATACATACATCGAAGAAGACACAATATGACACATGGATTGAACCAACTTATTTTTGGACGAGCAATGCCAATTTGTTATTGCAAATTTTGTGACTACAAATTTCATATGATACATGAGTTTTGGTTGAGTGATTATTAGCCAGTTTCATCGATGAAAATCTACGAGAATCACATTTAGATATTTTTTAAAACTTAAATGGACTTATGAATACATATTTTGACATGTTTTTGAGTTAATGCGCAAAATGCAACTATATTTCAAAAATATACATCGCAAAATTCCTCATTTTCAATATTGTCTATAAATTGACAATAAGAGAACATGTGTTAGTACAAACCACAAGAGATCCATTAAAATATGTGATGATTTTTCAAATTTCATTGTAGTTTATACATCATTTGATATTTTAGATTATATGCTACGGACACAAAGAGTACCAAGTCGAGTAAAAAAAAGATTCTGGAAAGATCCCATCAAGCTATACTACAAAGGAAGGAAAATATAATGATCAAGATTCTGGATCCAAGAGTAAAACACGAGGATATGCTAATGTGATAAAATTATTGCTACGTGAAATCACAAAAATGTAGGGATACCTAGTTGGCTCCGCTGCATGGAAGGTTTGGTCCAGTTGTTGTGAATCTTGAACTACACACCAATATCGAGTCTGTAGTCTTGTACATCTTTGAAAGAGAAAGGATACTCTTAATCCAACGACAGTTTTCTATTCTTAAATCCCTCAACCTCTAGAGACAGACAACAAATCCTTGAAAATTTTCGTCGAAGAAAATATCGAGAGCACGAAAGATTTCACACGTCTATTAGAAAAAAAACCAGATGTTCTTCATCATTATATTGTGCAGAGTCTATTCAAAGAGATGTGAGAAAGATTGAATTTAGGTTATATAGATGATAAGAAGATAAGTCAATTTTGTAAAACAAAACATTTGGATAAAGATATCAAGCTTATATTGTAGCTATCACAAATGCGTCAAAATTATATTTACTTGTTATCCAAATGAGTTTGATATCAAGCTATAACACATAATCAATGACTCACTATTATGCTTCCGAATTATAAATTCTTTTATTGAATGTACTAGTCGGCTTTCAGGAAATCATAACCACACAAGCACTTGAGTTTTTTTCCTTGGGCATTGAGATATTTCATTACTAAAACTTTTAGATCCAGTAAATGATGGAAAAATTCAATGAGAAAGAAAGCAAAGACTTTCAATGGCTGGGCATGGGCCTAAGGCACGGTAAACCATTCTTTACATTTTCTTTTCTATAGTTTTTATTTAAGTCCATCGTAGCGATAAATATAAATTAAAATGCATGAGCCGTTTGATACTACTCAGAATATAGAATTGATGTCATTGTTTGTAAAATATTAATTAAGATACGATTTCTTTAAAACTTAGGATATATTCTTCTCGGATGATGTATTCTATTCGAACCCCACCAACCACAGTGGATCGGTGGGATGCATACAAATGTTCCCAAGTACATTTGTAGGAATATAAAACATTATCGGTATGACGACAAGCAGCCAAGTACAAAAGTACGACAAACCAAGTTTTGCAGAAAGAAGCATGGGAAGGGCTACATGGATGGGTGACACGATAGGGGAAGATGAGGAGAGCAGAGGTAGAGAGTACTATATGTTGTGGATAATAGTAAATAAATAAGACGCTTTACTGTGGCGTGATAGAGTGGACCATAGGCACGGACTTGAAGTACGGAATTATATTCAGATTTTGATGGGGGTCCTTCAAGATATGCAGCAGAGAAACTTCTAGAGAAGTACAGACATGGTTCAACTCAGAAAAAAGTAGATGGAAAGTCGTCAATCTGTCAAGCTAGCTCTTCTAAGAGAGACGGATGAAGAATGTAGGTAACGGAATTTACAAACGACCCTGTAGATTTATGGATCTCGTGTTTCTAAGAAAACAATTAGTCGAAGAAAAGAATTTTTCCTTGTAAACGAAGACTTAGAATCTTTTATTCTCGATGTTGCTCAGGCTTTTCACAGATGCAACTGTATCGTGGTTTTAGACCAGCTACTAGACTTCTCAGACTCGGATCCAGAACGCTCAATCATATGGTCGTACGAACTAAATGTGTCGGTGGAAACAGTGGTGAGCACCACGTCGAGCTTACAGCTGACTCTTTTTCACTCATGAGCTCATTTTTTACTCAAAAGGGAGGGTCAAGGAGCACTGGTACTCCAGGAAGACTCTGCAACCCTCCATGATAAACTCCCGTTGCATTCCCCCAATGGCCAATGTGGCTGAAAGTTCGGCATTATTGTCTTTGAGAGAGAGACAGAGAGACAGAGAGAAATTTATTGATTGATTGTGAATGACTGTTACTGACAAGTCTGCTACTTGAGGTGGCGAGGAACGAAAGAAACAACTGAAGCTTTTTGCGCTGGAAGTCAATGGTTTATGCACCGATACCCAGAGTTTGTGGGGTCTTGATATTGACCTGTCTGCTTGACCAATGCTACGCCGCCGTTGCCATCGGTTCCATGGTTTGTTCTAAGCTCTGAAGCTGTGATGGCCGTGTGTAGTTTTGTCTTTATGCTGGTCTGCTGACTTCCCTCGTTCGACAAGTATCAGAAATTTGCAGGAGTTGAAAGAATGACGGCGTCGATTCCATTTAGTGCGTTGAGTATCCAAACAGCAGACGTAGGACTTTCTTGCAGACTGATGCGTGCGCTCCGCTCAGTCTGCAATCAGGATCAGATCAGATCACGCAAAAAATTCAGATTTCGAAAATTCAGAACATGAACAATCGGAATCTAAAAAGGCTGTTAGTATTGCATATCGTGTAAAACTACTCACGAGCTCCGAACGTGTGTGACAAAATACGAACAGACTTCAAGACGACTTCTTGCAACCGCATCAGAGATTAGTACATGCGTGCGCCAAGCGGGAGCTGATGTTGTCCTGCCAGGTGACTCGGGGTATGAAGCTGCGCGAGGCCATGTCTTCAACCACCGGAACCTCTACAAACCTGCTGCGTTCATTTTTGTCAGCAGCGTGGATCAGGTCCAGAATGCAGTCAAATGTGCTGTACAATTGAAAGTCGGAATCGCTCCCCGCAGCGGAGGTCATTCTTACGAAGACTACTCTCTGGGTAAGCTATGATACGACCAGTTTGTCCCTGGCTTTGCTCTCTTCCCCATCTCGCCATCTCAACACTCAGGTCTCCTACATTGGTCTCTCTCTTGTCACTCTTTCATGTCGCTGCCCCATACACTACTCCATTACAGGAAAATGTCGTCTTCTCCATGAGGCACTCCACGACGCACTTCTCAGCCTGGAGAGGAGCCTAGAATGCAGCAGTGTAGATCAATCCCCAAGCAAAAGGAGTAATGTGACATTTCCTCTACACGATTGTTACCCGGGATATGTACTAACATGCACATGCCCTTGTGCACTTGAGAGCAGACCATGGTGTAGGACATCAGTTCTCTCAACTTCAGGAGGGAAGAAACTTAAGTCGGAACTTGTTACAGGGGGGCGAGATGGTGTGATGGTGGTGGATTTGGGTGGCTTAAATGAGACCACTCTGAACAAGGCCACGGGGCTTGCCACAGTGGGAGCCGGAGTGAGGCTGGGCCCGATGAAGTTGGCGCTGTGGAAACAGGGGAAGAGAACTATCCCGTCAGGAACTTGCCTCACTGTCGGAGTCGGAGGCCATTCTCTCGGCGGTGGATGGGGAACGACTTCGAGGAAATTCGGACTTATGTCTGACAGTATAGTTGAAGCCCAAGTGGTCACCGCTAGAGGAAACGTGGTCACTGCAAGTGCCAAGAGTAACCCCGATCTCTTCTTTGCCCTCAAAGGAGCTGGTGCCAACTCGTTCGGTTAGCTATTTCTCGAACCTCAAGTCCCCACATTCCTCACAAGCTCGTTCACGTCAACCTTTTATTTTATATTCCATATAATAATGAGATCTTCCTAATCAGCTGTATTCCTTCGTCTTCTGCACTCTGCTCGCATTCAGCAATTTTGTAGTGCTTCAGATCGGCAACTTACAGAGCTTGAGTTTTTCATTTTAGCTTCGACTGATTCCAGACATCGGCTAACTTGAGGTAAACCTCTTCTGTTCACCCAAATGTTGTGCTTGCTGCAGGCATAGTGACACGATTCACTTTCAAGACTTTCGATGTCTCCGAGAAAGTGATCTCATTTTCATACGACTACAACGAAACACAGCAGGTGAACGTCTTGAAGGCATTTCAGAAATGGGGATTCAATGCGCCTGATGATGTTTCTGCCTCCCTTTCAGAGTTCTCCACTGGGGGAAACGGCATGTCTGGAATATATCTCGGCTCCAAGTCCAAATTCGCCGATGTTATGAAGCCCTTTCTGTCAAGCCTCCCAGCTCCCACAAAACGCGAGGAGTTGGAGGCGGACTACATTTCTACCGTCCTCCAGAACGGCGGATACAAAGCCACTGATCCTTCGTCAGTCTTGGGTCTTGTGAATGTTACTTATCCTTTTGTGACATTCAAGTCAAAGTCGATCTTCGTCAAGAAGAATGGAATGTCCGATGCAGGGGTTCGAGCCTACATCGAAGCTCTGCGGAGAGGCTCGGGCTATTCGATCCTCGACTTGTATGGGCCTACTTCGGCGATCAATAAGGTTCCGTCCAATGTCACCGCTTTCGTTCACAGGGACGCTCTGTACAGCATTCAGATGTTCACTTCTTGGGAGGAGAGCTCTGATGCCAGCTCCAGCATCAGCTGGATCGAGAACCTGTGGCGCACGGCCCGGCGCTTCTCCTCCCCCAGCGCATACCAGAACTACATCGACGTGCAGATGCCCCTCTCTGCTTACTACGGCTCCAACCTCTCCAAGCTCAAGACTGTGAAGAAAAAGTGGGATCCGAGCAATGTCTTCAGGTTCCAGCAAAGCATTCCTCTGAGCTGAACATCCAATAAGCTTGGAAATTATGGACCCCTCGCCTGTCCGTTTAGGGAATTCTACTTCCAGGCATCCAGAGACTTCAGTCCGACACTTCCAGTGCTGCTGCCACTGACTTGCGCCTAATACTTCTTCGACGGGCGTGTCGATGTAAGACGTGGCCTCTGTTTATTATCTCTCAGAGGACAGTTCAAGGATATAGTAGTTCTTCAAAATTTCCAGGGCTTAGAGTCCAAATGCAAGATCGAATTCAGTGGCTGAACAAGTTTTGTTCCATAAATTCGGAGCGCCATGTTTAGTAGTTATTTTTTCCAGTCCGAAGAATAGTGCAAAACGCAGCTCCCGGAGGTCAGCTGTCCTTGGACTTCAGAAGCAGGTTAGTTATCGATCGATCGATCGTCCTAAGTTTTGCGGACACTGGATCTTCGACTGCAGCCTTGAGGATACTCTCAGGGCCGTTGACAAATTTAGATTGCAAACTGCTGTCAGCCACCAGGTCTATGTTTTGCTATACTCTTCAGCAATCTGTGCTCATCGCGAGCATTGTATTCTGCAACATGAGTTCGAAACCAGAGGAAACAGAGATCTACAGGAAATAGACACGTAGTGTCGCATCTTCATGTCTTCTTTGGTTTTTCATCTGTGTCACGATCCTACTCTTCGCACAAGGATTTGCATTGTTGGAAGATTGGTTATGTTACACAATTAGATGATCTTGCTTCTTGTCAGATGACTGCAGCGGACTCTACTTGAAAGTTGTGTTATAGTCTGTAAAAGAAGAATGGGCTCATCAGAGAAATTACTTGTCACACTCGTCAAATGGACTGAAGATTTTCTAGTGCAGATAGGCCCAGAGAATTGCATTGCTTACTCACGTAGTAGAGCTAATGTGTTACATATCTCTCAGACGATCTATCACCAGATCTGACAATTGAGGTCATCATAGCTAAACGCAGAAGTCCACAATTACAGAGTCCGGTTAGAAAAGACATCACACTCTCAGCGACTTTAAGATTCGGATGATTCCAGACTTTCCTTCGATTGTACAAGTGGGTCGTCTGCAGCATCTGAATGACATGTGCATCGACAGATCTGGGCACTTCAGATGAACCTTCCACTGTGCATGATCATCACAATCGTCGCAAAATCGTCTTCCAATCTGCCTACTCAGATTGCTTTTTCCAGTAAAAAATGACGTAGAAAGCTGAATCTGAGTTACTGCGAAGTGTACAACAATACGGGTGCGCTGTTGAATGGTTTCAAAAAAGACAACTTTAGACGAAACCGCTTGTAATAAACATGTCATATGTGACTGTCATCCATTAGCAGGTGGTCCACGTGGTAAACTGAAGCCGTGGGCTATTGATTGGGGAGAGTTGGGAGTACTGTAATGGAATAGTTATTCTACTTCCGCGATGTATACGTTATACACATGGCTCTTAGATTTGCAGACTATAAGCAGTAGGTTTGGCTACATTGAAAAAGTTGGTTTGGAGACATATAAGTTGTGAATCATATTAAGAATTGCGATTCTTCACAGTTAGATTGCTTCCAATGCTGGACGATTTTGGAGCATTATATCATAGACAGTTTGTATAATTAACAATATTGTGTGGACTATTACATTTATGTTTTCTTTATCTCTACCCATAGATAAATCAGTTGCATCAACTGTATTCAAGTATCAAACATATATAACCATAAGATTACAAATTATTGAATTTCAACCAAAAAAATGGCTCTAATAAACGAAGTTATATTCATGTGGAAGTATTGATTGGGATATACGTCTTTATGTACATTTCCATTAAAAAAACACACTTAACAGAAATCAATGCGTGTAACAATATATATCAATTTTTTTAGGTAGATTTCATAACTTATTTGAGCGTACGAAACTTATTTATCAAAACTTACATCTCAAAGTATTCATTTATTGGTATAATACATAAGAGTGTGGTCCTCCACTTAGTCCACTCATAACTTATGAGTGGACTAAGTGGAGGACCACACTCTGACGCCAGTAGGACCATGCAGAGAGAAAACTGTTCTGTAGTCAGACATCGATCTGGTCAGGGATATATCTTAGGGAGCAAGGGAACAATTTATTTGTCACTTGTACGATAGTGGTCCATTGGAGGATAAAGAGCGCATGTATCATTCTATGGAGCTTTTGGATTTTGTTTGGCATTTGATCTGAGCTTCGAATTAGAATCACAAGCACGTCGTCAGGCTTCGCAGAGGTGTAAGAAGATTGAGGAGGTCTGAAATTATTTATTGGTCTAACTGTGAGCATGACGGCGTGGAAAGAAAAGCTCGATGATTGCTCGCTCGCTCACCTTCTTTATAGATCACCTCCTACACTATTTTTCCGAATGTTGTTCAATCTGCGGAGTGGATATCGTGCATCTATGAGTGTACTTCGTCGTATCGCAGGGCAGATAACTCATTCCTTTGAAATGGCTTATCTCGCGGATGATCTAGTCTCCTAGGTTTGTTCACGATCGTGTCAGTTCGGTCCTGATAGCTCTGGCGTTCTGATAAGTCACGGCATGAGAGGCTGGAGATTCCGAGCAATCTTTTATTTCTTGCAGTTCAGTCATAATCAATTTTGGGACTTCCTTTTTACTAGCGAGAGGCCGTCAGATCTGACTTATCTACCTAACGGAGTCTTGGACATTCACGTACTATCGACCTGAGAAGGGAAGAGTGGGTCAAGCGCCACGAGGCATTCACCCTGTTACTCCATGTCGTTGCGTGAGAGTTATAGCTCACTCAGATTTGATGCAACGGGTGCAACAGAAATCAAGGATCCATTTTTTAATTGAGGACGTATGCTTTATCGCTCCTTTATCACTTTTGAGGAATGTGTATGTTGGTTTCTTTTTCCTCGTTCAGTCTGTACAATTTCTATCAATCTTGAAGCTAAGAACAGGTAGGACTTGATTTACTGGGTGTTCCTTATTATTGCATACACTGGAACACATGTATAAATAATCATACTTATGTCCATGGCAGCGGCCAAATCAGTTTCTTTGTCTATCATTCATAAGAATGTTTAACAAATCGAGGTTTACAACTTTGGAAAATGGGAAGCGGAGAAAGATACGAATCTGGTTCTGCAGAATAAGAATCATTGTTTGTGACGTCCAGATCAAAACTGCCATGTCTGGGTGTGACAGCCGATTGGCACTGTCAGATCGTCGGGAATATTTTCGGATGGGAAATCCCCGATCGTTGAGTTTCTCTGAAACTCGTCTTCCTCACATAAAACACTAGGACCCAAAATTTTATTCGCTGGATTTCATTTCGATGAGACTGCCCTTTGTCTCTGCTACGTTTGCTGCAGCCTTCTCTGTGCTGAGGTAGAAGTCATTGAAATCGCCTGTGCCAGAGGCCAGGAGCTGTTTCTAGGATTCGTCTTTCCTAATGCATGTCATCAAAATATCAAGAAGAGCTGTTCCAGCCCAGTCACATCTAGTGCACAGGACGCGTTCGAGCGGTTGGCACATTTTGATCACGACAGAGTTTACTTGGACTAAGACTGTGCAATCCTGATTCTCATTGATCTGGCATCACCTCTGGCTGCTCAATGGCTCCTTCCTGATGATGTTGACAGCTTTGTGTGCATGCTTCCAGGTTGGGCTGGAATCGGACGAAATTGTGCAGCTCACAGTGTAGTCTTTCACAGCTGCTGCTCCCGCAATCATCCATGCAGTCGCCAGGAGAAGCAAAGATGTCGTGATTGACATCCTCGCGGAATCCATTGCCTGCTTGCAATCAATCTTTTCCGTCAGACATATACGATCTTGCGGTAAAGCCGACGATCGTCAACAGCACTCCCAGTGCACAGGCTACTGCTGCAACGCACATCCAACCATCGGGTACTTGAACAGATCTGGAAGTGTTTGGGTCTCAGGACAAAGAGAGACAGAATGGTAATGACAATGATGACCAGCTCACGACATACAACCGAACCTACTTCAATGCCTGCTTGGGACAGAACTTACGCTGCCTTCCACTGAATGGGCATCTATCTAACTCTGTCTCTTGAAGGCTGTATCTTTCATCGATGCTCAAGACATCTGATACTCACACAGAGCTCTTGAGGCTTTGTTCGATAGGCCAGGCTTTGTTCCTGTGCAACGTTGTGTTCTTTCAAACTCTCTAAAAATATAATTCCAGAGTCCGGTTCCTATGATGGCTAATTGTTTAACCTCCAGTTCTTTTGTGGGTCACATTTAGTGTGAGGGTTTTCCCTGGGGGCTGACACGGAGATTCATGCGATGCTCTGAACACACCACACGCACACGTATTCTCGTAAAATATGCGTTTTTGCAAAGGAGATACTAAGTTTCCTCGGTCGCTTAAAGACGCTAAACTTTGATCGCTGCTACGGACTCCTCCAGAAAACTTAACAGTCCTTGGATGCCCACTCATCACATGATCTCCATGGTGTGCATTCACGCTCCCTCTAGCGACTATCCAGATGGTAATTATTAACATTAACGAAGATCATAATAAACATACGGTTGTTTACAAGTCTCCTGATGGGAGAATACATCAACTCCACTCCACTTGTGCTTGGGGTAGGCCTACCATGAGCAGAGTATGGCATAGAAGATCATATCCATCGCAGACGTATAGCTCAAGTCCACTGCTGGTCCTTTTGCAGTTGAGACGAGATCGAACAGCCTGATATAAGCGTATTGTCGGTGGACTTACATCCTTAGAAGACAGTTGACACTGCAACCGAGCAAAATACGGTGATTAGAAACACAGTTAAGGAACGTGACGCATTATCGGATGCGACTTGGAATTTATGCCCGAGCATCCATGACGTGAGCCTTATCGGAAGCCGAGGACTTTCCAGCATCGGACGGCTGTATGGCCGACAAGCGTCGTTTGTGTCAGAGTGCTATAATACAATACATCAATAATGTTGCATGTGAAGAGGATTGGCGACTGGCTTCTGTTCGTCGAGGAGAATCTAAATGCATGGGACGGAGTATCTGGAATCTGATTCTTGTGCTACACGAATCCAGTATACACGAGCGAATTGCATCCGAACATGTGTGCCTTTTTTCTTCTTTTATCTAATTCCATCTAATTTGCGCACGGCCACTAATTGGACTCCTAATCCCATTAGCACCTCTCTTTGTTCCTAAACTCTCTCGGAAGCACTTCTCTCTTCTCTAATTAACATGGGGTTTTGGCCACCTCTTGGGAATACCTCGACAAAAGAACTCAGAGGCTTCCATACATTAACTACAATTGCTACTTTCAATAGCAAAATTGCACGTGTGAAACTGCCTTTTGAAGGATTCTTCAATATTGCTCACGTGGCTTTGCAGGTGCTAAAACACTCATGCTTCTGAAAGAAACTAAGAAAGGTTATGTGAAGGAGATTCAGAACTATGAAGCACTTTAACTCAAGTCGCGCGTTTAGCTCTGCTTTTTGCATAAGTGATGTCTTCCATACATGATTAATAGCTTCATATACAACGTGAAACATAACGGATAACATGTGTATTGAGGGACAGAGCATTTTAGACAGGCATTAATCGATTACTGCTTCAATGATTATCAGCCTTCTCCAGCAAATAAGTTTTGCTTCTAGCGAAGAAACTTATATCTTCTTCAATTGAGATGTTAAAACGTGTGGTTCAATCGGAGAGGCAACAGAAAAACCTTTGCTCACAATCGTTAGGTGCTTCTACCCTCCCTTTGTTAGCTGATGAAAGAAACCGGGCCAAGGTCCTTTCGTTTCATTGTTTCGCTCATGGGCCACCCCGGCCACTCTTGCGCTTCAAATTTCTTCTCTTCCGGTGCTCCCTACGTGAGATTTCCATGTCTTTAAACCCATACCTTTGCAAAAAGTAGTTAGAGAGGAAGTTGGGAAATGCAGCAAAAAGTGTCAGGAAGACTAGCGATTTCATGAGAATGGTGAATCCGATGATCAGGCTATCATGGAGGACTAGACGTAATGATCAGGCTGAGGAATCCGATGTCTCCTCGTTGAAGTTTGTTCCCCTCCTCGATCTCATGCACAGAGAGGATAAGTCTGACATGAAGAATCGAATTGAATCCGATGCGCAACAACAGTGTCCGTCACAGAGATCGAAAACCGGAGTACGTAATCCGAAAGTGGATGATGTCCACAGAACCAGGTCCTGGGTATAATAAACGAGGGTCAAAGCCTATGCAAAATGACGCGATGACGGATCTAAGAAGAGCAAAGCCTTCAGGGGTCTCTTATGGACTTCGGCCACAACAGGTCTCGTCATTATGCACTCAAGTCACGCTGGCACAAAGTCTTTCAGGGATCTCGAATCCCACGTCATCTGTGCGTGGTCGGTGTGGCTGCGAACCCGGGCATGTCAATATCCTGGTGTGAGTAGAACCTCAATGCATTACAGGTGAGTGAGCATTCTTCCTGAACTAAAAATGGACGCAAGAAACAAATCGTTGCCTGCTTAGAGGTAAGGGGTCCTCAAGTCGAATGCACCTTTTTCTCGCTTTTTGCTTCATGGATCACGTGTTTATTTGGCCAAGATTTTCCCGTCATGTATGCCAATGACGTATCAACATGAAGCTTCTTCTGGTCAACAAAGTTGAATGTTTTAGCAATTGGGTACCGTAACAGAGTGAAGTTCGTACATCTGACTCTTTCGTGAATTGACAGAAAAGTCAGCTGCCACTAATCATTACTTTGAAAGAAGGATCTGAGTTATAAACCTGTACTTGAAAGATCTCTCGGAATTGAATTTTCATAGAAGAAAATCAATTGCATCTTATTCCAATAGATCGATGATATAAGAAGGTAATGGTAACATACCTGATGTTTGAGAGCACACTTGAGCTGGCTTCAGGCTCTCCGTCATCCTTTCCCCTGCAGTGCAATGCCCTGACAAAATTGAGGAATCGATAAAGAACATGAACGGAATAAGAGAATAATTTAAACAAGGATGGCCCGTACAAATCCACTTTTGATGAACATGTTTTGTATTACAGTGATGAGGCCATTTGTAATTGCAATTGCTTACATATATTATCTGTTGGTCAACTGCTGAAATCACATTATTTGCTTGCTGCAAGAGTTTTAATCTGAAGCTTCGTGGCTTGATACTACGATCCAAGCTTAGAAACTTGAGCGTCCGAAGCAGGGACAGCCCAGCCAAAAGAGGTCTACAGAATAGCAGAACCTTCTCACGCAATCCTCTAAAGCGTTGCAAAAGACACATGTCTACTTGAGCGCATAGGATATCGTTCCAGAATATATGACTATACTGTTACTAAATTCGCCGAAACACAGAAAACCCTCCAGCAAGAAGTTTAATTATAAGAAATAGAATTCTTGTTATTTACAATTTAGGAAGACACGGAGACGAAAAGAATAGAATACCATGAAATAGCAATCCCGCCGAATATCAACTGTCCAATCCCAAGTGCAGATTCTCTATGCAAAGCTCTGATTTTACCTCCTCTAACTACCGGGAGACAAAAGTAGATTTAGGACGCACTGCTGCCCAACTGGAGATTCAGTAGAACCACTCTCGTTTCACTTCCGCTAGCTGGATATAAATAGAGAGGGAACTCCCAGTTCGGCAGGAATGGGAGTTCCCATTCCTGCCGAACTGGAGATTCTGTTGGGAACGTTTCTACCACCCCGACACAGTAACATAGAGGGTGGAAAGTGTCATGCTGGGAAACCCAACCCTTTACAAGTCATGCCTGTTTCATGACATGTGTCCTTATAATCTCGTTGGTAACCACTTTCGGCTATTTGCGTGCAGCATTATAAGCTTTACAGATGTTATGCAGCAAAGTGGCTTTGCGTGCAAACAAATAAGTCCTTGTGCATGTATGGAGATCTTATCTGGAAGGTAAAGTTAGCATATTGTCTTTTACTTATGAGTGAGTTTCCGGACTTTGACTTTGTTGGCGGTCCTCTGCGGTGGGGACGGTCGCATGAAGGTCAATTCGTAGTCTTATTGTAATGCTGGTTAGAGAAAACGGTTGACGGCGACCAATAAGGCAAATCGACAAAAGAACCAAAAATACAGCCATCAACCGCCAATGGCACTTTTATCGGGAATATTTGATAAATATATGGTGAGGGTTAGAACTGATGTTTTATTTTCATAAACTGAAGAAACCTAAACGAGTGCTCGTTCTACATTCCCATTCGACATGGTTAATTTAAATGTGGTATAGGAATTAATACTTTAATCAGAGGATATCCGAACACATTCAAGAGATTAGTACTATGCATTTGAATCTTTTCGTCTCTAAAATAGGCCTGGAGCAACAGAGGAAGAATTTCAAAGAGTAAAAAAAATAAAAATGTGGTCGATAAAGCACAAGAGATGCACTCAGTTTTGATGGAACTCCAAAGATTTTATGTAGTGACAGTACCACATATCGCTTCATACCACAAAAGAATTTAGTCACGTTGTATAAATTTGATGCAAGAATTAGTATTTAGATATGATAAAATATAAAGCTTTTGTTTCAAAAATAAAGTACTAGAATAGAGTTGAGTCCTCTTTCGAACGTAGTTTAATAGAATATATTCACGACTAATGTATAATCATGAACGTGTATGTAGATGAAATTCTTCGTTCAGATAACTTCCATCTGTTGTCTTGTCAATTAAGGACATGGATTCATATGGGGATTCCTGATACGGGTAACATAAGGCTCAGTCCCAATAAACCACAAAGGCCGGAATGCCCAATTTGGACAAGGATTGCAGAAGAATGCATACAAATCATTTGATACAGTGAGATGATTTGCATCCGCTTGCTCCACTAGACTGCATTTATGGGACTTCTAAGTTGATATCGTTGGGACTGGTCCCGTTCCTAAGCATAGGGATTTGGACATGACTCATGTCACATGAGCAGTTGTTGAGGCTGGTCCAGGTCCCTGGCCTGGGGAACAGGCAGGCGAGTTCAGGAGGGCCCAGTCAGAGGCAGTCAGCTGTCAGTCATGGTGTGTAGACTTTTAGACTATAGATGCACAACACACCTCCCGTTTGCTTCTGGAAAAAGCTCGCAGCCATGGACTTGCCAGTTCGGAGACGGAAAAGGCTGGAACGATGGCATGTTCTTCCTATCTTAAGCATGATCCGGTATTTCATTTTTGGCAAGTTTCTACACGACGAGAAATCCGATCGATGGAGGAGGGTATTTAAACTTCTCCACGATCCAGGATTCTGCATTGAATCAGTCGAGATGGAAGCTTTACAATGAACCTGAACCCGAGTCCAAACTCTGGACCGGCTGAAGCTGACCTCACAGCAGAGAAATTCTTGAGCTCCACTGGACTTCGAATATCTGCAGAGCTTCAGCTAACGAAATCGGGGTAGTGAATTCTCGAGCTGCAGCGAAGACTCTTCAGCGATGCACTCGACTAAAGAAGGGACCTCGGGAAGCAGGGGAGGCCTCATGGAGATGGTCTCACTTACAGTACCTCAATCTTCCAGCAGCAATTCAGCGAGAATGGCCGGGCAAATCTCACAGAGAGCACGGAGAAGAAGCGGTACAGTAGCACTCGTTTTCAGTTGCTGTGTTGTTGCAGTAGTTCTATGCATGGTGTTCCTCGTATCGCCTCAGTCTGCAACGGGAACTCAGGATTCCTCTGAAGCCTCTGAAGCTGTCGTCCACAATCATCATCATCATCATGGGGTTAGCTTTCAAGAAGTCAAACATCGACCCAGTGGTGTACATGCCGATGATCAACAGTGGGGAGAATCGAAAGCCACTTACCAGGCTACCATGAACCAGTCGCTCCCTTACCGTACTGCGTTTCATTTCCAGCCCACCAAAAACTGGATGAATGATCCCAACGGAATGATGTATTACAAGGGGTGGTATCATCTGTTCTACCAGTACAATCCTTACGGTGCACTGTGGGGCAATATCGTATGGGGGCATGCTGTGTCCAAGGATCTCGTCCATTGGAAGTACGTGGACGACGATGCCATCGTCGGAGGTCCCAAGTGGTATGATCTGCTGGGAGCATGGTCCGGTTCGACCACATTTCTAGAAGATGGTACTCCAGCTCTTTTGTACACAGGGTGGTCGAATGTGTCCTCTGTCGTACAAATTCAGACGCAGAATTTGGCACTTCCCGTGGACAAAGAGGACCCTCTGCTGAGAAAATGGTACAAATCCGAGGCCAATCCGGTCATGGTGGCCGAGCCATGGATGGATGCGACCAAATACAGGGATCCGACCGAGGCATGGAAAGGAAAGGACGGACTCTGGAGGACGCTCATCGGAGCCAGGCTGACAGACAACGTCACAGGCACATCGCACCTCTACAAGAGCAAGGATTTTGTCAACTGGACGTATTCGCACGACATCCACATGATCAATGGGACGGGAATGTGGGAGTGTCCGGATTTCTTCCCAGTGGCGCTGAAGGGGAAGAGCGGCCTGGACGTGTCGGTCAGCAATGGCATGGTGAAGCACGTAATGAAGGTCAGCCTCGACAACAACAAGCACGACTACTACTCGGTGGGCACCTACAACGAGCAGACGGATGAGTTCAAGGGCGACAGTCCGAGCATCGAGGTCGGGATCGGATTGCGCTACGACTACGGGAAGTTCTACGCATCCAAAACCTTCTTCGACAAGAAGACGAACAGGCGCATCCTCTGGGGCTGGTGCAACGAGTCCGACAGCGATAACGATGCGCTCACGAGCAAGGGCTGGTCCGGGATCCAGGCGCTGCCCAGGCAAATCTGGCTCGACCCGGCCACGCAAGTGGACCTGATCCAGGTGCCCGTGGAGGAGGTCGACGGCTTGCACAGGGACAAGGTGAGCAGGAACGGATTCACGCTCACAGCAGGCGCCGTCATGCCGATGCCCGGAGTGCACGGGCCGCAGCTCGACATCCAGATCAAATTCCTCAAGCCCAAGCTCGAGCAATCGAACGCGCTCTTCGAGGGGTCGGATGTGGCCGCGCTCGAAGCGCAGCTGACCTGCAGCCGCACGGGCGCGGCGCACCGTGGCTACCTGGGCCCATTCGGCGTGCTGGTGCTGGCGGACGAGCAGCTGCAGGAGCAGACGGCGGTGTTCTTCTACCTGCAGGTGCTCAAGGACGGGACGTGGAAGGGCCTGATCTGCAGCGACCAGAGCAGATCGTCCATGCAGGACGACGTCGACAAGACGGTGTACGGGACTTACGTGCGCGTGCTCGAGAGCGAGAAGTACCTGAGCATGCGCACGATCGTCGACCACTCGGTGGTCGAGACCTTCGCCCAGGGCGGCCGCACCGTGGTCACCTCGCGCGTCTACCCGACCGTGGCCGTCGACCAGGCGGCGCACTTCTTCCTCTTCAACAATGGCTCGCAGGATGTTCAGGTCCACAGTTTCAACGCCTGGCGCATGGAGTCTGTGCACATGGAGCAACTGCAATTTTGAGGCGGCCGCCCGGTGAGTGTATCGATAGGTTCGTGGTTCGAGGGCTCGGAAGAGGTGCGGCAGCAGCAGCAGCAGCGTAGGTTAGAAATTGTCGTCGAGATTTGAGCGCTGATTCACTTCTGTTGATTAGGTGTGTACATATTCGGGTGGCATGGGATTGGCGGTCGTAAGAGGCAGTGTAATTCTCACGGAGTGGATCGATTCCTTCTTGTACAATTGTTGGCTGGATCGCCCGCCTGTCTGATCGATTGATTGTGGTCTATTTCATCATCAATAAACACATTCTCACAAGAGGGGTATGAGATTGAACATTTTCTTCAATCTCATTTTGTTCATTTTGTACATTTTGTAAGTCGGTAGCCGAGGGAAGCTTCCTTGTCGTGCTCGGTTTAGGAACGGCATCAACTTGCCCCGTCAACTTGTCGTCCGTGTAGTGAGGATGCGAAATGTCACAGCAACTTTCACGGCATGCGTTCCATGGCCCATCATCTTATGGACCTCTGTCAGCGGAACGACCAAATTTTCCATTTGATCGGTAATTGCTAGCGGAACATCACTTCGAGCGGTTGACAGAGGTGTGGAGCCGGGGACTCCAATCCTCAATCATGGTACTTGTCTGCCGATGCGTAATGTCTCGTGCAAAAGTTTGATTGTAAATATCTAGGCAGTGGAATTCACGAGGCTAGGGCTGACGTCCTACAGGACGCATCCAAACTTCATATGAATGCGTCTCCTGCCAATCTCAGGTTCCGAAAACTCGGTGGCTGCGACATTTTTAGTGTGTTGTATATTTACAGTAACGACGACCTCACCACGTCGGGCGCCAAGATTCTGGGTCACCACCCAGAATCATTTCAAAGTCTTGTGAGATTCGATCTCCGGATACCTGTGAGTAAACCGTCACGACATGTTCTGTCGGAGCCCGTGCGTCCCGAGTATCAAGCCCCGGACGCACGGATAATGAAATTTATTATATGTTACATTATATTTTTGAATTAAAACTGAATCATTTCTTACTGCAATGATATCTTTACATTGTTTAATTGTAAGGTTTTATGGGTACTTCCATGTATTTCTTTCACAAATTCACCATTCATTGTTTTTTCCTTTCCCTTTTGACTAAGTCGTTAAAGGTTCTTTAGAGTAGCCCCAAGCTAATTGGAAGATTATGCTGATCGTCGAGCACCGGCCATTCTAAAGATTCCTATTTACGGTTCAAGCTCTATCCAGCTGATAAGGCTACGGACTATCATAAGCCCGGGATTGACTATCTGATAATGACTAGCCGGGAACAAGATTTTGCTTTTTACCGAAATAAAGCAAATCGTAATTAGTTATCTACCCCATAGTCGGTCCGTTTTCCAATTAAAAACTCAAGTACAGAAATTGAAACGTGGTGCTGCTGGAGTTGTATAAGGACGTCAAACTCACTTGCTCGATATCGCGAGTAGAAGAAGTAGTAGTCAAAGACGCTTGGCAATATGTGTAATAGAGCTCTATGAATAATGCATTTCTTAACGCAAAAATAAAGACACAGGATGTTGAAGTTACACAAGCTATTGCATGTTTAAATCTTTGAAGAATCTTTGAGCTTGAAGAATTTGTTCATCTCGATGATGAAAATAATGAAGTATTTACCGTTGAAATTTTGGATGACATTGAAGAATTTTTGGAGACTATGAAAATTGCGGAATCTCGATGATAGAAACTATGATGATCTTCTTGATTCACAAGATTCAGATTTAGGAAAGAACGTTGTATTAAGGAATTTGAATTAATATTTAAACAACATGCTACTTGTGTCCAGGTGTCGACGTAAAGTGATCTAAAAAATGCAGGAATCGTTATGAAACGTTTTGAGGATGTGCAGAACGTTGTGATTGGTTGTCTGATAACCAAACCTGCACAGTCTTTCTATACGGATGTGAATCTCAATAATGCTAGATGCAAGTGAATAGATTGTTGATAGACAAGGACGTAAAGTCAACTACTGAAAGTATAAACTGGGAAATAGTGCTTTAGCGTAACCAGGATGTTCTGCCGTCTATTTGCTGATGCACCTCTTCAAGCATGTCTTTTTCACTTTTCGATCCATTATTGAATGGCTTTGCATATGTCGTGGGACGCTTCAGTCACCGGGTGTCGTGACGGGCCTTACACCGAGAAGACTAATCGGACCAATGGATATGAAATTTGAAAACTGGAAAGTCTGGACTTACTAATGACTAAGACATGAGTAGTTCTCTTCCCTTGCTGCATGAATTCAACTCGAAGCTCGACGCTTGTGAAAACCTTT
Organism: Marchantia polymorpha subsp. ruderalis; assembly: GCA_037833965.1. Taxonomy (NCBI): domain Eukaryota; kingdom Viridiplantae; phylum Streptophyta; class Marchantiopsida; order Marchantiales; family Marchantiaceae; genus Marchantia; species Marchantia polymorpha. The sequence continues at coordinate 3,360,323 of AP031357.1, forward strand.
AATCTCGACTATGACAATGCTACGTTTGTGCATCATCAACACTGACATAAGTAGGGCAATGGGGAGGAGAGAAGGAGCGAAGGAGAGAGCTCAGTGGGATACACGAGTAGCGTGCAGGCACAGTCGGACATGCTTCTTATCAAGGCAAAAGTTGGCTAGTTATGACTAGCATCGATCTAGATCACGATAGAGTTAGGGAAGCGAAAAAACAATCCAGATAAATTGGAATGAAGGAAGTAGCACAAAAAGACTTGGAGTGTGAGGTAGCAGAGGTAGAAGAATGTGTGGGATGTAGCCCAACACAAGAGTGATGTATCTTAGTGCTTGTTACGATGACATCAGCCTCCAATCCATGATACATAATACTGACGACTTATTCCTTCGCCAGGATTTTGCTATGCAGATGAGGGATAATGAGCAATGCGGACAAACTAAAGAACTATTTGTCAAAATGGTGGCCACTACACCCGCAAAGTTTGCAAACTAGGATGGATCAGGAGCAGAAGAGGCCAAGGCGATTCGGAACTTTGTGGAATTCGCTAACCATACCTCACTTTAATCAGAGCATCTTCTGTTGATCAAGGACTTACAGCTTAGAAAAATGTTTCCCGGACATCCACTGGTTCATACAGCATATGTTCTAGCTTCAGTATAATTGAGGAGGAAAACAAGACCAAGCACGACTAATTTGTCCAAGTCTTCCGAGGATACATCCCTTGTGCAAGTCCAGCCAGGTGTTTGAGAAAAAACGAGCCAGAATGCTACTGAGTACCCATGAACTGTACATATCAACATTCCCACGCCTAGGATTCAATACTGAACGATTTGCTACTGCTGAAAGTAGAAAAAAACATAAATAAAATTTTTATATATATGAATCCTACCAGACTTTCGAATACTCCCCTCGAAACTTTCAGCGAGATCCTCTCCATCCTGGCAATCATCAAATCATGGCCAAATGTGGGTCCATCCAACACAATAATTTCCAAAGAAGAAAAGACAAATAATTTTGACCTTTCTTTAAGTTTTCAAATCCAGGATAATTTTCAATTTGATGCATTTCCAAATATTTCATAATGACTATCTGAATTTGCTGTCAACTCTTAACAATTCATTGATTCAAAATGGAGTAACAAAGTTCATGCGTTCCTACAATCTCAAAGCAAGATTCTAGTTTATCGAATACTTTAACATTCACTAGTTTTAAAATATTTTCTTCTCTATCATCAATCGCGTGGCCTTGTTATTTGAAATTTAATGCCCAGCCCAGCACAGAACACAACCCAATCCGACCTCCCTCCCTCTACCAGTTCCGTCGGATTCCAGTCGAGCGTTCGCCGCCCTACAATCCCAAGAGAGAAATTTCCTCTCTTGTTGTTGATCTCCAGCCTTTTCTTCCTTGCTTCGTTTCTCTTCTTTCATCCTTCCACCACGACCGTTTCGTACTCCCCCACTAGAGACAGATCTGCTAGCAACAACAGCACACAACCAGTCACTCGGCCCCAACAGCCCTCCCTGCTCCTACTAATACTTCCCCTGTCCATGCGGTTCCTCTTCTTGGAAGCAACTGGATCTGCTTGTATCAAAATCCTCCTAAGTAACTCGTTTTCTCTCGTCCTCCGTCACTCACTGGCATCTGTTGAGCTTCGAATTTTCCGCTACTCACGAGTAGGGTTGGAGGCACAACAAAATTTTTCGAGGCATGCTCATTCCCCCTTTCAAGGTCAAAAGGCATGCCCCATGCCCCATGCCCCATATATTTTATGTATCAAAAAATATACTTATATGAAACTAAAGCACTCTTAGAAGGAAAAATAATCAACACGAAAATGAGAGCTTCAAACCCACACTATAGTAGAATCTCGAAGTGTCTACCGAAGGAATCAAAGCAAGAACACGTGTTTAGGTTACCTGCAGAACAAAAGGGCCAGGCTATTTTATGGCATGGAGGGAGTGCATAGAAGCAGGAAATACTACAGCACCAGCCATATTCATATCAGCCATCAAAAATTGTGCAGAACAAAAGGGCTAGACAATTCTGTGGCATGGAGGGAGTGCATAGAAGTGGGAAGTATTTTGAAGAAAGAATGGAGATATTGTGACACAGAACACGAAATATTGTGAAGACAGAAGAAATGCAGAAGTATATAACATAAACAATGTATGTAACAAATGAAAGAAAATTTACAATGTGAAGTGACTTTCTGGGCCGGAAACAATAACGTGCACATAGCATATGTTTGTCAACATTTGCTGGCATCACATATAATCATGTGCCATGAAGCAGAGCTAGATCTAGTTTAGTGGAGATCGTCCGAGCCTCAAGGAAATATAATTCCTTATGCTAGACATCCGGTTCATATGCTGAAGGTAATAAAGCCGGAGGACCTACCGACACAAAAACAGCATTGCACATACTTTACAAATCCTTCAGTTCCAGGAGCAGTTTCAGTACCATGCAGCCCAACAACAAGCATAATTTCCCATTTATTTCTTGACATATCACACCATCTGTAACTCTCGAATAAACATATAAATTTGTTCCCTTGAGAATCGAAATAACAATCCCTACGACTATATGAGGTATTCCTATACTGTTTTGTTTTCTAAGATTTCTTTTGCGCTGACTTAAACGAACCACGAGGCAGAGCCAGAAGAGATGTATTTTCTTTTTAATTGCATTCGAGAAACTCGGTAGAGTTGTTCTCATAACATAAAGATTGGAAGCAAACATACGAATTAGTTCATCACAACTGGTCATAACATACACATATGAAAGACATTGTAGCGAGAGGTTAAAGTTGACTAAGGTGACAGCACGGTTGATGTTCAATCGCAGTACCAGTAGTTGCTTGATAGAAGGTTGCTTTGAAATTGAAGTACTGACTTCACACAGGATGTTCAGCAGCACTTAAAGCTAAAGGAGAAAGGAGCCGTCGTTCAGATGGTGGCTATCGTGTAGCTCTACCATAGACAAACCCAACGTGATGAAGTGGAGATCTGTAACTCAATCTATAGAATGTCGAGATGCCTACATCCGAGGTACTTTAAAGGGCGAAACCTTGCACAGGTGAACGTTTGTTTAACACTACACGCTGATAAAAACTTGTCTTCGGTTTCGTTCATATCTTTCTCTTCCGTGATGAGGTATGTCCTCTCAGTGAAAGGCCAAGTTTCCCGGAACAGGTTTAGAAAACAACAATCCATCTTACGTTATCAGGTGTAACGATCCTGATTTAGGAGACGCTGCCACTTATTTGACTAACTACAGTTTTCTTTCATCCCAGTTGAGTTGTCATCGAAAACGATGACTTGCGACCAGAAATTTGCCACATTTCAGAAAACTTGACAAATACTGCCGACAACTTTCCGCGTTTTGCGACACAAACGATAAAGAAAAGATCGCTAACTATTCATTGGAAGGTCAAAAGATCAATTGAGTGCGCTTGGTAACTCTAGATACAGTTGGAACGACTAAAGGTCGTGCATATGTACAATCTATCCTATGTGGATATTGGGAGTCGACTCTCCTCTACATGGTAGATATAGACAAAAACCGACCGTTCCCCTACTGACTTGCTGAAGGTATATACCTACCACGTCTATCCATGGACACAATTTTCAGTGGACTTTCAATAAACGGTCGGGGTAGAGAATAGGTAAATCTTGGTTGATGCAGACTACGGACAACTGATTACTACTCTTCTGAACCGGGTATGCCACAGCAGGCTCCATCAAACTTCGATGAAGACTAACTGGCCTTGTTCCCATTTGACTGTGATTCCACCACCTATGCTAGATTCAACAGGCAGCTGCAGTAGATAATAGCACCAGGTGCAATACTTCAATGGCTAAACAATTCATCTTCCACTAACAGAGCATAGTCTCGTATCCGCTTCAAATGCACCGCACAATAAAACTCTAAGTTTCTTGTGTACAGAGACATCAACACTATATATTCAACTGCTGCACAGTACAAGAATAACACTCCAAGCGCATATCTCCATTCACCGCAATATCACTCAAATTTGCACACCTCAAACTGCACTTATATTCCGAATTATAAACTCAGCGATATTTTGAGATAAGGTAAGTCTCTCTTGGAATACCTTGGTTGAAGCCTGTTAGATATCCAACATTGAGCTGAGTTAAGTTGAGTATGATACTTGGCTGCTGAGGAAGATTCAGAAGACAGGAGAAAGGCGACGGTAGAAGTAGGCTATGACACAACACGGTTGATTCACAGAAAGGAAGAGATAGAGAGATTATGTTCAACTAGGAAAACATAGATCAATTCCAGAGGTCTGGACTGAGAAAAAGGGCGGATTGAGGACGGGCAAAGGCAAAAACCAAACGCCATTAAGTACCGGTACTAGATATTACTTTCAGCTTCCGTCTGCTGAAGTTGGGATAGGGACATAATAGAGGTAAAATATAGAATTGACACGGGAGTATAGACATAGAGACTATCTATAAAACATTGTCACAACTCTGCGTAGGTTGAGTTTAGAGCTCACAGTATTTCAAGGAGGAAGGGTAAGAAATCCATGTGGGAAAACAAGTAATTTTCCTACACGTTAACTACGACCACTCCCTCCCCCTCAAAATGCCAATATGCTTAGGATACATGAATCAATAATGAGTTGCTAGTGTACAGAAAACACTCAAAGGTCGAAGTGCCTCCATAATCATACAACCACCTGAGAAGTCTTCAGGTCTTCGCTTGATACCCTGAACAGGGTAACAGGAACAGAGTACCCTAAGTCCTTCAGCCATTCCATTTCGGCTCGAAGCCAAACCTGCCTCCCAGACTAAGAGCCGAGGGACCACAACAGCTTCTCGCTTCTAAGCTCCGAAGTACCAGAAATCCGGTACTTCGTTCGCTATCTCTAATCCATCTGTCAGTATGCCAGTACTGTCAAGCCCAATGTCCGCAAGAGACGGTCCCAACCCAAAATCGTTGGGAAAGTCTGCCTGCTGTCCAAAGTTATGCTCCAAGGTCTTGTTGTTCTCTTCACCCACCTGGTAGTTGTGAGCCACCTCGTTTCCGGTGTCAAAGTTCTGACCGAAAACAAGATTTTCCTCTGGCCCAAGTCCAACTCTCTCTTTCCCACTCTCCACAATGTGTATTCCAACGGTACCATTTCCACCTTCATCCAAAACTCCCATGTTACTGATGTCCATATGATTGTCCTGTGACATCTCAAATCCATTCAAACCGGCAAATAAGTCCTGCAGAGGCTGTCCCGGATTCATAACCTGCCCCCCAGATATGTTTTGAGTTCCAAGCCCTCCCACAGCCACAAACGCTGAAGGACCCTGGGCAACAGCGACAAGCTCAAGACCCGTCCCTCCGACAACCTGCGGAAAGTGCCCAACTCCAGGATGTGTAAAAAATCCGGAATTTTCAGGCCGAAACGGGCAGCTCATCTGGTGCATGTTTCGGGTCTCCTTGGTTGTGAAGGCGCCTCGCCATTCGTGGTGGTGGCACCTCTCGTAAGCACAAGTGTAACCCACATGCTCAGGTACTATGACCTCCCTGAAGGTCCTCTTCTTGCGCCAGTCATCACCCATGTCTCCATCCAGTCCACGTCCAGAAGATTTTTCAAGACCTACATCAGAAATCTCCTTGTCCCGGGCACTGGAGTTGGGATAGTTGGACGGCTTATTACCGCAAAAAGGGTCGTAATCTTCAGAGTGCTCATCCTGGTCGTCGCTGGGTGAAAGAGAATCACCGAACCCTTCGACATCATACTCACTTGCACTACTCATCGCCAGGCCAGCACTTCCAGGAGTATTGGTGCTGCTCACCACTCCCTTCTGTTGCCGAGCGAGAGTCTCCTCTTGGTTCAAGACGGACAACCAGGTTGCGCTTTCTTTGGCGGTCATTTTGTCCTGAAGACATTTGGACTGCCTTACCAGCTTCCTGATTTTGCCGATGTCGGGAGACATGTGCTTGATTACGGCAGTGAGTACACCCACCTTCCAGGCCTTCTTCAGATCGTGAGGTTTCTTATAAGGAGGAGCCCCCTGTCCCTTGGGCAAGCCAACTTGAGGCCACCATTCCTCATCACCGGATGGCCACCATGGCGGTGGTATTCCTTTTTCAAGCGGATAACGCCGCTGAGGGGGGTCACAGTGCTGCATAAGTGCAGAGAGTAAAGACCCGAGAGTCGTGTCCTGAAGCTCCTGCAAAGTATGTGGTGTAGGAGCTGGAGTGATATTACCCTCGGGCTTTGGAGGAAGCCCGTGCTCTGCCTGATACTTCGCAATTGCCAGAGGACCATTCCTGTCAAATCTCACCTTCTCCTTCCACCATGCTCGGATGTTGTCCGAAGCACCGCTCACTGGCTTCCCTTTCTCCGGTATGATTCCGTAGACAAAACCCTGTGCCTTGCACACTTCCATCATTTTCAACATGTACTTGAGAATGCCATCCTGAGCGCGGGACATCTTCTTCCGACGAGCCTGCTCTTGAGACTGTTTGTGTCTCGGTCGCTCTCGGAGATCCTTGGCTTTCTGGTTCTCCTTCATCCGCTTGAGTTTTAACCGATCCCTCCACATCCTCTTCTCGAGCTCGTCGATGTCCTCATCGGACAGTTCATAGTCATGCATCCCGTCTCCTTCTCCGTCGTTCATGAAATCCACCATGTCCAGGTGGTTTCCGTATTCCAGATCGTCATTGTGGTCCATGGTCCCTGCTTTTTTAGAACTGCCTCGAGATGAAATTCGAGCCGTTCCAGACGGCTCACTTCAGCCTACAGCTGAGTTACGAAACACAACAATACCGACAGCGTCTCCTTGCCAATCTGAGGCAATGAGACCAACACAACCTTGACAACGTCCCTTCACAGCTCTGCTCCCAGCTGGCACTACTGGTTGATGAACAGATGATAAAAGTTCCCGTGGATAACAGCCTGAGCTACTGGGAAAGGGGTCCCGGCTCTCCCACTAGCACAGGGCTACGATCCCTTAAGGACCAGCTTCAATTCCGTATGCAATTGTTGCGACCTCTTCCGCATAGACCACTCGATATGCGGCCAATTCAACTGATGGGGAAAGAATAAACGAAACCTCTAACGACAGTTGGACTCCAATCTAAGCTCGGCTCCATACGTTCCATCCGTGTTTGTCTTGACGGTAGCTCACACTTCCTGGTGTAACGATCATCATAGCAAAAATGCTTGACCCAATGTGCACACCTGTATTCCTCGAGTGTGTGTTACCGCAAAACTCACTCACCGTTCGTCTTCGACAAAGTTCGAGATGCAATCTCCCGGTGGTGTCCCGCCACAAACAGCGTATCGTTGACACGGAACCAGCAGCAGCCCGCCTTTGATCAGAATGCATGAGACCAACGTCAGCTTCCTTTTATAAACATCATCTCTGCTTGTGCTGTCTCTTCGAAAAACTGAGCAGCACAAGAAGGAAGCAAGTATTCCACCCAGATACTGTGTGTAACTGCTTCTTCGTCGGTGAAGAAATACCAGGACGCGTCGCAAGTCACCAGGGTAGAGGGGGGCTCGGGTGATGGCGGGGGGGAGGAAGAGGTTAGAGAGAGAGGGAGAGAGAGAGGGAGAGTAAATCAGCCATACGACCTGCGGGCAGCACTAGCTACCACGACAGACGGATGACCCCCAATGGCAAGAATGTTAAGGAAGGTGACCCCGAGTCCCCAAAAAAATGATGAAATTTACCAAATAGCCTTTCCAAAAAGAAGAGATTGTGTAGTTCCCAGTAATGGGATTGCAAACTCTCTGCGTCTTCTCAGGGGCGCACTCAAGGACGCTCAATCTCTACACTAACCTACAGGATTTGTTTGAATTCTCCCTCCCTCTCCCTCTCTCTCTCTCCCTCTCTCTCTCTACCTCTACCTCTCTACCTCCCTCTCCCTCTCTGTCTCCCTCTCTCTCTCTCTCTCCCTCTACCTCTACCTCTACCTCTACCTCTCTATCTACAAACTAACACGAACGCTCTCCCTCTCTCTCCCTCTCCTTCTCTCTCACACCACCCCCGCCGATATGTAACAATTACCTCCTACCCCTCCTGACTTTGCCGCGATGCAAGTAAGACCACATTTTGCCGATTCCAAATATCACCTCAGGGCCTTCAGGTTCTTCGGCAGGAACTTGAAACCTCTCTTACTGACGGGCAATTCGTTAGGAATATGGCAACATAAGTATCATTGACCAAGCTGTGGGCCCGATTCAACAAGTGCGATGCGATGGTGCATCCTCTATCACTGCGATGTGACAGACCGGTACCGATGGGACTCCAGACCGGCTCTCCACGGACTCCTTGATGTAATTGGACAGGACACCGTGTTGTGAGTGATCTCCTCCCACAAGGAAGTTCCTCCTCCGCCCCTTACGACCGAGGAGGAGAAACGAAGACGAAGAATCTGAGTGTGAAGGGTTGTCCCGACAAAAAGAGACAAGTGCTGCTGAAATGTGCGAGAGCTCCGAGTCGCACAATCTGTCTGGTATTACCACCTGACTCTCCCTAAACAGAGCTCCTGGATGGATCAAGCTCTTTCCTGAGGACCTGAAGCAGCGCGAACTCTACTCTAATCTACGTCAAATGTGTCCTCCCGTCTTCGTTCCCTTCTTCTACTCTCCTTCTCCTGACGAATCTAGTAACCGACAGACCACCCGCGGTAACACCTACGTCTACACTAATCTGAACTACCAAGCGGCAAGAGGATTCGGTGAAGGATGCCGAAGAACACGCTGCGGAGGCCGGGCGATTACCTCCGACGGCACTGCTTCCCGCCCCTGTGCATAGACGACCACATCGCTGCTGATGACTGAAGGACCGCTCAGAACACGAGGTTGCAACGATGATGAAACACGGGCAAACAGCGGAGAGAGCACAGATCGCTGAAGAGCGCGCAGCAACGACGAGCAGCAGCAGCAACGACAACAAGGTACAAGGGCCTGTGCCTCGGCACCTCAATACCAAACGGGCCGAGCTCGCTTCTCGGACGCACGCACGACAGAGACTCGGAAGGATGTGACACCCTTCTCCGTGGCCAAGAGCCGCTCGGTAATTTCCAGCTTTTTCACTTTTTACTCCTCCTTTCCAGCAACACTCTGCTGCTTACTGCTTTACTTTCCCGTCGGGCCTGCTTCACCGCCGGCGTCTAAACCCCACTTTCCCGTGAGCTTCGTCCAACCAGATACTCACCGGCCCCACTTTTACCGACGTGTCAGTGCGCTGCCTCTCTTGCGAATAGCCTCACCCTCCTCTCGTCCGCCTTGGACCCTCCAACGGGCTCAGATATTTTCCAGGTTCGCCTCGGCACCGGCTATCCGCGGTCTGCAGCGCAGCGGCATCCGGGACGACTTCCGTCCGGGATGGCGATGGCTTTCCGGCAGCCGCGACTGCGACCGAGGCGAATCCCTCGCCAGACGTCCACGTCTCCCTATCTCCTTGACGCAGTACAGCCACCGGCTATCTACGGTCGTCCGTCGACTGCCCCGCCCTGCGAGTTCCGTCTCTCCGCCGTGAGCCCGCTTCCCGGGGATATGACGGACACTTCGATCCATCAATAGCCCGCGGCCACGTTGGCCGGTCGGGCCAACGTGGCGGATGAGGGTAGGGTTTTCTGTGGATGGGGAGAATGACCTAATGTCTGCGGTCGTGAACCCCCATGTAAAGCTAAACAACGCTCTCGCCCTCCGAGCCGCGACCACTGAGAAAAGGCAGAAACGAAAGAACGGAACGAAAGGAACCCAAACGAACGAGCGATGGGAGATGGAGCGGGAGGCCTACCGTAGTCGAGAAGCAGAGCCGTAGCAGAGCGAAGCAGCAGCAGAAAGGACAGAGAAAATCCGATTGAGGCTGATAGGGACGGAGCAATGATGATGAATCAATATTAAAAGGGTATTTTCCCCGCTGATGACATCTTTGTCAATCCAATACATATCTGCGCTATGCTGAAGCAGCAAGGGAAAGTGGAGGCGAGAGCAAGTGCGAGACTGAGCAAGCTGCGGTGCCTATGCCATTGGCAAAGGCAGATAGGCAGGCGCGCTATATCGTGTCTGTCTGCTGCATACAGACAGAGAACGGAGCTGCGTCTGCAAGAAATCCTTGCGCAACGGATTCGGTAGGACTCCGATGCTTTTGAGGTTGGCAGCAGTACAGCGGCGAGAAAAAAACCAACACAGCGATGGATGGATTCTAGAGGAGATCACCATTCCCATATCATTACAACATCCTGCAAAGTGCATCCTGCCACTGTAACCCTCGTCTGGAAATCCGGGCCACGGCTGTAAGTAGCAACAATGACGAGGACGATGAGCAGGAGGGATCAGGGCCACTCGGGGTAGCCTAATTCCCCATGGTGACTAAGGAGGGGAACGCCAGAAAGAAAATTGAGTTCGGATAGAAGGTAGCATACGACTTACACGGATCTGAAAGGATATGGCAGGCAGCCTGTAGCCGCAGTCCCGAACGGACTGGCCTTGCCTTGCCTGGACTGCACTCTGGACTTGTCTGCCGCACTACTCTCGTACCTACAGTACCGTAGCGAAGGAAGTGCCCTGAAAGCGGACGGGATATGTACTGTACGGTCCCCTCCTGTTATTGATTGATCGCTACGCTACGGCCGTAGATGTTGGAGTCATAGTAGGGCAGGAGGAGCTTCCCTACCGTACTCCTACACTTGCCCCGGGGCGAGAAATCGAGAGAAAGATATTGCAGGCTGGAGAATATCCTTCCTGGTCATGGCCACCCGCTCTAGAAGGGCCCGAGGAATTGGTGTTGGTCACACAAGGAGCCTATTGCAGAATTCTTTTGAGCCCCACCCACGCTGTTCGGGACCCATAAGGGAGTCTTGATGTGATCTATGCAGCTAAATTCATTGTGCGCTTTATTTAGAGTCACCCAGCACATGAGAAGGGTAGACTCGTCCAAGCCTTGCTCATTGACTAACCTATGAAAATATTATGTTGAGCTCGGAACAGCAGCTTCCTCCTTTAAAAATTTTTCACCAAGTCTTTAGGGCTGGACGACATGGTGGTTCCGCATACAGTAGATTACTTCCACACCCGATCCTACTGTGAATAGATGGATACTCTACTGTAAACGGCGAGCAAAGCAACGGTGGCGATGCCGTTTACAGTAGAGTATCCATCTCTTCACAGTGGCGATGCCGCGACACGAGAGTGCAGTCACAGATGCCGCGAAATTATGATGACCAAGAAGACCAACATGCAAAAGACGATTTAATGGTGCGAACAAAAAGTATAAGAGTTAAGCGTGCCCTAAACCAAGAGAAAGAAAAATAAAAAAATTGTGAACAAAAGAAGTAGTGGGTTGTCCCTCCTCTAAATGCCCAACATGATGCGAAAGAGAGAGAGGTAGCAAGGAATATAAAGGATGAGCTCTGTTCACCCATCGACAAATCATTTCTTCTGGAGTCAATGATTCGGCTGGCTGATTGAAAGCTAGTACTACATGTCATCCTTTGCGGAACGTAGTCTCTTGTAAGCAACCACACCATTCAGAGCGATATTACAGATCAACTCAAGATATCTCATAAAGAAAAGCCATACTTGTAAAACCCAGACTAGCAGCACATGATGCACACCAAACTACAGCCGATATAGTTATCAACGACCACCCTTGCTTTGCTCGCCGTTTATAGTAGAGTATTCATCTCTCCACAATAATATCGGGTGTGGGAGTAATCGACTGTATGCGGCACCACCATGTAGCTCAGCCCTAAACACATGGTGAGAAATTTTGTAAGTATGTGGATGCTGTTCCGAGCTCAACATAATGTTTTCATAGGTTAGTCAATGAGCAGAGCTTGGACTAGTCCACCCTTCTCATGTGCTGGGTGACTCTAAATAAAGCGGACAATGGATTTAGCTGCATAGCACATCAAGACTCCCTTCTGGATCCCCGAACTTGGGTGGGGCTCAAGAAAATTCTGCAGTAGGCTCTTTTGTGACAGCCGAGATAGTCATCGCCAAAGATTTGGACAAGGGAAGTAGGGCAGTTTCAACTGCCCTCCCTCCGGCCCAACCGGCCAGGAAAGCTACCTGTGGCCATATGCTGCTGCTCATATGCAGGAAGGGAGCCATGACCCTGAATTGAAAGAGGAATTTTTTCCAAAATTACTTACTCCAAATTCCCAACCCGAATCCTAAATGCCAAACCTAAGTGGATGCCTCCAAGGTGCCGCCAGCAGCAGTAGCTTCTGCCCCATCAACACCCGCAACCTCCTCCTACTTCCTGCTTATGCTTTTACTGCCCCCTTCTCTGACATGCTCTCTCCAGTCTTGTACCTTGTGATAAGGTCTCCCGAGAATCAACAGAAGCTCCCCGACCCCAGTCTCCAAAGTCCGTGGTACTTCCACGAATCGGTCCTCGCATCCTTTCCCTTCTTAGAAGGACCCCGAACAACATTTTACCCGAAGCAAAGAAACAAGGGAGCTCTGAAAAGCCTCTCCTCCTTAAGAATAAATATAAATGATTTCGCAACTCGAGTTTGTACTCGGGACCACCGTGTACAGTCACAGAGGCCCGGCACGGCACCGGCCGAGGCGTGCGGCGCGGGGCGGTAGCAGACCCCGGAGCTAGAGGTTCCTACATCCCGACCCCGGCAACTCCAAGTTCCGGAAGCCGCGATCGGCAAGTTCGAGGTAAAACGTGCCCGCTGTGTGAATCCTGCGTGAATGGACGACGATGGACGGGGCTGCGTCGCCGCGAGCCTCACAAAGCGTGAGGCAGAGAGAGCGACTGTCGGGTACAGTAGCGAGGGCACTCAACCTCGCTCGGTACCAGGAGTCACCTAAACCATACTTCCGATTAATCTACGCCTCGTATTACCCAAAAATTATTCACGGGAAAAATTATATCCCGGGCATTACCTCGGCCAAAAACATTAACCGCATCGAAAATGATAAGCTTTCCAACTTCCGGCGGCTTCCGAGGGTGAAACACTCGCCGGGGCATTAACGGAAGGAGGGAACTGAATAAGCGGGCGACGAAGAAAGCAGTCCATGATGTGCTTCCTCGGCCTGACTCCTTTGTCTTTACTGTACCAATCCGTGCTTCTTAATGACCGTGGGAATTAAACGTTATTTTCTGCACACTGTGCTGGTTTTCGGGAAAAGTGCTTTGCAGTAAAACTCCAGGATTCTAGGAGATATTCTCTATTATCTGCCGGACGAAGCCGGAGTAAACGCTGGGAATTTTCTCCTAAATACTCTCGGCCTAGCAGAATCAAATCCGTGCGACATAACTCTTAAAGCGAAGCGTCTCGCAGTGTCTCGGCTCGTGAATGGCTCCCTGTCCGTCCTTTCTCCCGAAGGATTACCGGCTCAGAACCAGGGTCTCGCACGGTTGTCGCAGACGCGCCGACGTTGCCACGAGTTAACCACGGTGCGGTGACTGCAGTCAGCAGTGCGTCTCATTGCCCACTGTGCGCTAGGCAGGAGTCGACGGGCGAGCTTCGCGCGAACTCCAATTCGCCCAAAAGCGTCGACCTCTTCCAATCAGCCAGGCAACGCGCGTCGTCGCCGCAACTCCTGATACAGTTCCAATGAAAGCTGTCTTCAGTCGTACGGCCCGCACCCTATTTCGGTCTTGAACTGCTCCCGTCCTCCTTAAAGAACTTTCACCACCGCTTTGTCTCGAGGATGGATTCCTCCTGAGAGTTTTCCAGTCAACCCAATCTTCAGATCTCAAACCAGTTTCAGGCCCACGATTCTCCAATTCTAGAATTCATTGCAAGGTATTATCAACAATCGGTGTGGCTCATGCTTGGGAGAATAGTTCTTTGCATGAGTTTCATAGAAATGCTCTTATTCATTGTATATAACGTGATGGATAATATCGAAGGCACCCCTGTCAATTTTTAGTTTCCAATTTGATCTTAATTATAAATACTTGTCTAGAAAAAGACACACTTGCTGTATTTGAGACAAAAATAATCCACGTTTCAGTAATCATGTCTTTGGTCTCAGTCGGCCTTTACACTGTGTTTCTCTTCCAAGCGCTGATACACATTATGGTCCCGAATACCTTTGAAGTATGGGCATGACCAGACATGGTTATTTTAGGTGACATTATATCAGGATGCCTAAATTACCATATTCGAGGTTCCATATCAACCCATCAATGGCCAACTATCATTGCACATTTTGCACTTTTAAAAGTTCAGAGCCAGCCAATAGAAGGTTCACGACGGCTGGAATTATTATTTTTTATAAATAATAAATATCGGCATGTTTAGCACAAAATCCAAGCCATCAGACATATAAAAAGGCTGAGGTTACTGACTAACAAACAGATCGCCTACTCCTTCCTGCCAGTTCCCAAGCCTTTCTTCGTCATGGCTTAAAACGACCGATCCAGGTAGAAAATCAAAAAATGGGTTTTGCCAGCATACCCTGTGTGTTCGGCCGTGCGGCGGTGTTTTGTTCGTCTTTGCAGTGTAATGTAGTCACCATTTGCTTCACAACAACAACAAAAAGAAACCACCGACCGATCCAACTCAATGCGAGAAGGTTGATCGCGGCCCCATTCCTTTTTATATTTCGACCAAAGGGCGGCAATGGCTTTACCGCGCGATACCCGAACACACTTTCCGCGGACTACGTGCCCTATGGGTTTGAAACTGCGTAAACTGGAACTCCTCGATATTTTAAATTACGTGTTGCTGCGTAAGCCGATTTTGCCTAATTTTTCCAAACTGTCGGTGCAATACCATTGCATTCTCATATTCAAGACAATCATACATTGGGCGAATTTCATCATCGAATTATGATTCGATGATGAAATGTAGGGTTTAAATCCTAAACCCACCGCTGTCATGCCGGTTGTGAGGCAACCGCCATGCCTGCGGTGGATTCAACTTCGTAGCCTCCTGCCATTTTCCTGTCAACGAGTGCACTCTCATTCCCCTGACCACTTACTTCCAGTCATCTGTCAATCCAAACTAGAAGCGATGGGACCTTGGAGCGGGGAGTAGCAATGGGCTCTTGAGGACAAAAGCCACACGCCAGCCGATCATCTTTACCACGAACACAACTATTGGCAGTTATACCTTACCACGTAGAGGCTCACACCTTGGAGCGGGGAGGAGCAATGGGCTCTTGAGGACAAACCACCCGCCACACCGTTGTTCACTGCATTCATGCTTCATGTACTTCTAAACGCTATAGATTTGTTGGCACATCATTCACCCAAGAATTTGGCATGGCGGTTTGGCGCACAACCATAACATTTTACTCGAGATATTTATTTCATGGGCCCTATCAGAACGTAAATTGGTTAATGGGACCATACCGATGGGCCACCTCACATTGTTCTAGTATGAAGAGACGGTGTGTTGTTATTCATGTGTCAGTTTGGTGATGTAAATGATGACAATTGCAAACCCAACTGAATCTACTATTTTGAAGTCTGTCGTGGACACACCATGAAAGTACAAACTCCACGAGTCCGCCAGTTTAATAACAAAACGAGGATCAAGATCACCTCCGCAACTAAAAGCAGAAGATTCACACGGCTTGTTTGTTTATGGTATCTCCACAAATTGCTTGATGGTACCATTACGATGGGCTACCTCACTTTGTTCTAGTTTGAATAGACGGTGTGCTCTTATTCATGTGTCAATTTGGTGATGTAAATCTGTTGTAGCATTACATTGTTTCCAGATCCAAAGGTTATTTCTCCGATTTAGTGTGCTTGTGAAAATTGTTTTTGAAACGCGAGTGCAACCCAACCGATAAATTCGGTTGGGTAGGGAATCTTGAGGGCGAAAGTATATCCACACTGTAGAAGCCATCGCAAAAACACGAATTAAAATATTCCTACAAGATAATTTGTTGATTAATTTTTACAAGAACAAATCCGTACTAGAACACATATTACAAGCACTATCCAATAAATTGAAACTTGATGGAGTCTCATCAAGCACATATTTTCATTTACCCCTCAATTCAAGCGATATCGAATTTGTTTCATTATCGTTGGAATGCCGATGTCATTGATGAACAAGCATGCTGTGGCTGTTTACGCGTTTGTGTAGAAGAGTGAACTCTACTCACTCATCTACACACTTTTAAAAGCACTCTATAAAAGGCAATCAAGAGGTACTCACTCACTCATTTGATTTTTCTCTTCGCTAACACCCCGATATCTATATTTGTCGCCGATCGTTGGTGATGTCAAATCACCAATGACGAATTGACATTTCACCAATGTCAAATCACGCCACATCACGGATGTGGCGTGAATGCTGATATCATCTATGGATAAGCTGTTTCTTTCAGGGGGACCCGGTATAATAGCACAAAGTATGGGAAGACCCTTTCAAGCTCGACACGTATGAACCCGAAGGGGCAGGATGGGCCAATAACATCGTAATGAGAAAGACATCTTATAAAATACATCAACTGACTTGATTACACTATGAGTTGCCATAATATAGATGATATTTTTGTGTATATATATATATATTTATTATAATATCCAATATAATGAATATTTCTCATCTTGCCTATCATTGTATTATCTCGCGCACATTCTCTCGTCCAATTTGTTTAATCGAAAGTACAAAGTAAAATAACGAAAAAGAATGGGAAGATTCTTCAATTTTGAGATACCCTGAACATTCTTAGTAGATATGTAGATTGATGACCTTGTTATCATACGTGCATATCTCTCTCCTCGTTCATTTATGGTATCACATGCAAATAAGCTCAGTGAACCACAAATATAACGATTGCAGTTGATGCATTATGTTGCTCGTGTTGGCAAATGGACAACTAGAAGTACCATATCCCTCACTTGAAGCATGGGAAGCACCACGAATAAGCCTATTTACTCGCTTAAAGAATTCATGTTTGAGTCTCGGGCTCAAGTGCTCAAGGAAAAAGATTCAAGGTGCTAAATCGAAAGTGGAATTTTCTTGTCAAGAATCGGAGCAATAGTCTACTTAGGCATCGATGGGCGATAGACGTCACCCTCTTGGTCAAATTTTTGTATCAGTTTATAGCAAACACTTCACACTGGCCAAAGCATACGAACTGAGATGGAACTCGGGATTTAAAATCTCAGAGTCAACGCATTATTCGGCTTATATGGACATCCCTAAGTAAGAACTTGCAATGGTAGAAATGATGTGGTTCTCTTCTTGCGAAAGTTTCCAAGGGACCAAAATCGAAACTGCCGCTTCCTCAGAATTTGATACTCCATATACAGGCCTCTCTAAATACGGCACATACGGAACTTGAGGGCCAAAGTGCCGTATTTCATTTCAGAAAGTTCCCTATTTCCAACAAAAAATCTTTGTTGTCTGGGTGTAGAAACTAACGGAGTCACTAAAACTAAACTAAACTTTCGGGTGAAAATTTTTGAAAAATCTTTGTTGATTTAGGTGATTTTACTAGAGATACCTAAGTAAATTTTCAGCTAATTCTTTGCCGTGATAGTTTGTGACAATTTCTTTGTTCATTACCGTTACTTTACTAGAAATACTAACTGAGTACTTGACTAAAACTTTGCGGCCACACCTGATGAGTTCAACCAAGTTCTAGTATTTTGTTTCCTTGGTTACCTCATTCACTTGTAGCTTTGAAAACACAACAAATTATTCAACTAGTTCTAAAATATCAAGAAAGTCTCACACTTTCTCGGAAACAAAAGTACAAAGATAAAATAGTGAACCCAGAATTTTACGAAGTCGATGTTCTAGGTGCACAAAAATTTGTTGACTGAAAAGTTTGATTCCAGGTTTTAAAAATATATTTCTTCAACTCATGGAATTTTTCGTAGTATTAGTTTCACCATTTTCGAACACTTCAACGGTGTGGAGAGTGATTTCTCCTTGCTAAAATGGGAAAAGGATATACAGAGATCAAAGATAACACACATTTCTCTCGAAGTTGTATTACATTGTCAACGAATTCGGACGAAAACATGAGAGATTAGGTCACAATTCGGCCGGAAACTTTCAAATTCCGTATATTACGTAAATTTGATTTGAAAATCATCCTTATTTTGTTGAGATACGGAACATACGGAATCCGCCCTATATAGAGAGGCCTGTCCATATATATTAATTAGTCACTGGTATACGGCAGGTAGACTCGTCTCGAGTCAAATCGTTCAGAAGTCCGTCGACATACTCGAGAACAATCGAGTTGACGCCTGCCCGGTCGTACTATGTAGATTCTAAAATGACTGACAGAGAAGCTACAATATGGACCTTCTTCCATGGAAGAGTGAAGTACATACTCCAATCCATGGACGCTGTTCTGGTACCCACTATACTCGTGTCATGTATCGTCACGGGTCCCTCTGTTTAAGCACTGATGCTGTCTCCCTTCTACTCTCAAGATTGCCATTTTCTATTAGCTTTTCCAACAAATAGCATAAATAGGGAATGTACTCTTCCCACTAGCCTGGAGGCCCCCAAATAGCTAAACTTCAAGAAACAGTTAGTGGTGTAGCCAATTTACTTAAGCAACAGCTATTCCCTCATGTGATGATCCTGCTTAAATAAACCATGATTAGCAAGACTCAAACCTGATACATAATAACAAGACAAAACATCCAACACAGCAACATGTTTGATACGGATAGAAATCAGACCACCACATAATTGTAAGATTCTCAAATTGCTATGAAATTTTTTTCAAGGGACTAATACGCAGAAGAATAACTACTACTGGCTCACTTATTGCTCATTTAGTATACAAAGGATGGAACATAGATGGGCTCGTCGTTACAACCTCTGGCAACCATCAAATTCCAGATACACTCGTCTAAAAACCTAAAACTACTCCACGAAGAAACTCAAGTCATCTTTGAAGGAACTGCTTCTCAACAAGACAGCTCTATACGCATGAGTACATAATCCTATTAAAAGCATCTTCGTAGCAAAAACATACTATCAACAACCTCTGATGTAATTTTGTATGGCTGACTTCCACCATCCGTCTGACCGACGAGGTTGGGGTGTTTTTTGGATGTGAGACCTTGTAACCTAGCTTGACATCGAGTAATGTCTTCTCTCTGCCATCTCCAACATTGTCTTCTTGCAAATTTCATTGAGGGTCCAATTTTTTTTAAAAAAAATTGAAGTTTCTTCTTCTGTATAATCTAGAACTCAAAGCTTCTACTTACTGTATTTTGTATTAATTTTTAAGATATCATTTGTGTAATCCTGCAAATTTGCTTCGATCATGTTTCGCTATATGTTGTAAAAATCAGTATAAACATTTTTTTACACGTCACATCGTATGTATTTGATTGTGTAGATATTAGTGAATGTGATCACACACTTGTTAACACCCATTATATAAAAATCGAAAAATTTCGACCGATGCAACATCTTCGTAACTATCATTATGATCGGTTATGTGATCCACTCTTCATAAAATAACACGAAGATTTTTATCATTCGATAAAAAAGATAATTTAGGCAATGATTTCCAATATTGAGCTCCAGCAAGTACAATTGGTGTGAGTGGATCATAGAGTAAAGTTTATAAAAGTAAGAGTTGTATGTTTTGAGTATCAGTTATATTTAAATCATAATCCTTTTCTTACAGAATAGTCTTGTAGCACAGTCGGTATCAAAACTGGTCCCTTGATTATTGCTCCTCCCGTATGGTCGATACGCGGATTTACCCGTTTCTATAATAATCAAATAATATTCAAGTATGAACGTTCCTGCTCACTTTCCCATCCTAATTATTTGTGATGTGGACCCATGTGCTGTCATCCTCTGGTAAGGTTTGCTGTGAGTATTGCACAAATCTTGCAAATGCTCATCCCATGTATGCAACAAAAAGTAAAAATAAACATATACAGCGGGGATCATCTTGTAAGTAATTTCCATGACGTGCATTACAGCCAAGTGGGTTCCTCATGGTACCACTTGCTGACAATACTAGTGATGCTGTGAAGGTAGCTTATCAAGTGTGGAAGACATTTCTTATCCAAGTCACATCCACAGACGACTGTAATCTAATAATTCATTATCTGGTTGCAATTGATTTTATAAACTTTAAGTGGACATTTGACAGACTAGTCAACATTACCACCGGAGTACTATACTGCAACTCTGGCGTGTAAAGTTTAATTCTCAGACTATGACTCATGGGACTCAATTGCAGATGATGACTGTTCGTGGTCTCTTTTTAACGAGAATACTTCTCATTGCATGTCTTGTGGGGACGTCTAGTAAGGCTGTCTTCCATATTTTATTGAATTCTATGTGCAAATGCACGGCATCCCGAAACTTTGATTTGGAAGTGACTGAGTATGAACTTTACTACATCCGTATGTTCAAACAAAATACAATTTCTGTAAACTACAGAAAGGCATTTCGATCAGCGATTCGAACTGAGAAGATAAATGTGCGGTCTTGAGAAAAAGCCCAACATTCAAAGTCATATAGACCATGAAATAAACTTTGCATCAATAGCATGACACTACATTATAAAATTGTATCGAGGTGCAGTTATGTTGTGTTGAGTTGAAGGTCGTAGGTTTCTTCCATTTAAGAAATGGAAAGAGAACTACATGAGACAAAAGGTATCTTCCAGGAAAATTTCGTTCGGAACTGACAAGTTGATGAGGACCACACACCCGGTTTTAACTAGTGAAGAAAATTTCAATGATATCATGTAGAGAGAGAATCAGTGGCTCTATGCATCATACCTTCAATATCCATCGTACATCTACTTATGACCGTAACGAACTTCTATGCTTTGGATTAGGCTTTATTGTCAACGAGAATAAGAAGTCATCGATCCAGAGTACAAATCCCAAACGGGTCAGACTGGAGATGATGATGGCCTACATTTTGTGAATCTCAGTGTAATACGTTCTCTCCATGAAGACTGAAAGCAATTTTTCAATCATTGTTCCTTCTTAGTGATCAATGTAATAGGTCCAATGATTAACAATAAATTAAATTTCTCTATCCAAGTTCTTCAAAAGGACGTATGAGGAATTTGGAAGCAGAGAAGTGGTGAACAAAGCACATCATGGCTGCAGATGTGAAAGTACTATCCACTGGGAGGAATATAATAGTGAGAACAGTTGAGAAGTAGACAGCGACAGAGCTTGCACGCACATAGAAGCACTGGAAGCATGTGGAAATTCTATTTGATTGCAGTATTCTTTGTCAAACACACGTCCGCTTCCAAGAAAAAACAACGCTCACAACAATCGAAGTAAACTGGACCACATCATTGTTATTCATCTCCGATTGGACAGTGAACGTCATGTTTGCTACCCGCACTCCTTGGAAATTCCAGGGGATATTTCATCTTCCGATGAACTCTGAATATCTTCACATTGTTTATTCCAAAGCCATGTCCTTGAGTGACTGTTATGTTAAGGAAAACACGAGGGTGTGGGGCGCTCACGAAGGTGAGATTTCCACCTTTCGATAGAGTCATGTCTAAAATGTCTACAAAACTTTTCCTCAAGATATAAAGTCAGATCCCCGTATACTGTACCAGATGTTGTTCGCAAAGATGGAATGTTGAGAATCAACTTGAAATTTTATGACATTTCATGAAATTTACTACCCTGAAATAATGGACCAAGTAGATAACCAGCTAGAACTAGATATTGAGATAGATACGTTAAGTATCTTTGAGCTTTGCATGAAGCATGAGGGAGAAATTGCCGTAAAGAAATTGAGAAGGACAAGAGAGGTTACTGGTGATTTGATTCACATCAGTCCGGTATCAGATAAGGAAATCCATAGCACAGACCTAAACTGAACGCTGTCAGAATAGCAGAGACTGCAGTTTGCAAGTTGAGCACCAGATTGACCACTTTGATGGCGGAAGTTGGAGCTGCAAACGCCCATGAGGACTGCACATAGAACAGACTCGATCTCACACGAGATTCGAAAGTAACAGTCTGCCTACTGGGAAAAGTTCAAAGTGAATGGTAAGACGGGAGGAAAATTACTTTTCCGTGTTGAGAGTCGAGAAGTTGCACTTTTTCGTACTTCTCCCAAAGTGTTCCCTCTTAAATTTACGCTTCTTTTGGACGCATTCTGGAGAATTTTAGATGACAAATGAAACATCAACATAACATGTATCATGTTCCAAAACTTGGAGGAATCTTTAAATCGTGTTCCACTCCAATATGCAGACATGGAGCGATATACAAAATTCAGATTTAGTTTGTCTGCTTTCCGGGAGGAACATTCAAAGAAAGCATGCAAGATCAGTGGTCCTTACAATTTCTGGTGGCATAAGTGGTTCGCAATGACTGTCGCCCGTGCAGATATTGCTGAAGATCCATCTCCTCACAGAAAGTGATTGGGTAACTGGGATCTTTGTAGAATTTTTAAACTGTAGATCGAGACTTAGAAGGGGAGATGGAATATGTAGAAATGTCAGAACCCTCCTAGAAGTTTGGAAAGAAAATGGGATTTGTCGATCAAAAGGGTACTGGACATGATGTTTCAATAACCGAGGTACTCACCTGAATATATAAATGTGTAAAGGTGCAATGTTATTGAGAAGCCACGAAACCGTTTTCTAACTAGTGAGAAATCAGTCAGACTGGTCGTGAAAATATCATTCAAAGTTTGATCCATGCAAAATATCAAAGACCACGTATTATATCACCCATCACTGGCGCCTGTCGACTTTTATTTTTCCAATTATAGATCTCGCTCACACGACATTACACTTCATCATGGTAAAGGTGCCTCCATCTCTCAAAAGAATTTCAAAGAAGTTCGTTTTAAATGTTGAAACAGGTACTCTTAAAAGGAAGGAAGGAAGGGTGGGGCGAGAGAGAGAGAGAGAGAGAGAGAGAACAACCTCAGAGAGGCAGATGCTATTGCCCTGTCTGGCCTACGAATCTGAACTTTGCCTTACATATCTCGACATAGGCATAGCCAAGTCTTCCATGCCAGGCTGGTTTGGGAATGTAAAAAAGTTTCGCAGAAGGCTGTCCTAGATCTTTCTTCTCATCCAATATCTTTATTTGGTGAAGTTCAGAAGGATGTACGATGCGCACCAAGAGGAAACCCTCACATGGTTTGAATGTGCAGCTTCATATGGAGAGTACAGCTTTCATCCCTAAAGTACGCTTGATTTAAGCGTACTTTATGTCTTGCACCTCACACTTGTCATGAACTCGTTGTTTCTTGTCTGACGTAAACGAAAGCTCCTCATGATCCACATTCTCATGTTCTAGACCGCACCTCCTCTGTAAAATATTTGGCGCTCCACTATTGTTCACATCTTGCACCTACAGCATGACACTCCCTGTACTTGTAGGCTCTCGAGGTTATTCCCTTCTGATCCTGGTGTTTTCTCAACATCTCGAGGATTCAAGTGTGACGAGATTCCCGACGACGAAGCGTGTATAAATGCCGGTTCGGATCGAGATGATAGTCTACATCGGTGTGAACTTCAAGCGTATGACATGAAGAATTCTCTACGTGACAGACAGAATCAGATTCTCTTTTCCATAATAGAACAAAGCTCAACTTTATTAGTGGATACTCTCTATAATCGTTCATCTTGTAGGGTTATCCTTATAGACGACGTTCGTTTAGGTTCATTTGTAGGGATTTTGTTATCTTCTCTGAAGAACGCTCGGTCGGTTGATCGGATCAAATCACCACATCGAAATTCGAGAGTCTCGCTAGGGCTCAGGAAGAAAACATAAAAGCACAAGTGGAAGAACGAAATGCATCTTGTGGTTCATGTATCTTAGGGTTTAATTCATCCCCAAAATCGTAAGATACATGAAGAACTTCTGCTGGATCTTCAAGCTCTTTGGAGTGTTGGTTTCAAAAGTCTCTACCACTTTTTTTCACCCGTTTGCATAAAGAGAAGAAGATTCGACACAGATATTTGGTATATCTCTTTTCAACGAGAACGGTTGCCCAAAAGGGTTTTCCATCATCAGTGTCTTTGAATATACAGAACCTGTATATTCTTCTCTCCTCATGGAATGTCTACTCCCTCACTTTCGTTCTTCCTCTCTCACCCTCTCTTTCTCTTTCTCTCTGTGTGTGCTCTGTTCTTCTGAAATGTGTTTGGGTCTGATTATGTTGTCACCGATGACTCTGCTTTGCAAGCCCTGAATCTGCTCGTAGCTCCGATTAAGAACGATTACAACTGTCAAAGAGGAAATAATTGTGGTCAACCGATCAACTCCCTTTTCCAGCGGAAGATGTGAAGTCCCAAATCTCAGCTAATATCTGCACAAGGTGTTGTGAACTCCACAAGCTACCTTCATGTTTTTCATAAATACGAAACTACGACTACCGCTATCGAGCAAGGCGCTTTAAGCTTTTCGGTGCAATGATTTGAACGAACATAGTCAACTTCAAATGAGAACACCTGAAATCGAATGCCAGGATCTCTGCACATACATGGTTTGGTGACAACATTTGGCCATGCAACGAAAAAGCAGATCATGTATCACGCTGTATTCGAAGTGGCGTCTTTTCAATACTTCTTCCATCGCATCAATCCCTTGACATTATCATTGCGAGAATTTATGAGAGTGAGGGTTATTGAATTCTTGATCGACATCTTCCACTAAGGTCATAGACAAAAGTTCCCTACCGTGGAGCAAATAAAGACAGTGTCTACGATATTAATAATGATCGTTTTTGTACGTTGCGTGATCCACATCATCTACTTTGACCAGCATTAGATTTGACCGAAATGGATCGAAGAGGTGGGGACGCGTTCAGGTACTGATAGATACCCGAGGTTTGTACCACCGGCACGGCACACCTGAGGACCTTGATCTCCATCTTTTGTATCTCTTCGGCCATAAATTCTCCCACGAAACCACAAGGAACAAATAAAATGAAAAATGAATTCTGTCCAATAAAGGCCAACGGACTGACAAATGTAGATTGAAAGCATAAGTCCAAGCAGATAATGGTCCAAATAGGTCGGATCCCTCACATGTATGAATGAAGACGGCATGTTCTGCCGGGAACATGTTCTCGGTAACTGAGGCGGAGCATCTACTGAGCCCAGAGGGTACCACACCTGCAAAGTTAGAAAGACATAATGACAAAACTACGAACGCAGTTCTCCAGCAGCTGCCGGCCATGCTTGCAACGGAAGAATGCACCACCGTCCGAAGTGGATTAAATGGACACCCCCAAGGGGAGTGAGTATGTATGCCTTGGGAAGAGAAGGGGGCCAATCTTTTCACGCTTTGATCATGATCGTCGCAGACTGCGAGGAACAAAGGTGGATCTTGCACGCTACAGTTAGTGTGGGGTTTGATGGTGGTTGCTCATTATCAAACTACGTACAATTATACTGTACTGTGTAGTGCTTTCTGGGACCAGACTGACAAAAAGACGCAGCCCTATGAAGGCTTCACTCATGAGGAGGGGACGGATGGAAGTAGGCTTCGCATCGGTACGAGGCTAATGTGTGTGTGGGCCTCATCATGGTTACAAGGTGGACCGTCAAGCGGTCAAGAGTCTGATACAGTGGTTGGATAAAAGTCAGGAGATTAGCTGATTTGTTGGGTGGAATAGGGTAAAACATTATTTGCACGGCGATGATGAGCGCTGTGATACACACTTGTCAAACTCCTGTTGATGATGCGACAAACCTACCAGCTTCTTTCTCTGATAAATATACGTTTTCCTGGGATTTTGGGTGGATACCGATGTTGTGGAAACGACAATCATTTATCATAGCTTTTTAGCACCAAACTCTATTGGAAAATTGTGGTATGTCTCATGTCTGATCCAATGACTACAAGCAAGGAGTCAATGACTTAGCGCCCCCATGCCACAACCGTCCTCATCTTCAATCATGCCCAGCAGGGGACGATTGCATACTTGATTTGACCGCCGAAGCAATATGCTCAGATCTACGCTTGCTTCTCCGAGATGCTAATCAGGTGGTGACCGAGCACCACCTCTTTTTTCCCCGTTTCTCTGGGTTGGATGAAGGCCAGATAATCCCATGTCCCCGTACAGCTTGCCAAGACAAATTATGCCGAGCTTGATGCTCAAATGCTCAAATGCTCAATTGCTCTGACGACGAGGCCAGAGGCTCTAAAAAGTGTCCATCCAAACATCAGAGATAATTCCACAATCGGTGAATGATCACTGTTAGTATTTGCAACTCTTTCCGAATGGATAATCTCATAATTAAAAGATATCCACAGAATCTATCTCTACATAATCGCCTTTGATTCTCGAAAATCTCCCTGCGTCTACATGTAATCCCCGAAGGAGCCCGTTCCAATCCGCAAACTTTTAATGCAAACCTGCACATTTGACTTTTGATATCCAGGTCATAAAAAATGCAAAGAATGAGGGGAAGGTTTGGAAAACAAAACACGTGAAAGCAAGGACAAAGTGAATACCGAGTGGGCAAGGGTGCCACAGGAACAGGGTTTAAGGTGTGAATCCACTAGTAGATAATGTTTGGTATAGATTCTTGTAGGACCCTGTTGGGAATTACTCAAAGCTGGTTCATGCTATTGTAGATCGATTATTCTGGACGTTGATGCTCAAACTGGCATATGCAAAGAGGGAAAAAAGCATGAGACTCGTGTGTGCGAGTTTTCGAGGCACCTCTACTCAGCTCATAGAAAATAATGAGAGAATGTGCCATTATCAAGGCAGCTGCATGAAAGTATATCTGACCACCTTGATTCCTGAAAATATTCATGAGATCAAACAAGGACTGTGCCGACAAAGTCGGAGAAATCCCCCATCCGAGCGTACAGAAAAGAAAATCAAGGGTCCTGGATAAGATGATGGGGGAAAATAAAAAAAAACTCCAGAATCCTGCTTTACGCTTTACGCAAGATTTCAAAGCCATTGCGACCTTGGATGCACCGCCTTGCTAGACATCATACAGCATACACAAGAGAATCGAAGAAAGATGATATGTCTTTCTCTGATTCTGATGTAACTGCATCGTACGTTACATGTGCACACTTGTAAATCCCCCGAGCGGATCCAAAATATTATTGCAGCAGGGAGCATGTCACAGTTTATTATCGTAGTTATCTTTGTGATAAAAAGCCAAAGCAGTTTGGCTGCTCTATCTTCCTGCTCCGGGAACTTTACAGATATCTCGCATAAAGCACGAGGAATGTCTACTCAAAAAAATGGTGAGGAAATTCAGAACTTTACGACCACCTTGACATTGCATTCTTGCTCTTTCTTGATATTTCTTCGTCTAACCCCAAACGTGACAGGTCACGGGAACTTTTCGAGCTTCGAAGATATCTATGGTTCTCATAAGCGCATGATTGTTAAAGCATGTGATAGTTGAGTGTTCGTGCAATGTTTTAAGCTCTCAAGTCTGTCAACATACATCGTACCATTTACAAATCGTGAGAATTGGATGAATCACGACTTTACCCCGACCTTTTCGTGCTCTATGTCATTCTCATCATGATTTGTGAATGAATGAGAACAATTCACTCTTGTTCCATCTGAATTATTGCAAGAAAATTGGAATCCCACATTGTTGGGAAGAAGAGCATGTCCAGCAAGGGTTAGGGATCAGAGGTATAACCGAGCATGAGGTCAGTACAGCTCGACCGACCGACACCGAACAAATCATGCACGACGATCGACATGCAAAATGCACCAAAGTCACAACCACTTGGGTAAGTACAACATGCACCCTTGATTTTAATCAGTGAACATACAAAGATGATGTGGGTCACAAAACCTGGAGGAATTCGTAGCTAATTACAGCTATTACCGATATAATATTTTGACAGACAGTATTGTTCACTACAATGGTAATTCCGAAGATAAAAACAAAGCTAGAGATCCATCCATATATTTCAGGCAGAAATATCAGCACATGATATACAATTACTGGTTTGTATACATTTTGTAACGGTTGATCTTCTCATTCTATCAAACACATGCTTAGACATTTTATTAAGTTAAATATCCACTTTCAGCACACAAGAAATATATTTTAGCAAGAGTCAATAAGTATGAAACGTGTTTTTCATTCAAAATGAATTTGAAGTTTGCTTGACGATGTTTTTTCAGAAAGGGAGCGGCTAGTTATACCTCATTTTAGGCTAATTATTCCTCACCCTACTATTCTAAGAGAGGTCTCGACTAAGAGCTGTCAACGTGTTTGCAAAATATCTTATAGGGGTTCTAACTTTCTTCTACAATTTTGCAAATAGATTTTATACCTCTGCAGCTTTTCATCTCATCGTGCATGAAACATATATACTGAACTTTGAGTTGCAGATTATGGTGAATGTAAGAACCTAAAAAAGATTTTGATATGTGACATTAAAAGTCATATTGCAAATTGTAATTTGTTTCAAAATTTAATCAATATGTGAGATTTTATCTTCTAAAGTATTGTATCCAAAAGTTACATGTTATTTGCACCTATGTTTTGAGTTATCATATAATCTTTGAATATACATGTTGTAATCAAGCCAGCTTAAGATGTATGTTTTATGGATTAAATGATAGCATAAATAGTATGCTCAAATAAGTAACATATGATTCTTGACATGATGACATCATTATATATAACACTTACTTTTGATTTAAATATAAGTGGATAATGATTATTTATTAGATATGATTGATATTACTCTTGTTTCAATGGATATTGTATTGTGATCAATAAGAAAATTAGACTCATCACAAAACTTTGAAGATAGAAAATATGCAACAAACCAACAATGAATCATTCTAACAATGCATATTATAAATTGGATCATAAATCATAAATTATAATCATCATAGCATATTATAAATTAGAAAAATATATGGCGTTAGAGGTATGTAATCAATAGTTAGTGGAATTGTGCTCGAGTTATATTGCTATATGATGATCCTCATGATATGTAATCAAAAAAGATACTATGTTGTGATGTAGGGTAAGTTTCACGGATAGATGATGTAAATCACTATACTAATTATTTATTGATAATGTGTTCAAAATAATAATATAATTTTCTGAAGTAGTTTTTCCATGATTTGTTATAAATTATTATTTTTTTAACTACAATTATCACTCGAAATAAAACAGACAAAGTATTCAAAAACAGTACACTGCTTTATATTATAAGCAGTGTACTAAATAATATATTTGAAATAAGACTATTATTTATGTTTTTATTTTTTTAAGCGATTAATTTGTTGATTAATATGGCTTTAAATATAATAAACACTAAGATGTTTAGTTAAAAAATTTCTCAGAAAATAATTTTTGATATGTAAGAAATATGTCACTCATTTATATATATATATATATAATAGAGTAAAGGCAAGGATTTTGAATATGATTAGATACAAAAAATATATTATAATAAATGAATATTATACATTATTTTATTTGGATTTTTACACATGGTCAAATATTTTGAAAAGATTCGTGGGATTGATTCTCGAACCTTACGGCTGTTGACATGTATAAAAATCTACATCATTGCTTTACACATGAGACCTGTAAATAAGAGAGACGTTTATCATGTGTGCATACTATTGTATGTGTATAAATTTGACATGGTAAACTACTACATCTAGAGCAATAGAAGTCTAGTTCCAATAACAAACACTTTGAAATACATTCATTCGTACATGTGAATTCTAAAGTAAACTCCAGAGAGTATTATTAACTGCAAAATAAGATGTATCCTATAACATGTAAACTTTACTCGTTGATAACGATAATAATAGTTTCAATTTCATCATTTTAAAATTCTACGCATAATTCATACTACCTGGTTTTTATATCACGTGCATAATATTAAAAGTATTAATTCATGACTAAAACTTCCGATCTACACTTCATATCAACGGGATCAGACCAGTGACTGATAGTTATTGTAAATCTAATGGAAGTGTGTCAGGAGGAGGGTACGAGAGGAATGAAAGACCTGAGACACCCATAATTGGATAAGGGATCTTCGGTAGATTACCCATTGTCACTTTTGGGAGATGAAGTTATGCATAGTAAGGTGTCTTCCTTTTGTGAACACACCTCTTGGTGTCTTTGATTCAGTTAAGTAGATGGAAGTCTAGATGTATTGTCTACCAAGTGGCTACCGTCTCTCTCTAGGTTACCCTACATCCAATACTCCACTCAGTTGGAAGAGGCATATATTACTTAAATCTGGTACCTGCAAGTGGCATTATATGATATATTGTGCATCTTGCTCTATGCTATGTTCATGAAGTTCGCAGCCATGTCCATAGTTAAATAATAATTAGGCTAAAATTTCCTTGCTGAACTAGATCTCTGACGAAAGGAAATCGAATATAATCTCCTATATTACTTTCATAAAACTTAGTGGTAATCACCCATACTGTTGCTAATTTCTTGTCACATTATTGTACTAGGACCGTTATTAGAGATTATGGGATCTTCTAAGCCACAATAAATATGTTGGACAAATCCTTTTGGAATAACAGGTCACTACTCCACTAGAATAAAATAACATTAAACCAAAAGTTTTCTGAATGTTGGTCTGGTATCTTGTCCAGTCTGAATATGACTACCCATACAAAGACACTGTGGAGTTCATATATTCAAAATAATCGTTCGAAGTACCTCTTATATATTTGAGCACTCTATTCAAGGCAGAAATGTCTTTAGTTCCAGGCATGGACATAAATATGGCAAGAACACTCGTGCACTAAGAGCATTCAGGTTGATTGATCCCACTTGCGCTTCCATCCTCATGCAAGTACTTGGAACACCCATTAAATTCTTGAAAGGAGTTTTCATCCAAAGGCCTCTCTCCAATAGTTAATGGTGTAGACCTTGCCTTACTTTCAACTATATGAAACACTTCTTTCATAGTGTTTGAAAGTGTTCGAGTTAGATCGAGGGTCTGACCAATCCTGATCCTACCATGATAAGGATCTTTATCCATGTCTTAAGGAATGGTAAAGATACATGATGTCAATCATCTCATTCTTAGCATTTAGGCCTTACTTGATCACTGAAGTAGATCCATATTTGTACAAGCAATGATTGTACACACCACACACGGGGCCAAAATAACAAATTCTTTGCCCTTGTAAATGTATTACGCATTTCCATCTACAGTTGAGTTGGAGATCCCGACGGATACCTGAAATTGTCATTTAGTCATATCATTCTTTGTCACCGTGCATGGAATGAACTTTAGTTCATTCCATGCACGGTGCTCAGCTGCTTACACAGTTGGTCAACAACTCTCTCATCTACAGCCATATTGATATCTTCATCGAGCACACCATTCAGAGATGGAATCTTCACATCTATGCTCGACATGAAGTATATTGGCTGCAACAATGGCAACTATCAATGTTTAGAAAAAGGCAACCAGGTTTCATTACAATGAAGACCATGAACCTATAAAAAGCCCCTCTGACCTTATATATTGAGACTGATCCAACTGGAGATGTACCGGCAAGTGATTGGTCTTAGGTGTCTGTGTACTTTAGAATACGTCCTAGTCTGGTTATACTCATTTTACTTGAGCTCTTCATGAATGTCCTTTTGTCATTCATCGGAGCGCTTAGACTTCAGGGCTTCCTGATAAGACTTTGGCTGCAACGGTATTGGTCTCAGAATTGCGTGAACCACCTCCAGGACCTGGGGGACTTGTTCCATACCTGACATGCAACACATCTGTAGACATTATTGTTTCACCATCGATAAGAGTGATGTTCAAGCAATGTTGGCAGCAGTAACATTAAATGGACTCTTCTCTGAGATGTTGATATGCTATAAAGCATCGACGCTTAAAAAATGTCTTGTGAGCATCAAATATGCTGATACCCGGTGCATCTTAGTTTGCCCACGTGTGGACAACAAAGGCACCAGAAGTGATGGCTGGCTGTGCGAGCGAGAGTCACCCATTTCCTCGCCATCTTGCTTTGCCTCAGTTACGTGACGGCGATCGATGTTAAGCAGAGTTGCGATAATCGAATTTTGAAGAGGCTAATCAGATTGAGTTTGCAATTATCGTTGGGGTGAGCTGAGCTGAGCTGGCATTCAATCGAGCATGAAAAAAGTTTAACCTTTGACTGATTTCTGTGCGGTGATGTTCAATCCTTGGTAGCTTGACTGATTTGTTAACTGACAGCAATCAAAGTGTCCTTCCATTACAGTTAAAGGAATCTCAAATCCGTCACGAAGGGTCTGATACGATGCTGTGATCCTACCGCAAATGTGCAGGAAGTAGGGATCGAGAGATGTGAAACACTCAAAAGTGAAATAGTGATCATGGATAGATGAGCCCATGGGGGAGAAAGTTAGACAAAGTCGTGTGGCTTGGGCTGGTGACAAGGCCAGCACTCCTCTTGGTGTGTATTAGTTCTGGTGAACTAGATAACTGTTTAGATCTTCTGTCTACCAACTGGCTACCGGCTCACCTGCAAGTTATCGGTCTAACATCTAATATCGATCATCTATCGATGACAAAGAGCGATACTATATATATACTTCCTCCCTTCACACAATGGTCGCATCTGACCTACGGGAATAAAAAACTGGTCGGTTATTGATAATGACTCTTCGTACGAGAGTACTAAAATATTTAGATCATGTGGAACAGCATTTTCGCCACAGAAAGATGCCGACAGGCCAAACACATATAACCATTTTTCAAGTTTTAGGAAGCAAATTCTGTGTGCCTTCTATCCAAAGTGACGTCCTTCACCTCTCCGTGTTCTCTCACCATTGATCATATGTAGTTTCTACTGTATAATTATGGAAACCACTAATAATTAGCTAGATGAACTCCTCATTTTGAATATAACTACAAAGAGGAGTGTAGACATGCATGTCAAATTCTGTACTACAAAGATTTTTTTCTCACGACTGCAGTGTCCAGTATGGAATTGTTTCTGTCACTTTCAGTTATGAATTGTGATTGTGGGTCATACCAAACGAGCGGGTGAGGTTATGATGTATGCGTCAAAGTCCCGGGGGCGGTGTCATCAAAGAAACGAGGTAATGAGAGGCCGAATATTCAGTCGTGCCGACTGGGGAAAACTTACATGCATTAGGGATGAATTACATGCGGGCATGCAAACGGAAACTGATGTTGACATGAAGACTGACGTTGACATATGGCAGCACTTGTTGTCACGCACTTTCCATTTCTGTTCTGCACCATTCATTCTGAATGATGCAGAAGTAGCAAGCGACCTGACGCGTACCTAAACATATCCACACTACTGTACCGGGATGGTGCGCTTTTGTATTCAGCTATCTATGTTCTCAACTTCCCATTGATCTATGTTGTGTCAGGGCCTGGAGTCGCAGTTCGAGCTTTCTTAAACCGAGCGTGCAACGCTATATGTAACAACACCAGTCATGGTACTGCACTGCTCTCCAAGCAAAAGTGGGCCTTCCTGCACTCCCCACTCGACGGTTGAAGGATGGGAGAGTCCATATATATATATATATATATATATAAACATATATTTTGTTCACTTTATTGTGGATCCCCGAATGTTAACTGCGAATCGGATAATATTTGATATTGCGAGAGGTTCTGCAGTTGTTGATCACCGACAACCTTTTTTACTTTTATTTCGTTCAAATGCATTCTTATTGACGGACATATGATTACAAGACTATGAATGTGATATCAGGAAGAGTTTGAGAAATCAACACAGCATACCCGAAGTCAGTCAGAAGTAAATTCCGGAGTGAGTGTAAGTTTCTCCATATATGCTGGATATCGCTGTTAGTGGTTTACTTGACGACTATGCTCTGGTCAAGCCTCTCTTACGTAAAGTATTCCTTCACTATTGCATGAATTCAAGACATTCGTTTCCGTGGACATCGCCTAGCAAATAAGAGAGTCTCGAAATTGAACACACTTAAGTCCACGCACAGAATGGAATTTTGGTTGGAAGTATTTCGTATTTCGTGAGTGATTTCGTATCAGTGGTAGTTACAATGATCTTGCTGTCACAGATTGACGAAATATTGGAAGTACCTGCGTTCAAAGATGACAAGGAGGAAGGAAGAAGGGAAAATATTTTTTTATAATAGACTAGGTTTGCTAGGATCCTAATTATGGAAAGATTTCTGTCTGCTGCATTCTGAAATGTCCCTTCGGGGACATCCGATAAAATTGGAACGATACAGAGAAGATTAGCATGGCCCCTGCGCAAGGATGACACGCACAAAATGAAAGAAACACTACAACTCTGTTACCCTGAGAGCGAATAGTTGATTCGGAAGCTCTTGTAAGTAAACAGCAAATAAACAAATGTCCATCACGAGGGGTTAGAAAGAGTGTGGACAAGACGTGTGTGACGTAGATGAATGCTCGGAAACGTCTGCAAGAACGAAGTTCAGAATTTTGAATGGAAAACTATGCCTGCAGAAAGAAGATCCATCTCGCTGGATGCCTGTCAAAAGTGTAGAATACAGTTAAGAATCCACAATCCAGACATGTGAGAAAGAATGGATGATGCCTGGCTCCACAATGCGAGACCTCGTAATCCATGTGGACTTTTTCTTCCCTTTAAGTCCAAAAATCGGTGTCAAAAGAATGTCACTAGTCAAGGACAAGACGTGTGACAAGATTGGTACGAAAGACCACCAGGAGGAGGATTCTGCCAAGAACAAAGTGAGTACTGCTTACTGACTCATGGATGGCGTCTATTATCCTTATCCTGGTCATTGTAAATTCCACGCAAGCTGCTAGTTTGGTATCAACACCCTGCAAATTTAGACTTAGACTTCCATTAGTGTAGGAAAATGTGTACATCGCTATGGATCATGACATTTCTTTGAGGTCGTCTATGTCCATCATGAAGCCTGATGAACAACGACCTCACTGCTAACCTCCATACGTGTATCCAATTCCAAGGACATGTTTAAGAGGCTTCCAACCAAAACTTCCGTTTCCGTAGCATCCTCCTCCTCTTCCTCTTGTTGCATCGAAAAGGATAAAAGAACCGAAGGAGGTTTGTGCAGTTTTGACTGACCGGAACTCCAAAGCGATGATGGGAGGGAGTGTGTGAAGCTCGTGTGAGGATTTAAGTGCATATGGATCGGAGCGCAGGGTCATGAACAAATGCCTTTGACGGCTCCGCGGACACGCAAAACTGATTATGTTTGCTCGTCTTGTCAAGACACTTTTCCATTGAATAGGAGTCCTGGGGTTAAGGAGGACGTGCATCTGAATGGCAAGTGTGTCAGCCACCTGGCAAAAACTCTCACTTCGGCATATGGAAGGTCTTGTGATGCCTTTGGCCACCACCCTCCTTTACAATTGATCTCGAATTGGCAAGTGTGTCGGCCACCTGGCGGAAACTCTCACTTAGGCATATGGAAGGTCTTGTGATGCCTTTGGCCACCACCCTCCTTTACAAATTTGATCTCGAATTGGGTGGATAAGCTTCAATTTTGCTCGTGAAAGTGCTCTGCGCGCAGCGCTGCCAACCACAATTTGTGCAACCTGCCACCACCTGTGGACAGTTCACATCTCGCTCATGTTGGTGCCACTTTTGGCGCATAAAACAACTCTGCTGCTGTCGTTTGGACGCAGATGCCGAAGGCCCGACTCTGAGCTGCCCAAGCCATTGGCCGAGCCCATTGGCGAGAAAGTGAACGAGAGCTCCGGGACCAGTTTCCTTGCGGGCTCCGTCCTTTTCTGCGCTTAAACTTCATCAAAGTCGTCCAAAGTCCGTCCTTCTAAACTCTGACTCTCGTCCCGCGAGCCAATCCGCAGCCAGCAGTAAATTGCCGCCCACAAATGCTCTTTCCGAAGTTCCCCGACTCCAGGAGAGTACGAAGCTCGGTCCGCGAACGATTTCCACTGCGTGTCCACCTCGGCCACCTCCAAAGCTCCGGCTATTTTGTCTAGGCAGATCAATGTGTACAAACTTAGGACAGATATTCCTCCTTCCTCTGCGAATCGCTGCCAATCATTCGTTGGAGCCGACGCTCCATTACTGCTTCCTCAGCGCTCCCTGCGTCCGCCCATGTTTCTCAGTCTGGAAGAATGACAAGATATTTTGTCTGGCGTACTCTGGCTTTTGTGGCTGCCATGGCTTTCATCGAATATTGACTTTCAGTGAAGGTACTTGATCCCGGAGAGCTAGACTTGTGACATTTGCCACCTCCTCTACTACGAGCAGAGCAGAGTCCGTCAAGCGAGATCTTCGACTCTTCTATTCTTCGATGCTGCAAAGCTCATCGAGCTAGCCAGCTCCTTTCGATGTAGAAATCAAATGACAGTTCTGTCTATGGGAGGCGATTATGATGCTTACTGATAAATGGCCGTGAGCGCGTTTCTGACGGAGCAATTCCTTTCTATCATGGGCAGCTGTCGATGGATTGATCGACTGATTACTTTAGTGTTGCTCGAGAACCGCTTTCTTACCCGCGATTTATCTGTCTAATTTATGGCGAGGACGAGGTCATCCGAAATGCTATTCCACGGAGTTCATCCTCAAACCGGAGACCGAGAGAATACGTACGAGGGTACTATTTCCAAAGAACACGAGGACATCTCGTGCATCGAAGAGAGAATTGATGGAATGGCACACGCCCGCCGTCTGGGCACAAGCTGTGATGACGTTTGAAGTAAGACTGCATGATAGAGAAACTTTAAAACAAAGCATTTCTGACTGGCAATGCCTATCCCCAATCGGCTGCTGATGCCCAATGATCTGCGTATGTTTGACTGGAATCGCTCTCCGCAGTCAATTTTCTTCCCTCCCCACTCATGCCAATGCTCTACGGTGACAAACCGTCTGCACACCTGCACCGTCCTTGTGCCACTCGAGTGCATACATATGCCAACTGCCGCAGCCCAGGAATGATGAATGTCACGGACTCGTGAGGGAATTGACAGTCCTGATTGTCAATATACAAACTCGAAAGCAATTTTTTCAGCCACACAGTCACATCCACGATACACAACATGAGACGTCGCTAAATTGCACAAATCGTACACGGAAAGCGAACTGGTACGAACCCTTGGGAATATAAGAACAAATGGGCAGAAATGAATGCCTCTGCTCGCATTTAGCTTCTTGCTACAATACAGAACAAGCACTCGTTACTTTACATCGCCATCTTGTGGACTGTTCCACACACTCATCGCGTTCATGTCTTCGTTCACTACTGGAAACTGCATCCAGTGTCCAGTGCTACGTCCCTACAGTCTGTCCACGTTTTTTTCTGAGGGCAGGCATCGCCTTCCAGGCATTTCTACTTTTATCCTATGCTGTGGGTTAAGTAGCGCACTTAAAAGTTTCAGAGAGTTTTCTAATAGGTTCTCTGATCGATATACAATACAGTTTGCATCTATGGGGATTGTCAGCGGACAAGTGGGACAGGAGTTCTACACATGATCCAGTGTACTACTTAAGTATTAGATCGTCCCGGAGTCCTGGAGGCAGGGAGCTGGAGCTGCTGCACATGGGCCACCTGGCCACTTAAGCCCGGAGTCCAGTCAGAAGTTCCGATGGGTAGCTTGCGAGCACTCAGCAAGTTTAGAGCTGACGACATGCATCAAACTTCTAGACTGAAGTCTTTCAGCCAGATTATGACCTCGTTCCTCTGCATCAGCAAGTACAAATTCCATCTCTTCGTATTAGAGACAAGTTCCAGCTTTCAAGGACGAGGATAGTTGGTGAATCTGTGAAGCCTTGTAATTGTGCTGCGAGCAAATTTTGGTTTCTCCACACTCAAAAAGTTGGTTGTTTTCTCACTAAAATCTATAGAGAACCATTGACACCCCACCGTCCAAAACAATTAAAAAACTCCGTGCGGAAGTGAAGAGGGACTTACCCTCATGAACGGCTTTGTGCGACCAGGATCGTTGTAACGAGCAAGCAAGTAGCCCTCCTCTGGTTGCAATCCATTACTGATGACAGCCGCCCTTAATTTTGACTCTTTCTCGAGGATGAGCTCTTGCGTAGTTTGCCCATTGAATTTGACTGCTGCAGCGAAAGTCTTATCGACGGCCCGAAGTTTCACCTGTTCTGATAACGGACCTGGTACGCTGAAACACCCATCCTCATGAATCAATAACAACCTCGTAGAGTGACGCATTGAGAAAACTCTGTTTTCTGCGTCTTTTGAGTTTTCTGCGGTTTTTCTCGGCGACTATGATAAAGTAAGACGGCAAATATGGATATCTCAGAAATTCCAGACGCCTCACGTTTAGGGGGTGATAGCAGCACATTTTAACAAGTAGGTGTACTTACGTAGAGAGTTCGGACTTCAGTGGGAGAACAAACTGTAACTGAGATCCTTCTCCGGCCGACATGTTAAAAACAGGCGTGGTCATTTTCATCTTCTCTCCTGTCGTATTCTTTCCGAACAAGTACCTGAGCACGATAAGAAAGGCAGATTTAGAACTCTTCCACCTTGTTAGGTATCTGGAACCAGGAGTCTGTATTCAGCAACTTGTATCTATCAATATTGTTACCCTCTGACTATACCGAGGACTCAATCTTCCATGGAAATCCAGGATAGTCTTCCCTTCCAAGATGAAAAAATCAACCGTACAAGAGGACTGAACAATATTTACGATGCGAGAAAAAACAAAGAATTTGACATGTTTCAACTCTCTCGTCCTGTGCACCTATTACAAAAGCAAATGGTGGATGTGACCACGTATTTCAGGGTGAATGAATAGCAGGTAACGAGTTGATAGGTAGGAAAGTACAGCTCAGTATTTGATAATTGAAGTTACTTATTTAGGAAGTTATTCAGAAGGAAAAGAAACAGGAGGAACAGAAGACATTGTATGAATGGGGCATGTCGTCAAGTGTCGCTTGAGTGCACATCGTTTGAGTGAGAGGTATACAAACTCCAAGAGACACAGAGACACAGAGAGGCCATGAAGGCGGGAAAATTCTATCTTCATTGGTGCTTATTTAGAAGAAAAAGAAACAGGAGGAACGGAAGGCAATATATGAATTGTTACGACTTCACATGGGGCATGTCGTGTCGCTTGAGTGCACATCGTTTGAGTGAGACGTATACAAACTTAAACAGAAGGGCCATGAAGGCGGGAAAGCTTCATCTGCATTGGTGCTTATAGCTATCTTAACATATACTAAAACACGTACCCGGCGACTTCATTGAAGCCTTTATTGCCCACAAGTTCATCGCTAGGGGTTTCAGCCACAAGAAACTGCTCGTACTGTCGCACCTGCATGTCAAAACGCAACCACAAATGTTTCAAATCGGGATCTTATATCATTTTTTCAGGTCTATAAAAATGTATGCCAAAACAGACCTAATACGAACCTCATAAGCACCCGTCCGCTTCAAGACTCTGTACTTGGGAGTCTCCAAATCTGGTGTCTTGTAGATTTGCAACTGTTTCACACGATGATTAGAGCGTTTAGAATATCAAATGTACACATGCAGAAGCTGGAAATCAATGAACAGAATTAGATGAAGAAAAAACTAGAAGGAGAAGAAGAATTGATGAGAAAAGCCATTCAAACACTATACTTCTGAATGCTCAAATGGAAACAGTAATAAGCAGTTCAAATCGAAGATACCTGTCCTAAAACATCTTGCAAGGCCTCAATGGAGAAGTAATCGTTATTTTTTATAGAATCCCAGAAATCCTGTCAAAAAGATGGATTGTTAGAGATGTGTGACTCTGAAATTGAGATAAGAACGCATTCAAATCCCCTAAGTTGAAATGAATCCTCCAGCGACAAGACCAACTGTTTCGACACTGATATGTGCAAGGATTATGCTCATCATGCTGGAAGTACTCGACTGTGAAGCCTTCAAATCATGGGAAATAATTTTATTAAAAAAACTTTTTAACATTCGGCAAGAACTTACAACATGGCTGTTGAACCTGCCAGTTTCAGGGTTCACGGTCATGACGGACGTTCCGGTGAAAATCAGCTGAGGCCTCCAAGGTAAAATCACGGGAGTCATTGTCATCGTCCACCTCGTAGTTATTTCAGTTGGGCCGGTCTGAAAACAATAACATAAACACATATGAAATGGATAGTTCGCAAGGTTGAACTCTAAATACACTAGATTCAAGCAGATGAAATCCCTTTCCCAGTACTCAGTCACATTAAGTATTATCCAGGACACTTGTCCTGGATAATATCTGACTGAATACCTTGAAACCGATCATGTATAAAACTGTACTTTTTTTCAGTGTATCGGAATCAATGCTACGCCACTTTTGAGATCGATGATCGGAAAATTCTAGGGCACTGTTGAAGTAGGTCATTTCATGTAGCATATATGGTGATATACAGCCCTGACATTCTACGTTGTCTGACCTAATACAAGACTGCCAGCACAGGAACGAGGAGATTTCGACATCAAGCTCCAATCTACGTTAACACAAGAATAGAGATAATTGTACAGAAGACCAGAAGTACTGTAAGTAGCAAAACACTACAAGAGGTAAACTTCCTCGCTTTCTTACTCAATGCTGACTATGTCAGAGAACACAACATCCAGAGCTTAATCGTTTAGCTCATGGGAGACAACTAATTGCAACTTGATGGTCAGGTTCCACTCTTATTCATTTGCAAATTACTTTGCTTTCCTCTCGAAGTGTCTTCGTAGTTATCGACTTTTACAGTAACTCTGGAAGACGGTCATAATCTCATCGTGATGTACTTATTAGGGAATTGTGACTAGCACAACCAATCTGGTCAAAAATACATGTAAGATCGCTTAACGAGTTCGGCTCGCTATGAATATAACTAAATCAAAAAATCAAGACAAATTTTTGGCAGTGTAAATTTGACATCTTCTGGATAAGGAGTAGCTACTTCACTTTGGCTCATTTCTCTTTCATGACGAATGAAATGCGAAAGGAGCAGAACCACAACTGAACATAAGAGGACTGAAGACTTGCCCAGTCACCAACCTGTTTCAAACTGTGAAGCTCGAAGATGGGCTCGAAGAGTCGACGAAGCATCTGAATATTGAAGAGATAACCACCTAAACTGTTATATTTGGTTATGGGGTCCACAAAGTCTACTTTCTCATCATACATGTTCTTGTCAATTCCCTGGTCGTCAAACAGGTGAGGCAGATCCTTCTCGAGGAATGCCATCAACTCTTTCATCTTGGGTGAACCCATAGCGTATTCTGCCTCTGTGCTTGCAGCTGGAGCCATCGCTGAGCATATTACGTGTTTTCTCGAGATCATAGAGCTCCCTGTACACCTCAAAGGGAATGAGCCCGACCTCATTGGGATTCCCCCATTTCCAGAAGCTGAGACAATTGACACCCGAGCTGTAGAGGAACCCAATGAGCTGCCGTCAGGAGCGAAACCGAGCACGACGGATTTGTTCGGTGCTAGAGAACAACTCGGGACAATGGCAGGAGAGAGTGCCATGGACAACAATTCTGAATGTTCCACCAAATTGAATCCTCCCGCACCGAGCTTCGCTGGACTCAAAACTCAGCGATTAAATTCCAACCCGAGGCCTGCGGTTACGAGTCAGCTCCTGAATTCTCCCCGCCTGTGGTGCAACCACCATTCAAACGTGTGAGATTCAGCAAAAGCTCACTCTGTGTACCGTCTCCACTGAAACCTCCCTCCCTCGTCAAATTCAAAGCCACTATCGCTCGACCTTCGCACTGCCGACAATTCGTGCGAAACAAAAGTGAACAAAATTGCCAGCGTCCGCACCTTGGGATAAATGCGAGATTGTATCTCACGTGAATGGACGAAGAAGAGATCTGTCTGCAGATGAATTTGTTGTTCTCGGAGTAGCGTGTGCGTGGGCAGAGTCGAAAGCGCGATGTGATTCTGCTTGCCAACCGCACCTGCTGTCGGAGCTCGGGGAGGAAATTACAGACACGTGTCAAAACACCAGCGTCAGACATCTCCGCCTCCTTCTCGTGGACCACAAGAATGAGAAGGCTTGCACAACCAAGAGCACTGCCCTTCGCCCGCCGGCGTCCAAGGCATCTTAAAATTCCACTTCCTTTCATACAACTACAACATTGAACGTCAAGTAGTGTCCCAACACGTTTGTGTACTTGTCTTGTAAGTGTTTCTTCTTCTATTGAAATTACATGGATACAAATTGAGTAAATAGAATGAATTGTATTCATGATGAATTCTTATGAAATAATATTTGCACATGTATATCATTGTTATATTTGCCAAATAAACTTTACTTAAATTTTTTAGAATCTTCTTACTTCTTTGTCCAATAACTTTATTGATAATTTATTTATACATACATACACATTTACATTCAACTATGTCTGTGAAAACTAGAGACTAGCACAGTGGAGCATAAATGAGATAGGTCATGTATGTTGAATGTGTAACTCCTCTTCATGAGAATCATGAAAAATGAACACAATGATAACCCGCCATGGAATAAACCTGCAATTTAGATTATAAGTGATGAAAATGTAGACTTTTCAGATTGATAACATTAGTAATACGTTACATTACATAATATTACGTATCACTAATACGTAATATGCTGGAAAAACCTCCAGAAATGGATCTGAATAATGAGATCTACGAATAATACTGCAAAGATTTCGATGGATTTTCTTCTCTTGTACATAAGTTTACCAAACGTGTATAGAGAGATACTTTTCAAACATTCAGAGAATATAGTATATTTCCGATCTTGTGGGTATGTGCAAAGATACCGTCTTGTATATTAGATAATCTAGGTTGTGATTCACAGAATATCATAAATTATACTCACTAGATTCACTATAACATATTACACCGTTCAAAACATGAAGTGACATACACAATTGCTTAATATCTACATCATTATCAAACTAAAACCTTTGATGTTGCCAACACATTGTAAACATCATAAAATTATTTATTTTACATGGAATCTTTAGAAATTCAAGTCACAAAAAACCTGCTCTATTCATCATGCATTTCTAATAATGAGCAGGTACATCTAGATATAATACACTAGATAAAATCAAAAATTTTTTATAAGAATTTTTCTTGTTTGATATCATATTAAAACTGAATTATCTTGAATATCACTATCTAATTTTGAAAGTAATAAAAAAATATAACTATTTTTTTAAAAGATAATTTTTTTATCTATATTTTTAATATATCACAAAAATAGAATTTTGGGCTATATTTTGTTATAAAATAAATTTAAAATAATTTATAAAAAATATAATTTATATCTTTAAAAATGTATTTCATGACATGTAATAAGTTTTTTTAGGAAAAAAATTTGCAAATGATTACATTAAAATCTTGTGATCATACAAAGAATAAATTTCACAAATGAAAATTAGATACATAACATCACAAAAATAGTATAAAAAACGAGATTTAAAATTTCAAAATTTCAGTGGAAATTTTGTCCTATAATCAAGACTTTTTTTAAAAAAAAAGGTTGAAATCGTATTTGAATGTTACGTTAGAAAAGAATTGGTTGAAATAATATCATTACAAGTATATAAATTCAAATTTTCACCCATTTTTCAATATACATAAAAATTAAATATAATAAATAAATCGAATGAGAAGAAAAATTATATTTATAATATATATAAATATAATATTACGATAAGAGAATACAACAAATTTCCAAAATAATGAAAAATTAAAAGTTTCCAAGTTTTATTTTAAATATCTTTTCTGTAAACTTTTAATCAATAAGTATCATTGAAAAATTTATTAATATTATATGCTACATTTTATAAATTTATATCTATTAATGTATGAAATTGTTATTTCGAAAAATTTAGGTCCATCATTTATCAAAAATATCTTGACTGATAAGATACACAACTAACATAAATTAAAACACATCTGAGTAAAAAACTTTCAACCAAATTAACAAAATAATAGATAAATCATGTCATGTATATAAGTATAAATAACAGATATATTTCAAAACTTAATTCATTTTATTATAATTTATGGTTCACACTTCAATGATCAATTTTTTCAAGGAGAAATCAAGATTCTTCATAATGTTTCATAAATAAACTAATGAACATATTCCCAACATATGTCAAAATGTTTTCCTTCTTATGTTTAAAAAAATCTTTTTTGAACTTCTAAGCATATTAAAATTTGAAAAA
Source organism: Marchantia polymorpha subsp. ruderalis (assembly GCA_037833965.1). Lineage (NCBI taxonomy): Eukaryota > Viridiplantae > Streptophyta > Marchantiopsida > Marchantiales > Marchantiaceae > Marchantia > Marchantia polymorpha. Next base: position 3,404,356 of record AP031357.1, read on the forward strand.
AAAACTCGAACTTTTTTTAAATAATTTCTTTACTAAATATATTTTTCTAATGCAGTAATTTAGATTTTGGTTTAATGCAAAGAAATTATATAAATTCACTTCTTTTGCAAACTTAATACCATGAAAACACCAAAATAAAATACACTTATTCAAATATATATATATATTGGATTATTTTCTAAATTGATGATTTTTTTAAGTTCTATCACTATTTTTCAATTTTCAAAACATTTTGATAGATTGTTCTTATTCTTACTCTAATAAACTATAATTCATAACAGAGTTCTTTCACATGTTTTTATCAAATAATTTTTAAAAATAAAAAAAAATTATCACCATTTAGAAATAATTTTGGAATATAGATTAAACAAATTGCGAATTGGAAATTTTTAAAAAATTATTAAATTTCGAAATTATTTAAATTTGAATTTTTTGGTGTCAATATTGAATTTTTCATTATTAATAAAAATTTTAGATTTCATTAATACTAATAATAAACTAATATTAATTTGATGCTATCTATAAAAAAAATCATAATGAAATTAACTTTTTGAATGAATTATGAAATATCAATCAATATAAATGACATATTTATCAATAAAATAAAATATACCAATCAATCATATATATTTTTTTAAATTTGAAATTCAAATAACGTTTAAAATTATGATTTTTGATTGATAGATTCTTTTGAGTTTTTATAAGAATTATCTAAAAATTGCCTTTAAATTGAATCTAATTATAAAATAATGGAAATTTGAATGACTTCAAATTTATCTCATTAATTATAATATATTATTTGTTGTAATGAAAATCATACAATAAAATGCACAAGCACATGCTTTCACATTGAAATACTCAGATTGTTACTATTTACATGCAAAATATTAGAAAGAACTTCATTGATAAATTGCTTAAGTGTAAAAAATTTTTATAGGGTTTCTTGTAAAATGGTATTTCAATAAATATTCAAATTGGAGTCAAATTAATTCTGATTTTATGAAACCTGACTTTAGTTTTTACAACATGTTGTGTAAGATCCGTAGTTATATGTGTGAGTTTTTGTTAGAAATAACCAAAGAATTAACCATGATTGGTTTAGTTATGACTAAGACTTTGCTAATATGTCTATACTTGGTCAAACAATCAGATTAGTTCTAGAACTTTTGAATGAATATTTTCTCCCATCAAACTCTAGATTCTAAAGATGATAATATTTTGACTACATGTTTATTTTGATTGGTTTGATTAAGTAATAAAAATCTAATTGGACTAAGTCTCAAGCTGACTTAGTTGCAAGTGAAAATTTTAGAAATTTTAGAGTCTTAAATATCATGTCATCACCTCAAACTAAAACATTTAGGTACACCAATGTCATATGATCACGTAATGAGAATTAGTCAAATCTACCAAGTTTTATGTTAGTAAATGTAAGTTATATGATAACTATCATATGATACTATGGTAAATTTTCAAGTAATATAAATTTAGAGGTAGAGAAGAATATCTCAAACAAATTTGAAAGGTTTTTGGTGTGATAACTTATTTCATATATAGAATGTTGATTTACACTATCATCTTGGAGTGTCCACGAGTGATTAGATTTGAATGATGAATAGAAAGATTGTTTGAAACACCTACATGTTGAAAAATCCTTGTATTCTACAACTATGATGGTTATAAAAAAGCCATAAAGTATCATTCACTGATTGATCTTCTTCCTCATCATATGTTTGAGACATCAAATCAATATTATCAATAACTTCCACCTAGCTATACTTACTTCAACATTAGGCTTGTGAAGATGTATTTCAAGGTCTTGTAGTTAGTCATTTTAGTGAATCTTTCACCCAACAAATAATGTCCAAAATTTTTAGGTGAGAAGATTAGCTTGAAAGACTCTTGTTCCATCACTAAATAATTCTTCATTGATTGCACCATTTGTAAACTAGCATAAAAACTTGTATGATCATGTTCTTCTTCATTAAATTGACTCAAGATGCAAGCTCCGGCAATATTTATTGCATACTTAAGGAATAAAAGGTTTATTCCAATCTAGTTTTGCCAAAATAAAACCGTCACCAATGTTTTTTTAGACATCAAATGTCAACTTCGTCTCTTAATACTTGAAGATAAGTTTGTAATTTGTACCCTTCTTCATGTAGTTTGTCAAGACATGAACTTTGTTAAAGAAGTACAACATGAATCGTCGATAGTATCTCACCATATCAAAGAATTTTTTCAACTTTGTCAATGTCACCAAAACAGGTAACTCATGTATTTATGTCACCTACTCTAGATTGTAAGATCAAATGTTGTCCGTGTGAAATAGAACTAGAAGTAACCAAGGAGTTCATCATGGTTAGCTTAGTTTTGACTAAGTTTATCAAATTATAACTTTGTTTAGCTATAATGTCTATAATTGGCAAAGTAAGTAGAGAAGTTCTAGAAGATTTGAGTGAACACTTTGTAAATGTAAAACTCAAGAATTAAACAAACACAGAAATAGCGTGATTCACCCTTAGCTAGAGGACTACGTCCATCCAGAACTCTTAGCACTTTTACTCCATGTCTTGTCAGAAATACTCAATGTACATGACAAATCTCGAGGTATTTATCCCTAGTCCAGGTGATCGTTCTAGCTATGAATAGCTACTACTCGAGATTGCTCCTTAACTGGAGTTAACCTCAACACACTTCTACTTTGTCTTGTATAAAAAATTTAGATTCTAAGAGAAAAAACTTTTGACTTCATGTTTAGTTTTGATTGGTTTGACTAAGTAATATGGACTTCATTGGTTAGACTAAGATTTCATTGGTTGACTTAGTGACAAGTGAAGGTTCTAGAAGGCAGAAATGGCATGTGGCCATCTCAATCTAGGGATTTGTATATATCTAGAAGATTTAAGAGACCAATGACATGTTTCTAAGTATTGATAACTAGTCAAAGTTACTGTAGTTTAGCTTTGTAAAGTAAGTTAGATAAGAATTACCATTTATTACCATGATAAATCTTAAAGTAGTATATATAGAGAGGTAGGGAAGAACATTTCAAGCAAAGTTAGAAAGTTCATGTGTAGAGACTTGTTTCATATATGAAAGAATGACGATTTTTAGTATTTTAAAGTGTCAATGTGTGTATGAATTGGAATGATAAATTTAATGATTGTATGAGAAGATGTTTGTGACATGACTATGAGAGATAATTCTAGTCTTCTCGAACCATGATGAACTACCGCAAAACCATCTAAGTAAATTTGAGTGAAAGTCATCTCGAAGGTTGTAGTATCCAACGATATATCATCCTTGGAGTTGATATGTTCCAACAAGAAGTATTTTTCATATCCCTAAATGCATTATTCTGGATTAAGTGAAGTTTTAGCTTGCTCCAAATATTGGAGGATTTTGATCAAATGATCAAAATGATTTTACACACATAAGTCATCTATGAATTCTTTCACAAACTTTTCAATGAATGTTTCAAATAATCTATTCATGAACATGTTAAAAATGGCTAGAGCATTACATATATCAAATGACATCACTTTAAAGACAAAAATTTTCCATGATGTGATAAAGGTAATTTTAAGTTGATTTTCTAAAACAAATTGGATCAAATAATAGCCATTATAACTATCTTCAAAACTACACCATTTATGGCTAGCAACCTACTCATAAATCTCATCTATAAAAGTCAAAGTATACTCTTAATTCTCTGAGACATCATTCAACTTTTTGTAATCTACGCATACATGTAAAAAATCATTTTTTTTCTTCACTATGACAATAGGAGACATCTATTTCATATTTTTTACCTTGCAAATGAAGTCGGTCTTCTTCAACTTTTCAATATACTCCCTCATCACCATAGTTGTAGGCAGATTTATTTGGGTCAAATAAGGAAAGCTTTCTTCTCCAACTTGGTGTGATTAGTCTCTAATGTAACATGTTTCAAATCCTTGTAACTAAAGTCAAAGAAATTAACATATTTGCAAAATATATCCAAAAATCTTATCTTTTACTCTTTAATACCCTTGGAATAAAACTTGAGGATGGAAAGTTATAGTGATACATTATCCTCGCTTATCTTCACTTTGTCATCATTCTCGGACAAGAAAATTTAAACTTGGATCTTGTTGTCTGAAAAACAAACATTTTGTAACTTTCATTGGCAAGAAAGTTCTCACTCAAGTTCTTCATCAATGTTTCTTAGCTATACTTCTCTATGTGCTTAATCTTGTAATCCTTGTATCACTTGAGAGATGAATTTTTCAAAAAATATGCAAAAACATAGCTCAGTATTTTTTCATACTCTCATTATTTCCTATGCAAGCTCGCTTGAAATGCCCAACAGAAGATTCTACAAATTCATTTTCAATCCATAAAACATCGGAAGTTTTTCCATTTCCAACAATTTTTTTTCTTCTATTGAAAATTTTTATGAAACTTTTTAATATAATAAAAACAACACAAACTCCTTGGTTTAGTAGTTCATCAATGGCAACAAAAAAAATATTGGTTGCTCCAAGATATTCAAATTTCTTTCATCTCCTAACCATCCAATGAGTCTTATACTCATCAAAATCTTTTCAATAATAAGAATGATGATCTTCAAAAGAAGCTTGTCTTAATTTAATTTTGTCTATATTTATTTGGAGCTTGTCTTGATTTTATTTTATTTATATTTTGATTAATTTTTTGGTCTTCCTACTATGCTTGCCATCTAAGAATTCCACAAATGATTCAAGAAGTGTCTTGACATCGCTACATCTCACTCATAGTTCGATCACTTTACAATTATCACAATACATAGCGTTTTGACAATTGTGTGGAGAAGATTCTAAATAAAGTTTCATATACTTCAAATTTCTTAGGTTTCTCAACCTTTGGTTCTTTTTGTTTAAAGTACAAATAAGTACCTTGTGTACTTACTCTCCACAATAAAAATATGTTTCGCGTTTCACTTTTGGAGATTGATTTATTATTATATCTTCAAATTCTACTTTGAATTATCTTGTGTTTGAATTTAGAAAAACTAAAACATCCAAATCTTGAGGTAATTTGGATAATTTAATTTTATAATTTACTTGTTCATTCATTTTTCATAGAATGAAAACATTTAAAATTTTTCTTCCAAAAGTATCTCTTAGTGATAAAAAAACAAATAACTAAAGCAAAAAGTTTGGTGTTTAACTCTTATTTTTATACCCGCTTAAATTTAGAATAACATGATCTCTAAATTTTGGCCATCTTGTAGCTTGGCTCCTAGTCTAAAATTGTGCAAAGTTTCAGAATTTTTTAAACAATAGAGAAAAAAAATCAACTCTGTACACATTTTCTCAAAAGTTTATATTCGATACCAGTCAAAACTTTTTGAAATTCTAACACTCATAACTTTGGCTACAAATAAGATCTAGACCTGAAATAAAAATTGAAACACATCTCACCTTCCATTTTACAATCACAAAATAATATTTTTTTAAATATTTTTCAAATGTACAATGTTAACTCCAATGTATCAGAAGCGACTACTTAATACACAAAGAATATTTTAGTATATTATATTTTATATTCTCAAACAATTCTTCCACTCTCTCGTTTTTCAACATCAAACTCACATGTCATCTTTTCTTGGACAAAATATTGAATTTTAAATATTCTTCTTCTAGATTGAGGTCTCGATAACGAAACAAAAGATGTAATCACCATATTTACTTTCACTCAAATTTACTTCATATGGCTTTTTGGTAGATCATCAAGGTTCTAGAAGATAGAAATTACTCAATGTGTACATGTCCCAAACACCATTTCACATAATCTCTTCACTCATCATTCCAATCCAATCACTTAACGATAATAAAATTATAGTGTAATGTAGCCTTATATTGATAAAACAAGTTTTCATCCATATGAACTTTTCAAACTTGCTTGAAAGTCTCTTCTCTACTTCTCTACTTATACCACTTGAAAAATTACCATGATAACAAGTGGTAATCAACTCCTAACTTACTTTTACAAAAATAAATCATAGTAGGTTTGACTAGTTCTCAATACATCTCAACATGTCATTGGTCTTTTTAAAGCTTCTAGAAGATTCTTAATTTCTAGGTTACAGTGGCAAAATGTCATTTGAGATTTTCGAAATTCTAGAACCTTCATTTGTCACTAAGTCAAATTAAACTCATTCTAATGAATGGAGTTTTTATTACTTAGACAAAGCAATCAAATTTAATCGTGTAGTCAAAAAAAAATTCTTTTGAAAACTAGAATTTTGAAAAAAACAAAATAATTTTGCTCATTCAAAATTTATAGAGCTGACATAAATATTTTGCCAAGTATAGGTTTAATAGCTAAACTTTCATAACTTAGTCATAGCTAGCTAGACTTATTTATAACTAAGCTAATCATGAATATCCCATTAGATATTTCTACGAATTACTTCACACATTAAACAACCTGTCTTATAGTACGCATACGATGAAAGCCATCAACTATACTTTGATAGGGCAATTCCTCCCTCACACTATACGTGCCAATTACATTGTTGTAGAACTTTGTTTGAAACATGGATGACGGTGGCCATAGGACCGTCAAGAGGAAAGCTATCAGATGAAATGATACATGTTGGATACTAAAAAGTGTTTTGTGTCACGCAAAGTATACATCAAGTAACTTTTTTGATTAAAAAAAACTTACTTAAACTTTGAAACACAAACTCTAAAGACTTCATGAAATGCTAGTCAAACTTTAGTCAAACTTTAGTATCACATCATGTAAGAATATCTATGCTAGAAAACGATGCAAGAAGTGCGTCTATTGCTTGCTAAAGTTCATCAACATTTCCACAAACGTTAAATGATTGAAATACTATGTTGTTTATACATCTATTTGGAATTCATAGAGAATCGGAGGACAACACACTCATTTTAGACAGTGAATAGCAATGATTGAGCTTGTCCGTTAAACACTAACATCAACAAAAATTTGACTAAAAAATACAAATTTACTATTATGATATCAATTGTGACATAGAATAAAAAAAAACTGGAAAATGCCCTAGCAAAAACTTGCCAATACTAAAATACGTGGCTGGCCACTACCTACTATGTCTGTAAGAACACAAAAACTTATACTTATAAATTTTTTAAATGTTAATGAGAACTTTTGTTGTTTCTCTTATATATTGGCAGTTTGAACTTAAATTTTTTGCATAACAAAAAATAAGAAGATTCTTTTCCTTGGATACCTTATTAGTCGTGATTCAAGGTATACCTACAATTTGGTACGACGAGGACAAAGGTACACAATACGTAGATCTAGTGATCTAACTATATTTAACCAATTTTATTTTTCAAAATACCTCCGTTAAGCATTCTTATTTGAAATTAAAAGAAAGTGTATTAAAAAAATTTAATTTAAGAAGTCAATTTCCATTTATTTTGAAACTATAAATAATAATTAGTCTTTTTAGTTCAATATAAGTTTTTAGAATTTTAAAAAAAACTGAAAATTGAAAATTTTTATCATGTTTTTTATATAAATTTTAAAACTTTCAATTTTATTTTAAAATATTATTTAATATTCCTATAAATTTTTCTAGATTTTAAAATTTTTTGTATGACTCTACATTAGCTTCATTGATTTAAAATCATTTGAGATCATTTCTTTATAATATAAAATTATGAATTCATGAAATCTTACTATCTTGTGGATGTTTTTTTCACAATTTTTTTATAAATTTAACATTGTAAAACCTTTAAAATATACATCATTGAATAAAATGCTAAGATGAACAAATTGCTTTTTTAATTCTTATCCTATTTATTATTCATGAAAGTTTATTACATTATATATATATATATATATATCTCATAACAATCAATACAAAAGAATCTCATGTGCTTATTTAGTAAATGTAATTTTTCATTTTTTGACCAGTTGAAATTTTTTGTAATATTTTGAATCTTAATGACATTCATACACTATATAAGTTTTATAAGAATCCATTGTCGGTGACGGTGGATTTAGAGTATTAGATCAATTGGCTTTAATGTTTCAGTTGAACGGGTTGTGTTTCTATTGTACTACTTAGTGTTGAGAGTCTGTTTGTCGTGCTCAACATTATTTGTATGATTTCATGGACGTAGCCAGAGGAGCCAATCACATTATTTTGTGTGTTTTCTCTCTTGTGGATTTTGAGTGTGTCGTATGCAATTTTGGAGCACATTCTGCACGTCATGTTAACGTTGGTACTTAATATAAACAATTCACATAAAAACATTTTTTGTACATTAGATTTGATATGTAAATGTATAATGTGTAATATCTGATGAGGCAATCAAATTTGGGTATGGATTTGATGCTTGTCATTAGCAAATAATAATTCTTTATTATTTTTTATATTTTATTGCTTGCAAATATTTTATCTATATTCAAAATTATTGAAATTATACAAAATTATGAATGTAGATTTTACATAATTTTGAAAATGGTTTGTAAAAGTTTATTATACTACTATTACTTCTTATATTTTAATTGCTTGTCAATATTATCACATAAACAATAATTTATTCATTTAAAAAAAAAATTTGATCATATGTTGAATATCATATTTATGTGTAAATTATCAATTGATGTTGATTGTTTGCTATTGATGTACAAGTGTTGATTATTTGAATGTCTCAAAAGATGAGAATTCCTAAATCAAACATTACAACGTCATCAAACATCAAACATTTACCTTTAAATCAAATAAAATTTTTCAAGAATAACTATCTAGATAATTCTCATATTCTAAATATCTTCAGTTGAGAACTATCATCAAAGAAATGAAATGTTTTTTCTCATTCATTAAACATGAGTTTGTTATTGCTCTTTTAAATGTACAATACTCCTTTTGTTGGGAGTTATCTCCAAGTTCTGCGGAGATTAAAATGAAATCTGACTTTTTTAATCGTTTTCAATGAAATTAATATTGCCGTTGTTGCAGCTAAAACTTGACATTTGTGGTTGATGTTGACACAATTACTTTTTACTCCAATATCATTGTTCTATTTCTCATCATTGTCATTAAATATGGTAATTTGTTCATTTAATCTACCATAAAATTCAATCTACTGTTTTTTTAAAAATTAAAGTTGATGTAATGAACTATTTTTTAACCACCTAACTATCAACATCCAACGCATGGACATCAAGTAACAACTCTTTGAAGCAATATAATCAATAATTTTTAAAAGATATGATCATAATGATTCACACAACTTTGACTAAAACCCACCTTCATTTTTTCCATCGACATTTTGTTTCATTTCCTTACTAATACTAGATATATAAATTCAATCTAAACTCTAGAAGAATGAAGAATGAATAAGAGGCATTTAGAGTTTTAATATGTTGTTCAAGCAAAGGTATACCGCATGTTAGCATCCCATATTGCAACCTCTTTTAATCAATATTGTCACACCTCTTATTTGAGGGTGACAACGGGTATCAACTCTTCTCAATTTTTATGGGATTGACTTCAAATGCGCCATTGCAATAAAGTGCAAAATCACGTTACAAATATTTGTTGCCATAGAATATTTTGCAAAAACAAAGGTTTATCAAATTGTTGCATAAAAGGAACTAAAAAATAATTCGTATTGCCAGTCATAAACTATAAGTTTTATTACACCATAACATTGTGGTGTTTAGTGTTCTTGCAATATAAAAGAATTTGATAATGTGAAGTGATGTGATATTATATGCTCATGTTGTTTGTAAGTTATTTGATATGGATTATGTGAATATGTATCATACTAAATGCTAAATAATTTTCATTACAGTATTATCAAGCCTGAAACACAATTGAGTGGACACGTAGATTTATACGGTGCCTAGGTGGCATGAAAGAAATTCCAATAGCTTTAAAAGTAATAGGACATTGCACTCGCGGAGGTTACAGTGAGCCACCTACAACTCTTTAATGGAAAAGAATCCAGTTGTTGCACAAGATTGAAATGTTCTCTTTCCTCTAAGTCATGAGCAGCAGATGTGGTCCGCTTCCTGAAATCATAGACGCGGCGATCAAGCAACGGATGGAAATTGTCAACAATGATGTACATCGTCACGATGGTACGCTCTACGCTGTAAACTATCGTACGCAGCAACTAACAATAAACTGGGAAAAACAGGCCCATCATCTCGCAAGTGATTGCACTATTTGAGTACTGTTGGATCAATAATTGCACGAAGAATCAGTTCAGATCGGACGGAAAACAAAATCCAAATGTAGGCTTCTGTACAGTACTGACAAGCTCTAGGACAAGCCGAGTCTAAAACCCTTGAGCTGCCTTCACAGTTACCAATTTCTGACTATTAACAAGGGGGAGAAATTTCTCATGGCACTTATGCCGAACGTCGAGCACACCTCGTTCATAAGGTTTAGAAAAGTGTTTGTTCACGCTCTTTCGAAATGGACTCGACATCATCGAGACTTCCGGCTGGATTGGGAAGTCAATGGGATAAATACTAGGAATTTGGGAGGACGACAGCAGAGTCCCGGCAGAGTTTCTAGTATACAGCAGGGATGCCGTTTTTTTAGCTCACTTTGTGGTCGAAGACATTCGACTCGCGAGTTGCTGCTGGAGTCAGTCGCTTAACGGACGACGATGACGACGAGCAAGACCTTGGTAAATGCATGTTTCATGTCCAACCTGTCGGTACTCTGACAAAGTTCGTAACGCAAGAGTAATCATAATAGCGGATTGACACGCTTTGGTTCTTGATTTGATGTACGGTACAGCTTTCTCCCTTCCCACAGCGGTCGTCAGGAGTGACTTGGTCGCGTTCTTTCTGTAAATGCGAGGTTCGTCTCCGGCTCCAGCTACTGCTACTGCAGTACACACTTCTTTTCTTCGGTGTCAAGTACACTGTACAATAGAACGACAAATGATCTTTTCGTGTCGCGGTTTTCGCTCTATCTCTGTGGAGCTGAAGGAGCTGACAACGTCCGACAATTGCGTACCCAGTTCCTTGAATCGATTGAAACATCGATGCTTTCGTCCAATTCGTTTATCGATCTGATCACTAGCTAGGTCATCAGTTGGAAGCAGTCTTTCGTCAACTTCATCAGCTAACAACGGCGTGTCACATCTGAATCTTCAATCGGATCATTCTTCTTTTCGGCCCATTTAGGAAATACCACATCTGGCGTGATGCGTGCAATTAAATTCATCAGATTATACACCTCAGTGAACCGACACTCGTAGACTTCAGACGAAGTCTACTTTGACCTCACGAAATTTACATGAAATTTGAGATAGAGGAAAGGTCTCACCTGTGGTTGGCCTCTACTGGTGTCTTTTACTACTGTGCACATCTTTCGGAGTACTAGATGGAGGGGATCGACATCAATCTCTGCTGGAGAGGAACAGACAACATGCTGTATCAGGTCTTTAATGCTTGGACTGGGGGTATGGCTCATGCTGTATCAGGTCTTTAATGCTTGGACTGGGGGTATGGCTCATTATGGCGGACTGAGTGCAGATGCGAGGAATGGTGCAGTTGGGAATTGCAGGCAAACAATTGTCTTCACAGTGATGGCGAACGTTTGCGGCCTGACTGACGACGGGAAACTGACTCGTTTCAACATCGCCGTGGCGGCTGGGGCCCAGACGGAGTAGTTCTCGCATCTGTATCAGCAGACATTCATTAATGGTCTGGCATCACTCGAGTGAATGAAAGACCGACAGAAAGACTTGTTTCTTCGCGTACACACATGCCGTACGAAATTCTCAACCGCTCCGTTTGATCTCCTTCTGATTCCCAGTCCGCAGGGTCGTGCATGGGAAGCGTCCTCTCTCTCCCGACCCGCACTACCTCCTCCTTCACCTCTGCGTGCGAAACGAAACATGAGCAACCAGCAGCATTGTAAATCGTGGCCCCACACCCTCTCGAACCCCTCGAAGCTGGCTGCTTGTTTGGTAACTGGCTCAGGCTCCGGGTGAGACCGTTGGCCGACAATCGTCATCGGTCACTCCTATTCTCGAACATGGGAGGGTTTATTGCAGTATTTCCTCAGCGGATACTTTCGATCTCCAGCACTCCTCAACTGCTTATCCACATGCGTTGTTTTCGAAGAATGCCGCTATTGACAAGTAAAATGTGTCCGGTGTAACATCGACGATTCAATTGCATCACTTTCAAAGTCAGCTAACGAACATTTTACTTTAAATTCGTCATTCACGACACTATAACTCAGCTTACAATTCGACGAGCTGGCTGTGATGTCATAGTCGTCGAGAATCCAAATCGACGTTCATGGACAAGATTTGTTTCATACATATCGTCATATGGTCAGACAGTAGCCGGTCCCAACAAGAGCACAGCTCCCAAACAATCGAGCAGCTCGTTCATACATGCACATTCCATATGGACAACTCCGGAAGGACAAGACAGCACGGGTCTGATCTCGAAGCTCGATCGATGGACAGACTTGGTTGGGGAAACAGATCGAAGGAGAAAGTGTGAAAGAATTGAGACGAGACGAGACGAGACAAAATGAGAGCCGGTTTGGTGATAAATGTTATGCGTAGATTGAAATTCTGGAAGTCATCAGCAAAGAATGTACAGGCTCGCTCAGCGACGGCGGAACGCAGAGCACCGGCTGCTGCCGGGGCGGGGAGGTTCCGGAGTCGGGCGAAGCGTAGCAAGTTCAGGAGCTCGAGCGATTCCTGCAAGGTCGGGTCGGGTCGGGTCACATAATCATCATCATCATCATCATGTGGACGACGTCGTCGAATCGCGCTACTACATCTTCAAAGTATAGACGCATTTGAAATCTCTGAGAGTGGTGTTGGAGATGATCAAATTGGCGGAGCAGTCGCTCGTGGAGATGGCGTGTCGCTTGAAGATGTTGATCACGTTCAGCCGCCCACGGATCCTGGAGTAAGTGGACACGGGAATGATCCCCGCCGTGACATCGCCGGTGAGATTGGCGTCATTGGGCACGTCCACCGCTTTGATCTCCAGGTACGTGGAAAACTCCGACGACTTCTTGGCCTCGACCTTGCCTGCAGGGATGGCCGCACGACCCACCTCGAGCCCGCGGTAAAACAGATACGTGCTGCTGTTCTCGTACTTGAAGCTCGCCACGTTCGGATTGCGGACTGTCACGTTGAGGTGCAGCGAGACGTCCAGCCTCCAGCTCAGGCGAATTGGGTCGAGGCTGGCCGCGAAGCTCTGCAGAGACATTCCCGTGACAGTGATCCGAGGGTCTTTGGCCTTGAAGACCGTGAAGCTGAGGATGAGGATGAGAATGACGAACGCCAGGAGCAGGGCGGTGCTTATTCCGCAGCAAATATGGCACGCCCTCCTCCGGTACAGCGGCAGCGGGACCTTCACCTCAGCGTCCTCCGAAGCCACGGACGACGACGCGTGAGGCTTGATCGACACCTTCTCCTCGTCCTTGGCGGCTCCGCCCATGGTCGTGGTCGTCGGATCTCTCTGCTACTAGTGCAGTGCTGCTGCTGGTGTAAATTTCCGGAGCAGTTTTTTTTTGTTTCGGTCCCGTTTCGGGGGCTGCCTCGATCTGACAACTCGTCGCAGATATGGTCGCTCGCCCGCAGCACCCGTCGGGCAGTCGACGATGCGAGATGGGATGCAACGACGCACGCACTCGCTCCGCTGGCCCACGCAGGCACACACTGCAATTTCGATTATGGCCTGAAGAATGAATGATTTCTGTTTCTAAGAATATTGATTGACTCGAGATTGATTGGCTCTGTCCGGCACGAAGCCCTCGATCTGCTCGGCTTCGACCAGAGCAAAAGAATGAATGAGTGCGAGGAGGAAATGAAGGAAGGGGGGGAGGGGAAATCAAAACGGTTTTTTCGCTCGGTTGCCTCGAAGCTCACTTCACTCACACGCAGGCTCTGCACACTTTTGCAAAAAGAATGAACGAAGAAAGAAAAGGAGAGGGAGAGAGCCCAGATAATGCAGATGCTGAAAGGAAAGAAATGTGGCAGAGGGATGGATGAATGAATAAACGAAAGATTTCGCGCCGCGGAACGACGACCGAACGAACACGCGCTATCCTCCGAGCTCTTCCTTCGAGCTGCTTAGATTGACCCGCCCTGCTCCCACCTCGTCACCGGAGAGCTGAAGAGCGACAACAACGACAACAAGAGGTTTGACTCGGAGCTATTTACTGTTCCACAATAGCACCAGCAGAGCACCAGCAGAGCACCGTGCCGCTCGCTCGCTCGCCCGGACGACGTGAGAACAAAAGTGGGGCAGATCTGCAGAGAAGTATAAAGCCTCGAGAGAACGCAGTATCTCGTGGGACTGACTGCACACCAGCCGCAGGCGGCATGAGCCGAGCTAGCTCAAGAGTAGAGTAGATGGAATGAGTGAGAGAGTGAGTGGCAAGAGCAGCGGAGCAGATGTAAGTCAGCAAGCAGCAGAGAGGAGAGGAGGTGTTGCGATAGATTGATAGATAGATGGATAGATGGATGGTGGTGGTGGGGATCCACGACGACCCGGGCTGTCAACGACCGTCAGACGAAGAGGTTGGACAGAGAGGGCAGAGTAGAGCAGAGCAGGGCATGGCATGGCAAGTCCGCAGGTCCAAATGTGCAACTGTACTTCGGTCGTCCGCCGCTGCCAGGTAGTAGTAGGTGTTGTCCAGAAGATCGTTGAAAAATGGAGGATCGAAATGAATCAGGTAGGTAATGTCATTGAATGATGATGAGAATACAAGGCCTCAATACGACACAGGCATTGTGGAGTGGATGGAAAAAACGAGGAAGCGCGAGAAGAAGAAGAAGCCGGGTCTGCGTCGTGGTGATGGTGGTGGTGGAAGTAAACCGCAATGGCTGGACTGTTGCGGAGTGCAGTGGAGAGAGAGAGAGAGTGTGTAAGAGAAGGGAAGGGAGAGATGGCGAATGATGATGGAGATGGAGATGGGGAATATGAGAATGGGAGCAGTAATGACACTTTTTTAGGGGGGCTCGCTCCTCCCCCCACCGGCAACGGCTCTCGACTAGCGGGGATCGGGTGCTATACGGGAAGTTCAGTACGATTTATGCGTTGGCGAGATGCAACCTTGTGCATGGACTTGCCCATCGATGGGACCCGGTGGATGGGCTTGCCGGTGAGGCACCAGTGCCAAAGGTGGCCCAGTAAATAGAAGAGCAAGCAGAGGACGATGATCATAATCATTCTGGCGGTCCTGACTAGTCGACTGCACCTGCGGCCGCAGACCCAACGAAATTAGGCGGAGGCTGTGACGGGACGACGAATGGAATGGGCTGCGGATGCCGATCGCGCCGCTGCCGAGCCTACACCAGGCCAGCTACGAGTCGGCCAATGCTGCCTACGCCCTCGCGCTATGACGCTTGTCGGAAATGCGCCTCAGACTGGCGCTGTCATAATGATCTTACAACGGTCCCTTGCCCTTTTCCTTTTCCGTGGCCAGATCAGTTTCGTCTAATTCTCCTCGCCTCTCGTCTCCTCTCCCAGGGTCGTACTTCCAGAGACCAGGCCCGCCCTCCCGTCCTCCCTCCCTCGGATGGGTCCGTCAGTCAGTCACTCTGCAGCTGCTGCTGCTGCTGAGGCTGCGGCTGGTGGCTCTGCTGCGTTTCCCGACCTCGCCTGGTGGCACTCCTGCTCTCGACGCCTCAGATCTGCCAGACTAGACCGAAGAGCGGAGCAGAGTTCCGTCCTGGGACGAGCAGCGGAGCTCTGATCTGAGAGTAGAAGGACACTGCAGTGCGCTAAGTGCAGCCAGGCGCAGAGCAGAGCAGCTTCAATTCTCTCAGATCTCCTCCACCTTGCAATTGGAGACCCGCGGGCCTAGTCTTCAATGTTTGCGATGCCTGACATTTTGCATTTGTTTAAAGCCGACGCGGGCGACGTGGGCCGACGAGAAAAGTAGGTTCCTTCGGGATATTACTATTTTACCTCCGCTCTTACATCATGTGCCGCTGGTGACATTCCCATTTTCCCCCTTGCCTTTGCCCTTGACCGGCCTCCTCCCTCTTCCTTTTCCAGATTCTCTGTCCCTCCCTTCCTCCCTCCCTCTGCCTCCCTTCCTGCCCGCCCTCCCTTCCAACATGTTGGGTTGACTCCATTAAACCTCTTCTCGACTGCGTGAATGCTTTTGTTTTCTCCAATATTGCTGTCCCGGTTTCCCTTTTTTTGGCTCTTTCGGCTCTCTTACATTTATTGGAAAGGAGCTCCGCATTTCCTCTCTGAGCACAAGTTCTTGGGAAGGTGTGACGCTGTCGATCTATGAATAAATCGACTGCGCCAACTTCTCTCTGCGATCCCTGTACTGCCCCCCATTTACTGCGAAAAGGTTTAATCCTGAACTTTCAAGGTTCCGCCATCATTTAAAGAAGGATTTTGACTTACCGAATTTTTTATGTATATGTGGACCTACATCAATAACTTATTCTCCCCGATGCTATCCACGAACTCCGAAATGTTTTGATCCGAGATTGTCTCCCGTATTTTGAGAAAGGTATCGAAGTGAACACAGAAAGCACTGACCACAAATAGTTATCGGCAAATTGTCGATGTTCTACTGTGAGCTCCCCTGGGGTCGGCATCAGGGAGGGAGACACGGACTGGGCTGGGCGACAAACCTATCTGGGTGACCGCAGTTTACAAACACAGAAGTGCGTTAGGCTTTTACAAACACGCTCATGATTTTCTTTTAAGTTCTGAATTGGGAACTTCAGGGAAATACTCAAGCATTCCATGTGACTCAGATGGTATCTCTAACCACCGACATCGTCTTAGTTGTGCCCAAAAGGCAGATGTTTTCAATTGGTTCCTCCTTTCGCTGCAACTGCATGTATGTTGCATGATGAGACGAGGAGGAATTGCTGCCTCTTCCTCAGAAAAAAATACGTTTCGAAGAGGAGTTGCTGCATTTTCCTTGAGAAAAAAATATATCGACGAGGCATTGCTGCATTAACTTTGAGAAAACAAAAGTTTAGCATTTCACCATTGCAGATTCTCAGGGTGCATTGGTACCTTTTCAGAGGTCCGATCACTTGAATAGATTATCAAATTCAGCTCAGAAATGATTAAAAAAAATTCACCACTTTTTAATTCAATTAGCAATCTATTATACGTCTTTACCAACTGGCATACCCGCAAGTCAGGGTGAAAATCATCAAACTTCAGTGACAATAGAGTCTAATGTCGTCGTGGGTCTAATAATTAGACCCACGAACTCTCTCAAATTCATTGGACTAAGAAGCTCCTAGGTTCTAGATTTGCAAACTTAAACTAACAGCCTGTAATATGGGGCAAAATTTGTTGAGTCTCTAAAAGGCTCACAATGCGGCAAAATGTAATGCTTGATTTATATGATCAATCATGAGCATACCGTCTTCTTCTGATGTCTTGTGTGCAGACCTTCTTCCATCACTATCCAGGGAGTTGCACCATTTCATCTCGTCTAGAAACGGGGAACGGGCTGAAGTCACCACCAAAAGTGCTTCAAGAGCAAGGGTCGAAACGCATGCGTCTCTATTTTGAAAGAGGAGAACTGAATATGATGATCCTATTTTCCAATGTCCTCGGAGTCTCACGATCAGCCTACATGCTGGACCTCTTTGATAAATGATACCTTCTCTTTTGATTAAGATATATATATATATATATATATGAATAGTATTATAGAAAAATTATGTTTCTAGGACTCGAGAATGAAAACTCGTGGAGTGAAAATTGTCTCCTCTCTTCTCCGGGCTTTGAGAAGTTGGGTACTCTGCTGTTGGCCAAAAATATCTGATTTCTCGAAGTAATGAGAAGTGAAAATCTGGGATGTACATCGAGAGGGAAATGATTACCCGGGTGGTAAATCCGGTACGAGGACGTGGGCGTACTCATGCGTGACTTCACTCCGGCAGTGGGGCCGACAAGACCTTTTGGACCCTTCATGGGTTTCGCACAATCCAGCTAGCTGAAGCCGAGACGAGCTTTTAGCTCCGCTACACTTGCTCCTAAAGCGACCACTTCCGACTATAGCAGGCCTCCTGTAGCTCCACTACATTGGGGGCCCTCTGCTACAATCCAGAGTGCAAATTCTCCCACCCACGAGACTTCTCGTGTGAGCAGAGACCAGTTCGTATTTCTATTTTTATATTCGTTTCCGTTCGAGGAATCTTAAAGAGCATTCAGTGCCGAATGATTTTTCCCCTCATTGTCAACGTAATGAGTGGGTTTATATTGCTGGACCATCGAACATTTGCAAATTGTATTGAAGAATGACGATGCTTGCGTCATGTCGAATACGTTTTCCCGTGGGAGTTCTTGGGGACTGCGTTGAAACTAGCCGAACGATATGCAAACGAATGAACACGACGCTCTTTCATGATTAAGAATTTCTCTGAAAACGTTATTCAGTTGTAGAGATGACGAGGATCAAACAAAAAAAAATCCCCTTCCTCCTCCTCTTCCTCCTCCTCCTCCTCTTCGGCTCCAAAGGAGTTGCTTGAGCCTCATAATCATCCGTCAATAAAAGTGGTTGCTGAGTATTCGGCAACGATGGTTGTTGGCCTCAACCATCTGAAAGTTCATTTTTCTTTCATTGTCTGGGCTCTTAGACGGATTCTCAACCACTCCGGTAGAACGCAGACAGATCCACATCACTGTCATTCACCATCCATAGCATCCTGGTCTTTGGTTCTCTCCTTCAATTGTGTAGTCCTCTAGACAGTCATCTTTCCAAGCAAATTGGAAAATAGCTCCTGCGATTGCCGTTTGCGAGTAACGAGTTTTGAAAATAAACTCAATCTCAAATGAGACTCATTGTCCGAATTATACAAGGGTACATGTCATTTATAAATGATGAGGTCTAATTATCCCAAAGTCACAGATGGAGTTGCGGTGAACGTAGCATTAGCTGCCCAGTATAGGAGTTTATATGAAGAAATAGTATGTGTTCATTTTGAGTTGGAGTTTTTGCTTTGGTTTTGACTTATCTTTGAGGGAATAAGAAACGATATCAAACTGTTTTTAAAAAACTATCTTCATAATATTTTCTATCTTAGTGTATGCAGCGTGTATTTATTTCCCTTCGGAGAATATGAATGGTGTCATCCATACCACAAAAATCATGACACATGTGGATTTTTAGGATACCCACGTTGCAAAAATACTCTACCCTATCCTCTGGTTTCAACTCTGAATGAGTTGATGAATATTTCTCAACTGATTTTTTACATTGACGCATGTTGATAAAAAAATTATTAATCCTAACACCAGGATGAAACAATCCAGCACAAAATGTTTCCACTTGTTACATAATCAATCACAGAATACTAAAGAAATGGTTGGTCATAAATTTGGAGAGTTAACATCTACAAGGAAAACCTCCTCCTTAGATTGGAAAGCTTTTTTCCTAGAAACCCAAGATGAAGCCAATAGAGAGTATGTGATATTAAATTATGTCACAAAACAATTCGAATCCAATCCGACTCCATCTGAATCGCAGTTCAGATTCATCAAATTGCAATAAAGAAAAAACATATTTGCTTCAACCAATAATATTTACTTGTGCGTATATATATGTATATAGTTTTCACTGCATGGAAGTAATACTTGTATGAAGTGGAACTAAAAATTTTGATTTAAATTTTTGTAAACAAAATGGAATTATAATTATCATCTAGTCGGCACATAATGATTTTTTTAATGAAATTAAATTATCATCAACAGTTCAATATATTTTCTTCAACCAAAAAAACGGTCATGCATGTCATTATTTGAATATCTAGTTTGTATGAATTGAAGTAGATGCTCTTGAAATGTTAAAATCAATTATAGATTTTTTATTTTCTAAATTTAAAAAAAAATCCATAACAATATATATTAATATTAGATAAATAATAAGTAGATAAATCATTATTTTTTCAAAAGAAAATGCAAATATCATATTTGACAATCTTTGAATTTATATTGATATATCCTGTATATTTTACATTCAAATGCTTCAAGTTTTTCACTTTAAACCACTAAAATTAAAGTGACTTCAAACGCTACTATATGACTTCCATATGCTTTCTTGTCATTATGGCGATACCAAACATACATGGCGATGACTTTGATACTTGTCACAACCTTTATCTCTTACACTTCCATGGCGAAGACAGACCATTCCATTATACAATAAACATTCGCTTAAATCTACATTATGATTTGAAAAATCCAATGCGGACTTAACCTAGATGCAGATTTGAGGTTCTTAGGAGCAAAAGTTGTTCGTTGATCAAACCCAAGTCTTTGACACTGTTTTATTCTGTGAAATGAGTTTATGATCCGTCAAGCCCAAAAGCGTTGACATTCGTATCAACGATTCGCAGCGAATGGAGATAATCTCATTGTTAGAAAAGCAAAATCCGCTTTCAATGCGTAATATTGCTTGTCAATTTGGAGTGGATGTGAATACATTTTAGAAGCTGAATTCCAACAAAGACAAAATTTAAAGCTAAAGTAAATCAAGCTACTCAAGAATCCACATTTTGTGCATCTCATGGGACGTTTTCTGAACTCGAATAGAGACTACTCGAGTGAATTGAAGCTTGTTGTCGTATGTAATTTGCATTGGCTTCCAATATTATTTGTTATAAGGCAAAAATTATTGTCTTCACTTTAGAAATACAAAAGGAGAAATTCAAGGCTTCTTGGAGATTGTATGCTAGGTTACGGCACCGACACAAATTGAACTCCATCAATCTTTTTGAGGAAAGCGGAGAAGTTGACAAAACGATCCTGAAATTATCAAAGCTCTTGAAGAGTTGGATTCTGTTATTGATCAGTATGACCCATCTTAAGTTTACAACATGGATGAAAAAACCTTGTTCTTTGGACTTGTTACTCCCTATACAATTCTTTTTTCAAGCAAAAATGTTTCTACAGTTTGAGAAAGAAAAAGGTCAAAATCATGTGTAAGTTTTGTTGTCTACTACAATGCTACGGGGACAGACTGAGTACTAATGACCATGATTGAAAAAGCCAAAGAGCCCGAGTGTATTGCCAAAAATTCTTGATGAATTCCATACATACAACAAAAGAATGCTTGGATTGACGTTGAAAACTTTAACACATGGTTCGATGAAATTTTTGAGCCTTTTATGCAAAAACGCATAGGCCATAAAGTGCTATTGATTTTGGACCGCGCGCAAGGTCATGTAAAACTATTTGAGCGAAACAAAATCATATACATATTTTTTATATGATGTAATTTATCATTTCCATCTAAATCATCGGGTTAAAATGAAAGATTTACAAAGAGAGGCTTTATCTCATTGTTTTCAGTCCTTCCGGCTGTCGTCCAACGCGTCATCCATAAGAAAGACTTACTTTTATGTATTTATTTCTTGTTCCTTATCTGTTATGTTCAGATCAATAATAATAAAAATTCCTATTCTTATTCTTTATTTCTCTTTTAGATACAATTTGTGTGGTGTTTTTCCCTCCCAACGTCACGTTGTGGAAACAATTCATGAACATGAGAAAAATTGCTGCCATTAAAAAATGAAACAAGTATCTACTGATCAAGGACATCATCGCTTATCATGATACTCATGAAGACATAAAAGAGCAATTAGATTCTGCTTCATCAAACATGAAACTAGATGTTGCATGAGTTGTTTACGACAGTATGCGTCATTTGCGTGACGTTGATAATTTTGTTTATATTGCATTGAATGACATTTCACTAAAAAGTTTGAAAAAATTATTTCAAGAAAACTGATATCATTTTTAGTTTTTGCAATATCAACAATAAAGTCATAAATGATAATAATCGCAACGAGATTGTGGATTTGTTTCAAAGTTGCTTCATAATCGTTAATGATGTCTATGATTTAAATCTTTGCGCTGAGGTCCAATAGTATTTTGACGACAATAATGATAAATCCCACTTTTGCAAGAACGCTTTGATTGAGAAGATTGAGGATGCAATGACAAACACTTTCACCATTGTTATTGAAGAGGGATCTTAGTACACCTCGGGCCGGTGAGGACGGCATAAATGTCCCTCACGCCGCCGGCCTGAGATGCGCGCCTGGGTGACCGGTCATCGGTTTTGTGGTGTTTGCTTTTCGGGAAGAAGTGCCAAATTAAAACGATCACTTTATGGATCAATCGTACATTTTTGCAATAATAAATAGGAAAGGGACAAGCCAACGACAATGAAAGTGAATTCAAAGTTTGTGCACAGGTGTCACTTCCTTGACAAATCACAAATCTAGACTTCACTGGCACTGCCACTCCTGAACTCAAATTGCTACCACTCACTACAGTGAGGGATCATGAAACGCGGGGCAAGGCCGAAGTTAAAATCCGATCTGCTCGATGTACCGACACGAGAAGTATTAGAATTTGATGATCATCTCTATACAGTGAAAGTCAATCAGTTTGCAAAGCCTTGAATGTCAGTGAAGTGTTAGTTGACCTACGGGATATGGAAACAATGAAACAATGACTCACTACTAAATGTTATCAATTTGGTCTGGTCAATGGAGAGGTCAGCATTGGTCAATGAGTCTACATTTTTGTCATCAAAGCAAATATTTTCAAACCAAATCAGCATTGTTCACGTTTCGCCGCATCTTGCAAGACGGCCGGTCAGCATTGTTCACGTTTCGCCGCATCTTGCAAGACGGCTGGTCAACAATTACTCGCGAGGACATGACAAAGAGCTGTCAAACAACTCTATTCGACTGTATGCATTGAATAAGTCAAAAAATGTTGATCCGGTTTTTTTGAAAGAAATTATGCGAATTTAACCGGAATGCAAACTTATATAAATGCGGACTTAAGCAAATGTTTATTGTATGCTACGGCTAATTGATTCAAGAACAAATAAGTTCACTTCAAAACGTTTACATTCACCAAAACAAAAAAATATTTTTTTGAACTTTTTTTAAAATGTCGTTGAGAGCTAAGATACACATTACTTAAAAATACCAAGCTAATTTTACTACGAATAACTTGAGTTACACTAACTTGAGTTAAGAAGACTCAAGTTAACTCTTTATATTCATCCCATGACTTATGTATTTGATCCATAAGCAATATAATTTTTTTCTGCCAAAATTTTAGAAAAAAAATTATCACATACATCCCTCTATGAACTAAAACTAATTAAAATTAAATCGTATCTAAAACATGATGAAATAAAATCATGAAAAATTTAAAACATGATAAAGTAAAATTTCTAATAAACTGTATATGTGCTCATTATGTGATTCCTGCATAATTGTAAATTATATGCTAAAAATTTCTAAAACATCGATGTTTTTTGCTGCATTGAATTTATCATTAATTTTGACTGATTCATACCTCTATCAAAAGACTCATCTATGATAAAATGATATGTGATGTTGATGTGCTTTATCAAAATATTTATAACTTGATTTGACTATTGTAGGTTTTTTCTAGTTTATATCTTTTCTATACTCAGCATGTATTAAGTCCAAAATATTTTTGACAATATCTAATAATACATCAAAGGAAATATATATTTGTCTAATTTTAAGATAATTGAAATTCACTTCAAATTATTTCAGTCTAGCTTTCTTGAATTTGACAGGTATGTGTTCATCTTATTAATAGCTAGAACACTATTAGATTTGACATGTGAGACAAAACAAGAAAATCAAAAAACAACCGACATGCAAATATGTGTTTCATCCAAGCTCTGGCTACGTCCACGGGAACATTGAGGTCTCTACTCAAAGAACCTTCAAACTGTTGAAGATGAGTTGCGTCTTATTCTCTCATATATATGTGCAACCTAAATCTTAGGAATTACTCAACTAGGTTAACTAATCTTAGTCCAAATTCAATTTAGGTTAATTCAAATTTACCTTGAGACATGATTTAACCCTAAGATGATGTACATCATCAAATACATAAGTTCATCAATTGATATGCTACAAAAAGCTTAAAATATGGTAAGATTAGTTAAAAAATTTACCATGTTGATTTTTTCAAGCACGGGCTTAACTTAGTTTATATCAGGTAAGCATAGTTTTTTTTTCAAATATTTATTAATTCATACCTAATATACTTTTGAAATTAGTCAATTTTGAATGCAAACTTCAATTGATTTTTGCATATAAAATTGGAAATTGCTATCTTTTTTTTTAAAAAATTTCATCTACATAAAATATCAAAATAATCAAACTAAATATATGTTTAGTCATCTTTTTATGTGTACATATGTATCAAAATTATCAATTACAAGTTTTTGCATTTACATGAACTCATCAAAACTTAAATTTCATTCCCTAAAAGATTGCTATATTTCATAAAATTAGTTCAGAAATTTGGAATCCAGTTTCTAAAATTTAATGTTAAATTTTTTTATTGATGTTGTAAATTATTTTAAAAAAATTTAATCTAAAATCTATTAAATCTAAAAATAAATCAAATAATGCAACAAGTAAACATGTCATTTAAATTATTGCACATTGTGCTTAATATGAAATAACTTTGTTATAATTCTTGTGAAATGAGTTTAATCATCAATCTGTATATGAAAAAAAATCTCCATTGTTCAAATTTATTTATTTACTCATATGTGATCAACAAACTTGTATTTTTATTTGAAAAAGTTCACTAACTTTCATGTTTTGTTTTCAATCAAAAAATCTCATCTCAAGCTTGTAGCAACATTTATCAAGATTATGTATCAAAACTTAAGTTTTTCTATGATAAAAGTATATTTATATTTCAAACTTATTTCATGCTTGTAGCAATATTTATCAAAATTATGTATCAAAACTTTAGTTTTTCTATGATAAAAGTATTTTTATGTTTCAAAATTAATACATTATCATCATTAGATTTATTTTCAAAATCGTGACTTCAAGAATAGATGAATCATTTCATATTTCAGATATTGCGAAGAGTTATAATTCAAGTATATAATACGTTAGTTAACATATTTGTATAGTTTTTTGAAGCTCACAAAAAACAAATTGTTACTTCCATTTATGCTTGCAATATGTTCTATTGAGCAGGTGTTAGTATTAACTTAAATCTAAATTCAACTTAAATATTTTAATCATAGTTAGTATTAGGTTTTGTTATTATGTGTACTACATATGGGTTTATGATAGCTCATCATAATCCATAAGATTGAAATTCATCTGTGTCCAAACACTGAACCTGTGTCTAAACACTCTTTCATACAATCTTTTCATTTACCTCTTTAGATCAACACTCATTGATATTCCAAGATGATTTTCAAAATGTAACTTTCATGAATGAAACAACGTCTAACACGACAGATTCTTCAACTTTTCTACAACTACAAACATAGAGCTACAAGGTTTTTAGTTTTTGTTTGCATAGCGATCTTCTATTAAGTTGTACACCACTATTATGTCCTGCATTTTGCAATTAAGATTATTATTGTTTCTCTTGAATCATTTTTGACATGTTATGTTTCAAACCTAGAATTTGATTGTTTTCTTATCTAGCTTCACCACCTTGATTTTTAAATACATCTCAATTATAACAATGTAACTCTTCAAGTAAGATTTGTTGCAAATTTTAACAAAGTACACAACTTTTTGACACCTGATTTTTTAATCAATTGAAGTTTGCAGAAATAAAGATTTATGATAAGGTTTGCAATCAATTTTTTTGAATTTTTAACAAATACAAAACAAGTATATACATCAAACGGAATTGTTGTACATGGTTTGCCATCGCTTGGCAGTGGCAAACCATGTCAAATCCTCAAATCATAAAATATTGATTATAACATGTGTCATATTACATATAATTAAAATTAGATTAGATCATTTTTCTAAAAAATTAATATATTTTTTCAAATATTTTGAAATTCTAAATTGATTTTTTTTTATTTGAAATTTTTTGGTAAAATTTCAATGATTTTGTTTGAAATGAAATAATAGTTGTGAGAAAATATTCAAATTTTAAAAAAATGTACATGGGCATTAATAAATTTAAGTCAATTTATAATTGATTCTATTACTAGCTTATTTAATTTGAGCATTTTTTACATTTCTTAAATCATTAGAATATGAAATGAAACCAAAATTAAAATATTTGAATGAATATATTTTATGGCTAGTCAATATTTGAGTGAGAATTTAAATAAATAATTTTTTAAATAATATTTGAATTAAAATTATAAATATATTTTTAATTAAAATCAATACGATTTTTCTGAATTGGATTTGAATGAAGCAATTGTAAATTACACATTAGAAAAAAAATCCATCACTGATTTGATATCATGTATGTGAGTAGAATTTTTTAATGATTTTTTAAAATATTTTTTCCACTATTGTGTTGAATATATCTTTCTCCAATCAATTGATTTCAAAATCTTGATAACAATTTTTTATCTTCAAATCAAATGCAAAGATGTAATTTTGGTAACATATGATTATATAATCAATACTTAGAATTAATGTCATTAAGCTGATTTTTCACTTTAGATTAATTTTATTCATAAATACAATGAATGACAAAATTTTTTAATTCCATGCATAATAATTACAATATATAGAATTAGACTTCAAGATTGAATCTGATTAAAAAATTTATTATTATACTAAATATTCATACTTTTATAATTGCTTTCAGTGCATACTATCATCAATTAATTTGGAAATTATCACATAATTTCATCTTAATGTAATTATACTAGTGATTGAATATAAAAAAATTACATAAAAACAGATTTAGCATTTTATCAACTAAGTAATTTTCAGATAGTCTGTATATTAAAATTAAGCACAGTATGTGCTGATATGTATACTTATTAGTATTCAGCTGTGAAAATTATGTTATAATTATCTAATAAATGAAATTAATGTTTAAAAAAATATATAGAACTCAGTGATATTCATAATGTCATGGATTCTAAACAATAAATGATTTATACTATAAACTTATTTCTTAATGTAGTCTTTGAGTAAGTTATAAAGTCAAGAACATGTTTCATATTATTTAGTTGCAATGCTACTTTGATTATATTTCATAATCTTTCAAAAGAGATTTTGAAATGATGAAGTTGACCAGAAAAAAAGGACGACAAAATAGTTGTCAATTGCCAAAAAGTTCACCAATCTCGTCCGGCAAGATCATGGTTTTGTAATCTAGTTACAGTGAAACCTTTCTTCTTTTCTAAGTTGGTGCAATGATTTCTGCACTTACAAATTTAGCCCTGGGTCAAGGGAGTAAATGGAATAGTAGTATTAATAGGACAAAGCTCAAGTCAGCAGACTTGCATGCGTGACATGACAGGTTTGTTGCAATCTTGTCGATTGGCTAATGTTGCGATGAAATGAACACCTATTTCTGACTCCCGTCGAACCCCCTCAACGATAGAACTCCAATTTTACCATGCACCTTCTTCTTCTTCTTCTTCTTTGGTTTTTGGCCTGAATAATTTAGAATCTCGTGAGCACGTACGCCTTTCATCTTCTCCCTTGCACCCCTTTGTTTCTTGTTATGTACGCTGATTGCATTCGGATTTGGCTGTGCATTTCTCGTTAAGAGTATATCATATGAAGTAACGAAGGACACGACCTTGAGGAAAAGAGAATACGTTAAGAGTTTGTTCTGCGGCATAAAGAGATCCATCAATATCTGTCAAAGTTACAAAACGCTGGAACATTAGAATGACGACGGGCGATTCAGAACTTATCTTTTCTAGTGCCACTTCGAAGTAGGCTCCCGCACTCCTTTGGTCCAATTCCAATTCCAAGGATATTGCCCCATATGAAACCCTAAACTTGACCATTCCTTCGGAACTTAGCCTCATTTCTCGAGGAAATGAGTAACAATCTAGTTTGCAGATGCCTTTCTTCATGCGATATGTTTGACAAACTTTATTTTAGAGAGAGAAAACCAAGTAAGACAGCGAGATGGATGCGAAGACCAACATAGTTTCTGTAAGGAAGGCGTACCTCGCAACCCGCTCATTCAATTCTGACTAATTTCTTTTCTCTTTTTGTTCACCACGGACAGTTTTTATCATTTTTACTCTAGACCCATGAGTCCAACATGTTCAAACCTGGAGTCAGAGCAACATCGTCCCGTAAATACCTTCTGCCTTCCGTCTTGGGCTATCAAGTTCCTCTTTGATTCCTATACCTTTCAATCTTAACTAGTCGTCTGAATGTCTTATTCGTTTCAAAGTGTTCTTTTTACGTCTTAATTTTGAAAAATAGGAAGAAACTAAAAGAGGGGTTTTCTTCTCATCGAGAATTCATGGTTTTTAGGTGTAATGATAGGTACATGAAGGTCAATGCTTGGACGTTCTCGAAGCATGTGAAGATCTTAATTTTCTTCTATGTCGAAAAACCCTACGCTGTATACTGAAAATCACATTATTTGACATGACGGGTATCGCTCTCACTTTAGTAAGAATCAGAGGGAAAGCAGCTAATCATAAGGGTGGGAGACTTGGGAGGTTCATTTCCACATATCAAGCCCTACCATCTCTGAAGACTTGCCTTCCATCGACAGTAACACAGGGCCTTAATCATTAATAAGCTACTGCAAGCTGTAGGCGACCTTGTCTTATATTGCCCTTCTCTGTCCGAGTAGTATGTAGTATCATGAAAGCTCGATTGTTACTTTGTTGACAATACTAAAAGTCTATACTAGTTTCCCACATGGAGATTGAAACTGTGGTGAAGCCAGTCAGTACTAGTACGCTACAAGAATCCATAGTTTGGTTACATAGGTTCCTTTACACCTAATGTCCGTCGGAGTGTACTACACTCCTCAACCTCACCATCTAGATTCTGGTCGAATTGCCAGCAGCTGTCCATATAGACTGAAATACTTGTATATAGAGAACTGGAATGTTGCATGTCAGCAGCAGATCTTGAAGGAATGATGATAAGGGTGGGAATATAGTAGAAAATAATAGAGTAGAGGAATTTTGTGACAACATTAGTTTCTTGTGAAGTTCTCAATAAAAAGTAAATCAATCCACATGTAAACTTATTTCATCACATTACTTCGTAGCTGAAGAATATCGCGCGTAATTCTGCTGCCTAGGAAATGGTTGGGTGGTCAATGTCCTGATGACTATGACATTGAAGCCTTGAAATTTGAGATAGATGTAAAGATATGCACTCCACACGGAATCCATGATTGGTCGAACAATAAAGTGGTGTTGGATTCATTAGATTGTAAGATGTCAGAATTTCACCTTTGATAGGAGATTGGAAAACTGGATGTGTAAGAAAATGGGATGAGATATAAGTAGAAGACATGGATTAATAACAACTATGCCCATCAAATGTAAACCTCAGCGTTAGGATGACAACTAGAAACTATGATGTAATGGATTGTCCTGTTAAAGCATCATAAAACTAACTAGCACAGAGCAACATAGCAAATTGATATACACAGAGCCTATCTAAAAATACGCGTGATTCGTGAATCTCATGCTAGGTAAACGAGACGATAAAGTCTTTTATGAAAATCTATAAATATCCAATGTCATCTGTGACTTGCATTTATATATATATATATACTGGTAGCAGATTTTATAATTCAACTTTAACTAGGATTAAGTAAAAATTACAGATCAATGAAAAAAAAACTGTTTGTTAATTGAATAAAAAATTGACAAATAAAAAACAACACAATTAGCAAACATATATAAAATCAAATCTCCATATAAAGAATTTATATTTTCCATGTATGATCCACGAAAACAACGAGATATTTGTTAAAAATCTATAAGATATTCCCTGCGAGATCTTCCTCTTATTTTTAAATTGAATACCAAAAACTCTAATTCAACCTTCACTAATATTAAGTTTAAACCCAGCCTTAACTTATCACAAAATGAATCAAGATAATTCACATAATCATAACTGCTCAAAATCTAAACATTGTTGGCCGAGAGTGTAAAGTAAAGATCAAAACCTGACCATAGCGGAATACCTAGTGACTTCATGGAAAGCGGGATGAGTAATAACAAAGGACTGTAACAAAAGTTGAAGAACACAACATCAATTCAGGGGAGGAGAAGAGAGGACTCGAGGATGACTTTGTCTCAACTCCCTGATCGCCAACTCATTCTTGTAAGGGTCAACATAAAAACTACAGAGAAGTAAACACTAATATTCTAGAACACACTCATGAGGCCTCACGAGTGAAGACTACTATATTAGTACAGAAAAAGAGTTTACATAACTAAAGAAATAATCTGGTGCAAGGTACAAAACACCGCTTAGTGTGAAATGATTGTTTGAGTGCTTAAACCTTCAAAATTCATAATTCACACTTTGAACTCATCACAAAGCTAACAAAAGAGTTGACAGCAATTCTCAACTTCTTTTCAACATTCATCGCGTTGGTTTCCAATATTTGATTGATAATATTCAGAAACTCATATACGGTAGTAGGTGAGTATTATTGTCTCGCATAGCTTACGCAATCAGCAGATGTCGCTTGATATTTACATGAAACTCTACACAAAACTTACGGCTTCATCAATAATTCCAGCTGACATATATATACATCCTCACTTTGACAGAAACCACAAAGGCTCACTTAAAATACTACGTGTAAGTGTAAGTGTAAGTACTACGTGATTTCAATCCCAACCGTCTGGTCATTGTGCTTGATGGATATTTGCGTGAATTATCTTTACTAAAGAAGCATTCGCTATCTAACTGTACACTCAAACCCCTGACATCAGTTCTCGCAGTCTCTTGATCACTAAGAGAAGGATGGAGCAGACCATTGTAAAGTACCACCCATCCTAATCTGCAAATACGGCTTCTTGCACTGCTGGATACTTAGTTTCCAACACCATGGGGCTTCTCGAAAGTATTTGAATCACGGAATTCTTGGACTCTGTACTGGATAGTTTCAGCCATATGAGGCTGCACGAACATGTGGGTATCATCAAGTATTTCGAGAATAAACTTTTGGGCATTGGGCATGCTGTTGTTTAGATTGATAATGAACTGCGCCATCGGTATGTCACTGCATACAAAAACAAGACCAGCCTTCACTCAGCTTACGGAAGGGTAATTGAAATGTAGTTTACACTCAGCTTTAGATCTTCATGTGGGGAAAAACGATTTCATCCACTTGAACGTGACAAATTTACTACACTGGATGAGAAAAGGATGAGACCAAGCTGTGGACAATGTAAGAGGACCTGCGGCTACAGAATTATTCTATTTGATCATCTTAGCTTCTCAATGACAACAACAAACTACAAATTACGCTCGAATGTATCGACTTGCAAAATACAACATTAAGATGAGACTGTCTGCTTCATGGATAAGAACTGCATCGACAGCGAGGGATATATCCTGATGTGAAATCTTCGCCAAACATTTGAATGAACAAGATAGGGAGCAAACGATCTCTAATCATTCCACATTTTGAAACCTCAATTGCATCAATCGCAACTCAGAGCTCATTTGCGCTCCCTGTAAAAGACAGGCAATAGCAGAATAGATCTCACTACTCCGTCAACGACTCTACCGTCTTGAGAAGTGAAGCTAGCCCCGAAAACAAAATAGAATTACAAGGAAAACGAAAAAAAAAGTACCAGCTGATCAGCAAGCCCTTGACAGCTTCCACCATCTTGCCTCGTGTTCTATTCCGCTCTCAAATTTCAAATTCGAGGAGTACTCAGGACTTGATTATAGCTCAATTCGCTGTCACTGAGACTGCGATTTGATTACAACCTGAAAATATGATCGTCGGCTCGATCAGGGCACAAGTGCAATCGGGAGAGCTAGGTTAACGAACAAGTCAGGACTTCGAAGAAACGAGCCGCTTCGTGCAAAATAAATACAATTGGGCAACTCCAACGACTTACCCAATTTAGTTACTACTGAGACTAGCCGATCCCCGACATGCAAATAAAATAAAAATATCACTTTTATATTGTCTACTGAATTGTTCTCACGCTCCAAGTGCAATTAGTTGTTCAATGTTCCTTCTAATTTGCATACGTGATCAGATACACCGATCTTAGTTTGTACTACTTGTAATGACGGTTTTTATCAGCTAAACCGCACGTTTCCCATTTTCAGAAAGTCTTGCAAAATAAAACCGACTCTGAAAAAAATATTTAAACATCAAATTAATAAAAATATATTACATTTTTTTTCACACAAATATGAGAGTCTTACATGTTTGATGCCAAGTCATATCCGAATTTGTTCAAAACTATGTCTTGACAAGTATACGTATATTCAATACGAAATTTCGTTTTCTCCAAATAAAATTTTTTACATTATTATATGTATATATTCTAAAAATAACTTACAATCTCATATATAATATTAAAAAAATTAATAGAATAAAAAAATCATCACGATTCACGAGAAGACTTAAAATTATTTTTTAACACAAAAATTATTGAGAACTATACTGATTCAAATTTAATTTTAACATTTTTAACTGCACATAATATTTATTTGGGATATATATATATATATATATATATATTCCTTCATGTTTTGATCACAATGTATTGCATTTAACTCTAACTTAATATATGAAAGTTACTCAGCCAACAGATTATTCATAAAACTATAATAGATTTTTTTATGGTTAAAGATTTAATTCAGATAAAAAGGGCACATTTTGGAGAGAATCATTCATACCATTTTTAACATTTACAATTGGTTATTTATTATATCATTTTTTGACTCTGAATTGATATTTAAATATATTTTTATGGTTCTATATTATTAAACTCTTCTGTCTTTAAATTTACTTAAAAATAATTAAAATTATATATTTAATCATATTTCATTTATTTCATCTGACATTCATAATTGAAGAGTGAGGACTAACGTGCTAAGGCCAGAATAGCCCTAAATGTTAAGCGCCCTGGTCTCCAATCTCCGCATGTTGTGTGCGCATTTGTTAGGAAAGAATAAGCTTTCATTCAATGCAACATGAATGATAATTCATGTATGTAAAACATATAATCATTTGATGAATATTGTTTATGAAAATTTAATTTAAGAACAAATGATATAAAACATAGAAAGTCTATGTCGTTACAAGAATGATTGGAACTTCAATCATGTTCTACTTTTAGATACTTTACAATAGTTTCAGATTATTGTATAAATGATATGTATTATTCTTAGTCGTATATATTATATATACTTGCATTCATCACAATATTTATATCACGTGAACATTGTTGTTTAAACTAGATTGGAATGATCAGAATGGCATTCCAATCTAGGTTGTATTTTTTGGCATGGAAAATGTCATGTATAACCATATAGATATATTTTTCTTTCGAAATGACGTTGAGATTAAAAGAATTAAATTTGCATGCATTTCAAGAAAGCTGATGAAACTTTAGCAAGATTCAATCCATCCTTATTACTTGAAGTTGAGATTTGAGTTGTTAAATGTGTATTATAGTTGCATCAATTCTTCTTGTTTAGAGCATTCAAAGAGGAGTATGATTAAAGAATCATAATATATAAATTTTGATAGAATTTAAAAGATTTGTTCAAAATTACCTAGATATAGCTCTTGTCGATTATGTATTGCTTGAAGATTATTTAAATACTCTAATTTAGAATCTACTCAGATTTTCAGTCTCTACTTGATAATTAGTATGCGCAAGTATAGTCTCTATTGCCAAACCTCTTACTTTTGATGTGCATCATTATTTCTTTACATGCATTTTCATCATTGTTGCAATTCATCATTCGTTTTGAAATGCAAGTATGAGGTAGAGAAGCGATGTAATCAGTTTCTCTAGATATAATATTATGATTAAATAGAAAAATTTTCAATTCAGACATGAGTCAATACATTGATGTATTTGACCATTTCGTAGAAATTTTTCTATAATTATATATGCAAGCTTAAGAATATTGGACAAGAAAGTTTAAATTGCAAGATATTGAACAATAAAAAATTTTATCTAATTTTTTTTGATATTTTGAATAAAATATTGGATCTACATACCTTTTATATCTTTGAAAAAATATGGAAAAAATTCAATTGTGATAATATGAGAGTTTAATTTCATTCTTTAGCCTTTTTTTTATCCATGCACAACTGAATAATATCTTTCCTTGATTTTTTTTCAAAGAGAAAAATATTTTTTAAGATCATTAGCAAATAGAATTGCAATTGCTAAAAAATATTCAAATAGCTGTAAAAAATAAAATTCAATCTTACACGATGGATGAATTAGAATGCAATGTGCCCAAATGAGTAACATATAGGAAGGAAAATTTAGCATGGGCAAGGTAACTGGTTACAGATTAAGTGAGTAAATTAAAGCTTTCTTTCCAACCTCTGCTCGAGTATGATAGTTGTGACAAGATCATCTTGCACAAATACACAAACCTGTGCATGCACTCTTCAATGAGCAAAATGGCCTACTCCAAAACACTTTCACTTTTCTAGTCACAATGCTCGCACAACGAATTGACGAGAATTATTTTTTTGACCGAGTTGACTCTTTTTCCGGGTCAGAAGGCATAAAGAGAGCGTGAACTGCGAATTACTACAGCAATAAAAAAGGAATATTGTTTCAGGATGTGAATTGATGCGAAAATGAGATAAGACGAGATCGGACTACTAGAACTGTCATGTATGGGAATAAAAGACGTAAAAAAATGTAAAGAAAAATTGTAAAAATTCCTACACTCCTGGTCGCTCTCCTTCGTAGTTAAGGCTGAAGCTCTTTTGGAGCAGCAGTTTACAACCGATCTTGATATGCGTTTTACCCCATATTCCTGATAAGCTGGCAGTAGTTTCTTTTCTCCTGTAATTCAAACGCTTAATAAGTTTTGGATTGTACCGATTCTGTCAGAAAAAGTTCGTAGATTCCAGATTGCTTCATGACGCTCACTTATAGCGCGGAGAAAATAAATAGTAACAGAAATCAATAATTTATATTGGTGAGTGAGTTTCACTATCCCCTCGTGCAAATTCCTGTGAGATGTGGGTTGCATGTCTCATGTCAATTTGCAAAAGTCTTCAAAGTTGTGAGTGTTAGACCCAGAGCTCCAATGAAGCGGATAGATAATGATATAGAATACCTCGCAATCAGTTGACGATTCTAGAATATATTCAATGGGAAAGAGCATTAAGAATACGAAGAAAGCGCAAGTTGGAGGGAGATTTTGAATTAGTCTTGGTTTATAACTCTGTTTTCCTATTAATTTAGAGGGATCAAATTAAAATTGCAGATGAAATGGTTGTCTGAGATGGATTAAAACATAGGTATAGATGGGCTAGTCCCTAATGACAAGAAAACGAAAATTATGCCATGATGCATCTTGAATTTCCAAACTATCTAGACTAACCCCCAAAATAACCACATGAAAATCATAGTCACAAAGTATAGGTTTTCTTAATGTCTCTCGGAAACATCTTCAAATCTTAGACTAAAAACATAATATGAAGTGAGCTTTCTGCACTGTCACATATTAAAAATTTCGGTCATTGCCCCTCACTTACTGCTAATTTAGGAATATGGATAATCAAAAAAAATTTCTAAAGCAAATTTTTGTGTAGAAAGATAATCAGAATGTAAGGAAACTTAACATGATATTCCAAACCTAATACGTATTTGCCCTAACTGAAGTCGTATGAATATTATAAGAATACTCTTTCTTTCATGTGAGAGATTCATTCAAATTTTTAACGATATCATTGATAATTACACTCTTCATTTCCAATGGAAAAAAGTATATCAATCTATTTTGCATCTAAGGTAGTACAATTAGCCATTCATACAGTCATTTATCTAATATAACGAAGATAAAAACGGATTATTTAGACCAAGTTGAAAATCTATTGCAAAAGTAAAGGTACATGGTAATAGGAAAGTCGTGATGCATGATCAAGTTACAAGCATGCATTTTGTTGAAACAAGAATTCAGGAGAAGCCCAAGAATACGGATCAGATTCACTAAAAACAGTGTAGCACATGCAAGAACTATAAGTTTATCAAGCTAAAATGTATCCTTTATTCTGAGCAAAAAGGAAAATCATTTATATGTTGATGATTTGTGGGAAAAAAAGCTCATGTATCGCATGCAATATTAAACATTTGAGAAAAATGAACCGGTCTATGTTTCTCGTATACATCTTAAAGATTGGTTGGTAAAAAATCACACTTTCTGAAGATTAAAACTTAGATTGCGTTACTAGCCATAATGCTTTAGATGTAATCTTTTTCATAGTCAACACATATATTGCTCAACTAGATTCTAGAATGTAGTATCTTTTTTTATATATCAGGTCTCTATAACATTCGAAAGGTATAAGTTCATTTGATGTCATTGAAGATTTTCATGATACTCTTATCAAATCAATGCATCTCAAGAAGCTATTGTTTGATGTAGGTTTAAGGGTTGACAATCAATATTGTAAACCATTACACATGTGGAGCTCCCAGGAATGAAATCTACATGCAAGAATATTAAACCTATACAGTATATACCTTCTATTGAGTAGCTTTTTTTTGGCCACACGATATCATCATACAAAACTATAAATGGTAAATCTTAATAGATCAAAACCCAGGGACCCAAATGGTCAAAAGGCTGAAAAACACAATACAAGCCACAACCACAAACAAAGTAAAAGATCCGTATTTGTATGTAAGACAAAGCTCAGGATAAACGTCCAAAAAATACCACTACTCACATTGTACCATGACTCTACGTGTAGAATGTGTGCTTGGGCTATGCTTTGTGCATTGTCCGTTCGATATGAAACAAACAACGTGACATGGCCACAACATTTGTCGAAATAGTTCTATTAGGATTTGTTGCAAATAGGTATCCTCCAAAAAAATCTCTTCGTTGAGAAACAATAATAGATGATAAATCAATTGAGGAGTAATGTTGATAGAAGTAGAGAGAATGCAAATTGTCAGAAGAATCAAGACGAATGAGTTTCAGAAAAGATCCACAACCTCTCTATGGATGCATGTCACACAACTAAATGCAAAAACAAATGTTTTCAAGACAATTTAATCGAAATAGATACTTTATAGTGCTCCAATGCCGCCACTATACACCCTCACAAACGCTTGGTGTGAGCACTTAGATCTATGTGCACAAGATTTTTTCCTGGAGTGGGAACTATGATTCAGGAACATGATATGACCAACACTTCGCAGCAATAACTAACATATAACGATTTTTCATGGTAAGCAGTCTAGTCAGTAATACATGATTGATCAACAACCTTTGCATTTCCATAAATAACTATCGGAAAATAGATGGATCATATGACAAAGAAATATCTGAGATGCTGATGTCTTACAATAATTTCGCTTGATCATTTGATATCAACCTTTATTCGTACGGGAAGAGTTTTTGATGGTTTGCAAGTGAAAAGCCTCATAAGCCCCGGTTTCTGAGTATTGTTGGGCTGTAAAGGCCGCTGATTCATTCAGTCTGACAGGTTGCTCGCCGTGAGATCTAGCTCGTGCTGGAATGCTTGGAGGAGAAAGGATTCATGGGGTCCCAAGTAATGAGCAGAGGTGGCGTAAACGTGAGAATATTGTCGTCCCCACGTCCAGACCTCATGATAGATCTCAAAAAATCTCCGATTATGCTCGCAGCAATTAATTTCTCTTCACAAGTGGTTGGAAGTCCACAGTCCATCCGAGTGTTATTCTAGTGAACGATCTCTGTACTTATTATGGATGTCATGCCCTGTCAGTCATTAGCATGGACATGGCGAGAACACCTCTAATTCGAAAATTCGACTCGTCTTCATAAGGATCTGGAGTTCTCTGCGTCTGATTATAATCTCTCTCATATTCCAGATTTCATCCCATAAGAACGTCGGACACCTCTAAATATCAGAACATGTACAGGAGAACATGAAGATCAAAATCGTGCAAAATCTCCAGAAAGAAAGTGGTCCTTGTATGGACTACTGATTTGAACGCTTATCTGGTTTGCGTCATGACGATAGTTCTGTTACAACGGTACAGTCTTCTCAGACTCGCAGTGAGTCAGTGTACTGTACTGGTTCTTGCTGACCTTCCTCAAAGGCTGTTAGCTTTCAGTCGTTGACTTCGGAATGCCCTTATGATGACTCGAAACAGAACTGAACCCTTTGACCCCATGGGCTCGAGTTGTCATCAGTTCTTTGTCAGTTATCCCCCCGCCGAGAGTACAAGGTCAACGTGTGTCAGCACAAGGTCTTCAAAGTTCAAAGGCAGGTCCCACCTCGTTCGTCCCTATCAGTTCTCTACGTCTGGACTGTATCTCGCCATTCCATCGCCTCGCTGGACAATCCGGCTGAGCTGGAAAAGCCTCTGATGCCGAGGGCTGGAGAACTCTAAAACACGAATAATTTATCTCCGCCATGGGCTTGCCATCAGTGGCAATGATGCTACGATCTCTGGAAAAAAACTCTACATCTGCATCTCAGAAAGACCAAGAGGTAAATCGCTCGAGCTGCGAGCACATGGACTGGTTGGAGATTGCAGTACGAGCAGAGAAGCACTCTTCATTTCAGCCTGAAATGCTCTCGTCTTTAATGACAGAACTTTTTAAGACGACACGAGTCATCGTAGTCCTACCAAGTTCCCTGTAGGGTGATAAGAGTCAAACATGGTCTTGCCAGTGGACGATATAATACTCATGTCTGTACTGAGGCCGGACATTCTCATTAGCCTGAATGATCAAATGAGCAAGTGGGAGATGTAGGGAGTTTTAGAATGCGAAATTTGGCGCGGATCGCGCCAAATTTCGCATACAGAATCATTATGGAATTAGAAGCTGACTCAAGCACAAAGACAGTGTTGATTGGCATCGGAGATTTCGAACAATGCGGCAGCGATCCCAGTTCACGAGAAGTCATCTGATAAGGACAACCCGTATCTTGAAGGGGAGATGTAGGCAGATATCTCTTATCTCTCTTGACGCGAGGAGAAACCATTGGTACTTTTTATTCAGGGGGAAATATTGAAGGAACGTATTGCAAGCGTTTGTACCAGTCAAGAACTGCAGCTAGTTTTTGCCTTGTATTATCGCAGTTCAAGAAAAAGGGCTGCTTTGGACAAGGCGTAATCTGGTGTCTTATGCATGAAAATTTTGGAAACTATGGGGTTTAGTCAACGTCATAAGAAATATACGCCTAGAGCAGTTATTTGGCTTGAACTTGTGATTGTAGGCTGCCAAAAAATTTACCTTCTCATTAAAAAGTTTATTGCTATGGTGTTTCAATTTCGACCATTGTCCAGCGTATGCTGGACCTATATGTGACGAAGCCTATTTTCTTCATGCTCGATGATCTCCTGAGTCTGAAAATTATATGTCGACTCTTGCTAGTTTGGGGCAAACATTCGTGTCTTCTGCTTACAAACGACAGGAATCTGACAAATCTGACTTTCGACGAGGCTGATATGGTTTTTGCCATCGTAATTCATGGAAATGATCACTAATGTGAAGTTCTATCGACATCAAAGAGGCTGATCTCCTCCCCAGCAGGCCAACCGGTGGCTAGGCTTGCTTGGGACTTGGCTTGTCTAGGCGCCCTGGGTTGGGCCACGTTCAGCAAAGCCGTTTATTCAAGCAACACTAACCAAGACAAGTTTGTGGTGGATGGACGAGTCCGGTAACAACACTCTTCTTAGACGGGCCTGCCATCGCAAAGAAACACGGGACTCGCCACAAACAAACCACTTTCTGAATACAACTCACATTAATTATCTCAGTTAAGAAATACTCAAAGTTGTCTCAGAACAATAAGTAGACTCGGAACGAAACCAATTACCTAGAGCACGTATACCTTTGCTTCTTGGTCCGCCAACACTGTCCCGCCAGCCTCAGAGGTTAAAACTTAATTATCACAACCTGACACTCACCGGACCCAGCCCGAAGCTCCCCCTCTACATGTCCTACCTGCCTCAAGTTTTCTCGCTATCTTTTCCTTCCCTTATTCCTTGTTCCCATCTCTTCCCTCTCGTTTCATCCTTCTTCTCTCATAGGTTTCTTCTGTTGTCACAATCTAAACTCTAAATTGTGCAAATACTAACTCAGTCACCACATTTCTCACAGTGAAGTCTCACGACCTGCCTGCACTTACTTCAAGTCAGAACTAAATGCTTCCTCCAAAAACCATCAGTCGAACCTGCTTCAAACCTCACGGGATTTTAACAATGGGAACTAGCTTAAGGGCCAAACCACACGACCGGCAGCGGCAGCGAATCCTCGCTTGTTATTGGCACTCGAGGTTCCCCCTTTACCACACGGGAGTGAGCGGCAATTTGATATATCCTAGGTGGCAAAGAAATCGACTTCTCAAAACTACCAAGCACTTCCGACTGGAAATCCGGTTTTTCCGGAATATATATACTCCACGTGTACTTTCGCGCCTTCCTGGGTTACTCTTCCAAAGACTTCTCACCGCTGCGTTGCAATTAGTAGACATATTTTTCCCTTTTCACTCCAAAGGCACTACCGGTAGTGTGGTAAAGGTTATGGAATTCTCTCCAGCTGGCCAACTTAGGCCTACGAAAACCTGGTTTTCTTATAGCCAGGAGCTTGGTGCCGGCTGCCGGTAGTGTGGTAAGGCCCTAAGTTGGATAAATATCTATCTATCTATCGGTATGTAACCTTCAACTGATAAGGTGGTGGCTTTAAGCTGGAGGCGGCGGGAGGAGGAGGAGCAGGACAATTCGTGACAGTCCCGGGGCTAATCAAACACAATTAGCCCCGAGACTGTCACGACCTCCCAACAAACCCATAAGTTACTAATGTCAAAGCAGGCTTTGACCTCAAACATATTGTCAGTCCTTTCGAAGCTGACAGTCCGTCTGCCGGCGACTGACTGACTGTCACCTTCGATCCGGTAGGTTTAGCTGTCCTGTTGAGCGTTGCATGTTACCTCTACGTGTTGTGGTTGGGTAGGGCGAGCAGGGGTCGCCCATAGGATCTCGCAGGCTGTCAATCGCCACATGAATGACCCCACGGTTCCCCCTTTCCTTCCCTTTGCAGGTTCCCTCGGAAGATCACCACAGGCCTCACACCAAAGAGCCCATCAAGCAGAGGACTCGTTGAAATCTGCGCGCAGCAGCTTCATCTTCTGCTCGCAATCATGCTCTCTTTTGCAAAAACCATCGCCGAAACCTCTTTAACCAAAAGGGTACGTATCAATGGCATCTATCAATCTTTCGGCCGATCTATTCCAAGAGACACCGTGAATCAGACCAAGGGACACAACCGACTATTCCTTCTTTCATCCGACATAGCCGCCGTCGTCGCTCGTCCATGGTCCTGCGGTTCCGACCGCGCAGTCAAGAGCAACCGCTCGGGGCTCAGACGCATCCGCCATCAATCAGAATTCGAGTAGTAACGCGCGCAAGACCCCAGCAAGAGGGGAGTTGCACGGAAAGCGTTCGCGTTCCCAATCATGCTAATCTCGTACTTGCTCCATGCACGTACTCATCGTCGAACACGTGGCATCGAGGGCGACCCGATGGACTCAACGACGCTGGAACGGCGTTGCCACTTTCTAACCATGCCGCCGTCGTTTCACTGCTACGCAGTTGGCTCGGCGCAGTGCGGCGAACGAGGTGATGCCAGCCTCGTCCCCGTACGAGGAACTTTGCACGGCAACCCATCTCCTCTCGCTTCGCATGCACAGGCTGTCTTCGGCCTCCATTACTGCATTCCTGCCTCCCGGCTCTGCGAAATGCAATCTCACGATGCCATTCCTCGTTACGAGCAGATCCACAAATCAACTTGCTGCTCGCGTCATCCTCTCGCCCCATGCTTTACGTCTTTACGACATGTTGAGTAGCACGAGCCTAGCATTGTGTCTATATCTGAGCACCATGCGTCGCAACTAACATGTGGCGACGTAATGTGCTCCTCATCTTTAGCAGAAAATTCGTAGGGCTGGTTCTTATCCTAGGGAGCATTGCCTTGGCTTAACTAACTCGGTTCACAGAGTCCTCCCGACTAAACCAAGTAACTCAAGCACTCAAATATCACTTCAAACAAGTTGATGAATTATCAATTTTTTTTTCTTGATTATTTTCAACTAAATTATGGTATGCTCGAATGACCACACAGTGTTCTGCGGAGAGATCTTATTGCCCTTTAGATCATTCAAGTTTTAGGTCAATCCATAATTTTAGAACCATAAAATATGATGTTAGCTTGGATAAACGGTCTCAGTGTTGATATCTGATCCAAGTTTATGGCTATTTATTTTATTATCTCTTGTAACTTTGAAGAAAAAATCCGTACAGATATCTTCTCACAGATTGGTTTACAAAGATGAACCTATGACAACCTCGAAATGTTAATAGCATATATTAGAACTTTATTGATGTATAACACTTGCAATCTGGTGGTATTACATATTATCTGACGAGAGAAGCCCAAATCAGTCCTTCGATACAAAGTACTTTACACCAAATACATCCAAAGTGTACAGAGTTTATACCGAACATCTGGATATGGGTCCATTCCGGAAAATTATATTTCTTGAAGACAGATCATAAAACCTAAAACGTAAAAGCAAGTGGAAATAAAAACTAATAATGCATAAATCATAATTCACTCAATTCATTGAGTGGATCAAGTTGTGCAAAAAATGATTGCTGCGTTATTATCTGAGTGCCTGGACAAGAAAGCAAACTACGATCTTTCCTTTTCCCTTGCAAACTCCATTCTTGTGTTTTTGTGATCTTTGGCTCATTCTGTTCTTGCATGGACACTACTACCATTGTAAGGAGGAAAATTATTATGAATGATTCATACAAAATCATGCACCCTGAGAAAATCATATGGTTCGGGTCAAGTTGTATCCTAAAAAGAATGATTGAATTTTTGCTTGGAGAAATTCACTTCAACGCGACGTGTTTCTTCGAAGAATAATGCTACTTTTCTTTCTTCCTTTTCCTTTAGATATAAATTTGGCGTCATGTCGGTGGGCACAATCATGGCAACATGAGTCGATGCAAATTTTCCACGCAAGTCGTTCTGAGCAGCAAATTATAACTGCTCGCGCAGTTTACAGCAGAACCTCAAGATCGGGGGTCGGGCGTGGGACGAAGGCCCGTGACGGCAAAAGAGAGTGCATGGCATGTCAAGTACGTTCGACGTTGCAGTGGCCAAATCTCGGACCATCGGGAGGCCGAGGGGCCCAACCGGTATCAGCGTTGTAGCGTTGACCGGGGAGAAAAAGGGAGCCCTTGTCTCACACGAAGGGCAAGGTCTCACCGGACTGGAATCCCCGGCCTTCGCCCACAGGTCAGGCATGAGGCGCGGAGCTCGCCGGCGAATGGCGGAGCAAAACCGTGAACGCCGTTCTCTGCTCTTCTCGGAACA
The DNA here is from genome assembly GCA_037833965.1 of Marchantia polymorpha subsp. ruderalis. Classification (NCBI taxonomy): domain Eukaryota; kingdom Viridiplantae; phylum Streptophyta; class Marchantiopsida; order Marchantiales; family Marchantiaceae; genus Marchantia; species Marchantia polymorpha. The sequence continues at coordinate 3,447,705 of AP031357.1, forward strand.
TCTCCCCGGCCTCCGCCCGCCGCCGGTCAGTCCGCAGGCTCGAGTCGGCGGCGGCGTGAAGAGTTCGCCGGGGAACGGAGGAGCAAAACCGTTAAAGCTCGGATTCTCGGCCTTTTAGCCACGAGGGTGGACACTCCACGGCAGGCGGCGGCAGACCGAGGGTCCGAGGTGTGGAGGACCGACCGGAGGGTAGGTGCCATCGAGGAGGCCTCGTAAGCTGCGAGAGGCGAACGTGGTGATAATCAACGATCTTGGTAGGTGGGAATTTTGCATGGGACGAGGCGCGGCATTCATTCGGTTCTGCATCAGCATTCATTGGGTTTGCACTTCGGATGAATTCTGCTCTCTCACGGACTTCCTCCCTCCGGATCCGAGAGCTTCAGATATTTGACCGCGCGGCTAGATCTTCCTCGACGCCTCACAGCTAGTAAATTCTGCTGCAAGGCGAATTCTGCTTGCTAGCTCGTCCCAGAGTTCAGGGCTCATCTGCTCGGGCCCCAGGCGAGGGGTAGATATGAACCTCTTCAATAATCACAGTGCGTGTAATGGCGGACGGGGCTAAAGTGGCTAGATCCAAGCCGAAAGAAGGCAGAGACTCCAAGAAAGCTGGTTGGCTGCCTGCCAGGGCCAGAAACCACCGGCAAGGACTTTAGTGCTGATGGGCGAGTTAAGTCGAGCTTCGTGACTGGAATTGCTTAACCACCATTTTGTTAGTCGACGGGGAAAGGATAGCGATTTGCAGGACCCGTGGCCTTCTTCGGACCCGAGTCCTCGAGCCCTTTGACCTGTATATAAGTCTCCTTCATAGGCGGAGCTGAACACCCTCAACATTCGAATTCAGTTGTACCGTCGGGACCCGGAACTGTCCGAGCTTCGTGTCGAGAGGTTTCGAGTCTAGTGCGAAGGACGCCGGTTCGGGAAGTGGTCACTGCATCAGCAGCAGCAGCAGCAGCAGCATGACGAGAAGGAGGAGTGCTTGTGAGATGAGAATCGCCACCTTGTTCCTGCTCGTACTTTGCTCCGGGTACCTGAGCGCGATCCAGGCGCAGCTGAGTCCGACATTTTATGCGGCCACTTGTCCGAATTTGGAGCGGATTGCCAGGCAGTGGTTCAGTATCGGGGTGCTGAATGCTCTCACGGCCCCGGCTGCCATTTTGAGACTGTCGTTTCATGACTGCTCTGTCAATGTGAGTAGCGAGCCCGGACTCTGTGTCCTTGTCGATCGACGCGGTGTTCTGCAAGGAAAATCTCGCGCAGTCGGGACATTTAAATGGCATTTTCACACCTCCGTTCCCCGTTCCTAACCTCGGGACTGATGTGGGATGTACGTGATGCAGGGCTGTGACGCCTCGGTTCTTCTGAACGCGGGCCGGGGTAACACGGACGAGAAGGCCTCGAGTTTGAATCTGGGCATTAGCAATTTGCAGGTCATCGACGGAATTAAAACTGCTGTGGAAAGGCAGTGCCCTGGAGTGGTTTCCTGCGCGGACCTCCTCGTGCTGGCTGCTCGCGATGCTGTCTCCCTCGTAAGTTCTCCTCCTCTATGTCTCCCACCCACTGCTGCCCGGGCAGTAGTCTCGGAACCCAGATCCTGCACACAATGCTGTAGGATTCAATCAGCCGCGAAATAATTTGACCCCATTATCGTCAAGATTTGATTGCATCTCACTGACTGGCTCTGCTGCGAGGACATGACAGTCTGGAGGCCCGAGGATGACTGTTCAGCTGGGCCGCAGAGATGGAACGACTGCCAGCACTTCCGCCGCCGACTCTCAATTGCTTCCCCCCACCGCATCTGTCGACCGAGTACTGTCTACGTTCTCTCAGATGGGCCTGACTCCCATGGAAACTGTAGCACTCCTCGGTACGTAAAATGGTGTTGAGTTCTAGAGTTCAGCAGGCATATGAGAACTCCGGCATTTCGAGTTATTGATGGTAGACCATTTGTTGACAGAGTGATAGTTTCGGACGAGGATTTTGGCCTGACGTGTGCTGGGACGGTGCTGCAGGATCTCACACCATGGGAGTTGGACACTGCGACAGCATAAAGAATCGACTATACCCGCAGCTGGACACGACTCTGTCGCAGAATCCGTTCTTCGCCCAAAATCTCAAGCGTCAGTGCCCTGCCTCCTTCTCGAACCCGAACACAGTCGTGGCGAATGACATAACGAACATCGTCTTCGACAATCAGTACTTCCGAGACGTCCAGGGGAGGAGAGGTCTGTTCAGCATCGACGACGCCATCCGCACCGATGCCCGTACCTCCGGCTTCGTTCGCCAGTTCGCTGTCAACAGACAGCTCTTCTTCTCCACCTTCCAAACGGCTTACAACAAAATGGCTGCGCACAGAGTGTTGACGGGCACACAAGGGCAGATTCGCAAGAACTGTCGATCCATCAACTGATCAGGGCTGACTTTCCCGCTGTTCTCCATTCTCGTCCTCTCTCTCTGTCGCTCTTCACCTCATCGTTCTCTTTTCCAGCTCTGAGGGGAAGAGTGGTTCACATTCCTGCCTTTGTGAAATAGGTAGACATAGTGACATATAGTTTTGATAGCACTGCCGCTGTCATTTGTATAGTGCTTCACCTGCCTCTCTCCCTCCGACGTTCGTCTCTCACGAATTCAATCGAGCCTCATGGAAACATGGTTGTGCATGGTCGAGGGGAAGAAGAAGCTTCCATGCAACTAGACAAGATTTGCTGAGAGGTGGACAGAGTGTGTATCATTAGCACCAACATTGTCAAAACTCTGTCCGTTTGTAATGTAGTCCTCTGTCCTCACAGAATCTCACTTACTCTCGCCGAATTGTTCCAATGTTTCACTTCATTTCCATGATTCAACTTCCTCATTTCTGATGTATATAAACAAAACATGTGTACATGAGAATTTATGGCCATCCTTGTATACGTTGTTCATTTACTGGGAAGTGATTATGTTATTCGAAATGAATGAAGCTGTTGGTCTCTCATCTTCTCATGCAGCTATCTGTCGGAAGTGTAGTTCCGCATTTGGAAAATCAGTACCAAACAAATATAGCATTTTGAGTAACACTGAATGGGAAAAAAACAAAACTGATGCGTCTACCCTGCTGAAAAGAATCGAAAGAAAAAGTGCGAAAACGAGACATGAAATCTTTACTGAAACCAATTTCATCTGTAAACGTAAATAATGGATAAGGTCAACACCCAAATTTTAGCTTGGTGAATAAAAATGAACAGAAAAAGTTACCTTCGGACAATCACAGTTTTAGTGTATAAATAAATCACACATGACTTTGTAACATACGTGAAACAATATAATAATTAAAGCATGTTCTATCACAAAACTTAAAAATCGAAAAAATTATTGTGAAAGTGTGAAAAAAAATAGGATATATAATTTTCAATACATTTTCCTCTGAAGTGGAGTAAAAGAAAACCACTCGATAAGAGATTGGTAGTACCACAAACTTGGTCGCAGGGAAACCGAGCATGATATATCTCTGAAACGAACGAAAGAACGGTGATCATATGAAGGAAATGGAATAATTTATAGATAAGGAGGGGACAAAATCAACCGTACAGATGTGAAACCTGATGGAATATATGAGGGTTTAAAGTACAGGTGGGAGACGGAGCGTATTGCCAGCTTTACGGAAGAAGAGCATGCTCAAGCCGAGCACCCAATTCATTCATGCTTCGCAGCTCGTTGTTCGTTCAGGATAGGTAAGGGATCTTTGATGGCTCTCTGTCTCCCCTCTGCTCTTGCGTGCACCTGCCATGTGTGCTGGACATAACCGTCGGCGGAGTCATGCGCTTTGACTCGGCTTGAGATCGAATGGTTTCCTACGGCCCAAACAAATGTGCCACGAAAATACCCCGGACGCTTTGCGATTGCGAATGCTTCGCCATTAAGAGTGTGGTTCAGGTGGCAGGCAAAGCACATGATCCTTCCAAACCATATCCATACCCAACTCGCAGACTCAATGAACAGATCACGTAATCGTCTCGTTATAAATAGCGTTATTACACGGATGCGTCGGATGTACGAAAGATTTGTTGGTGAGACGCCATGCGTTGCAACCAGTCATTACAAATGTAGTCGCCACACATCTTTGATTTCTGTTTAGGTTTCCTCGTCGTCTTATAGTGGTTTAGAGATATGATAAAAAACCATGGTTGAATATGTTTGAATCTCAACCGTTAAATAAAAATGAACGTCCATGATGTTATTGATGTGAATGTTTTTAATTTTTTCTACCTTTGAACTTCCTTTGATTCAGATGCTGAACTGCTAAGAGTGAGTACTTGTGAAACGCTGGATTTTGAAAGCAAAGAGGACAAGTAACATAGAAGGGAACCAATAGGGAATATGCAGGAATCTTTTTTTCAATGCTCAAGATCTTCCTCTTCGTTGACAATGTGTATCACATTAAACCTCAATGCATAAACGAAGATGATTATATGAGATTATTGGTCTATTCTTTTGGTGCAAAACTATTTGCTTCAAAATTTATTCCAATACTGATAAACAATGTCGTTTATAGATGTTGGTCATATTTGGCCAACATCAATCCTACAAATTTTTTTTCATTCGTTGCTTCATTGTTCTCACATCATAAATGACGTTTGCCTTTTGACCTTCCACGACTTGATTTTGTTAGTCATAGAAGGTCAAAGGCAACTCACACATCTGACTATCTATCTTTTTAGACAGTTTGTCTGTCACGTGTTTCGTTGGGGCACCGAATAAATAAAACGAAAAGAATGAGAGCACGATTTCTTTTGCTTTACTTGACCCCGTATAGTGATACAAAGAGGAAGCCAAAAGGCCAGAATAGAGCTAGCCCCTCAAAACAAAAAGAAGAAAAAATATAAAATGAAAAGGGAGGCTAGGCCCCAAAGAGGTTCTTCATCAGCATGACGTCAAGAGTCACAGGCCCAAACTGACTTGATGTTGGACCTTGTGGAACACGTGTAGTATAGACATTCCCAATAATAAGCATGCACACTGGCCGTGCGCGGTGCAATAACAGGATGGATAGAAAGCAAAAACTAGTGCTAAAAAACAATGGAAAAATATTCACTATAACCAAGGGATGGCCAAAATGCCGTAATACATTTGTCATGAACAATTGACTGTCTGCATATGATTGGCTTGGCTCTACGTTCATGTAGAATCATCATATATAGGAGACATTGTTCTCAGTGAGGTCTTGTGGAAACATTGGAGAAAGGGCAACATGGAACTAAATATCTATATCTTAAACATCTTGTTTGTGATTTTTAGAATTCTTAATCTGCTCCTTGATTTTGAATATGTAACATGAACAACTTTACCTTTATGCTGTTCGATCTTAGTTGTTTAATTCGTTTTCAACGCGTTTGTGTTGTCTTTAAGTATGAGTATCCAACATAAGTTCAAGGTTTCCACTTTTTCTTTTATTCGAATACGTTTGATGTTAAATTTCATGTGAAGTTGAATTCTTAATTTTTTTTCATTCAATACTTTTTTCTTTGAAATTTCAGAGCTCTGATTTGAATGAAATACATGTAGTTTCACTCCCAGTGGAGAACAGAGAGCTATTTGAGCTGTCTAGTTGCTTGTTTTGCTAAAAAAGAACGCAGAACGGTTCATGCAATTACTTAGTTTTTATCATGCTAATAAGGAAAAGTACATGAACCAGAATCGTTGAGCCAAAAGGTCGAATCAGCATCTTGTTTCAAGGAAGTATGTTGTTTGTTGAAGCGTAAATCATTCTTAATCATACCTCATATAGTCTTGGTTTTGGAACCCAAAAAAGTGCAAAAAACGTAGGGTTATAATTTCAACATCAAGGTATGTACAATTATATTCCATCGTTCAGGGCGATATCTCATATGAAAAGTTCCACAAGTTGAAGTGACAAGGAGTTGCATGCGCAATGTGGCTTCCCAGGAAGTCCCTCATCGAAAGATATAGGCACTGACCACAAACGACATCCTCATAGAGCAGTGGATCTCAACGGCCCTTGAGATCTGAGGGGCTTCGCTTCACTGCATCTGGTTCTGGTTCTGAATCACGCAGTTTTGAGCACTCAAGTTTTGTCCGAGGAGGCAGACAGTGAGCGCAGTAGATTAATTCAGCTGAACGGAGCGGAGGGTGGAGGGTGGAGGGTGGAGGCCATGAACCACGGCATTCACTCATTGACTGCCCTAGAGCTGACTCTCAGAGCTGCTTAAACCCAACCCCTCGGCTCCTCGTCTCCGATTTTGCTCGTTGCAGGTCCGGCACCAGCCAGATTCTAGAACACAGACATGGATTAGAGGCTGTGGCTTCTCTTTGTCTCCACTGTGCTCATCTGATCTGACATGTGCTATTCGACTGTCAAGAGCTAGGGCAGAATACGGTTCTGATGCTTGAACGGTGAATTCTTGAACGAAGAATTGCGTACCATGAGTTTGTGAAATTTGCTGGCGCTTACGTCTGCCTCTGCTGTGCTTGTGGCGATGGTGGGTGGGCGAATGCGTGAGAAAGCAAGCTCGGCGGCCGGAGCGCCTGTAGGTTCCGGATGAGCTGCCGCTCGCTCGTTTGAGGAAATCTAAGAAGCGGAAGGGTTTTGGATTATTTTCCTCTTGTTTGGGATTGTAGTGTTAAAATTTGGATACATGCCTCTCGAGGCTGTAGCAGGGCGGATGTTCTCCCAAGGCTTTACACCTTTTCACAACGCAGCTCCTCGACCCCGGGGTGCCAGTGGTGCCAAGAGGTTTCCGACATTCTACATGCAGAAAGAAATAGCTGTGCACTCCGAGTCAGCTCCTGTGGTGTTGCAAGTCCAGAGGAACGGGGAGAATGTGGATGTGGCAGCTTGTGCAGGCGGTTTCGGTGCTGAGCAATCCAATGGGAATCAGTCTCACGGTGACGTTGAGCAAGAGGACAGGATTCTTAGAGACTGGCAGCTTTTTTGCAAACAACAGGCTGTGCCGGCGATTGTGAGGATGAATATGGAGAAGATCAAGGATCTGGAGGTGGAGTTTGGCGAAGAGCTCAAATTTGGTGGCCCGCGTGGTTCTCTCAAGGTGTCCGATTTTGATTCTAATCTTAATTCCCTCGCTTGCTGCGTTCGTTGTTCTTTTGGACTGACAGCCTTGGAAGAAGTACATTTAGCACATCACGTGTTCTTCTAGGTCGCTACAACTACTGCGACTGCCCAGTTTTTTTCCGCACAACAAATTCTGCACCCATCTCTCCCTCTCATGTGAAACCCCAGCTGGAATGGGTTTGGTGGCCTGAATATTGGTTTCCTCGGGTTTGAATCCGCTGGGTTCTGTTGTTGTTTCCTAGTACTCACGTATTCAAATTTTTCCTCACCAGGGTCGACCTGGAGCCGAAGAAGATCACAGGCACAGAGAATTTTACGAAACTCTGACCGATTCCGAGTCAAAATTGCAGAATTTTGCTGCCCGACAAGTGGCCTGCCGAGTTATTGGAAGCAAGGGTTACCTTTGTGATACGGTAATGCATGAAACTTTTCCGGTCTCGACATATTGAACTATCAGAGTTATATGGGTTCGAGGATATAAGACTTCTAATATGCATCAAAATCTTACTTTTACTTACTTCTTAGCGTGGTCTAAAAAGCTTAACACATCTATACTTTTATCTATTATCAAACTGTTCTTTTCAGTTCATACTTTCCACTCAGGTGTCAAAATTTTGAACACTCTTTTGTAATTTTGAATCCTCTTTTGATGCGGTCGTTTGGGTGGAGATTACACCATTATGGCAGTTTCTGTGAACATAATTTTGGAGAGGCTTAATAGTTCTTATGAGCAATTTGTCTGACATCTCACGTTCATTTCCAGTGCTGGCTCCCAGAACGAGATTGTATGTGCGACACATTCGACAAGGGACGATTGTGGCCTGGAATATGCCTTTGGCTGTACATGCACCCGAAGGTAATCCTCACTCAGATGCCCAAACGACTTTGACAAATACTGATGTATGCCGAAGCCTGCAATAGACTCAGTGCAAAATGCCTATTGTTTATAGTAGACATGTTTTCTTATCGTAAGGTCGTCATTACTTTACAGGACTTTTTGAGGAAAAATAATACTGGGAAGTTACTGTGGCAAGTCTTTGGAGACAAAGCAGCGCGGCTGACAGTTTTCGGCATTTCTGACCATGAAGAGGTCATGTGGAATGCCTTCAAAGAGGCAGGTCTGCCTCGAAGCATTTGAAGTATGAGCCTTTCATCGTAGGACTTGAGAAATTTTAAAGAAATTTTGACGATACGAGAGTTGATTGGAATCTGATGTTGCAGGAAGGGACAAAGTTTGGTGTATATATCCTCATCCCCCAGAGTGTCAGGTTCCAGATGTGCTAATACCCGAAGATTTGGTTGACAGGCAAGAAGACAGTAAGGTATGTGGTATTTCTGATTACCATCCATATCTAGACATGCGGTATCTACAGCGCGTAACTCAGCGCTCTTATCAACAACCGTAAAGAAACTGTTGAGGCAATGCAGCTTTCATTGAGAAGGTACCAGAAGTTCTAGTGTCTGGTTCGACTTCAAGACTGTTATAATATGAATTTCTTGGTTCTTAGCTTCTTTGTGGATAACTGTGCGTAGGGAACGTTCTGACTGGCGTGTGTATCCACAGGATGGAGATGCACATCGCATACATTTAGTGCTCATTGACGGAACTTGGAGTAATTCGAAAGCCATGATCAGCCGACTCAAGGTACATCAGCGTCCCTTAGTCCAGTAGACCAAGCTTTACTGGTGTATCTTTTGTGGTCAGGAAGGTCCTTCGATCTCATTTTGTGCATGTCTTAGTTTCTAATCTACGGTGTTACGAAGGCCAGCCTCAAAGAAGGTGGCTTCATATCAGAGTAGACAGTCCACACGGATGACCACACGGATGAGAAGACGACGTCTTCCTCCATGTCTGGCTCTTCAGCTGGACCTTATGTGAGCATTGATTAACTCCACTAGGGTTGTGAAACAGGAGCGAGCTAGTAGACTGTGGGAAGGGCGCAGCATTCCTTGTGTCGCACTTTCTCCAACCAATGTGTCTCCGATGCACAATCTGCGGTAAGTTGAAGCGTTCATATGATGAAAGACCTATTGCAGCCTACGTTTAATGATTGTTCTAATGGACGGACGGACGAGGATGTAGATCTCCGTACATTGACGTTACAAGAGTTTCGAATGTAGTTTATGTTGGGCATATTGACAACCAATCCATCATTATTTTGTAGCTATTTCCTATGCATATCTTGACAACCAGGGCTAAATACTTGACGCTATTTTTACAAGCTGAATCTGCGGGATCTGCCTGATGTAACAGAAGAGGGCATGGAGACAAAGGTGCAGGATACACTTAGATATATATGAAACTAAAAACAACGTCTTATATAGAGTAGGTTTTGTTCCTTATTTTACCCTTGATCCGGATCAAGAAAGTACTGGTAGAGAAGAGCAGGCATCCTTTTTGTCATGCTAGAGGAAGACGGAAATGAGAACTTCTCTGTTCATTTTGCAGGCCACAGCCATCTACAGCCCGGACCTGCACAGCAGGTGCTGCCGCTCAGCTGTTGCGGGAGTTGGGGATGAGGAAGGAACTTGCAGGATTCGGGCTGGATCAGTCAGCTGACATTTTAGATGATTCTTTGACCTGCTTGCAAGACGCACTCGTCTCGAGAAGGAAACGTGTTGGACGTACTACCCAGCGTTTTGGTCGAATACAATGTGATCCCGTTGTCAGTGTCGAGTCTGATGATCTGTGAAGTCCCAGTTCACAGGTCGCCTTGGGTGTATTCCCGCTCTTTCTCTCTCTATGAGCGGGAGTGAAAATGAGTACAGTGAACGCCATTGAACCTCCATAGCGAGGTGCATTACCCGGATTAGATTCATTCTTTCAGTATCTTCGGCACATGTTGCCGTAAGGAGTTGACATGTTAAGCATGGCACATTTCATGAGCATCGAGATGTGCTCCGTGCAGGAGAAATTTTCGATTTGAGAAATGTGGAATTAGTACACTAGAATGTGGTGTACCGGCGTATATTTTGATGTAGTATGTTTCTTGAGGTACTTAGCGGAAGCATTTATGGAGGTCGACAGTATACTTCAAAATTTGTCCAGCTTCTTCCACATTTATACAGAAAAGAATACTTGAACAACAAATGTTCTTTTCTTGTCAGATGATATTTTATTCCTCGAGCATTCGTTGTGACGTCAAGCTTGGTGGTGTACCACGTGAACATTACACTACCACATCTGAGTCACTCCCTGGTTTCAATCCTTAAAATGTTCTTTCATGCTTTGCAAGGAAATATGTTTCCGAGTTTGTCGATGTGTCAGTGAACGTAATGCGTGTCAAGTAAATTGTCAAACTGCAAAATATTGCTTGTTTCTGTTACGCAGAAAAGTTATATTGTGGATTGTTGTGCCTCTTACAGTGGATGTGAAGAAAGGGAAGAAGGCATATGGAGCAGAGATGTCATCAGTTCTTGAAACGGAAAACTTTAAAAACTTGTTTTGGTGCAATGTTGCCGCAATCTGTCAAAACAATGGACAATAGTACACAAAGACGCGGAGAAAATAACTGCTAAAATCTCAAAATATGTTTCGTAGGGTCAAAATTCAGACTCATCCCAGAGCCCTTTGGATTTATCTGACTAATACGTTGTACTTAATTACCTAGAACTGAAACATCTTCAACGGACTAACTTTTTTAAGATGGAATAAAAAAATTACACTGAAAATGCCCTTTTTAATCAAACTTTTCTGAATTTTTTAATAATTTCCTGCTGATATTACCAGATATGTTCATCAAAATTAGAAGAAAAAAGAAGAAGTAAATGCTTGAATAAACGACACATCATGTGAGGAGTGCAACGAGCTATTTGTTGACGGATGCTGAGATCCCCAGGGATGTCTAGCATTGTTTTCTTAAATCATGTATCCAGACAACCAATGACGGCTGCATTCAGTAGATTCTCCCGATATCTTTCCAGTATTGAGACAGTAAGAAACTATTTTCACTTGGATGAAGTGGACATAGTCTGATGACGTTTGTCTCAAATCGCCTTTACTTGTTCCATGTTGTGAGCTAGCTCAACTCAACATGTGTTTGGACAGACATGAAATAATGAGTGGGCATGCGAGCACAACACAAGACAACACGGGATTGAAGGCACACGCTGGTAAAAAGACCGCGTCAAAGCACCTCCAATCAATGTCAAAGCAGCATCAGCGAGGAACCAGAATGACGCCGCAGTTGGCTACACCTGGTTGCAGTGGCCATAGATACTATCTACAAACAGTCGAAGCAGTGACAACAACAACGATGTTTTTTTAACATTACATTTTTTGTACACGTTGATTATTTAAAGCATTGTTAAACAACAAAATTTTGCATTTCTAAAAATCTAAAAACTATTGAGAGGTCAGACTTTGCCGGACCGATTTGCAATTCGTCTGGATCATTACCTTATGGGCCGGGTGTATCCACCGTGTCCTGCAAGAGGCAATCATGCACTCAGGAACCAGAGATTGCTTGGGTGTACATCTCATAAAAATCACCTGGTTTTGTTTGACAATACCGCCACCTTCAATTTGAGAAGTAATTCAGAATGAAGCTGACATGGATAGTTGTGTGTTTCCTTTGACTCGGGACAAATGCAGACTTCTTGGCAATCAATCCCAACTTTGGCTTCTTGTTTAACAAGTCCTTAACGAGCGAAGTCACTCCGTGACTTCAAAAGGGGACAGAAAATGAGAACAGGTCTGTCTGGCCCTCAGTGGTAGATTCTCATTTGTCGAGGAGCAAGATGTGGTTTTATTGGGCCGATTGGCTAACGAGGACGCCTGTTAACTGGTAGGTATAAGCGATGCATGTCTCATAAATCGTTCATTGTCCTCCAATCTACTTGAGCTTGCTCGACAATGCCCAGTTCACTCTACAGGGGTGGGCATCAACTGGAAGATGTTCAATAAACGTGTCGAGACTAAAGATTATAATTTACAAGCACCATAAACTCATGACCAACCGATGTACAGAGCAGGCTAGAGCTATTGTATCTCATGAATGTATCACGAGCAGACAGCACATCACAAAACATGATTCTAAAATTGCGACCAGAGACATGAACATGCAACCTGAGTCACGAACGTTTTCACATTCCGCTAAAACTCTCCGCATACCGACTGACTATTATCCACTGAAAACCTCCATGAGGTCGGATTTCCTCATCATATTGCGCACGGACACTCCAGCCACAAGGTTCTTAATTCCTGGATAACAAGTACAAAAATTTGACAAACAGACCCGCAAGCTTCCACCCGAAGTTCGTTACAGTTTGGCACTGTGATCTAGACCATATTAACCTCGGCAATAAAATTCTAATTCCCTGTAATTCTCATTAGAAGTTCTAACAAAACGGACTCAAATGCTTCCAGTCCAAATTCATCACTAGCCTGCACAGTGGTAAAGACGGAATTACATTGGGTTCATGCTGGTGATGACCAGGTTTAAAAATTTTTCATTTCAAGACTACTCCGAGTTACATGTTCTACATATGCTTAATTAGCACATGGCCATGCAAAGACAAAGCTGCTCGGTGCACCGCAGATACCGTCCACATATTGTGCACATGGAACAGATGGAACAACCAACATATTCTGCCTGTGTCCAAAAAAGATCAAAGTAACGGACGAGAAACTCAATACAACTGAGGATCCACAGAAGGAAGGCAAAGAGTTACTTTACGGACTAAATAGATACACGGGAAAAACGAGATTTTACTTCACAACGGGAGAAATGGTGCCCACCTGGGAAATTTGAAAGAATTTCAGGAAATTGGGAGAATGGCATATCTTCAAGCCGTCTCATTCTGCGTCTCGCGACTTAAGTTATTTTTTAAGCTAGAACTAGGTGCAAGCAGCTTGGCAAACACATCATATTCAGTTGTCTGTTTGACAAATGAGCACCTTGACACCAGATAAGGTTGCATTATCCAAAGAATAACCGTAACAGAGTGGACCCAAGAATAGTAGCAGGCAACCAAATTCAAACGTGGGAGTCAACTAACTGCAAACGCAGAGCGTCTCACTGGGCAGGCCACTTTAATTCCCATGCCCGCACATCGATAGAAGAAATTGCGCCCATAATAAGAATCAAATCCCTTCCCTTCCCTGTTGCTAATCATAGATATGGGAAGCTTTTTCTAATAAAAACTTTGAATAATTTTGTACCTTGAGCTAAAAGGGCCGGGCGAATGCCTCATTTAACTTCTTCACATCTCCTTCATCTACAAGGCCAGAATGACTCCAGACTTTCAACTACTTGAAGCCTCCCTCTGTCCATAGTGCATCGCCATCATTCCAGTCGTTCCATCCATCTGCTTTCTTTTGAGCTTTGTTATTAGTAGTGCTGTTTGACACGCTAAAGAAAGTCTCATCCACATCATCTTTCGGATCATGATCATCCCAACCTGACCAATTGTCCCCTCCTGACTGAGCCTTGCTGGACTGCGTAGCGCTGGTGGTTGCATTGACATTATTTCTGGTCGGCTGAGATGTTTCAAAGGCGCTACTGCCAGTCGTGTTAGCTGATCTGCCACCGTTCTGAATCTTCCCTTGTCCTTCATTACTGTCGTCCCAATCATCCCAAGATTCACGACCCTTGCTGCTCACATTCTTCTCTGTTTCCCAATTGTCGTGCCATGTACTACCGGAATTTATCGACTGATAAGGACCATCATTGCTGTCACTGAGCAAGCCATTCTGGTCATAGGGTGAAAACGATGATCCCGATCGGCCTCCTTCCTTAGTATATTGCTCAACGGTTTGAGAGGCCATCGCCATAACACCCCTCATTAAACCCCACGCTTTTTGACCAACTTCCGTAGTCTTTGCAGCCACAACAGATACCGTCTCGTTCACTTTTTGATCGTATCCACCTTCTCGGACCTGACACAAAAAAAGGGAGACAAAAAAAGGGAGATAATCCGATAAGTGTAAGTGAAAACAGAGGCAGAAAGTTCAGACTCCACCAATACTTGGTGGAAATCCGTCCTCGGATTTTCAAGTTTAGAATAAACAAACAAAATATGCAAAATACTTTGAAAACAATCAAGGAGGTTAAAAACAAAAAAAACATAAGATTACCTTGGCTTGTAAGTCCTTGGTTCCTGCTTGCATGACAGAGGCTGCATTTTGCGCTGCGGATGCGGCAACCACTGACAGACGACTCAAACCCTAATACAAAGATGTACAGGCGAGGATCCGCAATTTCAGAAGCGAATACGGCGCAAAATGTTTCAATTGGAAACACCTCGATATACAATTCCGTAATTCAGACGGTTTTTCTGCGTTTATCACGACGACTACGTGACAATCTAATCAGCCAAGCTTTTGCACCGTGCTAAGGAAAAACAGCACACATATCATACCTGGGAGACGACAGAAACGGTGTCTTTAAGAACGTCTCCACCCATGGCAGGCGGCCTGCTTGCCGGGGGAGGCATACTTCCGCCAGAACCAAATCCAACGTATTTTCCACCCTGGGAGGGAGGAAGACCTTCCGGTCGCGAGGAATTCTCAGCTTGCTTCCTTGCGAAGAATGCATCCTTGTTAGCGGCAGAATTCTCCAACTGCGACCTTGTGTAAATGTCACCAGAAGAATGCGATCTTGGGGGTTGTCTTCCGCCACCACTCATTAAGGAATCTGCCGAGTGATTTCTTCTGACTGCATCGCTGCTCTCAGAGTCGGCGTCTACTCCCCAGTCATCCCAACCCCCTGTGGACTTGCCCTGATTGCCGTAACCTTCAGATCCGAATCCTTCCCTCCTTTGACCCGAACTTCTACCCCCACTGCCTCCCCCGGATGTGGGAGGTCGATTGAAGTCCTCTTTAACAACCGGAGGAGCTCTCCAGGGTCTGCCCTCAGCCGTGGCCTGGATCTTCTCCCTGTAGATTCCAGCAGCCTTCGTGTTGTACTTGGCAACAATATCCGTCTCCTTGGCAATACCGTACTGAGCCAGGAAGGAGTTCAGGGCAGCGTTGCCACCAGCTTCCATTTTCTTAAGCTGGATGTCGGACCAAGAATCCATGGTCACGGATCTCACGAAGCTGATGTGAACTCCCAGGCCACGATGCTTCCCCGAGCACTCCAGGCACATGAAAATTCCATACGAGACAGACGCCCACTGCGGATTCTTCTGTGAGCAATCTACGCACGTTTTGGCGTCGGGTCTCGATTGAAGCTCCCGCAATCTTGCGCCCGCCGCTGCCGAAGCCATCGGTGCTAGGCTCCTGGACGCTACGACAGGCGCGGGTACCCGAAGGACTGCAGACCGACCGACCGACCGACCTCCCGATCGATCGATCAATCAATTAATCGCCAAACCCAATGAAGCCAAGACTCCTCGCCCGCCAAATGCAGGGCAACTCTCCCCTCCCCTGCCCTGCCCTGCCCTTGCCTCGACCCTCACAGCACAGCACAGCACAGACCACCGGACGGTGCACTCACACCGACGATATAACATCAACTATCGAAGTATCATCAGAGTATCAATGCACTCTGGCACGCAATGGGGAGGAGGAACGGGCGCAAGAATGTAGGAAAAGGCGCAGCAAGCGGGCAGAATATCACCAACACAACAGTGCACTCTCTGCTCGCCGTTGTAGTTTTCGCCGCGACAATCCTCGCTCATGGTCCTCACCACCACCGCCACTCTCCGTTCGATCGACTCCCCGGGGGCGTCGCCCGCACTAGCCCCAAAGAAACCCCGTCGAAACAGAGCTCGATCGACACCCCACCACTTGCTCTACACCGACAGAATGGATCCCGATCGATCTACCTCGCCATCAAATTGCGCTCCTCGATCCCCAGCACTGCTCGCCTCATCATCGCCTTCCCGTCCCGTCCGTGTGCGAGCCCCGCGACTAGCTCGCACGACGAGACATCGCGAGCCAATGCACTCATTCATTCATTGGCCTCCTGCTCCGCTCCCAGGCCTAGGGTTGGCGCAACCTTTTCGCCACCCCCGACCCTGGCCCGTCCCCGCTGCCGGACATTCCATCGCCACTTCCAGTCCTCCCTCCACCTCCACCTCCACCACCGGCCGGACTCTCTCGGCCTCCCGCTTTTGGGGGCCTGACAAAATCCTGCCTCCCCCGGGAAGCAAGTGCCTTCGGCATCTTGAACCCGCGGTCGGTCGGTCGGTCGGTCGGTCAGAATCCTCCTCGGCCTTCAGGGCTCAGGCCCGGTCCTTCCTTCTTCTGGCGCGTACTTCTTCTCTACTCTCAGCTCAGCCTTGACTGGACTTACCGGCTGCCTCGGTGACACCAAGAGGTCCAAGTGGAGGATGCGAGCGAGTGAGTGACGTAACAGTTGACCAGATATACCTCCAATCCGATAGCGGCACGTGGCTGGCTCCGCTCGGAGACAATTTCACGAGACCTTTTCCCGACCGGACCGCACTCGAACGTAACAACCACTTCGCCTCGCTTCGCGGTGCTTGCTATTGTTTGCTTTCCCGTGGGACTTGTACTTGCTTCTCGAGGTCTGGGTGAGCTCCAGTTGTATTATTGCCACCTTTTCTGCTTTGCCTAAACCCTACTACGCCTCCACTTCCTTGGGTTTCCTTTAAGATTCAGTACATAGTCTACTCCGCGGACATACTTCTTTTCATATCTATGTTTGAATTCACTAATATGTTGATCGTATATCAAGGAAGATGGGAATTCCCTTGAACATATTGAAATTCGCAAAATGTCAAGTTTACTCGATAGAAATAATATTTAATATATTGCACAAATATATATATATATATATATATATATATATATCAATCAATCAATCATGTAATACAGCCGAAGAGGTTCCGCTAGAACTAGAAATTTTTCGCATTGAGCTAATTGAGCATTGTACGGTAGAGGAGGGGGCCAAAAGTTTGTAGATAGACAACCAGATACATCTTCTATAGCTAATGTTAAAATTTAATTCTATCGTCAATGTCACATATAGAGGATTACCTCGCACTGCCAAAATTATCCATAGTACAGATTAAATTCGGATACAATTATTTTCTCCTGATTCAATTTTCATCTGTTCAAGACAAATTTCGAAACAACCATCCATAAAAT
The DNA here is from genome assembly GCA_037833965.1 of Marchantia polymorpha subsp. ruderalis. Taxonomy (NCBI): domain Eukaryota; kingdom Viridiplantae; phylum Streptophyta; class Marchantiopsida; order Marchantiales; family Marchantiaceae; genus Marchantia; species Marchantia polymorpha. The sequence continues at coordinate 3,464,828 of AP031357.1, forward strand.
ATTCTCTTCCAAATCATAAAGCAGTTGGATAATGTATAGTTCCACATGTTAAATAAATCAAAAAAGAGGTCAAAATCTAGTTTGGAATCGTTTAATTCAATATTACAACTTTATCTCCAAATTTTTTTAATCTCTTGCTCAACCTTACTTTATTTTTTTTCATGTTTCACAACAATGATTACTATTACCGTATACAATCAAACTTAGACTAAGAACAATAAAATTTAGTCGTACTTCAATCTATCCTCACTAATATTTTTACTCATGAGCATTACTAGTCCAAATAAGAAAACATAATCACAAACAAATGTGCAAAATCAAATAGCATTTTGGTATTATGAATAAAAAAACACTTATGATAATATTTCATCTCAAACTTTCAATAAGGAAATAGTAATTGACTTTCCAGCATTGGTAAATCTCTTCCTATCAATGATGTAAAATATGTATTTTGGATAAAATAAAATATAACTTTATTTTTATTATTTTTTCTCTTACTAATGTAATTTATTTATTTCAAACTTGCACTTCTAAAAAAATCTGCATGAATTTGAGATCTAATTTTTTAGTAACTATTTGTAAATATTTTCTTGATTACTTTTGCTTGGGTTTTACCACATTCGAGGAATTATTTCTTGTTTGCACAACTTGTTAAAATCTGAAAGAAAATGAATTCTCTATGACATTTTTGAAATTCTACAAAATTTTATACACCTTTAACTTTGATAAAACACTGTAATTTTTTGTTGAAAAATCTTGACTTCAAGTCCCACGTTGCTTGTAATTATCAATCCACTTCTTAAACAAAGACTAGAAATAATTTTTTTTGGAAAATCAACAATAAATTAGAATATGTGTACATTTAAAACTGATCACAAACAAGTTCAGTTCTACACTAGTGTGTAGGGCATCGATGCACCACGTTGTACAACTACCATAACTAAGATACGATAAATACTAATTGGACAAAACACCGCTTACCTCCAAGAACTCATATTTATTACCCACAAAAATTTAACCTAAATTTTCAGAAGAATGCTTTCCTGCTGTCCAAACGTCTACAATCACATTCCGCTCATAACCATATCCTGAAAGAAAGGTTGCAGTTGACCCAAAGTCACTAGCTACTTCCCACATCCACCAAGCCTCAACATTAAAAATTGTGCTTCAAGATCCTTAATTCAAAGCCTACACCAATACTTATTTACTTTCAAAACGTTTATGATTACGATATGAGAAAGAAAATTGCAGTGAAACAATTACAATCCTACCCCTGAACCCTAGATCTCCTAAGTGGAGCTAAAATGCTACTGTAATTAACTTCACAATCTAACTATGGATCCCACTAAATCATAAGACGTGAAATCACGTGAGTGAGTTCTACTTTTCACTTTCCTGGAAAGAGACTTAAAAGTAGAGCCAAGCAAGGGCATTCTATCTTTGCATCTGGCTAATCATATTGAGGCCATTAGCAGAGTGCAACTTGCACGCACATCACAATGTCATTTCGCAAAGCTTGAAGATAGTTCAATACGCAAGTCTAAAAAGAACATATTGTATTGGAGAGTTCTGACTAATTTCTTAAAAGCTAATTTACACCCTCCATGACATCCTTTCCAAATGACAAGAAGTCAGATGTATTCCTGTACCAATAGATGTTAAGGATCGAATCTCGGAGTAGAACCCTTGAGTTGCCCCGAACGAGGACAACTTTATGAATAAAACGTTAAAGTTCTCTGTAACCTTAATCAACTCCGCATTAAGTTCAGAAAAATTCGGACGTCAGCGTAGGGATGAACATGTCATGTCCATCGACGTGACGTGAGTACGATTTCCACAGGACGCAAATACCATCCATCACGTCCTAGTACAAGTAATAATTTAATGAGAACTAAGAACAGTTTGGAAAGCCGCCTATTCATAGAATTTCGGGCTACAGTTGAGTCTGATAAAATGCATCCAAACAACGATGCAGTTCGTGTGGTGTGGGGACGTGACGATTGAGGAGGTTATCAGAAAATGCTTCGGTCGTGCAGGAGGCCACTGTGCCCACCATATCGGGGCACTTACAGCCTTTGTCAACCCACAGAAGCGAAGAGACAATGAACTGTCTGACTATCGGTGCTACTCTTGTCTTTCGTCGTACTCATGTGTTGCAGTTAAAAGTAAATGAATAGGTCATTTGTAAGTGATAGGCCATCTGTATGTGGCCTTGGACTGTCCATCGTACTTGTAGCTTCATCTTATGCTGTTAGGAGTTGGATAAGATGCACAATAGAGTTACTGTGGCTCCACCTCCGTGTAGATTCAAGTTCCAAATTGAGTTTACAGTCTTTCCACCGACAAGGAAACCAGATTTCCGTAACTAGGAGAGAAGAACAACGAAATGCACCACTGAACTTCAGGCACTTTACATTTACTCAGCTGAGATCACATTGCCTTGCTCCGCAGTCGAACGGAGGTAAACTCATAACTCTATCATCTACCCATCAGGTTTGAAAACTATACCTAACCCTTAGTTGTGAGATCAGCACGAAAGGATTCCCTCTGATAGTTGAAGTTTTATAATTGGCAACTAAACTCTATGCATGGCACTGTTTGACATGCACCAATTGTACCCTTGCTCGTACTCATGTGGAAGAACTTACAAGTGCGATTCCTAATGCATTTACTTTACACCTAAAAGACAATTGAATCCAGAGTTCCCCTGTTGGCATGGCTAGTATCTTCACATCCCCTGGAGAACCTGGCTCTATCAAAACTGGTTCTATACTTGGGGACTTTCTGGAGTCCGATGTTCATCTACTTTACACCTATCTAAGATCCAGATTTCTCCGACTCCAGTAAGTTGACACCTCTATGGCAGCAGCCCCACCCCGTCTCCCCCAACTCCTGTCTCTACAAAATTGTTTCCGAGTATAGGATGCCTTATCAATATTGAGCTACTCGTAATACTGGATGGCTCAAACTTCGAAGTCGAAATATCGCATCAGCTTACCTGCAGCCTGCTGCAATAGCGAAACGGTACGAGGTAGAAATCTCGAGTATACAGGATGAATCCTACAAACTTCTCCATGCTCATCGGATCCAAAGAAGCTATAAATATCAGGGCGTTACGCTAGCGGCTGGCCTGATCACCCCTCTTCCATGAAGGATGGAAGGCGGAAGATATTCACCCCAGTCCGATGTAGAGGGAACAGCCTTCACATCTTGTCGGCTAAAAGATGTGCGCGCCAAGTGCTTGGTTTGAGAAACCTGGAACAAAGGTGATGGCAAGAGATTGTTGACCATTGATGTAGGTGCAGATTCAACTCTCTCGACCTCCATTTTCTCGAAGGAGGCCATATTCTCTACTTCTGTCAGCGATGGATCAGAGAGAAATCCACTCCTTAACTGCTGCCTCTGAACTGGAGGCAGAAGATCGACGCATGCTTCCTGAATCGCCACGAAAACGTCCCGTGTAAGTAAGAAAGTATATCTTGAAACAATATCTTTGACATAATATTTCTTCCAGTTATGCATGAAGAACATGTAATTCAGAGATATCGATTCCTCACTCCAGCAGTATCGACGTTTCTGAGTCAGCAGTTCATTCATACATGCAAGCAAGAATATGATGGCATTGCTTAGAAACGTCCGAAACTGTAATACTCACTACAATTCTTGTTCTGTGGGCACATGCGTTCTGAGAACGGATAACTTTTTCTTCATCAGGACAGCGAGCCATGAACTGCTGCTCCAGGTCGCACAACCTCCTGTGAACCAGGTAGGCTTCGATATATCGACAACGCTGCAAGAAGAGAGAATTGGTGAAACTCCAAGGTTTGAGGTGCTCTCAGTCATGAATCAGAACGTCTTAGTACAAATGCAATATCACAATTAACCATATGCCACAGACATTGCGCACACCAGCTTTAGAATGTACCAATAGATTATATTCCTTGTTGTGCAGAAAATCTATGCACGTCAAAACAATTAAGATAGGGCAAATGAAAAAATACAGAATGGGAAACCAGACCAAAGGTCAAACCTGAACGTAGAAGACGACAAGAAAATTCCCTGCCGTAGAAGAAGGATCTTGAACAGCTTGATCAAGAAGATACTTCTTCACCATCTTCTCTTCATCTCCCAACCAGGGCAGTTCTATCATCTCTTTCAAAAGACTCTTACGTATAGTAAACCAACAAATTTCTCCAACCAGCACTTCCATTTCCTGTGACCAGTTGCGCGATTCATATGTTTCACTATTATCTTGTTTCCGTGTCTTGCTTGTCCGCCTTCGTGCCTCTTCAGACTTGATCCTTGAGCAGTGTGCTCTTTGATAAAGATAACCTTCACTTAGAAGTCCACACTGAAGCCGCACCCTTACAGCAGTTATTGCTTCTGAAAGTGGAACAGCTACTGGCTGTTCTGACTTGTTCACTACCCCAAAGCGCCCATCTCGTCCACTGCTCCTCAAAACAGAGAGAGCGATATCTGCTTTCCCCCTTTCGAGCAACACGTGGGAAACTTTGGGATGAATATTTGGATTGACTATCTCTGGCAGCAGCCGTGAAGCCTCCTGCTCCAGATGTACAATCGGTGTTAAATTCCTCAAAAAACAACCGGCACGTTACATGTTGCCCAAACAAGGTTCCTGGACCAAAGTAATGATGTTTTGAAACCACTTATCAACAAGCAGTAACTATCATCGCCACCTGAATCATGACCAGCCAGTTTCATTTTCTACAGTCTACGAGCGCAACGATATGTAGCATATCGTCCAAACAAAGTTGTTAAGGAATCAATATACACGGAATATAGATGTAGAAAATCATATTCAAAAAAACATGCGCATCATCGTAGCAGACCGGTGAGCTCTACCTCTAGGGCAAGATCACTGTTGTCATCGAGAAGGTAAAAGAGAAGAGATTCCAGCATAAACGGCCTTGTGATACCGAAGGTGCCGACGTAGTCATCTACTATGCTTCTCCAGCTTGTGTCCGAGAGTGTCCAATGCCGATCGAAGAGGTAGTACAAAAACTGTTGAGGTGTTAAGTAACAACAAGATATACAACTTAAAACCACTCATTGCACAAAACTACTAATCCTCTGTTGACTAGCGTCAGGAAGTTCGACAAATAGAAGCTCTATACGCATGCAATATTTACTAAACTTCTTTACTTTAAAAGGATACTATTGCCTTCTTTGCGAGAATGAGATCGGAACTCCCTTCTAAAAATAGCAGATCTACTGCAGCACGGACATTGTCTGGAGGGTAGATCATGGAGGGGCCGCTAGTCAAAGGGTGTCCTCCACTGTCTCGCCGATGTCGAAGAGGAGGAGAAGAAGGTAAACTTGATTGTTTCAGTCTTCCTAAATCAAGAACGTCTCTCCCACCCTCTTCTTCCTCATCCCTTCCAATGCCCAGATTCCCAATTGCGTCCTCAATGAAGAGAGTGGCAGGAGACGTAGGCCCTGTCTGTCCAATACTCCGGGGATACTCTGACCACGATCTTTGAACAGCTGCAGACTTCCTGTCCCTCACGGCAGTCCTCCACAGCCCAATATTCGCAAATCTCGAGGACAGACTATCCAAGAAACGATGTCTCGTAAACCAGGCCATCACCTCCAAATGCTGCCAAGGAAAAGACAACCTTGCTAAGCACCTTTGCAGACTCTCGGGATGTATGACTAGCAACTCAAAGATTGTGGGAAACTGTCTTCCACTCGGTATGGAGTGAATAAACAGTCTCAGAAGAAAACTCGTAGCTTTTCAATACTGTTGGATAACATGCTCATAACATGTCCGGCAGGGAACTGATAGGCAGATGCCAGGGCAGATCATCTAAACGAGGAGTTTATCAGGGACTGAATACCTGTGAAGCTTTGCGGACACCTTCCAGCATATTTCGAACTTCCACCAAGGATGGAGTTGAAGGATCTATAATGGGTGACTCCAGAGCTTCGAGAACATGCTCTACTCCCTCCAACTTCCTCAAACTTTTGAACATGAAATCAACTTTGTTTTGCATCTGCTTGGGCCCTAAAGTGTCTGTGACAGCTAAGTTAGGGAATTCACAGTGCTTCTAGATCATCAAATTGCCAAGCTGCAATTCTCTCGATACAGGAAAGCAACAAGAACGAGTTTACAAACGACCAAAATAGCCTACGACTGAAAAGATAAGCACAATAACCAAGGTTCTCCCTACCTGAGCTACAGCTTGGGCAACGTGATGAAAGTCATCAATTTCAAAAGAATCAAGTCTTCTAATAACTTTTACAGAGCTTCTCATTTATCAACAGGTTTCTGAGACACTGACAATGTAATTGAACAATAAACGAACGAGTAAACTGAGACAGGCGTACTCGAACTGCAAGAAGGTTCTTGGGTGTTCACTGGGACAAAAGAGCTGCGCGAGATCAATGTAGGTGCATAACTGAACTTCAGAAAATGCTGAGAGGATACAAATGTCTCGTAAACTGCTTATGATGTTGAGAGCTGTTCTTTTACACCAATCCTTGACAACGTCCCCGTCAAGCAACATGGAAATGAGGGCATCACTTGATACTGCACCTTCGTCCATACACACCTCCGACACATCTGTATATCCAAGTTAAGAACTTTGCGCATGTTGTATACGAATTTACTCTAAGAGGCACGAAGAATCGAACACGTGAAAAATAAGGGTTGAGTACTGGACCCAAATTCGGAACAACGCTGCTGCTCAAAAAAAGCTGTATCCCAATCATGGACAACATATCATGAGAAAGGAGGAATAAAACAACTACTTTAGCATAATCTTCTACTTTATATCAGCAGAAGTTGAAGTATGGATACAGTGGCACACTAGTGACACCAAGTTATTATCAAGAGCGACGTCGAAGAAGCTGCATAATCTACGGACATCGAGGGTCAAAAACTGGCCGTCCTTCTCTCTTTCTCTGTAGTCTTCATCCCGAGCCTGTGGAACTAATCCAGCTTCAACGAGTTCATCGTAAAGTCGAAGGCGAAGAGCCGACTCAGGTTTAGTGACTGGTGTCCGGCAAATCGGACACACGTCACAACGTTGGCTACACTCTGCACACAAGCAAGCATGGCCGCAAGATACCAGTAGGTGCTGAACTGTCCGTCCACAGCTCCGAAGGTCTCGAGTGGCACGACAATACTCTACTTTGGCTTCCACACATAAGTCTCTTGGCTCCACACTGACCAAGTGCTCCAGCGCTTCCTACACAACGATTCTACCTTCAGTGAACAGACCAAAGCGTTTGGCAATTTCTGAGAAATCGGCCAAAAACCAAAAGCAAACAACGGCTACGACGCTCTTAAATGATTATTTTCCTTAAACCCTTCGCTTGTGTTTCGAACTCACAGAGTGAAATACCAACATATATGAAAAGATTTTGGGACATGTAATTTAAGGCGACCGGAACAGAGAAGAAAGGGCACAATAGAAAGAGTGAAAGGTCTCGGCATTACGTAGTTATAAAAATTATGAGAGAACTTCTGAATTGCTTTTCTCGCAGAATTGAGCGAGTTCCGGATTCCAAAGGTCAAAATTCAGGCGGACGGTCTAGGTCTGATGGTACAGCAGAAAACTAGCAACCAGGTACTGAATGAAGGCTATAAAGGCAGACATACACTTACTAGATCCGATTTCACTGGAAAGAAATCCTTCAAGTTCGGCCCCATGGAATCGCCCTTGGCTCTCCTCTCCCCTCCCTCCTCTGCGTGCTGCTGCTGCGTCGCCACGGCTGAATGCTGGCGCCACTGCCACCACCCACAGCAAAGAAGGGAGCACAAAACCTCTGAGGCAAAACCCTGACAATCCCGTCAAAATCACCCAGTAACGCAATACGCTACGTGATCATCGCTTCGTGGGCTAAAATGGACGAAAGCGAGACCCAAAATTTGAAACGCGGAAAAAGTATTGCCGCTGAGATCGTGAAACTGGCGCACTAATGAAACGACATCAACTAAAGCCCGGCGCAGGTTCATCGACAAAAGCTAAAGAAAGCGAAGGCTACTGCCTGCACAGAAAAAACGTCAGTTCACGCTAATACTGGACAGTGCAACGCCTCGTGCAGACCATCACCACGTGGTACAGAGTTCGCTGTCTTACGTAGTTCATCTTTTGACGCGGTTTCAGCTGATCTTCGATTCCTGCCTTATGTTGGCTAGCTCCCGTTTCCCATATACAGTACGGTATACTCTACTGCAGTGAGTTGCAACTGGTTGAGCTCCGACGACGTCTGGTCCTGGCTGCGATTTGGAATGTCTCCCTTGCACCGTTCTGGAAGAATTGTAGTTTTTTTCCAAAACATATGATCAAATACATTTCATACGTTGTAGAAGGGCGAAGTTGCCAGAACAAAAGTTTTCACAGTTTTATAACAGAGAATGGCTACCCAGCTGTAGGAATTTTCATTCTAATTTCAATATCTTCTCAAATTTAGCATTATCATTTTTTTAATTGTTATGTACAAGCGACTGAGCTCATACAATTCTTATTGGGGTAAAATTTATTTCTTGCATAAATATATATTATAATAAGATTTCTATGTGAAAATTCAATTTTAATTATTATTTTCATACATGCCATAACATTGTTATTCAATCTTCTATACATTACAATTGGTTATAATTAGCCGATATTAGATTTTTTGTAAATATTCCAATTTAGATCAAACTTCTTAATTTTCAATTTATCTTATTTGTAAATTATAGTTATCAATATGTTGCAATTGGACAAATCACTCGCTTTAAAAAAAAAATTATAAGTCAAATAAAAATATCTATGATTAATAATTATCATAATCTTGAATTGAAATTTCCAATTTTTTCATTTACTTGGTTATTTATGGAAACTTAAAATAAATAATCAAAATCATAATCACAATCGGATTGCAATGACATTTGCATCAATAGTCAGTTATTTCATAATTTTAATTTTAAATATGTTACAAATAATTAAGATAATCATATTTTCATTTATGAAACTAAAAAAATTGCATATATATATATATATGTATTTCCTGATTTTTCAATTATTTTGAATATTTATCATCATGAAAGAACTAAACTCTAAATAAATATGTGTACAAAAATAATCTATTTACTTGTTTAAAAAAAAATATTGCATCAATTGATTCAATTTAACTAAATTTTTTTATAGATGAAAGAAATATTTATTTTATTGAAATATTTAGAAATAAAAAATGTAATCATTTTGAATTCAAAATTTTGAAACATGATTAATATATTTAAATTTATAATTATCAATTTATAATTATAATTATGTAAATAAAATAACTACAATAAGCTAGATACAAAACGTATATGGCTACATAGTTTTTGAAACTAAAACACAAAATTAAACAACAAAATTTAGATTCATCATATAGAAGAAAAAATTTATTTATTTAATGATAAAAAATTTATCACATAAGAATAATAAACATTTTATATATTATGTTGTATATCAAATTAACTTGCGCCTGAAATACGTTTTTGAAAAATAAAAGTGAGTGGAATTGTGAGGTGGTGTATAAAATAGTTTATAATCATGTACATCATAATGTGTGTTGATTGCTAAAATCGACAAGATTGAGTTTCAGTATAAATAAGTTACTTGGTCTACTCAATTGCAAATGATGATGGAGTGACGAAGTGGAAGGGTGGTGATGTTCAAACTAATTTATAATCACCGAGGGACCTCTGCCTCTTCCGACAAGCGCATCTTGTACTCAATGACCGAGAGTATTTGTTTTGTTGTTTTAAAGAAATAGTTTATGCTTGTCTTGCCTCACATGCCACTGTTTAACTGAGTAAAAATTTAGAAAATTAAAATGTGTCATGTTGATAGAATATCTATTATGAATATAATTCAAATATTATTAAAATAATAATTTTATTTAAAAATTGATTAAATTTAAAATATATTCAAATTATTTTAGAATTCATATTTTATTTAGAGTAATAATAAATATATAATCTATCAATACATTTCTTGTGATATTAAGATGTTTTTCATGGTTTTTGTCAATGCAATTTATTATTAAAATGAAATATCAAAAGTTTAAATTTTGATCTCCTTATTATGTAACAACAATATCAAATATTCTTAACTTTAAATATTTATTAATCTCATAGTTATTTTTGAATTTTATATATAGTTTCATAGAATTTTCAAAATCAATAATTTAGATGAATTTAATAATCTAAAAATACAAATAAAACATCTAGTAAAAACATTGAAAAAAAATTTAATAAAAAATTATTCATTCACATGTGATTCTATGATGCAGTGGATACATTAAAGCAAGACGCAATTATTCTTTATAATTAATTGTTATCTAACAAAGACTTCAAAATTTATGTTTTCACTTGCTCTGATGAGATTATAGTAACCACAATTGAACAAGGACTAAGGCAGTAAAATGATTCAACATTTGAAATCAAGACTTTAGGAACTTGTAATAGTATTTTAATATACTCATATATTGTTTTTATTTTATTGCTTTTGATTTCACACACATCTTTTTTAATCTTTTGAATCGTGAACCCGACCCAAAATAAACAAAGATATTATTCCTTTAAAAAAAATTCCATACTCTCTAAGGTTAATTAAGTTTTTGGTCAATGTGTCGTACAACACACACATCAAACATTAGATTAGAAGGGCAAACAAAGCAGCAGAATTAAATCATGGGTACTCGACAAGTCAAAGACTATTATCCGCCGAGGTGAGTAACCATGACAACAACATCGGCATAAAGAGATATAGAATGGCTTCGATTCACATGGACAACTAATCCAGTAAGGGCCTAGGGGGTGGGAGAAGTGGTATGGATATGGCAACGTCTAGCCGGTGCGATCATGGCGAGGATCGGATGACCGGATACAACCTAGTCAGAGAGGGGAGAATCCGACGTGGGGATCAGGGATTGGTTAGGATTCGGGCAGCATCTAGTATCAAATTAACTTCCAAGTATTCTAAACTTGGGTACTGCAATTGTATGATGGAATGAGAACGGCAATTCAATAGGATATTCGTATGACGAGTACTTCTGCGAAGTTGACAAAACAAATTCAGTGTAGAGGGTTGCTACATCGCGTTCGAGTGCAAGACCAGTAGATTTCTCGGCGGATTTGACGGCAGTGAGCATCATCTCGAAGCACGTGTTTTACAAGGTTTTACAATTAAATTAACCAGATTGAATTTACAACTTCATTGAGTTAATTTTCTGAGTCACAAGAATAAAAAGAAAATACTATCCATGAAAATAGTGACCCATAAAGAATAAGGGTGCGGGTTTTGGTTGATACGAAGGACAACTTAGCGTCCCGCGAGACAAAGTGAACACACCCGACTTAGTTAAATGATGTTAAAATTTCTTGGTTGTATATATTGTATCAAATAAAAAATAATGAATATATTGTGAAATTCAAATTTTAACAATAGTTTGTACATCCATTTTTTAATTAAATTCAAATATAATTGATAAATCTCATTATAAAAATAAATTTATATATTTAATATAGAAATATATAAAAAATTAATCAATATAACAAACACACATGCATACATTGGTTTATTAATTTTTATAATATGCACCAAAATATTTTTTTAATTTAAAATTCATTTGAATTTATGATCTAGAGTAACATCTAATTTAACTTTAACTAACTAAAGATTATTATATAATAATATTGATTTAATTTTTTTTAGTTAAAAAAATTTTAGATTTTCAAAAACATGTACAATTGTTTTAAATTTGTGTGCTTATGAATCTATTTTAAAAAATCTATGAAGTAGTTTTTTTTTCAATTTTTTGAGTTTAAATTTATAGCTTACAAAAATTGAGCAAAATAATTTAAAATCTGAAATTCAATTTGCCAATGTATTGATCTCGTGTATTGTGATATATTTGGCATAAAATCGAGCAACTTAAAATTTTAATTTATACTTTTAATTTAAATATTTTTTTGAATATAAAATTTATTATAGCTGTTAATAAATATTTTTAAGACCAATAAATTTATAATTAAATTATAATAGTTATTAAAAAATATTAAATAAAAAATTATATTTGAAAAAAATAATCTATGATTGATGATGAATCTGTGATAATAATATGTTGTGCACATTATGTTTGATTGGATTATTAGGGATGTTAAAAACATGACAAAAAATGTGATTTGAAGTTGCAAATTTTTTTTAATATAAATAAATAAAAATATAAAAACTTTTATTTAGCACAAAACATCATTTAAAAATAAAAAAAAAGTAATGCAATCATAAAAAAATTTCCATCATTATAAAATAAATAATTAAAATTAAAATAATTAAAATTAAAATAATTAAAATTTTATAATATTTATGACTACAAAATTTTGCAAAACCAAAAACCTAAATATATGATTTTTATTTGAGTTATAGTAGCTTCAAAACTCAGAAAGAAAGTTACCAAAAACATTTTAGGGTAGTATGAGGAGGCTTAGTACATGTTACATTGGTGAAAGTAAACTGCAAGTTAGGTTATGTTTTGTTGTAGTTGTGTCAAACAAAAGTAAAGAAAATTGAAGATGAAATGTATTAGCATAAAATGTTTACTTTGATGTACATGATCATGAAGAAAAATGTGGAGTTTACAAATTTATAGATTTACAAATGTTGAAATCACTGGAAAAATTACCGTATGTGAATGTAAACTAAGAATGTGGTTATGTTTTGTTACATGTGTGTCAAACAACGATTGAAAAAAACTGGAAATATGATTATGATTTGTTGGAGTTCTATAAAACAAAGATAGAGAAAAGTGAAAATGAAATGTTGCGAAGAAAAATGTGGAATTCAGAGGAAGCATTAGTACTTTATGGATGTGATGCAAAGATTGTACACCATCATTATATATTATTTTAGATTGAAAAGTTAAACATAACACGTGGTTTGATAATAATATAAGTTTATTGCTAATTTAATATTGTAAAACCTATATTTAATGAGATTGCATTGTAATATTGTATAATTTGAAAAAATCAAAAAAATCAATATTTGTAAATTATTTCATTATAATAAATTATGTTAATTTTTTTATAATAAATTTATTTTTAAACCAATGATATCATAAAAATATATATAAGTAATCTTATATGCATGAATAAAAATTATAATTGAAGTATACACTAAATTAATTGATGATGCGTACTAACATGAATATTGATCAATATTTAAATAAATTGTTGAAAATTCAACTGAAATTTGTTTGATTAAATTAGGCTGTCGTTGTATACTTAAAGTGAAATTGCATATGAATGTAAGTTGTATAGTTCAATTATATTTTTATTATAAAATAAATATGATATAATCATATATTTTATTATGAATTGGCATTAATAATAAATTTCTTTTCATTATATGCAAAAAAATCTTGATGGATGCAACTTTGATTGTAAAATTTTGTAATCAATTTGCAATCAATGCTAAAAAATATTTTATTTATATTCATGTAAACTATAGTTTATTTTATTTAAATTTGTAATTTTTTATTATATTTTTGTTTAATAATATGATCATATGCTTGTAAATAATTAGATAAGACACTTTCCTTTTAAAAATTACATCAAAATTAGTATATGTAAAAATTTCATATCATGTTATAAGTCATTTAACGTATATACATGTTTAATTAATATTATTTATTTTGGTTTTAAGTAACATCATTATTGTTTTTTTAATAGAACATGATATTAATTAATGAAATATAACTATTATGTTATGATTAATTGAAAATAATTGAATACTTTTATATATTTATGAAAATTTATGAAAAATTACAAGTAATATAGTGTATATAATGTGTACGTAAAAATAATAATTACTATTTTATACAAATAACAGACTTTTGAAAATATCATCTTTTGCTATAGAATTTATTATATAACAAAAGATGTATTACTATTATAAAAGATTATTGTGCTTTATCTATTTTCGCTCGTAAATGTGATAACGAGCTTTTTGTAAAATACTAAATTTTGATTGAAAAGTTTTAATTTATTATTTAATTAACTATACTCAATCATACAAAACTTACATATTTACAATTATACTACAATCTTAATTCTTAAATGTTCTTTGACGATACGATCTAAATGTTAATTACTTCAAAAAGTAATTTTACTCTTGTTTATATCAAGAGTACTATCGTTGAATGTAGGCATTTCACATGTATATAATAGTAAATCGAAATTTGAAATTTGAAAATATAGAAAAAGTACTTATTACCGTGAATGGTTTCAAATCTTGAAACTCGATGATATTTAAAATTGAACGTTTAAACAGAAATTTCGAGGCGTAGTGAATACATAAAATCGAAAAGTTTTTAATTATAGTTTAAACAATTAGCTGTTAAATTTGTTGGCTACAGTTGGCTCACTTCGCGGCGTAGAGAATATTTAAAATCGAAAAGTACTTAAATATAGTTCAAACAATTGGCTGTGATATTCGTTGGCTACAGTTGGCTCACTTTAGAGCAAATCACACCTGAAGTAGGTGTGATTTGCGCTAAAGGTCGATCTTCAGGTGTTTAGCTTCTCTGTCTAAAACAAAAGAATGGATTTGAGATTATTGGACACGGCACGTCATAGTTAGAAACCTGATTTCCGCTTCAGTAAGATGAAGAGAGTTCTAAAGTCATTTCACATCAAATTCATTCCAACTTTCAGAATGATCGAGAAGTTAAAGTCACTTGAACACTTTATTACCAGATATATCCCAAATTGGGAACAAAGGAGTAACACCATTAGTAACCTCGGGAGGTGCAGGAACAATTGCTCTGTGTAAAACACACTCCGAGCCTACCATTGTCGTGCAATAACAAGTTGAAAACGCTATTCGGTCCAAGACGAAGCAAGAGTTATAAAATTGCTCGGCGACTCGTGTCGTGCTGCAGGTGACATTAACCTTCGATACAAACCTCAATTACGACATGCTGGCGCTGCAAGGTGATTTGAACATACATTCTCCAACCACCAGAATAAGACTTTAGTCTTCATGGCGTACGTACCAAACCTCCCGCTGCAGCGTCAACGGATTCTAAAGCGGGCAACAGAGGAGGAGGAGTACAGTATTGACGTTTCCTCTGAAATTGAAGTTGGCTGGAAGCGAGCTACGTGCAAGAAGTAGGGAGAACGAATGCTACCGTCGAATCGCGAACTGGCTAACCCGCTCACTACTGACAGACCTGTTCACTGGCCCTTGGCGAAAACCTCCTGATTGAAAACCTTGCCGAGTCCACCAATACTCTTGAACGCAATTTTAGCCGGTTGAGATTGAGGAATAGAGATGTCATGGATCGGAGCCCACAGGATCATCTCTTTCGCCTTCACGCCGTGCAGATCCCGCAGGCGATTCTTCTCGAGATATCCCTTGATTTCAGTGCCGTACTTCACCTGCTTGTTGGCAAGCTTAAAGACGTGGTTTATCTCCTCTTCCTGCGTGATCCACACGTACCCGGTCTCCTTCACGTGCCCGCTCTCAATTACATTCTTCAGCGGCAGAAGCCCGCCGGGAAGGCCGACCTCCTCCAAGAGCTTGATGGCGCACTCGAGGGCGTCGTTTCCCTTGCGAATAACAGCACCTTCCCTCTCAGCCATCGTCACCCGGCACCGTTCCTCGCAAAGTGAAATCAACTTCGAGCTTCTAATCAGCTGGCGACGCAGACGCTGCGCGCACGAAGCAACAGCGGCGACGACTCTCTGGACGCCTAGAGCGCGCTCGGCCTCGAGCAGCGCCCGAGCAGAAGAGACGCGCTGCGACACGAGCACCGGTGCTGGCGCCCGCGGCCTAGAGCGGCAAAGCTCGGGCCTCGGTGAATGCTTGCTTGCAGAACGAGCGGCAGAACGTCGCGCAGTCAAACAGTGTCTAGTGAGACCAGGAAACTGTTTCCTTATAGGAACGAGACGAAGTCCTCCCGGTCTGCGCTTGTCGGAATGGGGCAGTGATTGACCTCATACAACGGAGCCGATTATAAATATTTCGGACACCACTCCCTGCCCCCCTCAGTCACCCCACCACCTGCAAAATAGCACCCCGAGTTACTTACACTCTCGTATATTTTAGCAATCAGCATCTCTCTCCCTGAGTTGTCTCTAGTCGTACAGATTCGTACTTTTCGATTCATCCAGACTCCAGAGCGGGCGATAGTTGGGGGGTACGCTCGGTGCAACGACACTCCGCACTCTGATTCCGGTGGTGGTGCTGGCGATGTCGATAGCGACGACACGGGCCAGATCAAGGAGCGAAGGCGGTTATGGTCCAAGGGAGACTGACTTCACTCGATTTGACTTTACTCTGACACCTGTCTGCCCGCAGCGATGTTATGAGGATGAAGATCCCGATGAAAAAGAAACCGCTGCATACGAAAAGAACGCACCTCTAGACTGTCAGTGAACTGACTGGTCCTCATGGCGACCTAACTCTTGAATCCGTGGCATCTCCCGACACGTGGGTGCATTCTCACGGCTCGATTCCGGCCGCGGCGATTTTCCTTTAATGCTCTTCGTTCTAGGCCTAAGGCCCATCGTTGGGGCCTCTTAAATTAGCGGCGTGCCGAGTGATATCATCCCATTCAACGTACCGCCTCCACTGACCCTGGGCCCCACCGTAGCTCGAACAAGCTTCTCTGTAATTGGCCCATGAGGGCAATTTGGTATCGCGAATCTCGGACGACCGTATTTTTGCTCGCGAGGAATGGAGTTCCTTCTTATGACGTTGAGCACATTATCCGGAATTTTCTGGAAGTACAGTATGGGTCTCCTCGGTTGTGTTTTCTCCATCAGATTTGGAAGCACGAGGAAAGACTAATTATATTACACAATCTCTGACTTATTTCATACGTACACATATTAAATACATAGTGTGTTAATTATTGCTTAATACATGGTGATAATGCAAACCTAAAGCATATGCAGAAATTTTTCAATCTTTCTTTCTTGTCCAGACGAATGGCGACACTCTATCACGCACATGCGATAGTGTCACGTGAATAAGAGCAATCTTGGTATACAGTAAGAGAAAGTTTATCATGTCAAAGCTTGCACACGCGTAGACATAATGTATTTAATTTTACATGGAACACAATGGGGATGCAACTATTTACGGTTGAAATCTTGTCAATGACTCGAGAAATAAAGATTTCATCATGATTTTCTTTAATGGAGTTTATGAAAACTTTAGCGAAGTAGTTGAAAAATGATCCTAATCCAGAATATGAACCATTTAAAAAATACCTACTAAACCAATAACAAGGATACCAGCTACAGTACCGATTAGCCACAAAGGAACCATTTTGGACTGATAGTATATTTAAAATATAAGTAAGAAACGATTTATATAATTTCCAGAGTAACCCGAATACTAATATATTCTACAAGTTCAACCTAGATAATACATGGCATGGTGATACATGAATTGCAGCAGTAAGCACTGTATTCAAGTGCTTCTGACATTCGGTGAAGGCCATGTGTAGCTGGTTGTTATACATTGCGTCTGTAGAAAATGTACGAAAGTGCTGTGTAGGGATGAACTCCTGGATGAACTTGAGTCAATCATTTTGATAAAGGCCGTGGAGTGAGAGAAGTGATAGGGTTGTAAAATTCAACACATTTCAATATATAGTTCTATCAGGGAGTTTCCTCACATGGAGCTGTAGCAGTTGTCCATGTTGAAAAGCGTGTCCTGCGCAGTAACATTTTATAACAAATCTTCAATTCACTGCTGCAGGGGACTTCTAGTCTTTGCCGAACTAACTCCGTTACTAGCCGAACTCTAGGCCTCGGCATCCTATATTTTGCATAACTTGCGTCCCCTGAAAGTCTGGGGCCTTTTGCATGTGATTCAAGATTTCCCTGGCAGTATTTTGAACCGGCCAGTCATTCACTAGGTTGTCGATCGTCCCACCGGCAAAATATGCAGCTATACTTAAGCTGTGCTTCCTGATAGCCGAAAACGGCCCGTTTCCCGCCCTCTTTTCTAGCTGGGTAGCGCAAAATTATCGCTTAAGCCATTGACAGAATGGCGGTAAAACATGAAAAATTTGTTTTTTCGCTGCGCAACGAGAAAACAAAAAAGGGAATGCACCTCCATATAACGCTTATAGAACCGCACTTATGAACTGAGTATTTAATGGCATTTAACCATTCCAGCAAATAGCGGCATTATTCAATTTGGGATTGTATTCATATAGCGGCATTATTCAAATTCGGATTGCTCTCAAATGCGGCCATCCTGTGGTTATTTTTTGACCGAAGAACCAAAAAAGAAACATAGACGCTGATAGAATTCGAGAACGTTCTCGAAGATGTCTGCAGCTAAAAGGAGAGAACGGTGATGTGAAGGTATCAAATCGCGAACACGGTTACGATTCTTCTTTATGTACGTACTAAATGATCGCGAATGAGAGGGTACTGAACCCTTAACGTTCTGGTAAGTTCTGTAACGAAGAGAACGACGTCGGTTCGAAGCGGACAAAGTCCGTTGGTCCTCTGACACGGCAGAACCTGAGACAAAACGATCCACCCGATCAGCAGCATCTGCAGGTTCCCACCGTTCCAGATTTGGATTTAAAATTTGCTTCGTGTGACATCGTAACAAATCTCAATGTATATCCTCTGACGTCTCCTTCGGCTTATAACGGCGCATGTAATGTTGTAACGCTATGAATTCGGGCAAGTTCTAGCTTGTGAGTTAAGCTCATTCTGATGCATTTGGGACTTGCTATCTTTTTCGCTCGGCGACACCAAAGAGAAGGTGGCTATAATTATAGTTGCAAAGAGTCAATATTTCGCATCCTTTATTTATTTGGTCCCCCCACCATTTGCTGAGGATGTGTGTTTGTAATCATGTGTGAATGAGTGTTCTTCATATCTAGATAATATTAGTGTGCTTGTAGTGAACCAGAGTTTTGAGATTATCAGTTAACTATCTCAAACATGGTGGATATAATGGGACTCAATTTCAAATGTAATATTTAAGCCATAATTATCACTTTCTTTAAGTTATTGTGTTGCATGTTTTTGTTGCTCAATACAGATTATTAGCTAATGCTATACATGTGAGAGCAATCATGTTAGTTGATGCTACGTAAGATCTTTGTAAAGGTCATAAATGGTTTGATTTTGATAGTCCGTATATTTTGGATTGAGCTTAAGCTGTTGTTTTCCCCTTATATTGTTTTGAATTTGAGAAGGATTAAGCTCATATCCTTTACTTTCTCATATATTTCAACAATCACATATTCCAACCCATCATATGTGCTTGTTGAAATTACTCTTACTTTGCAAATTTAAGAGCAATTTCTCACAATCTATGCTTTATTTTCCGAAAACTTAACATATAACAGCAATGATATTGTAAGGGTTAATTCAATCTTAGAATTTTGATCTCGTGTAAAAATTATAGCTATCGATTTTAGCTATTGATTTTATGTTAAGTAATTTATGCATTCTGTAATTTAACACGATTCATGCCTCAAAGGAGAAGATTAAGCTGACTGAACAATACTCGCAAAATGTTATGTTTGCAATATTTCATCGCATTCCACATCTGAAAAGTATTTGGAACACTTTCGAGGAGGTGTTGATTTGGAAGTGCGGGGGCGCATGGGAAGTAGCAAGAAGCCGGTGGATGACTTCCACTTACAATAGAGAACCTCGAAGCCGTCTAACCCCGGCCGATCACTGACATGATTCCAGCGCGTGGGGCGGGTGAGCAAACCTGAAATTGTCTTACGACTTCTCTTCCGGGGGTGGTCTTACACAGCACAAGCGAAGTATCTTCGAGTTGCACGTCTCGAAAAGTGCTCGTTCTCAGGTGAGAAGATTACCTCCAGTTGTTGCCAAAAGTGAAGTCTCTGTCTGCTCATAGAATTTGATCTCTTCTTGGGCGTGCCGACGTCCAAAGCAGTCGGTAGCTCGTGATGTTTGGCGTTGAAAGTTGACCTGACACATTGACGAGCTCGTTGCTCACCGCTCATCTTTGTGTCTCGGTCTACGGGTGGAATCCGGACGCAAAAGCCGAAAAATCCGCATGCATCTCGTCATCTCAGTTTCTGATGACTAGCCATGGAGATCTGGACTCTTCTTCTACTCGCTCAAGAAACATACAAGAAACTATTCTTCGTGGAATACTCAGCAGTATCGTATTACCGCACTACGCTGTATCCCACACCGTCTGGCCTGAAGGACACTACCTGACTCCATCGACTGTTCGAGATTTCTCAGAAGTGGAAGAGCAGGCAGGCATTTAAGCGTATCATGCACAGGACTCGGGAGGCCAAAATTCCTTGTCCTATTTTACAGCGAGCTTGGTTTAGTTCTGCATATTTTTTTGGCATCGGTGAGTTTCATTCGTTCGATCACATCATAAAGAGAGCTGAAAGATGGCTTCAAATGCTTTACCCAATGCTAGGGCTGGGTTCCCGGCGCTTGACGCGGACGGACCTCGAAGATTATAAAGTGGAATTGGTGTGCATGCCAATAACATACCCACCAACTCAGAGTTCGTAGGATGGATGTGGGTCACTCCTGAAGATTGCAACAGTCTTCTTTATCATGAGTCCAAGATGCCGGCGATTTCACGTCTCCTGCCTAGAGTTCCATCTCTTCACTGTACTCTGTGGACCATTTGCACCGGATTACCGCCCGGCAAGCCATCAGACATACGCATGCACCACGGTAGATCTGCCTCTTGATGTAGGTCAGGCCATCTTGATGACAGATCTAGATCGACAGCACGAAGGAAGTTCGAAACTGCAGAGAGTGGATATTGACCACCGGTGGATGAGTGCACATGGGCCAACAAGGCCGAAACCTCAATGTCCAGAGCTAGACTCTTCTTTTACATCAAGCGTCGAGTTTTCCGTGCTGGATAGATGCTTCCAGACTTCTAGGCTTTAGGCACATGAGGCAACTCTGGATGTTCCTCGGTGCACAAGGCCGGGGTTTTCCATGCTCTTCTCATGAATGTAGACTCACACGCATACACAGCAATGATGTCCAATAAATACGAATCCCCATACTCGTACCGCGCTTTCGTTCACTGCAAGATTTCATGTGTCCCGCGGTACTCCATGACCCCTAGTCATGCAAATGGCGAACAGCTTTACAATCGCATCATTCTGTGACAACCCGAAGACTGGATATGACATGCAGGAGGTCCTCCATTCTGGCGCTCCGAGTCGGGCCAAAGAAAGAGCTGCCTCTGCTGAGCAGGATCATGCGCTTGGAGATTTGGACCTGTGGAGGTTTTCTCTCCTTCACTTTGGCAGAACGTCCCGTACGAGGTGACAAATCACCTGCACCGCCAATGCCTCCATCGACCCTTGACAGACATTCGGATTGGCTTGTACTCCTTGGATTGGCATAGTCATAACCTACTCCTGAGTAAATGTACAACTTCGAGGTTGGCTTATTCGAGGCACTCAAGCCGCTGTTGCCAGTAATTGTACAGTTGAGGTTATCAAGGTCATAGGCCTCGTAGAATTCTCAATCGTAATGATGGAGGATCAAAAATATGTATGGAAAGTACATAAATCTTTCATTTATTTTATGTCCCTTAACAGACCTCATTTAATTATACATGGTAGTGTGCGTGTGCAGCGTTGGCTCGAGCCGAGTCCGATCCACGCTCTGAGCTCAAACAGTGCAGGGTAAAGGGCGCATGCTGAGCTGTGTAGTGAAACTGAAGACCTGGGGTGTCCCATATTGTCCCATATGCACAATGAGCTCATGCTATCCGAAGGGATGATACTCTAGGTTCTTCTTGGCCTCGGCCAAAAGCTGCCACGAATAGACGAATAGTAGGAGATATATGAAACCTCCGCAACTGTTGGTCTGCTTTTCGAACAAGAATCTAATGTACTTGTTTATATGGTAGGAATCTAAGTCTGCTACCCCAAGGTATAGTTGTCTTTTCGCTATGTGGAGCCTGTGTGATCAAAAGAGGACCCACTTTTATCGACGATGACTACTCGATCTGATCACATTCCTCCATTTTCCACTCGATTGAGCTCTATGCTAGAGTAACACCGGGACCAGACTCACTCTTCGTCCAACGGTTCGCTTGTCTCTTTTATTGCAGCGTGAGCGGTACCAGATCATCATTCTATCTATGCCTTCCAACCGTGATCGATGCAATGAGTTCTTCCAGTCAGTGCACTCAACCCATCTCGGGATCCCAGTCCATTTGTTCAGATTTCTCAGAAATTTTTAACTTCCACGCATGATCAGACCTACCATCTTCGACTGCCTAGTTGCTGGCAAGGGAAAGTGAACTCCAGACACTTATCACTAGGCATATGCTGGATGGGACAGTGAGGTCAGCTACTGCAACTCATGAAGTTTTTCTATGTGCACGAAACTACCATCGAAATTCCCACACTTGAAATAATATTGAATTATTACCTTGGTGAAGTTCATCCAGGTAAAACTTACAAGATCTAAATTTAATGAAAAATTTATTATATTTCTATTCACATCTTACAAAATTTAATTTGAATCTGGATACACATATATTTTAGGTTTGGTATTTTTTGAAAAAACTATGCATTTCAATTTTGAACACAATTTTATGCACTGTTAATCAAATATGAAAACAAAAAAATATGGTTATGTTTCATCAAGACTCTAAAGTATGAAAGGTTAAGGTCAATATATTTAAAAATTGGAAACAATACTTTTGAACGTTGAGGGACATTTTTATAATGTTCATGTACGATGTTTTCTTTTTCACGCTGCTAGAATTGAAATATCAATTCATTGTACACAAATTAGAATTTAAAAAAATCCTCAAACCTTAAAATATCTTTTTGGGGAAAAATTATCTTAATTTATAACTATAATACGTGATGAAAGCAAGTGATAAATGCTGAGATAAATGCTGTCTTTGGATTCAAGCACATGAGCTCTGTCGCATCGACTCGCAATTCATCTTCTTTGTGAATAAACGCTGCAAGCAAAAAGCTCACGTGCACTTCCACAGCTTAAGAGCTGCGTATTTTCCTTTCAATAATTTGGACGCTATGAGTTCATCTTCGACTTC
Organism: Marchantia polymorpha subsp. ruderalis; assembly: GCA_037833965.1. Taxonomy (NCBI): domain Eukaryota; kingdom Viridiplantae; phylum Streptophyta; class Marchantiopsida; order Marchantiales; family Marchantiaceae; genus Marchantia; species Marchantia polymorpha. The sequence goes on from AP031357.1 coordinate 3,487,912, forward strand.
TCTCTCAGTCAAATTATTTGCTGGCTTCAGCGTGTAATTGATTGTTTTCTCTATCAAAGCCAGAGCAATCGTCGGAATTATCTTCAGAACTGAGATCAAGAGTACCACCTGCTGGTCTACTGACAAATTTCCGGGGAGGCCATGTGATCTCCAAGCTCTTCCATGCTCATACAGCTATCTGAAACGGTATGACCTTCCGAGATGAAATTTAACATGATCAAAACATTGTTGCTATTGATCTGTAATGCCACCGGCTCTTAGACCAATTATTAAACCCTAAAAGTCAACTTTATAGACACATTGGTATAGTGTACATACCTGGTTCGCCACTACAGGCTAAGTACACGGGATTATAAAAGATTTACTCAGAAAAATCATGAAGAGTCAACGTGAACTCTCCTAAGCTTTCTTATACAGTGAAAGTTTAACCATCTTCTATAATATTGCTTCATTAGAGTTAAAGTTACCTGAGTTCACTCCTAACGTTTATATAAAATTTAGATTTAAATTCACAAAAAAACCTGATTAGTTATTCCTAATTATATTTCATAGAAATTTATGCCTTTGTAGAGTATTTTCAATGTTTTTTATACACATACTAATTAATACTTTTGAAACTATGAAATCCAGCATCAAAATCTTTTTAATAATATTTGACAAAAACAGAATGCTCATAAAACTCTAAGCCTTTGTTCCTTAACTAGATAACAGATTTATCAAGTAAGAACAAGTACCTAATTCTCTTCTGTAGCATCATAGAATATCAAATATTAAGCATTTTAAATGAGTATATAATAGAATTGATTTCACAATAAAATATATGTAACATGATATTATATTTATGCTTAGATCTTTAATAATACATTTTCCTATTTCTATTTAGAATTTTCACTAAGATCTTCTTAATATAAGAGTCTAAAATAGTTGTCAATAATACTAAAATGATCTTTTTTCATAATGATTAAATCAGTTCATACAAAAAAGATAGAATTTTTTCAAATGTATAAAAAATAAACATGAAATAACATTCACACATCATCAAGATTATTGATAAGTTGCCTTAAAAATCATACTTTTTGTTTCATAGTCCATAATAAATCAACACATACTGAAAATTCAAGACATATTGGTTAGAAAAATATAATTTGTTTTGATGTTCATGCAATTTTACTCTATGAAAGTTATTGATGAATTGCAGAATTTATACTTTTCTCTTCATAATTTATCATTGATCAATTCATAATTTTAAAATTAAATTCTTGAGATATATATGCTAAAACAAATCTTTTGTGTGAATGTTAATGCATTCTTACTTCAGATGTATATACTTGTCACATTTTCAACACATAATAGCTTTTTTGAGATGGATTTAGAGATCATCAAATATAATTAGATCTTGGAAGAAGATCAGACGTTTGACTTTTTTGTTATGCACTAGTAGATATTTTTGGCCGGAGACTCATGTCTGACCTTAACTGATATGGTCGCAAAATCGTCTTATCTTAAAAAATTTAGAATGCTCAAATCAAACCAAAGATTTTAAATACATTAGCATCAAATAACGCAGAAAAATTTATAACAATATTTAAAAGTCTATCCATAATTTTTTTTTGTTGATATTATTTTGCATGAAAATCATCAAGTGACATATAAAATAATAAGTATGTAACATTTGACATGATTGTTTTTTGTTATAAGCCATCTATCAACAAAATATTTACAATTAATGATTTTGTTATACAATGAAACAACATAGATGAAAATGATTAACACAAAGTAATCAATCAATTCAAGAAATGAAATATAATTTTTAAAAGTTTTTTAAAATTTTAAAGTTCATTAAAATTATCTCTTAGATCACCATAGCTTTCATTTTGAAGCTTGTCAATCTCAAAAAAATATACAACCTATTTGACAAGTTTTTGCAAAGAAATCCATCATCATCAATGTTTGTGAATATGAATATTTAGAGTTTTTGAATTGTACGTCTTCTTGAATTATACATATTAAAAATAAAAAAAAGACTCATGACATTCAACAACTTCATTTTAAACAACAATAAATTATTTGGCATGCATTTTGAGTTTGCATTGTAAATATCAACATGATATAACAATATGATATTTTGTCTAACTCATTGTAACACTAGAATTTAAAGAGAAGTTCATTTGATGAAGAAAACATAAACTCTAAAGATGAAAAATCCCAACGACGATTCTACTCTTCTTTATATAATTCTTACCAACAAGTACAAGGAGATAATATCTCATCTCTATCATTCAATTCACTCTTAGTGGATTGATGACATGGCGGATATACCTAATGAGTACACGAGATTGCTAATATGTCGCTCTCAACTAACACACCAACTAGCACACTCAATCTTTACCTAACAAGCACACAGATTGATGACGTGTTGTTCCAACTAACACACTAACCACCATACTGAACTAGCACACAGATTGCTGACGTGGCACAATAGATTTATCACTATTATATATTCTAATGGATCTTGAATAACATTTATTTTAGTTCTAACTAACTAAATATGGTTACAAATCTTTCTCCTTTTAAGATGCAATTTCCCCGTTGCACATACCTTCATACTATTTAACTATCAAAGGTGCATTTGCTAATAGTTCAGCTGGTTTCCAAGTCGATTTATATGATGTATAGACTTTCCATTGTATTAAAAACTATTTTTAAGAATATTTTTGATCTCAAAAAGGTATATTGGGTATCTTTTCTACCTCAAAATACTCATGATCTGCTATCAAGGTTGAAAGAGGATGTAATTTTGGTTGGTTGATGAATTGTTTTGATCATGGTACATGTTTTTGTAATCATGACACATGAAATATCCGATGTATTTTCATATGTGATGTAAGTTTCAACTTGTAGTACATTTCACCAACACGTTCCAAAACTAAAAAATGTATCAATGTACATAAGAATCAACTTTGATGTTATTACAAGAGACAAATTTGTTGTAGATAATCAAACATGATCTCATACTTCAAAAACTAACTCTCTACAAAGAACATCTACATGTTGTTTTTGCCAATTTTCAACTATCAACAACTTCTCATTGGCTTGATGCAGTCCTATGTGAATATACTCCACAAACTCGTTGACTGTTGCAACTTTGGTCAAAAACTCTTCTACTTTCGGAAGTCGCATCAAACTTGAAAGAGTTATAATATGAAAACTATATATGAGATAAAATGAAGACAATCTTGTGAATGAATTAACAAAATTTTTATATACAAATTCAACAAGAGACAAAGGGGTAAACCACTCTTCTTGCTCTCTAATGTGAATGCTCGTGACATATACTCTATGGTTTTATTTGCCCTCTCTGTTTGTCCATCAGTTTGAGTGTGATAGGCAGTTGACATTGCTAGTTTTGTTTTGAAAAAAACTAAATAAAATTTTCCAAAATAAATTAGTGAAGTGAGTATCTCCATCCGTGATTAGCACTTTGCTTCAGCCATGATTCACAAACACTACATCTAGATATAATTGAGCTAGTTGTGGAATTGATACTTTTTTTATGGTTGATCTTATGTGAATCATCTTAGTCAATTTGTCCACAAAAACCATCACCAAATCATATCCTAACTTAATTTTTGATAGCTCACATATGAAATCCATGGTTACATGTTCTCATCGTTGTTCGGAAATAGAAAAAGGCAGTAATTGTCGAGTTGGTTCTTGATTACTTGCCTTGTTCTGTTGACAAACAACACAACTTCAAACATAAGACTCCACATTTTCACGTATTTTGGATCAATAGTACACTCTTTGTATGCTCTTTACGAGTTTCTCCATTTTCACATGACCTACAATGGCCATGTCATGATTTTCAGTAAAAATCATTGTGCGCAATTTTCAATCTTGTGAAATCCATATGCGCAGTTTGTAGAAAGTCAAACCTTGAGACTTCTCCGCCTTTCCAGTTTGTAGTGCTCGAGTGATCTCTTCATACTACTTTGTGGCTTGTGTCATCTTGCTCCTTCAATGAGTCTGAATTTTCAGTTCTGCAACATGATTCAGACAAGATTCATGAGTGTAAAATCATCCGCAAGTTGGTTCTTGCCATCCACATACACAATTTTCATGTTGAAATGTTAACGTCATTGTAATAACCCACTAAAGGCTAAAACTGCAATATAGTGGTAGAAAGGTCAAACCCACAGGGACAGAGGAACACACAAGGTACAAAGTGTCACGTTTAACAGACTATTGAGGAGTTTGAATTCTCAGGCGACTGTCACTCCCAGAAATACTGCAAGTGTCCACTCGGAGCGCACTCGGAGGTCGCACAGTGCAGCGTAACACACACACACACACACACACACACCTGAAACTACAGAAACACAACCCAGAGATCCGTTAGGACCTCTACTTCAAGATTTCAGGGGTAAGGTCTCCCAAGGGTACACTCAGCGAAGCTGCGGGTAGTGACTCCCAACTCCGGCTTTTACAACACTTCCACTAGCTTGCTGCTAGCGTAGGAAACCCGGTTTGGACTGCCTACTTCGGATCGAAGTCACTCATACGCGGTGAACAACACTCTCAACTCACAAAACGCGCAGAGAACACAGGTCCGCACTAAAGGACTCACTGAGAAATATTCCAGTAACACACCATAACAGTCTATTGAAGAGTTTGAATTCTTAGGCACTTGTCATTCCCAGAAATACTACAGGGGTTAACCCAAAGGCACCTGCTGCAGCGTAATCTGAATTTACAACCAAGGCTTACACGAAGTAGCAAAACTTCACTTTGGCATTCAGGGGAAAAATCCCGAAGGAGTACAATCAGGAACAATCACTCGAAGGTGTAGGGGTGAAACTATTCAAGTATCTAACTAGTCATTGGCTCTGAGCATCAGCAATCACCCGCAGGTGTAGATCCGAACTACTCAAGTCTCTAACCAATGTACTAGCTCTGAACATTCGGCCGAAGGCCTTCAGCTACACAATGCGGATCGCTAAGGTGTAGCTCCTCGTGCGTGGTGACAGAACTCAGGACACAAACACGTAGAGAAAATGAGTTCCTGATCTGTACTTCTCATGTTGGGAAAGATCCCAAGGCAAGACGCCTTGAACTACTTTATACCTTCTAAGTCCTAACTAGCACTACACTGCATTACGCGCCGGCACGGAACCACGCTACACTACACTCCGCGGAACCTGTGCTTCGCCTCCTGCGCGACGGACTGCCGCGCACTAACTCCCTACCCTGCTAGTCTTCCGCTCGACTGCGCAGTCCCAAACGCTGCAATGCCGCGGACACCTCCGCGGTGTCCGCGGCGTGAATGTCCGCCTCGAGGGTGGACATGGTATCCCGCGCCTTCGACAGAAAAGAGTCTAACTTCTTTGCCACCTTCCGCCGACTCCTACTGTCACCTGTCAACAACCCGGCTGCACGAAGCTCTAACTCACACAGTGTGAGTTTCTCCTGCGCCGCCACTTCCCAGTGGACGTAGCCCTTGAGACAATGGGCGACTCGCCTCGCCATCTCCTCCTTCGTGCGATCTGCCTCTCGCCTGCGATCATCTTCAATTACCACCAACTGCGATTCGGCCTCCGCACGCTGCGCTCTCAATTTCCCGCACTCCGACTGTAGCCTGCGGATTAAATCCTCATCCGCCTGTCGTGCGAGCTAACATTCCGCCAACAACCGCGTCTGTCGCACGAGCTCCTCTGACAGAATCTGATTCTGAGTTTTCTCATATATCAATTCTTCCGTGGTCTTCACCACATCCCGGGTGAGCTCGTCCAGTCTCGCCTTCTTCAATGTGTCGTAGTGCGTGTGCGTCTTCCGCACGAGATTATACTATCCCCACAAACAGTCATGCTTCTCCCGCAAATCCTTCAACTCTCGGTCCACCCTAGCTAGTAGCTTGCTGGTGTGGACTTTAGTGCGAGTCCGCCTGCGCACTAATTTGATGTAGGATCCCGGCCGGAGTGGATCGGCGTATTTATCAAATTTGCGATCCAAGTACTTCAGCAGAGGTAGTACCTGCTCAGAGAGCGCCGTCGCCGGCGCTCCAACAATCTCCTCCTCGGTATCTCCGGATCCCGACATTGCTTCTGTGGAGCCTCCGTCGTCATCATCCGAGGGAAGGATTTCGGTCGCCATTGATTGCGTTGGCGACTGACCCGAGTGGGGCTGCACGTCGTCTACGGGTGCTGCCGCCGCAAGCACTCCCGCAGCTTCGCTGCTACCCGCTAAAATATCCAAGGCGGTGGGTGAATGTGGTCGTGCTACATCCCCATTCTCCGCCTGTCGATCCTCGACTGTGTCCTCTTCGCCGCCGACGTCCGCCGTCGAAGGCGATCGAGCGGAATGTGTCTGCGCAGGGGTGTAATTGCGCATCGCGCACCCGAATTTCGTCCCGCGGACAGACAATCCGCTCCTCCGTTAGGTCCTGCTCCCTCGATCGGTCCTGTGCGCAGGCGCAAATACCGGCGCCTTGTCCGCCGCAGGCGCAGCGCCGAAGGCGACAGAGCCGGAGGCCGCTCGCCCGATGTCCCTGGCCCCGAAGGCCCTACCGCCGAAGGCGCATCTACCGGCGGATTACCCGCCGAAGGTGCGGTCTCCGCACGCTCCCTACTCCAAACTCGCTGACCCGAAGGTCCAGGCGCCGAAGGCGCAAATCGCGGCGCGTTGTACGCCGGAGGGTCTGGTCCCGAAGGCCCGTGACCCGAAGGCAGATCTTCCGCCGGCTCCTTCCCCTTCCTACGTTGGACCGGGGGTGAATCCTGCCTGTGCGTAGGCGAACTCCTGTGCGTAGGCGAACTTTCTCTGCCTACGCGTAGACGGAGATCCACGTCCGCGTGAGGTCGCCTTTCCGCTGGAGCTCGCCTGTGCGTAGGCGAAACACTCGTCCGCATCGCACGTGGTAACTCCGGAGGCCCTTGGCCCAAAGGCCGCCTCTCGCCCGTCGGAGGTGCAGCGTGGTCCGCCGCTCCTGCGGACGTCCGCGCTCCCTCGTTTTTCTCCGACGACGCACTTTCTTTCTCCGTGGCGATCGTCGCCGTGTCCGCGCTGCTGGCTGGTAACACAAGCCTGCGCGCCTTTTGCTTCGGCCGGCTGCACACTTCGTGCAGTGACCGCTGTCGAATGGGAGCAGTGGTTTCTCGATGCGGCTCCTCCTCGGACTCCTCTCTCCATCGACGCTTCCGCGGCACTCTTGCTGCGGGTGTGTTTCTTCCCTCTTCCCTCCGCGTCGGTGGAGTAGAAGCGGGTGAATCCTCTGCATCAGTGTCGACCTCGTTATCCCGCACATACTTCCCGGGATGGTCGACGGACAATGGCGGAAAACGAGCGAACTCCGCCGCGGTCAAACAATTTCTCTGCCGATAGAAATTGATCAAGAAAGGAGAGAGGTGATTGAGAGTTCCCCCCTTCTCCTCGAATGCATGTTGTCGCATCACTCTGTGCAGGATGCTCGCCTAGTGAATTGGAGCTCCCTCGATGATGAGCTCCACAAAAGAAACGTGCCACAAGGTGATGTAGCAGGCGCGGTGTGGCTGCAGCAATTGCAGCAGCGCCGCCGCTAAAGTTCGGCGGAAACGATTTTTGTAGTCGCGGGTTTTGTACCCATTCTTGGTAGACCTCTCCCGCTTGAACAATTCCACAAATTGCGCCTCGTCTTGCTTCGACACCTTGACGCTCTCACTATCAAAGAGAAGGTGCACTTCGATGCCGGCACACCTCCCCAATGCCTGCGCCCAATCTTGGACGGTCCACCGATCGACATGCGGACGCAATCCGCGCGTAGGTGGTCGCTGTGGCTCCAGCCACTCGCGCACCATATCCACACAGATGTAATTCCATCCCCACAGCAAGAAATCGAGCTTTCTTGCAATCAGCCGTTCTTCGTAGGCACGCAACCCGTTCTGTGGAAGCCGGAGCGGCAGCATCCGCAATCTGCTCAGCTTCGACATTGCGTTCTTGAAATTCACTTGCTCGCTAGTTCTTTCTCTGCTCCGCTCGAGCTCCTTGCTCCCTCTGCACACTCTAATCTCACTCAATTTCAAATCGCGCGCACTCAATTCTCTCTCAATCAACAAGTAATCCTCTGCGCGGCGATGTCTGGAATGCTTAGCAGCTAGCAGGTGGACTCGCGCAGCTCGCACTAGAAAATGAAATCGCGAATTCAAGAATGGGGCGCCCTCCGTCTCGCGGTCGAAGGTCATGGTCGGCTCTTGGTCGTGAGGGTCGAATCACTTTATGGCCGCGTTGGCTCTAAGCTAAAACGGTCTCCGCTCTCACGCGCGGCTTCACGCTCCGCCGACGCCGATTTAACTCACACGCTCGAATTGGCAAATTTGAACTCCGCTAGCGTACTACGCCGCGGACATGGGTGCGCAGCGCCGAAGGCGGGTTTTCCGCCTTGCGCGCTACACTCGTTCGTACCGCTCCTCGGCCAATCCCCCTCCGCCGAAGGCGATCGTCCGCTCATCGGACAAAAGTTGAACTCCCTTCTGCGTAGGCGGAATTCCCGGCGGAATCTCCGCCGGCGCGGAACTTCACCCGCCTGTGCGTAGGCGCTCGCCTGCGCGTGGGCGAATTCCGTCCTGCAACCTCCGGGCTGACTCTCACTCAGGTTTACCTCTGATGGCTTTGTGGTAGCGCATCATGGTTCTAGAAGACTAAGATTCATACTCTCACTCATGTCCCAAACACCTTCTCTTACAAACTCTCATGTATCACTCCAACTCACACACAACTCTCCTCACATCACCCTCTTCACATAAATGCAAACACACGTCGATACTCCAAGATACTCAAAAACTTCACTCCTTCATTACTGAAACAAGTCCTCACACATGACTCTCCAAACTTGCTTGAGAGGTGCTACTCTACCTCTCTATTTATACTACTTGAGAAGTTACCATAGTAACATGTGGTAATTTCTCCTAATTTACTTTTACCTAGGTAAGTTTGACTAACCTTCTCTACGTGGCAACATGCCATTGGCCTACCTAAACCTTCTAGAAGCTTCCGGAATCCAAGGTTGAGGTGGCGACATGCCATTGGAAGCTTTTAAACTTCTACAAGCTTCCTAGCCACTAAGTCAACATTAGACTTAGTCTAGCCAATCATCTTTCATACATTTAGTCAAACCAATCAAATCCAAGCTTCTAGTCAAATATCTAATCCCTTGGAATCTAGAACTTTTGTATAAGACAAAATAGAAGTGCTCACTCCTTGTAAAAGACAAAATAGAAGTGCTCACTCCATTCTTTTAGAACTCCGCTAATTACTCCGCCAACTATAGACATTGTAGCTAAACTTAGTCATGACTAGATAAACTTAGTTATAACTAACTAGTTTAGTCATAACTAGCTAGTCTTAGCTATGCCTTGGCTAATCATCCTTATTCCCTTGACCACTTCTAAGACTTAGTACATATGTGCAACACCCGGTCTTACATTTACCCCCGGACCAAGATTTCACTACGCCCTCGGAGTGAAAGAATCTGATCTTCGATGGAATAACTTCAACTTGTCGTGGTTGACTCGATCGAAGTGACGTCCTCCTAACTCCTTGATGTCATAAGTGAAATTTCCCCACACCTTCTCAACTATGAAAGGTCCAAAATACTTAGGAAGAAACTTTTTCCTAGCTCTCTTGTATCTAATTGCATCAAAGAGCATCACCCAATCACCTTCCTTGAACGGCTTCAAGTTCTGGTTTCCACTTCGTTTGTCGTGATACTTCTTCTGCAACTGTTGAGCCCGCTCCACTCGTACCATGGCTAGTGCTCGAGCTTCCTCCAACTCCATCAATTGTTGTTGGCGAGACTTGATGGCTTCTGCTCCATTTGATTTCTTCAACCTTTGCTGGATTGTTGTGAATGTTGTCAAGTCAAACTGTATGGGAAGTTTTGACTCAACTCCATACACCATCCGAAAAGGTGAGTATCCGGTAGATGTCTTCCATGTTGTGCGATACTCCCATAAGATAGCATGGAGCCTCTTGTCCCAATTGTGTTTACTCCCGTCCATGTCTGCATCCTTGGCCAACATCATACACAAAGTGTAGTTGGTCCGCTCCGCCAACCCGTTAGCGTTAGGTTTGTAGGAAGTGGTCACTCGAGCCTTGATGGAAAAGTGCTCCAACATGGCTTGAATCATACTTCCCACAAATTCTCCTCCTCTATCTGATACTAACTCCAATGTGTCGTGCGAATACATATTGCCATACACTCTACATCGCTGACATGCTACTCACATACACATACGCACACACATACACACATATAAGGCGCGAGAAAGTACACACTCAAATGTCACAACTGAAATAAACGGGAAATTCCCCACTGGAATTCCCGTCGGTCAATTACCCTACTGGCAACAAACCGTCACCGTCACAAACATGAGTCAAGCCCAACCCACTCCACACTCGGAGAATCCAGGTCGACGCAAAAGGGAAAGTCACTCTACGCTCCCAACGCTTCCAGGCTCGACTCGAAGAACTGACGTTCTTCGAGCCGTCCCCGACTGTATACCCCTCGTGACCGGAACCCTAACTTTACGGCTAAATATAGTAAGTGTCTGAACTTCGTGAGCCGACTCATAACTACATGACAGCTGTCGTGCGAATACATATTGCCATACACTCTACATCGCTGACATGCTACTCACATACACATACGCACACACATACACACATATAAGGCGCGAGAAAGTACACACTCAAATGTCACAACTCGCCCCCCTAGCTGGCGGTCAGGTCCCTCTGACTCCCAGGTAGCCCCATCAACAACTACATGCTATACACCTTCGTGGGTGCGCGAACCAGTAGGCCGGGTGCTATGTCGCCCCATCGTTAGTCGCCTATCTGCAATTCATAACATGTGAAGATCAAGTCATCTACCCCTATGAAGTACATCGAGGACAAACCCATCGTCCAGCCGGAATAACAACGATAGGCGGAGTTAGGCACGACATGTGCCATCCCCTAGAGCACCTATCACACACCAACATACGGGCCGCCTGACCAGCCGACCCACACAGCATGCACCTCAAGCTAGCACGTACTATCGCTAAGCTTGGGTCCATAGTGCCATCTACGTTTGGGAGGTGGCATGGCGCACAATTGCGCACATGATCCTTCCAAACAACGCCGTCACGACCCTCCAACAGGAGAACTCCAGAAGGTAACACCTCCCGCACCCGCAAGATGGTGCGTCCCGCCGTCACATCCAATGTCGTCGGTGCAGTCTGCTGTAGATAGACGTAGTCTCCCACATGGAATCTACGAATTGATGGTCGATAACCTCCTCCCCGAATGGTTGCATACCGCAACGTATCTCTATGTTGAGCAATCGCAAGATTCTCAAACGCTGCAGGCATAACTCTTCGAAAGAGCTCTGCACGTTGAGAACATACTCTCACCCACATATTCGGGTCATCAAGGTTCACCACCTCGCTAGACTCACGACGAATCGATGTTGGCAAGTCTGGATCTCGGCCGTACAATAGAAAATATGGTGAGAAGGAAGCCAAGGATGCCTGCCGACTGAACCGATATCCCATGGCCAACCACGGTAACTGGATATCCCAGTCCCCAAGATGACCTTTGTGCAGGCCATACTTGCGCAACGCCCTCTTCACCGTCTGTACAACACGTTCAGCTAAACCATCCGCCTCTGGATGATCTCGCGACGTGGTCCGATGATCAATCAGTGCCTTGTCGCACAAGACCTGAAACTCACCCTGAAACTCCGTTCCCTGATCGGTCAACACCTCAGCTGGTGCACCATAGTGACTAAGCACTCTGTCAAGAAAAGCATACGCTACTCCCTCACTTGCCTTGTCAGGTAATGCCACCAACTCAATCCACTTGGAGAAATGCTCCACCATCACCAACACATACCGATGATGTCGTACAGTCAAAGGTAGTGGTCCAGCAAAGTCCAAACTCCAACGGTAACCTAAACCCATGATGGGTAATGGATGTAACACTGGTGTCGGGGCATTGAATGATGCCCTCACTCGATCACAAACCATGCAACGTGATACCAACTGCTGTACCTGAGTATGCATACCACGCCACCAATACTGACCAAGGAGTAAGCTGTATGTACGCTTCACTCCAAAATGTCCCAACTCCTCATGAGCATGCTTCACAATGCGTGCTCTCTGGGCTGGATGTGGTACTACTCGTACCCTACCGTCCTCCCATACTCGGAGAACATGTGATCCCTCCAATCGGTACCTCTTGGCCCGTTGGAGAACACGATCTCGCTCCTTGGCACCCACTGTGCCTGGCACCATGCTGGTCCGTAGGAACTCCAACACCAATGCATCATCGTGTACATCACGCTGATCCACACCACCATCCTCAACCTCAGGATCTGGAGGTCGACCATCTACTCTCTGACTAGAGTAAGATGTCAGATGATCCTCTCTGCTAGAGTTCCCACGTAACCAACACATGAAGGCAGATGCATGCCAACCAGGCACCATCTCCTCGTCAACCTCACCATGCCATCTAGCTCCAGTGTCATCCTCCTGGCTAGTGCATGGGTTTCGACTCAAACCATCGGCATCTAGGTTCGCAACTCCAGGTCTATGCACCACCTGAAAGTCGTACTCCTGTAAGATGAGAGCCCACCGTGCAAGTTTCCCTGTAAGCTTGTCGGACTCCATCAACCACTTGAGCGGTTGATGATCAGTAACAAGGGTGAACTGCGTACCAAACAAGTAACACCTGAAGTGCGCCACAGCCCACACCGCTGCCAAGCACTCTCCCTCGTACGAACTATACCGCGACTCCGCTGCATTGTTCGAACGACTAGCGTACGCAACCACAAACTCCTTGCCCTCATCATCACGCTGCGTCAACACCGCTCCAAGTCCCAACATACTCCAATCAGTGTGCAATTGGTATGGACGACCTCTAATAGGTCTCCTCAAGATGGGAGCGGCCACCAACCTGGCCTTGAGCTCAACAAAAGCTCTCTCCTGCTCATCTCCCCATCGCCACTCCTGATCTGACTTCAGCAACTGGTTCAAAGGCTTGGCTATAGCACTGAACCCCTTCACATACCTCCGGTAGTAGTTCGCTAAACCCATAAATGCACGAACTCTACTCACATCCGTGGGACGAGGGATGCGTGCAATAGCCTCCACCTTTGCTTGCTGAACTCCTAAACCACCTGGGTATATCACATGACCCAAGTACTCAACCTTCTCCTGGAAGAACTTACACTTCCCAGGATGTAACTTCAAACCATGAGCCCTCAATCGCTCAAACACAATCTGCAAGTGTATCTTGTGTTGCTCCCCAGCGTCACTAAACACCAAGATATCATCAATGTAACATCTGACAAAATCCAGCCCCGCCAGGATTCTGTCCATAACCCTCTGAAACTCGGCAGGTGCATTCTTCAACCCAAAGGGTAAGAATCGCCACTGATACAAACAATCCTTGCCGTGGGAGTTGACGCCCCAAAACGCTGTCTTGGTTTTGTCCTCCTCCCGAATTGGCAACTGATGGTATCCTGCCCGAAGATCCAAAGTACTAAAAATCCTCGCATGTCCCACCACATCGAAGATCTCCTCAGGTGTAGGCATGGCATACTTATCGGACTTCGTCTGCCGATTGATAGGACGGTAGTCTCCACACATGCGCCTATCCGTGTAGTTGCCATGTACATCCTTCTTCACCGGCATGACAGTGGCTGACGCATACTCACCATGCGATAACTCCACTAGTCCAGCCTCCAGTAGGTCCAACGTCCTACCCCGAATCAAATCTCTCTCCATCTCACTGTATCGATAAGGACGACGGAAGATTGGCGTATCACTAGCCAATTCTATCCGTATACCGGGTCCAATCAACGCACCCAACTCCTTCATACTGAAAGCAAAACAACTCCTATAGTCTCGTAGGAATTGTGTCAATCGTCGCCTCTCTCCTCCTGTGATCTGGGAACCAATCAATGGCTCCCATTCCTCCTCCATAGGCACACTAGAGACAGGCGACACTGTCAATGGTTGCTACGCTACACACTGCAAAGAAGGGTTCTCCGTACCCTCCTTCGTAGCCACCTCCACGTGAGAATCCTCTCCAACTGCATGGGCTGCAACTCTGGCAAGTCCTTTCGTCACGTCCCATAAACGTCGAGGGCCCTTCGCGGCCCCGTACATCCCGTCCATGTCCCAAATCAATGGGGTGGGGACACTAGACGATATCACCACCAAAGACTCTCTGTCTGCAACACTTTGGTCCTGCTCCGCAACAACTGGCGAAATAGGTGAAGGTAGCCGATACCTCAACCCACTCCGCGTAAATCCCCCGCGGTCCTCAACAGGACCACTAGACTGCTCCACTAGTACCCTCGCTAATGCTACTACTCGCACCTCCACTGATGCCGATACTCGCAGCTCCACTAGTACCCACACCACCCTGGGTAATGGATGAGTAGTTCGGAGACCAATGCCGTCTCCATGCATCAATCTCTACAGCATACTCTCTCCCAAACTCATGATAATCGTCCATGGGAGGCCCCTCCAAATGCTGGAATAATCCCTTCCATGCAAAGAAGGGTGTAAACAACGTGGGGTTACGCAGAAACTGCATATCACACCACGTGTCGAACTCCTGAATAAAATCATCAAGCTCGATGGTGCCCACTGCACCAGAGTAACGTCGAGGGCCCTTCGCGGCCCCGTACATGCAGCCTTGCCCAACATCAAGGGCTGTGCACCAGAATCCAACAAAACTCTGGCTGGAACATACACCTGTCCAGTAGAACTCACTAACCGAAATAGACCACTTCGGTTGTCCACCATACATACACCAGGGACAATACTCTCGCGATCAATGGCTGGGCGAGCTGGTAAGGACTCCATCCTCGCCGCTGCGGCCTGCCAAGTCGTCTCCTCAAACAATGTAGACGTTGAGGATGGGTCCTCAACTGTATCCTCACTTATCTCGGCACTAGTAGCAGCGACTCTCCCACGCTCACACGACGTGGCTGCTACCCGAAATACTCGAGCCAAATCAATATCAGAGTCTATCAACTCCGTGGCTGAGAACAATGGAGATCGCAAGACTGAAGTGGCCATCCGCATCACTGCACTAGATGGCACGTCTGCGCCCACAACAGATGATGTAAGAACCTCAGTTCTCACTCTAGTGTCAGTAGGCGGTGCAGGTCTCATAGATGAACTGCTACCCACCTCTGATAACAAAAAGGACTGGGGAAGTCTAGACTGACGTCCACCCTCACCCCTCTGAGGATCCAACTCCACAGTCGCACCACGTGGCTCTGAAGTGCGAGCACCACCTCTGGTCACTGCAACTGATGCCTCAACCGGTGCTGCACTGGCCAAATAGGAGAAATCCTCTCCCTCGTAAGATGTGGAAGTGCTCGCCCCCAGACCGGCCATAGCAGCAAGCCTCTGCTCCAACTGCTCAATCCGAGCAGCCATAGCGCTCTCTGTGGCAGAAGTAGCACTCGCTGCGGTATGCTCAATGGCCCCGGTACCTCTACCACCTCTACCACCTCTGCCACCTCGATCACCTCTACCACCTCGGCCTCGCGGAGCATCACCTCCACGACCTCTACCTCCAGATCTCAACTCAGGATGAAGGTCAAAGCAACGCTCTCGAGGGTGACCCGGTCGATGACAATGATCACAGGTCACCTGTGCCGGCTGTGGCCTAGCCTGTGGAGTTTGTCCCTCTCGCTCCTGGGGACAATCCTTCCTCATATGGCTACCTCCGCATGTCCAACATGACGGTCCCTGTGGCTGACCCGAAAATGAAGGCAGTGGTGGCCGCGCACTAGGCTCTCTGTGACCTGAAGGATGTCGTGTATGACCTCCACGACTCCCACTTATGGGGCGAGACTGTGCTGGGCTATGTGGGATACGCGAGGTAGTGGTCGTGTCCCTCGCAAATGTAGACGTCACCACCCTCTCCTCCACCATGTTAAGCTCAATCTTCTCAGAAAGAGCAAACACATGGGCTAATGTGGGTGATGAGTCGCTCATGAGAGTAGCATCACGCACTCTCCTCCGCAACTCTCTGTCAAGGATCCGATACCAGTACTGGACAGCCTGTGCCTCAGTCACACCGTGAGTAACTGAGATGAGCCGTCGCATACGAGTGTATGCCTCACGAAGACTCTCACCAGTCTTCCGCTCAAACTCCTGGAGGCTCCTCAACTTCTCCGTTTTCACCCCTTGATAATTCTTCCTCAATCTCTGGAAGAACTCAGGAATGGGGCTAAACGAAGGTACGCCACCAGCATCTCCCCTCGTGCTGCCACCGGCAATGCTAACAGTACCACTGCTGGTACTAGTACCAGTTGCGCCAACTGCTCCACTAGTACCCTCGCTAATGCTACTACTCGCACCTCCACTGATGCCGAATATCTCGCCTGTCGCCCCCAGCCATTGCCACTACTGTCCCGGTAGGCAATGAGCTAATAAGTGGTGTAACAACCACCAAATCTGCGCGCAAACGGCGTTGCTCGGCCAAACCCAAGCTCACAATCCATGTCAAGCAGTTCAGGTCCATAGCCTGACCCAAAACCTGACGACGCGACGCCTCTGAAACTAAAGAAGCCGCGGTCACACCAGTAAGAAACCCCATCGCACGCTCTCTCTCATCAGCGTTGGGCTCCACCAACTGATGTAGGGTACTGTCCCATAGTAGTCCAGGTCCCCCATCACGATATGCATGTGATGCCGGATAACTGACAAATGTAGGTAAAGCCATCCGAGGCTGACCTACGCGGTTCACCAATGCCATAGGTGACCTGTCAGCAACTCTCACTACTTGAGAGTGCCGGGAAACATCCAAGATACTGTCAACGGTGAGTGTAATATCACGCTTCACCGAATCATAGGCATGACGCAATATCTCACGTGGCAAAAGGTTGGTCCACCACAAACGTGCACGATGCGCTCGTGATCCAACCCTCGCAGCATCCAACAGTACTGCAGATCCAATCCATGCTCGGACTTGATGGACACTCGCCATCAATTGGGCCCGAGTGTCACCCAACAATGGTACGTTCTCCAGAATGTATGCTGGAGAACATGTCTGCTGCACTTGGAGATGACGTAACACTCGCATCATCTCCCAAAACATCCGAGATCGGGGATCATGCAACCCTGTCCCATGTCCAGCGCGTGTGTGTCCCTGACATGGCCAGCCCGCAATCACCATATCAATATGGCCAACGCGGTCAAGGTCTGGCGCCCCCAGCAACGAAATGTCTGAAGGCAACGCCTTCTGGAATCCTCGGACAGCTGATCGCGGCAACAACGAAGGAAAACGCCGCATCAACTGTGCAACATGTCGTGAAGAGACTCGTCGTGCAGTCTCGTCCTTCTCCACATACAAGTATCTTCGTACGGGAATACCTGACTGCAACACCGCAGCCAAACCGGTGCTGATCCCACCAAAAAGATCCAGCAAACAAACGCCCTCTGAGGAATACTCCCATGCAAGAGGTGTAGTAACCAATGGAGACAATGCGCTAGAACCACTAACGAGCCGATCAGCTGAAGCCCTGTCTGGCTCTGCTGGTAAAGAGGCTTCACTCCAAGCCGTTCTCACCAACCTATCAGCCTCCAACTGTAGTGCCTGACACGAACTCCACAGTGGAACATCTAAGGGTGAAGTCACCGCCGCTGTGAAACTCACAACCTCCTCCACATCCTCGTAGAGTGAGGTATCGTCGGCAGACATGTTCCCCTCCAACAAGTCATCGGGCCAGGTAAGCACTCCGCTAAAACCCGCAACAGATGCCAAGACCGCTGATGAAGATCCAAGAGGTCGATCCCGAGAAATAAATCTCACTGGCAGCTCGCTCAGACGTCCATCTCCGGACTGCCAACCAGGACGATATGCCGCAGTTTCCGTCCAATAGTCCATCCGAAAGCCCATCGGGTATAACACCACTCCACCAACAAGCACATCATATGACTCTGCTGATGTAACCACAGCACGAACTCCAAACTGCGAGCTATCATGAGGGTGATCATGCCTCAACTGCACCGCTATGCTCTCCCTGGTCATAAAGTAAGACCTATTGCTGGCACCACCAAGGGATGTCTGGATCTGGAATGGGCAAGGTTCCAACTCGGACTTCCGAATGCCCAAACTAATGCATGCAGCCTTGCCCAACATCAAGGGCTGTGCACCAGAATCCAACAAAACTCTGGCTGGAACATACACCTGTCCAGTAGAACTCACTAACCGAAATAGACCACTTCGGTTGTCCACCATACATACACCAGGGACAATACTCTCGCGATCAATGGCTGGGCGAGCTGGTAAGGACTCCATCCTCGCCGCTGCGGCCTGCCAAGTCGTCTCCTCAAACAATGTAGACGTTGAGGATGGGTCCTCAACTGTATCCTCACTTATCTCGGCACTAGTAGCAGCGACTCTCCCACGCTCACACGACGTGGCTGCTACCCGAAATACTCGAGCCAAATCAATATCAGAGTCTATCAACTCCGTGGCTGAGAACAATGGAGATCGCAAGACTGAAGTGGCCATCCGCATCACTGCACTAGATGGCACGTCTGCGCCCACAACAGATGATGTAAGAACCTCAGTTCTCACTCTAGTGTCAGTAGGCGGTGCAGGTCTCATAGATGAACTGCTACCCACCTCTGATAACAAAAAGGACTGGGGAAGTCTAGACTGACGTCCACCCTCACCCCTCTGAGGATCCAACTCCACAGTCGCACCACGTGGCTCTGAAGTGCGAGCACCACCTCTGGTCACTGCAACTGATGCCTCAACCGGTGCTGCACTGGCCAAATAGGAGAAATCCTCTCCCTCGTAAGATGTGGAAGTGCTCGCCCCCAGACCGGCCATAGCAGCAAGCCTCTGCTCCAACTGCTCAATCCGAGCAGCCATAGCGCTCTCTGTGGCAGAAGTAGCACTCGCTGCGGTATGCTCAATGGCCCCGGTACCTCTACCACCTCTACCACCTCTGCCACCTCGATCACCTCTACCACCTCGGCCTCGCGGAGCATCACCTCCACGACCTCTACCTCCAGATCTCAACTCAGGATGAAGGTCAAAGCAACGCTCTCGAGGGTGACCCGGTCGATGACAATGATCACAGGTCACCTGTGCCGGCTGTGGCCTAGCCTGTGGAGTTTGTCCCTCTCGCTCCTGGGGACAATCCTTCCTCATATGGCTACCTCCGCATGTCCAACATGACGGTCCCTGTGGCTGACCCGAAAATGAAGGCAGTGGTGGCCGCGCACTAGGCTCTCTGTGACCTGAAGGATGTCGTGTATGACCTCCACGACTCCCACTTATGGGGCGAGACTGTGCTGGGCTATGTGGGATACGCGAGGTAGTGGTCGTGTCCCTCGCAAATGTAGACGTCACCACCCTCTCCTCCACCATGTTAAGCTCAATCTTCTCAGAAAGAGCAAACACATGGGCTAATGTGGGTGATGAGTCGCTCATGAGAGTAGCATCACGCACTCTCCTCCGCAACTCTCTGTCAAGGATCCGATACCAGTACTGGACAGCCTGTGCCTCAGTCACACCGTGAGTAACTGAGATGAGCCGTCGCATACGAGTGTATGCCTCACGAAGACTCTCACCAGTCTTCCGCTCAAACTCCTGGAGGCTCCTCAACTTCTCCGTTTTCACCCCTTGATAATTCTTCCTCAATCTCTGGAAGAACTCAGGAATGGGGCTAAACGAAGGTACGCCACCAGCATCTCCCCTCGTGCTGCCACCGGCAATGCTAACAGTACCACTGCTGGTACTAGTACCAGTTGCGCCAACTGCTCCACTAGTACCCTCGCTAATGCTACTACTCGCACCTCCACTGATGCCGATACTCGCAGCTCCACTAGTACCCACACCACCCTGGGTAATGGATGAGTAGTTCGGAGACCAATGCCGTCTCCATGCATCAATCTCTACAGCATACTCTCTCCCAAACTCATGATAATCGTCCATGGGAGGCCCCTCCAAATGCTGGAATAATCCCTTCCATGCAAAGAAGGGTGTAAACAACGTGGGGTTACGCAGAAACTGCATATCACACCACGTGTCGAACTCCTGAATAAAATCATCAAGCTCGATGGTGCCCACTGCACCAGAGTAACGTCGAGGGCCCTTCGCGGCCCCGTACATCCCGTCCATGTCCCAAATCAATGGGGTGGGGACACTAGACGATATCACCACCAAAGACTCTCTGTCTGCAACACTTTGGTCCTGCTCCGCAACAACTGGCGAAATAGGTGAAGGTAGCCGATACCTCAACCCACTCCGCGTAAATCCCCCGCGGTCCTCAACAGGACCACTAGACTGCTCCGTGATGGCGAGACTTCAACTGGCACCACTGCCAGATCTCCACCCAATAACCCAATCCGCCCCTGACGTCGTGCCGCACTGAGTTACTCTAGCCCTACTAGCTAAGGGGTATGGGCAACCTAACCTGTCATCACAGCAAGAAGACTCTCACGGTCTACTGGTCATCACTCCAGTCTCACCGTGAGAGAAACATAGATAGACCGGCCGGTGATCAAGTCCAGCCCCCTATCGCCAGCACACAGGAGTAAAACTACTCCGGAAATCAGCGTCACCCCTACACGGGCACGCACCAGGAAGCAAGACTGGAGAGGATCCAAACACAAGCAACCAGCTAGCAACGACTCTCCAGTCTAAAGGAAACACAGCACAAAACAAGACAACACACACGGGACATCGCATCGCTTCGCGATCCCGATTCGATCTCCATCGCCCTCCATTTACGTGGGACTCCAGTGCCTATGATGCCCTCTTCCACCAAATTGCAAACAAAAATTGTTTGAAAACTTTTCTTTTTTTTTTTTTTTTTTTTTTTTTTTTTTTTTTTTTTTTTTTTTTTTTTTTTTTTTTTTTTTTTTTTTTTTTTTTTTTTTTTTTTTTTTTTTTTTTTTTTTTTTTTTTTTTTTTTTTTTTTTTTTTTTTTTTTTTTTTTTTTTTTTTTTTTTTTTTTTTTCACAACTGAAATAAACGGGAAATTCCCCACTGGAATTCCCGTCGGTCAATTACCCTACTGGCAACAAACCGTCACCGTCACAAACATGAGTCAAGCCCAACCCACTCCACACTCGGAGAATCCAGGTCGACGCAAAAGGGAAAGTCACTCTACGCTCCCAACGCTTCCAGGCTCGACTCGAAGAACTGACGTTCTTCGAGCCGTCCCCGACTGTATACCCCTCGTGACCGGAACCCTAACTTTACGGCTAAATATAGTAAGTGTCTGAACTTCGTGAGCCGACTCATAACTACATGACAAATGGACAACCAAATCGAGTAATGATTCTCTCATATAAAAATCTACCAACCTCCTTCTCATTAGTAGATTTAAGTGGTCTTGCCTCTACCCACTTCGTAAGATAATCTGTAGCTATCACAATGAACTTATTCCCTCGAGGAGTAAGATTCAAAGGACCTACAAAATCTATTCCCCACTTTTCAAAAGGACCTAACACTGGTACAGAAATCATAGGAGGGGTTTTCATGGACTTTTTAGCAAAAGCTTGACACACATCACAACTTTTGCAATATTCCACACAATCCTTAAAAATACCCTTCCAATGATAACCAGCATCAAGAATTTTGAAGGCAGTTACCTTCCCCGCAAAATGTCCTCCACATACTGCACCATCATGAAACTCCTTCATGAGTTGTAGTGCCTCTCCTCTCCCAACCGCCCTTCGTAGAAGTCCGTCAGCTCCTTGATGAAAAAGTACCTTCTCCATGATCATATAAGGTTGACATCTAATCCGCATTAGCATGCTTCTTTCCAGGTCTATCCTCAATGGTATAATCAAACTCTGCTAGTAGTAGCTTCCATCTAGCTATCCTCCCTTCAGCATTAGGCTTGTTGAAAATGTATTTCAAAGCCTTATGATCAGTCACTATAGTGAATCTCCCACCCAACAAATAATGTCGAAACTTCTTAAGTGAGAAGATTACAGCTAAGGCCTCTCTCTCTGTCACTGAGTAATTCTTCTCCGCTTGAACCATTTGTCTACTAGCATAGGCAATTGGATGATCATGCTTTTCATCATCTAATTGACTCAAGGTGCATCCTACAGCAATATTTGATGCATCTGTGTAGAGAATGAAAGGTTTACCCCAATCCGGTTTCGCCAAAATTGGAGCCGTCACCAACGCCTTCTTGAGAACTTCGAACGCCTTCTTTGCAGCTTCATCCTTGAAAATGAGTTCGTACTCCACTCCCTTCTTCATGTAATTCGTCAAGGCATGAGCTTTGTTGGAGAAGGACAAGATGAACCGTCGATAGTACCCCACCATACCAAGGAATTGCCTCAACTTGGTTAAAGTCGCCGGAAAAGGTAACTCCATGATCCGTGTCACCTTCTCTGGGTCCACCGCTATACCATTCTTGGAGATGATATGCCCCAACAATAGGCCTTCCTCACATCCAAAAATGCATTTTTCTGGATTGAGTGAAGCCTTAGCTTCCTCCAGCCGTTGAAGTATTTTGATCAAATGATCAAAATGATCTGCTTTCCTCCCGTAAACACAAAAATCATCTATGAAATCCCTTACAAACTTTCCAATGAAAGGTTCAAACACTCTATTCATGAACCTTTGAAAAGTGGCAGGAGCATTACATAGACCAAACGGCATCACTCTAAAAGCGAAGGTTCCCCATGGAGTAGTAAAAGTTGTTTTGAGTTGGTCTTCTAAGGCAATTTGGATTTGGTTATAGCCACTATAACCATCTCCAAAACTATACCACTCATGGCCAGCAACCTCCTCTAGAATCTCATCTATGAAAGGCAAGGGATAGTAGTCTTTCTTTGTGACAGCATTCAACTTTTTGTAATCTACGCACACTCGTAGCTTACCATTCTTCTTCTTCACTATCACAATTGGAGACACCCATTCAGAATTTTCTACCTCGTAGATGAAGCCAGCCTCCTTGAGCTTGTCGATCTCCTCCTTCACCACAAGAGCCGTAGGTGGATTTATTCGGCGTTGCTTTTGCCGAATAGGACGAGCTTTCTCCTCCAACTCGATGCGATGAGTCTCCAACGTCACATGCTTAAGATCCTTGTAACTAAAGGCAAAAACATGAATATATTTGCGAAATATATCCAGAAACTTTGCCTTTTCCTCCTTGGTAACCTTGGGACCAAACCTGAGAGTGGACAGTCGTCGACACACCTCCTCTTCGCTCATCTCCACTTTGTCAGGATCTTTCTTCACTCCAGGCCTAGGCAACAACTCCATGGCAGCAATGACTTGTACTTGAACATTATCATCAGAAGAGTACTCCGATGATGTTTCTTGATCAGAAGTTGAGATGTCTGTGTCAACTTCTGAAAAGCTACCACTCTCTTCACTCTCAGATTCCCAATACTCGTCAGTTGGTCTATCTGAGTCAGTGGTGGATTCCCCTCCTCTCGTCAAAGGAACCTTAACTCGATGGTTCTTTGGGCCTATCCTCAAATAGCCCTTGTGCCATCGGTCCGTAGTCCTTACCGCCCTCAACCAAGGACGTCCCAACAGCAAGTCGTAGCTAGCTTCCTTGAGAATTTGGAAGGAAAGCAAAGTTTGCACTCCCCTCACACTAACCACAACTTTGTCTACCACCCCCAGTGGTCTTACCTTCTGTTTGTTGGCCATACCAACAATTATGCTAGAAGGTCTAGAAGGTTGCATACCCAACTTCTGCATCAACCTCTCAGACATGGCATTCACAGCCGATCCACCATCAACCAACACATCTGATACATCATGTCCATTGATCCTCACTTCGATCTTTGAAGCATGTGTACATACCTCCGAAGTAGCCGCATCCACCACCCCAACTCCCACATTGGTCATGTGAGCCTTCCCCTTAGATTTCCGCTTCTTGGTCCTTGTGGAGATAAGACCTCCTCTTAACTCCTTCCGAATGGCTGGATTCAAGGCAATCAGCTGACCAACTGTTATATTGGCCTTCTGATTTCCTACATCCTCCACCACGTCATACTTAGCTTGAGAAGATGAAATGGAAAAGTCATCCATGCCCAACTTCTTCCTTGGTACTCTTGGTTGACTCACTCCACTTGACCGTGTACTTCGACTTGGCGTGTCCTCCATGAAAATCGATTCGTCCGCAAATCGGGCCCGCTTCTTCTCATGAGCAAGGATATCCACTTTCGATTTTGAGCTCTCCCCTTTCTCAAAAGTGCATTGATGAGGGAATACATCAATGGATGCTACTCCCTTATCCTTGGCTTGTTGCGTGGCCGGTGCATTGTTGTTGTGCCGAACTCCATCATGTTGTCGAGGGTTAGGACAATTCCTCTGAAAATGAGGACCTCCACAAGAAAAGCAAGAAACCGCAAAGTTTCCTGAAGGTGGATTTCCTCTTGGAGGATAATTTCCATACCCCCTAGAGCCTCCTACTACGTTCTGATTCCTCTTCTCCCACAACTGTACTACATTGATCTTGAGATCTGCTAGAGTCTCCGTGATAGATTTCAACTCATTTTGAAAATCCACACTAGGATTCGCTATCGTGGATGAAGTAGAAGTGTTTGAAACAATAGACCTTCCTACAACCGGTGGAGCTACTTCTCTAGCCACCAAGCTAGAATCATCATCTTCTAAGCTCTCCTCCATTCTAATAGCAATTCGAATGGCTTCAGCCTTAGAAGAGGGCTTCTCGTATCTCACCTTACTTCGAATCTCTGGTCTCAAACCTCCAACGAAGTTCTTCATGAGCATCGCCCTTATCCCCACCATTGTAGCATCCACTTCGTCTCCGCCCTTCCTCAACACCACGTGGAATCTAGATTCCAACTTCTCGGTTCTCTCCACATAGGTCCTCACCTTCTCGTTCTCTCCTTGTTTCAAGAAGGTGACCTCACACATCAACTTTTCATAACTTTCACTGGGAAGAAAGTTTTCGATCAGGTTCTCCGTTAATGTCTCCCACGTGTCGTCCTCCGAATGCTCCCTCTTGTACTCCTTGTACCACTTGAGAGCAGAATCCTCCAAGAAATCCGGCAAAAGCATAGCCCACTCGTCTTTCTTCCTCTCATTGTTTCCTATGCAAGCCCTCTTGAAGTCCCTAACAAAAGCTTCTACATCCTCATTCTCCCTCCCATAAAATACCGGAAGCTTCCCCATTTCCAACTAATTTTTTTTATTTTTATTTTTATTGGAAATTTATATGGGGCTTCCTAATACAATATAAACAACACTAACTCCATCCTTGAGTAATTCATCAAAGGAAACACAAAAGGAATTGGTTGTTCCAAGATAGCCAAAGCTCTCTCCTCTCCTAGGCATACGATGAGTCTTACCCTCATCATCATCTTCTCCATCATTCGAATGATGATCTCCATCTTCAGTTGGAGCTTGAACCCGCTGAGGTCACTTTCTCTGTTTCAGCACTTAGCTTGCCGTCAAACCCTTCCACAAGTGATTCCAGAAGTGCCTTCACTCCGCTGCATTCGTGTCCCGCTGGTAGCCCAATCACTCCGCAATTGTCACAGAAGGTGGCGCTTTGGGATTCATGTGGCGATGATGGTCCCAAGTGAAGTTTCAAATCTCCCAAGTTCCTCTTGCTCCTCAATCTTCTATCTTTGTTCCGCAGGGAACAATTGACAACCTTATGGCCCTCCTCTCCACAATAAAAACAAGTTTCACGTTTGACTCTTGGAGATTGACTCACTACTCTTTCTTCAAACTCCACCTTGAATTCTCTTGTATTGGAGTCTAAAGACACTATAACATCCAAGCCTTGAGGTACTTTGGATAACCTAACCTTCCAACCTTCTTGTTCACTCATTTTCCCATAAGGTAGAAACCACTCAAAAGACCTCTCCCAGAAACGCTATCTACTTGACGAAAACTGTGAATAAAGAAATCAAAAACTTTTGCTTTGTTATCTTGCTTTTGTACCCCCTCAACTTCAAATCAACATAACTTCGTCTCTAGACGTGATCTCTCAGTGAAATTTTGACTCAAACGTAGCTTATCTTCCAATACACACTCGTACGAAGTTTCAAAGCCTAAATTGAAATACAGAAAAAGTAATCAACTCTGTACAAACTTTCCAGAGAGCAGACTTTTGATACCCGTGAAAACCCACTCAACTTCTAACTCTCATATCTTTCTGTTAACACATGATCTGGACCTGAAACAAAAACGTAAATTTTCTCTATCTTTCACTCTAAAATCAATAAAAACTTTGAAGAATACCTTCAAAAATACTTTTCGGTGTCTAAGATCACTTTTCTCTCAAAAAGACATGTTTACGTGAACAAAACATACAAAATCACTTCTAGGCTATCATATGAGACTATGGGATAAACAAATGGAATTTCGCTCTCAAGCACACTCTCCGCTCTTTCATTCCCCAATGTTAACACCAAGTGATCCCTCATGGATACTTTCTCTCGAGCTAGAAATCGAATCCTAAACATTCCGCCTTCTAGATTGAGGTCCCGGCAACGGAACCAAAAATGCAACCTCCGGGCTGACTCTCACTCAGGTTTACCTCTGATGGCTTTGTGGTAGCGCATCATGGTTCTAGAAGACTAAGATTCATACTCTCACTCATGTCCCAAACACCTTCTCTTACAAACTCTCATGTATCACTCCAACTCACACACAACTCTCCTCACATCACCCTCTTCACATAAATGCAAACACACGTCGATACTCCAAGATACTCAAAAACTTCACTCCTTCATTACTGAAACAAGTCCTCACACATGACTCTCCAAACTTGCTTGAGAGGTGCTACTCTACCTCTCTATTTATACTACTTGAGAAGTTACCATAGTAACATGTGGTAATTTCTCCTAATTTACTTTTACCTAGGTAAGTTTGACTAACCTTCTCTACGTGGCAACATGCCATTGGCCTACCTAAACCTTCTAGAAGCTTCCGGAATCCAAGGTTGAGGTGGCGACATGCCATTGGAAGCTTTTAAACTTCTACAAGCTTCCTAGCCACTAAGTCAACATTAGACTTAGTCTAGCCAATCATCTTTCATACATTTAGTCAAACCAATCAAATCCAAGCTTCTAGTCAAATATCTAATCCCTTGGAATCTAGAACTTTTGTATAAGACAAAATAGAAGTGCTCACTCCTTGTAAAAGACAAAATAGAAGTGCTCACTCCATTCTTTTAGAACTCCGCTAATTACTCCGCCAACTATAGACATTGTAGCTAAACTTAGTCATGACTAGATAAACTTAGTTATAACTAACTAGTTTAGTCATAACTAGCTAGTCTTAGCTATGCCTTGGCTAATCATCCTTATTCCCTTGACCACTTCTAAGACTTAGTACATATGTGCAACACCCGGTCTTACAGTCCGCGCTGCTGCGCTGGCGCCGAAGGCGTTGACCGCGGTCAACAGGCTCCGTCCAACCTGTCCATTTCTTGCTTCTCCGTCGGCGTTCCCGCCGCCGCAACTCCGTTCGACCGAAGGCGCATCCATCCGTTCCGTCCGTACGGTCCGTACGGATTTTTCTACTCCGGTGGTTCCTCGCCCGTCCGCGCTGTTGCGCTGGCGCGGAAGGCGCCGTACAATTTCTACCCCCGAAGGCGCATTTCTAGGGCCGAAGGCGGATTTTCCGCCGACGCCGAAGCGCCTGTGCGTAGGCGAACTTCGCTCGTCCGCCTGGGCAGAGGTTTCCTCGCCTGTGCGTAGGCGGCCTGTGCGTACGTCAAAACCCTATTTCGCCTACGCGTAGGCGAACTGCCTTCGTCCGCGCATAGGACAAAACTTTCCTCGCATGTGCGTAGGCGGAAAGCTGAGTATCTTGCGACCTTCATAACTCCCGGAGTCCTCATCCGTTCGTGGCGTTCTTGAGCTCGTTGGAATCAGCGCGTCAAGCTCTTTCCAACAAGACCCTAATCAAGTCGAGGCGTTTGGGAATTGACCAAATTCTGAAGGATTCCTCTAGCGCCGAAGGCGGATTTTGCGCCTTGCGCCGTAGGGGTCATACCTTCAGAGCCCGCAAGGAGGGTGGTGTCCGTCCCCGACGTTGCACCCCACTCCTGGATTCTACGAGTTCTCTCGAGAATCTCTGCGATCTGCCGATTTCACTCTGTTTTGGTGCACCGAAGGCTATTTACACTGCTGCCGCGGTACAGTTTTCCAAAAATGTTTTAATTTCCTCAAAAATACCAAAGTGGGGTACCACAGTCATTTTGTCCATTAAACTTGTCGTTTAGACCGATACTTTTGAGTTTCCAAATAAATCAAAGATTTATGAGCGGTCTTCATCACCAATGCTTCCAATGTTGCTAATACAATGACTAACTCCTCCCGTAATGTTGTGTGATAATTTTGTTCTATTGTCATCAACTTTTGAGAATAGAAAGCAACTCGATGTCATCAATCCTTTTATTCTTGTTGAAGTATGGCATTCACCGTCGTACTTGATGCTTATAGTAACCAACTTGATAGGATGGTAAGGATCATACCACTTGAAGATAGGTCCGTATAACAAAATATCTTTCAATGTTTGAAAAGCTAACTCTTGAGCGGTTCATTTTTTACTTATCATTACCATAGAAGTCAAGGTCTTAGCTAGGCGAGCAAAACCTTTCATAAATCTACGATAGAATCTAGTAAATTATAGAAAGCTCTTCAACTTAGTTTGATCCTCAGTTGTTGTCCATTTCTGAATGATATTTATCTTTTCACTCAAAACTTGTAATCCTGGAACTGTAATCTTTATAGTTGCAGGACTCTAAGTTTTGATTCAAATAATCTACTTCTTATTTGCCATAGTCACATTTTGAAGCTTTGACATACAATTGATTGTATCACAAAACTTAAAATACTTCTCGTACATGAAGTCTATGATCACTTTAAGTTTTGCTATACATAAATATATCATCTAAAAAACAATGACAAATTTATCTAGATAAGGATGAAATATATCATTCATCAATCCCATGAATGTAGTTAGTGCATTAGTGAGAGCAAAATTCATCACTAGATACTTAAAATAACCATAACTAGTACAAGAAGTATTCTTGTGGACATCTTCATCTGCAATTTAAATTTGATTGTAGGCGCTTCTTAAATCTAGCTTGGTGAAGTAATTCTCTCCTTGAAGTTGATCAAACAAATCATCGATACAAGATAATAAATATTTGTTTTTCACCGTTTGCTAATTCAATCCTCGGTAATCGATACATAGTCTCATGGATCTATACTTCTTCTTCACAAAAAGCACTAGAGCTCCATAAAGTGAAGCACTTGGTTGAATGAATCCATTGCTCAACATCTACTCTGCTTGAGCTTTACATTCTTCTAGTTTGTATGAAGCCAAACGATATGGAGCTTTGCAAGTTGGTGTACTTCTAGATATCACATCAATCTTGTGATCTACTTGTCTTTTTGATGATAATACTTCAGATAGATCATATGAAAAAATATCTTGTGATGTCAGTCAAATTCAGCAAAATTTGGCAATGTGATCCATTCGTCGACATACATAGCATTAACAATTGTCACAAACTTTTGTTACTCCTCAAACCATTCAATTATTCGCATAAACTTCTAGCAAATTTGAAACTTCTGGTTGCTGAGTGTCAGCTTCAAATCTTTGGGATGGTACTCTTGAAGATGCAAAACGATTTCTACCTCAAAAAGTTTTTAACTCCATAGGTGTATATAGACTATATGGATCTCAAAAATTACTTTCTGGTGTCACCGTGTGTGACACCATAAAAAAAGTTGTTGAGCCATTGCGATTGCTTCGTTCATTGTGCATGGACTTCTTACAGTCATTTCCTTTCAAATTTGATACTCCAAGGCTCGTTTGAACACGTCAAAGGCTTCTGTTCCACTCATATCAATAAATACTTGAAGATTGCAAAAATTTTCAATGTACACATGAATTCATTCTTTCTGCTTCAAATCTCACAATCTCATTTTTGCAATCTAAAGAAAGTACACCGCTTGAAAATTCTCCAAAATTCAATCCTGCATTCCACTTCACAAAATGATAGCACCTCTTTCTGGAAGCATTCTCTTACATGTTGTGTACCATGTGATAATCTTATCGGTAAGATAAGATCTCATAACATTCCTTCAATATAATCAAAAACATGAAAATTAGATAAATGAATATTCATCATCACTATCAATATCTCTAAAATTGTCATCGTTCTACACTATATGTAAGCTTTCACTTTACAAGATTTCAAAGCAAAAAAATTGCTTGATATGCAATCTCTTAAAGTTGTTTTCTGTTTGACTTTGTTGCATCAATAAAAGTTGAATTTGATTCAATTTGAAAAGCTTGAACTTGAAATTCAACTTCTATCTCTCCAACTCTTTCGCTTCCTACTTTTTCACTTTTCAATGCGAATATTTTATCTTCCATGACTTGCTGCTTGATATGTCCATCTACTATTGCTTTTTTCAACTCCTTCATTTCCGCCATGAAAACCTCACCCATATCGATTGATGTCTCCATGTTTTCTAACACTCACTTTAGCACAGAGTAAGTATAATCATTATATGATTATACTTACTTTATCTGATGTCTCAACAAAGGAGTCACAAAAAGTATATGTGATTTTATCACAACTTCATAATACTTTTTCCATAACTTCTCACAAAAAATCTATCCATGATCTCTTTGTCAATATGTTGTTCTAATCTTTACATAAGTATTGAACCAAACCGAGGCAAATGATTTGCAATTTGAATTCATGAAACATTAAGTATAGAATGTATATGACACAATCTAAAGTCTCTTCATAATTAATTATTGAAAGAATATGTGGCACTCTCAACTTGATCACTCTAGTCATACAAATTTGCATTCAAACAAGCCACAAGGTAGAACCGAAAATGATTTCTCTCCATGCAACAAATGTGAATATTGAATAGGTTAGGAATCAGACATTACGGTACTGGATTCTTGTCAAACCCATCCAAGGGTTTGCAAAACCACAATTTACTCCTTTTCCCTTTTCTCCCCATGCAAATCAATGACCCCTGCCAATCTCTATACACTCTCCAAATTGAATTCATCATTTCTCATTTGCTATTGCATAATAGATAATTCACATTCAAGGAAAAAACAAGGTTGCTCTGATACAATTGTAACATTAGGATTTAGGGAGAAGTTCACTTGAAGATGATAATATAAACTCTGAAGATGAGAGAATCCAACCGTGGTTTATACTCTCCCTTATATAACTCTTACCAACAAGTACAAAGAGATAAGATTTCATCTCCATCATCCAATCGACTAGGAGTGAATTGATGACATGACGGATATAACTTATGAGCATATAGATTGATGATGTGTTGCTTCCAACTAATACATCAACCAGCACACTCAATCTTTACCTAACAAACACACGAATTGATGATGTGAAGTTGCTCCCAACTAATACACTAATTAACACACAGATTGTTAACACAACACTAGAGATTTATCACTATCATCTACTCTAATCGATCTTGAGTCGCCTTTACTTTAGTTCTAACTAACTAAAGATGATTACACTCATACACTTTGCAATAACAAGTATATAGCACTTGCGTATTTTCAAAAACAGTCAACAATTATAGTGTTATGATATTAAATAATTCTGTTAGAACAAAAATATATATTTTTATTTTCAAATTTGACACAAACTTGTAACGCTAACGTAAAAACCAATTTAGCTATGAAACATAACTTTGAAGATGAGAATTAACTAGAATGATTTTTCTTTTGCTTATACAAATCTTTCCAACACGAATGAGTAAATGAACTTTTATTTCCATTGTTCATTATAGTTTGAATGGATTGATGATATGGCAGATAGCAAACAAGCATACGAATTGCTAATGTGTTTTTTTCAACTAACACATCCAAAACTTAATTAACAATCATACAAATTGCTACCATAATAAATATAGATTGTCCAATATAATGCAACTCTATTTTCAACTTTAGCATTGTCTATTTTTCTTTTAACTAATGATGGTTACAAACATACTTTGTTTTCAGGAAGTAACTTTTCTTCTTTAACATATGTTCAAATTTTTGAACCGTCAAATATACATTAACTAGAATTCTAGCTGGTTTTCAAATTGATTATTATGATGAGTATACTTTCATTGAATCAAATATTCTATTTTGAAATAATTATGATCTTGAATTTTTTTTCTAAGTATATTTTAGATCTAAAATTTCGCATGATAAATTATCAAGATTGAAACAATATATGTTTTTGCATTTGTGACATAAAAATTACATGTGTTGTTTTTTATGTATGGCAAAAATTACATCTTGTATGACATTTCATCAATACATTTCAATATAACAAGAGTATAAATAAATGAAGCATTAAACTTTGATGTTCCTACAAGAAACAAATTTGTTGTAGATGACAAAACATGATACTTTATTTGAATCTCAAATATTTGCAATGAGTATCTCCATGTTGTTTTTTTCTTATGAGTGAACTTCAACATTTTTGCTCTTTATGTAATCATTAGTGAATATGTTTCACAAAATCTTTGAATGCATCTACTTTGATAAAAACAACTACTCTTTTTTAAAATCTCATCAAACTTGATACAATTATGAGATAAGCATCAAATAAAAGATAAAATAAAGACACATATGTGAAATTATTAAAAGAATTGTTATATGCAAATTTCACATAGGGTAAAATATTGAATTTTTGTTGCTCTTCTAATATACATGTTTGTGGCATATATTTTACATTTATTGGCTCTATCCATTGTATCATCAGTTTGACTATGGTCTATCATCCTCAAACTATTCTCATTGCTAACGTTGTTTTGAAAATATGGAACAAAATTTGGATTTTTGAAAATAAAAACCAAATTTTCCAAAATAAATCAATTTATGAATGATTGATCTTTTTGTTAATTTATGATTCACAAAAATACACCTGGATACAATCAAGCGAGTTGTTAAACTATTTTTTTAATTGGTCTAATGTGAATCATCTTGCCCAATTTTTTCATATAATCCATAATTGAATTATTTTTTCAAAAAAATCTGATTATTCATAATGATATACCTCTATCTTTTTTTTGCAATAGAAAATTTTGTAATAAACCCGTTTTTTTATTTATAGATTTGTTTTGTTGACGAGTTATACAAATCTGAACATAGTATTCCACAATTTTTTATATTTATAGGCAATAATAAATTTATTATATCTTTCATTATATCAAATTTTTTCATATGGTTTTTCATATTTGTATTGATATAAATAATCTAATAATAATGATTTTTTTGATATAATTTTGAATTTGCGAAATTCATATATGCAGCTTGTGAAATGCCAAAACTCAAATCTTCTCTGCTGTTTTAAATATATAATAACTCCTTAAACTCTTCATAATTCATTGTGGCATGTGTCATCTTGCTTCATCAATAGACAACATGATCAAGACATGACATGAGTGTGAGAACATTGAGGAGATGTTTCTTGACTTCCACATATACAATCTTCGTGTTGAAACACTTACGTAACTCTGACCATAAATTTTTTTGTTTTGAAGATTTTTTTGAATTTCCAAATAAATCATTGATTTATTGTTCATTTTCATTACAATATCCTTATTTTGCAAGTAATGTCTCTTGTGTTTTGTTGTCATAAAATGAATAGTTTTTCTAGTTTTTTTGTGTGATAATCTTGTTTTGTTGTTTTCAATTTTAGAGCAAAAAACAATTGGATATTATTTATTCTATCATTTTTGTTGGAGTTTTTCATCCATTGTTTTTTCTATTAAATATCAATAACCAAATTCATAAATTGAATGCAATTGTTTCATTTGAAAATAAATTCGTGTAACAAAGCATCTTTCAATATTTGATAAATTAATTCTTGAGCTGAGCTTTATCTTCAATTTTTTTATCTTTGTCTATCATAGATGTTAAAGCTTGAGAAATTAACTCTTAAGTTGTGCTTTAATTCCATTTTTTTATCTTTGTTTATCATTGGTGTTAAAATTTGAGAAATTAATTCTTGAGTTAGATTAGTATAACTACAAATATTAGTGATAAGTTCTTAAAAGTTCTTAAAGTGAGTGTGATACTCAAGTGCTATTCATTACTGAATGGATTTTTATCTTTTCAATCATCATTTGAATTCCTTATGCTATAATTCTATGGCTCAAACAATCTACTTTTGACTTGTCAAATTTACATTTGAAACTTTGGCATATACGTTTTTTTGTTTTGAAAAAACATGAAATATTTTTTGTAAATGATAATTTTTATTATTCAAGGTTTTTTTACAACAAAATATCATCTAAATAACAAAATATCATCTAAAATGAAGAGTATCGTTATCAATTCATGAATATAGCTTATACATTAGTGAGATCAAAAGCCATCACTAGATATTCAAAATGATCATATCTAAACAAAAAAACAGTCTTATGAATATCAGCATCTGTACTTTAAATCTAATAGTATCCTCTCCTTACATTTATTTTGGCAATATTTTTCATTACTTGAAATTGACGAAAGAATTCGTTGATAATGGAAGCTTGTTTTTTAACATTTTTTTTGATTCATTCAAGATCTTATTAATGTTGCTGCAAAGTTTGTAAAGTCAATTGAAGTGCTTGTCTAGCAAATGCTACATAAAATTGGCCAAGAATTATGAACGAATGAAAGCAATTTATCAACATTGTGCTACTTTGCTAATTTTGCGGGAATATACTTTACTAATATATATATATATATATATTCAATCTTTTTTTGAGTACAACTTTCTAGTAAATTTTAATATATAAAATTACTAAGTTAAAATTTTTATTCACATTGTAATTAAATATGGAGTTTACTCTCCCACAATATGAATTAACTCAAGTATTGTTAAGGGCTAACTTAGGTATTTTGATAAGTTAGATAAGATAAGTTAAGAATTAGGCTATGGGATATATCATACAACCGAAATCTTATAACACAGTGGTAGCTAGCAATATTTTACAAGTTTTTTTTATAAAATCTAAAAAGTTTCATGCACGTAACTACGATTTAAGCATGTATGACCTCTTTGTATGTGCAAGCCTGCAGTGTGTGTGAATTCAAGTTTCTATTAAATTCTTTTTAGATATTTCAATCTTTTGCATAGCATCAATTCATTTTTTTGCAATAAATTAAATAAATATATTTAATTAATTATTTATATTTATAACTTAGAATAAAAATTAGAATACGAATAACATTATTTTAATTTTAGTTTATTTTAATTTATGCAGTGTGTGTGAATTCAAGTTTCTATTAAAATTTTTTTAGATATTTCAATCTTTTGCATAGCATCAATTCATTTTTTTGCAATAAATTAAATAAATTTATTTATTTATTTATTTATATTTATAAATTAGAATAGAAATTAGAATACGAATAAAATTATTTTAATTTTAGTTTTAAAATTATTCTATATTTTTTAAAAAAAATTATAATCATTAAAAACAAATCAATATCTAAATTTAGCCAAAAAAATTAATTTCAAATATCATTCAATTTATATAATATATAGTATAATTTGAAATATATTTTTAATTTATTATCATGACTAATCTTGATTTAACCCGCTCAATGAATGTGTTTTTATGAATTTTTTTAGCTATTAATTTTATTTTAATCTATCTTTCGATTGGTATAAAGTTGTGCATCAAATTCTGGTGTGTTCATATTATGTTCAGTAGATTATTGATGATTTTTTTTGTATTCAAAAAAATTTGTTTAATTTTTCATCGCTAACTTTTTTCATAAACATATTTTGACAAATGAGATGTAAACTATATGAATTATGTTTTACAAAATTAAATCTGACCTTGAATGATAAAAAAAAGACTTTGAAGAAAATATTGTGAATTAGTAGATTGTAAATGTGATATATTTAAAAAAAATTAATGTTAATTCTGTAAGTTACTTATATTATTTAAGTATAAAAACATAAGGTCAAAATTCTAGTCTTGCCCTGTTTTATAAAAAAAATTTCTCATGATTAATTTGATTAATCATAGTCAAATTGAAACTCATAGAATTTTTATTTGTCTGATATATTGAATCAATAATTCTGAAATTTTGTCATGAATGTTAATTTATGTTTGCTTTGATAAGTGTTGCAAACTTTGATATCATCAAAACTTTCATAATGTGAGAAACTAGAAGCAATTACAAAAGCAAGAAATATATTTTTGGCACTATCAAAAATAAAAATATACATTTAAAAAAATGCAAAATAAAGTCTGTTTGAAATAATTCACCAATATGTTAAGTAAAATGACGTATCATTAAAGAAATTAAAAATGTGAACAGAACATTAATGTTTATGATTATAAAACATTTCAATCAAAACTTTTATTAGAAAAAATTTAACATGACAAATTCTTAACATTGAATTTCATTATGTTTTCATTATGTCTTGTCTTTTCTTGTATTCTTGTCTTAATTGAATCATGAATAAATAACTAATAATAAAAAATAAAAAATTTGTTGTTGAAACTGTATACTTACATATACTAAAAAAACTCAAGTACAATATTACATCCAAGAAATGTCATTGTTTTGGATAAAATCATGAAATAGATTAGCTTGTTATTTTATTGTTCGTAAGGAAAGTTTTATATGAGCGCAAATGATTGAAAGGGAAGAGTTTTTTCAAACTTCTATACTTACAAGACCAAATCTTCATTCATGGATATTAATGAGAGCAAGATTGCTTATTATGAAATCAATAATATGACACAAGAAGAAGCTCAAATATAGATGAAGCAAGTCTTGTTAATGAATAAGAGTAACTAGATTAGACAAAAAAAAATCATTCAAATATGTATACTAGATTGTTATTACATTGGATTTGTATAGCTTATATGAAGTATAAACAATGATTCATCATGATATTGAAACTTAAGAACAAGATGACATAGTGTTGATTTTGAAAGGAAAAAAAAGTTTTTAAATAACAGCTCAATTTTTTTACCAATAAGCCTGATTGAAATATTGCTATAGATCGTGAGTTGCATGTCTTGTTACTAATGTATAACAAGACATGAAAGCTATTGAGGTATTTAAAAATTAAAAGTTTGATTGATAACAAAATGGATTTCTAAACTTAAAGACAATCTAACATATCACAAGAAAAAAATCTTCAAAGCTGGGTTAGTGATAAAAGATTCCACATAAGAAAAATTTATGGACTTTAATTAAGTTGATCTATAGCAAATATGCTACAATGTAACTAGTATGTGCATTTGCTGCAATATTTAGTTTGACAATGGATTAAGTGGATGTAGTTACAATAAATCCATGTAGATATTTGGAGTAGACCATTACTTAACACAACTAGTTGATTTCAAGAAATAAATCAACAGAATTTTGTTTTTTGATTGTTCAAATCATTATATGGATTGAATCAAGCTTTTGGCCATTTAAATCTTGAGTTTAATGAATTCATGAAAGCGCAAAAACTTTCCAGTAGTGTTTATAATCTATGAAAAAAAACTAACAACTTCATTCTCATCAATCTAGTGACAAGTTCATTTTGAAAAAGATGTAATGTCAACAAGTACAAGAACCAATTGAAGTTTGCACCTAAGATGAAAGATTTGAATAAGTGCAAGAGTATATTAGTGATGAATTTTCATAATAATTGGGAAAAAAATATGGTTTGGTCAACTCAAATCTATTCAACATGTGTTAGACAAGTTTAACATGACAAAGTACAAAGAACTATGGATAACACACTTTAAATTTTGTGCATCATAATGTCAAATCAATGCAATTGTAAAGTAAAAGATGTTATTAATTATCTATAACAAATATGTGAACATACTCATATATTTGATGATTATTTATTGCTTAAATCTTTATTAAGAATTTTTGTAATCTAACATTTCAATAGAACTCAAATGTATATTGACTTTATTCAATTTATATTATACTTTAGCAAAAATTTGATTTTTACTAATTCAATAGTCTCAATTTTTACAGAGTTGATAATTTAATTTAGAATCTTTGATCTTCATAAAACAATACTTCACAACGAGCTAACTTTTGACAAAAATCCAACACATTATCATCTTTCTTTGTTACTTCTAGACCTGGATACATACTTACATCTAAAACTCTTACTATTCTTTGTGAATATGACTGATCTCAAATCACATTCAATGTTGTACAAAAGAGTTTCATGAGAAAAAAATGAGGTGTTAATATAATTTTTTGCTATAAATGATCAGTCAACCAAAGACTTACAACTTTGTGATTAGTAATTGTCTGCTAGTTATGATAAAGTATCACATATGCAAATGATAGATAAAAAAAGATAATATGCTCAATAGATATAAGACTTTTCTTCTAATCTTTATCTATTCTATTAAATTATGGAAGATAAATGACAAGATCATCAAACACATGAATGTGTTCTTTTATATATATGTTAGATTTTTTCATCTTGAAGCTACTAACCTTCAAGATGAAAGCATAGAATATGTTTAATAAAGCTTTGCAATGCAATTGTAGTTCAAGATTCTTAAACATCATAGTGCAATTGTTGAACTCATTCACTTTATTCAAATCCAAACATTATGACTATGTTCATATTTTAATTTTAAAAATCTTTCTAATTATCATTATAATTGAAATATTTTTGCTTGAATCTTTTGGCTAGATCTATAGACTTCATCTTGTCTTTCACTGATAACTTCTAAAACAAATAATCACCATGTCTATGGCACATCTTGCTCTGCAAGATTTCATGATCGTCATCATGTTTTGTCAAATAGTTGAAGTTATACTGATTGTCATTGGAGAAAATTTGTCTTTTTCTTAATTCATATATAGATCTGAAGATTTCTTGATTTATTCAAGCCTCTACTTCCAATTATTTCCATGTCTAGTTTGTTAATTTTCTTACTTGTATTAGTTTATTTTAGTTCTATTAATTATTATATCATCCTTAGATCAATAACATGATATCTTTGCTTCTAACAAGACCTAGAGGTTAAAATTATTCGAAAACATGCACAAAACTAAATGATTTTTTAAAGCAATTTTTGTTAAATTGCAATTCAATTGAACTATCATTTTGAAAGTTAGTTAGAGTTTTGATTGTAACTACTTAAACCTCCAACTATTAGTTTGTCTTGTTGAGTAGTGAGAGTAAAAATTTTTGTTACCGTGAACATAATCGATAACAAATCACAAATCACTCCCCACTCGGGTGTAGCTAATGCTTGTTAGTTTTTCCTCACATACAAAGTGTAGCACAAGAAATCCCTATCTTTGTGTGTAACTCAGCCATGTTGTGTGATATTTTAACATACAACGTGATCTCAAAGGTGCCGACCGTCTACTACAAGTAAACAATGATTTGTTGTTCATTTGTTTTTGTTGTTGATTTTTGTTCCATCAAACGGGATGATAAAAAAAGAAAGATGAAATTTTTGAGTTTCAAAAGATTACGACAGGCATTGTTGTTGATGTGAAAGCAAATTCATATCATGATCCGAGATAATCAAACCTCCAACAAACTTACAACAAATCTTTAAAACCTACAACTTTCAAAACTTACAACTTTCAAAGGTAATGAAAGTACAAACCACTTTCTAAGTTTGTTGGTGTCTTGAGTAACTTGGATTCTTTATGTTCCGTAATTTCGATATCGTTTCAATCATCTAAATTAGCGTTTCAATCTTCTAACTAAATTCATGAATTTCAGCGACGCCGAACTTCACAAATTTCTTAAGTTTTGAGTTGAAGTTTCAAGTGTTGGACCAAGATTGTTTCTTGCAGAGATTGTTTTTTTGAGTCTGATTGTCTATCAAAGCTAAAAATTTGTATGAGCGTGGACTTGGATATTGCGCTCTAGCTTGCAAAATGTCAGGTATTTTGGAGTTGCAAAGCCGAAGTTCACAAATTTCTAGAGTTTCGAGTTGGAGTTTCAAGTGTTGGGGCCGAGATTGTTTCTTGCAGAGCTTGAATCTATCTGTTGAAGTGTCTACCGAGGCTAAAAGTTTGCAAAGACTTGGAGTTAGATAGCGTGCTCTAGCCTGAGAAATTTCACGCATTTGAAAGTCGAAAAGCCAAAATTCACAAATTTATTGAGTTCTTAGTTGGAATTTCAAGTGATGCAGTCGAGATCGTTTCTTGCAAAGATTGTTTCTTTGCGTTGGAGTGTCTACCGAGGCTGAAAATTTAAAGCAGCATGAAGTTGGTTACCGCGGTCCAGTCTAAAAAATTTCACGCATTTAGGAGTCGCGACTCCGAAGTTCACGAATTTCTCGAGAATATAGCATGATTTGAGTCTGAAACTTTTTGGCAATTAGAAAATCAGTATTTTGCAGTAGCCAAAAAATTTTGAAGTTGAATGTATGCTTAAGTCAGAAGTTATGTGAGTTTCGAGTTTTGAATGTTCATGTGATTATCAAAATTTTCAAACAATTTTATCTTTAACACAAAGCACGATTTGAAGCTCAAACTTTGTAGAGACTGGAAGATCATTAGTTTGCAGTATAATGCAAATTTTGAAGTTGAATGGATGCTTGAGTTTGAACTTACGAGATTTTTGGAGTTTCGACTTTGACTTTCAAGTGTTCGGGTGGTAATCAAAATCTTCAAAAAATTGTGTGTTCGAGACGGAACATGATCTGATGTTGAAACTTTTTACTGACTGGAAGATCAGTAGTGCGCAGTAGTCTGCAAAGTTTGAAGCTGAATTTATGTTTGAGTACAAAGTTAGGAGATTTTTGGAGTTTTGACTTTGAGTTTTGAGTGTTCGGGTGTTACCGAAATATCAAGTTGCTTCGATATGTCTACTCAAGACGATATTTTTCAGCTTCTGCAAACAATCTTTGGAGAATTGAAGGAACTTTGACATGAATTCAAGATGCAAGCAGCTGCTTTAACTCTTGCACACAATCAAATTTGAGAATTCACAATGTGATACTGCATGCGAGAAGGTACCAAGGAGGTTTTGCTACTTTCATCAAGTCTCATCTTCTACCTCTCATACATCTAGAAGCTTAAGGTGTCGGCGTAAAGTATCATTGACTACGTTTCGGTATGGTTAGAGTATTGTATTGTTATTTGGCAATTTGTTATTTTGCATCATTGATCATGGGTACTTTCTCATCACACTTTTGCAACCAAAGCAAACCATTTCATCACCTTATTG
This sequence comes from Marchantia polymorpha subsp. ruderalis, assembly GCA_037833965.1. Lineage (NCBI taxonomy): Eukaryota > Viridiplantae > Streptophyta > Marchantiopsida > Marchantiales > Marchantiaceae > Marchantia > Marchantia polymorpha. The sequence continues at coordinate 3,529,115 of AP031357.1, forward strand.
GAGACATCTTAGATTTCAGAGGGGATATCTTTCTAGCTAGAGATTTCAATGCTTGTATACAATGTGTTCAATTTAGTGATTCCTTGACATCTTCTATGTTTGAAGAAATTTACGATAGTTTGTGGTCTAGAATCTCTTTTGATACTTCCAAAAATTCTTTGACATAGCACTTTCTTTATGAAACCTCTTGTTTCCCCAATTGTCAGTTTAATACTTGTTTTTCCTCTCCCGGTGCTAGCGCAATAGATTTTTTTTTGTGTTCCTTGATTAATAATTATCTGATCTCTAGTTTTGATGTTCTTGATCCTTGACCTGGATCAGACCATGCAACTCTTTTGTTTACACTTTCAATGTCAAAATCAACCTTTGCTTCACCTTGCCAATACTTTTTAGCTTCTCCCAAGTTTCGCTTAGATCATTATAAAAGGAATCTTTATGTATAACATCTACAATATCTTTTTAACTCACATCATATGAAGTCCAGATTCACATACCGTTAACTTACAACTCATAGAATTGCTCAAAAATTTTCCATCGAAATTCTTTTTTAGTCATAGTTCTAAGATTACTAAAGTACTATCTTATAATGGATGGTTTGATTTTGGATACAAACTAGCAAGGCTTACTTTCAAATAGAGTTCTGAGAGACTCATAAAGTTGTTGAAAATTTTTATTCTTTGCTTCATCTTCAGTCTTATGATTTTGTTTGTTACATTATGAATGTTATTAGTTAACATTCTTGCGTTCTTGCACTAGATAGTGTGTTCTTTTGGTTCTCTTAGTTTGGAATTGAATTGTTTGCATTGTGTTTTCCAACCTTTTGACCCTTTGGATCTCACGAGTTGATATTTTTACCATATACCATTCACAAAATGGATGGTTTATCTTCTTGAAGTTGAATGGTAAATTGGTGAGCAGCGAGAAGTAGGAAGAGTCACATTTTTTTTGAATGATATACCTAACATAATGATTTGGATTTTCATGCAGCAAGCATGAAAATGAGCACTTGTTTGAGACACCTGAAACAGAGATGCTTGCTGCAGTTGTTTCAGGTGTCTCAAACAAGTGTCTCAGGTTTCGAAACTTTAGACAGAATACAGCAAGAGGCTTACATATTGAGAAAAATAGAAAGAAGCGGAGACAACCAACCAAAGGTGTAACTAGGAGAGCATTCGTATCTGCTGCAAGTATATCATGCATGTGACGCAGCTAACTAGGATTATAGACTCTATCAGAAGATAGGGCATTTAACCAGAAAACAACTGGAAGTGCAGCAACAGCTGGAAATTCAACAAATGCAGCAGGAGGAATAAAAACGTCCTTGTCAATAGCACAGGATATACCGTACAAGATCATGTATAACGTGCACTGAATGCTAGACTCACAGCGACGGAACACAAGTCATGTTCCTAACAGTCCGTATGAATACACGTGGAAGTATAGATAGAGGAAACTTGAAGGTCACTGAATAATACAGCAAAAAACGAAGGAAGATCCCGTCTAGTATGAAAGTGACTAGTCACATGGGAATACATGTCACTACCATAAGAATAAAAAAAAACTTTTCATCTTAAGAAAAACTCCCCCTATATAAACTATAAATAAAAAAATTACTTACTCTCAGCCAATATTGTACAGGGGGATTTCAAAATCCTTATCATTACCATCTTTAATTGTAAATTAGAGCTACAAACTGTATGAAACTAGACATTTGAGTGTGCAAAATATTTCTTCGTGAGAAATAGATCTGATTAGCAAATGAGTGTCCGTTTCGTAGCATGATACTTAGCAGCAGCAAAGTTTATCTGATATTTGAGTTCTGAACATGTAGATATTTCCAATCCGATCACACATTGGAATAAAGAGAAGATGATGAACTGATAAAACATGTGTGCAGTCAATATAAGAACCGATGGCATACAGACTTGTTGAACATAAGCTCACTCATTTGCCTGGGCCATCTGCGATGTGAATGTGAGTTACAACTTAAAGGGCGCAAACTTAGGTAGCGATGAACAAATCAAACGATGCTTCCTTTTTCTATTGTTCTCAGTAAGAGGTAAATCCAAACTGCTCGGTTTATGAACTTCGGGTTCAAAATTACTCTCAATGTTCAGTTGATTCCACTAGTCATTGCCTTTCGACTTTGTGCTACATCGAGGTGCGTCGAAGACACTCCAAATTTCCAACATCTAAGATTGTCTTCCAAAAGGATAAAGAACCTGGAAACTTCACAATGTCCATGACGTCTTGGTCCCATAATCTATACAAAGAAAAAGAGGTAGCTATGAACTATGAACATTGATCGCGGGTCAAACCTGTAAGTTTGAGGAATGTCAATGTCATTTAACTTACAGTTGAGGACAAGTACGTCGAAAGAATCGCGCTCCTCAGATATTTTGCCAGTAATCTTCAAGAGATGAGACGAAGAAACTATTCTCACCTTCAAAGTCGAGAGTAACACCTCCACTCCACAGTAATAAGCCCAGTGAAAATCACCACCTAAAAATCTATTGCTATCCAGAAAACATGCTTTAGCAAGATACAGCCTCGCAGCTCCTTTAAGTTAGAACGCAATTGATCAGAATAGTGTCCTGCAAATCCATCAGCTAAAAGTTCACGTTTCTTGTGACTGACAAGATTAGCGCCTGTTGCACAGTAAGTGACAATACTCGAAGTTACGGGTAATCCAGTCTAAATGACAATGGTGTGCGTAAATGTGGTTTACTTCTCACATCCCCGCAAGGAAACAGGTGTTAAAGATGTGAGTAAACCCTACCACAAGGACAAGCCCGACTTTGACAAGTTACCATTTTCATTTTATTAACTGAGGTGAAGGCATGATATGCTGACTGGTTGAAAACCCCTAGAGAAAAGGGTGATGAGGGTGATCACTATGAACCTAATTAGAACAAGAAAATGAACGAAGTTACTTACACAACTCGATCTCGCAATTCACCAACCAGCCATTTGGGACAAAAGCTACCCCTAAAATTGGGAAGCTGTCCACCGAGTAAACTACTGCTCATAGTTCACAGTGACTACGGAGATGGCCGCCTCCTCCGGGGAGCCACGTCATCATCTCCTTCTCGATTATACTTCATGATACTACTACCCCTACCATCCCTGTCTCTGCTGCTATAACTCATCTTACTAGCGTCTCTCCTCTCCTCATCCCTGTCTCTACCACCATCTCTTCTTGAACTCCGTTCCCGTTCTCCTCTGGAAGCGTCTTTGCTGCTTCGCTGCTCCACTTTAGGACCGGTCTCTTCCCGTCTCGGCCCATGCACTTTACTCTCACCACCTTCATCACCTGACTGTCTTCGTGCCTCACTATTGCCCTCAGCTACGCGCCCAAGGGTTGCTGAGGGACTTGTCAAAGGGGGTGAGTCTCGGGTAGAGCCGGCTGCGGTAGCTCCTGCGTTCTCAGTGGATCGGTGTCGACCGCCAGCTGGCGATACATGTCTTATGCCGGCAAGTAATTGCCGATCTCTATCATCCATCAACGCAGAGCCGTGCACAACGTGGGGAGAAGTTCTTCTGGGTGGAGTTCGCGCTCTCGTTGTTGGCCTCTCCCTCTCTCTTTCTCGGTCTCTCGACCGAGCTCTGTCTCCGTCCCTCTTGCTATCACTCAAGCGTTTCAAGCCAGCTGGTGGTGACCTCTGGCTTCGCGGAGGTGGCGGAGGAAGAGGAAGCTTCGGTGGCGGAGGTACTGATCGACGCGCTGGAGGTGACTCGACTCTCTCGATCTTCAGTTCTGGTTTATGAGCAGCAGGAGAGTGGCTTCGCTTCTTAATGCTCTTCTCCACAACTCCTCCACCACTACCACTAGAGTTCGTTGGTCGAGGAGGAGTGCGCACCCTCGGAGACCTTGTTCGTGATCTCGACCTGGAGTGAGTTCGCGACCTTGATCTCCTAGAAGGGCTCCTCCTCTTTCTTGGAGATACGCTCCGTTCCTCCCTTCTAGACCAATTATCAGGATATTCTTCATGAGACCTCCCACGTCTACTTGAAGACGAACCTTCTACAAGAGGACTTCCGCCTGATCCACGGCCAGTATAAGGGCCTGTGTATCGGACGTCCATTCCTCGACCTCCAGGGCCACCACGACCAGGTAACCCAAGACCAAGGCCAGGTCCTACACCCATTCCTATGCCCATACCGATACCCATATTCATACCCATACCGGGACCCATACCCATCCCCATTCCCCTTCCCATGCTGACTCTTAAACCACCAAGGTTCATCCCCACAGCCATTCCCATTCCTGGTCCTCCTCTTCCCATGTTGAACATTACTCCCCTACCATTCCGACCTCCGGTTTGGAATGGTCTCGGGGGTCCACGCGATGAGCTTCCTGCTTTGGTCACAGTACCATCAGGTGCTACTACAAAACCACTGCTTTCAACCTTGGCAGCAGCTACTGCAGCGGCATTCGTAGGACCACGAGGACCGAAGCCAACCGCGTCATTGTAGCGACCTGGCGGAGAAGGATGTCGATTGGGGCCCCATGGACTTGTGGGACCGCTCGGGCTGTCCATCCAAGGTTCCATTCGGCCTCTCGCACGAACCACAGGTGAGCCTCCTCTTCCATGTGTTCTACCCCGTCCAAGCTCTCTCGGTGAAGCGAGTCTGGGACTGATATCAAGGGTGTCATCACCCCTGCAAATATAGCGCACGGTTGCGTAACTACTTAGTACAAAGAAAGATGAGACTGTGATGGCAAGGCAGTCATGAGTTTGTACTTGGACACATGATGCATAACGGATCCACATCCAGGAAACTCTCGTTCTCACTTTCTGCTTCTACTCCAAATAAAACCAAAAGAACGATATAAGAGACAGCGTGAAGCTCCAAAATTTCATACAGTCGATTTCATAAGCTTCAGACTAGAGTTGAAAGCCTAAAAAGATACACTAATTTCAAAGAATACCTTAATCCATGCTGATGATCATCCCTGGTCCAAGAGTCTTCAGACCTTGCTCTGTCCCCAATGCTATCCGTGCGCAAGCCCCTTCCAAATCGACTGGTGACTGGACCCCCTCGCGGGCTTATGCTGGCACCTCTTCCGTTAGTACTTCCCCAAGGACTACCGCGACCAGTTCGGACAACTGGATTCCCTTTTGCTGCCCGCAAGGCATCATCAGGGTTGTCAAAGCCCTCAGGTAACTGATCCCAACCAGATGATTTAGTCCTGCTTTGACCATCACCTCGTCTTACTGCAATAGCAGAAAGGTCCTTGTCCTCGTGCAAACGCTTTTCTTCCCTCGTATGTGCATTCTCTACGAATTTGACATCCGCATTCTCCCTGTGGGCAGCTTTGTCGTCGCCTCCGTGCCTCTCTAGAGAAGGACCATCCTCAGGTTCTCTGCTTTCATCACTCTGGCCTCCAGCGACGCTCTTCGTTTCCGTGGGTAAGCATTCCACATCAGAACCTTTGGTCGATGCCTTCTCTACATCCAGCTGTTTGTCATCCTGGAAGGCAAGGGCAGGCTTACTCACTTCCCCGTGAGCACCTTTCTCGACATGGGTAGGACTTGAATCTCCATTCCTTTCGGCTTTAATCGGACCTTCTACTTCACCTTGATGACGAGTTCCAACGCTACCTCTCCACTCCCCGTCCGCACGTTCATCTGCATCTGAACCAAGTTCTTCTCCGTCTCTAGAATCAGCAGAGTCGTCATAGTCAACGTGTTCAGCCTCCATCTCTTCGATATGGCCTTCATTCCATTCACGCGGACTTTCAGCTTGTGCAAATTCTGCCATTTGGGGTTCCTCCATCGTCTTGTCCGGGACAGCTTTCTCGGCATCAGACGCCCTTTCTGCTTCGTAGTCAGAACCATCATACTCGACAAAATCATAATTGTCCGCACTGTGAACATTGCTTTCGTCGTTAACAACGTCATCCAAAGACTTGACAGTCGCCTGAAGTGATTCTTCGGGAGAAGCCTTCACATTTTTGGCCTCAGACTTCCCAGAAAAGTCAGCGTCACTTGAAGACTTGCCACCGACTTCCACAGCACTGGTGCTGGCACTACACTGACCTTCGGTAGGCGGAATGTACTCTAATACCAGTTCTGCCACAACTTTCCCCTCATGTTCGAAATCCAACTTAAGAACTACATCATCTTTCACATCTGATTCTACTGCACTTTTGAGGAACACAATTTCATCCTTTTGTTCACCTCCGGTTCTGTCATCATCTGCAGATAATACATGATGGTCGGAGCCTACGACGTCTTTACTATCATCCTGCTTCTTTGGACTGCTCTCTTCCCCTCCAACGGGCAAATTTGCAGCCTTTGATTCTACCTCAACCGCCTCTACTCCAATTACGCTTGGTGCATGCTGATCCGAAACCCTTTCTGCAGAGAGATTTTCAATCCCGGAATCTATGGCGTCAGATTCCTCAGCAAGGCACTTTACTTCAACACCCCCTGCGTCATTAGACGAGACATCACACTCACCCTCAAAGTGTGTAACCTCTACTGCCTGACCCTCCTCGTTACTCAGCTCCTCCAGAACGACTTCAGCATTAACTTTGGCACACTCAGGCAGAGCCAGAGAAACATCCAGTCTTGAATCATCTGCAACGACTTTATGAACACGTTCTACATTGGTATCATTAGAAGTGCTAGCTTGTGCTCCAACACCCAAGCCCGTAAAGGTACCCGTATCCTCTTCAGGCGGCCTCTCCCACTCCTCCATATCCATGTTCAGATCCCAATGCAGCCTAGCGTCCCGCGAAGGTCCTTGGCTTGCACTCGATGACCTAGCCACATCTTTCACGTCTGCATCACCTGAGTGAACGTTGTCATGATGCATCTCCCTCTCCGTACTGACTTCTCTTTCACGCTTCTCATCGCTGTGGAAGTCCCGTTCTAGAACACTGATTGCTTGTGTAGGGACGCTGCTTGCTAAATCACTACTCCTAGATGCATCGTCGACTAAGTGCCTTCCTTGAAATTCTCTCACGTCATCGGTTGTGACAGGACTGCGGTTACTTGTTGATGCATGCAGCCCCCCTGACTGATGGAAGTCTGGGGAAATGGCCCCGGCACTTGCGTGCACAGAAGATTCTTTCAGTGCCTCTTTACCTACAGTCACATTCGGAATTCTTCTAGGTGGCACATGAAGCGTATCGTGCTGGATAATATCCAAAGGACGACTCTGCTGGCCATGTGACGACGGAACATTCTCATGTTCCGTCGGCCTACCGTTTTCAGAAAGCTTTGACTTCTCGCCGGACTTCACTCTTCCCTTGCCCGGGTGATGATCGTCCTGTTGTCCTGCTCTGCTGTATCTCGACTCTTCGGATCCGCGAGCTGTGTCACTTACATTCAAGCTTACCCTACTCTGAGTTGCCGTTGATCTTCTCGTTAAAGAAGAGTCTGACCCCTTCTTTGAGGACCCCGCACCTTTCTCAAATGGTATGACTTCACTGGTAGCACCAGAAATTTCACTGTCGTGACGTGCCACCAAGTCACTGGCATCTGACAGCGGGTAAACAAGCTTCCTGCCAGAGATAGTCATCCCACTGTCTCCCTTGCTCTCAAGTACGCTGAACACTGCGTGCGCTCCAGCACCTGTAACAGCTTCAGTGTCTAACGATCCACCTTCCAACATTTCTGCATCCTCTGAGCACTGACCTACCTCACCTTTGGAACTCAAAACTGTTTGATCAGACTGCTCTCCTTTGGGTGCGACTATGTCCACTTGGGGAGATGGTGAAGGCGATTTTGGAGGCGGTGACGGAGATCGAGGTACTTCCAACATTTGAAATTTTCGTTTCTTTATGGGAACGGTAACCGCTGCATCATTAAAGCGTCGCCCAAATAATGTGGTACCAACCTGTCAAAAAGACAAAAGAGTGTCACAGGTCTTTCTGGCTTTTCTACCGTTACTACGATATTATGTGAGACAACTCTTGCTTTTCCGCCCAGTTCATTCTGCTCTGTTGGATCCACATGTCCACCGTCATATGGATCCAACAGAGTAGAATAAAGTGCCTGAGTACTTTACTTACTTATCTTTTGCAAGAGTTCTCAGATTGATCGACAATCACTGAAATTCTCATGCATTTGTGATGATAGGAACGCCACGTTGATCATAAGATGCTATCGATGAAAAGACTCAATCATTTGCAGCGAGACTATCACTAAGTTTGTTACGACTATATCAAGACATTCCAGGATAGCATAGCGCTTCGAATATTCATCCATTTGTAAAGAACATAGACTTCCTGCAAGAGAGCAGGATCAAACTCCTTAATCAAGACCAAAGCAGTCAAGGTTATGTACAAAAAGCGAGTGGCACTTAACATAAAACCTCATTTAAATAAGAATGGAACATGATTCAGGACAGAAAGAAAGTAACAGGGCATGACCATGGACACATTCATAGTCGTTGCGCATCAGCTTCCGCTTCGCAAAACCAGAACATGTACATACAGCAACCTTTCATACTCATCCTTCTAACTTTGTTCAAAAAACTGGAAAGATCAGGATGCCGACACCAAAAAAGAGAGTATGGGTGGATAGCGCGATAGCTTCTAAGCCACGAAAGATCCCAGGTCTAGGATCTTTTGGTCGGTTGAGTCATAACACAATAGAAACCAACTAGTTCACTTAGAATAACAATCAAAAGCCCAACTGGGTTATTATGGTTAGTGAAAGAAAAATCGGTAACTCTGGTTAATGTTTATCACTGACAACTTACATGTAGGTGATACTCTCAGATCTAATGAACAAAAAACGAAGAAATGTATGAAAATACCGTGGCGTCAAACGTTATTTTCCAAAGGCCAGGGAGAAACTTCAAGGTCAGTAATAACAATTATCGTTGTGGACATGGAAAACAAGAACGAGTGGTAAAAAAGGAGGCTTTTGTACCACCGTGATCATAAGTATCCTCCTTTTTTTTTACATAACAATCTTAACGACTCTTAGCAGATCTACACTAAGTACTGGAAGCAATAAAAAAATCCGAAAAAAATACAACAGTAGACAGATAGCAAGAAGCCACGTGCTTAGATGCAGCCAGATAAATGGCAAGAAACTACAACACAAGAATCTCAGCATTAATCTATAAGAAAGTAGCACGACCTCCACCTAAATGACGTTTGAACTTCAGTTTATGCATTTACAACTCCCGATTGACACAACTCTCAAATATCGAACATTCATGACCGCATCCCTGATACAGCAATAGAAGACAAGTATATTATTTCTATGTCGAGATAGTCAAGATATCCACCTTATTTGCTTCCACTCCCGCAGAGTCTGTCTTGTCTCCACTTTGCGAGGGGTGACCGTCGCTCTCCTCCTCCTTAACATTCTTAAAAGGACGCTTCTCAACATCTGCTTTGGCTACAACTCCACCATTTGTCAGCGCGCTGCGCAGGCGCTTACGACTGGTCTGATCCGTCTTGGCAGCTCTTCTAGAGCTGCGCGCTTGAGACGATGTATTGGGAGATGTAGAGCCAAGTGACGTTTTGACCGAACTGACTCCAGAGCTTGTGAGAAGCTCGTCCTTCGGTGATTTGAGAAATCTCTCGCCGCAAATTTGACACAATCCAGCTAGCGTTGCCTGTCTAGTCCAGGCTTTATTCGAAAGGTGTTGAGCCGCAGAGACACAGGCCGGATGTGCGAAAGCTTCACCATCTTCACACGCATGCTCTGTCACAGGATGGATCTGCACGACAATAAGAAGCTGAAACGTCAGCATATGACAATTGTGGAAAACCCCGAAAGACGACCGAAAATTAGTGGACTTCCGGCACCTAAGATTTTGTATTCGGCGTGGGGACTGTTGTGCATACCATCGGTTCAAAATCTTGATTGTCTTCGCAGCCACATACACAGCACACTCGTTCAACTCCTTCTCTATCTCTTATTTTAGCATCCGTCCACAGATCTTCCAGTTGCAAATTCCCGCATTCTCCCTGGGCATGGCAAAACCAGCAAGATACTCAGCCAAGTATATCACTCACGACTGCATACTCCCCCAGAACCCTACTGTTTCACTCACTTTCTCTACGAAGCTTTTGCCATAAGCAGATAATAGCCCGCCAGTGACTGCATCTGGAGGCCATTACCTTGAGGCTGCCGGGTTTTCATCCTTAAAAAGGTCTATGCAACTCCTTTTGACTCCAAGCCAGGCAGCTGGCACCATACAGTGTCTGTCGCATCAACCTAAACCAATAGGAGGCTGAGGACCGAGAAGTTACATACGATGGCTAGATCTTGCCCTGCCTTAAAGGCCCAAAGACGTAATCCATCCCTGCATCACTTCCTCAATCTGACATTTCCCTGTACTACTTGCCAAGCAAAAGACAAAACAGCGACAGTCCTTTCTCCAGCTCGTCACTGTTTACAACTCTAGTACGTAATCCTTCACTTATCCAGCTCCTGTGTGCAAAGAAATCTCTACCTACGGAGTCCCTGGCAGACCAGAGCATATCCTGTCCCTGTAACCCTGTGAAATTCCATCAATTCCCTGTTAAACAAGACCGCGCTTCAAGTCTGAAGCTCTCGTAGATTCCTGAGACTAACCTGTTCATCCAACCTGATGACAACCACATCCTCCCTGTCCGCCCTCATACATGCCGAGCATATGTAATCCGCAGGTATCTGCAACATAGAAACAAAAATAGGTTGAGCTTGCAAGCTTTAATGATCAACCCACCCACATAGTTCACAAGGTTTTCTTTAAAGTCTGTTCTCCTCTCATCCTCGCTGCGATCACCGCCGCTCAAATATCTCCATATCTTCCACCGCACCTGCGCGTCGAGTCCAAACGTGTATCCCGCTCCTTCCTGTCCAGAAAAAAGTTCCTGCATTTCCTTTCTAGCTACAACGAGACCAGCTGTAGTTTTCCTGAGCTCCTGGAGACGACTTAATATCAGTTGCATGTCCTGTTACTACAACACCGACCCACAACTTTGTACGTCCGCAAGTTCGCTAAGAGAGAGCTTGAAAGTCAATTTGTGCTTTTCCTCCGAGTACGCTTACATAGTCCAGAGTTAGTCTGTAAGTCTCGACTGCGTAGTTCAAACAATCACAAGCAGTGTATCTTCTTGCAGCAAGATCAAGGTAATATAACTCATTGATGTTACAGGAGTCTCGCCACGAACACATCGTGAGAAGAGCACCAAGGCCGATTAAGAGAGAAAAAGTTTGATAGAGTATGACTCCACTGCGACCCTGCAGAAATCAAACAGAATCCTCGCTGCCACTTTGGCTTTGCACCTGTATGAACAGTAAACGTTCATCCGAATAGAGTACTGCCAGAGAGAGCAGGCTGGAGAATATATGACTACAGGAGGTCTGGAAAGAGATTACACCTGCTTATCAGACCGGAATCCCTGGCATTCCGCGTGTTCCCACGCCCCACAGCGCTCACAAGCCACCATGAGCCCTCGGCTGCGGTTCTTCCCACACGCGCAATCGACTTTCTCTCCCGTTTCAATCTCCACGAAAGCGCTAACGTGCTTGAGGGCGCGCTCCCTCCGATGGCCGAAAGTCTCCCGATTCCTGCTCGTCAAGTCGTTCACGTTCTGCTTGCGCCAGCTCTCGAAAGCCACACCTCGCAGGAACCGCACCGCCTTGTTCAAGGCTTCGTACGCTTCATCTGGTATACCTCCTCCTACTAAGCTATGGTCCTGGAAAGAAACCGCACGCAGGCGACCGTTCTCGAGCCGGGACATAGCCACCACGAACCGCAGTCCTGTCAAGCGATTCTGTCGCATGCAAATGTAAGATCTAATTCCTCTCCGCCTCACACTCTCAGGAGACGATCCAAGAGCCAAAAACGCATCTAATCTGGGAGACCCCGACAAAGCACATCCCTCCGTTCTTCCAAGCGCTGACGCAGCATCCTGTTCGCTGAAGATGAAAGCTCGAAACTGAACCAGAGTATCGGTGGTGATGGCGAACCTGAGAGCCTTCGCTCGAGCGTCGGCGTCTTCAAACCCGCGGGCATTACACCTAAACTTATAGGATCGAGTGATGCACTGAAGCTTCCCGTCTGGCAGACGAGACTCGACCAAGTAGAACTGATTACCCGTATTGTCGCATAGTCTCTTCACAGAGATCATTTCGCCTCGCAAGCAGCCAGTCTGATAGCCTACTCCCTACAGCTACAATGTTGAGCGCGACACCGCTCACGCACTGACACCCGCCAGACACACACCGTTCATCGAGACGGGCTCTATAGGAGCTTGGAGAAAGGCAAGATACAACGAGGTTCACAGAGAATCCCCATGACGTTCGGCTGTCGACCACCAGGACGATCTGCGCATACTCACTCGCCGAAACCACAACAAAAGCGGCTCAGGACGACCACCGCAACTACAGTCTCTATAGCCCGACCTACTTCTCCCGGCATCTTCCTCAGCACCGCCTCCGCCGCGACCAACACCCGCGAGCCCGCGAGCAACGACGCATCCCCCGCCCCGCTTCGACGACGCGCTCCAAGATCTGACAATCGCCGGCTGCCTCCAGAACCTGCGCACCTGATCACTTCACGATACTCCAAATCCTATTCTCCCTCGACGGCCCGCCCGCTCGCTCGCTCTTCCACCCTCGCCTCGCCTCGCCTGCTTCGCGCTCCCGGCGCCCGTCGAGCTGTTCACACTGCCGATTGCGAGCCGAACACCGCCGCTCCAGTCCTCGGCGTCTATCCTCGCCTCGATCGAGCTCCGTGCAACCGAGCAACCTGTTACCGCCACAACCAAAAGTCGTCCTCGCTCCTCCGCTATAGCCTCCTATTCCCTGCTCCTGATAAATGATCGCCCTCCTCTGAGCTTTCGCAGCCGTCTATAGCTCTGCGTTCCCGCAACCGACTCTCTCCCTCTCTCTTCCATTGCTCCCTCGGCCTCCATCCCTCCCTCCCTCCCTCCTTCCCTCCTCCCTTCTCCCACCCGCTCCCTCCCCCCTAGGTCTTCGTCTCCGCCTTCGACCACCGGAACCCAGCGAACGCCTCCCTCGCCACGCCACTCCACTCCCCCCCCCTCCCCTCCCCTCCCCTCCACCCCGAAAAACAAGATTGTGGTCGACAAAGAAATGCCCAGCTTTCTACGGACACGCGCAGGCAGGCGGGCACAGGCAGACAAACAACAGACGGACGCGGACGCCTCTTCTTGCTCCTCGTCCTCCTCCGTCTCCTCCTCCTCCTCCTCTTGCTCCTCTTCTTCTTCTTGCCGCTCCTGTGCTTCGCTTTCTCCCGCTCCGCTTCCCCTTCCCCTTCTCCTTCCCCTCCCGGACACCGGTCCTTCGCCGCGGTGGGTCTCGCTCGCTGACCGGGGCAGCCCTCCTCCACTCCTCCCGTCCTCCCCTCCTCCCCGCGGGCGGACGGGCAGCGCGGGCAGCCGGCTCGAACTCCTGCGATTCCCACCGGGGGAGTGGGCGGGCGGGCGGGCCCGCCGGGTTTGAATCGCCCGCGTTTACACGCCTCGTCCATTGACGCCCGATTGTCGTTTTGCGCCTTCTTTTCTCGCCCCGGAGGCCAGAGGTGATTCGCACGAGTCTCGGAAAGGTGTTCGTCGTACTGCTGCGCCTCTTTATCCACCTCATTTTCTGGACCGCAGTATTCTTCATTATCGGCGCTGATAATATTCCGGCATCGTAAAGTTTGACCAACCACATCGAGCTGCTTCGCTTTCCTCGCATTATTTTATGCTTTTCCTCGCAACCACCCGAGCACTCCTCCTCCGCTCCGCAGTTCGCTTTAGTTAGCGAGACCTTCCGGATTAAGCCAGCCCGAGGCGATCGTACACAGATCTCGGAATGATGTATGGACCCGGATCACGTATACGTATGAGTTGTAGTCAGTAGAGAACGATTTTCCACCCGGATACGATCGTTCTCCTCTCTACGTTAGGCTTCTCGTCGGACCGAGACCATCGTAAAACAATTCGGATCGAAAAGGTACGGCGGAGTTTATCATCCACAAGCAAAGCAGAGGTCGATAAGGATCAGCGCAGAAACTTAGACAATTATAAGCACGAAGCAGCCTAAAAAAGAATTGTGGGCTCGCAATTTTTTTCTGTGGTGAGAGAGTTACAGACTATTGAGTGGTACATAATCAGAGCACAAACAGAGTAAATTCGCAAGTTGCGGGAATCACGGAGGAGGTTATTAATTTCGAGTTAAGTAAGTCCAGTTTGTAAAGTGTTTCATGCTTTATTCATGAGTCATATACTGTCACATACAGTCATCACTTTTTCCTTGTATCTGTTCGTTGTATCTACTTTCCTGAACACTTTCCTTGGCGTATTGTTGACCCTACAGAAAACATATTTTCCTAGTCTGACGATATATCTTAGAAGATAATATTCTAAGATCCCCCTTCTCTGAAATTCGAAGAATATCGACAGAGTTTTGATTAAAATCCGACGATATATTACTCATATTTACATGGTAAGACATCCGTAACTACTATCTACGAAAGTCTCACTCGACTCCAGATGGGTCTTTTATAGCTGCGGTGCAGATATGCTTACATACTGGCAATCATATTACTTTTACAGCTTCTCATACTGGATATTGATTTCGCCTCAAACTTGTTCAGTATGAAATTCCCCGTCAAACCTAATCTGAAGGTGGGACTTGTGCTTTTCTTCGTTGTATAGTTGGTTTATCATGAATTTTGTTATTGTATCATAGATTGAAGAAACCCACGACTAACGGTGCTGAGAAGTAAAACAAATTTCAACATTATAACCTACATGTTATTAGAGAATCCACAAGAGTTTAACATAATATTTTGGTTCCATTATATTAAATTATTTTACAACATCATTTATGTAATTTAGTCAGATTCAATCACTAAAAGTAGTAATGAGTGCAATCCATCGTATGCAAATCATGTAAAATGATGATTTCAAGTTAAAAAAATGTGTACAGATCATGTGACATATTTTTTGTTACAATGATATTGGGGCTAGCCCCATATTTCCTTATTGGTCTTTACATGTAGGGTTTGGGGTCTTCCCATCTTGTTCCTTTTTTTTTTGTGCTTGGTGTATGATAGGTACTTGACATCGGATTTTTACTTTTTCAACATTTTCTTTCTAATATAATATTGATGTATACTTCAATTGGAGGAACATTTTGGCTCAAAACACCTCACATGTGCGTTGATAGGTAGGAGTCATTCATTGATTAACTTATATTTAGCATGGTAGTGGAACATTATTATTCACTCCAGGTTGCATTGAGTGGGGAAAAAAATCTTAAGCAGGAAGTTTGCGGTTCAGAAATAATTTGTTTGCTAGTATTGAGCAATAATGGCCTTTTCAAATAGTGTTGTAAGATCTCTCGACATAATATAGTGAACCTTGCGATATTTACGTCAATAGCTGTTAAACAATTTGACGATAAGACAAAACAATAAGGTGGCGGGAGTGGACTGTCAGGCTTTTGGGAAAGCACTGGTCAAATTTCCTTCAGACCCTGCCCTAAACTCCAACGTACTTTTCAAGTGGATCCGATTCATCGGATTTCAGTGTAGGGCTCAGAGCTGCGACGGTTCCTCGAGAGCAGCACAGAGGCGAAGGCTGCCTTGCGGCTAGTGACCCCGAAGCTACAGGAGTGAGATTACCTGTGACGGTATGGGTGAGGTCCAACCTGATGTGGCTTCGCATTTAAATTCATATTCAGATATACACATCTCTGCTCATTATAATTTCGACTTTACTTTCATGTATGATATTTACAGCTTAGGACTACTCACTCTCATGATATATAATCATGTTTATATCTACTAGTTTTCGCATTGGGCTGGTGCAACCATCTACCAGAGTCTCTATACCTCTCTCACACACACATGACTATTGGTACATTTTGAAATGGTCTGTGGTCAGTGAAGATATGAATTAGGTCATTGAGTACTATATTGATATTGCGAATTTACATGTGACATTAAATTGAAGAAGAATTAACTATCTTAGACAATGGGGGGAGAGCAACTAAGGTGTACGCATACATGTAAATTCTTAGATTCAACAACTTGAGATTTATCGGGATACACTTTTATATATTTTTTATAAGACTCAAGAGATTGTCGAAATATGTGAAAGTGTTAGTATTCTCTTTACGAATACAAATTTTCGGGAAAAGAACTATAGATGGGATTCAAATGAGAATAAATCATGTCCGATGATGATTTACAGGAATCTCCATCTAATCTATTAGTTATATAGTACACAAATGTAAGGTGACATATCACCCTATAGATTACTTGTAAATACTATTGGGTCTATAGGACATATCATCCCTCATATTATCTAGCGATGGTAGTGGGTCCTAGACCTGTGTTACCCCTTTTATCCACTTAGAACTTGAATGGGGCATTACCAATTTTCATTTTACCTTTTCGCCTTCTATCTTACTAACCTGGAACCCAATATTTGCATTCTAGTACGTAATCTTTAACTGACCGTTGGAGGAATGTCAGCTAGAAAAGCGAAGCCCACTATGAATGTCCTCTAGATTACGACCAGAAATCGATCTTCACGGCCGATCTATATCTCATTAGAAAATCCTGACCGTGAATTTGACATTCACTCTCTGCTGTCGGGTGTTTACCATTGGTAGTTTCTCGAGCTACTTTCGACGTGATCCATTGTCTCAGAAAGCTGCGCGCGAAGCCTAGTGGCGGATAGGGGTTTCCTGGAATCCTTGCTTTTCCCTGCTTAGGACGTATGGGAAGTAGATAGAGTGACAGTTGGGCGCAGTGGGATGAGCTGCATCGAATATGGTTCCTTCGTCATCCTTCGGGTGAGTTGTGTTACGGATTAGTACAATGGCGACGATGTTAGCTTCTGGCTTGAAGTCTTGTCCACTGATCTCACAAGAATTGTCACATGTTGCGTCAGGATTCTGCACAGGAAGCTCGAGCTCTCTATCGTCGTTTTCGGGTTCATTGCTAGCTAACAGCAGATCAAGCAGCTTATCACAGCAGTCTCGGTTGAGGGTTTCTGCTGAAGCTAAGGGTTTTGGAAAGGTTGTTCAGAAGACTAAGAAGAGCTTTGGGAAACCCGAGAAGGGATCTGGAGATGCGGCGACAAATGTGTGTCCATGCGGAGGAGGAGAAGAATCTAAGCTCTACCCTGAATGTTGTGCTCGATACCATGGAGGTGTAGTCGAGCCTGACGCAGCGACCCTGATGAAAGCTCGCTTTACTGCTTATTCTCTAGGAGTAGTTCCTTACGTCGTTAAGACAACGCATCCAAAGAATCCCGACTTCGAAGGCGTTCAGGATTTTGCAGCCGACGTGAAAGCGACCTGTGAAAGACTGAGGTTTCTGAAATTGGAAATTCTAGAGTCCCAGGAAGTTTCAGAGACTGAGGCGAATGTGTCATTCATAGTTACATACTCAATTTTGAAAGGTGGTAGAGGCGAGAGGAAGTATCTGAAAGAGAAGAGCGTATTTGTCAAGGAAGATGGTCGATGGCTTTATCGAGACAGAGAAGCTTTAAGTCAAGCATCGGAAGCTGAATGGATGGCGTCGACCTTTTCCAATGCCGCTGACCCTGAGAATTCCCGGAAGACCTTCAACAAGGGTATGGAACTGACCGAATTTCATAAGCTCTTTGAGTAATATCGATCCAGCTAAGCTCTCTCTCTCTGTGTCTTGAAGAATGTTGAAGCCATGCATCTTGTGCAGTGTTGAGTGAAGTAAACTGGACAGTTATTCTGCCTCCCGCGCTTGGCTCTGTCGTACTTTGGTGATGGTCTTGATACTTATCTGTCGTCAGCTGTTCCACATTTGTGACGCTTGACACGTCTCGAGTTACCAACTGTGAAGACCAATTGAAGTAAACGGGGAAGTTTATGGAGTGGGATGTCACATTGTCGCACCAAACTATTTTTTGTCTCTTACGTATGTGGGATTTGACTTCTGTGCACAGGAACCGCTTCAAAGCCGGGTGTTACGGGCTATAACCCTGCTGTGGAAGCTAGGACTCCAAGGATTCCTTTGAAGTCTCGAACGGGTGGGAAGTGAGACCAATAATCAAAGACTTTGGAACTCCAAAGTACGAGCATACCTGCAGGAAAGGGTTTGAACCATCTAAGCTATTCAGCATCTGCAGAATTCAGAGGATTCGGACAGGATCCTCTTTGTAGATTAAGTTAATGGATTTAAGGTTTTCTGTATCACACACTTTTTAAGAATATGAGACCAGTTTCGGGAGCTTCTAAATTTGAATTTATGCTCAATGCAGCTGGCTCGTTCTTCCCTGCGAAGTTCATTCCAAACTTAACACGTGGATCGAATTTCATGTTCAGTCTTGCGACATTCTAGCTATGGCTAAGAAAGTTTTAATGGACATATTTCCGAAAACAGTTGAGAGAAATTCTTGGCCGATTTCCAGCGAGTGACGAAAACTTGTTTCATTGGATCGGTGGCCAAAACCAGCTGAGGTGTAGTTTATCAGTAGTAAATTCTCTGCCTGTCAAGAAGTATTCAGACGATAGACTTGCATCTACTGCAGCCTATGGTCTCCTCGGACTGTTGTGCGATTCGACTCTGCATTCACTCCACACATTTGCTCTTGTCTACTGCAAGTTTTATAAACGCCTTTGTCAGGATGGTGTCACCATGTTATGGTAAGCTTCTATCGCACTCTCTCAATGTGCGTCGAACTGAAGTTGAGAAGAAGCGGAGCTCGTGTGAAGTACTTTCAGAACTACTGCATTGACTTCAGCACTCACTCCTGGATGAGGTTGTGAGCTCAGATCCCCCCTGGCCACCTCGAATTTCAACCCCAGGTAGCTGGGTTGTCGCAGTCCATTGAACCTGGAAAGTCCCAGTAATCCATGCATTGTTACACCAGAGGACAAAAGACTATTCTCATACGAATAGCGCTGACGTAAGCATACCCGCAGTGACCTCGGGAGTCAGGGCACAGATGTGACGTATGGACTATTCGGTTCAGCAAGACTATAACCGATGACTGTGCACTTTCAGTTGGATCTTTCGTGGATCTGGTTTAACCACAATTTCGGTCCTTACATAGTAGTCTCTGCAGATACCATCAAATCAACGCAATCCAGTCGCAAAATGCTTTCTTCATGCTTGAGCGGAAACTGTTTCACTCATGAATATAATACTCCGAAGATGCAATATAAGTATACTGGGCTGATTCGCATCATTCAATCTCCTCCATGTACACTTCTATAAAACCTTCTCATCCCTCTTCTGTAACAATCATTAACAACTTTTCCACAAGCCAATATTCATTTGGCCTTGATTTCATCTCTTCGTGTGTTCTCGCGAGCTAATTTATCGTTCAAGTGATGAAAAAATATGATTACATAAATCTTCCTTGAAGTTGTTATCCACAATGACAAGCCGTGATATGAGTTTAAAATACAATGAATATTAACAGCTTTAAGGTTTTTATCACGATAAAAAATGTTTTGGGTTATTGTCATGTTGTCATTTTATGTTTAACCTATTAATCTCTCGCGCTTTTATTCATTTTATGAGACATGATTGTTGATATGATTTGAATGGAAAAACTGAATGAACGTGAATATAAAATAACTGAATTTCATTCTTAAAACAAAAAGTAAATTGTATACACCTACAACAAAAAATATAATGTGACGAGACACTAATTTAATATGTTCATGTCAAATTTATCTGAAAGTAACATTCAATGTATTCAATCCATGATAAGTATCCCATAAAATACATCACTATACGAAATGATTATTCTATAACTTTGATGATGAAATATAAGTTTGGTATTTTGATTTTAATTTAAATAAAATTAAGCAATTAGTTTCAAATTCTCACTATATTATCGACAGTTTTTTCATTAGTATGTCTCATGTTTTTGTATTACGTTTTTGTTGGACATTTTGTAGAATTCTGTAAAATAAATGTTTAAAAACCTGTTGATTTAACATGATATTACTTAGATAAAAATCACATTTGTATATCCCATGATTAAGTTTTCTTACTGATACACAATATAGTAGTTTTCAGATTTTTTTAATAATGAGATTCTAAAGGACAAGTTTTTCGTTTTTATGTATATTTTATCTTCTCTCTCTTGAAATTTTTTTAGATTCCAAAAATTCAAAATAACCTTCTAAAAAATAAAAAGATAAAAAAAAAGATTTATATCTGTTGTTCGTTGAAGCCAATTGCCAAAAATTTATCTCTTGAATTCAAATGAACAAATTTATTTTATTCTTTTACATCACATGTAATCAACTTACCAACTATAATAACAATTAAAATTGATACGTATAATATTCGAATAGATGTTGAATGTTTATTTTTATCGGTGTATACGAAGAAGCTTACCGAATTCTTACTCATCACATATTTCTAAATCTTTATCTTAAAATCCTATATACCATACTTTTACAGCAAAATTTACTCAATAAGTATGTGTAATGTTCAAAATGATATACAGAAAATACAATCAAGGGCAATGCTCTTGTTGGAACAAATATCAATGAAAATGTAGAATAGTATTATGAAGTTAAAGTTTGATATTTGATATTGCAATTATTATTTTATGTTATTGCATTTTTTACATAGTAAAGCATATAATGTAATGTTTTACATGTTATGACCAGATTGATTCCATCATTGTAAAGTGATATTTTTCTAAAATTTGATTCTGAAGTATTTGATGATATTGAACCAGCTAATCTTTTTAAGTGATGAATAAGAAAGACAATAAATATTTTGGTTCAGAAAAAACATATATAAAATTTTTTGCAAGATTATATCTATGATTCATGTTGCATTTTGATATACATGTTCATTAAAAATATGTAAGTAATGTTGAGTTTCATGACTTTGACCTGTAGTAAATAATTTAGTTACTCAAATGTACTTATGAAATTTAATTCTTTAATTGTGAAATTTTTTAACATTTTTTTTTCTAGATTCAAAAAGAAATTGACTCCAAGATCAACAGTTACATATATATATCGGGTAGTCTCTCTGAGAGGGTGGCCTGGATAGGTAGTCTTTTGGAGTTTAATATGAAGTGAGTTTTGTTATTGACGTCATGTTAGCGATCTTGAAGATTGAGAGTGGTTCCTTGAACTACACTCACATACATGCACGTGAAATGTAAATAAATATATGTTAATCATCAGATTGGCTGTTGCGGTCCTCAGTCTTTTCCAAGTTTTTTAGGGGGATGATCCTTGTCGTTTGCTTTGTTCCGTTCTTGATGTGGATGGCGGTTTTGCCATTGTTTTTGGTCTTCCTAGTTCCTTTAGAAATGAATTTCCAAGGAAGAAAGCAAGATGAAGTCGTCCAACATAATTTGGATGCATCGAACTCGGACACACCTTTGATAACCTTGAATCTCATCCTGTGCAGAGCATTACCACCGTAGTCGAGATTCAGAACGTAGTAAGTCCAAAGCACCGGCGTTGGAGGACTAGATAAGCGCCAAGGAGCATCTTTCGGGGACGTGTGTAAAACATGCACGAGAGCAACACCACACTCCAAAAACAGTTCAAGATCCAGACAAAGTCCAAATCTGTAGTGATGATGGTGAGTTCCTAGACTTTGAAGGACATGAGATGTTACAAAACTGTAGAAGATCCCATACGCCTAACAACTCTTCTTGTTCCACTCGTAGAAATTCCCTTCCACTGCTACACTGGGCACATCTCGGGCCTCGCAATATTGTCCGGCACAGTACACAAGGTTCGCCAGTACCCTCACCACGGTAGCCGTTTGACCGTAAAAGTCTTGCTATTACGTAGGGCCTCGCAGACTCTTGACAATCGGCGTATCTTCAAAAGGCAAAGGGTCTCCGTTCCAACAGTTTTCAACCACGTCAGTGTATTTCCTGGCCGAAAAAACATATGAGGAAAATGTTTCCATAGAAAATGTAAACAAGAAATGCGGGGAAAGGGACTTTGAAGTTTCTTTTGTCAACCATTTTGCTCACGTTGGATGTTTTTCTTTGTTGTAGTAAAAGAATCACAGTTACAGCAAGGGATTCACACTGCATTAGGTGCATGTACCGATGGTTAAAACACACTGTATCTTCTTTAAAAATATAAAATTATCATATATTGTTTTGAACGTTCCTTCACGTAACATTTTCACCCTCAATAGATTTTTTCGAAAGTTTTCTTACTCAGAACGAGGTCATTCTCATGAGGAACATTTTCACCCTCATTTGGGACTTCGGGTTGCTAAAAGCTTGTACGAGAATATATTGTGTTTTTTAAGCTTACTCGGTTTAACTTCAATTTTTCTTTCTCTAAATACTGACGATTATATTTGCGGCACATTAATAGAGGCTTTCTTAAAACAAACCACACGTCATACGTAAGTTACATACTGCATTTTTAAAAGAGTATTGACAAGTAGCCTGTGAATTTAGGAGGTTCCAAAGTGATATCTTCATTCTACGATGAAGATCAACCACTGTTAGTGACTTTGAAATTCTTAAATTACAGGGGAAAACCTGAAAAATATTTTCTACACTTAAAACATATTTACATCAATATTCTTACAGTAAATATTGGAAAAAGAAATGAAGCCGGAAGAAAAGTTTGATACCAAGCTTACTGTGGATAAATAAGATAACATAGACGTAGGTTGTCTGGAAGTTTGAATTTTTCAAAAACACTATTGGTAATATAAAAGGTATTTTTTTCCTTGGATCTCGCACTGATGATAGATTCAAAGCATGATTTATAAACTTGGCACGGATTTAGAAAACCTACGTTTGTTGATAATAACTTCAGGTCTTATTACATCGTAACGAAGGTAATCTTTCAATTTTTACACATCTAAGATCACACATAAGACTGAGCGTGAGGATTACGGCGAGTAGTATGGCGAGGAGAAATGTGAAATCAGGAATGATGCTAAATAAACTACTCTCAACCAAAAGTAAAGCAGATGAGGAATATGCTGTCATACATATTCATCCAACTACTGTGTAAATGATAAATTCTAGATCCCTACGTAAATAACTGTTTTTGATTCTGATCACAAAGACAAGGCTAGCAAAAGCAGTTTCTTTTATTTAGTTCTGTTCTGAAAAAATTTACCTCACAATAGGGTTTGTCCGAGTGAGATATTTAATTTTTTTGGAAAACCATGTGTCAATACTATCTTGATTGTAGTTTAAATATTATTTTAGATAAGTTTGTTTCGTGGAGTACTATGCATTTTCATGGATAAAATTACGACTTATGGTAATATCATTATTGAAAATAGAATAAGGTGACCTTTAGCAAGGAGTTTACTAGCAATTTCAACTCAGGTTTAAGTATTTAAGATTGTCATCTGCATCTAATTGATAATGAGATTTGCTTGGTTGGATGCAAGAATAGTTCTGCCCTGTAGAGGATATATTTTGATGTAGTTGACATCGATTAGCACAAACGAGTTTTGTATCAATTTGACATCAAGCAGAAATTAATAGAATCAAATTGAAGCTCATAGTCAGTCCTTCCACAACAAGAATTATTGTGAATTCTAATGTGGCATGAAAATGCAGAATTTTTAAATCTTTTTCAAATACAAATGCAAAGTAAAGTTTTAATTTATGTGTAAAATTTTCAATTATGCTATCCATTGATAGCTCTATACATACAGCTTTATCATTAAAATTGAATCATAATTTCGGTAAAAATTACTTAAAAAAGTTTTCTATGTTTAATTTAACAAGATTGAGTTATGTTTCAACTATATGTATACGTTTTGTTCTTGCGGTCAATTAGTTGTATCTTAAAGCTTGAGCTCAATCCAGGCTCGATATTGTCATCTCTTTGATTTTGGAAGCGGAAGGAGAGGCAGGAAGAGATTAATTGCCAATGTTGTAAGAACTTCCACATATGGGGATTAGAACCAAACAGCTCAGTCAAGGAAGTAACAAGCATGATCGATTTGGAAGCGCGCTAAAAAAAGTATGAAAGATTGGAAACAAATTTGTTTTCTTGATGTTAACTTCAGTTTTACTGCTGTTTTGTAAAAGGACATTATGTACTCAATTTTTTTTCAATAATTACAAGATTCAATTTATTTAAATTAATAATAATTACTCTCAAATAAACGAATAATAAAATAAAATAAATTCAAAGTAATTTAATTTTTTTACTCTATATAACTTAGCAGTTTCACGATTCTTTACTTTTAATAGAAAAACTGGAATTTTTAAATAAAATTCTAAGAAGTAAAATTTATCTTAATTGGCTAGTATCTTAACTTTTTTCTACCTTCATTAATAAGTATATATGATTAAAAAAAGCTTTAAGATTAATTTTTGTTTTTGCACATCTTCAACTGTAATAAACTTATGCGTATTTAAACCATATATTTATTATGTATCGATACAAAAAAAAGCTTCAAAATATTATATGAGTTTTGAAAATTGTGCATATTTCTTTTATGTATGAATTTTTTTATAATTATAGATTTATCAATATTTTATAATTTATTTATTTATTCATTAAATAATTTTAAAATATATTATTCATTAAAAAAATCCTAAATACTGTCAAAATCAACTAAAAAACTATCTCATATTAAGTGTTATTTTAAAATTTTAAATTGATGAAGAAGATGTATCTAAAATGTTGGGTATAAAACAGAATCATAATTTGTAAATAATTTCAAATAATATTCAAATATTTTTTAAACAAAAAATTTATACTTATCTATTTAAAAATTTAATAAATCAAAAAATTTATGTAAAAAATTATTTTTGTATGCATTTTGAAATATAATAATAAATTATAATTTAGTACTGTGATAAATTTATTTATTATATTTATCAAATTTGATGATTAATTGAACTTATGAGACTATATTTCTTCATCAATGAAGCATTATGAAGATTATGATAAATTTTCATTAAAAAATATTTTTTATCAATATTCAATACAAGAGTCGTTTTATTTTTAAGATATTATATATATATGTTTTGAGAAAAAATATTGAAATAATAAATGAAATCAAATATTGCATTCAAATAACCATAAAACAATATTGGACTTGAAAATTTAAAAAGCATAAGTGATCTATGTTTACACTTACATGTCTAGAAATTGAAACAGGAATGTAAATATGTGAATGTTTTTAAAACAAGTAAATAAAAAAATATAACGCAAAAAATATTTTTTGATTTTAGATTATATAAAAAGAAAAAAACATCAAATTTTAATAAAATTTATTAATTGATAACTTTTTTAAAGCAGAATTGTTTAAAATTCTATTTGAATCATTAAACACATGAAATTTTTTGTTTCATAAATTCATTATATTTTTTTAAATATTAAATCAACTTTTTTTAATTTAAATATTTTCAGGAAATATTGTAAATAATATAGGAATGGTACAAGGAGCATTTGTAAAGTTTGCTAGCAACTTTTTTGAACTTCAAAAACCTTAACTAGTTATAGAACTTCTCAAGGAATAATTATTTAGATAATGAAAACAACTCTTACCACAACACGAGTTACTAATTCCTAGTAGTTCGTCAAAGTCTAGCTAAACTCTAGATAACTTAACTGAAATTAGATTTAGGTATATTCCTAATTAGTGTTCAAACAAGAGATTTTGATATCTTATATATATATATATATATATATATAGAGGAAGTCGAGTCAGAGCTCGCATTGAAACTTTTGTAGGTATCCATAAAAAATATGTTGTTCTTGTAAATATACTTTGAAAATGACAAACCACATTTATTTGGGTAGAGTTGTTTCATATTTTTTAGCGTGCATTTCTTGTAACATTTTTTGATCAATATATAATATTTAACATGACAGTTAATTTTTTTTTATCATTTTTTATATTTCATCTATGTATCAATCACTTGTAAATATCTGCAAAGAAAATTTGGTTGTTTATTGCAAAAATCAAAACTTATCTTGCATACATTATTTTATTTTTATGTAAATTTTTACAAATATTATATATTTTAAAAAATTTATACATATATATGATTTTAGATA
This sequence comes from Marchantia polymorpha subsp. ruderalis, assembly GCA_037833965.1. Taxonomy (NCBI): domain Eukaryota; kingdom Viridiplantae; phylum Streptophyta; class Marchantiopsida; order Marchantiales; family Marchantiaceae; genus Marchantia; species Marchantia polymorpha. Next base: position 3,555,088 of record AP031357.1, read on the forward strand.
CAGCTTTTATTTTCATATACACCATAAGCTTTTTCAAATTTAATTATGATACTTTGTATATGATATCTAGATTTATATGGAAAATACTTTTTTCTGTATAATTATTTTGTATGTGCAAAATCTTTGATGATAAAATATTGTAAAAGTTTTTCTTTAGTGTTTTTAAATGATATTTAGTAAATTTTTATTTATTTTTTGCAAATAAAAATATTAAAATGCATCTTAAACAACCATAAAAATTAGAGATAATAATTCATGTAAAAAGTAAATTTTTTAATAATTTCTGTCAATACCTGAAGAAGTAATAACATTGATTCATTTTAGATTATGATATTTTATCACATATTAGATAATTTTTATCTTTTTGACATGATTTTAGAAATTTTGTGCTGAAATTATTTAAATATCGTAGACTTCAATATTCCATACTTGATACTACAATTAACATCAATTAATGCAAGAACAAATAAAATATTCAAGCCAATGCAACTGATTTTGAGTACATACAAATATTAATTTTTTATTTCAAAGTAATTTTTAAAAAATTATAATATCTGTAATTTTTAATATTTGAATGATTGTAAATGACATAATGAATAGATGTTATAGACCTGTAAAACTCACATCAAAATTTACTTACTTTTGATTTTCAAAATTTATCCAAGACATAGGAATGAGTTAGTTGTGCATTACTTCTTGAAATTTATTTCTTAAAACGTCCTACTTCGTCAAGTGGTCTCATACTCATTCTCGGAATCTGCACTAATGTTTGTTACTTCTCAGTGTTAAATCAAGAGGATGGTCACTTATCTTCGGTGCACAACAACCTTACACGGGCCCTAACTAAGAAAGCGTTCGGCACTCATGATGGGCTACGATCTACAAGTCGTTCTTGCCAAATTGGGAGCATCACAGCTTGGAGGGCAGGTAAAGGAAGGTGGAGATAAAGCTATGAACTGAAGCACGAGATGTAAGAATCTTCGTCAGTAAAGGGAGGTTGAGGTGGGATCTCGTCATCTGGGTACCTCACACGACCATGGAAAGCACCAAAATGAGAGAATCAACACCAGTCGTTGAGGTGGCATGACCACGTGATCCTGTATTGCGTGGTGAGTACTCTTGCAACACGGAATATAAATTTTTTCAACTGATGCCATATTCTTGCTTATTCAATACGCAAAAGTTGATTTGCATCCACTCATCTTCGAAAATACCTCTTCTACGAGAAACAACCATTAAGTTACACAAAAAGGCATGATGACAGCGTTCCGAGCCGATGAAACCCTCAACTGGATGTCAACGTTCTCATCACTCATTCCTTGCAATCTACGGGCAACATAAGCCACTTGTAGGTTCTAGATTAACGGCGCAAAACAATGCAATGAGTGTCAATGGCAGGTGAGAACTGAACGAGAAGAGGCCTGCAAGTGTGGCCCCACACGACATATCTTTGGTGAAATGAGGATCTTGTCCACTGTCTCTTGCCGTGACTGACATACTTTCACTCGCTACACGTCACTTCTTTTGGGCAGCTGGTCCAGAGAAAAGGCAGAACTATCGGCTGTCATTCACCGATTATGTCTTCGGATTTATCATATCCGTCTTGGCTAGTTGGGAGGGTGTGTTTTCGTGGAGAGCAAGAAGAAACGCCTTTCTTTGAGGTCATATCACGTTTGTTCATTCTTCCTCGCTTCGCTTCTTCACTAACCTTCTAAGAGTATATTTTGTCTGCGTGGTAACGTATCGGCTTTTGAGAATCCGGCAGTAAATTGATCTTCCCCTTTCTCAGAGCATGAGCAAGTTCTTCCTGCAGCTTCAGCAGGCGGAGCCACCGATCAAAAGGTATTCTCTCCATTGGCTTATCTTCGTCTTTGGTCCTTTCTTCATTCTCGGTTTTGTCGGTACAGTTTGTCTTCGTTCACTTTGTGCTACATAGCAGCTTGGATCTCCGTAAAATTTCCTTCATTCATTCCCACTAAAATACAAAGCCTATGCACACTCCACCCTCTCGCACTACCCAATTCTATTTTATCCTCCAGGTTTTTGGCAGCTAAACTTTCAACGCATGCCTTAAGTTGCAGACTTGTCAATTGCATGCTTCCCCGCCCCGATGGCTCTGTCTCCGCACTCCTCTTCTCTGAATTGATTGATTGACTACACTTCGAGGACATTATCAGGTTGCTCGTTGCTGCTGTGAAGAAGCCCTGCGATGCAATTGAGATGATATTTAACACAGTTAGATCAAAGAGATGGTATTCAACTGGCAGAAAAGTTAAAGTGGTGGAATCCTCCGAGCGATGATCCTCGTTCACTTGTGTTCACCTCTCAACGAAAGTGATGTAAATCTACTTGTTGACCTTCACCTAAAACGGAAACAAATTCTTTACCACGAAATACCTCTTGAACGGCCACGAAGAAGAATCTTAAGAAACCCACTCCCTAGGCTCACGATTTCTTCAAGTCCTACAAACCACACAAATGGATCCTTGCTGGCTGCTGTCTACACAGAAACAAAAGAAGAATGAAATCAGAGTCAATAATCTTCGCACAAACAATACCTTCAACTACCCTCGTGCCCCCCACCATAAACTACTTCTGTAAGAACTAGAGTGATAAACAATGGAATCTAGTCTCCCATGAAACAGCCTTGGTCCGCTAAAGTTCCAACATGCTGATAGGGAAAAACCTGAACATTTGACACAGAAACTGGACATTTGACACGTTATGGAGAACACTCCTGGAAGCCGATCACTGATAGTTCCAGAAAAGAAGAACATGTACGTCCGCGTATGTCACCTCACTCCAGCAACCAACGTGATTCTAATCGAAACGGACGGTGAATAAACTTAGCCTGAATCGCCACAAAGACACAGCTCGCGAGCTAATTGTTTTCGAGTAAAATATAGTCAAGTGACAGAAGAATACACAATCTAAACTTCGCCGTAGTCGCCAAGGTTGGTTTTGATTTTATCGAGTCACTCAGAAAACAGTAAGGAACACATCTAGTGCCAAAAGAAAGCTGCATGTCCAACGCCGGAGAGACCTAATCCTTGTATCCTCCCACAGTTAGAGAACCAGCTACTCCAGTTGATCATCAACCGTTTTGGGTGATATACTATCCTTTTCCTTCATAATCAGCAAAATTAGTACCCAGTGTCCCCAAAATACAAGTCCCGACTGCTGTGATGTTGTTTCATATAGACAACCGTGCAGGCAATCACGCTGTTCTTCGTGACTGTGACCAAAAATGTCTGCCGACATGATTCACTTTCCGGGAGGATGACAATGAGGTAAAAGGAGAGCTCAAACGGACAACGAAAACAAAGCAGTCGATCGTCCTCCTAACTACACAGAAGCATTTCTTTCAGAGACAGAGGTGGACTGGGCAGAGCCTGCAGTTTGAATGTCTGTAGAAGGTACGAGCATGTGCACAGTTTGCATACAGTGGTGGGAATACCTTCGAGGGCTGATCATCAAACCTCCGCTCAAAGTTGGATCGTGCAGAGGCGACTGAAGTCACCTCCCATAATATATTGGAAGGGGCTGCATATGCGGGACCACACAAGGTTGCAATCAGGACGGCCGAAACCCGAGGAGATGTAAGCTGCAGAAACGAGCCTTTCCCCGGAAACGCCATCATCGGCAAAACAAGTGAAGAGCGTCAGCAGCTCGCCATCGAGGGGAACGGCAGCACTGATCGAGATGTTGTCAACAAAGTGGTACGAAATGCGTTGTACGCAGGTCCAGGAGTCCGTCGAGACGGAGTAAACTTGCACCGAGTCAGGCAGCAGATCGTACAGCTGCCCATCGACCACCACCAGAGTGTGACGCCATGGCTCGTCCGCATAATCAGGGTATGGCACCTGCCGCCATGCGCCAGTGTAAGTATTGTATACCTGATAGAGCTCCTCGGCGTGCACGAAAATCTCCTCGTCGACCGTGGCCGCGATGGAAGTCATCCTCCAGGGGCCAGGCGGGGACGCGAGGGCGGAAATGTCTCCAAAATCAGTCCACTCATTGCGCTGGGGATCGAAAACCTCGCCGGAGAATGTCACGCGAGGCTCGAACACGTAAATCTTATCGTCTTTCACCACGCAGGGAAAGTGTCTGCGCCCTTGGCGCATGGTGGCGCATTTCTCCCACACGCGCTTGCACGCTGCCAGATCGAGCTTGTACACGTCTATTCTTGGTTTCTCGTCGTCGAGTCCACCTACCACGTACAGATTTCCGTCGAGCACCACGCAGCCGCAGCCGTAAGGAATGCCGCCGCGGATGTCGGGGATGGGCGGCAGGAGCAGCCAGCGAAACTCGGCGGGATCGTAGAGCGAGATTGCGAAGCCAGTGTTGTCCTTGCGGAGGTGCGCGGTGGAAACCAGGGTTCGCGTCGAGTTGTTGCGCATTCGGGCTCGGTGAACCTGCCGCGATTGGATAGCCAGTCGCCATCCACGGCTTACGGTCGACAGCATGCACAGGCTTTTCCATGTCACTTTCGTGAGAATGTGCTCAATCGCGATGTCATCCGGGATACCGGGGAAAAGACTCCCAACATGATCCCTTTTGGTCCAATCCGAGCCGGCCTCCGAGACCACCAGCGCCTGCGCATTTTTCTCACCGCCACATTTGCGCTGCTGCTGCTGCTCCGTGCTGCCGTTCGTGGTCGCCCCCGCGCTGGCCTGCAGCGCGCGTCCGTCGTTCCTCTCGCCCTCCGCCATTCCGCTGCGCTCGCTCGCTCGCTCGCCTCTTCAATTGCCCGCTTGCCTCGCGGCCCCGTCGTCTCTCCGAAAGACAGCACGCATTCGTCCGCTGCTACGACACCGTCGCGCGAGCTGCAAGGCAATCGCCAGCCGAGGCGCTCATTCTGAGTAGGGTTCGGTTCAGCGGAGGCCACATTTGTCCTTGTTAGCACACCATTAAAACATGTGTTTTGAAGAAAACACGAGCTTACTTCTAACGACGCTCTGTGAACGAGACGATTCCTTCGACAGCCACTCTTTTGGTTGTACGTACGGTTTCCAGGCGATAGAGGAGGTGACAGATAGGGTAGGATCTCTTTTCGACTAGCAGGCAGACACGGGGCTCGTCAAATTAGAGGATTCTCCGCGTCTGTGCGGGCACATCGTCTCATCATCATCGGCACGGGAGGGAGGCAGGGAGGGAAGGAAGGCAGGAAGGCAGGAAGCAGCGAGGAGGGCGCTGCCTGACAATTGCAGTTCCTGGGACAAGAATTGAGAGAGTTGGAGTCGTACGAATTCTCGTTCCAGGAACTGAAATTGTCAGTCAGATTGAGTTCGAGAATCGACTTTGGCATCATCTCCTCCTCTTGCACCTTTTGAGAACATCCGAAACCACGATAGTGCATACGATGACCATTTCGATGTTCCGCCACTGTACGATCGGTGATTGTGTGATGCGTATAACTACACCGAGGACGGTGGCCACAGCCTCCTTCAATGGAATTTGACGCTCACGGGGATCGAAAAGGAGCTGAACAGAAACACTATGTGCCAGGAAAACAGAGCCGAAGAATCTTGGACGAACCCATAGCCTAGCCTCCGCTGATCACATCTACTGTAGGCATGCAATGTACTGTACTCTACTGTATAGCCCAATATAGCTCGGGCGAGGAACGAAGTCGACGGTCATCTGCTCGAACCTCTAAACTAAAAGATTCTACTTGGAATTGGTCGACGACCAAATCTGTCGTCCGTCTCCCACAAGAGTTTCAGGCTTTTCTCAGACTCCGAGGTCGACCCCCCTGAGGAGCAATTTCCATGCATGATGGCCGGTCCTTACAACTGATTGTGAAGCCCATCTGTAGATGGCGTGACATTTACCCAGCGTCCACGAGCGATCTGAAAGGGGCGTACAGTTGCAGCTCCATGTACAGAGAGGGCTCGCACCACACAGACCACCATGGCGCAAGAAAGCCGCCCGGCCAAAGCTGTGGGCTAGATTTGGCGATGACTCTGCTAGATGCTAGATTCCCGAGTTCCCACCGTGGCCTCGGCTGCTTTTGCCCTCCCTCGGGGACCAGATCTCGAGAGAGCAGTCCGTAAAAAACAGATATGGCAACATGTTTATATTTATTGAGAGGCTCACACCGCTCGCGCAGGTCCCACTGCCCAGCCTCAGAGAACTCGGTTCGGAGAAATTGCTGACTTTGCTGCATCTCTCGCTTGACTGGGCACAAGAGAAACTTCCCGTACCCATCCAATGGTGCGGAATATCCAAAAAGGGCTGCAAGTCCAACGCACATGCTCTGCGGGCCTTTGTTTTCAGGGCACAGAACCCGATGGCCCAGCGTGGATTATTGCCTCCCTCCCCATTAAAGAGGGGTCCACGTTGCTCGCTCACCTCTCTCTCCTCTTAACCTCGCTCCTCGGTTCCTTTGCTACCGTACTCTCGACCTGAGGCTGTAAGTCCCATTGGCACATGGCACATGCTCTGGCGAGTGGACGCTGGTTCTCGAGGGCACGAAGAACGAGGTGCTCTGCACTATAGACAATTGCATTCTCCAGTTTAGTCAGCAACCCTTCCCGTTGGTGCTTCTAGTTCTTGGAAAGACATGCTCTAATCATCTTTTGAGTTCATTCTGCCTTTTAACTCCATCTGGAAAACGTACTTCCTCTTCAACTCTTCGAATTAGTGCTTCTGATGCTTGTCAAGGCTTGAATCATTGTAAAGGCCCAATAGTGTTGTCCTACATCTTCTGATATAACCGAGCGAGTTATAAGTCTTATCCTGTCTTATCCTGAGCTGATCCATTAGCAATGCATATCGAGTGATCAAATGGTTGAGACACTTCTCAAAAATTCAATAGACGTCTTAAGGATGATCACAGAACTCCATCCGAGCTATGAGTATTACGACAGACTCTAAGAAAGTGAACACCCAGCTATGAACACCTCCAAGATGTCTTCATACTGCTATCAAGTTTTGTTTAAAGTGTCGGCCATATCTAACTGGTGGTGCTGACATGGTCTGGTCGAGTGCGGCAGCAGTTACCGCACTTCATAACTTCTTCCTTCATCATCAGCTTTCATATAGCAGTGACTTGCGTAAGCTTTGGGCACGATGCGGCTGTAAGAAGACTCGTTTTTACCAGCATCCGTGAATAGAAAGACCTCGGTCTCAATAGCAGGGTACAGTGGTACAATGTTGACTGAACACTGAACATCTTCAAGGGGCTCTTGACTGGAATTCCATAAATCTCGCCTGAAGAAACGAACTGTACAAATAGTACAGCCCGATAGCTTCCAATAGCTTGCTCCCTGTTCAAGTGGCCAAGTAGCCAGCTCCTTATCATCCATGCAAGCAACATGAACTCAACTTTTGAATTCTCAGACACTCCAGAACATTTAGATGTTCGACTGTTATTACTCCAGTCCACAATTGGGAATGCGCGAACCAACTGTTGGCACAACAAAATCCTTCTGAGTACCGTGAACTTCTGTAAATAGAGAGCCAACTGCGAGTAGAGTGGGAGGAGTTTTGGTTATTCGTAACACTGGTTGGAACTTGCGTCGGCAGGCCCCAAAAAGGTGTTTGTTGTAGTCCACCTTAAACCCTCCAACAGGCAACATGGACATCTCTTAATCGAGATGTGTCGAGTAATTGGTCATTGTGCGAGTCGTTCAACGAGCACACTGCATGCCAGCGGGCATATGTGGTTATCGTGTGTATTGGGAAACTGGTTAAGGTTCCGTTCCTATTGCGCTCCAGATTGAGAGGACGCACTCAATTTCGGATGCACATGTGTCTTGAGAGCGTGTAATATTGTTCGGCGTTGTTCATCACTTGATATTCTTTCGTCGGTATCTTGTATGCTCTTCATGATTACTGAATCCAGTCAGTTCAGGTGTCAAGTTGGTCTACTCAACCGATAAAACTGTTGAGACGTGATCTTTGGAAGGAAACGTCAAGATTTGCTCTCATGCGTATGCAATACTTCTCGTGTTTCTTTACTAGCAGCGAGTTTGATCGCACTCTAGCAAATAGCTCAAGTGGCTCCCCTCGGGCATACGTGTGTTTTTTTAACCAGTTCAGTTAAAGAGTAGCCTAAAGCATCCAGATTACTCCTGTCCCTATCATGCGTCAAAATATAAATGTTTGGTGCCAGGTTCAGCTGCAATTGCTCAATTATTAAGCAGAAGCCCTGATTGCAAGTCTACCCTGACCTGCAGGAGCCTTAACTTCAATATTTGATCATTTGCAATATATTAGAAATTTGTGGTGACAGTAGATTCTCAATCTCATTACTGTAAAATGGCCACTAATGACCACGCTGCCTGCTGTGTAAAAACTTACAGTAGTAGTGGTAGCTACAGTTCGAAGCAACACCCCTCAGCATGTATGAAATGGAATTCAATGTGAGATTATATGACTCTTACAGCTGAACAGCGACATCTGAGATAGCCCGAGTCCTTTAGGCAAACTCAGCTTTTCTGATGGTCGTCGAACTCGGCTCTGACTTGACTTCAGATAAAAGTTTGCAAACATAGTGTTTAGCGAACTATCGATTGTAGTTCCGACATAGATTGCAGATTTACGCAAAAGGCGACCACCCAAACCACTTACTAAGCAGTTGTAGACCAGACTACAGAAAAGTAGTGCAAGAGTTTAAAGAAAGACCGGAGATAAGTTGACGGACTGGAACCTCTCATCCAAAAATAAGTACACTAGATGGGCAATCGATGAGGAAATTGAAAGCTGCAGGTGTGCAATGATAAGGACCGGACCTTTGGAGGGCAAGGCTATCGATACTTAGACCTCACTAACCAGCTATTGCAACTACTTCGCATCCAGGATCTTACGAGACCTAAAATATAACCTTTTGCACATAATTCATGTCAAAGTATCTCAACCAAAAGTATGTCAAAGTATGTCAAAGTATCTCAACCAAAAGTATGTCAAAGTATGTCAAAGTATCTCAACCACGATATACTCCTATAATTGGAATCACTGAAAAAGTAGCCAGATTACATGCATATATATTACATGTTCCAAACAAACATAAATAATACGATAAAGAAGAGAGAAAACAAATTACAACTGACAAGATTGGAGAATCATTAGTACATATTTCAAGGTTACTATACATTATAATCATCAAAGCCAAGGTCCCTTAGAGCAGCAGAAGCTGCATCATCACAAGCTTCATGGTTTGTCTTAGCGAGTCTGATGAGTTTTTCCAACCCTTTCTCCAAAATAATCGGCCTGCACAGTCAATCAGTGTAGATCAGTCCATCAGGTAAGACTTCTCTTTTTTAGCAATAAAGCTCAGTAAACACTTTGGAGAATGGGGAAAACATTGATCAAGTTGATGATAGCTCTGGCAACGAGTACGCCTCTAAATTGTACGTCTATAACTGATTCCTTGGTTTGAATCTTAGAAGTACGTAAACTCTTCTTTGCCAAGACTAACAAGATCACCGAGCTTGGAAACTGGGTGAACTGAAAAATGAATGCACAGAATCTCACTTTGTCCAACTCAAAACAAAGTCCGCAGGGAGGAAAGCTTTATCAATCTCGCCACTTAACGTACGAAGGCTAGTCCCTAATGAGCCCAGGAGCAGTACATATTAGTAAAACTTTCAAACTAGCCGAATCATGCCATCATAAGACGATTCTTACCTGTTCTCTAAGTTTCTTACAGCCAGGTTCCGAATTAACTTGCACGCTTGTCGTTGCAAATTTGCTACTTTTACATGCTTCTCCATCATCTCAGCGGTAATATCCACCACTCCAGCTTTCATTGCCTGACTAGCATTTGAAGGTGATCTTAAGGTAATCACAGCGATAGCAGTCAGCGCCTGCCAACAAAACGACTTGCATTAACACGCGATAGTTTGAAACTAGTGTCAGTACATTCGATTATAATGAGAGTACCTGATGAACTGAAAACACGGAGTGATGAAGGAAATACGTTATTTATAAAAGTACCTCTTGGATAACAGATGGATCTTCGGAGAAAACAGTCATGAGGCTCACAAGTTGATCAAGTCCTCCCAGCATCACGAAGGCATCCTTGTTGTCATCACTGCCCGCTAACTACGAAATTGACAGAGCCAACTTTGAGTCATTGCAGGCTTCGGTTGTAGTATATTTCAGACAGAAGCTCACCGAATTTAGCCACTGGAAACGAAAATTGCCGAACTAAGGTTGTTGAAAGCCGATAAGCTCGGCCAGTTACAAATCGAACTAAAATGGAATGGGACATTTAGAGCCAGCATTCCTTCCTCTTACGCCCTCACACTGAGAGTCGGTCTCTAGAAAGATAAGAGAAGAATACTAAAGAAATCTATATGATCTGACAAACTCGATGAAGAAGCACAAAAATAGTTAGCAGAAGTTGACGGGTATAATATCTCAAAACACAGCGTCATAGAGATACAGACAGAACGGCAGACGAAACCAGGTGCAGCAGTACTCACTTGTATTAAGAGAATGCAAGTACTTCTGGCCATGACCCTATTATTCTGTTCCATAGAAGTTGTAAGAAATCGTGAAACTAGGTTCAGACCACCTCTATCGGCCACAGACTTGCAGATCTCGTCCTGAGCACAGGTATAAAAGTTCAGGATCAGTATTGCTCCGTCAAAGCTAGCAGCATAGAAATCAAAGTCTGTCAGAAAGAGTGCTCAAATACATCAAGAAACTTATTTCTAGCCTACAATCTGCAAAAGGACAAGTACGCCAAAAGTTATGTCACAATGGATAAAGCATAGAAGTAAATGGGGAGCATGAAGTTCCCTAGAGTCAGGCTATGACAGACAAATACTCATCTCTACAGTTCAGGTGAACAACTAATCCTGATAGAAATTACTTACATTGACAGCCAGATTTTTTATTGCTGAGCACAGGGAAGCGAGAATCGGAGCGGACTTGCTTTGCAGATGTGCCGTATCCAAAAGAGTGTCCATAGCCCCGGCTTTCGCGATTAACATGCCATTCTGAAAAGTCTGTCAACAGTACAACGAGAAGGATTTAACATCTCAAGTGGATAACCGACTGTTTCTCAACCTCATGAAGCACAGAAAACTAACAGTAAAAGTCGTATTTAGGTACTGCATTTCCAATAATCATTACCGCTCACAAACTCACTGAGCATAGTCAACGCAACCGCAGATACAAACATCTTCAATTAGCTCTTTCAGAAAATTGAATAACGACCGTACCCGAGAAGCAGCAATCCGTTCATCATCAGCAGTCACTAAAGAACGTAATGCATCACACACTCCCTGTACGGCACCAGCATCGTTGTGATGCTTCCTCAGCTGATGCACAAGAACTTCATGCACCTTCAGATGCACGTAAGCATCCTTAACGTCCTCGTTTTTTTGTGCTGATGCAGCTAGTGCCTCTGCACCTTGTTGTACAACTTCGGCAGACAGTTCTTCCACGGAGAGGGCTTCAAACACGATTCGAGGACCATTGCAGTGAAGAAACTTTTCTCTGCTTCTGTCACCTGCATTTTACCAGCATATTATCGGAACAATGTTGCGGTAATCTGTCGTATCAGAAAGCCAAACGAACATGGGATTTTGAGTATTCTTTCGAGTATCAAATATCTGCTGATTCATTGTCTTTCTTCGGAACCTGTTTCACTTGATTAAAGAATCCTAGGTAGTTGCTTTTGTGAAGTGTCTTCTCCATGCCTTTTTTTCTCTCTATAGTTGCATTTTACAACATGACGAAATTATTGGTATGGTGCTCCCAAATCTGACACAAAGCAGAGTAGCTAGATCTTACCAGTGAGGCAGGAACAAAGGGCTGCTAAACCTGACGCCAGCGAAGAAGCGCCAGATCTTGTCAATGCCTTCACAGCAGCAAGAACCACTTCCAATGCGTCGTGCCTTTCTGCAAGTGATGCGTTGTTGGTCTTCTCATCACGGCAGGCAACTCGTAAAGTATCTAATCCCTTAACAATACAAGATTCTACGGTTGACGGTATAACTTCTTCTGTGGGCTGTGAACTATTACAAAATTCTACAACAGAAGCTGTTGTTGCTAAGTCCTCTCCACACAGAGAGGCTACAGCCGATCGTATTGCATTGATGGATTCGATAATCGGGTGGCTTTCTAAAGAGGCTCCTCCACCTCCGTCAGTTATGATCCCTGAACAATCACAAAAATTCAACTGAGAACCACTGTTGCAATACCACAAAGGTAGCACATAATATCAAACAGAAAACTTCTGCCGTAAGTTTTAAAAATTCGAATAAAATGTTTCCGCCGTCTGGATCTACACTAGTGTTGGTAATAATCTTGTGAAAAGTAAGAAAGTCCTCACCGTCTGTCCATGAACACCGTCAAAACATATTTAAGCGATCATTGCAAACTGCACTCACTAATTTGCCCGTCATGGACTGAAGATACATCGTGCGCTTTGGGTAGTCAGAGCTAGAGTATTCCATATAAAAATAACAGAAGAGCCCACATTGCGGAGTACAACGTAAGAATGGAATTTGAATCGCTAATCCACCCACAGTCATCATCGATCGAAATGTACTAGAATATCCCACAACAGCGTAATCAAGCTCGTAAGTCTTCACATCCTCGTCCTGCTTTCAATTCTGCATTTCGACAGCGCAGGCAGATATATGTACCAGAAAGATCAACTCCTTGTAACTGAAAGGTGGTGACGGCATCTGCTAGAGCCTCCTCCATTTCCATACCAAACTCCTCCACATTCTCGTTAACAACAGCGTCAAATGCTTCTTGCGATATTTGCAATTTCTTCGTGGGCGCCATCGTGTGGGCAAGTCTGAAATTTCCAAAGCCTGGCGCGAATCGGACGCGCCAATGTAGCTCAAAGAACGATGGAAGTACAACTATGCGCCAAATTCTCTATATCGATCTAAATGGGTTCAAACGCTTCGGGTTGCCATTGTTATTGATTGGCAGGAAACTGCAGTTCAAGCTCGGACACCGTGGTTTCATTAGAGCTTTCTTTACTGGAGTGACACTGTCATCGATGATGACGTCTTTAGCATCCTTAGTCATATGGTATATCAATTTATCACCATAGTCACATTGTTCTCTTTTGCTGGTGATTTCTGTTTTGATACATCTTTGCTCTGTGAAAATTAAGAATCGATTGAGAACCAGAGTGACTTCATCATCAACATTGTTTTGATTGCTATGGAGATAATGACAAATTGCTTCGATATAGCAATTGTTTGGCAAGTTTTTATATCCCCTTGTACCGTAGGGTGAGCTCAGAGCATCCCGTGGTATGGTGTGATCATATATACTGTATCATGAACTGGATATTTGTTATGAAGAACATCTGGCGTGTAATATGTACATTTGGGGGCTGTAGCTATGATACATTTTGATGTGCTGCCACCTTGCCAAAGCTTCACATCCCAATACCTTTTAATTTCAGTGAAACATATATCTTCTAATTTTCTCTCCTGCATGTATTAATGTAAGTATTTGATTAGATATACCGAAAAACGAGGAAATTCTTCAAGATGGATAATTGTACTTGGGAGAAAAATCATCAAATTGGATAAATATTGTTCTTTTATAGTTATAGTTAAGAGAATGTCAATATTGTTTCCAATTAGTTTATAGACTAGAGATATGTATGTCTGATAAAGAAAATAAATTTTATCAAGGAATCGGACTGTACACCAGATTGAAATTTTTCAACAGAATGCAGCATGATATTGAAAAATATATCAAATATTAAGTTGAGAAACTAGATTGGTTGGTGTTGGATAAGTCAAATGAGTAATAGATGGCCTAGTTTTTCCACCTCTTGATGAAAGTGAGAATAAATGATCATGGAGTAGAGCAATTAGATTAGAAAAATACAGTGATTCGTAAAGTGAAATATTTATCAGACTTGATGATATATAATTGCATAGAAATTGATTAGACAGGTAGGTTCCATCATTCATTCAAATAGGGGCTTGAATAATAGTCTAACATCAGCACTTATCTGGATTTTCAAATATTATATTGTTTAATTGTGAAAATTATCATGATATTTCGATTTCATACTCAAATTTTATCTTTTCCAAAAATTAACTCATAAATTGGAAATCATGCACGGTTCATTGCAGCCTAAAAGCAACCATGCGATATAGATGAAAGTTATATTATCATATTTAAAATTTAAATTTTTTTAATTAATTGAAAAAACTATGTTTAAATTTCAAAATTAATTTTAATGAAAAAATTTCAAAATATTGATTATTATTTCACCGTAAGAATAAAAATTATTAGGATAGATATTACTTTAAGCAATAAATTCAAATTAAGTAAAACAATTCAAACATAAAATTTGAATGAACATATATCATAAAATATTTTCAAAACTAAAACAATATTTTTCATTTATATATCATATAACTAAAAAAATCTACAAAATTTGGTCGGCTTAGGGTTTAGAGTGGCAAACATTAATCTAGAAAAAAATTTCATTTCTTCATCTAAAAAATGATCTTCAAGTCAAATAAATCTTGTTTTGGGAATGAATATTTTACAATATGTAGACTCTGCATTAAAAAATACATCTTAATGACACATACATAAGGAGATTTATGCAACATTGACTTCTTCTTTTGCCACTGTTTTTTCAATACAGTTGAAATAAAATCATTACATATTTATAATTTAAAAAACCTACTGCATTTTACATTTATTATCCAAAAAGTGTGCATGATATTAAACATATTCACTTCTGATATTTTAGAATAAATATTTATCTTATATTATACTCATAATTTTTTTGTGAAATGTTATGAAAATTCACTCATTAAATTTAAGTCAATTTCATACTATTAATCCTCGAGATAAACGCTTCAGATTGTAACGAATTTAATTTTGGAGAAGAAAATATTTATTTGAGATATCTCATGAGATATACACTTAGATGTAAGATCAAACACATAAGCTGAAGTCAATGTTGCATTAATCTCCTTATGTAAATAACCTTATCTTGATGAAAACCTTATCTTGAATTTTGGAGAAAGCGTAAATGTTTTTTAAATTGATTAGCACTTCAAATACCATTTGAATAAAATTATATCACAAAAGATTATGCAACCATTTATCTAAAATCTCTTAAAATAAAACACACAATCATCTACTTCATTTTAATTCTGATATATACATCATTATATATGTATAATTAAATTCAAGTCCATAACAATGACAATACACCAACAAAAATTCATCTGCATCATATAGAGTGCTTTTGAAGCATAAGCAACCCAAAGCTCATGCTTTATCAAAATCTCACTTAAGTCAAGATATTTGTTTTATTGCAAAACTTGTGAGTTAAGGTGATCTAAAAAGTATACTACAATCAATATAATTTGAAAATATCAACGTATACATAAATGCATTGCATGCAGTCATTCAACTAACTTGAAATCTAATATATATACATGTTAAGTCAACTAGCACTTATCTAAAGCATGTGAAGGAGGGTTTAGGTTTAGGAGGTTTGTCGAGTGATTTCAAGCATGAGCAATCCAAACACAAATTTTTATTTACATTTGCATAGGATGTTGGATTTATTGCAAGTATGAACATTCTGTACTTTGAGACTACTAATGCTCAATCAAATCAGTTATTATTTTACTTTATCAAATTATTTTGAGCTAAATAAAGCAATGAATAAGAAAATAAAACAGAAAGATGTTATGGGAATCCATGACTAAACAAGTTAAAAGAGGTGGCAAAAAATTAATATTGCATACAACACTCCTAATGATTTTGAAGAAAGAGAGATACTTCCTCCACATTAGAGCTATCACAAAAGTGGGAGTTGTTGCTTTGCCAATTTTCATGAAGCTCAAGGAGTTGGATATATCTCTATATGAAGAAGGTGAACTTAGTTGATTCAAGTTAGAGCCACATGTCATAAGGAGCAACCGTAAATAATTTGGGAGAGATTTTTAAAAATCAAATGTGGAGGTAGAGAAGAAGAATACCTGTCTTATTCATGAGATTTTGCAGGATATGTAAAGTGAAGATGAGTTAGGTGTAGTTGGAGAATGAGTGACTTCATAATTATTCATAGTCTTTTATACGATATGAAGTGATAGTTGAAGGCGTTAAATGTAGAAACACCGGTAACCGTATATCATTTACATTTGTATTGGGATCAACATGATACAATATATTGTGCCCTTTCTCCATAGCCCAAGCAGACGCATCTTGGTACTTGAGATGCAACTTTGTCATGTCATGCGAGCTAGCTTTATGTAAACATGAGTTAGACACTGAGGAGATCAGAGTATACAGTAATCACTAGGTCTCTCACATACCCATTTATGACATACAGCTTACTGTAAGTGTCATTAAATGACAGATTGTAAACATATAATGCATAGATGTCTTCTAGATACCAAAAACTATGCATCATTGTGCTTCCATCTTATTTTGTTGTCTCTAAAACTTTACGATGTCGCTACTAGAAAATCTCGCATCTAAGTAGATCAAATTCATTCGACCGAAAATCACCGCCATTGTGGAACTAGATAATCTTCTACTCCTTTCCACAACTCCATGATGTTCTTGCACTAGAAAAATTATTAGAAAAAAATAATAAGTACTCCCACACTCAAACATATGAATGTACATTTTGAAGATTCACATGGTAATTATAATACCTAAGAGTAAAACTTGCTTGCAATATATTCACTTTCAACACATAGAAGCTTCCATGAATACAAGCCTTGCAACAAATCTTGGTTAGCAGAAGCTACCAAAACCTTGCCACGAAACAAAATATTGTGAAGTGATGCTGAAATCACTCGAAACAAAATTTCAAGCCTTACCACTTGAACTATCCGTCACAACATCCATCTGATGCATCTCCTCTGCAGCAAGGTCAGTACCTTTGCTGAGGAGAAGCATCTCAAGTCATGATATATACAAGGTGAACATAACTCGACCTTTCATCAAGAAGAATTCTCATCCTTCTCCAAATAATAATAATAAAAAAGATTCTATCTAATGTCATGAGTGTGTCTAACATTAATCAATGTCCTCACACATACATCAAATTTAGAAGATCTGACATTCCAGTGAGTTGTGACAAATAATGTCACAACTCACTTCATTTTCAACTTCAACTTTATTGAGTGCGGAAGAAGAAGCACACTTGACATATATGATAAGAGTAACCATAATCTTAAATACATTCTGATATCATGACAAACACTTGAACATAACACATAAAATCAAACAATTACAACAGCAACTCAGACAGTGGATATAGACAGAAGTCATACTGAGGAGCTTGTTGTTGCTTCCTAAGAGAAGGCAATCATTTTCTCCATGATCTCTCCTACGAAAATGCTAGCACTCAAGAACACGAAATTTAGACTTAGATCTACGGTGATATTTGCCCATTCATGCGGCCTAAATTCCTACAATGCGGAGTATGGTTTTGATGTCATGGAAGAACAAGATATTTATACATTCAAATTATTTGTTCTTTGAAACAAATTTCAGTTCCTATAAATGAGTCATTTGTATTGTAATGATTTTTGTTAGTACTTTAAGCAGTGATTGTTTTACCCATTATCAGTATCCTGATCACAAATACACGAATTCTTTCGGATCGAGAGTATGTCACAACCTCAAATGACCTTGTCACCTCCAGATTGATCTGACCCAACACCGACGCCCCGAGGTCAAACAACAAAACACGACAATTCATCTTTTAGGTGACATATTGCTGAAGCGATGCATGGAGAGAGATAGAAGAATGGAGAGAACTTTGAAGAATTGACGAAGAGATTGGAGGGAGAGAAACGAGAAAGAGGAGGAAAAGAAGTCAAGGCAAGGCAAGGCAAGGCAAGGAGAGTCTTGGTTAAGGCGTAAAGGGGAGGCGGTGACTGCAAACTTGAAGGAATTGTTAAATGAAATCCTTTGTGGTGAGGCGTGGTCCTCTCGAGGATTGTTTGGGACTTAAGCCGTTTTATGTTTGTGACTGTGACATATCCTTGAAGGCGGTGCGATGTTACAAATTAGTACAATTCTGTTAAGTGACAGCAAGAGTTAAGGGCTGGCGACCTACTACTAGCGTTCCGTCGACGATGAGCAGCTGGACACGTGTCCGGAACACTTCGACGAGGCGGACGCGTGTGTGCACGTCGAGTGCATGCAACGTCGGAGGCCACACCGACGAGCGGATCGAGAGCGCGGCTCTGGGCCTTGTACATTTCAGACGGCGCACCGAATTCCCACATCCCAATCCGACCGGAAGATGACTGTGTTCCGATTGACTGCAACCCAAACAACACGCTGTCAAAGCTGTATCAGAAATCGCCACTCCATCGCATCGCCGGGAGCTGAGGACGTGAAGCTACAAACTCTGCTTTTCTTGAGGGATCCTGCTTCTGTTATACTGTAATTCTGCTGCTGAATTCAAGTGGTCATCGGCTTTCAAAGTTTTGGGTGCTCAGAAGACGTACAGAGCACTTTGTTCATCCAGTGTCGATCGAAGTGGCCCAAAGTGCAGGCAGCGAAAGCTAGGAGAGCTGCAGGATTGCGAAGAGGACGAGTTAGCTGAGGTGCATCGTAGTTGAGAGAGAGAGAGAGAGAGAGAGGATGGTGAACACTGCGAAATTGAAGATGAGTTTGAAGCGGAAAAAGGTCGCGGTGGCGAGCAAGACGAAAGTAGTGATCCGGAAGGGGAGTGCCAAGCCTTGGCATCAGATTCGTAGTAGTCCATGGTTCGAAACTGTCAAAGAGTTTCTCATGTCAGACAGTTTCATGTACGGGCCCTTGACCGTGCAGGGCAGGGTATCATGTACATCATCTGATGATGAAAATATTTCTAACTTGACAAAAGAACAATAATAACCATCATCAACTACAGTGGATGACTTTGATTGGAAATATTTCAGAGTGATTTTTCCTCCTTGAATATGTTGAGGGGGACTGTTGATAGTGATGTGAAAGTGACAAAAGTCAAAGTTACGTGTTTTTGAAGATGAGACTAACACGTACTCTACACTCTCTTGAAACCGTTCAACTCAACCAGTGCTGCTCGGGGTGGTTAGTTTGGTTATTATGGTTTCTCATGGGCCCCCTTCTGCAGTATATGAGCGCAAACTGGCTCACCATTTGTATTTAATGTTCCTGAGCTCAAAACTTGTAGTTTTAGAGATTTACAATCGCTGTGACTCAGGGTTCTTTTGACACTGCTTTGCCCAATTGTGGTCATGGCTCGAGGAGTTCTTCGGCTCTACATGTTGGTTGTCATTGCTCTTGTCTCGGACTTCTTGCTTTTGCTGTGTGCAAGTGAGGAGCTTGGAAGTGAGGAGCTTGTGACATGCTACCACTCTGGATATCGAATGGAGCGAGAACAGGTGAACTTAACAGGAGAAAAGCCTGAAAGTTTAGCCGAATTATGTATACAGCCCTGCTGGACGCTCGTGTTTTTTGTTCTCGTGTCCTCGACAAAACGCTGCTAATGAGAAGTTCTTAAATTTGCAGATAATGCAGTCCATAGACTCGTTTTGCCTCAAGTACAACGGCGCTTACTTCTACAGCGGTCGCAGGGTTCACGAAATCTACGCTAACACCATCTCCTTGCCTCCCAAAGGACGTGTGGACATATATGCAGAGGCACTAATCGGTTGCACTTGGACAATGGACCAGAACAACTGCCGAAGATTGCTTCTTAGGCCTTCCGAGGAGTGCAATACAGCACGAGATCCACAGAACCAGACACAGGGTGGTTATGTGACCGATTCTTGCCTGCGCTTTACCTTAGATCCAAACTAAACCCTGCCCGAAGAGTCAAAGCGAACAACACGTCTTGGCTTTGGACCATCTGAAGGCATTGTGAGACTCAGAAACTGAAGGCGTTACTCTTCTGTGGTTTGGTATGTGATCATCCATAGAAACACAGTTGCTTGGTCTTGGAAGTCCTGGTCGCAACTGTGTACTACCCACCTGAATAGTAAAGTAGGAAAGCAACCAACCACAGATGTTCGAAAGGTGCTTCGAGGTTCACTAGTCAGTTCGTCTGTCGATGTATTTTGGCTTTAAATTAATGTATATACTACTTGTATTTGTTTACTTGGTATCTCTGGGTCACATTTCCGGATTGTGTTTTTTAACACGGAGTCCTAGGCCTCTTGTCATTCAAGTACCCGGGCTTCTCACCAGTTTTTTTCCTGTAAAAAGTTGTGCGTTTTACACCAATTTAGCAGATACGTAGTCACTGTTGTGTGTTGTAAGCCTGCGAGTTCTTTTTCTCAGTATCCTTTCCACCGGTACATCCACACTGACGCTATTGCCTACTCCTGTGCTTGGTCATTTCATACAGTTCATTTGGTTATAACTGGTGACGAGCCAATATATGGTTACTTTTGATCTTGAGTAGTAAAGCACAATGAGGTACTTTATAGAATGCTCAGAGGAGGCTTTTATTGCATCGCTTACCATACGCTCACCATACCTTAGGAGAGTCTGCACTCAATTGAAATCTTTTGAACAAAAAGTTGGACAATTTATCTTGACAATTGTGTGCTCCACGGTACAGGCACTGACTTGAGACACTTGAGCAATAAATTAATGATGTATTTCGCTTGTGCACCTCATCCGAAATTTATGTCACAAGAAAAATGAATTTGTATGATACAGCAGAAATGTTACCATTTTACATATCAAGCCCCTATCGACAGCCTCTATCTTAACACTTAGCAATTTCTTCACATCACGGACTCGATTCAAGTGTATGTACAGCACGGTGGCAATTCAGTCACGTAATTCTTCAATGAGTTTATCGACGTCACCCTTTTGATTATACATCGCAACGATCTTCTTCGCGTAACTAGGAGTATGTTCATCAGCCCTACATCACACAGGTAAGATTTGGTCAATTAGACGCTCTATAAAAATCAATCTAAAACTAGCAAATTATGAAATATACTAGAAGATCGTCGGTACGTTTCCATACCTCTTTTTACCCCACTTCTGGTTAACGTAGAGATAGTTTCTTATTGTGTGATAGTCCAAAGAATAACGACCAAATTCAAGCCCTTTGGGCCCCACCTGCAGAACGACGATAAACTTGGTATATATTTTCAATAGTTACCCGATGCTTCGAGCGAAAGAAAGAAGACGGCGAAATACACGGATACGACGCTTATGTGATAATTTGATAGATGCTTACGAGATTGAGAAGAAACGCAATGATGTTGCCTACAAATTTTGGAGCTGGTTTGGTTTTCTCTTTTCCTGCAAAAGCACATAGATAAGTCAATACCTTGCAAATAAGATTACCAAAATACAGTGAAATGGTTTCATGCTGCGAGGCAGCACAGCACCAACAGGAACACACAAGTACATGTGATTGATTACTGAAAGTCGTTACTTACCTATCTTGGCTTTCGTATCTGCTTTGACTGTCTCCATAACAAACGGTTTTCGATCACCCTGCACGCGCAAAGCACCACTGTAATAACAATCCTCCCTACCTTTCCCGAATCAAATTATTATTATGTTCACACATAAGAAAACCTGAGTGATTGTCGATAGTACGAAGCGATGGTCGAAAGCTGTTCCTGTATAATTTCTTCCATCGCTGGCCCCAAAGTTCAAGGCAGGTTATTTGAAGGAAGACTTCAGAGCTGATAGTTAGTGACTAGGAGAGTTACCGATATTGACCATTCTCAGTATTATAGAATAGTCAGTGGGGTCAACGAATGCCATCAGACATAAACAGTGATACAAAGCATACGACATCAGAAGCATGTCATCGATAGACCCAGAAGGAAACTGTACATACCGTGCTTATTGTTGGCGTTATATGAAGAAGATCACGAACGGTGTCGAGCATTTCCTTGCCATTATCATTCCTAAGGAGCAAAAGTTCAACGCGGTAAATGCTCGATCGGACATTTCTTACATAATGAACGTAGAGGAGGTTATCAGCTCAAAGGAACGAAAAAAGGAATCTTTCATTAAAACCACGGTAAGGAACGGATATTATTGAAGCCAACGTTTAAGTGATAGGGACATGATAGACATTGTTCCACGCTCAGGCTGTAGAAGCAAACTGAAATGAAAGGGACGACATAATTGAAGAAAGCAACGACATTTGAAACTTTATAGAATGAAAATTCGCAGCAGATCCTCCACCTGACAACAACATATTGTGGATGATTCGACATGGAAACACCTGGATACTTCGGCACCCCCATGTAGCCCACTACGAGATCCTGCTCTGCACAAGAGTACTCATTAGTATTTGCCCTACTTAAGTTTAAAACAGCGAACGACGTGCAAATCAGAAACTAGTAATTCACCCTCCGCTAATCCCTCGGGCACGCCAAACGGGAACAGACCAAACGGTGAAACTTTTACGAAACCTCTCAGCCCAGAGTGTGTGTATCTGACAAGCCATGGTCACGCCACCATCAGAAAGGATCTAACCGCGCTTTTAAAATGACCTTCTTTCCCATGACGATTACTAGGATGAGACCGTCCAATTTTTCTGACGATATGTGAAGACAAATATGAAGCATATTGCACAACATTAAGCTACTGGGCCAACACCTATACTATTAGTTTGTTTACTTCAAATCAGGTTAGAGGTCATGAAGTTGTCGTACTCACAGCTAGTCCATTTGAATAGTCGAAGCAACTGCATTCACATGAAAATACCACCGAAGCAACGAGGATAAGAGACTTGACGAAGTTGAATGAAAATGACCGAGGACAATCAGGAACCAGCCAGAACAGCACTCCGTTCAGTGTGAATACTCGAATTATTAACTACAAGATGTGCAATGCACATGAACCGAGAAGCTTTTGAGGTACTCGATGACCTTGAAATGACCAGCTTCTTAAAAATGTTACCCAGATTCTAATGTTTAAAGACCACATCAACCGCATCAAGATCGTCAATAAGCCTCACGGTCAGCAAAAGATTGGTATTATTTTAGTACCTGTAGCAAGAAGGGGCAATGACATCTGTTAACTCATCTGCCGGTAAACAGAAATATGGTACCTACACAGAAACGAAGATATCAAGAAACCACTTAGCTGTATCCAATCGAGAGAACAATAAAGCTATATGCACTACTTTTGAACGGACAGGTCGTAACCCTGCATATAATAATCCTGTGGATTCTTGACTT
The DNA here is from genome assembly GCA_037833965.1 of Marchantia polymorpha subsp. ruderalis. Lineage (NCBI taxonomy): Eukaryota > Viridiplantae > Streptophyta > Marchantiopsida > Marchantiales > Marchantiaceae > Marchantia > Marchantia polymorpha. The sequence continues at coordinate 3,578,217 of AP031357.1, forward strand.
CCGATTAACAAAATCTGTTGTAAGGAAGACCAGTCGTAAGATCGTAGACCTGGAAACGGCAGTTTTGTAACCAAGAACAATGAAACTTAGTTAAATCAAGGAAAAACTCAAAAGCAAATTCTTACTTCTTCATTACGTCCATCCAGATGCTTGAGATGAACCTGTGTATAAAATAGTAGATTGGAGCAACAAGAAGTTAAAAACGATCACATCTCTAAACTTCTGAGGACTTTAGATGTGCACAATCGTTAAAACGAGGAAACTATCGTTCAGCCAGATCTCATCTTATTCGACTTTCTGACAAGTACAGATAAAATCCATTGGTTTGCACTTATTCGCATCCAATGAGTTGCACAAGCTGGATCGATTGCGGCGGTTTTCTGACCTTGTAATCCTGCATGAACTCATAATGCAGCACGGTGTCGGGATCATCACTTGCTGCTTTTAGAAACTTATCGAGTCCCTCCCTAGGTCCATTGTCCACTGATTTTCATGGTAATAGTAAATACAGCTACAAAGTTAGTAAGTAGAATCTCAGGCCAGAAGAGTAATCTAAAAACGCAGGAATGTGAAAGATAATGAGGAAATGAAATCAGCAGAGTATCAAAACCTACACGTTTACTCTAAAGTTCTGCAGATGAAGCTCTTGGAAGGAGTAGAAAGTCTGGTAGGTTTGGAAGCATGGAGGTGTCGTTTCCGACTTACCACAATTGGTTCCAAGAACATAAAGCTTCTCTAGGCCCAAATGTTCCTCGACTGATCTGAGTGCTACAGAGACGAAAGCATCAGTCAGTTATAACCATGGTAGAGAAAGCATAAATTCATCATGCCTACATATCAGTCTTCTACACAATTTTTTTACTCCATGAATACACCACAAAAGATAGACCTCTTCTAGTCATAGAACACATCTAGATATTGTCATCTACAAGAGCAATGTCTACCTACCTTGGACCTGACAACCGACACCGCAGAAAAGAAGGCGTTTAACCCCTGCCGCCTGACATGACCGCATTCACACAGTCCTTCAGAATCAGCTCACGTAAGTAAGAAACCAATCTAGCTATGTCTAACATCATCGTCCTGAATATTTTCTGTCAGATTCAAGAGACAGAAACAACACAGACGTATTAGATTGATATCATCTCCACAAACGTTCTGACGTGTTACCATAAACTTAGCTTCTGGAAGCAAACGCCACCTACCTCGACCAAAGCCAAGGTGTTCAAATTTGGTGACAAAGTTGGCTTCACTCCTCTAGCTGCCAATACTTCCTCTGGGGTTCTGATCATCATCGCGGATTGAGTCTATTTAAGCATAAGCTGGCATTTTAGCTTCAAAAGAAAAGTACTCTGAATGCCACAATTTGATTCTGAAGGGCCTGACCTCACAACGTTTCCATGCGATTCACTTTGACAAATTTATACAATGTTCTACACAGTACTTTGCGTGAACAAATTCAGATCACGATTCGGAAGTTTCAAGGTAGCCTACAGCCACCTTGCCCTCTACAGTATGGTCACAAAGTATGTATGCCTGACTGCATCTCTGATTCGGGAGGTAATACTAAAGAGTTCGGGACTATGAAATGCAATAAAATCTTGTCCATCTTAGCTGCTCTAAGGAAGCTGATGGCTATCAATCAGCTTTAGTACAATCTAAAGCATGACCCTGATAGGAGCCTTCACAAGCTAAGGCTGATTTTCAGTACAAAATTACCTCGCGAGGACAGGCATTGGGCTGAATCGATCATTGGGGTCACTGCATCATAACGAAAAAAATTTTAAATTTGGGTATAAATGAGATCATATACTGGCCTGGTCTCTTGTTGTGCATAGATTCAAGGTTAAGTGGTTACAAAAACTTCAAGTCCACAATTAGAAATAACAGTCGTATCTGATGTTTACCTCTGAACACAAATCACAGCATCCACTTTATTCGTGCGAAGCATTTCCATGGCAATGGTCGTCACTATGCCCGTCCATTGAGCCCCTTCCAAAATGTCGAAACACAGTATGAGATCTTCCACAAGTATCTACTGAGGCATATCTACCTCACTTTAAACGAAGAAGTTATGGCAGAGGGCTGACCGAAATGAACTTCCCAGCCGGGTATACGTACCGGCGACAGGTACAATCTTCCTTGCGTAAAGCATTTCTTGGGTAACACCGAAGTGCAAGTCATCAAGAGAGTCTGGATCTCTGCCCCTCCCGTGAACTCGAGGTTCAAGATTCTGTGTAGTGAGAAAATTAAACCTTTGATCAGCACAGACATACACTAAGCGAACAAATGCTAGTATAGCAACAATACTCGCTACATCAATATCAGAGTGAACGATGCCTGAGGGTTTCAGAAAACTAAAGTGACGCACCTCCACCTTGGACATGCCATTTCCCAGAAAAGCGCAAGCGTCTTTGACATGGGCGACGTAGTAGGTATCGCACAGTCCACAATGACTGCAAGAAAAAAATCAATCGTATGAGGACTTCCCGAATTAGAAATACGAGGGTAGGGACTCTAAAATCAGAGGTGAATCACAATGCACTCTGTGCGGGCGTTCTCCTGTTTGGGCCAAATCTCAAATTCAAGCCTAAAGGTCAAATTTTTAGTGAGCCGGGCAGGGATGAAAGGTGATGGCGAAGTAGGACACCTGCAGTGATCCTTTGCAGGATAAGTGGAGCCTGGCTTGATGGGCTTAGCTTTCTGCCTCCAATCAGCGGGAACATTCACAGCAGCCGCTACAACTGCACAGAGATTCCATGCTAGCGTCACTTACTGCTGAACCTCCACATGGCGAAGAAACGGAAATTGGAATTCCATACCGAAACGGATTCGTACTCGATCTCGCTTCTAAAGTCATTTGCAATCTTTTCGAATTACACTTATTCATAATCTTCTACTACCTTCTCCAGATGAGAACTACGTACGAAAGCATCAGCTCTTCCGAGTAAGGAATCCAAACGCGCTCTTAAAGTACAGCGAAGATTACCATTGCAGCTGCCTCGTTTGGTTACGGAGACGAGTCGTTCCTTGTGAGAAGCTGAGGAGGAAGTCTCAACGGCATGGAATATTGAACTCCCGTATAATGAAGACAAATGAACAGAATTGGCCATGGCGCAGCTCTGAACGGAGAAGCTTCGTGTTCAAATACGTTGGCGAACACTGCAGGTGCTCCAGCATGGGGCTCTCAATTTCCCTCAGCAAGTAAGTCGAGGATACGTGAGAATTCGGCAATCATGAGGACGAATTGTCCAGAATGTGCAGAGAGCTCAGCTGCAGGCAAGCACGCAAGCTCATTTGTCACTTCTTCGCAGACTACTCAGCATTCCTATGCCCAAATCCAAAGCGGGTATCTTTGAATTTATCCTCCGGCGACAAGAGTACGAAACTAGCAATTGCTTTCAAACCTGTAGACATGCTCGATCTCGGGAACTTCGAAGCTGCAATCTTTCACCGTTTACCTACAGCTTCTAGCCTGAGCTGACGTGCTTTCGAACTTGACAAACTCAATCTTAGACACGCGGCGAAGTTTTCTCGATAGCTTTCAACCGTCGATGATCAAGTTAACCCTTTGTGGTAATAAAGTCTTCGGACGGATTTCACCGATTTCTCTAGCTGGCGGATATCGTAGACGAGGTACTATCGTGCCTGAATTTCAATGGGACAATTCTCGGCTCCCACTTACGTTGTATTAAGGCACTAATTGGAGACAGAGTTCACGAATCGCCTTCCAGACTATAATCTCAGAGGGGAATTTTCTCAGGTTGATGTTTTGTGACGTCACAGTCGAACGTGGAGTTCCGAGTCGCCCTTCATCTTGGAGTTCATTTTACTGGCTTGATGAGTTCAGTTGAGTCTAAACGTCGGCCGAAAAGAATTCGTGAAAGTCACGTGGGTTCAAAATGCAGTCATCACATCACCGGCTGGGTTTAGGCCAGACACATGGAGATGCTTGTTTTCATTACTCACCCACTCACTGCCTTCCAACATGTTCTTATGCTAACTTCGACAATACAGTTGGATTTGGAAACGAATGGTGAAAATATTCATCCCCTTTTGGGGTATAGAGGAAGTTATGGTGAGACTTGATGTGATTACTACAAATGTAGCTAACTGTAACTACGATAACTACCCGTCATCGTAGTCCATGTCGAAAATACGGATATAGATTTTCTATGAACATTTGTATGGAGCTATTCACTTGTGGATGAATACGATTATATATTTATTGGTGATAATGCATGAGTTCACTGTAGTATGATGAGTTTCTCTCATGTTGATTAATTATGAACTAATTTGATTTATACATGCAAACCAAAAATGCAACCTACGCTTCTATGTAGCTCACCAATGGACTATATTTTCGGGCAAGATAACCTCAAGCAATTTATATGAGTATACGCAAGAGTAGTCTATATATTGATTTTCGAAAAGAGAATGACCCATTATGTATATCCCGAGGCTAGCAAATAACTCATCTTATTATTGTTTAGGTAGCTATGGATGACCAGACAGTAGTTGACCTTACAAAGTCCCCTTGCACTCTAGGTCATATATGACCTTCATATTAGTAAGCTTTTCATGATTTACAACACAATAACATAGCCTTACATGAACAATAAATGCTCTCTCAAAGAATCTTGAAGAAGTAGGTTTTGGGAAGTAGATAATGTATGAAGGTAAATAAAAAGAAGATGATGTAAAACAAAAGACATGATCTCAAATGCACTTTTAATGTACCTACTATAAAATTCTTCATATGAATTCAAATTAGTAGTTTGTTTTCTTCTAGAGAAAATAAGGATAAAGTGTGACTCTGTCTATCTTGATGAAACTACTCCTGTAGAGTTGAGTATGATCATCTCCAAGTTTAGAACATGGTAGCATAACAAAGAATGTTACAACTCTAAGAATTATTTCAGGAGTACTGCGTACAAGAAACTGATAATCAATATCTTATAAGTCACATGATGAATTTCCGGCTCTCACACAACAACGGTTCATTCGAATGTGTAATGTTTGTTGCAAGTATCCAATTACAAAAATAACAATTGTAAGTGTTCGTAAGAGAAGAGAAGATGTGAAAATTCACATGGCAATTATTGATGTTATCAAGAGAGGCATTTCCACTCTCAATTTGATACAAAAGCATGTTTAACAGTATTCAAGTTCGGTATATATGTTATTCAATTGATGATTATTCCAACATCTTAGTTAAATGCATCAGAATATATAATATTCGAAATTATATAATATCAAATAGAATTTTCAAAACAATTCTTATGTACATAGAACCTCTTTTACCAAAACTTCACCTTTATCAAACTGATAAAGAAAAGTATTAGAGAGCCGAAAATTTTGCATAGTTCTAAGGTGAATACAAAATAAAATTCAGAAAGAAATTTGAAATTTGGGAAATCAGTTCATGTGACAAATAATGACTATTGAATTCATGGAGATAAGTCCATCATTGGCTACCGTTGGTGCAATTCCAATGCCATTCCACCCTAATCGCATCCAAACCATTTTGTAATTTTTCATAGAAATCGTTTCATAACAATCTCGGAGCTTGACGTAGCAATCCCAAGGAAAAAAACTTCAGTGTTGGACGAATATACACAGAATATACCGAAAACTGTACCGTACCTCGAAAATCTCTTGTCATAACCTGGAGTTGTGGAAAATAATCAATTAGCCAAACCCGTCACACTTTCATAGGGAAAGCGTTTCTTAAGTCCCCTACGAGGTCCAACTGTAGGTAAATCCGCAGTTGCGACGGTGACCACGCCAAGCCACAGTCGTTCGTTCATCCACTGCGAAGCATGTCAAGGGAGCGTTGAGCTTGAATTCGATCCGAGCTCGTCTGCCAATTCGTTCGCCGGAAGAGGTGTTCACAGTCATGGCGATGGTAAATGCAGCCATGACTTTGAATCTTCAAGCTGGCATGCCTCTGAAGAATTCATCCGTTCGTGCTTCTCGGTTGGCTTCGGTGAAGAAATGCGTCGAGTTTGAAGGCAAGTAGCTCTGAAAGAAATTGAATTTTGCATCGTAGGCGGTTTGTCTCTGGAAGCTCGCTGCTGAAGAACCAAACATACATTGTAAAGCCACAATGTTATTTCATTTCATCTGCATACACTTGCACAGAGTTCAAATCTCTAAAATTGACTTTAACGATGTAATACGGCAAGTAATGACTAGAGTTATGATCAGGATTTATGAACGATATGCTGTCCAATGCTCATTGCATTTGATCCGATTGTTTGCGCAGTTGGTAACATTCAGAACAGAGGAGCCTCTGCAAGAAAAGGCGTAGTTCGTTGTGCTCTGGTTTTGACAGAACGGTGATTTTCATGCTTTTCTTTTGAGCTCATATTTTTCTGTTTTCACAATTTTCTGGTAGTCCAGTTCTGATTGTAGTCATTCCAATCGAGGGTATGAATTTATGTTAAGTGTGCCTCCTTTGAATACAGCGTATCTTGACATTCGTTTTTTTTGTTTTTTTGGGCAATGTAGAACAGAGTATATCGGGGTCCAATTGACACTCAAATTTTTAACGCATAAATCTCCCGATTTTGAGTAGCAACTAATGTTTAGGTGATAGTATAGAAGGCACTGTATTCCTATTATCACAATGTTTGATGGTTGAAATTGTATGGGGAACACGTTCGTTGGTAGTATGAAGGGGAAATCAGAAATATATGTACTCAAGAGGAAAGAAGTAAAGAAGTAAACAGTCTAATCAGTATCACTACCGCATAATTATGCATATTTCTGTCTTCTTCCAATTTTCAGTCATATGTTCTGTAGTATACGGTGCAAAAGCTTCATGATTTTCACTTAAAAATCTTTCAACAGAGGGCTCAGAGTCCGCCAGTATTGTTTGTCTTTTTTTCCAGAAACAAGCCTAACTCGAACACTTTGCTCTCTTTGTTTTAATAAACACTTTTGAGATACAACTACTGTTTGTACCTGCGCCAATCGATGGCCTTATGCACTATGCTTTGTGCAGATATGGTGCTTTGGCAGTTAAGGGAACAGGAAGACCGAATATGGAGGACACTCTGAGTATTGTGGTGGATCCGAAGGGAAAAGAACCTGCCTTTTTTGGTGTTTTTGACGGTCATGGTGGAATTGCTGTTGCAGAGTGAGTAGCGTCATTTTTCTGCTTTTATTTCTTCTTCTAAATCAGTATGAAATTAGTATTAAATAACACTTACTTCGATGATCTGTAAACTAAGAGTGTGTTCTTTTTTGCAGCTTGCTGAAGACTGGCTTCTGGCCGGTGTATAAAAATCAGCTGTCAGGTAGCTCCAATCTCACATTCTTTGTTCTGATTTACCTTTCAATTCATTTTGAGTTTGTGGCTACTCTTCATCATGACCCTTAAAGTAAATCAAGAGCTGAGTGCATGAAGTAAATCTACTCCATTTACAAGGACCTTCATGTGGATTTCAATTGCAATGGAAAGGGCAATGACCTTACTGTTGTATCTACCCACAAAGCTTATTCACAGGGTTATAGGAAGAAGTTAGTTAGCTAGTTAGTTAGTTAGTTAGTTAGTTAGTTAGTTAGTTAGTTAGTTAGTTAGTTAGTTATTCATCGAATGATTATACTTTCCTTTGGTGTCAAAGAAGTAGAGCACGCACCTTATTGGAAAAGAAGTTGGTAATCCGGATAGATCCGATTTACCTTATGTTGTGTATCGAACATACATGCCATGCTTTTTAATAATCTCCCTAAACTTCTGATTCTTTCGAATAGGAATCTCTTGAAAATTTCTAATACAGGTTATTTTTACAGGCTCAGATCCAGTGAGGGCCACGGAAAGTGCCTACTACGAATTTGATCAGCTAACTCTGGTATGTACATGTCATAATTTAATACATATCTGTATGAGATCGACGTTCGTGAAATCAAGAATGCAAGTTTTGGGTTTCATAAGATGACTTCAAGAGGCACGAAAAGTACTGTTGCACATTTATGATGAGAGCAACTCCTTAAGTTATTCACTTTGTATGGCAAGGCTCAACCGAAAGGACTTTTTGGTGGTATGCGAGAGAGGGGAGTTGGCGGCTCACGTTGTGGTGCCACCGCTGCAACGGTTGTTCTTAAACAATCTGAAGGTATGTATATAAATGCAATAGACATGAAAGGCTGATGTGACGTGAATTATCAGGTCTAGTATATCACCATCATTTTATACATTGTTCTTTCTCACGTTCATAAACTTTTCTGACCAGATGGGCAACAAAAGATAATTGCTGCTAATGTTGGAGACGCACGTGTTGTTCTTGCCCGAGGGGGCAATGCTATCCAACTGACTTTTGATCACAAGGTTTAGATTCTCTCTTCTTTCATTGAATGTCCTAGATTCAAAGTAATTTAAACCACCGTATCACACTTACATGTGCACTTGTTCTCAAGGTGAAGACGAACTGTATGTATGATTTTAATCTATAATTTAGAAGTCTTGTCTGCACATGTTCTATATCAATTAGCATCTAATTTATCATTTCTTAGTCTTAGTCTTGGAAATGTTTGTAAAGAAAAAGCAGGTGATTTCTTGTTCAGATCACTGGAGCCTTCTTACTATGTAGGACGGAGGAGGTGGTGGGGAATGAATATACATACTGAGAATGCTAACAGGCAGTGACTAGGGATTTTGTTTTCAAAAGCTTGATGCATGTATGCATCGGGTTCACTTGTGTAGCCAGACGTGGAGGAAGAAAGGAAGCGAATTGAAAAGAAGAATCCCGTGCCAAAGAAACCACTGGTATGTTCTCACTTACAAAATACGCCTTCTTTTCATGCATAACAAAGAGTACCTTCAAATATGCAGATTTAACTTCATAATTGCATAGATGGTACAATACGATTCACTGCTGTGTTAAAGCTTTCTGTAATGATCATGTTATGTTGGATAGACATCCGTTATTACATGCATCTGACTTGTTTCATGGGTCTTATCTTGGGTATGATTGCGATCAACATATAGTTACTAAAAGTCGCTTATTCATTTCATACGTGAAATGACTAGAAGATGCAAATGTTAATGGGGCAGAGAAATTCAGTCCCTTGTGATCATTATTACTAAAAACCTGATACTGAACCAGATAACAGTATGGGTCAAAAGTAAATGCTTACGCTTTTTAGCGAGTCAGATACGGACATCCTTTCATCTTACTCCGCGATTCTAACCTTCGCCTTGTATATTTGTAGGTGGTGAATGTTGATGGGACCTGGCGTGTGGGCGGTCTTCTTGCCCTCTCAAGAGCTTTTGGAGATGTTTACCTCAAAGAGTATGTTTGACTTGTCCTCTACAATTGTCCGAAGGGTTTGAAAGTAGTCTTTGTCGGATTTTGAGTTAGCCTTCAAGTTTTGAGATGTTCGATTTTGTCCTATCATGAAGATCTGGATGCTTTTGAGTTGTCTTTGCCATGTATTTCCTTGGAATCTGAGTCTCTATTCCTGCATGTTGTTCGTTGTTATCTACTCTTTGCTGTATTCTGATTCAGCATTATGTTCATTTAAAGCTGGACAGACGGTAAATTAGATGGAGCACGAGGTGGATTTGGATTAACAGCTGAACCACATGTTACCGTGAAAACCTTGCTCCCAGGTATGTAGTGCTACGAGATTAATGTTTAACGTACACACCACCTTAGGACGGTTACCCTTTTTGTTCTTGTCGTATGCTTCACATTTAATATATATGTATTGAAAATCTGTATGTTAAACGTCACAGAGGACGAGTTAATAATTCTGGCAACGGATGGACTATGGGAGAAGATCTCAAACCAAGAAGTTGTTGATTTCTGCACGTCAGCGGGGTAAGCTACCATGTCCATAGTGCTTGTAGCGTCACTTCTTCACATGAGTAACCAAGGAAGCTCTACCTTGTAAGTTTGAGGAACGATCGTCTAAATTTGCCGTACGTTTTGCTTGCTCATCTGCCAACCGAAACAATGAGGTTCTGTCTGGTCGGTAGTTGGCACATGTTAAACATCGTAACTTGCTTATTCGAGATGCATGTCTAATAGTTTACTTGCGCTTCATCTACCAGGAAAGAGCAGCCCTTGGACACTACAATCAAGGGTTTGATCAAGCTGGCTCAGGATCGCGGGACAACAGATGACATTTCAATAGTTATTGTTCGTTTGTCATAAGTAGTGTAGATATGTAACTTTCCCAATGCAATGTACCCTACTGTAACAGTAAAAGTAAAGTCTGTGAATACTTGAGTCCCCTTGTGTATGTACTAAGTTTGAACAGAAAGGGAAAGCCAAGCAATTTAGTCTCATTATCCACAAAAATTCTCTTACAACACGCTCTAAATATCTGGGTCATTAAATATGCCACCTACTAATCGAAAATCTATAAGAATTGAAAAAAGCTTAGTGTAGGTTTGTCATCCCATAAACACACTTCACGTGTTTGAATTTAAATCAAATTACATACAAATAACCAAATTATACTAGGATTTCAAATCTTTAATATAACACCAAAAAGTACAAAACGATACATTACTTGGTCTTCTTCGTACTAGTCTTCGAATTATTCACTCTTTTGGAAACTTCTGGTTTGAGTTTTGGCTTTGAAAACTGATAAGATTCAGTTTTTTCGCCAATTCAAACGAGTATCTAGTTAATCAAGTCGGAGGAAATGAATATACTAGTAGAAAGTAGTATGCTTCTTATGGTAAAACAGCAATAATTCATGTACTTAATCAAGCGCTATTCTATACTTCAGTCATATAGTTTAACTGTAACTAGCTACGAATTAAACTCGATTAACTTAACTGTGACTATAATTGATATGGCGAAACACAAATATCAACACATCTTATCATATTTATATTTCATGTAGTGATGGAATGACACCAGATTTAACAATTATTTGATTATTTCTCGATTTTTTTTCTATCTAATTCGAATTTATCACAGCAAATGTCTCAACAGACAATATATCAGAAGACAATTTGCAAAACCTTGTGTATTAAAATCATCATACAGTTCAAATGATCCTTGAGTTACTTCTCTCATTATGATATTAAATAATAGATCATTATTATTACATGCTTATTAATCTTAAAGTATTGACAAGATAAATCATAGTTCTTGTAATAAACTAAAGTTAGCAGATTTTGTCATTTTTGGACCGGTCCTAAGAGTATGAATTTGACAACTCTTGAGCAAATAGTTTGAGAAACCTTGAAATTAGTCAACCGGATCAAGTGGAAGGTTTAATCTGCATCAATCATAGGAAGAATATCTAATTTCTATAAGATACTCCAAGTAAATGGAGAACAATTTGTCTATTGATTTTTATCATGTCTATCTTCAAAACTAACGATAACAATACTTAACATCAACACAATTGATGATGAGTATGCAAGCTTCGATCCTATAGCATACGTCATCAATAAATGATGTTTCAAAGATGACTGGTGACACAGCCCACTTGGTGGAAGATAGTAAAAATAATTAATACGACCATCTTCAAACCTATTTATTTGCAAGCTACACGAGAACTTCCTTCTTGACGTGGAGATAGATGCTTTATTGATGTATATTTTTATAAACTTGCAAGTCATATCTTTTGGATCTGTGGGGTTATCATCTTTGTCCATTCTTCAGACGCAGACTTCAACATTAAAGTAATGTAATGACTGAGTTCCTTGATTCTGGACGACACCTACAGGATTGTCCACATGTTTCATACCTGTGGTTGGTCAAGCCGGTTCTCTTAGCAGGTGGTTATGTTCTTGCGAAACATAACCAGCTGAAGATTGACTGAGACGATTAAGTGCCAAGGAGCTTCTTGGAATCTAGTGTAGAAATATATATAATCACAGTGAGCGATATGAGATCAGACAAATTGTCTATTGAGTAAGAAAATAACTCTATGTGATGTGAAAAGAAGGAAGTGTGAATTTATTACAAAAAACTATGTTTCAGAGAGAAAAACCTGAAAGATGAGGATGAAGAGAAGTTGCCAAGTTTGGAATGATGCACGGAGTGTTGTTTCTTCACTCTTTGTATATATATAGCTTGTCGAGAGATTTCAGAGGTAACAGATGTACCTCTGTGCCATTGTGATGTTACTCATATGTATGTATCACACATTCTTGAGAGACAAGATTAAAAAGTGACTCAAAGAATTGAGATTTGAATTTTAGCTTTGAAATGTATTGTTGGGATCCTCAGTGAAAAACTGAAACCAAAGATAATTTAATGTCTAAGAGTTTGGCATGTGTTTCACAATTCAGCGTAGCTTTAATATCTAAGAGTTTGGGTTGTGTGTCACAATTTATCGTAGCTATAAGTGATCTTGCAGCAAGCTCTATACTGATTGGCATTTGATGGTAGATTTATATCTATTAACTTTACAAGCAATCTAAATTTTGAAATTTTTATGTACAGACTTATAGTCTTTGTGATGAGATTAGTGCTTCCTTAAGTGGTAGATTAGGATCTCTTATGTAATTGTATTTAACCACCAAGTTGGATACATGATTAGAATAACAAGGGTACAATATTAATCACACCGTTAGTGTAGTGTTTGCTTCAAGAATCATTAACTATTTTGGATTTGAATCATTAAAGCTTAAGACATTTTCATTATATCTAAGAACATTAAAATTTTGTTTGACATGTTTGAATATGAGATAAAAATTTATCGCTATCTTATTAAAATGTGATATGATAACGAGTTCGACTGTGATGATGAGAGACTTAAAGGTAGACCACTGGGATTTTTGGAGATAACAAGGGAAGCTTCTTTGATAGCCAGATGAATGCTAACGCTTGGTTATAGCAAACCAATACCAGTGCAATAGCTCTCCATGATGTAGTGACAAGTTTCTAATTAGCAATCATACTCAGAGTCGAATCATGTTTTTTTTATCAACACTGCTGACGATTTAATCGACTAAAGCCTCCATCGATACTGTTAGTTTTTTCTGACCTGCGAGTAGATGGATACTATAATTATTGACTTAGATACTTATCAACTTATCATTACTTAAAACTGGATGAAAACAATTCTATTGGTGGAGACAATGTTGACTATCATAGTCATGTTTAGAAGTTGTCATTTTGAACCACATAATACAAGGTTTGAGATGACGATGTCCATCATGTGATTCATATCTTGCATCTTAATCCATCGATGAAGTCTTTATTTTATTTTCTCCAATGTGATTCCAAACTGACAAAAAAATTCTGAAGCAAAGAATTCGAGCGAATCAAGAGTAGGTCGCTGTCAACCATTGAAGATTTTTCCCTTTGCAGATGGAAGAGAAGAATCACATATAGAGGCTACTTTCCAGATTAAGAACCTTTCCAATGCCACTACTGGGAAGTATTCATGGTTATAAACTAATGTTTTGGCAACCTTTTGCCACTGTTAGGAGGATGTCACTCTCTACAGGGAGCACCGTGTAATAAAGTGTACACATAGGCTTCCACATGCGATTAATTAAGTGCAATCATTATTTTTCGTTATTTGATCAGATACCACACAAACTGTGTGGTAGGAGCGAGCCGATAATGGGATGGGGTAGGGAGGGAGGGTGGGAGGGAGAAAGGATCGATATAAGAAGCATCGGATCTAACTAGGTCGAAGGAGGAAGAGCTTCATTTCTACCTCGAGCAAATTGAGGGAAACTTCAAGAAAAGTGGAGGGAAACAGCTTCTCGTACCCAATGACAGTTGTAGAGACTCAGTGCTGGCCGAAAGTACCAAAAGCTTTCCTCCATTGAGCAATCTGGTGTTGCAAAGCTGTCCAAGACATACCGCTGCAATGGCTTGTGCATACAGGTATGAGAGATTTGCCGAAAAGATATCAGTAAGTTGCGACGGAATCGTCAGTTGGCGAGAGGGATCCAAGGACATTGAGTTTATTGCAAAGGGACAAGTATCCTCGAGCTTGTTAAAAGGTGGAGGAATTTGTGGACTTCTAAGGGATGCAAGCTTCCAACCGCGAACACTGCCGAAGATGACTTTGGAGAGGGTCCGTGAAATTCTGGCAGAAGTGAGAGCTAGCGTGACGATGCCAAGGGGCTCAAGGCCCGTTTCTACAAGTGGCCTACACCTTGAAAAGCGAGATGAGCAGCTGGCTTCAAGCAATGAGGATGAGGACCCTCAGATGATTTTACCGCTCAGTTCTTCAGTGGATGCGGACGCACCTCGCGTACAAGTTGTGCCCAAGCTCGGAGAGTGTGATTCAGAAAAACCAAAGGCGAAAGTTAGTCGGCTTGAGAAGAGAGGGATCAGACACAAGGATGATCGTCTGGCTTTGGACTGCAAAAGTATCGCAGGAGACCATCCAATTCTGCAGAAGAGAAGGATCCCATCTGAGGAAGACGATGAGGATACGCAGCATGGATGCTTAGTAAATAGTGACAACGAGAGTTTCAGTGTTGAAGGATCTGGATATCAGATGATGGAATGTAACTACTATCACCACTCTGGAGAACGGTTTGGTCAAGGAAGTGGTAACGCTTTTCAGCACCTCCACGCCCCTTTGCCCAGGAAGAGCAAACGAAATTATAAGGCTAACAACTTTTGTGCCCGAGACAGTAAAGGTAGATACAAGAAATCCTCGGGTGGAAGAACGGATCGACATTACAAACCGGAGATGGCATCTGGAGCAACATCCGATCCAGACATTAACAGGGCCAAGGGCCAATCCGTCGCAGATGATGTGTTGTCTATCTCGGAGTCTGTTCATTCTTTGACATCTTCCGAAAAGACTGCAGTTGAATACTTCACAACGGAGAAGAAAGAACTCACGGAAGAAGACTACAGGAGAGGTGGACCCAAACCTAGAAGAAATAACCAGAGCAGATTCCACGCGGATACAATGATCGTTGACAAGCCGACGACACATGACTACACTGCAGAGCGTTCAAGGAGGAGGAAGAGAAAGAAGTTCGCCGATTTTATTGATCAGGTACATGTGATCATGTCCTCATCTACAAATGGGAATCTCTTTCCGGGCAGTAGCAGCAAAGTCGAGAATTGGGACCCTCCCATGTCTCCTTATAGACTGATTCAGGAAGGTTTTCGCAGAGATGCATGGAAGGTTATACTTTCCAGCATGTTGCTCAACAAATCTACAGGAAGGTCCGTCAAGAAGATCGTCGGAGACCTTTTTGACTTGTGCCCTGATGCTGAATCCGCTGTCAAGACTCCAACAGAAAATATTGCCGATATAGTCTATTCACTTGGTCTCCAGAACAAACGTGCAAAAATGATCCAGAGATTCTCAAGCGAATATTTGCGAGGTGAATGGAACAACGTCAGTCAGCTGCATGGTGTTACCAAGTATGCAACAGACTCTTACGCCATTTTCTACCAAGGATTGTGGAGAGAGGTGCAACCCGAGGATTCTATGCTGAGAAAATATCGGAGCTGGCTACAAGAATTACACGGTCAGGAGGCGGAGAGTGAGTATATTCTCTCGCAAACTAAGGAAGCAGTTTGTATTTGATGTGGACTTCTACCAGATTTCAAGATATGTATATTATATGAATGTAAACATCTTCGTCTTTTCTCTCCTAACTATAAAGACTCCTCCGAACATGTCGCTGTTTAAAGTGTGTTGCAATCAACACACTTATTATTATCATTATAACACATGTTATTTCAAGATTGAATAATTCTCACACACATTTAACATTCATTTCAAATGGAATTCAAAATTTTGTATCTACTTTTTTATTTTTTTCATAAATTCTAGGTGTGTTCTACAGTTTTACATGATGAAGTATTGTCTAAGATTTTGTTCCGAAATATTTAAACGTATTAGATATCTATTAAAAAATGTAATAATGTTCTAAGAAAAGTATTTTTTTTTAGAGATATGAAATTTTATCCTGATTTGATATATCAATTTGCATTTCGATTGATCAAATGAATTTTTAATTTATCTTCATTGCAAAAAGTGTAATTAGGATTCATAAATAAGTAAATATATAAACAAATAAATACGTTGGTTCAAACATTCATATATTTTGCAATTGACTAGGGTTAGACTAATTCCACACTTGATCATAGATTATTTAGAGATTATGGCAGATCTGTCATTTGGTGGTGGAATTAATAATGGATCAGATGGTGTGATCAATACCATCAAAATCAGATTCGAAAGATGAAATCATATTTTGAATGTGGTGATCAATCACAATTTATGATAGGCAGTAACTGGATCAACAACAAAAAAACATCTACTTTTTATTCATTTAATATTGGAGTTATATAAAGCTTTGCATATCAAATTTGACATGTTTATGAAGCAATACTCATAATATAAACCTCTCGAAAACTATTGGCCAACATGAGTATTATTCTTCAATTTAGTGTACAGCTTATGTAAGTCAACAAGTTTGCACTCCTCTACAAATTATCTATGGAAGATGAATCTCGGCAAATTTTTTTTATCCGATATTGATGTTTTTTTAAATATCAGTTTGACTAGATAATTACCATTTCTTAAATACGGTTATATTAATAGAAATGTGTCATGTTAACCATTTGATTTCATCCCGATATACTGACTGTACTTGTTGATATATTTTTATAACTTTTGTTACTATATTGAGTTCTCTTATTACTTTGCACCAGTTTCCTTTGTTCAAAGAATTGATGTATGAACAGTGTGAAAAATGAGTTTCTGCGTGCTATGTGCAAATCCAGTGTGGTTAACAAACTTCACTTTAATTCTTGCATTCGGTGTGAATTGAGTCCAGCTTGGTTCGTGTCAATGGTTCCGTTCCATTTCTGTTGAGAAGTTCACCTCACTTGCTTATTCAGAAAAGAGTTTTAGAGAGAGGAATCCGGATAAATGATACCAAATCTTAATCCCTGGCCTGACGATTTGAAACATCCGGTACATTCATCTCTTCTAAAATTAATCTGTAGAACCAAAACTTGGCATTATTTCCGATGATACCTGATCATGCTATGTTGATAACCTTAAGCACTAAGTTCATTATAGTGCTCTGCTAAATGGCCACCTCTCTTACTGTACCTTCTTCACAGTTTATGATGGCTTCAGATCGCTGCTAATATCCATCACAGTTCTGAAGGCTGTCAATCCAGCGCAGTTATCTATTTCGCAATTCTGTTTACCTACTGAAATTTCAAGAACCTTATGAGATCGGTCTTGAACCTTTTGGCAGGTCCTAGTACCACTTTATATATCATGTTTGTGCTGCCTGATGCCTGTCCACATGGGCAAGCAGCCTTTAGTTTTCAGATCTGGGAAGAAAAGTCTTTTGAAAAATGCTTTGGTTTCAGATTTGCTATTGCAAATACTGTACAAGCTCCTGTCTTCAGTCCGGACTCGTCTTAGTTTTCACATCTTAAATAAGTGCCTATCATAAGGCCTTAGCCTTAGGGCAGCATAGGGACGCAAAAGACGTGAACATGAATTGGAGGCCTAAATAAAATTTTTATGAATGCAATTTGAACACTTTATTGTATCTAATCAGCCTTTTCAGGCTGATCATATTAACGTTTCAGACAGATAGCATGCTTTGATAATTATACGCCTTCAGAAACTTAAATTGATGTCCATTAAGAATATGCTGTTGTTTCTTCTACTGCTATAGAATTGGGAAGGCTTTTATTACAGGATTGGTGATTTGCAGCGATTAGAATTATCATTTATACACTGATGTACCAGACTGGGCGTGACCCGATGTGAAAACTGTCTAAGTGATGTATTGGTCAACGAAGAACTTTTCCATGTCATTAATTTTTTCTTAGAATTGAAGGAGAAGTATACGAATTCTGCTCCACCTCCCTTTTGAACCGGTTGTAAAGTCCTTGGATTTGCATCTTCTGTCTCGTTTCCTGTTCCATAATAGAGCCAAAGACAATAGTTTCAGCCTAAAGGCATACTACTTTGATTTTAGTCCGTCCCACTTTGTGTGTAACTCTACGTATACGATGTCACTGTTAATCAAATGTCTCTCCTTTGGAGGCCTAAAGGGATGGATACAATTGTACCACCTGTCCAATGTAGGAATAAAATGTCTAGAAGAAGTAATATGTTGAGTTACAGCAGTTCCAATCTGTCTATGGCGGTCAGATGTGGCTTTAAAGTCAAGCCATTAAACTCTACGATAAAATATTAATCTCTTATCAAATGGAGGTAAAACTATTGACATATGACATGCGTAAAGAGGACCACCTCATGTCTTTTCCTGCACCGGATAGATTATGGACGTCTCAGTCTCGGTGAAATTCAGTGATTGAGATTGAACATCTACACTGTCATTAGTGTAATAAATCTAACACAGTCATGCATTCTAAATCATGTATTAGATCTACTGATCGTTTGATCCAAAATTGATATCACTACATCAATTAATCTACTAATCGTTTTTTCCCTTTTGTATAATCAATGTAGTAAGAGCTAAAGTTTCAGGTCCCATCCAACAACAGACTTATGGTACACACCGTTCCTGTATAGGCTTTCCAAGCTGTAGAATGTGGATGAGGTACTGCGTACACGAAGGCCTCAGGCAAAACCATCCATCGAAAGCCCATAGCAGCACAGTGGTATGCATGTGATTGTTTGTTCTTGCCATAGCCTCTGCCAAAACCAGGCCTTCCAACATCAGTCAAGCTGGTCAAATCGAAAGCTAAACCATGCAAGATTAGCAGATTACTTTAGGACGTACTACTTTGCTCCTACCGCGTTTATTTGTCAGAAGCTGAAGTGATCACTTTTAGCGCATACTACAGAATTCATGAGCAAGAATAACCTGCACCGCGAACTAACTACATCAAAAGCAGCCGAAGAATGATAACACCAATGCAGCCATTGATACATCTGGTTCAGCTACTGTGATCCTTCCGTCTTTCACCTGAAGCGACCATCAAATCGCGGTATGAATTCCCTTGCGGCTATGAAATATGGTTCGAAGAATTCCCTGCTTACACAACACTTGTTTAGAAGCGAATAGCTAAGCTTTCCAGGAAGGAAACATGCAGTTTGAGGTATTGATAGAACATATTGAGGAAAAAAATTCCTCTTGTATGTAAGAAGAATTGCAGTGCTCTATAATATGTTGATGATGGTTCATAAGTTGGTCTAGACGGACCATCTTTTCACCCCGAGAATGAGATGTGACATTTGTTCTTGTGCAAACCTGTATTTGACTGCGTAAGGGCTGATTGTTGAAGGATCGAAATATCTTTCGAAGTTAGTCGACATGTGACAGTTAGGAGCACGAGCGCAATGGAAGCAATCGATGCTCGCGTTTCTCCAGCCTCTCAGGAGATCAGACTTGGTCGTAGGTATTTCCAAGCTTGGACTTCGTGAATTGCTCGAAGATGAAACATCCGCCTCGAAAGCAGGTGTGATTAGTAGTTGTCGCTCTTCGATGGTCCTGTTTAGAATCTCCTGGTATGTTTGTTCATCTTCGGTCAAACTCTCATGCAAACTGCAGAAAATTTCGGTGCAAATATTCTGCTATTTGTTATTGATCGATGAGAACCCACATCGGAGAATTTCTTTTGCATTCTTAACCCATTGTACCAGACTTTACTGCAGAGTAAAAATCTTTCAGCTCAGACAGATTTATGATATTTTTATTGCGACAGTTATTCCACTAAACTTCCAACAGAACTGAGTTTGGGCTATTACTCTGAGAACTTAACCTCATGTGGAACAAAATATACTCTCTAGATTTAGTACATGCTCAGTTGCTGACACGTCCAAATATGTCCATCTGAATAGTTCATACATCATCTCAAATGTACATCCACAAATCTCTGATATCTCATGGATTTTGTGTGTGGAGTCAATTTTACACTACTTGGACTGTCGATTGGATTTCACAGGAATATTCTTGCAAGCAAGGAGACGGTTGTGCATTTAAAAGGTACCAAATACTGACCCTGGATTAGGCACAAAGTCCGCATCGAGTAAGAAAACGAGCTTTGTCGTCACCATCCGAAGAGCTATGTTGCGCATAGCGTTCACCTGTGGACAAAAACATTGGTCAGTTTATGTATTGCCATTGAGGCTCATTTGGGCTGAATATCCAACAGTCATGGCCTTTTATTGAACTGCAGAAATCAAAGTCCAGATGACCGAACCGGGTACAACGCCTTTGCAGCCTCTTCGGGACTTGCAAACCCGTCCTCCATCGCAAAGTAGATGTTCAGTCGGCAACGTCCAAGTGCTTCTATGCTCCAATGCAGAACTGAAAGCTTCTTATACACGTACTCGGTCTCGTTCCTCGCCATCACATGCACGGCCACCACCATCTCTCCAGTCCATGTTCTGGCCGTCCTTTCCACAGCCATGAGCCGATCTGCGGAAGTCTGCAAAGACACGACGACTCCAAATTATTTTTTGACCACTAAGAGCTAGATTCATAGCAAGAATGGAGTATCAAGAGTCCCAGCGGTCCCTCTCACCGCCCCAAACTGACTCTATTGTTTTAATCTGAGATAAGATTGTGAAAAAGAATATCTCTGTAAACGTGATTTCGAACTTGCAACGCACCGGGTAAATGATATACGCACTTGCACAAGTATCGTCTCGTACCTGTGTGACCAGTGTAATATCTCTATCTCGAGGACGCATGCGGCTGAGTAATGGGGCCGCACCGTCGAGCTCTAAAGTTTGAAGAACTCGTAATTCTGCTTGAGGATGGTCGAAAACGTGATCGTAGAACCACATCTGCGTCTACATTTACGACATAGTAAACCAGCAGTGAGAATTGAATCAAGCCTATTGTCAGGCACTGCATGGATTCAAAGAGGAATATGGATCGACAATACGTCTAGATCGCTGGATTTCGAGTGTCAGTAGTGTATGGGATTATCGACTGTCAACCTCGTTACTGTCCAGAAATGGGAATGAAGTTGGATAACAAACCTTGGACATGTACAAACTGGCTTCATTGTGATATCTAGAAAAGTATTTTAATTCAGAACTTAAAGCTGGTCATCAATAAATTTCAGAAATCTTACCGCAGGATCGTCTGCGTAGTTAGATTGGTCCAGAAGTGTGCTCAATGTAAGCTGAAAAGCCACGGGTTCCAAGTTCCTCTGATATTTAATGTCGCTGCTTGAATGTAATCTGTCAACATGGTGAACGGTGTGTGTGCTTGTAAACATCGTGTAAATTTCGTAGTATACAACGAACGCTAAAACTTGCGCTGTCAGCACTCCGCAGAGTCGAAGCAGCCTGTTTCCTCCTGCAAGTTCCATCTGAGCACCATCCACACCGACTACCCTCCGCTTAGAGAAGAAGAAATTCTCCAAGAGCTTGATACACCTCCACAACATATGAACCTGATCAGACAGTCTTCCAAAACTTCGTATGATCGATATGCCCGACCCTGCACGCAACTTGGAACGTCATTCTCTTTCTCAACCCACAAAGCCAACTATCAGGTCGAGCGGAATCATCAGAATCTAAGAAAAGGCTGAAAATGGAGCTCGAACTAACAGAAGGTACAATTGATCTAGAGCTAAATTAAATGTTCTGTTATCTTTATTCCATCTGAAGTTAGCATGGCATGGCCTCGAGGGCCCTAGATAATCAAGGACGCACTGACGGATGACTTCCTATTGGAGAATACTGCAACTGGCACGTGCTTTATACCCGCCCTTTGATCTCATAGACGTAAGTCGTATAAGAGATCGGCTTCACGTTCGATGTGTCTGGATTTCTTGAGTTGAGATATATTCATCGAAGTTCCTGTGCACACTCTTCATGACGAGCTCTCCTCCATCGGAGTTTCCAACACTATACGCTCGGTAAGATCAGCTCTGGAGGCTGGCTCTCTTCTGATTATTTTCAGACAATCGACGGAATGGTCGAGGTTGCAAAGCTGTTTATATAGCTTATATAGCAAAGATCTATCAGCTAATCCTGTGCCACGTGTACTTTCAACATGACTATCTAATGCTTGAGGTTAACGTGAGAAGAACTAAGGTTTCAAAATCATACGAATATTCTTGGATGCGTTTGCAGCTGACGAAGCTTTAAGTGCACTAGTGCAGTTGCACCAGGGACCTGGGCTACAGAGACAAACAACAGTTGACTTCGACTTGGCTTTAAATTGGAAGCTCAGAAGTTTAAGCTTTTAGCGCAACCATATCAGTATGTAAAGCTTCAACTCAAGGCTGTCATCTCTAACGAGCCTTCCTCAATTGGGACTGGTCTAGTCGAGCAAGCACTCCATTGTCTGTTTATACTGCCTCCTTTTGAACCTCCTTAGTGCTGACCGTCGTAGTTATGGCGTACTTAGACCATGCGACTGCAGTCGGAAGAAATGGAAACAGTAAATGAATCGGAATCTTGGACAACTTGTAAGCTGATAGGCTTTTGGACGCAATGGCCAAGTGTCCACGATCATAATAATATATATGCCACTATTTGCGTATATATAACGAAATGATCTTAGGTCAAAGCTATGTCCCTTGAGATTTTCAAAAAGCTTCAGTGAAAGTGGCATAGTTATTATTATGATCGTGGACACTTGGCCAATTTGAATTTCAACAGAGCTAGTAGCTTTAGGCCAATCATACCTTTGCGATTGTTATCTAAGTTCTTCCTAGCCCAAGGTTCCCAATTTATTCACACTGGGATCAAGCTGTAGCTAGAACTGTAATAATGTAAGTCAAGTGTAGATATTGGTCACTCATTTGGGGATTTCAGTAGATAAAAAAAAAAGCGCGTGCTCGTCGGAGTTATCAAATTGATTACGCTGAACATCCACGTTCACGAAGTTTTCAAGCCGGTCTTCTCAGCATCATACTACAACTCCTCAGAACTGTCAGATGTAGCGCTGATGACCAACGTCTCAGAGGGGAAGAAAGTCTGTCTAGTAGTCAGACACATGAGACAGACAAGGAGATGTTATGATTGAAAACGATCCAGAGTCTTGAACGTCAACAGACACCACACGCATCGTGGAATTACAACTCGAGGCTAGTTACCCCTGAAATTTTGTAGCGTATACAGGATTGCATACGTATGTTCGGTGCTTGTCCATGACACTTGAGGTGTTTGAAGATGGTTTTGGGTTCTCCCATTATGTGATCGCCTTTTCTTTGCGTATCAATCCGATTTCTCGTATATTTTCATATATCATCTTGAAATTTGCACTAACATAATTTTTTCGTTAGATTTATCGTGATATTTTTGTTTTCTTGATAATACTGTTTTTGTTTTCGTACTCTTAATCGACAATACTCGTGAGATTACGCCGAAATTCTCTTCTGTCGCCTTTTCGGCCAACGCCTTACACACGCGAGACGGCACGAGGTTTCAAGGTTGGAAAACTCGAATTTGGAACGTCCGAGGAATGCAGCGAGGACCGAGGATATAAAAGGGATGACAGTCACTCGTTCGAGCCATTTTGCCAGAAAATAAAATAAAATTGCGCATGGATATGGACGCGATGAGTTTTCCAGCGAAGAACTATAGCTATGATACTACTGTACAAATGTTATTTGAGGAGCACGTTCTGGAGTTCAAATTAATGATCGTCAATATATGAACTGGACTTGTTTGTAGGTGTTCAAATTCTTGACTCGATCGTTCGGAGTCAACGAAGTAATCAACAAAGAATCACAGTGGTGGTTTGAGTGGTCAAGTTTTGGCAGTTTCGGAGTAAAAGTATCCCAGCAAGTGAGAGAATGAAACCTGTAAGTTTTAGTAAAACTGGTAGAATAGATTGATATGTACCTGTGCATGTTCTGGTAAGCTTTTCAACTGTTCTTCGACCTCACTCTCCTGGACGAGCACATGTTTCTACGAGCAGGCATAACTTGATGCCGGTTAAAGGTGAAGTCCACGCTCAGCTATTATTACCTGAAGGAGAAAGATATCTGTATATAGACCTACACTGGAGTGGAGCCCGGAACAATACCAGTTGCTAATCCGCGAGAGAAAGTAATGGCAAGCCAACCGAAAGTTTTTCATTGATGCACTTTTGAACATCAGTGGATGGTTAGGGATGATGTCTCAACAATTTCTGGAAATTGCTATTGCAATCTATCGTTCTATTCTGTAATCCAGTGGACTTTGAACAACAATTCTTAATTGAGAAGTTTGTATCTAGCTTTACTCAGAAATTGAAATCAAAACAATGCGAAAGAAGTTAAAATGTCTTTCAATTCTACGAAAAAATTGGCATTGAGAGTTCTAGTCAATATCTCAAAGAATGATGACTAGGAACAGCAACTTTTAACATTATACCTTTCGTTACTTGAAAGCAATAAACAGTTTTTAGTTTCAACTTCCAAACTGGACACACTAAACAACGGTGACTTATAAACTTTAGCCCAACAAAACCAGTTACTTACATTAAATTTGTACTTAATTTTAATAGTTCTAATTACCAACTTACAATTTACGTTTCTGAATAGAAATGCTATCATATGACTGTGATTAAGCTAAAGCACTTCACACACCTAGATAAGGTACGAAAACTCTTTTACTGTACTTCACGTATACTTATTAGTAAAAACGAGAACCCTGAACATTTGAAGAACTGCACCCACATGAACTTCACGTACATTCGGAATTTCTCTACTTAACGCTGAGCTTCATAATTTAGTGTGAGCCAATTCAGATGCTTGACTATCAGATGCTTGACGTACGTACTTTCCGTCGTCTTGTGATATTTATTGTCATTTACAACCATTAGCAACATTTGGCTTTTAGTCAGCAAGGAATTTTGCAATCATTACTACGTAGTATCTGCTGTATCAAGGAATTGAGTGAATACGTCCGAAATGGCGACTCGCCTGAAGCCTCTAAGAACAAAATGCTCAGTTCGATTGTTGGTGATGAAGTTGAAGAATTGGTGAACATGACCCTTGCCTAATCTAGCATCCGAAAAGTCCATCTTCTCAAACACTGAGTAAAAATATGGACTACAATCTAACTCAAACTGAAGAGCAACATCTGCTGTCTTTGGAAGGTTTCAGCAACATTCTGTTATTCATGGATTTTTGTCCTGATCGGGTGCCAACATCGAGGACGTGGCTGACTGACTACTCGGAATACCCCACCCGCACCGTCGACTCCATAATCGTGGACGGAAGGTATATCCAGGATCTGTATCGATTCCAAAATAAAATAAAATAAATTTAAACATTGTTACAGAACGGACGGATGGAAATGGCACAAATCAACTCCATGAGGTGTTGCACAATTCTTCTGTATATTCTGAGGTGTGATCTCATATAGTACGATTCCGTTATCCCGGCTTACGGAGAGAAACAAGCGAGATTTACAAGAATTAAAGATGGAGATGAGTTGAACGTAATGAGCATATATTCACACTCGGAATGTCATCTGTCGGAGAGTCTCGAATATCCCAGCAAGGGTATTTCTAGATCGGATGCAGTCGTGAGTTACAGAAGAAGGGAACAAAAGATCCCAATTTCTGAGCAACAGTCGTGATCATGATCCCTAAAGGGAAACCGAAAGGTATTGAAACTCTGTGATACCCTCAAGCGAAGCCACGTGCTCATCTGCCTCGTCGCCGTGAATGCAGCGCGAAGTGCAGTGCAACACTCGTCACTCGAACTGCAAGGAGTTATTCAGCACTCAGGATACGTCCCTTGCGGATCTTCAGAAGCAGCTATGCAGCATCGGTTACAGCATCCACATCCTCCTCACAACCTGGAATGGCCGTGGAAATCCAGATTTTCGCTCGACCAGACGTCCGTTCACGCTTTGGTTCTGTACGTGAAGCTTGGATGATAATGCTTTTTCTGGAAACTCGGCCTCTGCTCGGTCAAACAAACTTCGAACAAACTTGTAATGATCACCTTCGTACAACCCAGATTATGATTTCCCCTGCTCTGGAGCCTTGAAATGATCGGTAAATCCAGTGCAGAGTGCAGAGTGCACTGACCCTGACCTGCAGCAGCAGTTACGGCTTTATCCGTTACTATAGAAATACCGAAAGGTGCTCCTTGCAGCTCAGGACTCGATTGTCAACGTCTCCATCATCGATCAGACTGGCTCGGACAGGAGGACATCACTATTCGCGAGGATTTGGATTTGGTTTCGTTTCGTTTCGTATGATCGATCTGAATCTCGTCCGCCTTTCGTACCCTCCCGTACACCACCACACGAGATCGCTCAGCCAGTTCCATGCGTAAGCATCTACGCTTGCTTGCTTCCTCAAGACAAGACAGGAGCTTCACGGATGATTTTGTTAATGGAGCAAATCTCGTGGTCAGTCGGGCTGAATGTTGTTTTACATCGCTTGGTGGAAGATGTAGCTGTGGTTGGTTTCGTATTCTCTTTTTGATGTGAAGCCCCGAGTCGTGGTAATCCATGTGATACGCTTACGATACGAAAGTCTATTTCGTGTGAAAACTTCCTGTCGTGCAGATTTGGACTTCAAACTCACTTCTTGCACCGGTGCCGTTTATTAGATAGGCCACACTTCTGTCGAAGTCGGCAATGCAAGCTGCGCCGAGAGCTGGAGGAGGGATTGAATTTGAGGTGGTTTTTGTGCAATGCTTGAACTTGAACTTGTACTGCATCTTAAAGCTATGAACCACAACAAATGGCTGATATGACTAGTCTAAAACCTGGAATCAGTGAGCCATAAGCACCGACCAGGTGCTCAACATCGAATCTCGACGGTGACGAGAGATTTGTTGTTCATCGATGTGTTTCATCGGTTCGTGAATTTCGTGAGAATTTGCACGTCGCCATCTCTAGTTCGCACTCCAGTGTGATTTCATGCATCTGTGTCCTTAGTCTAAGACTCGTTGGGGCCTCCAGATTTGTACAGCAAATGCTGGAAGCTTATCGTGCAGCTAATACTTACCGACTTACATGGATGGATTGAGTGCAGTCCACTTGCTTGTAGTACAGAATAGGCGGATTTTCAACTTGCCACTGTAACGGACACGCCAGTCTTTCGTCCCAGTACAATATTGCACAAATATCTGACCTCAGCTGCTCATCGAGCCGGGCACGGTGCTATGTGGAACGTGAACTGATCACAGTCCAGATGAATGCGTTCTAATGAGATGCTTGGCCTCCACAATTAGTCCATGTCGATATAAGAACAAGTCCTATGGCAAATGCTGGAAAATTTCAGTCGGGAAATTTGTTACTTGTAATTAAAACTTCTTTAAAGCATAGTCAAGTAGGGGACTGATTAGAAGATATATGTGAACACACAAGAACCTTCGAGAGCTGTACGGTGCATACGATCCATTCAACAGCCAATTCTCGCATCTGTTACTGACGACGGGTGCTCAGGTGGGTGATTTCTAAGCAGGGACGATCTGATTGACATTCTATGAGGAACTGGGTGTATAACCTGACATCGGGATCTTGTATTGAGCTATGGGGGTCAAAGTTGTACCTATCAGTAGCAGAACTACGGAGTTGAAGACAGTGAAGGAATCGGGGACTCGTGGATAGCGCGCGATTTGAGGGCTCGAAGAGCTTCTGCAGATGTCAATTCATTAGATTCATTTTGATGCTGCCGCATTTGTGCGGAGGCATTTCGAAGAATGTGAAAGAATCTCTGCTTCGCCGTCGCATGGAGTGACAATCGTATGGCGCCGCACTGGTCTCCTGCGGCAGAGCGAAGTCCAGCAAACACGACACCAGAGCTTGCAGACTGCTCTGCAGGCATGATCTGGAGCTCAGCAAGTCCTCCTTGGAAACTCCGGCCGCTTGAAACCTGCTACGGCATAGCGAACCATGAGTAGCGGCACCTTCACAATCGTCGGTCCCAGCAATCGCTCGGTTCTGATCCATAATCCTGGTGAAAAGGCCGATCCCAAAATTCTCCTCTTCGCTTGCCTGATCTACCCACCTCTCCACCTGTGCAGAATCACGCCCTATGGTCCCGCCCGTCTGATCACTCTGTTTTCCATGTGTCTCCTCCCCACTGACCAGATCCGACCATGTCCGTAACGCCTTGCAAGTGTTTTCGGTATTTACAATTTTCCACTGAGTTGACCTTCAAATAATTAGACAAAACACAACTCGTCCTCTTCAATCTCAATCGGTGACAATCTAGTTCCATCTACGAAAAATGCATGAACTCGCTGAGACCTTGAGAATTGGAGAAGCCATTTCGCTCTAGTGGGAATCGGTTCACGTCTGGCTTCATCACCACAACAAGCGACGAGGCAAAAGTACGAGAGAATCATCGCCAGCAATAACAAATTTTCGGGACAGCAAGAAGAGAGAGAGAGGATCGGAAGCAATTGAACAGAGATTGCGGAAGGGGTGAAATAGTCGGAAATGGAGTGATTTTGTACGTACAGGCAACTTCGTGGATTGGAATGTCGGCCGATTTAGCTGGAGTAGGAGCTGCAGCTCCCGGTTCTTCGAACGCCCTCTTCTCTCTTGAGCTGGTTTTTGTAGTTTTTTTATCGAATCGACCCGTGTCAGGCATGCATCAATGATTACTTGTACGAGGCGATAGCTCGTACGTGCCTATCCTCCGAAGATTCTCACATGGGCTCACCACAAGCTCTCAGAAGTACTCAACTCCAGTGTCGCCCTCCCTCACTCCCTTCCTCCCATCCCCGGCGCCTTGGTAGGACAATCACAATCATTGCCAAAAACAGATGCACAGTCTCCACGCTCTTTGTGCCGAATGTCGATTCTAGAATCAATGCCATCGATGCTGTCAACGCAGATCGCCGTCCGTTAGGAATACACCCAATAATGCAGTCGGCTGCTCCAGATTTCTGACAATTTTAGGCCACATTTGTGGTTTAAGCTCTGTATTGTGTTTATTTAGGCGGTTGTTTTTTCCTTAAGTCGAGCAAGGGGTTGATAGTGAAGTTGAAGATTCAGAGATTTGTGGATGAGTAAAATAAAGGTAACCGGAAATAAGGAGATCCACATAAGCAAGGAATTTTGATCAACTGGCCATGTTTGTGCAATGACAGCTGCATATGAAAGTGTATTAAAACATGAGTATGAGGGCAACCGTTAATGTAACATGTATACTTCATCAATCATCTGTATTTGAAAGATTCTTATCATATTCTTATCTTATTCACATTGAACTGTAACATAACATATAAACTGTAATGTGATTGATAATGAGAAGGCTGTAATGATTACAGCCTTATCATGAAGTAAAATATGTCATGTTATAATATATAATATCATATTTAAAATCATAAGTCTAATTATACCTAAGACATGAGCATATAGAAAACATACATTTAACATAATTGATAATTTATTGATATCATTAGTTATCAATCTTTTTTTAAAAAACAAAATGAGTTGTCTTCTAACGTATATAAATGTAAAGATTGTGAAAATTAATGTTCATAAAGAAGAATTTCATGATCATGTTAGAATATTTTTTGAAAAGTTTCTAGTTTCAAGACTAGGTGAAAAAATATACTTTTGCGATATAATCGAAAATTATTACAATCAATGAAGATGAATAATCATTTATAGAATATGTCATAGATTTGATAATTGATTTTTTGTTTAAAAATGATAATTTTATACTCTAAAATTAAGTTACATAGTTTCAATGGTGATAAATTTTAAATTTGAGTCAACATTTTGTGAGGGTCATTATTGTCATTTACAATAATAGCACTTAATACATTTCAATATCGTTACTTCAGAAACAAATCATCGTATCACCTTCTAAATTCAAAGAACTGTTTCACTATAAAAACGAGGAAAAAAACATCTCTATCTTACATTCAAATTTGATATACGATCAAATATAACACGTGTGATGGAAATGTATGAAAATATAAAAAAAGCTATGACTCTTGCTTCCTTTATCAATCATATTTAATTTTAATTCACATAAATTTGAAAAGTATAGATGTGTGTGTTGACTTTTCCTGTCACATACAACTGAAGAACTAATTTTTAACTAAGTTTGCAAAATAATCTATGATTGTCATATCAAAGCTTATCAACTGTGATAATATACGAACACGGTAAGTAGATTGATAATCAATATTACAGATAAATATGCAACATGTCTCGCATAAATCTTTGAGTAGAATGATATATTTTATGTGCGATACATACTTGTCAAATGCAATCCTGAATTTGCATAAAATACATTCTTTAGGTCGAGTCTGCAATTCTAGCTAAAAATAAGGAATAATAATTTAAATCCGTCATTTTTACTCATTCAGACCTATATTGGCAAGCTTACAAGATACAAAAAACCATATACAAACGATGAAGAGCAACATGAGTCTTGCTATACTTAGTTTGAGTTAGCTCTTAGATTATGTCATTGGAACCAATCATAAGTATTATGTGCTTTGACATTATAACTCATTTGTGTGATATATACAAATTTCTCGTTCAATGTGGTTCAATCCACTACACATTGCGCTCATAAATAATCCGTTTCATATATAAAAATGCTAATCAACAGTACTGTAAAAAGGAATGAGTCATAACTTTCTATTCCAATCTCTGTTTTTTTGAACTAATTGAAGAAAAGGAAATAAAAGAAATAGATCGAACATTAAAGATCGAACCCCGATAAGAAGCACTGATACACTACAAATTACAAAGTTTCTTATAATCTCTATGTAAAACTGTCCATAGTGCTCAAATTAACAATTGCAATATTTTTTATTAATTGGAGTAAGATTCTCCACCGCTAGGCAAATATAACACTACAATATTTGGAGAACGGATCCTTACCTTAACTCATTATACTTTCTCTCCTTTCATACAACAAATCGGTCCGGACTATCCACAACAAGGCACATTGATCTCTGTTGAGATGGACCCAACAGTTTTTCACAAACATGATGTCAGATGGTAGAAAACAGGAATATAGCGCGCGATGTTCACCCAATGTGAGCTCCATCTGGAAGTGTAATAAGATAAAGAGCCTTGGATCATCCACTGACAAGGCACAATGATCCGTTGGGATGGATCCCCCAACTTTCTGCAAACAAAACGTTAGAGAAGATGAGACAACAAGTCCAGAAAATTCTTATCACCGACTAAAATCTTCTGCCCCAAATGCTGCGTGAGAGAAAGTCTTCAGGATCAGATTCGAGCCTTGAAATCCGTCAGAATCTCGGGGACGGCTTTTTGATATCTTCGTTTTCATTACTTCAATCACAAATGCTTCTTTATTAGACAAGAAAAGGTTTATGGTTTACAGATTCTTTTGAGTATTAAAAGGTTATGGATCCTCACTGGGCTGGTGAGGTTGATAGCTAGATGAAGCTTAATACTCTGAATGGCCACTTGAGATTGAAGGGAATTTGAAATTTTATGGCTATTGGAAGTTCTGTCAAAACCCTGCAAACATCAACGAGTGTGTTTGAAGATGAAACGTTCACTTTACAATACATGATGATCAAGAGGCTGTTAAGGACTTTGGATCTAGATCGACAAGTGCTTGATAGCAAGAATCTCTTACGCTTGGGATATTTGGGCCAAGTTAATGGATGTTGGTAAGATGTTGGCATTGTGATTGCACATATGACCAAGTTGAATCTCTGTATCTCAAGGTTTGTGCATCAGGCATTACCATTCACCGTCAATTTAAGGATGCGCATCCCCTCAGTAGTTTTTCTGAGAAGTTTGAGTCTCTTTTTCTTTTCCTTAACGCTCTTCTTGGAGAGCAAGTAACGTCGAATTATAAATACATTAAGGTACATACATTTAATACAAGGTTTGAGAGGGGATATAAGGAAGCAACTATGGCTGCTGCTCAAGTTTAGAGCGCATAGAGAAACTGTATCAACAAAGAGCAAAGAAACTGAAAATTGCTACAAATGTGGTGGAAAAAAGTTCATCTGAGTTTTCAGTGCTCAAAGTGGAAGAACAAGAAATGATTAGGCTTTAATTCTTTCAGGCTTGAGCAGAAAGGAAATCCTAAAGATCATGTGAATGATGGGAAGTAGAAAGAGACTGCAGTCTTGGCAGATAAATCTTTAGATATGACACTGATTACAGTTGCATGGTAGCCGAGAAATGAGAAAGGGTGAAATATTTTCGATGGATCTAGATTTCACATGCAATTCTCAAATGAGTCATGAAATTCACCACGAAGAAGATGTTGAAGTACGTATACATTTAAAATGAAGCAGAATCTCAAAATTTCGGACAAAGAAGTATTTCTTTGCACTGTGTGGGGACATTGAACGGGGACAAATATCACACTATGATACCTGAGTCAGATATGTGTCTATTTTTTTCAAACATCTAATAGCAGTGAGCAAGGTTACTCAAGCTTGATTTGATGTGCATACTTGAGGAGACTCATGTACCATAGAAAAAGACCAAATAGTTGTATGCTATGGAGCTCCACATAAGCTATTGGAAGTGAAGTACAAGACGTCATAACATGCTCACCTTACAACTATGTCATCGTTGTGACATAGAAGAATCGAACATCGTTCTGAAACTAATACAAGAATTTTGGAAAGGACGGTGCACGGTGTGAAGTTATACAAAGAATCACTTTGTGAATTTTGAGCTGAGATTAGCTGATTGCGTCTACCTTTTCCATACGATACTCCTTAGCAGCTTTCGACTTCTCTGACACCCAATGAGCTTCTTATGCAAAAGTTGCACCTCCAACTCTTTTGTTCTGCCAAGTTCTAGGGGATCTCTTTGTTCCTTCGAGCTTCTAGGTTGAGAGCATATCATACTTGGAACACACAGGTCACTTTTTTGTCATACTAGATACCCTAGTTTGATTAATGAATATGCATTACTTTATAATAAGACTTATATCTCGTTGATATATTTTGATTACGGTTACAATAGGCCAAAACTACAATTCGAAATACAACAGTGACGCACTTCATAGGTTAACTACCAATACTACAAGTGACATCATTACAGAAAAGGTTTTCTAGGTGTAAAGATATGTGAAGATAATAACCCACCACACGATTTAAAGAAAGTATATTCCAATATTGCTATTAATGGTGTCTGAATACTTCTAGCAAAAAGGATTTTGAAAAGCTACAGTACACACATGGACTATGGGTAGATGACGAATTTCGAATACATATATACGATACAGCGCAGAAATAAATGCATTTAACGCTTGTAAAAGATTCAGAGGAAGGCACGGACAGTTTAGACTACAATATGGGCGAAATTGAAGGAACTGGTTTTCCCTGCTTTCAATGAAAAGCTTTATAAATTTGTGACGGTGTATGCTTGAACAACACTTTAGGAACTCTTAATGCTGACAACCAAACTCTTGTTGAGAAATTTGGCTCCAGCCACCTTTCCCCTCAAATCAGGAGGCAGAAGAATACTACGCCGCTGATCTCCTACCTCGACGAGCAACTCCGTACCTCCCCTCCACTGCACACAACATACCAGTCAAAACGAAGCTCCACTGTTGACAGCTAGAACTGGACGTTTTCGCAAGCACACCACGAGTTCACTTATCAAGAATCAAAAACTAAATCTGTACCTTAAGTTCATAAGATATAAATCAAAGTCAACAAAGTTCCAACCTTCTCTATGACAAGCATGCTGACAGTTCTGGCGATTGACTAACGGTAAATGCATCGTAGAAATATCATGGAGGCTCCGATCAGAAACAAGCAAAACGTGGACGGGACGTCATTATGATGGAAGGAAGAAAGTATACTGACCTGCGATAGCTTGATTTCCGATTTTGCGAAACCAGGTAAGAATAAAGTCACGGTACGCGCGGACTTGTCAAACACCACGCCTGGAGGCGCAGCAGTTTTTTGCTTGCTTTCTAACAAGTCTCCCGCTTGAAACTCACTCAGAACCTTCTTCCAGTCTGGTGGTGCCCTAAACGACAATAAAGGAACCTCACCTAGTGCTAGTGGATCATATTTCTCTCGAACAGAGTCACTCAAAAGGTCTGAGTTCTCTGGTGAACCTACATGCAGGGCACCACTGACATATACTCCAGCCTGGACGGCACAACCCCAGTATCGAAGAGCTGTCTCGCTGGCAAGTTGGCTGCGAAAGTCTGTCACGATATAGCATCCGAATCTTTTAGGATCCGCAAATGTGTCTATGATTTTCTGCAAAAACCACGTTATCAACATCAGAAGACGCACACGACTGCAGAAGACTAAGACCCAAGGAGAAAAGACATGCCTTCACTTGCTCACATTGCAGTGGGACAAGCCTATTTTCTGACTCGCTAAAAAGTTGAGTGCAAATACGCTCCTCTGAGTTTTGACCCGCGGCAGTTAAGTGAAACCCACAGAAAAAATGGAGTCGACAACATTCCAGAGTTCAGCAGTCGATCGGTCGCTCGGTCCCTCTAAGATGGAGGCCTCTACTGCTTTCATAATTGATGGTATTGTCACTCTTCCAGTATCAGTTTTATCAGCGAGACTCCGTAGCCGTCTCAAGTACCATCTGCTACATGAGGTTCAATTTAGTTGAAGCGTGACATAAAGACTTCACCAAAATAATGGTCTGGACAAAATAATGGTTGAAAAACCTG
The DNA here is from genome assembly GCA_037833965.1 of Marchantia polymorpha subsp. ruderalis. Taxonomy (NCBI): domain Eukaryota; kingdom Viridiplantae; phylum Streptophyta; class Marchantiopsida; order Marchantiales; family Marchantiaceae; genus Marchantia; species Marchantia polymorpha. The sequence goes on from AP031357.1 coordinate 3,612,679, forward strand.
TCTCTAACAGTACGAGATACCTCCACAAAACAGTACCTTGGTCTTTGAGGTTAAGAATCTACAATACTCAATACACCGAGTGATACAGATGCAATTATTATTGGGAACAGTATGGCTGCTACAAAAGAGATATACAACAACATCAACAAAGATGACATCTTGAAAGTTCAACAGACAACCTCAGCGGGTTGTTCACGAAAGTAGAAATTGCAAACTCCTACTCGCGTAAACAACCAAAGGTCGAGAGCATATGACTCTAAGCCCAAAACCTCAGCCGGGTGCGTAGGAGCTCTTTCTCCAAAATCTTTGTGCATGCGCTCTATGCAGAAACTTTCAGATCGAAAGAACTAAGATGATGCAAACAGTGAAGGGTCAGAACCTGTAAGTCTTAAGAGTATTTAAGATATTACCTGGCCCTTTCGGGCGCGCCAATGATTCGCAAAATCTCCTCGCTACTGGGTCCATCGTACACTACTACGTCATATTGTTCTGTGCTTTTAGGTCTCAGTTTAATAGAATTTCCTGTGAAGTTTGATAAGCTGTCCAACAAACCAATTGCCAAGAAAGAGTCCATGCCTGGGAGGATACTCAGTTCTTCGCTAACTACCTGCATGACGTTAGAATGTTCGAGGTCGTCAGCTGAAGAGGAAATTGAACCACAAGCATTGCGCACATCTGCATATACACAATCTAAATTTCCAAAATCCTCAAGGCAGTTCCTAGAGCAGAGCAAGAAACTTGTCCAAAACACAAATAAATCACATCTCAAGTGCTTCCTCGTCCTGCAGTGTGGTAACTTCCTAGAGTGGCTTTTGTTTTTCTCAGGTCTTGCAACTAAGATAAGTTGAATCTAACAACTTGCATCATAGATCCTTACGATAAACGACATATATAGAGGCTACAGTGCAGTTACTCCTCCTATGCACTTTAACACTAAAAGGCAAAAGCTGCTGGAAGCTAAAGAGAGAAGTGTCTTTAACATTGAAGACGAAGGAACTAGATTTTGTCGGACACGGTTACGAGTTGGATATCAAAAGCTTCAATGATGACTTTCTGACGAAGTAAATACTTCGAAACTAAAACAGAGAGTACACTAAAATAGGACGGAACGTGCTTTTGAACTGGGAAATGAAAGCAGAACAATCAGACAACGTAGGAAGACGCGTACAGACACTGAGGTGCCTACGAGTACTACTGCATCTACTACTAAGTCATTACAACAAGCTGATGATGATGATTTTCTTGGTGAAGTTCATCACCTCATCAAGAGCTCCTTGGCTAAACTTCAGTTGCGCATCTGCTTTCTTAAGCTGGGACCATGGCTCCACGAGTAGCTGAGCACGGTAGAGATACCAAGTTAGTTATTCACAATTGTACTACGTATCTTTGAACTGAGCAATGGACAAGTTGATAGATGATTAAATAGTGCAACACCAACAGCAATTTCTAACCAGAATGTGGGCTTCTAGCTCCCAGGTTGTTGGAAAAACCGACTATCCTTCTTGGAAAGTTTCTAAAAATTGATAAAGCCTTCACAGCCAGCTACGAATTTTCCTAATACATTTGGCAGTCAACTTAAAATCCCACAAATAAGGTACACTCTGATGCCATTGTTCCGTGAATGAAGTTCCACTTAATTATTACCTTCGTGGATTCGACTCGGAATGCTGAAAGGTAGCCATTTTTCAAGGGAGCAGCATAAGTACCAAGCTTCTCACCCAACAAGAAATCAGCAGTTGGATCCTGTGACTGAACTGCTAGACATGTACGCAAGCCCAGGCTGGCATAGTACTGCACATTCAGCAACGACAGGATTTATTACGCTCCGCACCGCACCCTCCCTGCTTATCTGCGCATACTATCATATTCTGTGAGGATAATTCAAGACGATATTGCGCGCAATGCTTTAGATGCAAATAGCTTCACAGTCCAAAATCCACTGATTTTCGTCACAAGAACTTTAGGAGCGTACACGGGCAGCATACTATCAAGGATAGTACTCCTCTTTCATCCAGCAAAGCTTCACAACTAAAAATTCGCTAATCGCCAAGTGAACTTTATAAGATCTGAAGAGCACTATAGAATCTTAGCCCCTAGCGTTGTTGAGCAAAACGAGTAGATGCTATGTTTGCCAAGCATAATTCACCTCCATACAGTTCTCAATTCAAATTCAGTATCGGCCCACAAACAGAATCTAAAACAAGTAGAAATTGTGAAAATAAAAATTGATTTCTAAATTTGTTCATTGAGGGTGTCATTGTCACAGAGGTATTTTGAGGCATGTTGAGCTGTGAATGTTCAGAATTGTGCGCAAAATTCAAAGCATGAGGAGCACAATGGACAGGGGAACGAATCAGCTGACTAAAAGCTCGGCAAGCTGGGAATTCACAGGGAACTGGAAGGTACCTGAGCGGCCAGCACAGCACAGGTAGTCTTGCCGACTCCGCCCTTGCCAACAAAGGTGACGAGCTTGGCAGGAGAGGGAGGGGCCGCGGGAGAATCGGCAGCACATTTGACAACAACGAAACGACGTCGAGAAGGAGCAAGCTGCGGTAACTTCAGCGGGAAAAAAGAGGACAACGCCATGCGTGCAGCAGCCCGATCGAGCCGACTCTCGACACCAGGAACAGAATTCTAGCACCTGACTGGCATTTCACAATCCACTCCCGCACCTTCCAGAGTCTCGTCCGCAACCCTCTCAACCAGCTCAAAGCCCGCAGCTGGACTCGACGAGCGTAGCTTCCTGTCGAAGCTCACTGCGGTGTTCGACGTCGATGGAGCGAGAGACACTCCACAAATTCGTGACTTGTCACCTGCAGAAAATCGAACCAAACGAAAGGCGAGGAAACGAAGTGCTTCACGCAAGTGGGTCCCCGTGCTATCCATCCAATATTCTCTTTCCGCTTTATCCTCGTCATCGTTCGTGCATGGCGTAGAAGTTGTCTCTCCTCGATAGTCATAGTATCATGCTACTCAAAACTAGACGAAGGTCTAAACTTGTTAATAAATCTTCATTGCCTTGTCACATTTTTTTTATTTAATATTTTGGCCTATCAATTTGATTGCAAGATAGCAACCGTTTATGGCTATAGACTTTTGCAGATATGATTGTGATTACGAATATTTAATAATGTGACAATCTAGAACTGCATAATGAAGTGTAAATTGACTTTCAGCTAGATTGAAATATTTTTTTAAAAAATGATATTATTAATTTATTAAATTAAAATGAATACAAATTTATTAACAAATTTATTTTTTAATAGAATATTAATTAATTTTTACTGATTCATTATTTTTATCAGATATTAATTAATTTTACAAAATTAATTACTTAGATTTTACAAATTTCTTATTTTTAAAAGTTTATTAATTTATTTTCATTAATTTTTATAGATAATTTTTTATTTTTTAATTAATTTTTTTAATAAAATTTATTAAATTTTTAATTAATTATTTTGATATTATTATTAATTTTTATTAATTCAAGTTTTTAAAGGTTATGAGTAATTTTAATTAATTTTTAATTAAGTTTTTTTTAAATTTAAAAAATATCTATTAATTAATTTTTAAATATATTATGTATTAATTTTTAGTAATTGAATATGTTGAATATATTATATATTAATTTTTATTAATTAAATATTTTGAATTTATTAAAGATTAATTTTTATAAATTAAATTTTTTCAATTGATTAAAGATTAATTTTTATTAATTAATATTTTCATAGATTCTTGATTAAATTTTTTTCATTAATTATTATTTTTTATTTATTTTGTATTTTAATTAAACATAATTGTATGAAAATATTCATTAATATTTTATTTTATTATTTATTTAATATTTAATTCTTCTATCTATATTTTTACAGATCTTAAATTTCCAGAACGAAATATATACAAGCTCTATTGATCTCATATTACATACAAAATGCAAAATAACCTTGATTTTATTTTTATTTTAGCAAAAGTGATTACATGACATATAGATTTGACTCTTACTTTTGGTTCTTCATATTTAAAATGAATCTTTTAATTTGTTATATAGAATGTATATAAAATTACATGTAAGATTTTTTCATCATCAATAGTAATTTGTTATAATTATATTCAAATTTAAATTTGAGTGTAAAATTCAACTTCTAAAGTTGCATTCACAATTTCTAAAGAAGCAAGTTACATTCCAAAGATGCAAATAATGTTATTATTAGATAGAGTTTCAGTGTTTGAGCTTTGTTTAAATCATATAATCTTATAAAATAAAAAAACCTCAATTGTAAGTAATTATATTTAAAAACTAAAATAAACTAGGATTGATAATCAATACATGAGATTTTTTCTTCCAAAAATTTGACTAATTTTAATAGTCAATGCTTATTATTTTTATGGGTTGATTGATTTAAATTGATCAAAATTAAATCCTGTGTGCAAAATCTATTGTCTTTCAATTTATATTTTTATTATTTTACTCAAGATAATAATCCAAGATTTTTATTTTTCATCTGACTCTATCGCATTGTGGTTTGAAATTGATATTTTTTTAAAACTATAAAGTTTTTGTTTGAAATTATTTGCAAAAACTTGATCATCACATAATTTCATGTTCATGCTAAAATTGTTTTCATTTGTAACATTCATAATATTTTCAAATTTTCAAATTTTTATTAATATATGACTACACTTAGTTGGGTTTAATATAATTATATAAGATGTGATTTAAATTTATTAGTATATGGATTTAAAAATAACTTTAAAAAAAATAAAATCATTTTTTAAATAAAAATTTGGAATTTATTTTTTAACTTATATTATTATCTAGTAATAAAATTAAAATTATTATTTGAGAAATATTCATTATCTTTGTGCTATAATATATAAATTTTGAAAAAAAATTAAAGATATGAATCAGGTGAATACATGTTAATATTGTTAATTAATTTTAAATAAAAATTAATATATGCGTAACACTTAAATTTGATATAAATTTGATGTGCTATGGGAGAATATTTTAGAGATAATGGAATGCACGCATTAATAATCTATGATGATCTGGGTAAGCAATCACTGGGGTATCGCCAAATGTCATTATTATTACGTTGACCACCTGGTCGTGGTTCTTTGAATTCGACATAAAAATCTGCTTCAATTTCATGGATCAACACAAGCTGGTCTATACATTTAAAAATTTATGTATAATCATAAAATTACATTTTAAATGAGCACATTGGCAATCTTATTGACAAAAATATTAGAAGTTTTAAATTTTCAAATTTTTTCACCAATGAGGTTTATTATATCTTATGAAATAAATCTGAATATTTGTTATAATTGCATAAAATTATGAAAATATTTGATAAAATATTTGAAGAAAAATTTCAAATGAAATTGTTTTTAAATTCATGATAATTTTTTTTGGACATAAACTTTACCAAACTCAAAATGGGTCTATGATCATTGTAGAAAAATTACTTGAAAAAAAAATATTTATCCAAATTTTTATTTTTTTAAGATTATATGTTTGTAAGCTACATTAGGTATTCAAATTGTTTAACTTTATTTGTTGTTGTTTCAAATTTTAAACTTTTATACTTTGAGTTCATGTTTTGTAAACATATTTTTTTTTACTCCTTTTGGTAGGTAATTTTAAACATAATTTCCATTTCATATCTTTCATTTTTTTAATCAATGAATAAACACATAAATAATTATATGTTATGATTCTAGTTGTTTCAACAAAAAATTTATCTTAAATGTTACATTACTTTCATCAAGTCGATCTAAAAGATATCAATGATATAATTTTTTAAGGATAAAATATTCTCCCTTAAAATTAAATTTATAACTGCTTAATTGATATACTTTGTCAATATTACAGTTTTTAATCAAATACATATATTTATTTATTGAATAGAAATTTAATATATTTATAATACTTTCAACATAAAAAATCTAAATATATTTTTAATTTAAATTTTTTAAGCAATTTTAGACAATAAAACACTACATTTGAATTTATACATAATTTAAGCAGTTCTATTGCGTTTAAAGATATAAAAAATGATTAGTTTTTTTTCAGGAAATAACATTTTTAACTCGATTAAAAAAAGGTAAATGAAAATAAGAATAAAATCTGAACATCAAAGAAAATATTCATTTTTTTGTAACAAAAATTAAATCTTAATGTTAATTATCCAAAGTGACTTTAATTATACAATAAAATATAATAAATCAAAAAATCAAAAATCAAAACATTGTTGATTGATGAGATCTTATTTTTTGACATTTATTAATTTCAAGAACTAATTAAGAATTTTTTATTTGAATAAGATAATTGATTTTTGAATTTAAATTTAAATTTAATAAAAATATTGATCATAAAATTATAATAAAATTAAGAAAGTCATTTTTAAAATTGTATTAAATTTAAATTTAAATTTTAAATCCAATTTTAAATCCTTTAAAATTAATTTTAACATAAAATTTAAAGATTTTAACTGAATTTGATTGAAAATTAATTTTTATATCCAAGTTAAAATGAAAATGAAATTTAAACTTCTCAAAATTTCAGCTTTAAAAACTTTGCAAAATTACATTTATTACATATAAAAATATATTATTAAAAAACATAGATAAATTGAGATGATTAAAATTAATATTTATATAGTCAAAAAGAGAGTAGAAGTATGAAAAGTATTCACGAGCCCAAAATTTGAAATGGACAAAATTGGAGAGAGTATAGAGCTTGGAAATCTTTTGCATTAAATTCCAACCGCGTTCTTATGAACTCGGCTATGACCTTGACGAACAAGTACAATGGATAGGACATTGTTTGGATTCGACTGCAAAGTCCATCAGAATCACGCCATCATCTCAGCTTTTTGAACACTCACTTTTAGCCAACCAGTAATTCAATTGACTATGTCATGCCTGAAGCCTACTTCTTACTTCGGCTTCTTCACTGTTGTACACCAATGAAAAATTCATCATAATCACGCCATTGTACTCTATATTTTTTGAGCATGCCTGAACATAGCTTTTTGTTGGATATCGTATCCCTTAAAAAAATAAGATCTCCAAGCTCCTCAGCAATAGAGTCGACACCAAGCATATTTAATTATAAAATTTATTACATAAAAACATATATTGTTAAAATACATGGATAAATTGAAATGATTAAATTAATATTTATCTTATCAAAAAGAGAAAAAAAGTATGAAAGTTTTTTCAAAATCTGATATTTTTGATACAATTAAAGAAGGTGTTTAATCATAAAAAACAGTAGAAAAAGAATTTTTGTAAGATTATGTAATAAAACTTATATATAATATATCTAAACTTACTTTCTTGCATGTTATAAAAAAATAATGTTATATGTTAAACTTGAGACGAAGAATCTGCAGATAATGTTGTTAATAATATTTTTGAAATAAAAGCTTGATGTCAAAAAAATGTAATTATTTCACATTTAATTTACATTTTTTTAATAATAATTTTATTAAAAAATACTTGAATTTATTGATTTGCGTTCAATCTAATAATGTTAACTTAAAATACAAAATATTAAAAATTATTTGGAAAAATCTGTTTGAAACAAAAATTAAAACTAAGTTATCAAATTTCTCACAATAAATTGCAATCTTGCAATTAAGAATATGTATTCATGTATTCAATTGCATTTAAAACTAATCCACATGATTTTTAATTTTTATTTCAAATAATACTCTCAAATTTTTGAGAGTAAAGTTTGCTTCTTATCATAGTTATATCATATTGCAATTTTTTTGATTAATTTCTTAGACTCATTTTTAGATAAAATAAAATGTTTTTTTTAATGTTTTATTTTTTATCACTTAATTTTGATTTTTCAATTATGATTTTTGCATCAATTTGCAAATATCAATAAAAACTAAATAAATAAAAATATATTGAAATTCTATTTAAAAAAAAATTAATTTATAGAAATTTCAATGTTACAATGTTATTGTGAAAAATTTCATAACGTTCTCAAATATTTTAAAACATGAATCTAAATTCAAATTTTAATATAATTTAATTTATTGTTAATTTTTTTGAAAATTAAATTGTTGAAAATATTTAAATCACTACTAGATTAATTTTTGAAATAATTTAAATTAACTCATTTACTCAATGAAAAATTTAAGCTTTTTTGTCAATAGTTTTGTTTTTATAATAATAAATTTTATTAAATATAATGCAAAGTATCTTATGCTTATCGTTAAATATTATTAGCAATTCTTTTGATTGCTTTTATTTATGATGTGTTATTATCATTTTTTACATCTTATTTTAAGGTTGTTTTTTTAAATTACACATTTTTTAATTTGATGAAATCATTTTTTTCTTGTTTCATTACAACCATCATAGTTTATCAAATACTATTGTTGAAATCATTTTTAAAATTTTTTATAAATTTATTCAAACGTTTTTTTTGCCTTATTACATTCATCACCTTGAAATATATATTTTTTTGGAAAATTTTCAAAAATATTAATTTCTTTGATTCTTACATTTGACGCTTTGTATCATTAAATTTTTTTTTAATTTATAAAATGTTTGTAATCTCAAAAATAATTTTTTTTTACATTTATCTTGACATTTTATGTCAATATTTGGATTTTGGGTCTTGGTATACACATTTTGATTTGAAGCTTAATAGCAAAGTTGATAACTAAATATGAATAATACAAAGATGTAAATTAAAATCATTAGTCATAGATTGCATTGAAATATGTTATAATTTAAAAATTTTGTGCATTTTCTTCAATATATAATTAATTTTGGACTAAATGTTTTTAATATATATTTCTAAATTTTTTTAATAACTTTATTATCAGAAATATTAAAGGAAATTGATTTAAGGACATTTAAAAAAATAAAATGATATAGATTTTTGAAAGTTTTTATGAGTTGAATCAAGCTTGTTGTTAGCATTTATCTCATGACTTGAGCAAACTAGGGCAATGTTTGTATAGATGAAATTTGTTAGATTTTCTACTAGATCCAGTTAACGTTTCTACTAATATAACTTGGGATGTTCTGAGCTCATTTGAAAATTTTTTGCTCAATTGTACAAGAGAATTTTGAAAGGGAGAGAGAAAAAGAACTTGTATTCACGTTGGCAACAGAGATGAAGTAAAGCTTCTTGAGTATCTTGTCTACTAATACATAATGATTGAGAATATCTGGTTTTTTTGACATTTGATATCAAAGCAGATCTTGGATTTATCTCAAAAGTTTCCATGAAATGTTGATGTTTTGATGACCAATAGTTTGCATTTTGGCATTTTCATTTCGTGGCATGATGCAATGTGTTTTTTTGAAATATTTGTCAATTCATGTTGTAGTTCTTTAGACTTCTATCATTTTGAGACAAATTTCGTAAAAATCAACTTTGTGAGTGAAACGTTATGGACATGTGAAGTTCAGGTTTTGATGTAAACCATCATGAAAGCTTGTTCAAGCTTTTAGGTAAACCAGTTTTCAATTTTGTTTATGACATTTTAACCATTTGGACTGAGGACCTGGGCTGGAATGTGTTGGAAAGAAACCAATATCAAATCTTTGATTTGATATGTGTTAAGCTACAAGTCGAATGTAACAGTAAAGATCAAGATTGAAATTCATTCAAAGATGAGTATAACTCTTTAAAAGAAAGTATCTTTAAAATCAGGTAGTGAACACAGTAATCATGTTACTACAACCTTCACCCAAACCTTAACCCCCACTCTTGTGCTTTGTAATCCAGATGGAAGCCCTCGTAACTCAGAATCCTATTCTCCCACGACACAAATGTCACACACACCCCTTAGGCAGCTCGGTTGCCTCAAGGAGAGTCTGGTTGTTTATCTGCAAAGCGAAAAAGCGGAAATTTATGGCGGACATAAATGATAGAATGAGGTAGGAAAGATTGCCGTAGGAAGTTTGAGTTGTTAATTTGACTTGATTGCATGTCAAGAGGCCTACTGATGCGACCAAGTTGTGGGAATTGTGTGACCACTTAGATAACACAAGTACTTAGACCTAATACATATCTAGTTTCATATATGTTTTATTTTCTCCTTTATAGACTACGAGTTTTAGTTTTTCTTCGATTACAAGAGTATCTATGCTTTAGATCTGTTCTTAGGAATTTCCACAGATAGAATATATGATTAGTGTAAAAATGAAACTCTCAGAGTCAAGGGGAATATTGTTAGCGTTTACTCATGACTTGAGCTAACCAGGGTTCGATTTGTATAGACTGACCTAGTTGAAGTTTCTACTGCTTTGAGATCATTTTGGAATATATCTCTCATTTGTACGAGAGTATTGAAAGAGGGAGATAGAGATTGTACTCACATTGGTGGCGAAGATCGAGTAACCAGAGATCGAGTAAAGCTTCTTGGTTATGTAATCTACTCATACACAGTAATTGAGAATACACGGTTCTTTTAGTTCTTCCTGATCTAATCATATATTATTGAAACTATTTTTTATTAAAATTAATCAATTAAGAGAAAATAAGTAAGAATAAAATGCTTTAGATTTTTGAAATTTTTTTATGATTTGAATCAAGCTTGTAGGTAATAATATGCAATATATAAAATGTTCATGAAACCACAAATTTTTTATCAAGTGTGATTAATTTGTGTGTATAAATAAAAAAGGTAAATATTGATAACTTCAATCTTCTTGTTCAGGTAGTTTATATAAAGAATTTTTTTATTTTTCTAATGCAAAACTTTGACAATGAAAATTGCAGAACAAAAGAAAAATTTAATAAAAAGTAAAGATTTGAATTTAGTTAGGACTATATTAGTTATGAATACTCACAAATTTTTGACAAAAAAATTCAACAAGTTCAGAAAAATAATTTTGACATGTGCTTAACAAGTTTAATATGATAGTTACAAAACATTAAAAAATAATGACATCATAATTTTATTTCTTATAGCTTAATATTTAATTCAGGATTTGAGATTAAAAGAAAGTTAATTGTAATTACTCCATAATAATATCATGGATAATCTAATGTATTTGATGATGTGTACAAGTCTGATATTGCTTTAATAAAGAACAAGGTGATGGATTTAATATCAAAATCTTTAATAGTCTTTGATAGTGTGTTAAGTTTAACTCTAAATTATGAAACATTCTGATTTGTTGTTTGAGGGTTTACGAGATGATAGCAAAATTGATATATTTATACTTAAATTGGACAAAACAAGATCTACAGTCAATTATGTATTTTAGTCAAAAGTGAATGGATTGATTGAACATTTCTTTTACATTATGAAATAACGGACAATAATAAAAGTTGAATATGTAGCAGCAATTTTATTTCATTTTTCTTTTACTCAACCTAGTGAGATTAAAGCAAGATATTATAAATCCTCATTATGATAAACTGAGTGTGTTAAGATAAAGCATAGGAAAGTTTGATATCATTTTGTCAAAGATGTAGCTTTTGATACACTATATGAGCTATAATATGGTTCTATTTATGTCAGAAAAGATAAATATTCATAACTGAAGTAAAACTTGAGTTATTTTAATCCTTCTATACCCACGTGTTGGAGTTAAAATATATAAATATTTATACAAAATAAAAATAACTTCATGTTGCTAATCCAAACGCGCTCTGGCCAGGCGCACACTAAAAACGTTTCCAACACCTACAGCAGCTCCCGCTAAAGCAATGGTAGCTGCTCCTGCTCCAAATAATTTGTGGCTAGTACTCATATTGTACAGAACAAAAATCCGAAATAATGATTATTCTTACTACTGCTCGACGGTTGTGGAGTGTGGCAATCGAAGACTGTTTAATATTAAAGTCTAAAAGAAATCGACTATTGTGATGCCATATCACATATTAATGTCATTTATAATTATTTCATCTAGATTTTAAAAGTGGAGGAGAAGAGGGTGAATCAGTTTGTTTTGGATAAGTTTTGCAGTCCACTTGCCTCTTGTGTGTTTTTTCTACAACGATAGTACGAATGCCAAATAACATAATATTTGAGAGTGATTTATTCAATGATGAACAAGATCACGCACAAATCATGCATGTGGAAGAAAGACCGCTGTCTTCGAGTTTGACACGGACACCAGTCGCATGACCAATTCATCCAAATTGATGACGCACATCATACGTCCTCAATTTTATCATCTTATCAAATCGTTATTTGTTCGTACGTGTCGTGAATTTGGACTACTTTGGCCATTGACGTGGCAATGAAAGGAATATTGGCTTCGTGTTTCCTTGTTCTGTAACGGGGAAGCCCTTTAGTGCCGAGTACTGCATCACACCTCAAAAGCATGCCCGAACCAGATCTATGCCCACTTATTCTCCGCTTGTGGTACCCGGAACCGAACGATATCCAAAGGGACAAAACCGAAAGCATGCCCGAACCAGATCCATGCCCACTTATTCTCCGCTTGTGGTACCCGGAACCGAAAGATATCCAAAGGGACAAAACCGAAACCCGAAACGAACCCAAGTCGCCTCTGAATTGATACCCGACTGACCCGAATGAACTCATCTCAATCGTCATTGTCACCTATGAGAAACCTCGAGAATAATGTACGAAGAGAACAAGTGCGATTAGCACTGTGTCAAATCAAAAAGTACTCCACGACCTTTGTACAGAGTAACCCTAATTTACATTTTTAAACGTAACTCTATTTCTAAACCATATTAAGAAAAGTTCAACCCGAAACCTAACCGGACCTTTCTAGCTTGGTCCAAACCCGAACCATACCCATCGGTTCGGGCGGGTTTGGTTCGGGTTTCGGGTATGGGTACCCGATGCAGTACTCTGCTTTAGTGTCTGCTCTGACCAATATGGCAACTACACTTTTCCTCTTGCCAGATTGCAGATAATCATGAGTAGATCTAAGAAACGTTGGGAAGGTGCCGTCAGTGTACCGTACCTACTGTCCCTTTTCAGAACAACAGCAGATCTCTGTTGCTCGACGAGAAGGCCACTATTCTTCTTCGGCACTCAAAAGTACCTCCTGTCCCTTCGGAGTCTATGGCTGATAACGAGCTGTCCTCAGACTACTGGATGCACACAATCTATTCGAACCTTAGCGTTTCTGCTGCATCTGCAGAAAGCAATTTGTAAGGTCTTAAATTCGCTTTCAGTATATTATAAATATTACGTACCTCAATTTTCTCGTGTGTCCGCCCGTTTTCTATTAGATTCACGAAGTGAGACGCATTCGTTAATCGTCAGAACTCTAAGTCGGTCAAGCGGGGGTGGTCGACGATGGTCACATTTGCACTCATGCTCGGCCATGGTTGGTAGTTTGGAGTAGACCACGACGTCGCTGTGGCTCCCAACCTTCATCTCTATAGCACGTGCAAATATGCGTGTTTGTCATGAGGCATGAAGCTCGTGGGAAAATAAGCCACAGACCTGCAGGACATGTTTGACAATGTGATGCTGCCCGTGTCATCCGTTTCGTTCCTCCCTGTACGTTTACTGATACTTTTTGCTGTACTAATTGGCCACCCCGTTGTCCTTCTGTTTGCGCAGCCGGAGAGTAGGACTGAAAAGACTGGGAGCAAAACGCAGATGGAGGGAAATGGGTGTGTCAGAGAAGACCATCGATGAAAAAGGGAGAGAAGATATTTTAACCGAGAGAACGGGCAGACGGAGAAACAACGCAGCGAATCTGAGGTTGAGATTGAATGTAGTACACCCCAGATAAGCAGATGGTTCTTGATTTGATACAGTACTTATGTTGTGAACAACGTATAGTACTTCAATGTACCACGAACCACAAAACAAGCTCAGTGAAGCAATTTCGTAAGATGTGATGTCCAGTCTACTCTTCCGTATCACATATTCCTCAACGAGAAGGTTTAGGTGTGATAGTGAAGCGTTTAAAATATTAGAAGGCGGGTAGGAAAGAAAACCTCGGGCCATGTAAACAAGATAAATTTCTCAGACTTGAGAATGTGGTGCGTAGGAAGGGAGGCTTATGAATGAGTTTGAAGAACCTTGCAAATAGATTTGATAGCTGCTTAAAAGGTTTTGATTGATGTTTGTCTAATGGCGAGATATAGTCACTTATCATGATTATAATATGCGGTTGAGTTCGCAGATGCATAATATTCTTCCTCTATTTGAAACGTGCTTCCTGCATTCCGAGGCTAGTATGTAATAATGTTCAGACTTCGTGAAAGAGTTTTAAGCCAATCGATTGAAATTTCCAGCATCTTGGGAAGAGAGACATCAAAAGTATAATGTATAGTGTAAAAACTCACTTGCCGTAGTGGAAGAAAACTTTCTGCTGTGGCTGCATCTCAATACCAATGATTGGATTCGACAATAAACATGTTCAAAATGCGTCGATTAGAGCAATTGTGACATTTTCACTTTAGGTTTCATAAAAGATGCAGTCCTCTGGAATATTATACAAAATTTTCATACAAATAATATGCCCCCTCTTCGTCTGATCACTCTGACATATTTCGAACTATAGTTCATGGATTGGTAGCCTTTTGGCGGATCATCAGTTTGAGCACTTTGCTATATCTCAAATAATAGTTCATGGACCGGAAATTGCAGCCTTTTGGCGGATCATCAGTTTGAGCATTTTGCTATATCTGAAATAATAGTTCATGGACCGGAAATTGCAGCCTTTTGGCGGATCATCAGTTTGAGCATTTTGCTATATCTCAAATAATAGTTCATGGATCGGAAATTGCAGCCTTTTGGCGGATCATCAGTTTGAGCACTTTGCTATATCTCAAATAATATTTCATGGACCGGAATTTGTAGCATTTTGACGGTTCGATTTCGATGGAGTGTACAAATTGAACCTACTTTCCGATTCCATGCCATAGGTAACTTGAGTCTGGGGTTTCTGAATGTCGTGTGTGGACCTATTACCTCGATGGGTATCAAATGACCTCAAATCTCATCCATTCATACCGCATGACGTAGAGTCACGCTTTTGAGAATGTTCGTCGATGAGTTCTGTGACGTGATGACCCCTGATCCAAGACGTGTGTCCAAGACGTGTGTCCGGTGGTTGCTCCCAAAAGCAATAGGACTAGACCCTGCAAATTCCCCTTGAACCCACATCTGAGTTTGGGATGAGAGTTTTGGATGGCTTATCACTTAGAGAGTTCAACTCTTAAGTTAGGAGAGTATGAAGTGTGAAAGAGAAACTGTGCAGTAGCCCACATTCCTGAATACTCTCCTGGCGTATGTGAGCACAAAAGTGAAATGGTGGCTCCATATCAATCAAAGAAATCTTCAAACTATCTTTCCCCAGGCAGCCAATCAGTGGGGATAGATATTTGCCCCTTTGGGAATGTGGTACAGAAAAGGACGAAGTCCGACGAACTGTATGCGATCGGTTTTGGTCTTTCATTTCGGTCAATACTTTTGGCAGTAAGTCAACTTCTGACCCAATTGGTCTCTTTGCACATGGTCTTGTGTGCTCGTCGGGTGAGTTCACTCCTCCCACTTCTTGTCTTCGCCGTCTCGCTGCAAGGCCTTGAGATTCAAGTGCACACAAATCTTGGAAACGGACATCTGTCCGTACCTCGCGAATCTTCTAACGCCAAGGAGCTTTGACGTTCATATTCTTTCTGCAAATGTATCCATCTCCTCACATTCGCGAGATTTGCTTCGATGTGATCCGTGAAAAGTAATTTGCTTGATGGGACCCTCAATCTTAGTTTTATCCGATGGGACTCCAACGACGGGTTTAGCTTTACCCGATGGGAACCCAACGACGGTATGCCGTTGGCGTTAGCCATAGTTCCTGTAACTATGATTACTACTAGTTACAATGCAAGGATTATAATCAGACATCAATCCACCAAAAATTATAATCAATCATTTTTTAAAATTTTTGGTGGATTATCACGGGAAAAAAATCGATTTTGCCCGAAGTGCAATTTGTTGTGCTTCAATTCTCACGATCGTATCTCGCGGATTTCTCGCTTCTTCCCGCCTGCGCCAGCATCCTCCTTCCAGTAACCCTGCGTATGCGACACCGACGAGGAAAGTGGTCTCTAAAACTCAAGTCGTTATTAGAACATGGGTTACACTGCATCATTCATGGGGTCCCCTGAAGGTTCCCATCAAGCAAA
Organism: Marchantia polymorpha subsp. ruderalis; assembly: GCA_037833965.1. NCBI lineage: Eukaryota > Viridiplantae > Streptophyta > Marchantiopsida > Marchantiales > Marchantiaceae > Marchantia > Marchantia polymorpha. The sequence continues at coordinate 3,628,796 of AP031357.1, forward strand.
TCTCTCACTCACACTCCCAGTACTAATTAATTTCTGTTTGTTTGAGTTCCGAATTAGTGTTCGCCGAAGTTAAGCGAACTTCAAAATATTTGCAATCGTACATATTTACCATTGATAAATAGACGGGAGTAACGAGCGAATAAATTCTGCATCTATTATAAGGATGTACCTACGTCTGTATTTTCATTTCAGTCCCATTTCTATCCTACTTATCTAATCTCTTAGAACCTACTGCATTAATTTTATGAGAATAAATTAAAAGATTATCAATTGGGAGGGGAGGGGAGAGGGGGAGTGTTTAAATAATCAATCTCAATATATGTATGTTTGGGGATGAAAATTATGGGAAGCTTCTCAGTAGATGTACATGCTCTTTTATCAATATTTGTGTGAAATATAGAGCTCCAATTTCTCTCCTAGTGACATCTAAAACCCAGATTGATACACTTTGTATGATGCCTCGAAATCATTTTCCCTCCCATGAAGAGAAATTTTGAAACCAACGTAAAGCGGATGCTTTCCTAACGTCAGAAGGTTTGGTGAGGAGATCGGATATTGTACAGTAGGCTGAATTTAAAAACCTAGCGAATTTGACCAATTATTATTATATTAACCACTCCGACATCTTCTTTGTAGCCATTTGGCCACTGGTTGGGTTGTACCCATACTGAGCAAGTGCACCACTGAAACATGCGTAAACATTATAATTATACCACGTGGTATATAAACGTGACAAGGATGGTCATGATATTGAAAACCGTTTTTTGTGATACATGCATAACATATTGTTCAAATGATTGTACAAGTGGTTACCATCTCAACAGTGTTTCAAAGCATTATTATTTATACTAGCATTTGTTGTCCATGTTTAATTGATAGGAATTTTAAAGAAATCGTAACGAAGCTATAATTGATTTTCTTCCAGATATGATTTATTGAGACATCATTTCATCAAGTTTTGAAAATTGCTATTACAAGATGACGTTTAAAGGATTGAATAGATATTTGCGATGAAATTAATATCTTAAAAACTATTTTTATACATTAGTTTGCTTAATATGAATGTAAAATATGACAACGATCTCATTTATTTTCCCCTCTCTGATCACTCTTTTTGCCAAATGTAGGATATGTGTCAACGGAAGAATTAGTTTTATCAGTAGAGTTACAACATTAACTCATTCTTCTTTGTTTTACTTTTTTGACTGTTCATTGAACTCTACGTCCACGGCCCACTAGATGGATGTATCACCAATTTTACCAAGATGTGAATCTAATCTAATTAAATCCAACTAATTATTGTAAAAATAGTTGTCCTCCAAGACTCCAAATTGTCCTCTCAAGACTCAACATCACATTGTTACCCCCAGTTAATAAGCGTGGATTACTTTACACCTTTCGAGGGGAACTAGCCAGGTGTCTATTAGTGTGGCCTACACAACGTCCTAGGCTTAATATTTTATAGCCTTTGCGGCTTGTCACAAACTTGCATCGACGCTGTTGTCAGTTGCCTCACCCCCGTCATCTTGGAAAATTCTTCTGTGTCAGTCTGCGACTCGAGAGTGTTATTCACAAGCGGCTCAAGCAAATACGAAATCATGTGATTACAGCAGTCTGGACCACTGTAATCACAGACCAGACTCTCGAGGGAGGGGGGAGAATCCAATTCAGCACATGATCCCGAATTTATGGCATCTTTCACTTTTCTGCTTCGTAAAGGTACATCAAGTTTTCCTCACAGAAGTGTCACGGTAATTTCCAGCGTACACATTTGTCACCCACCCAGAAAAGAAGGGTGCATTTATGACATCGCTGACAAGCAATCTCGTGCGAAGAAGACAGATATCCCGCCGGACTGAGCTTCTGTGGAGAGTATAAAACGCAGCAGGCCTCTACTATGTGGCATATCGAAGGAAATCTAACACGCAGCCATGGGTCTCCGAGCAGTAGTCGAACTTGTTCTGATCTGCGCGGTGCTTTTCAATCTTGGAGAGACGGAGGCCCAGTCTCCATATGAGCTGCAAGTAAACACGGGCAGTGTTGTGACGAGCATTGATGACGATAAGTTCCTGTGCGTAACTCTGGACTGGTGGCCTGCGGCCAAATGTAACTACGGACAATGTCCATGGGGAGAAGCCGGACTTCCATACCTGGTATTGACACTTCCTCGTTTCCCCGCACTTAGCCGCCATGCTAAACTCTTGAATGTTAGATTTCAGGATACGTAACGTTTCCATGTCCTGCAAATTCTGTACATTGCATGCTGATCCTACTACAAAGAAATCGTGGGACAACCTCCTGATTTCGGTAGCTGTACTCATATACGAGGAATGTAGACTGAGTTGTCTTTCTCTAGCTGCTGAGTTCATGAACCTTGGCAGAAAGTCTGTGTTAGCACAACGTCTCCTCTTTCTATTGGTTCGATATATCTTTCATGTATCACGAGTGCATGTCCATGATCTGAGAATCCAAGTGTCTGGTACGTATGATTCTGAACACCATCGCTGAAACTGGCATCAATGTCTTGACACGTGGGCTTTCTAGAGCGCTATATTATCGGACCCTCTTAGCAAGTCGTCTTTGTCAATTTGGTAGACCACGAAGTTGACCGATTTCTCATTTGCTTAATGTGCAGGATCTCAAGAACCCGCTTTTACACGAAACTATGAAAGGTACTTCTCAATCCGGCTCTCAATCTCCTCTCTGTGAGCCACGAAGATAAGTATGCATGCGTGTGTCTTCTTTTGCCTGTCGATAGCATGGATTTGGCTCACGAAATGCTAATGGCGACCACACATTTCCGTCACGTGTACAGCGCTGCATCCGTTGACGGTCAGAGCCGGCGGGACGCTGGCGAATTTGGTGGTCTACGATATCGGCCAGCTGATTCCGGGAGAAGAGTGCAAGCCTTTCACCATGAATGGATCTGCTTTGTACAATTTCACCGGTGGATGCCTGACCATGCAACGCTGGGACGAGCTCAACGAATTCTTCATCAAGGCCGAGTGAGTACTTATCCCACATGTTTCTTTTGCCTAGTGCGACTTGACTTCCTCCCACATAATAATGATGTGTCAGCAGTCGTGAGATTCTTCCAGCAACTGGCTGGAAATTATTCGCTGTACTTCTTCGAGTCAATTGATATTTTGAACTAGATAGCCTTTTCGATTCATCACTTGGTCGTGCAGCTACGTAAAGAAAATAGTAGACTGTATCTTGTACGTCTTCAAATAAAATATTTGACTTTAGCCACTTCGCTAAAAGTAGGGTGGGGTAGGCGCAACGTGAAACCCACGTGGCATGGAAGAATGGAAGTGTCGTGAAGAGCTTACAATGCTTGTGCTGAGTTCCATGCAGGGTTCAAGTGGCCTTCGGTATCAATAACTTGTATGGCCGATCGAAGGAGAAGGCAGACCACAATGTCACTGGTCCTTGGGATCCCAGAAACACTTATGATCTGATCAAGTACACTCGCGACAAAGGCTATCCAGTATTTGCCTGGGAGTGTGGTGAGCAACCACAACTACGATGCATACTCTTTTCCTGCCCAGAAGGCTGTTTTTGATGAAAGGAGTCTTGTAGACCCTCCAGATTCGGAGACTGCAATCAAGAATTTATCTCGATAGTATTCTCTCATCCAGTCGATAGAAAGTGAGGAGCATAGGTTCATATGTTTATTCCTAACTTCAGCCATTTCCTTTGCTGTATTCTTCACAGGTAACGAACTTTTGGGATACGCAATTGAGAAAGTTATAAATCCATATCTATATGCTGAGGATGTCATGAAACTGGATGCCATTGTGGACGAACTTTATAAAGATTCCCCCACAAAGCCCCTGGTTATTGCGCCAGATTCGATCTACTTTATTAACCAGACAGAGCTCCCGGATTTCTTGCAAGCGGCAGGGGCAGGCAGAGTGGATGTAGTAACCAATCATTACTACAATTTGGGTGGAGGTTTGAGCATTGCAACCATTTACTCTTGTTATGAATATGATATGATTGGACTCTTTTCTGTATAATGCATAAGTTGAGAGCAAGAATGCGAAGTTTCTTTCTTTCGGACTGGATATCATAAGGTTCAGTTGAATACCAGGCCAGGACATTTCATTCACGCAGGCATGATGTAAGGAGACCAATCTGTTGTTTAGATTGATATTAGATTGATATATGTATAAAACTTGACCGGCTGCGTAAAACGCGGATGGACGAAGTCGAGTCTTATATCTGAGTCCAGAATCAGTTGAAATAGCTTACAGAAACGACAACGTTGAGCTTTTAGAGATAAGTAAGTATTTTGTCAACACAGCATTTCAAGCTTGACATATTTTGTTTCAAATTTTGCAGGAGATCTGAGTCCAGACCAGCTGATTGCAAATATTCTCGATCCATCCTATCCAAATGACTTAGAGAAGATTTACCAAGCTCTACAAGATGTTATGAAAAAGCATCCAGCCTCAGAAACTTGGGTGGGCGAGGCTGGTGGCATCTACAACAGTGGACGCCACGGGGTCAGCGATGCTTTCATCATGGCTTTCTGGTATGATTCAGTTCAGAGTTCGCAATGTACTTTCACAGTTTTGTCCTCTTCCGTATCTTCATTCTGTCATACGTCTACTTTGACTGTGTTTCTTACCCTGAATGGATGCATCACCATACAATCAAATACAATGCAGAGAGTGACAGTGCGTAAACTACCTAATGGAAGATGTTCAGAGTAAGTGAAACCTAGTAAGATAGCTACAATTTCCCACTGAATCATAGTACATCCAGAGTCTCATAGTTTATAATCATCACTTTCGTCGTGATATTTATGGAACAAGTAGGAAAGCAAGCAATCTTTATCTCTGATGGTTCAGCAAGTCCTAGAGCATATTTGAAGCGTCTATGAGAAAGGCAAGGGAATTGGAGCATGTTCATCTTAAATATCATCGGAGACATATCAGTATTGACAGATAAGTTTGGTCGCTGTGTAGGTATATGGATCAACTTGGAACAGCATCATACTACAACAACAAAGTCTTTTGTAGGCAAAGCTACATTGGGGGCAACTACGGGCTCTTGGATAGAACAACTTTTCTACCAAACCCTGATTACTACGGGTGAGTTGAATCGCGCTTCATTCAAACCTTCCTGCACTCTTAGAGAAACTCAAAGAAATTTCGTTAATGAGCTTCGTGTTGAAAGAACCTGTCTATTCCTGAATCCAACTGGTTATTTTGCACTCTTTCAATTCCAGCTTATGGACAGAAACTCTATCTAGGCTAAAACATAGGTTGCACACTCTCTGAAGCCCTTGGTCCGGGCTTTTGGAGTTTTTATCAATACATCCTAACCTTAAAAGAGGGAGGAAGTACTAGTATAGGACAAAATCACAGTACTAAAGCCACACGCAGTTGATGGGACCAGAAGTACCTTTCGAAACGTCATCATTTCTTCATAATATTAAGTCGTATTCAGACCGAGAGTAGCTGAACAAGCATATCATACCGTCCGTCTTCACACAGACACATATGAATGCAGTTTCTACAGCTAGAGAGTGGAGAGCTCATCACTGTAGAATTTGATAGAGCTTGAACTGTGTTTTTCTAACCCTTCCTGGATATGAAGTGCGCCATCTTCTTTAGAATCGTCAATTCCAATTCTAAATCTGGTACTTTAAGTCCTTGCTGGACAGTTGGTTTCACCTCTACAATAACGAAGCAACATTGGAGGGTTTAGTGGACCATGTAAAGGCCCCAATGTGAATAGGAGATGTCAGACTTAATAAGTGATACTGAGTCAAAATTCCTTCATCGGTTTTTCCACTACAGCTCTATAATAGTCTCAATAATGCCTTTTTCATCTTGTCTTGTTCAAGAGCCCTGCTATGGCGCCAATTGATGGGGAAGGGAGTATTAGACGTTGATGTCGGTGGAGATTCAAACATCCGCGCTTACGCTCACTGTCAAAGACATCACCAGGTACCAGAAAAGATCAAATTCAGTATAACTTAACCAGCAGATCAAATTGTTCGTCCAGAGTTCCTTGTGAGATATTGTCTGCTTGTAAAGACATAAGCATGGTTTTGAGATCGATTACATTAGACGGTGGTGGATGTTAATCAGCCGCTTCCAATTGTAGAAAACAATCGTCAATGTGTTGGACAGGGATTCTGTCTGTTCCAGCATAGAATATGAATTTCTCTTGTTCAAACTAGCAAATTACATGGATACAGGACATGTTATTTAGGTGGCCCTCAATTTGCTGCTGACTGGCTTTGCAGAGCGGAGTAACATTGCTAGTCCTCAACTACAGCAATTCTACCTCATACGACCTGACCGTCAAAATCCCAGGCTCCGCAGAAGCCACTAGGAGACCCCGCCTTGAATACCACATGAGTGCTCCGAATGGAAATATCTCTGGCCAGGTCGTAGCACTTAACGATGAGCCATTGCTGATTACTCCTTCCGGGCAAGTTCCAACGTTGTCACCGGTGGAAAAGGATCCATCTACCCCAGTCACTTTGAAGCCGTTCAATTATGCCTACGTGGTGTTCCGAGATGTTCATGCCCCTGCCTGCGCTACACCTTAAATTTAGTTGGACGACACTTGTAGAACGAGTACTGCCAGTAGAGGCGGTTTTATTAACCGTTCTTTGAGGATCTGCAGGATTGTTCTTGATATCTCAGCCCTGCATAGGAGGCAGTACTAGACTCGGTGAATAAAACAGCACTCTTCATATTTTTTGTCATGAGCAAGAGAAAGGCTGTATGACTTCGTGATATTCACATCATTTGCTTTCAGGACTGGAGAAGTATACATGCACATGCTTCGCTTCGACATGTATGATGTTAAAGTTGATGATACTGGCCATTAGCTCAAAGACCCATTATACTCGTTTGTTTGACCAATGTAGTACTTCGTGAAGTCTACCGTTACTTTTTGCTATTCCACTGGGTATGTCAGGATCTTTCATAATGATCTAAAAACTTTCTCAATTTAAACGTGGGGTTTTAACGTATTCTGTCCGTTTAGAGATTATGATATATCATGTCATACCACATGTATTCTTGATCTTAACTCTAGTCATCATTATTCCGTATACGAAATTAAATATACTTCCTGTAATGAATTTTTTACAATTCAACATGCAGCTACCGGTAGCTTATATCAAATCAGGGAAAAACAGATGGCTTGCTTCCGTGCCCTTAATGAACGATATTTCATGAAGATCCTCTTCAACACAAAGATTACTCTGTTGTTATCCAAATAAAAACCATCCTTGTGAAACAAAAGGTTACTTATTAGATGCAAATCCTATCACAACATATTGAAACATTATTATGAAGAAAACCAACCAGTTGGTGGAGGAGAAAATTGTCAAAGGATCTGCTTCTGAAATAAACTCTTCTCAGTAACCAGCAAAGCAAACAATGCCATCCACATGTTCTCTCCTTGGTTTCCAACCTTTCGTGAAGTATTATTGGATGATCCACGTATTCTGTCATATCCCTTGAGATTTTTACAAGATCTTGTGGCTTTGGAATTGTCTTGTCGATTTTGGACTTGTCAACTTGTGTTGAAGGGGATTCACCTAAAACATCGTTCACTTAAGACCGGAAAGGAAGCCATAAGTTGTTCACTGATATGAATTAAGGTCGCTTGTGCTTCCTCTGTACCTTGCCCGCGATTCTCACAAAACATTCGGAATTCTGTATTTTTTCGGGTCTTTGTATAAAGAGCTTTGCTTCTTCCCGCTTACTGCTATTACACGTGAAGTTCTCGATGGATGGAACTCTGCTCTAACATGGACGAATCTCTGAAGAAACACGAGATAGATGTGATTACTGGAACTGGAATGGGTCCCCAGTGATTCGCTGCAGAATCTAGAGAACAGAAAACTCGCCTGCTCCAGCTCGTCACTTGAAGACTGTGAGCTGGATTCCGTGCTTCGGAGGAAAACCGTACGCCCAGCGTGGATGTCCGCCCGCCGCAGGCTCGTGAGGGAAAACTCACGTCAGACACGTTGCAATATAGCAACGTTGCGATATAGCAACGTGCTTTTCAGTAATCTGGTACGAAGTAGAAAAAGTCTGACACAGGTTCGGTCCTTCAAGAGAGTCGACTTCGTCTCGTCGCGATGAAGTTCAATATTTGCACAGAGACATCTGCTGTCTACTTTCCATCGATAAACAATGCCTGTTACAAGCGGCCAAGGAATTCTAAACACTTTCCTGGTCATATTGTCTCTGCATGGCTATGCAGAGACAATCTGCGACAGACGGAAACGAGAATTTTCCAAGATAAGGCAGTAGTTACTCATGATGTAGAATGAAACTACAGCTTTGATGCAGCTATGATTGATGAGAATTTCCCTTCAGCAACGTTTGACTGTTGGCTGTCCCAAGAATGTATTGTAGAAAATTTATGCCGATAGGGACAAACTGGGCTCTTCACCTTTGTAAGAGCATCGCTCTTTTGTAGTTTTGTCTGAAACTGTTTATTTTTGTCACTGAAGAGACATGCCCATGCTGACAGGAGGCAGCAAACTCGGTCACACCTGCAGAGCTCTGCAGGTGTGACCTAAGCCAAGAGCTTTACTAATATACTGCACCTCGGTCCAAATAGCAGGACGTGATAAAGCATCATCCAATAATCAGCAGTAACTGTGCGGATTTCTTCAAATTCAAGAATGAGAAGTATCAGCAACAAGTACTAAGACTCATAATCGTTCGGAATATAGATCGAAGTCCTGTAAAGCCATGTCTGAGTCCTTGCAGAGGAGAGCTGTATCTTTGAGTAGTTTTTTAAGTGACGATCATATAAGAACTAAAGTTAATGGGTTTTTTTTATGTTCCCCCTTTTCTATAATATACGCAGCTTTCTGCCCGCGCTTCTGGAAAAGCCTTTTATAAGCCATCTTGAGTTCTGTTCGTAAGGGATGGTCTTAATTCCTCCTGAATTGCTGCCAAATGTTGCCCAGATCTTCTCGCGTCCCGTAAAATCTGGGCCCTTCTGCAGGTGTATGAAGATTTTGTTTGCGTTATTTTAGACCGGTCAGTCATTCACTATGTTGACCAGGTCCTGTGCTAACAAAACTATGAAGTCTATTGTATTTCAAAGAAATACGTTCTCAAGATTGGAGAACACAATTCTATCTTTCCGTAAATTCAGAGGCAAATACAAGAACAATCCACATCCTTTCTGAATATTGTCCTTCAGGATTAAATATCTCACATGTGTTTTGAATACCAGCTGCGCATGATCTGCAATATCGAATGCATAGAGCGCGTCTCTATATGGAAACCGGTGAGAATTATTCCAAGCAATTTTCCGCTCAAAGGATCTGAGGAAGCAGAAGATCATTTCCGTCTTCTTATCTAGTTGAACACCTGAGGAAAGGTCATTTCGTTACATCTCTCTGTCTGGGCTGGAGGCTCTTATCCGAGCAGACTTGCAAATAATATTGCTTTTAGAGCGGTTCTCTTCACAGCCACGAAATCACGGTAGGAGAAGCGTGGAGACATATCGAATTGAAATGGGGCTTGGTAGCTAGACTTCATAATTCCATAATCATGACCCCATGACCATATGCATCATCTTCGTCTCTGGCTTCGCAGCATACCGTCTTTGGAGTGGTCTATGAGAGCGCGTCTTGCCGGTGTGTGATTGGACTCCGACCTAGTTGCTTCCGAGCTGGTATAGGCAGGGAATGTGACGCATGTAAAAAGGTCCAAATCCAGATTTTTCTCAGCCATCATCAGACTTTTTCCGATCTGATGGTGGATATTCTTCCTAGATAAAGCAACACAAGAACTCTTCTGAAACAATGGAATGCGTCCAAGAGTGCAGAAAGTTACTTGATGGATTTTTTTAAGTACGTTCTCCTGACATCGGACACATATGCTAAAGGTAGCTATGACTTCATGAAACAGTTTTCACCTTTCCCTCAGGTCAACCGAACGACCATGGTAAATACTAATCTTCTCATCGTCACACTTTGCGCTTCCAAAGTTTTCTGGGTAGCAAAAAGCGCGTTGCAGGTAGGGTATCTTCCTCAACTGAAACCTACTTGTGCTAATTTTCACTTTCTTGTCTTCTGGGTCATTGGTTTAATTTTCTTGCTTTAGTTGCGCTGGTCCGAAAAACAATTATTACGGTATTGATAGTGATTCCACTCTTGGCTCAAATTCCCTCCTAAAAAGGCGTCACGCAACTATTGTTCTGTCCTGTTGTTATGAACAAAAAGCAATATCAGAATTTATCAGATTATTATGATCACACGTTTGCTGCATGATGATCCCAAGATCGTTTCTATCTATATAACTGATATTTATCTCTACAAATATGCAGAGCTTTGTAAAAATCTTTCAAATTTTTACTGTTGTAATAGATGTTTCGTTAAAACTTTCCGATATTAAGTGTCCTTTGGCTCCCCTAAAGAAGAAGGATCAAACCTCAGTGAACAAATTCTGTGTACACTGACATTTCATGACTAGATGGCTGAGCTCCACAGGACTAAGTTTATGGTTGTGACCTTGAGCCTCCTCAAAGTACGATTGAGAATATGCGGACGTAATGAGTGTTTTCTTTAATCCCTAACTCTGTCTGCACTCAGTACAGACTACACTGAAGGTAATTTTAGACTACCTGGGCAGATATACTTACTCATTGTTGGCCTAGAGCATGTAATGCTAGTGCCCCTAATAGTCTGCATTCGTATTTTATACTTGCTAGAATGAGATACGATTGGTGGTCTTGATTTATTAGTCACTAGGTGTAGTCATAGTGTGGTAACCCACTTTTTGTTTTTCGTCGGAATTAGAACATTTTTGATTAGTAAGTACCGTGGTAGCAGCTGTAAATAGTAATCGGTACGCAAAGCCAGAGTAAAAAGAGGATCGAGGACAGTCGAGGGGTTTTGGGCTTAGGCCACAGTGGAACGCTTGGAATGGAACGGGCGGTTCACGCTGCAGGACTCGCTTCGAGCACCTTCGGCGGTAGATCACTCATAACTTCCTAAATTCTTAACGCCTTGAGTTACTTAGGGTCTCGTTGGAAAGAGCTCAACGCGCTCGTTCTAACGAGACCAAGAACGCCTGGAACGGATGAGGACTCAGGGAGTTGTGACTGTCGGAAGATGCGAAGGAGAACGCCTACGGATAGGCGGAAGGAGTTCGTCGTTAGCAGAATATCCACCTTCGGCCCTAGATGTTCGCCTTCGGCGACGGACGTCTTCGTGTCAACTTCAAGTCGGCAAACTCGGAGTCGGCAAACTTGAGGTCGGCGAACTCGAGGTCGGAGAACTCGAGGTCGGAAAACTCGAGGTCGGAAAACTTGAGGTCGGCGAACTCGAGGTCAAAGAACTTCAAGTCAGCAAACTCGGAGTCGGCAAACTTGAGGTCGGCGAACTCGAGGTCGAAGAACTCGAGGTCGGAAAACTCGAGGTCGGAGAACTTGAGGTCGGCAAACTCGAGGTCGGCGAACTTCAAGTCAGCAAACTCGGAGTCGGCAAACTTGAGGTTGGCAAACTCGAGGTCAAAGAACTTCAAGTCAGCAAACTCGGAGTCGGCAAACTTGAGGTCGGCGAACTCGAGGTCGGCGAACTTCAAGTCAGCGAACTCGAGGTCGGCAAACTTGAGGTCAGAGAACTCGGAGTCGGCGAAACATCGTGCGGGCGCCTTCGGCGATAACAGATAACAAGCCTTTGACAGTGTGCCTTCGGCCAAGGATAAAACCGGCATAACTCTTTCAACTCGTAACGGTTTGACTCAATTAGGGTCTCGTTAGAAAGAGCTCGACGCGCTCGTTCCAACGAGCCCAAGAACTCTTGAAACGGATCAAGGATCTGTGAGTTATGGGTGTCGGGAGTGACTGTTACAAATAGGCAAAGATGCGGAAGTGCGTCTTCGGCGGTCAACGCCTTCGGAGAACTCGGAGTCGGCGAACTCGAGGTCGGCGAACTTCAAGTCGGCAAACTCGGAGTCGGCGAACTCAAGGTCGGCAAACCGGATGCGGTTCAGAGATCTTGCGGAGTCCATATCTCTGCGATGGACGGTCGGATGGATCTGAAATTTGGTGGGGCCGTTGATCTCAGTCGGCCACGCATGCCTGCAAATATTCAGCCTCAGATCTCGGATGTAAAGACGCTGGCGGCTCTGTACAGTAGGCTTAGGATTTAGATTTAGGGTTAGGGTTAGATTTAGGTTGTAAGTTAGAGGGGAAGGTAGCCGCCGACTTCTCAGGTGTAGGATCTGTTGCGGCTCGCACCCTAGCGGGTAGTGTAGTGTTAGTTAGGACCTTAGAAGGTATAAAGTAGTTCAAGGCGTTTTGCCTTTTGACTCTTCCAGTTTCGGAAGTGCAGATCAGGAACTCACTTTCTTGGCGTGTTTGTGCATTTTGGTCCTGGCACCACGTAGAGAAGCTGCAGCATAGCGAAGTTACCGTATGTTGTAGTTGAAGGCCTTCGGCTGAATGTTCAGAGCTCGCACCCGGTTAGAGACTTGAGTAGTGCGGATCTGCACCTGCGGGTGATTTCTGATGCTCAGAGCCGGCTGCGAGTTAGAGACTTGAACAGTTCCCCCTTACTCCTTCGAGTGACATATCCTGATTGTACTCCTACGGGAAGTTTCCCCTGAATGCCAATGTGAAGTTTCATTACTTCGTGTAAACCTTGGTTTGTAATTCAGGTTGTGTGTGTGTTACTGGATCGTGTTTTCAGTAAGTTCTCAGTCGGGTCTGCACTCCCTGCGTTTTGTGTGATAGTCGAGGGTGACGTCCACGGCGTACGTAGAGGCTTCGTTCCGAAGTGAGAAGTCCAGTCCGGGTACCCCCGCTAGTTCCTGGCGGAAGGGCAGTAAAAGCCGGAGTGGGAGGCACTTCCTGCAGAACCTCTGAGTGAACTTGCGAGACACTTTCCTCCTGAAATCCGAAGCGGAGGTCCTGACCGACCTCCGAGTTGTGCTTTTTGCCAGTTTCAGGTGTGTGTGTGTGTGTGTGTTGAGTGACCAAGCTGTACCGTGCATCCTCCGAGCATCCTCCGAGTTGAGTTCCTCCTCCGAGTCGAGCCTCCGAGTCGAGCACTACAGTATTTCTGGGAGTGACAGTCGCCTAGAATTCAAACTCTACCAAAAGTCTGTTAAATGTGACACTTTTACTCTGTGTGTTGCCTCTGTCCCTGTGGGTTCGATCTTTTTACCACCATACTGCAGTTTTAGCCTTTGGTGGGTTATTACACATAGCGCTCGAGCAGCATACACATTGGCCACTTGGAGCCTTATGGGTAAGAAATATGGGTTGGTTGACAGAATTGTTCGTTGAATGTACTTTGTCGTCAAGATTCAGACGGAAGTATGCAGTTACTTCATCATGTGGAACTTACAGAAATCGAAGAAGTCTGGAAATTTGAGAAAGGTGGAACGAAAGCAAGGAGGTTTGCTGGAATTGGTGTAAATCCAAAATTACACAAGCAGAAACTGCAGAGGTTTAGACAGGCATTGAGATTAGAATATCTTATTTACTTCCCTTCCCGTAAATATTAGCAAGTTCTTGAAGCCCGCTCTAAGATTTATGAGTTAAATCTCCACTCTGGCCATTAAATAGAAGGAGCCTAGTATCATATACTTTGGTAAAGTTGCATTCTCTGGGTTCAAATGCTGCTCAAAACGCAAACAACTCCATATTGCCACTTTTGGTACATGATAATCTTTTTTGGTGGAAAAAACCCATGTCAAGAGAAATCCCTTTTTTTGGAGATTGGGTTCACTCCTCTCCATATTTTAAGCGTTATTTTGTCTTTACTTATGAGGAGTTATTTGATGATTTGGAATAGTCTTATTCTATTGCATACAAAGATTATTTCAATATCAATACTTACCAAACCACAAAAGAATAATATTAGATAATCGTCAAATCTTCTATATATTTTTCATGTTGATTTTATAACACCTAATCGATGTCATACTGCTGAAAGTCTATGAAACATTTAGGGTAGTACAGTAGTTTAGGTGAGCGACTTAGGTTGAGTATTTAAGAACATTTTAATTATAGATTTTTGGCGATATTTGTATAAAACCAAAGCTAGAAACCACTTGAGAGTCTCAAGAAAAGAAATAAAATAACAAAACCAGACAAGAATCCAACTAACCTTGCGAGCCAGAGGTAACAATCGAGCATGACTGTCACCAAAGCCTGCAGAGTACAAAAAGAATTCATAGAACATGACACAATGGGAGTGGGGGAATATTCGCCACCGACGACCCAAAATCTATCTCGTACGACTCTAACAGACAAGAATATAGTCTGGTCTACGTGCACAAATGAACTGATCCAGTCAACAGATCGGAATCGCGGCCTCGCAGACAAAAATGTCATTCAGGCAGCAGACCGCCTGATCTGACGTTCCATTCTTGGACGTTATCTGCCTGCGTCTGGTACAATGCCCCAGGAAAGTCCTCATCTCCAAGTATGGATGTCTCTCACATCTCTCAGTACTGTAATCATCTCGGTTTTGTACGGGCGGCATCAGGACCGACACAGGCTTTAAGCAGCTCAGCATGATGTGGGTGTTCTCGGATCCCAAGCTCTGGGAAGACCACATGAAGACGTCTGGAAGACTGTACAAGAATGGGAAGACTTTTGCAATGGAGTACAAAAAGTCAAATCCCGAAAAATTAAATAGTCATCCGAGTGTGGTCCCACTTTACTTTTCCGAAATATCTAATTTTCATATCGGAAGACCAGAATGTGTTAGTCTTGTTTCAAACGACCTCTGCTCTGCCGCAACTGACCTCACTTGAAGTTCCCGATGTGAAACCAATGTCCCTCAGAACAGTTGCGAAGTAATGTTTTCTCTCTGTACATCCAACCTCTGCTGTAACATAGATCCGATCAGATCTAAGCGACGGTTTAAAAAATCAAAGGATAAGCGTGATTGACAATTGAACAGTTGTCTGTAAGTTTGTATGTAATCATAACACGCCAGCACCACCTAGTCACTTTTGAACCAGCAACTGGTTTCCTCTCTTCGGATGCCGACCATGCTTTTCGGAGGGAGGTCCGGCCGCCACAGGCTTGAGTGGGAATACTACCTCATTATCGTCTATAGACCAACGTCCTAATATGGTTGAAACATGCACGTTCAGACGGAGGTTCAGCCATCAAGCACATTCGGCTTCTCATCGTCGAGAGGTGATTGCGGAGGTTCGAACTTTGCAGAGAGACTTCTACTGCGTAAGATAACTTTGAGACAACGAGACAATAGACATCAATCTCTTCAGAGTGCAAGACCCTCATATCGTCTTGTGATTATGAAGTACTCACTATAAATGTCATTTGATCTCCGGTCTAAACTAGTACGTTAGTCTCTTCTTGACAAAAAGAGGCTAATTTTCCTAAATTCAGATCGAATTTAGGCCTGCAGGCATGAGCTCTTACCATCATTCCGAACCTCTGTATCTCCCTTGTTGAGATCTGCGGGTCTGGAGTCCACCACACACCAGCAGTTGCGTCCAAGGTTTGCAGAGCCCGCGAATGGAGTGCAGTACGAGGTCTGAGTTAGGAAACTGGGGCTTCCAAGAAACCTGGAAACGCGTCTTTGCGTACAGGAGTTATGTTCATGTCTCCGATCGCTCATTCGTATAGCGTGCCAATTGCGTATTGTTTCCTGTTGTCCACTTGTGCGGGCTAAGTTGAGTGCATGTCGATCCAATGCTTTGGACAGGACATTCTCCTCCTCCATGGAACCTATAGTCAACTTGTTAGTAGTTCTTTGAGACAAGACACATATTTTGTAGTAATTTCAGAGAAAAAATTGGATAAATATGGTTCTCTCACTCTCATACAAGAGGGATGGGTGCTGAGTATATCACCACTTGTGCATTTTTTTTGATGGATTTGCAAAGTGCTATACTAGATCAATTGTGACTAAACTTAGCCATCTTTCATCATATGGATGTCGAAACATACAACAACAAGCTTGTTGTATAATCTAGTATTAGCACTTTAACGTGTATGCGCGTATTGATTTTTAAATTCACATTTTTTGACTACATTTTTCGCATATGATTTGAGTAGAATAAACGTTAAGTCATATTTCCTGATGATTTTATGTCTAATATTTTGGTGACAAGACAAATTTTTTTTCATGATTATATGTCTAATGTCAGATGAGATCAATTCAAGTCGAATGTTTGGGTGAGTAGACATATAATTTGATTTTGATGTCTAATATTACGTTGATTACACGTCAAATCAAGCTCAAACGTTTGTGATCTGAATAACAATCTGTCACTCAAGTCAACCCACAGTTCACCCATGAATTTTCATAGTTATCAAAGAAGTCCAAATTGTCAAAAGTAAATATTGCCAAAAATGAGCCCTTTCTTTCATCATCTTTTCTTTGCGAAAGGGCTTAGAGATTCCTTCTTCATTCATACCAAGTTTCCCACCAGTATTGTTCTGTTCCCAATTTAGTGCGCTGAATAGACTGGATAGCTTCAAGTGAAGTTCCCACGTGGCAGACGTGTTATCAAACCGTTGCGTACCTGTGCACAGAATGAATCATAATGAGAAGAAGATATGTGATTGCAATGGAGTGGACCAATGCATTACGTCAAATATCTGGCCCCGAATGTATGATATGCGATAATGATGCTTCTCCGGTCTAGCTCACGCATCTCTGCAGATACTGAAGAACATTGTGTGCTAAGCGTCGCCGCTCTACAAGTTAATGAAATCCCAGTCACGGAGGGCTGCGCCTGACAAGGACAACGGCAGGAGGGCGGCTGACATTTTTATATCTTACTGCCGTTCCTCCCCGTACGGCAGTCAGATAACTCCTGCGTCGGAGGGCTGCAGTCCCATACAGATGACGACCGGGTAGTTCTGATCCAGTACAATTATTAGTAAGCTCTTGTCGGCACTGGTCACGGTGAGCTCATCGCTGTCAGAAGAGCTGCGAATTGCGAGGAACCACTGACCGTAGTGTCTGAGACGTCCCGCTGGTGCTCCAGGCCCTGAGCTTCAGTTTCGCGGAAATTTGCATGGCATGGATGACGCCAGCCCCGTGCACTACAAGTCGGGAAGATTTGATAAAAAACTGAGAATATCTTCTTTCCCATTAATAGACTGTCAATTTTGCCTTCGTACGTTGCCTAAAATTTTGGTTAAAGAAATCGCAAATCCCTAATCAATTCCATTTTTTATTTCCAAAAATCTTTGGCTCTTCCCGCACACTGATCTCACTTGTTACCTATCTGATGCATAAACAGCAACCTCCGGTACAATTTACAGACAAAGTAAGCTCATGAAACGAACTGAATGGATCTGAAAGGATCTGAGTTTTTCTAAGAGCAACTTGAGACAGACACAGCATAAACATGACTAAATACTGGTGTCGGAATCTCTGCAATCCGCTGCAGTTGCTTAGTACCAGGCTGCTGGTTCCTGGGTCCAGCTACAAACCGCAGGTCTGGATGTCCATTGTCACAGCCTCGAGAGGCAATAGAACTCTCCTCAATAGCAACTTGCTATGAGTGGTCTCGTGGGTGGTGTAATACGAAGTAGGTAATTACGACAGAGGAGAAGGGGTAATTCAACCCATTCGACTTCTCGTTGAGGAGTGAAGCTCGAAGTGTTGTACGTAGACAGCGACTGTCTATTCTGTACGGAGGGAACGATGGCTGCGATAAGCTGCCGCGGGCTTCTCCAATGTGTCGTGCTCATCTGGTCTCTCTACATTCATCTGCGACAGGTGGATGCGAGGAATTTGCAGGAGACGTTCGTGATTGAACTTGTAGTGCAAACCAGATACCATGCCACTGATGTCGACAAAAACTTCATCTGCGCAACTCTCGACTGGTGGCCGTCCGAGAAATGCAGTACGAACGGCATGGTGCAGTGCCCATGGGGAGGAGCTGGACTACCGTATCTGGTACGAACTTGGCCATTGTCAGACTGCTCAGACTCTTCTTTCGATTCAGGAATAATCCCTCTTCGTTGGATGCTGACAAACCAAGACCGGCGTAGGCATATTTCGGCCTGGGCTTTACATCCCTATTAGAAGCAACTGTTTCCAGTCCATTCACCCGCAGGTGTGACAGCCCTGAGACTCGAACATATTCACTGACTACTGCTGGTTACTCCTAACAATCCTTCAGACAGAGCCTCGTCCGCTTGCATGGCAACTACGTCGTTTTCCTTTTTGTCCTTTGTTTATCCACATAGGAATGTACTGACCCTCACGAGTCTCTTCTCTCAGGCTTCTACTCATCAGTCCGTATTTCTAATGCCATGATGGAACTTACAGATTCTTCAACAGAAGTATATCATATGATGCTAATTGTCTCGTGTGCATGGCCAAGCACGAGCTCTTTGCTCCCAGAGTCCAGATTCAGACGATAATAAAAGTGCTGAAGTGCTGAAGATCGTAAGAAACGCCGTGGCGGCTCAGCTTGCCTCATGATGGGACGTGGATGATTTAGCGACAGTCCCATTTCTGAACTGATAGAGTTTATTTCTTTGTCGTGCTTGCAGGATCTTGAGAACCCAATGTTACAGGAAGCTCTGAAAGGTTGTACTCTGTAGCTCTTCACGTTCATGCTTTCTCATCGTTACTCGCCTTGATCTTCTATGAGCGAATAATAGCTTAGCGCTCGAGTAGGATCACAGGGGTCATGTGAGTGGGGGAGGTATCAGGTGCCGAGTTGTTAAAATGGTGGAGAGAAGGGCTGTCGTTGTAGTCAGACATGCTGATGCTTATGGCACGCAACGAATCTCCGTCCCACGTGCAGAACTGCGACCACTTGTGAGAGCCGGAGGAACACTGGAGAATATCGTTGTTTACGATATCGGCGAGCAACTTCCAAGCGAACCTTGCGTTCCTTTCTCTGTCAATGAAGGCGTGTTCTACGGATTCAGCGGCGGTTGTCTTACAATGGAGCGATGGGACGCGCTCAATGCATTTTTCAAAAAGACCGGGTGAGTAGCTTTGCAGATAAGATTCTGTTCTAGTGCGAGAAACCGTAACAGTACTTCAGAGTGCCAGGA
The DNA here is from genome assembly GCA_037833965.1 of Marchantia polymorpha subsp. ruderalis. Lineage (NCBI taxonomy): Eukaryota > Viridiplantae > Streptophyta > Marchantiopsida > Marchantiales > Marchantiaceae > Marchantia > Marchantia polymorpha. Next base: position 3,647,825 of record AP031357.1, read on the forward strand.
GCCATGAATTCGAAGTTCCTCTGGATCGATGATGCCCGAAAAGCTCTTTTTTTTACATGGAATCTTTTTACATGGAATCGTGAGCAGTTTGCAGGACTGTAATTTGGCTCTGAACCCTGCAGCTCGTGGAACTGTGATCGCTCATTCAATGCTTGGGAAAAGAGCCGATCTTGGAATTATGATTACTTACCAAGGCATTTGGATAGGGTCGATCGCGCACCAGACGATATAGACTTGCCATATGGCGAAGGGGATGTTCTTTGATACTTGACTGCACTTTAATGACTTCAATGCAGGGTTGAAGTGGTTTTTGGTCTGAATGCTCTGTATGGGCGAAATAAGACGAAAACTACGACTGGAACGGAAGTTCAGAACGTGACGGAGCCATGGGATTGGACAAATGCATATGAGTTGATGAAGTACACTCGTGATAAAAACTATGCAATATCAGGATGGGAGCTAGGTAAGCAGCCAACTGCAACGCACTTTGAATTTCCACAGTCTGATTGAAGTAAACAGCAACACGTGATCCTTTCATATTTGATAAGAATACACATAGAAGGTGGTGGAGAAGGAGGCTAAGTGATAAATTAACAAATTCATCGAACTATGTACAAGTTTGACTTTCTAATTTAGTGACAAACGTTGCGGTGGTTTAACAGGAAATGAGTTGATAGGGCTTGCTATTGACGCAAGGGTTAGTCCAGCGCAATATTCTCGTGATCTTGAGAATCTTGACATAATCGTGAGGTATCTCTATAAGGATTATCCCACGCTTCCCTTGGTCATTGCACCAGATATGGTATACTTGACTTCAAGTGATGACCTTAAAAATTTCTTGACGGACTCAGGCCGAGAAAAACTGGACGTACTGACAACACATTCCTACAATTTGGGCTCAGGTTTCATTTTCTAGACTCTTTAGCTCTGATTCTGACCGTTTTGTTGATTGAGATTTGCGGTGTAGAGAATATATCATACAACATATTCTTGTAGATACAACTGTCGTCTAATCTCAATGTCATTTAGGTTTTTCTACATTGGATTCGATACGGTTAGCTTTAGCTTAAATTAAGAGATAATATTTCTCTCATCGACATTAAGAAATTGCCTGCACATAGCTGCATAATTTCAGCAGTTGGGAAAAACATGTGCTTATGTGCACATATTGTTAGCAGGGACTGGTGCATGATGTCCTCCTCTCACAGTGTGCTTCCATGTAGTCAGTCGTGTTTGAGTGATATCGTAATTGTGGCTGCTCTTTCATTATTCGACTGAAACTCACAACATCAACTTTCAAATGCTGCAGGAGATAGCTCCTCAGAGATATTAATTAACGGCATATTGAATCGAACATTCGTTACAAAGCAAACTGGTACCTACAAGAATGTAAATACTCTTCTAAGCGATCATCTAGCTGTACAAGCTTGGATTGGCGAGTCTGGAGGTATTTACCGCAGTGGACGCCATGGAGTCAGCGATACTTTCATTGATGCTTTCTGGTAAGATTTCTGCTATGCTTCCACAGCTTTACAGAAATTAAAGATCAAGATCTTGCATAGAAGATATTATCGCTCTGAAGAAGTCTGAAAAAAAGACATCATTATGCAGTCCACATAGACTGAGAGCAGCAATTGGACTGTAAAAATCATTGAATCTATAGCTGGCAGATGTGACATGTTTCGAAATACGAATATGTCATCGAGCATACTGTTATTGCTTATTGTTTTATTTAGCCTGCTTAAGAAGCTTCGGATCATCTGCTATCCATATAACAGGTCTACAATAACCACGAGGACAGCAAACGTTCTATGACGGAATTTGTACTCTTTTTCACAATAGGAATCATGTACTGAACTCAAGTCGGGTCTTTCTATAGGTACCTGGATGAACTCGGTACTGCATCATTGTTCAATACTAAAGTGTTTTGTAGACAAAGCTTCGTTGGGGGCAACTACGGTTTGCTGGATAGGTCTACGTTCGAACCTTATCCTGATTACTACGGGTGAGTTCCAAGGCTTCGTTCAGAAAGCTTATATACAACCAAGAAGTTGTCTGATCTTTTCGCAAACTACAAAGTGAATGTGATTTGACGAGGGTTGTCACTTACTTTGAGCTGAGTTTTTGCTCTTCACTCATTGTCACCCATGGCGGCTGAGCTGATGATTAAGGAGCAAGCACTTTGACTTATTTAAAACTTCTCTCTGTCCAATATTCCCTTCAAGAAATAAGTATACTCCCTTTAACTTCTCTCTGTCTTTTCCCTGAGCATCTTCATAACTTCATAACTAACGCTTTTCCCAAATTCTGATAGAAGGCTTCTTTGATCGTCTTTCTAGAGCCCTGCTTTGGCGCAGACTGATGGGAGACCGCGCGTTGTTCGTTAGCATGGTTGGATCAGCCATTAGCGCGTACGCTCATTGTCAAAAGGACAATAAGGTACGTGATAACGCCAAACCTCAAAATTCTTTCGAATTTTACGTTCAACCAGGAAAGCACAATACCTGAATACCTGAACCTGGGATTGATAGCAATGCTTGGGAGGATGCATGATTGATTCCTTATCTCATGCAGCCCATGAGAATGGATATACAATTTCGTGTTACATCTGTGGAACATCTTGTGTGGGCTGGCTTGGCAGGGAGGAGTGACAGTGTTACTTCTGAATTTCAGCAACACTACAACTACGATCGAAACTTACAAGTTCGAGGGTTCTGACAAAGTCAGCTTTCGACATGAATACCACATGTCTCCTGCTGATGGAAATATCACCAGCCAGGTCGTTTTGCTCAATGGTCAGCCTTTGGCAGTTACTCCTGATGGAAAAATCCCACGACTTTTGCCAGTGAACAAGGCTCCAGATGACCCTATCTCTCTGAAACCTCTCACATATGCGTACATTGTCTTTCCAGATATTCATGCCTCTGCCTGTGTGTAAGATTGGAGGCACAGCAAAAATTTTGAGGCATGCCCATGCATCCTTTCAAGGTCAAAAGGCATGCCCCATGCCCGTATTAGAATACGTACATTTTACGTATTCGAAATTGTACGTCTATGGAAATAAAAAATTCTTAGAAGTAAAATTGTTGAAAAGGTCTAAGATATACGTATTAATTTATTTGTACATACATACGAGGCATGGCCCCGCCCTGGGGCATGCCATTTGAGGATGTGCCTCCAGCCCTACCTGTGTGAGGTTTTTATTTGGTACTTCCAGATACATTCAGCGTCGGATATTTCTGAAGTCGAGATTTGTATTTAGCATATATATGTATATATATATAGATATAGATGGTATTCTACTCAGAACTTCAAGAAGAAGAGCAACGCTATGGTGAGTAGAGAGCGTAGGTTTTTCTAGAAAAATCTTGTGGTTATTCTATATGAAATCCGAGAATGACGATTCGAAGTCGAGAGGTGTAGCTATAACTCGTTCGTCGGGTGGGGCGCATAAATCCACTTCTACCGATTTTCTTGTTGAGAAATGATTGGTTTTGGTTATAATTCCATGTTCTCCACGGTGGGGGCTTTTCCCATCTTCTCGTTTATGTAATCAGTATCTTGTCCCCAATGGAAGAGTTGCAGTTCTCATCGCAAAAGCCACCATCTGTCATACATTTTCTGCATGCGGACTGAACTTGCCAAAATGATGCCTTGGCTGGTAAAGATTGTTCTTGATGTTATCATAATCCCAAAGCTAGAGTTGGACATGGACGAATAAAACATGCACATACTGGAGCGAGTCCACGATAAGCTTTAGAAATAGTTTGAATGCTAGCTGATAAGATGCAGTCGATTTCCAGGAATATCCAGTTGTTCTGGGCTCGAGATTGCGAAAGAGATTACCCGTCTTATCCAAATCCACCCAACCTACAAAGGGTGTAATAATGTAAAAAATAAGCACCCATGAACATTGAAGATTTACATGCATGCAATCGAAAGCACTTTTGATAAATTCCTCGTGCATATCGTTATTCCTCTATCGAAGTTCATTTTCAGGAGAATTTGATTTGGATCCGAGTTTGCGAACTGCCTTGAGTGGTCAAGTGCAACAGAAGCTACTCAGAAGCTTGCGCCTGGGGGTATAGACCCTTCGTTTTGGCTTGACAGTGCTAGGATGAATAAGACCTTCAGCGATACAATTCCAGCCTGGCGCATTGGTGTGATTGGCTTTGCATACAGCTGCTCGGAGTATGATATAATAGGCTGGATGATATAATCGGATAATAGTCTGGATGAAGTCAGATGAAGGACAAATAACCTTACTTGGCGATCTCATTGTCTAATGAGATCGCCAAGTGGGGTCTTCTGCAGTCATTCCGACAAAATTAAAAGACCTGTTCAATGTCAGCCTCAAGAGCGATCGCATCACTCCTGAGGCTGCCATACGAATTCTCTGTAAACAAAAAAAGCATAAGTACTTGGTAGAACTGTAAAACTTCCAATCCCTATATTTGGCTATCATTTTGCAAAAGGAGATTATAAGATCAAGCCACCGGAAACGGATCAATCTCATGTCGACTTTTCCCCCATTCATTCCCTTGACATCGTTAAATCTCCGTGGATCTTTGAAAGCTTCGCAAACCTCGATGGCACGGGATGGACCATCTCAGATGGACTTTGATAGGAGGCGTTCCCTTAGATGTACATGTAATAACCCACCAAAGGCTAAAACTGCAATATAGTGGTAGAATGGTCGAACCCACAGGGACAGAGGCAACACACAGAGTACAAAGTGTCACATTTAACAGACTATTGAAGAGTTTGAATTCTCAGGCGACTGTCACTCCCAGAAATACTGCAAGTGTTCACTCCGAGGTCGCACAGTGCAGCGTAGTTCACTCAACACACACACATACACACCTGAAACTATAGAAACACAACTCAGAGGTCGGTTAGGACCTCTACTTAAGATTTCAGGGGGAAAGTCTCTCGCTAATACACTCAGCGGATCTGCGGGTAGTGACTCCCAACTCCGGCTTTTACAACCCTTCCACTAGTTTCTGCTAGCACAAGGAACCCGGATTGGACTTCCTACTTCGGATCGAAGTCACTCACACGCGGTGAACAACACACTCAACTCACAAAACGCGCAGAGAACATAGGTCCGAACTAAGAGGCTCAACTGAGAAACGATCCAGTAGCACACCATAACAGTCTATTGAAGAGTTTGAATTCTTAGGCACTTGTCATTCCCAGAAATACTACAGAGGTTTGCCCTGAAGGCACCTGCTGCAGCGTAACCTGAATTACAACCAAGGCTTACTCGAAGTAACAAAACTTCACTTTGGGATTTAGGGGAAAAATCCCGAAGGAATACAATCAGGAACAATCACTCGAAAGTGTAAGGGGGAACTGTTCAAGTATCTAACTAGTTACTAGCTTTGAGCATCGGCAATCACCCGCATGTGTAGATCCGAACTACTCAAGTCTCTAACCAGTATACTAGCTCTGAACATTCGGCCGAAGGCCTTTAGCTACAAAATGCGGATCGCCAAGTTGTAGCTACTCTTGCGTGGTGACAGAACTAAGGACACAAACACGCAGAGAAAATGAGTTCCTGATCTGCACTTTCGAACTGGAAGAATCCCAAGGCAAGACGCCTTGAACTACTTTATACCCTCTAAGTCCTAACTAACACTACACTACACTACACTACAAGCCTGCACAGAACTACGCTACGCCACACTCTGCAGATCCCGTGCTTCGACTTCTGCGCGACGGACTGCCGCGCACTAACTCCCTACCCGCCCAGTCTTCCGCTCGACTGCGCAGTCCCAGCCGCCGCAGCACCGCCGCAACCTCCGCCTCGAGGGTGGCCATGGCGTCCCGCGACCTTGACAGAAACGAATCTTACTTCTTTGCTACTCGCCGCCGGCTCCGACTGTCACCTGACACCAAACCCGCCGCACGAAGCTCTAACTCGCGCAGTGTGAGTTTCTCCTGCGCCGCCACTTCCCAGTGGGTGTAACCTCTGAGACAGTGGTTGACTTGCCTCGCCAACTCCTCTTTCGTGCGATCTGCCTCCCGCCGGCGATCGTCTTCAACTACCACTAATTGCAACTCTGCGTCCGCACGCTGCGCTCTCAATTCCCCGCACTCGGATTGCAGTCTGCGGATTAATTCCTCATCCGCCTGCCGTGCGAGCTGACACTGCTCTAACAACCGTGTCTGTCGCACGAGCTCCTCTGACAAAATTCGATTCTGAGCCTGCTCAGAATCCAGCTCCTCTGCGAGCTTTGCCTTCTCCTTGGCGAACTCTTCCAGCTTCTCGTCCTTCGTCTTGTCGAAGGCTTTGTACAACTTCCTAGTGAGGTTGTACTGACCCCACAGGCACTCATGCTTCTCCCGCAGATCCTTAAGTTCTTGATCCACTCGGCTCAACAACTTGCTGGTGTGGACTTTAGTGCGGGTTCGCCTCCTCACTAGCTCGACGTAGGACCCAGGCTAGCGAGGGTCCGCGTACTTCTCCACTTTGCGATCCAGGTACCTCAACAGATGTACTACTTGCTCACAGAGCGCCGCCGTCGGCGCGCCTACCATTTCCTGCTCCTCCTCCTCGGTGGATTCCGATCCCGACACTGATTCCGTTGATCCTCCTTCTTCGTCATCCTCCGAATTGAGGATTTCGGTCGCCATTGAATTCGTCGGCGACTGACCTGTGCGGGGCTGCGAGATGTCTGCGTGCTCTGCCGCCGATGGCGCTCCTGCAGCCTCGCTGCTCCCTGCTAGAATGTCCAAGGCGGTGGGTGAATGCGGCCGTGCCGAATTCACATCGTCCGCCTGCCGTGCGACTGTAATCTCCTCGCCGCCTGTAATAACCCACTAAAGGCTAAAACTGCAATATAGTGGTAGAAAGGTTGAACCCACAGGGACAGAGGAACACATAGGGTACAAAGTGTCACGTTTAACAGACTATTGAGGAGTTTGAATTCTCAGGCGACTGTCACTCGCAGAAATACTGCAAGTGTCCACTCGGAGCGCACTCGGAGGTCGCACAGTGCAGCGTAACACACACACACACACCTGAAACTATAGAAACACAACCCAGAGATCCGTCAGGACCTCTACTCAAGATTTCAGGGGGAAGGTCTCTCAAGAGTACACTCAGCAAAGCTGCAGATAGTGACTCCCAACTCCGGCTTTTACAACACTTCCACTAGCTTGCTGCTAGCGTAGGAAACCCGGTTTGGACTGCCTACTTCGGATCGAAGTCACTCATACGCGGTGAACAACACTCTCAACTCACAAAACGCGCAGAGAACACAGGTCCGCACTGAAGGACTCACTGAGAAACATTCCAGTAACACACTATAACAGTCTATTGAAGAGTTTGAATTCTTAGGCACTTGTCATTCCTAGAAATACTACAGGGGTTACCCTGAAGGCACCTGCTGCAGCGTAACCTGAATTTACAATCAAGGCTTACACGAAGTAGCAAAACTTCACTTTGGCATTAACAGGAAAAATCCTGAAGGAGTACAATCAGCAACAAACACTCGAAGGTGTAGGGGCGAAACTATTCAAGCATCTAACTAGTCACTGGCTCTTAGCATCGGCAATCACCCGCAGGTGTAGATCCGAACTACTCAAGTCTCTAACCAATATACTAGCTCTGAACATTCGGCCGAAGGCCTTCAGCTACACAATGCGGATCGCTAAGGTGTAGCTCCTCGTGCGTAATGACCGAACTAAGGACATAAACACGCAGAGAAAATGAGTTCCTGATCTGCACTTCTGAAACTGGGAAAAATCCACTTCTAGCGATTTTCTTGTTGAGAAATGATTGGTTTTGGTTATAATTCCATGTTCTCCACGGTGGGGGCTTTTCCCATCTTCTCGTTTATGTAATCAGTATCTTGTCCCCAATGGAAGAGTTTCGGTGCTCCCCGCTAAAATGTCTAAGGCGGTGGGTGAATGTGGCCGTGCTACATCCCCATCATCCGCCTGCCGCTCGTCGATCGTGTCCTCTTCGCCGCCGACGTCCGCCGCCGAAGGCGATCGAGCAGAATGTGTCTGCGCGGGGTGTAATTGCGCATCGCGCACCCGAATTTCGTCCCGCGGACAGACAATCCGCTCCTCCGTTAGGTCCTGCGTGAGAGCTGCGTCTGGCTTGCGCGTAGGCGCAAGTACCGGCGCCTGGTCCGCCGCAGGCGACAGAGCCGAAGGCCGCTCGCCCGATGTACCTGGCCCCGAAGGCCCTACCGCCGAAGGCGCATCTGCCGGCGGATTACCCGCCGAAGGTGCGGTCTCCGCACGCTCCCTGCTAAGAACTCGTTGGCCCGAAGGCCCTGGCGCCGAAGGCGCAAATCGCGGCGCGTTATACGCCAGAGGGTCTGGTCCCGAAGGCCCTTGACCCGAAGGCGGATCTTCCGCCGGCTCCTTCCTCTTCCTACGTTGTATCGGGGGTGAATCTTGCCTACTCGTAGGCGGCCGCCTGTGCGTAGGCGAACTTTCTCTGTCTACGCGTAGGCAGAGGTCCACGTTTGCTTGAGGTCGCCTATCCGCTGGAAATCGCCTGTGCGTAGGCGGAACACTCGTCCGCATCGCACGTGGTAACTCCGGAGGCCCTTGGCCCGAAGGCCGCCTCTCGTCCGTCGGAGGTGTAGCGTGGTCCGCCGCTCCTGCGGACGTCCGCGCTCTCTCGATCCTCTCCGGTGACGCACTTCCCTTCTCCGTGGCGATCGTCGCCGTGTCCGCGCTGCTGGCTGGTAACACAAGCCTGCGCGCCTTCTGCTTCGGCCGGCTGCACACTTCGTGCAGTGGCCGTTGTCGTATGGGAGCAGTGGGTTCTCGTTGCTGCTCCTCCTCTGATTCTTCTCTCCATCGCAGCTTCCGCGGCACTCTTGCTGCGGGTGTGCTTCTTCCCTCGTCCCGCCGTGTCGGCGGAGTAGAAGCTGGTGAATCCTCTGCATCGGTGTCGACCTCGTTATCCCGCACATACTTCCCGGGATGGTCGACGGACAATGGCGGAAAGCGAGCGAGCTCCGCCGCGGTCAAACAGTTCCTCTGCCGATAGAAGTTTATCAAGAAAGGGGAGAGGTGATTGAGAGTTCCCCCCTTCTCCTCGAAAGCGTGCTGTCGCATCACTCTGTGCAGGATGCTCGCCCAGTGAACTGGAGCTCCGGCCAAGATGAGCTCCACAAAAGAAACCTGCCACAAGGTGATGTATGAGGTGCGGTGTGGCTGCAGCAATTGCAGCAGCGCTGCCGCTACAGTTCGGCGAAAGCGATCTTTGTAGTCGCGGGTCTTGTACCCATTCTTGGTAGACCTCTCCCGTTTGAACAATTCCACAAATTGCGCCTCGTCCTGCTTCGTCACCTTGACGCTCTCACTATCAAAGAGGAGGTATCCGTCGGTGCGGGCACACCTCCCCAATGCATGCGCCCAATCGTGGACGGTCCATCGATCTACATGCGGACGCAATCTGCGCGTAGGTGGTCGCTCCGCATCCAGCCATTCGCGCACCATGTCCACACAAATGTAATTCCATCCCCACAGCAAGAAATCAAGCTTTCTTGCAATCAGCCGCTCCTCGAAGGCACGCAACCCGTTCTGTGGAAGCCGGAGCGGCAGCATCCGCAATCTGTTCAGTCTCGACATCGCGTTCTTGAAATTAGCTTGCTCACCAACTCTCTCTCTGCTCCGCTCGAGCTTCTTGCTCCCACTGCAAATTCTAATCTCCCTCAATTTCAAATTGCGCGTTTTTCAATTTCAATATCCTGCATTCACAATTTTGGTCACCGTATTCCTGGTGGCGTAATGACCACCAGCATCTTCTGTGTGCATTGCTCTAACAACACGCGGAACTTCGGACTCCTCTAAGCATCTGCACAGCCTTTCATCTGCCATCTTCTTGAATAAGACCCCCTGTTGGAGCTGGTAAGGTCCAGCTTTATGCACGAAGACTGTTCGCTGCTCAACATCCAATCCTTCCGGACATTGGAGTGTGAGCAGAAACCTGTACAGGTCCGCATACCTAGACTCATGGCCGGCGGACAACTGAAAAAGTTGTTCGTCGGGGAAATCATCCACTACTTCCTCTTCTATGGGTTCGGTCCATAGTCTGGAGAGGTAGTCCGCGTTCTCGTGGTGAGCTCCCTTCCTAGTCTACACAGTGTAGGTGAATTCCTGCAGCAGTAGTACCCACCTGGCAATACGTCCGGACAGATCCGCCTTCTTCACTAGGTGCTGTAATGCGTAGTGATCCACATGAAACACAAACTCATAGCAGATCAAATAATGTCTGAACTTCTTACAGGAGTATATCATTCCCAACGCCTCCCTCTCAGTTGTTGTGTACTTCTTCTCCGCTACTGACAACTGACGGCTCGCGAAGTAAATCGGGTAGTCCTTCTTGTTGTCGTCCTTCTGACTGAGAACTACCCCGATTGCAAATGCCGACGTGTCCACATAGACATGGAAGGGTCACCTCAATCCGGGCTTCTCAGAACTAGAGCAGTCGTCAGTTTAGCTTTGAGTGTTTCAAAGGCTAGCTGTTGCTCCTTGCCCCACACATAGGGCTCCTCCTTCTTAAGCAGCTTTGTTAGATCGGCTGCCAAGATTGCGTACATATTTATGAACCTTCTGTAATAGCCCACATGGCCAAGAAAGGCTCTCAACTCGCGCAGGTTCGTCGGCGGCTGAAGTTCGAGAATAATCTTTACCTTCTCGACATCCACCGCAATGTCGTCGGACGAAACTCTGTGCCCCAGCAGAATCCCGCTGGTCATAAAGAAAAAACACTTCTCAGGGTGCAAGGACAAGCTGCTTTCCCGACATCGGTCAAACGTCTGCCGAAGGTGGTTAAGGTGCTCCGACCTCTTACCAAAGACACAAAAGTCATCGATGAAAATTTCCAGGAACTTTCTCAGGTGCTCTTGGAAGATGTTTGTCATCATCCGCTGGAACGTAGCCGGCGCGTTGCACAGCCCGAAAGGCATCTTGTGGTAAGCGTAGGTTCCCCAGTCAGTCGTGAAGGTTGTTTTGTCCTTGTCCTGTTCTCTGATGGACACCTGGTTGTATCCGGAGAACCCGTCTAGGAAACTGTAGCATTCATGCCCTGCGACATGATCCAAAATGGAGTCCGTAAAAGGGAGAGGGTGATGGTCCTTGCGCGTTGCTGCGTTTAGCTTTCGGAAGTCCTGGCACACCCGAATCTTACCCGTCAGTTTCTTGGGCACGATTACAATTGGCGAGACCCACTCGCTACTGAGTACCGGGTAAATGATCCCCGCGCTCAGATACTTATCGATTTCGTCCTTCACCAACAATGAATATTTCGGGTTGAGCTTGTGTTGGCGTTGGCGAACCGGAACTGCATCGTCCAACAAGTCGATCCTGTGCTCTCCATACTTTGCAGGTATGCCTTTCATATCTTCAATCTTCCATGCGAAGACATCCTCATACTGGCGAAGAAACGCCTGTACCCTCTTCAATTCTTCTTCTTGTACCTGGCTTGACAGCTTCAAGCCTTTGTCTGGACTGAGCTGTAGTTCGCGACAGTCACTTGGGTCGACAATCCCTTCTTTGTGACTGATCTCGCTTCTGCCCAGTCCCATTGTTAATTGCTATTCGTCGTCCGGATGCACATCGTCTCCTTCCTCCTCAATGGAGCAACAAGTGACGTAACCCACAAACTCATCTGACATCTCTGTATCTTAAGGGTACGATGAGCTGCTCTCCCCTCCAGTCGTGTATCCTGAGCTGGTCGATGGTGTTTCGCCCTCGTGTGGTACCTTGGTCCATGGCACGGTAATGACAGTCGGAGGGTCCGAAGGGTTTCGGAACTGCAATCTCTTCCTCCTCCAGTCACACCTTGCTTTGGCGTCGTATAGTCAAGGTCTGCCAAGCAGCACATCGTAACCTTTCTTCATCAGGGGCTGCAATACGATGTATGATAGTTGAAAGTCCACTCCTCCAATGTTGGTTCGCACATTGCTCAACATGCCCAGCGGCATTCTGCGCGTTTGATTGGCCAGCCGCAACACTCTGATTGTAGGCTCGAATGTCTGGAACCCCAAGGAGTTCGCTGTCTCCTCCGTCATGATGTTCACGCCCGAACCGGAGTCCACTGGTACCTTTTGTATGACGCAGCCTCCGATCTCTACTTCGATCTCCGGAGGTCCTAGGTCTCCTCCCTCCACTTTGTACACCGCCGGAAGCTTCCCTTTTCGGGGTTTGCGTGGTTGGCGCAACGAAAGCATCAGCATCTTTCGGTACGTCTTATTATCCTCCAACAGCTGGTTGAAGGAAATATTTGCCCTCTGTCTCCCTATGTCTTCCACTATGTTGTAGGAAGTGCTTGAAGTCACAGCCGCCACCCTTTCTTTAGTCACGGTCGGAAGTGTTGTAGAGGGCCCAGCCGCCTTCCGGTCATCGGATATCGCTCCGGCGCTCAGTGCTTCCTTGATGAGGTGGCTTACCTCATCTTTGATGTCCGGAAGGTAGTCGCGGTTCCGGACCTCGTCTGAGGTCCTGTCCGCCTTCTCCGAGTTCAGCGCCGACTGGATGTTCCGCATCGCCGGGGGCGTACTCGGCGTTTTGCTTCGGCTAGACGTCTCCTCTTCTTTAGACTTCCTTCCCTCTGCCTTACGGTCGAGCCGGCGAGTGTCCCTGTGGTCCTCTCCCCTCCTCTTCGAACTGCGGGTCTCTACTCGTCCGCACATCACTTTTTCCTCCGGCCATACTTCGTCTTCTTCAGTTGGATCCGAGCCCAGGTCTACCTGATTGACCTGCACTTCTTCCTTGCCAAGTGTCATCACGAAACGCACGGTTGGCCTGGCGACTGGTGGCTGATCACATTCGGGTGTCGTGTGTCCTGCTTTCCTGCAGTTGCTGCTCATCGGTACATACCCAGTTTGCTTCTTCGGGTGGGGGCAGCTCGGCGAGTAATGTCCCATCTCCCCGCAGTTATAGCAACCCTGCGGCGGAGGTCGGTTGAAATTGCCGGGAGGTGCCATGCGCCTCGGTGGGAGCGTACCCGCCATCTCTCTTGGATTGAACCGCGGTATATGCACAGGTGGGATCGGAGTTGTAGCCGGAGCTGACTGAACCGCATAGGCTGTGTCCTCACTCGGCTCACCATAATAAATGGGGTTCTCCCACTATGGTGCCCATTCAACCGCATTCACTGGGTAAGTCGGGCGAGTGGCCATGCACTCCGTGTTGGCATGTCCCACTTGTCCGCACGTAGTACACCAGAGATTCGCTCGCTGTCTCGCAGGTGATTTACGCCGGTCTTGGCCTCCCACTACATGAACTTTCAGGTCCGCAAAATTCTTCACCAGGTTGTCCACCTTGGCTGCGATGTCCCCCTGACTCTTCCCTGGGGTTCCCCTACCCCGATCTTCTTCTTCGTCGCACTGCGTTTCTTCTTCCGTCTCTCCTCCTCCGAAGACGACGAGTCCTCTTCCTCCTCCGAGGAAGAACTCGCTTCGGATGAGCTGGATTCTTCTGATGAGGAAGGCGACTCCCTTCTCTTCCGACGTCCGCCTTGCGATTTCTTCTTCGTCGACCGTCGGTCGCTTCTTCGAGTGTCAAGGGTTGACGTCTCAAAGATCTCCGCCGAAGCTATCACATCTTGGATTGTGTCAGCCTTGCCTCTCCTGCAGAAGGTCTCCATTTCTCTTGAGAGCCCTGTCACATACCAGTCCACTGCTTGTTGTACAGAAAAAGGTTCTCCTGGGCCTGTCTTGGGAATTCGATCTAGGAGGTCTTGGAATCTCTCCGTATAGTCTCGAAGATTCTCCTTCCGTTCGCGTCGAAGATTTCGAAGTCGGGTCAGCACTCGACTGTCATATCCGAGTTCGCGAAACCGCCTCAGAAACTTCTCCTTGAGCTGAGCCCAGGTCCGGATGCTAGTGGGGTCGGTACTCTCATGATTATACCAGCTACGAGCTCTCTTACGCAGCAGGCTAGGAAAGATTCGCAATCTGTCTTCATCACTGGTCTCTCGATTGGTGATGGAGACAGACTCGAACAGCTTTATGTATGAATCTGCATCATCGTCGTCGCCCGTTCCCTTGTACCTTGGATACGAATGTTTTGTGAAAGGTTGGGAAAACACCTGGCGGAGATTGGCTTGATGGTTTGCCATTGGTGATCCTGTCAACGGACTGCTCCTAGGTTGGCCTAACCCAGGAAGAGTTTCTGTCGAAGGGATTTCCAATAGAACCGTTAGCTCAATGCTCGCGGTAGGTGAACTAGAACGCCCTTGGCTTCCAGCAGTCGGCGATGGCGATCTTTCTGCAGAGTTCTCACCTTGAGTCTTCTTTTTAGTTCGCCGTTTTGCTTCTACGGCTTTTTCCGAATCTCGACGGAGCTTACGTGTGGCTCTCGCACTCAGTTCATCCACACCATCGCTCGTCGACATTCACCGAGCATTGCTGCTCGAGTACTCAGGTGTTGACGCACTGTCTTTGGCAGCGGCGCCAAAAAGAAGTTGTCGGCTCCTTATGTAATAACCCACCAAAGGCTAAAACTGCAATATGGTGGTAAAAAGATCGAACCCACAGGGACAGAGGCAACACACAGAGTACAAAGTGTCACGTTTAACAGACTTTTGGAGAGTTTGAATTCTCAGGCGACTGTCACTCCCAGAAATACTGCAGTGCTCGACTCGGAGGTCGCTCGGAGGATGCTCAACTCGGAGGTCACTCAGAGGATGCTCGACTCGGAGGATGCACAGTGCAGCGTAAGTCACTCAACACACACACACATACACACCTGAAACTAGAGAAGCACAACTCGGAGGTCGGCCAAGACCTCAGCTTAGGATTTCAGGGGGAAAGTCTCTCAAAAGTACACTTAGAGGCTCTGCAGGTAGTGACTCCCACTCCGGCTTTTACAGCCCTTCCACCAATTTCTGCTAGCGTAGGGAACCCGGATTGGACTTCTCACTTCGGAACAAAGTCACTCATACGCAGTGGACGTCACCCTCGACTCACACCAAGCGCAGAGAGTACAGGCTCGACTTAGAACTCAACTTAGACACAATCCAGTAACACACACACATAACCTGAATTGATAACCAAGGTTTACACGAAGTAACAAAACTTCACTTTGGCATTCAGGGGAAACTTCCAGTAGGAGTACAATCAGGATAAGTCACTCGAAGGTGTAAGGGGGAACTGTTCAAGTATTTAACTCGCAACCGGCTCTAAGCATCAGAAATCACCCGCAGGTGCAGATCCGCACTACTCAAGTCTCTAACCGGTGTACTAGCTCTGAACATTCAGTCGAAGGCCTTCAGCTACAACATGCGGTAACTTCACTATGCTGCAGCTCCTCTACGTGGTGCCAGGACCAAATGCACAAACATGCCGAGAAAGTGAGTTCCTGATCTCCATTTCCGAAATTGGAAGAATCCCAAGGCAAAACGCCTTGAACTACTTTATACCCTCTAAGGTCCTAACTAACACTACGTTGCACTACCTGCTACTCTAAACTCCTGCACGAAACCAAGCTACACTACTGCACTCTGCAGATCCGGTACTGCGCCTCCTGCGCGCCGGACTGCCTCGCACTATTTCCCTACCCTGCCAATCTTCCGACCGGCTGCGCAACTCCAGCCGCCGAAGGACTGCAGTCACTTCCGACTCCAAGTGCGCCATAGTGTCGCGCGCACTCGACAAGAAGGCCTCTAATTTCCTCGCCACTCGCCGCCAACTCCGACTGTCACCCTCCGTCAATGCCGCCGCCCGAAGCTCAAACTCCCTAAGCGTGATCTTCTCTTGTGCCGCCACTTCCCAGTGGACGTATCCTCTTAGATAGTGGGTCACCCGCGTCACCAACTCCTCTCGCGTCCGGCTGCTGCCTTCCACCTCTGCTAGCTGCATCTCCGCATCTACGCGCTGCGCCCTCAATTCCGCGCACTCGGATTGCAAGTTGCGCAACAACTCCTCATCCTCCTTGCGCGTGCTTTGACTTTCCTCTAATGCGCGCGTCTGGCGCGCAAGCTCCTCTGTTAACATGCGGTTTTGTCTCCGCTCTTCCTACAATTCCGACTCGATCTTTGCCTGCATTAGCTCGACATCCGCCTGGACTTTCGTCGCCACATCCTCCCGCTGTTGTTGCAGGGTTTGGTGTAGCCTCTTCGTGATCGCAAGGTGCTGTTGGAGGGCAGTATTCCTCATCTGCAACGTTTGGCACCTAGTGGCCCAAGTGGCTACCTTGCTCCTCGTCCTGCTCTTTACAATCTCCACATAAGACTGCGGTTTTCTGGAACTCGCGTACTTTGCTGTCTTGCGATCCAAATATCGCAAGAGTGGCACTATCTGCTCGCACAGTACCCCTGTTGGCGTTTTCCGCACAGAGTCCGCTTCCTGCTCTTCCAAACTCGTCTCATCCTCTGTTTCGAGGATTTCAGTCGCCACAGAATCTCTTGGCAACTCCCTGGAACTGTGGCGCGCGGCAGCTTCTGCCGCGACTGCCGCTCCACTCCCTGCTAAAATATCCAAGGCAGTGGGGGAACCCACTGCCTGAGCCTCTGTTCCGGCTCGATCTTCGGTTCTCGAAGGGGTTGGCGCCGCAGTTACTTTTGTCACCCCTCCACCGCCCGCTTCTACTGCCTGCTCTTCCGGCGCGATCTGCGCGGAAGGTGTCTTTGCCGGAGGTGTGTCCGCCGAAGGCGCCCGCACAATGGTCGCCGATCCTGTCCGATTCGCAGTCGGCGAGTCTGGCCGACTCTCAGTTGACCGACTCGCAGTCGGCCGACTAGCAGTTGTCCGATTGGCAGTCGGATCCACCCTGCACGTCTTTACTCCACTCGGCCTTTTTGCTGGAGGCGTTTTATCAGAAGCGTTTTCTGCCGAAGACGACCCTCTGAGAGTTGTTGGCTCTTCAGCCAAACTCCCTTCTGCTTCCGGCCTGCTGTCCGGTTCAACGCGCTGCTCTTGCCGACCTGCAGTTGGCCGTCCTTCAGTCGCCCGACTCGCAGTCGGCCGACTGTGAGTTCGCCTATCTTCTTCTGAAGGCATCCGCGCCTTCTGCGCAGAGGGGTTCACCGACCTCCCCAGAACCTGCGCGATTATCTCCTCCTGCGTGGGCAGGACACTCCGCCGGACCGGAGTACGCCCGGTCTCCTCACTACTAGTTGGCAACACCATCTTGCGTGCCCTTTGTTTCGGCCGGCTGTGAAGCTCGTGGGTTGGCCGACTCCGAGTCGGCGCAGCGGGAGCTTCCGGCTGCCTGTCTTCTGGTCTCTCATCCCATTTCCGCTTCCGCGGTGCGCGCTCACTGCGATGCCCTTCTTCTGCTCTTGCCGGAGCCGGAGCTGGAGCTGGACTGGCAGGTGCTTCGTCCGGATCTGTGTCCACTTCAGCCTCCCGCAAGTATCTACCCGGATTACTCCGGGTCAGCAGCAGAAACCGCGCCCGCTCTGAAGTTGTCAAACATCCCATTGCTCGATAAAACACGATCAGGTAGGGCGAAAGATGATTGAGCGTCCCTCCTCTCTCTTCTTGCGCATGTTGGCGCGTCACCTTCCACAGGAGCCGTGCCCAATGAACCAGAGCTCCTGACAACACTAGCTCCACAAATCCCACTTGCCAACCATGCATGTAGGCGGTCTTGGTCGGCTGCAATATCTGAAGCAATGCAGTCGCGACATTTCTTCGCAATCGATCTTTGTAATCCCGCGTCCGGAAACCGTTCTTAGGATGCTTGCCAACTTTGAAAAGATCATTGTAGGAGATTTCTTCCTCCTTCGACACCTTCACGTTCTCGGCCTCGAAGAGGATATACCCTTCCTCGCCTGCACACCTTCCTAACACCTGCGCCTAGTGACTAATGTCCCACCTCTCGGGGTGTGGGCGGAATCCGCGCGAGGGCTGGTGTTTCTCCCGCAAATACTCGCGCACCATCTCCGGACACGTCCAATTCCATCCCCACAGGAGGAAATCAAGCTTCAACCTTGTCAACACATCTTGGAATGCGCGCAGACCGATCTGCGGCACTCTGAGTGGAGACACCCGCAGCTGGAGGACCTTCGACATCTTTCTTGCTTTCCCTGCACACACACAGACGTTCTTCCCTCCCGCTCGATCTCGCACAATCGCCGCTGCGCGTCGGCCGCTCAGACACTGACTTAAATCGCTCTCTCCTCTCTTGCGCGCTCAATTTCTCTACTCGCAAACTCTCTGCAAGGTCCGTCAAGATCCTCGCGCAACTCGCCTCCGCACTCTCTCTAACTCACTGCAGGTCTCTCCGCCCTTGCGCTTAATCTCTGAAGCTGGAAAACTCACAATCAAGAATGAGAGAATGAGACTGGAGAGCAGACTTTTCTTCTACGAATTCAAGATCGCCCAACGCTCTCACTTAGTACAATCAAACTTGATTACGCAGTCGGCTATACGGCCTAACGGTTCTCCCTCGCATGCTCGAATTCACGACTCCGCACTGCGCGCATTCGCATGCGTGAACGTTGAATTCTCCCGCCGCCATCGTCCTCCGGCTCTGAGTTCGCCATCGCCGAGGGCTTCCGGACTCGAGTTCGCCGCAGTGGAGCGTATGCTCCGACTATGTTGTCTTTTCCCAACCTGCTCATCGCCGGAGGCGTATCGCCGCATGCGTACTCCTTCTCTGCGGCGCCTCGCTAGAGGCGCACATCAAGTCGGCGCAAATTACACCTGCACGTATTTGTACCACTTGTTTTGTCCGTTCTGCCCCGCATATCGCCGACGGCGCATATCCCGCCGGCGTGAATTATGCCAGCGCGCCCGCCTGTCCGCGCCACGTCGGAGGCGTACATCAGGCCGGCGCTTCCGCCTCCGACTTGATCTCCTCTCATGAGCGCGTGGTTCCGCCGAAGGCGCATCGCCGAAGGCGTACGGGGGTCCTTTCCGACGGTGAACCCTAGCGCGAACAGCGCATCTCCGGATGCGAGTTTTCCGACGCTCATAACTTCTTCGTCCTTGATCCATCTCCGGCGCTCATGGGCTCGTTATTACAAGCGTCCTGAGCTCTTTCCAATGAGACGTCAACCAACTAGAAGTACTGTGAATCTTGATCGTTATGAAGGTTTCCCTCCCGCGCCTACGGCGCATCGCCGAAGGCGCACTCATGGTCGGAAGCCTTCAAAGGTAGTTGCCGGCTTCTGAAGTCTTCAGCGACATCTCCTCCGGAGGTGTCTGTGCCGGAAGCGTACCTTCCCTAAGCGCTGGAGGCGCGTGGGTAGAGATACCTCAGCAAAGGAGATCTTGCCGAAGGCGCCGAAGGCGTTTGGCGCTGGTACGTCCAACTCCGCGATTCTTTGTGACCCGCGATCTCCTCAATCCACTCTATTTAACGTACCATTTCCTAACTACAGACACTGCTTTGGTACTTCTTTTCTAAAATTGTTTAAATTCTGCAAAAAAAACAAAAAGTGTGTTACCACACTAGCGCCGAAGGCGGATTTTGCGCCTTGCGCCGAAGGAGTTATTCCTTCAGAGCCCGCATGTAGGGTGGTGTCCGTCGCTCCTGCGGTGCACCCAACTCCTGGATTCTACGAGTTCTCTCGAGGATCTCTGCGATCTTCTAATTTCACTCTGTTTTGATGCACCGAAGGCTATTTACACTGATGCCGCGGTACAGTTTTCCAAAAATGTTTTAATTTCCTCAAAAATACCAAAAGTGGGGTACCACATGCTCCCCTCCTCAATTGTGAGCGCCCACGCGAACACTCATACGTGATATTTCTTCAACCGCCACCCGTTCACTCGGGTGGCTAATAATTCTCCGGTTAAGTCCGCAAGTTGGATGGATCCATTTGGAAAGACCTCGACGACCCTGTATGGTCCCATTCATCTTAGGTGCAGTTTGCCTGGGAATCTGGCATGCCTGCTATCGTAGAGCAGCGCCAAATTGCCCTTCTGAAGGAGTACAGGTTTGATCTTCTTATCGTATGTCTCCTTTCTGCGGAGCTGAATTCTCCTGGTGCGCTCCTCGGCTTCTCGTCTCCTTTCTTCCAGTACAATGACCTCCTGTAATCTGTAGAGCTGACTCTCCTCCGCACTCACCCTCTGTAGGTCCAACGTTTGTTGGGTGGGTACTTCGAATTCGATCGGAAGGATCGGATGTTGACCATACACCAGAAAGTATGGTGTCTGTTTCGTCGTAATCTTCTCAGCTGTCCGGTACGCCCATAGAGCGGCTGCTAACTTCGTATCCCAGTCGTAAGCGTGGTTTACCGTGACCTTGAGCAGTATTTTACACAACAGACCATTGGACTTCTCCGTCAATCCATTCGCTTTGGGATTGTATAGGGTAGTCTTCCGGTGCCTGATGTGAAAATGCCGTGTCAGATCTTCGATTATCTGGTTCAAAAAGTGTGTGCCTCGGTCGCTGACTAGCTCTAAAGGACATCCGTAGCGCGTGATGATCGACTCGAACAAAAAGGCTGCTACTGTGGCTGCATCATCTCTTCTCGTGGCCTTGGCCTCCACCATCTTGGTGGCGTAGTCCGTAGCTACCAGGATGTAGCGCCTTCGTGTGATCCTAGTCACTGGTTGTATTGGCCCTACGAAGTCGATGCCCCACTTCTCGAAAGGTGCTAGAGGCATGATGGGAGTCAAGGGCCACCGTGTTGTAGGCGTTGGCCTCCCCGTCCTTTGGCAACTATCGCATTTTTGGATGTAATCGAGAACATCCTTAAACATGGTCGGCCACCAATACCTTGCATTCACAATCTTCGTGACTGTATTCCGGGTGGCATAGTGTCCACCCGCATCTTCGATGTGCATCGCGCTTACTACCCTTGAGACCTCTGATTCCTCCAGGCATCTGCACAAACGTTCGTCTGCCATCTTCTTGAACAAAACTCCCTGTTGGAGTTGGTACGGGCCCGCCTTATGAATAAAGTTAGTCCTTTGTTCCAAGTCCATGCCCTCGGGACACTGAAGCGTTAGCATATATCGGTACAGCTCTGCACCGCAGACAACTGAAACAGCTGTTCGTCCGGAAAGTCGTCCACCAGTTCCTCCTCGGTAGGCTGGGTCCATAATTGGGATAAGTAATCTGCATTTTTGTGATGCACCCCTTTCCTGGTCTGGACCGTGTAGGTGAACTCCTGTAGCAACAGCACCCATCTGGCTATCCGACCGGACAGATCTGCTTTCTTGACTAGGTGTTGCAAGGCGTAGTGATCCACATGGAACACAAACTCGTAGCAGATTAAGTAGTGTCGAAACTTTTTGCAGGAGTACATCATTTCCAACGCCTCTCTCTCTGTCGTGGTGTACTTCCTCTCTGCTAGAGACAGCTGACGGCTCACAAAATAAATCGGGTAGTCCTTTTTGCTGTCATCCTTCTAGCTCAAGACGACGCCGATGACGAATGCAGATGTGTCGACGTAGACATGGAAGGGTCGATCCCAGTCTGGGCTCCTTAGTACTAGAGCAGCCGTGAGTTTCGCTCTAAGAGCCTCGAATGCTGACTGCTGCTTTGCACCCCAGGCATAAGGCTCGTCCTTCTTTAACAACTTGGTCAGGTCGGCCGCCAAGATCGCATACATGTGTATGAATCTTCGGTAGTAGCCCACATGACCCAGAAATGCTCGAAGCTCCCTCAGATTCGTTGGTGGCTCGAGCTCAAGTATAACCTTGACCTTCTCGATGTCCACTGCAATGCCGTTTGACGAAACACGATGGCCCAACAAGATTCCACTAGTCATAAAGAAAAAACACTTCTCGGGGTGCAGCGATAAACTGCTCTCCCTACATTTATCAAAGGTCTGCTTCAGGTGACTTAGGTGTTCTGACCGCTTTCCAAAGACACAGAAGTCGTCTATGAATATTTCTAGGAACTTCCTCAGCTGCTCCTGAAAAATATTGGTCATCATCCGCTGAAAGGTGGCAGGTGCATTGCACAAACCGAAGGGCATCTTGTGATACGCATAAGTTCCCCAATCGGTTGTGAATGTCGTCTTATCCTTGTCCTGTTCCCGGATAGACACCTGGTTGTAGCCTGAGAACCCGTCTAGGAAGCTATAGCACTCATGTCCCGCGACATGGTCTAAAATGGCATCCGTGAACGGCAGAGGGTGGTGATCCTTACGTGTTGCTGCATTTAACTTTCTGAAATCTTGACACACCCGTATCTTACCCGTCAACTTCTTCGATACGATAACAATCGGCGATACCCATTCACTGCTAAGCACTGGGTAAATAATACCGGCGCTCAGATACTTATCTATCTCCTTCTTAACTAGCAAGGAGTATTTTGGGTTGAGGCGATACTGGCGTTGACGTATGGGTACTGCTTCATCCAGTAAATCAATGCGGTGTTCTCCATACCGTGCAGGTATCCGACGCCGAAGCGCCTGTGCGTAGGCGAACTTCGCTCGTCCGCCTAGGCAGAGGTTTCCTCGCATACGAGTAGGCGACATTTGCGGCAGACATCGCGCCGACGTCAAACCCTATTTCGCCTACGCGTAGGCGCTTCCTTCGTCCGCGCATAGGACAAACTTTCTTCGCCTACTCGTAGGCGAGAAGCTGAGTATCTTGCGACCTTCATAACTCCCGGAGTCCTCATCCGTTCGTAGCGTTCTTGGGTTCGTTAGAACCACCGCGTCGAGCTCTTTCCAACAAGACCCTAACCAAGTCGAGGCGTTCAAGAGTTGACCAAGTTCTGAAGGATTCCTCTAGCGCCGAAGGCGGATTTTGCGCCTTGCGCCGAAGGGGTTATTCCTTCAGAGCCCGCATGTAGGGTGGTGTCCGTCGCTCCTGCGGTGCACCCAACTCCTGGATTCTACGAGTTCTCTCGAGGATCTCTGCGATCTTCTAATTTCACTCTGTTTTGATGCACCGAAGGCTATTTACACTGATGCCGCGGTACAGTTTTCCAAAAATGTTTTAATTTCCTCAAAAATACCAAAAGTGGGGTACCACACCGCCGGCGTCTACCGCCGAAGGCGGTCGTGCGGAATGTACCTGAGCGGAGTGCAATTGTGCATCGCGCGCACGAATTTCACCCTGCGGACAGTCAATCCGCTCCTCTGTTAGGTCCCGCTCCTTCGATCGGTCCCGCTCCACCATTAGGTCCCGCACCAGGGATGCGTCCGGCCTACGCGTAGGCGCAATTCCCGGCGGCGCTTCCGCCGAGGGCGCAGCGCCGAAGGCGTCTATCGCCGAAGGCGGCCCGCCCGATGTCCCTTGGCCCGAAGGCCCTTCCGCCGAAGGCGCACCTTCCGGCGGATTTCCCGCCGAAGGCGCAGCTCCCGCCGGCTCTCTACTCGTAACTCGGTGGCCCGAAGGCCCTGGCGCTGAAGGCGCATATCCCGGCGATCTCACCGCCGAAAGGCCTTGCCCCGAAGGCCCTTGAGCCGAAGGCGGATCTTCCGCCGGCTTCTTCCCTTTCCTGCGTTGCACCGGGGGTGAGTCTTGCCTATGCGTAGGCGAACTTCCCTCGCCTATGCGTAGGCGAAAGTCCTCGTCCGCAAGGAGTCACCTGTCCACAGGGAGTCGCCTATGCGTATGCGGCACACTCATCCGTGCCGCACGTTGTTGCTCCTGACCCAAAGGTTGTCTCGCCTCCGCCGAGGGCGTAGGGTGGTCCGCTGACCCCTCTGCCGTCCGCGCAGTCCCATCCTTCTCCGAGGATGGACTTTCCTTCTCTTCAGCGGTCCTCGCCGTTTCCGCGCTGCTGGCAGGTAACAAAAGCCTGCGCGCCTTCTGCTTCGGCCGACTGCAGATCTCGTGCAATGGCCGCTTCCGGGTGAGAGTAGCTGATTCTTGATGTTGCTCGGTTGATGCAGCTGATTGTTGATGTTGCGTCGGTGTCGACTTCGTTATCCCGCACATACTTCCCGGGATTGTCGACTGTCAAGGGCGGAAATTGAATACGCTCGGTCGCGGTTAAGCAACCCATCGACCGATAAAAGTTTATCAAGAAGGGGGAGAGGTGATTGAGCGTTCCTCCCCGCTCCTCAAACGCATGCTGTCGCATTACCCTATGCAGGATACGCGACCAGTGAACTGGAGCTCCGGCCAATGTGAGCTCCACGAAGGACACTTGCCAAGAAGTGATGTAAGTAGTGCGGTGCGGCTGCAAGAGTTGCAGCAGTGCCATCGATACGGTTCTGCGGAAACGATCTCTGTAGTCCCGAGTCCTGTACCTGTTCTTGGTGGACTTCTCCCGCTTGAACAATTCCACAAAGGAGGCTTCTTCCGCCTTTGACACATTGACGCTCTCACTGTCGAATGGGAGTAACCCGTCCTCGCCTGCACACCTTCCCAATGCTTGTTCCCAATCGTGGACAATTCAACGATCTACGTGCGGGCGGAATCCGCGCGTAGGTTGCTGTCTCTCGCTTAGCCATTCGCGCACCAGGTCTCCGCACACGTAATTCCATCCCCACAGCAAGAAATCGAGTTTCCTCGCAATCAGCCGGTCCTGAAAAGCACGCAACCCAATATGCGGAAGCTTGAGTGGAACCATCCGCAGCTTAATCGACGTCGACATCGCGTTCTTGAAATCGGATTGCGCAAACCTCTCTCTGCTATGCCCGAGCCTCTTGCCCGCGGTTCTGTTTCCTCTGCAAACTCTAATCTCTCTCAATTCCAAATGTCGCGCACTCAATTCTCTCTCTGCCACCGGGTAAATCTCTGCGCGGTGGTGTCTAGAACGTCTCTCAGCTAGAAGGTGGACGCGCGCAGCTCGCACAAGGAATTGAAATCGCAAATTCAAGAATGGAGTGTCCGCTGTCCGCTCGCAGGGTGTCATGGTCGAATCTCGGTCGTGAACGTCGACTCACTTGATGGCTACGTCGGCTTGGAGGTATAACAGCCTTCTCTCTCACGTGCGGCTTCACGCTCCGCCGACGCGCCTTCACTCACACGCTCGAATTGGCAATTTGAACTTCGCCAGCGTACTACGCCGCGGCCATGGTCGCGCAGCGCCAAAGGCGGATTTCTTGCCGACGCGCTACACTCATTCGTACTTCGACTCGGCTGGTCCCGCTCCGCCGAAGGCAGATCGTCCGCACGCAAGTCCGAAGCCGACCTCCCTTCTTCGTAGGCGGAGTTTCCGGCGGACTTTCCGCCGGCGCCGAACTCCATCCGCATGTGCGTAGGCGCTCGCCTACGCGTAGGCGCTGACCGTCCGCACGGAAGACGTTCGTCCGTGTAGGTCTTTCGCCGTAGGCGCAACGCCGAAGGCGGCTGTGCCGAAGGCGTTGACCGCGGTCAACGGACTCCGTCCAGTCTGTCCATCTCTCTCGCCTCTCCGTCGGCGCTTCTGTCTCCGAAGTCCCAACCAACCGAGAGTGCACTCGTCCATTCCGTCCGTACGGTCCGTACAGTCCGTACGGATTCGCTACTCCGTTGGGTCCTCACCTAACCGTGATGCGTTGGCGCCGAAGGCGCCGTACAAGTTCCAACCCCGAAGGCGGATTCCTAGGGCCGAAGGCGGATTTCCTGCCGAGGGCGAAATGCCTATGCGCAAGTAAAATTCGTCCGCCTATGCGTAGGTGCAAGTCCTCCTGCCTATGCGTAGGCAAAATTCTCGGCAGACTTCCTGCCGACGTCCAACTCATTTCGCCTATGCGTAGGCGAACTTCTATCGCCTATGCGTAGGCGAAAGTCTTCGTATCTTTCGACCGTCACAACTCCCTAAGTCCTAATCCGTTCTGGGCGTTCTTGAGCTCGTTAGAACCAGCACGTCAAGCTCTTTCCAACGAGACCCTAACGAAGTCAAGGTGTTTGGGAATTGCATAGAATCTGAGGGATTCCTCTAGCGCCAAAGGCGTACCGCCGAAGGCGGATTATGCTCCTTGCGCCAAAGGAGAACTCCTTCAGAGTCGATCGTTCAGGGCGGGCGACTGTTTCGGACATTGCGCCCAACTCAATGATTCTTCATGATTCTTGATGATTCTCCGAGATCATCTAGTTTCACTCTATTTAAATGTACCGATCGCTATTTACACTGCTGCTACGGTACAGTTTTCCAAAAATGTTTTAAATTCCGCATAAATACCAAAAGTGGGTTACCGCATGTTTCTATAGTTTCAGGTGTGTGTGTGTGTGTGTGTGTGTTGAGTGAACTACGTTGCACTGTGCGACCTCCGAGTGATCTCCGAGTGAAGGCTTGTAGTATTTCTGGGAGTGACAGTCGCATGAGAATTCAAACTCTTCAAAAGTCTGTTAAATGTGACAATTTGTACTCTGTGTGTTGCCTCTGTCCCTGTGGGTTTGACCTTTCTACCACTATATTGCAGTTTTACCCTTTGGTGGATTATTACACACATGAGAAGAGAGAGGAATATGTTGGTCCCTCTACAAATGTTGTGACCAACAATGATGAAGGCTATGTCTTGTGAACCTCTTCCTTCACCGGAAGAGATGATGGATTTTAGAGTCCGCTTGCTCTTATCACATGTGTTTTATACGAGAATTTTTTACAACCTACGTAGTATCTCAAGGTTAAGTCTTAATGGAAAATGATCACTCCTGTAAGATTGAGGGTATAAGATTCATTAGGATTTAAATGTTTGATAGAAAAACTCTAACATTGACAAATGTTAGACACATTACCAGCATGCATGAGAATTTGATTTCACTCGGGAAGGTTGACACGATAGACTTTCATTGGAAAGCTATTGATGGAATTTTCACAGTTGAGAAAGGTTCCACAGTGATAATGAAAACTCACAATCGGAAGAATCTGTATATCTTGGAAGGATCTACAATTCTCGGTGAGGCCAAGGCTACGACATCACTTGAGTATGGAACTAGATTGTGGCATGCTCGTCTTGGCCACATGAGTAAAAAAGGTATGAATATTTTACACAAACAGGTCTTGCAAGCTTGAATTCTGTGAGTACTATGTATTTGGAAAGCACACTCGACGTGCTTTTGGAAGTGGCGTTCTTTTGGAAGTGGCGTAAGATAGTTCTTGAGTATGTTCATTCTTATGTGTGGGACCCTTCCCCTGTTGCCTCACATTCTAGGAAGGAGTACTATGTTACGTTTATTGATGACTACTCAAGGTATGTGTGGATCTACTTTCTTCCACTCAAGTCTGAAGTATTTGTCACTTTTAAGAAGTGGAAAGCCAAGTTAAGACTGAGACAAGAGAGAAGTTGAAGTTCTTGCGATCCGACAACGGTGGGGAGTACGTGTACCAGGATTTTGAAGCGTTATGTGAAAACGAGGGGATTATGCACCACTTCACCAATGTTTATACTCCACAACAAAACGACGTATCTGAGAGGCTCAATCAGACGTTGTTGGATAAATCAGAAGTATGTTGAGCCATGCTAGTTTCCCATAGATTTTTTGGGCTGAAGCCATCAATACTACGACTTATTTCGTAAACTTGTCTCCTTGTAGTGTAATAAGTTACAAAACTTCGTTTGAAATGTGGCATAAACGGAATGTTGATTACTCTTGACTCAGAGTGTTTGGATGTGATGCTTATGCACATGTTCCTAGGGAATTGAGGACTAAGCTCGATCCCAATGCTACCAAGTGTATTTTTCTTGGTTATCAGCGTGATGTCAAAGGATACCGGCTTTGGGATCTTGTAGGCGGTAAACTTATTGTTAGTAGAGATGTTTCTTTCAATGAGTCCACATCATCGAAAGAGGGAGAGATTGTTAATCTTGCTTGTAATAACCCACCAAAGGCTAAAACTGCAATATAGTGGTAGAAAGGTCGAACCCACAGGGACAGAGCCAACACACAGAGTACAAAGTGTCACATTTAACAAACTATTGAAGAGTTTGAATTCTCAAGCGACTGTCACTCCCAAAAATATTGCAAGTGTTCACTCGGAGCTCACTCGGAGGTCGCACAGTGCAGTTAGTTCACTCAACACACACACACACACCTGAAACTATAGAAACACCACTCAAAGATCGGTGTGGTACCCCACTTTTGGTAATTTTGAGGAAATTAAAACATTTTTGGAAAACTGTACCCTGGCAGCAATGTAAATAGCCTTCGGTGCATCAAAACAGAGTGAATTCGGAAGATCGCGGAGATTCTCGAGGGATCTCGTAGAATCTAGGAGTTGGGTGCAGCAGTAAGGACGGGCACCACCCTCCCTGCGAGCCCTGCAGTTAGGATCCCTACGGCGCAAGGCACAGAACCCGCCTTCGGAGCTGCGTCCGCGGCGGTAGGGAAATCCTTCATATTGAGGTCAACCCCCGGACGCCTTGACTTTGCTAGTGTCTCGTTGGAAAGAGCTCGACGCACTGATTCCAACGAGCCCAAGAACGCCAACAGCGGATAAGGACTCCGGGAGTTATGAAGGTTGTAAGATACTCAACTCTTCGCCTGCGCACAGGCGGAGAAGTTTTGTCCTATGCGCGGACGAAGGAAGTTCGCATGTGCACAGGCGAAATAGGGTTTGAGGTAGGCGCGAAGTTCGCCTACGCACAGGCGTCCGCCTGTGTACAGACGTTTTGGCGTCGGCGGAAAATCCGCCTTGGGCCCTAGAAATGCGCCTTGTGAGGTAGAAAGTGTACGGCGCCTTCTGCGCCAGCGCAGCGCCGCGGACGAGCAAGGAGCCGCCAGAATAGTAAAACCCGTACGGACCGTACGGACGGGACGGATGGATGCGCTCTTGGACGGACGGAGTTGCGGCGGCAGAAGCGCCGACGAAGAGACAAAGAACGGACAGTCTGGACGGAGGCGGTTGACCGCGGTCAACGCCTTCCGCGCCAGCGCGTCGCCGCGGACGGAATTCGCCTGCGCACAGGCGAGCGCCTGTGCACAGGAGGATGAAGTTCCGCGCCGGCGGAGAATCCGCCGAGGAGTCTGCCTGCGCGCAGGCGGGAGTTGAACTTTTGTCCGACATGCGGACACACGCGTCGAGGCAGAAGGGGATTGGCTGAGGAGCGGTACGAACGAGTGTACCGCGCAAGGCGGAAAACTCGCCTTCGGCGCTGCGCACCCATGTCCGCGGTGTAGTACGCTCGCGGAGTTCAAATCCGCCAATTCGAGCGTGAGAGTTTAATCGGCGACGGCGGAGCGTGAAGCCGCGCGTGAGAGCGGAGACCGTTTCAGCGTAGAGCCGGCGCGGCCATCAATTGAGACGTCCTCCACGAGCAAGAGCCGACCATGACCTTCGACCGGGCGGCGGAGAGCGTCCCATTCTTGAATTCGCGATTCCATTCTCTTGTGCGAGCTGCGCGCGTCCATCTGCTGGCTGCTAAGCATTCTCGACATCGCCGCGCAGAGGATTTCTTGGTGATTGAGGGAGAAGTGAGTGCGCGTGATTTGGAATTGAGGGCGATTAGAGTTTGCCGAGGAAGAAAGGAGCTCGAGCGGTGCGGAAGTAGAATGAGCGGGCGAGCGAACTCCAGGAACGCAATGACGAGACCGGGCCGATTGCGGATGCTGCCGCTTCGTCTACCACAGAACGGGCTGCGCGCTTTCGAGGAGCGCTTGATAGCAAGAAAGCTCGATTTCTTGCTATGGGGATGGAACTACATCTGTGCGGATATGGTGCGCGAGTGGCTAGAGCCACAGGGACCACCCTCGCGCGGATTGCGTCCGCATGTTGATCGTTGGACAGTCCAAGATTGGGCGCAGGCATTGGGGAGATGTGCCGGCATGCCAGGGCACCTCCTCTTCGACAGTGAGAGCATCAAGGTGACCAAGCAAGAAGAGGCGCAATTTGTGGAGCTGTTCAAGACCGGGAGGTCTACCAAGAATGGGTACGGGACCCGCGATTACAAGGATCGATTCCGCCGGACTTTGTCCGCGGCACTGATGCAATTACTGCAGCCACACCGCGCCTGCTACATCACATTGTGGTAGGTCTCTTTTGTGGAGTACGCCATCGAGGGAACTCCAATTCACTGGGCGAGCATCCTGCACAGGGTGATGCGACAGCACGCTTTTGAGGAGAAGGGGGGAACTCTTAACCATCTCTCTCCTTTCCTCATCAATTTTTATCGAGAGCAAAATTGTTTGACAGCGGCGGAGCTTGCGCGTTTTCCGCCGTTGTCCGTCGACCATCCCGGGAAGTATCTGCGGGAGAATGAGGTCGACACTGATGCAGAGGAGTCACCGACTTCTACTCCGTCAAGGCGGAGGGACGAAGGGAGGAACACTCCTGCAGCACGAGCGCCGCGGAAGCGGCGATGGAGAGAGGAGTCCGAAGAGGAGCAGCATCAAGAACCCTCAGCTCCCATTCGACCGCGGCCGTTGTATGAGTCATACAGCCGGCCGAAGCAGAAGGCACGCAGACTGGTGTTACCAGCCAACAGCGCGGACACGGCGACGATTGCGACGGAGAAAGGAAGTGCGTCGCCAGAGAAGAATGGGGAAGCGCGGACGTCCGCAGGAGCAACGGACCACGCTGCAGCCTCGACGGACGAGAGGCCGCCTACGGGCCAAGGGCCTCCGGAGTTACCACGTGCGTTGCGGACAGGTGTTCCGTTTGCGCACAGGCGAGCCTCCACGGACGGACGAGCCTCCGCGGATAGACGACCACAAGCGGACATAGACCTACGCCTACGCGTGGGAAGAAGCTGTCCGCCTGTGCACAGGTCACCTCCACACGTGCCGCCTGTGCACAGGCACGAATCACCCCCGTTCCAACGTAGGAAGGGAAAGGAACCGGCGGAAGAGCCGCCTACGAGACACCGGCCTTCGGGGCCAGACCCTCCGGCGCACAACGCGCCGCGATTTGCGCCTTCGGCGCCAGGGCCTTCGAGCCGAGGAGATACGAGCAGGGAGCGTGCGGAGGCCGCACCATCGGCGGGTAATCCGCCGGTAGATGCGCCTTCGGCGGTAGGGCCTCAGGGTCAAGGGACATCGGGCGAGCGGCCCCCGGCCATGTCGCCTTTGGCGATGGACGTCCGCGGCGCTACACCTGCGGCGGACAAGGCGCCGGCATTTGCGCCTGCGCACAGGCCATGCACAGCCCCCGCGGACCGATCAAGGGAGCAGCAACAGGCGGAGGAGCGGAGTGACTGTCCGCGGGATGAAATTTTGATGCGCGATGCGCAATCAAACCCCGCGCAGCCACCCTCCGCTCGATCGCCTTCGGCGGCGGACGTCGGCGGCAGAGAGGATACGGTAGACGACCAACGAGCGGGCGGCGGGGATGCAGCACGGGCACATTCGCCTACCGCCTTAGACATTTTGGCAAAGAGCAGCGAGGCTGCAGCAGTGCCTTCGCAGGCAGCACACGTCGACGACGTGCAGCCCCACTCGGGTCAGTCGCCGACGCAATCAATGGCGACTGAAATTCTCCACTCGGATGATGACGACGGAGGCTCCACCGAAGAAATGTCAGGAGCAGGGGACACCGAGGAGGAGGAGAAGGAAATTGTTGGAGCGCCGGCGGCGGCGCTCTCTTAGCAGGTGATTGCGTTGTTGAGGTACTTAGATCGCAAAGTCGATAAATACGCCGACCCACTTCAGCCGGGATCTTACATCGAGTTAGTGCGCAGGCGGACTCGCACTAAGGTCCACACCAGCAAGCTACTAGCTAGAGTGGACCAGGAGTTGAGAGAATTGAAGGAGAAGCATGAATGCTTGTGGGGTCAGTATAAACTCAATCAGAAATTCTACAAGTACTCCGAGAAGGTGAGGGATGGGAAACTGGAAGAGCTCACCAAGGAGCAGGTGAAGATCACGGAAGCACTAATTTCTAAGCAGGCCCAGAATCGGATTTTGTCAGAGGAGCTCGTGCAACAGACGCTGTTGTTAGAGCAGTGTCAGCTCGCACGACAGGCGGATGAGGATGTAATCCGAAGGCTACAGTCAGAGTGTGGCGAATTGAGAGCGCAACGTGCTGAGGCCGAATCGCAATTAGTGGTAATTGAAGAGGATCGCAGGCAGGAGGCAGATCGCACAAAGGTGGAGACGGCGAGGCGTGTCGCCCACTGTCTCAAGGGCTACGCCCACTGGGAAGTGGCGGCGCAGGAGAAACTCACACTGCGTGAGTTTGAACTTCGCGCGGCCGGGTTGTTGTCAGGCGACAGCAGGAGTCGGCGGAAGGTAGCAAAGAAGCTCGACGCTTTTCTGTCGAAGGCGCGGGATACCATGTCCGCCCTCGAAGTGGAGGTGTCCGCGGCGTTGCAGCGATTGGGACTACGCAGTCGAGCGGAAGACTGGCAGGGTAGGGAGTTAGTGCGCGGCAGTCCGTCGCGCAGGAGACGTAGCACAGGTTCCGCGGAGTGTAGTGTAGCGTGGTTACGTGCAGGCGTGTAGCGTAGTGCAGTGTAGTGTTAGTTAGGACTTAGAAGGTATAAAATGGTTCCAGGCGTTTTGCCTGGGGTTCTTTCCCAAACTCAGAAGTACAGATCAGGAATCCATTTCCTCTGCGTGTTTGTGTCCTTGAGTTCTGTCACCACGCATGAGGAGTTACAACTTAGCGTTCCGCATTTTGTAGCTGAAGGCCTTCGGCCGAATGTTCAGAGCTAGTACATTGGTTAGAGACTTGAGCAGTTCGGATCTGCACCTGCGGGTGACTGCCGATGCTCAGAGCCAGTGACTAGTTAGATACTTGAACAGTTTCGCCCCTACACCTTCGAGTGTTTCTTTATGATTGTACTCCTTTGGGATTTTTCCCCTGAATGCCAAAGTGAAGTTTTGTTACTTCGTGTAAGCCTTGGTTGTGAATTCAGGTTACGCTGCAGCAGGTGCCTTCAGGGTAACCCCTGTAGTATTTCTGGGAATGACAAGTGCCTGAGAATTCAAACTCTTCAATAGACTGTTGTTGTGTTACTGGAATGTTTCTCCGTGAGTCCTTCAGTGCGGACCTGTGTTCTCTGCGCGTTTTGTGAGTTGAGAGTGTTGTTCACCGCGTCTGAGTGACTTCGATCCGAAGTAGGCAGTCCAAACCGGGTTTCCTACGCTAGCAGCAAGCTAGCGGAAGTGTTGTAAAAGCCGGAGTTGGGAGTCACTACCCGCAGCTTCGCTGAGTGTACTCTCGAGAGACCTTCCCCCTGAAATCTTGAGTAGAGGTCCTAACGGATCTCTAGGTTGTGTTTCTGTAGTTTCAGGTGTGTGTGTGTGTGTGTTACGCTGCATTGTGCGACCTCCGAGTGCGCTCCGAGTGGACACTTGCAGTATTTCTGGGAGTGACAGTCGCCTGAGAATTCAAACTCCTCAATAGTCTGTTAAACGTGACACTTTATACCCTGTGTGTTCCTCTGTCCCTGTGGGTTCGACCTTTCTACCACTATATTGCAGTTTAAGCCTTTAGTGGGTTATTACATAAGAAGCCGACAACTTCTTTTTGGCGCCGCTGCCGGGGACAGTTGCGTCAACACCGGGGTTTTTACGAGCAGCCATGCTCGGTGAATGTCGACTGGAGCTAGCGGGAGCAACCTAAGTGCGAGAGCTGTCCGCAGGTTCCGAGATTCAGAGAAGGCCGTGGAAGAGACACGGCGTCAAAACAAGAAAACACCAAAAAGAGTACCTAAGCCTAGTTCGGCCGACATCCTTGGGGAACCTACTCCCAGCGACTCGGAACCAAACTTGGTGCTTACAGTTCTGCTAGATATTCCTTGCACGGACCCCCCTCGTGATTTAGAACCGACCGCCCGAGAACCGTCGACAGACACACCGATGGCGGACGGACAAGCCAATGTGTGGCTACCTCAGCCGATTACTAAACATTCCTACCCAAAGTATAAAGGAAGTGGGGATGACGACGATGCAGATTCATACATCAAGTTGTTCGAATCGGTGTCCATTGCTAATCGCGAGATCGCAGACGAAGACCGACTAAGGATCTTTCCAAGTCTTCTGCGGAAGAAAGCGAGAAGTTGGTACAATCACGAGAGCATCGATCCGACTGGGTTGACAACATGGGCCCAGCTGAAGGAGAAGTTCCTTCGACGCTTCCGCGAGCTCGGCTACGACAGTCGGGTATTGACAAAGTTGCGTAATCTGCAGCGAGAAAAGAAGGAGAGTCTGCGTGACTACACTGAGAGATTTCTGGACCTCCTTGACAGAATACCGAAAACAGGACCAGGGTCCCCTTTCTCGGTACAGCAAGCTGTGGATTGGTACGTGACCGGCTTAACTCGGGAGATGGAGACTTTTTGCCGACACAGTAAGTGCGATACTATTGAGGATGTGATTGCATCGGCCGAAGCCTTCGAAACTTCCACTCTCAACCGAAGAGGGAGAGAGAGACGGGAGTCAAAAGAGCGAAAACCGAAGGGAGGGCGAAGACGACGCAGAGGTGCAACTCCGTCATCGGAAGAATCGTCCTCGGACGAGAACCGTTCCTCATCCGAAGAAGAGGAAACCTCATCGTCGGAGGAAGAGAAGAAGAGGAAGAAGCCTGGGGCAGCGAAGAAGAAGGGCACCCGACGAGTGACTACGGATAGAGCGCCGGGAGACATAGCCTCGAAGATGGAGACCCTGGTGAAGGACTTCGCCGACCTCAAAGTTCAAGTGGTAGGCGGCCATGATCGCCGAAAATCACCCGGGAGAGTGCGAGCGAACTTGTGGTGCACTACGTGCGGAGCGGTGGGACATGCAAACACCGAGTGCCTTACCACCCGTCCGTCATATCCAGTCAACGCAGTAGAGTGGGCACAACCGTACTATGGAGAACACCCCCAGTACTATGGAGAGGCTAGCGAAGAGACAGCCTACGCCGTCCAGTCGGTTTCCACCCCTACTGCAGTTTCAGCAATGCAGGTTCCACGATATCATCCGGTGGATCGGGCCACTACGGTACCCGTGAGGCGGAGAGCACCTCCAGGGACGTTTGACCCACCGCCACCGCGAGCTTGTTATAATTGTGGGGAAGTTGGACACTTCTCACCGCAGTGCCCCCATCCAAAAAGGCGAAATGATTATGTCCCGACATGTAGTAACTGCAAGAAGACCGGGCATACTGCGCCAGAGTGTGATCAGCCACCAGTTCCTCGGCCATCGGTACGATTTGTGACCACTCCTGCCAAGGATGACGTCCAAGTTAACCAGGTCGAAGTAGGTTCGGACGGAAATGACGAAGACGAAGAATGGCCGGCGGAAGAGGTTATGTGCGCACGAGTCGAAACTCGTAGTTCCAAGAAATCGAAGGAACAAGAGCGCGACACTCGCAAGCACGAACGGAGAGCCGACGACCGGACGGGAAAAGGGAAGGAGAAGGCATCCAGCAAGTCCGACTTGCGACCTGTACGGAAGTCTTCGGTTACGCGAAAAGCACCAGCAGTGCGCCCCCAGACAGCGGTCGAGGATGAGCCAGTACGCTTGCTGAAACGGGACTATGCTCCGGATATCCGCAACGAGGTAACCAACTTGTTGAAGGAAGCGATCCGCACTCAAAAGGAACCACCGCGGCCAGACTTGTCACCCTCCCTTGGGATGAAGTTGGCAGCCACTTTGGAACCTCGCAGGGCGTCGTCCCCGACCCCTGCGACCCAACGCGTCCACTATGACTTGGTCGAAGATCTCGGGAGTCGGAAAGTGAACATCACGTTCAACCAGCTCCTTGAGGACAACAAGACGTATTGAAGAATGTTGATGCTTTCGCTACGACGTCCGCGGAAGCCGCGCGCATCCACATCCTCTCAAGTGTATCAAGTGGCCAGCGAAGACCAAGGGCCACCAGAGATCGATGTGGAAATAGCAGGGTGTTGTGTACGCAGGGTACCAGTCGACTCTGGATCAGGAGTCAACATAATGACGGAGGACACCGCAAGAGCCTTGGGGTTCAGTCAATACAAACCCTCGAGGCGTGTGTTGAGATTAGCGGATCAGACGAGGAGAATGCCTGCAGGTATGCTGCGCAATGTCAAAACCATCATCGGTGGTGCGGACTTTCGGTTGACGTATATCATCCTTCAACCGATGATGAAGCAGGGCTATGACGTTCTACTCGGGCGACCATGGTTATATGGCGCACAAGTCCGATGTGACTGGCGTAGGCATCGCCTTAAGTTTCCCCATCCTTCGGAGCCGACCAAGACCATTACGGTGCCCTAGAATAAGGTCCGACACGAAGGAGAGACCCCATCGACAAGTGCAGGTTACACATCGGGTGGGGATAGTGATTCGACCGCGCGATCGGATTCCAGTGGCACTGAATCCGATTATTTCGTGGGATTCGTTGCCTGCTGTTCGGTGGACGAAGAAGAAGAGCCGGAAGCTATTAAGCCGGAGGACGAATAGCAATTAACGGTGGGACTGGGAAGGAGTGAGGCGAGTCACACCGAGGGCATAGTCGACCCTAGTGACTGTCAGGAAGTACAACTCAGTCCCGACAAGTGCTTGAAGGTATCAAGCACAGTGAGAGGAGACGAGCTAAGGAAGGTACAGGCATTCCTTAGCCATTATGTCGACGTCTTTGCCTGGAAGATCGAAGACATGAAGGGGATACCTGCACGGTATGGGGAACACCGGATCGATTTACTGGACGACGCAGTACCCATACGTCAGCGCCAGTATCGCCTCAACCCAAAATACTCCTTGCTAGTTAAGGAGGAGATAGATAAGTACCTGAGCGCTGGTATTATTTACCCAGTGCTCAGCAGTGAATGGGTATCGCCGATTGTTATTGTACCCAAGAAGTTGACGGATAAGATACGAGTGTGTCAGGATTTCCGGAAGTTGAATGCAGCAACACGCAAGGATCATCACCCGTTGCCGTTCACGGATGCCATTTTAGACCATGTCGCAGGACATGAATGCTATAGCTTCCTGGACGGGTTCTCAGTTTACAATCAGGTGTCCATCCGGGAACAGGACAAGGATAAAACTACGTTCACAACCGACTGGAGAACTTACGCATACCACAAGATGCCCTTCGGTCTGTGCAACGCGCTTGCCACCTTTCAACGGATGATGACCAATATCTTTCAGGAGCAACTGAGGAAGTTCCTGGAAATATTCATAGATGACTTCTGTGTCTTTGGGAAGCGGTCTGAACACCTAAGTCACCTGAAGCAGACCTTCGATAAATGTAGGGAGAGCAGTTTATCGCTGCACCCCGAGAAGTGCTTTTTCTTTATGACTAGTGGGATCTTGTTGGGTCATCGGGTCTCGGCAGACGGCATTGCGGTAGACATCGAGAAGGTCAAGGTTATACTCGAGCTTGAGCCACCCACGAATCTAAGAGAGCTATGTGGTAACACACTTTTTGTGACTTGGTTAGGGTCTTGTTGGAAAGAACTTGACATGCTCTTTCTAACGAGCCCAAGAACGCCTGGAACAGATGAGGACTCAGGGAGTTGTGACTGTCGAAAGATGCGAAGGAGAACACATACGGATAGGCGGAAGGAGTTCGTGGTCGGCGGGAAGTCCGCCTTCGGCGGAAGGAATTTGCCTGTGCGTAGGCACTTCGCCATCGGCGGAATATCCGCCTTTGGCCCTAGATGTTTGCCTTCGGCGATAGACTTCTTCGGGTCAACGCCTTCGGCGATGCGGGAGAGTGCATTCGGCGGAAGAGTGAATCCCTTATAACTTTCTCAATTCGTAACGCCTTGACTCAGTTAGGGTCTTGTTGGAAAGAGCTCGCGACGCTCGTTCCAACGAGATCAAGAACGCTTGAAACGGATAAGGCGTTTGAGTTATGAGCGTTGAAAGCGGCTGTCGTGGTTATGAGAGAGGCCTTCGGCGCTAACATATAGAGGGGCCTTCGGCGTTAACAGATAGAGAGGCCTTCGGCCCAAAGAGTTGCGCATAGGCGAGTTGCGAGTGGAAGCCTGTGCATAGGCAAACGCCTACAGCGGAAGAGTAAAACCGTCATAACTTTCTCAATTCTTCACGGTTTGACTTAGTTAGGGGCTCGTTGGAAAGAACACAACACGCTTGATCTAACAAGCTTAAGAAAGTTTCAAACGAAATAGGGATCTGTGAGTTATGGGCGTCGAGGGTGACTGTTATAGATAGGCAAAGGTGCGGAAGGGTGTTTTCGGCGGGAGGATGCCTTCGGCGCCACGTGGCAGAGGATTCCCGATGGCGGAAGTTGGCGGGATTATGTCAAGTGTGGGAAGCGGAACGGCGGGGCGTGAAGTCGCACTTGAGGAGCAGGCCGTTACCCATAACTGTGGGAACGGCATTCAAGCGGCATGTGGGTCCCACGGACCTCGGATTTTGGAGAAGGAATTTTGGCCTAGGTTCAGAGATCTTGCGGAGCCCATATCTTTGCGATGGACGGTTGGATGGATCTGAAATTTGATGAGGCTGTTGATCTCAGCCGGCCACGCATGCTTGCAAATTTTTAGCCTCAGATCTTGGATGTAAAGGCGCTGGCGGCTCTGTACAGTAGGCTTAGGATTAAGATTAGGGTTAGGGTTAGATTTAGGTTGTAAGTTAGAGGGGAAGGCAGCCGCCGACTGCTCAGGTGTAGGATCTGTTGCGGCTCGCACCATGGCATTGCAGTGTAGTGTTAGTTAGGACTTAGAAGGTATAAAGTAGTTCAAGGCGTCTTGCCTTGGGATTTTTCCAGTTTCGGAAGTACAGATCAGGAACTTATTTTCTCTGCGTGTTTGTGTCCTTAGTTCTGTCACCACGCAAGAGGAGCTACACCTTGGCGGTCCGCATTATGTAGCTGAAGGCCTTCGGCCGAATGTTCAGAGCTAGTACATTGGTTAGAGACTTGAGTAGTTCGGATCTACACCTGCGGGTGATTGCCGATGCTCAGAGCCAGTGACAAGTTAGATACTTGAATAGTTTCACCCTTACCCTTTCGCGTGACTGTTCCTGATTGTACTCCTTCGGGATTTTTCCCCTGAATGCCAAAGTGAAGGTTTGCTACTTCGTGTAAGCCTTGGTTGTAAATTCAGGTTACGCTGCAGCAGGTGCCTTCAGGGTAACTCCTGTAGTATTTCTGGGAATGACAAGTGCGTAAGAATTCAAACTCTTCAATAGACTGTTATGGTGTGTTACTGGAACGTTTCTCAGTGAGTCCTTCCGTGCGGACCTGTGTTCTCTGCTCGTTTTGTGAGTTGAGAGTGTTGTTCACCGCGTGTGAGTGACTTTGATCCGAAGTAGTAAGTCCAACCCGGGTTCCCTACGCTAGCAGAAAGCTAGTGGAAGGGTTGTAAAAGCCGGAGTTGGGAGTCACTACCCGCAGCTTCGCTGAGTACTCGCGAGAGACTTTCCCCCTGAAATCTTGAGTAGAGGTCCTAACCGATCTCTGGGTTGTGTTTCTGTAGTTTCAGGTGTGTGTGTGTGTTGAGTGAACTACGCTGCACTGTGCGACCTTCGAGTGAGCTCCGAGTGAACACTTGCAGTATTTCTGGGAGTGACAGTCGCCTGAGAATTCAAACTCCTCAATAGTCTGTTAAATGTGACACTTTGTACCCTGTGTGTTCCTCTGTCCCTGTGGGTTTGACCTTTCTACCACTATATTGCAGTTTTAGCCTTTAGT
Organism: Marchantia polymorpha subsp. ruderalis; assembly: GCA_037833965.1. Lineage (NCBI taxonomy): Eukaryota > Viridiplantae > Streptophyta > Marchantiopsida > Marchantiales > Marchantiaceae > Marchantia > Marchantia polymorpha. The sequence continues at coordinate 3,687,104 of AP031357.1, forward strand.
GGGTTATTACATAGCAAAGGGAACCTATTTAGACTAGATTTAGACTAGTGGATTAGACTTCCTACTTCGGAGCGAAGTCACTCACACGCGGTGAACAACGCACTCAACTCACAAAACGCGTAGAGAACACAGGTCTGAACTGAGAGACTCAACTGAGAAACAATTCAGTAGCACACCATAACACTCTATTGAAGAGTTTGAATTCTTAGGCACTTGTCATTCCCATAAATACTACAGGGGTTGCCCTAAAGGCACCTGCTGCAGCGTAACCTGAATTTACAACCAAGGCTTACTCGAAGTAACAAAACTTCACTTTGGCATTCAGGGGAAAAATCCCGAAGGAGTACAATCAGGAACAATCACTCGAAAGTGTAAGGGGGAATTGTTCAAGTATCTAACTAGTAACTAGCTCTAAGCATCGGCAATCACCCGCAGGTGTAGATCCGAACTACTCAAGTCTCTAACCAGTATACTAGCTCTGAACATTCGGCCGAAGGCCTTCAGCTACAAAATGCGGATCGCCAAGTTGTAGCTCCTGTTGCGTGGTGAAAGAACTAAGGACACAAACACGCAGAGAAAATGAGTTCCTGATCTGCACTTCCGAAACTGGAAAAATCCCAAGGCAAGACGCCTTGAACTACTTTATACCCTCTAAGTCCTAACTAACACTACACTACCATGTACTCCGCGCCTGCACAGAACCACGCTTCACTACACTCCGCAGAACCCGTGCTTCGCCTCCTGCACGACGGACTGCCGCGCACTAACTCCCTACCCTGCCAGTCTTCAGCTCAACTGCGCAGTCCAAGCCGCCACAACACCGTAGAAACCTCTGTCTCGAGGGTGGCCATAGCGTCCCGCGACTTCGACAGAAATGAATCTAACTTCTTCGCCACTCGCCGCCGGCTCCGACTGTCACCTGACAGCAAACCCGCCGCACGAAGCTCTAACTCGCGCAATGTGAGTTTCTCCTACGCCGCCACTTCCTAGTGGGCGTAACCTCTGAGAAAGTGGTTGATTTGCCTCGCCAACTCTTCCTTCGTGCGATCTGCCTCCCGCCGGGGATCGTCTTCAACTACAACCAACTGCAATTCGGCCTCCGCACGTTGCGCTCTCAATTCCCCGCACTCGGATTGCAGTTTACGGATTAATTCTTCATCCGCCTGCCGTGCGAGCTGACATTGCTCTAACAACCGTGATTGTCGCACGAGCTCCTCTTACAAAATTCGATTCTGAGCCTGCTCAGAATCCAGCTCCTCTACGAGCTTCGCCTTCTCCTTGGCAAACTCCTTTGCCGCCTCTTCAAGCTTCTCGTCCTTCGACTTGTCGAAGCCTACTGTACAGAGCCGCCAGCGCCTTTCCATCCAAGATCTGAGGCTGAAAATTTGCAGGCATGCGTGGCCGGCCGAGATTAACGGCCCTACAAAATTTCAGATCCATCTGACCGTCCATCGCAAAGATATTAACCCCGCCGTTCTGCGTCCCACACTTGACATAATCCCGCCAACTTCTGCCATCGAGAATCTTCTGCCAGGTGGCACCGAAGTCCCTTGAGCCGAAGGCGGTTCTTCCGCCGGCTCCTTTCCTTTCCTGCGCTGCACCGGAGGTGAGTCCTGCCTACGCGTAGGCGGCCGCCTATGCGCAGGCAGTCTCCTGTCCGCATGGAGTCGCCTATCTATAACAGTCACCCCCGTCGCTCATAACTCACAAATCCCTGCTTCGTTTGAAACGTTCTTGGGCTCGTTGGAACGGGCGCGTCGAGCTCTTTTCAACGAGCTTCTAACCAAGTCAAACCGTTAAGAATTGAGAAAGTAATGACGGTTTTACTCTTCCGCCAAAAGCGTTTGCCTATGTACTCGCAGGCGTCCGCGTCCGCGTCGCAAGCTGCCTACTCGTTAGCCGCCTTGGGCCGAAGGCTCCTCTAACTGTTAACGCCGAAGGCCCCTCTATATGTTAACGCCGAAGGCCTCTCTCCTAACCATGACAGCCGCTTTCGACGCTCATAACTCAGTGACGCCTTATCCGTTTCAAGAGTTCTTGGTCTCGTTGGAACGACCGTTGCGAGGTCTTTCCAACAAGACCCTAACTGAGTCAAGACGTTACGAATTGAGAAAGTTATAAGGGATTCACTCTTCCACCGAATGCACTATCCCGCATCGCCGAAAGCGTTGACCCGAAGGCGTTGACCCGAAGGCGAACATCTAGGGCCGAAGGCGGATATTCCGCCGATGCCGAAGCGCCTGTGCGTAGGCGGCCTTCGCGGTGGACGTCCCGCCGACTTCAAACCCTCTTTCGCCTACGCGTAGGCGGACTTCCCTCGTCCGCGCATAGGACAAACTTTCCTCGCCTACTCGTAGGCGAGAAGCTGAGTGTCTTGCGACGTTCATAACTCCCGGAGTCCTCCTCCGTTCGTGGCGTTCTTGGGCTCGTTAGAATCAGCGCGTAAAGCTCTTTCCAACGAGACCCTAACCAAGTCAAGGCGTTGTGAAGTGAGAAAGTTATGAGGGATTCACTCTTCCGCCGAATGCACTCTCCCGCATCGCCGAAGACGTTGACCCGAAGGCGTCTACCGCCGAAGGCGCATCTTCCGGCGGTTCTTCCGCCTAAGGCGTACCGCCAAAGTCGCTCTACCGCCGAAGGCCCCCCATCTGTAACTTCCGACACTCATAACTCATTGACCTCTCATTCGTTTCACAAGTTCTTGGGCTCGTTAGAACCAGCGCGTTGAGGTCTTTCCAACAAGACCCGAAGTAACTCAAGGCGTTACGAATTGAGAAAGTTATGAGTGATCTACCGCCGAAGGTGCTCGAAGCGGATCGTGCAGCATGAACCGCCCGTTCCGTCCCAAGCGTCCCACTGTGGCCTAAGCCCAAAACCCCTTGACTGTCCTCGATCCTCTTTTTACTCTGGTTCCGCGCACCGATTACTATTTACAGCTGCTGCCGCGGTACTTACTATTCGAAAATGTTTTAGTTCCGACAAAAAACAAAAAGTGGGTTACCACCGGACCTTGTGCATCTTCCGAGTGAGATTAAGGTGGCCCCACAGACACTCATACTTCTCCCGCAGATCTTTAAGATCCCCATCAAGACGGGCCAACAACTTGCTGGTGTGGACTTTAGTGCGAGTCCGCCTACGCACTAATTCGACGTAGGATCCAGGCTGGCGGGGGTCTGCATACTTCTCCACTTTGCGATCAAGGTACCTCAACAGAGGTACCACCTGCTCGCAGAGCGCCTCCGTCGGCATGCCTGCCACTGATTGTTTCTCCTCCTCACTCGATCCCGACCCCGATGCCGATTCCGTCGATCCTCCTTCGTCATCCTCCAAATTGAGTATTTCGGTCGCCACTGAATTCTCCGGCGAGTGTCGTGAGTGTGGCTTCGAAATGTCTGCGTCGTCTGCCACCACTGTCGCCGCTGCAGCTTCGCTGCTTGCTGCCAGAATGTCTAAGGCGGTGGGAGAGTTGGATTGTGCCAAATTCGTATCGCCCGCCCGTCCGGCTTCTACTAATTCCGCATCGCCGAAGGCGTCCACCGCCGAAGGTGTTCGTGCGGAAGGTGTCTGCGCGGATTGCAATCGTGCATCGCGCACACGTGTTTCCTCCTTCCGACTGTCATCCCGCTCCTCCGTTAAGTCCTGCTCCTTCGATAGGTCATGCGTTGGAGGTGCCTCCGCCGAAGGCGCATTTGTCGGCGGCGCTTCCGCCGAAGGCGTCTACCGGCAAAGGCGGTTGAGCCGAAAGCGGCTCGCCTGATGTCCCTTGGCCCGGAGGCCCTTCCGCCAAAGGCACACCTTCCGGCGGACTTCCCGCCGAGGGGCGGGTTCCCCGCCGGCTCCCAACTTGCAACTCTTTGGCCCGAAGGCCCTTGCGCCGAAGGCGCACTTTCCAGCGGACTCACCGCTGAAGGACCTTGCCCCGAAGGCCCTTGAGCCAAAGGCGGATCTTCCGCCGGCTCCTTCCCCTTCCTTCGCTGCACCGGAGGCGATTGCGCCGAAGGCGCACGAGCCAAAGGCTCCAGCTCCGAAGGCGAGTCCGCGTACGGTACTCGAACAGCTCTCCTATCCGCTGCCGGCACAGCCATCCGTGCTGCGTGTTGTCTCTCTTGATCCGAAGGTCGTCTTGCTTCCGCCAAAGGTGTCCGTGCCTTCGGCGTAGGGAGGTCCATTGACCCATCTGTCGTCCGCGCATTCCCATCCTCCTCCGAGGATGGCGTCGCCTTCTCTCCGGCGGCACGCACTGACTCCGCGCTACTTGCAGGCAATACGAGCCTGCGTGCTTTCTGCTTCGGCCGACTGCAAATAACCTCAAGTGGCCGCTTCCGTTTGAGAGCTGTCGAGTCTCGATGTGGAGCCTTCTCTGGTTCTCCCTTCCATCTCCGCTTCCGCGGCACTTGTGCTGTGAATGTGTCCCTCCTCGCACCCTGTTGGGCTGGTGACGTGGAGGCCGGAGTTTCTTCCGCGTCGGAGTTGACCTCGTTATCCCTCACATACCTCCCGAGATTGCTGAGTGATAGCAGCGGATACTGAACACGTTCGGTCGCGGTTAAGCAACCCATCGATCGATAAAAGTTTATCAAGAAGGGGGAGAGATGATTGATCAACCCCCCCCCCCTCTCCTCAAATGCATGCTGTCGCGTTATCTTATGCAAGATACGCGACTTGTGAATCGGAGCTCTGGCCAACGCCAGCTCCACGAAAGACACTTGCCAAGAAGTGATGTATGTTGTTCGGTGCGGCTGCAAGAGTTGCAGAAGTGCCATCGCTACGTTTCTGCGGAAGCGATCTCTGTAGTCACGGGTCCTGTACCCGTTCTTGGTGGACTTCTCCCGCTTGAATAATTCCACAAAGGAGGCCTCTTCCGCCTTCGACACCTTGACGCTCTCACTGTCAAATAGGAGGAACCCGTCCTCGCTTGCACATCTCCCCAGCACTTGTCCCCAATCGTGGACAGTCCAACAATCTACATGCGGTCGGAATCCGCGCGTAGGTTGGTGTCGCTACATTTCTGCGGTAGCGATCCTTGTAGTCGCGGGTCCTGTACCCGTTCTTGCTGGACTTCTCACTCTTGAACAAGGCCGCGAAGGAGATCTCTTCGTCCTTTGTCACCTTGATGCTCAAACTATCAAATAGGAGGAATCCGTCCTCGCCTGCACATCTTCCCAGCACTTGTCCCCAATCTTGAACAGTCCAACGCTCTACGTGTGGTCGAAATCCACACGTAGGCTGGTGTCTCTCTCTCTGCCATTCGCGCACCATAACCTGGCACACGTAATTTCATCCCCACAAGAGGAAATTGAGCTTCACTGCAAACAGCTGGTCCTGGAAAGCGCGCAACCCAATCTGCGGGATCTTCAGCGGAATCATCCGCAGCTGAGTGGGCTTCAACATCGCGTTCTTGAAATTAGATTTCGTAAACTCTCCTCCGCTATACTCAAGCTTCTTGCCCGCGACTGTGATTCTCCTGCAAACTCTAATCTCTCTCAATTTCGACTGTCGCGCACTCAATTCTCTCTTTGTCACCTTGCGAGTTTCTGCACGTCGGTGTCTCGAATTTCTCTCGGCCAGAAGGTGGACGCGCGCAGCTCGCACAAGAAATTGAAATCGCAAATTCAAGAATGAAGTGTCCGCCCTTGGCTCGTAGGATGTCATTGTCGCCACTTGGTCGTGAGTGTCGACTCACTTGATGGCTACGCCGGCTTGGGGGCGTGACAGCCCTCCTCTCGCACGCACGGCTTCACGCTCTGACGTCGCACGCACTCACACGCTCAAAATTTCAATTTGAGTTCCGCCATCGTACTTCGCCGCGGCCATGGTCACGCAGCGCCGAAGGCGTCCTGCCGAAGGCGCGGCGGCAAAGGCTTTTGCCTCTGACCGACTCGCTACTCGCCTCCATCCCGCACCGCCGAAGGCGTTCTGCCGCACGCGCTTCGCCAAAGGCGAACTCCTTCCGCCGAAGGCGTTGACTCCTAGCGCCGAAGGCGTACTCCCTTAAGATGTCCGTCGGCGTAGGTGCATCGCCGAAGGCGTTGATCTTGGTCAACGGATTTTGTCTCGTCTGTCGATCCCTCTTGTCTCTCCGCGGGCGCTGTTGCCACCGGAGTTCTGTCTCGCCGAAGGCGCACTTGTACGTCCCGCCGGAGGCGTTTGAGCCGAAGGCGGACCGTACGGAGTCGCTACCCCCGAAGGTACTTACCTAATCTTGATGCGCTGGCGCCGTAAAAAACTTCACCCCCAAAGGCGAACATCTAGGGCCAAAGGCGGATATTCCGCCGAAGGCGAACTACCTACGCCGAAGGCGGATTTTCCGGCAGACTTCCCGCTGAAGGCGAACTCCTTCCGCTGAAGGCAAATGTCTTTGTATCTTCCGATAGTCACAACTCCCTGATTCCTCATCCATTCCAGGCGTTCTTAGGCTCGTTAGAACGAGCGTGTTGAGCTCTTTCTAACAAGACCCTAACCAAGTCAAGGCGTTGTGAATTGCATAAGCTCTGAGGGATTTTCCTAGCGCTGAAGGCGGATCGCCGAAGGCGGATTATGCGCCTTGTGCCGAAGGAGAACTCCTCCAGAATTGATTGTTCGGGTCGGGGCGCCTGTTCTGGACATTGCGCCCAACTTCTGGATACTACGAGATCATAAAAGACCCGCGATTATCCATTCTCACTCTATTTAAATGTATCGATCACCATTTACACGGCTGCTACAGTACTGTTTTCCAAAATGGTTTTAAATTCCGCACAAAAAAAAAAAGTGGGTTACCACACTGCTACTAACGAAGGCCATTTATTTTCCCTAAACACCATAAAGGGGGAGATTTATCATGAAATTTCTCATGATGAGCCACAAGGAGGTGCTCCACAAATGACGGGCGAGGCAGAAGAGCAAGATTTTGCTCTTGAAGAGGTCCATAAGAAGCAACACATTGCTGGTGAGCCACAACCTAAACAAGCACACAGTGATCAATCACAATCTTCAACTGCAAAACCAACACGTGTTCGTCGTGCGTCCGAAAGTTATGGTACCTGGTTTCCTACAAAACATGCTATAAGGGACAAGGACCTACTTGTTGATGACTCAAAAGAAGCGTTGATCATGGAATCTGGAAGTCCGTCCTCTTATGCTGAATCTCAATCAGTCCCGGAGAAGCTTGATTGGGATGCAGCAATGTGAAAGGAGATGAAATCACTTCATGACAACCAAACTTGGGAAATCGTGGAGTTGCCAAATGCATACGAGCTATAGATTGCAAATGGGTCTACATGGTGAAGGATGTATCCACTAATGCAATTGAAAAAATCTTCAAGGCAAGATTGATGACCAAGGGCTTTGAAAAGTGGAAGTGCATCGACTACACTAAGGTTTTTTCACTATTTGCTAAGTTTTCAACTGTATGCTTGTTGTTTGCACTTGTCACATTATTTGGTTTATTTTAGGACCAGATGGATGTTGTTATAGTCTTTTTACATGGAGCGTTGGACGAAGTGATTTACATGAGACAACCAGAGGATTTTTTTAAGAGAGGAAAGGAACGTTTGATTTGTTGGTTGCTTAAATCCTTGTACGGACTTAAGCAAAGTCCTCGACAATGGAACAAACGTTTTGATGAGTTCATGCATATGCATGCTTCATACAAAGTACATATGACCCTTGTGTGTACATAAAGCATATTAGCAACACAAGTTTTGGCTTGATATTACTCGTGCCGTATGTAGATGATATGCTTATTGCTGCTAAGGATAGCTCCGAGATTATTAAACTTAGTCTAGCTCAGTTCTGAGTTTAATATGAAAGACTTAGGTCCTGCTAAGCGTATACTAGGCATGGAGATCCACAGGGACAAATCATCAAGCAAACCTTGGTTGACATAGACACGGTATGTAGGGAAAGTACTTGCTAGGTTTAACATGTCAAATGCTAAAGCTATAAGTACTCCATTAGCTGCACACTTTAAGCTTTCAGCAGCTTTATGTCCAACTGATGCAACTGCTAAAGGATTGAAGTCTTCTATTCCTTATGAAAGTGCAGTTGGCAGCATTATGTATCTTATCGTACACACTAGACGTGATATACCATATGCAGTTGGGAAAATGAGTAGGTACATGTCAAATCGTGGGTTGCAGTAGCAAAAGCAGTGAAGGAAGCAATTTGGTTGCATAAGTTGGCCACTGAGATGGGGCTGCCACACAGTGATGTGAGTCTTTATTGTGACAGCCAGAGCGCACTTCATCTAGCATCGAACAATGTGATGGATGGTAGGATAAAGCACATTGATATTCAATATCATTATATCAGACAAGCAATGTCTGATAGTGCACTTAAGCTCATCAAAATGGATGGTAAGCTCAACCCTGCCGACGCATTGACCAAAGTAATTCCTTTGGAGATTTTTTCCAAGCATTGTGCAAAGTTGCAAATTTTGCAAAATGATAGTTAGTCTAGTAACTTTTGTACATGTTTTCTCCATCCGGTTTTTTGCCGGCTACGGCTTAGTTCTAGTTAATTCTCGGCTATAGAGGGAAAGCGTGATTTAGCTTTACTTTCTAGAACTTCCCGCAGAGATACATGTGGATTACATTAGTTACCTCTTCAAGACTTGAGTCAAGGAGGAGTTTGTTAGGTTAACTCTATCTTGTATTACCTCCAGTTAGTGGTAACCATGGTTAGGAAGTTAACTGTGGTTAGGTTAGGTATTATGTGCACCTTATCTCTTCTCGTATAGAAGAGAGAAGGTGACTCTCTCTGTGTACAGTTCATGATAGCATCAAGAGCGTGAACAGGTTGGAGTAGCGCTTGGCTATGGAGGTCGTGTAATCATCCGTGTTTTAGTGAAATTCTGCTCTTGCCCGTGGACGTAGCCTGTGAAATGTGAACCACATTATCTTGGTGTTGTGACTGTCGTGCGTGCTGATTGATCAGGATGTTTGGGCCTTGCATATAGTACATTTTACGAACTACTTAAACTTGAGTAGTAGCTTCAGCTACTAAATACTAGAAAATTTATAGGTTAGTGCAGTCTGTAATATCCTTTGATGTTAGAAGAGTACTTCACTACACATAAGTTTCAAACATGGCATCTCTAAAAAATTTAGATTTTTGACCATTTTTTTTTCAATATATTTGTAATAACCCACTAAAGGCTAAAACTGCAATATAGTGGTAGAAAGGTCGAACCCACAGGCAAACACACAGAGTACAAAGTGTCACATTTAACAGACTATTGAGGAGTTTGAATTCTCAAGCGACTATCACTCCCAGAAATACTGCAAGTGTTCACTCGGAGGTCACTCGGAGGTCGCACAGTGCAGCGTAGTTCACTCAACACACACACACACACACACACCTGAAACTATAGAAACACAACCCAGAGATCGGTTAGGACCTCTACTTAAGATTTCAGGGGGGAAAGTCTCTCGCGAGTACACTCAGCGAATTTGCGGGTAGTGACTCCCAACTCCGGCTTTTACAACCCTTCCACTAGTTTCTGCTAGCACAGGGAACCCGGATTGGACTTCCTACTTCGGATCGAAGTCACTCACACGCAGTGAACAACACGCTCAACTCACAAAACGCGCAGAGAACACAGGTCCGCACGGAGGGACTCAGCAGAGAAACGATCCAGTAGTACACCATAACAGTCTATTGAAGAGTTTGAATTCTTAGGCACTTGTCATTCCGAGAAATACTACAGGGGTTGCCCTGAAGGCACCTGCTGCAGCGTAACCTGAATTACAACCAAGGCTTACTCGAAGTAGCAAAACTTCACTTTGGCATTCAGGGGAAAAATCCCGAAGGAGTACAATCAAGAACAACCACTCGAAAGTGTAAGGGGGAATGTAATAACCCACCAAAGGCTAAAACTGCAGTATGGTGGTAAAAAGATCGAACCCACAGGGACAGAGGCAACACACAGAGTAAAAAGTGTCACGTTTAACAAACTATTGTAGAGTTTGAATTCTCAGGCGACTGTCACTCCCAGAAATACTGCAGTGCTCGACTCGGAGGCTCGACTCGGAGGAGGATCTCGACTCGGAGGATGCTCGGAGGATGCACGGTACAGCGTGGTCACTCAACACACACACACACACACACCTGAAAACTGGCAAAAGCACAACTCGGAGGTCGGTCAGGACCTCCGCTTCGGATTTCAGGAGGAAAGTGTCTCAAAAGTTCACTCAGAGGTTCTGCAGGTAGTGACTCCCACTCTGGCTTTTACTGCCCTCCCGCCAGGAACTAGCGTAGGGTACCCGGACTGGACTTCCCACTTCGGAACGAAGCCTCTTCATACGCCGTGGACGTCACCCTCGACTCTCACACCAAACGCAGGGAGTGCAGGCCCGACTGAGAACTTGACTAAGACCCAATCCAGTAACACACACACAACCTGAATTGCAAACCAAGGCTTACACGAAGTAATAAAACTTCACTTTGGCATTCAAGGGAAACTTCCCGTAGGAGTACAATCAAGATATGTCACTCGAAGGAGTAAGGGGGAATTGTTCAAGTCTCTAACTCGCAGCCGGCTCTGAGCATCAGAAATCACCCGCAGGTGCAGATCCGCACTACTCAAGTCTCTAACCGGGTACTAGCTCTGAACATTCAGCCAAAGGCCTTCAACTACAACATACGGTAACTTCGCTATGCTACAGCTTCTCTACGTGGTGCCAGGACCAAAATGCACAAACACGCCAAGAAAGTGAGTTCCTGATCTGCACTTCCGAAACTGGAAGAGTCCCAAGGCAAAACGCCTTGATCTACTTTATACCCTCAAAGGTTCTAACTAACACTACGCTATGCTATCTACTACTCGCAACACCTGCGCGAAACCAAACTATACTACTGCACTCGGCGGATCCGGTGCTGCGCCTCCTGCGCGCCGGACTGCTCCGCTCGCTGTCTCTACCTTGCCAGTCTTCCGACCGGCTGCGCAACCTCAGGCGTCGGAAGGCTGCAGTGACTTCCGACTCTAAGTGCGCCATAGTGTCGCGCGCACCCGACAAGAAGGTTTCTAATTTCCTCGCTACTCGCCGCCGACTCCGACTGTCACCCTCCGTCAAAGCCGCCGCCCGAAGCTCGAACTCCCTGAGTGTGATCCTCTCTTGAGCTGCCACCTCCCAATGGGCGTATCCTTTTAGACAGTGAGTCACCCTCGTCGCCAACTCTTCTCGCGCCCTGCAGCTGCCTTCTACCTCCGCCAGCTGCATTTCTGCTTCCGCACGCTGCGCCCTCAAATCCGAGCACTCGGATTGCAAGTTGCGCAACAACTCCTCATCCTCCTTGCGTATTCTTTGACTTTCTTCTAAGGCGCGCGTCTGGCGCGCAAGCTCTGCTGCTAGGATGCGGTTTTGTCTCCGCTGTTCCTGAAATTCTGACTCGATCTTTGCCCGCATTAGCTCGGCCTCCGCCTGGCTTTTCGTCGCCGCATCCTCCCTTTGCTGCTGCAAGGCTTGGTATAGCTTCTGTGTGACCGCCAGGTGTTGTCGGAGGGCGGTGTTCCTTTCCACATATACTTGGCACCTAGAGGCCCAAGTGGCCACCTTGCTCCTCGTCCTGCGCTTGATAGTCTCCACATAAGACTGCGGTCTTCCAGTACCCGAGTACTTGGATGTCTTGCGATCCAGATATCGCAGGAGAGGGACTATCTGCTTGCACAACACCCCTGTTGGCGTTTTCTGCACAGAGTCCGCTTCCTGCTCTTCCGAGCTCGTCTCATCCTCAGTTTCGAGGATTTCAGTCGCCACCGAATCCCTTGGCGACTCCCTGGAACTGTGGCGCGCAGCAGCTTCCACTGCGACTGCCACACCACTGCCTGCTAAAATATCCAGGGCAGTGGGGGATCCCACTGCTTGAGCCCCTGTTGCGGCACAATCTTCGGTCTCTAAAGGGGTGGACGCCGCAGTGACTCTTGTCACCCTTGCACCGCCCGCTTCTGTTGCCTGCCCTTCCGGCGCAATCTGCGCGGAAGGTGTCTTCGCTGAAGGTGCGTCCGCCGAAGGCGTCCGCACACTGGTCGCCGGCCCTGTCCGTCTCGCAGTCGGCGAATCCGGCCGACCCTCTGTTGACCGACTCGCAGTCGGCCGACTAGCAGTTGTCCGACTGGGAGTCGGATACACCCTGCGCGTCTTGACTCCACTTGGCCTGCTTGCTGGTGGCGTTTTCCCAGAAGTGCCTTCCGCCGAAGACGACCCTCTGAGGGTTGTTGGCTCGTCAGCCAAACTCTCTTCTGCTTCTGGCCTACTGTCCGGTTCAACGCGCCGCTCAGTTGGCCTTCCTTCCGCTTGTCGACCTTCAGTCGCCCGACTCGTAGTCGGCCGACTGTCAGTCCGTCCATCTCCTTCCGAAGGCATTGGTGCCTTCTGCGCAGAGGTGTTTGTCGACTTCCCCAGAATCTGCGCGATTATCTCCTCCTGCGTGGGATTCCGCTAGACCGGAGTACGCCCGGTCTCCTCAGTACTAGTTGGCATTTTGCGTGCCCTCTGTTTTGATCGACTGTGAGGCTCGTGGGTGGGCCGACTACGAGTTGGCGCAGCTGGCACTTCCGGCTGCTTGTCCTCAGGTCTCTCATCCCACTTCCGCTTTCGCGGAATGCGCTCACTTCGACGTTCTTCTGCTGCTCTTGCTGGGGCCGGAGCCGGAGGCGGACTGGCAGGTTCCTCGTCCGGATCCGTGTCTACTTCGGCCTCCCGTGAGTATCTACCTGGATAGCTCCGGGTCAGCAGCGGAAACCGTGTCCGCTCTGAATTGGTCAAACATCCCATCGCCCGATAAAACACAATCAGGTAAGGCGAAAGATGGTTGAGGGTTCCTCCTTTCTCTTCTTGCGCATGTTGGCGCGTCACCTTCCACAGGAGTCGTGCCCAATGCACTGGAGCTCCTGACAACACTAGCTCCACAAATCCTACCTGCCAACCATGCATGTAAGCGGTCTTGGTCGGCTGCAATATCTGCAACAATGCAGTCGCGACATTTCTCCGCAATCGATCTTTGTAATCCCTTGTCCGGAAGCCGTTCTTGGGATGCCTGGCAACTTTGAAAAGCTCATTGTAGGAGATTTCTTCCTCCTGGGACACCTTCACGCTATCGGCCTCAAAGAGGAGATACCCTTCCTCGCCGGCACACCTGCCCAACACCTGCGCCCAGTCACAAATGTCCCATATTTCTGGATGTGGACGGAATCCGCGTGAGGGCTTGTGTCTCTCCTGCAGATACTCGCGCACCATCTCCGGACATGTCCAATTCCACCCCCATAGAAGGAAATCGAGCTTCAGCCCCAGCAGCACATCTTGAAATGCGCGTAGACCGATCTGCGGCACCCTGAGGGGAGACACTCGTAGCTGGGGAACCTTCGACATTGCGTTTCCTGCACACACAAACGTTCTCCCTTTCGCTCGCCCTCTCACAATCGCCACTGCGCGTCGGCCGCTCAAGCACTGACTGCTCACTCTCTCTTCGCTCACGCTCAAGTTCGCTACTCGCAATTCTCTCCAAGGTCTGTCAAGATCCTTGCGCAACTCGTCTCCGCACTCTCTCCTCTCACTGCAGGTCTCTCCGCCCTTGCGCGTAATCTTGGAAGCTGGAACTCGCAGAATCAAGAATGAGAGAATGAGACTGGAGAGCAGTCTTTTCTTCTCCGAATTCAAGAACGTCCAACGTTCTTACTGGTTACAGCGTACGCAGCCGGCTATACGGCCTAACGGTTCGCCCTTTGCATGCGCAAATTCACGTCTCCGCACTGCGCGCATTCGCATGCGTGAATGTTTAATTCTCCCGCCGCCGCCGTCTTCCGGACTCGAGTCCGCCGTAGGGTATACGTCGGCTATGTTGTCTGTGGTACCCCACTTTTGGCAATTTTGAGGAAATTAAAACATTTTTGGAAAACTGTACCCTGGCAGCATTGTAAATAGCCTTCGGTACATCAAAACAGAGTGAATCCGGAAGATCGCGGGAATTCTCGAGGGATCTTGTAGAATCTGGGATTTTGGGTGCAGCAGTAAGGACAGGCACCACCCTCCCTGCGAGCTCCGCAGTTAGGATCTCTACGGCGCAAGGCGCAAAACCCGCCTTCAGAGGATGCGTCCGCGGCTGTAGGGAAGCCCCCGTAATTAGGTCACCCCTTGGGCGCCTTGACCAAGTTAGGATCCCGTTGGAAAGACCTCGACGCGCTGATTCCAACGAGCCCAAGAACGCTTGGAACGGACGAGGACTTAGAGAGTTATCGCTACTGGAAGAAACGGAGGCGGTCGCCTACGGCGGAAGGAGTTCGCCACCGGCGCGAATTCCGCCTACGCGGAAGGGGGATTCAAGTTTTGTCCTATGCACGGACGAAGGCGTTCGCCTGTGCACAGGCGAAGTAGGGTTAGGGAAGGCGCGAAGTCCGCCTACGCACAGGCGTACGCCTGTGCACAGGCACTTCGGCGTCGGCGGAAAATCCGCCTTGGGCCCTAGAAATGCGCCTTGTGAGGTAGAAAGTGTACGGCGCCTTTCGCGCCAGCGCAGCGCCGCGTACGTCGGAAGAGCCGCCAGAGTAATCCAACAGGTACGGACCGTGCGGACGGCACGGGTGGATGCGCTCTTGGACGGACGGAGTTGCGGCGGCGGAAGCGCCGACGGAGAGACAAGGAACGGACAGACTGGACGGAGACGGCTGACCACGGTCAACGCCTTCCGCGCCAGCGCAGCGCCGCGGACGGAATTCGCCTGCGCACAGGCGAACGCTTGTGCACAGGAGGATGTTCAAGTTCCGCGCCGGCGGAGAATCCGCCGAGGCCCCTGCCTGCGCACAGGCAGGAGTTGAATTTTTGTCCGACATGCGGACACACGCGTCAAGGCAGAAGGAGATTGGCCGAGGGGCGGTACGAACAAGTGTACCGCGCAAGGCGGAAAACTCGCCTTCGGCGCTACGCCCCCATGTCCGGAGGGTGACACGCTCGCGGAGTTCAAATCCGCCAATTCGAGCGTGAGAGTTTAATCGACGACGGCGGAGCGTGAAGCCGCGCGTGAGAGCGAAGACCGTTCCAGCGTACAGCCGGCGCGGCCATCAAGTGAGACGTTCTTCACGACCAAGAGCCGACCATGACCTTCGACCGGGCGGCGGATAACGTCCCATTCTTGAATTCGCGATTCCAATCTCTTGTGCGCGCTGCGCGCATCCATCTGCTGGCTGCGGACCATTCTCGACGTCGTCACACAGGAGATTTCTTGTTGATTGAGGGAGAAGTGAGTGCGCGTGATTTGGAATTGAGAGCGATTAGAGTTTGCCGAGAGAGAAAGAAACGCGGACAGTGCGGAAGTAGAATGAGCGGGCGAGCGAACCCCAGGAACGCAATGACGAGACCGAGCAGATTGCGGATGGTGCCACTTCGCCTGCCGCAGAACGGGCTGCGCGCTTTCGAAGAGCGCTTAATAGCAAGAAAGCTCGATTTCTTGCTATGGGGATGGAATTACATCTGCGCGAATATGGTGCGCGAGTGGCTAGAGCCACAGGGACCACCCTCGCGCGGATTACGTCCGCATGTTGACCGGTGGACAGTCCAAGATTGGGCGCAGGCGTTGGGAAGATGTGCTGGCATGCCAGGGCATCTCCTTTTCGACAGTGAGAGCATCAAGGTGACCAAGCAAGAAGAGGCGCAATTTGTGGAGCTGTTCAAGACCGGGAGGTCTACCAAGAATGGGTACAGGACCCGTGATTACAAGGATCGATTTCGCCGGACTCTGTCCGCGGCGCTGATGCAATTACTGCAGCCGCACCGCGCCTGCTACATCACATTGTGGCAGGTCTCTTTTGTGGAGTGCGTCATCGAGGGAACTCCAATTCACTGGGCGAGCATCCTGCACAGGGTGATGCGACAGCACGCGTTTGAGGAGAAGGGGGGAACTCTAAACCATCTTTCTCCTTTCCTCATCAATTTTTATCGACAGCGGAATTGTTTGACAGCCAAGCGACAAGTGACAGTTCGACAAGCGGAGCTTGAACATTTTCCGCCATTGTCCATCGACCATCCCGGGAAGTATGTGCGGGAGAACGAGGTCGACACTAATGCGGAGGAGTCACCGACTTCTACCCCATCAAGACGGAGGGATGAAGGGAGACACACTCCTGCAGCGCGAGTGCCGCGGAAGCGGCGATGGAGGGAAGAGTCCGAAGAGGAGCAGCATCAAGAACCCTCTGCTCCCATTCGACCGCGGCCGCTGTGCGAGCCATACAGCCGGCCGAAGCAGAAGGCACGCAGACTGGTGTTACCAGCTAACAGTGCAGACATGGCGACGATTGCGACGGAGATAGGAAGTGCGTCGCCAGAAAGGCGAGAGGAAGCGCGGACGACCCAAGGGACAACGGGCCACGCTGCAACCTCGTCGGGAGAGAGGCCGCCTACGGGCCAAGGGCCTCCGGAGTTACCACGTGCGATGCGGACAGATGTTCCGTTTGCGCACAGGCGAACCTCCGCGGACGGACGAGCCTCCGCGGACCGGCGAACACAAGTGGACGTGGATCTACGCTTACGCGTGGGAAGGAGCAGTCCGCCTGTGCACAGGCGCTCACCTGTGCACAGGTCGCCTGTGCACAGGACACCTCCACACGTGCCGCCTGTGCACAGGCAAGAATCACCCCCGTTCCAACGCAGGAAGGGGAAAGAGCCGGCGGAAGAACCGCCTACGAGACACTGGCCCTCGGGGCCAGACCCTCCGGCGCACCACGCGCCGCAATTTGCGCCTTCGGCGCCAGGGTCTTCGAGCCGAGGAGATACGAGCAGAGAGCGTGCGGAGGCCGCACCATCGGCGGGAAGTCCGCCGATAGATGCGCCTTCGGCGGTAGGGCCTATAGGCCAAGGAACATCGGGCGTGCGGCCCCCGGCCATGTCGCCTTCGGCGATAGATGTCCGCGGCGCTACGCCTGCGGCGGACAAGGCGCCGGCAAATGCGCCTGCGCACGGGCCGGGCACAGCCCCCACGGACCGATCAAGGGAGCAGCAGACGGAGGAGCGGAGTGACTGTCCGCGGGATGAAACCTCGATGCGCGATGCGCAATCCAACCCCGCGCAGCCACCCTCCGCTCAATCGCCTTCGGCGACGGACGACGGCGACAGAGAGAATGCGGTGGGCAATCAACCAGCGAGCGACGGGGATGCCGCTCGGATACATTCGCCTTCCGCCTTAGACATTTTGGCGACGAGCAGCGAGGCTGCAGCCGTGCCTTCGCAGGCAGCACACGTCGAGGACGTGCAGCCCCACTCGGGGCAGTCGCCGACGCAATCAATGGCGACTGAAATTCTCCACTCGGATGATGACGACGGAGGCTCCACGGAAGAAATGTCAGGAGCAGAAGACACCGAGGAGGAGGAGGAGGAAATTGTTGGAGCGCCGGCGGCGGCGCTCTCTGAGCAGGTGATTCCGTTGCTGCGGTACTTGGATCGGAAGGTCGATAAATACGCCGACCCACTCCAGCCGGGATCTTACATCGAGTTAGTGCGCAGGCGGACTCGCACTAAAGTCCACACCAGCAAGCTATTAGCTAGAGTGGACCAAGAGTTGAGGGACTTGAGGGAGAAGCATGAGTGCTTGTGGGGTCAGTACAAGCTTAATCAGAAATTCTACAAGCACTCCGAGAAGATGAAGGATGAGAAACTGGGCGAGCTCACCAAGGAGCAGGTGAAGGTCAAGGAAGCACTCAACTCTGAGCAGGCCCAGAATCGGATTTTGTCAGAGGAGCTCGTGCGACAGACGCGGTTGTTGGAACAATGTCAGCTCGCACGGCAGGCGGATGAAGAATTAATCCGAAGGTTACAGTCAGAGTGTGGCGAATTGAGAGCGCAACGTGCTGAAGCCGAATCGCAATTAGTGACGATTGAAGAGGATCGCAGGAAGGAGGCGGATCGCACGAAGGTGGAGACGGCGAGGCGAGTCGCCCACTGTCTCAAGGGCTACGCCCACTGGGAAGTGAAGGCGCAGGAGAAACTCACACTGCGTGAGTTTGAATTGCGCGCAGCCGGGTTGTTGTCAGGTGACAGTAGGAGTCGGCGGAAGGTAGCGAAGAAGCTCGAGGCCTTTCTGTCGAAGCAACAGGATACCATGTCCGCCCTCGAAGGGGAGGTGTCCGCGGCGTTGCAGCGGTTGGGACTGCGTAGTCGAGCGGAAGAGTGGCAGGGTAGGGAGTTAGTGCGCGGCAGTCGGCCGCGTAGGAGACGTAGTACAGGTTCCGCGGAGTGTAGTGTAGCGTGGTTCCGTGCAGGCGTGTAGCGTAGTGCAGTGTAGTGGTAGGTAGGACCTAGAAGGTATAAAATAGTTCCAGGCGTTTTGCCTGGGGTTCTTTCCCATCAGAAGAGCAGATCAGGAACCCATTTCCTTTGCGTGTTTGTGTCCTTGAGTTCTGTCACCACGCACGAGGAGTTACAACTTAGCGTTCCGCATTTTGTAGCTGAAGGCCTTCGGCCGAATGTTCAGAGCTAGTCCATTGGTTAGAGACTTGAGTAGTTCGGATCTGCACCTGCGGGTGACTGCCGATGCTCAGAGCCAGTGACTAGTTAGATACTTGAACAGTTTCGCCCCTACCCCTTCGAGTGTTTCTTTCTGATTGTACTCCCTTGGGATTTTTCCCCTGAATGCCAAAGTGAAGTTTTGCTACTTCGTGTAAGCCTTGGTTGTAAATTCAGGTTACGCTGCAGCAGGTGCCTTGAGGGTAACCCCTGTAGCATTTCTGGGAATGACAAGTGCCTGAGAATTCAAACTCTTCAATAGACTGTTGTTGTGTTACTGGAATGTTTCTTAGTGAGTCCTTCAGTGCGGACCTGTGTTCTCTGCGCGTTTTGTGAGTTGAGAGTGTTGTTCACCGCGTAGGAGTGACTTCGATCCGAAGTAGGTAGTCCAAACCGGGTTTCCTACACTAGCAGCAAGCTAGTGGAAGCGTTGTAAAAGCCGGAGTTGGAAGTCACTGCCCGCAGCTTTGCCGAGTGTGCTCGTGAGAGACTTTCCCCCTGAAATCTTGAAGTAGAGGTCCTAACGGATCTCTGGGTTGTGTTTCTGTAGTTTCAGGTGCGTGTATGTGTGTGTGTTACGCTGCACTGTGCGACCTCCGAGTGCGCTCCGAGTGGACACTTGCAGTATTTCTGGGAGTGACAGTTGCCTGAGAATTCAAACTCCTCAATAGTCTGTTAAAACGTGACACTTTGTACCCTGTGTGTTCCTCTGTCCCTGTGGGTTCGACCTTTCTACCACTATATTGCAGTTTTAGCCTTTAGTGGGTTATTACATTGTCTTTCCCTAACCCGTTCATCACCGGAGGCGTGTCGCCGCTGGCGTGTTTCTTATCCATCGGCGCCTTGCTGGAGGCGCACATCCAGTCGGCGCGAATTACGCCGGCGCGTATTCGTACCGCTTATTTTGTCCTTTATGCCTCGTCCATTGCTGACGGCGCATATCCCGCCAGCGCAAATCATGCCAGCGCATCCGGCCATCAGCGCCACGTCGGAGGCGTACATCCGGCCGGCGCGTTTCTTCCGTTGCGCAGCCGCCAAAGGCGCTTCCGACTTCGAGTTGATTTCCTCCCATGAGCGCGTGATTCCGCCGAAGGCGCATCGCCGAGGGCGTACGGGAGTCCTTTCCGGCTGTGAACCCTAGCGCGAACGGCGCATGTCCGGCTACGAGTTTTCCGACGCTCATAACTTCTTCGTCCCTGATCCATCTCCAACGCTCTTGGGCTCGTTAGAACGAGCGTCCCGAGCTCTTTCTAATGCGTTTTCAACCAACTGGATCTACCGTGTATTCCGCTCGTTATGAAGGTGTCCCTTTGCGCGCTAGCGGCGCATCGCCGAAGGCGCACTCATGGTCGGAAGCCTTCAGAGGTCCAGGCCCTTCTTCTGACGTCTTTAGCAAAACCTCCTCCTGAGGTGTCTGCGCCGGAAGCGTAGCTTCCTTAAACGCTGGAAGCGCGTGAGTAGAGACACCTCAGAAAAGGAGCTTTTGCCGAAGGCGCCGAAGACATTGGCGTTGGTACATCCGACTACGCGATTCTTCGTGACCTCGTGACGATCTCCTCAATCCACTCTATTTAACGTACCCTTTTCTAACTACAAACACTGCTTCGGTACTAGTTTTCTAAAATTGTTTAAATTCTGCAAAAAAACAAAAAGTGTGTTACCACAGGGAAACTGTTCAAGTATCTAACTAGTGACTAGCTCTGAGCATCGGCAATCACCCGCAGGTGTGGTATCCCACTTTTGGTCTTTTTGAGGAAATTAAAACATTTTTGGAAAACTGTACCGCGGCGATTTGTGACAACACCTGCCAAGGAGGACGTCCAAGTTAACCAGGTCGAAGTGAGTTCGGACAGAAATGACGAGGAAGAAGAATGGCCGGCGGAAGAAGTTATGTGCGGACGAGTGGAAACTCGCAGTTCAAAGAAATCAAAGGAAGAAGAGCGCGATACTCGTAAGCACGATCGGAAGGCCGACGACCGAAAAGGAAAGGGAGAAGAGAAGGCAACCAGCAAGTCCGACTTGCGACCTGCACGAAAGCCTTCAGCTATGCGCGAAGCACCTGCAGTGCGGACCGATACATCGGTCGAGGATCAGCCAGTACGCGTGCTGAAGCGGGAGTATGCCCCGGATATCAGAGAGGAGGTAGCGAACTTGTTGAAAGAAGCGACCCGCAACCAAAAGGGAACAGAGCGGGAAGACTTGTCAACACCCTTTGCTGCTCGGATGGTAGCAACTTTGGAACCACGCAGGACGTCGACTCCAAACCGACGTGTCCACTACGACTTAGTAGAAGATATCGGGAACCGGCAAGTGAACATCACGTTCAACCAGCTCCTGGAGGACAACAAGACGTATCGGAAGATGTTGATGCTTTCGCTACGCCGCCCTCGGAAGCCGCGCGCAGCCAAAACCCCCCAGGTGTACCAAGTGGCCAGCGAAGACCAAGGACCTCTAGAGATTGATGTGGAAATAGAAGGGTGTTGTGTACGCAAGGTACCAGTAGACTCTGGATCAGGAGTCAACATAATGACGGAGGACACTGCGCGAGCTTTGGGGTTCAGTGACTTCGAACCTTCGAGGCGTGTGTTGAGGTTAGCGGATCAGACGCGGAGGATGCCTGTAGGTATGCTGCGCAATATCCGAACCAACATCGGTGGTGCAGAGTTTCGGTTGAACTATATCATCCTGCAGCCCATGCTGAAGCAAGGCTATGACATCCTTCTCGGGCGACCGTGGCTGTATGGCGCACAAGTACGATGTGACTGGCGTAGGCATCGCCTTAAGTTCCCCCATCCTAAGGAGCCGACCAGGACTATCACTGTGCCCTGGACCAAGGTCCGCCATGAAGGGGAGACACCGTCGACTAGTGCGGGTTACACATCGGGGGTGGACCGTGATTCGGCCGCCCGATCAAACTCCAGTGCCACTGAATCCGATTATTTTGTGGGATTCGTTGCCTGCTGTTTTGTAGAAGAGGAACCAGACGCTATTCAGCCGGAGGACGAATAGCAATTAGCGGTAGGACTGGGAAGGAGTGAGACGAGTCACACAGAGGGCATTGTCGACCCTAGTGACTGTCACGAAGTACAACTCAGTCTTGACAAGTGCTTGAAGGTATCAAGCACGGTGGAAGGAGACAAGCTAAGGGAGGTACAGGCCTTTCTTCGCCACTACGTTGATGTCTTCGCCTGGAGGATAGAATACATGAAGGGGATACCTGCACGTTATGGAGAACACCGCATTGATTTACTTGATGAGGCAGTACCCATACGTCAACGCCAGTATCGCCTCAACCCAAAATACTCCTTGCTAGTTAAGGAGGAGATAGATAAGTATCTGAGCGCCGGTATTATTTACCCAGTGCTCAGCAGTGAATGGATATCGCCGATTGTTATCGTACCAAAGAAGTTGACGGGTAAGATACGGGTGTGTCAGGATTTCACAAAGTTGAATGCAGCAACACGTAAGGATCACCACCCTCTGCCGTTCACGGATGCCATTTTAGACCATGTCGCGGGACATGAGTGCTATAGCTTTCTAGACGGGTTCTCAGGCTACAATCAGGTGTCTATCCGGGAACAAGACAAGGATAAGACGACATTCACAACCGATTGGGGAACTTATGCGTATCACAAGATGCCCTTCGGTCTGTGCAATGCACCTGCCACCTTTCAGCGGATGATGACCAATATTTTTCAGGAGCAGCTGAGGAAGTTCCTAGAAATATTCATAGACGACTTCTGTGTCTTTGGAAAGCGGTCAGAATACCTAAGTCACCTGAAGCAGACCTTTGATAAATGTAGGGAGAGCAGTTTATCGCTGCACCCCGAGAAGTGTTTTTTCTTTATGACTAGTGGAATCTTGTTGGGCCATCGTGTTTCGTCAGATGGCACTGCAGTGGACATCGAGAAGATCAAGGTTATACTCGAGCTCGAGCCACCAACGAATCTGAGGGAGCTTCGAGCATTCCTGGGTCATGTGGGCTACTACCGAAGATTCATACACATGTATGCGATCTTGTCAGCCGACCTGACCAAGTTGTTAAAGAAGGACGAGCCTTATGCCTGGGGTGCGAAGCAGCAGTCAGCATTCGAGGCTCTTAAAGCGAAACTCACGACTGCTCCAGTACTAAGGAGCCCAGACTGGGATCGACCCTTCCATGTCTACGTCGACACATCTGCATTCGCCATCGGCGTCGTCTTGAGCCAGAAGGATGACAACAAAAAGGACTACCCGATTTATTTTGGGAGCCGTCAGTTGTCTCTAGCAGAGAGGAAGTACACCACGACAGAGAGAGAGCCGTTGGGAATGGTGTATTTCTGCAAAAAATTTTGACACTACTTAATCTGCTACGAGTTTGTGTTCCATTGTGGTACCCCACTTTTGGTAATTTTGAGGAAATTAAAACATTTTTGGAAAACTGTACCACGGCAGCAGTATAAATAGACTTCGGTGCATCAAAATAGAGTGAATTCGGAAGTTCGCAGAGATTCTCAAGGGACCTCGTACAATCTAGGAGTTGGGTGCAGCGTCAAGGAAGGGCACCATTGTAATAACCCACCAAAGGCTAAAACTGCAGTATGGTGGTAAAAAGATCGAACCCACAGGGACAGAGGCAACACACAGAGTAAAAGTGTCACGTTTAACAGACTTGTGTAGAGTTTGAATTCTAGGCGACTGTCACTCCCAGAAATACTGCAGTGCTCGACTCGGAGGCTCGACTCGGAGGAGGATCTCGATTCGGAGGATGCTCGGAGGATGCACGGTACAGCGTGGTCACTCAACACACACACACACACACACACACCTGAAAACTGGCAAAAGCACAACTCGGAGGTCGGTCAGGACCTCCGCTTCGGATTTCAGGAGGAAAGTGTCTCAAAAGTTCACTCATAGGTTCTGCAGGTAGTGACTCCCACTCCGGCTTTTACTGCCCTCCCGCCAGGAACTAGCGTAGGGTACCCGGACTGGACTTCCCACTTCGGAACGAAGCCTCTTCATACGCCGTGGACGTCACCCTCGACTCTCACATCAAACGCAGGGAGTGCAGACCCGACTGAGAACTTAACTGAGACATGATCCAATAACACACACATCTCCGGACATGTCCAGTTCCACCCCCATAGAAGGAAATCGAGCTTCAGCCCCAGCAGCACATCTTGAAATGCGCGTAGATCGATCTGCGGCACCCTGAGGGGAGACACTCGCAGCTGGAGAACCTTCGACATTGCGTTTCCTGCACACACAAACGTTCTCCCTTTTGCTCGCCCTCTCACAATCGCCACTGCGCGTCGGCCGCTCAAGCAGTGACTGCTCACTCTCTCTTCGCTCACGCTCAAGTTCGCTACTCGCAATTCTCTCCAAGGTCTGTCAAGATCCTTGCGTAACTCGTCTCCGCACTCTCTCCTCTCACTACAGGTCTCTCCGCCCTTGCGCGTAATCTTGGAAGCTGGAACTTGCAAAATCAAGAATGAGAGAATGAGACTAGGGCGCAGTCTTTTCTTCTCCGATTTCAAGAACGTCCAACGTTCTTACTGGTTACAACGTACGCAGCCGGCTATACGGCCTAACTGTTCGCCCTTTGCATGCGCAAATTCACGTCTCCGCATTGCGCGCATTCGCATGCGTGAATGTTGAATTCTCCCGCCGCCGCCGTCTTCCGGACTCGAGTCCGCCGTAGGGTATACGTCGGCTATGTTGTCTTTCCCTAACCCGTCCATCACCGGAGGCGCGTCGCCGCTGGCGTGTTCCTTATCCGTCGGCGCCTTGCTGGAGGCGCACATCCAGTCGGCGCGAATTACGCCGGCGCGTATTCGTACCGCTTATTTTGTCCTTTATGCTTCGTCCATTGCTGACGGCGCATATCCCGCCGGCGCAAATCATGCAAGCGCAAATCATGCCAGCGCAGCCGGCCATCAGCGCCACGTCGGAGGCGTACATCCGACCGGCGCTTTCCTTCCATGAGCAGCCGCCAAAGGCGATTCCGACTCTGAGTTGGTTTCCTCCCATGAGCGCGCGATTCCGCCGAAGGCGCATCGCCGAAGGCGTACGGGAGTCCTTTGCGGCTGTGAACCCTAGCGCGAACGGCGCATGTCCGGCTACGAGTTTTCCGACGCTCATAACTTCTTCGTCCCTGATCCATCTCCGACGCTCTTGGGCTCGTTAGAACGAGCGTCCCGAGCTCTTTCTAATGCAACTTCAACCAACTGGATCTACCTTGTATTCCGATCGTTATGAAGGTTTTCCCTTTCTCGCGCTAGCGGCGCATCGCCGAAGGCGCACTCATGGTCGGAAGCCTTCAGAGGTCCAGGCCCTTCTTCTGACGTCTTTAGCAAAACCTCCTCCTGAGGTGTCTGCGCCGGAAGCGTAGCTTCCTTAAACGCTGGAAGCGCGTGAGTAGAGACACCTCAGAAAAGGAGCTTTTGCCGAAGGCGCCGAAGACATTGGCGTTGGTACATCCGACTACGCGATTCTTCGTGACCTCGTGACGATCTCATCAATCCACTTTATTTAACGTACCCTTTTCTAACTACAAACACTGCTTCGGTACTAGTTTTCTAAAATTGTTTAAATTCAGCAAAAAAAACAAAAAGTGTGTTACCACAACCACCCTCCCTGCGAGCTTTGAAGGTATGATCCCTTCGGCGCAAGGCGCAAAATCCGCCTTCGGCGCTACGCCCTTGGCGGTAGGGAAATCCTTCATATTTAGGTCAACCCCGAAACGCCTTGACTTAGTTAGGGTCTCGTTGGAAAGAGCTCGACGCGCTGATTCTAACGAGCCCAAGAACGCCACAAACGGATGAGGACTCCGGGAGTTATGAAGGTTGTAAGATACTCACCTTTCCGCGTGCGCACATGCGAAGAAGGTTTTGTCCTATGCGCGGACGAAGGAAGTTCGCCTGCGCACAGGCGAAATAGGGTTTTGATGTAGGCGCAAAGTTCGCCTACGCACAGGCGTCCGCCTGTGCACAGGCGCTCTGGCGTCGGCGGGAAATCCGCCTTCGGCCCTAGAAATGCGCCTTCGGAGGTAGAAATTATACGGAGCCTTCTGCGCCAGCGCAACGGCGCGGACGAGCAAGGAGCCGCCAGAATAGTAAAATCCGTACGGACCGTACGGACTGTACGGACGGGACGGATGGATGTGCTCGTGGTCGGGCGGAGTTGCGGCGGCAAGCGCGCCGACGGAGAGACAAGGAATGGACAGTCACGAGGGGGGAGGCTGTTGACCGCGGTCAACGCCTTCCGCGCTAGCGCATCGACGCGGACGGAATTCGCCTGCGCGCAGGCGAGCGTCTATGCACAGGCGAGTGAAGTTCCGCGCCGGCGGAGAATCCGCCGAGGAGTCCGCCTGCGCACAGGCGGGAGTTGAACTTTTGTCCGACGTGCGGACAAGCGCCGAGGCAGAGGAGGATTGGCTGAGGAGCGGTACGAACGAGTGTACCGCGCAAGGCGGAAAATCCGCCTTCGGCTCTGCGCACCCATGTCCGCAGCGTAGTACGCTCGCGGAGTTCAAATTCGCCAATTCAAGCGTGTGAGTTAAATCGGCGTCGGCGGAGCGTGAAGCCGCGCGTGAGAGCGGAGACAGTTTTAGCGTAGAGCCGGCGCGGCCATCATTTGAGTCGACCCTCACGGGCAAGAGCCGACCAACACCTTCGACCGGGAGGCGGAGAGCGTCCTATTCTTGAATTCGCGATTCCATTTTCTAGTGCGAGCTGCGCGCGTCCATCTGCTAGCTGCTAAGCATTCCCGACATCGCCGCGCAGAGGATTACTTGGTGATTGAGAGAGAAGTGAGTGCGCGTGATTTGGAATTGAGTGAGATTAGAGTTTGCCGAGGAAGCAAGGAGCTCGAGCGGAGCAGAAGGAGAATTAGCGAACAGGCGAATTCCAAGAACGCAATGTCGAGACTGAGCCGATTGCGGATGCTGCCGCTCCGACTGCCACAGAACGGGGTGCGCGCTTACGAGAAACGGCTGATAGCGAGAAAGCTCGATTTCTTGCTATGGGGATGGAACTACATTTGTGTGGATATGGTGCGCGAGTGGCTAGAACCACAGAGACCACCTTCGCGCGGATTGCGTCCGCATGTCGATCGGTGGACAGTCCAAGATTGGGCGCAAGCACTAGGGAGGTGTGCCGGCATCCCATGGCACCTCCTCTTTGATAGTGAGAGCGTCAAGGTGTCTAAGCAGGACGAGGCGCAATTTGTGGAGTTGTTCAAGCGGGAGAAGTCTACCAAGAATGGGTACAAGACCCGCGATTACAAGGATCGCTTCCGCCGAACTGTGGCTACGGCGCTGCTGCAATTACTGCAGCCACACCGCGCCTGCTACATCACATTGTGGCAGGTCTCTTTTGTAGAGTGCATCATCGAGGGAGCTCCAATTCACTGGGCGAGCATCCTGCACAGAGTGATGCGACAGCACGCTTTTGAGGAGAAGGGGGGAACTCTAAATCACCTCTCTCCTTTCCTGATCAATTTTTATCGGCAGCGAAATTGTTTGACTGCGGCGGAGCTTGCTCGTTTTCCGCCGTTGTCCGTCGACCATCCCGGAAAGTATGTGCGGGACAACGAGGTCGACATTGACGCAGAGGAGTCGCCGACTTCTACTCCGCCAAGGCGGAGGGAAGGAAGAAGGAGGCGAAGGAAGAAACACTCCCGCAGCAAGAGTGCCGCGGAAGCGGCGATGGAGAGAGGAGTCCGAAGAGGAGCAGCATCAAGAACCCACTGCTCCCATTCGGCAGCGTCCGTTGCACGAAGTGTGCAGCCGGCCGAAGCAGAAGGCGCGCAGGCTTGTGTTACCAGCCAGCAGCGCGGACACGGCGACGATTGCCACGGAGAAAGGAAGTGCGTCGCCGAAGAAGAGCGAGGGAGCGCGGACGTCTGCAGGAGCAACGGACCACGCTGCACCTTCGACGGACGAGAGGCCGCCTACGGGCCAAGGGCCTCCGGAGTTACCACGTGCGTTGCGGACGGGTGTTCCGCCTGCGCACAGGCGAGCCTCGACGGAAAGGCGACCCCAAGCGGACGTGGACCTACGCCTACGAGTAGGAAGAGGCAGTCCGCCTGTGCACAAGCGGGATTCACCCCCATTCCAACGTAGGAAGGGGAAGGAGCCGGCGGAAGATCCGCCTACGGGTCACGGGCCTTCGGGACCAGACCCTCCGGCGCCCAACGCGCCGCGATTTGCGCCTTCGGCGCCAAGGCCTTCGGGCCAACGAGATGCGAACAGGGAGCGTGCGGAGGCCGCACCATCGGCGGGTAGTCCGCCGGTAGATGCGCCTTCGGCGGTAAGGCCTACGGGCCAAGGGACATCGGGCGAGCGGCCTCCGGCTATGTCGCCTTCGGCGATAGACGCCTTCGGCGGACAAGGCGCCGGCATTTGCGCCTGCGCACAGGCCAGGCACAGCCCTCGCGCAGGACCGATCGAGGGAGCAAGACCTGACGGGGGAGCGGATTGACTGTTCGCGGGACGAAATTTCGGTGCGCGATGCGCAATCAAACCCCGCGCAGACACCCTCCGCTCGATCGCCTTCGGCGGCGGACGTCGGCGGCAGAGAGGATACGGTCGAAGACCAACAAGCAGGCGACAGGGATGTAGCACGGCCACATTCGCCCACCGCCTTGGACATTTTGGCGAAGAGCAGCGAGGCTGCAGCTGTGCCTTCGCAGGCAGCACCCGTAGACGACGTGCAGCCCCACTTGGGTCAGTCGCCAACGCAATCAATGGCGACTGAAATGCTTAACTCGGATGATGACGACGGAGGCTCCACAGAAGCAATGTCGGGAGCAGGGGATACCGAGGAGGAGGAGGAGGAAATTGTTGGAGCGCCGGCGGCGGCGCTCTCTGAGCAGGTGATACCGTTGCTGAAGTACTTGGATCGCAAATTTGATAAATACGCCGATCCACTTCAGCCGGGATCTTACATTGAATTAGTGCGTAGGCGGACTCGCACTAAAGTCCACACTAGCAAGTTACTAGCTAGGACGGACCAGGAGTTGAAGGATTTGAGGGAGAAGCATGCCTGTTTGTGGGGTCAGTACAACCTTGTGAGGAAATCGCACGCCCTCGACAGGATGAAGAAGGAGAGACTGGAAGAGCTCACCAGGGATGTGGTGAAGACCACGACGGATTTGATGTCTGAGAGAACTTAGAATCAGATTCTGTGAGAGGAGCTCGTGCGACAGACGCGTTTGTTGGCGGAGTGTCAGCTCGCACGACAGGCGGATGAGGATTTAATCCGCAGGCTACAGTCAGAGTGTGGTGAATTGAGAGCGCAGCGTGCGGAGGCCGAATCGCAGTTGGTGGTAATTGAAGAGGATCGCAGGCGAGAGGCAGATCGCACGAGGGAGGAGATGGCGAGGCGTGTCGCCCACTTTCGCAGGAGAAACTCACACTGCGTGAGTTTGAGCTTTGCGCAGCGGGGTTGTTGGCAGGCGACAGCAGGAGTCGGCGGAAGGTGGCGAAGAAGTTAGACGCTTTTCTGTCAAAGGCGCGGGATACCATGTCCACCCTCGAGGTGGAGGTGTCCGCGGCGTTGCAGCGGTTAGGACTGCGCAGTCGAGCGGAGGACTGGTAGGGTAGGAAGTTAGTGCGCGGCAGTCCGTCGCGTAGGAGACGTAGCACAGGTTCTGCGGAGTGTAGTGTAGCATGGTTCAGTGCCGGCGCATAGTGTAGTGCAGTGTAGTGTTAGGTAGGATTTAGAAGGTATAAAATAGTTCAAGGCGTCTTGCCTTGGGTTCTTTCCCAATTTCGGAAGTGCAGATCAGGAACTCATTTTCTCTGCGTGTTTGTGTCCTTAGTTCTGTCACCACGCAAGAGGAACTACCACTTGGCGTTCCGCACTTTGTAGCTGAAGGCCTTCGGCCGAATGTTCAGAGCTAGTACATTGGTTAGAGACTTGAGTAGTTCGGATCTACACCTGCGGGTGATTGCCGATGCTCAGAGCCAGTGACTAGTTAGATACTTGAATAGTTTCGCCCCTACACCTTCGAGTGTTTGTTCCTGATTGTACTCCTTTGGGATTTTTCCCTTGAATGCCAAAGTGAACTTTTGTTACTTCGTGCAAGCCTTGGTTGTAAATTCAGGTTACGCTGCAGCAGGTGCCTTTGGGGTAACCCCTGTAGTATTTCTGGGAATGACAAGTGCTTGAGAATTCAAACTCTTCAATAGACTGTTGTTGTGTTACTGGAATGTTTCACAGTGAGTCCTTCAGTGCGGACATGTGTTCTCTGCGTGTTTTGTGAGTTGAGAGTGTTGTTCACCGCGTATGAGTGCCTACTTTGATCCGAAGTAGGCAGTCCAACCCGGGTTTCCTACACTAGCAGCAAGCTAGTGGAAGTGTTGTAAAAGCCGGAGTTGGGAGTCACTACCCGCAGCTTCGCTTAGTGACTCTTGAGAGACCTTCCCCCCTGAAATCTTGAGTAGAGGTCCTAACGGATCTCTGGGTTGTGTTTGTGTAGTTTCAGGAGTGTGTGTGTGTGTGTGTTACGCTGCACTGTGCGACCTCCGAGTGCGCTCCGAGTGGACACTTGCAGTATTTCTGGGAGTGACAGTTGCCTGAGAATTCAAACTCCTCAATAGTCTGTTAAACGTGACACTTTGTACCCTGTGTGTTCCTCTGTCCCTGTGGGTTCGACCTTTCTACCACTATATTGCAGTTTTAGCCTTTAGTGGGTTATTACATCCATGTGGATCACTACGCCTTGCAACACCTAGTCAAGAAAGCAGATATGTCCGGTCGGATAGCCAGATGGGTGCTGTTGCTACAGGAGTTCACCTACACGGTCCAGACCAGGAAAGGGGTGCATCACAAAAATGCAGATTACTTATCCCGATTATGGACCCAGCCTATCGAGGAGGAACTGGTGGACGACTTTCCGGACGAACAGCTGTTTCAGTTGTCTGCGGGGCAGGAGTCCCGCTATGCAGAGCTGTACCGATATCTGCTAACGCTTCAGTGTCCCGAGGGCATGGACTTGGAACAAAGGACTGTCTTTATTCATAAGGCGGGCCCGTACCAACTCCAACAGGGAGTTTTGTTCAAGAAGATGGCAGACGAACGTTTGTGCAGATGCTTGGAGGAATCAGAGGTCCCAAGGGTAGTAAGCGCGATGCACATCGAAGATGCGGGTGGACACTATGCCACCCGGAATACAATCACGAAGATTGTGAATGCAGGGTATTGGTGGCCGACCATGTTTAAGGATGTTCTCGTGTGGTACCCCACTTTTGGTAATTTTGAGGAAATTAAAACATTTTTGGAAAAAACTGTACCCTGGCAGCATTGTAAATAGCCTTCGGTACATCAAAACAGAGTGAATCCGGAAGATCGCGGGGATTCTCGAGGGATCTTGTAGAATCTAGGATTTGGGGTGCAGCAGTAAGGATGGGCACCACCCTCCCTGCGAGCTCTGCAGTTAGGATCCCTGCGACGCAGGGCGCAAAACCCGCCTTCGGAGGTTGCGTCCGCGGCGGTAGGGAAATCCTTCATAATTAGGTCAACCCTCGGGCGCCTTGACCGAGTTAGGGTCTCGTTGGAAAGAGCTCGACGCACTGATTCCAACGAGTCCAAGAACTCTTGGAACAGATGAGGACTTAGGGAGTTATCACTATTGGAAGATACGTAGACGTTCGCCTTCGGCGGAAGGAGTTCGCCACCGGCGGGAATTCCGCCTACGCGGAAGGGGGAATCAAATTTTGTCCTATGCGCGGACGAAGGAAGTTCGCCTGTGCACAGGCGAAGTAGGGTTTGGCGAGGCGCGAAGTCCGCCTACGCACAGGCGTTCGCCTTTGCACAGGCGCTTCGGCGTCGGCGGAAAATCCGCCTTGGGCCCTAGAAATGCGCCTTGTGAGGTAGAAAGTGTACGGCGCCTTCTGCGCCAGCGCGGCGCCGCGGACGAGCAAGGAGCCGCAAGAGTAATCAAATCCGTACGGACCATGCGGACGGGACGGGTGGATGCGCTCTTGGACGGACGGCGTTGCGGCGGCGGAAGCGCCGACGAAGAGACAAGGAACGGACAGTCTGGACGGAGACGGCTGACCACGGTCAACGCCTTCCGCGCCAGCGCGACGCCGCGGACGGAATTCGCCTGCGCACAGGCGAGCGCCTGTGCACAGGAGGATGAAGTTCCGCGCCGGCGGAGAATCCGCCGAGGAGTCTGCCTGCGCACAGGCAGGAGTTGAACTTTTGTCCGACATGCGGACACACGCGTCGAGGCAGAAGGGGATTGGCCGAGGGGCGGTACGAACAAGTGTACCGCGCAAGGCGGAAAACTCGCCTTCGGCGCTGCGCTCCCATGTCCGCAGGGTAATACGCTCGCGGTGTTCAAATCCGCCAATTCGAGCGTGAGAGTTTAATCGGCGACGGCGGAGCGTGAAGCCGCGCGTGAGAGCGGAGACCGTTCCAGCGTAGAGCCGGCGCGGCCATCAAGTGAGACGTCCTCCACGAGCAAGAGCCGACCATGACCTTCGATCGGGCGGCGGAGAGCGTCCCATTCTTGAATTCGCGATTCCAATCTCTTGTGCGCGCTGCGCGCGTCCATCTGCTGGCTGCTAAACATTCTCGACGTCGCCGCTTAGGGGATTTCTTGGTGATTGAGGGAGAAGTGAGTGCGCGGGATTTGGAATTGAGGGCGATTAGAGTTTGCCGAGAGAGAAAGGAGCTCGGGCGGTGCGGAAGTAGAATGAGCGGGCGAGCGAACTCCAGGAACGCAATGACGAGACCGGGCAGATTGCGGATAGTGCCACTTCGCCTACCACAGAACGGGCTGCGCGCTTTCGAGGAGCGCTTAATAGCAAGAAAGCTCGATTTCTTGCTATGGGGATGGAACTACATCTGTGCGAATATGGTGCGCGAGTGGCTAGAGCCACAGGGACCACCCTCGCGCGGATTGCGTCCGCATGTTGATCGGTGGACAGTCCAAGATTGGGCGCAGGCATTGGGAAGATGTGCCGGCATGCCAGGGCATCTCCTTTTCGACAATGAGAGCATCAAGGTGACCAAGCAGGAAGAGGCGCAATTTGTGGAGCTGTTCAAGACCGGGAGGTCTACCAAGAATGGGTACAGGACCCGTGATTACAAGGATCGATTTCGCCGGACTTTGTCCGCGGCGCTGATGCAATTACTGCAGCCACACCGCGCCTGCTACATCACATTGTGGCAGGTCTCTTTTGTGGAGTGCGTCATCGAGGGAACTCCAATTCACTGGGCGAGCATCCTGCACAGGGTGATGCGACAGCACGCTTTTGAGGAGAGGGGGGGGACTCTAAACCATCTCTCTCCTTTCCTCATCAATTTTTATCGACAGCGGAATTGTTTGACAGCAGCGGAGCTTGAGCATTTTCCGCCGTTGTCCGTCGACCATCCCGGGAAGTATGTGCGGGAGAATGAGGTCGACACGGATGCAGAGGAGTCACCGACTTCTACCCCATCAAGGCGGAGGGACGAAGGGAGAAACACTCCTGCAGCACGAGTGCCGCGGAAGCGGCGATGGAGAGAAGAGTCCGAAGAGGAGCAGCATCAAGAACCCTCTGCTCCCATTCGACCGCGGCCGTTGTACGAGTCATACAGCCGGCCGAAGCAAAAGGCACGCAGACTGGTGTTACCAGCCAACAGTGCGGACACGGCGACGATTGCGACGGAGAAAGGAAGTGCGTCGCCAGAGAAGCATGAGGAAGCGCGGATGACCGCAGGAGCAGCGGACCACGCTGCAGCCTCGACGGGAGAGAGGCCGCCTACGGGCCAAGGGCCTCCGGAGTTACCACGTGCGTTGCGGACAGATGTTCCGTTTGCGCACAGACGAGACTCCGCGGACGGACGAGCCTCCGCGGACAGGCGATCACAAGAGGACGTAGATCTACGCTTACGCGTGGGAAGGAGCAGTCCGCCTGTGCACAGGCGCTCGCCTGTGCACAGGTCGCCTCCACACGTGCCGTCTGTGCACAGGCAGGAATCACCCCCGTTCCAACGTAGGAAGAGGAAGGAGCCGGCGGAAGAGCCGTCTACGAGACACCGGCCCTCGGGGCCAGACCCTCCGGCGCACCACGCGCCGCAATTTGCGCCTTCGGCGCCAGGGCCTTCGAGCCGAGGGGATACGAGCAGGGAGCGTGCGGAGGCCGCACCATCGGCGGGTAGTCCGCCGATAGATGTGCCTTCGGCGGTAGGGCCTCAGGGCCAAGGGACATCG
Source organism: Marchantia polymorpha subsp. ruderalis (assembly GCA_037833965.1). Lineage (NCBI taxonomy): Eukaryota > Viridiplantae > Streptophyta > Marchantiopsida > Marchantiales > Marchantiaceae > Marchantia > Marchantia polymorpha. The sequence goes on from AP031357.1 coordinate 3,720,760, forward strand.
GGCGAGCGGCCCCCGGCCATGTCGCCTTTGGCGATGGACGTCCGCGGCGCTACGCCTGCGGCGGACAAGGCGCCGGCATTTGCGCCTGCGCACAGGCCAAGCACAGCCCCCGCGGACCAATCAAGGGAGCAGCAACAGACGGAGGAGCGGAGTGACTGTCCGCGGGATGAAATTTCGATGCGCGATGCGCAATCAAACCCCGCGCAGCCACCCTCCGCTCGATCGCCTTCGGCGGCGGGCGTCGGCGGCAGAGAGGACACGGTAGATGTAATAACCCAGTAAAGGCTAAAACTGCAATATAGTGGTAGAAAGGTCGAACCCACAGGGACAGAGGAACACACAGGGTACAAAGTGTCACGTTTAACAGACTATTGATGAGTTTGAATTCTCAGGCGACTGTCACTCCCAGAAATACTGCAAGTGTCCACTCGGAGCGCACTCGGAGGTCGCACAGTGCAGCGTAACACACACACACACCTGAACTCGACTCGACTGCGCAGTCCCAATCGTTGCAACGCCGCAGACACCTCCACTTCGAGGGCGGACATGGTATCCTGCGCCTTCGACAGAAAAGCATCGAGCTTCTTTGCTACCTTCCGCCGACTCCTACTGTCGCCTGACAACAACCCGGCTGCGCGAAGTTCAAACTCACGCAGTGTGAGTTTCTCCTGCGCCTTCACTTCCCAGTGGGCGTAGCCCTTGAGACAGTGGGCGACACGCCTCGCCGTCTCCACCTTCGTGCGATCTGCCTCCTTCCTGCGATCCTCTTCAATTATCACTAATTGCGATTCGGCCTCAGCACGTTGCGCTCTCAATTCGCCACACTCTGACTGTAACCTGCGGATTAACTCCTCATCCGCCTGCCGTGCGAGCTGACATTGTTCCAACAACCGCGTCTGTCGCACGAGCTCCTCTGACAAAATCCGATTCTGGGCCTGCTCAGAAATTAGTGCTTCCTTGACCTTCACCTGCTCCTTGGTGAGCTCGTCCAGTTTCTCATCCCTCACCTTCTCGGAGTACTTGTAGAATTTCTGATTAAGTTTATACTGACCCCACAAGCATGCATGCTTCTCCTTCAATTCCCTCAACTCCTGGTCCACTCTAGCTAACAGCTTGCTGGTGTGGACTTTAGTGCGAGTCCGCCTGCGCACTAACTCGATGTAAGATCCCGGCTGAAGTGGGTCGGCGTATTTATCGACCTTGCGATCCAAGTACCTCAGCAACGGAATCACCTGCTCAGAGAGCGCCGCCGCCGGCGCTCCAACAATTTCCTCCTCCTCCTCCTCGGTGTCCTCTGCTCCTGACATTTCTTCGGTGGAGCCTCCGTCGTCATCATCCGAGTGGAGAATTTCAGTCACCATTGATTGCGTCGGCGACTGACCCGAGTGGGGCTGCACGTCGTCGACGTGTGCTGCCTGCGAAGGCACGGCTGCAGCCTCGCTGCTCTTCGCCAAAATGTCTAAGGCGGTAGGCGAATGTGCCCGTGCGGCATCCCCGCCGCTCGCTTGTTGGTCGTCTACCGTGTCCTCTCTGCCGCCGACGCCCGCCGCCGAAGGCGATCGAGCGGAGGGTGGCTGCGCGGGGTTTGATTGCGCATCGCGCATCGAAATTTCATCCCGCGGACAGTCACTCCGCTCCTCCGTCTGTTGCTGCTCCCTTGATCGGTCCGTGGGGGCTGTGCTTGGCCTGTGCGCAGGCGCAAATGCCGGCGCCTTGTCCGCCGCAGGCGTAGCGCCGCGGACATCCATCGCCAAAGGCGACATGGCCGGGGGCCGCTCGTCCGATGTCCCTTGGCCTATAGGCCCTACCGCCGAAGGCACATCTATCGGCGGACTACCCGCCGATGGTGCGGCCTCCGCACGCTCCCTGCTCGTATCTCCTCGGCTCGAAGGCCCTGGCGCCGAAGGCGCAAATTGCGGCGCGTGGTGCGCCGGAGGGTCTGGCCCCGAGGGCCGGTGTCTCATAGACGGCTCTTCCGCCGGCTCCTTCCCCTTCCTACGTTGGAACGGGGGTGATTCCTGCCTGTGCACAGACGGCACGTGTGGAGGCGACCTGTGCACAGGCGAGCGCCTGTGCACAGGCGGACTGCTCCTTCCCACGCGTAAGCGTAGATCTACGTCCTCTTGTGATCGCCTGTCCGCGGAGGCTCGTCCGTCCGCGGAGTCTCGTCTGTGCGCAAACGGAACATCTGTCCGCAACGCACGTGGTAACTCCGGAGGCCCTTGGCCCGTAGGCGGCCTCTCTCCCGTCGAGGCTGCAGCGTGGTCCGCTGCTCCTGCGGTCGTCCGCGCTTCCTCATGCTTCTCTGGCGACGCACTTCCTTTCTCCGTCGCAATCGTCGCCGTGTCCGCACTGTTGGCTGGTAACACCAGTCTGCGTGCCTTCTGCTTCGGCCGGCTGTATGACTCATACTACGGCCGCGGTCGAATGGGAGCAGAGGGTTCTTGATGCTGCTCCTCTTCGGACTCTTCTCTCCATCGCCGCTTCCGCGGCACTCGTGCTGCAGGAGTGTTTCTCCCTTCGTCCCTCCGCCTTGATGGGGTAGAAGTCGGTGACTCCTCTGCATCAGTGTCGACCTCATTCTCCCGCACATACTTCCCGGGATGGTCGACGGACAACGGCGGAAAATGCTCAAGCTCCGCCGCTGTCAAACAATTCCGCTGTCGATAAAAATTGATGAGGAAAGGAGAGAGATGGTTTAGAGTTCCCCCCTTCTCCTCAAAAGCGTGCTGTCGCATCACCGGGTGCAGGATGCTCGCCCAGTGAATTGGAGTTCCCTCGATGACGCACTCCACAAAAGAGACCTGCCACAATGTGATGTAGCAGGCGCGGTGTGGCTGCAGTAATTGCATCAGCGCCGCGGACAAAGTCCGGCGAAATCGATCCTTGTAATCACGGGTCCTGTACCCATTCTTGGTAGACCTCCCGGTCTTGAACAGCTCCACAAATTGCGCCTCTTCCTGCTTGGTCACCTTGATGCTCTCACTGTCGAAAAGGAGATGCCCTGGCATGCCGGCACATCTTCCCAATGCCTGCGCCCAATCTTGGACTGTCCACCGATCAACATGCGGACGCAATCCGCGCGAGGGTGGTCCCTGTGGCTCTAGCCACTCGCGCACCATATTCGCACAGATGTAGTTCCATCCCCATAGCAAGAAATCGAGCTTTCTTGCTATTAAGCGCTCCTCGAAAGCGCGCAGCCCGTTCTGTGGTAGGCGAAGTGGCACCATCCGCAATCTGCCCGGTCTCGTCATTGCGTTCCTGGAGTTCACTCGCCCGCTCATTCTACTTCCGCACCGCCCGAGCTCCTTTCTCTCTCGGCAAACTCTAATCGCCCTCAATTCCAAATCCCGCGCACTCACTTCTCCCTCAATCACCAAGAAATCCCCTGTGCGGCGACGTCGAGAATGTTTAGCAGCCAGCAGATGGATGCGCGCAGCGCGCACAAGAGATTGGAATCGCGAATTCAAGAATGGGACGCTCTCCGCCGCCCGGTCGAAGGTCATGGTCGGCTCTTGCTCGTGGAGGACGTCTCACTTGATGGCCGCGCCGGCTCTACGCTGGAACGGTCTCCGCTCTCACGCGCGGCTTCACGCTCCGCCGTCGCCGATTAAACTCTCACGCTCGAATTGGCGGATTTGAACACCGCGAGCGTATTACCCCGCGGACATGGGAGCGCAGCGCCGAAGGCGAGTTTTCCGCCTTGCGCGGTACACTTGTTCGTACCGCCCCTCGGCCAATCCCCTTCTGCCTTGACGCGTGTGTCCGCATGTCGGACAAAAGTTCAACTCCTGCCTGTGCGCAGGCAGACTCCTAGGCGGATTCTCCGCCGGCGCGGAACTTCATCCTCCTGTGCACAGGCGCTCGCCTGTGCGCAGGCGAATTCCGTGCGCGGCGTCGCGCTGGCGCGGAAGGCGTTGACCGTGGTCAGCCGTCTCCGTCCAGTCTGTCCGTTCCTTGTCTCTTCGTCGGCGCTTCCGCCGCCGCAACTTCGTCCGTCCAAGAGCGCATCCACCCGTCCCGTCCGCATGGTCCGTACAGATTTGATTACTCTGGTGGCTCCTTGCTCGTCCGCGGCGCCGCGCTGGCGCGGAAGGCGCCGTACACTTTCTACCTCACAAGGCGCATTTCTAGGGCCCAAGGCGGATTTTCCGCCGACGCCGAAGCGCCTGTGCACAGGCGAACGCCTGTGCGTAGGCGGACTTCGCGCCTCGCCAAACCCTACTTCGCCTGTGCACAGGCGAACTTTCTTCGTCCGCGCATAGGACAAAACTTGATTCCCCTTCCGCGTAGGCGGAATTCCCGCCGGTGGCGAACTCCTTCTGCCGAAGGCGACCGTCTCCGTATCTTCCAATAGTGATAACTCCCTAAGTCCTCATCCGTTCCAAGCGTTCTTGGACTCGTTGGAATCAGTGCGTCGAGCTCTTTCCAACGAAACCCTAACTTGGTCAAGGCGCCCGAGGGTTGACCTAATTATGGAGGATTTCCCTACCGCCGCGGACGCACCCTCCGAAGGCGGGTTTTGCGCCTTGCGTCGCAGGGATCCTAACTGCAGAGCTCGCAGGGAGGGTGGTGCCTGTCCTTACTGCTGCACCCCAAATCCTAGATTCTACAAGATCCCTCGAGAATCCCCGCGATCTTCCAGATTCACTCCGTTTTGATGTACCGAAGGCTATTTACAATGCTGCCAGGGTACAGTTTTCCAAAAATGTTTTAATTTCCTCAAAATTGCCAAAAGTGGGGTACCACAGTAGACGACCAACAAGCGAGCGGCGGGGATGCCGCACGGGCACATTCGCCTACCGCCTTAGACATTTTGGCGAAGAGCAGCGCGGCTGCAGCCGTGCCTTCGCAGGCAGCACACGTCGACGACGTGCAGCCCCACTCGGGTCAGTCGCCGACGCAATCAATGGCGACTGAAATTCTCCACTCGGATGATGACGACGGAGGCTCCACCGAAGAAATGTTAGGAGCAGAGGACACCGAGGAGGAGGAGGAGGAAATTGTTGGAGCGCCGGCGGCGGCGCTCTCTGAGCAGGTGATTCCGTTGCTGAGGTACTTGGATCGCAAAGTCGATAAATACGCCGACCCACTTCAGCCGGGATCTTACATCGAGTTAGTGCGCAGGCGGACTCGCACTAAAGTCCACACCAGCAAGCTATTAGCTAGAGTGGACCAGGAGTTGAGGGAATTGAAGGAGAAGCATGAATGCTTGTGGGGTCAGTATAAACTTAATCAGAAATTCTACAAGTACTCCGAGAAGGTGAGGGATGGGAAACTGGAAGAGCTCACCAAGGAGCAGGTGAAGGTCACAGAAGCACTAATTTCTGAGCAGGCCCAGAATCGGATTTTGTCAGAGAAGCTCGTGCGACAGACGCGGTTGTTGGAACAATGTCAGCTCGCACGGCAGGCGGATGAGGAGGTAATCCGCAGGCTACAGTCAGAGTGTGGCGAATTGAGAGCGCAACGTGCTGAGGCCGAATCGCAATTAGTGATAGTTGAAGAGGATCGCAGGAAGGAGGCAGATCGCACAAAGGTGGAGACGGCGAGGCGTGTCGCCCACTGTCTCAAGGGCTACGCCCACTGGGAAGTGAAGGCGCAGGAGAAACTCACACTGCGTGAGTTTGAACTTCGCGCAGCCGGGTTGTTGTCAGGCGACAGTAGGAGTCGGCGGAAGGTAGCAAAGAAGCTCGATGCTTTTCTGTCGAAGGCGCAGGATACCATGTCCGCCCTCGAAGTGGAGGTGTCCGCGGCGTTGCAGCGATTGGGACTGCGCAGTCGAGCGGAAGATTGGCAGGGTAGGGAGTTAGTGCGCGGCAGTCCGCCGCGCAGGAGACGTAGCACAGGTTCCGCGGAGTGTAGTGTAGCGTGGTTCCGCGCAGGCGTGTAGCGTAGTGCAGTGTAGTGCTAGTTAGGACTTAGAAGGTATAAAATAGTTCCAGGCGTTTTGCCTGGGGTTCTTTCCCATCAGAAGTGCAGATCAGGAACCCATTTCCTTTGCGTGTTTGTGTCCTTGAGTTCTGTCACCACGCACGAGGAGTTACAACTTAGCGTTTGTGGTACCCCACTTTTGGCAATTTTGAGGAAATTAAAACATTTTTGAAAAACTGTACCCTGGCAGCATTGTAAATAGCCTTCGGTACATCAAAACAGAGTGAATCCGGAAGATCGCGGGGATTCTCGAGGGATCTTGTAGAATCTGGGATTTGGGGTGCCGCAGTAAGGACAGGCACCACCCTCCCTGCGAGCTCCGCAGTTAAGATCTCTACAGCGCAAGGCGCAAAATCCGCCTTCGGAGGTTGCGTCCGCGGCTGTAGGGAAACCCCCCCGTAATTAGGTAAACCCTCGGGCGCCTTGACCAAGTTAGGGTCCCGTTGGAAAGAGCTCGACGCGCTGATTCTAACGAGCCCAAGAACGCTTGGAACGGACGAGGACTTAGGGAGTTATCGCCACTGTAAGAAACGGAGGCGGTCGCCTACGGCGGAAGGAGTTCGCCACCGGCGCGAATTCCGCCTACGCGGAAGGCGGAATCAAGTTTTGTCCTATGCACGGACGAAGGCGTTCGCCTGTGCACAGGCGAAGTAGGGTTAGGGAAGGCGCGAAGTTCGCCTACGCACAGGCGTTCGCCTGTGCACAGGCACTTTGGCGTCGGCGGAAAATCCGCCTTGGGCCCTAGAAATGCGCCTTGTGAGGTAGAAAGTGTACGACGCCTTCCGCGCCAGCGCGGCGCCACGTACGGCCGCCAGAGTAATCCCATCGGTACGGACCGTGCGGACGGCACGGGTGGATGCGCTCTTGGACGGACGGAGTTGCGGCGGCGGAAGCGCCGACGGAGAGACAAGGAACGGACAGACTGGACGGAGACGGCTGACCACGGTCAACGCCTTCCGCGCCAGCGCAGCGCCGCGGACGGAATTCGCCTGCGCACAGGCGAACGCCTGGGCACAGGAGGATGTTCAAGTTCCGCACCGGCGGAGGATCCGCCGAGGCCCCTGCCTGCGCACAGGCAGGAGTTGAATTTTTGTCCGACATGCGGACGCACGCGTCAAGACAGAAGGAGATTGGCCGAAGGGCGGTACGAACAAGTGTACCGCGCAAGGCGGAAAACTCGCCTTCGGCGCTACGCCCCCATGTCCGGAGGGTGACACGCTCGCGGAGTTCAAATCCGCCAATTCGAGCGTGAGAGTTTAATCGACGACGGCGGAGCGTGAAGCCGCGCGTGAGAGCGAAGACCGTTCCAGCGTACAGCCGGCGCGGCCATCAAGTGAGACGTTCTTCACGACCAAGAGACGACCATGACCTTCGACCGGGCGGCGGAGAACGTCCCATTCTTGAATTCGCGATTCCAATCTCTTGTGCGCGCTGCGCGCATCCATCTGCTGGCTGCGGACCATTCCCGACGTCGTCACACAGGAGATTTCTTGTTGATTGAGGGAGAAGTGAGTGCGCGTGATTTGGAATTGAGAGCGATTAGAGTTTGCCGAGAGAGAAAGAAACGCGGACAGTGCGGAAGTAGAATGAGCGGGCGAGCGAACCCCAGGAACGCAATGACGAGACCGAGCAGATTGCGGATGGTGCCACTTCGCCTGCCGCAGAACGGGCTGCGCGCTTTCGAGGAGCGCTTAATAGCAAGAAAGCTCGATTTCTTGCTATGGGGATGGAATTACATCTGCGCGAATATGGTGCGCGAGTGGCTAGAGCCACAGGGACCACCCTCGCGCGGATTGCGTCCGCATGTTGACCGGTGGACAGTCCAAGATTGGGCGCAGGCGTTGGGAAGATGTGCTGGCATGCCAGGACATCTCCTTTTCGACAGCGAGAGCATCAAGGTGACCAAGCAAGAAGAGGCGCAATTTGTGGAGCTGTTCAAGACCGGGAGGTCTACCAAGAATGGGTACAGGACCCGTGATTACAAGGATCGATTTCGCCGGACTTTGTCCGCGGCGCTGATGCAATTACTGCAGCCGCACCGCGCCTGCTACATCACATTGTGGCAGGTCTCTTTTGTGGAGTGCGTCATCGAGGGAACTCCCATTCACTGGGCGAGCATCTTGCACAGGGTGATGCGACAGCACGCGTTTGAGGAGAAGGGGGGAACTCTAAACCATCTTTCTCCTTTCCTCATCAATTTTTATCGACAGCGGAATTGTTTGACAGCGGCAGAGCTTGAACATTTTCCGCCATTGTCCATCGACCATCCCGGGAAGTATGTGCGGGAGAACGAGGTCGACACTGATGCGGAGGAGTCACCGACTTCTACCCCATCAAGACGGAGGGATGAAGGGAGACACACTCCTGCAGCGCGAGTGCCGCGGAAGCGGCGATGGAGGGAAGAGTCCGAAGAGGAGCAGCATCAAGAACCCTCTGCTCCCATTCGACCGCGGCCGCTGTGCGAGCCATACAGCCGGCCGAAGCAGAAGGCACGCAGACTGGTGTTACCAGCTGACAGTGCAGACACGGCGACGATTGCGACGGAGATAGGAAGTGCGTCGCCAGAGAGGCGAGAGGAAGCGCGGACGACCGCACGAGAGACGGGCCACGCTGCAACCTCGTCGGGAGAGAGGCCGCCTACGGGCCAAGGGCCTCCGGAGTTACCACGTGCGATGCGGACAGATGTTCCGTTTGCGCACAGGCGAACCTCCGCGGACGGACGAGCCTCCGCGGATCGGCGAACACAAGTGGACGTGGATCTACGCTTACGCGTGGGAAGGAGCAGTCCGCCTGTGCACAGGCGCTCGCCTGTGCACAGGTCGCCTGTGCACAGAACACCCCCGCACGTGCCGCCTGTGCACAGGCAAGAATCACCCCCGTTCCAACGTAGGAAGGGGAAGGAGCCGGCGGAAGAACCGCCTACGAGACACCGGCCCTCGGGGCCAGACCCTCCGGCGCACCACGCGCCGCAATTTGCGCCTTCGGCGCCAGGGCCTTCGAGCCGAGGGGATACGAGCAGAGAGCGTGCGGAGGCCGCACCATCGGCGGGAAGTCCGCCGATAGATGCGCCTTCGGCGGTAGGGCCTACAGGCCAAGGAACATCGAGCGTGCGGCCCCCGGCCATGTCGCCTTCGGCGATAGATGTCCGCGGCGCTACGCCTGCGGCGGACAAGGCGCCGGCAAACGCGCCTGCGCACGGGCCGGGCACAGCCCCCACGGACCGATCGAGGGAGCAGCAGACGGAGGAGCGGAGTGACTGTCCGCGGGACGACATCTCGATGCGCGATGCGCAATCCAACCCCGCGCAGCCACCCTCCGCTCGATCGCCTTCGGCGACGGACGACGGCGACAGAGAGAATGAGGTGGGCAATCAGCCAGCGAGCGACGGGGATGCCGCTCGGATACATTCGCCTTCCGCCTTAGACATTTTGGCGACGAGCAGCGAGGCTGTAGCCGTGCCTTCGCAGGCAGCACACGTCGAGGACGTGCAGCCCCACTCGGGGCAGTCGCCAACGCAATCAATGGCGACTGAAATTCTCCACTCGGATGATGACGACGGGGGCTCTACGGAAGAAATGTCAGGAGCAGAAGACACCGAGGAGGAGGAGGAGGAAATTGTTGGAGCGCCGGCGGCGGCGCTCTCTGAGCAGGTGATTCCGTTGCTGCGGTACTTGGATCGCAAGGTCGATAAATACGCCGACCCACTCCAGCCGGGATCTTACATCGAGTTAGTGCGCAGGAGGACTCGCACTAAAGTCCACACCAGCAAGCTATTAGCTAGAGTGGACCAGGAGTTGAGGGACTTGAAGGAGAAGCATGAGTGCTTGTGGGGACAGTACAAGCTTAATCAGAAATTCTACAAGCACTCCGAGAAGATGAAGGATGAGAAACTGGGCGAGCTCACCAAGGAGCAGGTGAAGGTCAAGGAAGCACTCGATTTTGAGCAGGTCCAGAATCGGATTTTGTCAGAGGAGCTCGTGCGACAGACGCGGTTGTTGGAACAATGTCAGCTCGCACGGCAGGCGGATGAAGAATTAATCCGCAGTTTGCAGTCAGAGTGTGGCGAATTGAGAGCGCAACGTGCCGAAGCCGAATCGCAATTAGTGACGATTGAAGAGGATCGCAGGAGGAGGCGGATCGCACGAAGGTGGAGACGGCGAGGCGAGTCGCCCACTGCCTCAAGGGCTACGCCCACTGGGAAGTGAAGGCGCAGGAGAAACTCACACTGCGTGAGTTTGAATTGCGCGCAGCCGGGTTGTTGTCAGGCGACAGTAGGAGTCGGCGGAAGGTAGCGAAGAAGCTCGAGGCCTTTCTGTCGAAGGCACAGGATACCATGTCCGCCCTCGAGGGGGAGGTGTCCGCGGCGTTGCAGCGTTTGGGACTGCGCAGTCGAGCGGAAGAGTGGCAGGGTAGAGAGTTAGTGCGCGGCAGTCGGCCGCGCAGGAGACGTAGTACAGGTTCCGCGGAGTGTAGTGTAGCGTGGTTCCGTGCAGGCGTGTAGCGTAGTGCAGTGTAGTGTTAGTTAGGATTTAGAAGGTATAAAATAGTTCCAGGCGTTTTGCCTGGGGTTCTTTCCCATCAGAAGTGCAGATCAGGAACCCATTTCCTTTGCGTGTTTGTGTCCTTGAGTTCTGTCACCACGCACGAGGAGTTACAACTTAGCGTTCCGCATTTTGTAGCTGAAGGCCTTCGGCCGAATGTTCAGAGCTAGTACATTGGTTAGAGACTTGAGTAGTTCGGATCTGCACCTGTGGGTGACTGCCGATGCTCAGAGCCAGTGACTAGTTAGATACTTGAACAGTTTCGCCCCTACACCTTCGAGTGTTTCTTTCTGATTGTACTCCTTTGGGATTTTTCCCCTGAATGCCAAAGTGAAGTTTTGCTACTTCGTGTAAGCCTTGGTTGTAAATTCAGGTTACGCTGCAGCAGGTGCCTTGAGGGTAACCCCTGTAGTATTTCTGGGAATGACAAGTGCCTGAGAATTCAAACTCTTCAATAGACTGTTGTTGTGTTACTGGAATGTTTCACAGTGAGTCCTTCAGTGCGGACCTGTGTTCTCTGCGCGTTTTGTGAGTTGAGAGTGTTGTTCACCGCGTCTGAGTGACTTCGATCCGAAGTAGGTAGTCCAAACCGGGTTTCCTACACTAGCAGCAAGCTAGTGGAAGTGTTGTAAAAGCCGGAGTTGGAAGTCACTGCCCGCAGCTTTGCCGAGTGTGCTCGTGAGAGACTTTCCCCCTGAAATCTTGAAGTAGAGGTCCTAACGGATCTCTGGGCTGTGTTTCTGTAGTTTCAGGTGTGTGTGTGTGTGTGTGTGTTACGCTGCACTGTGCGACCTCCGAGTGCGCTCCGAGTGGACACTTGCAGTATTTCTGGGAGTGACAGTTGCCTGAGAATTCAAACTCCTCAATAGTCTGTTAAAACGTGACACTTTGTACCCTGTGTGTTCCTCTGTCCCTGTGGGTTCGACCTTTCTACCACTATATTGCAGTTTTAGCCTTTAGTGGGTTATTACAGCGTTCCGCATTTTGTAGCTGAAGGCCTTCGGCCGAATGTTCAGAGCTAGTCCATTGGTTAGAGACTTGAGTAGTTCAGATCTGCACCTGTGGGTGACTGCCGATGCTCAGAGCCAGTGACTAGTTAGATACTTGAACAGTTTCGCCCCTACACCTTCGAGTGTTCCTTTCTGATTGTACTCCCTTGGGATTTTTCCCCTGAATGCCAAAGTGAAGTTTTGCTACTTCGTGTAAGCCTTGGTTGTAAATTCAGGTTACGCTGCAGCAGGTGCTTTGAGGGTAACCCCTGCAGTATTTCTGGGAATGACAAGTGCCTGAGAATTCAAACTCTTCAATAGACTGTTGTTGTGTTACTGGAATGTTTCACAGTGAGTCCTTCAGTGCGGACCTGTGTTCTCTGCGCGTTTTGTGAGTTGAGAGTGTTGTTCACCGCGTATGAGTGACTTCGATCCGAAGTAGGCAGTCCAAACCGGGTTTCCTACGCTAGCAGCAAGCTAGTGGAAGCGTTGTAAAAGCCGGAGTTGGAAGTCACTACCCGCAGCTTTGCTGAGTGTACTCTTGAGAGACTTCCCCCCTGAAATCTTGAGTAGAGGTCCTAACGGATCTCTGGGTTGTGTTTCTGTAGTTTCAGGTGTGTGTGTGTGTGTACGCTGCACTGTGCGACCTCCGAGTGCGCTCCGAGTGGACACTTGCAGTATTTCTGGGAGTGACAGTTGCCTGAGAATTCAAACTCCTCAATAGTCTGTGAAAACGTGACACTTTGTACCCTGTGTGTTCCTCTGTCCTTGTGGGTTCGACCTTTCTACCACTATATTGCAGTTTTAGCCTTTAGTGGGTTATTACATCTCGATTACATCCGAAAATGCGATAGTTGCCAGAGGACGGGGAGGCCAACGCCTACAACACGGTGGCCCCTGACTCCCATCATGCCTCGAGCACCTTTCGAGAAGTGGGGCATCGACTTCGTAGGGCCAATACAACCAGTGACTAGGAACACACGAAGGCGCTACATCTTGGTAGCTACGGACTACGCCACCAAGATGGTGGAGGCCAAGGCCACGAGAAGAGATGATGCAGCCATAGTAGCAGCCTTTTTGTTCGAGTCGATCATTACGCGCTACGGATGTCCTTTAGAGCTAGTCAGCGACCGAGGCACACTTTTTGAACCAGATAATCGAAGATCTGACACGGCATTTTCACATCAAGCACCGGAAGACTACCCCATACAATCCCAAGGCGAATGGATTGACGGAGAAGTCCAATGGTCTGTTGTGTAAAATACTGCTCAAGGTCACGGTAAACCACGCTTACGACTGGGATACAAAGTTAGCAGCCGCTCTGTGGGCGTACCGGACAGCTGAGAAGATTACGACGAAACAGACACCATACTTTCTGGTGTATGGTCAACATCCGATCCTTCCGATCGAATTCGAAGTACCCACCCAACGAACGTTGGACCTACAGAGGGTGAGTGCGGAGGAGAGTCAGCTCTACAGATTACAGGAAGTCATGGTACTGGAAGAAAGGAGACGAGAAGCCGAGGAGCGCACCTGGAGAATTCAGCTCCGCAGAAAGGAGAGATACGATAAGAAGATCAAACCTGTACTCCTTCAGAAGGGCAATTTGGCGCTGCTCTACGACAGCAGCGCCAAATACGACAGCAGCGCCAAATAATTCCACAAAGGAGGCCTCTTCCGCCTTCGACACCTTGACGCTCTCACTGTCAAATAGGAGGAACCCGTCTTCGCTTGCACATCTCCCCAGCACTTGTCCCCAATCGTGGACAGTCCAACAATCTACATGCGGTCGGAATCCGCGCGTAGGTTGGTGTCTCTCCCTTTGCCATTTGCGCACCATGTCCGGGCATACGTAATTCCATCCCCACAGCAGGAAATCGAGTTTCACTGCAATCAGCCGGTCTTGAAAAGCACGCAACCCAATCTGCGGAAGCTTGAGTGGAACCATCCGCAGCTGAGTGGACTTCGACATCGCGTTCTTGAAATTTGATTTCGTGAACCTTCCTCCGCTACCCTCAAGCTTCTTGCTCACTACTTTGATTCTCCTGCAAACTCTAATCTCTCTCGATTCCGACTGTCGCGCACTCAATTCTCTCTCTGCCACCGGGTTTGTCTCTGCGCGGTGGTGTCTGGAATGTCTCTCGGCTAGAAGGTGGACGCGCGCAGCTCGCACAAGAAATTGAAATCGCAAATACAAGAATGGAGTGTCCGTTCTCCGCTCGCAGGATGTCATGGTCGGCACTCGGTTGTGAATGTCGACTCACTTGATGGCTGCGCCGGCTCGGAGGTGTAACGGCCCTCCTCTCACACGCACGGCTTCACGCTCCGCCGTCGCGCGCACTCGCACGCTCGAAATGTCAATTTGAACTCCGCCAGCGTACTACGCCGCGGCCATGGTTGCGCAGCGCCGAAGGCGTCTTTCTCGCCGACGCGCTACTCGCATTTGTACGCCGTCTCGCGTCGATCCCGCTCCGCCGAAGGCGAACTCTTTCCGCCAAAGACGGACTTTCCGCCGGCGACGAACTCCATCCGCCTATGCGTAGGCGTTGACCGTCCGCACCGAAGAGGTCCGTCGGCGTAGGCGCAGCGCCGAAGGCGTTGACCGCGGTCAACGGATTCCGTCCCTTCTGTCAATCTCTCTCGCCTCCGGAGTTCCCGTCCCCTCCGAGGGCGCACCCGTCCGTTCCGCCGTCGCGTTGAGCCGAAGGTGGACCGTATGGATTCGCTACTCCGTTGGTACTTACCTAATCTTGATGAGCTGGCGCAGTAGGCGCCGTACGAGCTCCACCTCCAAAGGCGAACTCCAAGGGCCGAAGGCGAATATTCCGCCGATGGCGAAGTGCCTATGCGTAGGCGAAATTCTCGGCGGACTTTCCGCCGACGACGAACTCCTTCCGCCTATGCGTAGGCGCTCGTCTTCGCATCTTCCGACAATCACAACTCCCTGAGTCCTCATCCGTTCCAGGCGTTCTTGGGCTCGTTAGAACGAGCGCGTCGAGCTCTTTCCAACAAGAGCCTGAGCAAGTCGAGGCGTTTGTGAATTGCATAAATTCTTAAGGATCCCTCTAGCGCCAAAGGCGTACCGCCGAAGGCGGATTATGGGCCTTGCGCCGAAGGAGAACTCCTTCAGAATCGATCGTTCAGGTCGGGCGCCTGTTCCGGACATTGCGCCCAACTTTTGGATTCTACGAGATCCTGCGAGATCCGCGATTATCTATTTTCATTCTATTTAAATGTACCGATCAACATTTACAAGGCTGCTGCGGTACTGTTTTCCAAAATTGTTTTAAATTCCGCAAAAAAGCAAAAAATGAGTTACCACAATATTTAATATTTTATATTAACCAAGAAAATCTGCATAGAGTGTATCTCTTATGACCGTTAGAGCTCTAAGCCAACATGTTTGTAGACAATGTCGACAATGGAGTGCTATGAACTCCTATCGTACTATTCGACCATTTTATTCATCTGTTGGACAGTGAATGCAGTTAGAATTTTTCCTGAAAATTTATTTCCATTCAGCTAATATCTGCTGCATCAAATTCTTAAGCTTTCATGTGCTTAAGGTGATTCTATTACATACTACATTCAATTTATTTATGATACTGGGTTCACGTAACATATGTAACACTTTTGATATTGATAACTTCGTCTTCAAACCGTTCCATCAGCGGTGAGAGCACCACTCCTTGAGTATTATTTGCAGTGTAAGTTTAACCTCAATTTATTCTTATAAACATTGATGGTCCGTAAAACCTTATATTACTCCTATTACCAATGCTCTTCTAGCCAGATTTGTTGGAATAATTGCTGAACCAGAAACCTTAGTGTTCTGTTTATAAGTTGCATGAAAAAAATACGAAGCAGGACCAATAATATTCTAGATGTCAACTTAAATAATACAAGAGGTGAATATTACGCAGTAATTTCATCAAATATTTTTTAAGATATTTCAACATTAAAATATTTCCGTAACTGAGATTTTGAGGTTAATAAATGAAAATTTTATTTAAATTTATTTCTTGTCAGATGACTCAATATTGGATATATTTCTGTCTAATAAAATAGTTCAAAATGACTTCAAATTTTGTAAAGATGATGTAGTAAATATTTGCACTTACATTAATGATCCTATGTAGTAAGAAAAAAGTTTTTTCCGAAAGCGATTGCACAAAGAATCAATAAAAAAGAGAAGTACACATCGATTTGATTTGTCGTAAAACTGAGAGTTTTATGACAAATCTAATCAATTTGTGATTCATTAATCAAGAACTCAACATAATTTCCATATGATCATGGTTTTGAGGTTACATCTTCTGGATGTTTAATGAATTATCTAGCTAGGTAAGAAGACAACGAGCAGAACTAGAAAGTTTCTTTTCTGCCTGCAATGATTTAGGGATTGGTCACAGGATAAACTTACTTCCTGTTTAGGTTGCTGCCCAGCAAGAAAACCTAGCGAAAGTGTCTTATTCATGTTTCTGTGATAGAGGAAAATATGGCTCCAGTCAAGGATATATGCCGTCTTTAAAACCAGGTCTTGCATCCTGAAACTAAGATTTTATTAAGATGATAGTTTATTGAGAACCTATGGATTATAAAGATGTGATATAATACGAGCTGATTGAAATAAGAATCTCAAAAGCTTGCAGATGAAGTTACTTTTAATTTTCAGACATAAACTACAGATCTACATGTAAAAGGACGAAAAGTTGCCACAAATGAATAAATTTTATAAGAATTTCGGTTTCGATAGAATGATAAATCAATGGAGTCTCCATAGAAAAACATGATGTTTAATGACTAGTTAAATTATATATGGTGAAATTGTATTTCATATCTGAGTATACTAAAGTGATTAAAGTAACAACTATCCTATGAAGAAAAACAAAATGAATAATTTGACCGTTGTATTATTGTGGTAGTTGATTCTGTTTTTGTCTTTTAAATTTATCTTTCTCAATATTTGTTCATTTTCTGTAATATATACAGTAAAAGATTATTATTCAGATACATCTCTTACCAAAGAAAGATATTCCTTTTGGGTACTATTACATTGAACGAAGTTAGCTTAAAGTGAGCTATATCTTTCTTCTTAAAGTCGCTAAGATCATGCAGCCTTACTCCGGATCGGATATTACCTGTGGCTCAACTAAAAGCGTTTAGAAGAAACACAGCGTCAGTTGGTGTCTGACTTGATAATGAACCACAACAGGAGAAGCTCATGGAAATGAGAAATATAAGAAAAGAAGCAGTGAATAGTGAAGATATTACGACCGTGTGAAATAAAACTGTGACCGTAATCTGCAAATATATCTGTTCCTGAGATAGAAAAAGGTTTGCCTTACCGGGAAGATGTTGTGATGAAATCTTAGTGCGAGAGCGTACTGTTCCTGCGACATTCTGTGAAAGTCAATCATGCACATTAACTTCACTTTTCGAGCTGCTTCTGATTCTGCTAGAAATAACAATATCATCACGTGGAGGTCACTTGCTCGGAACACCATGGAGCTCACATTGCCTTAACACATTTAAGTAGGTCTGGTGGTCAGCCGATGCTGAGCTCTTGGAAGTGAGCGTCGTTGCAGATTCTGAAGGCTGCATGAGAGGTCAGAGGGAAACCTTCATTCATTCATCTTTGAGTGGGAACGCGAGTGCTGTTTCAGGGATCATCAACAGGCATTCGTGGCATCAGGTGCACAGCCCTCCCGATGTAGAACCAATTTGCCTCTGGAGAACCTTGATGGCCGTTGCAAACGTCTAGCTCAGTATAAATCCTTAAATGCCACCTTCGGTCGCGAAATACACTGCTATACGTGATCCGCACTAATTTGTCCCCGGCATGGAATAATTCTGTAAACTCATCTGGGTCATAATATTCGAGCATATGATGCTGAGCGTTTTCATTTTCGTGAACAATAATGTCTCCCCGTTCTGGTGCAAAATCTGGATCACTTTCTCCGAGGATGCGAATTCCCTCGCCGAAGTTGATCCTTTTCATCTCTTGGATGCTTTCCGTCAAATCAGGGTCGGCATACTGGCTGCCAGGGCTGGACCAGTAAGAGGGACGGGCTGGTTCTGGGTCCCATTCCTGCTGATCCCATTGTGCTCGATGTCCATCCACTAATTCACCTTCATGATCCCGTTCTACATGAGGAGATGCCGTTCTTTGCCTGACAGATCGTCCTCGTCGACTCTCTCCCTCACTTTCAGAACTCCGCCATCGTCTGTTTGCCTGTTGCTCAACATGACGGCGAGAATGTCTGTTCGGTAGAATCCTCATGCTGCGTAGATCTTGAAGATTCCCTTGTGCTAAAGATTCACCTTCCGTATATTTTATTCAGTCTTGCCGCTGAGACAGGGTCGTCCTTATCTTCCGAGGGTGTTCCAAATACTTATTCCAAAGCCTTTCTGACCTCTTCTGCAGGGCCTCATCTCTTGCGGTTTGATCAGGGCCTGATCTCTTGCGGTTTGATCAGCTCCTCCGTGTCTGTGATCCCGACTCGGACTCGGACTCGGGCTCGCAGGCAGTATGAGACGTCGTCTTCGGGTTCGACGCCGCCGTCTTGATCCAGTCAACAGATCGAAATCGCGGCCTTGCAGACAAAAATGTCGTTCAGGCAGCAGACCGCAATTTCTGACGTTCCATTCTTGGACGTTATCTGCCTGCGTCTGGTACAATGCCCCAGGAAAGTCCTCATTTCCAAGTGTGGATGTCTCTCACATCTCTGTTTTGTACGGACGGCGTCGGGACCGACACAGGCTTTAAGCGGCTCAGCATGATGTGGGTGTTCTCGGATCCCAAGCTCTGGGAAGACCACATGAAGAAGTCTGGAAGACTGTACAGGAACGGGAAGACTTCTGTAATGGAGTACAAAAGGTCCAAGTCAAATCCCGAAAAATTAAATAGTCATCCGAGTGTGGTCCCACTTTACTTTTCCGAGCTTTCTAATTTTAATATCGGAGTTCCACAATGTGTGAGTCGTGTTTCACACGACCTCTGCTCTGCCGCAACTGACCTCACTTGAAGTTCCCGATGTAGAACCAATGTCCCTCAGAACAGTTGCGAAGTAATTCTTTCTCTCTGTAAATCCAATCTCGGCTGTAACATAGATTCGATCAAATCTAAGCGACGCTCTAAAAAATCAAAGGATAAGCGTGATTGACAATTGAAGAGTTGTCTGTAAGTTTGTATGTAACCATAACTCGCCACCACACCACTTGTGAACCAGCAACTGGTTTCCTCTCTTCGGATACTGTGGTAACACACTTTTTGTTTTTTTTGCAGAATTTAAACAATTTTAGAAAACTAGTACCGAAGCAGTGTTTGTAGTTAGAAAAGGGTACGTTAAATAGAGTGGATTGAGTAGATCGTCATGAAGTCACAAAGAATCGCGAAATCAGATGTACCAGCGCCAAATGTCTTCGGCGCCTTCGGCAAAAGCTTCTTTTCTGAGGTGTCTCTACTCACGCGCTTCCAGCGTTTAAGGAAGCTACGCTTCCGGCGCAGACACCTCCGGAGGAGGTTTTACTAAAGACGTCAGAAGAACGGCACGGACCTCTGAAGGCTTCCGACCATGAGTGCGCCTTCGACGATGCGCCGCTAGCGCGGAAAGGGAAACCTTCATAACGATCGGAATACACGGTAGTCCCGGTTGGTTGAAGTTGCATTAGAAAGAGCTCGGGACGCTCGTCCTAACGAGCCCAAGAGCGTTGGAGATGGATCAGGGACGAAGAAGTTATGAGCATCGGAAAACTCGTAGCCGGACATGCGCCGTTCGCGCTAGGGTTCACAGTCGGAAAGGACTCCCGTACGCCTTCGGCGATGCGCCTTCGGCGGAATCGCGCGCTCATGGAAGGAAAGCAACTCAGAATCGGAAGCGCCTTTGGCGGCTGCTCACGGAAGAAAAGCGCCGGCCGGATGTACGCCTCCGACGTGGCGCTGATAGGCGGATGCGCTGGCATGACTTGCGCCGGCGGGATATGCGCCGTCAGCAATGAACGAGGCAGAACGGACAAAATAAGCGGTACGAATACGCGCCGGCGTAATTCGCGCCGACTAGATGTGCGCCTCCAGCAAGGCGCCGACGGATAAGGAACACGCCAGCGGCGACACGCCTCCGGTGATGGTTGGGTTAGGAAAAGACAACATAGCCGACGTATACACTGCGGCGAACTCGAGTCCGGAAGACGGTGGCGGCGGGAGAATTCAACATTCACGCATGCAAATGCGCGCAGTGCGGAGACATGAATTCGAGCATGCAAGGGCGAACCGTTAGGCCGTATAGCTGGCTGCGTAAATTGTAACCAGTAAGAA
Source organism: Marchantia polymorpha subsp. ruderalis (assembly GCA_037833965.1). NCBI lineage: Eukaryota > Viridiplantae > Streptophyta > Marchantiopsida > Marchantiales > Marchantiaceae > Marchantia > Marchantia polymorpha. The sequence goes on from AP031357.1 coordinate 3,740,538, forward strand.
CGTTGGACGATCTTGAATTCGGAGAAGAAAAGACTGCTCTCCAGTCTCATTCTCTCATTCTTGATTTTGCGATTCCCAGCTTCCAAGATTACGCGCAAGGGCGGAGAGACCTGTAGTGAGAGGAGAGAGTGCGGGGACGAGTTGCGCAAGGATCTTGACAGACCTTGGAGAGAATTTGCGAGTAGCGAACTTGAGCGCAAGAGGAGAGAGTGATTGCAGTCAGTGCTGGAGCGGCCGACGCGCAGCGGCGATTGTGAGAGAGCGAGCGGAGGGGAGAAGGTCTGTGTGTGCAAGAAACGCAATGTCGAAGGTCCCCCAGCTGCGAGTGTCTCCACTCAGGGTGCCGCAGATCGGTCTACGCGCATTTCAAGATGTGCTGATAGGGCTGAAGCTCGATTTCCTCCTGTGGGGATGGAACTGGACATGTCCGGAGATGGTGCGCGAATATCTGCAGGAGAGACACAAGCCCTCACGCGGATTCCGTCCACATCCAGAGAAGTGGGACATTTGTGACTGGGCGCAGGTGTTGGGCAGGTGTGCCGGCGAGGAAGGGTATCTCCTCTTCGAGGCCGATAGCGTGAAGGTGTCCCAGGAGGAAGAAATCTCCTACAATGAGCTTTTCAAAGTTGCCAGGCATCCCAAGAACGGTTTCCGAACACGGGATTACAAAGATCGATTGCGGAGAAATGTCGCGACTGCATTGTTGCAGATATTGCAGCCGACCAAGACCGCTTACATGCATGGTTGGCAAGTAGGATTTGTGGAGCTAGTGTTGTCAGGAGCTCCAGTGCATTGGGCACGGCTCCTATGGAAGGTGACGCGCCAACATGCGCAAGAAGAGAGAGGAGGAACCCTCAATCATCTTTCGCCTTACCTGATTGTGTTTTATCGAGCGATGGGATGTTTGACAAATTCAGAGCGGACACGGTTTTCGCTGCTAACCCGGAGCTATCCAGGTAGATACTCGCGGGAGGCCGAAGTAGACACGGATCCGGACGAGGCACCTGCCAGTCCGCCTCCGGCTCCGCCCCCAGCAAGAGCAGCAGAAGAACGTCGAAGTGAGCGCGTTCCGCGGAAGCGGAAGTGGGATGAGAGACCTGAGGACAGGCAGCCGGAAGTGCCAGCTGCGCCGACTCGTAGTCGGCCCACCAACGAGCCTCACAGCCGACCAAAACAGAGGGCACGCAAAATGCCAACTAGTACTGAGGAGACCGGGCGTACTCCGGTCCGGCGGAATTCCACGCAGGAGGAGATAATCGCGCAGATTTTGGGGAAGTCGACAAATACCTCTGCGCAGAAGGCACCAATGCCTTCGGAAGAAGACGGACGGACTGACAGTCGGCCGACTACGAGTCGGGCGACTGAAGGTCGACAAACGGAAGGAAGGCCGACGGAGCGGCGCGTTGAACCGGACAGCAGACCGGAAGCAGAAGGGAGTTTGGCTGACGAGCCAACAACCCTCAGAGGGTCGTCTTCGGCGGAAGGCACTTCTGGGAAAACGCCGCCAGCAAGCAGGCCAAGTGGAGTGAAGACGCGCAGGGTGTATCCGACTGCTAGTCGGACAACTGCTAGTCGGCCGACTGCGAGTCGGTCAACAGAGAGTCGGCCAGATTCGCCGACTGCGAGACGGACAGGGCCGGCGACCAGTGTGCGGACGCCTTCGGCGGACGCACCTCCAGCAAAGACACCTTCTGCGCAGATCGCGCCGGAAGGGCAGGCAGCGGAAGCGGGCGGTGCAAAGGTGACAAAAGTCACTACGGCGTCGACCCCTTCGGAAACCGAAGATCGAGCCGGAACAGGGGCTCAAGCAGTGGGATCCCCCACTGCCTTGGATATTTTAGCAGGGAGTGGAGCGGCAGTCGCGGCGGAAGCTGCTGCGCGCCACAGTTCCAGGGAGTCGCCAAGGGATTCGGTGGCGACTGAAATCCTCGAAACGGAGGATGAGACGAGCTCGGAAGAGCAGGAAGCGGATTCTGTGCAGAAAACGCCAACAGGGGTGTTGTGCGAGCAGATAGTCCCACTCCTGCGATATCTGGATCGCAAGACATCCAAGTACTCGGGTACCGGAAAACCGCAGTCTTATGTGGAGACTGTCAAGCGCAGGACGAGGAGCAAGGTGGCCACTTGGGCCTCTAGGTGCCAAGTATTGTAGGATAGGAACACTACCCTCCGACAACACCTGGCGGTCACACAGAAGCTATACCAAACCTTGCAGCAGCAGAGGGAGGATGCGGCGACGAAAAACCAGGCGGATGCCGAGCTAATACGGGCAAAGATCGGGTCGGAATTGCAGGAAGAGCGGAGACAAAACCGCATCTTAGCAGCAGAGCTTGCGCGCCAGACGCGCGCCTTAGAAGAGAGTCAAAGAACACGCAAGGAGGATGAGGAGTTGTTGCGCAACTTGCAATCCGAGTGCGCGGATTTGAGGGCGCAGCGCGCAGATGCGAAAATGCAGCTAGCAGAGGTGGAAGGCAGCTGCTGGGCGCGAGAAGAGTTGGCGACGCGGGTGACTCACTGTCTAAAAGGATACGCCCATTGGGAGGTGGCAGCTCAAGAGAAGATCACACTCAGGGAGTTCGAGCTTCGGGCGGCGGCATTGACGGAGGGTGACAGTCGGAGTCGGCGGCGAGTAGCGAGGAAATTAGAATCCTTCTTGTCGGGTGCGCGCGACACTATGGCGCACTTGGAGTCGGAAGTGACTGCAGCCCTCCGACGTCTGGGGTTGCGCAGCCGGTCGGAAGATTGGCAAGGTAGAGATAGAGAGCGAGGTAGTCCAGCGCGCAGGAGGCGCATCACCGGATCTGCAGAGTGCAGTAGCATAGTTTGGTTTCGTACAAGTGTTGCGAGTAGTAGATAGGATAGCGTAGTGTTAGTTATGACCTTTGAGGGTATAAAGTAGATCAAGGCGTTTTGCCTTGGGACTCTTCCAGTTTCGGAAGTGCAGATCAGGAACTCACTTTCTTGGCGTGTTTGTGCATTTTGGTCATGGCACCACGTAGAGAAGTTGCAGCATAGCGAAGTTACCGTATGTTGTAGTTGAAGGCCTTCGGCTGAATGTTCAGAGCTAGTACCCGGTTAGAGACTTGAGTAGTGCGGATCTGCACCTGCGGGTGATTTCTGATGCTCAGAGCCGGCTGCGAGTTAGATACTTGAACAGTTCCCCCTTACTCCTTCGAGTGACATATCCTGATTGTACTCTTACGGGAAGTTTCCCCTGAATGCCAAAGTGAAGTTTTATTACTTCGTGTAAGCCTTGGTTTGCAATTCAGGTTGTGTGTGTGTGTTGCTGGATTGTGTCTCAGTTAAGTCCTCAGTCGGGCCTGTACTCCCTGCGTTTGGTGTGAGTCGAGGGTGACGTCCACGGCGTATGAAGAGGCTTTGTTCCGAAGTGGGAAGTCCAGTCCGGGTACCCTACGCTAGTTCCTGGCGGAAGGGCAGTAAAAGCCGGAGTGGGAGTCACTACTTGCAGAACCTCTGAGTGAACTTTTGAGACACTTTCCCCCTGAAATCCGAAGCGGAGTTGTGCCGACCTCCGAGTTGTGCTTTTGCCAGTTTCAGGTGTGTGTGTGTGTGTGTTGAGTGACTACGCTGTACTGTGCATCCTCCGAGCATCCTCCGAGTTGAGATCCTCCTCCGAGTCGAGCCTTCGAGTCGAGCACTGCAGTATTTCTGGGAGTGACAGTCGCCTGAGAATTCAAACTCTACAAAAGTCTGTTAAACGTGACACTTTTACTCTGTGTGTTGCCTCTGTCCCTGTGGGTTCGATCTTTTTACCACCATACTGCAGTTTTAGCCTTTGGTGGGTTATTACAGATACAGACCATGCTCTTCGGAGGGAGGTCCGGCCGCCACAGGCTTGAGTGGGAATACTACCTCATTATCCTCTATAGACCAACGTCGTAATCAGTCATATGGTTGAAACATGAACGTTCATATGGAGGTTCAGCCATCAATAAGTCTAATGTTCTGATGAGTAGACATATAAATTTGATGATTTTATGTCTACTGTTATGTTGATTACACGTCAAATCAAGCTCAAACACTTGTGATATGAATTACAATCTTTCATTCAAGTCATCCCACACTTCACTCATGAATTTTCCTAGTTATCAAAGAAGTCCAAATTGTCAAAAGTAAATATTGCCAAAAATGATCCCTTTCCTTCATCATCTTTTCTTTTCGCAAGGACTGAGAGATTCTTTCTTTAGTTATACCAAGTTGCTCACGAGTATTTATCTATTCCCAATTTAGTGCGCTGTATAGACTGGATAGCTTCAAGTGATGTTCCCACGTGACACTCGGTATCAAACTGTTGCGTACGTGTGCACAGAATGAATGATAATGAGAAGTAGATAAGTGATTGCAATGAAGTGGACCAATGCATGACGTCAAATATCTGGCCCCGAATGTATGATATGCGATAATGATGCTTCTCCGGTCTAGCTCACGCATCTCTGCAGATACTGACGAACATTGTGTGCTAAGCGTCGCCGCTCTACAAATTTAATGAAATCCCAGTCACGGAGGGCTGCGCCAGACAAGGACAACGGCAGGAGGGCGGCTGACATTTTTTATATCTTACTGCCGTTACTCCCCGTACGGCAGTCAGATAACTCCTGCGTCGGAGGGCTGCAGTCCCATACAGATGACGATCGGTAGTTCTGATCCAGTACAATTATTTGTAAAACTCTTGTCGGCACTGGTCACGGTGAGCTCATCGCTGTCAGCAGAGCTGCGAATTGCGAGGAACCACTGACCGTAGTGTCTGAGACGTCCCGCTGGTGCTCCAGGCCCTGAGCTTCAGTTTCGCGGAAATTTGCATGGCATGGATGACGCCAGCCCCGTCCACTACAAGTCGGGAAGATTTGATAAAAAACTGAGAATAGCTTCTTTTCTATTAAACGACTGTCAATTTTGCCTTCGCACCTTGCCTAGAATTTTGGTTAAAGCAATCGAAAATCCATATTCAATTCCATCTTTAATTTACAAGAATCTTTGGTTCTTCCCGCACACTGATCTCACTTGTTACCTGTCTGATGCATAAACAGCAACCTCCGGTACAGTTTACAGACAAAGTAAGCTCATGAACCGAACTGAACGGATCTGAATTCTTCTAAGAGCAACTCGAGACAGACAAAGCATAAACATGACTAAATACTGGTGTCGGAATCTCTGCAATCCACTGCAGTATGTAAAACTCTTCAGCGTCAGGCAGTTGCTTAGTACCAGGCTGCTGGTTCCTGGGTCCAGCTACAAACCGTAGGTCTGGATGTCCATTGTCACAGCTTCGAGAGGCAATAGAACTCTCCTGAATAGCAACGTGCTGTGAGTGGTCTTGTGAGTGGTGTAATATGAAGTAAAAAACTTCGACAGAGGAGAAGGGGTCATTCAACCCATTCGACTTCTCGTCGAGCAGTGAGGCTCGAAGCGTTGTACATAGACAGCGACTGTCTAATCTGTGCGGAGGGAACAATGGCTGCAATAAGCTGCCGCGGGCTTCTCCACTGTGTCGTGCTCATCTGGTCTCTCTATATTCATCTGCGACAGGTGGATGCCAGGATTTTGCAGGAGACGTTCCTGTATCAAGTTGAAGTGCAAACCGCATTCCAAGCCACTGATGTCGACAAAAACTTTATCTGCGCAACTCTCGACTGGTGGCCGTCCGAGAAATGCAGTGCGAACAACGTATGCCCATGGGGAGGAGCTGGACTACCGTATCTGGTACGAACTTGGCCACTGTCAGACTGCTCAGACTCTTCTTTTGATTCAGCAATAATCCCTCTTCGTTGGATGCTGGCAAACCAAGACCGGCGTAGGCATATTACGGCCTGGGCTTTACATCCCTATCGAACACAACTGTTCCCAGTCCATTCACCCGCAGGTGTGACAGCCCTGAGACTCGAACATATTCCCTGACTACTGCTGGTTACTCCTAACAATCCTTCAGACAGAGCCTCGTCCGCTTGCATGGCAACTACGTCATTTTCCTTTTTGTCCTTTGTTTATCCACATAGGAATGTACTGACTCTCACGAGTCCCTTCCCTCAGGCTTCTACTCATCAGTCCGTATTTCTAATGCCTTGATGGTACTTACAGATTCTCCAACAGATGTATACTATATGATGCTAATTGTCTCGTGTGCATGGCCAAGCACGAGCTCTTTGCTCCCAGAGTCCAGGTTGAGACGATAATATAAGAGCTGAAGTGCTGAAGATCGTAAGAAACGCCGTGGCGGAGCTCAATATGGGACGTGGATTGTTTAGCGACAGTCCCACTTCTGAATTGATAGAGTTTGTTTCTTTGTTGTGCTTGCAGGATCTTGAGAACCCAAAGTTACTGGAAGCTATGAAAGGTTGAACTCTGTAGCTCCACAGATTCATGCTTTCTCATCGTTATTCGTCTTGGTCTTATGTGAGCGAATGATAGCTTAGCGCTCGAGTAGGATCGCAGGGGTCATTTGAGTGGGGGAGGTATCAGGTGCCGATTTCTTAAAATGGTGGAGAGAAGGGATGTCGTTGTAGTCAGACATGCTGATGCTTATGGCACGCAGCCAATCTCCGTCCCACGTGCAGAACTGCGACCACTTGTGAGAGCCGGAGGAACACTGGAGAATATCGTTGTTTACGATATCGGCGGGCAACTTCCAAGCGAGCCTTGCGTTAATTTCACTGTCAATGAAGGCGTGTTCTACGGATTCAGCGGCGGTTGTCTTACAATGGAGCGATGGGACGCGCTCAATGCATTTTTCAAAAAGACCGGGTGAGTAGCTTTGCAGATAAGATTCTGTTCTGGTGCGAGAAACCGTAACAGTACTTCAGATTGCCAGGAGCCATGAATTCGAAGTTCCTCTGGATCGATCATGCCCGGAAGAGCTCTTTTTTACATGGAATCGTGAGCAGTTTGCAGGACTGTAATTTGGCTCTGAACACTGCAGCTCGTGGAACTGTGATCGCTCATCGAATGCTTGGGAAAAGAGCCGATCTTGGAATTATGATTACTTAGGGTCGATCGCGCACCAGACGACAGAGACTTGCCATATGGCGAAAGGGATGTTCTTTGATACTTGACTGCATTTTGCTGATTTTCATGCAGGGTTGAAGTGGTTTTTGGTCTGAATGCTCTGTATGGGCGAAATAAGACGAAAACAACGACTGGAATGGGAAGTCAGAACGTGACGGGGCCATGGAATTGGACAAATGCATATGAGTTGATGAAGTACACTCGCAAAAAAAACTATGCAATATCAGGATGGGAGCTAGGTAAGCAGCCAACTGCAACGCACTTTGAAGTTCCACAGTCTGATTGAAGTAAACAGCACACGTGATCCTTTTCATATTTGATAAAAGTACACATAAAAGGTGTGGAGAAGGAGGCTAAGTGATAAATTGAAAAATTCATCGAACTATGTACAAGTTTGCTTTCTAATTTAGTGACAAACGTTGCGGGGGTTTAACAGGAAATGAGTTGATGGGGCTTGCTATTGACGCAAGGGTTAATCCATTGCAATATTCAAAGGATCTTCGAAATCTTGACAGAATCGTGAGGGAGGTCTATAAGGGTCATCACACGCTTCCCTTGGTCATTGCACCAGATCTGGTATACTTGAATATAAGTGATGACCTTAAAAACTTCTTGACGGACTCAGGCCGAGAAGAACTGGACGTACTGACAACACATTCCTACAATTTGGGCTCAGGTTTCATTTTCTACACTCTTTAGCTCTGATCCTGGCCGTTTTGTTGATTGAGATTTGCGGTGTAGAGAATATATCATACAACATATCTTGTAGATACAACTGTCGTCTAATCTCAATGTCATTTAGGTTTTTCTACATTGGATTCGATATGGTTAGTCTTAGCTTAAATTAAGAGATAATATTCTTCTCATCGACATTAAGAAATTGCGTACACATAGCTGCATAATTTCAGCAGTTGGGAAAAATAAGTGCTTATGTGCACATATTGTTAGCATGGACTGGTGCAAGATGTCCTCTTCTTACAGTGTGCTTCCATGTAGTCAGTCGTGTTTGAGTGATATCGTAATTGTGGCTGCTCTTTCATTATTCGACCGAAACTCACAACATCAACTTTCAAATGCTGCAGGAGATAGCGCCTCAGAGATATTAATTAGTAACTTACTGAATCGAACATTCTTTACAAAGCAAACTGATACCTACAAGAGTGTAAATACTCTTCTAAGAGATCATCCAGCTATAAAAGCTTGGATTGGCGAGTCTGGAGGTGTTTACGGCAGTGGACGCCATGGAGTCAGCGATACCTTCATTGATGCTTTCTGGTAAGATTTCTGCTATGCTTCCACAGCTTTACAGAAATTAAAGATCAACATCTTGCATAGAAGAAATTATCGCTCTGAAGAAGTTTGAAAAAAAGACATCATTATGCAGTCCACGTAGACTGAGAGCAGCAATGGGACTGTAAAAATCATTGAAACTATAACTGGCAGATGTGACATGTTTCGAAATACGAATATGTCATCGAGCATACTGCGTTTGCTTATTGTCTCATTGAGCCTGCTTAAGGAGCTTCGGATCATTTGCTATCCATATAACAGGTCTACAATAACCACGAGGACAGCAAACGTTCTATGACGGAATTTGGACTCTTTTTCACAATAGGAATTATGTACTGATCTCAAGTCGGATCTTTCTATAGGTATCTGGATGAACTCGGGACTGCATCATTGTTCAATACTAAAGTGTTTTGTAGACAAAGCTTCGTTGGGGGCAACTACGGTTTACTGGATAGGTCTACGTTCGAACCTAATCCTGATTACTACGGGTGAGTTCCAAGGCTTCGTTCATAAAATTTATATACAACCAAGAAGTCGTCTGATCTTTTTGCAAACTACAAAGTGAATGTGATTTGACGAAGGTTGTAACTCAATTTGAGCTGAGTTTTTGCGCTTCACTCATTGTCACCCATGGCGGCTGAGCTGATGATTAAGGAGCAAGCAGTTTTACTGATTTGAAAAATCTCTCTGTCCAATATTCCCGTCAAGTAATAAGGATACTCCGTTTAACTTCTTTCTGTCTTTTCCTTGAGCATCTTCATAACTTCATAACTAACGATTTTCCCAGATTCTGATAGAAGGTTTCTTTGATCGTCTTTCTAGAGCCCTGCTTTGGCGCAGACTGATGGGAGAACGCGTCTTGTTCATTAACGTTCTTACGTTAGATTACATTAGCGCGTACGCTCATTGTCAAAAGGACAATAAGGTACGTGATAATGCCAAACCTCAAAACTCTTTCGAATGTTACGTTCAACCAGGAAAGCACAATACCTGAATACCTGAGCCTCGGATTAAAAGCAATGCTTGGGAGGATGCATGATTCATTCCTTCAATTATGCAGCGCATGAGAATGGATATACAATTTCGTGTTACATCTGTCGAACATCTTGTGTGGGCTGGCTTGGCAGGGAGGAGTGACAGTGTTACTTCTGAATTTCAGCAACACTACAACTGCGAGCTTCAATTTCAATTTCCTGGGTTCTAACAAATTCAGCTTTCGACATGAATACCACATGTCTCCTGCGGATGGAAATATCACCAGCCAGGTCGTTTTGCTCAATGGTCAGCCTTTGGCAGTTACCTCTGATGGAAAAATCCCACGACTTTTGCCAGTGAACAAGGCTCCATTTGAGCCTATCTCTCTGAAACCTCTCACATATGCGTACATTGTCTTTCCAGATGTTCATGCTTCTGCCTGTGAGAGGTTTTAATTTGGTACTTCCAGATACATTCAGTGTCGGATTTGTCTGAAGTCGAGATTTATATTTAGCGTATATATTTATATATAAATATACAAAATGTATAAAATTGGAACGATACAGAGAACATTAGCATGCCCCCTGCGCAAGGATGACTCGCACAAATCGAGAAATGGTCCAAACTCTACTCAGAACTTCAAGAAGAAGAGCAACGCTTTTGTGAATAGAGAGCGTAGGTTTTTTGGGACCAATTGTGTGGTTGTAATAACCCACTAAAGGCTAAAACTGCAATATAGTGGTAGAAAGGTCGAACCCACAGGGACAGAGGAACACACAGGGTACAAAGTGTCACGTTTTAACAGACTATTGAGGAGTTTGAATTCTCAGGCAACTGTCACTCCCAGAAATACTGCAAGTGTCCACTCGGAGCGCACTCGGAGGTCGCACAGTGCAGCGTAAAACACACACACACACACACACCTGAAACTACAGAAACACAACCCAGAGATCCGTTAGGACCTCTACTTCAAGATTTCAGGGGGAAAGTCTCTCAAGAGCACACTCGGCAAAGCTGCGGGCAGTGACTTCCAACTCCGGCGTTTACAACACTTCCACTAGCTTGCTGCTAGTGTAGGAAACCCGGTTTGGACTGCCTACTTCGGATCGAAGTCACTCCTACGCGGTGAACAACACTCTCAACTCACAAAACGCGCAGAGAACACAAGTCCGCACTGAAGGACTCACTGTGAAACATTCCAGTAACACAACAACAGTCTATTGAAGAGTTTGAATTCTCAGGCACTTGTCATTCCCAGAAATACTACAGGGGTTACCCTCAAAGCACCTGCTGCAGCGTAACCTGAATTTACAACCAAGGCTTACACGAAGTAGCAAAACTTCACTTTGGCATTCAGGGGAAAAATCCCAAGGAGTACAATCAGAAAGAAACACTCAAAGGTGTAGGGGCGAAACTGTTCAAGTATCTAACTAGTCACTGGCTCTGAGCATCGGCAGTCACCCGCAGGTGCAGATCCGAACTACTCAAGTCTCTAACCAATGTACTAGCTCTGAACATTCGGCCGAAGGCCTTCAGCTACAAAATGCGGAACGCTAAGTTGTAACTCCTCGTGCGTGGTGACAGAACTCAAGGACACAAACACGCAAAGGAAATGGGTTCCTGATCTGCACTTCTGATGGGAAAGAACCCCAGGCAAAACGCCTGGAACTGTTTTATACCTTCTAAGTCCTACCTACACTACACTGCACTACGCTACACGCCTGCACGGAACCACGCTACACTACACTCCGCGGAACCTGTACTACGTCTCCTGCGCGGCCGACTGCCGCGCACTTGCTCCCTACCCTGCCACTCTTCCGCTCGACTGCGCAGTCCCAACCGCTGCAACGCCGCGGACACCTCCCCCTCGAGGGCGGACATGGTATCCTGTGCCTTCGACAGAAAGGCTTCAAGCTTCTTCGCTACCTTCCGCCGACTCCTACTGTCGCCTGACAACAACCCGGCTGCGCGCAATTCAAACTCACGCAGTGTGAGTTTCTCCTGCGCCTTCACTTCCCAGTGGGCGTAGCCCTTGAGACAGTGGGCGACTCGCCTCGCCGTCTCCACCTTCGTGCGATCCGCCTCCTTCCTGCGATCCTCTTCAATTATCACTAATTGCGATTCGGCTTCGGCACGTTGCGCTCTCAATTCGCCACACTCTAACTGTAACCTGCGGATTAATTCTTCATCCGCCTGCCGTGCGAGCTGACATTGTTCCAACAACCGCGTCTGTCGCACGAGCTCCTCTGACAAAATCCGATTCTGGGCCTGCTCAGAATCGAGTGCTTCCTTGACCTTCACCTGCTCCTTGGTGAGCTCGCCCAGTTTCTCATCCTTCATCTTCTCGGAGTGCTTGTAGAATTTCTGATTAAGCTTGTACTGTCCCCACAAGCACTCATGCTTCTCCTTCAAGTCCCTCAACTCCTGGTCCACTCTAGCTAATAGCTTGCTGGTGTGGACTTTAGTGCGAGTCCGCCTGCGCACTAACTCGATGTAAGATCCCGGCTGAAGTGGGTCGGCGTATTTATCGACCTTGCGATCCAAGTACCGCAGCAACGGAATCACCTGCTCAGAGAGCGCCGCCGCCGGCGCTCCAACAATTTCCTCCTCCTCCTCCTCGGTGTCTTCTGCTCCTGACATTTCTTCCGTGGAGCCTCCGTCGTCATCATCCGAGTGGAGAATTTCAGTCGCCATTGAATGCGTCGGCGACTGCCCCGAGTGGGGCTGCACGTCCTCGACGTGTGCTGCCTGCGAAGGCACGGCTGCAGCCTCGCTGCTCGTCGCCAAAATGTCTAAGGCGGAAGGCGAATGTATCCGAGCGGCATCCCCGTCTCTCGCTGGTTGATTGCCTACCGCATTCTCTCTGTCGCCGTCGTCCGTCGCCGAGGGCAATTGAGCGGAGGGTGGCTGCGCGGGGTTGGATTGCGCATCGCGTATCGAGATTTCCTCCCGCGGACAGTCACTCCGCTCCTCCGTCTGCTGCTCCCTCGATCGGTCCGTGGGGGCTGTGCCCGGCCCGTGCGCAGGCGCATTTGCCGGCGCCCGTCGCAGGCGTAGCGCCGCGGACATCTATCGCCGAAGGCGACATGGCCGGGGGCCGCACGCCCGATGTTCCTTGGCCTATAGGCCCTACCGCCGAAGGCGCATCTACCGGCGGACTTCCCGCCGATGGTGCGGCCTCCGCACGCTCTCTGCTCGTATCCCCTCGGCTCGAAGGCCCTGGCGCCGAAGGCGCAAATTGCGGCGCGTGGTGCGCCGGAGGGTCTGGCCCCGAGGGCCGGTGTCTCGTAGGCGGTTCTTCCGCCGGCTCCTTCCCCTTCCTACGTTGGAACGGGGGTGATTCTTGCCTGTGCACAGGCGGCACGTGTGGAGGTGTCCTGTGCACAGGCGAGCGCCTGTGCACAGGCGGACTGCTCCTTCCCACGCGTAAGCGTAGATCCACGTCCACTTGTGTTCGCCGGTCCGCGGAGGCTCGTCCGTCCGCGGAGGTTCGCCTGTGCGCAAACGGAACATCTGTCCGCATCGCACGTGGTAACTCCGGAGGCCCTTGGCCCGTAGGCGGCCTCTCTCCCGACGAGGTTGCAGCGTGGCCCGTTGCTCCTGCGGTCGTCCGCGCTTCCTCTCGCCTCTCTGGCGACGCACTTCCTATCTCCGTCGCAATCGTCGCCGTGTCTGCACTGTCAGCTGGTAACACCAGTCTGCGTGCCTTCTGCTTCGGCCGGCTGTATGGCTCGCACAGCGGCCGTGGTCGAATGGGAGCAGAGGGTTCTTGATGCTGCTCCTCTTCGGACTCTTCCCTCCATCGCCGCTTCCGCGGCACTCGCGCTGCAGGAGTGTGTCTCCCTTCATCCCTCCGTCTTGATGGGGTAGAAGTCGGTGACTCCTCCGCATCAGTATCAACCTCGTTCTCCCGCACATACTTCCCGGGATGGTCGATGGACAATGGCGGAAAATGTTCAAGCTCCGCCGCTGTCAAACAATTCCGCTGTCGATAAAAATTGATGAGGAAAGGAGAAAGATGGTTTAGAGTTCCCCCCTTCTCCTCAAACGCGTGCTGTCGCATCACCCTGTGCAGGATGCTCGCCCAGTGAATTGGAGTTCCCTCGATGACGCACTCCACAAAAGAGACCTGCCACAATGTGATGTAGCAAGCGCGGTGCGGCTGCAGTAATTGCATCAGCGCCGCGGACAAAGTCCGGCGAAATCGATCCTTGTAATCACGGGTCCTGTACCCATTCTTGGTAGACCTCCCGGTCTTGAACAGCTCCACAAATTGCGCCTCTTCTTGTTTGGTCACCTTGATGCTCTCACTGTCGAAAAGGAGGTGCCCTGGCATGCCAGCACATCTTCCCAATGCCTGCGCCCAATCTTGGACTGTCCACCGATCAACATGCGGACGCAATCCGCGCGAGGGTGGTCCCTGTGGCTCTAGCCACTCGCGCACCATATTCGCGCAGATGTAATTCCATCCCCATAGCAAGAAATCGAGCTTTCTTGCTATTAAGCGCTCTTCGAAAGCGCGCAGCCCGTTCTGCGGCAGGCGAAGTGGCACCATCCGCAATCTGCTCGGTCTCGTCATTGCGTTCCTGGGGTTCGCTCGCCCGCTCATTCTACTTCCGCACTGTCCGCGTTTCTTTCTCTCTCGGCAAACTCTAATCGCTCTCAATTCCAAATCACGCGCACTCACTTCTCCCTCAATCAACAAGAAATCTCCTGTGTGACGACGTCGAGAATGGTCCGCAGCCAGCAGATGAATGCGCGCAGCGCGCACAAGAGATTGGAATCGCGAATTCAAGAATGGGACGTTCTCCGCCGCCCGGTCGAAGGTCATGGTCGGCTCTTGGTCGTGAAGAACGTCTCACTTGATGGCCGCGCCGGCTGTACGCTGGAACGGTCTTCGCTCTCACGCGCGGCTTCACGCTCCGCCGTCGTCGATTAAACTCTCACGCTCGAATTGGCGGATTTGAACTCCGCGAGCGTGTCACCCTCCGGACATGGGGGCGTAGCGCCGAAGGCGAGTTTTCCGCCTTGCGCGGTACACTTGTTCGTACCGCCCCTCGGCCAATCTCCTTCTGCCTTGACGCGTGTGTCCGCATGTCGGACAAAAATTCAACTCCTGCCTGTGCGCAGGCAGGGGCCTCGGCGGATTCTCCGCCGGCGCGGAACTTGAACATCCTCCTGTGCACAGGCGAGCGCCTGTGCGCAGGCGAATTCTGTCCGCGGCGCTGCGCTGGCGCGGAAGGCGTTGACCGTGGTCAGCCGTCTCCGTCCAGTCTGTCCGTTCCTTGTCTCTCCGTCGGCGATTCCGCCGCCGCAACTCCGTCCGTCCAAGAGCGCATCCACCCGTGCCGTCCGCACGGTCCGTACCGATGGAATTACTCTGGCGGCCGTACGTGGCGCCGCGCTGGCGCGGAAGGCGCCGTACACTTTCTACCTCACAAGGCGCATTTCTAGGGCCCAAGGCGGATTTTACGTCGACGCCGAAGTGCCTGTGCACAGGCGAGCGCCTGTGCGTAGGCGGACTTCGCGCCTTCCCTAACCCTACTTCGCCTGTGCACAGGCGAACGCCTTCGTCCGCGCATAGGACAAAACTTGAATCCCCCTTCCGCGTAGGCGGAATTCGCGCCGGTGGCGAACTCCTTCCGCCGTAGGCGACCGCCTCCGTTTCTTCCAGTGGCGATAACTCCCTAAGTCCTCGTCCGTTCCAAGCGTTCTTGGGCTCGTTAGAATCAGCGCGTCGAGCTCTGTCCAACGGGACCCTAACTTGGTCAAGGCGCCCGAGGGTTTACCTAATTACGGGGGTTTCCCTACAGCCGCGGACGCAACCTCCGAAGGCGGGTTTTGCGCCTTGCGCCGTAGAGATCCTAACTGCGGAGCTCGCAGGGAGGGTGGTGCCTGTCCTTACTGCGGCACCCCAAATCCCAGATTCTACAAGATCCCTCGAGAATCCCCGCGATCTTTCGGATTCACTCTGTTTTGATGTACCGAAGGCTATTTACAATGCTGCCAGGGTACAGTTTTCCAAAAATGTTTTAATTTCCTCAAAATTACCAAAAGTGGGGTACCACAGTGGTTATCCTATATGAAATCCGAGAATGACGAGTCGAAGTCGAGAGGTGTAGCTGTTACTCGTTCGTCGGGTGGGGCTCATAGATCCACTTCTACCGATTTTCTTGTTGAGAAATGATTGGTTTTGGTTATATCTCCATGTTCCCCACGGTGGGGGCTTTACCCATCTTCTCGTTAATGTAATCAGTATCTTGTCCCCAATGGAACGGTTGCAGTTCTTATCGCAAAAGCCACCATCTGTCATACATTTTCTGCATGCGGACTGAACTTGCCAAAATGATGCCTTGGCTGATAAAGATTGTTCTTGATGTTATCAGAATTCCAAGGCGAGAGTTGTCTAACATGGACGAATAAAACATGCACATACTGGAGCGAGTCCACGATAAGCTTTAGAAGTAGTTTGAATGCTAGCTGATAAGATGCACCAGTCGATTTCCAGGAATAGCCAGTTGTTCTGGGCTGGAGATTGCGAAAGAAATTACCCATCTTAGTAAATCCACTCAACTTACAATGGGTGTAATAATGTAAAAAATAGGCACCCATGAACATTGAAGATATACATGCATGCAATCGAAAGCACTTGTGATAAATTCCTCGTGTATATCGTTATTCCCCTATCGAAGGTAGTTAGACAACCAAATCAAGGTCGCGGGACGCCGTGGCCACCCTCGAGACGGAGGTTACTGCGGTGTTGCGGTGGCTGGGACTGCGCAGTCGAGCGGAAGACTGGGCAGGTAGGGAGTTAGTGCGCGGCAGTCCTTCGCGCAGAAGGCGAACTACGGGATCTGCAAAGTGTATCGTAGCGTGGTTCAGTGCAGTCGTGTAGTGCAGGTAGTGTAGTGTTAGTTAGGATCTTAGAGGGTATAAAGTAGTTCAAGGCGTCTTGCCTTGGAATTCTTCCAATTTCGGAAGTGCAGATCAGGAACTCATTTTCTCTGCGTGTTTGTGTCCTTAGTTCTGTCACCGCGCAAGAGGAGCTACAACTTGGCGATCCGCATTTTGTAGCAGAAGGCCTTCGGCCGAATGTTCAGAGCTAGTGTACTGGTTAGAGACTTGAGTAATTCGGATCTACACCTGCGGGTGATTGCCGATGCTCAAAGCTAGTTACTAGTTAGATACTTGAACAGTTTCCCCCTTACACTTTCGAGTGATTGTTCCTGATTGTACTACTTCGGGATTTTTCCCCTCAATGCCAAAGTGAAGTTTTGTTACTTCAAGTAAGCCTTGGTTGTAATTCAGGTTACGCTGCATCAGGTGCCCTAAGGGCAACCCTTGTAGTATTTCTGGGAATGATGTGGTACCCCACTTTTGGTAATTTTGAGAAAATTAAAACATTTTTGGAAAACTGTACCACGGCAGCAATGTAAATAGCCTTCGGTGCATCAAAACAGAGTGAATTCGGAAGATCGCAGAGATTCTCGAGGGACCTCGTAGAATCTAGGAGTTGGGTGCAGCGTTAAGGAAGTACACCGCCCTCCCTGCAAGCTCTGCAGTTAGGATCCCTACGGCGCAAGGTGCAAAATCCGCCTTCGGCGCTGCGTCCGCGGCGGTAGGGAAATCCTTCATATTTAGGTCAACCCCCAAACGTCTTGACTTACTTAGGGTCTCGTTGGAAAGAGCTCAACGCGCTGATTCCAACGAGCCCAAGAACGCCAACAACGGATGAGGACTCCGGGAGTTATGAAGGTTGTAAGATACTCAGCTCTTCGCCTGTGCACAGGCGGAGAAGTTTTGTCCTATGCGCGGACGAAGGAAGTTCGCCTGCGCACAGGCGAAATAGGGTTTTGATGTAGGCGCGAAGTTCGCCTACTCACAGGCGCTTCGGCATCGGCGGGAAATCCGCCTTGGGCCCTAGAAATGCGCCTTGTGAGGTAGAAATTGTACGACGCCTTCTGCGCCAGCGCAACGCCGCGGACGAGCAAGGAGCCGCCATAATAGTAAAATCCGTACGGACTGTACGGACGGGACGGATGGATGCGCTCTTGGACGGACGGAGTTGCGGCGGCGAGAGCGCCGACGGAGAGACAAAGAACGGACAGTCTGGACGGAGTCGGTTGACCGCGGTCAACGCCTTTCGCGCCAGCGCATCGACGCGGACGGACTTCGCCTGCGCACAGGCGAGCGCCTGTGCACAGGAGGGTGAAGTTCCGCGCCGGCGGAGAATCCGCCGAGGAGTCCGCCTGCGCACAGGCGGGAGTTGAACTTTTGTCCGACGTGCGGACACACGCGCCGAGGCAGAGGAGGATTGGCTGAGGAGCGGTACGAACGAGTGTACCGCGCAAGGCGGAAAATCCGCCTTCGGCGCTGCGCACCCGTGTCCGCGGCGTAGTACGCTCGCGGAGTTCAAATTCGCCAATTCGAGCGTGAGAGTTAAATCGGCGACGGCGGAGCGTGAAGCCGCGCATGAGAGCGGAGACCGTTTTAGCGTAGAGCCGGCGCGGCCATTGTAATAACCCACTAAAGGCTAAAACTGCAATATAGTGGTAGAAAGGTCGAACCCACAGGGACAGAGGAACACACAGGGTACAAAGTGTCACGTTTTAACAGACTATTGAGGAGTTTGAATTCTCAGGCAACTGTCACTCCCAGAAATACTGCAAGTGTCCACTCGGAACGCACTCGGAGGTCGCACAGTGCAGCGTAACACACACACACACACACACACACCTGAAACTACAGAAACACAACCCAGAGATCCGTTAGGACCTCTACTCAAGATTTCAGGGGGGAAGTCTCTCAAGAGTACACTCAGCGAAGCTGCGGGTAGTGACTTCCAACTCCGGCTTTTACAACACTTCCACTAGCTTGCTGCTAGCGTAGGAAACCCGGTTTGGACTGCCTACTTCGGATCGAAGTCACTCATACGCGGTGAACAACACTCTCAACTCACAAAACGCGCAGAGAACACAGGTCCGCACTAAAGGACTCACTGTGAAACATTCCAGTAACACAACAACAGTCTATTGAAGAGTTTGAATTCTCAGGCACTTGTCATTCCCAGAAATACTACAGGGGTTACCCTCAAGGCACCTGCTGCAGCGTAACCTGAATTTACAACCAAGGCTTACACGAAGTAGCAAAACTTCACTTTGGCATTCAGGGGAAAAATCCCAAGGGAGTACAATCAGAAAGAAACACTCGAAGGTGTAGGGGCGAAACTGTTCAAGTATCTAACTAGTCACTGGCTCTAAGTATCGGCAGTCACCCGCAGGTGCAGATCCGAACTACTCAAGTCTCTAACCAATGGACTAGCTCTGAACATTCGGCCGAAGGCCTTCAGCTACAAAATGCGGAACGCTAAGTTGTAACTCCTCGTGCGTGGTGACAGAGCTCAAGGACACAAACACGCAAAGGAAATGGGTTCCTGATCTGCACTTCTGATGGGAAAGAACCCCAGGCAAAACGCCTGGAACTATTTTATACCTTCTAAGTCCTACCTAACACTACACCGCACTACCATGGTGCGAGCCGCAACAGATCCAACACCTGAGGAGTCGGCGGCTGCCTTCCCCTCTAACTTACAACCTAAATCTAACCCTAACCCTAAATCTGAATCCTAAGCCTACTGTACAGAACCGCCAGCGCCTTACCATCCAAGATCTGAGGCTAAAAATTTGCAGGCATGCGTGGCCGGCCGAGATCAACGGCCCCACAAAATTTCAGATCCATCCGACCGTCCATCGCAAAGATATAGGCCCCGCAAGATCTCTGAACCTAGTCCAAAATTCCTTCTCCAAAATCCGAGGACTGTGGGTCCCACGCGTCCTACACGCAAGCCGCCTACTCGCAGGCCGCCTTGGGCCGAAGGCCCCTCTAACTGTTAACGCCGAAGGCCTCACGCCTAACCATGACAGCCGCTTTCGACGCTCATAACTCATTGACGCCTTATCCGTTTCAAGAGATCTTGGTCTCGTTGGAACCAACTCGTCGAGTTCTTTCCAACGAAGCCCGAATCAAGTCAAACCGCTAAGAATTGAGAAAGTTATGTTGGTTTTACTCTTCCGCCGAAGGCGTTCGCCTATCCACAGTCTGTCCGCGGCGCTGAGCTGTCCGTCCGCGGCGATGACCTGGCCGTCCGCGGCGCTGAGCTGTCCGTCCGCTGCGCTGACCTGTACGTCCGCGGCGCTGAGCTGGCGCAGAAGGCGCCGTACACTTTCTACCTCACAAGGCGCATTTCTAGGGCCCAAGGCGGATTTCCCGCCGACGCCGAAGCGCCTGTGCACAGGCGAACGCCTGTGCGCAGGCGAACTTCCTTCGTCCGCGCATAGGACAAAACTTTCTTCGCCTTTGCGCAGGCGGAAAGCTGAGTATCTTGCGACCTTCATAACTCCCGGAATTCTCCTCCGTTCGTGGCGTTCTTGGGCTCGTTAGAATCAGCGCGTCGAGCTCTTTCCAACGAGACCCGAACCAAGTCGAGGCGTTGCGAATTGAGAAAGTTATGAGGGATTCACTCTTCCGCCGAATGCACTCTCCCGCATCGCCGAAGGCGTTGACCGAAGGCGTCTACCGCCCAAGGCGCATCTTCCGGCGGTTCTTCCACCGAAGGCGTACCGCCAAAGTCGCTCTACCGCCGAAGGCCCCCCATCAGTAACTTCCGACACTCATAACTCAGTGATCTCTCATCCGTTTTACAAGTTCTTGGGCTCGTTAGAACCAGCGCGTCGAGCTCTTTCCAACGAGACCCTAAGCAACTCAAAGCGTTACGAATTGAAAAAGTTATGAGTGATCTACCGCCGAAGGTGCTCGAAGCGGATCGTGCAGCATGAACCGCCCGTTCCGTCCCAAGCGTCCCACTGTGGCCTAAGCCCAAAACCCCTTGACTGTCCTCGATCCTCTGGTTTCGCGTACCGATTACTATTTACAGCTACTGCCGCGGTACTTAGTATTCAAAAATGTTTTAGTTCCGATAAAAAACAAAAAGTGGGTTACCACAGCCATCAATTGAGTCGTCCTTCACGAGCAATAGCCGACCATGACCTTCGACCGGGAGGCGGAGAGCGTCCCATTCTTGAATTCGCGATTCCATTCTCTAGTGCGAGCTGCGCGCGTCCATCTGCTAGCTGCTAAGCATTCTCGACATCGCCGCGCAAAGGATTTCTTGGTAATTGAGGGAGAAGTGAGTGCGCGTGATTTGGAATTGAGGGAGATTAGAGTTTGCCGAGGAAGAAAGGAGCTCGAGCGGAGCGGAAGGAGAATTAGCAAGCAGGCGAACTCCAAGAACGCAATGACGAGACTGGGCCGATTGCGGATGCTGCCGCTCCGACTACCACAGAACGGGCTGCGCGCTTTCGAGGAGCGCCTGATAGCAAGAAAGCTCGATTTCTTGCTATGGGGATGGAACTACATCTGTGTGGATATGGTGCGCGAGTGGCTAGAGCCACAGGTACCACCTAAGCGCGGATTGCGGCCGCATGTTGATCGATGGACGGTCCAAGATTGGGCGCAGGCATTGGGGAGATGTGCCGGCATCCCAGGGCACCTCCTCTTCGATAGTGAGAGCGTCAAGGTGTCCAAGCAGCAAGAGTCGCAATTTGTGGAGCTGTTCAAGCGGGGGAAGTCTACCAAGAATGGGTACAAGACCCGCGATTACAAGGATCGATTCCGCCGAACTTTGGCTACGGCGCTGCTGCAATTACTGCAGCCACACCGCGCCTGCTACATCACATTGTGGCAGGTCTCTTTTGTGGAGTGCATCATCGAGAGAACTCCAATTCACTGGGCGAGCATCCTGCACAAGGTGATGCGACAGCACGCTTTTGAGGAGAAGGGGGGAACTCTAAATCATCTCTCTCCTTTCCTCATCAATTTTTATCGACAGCGAAATTGTTTGACCGCGGCGGAGTGTAACAACCCACCAAAGGCTAAAACTGCAGTATGGTGGTAAAAAGATCGAACCCACAGGGACAGAGGTAACACACAGAGTAAAAGTGTCACGTTTAACAGACTTTTGTAGAGTTTGAATTCTAGGCGACTGTCACTCCCAGAAATACTGCAGTGCTCGACTCGGAGGCTCGACTCGGAGGAGGATCTCAACTCGGAGGATGCTCGGAGGATGCACGGTACAGCGTGGTCACTCAACACACACACACACACACACACACACACACACCTGAAACTGGCAAAAAGCACAACTCGGAGGTCGGTCAGGACCTCCGCTTCGGATTTCAGGAGGAAAGTGCCTCACAAGTTCACTCAGAGGTTCTGCAGGTAGTGCCTCCCACTCCGGCTTTTACTGCCCTTCCGCCAGGAACTAGCGGGGGTACCCGGACTGGACTTCCCACTTCGGAACGAAGCCTCTACATACGCCGTGGACGTCACCCTCGACTATCACACCAAACGCAGGGAGTGCAGACCCGACTGAGAACTTACTGAAAACACGATCCAGTAACACACACACAACCTGAATTACAAACCAAGGTTTACACGAAGTAATGAAACTTCACATTGGCATTCAGGGGAAACTTCCCGTAGGAGTACAATCAGGATATGTCACTCGAAGGAGTAAGGGGGAACTGTTCAAGTATCTAACTCGTAGCCGGCTCTGAGCATCAGAAATCACCCGCAGGTGCAGATTCGCACTACTCAAGTCTCTAACCGGGTACTAGCTCTGAACATTCAGCCGAAGGCCTTCAACTACATCATACGGTAACTTCGCTATGCTGCAGCTTCTCTACGTGGTGCCAGGACCAAAATGCACAAACACGTCAAGAAAGTGAGTTCCTGATCTGCACTTCCGAAACTGGAAGAGTCCCAAGGCAAAACGCCTTGATCTACTTTATACTCTCAAAAGATCCTAACTAGCACTACGCTATCCTATCTACCACTCGCAGCATCTGCGCGAAACCAAACTACTCTACTGCACTCAGCAGATCCGGTGCTGCGCCTCCTGCGCGCCGGACTGCTCCGCTTACTGTCTCTACCTTGCCAGTCTTCCGACCGGCTGCGTAACCCCAGGCGTCGGAGCGCTGTGGTGACTTCCGACTGCAAGTGCGCCATAGTGTCGCGCGCACCCGACAAGAAGGTTTCTAATTTTCTCGCCACTCGCCGCCGACTCCTACTGTCACCCTCCGTCAATGCCGCCGCCCGAAGCTCGAACTCCCTGAGTGTGATCCTCTCTTGAGCTGCCACCTCCCAATGGGCGTATCCTTTTAGACAACGAGTCACCTGTGCCGCCAACTCTCCTCGCGCCCTGCAGCTGCTCTCCACCTCTGCCAGCTGCATTTCTAATCCCGCACGTTGTGCCCTCAAATCCGAGCACTCGGATTGCAAGTTGCACAACAACTCCTCATCCTCCTTGCGGGCTCTTTGACTTTCTTCTAAGGCGCGCGTCTGGCGCGCAAGCTCGGCTGCTAGGACTTGGTTCTGTCTCCGCTCCTCCTGCAATTCCGACTCGATCTTTGCCCGTATTAGCTCTGCATCCGCCTGGCTTTTTGTCGCCGCATCCTCCCTCTGCTGCTGCAAGGCTTGGTATAGCTTCTGGGTGACCGCCAGGTGTTGTCGGAGGGCGGTGTTCCTGTCCACATATACTTGGCAACTAGAGGCCCATTTTGCCACCTTGCTCCTCGTCCTTCGCCTGATAGTCTCCACATAAGACTGCGGTTTTAAAGCACTTGCGTATTTGGATGTCTTGCGATCCAGATATCGCAGGAGTGGAACTATCTGTTCGCACAGCACCCCCGTTGGCGTTTTCTGTACCGAATCCGCTTCCTGCTCTTCCGAGCTCGTATCATCCTCAGTCTCGAGGATTTCAGTCGCCACCGAATCCCTTGGCGATTCCCTGGAACTGTGGCGCGCAGCAGCTTCCGCTGCGACTGCTGCTCCACTGCCTGCTAAAATATCCAGGGCAGTGGGAGATCCCACTGCTTGAGCCCCTGTTCCGGCTCGATCTTCGGTTTGTGAAGGGGTCGACGCCGCAGTGACTTTTGTCACTCTTGCACCGCCCGCTTCTGCTGCCTGTCCTTCCGGCGCAATCTGCGCGGAAGGTGTCCTTGTTGAAGGTGCGTCCGCCGAAGGCGTCCGCACACTGGTCGTTGGCCCCATCTGTCTCGCAGTCGGCGAATCCGCCCGACTCTCTGTTGTCCGACTCGCAGTCGGCCGACCAGCAGTTATCCGACTGGGAGTCGGATACACTCTGCGCGTCTTGACTCCACTTGGCCTGCTCGCTGGTGGCGTTCTCCCGGAAGTGCCTTCCGCCGAAGACGACCCTCTGAGGATTGTTGGCTCGTCAGCCAAACTCTCTTCTGCTTCCGGCCTGCTGTCCGGTTCAACGCGCCGTTCAGTTGGCCTTCCTTCCGCTTGTCGGCCTTCAGTCATCCGACTCGCAGTCGGCCGACTGTCAGTCCGTCCATCTCCTCCCGAAGGCCGTGGTGCCTTCTGTGCAGAGGTATCTGCCGTCTTCCCTAGAATCTGAGCGATTATCTCCTCCTGTGTGAGATTCCGCCGAGTCGGAGTTCGCCTGATCTCCTCAGTACCAGTTGGCATTTTGCGTGCCCTCTGTTTTGGTCGACTGTGAGGCTCGGGGGTGGGCCGACCACGAGTCGGCGCAGCTGGCACTTCCGGCTGCCTGTCCTCCGGTCTCTCATCCCACTTCCGCTTCCGCGGAATGCGCTCACTTCGACGGTCTTCTGCTGCCCTTGCTGGGGCCGGAGCCGGAGGCGTACTGGCAGGTTCCTCGTCCGGATCCGTGTCTACTTCAGCCTCCCTCGAATATCTACCGGGATAAGTCCGGGTCAGCTGCGGAAACCGTGTTTTCTCAGCATTTGTCAAACATCCCATCGCCCGATAAAACACGATTAAGTAAGGCGATAGATGATTGAGGGTTCCCCCCTTCTCTTCTTGCGCATGTTGGCGCGTCACCTTCCACAGGAGCCGTGCCCAATGCACTGGAGCTCCTGACAACACTAGCTCCACAAACTCTACCTGCCAACCATGCATGTAAGCGGTCTTGGTCGGCTGCAATATCTGCAGCAATGCCGTCGCGACATTTCTCCGCAATCGATCCTTGTAATCCCGTGTCCGGAAACCGTTCTTGGGATGTCTGGCAACTTTGAAGAGCTCATTGTAAGAGACTTCTTCCTCCTGGGACACCTTCACGCTATCGGCCTCGAAGAGGAGATCCCCTTCCTCGCCGGCACACCTGCCCAACACCTGCGCCCAATTGCAAATGTCCCATCTCTCTGGGTGTGGGCGAAATCCGCGAGAAGGCTTGTGTCTCTCCTGCAGATACTCGCGCACCATCTCCGGACATGTCCAATTCCACCCCCATAGGAGAAAATCGAGCTTCAGCCTCAGCAGCACATCTTGAAATGCGCGTAGACCGATCTGTGGCACCCAAAGTGGAGACACTCGCAGCTGGGGAACCTTCGACATTGCGTTGCCTGCACACACAAACGTTCTCCCTTTCGCTCACGCTCTCACAATCGCCACTGCGCGTCTGCCGCTCAAGCTCTGACTGCTCACCCTCTCGGCGCTCAAGCTCAAGGTCGCTACTCGCAATTCTTTCAAGGTCCGCCAAGATCCTTGCGCAACTCGTCTCCGCACTCTCTTCTCTCACTGCAGGTCGCTCCGCCCTTGCGCGTAATCTTGGAAACTGGAAATCGCAAAGTCAAGAATGAGAGAATGAGACTGGAGCGCAGTCTTTTCTTCTCTGATTTCAAGAACGTCCAACGTTCTTACTGGTTACAACGTACGCAGCCGGCTATACGGCTTAACGGTTCGCCCTTTGCATGCGCGAATTCACGTCTCCGCACTGCGCGCATTCGCATGCTTAAACGTTGAATTCTCCCGCCGCCGCCACCTTCCGGACTCGAGTCCGCTGCAGGGTATACGTCGGCCCTGTTGTCTTTTCCTAACCCGTCCCTCACCGGAGGCGTGTCGCCGCTGGTGCGTTCATTATACGTCGGCGCCTTGCTGGAGGCGCACATCTAGTCGGAGCGAATTACGCCGGCGCGCAGTCGTACCGCTTATTTTGTCCTTTATGCCTCGTCCGTTGCCGCTGGCGCATATCCGCCAGCGCAACTCATGCCAGCGCATCCGGCCGTCAGCGCCACGTCGGAGGCGTACGTCCGACCGGCGCTTTCCTTCCATGAACAGCCGCCAAAGGCGCTTCCGACTCTGAGTTGGTTTCCTCCTATGAGCGCGTGATTCCGCCGAAGGCGCATCGCCGAGGGCGTACGGGAATCCTTTCCGGCTGTGAACCCTAGCGCGAACGGCGCATGTCCGGCTACGAGTTTTCCGACGCTCATAACTTCTCCATTCCTGATCCATCTCCGACGCTCTTGGGCTCGTTAGAATGAGCGTCCCGAGCTCTTTCTAATGCAACTTCAACCAACTGGATCTACCGTGTATTCCGATTGTTATGAAGGTTTCCCCTTTCCGCGCTAGCGGCGCTTCGCCGAAGGCGCACTCATGGTCGGACGCCTTTAGAGGTCCGGGCCCTTCTCCTGACGTCTTTAGCAAAACCTCCTCCTGAGGTGTCTGCGCCGGAAGCGTAGCTTCCTTATACGCTGGAGGCGCGTGAGTAGAGACACCTCAGAAAAGGAGCTTTTGCCGAAGGCGCCGAAGACATTGGCGTTGGTATATCCGACTACGTGATTCTTTGTGTCCTCGTGACGATCTCATCAATCCACTCTATTTAGCGTACCCTTCTCTAGCTACAAACACTGCTTTGGTACTAGTTTTCTAAAATTGTTTAAATTCTGCAAAAAAAACAAAAAGTGTGTTACCACATGCCCCCCTCCTCAATTGTGAGCGCCCACGCGAACATTTACACGTGGTATTTCTTCAGACGCCATCCGTTCACGCGGGTGCCTAACCATTCTCCCGTCAGTTCTGCGAGTTGGATGGATCCATTTGGGAAAACTTCTATCACCTTGTAAGGTCCCATCCACCTCAAGTGGAGCTTGCCTGGAAATCTAGCATGTCTGCTATCGTATAGCAGAGCCAAGTCGCCCTTCTCCAGCAGTACTGGTTTGAGTCTTCGATCGTACTTCTCCTTCCGCCTGAGTTGTGATTGCTTTGTTCGATCTTCGGCCTCTTGACGTCTTTCCTCCAGTGCCATTACCTCTTGCAGTCGATATGCCTGACTTTCCTCCGCGTCCAGCCTTCTCTGATCTAAGGTCCTCTTCGTAGGTATCTCGAATTCGATGGGTAAGATCGGATGCTGCCCATAAACTAGAAAGTAAGGTGTTTGCCTGGTGGTGACTTTTTCTGCCGTTCTATATGCCCATAAGGCGGCCTGTAGCTTGGTGTCCCAGTCATGAGCATGGTTTACAGTCACCTTGAGGAGTATCTTGCAGAGTAATCCATTGGACTTCTCTGTCAGACCATTTGCCTTGGGGTTGTATGGAGTAGTCTTCCGATGCTTAATCTGGAAGTGCCGCGTCAAACTCTCTATCACCTGATTCAGAAAGTGCGTTCCTCTGTCACTGACTATTTCTAGGGGGCACCCATAGCGTGTGATGATTGATTCAAATAGGAACCGTGCTACTGCGGCTGCGTCGTCGTGCCTTGTGGCCTCTGCCTCCACCATCTTGGTCGCATAGTCTGTTGCTACCAATATGTAGCGCCTGCGCGTGCTTTTAGTGACAGGTTGTATTGGTCCCACGAAGTCGATCCCCCATTTTTCAAATGGTGCCAATGGCATGATTGGTGTAAGAGGCCATCTCGTGGTCGGAGTCGGCCTTCCCGTCCTCTGGCAGCTGTCACATTTGCGAACGTAGTCGTGTACATCTTTGAACATCGACGGCCACCAGTATCCTGCATTCACAATTTTGGTCACTGTATTTCTGGTGGCGTAGTGACCACCAGCGTCTTCTGTGTGTATGGCTTTGACAACTCGCGGGACTTCGGACTCCTCTAGACATCTGCACAACCTCTCGTCTGCCATTTTCTTGAACAAGACCCCCTGTTGAAGCTGGTAAGGTCCCGCTTTATGAACGAAGACTGTGCGCTGCTCCGCATCCAATCCTTCCGGACATTGGAGTGTGAGCAGAAACCTGTATAAGTCCGCGTACCTGGACTCATGGCTGGCGGACAACTGAAAAAGTTGTTCGTCGGGAAAATCATCCACTACTTCGTCCTCTATGGGTTCGGTCCATAGTCGGGAGAGGTAGTCCGCGTTCTCATGGTGAACGCCTTTCCTTGTCTGTACAGTGTAGGTGAATTCCTGCAGCAGTAGTACCCACCTGGCAATTCGTCCGGACAGATCCGCCTTCTTCACCAGGTGCTGTAAGGCGTAATGATCTACATGAAACACGAACTCATAGCAGATCAAATAATGTCGGAACTTCTTACAGGAGTACACCATTCCCAACGCCTCCCTCTCAGTTGTCGTGTACTTCTTCTCCGCTGCTGACAACTGACGACTCGCGAAGTAAATCGGGTAGTCTTTCTTGTTGTCGTCCTTCTGACTGAGAACCACTCCGATTGCAAATGCCGACGTGTCTACATAGACATGGAAAGGTCTGTTCCAATCCGGACTTCTCAGAACCGGAGCCGTCGTCAGTTTGGCTTTGAGCGTTTCAAAGGCCAGCTGTTGCTCTTTGCCCCACACATAGGGTTCCTCCTTCTTAAGCAGCTTCGTTAGGTTGGCTGCCAAGATGGCGTACATATTTATGAACCTTCTGTAATAACCTACATGGCCAAGGAAGGCCCTCAACTCACGCAGGTTCGTTGGCGGCTGCAGTTCGAGAATAATCTTCACCTTCTCTACATCCACTGCAATGCCATCGGACGAAACTCGGTGCCCCAACAGGATTCCGCTGGTCATGAAGAAAAAACATTTCTCAGGGTGTAAGGACAAGCTGCTCTCCCTACATCTGTCGAACGTTTGCCGAAGATGGTTAAGGTGCTCCGACCTCTTACCGAAGACACAAAAGTCGTCGATGAAAATTTCTAGGAACTTCCTCAGGTGCTCTTGGAAGATGTTTGTCATCATCCGCTGGAACGTCGCTGGCGCGTTGCACAGCCCGAACGGCATCTTGTGATAAGCATAGGTTCCCCAGTCGGTCGTGAAGGTTGTTTTGTCCTTGTCCTGTTCCCTGATGGACACCTGGTTGTAGCCGGAGAATCCGTCTAGGAAACTGTAGCATTCATGCCCTGCTACATGGTCCAAAATAGAGTCCGTGAAAGGAAGAGGGTGATGATCCTTCCTCGTTGCTGCGTTCAACTTTCGGAAGTCCTGGCACACCCGGATCTTACCCGTCAGTTTCTTGGGCACGATCACGATAGGCGATACCCACTCGCTACTGAGTACCGGGTAGATGATTCCTGCGCTCAGGTACTTATCGATTTCGTCCTTCACCAATAATGAATATTTTGGGTTGAGCCTGTATTGGCGTTGGCGAACCGGAACTGCCTCGTCCAACAAGTCGATCCTGTGCTCTCCATACCTTGCAGGTATGCCTTTCATGTCTTCAATCTTCCATGCGAAGACATCCTCATACTGGCGAAGAAACGCCTGTACCCTGTTCAACTCTTCTCCTTGTACCTGGCTTGACACCTTCAAGCCTTTACCTGGACTGAGTTGCAGTTCGCAGCAATCACTCGGGTCAACAATCCCCTCTGTGTGACTGATCTCGCTTCTGCCCAGTCCGGCTGCTAGTTGCTATTCGTCATCCGGATACACCTCGTCTCCTTCCTCCTCAATGGAGCAGCAAGTGACGTAGCCCACCAATTCCTCCGACGTTTCGGTCTCTGAAGTGCATGATGAGCTGGTCTCCCCTCCAGTTGTGTAACCGGAGGTGGTGGAAGGTGTTTCGCCTTCATATGGTACCTTGGTCCACGGTACGGTAATGACAGTCGGAGGGTCCGCAGGGCTACGGAACTGTAATCTCTTCCTACTCCAGTCACACCTTGCTTTGGCATCGTATAGCCACGGTCTGCCAAGCAGCACATCATAACCTTTCTTCATCAGAGGTTGCAGTATTATATAGGACAGTTGAAAGTCCACTCCTCCAATGTTGGTTCTCACATTGCTCAACATTCCTAGTGGCATTCTGCGTGTTTGATCGGCCAGTCGCAATACTCGGGATGTAGGCTCGAAGGTCTGAAACCCCAAGGAGTTCGCTGTCTCCTCGGTCATGATATTCACGTCCGAGCCGGAGTCCACTGGTACCTTCTGTATGACGCAGCCTCCGATCTCTACTTCGATCTCTGGAGGTCCCAGGTCTCCTCCTTCCACTCTGTACACAGCCGGAAGTTTCTCTTTTCGGGGTTTGCGTGGTCGGCGCAACGAAAGCATCAGCATCCTTCTGTACGTCTTATTGTCTTCCAACAACTGGTGGAAGGAAATATTTGCCCTCTGGCTCCCTATGTCTTCCACTATGTCGTAGGAAGTGTTGGAAGTCACAGCCGGAAGTTTCCCTGTACTCGCGGTCGGAAGTGGTGTAGGGGGCCTAACCGCCTTCCGGTCGTCGGATGTCATTCCGGCGCCCAGTGCTTCCTTGATGAGGTGACTCACCTCATCTTTGATGTCCGGAAGGTAATCTCGAGTCCGGGATTCTTGCGAATACCTGTCCGCCTTTTCTGAGTTCTGCTCCGGCTGGGTGTTTCTCATAGCCGGAGGTGTACTTGACGTTCTCCTTTGGTCTTCTCTAACTTCTTTAGACTTCCTCCTCTCTTCCCTACGCTCGAGGCGGCGAGTGTCCTCGTGGCCTTCTCCTCTCCTCTTCGAACTTCGGGTTTCTACCCGACCGCACATTACTTCTTCCTCTGGCCATACTTCGTTTCCTTCAGCTGGGTCCAGACTCAGTTCTACCTGGTTGACCTGCACCTCTTCCTTGCCAGGTGTCGATACGAAACGCACGGCTGGCCTAGGGAGTTGTGGCTGATCACATTCGGCTACTGTATGTCCAGACTTCTTGCAATTGCTGCACAACGGTGCATACCCCATTGGCTTCCTCGGGTGGGGACAGCTTGGCGCGTAATGCCCCATGTCTCCGCAGTTGTAGCAACCATCGAATTGTGGTCGAGGTCGGTTGTGATTGCCTGGAGGTGCCATGCGTCTTGGTGGGAGTGTACCCGCCATTTCCCTCGGAACAAAGCGCGGTATATGCACCGGTGGGTTCGGAGTTGTAGCTGGAGCTGTCTGTACCGAGTAGGCGGTGTCCTCAACCTGCTCAGCATAATACATGGGCGGCTCAGCATAATACATGGGGTTCTCCCACTGTGGTGCCCATTCGACCGCATTCACTGGGTAAGATGGCCGCGCAGACATGCACTCCGTGTTGGCATGTCCCACCTGTCCGCACGTAGTACACCAGAGATTCGCTCGTGGTCTCGCAGGTGATTTACGTCGGTCTTGGCCTCCCACTACATGAACTTTCAGGTCCGCAAAATTCTTCACCAGGTTGTCTACCTTGGCTGCGATGTCCCCTTGAGTCTTCACTGGGATTCTCTTACCTCAATCCTTCTTCTTGATCGTACTGCGTTTCTTCTTCCGTCTTTCTTCTTCTGAAGATGACGAGTCCTCTTCCTCTTCCGAGGAAGAACTTGATTCGGAGGAGCTTGATTCTTCTGTCGAGGAAGGCGAGTTCCTTCTCTTCCGACGTCCGCCTTGCGACTTCTTCTTCGTCGACCGTCGGTCGCGTCTTCGAGTGTCAAGGGTTGACGTCTCAAAGGTCTCCGCGGAAGCTATCACATCTTGGATTGTGTCAGTCTTGCCTCTCCTACAGAAGGTCTCCATTTCTCTTGAGAGCCCTGTCACATACCAATCCACTGCCTGTTGTACCGAATATGGTTCTCCTGGGCCTGTCTTCGGAATTCGATCTAGAAGGTCTTGAAATCTCTCAGTATAGTCTCGAAGATTCTCCTTCCGCTCGCGTCGAAGATTTCAAATCCGGGTCAGAACTCGACTGTCATATCCGAGTTCGCGGAACCGCCTCAGAAACTTTTCCTTGAGCTGAGCCCAGGTCCGGATGCCAGTGGGGTCGGTGCTCTCATGGTTGTACCAGCTACGCGCTCGTCTGCGTAGCAGGCTAGGAAAGATTCGTAGTCGGTCTTCATCACTGGTCTCACGATTGGCGATGGAGACAGACTCGAAGAGCTTTATGTATGAATCTGCATCATCGTCGTCGCCCGTTCCCGTGTATCTTGGATACGAATGTTTGGTGGTAGGTTGGGAAAACACCTGGCGGAGATTGGCTTGATGTTCTGCCATCGGTGATCCTGTCGACGGACTGATCCTAGGTTGGCCAAACTCAGGAAGAGTTCCTGTCGGAGGGATGTCCAATAGAACTGTTAGCTCAATGCTCTCGGTAGGTGAACGGGAACGCCTTTGTCTTCCAGTAGTCGGTGATGGCGATCTTTCTGCAGAGTCCTCACCGGGAGTCTTCTTTTTAGTTCGCCGTTTTGTTTCCACGGCTTTTTCTGAATCTCGACGGAGTTTCCGTGTGGCTCTCGCACTCAGGTTTCCCACATTATCGCTCGTCGACATTCACCGAGCATTGCTGCTCAAGTATTCTGGTGTTGACGCACTGTCCCCGGCAGCGGCGCCAAAAAGAAGTTGTCGGCTCCTTATGTAATAACCCACCAAAGGCTAAAACTGCAGTATGGTGGTAAAAAGATCGAACCCACAGGGACAGAGGTAACACACAGAGTAAAAGTGTCACGTTTAACAGACTTTTGTAGAGTTTGAATTCTAGGCGACTGTCACTCCCAGAAATACTGCAGTGCTCGACTCGGAGGCTCGACTCGGAGGAGGATCTCAACTCGGAGGATGCTCGGAGGATGCACGGTACAGCGTGGTCACTCAACACACACACACACAGACACACCTGAAACTGGCAAAAAGCACAACTCGGAGGTCGGTCAGGACCTCCGCTTCGGATTTCAGGAGGAAAGTGCCTCACAAGTTCACTCAGAGGTTCTGCAGGTAGTGCCTCCCACTCCGGCTTTTACTGCCCTTCCGCCAGGAACTAGCGGGGGTACCCGGACTGGACTTCCCACTTCGGAACGAAGCCTCTACATACGCCGTGGACGTCACCCTCGACTATCACACCAAACGCAGGGAGTGCAGACCCGACTGAGAACTTACTGAAAACACGATCCAGTAACACACACACAACCTGAATTACAAACCAAGGTTTACACGAAGTAATGAAACTTCACATTGGCATTCAGGGGAAACTTCCCGTAGGAGTACAATCAGGATATGTCACTCGAAGGAGTAAGGGGGAACTGTTCAAGTATCTAACTCGTAGCCGGCTCTGAGCATCAGAAATCACCCGCAGGTGCAGATCCGCACTACTCAAGTCTCTAACCGGGTACTAGCTCTGAACATTCAGCCGAAGGCCTTCAACTACATCATACGGTAACTTCGCTATGCTGCAGCTTCTCTACGTGGTGCCAAGACCAAAATGCACAAACACGTCAAGAAAGTGAGTGTGGTACCCCACTTTTGGCAATTTTGAGGAAATTAAAACATTTTTTGGAAAACTGTACCCTGGCAGCATTGTAAATAGCCTTCGGTACATCAAAACGGAGTGAATCCGGAAGATCGCGGGGATTCTCGAGGGATCTTGTAGAATCTAGGATTTGGGGTGCAGCAGTAAGGACAGGCACCACCCTCCCTGCGAGCTCTGCAGTTAGGATCCCTGTGACGCAAGGCGCAAAACCCGCCTTCGGAGGTTGCGTCCGCGGCGGTAGGGAAATCCTCCATAATTAGGTCAACCCTCGGGCGCCTTGACCAAGTTAGGGTCTCGTTGGAAAGAGCTCGACGCACTGATTCCAACGAGTCCAAGAACGCTTGGAACGGATGAGGACTTAGGGAGTTATCACTATTGGAAGATACGGAGACGGTCGCCTTCGGCGGAAGGAGGTCGCCACCGGCGGGAATTCCGCCTACGCGGAAGGGGGAATCAAGTTTTGTCCTATGCGCGGACGAAGGCGTTCGCCTGTGCACAGGCGAAGTAGGGTTTGGGGAGGCGCGAAGTCCGCCTACGCACAGGCGTTCGCCTGTGCACAGGCGCTTCGGCGTCGGCGGAAAATCCGCCTTGGGCCCTAGAAATGCGCCTTGTGAGGTAGAAAGCGTACGGCGCCTTCCGCGCCAGCGCGGCGCCGCGGACGAGCAAGGAGCCGCCAGAGTAATCAAATCTGTACGGACCATGCGGACGGGACGGGTGGATGCGCTCTTTGACGGACGGAGTTGCGGCGGCGGAAGCGCCGACGAAGAGACAAGGAACGGACAAACTGGACGGGGACGGCTGACCACGGTCAACGCCTTCCGCGCCAGCGCGACGCCGCGCACGGAATTCGCATGCGCACAGGCGAGCGCCTGTGCACAGGAGGATGAAGTTCCGCGCCGGCGAAGAATCCGCCGAGGAGTCTGCCTGCGCACAGGCAGGAGTTGAACTTTTGTCCGACATGCGGACACACGCGTCAAGGCAGAAGGGGATTGGCCGAGGGGCGGTACGAACAAGTGTACCGCGCAAGGCGGAAAACTCGCCTTCGGCGCTGCGCTCCCATGTCCGCGGGGTAATACGCTCGCGGAGTTCAAATCCGCCAATTCGAGCGTGAGAGTTTAATCGGCGACGGCGGAGCGTGAAGCCGCGCGTGAGAGCGGAGACCGTTCCAGCGTAGAGCCGGCGCGGCCATCAAGTGAGACGTCCTCCACGAGCAAGAGCCGACCATGACCTTCGACCGGGCGGCGGAGAGCGTCCCATTCTTGAATTCGCGATTCCAATCTCTTGTGCGCGCTGCGCGCATCCATCTGCTGGCTGCTAAACATTCTCGACGCCGCCGCACAGGGGATTTCTTGGTGATTGAGGGAGAAGTGAGTGCGCGGGATTGGGAATTGAGGGCGATTAGAGTTTGCCGAGAGAGGAAGGAGCTCGGGCGGTGCGGAAGTAGAATGAGCGGGCGAGCGAACTCCAGGAACGCAATGACGAGACCGGGCAGATTGCGGATGGTGCCACTTCGCCTACCACAGAACGGGCTGCGCGCTTTCGAGGAGCGCTTAATAGCAAGAAAGCTCGATTTCTTGCTATGGGGATGGAACTACATCTGTGCGAATATGGTGCGCGAGTGGCTAGAGCCACAGGGACCACCCTCGCGCGGATTGCGTCCGCATGTTGATCGGTGGACAGTCCAAGATTGGGCGCAGGCATTGGGAAGATGTGCCGGCATGCCAGGGCATCTCCTTTTCGACAGTGAGAGCATCAAGGTGACCAAGCAGGAAGAGGCGCAATTTGTGGAGCTATTCAAGACCGGGAGGTCTACCAAGAATGGGTACAGGACCCGTGATTACAAGGATCGATTTCGCCGGACTTTGTCCGCGGCGCTGATGCAATTACTGCAGCCACACCGCGCCTGCTACATCACATTGTGGCAGGTCTCTTTTGTGGAGTGCGTCATCGAGGGAACTCCAATTCACTGGGCGAGCATCCTGCACAGGGTGATGCGACAGCACGCTTTTGAGGAGAAGGGGGGAACTCTAAACCATCTCTCTCCTTTCCTCATCAATTTTTATCGACAGCGGAATTGTTTGACAGCGGCGGAGCTTGAGCATTTTCCGCTGTTGTCCGTCGACCATCCTGGGAAGTATGTACGGGAGAATGAGGTCGACACTGATGCAGAGGAGTCACCGACTTCTACCCCATCAAGGCGGAGGGACGAAGGGAGAAACACTCCTGCAGCACGAGTGCCGCGGAAGCGGCGATGGAGAGAAGAGTCCGAAGAGGAGCAGCATCAAGAACCCTCTGCTCCCATTCGACCGCGGCCGTTGTACGAGTCATACAGCCGGCCGAAGCAGAAGGCACGCAGACAGGTGTTACCAGCCAACAGTGCGGACACGGCGACGATTGCGACGGAGAAAGGAAGTGCGTCGCCAGAGAAGCATGAGGAAGCGCGGACGACCGCAGGAGCAACGGACCACGCTGCAGCCTCGACGAGAGAGAGGCCGCCTACGGGCCAAGGGCCTCCGGAGTTACCACGTGCGTTGCGGACAGATGTTCTGTTTGCGCACAGACGAGACTCCGCGGACGGACGAGCCTCCGCGGACAGGCGATCACAAGTGGACGTAGATCTACGCTTACGCGTGGGAAGGAGCAGTCCGCCTGTGCACAGGTCACCTCCACACGTGCCGCCTGTGCACAGGCAGGAATCACCCCCGTTCCAACGTAGGAAGGGGAAGGAGCCGGCGGAAGAGCCGCCTACGAGACACCGGCCCTCGGGGCCAGACCCTCCGGCGCACCACGCGCCGCAATTTGCGCCTTCGGCGCCAGGGCCTTCGAGCCGAGGAGACACGAGCAGGGAGCGTGCGGAGGCCGCACCATCGGCGGGTAGTCCGCCGATAGATCCGCCTTCGGCGGTAGGGCCTATAGGCCAAGGGACATTGTGGTACCCCACTTTTGG
Source organism: Marchantia polymorpha subsp. ruderalis (assembly GCA_037833965.1). Classification (NCBI taxonomy): domain Eukaryota; kingdom Viridiplantae; phylum Streptophyta; class Marchantiopsida; order Marchantiales; family Marchantiaceae; genus Marchantia; species Marchantia polymorpha. The sequence continues at coordinate 3,776,244 of AP031357.1, forward strand.
CAATTTTGAGGAAATTAAAACATTTTTGGAAAACTGTACCCTGGCAGCATTGTAAATAGCCTTCGGTACATCAAAACGGAGTGAAACCGGAAGATCGCGGGGATTCTCGAGGGACCTTGTAGAATCTGGGATTTGGGGTGCAGCAGTAAGGACAGGCACCACCCTCCCTGCGAGCTCTGCAGTTACGACCCCTACGACGCAAGGCGCAAAAACCGCCTTCGGAGGTTGCGTCCGCGGCTGTAGGGAAACCCTCCATAATTAGGTCAACCCTCGGGCGCCTTGACCAAGTTAGGGTCCCGTTGGAAAGAGCTCGACGCACTGATTCCAACGAGTCCAAGAACGCTTGGAACGGATGAGGACTTAGGGAGTTATCACTATTGGAAGAAACGGAGGCGGTCGCCTACGGCGGGAAGAGTTCGCCACCGGCGCGAATTCCGCCTACGCGGAAGGGGGAATCAAGTTTTGTCCTATGCGCAGACGAAGGCCTTCGCCTGTGCACAGGCGAAGTAGGGGTAGGGGAGGCGCGAAGTCCGCCTACGCACAGGCGACCGCCTGTGCACAGGCGCTTCGGCGTCGGCGGAAAATCCGCCTTGGGCCCTAGAAATGCGCCTTGTGAGGTAGAAGGTGTACGGCGCCTTCCGCGCCAGCGCAGCGCCGCGTACGGCGGAAGAGCCGCCAGAGTAATCAAATCGGTACGGACCATGCGGACGGGACGGGTGGATGCGCTCTTGGACGGACGGAGTTGCGGCGGCGGAAGCGCCGACGAAGAGACAAGGAACGGACAGACTGGACGGAGACGGCTGACCACGGTCAACGCCTTCCGCGCCAGCGCGACGCCGCGCACGGAATTCGCCTGCGCACAGGCGACCGCCTGTGCACAGGAGGATGAAGTTCCGTGCCGGCGGAGCATCCGCCGAGGCTCCTGCCTGCGCACAGGCAGGAGTTGAACTTTTGTCCGACATGCGGACACACGCGTCAAGGCAGAGGGGGATTGGCCGAGGGGCGGTACGAACAAGTGTACCGCGCAAGGCGGAAAACTCGCCCTCGGCGCTACGCCCCCATGTCCGCGGGGTAATACGCTCGCGGAGTTCAAATCCGCCAATTCGAGCGTGAGAGTTTAATCGACGACGGCGGAGCGTGAAGCCGCGCGTGAGAGCGAAGACCGTTCCAGCGTACAGCCGGCGCGGCCATCAAGTGAGACGTTCTTCACGAGCAAGAGCCGACCATGACCTTCGACCGGGCGGCGGAGAACGTCCCATTCTTGAATTCGAGATTCCAATCTCTTGTGCGCGCTGCGCGCATCCATCTGCTGGCTGCTAAACATTCTCGACGTCGTCGCACAGGAGATTTCTTGTTGATTGAGGGAGAAGTGAATGCGCGTGATTTGGAATTGAGGGCGATTAGAGTTTGCCGAGAGAGAAAGAAGCTCGGGCGGTGCGGAAGTAGAATGAGCGGGCGAGCGAACCCCAGGAACGCAATGACGAGACCGAGCAGATTGCGGATGGTGCCACTTCGCCTACCACAGAACGGGCTGCGCGCTTTCGAGGAGCGCTTAATAGCAAGAAAGCTCGATTTCTTGCTATGGGGATGGAACTACATCTGTGCGAATATGGTGCGCGAGTGGCTAGAGCCACAGGGACCACCCTCGCGCGGATTGCGTCCGCATGTTGATCGGAGGACAGTCCAAGATTGGGCGCAGGCGTTGGGAAGATGTGCTGGCATGCCAGGGCATCTCCTTTTCGACAGTGAGAGCATCAAGGTGACCAAGCAGGAAGAGGCGCAATTTGTGGAGCTGTTCAAGACCGGGAGGTCTACCAAGAATGGGTACAGGACCCGTGATTACAAGGATCGATTTCGCCGGACCTTGTCCGCGGCGCTGATGCAATTACTGCAGCCGCACCGCGCCTGCTACATCACATTGTGGCAGGTCTCTTTTGTGGAGTGCGTCATCGAGGGAACTCCAATTCACTGGGCGAGCATCCTGCACAGGGTGATGCGACAGCACGCGTTTGAGGAGAAGGGGGGAACTCTAAACCATCTTTCTCCTTTCCTCATCAATTTTTATCGACAGCGGAATTGTTTGACAGCGGCGGAGCTTGAACATTTTCCGCCATTGTCCATCGACCATCCCGGGAAGTATGTGCGGGAGAATGAGGTCGACACTGATGCAGAGGAGTCACCGACTTCTACCCCATCAAGGCGGAGGGACGAAGGGAGACACACTCCTGCAGCACGAGTGCCGCGGAAGCGGCGATGGAGGGAAGAGTCTGAAGAGGAGCAGCATCAAGAACCCTCTGCTCCCATTCGACCGCGGCCGCTGTGCGAGTCATACAGCCGGCCGAAGCAGAAGGCACGCAGACTGGTGTTACCAGCCGACAGTGCGGACACGGCGACGATTGCGACGGAGAAAGGAAGTGCGTCGCCAGAGAAGCATGAGGAAGCGCGGACGACCGTAGGAGCAACGGGCCACGCTGCAACCTCGACGGGAGAGAGGCCGCCTACGGGCCAAGGGCCTCCGGAGTTACCACGTGCGATGCGGACAGATGTTCCGTTTGCGCACAAACGAGCCTCCGCGGACGGACGAGCCTCCGCGGACAGGCGATCACAAGTGGACGTGGATCTACGCTTACGCGTGGGAAGGAGCAGTCCGCCTGTGCACAGGCGCTCGCCTGTTCACAGGTCGCCTGTGCACAAGACACCTCCACACGTGCCGCCTGTACACAGGCAAGAATCACCCCCGTTCCAACGTAGGAAGGGGAAGGAGCCGGCGGAAGAACCGCCTACGAGACACCGGCCCTCGGGGCCAGACCCTCCGGCGCACCACGCGCCGCAATTTGCGCCTTCGGCGCCAGGGCCTTCGAGCCGAGGAGATACGAGCAGGGAGCGTGCGGAGGCCGCACCATCGGCGGGAAGTCCGCCGATAGATGCGCCTTCGGCGGTAGGGCCTATAGGCCAAGGGACATCGGGCGAGCGGCCCCCGGCCATGTCGCCTTCGGCGATGGATGTCCGCGGCGCTACGCCTGCGGCGGACAAGGCGCCGGCAATTGCGCCTGCGCACGGGCCGGGCACAGCCCCCACGGACCGATCAAGGGAGCAGCAACAGACGGAGGAGCGGAGTGACTGTCCGCGGGATGAAATTTCGATGCGCGATGCGCAATCAAACCCCGCGCAGCCACCCTCCGCTCGATCGCCTTCGGCGGCGGGCGACGGCGGCAGAGAGGACGCGGTAGACTACCAACAAGCGAGCGACGGGGATGCCGCACGGGTACATTCGCCTTCCGCCTTAGACATTTTGGCAACGAGCAGCGAGGCTGCAGCCGTGCCTTCGCAGGCAGCACACGTCGATGACGTGCAGCCCCACTCGGGGCAGTCGCCGACGCAATCAATGGCGATTGAAATTCTCCACTCGGATGATGACGACGGAGGCTCCACGGAAGAAATGTCAGGAGCAGAAGACACCGAGGAGGAGGAGGAGGAAATTGTTGGAGCGCCGGCGGCGGCGCTCTCTGAGCAGGTGATTCCGTTGCTGAGGTACTTGGATCGCAAGGTCGATAAATACGCCGACCCACTCCAGCCGGGATCTTACATCGAGTTAGTGCGCAGGCGGACTCGCACTAAAGTCCACACCAGCAAGCTGTTAGCTAGAGTGGACCAGGAGTTGAGGGAATTGAAGGAGAAGCATGCATGCTTGTGGGGTCAGTACAAACTTAATCAGAAATTCTACAAGCACTCCGAGAAGATGAAGGATAAGAAACTGGACGAGCTCACTAAGGAGCAGGTGAAGGTCAAGGAAGCACTCATTTCTGAGCAGGCCCAGAATCGGATTTTGTCAGAGGAGCTCGTGCGACAGACGCGGTTGTTGGAACAATGTCAGCTCGCACGGCAGGCGGATGAAGAGTTAATCCGCAGGTTACAGTCAGAGTGTGGCGAATTGAGAGCGCAACGTGCTGAAGCCGAATCGCAATTAGTGATAATTGAAGAGGATCGCAGGAAGGAGGCGGATCGCACGAAGGTGGAGACGGCGAGGCGTGTCGCCCACTGTCTCAAGGGCTACGCCCACTGGGAAGTGAAGGCGCAGGAGAAACTCACACTGCGTGAGTTTGAATTGCGCGCAGCCGGGTTGTTGTCAGGCGACAGTAGGAGTCGGCGGAAGGTAGCAAAGAAGCTCGATGCCTTTCTGTCGAAGGCACAGGATACCATGTCCGCACTCGAAGTGGAGGTGTCCGCGGCGTTGCAGCGTTTGGGACTGCGCAGTCGAGCGGAAGATTGGCAGGGTAGGGAGTTAGTGCGCGGCAGTCGGCCGCGCAGGAGACGTAGTACAGGTTCCGCGGAGTGTAGTGTAGCGTGGTTCCGTGCAGGCGTGTAGCGTAGTGCAGTGTAGTGCTAGGTAGGACTTAGAAGGTATAAAATAGTTCCAGGCGTTTTGCCTGGGGTTCTTTCCTATCAGAAGTGCAGATCAGGAACCCATTTCCTTTGCGTGTTTGTGTCCTTGAGTTCTGTCACCACGCACGAGGAGTTACAACTTAGCGTTCCGCATTTTGTAGCTGAAGGCCTTCGGCCGAATGTTCAGAGCTAGTACATTGGTTAGAGACTTGAGTAGTTCGGATCTGCACCTGCGGGTGACTGCCGATGCTCAGAGCCAGTGACTAGTTAGATACTTGAACAGTTTCGCCCCTACACCTTCGAGTGTTTCTTTCTGATTGTACTCCTTGGGATTTTTCCCCTAAATGCCAAAGTGAAGTTTTGCCACTTCGTGTAAGCCTTGGTTGTAAATTCAGGTTACGCTGCAGCAGGTGCCTAGAGGGTAACCCCTGTAGTATTTCTGGAATGACAAGTGCCTGAGAATTCAAACTCTTCAATAGACTGTTGTTGTGTTACTGGAATGTTTCTCAGTGAGTCCTTCAGTGCGGACCTGTGTTCTCTGCGCGTTTTGTGAGTTGAGAGTGTTGTTCACCGCGTCTGAGTGACTTCGATCCGAAGTAGGTAGTCCAAACCGGGTTTCCTACACTAGCAGCAAGCTAGTGGAAGCGTTGTAAAAGCCGGAGTTGGAAGTCACTGCCCGCAGCTTTGCCGAGTGTGCTCGTGAGAGACTTTCCCCCCTGAAATCTTGAAGTAGAGGTCCTAACGGATCTCTGGGTTGTGTTTCTGTAGTTTCAGGTGTGTGTGTGTGTGTGTGTTACGCTGCACTGTGCGACCTCCGAATGCGCTCCGAGTGGACACTTGCAGTATTTCTGGGAGTGACAGTTGCCTGAGAATTCAAACTCCTCAATAGTCTGTTAAAACGTGACACTTTGTACCCTGTGTGTTCCTCTGTCCCTGTGGGTTCGACCTTTCTACCACTATATTGCAGTTTTAGCCTTTAGTGGGTTATTACATAAGAAGCCGACAACTTCTTTTTGGCGCCTCTGCCGGGGACAGTTGCGTCAACACCGGGGTTTTTACGAGCAGCCATGCTCGGTGAATGTCGACTGGGGCTAGCGGGAGCAACCTAAGTGCTAGAGCTGTCCGCAGGTTCCGACGAGATTCAGAGAAGGCCGTGGAAGAGACACGGCGTCAAAACAAGAAAACACCAAAAAGAGTACCTAAGCCTAGTTCGGCCGACATCCTTGGGGAACCTACCCCCAGCGACTCGGACCCAAACTTGGTGCTTACAGTTCTACTAGATATTCCTTGCACGGACCCGCCTCGTGAATTAGAAACGAACGGAGAACCGTCGACAGACACACCGATGGCGGACGGACAAGCCAATGTGCGGCTACCTCAGCCGATTACTAAACATTCCTACCCAAAGTATAAAGGGAGTGGGGATGACGACGATGCAGATTCATACATCAAGTTGTTCGAATCGGTGTCTATTGCCAATCGCGAGATCGCAGACGACGACCGACTAAGGATCTTTCCAAGCCTTCTGCGGAAGAAAGCGAGGAGTTGGTACAATCACGAGAGCATCGATCCGACTGGGTTGACAACATGGGCCCAACTGAAGGAGAAGTTCCTTCGCCGCTTCCGCGAGCTCGGCTACGACAGCCGGGTTTTGACAAAGTTACGTAATTTGCAGCGAGAGAAGAAGGAGAGTCTGCGTGACTACACTGAGAGATTTCTGGACCTCCTTGACAGAATACCGAAAACAGGACCAGGGTCCCCTTTCTCGGTACAACAAGCTGTGGATTGGTACGTGACCGGTTTAACTCGGGAGATGGAGACCTTTTGCCGACGCAGCAAGTGCGACACTATTGAGGATGTGATTGCATCGGCAGAAGCCTTCGAAACCTCCACTCTCAACCGAAGAGGGAGAGAGAGACGGGAGTCGAAGGAGCGAAAACCGAAGGGAGGGCGAAGACGACGTAGAGGTACAACTCCGTCATCGGAGGAATCGTCTTCGGACGAGAACCGTTCCTCATCCGAAGAAGAGGAAACCTCATCGTCGGAGGAGGAGAAGAAGAGGAAGAAGCATGGGGCAGCGAAGAAAAAGGGCACCCGACGAGTAACTACGGACAGAGCGCCGGGAGACATAGCCTTGAAGATGGAGACCCTTGTGAAGGACTTCGCCGATCTCAAGGTTCAAGTGGTAGGCGGGCATGATCGCCGAAAATCACCCGGGAGAGTGCGAGCGAACTTATGGTGTACTACGTGCGGGGCGGTGGGACATGCAAACACCGAGTGCCTTACCACCCGTCCGTCATATCCAGTCAACGCAGTAGAGTGGGCACAACCGTACTATGGAGAGCACCCCCAGTACTATGGAGAGGCTAGCGAAGAGACAGCCTACGCCGTCCAGTCGGTTCCTACCCCTACTGCAGTTTCAGCAATGCAAGTCCCACGATATCATCCGGTGGATCGGGCCACTACAGTACCCGTGAGGCGGAGAGCACCTCCAGGGACGTTTGACCCACCGCCACCGCGAGCTTGTTATAATTGCGGGGAAGTTGGACACTTCTCACCACAGTGTCCCCATCCAAAAAGGCGAAACGATTATGTTCCGACATGTAGTAATTGCAAGAAGACCGGGCATACTGCGCCAGAGTGTGATCAGCCACCAGTCCCTCGGCCAGCGGTACGATTTGTGAACCCTCCTGCCAAGGAGGACGTCCAAGTTAACCAGGTCGAAGTAGGTTCAGACGGGGATGACGAAGACGAAGAATGGCCGGCGGAAGAGGTTATGTGCGCACGGGTCGAAACTCGTAGCTCCAAGAAATCGAAGGAGCAAGAGCGTGACACTCGCAAGCACGAACGGAGAACCGACGACCGGACGGGAAAAGGGAAGGAGAAGACATCCAGCAAGTCCGACTTGCGACCTGCACGGAAGTCTTCGGCTACGCGAGAGGCACCAGCAGTGCGCCCCCAGACAGCAGTCGAGGACGAGCCAATACGCTTGCTGAAACGGGACTATGCTCCGGATATCCGCAACGAGGTAACCAACCTGTTGAAGGAAGCGATCCGCACTCAAAAGGACCCACCGCGGCCAGACTTGACATCCTTCCTTGGGGCGAAGTTGGCAGCCACCGTGGAACCTCGCAGAGCGTCGCCGCCGACCCCGGCGACCCAACGCGCCCACTATGACTTGGTCGAAGATCTCGGGAGTCGAAAAGTGAACATCACGTTCAAGCAGCTCTTGGAGGACAATAAGACGTATCGGAGAATGTTGATGCTTTCGCTACGGCGTCCGCGGAAGCCGCGCGCATCCACATCCTCTCAAGTATATCAAGTGGAGAGCGAAGACCAAGGGCCACCAAAGATCGATGTGGAAATAGAAGGGTGTTGTGTACGCAGGGTGCCAATCGACTCTGGATCGGGAGTCAACATAATGACGGAGGATACCGCGAGAGCCTTGGGGTTCAGTCAATACGAACCCTCGAAGCGTGTGTTGAGATTAGCGGATCAGACGCGGAGAATGCCTGCAGGTATGCTGCGCAATGTCAAGACAACCATCGGGGGTGCGGACTTTCGGTTGACGTATATCATCCTTCAACCGATGATGAAGCAGGGCTATGACGTTCTGCTCGGGCGACCATGGCTATATGGCGCACAAGTCAGATGTGATTGGCGAAGGCATCGCCTTAAGTTTCCCCATCCTTCGGAACCGACCAAAACCATTACGGTGCCCTGGAGTAGGGTCAGACACGAAGGAGAGACCCCATCGACAAGTGCAGGTTACACATCGGGCGGGGACAGTGAGTCGACCGCGCGATCGGATTCCAGTGGTACCGAATCCGATTATTTCGTGGGATTCGTTGCCTGCTGTTCGGTGGGAGAAGAAGAAGAGCCGGAAGCTATTCAGCCGGAAGACGAATAGCAATTAACTGTGGGACTGGGAAGGAGTGAGACGAGTCACACCAAGGGCATTGTCGACCCTAGTGACTGTCACGAAGTACAACTCAGTCCCGACAAGTGCTTGAAGGTATCAAGCGCAGTGAGAGGAGACGAGCTAAGGAAAGTACAGGCATTCCTTAGCCATTATGTCGACGTCTTCGCCTGGAAGATCGAAGACATGAAGGGGATACCTGCACGGTATGGGGAACACCGTATCGATTTACTGGACGACTCAGTACCCATACGACAGCGCCAGTATCGCCTCAACCCAAAATACTCCTTGCTAGTTAAGGAGGAGATAGATAAGTACTTGAGTGCTGGTATTATTTACCCTGTGCTCAGCAGTGAGTGGGTGTCGCCGATTGTTATCGTACCCAAGAAGTTGACGGGTAAGATACGAGTGTGTCAGGATTTCCGGAAGTTGAATGCAGCAACACGCAAGGATCATCACCCGTTACCATTCACGGATGCCATTCTAGACCATGTCGCAGGACATGAATGTTATAGCTTCCTGGATGGGTTCTCAGGTTACAATCAGGTGTCTATCCGGGAACAGGACAAGGATAAAACTACGTTCACAACCGACTGGGGAACTTACGCATACCACAAGATGCCCTTCGGTCTGTGCAACGCGCCTGCCACTTTTCAACGGATGATGACCAATATCTTCCAGGAACAACTGAGGAAGTTCCTGGAAATATTCATAGATGACTTCTGTGTCTTTGGGAAGCGGTCTGAACACCTAAGTCACTTGAAGCAGACCTTCGATAAATGTAGAGAGAGCAGTTTATCACTGCATCCCGACAAGTGCTTTTTCTTTATGACTAGTGGGATCTTGTTGGGTCATCGGGTCTCGGCAGACGGCATTGCGGTGGACATCGAGAAGGTCAAGGTTATACTCGAGCTTGAGCCACCCACGAATCTAAGAGAGCTGCGAGCATTCCTGGGTCATGTGGGCTACTACCGAAGATTCATACACCTGTATGCAATACTGGCGGCGGACCTGACCAAGTTGTTGAAGAAGGACGAGCCTTATGCTTGGGGTGCGAACCAGCAGTCAGCATTTGAGGCTCTTAAAGCGAAACTCACGACTGCTCCCGTACTAAGGAGTCCAGACTGGAATCGACCATTCCATGTTTACGTTGACACATCTGCATTCGCCATCGGTGTAGTACTGAGTCAAAAGGATGACAACAAAAAGGACTACCCGATCTACTTCGCGAGCCGACAGCTGTCTCTAGCAGAGCGGAAGTACACCACGACGGAGAGAGAAGCGTTGGGGATGGTGTACTCCTGTAAAAAGTTCCGTCACTACCTAATATGCTACGAGTTTGTGTTCCATGTGGACCACTACGCATTGCAACACCTAGTCAAGAAAGCCGACCTATCCGGTCGGATCGCCAGGTGGGTGTTGTTACTACAAGAGTTCACCTACACAGTCCAGACCAGGAAAGGGGTGCACCACGAAAATGCGGATTACTTGTCCCGATTATGGACCCAGCCGACAGAGGAGGAATTGGTGGACGATTTTCCAGATGAAGAGTTATTTCAGTTGTCTGCAGGACATGAGTCCCGCTATGCCGACCTGTATCGATATCTGCTAACCCTCCAGTGTCCCGTAGGCATGGATTTGGAACAGCGAACTGTCTTTATTCATAAGGCAGGCCCGTACCAACTCCAGCAGGGGGTTTTGTTCAAGAAGATGGTAGATGAGCGCTTATGCAGATGCCTGGAGGAATCAGAGGTACCAAGAATAGTGAGTGCGATGCATACAGAGGAGGCGGGTGGACACTATGCCACCAGGAACACGGTCACAAAGATTCTAAATGCGGGGTATTGGTGGCCGACCATGTTTAAGGATGTTCTCGATTACATCCGCAAGTGTGACAGTTGCCTGAGAATTCAAACTCCTCAATAGTCTGTAAAAACGTGACACTTTGTACCCTGTGTGTTCCTCTGTCCCTGTGGGTTCGACCTTTCTACCACTATATTGCAGTTTTAGCCTTTAGTGGGTTATTACAGACATCGGGCGAGCGGCCCCCGGCCATGTCGCCTTTGGCGATGGATGTCCGCGGCGCTACGCCTGCGGCGGACAAGGCGCCGGCATTTGCGCCTGCGCACAGGCCAAGCACAGCCCCCACGGACCGATCAAGGGAGCAGCAACAGACGGAGGAGCGGAGTGACTGTCCGCGGAATGAAATCTCGATGCGCGATGCGCAATCAAACCCCGCGCAGCCACCCTCCGCTCGATCGCCTTCGGCGGCGGGCGTCGGCGGCAGAGAGGACACGGTAGACGACCAACAAGCGAGCGGCGGGGATGCCGCACGGGCACATTCGCCTACCGCCTTAGACATTTTGGCGAAGAGCAGCGAGGCTGCAGCCGTGCCTTCGCAGGCAGCACGCGTCGACGACGTGCAGCCCCACTCGGGTCAGTCGCCGACGCAATCAATGGCGACTGAAATTCTCCACTCGGATGATGACGACGGAGGCTCCACCGAAGAAATGTCAGGAGCAGAGGACACCGAGGAGGAGGAGGAGGAAATTGTTGGAGCGCCGGCGGCAGCGCTCTCTGAGCAGGTGATTCCGTTGCTGAGGTACTTGGATCGCAAGGTCGATAAATACGCCGACCCACTTCAGCCGGGATCTTACATCGAGTTAGTGCGCAGGCGGACTCGCACTAAAGTCCACACCAGCAAGCTGTTAGCTAGAGTGGACCAGGAGTTGAGGGAATTGAAGGAGAAGCATGCATGCTTGTGGGGTCAGTATAAACTTAATCAGAAATTCTACAAGTACTCCGAGAAGGTGAGGGATGAGAAACTGGACGAGCTCACCAAGGAGCAGGTGAAGGTCAAGGAAGCACTAATTTTTGAGCAGGCCCAGAATCGGATTTTGTCAGAGGAGCTCGTGCGACAGACGCGGTTGTTGGAACAATGTCAGCTCGCACGGCAGGCGGATGAGGAGTTAATCCGCAGGTTACAGTCGGAGTGTGGCAAATTGAGAGCGCAACGTGCTGAGGCCGAATCGCAATTAGTGATAATTGAAGAGGATCGCAGGAAGGAGGCAGATCGCACGAAGGTGGAGACGGCGAGGCGTGTCGCCCACTGTCTCAAGGGCTACGCCCACTGGGAAGTGAAGGCGCAGGAGAAACTCACACTGCGTGAGTTTGAACTTCGCGCAGCCGGGTTGTTGTCAGGCGACAGTAGGAGTCGGCGGAAGGTAGCAAAGAAGCTCGATGCTTTTCTGTCCAAGGCGCAGGATACTATGTCCGCCCTCGAAGTGGAGGTGTCTGCGGCGTTGCAGCGTTTGGGACTGCGCAGTCGAGCGGAAGATTGGCAGGGTAGGGAGTTAGTGCGCGGCAGTCCGCCGCGCAGGAGACGTAGCACAGGTTCCGCGGAGTGTAGTGTAGCGTGGTTCCGTGCAGGCGTTGTGGTACCCCACTTTTGGCAATTTTGAGGAAATTAAAACATTTTTGGAAAACTGTACCCTGGCAGCATTGTAAATGGCCTTCGGTACATCAAAACAGAGTGAATCCGGAAGATCGCGGGGATTCTCGAGGGATCTTGTAGAATCTGGGATTTGGGGTGCAGCAGTAAGGGCAGGCACCACCCTCCCTGCAAGCTCTGCAGTTAGGATCTCTACGGCGCAAGGCGCAAAACCCGCCTTTGGAGGTTGCGTCCGCGGCTGTAGGGAAACCCTCCCTAATTAGGTCAACCCTCAAGCGCCTTGACCACGTTAGGATCCCGTTGGAAAGAGCTCGACGCGCTGATTCCAACGAGCCCAAGAACGCTTGGAACGGATGAGGACTTAGGGAGTTATCGCTACTGGAAGAAACGGAGGCGGTCGCCTACGGCGGAAGGAGTTCGCCACCGGCGCGAATTCCGCCTACGCGGAAGGGGGATTCAAGTTTTGTCCTATGCGCGGACGAAGGCGTTCGCCTGTGCACAGGCGAAGTAGGGTTAGGGAAGGTTCGAAGTCCGCCTACGCACAGGAGTTCGCCTGTGCACAGGCACTTCGGCGTCGGCGGGAAATCCGCCTTGGGCCCTAGAAATGCGCCTTGTGAGGTAGAAAGTGTACGGCGCCTTCCGCGCCAGCGCAGCGCCGCGTACGTCGGAAGAGCCGCCAGAGTAATCCAATCGGTACGGACCATGCGGACGGCACGGGTGGGTGCGCTCTTGGACGGACGGAGTTTCGGCGGCGGATTCGCCGACGGAGAGACAAGGAACGGACAGACTGGACGGAGACGGCTGACCACGGTCAACGCCTTCCGCGCCAGCGCAGCGCCGCGGACGGAATTCGCCTGCGCACAGGCGAACGCCTGTGCACAGGAGGATGTTCAAGTTCCGCGCCGGCGGAGAATCCGCCGAGGCTCCTGCCTGCGCACAGGCAGGAGTTGAATTTTTGTCCGACATGCGGACACACGCGTCAAGGCAGAGGGGGATTGGCCGAGGGGCGGTACGAACAAGTGTACCGCGCAAGGCGGAAAACTCGCCTTCGGCGCTACGCCCCCATGTCCGCAGGGCGACACGCTCGCGGAGTTCAAATCCGCCAATTCGAGCGTGAGAGTTTAATCAGCGACGGCGGAGCGTGAAGCCGCGCGTGAGAGCGAAGACCGTTCCAGCGTACAGCCGGCGCGGCCATCAAGTGAGACGTTCTTCACGACCAAGAGCCGACCATGACCTTCGACCGGGCGGCGGAGAACGTCCCATTCTTGAATTCGCGATTCCAATCTCTTGTGCGCGCTGCGCGCATCCATCTGCTGGCTGCGGAACATTCTCGACGTCGTCGCTCAGGAGATTTCTTGTTGATTGAGGGAGAAGTGAGTGCGCGTGATTTGGAATTGAGAGCGATTAGAGTTTGCCGAGAGAGAAAGAAACGCGGGCAGTGCGGAAGTAGAATGAGCGGGCGAGCGAACCCCAGGAACGCAATGACGAGACCGAGCAGATTGCGGATGGTGCCACTTCGCCTACCGCAGAACGGGCTGCGCGCTTTTGAGGAGCGCTTAATAGCAAGAAAGCTCGATTTCTTGCTATGGGGATGGAATTACATCTGCGCGAATATGGTGCGCGAGTGGCTAGAGCCACAGGGACCACCCTCGCGCGGATTGCGTCCGCATGTTGACCGGTGGACAGTCCAAGATTGGGCGCAGGCGTTGGGAAGATGTGCTGGCATCTCCTTTTCGACAGTGAAAGCATCAAGGTGACCAAGCAAGAAGAGGCGCAATTTGTGGAGCTGTTCAAGACCGGGAGGTCTACCAAGAATGGGTACAGGACCCGTGATTACAAGGATCGATTTCGCCGGACTCTGTCCGCGGCGCTGATGCAATTACTGCAGCCGCACCGCGCCTGCTACATCACATTGTGGCAAGTCTCTTTTGTGGAGTGCGTCATCGAGGGAACTCCAATTCACTGGCGAGCATCCTGCACAGGGTGATGCGACAGCACGCGTTTGAGGAGAAGGGGGGAACTCTAAACCATCTCTCTCCTTTCCTCATCAATTTTTATCGACAGCGGAATTGTTTGACAGCGGCAGAGCTTGAACATTTTCCGCCATTGTCCATCGACCATCCCGGGAAGTATGTGCGGGAGAATGAGGTCGATACTGATGCAGAGGAGTCACCGACTTCTACCCCATCAAGACGGAGAGACGAAGGGAGACACACCCCTGCAGCGCGAGTGCCGCGGAAGCGGCGATGGAGGGAAGAGTCTGAAGAGGAGCAGCATCAAGAACCCTCTGCTCCCATTCGACCGCGGCCGCTGTGCGAGCCATACAGCCGGCCGAAGCAGAAGGCACGCAGACTGGTGTTACCAGCTGACAGTGCGGACACGGCGACAATTGCGACGGAGATAGGAAGTGCGTCGCCAGAGAGGCGAGAGGAAGCGCGGACGACCGCAGGAGCAACGGGCCACGCTGCAACCTCGTCGGGAGAGAGGCCGCCTACGGGCCAAGGGCCTCCGGAGTTACCACGTGCGATGCGGACAGATGTTCCGTTTGCGCACAGGCGAACCTCCGCGGACGGACGAGCCTCCGCGGACCGGCGAACACAAGTGGACGTGGATCTACGCTTACGCGTGGGAAGGAGCAGTCCGCCTGTGCACAGGCGCTCACCTGTGCACAGGTCGCCTGTGCACAGGTCGCCTCCACACGTGCCGCCTGTGCACAGGCCAGAATCACCCCCGTTCCAACGTAAGAAGGGGAAGGAGCCAGCGGAAGAACCGCCTACGAGACACCGGCCCTCGGGGCCAGACCCTCCGGCGCACCACGCGCCGCAATTTGCGCCTTCGGCGCCAGGGCCTTCGAGGAGAGGAGATACGAGCAGAGAGCGTGCGGAGGCCGCACCATCGGCGGGAAGTCCGCCGATAGATGCGCCTTCGGCGGTAGGGCCTATAGGCCAAGGAACATCGGGCGTGCGGCCCCCGGCCATGTCGCCTTCGGCGATAGATGTCCGCGGCGCTACGCCTGCGGCGGACAAGGCGCCGGCAAATGCGCCTACGCACGGGCCGGGCACAGCCCCCACGGACCGATCAAGGGAGCAGCAGAAGGAGGAGCGGAGTGACTGTCCGCGGAATGAAATCTCGATGCGCGATGCGCAATCCAACCCCGCGCAGCCACCCTCCGCTCGATCGCCTTCGGCGGCGGACGACGGAGGCAGAGAGAATGCGGTAGGCAATCAACCAGCGAGCGACGGGGATGCCGCTCGGATACATTCGCCTTCCGCCTTAGACATTTTGGCGACGAGCAGCGAGGCTGCAGCCGTGCCTTCGCAGGCAGCACACGTGGAGGACGTGCAGCCCCACTCGGGGCAGTCGCCGACGCAATCAATGGCGACTAAAATTCTCCACTCGGATGATGACGACGGAGGCTCCACGGAAGAAATGTCAGGAGCAGAAGACACCGAGGAAGAGGAGGAGGAAATTGTTGGAGCGCCGGCGGCGGCGCTCTCTGAGCAGGTGATTCCGTTGCTGCGGTACTTGGATCGCAAGGTCGATAAATACGCCGACCCACTCCAGCCGGGATCTTACATCGAGTTAGTGCGCAGGCGGACTCGCACTAAAGTCCACACCAGCAAGCTATTAGCTAGAGTGGACCAGGAGTTGAGGGACTTGAAGGAGAAGCATGAGTGCTTGTGGGGTCAGTACAAGCTTAATCAGAAGTTCTACAAGCACACCGAGAAGATGAAGGATGAGAAACTGGGCGAGCTCACCAAGGAGCAGGTGAAGGTCAAGGAAGCACTCAATTCTGAGCAGGCCCAGAATCGGATTTTGTCAGAGGAGCTCGTGCGACAGACGCGGTTGTTGGAACAATGTCAGCTCGCACGGCAGGCGGATGAAGAGTTAATCCGCAGGTTGCAGTCAGAGTGTGGCGAATTGAGAGCGCAACATGCCGAAGCCGAATCGCAATTAGTGATAATTGAAGAGGATCGCAGGAAGGAGGCGGATCGCACGAAGGTGGAGACGGCGAGGCGAGTCGCCCACTGTCTCAAGGGCTACGCTCACTGGGAAGTGAAGGCGCAGGAGAAACTCACACTGCGTGAGTTTGAATTGCGCGCAGCCGGGTTGTTGTCAGGCGACAGTAGGAGTCGGCGGAAGGTAGCGAAGAAGCTCGAAGCCTTTCTGTCGAAGGCACAAGATACCATGTCCGCCCTCGAGGGGGAGGTGTCCGCGGCGTTGCAGCGGTTGGTACTGCGCAGTCGAGCGGAAGAGTGGCAGGGTAGGGAGTTAGTGCGCGGCAGTCGGCCGCGCAGGAGACGTAGTACAGGTTCCGCGGAGTGTAGTGTAGCGTGGTTCCGTGCAGGCATGTAGCGTAGTGCAGTGTAGTGTTAGGTAGGACTTAGAAGGTATAAAATAGTTCCAGGCGTTTTGCCTGGGGTTCTTTCCCATCAGAAGTGCAGATCAGGAACCCATTTCCTTTGCGTGTTTGTGTCCTTGAGTTCTGTCACCACGCACGAGGAGTTACAACTTAGCGTTCCGCATTTTGTAGCTGAAGGCCTTCGGCCGAATGTTCAGAGCTAGTCCATTGGTTAGAGACTTGAGTAGTTCGGAACTGCACCTGCGGGTGACTGCCGATGCTCAGAGCCAGTGACTAGTTAGATACTTGAACAGTTTCGCCCCTACACCTTCGAGTGTTTCTTTCTGATTGTACTCCTTGGGATTTTTCCCCTGAATGCCAAAGTGAAGTTTTGCTACTTCGTGTAAGCCTTGGTTGTAAATTCAGGTTACGCTGCAGCAGG
The DNA here is from genome assembly GCA_037833965.1 of Marchantia polymorpha subsp. ruderalis. NCBI lineage: Eukaryota > Viridiplantae > Streptophyta > Marchantiopsida > Marchantiales > Marchantiaceae > Marchantia > Marchantia polymorpha. The sequence goes on from AP031357.1 coordinate 3,792,781, forward strand.
TGCCTTGAGGGTAACCCCTGTAGTATTTTTGGGAATGACAAGTGCCTGAGAATTCAAACTCTTCAATAGACTGTTGTTGTGTTACTGGAATGTTTCACAGTGAGTCCTTCAGTGCGGACCTGTGTTCTCTGCGCGTTTTGTGAGTTGAGAGTGTTGTTCACCGCGTAGGAGTGACTTCGATCCGAAGTAGGCAGTCCAAACCGGGTTTCCTACACTAGCAGCAAGCTAGTGGAAGTGTTGTAAAAGCCGGAGTTGGAAGTCACTGCCCGCAGCTTTGCCGAGTGTGCTCGTGAGAGACTTTCCCCCTGAAATCTTGAAGTAGAGGTCCTAACGGATCTCTGGGTTGTGTTTCTGTAGTTTCAGGTGTGTGTGTGTGTGTGTGTTACGCTGCACTGTGCGACCTCCGAGTGCGCTCCGAGTGGACACTTGCAGTATTTCTGGGAGTGACAGTCGCCTGAGAATTCAAACTCCTCAATAGTCTGTTAAAACGTGACACTTTGTACCCTGTGTGTTCCTCTGTCCCTGTGGGTTCGACCTTTCTACCACTATATTGCAGTTTTAGCCTTTAGTGGGTTATTACAGGCGTGTAGCGTAGTGCAGTGTAGTGCTAGGTAGGACTTAGAAGGTATAAAATAGTTCCAGGCGTTTTGCCTGGGGTTCTTTCCCATCAGAAGTTCAGATCAGGAACCCATTTCCTTTGCGTGTTTGTGTCCTTGAGTTCTGTCACCACGCACGAGGAGTTACAACTTAGCGTTCCGCATTTTGTAGCTGAAGGCCTTCGGCCGAATGTTCAGAGCTAGTACATTGGTTAGAGACTTGAGTAGTTCGGATCTGCACCTGCGGATGACTGCCGATGCTTAGAGCCAGTGACTAGTTAGATACTTGAACAGTTTCGCCCCTACACCCTCGAGTGTTTCTTTCTGATTGTACTCCTTGGGATTTTTCCCCTGAATGCCAAAGTGAAGTTTTGCTACTTCGTGTAAGCCTTGGTTGTAAATTCAGGTTACGCTGCAGCAGGTGCCTTGAGGGTAACCCCTGTAGTATTTCTGGGAATGACAAGTGCCTGAGAATTCAAACTCTTCAATAGACTGTTGTTGTGTTACTGGAATGTTTCACAGTGAGTCCTTCAGTGCGGACCTGTGTTCTCTGCGCGTTTTGTGAGTTGAGAGTGTTGTTCACCGCGTAGGAGTGACTTCGATCCGAAGTAGGCAGTCCAAACCGGGTTTCCTACACTAGCAGCAAGCTAGTGGAAGTGTTGTAAAAGCCGGAGTTGGAAGTCACTGCCCGCAGCTTTGCCGAGTGTGCTCGTGAGAGACTTTCCCCCTGAAATCTTGAAGTAGAGGTCCTAACGGATCTCTGGGTTGTGTTTCTGTAGTTTCAGGTGTGTGTGTGTGTGTGTGTTACGCTGCACTGTGCGACCTCCGAGTGCGCTCCGAGTGGACACTTGCAGTATTTCTGGGAGTGACAGTCGCCTGAGAATTCAAACTCCTCAATAGTCTGTTAAAACGTGACACTTTGTACCCTGTGTGTTCCTCTGTCCCTGTGGGTTCGACCTTTCTACCACTATATTGCAGTTTTAGCCTTTAGTGGGTTATTACAGTGAGTTCCTGATCTGCACTTCCGAAACTGGAAGAGTCCCAAGGCAAAACGCCTTGATCTACTTTATTCTCTCAAAAGATCCTAACTAGCACTACGCTATCCTATCTACCACTCGCAGCATCTGCGCGAAACCAAACTACTCTACTGCACTCAGCAGATCCGGTGCTGCGCCTCCTGCGCGCCGGACTGCTCCGCTTACTGTCTCTACCTTGCCAGTCTTCCGACCGGCTGCGTAACCCCAGGCGTCGGAGCGCTGTGGTGACTTCCGACTGCAAGTGCGCCATAGTGTCGCGCGCACCCGACAAGAAGGTTTCTAATTTTCTCGCCACTCGCCGCCGACTCCGACTGTCACCCTCCGTCAATGCCGCCGCCCGAAGCTCGAACTCCCTAAGTGTGATCCTCTCTTGAGCTGCCACCTCCCAATGGGCGTATCCTTTTAGACAACGAGTCACCTGTGCCGCCAACTCTCCTCGCGCCCTGCAGCTGCTCTCCACCTCTGCCAGTTGCATTTCTAATCCCGCACGTTGTGCCCTCAAATCCGAGCACTCGGATTGCAAGTTGCACAACTCCTCATCCTCCTTGCGGGCTCTTTGACTTTCTTCTAAGGCGCGCGTCTGGCGCGCAAGCTCGGCTGCTAGGACTTGGTTCCGTCTCCGCTCCTCCTGCAATTCCGACTCGATCTTTGCCCGTATTAGCTCTGCATCCGCCTGGCTTTTTGTCGCCGCATCCTCCCTCTGCTGCTGCAAGGCTTGGTATAGCTTCTGGGTGACCGCCAGGTGTTGTCGGAGGGCGGTGTTCCTGTCCACATATACTTGGCAACTAGAGGCCCATTTTGCCACCTTGCTCCTCGTCCTTCGCCTGATAGTCTCCACATAAGACTGCGGTTTTAAAGCACTTGCGTATTTGGATGTCTTGCGATCCAGATATCGCAGGAGTGGAACTATCTGTTCGCACAGCACCCCCGTTGGCGTTTTCTGTACCGAATCCGCTTCCTGCTCTTCCGAGCTCGTATCATCCTCAGTCTCGAGGATTTCAGTCGCCACCGAATCCCTTGGCGATTCCCTGGAACTGTGGCGCGCAGCAGCTTCCGCTGCGACTGCTGCTCCACTGCCTGCTAAAATATCCAGGGCAGTGGGAGATCCCACTGCTTGAGCCCCTGTTCCGGCTCGATCTTCGGTTTGTGAAGGGGTCGACGCCGCAGTGACTTTTGTCACTATTGCACCGCCCGCTTCTGCTGCCTGTCCTTCCGGCGCAATCTGCGCGGAAGGTGTCCTTGTTGAGGGTGCGTCCGCCGAAGGCGTCCGCACACTGGTCGTTGGCCCCATCTGTCTCGCAGTCGGCGAATCCGCCCGACTCTCTGTTGTCCGACTCGCAGTCGGCCGACCAGCAGTTGTCCGACTGGGAGTCGGATACACTCTGCGCGTCTTGACTCCACTTGGCCTGCTTGCTGGTGGCGTTCTCCCGGAAGTGCCTTCCGCCGAAGACGACCCTCTGAGGATTGTTGGCTCGTCAGCCAAACTCTCTTCTGCTTCCGGCCTGCTGTCCGGTTCAACGCGCCGTTCAGTTGGCCTTCCTTCCGCTTGTCGGCCTTCAGTCATCCGACTCGCAGTCGGCCGACTGTCAGTCCGTCCATCTCCTCCCGAAGGCCGTGGTGCCTTCTGTGCAGAGGTATCTGCCGTCTTCCCTAGAATCTGAGCGATTATCTCCTCCTGTGTGAGATTCCGCCGAGTCGGAGTTCGCCTGATCTCCTCAGTACCAGTTGGCATTTTGCGTGCTCTCTGTTTTGGTCGACTGTGAGGCTCGGGGGTGGACCGACCACGAGTCGGCGCAGCTGGCACTTCCGGCTGCCTGTCCTCCGGTCTCTCATCCCACTTCCGCTTCCGCGGAATGCGCTCACTTCGACGGTCTTCTGCTGCCCTTGCTGGGGCCGGAGCCGGAGGCGTACTGGCAGGTTCCTCGTCCGGATCCGTGTCTACTTCGGCCTCCCTCGAATATCTACCGGGATAAGTCCGGGTCAGCTGCGGAAACCGTGTTTTCTCAGCATTTGTCAAACATCCCATCGCCCGATAAAACACGATTAAGTAAGGCGATAGATGATTGAGGGTTCCCCCCTTCTCTTCTTGCGCATGTTGGCGCGTCACCTTCCACAGGAGCCGTGCCCAATGCACTGGAGCTCCTGACAACACTAGCTCCACAAACTCTACCTGCCAACCATGCATGTAAGCGGTCTTGGTCGGCTGCAATATCTGCAGCAATGCCGTCGCGACATTTCTCCGCAATCGATCCTTGTAATCCCGTGTCCGGAAACCGTTCTTGGGATGTCTGGCAACTTTGAAGAGCTCATTGTAAGAGACTTCTTCCTCCTGGGACACCTTCACGCTATCGGCCTCGAAGAGGAGATCCCCTTCCTCGCCGGCACACCTGCCCAACACCTGCGCCCAATTGCAAATGTCCCATCTCTCTGGGTGTGGGCGAAATCCGCGAGAAGGCTTGTGTCTCTCCTGCAGATACTCGCGCACCATCTCCGGACATGTCCAATTCCACCCCCATAGGAGAAAATCGAGCTTCAGCCTCAGCAGCACATCTTGAAATGCGCGTAGACCGATCTGTGGCACCCAAAGTGGAGACACTCGCAGCTGGGGAACCTTCGACATTGCGTTGCCTGCACACACAAACGTTCTCCCTTTCGCTCACGCTCTCACAATCGCCACTGCGCGTCTGCCGCTCAAGCTCTGACTGCTCACCCTCTCGGCGCTCAAGCTCAAGGTCGCTACTCGCAATTCTTTCAAGGTCCGCCAAGATCCTTGCGCAACTCGTCTCCGCACTCTCTTCTCTCACTGCAGGTCGCTCCGCCCTTGCGCGTAATCTTGGAAACTGGAAATCGCAAAGTCAAGAATGAGAGAATGAGACTGGAGCGCAGTCTTTTCTTCTCCGATTTCAAGAACGTCCAACGTTCTTACTGGTTACAACGTACGCAGCCGGCTATACGGCTTAACGGTTCGCCCTTTGCATGCGCGAATTCACGTCTCCGCACTGCGCGCATTCGCATGCTTAAACGTTGAATTCTCCCGCCGCCGCCACCTTCCGGACTCGAGTCCGCTGCAGGGTATACGTCGGCCCTGTTGTCTTTTCCTAACCCGTCCCTCACCGGAGGCGTGTCGCCGCTGGTGCGTTCATTATACGTCGGCGCCTTGCTGGAGGCGCACATCTAGTCGGAGCGAATTACGCCGGCGCGCAGTCGTACCGCTTATTTTGTCCTTTATGCCTCGTCCGTTGCCGCCGGCGCATATCCGCCAGCGTAACTCATGCCAGCGCATCCGGCCGTCAGCGCCACGTCGGAGGCGTACGTCCGACCGGCGCTTTCCTTCCATGAACAGCCGCCAAAGGCGCTTCCGACTCTGAGTTGGTTTCCTCCTATGAGCGCGTGATTCCGCCGAAGGCGCATCGCCGAGGGCGTACGGGAATCCTTTCCGGCTGTGAACCCTAGCGCGAACGGCGCATGTCCGGCTACGAGTTTTCCGACGCTCATAACTTCTCCATTCCTGATCCATCTCCGACGCTCTTGGGCTCGTTAGAACGAGCGTCCCGAGCTCTTTCTAATGCAACTTCAACCAACTGGATCTACCATGTATCCCGATTGTTATGAAGGTTTCCCCTTTCCGCGCTAGCGGCGCTTCGCCGAAGGCGCACTCATGGTCGGACGCCTTTAGAGGTCCGGGCCCTTCTCCTGACGTCTTTAGCAAAACCTCCTCCTGAGGTGTCTGCGCCGGAAGCGTAGCTTTCTTATACGCTGGAGGCGCGTGAGTAGAGACACCTCAGAAAAGGAGCTTTTGCCGAAGGCGCCGAAGACATTGGCGTTGGTATATCCGACTACGTGATTCTTTGTGTCCTCGTGACGATCTCATCAATCCACTCTATTTAGCGTACCCTTCTCTAGCTACAAACACTGCTTTGGTACTAGTTTTCTAAAATTGTTTAAATTCTGCAAAAAAAACAAAAAGTGTGTTACCACACGGAGCTTGCTCGTTTTCCGCCGTTGTCCGTCGACCATCCCGGGAGGTATGTGCGGGAGAATGAGGTCGACACTGATGCAGAGGAGTTGCCGACTTCTACTCCGTCAAGGCGGAGGGACGAAGGGAGAAATACTCCTGCACCAAGAGTGCCGCGGAAGCGGCGATGGAGAGAAGGGTCCGAAGAGGAGCAGCATCAAGAAACCACTGCTCCCATTCGACCGCGGCCGTTGTACGAATCGTACAGCCGGCCGAAGCAGAAGACGCGCAGGCTGGTGTTACCAGCCAGCAGCGCGGACACGGCGACGATTGCCATAGAGAAAGGAAGTGCGTCGCCGGAGAAGAACGAGGGAGCGCGGACGCCTGTAGGAGCAACGGACCCCGCTGCACCTTCGACGGACGAGAGGCCGCCTACGGGCCAAGGGCCTCCGGAGTTACCACGTGCGTTGCGGACAGGTGTTCTGCCTGCGCACAGGCGAGCCTCGACGGACGGGCGAGCCTCGACGGATCGGCGACCACAAGCGGACGTGGACCTACGCCTACGTGTGGGAAGAAGCAGTCCGCCTGTGCACAGGTCACCTCCACACGTGCCGCCTGTGCACAGGCAGGAATCAACCCCGTTCCAACGTAGGAAGGGGAAGGAGCCGGCGGAAGATCCGCCTACGGGACACAGGCCTTCGGGGCCAGACCCTCCGGCGCACAACGCGCCGCGATTTGCGCCTTTGGCGCCAGGGCCTTCGGGCCGAGGAGATGCGAGCAGGGAGCGTGCGGAGGCCGCACCATCGGCGGGTAATCCGCCGGTAGAAGCGCCTTCGGCGGTAGGGCCTACGGGCCAAGGGACATCGGGCGAGCGGCTCCCGGCTATGTCGCCTTTGGCGATAGACGCCTTCGGCGCTGCGCCTGCGGCGGACAAGGCGCCGGCATTTGCGCCTGCGCACAGGCCAGGCACAGCCCCCGCGCAGGACCGATCGAGGGAGCAGCACCTGACGGAGGAGCGGATTGACTATCCGCGGGACGAAATTTTGGTGCGCGATGCGCAATCAAACCCCGCGCAGACACCCTCCGCTCTATCGCCTTCGGCGGCGGACGTCGGCGGCAGAGAGGATACGATTGAAGACCGACAAGCGGGCGACGGGGATGTAGCACGGCCACATTCGCCCACCGCCTTAGACATTTTGGCGAAGAGCAGCGAGGCTGCAGCGGTGCCTTCGCAGGCAGCACACGTCGACGACGTGCAGCCCCACTCGGGACAGTCGCCAACGCAATCAATGGCGACTGAAATCCTCAACTCGGATGATGACGACGGAGGCTCCACCGAAGCACTGTCGGGAGCAGGGGATACCGAGGAGGAGGAGGAGCAAATTGTTGGAGCGCCGGCGGCGGCGCTCTCTGAGCAGGTGATACCGTTGCTGAAGTACTTGGATCGCAAATTCGATAAATACGCCGATCCACTTCAGCCGGGATCTTACATCGAATTAGTGCGCAGGCGGACTCGCACTAAAGTCCACACTAGCAAGCTACTAGCTAGGGTGGATCAGGAGTTGAAGGAACTGAGGGAGAAGCATGCCTGTTTATGGGGGCAGTACAACCTTGAGAGGAAATCGCACGCCCTCGACAGGATGCGGAAGGAGCGATTGGAAGAGCTCACCAGGGATGTGGTGCAGACCACGCAGGATTTGATGTCTGAGAAAACTCAGAATCAGATTCTGTAAGAGGAGCTCGTGCGACAGACGCGTTTGTTGGCGGAGTGTCAGCTCGCACGGCAGGCGGATGAGGATTTAATCCGCAGACTACAGTCAGAGTGTGGTGAATTGAGAGCGCAGCGTGCGGAGGCCGAATCGCAGTTAGTGGTAATTGAAGAGTATCGCAGGCGAGAGGCAGATCGCACGAAGGAGAAGACGGCGAGGCGTGTCGCCCACTGTCTCAAGGGCTACGCCCACTGGGAAGTGGCGGCGCAGGAGAAACTCACACTGCGTGAGTTTGAACTTCGCGCAGCAGGGTTGTTGGCAGGCGACAGCAGGAGTCGGCGGAAGGTAGCGAAGAAGCTAGACGCTATTCTGTCGAAGGCGCGGGATACCATGTCCATCCTCGAGGTGGAGGTGTCCGCGGCGTTGCAGCGGTTGGGACTGCGCAGTCGAGCGGAAGACTGGCAGGGTAGGGAGTTAGTGCGCGGCAATCCGTCGCGCAGGAGACGTAGCACCGGTTCCACGGAGTGTAGTGTAGCGTGGTTCCGTGCAGGCGTGTAGCGTAGTGCAGTGTAGTGCTAGTTAGGACTTAGAAGGTATAAAATAGTTCAAGGCGTCTTGCCTTGGGTTCTTTCCCAATTTCGGAAGTGCAGATCAGGAACTCATTTTCTCTGCGTGTTTGTGTCCTTAGTTCTGTCACCACGCACGAGGAGCTACACCTTAGCGTTCCGCATTGTGTAGCTGAAGGCCTTCGGCCGAATGTTCAGAGCTAGTACATTGGTTAGAGACTTGAGTAGTTCGGAGCTACACCTGCGGGTGATTGCCGATGCTCGGAGCGAGTGACTAGTTAGATACTTGAATAGTTTCGCCCCTACACCTTCTGATTGTTTCTGATTGTACTCCTTCGGGATTTTTCTCCTGAATGCCAAAGTGAAATTTTGCTACTTCGTGTAAGCCTTGGTTGTAAATTCAGGTTACGCTGCAGCAGGTGCCTTCAGGGTAACCCCTGTAGTATTTCTGGGAATGACAAGTGCCTGAGAATTCAAACTCTTCAATAGACTGTTATTGTGTTATTGAAATGTTTCTCAGTGAGTCCTTCAGTGCGGACCTGTGTTCTCTGCGCGTTTTGTGAGTTGAGAGTGTTGTTCACCGCGTATGAGTGACTTCGATTCGAAGTAGGCAGTCCAAACCGGGTTTCCTACACTAGCAGCAAGCTAGTGGAAGTGTTGTAAAAGCCGGAGTTGGAAGTCACTGCCCGCAGCTTTGCTGAGTGTACCCTTGAGAGACTTTCCCCCTGAAATCTTGAGTAGAGGTCCTAACGGATCTCTGGGTTGTGTTTCTGTAGTTTCAGGAGTGTGTGTGTGTGTGTGTGTGTGTTACGCTGCACTGTGCGACCTCCGAGTGCGCTCCGAGTGGACACTTGCAGTATTTCTGGGAGTGACAGTCGCTTGAGAATTCAAACTCCTCAATAGTCTGTTAAACGTGACACTTTGTACCCTGTGTGTTCCTCTGTCCCTGTGGGTTCGACCTTTCTACCACTATATTGCAATTTTAGCCTTTAGTGGGTTATTACAAATGACAAGTGCTTAAGAATTCAAACTCTTCAATAGACTATCATGGTGTGCTACTGGATCTTTTCTCAGTTGATTCTCTCAGTTGGACCTGTGTTCTCTGCGCATTTTGTGAGTTGAAAGTGTTGTTCACCGCGTGTGAGTGACTTCGATCCAAAGTAAGAAGTCCAATCCGGGTTCCCTGTGCTAGCAGAAACTAGTGGAAGGGTTGTAAAAGCCGGAGTTGGGAGTCACTACCCGCAGATCCGCTGAGTGTATTAGCGAGAGACTTTCCCCCTGAAATCTTAAGTAGAGGTCCTAACCGACCTCTGAGTTGTGTTTCTATAGTTTCAGGTGTGTATGTGTGTGTGTTGAGTGAACTACGCTGCACTGTGCGACCTCCGAGTGAACACTTGCAGTATTTCTGGGAGTGACAGTCGCCTGAGAATTCAAACTCTTCAATTGTCTGCTAAATGTGACACTTTGTACTCTGTGTGTTGCCTCTGTCCCTGTGGGTTCGACTTTTCTACCACTATATTGTAGTTTTAGCCTTTGGTGGATTATTACACTTATCTGCAAAAATATCTAATATTGTTGAGGTTCACTCTATTGTACATAACTTGTAACGTGCTCTGATACCAATTGTAAAGATAGAATCTAAAAATCATCAATGACAAAACATTCAGGCTAACAATCAACGAGAGTAATAAATGTATAATGTGTTTCATCTTGAAGATTACGTTCACAAGGGAAGAGCACCGTGACATTGTACCGAACATTTTGTCTGGTAATACACAGACCTTAGATATATATATCCAACACCGGAGACCAACCTAGCTATAAATAACTAGAACCTGAGGTCATTTCTCAACTGAAGTTAACCTCAACAAGTCCCTCAGAACTATGACAATGACATGGCCTAACACTAAAATCTTCTTGTTGTCTTTAGCAACTATTTCCACGCATTGAGATCCACAAAGAATGCACGCTTGACATTCCTCACAATGCAATTTGGTTGGAGAGACGTACATAGGAATGATTCCTTGTAGCAATCAATCACAAATTCTTTCCGAGTTGTTGTTCTACTTTTCAATAAGGAATCTAATACTTTTGACTTATCATGATCATAAGGATGAAACCTTAACCAAAATTAGATCAAGAAAAATAATGTTATCAAAAATTTGACACACTATGGTTCATGAAGCTCATGTACAAGATATAAATCTAGCTTCAATTTCAGGATTTCTTTTTTAATCAGTTTTTGTTATCTATGATCGATTTCTTGATATGAAGAGTACATTTTACGAACTCCTTGAACTTGAGTAGCTGCTTTAGCTACTACTAGATAATTTACAGGTTAGTGCAGTCAGTAATATCATTTGATGTTGAGAGAGTACCTTCACTCCATATTAGTTTCAAACGTGGCATCTTGGAAAAAATTAAGATTTTCAACCAATTTATTGTTTCAATCTTCTTAATCTTTGATATTAAGCAGGAAAATTTGCATATAGTGTATCTCTGATGACCGTTAGAGCTGTCAGCCAACATATTTGTAAACAATGGAGTGCTATGAATTCCGATGGTACTATTCAAGCATTTTATTCATCTGTTTGTAATAACCCACTAAAGGCTAAAACTGCAATATAGTGGTAGAAAGGTCGAAACCACAGGGACAGAGGAACACACAGGGTACAAAGTGTCACGTTTTAACAGACTATTGAGGAGTTTGAATTCTCAGGCGACTGTCACTCCCAGAAATACTGCAAGTGTCCACTCGGAGCGCACTCGGAGGTCCCACAGTGCAGCGTAACACACACACACACACACCTGAAACTACAGAAACACAACCCAGAGATCCGTTAGGACCTCTACTTCAAGATTTCAGGGGGAAAGTCTCTCGCGAGCACACTCGGCAAAGCTGCGGGCAGTGACTTCCAACTCCGGCTTTTACAACACTTCCACTAGCTTGCTGCTAGTGTAGGAAACCCGGTTTGGACTGCCTACTTCGGATCGAAGTCACTCCTACGCGGTGAACAACACTCTCAACTCACAAAACGCGCAGAGAACACAGGTCCGCACTGAAGGACTTACTGTGAAACATTCCAGTAACACAACAACAGTCTATTGAAGAGTTTTAATTCTCAGGCACTTGTCATTCCCAGAAATACTACAGGGGTTACCCTCAAAGCACCTGCTGCAGCGTAACCTGAATTTACAACCAAGGCTTACACGAAGTAGCAAAACTTCACTTTGGCATTCAGGGGAAAAATCCCAAGGGAGTACAATCAGAAAGAAACACTCGAAGGTGTAGGGGCGAAACTGTTCAAGTATCTAACTAGTCACTGGCTCTGAGCATCGGCAGTCACCCGCAGGTACAGATCCGAACTACTCAAGTCTCTAACCAATGTACTAGCTCTGAACATTCGGCCGAAGGCCTTCAGCTACAAAATGCGGAACGCTAAGTTGTAACTCCTCGTGCGTGGTGACAGAACTCAAGGACACAAACACGCAAAGGAAATGGGTTCCTGATCTGCACTTCTGATGGGAAAGAACCCCAGGCAAAACGCCTGGAACTATTTTATACCTTCTAAATCCTAACTAACACTACACTGCACTACGCTACACGCCTGCACGGAACCACGCTACACTACACTCCGCGGAACCTGTACTACGTCTCCTGCGCGACCGACTGCCGCGCACTAGCTCCCTACCCTGCCACTCTTCCGCTCGACTACGCAGTCCCAACCGCTGCAACGCCGCGGACACCTCCCCCTCGAGGGCGGACATGGTATCCTGTGCCTTCGACAGAAAGGCCTCGAGCTTCTTCGCTACCTTCCGCCGACTCCTACTGTCGCCTGACAACAACCCGGCTGCGCGCAATTCAAACTCACGCAGTGTGAGTTTCTCCTGCGCCTTCACTTCCCAGTGGGCGTAGCCCTTGAGACAGTGGGCGACTCGCCTCGCCGTCTCCACCTTCGTGCGATCCGCCTCCTTCCTGCGATCCTCTTCAATGGTCACTAATTGCGATTCGGCTTCGGCACGTTGCGCTCTCAATTCGCCACACTCTGACTGTAACCTGCGGATTAATTCTTCATCCGCCTGCCGTGCGAGCTGACATTGTTCCAACAACCGCGTCTGTCGCACGAGCTCCTCTGACAAAATCCGATTCTGGGCCTGCTCAGAGTTGAGTGCTTCCTTGACCTTCACCTGCTCCTTGGTGAGCTCGCCCAGTTTCTCATCCTTCATCTTCTCGGAGTGCTTGTAGAACTTCTGATTAAGCTTGTACTGTCCCCACAAGCACTCATGCTTCTCCTTCAAGTCCCTCAACTCCTGGTCCACTCTAGCTAATAGCTTGCTGGTGTGGACTTTAGTGCGAGTCCTCCTGCGCACTAACTCGATGTAAGATCCCGGCTGGAGTGGGTCGGCGTATTTATCGACCTTGCGATCCAAGTACCGCAGCAACGGAATCACCTGCTCAGAGAGCGCCGCCGCCGGCGCTCCAACAATTTCCTCCTCCTCCTCCTCGGTGTCTTCTGCTCCTGACATTTCTTCCGTGGAGCCCCCGTCGTCATCATCCGAGTGGAGAATTTCAGTCGCCATTGATTGCGTTGGCGACTGCCCCGAGTGGGGCTGCACGTCCTCGACGTGTGCTGCCTGCGAAGGCACGGCTGCAGCCTCGCTGCTCGTCGCCAAAATGTCTAAGGCGGAAGGCGAATGTACCCGAGCGGCATCCCCGTCGCTTACTTGTTGATTGCCTCCCGCATTCTCTCTGTCGCCGTCGTCCGTCGCCGAAGGCGATCGAGCGGAGGGTGGCTGCGCGGGATTGGATTGCGCATCGCGCATCGAGATGTCGTCCCGCGGACAGTCACTCCGCTCCTCCGTCTGCTGCTCCCTTGATCGGTCCGTGGGGGCTGTGCCCGGCCCGTGCGCAGGCGCATTTGCCGGCGCCTTGTCCGTCGCAGGCGTAGCGCCGCGGACATCTATCGCCGAAGGCGACATGGCCGGGGGCCGCACGCCCGATGTTCCTTGGCCTATAGGCCCTACCGCCGAAGGCGCATCTATCGGCGGACTTTCCGCCGACGGTGCGGCCTCCGCACGCTCTCTGCTCGTATCTCCTCGGCTCGAAGGCCCTGGCGCCGAAGGCGCGAATTGCGGCGCGTGGTGCGCCGGAGGGTCTGGCCCCGAGGGCCGGTGTCTCGTAGGCGGTTCTTCCGCCGGCTCCTTCCCCTTCCTACGTTGGAACGGGGGTGATTCTTGCCTGTGCACAGGCGGCACGTGTGGAGGTGTCCTGTTCACAGGCGACCTGTGCACAGGCGACCTGTGCACAGGTGAGCGCCTGTGCACAGGCGGACTGCTCCTTCCCACGCGTAAGCGTAGATCCACGTCCACTTGTGTTCGCCGGTCCGCGGAGGCTCGTCCGTCCGCGGAGGTTCGCCTGTGCGCAAACGGAACATCTGTCCGCATCGCACGTGGTAACTCCGGAGGCCCTTGGCCCGTAGGCGGCCTCTCTCCCGACGAGGTTGCAGCGTGGCCCGTCGCTCCTGCGGTCGTCCGCGCTTCTTCTCGCCTCTCTGGCGACGCACTTCCTATCTCCGTCGCAATCGTCGCCGTCTCTGCACTGTCAGCTGGTAACACCAGTCTGCGTGCCTTCTGCTTCGGCCGGCTGTATGGCTCGCACAGCGGCCGCGGTCGAATGGAAGCAGAGGGTTCTTGATGCTGCTCCTCTTCGGACTCTTCCCTCCATCGCCGCTTCCGCGGCACTCGCGCTGCAGGAGTGTGTCGCCCTTCGTCCCTCCGTCTTGATGGGGTAGAAGTCGGTGACTCCTCTGCGTCAGTATCGACCTCGTTCTCCCGCACATACTTCCCGGGATGGTCGATGGACAATGGCGGAAAATGTTCAAGCTCTGCCGCTGTCAAACAATTCCGCTGTCGATAAAAATTGATGAGGAAAGGAGAAAGATGGTTTAGAGTTCCCCCCTTCTCTTCAAACGCGTGCTGTCGCATCACCCTGTGCAGGATGCTCGCCCAGTGAATTGGGGTTCCCTCGATGACGCACTCCACAAAAGAGACCTGCCACAATGTGATGTAGCAGGCGCGGTGCGGCTGTAGTAATTGCATCAGCGCCGCGGACAAAGTCCGGCGAAATCGATCTTTGTAATCACGGGTCCTGTACCCATTCTTGGTAGACCTCCCGGTCTTGAACAGCTCCACAAATTGCGCTTCTTCTTGCTTGGTCACCTTGATGCTCTCGCTGTCGAAAAGGAGATGCCCTGGCATGCCAGCCCATCTTCCCAACGCCTGCGCCCAATCTTGGACTGTCCACCGGTCAACATGCGGACGCAATCCGCGCGAGGGTGGTCCCTGTGGCTCTAGCCACTCGCGCACCATATTCGCGCAGATGTAATTCCATCCCCATAGCAAGAAATCGAGCTTTCTTGCTATTAAGCGCTCCTCGAAAGCGCGCAGCCCGTTCTGCGGCAGGCGAAGTGGCACCATCCGCAATCTGCTCGGTCTCGTCATTGCGTTCCTGGGGTTCGCTCGCCCGCTCATTCTACTTCCGCACTGTCCGCGTTTCTTTCTCTCTCGGCAAACTCTAATCGCTCTCAATTCCAAATCACGCGTACTCACTTCTCCCTCAATCAACAAGAAATCTCCTGTGTGACGACGTCGAGAATGGTCCGCAGCCAGCAGATGGATGCGCGCAGCGCGCACAAGAGATTGGAATCGCGAATTCAAGAATGGGACGCTCTCCGCCGCCCGGTCGAAGGTCATGGTCGGCTCTTGGTCGTGAAGAACGTCTCGCTTGATGGCCGCGCCGGCTGTACGCTGGAACGGTCTTCGCTCTCACGCGCGGCTTCACGCTCCGCCGTCGTCGATTAAACTCTCACGCTCGAATTGGCGGATTTGAACTCCGCGAGCGTGTCACCCTGCGGACATGGGGGCGTAGCGCCGAAGGCGAGTTTTCCGCCTTGCGCGGTACATTTGTTCGTACCGCCCTTCGGCCAATCTCCTTCTGCCTTGACGCGTGCGTCCGCATGTCGGACAAAAATTCAACTCCTGCCTGTGCGCAGGCAGGAGCCTCGGCGGATCCTCCGCCGGTGCGGAACTCCAGCCTCCTGTGCACATGCGTTCGCCTGTGCGCAGGCGAAGTCCGTCCGCGGCGCTGCGCTGGCGCGGAAGGCGTTGACCGTGGTCAGCCGTCTCCGTCCAGTCTGTCCGTTCCTTGTCTCTCCGTCGGCGCTTCCGCCGCCGCAACTCCGTCCGTCCAAGAGCGCATCCACCCGTGCCGTCCGCACGGTCCGTACCTGTTGGATTACTCTGGCGGCTCTTCCGACGTACGCGGCGCCGCGCTGGCGCGGAAGGCGCCGTACACTTTCTACCTCACAAGGCGCATTTCTAGGGCCCAAGGCGGATTTTCCGCCGACGCCGAAGTGCCTGTGCGCAGGCGAACGCCTGTGCGTAGGCGGACTTCGCGCCTTCCCTAACCCTACTTCGCCTGTGCACAGGCGAACGCCTTCGTCTGTGCATAGGACAAAACTTGAATCCCCCTTCCGCGTAGGCGGAATTCGCGCCGGTGGCGAACTCCTTCCGCCGTAGGCGACCGCCTCCGTTTCTTCCAGTAGCGATAACTCCCTAAGTCCTTGTCCGTTCCAAGCGTTCTTGGGCTCGTTAGAATCAGCGCGTCGAGCTCTGTCCAACGGCACCCTAACTTGGTCAAGGCGCCCGAGGGTTGACCTAATTACGGGGGTTTCCCTACAGCCGCGGACGCAACCTCCGAAGGCGGGTTTTGCGCCTTGCGCCGTAGAGATCCTAACTGCGGAGCTCGCAGGGAGGGTGGTGCCTGTGCGTGCTGCGGCACCCCAAATCCCAGATTCTACAAGATCCCTCGAGAATCCCCGCGATCTTCCGGATTCACTCTGTTTTGATGTACCGAAGGCTATTTACAATGCTGCCAGGGTACAGTTTTTCAAAAATGTTTTAATTTCCTCAAAATTGCCAAAAGTGGGGTACCACATGCCCCCCTCCTCAATTGTGAGCGCCCACGCGAACACTCACATGTGGTATTTCTTCAACCGCCACCCGTTCACTCGGGTGCTTAACAAATCGCCGGCCAGGTCCGCAAGTTGGATGGATCCATTCGGGAAGACTTCGACAACCCTGTAAGGTCCCATCCACCTTAGGTGCAGTTTGCCTGGGAATCAGGCATGCCTGCTGTCATAGAGCAATGCCAAATCACCCGCCTGCAGGAGTACCGGTTTGATCTTTTTATCGTATCTCTCCTTTCGGCGGAGCTGGATTTTCCTGGTGCGATCTTCGGCGTCTCGTCTCCTCTCATCCAGCAGCATGACTTCCTGTAGCCTGTAGAGCTGACTCTCCTCTGCGCCCATCCTCTGCAAATCCAACGTTCGTTGGGTGGGTACTTCAAATTCGATCGGGAGGATCGGGTGTTGCCCATACACCAGAAAGTATGGTGTCTGTTTGGTCGTGATCTTCTCAGCTGTGCGGTACGCCCATAGAGCGGCTGCTAGCTTCGTATCCCAGTCGTGAGCGTGATTCACCGTGACCTTGAGTAGTATTTTACACAGCAGTCCATTGGACTTCTCCGTCAGTCCATTTGCCTTGGGATTGTACGGAGTAGTCTTCCGGTGCTTGACGTGGAAATACCGTGTCAGGTCTTCGATGATCTGATTCAGAAAATGCGTGCCCCGGTCGCTGACTAGCTCTAAGGGACATCCGTAGCGTGTGATGATCGACTCAAACAAGAATGCTGCCACTGTGGCAGCATCATCCTTTCTGGTGGCTCTGGCCTCTACCATTTTGGTGGCGTAGTCCGTTGCTACCAGAATGTAGCGCCTTCGTGTACTTCTAGTCACTGGTTGTATCGGCCCTACAAAGTCAATACCCCACTTTTCGAAAGGTGCTAGAGGCATGATGGGAGTCAGGGGCCATCGTGTTGTAGGCGTCGGTCTCCCCGTCCTCTGGCAACTGTCGCACTTGCGGATGTAATCGAGAACATCCTTAAACATGGTCGGCCACCAATATCCCGCATTTAGGATCTTTGTGACCGTGTTCCTGGTGGCATAGTGTCCACCCGCCTCCTCTGTGTGCATCGCACTCACTATTCTTGTTACTTCTGATTCCTCCAGGCATCTGCATAAGCGCTCATCCGCCATCTTCTTGAACAAAACCCCCTGCTGGAGTTGGTACGGGCCTGCCTTATGAATAAAGACAGTTCGCTGTTCCAAATCCATGCCTTCGGGACACTGGAGGGTTAGCAGATATCGATACAGGTCGGCATAGCGGGACTCATGTCCTGCAGACAACTGAAATAACTCTTCATCTGGAAAATCGTCCACCAATTCCTCCTCTGTCGGCTGTGTCCATAATCGGGACAAGTAATCCGCATTTTCGTGGTGCACCCCTTTCCTGGTCTGGACTGTGTAGGTGAACTCTTGTAGTAACAACACCCACCTGGCGATCCGACCGGATAGGTCGGCTTTCTTGACTAGGTGTTGCAATGCGTAGTGGTCCACATGGAACACAAACTCGTAGCAGATTAGGTAGTGACGGAACTTTTTACAGGAGTACACCATCCCCAACGCTTCTCTCTCCGTCGTGGTGTACTTCCGCTCCGCTAGAGACAGCTGTCGGCTCGCGAAGTAGATCGGGTAGTCCTTTTTGTTGTCATCCTTTTGACTCAGTACTACACCGATGGCGAATGCCGAAGTGTCAACGTAAACATGGAATGGTCGATTCCAGTCTGGACTCCTTAGTACGGGAGCAGTCGTGAGTTTCGCTTTCAGAGCTTCAAATGCTGTCTGCTGGTTCGCACCCCAAGCATAAGGCTCGTCCTTCTTCAACAACTTGGTCAGGTCCGCCGCCAGTATTGCATACATGTGTATGAATCTTCGGTAGTAGCCCACATGACCCAGGAATGCTCGCAGCTCTCTTAGATTCGTGGGTGGCTCAAGCTCGAGTATAACCTTGACCTTCTCGACGTCCACCGCAATGCCTTCTGCCGAGACCCGATGACCCAACAAGATCCCACTAGTCATGAAGAAAAAGCACTTCTCGGGATGCAGTGATAAACTGCTCTCTCTACATTTATCGAAGGTCTGCTTCAAGTGACTTAGGTGTTCAGACCGCTTTCCGAAGACACAGAAGTCATCTATGAATATCTCGAGGAACTTCCTCAGTTGTTCCTGAAAGATATTGGTCATCATCCGTTGAAAGGTGGCAGGCGCGTTGCACAGACCGAAGGGCATCTTGTGGTATGCGTAAGTTCCCCAGTCGGTTGTGAACGTAGTTTTATCCTTGTCCTGTTCACGGATAGACACCTGATTGTAACCTGAGAACCCATCCAGGAAGCTATAACATTCATGTCCTGCGACATGGTCTAGAATGGCATCCGTGAATGGTAACGGGTGATGATCCTTGCGTGTTGCTGCATTCAACTTCCGGAAATCCTGACACACTCGTATCTTACCCGTCAACTTCTTGGGTACGATAACAATCGGCGACACCCACTCGCTGCTGAGCACAGGGTAAATAATACCAGCGCTCAAGTACTTATCTATCTCCTCTTTCACTAGCAAGGAGTACTTTGGGTTGAGGCGATACTGGCGCTGTCGTATGGGTACTGAGTCGTCCAGTAAATCGATACGGTGTTCCCCATACCGTGCGGGTATCCCCTTCATGTCCTCGATCTTCCAGGCGAAGACGTCGACATAGTGGCTAAGGAACGCCTGTACTTTCCTTAGCTCGTCTCCTCTCACTGCGCTTGATACCTTCAAGCACTTGCCGGGACTGAGTTGTACTTCGTGACAGTCACTAGGGTCGACAATGCCCTCAGTGTGACTCGTCTCACTCCTTCCCAGTCCCACAGTTAATTGCTATTCGTCTTCCGGCTGAATAGCTTCCGTCTCTTCTTCTTCTTCCACCGAGCAGCATGCGACGAATCCCACGAAGTAATCGGATTCGGTACCACTGGAATCCGATCGCGCGGTCGACTCACTGTCCTCGCCCGATGTGTAACCTGCACTTGTCGATGGGGTCTCTCCTTCGTGCCTGACCCTATTCCAGGGCACCGTAATGGTTTTGGTCGGTTCCGAAGGATGAGGAAACTTAAGGCGATGTCTTCGCCAGTCACATCTGACTTGTGCACCATATAGCCATGGTCGCCCGAGCAGAACGTCATAGCCCTGCTTCATCATCGGCTGAAGGATGATATACGTCAACCGAAAGTCCGCACCCCCGATGGTTGTCTTGACATTGCGCAGCATACCTGCAGGCATTCTCCGCGTCTGATCCGCTAATCTCAACACACGCTTCGAGGGTTCGTATTGACTGAACCCCAAGGCTCTCGCTGTATCCTCCGTCATTATGTTGACTCCTGATCCAGAGTCGATTGGCACTCTGCGTACACAACATCCTGCTATCTCCACATCGATCTCGGGTGGCCCTTGGTCTTCGCTCTCCACTTGATATACTTGAGAAGATGTGGATGCGCGCGGCTTCCGCGGATGCCGTAGCGAAAGCATCAACATTCTCCGATACGTCTTATTGTCCTCCAAGAGCTGCTTGAACGTGATGTTCACTTTTCGACTCCCGAGATCTTCAACCAAATCATAGTGGGCGCGTTGGGTCGCCGGGGTCGGCGACGCTCTGCGAGGTTCCACGGTGGCTGCCAACTTCGCCCCAAGGGAGGATGTCAAGTCTGGCCGCGGTGGGTCCTTTTGCGTGCGGATCGCTTCCTTCAACAGGTTGGTTACCTCGTTGCGGATATCCGGAGCATAGTCCCGTTTCAGTAGGCGCACTGGCTCGTCCTCGACTGCTGTCTGGGGGCGCACTGCTGGTGCCTCCCGCGTAGCCGAAGACTTCCGAGCAGGTCGCGAGTCGGACTTGCTGGATGTCTTCTCCTTTCCTTTTCCCGTCCGGTCGGCGGTTCTCCGTTCGTGCTTGCGAGTGTCACGCTCTTGCTCCTTGGATTTCTTGGAGCTACGAGTTTCGACCCGTGCGCACATAACCTCTTCAGCCGGCCATTCTTCGTCTTCGCCATCCCCGTCTGAACCTACTTCGACCTGGTTAACTTGCACGTCCTCCTTGGCAGGAGTGTTCACAAATCGTACCACTGGCCGAGGGACTGGTGGCTGATCACACTCTGGCGCAGTGTGCCCGACCTTCTTGCAATTACTACATGTCGGAGCATAATCGTTTCGCCTTTTTGGATGGGGACACTGCGGTGAGAAGTGCCCAACTTCCCCGCAATTATAACAAGCTCGCGGTGGCGGTGGGTCAAACGTCCCTGGAGGTGCTCTCCGCCTCACAGGTACCGTAGTGGCCCGATCCACCGGAATATATCGTGGGACTTGCATTGCTGAGACTGCAGGAGGGGTAGGCACCGACTGGACGGCGTAGGCTGTCTCTTCGCTAGCCTCTCCATAGTACTGAGGGTGCTCTCCATAGTACGGTTGCGCCCACTCTACTGCGTTGACTGGATATGACGGCCGGGTGGTAAGGCACTCGGTGTTTGCATGTCCCACCGCCCCGCACGTAGTACACCATAAGTTCGCTCGCACCCTCCCGGGTGATTTTTTGCGATCATGCCCGCCTACCACTTGAACCTTGAGATCGGCGAAGTCCTTCACAAGGGTCTCCATCTTCGAAGCTATATCTCCCGGCGCTCTGTCCGTAGTCACTCGTCGGATGCCCTTTTTCTTCGCTGACCCATGCTTCTTCCTCTTCTTCTCCTCCTCCGACGATGAGGTTTCCTCTTCTTCGGATGAAGAACGGTTCTCGTCCGAAGACGATTCCTCCGATGACGGAGTTGTACCTCTACGCCGTCTTCGCCCTCCTCTCGGTTTGCGCTCCTTCGACTCCCGTCTCTCTCTCCCTCTTCGGTTGAGAGTGGAAGTTTCGAAGGCTTCTGCCGATGCAATCACATCCTCAATTGTGTCGCACTTGCTGCGTCGGCAAAAAGTCTCCATCTCCCGAGTTAACCCGGTCACGTACCAATCCACAGCTTGTTGTACCGAGAAAGGGGACCCTGGTCCTGTTTTCGGTATTCTGTCGAGGAGGTCCAGAAATCTCTCAGTGTAGTCACGCAGACTCTCCTTCTTCTCTCGCTGCAAATTACGTAACTTCGTCAAAACCTGGCTGTCGTAGCCGAGCTCGCGAAAGCGGCGAAGGAACTTCTCCTTCAGCTGGGCCCATGTTGTCAACCCAGTCGGATCGATGCTCTCGTGATTATACCAACTCCTCGCTTTCTTCCGCAGAAGGCTTGGAAAGATCCTTAGTCGGTCGTCGTCTGCGATCTCGCGATTGGCAATGGACACCGACTCGAATAACTTGATGTATGAATCTGCATCGTCGTCATCCCCACTCCCTTTGTACTTCGGGTAGGAATGTTTAGTAATCGGCTGAGGTAGCCGCACATTGGCTTGTCCGTCCGCCATCGGTGTGTCTGTCGACGGTTCTCGGGCGGTCGGTTCTACTTCACTAGGCGGGTCCGTGCAGGGAATATCTAGTAGAACTGTAAGCACCAAGTTTGGTTCCGAGTCGTCGGGGGTAGGTTCCCCAAGGATGTCGGCCGAACTAGGCTTAGGTACTCTTTTTGGTGTTTTCTTGGTTTGACGCCGTGTCTCTTCCACGGCCTTCTCTGAATCTCGTCGGAACTTGCGGACAGCTCTAGCACTTAGGTTGCTCCCGCCAGCCCCAGTCGACATTCACCGAGCATGGCTGCTCGTAAAAACCCCGGTGTTGACGCAACTGTCCCCGGCAGCGGCGCAAAAAAGAAGTTGTCGGCTTCTTATGTAATAACCCACTAAAGGCTAAAACTGCAATATAGTGGTAGAAAGGTCGAACCCACAGGGACAGAGGAACACACAGGGTACAAAGTGTCACGTTTTAACAGACTATTGAGGAGTTTGAATTCTCAGGCGACTGTCACTCCCAGAAATACTGCAAGTGTCCACTCGGAGCGCACTCGGAGGGCGCACAGTGCAGCGTAACACACACACACACACACCTGAAACTACAGAAACACAACCCAGAGATCCGTTAGGACCTCTACTTCAAGATTTCAGGGGGAAAGTCTCTCGCGAGCACACTCGGCAAAGCTGCGGGCAGTGACTTCCAACTCCGGCTTTTACAACACTTCCACTAGCTTGCTGCTAGTGTAGGAAACCCGGTTTGGACTGCCTACTTCGGATCGAAGTCACTCCTACGCCGTGAACAACACTCTCAACTCACAAAACGCGCAGAGAACACAGGTCCGCACTGAAGGACTCACTGTGAAACATTCCAGTAACACAACAACAGTCTATTGAAGAGTTTTAATTCTCAGGCACTTGTCATTCCCAGAAATACTACAGGGGTTACCCTCAAAGCACCTGCTGCAGCGTAACCTGAATTTACAACCAAGGCTTACACGAAGTAGCAAAACTTCACTTTGGCATTCAGGGGAAAAATCCCAAGGGAGTACAATCAGAAAGAAACACTCGAAGGTGTAGGGGCGAAACTGTTCAAGTATCTAACTAGTCACTGGCTCTGAGCATCGGCAGTCACCCGCAGGTACAGATCCGAACTACTCAAGTCTCTAACCAA
Source organism: Marchantia polymorpha subsp. ruderalis (assembly GCA_037833965.1). NCBI lineage: Eukaryota > Viridiplantae > Streptophyta > Marchantiopsida > Marchantiales > Marchantiaceae > Marchantia > Marchantia polymorpha. The sequence goes on from AP031357.1 coordinate 3,815,230, forward strand.
TGTACTAGCTCTGAACATTCGGCCGAAGGCCTTCAGCTACAAAATGCGGAACGCTAAGTTGTAACTCCTCGTGCGTGGTGACAGAACTCAAGGACACAAACACGCAAAGGAAATGGGTTCCTGATCTGCACTTCTGATGGGAAAGAACCCCAGGCAAAACGCCTGGAACTATTTTATACCTTCTAAATCCTAACTAACACTACACTGCACTACGCTACACGCCTGCACGGAACCACGCTACACTACACTCCGCGGAACCTGTACTACGTCTCCTGCGCGACCGACTGCCGCGCACTAGCTTCCTACCCTGCCACTCTTCCGCTCGACTACGCAGTCCCAACCGCTGCAACGCCGCGGACACCTCCCCCTCGAGGGCGGACATGGTATCCTGTGCCTTCGACAGAAAGGCCTCGAGCTTCTTCGCTACCTTCCGCCGACTCCTACTGTCGCCTGACAACAACCCGGCTGCGCGCAATTCAAACTCACGCAGTGTGAGTTTCTCCTGCGCCTTCACTTCCCAGTGGGCGTAGCCCTTGAGACAGTGGGCGACTCGCCTCGCCGTCTCCACCTTCGTGCGATCCGCCTCCTTCCTGCGATCCTCTTCAATGGTCACTAATTGCGATTCGGCTTCGGCACGTTGCGCTCTCAATTCGCCACACTCTGACTGTAACCTGCGGATTAATTCTTCATCCGCCTGCCGTGCGAGCTGACATTGTTCCAACAACCGCGTCTGTCGCACGAGCTCCTCTGACAAAATCCGATTCTGGGCCTGCTCAGAGTTGAGTGCTTTGTGGTACCCCACTTTTGGCAATTTTGAGGAAATTAAAACATTTTTGGAAAACTGTACCCCGGCAGCATTGTAAATAGCCTTCGGTACATCAAAACAGAGTGAATCCGGAAGATCGCGGGGATTCTCGAGGGATCTTGTAGAATCTGGGATTTGGGGTGCAGTAGTAAGGTCAGGCACCACCCTCCCTGCGAGCTCCGCAGTTAGGATCTCTACGGCGCAAGGCGCAAAACCCGCCTTCGGAGGTTGCGTCCGCGGCTGTAGGGAAACCCTCGTAATTAGGTAACCCTCGGGCGCCTTGACCAACTTAGGATCCCGTTGGAAAGAGCTCGACGCGCTGATTCCAACGAGCCCAAGAACGCTTGGAACGGACGAGGACTTAGGGAGTTATCGCTACTGGAAGAAACGGAGGCGGTCGCCTGCGGCGGAAGGAGTTCGCCACCGGCGCGAATTCCGCCTGCGCGGAAGGGGGATTCAAGTTTTGTCCTATGCGGCGGACGAAGGCGTTCGCCTGTGCACAGGCGAAGTAGGGTTAGGGAAGGCGCGAAGTCCGCCTACGCACAGGCGTTCGCCTGTGCACAGGCACTTCGGCGTCGGCGGGAGATCCGCCTTGGGCCCTAGAAATGCGCCTTGTGAGGTAGAAAGTGTACGGCGCCTTCCGCGCCAGCGCAGCGCAGCGTACGTCGGAAGACCGCCAGAGTAATCCAATAGGTACGGACCGTGCGGACGGCACGGGTGGATGCGCTCTTGGACGGACGGAGTTGCGGCGGCGGAAGCGCCGACGGAGAGACAAGGAACGGACAGACTGGACGGAGACGGCTGACCACGGTCAACGCCTTCCGCGCCAGCGCAGCGCCGCGGACGGAATTCGCCTGCGCACAGGAGAACGCCGGTGCACAGGAGAATGTTCAAGTTCCGCGCCGGCGGAGAATCCGCCGAGGCCCCTGCCTGCGCACAGGCAGGAGTTGAATTTTTGTCCGACATGCGGACGCACGCGTCAAGGCAGAAGGAGATTGGCCGAGGGGCGGTACGAACAAGTGTACCGCGCAAGGCGGAAAACTCGCCTTCGGCGCTACGCCCCCATGTCCGGAGGGTGACACGCTCGCGGAGTTCAAATCCGCCGATTCGAGCGTGAGAGTTTAATCGACGACGGCGGAGCGTGAAGCCGCGCGTGAGAGCGAAGACCGTTCCAGCGTACAGCCGGCGCGGCCATCAAGTGAGACGTTCTTCACGACCAAGAGACGACCATGACCTTCGACCGGGCGGCGGAGAGCGTCCCATTCTTGAATTCGCGATTCCAATCTCTTGTGCGCGCTGCGCGCATCCATCTGCTGGCTGCGGACCATTCTCGTCGTCGTCGCACAGGAGATTTCTTGTTGATTGAGGGAGAAGTGAGTGCGCGTGATTTGGAATTGAGAGCGATTAGAGTTTGCCGAGAGAGAAAGAAACGCGGACAGTGCGGAAGTAGAATGAGCGGGCGAGCGAACCCCAGGAACGCAATGACGAGACCGAGCAGATTGCGGATGGTGCCACTTCGCCTGCCGCAGAACGGGCTGCGCGCTTTCGAAGAGCGCTTAATAGCAAGAAAGCTCGATTTCTTGCTATGGGGATGGAATTACATCTGCGCGAATATGGTGCGCGAGTGGCTAGAGCCACAGGGACCACCCTCGCGCGGATTGCGTCCGCATGTTGACCGGTGGACAGTTCAAGATTGGGCGCAGGCGTTGGGAAGATGTGCTGGCATGCCAGGGCATCTCCTTTTCGACAGCGAGAGCATCAAGGTGACCAAGCAAGAAGAAGCGCAATTTGTGGAGCTGTTCAAGACCGGGAGGTCTACCAAGAATGGGTACAGGACCCGTGATTACAAAGATCGATTTCGCCGGACTTTGTCCGCGGCGCTGATGCAATTACTGCAGCCGCACCGCGCCTGCTACATCACATTGTGGCAGGTCTCTTTTGTGGAGTGCGTCATCGAGGGAACTCCAATTCACTGGGCGAGCATCCTGCACAGGGTGATGCGACAGCACGCGTTTGAGGAGAAGGGGGGAACTCTAAACCATCTTTCTCCTTTCCTCATCAATTTTTATCGACAGCGGAATTGTTTGACAGCGGCGGAGCTTGAACATTTTCCGCCATTGTCCATCGACCATCCCGGGAAGTATGTGCGGGAGAACGAGGTCGACACTGATGCGGAGGAGTCACCGACTTCTACCCCATCAAGACGGAGAGACGAAGGGAGACACACCCCTGCAGCGCGAGTGCCGCGGAAGCGGCGATGGAGGGAAGAGGCCGAAGAGGAGCAGCATCAAGAACTCTCTGTTCCCATTCGACCGCGGCCGCTGTGCGAGCCATACAGCCGGCCGAAGCAGAAGGCACGCAGACTGGTGTTGCCAGCTGACAGTGCAGACACGGCGACGATTGCGACGGAGATAGGAAGTGCGTCGCCAGAGAGACGAGAGGAAGCGCGGACGACCGCAGGAGCGACGGGCCACGCTGCAACCTCGTCGGGAGAGAGGCCGCCTACGGGCCAAGGGCCTCCGGAGTTACCACGTGCGATGCGGACAGATGTTCCGTTTGCGCACAGGCGAACCTCCGCGGACGGACGAGCCTCCGCGGATCGGCGAACACAAGTGGACGTGGATCTACGCTTACGCGTGGGAAGGAGCAGTCCGCCTGTGCACAGGTCACCTGTGCACAGAACACCTCCACACGTGCCGCCTGTGCACAGGCAAGAATCACCCCCGTTCCAACGTAGGAAGGGGAAGGAGCCGGCGGAAGAACCGCCTACGAGACACCGGCCCTCGGGGCCAGACCCACCGGCGCACCACGCGCCGCAATTCGCGCCTTCGGCGCCAGGGCCTTCGAGCCGAGGGGATACGAGCAGAGAGCGTGCGGAGGCCGCACCATCGGCGGGAAGTACGCCGATAGATGTGCCTTCGGCGGTAGGGCCTATAGGCCAAGGAACATCGGGCGTGCGGCCCCCGGCCATGTCGCCTTCGGCGATAGATGTCCGCGGCGCTACGCCTGCGGCGGACAAGGCGCCGGCACATGCGCCTGCGCACGGGCCGGGCACAGCCCCCACGGACCGATCAAGGGAGCAGCAGACGGAGGAGCGGAGTGACTGTCCGCGGGACGACATCTCGATGCGCGATGCGCAATCCAACCCCGCGCAGCCACCCTCCGCTCGATCGCCTTCGGCGACGGACGACGGCGACAGAGAGAATGCGGTGGGCAATCAACCAGCGAGCGACGGGGATGCCGCTCGGATACATTCGCCTTCCGCCTTAGACATTTTGGCGACGAGCAGCGAGGCTGCAGCCGTGCCTTCGCAGGCAGCACACGTCGAGGACGTGCAGCCCCACTCGGGGCAGTCGCCGACGCAATCAATGACGACTGAAATTCTCCACTCGGATGATGAGGACGGAGGCTCCACGGAAGAAATGTCAGGAGCAGAAGACACCGAGGAGGAGGAGGAGGAAATTGTTGGAGCGCCGGCGGCGGCGCTCTCTGAGCAGGTGATTCCGTTGCTGCGGTACTTGGATCGCAAGGTCGATAAATACGCCGACCCACTCCAGCCGGGATCTTACATCGAGTTAGTGCGCAGGCGGACTCGCACTAAAGTCCACACCAGCAAGCTATTAGCTAGAGTGGACCAGGAGTTGAGGGACTTGAAGGAGAAGCATGAGTGCTTGTGGGGACAGTACAAGCTTAATCAGAAATTCTACAAGCACTCCGAGAAGATGAAGGATGAGAAACTGGGCGAGCTCACCAAGGAGCAGGTGAAGGTCAAGGAAGCACTCAACTCTGAGCAGGCCGAGAATCGGATTTTGTCAGAGGAGCTCGTGCGACAGACGCGGTTGTTGGAACAATGTCAGCTCGCACGGCAGGCGGATGAAGAATTAATCCGCAGTTTACAGTCAGAGTGTGGCGAATTGAGGGCGCAACGTGCTGAAGCCGAATCGCAATTAGTGACCATTGAAGAGGATCGCAGGAAGGAGGCGGATCGCACGAAGGTGGAGACGGCGAAGCGAGTCGCCCACTGTCTCAAGGGCTACGCCCACTGGGAAGTGAAGGCGCAGGAGAAACTCACACTGCGGGAGTTTGAATTGCGCGCAGCCGGGTTGTTGTCAGGCGACAGTAGGAGTCGGCGGAAGGTAGCGAAGAAGCTCGAGGCCTTTCTGTCGAAGGCACAGGATACCATGTCCGCCCTCGAGGGGGAGGTGTCCGCGGCGTTGCAGCGGTTGGGACTGCGTAGTCGAGCGGAAGAGTGGCAGGGTAGGGAGCTAGTGCGCGGCAGTCGGCCGCGCAGGAGACGTAGTACAGGTTCCGCGGAGTGTAGTGTAGCGTGGTTCCGTGCAGGCGTGTAGCGTAGTGCAGTGTAGTGTTAGGTAGGACTTAGAAGGTATAAAATAGTTCCAGGCGTTTTGCCTGGGGTTCTTTCCCATCAGAAGTGCAGATCAGGAACCCATTTCCTTTGCGTGTTTGTGTCCTTGAGTTCTGTCACCACGCACGAGGAGTTACAACTTAGCGTTCCGCATTTTGTAGCTGAAGGCCTTCGGCCGAATGTTCAGAGCTAGTCCATTGGTTAGAGACTTGAGTAGTTCGGATCTGCACCTGCGGGTGACTGCCGATGCTCAGAGCCAGTGACTAGTTAGATACTTGAACAGTTTCGCCCCTACACCTTCGAGTGTTCCTTTCTGATTGTACTCCGTGGGATTTTTCCCCTGAATGCCAAAGTGAAGTTTTGCTACTTCGTGTAAGCCTTGGTTGTAAATTCAGGTTACGCTGCAGCAGGTGCCTTGAGGGTAACCCCTGTAGTATTTCTGGGAATGACAAGTGCCTGAGAATTCAAACTCTTCAATAGACTGTTGTTGTGTTACTGGAATGTTTCTCAGTGAGTCCTTCAGTGCGGACCTGTGTTCTCTGCGCGTTTTGTGAGTTGAGAGTGTTGTTCACCGCGTCTGAGTGACTTCGATCCGAAGTAGGCAGTCCAAACCGGGTTTCCTACACTAGCAGCAAGCTAGTGGAAGTGTTGTAAAAGCCGGAGTTGGAAGTCACTGCCCGCAGCGCTGCCGAGTGTACTCTTGAGAGACTTTCCCCCTGAAATCTTGAAGTAGAGGTCCTAACGGATCTCTGGGTTGTGTTTCTGTAGTTTCAGGTGTGTGTGTGTGTGTTACGCTGCACTGTGCGACCTCCGAGTGCGCTCCGAGTGGACACTTGCAGTATTTCTGGGAGTGACAGTTGCCTGAGAATTCAAACTCCTCAATAGTCTGTTAAAACGTGACACTTTATACCCTGTGTGTTCCTCTGTCCCTGTGGGTTCGACCTTTCTACCACTATATTGCAGTTTTAGCCTTTAGTGGGTTATTACATGCTTCCTTGACCTTCACCTGCTCCTTGGTGAGCTCGCCCAGTTTCTCATCCTTCATCTTCTCGGAGTGCTTGTAGAACTTCTGATTAAGCTTGTACTGTCCCCACAAGCACTCATGCTTCTCCTTCAAGTCCCTCAACTCCTGGTCCACTCTAGCTAATAGCTTGCTGGTGTGGACTTTAGTGCGAGTCCTCCTGCGCACTAACTCGATGTAAGATCCCGGCTGGAGTGGGTCGGCGTATTTATCGACCTTGCGATCCAAGTACCGCAGCAACGGAATCACCTGCTCAGAGAGCGCCGCCGCCGGCGCTCCAACAATTTCCTCCTCCTCCTCCTCGGTGTCTTCTGCTCCTGACATTTCTTCCGTGGAGCCCCCGTCGTCATCATCCGAGTGGAGAATTTCAGTCGCCATTGATTGCGTTGGCGACTGCCCCGAGTGGGGCTGCACGTCCTCGACGTGTGCTGCCTGCGAAGGCACGGCTGCAGCCTCGCTGCTCGTCGCCAAAATGTCTAAGGCGGAAGGCGAATGTACCCGAGCGGCATCCCCGTCGCTTACTTGTTGATTGCCTCCCGCATTCTCTCTGTCGCCGTCGTCCGTCGCCGAAGGCGATCGAGCGGAGGGTGGCTGCGCGGGATTGGATTGCGCATCGCGCATCGAGATGTCGTCCCGCGGACAGTCACTCCGCTCCTCCGTCTGCTGCTCCCTTGATCGGTCCGTGGGGGCTGTGCCCGGCCCGTGCGCAGGCGCATTTGCCGGCGCCTTGTCCGTCGCAGGCGTAGCGCCGCGGACATCTATCGCCGAAGGCGACATGGCCGGGGGCCGCACGCCCGATGTTCCTTGGCCTATAGGCCCTACCGCCGAAGGCGCATCTATCGGCGGACTTTCCGCCGACGGTGCGGCCTCCGCACGCTCTCTGCTCGTATCTCCTCGGCTCGAAGGCCCTGGCGCCGAAGGCGCGAATTGCGGCGCGTGGTGCGCCGGAGGGTCTGGCCCCGAGGGCCGGTGTCTCGTAGGCGGTTCTTCCGCCGGCTCCTTCCCCTTCCTACGTTGGAACGGGGGTGATTCTTGCCTGTGCACAGGCGGCACGTGTGGAGGTGTCCTGTTCACAGGCGACCTGTGCACAGGCGACCTGTGCACAGGTGAGCGCCTGTGCACAGGCGGACTGCTCCTTCCCACGCGTAAGCGTAGATCCACGTCCACTTGTGTTCGCCGGTCCGCGGAGGCTCGTCCGTCCGCGGAGGTTCGCCTGTGCGCAAACGGAACATCTGTCCGCATCGCACGTGGTAACTCCGGAGGCCCTTGGCCCGTAGGCGGCCTCTCTCCCGACGAGGTTGCAGCGTGGCCCGTCGCTCCTGCGGTCGTCCGCGCTTCTTCTCGCCTCTCTGGCGACGCACTTCCTATCTCCGTCGCAATCGTCGCCGTCTCTGCACTGTCAGCTGGTAACACCAGTCTGCGTGCCTTCTGCTTCGGCCGGCTGTATGGCTCGCACAGCGGCCGCGGTCGAATGGAAGCAGAGGGTTCTTGATGCTGCTCCTCTTCGGACTCTTCCCTCCATCGCCGCTTCCGCGGCACTCGCGCTGCAGGAGTGTGTCGCCCTTCGTCCCTCCGTCTTGATGGGGTAGAAGTCGGTGACTCCTCTGCGTCAGTATCGACCTCGTTCTCCCGCACATACTTCCCGGGATGGTCGATGGACAATGGCGGAAAATGTTCAAGCTCTGCCGCTGTCAAACAATTCCGCTGTCGATAAAAATTGATGAGGAAAGGAGAAAGATGGTTTAGAGTTCCCCCCTTCTCTTCAAACGCGTGCTGTCGCATCACCCTGTGCAGGATGCTCGCCCAGTGAATTGGGGTTCCCTCGATGACGCACTCCACAAAAGAGACCTGCCACAATGTGATGTAGCAGGCGCGGTGCGGCTGTAGTAATTGCATCAGCGCCGCGGACAAAGTCCGGCGAAATCGATCTTTGTAATCACGGGTCCTGTACCCATTCTTGGTAGACCTCCCGGTCTTGAACAGCTCCACAAATTGCGCTTCTTCTTGCTTGGTCACCTTGATGCTCTCGCTGTCGAAAAGGAGATGCCCTGGCATGCCAGCCCATCTTCCCAACGCCTGCGCCCAATCTTGGACTGTCCACCGGTCAACATGCGGACGCAATCCGCGCGAGGGTGGTCCCTGTGGCTCTAGCCACTCGCGCACCATATTCGCGCAGATGTAATTCCATCCCCATAGCAAGAAATCGAGCTTTCTTGCTATTAAGCGCTCTTCGAAAGCGCGCAGCCCGTTCTGCGGCAGGCGAAGTGGCACCATCCGCAATCTGCTCGGTCTCGTCATTGCGTTCCTGGGGTTCGCTCGCCCGCTCATTCTACTTCCGCACTGTCCGCGTTTCTTTCTCTCTCGGCAAACTCTAATCGCTCTCAATTCCAAATCACGCGTACTCACTTCTCCCTCAATCAACAAGAAATCTCCTGTGTGACGACGTCGAGAATGGTCCGCAGCCAGCAGATGGATGCGCGCAGCGCGCACAAGAGATTGGAATCGCGAATTCAAGAATGGGACGCTCTCCGCCGCCCGGTCGAAGGTCATGGTCGGCTCTTGGTCGTGAAGAACGTCTCGCTTGATGGCCGCGCCGGCTGTACGCTGGAACGGTCTTCGCTCTCACGCGCGGCTTCACGCTCCGCCGTCGTCGATTAAACTCTCACGCTCGAATTGGCGGATTTGAACTCCGCGAGCGTGTCACCCTGCGGACATGGGGGCGTAGCGCCGAAGGCGAGTTTTCCGCCTTGCGCGGTACATTTGTTCGTACCGCCCTTCGGCCAATCTCCTTCTGCCTTGACGCGTGCGTCCGCATGTCGGACAAAAATTCAACTCCTGCCTGTGCGCAGGCAGGAGCCTCGGCGGATCCTCCGCCGGTGCGGAACTCCAGCCTCCTGTGCACAGGCGTTCGCCTGTGCGCAGGCGAAGTCCGTCCGCGGCGCTGCGCTGGCGCGGAAGGCGTTGACCGTGGTCAGCCGTCTCCGTCCAGTCTGTCCGTTCCTTGTCTCTCCGTCGGCGCTTCCGCCGCCGCAACTCCGTCCGTCCAAGAGCGCATCCACCTGTGCCGTCCGCACGGTCCGTACCTGTTGGATTACTCTGGCGGCTCTTCCGACGTACGCGGCGCCGCGCTGGCGCGGAAGGCGCCGTACACTTTCTACCTCACAAGGCGCATTTCTAGGGCCCAAGGCGGATTTTCCGCCGACGCCGAAGTGCCTGTGCGCAGGCGAACGCCTGTGCGTAGGCGGACTTCGCGCCTTCCCTAACCCTACTTCGCCTGTGCACAGGCAAACGCCTTCGTCTGTGCATAGGACAAAACTTGAATCCCCCTTCCGCGTAGGCGGAATTCGCGCCGGTGGCGAACTCCTTCCGCCGTAGGCGACCGCCTCCGTTTCTTCCAGTAGCGATAACTCCCTAAGTCCTCGTCCGTTCCAAGCGTTCTTGGGCTCGTTAGAATCAGCGCGTCGAGCTCTGTCCAACGGGACCCTAACTTGGTCAAGGCGCCCGAGGGTTGACCTAATTACGGGGGTTTCCCTACAGCCGCGGACGCAACCTCCGAAGGCGGGTTTTGCGCCTTGCGCCGTAGAGATCCTAACTGCGGAGCTCGCAGGGAGGGTGGTGCCTGTGCGTGCTGCGGCACCCCAAATCCCAGATTCTACAAGATCCCTCGAGAATCCCCGCGATCTTCCGGATTCACTCTGTTTTGATGTACCGAAGGCTATTTACAATGCTGCCAGGGTACAGTTTTTCAAAAATGTTTTAATTTCCTCAAAATTGCCAAAAGTGGGGTACCACACTGTTTGACAGTGATTGCTGTTAGAATTTTTTTTGAATTTTTTTCCACTCAGCTAATATTTCTTGCATCAAATTATTATGCTTTCGTGTGCTTAACTTGATTCTACGACATCCTACATTCAATTTATGTATGATACTGGTTTTAGGTAACATATGTAACACTTTTGATATTCATAACTTCGTCTTCAAACGGTAGCATTAGTGGTGAGAGCACCGGTACTTAAGCATTATTTGCAATGTAAGTTTGACTTCAATTTGTTCTTATAAATATTGATGGTCCTTGAAACCTTGTATTACTCTTATCACCAACGCTCTTCTAGAATGTTTTGTTTAATTAATTGCTTAACCAAAAACCTTACTGTTCAGTTGTTAAGTTGAATAAAGAAATACGAAGCAAGACCAATAATATTCCAGATGTCAATTTAAATAATTTAAGGGTGAATATTGCGAAGTAATTCGATCAAATAGTTTTTTCAGATATTTCAACATTAATTTTTCCCGGAACTGAAAGCTTAATTTTATAAGGTTAATATATAAATAAATATTTTTTATTATTTTTGTTGTCAGGTGATTTTGGAAGATTATTATGATCCTATGTACTAAAGGAAATATTTTTTCCAAATCAATTCCACAAAGATCTAAATAATCAAAGATGCACAACTTGATTAGACTTGTCATAAAACTGAGTTTTATGACAAGTTTAATCAATTTGTGATTCATTAATCAAGAACCCAACATAATTTCCATATGAGAATTTTGGGATATGATCATGGTTTTGAGATTTTATCTTTTGGATGTTTAGTGAATTATCTAGCTAGATAAAAACTCAACGAGCAAAACTAGAAAGTTTCCTTTCTGCCTGCAATGATTTAAGGATTAGTTACAGGATAAATATACTTCCTGTTTAGGTTGCTGCCCAGCAAGAAAACCTAGCGAAAATGTTTTATTCATGTTTATGTGATAAGAGGAATATATGGCTCTTGTCAAGGATATATGCTTTTTTTAAAACCAGGTCTTGCATACTGAAAATAACATGACATTAAGATGATAGTTTATTGAGAACCTATGGAGTTTGAAGATGTGATATAATACGACCTACTTCTAAAAAGAATCTCAAAAGCTTGCAGAAAAAAATACTCATATTTTGTAGACAAAAACTACAGATATACATTCAAAAGAACCAAAAGTTTCCACAGATAAATAAATTTTATAAGAATTTCGGTTTCGATAGAATGATCAGTCAATTGAGTCTCTATAGAAAAACATGCTGTTTACTGACTAGTTATACTATATATGGTGAGATTTTATTTCATGTCTGAGTATACTGAAGTGAATAAAGTAAAAACTTTTCTATAAAGAAAAACAATATGAATAAATTGACCGTTGTATTATTGTGGTAGTTAATTCTCTTTTGGCTTTCGAAACAGTTGTTCATTCTCTGTAATATATAGTGTAAAAGATTATAATTCAGACATATCTCTCACCATAAAAGGAGAAGGTAATTTCTTTAGGGGACGATTATATTGAATGATTATATTGAACGCTTAAAGTCAGCTATATCTTTCTTCTTAAAGTCGCTAAGATCATGCAGCCTTACTCCGGATCGAATATTACCTGTGGCTCAACTAAAAGCGTTTAGAAGCAACACAGCGTCAGTTGGTGTCTAACTTGATAATGAACCACAACAGGAGAAGCTCATGGAAATGAGAAATATAAGAACAGAAGCAGTGAATAGTGAAGATATCACGACCGTGTGAAATACAGTAAATCTGTGACCGTAATCTGCAAATATATCTGTTCCTAAGATAGAAAAAGGTTTGCCTTACCGGTAAGATGATGTGATGAAATCTTAGTGCGAGAGCGTACTGTTCCTGCGACATTCTGTGAAAGTCAATCATGCACATTAACTTCACTTTACGAGCTGCTTCTGCTAGAAACAACAATAACATCACGTGGAGGTCCCTCGCTCGGAACACCAATAAGCTCACATTGCCTTACCACATTTACATAGATCTGGTGGTCAGCCGATGCTGTGCTCTTGGAAGTGAGCGTCGATGCAGATTCTGAAGACTGCATGAGAGGTCAGAGGGAAACCTTCATTCATTCATCTTTGAGTGGGAACGAGAGTGCTGTTTCAGGGATCATCAACAGGCATTCGTGGCATCAGGTGCACAGCCCTCCCGATGTAGACCCATGTTGCCTCTGGAGTACCTTGATGGCCGGTGCAAACGTGTAGCTCAGCATAAACCCTTAAAAGCCACCTTCCGCCGCGAAATACACTGCTATACGTGATCCGCACTAATTTGTCCCCGGCATGGAATAATCCTGTAAATTCATCTGGGTCATAATATTCGAGCATATGATGCTGAGCGTTTTCCTTTTTGTGAACAATAATGTCTCCCCGTTCTGGTGCAAAATCTGGATCACTTTCTCCGAGGATGCGAATTCCCTCGCCGAAGTTGATCCTTTTCATCTCTTGGATGGTTTCCGTCAAATCAGGGTCGGCATATTGGCTGCCAGGGCTGGACCAGTAAGAGGGACGGGCTGGTTCTGGGTCCCGTTCCTGCTGATCCCATTGTGCTCGATGTCCATCGATAGGTTCACCTTCATGATCCCGTTCTACATGAGGAGATGCCGTTCTTTGCCTGACAGATCGTCCTTGTCGACTCTCTCCCTCACTTTCAGAACTCCGCTGTCGTCTGTTTGCCTGTTGCTCAACATGACGGCGAGAATGTATGTTCGGTGGAATCGTCATGCTGCGTACATCTTGAAGATTTCCTTGTGCTAAAGATTCACCTTCCGTATACTGTATCGGCTCAGAAGATCCGAGTATCGTGACTGTCACATCTCCCATTTTCAGCCGACGGAGTGCATAATCTTCAGAAGTCGAGACAGTTGTTCTGGAATTTCTAGCATTCTCTCTGGCCTGTCCTCCTGGGGTCGGAGTTGGACTCCGAGGTGCTCCTCGTGCTTGGGAGTCACTCGGCGCAATATCATTACCACCAGGAGGCTCAAGTACTGTAACCGTGACACCTCCGAATTGTACCCGACGATATGAGGGGACAGGCACGATTTGAGTTGGTGTTCCAGGTCGTTGCCGAGGAGAAATCAGCGGACCGATTCTTGCATCTGTTGCTGTTTGTTCTGGTGGTCCAGATGTGTGAAGGTTCGACTGTGCCACTCGAGCGTGTGGAATGAGCGGCTCGGGTGCTGGGGCAGCTGAGTCACGGTCATCCCCATCTTCCGAAGCAGGTCCGAATACTGCTTCCAAAGCCCTTCGGACCTCGTCTGCATTCAGGGCCTCATCTCTTGCTGTTTGATCGGCTCCTCCGCTGTCTCTGGGATCCCAACTCGGACTCGGACTCGGACTCGGGCTCGGGCTCGCAGGCAGTACGAGACGTGGTCTTCGGGTTCGACGCCGCCGTCTTGCCGCTGGGACAGGGTTGTCCCTTCGCGGAGATTGATTTCTCGGAGGTGGTGGCACAATTACCGGTGGGAGCTGTGCACGCCGAGGATCCAATCTACGAGGTCTCAACGGACGACGACCGAAATCTTCTTCATCATCTGACGAAGGTCCGCTTTCTGAGTCGATGTTGTCCCCTCTGGGTGGAGAGCGGGCCGCTGGTGGACCCCTCATATGGTTCCGATTCCCAGTTCGGCGGAGTTTACTGGGTCTCTGGGTGCGCACGGGCCCGTAGTTCCGAACCTCTCCTCCGGCCATGATCCGTTCATACTCCGCAACTGGATCGATGTGTGGTGGAAGATATATGTCCATGAAAGCCAGCTTCAGGTTGGCCAAATCCTGCAGTGGTGTTATCCCGTTCGCCTTCGTTGGATATCTCGCCGGTGGTTTGTTCAGACGCCGTAATTCATCTCTCATTCTTCTCCTGTTGTAAGAGCTTCCCACTTTATCGATGAATCTGCCGTATCTGTCTCGAGATTGGCCGCTGCCGGAGATGATGCCTCGTCCTAATCTTCCCAGTGCATCTCTCTCAATGAATGCTTCGTTATCATATTCCGGACCTGTTCGTGCTCCTTCGCGGTAAGGATGGCCCTCTTCGTCGAAGAATAGTTCTATTGTGGGTGCTCCTAGAAAATTTTCTCCTCCCAAGTACGGCAGATTGTGGTCTGTTCGCTCTGTGACTTTTCGAAGGTAGATGCGTGGCCCCACGCCATCTCCGGCATCAGCATTGCGCGGTCCGGCCTCGGGAGCTTCGTCGTCGCTGTCTTCCTCCTCTGTGTCCTGGTCCTCAGCTTCATGAGCTGAATTATCAATGACGTCGGAGTTGTCCATTCTCGTCGGATTGAGACCTGCCGCAAGAATCAGCACTTTAGTAGAACCCATGGACATTGGTGGCCTGCATGATAAAATATTGTCAGATCTTCGGACAATGTGGAAGGAAGAGTAGGTACCGATTACTCGGATGACAGTTCTCGGACAATCTGAATCTCAAATTTGGCCTCGTGCCGGGTCTCCATCACATACGAGCATTGTCCCATTATCTTCACTGGACGTAGATTGTCGTCCATTCAGAACCTGCGCAATGAGAATAATTCTACGTACGAGGACAGTATGATATTGATAGCCTTAATTCTGGACAGTAAATCAAGAACAAGTTAGTAAAACTGCACATTGATTCGCACGACAGCCATCCCTGTATCTGAAGTTCAAAAATTGGGCGCGAATTCAACCTTAGGCATTGTGAAGAATTTCTCAAAAGTATCCCAGACAATGTTGAACAGAAAATCATTCGTACAAACATGATAACGAAACAATTCGAATTTACAACAAACCAGACAAGAAGTATTTCCGGTCCACCTGCACCTGGGAAAAGCACGCAGACGACCAAACATTCTTAAACAGAGTGGTGTTCTGTACATCAATTAGTGCGGAATTTGACAAATTCCAGAGAACGGTAAAGCTCATAATCTTGATACAAGCTAGGGACACGTCGCTTGGGTCAGGGCGCGGGTTTCAATCAGGCCATATCATCAAACAAGCTTTTCAGGACGGTCTCCTGCACAAAAGTGATGAAGATGTCTGGAGTTATCAACGAAACTTATTATTATTATGATTTGAAGAGAATGGAAGGCAGCGACAACGTTGGATGAAATTCATGTTGGCAATTCAGATTCGTATCTTCCCAATATTGTTAGATTCATGATTCCTGGTTGTGGTCAGGGACTCAGAATGGTGGAACTCTCTGTAAGACGTGGAATGGAAACCTCAGAATTCTGTCAATCAAAATCCCGTTAAGACGCATAATCTGATTGTGACAGAGCCTCCTTCATATATAGGATGAAAATGCACAGCTTCGTAGATCTCTGCATTTCATTGAACTCTAGAATACAAAGCCTACACGATCCCACGACCTCACACAATCCAACTCCCATATTTCTTAATTCTCTTTCGCTCGAAATTCTGAGATGAATTCAGGTTAACGTTCGTCGAGACAGCCGGTGTAGCATCAAAATTGGTTCTATTGGCTCGAAGCAAATCCTCTTCTATGCGTCTATCAGGTTACATTATCTGATTGGCAGGATTCAGGTAGCTTGGGGTTAGATTAGAATGCTCTGGAATGCGAAAAAACTGTTTGTGACTCCATCAACAACGGGTATGATGGGACTAGGTCCCGTAGAATCACAAACGGAAATATGTCTATTCAGCCCTACATATATTGACTACCTAATACCATTAGTAATTAGGGGATAATATTGCGGTACTGTATATGCCGTGGATGGATTGCATTGTGTGATTTTCTCTTTTGGACCCATGTCAACGTTACTATCTACATCAAACGACTATAGTATCGTCATCGATGGGATTGAACTTCTTCAATCCGATCTAAATTTCGATTGTCTAAATTTCAAGTTATTTAGTTAAAGCATCACCACTCTCTGTAATTCCATCGGTATAGTGTAATCTCATGTTTTGAATATTGAGTAGTTTCTATACATTGATTTCAAAATATTGTGGATCTGAAAGCAATATAACGTTTGTACAGAGAAAAGAAGTTTCATCCGATCGATGATGATACTGTAGTCGTTTGATGTAGATAGTAGGGTTGACACAGGTCCAAAAGAGAAAATCACACAATTCAATCCATCCACGGCATATACAGTACCAGAATATTATCCCCTAATTACTAATGGTACTAGGTTGTCAATATATGTCAGGCTGAATAGACATATTTCCGTTTGTGATTCTACGGGACCTAGTCCCATCATACCCGTTGTTGATGAGGTCCAATTGTGAATCATTCTTGCAGATTCTACTAATGAAACGTAATTTTGATCTCAATCTTGAGAATAGAATCATAATATTACACCGTATAGGCAGGCCTTTTATGTTTTCAAATTTAATCGTTGTTCTGCTCCATGTAGTTTCAATGAGAGCTAGAGGTTGCGTCAACAAATTAATGCTCATAACTGCTCCCTGAGGAGTGGCGATATCTGATATCTTTATCTGGAGGATGCAGAAGTAGAATATTCTTCATACGGGTTTGGTAGGTGGTCCTAGCCAGATGGAAGTGGTTCTAGTCCTCCTCTTTCACTGACTCTCACATGTCAGAAATATAAACTGAGAGTTCCTTTTGAGCAGGTTTCATCTGGCTTATGGTCGTTACGTTCTTTTCAAGAAGAAAAGCCAACTAGATAAATGTACGTGCAAGTCATGAATTTATATTACGCAATGCCCCATTTGATAATCATGGAACAGCGATTCCAGATCTCCAAGTAGCCCAGCTAGCTGGCATGGGTCAGTTACTGGGTTTAAGTCTCAAGGAGTACGGAGCTAGGACTCAATTGTGAGATGCGATTCGAGGCCTCTATTGATTCCGGCAGGACAATGCAGGGGAATGTTGTAGCTTTTACACTGAAACTTGTAGCTTTTATTCTGTATGTAATTAATGGAAAACAATTTAAATAAGAGCTGCCTTAATCACCAATACATTCATCAATTTACACTCATGCAGAACTAGTAACAAATCCCTAAGCATCAGTTTGGTTTATATTGAAGAACTCAAATAAGTATGCTGCATTGGAAACATTCTAACAGTCATCAATGTAAGAAAATTGATTTAGCCATTTTGTGCATATATCTGAGTTCAATAGATATAAAGATGTACACGCGGGACTTATCATCCTGAAACAGGAAGGCTCACTTTACTGTGATCCCATCCTTAAGGGCAGAGCCATGCCAGATTTAAACACCATAACATGAAAACTCATGAATACATCCAGAAGCTGATGTAGATGTTTTGTATCTCCCACTTTCGGGCAGTTTCGGATGATAGGAGTGACGAAAGTACTCAGAAGTGCCTAAAGAATTTGCTTCTTTGTTGCTCAAGAACTTGGGTATAGGATCATGCAAGTCTTCTACGTAAATACAACTTTCATTCATCAAACTCCCACATAATCAAGCTGCCAAAATATACTTTAAATATGAAAGCTGTCAACCTTGCACTTTATTGACTCTTCACTATTTTCAAGTTTACTTCTCTGAAGTGAGAAACGATTTGCCTCACACAGCATCGCTTTTCACTGACAGCATGAACCGATTGAATCGTTTGAAATTCCAAACTTGCAAACAAACGCTACTTACGAAGTCTAAAGATCAAACTAGAGCATCGATATGCGTTTTAATTGCTGTACGAATGTAACTTACGAGCACAAACAGATCTCGCAACTGTTTGAATTGTCGAGCTACTCATAGTTGATTATTATAATCGTACACCGATCTAGAGAATAGATTCACAATTCCTCCAAAATCTCTATTCAGTTAGCAACGGTCTTCGTGACCATAGTAGAAGCGGTGAAAGAAGCGCCATTGGATTTGAGCCAGTTCGCTTTCTCTCCTTCAGGTAAGTTCTCGAGCTGAGAGAATAATTCATCGGCGTTTGAGGACTTGAGAATCCAGCTGCCTTTGGTGGAATCCTCGGTGAAGACAACACCCGTGGGCTTGGCTTCGCTCTGGCATTTAGTCATGTCCGATTCAGTCGCACGGAGCAGAGAACGACGTCTGCAGCTCTGGTACCAGTAGCCGGATGTGAAGCCTCCACCGACGTAGCAGATGTTTCCCGTGCCGGACGCGACTTGGCCGCAGTTGCAACCACCGTTTCTGTAGACGAGGCTGGCTTTGCAGCCGTCCATGTCTGTGAATAGCACCGAACCACCATTTGCAATGCAGCATACTTGGCCAGCGATGCTGTTGAATGAAGGGTTTCAAACAAAGTCTTTGCCTTTTTACAAGGAAGGGAACAGCCAATAAGCAGGGGCTGCCAAAGTGATGGCTTGATCACGTCGTCAAAGATAAATAGAACATGCGTAGTAAAGTAACTGCGCCGTAATCCTTTCGGCAGAAATTTCTCGTAGATTATTGACGCTGTAGTCGTTCTGCAGTAAGTAGCCCTTAATTCAACATTCAATGCGGAAAGAGCTCTTCCATTGCACTATGACTTGAGATTCCCCTAACCAGAGAGTAAAAGTGATGCTCGGAAATTCGAAACAGTAGGTGCAAAAGAAATAGGGGATTGCAAAGGTGAAACAAAAGCAGGGACATATGATATGCGTAACAATGTTCGGCCACATTATCTCTTTTGATGAGCAAGCTCAAGTGTGTGCATATGGGTTAAATACTTGGATATATTTTCAGGAAATTTGCATCCAAGTCTCACGTGCGTCCTACAAACATGCTCAGAATTTCACCTCAGCATCTTAGTAACGATTAAACATCATAGTGCTCCTTGTATTCCATTTGACGAATGGATCGGTCCATTCGACTTCACATTCTGAAAATGCATAAATGGATGGGACACGTACATGAACCAAATCTATCATAACCAGGGTGGAGAGAAACTAAGGGCTGGATCCAACAGTTCAGCCGCAGTAAGTTTGACCTCCGTGACCTAACCATAGATGAGTTTCTTAAAAAACTTACCTTTCTCGACTTCAGCGTGGCAGGTTATGGGTCAGGAGGGAATTCGGCCCCTAGACATGGTGCGTAGAACACGTTGTTTCGTAATAGCATGAAGTCTGTCGAGACTCTGATCCAGGTGGGCCTACATCATACTGACCACCCCCCATGGGCTGCTTGGGAGAATTGGCGAAAGGAGTACGAAGCTCTAGGTCACATCGTCCTGAATATGTCAGTAGAAAGAGACTCGATGCTCATTTGTGGACTCTGTGTCACTGAAAGATCAAGTCACATTGTTGTGATCATCACGGACGTCATAAGCGTTCTGCAGCAGGTGAAAATCAAAAGATCAGCACTCTAAGATGAACAATGAGAGGCAGGATTGGACTCAAAGGAAGTTTTGTGCGTCATCCGCTGGCATACATCTTGCTTCTATCCTCCTTGCTTGAAATTTCATGAAGTCCTCGTAAAATTATTCTTCATTCGGGGGACCCTGGTGATGTGTATCTTCTCTGTTACAGGGCTAGGACCCGATTCTTGTTCCATCACGACGTTCATTGCAATTGCGATTTGATTGATTCACACTGCAGTACAAGCTCCAAAATGCGCTCAAATTGAATTATGCCAGCTCGAAATCCACGAGAATGTACCGAAGCAATGGCATGACACACAGATCTCCGAACGAACGCTTAAGGGGTAATTCATATTACCATTTCTGGCATTGCAAAATGGTGTCGATTCAACAATAGTTGACTCTTCCAGAACGTCGTAGCTAGCTAGATTGCTCAGTACGCATGATCCAGAAGATTAAGGAGACGTGGAGAAAGGACATGATCGAAATATTATAGAATAGCTACGGGAATTGACTGATTAAGATCTTGAGGGTACATTCATGACTGCAGGCGGTTGATATGTATAGCCTCCCCCAATATCGCAGACTCATTCACTATCCAAATTACAAGAAGGAAATGTCGTCTTCTATAAAGTTTGGAAAGACTTGAATATGAAGGTGACGTTGCCTGCTTATGTATTGGAGTGACTTCGCAAAATCTGTGGCCACCTCATGCCAGAAAAACCTCATTCGAGAAAAACGGATTCAGAACGTCAGTTGTTATCCTCGTCTTATCCGTCAAATACATTTTTTTAGATCCTGCTCGAGTACGTCCATTCGCACAAGTTCAGTATTTTAGTCGAAAGTGAGAGGAAGTAAGACAAATGCTCCGGTGATACTAGGGGAGAGAATTACATGCATTGCACCTTCATGGAATGTTCGTAGTTTATTCTCTCAAAACTCTTCCCCATCAATGTGCATATGTCACATTCGTCGAGCAGTCGAGCTGGTTTCGTTGACAGGTCGTGTCTAATGGTCATTGATAACGGCAATCTACTCCATGGCTACTTGTGGCCAGAACGGATACAAATGTCCGCAGCCTATTCAGAATTTACACGTGGTGGATACGGACGAAGAAAGAAACCTCCCCTAGACTTTCTGGAACTGTTGCTTCTCAGTGCAGGATTTCTGAGTTCAAGGAATGCAAGGCTGAATTTAATCATGGGCCCCTCAAGATCCACATATTCGCACACGTAGAGGTGTATATCAAAGCTTCCTGATACTCACACTTGTCACATTCAACGGTGACTATTAGTCAATCCTAGTTGGAAGACCCTTTCGAAATAGTCCTCCTCCTTTTTCAGCTCAGAGGATGATTTTCCTGCCTCTGGATCATTGCGTAGGGATTCCTGTCTCGATTATCAATTTCTGAAGAGGATAATATTGAATAGCTCAAGAATCATGGCCAGAAAGTGTATCATTTAGAACATATTTTCTGTCCCACTGCGACTGATCACTGGGAGATTTGACAGATGCGATTGTGTTCGGCGAAATTAGCATGGCCAGAACGATGCTACAACGGTAGAGATATCATCGTAGCGCTCTTTTACTGCGCTCACGGACCTATTCTCGCAGACGACTGATTCCTAGTCAGAAAACGGATTAAGGATTGAAAATGTAGGTATCCCCACTAATGAAACAGTTTTTCTACTGGGATGAGATAAGTTTTTCACCACTGCTTCAATTCATTGTCGAATCCTCATTCCTGGCCACATTGTTCACGGAAGTGATTTGCGATGCTGTGGAGAGCATACTGTGTCTACACTTGAGCCCCGTGACGTGGGTTTTGAAGAAGAAGAAGAATTCTAAACCTTCAATTGGATCAATCACGACTTTTTCTCATCTAGATCTAGACTTCATGTCTAGATCTTGACTCAGCTCCACTAGAAATTAATATTTCTTGAAGGATTTGCGAGACATGAAAGCATTGGACAACTAACGGGAAGATTGACTATGCCTGTGTCGTGTTTCCGAAAACGTTGCTATGCAGGGTTGTTATGCAGGGTCTTCTCAAGAGTTATCAGAACAATAGCCCCTTCCTGCAACGCGGTATTGTTGTGATAATTGAGAACAAGCTAGACGTATGTTGCGGTGACGCTAGTTAAGACCATTCATGACACCATGATATAAAACTCGTAGTATATTTTCTTCGAGTTCCGTTCAAATTCCTCCAGACTATGAGCTGACCTGGTCAATGTTTGAGATACACACACACACACAGCACACTGAAAATCACGCATGTCACGATCTCAATTTGTAATCGCAGCTCAACACGTTAGCCGGCAATGAATAAGTGGAGAACGAGTGACCTGCCTCACATTCAAGGAAACGTCATCCAGAAGGCTGGAGAGTTTTCTCGATAGAACCCTGGAGAGAAAGCTCGTCATCATATCTTCGACTCTAGACCAAAATTGAACATGATCCTCTCAATACGATTATCAAAGTTGAAGCTTTATTGTTTATTCAAAGCGCAACATTTACTCGAGGACAACGTCCTTCACTGTCGTCTACAAACTGCAAAACTTGGTGTAGCAAAAAACAAACGCTAGATACGAACAGTAGAAGCATGCGGCGATCTCTCAGATGCTGCTTTTTCAAGTGGTCAAAAGCACTCAGTTCAACCGGTCCGAGTTTGGACCTATCCGCAGGAATGACCTCTGTACTTACAAGACCAGCATTGACCTCAATCTAGACATTATCCTGGTCTGAAAAAAGGAAGACCTGGTCGTTCCAAATCAGCTATATAACGGCATTCGCTTCTTCTGATTTCTCCATCTCTTCTGTCTGCCGCGATCTAGCAGGAGCATTCATTTCACTACGTCAGGCTTACGCTTGTGTACTTGGCGCTCCGGAAGTATCCTTTCTGCCCTGGCATTCAGGTATTCTTAGCGACGTGTATTCTTTTGGGATGAAATTTATAAGCGACCTTCGACATAAGGCAACGCGAATCAAGTTCAATCAAGTTTCACTAATGTTTCTGTTATCACTAAGACACTTTATCCTCTCCAATATTTCTGTTTTCGCCCTCTGCTTTATACCGCTATCTGGCTTTGTTCTCCTTTGTAATTCATGTTTCCGCCATTTCGATTGTTTCAAAACTTCCTCATTAAGCTTGATATTCTAGAGCATAGAAGGATTCTCTTTCGCTGAAGGTAAGGTGCAGATTTGGCCTTTTCAAGTAACAAAAACGGATACAGATAATTGGTCACCAGTCCATAATATCAGGAGGTTGCGAAACACAGCACTATTCCTGAGGCGAAAGATGAATGGGACGTTGGGACTGTCAGTGAAATGTCGTACGACGTGGTCTGAGAATCTGGACTTTCTCTGTGTCTTTTGCAGAAACCTTCCACGAAAATGGAGAAGAGCGGTGCTTTTAACAACATGTACCTCATAGTGCCCTTGGTCCTCCTCGGGTTGTCCACCATGGCTGGCGCCGTCGACATCATCTTCTATTCGGACAGTGGAGCTTGTTCCGGGTCCGGATACTCGTTCAACGGAATCGGTGGCCAAATCTGCTGCATCGCAAACGGGGGCTCGGTTCTCTTTCGAGACATGGACGGCTGCAAGACCAGCCTCGTCTACAGAAACGGCGGTTGCGACAGCGGCCAGGTTGGCTCCGCCACGGGAAACACTTGCTACGTCGGCGGAGGCTTCACATCCGGTTACTGGTACCAGAGCTGCAGACGCCGCTCGCTGCTCAATGATGCTACTCCGGACATGTCTAAGTGCGTGAGCCAAGCCAAGCCCACAGGCCTTGTGTTCACCGAGGATTCATCCAAAGGGTCCTGGATCCTCAAACCCTCAAATGCTGTTGAACTGTCGTCTCAGGTCGAGAATATGACCGATGCAGAGAAAGTGAATTGGTTCAAAGCCAACGGCGCAAGTTTTGAGAACACTGCAGTTACCCAGAACGTGAACTTACACTGAGTTCTCGAATGAGATTGTTCGAGATCTGGGAGGAGAACTGTTTATTATCTAATCAGAGTAGGAGCTTTCATATCATGGGTATTGCATGATCAGTTCCGCAATTGATCCCCGTGGTTTCAAATTAAACCTTTACTTGAGTTAGTGAAGAGGCTTATTAGGATTCGTTCTGCGTGCGAGGATCTTTCTACACTCTTGCTTGAATTTTTGGTTGACATTCAGTCAATGACATCTCGCTGTCTACAAAGGATCACTGCACATATTAGCAGACCTTTCGGTAGGATCTTTGTACTAATAACTCAAGTGTAGGTGATGAACTAGCTGATAATCGAAGGAGTCCATGATATGGATATCGATACTTGTTTTGGTTTTAAGGTTATATGATAAGGAGTTTAGACACTGTAAAACGACCAAATCTTTGTAATGGCCTCGCGTGGTCAGCCAAAAGAGACATACCAAGTCCGATCCTCAACTGCAGGCTGCCAATCTCTAATTTATGCCACTTGGTTTGTATGAGCACACCCTAAAGATTTCTGTCAGGGAGGTTTATTGATGTGGGCTAAGGTAGGGATAAAAGCTGAGCTGCTTTTATGCTGAACTTCTCAATATAGAAAGGCTTGAAATCAAGCAATTTGACTTAATGAAATAGCAGCCGTCACATTTGCTTAGAGGTACCAACCGCGTGTGACTAACTAACTAAATCTTTCAGTTACATTATAGTTTTACTTTTATAATTACTTGTTATCGACTAAAACTTGAATATTTGATTTTTTCATGAATTTTCACATCTTGACATAAAAATTTTGATATTATGTTCCATAGCAATATTTTATTCATTTATTATTATAAAAAATGTCAACCCATTTTATAAAATGAAGAAAAATTTGAAGAGCATCGAAATACTATCATCATTTTTTATTTCCATATCA
The DNA here is from genome assembly GCA_037833965.1 of Marchantia polymorpha subsp. ruderalis. NCBI lineage: Eukaryota > Viridiplantae > Streptophyta > Marchantiopsida > Marchantiales > Marchantiaceae > Marchantia > Marchantia polymorpha. The sequence continues at coordinate 3,839,375 of AP031357.1, forward strand.
CTTAAATCATTTAGATTGAATTATTTATTTTAAATTATAGATAAAATTATGCATATTCCATACTTACTGAAATTCTACTTATACAATTTGATGATATTATGTAAAAAGTGATGATAATTTCTTCGAGGATGGACTACGCACCTTGTGGTTTCGAAAGACGCTTAAACTATAAGATCGAGCACAACGTGCCTATACTCTAGTCTAGCCTACGCCTATTGTCAAATACAAGTTTGACATTCTAAATTTTGATAGATGAGTGATTATGTCTTGTAGAAAACACAAGTCAAAGTTGCATTCAAAGCGTCCAAATTGGAAAAAGTATTGTGAGCCGAACTTTCCCACCCTTCAGCGTTTGTAGTCCAGGTGGGGGTTCGAACTCCCATAATCTAACTTCACTTATCACAAGCCATGTACTCACAGTGTATTCAAGACAATGAGATGATAAACACTTGCTCTTCCACAGACAAATTGTCCAAAACTGAAACTAACACCTGCTGCCTACTATTTCCACAAGAGCATCAGACAAGCTCTTTGTTACATAAAGATCTAACCCAACTCTAGGTGACTTCCTCAATACTACAGCCGCTGTGGGCTTTCCTAGATCCCAATCCCACTCCCAATTCCTACTCAGATTTCAGCATCGATTTCTCAGCTTCCACCTTCAGACCCCACCAGATTCCTCTCTCAGATTCAACTCTCCCTTTCCAGTTTCAAATTCAGATTCCGACTGTCAGATTTCAGTCTCAGATTTCACTTCACTCTCAGCTCCCATTCTCAGATCTTCCACTCTGATCTCAGATCCCACTCACAGATTTTACACTTCAATCTTAGATCCCACTTAAATTTCACTCTCAGATACAACTCTCCACCCACGAGAGTTTGCTTCCTCCTACTTCGAACTCTCCACACTCCCCTCCTAACTCTCACCACTTCCCTGCGAAAATTCGCTCACACCACACTCTATCCTACGACCGATACCACTTCCGTCTCCACACACGCACACCTCAAGCTCTCGCACACTGGTACACTCCCAACTCTCCGCTCCCAGGCCAAACACACCACTTCGAAGTCCAAGGCCGAAACACACACCAGGTCTCAGCTCCAAGGCCGAACTTCCCACTTCAAAGTCCAAGGCCGAGACACCCACACCCCGCCTAAATGCCCCACTCGCAATGATGGGTAGCTGCCTGCTCCCCCTGCGCGACTTCACGCCGCCGCCGCCACCACACCTGTACATTTTACATTCCTGACCACCCGATCTCCGCCGGAGGGAATCTTCTTCCGCGCACCGCCGAAGACGCACGACCGCACCTTTGCCTATCTATAACAGTCACTCCCGACACCCATAACTCACGAATCCTTGCTCCGTTTCAAGAGTTCTTGGGCTCGTTGGAACGAGCAGGTCGAGCTCTTTCCAACGAGACCCTAACTGAGTCAACCTGTTACGAATTGCGAAAGTTATGCCGGTTTTACCCTTCGCCGAAGGCACACCGCCAAAGGCCTGTTATCTGTTATCGCCGAAAGCGCCCGCACGATGTTTGCCGGTTCGATGTCTTCCGGTTTGATATCCTCCGGTTCGATGTTGTCCTACCCTATCCGCCGCTTTCGACGCTCATAACTCAGTGACGCCTTATCCGTTTGAAGAGTTCTTGGTCTCGTTGGAACGAGCGTCGCGAGCTCTTTACAACGAGACCCTAATCAAGTCAAACCGTTAACAAATGAAAACGATATGCCGATTTTACTGTTTCGCCGATGGCCCTTCCCCCCGAGGGCCCCTTATCTGGTATTGCCGAAGGCCCCTGCACGATGTTCACCGGCTCGGAGTTCGCCGACCCCGAGTTCGCCGACTCCGAGTTCGCCGACCCCGAGTTCGCCGATTCGGAGTTAGCCGACTCTGAGTTCGCCGACCTCGTATTGCCGAAGGCCTGCTCGCAGTTGTTGCGAAGTCGTCCGAAGCCGGAGACGTCCGGAGCCGAAGGCGTCCGAAGCCGGAGACGTCCGCAGCCGAACTCGCCTCAACCCTTCGCATCAGTAACTTCCGACACTCACAACTCAGTGATGCCTTATCCGTTTCAAGAGTTTTTGGTCTCGTTGGAACAAGCGTCGCGAGCTCTTTCCAACAAGACACTAACTGAGTCAAGGTCTCACACATTGAAAACGTTATGAGGGTTTCACTGTTTCGCCGAAGGCCTTTCCCCGAAGGAACTTCACCGAAGGCACGTCGCCGAAGACCTTGCCCCGAAGGCTCCCTTCCGCACCTTTGCATACTAGCTATTACACCAACTCCTAATCTTGCCAAAACTTCCAGAAAACTCCAAGCACAACTTTGCAAGAGCTTAAATCTAAACTTTTAACTCTCATAAGGTTAAAAAGACATGTGAGCACAGTTTTGTGCTCACAAGTATTGAAATCTAAACTAGAGAATATCAATGAAGAAGATTCAAATAACCTTCAAGAGCAAGACATGAATACAATAATCAGATATTTTCATCTTTTGTGCTGAAGCAAATAGAATAGCATGAGAATTGCGAAGATTTGTTTGGAGTGCTTTTGAAGCTATATCATTTTAAGTAACTTTCAAATCTTTTGCTTGCTTCTTTAAAATTCATGATTTTCAAGACTAAAGATTTGAAAACTGTATTGATGCCTTTAATGACAATTTGATGAATCATGGAGAAGACCTAAGAGATGATCTCAAAATTCTTCATTTAGTGTTCACTTTCGTTATTTTTTTAGCCATTTAAACAAGTGTTAATCAATTTTGATAAGTGTAATAACCCACCAAAGGCTAAAACTGCAATATAGTGGTAGAAAGTTCGAACCCACAGGGACAGAGGCAACACACAGAGTACAAAGTGTCACATTTAACAGATTATTGAAGAGTTTGAATGCTCAGGCGATTGTCACTCCCAGAAATACTGCAAGTGTCCACTTGTAGATCACTCGGAGGTCGCACAGTGCAGCGTAGTTCACTCAACACACACACACACACCTGAAACTATAGAAACACAACTCAGAGGTCGGTTAGGACCTCCGCTTAAGATTTCAGGGGGAAAGTCTCTCGCGAATACACTCAGCGAATCTGCGGATAGTGACTCCCAACTCCGGCTTTTACAACCCTTCCCTAGTTTCTGCTAGCACAGAGAACCCGGAGTGGACTTCCTACTTCGGATCGAAGTCACTCACACGCGGTGAACAACACACTCAATTCACAAAACGCGCAGAGAACACACGTCCGAACTTAGAGGCTCAACTGAGAAACGATCCAGTAGCACACCATAACAGTCTATTGAAGAGTTTGAATTCTTAGGCACTTGTCATTCCCAGAAATACTACAGGGGTTGCCTTGAAGGCACCTGCTGCAGCGTAACCTGAATTACAACCAAGGCTTACTCGAAGTAGCAAAACTTCACTTTGTCATTCAGGGGAAAAATCCCGAAGGAGTATAATCAGGAACAATCACTCGAAAGTGTAAGGGGAAAATTGTTCAAGTATCTAACTAGTAACTAGCTCTTAGCATCGGCAATCACCCGCAGGTGTAGATCCGAACTACTCAAGTCTCTAACCAGTATACTAGCTCTGAACATTCGGCCGAAGGCCTTCAGCTACAAAATGCAAATCGCCAAGTTGTAGCTCTTCTTGCGTGGTGACAGATATAAGGACACAAACACGCAGAGAAAATGAGTTCCTGATCTGCACTTCCGAAACTGAAAAAATCCCAAGGCAAGACGCCTTGAACTACTTTATACCCTCTAAGTCTCAACTAACACTACACTACCTGCTATGGTGCGAGCCGCAACAGATCCTACACCTGAGGAGTCGGCGGCTGCCTTCCCCTCTAACTTACAATCTAAATCTAACCCTAAGCCTTAATCTCAATTCTAAGCCTACTGTACAGCGCCGCCAGCGTCTTTAACCGCTTTACATCCAAGATCAGAGGCTAAAAATTTGCAGACATGCGTGGCTAGCTGAGACCAAGAGCCCTACCAAATTTCAAATCCATCCAACTGTTCATCGCAAAGATATGGGCCCCGCAAGATCTCTGAACCCAGGCCGAAATTCCTTCTCCAAAATCCGAGGTCCGGGGGACCCACATGCCGCTTGAATGCCGTTCTCGCGATTATGGGTAACGGCATGCTCCTCACGTGCGACTTCACGCCCCGCCGTTCTGACTCCCATGCGCGACTTCACGCCCCGCTGTTCTACTTCCCACACTTGACATAATCCCGCCAATTTCCGACATCGGGAATCTTCTGCCACGTGGCGCCAAAGGCGTCTACCGCCAAAGGCCCTTGCCCCGAAGGCCCTTGAGCCGAAGGCGCATCTTCCGGCGGTTCTTCCGCCGAAGGCGCTTGCCCCGAAGGCGTCTACCGCCGAAGGCGCATCGCCGAAGTCGCTCTACCGCCGAAGGCCCCCCATCTGTAACTTCCGACACTCATAACTCAATGAGCTCTCATCCGTTTCACAAGTTCTTGGGCTCGTTAGAACCAACGCGTCAATCTCTTTTCAACAATACCCTAAATAACTCAAGGCGTTACGAATTGAAAAAGTTATGAGTGATCTACCGCCGAAGGTGCTCTAAGCGGGTCCTGCAGCATGAACCGTCCGTTCCATCCCAAGCGTTCGAATGTGGCCTAAGCCCAAAACCCTTTGAGTGTACTCGATCCTCTTTTTACTCTGGTTTTGCGTACCGATTACTATTTACAGCTGCTACCGTGGTACTTACTATTCAAAAATGTTATAGTTCCGACGAAAAACAAAAAGTGGGTTACCACAATAAAAAGCCTATCACTCACAATGATGTGATTAATGCTTTATTGACTTACAAGTTGCAAAACAAGTTGATGGCACTTGCTTTACCGGCTAATTCTTTGACAATAGCATTGTTTGTGATTTGTGAACTATCACAAGATCGAAAGAACAAAGGTGGTGGCAAGAAGTATGTATCCTAAACATAGATTCAAATCTAAATGTAAGTCTCAAGATAAAAAATCAATTACATGTTGAAATTGTGGCAAGAAAGTCAACACAAAATGAGATTACAAATCTACGGCAAAGTCAAGTGCTCTGTCATCAACAAATGTGACTATTTCTAATCTTGATGAGAATTGTTCTATGGATTGTTTTACTTTATGATGGTATGATTGTGACTTCTGTGAATCACCAAGACTATTTGATGATTCTTGGATTCTTGATAGCTCATGTATCTATCAACAATTACATTTGAAAGTTCTTTAGTGTTTTTTTCTACATCAAGCAAATCAATTTTCATGAGGAATGATCAATCTTGTCAAATTGAATTGGATATGTTAACGCTCACATGTTTGATGGAGTCATACCTACTTTAACTCATGTTAGGCTAATATCTAATGTGCGGAAGAATTTGATCTCATTGGAAATTTTAGATAAAAAAAACTTGCTCTGAGTGCTAATGGAAGCTTACTTCAAGTAAAGAATTGTGAAATGATTTTTATCCTAGATCACAAAAATCATATCACACATATGAATCTATGTATTTATGTTTGAAGATTCTATCATTGGTATAGAGTTGCATGCTAGTGTATAACGGGATGAGATGATTAACTTGTGACATTCATGTTTAGAACACATTGATTTCTGAAAAACAGGTGCTTTCCAATATAAGGAGAACTGATGTTGACTTTTGTATTAGCATTGTATCATGGACAAGCAGAAGAGAAAGCTGTTTGGTGTTCAAATTCATAGTTCAAAAGTATTTTTTGAATATATACATAGTGATGTGTGGAGATCTTTGCCGTTTGCCTCATGTGGTAACACACTTTTTGTTTTTTTGCAGAATTTAAACAATTTTAGAAAACTAGTACCGAAGCAGTGTTTGTAGTTAGAAAAGGGTACGTTAAATAGAGTGGATTGAGGAGATCGTCACGAGGTCACGAAGAATCGCGTAGTCGGATGTACCAACGCCAATGTCTTCGGCGCCTTCGGCAAAAGCTCCTTTTCTGAGGTGTCTCTACTCACGCGCTTCCAGCGTTTAAGGAAGCTACGCTTCCGGCGCAGACACCTCAGGAGGAGGTTTTGCTAAAGACGTCAGAAGAAGGGCCCGGACCTCTGAAGTCTTCCGACCATGAGTGCGCCTTCGGCGATGCGCCGCTAGCGCGGAAAGGGAAACCTTCATAACGAGCGGAATACACGGTAGATCCAGTTGGTTGAAGTTGCATTAGAAAGAGCTCGGGACGCTCGGAGACGAGCCCAAGAGCGTCGGAGATGGATCAGGGACGAAGAAGTTATGAGCGTCGGAAAACTCGTAGCCGGACGTGCGCCGTTCGCGCTAGGATTCACAGCCGGAAAGGACTCCCGTACGCCCTCGGCGATGCGCCTTCGGCGGAATCACGCGCTCATGGGAGGAAATCAACTCGAAGTCAGAAGCGCCTTTGGCGGCTGCGCAACGGAAGAAACGCGCCGGCCGGATGTACGCCTCCGACGTGACGCTGATGGCCGGATGCGCTGGCATGATTTGCGCTGGCGGGATATGCGCCGTCAGCAATGGACGAGGCATAAAGGACAAAATAAGCGGTACGAATACGCGCCGGCGTAATTCGCGCCGACTGGATGTGCGCCTCCAGCAAGGCGCCGATGGATAAGGAACACGCCAGCGGCGACACGCCTCCGGTGATGGACGGGTTAGGGAAAGACAACATAGCCGACGTATACCCTGCGGCGGACTCGAGTCCGGAAGACGGCGGCGGCGGGAGAATTCAACATTCACGCATGCGAATGCGCGCAGTGCGGAGACGTGAATTCGCGCATGCAAAGGGCGAACCGTTAGGCCGTATAGCCGGCTGCGTACGCTGTAACCAGTAAGAACGTTGGACGTTCTTGAATTCGGAGAAGAAAAGACTGCTCTCCAGTCTCATTCTCTCATTCTTGATTCTGCGAGTTCCAGCTTCCAAGATTACGCGCAAGGGCGGAGAGACCTGCAGTGAGAGGAGAGAGTGCGGAGACGAGTTGCGCAAGGATCTTGACAGACCTTGGAGAGAATTGCGAGTAGCGAACTTGAGCGTGAGCGAAGAGAGAGTGAGCAGTCAGTGCTTGAGCGGCCGACGCGCAGTGGCGATTGTGAGAGGGCGAGCGAAAGGGAGAACGTTTGTGTGTGCAGGAAACGCAATGTCGAAGGTTCCCCAGCTGCTAGTGTCTCCCCTCAGGGTGCCGCAAATCGGTCTACGCGCATTTCAAGATGTGCTGCTGGGGCTGAAGCTCAATTTCCTTCTATGGGGGTGGAACTGGACATGTCCGGAGATGGTGCGCGAGTATCTGCAGGAGAGACACAAGCCCTCACGCGGATTCCGTCCACATCCAGAAAGATGGGACATTTGTGACTGGGCGCAGGTGTAATAACCCACCAAAGGCTAAAACTGCAGTATGGTGGTAAAAAGATCGAACCCACAGGGACAGAGGCAACACACAGAGTAAAAGTGTCACGTTTAACAGACTTTTGTAGAGTTTGAATTCTAGGCGACTGTCACTCCCAGAAATACTGCAGTGCTCGACTCGGAGGCTCGACTCGGAGGAGGATCTCGACTCGGAGGATGCTCGGAGGATGCACGGTACAGCGTGGTCACTCAACACACACACACACACACACCTGAAACTGGCAAAAGCACAACTCGGAGGTCGGTCAGGACCTCCGCTTCGGATTTCAGGAGGAAAGTGTCTCAAAAGTTCACTCAGAGGTTCTGCAGGTAGTGACTCCCACTCCGGCTTTTACTGCCCTTCCGCCAGGAACTAGCGTAGGGTACCCGGACTGGACTTCCCACTTCGGAACGAAGCCTCTTCATACGCCGTGGACGTCACCCTCGACTCTCACACCAAACGCAGGGAGTGCAGACCCGACTGAGAACTTAACTGAGACACGATCCAGTAACACACACACAACCTGAATTGCAAACCAAGGTTTACACGAAGTAATAAAACTTCACTTTGGCATTCAGGGGAAACTTCCCGTAGGAGTACAATCAGGATATGTCACTCGAAGGAGTAAGGGGGAACTGTTCAAGTCTCTAACTCGCAGCCGGCTCTGAGCATCAGAAATCACCCGCAGGTGCAGATCCGCACTACTCAAGTCTCTAACCGGGTGCTAGCTCTGAACATTCAGCTGAAGGCCTTCAACTACAACATACGGTAACTTCGCTATGCTGCAGTTTCTCTACGTGGTGCCAGGACCAAATGCACAAACACGCCAAGAAAGTGAGTTCCTGATCTGCACTTCCGAAACTGGAAGAGTCCCAAGGCAAAACGCCTTGATCTACTTTATACCCTCAAAGGTCCTAACTAACACTACGCTATGCTATCTACTCCTCGCAACATCTGCGCGAAACCAAACTATACTACTGCACTCGGCGGATCCGGTGCTGCGCCTCCTGCGCGCCGAACTGCTCCGCTCGCTGTCTCTACCTTGCCAGTCTTCCGACCGGCTGCGCAACCCCAGGCGTCGGAGGGCTGCAGTGACTTCCGACTCTAAGTGCGCCATAGTGTCGCGCGCACCCGACAAGAAGGTTTCTAATTTCCTCGCTACTCGCCGCCGACTCCGACTGTCACCCTCCGTCAATGCCGCCGCCCGAAGCTCGAACTCCCTGAGTGTGATCCTCTCTTGAGCTGCCACCTCCCAATGGGCGTATCCTTTTAGGCAGTGAGTCACCCGCGTCGCCAACTCTTCTCGCGCCCTGCAGCTGCTTTCTACCTCCGCCAGCTGCATTTCTGCTTCCGCACGCTGCGCCCTCAAATCCGAGCACTCGGATTGCAAGTTGCGCAACAACTCCTCATCCTCCTTGCGGGCTCTTTGACTTTCTTCCAAGGCGCGCGTCTGGCGCGCAAGCTCTGCTGCTAGGATGCGGTTTTGTCTCCGCTCTTCCTGCATTTCTGACTCGATCTTTGCCCGTATTAGCTCGGCCTCCGCCTGGCTTTTCGTCGCCGCATCCTCCCTCTGCTGCTGCAAGGCTTGGTATAGCTTCTGTGTGACCGCCAGGTGTTGTCGGAGGGCGGTGTTCCTTTCCACATATACTTGGCACCTAGAGGCCCAAGTGGCCATCTTGCTCCTCGTCCTTCGCTTGATAGTCTCCACATAAGACTGCGGTTTTCCAGTACCCGAGTACTTGGATGTCTTGCGATCCAGATATCGTAGGAGAGGGACTATCTGCTCGCACAACACCCCTGTTGGCGTTTTCTGCACAGAATCCGCTTCCTGCTCTTCCGAGCTCGTCTCATCCTCAGTTTCGAGACTTTCAGTCGCCACTGAATCCCTTGGCGACTCCCTGGAACTGTGGCGCGCAGCAGCTTCCGCTGCGACTGCCACTCCACTGCCTGCTAAAATATCCAGGGCAGTGGGGGATCCCACTGCTTGAGCCCCTGTTGCGGCTCGATCTTCGGTTTCCGAAGGGGTCGACGCCGCAGTGACTTCTGTCACCCTTGCACCGCCCGCTTCTGCTGCCTGCCCTTCCGGCACAATCTGCGCGGAAGGTGTCTTCGCTGAAGGTGCGTCTGCCGAAGGCGGCCGCACACTGGTCGCCGGCCCTGTCCGTCTCGTAGTCGGCGAATCCGGCCGACTCTCTGTTGACCGACTCGCAGTCGGCCAACCAGCAGTTGTCCGACTGGGAGTCGGATACACCCTGCGCGTCTTCACTCCACTTGGCCTGCTTGCTGGTGGCGTTTTCCCAGAAGTGCCTTCCGCCGAAGACGACTTTCTGAGGGTTGTTGGCTCGTCAGCCAAACTCTCTTCTGCTTCTGGCCGGCTGTCCGGTTCAACGCGCCGCTCAGTTGGCCTTCCTTCCGCTTATCGACCTTCAGTCGCCCGACTCGTAGTCGGCCGACTGTTAGTCCGTCCATCTCCTTCCGAAGGCATTGGTGCCTTCTGCGCAGAGGTATTTGTCGACTTCCCTAGAATCTGCGCGATTATCTCCTCCTGCGTGGGATTCCGCCGGACCGGAGCACGCCCGGTCTCCTCAGTACTAGTTGGCATTTTGCGTGCCCTCTGTTTTGGTCGACTGTGAGGCTCGTGGGTGGGCCGACCACGAGTCGGCGCAGCTGGCACTTCCGGCTGCCTGTCCTCAGGTCTCTCATCCCACTTCCGCTTTTGCGGAATGCGCTCACTTCGACGTTCTTCTGCTGCTCTTGCTGGGGCCGGAGCCGGAGGCGGACTGGCAGGTTCCTCGTCCAGATCCGTGTCTACTTCGGCCTCCCGTGAGTATCTACCTGGATAGCTCCGTGTCAGCAGCGGAAACCGTGTCCGCTCTGAATTTGTCAAACATCCCATCGCCCGATAAAACACAATCAAGTAAGGCGAAAGATGATTGAGGGTTCCTCCTTTCTCTTCTTGCGCATGTTGGCGCGTCACCTTCCACAGGAGTCGTGCCCAATGCACTGGAGCTCCTGACAACACTAGCTCCACAAATTCTACCTGCCAACCATGCATGTAAGTGGTCTTGGTCGGCTGCAATATCTGCAGCAATGCAGTCGCGACATTTCTCCGCAATCGATCTTTGTAATCCCGTGTCCGGAAACCGTTCTTGGGATGCCTGGCAACTTTGAAGAGCTCATTGTAGGAGATTTCTTCCTCCTGGGACACCTTCACGCTATCGGCCTCGAAGAGGAGATCCCCTTCCTCGCCGGCACACCTGCCCAACACCTGCGCCCAGTCACAAATGTCCCATCTTTCTGGATGTGGACGGAATCCGCGTGAGGGCTTGTGTCTCTCCTGCATATACTCGCGCACCATCTCCGGACATGTCCAGTTCCACCCCCACAGGAGGAAATCGAGCTTCAGCCCCAGCAGCACATCTTGAAATGCGCGTAGACCGATCTGCGGCACCCTGAGGGGAGACACTCGCAGCTGGGGAACCTTCGACATTGCGTTTCCTGCACACACAAACGTTCTTCCTTTCGCTCGCCCTCTCACAATCGCCACTGCGCGTCGGCCGCTCAAGCACTGACTGCTCACTCTCTCTTCGCTCATGCTCAAGTTCGCTACTCGCAATTCTCTCCCAGGTCTGTCAAGATCCTTGCGCAACTCGTCTCCGCACTCTCTCCTCTCACTGCAGGTCTCTCCGCGCTTGCGCGTAATCTTGGAAGCTAGAACTCGCAAAATCAAGAATGAGAGAATGAGACTGGAGAGCAGTCTTTTCTTCTCCGAATTCAAGAACGTCCAACGTTCTTACTGGTTACAACGTACGCAGCCGGCTATACGGCCTAACGGTTCGCCCTTTGCATGCGCGAATTCACGTCTCCGCACTGCGCGCATTCGCATGCGTGAATGTTGAATTCTCCCGCCGCCGCCGTCTTCCGGACTCGAGTCCGCCGCAGGGTATACGTCGGCTATGTTGTCTTTCCCTAACCCGTCCATCACCGGGGGCGTGTCGCCGCTGGCGTGTTCCTTATCCGTCGGCGCCTTTCTGGAGGCGCACATCCAGTCGGCGCGAATTACGCCGGCGCGTATTCGTACCGCTTATTTTGTCCTTTATGCCTCGTCCATTGCTGACGGCGCATATCCCGCCGGCGCAAATCATGCCAACGCAAATCATGCCAGCGCAGCCGGCCATCAGGGCCACGTCGGAGGCGTACATCCGACCGGCGCTTTCCTTCCATGAGCAGCCGCCAAAGGCGCTTCCGACTCTGAGTTGGTTTCCTCCCATGAGCGCGCGATTCCGCCGAAGGCGCATCGCCGAAGGCGTACGGGAGTCCTTTCCGGCTGTGAACCCTAGCGCGAACGGCGCATGTCCGGCTACGAGTTTTCCAACGCTCATAACTTCTTTGTCCTTGATCCATCTCCGACGCTCTTGGGCTCGTTAGAACAAGCGTCCCGAGCTCTTTCTAATGCAACTTCAACCATTTGGATCTACCGTGTATTCCGATCGTTATGAAGGTTTTCCCTTCCCGCGCTAGCGGCGCATCGCCGAAGGCGCACTCATGGTCGGAAGCCTTCAGAGGTCCGGGCCCTTCTTCTGACGTCTTTAGCAAAACCTCCTCCTGAGGTGTCTGCGCCGGAAGCGTAGCTTCCTTAAACGCTGGAAGCGCGTGAGTAGAGACACCTCAGAAAAGGAGCTTTTGCCGAAGGCACCGAAGACATTGGCGTTGGTACATCCGGCTACGCGATTCTTCGTGACCTCGTGACGATCTCATCAATCCACTCTATTTAACGTACCCTTTTCTAACTACAAACACTGCTTCGGTACTAGTTTTCTAAAATTGTTTAAATTCTGCAAAAAAACAAAAAGTGTGTTACCACATGCCCCCCTCCTCAATTGTGAGCGCCCACGCGAACATTTACACGTGGTATTTCTTCAGACGCCACCCGTTCACGCGGGTGCCTAGCCATTCTCCTGTCAGTTCTGCGAGTTGGATTGAGCTATTGGGGAAAACTTCGATCACCTTGTAAGGTCCCATCCATCTCAAGTGTAGCTTGCCTGGAAATCTAGCATGTCTGCTATCGTAGAGCAGAGCCAAGTCGCCCTTCTCAAGTAGGACTGGTTTGAGTCTTCGATCGTACTTCTCCTTCCGCCTGAGCTGTAGTTGCTTTGTTCGATCTTCGGCCTCTTGACGTCTTTCCTCCAGTGCCATTACTTCTTGCAGTCGATATGCCTGACTTTCTTCCGCATCCAGCCTTCTCTGATCTAAGGTCCTCTTGGTGGGTATCTCGAATTCGATGGGTAAGATTGGATGCTGCCCATAAACTAGAAAGTAAGGTGTTTGCCTGGTGGTGACTTTTTCAGCCGTGCGGTATGCCCATAAGGCGGCCGGTAGCTTGGTGTCCCAGTCGTGAGCATGATTCACAGTCACCTTGAGGAGTATCTTACAGAGCAATCCATTGGACTTCTCTGTCAGACCATTCGCCTTGGGGTTGTATGGAGTAGTCTTACGATGCTTAATCTGGAAGTGCCGAGTCAAACTTTCTATCACCTGATTCAGAAAGTGCGTCCCCCTGTCACTGACTATTTCTAGTGGGCTATTTCGAGTAGCGAGGAAATTAGAAACCTTCTTGTCGGGTGCGCGCGACACTATGGCGCACTTAGAGTCGGAAGTCACTGCAGCCCTCCGACGCTTGGGGTTGCGCAGCCGGTCGGAAGACTGGCAAGGTAGAGACAGCGAGCGGAGCAGTCCGGCGCGCAGGAGGCGCAGCACCGGATCCGCCGAGTGCAGTAGTATAGTTTGGTTTCGCGCAGGTGTTGCGAGTAGTAGATAGCATAGCGTAGTGTTAGTTAGGACCTTTGAGGGTATAAAGTAGATCAAGGCGTTTTGCCTTGGGACTCTTCCAGTTTCGGAAGTGCAGATCAGGAACTCACTTTCTTGGCATGTTTGTGCATTTTGGTCCTGGCACCACGTAGAGAAGCTGCAGCATAGCGAAGTTACCGTATGTTGTAGTTGAAGGCCTTCGGCTGAATGTTCAGAGCTAGTACCCGGTTAGAGACTTGAGTAGTGCGGATCTGCACCTGCGGGTGATTTCTGATGCTCAGAGCCGGCTGCGAGTTAGAGACTTGAACAGTTCCCCCTTACTCCTTCGAGTGACATATCCTGATTGTACTCCTACGGGAAGTTTCCCCTGAATGCCAAAGTGAAGTTTTATTACTTCGTGTAAGCCTTGGTTTGCAATTCAGGTTGTGTGTGTGTTACTGGATCGTGTCTCAGTTAAAGTTCTCAGTCGGGTCTGCACTCCCTGCGTTTGGTGTGAGAGTCGAGGGTGACGTCCACGGCGTATGAAGAGGCTTCGTTCCGAAGTGGGAAGTCCAGTCCGGGTACCCTACGCTAGTTCCTGGCGAAAGGGCAGTAAAAGCCGGAGTGGGAGTCACTACCTGCAGAACCTCTGAGTGAACTTTTGAGACCCTTTCCTCCTGAAATCCGAAGCGGAGGTCCTGACCGACCTCCGAGTTGTGCTTTTGCCAATTTCAGGTGTGTGTGTGTGTGTGTGTTGAGTGACCACGCTGTACCGTGCATCCTCCGAGCATCCTCCGAGTCGAGATCCTCCTCCGAGTCGAGCCTCCGAGTCGAGCACTGCAGTATTTCTGGGAGTGACAGTCGCCTAGAATTCAAACTCTACAAAAGTCTGTTAAACGTGACACTTTTACTCTGTGTGTTGCCTCTGTCCCTGTGGGTTCGATCTTTTTACCACCATACTGCAGTTTTAGCCTTTGGTGGGTTATTACACCTCAATTTCTAGAAAATGATACTTTGTATCTTTTATAAATCATTATTTAAATTTTATAGGGATCTACTCTCTCACGGAAAAATCTGAGGTCTTTGAGTAAGTACTTATCCAAGTAGTTTGGAAGGTATTTTCAAAAGGAAAAGATTACTTGACATTTCACCACATTTTATACTTCAAACCAAAATGGCGTTGCTCAACGACTCAATAGGACAGTGTTGAAAAAAATTGCAGAGTATGTTGTGTGAATCGGGTTTACCACATGAATGTAGGGCTTATATCATCAATATTGTTGTCTATATGGTAAATCATTCTTCTTCAAGTGCAATTGATTTCTTAACCCTGTTTGAATCAAGCGGACGGCCAATTCTATTAGGTTAAGAATCTTTGATTGCGATTCATATTCTTTCATGTCAAAGAAAAATAGATTCAAACTAGAAACTACATCTCAGAAATGTCATTTTCTTGGATATACTATTTGGATGATTGAAAGGTTAAAGGTTATGAAATCTTGTAACTTATAAGCTTATTGTTAATACATCTGTTTCCATCAATGCATTAATAGCATTGAAAGAGAGAAATAATGCTTATATTTTTGCTACTAACATGGATGAATATTTCCTTCTTGACACCTTTGAGGGGAGATTGATCATTATATTTTAAATGACATGCCACAAGTATAAACTCCTATATGAGAGGACGTATTACTCTAAGCATCAAGAAGTTGAGATGCAATCAATCATTGGTAGAACTTTGAATATAGTTTCAAGATATATTTGAACATTTTCTAGTAAATGTTTCAACTTTATTTTGACTTTAGTAGCCATCAAGCTCAAGTTGATCTTTATTGTTTCAAGAAGGTTTCAACTTGATATTGATTACTCCTATACTCATTGCTCCTCTAGTCAAGATCAAGTTGAAAAATTTACTAGAAGATGTTCAAATATATCTAATAGAGCTTCCAAAAGATATGAAACGTGGATCAAATATTCTTTGCATCAAGATAGTGATATTGTTGAGGAGCAGAGCATGATGATGCTATGATCTTAGAAGAGTCGAACCTTATTTGTACAATGAAGCTCAAAGTTATGAAGCTAAATTTGAGTGGAATATTGTCATGGAGAAAGAGATACAATCACTTGAAGACAATGAGTCTTAACAACTAGTGGAATGTCTTAAAGGTTATAGATTGTCAACTAGAAATAAGTGTACAAGCTGGAAGATCATACCAAAAAATAAAAAAATATCAAAAAGCAAGATTAATGGCCAAGGGATATACACAAGAAAAAGATGTGGACTACAATGAAGTGTTTTCTCTAGAAGCTAAGCTTTTTACAACTGAATTGATTTATAACATGTAACAATTTATGATTTTTTTATTTTTGATTTGATCTTGTATTAAATAAAATGCATGTTTTTATTACTTTTCTCTATGAAGCATTGAAGTAGATAATCTACATGAAACAACCTTTGTTAAGAAGTAGAAGAACATGTGGATATGTAAATGGTTATGATAAATGTTAAATAGATCAAGCCTATGGAAACCAAAGGGTTAAAAGGTTGAAAAACACAATACAAACAACCAACACCAACCTTTTATGTTAACAACTTAAATCCTTGTATGGATCGAAACAATATCCTTGACAATTGTATAAGCAATTTGATCAATTTATCAAAACACTTGGATTTTCATGAAGCATCTACAACCCATGTGTTTGCATAAAACGCGTTAGTGATTTCATCTTTGGCAACATTATCTAATTCTAAATGTAGCTAATATCCTTATTCTTGCTAAAAATCAATTTGATATGCTCGATTGAGTAATGAGTTTTTGATGAAAATTTTTGGCAAGACTAGGAGTACATTTGGCATGAATATCAAGAGAGATATCAAGCCAATGAAGCTTTGGTTGAATTAAACCATATACACTTAGTGAGTGTTTGCAAGATTCAACATGAACGGTTCATTGTCAGCTCATTTCAAACTTTTTAATGCTAAATGTTCTACTACCGATGGTTATAAAGGAATTATGTCTAAAATTGCTTGTGATTTAACACTAAGAACCCTTATGTACTTGATGACTTGTACTAGAGCAGATATCAATCTCATTTATAGATGTTATAAGTAGATTTATGTCCAATTCAGATAAGATCCATTGGGAGTCAGTTAAATGAAGTCTTAGATATCTAAAAGGTACTAAGTATGTTGGTTCAAGATTTAATGGTAGTTTAAACAATGTCAAATTCTTCATAGGCTATATACATGCTGATTAAGGTCAGGATATAGAGCAAAAAAAGTCTAAAAAACGATATGTCTTCATTTTCAAAGGTGGATGCATTTGTTGGGAATCTATCACAAAATGCAATTCCCAGTCAACTACAAAAGCAAAATATGTAACAGCAACAGAAACTTCAAAGGAGACAATTTGGTTAAACAAGCTTATCACGGATATGAGATTAAACAAGGTATTGCTAATCTTCATTGTGATAGTCAAAGTGTCTTTTTTCTTGCAATTAATCAATTTATAAATAGTAGTATGAAGACATTGACATCCGAAACCATTTTTTTAAACAAGTAGTGAGCTTGTCAAGATTATCGGTTAACTCAATCCTTTGGATGCTTTTATCAAAATGATACATTTGAAAATTTTCAGAATCAATGCGTTAAGTTTATAATTTCAAACACTTATGTGGCATAAGTAGTTGGAAGTAATTTACTTTTTGTATATGTTTATTCTATCTTTTATAGTTTACAACTTAGTTTTAGTTAATCTTGGTTTACAGAGTATCTATGTTTGATATTTATTTATAGTATTTTCCACATGTAGAATATATGGTGAGTGAAGATATGAAACCCCAAAATATGAGTCAAGGGGGGAATTGTTAGGATTTAACTCATGCATTGAGCTTACTATGGTTAGGTTTGTTTAGGTTGCTGTAGTTAGGGGACTAGACTTACTTTGGATTTCTATTGCTATGAGAGTATGCGGGTCTAAGTCCACTTTGGAACTTCAAAGAGCAGAGAGAGAGAGAGATTTTACTCACGTTGGCGAGAGAAGTGGAGTAAAATCTCTTGATTAATCCTTTCTACTCCTACATAGTGATTGAGAATAACAACAACAATCCGTATGCTGGTTAGATAATTCAAATGTCATCAATCCACTAAGATTGTACTAGATGGTGGAGATAAAATTTTATCTCCTTGAACTTGTTTGTAAAATTTACATAAGGAAGAGTAAAACAGACTCTCATGTTTAGAAGTGTGTTTCATCTTTGAGTGACATACTATCTTAATCTCCAATGTTACACTATGCTAACATAAATTTTTATTTTTTTTCACTTTGCTTGATATTTTTTTTTCATTGTTAGTGTGTGTACAACATGTCATTCATGTTTGCATAATCTATTCTCTCAATTTTGCATTTGTTTTTGAAGCTTGTATGTTTTTGAATTCAGTGAAAGATTAATTGTTAATTAAGTGTAATACTATTTACTAGAGTAACTTAACACATTCTAAAGATCAAAATTACATTCTAACAAACATATTATAATAAAACTAATTGCAATTTGATCTGTATTCTAATAATTTCACTAGTATGTTTATTTGTGTGATAAGATAACACAGTATCTGTTGCAAGATTTACAACAATTTAATATAAAATCAGACTTAATATTGCATTTACAGAAAGTGAAAAGAAACTGATTGTTTTCTAACAAGAGAATTATAAAATAACTAAGAAAAATAATATATTCAATTTTTGTGGAAATAAACAAAGTATTTGACATATAGGAATATTTTTTCAAGAATAATATCCAAATGAATTGGAATTTTATATATTGAATGAAACTTCAAAGTAAAAGACAAGGAGACTATTATTGCGATAGTGTTTTATTTTTTTGTCAATTTTTTTTTTCAATGCCTCTAATTATCTCAGAAATTTTAATAGTGTAGTTGTAGGATTTAAATTTTTAGAATGTCATTTTATATTTCATAATTTTAAATTTTATTCTTAGTTATAGTTTTCTTCCTATTTTGAGTAAAAACTTAAATGTAAGAATACATATAAAGTTATTTTTTTGAGTAAGTTTTAACTAAAAATTTACAATTTTTTACAGTTTGGAAATTGAGAATTGCATAAATATGATTACTATTTTGATAAAAGATGAGATTCTCTTGTAGTTTTTCATGTTTGTTCTTGAAATGGTGAACTATGTTTCATTCAAATATCAACAAGATCATGCGCTAGAATATAATGGTAAGCAATACTTAATTAAGAAAAATATTTCTTGAGAAAATTTTGTGACACGTGGACTTTTAAAACTCGCTCTGTTCTGAGATTTTATGGACATGGTTGTGCAATGTGATTGCAATAGTCGTTTATGAGAATCTGAAATTCTTGTCAAGATAAGTGAACATTATTTATATTGTACTAATCTAATTTTATTAACAAGGGATTTAGTTCAACTTCAACTATATCTATTATAGAGTTGACTCTATAGAGCATACATTATATTAAGTAACATCTAAGAAAACCCATTTGCAATTCTGATTTAAAGCAAATGTATGTTTAGTGGTTGTATAAGATAGAGTATTGCAAATCATGCATGAATAAAGCTTCTGAATGGAATAAACTGGATAGAAAAGTAGAGATTAGCTTGCAATGATGTGAAGTAATTTCAGATTTTATTTATTGTCAAATAGGCAGGTAATGCATTCGAAATGTTTACTACTGATCCAATGAGGAGATCATACATGTATGTAGAAATATTCTAATCATAACTAAGAAATTGTATCGTTCATTCTTTACTTCGTCAAAACCTTGAGAAAAGGTGTTTGGATTCCCTTATTTCAAGTTCTTATGTAGAAACTGTACAGACCTGTCTTTAAATTATTAAACGACAGATTTAACAAAATCTCAATCTCAGCAAAATTATCATGAGGCATATATATCAGCTTCCAAATTGATCATAGTAAGACGAATCGAAATTATTGAACATAAATAAAGAATATATCAACATCTCAAAGTTTTAATTTGTAAATGATAACCAGTTATATACCATATTAATTATATTAAATTAAAATTATTAAAAAGAAAATAATTTCTTCTTGTTTAGAATATTTCATTTCTTAAAACACAACCATGTTTATTTAAAATGTAGTCTTCAAATACAAAAGTCTTCAAATAAATTGGAGAAATCTTTCAAGGCATTATATCTCATAGTCAAACACATTTGGATAGCATATAAAAGCTTCAAAAGCAGACGTATTTTATATACAAACTTAAATATTATAAATTGAGTATATTATCAGGATATGTAATAAGAAAGTTAAGTAATTGAGATAGTATTGCATTGTTGTATTTTAGCCGTAATGTTTTTGTTATATTGTTGTAAAATGCAGATTGGTCGTCAAGCGCCTGTAGCTCAGTGGATAGAGCGTCTGTTTCCTAAGCAGATAGTCATAGGTTCGACCCCTATCTGGCGCGTCCAGTTTTACTTTTTCGTCGGTGTGAAGAGCATCTATTCCTTAATTGTTTAATTAATTAAATTAATTAATTCATTCCTTTTACTTTTTTAGGTCTGAAGAGATTTGAGTAAAATAGATATGGAGAGAAGAGCATCTATTCGTTATATTAGGGACGTTATTATTCATCCCTTTTCCTTTTTAGATATGAAGAGATTTGAGTAAAAAAGATATGGAGAAAAGAGCATATATTCCTTAATACCGCAGTGCGTTACATTAGGGACGTTATTATTCATCCCTTTTTCTTCTTTAGTTATGAAGAGATTTGAGTAAAATAGATATGGAGAAAAGAGCATATATTCCTTAATACCGCAGTGCGTTAAATTAGGGACGTTATTATTCATCCCTTTTTCTTCTTTAGTTATGAAGAGATTTGAGTAAAATAGATATGGAGAGCATCTATTCCTTAATATTGTAGTGCGTTATGGTTTAGTTTGTTATATTAGCGACCTTATTATTCATCACTTTTTTCTTAGTTATGAAGAGATTTGAGTAAAATAGATATGGAGAGCATCTCTTCTTTAATACCGCAGTCAGTTATGATTTAGGTTGTTATATGAGAGACGGTATTATTCATAACTCAAGTGATTTAATAAGTAGTTTAGAGAAAATATTTGGCATCTTTTTCCCGGGTCTTTATCTATTTAACATTGACCATTATTTTTCTAAAATTAAAACGAACAATGTTAGTATAAGTACAATGCCGAAATACTTATTGTAAATTTAATAAAAAAAATATTATAGAATTTTTCATAGGGAATTAATAATCGAAATTTACTCACAAGAATATGCATGCACAGAATTATTTGACTTTAACAATATATCCATGATGTGCACAAATAAAAGATTTCTTCGTGTATAAAGTCTAATAAGAAATTAAATGTGGAGAATGTTTATAAATTTTAATCCGTATGGATATCACATAATTTCTTGAGAGATCATCATTAACATTAACATTGGATTTTTGACTAAATAGAGCTATATAAATCCTCAGACTCGAGACATGAAGCCAATAGGAAACGTAAAAGCCGAAGTTTTATTAAGTCTTCAAGAGATCTCACTTATAGCTTATGTGGTGGTGGCAGCTATTTCCATTTCCAGAGATACATTCAGATGCGTTCACACACTGCAATTGACAACGGAGAACACCAAATAATGTGATATGTTTTGGTTCCAATCGCCTACGGTGTATATCAATGATAAGTTTGATTGAGTTAGTCTTGCAGGCGATGGCAAACATTGGCATATTCTCTCTGATATCAAATGTACACTAAAAGTATGAAAAAGCAAACTACCCATAAGATGGTACTCGGTGTGTCTGCGTGATCATTTAACTTATCTGACTGTGATCACGATCTTCTGATGCCCCCAGCCTAGGCAATACAAGGCTTTTGATTTTGGAGAGTCATTGGCCTTGGGTAAGAAGACATCGTGGGTCTCTCTCAGAACAGCATGGCCAGAGATCAACCATGTTGACTACCCTTGAAGGAGCAGTCGACGCTTCTGTGCATGACAGTACCCAGGGGAGAATTTTCGGACTTAAATGGATAAGGTAGGCTCATTGACCTGCTGGTTTTAAGCCTCACGTGTCGCCTATTCATCGCATCTCATGGAGGGACCAAAAGTTTCGTGTATCCCTATCGGAGCACATTGAACCTCAAAACATGCAACATATGATATGTTAGGATATTTCTTAATTTCCGACTTTTTGTACCGGTGCAGTTGCAGAAGTCAGAAAAGACTCAGGGCACAGGGTTAGGCAGCGACGAAAGATTGAAGTCAAATTCAAGGTTCTTCTGTGCTTGATTCACTTGAACTTTCATTCCAGGAATGGCACAGTATTTATATTAAATCAAAATGCTTTGTTGTCTTCAGCTAATTTACATTTCCTTTTGATAATATTATCAATTCACCCTCCATTTTGTTCAAAGTTTTATTTACACACGCGAAGTCATATAAGTTAATTCCGATTGACTCTCAGCTTAACGATGAGACATCACAATACAACAGAGCTCAACTCAATTTGTTCGACACTCTGGTAGTGAAAGCAAACTTTGGTGTCACTGTCATCTCTTCTCACATCCGGTATGGATGTATTTACAACGGTTGCTTTCGCATCGATTTCAAGGATGCGAAAAATGATATACATCGATTTCGCATCGACCTGTGCATAAAGTATCAAAGCTCTGAGCATCTCTGTTGGATCTGCCTGCTACTGTTACTGTATGCTTGCTACAGAATCTAGCAAGTTACCATTAGGAACTGACTGTTCTTCTTGCCTGTGACAACTCAGTATGTTGAGTTGAAAACTGAAACTCTATACTTTCGTCTCTGCTCTCTCGTGCACTACCTGCAGAAGAAAAATACTACCTATGCGATCAGACTTAACCTGTGATTTTATACAATTCTTGCGAAGGTACTCGTCTACCTCTAACCTCCTTACTCTCGCTCCACTCTACATATAGAAAGATGGAGAAGTGTGACAGGCAAGGAGCAGAGTGTACTGCCACGTTCAGTAATACAAGTCGAAACTAAAAAAACCTTAACTGACAAATTCTGGAGAAGGCAACCGCTGAGCTGTCGGTTATGTTACAGATTCCAGATGCAGCGTAACTCTCACTACAGGTGGTTGCAAGACAATCCGCAGTGCGTGGAAACGCTTTAGAAATGGGTTCATAACGCCACCTACTTTATAATGACAGGGAGACAGGCAGAAGGCTTGAATTTTCATATCTGAGGGGTGAAAAATCACATAGGATCTGGGGAATATGTGTTGACAAAGCCATAGAAGCTACAACAGATTTTCATTGGAGGGACTTTGTGCTTCGTTGATTGATTACGATCCATGCATGCTAGACTCAGTCAAGAAGAAACAAATTTATTGTTGTTCCTCTATTAGAAAATTGTCGAGCTAGATGATGACAGTCACAGTGTAAACTGTAACTGGTATGGCTAGAGACTGATATACAAAAGTAATGTGATGTGTTTACGTAATGTGTAAACGTTCATCGTGGGTGATGGGTGATGATTATTTTGTTGGAAAAAATTCCGAAGCCTATCCAATTCATGCTTTATATTTGTTGATGAGTGTAGACTGGCCAAGAGAGAACAAGTACTGATATGGATATTTGACCAAGGGTTCTGATTGATGACAAATTTTTCCAGCTTGATCTGCGCTTCTTTACGATACCGTTTATCTGCTTACTTGGAAAATAATATTTCTCATTCTCAACTAGTTAGATTAGTTGAGAGAATCAATATCATTCGCATCAATGAAAGCTACTATTTTAACTCCTTTGCTAGAAAAGTATCAGTCAACCCTTGGTCACTCTATTGTTTTCTGGGCAAATAGGTCAGTCAGACTCATAATATATCAAGGTCGTGTGATATTCCCTGTCATGAACTTCTCCTGTTCTACACACTTAAATACTACAATTACAGTAATAATTGTGTACAGATTTTGTAGTTCTGCTTAACCTGTATAATGGTATATGGCGGAAATGCAACCTAATCAGCATCTGCACAAAAGAATTCAAGTTTTTAAGTCTGAATATGGGAACTTCAGAATGGTTTTTCTGACTATGATCCAAGTTATTCGAATTGCGCACTAAAATAAACATCTAAATTTTGTTCGAGTGAAATCTCTTTCGCCTCAGTTTAAAAAAGGACGTGATAACCTACTGGTGAGCGACAGTCCATTCCTAATCCTTAATTTGATCGGTGGGTTGTGATTACATTTTGGGAAAACTACGTATGAGACGACTTTGGTGTTTTGAATCTCAAAGCGAATGAGCTAAGAGATCCCTAAGCTTTCTCTTGACTGTAATAAATCTTGATGCATGTTTCTATGGATTTGATTGTTGATATGACATTTTACTTGAAAGGAGAAAGTCAAAACAAGGATATGAGAAACTTGGTAAATAAATGAGCCGCGTACATTACCAAAGCACGTATCGGATACAGTTATACAGAACAGAATCTATTGAACATCAGTTTTGTTAAAAGTAAGAGTTTCGAGTTTCGAATTGGTATACTGCAGTCAGATTGGAAACATTCTAAGAGCTCTACATACATCTGATTTTCTACATATAGATACTTCCTCATCAGTTTGATTCAAAGGCAGCTGATGTACATGCGTCATATATCAATTTTAATCTTGAAGATCCAGTATATTGAGATCCCATCCATGAAGTCAGATCCATGCCAGATCTTAACACGATACTATGAAAAATCATGAGTTCATCCAGAGGATGATGTAGATGTTTCATTTACCCACCGTAGAGGGCATAGAGCTTACCTAAACCCCGTGTAAATGGGTGGTAACCACAGCATGCTCTAAAGCGGTTTCTGACAATAGAAATATGGAATGTACTCAGAAATGGCTTACGATTGTGCTTCTTAAGTGCTAAAAAACTCATCTATACGATCATTTGATCCGAATACAAAACTACAAATTTTCTCTCATCTTACTCCCACATAGTGAAGTTGCCAAGAAATACTTAAAATATTAGAGCTGTCAACTTTGAACTTTATTGAAACCTCAGTATCATCGACTTGAATGCTAGAGATCATACACGTCCTGCCTCATATAGTCTAGCATATCAGTGAAAACATGAACCGACTGAGTTTCTGGAAATCCTGATCTTGCAGACAAAATTCTACATACAGATACTAAAGAGCGAACCAAAACTTCAACCTAGAGCATCGATATGTGTTTGAAATGCTGTCCAAGACCTAATTTACGAGCACAAACAGATCTCGCAACAGTTTGATCTGTCGAGCTGCCCAAAGTTGATTATTATATTCACACACCGATCACAACTCCTCGTATATCTCAGATCAGTTCGCGATGGTCTCTGTGACGATAGTCGAAGCGCTAAAAGAAGCGCCATTGGATTTGAGCCAGTTCACTTTCTCTCCTTCGGGTAAGTTCTCGAGCTGAGAGAATAATTCATGGGCGTTGGAAGACTTGAGGATCCAGCTGCCCTTGGTGGAATCCTCGGTGAAGACAACACCCGTGGGCTTGGCTTCGCTCTGGCATTTAGTCATGTCAGATTCCGTCTCGCCGAGCAGAGAACGACGTCTGCAGCTTTGGTACCAGTAGCCGGATGTGTAGCTTCCACCGGTGTAGCATCTGTTTCCCGTGCCGGAGCCAACTTGGCCGCTGTCGCAACCACCGTTCCTGTAGACGAGGCTGGTCTTGCAGCCGTCCATATCTGTAAACAGCACCGAGCCCCCGTTTGCAATGCAGCAAACTTGTCTGGCGACGCCATTGAACGAGTATCCGGACCCGGAACAAGCTCCAGTGTTGGAATAAAATATGACATCAACGGCCCCTGCCATGCTGGAGAGGCTGAGGAGAACCACTGGCAGGAGGACGTACATGCTACCCTTGGCACTGATTTTCTCCATCCTACAAACAACATCATCAACACTAAAATGAGCTTGAAGGCAATGCAGTTGTAGGATGCACATTTGGTTTTTGGAACTGATAATAGTCATCTGTAATAATATTTCGTCTAACTAGATGGATCCATGATATGTGCCAAGTGATCCGAATGGGATATTAACGACTGCATTAAAGCTAGTACAATACATGAATCGCTATTACAGACGTGGCTGATATGCTGCAGAAAAGAAAGGTTGTCCGTGCAAAAACAATAAGATTACCCACAACACTGTGCCAAATTTTCATGAAGGTGTCTATATATCTGACAGCTTCTAATCAGCTCCGAGCGATCTATTCTGTATAAATTCTCACCTGATACGAGATTAGCAGATCCACGCGTGGAGGAAGAAACAAGTAGAGTGATATGATGCAGTCTGCTTTCTGTTTTCCGTCTTAGATCAACTGCAGTGAGCTGCTTTCCGCGCTGAGTTGCAGATGAGTAAAGGACTTGATGAATAATACTCACGTTAGGATGGGTTTATATATTATGTCTCGTCGACCCTGGCCTGCACCGAGATGACTTGGTCAAAGGACTACACGAACTATTAAAGGTTCCACCTCAGTACTTTGACTGATTCTCCTCGGTTTATGTTAACTGCAGTTTCAAATTGCTGATTCATGCGATGTTAGAAACATAACCGACAAGTATGAAAGAGCAACTTATTGTAATCTCTTGACGTGGCTTCCTAACGAACAAATGCGATAGAGTAGGAGATTTTTGCCTCAGTATTATTTGCTTCCTCAGTTTATATCGCATCTGCTAATTGAAGACCACTGAAACGATGTGGTTGTTCAGTGAACCTTTCACACGACTAGCAAGGAACTCAAGAACTCTAAGACTTATTTATTTCAGGTTGGTTATAAATTATTCATGTCTGAAAATTTTTTTGGGAGACTAAAACGTAAGGGAACATGAGTAAGAAGACGCCTTCAGAGTGATGGTTTGATCGCATCTTAAATGACAAAGAGGAAAGCATAGGAAGGTCTCTGATGAGCAAGCTTTTGTGTGCCAAATGCGTAGTACCTGGATATGAAATGAGGAAATTTGCCTCCAAGAATCACGTTCGTCTATGAGCATGCTCAAATTTTCACCCTTCCGTCTCAGTCCTCAAACAGATCATATTGCCCTTCATTCCCACTTTCATATGTAGTTTCGTCTTGAAATGTAACTCTCACTTCTTTCACTGTCCGCGGCGCTTTTCACTTCGTGTAAGTTTTTCAGTTGGAACTATTTCACGATTGGCATCTGAATGGATCGGTGTGGTTGTAAATGCATCAGTGGTTGGGATATGTGCATATTCAAAGTATGATGTGCAGGGTGAAGCGAAGCTAAGAGCTGGGTACTCAAGCATCACGCATGGATTACAAATTGGTTCAAACCGCAATATATTTTACCTCCATGCCCTAATGTAATAACCCACCAAAGGCTAAAACTGCAGTATGGTGGTAAAAAGATCGAACCCACAGGGACAGAGGCAACACACAGAGTAAAAGTGTCACATTTAACAGACTTTTGGTAGAGTTTGAATTCTAGGCGACTGTCACTCCCAGAAATACTGCAGTGCTCGACTCGGAGGCTCGACTCGGAGGAGGATCTCAACTCGGAGGATGCTCGGAGGATGCACGGTACAGCTTGGTCACTCAACACACACACACACACACACACACCTGAAACTGGCAAAAAGCACAACTCGGAGGTCGGTCAGGACCTCCGCTTCGGATTTCAGGGGGAAAGTATCTCGTAAGTTCACTCAGAGGTTCTGCAGGAAGTGCCTCCCACTCCGGCTTTTACTGCCCTTCCGCCAGGAACTAGCGGGGGTACCCGGTCTGGACTTCTCACTTCGGAACGAAGCCTCTACGTACGCCGTGGACGTCACCCTCGACTATCACACAAAACGCAGGGAGTGCAGACCCGACTGAGAACTTACTGAAAACACGATCCAGTAACACACACACAACCTGAATTACAAACCAAGGTTTACACGAAGTAATGAAACTTCACATTGGCATTCAGGGGAAACTTCCCGTAGGAGTACAATCAGGATATGTCACTCGAAGGAGTAAGGGGGAACTGTTCAAGTCTCTAACTCGCAGCCGGCTCTGAGCATCAGAAATCACCCGCAGGTGCAGATCCGCACTACTCAAGTCTCTAACCGGGTGCTAGCTCTGAACATTCAGCCGAAGGCCTTCAACTACAACATACGGTAACTTCGCTATGCTGCAGCTTCTCTACGTGGTGCCAGGACCAAAATGCACAAACACGTCAAGAAAGTGAGTTCCTGATCTGCACTTCCGAAACTGGAAGAGTCCCAAGGCAAAACGCCTTGATCTACTTTATACCCTCAAAAGATCCTAACTAGCACTACGCTATCCTATCTACCACTCGCAGTATCTGCGCGAAACCAAACTACTCTACTGCACTCAGCAGATCCGGTGCTGCGCCTCCTGCGCGCCGGACTGCTCCGCGTACTATCTCTACCTTGCCAGTCTTCCGACCGGCTGCGTAACCCCAGGCGTCGGAGCGCTGTGGTGACTTCCGACTGCAAGTGCGCCATAGTGTCGCGCGCACCCGACAAGAAGGTTTCTAATTTTCTCGCCACTCGCCGCCGACTCCGACTGTCACCTTCCGTCAATGCCGCCGCCCGAAGCTCGAACTCCCTGAGTGTAACCCTCTCTTGGGCTGCCACCTCCCAATGGATGTATCCTTTTAGACAACGAGTCACCTGTGCCGCCAACTCTCCTCGCGCCCTGCAGCTGCTCTCCACCTCGGCCAGCTGCATTTCTAATCCCGCACGTTGTGCCCTCAAATCCGAGCACTCGGATTGCAAGTTGCACAACAACTCCTCATCCTCCTTGCGGGCTCTTTGACTTTCCTCTAAGGCGCGCGTCTGGCGCGCAAGCTCGGCTGCTAGGACTTTGTTCTGTCTCCGCTCCTCCTGCAGTTCCAACTCGATCTTTGCCCGTATTAGTTCGGCATCCGCCTGACTTTTCGTCGCCGCATCCTCCTTCTGCTGCTGCAAGGCTTGGTACAGCTTCTGGGTGACCGCCAGGTGTTGTCGGAGGGCGGTGTTCCTTTCCACATATACTTGGCAACTAGAGGCCCACTTTGCCACCTTGATCCTCGTCCTTCGCCTGATAGTCTCCACATAAGACTGCGGTTTTAAGGCACTTCCGTATTTGGATGTCTTGCGATCCAGATATCGCAGGAGTGGAACTATCTGTTCGCACAGCACCCCTGTTGGCGTTTTCTGCACCGAATCCGCTTCCTGCTCTTCCGAGCTCGTATCATCCTCAGTCTCGAGGATTTCAGTCGCCACCGAATCCCTTGGCGACTCCCTGGAACTGTGGCGCGCAGCAGCTTCTGCTGCGACTGCTGCTCCACTGCCTGCTAAAATATCCAGGGCAGTGGGAGATCCCACTGCTTGAGCCCCTGTTCCGGCTCGATCTTCGGTTTGTGAAGGGGTCGACGCCGCAGTGACTTTTGTCACTCTTGCACCGCCCGCTTCTGCTGCCTGTCCTTCCGGCGCCATCTGCGCGGAAGGTGTCCTTGCTGAAGGTGCGTCCGCCGAAGGCGTCCGCACACTGGTCGTTGGCCCCATCCGTCTCGCAGTCGGCGAATCCGGCTGACTCTCTGTTGTCCGACTCGCAGTCGGCCGACCAGCAGTTGTCCGACTGGGAGTCGGATACACCCTGCGCGTCTTGACTCCACTTGGCCTGCTTGTTGGGGGCGTTCTTCCAGAAGTGCCTTCCGCCGAAGACGACCCTTTGAGGATTGTTGGCTCGTCAGCCAAACTCTCTTCTGCTTCCGGCCTGCTGTCCGGTTCAACGCGCCGTTCAGTTGGCCTTCCTTCCGCTTGTCGACCTTCAGTCATCCGACTCGCAGTCGGCCGGCTGTCAGTCCGTCCATCTCCTCCCGAAGGCCGTGGTGCCTTCTGTGCAGAGGTATCTGCCGTCTTCCCTAGAATCTGAGCGATTATCTCTTCCTGTGTGAGATTCCGCCGGGTCGGAGTTCGCCTGGTCTCCTCAGTAACAGTTGGCATTTTGCGTGCCCTCTGTTTTGGTCGACTGTGAGGCTCGGGGGTGGGCCGACCACGAGTCGGCGCAGCTGGTACTTCCGGCTGCCTGTCCTCAGGTCTCTCATCCCACTTCCGCTTTCGCGGAATGCGCTCACTTCGACGTTCTTCTGCTGCTCTTGCTGGAGCCGGAGGCGTACTGGCAGGTTCCTCGTCCGGATCCGTGTCTACTTCGGCCTCCCTCGAATATCTACCTGGATAAGTCCGGGTCAGCTGCGGAAACCGAGTCTTCTCAGCATTCGTCAAACATCCCATCGCCCGGTAAAACACGATTAAGTAAGGCGATAGATGATTGAGCGTTCCTCCCCTCTCTTCTTGCGCATGTTGGCGCGTCACCTTCCACAGGAGCCGTGCCCAATGCACCGGAGCTCCTGACAGCACTAGCTCCACGAACTCTACCTGCCAACCATGCATGTAAGCGGTCTTGGTCGGCTGCAATATCTGCAGCAATGCCGTCGCGACATTTCTCCGCAATCGATCCTTGTAATCCCGTGTCCGGAAACCGTTCTTGGGATGTCTGGCCACTTTGAAGAGCTCATTGTAAGAGACTTCTTCCTCCTGGGACACCTTCACGCTATCGGCCTCGAAGAGGAGATCCCCTTCCTCGCCGGCACACCTGCCCAACACCTGCGCCCAATTGCAAATGTCCCATCTCTCTGGGTGTGGGCGAAATCCGCGAGAAGGCTTGTGTCTCTCTTGCAGATACTCGCGCACCATCTCCGGACATGTCCAATTCCACCCCCATAGGAGAAAATCGAGCTTCAGTCTCAACAGCACATCTTGAAATGCGCGTAGACCGATCTGCGGCACCCTGAGTGGAGACACTCGCAGCTGGGGAACCTTCGACATTGCGTTGCCTGCACACACACAAACGTTCTCCCTTTCGCTCGCTCTCTCACAATCGCCACTGTGCGTCGGCCACTCAAGCACTGACTGCTCACTCTCTCTGCGCTCGTTCAAGATCGCTACTCACAATTCTTTCAAGGTCCGCCAAGATCCTTGCGCAACTCGTCTCCGCACTCTCTACTCTCACTGCAGGTCGTTCCGCCCTTGCGCGTAATCTTGGAACTGGAAATCGCAAAGTCAAGAATGAGAGAATGAGACTGGAGCGCAGTCTTTTCTTCTCCGATTTCAAGAACGTCCAACGTTCTTACTGGTTGCAACGTACGCAGCCGGCTATACGGCTTAACGGTTCGCCCTTTGCATGCGCGAATTCACGTCTCCGCATTGCGCGCATTCGCATGCTTAAACGTTGAATTCTCCCGCCGCCGCCACCTTCCGGACTCGAGTCCGCTGCAGAGTATACGTCGGCCCTGTTGTCTTTTCCCTAACCCGCCCTTCCCCGGAGGCGTGTCGCCGCTGATGCGGTCATTATCCGTCGGCGCCTTGCTGGAGGCGCACATCCAGCCGGAGCGAATTACGCCGGCGCGCAGTCGTACCGCCTATTTTGTCCTTTATGCCTCGTCCGTTGCTGCCAGCGCATATCCGTCAGCGCAACTCATGCCAGCGCATCCGGCCGTCAGCGCAACGTCGGAGGCGTACATCCGACCGGCGCTTTCTTTCCATGAACAGCCGCCAAGGGCGCTTCCGACTCTGAGTTGGTTTCCTCCTGTGAGCGCGTGATTCCGCCGAAGGCGCATCGCCGAGGGCGTACGGGAATCCTTTCCGGCTGTGAACCCTAGCGCGAACGGCGCATGTCCGGCTACGAGTTTTCCGACGCTCATAACTTCTCCATTCCTGATCCATCTCCGGCGCTCTTGGACTCGTTAGAACGAGCGTCCCGAGCTCTTTCTAATGCAACTTCAACCAACTGGATCTACCGTGTATCCCGATTGTTATGAAGGTTTTCCCTTTCCGCGCTAGCGGCGCTTCGCCGAAGGCGCACTCATGGTCGGATGCCTTTAGAGGTCCGGGCCCTTCTCCTGACGTCTTTAGCAAAACCTCCTCCTGAGGTGTCTGCGCCGGAAGCGTAGCTTCCTTATACGCTAGAGGCGCGTGAGTAGAGACACCTCAAAAAGGAGCTTTTGCCGAAGGCGCCGAAGACGTTGGCGTTGGTACATCCGACTACGTGATTCTTTGTGCCCTCGTGACGATCTCATCAATCCACTCTATTTAGCGTACCCTTCTCTAGCTACAAACACTGCTTTGGTACTAGTTTTCTAAAATTGTTTAAATTCTGCAAAAAAAACAAAAAGTGTGTTACCACATGCCCCCCTCCTCAATTGTGAGCGCCCACGCGAACATTTACACGTGGTATTTCTTCAGACGCCATCCGTTCACGCGGGTGCCTAACCATTCTCCCGTCAGTTCTGCGAGTTGGATGGATCCATTTGGGAAAACTTCTATCACCTTGTAAGGTCCCATCCACCTCAAGTGGAGCTTGCCTGGAAATCTAGCATGTCTGCTATCGTATAGCAGAGCCAAGTCGCCCTTCTCCAGCAGTACTGGTTTGAGCCTTCGATCGTACTTCTCCTTCCGCCTGAGTTGTAATTGCTTTGTCCGATCTTCGGCCTCTTGACGTCTTTCCTCCAGTGCCATTACCTCTTGCAGTCGATATGCCTGACTTTCTTCCGCGTCCAGCCTTCTCTGATCTAAGGTCCTCTTGGTAGGTATCTCGAATTCGATGGGTAAGATCGGATGCTGCCCATAAACTAGGAAGTAAGGTGTTTGCCTGGTGGTGACTTTTTCTGCCGTTCTATATGCCCATAAGGCGGCCGGTAGCTTGGTGTCCCAGTCATGAGCATGGTTTACAGTCACTTTGAGGAGTATCTTACAGAGTAATCCATTGGGCTTCTCTGTCAGACCATTTGCCTTGGGGTTGTATGGAGTAGTCTTCCGATGCTTAATCTGGAAGTGCCGCGTCAAACTTTCTATCACCTGATTCAGAAAGTGCGTTCCTCTGTCACTGACTATTTCTAGGGGGCACCCGTAGCGTGTGATGATGGATTCGAATAGGAACCGTGCTACTGCGGCTGCGTCGTCGTGCCTTGTGGCTTCTGCCTCCACCATCTTGGTCGCATAGTCTGTTGCTACCAATATGTAGCGCCTGCGCGTGTCTTTAGTGACAGGTTGTATTGGTCCCACGAAGTCGATCCCCCATTTTTCAAATGGTGCCAATGGCATGATTGGTGTAAGAGGCCATCTCGTGGTCGGAGTCGGCCTTCCCGTCCTCTGGCAGCTGTCGCATTTGCGAACGTAGTCGTGTACATCTTTGAACATCGTCGGCCACCAGTATCCTGCATTCACAATTTTGGTCACTGTATTTCTGGTGGCGTAGTGACCACCAGCGTCTTCTGTGTGCATGGCTTTTACAACTCGCGGGACTTCAGACTCCTCTAGACATCTGCACAGCCTGTCGTCTGCCATTTTCTTGAACAAGACCCCTTGTTGGAGCTGGTAAGGTCCCGCTTTATGGACGAAGACTGTGCGCTGCTCTGCATCCAATCCTTCCGGACATTGGAGTGTGAGCAGGAACCTGTATAAGTCCGCGTACCTGGACTCATGGCTGGCGGACAACTGAAAAAGTTGTTCGTCGGGAAAATCATCCACTACTTCCTCTTCTATGGGTTCGGTCCATAGTCGGGAGAGGTAGTCCGCGTTCTCATGGTGAACGCCTTTCCGTGTCTGTACAGTATAGGTGAATTCCTGTAGCAGTAGTACCCACCTGGCAATTCGTCCGGACAGATCCGCCTTCTTCACCAGGTGCTGTAAGGCGTAATGATCTACATGAAACACGAACTCATAGCAGATCAAATAATGTCGGAACTTCTTGCAGGAGTACACCATTCCTAACGCCTCCCTCTCAGTTGTCGTGTACTTCTTCTCTGCTGCTGACAACTGACGACTCGCGAAGTAAATCGGGTAGTCTTTCTTGTTGTCATCCTTCTGACTGAGAACCACCCCGATTGCAAACGCCGACGTGTCTACATAGACATGGAAAGGTCTATTCCAATCCGGACTTCTCAGAACCGGAGCAGTCGTCAGTTTGGCTTTGAGCGTTTCAAAGGCCAGCTGTTGCTCCTTGCCCCACACATAGGGTTCATCCTTCTTAAGCAGCTTCGTCAGATCGGCTGCCAAGATGGCATACATATTTATGAACCTTCGGTAATAACCTACATGGCCAAGGAAGGCCCTCAACTCACGCAGATTCGTTGGCGGCTGCAGTTCAAGAATAATCTTCACCTTCTCTACATCCACTGCAATGCCATCGGACGAAACTCGGTGCCCCAGCAGGATTCCGCTGGTCATGAAGAAGAAACATTTCTCAGGGTGTAAGGACAAGCTGCTCTCCCTACATCTGTCGAACGTTTGCCGAAGATGGTTAAGGTGCTCCGACCTCTTACCGAAGACGCAAAAGTCGTCGATGAAAATTTCTAGGAACTTCCTCAGGTGCTCTTGGAAAATGTTCGTCATCATCCGTTGGAACGTCGCTGGCGCGTTGCACAGACCGAACGGCATCTTGTGATAAGCATAGGTTCCCCAGTCGGTCGTGAAGGTTGTTTTGTCCTTGTCCTGTTCCCTGATGGACACCTGGTTGTAGCCGGAGAATCCGTCTAGGAAACTGTAGCATTCATGCCCTGCTACATGGTCTAAAATAGAGTCCGTGAAAGGAAGAGGGTGATGGTCCTTCCTCGTTGCTGCGTTCAGCTTTCGGAAGTCCTGGCACACCCGAATCTTACCCGTCAGTTTCTTGGGCACGATCACGATAGGCGACACCCACTCGCTACTGAGTACCGGGTAGATGATTCCTGCGCTCAGGTACTTATCGATTTCGTCCTTCACCAATAATGAATATTTTGGGTTGAGCCTGTATTGGCGTTGGCGAACCGGAACTGCCTCGTCCAACAAGTCGATCCTGTGCTCTCCATACCTTGCAGGTATGCCTTTCATGTCTTCAATCTTCCATGCGAAGACATCCTCATACTGGCGAAGAAACGCCTGTACCCTGTTCAACTCTTCTCCTTGTACCTGGCTTGACACCTTCAAGCCTTTACCTGGACTGAGCTGCAGTTCGCAGCAATCACTCGGGTCAACAATCCCCTCTGTGTGACTGATCTCGCTTCTGCCCAGTCCGGCTGCTAGTTGCTATTCTTCATCCGGATACACCTCGTCTCCTTCCTCCTCAATGGAGCAGCAAGTGACGTAGCCCACAAATTCTTCCGACGTTTCGGTCTCTGAAGTGCATGATGAGCTGGTCTCCCCTCCGGTTGTGTAACCGGAGGTGGTGGAAGGTGTTTCGCCCTCATGGGGTACCTTGGTCCACGGTACGGTAATGACAGTCGGAGGGTCAGCAGGGCTACGGAACTGTAATCTCTTCCTACTCCAGTCACACCTTGCTTTGGCATCGTATAGCCACGGTCTGCCAAGCAGCACATCATAACCTTTCTTCATCAGAGGTTGCAGTATTATGTAGGACAGTTGAAAGTCCACTCCTCCAATGTTGGTTCTCACATTGCTCAACATTCCTAGTGGCATTCTGCGTGTTTGATCGGCCAGTCGCAATACTCGGGATGTAGGTTCGAAGGTCTGGAACCCCAAGGAGTTCGCTGTCTCCTCGGTCATGATATTCACGCCCGAGCCGGAGTCCACTGGTACCTTCTGTATGACGCAGCCTCCGATCTCTACTTCGATCTCTGGAGGTCCCAGGTCTCCTCCTTCCACTCTGTACACAGCCGGAAGTTTCTCTTTTCGGGGTTTGCGTGGTCGGCGCAACGAAAGCATCAGCATCTTTCTGTACGTCTTATTGTCTTCCAACAACAGGTGGAAGGAAATATTTGCCCTCTGGCTCCCTATGTCTTCCACTATGTCGTAGGGAGTGTTGGAAGTCACAGCCGGAAGTTTTCCTGTACTCGCGGTCGGAAGTGGTGTAGGGGGCCTAACCGCCTTCCGGACGTCGGATGTCATTCCGTCGCCCAGTGCTTCCTTGATGAGGTGACTCACCTCATCTTTGATGTCCGGAAGGTAATCTCGAGTCCGGAACTCTTCTGAATACCTGTCCGCTTTTTCTGAGTTCTGCTCCGGATGGGTGTTTCTCATAGCCGGAGGTGTACTTGGCGTTCTCCTTTGGCCTTCTCTAACTTCTTTAGACTTCCTCCTCTCTTCCCTACGCTCGAGGCGGCGAGTGTCCTCGTGGCCTTCTCCTCTCCTCTTCGAACTTCGGGTTTCTACCCGGCCGCACATTACTTCTTCCTCTGGCCATACTTCGTTTTCTTCAGCTGGGTCCAGACTCAGTTCTACCTGGTTGACCTGCACCTCTTCCTTGCCAGGTGTCGATACGAAACGCACGGCTGGCCTAGGGAGTTGTGGCTGGTCACATTCGGCTGCTGTATGTCCAGACTTCTTGCAATTGCTGCACAACGGTGCATACCCCATTGGCTTCCTCGGGTGGGGACAGCTTGGCGCGTAATGCCCCATGTCTCCGCAGTTGTAGCAACCATCGAATTGTGGTCGAGGTCGGTTGTGATTGCCTGGAGGTGCCATGCGTCTTGGTGGGAGTGTACCCGCCATTTCCCTCGGAACAAAGCGCGGTATATGCACCGGTGGGTTCGGAGTTGTAGCTGGAGCTGTCTGTACCGAGTAGGCGGTGTCCTCAACCTGCTCAGCATAATACATAGGCGGCTCAGCATAATACATGGGGTTCTCCCACTGTGGTGCCCATTCGACCGCATTCACTGGGTAAGATGGCCTCGCGGACATGCACTCCGTGTTGGCATGTCCCACCTGTCCGCACGTAGTACACCAGAGATTCGCTCGTTGTCTCGCAGGTGATTTACGTCGGTCTTGGCCTCCCACTACATGAACTTTCAGGTCCGCAAAATTCTTCACCAGGTTGTCTACCTTGGCTGCGATGTCCCCTTGAGTCTTCACTGGGATTCCCTTACCTCGATCCTTCTTCTTGATCGCACTGCGTTTCTTCTTCCGTCTTTCTTCTTCTGAAGATGACGAGTCCTCTTCCTCTTCCGAGGAAGAACTTGATTCGGAGGAGCTTGATTCTTCTGTCGAGGAAGGCGAGTTCCTTCTCTTCCGACGTCCGCCTTGCGACTTCTTCTTCGTCGACCGTCGGTCGCGTCTTCGAGTGTCAAGGGTTGACGTCTCAAAGGTCTCCGCGGAAGCTATCACATCTTGGATTGTGTCAGTCTTGCCTCTCCTACAGAAGGTCTCCATTTCTCTTGAGAGCCCTGTCACATACCAATCCACTGCCTGTTGTACCGAATACGGTTCTCCCGGGCCTGTCTTCGGAATTCGATCTAGGAGGTCTTGGAATCTCTCAGTGTAGTCTCGAAGATTCTCCTTCCGCTCGCGTCGAAGATTTCGAAGCCGGGTCAGAACTCGACTGTCATATCCGAGTTCGCGGAACCGCCTCAGAAACTTTTCCTTGAGCTGAGCCCAGGTCCGGATGCCAGTGGGGTCGGTGCTCTCATGGTTGTACCAGCTACGCGCTCGTCTGCGTAGCAGGCTAGGAAAGATTCGTAATCTGTCTTCATCACTGGTCTCACGATTGGCGATGGAGACAGACTCGAAGAGCTTTATGTATGAATCTGCATCATCGTCGTCGCCCGTTCCCGTGTATCTTGGATACGAATGTTTGGTGGTAGGTTGGGAAAACGCCTGGCGGAGATTGGCTTGATGTTCTGCCATCGGTGATCCTGTCGACGGACTGATCCTAGGTTGGCCAAACTCAGGAAGAGTTCCTGTCGGAGGGATGTCCAATAGAACTGTTAGCTCAATGCTCTCGGTAGGTGAACTGGAACGCCTTTGTCTTCCAGTAGTCGGTGATGGCGATCTTTCTGCAGAGTCCTCACCGGGAGTCTTCTTTTTAGTTCGCCGTTTTGTTTCCACGGCTTTTTCTGAATCTCGACGGAGTTTCCGTGTGGCTCTCGCACTCAGGTTTCCCACACTATCGCTCGTCGACATTCACCGAGCATTGCTGCTCAAGGTTTCTGGTGTTGACGTACTGTCCCCGGCAGCGGCGCCAAAAAGAAGTTGTCGGCTCCTTATGTAATAACCCACCAAAGGCTAAAACTGCAGTATGGTGGTAAAAAGATCGAACCCACAGGGACAGAGGCAACACACAGAGTAAAAGTGTCACATTTAACAGACTTTTGGTAGAGTTTGAATTCTAGGCGACTGTCACTCCCAGAAATACTGCAGTGCTCGACTCGGAGGCTCGACTCGGAGGAGGATCTCAACTCGGAGGATGCTCGGAGGATGCACGGTACAGCTTGGTCACTCAACACACACACACACACACACACACCTGAAACTGGCAAAAAGCACAACTCGGAGGTCGGTCAGGACCTCCGCTTCGGATTTCAGGGGGAAAGTATCTCGTAAGTTCACTCAGAGGTTCTGCAGGAAGTGCCTCCCACTCCGGCTTTTACTGCCCTTCCGCCAGGAACTAGCGGGGGTACCCGGTCTGGACTTCTCACTTCGGAACGAAGCCTCTACGTACGCCGTGGACGTCACCCTCGACTATCACACAAAACGCAGGGAGTGCAGACCCGACTGAGAACTTACTGAAAACACGATCCAGTAACACACACACAACCTGAATTACAAACCAAGGTTTACACGAAGTAATGAAACTTCACATTGGCATTCAGGGGAAACTTCCCGTAGGAGTACAATCAGGATATGTCACTCGAAGGAGTAAGGGGGAACTGTTCAAGTCTCTAACTCGCAGCCGGCTCTGAGCATCAGAAATCACCCGCAGGTGCAGATCCGCACTACTCAAGTCTCTAACCGGGTGCTAGCTCTGAACATTCAGCCGAAGGCCTTCAACTACAACATACGGTAACTTCGCTATGCTGCAGCTTCTCTACGTGGTGCCAGGACCAAAATGCACAAACACGTCAAGAAAGTGAGTTCCTGATCTGCACTTCCGAAACTGGAAGAGTCCCAAGGCAAAACGCCTTGATCTACTTTATACCCTCAAAAGATCCTAACTAGCACTACGCTATCCTATCTACCACTCGCAGTATCTGCGCGAAACCAAACTACTCTACTGCACTCAGCAGATCCGGTGCTGCGCCTCCTGCGCGCCGGACTGCTCCGCGTACTATCTCTACCTTGCCAGTCTTCCGACCGGCTGCGTAACCCCAGGCGTCGGAGCGCTGTGGTGACTTCCGACTGCAAGTGCGCCATAGTGTCGCGCGCACCCGACAAGAAGGTTTCTAATTTTCTCGCCACTCGCCGCCGACTCCGACTGTCACCTTCCGTCAATGCCGCCGCCCGAAGCTCGAACTCCCTGAGTGTAACCCTCTCTTGGGCTGCCACCTCCCAATGGATGTATCCTTTTAGACAACGAGTCACCTGTGCCGCCAACTCTCCTCGCGCCCTGCAGCTGCTCTCCACCTCGGCCAGCTGCATTTCTAATCCCGCACGTTGTGCCCTCAAATCCGAGCACTCGGATTGCAAGTTGCACAACAACTCCTCATCCTCCTTGCGGGCTCTTTGACTTTCCTCTAAGGCGCGCGTCTGGCGCGCAAGCTCGGCTGCTAGGACTTTGTTCTGTCTCCGCTCCTCCTGCAGTTCCAACTCGATCTTTGCCCGTATTAGTTCGGCATCCGCCTGACTTTTCGTCGCCGCATCCTCCTTCTGCTGCTGCAAGGCTTGGTACAGCTTCTGGGTGACCGCCAGGTGTTGTCGGAGGGCGGTGTTCCTTTCCACATATACTTGGCAACTAGAGGCCCACTTTGCCACCTTGATCCTCGTCCTTCGCCTGATAGTCTCCACATAAGACTGCGGTTTTAAGGCACTTCCGTATTTGGATGTCTTGCGATCCAGATATCGCAGGAGTGGAACTATCTGTTCGCACAGCACCCCTGTTGGCGTTTTCTGCACCGAATCCGCTTCCTGCTCTTCCGAGCTCGTATCATCCTCAGTCTCGAGGATTTCAGTCGCCACCGAATCCCTTGGCGACTCCCTGGAACTGTGGCGCGCAGCAGCTTCTGCTGCGACTGCTGCTCCACTGCCTGCTAAAATATCCAGGGCAGTGGGAGATCCCACTGCTTGAGCCCCTGTTCCGGCTCGATCTTCGGTTTGTGAAGGGGTCGACGCCGCAGTGACTTTTGTCACTCTTGCACCGCCCGCTTCTGCTGCCTGTCCTTCCGGCGCCATCTGCGCGGAAGGTGTCCTTGCTGAAGGTGCGTCCGCCGAAGGCGTCCGCACACTGGTCGTTGGCCCCATCCGTCTCGCAGTCGGCGAATCCGGCTGACTCTCTGTTGTCCGACTCGCAGTCGGCCGACCAGCAGTTGTCCGACTGGGAGTCGGATACACCCTGCGCGTCTTGACTCCACTTGGCCTGCTTGTTGGGGGCGTTCTTCCAGAAGTGCCTTCCGCCGAAGACGACCCTTTGAGGATTGTTGGCTCGTCAGCCAAACTCTCTTCTGCTTCCGGCCTGCTGTCCGGTTCAACGCGCCGTTCAGTTGGCCTTCCTTCCGCTTGTCGACCTTCAGTCATCCGACTCGCAGTCGGCCGGCTGTCAGTCCGTCCATCTCCTCCCGAAGGCCGTGGTGCCTTCTGTGCAGAGGTATCTGCCGTCTTCCCTAGAATCTGAGCGATTATCTCTTCCTGTGTGAGATTCCGCCGGGTCGGAGTTCGCCTGGTCTCCTCAGTAACAGTTGGCATTTTGCGTGCCCTCTGTTTTGGTCGACTGTGAGGCTCGGGGGTGGGCCGACCACGAGTCGGCGCAGCTGGTACTTCCGGCTGCCTGTCCTCAGGTCTCTCATCCCACTTCCGCTTTCGCGGAATGCGCTCACTTCGACGTTCTTCTGCTGCTCTTGCTGGAGCCGGAGGCGTACTGGCAGGTTCCTCGTCCGGATCCGTGTCTACTTCGGCCTCCCTCGAATATCTACCTGGATAAGTCCGGGTCAGCTGCGGAAACCGAGTCTTCTCAGCATTCGTCAAACATCCCATCGCCCGGTAAAACACGATTAAGTAAGGCGATAGATGATTGAGCGTTCCTCCCCTCTCTTCTTGCGCATGTTGGCGCGTCACCTTCCACAGGAGCCGTGCCCAATGCACCGGAGCTCCTGACAGCACTAGCTCCACGAACTCTACCTGCCAACCATGCATGTAAGCGGTCTTGGTCGGCTGCAATATCTGCAGCAATGCCGTCGCGACATTTCTCCGCAATCGATCCTTGTAATCCCGTGTCCGGAAACCGTTCTTGGGATGTCTGGCCACTTTGAAGAGCTCATTGTAAGAGACTTCTTCCTCCTGGGACACCTTCACGCTATCGGCCTCGAAGAGGAGATCCCCTTCCTCGCCGGCACACCTGCCCAACACCTGCGCCCAATTGCAAATGTCCCATCTCTCTGGGTGTGGGCGAAATCCGCGAGAAGGCTTGTGTCTCTCTTGCAGATACTCGCGCACCATCTCCGGACATGTCCAATTCCACCCCCATAGGAGAAAATCGAGCTTCAGTCTCAACAGCACATCTTGAAATGCGCGTAGACCGATCTGCGGCACCCTGAGTGGAGACACTCGCAGCTGGGGAACCTTCGACATTGCGTTGCCTGCACACACACAAACGTTCTCCCTTTCGCTCGCTCTCTCACAATCGCCACTGTGCGTCGGCCACTCAAGCACTGACTGCTCACTCTCTCTGCGCTCGTTCAAGATCGCTACTCACAATTCTTTCAAGGTCCGCCAAGATCCTTGCGCAACTCGTCTCCGCACTCTCTACTCTCACTGCAGGTCGTTCCGCCCTTGCGCGTAATCTTGGAACTGGAAATCGCAAAGTCAAGAATGAGAGAATGAGACTGGAGCGCAGTCTTTTCTTCTCCGATTTCAAGAACGTCCAACGTTCTTACTGGTTGCAACGTACGCAGCCGGCTATACGGCTTAACGGTTCGCCCTTTGCATGCGCGAATTCACGTCTCCGCATTGCGCGCATTCGCATGCTTAAACGTTGAATTCTCCCGCCGCCGCCACCTTCCGGACTCGAGTCCGCTGCAGGGTATACGTCGGCCCTGTTGTCTTTTCCCTAACCCGCCCTTCCCCGGAGGCGTGTCGCCGCTGATGCGGTCATTATCCGTCGGCGCCTTGCTGGAGGCGCACATCCAGCCGGAGCGAATTACGCCGGCGCGCAGTCGTACCGCCTATTTTGTCCTTTATGCCTCGTCCGTTGCTGCCAGCGCATATCCGTCAGCGCAACTCATGCCAGCGCATCCGGCCGTCAGCGCAACGTCGGAGGCGTACATCCGACCGGCGCTTTCTTTCCATGAACAGCCGCCAAGGGCGCTTCCGACTCTGAGTTGGTTTCCTCCTGTGAGCGCGTGATTCCGCCGAAGGCGCATCGCCGAGGGCGTACGGGAATCCTTTCCGGCTGTGAACCCTAGCGCGAACGGCGCATGTCCGGCTACGAGTTTTCCGACGCTCATAACTTCTCCATTCCTGATCCATCTCCGGCGCTCTTGGACTCGTTAGAACGAGCGTCCCGAGCTCTTTCTAATGCAACTTCAACCAACTGGATCTACCGTGTATCCCGATTGTTATGAAGGTTTTCCCTTTCCGCGCTAGCGGCGCTTCGCCGAAGACGCACTCATGGTCGGATGCCTTTAGAGGTCCGGGCCCTTCTCCTGACGTCTTTAGCAAAACCTCCTCCTGAGGTGTCTGCGCCGGAAGCGTAGCTTCCTTATACGCTAGAGGCGCGTGAGTAGAGACACCTCAAAAAGGAGCTTTTGCCGAAGGCGCCGAAGACGTTGGCGTTGGTACATCCGACTACGTGATTCTTTGTGCCCTCGTGACGATCTCATCAATCCACTCTATTTAGCGTACCCTTCTCTAGCTACAAACACTGCTTTGGTACTAGTTTTCTAAAATTGTTTAAATTCTGCAAAAAAAACAAAAAGTGTGTTACCACACCTAACCATGGAAGGGCTTCTTCAGGGACTAGCTCTCTCGACTTAAGGGTGGCAGGTTTGTGATTTTGGATGTGATCGGGCCTTGAGACACGTAGTAACGAAGAGGCATGAAGTCTGTGTGAAGACTCTGATCGAGGTGAGTCTACCTCTTTAGGCTGCGTAAGATAATTAGCGGAGCAGTTTACCCAACTCTTCATTACATCCAGTCGACAAGTGCAGAAGAGGGATGCTCATTCGTATGCTTTTTGTGTGCGTCACTGACAGAGTACGTCATATATCTGCGATCATCATGACATCATTAGCCGTCTACGGCAGTTGAAAATGAGGAATTCACCTCTCTAAGTTGAACAGTTTACAGGCATGATATGACTCATCGTAAGTTTTGTCACTCTAATTCTTGCATACATCTTGCCTCTATCATCCTTGCTTGAAATTTCCATGAAGTACTCGAAATCATATCAAACCAGCTGGTGATTGGTGATGTGTATGTTTTCCATTAAAGGGCCAAGACCTGTTCCTTCTTCCACTACGAGCTTGCGATTTGGATTTGGTCTGAATCACACTGCAGTACAAGCTTCAAAAAAACTCAAATTGATATACTCCAGTTTGATATTGGAGAGGATGTGTTGAAGCTATCGCATGATATATAGATCTCAATCCGCGTGTCAAGCATTGATTTCGAACGAAAGCATAAGGGGCATTACCTAATGGTCTCTATTCAGAAATAATGGTTTCTTCCAGGACGTCGTATATAGTTAGATTGCTCAGTACTCATGATACAGAAGATTAACAAGACCTGGAGAAAGGATATGATCCAAATGATATTCAATTGCAGTGTGAATAAACTGATTGAGATCTTGGAGGGTCCATTAATAATTGAAGTCAGATCATTTGTACCGCCTCTCCCACCATCGAACAGACTCCTTCATTACATGAATATCGTCTTCTATAAAGTTGGGAATATCTTGAATATCAAGGCCACGTTGCCGGCTTACTGTAAGAATTGTTGTGGCCACCCACATGCCTTCCCATTGGAGAACAACAGATTAAGAACATCAGTGCTATCCTTGTCATATCCGTCAATTATAGTGCTTCAGAACATGCACGAGAACTTCGTCTCGTACGAGTATAATACTCTTGAGGAGGAGAGGAAAAGCAAGATAAGTGTTCTGGTGACGCCATGAGAGTGTTTCAAGGATGGAAGCTTCGTATTATTTTCATTTGAGTTCATCCCAAATTTCTCATGACTATCAGCTGACCAGTATATTCCGAAGATGCGGTCATTTACACAAAGTAACATTACAAACACAGACAAAATTACTAATGTCAGCAACTAAACATGTCATCAGAGGACTGCACACCATGATCGCCCGCAATGAAGAGTTGGAGATGGTATGACACGTCTCAAGTCAGGTAAACAAGCTTGCCAATGATCAAGCTGTACAACGTTGTCAATGCAAAGCCGCCATTGGCGGAGGTTTGTCTTTCTATGTCGTCTACAAACCTCCGAGCTTGGATTAACCAAAAGCAACATTTAATACCAGGATGAGGCGATATGTCAGATTCTGCTTTCTAACTGCTGAGTAGCACACACGTCAAGCGGAGACTGGTTTGACCTGCAGTGTCCTGTATAGTCACTCACTTTGGTCCTTCCTGCAATACTGGTCTTGTGGCATGTGGAGTCACAAGTCCAACATTGACCTCAGTCGAGAACGTATCCTGGTCCTCAAAGAGGAACAGCTGTCGTATTCAAAAAGTATATGCAGACAATCGCTGCGTCTGATTTCTGCGTCTCATCTATTCGCGGATACCGAGGAGCACACACTTCATTACATCCTGCTTAGGAAGTTTAGTCGAGAAGGTATTCTTGTCCTCAAAGAGGAGAACCTCTCGTCCTCAAAAAGTATATGAAGACAATCGCTGCGTCTGATTTCTGCGTCTCATCTATTCGCAAATACCGAGGAGCATACACTTCATTACATCTTGCTTGGGAAGTTGCACGCCTAATCTTCGTAATGCCGCATTACTCTGCTAACTTGGCATTTGCCAAATTTGTCATAACTTAGTCTATTATGGCATCGGCCAATTTTTATTTATGACAAATATGACACTAATTTTAATTTGCTTGAAT
Organism: Marchantia polymorpha subsp. ruderalis; assembly: GCA_037833965.1. Classification (NCBI taxonomy): domain Eukaryota; kingdom Viridiplantae; phylum Streptophyta; class Marchantiopsida; order Marchantiales; family Marchantiaceae; genus Marchantia; species Marchantia polymorpha. Next base: position 3,883,584 of record AP031357.1, read on the forward strand.
TGCTTATAATGTATGCTTACTAGAGTGACAATATAATTATGGAAGATATATACTCATCTTTCTCTTAGGTAATCATGGAGAAATCACCCTCCACACACATAGTTTCAGGATACACGGTTTGGAAAATCTAAGTTCAAAAGTAATCCATATTTCATCAAATTCCACGGATTCTGGCATTTGATCCACTGGTTTGCAGAGTATATCTTCTCTTTCTCATTCTATCAATGAATACATTCTCAATTTTGGGATCAAATAAAATGCAGTAGAATTGTGTCAACTATGTTTACGTTATTATCAAAACACAATGGATCATAGGACGCAACAAAATGAGTAGGATAGTATTCAAAGAAATTTCGTTTGACGTGTAATTACAAAGCATGATATTCACTTCATATTTGCTTTAAAGTGTTGACTTTCAAGATGTTTTGATTCCAGCTCTAGTCAATGTGGAACCTTAAAGTATTTTGTGATTCTAGCCGGACCTTCGCTTCATGTCGATTGTTTTTTTTCACCTCTCATACTTGGCAAAAAGCTAAAAAACCCGATGTAACGACACCATATGTGAAGATCTTCAGCCCATAGTCAAGTATGTGAGAGAGAGAGAGATCACATGGCGTTCTACATTTCTTTGAAGACATTTCATCAACGTCAACAGCGAAGAAGAGAGAACAAAAACGTTTTAATAGTGAACAAGAACGAAAGGAGACTTGGACTTCCATTCTTATTTATGGCATCACGCCAAAATTATTTATGACAAATATGGCATAGCACCCCCAAATGCCATATTTGAAGAGGCCTGGTAATGCGCATTGCCGATCTAGTTTTGTCTGCCGTTCCAACTTATTAATGGAGACAATAGCTCTCCTCGTTTCCTTTGGCTCGCGGGCTGGTGTCCTCTGTCCTCTGCGTTGGCTTTGGCTTTGTACTCCTAACAATTGCTTTTCTTCTCGTAAGAAAGTGTTCAACGCGTCGATTGTCCAATAACTGTTTATCACCTTCATACTTTATATTAGAAGGTGATCGTATAATTCTACACAGTCGGTGTAGATAGGCTCTTTTCCATATAAACATATATCAAGAAGAGGTAAGTGAATTATTTCTTGCATGATGGTACTTTTGAAATCCAATTTTTTTATTACCCAAAAGAGTTAATGTCTACCGAGCAAAACTATCATATTGCTGAATGCTAAATATATTGTATTTCAGTTGCAACTAACAACACTTTTCTAGCATATATGATTTAGTCTTGTTCTATTGTAATGATGATATAAGTTTGACTTATTCGAAGGAGAGTAAAACTTCTACGATTGTTGATGTCAATCATTTGTCTAGTTTGTGTGTGAAAACCTGCTGTGATTTATTTCGAATATTACAAGTTTTTTTAGGCTTATCCGCAACCAAAAAAAGTCAAAGAGAGAAGAGCCATCTCAGAGAAGTATAAATTTTATACATAGACTCATTTGAGATATCAATATTTATAATTTGGAATGATAACAAATATATTATATAAATTATCACATTGTGCATTTCTTTAACAGCATCTACAACTGCATCTAGATTTGATTTGATGTATTATGCTCATCATTAGGTTTTACAGACTTTGTCATTTGATGATAATTCACAAAAAAAAATCGTGTGAGTAAATATCGAGTTTTGATGATAATCTGGAGTACAAAGAACCTGTATGAAGCAAGATAAATAATTTGAAATTGATCAGATGAGAAAAACGCTAAGTTGATAACCATTTCATAAACCTTCAGTTTAATCCTCGAAGTCAAGTTTGATTCTCTTTTTTCAATTTGGAAAAAGCAATCATTATTATATCTCATCAACTTTTCTATCGTGCTAAATTTTACTTTTCAGCTTCTTTACAAGTTAAAGCTGTTATCTAATTAAACATTTAGTAATTCATGTGTCACAATTTCGAAAATGTATGTATCATGATACAAAAAATCACAATACTATCTACATATATTTTCTAAAAACTACTACATTTATGATTCATAAAGTTCCAGTTGAAAAGTTTCAACTAAATATATTTCAACCTAGAAAATACTCAATATATGATTTATGAGATAATCCTAATTAAACCCGTTATTTCAGCTTTATAGAAGAGACAACTCTATCCAGAGCATTGTAAAGCTTGAGCTTATTTTGGCTACTATAAAACTATATAGAAATTCATGTGATCAACACGATGCGTGTTTTTTTGCGTAATTTAAAGAAAAAATCAACAAATAGATTGTTAAAATGATGTAGACATATTATCGACTAAGAAGATGATGATTTTGTATTGAAACTATTCTGTAATTTAGAAAATAATACATAAGATATTATTGACAAAATCTTTAATTTCAAATGAATGCATTCATTTGTTTCTCACTCTCCAGATGTCTTTAGAACTACGGCTTTTTTGTTTCAACCTTATATGTGGTTGATACCGTTTTGAATTCCACATTTATGTGAAATGAATGTGGTTTCAACCAGCAATTCTTACGATTTGTATTTTCTTATATCTAATATTAATCCTTATTATAATACTAAGTGATAATCTTGTGCAAATCTCTCCGCATTTGGTAATATGTGTGTTAATATTTATGGAGAAAAATTTGTCTTAGAACAGAAATAGCATTCTGTTTCGATCGCGAGTCTTGACACCTAATGATGGAAGTGTTAAAGTTCTTTAACTTTAAATTTCACTTTAGATGGTATAAAATCTATTGAATTTAGCCAAAGGATGTAAAATTGTATATTCTATTTGCTATATTTTTTTGGTAACATAAAATTTTCTGAATATTCCACTGTATAAAGATTAGTGAGATCTAAATCTTGCTACTATCTATGTTAAGCTAGTTATGGTTAGAAAGAGGAAGACATAAAATAAATATTGATATAAAATATTCGTTTCTAAATTTTTTTAAATTTCTTTTATATTCCATATCAACATTTATATTTCTTTCTCATGATTAACTTGAAATTGGAAAAACATGAAGAGAATGCATTTTAATTTTCAACTAACTTCATTCTGCTTCATATACTACTTTTGTGAAAACTCCATGTCGAATATGGGAATCAAAAGTAATCTTGATGTATTAACGATTTGGAAAAAAATGCACTATCATTACAAGGTATTATCTTTCAGGAGAAAACGCAAACCTATCTCTTAACAAGAAGACTGCAGTTTGTTTAAAGGAATGACAATACATGTAAGATTGTTCAATGTTGCATGTACAACTACATCTTCTTCATGGCAACAAGATTCAGAGAATCAGAAATCAAGTCTCTTACTTGAAATCTCAACTACTTTTCCTTTTCCCCTCAATCAATTTAGTTAAGGACTCGAAGACTTTCATATATTTTACATATCCTCGTGGATTCAGACATGGAAGTCCTCAAGACTCCATGTCTAAACCATTTTCTAACCTGGTCAGATCTTTTCTGAGAATTTTTTTTTGAATCAACTGTATCCTCAATGAGATGCTGCGTTCTGTGGATTATTTCACGATCAATCTAATCTCAGATTCGAGCCATTTGTGACAGTTGCTGAATTATATAAACTAGCGACTTCGGTTTGTTTCTAGTTTGATAGAATGGCATACTATATGAGTCTCATTATGAGTTCGAATCACATTGAAAATATTTGAGAGAAGAAATGAAGCACCTAAATAGCACCATGGATTACAGCCATAACATTTTCTCCATCGACAAGGTTCTCGAACAACGGGATATGTTAGAAGCATTCGACCCCTGCAGTGCCTTCCCCTTCATCATCGGTGAAAACCAGACCCCTGAGCTTGTCTTGGCTGAAAATTTACTCGTAGTTGAATGAAGTTCTACGAGCAGCTAGCGGCGTCTACAGCTTTGGACCCATTAAGCGCAGGCGCCGAGAGAAGTAACACGTGGAGGAACCAAATTCTTCGTGATTACATCGGCCCTTCCTGAAAACGAATGGCTTCTTGCACTCAGTCGTATCTCTGACAGAGTCAGCGGCGTCTGTAAAGGTGCACAATTGTTGTGCATGGCGATTGAATCAGAACATGCGTGGTGTACATTCGCCATCGTCGTTGTGAACGACGACTGTCCCTGACATGGAGAGGAGAACCTTCCGGCTTCTCCTCTTTGGTTTGTGACTTCTGTCGCTAGATCAAGGCTTTTGGATGGTGCCTGCACTTTCAAAACTGCCCTGTCAGTTTGTTACTCGCTAGTTTCAAAACAACTAATTTTGAAATGAGCGTCGTTGAGATGCAATGTGTTTTCACTTTATACATGTTATATACATGTAATATAGTGTTACATGTCTTTATACAGCACAAACATGAGAATCCAAATTTTTTTTATGAATGCAACTAGCAACAGTGAAAAGATGAAATCATTTCAATCGTGAGGAGAAAAAGATTTCAAGGCTTTGCATTTCAAAAACATCTTTCTACATATGGATGTTACTAGATTCTGATTTATATTCAATGATGTTGGAAAATGGTACTATCCAACCAGTGATAACCATGTAAGAGTTGACTAGACTTGCATAACATATTATTCTACTGACTTATTTCAAGGCAAACTTCAATTTTTATTTAGATTAAAACTAGATAAGAATTTAATTTAAAACGTGTACAAGATTTTCTTGATATGTCGAGAGATAAATACGACGTAATCCAGAATATTTGTATTTTATAATGTCACAAATGATGTCTTCTCTATATTTAGTAGCATAGTGAACATAACTCATGTAAAACTTCTGAACAACTGAATGTTCAGGTTAAGAAAAGGGTATTGTGAATTTAGACATTGACTATGAGTTGGATCATCACCTGATTACATTGAGGGAAAACAAGTAAACATTCTCGTGGATGCAAAGGGTTCAACACCATTCTAAATGAAGTTACAGTATCCAAATGGAAGATCTATCGCGAAATTGGTCTCGACTGAGAAACAATGAGAAGCATTATCTAAGTTTGTATACAGCTCCAGTGAATGCTACTTCAGTACCAGTCAACATGCTTGATCTCAGGCCTGATTAGATTCAGTTGTTACCCCATGACCAACTCACGCTACTAACAGACCTAAAATCAATAAGTCTCCATGACGGAAGTCCGTTTTGGGATGTACAGACTAAGCGGCATCCGATCTTCAGCCGCAAGTTCCCACTTGCGGCTGAATATCGGATCCGGATCTCTCATTGGGTAACCACTAGCAATCTCAAGGGTTAGCCGCTGCATTACTTTCGTTGTATTACGTTGTCAGTACTCATGATTATACTGGTTACACAGCTAAAACTAAGGACGTATAAACGGCTTTGATATCGTGGACTTCTTCACTATCGTATGCTCTCGTACATGAGTCAAGACTATAAGTCTGCTATTATGTGCTGTGATGAAGATTATAAATCGCGACATCTCATTGAATGAAGTGTCAACCCAAATGCAAGCAAGAGTGTGGAAAAATCCATAAAGACGAGTATCTAAACCCTAAATTTCATTTGAGCTTCTCCAGTAACTCAAGACAAGGCCAAAATTGAAATAAGAGGGATGAAGTGCAGAGTGATATTATTCTGCATACCCATGATACAGATAAAAACTTTTCCTTTTTCCATCTTATTTAATGGTGGCGACAGATATTGGCCTGAACTAGAGTAATACAAGAACCGTGGTGGAAAAGTATTCTGGTGCTAGTGTACAATATTTTCTCGCAGAAACATAAAAAAGTAGTTGTTTTCAGGAAGGCTAGCTTGAAATCTCAAATGTTTTCAGCGACTGTCTCTTACATAATGTTCTCAAGATCACTCAACATAAGAGAATCCAAGGATTGATAAAGTTGATGTAATGTTTTCAATATCTTTAATAGTATTGTTTGTATGGACAGTATTGTCTGTGCAAACTGAGAACGGAAGTTGAATAATTTTCGTTCCTCTAATAGTTTGCAGCAAGCTGCCCTAAATTTTCTTCCTGGATATTTCAAATGTCAACAGTAGTTGTCAGTGATGTGCATTTTCACTGACAGCTATTTGCATATGAACTCCGTACCTAGCTGTCGAACCGACAGTTAGGTACGGAGTTCATAGATTTTGTGGATGTAATGTTTCACACATCAATCAGCCATATATACTGAAGCAGTAGTTGAACAAAATAGTGTATTTCGAAAATGAATATACATCGCATATATCAAATCAGAGTAACACCATACTAATGAACTAATTTATTGATTCGCTCATTATTACATCGGCTTTGCAAGCAGCAAAGCATTTGGTTGATCACCCATTCTGTGAAGGGCACTCAAGGCTGAGTCGCTAGGCAATAACAATATTAAAGCTTCGTATGGTGAAATCATACGAAACTAGATCATTATTTCAATGTCACAGAAGACAGATGTACTAACAAAAGTACTTATTCTGCATGATTGCATCCATGCTTAGCTTGGTTAAGACTTCCAAATTTTTTTCCTACACACTTGGTCCTACTATGGTACTCCACCTTCTAATAAATAAAAGAGTTTTGTTTTGTGAGGTTTCGAGGTTTGTCATCCACATTACACAACTCCCCGCAAATAACTGTAGCGCTTTGCCTGTTTGTTATGACACAAGGTCTTCAATTGGGACAGCTCGGCCTCAGGATGAACCTGATAATGTGACAAGCTTCATTCGCTTCATTCATTCAATATGTGTATTCTCAGCTAGGCCTGTCGAGAAATATCTTCAGCTTTACGGTCAGACTTGCTGTAAAAAGCACTTAGCTCTTTAGTCAGACACTCGCAGGCTTAACAAGTGTAAATCACCGTAATGCAAGATAGGCCTTTAGTTCTGGGAAGTCTCTGGAACATCCTGCAAATTCTTCGAACATAAGGCGCAGTCTAAGAACTTTTCTATCTTGTTTTTCAATTTATTCTCTCCAGCTACTATTATCTCGTAAAACCTTCAATAAATTAGACTCTAAGAGTAAAGCAGGAACATACTCTAAGCGTGCAGAAAAAAACAGCGTCATCTATCAACTTTCAAATTTTGGTTTATATTCATGTTTTTGATATAATAATATCTGGTCTTCTTAATTTGATGGAGATCCAACTACATTGTTTAGTACACAAATATTAAGTTCATTGCTTCAAATATTATTCGAGTGAGATCAAGGTAATCCTTATTATTATCCAGAAGACTGAAGATATTTCTCGATTGAACCATGGAGAGAAAGCTCGTCACACTAGAAGGTACATCCTATCTACGACCCTCGACCACGAAGGAACATAATTCTCTCATTACGATTATCAAAGTTGAAGCTGTATTTTGTATCCAAAGCACAAATATTAGTCGAGGAGAGTATCCTTTACTGTCGTCTACAAACCGCAAAATTTGTATAGAAAAAAACAAAAGTTAGATAAAACTAATAAGTAATGAGGAGATCTTTTATCTGCCTTTTTTATCTGCTTTTTATCTGCCTTTTTTAATGGTTAGAGGCACACCACACGGTTCTTCTCTTTTATCTGCCTTTTTTATTGGTTAAAGGCACACCACACCGTTCAACCGGTCAGAGTCTGGACCCACCAGCAGGAATGACCTCTGCCGTCACAAGACCAGCATTGACCTCAGTGCAGACACAATCCTGGTCTTCGAAGAGGGAGATCTAGTCCTTCCGAATCGGCTATATAAAGCCATTCCCTTCTTCTGGTTTCTGCATCTCATCTGTCTTCGGTGATCGTCCAAGAGCTTTCATATCACTACGTCAAGCTTACCCTTGTGTACTTGCCCGTCCGGAGGAGTACTTTCAGCACTGCCTTTCAGGTAATCTTTACGACGTGTATTAGATGGGCTTGAACTGTTTAAGCGATCTTCGATGAAACTCAACGCGACTACAGTTTTGTCAATTGTTCAGTTATCACTACTCCTAGCTCTCTCCAATTCTTCTGGCCCTCTGGATCGATCTGGATGCATAATGGGACTTTGTACCGCTATAGATGGTTTTTGTTCTCTATTGTATTTATGTGTCTACCCCTTTGATTGTTTCAGTGACTCTTCATTAACCTCAAATTCTATACTAAATGCTTTTAATATTATGCTGGAATAAGAAGTGAGGATTATGGCGTTTATTTATCCCAAAGGATATGCTAGTATTTGGTTACAAGTCCGTAATGTTAGGAGTTTGTGAAACACAGTGATGTTCGTGAGGTGAAAATGTATCCTCTCGTTGGGACTATCATTGACATCTCATGCAACGTGGATTGAGAATATGGACTTTCTCTGTACGTTTTGCAGAAACCTTTCACGACAATGGAGAAGAACGGTGCTTTCAGCAAGATGTACCTCATAGTGCCGATGGTCCTTCTCGGTTTGTCCAGCATGGTCGGCGCCGTCGACATCATCTTCTATGGGGACAGTGGAGGTTGTCGCGGGTCCGGATACTCGTTCAATGGCGCCGGCAGACAAGTGTGCTGCATTGCAAACGGAGGCTCGGTGCTGTTTACAGATATGGACGGCTGCAAGACCAGCCTCGTCTACAGGAACGGCGGTTGCGACAGAGACTCGGTTGCCTCCGGCACGGGAAACAGATGCTACACCGGTGGAGGTTACACATCCGGCTACTGGTACCAGAGCTGCAGACGCCGCTCGCTGCTCGGTGACGCTCCTTCGGACATGACTAAGTGCGAGAGCAAAGCCAAGCCCACAGGTCTTGTGTTCACCGAGGATTCAACCAAAGGCACCTGGATTCTCAAATCCTCAAATGCTGTTGAACTATCGTCTCAGATCGAGAGTATGACCGATGCAGAGAAAGTAAACTGGTTCCAAGCCAACGGCGCAAGTTTCCACAACATCGCTGTTACAGAGACCGTGAACTTAAACTGAATCTAAGTTCTCAATGAGCCTCCATCTGTAGAACGGAGAGCTGTTTTCACGCATAAATGTCTGTCCCGAACGGATGATGATGGCGCCCCTGTAGTACACCTCCTGGTAGTCGTAGACGCGTTAGAATGAAGAAAAGTTAAACTTTCTGTAGTTGGCTTTCGAATTCAACGCTCTATGTCCTGTCTTCAAAGGAAGTAAGGCTATAGTTGCATATGATCTTACCGTATATACCTTGAATCTTGCTGCCGACTCAGCCTTGAGTGCCGCGCATATGTAAGGACATCAAGGAAATCGTTTGCTACATGCGAACTCCATGGAATAATGATCGAGAATCAATAATAATTTTATCTTTTTTTTAAACGTAGATGTTTGCATGCTGATTATTCACTCTCCAAGTCTGCTCTGAATTCAACGACGCTTTTGCATACATGGCTGATTAATGTGTGATTACATCCAGATAAGCCAAGTCCAAACCTAACAGTTTTCAGTAAATACTCCAGTGAAATAGCGTTTAACTGACGTATATGTGACACTTGTTCAGGGATTTACATGTATTCACATGATTACACACTGGAGTATTACATTATTTCCAAATCATGTAATACTCCAGTGAAATAGCGTTTAACTGACGTATATGTGACACCTGTTCAGGGAGTTTCCTTGTTCCAATAAATTACGTGTAAGTGATATAGAGCTGTTTCAGCAGCATGAAGATGAAGGAAAAGTGAGAAATTTTTTATTTTTGAGATTGTTTGCACTGAGCTATATAAAGACATTTTCTACTAGTGATATCTGCATCTCATCTGTCTGCGGCGACCCAGCAGCAAGAGCATACATTTCCTTCCCGTCCAGCTTCCACTGTTGTACGTGCACTTTCGAAGGTTTAGTTTCTGCAGTCATACTCACTTCATAATACCATATTGTATTCTCTGAGCTGTATCTGTACGAGCGATCCTCCATGTAATGCATCGGGATTCTAGCTTCAATAGTTGTTCCACTAAGAATGCTAGCACTTCCATTTCTCTGACCCTCGGCTTTCTACCGGTTTTGGCTGTCTTTTGTATTTCGATGTGTCTCTCCTTTCGATAGTTTCATACCATTGAACTTGATTACCTATAAAACCGAAGACTCTCTCGTACCAGACTTCAAACAAAGGAGGCTTATTGTAATTAACTTACAAAATATTTAACAATCAGTCCAAGATGTCAGAAGGTTGCCAAATACAGTAATATTACTGAATAGAAATGCTAGTGACATGTCGTATGTCGTGGTCGGAGAGTCTTGACATTTGCTGCATATGTTATGCAGAAACCGTCCGCGAAAATGGAGAAGAACGGTGAATTTAGCAAGATATACCTCATAGAGCCCATGGTCCTCCTCAGTTGTCCAGCATGGTTGGCGCCGTGGACATCATCATTTATCAGAACACTGGAGCTTGCACCGGGTCTGGAACTTCGTTCAATGGCATCGCCAAACAAGTCTGCTGCGTCGCAAATGGGGGTTCGGTCTTATTTAGAGATATGGACAGCTGCAAGACCAGCCTCGTCTACAAAAACGGTGGTTGCAACAGCGGCCAAGTAGGATCCGCCACGGGAAACATCTCCTACGTCGGCGGAGGCTTCACATCCGGCTACTGGTACCAGAGCTGCAGACGCCGCTCGGTGAGACTTTCTCAGACATGTCTAATTGCGTGGGCCAAGCCAAAGCCCACAGGTCTTGTGTTCACGTAGGACTCATCCAACGGCAGCTGGATCCTCAAATCGTCAAACGCAGCTGAATTGTCGTCTCAGATCGAGAGTATGACCGATGCAGAGAAAGTAAACTGGTTCCAAGCCAACGGTGCAAGTTTTGAGAACACCGCAGTTACCCAGAACGTGAACTTACACTCAATCTGAGGTGTCCTGCCAGCGTGCAGAGGATTTTGGGCGGAGAGCTGTTTGCACAAGGTGTCTGTCCCAATTGACCTTCCTGCTAGTCATAGACTCATTCAGCGTAATCTTTACGCTGCTTTTACGAGAGCCACTCTCTTTGATGTTGAGATTGAATTGAGGCTCTAGTTGCGAAAGAGTTTACCATGCACAGCTTGCATTTTGGTATTCTCTAGCGACTCAGCGTTGAGTGCCCGTCACCAATAGGGTTGATCAAGTGATTGCTTTGCTGATTGCAAAGCCCGCATAATTAAGAGCCATATCAATTACTAGTTTCATTCGTTTCTAAACTCAGAAGCATTATCTGCGAGATATAAGTTTCCAACTATGCTTCTTAATTCCACTATGGCTGCTATTTATATGGCTGGTTAATGTTTAGAAGATCACATCCAAAAATCGGAATTTGCTGAAAGTAAAATTAGACGTAATGGTCTGATAGACTATATTCCTGCTTCAATGTTAGTCCTTAGCTCATGATTCGAGTGAGATTCCACTTGAGTCAACTCACAGGTACTGTGTACGTGTAAAATTTTCAAGAAGGAGAATAACCAATTAAGGGCAGCTTGCGGTTACCTGAATTATTCAACATTTGTTCTCGAAAGCATCACAGCGGGTGTGTTGATCCACCCCTGCAGTCGATTTATGATTGCTATAATGCCTCGTCCTCTCGAGAGCATTATGTAGGAGAGAAACATCGATCAGCTGGCCTTCCCGAATGCACCTTGCATATTGATGTTTGCTTGTGAGCACTTCCACCAGAACTACTGTCTTCTTAGGTTTTTAGCGCTGTTGCTCAGCCCAAATTTCTCTGCACAGTTCCAATAAATTCGATGAAGGCAAGGTTTCTTATCTAGGGAGAACGAGAACTTGCATGGGTATGCATGGTTGTATCTACACTTCATCCTTCTATTATCTAAGTTACCGAAGAAGCTTAAAATGTCTTTATATATATCAACTTACTTCCTCCGCATCGATCGTTCTATATTATGGCCTTAGTTTACACATTACACCACTGCCAGTCAAATCTCGTGAAGCGTTCAATTTGACTTTACCTGGGGAGCAAGTCATTCGTCGCGGCCTAAACGCGTGGCCTGTGTCTTCAGCAACCACTAAGACGCAATAGAAGGTGTCTGTGAGGGGTCGTATCCGGATTGTCGAAAAGATTGCGCTCAAATTCTGGAGTTGTATATGACGAGAACTTTGGGGCTCGCGGCCATGAGACAACGTGGAGCAAGTAGGACAGCAAAGGCCTAGCTAGTACACTTGTAGCTTGTGGCAGTGCTCGGAGGATGAAGTAAGTCGTCGACTTCGGGGAGTCTCAAAGTTCCCCCCTCGAGGCAGTCAGGCTCCCAAAAGGGACGACTGCTACTTCTAGGGTAGTCAGCATGATTGATTTCGTTGTAGTGTACCAAATTTCTTTTCTAACGAACATCAAAAGGCAATTTGTATCGGGGAGAGTTATCATTTATTCTCGAATGCTTTCAACGATTCTCTCCTAAGTAATGTCCTCGAGACCACGAGGCATTATATTCAGGACAGGAGAATGCAAGGATCGACGTATGGCATGTTATGCTTTCATTAACTTCGATAATACGGTTTGTATGGACACTGTTGTCCTTAAAAACTGACAGCAGATATTGATTAAGTCTCTGTTCCCCTATTAGGTTGCAGCAAAATGCCCTCACTTCATTCATCTCATTAATGGATATCTCAAATGTCAGCGGTAGCTGTCAGCGATTTGCACTCTCACTCGAGTCAAGTGCGAAGGACTCACAGTAGATTGAGTGAAGCATAAATTAGACAATCGGGCGCGGAGTTTGCGTTTGTGCATGTAAAATTTTGATTCGAAGCAGTCATTGAATTCATAAGCATATAACGAAAATGATATATTTAGGATAGATTATATCCAAGTTAAAGCAACAACCATCAACTTATTTATTGATATCCCTCATTATTACATCGGCTTTGCAAGTAGCAAAGCATTTACTTGATCACCCTATTTGTTCAGGGCACTCAAGGCTGAGTTGCTAGGGGATATCAGAATGCAAGCTTTACTCACACAAAACACAAACAAAACTAGATCCTCACTGCATCGTCAGACACGATATACTGCGACAATCGTAAAGTATATGTAAAGATAGGTTCAACTTCTCTTCCCCCGAAAGGGTCTATGAGTACCAGGAAGTGCACTACTACAAGACCGTAATGAACACGACCTTCCTCATAGACACGAGACAGACATTTATTTGTGAAAACAGTTCTCCTGCCAAATCTCGCGAAATCTTGCTCGAGAATTCATCAGTTCAAGTCCACGTTCTGGGTAACAGAAGTGTTCTCAAAACTTGCACCGTTGGCTTTGAACCAATTGACTTTCTCTGCATCGGTCATATTCTCGACCTGAGACGACAATTCAACAGCATTTGAGGATTTGAGGATCCAGGAGCCTTTGGATGAATCCTCCGTGAAGACAAGACCTGTGGGCTTGGCTTGGCTCAAGCACTTAGTCATGTCTGAGGTAGCGTCATCGAGCAGCGAGCGGCGTCTGCAGCTCTGGTACCAGTAGCCGGATGTGAACCCTCCGCCGACGTAGCAGATGTTTCCAGTGGCAGAGCCGACTTGGTTATTGTTGCAACCGCCGTTTCTGTAGACGCGGCTGGTCTTGCAGCCGTCCATGTCTCGAAATAGAACCGATCCGCCGTTTGCGACGCAGCAAACTTGTCTGGCGATGCCATTGAACGAGTATCCGGACCCGGAACAAGCTCCAGTGTTCGAATAAAAGATGATGTCCACGGCATCAGCCATGGTGGAAAACCCGAAGAGGAACATGGGCACTAAGAGGTACATCTTGCTCAAAGCAGAGTTCTTCTCCATTTTTGTGGAAGTCTTCTGCAAAACATACAGCGAATATTCCATTTCTCAAAGTACGATATACGACATTTCACTTCCAGTCCCAAAAAGAGCATTCACGATTCGATCTAGTAGTATTACTGGATCGAATCACAATAATACTAATGTGGTTTGCAAGCTCCTGAGATTATGGACCGGTGATCAGATATTATTATAAATTTCTCGTGTAAAAAAACGCCATAATCTACACCTAATTTAACATGGAAGTAATTAAAAACCTGGCATTTGCTGTACCTGTATGCTTAGTAATAGAATCGATGTAAAGATTGAGGGATGATAAAGAACTATCTACACATTCGAAAGGGGGGACACATGAATTACAAAAGAGAGCACAAACTGTTTTGACTCTATGTTTTTACCCGCCGCATTGATAGCGGGATAAAGCTGAGGGGCCGAAGAAATGATGAGAAGTCGTCTCCCTAGCAATAACTGGAACAGTTTATTCAATAGTCTTTGTTCTGCGTAACATCGAACATAGCTCGTACAGTTCAATTTCAAAGAACACACGTAGTAAAAATTACACGAATGGCAGGAGATAGCATACCTTCGGAGGGGCACGTACAAAAGCGGAAGCTTGACGTAGTGAAATGAATGCTCCTGCTCGATACCGCAGATAGATGAGATGCAGAAATCAGAAGCAGAGAATGTCTTTATATAGCTGATTTGGAATGACTAGGTCTCCATCATTTCGGACCAGGATTGTGTCGGGACAAAGGTCAATGCCAGTCTTTTGGCATGTCAGGCGAGCCTGCAGATTCGTTGCCGATGACCTTTGCTTCTTCCAGCAATTAAGAAGCAGAATGTGACAGATCGCCGCGTCCTTCTGCTAAATAAAGATAACTTTTGTCTGGTGGACTATGAAGTCTTGACGTTTGTCGCTTTGGGGACAGTCAATAACTGCCCGCAAAAAAGCTGAAATGATTTGTCTTTTGTCTCAACCGAATCTTCTCAATTATCTGATTGGCAGAAGCCTTTTAACTGGGACATCTCGTCCACAAGACCAACCTTCTAAAACGATAACATTATTCGCTTTAACTATGCGGAGTAAAACCAAGTGAAAGTCAGTATAAGACAAAGCAGGATGGATCATGAGAATCACCAAGTTCGAGATACTGACTGTACTTCAGTGTTAAATTGCTCTATTTGTCGTACTTTCTTCGAATCTAGTGCAACCTACTGTGTTTCTGAAAAGTGTGCCTATGTTGTCCTGAGTATGTAGGAGGTCAAGTAAGGTCGGGGAGTTGATGCCAGGGGAACGAGTCCGACTTGACTGACCTCTCAGAATTTTTAAAATGCACTAGATTAGAGTATGTTTATTCAGGAAGTTGAACAAGGCAAGATCCTGAAATGAATAATAACTAAAGATTGATTCTGGAAGAACCATTCATTCAGATCATATTTGTTTACTCCTCTCTACTAGCTGCCTTCCAACCTTATGAGGAAAATTTGGTAGTCATAGTTGTAGAAAGGAAAAGCACATGTAGACGGTGAAGAATCGAATCAGAATCTAGAGGTGTGGAATCTCCTCCAAAATACAATATGGAAAATAAATAAAAGATCAATTCAGATATCACATAATAACATGGTGGTGTCTGGAAGAGATGATCATAGTCATTTTTCAACATCTTGTTCTCCAGCAAAGATTCGTGTATTTCTAAATTTCAAATATTAATGGTTGCATTATTTCAGAATAGAACGGCAAAAAGTGGAATTTTACTTGTTAAAGTAAGTCATGACGTGCACGGATGAACTTTAGTAACGACGTTGCAAAAAGTTATATTTTCCAAACATGCAATGATCTATACATTGAAATATACAAATATTGAAAAGGAAGATACAACCATACCTCAATGGGGTTCATCTAATAGACGCTGTTGTGAAAGTAACCTGCAAACCAAAGTAGACAGTAACATACCATTTGCAGTGCAAACCACGTCTAAAAGTAATGATCTGATAACACAATATCAAAAACTCTACTGGAGAACTCAGAATATACACTCCACTAGCTACGTTAACATTTCAGGTCTATCCAAATAACGAGTCCAGCGACTAATCTTTGGTTCAGTGATGACTTCAGGTTGCCTTCAGATTATTCAGTGATGTCTTCATCTTAGATCTAAATTCAAGCTTATATGAATTGGAAGTTTAAGTGTGGAGAGATGAAATTATAGAGTATGATTAAATAGTAGATACTTGTATAAAGGTCTAAATAATCATATGGATGGCTTGAAGCTGCACCCGAATAATACCCATGAAGAACGAGTCCTTGAAGTCCGATGTAGAGGACCCAAATCTCAAATTCCTGAGAACTTCAGTGTCCTCAAATTGTAGATACTTACAGGAGTACATCGAGGCAGGTTGCTCTTGTTGCAAGGGGATTATCTAAAAATGCATGTACAAAGATATTTCAAAAGCTGTTCAAATTTGCAAACCAGTACCTTGCACGTTTTTA
Organism: Marchantia polymorpha subsp. ruderalis; assembly: GCA_037833965.1. Classification (NCBI taxonomy): domain Eukaryota; kingdom Viridiplantae; phylum Streptophyta; class Marchantiopsida; order Marchantiales; family Marchantiaceae; genus Marchantia; species Marchantia polymorpha. The sequence goes on from AP031357.1 coordinate 3,899,698, forward strand.
AGTTGCTGCCTGCGTATGCTCTTGAGTCTTTTTGTAAGCCGTGCAACAGGCAAACGATATAAATGTGAAGACTTTTATTAGCAGTAAGTCTTTAGTCGTCACTGATCATGTAGCATGTCCATTTGTAGCATGCCAGGTCAAATCCTGCAGGCCAATGAGCAAGCGTTGTATTTTATACCAATTAGAATGTCGATACCCATGTGACGATACTTTATCGACTTACCAATCAGAAAAAGCTGTGCTTTTGAAGCTAGAAAGTAACTCGGACATTTATGTAACATTAATGTGGGAACCGTCTATGAAGACTGTCTGCTTCTTTCCCAATTAGCCTACGGATCAGACGAAAACGAGGTGAATGTACTCCGAAACGGAAAATACACCTTTTCTGTAGTCTGCACTCAGAATGCTCAATGCAAACAATCTCAAAAATAAAAAAGTTGTCACTTTTCCTTCATCTTCATGCTGCTGAAACAGCTCTATATCACTTACACGTAATATATTGGAACAAGGACAATCCCTGAACAAGTGTCACATATACGTCAGTTAAACGCTATTTCACTGGAGTATTACATAATGAGTACGCGGAGACTCCCCGTTGCAAGATATCATACAACACGTAAAGAACGCAGAAGCCAAGGTATCAGGCTGCCAGACACCTAACATGTAGCTTTGTGTGGTGATCAGCAGTTGAATCTAGTGACCGACCGAGAGCCAGAGCGAAGATTTTATTCTCAGTTATTGTCGACATGCTTGATCTCAGACCTTGCTGTGGTCAGTAGTAAGCTAACGATCAACTCAGGCTGCTAGCCTACCACAGCCAAACATCAATAACACTCGAGAGAAGGCTAATAGAACTCAAGTTTGAGCAGCATAGATTCAATACTCAGCAAGTTCCTCCCTGCCTTTGAAGATCGGATGTGGGGATCTCTCATTAGATGACGACGCGCATCCATTACGTTGTTTCGGTTGTTTTATGAATACTGGTTATCTGATATAATCCTAAAACCGAAGCAAGTATAAACGGACTCGACATTTTAGATTTCTTCGCTTTCAGCTAGTTCATCGCCCACACAACAGCAACACCTAACGGTCTGGTATCATTAGTAGTAATCCTTTGAAGAGAGAGAGAGAGAGAGAGAGATGTCGCTGGTAGTGGTTCAACCGTAAATAGAGCTAGAATATAGGACGATGCATGCGGACGAACTGAGCTCATATAAAGCTCTTATAAGCTTCTTCAGTAACTTGGATGAAGACATGGAGTCAAAACAGAGGGATGAAGTGCAGATATATCTATGCCTACCCATGATTCAAAACCTCTCGTTCGTATCAGATGATAAACCTTGCCTTTATCTAACTTATTTCCACAGTGCTTGGAAATTTTGCCTGGACAACAGCAATAGCAAACCCGAAGTGGGCATGTATTCTGATGGTAGTTAACAATTTATCTTCTCAACAAAAGATCAAAAGACAAGTTGTATTAGGAAATTCTTATGCTTCAATCTCGACTGTTATTAAGGGATTCTATCCTGTATAATGTCCTCTTCACAACGAGGCAATACAGTAAACACAGGCCAGTCCAGATATAAATATTAATATAAAGATATAAATATAAATATATATATATATATATATCTATATCTATTGAATATGCTCTCATTTACTTTACTGGTACAGTTTGTATCGATTGTACAAACTGGGAAAAAAGGTTAATTAATGCTTTGTATTATGTCATAAAGTCACACGATGAGCTTACTTGGCTGTTTTTCTCCCTGCGTATATCATATGTCAACAGTTGCTGTAAGCGATGTCCAGTGAAAGTGGACATCGCTTACAGCAATGTCCACTTTCACTGGAGTCAAGTGCGAAGTACTCACAGTGAAGAAAGAGATTTGCATAGAGAAAACTGTTAGGTTCGGACTTAGCTTATGTGGATGTTATCACACATTAATCGGCCATGTATGCAAAAGCGTCGTTGAATTCAGAGCAGACTTGGAGAGTGAATAATCAGCATGCAAACATCTACGTTTAAAAAAAAAGATAAAATTATTATTGATTCTCGATCATTATTCCATGGAGTTTGCAAGTAGCAAACGATTTCCTTGATGTCCTTACATATGCGCGGCACTCAAGGCTGAGTCGGCAGCAAGATTCAAGGTATATACGGTAAGATCATATGCAACTATAGCCTTACTTCCTTTGAAGACAGGACATAGAGCGTTGAATTCGAAAGCCAACTACAGAAAGTTTAACTTTTCTTCATTCTAACGCGTCTACGACTACCAGGAGGTGTACTACAGGGGCGCCATCATCATCCGTTCGGGACAGACATTTATGCGTGAAAACAGCTCTCCGTACTACAGATGGACGCTCATTGAGAACTTAGATTCAGTTTAAGTTCACGGTCTCTGTAACAGCGATGTTGTGGAAACTTGCGCCGTTGGCTTGGAACCAGTTTACTTTCTCTGCATCGGTCATACTCTCGATCTGAGACGATAGTTCAACAGCATTTGAGGATTTGAGAATCCAGGTGCCTTTGGTTGAGTCCTCGGTGAACACAAGACCTGTGGGCTTGGCTTTGCTCTCGCACTTAGTCATGTCCGAAGGAGCGTCACCGAGCAGCGAGCGGCGTCTGCAGCTCTGGTACCAGTAGCCGGATGTGTAACCTCCACCGGTGTAGCATCTGTTTCCCGTGCCGGAGGCAACCGAGTCTCTGTCGCAACCGCCGTTCCTGTAGACGAGGCTGGTCTTGCAGCCGTCCATATCTGTAAACAGCACCGAGCCTCCGTTTGCAATGCAGCAAACTTGTCTGTCGATGCCATTGAACGAGTATCCGGATCCGCGACAACCTCCACTGTCCCCATAGAAGATGATGTCGACGGCGCCGACCATGCTGGACAAACCGAGAAGGACCATCGGCACTATGAGGTACATCTTGCTGAAAGCACCGTTCTTCTCCATTGTCGTGAAAGGTTTCTGCAAAACGTACAGAGAAAGTCCATATTCTCAATCCACGTTGCATGAGATGTCAATGATAGTCCCAACGAGAGGATACATTTTCACCTCACGAACATCACTGTGTTTCACAAACTCCTAACTTTACGGACTTGTAACCAAATACTAGCATATTCTTTGGGATAAATAAACGCCATAATCCTCACTTCTTATTCCAGCATAATATTAAAAGCATTTAGTATAGAATTTGAGGTTAATGAAGAGTCACTGAAACAATCAAAGGGGTAGACACATAAATACAATAGAGAACAAAAACCATCTATAGCGGTACAAAGCACCATAATGCATCCAGATCGATCCAGAGGGCCAGAAGAATTGGAGAGAGCTAGGAGTCCTTAGTGATAACTGAACAATTGACAAAACTATAGTCGCGTTGAGTTTCATCGAAGATCGCTTAAACAGTTCAAGCCCATCTAATACACGTCGTAAAGATTACCTGAAAGGCAGTGCTGAAAGTACTCCTCCGGACGGGCAAGTACACAAGGGTAAGCTTGACGTAGTGATATGAAAGCTCTTGGACGATCACCGAAGACAGATGAGATGCAGAAATCAGAAGAAGGGAATGGCTTTATATAGCCGATTCGGAAGGACTAGATCTCCCTCTTTGAAGACCAGGATTGTGTCTGCACTGAGGTCAATGCTGGTCTTGTGACTGCAGAGGTCATTCCTGCTGGTGGGTCCAGACTCTGACCGGTTGAACAGTGTTCTGTGCCTTTAACCAATAAAAAAGGCATATAAAAGGCAGATAAAAGAAGAAGAACGGTGTGGTGTGCCTTTAACCAATTAAAAAAGGCAGATAAAAAGCAGATAAAAAAGGCATATAAAAGATCGCCGCATACTTTTATTACTTTTATCTAAATTTTGTTTTTTGCGATACCAATTTTGCGGTTTATAGACGACAGTAAAGGACACTCTCCTCGACTAACTGTTGTGCTTTGAATACAAAATACAGCTTCAACTTTGATAATCGTAATGAGAGAATTATTCTCCTCCGTGGTCGAGGGTCGTAGATAGGATGTACCTTCTAGTGTGACGAGCTTTCTCTCCCTAGTTCTATCGAGAAATATCTCCAGTCTTCTGGATAATGTCTCCTTGAATTTGAGATACGTTTTTCATTCTCCACTGCTTATTCATTACTTATTCATTATTGCTGCCTAACGTGGTGAATTGCGATTACAGACTCAGATGGTTACAAAAGTGTTTTTCAGTGTCAGTGTGTGAATATGATTACTTATTGTTAATGACCGTATCTTAAGGTTTGACCAGGCCAGCTCACAACCCGTAGCAACTCGGATGGAATTCGAAGAGAATATACTACGAGCTCATGAATGTGCAGCTCTTCACTTGCTTCACCGCAACATATGTCTCGCTGGTTCTCAATTATCACAAAAATACCGCGTTGCAAGAAGGGGCCATAGTTATGAAAACTCTTGAGAAGATCCTGCAAATGCTTTACTTCGGAAACACGACACAGGAAGAGTCAATCTTCCCGTTAGTTGTCCAATGCATTCCGTCCAGCTGCGTTCATGTCTCGTAGTGCTTTCAAGAAATGGTAATTTCCAGTTCAGCTGAGTCAAGATCTCGACATTAAGAGGAGAAAAAGTCGTGATTGATTGAACTCAAGGTTTATAATTCTTCTCCTTCTGCTTGAAGACCCACGCCGTCACGTGGCTCAAGTCTAGACACAGTATGCTCTCCGCAGCCTCTCATTTCACAAGGAAGCTTTCCGGCCGTGAACAATGTGGCCAGGAATGAGGATTCGACTATGAAGTGAAGCAGTGGTGAACAACTTTTTTCATACCAGTAGAACAACTGGATCATTCCTGAGGATCTCTATATTTCGATCCTTGATCCCTTTTCTGACTGGAAATCAGTCGTCTGCGGCCATCGGTTCGTGAGCGTAGTAGCACAGCGCTACGATGATACCTCTTCCTTTGTAAATTTTTTCTGGCCATGCTACTTTCGCCAAATACAATCAGATCTGTCAAAGCTCCCGGTCCTCAGTAGCAGTTGGACACAAAGTATCTCTAACTGAGACACGATTCCTTTCTGTCCATGATTCTTGAACTAACCCGATTCTTCTCACATTATCCTATTCACTATTTGATAATGGAGACCGATATCCCTACGCGATGATCCAGAGAGAGGCATCCTCTGAGCTGAAAAAGGACGAGGTCCATTTGCGCTTGTGGTAATGAAGGGGTAGTCGCTTTCGGCATGGACTAAGAGTCACCGTTGAAAGGCTCAGGAAGCTTTAGGAAGCTTTGGTCATACGCCTCGGCGCGTGCGAATATCTGGACCTTGTGGGACCCCTGAATCATTCATTCATCCTTGCATTTCCTTGAACTCAGAACTCCTGCTCTGAGGAGCAGACGTTCCACAACGTCTGTGGGACGTTTTGTTCTTCGGCCGTAATAGGCACGTGTACATGTTGCATATGCTGCTGACATTTGTATCAGTTGTGTCCACAGAAAACCAAGGAGTAGATTGCCGTGATAGTAACCATGACACACGCCTTTTCCACCCCAACCAGCTCGACTGCTCCACGAATGTGAGATACGCGCGTCGATTGGGAAGAACTCTGAGAGATATGCTGAGAACATTCCATGCTAATTCCATGCAAGTATAGCCCATTTTCCACTAAAATATTGGACTCGTACGATTTGACGTACTCCTGCATGTTCTAAAGAAATGTACTTGACGGATAAGATAAGGACACCACTGACGTTCTCAATCTGTTTTCCTCGATGGAAAGGCACGTTGGTAGCCTCAGTTTCTGCATAGTTAGCCTAACGTCGCCGTGGTAAATAAGCCAGAAACGTCGCCGTGGTAAATAAGTGTTTACAAACTTCATAGAAGACGTCAATTTCTTCTTGTATATTTGGACAGTGAAGGAGTCTGTCTGACGATGGGAGGTCGTTCACATTGTATTATCCACCCTCGACCATGAATGGACCCTCTAAGATCTCACTGAGTTGGAATCGATTTGTTCCCATTATATTACGATCGCATAACTCCTCGATTGCTCACCACTCATCAAAAGTGGTGAGCAATCGAGGTAAGTTCACCGTTCTAGAAGGGACTGTCAGTACTAAATCGAGACCAATCTTCAATGCCAGAATCGATGATTTGAATTACCTCTTATGGATTCGTTTGGGAACAATTCTTGACAGACAGACTGAGGTATGGGTGTCATGCCAAAGCCTCTGTGCATTCTGGTGAATTCAAGCTGGGATATTTTATTTGGAGTGCCTTTGAAGCTTGTACTGCAGTGTGCGTTAAATTAAAGTGCAAGTTGCAATCAATCTCAAAATGGAAGAAGAAACAGGTCTTACACCTGTAGCAGCAACCATAATCATCATCGACTGATGCAGAATGACAATTTGTTAAAGGCACGTGATGGAATTTAAGCAAGCAGGACAGAAACAAGAAGTATGCGAGGACTTAACGAACAAAACTTCCTCTGAATGTCATCATGGCTGGAAATTGTTAATGTTCCAGACCTGAATTTCTGAATTACACAAGCTATTGACTGCAGATGACGTCGAAGATGATCACAGAAATATGACGTGATCTTTAAGAGACGCACACAGAGTCCACAAATGATCATGTAGTCTCCCTCTACTACACTTTTGAAGAGCATGTGCGTGATCTTTCAGAGACGCACACAGAGTCCACAAATGATCACGTAGTCTCCCTCTACTGCACTTTTCAAGAGGATGTGATCGACAGCTGCGTACTCCTTTTGCCAATTCTTCCACGCAGCCTACATACAGGATGGTTAATTTGAGGTAGGCCCACCTCGATCACAGTCTCGACACAGAGTCCATGCCGTTACGACAATGTGTTCTACTCACCAGGTCTCAGGGCCGGATCCCCTCGTAACTCATGAACGTGCCATCCTAAAGTCGAGAAAGATCAGTTGTCTGAAGAAACCCTGCGATGGTTAGGGGATGGGAAGTCTAATCTACTGCGCTGTGACTAACCCCATGTGTATTGCTTGAGAAATCAGCCCTTAGATTCTATCCACCCTGCGAGAAATGTTTTCAATTCACGTACATGTCCAAGCCTTTGGTGCCTTTTCAGCCATACCGTTACATTCGACTGCACATTCTGAAGGACAGTGGAAGATGTGAGAAGTGGAAACTGAATATGAAAATTGGTCTAATGGGAAGCAAGGGGCAATATGCTATGCATCAGAACTGAGATGCTGTGGCGTAAGCCTGCTCTTTGATGCGAATATTATCAATTCCTATCCAAGAATTTTACCCATATCCACAAGGCAGAATAAACATATTTAGACGTACGATCATCCGTACGACCATCCAACTCCCATGCTTTTCCAATCCCCGTTTTCGCCTCCGTGCTTCTTTTTGCACTTCCTTTTCCGGATGCCCAGCATCACTTCCACTTGCCGATTAGGGGTACTTCAAGACATAGTGCAATGGAAGATCCCCTTCCGCAGTCAATAATATGTAAAGGCTAGTTACTTCAGTATATCAAAATCAGTAGATAACTTTTCCACGCAGTGACTTTAGACTGCTTTTCCTCTTTATCTCTTATGATGAGATCAAGCTATCACTCTGTCAGCCCCTGCATAATGGTAGTCCTTACGACTTACATCTCCCATCCCCAAAGAATTTATATTACCTTAAACCTGAAATTAAATTTTCTTTCCTTTCGTATTTTAGCTTGAGTTCCAAAATCTAGTCGTGTTAGAGGTTCACTGAACGACCACATCGTTTCAGTGGTCTAAATCAGCGAATCCCATATCGAGTGACAATAAACTAATTTGAGGAAAGATTTTTTTCTGTCTATATTTGTTCTTGAGGATGCCGTGTCAAGAGATTACAATACTTTGCTCTATCTTCTTCTCGGTGCTGTCTATACCACCCGATCAGTCAGCAATTGATTTCTTCCTTTCCAGACTTCGTCGAGTCCTTTGACCAAGTCACCTGAGTGTGCAGGCCAGGGTCTGACGAGACACAATATAAGTACCTATAGTAACGTGTGTATTCTTCATCAATTCCTTCACTAGTATGCAACTCAGAGCGGACTTGAGAAAAGAGTTCACTGCAGTAGATCTTCAACAGAAACAGACGGCAGTTCATCACTTTGCCTCTTTCGTCCCCCGCACGTAGATCTGCTTATCTTGGATCAGGTGACAATCCATACTCAGTATAACGCTCCAGATTCATTGAAAGTTGTCCCAAATATATCGTGCTTAGTGAAAGCTTGACATAGTATTGTGGGTTCTGTTCTTTGTTTGTTACAGACAGCATTTCTTCTCAGCAACAAATCAGACATGTCTCCATTAGCGATTTCCAATCGGATCGCTTGTCTCGAACATATCATGCATCCATCTGGCTCTATTAAGTGCATTACAGCTTACTACTTAATAGTTCCAAACGCCAAATGTGCCTTCGTGCTAACGTTCAGGTTGACAATGTTGTTTGCAGGATTCTTCGATAAAAATGGAGAAACTCAATTCCAAGGGTAGCATGTACGTCCTACTGCCCGTGGTCCTCCTCAGCTTGTCAAGCATGGTGGGGGCCGTTGATATCGTATTTTATTCCACCACGAGCGGCTGCTCAGGTTCTGGATACTCATTCAACAGCATCGCTGGCCGAACATGCTGAATTGCAAATGGTGGCTCGGTGCTATTCACAGAGATGGACGGCTGAAAACCAGCCTCGTCTACAAAAATGGTGGTTGCGACAACGGCCAAGTCGGGGTCTGGCACGGGAAACAGATGCTACGTCGGTGGAAGCTTCACATCCGGCTACTGGTACCAGAGCTGCAGACGTCGTTCTCTGCTCGGCGAGACGGAATCTGAGTCAGATTCCGTCATTTAGTCATGTCAGATTATCTGACATGACTAAATGCCAGAGAGAAGCCAAGCCCACGGGTGTTGTGTTCACCGAGGACTCCACCAAAGGCAGCTGGATTCTCAAGTCTTCCAACGCCCACAACTTATTCTCTCAGCTCGAGAACTTACCTGAAGGAGAGAAAGTGAACTGGCTCAAATCCAATGGCGCTTCTTTCAGCGCTTCCACTATTGTCACGGAGACCGTTGCTCACTGACTTGAGATTTTCGAGGTATAATGAATCTAGTGTCTAGATCCGTTTGCGATTATAATAATCACCGTTTTGTAACTCGACAGGTAAAACTGTTGGGAGATGTGTTTGTGCTCATACGTTACATTTCGGACGGTCTTTCAGACGTATATTTATGCTCTACGTTGACGTGTTGGTTGGCTCTTAGTAAATCTTGGCAGCTATTTGGAGTTTGATGAATGAAAACTTGTATTGAAGTACTCGAGTTTCATGATCATGACATACGTTCTTAAGCATCAAGGAAACAAAAAATTAAGATAATATATCCCGCATGTACATCTAATTGTTCTTTACATTGAAACCGAGAACGAGCTATCTCTTTGCAAAAATTCAAGCATATTTAGCTCTATTGCTTTTCTTACATTTCTTACGTTTAGCAGTTCTGTATAAATGTATTTGCTGCATGCATTGGTGATGAACGCAGCTCATTCATTTACAAAGTTCTTCATTTCCTTATATTTTCCTCTCACAACAATAACTTCCATCCATGACGAAAGTTACTGTTTTTTAGCAGTCTCTACCCATATTAGTTACATTTTTACAGTCTCTGTCACTGTCTAGCTGGACAACTTTAGCAATAAGCTTCCGCGACTTCAAAGTACCATGAAATTTCATCACTCAAACGATGTGTGAGCACAAAATTGTGCTCACATGCCTTTTTACCCTTATGAGAGTTAATGTTTTGGATTTAAGCTATTGCAAAATTATGCTTGGGGTTTTCTGAAAGTTTTGGCAAGATTAGGAGTTGGTGTGATGGTTAGGGGGCAAAAGGTGCGAAAGGGGGCCTTCGGGGCAAAGTCTTTGGCGAAATAGTGAAACCCTCATAACGTTTTCAATGTGTGACGCTTTGACTTAGTTAGGGTCTTGTTGGAAAGAGCTCGCAACGCTCTTTCCAACGAGACAAAGAACTCTTGAAACGGATAAAGCATCATCGAGTTAGGAGCGGCGGAAATTACTGATATGGAGTACCTTCGGCGATAGAACACCTTTGGCGATACGCCTTCGGCGTTAACAGGCCTTCGGGGAAAGAGCCTTCGGGGGAAGGGACTTCCGCGGTTGCAGGCCTTCAGCGGAGGAGTAAAGTCGTCATAACTTTCTCAATTCGTAACGCCTTGACTGAATTAGGGTCTTGTTGAAAAGAGCTCGTGACGCTCATTCCAACGAGCTCAAAAACTCTTGAAAGTTAAAGTCTTCACTGAGTTATGAGTTTCGAAAGCGGCTGTCATGGTTAGGCGAGAGGACTTCGACGTTAACATATAGAAAGACCTTCGGCGAAACAGTAAAACCGGCATATCGTTTTCAATTACTAGGGGTTTGACTTGATTAGGGTCTCGTTGGAAAGAACTCGACGCGCTCGTTTCAACGAGACCAAGAACTTGTGAAACGGATGAGAGGTCACTGAGTTATGAGCGTTGGAAGCGGCTAACATGGTTAGGCAAAAGTACTTCGGCGTTAACAGATAGAGAGGCCTTTGGCGTTAACATATAGAGGGGCCTTCGGCCCAAGGAGTTGCAAGTATGAAGCCTGCGCGTAGACGGGTTGCGCATAGGCGGATTGCAAGTAGGAAGCCTGTGCATAGGCAAACGCCTTCGGCGGAAGAGTAAAACAGTGATAACTTTTTCAATTCTTATTGATTTGACTTATTTAGGAGCTCGTTGGAAAGAGCTCAACACGCTCGTTCTAACGAGCCCAAGAACATTTCAAACGAAGCAGTGATCTGTGAGTTATGAGCGTCGGGGGTGACTGTTATAGATAGGCAAAGGTGCTGATGAGTGTCTTCGGCGGGAGGATGCCTTCGGCGGTGCGCGGAAGAAGATTTCGGACCGTGGATGTTGACGTGGTCATGAATAAAGACTGTACAGGTGTGGCAATGGCGGTGGCGTGAAGTCAGGCGTGTGAAATAGGACGGCGGGGCATGAAGTCGCACATGGGAACTAGGCCGTTGCCCATCATCGCGGGAACGGCATTCACGCGGGCTGCGGGCAACTCGGCCCTTGGACGTTGGAGAGGATTATTCGGCCCGCGAGCTGGGATCGTGTGGTGTCCCATTGTGTGGAGACGCTGGTGGGATCAGTAGGAGGGATAGAGTGTGGATGTGAGTGATTTTCGCAGGGAAGTGGTGAGAACTAGGAGGGAAGTGTGGAGAGTTCAAAGTAGGAGGAAGCAAACTCTTGTGGGTGGAGAGTCGTATCTGAGAGTGAAATTAAAGTGGGAACTGAGATTGAAGTGTAAAATCTGTGAATGGGAGCTGAAATCAGAGTGGAAGATCTGAGAATGGGAGCTGAGAGTGAAGTGAAATCTAAGACTGAAATCTGATAGTCGGGACCTGAATTTGAAACTGAAAAGGGAGAGTTGAATCTGAGAGAGGAATCTGGTGGGATTTGAAGGTGGAAACTGGAAAATCGACACTGAAATCTGAGTAGGAATTGGGAGCGGGCCTGAAATCGAAGGTGGGAACTGAGGGTGTGAGACTGAAATCTGATACTTGAAATTGTGGGTGGAATCTGATAGGAGGGTGAGATCCCTGAGGGCGAGGGTGTTGAAAGCGTGGAGTCGCTGAGAGTGTAGCCGGAGGGCTGAACGGAAGAGTGTGTGCGACGGACAAGAGGATCGCTGGGCCGAGACTTAGTTGATCACTAAGAGGAAGAATCGAGCAAGTGTTGAGAGTAGAATCGTGTTCCCTGGGTGTGAGGGTTGCTGTTAGGAAGGGTGTCACCTGGTGTTGCTGGTGTGTCACCTGACTGTGTCCGGGGCAGGGTGTCTAAGAGGTGGCACTCAAGCTAGGATAGACCACAACGGCTGTAGTATTGAGAAAGTCACCCAGAGTTGAATTAGATCTTTATGTAACAAAGAGCTTGTCTGCTGCTCTTGTGGAAATAGCAGACAGCAAGTTATTATTTTCAGTTCTGGATAATTTGTCTGTGAAAGAGCAAGTATTCATGATCTCATTGTCTTGAATACACTTTGACCACATGGTTGAGATCAGAGAAGTTAGATTATGGGAGCTCTAACCCCCACCTGGACTACAAACACTGAAGGGTGGGGAGTTTAGGCTCACACGATGCACACGAAAATTATCAGATTCGTCAATGACTGATGGGAAATACTATTGCGTGTCCCTTATGAACCAGCCATGCTGATAGTCAATCACCTATTATTGATGGCCAGTACGCGACATAACAGTCTTTTCTTCGTCGAAACGGTAGGTCAAGTTATGCTCTTTTGGTGTCATGCTTGCAGAGCTCTTCAATAGCCGCTCAATCTCCACTAATATACCGCTTACCATAATCAGGCCGAAGTTCTGAAAACTCTTTAGAAAACCTTGCAAGTGCTTAACTTCAAAAACCCAACAGAGCTTTGAAAATCTTCTCAGGACTTGTCAAATTCGTGTTACGCTATCTAAGCACGAGGCCGTTTCATTTGACTCCAACAAACTTCCAAAAATTCCTCCAATGGCCGTTCTAATTGGAAGGATTCACCTGGCGGTAATTCTGCCGTTGTTGGCAGCCACTGACCTATTACATGCGTAAGGTCTTGCACCAGGTCCACCCTGATTTGCATTTAAGCCCCTATCAAAGTATGGAGAGAAATTGTGCTCTGCTTATAAAGTCGTCAGTCTACCATGCAAGGACTCCAATGCAAAAGTAACAAAGCACTGAAGCAAGAAAGCACAAAGTCCTTCCTAATCTATTTGTAGCAGCATCAATTGCTTCGACGACATATATTCCCAGGTTCTGCATGGCATTTCCCACTCAGATCTGGAAATTCAAGCTCCTAGCCATTTTTTCGCTAGGAGTTTTCGTTAGTCATTGCAGTTTGTCCTGCAACCTCCTGTAGTGAGAGTCACTCTGCATCTGCAAACTGGAACATGGTCGATAGCTCAGCGGTTACCCTCTCTACAAGTAAGCTCCATTCTTTGGGCTCTGTGAATATAATTTTGAAACAAAAGGGGGATTGAATTTGATCCTATGTTACCGAGTCTGAACGTCACAAGCCTCACTTTACAACTAACATAATCCTGCCGCCTACAAGCCGTAGACCCTAAGCGCCCTCGTCCTGGCCATCCATCACCTAAATTTACGAAAAGAGTGAGGTAGGATTTCTTCTGGACCCGCGAGGACTGACAAAGTCGTTCAACGACGAAGCGACTCTTCGGATCTTCTTAAGGTATCGCAAATTCCCCATGTCACAGCGCTCCAAGTGCTCGGCTGCCATCTCACCCCTCACCCGGGATGAATTTTCATCGTGGAGAATGGTGTAAAACTAGACAGTCAGGTGAGGACTTAGCTTCTGTGCGCGTAATCTTTAACAGATTATTTAGAGATGGCAGTACTATCCAGAGGATTATTTCAAATCGGAAGTATTTGAGTATATATAACATGTACGTTGAAAAACTAAGTGAACATATATATGAACATCGCTCATTATTACATGGGCCTTGCAAGCAGCAATGCATTTCTTTGACTCAAGGCTGAGTCGGTAGCGCTACTGAGATGCAAGGTTTATATGCAGAACTCATACAAAATTAGAGCCTTAGATCATTCTCAAACACGGCATAACGTGGCAATTGTAAAAGCCACTTAAGAACACGTTCATCTTCTCTTATAAGATTTCATGATTCTCTGCTATACGCCAGCGATCTTTTTAGCCAATAGAGGAACACCAAAGCCCCTCGTATCCTTATTCACATCTGACTCTCACGAACCGTCCTAGAACACTAGAATGTAGAAGACAATTATCTCCAACACGGGACTGCCAGCTAATATTGAGATAGCTCTACGCCCGAACCGGATGCACGCTCACTCTACAACTCAGAATCAGTCTAAGTTCACGTTCTGGGTGACAGCAGTGTTCTCGAAACTTGCGCCGTTGGCTATGAACCAATTTACTTTCTCGGCATCGGTCATATTCTCGACCTCGGACGACAATTCAACAGCATTTGAGGATTTCAGGATCCAGGTGCCTTTGGATGAGTCCTCGGTGAACACAAGACCTGTGGGCTTGGCTTGGCTCACACACTTAGACATATCCGAAGTAGCGTCACCGAGCAGCGAGAGGCGTCTGCAGCTCTGGTACCAGTAGCCGGATGTGAAGCCTCCACCGACGTAGCAAATGTTTCCCGTGGCGGAGCCAACTTGTCCATTGTCACAACCGCCGTTTCTGTAGACGAGGCTAGTCTTGCAGCCGTCCATGTCTCGAAATAGAACGGAGCCCCCGTTTGCAATGCAGCAAATCTGTTTGTCAATGCCATTGAACGAGTATCCGGAACCGGAACAAGCTCCAGCGTTGGAATAAAAGATAATGTCGACGGCGCCAGCCATGCTGGACAACCCGAGGAGGACCATGGGCAATATGAGGAACATCTTGTTTGAAGCATACTTCTTCTCCATTTTCGAGAAAGGTCTTTGCAAAAACACACAGCGCACGTCCAGATTCTCAAACAACGAACCAAGATATGGGGAGAGAATTCATCACTTATCAGAACTCATGAAGCTAGATTCCACATCCGTTGCATGGAACATAGCTCGTACAGCTGAGGCTCATAGGATACACTTTGTTAATATGACGTGAGTATGACTGCAGATTTCGATACCTTCCGACTTGCAAGTACAACAGTGGAAGCTGGGCGGAATAAAATCTATGCACTTGCTGGATCGCCGCAGACAGATGAGATGCGGAAATCCGAAGAAGCGAATGTCGTTATATAGCTGATTCAGAATGACTGAGTCTTCCTCGTCACAGACCAGTCAGATGAGGTCTGGACTGAGGTGAAGGTTAGTCTTCTGATTATTCAGGTCAGTCCTGCATGTACGTCCACCAGACTCGGAGAGTGTGCGCCGTACTTTTTCTGTAGTTAAGAACAAGAATCGAATAGATCACCGCATCCCTCTACTGAATGAAGACTGCTTGACAAGGTCTTCCCACTTTTTTTTATTTCATTTGGCTCCATTCACGAATAAAAATGACTTGACTCAGACTCAGGTTGTTACCTGGTTCTGAGGTTTGTTGTCGACACTGTATAACTCTTAGCAAATAACTGAAACGCTTTGATTGTCTTTTTGTGCAGATCATTTTCATTGGGACAGCTCGTCCATAGGATGGACATACCCACTCGATAAAAGACAATTCAACGTCCAATATGCGGAGTGAAACCAAGGGAAAGTCGGCATAAGCCAAAGCACGGTGCAAGTTTTTAACTCCCGAGAATTTCAGAACAACCAAAGTTGTCTTCTTTGGTATTGCGCTATTTGTCAGTCATTTGTACCGTTGAAGTGCGAGCAGTGTTTCTGAAAAGATTGCGGAAACTGTACTTATTATGTATTGAGGAAGTAAAGTGAGGTTTAGGAGTTGATGAAATTGTGAGGTATCCAAAACACTTTACTTTTAAGCACAAATATCTTTCTTTTTTAAGAAAAGTGTAGTGTAATTCCTTCGAGTATTGTTTATCATGATTTGCCTGGAGGTTTTTCTAGATAAGCACCTGAAATGAATAATAACCATAGATGTGATTAATATGTAGATAATTTAAATATTTCTATCTCTTCTCTTTCATACAATTTTCTTTACGTTATTATTTAAAACACATAAAAGCAATGTTAAGTGTACAGCTATACGTCTAGTTCAAAATATGAAGTGTCGTCCTACATAGTTACGTTCCTATATTTAAGGACATCAAAACGGACTCCTTGAATAATTGATCCATAGAAATACATTGATAGTCTACTTGCATTACTTTTTTGTACAGCTTCGTGCGGGAAAACCCCATCGTTATGTTTATATGGTAAGTCCAGGGGCTGGATGAGCTCTATCAGGTGCAATCTACCCTTAAAAAGCACTTTTCTATCATGGTTGTACACAGGTCACGATTGTAAAGCACTTCACCTTGATTATTGGCTGCAAAAGCCAAGCATGCATCCAATAATATGAAATATGTATCATACTCAAACATACAGTCAAGAGTACACGCATCCATCTTGGAACGGTACTTTATACGAAATATTGGACCTCAATATAAAAATATGTTTTCTTTTGTTACATAGAGTGACGTGAAGGGTCACATGTTGTAGTATTCATTCACTACTGTGTTGATTTCCGGAATTGTAATATTCGAGAATATTTAAAACTGATTGAGAATAAGTGAACAAATCAACTGATATCTACATCAGTTGATTACTGATGTTATATATATATATATTTCAAGATGAGGTTTTTTTTCACAAATTTTAGCTACAATTGATAGAAAGATATACTTCCAATCAGTTACAGATGACATAAATTATTTTTTTTACTTTTTCTTTTGATTAAAATTCATTATTCAACAACTTGTTAAGTCACTTGAGACAACAAGATATTCATAAAATTGTAAATCTATTTGCATAAGCTATGAGAGTTGAAGTAAACATAATGCTAACATGCGGTTAAATGTTTTGAAAACATCACAGAATCTTCAACTAAAAAAATTTTATCATTTAAGATATATGAAAAAAGATGAATAATGAAATTGGGTGTGTTATTATTTAATTGTTTTATTGTACATGACATGCTTTCATTATTGTACATTATTGTCATACACATGTGAAACAGATGAATTCATATGTCTATTCATATTTTGAGGTTTGAATGAAACAATTTGTTCCAGTGAGATATATTTTTAAGATATGAAAATGCAATACAATTGGAGTATATAAAATACATAAGAATTTAAGAAAATATGTAAAAGACAAAAAAAATGATAAAAAATATCAAAAAGACATTCAGATAAATTTTTTCATTCTTTTACAAAAAATTCTTTCAATATTCACATGTCTTTTTGTGAGTATTTTTTTGAATTTTGTATGCAAAAAGTCTCTTTTGAACTAAAGTTGTTTCAAACAGGATTTACATCTAACCATGACCTTGTATTACAAAGCAATAATTACATCCTTGTGTACAAGATTCAAGTCAAAGTTCAATATGTGCATTCAACCATTCATAAATTCAACTATAATACACAGATTTCTGTATAAGATTCCAATATAAACTTCAACCGTCTCTAATCAATTCTATGTTTTACGCAAACATACTTCAAAATAAAAGTTTGATTCTTGTAAAAAAATATGCGAAGAAAAATTATATAATAAAATATTTTTTTACACTATGTGATAATCTCTTATTTTATATCAATTCTTAATATTCAAAATCGTTACGAAACTAGTTCAATAGAATCAAAATTCATGATCCAACACGAAATTCATGTTTTAATCTTAAACTTGTTGAAATAAAAAAATTTATTTTCTTGTGACACTCCCATAATCATTCATTCTTCAAAATCAATTTTCAAATGCAATCTTGCAATTTTGTCATAATATCCATTTTGAAGAGCCCAATTTTGCTTAAATTAAATGTAAGCAAGTTGAAATAAAGCTATTAATCAAGCTTGCGGTGTAAGACTTTTGTTGAATAAAATGAATTAATCAAATATCTTAAACCACCCATCTAATCATCTGAAGTGCCCAATCAAATATGATTGGGCACTTGAGAAATTCACTCTTGCAATTTCATCTTATATCAACTTTAAAGAACCAAAGCTTGATCAAAATCAAAACTTTTGAGTTAAATTTAAAAGCATCATTGTTTCATATTAAAAGTGAATCAATTTTGATCGTTGAATTTACATTATATAATTTTTCAATTGATATGATATATTTTTTGGTTGTGTTAAACGCTGTTATTTAGTATAAAATAAAATGTATGGAAAATGAAAGTAGATTTTTTTTGACATGTTATATACATTATTGTTGTGAAGATATTTTTGTTGAACTTTTGCTTTAATATATCTAGTTTGTATTTTAATTGAAAACATAATATAGTTCTTTTTCAAGCTGATGATTCTGATTAAATTGATTGTCATCTTTTGTTATTGAATTCATAGTGTATTTATTCATGTTTTTTACTCCATAAAATGTAACTTGCAAATAAATCAAAACTATATTTTCATTTTATTTTTTTAAAGAATTAAGAATTTGACTAATTTGTTTCTAATATTTTCATAGAAATTGTAACCTTGATTTCGCATCCAACTCTGAAAACTTCACTTTACAACTCTAAGTCAATTTTCCCAAAATTTGTAACACCTTATTTTTAAATTTTTTGCGGTAATTGATTAGAATATAATTTATTTCCAACAATCATAATGAACTATATTTTTTTTTTGAATGAAAGTAACAGTTGTAGTCGTATTATTAGCATTTTAACCTGTTGTAAAATAATTTAAAAATTTCATGTCTTAGTAGATAATCCACGCATCGATCATGAAGATCTTATCAAACCGGTTTACGCATTATTAGCATTTTAACCTGTTTTAAAATAATTGAAAATTTTCATGTCTTAGTAGATAATCCACGCATCGATCACGAAGATCTTATCAAACGGGTGTACGCTTAGTGCGTGTACGAAGTTGAAGACTCTAGTGTGTGAGACTAGCGTGATGACCAACTACACCAACCAGACATGTGATGTGACTGAAATCTCACTTTATTTATTTCGTGTCACTAAAGTTGAATTCTATTTCGTTGCAACTATGTATCAAAATCAACTTTTCAATCAAAAAATTCAAAATTTTTTAGCTATCCATACCTGCGCACTTATTATCTTTATTTCAATTCATCGGAAACAGTAGTTGTGACGTATCAAGTTGTCATTCTAGTCGTTAAGTCTTAAATTAAGAGATTGACTTTTCTATTTTCGTGGCCGCCTTCAAACCTGCGTCACATCCGATTGTTAAGCAACGAATTCGTTGAGAAATTTTTTTTACAACCTGACATCTATGTCAAACTCTTCTACGCTACTCCTTCGTTCAGATATATGCAAGTTTTATTTGTCTTACCTTTGGTAGTGTGCTCGCTTAGTTGAAAGTATTACACTGTTGTTCACCTATATTTCAGCTTTAACTAACACACCGTAGTTTAGTTGTGTTAAAACTCTAGGCTGACACATGACTACAATGATCTAGAAAAAGGATCATTGTAGTTATGTTAGGGGTAAATCTTTTGGATCTTTTCCCCTGGTCAATGAATATTTGACTTGTATTGTGTTTTTTATACTTTTTACCCTTTGGGTACCACGGGCTAATCTATTTACCATAACATGTAAATGAAGATTCACGTTCATAGACATATGCATTCCCAAGAAGTAGATACAAGAAATACATGGGTTGGCTCAACAACTCTACATCCACGGAACAAAGAGTTATTGTTTAAAACCTTGAATTGAGTCTCATAGAACTTACGCAGATTCTCTAATATAGCGATAGGTAACTTTTGTATTTAACCATGGTCAAACTTAGTAGAGTTAGTCAAAACCTTAGCTAAATTATACCACAGCTGAAACGATTGAACCAAAATATGATATGAATAAACAAGAATTCTTCGACAGGACCAAGGAGGAGGGAATCATTGGTTGACATGGTCCGTTGGGCATTATCTACTTGTAAGAAGTGAACGAAAAGAACAAATAATGAGAGTTAGGTTAAGTAAAGGTGAAAAGTATATTCATAATTATTTTATAGATACTACGAAATTGCAGAGGAAGTTCCCTTATTCATACATTAACAAGTTTTGTAGCATGATTGGAAAAAAAAAATGCCAAGTTTGAATAGATTACACATGTTAGCATTCTTACCTCAGTCTATAATCGTCGAAACTCGATAGTGGAGAACAAAAGATGATTAAATACGAAAATGGAAAATATTCAGGATAGGAAGATTCATCGAGGCGTACATGAACAATACCATGCCAGTACTAATGGTAGACGTCGAACAATGTTTCAAAATTGAATTCCATCATTTAGAATTATAGAAGAGGACCTGCCTAGAAAAGAATAAAATCCGAATGAGTTTAATCTTAAAGCTTGCTGTTGTGAAAGTAGCCAGGACAAAGCAAGTAGATACTAACGAAAGCGAAAGTGCAAACAACATAAAAGATAATTGGTCTGATAACAGGAAGTCATGAACTAAATAAAGAGGAGGACACGGAAGATACTCTTCACTACCAAGATTACGTTAAGCATCTCAGGCTGGAGGAAGCTAGGAGTCCAGTGACACCTCTTTGTATAACTGTTGGTTTCAGGCTGCTCCTATTCCTGGACCCGTACTAAATAGCACCTTTGAATGTTAAGATTCGATGAAGGAAATTATAAAATATGGTCTGATCAAGTGATGAATAGCTTTCTAAGCAGTTTCAGGAATCATATGGATGAAGAATGAAGCTGCATCCATTTATCACCTATCAAGAACAAATTATTGAAGTCAGATGTAGAGTGTCCTAATCTGAAATTCCTGACAATTTAAGTGCACCCAATTCGGTGATATTTAGACGAGTCTATTCTGATAGAATGCTGTATAGTAGCATGGATATAATCGTAACATGTATCTACAAAAGTCTTCTCAATAGATGATCAGATTGGCGAACATGTGATTGACAAGTTGTTAATTTGCTGCCTCGTTGACGTTGACTACCTTTGACAACTTCAGAGCTGTTTGTAACCTGCCAAATCAAAGCTAGCGAGATACACAGGTATCGTATCGCTGGATCTGAAAGTAAAATTTTCCATGCGGACGAAGCGACTTCATATAAAGCCACTTATTCTTCTCCAGTAGCCAAAATAAAGGCCTGAAGCGAAAATAGAGTGATGAAGCGCAGATATATCCAAGCACACCCATGATACGAAACCCCTCGTTCTCGACTGATAAGAATCCTAGCCTTCTTCTACCCTACTTGAACTGTGCGGAGAAACTTAACCGAAGTTGACAGCAATTTTGGTGGTATTTTAAGATTTATTTTCTCGGAAGGATAGTTGTATGAGGGTATTCCAGCATTTTAATATGTAATGTGTAAACGATTGTATCCTAAACAATGCTCTCGTGACAGCAAAGCATTATAGGAAACCCAGTCGAGTGCAAAGAAAAAAATTATACGCTGCAAAGATTTCATAACAGTTTTCATAAATGTTTTTGTATCAGTACAGTTTGTATGAACACGATTGTCTGTACAATATGAGAGACCAGATTGAAGCATTCTTTGTTCCTTGGACAGTTGACCGCAAGCTGCTTAGTTAGCTATTCATGTCCATAAACACCTCCCACGTCGACAAGGGCTATAAGCAATGTGTAGGACTCTGAGAGTGGGGAGAGAGGAAAGCATACATTAGAGAGCTCGTTGCGGACTTCACTTCTATCGATGTAATGTTTTACACAGCAATCACCCATTTATACAAAGCAGCATTGCACAGAAGAAGCATGGTTACAAACTGGATTTATCATATTTAATTTGTATTTTGAAACACCCATGATCTCATTCATTAACACCACTCGTTTATTACATATACTTTTCAAGCAAAGCAGCACAGCACTTCCTTGATCACCCTATTTCTGCGGGGCACTCACCTCTGAGTTACTACGAACTGTAAGTGCTCTCAAAACTTGCTCCGTTGGCTTTAGACCAATTAACTTTTTCGCATCGGTCATACATATACATTGAAACACTAACGAAACTCATTTATTAATACCGCTCATCATTACAGGGCTTTGCACGCAGCAAGCAATCTCTTGGTTACCCTATACATGAGGCGCATTTTAGCCCGAGTCACTAGCGAATAGCAAGATGCAACCTTTCTATGGGAAATTCATTTAAAACTAGAACCTCAAGTCATTTCCACACAGGACATTGTGCGACCATTGTCCAAGTCACGTAAGAACACGTTGAACTTCTCTCGATGTTGACGGGTCCACGACTACCAGTAAGCTTACTTATGGAATACCATCTTGAACACGACCATCATCATCGGTCCAATTTCTGGTGTTCAGTTTCAGTTTAAGTTCACGTTCTCTGTAACAGCGATGTTGTGGAAGCTTGCGCCGTTGGCTTGGAACCAGTTTACTTTCTCTGCATCGGTCATGCTCTCAATTTGAGACGATAATTCAACAGCATTTGAGGATTTGAGAATCCACGTGCCTTTGGCTGAGTCCTCGGTGAACACAAGACCTGTGGGCTTGGCTTGGCTCTCGCACTTAGACATGTCCGAAGGAGCGTCACCGAGCAGCGAGCGGCGTCTGCAGCTCTGGTACCAGTAGCCGGATGTGAAGCCTCCACCGATGTAGCATCTGTTTCCCGTGCCGGAGCCAACTTGGCCGCTGTTGCAACCGCCGTTCCTGTACACGAGGCTGGTCTTGCAGCCGTCCATATCTGTAAACAGCACCGAGCCTCCGTTTGCGACGCAGCAAACTTGTCTGGCGATGCCATTGAACGAGTATCCGGACCCGCGACAAGCTCCACTGTCCTGATAGAAGATGATGTCGACGGCGCCGACCATGCTGGACAGACCGAGAAGGACCATCGGCACTATGAGGTACATCTTGCTGAAAGCACCGTTCTTCTCCATTGTCGTGAAAGGTTTCTGCAAAACGTACAGAGAAAGTCCATATTCTCAATCCACGTTATATGACATGTCAGTGGCAGTCCCAACGAGAGAATCCATGTTTAACCTCACGAATATCTGTGTTTCGCAAGTTCCTGATATTTTGGATTTGTGACCAAATACTAGCAAACACTTCTCAATATCTCATAATTTTCACTTATTAGTCGAGCATAAATAGAAAGTAAGTATAAATTATAGAATATGAAGGTCAATGAAGGATAATGCAACGATGTTAGGGGGAGACACATATATACAATAAAGAACAAAAAGCATCGAAAGCGGCTCAAAGCCGAGGGCCAAAAGAAATGGAAAAAGCTTTTCGATCTAGTGAGAACTGAACTAACGAATCTATATTCCAGATGTGTAACATTGAAAGATAGCTCGTACTGTTCAAGCTCACGTACACGTTCGTGATGTGACGGGGTATGATTCTAGAAACGATACCTTCGGAGGTGCACGTACAACAGTGGACCGAAAGAAATGTATGCGCCTGTTCGATCGCCGCAGACAGATGAGATGTAGATATCAGAAGTAACGAATGTCTTTATATAGCTGATTTGGAATGAGTTGGTCTCCGTCATCTGTTACCAGGATACTGTCTGCATTGAGGTCAACGATAGTCTTCTGATTAATCATTTCAGTCCTGCAACATTTTCCAGACTCGGAGCGGATGCCCTGTTTTTTTAATATAATCGTAATAAAATAAGTGAACTGTCGCCCTGACTGTCTGTTTGGTCAGAACTTTTTCCAAATGGCAGGGGTCGTCCACACGATGGACCTTCCGATGCGACAAATTTTATATGTACTGTATTCAGTCTCCGAGGTTTTGGTGGGTCCCATAAGCAAATGTCTCCAGCTTTTTGCTGACACACTCGCAGGCTTTACTAGATGTAAATAGCCGAACGTCAGGAACTCGCCAGCTCAAAGTAAAACTACGTTTGCGGGAAAGGCCTCTAGTTCTGAGAACTGTTCGGAACTCCCTGCAAATGATTCGAAAACACGGCGCAGCCTAACATATTTTCAAGCTTGTTGTCTAATTTCCTCTGTCAATCTACGATTATGTCTTATAAAGCCTTCAATTAATTGTGCTCTTCGGTTAGAGCAGGACATAATTTTAATCACTAAGTCAGGAGTTGGGAAGGATTTGCGTAATTTAAAAAAAGAATGTTTCTTCATTCTTGAGGATTATTTCCTTCCACTGAAACCAACTGGTTATATTTGATCTAAGCTTAGAAAAGTCGGATCTGGTTTTGGACTTCAACATCTTGTTCTTGGGAACTGATCTTCTAGCAAGTGTCGGATCCTCAGTCTGTTGAGCAATACTGAAGTCTAAATGTTGGGTTCAAATATTTGTAAAAGAAGCATTTAAAGCTCGCAGCTTGCCCCATGTAATAACCCACTAAAGGCTAAAACTGCAATATAGTGGTAGAAAGGTCGAACCCACAGGGACAGAGGAACACACAGGGTACAAAGTGTCACGTTTTAACAGACTATTGAGGAGTTTGAATTCTCAGGCGACTGTCACTCCCAGAAATACTGCAAGTGTCCACTCGGAGCGCACTCGTAGGTCGCACAGTGCAGCGTAACACACACACACACACACACACACACACCTGAAACTACAGAAACACAACCCAGAGATCCGTTAGGACCTCTACTCAAGATTTCAGGGGGGAAAGTCTCTCGCGAGCACACTCGGCGAAGCTGCGGGTAGTGACTTCCAACTCCGGCTTTTACAACACTTCCACTAGCTTGCTGCTAGTGTAGGGAACCCGGTTTGGACTGCCTACTTCGGATCGAAGTCACTCAGACGCGGTGAACAACACTCTCAACTCACAAAACGCGCAGAGAACACAGGTCCGCACTGAAGGACTCACTGTGAAACATTCCAGTAACACAACAACAGTCTATTGAAGAGTTTGAATTCTCAGGCACTTGTCATTCCCAGAAATACTACAGGGGTTACCCTCAAGGCACCTGCTGCAGCGTAACCTGAATTTACAACCAAGGCTTACACGAAGTAGCAAAACTTCACTTTGGCATTCAGGGGAAAAATCCCAAGGAGTACAATCAGAAAGAAACACTCGAAGGTGTAGGGGCGAAACTGTTCAAGTATCTAACCAGTCACTGGCTCTGAGCATCGGCAGTCACCCGCAGGTGCAGATCCGAACTACTCAAGTCTCTAACCAATGTACTAGCTCTGAACATTCGGCCGCAGGCCTTCAGCTACAAAATGCGGAACGCTAAGTTGTAACTCCTCGTGCGTGGTGACAGAACTCAAGGACACAAACACGCAAAGGAAATGGGTTCCTGATCTGCACTTCTGATGGGAAAGAACCCCAGGCAAAACGCCTGGAACTATTTTATACCTTCTAAGTCCTACCTAACACTACACTGCACTACGCTACACGCCTGCACGGAACCACGCTACACTACATTCCGCGGAACCTGTACTACGTCTCCTGCGCGGCCGACTGCCGCGCACAAACTCTCTACCCTGCCACTCTTCCGCTCGACTACGCAGTCCCAACCGCTGCAACGCCGCGGACACCTCCCCCTCGAGGGCGGACATGGTATCCTGTGCCTTCGACAGAAAGGCCTCGAGCTTCTTCGCTACCTTCCGCCGACTCCTACTGTCGCCTAACAACAACCCGGCTGCGCGCAATTCAAACTCACGCAGTGTGAGTTTCTCCTGCGCCTTCACTTCCCAGTGGGCGTAGCCCTTGAGACAGTGGGCGACTCGCCTCGCCGTCTCCACCTTCGTGCGATCCGCCTCCTTCCTGCGATCCTCTTCAATCGTCACTAATTGCGATTCGGCTTCAGCACGTTGCGCTCTCAATTCACCACACTCTGACTGCAAACTGCGGATTAATTCTTCATCCGCCTGCCGTGCGAGCTGACATTGTTCCAACAACCGCGTCTGTCGCACGAGCTCCTCTGACAAAATCCGATTCTGGGCCTGCTCAGAATTGAGTGCTTCCTTGACCTTCACCTGCTCCTTGGTGAGCTCGCCCAGTTTCTCATCCTTCATCTTCTCGGAGTGCTTGTAGAATTTCTGATTAAGCTTGTACTGTCCCCACAAGCACTCATGCTTCTCCTTCAAGTCCCTCAACTCCTGGTCCACTCTAGCTAATAGCTTGCTGGTGTGGACTTTAGTGCGAGTCCGCCTGCGCACTAACTCGATGTAAGATCCCGGCTGGAGTGGGTCGGCGTATTTATCGACCTTGCGATCCAAGTACCGCAGCAACGGAATCACCTGCTCAGAGAGCGCCGCCGCCGGCGCTCCAACAATCTCCTCCTCCTCCTCCTCGGTGTCTTCTGCTCCTGACATTTCTTCCGTGGAGCCTCCGTCGTCATCATCTGAGTGGAGAATTTCAGTCGCCATTGATTGCGTCGGCGATTGCCCCGAGTGGGGCTGCACGTCCTCGACGTGCGCTGCCTGCGAAGGCACGGCTGCAGCCTCGCTGCTCGTCGCCAAAATGTCTAAGGCGGAAGGCGAATGTACCCGCGCGGCATCCCCGTCGCTTACTTGTTGATTGCCTCCCGCATTCTCTCTGTCGCCGTCGTCCGTCGCCGAAGGCGATTGAGCGGAGGGTGGCTGCGCGGGGTTGGATTGCGCATCGCGCATCGAGATGTCGTCCCGCGGACAGTCACTCCGCTCCTCCGTCTGCTGCTCCCTCGATCGGTCCGTGGGGGCTGTGCCCGGCCCGTGCGCAGGCGCATTTGCCGGCGCCTTGTCCGTCGCAGGCGTAGCGCCGCGGACATCTATCGCCGAAGGCGACATGGCCGGGGGCCGCACGCCCGATGTTCCTTGGCCTATAGGCCCTACCGCCGAAGGCGCATCTATCGGCGTACTTCCCGCCGCTGGTGCGGCCTCCGCACGCTCTCTGCTCGTATCCCCTCGGCTCGAAGACCCTGGCGCCGAAGGCGCGAATTGCGGCGCGTGGTGCGCCGGAGGGTCTGGCCCCGAGGGCCGGTGTCTCGTAGGCGGTCCTTCCGCCGGCTCCTTCCCCTTCCTACGTTGGAACGGGGGTGATTCTTGCCTGTGCACAGGCGGCACGTGCGGAGGTGTTCTGTGCACAGGTGACCTGTGCACAGGCGGACTGCTCCTTCCCACGCGTAAGCGTAGATCCACGTCCACTTGTGTTCGCCGGTCCGCGGAGGCTCGTCCGTCCGCGGAGGTTCGCCTGTGCGCAAACGGAACATCTGTCCGCATCGCACGTGGTAACTCCGGAGGCCCTTGGCCCGTAGGCGGCCTCTCTCCCGACGAGGTTGCAGCGTGGCCCGTCGCTCCTGCGGTCGTCCGCGCTTCTTCTCGCCTCTCTGGCGACGCACTTCCTATCTCCGTTGCAATCGTCGCCGTGTCTGCACTGTCAGCTGGTAACACCAGTCTGCGTGCCTTCTGCTTCGGCCGGCTGTATGGCTCGCACAGCGGCCGCGGTCGAATGGGAGCAGAGGGTTCTTGATGCTGCTCCTCTTCGGACTCTTCCCTCCATCGCCGCTTCCGCGGCACTCGCGCTGCAGGAGTGTGTCGCCCTTCGTCCCTCCGTCTTGATGGGGTAGAAGTCGGTGACTCCTCTGCGTCAGTATCGACCTCGTTCTCCCGCACATACTTCCCGGGATGGTCGATGGACAATGGCGGAAAATGTTCAAGCTCTGCCGCTGTCAAACAATTCCGCTGTCGATAAAAATTGATGAGGAAAGGAGAAAGATGGTTTAGAGTTCCCCCCTTCTCCTCAAACGCGTGCTGTCGCATCACCCTGTGCAGGATGCTCGCCCAGTGAATTGGAGTTCCCTCGATGACGCACTCCACAAAAGAGACCTGCCACAATGTGATGTAGCAGGCGCGGTGCGGCTGCAGTAATTGCATCAGCGCCGCGGACAAAGTCCGGCGAAATCGATCTTTGTAATCACGGGTCCTGTACCCATTCTTGGTAGACCTCCCGGTCTTGAACAGCTCCACAAATTGCGCCTCTTCTTGCTTGGTCACCTTGATGCTCTCACTGTCGAAAAGGAGATGCCCTGGCATGCCAGCACATCTTCCCAACGCCTGCGCCCAATCTTGGACTGTCCACCGGTCAACATGCGGACGCAATCCGCGCGAGGGTGGTCCCTGTGGCTCTAGCCACTCGCGCACCATATTCGCGCAGATGTAATTCCATCCCCATAGCAAGAAATCGAGCTTTCTTGCTATTAAGCGCTCTTCGAAAGCGCGCAGCCCGTTCTGCGGCAGGCGAAGTGGCACCATCCGCAATCTGCTCGGTCTCGTCATTGCGTTCCTGGGGTTCGCTCGCCCGCTCATTCTACTTCCGCACTGTCCGCGTTTCTTTCTCTCTCGGCAAACTCTAATCGCTCTCAATTCCAAATCACGCGCACTCACTTCTCCCTCAATCAACAAGAAATCTCCTGTGTGACGACGTCGGGAATGGTCCGCAGCCAGCAGATGGATGCGCGCAGCGCGCACAAGAGATTGGAATCGCGAATTCAAGAATGGGACGCTCTCCGCCGCCCGGTCGAAGGTCATGGTCGTCTCTTGGTCGTGAAGAACGTCTCACTTGATGGCCGCGCCGGCTGTACGCTGGAACGGTCTTCGCTCTCACGCGCGGCTTCACGCTCCGCCGTCGTCGATTAAACTCTCACGCTCGAATTGGCGGATTTGAACTCCGCGAGCGTGTCACCCTGCGGACATGGGGGCGTAGCGCCGAAGGCGAGTTTTCCGCCTTGCGCGGTACACTTGTTCGTACCGCCCTTCGGCCAATCTCCTTCTGCCTTGACGCGTGCGTCCGCATGTCGGACAAAAATTCAACTCCTGCCTGTGCGCAGACAGGGGCCTCGGCGGATTCTCCGCCGGCGCGGAACTTGAACATCCTCCTGTGCACAGGCGTTCGCCTGTGCGCAGGCGAATTCCGTCCGCGGCGCTGCGCTGGCGCGGAAGGCGTTGACCGTGGTCAGCCGTCTCCGTCCAGTCTGTCCGTTCCTTGTCTCTCCGTCGGCGCTTCCGCCGCCGCAACTCCGTCCGTCCAAGAGCGCATCCACCCGTGCCGTCCGCACGGTCCGTACCTATTGGATTACTCTGGCGGCTCCTCCGACGTACGCTGCGCTGCGCTGGCGCGGAAGGCGCCGTACACTTTCTACCTAATTACGGGGGTTTCCCTACAGCCGCGGACGCAACCTCCGAAGGCGGGTTTTGCGCCTTGCGCCGTAGAGATCCTAACTGCGGAGCTCGCAGGGAGGGTGGTGCCTGTGCTTGCTGCGGCACCCCAAATCCCAGATTCTACAAGATCCCTCGAGACTCCCCGCGATCTTCCGGATTCACTCTGTTTTGATGTACCGAAGGCTATTTACAATGCTGCCAGGGTACAGTTTTCCAAAAATGTTTTAATTTCCTCAAAATTGCCAAAAGTGGGGTACCACATGCCCCCCTCCTCAATTGTGAGCGCCCACGCGAACACTCACATGTGGTATTTCTTCAACCGCCACCCGTTCACTCGGGTGGCTAACAAATCGCCGGCCAGGTCCGCAAGTTGGATGGATCCATTCGGGAAGACTTCGACAACCCTGTAAGGTCCCATCCACCTTAGGTGCAGTTTGCCTGGGAATCTGGCATGCCTGCTGTCGTAGAGCAATGCCAAATCACCTGCCTGCAGGAGTACAGGTTTGATCTTTTTATCGTATCTCTCCTTTCGGCGGAGCTGGATTTTCCTGGTGCGATCTTCGGCGTCTCTTCTCCGCTCATCCAGCAGCGTGACTTCCTGTAACCTGTAGAGCTGACTCTCCTCTGCGCCCATCCTCTGCAAATCCAACGTTCGTTGGGTGGGTACTTCAAATTCAATCGGGAGGATCGGGTGTTGCCCATACACCAGAAAGTATGGTGTCTGTTTGGTTGTGATCTTCTCAGCTGTGCGGTACGCCCATAGAGCGGCTGCTAGCTTCGTATCCCAGTCGTGAGCGTGATTCACCGTGACCTTGAGTAGTATTTTACACAGCAGACCATTGGACTTCTCCGTCAGTCCATTTGCCTTGGGATTGTATGGAGTAGTCTTCCGGTGCTTGATGTGGAAGTACCGTGTCAGATCTTCGATGATCTGATTCAGAAAATGCGTGCCCCGGTCGCTGACTAGCTCTAAGGGACATCCGTAGCGTGTGATGATCGACTCAAACAAGAATGCTGCCACTGTGGCAGCATCATCCCTTCTGGTGGCTCTGGCCTCTACCATCTTGGTGGCGTAGTCCGTTGCTACCAGAATGTAGCGCCTTCGTGTACTTCTAGTCACTGGTTGTATCGGCCCTACAAAGTCAATACCCCACTTTTCGAAAGGTGCTAGAGGCATGATGGGAGTCAGGGGCCATCGTGTTGTAGGCGTCGGTCTCCCCGTCCTCTGGCAACTGTCGCACTTGCGGATGAAATCGAGAACATCCTTAAACATGGTCGGCCACCAATATCCCGCATTTAGGATCTTTGTGACCGTGTTCCTGGTGGCATAGTGTCCACCCGCCTCCTCTGTGTGCATCGCACTCACTATTCTTGGTACTTCTGATTCCTCCAAGCATCTGCATAAGCGCTCATCCGCCATCTTCTTGAACAAAACCCCCTGCTGGAGTTGGTACGGGCCTGCCTTATGAATAAAGACAGTTCGCTGTTCCAAATCCATGCCCTCGGGGCACTAAAGGGTTAGCAGATATCGATACAGGTCGGCATAGCGGGACTCATGTCCTGCAGACAACTGAAATAACTCTTCATCTGGAAAATCGTCCACCAATTCCTCCTCTGTCGGCTGGGTCCATAATCGGGACAAGTAATCCGCATTTTCGTGGTGCACCCCTTTCCTGGTCTGGACTGTGTAGGTGAACTCTTGTAGTAACAACACCCACCTGGCGATCCGACCGGATAGGTCGGCTTTCTTGACTAGGTGTTGCAATGCGTAGTGGTCCACATGGAACACAAACTCGTAGCAGATTAGGTAGTGACGGAACTTTTTACAGGAGTACACCATCCCCAACGCTTCTCTCTCCGTCGTGGTGTACTTCCGCTCCGCTAGAGACAGCTGTCGGCTCGCGAAGTAGATCGGGTAGTCCTTTTTGTTGTCATCCTTTTGACTCAGTACTACACCGATGGCGAATGCCGAAGTGTCAACGTAAACATGGAATGGTCGATTCCAGTCTGGACTCCTTAGTACGGGAGCAGTCGTGAGTTTCGCTTTCAGAGCTTCAAATGCTGTCTGCTGGTGCGCACCCCAAGTATAGGGCTCGTCCTTCTTCAACAACTTGGTCAGGTCCGCCGCTAGTATTGCATACATGTGTATGAATCTTCGGTAGTAGCCCACATGACCCAGGAATGCTCGCAGCTCTCTTAGATTCGTGGGTGGTTCAAGCTCGAGTATAACCTTGACCTTCTCGATGTCCACCGCAATGCCTTCTGCCGAGACCCGATGACCCAACAAGATCCCACTAGTCATAAAGAAAAAGCACTTCTCGGGATGCAGTGATAAACTGCTCTCTCTACATTTATCGAAGGTCTGCTTCAAGTGACTTAGGTGTTCAGACCGCTTCCCAAAGACACAGAAGTCATCTATGAATATCTCCAGGAACTTCCTCAGTTGTTCCTGAAAGATATTGGTCATCATCCGTTGAAAGGTGGCAGGCGCGTTGCACAGACCGAAGGGCATCTTGTGGTATGCATAAGTTCCCCAGTCGGTTGTGAACGTAGTTTTATCCTTGTCCTGTTCACGGATAGACACCTGATTGTAACCTGAGAACCCATCCAGGAAGCTATAACATTCATGTCCTGCGACATGGTCTAGAATGGCATCCGTGAATGGTAACGGGTGATGATCCTTGGGTGTTGCTGCATTCAACTTCCGGAAGTCCTGACACACTCGTATCTTACCCGTCAACTTCTTGGGTACGATAACAATCGGCGACACCCACTCGCTGCTGAGCACAGGGTAAATAATACCAGCGCTCAAGTACTTATCTATCTCCTCTTTCACTAGCAAGGAGTACTTTGGGTTGAGGCGATACTGGCGCTGTCGTATGGGTACTGAGTCGTCCAGTAAATCGATACGGTGTTCCCCATACCGTGCGGGTATCCCCTTCATGTCCTCGATCTTCCAGGCGAAGACGTCGACATAGTGGCTAAGGAACGCCTGTACTTTCCTTAGCTCGTCTCCTCTCACTGCGCTTGATACCTTCAAGCACTTGCCGGGACTGAGTTGTACTTCGTGACAGTCACTAGGGTCGACAATGCCCTCAGTGTGACTCGTCTCACTCCTTCCCAGTCCCAGAGTTAATTGCTATTCGTCTTCCGGCTGAATAGCTTCCGTCTCTTCTTCTTCTTCCACCGAACAGCAGGCAACGAATCCCACGAAGTAATCGGATTCGGTACCACTGGAATCCGATCGCGCGGTCGACTCACTGTCCTCGCCCGATGTGTAACCTGCACTTGTCGATGGGGTCTCTCCTTCGTGCCTGACCCTATTCAAGGGCACCGTAATGGTTTTGATCGGTTCCGAAGGATGAGGAAACTTAAGGCGATGTCTTCGCCAGTCACATCTGACTTGTGCACCATATAGCCATGGTCGCCCGAGCAGAACGTCATAGCCCTGCTTCATCATCGGCTGAAGGATGATATACGTCAACCGAAAGTCCGCACCCCCGATGGTTGTCTTGACATTGCGCAGCATACCTGCAGGCATTCTCCGCGTCTGATCCGCTAATCTCAACACACGCTTCGAGGGTTCGTATTGACTGAACCCCAAGGCTCTCGCTGTATCCTCCGTCATTATGTTGACTCCTGATCCAGAGTCGATTGGCACTCTGCGTACACAACATCCTGCTATCTTCACATCGATCTCGGGTGGCCCTTGGTCTTCGCTCTCCACTTGATATACTTGAGAGGATGTGGATGCGCGCGGCTTCCGCGGATGCCGTAGCGAAAGCATCAACATTCTCCGATACGTCTTATTGTCCTCCAAGAGCTGCTTGAACGTGATGTTCACTTTTCGATTCCCGAGATCTTCAACCAAATCATAGTGGGCGCGTTGGGTCGCCGGGGTCGGCGACGCTCTGCGAGGTTCCACGGTGGCTGCCAACTTCGCCCCAAGGGAGGATGTCAAGTCTGGCCGCGGTGGGTCCTTTTGCGTGCGGATCGCTTCCTTCAACAGGTTGGTTACCTCGTTGCGGATATCCGGAGCATAGTCCCGTTTCAGTAGGCGCACTGGCTCGTCCTCGACTGCTGTCTGGGGGCGCACTGCTGGTGCCTCCCGCGTAGCCGAAGACTTCCGAGCAGGTCGCGAGTCGGACTTGCTGGATGTCTTCTCCTTTCCTTTTCCCGTCCGGTCGGCGGTTCTCCGTTCGTGCTTGCGAGTGTCACGCTCTTGCTCCTTGGATTTCTTGGAGCTACGAGTTTCGAGCCGTGCGCACATGACCTCTTCAGCCGGCCATTCTTCGTCTTCGCCATCCCCGTCTGAACCTACTTCGACCTGGTTAACTTGCACGTCCTCCTTGGCAGGAGTGTTCACAAATCGTACCACTGGCCGAGGGACTGGTGGCTGATCACACTCTGGCGCAGTGTGCCCGACCTTCTTGCAATTACTACATGTCGGAGCATAATCGTTTCGCCTTTTTGGATGGGGACACTGCGGTGAGAAGTGCCCAACTTCCCCGCAATTATAACAAGCTCGCGGTGGCGGTGGGTCAAACGTCCCTGGAGGTGCTCTCCGCCTCACAGGTACCGTAGTGGCCCGATCCACCGGAATATATCGTGGGACTTGCATTGCTGAAACTGCAGGAGGGGTAGGCACCGACTGGACGGCGTAGGCTGTCTCTTCGCTAGCCTCTCCATAGTACTGGGGGTGCTCTCCATAGTACGGTTGCGCCCACTCTACTGCGTTGACTGGATATGACGGCCGGGTGGTAAGGCACTCGGTGTTTGCATGTCCCACCGCCCCGCACGTAGTACACCATAAGTTCGCTCGCACTCTCCCCGGTGATTTTCGGCGATCATGCCCGCCTACCACTTGAACCTTGAGATCGGCGAAGTCCTTCACAAGGGTCTCCATCTTCGAAGCTATATCTCCCGGCGCTCTGTCCGTAGTCACTCGTCGGATGCCCTTTTTCTTCGCTGACCCATGCTTCTTCCTCTTCTTCTCCTCCTCCGACGATGAGGTTTCCTCTTCTTCGGATGAAGAACGGTTCTCGTCCGAAGACGATTCCTCCGATGACGGAGTTGTACCTCTACGCCGTTTCCGCCCTCCTTTCGGTTTGCGCTCCTTCGACTCCCGTCTCTCTCTCCCTCTTCGGTTGAGAGTGGAAGTTTCGAAGGCTTCTGCCGATGCAATCACATCCTCAATAGTGTCGCACTTGCTGCGTCGGCAAAAAGTCTCCATCTCCCGAGTTAAACCGGTCACGTACCAATCCACAGCTTGTTGTACCGAGAAAGGGGACCCTGGTCCTGTTTTCGGTATTCTGTCGAGGAGGTCCAGAAATCTCTCAGTGTAGTCACGCAGACTCTCCTTCTTCTCTCGCTGCAAATTACGTAACTTCGTCAAAACCCGGCTGTCGTAGCCGAGCTCGCGAAAGCGGCGAAGGAACTTCTCCTTCAGCTGGGCCCATGTTGTCAACCCAGTCGGATCGATGCTCTCGTGATTATACCAACTCCTCGCCTTCTTCCGCAGAAGGCTTGGAAAGATCCTTAGTCGGTCGTCGTCTGCGATCTCGCGATTGGCAATAGACACCGACTCGAATAACTTG
This sequence comes from Marchantia polymorpha subsp. ruderalis, assembly GCA_037833965.1. Taxonomy (NCBI): domain Eukaryota; kingdom Viridiplantae; phylum Streptophyta; class Marchantiopsida; order Marchantiales; family Marchantiaceae; genus Marchantia; species Marchantia polymorpha. The sequence continues at coordinate 3,934,030 of AP031357.1, forward strand.
ATGTATGAATCTGCATCGTCGTCATCCCCACTCCCTTTGTACTTCGGGTAGGAATGTTTAGTAATCGGCTGAGGTAGCCGCACATTGGCTTGTCCGTCCGCCATCGATGTGTCTGTCGACGGTTCTCGGGCGGTCGGTCCTACTGCACTAGGCGGGTCCGTGCAAGGAATATCTAGTAGAACTGTAAGCACCAAGTTTGGTTCCGAGTCGTCGGGGGTAGGTTCCCCAAGGATGTCGGCCGAACTAGGCTTAGGCACTCTTTTTGGTGTTTTCTTGGTTTGACGCCGTGTCTCTTCCACGGCCTTCTCTGAATCTCGTCGGAACTTGCGGACAGCTCTAGCACTTAGGTTGCTCCCGCCAGCCCCAGTCGACATTCACCGAGCATGGCTGCTCGTAAAAACCCCGGTGTTGACGCAACTGTCCCCGGCAGCGGCGCCAAAAAGAAGTTGTCGGCTTCTTATGTAATAACCCACTAAAGGCTAAAACTGCAATATAATGGTAGAAAGGTCGAACCCACAGGGACAGAGGAACACACAGGGTACAAAGTGTCACGTTTTAACAGACTATTGAGGAGTTTGAATTCTCAGGCGACTGTCACTCCCAGAAATACTGCAAGTGTCCACTCGGAGCGCACTCGTAGGTCGCACAGTGCAGCGTAACACACACACACACACACACACACACACACCTGAAACTACAGAAACACAACCCAGAGATCCGTTAGGACCTCTACTCAAGATTTCAGGGGGGAAAGTCTCTCGCGAGCACACTCGGCGAAGCTGCGGGTAGTGACTTCCAACTCCGGCTTTTACAACACTTCCACTAGCTTGCTGCTAGTGTAGGGAACCCGGTTTGGACTGCCTACTTCGGATCGAAGTCACTCAGACGCGGTGAACAACACTCTCAACTCACAAAACGCGCAGAGAACACAGGTCCGCACTGAAGGACTCACTGTGAAACATTCCAGTAACACAACAACAGTCTATTGAAGAGTTTGAATTCTCAGGCACTTGTCATTCCCAGAAATACTACAGGGGTTACCCTCAAGGCACCTGCTGCAGCGTAACCTGAATTTACAACCAAGGCTTACACGAAGTAGCAAAACTTCACTTTGGCATTCAGGGGAAAAATCCCAAGGAGTACAATCAGAAAGAAACACTCGAAGGTGTAGGGGCGAAACTGTTCAAGTATCTAACCAGTCACTGGCTCTGAGCATCGGCAGTCACCCGCAGGTGCAGATCCGAACTACTCAAGTCTCTAACCAATGTACTAGCTCTGAACATTCGGCCGCAGGCCTTCAGCTACAAAATGCGGAACGCTAAGTTGTAACTCCTCGTGCGTGGTGACAGAACTCAAGGACACAAACACGCAAAGGAAATGGGTTCCTGATCTGCACTTCTGATGGGAAAGAACCCCAGGCAAAACGCCTGGAACTATTTTATACCTTCTAAGTCCTACCTAACACTACACTGCACTACGCTACACGCCTGCACGGAACCACGCTACACTACATTCCGCGGAACCTGTACTACGTCTCCTGCGCGGCCGACTGCCGCGCACAAACTCTCTACCCTGCCACTCTTCCGCTCGACTACGCAGTCCCAACCGCTGCAACGCCGCGGACACCTCCCCCTCGAGGGCGGACATGGTATCCTGTGCCTTCGACAGAAAGGCCTCGAGCTTCTTCGCTACCTTCCGCCGACTCCTACTGTCGCCTGACAACAACCCGGCTGCGCGCAATTCAAACTCACGCAGTGTGAGTTTCTCCTGCGCCTTCACTTCCCAGTGGGCGTAGCCCTTGAGACAGTGGGCGACTCGCCTCGCCGTCTCCACCTTCGTGCGATCCGCCTCCTTCCTGCGATCCTCTTCAATCGTCACTAATTGCGATTCGGCTTCAGCACGTTGCGCTCTCAATTCACCACACTCTGACTGCAAACTGCGGATTAATTCTTCATCCGCCTGCCGTGCGAGCTGACATTGTTCCAACAACCGCGTCTGTCGCACGAGCTCCTCTGACAAAATCCGATTCTGGGCCTGCTCAGAATTGAGTGCTTCCTTGACCTTCACCTGCTCCTTGGTGAGCTCGCCCAGTTTCTCATCCTTCATCTTCTCGGAGTGCTTGTAGAATTTCTGATTAAGCTTGTACTGTCCCCACAAGCACTCATGCTTCTCCTTCAAGTCCCTCAACTCCTGGTCCACTCTAGCTAATAGCTTGCTGGTGTGGACTTTAGTGCGAGTCCGCCTGCGCACTAACTCGATGTAAGATCCCGGCTGGAGTGGGTCGGCGTATTTATCGACCTTGCGATCCAAGTACCGCAGCAACGGAATCACCTGCTCAGAGAGCGCCGCCGCCGGCGCTCCAACAATCTCCTCCTCCTCCTCCTCGGTGTCTTCTGCTCCTGACATTTCTTCCGTGGAGCCTCCGTCGTCATCATCTGAGTGGAGAATTTCAGTCGCCATTGATTGCGTCGGCGATTGCCCCGAGTGGGGCTGCACGTCCTCGACGTGCGCTGCCTGCGAAGGCACGGCTGCAGCCTCGCTGCTCGTCGCCAAAATGTCTAAGGCGGAAGGCGAATGTACCCGCGCGGCATCCCCGTCGCTTACTTGTTGATTGCCTCCCGCATTCTCTCTGTCGCCGTCGTCCGTCGCCGAAGGCGATTGAGCGGAGGGTGGCTGCGCGGGGTTGGATTGCGCATCGCGCATCGAGATGTCGTCCCGCGGACAGTCACTCCGCTCCTCCGTCTGCTGCTCCCTCGATCGGTCCGTGGGGGCTGTGCCCGGCCCGTGCGCAGGCGCATTTGCCGGCGCCTTGTCCGTCGCAGGCGTAGCGCCGCGGACATCTATCGCCGAAGGCGACATGGCCGGGGGCCGCACGCCCGATGTTCCTTGGCCTATAGGCCCTACCGCCGAAGGCGCATCTATCGGCGTACTTCCCGCCGCTGGTGCGGCCTCCGCACGCTCTCTGCTCGTATCCCCTCGGCTCGAAGACCCTGGCGCCGAAGGCGCGAATTGCGGCGCGTGGTGCGCCGGAGGGTCTGGCCCCGAGGGCCGGTGTCTCGTAGGCGGTCCTTCCGCCGGCTCCTTCCCCTTCCTACGTTGGAACGGGGGTGATTCTTGCCTGTGCACAGGCGGCACGTGCGGAGGTGTTCTGTGCACAGGTGACCTGTGCACAGGCGACCTGTGCACAGGCGAGCGCCTGTGCACAGGCGGACTGCTCCTTCCCACGCGTAAGCGTAGATCCACGTCCACTTGTGTTCGCCGGTCCGCGGAGGCTCGTCCGTCCGCGGAGGTTCGCCTGTGCGCAAACGGAACATCTGTCCGCATCGCACGTGGTAACTCCGGAGGCCCTTGGCCCGTAGGCGGCCTCTCTCCCGACGAGGTTGCAGCGTGGCCCGTCGCTCCTGCGGTCGTCCGCGCTTCTTCTCGCCTCTCTGGCGACGCACTTCCTATCTCCGTTGCAATCGTCGCCGTGTCTGCACTGTCAGCTGGTAACACCAGTCTGCGTGCCTTCTGCTTCGGCCGGTTGTATGGCTCGCACAGCGGCCGCGGTCGAATGGGAGCAGAGGGTTCTTGATGCTGCTCCTCTTCGGACTCTTCCCTCCATCGCCGCTTCCGCGGCACTCGCGCTGCAGGAGTGTGTCGCCCTTCGTCCCTCCGTCTTGATGGGGTAGAAGTCGGTGACTCCTCTGCGTCAGTATCGACCTCGTTCTCCCGCACATACTTCCCGGGATGGTCGATGGACAATGGCGGAAAATGTTCAAGCTCTGCCGCTGTCAAACAATTCCGCTGTCGATAAAAATTGATGAGGAAAGGAGAAAGATGGTTTAGAGTTCCCCCCTTCTCCTCAAACGCGTGCTGTCGCATCACCCTGTGCAGGATGCTCGCCCAGTGAATTGGAGTTCCCTCGATGACGCACTCCACAAAAGAGACCTGCCACAATGTGATGTAGCAGGCGCGGTGCGGCTGCAGTAATTGCATCAGCGCCGCGGACAAAGTCCGGCGAAATCGATCTTTGTAATCACGGGTCCTGTACCCATTCTTGGTAGACCTCCCGGTCTTGAACAGCTCCACAAATTGCGCCTCTTCTTGCTTGGTCACCTTGATGCTCTCACTGTCGAAAAGGAGATGCCCTGGCATGCCAGCACATCTTCCCAACGCCTGCGCCCAATCTTGGACTGTCCACCGGTCAACATGCGGACGCAATCCGCGCGAGGGTGGTCCCTGTGGCTCTAGCCACTCGCGCACCATATTCGCGCAGATGTAATTCCATCCCCATAGCAAGAAATCGAGCTTTCTTGCTATTAAGCGCTCTTCGAAAGCGCGCAGCCCGTTCTGCGGCAGGCGAAGTGGCACCATCCGCAATCTGCTCGGTCTCGTCATTGCGTTCCTGGGGTTCGCTCGCCCGCTCATTCTACTTCCGCACTGTCCGCGTTTCTTTCTCTCTCGGCAAACTCTAATCGCTCTCAATTCCAAATCACGCGCACTCACTTCTCCCTCAATCAACAAGAAATCTCCTGTGTGACGACGTCGGGAATGGTCCGCAGCCAGCAGATGGATGCGCGCAGCGCGCACAAGAGATTGGAATCGCGAATTCAAGAATGGGACGCTCTCCGCCGCCCGGTCGAAGGTCATGGTCGTCTCTTGGTCGTGAAGAACGTCTCACTTGATGGCCGCGCCGGCTGTACGCTGGAACGGTCTTCGCTCTCACGCGCGGCTTCACGCTCCGCCGTCGTCGATTAAACTCTCACGCTCGAATTGGCGGATTTGAACTCCGCGAGCGTGTCACCCTGCGGACATGGGGGCGTAGCGCCGAAGGCGAGTTTTCCGCCTTGCGCGGTACACTTGTTCGTACCGCCCTTCGGCCAATCTCCTTCTGCCTTGACGCGTGCGTCCGCATGTCGGACAAAAATTCAACTCCTGCCTGTGCGCAGACAGGGGCCTCGGCGGATTCTCCGCCGGCGCGGAACTTGAACATCCTCCTGTGCACAGGCGTTCGCCTGTGCGCAGGCGAATTCCGTCCGCGGCGCTGCGCTGGCGCGGAAGGCGTTGACCGTGGTCAGCCGTCTCCGTCCAGTCTGTCCGTTCCTTGTCTCTCCGTCGGCGCTTCCGCCGCCGCAACTCCGTCCGTCCAAGAGCGCATCCACCCGTGCCGTCCGCACGGTCCGTACCTATTGGATTACTCTGGCGGCTCCTCCGACGTACGCTGCGCTGCGCTGGCGCGGAAGGCGCCGTACACTTTCTACCTCACAAGGCGCATTTCTAGGGCCCAAGGCGGATTTTCCGCCGACGCCGAAGTGCCTGTGCACAGGCGAACGCCTGTGCGTAGGCGGACTTCGCGCCTTCCCTAACCCTACTTCGCCTGTGCACAGGCGAAGGCCTTCGTCTGCGCATAGGACAAAACTTGAAACCCCCTTCCGCGTAGGCGGAATTCGCGCCGGTGGCGAACTCCTTCCGCCGTAGGCGACCGCCTCCGTTTCTTCCAGTAGCGATAACTCCCTAAGTCCTCGTCCGTTCCAAGCGTTCTTGGGCTCGTTAGAATCAGCGCGTCGAGCTCTTTCCAACGGGACCCTAACTTGGTCAAGGCGCCAGAGGGTTGACCTAATTACGGGGGTTTCCCTACAGCCGCGGACGCAACCTCCGAAGGCGGGTTTTGCGCCTTGCGCCGTAGAGATCCTAACTGCGGAGCTCGCAGGGAGGGTGGTGCCTGTGCTTGCTGCGGCACCCCAAATCCCAGATTCTACAAGATCCCTCGAGACTCCCCGCGATCTTCCGGATTCACTCTGTTTTGATGTACCGAAGGCTATTTACAATGCTGCCAGGGTACAGTTTTCCAAAAATGTTTTAATTTCCTCAAAATTGCCAAAAGTGGGGTACCACACCCCAGAATCATAAGAAACCTTATGTACACAGGGAAAGGTTGCCCCATGAGACCTGGTTACAGAAGCTCGACTTTGGTTAGTTCTGAGCCCTCTGCAGAACACTGTCATCAATAACAGATATGATGAGCCTCCATCATATTTACGTTGGAAAGCTCAATGAGCGATTCGTCATGTTTATCTCGATTGTCTTTTGTTCCAAGATGCTGATGTGCACCGTGATGAATTCTTCTTTCAATGCACTTGATCTTTCCTTACTGGATGTTCCCTATACAGCACAGAGTTTATAAGCCTCATTACTATCAGGTGTTTGGTCTTGTTTTTGAATTGGAGAACTATTTTCACTCGCTGCTTTAGATTCCGAAAAAAGAGTAAAGGATCCATTGTAAGTTTACGAGATAGTCGTCTTTGGACATAGTCTTTACAACGAAGTTCGCGGATGTATAGGACACGTGTACTCAGTATGATGTCGCTAGACAGATCTGTTTCTGTGCAGAAACTGGTGCCCTTGTAGTCAGAGATTTGAATGACTGCAAGAAGACATTCGTCTCCAGTAACGATGGAAGTGATGAAGACTTTGCTTCTTCCACGTGCTACTTCGGTTGAGGCTTCACATGGGCCTACTGTTTGCAAAGCTGCAGACAGCGTTCGGTGCTCGGTGACGTTGAGTCAATTACGAGTTAAATGTTTGAGCTAAGCCAAGGCCACCAATGACGCAGGCAAAGGCACCTGCGGGCTCGAATGGTCTACTGCACCCGAGATATCCTCTCTGATCGAGAACGTAGCTGATGGATAAAAAGTGACTGGCTCTAATCCAACCCACTGATTATGATGCTTCATCGGCTGGCCCTCGAAATTTCAGTCTGAGTTGGAAATGATCGTGGGAAATCTATTCTAGAACGACGTGCTATTCATTCAGGATGCAACATTAAATTAAATTAAACTACAAAGAAACTTAAATTGCTACCTTCGATGCTTCAGCATCTTTCACAGGATACTTCAATCTGAGCTTAGATTGATCGTGAAATAGTCTGAATCGTGAATATACTCAACCAATATGCAGTCTTTGAACAATAATCTTTCACTTGCCGGTGAAGTTCTGAACAGTTTAGGAAATGTGAATGCCGTAGTCGTGATGCCTTAGATGTCTGAATTCACCAGAATATGTAAATCAAATGTACTCAAAGTACATTTGATTTCGCTGAGTACTCAAAGTGAATTGACAAATCGGAGAGTACGAGATAAAGTAGAGAACACTGTTTATACACTGTTTAATTTTATAAATCTGTATGTAAATTTGGTAAACTACCTTGTAACACGTTATGGGGCATAATGCTGAGTGTCAGAAGAACAAAAAATACCAAGGCATCCTCCACCTTGTCTCCCAATCGCTAAAACCCTCGTCTGAGAACGTTTGTGCCGATTTCAAAACACATTTGTAATAAATTTATAAGATTTTTATGTTCCAGTTCTAGTTTTGAATTGCTTAAACCATTTCTTACGTGGAATGCATTTAGTAACCTCACTACGTCTGTAATTAAAATTAGCAATTCAATCTCAATATAAACATATTAACTTTAAAGATTGTAATAAAAATAATAATATATAGTTCTATTACACTTGCTCGTTTTTTCTTCAATAAAAAAAATTATTATTACTCTCTTTCTTTTTTACAGATATAATAAACAATAACGAAATATCAAGTTGGATCTCATATTATTGACTTATTCGTGAATTAAGTAAAATCACAATCATAAATCGATAATTCACAAGTTGAAAATCAGTTCAGAGTATTTTTTTTATAATATTCAAAAAGCTACAAAAATAAGGTTACGGACCATATTCTATCCAATTTACTATGCATGTATAAGGTGATAAACATCATTATGATTATACAGATCAGGACAGGTGACTCCAACTTACACATTAACCACAAAAAAGAACACAATGTAACACAAAATGTTTTGTTAACTTAGTATGTTTCGATAGTTTTGACGAAGAAAATTTTTAAAAACTAAAAATTATCACTGGATCATCTATTCTTTGATTATCCTTAATGAATGGCGTTTTTCACGATTTTCAGTATATATCAATAGGGGGTATCAAAACGTGCATGAAAAGAACACAAGTTTGTGTCACGTAAACATGGGTTGATTTGCTTACGCGAGAACCCCTTGGATATGTGATGGCGTCAGCCTGCCTAGATGTAGAGGGTCCAAATCTTCAAATTTTAACAATATCAGTATCCTTAGAGTAGTCTATGTTGATATCGTTCGTAGCATGTAGCATGGGAGCTTGCATTTATGATTTCGAACTAAAAGAGTCTTCTCGTGATACACATGTTGTAAAGTTGCTGCCTGCCTAACGTTGACTGCCATTGACGAGTAAGGACTCTTGCCTTGTAGCAAGTATGTAGCGGTTACTTGACGCTGACCTGTCAAGCCTTTTGTCCTATTTGAAGCCTTTAGTCGTCACTTCACGTGTAGCCTGCCATGTCGAATCCAGCAAGCCAATGAGCTAGCGATGTACATATTTCGAGTAGAGTTTCAACACCCATCTCACTGAACTACTGTATATCCACCTTCACTGCAGATTACCTAGAATTATATATTGATGAGGCAGATACTACAATCATTACTTTCAACAGTCAGCAAAGACTGTCTGCTTGCTTCCGAGCTAACTCCGGTTTAGAAAAGATTAGAGTGAGAGACGATGTGATTGAAAGTGGCACTCAGCGCCTACACATGAAATATTAGCTCATGGTTCCCCCCGTAAGGAACACTGCACGCAATTAGATACAGTGCTCCTTTGGGGATCGCAATAAACCGACAATCGAATCCAAAATGTAGGACGATGGATCTGGACGATATGAATTTATATAATGCCATTATCAGCTTACTCAGAAACTTAAAAGAGATTAATGAAGTGGAGATATCTCCAAGCACACCCATGGTGCTAAGCCTCTCGTTCTCATTTAATGAGGAACCTTGCTTTTGTACGTGTTCTTTGAACTGTAGGGAATAGATTTAGCGTGAATTAAGACAAGAAGAACACTGAAATAACTCTGGTAGTAACGAACAATCTCTCTTCTCAAACAAACAACAAAAGTCAACGTGTGTAAGAGACGGCCATCTTTTCAGTCTCGAATGTTTCCGACTATTCTCTCCCACATAACTCCCTTGTGACAACGGGGTATCGTAAGAAGCACAATCTGAGTGCAAGGATAGAATAAACGTTATCATTCTTTGAATGACAACGACTGTCCGTACAAAATGAAAGCACAAATTGATGAATGGTTTTTTTTCTCTGTCAGCTGACCGCAAGCAACCCTTTCTGGACTATTCTTCTTACTCAACATTTCACATGTCAACAGGAGCTGTAAGCTTACCCATTTTGATCAGAACCGTCATCGGATGCGTTGATAGATATCTATCTCACTTGAAAATCTGATCAAGAAGGCAATTTTTTTATGAAATTTCTGCGTAGTAATCATATGTGCTCCTTAATTCTCTGTCATCTTCTCCTCTGATGTTCTTCCTTCTCCCGCCTTAGCTTCTAAATCCGTGTGTACTGTTTTCTGGAAGTAACCACCCAATGTTGCAAAGTGAACACTCGCTATGATTAGAAAGATGGTTGGCGGTGGAACGATATTTCCACTGGTCACCTTTGCAACTGTCTATCTGTTCTGTAAGTCTTGATCAGAGATTCTCCGTGTTTTGCAGACTCAAAGATCCCATATCAGATACTGAGACCACAGGTAAGTGAACTGAAGAATGTCGGTGCCACATCGAAAAATCAGAAGAGATCGAAGGATGGAGCCAAAACGAAGAAGGGCAGCCGTCGAAAGAGATGAATAGGCGTGTTACGAAATCAAAGGGTGTATATTCTCCAATGATCAAACTCGATAAGATCGCATAACACTAATGTGGATATACCTGGAATGAAAGTTACGATTCAAATCAAACTTGGTGGGTGTCGACATTTTCCCCTAACAACTCATAGCATCATTTGAGCATTCTCTTTTATGTATCTTGTAGCACTAATGAACTCATTTATTCATACCGCTCATCATTACAGGCAGGGGCGGAGCCAGGATTTTTCAGGTGGGGGGGGCGAGGGGGGGGCTACCCGCCAATTTCCAATTAAAATTTTTTCTCGACCTCGTTTTCACATTCTGTAACTCACAATCTGTGTAGACCCTTCCTGGGCTTGGGGGGGGGCATGCCCCCCCCCTGCCCCCCCTGTGGCTCCGCCCCTGATTACAGGGCTTTACAAACAGAAATCATTCTCTTGGTTGACCTATATATGAGGGGCATTTTAGCCCGAGTCACTAGCGAATAGCAAGATGCAACCTTTCTATCGAAAATTCATTCTGAACTAGAACCTCGCGTCATTTCCACACAGGACATTGTGCGACCATTCTTGAAGTCACGTAAAAACACGTTGACCTTCTCTCGATATTGACGGGTCTATGAAAATCAGCATGTGTACTTATCGAAGACCATCATCATCGGCCCAAATTTTGGTGCAGGCTCAGTTTCAGTTTAGGATCACGTTCTCGGTAACAGCGATGTTGTGGAAACTTGCGCCGTTGGCTTGGAACCAGTTTACTTTCTCTGCATCGGTCATACTCTCGATCTGAGACGATAATTCAACAGCATTTGAGGATTTGAGAATCCAGGTGCCTTTGGTTGAGTCCTCGGTGAACACAAGACCTGTGGGCTTGGCTTGGCTCTCGCACTTAGACATGTCCGAAGGAGCGTCACCGAGCAGCGAGCGGCGTCTGCAGCTTTGGTACCAGTAGCCGGATGTGAAGCCTCCGCCGACGTAGCATCTGTTTCCCGTGCCGGATCCTACTTGGCCGCCGTTGGAGCCACCGTTTCTGTAGACGAGGCTGGTTTTGCAGCCGTCCATATCTGTAAACAGGACCGAGCCCCCGTTTGCAATGCAGCAAACTTGTTTGGCGATGCCATCCGGACCCCTGACAAGCTCCAATGTTGGAATAAAAGATGACGTCCACGGCGCCAACCATGCTGGACAGCCCGAGGAGGACCATGGGCACAATCAGGTGCATTTTGTTCAAAGCAGCGCTCTTCGCCATTTTTGTGGAAGGTCTCTGCAAAACATACAGCGAACGTCCAGATTCTCAAACCATGCTATATGACATGTCACTGCCAGTCCCAACGAGAATATCCATGATTCGTCTCAGTGACAATGTTGAAATTCACAACATCATGGACTGGCGACCATATGTACATTTCTCTTATAGTAAAAGGCCATATGCTACAGCTATACGACTAGCATAAAATAGTGATTTAGTATAACAAATATTAAGGTTAATAGCCAAGTACTGAAACAACTACTACAGGTCTGAGATCCAAAAGAAATGGAGAGACCTATTTTCCCTAGTGATTAATGAAGCAACTAACTGAACTAGATTCCCTTTGCGTTGCATCAAAGATGCCTCATACAGTTCAAGGTCATAGAATACACGTTGGAAATATGAATTGAGTATGACTCTAGAAACGACACGTTCGGAGGTGCACGTACAACAGTATAAGCTGGACGTTGCGAAATTAATGCTCCTGGTCGATCGCCGCAGACTGATGAGCTGCAGAAATCAGTAGTATTGAATGTCTCTATGTAGCTGATTTGGAACGACTTGGTCTTCCTCTTTTCTGATCAGGGTAATGTCTGGACTGAGGTCAACGAAAGTCTTCTGAATTTTCATGTCAGTCCGGCAGGATTTTCCAGACTCGTAGCGGATGCGATGTTTTTTTGCAAGCAGCTAAGAAAAAGAACCTGACAGATTGACGCATGCTTCTAATAAATGAAGATGACTTCTGTTTTGTGAACACCCAAGATTTGTAGTCGACAAGCAATAACTCTTCGCAAATAACTTAAGCGCTTTGACTTTTTCTTCTGACAGAATATTTCTACTGGGACAGCTCCCACAGGATGAACAATCGGATAGGATATGCTTCAATCACTTTCAAGTGTCGTCTGTAGGGTCAGTGTGTACTGGCCCGGTCGATATTAGTTTTCTCTGGTCACACAGTATGAATAACACATAGCGTTTTGGTCACAGACTCGCATGCCTAAGTAGTATAAATAACCATATCTCAAGAACTCGCCAGCCCACGGTAAGTTTACATTTGCTAGAAACGCTTTAGTTCTGATAACAGTCCGGAGCACCAACCAGATGCGCCTATGCGCATCTGGTTGCTGGTTCACAACAAATTATTCTGTATAGCTAGTATATGTATTATCAATCTTTCAAAAAATCCTCATCCTCTAGCAGAGTACAAGGCTTGCCCGCTTAGGTCCAACAAAAGAAAGAACAGGGTAACAATGTCATACCAATGAACAATTTCATTACCAATGTCATATTTGTCATACCAATGAACAATCTGTTCATGAAAGTTTTATGATCATGTGATAAATTGATTTCTTATAAATTTCATAAGTAATTTGTTGGCAAGTACACATCGCTAATAGTGTATTGTATTTCACGGAAAGGACAAAGGTTGGGAGATTTCGGCAAAATTTTCCCTGACATCGCAAGCGTGGCAACTCAATAGTGGACCACAGGAAATTATCAATTTGAAAATGTTTGAGAATATGAAACCAAGTGGATAGAAAAGTGACGGCAGGACACTATCAAGTAATGAGAGTTCTGAAATAAATGGAAAATAGCGACTAGCTTCGACAAGAATACCTAATCAAGACTGAGACCAAACAGGTAACATGGATAAACCTTGTTGACATGTTTGGAGTTTATACCCAACGTGTAGAAAAGTAGAAATGTGATAGTATAGAAAAAGAAGAAACCAAATATTGTTTTTGTGTAAAGTTGATCATTGCTATGCAAAAATATGTAACAGACATTGTTAGTTTGTTTGAAGATTACTCAAGAAATGGTTGCTCATAAATTTGGAGAGTTTTCTTCAATGAGTTTGATCTCCAAATTGTTCCGGTTTAACTACCCAAGACAAAGCAAGTCCATGCAAACGCTGCAGTGACCGTGCAAACAATATCCAAGAGAATCGACATGTTGACAGAAAGTCTTAGTCTTACAGAAGGAGAAAATACACTTCAGTACATGATAACGTAACTACCTCATTCTGTGGAAGCTAAGAGTTCAGCTACAACTCTTTGGATAAGTGATGGCTTCCGGCTGCCTTCAGGTTTTCAAGTGATGATATTTATCACAAAAGCACACATGGGAGGAAATTAGAAAATAGAGTGTGATCAACAGTTTTGTAAATCGTCTAAGATATCAATGGCTGAGAGCTGCCCTCGGAAATCGCCCTATAGAGAACGAGTCATTGAGGTCAGATGGAGAGGGTCTTGAGGACACTGACAATGTCACTGTATCCTCGAGTTGGAAGTGCTCACAGTTGTCTACCATGGTAAGCTGCTCTATGCTAGCAAGGGGATTGATTACCTACTCATTGGATCTACAAAAGTCTTCTCAAAAGCTGGTCATTAGGTTTGGCCACGTTTCAGACTGGCGGTTAACCGGTACCAATTTTCTTTGGGACCGAGTAACCAGTCCCAGAGTAATTTCGTCACCCTAATGTAATGTAGTTAATTTCTTGGCTACGGTTCCGGACCGGCGGTTAACGGGTTAATCGTCGGTCCCAAATTTTCTCTGGGACCGGTAGACCGGTCCACTTTTATTCTGAACCGGTTAACCGTTAGGCGGACCGTGGCCAAGCCTGCTGTTCACGTTGGCGAGCTTGTGACTTACACGTTGTTAGGCTGCTTCATTATGACGTTGACTACCGTTGACGACAAAAGACTTCTGTTTTGTAGCAAGTCGTTTGTCGTCAGTAACAATGAAGCCCGTCTGTATAATGCCAGGTCAAAGCCTCCAGGCCGATGGGCCGCGCTTCAAAAATCGGTTTGAATCTTGATACCCATCTGACAGAACTGTATAGATCTACGAATTTGAGAAGGCAATAACATTGAGATTATAATTACCCGTGTACATTACATGAGCATCACTTTGAACAGTCTATGAAGACTATCTCCTTGCTTCCCCGCTAACCTGCTGCTCCGAGAAGACGACAACTAAGAGACATGTGATTGTAATGTGATCAAAAGTGGCACTTACTTCTGTTCTCAAATCTGCACTCAGATTGGTCCATGAAATGTATTTTTAAAAATATTCGAGATTGAATCCATCCTCTTGTCGCTGCTTCATCGGACCCATGCATCACTTTCACGCAATTGAACGTAAAATGTGAGGGGAATTCCCTGAAGAAGCTGCCAGATGCTCGACAGTTATATTCTATATCACTGGGTGATGATTGGATGTGTAGGCTGAGACTCGCCGCCTATTTGCTGCATGCAATTGCATGCAGCAAATACGAAACGCAAGGGCCAAGGTAAGATAATCTCATACCCTACACATGTGACTTGTGTGGTGGTCAGCAGATGAAGTCACTCATCGAACTTATGGAATATCTGAAAGCCAAATCGGCGGTTGCTACTTCAGTAAAAGTCAAATTGCTTCTAGAGTTTTGCCATAAGCATCAGTCAGTCTAAGACCTACTCACGCTGCTTCCCCTGTCAAAGCGAACAGCAATAAGCCTCCATGACAGAAGTCAGTATTGGGAATTACAGACAAGGCGGCATTGGTGGAAGAAATGGCTAGTTCCCTCGGCTGTCGAAGATCGAATGTTGTATCGCTCATTCGGTGACTACGAGCAGCCATCAAATTGATCTGCTTGTTACACCATATCAGTACACCTTATAATTATACTCTTTAACTAATGTACACGTAATTCCAAACACGTATAAGCGGTTTCGATGCCGTCTTGACAACGAGGAAATATAGAAACCACAAAAGAAATCAAGGGAACAAAATTATTTTATAATACAATTATTAGTTATAGCATAATTTATATTGATACGATTGTCAGTAGAAATTAAGAGCAGAGATTGAGTGTTGTGTCGTTCCTCTCACCGCTGATCGCAAGTTGATCTTCCTTTTCTAATTCTTGATATCTCACATATCAACAGGATGTGCACTTTCACTCTTGTACATTGCGAAGGATTCAGAGTGAAGAGAAGGACTAGCATAAATAAGACACTTAGGTGGATGAAATATTTTACTTATTAATCAACCATACACATGCTGGCAGTAATTGGATTCAGAAGCATATTTGGAGAGTGAATATAATGAACATTTATTTTATCCACGTAGAAACACTAATCAGCTAAATTTTATGACACCATTCATCAGTACATTGGCTTTGCAAACCGCAAGGCATTTTCTTGATCGCCCTATTTACGCGGGGTCTGAAGGCTGAGTCGGTAGCGAATTGCGAGATAGATGCTTTCTGTTGTAATTAACACGAACATAGAGCACTAGTTTATCGTAAGACACAAAATAGTGCGACATTTGTATAAGCCACGTAAAGTTACGTTCTGATCAGAACGGGTCCATGACTACCAGGAAATGCACAACTGGAAGACAGCAATGACCAAGACCATCATCATCTATACGGGACAGACATCTTATTATGAAAACAGCGCTCTACCCGAATTCAGATGTACGCTCGCGAGAGAATCAGCTTCAGTGTAAGTCTATGTTCTCGGTAACAGCAGTGCTCTCAAAACTTGCTCCGTTGGCTTGGAACCAATTATATTTTTATGCGTCGGTCATGCATGTACATTGAGACACTAATGAACTCATTTATTGATACCGCTCATCATTACAGGGCTTTGCACGCAGCAAGCAATCTCTTGGTTACCCTATCTATGAGGCGCATTTTAGCCCGAATCGCTAGCGAATAGCAAGATGCAAACTTTCTATGGAAAATTCATTCAAAACTAGAACCTCACGTCATTTCCATACAGGACATTGTGCGACCATTGTCGAAGTCACGTAAAAACACTTTGAACTTCTCTCGATGTTGACGGGTCCACGAATACCAGTAAGTTTACTTACTGGAAACCATCATGAGCACGACCATTATCATCGGCCCAAATTCTGGTGCACGCTCGGTGTCAGTTTAAGTTCACGTTCTCGGAAACCGCGATATTGTGGAAACTTGCGCCGTTGGCTTGGAACCAGTTTACTTTCTCTGCATCGGTCATATTCTCGATCTGAGACGATAATTCAACAGCATTTGAGGATTTGAGAATCCAGGTGCCTTTGGCTGAGTCCTCGGTGAACACAAGACCCGTGGGCTTGGCTTGGCTCTCGCACTTAGACATGTCCGAAGGAGCGTCACCGAGCAGCGAGCGGCGTCTGCAGCTCTGGTACCAGTAGCCGGATGTGAAGCCTCCACCGATGTAGCATCTGTTTCCCGTGCCGGAGCCAACTTGGCCGCTGTTGCAACCGCCGTTCCTGTACACGAGGCTGGTCTTGCAGCCGTCCATATCTGTAAACAGCACCGAGCCTCCGTTTGCGACGCAGCAAACTTGTCTGGCGATGCCATTGAACGAGTATCCGGACCCGCGACAAGCTCCACTGTCCTGATAGAAGATGATGTCGACGGCGCCGACCATGCTGAACAGACCGAGAAGGACCATCGGCACTATGAGGTACATCTTGCTGAAAGCACCGTTCTTCTCCATTGTCGTGAAAGGTTTCTGCAAAACGTACAGAGAAAGTCCATATTCTCAATCCACGTTATATGACATGTCAGTGGCAGTCCCACCGAGACAATCCATGTTTCACCTGACCAATATCACTGTTTTTCGGAAATTCCTGACATTACGGACTTGTGACCAGATATTAGCATGCACTCCTCGTATAAAAAGACCCCATTATTTACACTTCTGAGTCTCGCATAAGAAAACAATTTTAAAGTAAACAATATAAAGGTTAATGAAAGATTCGAAGGGGAGCACACATAATTACAAAAGAAAAAAACAAACCATCGATAGCGTGTCAAAGCCTCCGGCCATAGGAAATGGACAGAGCTTTTCGCTCTAGTGATAACTGGAAGAAATAAGAGAACTAGATTCCAGATGCGCGACAACGAACATAGCTCGCACAGTTCAGGCTCATGTATACGTGAGTAGGACTGCAGAAACGATACCTTCGGAGGTGCACGTACACAAGTGGAAGCTGGACGTATGGAGGTATGTTCCTGCTCGATCGCTGCAGACAGATGAGATACAGAAATGAGAAGTAGGAAATGTCTTTATATATCTGGTTTAGAACGACCGAGTCTTTGTCCTTCGTGACCAGGATAATGTCTGGGCCGAGGTCAACGAAAGTCTTCTGATTATTAAGCTCAGTCCTACAGATTCGTCCAAAATCACAGACGGAGCGGATGCCCCTTCTAGCAGCTGAAACACACATATGTTCTATCTAGGTGGTAGATCACTGCATCCTCTTAATAGATAAAGATTAACTTTATTTTATTGAACTACGAAAATTTTGTTGTTTGGTGGATAGTGCATAGCTCTCCGCATACAAATGAAGCATTTCGACCGGCTCATCTGACAAAACTTTTTCAACCGGGACAGGTCGTCCACAGGATGAAAATTGTAAAGCGATAAGATCCATTAGCTTTCAATCAGCAGAATATGAGGTGGGCCCTGTCGCGAAGT
This sequence comes from Marchantia polymorpha subsp. ruderalis, assembly GCA_037833965.1. Taxonomy (NCBI): domain Eukaryota; kingdom Viridiplantae; phylum Streptophyta; class Marchantiopsida; order Marchantiales; family Marchantiaceae; genus Marchantia; species Marchantia polymorpha. Next base: position 3,951,483 of record AP031357.1, read on the forward strand.
GTGTATAGTATTTAGGCCATACTTAGTATAAATAACACTTAGCTATATGGTAAGTCATGCGAAGGGTAAGTCACTCCACCTAAAGAACTCGCCGGCTCATTGAAAGAAAAAGTTTGGATGCAAGACTGTCTCAGAAGTCTTAGGTTCTCGTATACAAATAAAAAAAGATGGAAGTCGCACACAAAAGGATAGGTTTGAAAGCGAGTTCAGGAGGTGTAAGGTTTTATCTCTATTTTGTTAAGTGTTTTGCCACCAGGTTGAACATAAACATCTATGTCTTCTGTTGTTTGGCTATTGTTAAGGTCGGCGACATATTCAGTACATAAATAATAGTATAAAAGTTCTGATATGTAGCATCTATATATAATCCATATGCATCCATTATGCATGTATTAATGATATCACAAGCATGAGAATCCAAATTTTTTCAAGAATGCAACTAGCAACAGTGAAAAGATGAATCATTTCAACCGTGAGGAGAAAAAAAGTTCAAGGCTTTGCGTTTCAAACACATCTTTCTACAATGGATGTTACTAGATTCTGATCTATATACAATGGTGTTGGAAAATGGTACTACCAACCAGTGATAACCATGTAAGAGTTGACTAGACTTTCATAACATGTTATTCAACTGACTTATTTCAAGGCAAACTTCTATATTTATTTAGATTAAAACTAGTTTTAAAACCTGTACAAGATTTCCTTCATATGTCGAGACGACGTAATCCAGAATATATTTATTTTATAATGTCACAAATGATGTCTTCTCTATTTTTAGTAGCATAGTGAACACCACTCATGTAAAACTTCTGAACAACTGAATGTTCAGGTTAAGTAAAGGGTATTGTGAATTTAGACATTGACTATGAGTTGGACCATCACCTGATTACATTGAGGGAAAACAAGTCAACATTCCCGTGGATGCAAAAGGTTCAACACCATTCTAAATAAAGTTACATTATCCAAATGGAAGATCTATCACGAAATTGGTCTCGACTGAGAAACATGAGAAGCATTATCTAAGTTTGTATACAGCTCCAGTGAATGCTACTTCAGTAACCGTCAACATGCTTGATATCAGGACTGATTAGATTCAGTTGTTACCCCATGACCAACTCACGCTACTAACAGACCTAAAATCAATAAGTCTCCATGACGGAGGTCCGTTTTGGGAAATACAGACTAAGCGGCATCCGATCTTCAGCCGCAAGTTCCCTCTTGCGGCTGAAGATCGGATCCGGATCTCTCATTGGGTAACCAGTAGCAATCTCAAGGGTTAGCCGCTGCATTGCTTTCGTTGTATTACGTTGTCAGTACTCATGATTATACTGGTTACACAGCTAAAACTAAGGACGTATAAGCGGCTTTGATATCGTGGACTCCTTCACTATCGTATGCTCTCGTACATGAGTCCTACCTATAAATATGCTATTATGTTTTGTGATGAAGACTGTAAATCGCGACATCTCACTGACTGAAGTGTCAACTAAAATTCAAGCAAGATTGTGGAAAATCCATACAGACGAGGATCTAAATCCTTAATTTCATATGAGCTTCTCCAGTAACTCAAGACAAGGCCAAAATTGAAACAAGAGGGATGAAGTGCAGAGTGATATATCTATGCATACCCATGATACAAACAAAAACTTTGCCTCTTTCCATCTTATGTAATTGTGCCGACATATATTGGCTTGAACTAGAATAATACAAGAACCGTGGTGGAAAAGTATTCTGGTGCTAGTGTACAGTTATCTTCTCGAAGAAAAATAAAAAAGTAGTTGTTTCCAGGAAGGCTAGCTTGAAATCTCGAATTTCTTCAGCAACTCTCTCTTACATGATGTTCTCAAGATCACGAGACACAGGAGAATCCAAGGATCGATAAATTTGAGGTACTGTTTCAATAACTTTGATATTAGTGTCTGTATGGACACTACAAACTGTCCGTACAAACTGAGGACGGAAGTTGATTAATTCTATGTTCCTATAATAGGCTGCAGCAAGCTGCCCTTAGTTTGCTTCCTGTATATTTCAAATGTCACAAGTAGCTGTCAGTGATGTGCATTTTCACTCGAGTGAAATGTGAAGGACTCGCAGTGAAGAAAAGGTTGAGCATAACTTAGGTACGGAGTTACTAAAATCCTCCGACACTTAGGTATGGAGCTCGTAGATTTTGTGGATGTAATGTTTCACACATCAATCAGCCATATATATCGAAGCAGCAGTTGAACAAAGAAGTATATTTCAAAAATGAATGTACATCGCATATATCATATCAGAGTAACACCACACTAATGAACTAATTTATTGATTCGCTCATTATTACATCGGCTTTGCAAGCAGCAAAGCATTTGGTTGATCACCCATTCTGTGAAGGGCACTCAAGGCTGAGTCTCTAGGTAATAACAATATTAAAGCTTCGTATGGTGAAATCATACGAAACTAGATCATTATTTCAGTGTCACAGAAGACAGATGCACTAACAAAAGTACTTATTCTGCATGATTGCATCCACACTTAGCTTGGTGTAGTCTTCCAAATTTTTTTTCCTACACACTTGGTCCTACTATGGTAGTCCACCTTCTAATAAATAAAAGAGTTTTGTTTTGTGACAAGAAAGTTTCGAGGTTTGTTGTCCACATTACACAACTCCCTGCAAATAACCGTAGCGCTTTGCCTGTTTGTTATGACACAAGGTCTTCAATTGGGACAGCTCGGCTTCAGGATGATCCTTATAATGCGACAAGCTTCATTCGATTTTAATATGTGGATTCTCGAGAAATATCTTCAGCTTTACGGTCAGACTTTCTGTTAAAAGCACTTAGCTTTCTAGTCAGACACTCGCAGGCTTAACAAGTGTAAATCACCTTAATGCAAGAAAGGCCTTTAGTTCTGGGAACTCTCTGGAACATCCTGCAAATTCTTCAAACATAAGGCGCAGTCTTCTAACTTGTTTTCCAATTTATTCTGTCCAGCTACTATTATCTTATAAAGCCTTCATTAAATTAGACTCTTAGAGTAAAGCAGGAACATATTCTAAGCGTGCAGAAAAAAGTAGCGTCATCTATCGACTTTCAAAATCTGGTTTATATTCATGTTTTTGATATCATAATATCTGGTCTTCTTAATTAGATGGAGATCTAACTACTTCGTTTAGTACACAAATATTAAGTTGATTGCTTCAAATACTATTCGAGTGAAATCAAGGTAATCCTGATAGTCCAATCAAACTTAGTTGAAGGTGGTTATCTGTACAGTGGAGATTACCAGGAAACTTGCACAGTAGAAGTTGGAACAACACAAAGAGAACAAGAAGGGAACAAGAGAATACCACGATAACAAAGAGGGACCAAAAAAAAAAGGGATACACCAAAACTATAAGGCTTGCCGTGTGGGAGAAACACAAGAATGAACAAGATCAGTCTCAACCTCAGGAGTGGTAACACACTTTTTGTTTTTTTGCAGAATTTAAACAATTTTAGAAAACTAGTACCAAAGCAGTGTTTGTAGTTAGAAAAGGGTACGTTAAATAGAGTGGATTGATGAGATCGTCACGAGGTCACGAAGAATCGCGTAGTCGGATGTACCAACGCCAATGTCTTCGGCGCCTTCGGCAAAAGCTCCTTTTCTGAGGTGTCCCTACTCACGCGCTTCCAGCGTATAAGGAAGCTACGCTTCCAGCGCAGACACCTCAGGAGGAGGTTTTGCTAAAGACGTCAGAAGAAGGGCCCGGACCTCTGAAGGCGTCCGACCATGAGTGCGCCTTGGGCGATGCGCCGCTAGCGCGGACAGGGAAAACCTTCATAACGATCGGAATACACGGTAGATCCAGTTGGATGAAGTCGCATTAGAAAGAGCTCGGGACGCTCGTTCTAACGAGCCCAAGAGCGTTGGAGATGGATCAGGGACGGAGAAGTTATGAGCGTCGGAAAACTCGTAGCCGGACATGCGCCGTTCGCGCTAGGGTTCACAGCCGGAAAGGACTCCCGTACGCCCTCGGCGATGCGCGTTCGGCGGAATCGCGCGCTCATGGGAGGAAACCAACTCAGAGTCGGAAGCACCTTTGGCGACTGCTCATGGAAGGAAAGCGCCGGTCGGATGTACGCCTCCGACGTGGCGCTGATGGCCGGATGCGTTGGCATGATTTGCGCTGGCGGATATGCGCCGTCAGCAATGGACGAGGCATAAAGGACAAAATAAGCGGTACGAATGCGCGCCGGCGTAATTCGCTCCGACTGGATGTGCGCTTCCAGCAAGGCGCCGACGGATAAGGAACGCGCCAGCGGCGACACGCCTCCGGTGACGGACGGGTTAGGGAAAGACAACATAGCCGACGTATACCCTGCGGCGGACTCGAGTCCGGAAGGCGGCGGCGGCGGGAGAATTCAACATTCACGCATGCGAATGCGCGCAGTGCGGAGACGTGAATTCGCGCATGCAAAGGGCGAACCGTTAGGCCGTATAGCCGGCTGCGTACGTTGTAACCAGTAAGAACGTTGGACGTTCTTGAATTCGGAGAAGAAAAGACTGCGCTCCAGTCTCATTCTTGATTTTGCGATTTCCAGCTTCCAAGATTACGCGCAAGCGCGGAGAGACCTGCAGTGAGAGGAGAGAGTGCGGAGACGAGTTGCGCGAGGATCTTGACATACCTTGGAGAGAATTGCGAGTAGCGAACTTGAGCGTGAGCGAAGAGAGAGTGAGCAGTCAGTGCTTGAGCGGCCGACGCGCAGTGGCGATTGTGAGAGAGCGAGCGAAAGGGAGAACGTTTGTGTGTGCAGGAAACGCAATGTCGAAGGTTCCCCAGCTGCGAGTGTCTCCACTCAGGGTGCCGCAGATCGGTCTACGCGCATTTCAAGATGTGCTGCTCGGGCTGAAGCTCGATTTCCTTCTATGGGGGTGGAACTGGACATGTCCGGAGATGGTGCGCGAGTATCTGCAGGAGAGACACAAGCCCTCACGCGGATTCCGTCCACATCCAGAAAGATGGGACATTTGTAACTGGGCGCAGGTGTTGGGCAGGTGTGCCGGCGAGGAAGGGGATCTCCTCTTCGAGGCCGATAGCGTGAAGGTATCCCAGGAGGAAGAAATCTCCTATAATGAGCTCTTCAAAGTTGCCAGGCATCCCAAGAACGGTTTCCGGACACGGGATTACAAAGATCGATTGCGGAGAAATGTCGCGACTGCATTGCTGCAGATATTGCAGCCGACCAAGACCGCTTACATGCATGGTTGGCAGGTAGAATTTGTGGAGCTAGTGTTGTCAGGAGCTCCAGTGCATTGGGCACGGCTCCTGTGGAAGGTGACGCGCCAACATGCGCAAGAAGAGAGAGGAGGAACCCTCAATCATCTTTCGCCTTACTTGATTGTGTTTTATCGGGCGATGGGATGTTTGACAAATTCAGAGCGGACACGGTTTCCGCTGCTGACCCAGAGCTATCCAGGTAGATACTCACGGGAGGCCGAAGTAGACACGGATCCGGACGAGGAACTTGCCAGTCCGTCTCCGGCTCCGGCCCCAGCAAGAGCAGCAGAAGAACGTCGAAGTGAGCGCATTCCGCGAAAGCGGAAGTGGGATGAGAGACCTGAGGACAAGCAGCCGGAAGTGCCAGCTGCGCCGACTCGTGGTCGGCTCACCCACGAGCCTCACAGTCGACCAAAACAGAGGGCACGCAAAATGCCAACTAGTACTGAGGAGACCGGGCGTACTCCGCTCCGGCGGAATCCCACGCAGGAGGAGATAATCGCGCAGATTCTAGGGAAGTCGACAAATACCTCTGCGTAGAAGGCACCAATGCCTTCGGAAGGAGATGGACGGACTGACAGTCGGCCGACTACGAGTCGGGTGACTGAAGGCCGACAAGCGGAAGGAAGGCCAACTGAACGGCGCGTTGAACCGGACAGCAGGCCGGAAGCAGAAGAGAGTTTGGCTGACGAGCCAACAACCCTCAGAAGGTCGTCTTCGGCGGAAGGCACTTCTCGGAAAACGCCACCAGCAAGCAGGCCAAGTGGAGTGAAGACGCGCAGGGTGTATCCGACTCCCAGTCGGACAACTGCTGGTCGGCCGACTGCGAGTCGGTCAACAGAGAGACGGCCGGATTCGCCGACTGCGAGACGGACAGGGCCGGCGACCAGTGTGCGAACGCCTTCGGCGGATGCACCTTCAGCAAAGACACCTTCCGCGCAGATTGCGCCGGAAGGGCAGGCAGCAGAAGCGGGCGGTGCAAAGGTGACAAGAGTCACTGCGGCGTCGACCCCTTCGGAGACCGAAGATCGAGCCGGAACAGGGGCTCAAGCAGTGGGATCCCCCACTGCCCTGGATATTTTAGCAGGCAGTGGAGCAGCAGTCGCAGCGGAAGCTGCTGCGCGCCACAGTTCCAGGGAGTCGCCAAGGGATTCGGTGGCGACTGAAATCCTCGAGACTGAGGATGAGACGAGCTCGGAAGAGCAGGAAGCGGATTCTGTGCAAAAAACGCCAACAGGGGTGTTGTAATAACCCACTAAAGGCTAAAACTGCAATATAGTGGTAGAAAGGTCGAACCCACAGGGACAGAGGAACACACAGGGTATAAAGTGTCACGTTTTAACAGACTATTGAGGAGTTTGAATTCTCAGGCAACTGTCACTCCCAGAAATACTGCAAGTGTCCACTCGGAGCGCACTCGGAGGTCGCACAGTGCAGCGTAACACACACACACACACACCTGAAACTACAGAAACACAACCCAGAGATCCGTTAGGACCTCTACTTCAAGATTTCAGGGGGAAAGTCTCTCAAGAGTACACTCGGCAAAGCTGCGGGCAGTGACTTCCAACTCCGGCTTTTACAACGCTTCCACTAGCTTGCTGCTAGTGTAGGAAACCCGGTTTGGACCGCCTACTTCGGATCGAAGTCACTCATACGCGGTGAACAACACTCTCAACTCACAAAACGCGCAGAGAACACAGGTCCACACTGAAGGACTCACTGTGAAACGTTCCAGTAACACAACAACAGTCTATTGAAGAGTTTGAATTCTCAGGCACTTGTCATTCCCAGAAATACTACAGGGGTTACCCTCAAGGCACCTGCTGCAGCGTAACCTGAATTTACAACCAAGGCTTACACGAAGTAGCAAAACTTCACTTTGGCATTCAGGGGAAAAATCCCAAGGAGTACAATCAGGAAGAAACACTCGAAGGTGTAGGGGCGAAACTGTTCAAGTATCTAACTAGTCACTGGCTCTGAGCATCGGCAGTCACCCGCAGGTGCAGATCCGAACTACTCAAGTCTCTAACCAATGTACTAGCTCTGAACATTCGGCCGAAGGCCTTCAGCTACAAAATGCGGAACGCTAAGTTGTAACTCCTCCTGCGTGGTGACAGAACTCAAGGACACAAACACGCAAAGGAAATGGGTTCCTGATCTATACTTCGGATGGGAAAGAACCCCAGGCAAAACGCCTGGAACTATTTTATACCTTCTAAGTCCTACCTAACACTACACTACACTACGCTACACGCCTGCACGGAACCACGCTACACTACACTCCGCGGAACCTGTACTACGTCTCCTGCGCGGCCGACTGCCGCGCACTAGCTCCCTACCCTGCCACTCTTCCGCTCGACTACGCAGTCCCAACCGCTGCAACGCCGCGGACACCTCCCCCTCGAGGGCGGACATGGTATCCTGTGCCTTCGACAGAAAGGCCTCGAGCTTCTTCGCTACCTTCCGCCGACTCCTACTGTCGCCTGACAACAACCCGGCTGCGCGCAATTCAAACTCCCGCAGTGTGAGTTTCTCCTGCGCCTTCACTTCCCAGTGGGCGTAGCCCTTGAGACAGTGGGCGACTCGCTTCGCCGTCTCCACCTTCGTGCGATCCGCCTCCTTCCTGCGATCCTCTTCAATGGTCACTAATTGCGATTCGGCTTCAGCACGTTGCGCCCTCAATTCGCCACACTCTGACTGTAAACTGCGGATTAATTCTTCATCCGCCTGCCGTGCGAGCTGACATTGTTCCAACAACCGCGTCTGTCGCACGAGCTCCTCTGACAAAATCCGATTCTGGGCCTGCTCAAAATCGAGTGCTTCCTTGACCTTCACCTGCTCCTTGGTGAGCTCGCCCAGTTTCTCATCCTTCATCTTCTCGGAGTGCTTGTAGAATTTCTGATTAAGCTTGTACTGTCCCCACAAGCACTCATGCTTCTCCTTCAAGTCCCTCAACTCCTGGTCCACTCTAGCTAATAGCTTGCTGGTGTGGACTTTAGTGCGAGTCCGCCTGCGCACTAACTCGATGTAAGATCCCGGCTGGAGTGGGTCGGCGTATTTATCGACCTTGCGATCCAAGTACCGCAGCAACGGAATCACCTGCTCAGAGAGCGCCGCCGCCGGCGCTCCAACAATTTCCTCCTCCTCCTCCTCGGTGTCTTCTGCTCCTGACATTTCTTCCGTGGAGCCTCCGTCCTCATCATCCGAGTGGAGAATTTCAGTCGCCATTGATTGCGTCGGCGACTGCCCCGAGTGGGGCTGCACGTCCTCGACGTGTGCTGCCTGCGAAGGCACGGCTGCAGCCTCGCTGCTCGTCGCCAAAATGTCTAAGGCGGAAGGCGAATGTATCCGAGCGGCATCCCCGTCGCTCGCTGGTTGATTGCCCACCGCATTCTCTCTGTCGCCGTCGTCCGTCGCCGAAGGCGATCGAGCGGAGGGTGGCTGCGCGGGGTTGGATTGCGCATCGCGCATCGAGATGTCGTCCCGCGGACAGTCACTCCGCTCCTCCGTCTGCTGCTCCCTTGATCGGTCCGTGGGGGCTGTGCCCGGCCCGTGCGCAGGCGCATGTGCCGGCGCCTTGTCCGCCGCAGGCGTAGCGCCGCGGACATCTATCGCCGAAGGCGACATGGCCGGGGGCCGCACGCCCGATGTTCCTTGGCCTATAGGCCCTACCGCCGAAGGCGCATCTATCGGCGTACTTCCCGCCGATGGTGCGGCCTCCGCACGCTCTCTGCTCGTATCCCCTCGGCTCGAAGGCCCTGGCGCCGAAGGCGCGAATTGCGGCGCGTGGTGCGCCGGTGGGTCTGGCCCCGAGGGCCGGTGTCTCGTAGGCGGTTCTTCCGCCGGCTCCTTCCCCTTCCTACGTTGGAACGGGGGTGATTCTTGCCTGTGCACAGGCGGCACGTGTGGAGGTGTTCTGTGCACAGGTGACCTGTGCACAGGCGACCTGTGCACAGGCGGACTGCTCCTTCCCACGCGTAAGCGTAGATCCACGTCCACTTGTGTTCGCCGATCCGCGGAGGCTCGTCCGTCCGCGGAGGTTCGCCTGTGCGCAAACGGAACATCTGTCCGCATCGCACGTGGTAACTCCGGAGGCCCTTGGCCCGTAGGCGGCCTCTCTCCCGACGAGGTTGCAGCGTGGCCCGTCGCTCCTGCGGTCGTCCGCGCTTCCTCTCGTCTCTCTGGCGACGCACTTCCTATCTCCGTCGCAATCGTCGCCGTGTCTGCACTGTCAGCTGGCAACACCAGTCTGCGTGCCTTCTGCTTCGGCCGGCTGTATGGCTCGCACAGCGGCCGCGGTCGAATGGGAACAGAGAGTTCTTGATGCTGCTCCTCTTCGGCCTCTTCCCTCCATCGCCGCTTCCGCGGCACTCGCGCCGCAGGGGTGTGTCTCCCTTCATCCCTTCGTCTTGATGGGGTAGAAGTCGGTGACTCCTCCGCATCAGTGTCGACCTCGTTCTCCCGCACATACTTCCCGGGATGGTCGATGGACAATGGCGGAAAATGTTCAAGCTCCGCCGCTGTCAAACAATTCCGCTGTCGATAAAAATTGATGAGGAAAGGAGAAAGATGGTTTAGCGTTCCCCCCTTCTCCTCAAACGCGTGCTGTCGCATCACCCTGTGCAGGATGCTCGCCCAGTGAATTGGAGTTCCCTCGATGACGCACTCCACAAAAGAGACCTGCCACAATGTGATGTAGCAGGCGCGGTGCGGCTGCAGTAATTGCATCAGCGCCGCGGACAAAGTCCGGCGAAATCGATCTTTGTAATCACGGGTCCTGTACCCATTCTTGGTAGACCTCCCGGTCTTGAACAGCTCCACAAATTGCGCTTCTTCTTGCTTGGTCACCTTGATGCTCTCGCTGTCGAAAAGGAGATGCCCTGGCATGCCAGCACATCTTCCCAACGCCTGCGCCCAATCTTGGACTGTCCACCGGTCAACATGCGGACGCAATCCGCGCGAGGGTGGTCCCTGTGGCTCTAGCCACTCGCGCACCATATTCGCGCAGATGTAATTCCATCCCCATAGCAAGAAATCGAGCTTTCTTGCTATTAAGCGCTCTTCGAAAGCGCGCAGCCCGTTCTGCGGCAGGCGAAGTGGCACCATCCGCAATCTGCTCGGTCTCGTCATTGCGTTCCTGGGGTTCGCTCGCCCGCTCATTCTACTTCCGCACTGTCCGCGTTTCTTTCTCTCTCGGCAAACTCTAATCGCTCTCAATTCCAAATCACGCGCACTCACTTCTCCCTCAATCAACAAGAAATCTCCTGTGCGACGACGACGAGAATGGTCCGCAGCCAGCAGATGGATGCGCGCAGCGCGCACAAGAGATTGGAATCGCGAATTCAAGAATGGGACGCTCTCCGCCGCCCGGTCGAAGGTCATGGTCGTCTCTTGGTCGTGAAGAACGTCTCACTTGATGGCCGCGCCGGCTGTACGCTGGAATGGTCTTCGCTCTCACGCGCGGCTTCACGCTCCGCCGTCGTCGATTAAACTCTCACGCTCGAATCGGCGGATTTGAACTCCGCGAGCGTGTCACCCTCCGGACATGGGGGCGTAGCGCCGAAGGCGAGTTTTCCGCCTTGCGCGGTACACTTGTTCGTACCGCCCCTCGGCCAATCTCCTTCTGCCTTGACGCGTGCGTCCGCATGTCGGACAAAAATTCAACTCCTGCCTGTGCGCAGGCAGGGGCTTCGGCGGATTCTCCGCTGGCGCGGAACTTGAACATTCTCCTGTGCACAGGCGTTCTCCTGTGCGCAGGCGAATTCCGTCCGCGGCGCTGCGCTGGCGCGGAAGGCGTTGACCGTGGTCAGCCGTCTCCGTCCAGTCTGTCCGTTCCTTGTCTCTCCGTCGGCGCTTCCGCCGCCGCAACTCCGTCCGTCCAAGAGCGCATCCACCCGTGCCGTCCGCACGGTCCGTACCTATTGGATTACTCTGGCGGCTCTTCCGACGTACGCTGCGCTGCGCTGGCGCGGAAGGCACCGTACACTTTCTACCTCACAAGGCGCATTTCTAGGGCCCAAGGCGGATCTCCCGCCGACGCCGAAGTGCCTGTGCACAGGCGAACGCCTGTGCGTAGGCGGACTTCGCGCCTTCCCTAACCCTACTTCGCCTGTGCACAGGCGAACGCCTTCGTCCGCGCATAGGACAAAACTTGAATCCCCCTTCCGCGTAGGCGGAATTCGCGCCGGTGGCGAACTCCTTCCGCCGAAGGCGACCGCCTCCGTTTCTTCCAGTAGCGATAACTCCCTAAGTCCTCGTCCGTTCCAAGCGTTCTTGGGCTCGTTGGAATCAGCGCGTCGAGCTCTTTCCAACGGGATCCTAACTTGGTCAAGGCGCCCGAGGGTTACCTAATTACGAGGGTTTCCCTACAGCCGCGGACGCAACCTCCGAAGGCGGGTTTTGCGCCTTGCGCCGTAGAGATCCTAACTGCGGAGCTCGCAGGGAGGGTGGTGCCTGACCTTACTACTGCACCCCAAATCCCAGATTCTACAAGATCCCTCGAGAATCCCCGCGATCTTCCGGATTCACTCTGTTTTGATGTACCGAAGGCTATTTACAATGCTGCCGGGGTACAGTTTTCCAAAAATGTTTTAATTTCCTCAAAATTGCCAAAAGTGGGGTACCACATGCCCCCCTCCTCAATTGTGAGCGCCCACGCGAACACTTACATGTGGTATTTCTTCAACCGCCACCCGTTCACTCGGGTGCCTAACAAATCGCCGGCCAGGTCCGCAAGTTGGATGGACCCATTCGGGAAGACTTCGACAACCCTGTAAGGTCCCATCCACCTTAGGTGCAGTTTGCCTGGGAATCTGGCATGCCTGCTGTCGTAGAGCAATGCCAAATCACCCGCCTGCAGTAGTACCGGTTTGATCTTTTTATCGTACCTCTCCTTTCGGCGGAGCTGGATTTTCCTGGTGCGATCTTCGGCGTCTCTTCTCCTTTCATCCAGCAGCGTGACCTCCTGTAACCTGTAGAGCTGACTCTCCTCTGCGCCCATCCTCTGCAAATCCATCGTTCGATGTGTGGGTACTTCAATTTCGATTGGGAGGATCGGGTGTTGCCCATACACCAGAAAGTATGGTGTCTGTTTGGTCGTGATCTTCTCAGCTGTGCGGTACGCCCATAGAGCGGCTGCTAGCTTCGTATCCCAGTCGTGAGCGTGATTCACCGTGACCTTGAGTAGTATTTTACACAGCAGTCCATTGGACTTCTCCGTCAGTCCATTTGCCTTAGGATTGTATGGAGTAGTCTTCCGGTGCTTGATGTGGAAGTACCGTGTCAGATCTTCGATGATCTGATTCAGAAAATGCGTGCCCCGGTCGCTCACTAGCTCTAAGGGACATCCGTAGCGTGTGATGATCGAATCAAACAAGAATGCGGCCACTGTGGCAGCATCATCCCTTCTGGTGGCCCTGGCCTCTACCATTTTGGTGGCGTAGTCCGTTGCTACCAGAATGTAGCGCCTTCGTGTACTTCTAGTCACTGGTTGTATCGGCCCTACAAAGTCAATACCCCACTTTTCGAAAGGTGCTAGAGGCATGATGGGAGTCAGGGGCCAGCGTGTTGTAGGCGTCGGTCTCCCCGTCCTCTGGCAACTGTCGCACTTGCGGATGTAATCGAGAACATCCTTAAACATGGTCGGCCACCAATACCCCGCATTTAGGATCTTTGTGACCGTGTTCCTGGTGGCATAGTGTCCACCCGCCTCCTCTGTGTGCATCGCACTCACTATTCTTGGTACTTCTGATTCCTCCAGGCATCTGCATAAGCGCTCATCCGCCATCTTCTTGAACAAAACCCCCTGCTGGAGTTGATACGGGCCTGCCTTATGAATGAAGACAGTTCGCTGTTCCAAATCCATGCCCTCGGGGCACTGGAGGGTTAGCAGATATCGATACAGGTCGGCATAGCGGGACTCATTACCTGCAGACAACTGAAATAACTCTTCATCTGGAAAATCGTCCACCAATTCCTCCTCTGTCGGCTGTGTCCATAATCGGGACAAGTAATCCGCATTTTCGTGGTGCACCCCTTTCCTGGTCTGGACTGTGTAGGTGAACTCTTGTAGTAATAACACCCACCTGGCGATTCGACCGGATAGGTCGGCTTTCTTAACTAGGTGTTGCAATGCGTAGTGGTCCACATGGAACACAAACTCGTAACAGATTAGGTAGTGACGGAACTTTTTACAGGAGTACACCATCCCCAACGCTTCTCTCTCCGTCGTGGTGTACTTCCGCTCTGCTAGAGACAGCTGTCGGCTCGCGAAGTAGATCGGGTAGTCCTTTTTGTTGTCATCCTTTTGACTCAGTACTACACCGATGGCGAATGCCGAAGTGTCAACGTAAACATGGAATGGTCGATTCCAGTCTGGACTCCTTAGTACGGGAGCAGTCGTGAGTTTCGCTTTCAGAGCTTCAAATGCTGTCTGCTGGTTCGCACCCCAAGCATAAGGCTCGTCCTTCTTCAACAACTTGGTCAGGTCCGCCGCCAGTATTGCATACATGTGTATGAATCTTCGGTAGTAGCCCACATGACCCAGGAATGCTCGCAGCTCTCTTAGATTCGTGGGTGGCTCAAGCTCGAGTATAACCTTGACCTTCTCGATGTCCACCGCAATGCCTTCTGCCGAGACCCGATGACCCAACAAGATCCCACTAGTCATGAAGAAAAAGCACTTCTCGGGATGCAGCGATAAACTGCTCTCTCTACATTTATCGAAGGTCTGCTTCAAGTGACTTAGGTGTTCAGACCGCTTCCCAAAGACACAGAAGTCATCTATGAATATCTCCAGGAACTTCCTCAGTTGTTCCTGAAAGATATTGGTCATCATCCGTTGAAAGGTGGCAGGCGCGTTGCACAGACCGAAGGGCATCTTGTGGTATGCGTAAGTTCCCCAGTCGGTTGTGAACGTAGTTTTATCCTTGTCCTGTTCACGGATAGACACCTGATTGTAACCTGAGAACCCATCCAGGAAGCTATAACATTCATGTCCGGCAACATGGTCTAGAATGGCATCCGTGAATGGTAACGGGTGATGATCCTTGCGTGTTGCCGCATTCAACTTCCGGAAATCCTGACACACTCGTATCTTACCCGTCAACTTCTTGGGTACGATAACAATCGGCGACACCCACTCACTGCTGAGCACAGGATAAATAATACCAGCGCTCAAGTACTTATCTATCTCCTCTTTCACTAGCAAGGAGTACTTTGGGTTGAGGCGATACTGGCGCTGTCGTATGGGTACTGAGTCGTCCAGTAAATCGATACGGTGCTCCCCATACCGTGCAGGTATCCCCTTCATGTCCTCGATCTTCCAGGCGAAGACGTCGACATAGTGGCTAAGGAACGCCTGTACTTTCCTTAGCTCGTCTCCTCTCACTGCGCTTGATACCTTCAAGCACTTGCCGGGACTGAGTTGTACTTCGTGACAGTCACTAGGGTCGACAATGCCCTCGGTGTGACTCGTCTCACTCCTTCCCAGTCCCACAGTTAATTGCTATTCGTCTTCCGGCTGAATAGCTTCCGTCTCTTCTTCTTCTTCCACCGAACAGCAGGCAACGAATCCCACGAAGTAATCGGATTCGGTACCACTGGAATCCGATCGCGCGGTCGACTCACTGTCCTCGCCCGATGTGTAACCTGCACTTGTCGATGGGGTCTCTCCTTCGTGCCTGACCCTATTCCAGGGCACTGTAATGGTTTTGGTCGGTTCCGAAGGATGAGGAAACTTAAGGCGATGTCTTCGCCAGTCACATCTGACTTGTGCACCATATAGCCATGGTCGCCCGAGCAGAACGTCATAGCCCTGCTTCATCATCGGTTGAAGGATGATATACGTCAACCGAAAGTCCGCACCCCCGATGGTTGTCTTGACATTGCGCAGCATACCTGCAGGCATTCTCCGCGTCTGATCCGCTAATCTCAACACACGCTTCGAGGGTTCGTATTGACTGAACCCCAAGGCTCTCGCTGTATCCTCCGTCATTATGTTGACTCCTGATCCAGAGTCGATTGGCACTCTGCGTACACAACATCCTGCTATCTCCACATCGATCTCGGGTGGCCCTTGGTCTTCGCTCTCCACTTGATATACTTGAGAGGATGTGGACGCGCGCGGCTTCCGCGGATGCCGTAGCGAAAGCATCAACATTCTCCGATACGTCTTATTGTCCTCCAAGAGCTGCTTGAACGTAATGTTCACTTTTCGACTCCCGAGATCCTCAACCAAGTCATAGTGGGCGCGTTGGGGCGCCGGGGTCGGCGACGCTCTGCGAGGTTCCACGGTGGCTGCCAACTTCGCCCCAAGGGAGGATGTCAGGTCTGGCCGCGGTGGGTCCTTTCGAGTGCGGATCGCTTCCTGCAACAGGTTGGCTACCTCGTTGCGGATATCCGGAGCATAGTCCCGTTTCAGTAGGCGCACTGGCTCGTCCTCGACTGCTGCCTGGGGGCGCACTGCTGGTGCCTCCCGCGTAGTCAAAGACTTCCGAGCAGGTCGCGAGTCGGACTTGCTGGATGTCTTCTCCTTTCCTTTTCCCGTCCGGTCGGCGGTTCTCCGTTCGTGCTTGCGAGTGTCACGCTCTTGCTCCTTGGATTTCTTGGAGCTACGAGTTTCGACCCGTGCGCACATAACCTCTTCAGCCGGCCATTCTTCGTCTTCGCCATCCCCGTCTGAACCTACTTCGACCTGGTTAACTTGCACGTCCTCCTTGGCAGGAGTGTTCACAAATCGTACCACTGGCCGAGGGACTGGTGGCTGATCACACTCTGGCGCAGTGTGCCCGACCTTCTTGCAATTACTACATGTCGGAGCATAATCGTTTCGCCTTTTTGGATGGGGACACTGCGGTGAGAAGTGCCCAACTTCCCCGCAATTATAACAAGCTCGCGGTGGCGGTGGGTCAAACGTCCCTGGAGGTGCTCTCCGCCTCACAGGTACCGTAGTGGCCCGATCCACCGGAATATATCGTGGAACTTGCATTGCTGAAACCGCAAGAGGGGTAGGCACCGACTGGACGGCGTAGGCTGTCTCTTCGCTAGCCTCTCCATAGTACTGAGGGTGCTCTCCATAGTACGGTTGCGCCCACTCTACTGCGTTGACTGGATATGACGGCCGGGTGGTAAGGCACTCGGTGTTTGCATGTCCCACCGCCCCGCACGTAGTACACCATAAGTTCGCTCGCACTCTCCCGGGTGATTTTCGGCGATCATGCCCGCCTACCACTTGAACCTTGAGATCGGCGAAGTCCTTCACAAGGGTCTCCATTTTCGAAGCTATATCTCCCGGCGCTCTGTCCGTAGTCACTCGTCGGATGCCCTTTTTCTTCGCTGACCCATGCTTCTTCCTCTTCTTCTCCTCCTCCGACGATGAGGTTTCCTCTTCTTCGGATGAAGAACGGTTCTCGTCCGAAGACGATTCCTCCGATGACGGAGTTGTACCTCTACGCCGTCTTCGCCCTCCCTTCGGTTTGCGCTCCTTCGACTCCCGTCTCTCTCTCCCTCTTCGGTTGAGAGTGGAAGTTTCGAAGGCTTCTGCCGATGCAATCACATCCTCAATAGTGTCGCACTTGCTGCGTCGGCAAAAAGTCTCCATCTCCCGAGTTAAACCGGTCACGTACCAATCCACAGCTTGTTGTACCGAGAAAGGGGACCCTGGTCCTGTTTTCGGTATTCTGTCGAGGAGGTCCATAAATCTCTCAGTGTAGTCACGCAGACTCTCCTTCTTCTCTCGCTGCAAATTACGTAACTTCGTCAAAACCCGGCTGTCGTAGCCGAGCTCGCGAAAGCGACGAAGGAACTTCTCCTTCAGCTGGGCCCATGTTGTCAACCCAGTCGGATCGATGCTCTCGTGATTATACCAACTCCTCGCTTTCTTCCGCAGAAGGCTTGGAAAGATCCTTAGTCGGTCGTCGTCTGCGATCTCGCGATTGGCAATAGACACCGACTCGAATAACTTGATGTATGAATCTGCATCGTCGTCATCCCCACTCCCTTTGTACTTCGGGTAGGAATGTTTAGTAATCGGCTGAGGTAGCCGCACATTGGCTTGTCCGTCCGCCATCAGTGTGTCTGTCGACGGTCCTCGGGCGGTCGGTTCTACTTCACTAGGCGGGTCCGTGCAAGGAATATCTAGTAGAACTGTAAGCACCAAGTTTGGTTCCGAGTCGCCGGGGGTAGGTTCCCCAAGGATGTCGGCCGAACTAGGCTTAGGTACTCTTTTTGGTGTTTTCTTGGTTTGACGCCGTGTCTCTTCCACGGCCTTCTCTGAATCTCGTCGGAACTTGCGGACAGCTCTAGCACTTAGGTTGCTCCCGCCAGCCCCAGTCGACATTCACCGAGCATGGCTGCTCGTAAAAACCCCGGTGTTGACGCAACTGTCCCCGGCAGCGGCGCCAAAAAAGAAGTTGTCGGCTTCTTATGTAATAACCCACTAAAGGCTAAAACTGCAATATAGTGGTAGAAAGGTCGAACCCACAGGGACAGAGGAACACACAGGGTATAAAGTGTCACGTTTTAACAGACTATTGAGGAGTTTGAATTCTCAGGCAACTGTCACTCCCAGAAATACTGCAAGTGTCCACTCGGAGCGCACTCGGAGGTCGCACAGTGCAGCGTAACACACACACACACACACCTGAAACTACAGAAACACAACCCAGAGATCCGTTAGGACCTCTACTTCAAGATTTCAGGGGGAAAGTCTCTCAAGAGTACACTCGGCAAAGCTACGGGCAGTGACTTCCAACTCCGGCTTTTACAACGCTTCCACTAGCTTGCTGCTAGTGTAGGAAACCCGGTTTGGACCGCCTACTTCGGATCGAAGTCACTCATACGCGGTGAACAACACTCTCAACTCACAAAACGCGCAGAGAACACAGGTCCACACTGAAGGACTCACTGTGAAACGTTCCAGTAACACAACAACAGTCTATTGAAGAGTTTGAATTCTCAGGCACTTGTCATTCCCAGAAATACTACAGGGGTTACCCTCAAGGCACCTGCTGCAGCGTAACCTGAATTTACAACCAAGGCTTACACGAAGTAGCAAAACTTCACTTTGGCATTCAGGGGAAAAATCCCAAGGAGTACAATCAGGAAGAAACACTCGAAGGTGTAGGGGCGAAACTGTTCAAGTATCTAACTAGTCACTGGCTCTGAGCATCGGCAGTCACCCGCAGGTGCAGATCCGAACTACTCAAGTCTCTAACCAATGTACTAGCTCTGAACATTCGGCCGAAGGCCTTCAGCTACAAAATGCGGAACGCTAAGTTGTAACTCCTCCTGCGTGGTGACAGAACTCAAGGACACAAACACGCAAAGGAAATGGGTTCCTGATCTATACTTCGGATGGGAAAGAACCCCAGGCAAAACGCCTGGAACTATTTTATACCTTCTAAGTCCTACCTAACACTACACTACACTACGCTACACGCCTGCACGGAACCACGCTACACTACACTCCGCGGAACCTGTACTACGTCTCCTGCGCGGCCGACTGCCGCGCACTAGCTCCCTACCCTGCCACTCTTCCGCTCGACTACGCAGTCCCAACCGCTGCAACGCCGCGGACACCTCCCCCTCGAGGGCGGACATGGTATCCTGTGCCTTCGACAGAAAGGCCTCGAGCTTCTTCGCTACCTTCCGCCGACTCCTACTGTCGCCTGACAACAACCCGGCTGCGCGCAATTCAAACTCCCGCAGTGTGAGTTTCTCCTGCGCCTTCACTTCCCAGTGGGCGTAGCCCTTGAGACAGTGGGCGACTCGCTTCGCCGTCTCCACCTTCGTGCGATCCGCCTCCTTCCTGCGATCCTCTTCAATGGTCACTAATTGCGATTCGGCTTCAGCACGTTGCGCCCTCAATTCGCCACACTCTGACTGTAAACTGCGGATTAATTCTTCATCCGCCTGCCGTGCGAGCTGACATTGTTCCAACAACCGCGTCTGTCGCACGAGCTCCTCTGACAAAATCCGATTCTGGGCCTGCTCAAAATCGAGTGCTTCCTTGACCTTCACCTGCTCCTTGGTGAGCTCGCCCAGTTTCTCATCCTTCATCTTCTCGGAGTGCTTGTAGAATTTCTGATTAAGCTTGTACTGTCCCCACAAGCACTCATGCTTCTCCTTCAAGTCCCTCAACTCCTGGTCCACTCTAGCTAATAGCTTGCTGGTGTGGACTTTAGTGCGAGTCCGCCTGCGCACTAACTCGATGTAAGATCCCGGCTGGAGTGGGTCGGCGTATTTATCGACCTTGCGATCCAAGTACCGCAGCAACGGAATCACCTGCTCAGAGAGCGCCGCCGCCGGCGCTCCAACAATTTCCTCCTCCTCCTCCTCGGTGTCTTCTGCTCCTGACATTTCTTCCGTGGAGCCTCCGTCCTCATCATCCGAGTGGAGAATTTCAGTCGCCATTGATTGCGTCGGCGACTGCCCCGAGTGGGGCTGCACGTCCTCGACGTGTGCTGCCTGCGAAGGCACGGCTGCAGCCTCGCTGCTCGTCGCCAAAATGTCTAAGGCGGAAGGCGAATGTATCCGAGCGGCATCCCCGTCGCTCGCTGGTTGATTGCCCACCGCATTCTCTCTGTCGCCGTCGTCCGTCGCCGAAGGCGATCGAGCGGAGGGTGGCTGCGCGGGGTTGGATTGCGCATCGCGCATCGAGATGTCGTCCCGCGGACAGTCACTCCGCTCCTCCGTCTGCTGCTCCCTTGATCGGTCCGTGGGGGCTGTGCCCGGCCCGTGCGCAGGCGCATGTGCCGGCGCCTTGTCCGCCGCAGGCGTAGCGCCGCGGACATCTATCGCCGAAGGCGACATGGCCGGGGGCCGCACGCCCGATGTTCCTTGGCCTATAGGCCCTACCGCCGAAGGCGCATCTATCGGCGTACTTCCCGCCGATGGTGCGGCCTCCGCACGCTCTCTGCTCGTATCCCCTCGGCTCGAAGGCCCTGGCGCCGAAGGCGCGAATTGCGGCGCGTGGTGCGCCGGTGGGTCTGGCCCCGAGGGCCGGTGTCTCGTAGGCGGTTCTTCCGCCGGCTCCTTCCCCTTCCTACGTTGGAACGGGGGTGATTCTTGCCTGTGCACAGGCGGCACGTGTGGAGGTGTTCTGTGCACAGGTGACCTGTGCACAGGCGACCTGTGCACAGGCGGACTGCTCCTTCCCACGCGTAAGCGTAGATCCACGTCCACTTGTGTTCGCCGATCCGCGGAGGCTCGTCCGTCCGCGGAGGTTCGCCTGTGCGCAAACGGAACATCTGTCCGCATCGCACGTGGTAACTCCGGAGGCCCTTGGCCCGTAGGCGGCCTCTCTCCCGACGAGGTTGCAGCGTGGCCCGTCGCTCCTGCGGTCGTCCGCGCTTCCTCTCGTCTCTCTGGCGACGCACTTCCTATCTCCGTCGCAATCGTCGCCGTGTCTGCACTGTCAGCTGGCAACACCAGTCTGCGTGCCTTCTGCTTCGGCCGGCTGTATGGCTCGCACAGCGGCCGCGGTCGAATGGGAACAGAGAGTTCTTGATGCTGCTCCTCTTCGGCCTCTTCCCTCCATCGCCGCTTCCGCGGCACTCGCGCCGCAGGGGTGTGTCTCCCTTCATCCCTTCGTCTTGATGGGGTAGAAGTCGGTGACTCCTCCGCATCAGTGTCGACCTCGTTCTCCCGCACATACTTCCCGGGATGGTCGATGGACAATGGCGGAAAATGTTCAAGCTCCGCCGCTGTCAAACAATTCCGCTGTCGATAAAAATTGATGAGGAAAGGAGAAAGATGGTTTAGCGTTCCCCCCTTCTCCTCAAACGCGTGCTGTCGCATCACCCTGTGCAGGATGCTCGCCCAGTGAATTGGAGTTCCCTCGATGACGCACTCCACAAAAGAGACCTGCCACAATGTGATGTAGCAGGCGCGGTGCGGCTGCAGTAATTGCATCAGCGCCGCGGACAAAGTCCGGCGAAATCGATCTTTGTAATCACGGGTCCTGTACCCATTCTTGGTAGACCTCCCGGTCTTGAACAGCTCCACAAATTGCGCTTCTTCTTGCTTGGTCACCTTGATGCTCTCGCTGTCGAAAAGGAGATGCCCTGGCATGCCAGCACATCTTCCCAACGCCTGCGCCCAATCTTGGACTGTCCACCGGTCAACATGCGGACGCAATCCGCGCGAGGGTGGTCCCTGTGGCTCTAGCCACTCGCGCACCATATTCGCGCAGATGTAATTCCATCCCCATAGCAAGAAATCGAGCTTTCTTGCTATTAAGCGCTCTTCGAAAGCGCGCAGCCCGTTCTGCGGCAGGCGAAGTGGCACCATCCGCAATCTGCTCGGTCTCGTCATTGCGTTCCTGGGGTTCGCTCGCCCGCTCATTCTACTTCCGCACTGTCCGCGTTTCTTTCTCTCTCGGCAAACTCTAATCGCTCTCAATTCCAAATCACGCGCACTCACTTCTCCCTCAATCAACAAGAAATCTCCTGTGCGACGACGACGAGAATGGTCCGCAGCCAGCAGATGGATGCGCGCAGCGCGCACAAGAGATTGGAATCGCGAATTCAAGAATGGGACGCTCTCCGCCGCCCGGTCGAAGGTCATGGTCGTCTCTTGGTCGTGAAGAACGTCTCACTTGATGGCCGCGCCGGCTGTACGCTGGAATGGTCTTCGCTCTCACGCGCGGCTTCACGCTCCGCCGTCGTCGATTAAACTCTCACGCTCGAATCGGCGGATTTGAACTCCGCGAGCGTGTCACCCTCCGGACATGGGGGCGTAGCGCCGAAGGCGAGTTTTCCGCCTTGCGCGGTACACTTGTTCGTACCGCCCCTCGGCCAATCTCCTTCTGCCTTGACGCGTGCGTCCGCATGTCGGACAAAAATTCAACTCCTGCCTGTGCGCAGGCAGGGGCTTCGGCGGATTCTCCGCCGGCGCGGAACTTGAACATTCTCCTGTGCACAGGCGTTCTCCTGTGCGCAGGCGAATTCCGTCCGCGGCGCTGCGCTGGCGCGGAAGGCGTTGACCGTGGTCAGCCGTCTCCGTCCAGTCTGTCCGTTCCTTGTCTCTCCGTCGGCGCTTCCGCCGCCGCAACTCCGTCCGTCCAAGAGCGCATCCACCCGTGCCGTCCGCACGGTCCGTACCTATTGGATTACTCTGGCGGCTCTTCCGACGTACGCTGCGCTGCGCTGGCGCGGAAGGCACCGTACACTTTCTACCTCACAAGGCGCATTTCTAGGGCCCAAGGCGGATCTCCCGCCGACGCCGAAGTGCCTGTGCACAGGCGAACGCCTGTGCGTAGGCGGACTTCGCGCCTTCCCTAACCCTACTTCGCCTGTGCACAGGCGAACGCCTTCGTCCGCGCATAGGACAAAACTTGAATCCCCCTTCCGCGTAGGCGGAATTCGCGCCGGTGGCGAACTCCTTCCGCCGTAGGCGACCGCCTCCGTTTCTTCCAGTAGCGATAACTCCCTAAGTCCTCGTCCGTTCCAAGCGTTCTTGGGCTCGTTGGAATCAGCGCGTCGAGCTCTTTCCAACGGGATCCTAACTTGGTCAAGGCGCCCGAGGGTTACCTAATTACGAGGGTTTCCCTACAGCCGCGGACGCAACCTCCGAAGGCGGGTTTTGCGCCTTGCGCCGTAGAGATCCTAACTGCGGAGCTCGCAGGGAGGGTGGTGCCTGACCTTACTACTGCACCCCAAATCCCAGATTCTACAAGATCCCTCGAGAATCCCCGCGATCTTCCGGATTCACTCTGTTTTGATGTACCGAAGGCTATTTACAATGCTGCCGGGGTACAGTTTTCCAAAAATGTTTTAATTTCCTCAAAATTGCCAAAAGTGGGGTACCACAGGTGTTGTGCGAGCAGATAGTCCCACTCCTGCGATATCTGGATCGCAAGACATCCAAGTACGCGGGTACTGGAAAACCGCAGTCTTATGTGGAGACTATCAAGCGAAGGACGAGGAGCAAGGTGGCCATTTGGGCCTCTAGGTGCCAAGTATATGTGGATAGGAACACCGCCCTCCGACAACACCTAGCGGTCACACAGAAGCTATACCAAGCCTTGCAGTAGCAGAGGGAGGATGCGGCGACGAAAAGTCAGGCGGATGCCGAGCTAATGCAGGCAAAGATCGAGTCGGAATCGCAGGAAGAGCGGAGACAAAACCGCATCCTAGCAACCGAGCTTGCGCGCCAGACGCGCGCCTTAGAAGAAAGTCAAAGAGCCCGCAAGGAGGATGAGGAGTTGTTGCGCAACTTGCAATCCGAGTGCTCGGATTTGAGGGCGCAGCGTGCGGAAGCGGAAATGCAGCTAGCAGAGGTGGAAGGCAGCTGCAGGGCGCGAGAAGAGTTGGCGACTGTGAGCACAAAACTGTGCTCACATGTCTTTTTACCCTTATGAGAGTTAAAAGTTGGGATTTAAGCACTTGCAAAATTATGCTTGGGGTTTTCTGAAAGTTTCTGCAAGATTAGGAGTTGGTGTGATGGTTAGAGGGCAAGAGGTGCGGAAGGAGGCCTTCGGGGCAAGGTCTTCGGCGAAGTGCCTTCGGTGAAATCCCTTCGGGGAAAGGCCTTCGGCGAAGGAGTGAAACTCTCATAACGTTTTCAATGTGTGACGCCTCGACTCAGTTAGGGTCTCGTTGGAAAGAGCTCGCGACGCTCGTTCCAACAAGCCCAAGAACTTGTGAAACGGATGACAGGTCACTGAGTTATGAGTGGCGGAAGTTTCTGATATGGAGGGCCTTCGGCGCTAACATTTAGAGGGGCCTTCGGCGTTAACAGTTAGAGGGGCGGCTGACGACGCGGACGCCTGTGCACAGGCGGGTTGCAAGTAGGCGGCCTGTGCACAGGCAGGCCTTCGGCGGAAGAGGCGGACGAGCCTCGACGGACGGGCGAGCCTCGACGGACGGACACCTGCGCACGGACGCGGACGCCCGTGCACAGGCGGGTTGCGAGTAGGCGGCTTACGACGCGGACGCGGACGGACGCGGACGCCTGTGCACAGGCGGACGGCCTGTGCACAAGCGGGTTGCAAGTAGGCGGCCTGTGCACAGGCAGGCCTTCGGCGGAAGGGTAAAATCAACATAGTGTTTTCAATTCTTAATGGTTTGCGGTGGTTAGGGTCTCGTTGGAAAGAGCTCGCGACGCTCGTTCCAACGAGCCCAAGAACGCCTGGGACGGATGGGAATTTAGGGAGTTAGGACTATCGGAAGATACGTAGACGTTCTCCTTCGGCCCTAGATGTTCGCCTTCGGGGTTACGCTTCCGGGAATTCCGCCTTCGGAGGTAGGGAGATCAACTTTTGTCCGATGCGCGGACGGACGCCTTCGGTGGTTGAAGGCCTTCGGCGGAAGAGTAAAACAGTGATAACTTTCTCAATTCTTATCCGTTTGACTTGGTTAGGGGCTCGTTGGAAAGAGCTCGCCACGCTCGTTCCAACGAGCCCAAGAACGTTGCAAACGAAGCAGGGATCCGTGAGTTATAGGCGTCGGGGTGACTGTTAGAGATTGACAAGGTGTGGAAGTGCGTCTTTGGCGGTTGGACGCATTCGGCGGTGCGCGGAAGGAGATTTCCTCCGGCGAGGATCGGGTGGTCATGAATGTAGAATGTTCAGGTGTGGCAGTGGCGGCGGCGTGAAGTCAAGTTGGTGTGGCAGAGACGGCGGGGCATAAAGTCGCGCATGGGAAGTAGGTGTGACCCATCATTGCGGGTGGGGCATTCAGGCAGGCTGTGGTGTGTTCGGCCTGGAAGCTGAGACCTGGTGGGGAGTTCGGCCTAGGGGCGGAGAGCTGGAGTGTACCAGTGTGCGCGAGCTGGATCGTGTGGTGTGCCATTGTGTGGAGACGCTGGTGGGATCGGTAGGAGGATAGAGTGTGGAGAGTTCGAAGGAAGAGGAAGCAAACTCTCGTGGGTGGAGAGTTGTATCTGAGTGTGAAAGTAGATCGGGATCTGAGATTGAAGTGTAATCTGTGAGTGGGAGCTGAGATTGAAGTGTAATCTGTGAGTGGGAGCTGAGATTGAAGTGTAATCTATGAGTGGGAGCTGAGATTGAAGTGTAATCTGTGAGTGGGATCCGAGATTGAAGTGTAATCTGTGAGTGGGATCTGAAATTGAAGTGACATCTGTGAGTGGAAGACCTGAGAATGGGATCTGAGATTGAAGTGTAATCTATGAGTGGGAGTTGAGATTGAAGTGTAATCTGTGAGTGGGATCCGAGATTGAAGTGTAATCTGTGAGTGGGATCCGAGATTGAAGTGTAATCTGTGAGTGGGATCTGAAATTGAAGTGACATCTGTGAGTGGAAGACCTGAGAATGGGATCTGAGATTGAAGTGTAATCTATGAGTGGGAGCTGAGATTGAAGTGTAATCTGTGAGTGGGATCTGAGATTGAAGTGTAATCTGTGAGTGGGAGCTGAGAGTGAAGCAAAATCTTAGATTGAAATCCGACAGTCGGGATCTGAATTTGAAACTGAAAAGGGAGAGTGGAATCTGAGTAGGAATTGGTAGTGGAACTCGGAGCTAGGATAGACCACAGCGGCTGTGGTATTGAAAAAGTTACCCAGAGTTGGGTTAGATCTTTATGTAACAAAGAGCTTGTCTGCTGCTCTTGTGGAGATAGCAGACATCAAGTTATTATCTTCAATTCTGGATAAATTGTTTGTGAAAGAGCAAGTGTTATGATCTCATTGTCTTGAATACACTTTGACCACATGGTTGAGATCAGAGAAGTTAGATTATGGGAGCTCGAACCCCCACCTGGACTACAAAAGTTGAAGGGTGGGGAGTTTAGGCTCACATAAAATGGTGCGTCTGCCGGGAGCCTGATCTTGTAAATGCAGAATAGGACTAGATCGCACAAACCAAACTTGGAGCCAGGACTAGAGAAACCCGTTTGCAGTAGGAAGAAACCTGAGAATAAGGAAATCGAGGAAGAAATTAAACTTGAGATATTTCTGAATGTGGACCCTGTTGATGAGTCCTTGTTAGAAGCTTTAGAGAAAACTAGCAACCTTGAGGAGAGTGGTCACTCTGCAAGCGTAGGTTGTCAAACGTCTGCTAAGATTTACTCGAGGAGAAAAGTGATTGTAGAACCTCACAGTGAGAGGTTGGTGGAGGAACCTGCCAGCATGGCTGACGATGGAGGGAGAGCAGGACCTCCTCCTAGTCCTCCCATCGACCCACTCGTGAGGCCAAGGGGCCTGCCTATTCAGGTTCCACAGAATTTGGCAGCTATGGTCATGCCACCCAAACTGCCTAAGTTCTATGGGACGAAGGATGAGGATCCTTCAAGGCACATGGAAAGATATGTTGAGAGGCTAGCCAGCTCTCTGATTACAGATCCGGGGTATTGTTTGGTCTGGTTTCCTACTACCCTGGAAGGTGAGGCGTATGAGTGGTATAGGGATCATTCTGAAGGTCATTTTGGGGGATGGGATCAGATGCAAAGGGAGTTTTTGAATGAGTTTAGGCCTGAGGTGGGGCAGGGTACTGCATTGAGAGCTTTGGCATCATTAAAACAGGGAAGGGAAGAGGAAATCTCAGCTTACATTAGAAGATTTGATCTTGTCTGTGCACGTTTTGTGGGTACAATGCTCAATGACGATACGCTGAGACAATTTTTTATCCAAGGTTTTTTCAAATCTGGAACCATCCGTGGGGTGCTGGAGAGAAGCCCTCAAACTCTTGCTGAGGCCAAGATGGCTGCCAGAGAGATAGAGAACATTGACAAGGACTATGATAGATTGTGGAGGAAGGAGGATGAATCCATTCCTCAGTTCATCCCAATTCGTCCAAGAGCAATTGAAGGAGACTCAGGCAGGCATAGGGGTCAAGCTCCCCATTCTCTCATTGAGTCAATTTCGCAGACCAGAGAACCAACACCTGTTCTAGCATTGCCAGCCCCTACAGTGGATCCTAACCTGGCAGATGTAGAGAAAAGATTGAATGCCAGTCAGGCAGGTTTTCAGGAAACCATGATGAAACAGATGCAGAGCATCACAGATCAGATGGCCTTGATGATCAGGAGTCAACAGCCAGGGCCTCCTCCTCCAGTCGAGTCAGGTAGACATTCATCAAGCCTGTGGTGTGTCCAGTGTGGTCAATCCGGGCACTCCAAACAGTTTTGTAGGGTGGTGCAGAACCGTGATAATAGAATGAGCGGTGGCCCACCTGTGCAACATCAAAGGGGCCAAGGACCAAATAACCAAGGTCAAGGCGGGTACAGAGGGCCTCCTAGGGGTCAGGTTGGTCAGAATGGGGAGAGAAAAGAATTGCATGCTTTTTGTGGTAGGTGGCACTATCCAGGTCAGTGTTGGTCTGAAGTTGGGGTTAATGGGTGTAGTAACTGTGGAGGTAGTCATCCTTCTGACCAATGTCGGCAGCCAGACAAAGTTATTAGGATGCCTCAGCCTGCTGTTAGTCCTCACCAGGCGAGAGAAAATATGAGGGGTGCAAGACCACAGAATGAGCATTCTAACAATCTTAGACCCCCTAACTTGTATTATGATCATGAGAACAGCAAGCAGACATTCAATCCACCTGTTGAACTGCAGACTGTGAACAGATATATTCCTATCCAGAGTGAACCACGAGATGAACCTCGTAGTGACAGCAGAAAACAGGTTTCATTTGCAGATCCATGTTCTTCAAACTCTCAAGATGCTAGATTTGCAAATGGCGATGATGGAGATGTCCAGCGTAGTAGTTCTGATCTTGGTAAGGGGATAGTCGAACAGGAGCAGAATCAGTGGCCTCCACATGCTAACCTGATTACTTATAAGTTGAAAAATTCGGATGATGTGATTATGCATGAAGCTCTGGCCCTTACTGTCACCACCAGAGCTATGCATCGCAAGATGCAGACTGAGAAAAATGAGGATGAGCAAGGAGAGACTTCATCGGAGGAGCCTCCTCATCTCTCTGATCTTGAGAGAGTGGCGAGGAGAGCAAGGAGGATTACAAGGGCAGAGGAGAAAAGAGGTGAGGTTCTGCATGATGCAGAAGTGCCACCTGTCACGCAAGATTCAGAAAGCAATGAACCAAGAGAGTGGGAGGGACCGGGGATACCCATGAAAGAGTGGGAGGACATGAGATGTCAAAAAAGGAGAGAGTCGAAGAAGTACAATTTGTGGTCAGATCTGAGTTTGCTGAAGGCAGATATTACTTTCGGGCAGCTGTTGGAAATATCTCCCATTGCTCGTAAGACTTTGAAGGAGGGCATTCGAGTGCATAGAAGGAGTGGAAAGACGAAGACTCGAGTCGCTGCTAGAGTTCATTTGCAAAAAGGAAGTCAAGATGTCAAACCTGTGGAGATAGAGGTGGTAGTGGTAGACAAGGTGATTCCCAATGTATTAGTTGATGGGGGTAGTGGTTTGAACATCCTACCTGAACACACCATGAGAAGGTTAGGTTTGAATCTGACAGGCCCCTCACCTTTCATTATCAATATGGCCAATCAGACTTCGGCTGTACCAGTGGGAATGATTAAAGATTGCCGTTTGTCCACTGGTGGTGAGGAGTACATTGTCACATTTCATGTCATTAAGATGCATTCGAACAGGGACACTTTCCCTATTCTATTGGGCAGACCTTGGTTGAGAATGGCTAATGCCATTGTGGATTGGGGAGGACTGAAGCCATCAATCACATATGGTCCTCAGGATAACAGAGTCAAGGTGTCAATAGGGTCCTTAGGTGGAAGGGTGAGAGAGGATCCTGAGTTATCGTCAGGGAAGGAAGAGGAAGCAAACTCTCGTGGGTGGAGAGTTGTATCTGAGTGTGAAAGTAGATCGGGATCTGAGATTGAAGTGTAATCTGTGAGTGGGAGCTGAGATTGAAGTGTAATCTATGAGTGGGAGCTGAGATTGAAGTGTAATCTGTGAGTGGGATCCGAGATTGAAGTGTAATCTGTGAGTGGGATCTGAAATTGAAGTGACATCTGTGAGTGGAAGACCTGAGAATGGGATCTGAGATTGAAGTGTAATCTATGAGTGGGAGCTGAGATTGAAGTGTAATCTGTGAGTGGGATCTGAGATTGAAGTGTAATCTGTGAGTGGGAGCTGAGAGTGAAGCAAAATCTTAGATTGAAATCCGACAGTCGGGATCTGAATTTGAAACTGAAAAGGGAGAGTGGAATCTGAGTAGGAATTGGTAGTGGAACTCGGAGCTAGGATAGACCACAGCGGCTGTGGTATTGAAAAAGTTACCCAGAGTTGGGTTAGATCTTTATGTAACAAAGAGCTTGTCTGCTGCTCTTGTGGAGATAGCAGACATCAAGTTATTATCTTCAATTCTGGATAAATTGTTTGTGAAAGAGCAAGTGTTATGATCTCATTGTCTTGAATACACTTTGACCACATGGTTGAGATCAGAGAAGTTAGATTATGGGAGCTCGAACCCCCACCTGGACTACAAACGCTGAAGGGTGGGGAGTTTAGGCTCACAGCGACGCGGGTGACTCACTGCCTAAAAGGATACGCCCATTGGGAGGTGGCAGCTCAAGAGAGGATCACACTCAGGGAGTTCGAGCTTCGGGCGGCGGCATTGACGGAGGGTGACAGTCGGAGTCGGCGGCGAGTGGCGAGGAAATTAGAAACCTTCTTGTCGGGTGCGCGCGACACTATGGCGCACTTAGAGTCGGAAGTCACTGCAGCCCTCCGACGTCTGGGGTTGCGCAGCCGGTCGGAAGACTGGCAAGGTAGAGACAGCGAGCGGAGCAGTCCGGCGCGCAGGAGGCACAGCACCGGATCCGCCGAGTGCAGTAGTATAGTTTGGTTTCGCGCAGATGTTGCGAGTAGTAGATAGGATAGCGTAGTGCTAGTTAGGACCTTTGAGGGTATAAAATAGATCAAGGCGTTTTGCCTTGGGACTCTTCCAGTTTCGGAAGTGCAGATCAGGAACTCACTTTCTTGGCGTGTTTGTGCATTTTTTGTCCTGGCACCACGTAGAGAAGCTGCAGCATAGCGAAGTTACCGTATGTTGTAGTTGAAGGCCTTCGGCTGAATGTTCAGAGCTAGCACCCGGTTAGAGACTTGAGTAGTGCGGATCTGCACCTGCGGGTGATTTCTGATGCTGAGAGCCGGCTGCGAGTTAGATACTTGAACAGTTCCCCCTTACTCCTTCGAGTGACATATCCTGATTGTACTCCTACGGGAAGTTTCCCCTCAATGCCAATGTGAAGTTTTATTACTTCGTGTAAGCCTTGGTTTGCAATTCAGGTTGTGTGTGTGTTATTGGATTGGGTCTCAGTCAAGTTCTCAGTCGGGCCTGCACTCCCTACGTTTGGTGTGAGAGTCGAGGGTGACGTCCACGGCGTATGAAGAGGCTTCGTTCCGAAGTGGGAAGTCCAGTTCGGGTACCCTACGCTAGTTCTTGGCGGGAGGGCAGTAAAAGCCGGAGTGGGAGTCACTACCTGCAGAACCTCGGAGTGAACTTTTGAGACACTTTCCTCCTGAAATCCGAAGCGGAGGTCCTGACCGACCTCCGAGTTGTGCTTTTGCCAGTTTTCAGGTGTGTGTGTGTGTGTTGAGTGACCACGTTGTACCGTGCATCCTCCGAGCATCCTCCGAGTCGAGATCCTCCTCCGAGTCGAGCCTCCGAGTCGAGCACTGCAGTATTTCTGGGAGTGACAGTCGCCTAGAATTCAAACTCTACAAAAGTCTGTTAAACGTGACACTTTTACTCTGTGTGTTGCCTCTGTCCCTATGGGTTCGATCTTTTTACCACCATACTGCAGTTTTAGCCTTTGGTGGGTTATTACATAAGGAGCCGACAACTTCTTTTTGGCGCCGCTGCCGGGGACAGTGCGTCAACACCAGAATACTTGAGCAGCAATGCTCGGTGAATGTCGACGAGCAATAGTGTGGGAAACCTGAGTGCGAGAGCCACACGAAAACTCCGTCGAGATTCAGAAAAAGCCGTAGAAGCAAAACGGCGAACTAAAAAGAAGACTCCCGGTGAGGACTCTGCAGAAAGATCGCCGTCACCGACTACTGGAAGACAAAGGCGTTCCAGTTCACCTACCGCGAGCATTGAGCTAACAGTTCTATTGGAAATTCCTCCGACAGAAACTCTTCCTAAGTTTGTGTGGTAACCCACTTTTTGTTTTTCGTCGGAATTAGAACATTTTTGATTAGTAAGTACCGTGGTAGCAGCTGTAAATAGTAATCGGTACGCAAAGCCAGAGTAAAAAGAGGATCGAGGACAGTCAAGGGGTTTTGGGCTTAGGCCACAGTGGAACACTTGGAATGGAACGGGCGGTTCACGCTGCAGGACTCGCTTCGAGCACCTTCGGCGGTAGATCACTCATAACTTCCTCAATTCTTAACGCCTTGAGTTACTTACGGTTTTGTTGGAAAGAACTCGACGCGCTCGTTCTAACGAGCCCAAGAAAGCCTGGAACGGATGAGGACTCAGGGAGTTGTGACTGTCGGAAGATGCGAAGGACAACGCCTACGGATAGGCGGAAGGAGTTCGTCGTCAGCAGAATATCCACCTTCGGCCCTAGATGTTCGCCTTCGGCGACGGACGTCTTCGTGTCAACTTCAAGTCGGCAAACTCGGAGTCGGCAAACTTGAGGTCGGCGAACTCGAGGTCGGAGAACTCGAGGTCGGAAAACTTGAGGTCGGCGAACTCGAGGTCAAAGAACTTCAAGTCAGCAAACTCGGAGTCGGCAAACTTGAGGTCGGCGAACTCGAGGTCGAAGAACTCGAGGTCGGAAAACTCGAGGTCGGAGAACTTGAGGTCGGCAAACTCGAGGTCGGCGAACTTCAAGTCAGCAAACTCGGAGTCGGCAAACTTGAGGTTGGCAAACTCGAGGTCAAAGAACTTCAAGTCAGCAAACTCGGAGTCGGCGAACTTGAGGTCGGCGAACTCGAGGTCGGCGAACTTCAAGTCAGCGAACTCGAGGTCGGCAAACTTGAGGTCAGAGAACTCGGAGTCGGCGAAACATCGTGCGGGCGCCTTCGGCGATAACAGATAACAAGCCTTTGACAGTGTGCCTTCGGCCAAGGATAAAACCGGCATAACTCTTTCAACTCGTAACGGTTTGACTCAATTAGGGTCTCGTTAGAAAGAGCTTGACGCGCTCGTTCCAACGAGCCCAAGAACTCTTGAAACGGATCAAGGATCTGTGAGTTATGGGTGTCGGGAGTGACTGTTACAAATAGGCAAAGATGCGGAAGTGCGTCTTCGGCGGTCAACGCCTTCGGAGAACTCGGAGTCGGCGAACTCGAGGTCGGCGAACTTCAAGTCGGCAAACTCGGAGTCGGCGAACTCAAGGTCGGCAAACCGGATGCGGTTCAGAGATCTTGCGGAGTCCATATCTTTGCGATGGACGGTCGGATGGATCTGAAATTTGGTGGGACCGTTGATCTCGGTCGGCCACGCATGCCTGCACATATTCAGCCTCAGATCTCGGATGTAAAGACGCTGGCGGCTCTGTACAGTAGGCTTAGGATTTAGATTTAGGGTTAGGGTTAGATTTAGGTTGTAAGTTAGAGGGGAAGGTAGCCGCCGACTTCTCAGGTGTAGGATCTGTTGCGGCTCGCACCCTAGCGGGTAGTGTAGTGTTAGTTAGGACCTTAGAAGGTATAAAGTAGTTCAAGGCGTTTTGCCTTTGAACTCTTCCAGTTTCGGAAGTGCAGATCAGGAACTCACTTTCTTGGCGTGTTTGTGCGTTTTGGTCCTGGCACCACGTAGAGAAGCTGCAGCATAGCGAAGTTACCGTATGTTGTAGTTGAAGGCCTTCGGCTGAATGTTCAGAGCTAGTACCCGGTTAGAGACTTGAGTAGTGCGGATCTGCACCTGCGGGTGATTTCTGATACTCAGAGCCGGCTGCGAGTTAGATACTTGAACAGTTCCCCCTTACTCCTTCGAGTGACATATCCTGATTGTACTCCTACGGGAAGTTTCCCCTGAATGCCAATGTGAAGTTTCATTACTTCGTGTAAACCTTGGTTTGTTATTCAGGTTGTGTGTGTGTTACTGGATCGTGTTTTCAGTAAGTTCTCAGTCGGGTCTGCACTCCCTGCGTTTTGTGTGATAGTCGAGGGTGACGTCCACGGCGTACGTAGAGGCTTCGTTCCGAAGTGAGAAGTCCAGTCCGGGTACCCCCGCTAGTTCCTGGCGGAAGGGCAGTAAAAGCCGGAGTGGGAGGCACTTCCTGCAGAACCTCTGAGTGAACTTGCGAGACACTTTCCTCCTGAAATCCGAAGCGGAGGTCCTGACCGACCTCCGAGTTGTGCTTTTTGCCAGTTTCAGGTGTGTGTGTGTGTGTTGAGTGACCAAGCTGTACCGTGCATCCTCCGAGCATCCTCCGAGTTGAGATCCTCCTCCGAGTCGAGCCTCCGAGTCGAGCACTGCAGTATTTCTGGGAGTGACAGTCGCCTAGAATTCAAACTCTACCAAAAGTCTGTTAAATGTGACACTTTTACTCTGTGTGTTGCCTCTGTCCCTGTGGGTTCGATCTTTTTACCACCATACTGCAGTTTTAGCCTTTGGTGGGTTATTACATAAGGAGCCGACAACTTCTTTTTGGCGCCGCTGCCGGGGACAGTGTGTCAACACCAGAGTACTTGAGCAGCAATCTCAGTTAAGTCCTCAGTCGGGCCTGCACTCCCTGCGTTTGGTGTGAGTCGAGGGTGACGTCCACGGCGTATGAAGAGGCTTCGTTCCGAAGTGGGAAGTCCAGTCCGGGTACCCTACGCTAGTTCCTGGCGGAAGGGCAGTAAAAGCCGGAGTGGGAGTCACTACCTGCAGAGCCTCTGAGTGAACTTTTGAGATGAATGCTCGGTGAATGTCGACGAGCGATGGTGTGGGGGACCTGAGTGCGAGAGCCACACGTAAGCTCCGTCGAGATTCGGAAAAAAAAAAAAAAAAAAAAAAAAAGAAGCTGTAGAAGAAAAACAGCGAACTACAAAGAAGACTCAAAGTGAGAACTCTGCAGAAAGATCGCCATCGCCGATTGCTGGGAGCCAAGGGCGTTCTAGTTCACCTACTGCGAGCATTGAGCTAACGGTTCTATTGGAAATCCCTCCGACAGGAACTCTTCCTGGGTCAGGCCAACCTAGGAGCAGTCCGTTGACAGGATCACCAATGGCAGACCCTCAAGCCAAATGTTCGCGTGGGCGCTCACAATTGAGGAGGGGGGCATGTGGTAACCCACTTTTTGTTTTTCGTCGGAATTAGAACATTTTTGATTAGTAAGTACCGTGGTAGCAGCTGTAAATAGTAATCGGTACGCAAAGCCAGAGTAAAAAGAGGATCGAGGACAGTCAAGGGGTTTTGGGCTTAGGCCACAGTGGAACACTTGGAATGGAACGGGCGGTTCACGCTGCAGGACTCGCTTCGAGCACCTTCGGCGGTAGATCACTCATAACTTCCTCAATTCTTAACGCCTTGAGTTACTTACGGTTTTGTTGGAAAGAACTCGACGCGCTCGTTCTAACGAGCCCAAGAAAGCCTGGAACGGATGAGGACTCAGGGAGTTGTGACTGTCGGAAGATGCGAAGGACAACGCCTACGGATAGGCGGAAGGAGTTCGTCGTCAGCAGAATATCCACCTTCGGCCCTAGATGTTCGCCTTCGGCGACGGACGTCTTCGTGTCAACTTCAAGTCGGCAAACTCGGAGTCGGCAAACTTGAGGTCGGCGAACTCGAGGTCGGAGAACTCGAGGTCGGAAAACTTGAGGTCGGCGAACTCGAGGTCAAAGAACTTCAAGTCAGCAAACTCGGAGTCGGCAAACTTGAGGTCGGCGAACTCGAGGTCGAAGAACTCGAGGTCGGAAAACTCGAGGTCGGAGAACTTGAGGTCGGCAAACTCGAGGTCGGCGAACTTCAAGTCAGCAAACTCGGAGTCGGCAAACTTGAGGTTGGCAAACTCGAGGTCAAAGAACTTCAAGTCAGCAAACTCGGAGTCGGCGAACTTGAGGTCGGCGAACTCGAGGTCGGCGAACTTCAAGTCAGCGAACTCGAGGTCGGCAAACTTGAGGTCAGAGAACTCGGAGTCGGCGAAACATCGTGCGGGCGCCTTCGGCGATAACAGATAACAAGCCTTTGACAGTGTGCCTTCGGCCAAGGATAAAACCGGCATAACTCTTTCAACTCGTAACGGTTTGACTCAATTAGGGTCTCGTTAGAAAGAGCTTGACGCGCTCGTTCCAACGAGCCCAAGAACTCTTGAAACGGATCAAGGATCTGTGAGTTATGGGTGTCGGGAGTGACTGTTACAAATAGGCAAAGATGCGGAAGTGCGTCTTCGGCGGTCAACGCCTTCGGAGAACTCGGAGTCGGCGAACTCGAGGTCGGCGAACTTCAAGTCGGCAAACTCGGAGTCGGCGAACTCAAGGTCGGCAAACCGGATGCGGTTCAGAGATCTTGCGGAGTCCATATCTTTGCGATGGACGGTCGGATGGATCTGAAATTTGGTGGGACCGTTGATCTCGGTCGGCCACGCATGCCTGCACATATTCAGCCTCAGATCTCGGATGTAAAGACGCTGGCGGCTCTGTACAGTAGGCTTAGGATTTAGATTTAGGGTTAGGGTTAGATTTAGGTTGTAAGTTAGAGGGGAAGGTAGCCGCCGACTTCTCAGGTGTAGGATCTGTTGCGGCTCGCACCCTAGCGGGTAGTGTAGTGTTAGTTAGGACCTTAGAAGGTATAAAGTAGTTCAAGGCGTTTTGCCTTTGAACTCTTCCAGTTTCGGAAGTGCAGATCAGGAACTCACTTTCTTGGCGTGTTTGTGCGTTTTGGTCCTGGCACCACGTAGAGAAGCTGCAGCATAGCGAAGTTACCGTATGTTGTAGTTGAAGGCCTTCGGCTGAATGTTCAGAGCTAGTACCCGGTTAGAGACTTGAGTAGTGCGGATCTGCACCTGCGGGTGATTTCTGATACTCAGAGCCGGCTGCGAGTTAGATACTTGAACAGTTCCCCCTTACTCCTTCGAGTGACATATCCTGATTGTACTCCTACGGGAAGTTTCCCCTGAATGCCAATGTGAAGTTTCATTACTTCGTGTAAACCTTGGTTTGTAATTCAGGTTGTGTGTGTGTTACTGGATCGTGTTTTCAGTAAGTTCTCAGTCGGGTCTGCACTCCCTGCGTTTTGTGTGATAGTCGAGGGTGACGTCCACGGCGTACGTAGAGGCTTCGTTCCGAAGTGAGAAGTCCAGTCCGGGTACCCCCGCTAGTTCCTGGCGGAAGGGCAGTAAAAGCCGGAGTGGGAGGCACTTCCTGCAGAACCTCTGAGTGAACTTGCGAGACACTTTCCTCCTGAAATCCGAAGCGGAGGTCCTGACCGACCTCCGAGTTGTGCTTTTTGCCAGTTTCAGGTGTGTGTGTGTGTGTTGAGTGACCAAGCTGTACCGTGCATCCTCCGAGCATCCTCCGAGTTGAGATCCTCCTCCGAGTCGAGCCTCCGAGTCGAGCACTGCAGTATTTCTGGGAGTGACAGTCGCCTAGAATTCAAACTCTACCAAAAGTCTGTTAAATGTGACACTTTTACTCTGTGTGTTGCCTCTGTCCCTGTGGGTTCGATCTTTTTACCACCATACTGCAGTTTTAGCCTTTGGTGGGTTATTACAGTTTGGCCAACCTAGGATCAGTCCGTTGACAGGATCACCAATGGCAGACCATCAAGCCAATCTCCGCCAGGTGTTTTTCCAACCTATCACCAAACATTCGTATCCAAGATACACGGGAACGGGCGACGACGATGATGCAGATTCATACATAAAGCTCTTCGAGTCTGTCTCCATCGCCAATCGTGAGACCAGTGATGAAGACAGACTGCGAATCTTTCCTAGCCTGCTACGCAGGCGAGCTCGTAGCTGGTACAACCATGAGAGCACCGACCCCACTGGCATCCGGACCTGGGCTCAGCTCAAGGAAAAGTTTCTGAGGCGGTTTCGCGAACTCGGATATGACAGTCGAGTACTGACCCGGCTTCGAAATCTTCGACGCGAGCGGAAGGAGAATCTTCGAGACTATACTGAGAGATTCCAAGACCTCCTAGATCGAATTCCGAAGACAGGCCCAGGAGAACCATTTTCGGTACAACAAGCAGTGGATTGGTATGTGACAGGGCTCTCAAGAGAAATGGAGACCTTCTGTAGGAGAGGCAAGACTGACACAATCCAAGATGTGATAGCTTCCGCGGAGACCTTTGAGACGTCAACCCTTGACACTCGAAGACGCGACCGACGGTCGACGAAGAAGAAATCGCAAGGCGGACGTCGGAAGAGAAGGAACTCGCCTTCCTCGACAGAAGAATCAAGCTCCTCCGAATCAAGTTCTTCCTCGGAAGAGGAAGAAGACTCGTCATCTTCAGAAGAAGAAAGACGGAAGAAGAAACGCAGTACGATCAAGAAGAAGGATCAAGGTAGGGGAATCCCAGTGAAGAGTCAAGGGGACATCGCAGCCAAGGTAGACAACCTGGTGAAGAATTTTGCGGACCTGAAAGTTCATGTAGTGGGAGGCCAAGACCGACGTAAATCACCTCCGAGACAGCGAGCGAATCTCTGGTGTACTACGTGCGGACAGGTGGGACATGCCAACACGGAGTGCATGTCCGCTCGCCCGACTTACCCAGTGAATGCGGTCGAATGGGCACCACAGTGGGAGAATCCCATGTATTATGCTGAGCCGGTTGAGGACACCGCCTACGCGGTACAGACAGCTCCAGCTACAACTCCGAACCCACCGGTGCATATACCGCGCTTTGTTCCGAGGGAAATGGCGGGTACGCTCCCACCGAGACGCATGGCACCGCCAGGTAATTACAACCGACCTCCACCACAATTCAATGGTTGCTACAACTACGGGGACATGGGACATTACGCGCCAAGCTGTCCCCACCCGAGGAAGCAAATGGGGTATGCACCGTTGTGCAGCAATTGCAAGAAGTCGGGACATACGGCAGCCGAATGTGATCAGCCACCAATTCCTAGGCCATCCGTGCGTTTCGTATCGACACCTGGCAAGGAAGAGGTGCAGGTCAATCAGGTAGAACTGAGCCCGGACCCAGCTGAAGAAGACGAAGTATGGCCGGAAGAAGAAGTAATGTGCGGACGGGTAGAGACCCGAAGTTCGAAGAGGAGGGGAGAAGACCACGAGGACACTCGCCGCCTCGAGCGCAGGGAAGAGAGGAGGATGTCTAAAGAAGTTAGAGAAGGCCGAAGGAGAAGGCCGGGTACACCTCCGGCGATGCGGAACATCCAGCCGGAGCAGAACTCAGAGAATGCGGACAGGTCTTCGGAAGAGTTCCGGACCCGAGACTACCTTCCGGACATCAAAGATGAGGTGAGTCACCTCATCAAGGAAGCACTGGGCGCCGGAACGACATCCGACGACCGGAAGGCGGCTGGGCCCCCTACACCACTTCCAACCGCGAGTACAGGGAAACTTCCGGCTGTGACTTCCAACACTTCCTACGACATAGTGGAGGACATAGGGAGTCAGAGGGCAAATATTTCCTTCCACCAGCTGTTGGAGGACAATAAGACGTACAGAAGGATGCTGATGCTTTCGTTGCGCCGACCACGCAAACCCCGAAAAGAGAAACTTCCGGCTGTGTACAGAGTGGAAGGAGGAGACCTAGGACCTCCAGAGATCGAAGTAGAGATCGGAGGCTGCGTCATACAGAAGGTACCAGTGGACTCCGGCTCGGGCGTGAACATCATGACCGAGGAGACAGCGAACTCCTTGGGGTTCCAGACCTTCGAGCCTACATCCCGAGTGTTGCGACTGGCCGATCAAACGCGCAGAATGCCGCTAGGAATGTTGAGCAATGTGAGAACCAACATTGGAGGAGTGGACTTTCAACTGTCCTACATAATATTGCAACCTCTAATGAAGAAAGGTTATGATGTGCTGCTTGGCAGACCGTGGCTATACGATGCCAAAGCAAGGTGTGACTGGAGGAGAAAGAGATTACAGTTCCGGAACCCTGCGAACCCTCCGACTGTCGTTACCGTACCATGGACCAAGGTACCACACGAGGGCGAAACACCTTCCACCACCTCCGGTTACACGACTGGAGGGGAGACCAGCTCGTCATGCACTTCAGAGACAGAAACGTCGGATGAGTTTGTGGGTTACGTCACCTGCTGCTCCATTGAGGAGGAAGGAGACGATGCGCATCCGGATGACGAATAACAACTAGCAGCCGGACTGGGCAGAAGCGAGATCAGTCACACAGAGGGGATTGTCGACCCAAGTGACTGCTGCGAACTGCAGCTCAGTCCAGATAAAGGCTTGAAGGTGTCAAGCCAAGTACAAGGGGAAGAGTTGAACAGGGTACAGGCGTTTCTTCGCCAGTATGAGGATGTCTTCGCATGGAAGATTGAAGACATGAAAGGCATACCTTCAAGGTATGGGGAGCACAGGATCGACTTGGTGGACGAGGCAGTTCCGGTTCGCCAACGCCAATACAGGCTCAACCCAAAATATTCATTATTGGTGAAGGACGAAATCGATAAGTACCTGAGCGCAGGGATCATCTACCCGGTACTCAGTAGCGAGTGGGTGTCGCCTATCGTAATCGTGCCCAAGAAACTGACGGGTAAGATCCGGGTGTGCTAGGACTTCCGAAAGCTGAACGCAGCAACGAGGAAGGACCATCACCCTCTCCCTTTCACGGACTCTATTTTGGACCATGTCGCAGGGCATGAATGCTACAGTTTCCTAGACGGATTCTCCGGCTACAACCAGGTGTCCATCAGGGAACAGGACAAGGACAAAACAACCTTCACGACCGACTGGGGAACCTATGCTTATCACAAGATGCCGTTCGGGCTGTGCAACGCGCCAGCGACGTTCCACCGGATGATGACAAACATCTTTCAAGAGCACCTGAGGAAGTTCCTGGAAATTTTCATCGACGACTTTTGTGTTTTCGGTAAGAGGTCGGAGCACCTTAACCATCTTCGGCAGACGTTTGACAGATGTCGGGAGAGCAACTTGTCCTTGCACCCAGAGAGGTGTTTTTTCTTCATGACCAGCGGAATCCTGCTGGGGCACCGAGTTTCGTCCGATGGCATTGCAGTGGATGTAGAAAAGGTGAAAATTATTCTCGAACTTCAGCCGCCGACAAACCTGCGTGAGTTGAGGGCCTTCCTTGGCCATGTAGGCTATTACAGAAGGTTCATAAATATGTACGCCATCTTGGCAGCCGATCTGACGAAGCTGCTTAAGAAGGAGGAACCCTATGTGTGGGGCAAGGAGCAACAGCTAGCCTTTGAAACACTCAAAGCCAAACTGACGACTGCTCAGGTTCTGAGAAGTCCGGATTGGAACAGACCTTTCCATGTCTATGTAGACACGTCGGCATTTGCAATCGGAGTGGTTCTCAGTCAAAAGGACGACAACAAGAAAGACTACCCGATTTACTTCGCGAGCCGTCAGTTGTCAGCAGCAGAGAAGAAGTACACGACAACTGAGAGGGAGGCGTTGGGAATGGTGTACTCCTGTAAGAAGTTCCGACATTATTTGATCTGCTACGAGTTCGTGTTTCACGTGGATCATTACGCCTTACAGCACCTGGTGAAGAAGGCGGATCTGTCCGGACGAATTGCCAGGTGGGTACTACTGCTGCAGGAATTCACCTACACTGTGCAGACTAGGAAAGGCGTTCACCATGAGAACGCGGACTACCTCTCCAGACTATGGACCGAACCCATAGAAGAGGAAGTAGTGGATGATTTTTCCGACGAACAACTTTTTCAGTTGTCCGCCAGCCATGAGTCCAGGTACGCGGACTTATACAGGTTTCTGCTCACACTCCAATGTCCGGAAGGATTGGATGCGGAGCAGCGCACAGTCTTCGTTCATAAAGCGGGACCTTACCAGCTCCAACAGGGGGTCTTATTCAAGAAAATGGCAGACGAGAGGCTGTGCAGATGCTTAGAGGAGTCCGAAGTTCCGCGAGTCGTTAAAGCCATGCACACAGAGGACGCTGGTGGTCATTACGCCACCAGGAATACAGTGACCAAAATTGTGAATGCAGGATACTGGTGGCCGACGATGTTCAAAGATGTACACGACTACGTTCGCAAATGCGATAGCTGCCAGAGGACGGGAAGGCCGACTCCGACCACGAAATGGCCTCTGACACCGATCATGCCCTTGGCACCATTTGAAAAATGGGGGATCGAGTTCGTGGGACCAATACAACCTGTCACTAAAGGCACGCGGAGGCGCTACATATTGGTAGCAACAGACTATGCGACCAAAATGGTGGAGGCAGAGGCCACAAGGCACGACGACGCAGCAGCAGTAGAACGGTTCCTATTCGAATCAATCATCACACGCTACGGGTGCCCACTAGAAATAGTCAGTGACATGGGAACGCACTTTCTGAATCAGGTGATAGAAAGTTTGACGCGGCACTTCCAGATTAAGCATCGGAAGACTACTCCATACAACCCCAAGGCGAATGGTCTGACAGAGAAGTCCAATGGATTGCTCTGTAAGATACTCCTCAAGGTGATTGTGAATCATGCTCACGACTGGGACACCAAGCTACCGGCCGCCTTATGGGCATACAGAACGGCAGAAAAAGTCACCACCAGGCAAACACCTTACTTTCTAGTTTATGTGCAGCATCCGATCTTACCCATCGAATTCGAGATACCCACCAAGAGGACCTTAGATTAGAGAAGGCTAGATGCGGAAG
Source organism: Marchantia polymorpha subsp. ruderalis (assembly GCA_037833965.1). Lineage (NCBI taxonomy): Eukaryota > Viridiplantae > Streptophyta > Marchantiopsida > Marchantiales > Marchantiaceae > Marchantia > Marchantia polymorpha. Next base: position 3,993,353 of record AP031357.1, read on the forward strand.
AAAGTCAGGCATATCGACTGCAAGAAGTAATGGCACTGGAGGAAAGACGTCAAGAGGCCGAAGATCAAACAAAGCAACTACAACTCAGGCGGAAGGAGAAGTACGATCGAAGACTCAAACCAGTACTACTTGAGAAGGGCGACTTGGCTCTGCTCTACGATAGCAGACATGCTAGATTTCCAAGCAAGCTACACTTGAGATGGATGGGACCTTACAAGGTGATCGAAGTTTTCCCCAACGGATCAATCCAACTCGCAGAACTGACAGGAGAATGGCTAGGCACCCGCGTGAACGGGTGGCGTCTGAAGAAATACCACGTGTAAATGTTCGCGTGGGCGCTCACAATTGAGGAGGGGGCATGTGGTGACACACTTTTTGTTTTTCTGCAGAATTTAAACAATTCTAGAAAACTAGTACCGAAGCAGTGTTTGTAGTTAGAAAAGGGTACGTTAAATAGAGTGGATTGATGAGATCGTCACGAGGTCACGAAGAATTGCGTAGTCGGATGTACCAACGCCAATGTCTTCGGCGCCTTCGGCAAAAGCTCCTTTTCTGAGGTGTCCCTACTCACGCGCTTCCAGCGTATAAGGAAGCTACGCTTCCGGCGCAGACACCTCAGGAGGAGGTTTTGCTAAAGACGTCAGAAGAAGGGCCCGGACCTCTGAAGGCGTCCGACCATGAGTGCGCCTTTGGCGATGCGCCGCTAGCGCGGACAGGGAAAACCTTCATAACGATCGGAATACACGGTAGATCCAGTTGGTTGAAGTTGCATTAGAAAGAGCTCGGGACGCTCGTTCTAACAAGCCCAAGAGCGTCGGAGATGGATCAGGGACGGAGAAGTTATGAGCGTCGGAAAACTCGTAGCCGGACATGCGCCGTTCGCGCTAGGGTTCACAGCCGGAAAGGACTCCCGTACGCCCTCGGCGATGCGCCTTCGGCGGAATCGCGCGCTCATGGGAGGAAACCAACTCAGAGTCGGAAGCACCTTTGGCGACTGCTCATGGAAGGAAAGCGCCGGTCGGATGTACGCCTCCGACGTGGCGCTGATGGCCGGATACGCTGGCATGATTTGCGCTGGCGGATATGCGCCGTCAGCAATGGACGAGGCATAAAGGACAAAATAAGCGGTACGAATGCGCGCCGGCGTAATTCGCTCTGACTGGATGTGCGCTTCCAGCAAGGCGCCGACGGATAAGGAACGCGCCAGCGGCGACACGCCTCCGGTGATGGACGGGTTAGGGAAAGACAACATAGCCGACGTATACCCTGCGGCGGACTCGAGTCCGGAAGGCGGCGGCGGCGGGAGAATTCAACATTCACGCATGCGAATGCGCGCAGTGCGGAGACGTGAATTCGCGCATGCAAAGGGCGAACCGTTAGGCCGTATAGCCGGCTGCGTACGTTGTAACCAGTAAGAACGTTGGACGTTCTTGAATTCGGAGAAGAAAAGACTGCGCTCCAGTCTCATTCTCTCATTCTTGATTTTGCGATTTCCAGCTTCCAAGATTACGCGCAAGCGCGGAGAGACCTGCAGTGAGAGGAGAGAGTGCGGAGACGAGTTGCGCGAGGATCTTTGGTGGGTTATTACATAAGGAGCCGACAACTTCTTTTTGTCGGTTTTTTGTGAATCTCGACGGAGTTTTCGTGTGGCTCTCGCACTCAGGTTTCCCACACTATCGCTCGTCGACATTCACCGAGCATTGCTGCTCAAGTATTCTGGTGTTGACGCACTGTCCCCGGCAGCGGCGCCAAAAAGAAGTACCCACTTCTTTCTGAGTGCGAGAGCCACACGAAAACTCCGTCGAGATTCAGAAAAAGCCGACAAAAAGAAGTTGTCGGCTCCTTATGTAATAACCCACCAAAGGCTAAAACTGCAGTATGGTGGTAAAAAGATCGAACCCACAGGGACAGAGGCAACACACAGAGTAAAAGTGTCACGTTTAACAGACTTTTGTAGAGTTTGAATTCTAGGCGACTGTCACTCCCAGATGTACTGCAGTGCTCGACTCGGAGGCTCGACTCGGAGGAGGATCTCGACTCGGAGGATGCTCGGAGGATGCACGGTACAACGTGGTCACTCAACACACACACACACACACCTGAAAACTGGCAAAAGCACAACTCGGAGGTCGGTCAGGACCTCCGCTTAGGATTTCAGGAGGAAAGTGTCTCAAAAGTTCACTCAGAGGTTCTGCAGGTAGTGACTCCCACTCCGGCTTTTACTGCCCTCCCGCCAGGAACTAGCGTAGGGTATCCGACCTGGACTTCCCACTTCGGAACGAAGCCTCTTCATACGCCGTGGACGTCACCCTCGACTCTCACACCAAACGCAGGGAGTGCAGGCCCGACTGAGAACTTGACTGAGACCCAATCCAATAACACACACACAACCTGAATTGCAAACCAAGGCTTACACGAAGTAATAAAACTTCACATTGGCATTCAGGGGAAACTTCCCGTAGGAGTACAATCAGGATATGTCACTCGAAGGAGTAAGGGGGAACTGTTCAAGTATCTAACTCGCAGCCGGCTCTCAGCATCAGAAATCACCCGCAGGTGCAGATCCGCACTACTCAAGTCTCTAACCGGGTGCTAGCTCTGAACATTCAGCCGAAGGCCTTCAACTACAACATACGGTAACTTCGCTATGCTGCAGCTTCTCTACGTGGTGCCAGGACAAAAAATGCACAAACACGCCAAGAAAGTGAGTTCCTGATCTGCACTTCCGAAACTGGAAGAGTCCCAAGGCAAAACGCCTTGATCTATTTTATACCCTCAAAGGTCCTAACTAGCACTACGCTATCCTATCTACTACTCGCAACATCTGCGCGAAACCAAACTATACTACTGCACTCGGCGGATCCGGTGCTGTGCCTCCTGCGCGCCGGACTGCTCCGCTCGCTGTCTCTACCTTGCCAGTCTTCCGACCGGCTGCGCAACCCCAGACGTCGGAGGGCTGCAGTGACTTCCGACTCTAAGTGCGCCATAGTGTCGCGCGCACCCGACAAGAAGGTTTCTAATTTCCTCGCCACTCGCCGCCGACTCCGACTGTCACCCTCCGTCAATGCCGCCGCCCGAAGCTCGAACTCCCTGAGTGTGATCCTCTCTTGAGCTGCCACCTCCCAATGGGCGTATCCTTTTAGGCAGTGAGTCACCCGCGTCGCCAACTCTTCTCGCGCCCTGCAGCTGCCTTCCACCTCTGCTAGCTGCATTTCCGCTTCCGCACGCTGGGCCCTCAAATCCGAGCACTCGGATTGCAAGTTGCGCAACAACTCCTCATCCTCCTTGCGGGCTCTTTGACTTTCTTCTAAGGCGCGCGTCTGGCGCGCAAGCTCGGCTGCTAGGATGCGGTTTTGTCTCCGCTCTTCCTGCAATTCCGACTCGATCTTTGCCCGCATTAGCTCGGCATCCGCCTGACTTTTCGTCGCCGCATCCTCCCTCTGCTGCTGCAAGGCTTGGTATAGCTTCTGTGTGACCGCCAGGTGTTGTCGGAGGGCGGTGTTCCTATCCACATATACTTGGCACCTAGAGGCCCAAATGGCCACCTTGCTCCTCGTCCTTCGCTTGATAGTCTCCACATAAGACTGCGGTTTTCCAGTACCCGCGTACTTGGATGTCTTGCGATCCAGATATCGCAGGAGTGGGACTATCTGCTCGCACAACACCCCTGTTGGCGTTTTCTGCACAGAATCCGCTTCCTGCTCTTCCGAGCTCGTCTCATCCTCAGTCTCGAGGATTTCAGTCACCACCGAATCCCTTGGCGACTCCCTGGAACTGTGGCGCGCAGCAGCTTCCGCTGCGACTGCTGCTCCACTGCCTGCTAAAATATCCAGGGCAGTGGGGGATCCCACTGCTTGAGCCCCTGTTCCGGCTCGATCTTCGGTCTCCGAAGGGGTCGACGCCGCAGTGACTCTTGTCACCTTTGCACCGCCCGCTTCTGCTGCCTGCCCTTCCGGCGCAATCTGCGCGGAAGGTGTCTTCGCTGAAGGTGCATCCGCCGAAGGCGTTCGCACACTGGTCGCCGGCCCTGTCCGTCTCGCAGTCGGCGAATCCGGCCGTCTCTCTGTTGACCGACTCGCAGTCGGCCGACCAGCAGTTGTCCGACTGGGAGTCGGATACACCCTGCGCGTCTTCACTCCACTTGGCCTGCTTGATGGTGGCGTTTTCCCAGAAGTGCCTTCCGCCGAAGACGACCTTCTGAGGGTTGTTGGCTCGTCAGCCAAACTCTCTTCTGCTTCCGGCCTGCTGTCCGGTTCAACGCGCCGTTCAGTTGGCCTTCCTTCCGCTTGTCGGTCTTCAGTCGCCCGACTCGTAGTCGGCCGACTGTCAGTCCGTCCATCTCCTTCCGAAGGCATTGGTGCCTTCTGCGCAGAGGTATTTGTCGACTTCCCTAGAATCTGCGCAATTATCTCCTCCTGCGTGGGATTCCGCCGGAGCGGAGTACGCCCGGTCTCCTCAGTACTAGTTGGCATTTTGCGTGCCCTCTGTTTTGGTCGACTGTGAGGCTCGTGGGTGGGCCGACCACGAGTCGGCGCAGCTGGCACTTCCGGCTGCTTGTCCTCAGGTCTCTCATCCCACTTCCGCTTTCGCGGAATGCGCTCACTTCGACGTTCTTCTGCTGCTCTTGCTGGGGCCGGAGCCGGAGACGGACTGGCAGGTTCCTCGTCCGGATCCGTGTCTACTTCGGCCTCCCGTGAGTATCTACCTGGATAGCTCCGTGTTAGCAGCGGAAACCGTGTCCGCTCTGAATTTGTCAAACATCCCATCGCCCGATAAAACACAATCAAGTAAGGCGAAAGATGATTGAGGGTTCCTCCTTTCTCTTCTTGCGCATGTTGGCGCGTCACCTTCCACAGGAGCCGTGCCCAATGCACTGGAGCTCCTGACAACACTAGCTCCACAAATTCTACCTGCCAACCATGCATGTAAGCGGTCTTGGTCGGCTGCAATATCTGCAGCAATGCAGTCGCGACATTTCTCCGCAATCGATCTTTGTAATCCCGTGTCCGGAAACCGTTCTTGGGATGCCTGGCAACTTTGAAGAGCTCATTATAGGAGATTTCTTCCTCCTGGAATACCTTCACGCTATCAGCCTCGAAGAGAAGATCCCCTTCCTCGCCGGCACACCTGCCCAACACCTGCGCCCAGTTACAAATGTCCCATCTTTCTGGATGTGGACGGAATCCGCGTGAGGGCTAGTGTCTCTCCTGCAGATACTCGCGCACCATCTCCGGACATGTCCAGTTCCACCCCCATAGAAGGAAATCGAGCTTCAGCCCGAGCAGCACATCTTGAAATGCGCGTAGACCGATCTGCGGCACCCTGAGTGGAGACACTCGCAGCTGGGGAACCTTCGACATTGCGTTTCCTGCACACACAAACGTTCTCCCTTTCACTCGCTCTCTCACAATCGCCACTGCGCGTCGGCCGCTCAAGCACTGACTGCTCACTCTCTCTTCGCTCACGCTCAAGTTCGCTACTCGCAATTCTCTCCAAGGTATGTCAAGATCCTCGCGCAACTCGTCTCCGCACTCTCTCCTCTCACTGCAGGTCTCTCCGCGCTTGCGCGTAATCTTGGAAGCTGGAAATCGCAAAATCAAGAATGAGAGAATGAGACTGGAGCGCAGTCTTTTCTTCTCCGAATTCAAGAACGTCCAACGTTCTTACTGGTTACAACGTACGCAGCCGGCTATACGGCCTAACGGTTCGCCCTTTGCATGCGCGAATTCACGTCTCCGCACTGCGCGCATTCGCATGCGTGAATGTTGAATTCTCCCGCCGCCGCCGCCTTCCGGACTCGAGTCCGCCGCAGGGTATACGTCGGCTATGTTGTCTTTCCCTAACCCGTCCATCACCGGAGGCGTGTCGCCGCTGGCGCGTTCCTTATCCGTCGGCGCCTTGCTGGAGGCGCACATCCAGTCGGAGCGAATTACGCCGGCGCGCATTCGTACCACTTATTTTGTCCTTTATGCCTCGTCCATTGCTGACGGCGCATATCCGCCAGCGCAAATCATGCCAGCGTATCCGGCCATCAGCGCCACGTCGGAGGCGTACATCCGACCGGCGCTTTCCTTCCATGAGCAGTCGCCAAAGGTGCTTCCGACTCTGAGTTGGTTTCCTCCCATGAGCGCGCGATTCCGCCGAAGGCGCATCGCCGAGGGCGTACGGGAGTCCTTTCCGGCTGTGAACCCTAGCGCGAACGGCGCATGTCCGGCTACGAGTTTTCCGACGCTCATAACTTCTCCGTCCCTGATCCATCTCCAACATTCTTGGGCTCGTTAGAACGAGCGTCCCGAGCTCTTTCTAATGCGACTTCAATCAACTGGATCGACCGTGTATTCCGATCGTTATGAAGGTTTTCCCTGTCCGCGCTAGCGGCGCATCGCCGAAGGCGCACTCATGGTCGGACGCCTTCAGAGGTCCGGGCCCTTCTTCTAACGTCTTTAGCAAAGCCTCCTCCTGAGGTGTCTGCGCCGGAAGCGTAGCTTCCTTATACGCTGGAAGCGCGTGAGTAGGGACACCTCAGAAAAGGAGCTTTTGCCGAAGGCGCCGAAGACATTGGCGTTGGTACATCCGACTACGCGATTCTTCGTGACCTCGTGACGATCTCATCAATCCACTCTATTTAACGTACCCTTTTCTAACTACAAACACTGCTGCGGTACTAGTTTTCTAAAATTGTTTAAATTCTGCAAAAAAACAAAAAGTGTGTTACCACAGTGCTGATTGGCGTACTGCAATGCCCGTTAACTTCCGATATGTCAGCCTGCGAAAGTCAGTACTACCTTCCTTGACTCGTTATTGAAACTCCAGCTAGTTATGGAAACAATTGAAGGTCATTATAAGCCAATACAGATTGATAGTCTTTGATACATGAGAAATCTAGATTGACTAGAACTGAAAGTTGGAGATTAGCTTTCTTAAGCTTAGAGTGCAACATGAGAAATGTGAAAGGAGTGTGATATACAGTTCACTAAAACTATGTTGCTTAGTGAATCTTCTTAGGGTTTGATTATCAGGAGAGTTGCATCAACTTTAGGGCCTGACTTTTTCCAAGTCAGGCCCTAAATTCAATAATAACTATCTTATTGAGAGAAGAACACAGTTGGATAATTTTTGTTATCTCCTCTCTATCATCCTGTACTGAAGGTTGAAAGGAACTTTGGAACTTTGAATTGTTATGGACAGGGAAAAACACATGATGCAGTATCACGTTGGAATGCAATAGCCTCAACTTGTGGCTGTTTACTTGCGTAATGGATACACAGGGATGCAGGACTGCAACAGCAAAGAAAGTTGACATATGGTGAATTTGTGTCTTGTTTATTATCAGACTTTAAGATACAGAAAAAGTACACGCGTACATCTTGCAAAGCGATAACATGTGACAAATTTCACAAATATTGCTAATCTATCCTCATATCTGCTTGTGATAAGATTTATTTAATCAAAGCTTCTGGCATGATCTAATCCTGGCAGGACAGCGAGAGAACTGAGTACTCATTGATAAAATATATTTCGATCGCTGGAGAAGACTGAGTTGCGAATATGTTTTATCTTGTTGCAGAAAAGAGCTTTTCTTGATTTTAGTTGTTTCATCGTGATTGTAATAAAATATATAGAACAGCGAATGATATCTGTACATATCAATAGGTTTGAAATATTTCAGTAAATCTCAATGAAAATCCTGAGAATATACAGTAAATAAAATAAGTCTGGAATTCATTGATATTAAGTTCTCAATTGACAAGTCGCAGTCTTCGAGACAATGTGAAGTAAACTGTTTGTAAACCAGTTCTAGATGAAGGAGCCAAAAGATAACAAAGTTTGGTACACTACATAAGAACACATTATAGGATATAATGCTCCATATCGGATTTGAAATAGTCGGGAAGATATCCATCTCCTTCTCTGCCACTTGATTATATTCTCTATCGTCCCCAGACAGTGTCAATGACTTATGACTTGATATACATATGTTCTGAAACAGGAAAAGACAAGATATAAGGTTACCAAGCACTTCACTTGTAGATTGTGACACCTTATTGTGAAAACAGCTCTCCGCCCAATCCAGGTGCACGCTCGCTCGACTTTTCAGTTTCAGTGTAAGTTCACATTCACAGTTTGGGTAACAGAAGTGTTCTCAAAACTTGCGCCATTGGATTTGAACCAGTTTAATTTCTCCGCATCGGTCATATTCTCGATCTGAGATGAAAATTCGACTGCATTTGGGGATTTGAGAATCCATGAGCCTTTGGCTGAATCCTCAATGAACACGAGACCTGTAGGTTTGGCTTGGTTCACGCACTTAGTCACGTCGGAAGTCACTTCACCAAGCAGCGAGCGGCGTCTGCAGCTTTGGTACCATTTGCCAGATGTGTAGGCTCCACCAACGTGGCAGAAGTTTCCCCTCTCGGAGCCAACTGGGAGGCTGTCACAACGGCCGCCTCTGTAGACGAGGCTGATCTTGCAGCTGTCCATGTCTCTAAACAGAACCGAACCCCCGAAAGGAGCGGATGTGGAGGAGCAACTTTGACTAGAGATGCCAGAGAATGTGTATCCAAGCCCGTTACAAGCTCCAGTGTTAACAAAAAATGTGATGTCCACGGCGCCAACCTTGCTGGACAACCCGAGGACAATGGACACCATGAGGTACATCTTGGTAAACGCTCTGTTCTCTTCCATTTTCGAGCAAGGCTTCTGCAAAACATACAGCAAAGGACCAGATTTTCATTCCAAGATGTACGACACGTCACTGGCAGTCCTATCAAGAGCATTGGTATTCCGCCTCAAGACTAAAACTATGTTTTCCAGCCTCCTGAAATTATGGTATGGTGATCACTAATGTGTATATATTTCTATATGATAGGCCTAATCTACACTTCGACACCTAGCATAACTGGATCACTTTAGAATATAGTTCATAAGCTCATAAGAATTATTGGAGATTCGAAGGGGAGAGACTTAGTGAAATTGAGAAGAAAACCATCGATAGCGGTACAAGGCCGAGGCCAACGTAGACCTGATGACAACAGCCCGAGATGCAAAAGAACTGGACGGAGCCAGTCTCTCTGGTGATGAATGGAACGACCGACGAAACTAGATTGGCAATGCGTATGTCGAAGGTTGTTCGTAGACTTCAAGCTCATAGAACACACATCGTAAACATTACCTGAATGGCACGGCAGAAAGGACACCTCCGGAGGTGCACGTACAATTTCGTGAGCACGATCTAATGAGGTGTGTGCTCCCTCTCAGTCCCCGCAGATAGATGGGATGCATAAAACAGATAAAGCTAATGTCTTTATATACTTGAGTAGGAAACTAAGTTATTTTCTCTTCATATCAAGATAATGTCAGGAGTGAGGGTCAATGCTGGTCTTGTAACTATAAAGGTCACTTCTGCAGGTTGGTCCAGATTCGGAGCGCTTCACCTGTGCGCTCTTTTGGGGTAAAAAAGCAGAGTCTCATAGATCGCCTCATCCTTATAATGAAAGAATATGGCTTTTTCTTTTGTTATACCAATATTTGCTGTATGCAGACGACAGTGAAAGACACTCTCAGTGAAAGACACTGTGGTCTGTCTATCAACCTCACTTACGAGAGGTTGATAGACAGACCACAGTGTATGGTCATTCTTAGAAAGCTTTTATCGAATGAATTCATAGCGCGAGTAATTTCAGAGCGGCGAAGAAATGGGCACTATGCGTCAATTTCAATATATAAGTGGGAAAATCTAGCCTTAAACCCTAGAAAGTTTATGTTGAGAAACCATTTGACTCTGTCACAAATATACATTGGAGTGACTTTGTGCCTTACTGTTACATGATGTCCAAACGAATTGGAGTGCTGGCATGATAGACTGAGTAAAGGAGTAACCATTTTATGAGATAAGAACCAGACTTGGTCACGTTCTTAATTTCAGTTACTGTTGTCCGTTGACTACATTGAACAGATTGATCCTTGTAGATCGCGTTGAGAAGTGAACACCTTGTCAACGAGGCAGGTCGATACGATGTACCTTCTATATAATGTGATTGTTTTCCAGGACTCTATGGAGAAATATCTCCAGCTTTCTAGTCACGCTTAGCTCTGCCCACAAAACATTGTTTATTCTTAGTTGAGGGGATTTCCCTTCTCCACTTTTTCATTGCTGGCGAAAGTAGTGTACTGCGATTGCATATTGAGATGCTTACATATGCGATTCTGAGTGTGCTCATCTTCTTAGTTTGAGTGAATGACCGACCGTATCTTAAGATGTTACCAGCTCAGTTCATAGTCAGGAGGGGTCCTAAGAGAACATACAATAATCTTTCTATGAAGGTGTCATGCATGCATGTAAGGCTCTTCACTAGAGTCACCGGAACATCTGTTTTGCTTGTTCTTAGTTGCCTCTAAAACACTGAGATGCAGAAAAGGGCTATTGTTTTGAAAACTCTTGGGAAGGCCCTGCAAATACCCTACTTCGGAAGGACTAAAGAGCATAGTAAATCTTCCCTCTACTTCTCAGTCATTCTCCACTGGCAAAAAACGAGGCCGTTTCAATCTCCTTGAACGCTACTAAAAAAGCTCCTGCAATGTCCGATCTAAAATCTTCGATTCATCTGGCGGTAACTCTGCCACTCATAGGTGGCAGCCATCTCACCAATGACATGCATAGTGTCTCGTATCAAGTCCACTCTCTTTTGAAGTCAATCCAAGTGCCGAAGGTTGGAAAGATACAATTTTCTCCTTATGAAGTCGTTACTTCTTTTCTCAGTCTATCATATATTCAGATGGCCCTTGTTTTTTCTAGCTGTTCAAATAAACTCGGTTAGATCTCTTCATCCTTGGCAATGTGCACCGACCTCGACCCGGGCTGTGAGTTCAGGAATTCGCGCCCTCTGGGCCTCGTGGAGAGTGCCAAAGGGGGGGTGGTAAATATTATGCCCGTTGTCCGGTGAGAATATAGAGTACATCTTGCAAAGTGACAATACATGCCAAAGTCACACCTCTGTGAAGTTATCAGATTGTCTGCTTGTGGCAGAAAGATCATATAAATTGAAGCTTGGGGCTGGAACTCATTTACCCTGGATTTAAAGTCAGATGCTCCTGCTAGGTCATACTTAACAATGAACGTCAGTTCAAATTGACTTTCGTCGTGATAACGTCGTCGTGTGGAAGCATCGAAAGAAATGCCCTTGGCCTTGAAGCCGTTCACTTTCTCTCGACGGGCCACTTTCTCGAATTGTGACTATAGCACTCACAACTGTTAAAGACATGTCAAGTCGGCTGGCATAAGAGAGGATGTTTTTCAGGCTCAACTTCGAAGGACCTCATGACGAAATTGAGGACCTATACATATGGGAAGTCCAAACATAAGCAAAAGCTTCAACTGGAATACCTATGAAACAATAACAAAACCGAAGTGGAGAGTTTTTCTGGTCGAACTGTACAATTGATGTTCTCGAAACAAACATCAGAAGGCAGTTTGTATCCGGGAAGACCATTTTTTTTTTATCTCGAGTTCATACAACAATATTCTCCTACATAATGACTCTTCAAAGTAGAAATTATAGTTCGCAGAGAACAGTGCAATGATAAAGATATGGGCTGCCATGCTTTCAAGAACTTCACGAGTGTGGTTAGTATGATCAGAATGTCTGCTCAAAATTGAATAATACTTTGTTCCTCTGATAGGTGGCTCCAAGCTGTCCTCCTGTGATATCTCACAACTCAAAAGTAGCAGTGAGCGATGTAGACTTTCACTGGAGTCAAGTGCGAAGGACTCCCAATGAAGAAAAAATTAAGCCTACAGTGTTAAGTGCCGACTTCTCTGTGGTGAATGTAATCTTCTATTTCTTCAGGAATATCAGGTGTTTCATATCAATAATTTCAGCTACAAAGTTAGATATCATATTTTAAATGAACATTCTTATCCATAAAAAAAAATTTAATAAAATAAACTTATTTTTCATAAATATTATCATATTATTTAAAAATTGGATTCATGTTGTCATAATTGTCCACACAGAAAATTTCTACATTATAGAATGATATAATATCAAATTTAAAAAGCAAAACATAAAAAAAAAATTTCTTTGATTCATTATTGATGAACATAATTTTGAAATAATTTCAATTTTATATTTATTTCGTAAATATTTTTCAACTTCGAGCACTTTTTTGAATTAATCTCAATGCTCCAGATTTTTTTTAGAAGGATTCTGCTTTATATATCAGAGTGCTTTAATAGAAAAAAAAATGACATCATATGCTATAAAAAAGTATCATCATTCTATCATTATATCAATTGGAGTCAAATCATTTCTGTCACTTATGTTTGAATTTTCAAAAAACGTATATTTGAAAATTTGTAATAGATCTCACGTTATCAATTTTCTACCTCAAATTGCTTTCTTAATGTTTTCTAATTGTTTTACTTGCGATATAACAGCTTTTTTCAGTGTAAAATAACTACACCAATTTAAATTCATGTCTAGTTTTAATTCTCAACTTACTTTTCATTATCAACTCATTCTCAATTAATATAAGATAATAATATATTTACTATCAGGCGAATCTCCAAGAAATCTTCATTCAATATACTAAATGATCCACATTTGTTCTGTTCCTCTTTTTTCTGAATGCAATAGAAAAACTTTACTTAAAAGATATTTTCTCCTATTACATGCCATTCGCGATAAACAGCACAAAAAAGAAAAAAAAATCCAAATCACAATTAGAATGTGATGTTGGATTGTTTTCTATGACTTTTATTTTGTATTTATATTTCTCTCAACAAGGTATTTTTCATAGAGAACTTCGGGTATTTACTAATATGATATGTTGAGTCTGTTGATTATAAATGACTCAACATATCAGATCAAAGATCCGTTATTTAAGTTAGTCATTTGATATTTCTCACAAATGTCTCAACTGAAGGACACTTATTCTACTGTCACCCAGAGATCAACGTTTTTACTTGTTATCCATATCTGGCAAACTAGCAAGATATCTATCAATCTTCAGATTTTTTTCGACTTGCTCTATTGTCACTATTGCTTATGAAAATCAATTTTTGAACATTATCTTCGTGCCAATGATCAATGTTTTCAAAAAATTTGCAAATTAAATTATCTCATTTCAAGATATTTTTTTGAAAAAAACTTTACCTGTAATATGGTTAATCTGATTGTAAGATGTAATTCTTAGATTGACTAGGATAGTGTTTTATTTCTAACATAATATATAATCATAAAAAATGTATATTTATTTGAATTCTGTTTTTGAAGCTGTCTTTATTATTTATATATAATCTTTATACATAAGTCTTTCATATTTTTATTTAATATATATAATTTTTTATGTAATTCATATATAATTCTTTAATGATAAGATATTTCAAAAATTTATAATTTTTGATTTTTGATCTCAAATTTTCAGAAAAATTCCAAATAATTATGAAAATTTTATTTTTGAACTTCCAAAATTTTCAATAAATTAACAGTATGTTGTTCTAAAGTGTCAATCTAGTGAAAAATTTGCTATATATTAAGAATAAAGTTGATCTTGAATTTGATTTAATATAATTTGTAATTTGAATATATTATTTCACGTTTTTTTCCAAATTTCGGTGATTTTGGGAAACCCAAAAAATGTAAACATCCTTATGAAATCTTTTAAGATTGTGATGTAAATTGACTCAGATGATTATACGCCAGAACTGTCAAAAGTTTATGAACCGTTATTTTGATCGTTTTAGCATAAATATCATACTACGTTCATTAAGTACAAATTTCTTAGATTTTACAAAGAAATAAGCACATTTTTTGAAACAAATTATTATTTCAAATATGTAAAAATAAGGTGCATATATTTGCATTTTGGAGTTAAGACTCACAACCTAATTTAATTTTCTTCAAATGACACAACTTAAATTTGATGATAACTTGAAGGAAGTTCAAAATATGAGATTCGATGATTCCATTAATTAAATATTACGCATGCTTGAATAATAAGTAATGCTTAAAATAGTCATAAGTAAAAAAAGTGTCAATCTATCTCATTTAGCAGATGCAAAAATTCTTCTTTCATTATTGTAATCCACGAACATCTTTGAAAATCATAAATGAGCATCATTAAGCTTATCTAATCATCTTTGCTGTCATTGTACTTAAGAAACGATGACAGCAAAGATGAGATAAGCTAAACTAAACTATATTCTAAATGAAATTGTCTTTAAATGATCAAAAGAATCATAAAGATTCAATAACATCATAGCAATCAGATTTTTGATAGAATGCAATAAAAGCTCAAAATTTTTTTACACAATGATTATCTGGCTTTATTAGAGCCAAAAATACACTAAACATAGTATTTCAAACTGATTGTTTATTGTTGGGATTCTGATCAAACTGAACAATTGAAACTTATGCTTTGGAACATAGAAAAAAATATACAATGTTATATCTTTCACATAAATTTAATTATATTGAAAAAATTTTAGCTGCTGTTAATTTTTCATACTTGTAAATAAATAAAAAATATCAGTCATGACTTTTGACTTAGATAATGATTTAGTATTGTATGTGTATGAATTAGCTCATGCTACATACATGCTGCAAGACCTACAGTTATCACTTTGCAATAGAATATGCAGATCACATATTCATACCATACTCAAATATGAATTTAAGTTTATAATTACAATCTTCATATAATCGCACTATAATATTTCCAAAATCTATAAAAATATAATCACAATATATTACATCCAAGTATTATGTTATTTGAAATAAATTGAAGCCGTATTTTATGAATTTTTTTCATTATGCAAATAAAGCTTTAGAAAACTTAATTGTATTAAATATCACTATAATAGACGATCTTATTTAAAAAAATATTTATTTGATGATAAAATACACGCATTTAAATAATAGTCATGTGCATTTATAAATTCTCAAAGTTTGCAAAAACCAAAGTTAGTCAATTAGCTTTTTGATTTTAGCGTTCAATAGTCATACATATCCTATTTGTATCAGTTTGTATCAACACTTTGTATTCTAATGTAATAATATCATATATTGTAAAATTCTTTATTCTTTCTATATATCACTTTATATTAATAACCGTATAATTAGTTTGTTTCACTCTTTATGTATTAATATGAGTATATTTGTATCATTTTGTATCGATAATTTGTATAAATTGTAGCAAAACTGCTTCAATATTTTGCTTTTGTGGAATATTATCATCATGTTGTATCAAAATTTTATATCATTATATTTCAAAAATATATATAAGAGATACATATATAAATTGAACGTATAATTCATATTTTTTTAATTTTGCTTCATATATTACTTTGCTTTTTTAAAGGTAAGGTGTTGATGTTAAATCTTTTTATATTAAAATAAAGGATCCATTAATTATGTAAATTTGGATTACAATTGACAATTTTCATGACATCAATAAGCAAGTTTTTTAATCAATAAAATATTTGGGTCATTAATGCATGTCAATAAATTCATATCTTGCATTTTAAGTAAAATTTTAAACTCTATATATATTATTGAAGCTAATATGACAAACATAATAATTAGCATAAAATATTTTTAAAAATTAAATTATGTGTATGACTAAAAAACAAAAATTTAAATAAAATTTCTTTTTAAATTCAAATTTAATATTTAATTGAATATCCATTGCTATGTGTAGCAATGGATGTAAAATTTGATGTATATACTTGATACAATTTTTATACTTAAGAAAAAAGATTGTTTCAAAGAATATTAGTCAATGTATTCCAAACAACAAAAATGACGTATCACTAATTTTTACAAACATGAATCGAGTTGGCATTTGCGAAGTAGATTCTTTTGACAAAGAGTTACTGGAAGAAGAATAATCAATGCTTTCTATATTTCAGCAAACATAATATATGATATATCATTCAATGTGTAGATATAAAATCATGTTATTTTAAAGATATTAAAAAATAATAATAAAGAAAAGAAAGTAATAACAATAACAATCAGAAAACTACTTCATGATGCTAGTTTTGAGATGTAAAATGTTTTTGCTTTATTTTTTGAAAAATTTTTAATCTTTTTTTAAAATTACCTTTTATTTTTTAAAAAAAATTTAAATTTTAAAGATTGAACCAATAAAAAACTCAATATTTTAAAACATTTTCTTTTTAAATCACAAATTTTTTTTCACGATGAATTGTTAATATGTTGGCTACAACAATTAATGTTTATCAAATCATAGATATTTGATTTTCAAAAAAACAGTGGGGATGAATTTTGTAATGATCATTATTTATGATATATATATGAGTTTGTTAATAAATACAAATATTCAATCATGATGATATGAATCTTTATGTATATAAAATAATATTATCATACAAGGTATTTATAATTTGGAAGTTGTTATACTTTGTATCAATTTGTAATAAAATTTATTTTTAAATTCGTGTTATCTTGTTGACTAATATTAATGTCAAAAAAATTTGCAATAAATAATGTAAGCGCTTTACACATTGATTATTTAGTGCACTTTTAACATTTTTTATAAGTAACATATGTTTAAAACTTATGTTTTTTTATTTTTTAAAGTATTATAGCCATTCTTTTTGCTTTGATTGAAATTTAAAATTGTTAAAGAAATCCGTATTATTATCCCTAAACCCTAAACTTTTTATCTGCTAGAAGCAAAATAAAGTTACACATTAAATTTTCTTGTAGTTTATGTTCAAATAGTGTTGAAAAAACTAAGAATTCATGGTTAATCATTTGCAATTTAGACAAAGATATGATGGTTGATAGAAAATAGTTTATCTTCTCAAGCCGCATCAAGAGATGTAACATGAAATACGGATAAACTAGTTGAAATGTGTTTTTATTAAAACCTTCTCTATAGAAGTATGACATATAGATAGATGATGTATGGATGGATAATCTATGACAAAGAAGACAAGAAGATGGATGAGTAGCTTATGAGTTAACAAGATGTACTACTCCTTTGTCAACAATGGAGCTAATGCTTCAGGGATGAAATAAGTTGTCATGAAAGTCTCATGAGCAGTGTGAACTGCTCTTATGCCAGTTATGAAAGCGCAATATGTGATAAGCAATTATGCTTCCAAGTACTATGATTCACATTGCTGAAGATGAGAACTCAGAGGAGAGAAGGATGCCCATAACCTCGATGAATAATAGAAAGAAGCGAGAAGACAAAGTGATTAAAGCTTTTCATTTCAATATGTGGACAGATTAGAAAATACATGATAAAGATTCGTCTAGAAAAGTGGTCTATGAGTGACTCGCAATCTCATTATTGGCTTGGTCCAATCAATATCCACTAGAACCAACGTATCATGGATTTTGGAAATATGTTATTCAGAGAACTACTAGTAGATATGAATGTCCAAAAGGACAACTCTTTCTACCGGAGCCACCCGATAATGTTGAGGATTTGCTAAAATGACACCCCATGTGATCAGAATTTCGGTGAGATACAGTGTTGCATTGAGAATAAACTCAAAATTTGAAGTATGACATGAAGTATGACAGGTCACAGTAGTGAGGAGAGAATTTTATTAGATCAAAATTATAAATGAGAGCATACCGAACATGATGAAGGTATTTAAACCCGTCCAAAAGGATAGCTGCTAGAGGACAAGTCCATGTGTATCCCACTAACCGGCCTACCTCTTGCTATATCGAAGAGCGCCACCAATGTTAACATTCGTAGAAACCGAGTGTGTTATTTTTATTACAACTCATCCGTATGATGACTCTCCTCAAAATGCTAACGCAGCATAATAAAAGTTTATTGTAATTCTTTTGGTTCTACTATCTATCTCTCCATAATCAAAAGAGTTCATGGCTACATTTTCTAGTATAATACAAGTCCTTGTAGCGCGAACTCAAGTTATACGGAGGTCATAAATATATGTGATTTGGTATTCAAAAGCAAGATGTCAGCGGTTTCGAGAGGCATGAGAACAGCGTTCCGGTGTAAATTCAAGTCGTGCAAGTAAGAAACTCGAACAATAAGAATGTATTATTGCTATGACAAGACTGCAGAACGGGCAATGGAGTAGTGTAGTGTAGTATGGCCGACGTAGTATGGATTACGTGGTAGCAGCTGTACGTGGCGACCGTGCAGGGATGGCGCTTTATAGAGAGGGAGAGGGGAGCGGGTCGCTTGGAGGCTGCTGCTGCTGCTGCCGGGACGAACAAGACGAGAATTGTTCGAACATTTGAAGGAAAAGAACTGAATCAGATCGAAGGGCACGAAAGGAAAACGGCGAACTGGGGTCGTCGTGAGAACGCGGAGGGAGGGAGGGAGGTGGGGGAGGGAGGGAGGAGCATGCCAGTATGGCAGCGAGCCGCCACCACAACATGCCACTGCCGTCCGCGAGGTCGAGAATGGCGTCGTCTTCGGCATCGGATCAGCAGCGCGACCGGGAGCGCGAGAAGTTCTTCGGGGCGGGAGGAAGTGGGCGCGGTGAGAGAGATTTCTATGGTGCTCCTGGTGCCGGAGGAGGACGGGAGAGGGAGCACGAGAGCGCTGAACGATCCGAGCGGGGAGGTGATGGAGGCAGGGGTGGTGATAGAGGAGGTGGTGGAGGCGGAGGGTTAGACAGAGGCGACTCCAGAGATAGAGAGCGGTCGAGGTCCGAAGGCTTCTCTGTGCGTGATTCTTCTAGGGATGCTCTGAGGAATCCTTCGTCCCGGGATGATCCGGGCGTTCGAGAGTCTGTGCGCGATTCTGCTGGACGCGAGAAGGATCGAGATCGTTTTAGGGATTGGGATTCGTCGACAGAACGAGCCAGAGAAAGGGAGCGAGAACGGGAGAAAGTGAGAGAACGGGAGAGAGACCGAGAGAGGGATTCAAACCACAGCAGACAACAGCAGCTGCGACGAGGATTAGTAAGCGGCGATAGCGGCGAGGGAGATCGTGTGCCGAGCCCCTTGTTTGGAAGGCCACCTTTAGCTTCGTCCTCCACGGGAGTTTCCAGTTCTTCTCAGTCGCAGGTTAATGGGCCGCAGTCGAAGGATTCTATAAATGTCAGGGAGAGTAGGGAGACTGAGGCCAGGAGTTCTTTAGTCAGCATGGGGCGTCAAACGGGAAAGGATGGGGATAGGGAGCCGGGGGAGCTGCCGACTAGCGGTGGTAGGGCGGAGGAAGACAACTGGGGCTCTGATTTTGCTACGTCGCAAAGAGCAAGATCCTCGGCCCGGTCGATGAAGAACTCGGAGCCTGACGGAGGTCCCTCCCGCAGTCCTCCGAAAAAACGAAAGTTTTCGCCTATTGTTTGGGACTACGATGAGAAGCAAGCACGTCCGAGTAAGGTCTCTAGCGTGTCAGGTGCACCTTCGACTGCAACCTCCATGTCGAGGTTTAGTTCTGTTCAAACCACAACGCAAATATCTGTTCAACAGGTGACTACAGCTGTTCGAGCAAGTCCTGTCTCTCTTCCGAATAGCAATGTGTCACCTCCACAACCCTTATCTGGTGCCCGGGTTTCAACATCACCTGGTTCCACAGGAGTTTACGTAGAGCGGACTAGTTCTCCCAGTAGCTCACTGTCGGCTCACTCGCCACCTCGGGATGAGAACAAAGATTCTCCCATGCTTTTTGAAAGCACAAATGAGGAAACCAAAACCCCAGACACGCACATGCAGGATGAAACTATGCCTTCTCCAATGTCAGATGATGGGCCCGAGCCGGGCCAATTGCTACCTGAACACGAGAGTCCTAAAAATGAAGATGAAGAAGATGCACCCGTTCCCATCACCATTGCAGCCTCTCGCTGGGCCGAGGAATCTCAAACACCAGAAAGAGAGAAGTCTCCCCGATCAGGTGTGGGCAGAGGAAGAAAGCGACGCTCATCTAGTGTTGAGAGCGAGGAAGAACGACAGTCGCTGGGTCAGGATGGCGCACATTTGAATAGTGGGCCAAGTACTTCTCCTGAGCCAGGTGAGTACATCCGGGAGAAGTCTGATATAGGTCGGGTGAAAGAGAAAGGTAATGAGAGTGATGGGAGCGTAGGACCAGGAAGTGGCGGGAAAGACCGGGGCAGTGACTCTGTCGAGGACGGGGAGTATGAAAGGGAATTGAACAAGAGAGAGTTGATGGAGTTGGATGACGAAGATTTTGATGACGACGAAGAAGAAGAGCAGGTTCCGGAAGTAGAATCGGAATTTGAAATGCCACCCACGCCTCCTGGCCCTCAAATGCGAGCAATTGATATGCTTCAAGGATGTAGAAGCGTAGATGAATTTGAAAGATTGAACAGAATCGACGAGGGCACGTACGGTGTAGTGTACAGGGCACGGAATAAAAAGACCGGGGAGATTGTAGCCCTGAAGAAGGTCAAGATGGAGAAGGAAAAGGAAGGATTTCCAATGACATCTCTTAGGGAAATCAATGTTCTCTTGTCAATCCACCATCCATCCGTTGTAGATGTTAAGGAGGTCGTTGTCGGGAGCACAATAGATAGTATATTCATGGTGATGGAGTACATGGAACATGACCTTAAAGGTCTCATGGAAGCAATGAAGCAGCCCTTTAGTCAGAGTGAAGTCAAATGCTTGATGCTACAGCTTTTTGAGGGAACAAAGTACCTGCACGACAATTGGGTCCTTCACAGGTCGGTACTCACTGAGTCATGTCTAATGACGACAGCTAAAGTGCTGATGCTTCTCTATTATATGTAATGGTTTTGCGTAATGTGGTTCAATCTGTGTGTTTGTTTGCACGCCAAGTACATGGTAGTGTGATTCGTTCGCATAAGTAGATTTTCATTGTTAGTTGGAAATCTAAAGCTGTGTTGTTCTAAAATCCGCACAGAGACTTGAAAACCTCGAACTTGCTACTGAACAACAGAGGAGAGCTGAAAATTTGTGATTTTGGTCTGGCACGGCAATATGGTAGCCCCTTGAAGGCTTACTCGCAAATGGTGGTTACTCTTTGGTACAGGTAATTAATTACATGGAAGCTCTGTTACCACTTGATATTGATACAGCCTTCTCGCATTCTTTCAATCTACAACTAGGGTATACATGTAACCTACAAGGGCATTTTCTTAATATCTCTCCCGAGACGAAATGTTCCTGGCCACGTTCCTCATGTAGAGGATAGCGTCAACGTTAGAAACCGAAGTGGTCTCAAGTCTGTTGCTTCTTTGTGACCCATTTGGGCAGTAATGTATACAAGAGTTGGGGTGTTCTTTCGTACTGCTTGTTTACGAGGACTGTGATCACGGTCTTAAAAGTCCCGACTCCTATCGTCTCTTGAAACAGGGCACCGGAGTTGCTGCTCGGTTCAAAGCAGTACTCTACAGCCATTGACATGTGGTCATTGGGTTGCATCATGGCGGAGTTCCTGGCTAAGGAGCCGCTTTTCAACGGCAAGTCTGAAATCGACCAGATTGATAAGGCAAGCATCCCTTGCTCCTCTCAAACAAACCCCCCGCGTCAGCGATGAAAAGATTAATCAGCCGTTTAGTTAATATCTTTGGTAGGTGTGTAGTAAATAATTTATTTCTCCAAAGCATGAAGACCATGCTTGGTCTTCATGCTATGTTAGACCAATACTAATGAATAAATTTTCTGCTAGTGGATACAGATTTTCAAAATACTAGGAACTCCAAGCGAAAAAATTTGGCCTGAATTTGTAAATCTACCCGGAGTAAAGTGCAACTTCGTTAGACAACCGTAAGTTTTTTATCCCGCTATGTTTTGCTTGGTTGTCCAAGTGTTTTTCCAAGTCTTTCATGAGTTTCCTCATATTCCACTTAAGTATGCTTAGTTTATGTAATAGCTTGTGACAACAGTATTTTCAAGGCTTCTCCTTCCACATATAGTGTGGCACGTTTTTGTGGATGAGGTTTTACTGAAAGTTGTCGTCAAGGCTTATCGTTACGAGAAAAGTAGGACTTTTCACATACAGTGATTGAAAGAAGATGGAGTGTGAGAGAAACTTTGTTGGAGGATACCTCAGCATCTGAGGTCTTCTTGATGGAATGCGAATGAGTTGACCTTTGACATTTTGGTATTTTCCTCTTAATAGCTACAACCGATTAAGGGAAAAGTTCCCTCCGACAGCGTTTGCTGGAAGACCGACACTTTCTGAGAGCGGATACAATCTACTCAATGGACTACTAACGTATGATCCTAAAAAGGTAAAACGCTTGGAAGTTTTATGAACTTATCGCAACAAGCGAAGGACTAATGTGCTTTTGCCCGGAAATTGTTCTTATTCGAGGAACTATTTCGGAAATGAAAAGTTAGAAACTTCAGCATTTCCGCAGAAATTTCTCGTGAAGTTGTTGGCGGTGGCCGCTAGTCAATCTAAATTAGACCTCAGAGTTATTTGAATTTGTAAACTCCAATTACCTTAATGTTTTTATGGCTGGAAGTCGATGAAAGGGATTAAGCTTATGTTATCGTCCGCTACATTGTGCAGAGACTAACTGCAGAAGAAGCTTTGAAGCATGAATGGTTCAGAGAAGTACCATTGCCCAAGTCCAAGGAGTTCATGCCAACCTTTCCCGCAAGGAGTGAGCACGATAGGTATAAGTCTGTTCTATACTGAAACAGCGTTTTTCAGTAAAAGTAGCTGAGGTTGCTTTTATCTTTGATCACAAACTATGTAGCTTTTAGACAACTGCCTCTTTAATAGTATCATAGAGACACAAAATTGAACCTTGTTATTGTGGTCTATTTATTTTGAATAGCAGGCGACTCCGGAGGCTTATGAAGAGCCCTGACCCTCTAGAGGAACAGCGAAAGCGTGAGTTGCGCCAAGGTGAGCTCGGTGCAGGGGGTCTTTTTGGCTGAGCTTACATAAGCTTACAATTCAGGGAAACGGGCAAGTCAAGTGTGAATGAGGATGACTATGGTGGACAACTCATATCTGCTCTAGGCATGCAGATTATCTAAATTTTGAGTTCTCTTGGAAACGAAGGGGATGGCATTGTATGCTCTCGTGCATATCTTTGACTGGGAGGGCGAAACTCCTCATCAATCTTGGTGTAAGAAATGTAATATACAGAAGCTCTTCTGCACATTGTTTGGAGTTTCAAAAAGTAGGCATACATCAGGTGGTTTGAGATCATCTCCTGAGGTGGATAAATGAAGTTTAGCAACACCTCGCATCATGGCATGACTTTAGTTTGTCGAGTGACTCGACTAGTAGTTATCTATGTTATCCTGCAGTCCACAGTTGGTGGAGTGTGGGCATTATGCAGAGTTAGCATGGTTTAGGAAGTTAGAGTGTTTCTTCAAACTTTAAAGCAGCCGTAATACGTCAGTGGATGTGAGACTGGCATACATTATCTAATTTTAAGCTCCAGCATTTCTCCTGAGTTAGGGGCAGCGATGACCTTCCTTTTGGCATGTGATGATGCTGCAGAAGTGTGAGCTTCGAGCCTACTCTTTCTGTAAGAATTCACGAGGAAATTCAATAGCAGCGCAGTGTTATGCTGGTAGGCCTTGACTTCTTGTGTGGTAGTGACGCTTGGTGGTGAGTAGAGCCTGGTGGACTTGTTGCTGACCTCATCCGAAGTTGAAATCAGGAGCAGCACCCAACATACAAGGTAAACAGTCATACGGCTTTCCCAGATCTGAATAAGGCTGTTAAAATAAATTGTTGTTGGGGGTTGGCAAGTTCTGAGTACAACTCCTGGTTCAATTTAACAGAAGCCATCAGAAGCAAGCCCAAGCGTAGAATGATGGGTATGTACCTTTCGGTAAGGCAGCATCCAAGTGTTCAGCTTTGTCTATGGAAGGGCAGCTCACAAGACGTAATTTGACATGAAGAGCCCGTCTGATTGGATATAGGGCCTTTTAGACCATCTCTGTAGGATGATGACATTTATGATACTTCGTTCGACTTGAAGCTGTACATCTTGTCTTATGATCGACATTTCAAATTTTGCTTCGATAAGTCTGAGGCATCAAGGTTCCTCCTTTTTTGGGAAATTAAGAGTGGCCTGTACATGTCGTTAGAGATCAAGTGGAAGATAAATCTTGGTAAGCCATTTTCGTGACTAGACCGTGCATGATTTTCTGTGGATACAGATTTAGAATGAAGCCTTGTAACCTGAACAATTGAATTCTGCGAGTAGCGTATTTTTGTTATGACGAGATAGCCCGTAGATTGCTTAGTTTACTAGATGGAATATGCCTCGATACGCTTTTGTACGTATTTTGTCCCTTTCTAAGCTTCTTAAGAATGCTGACGTACGACCTTTTGAATTTGCAATTGGTCCTTGTTTCTACAAGGTTTACATCATTTGGAGAGGTCTCGAATATCGTGTGGAAGTGTTCATAACGAAGTTGGGGAGAATGTGACATGGTTGCCTGTAAGCTCTTAGTGGTAAACTGTGCAGAATTTGTCCTGTCGTATCAGGTTTAGAGGAAGAGATCGTAGAGATATGCATGATCGGTGCTCAATTGTCATGCATTCCCTTCTTTAGCTGTTGCGAAAGAGTTGTTCAGCGATCTCGAGAGCGATCTCTCGCGGTTCGTCATTTTGTCACCAAGCAAGTGTGTACCGGGAGGTGATCGTTTCCAGTATGGGGACTGCTGCCTTTCGTCGTTTATCTTCGGATGGTAGACCCCTTTGCGGATCTGGGCGGTTTGGGAAAGACTGAAGGGAAGGGGTCGTCCATTGTAAATTCCAGTGTGATACGCAAACTGTCAATTTTCACCTATGCACAAGTCTCTGAAGCTTGTTTGGCCCGGAGAATAATTTCTTGGATTTTGAAACTGTTAAATATTGAATGATTTCGCTCTCAGAGCTTGTTATCGCCGTTGTTTTATGTGAGAATGTTACGAACCCTTTTTGCAGATGCACTGGATTGGGTCAAGGTTGAGATGTGCTTACTACACAATTCTACCGAGAAAACAATCGGTTTTGGAGGTACTTGTTCCTTCCGGTCACGAGTGTACTACGACGCATATGGTGAGTCGAAATATGCAGTACACCTGCAAATGTTGTCCTTCCTTTTTTCCTAGAATTTTTAAGTTGTACTACATCGGAAGTTTTGCCAGGACAGTTGTTCGTCGGGAAGATACTGTTCGAAAATTACAACCGCCCTGCTCAAGGCTTTGACAACTTTTATGTCTCGGGTTGGTTTATCTTGTATATTATCTCCATGTTTCTATCTCGTAAGATCTTCAATCCGTCACTCATCACTCATGTACAACCCGAAGTTTCATGGTCTTTGTTTACAATAATCACAGAGCTCACACGGCCCCGCCCATCAGGTAATTTTATAACTTTTTCATTAGTTTGGAATTTCACCTTCAGTTAATCTTGTTTAATATACTGTGAAGGACGAGGTGATGCAACATCTACCTTCTGGACTGAACCTGCGTAGGCTCATTTGTCTGCTTTGTTGTCGTCATTTGCTGAGATAGTGAAATTGCTTCGATGTTTTGAGCAGGCATCAGCAAATTCGAGCAACTGCTTCCGATGTTAAAAGAAGAAAGAAGTCAGTGATATTAGTGAGAAAATAATTTTACGATAATACATCTAATAATGCGATTGTTATGGCTTCACTGCTGACAGGTCTTTTTCCCAGCGTAGATGCTTCGATCTCTTGAGAGCCTTTTTTAATTGATAGTGGAAGCTTTTCGTGGAGGCAAGTCATATGGTTGGAGAGGGGCAGTAAATTTGTGTCTGCGTTCATCTTCCTCACGTCGTTGCGTGATGACCAAATGTTGATTAATGTTAAGATCTTTTCGTCATGATCTTATCATCAATCAACATCAATCAATATTTGGTCATCACACAACGACGTGTCAGCCCAAGGCATGTTAGCTCAAGACGTGTCAGAGGCAAAATCATGTGAAATATCTGGGAAAACTTACCAATTAACTTCATTTGTTTTGTAGATTTTTGACGGTCCCGTTCTTCGCGAGATAGAGGACCCTCAACAAGAGACACTGACGATGAGTAGAACTGCCTCTGTTTCAGCAACAGTGTCAAGTGGATTTCTCAGTAGGGCTCTTCTTGAACGGATTAGAATTATTATCGTGTTTATTGGAGTAGAGACTTGTACGACGGAGGGTGGGGTTGGTTTCTTGTCGTAACATATTCTATGAAAGTTTTGTCCCACAATGAGATTAGCTCTCATGTTCTACTATTCTGCTTGTTTATCACCGCTACGGGTAACGAAAGGAAGAGAGTTGATACCTTGCTCGAAGGAAACTTGGCTATCCAGGCTAACTCTCAAGTGTTTTCAATGTGGTCATTTCGCGCATCCCACCAAGTTCCAAGTGGTAGGTTCTTGAAACTTGGTGAAAGTTGAAAGTATGTGGGTAGTGAATGGTAACGGTGTGAAGTAAAGTGTACGGTAAGTCTTGTTGGATTGAAAATTATCCCGAACCTACATCCACGCTACCTGTTAGTAAACGGAACTCGAGGCTTAGCTCGTCGTGAAGCTTACAGAGGTGTTCTGTACACCCGCTTCGGGATGACAAATTACACGCTACAATTTTTTATCATCAGTACATGCTCCTGTACGGAAAACAAGAGTTATCTGGTTACACATCACAATCATGGTAAAAGATCAAGCCCGGGGACCCAAGCAATAGAATGGTAACTAAATATGTCTTTTTTATAACAACCTAGATAAAAATGAATGAACTGCATCTAAGAATAGAAATTTTCCATAATATTGATATGGAAATATTATAAATAATGTCAACATTATGAGCAAAGTCTAAGGTATTCATAACTAGAAAAAGTAATAAATACATACTCTTCATTTTCAATGTATACACCTTCACAAAATTTATAAAGAAGATCACTCTTATCAATATTAAGAAAACGTCACATATTTTACAAATACGTACATTCCTATCAATATTAACTCACTTTATTGCGTCAATTCTAAGCCTATAAAATAAAGTTCTATGTCTAGCAATAATATGACGCAAGGACTCAAGATTCCCGCAAGTAGACAATGTTGTTCACAATAAACAAGTATAGGATTCATGTGAAGTTGATAAAATTGCATCTTGGAACCGCGCTTGCTCCAAATAATGTTCAGAAACTACTCTTTTAGACGTTCACGTAGTGCTATAAGTTGCAAGTTACATCACATTCCACCTCAAAGATCAAGTTATCACATCCGCTAATCATCCTTTGGCACGCGAGGCACTCAAATGTGTTATGAGTAACGCGAGAAGCATCAAAAGATCTCACCCTTCTGATATAAGTTATGGTCAAGTATAGAACTTCAGACTTTAGAGGTAAATAACTTGTTTCAGCAAAAAGAATAGCATATGAAGTTTAGTTTCTCCCCCCCCAATTCTTCTTGTAGAAATATCTTCATCATCCTGTCCACACGCTCCCAATTTTTCTTCTTACAACCAGAAGCCCACACTTGGGATCCATATAATACTATTGGCAACATTAAACTTCTAAATAAAAATTTCCTAAGATTCCAAAACACGAGATGATTCATTCTATATCGATTTAGCAATGAATATAGATCTTTGTAACTATCTTTTACACGCAAAGTGCACAACTATAATCATTGGAAAAATCAATGCCTAGATATTTAAAACTCTTCAACTCTTCTAATTGTAGATCCTTGTAATAGAGGAAGAATTTAGCTCTAGTGCCCACTATCATGACTTTAGACTTCTCAATATTTAACTCCATTTGATTCTCGGTATAAAAGCTAGCCAAAGTGTATAGGTGTTTATGTAAACTAATTGCATCACGTGTTAGTAATATGATATCATCTGCATACAAGAGAGCTTTGATAACAAAGTTTCCAAGCTTAACACCTTCATTATCACATGCTTCCAACCACTCTTCAATATCATCTATAAAAAATCCAAATAGAGTAGGAGAGAGAGTACAATCTTGAATCACTCTAAGGGTACTCAAAACCTCTTCAATTTGAGAAGTGTTGATCATGGCTCGAACAGAATGGTATAACGTGACCACCACTGCTAGAAGATCTGATGGTACTCCAATAACTTGCAGCCTTTACTATAATAGTTCACGAGGTACGATGTCAAAAGCTTTCTTAAACTCAATGAAGGCGCAAAACAAAGCTTTTTCATTGCCCTTCGACTTCTCCCATAAAACACGCAAGGCCAAGATATGATCAATGGTGTTGTATGTAGGGCAAAAATCTGCTTGAAACCGCGCTCTCTTTCGATGAGATTTAATCCATGTGCTCAACTTTGACTCCATCAATTTGCCAAACAACTTTAACAAAAACACTACTCGTCATGATAATGCGACAGTTTGTCACCAAGTACTTACTTCTTGACTTGTGAATAGACACAATCTTACGCAAAGATCAAGTTGAAGTAAAATCATACATAGCAGCATTCTCTAACGCTTTAGTGAGTATTGGTCCAATAACATCTCCTCACCACTTCAAAAGTTCAACAGAGAGACCATTCAAATCCTCTGATTTACCATTTGCTAATTTTCTGATTTGAGTTATCATATTTGATTTAGAAAATTAGCTAAATGTTCCTTCACAACAAGGTATTGATGCAGCGTCGGGAAAGAAATAAAGCTTTTCAGCAAAGTCAATTAAAATCTTGGGATCAAGAGTAGATTTAGAAGAACGTACAGTCAACTGTCTCCAAAAAGATTTGGGATTCTTCATCAACTCATTTGTCAAGAATTCTTACTTCGTCCTCAAAAAATCTCGTTTCTTAGACTTCACCAAGTCTTTGTAAAGCCTTGTCAACATAAACCGACTTTGGAGATCCAAAGACTTGTCAACTGATCTCATACTTGCTTGCTTACAATCAAAGTCAAACCATCAATTGCAAGAAAGCCCCATAGCTCTTCGATCCTTATGCCGCAAAAAGAACTTAGAAGTAATGTCTTTGAGCAACTCGGTTAATTGCCCAATCCCTGTATATGCATCAAGGCTCCATGAAGTGTGGATCAAAAGATTTTGAAAATGTAACATGTAATGCTATTTCTTACTAGGATCTAAACAAAACTTGGGAGAAACTAAAACAGAATGGCATGTAGAGAGAGGGATTATTTTTAACAACAAGAAAGTAAATAAGAGAGTTGCATGATCTGATTTTGGCTAAGTATAGAATATCAAATTTTGAAATAAGAGAGCTATTAATGGCCGAGGATAGAAGATAATCAATAGTTCTAACACCTGTAGAAGGAAAACACGTATTGGAAAGGGAGTTGGGATAGAGAGATATCATTGAGAACTTTCAAATTGCATGTGGCTCCAAAGGTTAGAAAATGTTATGTCAAAGGATTCTTATAAGTATCAGAAGAGTATCCAGAGCACATATTATCTTCAAGTTCTTCAAAGGAGGGAGAATTGAAGATATTATCAACTTGGGTAAATTATGCACAACATATTCGAGCATTGAAATCTCTAACAAGAAAAACTTAACCTTTAATCTGATAATTGAGAACATCTACTATAAGTCGATGAAATGGTTGACTCTGATTGCAAGTGCGTGTGGAGTAGATAGACATGAACAATGGTGCAAAGTAACAATCATTTGAGATAGCCTCAATAGCGCAATAAAATTTGACTCATAGTGCTGATGACTTAACATAAGTATCTAGATTATTTAGCAAGTCGTAAGAAGGTGATACTTTTTCATTTGGACCAGTATTTCCTCATCATTAAAGTCAAATGGCTTTTTGGAAACTAAATGTAAACTTAATATTGAATGTTGAAGTGAATAATCAACTTTTTTTGCACAACTAATAACCAATTTTTTTGAAAACTCCCATAAATAATAAAACATCACAAAGATCATAAATCTAAAATCAAAAGTTTAAGATTTTTTATTGATAGTCAAAACACTAGAATAATTGATTGAAGAAAAATTGACATTTTGAATTATACATGGTATAATTCAACACATTTATCTTGTTCATAATTTTGGAAATATTGAATAAACAGGTTGATGGAAAATTCTAAGAGGTTGATCTTTGGTTTACTTCATCAATCATGTCTTTTTTCTTCTTACTTTAACAGATTGAGCTCAATATAGATGATTAGACAATCTAATAATTGATTCCTCTATATTTTTTAGAATTTTTTGAAAATTATATATTTTTTGTCCTAATTTATCATTTATTATCTTTAGAAACTAAAAAAGCCATGTTGAAAATTGAAATTCATTAATTGTGAATCAAGACTTTTTCTATTTTAGCATACTTCTATTTGAAGAGAAATAAATGTTTTTCTTCATCAAAACTTGTAAATTCGAAAAAAAGTTGTGACTTTGATGAAATCTTTTTTTCACATTTGAATTTGACATTTGAAAATAGTTTATAATTGACTGATAAATTTGTGTCCGAAAGAAAGTGATTAAATTTTTTAATTATTGAATATAGCTTATAAACAAAGCATAATCTAAAGGTGAAATCATGCTGTAAAAGATCTTGAGCTTTATAAAGTTCATTTTATAATAATACAGTATGAAATTTTTGGTAATTCATATAATTTATTACCATGTTATGCAAAAAATGTGAAAATTTATTTATACCAATATAATTCATATTCAGCTTAATGAATATATTTAGTTATAAAATTAAAATGAATGATCAAATTAGATACTCACATCACTTTGAATGAAACTATTATTCTTAAAAAACGCTCTATATTCTTGGTCATCATGTACGGTTATAAAGTATAACCAATAAGCTTTTCTCTATCTTCATAGCCAACGTGCTTAAAAGCTCTTTCTCGAAGTGCTTTCATACAAATGAACTAGAAGTTATAAAATGGATGTAGATTAGTCCTCATATGCTATTCTTCTTGCGGAAACAGATTGTCTACCTTTTGAGGCTGAAGCTCTCTTTTTGACTATCACTTACGTCAAAAGAGTGAGATCTGTTGATGCTTCTCGACTTACTTTTGAAGCTTTACGTGCCACACGTCCCAAAGGGTGGTTTGCAAATGTGGTGACTTGATCTTTGAGGTGGAATGTGATTGAACTCGATTGGAATTAGCAACCTATTGTACTATGCGAGCGTATCAAGGAGGAATTTTTCAGCATTATTTGGAGCAGACGAGACACTAAAATGGAGTTTTATCAACTTCATGTGAATCCTATGCTTGTTTATTTTCAGCAAGGATACATACTTGCGGAGATCTCTACTTCTTTACGTCATATTATTGCTAGGCATAGAACATGATCTCATAGTCTTGGGATTGAAGAAGCACGTTGGTTGAACATTGATAGAAGTGAACGGATTTGTAGGCTATGTGATGGAAGAAAAGTTGAGTATGAAGAGCATGCATTTCTTACTTGTACTAGATATGTAGAGATTAGAGTGCATCATAAAGTTGTTGTTGAGAATTTTTATTCTTTGCTTCATCTACAGCCTTATGATTTAGATTGTTACATGAGAGATGTTATTAGTTACCGCTCTAGTGCTCTCGGCACTAGCTAGGGGTTTTTTTTTGGTTCTCTTCTAGGTTGAAGTTGGATTGTTTGTATTGTGTTTTTCAGCCTTTTGACCATATGGGTCCCTCGGGCTTGGTCTATTTACCATTTACCATAGTAGAAAATCTAACTAGAACAATTTATAGTTAGACAAATCATATGCAAGATTTTAGCTAATTTGATCATAATTTGTCCAAGTCATGAGTTACACACTAACAATCTGCCTATTGATTCATGTATTAGAGTATTTAATTTCCACTAACCATATATTTTACATGCAATAACTTCTGGAAGTAAATCTACAACATAAACTCTCCTATACTATAAATTAATAAAATCTAAGCCATAATCTATAATGAAAAGTGTAAAATATATATAGTAACTAGATATGTATTAGGTCTAATTACTTGTTCTACCTTGCAAAACTTAAAATTTTAATACAATGACTCTGAAAACTTTTCAAAGAAATCATTTTGTTAAATGCATTCCTTGATTTGATTTAACTTCAATCATTTACGCTCACAGTACTAATAGAACAAAATGATATTGGATGTCAATATGTTTCACTTTACTATCAATAATTTGATTAAATGCAAGGTGAATGACACTTTGACTATCACAATGGAGACTAACAATATATTGTTTTAATCTCACCTTCATTATAAGTTTTTCAAACCATATTGACTCATTTGTATATTTTGCTAGAGCTACATATTCTACTATCGTAGCTAACTTACAAAGACATACATCTTCAAGTGTGAAGACATATCTTATTGTAGACTTTCCTTGCTCTAAATTTTGCTCATAATCAACCTCTCTATAGTCAATCAAGGATTTGGCATGGCTTAAACTGTCATCAAATATTAAGCCAACATCTTTTATACCTTTTAAGCATTGTCTAGATTATCATCAAACAATAAGTCAAAATCTTATGTATTTTTTAGATACTTAATACTCCATTTAACTGCTTCTCATGGGATTTTATACGGGTTGAACATGTATTTACTTACTTTGCATGTAGCTACACTAATATTTAGTTTGGTACAAATCCTCAAATACAGAAGACTTCCTATTGATTTATCATAAGTAATTTTAAATATAGTTTCTTGATTCTCATGAGTCGTAGTACATTGAGCATCAAAAAGTTTGAAATGACATGTCAATGAATAGCTCATCAACTTTGCATTACTCATGTTAAATCTTGCGAGCACTTACAACGTGTTCTTGTTTTGACGCAACTAAAGCTTCCTTCTCTTGACATCTTTCTTGATATTCATGCCAAGAATCTTCTTAGCGTTGGCTAAATTTTTTAACCAAATTTCATCCATCAATTGAGCTTTGAGCTTATCTATATCAAATTAAAATTTTAGCAAGAATAAATATTTCATAGGCTTACAAAACTAGAATAATCTAATCAAAGATAAAATTACTAACACGTTACATGTAAACACATGGATTGGAGATGTTATGTGCAAATCCAAGTACTTTCATAAATTCATCAAAACGCTTATTCCATTCTTGAGTAGATAGCTTCTATTAAGTGAAATATTTTTTATATTTGTGCTTGCTTGTCTCACACATTTTTTACAGCTACTTCACCAACATCTCACTTGCAAGCTAGAGACTCTTAACCATCTTGCTCACCTTATATCACATCATTGAGATTCAATTAGTAGTTTAGTTGAATCAGAATATTTAGAAGTGGATTGACTAATTTTGCCTAATAATATAAAATTTTGATCATACTAAATTTTCCTAGGTGATTTTTGCATGTTTTTGTTACAATTTTAAATTGAGAAAGATATCTAACAGTTATATATGATTTTTTCAAAATTTTCTAATTTTATTGTTGGTAGATTTTTACTATTTCACGTATGAAGAAAGTAGATCATCAAGAGATATTTGTTCACATGAACTAAATAATAGAATAAATAAACTAAGTCTTCAATATTTGAAATAAAATCAAGTTTTTTTCTTATTTTAGGTCTAAATCTAATATTAGTCAAAGTATGTATGACTCTATGAAATATATGAATCTATAGAGATACAATTGCTTTAATTTAACAAGGTTGATCATTTCAAATGATCCTTGACACATTTGATGTGTAAAAAGAACTAAAGAATTGTCAAATGTAATAGATTTGATAGGAATATGCACTATGAAGAATCCAAGTAGTATTGATGATGTGCAAAAGACACAATCATACCATCATGGAGGAAAATCATCCATAGACAATGCTTCATTAAAACTAGATTTTGTTACATTTTTTGTATGAAGAATCACTTGCTTTTGACTTAGATTTGCAATCTTGCTTCATGTGGCTTTTCATACCATAACTCCAACATGTAATGGTTTTTTCAACTTAAGATCTTTCTTTAGATTTGGATCTACCTTTAGATCCATCTTCCTTGCCATCACTTTTGTCCTCTCATTCTTGTGATGGTCCACGAGTCACATACAGTGTCATATTCAAAGAACTAGCCGATATTGCAGATGTCATCAACTCATTTTGCATATTGCTAGTCAAGAAAGCACTAATCATCTCATTGTAGATGATAACTTTCTTATCACCGTGATCTAACACTTGTGTAAGTGACTGAAACAACGATGACAATGAACTGAATAAATGAAGAGCTTTGTGCTCATGACATAGATTTTTTTTCAAGATTAATAAAATTTGCAGTAAGATCATTAAATGCATCAATATGATATAAATTTTTGCTATTTGAATTTTTGCTATTTTCTATTCCATTTTCAAAGAAGCAAGAAAAAAATTTGAAAGCTACTTCTGATGATATTGCTTAGAAAGCATTCTAAACAAATCTTCACAAATCTCATGCTTTCTTAGTTGTTTCAGCATGAAAGTTTGAAGGTACATGATTATTGTGCTCATTGTTTGCTCTTGAAGTTTCTTTTAATAATCTTCATTGATTTTTTTTACTTAGATTTCAATATCTTTTCCAATCTAAATGACTTAAATGCATACTTGATTTAACATACGCAAGACATATTCACTTCGTACATCAAAATTTAGAATGTTAAACTTATATTTGCCATACTTAAAAAAATGCAATGCTTACTTTTCTTCTCTTGATTGGTCGTTAAATGTTGTGGATTGATGACAATAGCTTCCACGTTTTTTTAAATGTTTCAAAAGGTATAATAAATCATTTTGACGTCTCGATAAGACTCTTGTGACCAGCAGTTTGTCTTACACATCTTAAAAAGTGTAATATAAGTTTCTTGACGTGTAAACAAAATGCTCAAGAATGTAAACCCTAGATTTTGTTAAATGGCGGCAGTCAAGTGCTTCAAATTTCTCTTGAGATGCAATTTATTGTATAACTTATTTTTCATTCAACAAAAGTCAACAATTTTGGTATTAAATCAGAGATTTTTTTGTGCTCTTCAAAATGGAATTATACTGACTTTTTAATTTTGAGTATTTGCAACAAAGTTGCTATCCAATCATCGCAAGCACTATATGTTTCACCTTGAAATCTTCAAAAATTTGACCACTTATAACTTCATTGCCGCAACTCAACTTGAAGCCGAACTGGTTTCGAATCAAATATCTCTTCAAACTTTTAACAACACAACCTAGTCCATGTACTCACGTCCAGCGTTACATTTTTTTAAAAAAATTGACTGATGTAAAAGCTTGAGCAAGCTTTCATGACAGCCTACATAAGAATACTTCAAAAACTTCAAAAAATCATAATGGTTCAGTCATAACTCCGTTTTTTTAAAAGTTATTTTAAAATGATAGAAATCGCAATGTCTCCAACATGAATTGACTTAAATATTAATAAAAATGCATCATGCGCCAACTCCAATATACGAGCTTCTTGTCACAAAATCATAAATATTTTATACAATTTTTTGAGAACACTCAATACCGTTAAGATTTGCTTTGATAACACTTCTTAGAAAATGTATTGTTTTCTCAGTCATTATGACCGAGTAGAAAGTATAATAAAAAAGCTTTATTCTTTCCCCATAGAAGGAGTGAGTACAAGCTTTTTCTCTCTTTTAGTGATTGCGTACAAATAAGCTAGAAGTTCCAAGATGGGCTTAGATCAACTACTTCATATAGTCTACTATATGAAGTAGCCCTCCCCTAACTACAACAATTCATAGTTATACATCTCATATGCAACAATTAACCTAGTCATGATTAGCCCAAGACAAGATTTAAACCTTGACAATTATTAGTTTTAGAATCGTCTTTTTAATAGTACAAAGTTGATTTTGAAACTTCTTTTTTAATCTATAGTAAATTTTCACTCAAATATAAATAACTAATTTAAATTTCTAAACTTCCTATCATCACCTGAATTGTATTGAATAAAAAATATTATCTAATAAAATCATAAATATTCAAAATGTTCTGAATTTTTTTATAATTTTTCTGAATATCTGTTTATATAACATATATTATTTGGAAATGTAAGTTTATTTCAATTATATTTTTGAATTAAATGCTTCTTTTTATTACAATTTTGCAGCAATTCAATAATTAATTTTTTTTTAAAATTTAATTTGTTGAAATTTTTTCTCTGATTCAATGTTTACTTTTTTTAAAGAGTATTTTACAATTTTACATTAAAACCTTAGTTTGAGATAATTTTAAAAGGTAAGTATATTTTTATAGATATATATTATGATAAAATATAAAATCAATCAGAATGAATATTTGATAAAATATGTAATCCTTGATTTTATTTTGAATAATTTAAATATATTTTAAAAGGAATAATTAAATAAATATTAAATTTTACAATTTTTCTGCTTATTGTTTCAAATTTTGATGTTAATTTTCTTCATTAGCTGAAAAATCTGTTAAAAATTTGTTGAAGTTTTTAGATATAATTTTATTTAGAAATATTTATTTGGTCATATTTTTAATCATTCAAAATAATTTTAGATTAATTTTTCAGAAGTTGATTTTTGTGAAGAATAATGACATCTCAATGATTTTTTTTTTTTCACATGTTTACATTGAAAGAGTCTCATGTACATTTGTTCACGACAATTTGGAAAATGGTGTTTAAATTTAAGTTGGATTAATTGAAAATGTACAATAAAATTTTTGATTCATTATATATGTTCATACCATTGATTCTTCAGATGGATTTCCAAGTAAAAGTAACGATTTGTCTTACGCATACATATAATTTGATCTTCCAATTAAACTCTCAATTCAATATTTTCATGATGTCTGTCATGCTAGGCAGAAAATTTACTTAGAAGGATCGAACCAAGTCTGAAAACCTAAGCCTTTACTTTATCATGTCTTGAATGACATTTTCACCTTTTGAAAAGATGTGATTTTTTTGTATCATAGCACTTCTCAATATTTAGGGTCCTACCGCCCTGATTAATATTGTTACTAATAAGGTGTTATGTTTAGACTATTCAAACCTTACCCCAACTTTTTTAGATATGTTTGAAAGTTTTAGACTTACTATTGATCTATGCTGAAATTATTTAAACTCAATATCAAATTCCTATATGTGTCAACCTAGTCCTTATAATACTTTCAGGAATTCTATATCTATTGCTCATATGACTGTTAACGCTTATGTACATAATCTTACTCAAGTCAATTTTTTTTCAATAGATAAATGGAAACTTATCTTCAAGAAGATTTTGTGTCTTTAACACCTTTATGTCATACAAATGGATATATATATATATATATATATATATATATATATATATAGTTTAGATGTCGGTTGAAGGTTATATTTTTCCAAATTTTTTCGCCTGAAACCCGAAGACGACTGCAAGCATTGTATGTTATTATAAATAGGTAAATGAACTCCTTATGATCCAACTCCGTCTCAGTTTTGATACCAAAAGCATTTGATTTCAATGTCAAACTAACAACAACGTGGTGCCCGTAATAAGAGCATTTTCAATAGTGGCACTTTCTAGAAATCCTAAATGCCATGAAGTACTCCGTTGATAAACAGACGCAAAAAAATGTTCGTATACCCGACCTTGTGAAAAGCTAGTTTATGGATCTAAATGAAATGTAGGCAGGGCCGGTTATTTTAGTCATAAAATGGATGACAATGTGCTTTTCATGCTCAATGACCTAGCGCGGGACCAAAAAGATGCAAAGCTTGCCGAAAGTGAAAAAAAGTGCTAGGCCAAGTTTTCAAGCTTCGTCCTACAATTCATAACACCCACTTGCACCCTCTTGCACGGAAATTGGATCATAGATTGGGGTATGAAAAAAATTATGATTTTGTCAAAACTTGCAAGATACAATCACATAAATGAGCAACTGAACCTTTTACTTTTTACCTTATTTCAATCCTCATTTCTTAGTTTTATTACAGTTAGATATACTATCTAACCTTCATATAGCAATATGGTATAATATATAACATGAATAAACTAACAGATGAAATATTGATATTTACTTTGAGGAATAAAATACACCTATAAGTTTTCCAATTTTTATCTTCACATTTAATGCAACATAGTTCTAGATGAAGACTCATAAAGTAGAGTCCAACATCTTATCTTAATGTTTTTTCTTATCGATCATAAACAGTGCATTATTTTAAAAACAAAAGTTACTCTTGTGAGACATCTAAATGCTTCTCAACAGTCCATATGAATCAATTTATTTATCAAATCAAGAAAAAAAATCACTAGAATTTTTCTAAATGAGATAATGAAAATTTAAGAGTGAGACAAAAGTCATGAAAAATAAAAAATAGCCGAAAGTCTTACTTTTTAAGTCTGATTTTGAATTTGACTGTTTTTTTCTGACTAGAAAAAATTATTTTCAAAAAAATAATTTATGTCAACAAAGATAACACTTAGAATTTATAATCCTTTCTCTATATATTTGCTACTTATTCACATGATCTGAACATTTACTCAGCATGATATCTAGAAATTTATCTAGATCTAGATATATATACTACATCAGTTATGATGTAGTATGTATATCTCGATAAAGACACACAATTCAGTTTAATCATAAACACATTGATTATGTAGAGAATACTTGAATCTAGTATGAAGAAGTATAAATAAAATTCCGTACATATAACCTCTTCTTAAGATTATACATAATAATAAAGAAAAAGGAAATGAATGACACCTTCATGAGTATCAAGGAGATGAAGCACAATGTCTGGAAAAACCATGCAGTTAAGTGATATAATTATTCTCACAGCCCCATATTCACAAACACACAGCTTCCAGACAAGATAAAAAAGAGGTACATCTCATTAGTCTACGTTCTAGGGAACACAACATGCTTTATTGAAAAACAGTGATTGTGTAACCGATAGCTACGTTCCTATATATAGTGACAACTAACTAGAATATCTAACTATGGTAAAGCTAAATAGAGTTAGCGAAGACACGAGTTTAATCATAATAGACTATAACAAGTCATACATGGATGAGATGTAACACAGACTAGGCCTGGCATCACGGGAAATATGTTATCTTGCCATTAACTGGTTTGAACGATCAAGGTGTCACTATGGACACCTCGGCTTTCAAAGAAATGTGAAATATTGTAATCATTTGTTATGTATAGGTTACCTGATGCTCTGCATATAGCAATGAGAAGATGCCATATTTATTTGCCATATGAATCGTCATAGTGCAATCTCCTCCAAACAAGTGAAAGCCGGTGTTCATTTATCCACATAACAACAATGGTAGAGAAAGAAAAGGTAAATCTTCGCTAATCAATTCTTCGACAAGATGACAGAAGAAGCAAGTGTCGAGATTTAGATTAAGTGGAGAGGAAGCAATCGGGAACCCACATACTTTTGTTAAAATCTGAGGTGGTTGGCAGAAGCTACAGCCTCAGTCATCCTTACAGTATGTTCTAGTGGCCTTGCCCGCTTGGCTGATATGCAGGGAGCTGTCTGGCATGGTAGAAGTCTGTGGATCTCACAAAATCCATGACTCCGACCTCAAGACTGCCAGTCTGATAAAAATAGGGGATTTATTCGCTTGTCGGGAGAATTCCGGATTCGCCGACAGCTTCGCATGCGAAAGCCTCTCCCGATTGTCTGTTTATTCACAGTTCTGTGTGAGATCGCTAAAACCTCATGAAGATACCGCAGGGTACACGATATTTACAAGGAGCTGATTGTTTCATCAATGGACGCTGTTGGCAGCGTATGAAGGCTCTTCTTCTTCTGGTGCTGGCTTGTTTCAGGGCTCGTCCCTCCTCAATCCAAGAGAGGGTCCTGCAGAAACCCCACTCTGATATTTCAAGACTTATTTTTTTATTAGTTGATTAATGGTTAGTTACAATGTTTTTGTGTAAATAAATATTTTATTTTGATTATAAAATGATAAAAGGTGTATTTCTACAAAGTTGCCAGTAATCTTCATTTAGTTTGACTTCTCGGATGGCTATCCATAAATGGATGGATTATTCTTGACCTCTCTTACGAGAAAGCAACTCGTCCGTAAGCAACTGATATCCTTCGGGGGCTTTCTGAATCTGGAATACAGTGATGGCTTCTTATTTGCCGCAGGTTGGAAACTGAAATTCTTTTGTGAAACAGATGAGTATAATACACCAAGAAAATTTGAAGATCTGAATATCTACAATCACAACGTAATTAGTTTTACATCTACCTTAAAAGTAAATTTCCTGCTCTTGGTCAGCGGGATAATAATCATTAACCAAATTTTTGATGGGTAATCAATGCAATATCTATTATCTGGAAATACAGTGCTGGTAAATCACGAAATAGAGTAACCTTAGGACTTTTGTTCGATAATAAGTAGAGGAAATGCTTCTTAAACTTCTTAAACAGCATGGAAAAACACCAGCGTAAAACAGAGAAAATCATGAAAGTGCAAAATACTCTTCACAACAAAACCTCAACGGCAAAGCAGTCAGCTGGATACTACAAACGTATACCTGTCCTATCCTTTTGTCTGACTTTCCTAGCAGTGCCTGTCCTTTGCAGAAAGCAAATTCATTGTTGAGCCTGGGATTGGCTCATGATTCCAGGTTCTTCACTTGAGTCACTAACACTCTCTAAACTAAAAAGATTACCCAGCCTCCAGAGCTCTTTTTCACCAAATCTTGAGTCAGAAGCTCAGACTACAGAAGCTATCTGGTATCAACATATACTATATTCACATGACTTGCGTCACTGGCCGCTCAACTATTGGGAGTTTACAGTTGTATGAACCACATCTCCAAAGACGTCAAAGCAATTTACAGCAGCAGGCTCGAAGTCCCTAAACCTACCCTATGAGAGTAATTGAAGCCCGAGATAATTGGGTGACTCGGACATTCAGTCTACAATTCACGCTCACTCGGTTACACAGGTAGATATACAACAGTCATAAGGACGAGAAAAAGACGGCAGAATTCATCAACCCACCATGGCTGAGCTCGTTGGCTGCGATCACAGTTTAGCCATCGGGTGTCAAGCCTCGAAAGTCCTCAAGAGATCCTGTGACTAGCTAACCTTCGATGCATCTTCAGGGTCAGATCAGATTTCATCAGATCTAGAGCATGAACGCACGCGTGCGCGCTGCTGTTTGTGAGGCAGGTCCAGAATTGTTAAACCAGCTCCGGCCACGATGTTGCTCGCTAAATTCCAAGCCCTTCTGAGAACAACGACGTGCCTCTGAGCTCCATGTGTTTCTCCCAACAGAATGTTTTGTCCCTTCGGATGGCTCAGAACATTTCTTACATGGCTTACGGTTGGATCTCCATGCATGAATACTCACTCGGTGGAAGCATGTCTACATGCTATAATCACAGTGACAGAGAGCGTTCCAGTATGTGAGATCTTCCCTGTGACATACCGTAGGCTGGGCTGAGCGTGCGGGGCACAGAGAAACACACGATAAGTTAAGTTGGGCGGAGTCAGTAGCCGGATCAGACTGTTCATATCAATACAAGTGACTTGTAAGCACGAGACTGTGTTGATAATCTCCAGAGGGCATACGGAACAGTAAGGAGTTTCATGTGGAGTGCATTATTTGGACGACCGAGGGAGGTCATGTTGGGCACTCGTGGACTGGAGGTGAGGAACACGCAGGTGAAGCTTCTTGCTTAAATTTGTTTCGATGGATGCAGACATGGACATATAGATCATTGTCTTGTTATCTTCACATTAAGGACCTCACTTTTCCATGTCATGACATGAGCAGATATGATAGGCTGCAAACTTGGGGCGGGGCCTCGAAGTGGGTCTGCTCTTGCTCTTGCTCGATGGGACATGCCCTCGTGGTCTTGCACGAATGGTCTTCCTAGGAGTGGACCAACCGCCACAGCAGGGGAATGATGAACCTCACCGTTAGAACTGTTGCTGTGTTCGATACTGTTGTTGTATTGCTGTCCTTGCGCAGAACATTCCTGATTGATTTGGTACCATGGTACCGGTGGGTAGAGGAAACGGAGATAGTCGGGAGCTCACTAAACCTCGCGACGGTCTAATTTAAGTTCACTCTACAGTTTTATTATTGAGAAGCTATGCGTGCTGAGACTGATTTCTAACCAGGGTCTGCAGCTGTGTCCTGGGGCTTCCTATTGCCAAGTTGTTTGACTTAGCTTGTAGTGCGATCCAGATTTAGACTGCCCGATCTATGTCATGGTTCCAGTGGAAGATCTGCTCGGAAGCTTGTCATATAAGTTGCTTCGTCCGGTCAGCCATGCCCACATGTGGTCAATCAACTTTAAGTTGTCATTATCTCACAGGCTTAAGGATATGGCGTCCCGATCAAGGACGTTGACCGTCATGACCATGAGTCCATGGATCCAGTGAAACACAGTTCTGTCCACTACTCTCATTGCCCGTGGTGAGCCTTTGCATCTATTTCTAAAAATCTATTTCATCGAAATCCATCCACAAAGCCATGATTATTGGGAAGGAGCCCTCTCATACCACACAGAATGAACTGCTGAATCGGAGCTGATTGCGGTGTGCAATTTCAACCAGTAATTTCTGTTCAGAGGGTTTTGATAAACTCAAATTTCAAATCGAAAAAGCTGATTGTTCGCAGTCCACACCGTCCGCGGCTTTGAGTAGTAGAGTCGAAGTTGCTGAAAGCTACTAGGCGCAGACAAAAGTCATCTTGTCGAAAACTGGTCTACAGTTCGTCCGGATTTATGTCCAAGCTTTGCAAGAGTCGTTCTGCAAGGCGGTTCCTCCGTGCTTGACATCGGCTGCATGCTCGCTCCGTCTCTCTCTGGGATTTATTCCATGGTCTTAGTCGTATCAGCCGCGAGAACTGAAAATAAAACGTGGAAGTATGCAGAGAAGAGGAGGCAACGAGGCTTCTGCCGGTGTCAACTTGCCTCGGGCGACAATCGTTTTGCTCGGCCGTCTCGGACCCGAGCAGCATTCATTGTCACGTTTGATATATATTTACCGGAGTGGCGAGTTCTGGACATCGGAGGTCTGTCATCGGGTCAGACCAAGGAGGGTAATGTCAACGAAGGATGACAACATGGAGCAATGTTTTGGGTAAAGCAGGCCACTGTCCGCTGCCCCTGCCTGCCACATGGGCCTTCCTGGGCCATCTGGTGTTTCATATTTCCAAATATGAATTGTGCGTGCAGCACGCGCTTAAATTTCTCCGATTGATGCACAGGTGGCTAGGCCCTCCACATAGCAGGATGGATTAAGATTGAAAGATGGGCAGGCAGGCAGGCCTGTGTGAACACTGCATGATGATCCATCCATCCCTTTCTCTCCAGTGTCTGAAAAATTGAGGATGCAAATTATGTTTATGCTCTGGAAGGAGGGGAGATTTTATGTAGATTTGAGTTTTGGCTTAGTCCAGTCGAAGTCCAAAGTGATCTCAAGTATATACTTGTGCATATAAATTGTGCTGGTCCGCTGTAGACTGACTCAGAGGAGGCCGACAACGCATTCCGCAAGCCATTCCCGGAGTGCCCACTGTTTCCAGGTGCATATGCTAAGCTCAAATTCCTTGCGCGGTGTACGTGATCATGACCCAAGTTTTGCTCAAGTGACCTCGATCTGCCGCACAAAGATTGCCGGCCGAGGACGAGTCAAGGTCTGCGCGAGACCGGAATAGCAAAAGTTGAGTCTGATGTGCCGGTGGCGCTAGCAGCAGGTAGTTCTGCTGCATGCACATGCAAAGGCTTTGGTTTCTCCGTCCCCTCTCGGGCTGAGCCTCTTGATTTGCCTTGCCTTGCTCAACGCTCTCACCTGATTGTGCAGAGGCCCTGCATATGCATCCTCCTGAATGTCAGCTGCTGGCCATGGGCTCGCACCAAAACTTTGTACCAGCGAAAAAATATTCTCGTCAACCGGGTCAAGAATATTGACCCAGCTGTGAAGACTTTGGGACCCCCAGGCGGATCTAGAAGACCTTGAACAGTCGATTCACCCAGCCGAGACAGTAAGACAGTGTTCTGACAAGCCTGCAGATTGCCATCTCCCTCCAGCTGAGCTTTGTCTTCGATCCTCATTTTCATTCAAGAGCTTTATCCAGATCCACTGTGAAGAGTGTTTTCTTCTCGCATCGTCCTTGCAATTTGGTTGGTCTTCGAGGTTCAAACGGGATAACATAGTCAACTGTCGAATCCATTCCGGGGAATAAATTTCAGTGCTCACGGTTAGTGATAAAAGGAGCTCCTGTAGACTGAATGAATAATGAAATCGAAACGTCCATGAGGCCCAGGACAGAGGCCAGGCGGGCGAACTTGCAAAAGACGGTCACAAGCAGCCGGGTCAGCACGCAATCCAGCGAACCAATGGGAGGGAACAGGGCAATGCTCCCCCACCCAGCATGCTTGTTTCGTGAGCTCAGGTCCACTTACTCTGTTTAGTCACTCTGTCACGACCTTCTCTTTGGTCGTTGAAAACTAATGAAGTCACGCCTCATGCAAATTGTGTTCCTAAGGTTAGTTAACTCGTATTAAGTTTCCTGATCTAGAAGTCATTGACCGCATTAGTGCAGTGCAAATCTCGGCATAGAGGACCTCTTTGCTCGCACTTATAGATGGAAAGAATAAAGGACGGATGGGTGTATGATGGGCACATAATACCTGCAAGTTAACCTTCTGTGAGCGCTAAGTTTTCTTTGATTAATAGTTCTGAAGATCCTCTCCATGCGCATCGGTCCAGTGCCAGTCCAGGTTTTCATTGTTGAGCAAACTCATTCCGCGCAGTATCAGACATGGGAGCCCAGTTTGCCAGAAAACGCATCAAACAAGTATTTTGTACAACTGAAATCATCGAATTTGTTGTAGATTCAAGACAAACGAAGTGAGCTGAGCTGAGAACGTATATAAGCACTTGGTGTCCTTGAGATGGCTCACTTTACGAGCTCAGTGAGTGCTGGACGTCTAATCAGAACGGAAAAGTAGCCGTCGAGTCTCAAAAACGAATTGTTTGTCGTTAATCTATAATCGTAATCAGGAATCTCGAAATTGATCCTTGGTTTCAGGATTCCCATCATCGATCCCACTTGTGTGCAGCACAGTGCAGCGGACTGCGCACATTTGCAACAGAGTAATTTGGGTTCAAGTGGAGTTGTTACCCATAC
Source organism: Marchantia polymorpha subsp. ruderalis (assembly GCA_037833965.1). Classification (NCBI taxonomy): domain Eukaryota; kingdom Viridiplantae; phylum Streptophyta; class Marchantiopsida; order Marchantiales; family Marchantiaceae; genus Marchantia; species Marchantia polymorpha. Next base: position 4,038,326 of record AP031357.1, read on the forward strand.
CTCAAACCTAGCTCCATACTGACTCGTAGCATAGAATGCGCCAGCGCTGCAGGAGAGCAGAGTCTATAAAACCTGTGGCTTGCAACATTAGCACTTGTCTTTCCACGCCGAGATTGCATGGAAGATCTGTCAGTGTGAGGCTCTTCATCTCGTCCCATCCTACAAAAGCCTCACCTCAGATTTTAGACCAGACCCAAGCTTGTAAGCAAACGGTCAACGCATAGCTGCATTCAATAGATCTGCAGGAGATTTGCTGAAGGCATTTGCGTCTGTGCACTTTACCAACCCTCAAGAGGCAGCAGAATTTGCGTCTGTGCACTCTAGCAACCCTCAAGAGGCAGCAGCAGCAGCAGGAGCAGGAGCACCAATTACTCATTAGAGTCATCACTACCACCACCACCACCATCCTCATCATCACCATCATGGCAGCCATGAAAACCTCTCCGTTCCTTTGCGTCACTCTTATTCTTCTGACAGCGCTCTTCCGCTTACCAACATCATCAGCAATGGCAAAAAACCCGGACTCGGATATCCTCTCCCCACCACAGCCGCTATCGAATCTCGACAGCTCGGAGAAGCATGTGCACATGGAGAGTTTAACGACATCTGCTCCTTCCAGTCCCAGTTTTGTATCTGGTGTTCATGAAGACATACTCCCACCGGTACCTGCCATCGAAGTAGAGCTCGATCCTGCAGGGTTCAAGCTTCCCAGGAAGCTGATGAACGCCAAGAGGTCAAGCAGCTTCACGTTAGTTTTCCAGAAGCTGCCCAGGTCCTCAGAGGTGCCACCTCAAGGGCCGTCTCCAATCCACAACTGAGCGAAAGCTAGCTAGTCACACGCAGGGTAGCTGTAAGACACAATCCACAAGAGTCATCGAAGGACGAAAGACTGTCGAATGCGAATGCAATCACCAGATGCGCGTTGAACATCAAATTTAAGGCCAGTGCACTCTGAACAATTGCTTGTTCAATTTTGCTAGTGCAGAAGTGGCCCGACAGACAGCCCTGGCCTGGGCATGGGCTACAAGGCCAGGGAACGCAGCAGTACAGTACAAGTCTGCCAACAATGGAGAGCTCCGAGGGGAGAACAACTGACAGCTGACGAATGTCTGGATGCGGCACAGGGAATCCAGTGCCTGTCCATGTGACATTGACAGTGTGGATGGATCTGACTCAACGTTTTCTTCGTGCAATGTCTCGATCTTGCCACATATGGATTTTCAGGTTCAATCACCGCCGGGTGCGAGACTGAGGGCCATGAGGAGTCGCCTTCTCCAGGTCTCCATCCTCTCTTTCTCTCTCTTCCGCCCTCGCCCCCATCACAATATCTCTACGCTAAGGTAGCTGCCGAGATGTGGATATCAAAGTTTTAATTGATCTCATCATCATCATCATCTCTCTGGAATTTCATCAAGAGCATATCCAGGCAAAAGCTCAGAAGTTCCTTCACAACCACCAAAACAGAAGCTCCTACTACAACGGGAAGGCCAAAGATGAAGAGAAGGAAGAGAGGAGCATGACAGTGGCGTCTCCGTAGGGTCTCCATCGCAGTGCAGGCAAAGAAGCTCGGAATCAGTAGTCTGCAACTTTTAATGAGATTAGTTTTAGCGTCTGACAGCAACGGCAGCGATGAAGCTGCTCATACGATTCTGAAAGTAGAGGAAACGGATGCCGAAGCAGAGAACGTGATCCGAGCAGTTGGTAATACGCGATGAGGGAGAACCTAGGAGATGGGGAGATGAGGGGTTTAGCAGCATGTTGCACCTTCAAGTGTACATTGGATAGAGAAGCAGCAGCAGCTAGAGGCATACAAAGAACCTGCCGACATGGTCCAGAACAGGCGATAGCTTGGTCGATTGCGATCAGTGTGTAATCGTTTCCCTGTACAATCTGCAAATGGGAAATTATACGCAGCTGTAAATTGCAGATGGCCGTCCTGAAAAAAAGCAGCTATGCGTTTGTAACAACCTTTATAATAAATCGCAGAAAGCGCAGTTTATTCGACACACTAAGTTTCATTTGACGCATGTTTGTGGTCATTGTAGATCAGCTCTACATCTCTGAAGATGTGATCAGGCATAAGCAGCAGCAGTAGCAGCAGCAGCAACCTCATTCAAGACTAACATGGACGATCAGAGTAGCGTAACACTCGACATTTCAAATTTCGGCGGTATCGAAACTTGGTTTTCATGTATCGCTGCTGCACGTTTCGTTCTCGATTTTTTATGGATGAAAAGGACCGAAAACTGCATGGAATCAGCAATTTGATCATCGTCGTGCACCCCTTCACATCTACTTTATTTTCCATGCTGCTGACTGAATGTGCTGAGGAGTGCTGAATCATCTTGATACCAATCAAATTATGTGTTCACTGTGGCAGTCGATAAGTGTTCAAAGATTTCAGTTTCCAGTGGACTGCTTGCACTGGTCGACCCTATGCATGAGCTTGCGGTGCAGACTGCGCTGCTGATCATCCTGGTATCAAATCGAAGTCGGTTGCGTTCATTTTGTTTGTGGGTAAGAAGTGGCCTTCAGATGGTTTGTATGCCCAGGTTGTATTGAACTGGGTCAGTGACCCTGTCGATGATGGCGTATCTTTCCGATGCTTTCGTGCGAGCCTATTCGCAGTGGAACTTGTCCAGGTTTCCAAAGACACGTATGATCTCAAGCTCGTTGGAAATGTCGCACATGTACATGCATCGAGGTATGTTGATCAGTCAGTCAATCTATCTGGGAGCTCAGGGACGACACCTGAAGCGCACCTGTGAAGCTCACTATATTCCGGAGAGGAAATATTCCGAGCTTTCGTCTTCTTATGCATGCCTCCATCAAGTGGTCATTCTTACCGGTGCTCTCGTTCACTGTTTTCAGATCCGTCGTAGTGCTAGACTTGGACCGGCGTTGAAGTTCGAGACCTCAGAAAGGTGGGCCCGGATCCGGATACTTCAGTCACATTTTCCAAGAGAATCGATCCAGTCTCCCAAGATTTTCTGAACCTTAGAACCTAACGAGCTCCAGCTTGAAAAGAATTGACTCATGCCGTGGATGGATATTCTGCAGAAAGCTTGGTATGTGAGAATTAATACAAAAACCACAGATATTCCGAGCTTGCACTGTTTCTGTTACTGAAACTGCTCGAAACCATTCGCTTACCATTGCATATTCTCTCCACTAGCCAGTGCTTGGAGAGAACCGCCTGGCAGTACATCACAAGAATGTCCATCCTGACGACATATCTTTATTTCCACCACGTAGTATGCATGACGAAATTCCTTAAGTACGAGAATAAAAAAAGGGAGAAGCAGACTGTACAGTGTTTATGCTTCAGCCCATTGTTTGGAACAAATTGCGGATCTATTTGTCAAATCTGTAATGGTCTGTAATGGTCTGGCTTGCAACCCTTTTAACGCAGCTGCGCTTGCATCACTCCGAGAGCAGCTGTATCATGGGGAAAACGCCGACATAATTATGAAACCAGCGCATTCAGAACGTGGATTTTCCAAGTTTCAATGGACATTGTCAGCACAAGAGGTCGTGTAAGTGGATGTTTTTGTTGTCAACTGGGCTCTAAATGTCCGCCAAAGATGTGAAAATTGAGTTTGTCAATTGAATTTTACCCAACTTATTACTAAAGCGATGCACTAGCAAGTCAATACAAATTACAACAATTGAATGTTGGAGGAACAATTCTACCAGATCGAACAGCAAGGTACATGCTCCTGTGTGCAAGATTCCGCACAAAAAAAACGGCATGAAAAGAATGAATCCTTCTGAGAGGATCACCTCCACTGCGAAGTACCTGCATTTCTAGGTCGAGAAAGAAAACCTTCACCGCCTTGGGATCTCAGGAGCCTGCTTCCACCGAGCTGTAATGTAAGAATGTCGCTCCTAGCCACTGTACTACCTGACACATGTCTTGCTTATCGTTTCTGATGGATCCTACCCACCTTCAACTCCCCGTGCTATGAGTCAACTGCTCATATACTACCTTAATTTTCCAGGACGTGAGGACATGAGGAGAAGAAGACTTAAAAATCGTAGGAAATATGATGTATCGAGGTATTTTGATGGAATATTACAAAATGGTGGAGCTAGGATCAAACACAATCTGAACAATATCTGCTGCTGCTGCACTCTGAATTTACCACGTCATTAAAGGTAACGACACAATTAATGTCTATCTGATACAGACAGGCCTTCAAAGTGTGATTGACTGACCATCAACCCATTTGCTCACGAACCAGTTGATCATGACATCATGAGAAAGAGCAGAACACTAATTCCTCTTTTCTGAAATTGGATCTCGATCGGAATCTTTCCGTTACTGCATTCTTGACGTCATAGCAGGGCAAAGTATATCAACGAGGTGGTGCTTCTCTGCACGTGTTTGCAAGAACCATGTCGACGGGAATACTTGGCCGACCATGGCTGATGAAAGAAACCTCAGTTTGACTTGAAGACAGCAGAATATGCTCCTTCTGTTGATCACTTATTCCATGGTTGCATTTTCTGTCCAATCACCAGAAAATCAAATCCGTGCAGGCTCACGTGATTGCCTTTGGGCACTGTGCTTTCAGAAGGCGCTGTATCGAACGTGTCCATATCTCCTCAGAAACTCTCGACATGATGTAACAAGTATGCAATATGCCATTCCCTAATGCCGATCTGGAGTTTTCTCCTTCGCTCTTCCTGGCACGAGAGCCCCTGTCACGCAATGTATAAAGTTTTCCACACACACTCCAATTAGAGAACCCAGTGACCACATAAATTGAAAAGGCTGGCTGATGCCAGTGGCTTCCCGACAAGCTTCAAGTTCCGACCACATGACCAGCAGCACCCATCGCCGGGTTTAAGTGGAGCATACAATTGAGATCTAATGAAATACCGTGTAAAGCCATCGGAATGTCTTGAACACACTATGCATTTGTCGATGCGAAGATTCGATTCTTTCTATGTAATTTTATATTATATTCTCGATGCAGATCTCTTGATTTACATGAGGTATGCAACGGGAGAGTTTACAAGTCCGTATCTCTCATTCTGTACATCTCCACCACTACCTAGGTTCAGCTGCGGGTGTATAAACCGAACCACTCGTCTTGGGCATGAGGAAGTTGAAACACATGTGTATATGTTGGGGTATGAGACGGACTGGACTGCACTGCACTGAGCTTCCTTGATTCGTGCCCTACGACATTCTCAGCGTGGACTTGGCAACAGAACTCTACTCGAGACAGAGAATTTATCCACAAACTATTGAACTATTGAACTATCGTCCGGCAATGTCATTCGACTCGGAGTCTCAAAGATCAGTGCAGTTAAGATGAGAATTACGGGTGAGAAACCCGTCGCATTTGGACTCCTTCAAGCCGCTCATTCCGTCATACATGTGAGAGTCCAAGTAGCAGTAAGGCCTGATTAACATGATTAAAATACCCGAGGCGCAAGAAGTTGGCAATTTATGCGTGTACAGCCTCCTGTGTACTGGAAACACGTGATTTGGATTTTTGTCCATGCACCTGGGCATTCTTTGCTCGATTTCTGGAGAAAGAATACGAACACAGTTTTGGCGAGATTGCTGGATATAGAAATCGAAACCATGATTAGAATCAACCAGCCGACCGGCAAACTAACAACCGGAATTGGAAGCACCATGCAGAGGACATTAGCATAGTTTCTTCAGACTCAAGTCACGCTATACAGACAAGCCCTCGATACTAGGAGAGCCTGTGGCAACGAACAGTGGTGGCACATGTGTTCCATCCACATGACTTGACTTTTCTTTTGCGCCAGTAGGCCATGTCGAAATTGAAAGTCGAGCTCTCCAGTTTGAACTCTAAAGACGATGGATACAGCTCTTATCCCAGTGGAGTGCACAGATGTCATCGGCAGATACCTCTTGCCATCATCTGAATCTGCAGGCAGACTTTGCCAGCTGCCCATCCATGCACTAGAAAGGCAAACACCCTCAGACCGAGTCTCATGTATTGGCTGTTGAGCTTTCACCTGCATCTCACAATGATCTGGAATTGTTGGTACTGGCCGGGCATACGAGAGGTGAAACTCGTGCATGCATTTTCTGAGGTGAGTCACAAGAGCGAGATTCGACTTGCTTGGAAGGTAGTTAACAATGGACAATTTAATGCATGACCACAGAATGTGTCGTACGTACATCAACTTCTGTCTTTTCTGCTTGCAAATGTTGAAATTATGATCCTGCTACCTCGCATCTCTTCCTGGTGATCCTGCTGTAAGTAGTGCATTTGGAATACTGTTGAGATCAATGCCGCCGTTAGTCTGATCAGACCCATCTTAAACTTTCTTCTCCTCTAAATTAAGCATAGAGCTCCAGGAGACCGGGTTCCCCTTGGAGATTTGACTTCAGCTGAGCCAGCCACGTGCACGTTCCTTGGTTCTTGGTATCGGTTCGTCGAGGCACACAAATGTGTGTACAATAATTATTACTTTACACATACAATCATGTGCGTTACTTATTAATGTGTAATATACATCTGAACAAAAATTCCAGAGTTTTCTTTGAATTCCTGGCAAGTGTTCACTTGCTGTCTCACAAAAGTTATCCCAAAAAAAAATGTTTCTTACCTTGTGTTCCGTACTCGAGTCTCCATTCACGAAATTGATCCAGTTTAGTTCATATATCATTACACATATAATGCTTCTTAATATAGTTATATCATTTGAATCGAAGCCAAATTTTCATGACGTAGAGCACCAGATCCTGCTTTTAGAAATTTCCTCACCAAATTTCACTAACTGATGAAGAAGTTATCATAGAATTTGTGTATCTTTACATGGATTCCATCCATAGGATCACAATCCTACTACCGCAAAGGCTGAAAGTCGGGATGGTCAAAGCTTGAATCTCAATTGATCTGATGTGACAAACTGCTGGAAACTCCCCTTTCAGATTTTTTCTGGTCAGAGAGTACTGTTGTAATGGTGGAAACACACAGCTAGGTGGGTTTACTCAAGATTTATGAGCACTCTAGTCTGACTATAAACGGAAACCGTTCCCAGCACTAAAAGTCAAGCCTATATAATGATGAGCTTATTGTGTAATAGCTGCGGGATGATGATTTTACGACAGTAAAAATATTCCAGCAGTAATATAATGAACTGAGAGTGTAGGAGAGGCTCTACGATTATCACATCTGAAGGACAGTGGTCTCCAATGAAGTAGAGCTTCGTGGATCCCAAATCAAAACCATCAGTGATCAAAATGTGAATTCCACATTTTTGCTCTCCGTCATTCTAGATCTAGATCTGCTAATGTCTTATTTAAGTAGAAAAGTCGATAAATACTGTAACTCTTACAGTAACTGGAACGTTTGCACGTGCATGTGCTGTGTACAATTGTATGCTCATCAAGCCCTAGTGTGTTTCATCGAGGATATGTTGACTTGGGATCCGTAGTGCATCCATAATGCAAGCAACGAGAAACGCTACTGCCACCCTCCGAAGACCTAGCATTGAAGTAGAACGCTTGCGCTGTGGCACGAGCTTGAAGTCAACTGAATCTCGAGCCATATCAACTTGCACCACGAGCGATTAGTCAACTATGAGGAGATACGGTAATTGTAGAGTTCGAGTAGATACGTACTATGTTTACGTAGGTCAAAGTATACGACAGTCTGGAATATAGTGTCCGGAAGAATGGCTTGTATACTTATCTCTCACGGAGAAGATGCATGATTGGTATGTATTGTACCGCAGCTGTTCGTTCATGTGATCGCTGATTGTTTACTTCCTCGTCTGGTAGGGGATTTTACAGCCAGAATGCTCTTTGCTGTCGAAACTACTTCGCGTGAAGAAACGCGTCGGAACTATTCCTCCATGATTGTTTGTGGACAGGTGACAGACTGATGATGATTGTCCATATATCACTGATTTCGCTGGCCCTGGGTGTTATAATCATATTTGTTATTCCTCAAATACATCGGACTGTCTGAAATTAAAGCAGTAGCATGGCAAGAAATATGATTTCAGATAAAGCAGGTCAGTGCTGGTCGATCTAACAGCGTGTTTCACACAATGTTACATTCACGTATCGCTTGAAACCTTCTCATGAGTTCGATGTCCCTGTGTTTACACAAAATGCGTCCTTCCTTTAATAAATCAGGCTGTCTGAACTAAACCCGTAGCATCACACAAAAGATGTCTACATCAGTATAATTTCAAATATAGCAGGTAGGTGCTGGCCGATCTAGCAGCTTGTTCAGATTATGGATTCATTCATTAAACACTCACATTGAGCTTCGGCCAAAATTAGAAATACATATCGTTAGCTTAGACGCTCATGACCACAAATTAGTCTTCGTATAGTTTCTGGTTATCAACAAGGTTTCGTGAACCAAGAAGCACCGAGATTTTCAGCAGGGCTTGAATCGAAGATGAACTCGTAGGTGAAAGAAGTACATGGAACAAACTTACCAAATGAGAGGTTTTTCCTCCGCGCAGTATCTACAGGGTTGCATTCTAGACCTGGTAGCGAGCAAGAGATGGAATGTTCATCTTGTATCTCATTGCTAACGCCCGGTTTACAGGTAAATTGTACAGTGTGTAAGCGATTATGTACTCTAACTACACCCTTTATACGAGGCGCGCATATGTTCGTCTACCAAACATGATATGATCAGCGTTTACGAATCACTGAATCTTCGGCATGACTGGTAATAGCTGGCGGTCAATTGATTTCACATCGTGATATACTCAGTCAGTTTTGCTTCTCCATTAATATATAATCAAGCACAGATATTCAAGGATGTTACAATGCGAGCAATGTCTTACCGCTCGTCCGTCCTTCCCGTTCAATTCTGAAACCAGCTCATGTGCACTGGTCGGCACTAAGCTGATTTCCGTGGTCATTGTGATCCCTTCTAAAGCTGGAACGGTCTACGTAGGAGGAACACACTCTTCGAGCCCAGTTCGGCCCTAAACCTTCATGTCCTCTTTCGGTCACTGCGGTGACAATTTTTTACCCTACAACTACTAGATGGAACGAAATGCTGATAAGATTCAAGAATTACTCATCGGTTATAAAGTAATTTCGAATACAGCATATATTATGTGTTTTCTCGTTAATTTAAAATTCCAGTGATTACTGCCATAAGCTGATGATTCTTTCACTTTTTCCTCCGTTACGGCATGCGTTTTGCTAAAGATATGAGTTCTTTTCTTAAGTGTTCCATGCTGTCGTCTCGCGGGAATCAGGGCAATCCAACGAGTACATTGTACAAGAGTAAAGAGTACTTTACAATGTACTGGACTCTAGTTTTGTAGTTCACGTCAGTGTGAACGCATCAAGTTCTAAAATAGAGAAATTCGCTTTGCTTTCGGACCTTCTATATGTTTAGTGGTTGAAAACACGTACAACGAGCCTGCACAGTATTCGGAGCGTACCAGCGGATCCAAGGTCAATTTTAAAATTCGAATCAGGGAGTTCGAACTTGAATATTACAGCTGCCGGGCGGGCCTTCAAATCTTGTTTGGGCGCCTCACTTGAAATGCTCTGAAAGAGACGTAGGCGCCGCCTTGCAGTGGAACACTCTCCTTCACCGATTTGTGGTATCGTATGGAGGGTCCCAGCCGGGCGAGGGAGGCTCGATCACATTAGAAGGCACACTCGACCCTCTGGCCGGTCTCCTTGATTCAGCAAGTGTGCTGGTGTGGACTCCAGCACTGGGCGGAGGATCATGGCGCGTTTTACTTGCTTCCACCGTCCTCTACGAATGTCTCCGCGTGCTCGTCGTGTCCTTTCCTGGTGCCGTGGAAAGATGGCCAAGACAGTGTTTGTTGTGCGTCGTTTAAGCCTTGAATTGTTTCGATTTTCCAGAGTTGGTGTGACTTCCAACAAACAAATTGCCACTGTTCATGCTCACGCCATGCATGCGATGCATTTAAAGCGAATCTTTCGAAGGGACCATTGCAGTGCTTTTGGGTAAATTCCTTGACTCTGAGTCATGAGGAGATAGTCAGGGTCGAGAAGTTTGAATCCAATTTAGAATAGAAGATTCTGTTATGTGCTTGCACAGGCTCAATGGATCTGTGTGTGAATATCCTGTCGAAGTTTGATTCTCTAGCAACTTACTAATTCTCTCACTACTGTTTCGTCTTAGAAACTTGTTCGAGCAGAAAGTAGAAACTGAGCGGAAACTTGGATGCTAATGATTGGTAATCAACTCCAAGACTTGTTCTTTAGTGACTAAAATCCAAGTCTTAAAGGTCAGAAAACTGCCATATTCTAATACATATATAGCGATAATATAATGCATTGCTGTCTGCATGATCTAGGCTTCCATAGTTTCTCTTTAAAACAACTCAAACAAATTACAAGCTTTCTCAGCAAAAGGGCATTGAAGACATAGAAGCAGATAATTTAACACAAACAGAAGCAAGCCTCATAGGATTACTGGCAACTGTTTTAAAAAACGTAGACGTAGATCACTTACGCACCTTACTCTTTATAACTTTCCGTATTCAGTTCCAAGCATTACATTCAGCCAATGCTGCTGTAGAGGACAGCAGTATTGGCTCTCAAGCTATGCCACTTGCCATATTTTCTTTAAATTCATGAAAATAAAGTTCGAGATACAAACATGAGACTACAGCACAAATGTCACCTCCTAACGATCCCTCGCAGATTCGATTGATGCCCATACAATCACCATGTACCCATACGGAGGGAAATCAAGACAAGGTAAACATTGTGATAAGCAAGAATGAGAAATAGCTTGACTGAAGAAGTTTCTGATCTAGTTTTCAAACTGGATTATACACTAATCAGACGGTACAATCCACGAAGATTTGTTGAACTAATGCGCTAGCAGTAGAGTCTGACGTTCTTTAATTTCTCTAACTGGCCCAGTACACTTATGGTGTACATGCGAGCATGTTTAAAGTTGGCAAATTTTGAAATTCTTACGTTGCACTAAGTTCAAATACTCACCCTTACAGTTATTAGAGTTGTAGAGAGAAAAAGTATTAATTTCGTTTAATCAGCCATTGACTTCTGATCTAGGGACAAAATATGTTAAATAAAAACATTGCTTGAATGTTCTCTCTACAATATATCTGTGATCAAGCTTACGCGCCAAGTTTGTGAATACAGCACAATGTAGATGACATTGTGCTTATGTCATATGAAGTACCAATACATTCAAGTTATACATATAGCTTTATATTATGAAGTAAATGTGACAGTTAGACAACCGGCGGACAATGAACGATTCCTGTCAGAATCCTTCGGTATGAATTCATGCCTTTGGTTTCTCTTGAGGATAATTTTTGGGATAATTTCATGGTTATGATACCACTTCTTTTGATTGGTATAGCTTGCGAATGTTTCTGGGCTCACTGTGGCAGAATTTCTGAATCCACGAGTTGCACATACTGATGAACTCAATTTTGACAAAAATATGGAGAAATCAATATAGTATTGAAACCGTAAACATCTGGTATAATTTACAGGATTGTGTACCAAACTTTTCTGCACTCTGCGCGAGTGCTTCGAATCTACTGAGCAAAAGTATATCAACCTAGCAGATGAAGAAAGAATGTCTACGAAAAATAAACATTTTGATTCCAATTCTCCTGCTGTAGATCAGTAAGAATTACTGAAACCCTACATCTTCGGAAAGTAAGGTGGACAATACATTCTTGTTTTCCTCTCATTACTTAATCATTGTTTTGTAATTGCATCAATTCAGGCACAATTTCTCTTTTGATGTGTGGGGGAATATCATATCATTTCTTCAAGCTGATGATTTGATCAGACTCTCCCTGGCGAATCATGCCTTATATGCTTTGGTGATGGAAGATCATACGTGGAAAGGAATATGCCGACGAGATTTAAAGATTCCGTTTGATAGTAACATGGAAACTTCGTTCAGCTGGAGAAGACTCCATCGTGCAGCTTTCGGTAAGCGCAAGAATCTCAAGACTTTTTCAAATGTATGACATGAAGAGTTAAACCAGAATAGTGTGATGCTTTTGCTAACTTGATAATGCTAACTTTTACTATACCCCATTGAACAACAGATGGGAGCCATTCATATGTTCGTGACAAATCAGCCAAACATATAGGTGCGTTTCGGACCTAAATCGGGTGATTTGCTCTTACCAAGATTTGCATAGAGTGAATGAACTGCATGTGGACTTCAGTTCTTAAGACTAATGTTGAAAGATAGGTTCTAATGACAAATTTACATGAAACAATCCAGTCAAACAAGTTAAGAAGTTTTGACGCCAAGTAAAGCAAAGAAAATCTAAGAGAGCTCACCTACAACCATCAACTCATACTAGAATATCGCATTTAGGTTGTGTGTGAGAGATATTTCATGCTCCGAGTGGCAACTAGGTCTTCTTCTAGTTGCTGTTGGAGCCAAAGTTAAGGCTAAAGTTTCTTCCGTCCATACCAATATTTCCACCAGTATATACCACCTGTCTCACAATTCCAATCGGGAATATTGCATTTCCTATTTCCTTCAGTATTTCTTATCACCGGTCAAGCCTTTGGTAGTTGATCCCATCTTCATAGCGCTGAAACGAAAACAATTCAGTTTTCAATGAAAACAATTCTTTAGAACTTTATCTCAATCCATGTACCACAGTACAATGACGCTAACACTGAAGCCTCATATATAACTGTAGCTAGTTCAAAAGCTCCAGAAATTTATTTTTTAAAAAGCTCTTTTCTTATTATTGATAATCGGGCAGGTAATTTCAATGTTAGTACATGTTGATCCTAAACTATAAACCTTAAATATTTGAAAATGCTGGCATTTACAATATTCTGTTCTACATTAAAAAGAATTTCAGAATCAAAATCATCGAGGGGTCATACGAGTGTACAGATATGAGACAGGGATAACAATGTTGGATTTGTAAGTTCTTATTTTCTTCGGCCTGAGAAGGTTAAGGGTTTCTACACCAACAGGTAAGACTACCAGCGAAGGGTGCCCTTTTTCTCTCCAATTTCCTTCGGGGCACAAAAATTCATTTATTCGCACTTTAACATCTCGACATAAAAAATTGAAGAAATTTCGTGCAGCAGTTGCAGGTAGTTCTACCAATCTAAAGACACGTGGTCGATCGATATTCTACGACATCTTGAAAATACTCAAACAAACTTTATTTTTTATTCTCCCTCTTCATTATTAAAATACACTACATTTAATTATTTAACATTTTTAATCAGGGAGAAATCATAAGGGGTATCTGATGACTATTCGTAAGAATTAAGTCAAAGCATTTGGCAACATATTGTTAAGTAAGCCTCTGGAAAGAGATCTATGAGATATCGGAGAAAACTGTAATATTAAATGATTATATGAGGTATCAGGGTAGAAGCGCTCATGCCGATGACAGCAAACATTTGTGTTGCAACATGAATACTACTGAGTTATCATGGTAACTGGTGGTGACATCTGCACGCTATACGTGTTATATGTGTCCATCTTCCCCATGGTAAATACCTTATCACTGCAATACATTCCGTAAGTCACTTCGCAGGGAGAAGATGACATAGACGGTCACAATGATAGACATACGTTGCTAAGAAGTTTAGTCTCAGCCTTAAATAGGTCAACGTCATGGAATTTGTAAAATTTCCAGGAGATAGAATAAACATCTTCTTCTGAAAAGGATTTGGTAATTTGAATTAAGCTATACAGATTGGATGAGAATTGGAGCGTTTACGATCATTTCCGGCGAGGTTCTTGTCAGTGGAACTGCTCGAATGCAAGCAATTGAAGACAAAATTTTCTTTGAGACGCAGAAAGACCAAACGCTATTATCACTTTGTGGGGTCAAAACGGGTCCATGGATTGCAGGTAATGTCATTTTCACGGACTAGTTACATCTGTAAGTTCCCAAGGAGGATGTGTATATCGGTCGTTTGCACCGGCTTCCGTTGCATTGTCTTGAGATTCTACCGACTTTTGTGTCTTATACATGTGAATTCTATCTCTCCTTTAATTTTCAAGTGGACACATAGGTTGGAATCCCGACGTTCACTGCACCCGGCATTTGGACTAGCGGACTTTCGCTGCAATGTTGAGTCGACTTGGAGCGGCGACCTTTGAAGTCATCGTGATATTAGCTTCCGTGTGTTTGTTAGGAATTCTTCTAATATCAAATGTATCTGGCACAATCGTTTTGTTCTGAAGCTAATTTCACCAAATTACCGTCTTGTATTCAGATCTTCATCTGGTACACTGTCCGTTGTGCAGTTCTTGTGAAGGCAAGTGTCTTCATCGAATCATCTTTAAAACTTTTGATGGATTGATGGGACGAATTCCTTTGGAAATAAAACCTACTCGTTAGATGTAATACATCAAGTTCTAATTAGGTGAAGCTTCTATCAATTGCCCATCAGGTGCAGCTTCTAGTAGGCCAGTCTCCTATTTCATACATGTATATGTTTAAATTAATCAGCTTCTGAATATTCTCTTGAAGGTTTTAACAGCGGCTTTCTTTCCGTCTGTTGTGAAGGCACAATGCAAGTTTTTGATGCTCGACACTGGGACCTGTTTCTTGAGGAGAAGTACCAATCAGAGGACTGGAAGCATGAAGAAGTTGTTTCTTATATCGTCGGGGATCATTGTCCCTGGGCAATTTCCGGTATATTTGACACAACAAAGATACACATCAAGAACTCTCCAGGTATTCAGTCAGTCATTCGTTTAGAACTGAACTATTTCATCTTCAAAAACACCATGCCTACATGCAGTAGATGCTTGATTAGGTGTTCTGTAGAAAATGTGTCTTGAAAACTCAATATCTGTCGTACGAGGTACATTCTGTCATCTGTTACTATCTCTTGAGGTCATACAGCACATTTCGAATGACCTCAAAGGCTTGTCAGACGTCATACAATCTGCAATTTACTCTCTCTTTAAGGATGGGCATTGCTCCTACATTTCCTTATTCTCTGTTCTAGCATGCCTAAGATCACCGAGGCGCGAGATTCTCGGTCTTTGCTGCGAATAGACGAAAGTCGACATGCAACGATTTCGAACGTATCTTCATCACATCTTAACGTCCTTGGAATGACGGCACAGATCCTGGCCTTAAAGCTATTGACACATCCGTTATGTCAAAGACGCTAAGGCGAAGATCCGATTCACATTTGCGCTGATTCTGAGTGGAAGGGACTGCAATCTACCATGAGATCCTTGCCCGCCTATCTATCTATGAATGAGCAATGATCTCCAATCTCTTTAAGATGTAAAATGAAATCATGGTGGTTTTTTCCTTCTGAGAGAAGCGTTCTACTTCTTTACTTTTCTCTCCCACCGCAAGTTACACTTCACCATTGTAACTTGTCGTGAGAAAATAAAGATGCAGTCGCAGTCAACTTTACAGGAGTGGTCCTGAAAGAAGATCTTAACATTCTAGTTCGATGTTTTGTGTCATGTTGTCTAGATGAGTTATTCTCTTTCAACTCGCGCGACTATGCTGCCACATATTGGGAGCCAAGATTCAGGACTTCATCGTATTCAGCGATTGCCTTCACAGCTCTGAAAGAGAATAAAGGTATTCGAGAAGACTTTTTGAATTCAGACGGATACATTGATATCACCACCTGATCTGAAGATTTTATCACCAACTAGCATATCCTATATGTGTTTTATAATTCTCGTAACGCCACCTCGCCTGATGAACAATTTCGTCGAGCACAGAATTCCGGTCGGTTGTATACATGATCATAGATTGTTCATTTCATCTGTCAGCTCCCTATCATATTCGTTCCATAAATCATCATTCTAAGTTTGACCCTGCTACTCCCAGTGTTGAAACAAGCATTCATAAAATCTGATTGAACTTTACCATCAGGTTTGCAGGTCAAGTACTACGTCATGAGAGCAGGATCGGAGGGACGGATAGTTGGACTCCGAGTTACACACCAGTTAGTCTGAACTCGAGCTTATAATGTTAGCTCCGCTTGAATTCATGCGATTATAGTTGTTGGGGATACGACGAAGGTCGAACTTGGGCTGCTAACGCTGTAATGTACTGTGAATTCGACCAACATTGGTGCTGGAAGGAAATATCTTAGTTCGGAGTGTTTTGACCAGCTATCGACCATATTTCGCATGCTGAAGATGCCCTAAAAGTGTTAATTTACAACAGAGAGATAACGAGACAGACGTTTTAAGGAAAACATTGTGAAGAAGGATTTTTCTATTGCAAATTCAATTTCTCATAAACTGCTCGTAGTAGGTTTTCAGTCACATTCTTAAAAGCTGAAGAATGATTTTTGTGGACCTCCAACAAAGTATTCAGAATGTTCGACACAATTTTAGGTTACAGTTTGACTTATAATATATTAGTATATCTTCAACAAGCAGATGACCTAACTCAAGTTGAGTATGTTTCCTATCGGAGCAAAAAGAAATCCATCTACCTACGATCTATCTCTGAACAATGTATTCGACCGGTGTCGAATACTTGTACAAGAGAATCCTTAAACCTTTTGGTCCCATGTATCAATGTATCAGAAGGTTATGCGACGAAAGATCAACCGACTTTTTAACACGCTATCAATTTCTTTTTCAAGCAGGTAACCTGAAAGACAAGAACTGTATCGTGGTAACCTTCTGCTGTCAATTTATAATTAGGTGAGGCTACCTACTGACCATTTGGTGTCAATCGTTAGATCCTTGCGGCTGAGGCGTCGACGTTAAGTGATGGTTTAATGGCCTTCAAGAGATGACTAAACAGCTTTATGCTGTTGATGAGATCCGCAAACTCCTGCGGTATGTAAATGTACCGTGAAGTTCCTAAGCACCGGCTCATCAAGCGTTGGAGCGAAACGCTTCTCTTTCTTGTTCTGGGCATTCTAAGAAATGTGCTTAAACTGTGGGGCATAGGAAGTAATACTTGCGCTGGTCCTGGCTCACCAAATGAATAGAAAAGTAGGAGGGCTCTGGGTAAATTTGTTTCGCATAGTAAGAAAATGTACTTCAAGTAAGGATGAGATGTGTTACTAATATCACAAGGCCCTGTGTTAGTTGAATGAACAGAAAATGACATAACCCGGGCCGTTGGCCAAACTTTTAAAAAAAATAACAACCATTATATATCCAATTTTTAAAGCGATCACCGTCTTGAGTGCACGTCACCGTTACGTAATTTCATCGGAAGAAATTATCAGCTGACTTGACGAATGGAGATAAACAAAACACGTCATCACATAAATAAATAATCAATATTCAGTTCATTATGTTTGAGCCGAGAGATCTCTCCACGTCAAGCGAAGTAATGCCAACATTTTTGTAGCAAGTGTTCATCTACAGCTATACACTTCATTTGCATTGAAGGGACTGTCTCCGTTTTAAAATCGACAAATGCCAAAACTGTGCACACTGAATTGATATCAATTCCCATGTAACCAGTTCAGATAACGAAATGCCGACATTAGTAACGCGTTTCAGAAGAAGTCTCCTCCAAAACTTCTTATGAGATTCCCCTCTCTTACATAATGTATGTCTTATCGAGACAACAGTGGATTTGTGCTTCACTTCGGAGGTCTGTACATGCCGTATGGTCTTCCGCTAGTGTAGTGTCTGATATAGGCCTTTCCATATGGAGCCTGGAGGAAGAAAACCCTGAGACTCCTGTTGAGGATAATGATCGCAGACATTGAAAAGAATCCTATTACTGCACCGGCCAAAACTCCCGGAAAAGAAATCCACTTGTTTGAAGAGCTCTGAAGAAGTGCATCATCCGTGTTGACACAACGAGGCAAGGGAGAACCACAGAGGCCATCATTATAAGCAAATGACGAAGCGTTGTATGAGCTCGTTAGAGGTCCTGAGGGTATCACTCCCGAAAGATGATTGTGAGCGACATTGAAGTATGTCAGTGATGATAGATGACCAATCTCCTGTGGTATTGCCCCAAACAAGCTAGTTGTGGACAGATCTAGAGACTCAAGATTTGATATCTTACCTAAACTTGCGGGAATTGTGCCAGTGAAGTTATTTTCGAACAAGGTCAGGTGTAACAGGCCGTATAATTTTGCGAGCTCCTCTGGAATATTGCCAAACAGCAAGTTGCTGGAAACATCGAAAGACGTTTGTGCGGACAGGAGGTACTGCAAATCCAAAGGACCCCCTTTGATATTGATTATGAGATCGTCAAAGTAAAGTGTATCCTTCGAGGCCATCCTTGCACTCCCCCTGAATCCCTCCAGCTGAGAGTAGTCTCTGGGCAGCTCCCCTACGAAACTGTTTTTAGACAAGTCAAGTACCTGCAGAGATCTCAATGTTACTATCCATTCCGGAAAACGTCCTTCTAGTCTGTTGCCTGCGACAATGAGAACCCGTAATGTACTTGAAAGATCTTGCAGACTGAGGGGCAGGTTTCCACTGAGCTGATTGCCACCTAAATCTAGAACTCTCAATCTGTTGCAATTACCCAGCGATGATGGAATCTCACCCACAAAGTTGCTGTAAGCCAAGGACAATGTCAGCAGCGAACCTCCTGGACTGCACATTGTGGCAGGGATAGGTCCTGTCATGAGTGGGTTGTCCCCAAGTCTCATCCTCTGAAGTTTGTTGCAATTACCCAGACTAGAAGGCAGAGTGCCTGAAAATAAATTATGAGACAAATCAAAAACCTCCAACAGCTTCATTAACCCAAAGAATCCAGGAACAGACCCTCTCAACCGATTGTTGGATACATCGAGCATTTGCAAGCCAGTGCTGTTTCCCCAGGACAGCGGAATGCCACCATTCAGACTGTTGCTGGAAAGTCGGAGCAGACTGAAGGTGCAGTTATTCAGTGGAGGGAGGACACCCGTAAACAAATTATGAGCTAGGTCCAGAATGGCATAATAATTACCCCAGGAAAAATCTGGCACGCTTCCTTTGAAGGAGTTTCTGGAAACATTCAGACTGTGAAGTCGAAACCCTGAGCCGGAGTAGACGAATGTGGGTATATCTCCGCTGAGATAGTTACCAGCCAGATTCAGTATCTCCAGACTGGTCATATTTTGTACAAATGCGGGGAATGATCCAACCAGTTTATTGTCCGAGGCATCGAGCTCGTCGAGGCTACCCAGAGCACCTAAAGAAGACGGGAGGTCGGTACAGAGATTGTAGGCAAAAAGCAGCTTTCTCAACGACTGAAGGTTTCCCAAAGAGGGAGGAATAGCTGATAGACAGTTGGAATTCAGGTTGAGAATTTCTAGTCTGACAGCTTTGCTCAATGAACTTGGCACACTTGTCAGGAAATTCTCAGATAAGTCCATCTTCACAATGCTTAACAGTCCATCGATGGAGGCTAGAATCTGTGTTAATTTGTTGTGCTTCAAGTTCAAAGTCCTTAAGCTTGACAAATTACCAACTGAAGAAGGAAGATCCGCAATATTGTTAAAAGATAAGTCGAGCTCTTCAAGCTGGTGTAGACTGCCCAGCCACGCAGGCAGCGATCCAGATAGTTGCAAGTTCGAGAGCGCCAGATTTTGAAGCAGAGTCACAGAAGCACTGGCTGGGAGACCCTCCATCCCGAGGTTCAAGTTGTTGGACAAGTCCAGAGACCGAAGTTGTGACATATTCCACAAACAAGCTGGCACGTCACCGCGTACATCATTGAAACTGAGATCCAATACTTCCAGCTTCTCCAGATTGCAAATTCCCGACAGAGAGCCATACAGATTCAAATTTGCAGCCTCCAGTTTCTGCAACCGTGTCATGTTCCACAGACACGACGGCAGCTCACCATCGAACAGGTTATGACTGAGACAAAGCACTCCCAAATCTTCTAGCAGGCACAACTCACTAGATACCGTGCCTCGAACTCCCAACCCGGTCACATTTACTTCGATAATTCTCTTTGTTACATGGTCACACTTCACCCCAACCCAGCCATCACAGGGAACTGTTGAAAGTGTCCATGACTCCAATCCAGAAAAATACGTCCCCTTCAGACTGAAAAGAGCTTCAGCTTCCAAAGATGGATACGCTTGAACACACACAACGCTCACCAACCAAAATCCCCAGATGAACCATGGTCGCAGCACAGTCCCATTGTACAACATTCCGTTCAGTGCCTCCGCCAACAAACTGGACTAAGGAGTTTGAAGATTATGAAATCCAGGGATGACAGTGAGCTTCTCGATGTCAATGTGAACCCAAATGTGTGGCCCAAATGTGAACACAAAAACGTAAAATGAATGTTGCCTGAACTATGTGAGCTTGGAAACTAAGGTTTTCAACGCAGGACATGACAAGCACTCAGACCCCTCGACATGAACGTAAGAGAGAAGCTGGCAGGCGTTATGGGGCTGAGTGTTAACCATCTCAAACCACCACTGGTCCTCCACCGTTTTCGAGCTTCAAAGCTGTGATCTCCGCGAGCTAACTCAAACTCTTACAAAGTACATTTTACTGTACTGAGATACATTTCCTTTCTGGCCATGATTCTTGAACTACGCCGATTTTTCTGACATCATCCTGTTCTCTAACTGATAATCGAGACCGATATCCCTACGCGATGACCCACAAAGGTGAAAAAGGTGATGTCATTTTAGGGCTTGTGGTAAAGAAGGGGCAGTCTGCCATGGCTTTTGGCATTGACTTACAATCACCGTTGACTCACTCTTAGTCAATGAATCACCGTTGAAAGTGACAACAGTGAAGTTGTCACTGACAAGCTCACGCAGGTCACTCTCAACTGTGACTTAGTCAATGCCGAAAGCTTTGGTCATACACAGTCCTCTCTAAATATGGCAGTTGGACTCTCGAGTTCACTCTCACACACTTACTTATTTCTAACAAAAAAAGCTTTTGCTATCTAGATGGCTTTACTAGAGAAACTAATCAAATCACTCAACTAAAACTTTGGGGTTACTTTTGTGACCATGTCCTTGTTGATCTAGGTTGTTTTACTAGAGAACCTAACATAAATACTCAACCAAACCTTTGTTGATTTGGTGGCTTTACTAGAGAAACTAACAAAACTATTCAACTATAATTTGGCGGTGACATCGGATGAGTTCAACTAGGCTAGTTATAATATATTGTCTCGGTAATTTGTAGCTTTGAATACATTAAAAGTTGTTCAACTAGTTCTAGAATATCAAAAAAATTTCAAATTTTTTTGGAAACAAAAAGACATAGATAAAATAATGAAAGAACATAAACAGCTTTTGGTTGTCGTGAACCTAGAACATTACGGAATCTATATTCTCGTTGTAGAGTAGAGTGTGCTCGTACGAAACGTACCATGATTATGTTCATCATGTACAGCATCCCACTATACTTTAGGGGTTTCACAAAAGTCTGTACACTTGACAATCTCATTCCAGGTATTAAGAAAAGATTTCTTCAACTCATGTAGAATTTTGGAGGATTAGCTTGACTATTTTCGAACACTCCATCGGTGAAAAGTGATTTTTCGATGCTAAATTGAAAAATGAATATTGACAGATTAAAAATAACACATATGTCTCGTGAAGGTATATTTCATTGCCAAAACATGAGAGATTTCTTTCAAGCTTTCTATATTTTGCAATTTGTTTTGTAAATTATCCTTATTTGGTTGAGATTCAAAACATAAAGAATCCACATTATACAAAGAGGTCTGGTCATACACCTCTGCGCGAATATATCTGAACCTTGCTGACCCTGAATCATTCATAAATTATTGCATTCTTAAAACTCGGAACTCCTGCTTTGAGAAGCAGAAGTGCCATAAAGTTTTGCACGTTCTTTTCTTCGGCCGTATCCAGCACGACATGGAGTAGACTGCCTCTATCAGTAACCATGACTCACGTCGTGTCCACCCAACCTGCTCCACGAAAGTGAGATACGCGCGTCCATCGGGACAAACTCTGAGAACGCGCCATGAAAGTCCCGTCATAATCTTCAATTTTAATTGTTGTTTATCTAGTTATTCTTAAAGAACAATATGAGATAAAAAATTCATAATCATTTTCAATCACTATTACAGATTTGTTTATCTGTAGTATTCTAGTTTCAAAAGTATTATATTAGTAACAGTAAAGTTTGACATTATCTATTTATGTTTAGGGTTAAACCCTAAGTTTGACAGACACATTCTACAATTACCATGATCTGATGTGCTTTATAACAACTTTGATTATATATATTTCGGGATTTATACATCATTTAAACAAATGTTTCATGTTCAAACTGTATGATAATATTTAAAAATATATAGATTTATTTGATATACAAACTAAAAATTAAAAACATTGAAAATTATTGTTGGATTCAGATCATGTTCTTCAGAATATTAAATATACATTTTTTCTAGTAAATGTTATATATTCTCATCAAAATTATAATGAAGCATGTTGAATTATATGTGATTTATTCATAGATTTTTATGACATACTTGAAGTAATTAATTCACCTACAATTTGAGTACAATTAACTTCAGATTAATTAAATTATACATCTAAGAAATTAGTTTGCTCACAAAATAAAGTCGTAGTAACTCCTACTATTAACAACATAATGAGATTATATAGAATTACCAAGTATATAATGTAGCACAAAATTTTAAAAAAATTGATTTATATATTTTTTAAATCATGTTTCAAATTGCTGAACATAATGAAAAAAAAAATCTGAATTTTGTATGGTTTTATTCGCAAAATAATTTTCAAATACTAAATTTGAAATAAATATTTACAATGAAAAATACATGCTTATGAGTTTATTTTGCCTTTAATTACTTAAAAGGTCACATTTTTCCAAGCATACTGATGAATGTATGTAAAGTACATTTTTTTTTACTGCAAAAATCAATTAAAAAATACAAAGTGATTCTTTTTAAGTAATTGATTGATTTTTAGTTTTCAGTGAATATTTGATTTTCTTTATAAATTCAAATTATATTTGGTACAACATCAGATTGCAAAACTTTTATTTTAGATCTAGTACTTTGAACAAAATCTGAAATTTAGGATTGAGTTTGAGTATTTGTGTATGTTTTATTTGAAAATTTCAAGTTTTTAGTTGAGATTAGTTGATTTTTCTAATTATTTTTGAAAATCTGTCTTTACATTGATCTAAAAAGACCAATACATTTTTTTACCTCAATTAATTTTTTGTTATTAAGTTGTTTAAATTTATTTCAACAACAGATTGTGTGACATGCATAACAATAAATGTGCTTCTTGTGAAAATTGAAATCAATAATTATTATTATTTGCTCAAAATATATATAAATATATGTAGTTTTTGTTATATTAATAAGTTATATATTTTAATTAGAAATATGTTTATAAATTTTTATTCTGAATTATTATTATTATGAGTAATTTATAAACCTAAATTTTTTAAAAATAAATTTAAAAGTATTAACTTTAACTTTGGTTAAAGAACAACCTCATGTTCTAACTATTTATAGCTAGATTGATCGCTATGTTGGATATATAGAATGAGTATTTTATTCGCTAGACTAAGTCTAATGCCGACTTAGTGACAAGTGGAGATTCTAGATGTTGGAAAGTCACAAGGGACATGTTGTCATATCAATCTAGGGATTAATAAACATCTAGAAGATCTAGAAGACCAATGACATGGTATCACGTATTAGTATCTAGTATAACTTACTATGATTTATGTTTTGTAAAAGTAAATTAGATAGAAATTACAATTTGTCACTATGGTAAATTTTCAACTACTCCCATTTCCCATCTCTCCTTACTATATATGGAGAGATGGGAAAGATACTCGGAATCATGTTTGAAGAGTTCATGTTTAGAAACTTGTTTCATATATGAAAGAGTGACGTTTTATCAACATTTTGAAGTGTTGATTTGTTAGTGAATTTGAGTGATGAATTGACAAAATGTATGAAAGGGTGTTTGAGATATGAATATGAGAGGAATTCTAGCCTTCTAAAACCATGATGAACTAGCGCAAATCCATTTAAGATTCATCTGAGTGTGGTGCTTAGTTTTTACTTTTTTTCTTTCCAAAACGAGAAGTTTGAGAGATAAAAGACTAGTAATTTCACACTTTTAGAATAAAAATACTATGAAGTAGAGTTAATAGTGGATTCTATGGTAAAGGTCTAGTTAGTAGTAATGGAATCCATTTAGCTTCCTCTCTTTCAAGTTAGTGTTTTCACTTGTAGGTAGTAAAGTTGAATTGGATGAATTATGATCTGATAGAGTAAATACTTCATAACTTTTCAATTAGTAACGATTTGATTTAGTTAAGATCTTGATGGATAGAGCTTGACACGATGGTTCTAACGAGCCCAAGAACTCTTAAAACGGATAAAGTATCAATGTCGTGAAGTTATGAGTGTTGGAAGTGACTGGTATGGATAGGCAAAGGCGCAGAAGGGCCTTCGGCCAAAGGGTCTTTGGACTTCGGCTGAAGAGATTTCGGACTTTGGCCTTAACCCCTTTGGCCTTTCCGTCTTCGGCCTTGGAGCATGGATCTTGCAGAAGCCATATCTTTGCGCTGGAGAGTCAATTGGAGCTGAAATTTGATGAGGTTGTTGATCTCAGCTGGCCACACATACTTGCAAAATTTCAGCTCAAACAGAGTCCGTTTGAAGAAGTTATTAATTCAGAGCTTTGAATTTGAGTTTGTATGAACTTTCGGACTTCGGAGAGAGACTTCAAACTTTGAACTTGAAGGAATTTCAAAGAGAATTCAAGCGCTTGGTGGAGCCGGAGCGTCAAGTGAAGTAATTGACAGCCAGCGGAATAGCAGGGCATTGGGAGTTAGATATGAAGCTCAATTTATTCATCTTGGGTTTGGAGGAGATGAATGAGACTTGGAACTGGAACTGTCAGCCGTTTTGAGTAGGATAAGAGTAGATAGGAGCTCAACAGGCGTTGTAACTGCCGGGCTGGATGGCGTCGTGCCTGTTGGGAGCTTGCATCACAAAGAGTGTCATCTCGGAGTTTTAGTTAGAAATAAAGAGGCCCAAGGCTCTACCTTTGGGGGGACTTTTCTGTCAATTGGCTTGTCTTGACTGTGAACCTTTATCCATTGTGTGTCTGTGTGTTGGTGTGTGATCTAGACATCAAGCACAGTGCGCTTCCGTTTGTTGAAGCTACTGCATCGGAAGTTGTGAGTACCCAGTTTGAATGTTCAGAATAGTCGGGGGCTCTTCGGGATTTAAGCAAATTCGGGTCTGGGTATTCCGGTCAGTGTAATAACCCACCAAAGGCTAAAACTGCAATATAGTGGTAGAAAGGTCGAACCTACAGGGACAGAGGCAACACACAGAGTACAAAGTGTCACATTTAACAGACTATTGAAGAGTTTGAATTCTCAGGCGACTGTCACTCCCAGAAATACTGCAAGTGTTCACTCGGAGATCACTCGGAGGTCGCACAGTGCAGCGTAGTTCACTCAACACACACACACACACACACACCTGAAACTATAGAAACACAA
Organism: Marchantia polymorpha subsp. ruderalis; assembly: GCA_037833965.1. Classification (NCBI taxonomy): domain Eukaryota; kingdom Viridiplantae; phylum Streptophyta; class Marchantiopsida; order Marchantiales; family Marchantiaceae; genus Marchantia; species Marchantia polymorpha. Next base: position 4,063,747 of record AP031357.1, read on the forward strand.
CTCAAAGGTCAGTTGGGACCTCTACTTAAGATTTCAGGGGGGAAATCTCTCGCGAATACACTTAGCGAATCTACGGGTAGTGACTCCCAACTCCGGCTTTTACAACCCTTCCACTAGTTTCTGCTAGCACAGGGAACCCGGATTGGACTTCCTACTTCGGATCGAAGTCATGTAATAACCCACTAAAGGCTAAAACTGAAATATAGTGGTAGAAAGGTCGAACCCACAGGGACAGAGGAACACACAGGGTACAAAGTGTCACGTTTTAACAGACTATTGATGAGTTTGAATTCTCAGGCGACTGTCACTCCCAGAAATACTGCAAGTGTCCACTCGGAGCGCACTCGGAGGTCGCACAGTGCAGCGTAACACACACACACACACACACCTGAAACTACAGAAACACAACCCAGAGATCCGTTAGGACCTCTACTTCAAGATTTCAGGGGGAAAGTCTCTCACGAGCACACTCGGCAAAGCTGCGGGCAGTGACTTCCAACTCCGGCTTTTACAACACTTCCACTAGCTTGCTGCTAGTGTAGGAAACCCGGTTTGGACTGCCTACTTCGGATCGAAGTCACTCCTACGCGGTGAACAACACTCTCAACTCACAAAACGCGCAGAGAACACAGGTCCGCACTGAAGGACTCACTGTGAAACATTCCAGTAACACAACAACAGTCTATTGAAGAGTTTGAATTCTCAGGCACTTGTCATTCCCAGAAATACTACAGGGGTTACCCTCAAGGCACCTGCTGCAGCGTAACCTGAATTTACAACCAAGGCTTACACGAAGTAGCAAAACTTCACTTTGGCATTCAGGGGAAAAATCCCAAGGAGTACAATCAGAAAGAAACACTCGAAGGTGTAGGGGCGAAACTGTTCAAGTATCTAACTAGTCACTGGCTCTGAGCATTCGGCAGTCACCCGCAGGTGCAGATCCGAACTACTCAAGTCTCTAACCAATGTACTAGCTCTGAACATTCGGCCGAAGGCCTTCAGCTACAAAATGCGGAACGCTAAGTTGTAACTCCTCGTGCGTGGTGACAGAACTCAAGGACACAAACACGCAAAGGAAATGGGTTCCTGATCTGCACTTCTGATGGGAAAGAACCCCAGGCAAAACGCCTGGAACTATTTTATACCTTCCAAGTCCTACCTAGCACTACACTGCACTACGCTACACGCCTGCACGGAACCACGCTACACTACACTCCGCGGAACCTGTACTACGTCTCCTGCGCGGCCGACTGCCGCGCACTAACTCCCTACCCTGCCACTCTTCCGCTCGACTGCGCAGTCCCAACCGCTGCAACGCCGCGGACACCTCCCCCTCGAGGGCGGACATGGTATCCTGTGCCTTCGACAGAAAGGCCTCGAGCTTCTTCGCTACCTTCCGCCGACTCCTACTGTCGCCTGACAACAACCCGGCTGCGCGCAATTCAAACTCACGCAGTGTGAGTTTCTCCTGCGCCTTCACTTCCCAGTGGGCGTAGCCCTTGAGACAGTGGGCGACTCGCCTCGCCGTCTCCACCTTCGTGCGATCCGCCTCCTTCCTGCGATCCTCTTCAATCGTCACTAATTGCGATTCGGCTTCGGCACGTTGCGCTCTCAATTCGCCACACTCTGCCTGCAAACTGCGGATTAATTCTTCATCTGCCTGCCGTGCGAGCTGACATTGTTCCAACAACCGCGTCTGTCGCACGAGCTCCTCTGACAAAATCCGATTCTGGACCTGCTCAAAATCGAGTGCTTCCTTGACCTTCACCTGCTCCTTGGTGAGCTCGCCCAGTTTCTCATCCTTCATCTTCTCGGAGTGCTTGTAGAATTTCTGATTAAGCTTGTACTGTCCCCACAAGCACTCATGCTTCTCCTTCAAGTCCCTCAACTCCTGGTCCACTCTAGCTAATAGCTTGCTGGTGTGGACTTTAGTGCGAGTCCTCCTGCGCACTAACTCGATGTAAGATCCCGGCTGGAGTGGGTCGGCGTATTTATCGACCTTGCGATCCAAGTACCGCAGCAACGGAATCACCTGCTCAGAGAGCGCCGCCGCTGGCGCTCCAACAATTTCCTCCTCCTCCTCCTCGGTGTCTTCTGCTCCTGACATTTCTTCCGTGGAGCCTCCGTCGTCATCATCCGAGTGGAGAATTTCAGTCGCCATTGAATGCGTCGGCGACTGCCCCGAGTGGAGCTGCACGTCCTCGACGTGTGCTGCCTGCGAAGGCACGGCTGCGGCCTCGCTGCTCGTCGCCAAAATGTCTAAGGCGGAAGGCGAATGTACCCGCGCGGCATCCCCGTCTCTCGCTGGTTGATTGCCCACCGCATTCTCTCTGTCGCCGTCGTCCGTCGCCGAAGGCGATCGAGCGGAGGGTGGCTGCGCGGGATTGGATTGCGCATCGCGCATCGAGATGTCGTCCCGCGGACAGTCACTCCGCTCCTCCGTCTGCTGCTCCCTCGATCGGTCCGTGGGGGCCGTGCCCGGCCCGTGCGCAGGCGCATTTGCCGGCGCCTTGTCCGCCGTAGGCGTAGCGCCGCGGACATCTATCGCCGAAGGCGACACGGCCGGGGGCCGCACGCCCGATGTTCCTTGGCCTATAGGCCCTACCGCCGAAGGCGCATCTATCGGCGGACTTCCCGCCGATGGTGCGGCCTCCGCACGCTCTCTGCTCGTATCCCCTCGGCTCGAAGGCCCTGGCGCCGAAGGTGTGAATTGCGGCGCGTGGTGCGCCGGAGGGTCTGGCCCCGAGGGCCGGTGTCTCGTAGGCGGTTCTTCCGCCGGCTCCTTCCCCTTCCTGCGTTGGAACGGGGGTGATTCTTGCCTGTGCACAGGCGGCACGTGCGGAGGTGTTCTGTGCACAGGTGACCTGTGCACAGGCGAGCGCCTGTGCACAGGCGGACTGCTCCTTCCCACGCGTAAGCGTAGATCCACGTCCACTTGTGTTCGCCGGTCCGCGGAGGCTCGTCCGTCCGCGGAGGTTCGCCTGTGCGCAAACGGAACCTCTGTCCGCATCGCACGTGGTAACTCCGGAGGCCCTTGGCCCGTAGGCGGCCTCTCTCCCGACGAGGTTGCAGCGTGGCCCGTCGCTCCTGCGGTCGTCCGCGCTTCTTCTCGCCTCTCTGGCGACGCACTTCCTATCTCCGTCGCAATCGTCGCCGTGTCTGCACTGTCAGCTGGCAACACCAGTCTGCGTGCCTTCTGCTTCGGCCGGCTGTATGGCTCGCACAGCGGCCGCGGTCGAATGGGAGCAGAGAGTTCTTGATGCTGCTCCTCTTCGGACTCTTCCCTCCATCGCCGCTTCCGCGGCACTCGCGCCGCAGGGGTGTGTCGCCCTTCGTCCCTCCGTCTTGATGGGGTAGAAGTCGGTGACTCCTCTGCGTCAGTATCGACCTCGTTCTCCCGCACATACTTCCCGGGGTGGTCGATGGACAATGGCGGAAAATGTTCAAGCTCCGCCGCTGTCAAACAATTCCGCTGTCGATAAAAATTGATGAGGAAAGGAGAAAGATGGTTTAGAGTTCCCCCCTTCTCCTCAAACGCGTGCTGTCACATCACCCTGTGCAGGATGCTCGCCCAGTGAATTGGAGTTCCCTCGATGACGCACTCCACAAAAGAGACCTGCCACAATGTGATGTAGCAGGCGCGGTGCGGCTGCAGTAATTGCATCAGCGCCGCGGACAAAGTCCGGCGAAATCGATCTTTGTAATCACGAGTCCTGTACCCATTCTTGGTAGACCTCCCGGTCTTGAACAGCTCCACAAATTGCGCCTCTTCTTGCTTGGTCACCTTGATGCTCTCGCTGTCGAAAAGGAGATGTCCTGGCATGCCAGCACATCTTCCCAACGCCTGCGCCCAATCTTGGACTGTCCACCGATCGACATGCGGACGCAATCCTCGCGAGGGTGGTCCCTGTGGCTCTAGCCACTCGCGCACCATGTTCGCGCAGATGTAATTCCATCCCCATAGCAAGAAATCGAGCTTTCTTGCTATTAAGCGCTCTTCGAAAGCGCGCAGCCCGTTCTGCGGCAGGCGAAGTGGCACCATCCGCAATCTGCTCGGTCTCGTCATTGCGTTCCTGGGGTTCGCTCGCCCGCTCATTCTACTTCCGCACTGTCCGCGTTTCTTTCTCTCTCGGCAAACTCTAATCGCTCTCAATTCCAAATCACGCGCACTCACTTCTCCCTCAATCAACAAGAAATCTCCTGTGCGACGACGACGAGAATGTTCCGCAGCCAGCAGATGGATGCGCGCAGCGCGCACAAGAGATTGGAATCGCGAATTCAAGAATGGGACGTTCTCCGCCGCCCGGTCGAAGGTCATGGTCGACTCTTGGTCGTGAAGAACGTCTCACTTGATGGCCGCGCCGGCTGTACGCTGGAACGGTCTTCGCTCTCACGCGCGGCTTCACGCTCCGCCGTCGTCGATTAAACTCTCACGCTCGAATTGGCGGATTTGAACTCCGCGAGCGTGTCTCCCTCCGGACATGGGGGCGTAGCGCCGAAGGCGAGTTTTCCGCCTTGCGCGGTACACTTGTTCGTACCGCCCCTCGGCCAATCCCCTTCTGCCTTGACGCGTGCGTCCGCATGTCGGACAAAAATTCAACTCCTGCCTGTGCGCAGGCAGGGGCCTCGGCGGATCCTCCGCCGGTGCGGAACTTGAACATTTTCCTGTGCACAGGCGTTCGTCTGTGCGCAGGCGAATTCCGTCCGCGGCGCTGCGCTGGCGCGGAAGGCGTTGACCGTGGTCAGCCGTCTCCGTCCAGTCTGTCCGTTCCTTGTCTCTCCGTCGGCGCTTCCGCCGCCGCAACTCCGTCCGTCCAAGAGCGCATCCACCCGTGCCGTCCGCACGGTCCGTACCGATGGGATTACTCTGGCGGCTCTTCCGACGTACGCTGCGCTGCGCTGGCGCGGAAGGCGTCGTACACTTTCTACCTCACAAGGCGCATTTCTAGGGCCCAAGGCGGATTCTCCGCCGACGCCGAAGTGCCTGTGCACAGGCGTTCGCCTGTGCGTAGGCGGACTTCGCGCCTTTCCTAACCCTACGTCGCCTGTGCACATGCGAACGCCTTCGTCCGTGCATAGGACAAAACTTGAATCCCCCTTCCGCGTAGGCGGAATTCGCGCCGGTGGCGAAATCCTTCCGCCGAAGGCGACCGCCTCCGTTTTTTCACCGGACCGTTTTTTTACCGCCTCCGTACAGCCGGCGCGGCCATCAAGTGAGACGTTCTTCACGACCAAGAGACGACCATGACCTTCGACCGGGCGGCGGAGAGCGTCCCATTCTTGAATTCGCGATTCCAATCTCTTGTGCGCGCTGCGCGCATCCATCTGCTGGCTGCGGACCATTCTCGTCGTCGTCGCACAGGAGATTTCTTGTTGATTGAGGGAGAAGTGAGTGCGCGTGATTTGGAATTGAGAGCGATTAGAGTTTGCCGAGAGAGAAAGAAACGCGGACAGTGCGGAAGTAGAATGAGCGGGCGAGCGAACCCCAGGAACGCAATGACGAGACCGAGCAGATTGCGGATGGTGCCACTTCGCCTGCCGCAGAACGGGCTGCGCGCTTTCGAAGAGCGCTTAATAGCAAGAAAGCTCGATTTCTTGCTATGGGGATGGAATTACATCTGCGCGAATATGGTGCGCGAGTGGCTAGAGCCACAGGGACCACCCTCGCGCGGATTGCGTCCGCATGTTGACCGGTGGACAGTCCAAGATTGGGCGCAGGCGTTGGGAAGATGTGCTGGCATGCCAGGGCATCTCCTTTTCGACAGCGAGAGCATCAAGGTGACCAAGCAAGAAGAAGCGCAATTTGTGGAGCTGTTCAAGACCGGGAGGTCTACCAAGAATGGGTACAGGACCCGTGATTACAAAGATCGATTTCGCCGGACTTTGTCCGCGGCGCTGATGCAATTACTGCAGCCGCACCGCGCCTGCTACATCACATTGTGGCAGGTCTCTTTTGTGGAGTGCGTCATCGAGGGAACTCCAATTCACTGGGCGAGCATCCTGCACAGGGTGATGCGACAGCACGCGTTTGAGGAGAAGGGGGGAAGACCGTTCCAGGCGACCGCCTCCGTTTTTTCACCGGACCGTTTTTTTACCGCCTCCGTACAGCCGGCGCGGCCATCAAGTGAGACGTTCTTCACGACCAAGAGACGACCATGACCTTCGACCGGGCGGCGGAGAGCGTCCCATTCTTGAATTCGCGATTCCAATCTCTTGTGCGCGCTGCGCGCATCCATCTGCTGGCTGCGGACCATTCTCGTCGTCGTCGCACAGGAGATTTCTTGTTGATTGAGGGAGAAGTGAGTGCGCGTGATTTGGAATTGAGAGCGATTAGAGTTTGCCGAGAGAGAAAGAAACGCGGACAGTGCGGAAGTAGAATGAGCGGGCGAGCGAACCCCAGGAACGCAATGACGAGACCGAGCAGATTGCGGATGGTGCCACTTCGCCTGCCGCAGAACGGGCTGCGCGCTTTCGAAGAGCGCTTAATAGCAAGAAAGCTCGATTTCTTGCTATGGGGATGGAATTACATCTGCGCGAATATGGTGCGCGAGTGGCTAGAGCCACAGGGACCACCCTCGCGCGGATTGCGTCCGCATGTTGACCGGTGGACAGTCCAAGATTGGGCGCAGGCGTTGGGAAGATGTGCTGGCATGCCAGGGCATCTCCTTTTCGACAGCGAGAGCATCAAGGTGACCAAGCAAGAAGAAGCGCAATTTGTGGAGCTGTTCAAGACCGGGAGGTCTACCAAGAATGGGTACAGGACCCGTGATTACAAAGATCGATTTCGCCGGACTTTGTCCGCGGCGCTGATGCAATTACTGCAGCCGCACCGCGCCTGCTACATCACATTGTGGCAGGTCTCTTTTGTGGAGTGCGTCATCGAGGGAACTCCAATTCACTGGGCGAGCATCCTGCACAGGGTGATGCGACAGCACGCGTTTGAGGAGAAGGGGGGAACGCTAAACCATCTTTCTCCTTTCCTCATCAATTTTTATCGACAGCGGAATTGTTTGACAGCGGCGGAGCTTGAACATTTTCCGCCATTGTCCATCGACCATCCCGGGAAGTATGTGCGGGAGAACGAGGTCGACACTGATGCGGAGGAGTCACCGACTTCTACCCCATCAAGACGAAGGGATGAAGGGAGACACACCCCTGCGGCGCGAGTGCCGCGGAAGCGGCGATGGAGGGAAGAGGCCGAAGAGGAGCAGCATCAAGAACTCTCTGTTCCCATTCGACCGCGGCCGCTGTGCGAGCCATACAGCCGGCCGAAGCAGAAGGCACGCAGACTGGTGTTGCCAGCTGACAGTGCAGACACGGCGACGATTGCGACGGAGATAGGAAGTGCGTCGCCAGAGAGACGAGAGGAAGCGCGGACGACCGCAGGAGCGACGGGCCACGCTGCAACCTCGTCGGGAGAGAGGCCGCCTACGGGCCAAGGGCCTCCGGAGTTACCACGTGCGATGCGGACAGATGTTCCGTTTGCGCACAGGCGAACCTCCGCGGACGGACGAGCCTCCGCGGATCGGCGAACACAAGTGGACGTGGATCTACGCTTACGCGTGGGAAGGAGCAGTCCGCCTGTGCACAGGTCGCCTGTGCACAGGTCACCTGTGCACAGAACACCTCCACACGTGCCGCCTGTGCACAGGCAAGAATCACCCCCGTTCCAACGTAGGAAGGGGAAGGAGCCGGCGGAAGAACCGCCTACGAGACACCGGCCCTCGGGGCCAGACCCACCGGCGCACCACGCGCCGCAATTCGCGCCTTCGGCGCCAGGGCCTTCGAGCCGAGGGGATACGAGCAGAGAGCGTGCGGAGGCCGCACCATCGGCGGGAAGTACGCCGATAGATGCGCCTTCGGCGATAGGGCCTATAGGCCAAGGAACATCGGGCGTGCGGCCCCCGGCCATGTCGCCTTCGGCGATAGATGTCCGCGGCGCTACGCCTGCGGCGGACAAGGCGCCGGCACATGCGCCTGCGCACGGGCCGGGCACAGCCCCCACGGACCGATCAAGGGAGCAGCAGACGGAGGAGCGGAGTGACTGTCCGCGGGACGACATCTCGATGCGCGATGCGCAATCCAACCCCGCGCAGCCACCCTCCGCTCGATCGCCTTCGGCGACGGACGACGGCGACAGAGAGAATGCGGTGGGCAATCAACCAGCGAGCGACGGGGATGCCGCTCGGATACATTCGCCTTCCGCCTTAGACATTTTGGCGACGAGCAGCGAGGCTGCAGCCGTGCCTTCGCAGGCAGCACACGTCGAGGACGTGCAGCCCCACTCGGGGCAGTCGCCGACGCAATCAATGGCGACTGAAATTCTCCACTCGGATGATGAGGACGGAGGCTCCACGGAAGAAATGTCAGGAGCAGAAGACACCGAGGAGGAGGAGGAGGAAATTGTTGGAGCGCCGGCGGCGGCGCTCTCTGAGCAGGTGATTCCGTTGCTGCGGTACTTGGATCGCAAGGTCGATAAATACGCCGACCCACTCCAGCCGGGATCTTACATCGAGTTAGTGCGCAGGCGGACTCGCACTAAAGTCCACACCAGCAAGCTATTAGCTAGAGTGGACCAGGAGTTGAGGGACTTGAAGGAGAAGCATGAGTGCTTGTGGGGACAGTACAAGCTTAATCAGAAATTCTACAAGCACTCCGAGAAGATGAAGGATGAGAAACTGGGCGAGCTCACCAAGGAGCAGGTGAAGGTCAAGGAAGCACTCGATTTTGAGCAGGCCCAGAATCGGATTTTGTCAGAGGAGCTCGTGCGACAGACGCGGTTGTTGGAACAATGTCAGCTCGCACGGCAGGCGGATGAAGAATTAATCCGCAGTTTACAGTCAGAGTGTGGCGAATTGAGGGCGCAACGTGCTGAAGCCGAATCGCAATTAGTGACCATTGAAGAGGATCGCAGGAAGGAGGCGGATCGCACGAAGGTGGAGACGGCGAAGCGAGTCGCCCACTGTCTCAAGGGCTACGCCCACTGGGAAGTGAAGGCGCAGGAGAAACTCACACTGCGGGAGTTTGAATTGCGCGCAGCCGGGTTGTTGTCAGGCGACAGTAGGAGTCGGCGGAAGGTAGCGAAGAAGCTCGAGGCCTTTCTGTCGAAGGCACAGGATACCATGTCCGCCCTCGAGGGGGAGGTGTCCGCGGCGTTGCAGCGGTTGGGACTACGTAGTCGAGCGGAAGAGTGGCAGGGTAGGGAGCTAGTGCGCGGCAGTCGGCCGCGCAGGAGACGTAGTACAGGTTCCGCGGAGTGTAGTGTAGCGTGGTTCCGTGCAGGCGTGTAGCGTAGTGTAGTGTAGTGTTAGGTAGGACTTAGAAGGTATAAAATAGTTCCAGGCGTTTTGCCTGGGGTTCTTTCCCATCCGAAGTATAGATCAGGAACCCATTTCCTTTGCGTGTTTGTGTCCTTGAGTTCTGTCACCACGCAGGAGGAGTTACAACTTAGCGTTCCGCATTTTGTAGCTGAAGGCCTTCGGCCGAATGTTCAGAGCTAGTACATTGGTTAGAGACTTGAGTAGTTCGGATCTGCACCTGCGGGTGACTGCCGATGCTCAGAGCCAGTGACTAGTTAGATACTTGAACAGTTTCGCCCCTACACCTTCGAGTGTTTCTTCCTGATTGTACTCCTTGGGATTTTTCCCCTGAATGCCAAAGTGAAGTTTTGCTACTTCGTGTAAGCCTTGGTTGTAAATTCAGGTTACGCTGCAGCAGGTGCCTTGAGGGTAACCCCTGTAGTATTTCTGGGAATGACAAGTGCCTGAGAATTCAAACTCTTCAATAGACTGTTGTTGTGTTACTGGAACGTTTCACAGTGAGTCCTTCAGTGTGGACCTGTGTTCTCTGCGCGTTTTGTGAGTTGAGAGTGTTGTTCACCGCGTATGAGTGACTTCGATCCGAAGTAGGCGGTCCAAACCGGGTTTCCTACACTAGCAGCAAGCTAGTGGAAGCGTTGTAAAAGCCGGAGTTGGAAGTCACTGCCCGCAGCTTTGCCGAGTGTACTCTTGAGAGACTTTCCCCCTGAAATCTTGAAGTAGAGGTCCTAACGGATCTCTGGGTTGTGTTTCTGTAGTTTCAGGTGTGTGTGTGTGTGTTACGCTGCACTGTGCGACCTCCGAGTGCGCTCCGAGTGGACACTTGCAGTATTTCTGGGAGTGACAGTTGCCTGAGAATTCAAACTCCTCAATAGTCTGTTAAAACGTGACACTTTATACCCTGTGTGTTCCTCTGTCCCTGTGGGTTCGACCTTTCTACCACTATATTGCAGTTTTAGCCTTTAGTGGGTTATTACATAAGAAGCCGACAACTTCTTTTTTTGGCGCCGCTGCCGGGGACAGTTGCGTCAACACCGGGGTTTTTACGAGCAGCCATGCTCGGTGAATGTCGACTGGGGCTGGCGGGAGCAACCTAAGTGCTAGAGCTGTCCGCAAGTTCCGACGAGATTCAGAGAAGGCCGTGGAAGAGACACGGCGTCAAACCAAGAAAACACCAAAAAGAGTACCTAAGCCTAGTTCGGCCGACATCCTTGGGGAACCTACCCCCGGCGACTCGGAACCAAACTTGGTGCTTACAGTTCTACTAGATATTCCTTGCACGGACCCGCCTAGTGAAGTAGAACCGACCGCCCGAGGACCGTCGACAGACACACTGATGGCGGACGGACAAGCCAATGTGCGGCTACCTCAGCCGATTACTAAACATTCCTACCCGAAGTACAAAGGGAGTGGGGATGACGACGATGCAGATTCATACATCAAGTTATTCGAGTCGGTGTCTATTGCCAATCGCGAGATCGCAGACGACGACCGACTAAGGATCTTTCCAAGCCTTCTGCGGAAGAAAGCGAGGAGTTGGTATAATCACGAGAGCATCGATCCGACTGGGTTGACAACATGGGCCCAGCTGAAGGAGAAGTTCCTTCGTCGCTTTCGCGAGCTCGGCTACGACAGCCGGGTTTTGACGAAGTTACGTAATTTGCAGCGAGAGAAGAAGGAGAGTCTGCGTGACTACACTGAGAGATTTATGGACCTCCTCGACAGAATACCGAAAACAGGACCAGGGTCCCCTTTCTCGGTACAACAAGCTGTGGATTGGTACGTGACCGGTTTAACTCGGGAGATGGAGACTTTTTGCCGACGCAGCAAGTGCGACACTATTGAGGATGTGATTGCATCGGCAGAAGCCTTCGAAACTTCCACTCTCAACCGAAGAGGGAGAGAGAGACGGGAGTCGAAGGAGCGCAAACCGAAGGGAGGGCGAAGACGGCGTAGAGGTACAACTCCGTCATCGGAGGAATCGTCTTCGGACGAGAACCGTTCTTCATCCGAAGAAGAGGAAACCTCATCGTCGGAGGAGGAGAAGAAGAGGAAGAAGCATGGGTCAGCGAAGAAAAAGGGCATCCGACGAGTGACTACGGACAGAGCGCCGGGAGATATAGCTTCGAAAATGGAGACCCTTGTGAAGGACTTCGCCGATCTCAAGGTTCAAGTGGTAGGCGGGCATGATCGCCGAAAATCACCCGGGAGAGTGCGAGCGAACTTATGGTGTACTACGTGCGGGGCGGTGGGACATGCAAACACCGAGTGCCTTACCACCCGGCCGTCATATCCAGTCAACGCAGTAGAGTGGGCGCAACCGTACTATGGAGAGCACCCTCAGTACTATGGAGAGGCTAGCGAAGAGACAGCCTACGCCGTCCAGTCGGTGCCTACCCCTCCTGCGGTTTCAGCAATGCAAGTTCCACGATATATTCCGGTGGATCGGGCCACTACGGTACCTGTGAGGCGGAGAGCACCTCCAGGGACGTTTGACCCACCGCCACCGCGAGCTTGTTATAATTGCGGGGAAGTTGGGCACTTCTCACCGCAGTGTCCCCATCCAAAAAGGCGAAACGATTATGCTCCGACATGTAGTAATTGCAAGAAGGTCGGGCACACTGCGCCAGAGTGTGATCAGCCACCAGTCCCTCGGCCAGTGGTACGATTTGTGAACACTCCTGCCAAGGAGGACGTGCAAGTTAACCAGGTCGAAGTAGGTTCAGACGGGGATGGCGAAGACGAAGAATGGCCGGCTGAAGAGGTTATGTGCGCACGGGTCGAAACTCGTAGCTCCAAGAAATCCAAGGAGCAAGAGCGTGACACTCGCAAGCACGAACGGAGAACCGCCGACCGGACGGGAAACGGAAAGGAGAAGACATCCAGCAAGTCCGACTCGCGACCTGCTCGGAAGTCTTTGACTACGCGGGAGGCACCAGCAGTGCGCCCCCAGGCAGCAGTCGAGGACGAGCCAGTGCGCCTACTGAAACGGGACTATGCTCCGGATATCCGCAACGAGGTAGCCAACCTGTTGCAGGAAGCGATCCGCACTCAAAAGGACCCACCGCGGCCAGACCTGACATCCTCCCTTGGGGCGAAGTTGGCAGCCACCGTGGAACCTCGCAGAGCGTCGCCGACCCCGGCGCCTCAACGCGCCCACTATGACTTGGTTGAGGATCTCGGGAGTCGAAAAGTGAACATTACGTTCAAGCAGCTCTTGGAGGACAATAAGACGTATCGGAGAATGTTGATGCTTTCGCTACGGCATCCGCGGAAGCCGCGCGCGTCCACATCCTCTCAAGTATATCAAGTGGAGAGCGAAGACCAAGGGCCACCCGAGATCGATGTGGAGATAGCAGGATGTTGTGTACGCAGAGTGCCAATCGACTCTGGATCAGGAGTCAACATAATGACGGAGGATACAGCGAGAGCCTTGGGGTTCAGTCAATACGAACCCTCGAAGCGTGTGTTGAGATTAGCGGATCAGACGCGGAGAATGCCTGCAGGTATGCTGCGCAATGTCAAGACAACCATCGGGGGTGCGGACTTTCGGTTGACGTATATCATCCTTCAACCGATGATGAAGCAGGGCTATGACGTTCTGCTCGGGCGACCATGGCTATATGGTGCACAAGTCAGATGTGACTGGCGAAGACATCGCCTTAAGTTTCCTCATCCTTCGGAACCGACCAAAACCATTACAGTGCCCTGGAATAGGGTCAGGCACGAAGGAGAGACCCCATCGACAAGTGCAGGTTACACATCGGGCGAGGACAGTGAGTCGACCGCGCGATCGGATTCCAGTGGTACCGAATCCGATTACTTCGTGGGATTCGTTGCCTGCTGTTCGGTGGAAGAAGAAGAAGAGACGGAAGCTATTCAGCCGGAAGACGAATAGCAATTAACTGTGGGACTGGGAAGGAGTGAGACGAGTCACACCGAGGGCATTGTCGACCCTAGTGACTGTCACGAAGTACAACTCAGTCCCGGCAAGTGCTTGAAGGTATCAAGCGCAGTGAGAGGAGACGAGCTAAGGAAAGTACAGGCGTTCCTTAGCCACTATGTCGACGTCTTCGCCTGGAAGATCGAGGACATGAAGGGGATACCTGCACGGTATGGGGAGCACCGTATCGATTTACTGGACGACTCAGTACCCATACGACAGCGCCAGTATCGCCTCAACCCAAAGTACTCCTTGCTAGTGAAAGAGGAGATAGATAAGTACTTGAGCGCTGGTATTATTTATCCTGTGCTCAGCAGTGAGTGGGTGTCGCCGATTGTTATCGTACCCAAGAAGTTGACGGGTAAGATACGAGTGTGTCAGGATTTCCGGAAGTTGAATGCGGCAACACGCAAGGATCATCACCCGTTACCATTCACGGATGCCATTCTAGACCATGTTGCCGGACATGAATGTTATAGCTTCCTGGATGGGTTCTCAGGTTACAATCAGGTGTCTATCCGTGAACAGGACAAGGATAAAACTACGTTCACAACCGACTGGGGAACTTACGCATACCACAAGATGCCCTTCGGTCTGTGCAACGCGCCTGCCACCTTTCAACGGATGATGACCAATATCTTTCAGGAACAACTGAGGAAGTTCCTGGAGATATTCATAGATGACTTCTGTGTCTTTGGGAAGCGGTCTGAACACCTAAGTCACTTGAAGCAGACCTTCGATAAATGTAGAGAGAGCAGTTTATCGCTGCATCCCGAGAAGTGCTTTTTCTTCATGACTAGTGGGATCTTGTTGGGTCATCGGGTCTCGGCAGAAGGCATTGCGGTGGACATCGAGAAGGTCAAGGTTATACTCGAGCTTGAGCCACCCACGAATCTAAGAGAGCTGCGAGCATTCCTGGGTCATGTGGGCTACTACCGAAGATTCATACACATGTATGCAATACTGGCGGCGGACCTGACCAAGTTGTTGAAGAAGGACGAGCCTTATGCTTGGGGTGCGAACCAGCAGACAGCATTTGAAGCTCTGAAAGCGAAACTCACGACTGCTCCCGTACTAAGGAGTCCAGACTGGAATCGACCATTCCATGTTTACGTTGACACTTCGGCATTCGCCATCGGTGTAGTACTGAGTCAAAAGGATGACAATAAAAAGGACTACCCGATCTACTTCGCGAGCCGACAGCTGTCTCTAGCAGAGCGGAAGTACACCACGACGGAGAGAGAAGCGTTGGGGATGGTGTACTCCTGTAAAAAGTTCCGTCACTACCTAATCTGTTACGAGTTTGTGTTCCATGTGGACCACTACGCATTGCAACACCTAGTTAAGAAAGCCGACCTATCCGGTCGAATCGCCAGGTGGGTGTTATTACTACAAGAGTTCACCTACACAGTCCAGACCAGGAAAGGGGTGCACCACGAAAATGCGGATTACTTGTCCCGATTATGGACACAGCCGACAGAGGAGGAATTGGTGGACGATTTTCCAGATGAAGAGTTATTTCAGTTGTCTGCAGGACATGAGTCCCGCTATGCCGACCTGTATCGATATCTGCTAACCCTCCAGTGCCCCGAGGGCATGGATTTGGAACAGCGAACTGTCTTCATTCATAAGGCAGGCCCGTATCAACTCCAGCAGGGGGTTTTGTTCAAGAAGATGGCGGATGAGCGCTTATGCAGATGCCTGGAGGAATCAGAAGTACCAAGAATAGTGAGTGCGATGCACACAGAGGAGGCGGGTGGACACTATGCCACCAGGAACACGGTCACAAAGATCCTAAATGCGGGGTATTGGTGGCCGACCATGTTTAAGGATGTTCTCGATTACATCCGCAAGTGCGACAGTTGCCAGAGGACGGGGAGACCGACGCCTACAACACGCTGGCCCCTGACTCCCATCATGCCTCTAGCACCTTTCGAAAAGTGGGGTATTGACTTTGTAGGGCCGATACAACCAGTGACTAGAAGTACACGAAGGCGCTACATTCTGGTAGCAACGGACTACGCCACCAAAATGGTAGAGGCCAGGGCCACCAGAAGGGATGATGCTGCCACAGTGGCCGCATTCTTGTTTGAGTCGATCATCACACGCTACGGATGTCCCTTAGAGCTAGTGAGCGACCGGGGCACGCATTTTCTGAATCAGATCATCGAAGATCTGACACGGTACTTCCACATCAAGCACCGGAAGACTACTCCATACAATCCTAAGGCAAATGGACTGACGGAGAAGTCCAATGGACTGCTGTGTAAAATACTACTCAAGGTCACGGTGAATCACGCTCACGACTGGGATACGAAGCTAGCAGCCGCTCTATGGGCGTACCGCACAGCTGAGAAGATCACGACCAAACAGACACCATACTTTCTGGTGTATGGGCAACACCCGATCCTCCCAATCGAATTTGAAGTACCCACACATCGAACGATGGATTTGCAGAGGATGGGCGCAGAGGAGAGTCAGCTCTACAGGTTACAGGAGGTCACGCTGCTGGATGAAAGGAGAAGAGACGCCGAAGATCGCACCAGGAAAATCCAGCTCCGCCGAAAGGAGAGGTACGATAAAAAGATCAAACCGGTACTACTGCAGGCGGGTGATTTGGCATTGCTCTACGACAGCAGGCATGCCAGATTCCCAGGCAAACTGCACCTAAGGTGGATGGGACCTTACAGGGTTGTCGAAGTCTTCCCGAATGGGTCCATCCAACTTGCGGACCTGGCCGGCGATTTGTTAGGCACCCGAGTGAACGGGTGGCGGTTGAAGAAATACCACATGTGAGTGTTCGCGTGGGCGCTCACAATTGAGGAGGGGGGCATGTGGTACCCCACTTTTGGCAATTTTGAGGAAATTAAAACATTTTTGGAAAACTGTACCCCGGCAGCATTGTAAATAGCCTTCGGTACATCAAAACAGAGTGAATCCGGAAGATCGCGGGGATTCTCGAGGGATCTTGTAGAATCTGGGATTTGGGGTGCAGTAGTAAGGTCAGGCACCACCCTCCCTGCGAGCTCCGCAGTTAGGATCTCTACGGCGCAAGGCGCAAAACCCGCCTTCGGAGGTTGCGTCCGCGGCTGTAGGGAAACCCTCGTAATTAGGTAACCCTCGGGCGCCTTGACCAAGTTAGGATCCCGTTGGAAAGAGCTCAACGCGCTGATTCCAACGAGCCCAAGAACGCTTGGAACGGACGAGGACTTAGGGAGTTATCGCTACTGGAAGAAACGGAGGCGGTCGCCTGCGGCGGAAGGAGTTCGCCACCGGCGCGAATTCCGCCTACGCGGAAGGGGGATTCAAGTTTTGTCCTATGCGCGGACGAAGGCGTTCGCCTGTGCACAGGCGAAGTAGGGTTAGGGAAGGCGCGAAGTCCGCCTACGCACAGGCGTTCGCCTGTGCACAGGCACTTCGGCGTCGGCGGGAGATCCGCCTTGGGCCCTAGAAATGCGCCTTGTGAGGTAGAAAGTGTACGGTGCCTTCCGCGCCAGCGCAGCGCAGCGTACGTCGGAAGAGCCGCCAGAGTAATCCAATAGGTACGGACCGTGCGGACGGCACGGGTGGATGCGCTCTTGGACGGACGGAGTTGCGGCGGCGGAAGCGCCGACGGAGAGACAAGGAACGGACAGACTGGACGGAGACGGCTGACCACGGTCAACGCCTTCCGCGCCAGCGCAGCGCCGCGGACGGAATTCGCCTGCGCACAGGAGAACGCCTGTGCACAGGAGAATGTTCAAGTTCCGCGCCGGCGGAGAATCCGCCGAAGCCCCTGCCTGCGCACAGGCAGGAGTTGAATTTTTGTCCGACATGCGGACGCACGCGTCAAGGCAGAAGGAGATTGGCCGAGGGGCGGTACGAACAAGTGTACCGCGCAAGGCGGAAAACTCGCCTTCGGCGCTACGCCCCCATGTCCGGAGGGTGACACGCTCGCGGAGTTCAAATCCGCCGATTCGAGCGTGAGAGTTTAATCGACGACGGCGGAGCGTGAAGCCGCGCGTGAGAGCGAAGACCGTTCCAGCGTACAGCCGGCGCGGCCATCAAGTGAGACGTTCTTCACGACCAAGAGACGACCATGACCTTCGACCGGGCGGCGGAGAGCGTCCCATTCTTGAATTCGCGATTCCAATCTCTTGTGCGCGCTGCGCGCATCCATCTGCTGGCTGCGGACCATTCTCGTCGTCGTCGCACAGGAGATTTCTTGTTGATTGAGGGAGAAGTGAGTGCGCGTGATTTGGAATTGAGAGCGATTAGAGTTTGCCGAGAGAGAAAGAAACGCGGACAGTGCGGAAGTAGAATGAGCGGGCGAGCGAACCCCAGGAACGCAATGACGAGACCGAGCAGATTGCGGATGGTGCCACTTCGCCTGCCGCAGAACGGGCTGCGCGCTTTCGAAGAGCGCTTAATAGCAAGAAAGCTCGATTTCTTGCTATGGGGATGGAATTACATCTGCGCGAATATGGTGCGCGAGTGGCTAGAGCCACAGGGACCACCCTCGCGCGGATTGCGTCCGCATGTTGACCGGTGGACAGTCCAAGATTGGGCGCAGGCGTTGGGAAGATGTGCTGGCATGCCAGGGCATCTCCTTTTCGACAGCGAGAGCATCAAGGTGACCAAGCAAGAAGAAGCGCAATTTGTGGAGCTGTTCAAGACCGGGAGGTCTACCAAGAATGGGTACAGGACCCGTGATTACAAAGATCGATTTCGCCGGACTTTGTCCGCGGCGCTGATGCAATTACTGCAGCCGCACCGCGCCTGCTACATCACATTGTGGCAGGTCTCTTTTGTGGAGTGCGTCATCGAGGGAACTCCAATTCACTGGGCGAGCATCCTGCACAGGGTGATGCGACAGCACGCGTTTGAGGAGAAGGGGGGAACGCTAAACCATCTTTCTCCTTTCCTCATCAATTTTTATCGACAGCGGAATTGTTTGACAGCGGCGGAGCTTGAACATTTTCCGCCATTGTCCATCGACCATCCCGGGAAGTATGTGCGGGAGAACGAGGTCGACACTGATGCGGAGGAGTCACCGACTTCTACCCCATCAAGACGAAGGGATGAAGGGAGACACACCCCTGCGGCGCGAGTGCCGCGGAAGCGGCGATGGAGGGAAGAGGCCGAAGAGGAGCAGCATCAAGAACTCTCTGTTCCCATTCGACCGCGGCCGCTGTGCGAGCCATACAGCCGGCCGAAGCAGAAGGCACGCAGACTGGTGTTGCCAGCTGACAGTGCAGACACGGCGACGATTGCGACGGAGATAGGAAGTGCGTCGCCAGAGAGACGAGAGGAAGCGCGGACGACCGCAGGAGCGACGGGCCACGCTGCAACCTCGTCGGGAGAGAGGCCGCCTACGGGCCAAGGGCCTCCGGAGTTACCACGTGCGATGCGGACAGATGTTCCGTTTGCGCACAGGCGAACCTCCGCGGACGGACGAGCCTCCGCGGATCGGCGAACACAAGTGGACGTGGATCTACGCTTACGCGTGGGAAGGAGCAGTCCTCCTGTGCACAGGTCGCCTGTGCACAGGTCACCTGTGCACAGAACACCTCCACACGTGCCGCCTGTGCACAGGCAAGAATCACCCCCGTTCCAACGTAGGAAGGGGAAGGAGCCGGCGGAAGAACCGCCTACGAGACACCGGCCCTCGGGGCCAGACCCACCGGCGCACCACGCGCCGCAATTCGCGCCTTCGGCGCCAGGGCCTTCGAGCCGAGGGGATACGAGCAGAGAGCGTGCGGAGGCCGCACCATCGGCGGGAAGTACGCCGATAGATGCGCCTTCGGCGGTAGGGCCTATAGGCCAAGGAACATCGGGCGTGCGGCCCCCGGCCATGTCGCCTTCGGCGATAGATGTCCGCGGCGCTACGCCTGCGGCGGACAAGGCGCCGGCACATGCGCCTGCGCACGGGCCGGGCACAGCCCCCACGGACCGATCAAGGGAGCAGCAGACGGAGGAGCGGAGTGACTGTCCGCGGGACGACATCTCGATGCGCGATGCGCAATCCAACCCCGCGCAGCCACCCTCCGCTCGATCGCCTTCGGCGACGGACGACGGCGACAGAGAGAATGCGGTGGGCAATCAACCAGCGAGCGACGGGGATGCCGCTCGGATACATTCGCCTTCCGCCTTAGACATTTTGGCGACGAGCAGCGAGGCTGCAGCCGTGCCTTCGCAGGCAGCACACGTCGAGGACGTGCAGCCCCACTCGGGGCAGTCGCCGACGCAATCAATGGCGACTGAAATTCTCCACTCGGATGATGAGGACGGAGGCTCCACGGAAGAAATGTCAGGAGCAGAAGACACCGAGGAGGAGGAGGAGGAAATTGTTGGAGCGCCGGCGGCGGCGCTCTCTGAGCAGGTGATTCCGTTGCTGCGGTACTTGGATCGCAAGGTCGATAAATACGCCGACCCACTCCAGCCGGGATCTTACATCGAGTTAGTGCGCAGGCGGACTCGCACTAAAGTCCACACCAGCAAGCTATTAGCTAGAGTGGACCAGGAGTTGAGGGACTTGAAGGAGAAGCATGAGTGCTTGTGGGGACAGTACAAGCTTAATCAGAAATTCTACAAGCACTCCGAGAAGATGAAGGATGAGAAACTGGGCGAGCTCACCAAGGAGCAGGTGAAGGTCAAGGAAGCACTCGATTTTGAGCAGGCCCAGAATCGGATTTTGTCAGAGGAGCTCGTGCGACAGACGCGGTTGTTGGAACAATGTCAGCTCGCACGGCAGGCGGATGAAGAATTAATCCGCAGTTTACAGTCAGAGTGTGGCGAATTGAGGGCGCAACGTGCTGAAGCCGAATCGCAATTAGTGACCATTGAAGAGGATCGCAGGAAGGAGGCGGATCGCACGAAGGTGGAGACGGCGAAGCGAGTCGCCCACTGTCTCAAGGGCTACGCCCACTGGGAAGTGAAGGCGCAGGAGAAACTCACACTGCGGGAGTTTGAATTGCGCGCAGCCGGGTTGTTGTCAGGCGACAGTAGGAGTCGGCGGAAGGTAGCGAAGAAGCTCGAGGCCTTTCTGTCGAAGGCACAGGATACCATGTCCGCCCTCGAGGGGGAGGTGTCCGCGGCGTTGCAGCGGTTGGGACTGCGTAGTCGAGCGGAAGAGTGGCAGGGTAGGGAGCTAGTGCGCGGCAGTCGGCCGCGCAGGAGACGTAGTACAGGTTCCGCGGAGTGTAGTGTAGCGTGGTTCCGTGCAGGCGTGTAGCGTAGTGTAGTGTAGTGTTAGGTAGGACTTAGAAGGTATAAAATAGTTCCAGGCGTTTTGCCTGGGGTTCTTTCCCATCCGAAGTATAGATCAGGAACCCATTTCCTTTGCGTGTTTGTGTCCTTGAGTTCTGTCACCACGCAGGAGGAGTTACAACTTAGCGTTCCGCATTTTGTAGCTGAAGGCCTTCGGCCGAATGTTCAGAGCTAGTACATTGGTTAGAGACTTGAGTAGTTCGGATCTGCACCTGCGGGTGACTGCCGATGCTCAGAGCCAGTGACTAGTTAGATACTTGAACAGTTTCGCCCCTACACCTTCGAGTGTTTCTTCCTGATTGTACTCCTTGGGATTTTTCCCCTGAATGCCAAAGTGAAGTTTTGCTACTTCGTGTAAGCCTTGGTTGTAAATTCAGGTTACGCTGCAGCAGGTGCCTTGAGGGTAACCCCTGTAGTATTTCTGGGAATGACAAGTGCCTGAGAATTCAAACTCTTCAATAGACTGTTGTTGTGTTACTGGAACGTTTCACAGTGAGTCCTTCAGTGTGGACCTGTGTTCTCTGCGCGTTTTGTGAGTTGAGAGTGTTGTTCACCGCGTATGAGTGACTTCGATCCGAAGTAGGCGGTCCAAACCGGGTTTCCTACACTAGCAGCAAGCTAGTGGAAGCGTTGTAAAAGCCGGAGTTGGAAGTCACTGCCCGCAGCTTTGCCGAGTGTACTCTTGAGAGACTTTCCCCCTGAAATCTTGAAGTAGAGGTCCTAACGGATCTCTGGGTTGTGTTTCTGTAGTTTCAGGTGTGTGTGTGTGTGTTACGCTGCACTGTGCGACCTCCGAGTGCGCTCCGAGTGGACACTTGCAGTATTTCTGGGAGTGACAGTTGCCTGAGAATTCAAACTCCTCAATAGTCTGTTAAAACGTGACACTTTATACCCTGTGTGTTCCTCTGTCCCTGTGGGTTCGACCTTTCTACCACTATATTGCAGTTTTAGCCTTTAGTGGGTTATTACAAAGTTTCGAAGGCTTCTGCCGATGCAATCACGTCCTCAATAGTGTCGCACTTGCTGCGTCGGCAAAAAGTCTCCATCTCCCGAGTTAACCCGGTCACGTACCAATCCACCGCTTGTTGTACCGAGAAAGGGGACCCTGGTCCTGTTTTCGGTATTCTGTCGAGAAGGTCCAGAAATCTCTCAGTGTAGTCACGCAGACTCTCCTTCTTCTCTCGCTGCAAATTACGTAACTTCGTCAAAACCCGGCTATCGTAGCCGAGCTCGCGAAAACGGCGCAGGAACTTCTCCTTCAGCTGGGCCCATGTTGTCAACCCAGTCGGATCGATGCTCTCGTGATTATACCAACTCCTCGCTTTCTTCCGCAGAAGGCTTGGAAAGATCCTTAGTCGGTCGTCGTCTGCGATCTCGCGATTGGCAATAGACACCGACTCGAACAACTTGATGTATGAATCTGCATCGTCGTCATCTCCACTCCCTTTGTACTTCGGGTAGGAATGTTTAGTAATCGGCTGAGGTAGCCGCACATTGGCTTGTCCGTCCGCCATCGATGTGTCTGTCGACGGTTCTCGGGCGGTCGGTTCTACTTCACTAGGCGGGTCCGTGCAAGGAATATCTAGTAGAACTGTAAGCACCAAGTTTGGTTCCGAGTCGTCGGGGGTAGGTTCCCCAAGGATGTCGGCCGGACAAGGCTTAGGTACTCTTTTTGGTGTTTTCTTGTTTTGACGCCGTGTCTCTTCCACGGCCTTCTCTGAATCTCGTCGGAACTTGCGGACAGCTCTAGCACTTAGGTTGCTCCCGCCAGCCCCTGTCGACATTCACCGAGCATGGCTGCTCGTAAAAACCCTGGTGTTGACGCAACTGTCCCCGGCAGCGGCGCCAAAAAGAAGTTGTCGGCTTCTTATGTAATAACCCACTAAAGGCTAAAACTGCAATATAGTGGTAGAAAGGTCGAACCCACAGGGACAGAGGAACACACAGGGTACAAAGTGTCACGTTTTAACAGACTATTGATGAGTTTGAATTCTCAAGCGACTGTCACTCCCAGAAATACTGCAAGTGTCCACTCGGAGCGCACTCGGAGGTCGCACAGTGCAGCGTAACACACACACACACACACACCTGAAACTACAGAAACACAACCCAGAGATCCGTTAGGACCTCTACTTCAAGATTTCAGGGGGAAAGTCTCTCACGAGCACACTCGGCAAAGCTGCGGGCAGTGACTTCCAACTCCGGCTTTTACAACACTTCCACTAGCTTGCTGCTAGTGTAGGAAACCCGGTTTGGACTGCCTACTTCGGATCGAAGTCACTCCTACGCGGTGAACAACACTCTCAACTCACAAAACGCGCAGAGAACACAGGTCCGCACTGAAGGACTCACTGTGAAACATTCCAGTAACACAACAACAGTCTATTGAAGAGTTTGAATTCTCAGGCACTTGTCATTCCCAGAAATACTACAGGGGTTACCCTCAAGGCACCTGCTGCAGCGTAACCTGAATTTACAACCAAGGCTTACACGAAGTAGCAAAACTTCACTTTGGCATTCAGGGGAAAAATCCCAAGGAGTACAATCAGAAAGAAACACTCGAAGGTGTAGGGGCGAAACTGTTCAAGTATCTAACTAGTCACTGGCTCTGAGCATTCGGCAGTCACCCGCAGGTGCAGATCCGAACTACTCAAGTCTCTAACCAATGTACTAGCTCTGAACATTTGGCCGAAGGCCTTCAGCTACAAAATGCGGAACGCTAAGTTGTAACTCCTCGTGCGTGGTGACAGAACTCAAGGACACAAACACGCAAAGGAAATGGGTTCCTGATCTGCACTTCTGATGGGAAAGAACCCCAGGCAAAACGCCTGGAACTATTTTATACCTTCCAAGTCCTACCTAGCACTACACTGCACTACGCTACACGCCTGCACGGAACCACGCTACACTACACTCCGCGGAACCTGTACTACGTCTCCTGCGCGGCCGACTGCCGCGCACTAACTCCCTACCCTGCCACTCTTCCGCTCGACTGCGCAGTCCCAACCGCTGCAACGCCGCGGACACCTCCCCCTCGAGGGCGGACATGGTATCCTGTGCCTTCGACAGAAAGGCCTCGAGCTTCTTCGCTACCTTCCGCCGACTCCTACTGTCGCCTGACAACAACCCGGCTGCGCGCAATTCAAACTCCCGCAGTGTGAGTTTCTCCTGCGCCTTCACTTCCCAGTGGGCGTAGCCCTTGAGACAGTGGGCGACTCGCCTCGCCGTCTCCACCTTCGTGCGATCCGCCTCCTTCCTGCGATCCTCTTCAATCGTCACTAATTGCGATTCGGCTTCGGCACGTTGCGCTCTCAATTCGCCACACTCTGCCTGCAAACTGCGGATTAATTCTTCATCTGCCTGCCGTGCGAGCTGACATTGTTCCAACAACCGCGTCTGTCGCA
This sequence comes from Marchantia polymorpha subsp. ruderalis, assembly GCA_037833965.1. Classification (NCBI taxonomy): domain Eukaryota; kingdom Viridiplantae; phylum Streptophyta; class Marchantiopsida; order Marchantiales; family Marchantiaceae; genus Marchantia; species Marchantia polymorpha. Next base: position 4,087,659 of record AP031357.1, read on the forward strand.
CGAGCTCCTCTGACAAAATCCGATTCTGGACCTGCTCAAAATCGAGTGCTTCCTTGACCTTCACCTGCTCCTTGGTGAGCTCGCCCAGTTTCTCATCCTTCATCTTCTCGGAGTGCTTGTAGAATTTCTGATTAAGCTTGTACTGTCCCCACAAGCACTCATGCTTCTCCTTCAAGTCCCTCAACTCCTGGTCCACTCTAGCTAATAGCTTGCTGGTGTGGACTTTAGTGCGAGTCCTCCTGCGCACTAACTCGATGTAAGATCCCGGCTGGAGTGGGTCGGCGTATTTATCGACCTTGCGATCCAAGTACCGCAGCAACGGAATCACCTGCTCAGAGAGCGCCGCCGCTGGCGCTCCAACAATTTCCTCCTCCTCCTCCTCGGTGTCTTCTGCTCCTGACATTTCTTCCGTGGAGCCTCCGTCGTCATCATCCGAGTGGAGAATTTCAGTCGCCATTGAATGCGTCGGCGACTGCCCCGAGTGGGGCTGCACGTCCTCGACGTGTGCTGCCTGCGAAGGCACGGCTGCGGCCTCGCTGCTCGTCGCCAAAATGTCTAAGGCGGAAGGCGAATGTACCCGCGCGGCATCCCCGTCTCTCGCTGGTTGATTGCCCACCGCATTCTCTCTGTCGCCGTCGTCCGTCGCCGAAGGCGATCGAGCGGAGGGTGGCTGCGCGGGATTGGATTGCGCATCGCGCATCGAGATGTCGTCCCGCGGACAGTCACTCCGCTCCTCCGTCTGCTGCTCCCTCGATCGGTCCGTGGGGGCCGTGCCCGGCCCGTGCGCAGGCAGCATTTGCCGGCGCCTTGTCCGCCGTAGGCGTAGCGCCGCGGACATCTATCGCCGAAGGCGACACGGCCGGGGGCCGCACGCCCGATGTTCCTTGGCCTATAGGCCCTACCGCCGAAGGCGCATCTATCGGCGGACTTCCCGCCGATGGTGCGGCCTCCGCACGCTCTCTGCTCGTATCCCCTCGGCTCGAAGGCCCTGGCGCCGAAGGTGTGAATTGCGGCGCGTGGTGCGCCGGAGGGTCTGGCCCCGAGGGCCGGTGTCTCGTAGGCGGTTCTTCCGCCGGCTCCTTCCCCTTCCTGCGTTGGAACGGGGGTGATTCTTGCCTGTGCACAGGCGGCACGTGCGGAGGTGTTCTGTGCACAGGCGACCTGTGCACAGGCGAGCGCCTGTGCACAGGCGGACTGCTCCTTCCCACGCGTAAGCGTAGATCCACGTCCACTTGTGTTCGCCGGTCCGCGGAGGCTCGTCCGTCCGCGGAGGTTCGCCTGTGCGCAAACGGAACCTCTGTCCGCATCGCACGTGGTAACTCCGGAGGCCCTTGGCCCGTAGGCGGCCTCTCTCCCGACGAGGTTGCAGCGTGGCCCGTCGCTCCTGCGGTCGTCCGCGCTTCTTCTCGCCTCTCTGGCGACGCACTTCCTATCTCCGTCGCAATCGTCGCCGTGTCTGCACTGTCAGCTGGCAACACCAGTCTGCGTGCCTTCTGCTTTGGCCGGCTGTATGGCTCGCACAGCGGCCGCGGTCGAATGGGAGCAGAGAGTTCTTGATGCTGCTCCTCTTCGGACTCTTCCCTCCATCGCCGCTTCCGCGGCACTCGCGCCGCAGGGGTGTGTCGCCCTTCGTCCCTCCGTCTTGATGGGGTAGAAGTCGGTGACTCCTCTGCGTCAGTATCGACCTCGTTCTCCCGCACATACTTCCCGGGGTGGTCGATGGACAATGGCGGAAAATGTTCAAGCTCCGCCGCTGTCAAACAATTCCGCTGTCGATAAAAATTGATGAGGAAAGGAGAAAGATGGTTTAGAGTTCCCCCCTTCTCCTCAAACGCGTGCTGTCGCATCACCCTGTGCAGGATGCTCGCCCAGTGAATTGGAGTTCCCTCGATGACGCACTCCACAAAAGAGACCTGCCACAATGTGATGTAGCAGGCGCGGTGCGGCTGCAGTAATTGCATCAGCGCCGCGGACAAAGTCCGGCGAAATCGATCTTTGTAATCACGGGTCCTGTACCCATTCTTGGTAGACCTCCCGGTCTTGAACAGCTCCACAAATTGCGCCTCTTCTTGCTTGGTCACCTTGATGCTCTCGCTGTCGAAAAGGAGATGTCCTGGCATGCCAGCACATCTTCCCAACGCCTGCGCCCAATCTTGGACTGTCCACCGATCGACATGCGGACGCAATCCTCGCGAGGGTGGTCCCTGTGGCTCTAGCCACTCGCGCACCATGTTCGCGCAGATGTAATTCCATCCCCATAGCAAGAAATCGAGCTTTCTTGCTATTAAGCGCTCTTCGAAAGCGCGCAACCCGTTCTGCGGCAGGCGAAGTGGCACCATCCGCAATCTGCTCGGTCTCGTCATTGCGTTCCTGGGGTTCGCTCGCCCGCTCATTCTACTTCCGCACTGTCCGCGTTTCTTTCTCTCTCGGCAAACTCTAATCGCTCTCAATTCCAAATCACGCGCACTCACTTCTCCCTCAATCAACAAGAAATCTCCTGTGCGACGACGACGAGAATGTTCCGCAGCCAGCAGATGGATGCGCGCAGCGCGCACAAGAGATTGGAATCGCGAATTCAAGAATGGGACGTTCTCCGCCGCCCGGTCGAAGGTCATGGTCGACTCTTGGTCGTGAAGAACGTCTCACTTGATGGCCGCGCCGGCTGTACGCTGGAACGGTCTTCGCTCTCACGCGCGGCTTCACGCTCCACCGTCGTCGATTAAACTCTCACGCTCGAATTGGCGGATTTGAACTCCGCGAGCGTGTCTCCCTCCGGACATGGGGGCGTAGCGCCGAAGGCGAGTTTTCCGCCTTGCGCGGTACACTTGTTCGTACCGCCCCTCGGCCAATCCCCTTCTGCCTTGACGCGTGCGTCCGCATGTCGGACAAAAATTCAACTCCTGCCTGTGCGCAGGCAGGGGCCTCGGCGGATCCTCCGCCGGTGCGGAACTTGAACATTTTCCTGTGCACAGGCGTTCGTCTGTGCGCAGGCGAATTCCGTCCGCGGCGCTGCGCTGGCGCGGAAGGCGTTGACCGTGGTCAGCCGTCTCCGTCCAGTCTGTCCGTTCCTTGTCTCTCCATCGGCGCTTCCGCCGCCGCAACTCCGTCCGTCCAAGAGCGCATCCACCCGTGCCGTCCGCACGGTCCGTACCGATGGGATTACTCTGGCGGCTCTTCCGACGTACGCTGCGCTGCGCTGGCGCGGAAGGCGTCGTACACTTTCTACCTCACAAGGCGCATTTCTAGGGCCCAAGGCGGATTCTCCGCCGACGCCGAAGTGCCTGTGCACAGGCGTTCGCCTGTGCGTAGGCGGACTTCGCGCCTTCCCTAACCCTACGTCGCCTGTGCACAGGCGAACGCCTTCGTCCGTGCATAGGACAAAACTTGAATCCCCCTTCCGCGTAGGCGGAATTCGCGCCGGTGGCGAAATCCTTCCGCCGAAGGCGACCGCCTCCGTTTCTTCCAGTAGCGATAACACCCTAAGTCCTCGTCCGTTCCAAGCGTTCTTGGGCTCGTTGGAATCACCGCGTCGAGCTCTTTCCAACGGGATCCAACTTGGTCAAGGCGCCCGAGGGTTCACCTAATTACGGGGGTTTCCCTACAGCCGCGGACGCAACCTCCGAAGGCGGGTTTTGCGCCTTGCGCCGTAGAGATCCTAACTGCGGAGCTCGCAGGGAGGGTCGTGCCTGTCCTTACTGCGGCACCCCAAATCCCAGATTCTACAAGATCCCTCGAGAATCCCCGCGATCTTCCGGATTCACTCTGTTTTGATGTACCGAAGGCTATTTACAATGCTGCCAGGGTACAGTTTTCCAAAAATGTTTTAATTTCCTCAAAATTGCCAAAAGTGGGGTACCACAAGTCACTCACACACAGTGAACAACACACTCAACTCACAAAACGCGCAGAGAACACAGGTCCAACTAAGAGACTCAACTGAGAAAAGATCCAGTAGCACACCATAACAGTCTATTGAAGAGTTTGAATTCTTAGGCACTTGTCATTCCCAGAAGTACTATAGGGGTTGCCATAAAGGCACCTTGCCCTGGCAACGTAACTTGAATTACAACCAAGGCTTACTCGAAGTAACAAAACTTCACTTTGGCATTCAGGGGAAAAATCCCGAAGGAGTACAATCAAGAACAATCACTCGAAAGTGTAAGGGGGAAACTGTTCAAGTATCTAACTAGTAACTAGCTCTTAGCATCGGCAATCACCCGCAGGTGTAGATCCGAACTACTCAAGTCTCTAACCAGTGTACTAGCTCTGAACATTCGGCCGAAGGCCTTCAGCTACAAAATGCGGATCGCCAAGTTGTTGCTCCTCTTGCGTGGTAACAGAACTAAGGACACAAATGTGGTACCCCACTTTTGGTATTTTTGAGTAAATTAAAACATTTTTGGAAAACTATACCGCGGCAGCAGTGTAAATAGCCTTCGGTGCACCAAAACAGAGTGAAATCGGCAGATCGCAGAGATTCTTGAGAGAACTCGTAGAATCCAGGAGTGGGGTGCAACGTCGGGGACGGACACCACCCTCCCTGCGGGCTCTTAAGGTATAACCCCTTCGGCGCAAGGCGCAAAAGACGCCTTCGGCGCTACGCCTTCGGCGCTAGAGGAATTCTTCAGAATTTGGTCAATTCCCAAACGCCTCAACTTGGTTAGGGTCTTGTTGGAAAGAGCTCGATGCGCTGATTCCAACGAGCCCAAGAACGCCACAAACGGATGAGGACTCCGGAAGTTATGAGGGTCGCAAGATACTCCGTTTTCCGCCTACGAGTAGGCGAGGGAAGGTTTGTCCTATGCGCGGACGAAGGCAGTTCGCCTACGCGTAGGCGAAATAGGGTTTGACGTAGGCGCGATGTCCGCCGCGAATGTCGCCTACGCGTAGGCAAGGAAATCTCTGCACAGGCGGACGAGCGAAGTCCGCCTACGCACAGGCGCTTCAGCGTCGGCGGGAAATCCGCCTTCGGCCCTAGAGATGCGCCTTCGGGGTTAGAAATTGTACGGCGCCTTCCGCGCCAGCGCAGCAGCGCGGACGGGCGAGGAACCACCGGAGTAGCAAAATCCGTACGGACCGTACGGACTGTACGGACGGAACGGATGGATGCGCCTTCGGCCGGACGGAGTTGCGGCGGCGAGAGCGCCGACGGAGAGGCAAGAAATGGGCAGACTGGACGGAGCCTGTTGACCGCGGTCAACGCCTTCTGCGCCAGCGCAGCAGCGCGGACGGAATTCGCCTACGCGCAGGCGAGCGCCTACGCACAGGCGGGTGAAGTTCCGCGCCGGCGGAGATTCCGCCGGGGATTCCGCCTACGCCGAAGAGAGTTCAATTTTTGTCCGATGCGCGGACGATCACCTTCGACAGGAGGGGGATTGGCCGAGGAGCGGTACGAACGAGTGTAGCGCGCAAGGCGAGAAATCCGCCTTCGGCACTACGCACCTATGTCCGCGGCGTAGTACGCTCGCGGAGTTCAAATTTGCCAATTCGAGCGTGTGAGTTAAATCAGCGTCGGCGGAGCGTGAAGCCGCGCGTGAGAGTGGAGACCGTTTTAGCGTAGAGCCGGCGCGACCATCAAGTGATTCGACCCTCACGACCAAGAGCCGACCATGACCTTCGACCGGGATACGGAGAGCGCCCCATTCTTGAATTCGCGATTTCATTTTCTAGTGCGAGCTGCGCGCGTCCACCTGCTAGCTGCTAAACATTCCAGACATCGCCGCGCGGAAGATTACTTGTTGATTGAGAAAGAATTGAGTGCGCGCGATTTGGAATTGAGTGAGATTAGAGTGTGCAGAGGGAGCAAGGAGATCGAGCGGAGCAGAGAGAGAACTAGCGAGCAAGCTAATTTCAAGAACGCAATGTCGAAGCTGAACAGATTGCGGATGCTGCCGCTCCGGCTTCCACAGAACGGGTTGCGTGCCTACGAGGAACGGCTGATTGCAAGAAAGCTTGATTTCTTGCTGTGGGGATGGAATTACATTTGTGTGGACATGGTGCGAGAGTGGTTGGAACCACAACGACCACCTACGCGCGGATTGCGTCCGCATGTCGATCGGTGGACCGTCCAAGATTGGGCGCAGGCATTGGGGAGGTGTGCCGGCATCGAAGAGCACCTTCTCTTTGATAGTGAGAGCGTCAAGGTGTCGAAGCAAGACGAGGCGCAATTTGTGGAATTGTTCAAGCGGGAGAGGTCTACCAAGAATGGGTACAAGACCCGCGATTACAAAGATCGCTTCCGCCGAACTTTAGCGGCGGCGCTGCTGCAATTGCTGCAGCCACACCGCGCCTGCTACATCACCTTGTGGCAGGTTTCTTTTGTGGAGCTCATCATCGAAGGAGCCTATATTCACTAGACGAGCATCCTGCATAGAGTGATGCGGCAGCACGCGTTTGAGGAGAAGGGGGGAACTCTCAATCACCTCTCCCCTTTCTTGATCAATTTCTATCGGAAGCGAAATTGTTTGACCGCGGCGGAGCTCGCTCGCTTTCCGCCATTGTCCGTCGACCATCCCGGGAAGTATGTGCGGGATAACGAGGTCGACACAGACGCAGAGGATTCACCAACTTCTACTCCGCCGACGCGGCGGGACGAGGGAAGAAACACACCCGCAGCAAGAGTGCCGCGGAAGCGTCGATGGAGAGAGGAGTCAGAGGAGGAGCAGCATCGAGAACCCACTGCTCCCATTCGACAGCGCCCATTGCACGAAGTGTGCAGCCGGCCGAAGCAGAAGGCGCGCAGGCTTGTGTTACCAGCCAGCAGCGTGGACACGGCGACGATCGCCACGGAGAAAGGAAGTGCGTCGCCGGAGAGGACCGAGAGAGCGCGGACGTCTGCAGGAGCGACGGACCACGCTACACCTCCGACGGACGAGAGGCGGCCTTCGTAAGTTACCACGTGCGATGCGGACGAGTGTTCCGCCTACGCACAGGCGAGCTTCAGCGGAAAGGCGACCCCAAGCGGACGTGGACCTCCGCCTACGCGTAGGCAGAGAAAGTCCGCCTACGCACAGGCAGGATTCACCCCCGGTCCAACGTAGGAAGAGGAAGGAGCCGGCGGAAGATCTGCCTTCGGGTCAAGGGCCTTCGGGACCAGACCCTCCGGCGTACAACGCGCCGCGATTTGCGCCTTCGGCGCCAGGCCCTTCGGGTCAACGAGTTTTGAGTAGGGAGCGTGCGGAGACCGCACCTTGGCGGGTAATCCGCCGGCAAATGCGCCTTACGCAGCAGGGCCTTCGGGGCCAGGGACATCGGGCGAGCGGCCTCCGGCTCTGTCGCCTTCGGCGATAGACGCCTTCGGCGTTGCGCCTGCGGCGGACAAGGCGCCGGTATTTGCGCCTACGCACAGGCCAGACACAGCCCTCGCACAGGACCGATCGAGGGAGCAGGACCTAACGGAGGAGCGGATTGTCTGTCCGCGGGACGAAATTCGGGTGCGCGATGCGCAATTACACCCCGCGCAGACACATTCCGCTCGATCGCCTTCGGCGGCGGACGTCGGCGGCGAAGAAGACACAGTCGATGATCGACAGGCGGGGGATGGGGATGTAGCACGACCACATTCATCCACCGCCTTGGACATTTTAGCGGGGAGCAGCGAAGCTGCAGGAGTGCCTTCGGCGGCAGCACCCGTAGACAACTCGCAGCCCCACTCGGGTCAGTCGCCAACGCAATCAATGGCGACTGAAATCCTTCCCTCGGATGATGACGAAGGAGGCTCCACAGAAGCAATGTCAAGATCGGGAGATACCAAGGAGGAGGAGGAGGAAATTGTTGGAGCGCCGGCGGCGGCGCTCTCTGAGCAGGTACTACCTCTGCTGAAGTACTTGGATCGCAAATTTGATAAATACGCCGATCCACTCCAGCCGGGGTCCTACATTGAGTTAGTGCGCAGGCGGACTCGCACTAAAGTCCACACCAGCAAGCTACTAGCTAGGGTGGACCAGGAGCTGAAGGAATTGCGGGAGAAGCATGACTGTTTGTGGGGACAGTATAATCTCGTGCGGAAGACGCACACCCACTACGACACATTGAAGAAGGCGAGACTGGAAGAGCTCACCAGGGATGTGGTGAAGACCACGGAAGAATTGATTTCTGAGAAAACTCAGAATCAGATTCTGTCAGAGGAGCTCGTGCGACAAATGCGGTTGTTGGCGGAGTGTCAGCTCGCACGACAGGCGGATGAGGATTTAATCCGCAGGTTGCAGTCGGAGTGCGGGGAATTGAGAGCTCAGCGTGCGGAGGCCGAATCGCAGTTAGTAGTAATTGAAGATGATCGCAGGCGAGAGTTAGATCGCACGAAGGAGGAGATGGCGAGGCGTGTCGCCCACTGTCTCAAGGGCTACGCCCACTGGGAAGTGGCGGCACAAGAGAAACTCATACTACGTGAGTTGGAGCTTCATGCAGCCGGGTTGTTGTCAGATGACAGTAGGAGTCGGCGGAAGGTGGCGAAGAAGTTAGACTCTTTTCTGTCAAAGGCGCGGGATACCATGTCCACCCTCGAGGCGGAGGTGTCCGCGGCGTTGCAGCGTTTGGGACTGCGCAGTCGAGCGGAAGACTGGTAGGGTAGGGAGTTAGTGCGCGGCAGTCCGTCGCGCAGGAGGCGAAGCACAGGTTCTGCGGAGTGTAGTGTAGCGTGGTTCCGTGCAGGCGCGTAGTGTAGTGCAGTGTAGTGCTAGTTAGGATTTAGAAGGTATAAAGTAGTTCAAGGCGTCTTGCCTTGGGTTCTTTCCCAATTTCGGAAGTGCAAATCAGAAACTCATTTTCTCTGCGTGTTTGTGTCCTTAGTTCTGTCACCACGCAAGAGGAGCTACACCTTAGCGTTCCGCATTGTGTAGCTGAAGGCCTTCGGCCGAATGTTCAGAGCTAGTACATTGGTTAGAGACTTGAGTAGTTCGGATCTACACCTGCGGGTGATTGCCGATGCTAAGAGCCAGTGACTAGTTAGATACTTGAATAGTTTCGCCCCTACACCTTTGAGTGTTTGTTCCTGATTGTACTCCTTCGGGATTTTTCCCCTGAATGCCAAAGTGAAGTGTTGCTACTTCGTGCAAGCCTTGGTTGTAAATTCAGGTTACGCTGCAGCAGGTGCCTTTGGGGTAACCCCTGTAGTATTTCTGGGAATGACAAGTGCCTAAGAATTCAAACTCTTCAATAGACTGTTATGGTGTGTTACTGGAATGTTTCTCAGTGAGTCCTTCAGTGCGGACCTGTGTTCTCTGCGCGTTTTGTGAGTTGAGAGTGTTGTTCACCGCGTCTGAGTGACTTCGATCCGAAGTAGGCAGTCCAAAGCGGGTTTCCTACGCTAGCAGCAAGCTAGTGGAAGTGTTGTAAAAGCCGGAGTTGGGAGTCACTACCCGCAGCTTCGCTGAGTACTCGCGAGAGACTTTTCCCCCCTGAAATCTTGAGTAGAGGTCCTAACGGATCTCTGGGTTGTGTTTCTGTAGTTTCAGGTGTGTGTGTGTGTGTTACGCTGCACTGTGCGACCTCCGAGTGCGCTCCGAGTGGACACTTGCAGTATTTCTGGGAGTGACAGTCACCTGAGAATTCAAACTCCTCAATAGTCTGTTAAACGTGACACTTTGTACCCTGTGTGTTCCTCTGTCCCTGTGGGTTCGACCTTTCTACCACTATATTGCAGTTTTAGCCTTTAGTGGGTTATTACAACAAACACGCAGAGAAAATGAGTTCCTGATCTGCACTTCCAAAACTGGAAGAATCCTAAGGCAAGACGCCTTGAAGTACTTTATACCTTCTAAGTCCTAACTAACACTACACTACCTACTATGGTGCGAGCCGCAACAGATCCTACACCTGAGGAGTCAGCGGCTGCCTTCCCCTCTACCTTACAACCTAAATCTAACCCTAACCCTTAATCTGAATCCTAAGCCTCCTGTACAGAGCTGCCAGCGTCTTTAACCGCTTTACATCCAAGATTTGAGGCTGAAAATTTGCAGGCATGCGTGGCCGGCTGACACCAACGGCCCCATCAAATTTCAGATCCATCCGACTGTCCATCGCAAAGATATGGGCCCCGCAAGATCTCTAAACCTAGGCCAAAATTCCTTCTTCAAAATCCGAGGTCCAGGGGACCCACATGCCGCTTGAATGCCGTTCCCGCGATTATGGGTAACGGCCTGCTCCTCACGTGCGACTTCACGCCCCGCCGTTATGCCTTCCACGCGCGACTTCACGCCCCGTTATTCTGCTTCCCACACTTGACATAATCCCGCCAATTTCCGCCATCGGGAATCTTCTGCCACGTGGCGCCAAAGGCGTACCGCCGAAGGCCCTTGCCCCGAAGGCCCTTGAGCCGAAGGCGCATCTTCCGGCGGTTCTTCGCCGAAGGCGCTTGCCCCGAAGGCTCTCTATTAGTAACTTCCGACACTCATAACTCATTGATCTATTATCCGTTCCAAACGTTCATGGGCTCTTTAGAACGAGCGTGTCGAGTTCTTTCCAACGAGATCCTAACCAAGTCAAGGCGTTGTGAATTAAATAATTTCTGAGGGATTTCCCTAGCGCCAAAGGCGCATCGCCGAAGGCGGATTATGCGCCTTGCGCCGAAGGAGATCTCCTTCAGAATTGATCGTTCAGGTCGGGGCGCCTGTTCCAGACATTGCGCCCAACTCCTGGATTCTACGAGATCATACGAGACCCGCGATTATCCATCTTCACTCATTTTAAATGTACCGATTACCATTTACACGGCTGCTGCGAAACTGTTTTCCAAAAATGTTTTCAATTCCGCACAAAAACAAAAAGTGGGTTACCACAGTGAGCAAGTCGGATGTATGCAATTCTGGGAAGTTTTCCCTCTGAAATCTGAGTGTGGGGTCGAAGGCGATTCCCATAGGTGTTGATTGGAGAAGTTTCAGGTTGTGAGTGTGATTATACTCTGCTGTTTGGGCCTTCGGCCGAAATCGAGCAGTGTCTTCTGGAAGTGACATGTGGATGAGAAGTAAAACTCTTCAATAGAATGTCAATTCGTGACACTACTTGATTCTCTGGTGTTATTTCTGTCCTCGTGGGATCAGATTGAATCTTTACCATTATGCTCCATCTCGATAATCATCTGTCATTACACTGAGTGATAGTTAGGTAAGAGGTTGCATTTTTATGCAACCTCTGGCCGTTGTTGAGACCTCAATCTAGAAAGCAAAATGTTTAGGATTTGATGTTTAGCTCAAAAGAAAATATATGTGAGACATCATTTGGAGTTAACACTTGATTTTGAAAAAGTGGAGAGCATGCTTGAAAGTGAACTAACTTTTATTTATCCAATAGTCTCATAAAGAACCCTAGAATTGATTTTGTATATTTTATTTACTTGGGCACGTCATTTTGATAAATATGATCAATGAGCAATTTGCTCTTGCTCATATTGGATGACATTCTTAGAGCCAAGGAGTAAGACGCGATATTGATGCAACCGCAATGTAGAGCTTGGAAAATGAAAACTAGTCGAGGAGCCGCATTATAAGCCTTGAGCTACATCATTGCAGACTTCTAGACTTGTTGAGAGTGACGGCTACAACTTTGACCTCAAAGAAAGACAAGAGGAAGGAACTTCAACTTGATTTGGATGTAGCATTGAAATGACTAAGGGAAGAGAAAAATCTCATCATGAAACACTTGAGAATCTCAATAAGTATATAAACTCCATCAAGAAACTTAGAGAAAGCCTTGTAGCACAAGTTTTCCCTTTTTCCAAAGAAGGAGGTTCCCTATGTCTTGAAAGTGTGGAGTCGGTTATGAGAGAAATGGATATAGAGCTCTAGTGTACTTGTCGCTCTAGCCAAGTAAGAGTAAAACATGTGAATCAGCTCTTGCATCATCAAAAGAAGATGAGTTGAACTAGATAAAACAGCAAAAAGATGCAATTGAGAAGGAGCAAGATCAAATCGAAGAGAGATTCAATGCACTACTAACTGAAACTAAAGAAGTACATGAAAAAATGGAAGCCTTGTGGCTAGAAAGTAAGAAGTTAATGGAGCAAAATTTGGGATGTCTTGAGGTTAAACTACAATATCTGCACACACAAAAATCGACGAAAGGAGACGAAGGTGATGATCGAAAGGCAAAGATGAGCGGACAAACTAGAGAATTGCATGCAAGCTTGGGCAAGAGAAAGAAAAGCTTGAGAAGCTACTTTGAAGGAGGGGGTAGAAGTATGCGGGGAATCGACGACCGCTACAGATGATGGAAAAACCTTGCAATCATCTGATCCATGTTATACTAATATAGGCAATATAGTGCAGGTTATAGAGAAAGTCGCGTACATTGAATGCAAGGAGGAAAAGATGAAGGAGAAGCAACGAGAACATCATTGCCTCGAGCTACAAAAATTAGCTGAGCACGTACACCCGGGCAGCACAATTTTGATCACTAACGAGAGCATCACCTTGACAATCTTGGAATGCAACGTGGCCGGGGGCAAGGTGTGAGCACGATGCAAGAACTCTACCATGCTAGGTGGGAAGAAGAATTGCAACTTGCCCGGTGTGATGGTGGATTTGATGACGGTGACAAAGGAGGACGAGGAAAACATCTTGATATGGAGTGTGAAGAACAAGATGGACTTCATCGCCACGTCGTTTGTGCGGAAGGGCAGCGAAGTGAAGAAGATCAAGGAGTTGTTGGGCTCAAATGCGCGTAGCATTCATATCATCTCCAAGGTGGAAAATTGGGAGTAAATAATAGATCTCGGGCAAGGCAAAGATTAATAGTCTATACAGAGCTTGGAGTGTGGGCTTGTCAACGGCGGGGAAGCGTAGACAAGGGGATAAGTGTGGCATGCGATGAGGAATCTTGAGGTTTAGGGAAGGGCGACAGTCACCGAGTACGTACGTGAAGGCGGCAGAACGGCCATGTGGTAACCCACTTTTTGTTTTTGTGCGGAATTTAAAACATTTTTGGAAATAGTACCGCAGCAGCGACTGTAAATAGTAATCGGTACACTAAAATAGAGTGAAAATGGATGATCGCGGGTCTCTGTAATAACCCACTAAAGGCTAAAACTGCAATATAGTGGTAGAAAGGTCGAACCCACAAGGACAGAGGAACACACAAGGTACAAAGTGTCACGTTTAACAGACTATTGAGGAGTTTGAATTCTCAGGCGACTGTCACTCCCAGAAATACTGCAAGTGTCCACTCGGAGCGCACTCGGAGGTCGCACAGTGCAGCGTAACACACACACACACACACACACCTGAAACTACAGAAACACAACCCAGAGATCCGTGAGGACCTCTACTCAAGATTTCAGGGGGAAGGTCTCTCAAGAGTACACTCAGCGAAGCTGCGAGTAGTGACTCCCAACTCCGGCTTTTACAACACTTCCACTAGCTTGCTGCTAGCGTAGGAAACCCGGTTTGGACTGCCTACTTCGGATCGAAGTCACTCATACGCGGTGAACAACACTCTCAACTCACAAAACGCGCAGAGAACACAGGTCCGCACTGAAGGACTCACTGAGAAACATGCCGGTAACACACCATAACAGTCTATTGAAGAGTTTGAATTCTCAGGCACTTGTCATTCCCAGAAATACTACAGGGCTTACCCCAAAGGCACCTGCTGCAGCGTAACCTGAATTTACAACCAAGGCTTACACGAAGTAGCAAAACTTCACTTTGGCATTCAAGGGAAAAATCCCGAAGGAGTACAATCAGGAACAAACACTCAAAGGTGTAGGGGCGAAACTATTCAAGTATCTAACTAGTCACTGGCTCTTAGCATCGGCAATCACCCGCAGGTGTAGATCCGAACTACTTAAGTCTCTAACCAATGTACTAGCTCTGAACATTCGGCCGAAGGCCTTCAGCTACACAATGCAGATCGCTAAGGTGTAGCTCCTCTTGCGTGGTGACAGAACTAAGGACACAAACACGCAGAGAAAATGAGTTTCTGATTTGCACTTCCGAAATTGGGAAAGAACCCAAGGCAAGACGCCTTGAACTACTTTATACCTTCTAAATCCTAACTAGCACTACACTGCACTACACTACGCGCCTGCACGGAACCACGCTACACTACACTCCGCGGAACCTGTGCTTCGCCTCCTGCGCGACGGACTGCCACGCACTAACTCCCTACCCTAGGGTAGGCACCGACTGGACGGCGTAGGCTGTCTCTTCGCTAGCCTCTCCATAGTACTGAGGGTGCTCTCCATAGTACTGAGGGTGCTCTCCATAGTACGGTTGCGCCCACTCTACTGCGTTGACTGGATATGACGGCCGGGTGGTAAGGCACTCGGTGTTTGCATGTCCCACCGCCCCGCACGTAGTACACCATAAGTTCGCTCGCACTCTCCCGGGTGATTTTCGGCGATCATGCCCGCCTACCACTTGAACCCTGAGATCGGCGAAGTCCTTCACAAGGGTCTCCATCTTCGAAGCTATATCTCCCGGCGCTCTGTCCGTAGTCACTCGTCGGATGCCCTTTTTCTTCGCTGACCCATGCTTCTTCCTCTTCTTCTCCTCCTCCGACGATGAGGTTTCCTCTTCTTCGGATGAAGAACGGTTCTCGTCCGAAGACGATTCCTCCGATGACGGAGTTGTACCTCTACGCCGTCTTCGCCCTCCCTTCGGTTTGCGCTCCTTCGACTCCCGTCTCTCTCTCCCTCTTCGGTTGAGAGTGGAAGTTTCGAAGGCTTCTGCCGATGCAATCACATCCTCAATAGTGTCGCACTTGCTGCGTCGGCAAAAAGTCTCCATCTCCCGAGTTAAACCGGTCACGTACCAATCCACAGCTTGTTGTACCGAGAAAGGGGACCCTGGTCCTGTTTTCGGTATTCTGTCGAGGAGGTCCATAAATCTCTCAGTGTAGTCACGCAGACTCTCCTTCTTCTCTCGCTGCAAATTACGTAACTTCGTCAAAACCCGGCTGTCGTAGCCGAGCTCGCGAAAGCGACGAAGGAACTTCTCCTTCAGCTGGGCCCATGTTGTCAACCCAGTCGGATCGATGCTCTCGTGATTATACCAACTCCTCGCTTTCTTCCGCAGAAGGCTTGGAAAGATCCTTAGTCGGTCGTCGTCTGCGATCTCGCGATTGGCAATAGACACCGACTCGAATAACTTGATGTATGAATCTGCATCGTCGTCATCCCCACTCCCTTTGTACTTCGGGTAGGAATGTTTAGTAATCGGCTGAGGTAGCCGCACATTGGCTTGTCCGTCCGCCATCAGTGTGTCTGTCGACGGTCCTCGGGCGGTCGGTTCTACTTCACTAGGCGGGTCCGTGCAAGGAATATCTAGTAGAACTGTAAGCACCAAGTTTGGTTCCGAGTCGCCGGGGGTAGGTTCCCCAAGGATGTCGGCCGAACTAGGCTTAGGTACTCTTTTTGGTGTTTTCTTGGTTTGACGCCGTGTCTCTTCCACGGCCTTCTCTGAATCTCGTCGGAACTTGCGGACAGCTCTAGCACTTAGGTTGCTCCCGCCAGCCCCAGTCGACATTCACCGAGCATGGCTGCTCGTAAAAACCCCGGTGTTGACGCAACTGTCCCCGGCAGCGGCGCCAAAAAAGAAGTTGTCGGCTTCTTATGTAATAACCCACTAAAGGCTAAAACTGCAATATAGTGGTAGAAAGGTCGAACCCACAGGGACAGAGGAACACACAGGGTATAAAGTGTCACGTTTTAACAGACTATTGAGGAGTTTGAATTCTCAGGCAACTGTCACTCCTAGAAATACTGCAAGTGTCCACTCGGAGCGCACTCGGAGGTCGCACAGTGCAGCGTAACACACACACACACACCTGAAACTACAGAAACACAACCCAGAGATCCGTTAGGACCTCTACTTCAAGATTTCAGGGGGAAAGTCTCTCAAGAGTACACTCGGCAAAGCTGCGGGCAGTGACTTCCAACTCCGGCTTTTACAACACTTCCACTAGCTTGCTGCTAGTGTAGGAAACCCGGTTTGGACTGCCTACTTCGGATCGAAGTCACTCCTACGCGGTGAACAACACTCTCAACTCACAAAACGCGCAGAGAACACAGGTCCGCACTGAAGGACTCACTGTGAAACATTCCAGTAACACAACAACAGTCTATTGAAGAGTTTGAATTCTCAGGCACTTGTCATTCCCAGAAATACTACAGGGGTTACCCTCAAGGCACCTGCTGCAGCGTAACCTGAATTTACAACCAAGGCTTACACGAAGTAGCAAAACTTCACTTTGGCATTCAGGGGAAAAATCCCAAGGAGTACAATCAGAAAGAAGCACTCGAAGGTGTAGGGGCGAAACTGTTCAAGTATCTAACTAGTCACTGGCTCTGAGCATCGGCAGTCACCCGCAGGTGCAGTTCCGAACTACTCAAGTCTCTAACCAATGTACTAGCTCTGAACATTCGGCCGAAGGCCTTCAGCTACAAAATGCGGAACGCTAAGTTGTAACTCCTCGTGCGTGGTGACAGAACTCAAGGACACAAACACGCAAAGGAAATGGGTTCCTGATCTGCACTTCTGATGGGAAAGAACCCCAGGCAAAACGCCTGGAACTATTTTATACCTTCTAAGTCCTACCTAGCACTACACTGCACTACGCTACACGCCTGCACGGAACCACGCTACACTACACTCCGCGGAACCTGTACTACGTCTCCTGCGCGGCCGACTGCCGCGCACTAGCTCCCTACCCTGCCACTCTTCCGCTCGACTACGCAGTCCCAACCGCTGCAACGCCGCGGACACCTCCCCCTCGAGGGCGGACATGGTATCCTGTGCCTTCGACAGAAAGGCCTCGAGCTTCTTCGCTACCTTCCGCCGACTCCTACTGTCGCCTGACAACAACCCGGCTGCGCGCAATTCAAACTCCCGCAGTGTGAGTTTCTCCTGCGCCTTCACTTCCCAGTGGGCGTAGCCCTTGAGACAGTGGGCGACTCGCTTCGCCGTCTCCACCTTCGTGCGATCCGCCTCCTTCCTGCGATCCTCTTCAATGGTCACTAATTGCGATTCGGCTTCAGCACGTTGCGCCCTCAATTCGCCACACTCTGACTGTAAACTGCGGATTAATTCTTCATCCGCCTGCCGTGCGAGCTGACATTGTTCCAACAACCGCGTCTGTCGCACGAGCTCCTCTGACAAAATCCGATTCTCGGCCTGCTCAGAGTTGAGTGCTTCCTTGACCTTCACCTGCTCCTTGGTGAGCTCGCCCAGTTTCTCATCCTTCATCTTCTCGGAGTGCTTGTAGAATTTCTGATTAAGCTTGTACTGTCCCCACAAGCACTCATGCTTCTCCTTCAAGTCCCTCAACTCCTGGTCCACTCTAGCTAATAGCTTGCTGGTGTGGACTTTAGTGCGAGTCCGCCTGCGCACTAACTCGATGTAAGATCCCGGCTGGAGTGGGTCGGCGTATTTATCGACCTTGCGATCCAAGTACCGCAGCAACGGAATCACCTGCTCAGAGAGCGCCGCCGCCGGCGCTCCAACAATTTCCTCCTCCTCCTCCTCGGTGTCTTCTGCTCCTGACATTTCTTCCGTGGAGCCTCCGTCCTCATCATCCGAGTGGAGAATTTCAGTCGCCATTGATTGCGTCGGCGACTGCCCCGAGTGGGGCTGCACGTCCTCGACGTGTGCTGCCTGCGAAGGCACGGCTGCAGCCTCGCTGCTCGTCGCCAAAATGTCTAAGGCGGAAGGCGAATGTTATCGAGCGGCATCCCCGTCGCTCGCTGGTTGATTGCCCACCGCATTCTCTCTGTCGCCGTCGTCCGTCGCCGAAGGCGATCGAGCGGAGGGTGGCTGCGCGGGGTTGGATTGCGCATCGCGCATCGAGATGTCGTCCCGCGGACAGTCACTCCGCTCCACCGTCTGCTGCTCCCTTGATCGGTCCGTGGGGGCTGTGCCCGGCCCGTGCGCAGGCGCATGTGCCGGCGCCTTGTCCGCCGCAGGCGTAGCGCCGCGGACATCTATCGCCGAAGGCGACATGGCCGGGGGCCGCACGCCCGATGCTCCTTGGCTTATAGGCCCTACCGCCGAAGGCGCATCTATCGGCGTACTTCCCGCCGATGGTGCGGCCTCCGCACGCTCTCTGCTCGTATCCCCTCGGCTCGAAAGCCCTGGCGCCGAAGGCGCGAATTGCGGCGCGTGGTGCGCCGGAGGGTCTGGCCCCGAGGGCCGGTGTCTCGTAGGCGGTTCTTCCGCCGGCTCCTTCCCCTTCCTACGTTGGAACGGGGGTGATTCTTGCCTGTGCACAGGCGGCACGTGCGGAGGTGTTCTGTGCATAGGTGACCTGTGCACAGGCGACCTGTGCACAGGCGGACTGCTCCTTCCCACGCGTAAGCGTAGATCCACGTCCACTTGTGTTCGCCGATCCGCGGAGGCTCGTCCGTCCGCGGAGGTTCGCCTGTGCGCAAACGGAACATCTGTCCGCATCGCACATGGTAACTCCGGAGGCCCTTGGCCCGTAGGCGGCCTCTCTCCCGACGAGGTTGCAGCGTGGCCCGTCGCTCCTGCGGTCGTCCGCGCTTCCTCTCGTCTCTCTGGCGACGCACTTCCTATCTCCGTCGCAATCGTCGCCGTGTCTGCACTGTCAGCTGGCAACACCAGTCTGCGTGCCTTCTGCTTCGGCCGGCTGTATGGCTCGCACAGCGGCCGCGGTCGAATGGGAACAGAGAGTTCTTGATGCTGCTCCTCTTCGGCCTCTTCCCTCCATCGCCGCTTCCGCGGCACTCGCGCCGCAGGGGTGTGTCTCCCTTCATCCCTTCGTCTTGATGGGGTAGAAGTCGGTGACTCCTCCGCATCAGTGTCGACCTCGTTCTCCCGCACATACTTCCCGGGATGGTCGATGGACAATGGCGGAAAATGTTCAAGCTCCGCCGCTGTCAAACAATTCCGCTGTCGATAAAAATTGATGAGGAAAGGAGAAAGATGGTTTAGCGTTCCCCCCTTCTCCTCAAACGCGTGCTGTCGCATCACCCTGTGCAGGATGCTCGCCCAGTGAATTGGAGTTCCCTCGATGACGCACTCCACAAAAGAGACCTGCCACAATGTGATGTAGCAGGCGCGGTGCGGCTGCAGTAATTGCATCAGCGCCGCGGACAAAGTCCGGCGAAATCGATCTTTGTAATCACGGGTCCTGTACCCATTCTTGGTAGACCTCCCGGTCTTGAACAGCTCCACAAATTGCGCTTCTTCTTGCTTGGTCACCTTGATGCTCTCGCTGTCGAAAAGGAGATGCCCTGGCATGCCAGCACATCTTCCCAACGCCTGCGCCCAATCTTGGACTGTCCACCGGTCAACATGCGGACGCAATCCGCGCGAGGGTGGTCCCTGTGGCTCTAGCCACTCGCGCACCATATTCGCGCAGATGTAATTCCATCCCCATAGCAAGAAATCGAGCTTTCTTGCTATTAAGCGCTCTTCGAAAGCGCGCAGCCCGTTCTGCGGCAGGCGAAGTGGCACCATCCGCAATCTGCTCGGTCTCGTCATTGCGTTCCTGGGGTTCGCTCGCCCGCTCATTCTACTTCCGCACTGTCCGCGTTTCTTTCTCTCTCGGCAAACTCTAATCGCTCTCAATTCCAAATCACGCGCACTCACTTCTCCCTCAATCAACAAGAAATCTCCTGTGCGACGACGACGAGAATGGTCCGCAGCCAGCAGATGGATGCGCGCAGCGCGCACAAGAGATTGGAATCGCGAATTCAAGAATGGGACGCTCTCCGCCGCCCGGTCGAAGGTCATGGTCGTCTCTTGGTCGTGAAGAACGTCTCACTTGATGGCCGCGCCGGCTGTACGCTGGAACGGTCTTCGCTCTCACGCGCGGCTTCACGCTCCGCCGTCGTCGATTAAACTCTCACGCTCGAATCGGCGGATTTGAACTCCGCGAGCGTGTCACCCTCCGGACATGGGGGCGTAGCGCCGAAGGCGAGTTTTCCGCCTTGCGCGGTACACTTGTTCGTACCGCCCCTCGGCCAATCTCCTTCTGCCTTGACGCGTGCGTCCGCATGTCGGACAAAAATTCAACTCCTGCCTGTGCGCAGGCAGGGGCTTCGGCGGATTCTCCGCCGGCGCGGAACTTGAACATTCTCCTGTGCACAGGCGTTCTCCTGTGCGCAGGCGAATTCCGTCCGCGGCGCTGCGCTGGCGCGGAAGGCGTTGACCGTGGTCAGCCGTCTCCGTCCAGTCTGTCCGTTCCTTGTCTCTCCGTCGGCGCTTCCGCCGCCGCAACTCCGTCCGTCCAAGAGCGCATCCACCCGTGCCGTCCGCACGGTCCGTACCTATTGGATTACTCTGGCGGCTCTTCCGACGTACGCTGCGCTGCGCTGGCGCGGAAGGCACCGTACACTTTCTACCTCACAAGGCGCATTTCTAGGGCCCAAGGCGGATCTCCCGCCGACGCCGAAGTGCCTGTGCACAGGCGTTCTCCTGTGCGTAGGCGGACTTCGCGCCTTCCCTAACCCTACTTCGCCTGTGCACAGGCGAACGCCTTCGTCCGCGCATAGGACAAAACTTGAATCCCCCTTCCGCGTAGGCGGAATTCGCGCCGGTGGCGAACTCCTTCCGCCGCAGGCGACCGCCTCCGTTTCTTCCAGTAGCGATAACTCCCTAAGTCCTCGTCCGTTCCAAGCGTTCTTGGGCTCGTTGGAATCAGCGCGTCGAGCTCTTTCCAACGGGATCCTAACTTGGTCAAGGCGCCCGAGGGTTACCTAATTACGAGGGTTTCCCTACAGCCGCGGACGCAACCTCCGAAGGCGGGTTTTGCGCCTTGCGCCGTAGAGATCCTAACTGCGGAGCTCGCAGGGAGGGTGGTGCCTGACCTTACTACTGCGCCCCAAATCCCAGATTCTACAAGATCCCTTGAGAATCCCCGCGATCTTCCGGATTCACTCTGTTTTGATGTACCGAAGGCTATTTACAATGCTGCCGGGGTACAGTTTTCCAAAAATGTTTTAATTTCCTCAAAATTGCCAAAAGTGGGGTACCACAGCGGACCTCCCGCTGACCTCGAACTCCTTCCGCATATCCGTAGGCGCTCTCCTTCGCATCTTTCGACAGTCACAACTCCCTGCGTCCTCATCCGTTCCAGGCGTTCTTGGGCTCGTTAGAACGAGCGTGTCGAGCTCTTTCCAAGAAGACCCTAAACAAGTCGAGGCGTTTGGGAATTGACCAGGTTCTAAAGGATTCCTCTAGCTCCGAAGGCGCAGCGCCGAAGGCGGATTTCGCGCCTTGCGCCGAAGGGGTTATTCCTTCAGAGCCCGCATGTAGGGTGGTGTCCGTCCCCGACGTTGCACCCAACTCCTGGATTCTACGAGTTTTCTCAAGATTCTCTAGGATCTTCCAATTTCACTCTATTTTGATGCACCGAAGGCTATTTACACTGCTGCCGCGGTACAGTTTTCCAAAAATGTTTTAATTTCCTCAAAAATACCAAAAGTGGGGTACCACATGCTCCCCTCCTCAATTGTGAGCGCCTACGCGAACACTCATACGTGATATTTCTTCAACCGCCACCCGTTCACTCGGGTGCATAATAATTCTCCGGTTAAGTCCGCAAGTTGGATGGATCCATTCGGAAAGACTTCGACGACCTTGTATGGTCCCATCCATCTTAGGTGCAGTTTGCCTGGGAATCTGGCATGCCTGCTGTCGTAGAGCAGCACCAAATCGCCCTTCTGAAGGAGTACAGGTTTGATCTTCTTATCGTATCTCTCCTTTCTGCGGAGAAATTCTCCTGGTGCGCTCCTCGGCTTCTCGTCTCCTTTCCTCCAGTACCATGACTTCCTGCAATCTGTAGAGTTGACTCTCCTCCGCACTCACCCTCTGTAGGTCCAATGTCGTTGGGTGGGTACTTCGAATTCGATCGGAAGGATCGGATGTTGACCATACACCAGAAAGTATCGTGTCTGTTTCGTCGTAATCTTCTCAGCTGTCCGGTACGCCCACAGAGCGGCTGCTAACTTCGTATCCCAGTCGTAAGCGTGGTTTACCGTGACCTTGAGCAGTATTTTACACAACAGACCATTGGACTTCTCCGTCAATCCATTTGCCTTGGGATTGTATGGGGTAGTCTTCCGGTGCTTGATGTGAAAATGCCGTGTCAGATCTTCGATTATCTGGTTCAAAAAGTGTGTGCCTCGGTCGCTGACTAGCTCTAAAGGACATCCGTAGCGCGTGATGATCGATTCGAACAAAAAGGCTGCTACTGTGGCTGCATCATCTCTTCACGTGGCCTTGGCCTCCACCATCTTGGTGGCGTAGTCCGTAGCTACCAGGATGTAGCGCCTTCGTGTGTTCCTAGTAACTGGTTGTATTGGCCCTACGAAGTCGATGCCCCACTTCTCGAAAGGTGCTAGAGGCATGATGGGAGTTAGGGGCCACCGTGTTGTAGGCATTGGTCTCCCTGTCCTCTGGTAGCTATCGCATTTTCGAATGTAATTGAGAACATCCTTAAACATGGTCGGCCACCAATACCCTGCATTTACAATCTTCGTGACTGTATTCCGGGTGGCATAGTGACCACGTGCATCTTCGGTGTGCATCGCGCTTACTACCCTTAGGACCTCTGATTCCTCCAGGCATCTGCACAAACGTTCGTCTGCCAGCTTCTTGAACAAAACTCCTTGTTGGAGTTGGTACGGGCCCGCCTTATGTATAAAGACAGTCCTTTGTTCCAAGTCCATGCCCTCGGGACACTGAAGCGTTAGCAGGTATCGGTATAGCTCTACATAGCGGGACTCCTGCCCCGCAGACAACTGAAACAGCTGTTCGTCCGTAAAGTCGTCCACCAGTTCCTCCTCGGTAGGCTGGGTCCATAATCTGGATAAGTAATCTGCATTTTCGTGATGCACCCCCTTCCTGGTCTGGACCGTGTAGGTGAACTCCTGTAGCAACAGCATTTATTTGGCTATCCGACCAGACAGATCTGCTTTCTTGACTAGGTGCTGCAAGGCGTAGTGATCCACATGGAACACAAACTCGTAGCAGATTAAGTAGTGTCGAAACTTTTTGCAGGAGTACACCATCCCCAACGCCTCTCTCTCTGTCGTGGTGTACTTCCTTTCTGCTAGAGACAGCTGACGGCTCGCAAAATAAATCGGGTAGTCCTTTTTGTTGTCATCCTTCTGGCTCAAGACGACGCCGATAGCGAATGCCGATGTGTCGACGTAGACATGGAAGGGTCAATCCCAGTCTGGGCTCCTTAGTACTGGAGCGGTCGTGAGTTTTGCTTTAAGAGCCTCTAATGCTGACTGCTACTTCGCACCCCAGTCATAAGGCTCGTCCTTCTTTAACAACTTGGTCAGGTCGGCCGCCAAGATCGCATACATGTGTATGAATCTTTGGTAGTAGCCCACATGACCCAAAAATGCTCGCCGCTCCCTCAGATTCGTTGATGGCTCTAGCTCGAGTTTGACCTTGACCTTCTCGATGTCCACTGCAATGGCGTCTGACGAAACATGATGGCCCAACAAGATTCCACTAGTCATAAAGAAAAAACACTTCTCGGGGTGCAGCGATAAACTGCTCTCCCTGCATTTATCAAAGATCTGCTTCAGGTGACTCAGGTGTTCTGACCGCTTTCCAAAGACACAGAAGTCGTCTATGAATATTTCTAGGAACTTCCTTAGCTGCTCTTGAAAAATATTGGTCATCATCCGCTGAAAGGTGGCAGGTGCATTGCACAGACCGAAGGGCATCTTGTGATACGCATAAGTTCCCCAATCGGTTGTGAATGTCGTCTTGTCTTTGTCCTGTTCCCGGATAGACACCTGATTGTAGCCTGAGAACCCGTCTAGGAAGCTATAGCACTCATGTCCCGCGACATGGTCTAAAATGGCATCCGTGAACGGCAAAGGGTGGTGATCCTTACGTGTTGCTGCATTCAACTTTCTGAAATCCTGACACACCCGTATCTTACCCGTCAACTTCTTCGGTACGATAACAATCGGTGATACCCATTCACTGCTGAGCACTGGGTAAATAATACCGGCGCTCAGATACTTATCTATCTCCTCCTTAACTAGCAAGGAGTATTTTGGGTTGAGGCGATATTGGCGTTGACGTATAGGTACTGCCTCATCCAGTAAATCAATGCGGTGTTCTCTATACCGGGCAGGTATCCCCTTCATGTCTTCTATCCTCCAGGCGAAGACATCAACGTAGTGGCGAAGAAAGGCATGTACCTCCCTCTTCTCCTTCCACCGTGCTTGATACCTTCAAGCACTTGTCAAGACTGAGTTGTACTTCGTGACAGTCACTAGGATCGACAATGCCCTCTCTGTGACTCGTCTCACTCCTTCCCTGTCCTACCGTTAATTGTTATTCGTCCTCCGGCTGAATAGCGTCTGGTTCCTCTTCTACAGAACAGCAGGCAACGAATCCCACAAATTAATCGGATTCAGTGGCACTGGAGTCTGATCGGGCGGACGAATCATTGTCCACCCCCGATGTGTAACCCGCACTAGTCGACGGTGTCTCCCCTTCATGGCGGACCTTGGTCCAGGGCACAGTGATAGTCCTGGTCGGCTCCTTAGGATGGGGGAACTTAAGGCGATGCCTACGCCAGTCACATCGTAGTTGTGCGCCATACAGCCACGGTCGCCCGAGCAGGATGTCATAGCCTTGCTTCAGCATGGGCTGCAGGATGATATAGTTCAACCGAAACTCCGCACCACCGATGTTGGTTCGGATATTACGCAGCATACCTACAGGCATCCTCCGCGTCTGATCCGCTAACCTCAACACACACCTCGAAGGTTCGAAGTCACTGAACCCCAAAGCTCGCGAGTGAATGAGCGGGTGAGCGAACTCCAGGAACGCAATGACGAGACCGGGCCGATTGCGGATGCTGCTGCTTCGTCTACCACAGAACGGGCTGCGCGCTTTCGAGGAGCGCTTGATAGCAAGAAAGCTCGATTTCTTGCTATGGGGATGGAACTACATCTGTGCGGATATGGTGCGCGAGTGGCTAGAGCCACAGGGACCACCCTCGCGCGGATTGCGTGCGCATGTTGATCGGTGGACAGTCCAAGATTGGGCGCAGGCTTTGGGAAGATGTGCCGGCATGCCAGGGCACCTCCTCTTCGACAGTGAGAGCATCAAGGTGACCAAGTAGGAAGAGGCGCAATTTGTGGAGCTGTTCAAGACCGGGAGGTCTACCAAGAATGGGTACAGGACCCGCGATTACAAGGATCGATTCCGCCGGACTTTGTCCGCGGCGCTGATGCAATTACTGCAACCACACCGCGCCTGCTACGTCACATTGTGGCAGGTCTCTTTTGTGGAGTGCGTCATCGAGGGAACTCCAATTCACTAGGCGAGCATCCTGCACAGGGTGATGCGACAGCACGCTTTTGAGGAGAAGGGGGGAACTCTAAACCATCTCTCTCCTTTCCTCATCAATTTTTATCAACAGCGGAATTGTTTGACAGCGGCGGAGCTTGAGCGTTTTCCGCCGTTGTCCGTCGACCATCCCGGGAAGTATGTGCGGGAGAATGAGGTCGACACTGATGCAGAGGAGTCACCGACTTCTACTCCGTCAAGGCGGAGGGACGAAGGGAGGAACACTCCTGCAGCACGAGCGCCGCGGAAGCGGCGATGGAGAGAGGAGTCCGAAGAGGAGCCGCATCAAGAACCCTCTGCTCCCATTCGACCGCGGCCGTTGTACGAGTCATACAGCCGGCCGAAGCAGAAGGCACGCAGACTGGTGTTACCAGCCAACAGTGCGGACACGGCGACGATTGCGACGGAGAAAGGAAGTGCGTCGCCAGAGAAGAATGAGGAAGCGCGGACGTCCGCAGGAGCAACGGACCACGCTGCAGCCTCGACGGGCGAGAGGCCGCCTACGGGCCAAGAGCCTCCGGAGTTACCGCGTGCGTTGCGGACAGGTGTTCCGTTTGCGCACAGGCGAGTCTCCGCGGACAGACGAGACTCCGCGGACGGACGATCACAAGCGGACGTAGATCTACGCCTACGCGTGGGAAGAAGCAGTCCGCCTGTGCACAGGTCACCTCCACACGTGCCGCCTGTGCACAGGCAGGACTCACCCCCGTTCCAACGTAGGAAGGGGAAGGAGCCGGCGAAAGAGCCGCCTACGAGACACCGGCCTTCGAGGCCAGACCCTCCGGCGCACAACGCGCCGCGATTTGCGCCTTCGGCGCCAGGGCCTTCGAGCCGAAGAGATACGAGCAGGGAGTGTGCGGAGGCCGCACCATCGGCGGGTAATCCGCCGGTAGATGCGCCTTCGGCGGTAGGGCCTCAGGGCCAAAGGACATCGGGCGAGCGGCCCCCGGCCATGTCGCCTTTGGCGATGGACGTCCGCGGCGCTACGCCTGCGGCGGACAAGGCGCCGGCATTTGCGCCTGCGCACAGGCCAAGCACAGCCCCCGCGGGCCGATCAAGGGAGCAGCAACTGGCGGAGGAGCGGAGTGACTGTCCGCGGGATGCAATTTTGGTGCGCGATGCGCAATCAAACCCCGCGCAGCCACCCTCCGCTCGATCGCCTTCGGCGGCGGACGTCGGCGGCAGAGAGGATACGGTAGACGATCGACAAGCGGGCGGCGGGGATGCAGCACGGGCACATTCGCCTACCGCCTTAGACATTTTGGCGAAGAGCAGCGAGGCTGCAGCCGTGCCTTCGCAGGCAGCACACGTCGACGACGTGCAGCCCCACTCGGGTCAGTCGCCGACGCAATCAATGGCAACTGAAATTCTCCACTCGGATGATGACGACGGAGGCTCCACCGAAGAAATGTCAGGAGCAGGGGACACCGAGGAGGAGGAGGAGGAAATTGTTGGAGCGCCGGCGGCGGCGCTCTCTGAGCAGGTGATTCCATGCTGAGGTACTTGGATCGCAAAGTCGATAAATACGCCGACCCACTTCAGCCGGGATCTTACATCGAGTTAGTGCGCAGGCGGACTCGCACTAAAGTCCACACCAGCAAGCTACTAGCTAGAGTGGACCAGGAGTTGAGGGAATTGAAGGAGAAGCATGAATGCTTGTGGGGTCAGTATAAACTCAATCAGAAATTCTACAAGTACTCCGAGAAGGTGAGGGATGGGAAACTGGAAGAGCTCACCAAGGAGCAGGTGAAGGTCACAGAAGCACTAATTTCTGAGCAGGACCAAAATCGGATTTTGTCAGAGGAGCTCGTGCGACAGACGCGGTTGTTAGAACAGTGTCAGCTCGCACGACAGGCGGATGAGGATGTAATCCGCAGGCTATAGTTAGAGTGGGTTCGACCTTTCTACCACTATATTGCAGTTTTAGCCTTTAGTGGGTTATTATAGAAAGACACTTGCCAAGAAGTGATGTACGTTGTTCGGTGCGGCTGTAGGAGTTGCAGAAGTGCCATCGCTAAGTTTCTGCGGAAGCTATCTTTGTAGTCACGGGTCCTATACCCGTTCTTGGTGGACTTCTCTCTCTTGAACAATTCCGTGAAGGAGGCTTCTTCCGCCTTTGTCACCTAAACGCTCTCACTATCAAATAGGAGGAACCCGTTCTGGCCTGCACATCTCCCCAACACTTGTCCCCAATCGTGGACAGTCCAACGATCTACGTGCGGTCGGAATCCGCGCGTAGGTTGATGTCTCTCCCTTTGCCATTCGCGCACCATGTCCGGGCACACGTAATTCCATCCCCACAGTAGGAAATCGAGTTTTACTATAATCAGCCGGTCCTGAAAAGCTCGCAACCCAATCTGCGGAAGCTTGAGTGGAACCATCCGCAGCTGAGTGGACTTCGACATCGCGTTCTTGAAATTTGATTTCGTGAACCTTCCTCCGCTACCCTCAAGCTTCTTGCTCACTACTTTGATTCTCCTGCAAACTCTAATCTCTCTTGATTCCGACTGTCGCCCACTCAATTCTCTCTCTGTCACAGTGTGAGTCTTTGCGCGGTGGTGTCTGGAATGTCTCTCGGCTAGAAGGTGGACGCGCGCAGCTCGCACAAGGAATTGAAATCGCAAATTCAAGAATGGAGTGTCCGTTCTCCGCTCGCAGGATGTCATGGTCGGCACTCGGTCGTGAACGTCGACTCACTTGATGGCTGCGCCGGCTCGGAGGTGTAACGGCCCTCCTCTTGCACGCGCGGCTTCACGCTCCGCCGTCGCGTGCACTCGCATGCTCGAAATGTCAATTTGAACTCCGCCAGCGTACATCGCCGCGGCCATGGTCGCGCAGCGCCGAAGGCGTCTTTCTCGCCAACGCGTTACTCGCATTCACACTCCGACTCGCATCACATCGCGCTACATCGCTTTCACACTCCGACTCGCATCGATCCCGCACCGCCGTAGGCATTCCTCCGCACGCTCCGCCGAAGGCGAACTCCTTCCGCCAAAGGCGGATTCCCCGACGGGCTTCCTGCCGGCTCCAAATTCCATCCGCCTGTGCGTAGGCGCTGACCGCCAGCGCCGAAGATGTCCGTCGGCGTAGGTGCATCGCCGAAGGCGCAGCGCCGAAGGCGACTGTGCCAAAGGCGTTGACCGCGGTCAACGGATTTCGTCCCGATTGTCAATCTCTCTCGCCTCTCCGCAGGCGCTCTTGACTCCGGAGTTCCGTTTTGCCGAGGGCGCACCCGTCCGTTCCGCCGTAGGCGTTGGGCCGAAGGCGGACCGTACGGATTCGCTACCCCGTAGGTACTTACCTAATCTTGATGCGCTGGCGCCGTAGGCGCCGTACGAGCTTCACCCCCGAAGGCGAACTTCTAGGGCCGAAGGCGTATATTCCGCCAATGGCGAAGTGCCTACGCGCAAGCGAATTCCTTCCGCCTATGCGTAGGCAGAATTCCAGGCGGACTTCCCGCCGAAGACGAACTCCTTCCGCCTATACGTAGGCATTCGTCTTCGCATATTCCGACAGTCACAACTCCTTGAGTCCTCATCCGTTCCAGGTGTTCTTGGGCTCGTTAGAGCGAGCGCGTTGAGTTCTTTCCAACAAGACCCTGAGAAAGTCAAGGAGTTGTGAATTGCATGAACTCTGAGGGATCTCCTTAGCGCCAAAGGCATACCGCCGAAGGCGGATTATGCGCCTTGCGCCGAAGGAGAACTCCTTCAGAATTGATCGTTCAGGTCGGGCGCCTGTTCCGGACATTGCGCCCAACTTCTGGATTCTACGAGATCATGTGAGATCCGCGATTATCCATCTTCACTCTATTTAAATGTACCGATCACCATTTACACGGCTGCTGCGGTAATGTTTTCCAAAATTGTTTTAAATTCCGCACAAAAGCAACAAGTGGGTTACCACAACCAAGCTTTCATAAACTACACAAAGACTTTCATCCTAAAGGGATGGTAACATCCAATAGAAAAGCAAAAATGTAGCATTTTGCTACATTTTCTGGAATCAACCCGTTATACAAAGCTAGTTGCCAAGAGCATCTAGTAAATTTCATCATGTAACTTAGATATAAAACGTAATTAGGTGAAAGATATTGCATGGACATGATCTAGTACTCATAAAAACTCAAGGTTCTTGTAAATGATATGTTTTTGTTACTCATTACTTACCTACGTTAGAGCAAGCTTTAGTCTGTAGAATTTTGATATAAATTAACTCCAAGAACGAATAATTTGATTTGGTGTTGCTGGTAATTAAAACATTCCTTACTTATTCTTACAGCTTGAGATTGATTGTCCTCTAAAATTCTTGAAAACTGTATCATAGTCAAGGATTTAGTCTCCAACTCATCAAATTTGTAATGACTTAAGCTTTGTAATGACCTAAGCTTACACAAAGCATAAAGAAATAATCAGGAAAGTAAGCATGTTTGAGATAAATAAAGAAAATATACTTCGAACCATTCCTGGAGGTCTACGATGTGGATCAGAAGCGCGCGTTGCATCGCTTCTGATCCATCTCGTGCACTTCCCGGAGGCCGGAGCTCGACGAGCTTCAGATCAGAATCTCGCACCAAAATAGCTAAGGAATAGCGAAATTTTAAGGCCCTGACCTCACCGCTGCGGATGATGATGGCCGAGTCCGGGAACTCGAACCGAACCACGCCTACGCACCCAGCCCCTGCACACGAACAATGTCCAACGAAGGCGGCCGTCGGAACCAATCCATCTGCGCTCACGAAGCGGACCGAAGTCGTAGTCGGATGCCAAGTCTCGAGGACTCGGGCTACCGTAAGGAAGAATCGGTCTATGCACGAAAATCAAGGAGGAAATAAACAGCAGCTCTAAAGTAGTGGAATGTAGAGGAGTGTAATGGAGCGAACTCATTTCACAGCGTCTTTCTCTCCGCCGGGCTCACTATTTAACTCGAGCCACCCGCGACAGGAGCAGCGGCCTCGGGGCGGGGCAATGCGTGGCGGGACGCAGTATTCGGAGGCGGGGCGGGGCGCAGGAGAGCGCGGGAGCTGTCAGAGACCGAACGGAGTCGAATAATCTCAGTCAGACTGTCGCCCATCTGTACGCCAGAGAGCAGTTCAAGCTGAAGCGAAATAGCTGAAGCGGTTACCCATTTGTAGGGCTGAGAGCACCTCGCAGCTATGTTGAAGTTGAAGTGAGGGGATCGCTCACTTGTTGTGCTGGGAGTCAAATATACTCAATAGCAAAGATTACTAATTAAAGTTTTCATTGCAAATAGCCGATCTTCACGATAAACTTAGACTATTTGACTATACATTTAATTTGGACATTAGGCCTTTGGTATATTTTGCTTATGTTCGATATATATACTTTCTTCACGCTGTGCACTGTCAGAAACAGTGAGAGACGATCAAGCGATTATGCATTAGACAAGAAACTGGGTATATTTCATCTCCAATGTTTCAAGAAAGATATTTGGATCGTGACGAGAAACACCTGATGACCGAAGTCTTTTGAGTCTGGTCCCGAACTGCTGATGTTCAGCAGTCAGGGATAAAGCGAGAGTTCTATAACGCTACGCTATGGCAAGACTACCTCCGGCAAGAGTTTCTAAGTTTCTTGTGATTCTTGAAACATAATTTTAGCTTCCTCCATCCATTGAGGTAAGTGTTTTGGATCAAAGTTCAGGATGACTCAAGTCTACACATTTTGTCTCAGATTTTATGGTGTTCATGTTCACGGCTGGAAGAATGTAGAAACTTGTGTTTGTTAGGACCATTCCCAGACATCGGCTTTTGTTGAACCTACTGTGAGTTTTTCTTATTTCTTGTACACTTCAAAAATCCTCTTCTGAGGCCCAGACTTGCTGCAACGGACTTCTTGAATGGTTAATAATGAGCTCTTCATTCTCTACTCATGTCTATGTGATAACAAAATAAAAATATGCGACTTCCAGTCAACATGAATAAACCTCTGAGAATGGCAGACAGTTTGTCTGCCATTCTCAGAAGTTTGAGTTGTATCTTGGCTTTTGATTTATCACTTACATGCTTAGTCGCCAGACCATCTAACTTTCTATAAAATAATGACACAAAATGTTATGAATCGACGTAAAATCAATTCCTCCTGTGTTCTGAGGAGATCCACCTCAATTGTGCGTAGGGGGTTTGGAAATTACCAACTCTCCGGCGGACTGAGTACGGTAATACCAATCGACTTTTTGGGCCAGAGCTGCTAGAGGACTATTGTTTTATATTTTTATAATAATGACTATAATAATAAGGGCAAGGGTCTAGCCCCGTCTCTGTTAAGCATTTTTGGCCGTGACTAATCCGATTATGCACTGCCAAAATCCAAGCTCGAAGTAATCTTATTTGGTCATCTGTTCGCTTTTCTTGAAATCCACCATAAATTTCAATGACTGCGTGCATTCGGAACCATTCCTCCATTGAGGGCAGTAAAATAAATGATAATGAAAAAAACGAGTCTTGCAAAAGGTTGAAAACCCATAATCCCTTTCTTACCAACCAAAGTAGTTTACAAGACATAAAAGCACAAACACGGTTTATGAAAAAGTACCAGCCGAAGAATCGGCAAAATGAAAAACCAATAAACATTCATTTATAATACCATTGTAGAAAACGTCCTAGGAACTGAAGACTTGCGGTCCAAGAAGATAGATGGATCAAACATTATTATCAAATCTGAACTGAACATGCACTGAGCTTAACAAAATCGGGCATTGTGTTAAGCTCAGTGTATGCATATTTATATGAAGTTTGCATGGATCAAAAGATTTTGTCGACAAATTATAAAGGTTCTGGTCCATTTCTCACTACTGCACTTTCTGACTCTTAACATTACACACTCTCTTGAGGTTGGAGTTCTATTTTCGATCAATGTATACATGAAATACACATGAAGTAGTGATTAAGATATCAATAAGCTATAAATTTGTACGTCGATATCGTCAAGCACTAGTACTGGCAGTTTTGGGCTGTTTTGTAACCGTCATGATAGAAGGTGCAATTGCTTTCCAAGCTGGCCGATTTGAAATCAACTGCCACCATGTCAGGACGTGTGGTCTACGAAAAATAACGTTAGGTTTCTTTGCCACCCTAATCAGGTAGAAGATTGTAGGAAGATGTGAAAGATCAGCTAAGCTGAAGAAATCTCCAGCTAGGTACTTTTGTCTGGAAAGGTGTGCTTCATAAACATCTAAAACTCTGTCCAGCCTTTCGTAATGGGTCGTCACCAGCTTGGTATCAGGATCTTCACCTCTGGACATTGTGAAGACCAGTTCATTCAAAACAATCGAAATGTGTGGATTAAAATTATGACTCTCGACCTCCAGCCACTGCTCGACCAGAGCTCGGTCTCTGTTAGAAGATCCATAGAGCGGAGTTCCTTGGCCCTCATACTTGTCTGCAAGGTATCTAATAACTGCTCGGGACTCTGCACACGGAGAAGAAAAGGAAAGTTCTTTCAGCTAGACCGGAAGATTTAATGTTATTTCCTAGTCGACAGGAGGATAAATTTCTCATATAACTGGAAATCCTTGCAAGCCTTGATGCTCTATGCGCTACAAGGCAATCAAACGGAGCTATGAACATGGCAAATGTACAAGTCTTTCATCTAAGGTTCAGTGCTATATATTTTTCAAAATATAAATAAATAACAAATAAATATATCTGTTTGAGTGTGCGCGCACGCATTGTGAGGTGATTTAACTATTAACTGAAAAAACTGAGGTGATTAAGCTATGTTGCATGTGAAGCACAGGAATTACCGAACAAAGTGAGGTCACCATCTTGAAGTGCTGGAACCTGCCCAAACGGCTGACCAAATATTGTCACTATGTCAGTATCATTCACAAATGATTGTTGTGGGCAAAATTTTCCCTGTAAAAAGCATACATGCCGATACTTTGTACAGATGCTAAGAATTGGGAGCAAGGGAGCAAGTTCTCAACAATGATATATATATATAGAGATCCACTTCAGTGTGTACCTGTATGGCCAGATACTGCGGTTTCTTTTGATCACCAGCAGATATATCTACTGGTATATGTTGCAGTTGAGTTTTATCCAGTCCCTTTTCGGCTGCCGTGACCAACACACGTGTTGTGCATATCGATCCGGGTACTCCATACAATTTCATGTTCCAAACTTATGAATCTACAGAATCGAAAATTGTTTCCTGAATAGCAGTTATGATTACATGTAGAAAATCTGGATCTAGGAAACGATATTATTAGTGCTCCTCTGACAGACAAAAAGCCTCGAAAATCATCCCCCAGTTCGAAGTGTGGGATGGTTTCCAGAAATGGCATGAAATCAGTAGTGAAATCGGATGCAAAGTCACTCTATGGGAAGGGCACTTACAACTTACGAGACCAAGAACAGCGAGTAAACCGATAAAGCGCCGGGATGCAGTCTTGAATTATATACCGACTGAGGTCTAGCTTCTAATGGACAAAAGATATTGAAACTGCCAGCAAGGTAGTATGCAAGGATATACATATATATATACACCCGAACTGACCTTGATTGCAGTGTGCGTGTAATGAAGGATTGGACCGAATTCTGTAGACCAGAATTCTGGAGTTTGGCAGCGAAAGTCACGGAATTGTTCTGTTCTTGTTTGCTTAGCCACACCTCTCTTCGTGCTCGTCGAGATACTTCAGGTCGTATTCTAGTGTTAGAAATCTAGACTAATTGTGGATGGACTCTCACATCATCTGCATGACCGACTTAAGTCTCGCAACAAGGTATCGTCAAATCAAGAATCTGATCACTTTTCGTGATTGCTGCTACATTTAGTGGATGTGGTATTTCACCAAGAACTCTATAAGGATTAATCAAAATATAATATATCATTATATAAGAGAAACAACGTAAATAGAAAGAGACAATTTTCATGTGTAAAGGGCATAGAAGGTTGGAATTCTCTAATCACTTCGACCCTTGGATGTACTCTTGTCTATGTATTGTAATTGATTCCGTGGTGCATAATTTTTTAAATTTACTATTAATTCAAAAAATTTATAGTAGCGTATTGAAGGTGGCGGCTGCCGCCGCAGTCTAAACGAGGCTAAAAGTTGAAAGGAAGACGCAGGCGCGGCAAACGCACGCCAGCGTCTTGCATGGCGGGTACACGATAAATTAAGCCGCGTGTTCGTTAGAGTCTCAGTCGCTGCGATTCAATGGTTTGCAATTTCCACGTGATGCATTCGTTTGCACCCGAAGGTTGGTGATGAGCATTGACGCATTGAGGTCAATCTGTCGAATGGTGAATCGAGGAGATTGCAGGAGGACCAAGGGCTTTCAAAGCGAGAAGGTCCCGACTGCTCATCGGAGTGATTGAAAAGAGTCAAGATTGACTAAAAAGAAGCAGAAGGAGACCCGAACCGGAATAGTGGTCCCAAAATGCAGCGCAGGAAGTTTGCGAAGTATGGCACCAAACCTCGAAAACTGATTCCGGGACTTAAAGTTATTGACGAGGAGGGAGGTATACAAGAGTCCGGAACTCCATACAAGACTTCCAGGTATTCTGAGCTCGTCCAGTGTGGCAGTCTGGAAGAATGTGGTCGGCAGAATCTGAGGAAGGGCGTGGTCGCATGGGTTGTGTTCGGAGTATTTGCGGTACCCGCCTTGTTACTTCTGACCCCATTCTTAGTACTACTGGGCCTTATTTGGGGGGCTATAGTTACAGTCCTTGTGGTTTGGGGATCTTTCATGTACATATTCTTCCGGCTGCTTCTGCATCTAGTGAAAAAATTCCCAGCCACTGAGAAGTGACAACCATGAAACTTCTCATCTGTGAATTCTTGCTGCTGTAAATTCTGGAGTTGATGTACAAGAAGCTTGCCGTGCCAAGTTGAATCAGAGCGAATTGAGTACGAAAATGTTTCTGCCAAGTTCATGCATCCATTGGCCTGTCTTCTTGACTTTTATCCCCACTTCATGCAGCTGATTAGATTTACATGAGAGTCGACAAGAAAACACGATGAAATCTGTATAAGAGACGCATGATTTGAAGTACAATATATCATTACGAGCTTTGCAACTTCCAAATCCACATTGTATTTCTGATACAGTTTTATTGCCAGTAAAATCAGCAATTCGATGCATGTCAATCTCTTATACTTATGCTTCTCATTGCAAGAAAGCGACTGTGAAGTCCGACGTTGAATAATGGTTTCACCATAAGTAGAGACATATTGTGAAACCACTTGTGTCTGATTTTTTCTTGAATCCAGGAGAATTGATTTGAGATGCATTGTTCCAAGCTTATGTAAGATAGTATGTGTTTTGGCTTGGCCAATTTATGTCATCACACCCCTAATGATTGATTTGGCTTAAAGAGAGCCAAAAGAATATATTGCTGAGAGCAACTCATCATACAAAGTGTTTAAGAGCAGTCTCTTTGATGAGACGATCATTAGAAGCAACTCTTAGCCAGAAACTGGACCCGAAAATCAAAATCAAGAATATCTCAAGAAAATGCATTTCAAATCAAGCACATTGGATCTTGTCCTAGTGGATCTTGTCCACTTCTTCAAGGGTTGGGAATCCATTGAGTTAGACTCTTTGTTCATTGAGTTCATATGGTGCGTATCTTTAACAAGTCCAAACACTCATCTGGATGAGGAAACTAACTCATGATGTATTTAGTCGTCATTCTATCCAACTTTGGCACCAAAGCTTTATGACCTCCTTCCGTCTTGATGGCTTTTTTCTTCTACCTAGCAATCGGTTTTCCATTGTGTTCTCTTCTGATTCTCTGTGAGCACAAAAATGCGCTCACATGTCTTTTTAACCTTATAAGAATTAAAATTTTTGATTTAAGCTCTTGCAAAATTATGCTTGGGGTTTTCTGAAAATTTTGGCAAGATTAGGAGTTGGTGTAATGGCTAATAGGCAAAGATGCGGAAAGGAACCTTCTGCGGTAGCAGGCCTTTGGTGAAGTGCCTTCGGAGCAAGGCCTTCGGGGCAAGGGTAAAATCGTCATAACTTTTTCAATTCTTAACGCTTGATTCAGTTAGGATCTTTTTGGAAAGAGCTCAAGACGCTCGTTCCAACGAGCTCAAGAACTACTAAAACGGATATAGGATCATTGAGTTATGAGCGTCTAAAGTGGCTAATATGGTTAGGTGAAGGGACTTCGGTGAAGTGACTTCGGAGCAAGGCCTTTGGCGGAAAGGTAAAACCGTCATAACTTTTTCAATTCTTAACGTCTTGTAATAACCCACTAAAGGCTAAAACTGCAATATAGTGGTAGAAAGGTCGAACCCACAGGGACAGAGGAACACACAGGGTACAAAGTGTCACGTTTAACAGACTATTGAGGAGTTTGAATTCTCAGGCAACTGTCACTCCCAGAAATACTGCAAGTGTCCACTCGGAGCGCACTCGGAGGTCGCACAGTGCAGCGTAACACACACACACACACCTGAAACTACAGAAACACAACCCAGAGATCCGTTAGGACCTCTACTTCAAGATTTCAGGGGGAAAGTCTCTCAAGAGTACACTCAGCGAAGCTGCGGGTAGTGACTTCCAACTCCAGCTTTTACAACGCTTCCACTAGCTTGCTGCTAGCGTAGGAAACCCGGTTTGGACTGCCTACTTCGGATCGAAGTCACTCATACGCGGTGAACAACACTCTCAACTCACAAAACGCGCAGAGAACACAGGTCCGCACTGAAGGACTCACTGTGAAACATTCCAGTAACACAACAACAGTCTATTGAAGAGTTTGAATTCTCAGGCACTTGTCATTCCCAGAAATACTACAGGGGTTACCCTCAAGGCACCTGCTGCAGCGTAACCTGAATTTACAACCAAGGCTTACACGAAGTAGCAAAACTTCACTTTGGCATTCAGGGGAAAAATCCCAAGGAGTACAATCAGAAAGAAACACTCGAAGGTGTGGGGGCGAAACTGTTCAAGTATCTAACTAGTCACTGGCTCTGAGCATCGGCAGTCACCCGCAGGTGCAGATCCGAACTACTCAAGTCTCTAACCAATGTACTAGCTCTGAACATTCGGCCGCAGGCCTTCAGCTACAAAATGCGGAACGCTAAGTTGTAACTCCTCGTGCGTGGTGACAGAACTCAAGGACACAAACACGCAAAGGAAATGGGTTCCTGATCTGCACTTCTGATGGGAAAGAACCCCAGGCAAAACGCCTGGAACTATTTTATACCTTCTAGGTCCTACCTAGCACTACACTGCACTACGCTACACGCCTGCACGGAACCACGCTACACTACACTCCGCGGAACCTGTACTACGTCTCCTACGCGGCCGACTGCCGCGCACTAACTCCCTACCCTGCCACTCTTCCGCTCGACTACGCAGTCCCAACCGCTGCAACGCCGCGGACACCTCCCCCTCGAGGGCGGACATGGTATCTTGTGCCTTCGACAGAAAGGCCTCGAGCTTCTTCGCTACCTTCCGCCGACTCCTACTGTCGCCTGACAACAACCCGGCTGCGCGCAATTCAAACTCACGCAGTGTGAGTTTCTCCTGCGCCTTCACTTCCCAGTGGGCGTAGCCCTTGAGACAGTGGGCGACTCGCCTCGCCGTCTCCACCTTCGTGCGATCCGCCTCCTTCCTGCGATCCTCTTCAATCGTCACTAATTGCGATTCGGCTTCAGCACGTTGCGCTCTCAATTCGCCACACTCCGACTGCAAACTGCGGATTAATTCTTCATCCGCCTGCCGTGCGAGCTGACATTGTTCCAACAACCGCGTCTGTCTGTAATAACCCACCAAAGGCTAAAACTGCAGTATGGTGGTAAAAAGATCGAACCCACAGGGACAGAGGCAACACACAGAGTAAAAGTGTCACATTTAACAGACTTTTGGTAGAGTTTGAATTCTAGGCGACTGTCACTCCCAGAAATACTGCAGTGCTCGACTCGGAGGAGGATCTCAACTCGGAGGATGCTCGGAGGATGCACGGTACAGCTTGGTCACTCAACACACACACACACACCTGAAACTGGCAAAAAGCACAACTCGGAGGTCGGTCAGGACCTCCGCTTCGGATTTCAGGAGGAAAGTGTCTCGCAAGTTCACTCAGAGGTTCTGCAGGAAGTGCCTCCCACTCCGGCTTTTACTGCCCTTCCGCCAGGAACTAGCGGGGGTACCCGGACTGGACTTCTCACTTCGGAACGAAGCCTCTACGTACGCCGTGGACGTCACCCTCGACTATCACACAAAACGCAGGGAGTGCAGACCCGACTGAGAACTTACTGAAAACACGATCCAGTAACACACACACAACCTGAATTACAAACCAAGGTTTACACGAAGTAATGAAACTTCACATTGGCATTCAGGGGAAACTTCCCGTAGGAGTACAATCAGGATATGTCACTCGAAGGAGTAAGGGGGAACTGTTCAAGTATCTAACTCGCAGCCGGCTCTGAGTATCAGAAATCACCCGCAGGTGCAGATCCGCACTACTCAAGTCTCTAACCGGGTACTAGCTCTGAACATTCAGCCGAAGGCCTTCAACTACAACATACGGTAACTTCGCTATGCTGCAGCTTCTCTACGTGGTGCCAGGACCAAAATGCACAAACACGCCAAGAAAGTGAGTTCCTGATCTGCACTTCCGAAACTGGAAGAGTCAAAAGGCAAAACGCCTTGAACTACTTTATACCTTCTAAGGTCCTAACTAACACTACACTACCCGCTAGGGTGCGAGCCGCAACAGATCCTACACCTGAGAAGTCGGCGGCTACCTTCCCCTCTAACTTACAACCTAAATCTAACCCTAACCCTAAATCTAAATCCTAAGCCTACTGTACAGAGCCGCCAGCGTCTTTACATCCGAGATCTGAGGCTGAATATTTGCAGGCATGCGTGGCCGACTGAGATCAACGGCCCCACCAAATTTCAGATCCATCCGACCGTCCATCGCAGAGATATGGACTCCGCAAGATCTCTGAACCGCATCCGGTTTTCCGACTCCGAGTTTGCCGACTTGAAGTTCGCCGACCTCGAGTTCGCCGACCTCAAGTTCGCCGACTCCGAGTTCTCCGAAGGCGTTGACCGCCGAAGACGCACTTCCGCACCTTTGCCTATTTGTAACAGTCACTTCCGACACCCATAACTCACAGATCCTTGATCTGTTTCAAGAGTTCTTGGGCTCGTTGGAACGAGCGCGTCAAGCTCTTTCTAACGAGACCCTAATTGAGTCAAACCGTTACGAGTTGAAAGAGTTATGTCGGTTTTATCCTTGGCCGAAGGCACACTGTCAAAGGCTTGTTATCTGTTATCGCCGAAGGCGCCCGCACGATGTTTCGCCGACTCCGAGTTCTCTGACCTCAAGTTTGCCGACCTCGAGTTCGCTGACTTGAAGTTCGCCGACCTCGAGTTCGCCGACCTCAAGTTTGCCGACTCCGAGTTTGCTGACTTGAAGTTCTTTGACCTCGAGTTTGCCAACCTCAAGTTTGCCGACTCCGAGTTTGCTGACTTGAAGTTCGCCGACCTCGAGTTTGCCGACCTCAAGTTCTCCGACCTCGAGTTTTCCGACCTCGAGTTCTTCGACCTCGAGTTCGCCGACCTCAAGTTTGCCGACTCCGAGTTTGCTGACTTGAAGTTCTTTGACCTCGAGTTCGCCGACCTCAAGTTTTCCGACCTCGAGTTTTCCGACCTCGAGTTCTCCGACCTCGAGTTCGCCGACCTCAAGTTTGCCGACTCCGAGTTTGCCGACTTGAAGTTGACACGAAGACGTCCGTCGCCGAAGGCGAACATCTAGGGCCGAAGGTGGATATTCTGCTAACGACGAACTCCTTCCGCCTATCCGTAGGCGTTCTCCTTCGCATCTTCCGACAGTCACAACTCCCTGAGTCCTCATCCGTTCCAGGCGTTCTTGGTCTCGTTAGAACGAGCGCGTTGAGCTCTTTCCAACGAGACCCTAAGTAACTCAAGGCGTTAAGAATTTAGGAAGTTATGAGTGATCTACCGCCGAAGGTGCTCGAAGCGAGTCCTGCAGCGTGAACCGCCCGTTCCATTCCAAGCGTTCCACTGTGGCCTAAGCCCAAAACCCCTCGACTGTCCTCGATCCTCTTTTTACTCTGGCTTTGCGTACCGATTACTATTTACAGCTGCTACCACGGTACTTACTAATCAAAAATGTTCTAATTCTGACGAAAAACAAAAAGTGGGTTACCACACTGTCGCACGAGCTCCTCTGACAAAATCCGATTCTGGGCCTGCTCAGAATCGAGTGCTTCCTTGACCTTCACCTGCTCCTTGGTGAGCCCGCCCAGTTTCTCATCCTTCATCTTCTCGGAGTGCTTGTAGAATTTCTGATTAAGCTTGTACTGTCCCCACAAGCACTCATGCTTCTCCTTCAAGTCCCTCAACTCCTGGTCCACTCTAGCTAATAGCTTGCTGGTGTGGACTTTAGTGCGAGTCCGCCTGCGCACTAACTCGATGTAAGATCCCGGCTGGAGTGGGTCGGCGTATTTATCGACCTTGCGATCCAAGTACCGCAGCAACGGAATCACCTGCTCAGAGAGTGCCGCCGCCGGCGCTCCAACAATTTCCTCCTCCTCCTCCTCGGTTTCTTCTGCTCTTGACATTTCTTCCGTGGAGCCTCCGTCGTCATCATCCGAGTGGAGAATTTCAGTCGCCATTGATTGTGTCGGCGACGGCCCCGAGTGGGGCTACACGTCCTCGACGTGTGCTGCCTGCGAAGGCACGGCTGCAGCCTCGCTGCTCGTCGCCAAAATGTCTAAGGCGGAAGGCGAATGTATCCGAGCGGCATCCCCGTCGCTCGCTGGTTGATTGCCTACCGCATTCTCTCTGTCGCCGTCGTCCGTCGCCGAAGGCGATTGAGCGGAGGGTGGCTGCGCGGGGTTGGATTGCGCATCGCGTATCGAGATTTCATCCCGCGGACAGTCACTCCGCTCCTCCGTCTGCTGCTCCCTCGATCGGTCCGTGGGGGCTGTGCCCGGCCCGTGCGCAGGCGCATTTACCGGCGCCTTGTCCGTCGCAGGCGTAGCGCCGCGGACATCTATCGCCGAAGGCGACATGGCCGGGGGCCGCACGCCCGATGTTCCTTGGCCTATAGGCCCTACCGCCGAAGGCGCATCTATCGGCGGACTTCCCGCCGATGGTGCGGCCTCCGCACGCTCTCTGCTCGTATCCCCTCGGCTCGAAGGCCCTGGCGCCGAAGGCGCAAATTGCGGCGCGTGGTGCGCCGGAGGGTCTGGCCCCGAGGGCCGGTGTCTCGTAGGCGGTTCTTCCGCCGGCTCCTTCCCCTTCCTGCGTTGGAACGGGGGTGATTCTTGCCTGTGCACAGGCGGCACGTGTGGAGGTGTCCTGTGCACAGGCGACCTGTGCACAGGTGAGCGCCTGTGCACAGGCGGACTGCTCCTTCCCACGCGTAAGCGTAGATCCACGTCCACTTGTGTTCGCCGGTCCGCGGAGGCTCGTCCGTCCGCGGAGGTTCGCCTGTGCGCAAACGGAACATCTGTCCGCATCGCACGTGGTAACTCCGGAGGCCCTTGGCCCGTAGGCGGCCTCTCTCCCGACGAGGTTGCAGCGTGGCCCGTTGTTCCTTGGGTCGTCCGCGCTTCCTCTCGCCTTTCTGGCGACGCACTTCCTATCTCCGTCGCAATCGTCGCCGTGTCTGCACTGTCAGCTGGTAACACCAGTCTGCGTGCCTTCTGCTTCGGCCGGCTGTATGGCTCGCACAGCGGCCGCGGTCGAATAGGAGCAGAGGGTTCTTGATGCTGCTCCTCTTCGGACTCTTCCCTCCATCGCCGCTTCCGCGGCACTCGCGCTGCAGGAGTGTGTCTCCCTTCATCCCTCCGTCTTGATGGGGTAGAAGTCGGTGACTCCTCCGCATCAGTGTCGACCTCGTTCTCCCGCACATACTTCCCGGGATGGTCGATGGACAATGGCGGAAAATGTTCAAGCTCCGCCGCTGTCAAACAATTCCGCTGTCGATAAAAATTGATGAGGAAAGGAGAAAGATGGTTTAGAGTTCCCCCCCTTCTCCTCAAACGCGTGCTGTCGCATCACCCTGTGCAGGATGCTCGCCCAGTGAATTGGAGTTCCCTCGATGACGCACTCCACAAAAGAGACCTGCCACAATGTGATGTAGCAGGCGCGGTGCGGCTGCAGTAATTGCATCAGCGCCGCGGACAGAGTCCGGCGAAATCGATCCTTGTAATCACGGGTCCTGTACCCATTCTTGGTAGACCTCCCGGTCTTGAACAGCTCCACAAATTGCGCCTCTTCTTGCTTGGTCACCTTGATGCTCTCACTGTTGAAAAGGAGATGCCCTGGCATGCCAGCACACCTTCCCAACGCCTGCGCCCAATCTTGGACTGTCCACCGGTCAACATGCGGACGCAATCCGCGCGAGGGTGGTCCCTGTGGCTCTAGCCACTCGCGCACCATATTCGCGCAGATGTAATTCCATCCCCATAGCAAGAAATCGAGCTTTCTTGCTATTAAGCGCTCTTCGAAAGCGCGCAGCCCGTTTTGCGGCAGGCGAAGTGGCACCATCCGCAATCTGCTCGGTCTCGTCATTGCGTTCCTGGGGTTCGCTCGCCCGCTCATTCTACTTCCGCACTGTCCGCGTTTCTTTCTCTCTCGGCAAACTCTAATCGCTCTCAATTCCAAATCACGCGCACTCACTTCTCCCTCAATCAACAAGAAATCTCTTGTGTGACGACGTCGAGAATGGTCCGCAGCCAGCAGATGGATGCGCGCAGCGCGCACAAGAGATTGGAATCGCGAATTCAAGAATGGGACGTTCTCCGCCGCCCGGTCGAAGGTCATGGTCGGCTCTTGGTCGTGAAGAACGTCTCACTTGATGGCCGCGCCGGCTGTACGCTGGAACGGTCTTCGCTCTCACGCGCGGCTTCACGCTCCGCCGTCGTCGATTAAACTCTCACGCTCGAATTGGCGGATTTGAACTCCGCGAGCGTGTCACCCTCCGGACATGGGGGCGTAGCGCCGAAGGCGAGTTTTCCGCCTTGCGCGGTACACTTGTTCGTACCGCCCCTCGGCCAATCTCCTTCTGCCTTGACGCGTGTGTCCGCATGTCGGACAAAAATTCAACTCCTGCCTGTGCGCAGGCAGGGCCTCGGCGGATCCTCCGCCGGTGCGGAACTCCATCCTCCTGTGCACAGGCGTTCGCCTGTGCGCAGGCGAATTCCGTCCGCGGCGCTGCGCTGGCGCGGAAGGCGTTGACCGTGGTCAGCCGTCTCCGTCCAGTCTGTCCGTTCCTTGTCTCTCCGTCGGCGCTTCCGCCGCCGCAACTCCGTCCGTCCAAGAGCGCATCCACCCGTGCCGTCCGCACGGTCCGTACCTGTTGGAATACTCTGGCGGCTCTTCCGACGTACGCGGCGCTGCGCTGGCGCGGAAGGCGCCGTACACTTTCTACCTCACAAGGCGCATTTCTAGGGCCCAAGGCGGATTTTCCGCCGACGCCGAAGTGCCTGTGCACAAGCGAACGCCTGTGCGTAGGCGGACTTCGCGCCTTCCCTAACCCTACTTCGCCTGTGCACAGGCGAACGCCTTCGTCCGCGCATAGGACAAAACTTGAATCCCCCTTCCGCGTAGGCGGAATTCG
The DNA here is from genome assembly GCA_037833965.1 of Marchantia polymorpha subsp. ruderalis. Taxonomy (NCBI): domain Eukaryota; kingdom Viridiplantae; phylum Streptophyta; class Marchantiopsida; order Marchantiales; family Marchantiaceae; genus Marchantia; species Marchantia polymorpha. The sequence goes on from AP031357.1 coordinate 4,131,529, forward strand.
CGCCGGTGGCGAACTCCTTCCGCCGTAGGCGACCGCCTCCGTTTCTTCCAGTAGCGATAACTCCCTAAGTCCTCGTCCGTTCCAAGCGTTCTTGGGCTCGTTAGAATCCGCGCGTCGAGCTCTTTCCAACGGGACCCTAACTTGGTCAAGGCGCCCAAGGGTTGACCTAATTACGGGGGCTTCCCTACAGCCGCGGACGCAACCTCCGAAGGCGGGTTTTGCGCCTTGCGCCGTAGAGATCCTAACTGCGGAGCTCGCAGGGAGGGTGGTGCCTGTCCTTACTGCGGCACCCCAAATCCCAGATTCTACAAGATCCCTCAAGAATCCCCGCGATCTTCCGGATTCACTCTGTTTTGATGTACCGAAGGCTATTTACAATGCTGCCAGGGTACAGTTTTTCAAAAATGTTTTAATTTCCTCAAAATTGCCAAAAGTGGGGTACCACACGTCTTGACTCATTTATGGTTGTGTTTGAAAGAGCTCAAGACATGCGTTCCAACGAGCCAAAAATCTCTTGAAACGGATCAGGGATCAGTGAGTTATGAGTGTCGGAAGTGACTGTTATAGATAGACAAAGGTGCGGAATAGAGTCTTAAGCGGTAGGGTGCTTTCGGCGCAAGTGACTTCGGCGGTGGGATGTCTTTGGAGGTGAGTAGAAGAAGATTTCCTCCGGCGGAAGTCGGCGTGGTCATGAATGTAGAATGTACAAGTGTGGAAGCGGCGGCGGCATGAAGTCAAGCGTGGGAAGCAGGACGGCGGGGCATGAAGTCGCGCATGGGAAGCAGGCCGTTACCCATCATTGCGGGAACGGCATTCAGGCGGCCTGTGGGTCTCTCGGCCCTTGAACTTGGAGAGGGAATTTTGGCCTGGGAATAGAGATCTTGGAGGGGTACCAGTGTGTGGGGACACTGGTGGGATCGGTCGCAAGAATAGAGTGTGGATGTGAGTGATTTTTGCACGGAAGTGGTGAGAATTAGGAGGGGAGTGTTGAGAATTTGAAGGAGGAGGGAGCGAATTCTCGAGGGTGGAGAGTCAAATCTGAGAGTGAAATTCAATCGGGGTCTGAGATCATAGTGTTGAATCTATGAGTGGGAGCTGAAATCAAAGTGAAAGATCTGAGAGTGGGAGCTGAAATTGAAGTGAAATTTGAGACTGAAATCTGACAGTCGGGATCTGAATTTGAAACTGAAACGTGAGAGTTAAATCTGAGACAGAAATCTGCTGGGATCTGAAGGTGGAAGCTGAGAAATTGACACTGAAATCTGAGTAGGAATTGGGAGTGGGACTGAAATCGAAGGTGGGAACTGAGAGTTTGAGACTGAAATCGGATACTCAAAATTGTGGATGGAATCTGATAAGAGGGGGAAATCCCTGAGAGCGAGGGTGTTGAAAGCTTGAAGTCGTTGAGAGTGTCGCCGGAGGGCTGAGCGGGAGAGTATGTGTGAGGACCAAGAGGATCGCTGGGCTGAGAGTGAGTTGATCACTAAGAGGAAGAATCGAGCAAAGTGTTGAGAGTAGAATCATGTTCCCTGGTGTGAAGATTGCTGTTAGGAAGGAATGTCACCTTGTGCTGCGGGTGTGTCACCTGACTTAGTCTGAGGCAGTGTGTCTGAGATATGGCACTCATTCTAGGATAGGCCCACAGCGGCTTGTGGTAATCCACTTTTTGCTTTTGTGCGGAATTTAAAACAATTTTGGAAAACAGTACCGCAGCAGCCATGCTGTACCGTAGCAGCCATGATCGGTACATTTAAATAGAGTGAAAATGGATAATCGCGGATTTCGCAGGATCTCGTAGAATCCAGAAGTTGGGCGCAATGTCCGGAACAGGCTCTGACCTGAACGATCGATTCTTAAGGAGTTTTCCTTCGGCGCAAGGCGCATAATACGCCTTCGGCGGTACGCCTTCGGCGCTAGAGGGATCCCTCAGAGTTTATGCAATTCACAACGCCTCAACTTGCTCATGGTCTTGTTGAAAAGAGCTCGATGCGCTCGTTCTAATGAGCCCAAGACCGCCTGGAACGGATGAGGACTCACGGGGTTGTGACTGTCGGAAGATGCGAAGACGAGCGCCTACGCATAGGCGGAAGGAGTTCGTCGTCGGCGGGAAGTCCGCCTAGAATTCCGCCTACGCATAGGCGGAAGGAATTCGCCTGCGCGTAGGCACTTCACCATCGGCGGAATATCCGCCTTCGGCTCTAGAAGTTTGCCTTCGGGGGTGAAGCTCGTACGGCGCCTACGGCGCCAGCGCATCAAGATTAGGTAAGTACCAACGGAGTAGCGAATCCGTACGGTCTGCCTTCGGCTCAACGCCTACGGCGGAACGGACGGGTGCGCCCTCGGCAGGACGGGACTCCGGAGGCGAGAGCGCCTGCGGAGAGACGAGAGAGATTGACAGACGGGACGAAATCCGTTGACCGCGGTCAACGCCTTCGGCACAGTCGCCTTCGGCGCTGCGCCTACGGCGATGCTTCTACGCCGACGGACAACGTGAGCCACCTACGCCGACGGACATCTTCGACGCTTGCGGTCAGCGCCTATGCACAGGCGGATGGAGTTCGGAGCCGGCGGGAAGTCCGCTGGGAAATCCGTCTTCGGCAGAAGGAGTTCGCCCTCGGCGGAGCGTGCGGAGGAACGCCTTCGGCGGTGCGGGATCGATGCGAGTTGGAGTACAAATGCGAGTAGCGCGTCGGCGAAAAAGACGCCTTCGGCGCTGCGCGACCATGGCCGCGGCGAAGTACGCTGGCGGAGTTCAAATTGACATTTCGAGCGTGCGAGTGCGCGCGACGGCGGAGCGTGAAGCCGCGCGTGCGAGAGGAGGGCCGTTACACCTCCAAGCCGGCGCAGCCATCAAGTGAGTCGACATTCACGACCGATTGCCGACCATGACATCCTGCGAGCGGAGAACGGACACTTCATTCTTGAATTTGCGATTTCAATTTCTTGTGCGAGCTGCGCGCGTCCACCTTCTAGCCGAGACACATTCCAGACACCACCGCGCAGAGACTCACACGGTGACAGAAAGAGAATTGAGTGCGCGACAGTCGGAATCGAGAGAGATTAAAGTTTGCAGGAGAATCGAAGAAGTGAGCAAGAAGCTTGAGGGTAGCGGAGGAAGGTTCACAAAATTGAATTTCGAGAACGCGATGTCGAAGTCCACTCAGCTGCGGATGGTCCAACTCAAGCTTCCAAAGGTTGGGTTGCGTGCTTTTCAGGACCGGCTGATTGCAGTAAAACTCGATTTCCTGCTGTGGGGATGGAATTACGTGTGCCCGGACATGGTGTGCGAATGGCAAAGGGAGGGACACCTACCTACGCGCGGATTCCGACCGCACGTAGATCGTTGGACTGTCCAAGATTAGGGACAAGTATTGGGGAGATGTGAAGGCGAGGACGGGTTCCTCCTATTTGATAGTAAGAGCGTCAAGGTGTCGAAGGCGGAAGAAGCCTCCTTCGTGGAATTGTTCAAAAGAGAGAAGTCCACCAAGAACGGGTACAGGACCCGTGACTACAGGGATCGCTTCCGCAGAAACGTAGCGATGGCACTTCTGCAACTCTTGCAGCCGCACCGAACAACGTATATCACTTCTTGGCAAGTGTCTTTCGTGGAGCTCACATTGGCCGGAGCTCCAGTTCACTGGTCGCGTATCTTGCATAGGGTAACGCGGCAGCATGCGTTTGAGGAGAGGGGAGGAACGATCAATCATCTATCCCCCTTCTTGATAAACTTTTATCGGTCAATGGGTTGCTTAACCGCGACCGAGCGTATTCAGTATCCGTTGTTGTCACTCGACAATCCCGGGAGGTATGTGCGGGATAACGAGGTCGACTCCGACGCGGAGGACACTCCGACTTCCACTCCACTGGCTCAACAGGATGCGGGGAGAGACGCATCCGCAGCGCGAGTGCCGCGGAAGCGGAGATGGAGAGAGGAACTGGAGAAAGAGCCACATCGAGACTCGACGGCTCTCAAACGGAAGCGGCCACTGGAAGAAATTTGCAGTCGGCCGAAGCAAAAAGCGCGCCGGCTTGTATTACTTGCAAGTAGCGCGGAGACGGAGCAGGCCGCAGGAGAGGAGGAGACCCCATCCTCGGAGGAGGACGGGAATGCACGGACAGCAGAGGGGTCAGCGGACCTCCCTACGCCGAAGGCACGGACGCCCTCGGCGGAAGTAAGACGACCTTCGGGTCAGGAGCGACAACACGCGGCACGGATGAGTGTGCCGCCTACGGATAGGCGACTCTCTACGGATAGGCGAATCCCTGCGGACGGGAGAACGCCTGCGGATAGGCGAGCGCCTACGCATAGGCGAGACTCGCCTCCGGTGCAGCGCAGGAAAGGAAAGGAGCCGGCGGAAGATCCGCCTTCGGCTCAAGGGCCTTCGGGGCAAGGTTCTTCGGCGGTGAGACCGCCGGAAAATGCGCCTTCGGCGCAAGGACCTTCGGGCCAAGGGACATCAGGCGAGCCGCCTTCGGCGCTGCGCCTTCGGCGGAAGCGCCGCCGACAATAGCGCCTACGCATAGGCAGGACGCATCCCTGGCGCAGGACCTAATGAAGGAGCGGGACCCAACGGAGGAGCGGATTGATTGTCGGCAAGAGGAAATACGTGTGTGCGATGCACAATTGCACTCCGCGCAGACACCTTCCGCACGATTGTGGTACCCCACTTTTGGTATTTTTGAGGAAATTAAAACATTTTTGGAAAACTGTACCGCGGCAGCAGTGTAAATAGCCTTCGGTGCATCAAAATAGAGTGAAATTGGAAGATCGCAGAGAATCTCGAGAAAACTCGTAGAATCCAGGAGTTGGGTGCAACGTCGGGGACGGACACCACCCTACATGCGGGCTCTGAAGGAATAACTCCTTCGGCGCAAGGCGCGAAATCCGCCTTCGGCGCTGCGCCTTTGGCGCTAGAGGAATCCTTCAGAACTTGGTCAATTCCCGAACGCCTTGACTTGGTTAGGGTCTTGTTGGAAAGAGCTCGACGCGCTGATTCTAACGAGCCCAAGAACGCCACAAACGGAGGAGGATTCTGGGAGTTATGAAGGTCGCAAGACACGCAGCTTCTCGCCTACGAGTAGGCGAGGAAAGTTTGTCCTATGCGCGGACGAAGGCAGTTCGCCTGCGCGTAGGCGAAATAGGGTTTGACGTCGGCGGGATGTCCGCCGCGAATGTCGCCTACTCGTAGGCGGGGAGGGTAAACACCTCTGCGCAGGCGGACGAGCGAAGTTCGCCTACGCACAGGCGCTTCGGCGTCGGCGGGAAATCCGCCTTCGGCCCTAGAAATGCGCCTTCGGGGTTGGAAATTGTACGGCGCCTTCGGCGCCAGCGCAGCAGCGCAGACGGGCGAGGACCCAACGGAGTAGTAAAATCCGTACGGACCGTACGGACTGTACGGACGGAACGGATGAGTGCGCCTTCGGCCGGACGGGGTTACGGCGACAAGAGCGCCGACGGAGAGGCGAGAGAAATGGACAGACTGGACGGAGTCTGTTGACCGCGGTCAACGCCTTCGGCACCAGCGCAGCAGCGCGGACGAACATTTGATAGGCGGACGGAATTCGCCTACGCGTAGGCGAGCGCCTACGCACAGGCAGATGAAGTTCAGCGCCGGCGTAGATTCCGCCGGGAATTCCGCCTACGTAGAAGGGAGTTCAACTTTTGTCCGATGCGCGGACGATCGCCTTCGGCGGAGAGGGATTGGCCAGAGATTAGTACGAACGAGTGTAGCGTGCAAGGCGAGGAATCCGCCTTCGGCACTGCGCACTCCTGTCCGCGGCGTAGTACGCTAGCGGAGTTCAAATTGCCAATTCGAGCGTGTGAGTTAAGTCGGCGTCGGCGGAGCGTGAAGCCGCGCGTGGGAGAGGAGGCCGTTATAGCGCGGAGCCGGCGCGGCCATCAAGTGATTCGACCTTCACGACCGAGAGCCGACCATGACCTTCGACCAGGAGACGGAGGACGCTCCATTCTTGAATTCACGATTTCACTTTCTAGTGCGAGCTGCGCGCGTCCACCTGCTAGCTGTTAAACACTCTAGACATCGCCGCGCGGAGGACTACTTGGGGATTGAGAGAGAATTGAGTGCGCGCGATTTGGAATTGAGGGAAATTAGAATTTGCAGAGGGAGCAAGAAGCTCGAGCGGAGCAGAGAGAGAGTTGGTGAGCAAGCTAATTTCAAGAACGCGATGTCAAGATTGAACAGGTTGCGGATGCTACCTGTGGTACGGCGCCTTCTGCGCCAACGCAACGGCGCGGACGAGCAAGAAGCCGCCAGAATAGTAAAATCCGTACGGACGGGACAGATGGATGCTCTCGTGGTCGGGCGGAGTTGCGGCGGCGAGCGCGCCGACGGAGAGACAAGGAACGGACAGTCTGGGGAGGGGAGGCTGTTGACCGCGGTCAACGCCTTCCGCGCCAGCACATCGACGCGGACGGACTTCGCCTGCGCACAGGCGAGCGCCTGCGCACAGGCGGATGAAGTTTTGCGCCGGCGGAGAATCCGCCGAGGAGTCCGCCTGCGCACAGGCGGGAGTTGAACTTTTGTCCGACGTGCGGACACGCGCCGGGGCAGAGGAGGATTGGCTGAGGAGCGGTACGAACGAGTGTACCGCGCAAGGCGGAAAAGACACCTTCGGAGCTGCGCACCCATGTCCGCGGCGTAGTACGCTCGTGGAGTTCAAATTGGCCAATTCGAGCGTGTGAGTGAAATCGGCGTCGGCGGAGCGTGAAGCCGCGCGTGAGAGCGGAGACCGTTTTAGCATAGAGCCGGCGCGGCCATCATTTGAGTCGACCCTCACGGGCAAGAGCCGACCATGACCTTCGACCGGGAGGCGGAGAGCGTCCCATTCTTGAATTCGCGATTCCATTTTCTAGTGCGAGCTGCGCGCGTCCATCTGCTAGCTGCTAAGCATTCCCGACATCGCCGCGCAGAGGATTACTTGGTGATTGAGAGAGAAGTGAGTGCGAGTGATTTGGAATTGAGTGAGATTAGAGTTGGCCGAGGAAGCAAGGAGCTCGAGCGGAGCAGAAGGAGAATTAGCGAACTGGCGAATTCCAAGAACGCAATGTCGAGACTGAGCCGATTGCGGATGTTGCCGCTACGACTGCCACAGAACGGGCTGCGCGCTTACGAGGAACGGCTGATAGCAAGAAAGCTCGATTTCTTGCTATGGGGATGGAACTACATTTGTGTGGATATGGTGCGCGAGTGGCTAGAACCACAGAGACCACCTTCGCGCGGATTGCGTCCGCATGTCGATCGGTGGACAGTCCAAGATTGGGCGCAAGCATTAGGGAGGTGTGCCGGCATCCTAGGGCACCTCCTCTTTGATAGTGAGAGCGTCAAGGTGTCCAAGCAGGACGACGCGCAATTTGTGGAGTTGTTCAAGCGGGAGAAGTCTACCAAGAATGGGTCCAAGACCCGCGATTACAAGGATCGCTTCCGCCGAACTGTGGCTACGGCGCTGCTGCAATTACTGCAGCCACACCGCGCCTGCTACATCACATTGTGGCAGGTCTCTTTTGTGGAGTGCATCATCGAGGAAGCTCCAATTCACTGGGCGAGCATCCTGCACAAAGTGATGCGACAGCACGCTTTTGAGGAGAAGGGGGGAACTCTGAATCATCTCTCTCCTTTCCTGATCAATTTTTATCGGCAGCGGAATTGTTTGACCGCGGCGGAGCTTGCTCGTTTTCCGCCGTTGTCCGTCGACCATCCTGGAAAGTATGTGCGTGACAACGAGGTCGACACTGACGCAGAGAAGTCGCCGACTTCTACTCCGCCAAGGCGGAGGGACGAAGGAAGAATGTGGTACCCCACTTTTGGTAATTTTGAGAAAATTAAAACATTTTTGGAAAACTGTGCCCTGGCAGCAATGTAAATAGCCTTCGGTGCATCAAAACAGAGTGAATTTGGAAGATCGTAGAGATTCTCAAGGAATCTCGTGGAATCTAGGAGTTGGGTGCAGCGGTAAGGACGGCCACCACCCTCTCTGCGAACTCTGCAGCTAGGATCCCTACGGCGCAAGGCGCAAAACCCGCCTTCGGAGCTGCGTCCGCGGCGGTAGGGAAATCCTTCGTATTTAGGTCAACCTCCAGACGCCTTGACTTAGTTAGGGTTTTGTTGGAAAGAGCTCGACGCACTGATTCCAACGAGCCCAAGAACGCTAACAACGGATAAGGACTCCGGGAGTTATGAAGGTTGTAAGATACTCAGCTCTTCGCCTTCGCGCAGGCGGAGAAGTTTTGTCCTATGCGCGGACGAAGGAAGTTCGCCTGCGCACAGGCGAGATAGGGTTTTTGAGATAGGTGCGAGGTTCGCCTACGCACAGGCGTCCGCCTGTGCACAGGCGCTTCGGCGTCGGCGGGAAATCCGCCTTGGGCCCTAGAAATGCGCCTTGTGAGGTAGAAATTGTACGACGCCTTCTGCGCCAGCGCATCGCCGCGGACGGACTTCGCCTGCGCACAAGCGAGCGCCTGTGCACAGGAGGGTGAAGTTCCGAGCCAGCGGAGAATCCGCCGAGGAGTCCGCCTGTGCGCAGGCGGGGGTTGAACTTTTGTCCGACATGCGGACACACGCGCCGAGGCAGAAGAGGATTGGCTGAGGAGCGGTACGTACGAGTCTACCGCGCAAGGCGGAAAATCCGCCTTCGGCGCTGCGCACCCAGGTCCGCGGCGTAGTACGCTCGCGGAGTTCAAATTCGCCAATTTGAGCGTGAGAGTTTAATCGGCGACGGCGGAGCGTGAAGCCGTGTGGTAACACACTTTTTGTTTTTTTTGCAGAATTTAAACAATTTTAGAAAACTAGTACCGAAGCAGTGTTTGTAGTTAGAAAAGGGTACGTTAAATAGAGTGGGTTGATGAGATCATCACGAGGTCACGAAGAATCGCGTAGTCGGATGTACCAACGCCAATGTCTTTGGCGCCTTCGGCAAAAGCTCCTTTTCTGAGGTGTCCCTACTCACGCGCTTCCAGCGTATAAGGAAGCTACGCTTCCGGCGCAGACACCTTAGGAGGAGGTTTTGCTAAAGACGTCAGAAGAAGGGCCCGGACCTCTGAAGGCGTCCGACCATGAGTGCGCCTTCGGCGATGCGCCGCTAGCGCGGAAAGGGAAAACCTTCATAACGATCGGAATACACGGTAGATCCAGTTGGTTGAAGTTGCATTAGAAAGAGCTCGGGACGCTCGTTCTAACGAGCCCAAGAGCGTCGGAGATGGATCAGGGACGGAGAAGTTATGAGCGTCGGAAAACTCGTAGCCGGACATGCGCCGTTCGCGCTAGGGTTCACAGCCGGAAAGGACTCCCGTACGCATCGCCGAGGGCGTACGGGAGTCCTTTCCGAGCGCGCGATTCGGCGGAATCGCGCGCTCATGGGAGGAAACCAACTCAGAGTCGGAAGCACCTTTGGCGACTGCTCATGGAAGGAAAGCGCCGGTCGGATGTACGCCTCCGACGTGGCGCTGATGGCCGGATGCGCTGGCATGATTTGCGCTGGCAGATATGCGCCGTCAGCAATGGACGAGGCATAAAGGACAAAATAAGCGGTACGAATGCGCGCCGGCGTAATTCGCTCCGACTAGATGTGCGCCTCCAGCAAGGCGCCGACGGATAAGGAACGCGCCAGCGGCGACACGCCTCCGGTGATGGACGGGTTAGGGAAAGACAACATAGCCGACGTATACCCTGCGGCGGACTCGAGTCCGGAAGGCGGCGGCGGCGGGAGAATTCAACATTCATGCATGCGAATGCGCGCAGTGCGGAGACGTGAATTCGCGCATGCAAAGGGCGAACCGTTAGGCCGTATAGCCGGCTGCGTACGTTGTAACCAGTAAGAACGTTGGACGTTCTTGAATTCGGAGAAGAAAAGACTGCGCTCCAGTCTCATTCTCTCATTCTTGATTTTGCGATTTCCAGCTTCCAAGATTACGCGCAAGGGCGGAGAGACCTGCAGTAAGAGGAGAGAGTGCGGAGACGAGTTGCGCGAGGATCTTGACAGACCTTGGAGAGAATTGCGAGTAGCGAACTTGAGCGTGAGCGAAGAGAGAGTGAGCAGTTAGTAATTGAGCAGCTGACGCGCAGTGGCGATCGTGAGAGAGCGAGCAAAAGGGAGAACGTTTGTGTGTGCAGGAAACGCAATGTCGAAGGTTACCCAGCTGCGAGTGTCTCCACTCAGGGTGCCGCAGATCGGTCTACGCGTATTTCAAGATGTGCTGCTGGGGCTGAAGCTCGATTTCCTTCTATGGGGGTGGAACTGGACATGTCCGGAGATGGTGCGCGAGTATCTGCAGGAGAGACACAAGCCCTCACGCGGATTCCGTCCACATCCAGAAAGATGGGACATTTGTAACTGGGCGCAGGTGTTGGGCAGGTGTGCCGGCGAGGAAGGGGATCTCCTCTTCGAGGCCGATAGCGTGAAGGTGTCCCAGGAGGAAGAAATCTCCTACAATGAGCTCTTCAAAGTTGCCAGGCATCCCAAGAACGGTTTCCGGACACGGGATTACAAAGATCGATTGCGGAGAAATGTCGCGACTGCATTGCTGCAGATATTGCAGCCGACCAAGACCGCTTACATGCATGGTTGGCAGGTAGAATTTGTAGAGCTAGTGTTGTCAGGAGCTCCAGTGCATTGGGCACGGCTCCTGTGGAAGGTGACGCGCCAACATGCGCAAGAAGAGAGAGGAGGAACCCTCAATCATCTTTCGCCTTACTTGATTGTGTTTTATCGGGCGATGGGATGTTTGACAAATTCAGAGCGGACACGGTTTCCGCTGCTGACTCAGAGCTATCCAGGTAGATACTCACGGGAGGCCGAAGTAGACACGGATCCGGACGAGGAACCTGCCAGTCCATCTCCGGCTCCGGCCCCAGCAAGAGCAGCAGAAGAACGTCGAAGTGAGCGCATTCCGCGAAAGCGGAAGTGGGATGAGAGACCTGAGGACAGGCAGCCGGAAGTGCCAGCTGCGCCGACTCGTGGTCGGCCCACCCACGAGCCTCACAGTCGACCAAAACAGAGAACACGCAAAATGCCAACTAGTACTGAGGAGACCGGGCGTACTCCGCTCCGGCGGAATCCCACGCAGGAGGAGATAATCGCGCAGATTCTAGGGAAGTCGACAAATACCTCTGCGCAGAAGGCACCAATGCCTTCGGAAGGAGATGGACGGACTGACAGTCGGCCGACTACGAGTCGGGCGACTGAAGGTCGACAAGCGGAAGGAAGGCCAACTGAACGGCGCGTTGAACCGGACAGCAGGCCGGAAGCAGAAGAGAGTTTGGCTGACAAGCCAACAACCCTCAGAAGGTCGTCTTCGGCGGAAGGCACTTCTGGGAAAACGCCACCAGCAAGCAGGCCAAGTGGAGTGAAGACGCGCAGGATGTATCCGACTCCCAGTCGGACAACTGCTGGTCGGCCGACTGCGAGTCGGTCAACAGAGAGACGGCCGGATTCGCCGACTGCGAGACGGACAGGGCCGGCGACCAGTGTGCGGACGCCTTCGGCGGACGCACCTACAGCGAAGACACCTTCCGCGCAGATTGCGCCGGAAGGGCAGGCAGCAAAAGCGGGCGGTGCAGAGGTGACAAGAGTCACTACGGCGTCGACCCCTTCGGAGACCGAAGATCGAGCCGGAACAGGGGCTCAAGCAGTGGGATCCCCCACTGCCCTGGATATTTTAGCAGGCAGTGGAGCAGCAGTCGCAGCGAAAGCTGCTGCGCGCCACAGTTCCAGGGAGTCGCCAAGGGATTCGGTGGCGACTGAAATCCTCGAGACTGAGGATGAGACGAGCTCGGAAGAGCAGGAAGCGGATTCTGTGCAGAAAACGCCAACAGGGGTGTTGTGCGAGCAGATAGTCCCACTCCTGCGATATCTGGATTGCAAGACATCCAAGTACTCGGGTACTGGAAAACCGCAGTCTTATGTGGAGACTATCAAGCGAAGGACGAGGAGCAAGGTGGCCATTTGGGCCTCTAGGTGCCAAGTATATGTGGATAGGAACACCGCCCTCCGACAACACCTGGCGGTCACACAGAAGCTATACCAAGCCTTGCAGCAGCAGAGGGAGGATGCGGCGACGAAAAGTCAGGCGGATGCCGAGCTAATGCTGGCAAAGATCGAGTCGGAATTGCAGGAAGAGCGGAGACAAAACCGCATCCTAGCAGCCGAGCTTGCGCGCCAGACGCGCGCCTTAGAAGAAAGTCAAAGAGCCCGCAAGGAGGATGAGGAGTTGTTGCGCAACTTGCAAACCGAGTGCTCGGATTTGAGGGCGCAGCGTGCGGAAGCGGAAATGCAGCTAGCAGAGGTGGAAGGCAGCTGCAGGGCGCGAGAAGAGTTGGCGACGCGGGTGACTCACTGCCTAAAAGGATACGCCCATTGGGAGGTGGCAGCTCAAGAGAGGATCACACTCAGGGAGTTCGAGCTTCGGGCGGCGGCATTGACGGAGGGTGACGGTCGGAGTCGGCGGCGAGTGGCGAGGAAATTAGAAACCTTCTTGTCGGGTGCGCGCGACACTATGGCGCACTTAGAGTCGGAAGTCACTGCAGCCCTCCGACGCCTGGGGTTGCGCAGCCGGTCGGAAGACTGGCAAGGTAGAGACAGCGAGCGGAGCAGTCCGGCGCGCAGGAGGCGCAGCACCGGATCCGCCGAGTGCAGTAGTATAGTTTGGTTTCGCGCAAATGTTGCGAGTAGTAGATAGGATAGCGTAGTGCTAGTTAGGACCTTTGAGGGTATAAAGTAGATCAAGGCGTTTTGCCTTGGGACTCTTCCAGTTTCGGAAGTGCAGATCAGGAACTCACTTTCTTGGCGTGTTTGTGCATTTTGGTCCTGGCACCACGTAGAGAAGCTGCAGCATAGCGAAGTTACCGTATGTTGTAGTTGAAGGCCTTCGGCTGAATGTTCAGAGCTAGTACCCGATTAGAGACTTGAGTAGTGCGGATCTGCACCTGCGGGTGATTTCTGATGCTCAGAGCCGGCTACGAGTTAGAGACTTGAACATTTCCCCCTTACTCCTTCGAGTGACATATCCTGATTGTACTCCTACGGGAAGTTTCCCCTGAATGCCAATGTGAAGTTTTATTACTTCGTGTAAGCCTTGGTTTGCAATTCAGGTTGTGTGTGTGTTACTGGATCGTGTCTCAGTTAAGTTCTCAGTCGGGTCTGCACTCCCTGCAGTTGGTGTGAGAGTCGAGGGTGACGTCCACGGCGTATGAAGAGGCTTCGTTCCGAAGTGGGAAGTCCAGTCCGGGTACCCTACGCTAGTTCCTGGCGGAAGGGCAGTAAAAGCCGGAGTGGGAGGCACTACCTGCAGAACCTCTGAGTGAACTTTTGAGACACTTTCCTCCTGAAATCCGAAGCGGAGGTCCTGACCGACCTCCGAGTTGTGCTTTTGCCAGTTTTCAGGTGTGTGTGTGTGTGTGTGTGTGTGTTGAGTGACTACGCTGTACTGTGCATCCTCCGAGCATCCTCCGAGTCGAGCCTCCGAGTCGAGCACTGCAGTAGTTCTGGGAGTGACAGTCGCCTAGAATTCAAACTCTACAAAAGTCTGTTAAACATGACACTTTTACTCTGTGTGTTGCCTCTGTCCCTGTGGGTTCGATCTTTTTACCACCATACTGCAGTTTTAGCCTTTGGTGGGTTATTACAAGCCGCGCGTGAGAGCAGAGACCGTTTCAGCATAGAGCCGGCGCGGCCATCAATTGAGACGTCCTCCACGAGCAAGAGCCGACCATGACCTTCGACCGGGCGGCGGAGAGCGTCCCATTCTTGAATTCGCGATTCCATTCTCTAGTGCGAGCTGCGCGCGTCCATCTGCTGGCTGCGAAGCATTCTCGACATCGCCGCGCAGAGGATTTCTTGGTGATTGAGGGAGAAGTGAGTGCGCGTGATTTGGAATTGAGGGCGATTAGAGTTTGCCGAGGAAGAAAGGAGCTCGAGCGAAGCGGAAGTAGAATGAGCGGGCGGGCGAACTCCAAGAACGCAATGACGAGACCGGGCCGATTGCGGATGCTGCCGCTCCGACTACCACAGAACGGGCTGCGCGCTTACGAGGAGCGCCTGATAGCAAGGAAGCTCGATTTCTTGCTATGGGGGTGGAACTACATCTGTGCGGATATGATGCGCGAGTGGCTAGAGCCACAGGGACCACCCTCGCGCGGATTGCGTCCGCATGTTGATCGGTGGACAGTCCAAGATTGGGCGCAGGCATTGGGGAGATGTGCCGGCATGCCAGGGCACCTCCTCTTCGACAGTGAGAGCATCAAGGTGACCAAGCAGGAAGAGGCGCAATTTGTGGAGCTATTCAAGAACAGGAGGTCTACCAAGAATGGGTACAGGACCCGCGATTACAAGGATCGATTCCGCCGAACTTTGTCCGCGGCACTAATGCAATTACTGCAGCCACACCGCGCCTGCTACATCACATTGTGGCAGGTCTCTTTTGTGGAGTGCGTCATCGAGGGAACTCCAATTCACTGGGCGAGCATCCTGCACAGGGTGATGCGACAGCACGCTTTTGAGGAGACGGGGGGAACTCTAAACCATCTCTCTCCTTTCCTTATCAATTTTTATCGACAGCGGAATTGTTTGACAGCGGCGGAGCTTGCGCGTTTTCCGCCGTTGTCCATCGACCATCCCGGGAAGTATGTGCGGGAGAATGAGGTCGACACTGATGCAGAGGAGTCACCGACTTCTACTCCGTCAAGGCGGAGGGACGAAGGGAGGAACACTCCTGCAGCACGAGCGCCGCGGAAGCGGCGATGGAGAGAGGAGTCCGAGGAGGAGCAGCATCAAGAACCCTCTGCTCCCATTCGACCGCGGCCGTTGTACGAGTCATACAGCCGGCCGAAGCAGAAGGCACGCAGGCTGGTGTTACCAGCCAACAGTGCGGACACGGCGACGATTGCGACGGAGAAAGGAAGTGCGTCGCCAGAGAGGAACGAGGGAGCGCGGACGTCCGCAGGAGCAACGGACCGCACTGCATCCTCGACGGACGAGAGGCCGCCTACGGGCCGAGGGCCTCCGGAGTTACCACGTGCGTTGCGGACAGGTGTTCCGTTTGCACACAGGCGAGACTCCGCGGACGGGCGACCACAAGCGGACGTGGACCTACGCCTACGAGTAGGAAGAGACAGTCCGCCTGTGCACATCCCGCCTGTGCACAGGCGGGATTCACCCCCATTCCAACGTAGGAAGGGGAAGGAGCCGGCGGAAGATCCGCCTACGGGTCACGGGCCTTCGGGACCAGACCCTCCGGCGCCCAACGCGCCGCAATTTGCGCCTTCGGCGCCAGGGCCTTCGGGCCAACGAGATGCGAACATGGAGCGTGCGAAGGCCGCACCATCGGCGGGTAGTCCGCCGGTAGATGCGCCTTCGGCGGTAGGGCCTATGGGCCAAGGGACATCGGGCGAGCGACCTCCGGCTATGTCGCCTTCGGCGATAGACGCCCTCGGCGCTGCGCCTGCGGCGGACAAGGCGCCGGCATTTGCGCCTGCGCACAGGCCAGGCACAGCCCTCGCGCAGGACCGATCGAGGGAGCAGGACCTGACGGGGGAGCGGATTGACTGTTTGCGGGACGAAATTTCGGTGCGCGATGCGCAATCAAACCCCGCGCAGACACCTTCCGCTCGATCGCCTTCGGCGGCGGACGTCGGCGGCCGAGAGGATACGGTCGAAGACCGACAAGCGGGCGACGGGGATGTAGCACGGCCACATTCGCCCACCGCCTTGGACATTTTGGCGAAGAGCAGCGAGGCTGCAGCTGTGCCTTCGCAGGCAGCACCCGTAGACGACGTGCAGCCCCACTCGGGTCAGTCGTCAACGCAATCAATGGCGACTGAAATCCTTAACTCGGATGATGACGACGGAGGCTCCACAGAAGCAATGTCGGGAGCAGGGGATACCGAGGAGGAGGAGGAGGAAATTGTTGGAGCGCCGGCGGCGGCGCTCTCTGAGCAGGTGATACCGTTGCTGAAGTACTTGGATCGCAAATTTGATAAATACGCCGATCCACTTCAGCCGGGATCTTACATCGAATTAGTGCGCAGGCGGACTCGCACTAAAGTCCACACTAGCAAGCTACTAGCTAGGACGAACCAGGAATTGAAGGATTTGAGGGAGAAGCATGCTTGTTTGTGGGGTCAGTACAACCTTGTGAGGAAATCGCACGCCCTCGACAGGATGAAGAAGGAGAGACTGGAAGACCTCACCAGGGATGTGGTGAAGACCACGACGGATTTAATGTCTAAGAAAACTCAGAATCAGATTCTGTCAGAGGAGCTCGTGCGACAGACGCGTTTGTTGGCGGAGTGTCAGCTCGCACGACAGGCGGATGAGGATTTAATCCGCAGGCTATAGTCAGAGTGTGGGGAATTGAGAGCGCAGCGTGCGGAGGCCGAATCGCAGTTGGTGGTAATTGAAGAGGATCGCAGGCGAGAGGCAGATCGCACGAAGGAGGAGATGGCGAGGCGTGTCGCCCACTGTCTCAAGGGCTACGCCCACTGGGAAGTGGCGGCGCAGGAGAAACTCACACTGCGTGAGTTGGAGCTTCGTGCAGCCGGGTTGTTGTTAGGTGACAGTAGGAGTCGGCGGAAGGTGGCGAAGAAGTTAGACGCTTTTCTGTCGAAGGCGCGGGATACCATGTCCACCCTTGAGGTGGAGGTGTCCGTGGCGTTGCAGCGGTTAGGACTTCGCAGTCGAGCGGAAGACTGGCAGGGTAGGGAGTTAGTGCGCGGCAGTCCGTCGCGCAGGAGACGTAGCACAGGTTCTGCGGAGTGTAGTGTAGCGTGGTTCCGTGCCGGCGCATAGTGTAGTGCAGTATAATGTTAGTTAGGACTTAGAAGGTATAAAATAGTTCAAGGCGTCTTGCCTTGTGTTCTTTCCCAATTTCGGAAGTGCAGATCAGGAACTCATTTTCTCTGCGTGTTTGTGTCCTTAGTTCTGTCACCACGCAAGAGGAGCTACAACTTGGCGTTCTGCATTTTGTAGCTGAAGGCCTTCGGCCGAATGTTCAGAGCTAGTACATTGGTTAGAGACTTGAGTAGTTCGGATCTACACCTGCGGGTGATTGCCGATGCTAAGAGCCAGTGGCTAGTTAGATACTTGAATAGTTTCGCCCCTACACCTTCGAGTGTTGGTTTCTGATTGTACTCCTTTGGGATTTTTCCCCTGAATGCCAAAGTGAAGTTTTGTTACTTCGTGTAAGCCTTGGTTGTAAATTCAGGTTACGCTGCAGCAGGTGCCTTAAGGGTAACCCCTGTAGTATTTCTGGGAATGACAAGCGCCTGAGAATTCAAACTCTTCAATAGACTGTTGTTGTGTTACTGGAATGTTTCACAGTGAGTCCTTCAGTGCGGACCTGTGTTCTCTGCGTGTTTTGTGAGTTGAGAGTGTTGTTCACCGCGTATGAGTGACTTCGATCCAAAGTAGGCAGTCCAACCCGGGTTTCCTACGCTAGCAGCCAGCTAGTGGAAGCGTTGTAAAAGCCGGAGTTGGGAGTCACTACCCGCAGCTTCGCTGAGTGTACTCTTGAGAGATTTTCCCCCTGAAATCTTGAGTAGAGGTCCTAACGGATCTCTGGGTTGTGTTTCTGTAGTTTCAGGTGTGTGTGTGTGTGTGTGTTACGCTGCACTGTGCGACCTCCGAGTGCGCTCCGAGTGGACACTTGCAGTATTTCTAGGAGTGACAGTCGCCTGAGAATTCAAACTCCTCAATAGTCTGTTAAACGTGACACTTTGTACCCTGTGTGTTCCTCTGTCCTTGTGGGTTCGACCTTTCTACCACTATATTGCAGTTTTAGCCTTTAGTGGGTTATTACATGTGTGTGTGTGTGTGTGTGTGTTTTACGCTGCACTGTGCGACCTCCGAGTGCGCTCCGAGTGGACACTTGCAGTATTTCTAGGAGTGACAGTCGCCTGAGAATTCAAACTCCTCAATAGTCTGTTAAATGTGACACTTTGTACCTTGTGTGTTCCTCTGTCCCTGTGGGTTCGACCTTTCTACCACTATATTACAGTTTTAGCCTTTAGTGGGTTATTACATAAGAAGCCGACAACTTCATTTTGGCGCCGCTGCCGGGGACAGTTGCGTCAACACCGGGGTTTTTACGAGCAGCCATGCTCGGTGAATGTCGACTGGAGCTAGTGGGAGCAACCTAAGTGCGAGAGCTGCCCGCAAGTTCCGACGAGATTCAGAGAAGGCCGTGGAAGAGACACGGCGTCAAAACAAGAAAACACCAAAAAGAGTACCTAAGCCTAGTTCGGCCGACATCCTTGGGGAAACTACCCCCTGTGACTCGGAACCAAACCTGGTGCTTACAGTTCTACTAGATATTCCTTGCACGGATCCCCCTCGTGATTTAGAACCGACCGCCCGAGAAATGTCGACGGACACACCGATGGCGGACGGACAAGCCAATGCGCGGCTACCTCAGCCGATTTCTAAGCATTCCTACCCAAAGTATAAAGGGAGTGGGGATGATGACGATGCAGATTCCTACATCAAGTTGTTCGAATCAGTGTCCATCGCTAATCGCGAGATCCACGACGAGGACCGACTACGGATCTTTCCAAGTCTTCTACGGAAGAAGGCACGAAGTTGGTACAATCATGAGAGTATCGATCCGAATGGGTTGACAACCTGGGCTCAGCTGAAGGAGAAGTTCCTTCGACGCTTCCGCGAGCTCGGCTACGACAGTCGGGTATTGACAAAGTTGCGTAACCTGCAGCGAGAGAAGAAGGAAAGTCTGCGTGACTACACCGAGAGATTTCTGGACCTCCTTGACAGAATACCGAAAACGGGACCAGGGTCCCTGTAATAACCCACCAAAGGCTAAAACTGCAGTATGGTGGTAAAAAGATCGAACCCACAGGGACAGAGGCAACACACAGAGTAAAAGTGTCACGTTTAACAGACTTTTGGTAGAGTTTGAATTCTAGGCGACTGTCACTCCCAGAAATACTGTAGTGCTCGACTCGGAGGCTCGACTCGGAGGAGGAACTCAACTCGGAGGATGCTCGGAGGATGCACGGTACAGCTTGGTCACTCAACACACACACACACACACCTGAAACTGGCAAAAAGCACAACTCGGAGGTCGGTCAAGACCTCCGCTTCGGATTTCAGGAGGAAAGTGTCTCGCAAGTTCACTCAGAGGTTCTGCAGGAAGTGCCTCCCACTCCGGCTTTTACTGCCCTTCCGCCAGGAACTAGCGGGGGTACCCGGACTGGACTTCTCACTTCGGAACGAAGCCTCTACGTACGCCGTGGACGTCACCCTCGACTATCACACAAAACGCAGGGAGTGCAGACCCGACTGAGAACTTACTGAAAACACGATCCAGTAACACACACACAACCTGAATTACAAACCAAGGTTTACACGAAGTAATGAAACTTCAGATTGGCATTCAGGGGAAACTTCCCGTAGGAGTACAATCAGGATATGTCACTCGAAGGAGTAAGGGGGAACTGTTCAAGTCTCTAACTCGCAGCCGGCTCTGAGCATCAGAAATCACCCGCAGGTGCAGATCCGCACTACTCAAGTCTCTAACCGGGTACTAGCTCTGAACATTCAGCCGAAGGCCTTCAACTACAACATACGGTAACTTCGCTATGCTGCAGCTTCTCTACGTGGTGCCAGGACCAAAATGCACAAACACGCCAAGAAAGTGAGTTCCTGATCTGCACTTCCGAAACTGGAAGAGTCCCAAGGCAAAACGCCTTGATCTACTTTATACTCTCAAAAGATCCTAACTAGCACTACGCTATCCTATCTACCACTCGCAGCATCTGCGCGAAACCAAACTACTCTACTGCACTCAGCAGATCCGGTGCTGCGCCTCCTGCGCGCCGGACTGCTCCGCGTACTATCTCTACCTTGCCAGTCTTCCGACCGGCTGCGTAACCCCAGGCGTCGGAGTGCTGCAGTGACTTCCGACTGCAAGTGCGCCATAGTGTCGCGCGCACCCGACAAGAAAGTTTCTAATTTTCTTGCCACTCGCCGCCGACTCCGACTGTCACCTTCCGTCAATGCCGCCGCCCGAAGCTCGAACTCCCGGAGTGTAACCCTCTCTTGAGCTGCCACCTCCCAATGGGTGTATCCGTTTAGACAACGAGTCACCCGTGCCGCCAACTCTCCTCGTGCCCTGCAGCTGCTCTCCACCTCTGCCAGCTGCATTTCTAAATCCGCACGTTGTGTCCTCAAATCCGAGCACTCGGTTTGCAAGTTGCACAACAACTCCTCATCCTCCTTCCGGGCTCTTTGACTTTCCTCTAAGGCGCGCGTCTGGCGCGCAAGCTCGGCTGCTAGGACTTCGTTCTGTCTCCGCTCCTCCTGCAGTTCCGACTCGATCTTTGCCCGTATTAGTTCGGCCTCCGCCTGACTCTTCGTCGCCGCATCCTCCTTCTGCTGCTGCAAGGCTTGGTACAGCTTCTGGGTGACCGCCAGGTGTTGTCGGAGGGCGGTGTTCCTATCCACATATACTCCGCATCTAGAGGCCCACCTTGCCACCTTGCTCCTCGTCCTTCGCCTGATTGTCTCCACATAAGACTGCGGTTTTAAGGCACTTGCGTATTTGGATGTCTTGCGATCCAGATATCGCAGGAGTGGAACTATCTGTTCGCACAGCACCCCTGTTGGCGTTTTCTGCACCGAATCCTCTTCTTGCTCTTCCGAGCTCGTCTCATCCTCAGTCTCGAGGATCTCAGTCGCCACTGAATCCCTTGGCGACTCCCTGGAACTGTGGCGCGCAGCAGCTTCTGCTGCGACTGCTGCTCCACTGCCTGCTAAAATATCCAGGGCAGTGGGAGATCCCACTGCTTGAGCCCCTGTTCCGGCTCGATCTTCGGTTTGTGAAGGGGTCGACGCCGCAGTGACTTTTGTCACTCTTGCACCGCCCGCTTCTGCTGCCTGTCCTTCCGGCGCAATCTGCGCGGAAGGTGTCCTTGCTGAAGGTGCGTCCGCCGAAGGCGTCCGCACACTGGTCGTTGGCCCCATCCGTCTCGCAGTCGGCGAATCCGGCTGACTCTCTGTTGTCCGACTCGCAGTCGGCCGACCAGCAGTTGTCCGACTGGGAGTCGGATACACCCTGCGCGTCTTGACTCCACTTGGCCTGCTTGTTGGGGGCGTTCTTCCAGAAGTGCCTTCCGCCGAAGACGACCCTCTGAGGATTGTTGGCTCGTCAGCCAAACTCTCTTCCGTTTCCGGCCTGCTGTCCGGTTCAACGCGCCGTTCAGTTGGCCTTCCTTCCGTCTGTCGACCTTCAGTCATCCGACTCGCAGTCGGCCGGCTGTCAGTCCGTCCATCTCCTCCCGAAGGCCGTGGTGCCTTCTGTGCAGAGGTTTCTGCCGTCTTCCCTAGAACCTGAGCGATTATCTCTTCCTGTGTGAGATTCCGCCGGGTCGGAGTTCGCCTGGTCTCCTCAGTAACAGTTGGCATCCTGCGTGCCCTCTGTTTTGGTCGACTATGAGGCTCGGGGGTGGGCCGACCACGAGTCGGCGCAGCTGGTACTTCCGGCTGCCTGTCCTCAGGTCTCTCATCCCACTTCCGCTTGCGCGGAATGCGCTCACTTCGACGTTCTTCTGCTGCTCTGGCTGGAGCCGGAGCCGGAGGCGTACTGGCAGGTTCCTCGTCCGGATCCGTGTCTACTTCGGCCTCCCTCGAATATCTACCTGGATAAGACCGGCTCAGCTGCGGAAACCGAGTTTTCTCAGCATTCGTCAAACATCCCATCGCCCGGTAAAACACGATTAAGTAAGGCGATAGATGATTGAGCGTTCCTCCCCTCTCTTCTTGCGCATGTTGGCGCGTCACCTTCCACAGGAGCCGTGCCCAATGCACCGGAGCTCCTGACAACACTAGCTCCACGAACTCTACCTGCCAACCATGCATGTAAGCGGTCTTGGTCGGCTGCAATATCTGCAGCAATGCTGTCGCGACATTTCTCCGCAATCGATCCTTGTAATCCCGAGTCCGGAAACCGTTCTTGGGATGTCTGGCCACTTTGAAGAGCTCATTGTAAGAGACTTCTTCCTCCTGGGACACCTTCACGCTATCGGCCTCGAAGAGGAGATCCCCTTCCTCGCCGGCACACCTGCCCAACACCTGCGCCCAATTGCAAATTTCCCATCTCTCTGGGTGTGGGCGAAATCCGCGAGAAGGCTTGTGTCTCTCTTGCAGATACTCGCGCACCATCTCCGGACACGTCCAATTCCACCCCCAGAGGAGAAAATCGAGCTTCAGCCTCGTCAGCACATCTTGAAATGCGCGTAGACCGATCTGCGGCACCCTGAGTGGAGACACTCGCAGTTGGGGAACCTTCGACATTGCGTTGCCTGCACACACAAACGTTCTTTCGCTCACTCTCTCACAATCGCCACTGCGCGTCGGCCACTCAAGCACTGACTGCTCACTCTCTCTGCGCTCGTTCAAGATCGCTACTCCCAATTCTTTCGAGGTCCGCCAAGATCCTTGTGCAACTCGTCTCCGCACTCTCTACTCTCACTGCAGGTCGCTCCGCCCTTGCGCGTAATCTTGGAACTGGAAATTGCAAAGTCAAGAATGAGAGAATGAGACTGGAGCGCAGTCTTTTCTTCTCCGATTTCAAGAACGTCCAACGTTCTTACTGGTTGCAACGTACGCAGCCGGCTATACGGCTTAACGGTTCGCCCTTTGCATGCGCGAATTCACGTCTCCGCCTTGCGCGCATTCGCATGCTTAAACGTTGAATTCTCCCGCCGCCGCCACCTTCCGGACTCGAGTCCGCTGCAGGGTATACGTCGGCCCTGTTGTCTTTTCCTAACCCGCCCTTCTCCGGAGGCGTGTCGCCGCTGGTGCGTTCATTATCCGTCGGCGCCTTGCTGGAGGCGCACATCCAGCCGGAGCGAATTACGCCGGCGCGCAGTCGTACCGCCTATTTTGTCCTTTATGCCTCGTCCGTTGCTGCCAGCGCATATCCGTCAGCGCAACTCGTGCCAGCGCATCCGGCCGTCAGCGCCACGTCGGAGGCGTACATCCGACCGGCGCTTTCCTTCCATGAACAGCCGCCAAAGGCGCTTCCGACTCTGAGTTGGTTTCCTCCTGTGAGCGCGTGATTCCGCCGAAGGCGCATCGCCGAGGGCGTACGGGAATCCTTTCCGGCTGTGAACCCTAGCGCGAACGGCGCATGTCCGGCTACGAGTTTTCCGACGCTCATAACTTCTCCATTCCTGATCCATCTCCGGCGCTCTTGGGCTCGTTAGAACGAGCGTCCCGAGCTCTTTCTAATGCAACTTCAACCAACTGGATCTACCGTGTATCCCGATTGTTATGAAGGTTTTCCCTTTCCGCGCTAGCGGCGCTTCGCCGAAGGCGCACTCATGGTCGGATGCCTTTAGAGGTCCGGGCCCTTCTCCTGACGTCTTTAGCAAAACCTCCTCCTGAGGTGTCTGCGCCGGAAGCGTAGCTTCCTTGTACGCTAGAGGCGCGTGAGTAGAGACACCTCAAAAAGAAGTCTTTGCCGAAGGCGCCGAAGACGTTGGCGTTGGTACATCCGACTACGTGATTCTTTGTGCCCTCGTGACGATCTCATCAATCCACTCTATTTAGCGTACCCTTCTCTAGCTACAAACACTGCTTTGGTACTAGTTTTCTAAAATTGTTTAAATTCTGCAAAAAAACAAAAAGTGTGTTACCACATGCCCCCCTCCTCAATTGTGAGCGCCCACGCGAACATTTACACGTGGTATTTCTTCAGACGCCATCCGTTCACGCGGGTGCCTAACCATTCTCCCGTCAGTTCTGCGAGTTGGATGGATCCATTTGGAAAAACTTCTATCACCTTGTAAGGTCCCATCCACCTCAAGTGGAGCTTGCCTGGAAATCTAGCATGTCTGCTATCGTATAGCAGAGCCAAATCGCCCTTCTCCAGCAGTACTGGTTTGAGCCTTCGATCGTACTTCTCCTTCCGCCTGAGTTGTAATTGCTTTGTCCGATCTTCGGCCTCTTGACGTCTTTCCTCCAGTGCCATTACCTCTTGCAGTCGATATGCCTGACTTTCTTCCGCGTCCAGCCTTCTCTGATCTAAGGTCCTCTTGGTAGGTATCTCGAATTCGATGGGTAAGATCGGATGCTGCCCATAAACTAGGAAGTAAGGTGTTTGCCTGGTGGTGACTTTTTCTGCCGTTCTATATGCCCATAAGGCGGCCGGTAGCTTGGTGTCCCAGTCATGAGCATGGTTTACAGTTACCTTGAGGAGTATCTTACAGAGTAATCCATTGGACTTCTCTGTCAGACCATTTGCCTTGGGGTTGTAAGGAGTAGTCTTTCGATGCTTAATCTGGAAGTGCCGCGTCAAACTCTCTATCACCTGATTCAGAAAGTGCGTCCCTCTGTCACTGACTATTTCTAGGGGGCACCCGTAGCGTGTGATGATGGATTCGAATAGGAACCGTGCTACTGCGGCTGCGTCATCGTGCCTTGTGGCTTCTGCCTCCACCATCTTGGTCGCATAGTCTGTTGCTACCAATATGTAGCGCCTGCGCGTGCCTTTAGTGACAGGTTGTATTGGTCCCACGAAGTCGATCCCCCACTTTTCAAATGGTGCCAATGGCATTATTGGTGTAAGAGGCCATCTCGTGGTCGGAGTCGGCCTTCCCGTCCTCTGGCAGCTGTCGCATTTGCGAACGTAGTCGTGTACATCTTTGAACATTGTCGGCCACCAGTATCCTGCATTCACAATTTTGGTCACTGTGTTTCTGGTGGCGTAGTGACCACCAGCGTCTTCTGTGTGCATGGCTTTGACAACTCGCGGTACTTCAGACTCCTCTAGACATCTGCACAACCTCTCGTCTGCCATTTTCTTGAACAAGACCCCTTGTTGGAGCTGGTAAGGTCCCGCTTTATGAACGAAGACTGTGCGCTGCTCCGCATCCAATCCTTCCGGACATTGGAGTGTGAGCAGAAACCTGTATAAGTCCGCGTACCTGGACTCGTGGCTGGCGGACAACTGAAAAAGTTGTTCGTCGGGAAAATCATCCACTACTTCCTCCTCTATTGGTTCGGTCCATAGTCGGGAGAGGTAGTCCGCGTTCTCATGGTGAACGCCTTTCCGTGTCTGTACAGTGTAGGTGAATTCCTGCAGCAGTAGTACCCACCTGGCAATTCGTCCGGACAGATCCGCCTTCTTCACTAGGTGCTGTAAGGCGTAATGATCTACATGAAACACGAACTCATAGCAGATCAAATAATGTCGGAACTTCTTACAGGAGTACACCATTCCCAACGCCTCCCTCTCAGTTGTCGTGTACTTCTTCTCTGCTGCTGACAACTGACGACTCGCGAAGTAAATCGGGTAGTCTTTCTTGTTGTCGTCCTTCTGACTGAGAACCACCCCGATTGCAAACGCCGACGTGTCTACATAGACATGGAAAGTTCTGTTTCAATCCGGACTTCTCAGAACCGGAGCAGTCGTCAGTTTGGCTTTGAGCGTTTCAAAGGCCAGCTGTTGCTCCTTGCCCCACACATAGGGTTCATCCTTCTTAAGCAGCTTCGTCAGATCGGCTGCCAAGATGGCGTACATATTTATGAACCTTCTGTAATAACCTACATGGCCAAGGAAGGCCCTCAACTCACGCAGATTCGTTGGCGGCTGCAGTTCGAGAATAATCTTCACCTTCTCTACATCCACTGCAATGCCATCGGACGAAACTCGGTGCCCCAGCAGGATTCCGCTGGTCATGAAGAAAAAACATTTCTCAGGGTGTAAGGACAAGCTGCTTTCCCTACACCTGTCGAACGTTTGCCGAAGATGGTTAAGGTGCTCCGACCTCTTACCGAAGACACAAAAGTCGTCGATGAAAATTTCTAGGAACTTCCTCAGGTGCTCTTGGAAGATGTTTGTCATCATCCGCTGGAACGTCGCTGGCGCGTTGCACAGACCGAACGGCATCTTGTGATAAGCATAGGTTCCCCAGTCGGTTGTGAAGGTTGTTTTGTCCTTGTCCTGTTCCCTGATGGACACCTGGTTGTAGCCGGAAAATCCGTCTAGGAAACTGTAGCATTCATGCCCTGCTACATGGTCTAAAATAGAGTCCGTGAAAGGAAGAGGGTGATGGTCCTTCCTCGTTGCTGCGTTCAGCTTTCGAAAGTCCTGGCACACCCGGATCTTACCCGTCAGTTTCTTGGGCACGATCACGATAGGCGACACCCACTCGCTACTAAGTACCGGGTAGATGATTCCTGCGCTCAGGTACTTATCGATTTCGTCCTTCACCAATAATGAATATTTTGGGTTGAGCCTGTATTGGCGTTGGCGAACCGGAACTGCCTCGTCCAACAAGTCGATCCTGTGCTCTCCATACCTTGCAGGTATGCCTTTCATGTCTTCAATCTTCCATGCGAAGACATCCTCATACTGGCGAAGAAACGCCTGTACCCTGTTCAACTCTTCGCCTTGTACCTGGCTTGACACCTTCAAGCCTTTACCTGGACTGAGCTGCAGTTCGCAGCAATCACTCGGGTCAACAATCCCCTCTGTGTGACTGATTTCGCTTCTGCCCAGTCCGGCTGCTAGTTGCTATTCCTCATCCGGATACACCTCGTCTCTTTCCTCCTCAATGGAGCAGCAAGTGACGTAGCCCACAAAGTCTTCCGACGTTTCGGTCTCTGAAGTGCATGTTGAGCTGGTCTCCCCTCCGGTTGTGTAACCGGAGGTGGTGGAAGGTGTTTCGCCCTCATGGGGTACCTTGGTCCACGGTACGGTAATGACAGTCGGAGGGTCCGCAGGGCTACGGAACTGTAATCTCTTCCTACTCCAGTCACACCTTGCTTTGGCTTCGTATAGCCACGGTCTGCCAAGCAGCACATCATAACCTTTCTTCATCAGAGGTTGCAGTATTATGTAGGACAGTTGAAAGTCCACTCCTCCAATGTTGGTTCTCACATTGCTCAACATTCCTAGTGGCATTCTGCGTGTTTGATCGGCCAGTCGCAATACTCGGGATGTAGGCTCGAAGGTCTGGAACCCCAAGGAGTTCGCTGTCTCCTCGGTCATGATATTCACGCCCGAGCCGGAGTCCACTGGTACCTTCTGAATGACGCAGCCTCCGATCTCTACTTCGATCTCTGGAGGTCCCAGGTCTCCTCCTTCCACTCTGTACACAGCCGGAAGTTTCTCTTTTCGGGGTTTGCGTGGTCGGCGCAACGAAAGCATCAGCATCCTCCTGTACGTCTTATTGTCTTCCAACAACTGGTGGAAGGAAATATTTGCCCTCTGGCTCCCCATGTCTTTCACTATGTCGTAGGGAGTGCTGGAAGTCACGGCCGGAAGTTTCCCTGTACTCGCGGTCGGAAGGGGTGTAGGGGGCCTAACTGCCTTCCGGTCGTCGGATGTCATTCCGGCGCCCAGTGCTTCCTTGATGAGGTGACTCACCTCATCTTTGATGTCCGGAAGGTAATCTCGAGTCCGGAACTCTTCTGAATACCTGTCCGCCTTTTCTGAGTTCTGCTCCGGCTGGGTGTTTCTCATAGCCGGAGGTGTACTTGGCGTTCTCCTTTGGCCTTCTCTAACTTCTTTAGACTTCCTCCTCTCTTCCCTACGCTCGAGGCGGCGAGTGTCCTCATGGCCTTCTCCTCTCCTCTTCGAACTTCGGGTTTCTACCTGGCCGCACATTACTTCTTCCTCTGGCCATACTTCGTCTCCTTCAGCTGGGTCCAGACTCAGTTCTACCTGGTTGACCTGCACCTCTTCCTTGCCAGGTGTTGATACGAAACGCACGGCTGGCCTAGGGATTTGGGGCTGGTCACATTCAGCTGCTGTATGTCCGGACTTCTTGCAATTGCTGCACAATGGTGCATACCCCATTGGCTTCCTCGGGTGGGGACAACTTGGCGCGTAATGCCCCATGTCTCCGCAGTTGTAGCAACCATCGAATTGTGGTCGAGGTCGGTGATTTCCTGTGTGATTTCCTGGAGGTGCCATGCGTCTTGGTGGGAGTGTACCCGCCATTTCCCTCGGAACAAAGCGCGGTATATGCACCGGTGGGTTCGGAGTTGTAGCTGGAGCTGTCTGTACCGAGTAGGCGGTGTCCTCCACCTGCTCAGCATAATACATAGGCGGCTCAGCATAATACATGGGGTTCTCCCACTGTGGTGCCCATTCGACCGCATTCACTGGGTAAGATGGCCTCGCGGACATGCACTCCGTGTTGGCATGTCCCACCTGTCCGCACGTAGTACACCAGAGATTCGCTCGTTGTCTTGCAGGTGATTTACGTCGGTCTTGGCCTCCCACTACATGAACTTTCAGGTCCGCAAAATTCTTCACCAGGTTGTCTACCTTGGCTGCGATGTCCCCTTGAGTCTTCACTGGGATTCCCTTACCTCGATCCTTCTTCTTGATCGCACTGCGTTTCTTCTTCCGTCTTTCTTCTTCTGAAGATGACGAGTCCTCTTCCTCTTCCGAGGAAGAACTTGATTCGGAGGAGCTTGATTCTTCTGTCGAGGAAGGCGAGTTCCTTCTCTTCCGACGTCCGCCTTGCGACTTCTTCTTCGTCGACCGTCGGTCGCGTCTTCGAGTGTCAAGGGTTGACGTCTCAAAGGTCTCCGCGGAAGCTATCACATCTTGGATTGTGTCAGTCTTGCCTCTCCTACAGAAGGTCTCCATTTCTCTTGGGAGCCCTGTCACATACCAATCCACTGCCTGTTGTACCGAATACGGTTCTCCCGGGCCTGTCTTCGGAATTCGATCTAGGAGGTCTTGGAATCTCTCAGTGTAGTCTCGAAGATTCTCCTTCCGCTCGCGTCGAAGATTTCGAAGCCGGGTCAGAACTCGACTGTCATATCCGAGTTCGCGGAACCTCTTCAGAAACTTTTCCTTGAGCTGAGCCCAGGTCCGGATGCCAGTGGGGTCGGTGCTCTCATGGTTGTACCAGCTACGCGCTCGTTTGCGTAGCAGGCTAGGAAAGATTCGTAATCTGTCTTCATCACTGGTCTCACGATTGGCGATGGAGACAGACTCGAAGAGCTTTATGTATGAATCTGCATCATCGTCGTCGCCCGTTCCCGTGTATCTTGGATACGAATGTTTGGTGGTAGGTTGGGAAAACACCTGGCGGAGATTGGCTTGATGTTCTGCCATCGGTGATCCTGTCGACGGACTGATCCTAGGTTGGCCAAACTCAGGAAGAGTTCCTGTCGGAGGGATGTCCAATAGAATCGTTAGCTCAATGCTCTCGGTAGGTGAACTGGAACACCTTTGTCTTCCAGTAGTCGGTGATGGCGATCTTTCTGCAGAGTCCTCACCGGGAGTCTTCTTTTTAGTTCGCCGTTTTGTTTCCACGGCTTTTTCTGAATCTCGACGGAGTTTCCGTGTGGCTCTCGCACTCAGGTTTCCCACACTATCGCTCGTCGACATTCACCGAGCATTGCTGCTCAAGGTTTCTGGTGTTGACGCACTGTCCCCGGCAGCGGCGCCAAAAAGAAGTTGTCGGCTCCTTATGTAATAACCCACCAAAGGCTAAAACTGCAGTATGGTGGTAAAAAGATCGAACCCACAGGGACAGAGGCAACACACAGAGTAAAAGTGTCACGTTTAACAGACTTTTGGTAGAGTTTGAATTCTAGGCGACTGTCACTCCCAGAAATACTGTAGTGCTCGACTCGGAGGCTCGACTCGGAGGAGGAACTCAACTCGGAGGATGCTCGGAGGATGCACGGTACAGCTTGGTCACTCAACACACACACACACACACCTGAAACTGGCAAAAAGCACAACTCGGAGGTCGGTCAGGACCTCCGCTTCGGATTTCAGGAGGAAAGTGTCTCGCAAGTTCACTCAGAGGTTCTGCAGGAAGTGCCTCCCACTCCGGCTTTTACTGCCCTTCCGCCAGGAACTAGCGGGGGTACCCGGACTGGACTTCTCACTTCGGAACGAAGCCTCTACGTACGCCGTGGACGTCACCCTCGACTATCACACAAAACGCAGGGAGTGCAGACCCGACTGAGAACTTACTGAAAACACGATCCAGTAACACACACACAACCTGAATTACAAACCAAGGTTTACACGAAGTAATGAAACTTCACATTGGCATTCAGGGGAAACTTCCCGTAGGAGTACAATCAGGATATATCACTCGAAGGAGTAAGGGGGAACTGTTCAAGTCTCTAACTCGCAGCCGGCTCTGAGCATCAGAAATCACCCGCAGGTGCAGATCCGCACTACTCAAGTCTCTAACCGGGTACTAGCTCTGAACATTCAGCCGAAGGCCTTCAACTACAACATACGGTAACTTCGCTATGCTGCAGCTTCTCTACGTGGTGCCAGGACCAAAATGCACAAACACGCCAAGAAAGTGAGTTCCTGATCTGCACTTCCGAAACTGGAAGAGTCCCAAGGCAAAACGCCTTGATCTACTTTATACTCTCAAAAGATCCTAACTAGCACTACGCTATCCTATCTACCACTCGCAGCATCTGCGCGAAACCAAACTACTCTACTGCACTCAGCAGATCCGGTGCTGCGCCTCCTGCGCGCCGGACTGCTCCGCGTACTATCTCTACCTTGCCAGTCTTCCGACCGGCTGCGTAACCCCAGGCGTCGGAGTGCTGCAGTGACTTCCGACTGCAAGTGCGCCATAGTGTCGCGCGCACCCGACAAGAAAGTTTCTAATTTTCTTGCCACTCGCCGCCGACTCCGACTGTCACCTTCCGTCAATGCCGCCGCCCGAAGCTCGAACTCCCGGAGTGTAACCCTCTCTTGAGCTGCCACCTCCCAATGGGTGTATCCGTTTAGACAACGAGTCACCCGTGCCGCCAACTCTCCTCGTGCCCTGCAGCTGCTCTCCACCTCTACCAGCTGCATTTCTAAATCCGCACGTTGTGTCCTCAAATCCGAGCACTCGGTTTGCAAGTTGCACAACAACTCCTCATCCTCCTTCCGGGCTCTTTGACTTTCCTCTAAGGCGCGCGTCTGGCGCGCAAGCTCGGCTGCTAGGACTTCGTTCTGTCTCCGCTCCTCCTGCAGTTCCGACTCGATCTTTGCCCGTATTAGTTCGGCCTCCGCCTGACTCTTCGTCGCCGCATCCTCCTTCTGCTGCTGCAAGGCTTGGTACAGCTTCTGGGTGACCGCCAGGTGTTGTCGGAGGGCGGTGTTCCTATCCACATATACTCCGCATCTAGAGGCCCACCTTGCCACCTTGCTCCTCGTCCTTCGCCTGATTGTCTCCACATAAGACTGCGGTTTTAAGGCACTTGCGTATTTGGATGTCTTGCGATCCAGATATCGCAGGAGTGGAACTATCTGTTCGCACAGCACCCCTGTTGGCGTTTTCTGCACCGAATCCTCTTCTTGCTCTTCCGAGCTCGTCTCATCCTCAGTCTCGAGGATCTCAGTCGCCACTGAATCCCTTGGCGACTCCCTGGAACTGTGGCGCGCAGCAGCTTCTGCTGCGACTGCTGCTCCACTGCCTGCTAAAATATCCAGGGCAGTGGGAGATCCCACTGCTTGAGCCCCTGTTCCGGCTCGATCTTCGGTTTGTGAAGGGGTCGACGCCGCAGTGACTTTTGTCACTCTTGCACCGCCCGCTTCTGCTGCCTGTCCTTCCGGCGCAATCTGCGCGGAAGGTGTCCTTGCTGAAGGTGCGTCCGCCGAAGGCGTCCGCACACTGGTCGTTGGCCCCATCCGTCTCGCAGTCGGCGAATCCGGCTGACTCTCTGTTGTCCGACTCGCAGTCGGCCGACCAGCAGTTGTCCGACTGGGAGTCGGATACACCCTGCGCGTCTTGACTCCACTTGGCCTGCTTGTTGGGGGCGTTCTTCCAGAAGTGCCTTCCGCCGAAGACGACCCTCTGAGGATTGTTGGCTCGTCAGCCAAACTCTCTTCCGTTTCCGGCCTGCTGTCCGGTTCAACGCGCCGTTCAGTTGGCCTTCCTTCCGTCTGTCGACCTTCAGTCATCCGACTCGCAGTCGGCCGGCTGTCAGTCCGTCCATCTCCTCCCGAAGGCCGTGGTGCCTTCTGTGCAGAGGTTTCTGCCGTCTTCCCTAGAACCTGAGCGATTATCTCTTCCTGTGTGAGATTCCGCCGGGTCGGAGTTCGCCTGGTCTCCTCAGTAACAGTTGGCATCCTGCGTGCCCTCTGTTTTGGTCGACTATGAGGCTCGGGGGTGGGCCGACCACGAGTCGGCGCAGCTGGTACTTCCGGCTGCCTGTCCTCAGGTCTCTCATCCCACTTCCGCTTGCGCGGAATGCGCTCACTTCGACGTTCTTCTGCTGCTCTGGCTGGAGCCGGAGCCGGAGGCGTACTGGCAGGTTCCTCGTCCGGATCCGTGTCTACTTCGGCCTCCCTCGAATATCTACCTGGATAAGACCGGCTCAGCTGCGGAAACCGAGTTTTCTCAGCATTCGTCAAACATCCCATCGCCCGGTAAAACACGATTAAGTAAGGCGATAGATGACTGAGCGTTCCTCCCCTCTCTTCTTGCGCATGTTGGCGCGTCACCTTCCACAGGAGCCGTGCCCAATGCACCGGAGCTCCTGACAACACTAGCTCCACGAACTCTACCTGCCAACCATGCATGTAAGCGGTCTTGGTCGGCTGCAATATCTGCAGCAATGCTGTCGCGACATTTCTCCGCAATCGATCCTTGTAATCCCGAGTCCGGAAACCGTTCTTGGGATGTCTGGCCACTTTGAAGAGCTCATTGTAAGAGACTTCTTCCTCCTGGGACACCTTCACGCTATCGGCCTCGAAGAGGAGATCCCCTTCCTCGCCGGCACACCTGCCCAACACCTGCGCCCAATTGCAAATTTCCCATCTCTCTGGGTGTGGGCGAAATCCGCGAGAAGGCTTGTGTCTCTCTTGCAGATACTCGCGCACCATCTCCGGACACGTCCAATTCCACCCCCAGAGGAGAAAATCGAGCTTCAGCCTCGTCAGCACATCTTGAAATGCGCGTAGACCGATCTGCGGCACCCTGAGTGGAGACACTCGCAGTTGGGGAACCTTCGACATTGCGTTGCCTGCACACACAAACGTTCTTTCGCTCACTCTCTCACAATCGCCACTGCGCGTCGGCCACTCAAGCACTGACTGCTCACTCTCTCTGCGCTCGTTCAAGATCGCTACTCCCAATTCTTTCGAGGTCCGCCAAGATCCTTGTGCAACTCGTCTCCGCACTCTCTACTCTCACTGCAGGTCGCTCCGCCCTTGCGCGTAATCTTGGAACTGGAAATTGCAAAGTCAAGAATGAGAGAATGAGACTGGAGCGCAGTCTTTTCTTCTCCGATTTCAAGAACGTCCAACGTTCTTACTGGTTGCAACGTACGCAGCCGGCTATACGGCTTAACGGTTCGCCCTTTGCATGCGCGAATTCACGTCTCCGCCTTGCGCGCATTCGCATGCTTAAACGTTGAATTCTCCCGCCGCCGCCACCTTCCGGACTCGAGTCCGCTGCAGGGTATACGTCGGCCCTGTTGTCTTTTCCTAACCCGCCCTTCTCCGGAGGCGTGTCGCCGCTGGTGCGTTCATTATCCGTCGGCGCCTTGCTGGAGGCGCACATCCAGCCGGAGCGAATTACGCCGGCGCGCAGTCGTACCGCCTATTTTGTCCTTTATGCCTCGTCCGTTGCTGCCAGCGCATATCCGTCAGCGCAACTCGTGCCAGCGCATCCGGCCGTCAGCGCCACGTCGGAGGCGTACATCCGACCGGCGCTTTCCTTCCATGAACAGCCGCCAAAGGCGCTTCCGACTCTGAGTTGGTTTCCTCCTGTGAGCGCGTGATTCCGCCGAAGGCGCATCGCCGAGGGCGTACGGGAATCCTTTCCGGCTGTGAACCCTAGCGCGAACGGCGCATGTCCGGCTACGAGTTTTCCGACGCTCATAACTTCTCCATTCCTGATCCATCTCCGGCGCTCTTGGGCTCGTTAGAACGAGCGTCCCGAGCTCTTTCTAATGCAACTTCAACCAACTGGATCTACCGTGTATCCCGATTGTTATGAAGGTTTTCCCTTTCCGCGCTAGCGGCGCTTCGCCGAAGGCGCACTCATGGTCGGATGCCTTTAGAGGTCCGGGCCCTTCTCCTGACGTCTTTAGCAAAACCTCCTCCTGAGGTGTCTGCGCCGGAAGCGTAGCTTCCTTGTACGCTAGAGGCGCGTGAGTAGAGACACCTCAAAAAGAAGTCTTTGCCGAAGGCGCCGAAGACGTTGGCGTTGGTACATCCGACTACGTGATTCTTTGTGCCCTCGTGACGATCTCATCAATCCACTCTATTTAGCGTACCCTTCTCTAGCTACAAACACTGCTTTGGTACTAGTTTTCTAAAATTGTTTAAATTCTGCAAAAAAACAAAAAGTGTGTTACCACATGCCCCCCTCCTCAATTGTGAGCGCCCACGCGAACATTTACACGTGGTATTTCTTCAGACGCCATCCGTTCACGCGGGTGCCTAACCATTCTCCCGTCAGTTCTGCGAGTTGGATGGATCCATTTGGAAAAACTTCTATCACCTTGTAAGGTCCCATCCACCTCAAGTGGAGCTTGCCTGGAAATCTAGCATGTCTGCTATCGTATAGCAGAGCCAAATCGCCCTTCTCCAGCAGTACTGGTTTGAGCCTTCGATCGTACTTCTCCTTCCGCCTGAGTTGTAATTGCTTTGTCCGATCTTCGGCCTCTTGACGTCTTTCCTCCAGTGCCATTACCTCTTGCAGTCGATATGCCTGACTTTCTTCCGCGTCCAGCCTTCTCTGATCTAAGGTCCTCTTGGTAGGTATCTCGAATTCGATGGGTAAGATCGGATGCTGCCCATAAACTAGGAAGTAAGGTGTTTGCCTGGTGGTGACTTTTTCTGCCGTTCTATATGCCCATAAGGCGGCCGGTAGCTTGGTGTCCCAGTCATGAGCATGGTTTACAGTTACCTTGAGGAGTATCTTACAGAGTAATCCATTGGACTTCTCTGTCAGACCATTTGCCTTGGGGTTGTAAGGAGTAGTCTTTCGATGCTTAATCTGGAAGTGCCGCGTCAAACTCTCTATCACCTGATTCAGAAAGTGCGTCCCTCTGTCACTGACTATTTCTAGGGGGCACCCGTAGCGTGTGATGATGGATTCGAATAGGAACCGTGCTACTGCGGCTGCGTCATCGTGCCTTGTGGCTTCTGCCTCCACCATCTTGGTCGCATAGTCTGTTGCTACCAATATGTAGCGCCTGCGCGTGCCTTTAGTGACAGGTTGTATTGGTCCCACGAAGTCGATCCCCCACTTTTCAAATGGTGCCAATGGCATTATTGGTGTAAGAGGCCATCTCGTGGTCGGAGTCGGCCTTCCCGTCCTCTGGCAGCTGTCGCATTTGCGAACGTAGTCGTGTACATCTTTGAACATTGTCGGCCACCAGTATCCTGCATTCACAATTTTGGTCACTGTGTTTCTGGTGGCGTAGTGACCACCAGCGTCTTCTGTGTGCATGGCTTTGACAACTCGCGGTACTTCAGACTCCTCTAGACATCTGCACAACCTCTCGTCTGCCATTTTCTTGAACAAGACCCCTTGTTGGAGCTGGTAAGGTCCCGCTTTATGAACGAAGACTGTGCGCTGCTCCGCATCCAATCCTTCCGGACATTGGAGTGTGAGCAGAAACCTGTATAAGTCCGCGTACCTGGACTCGTGGCTGGCGGACAACTGAAAAAGTTGTTCGTCGGGAAAATCATCCACTACTTCCTCCTCTATTGGTTCGGTCCATAGTCGGGAGAGGTAGTCCGCGTTCTCATGGTGAACGCCTTTCCGTGTCTGTACAGTGTAGGTGAATTCCTGCAGCAGTAGTACCCACCTGGCAATTCGTCCGGACAGATCCGCCTTCTTCACTAGGTGCTGTAAGGCGTAATGATCTACATGAAACACGAACTCATAGCAGATCAAATAATGTCGGAACTTCTTACAGGAGTACACCATTCCCAACGCCTCCCTCTCAGTTGTCGTGTACTTCTTCTCTGCTGCTGACAACTGACGACTCGCGAAGTAAATCGGGTAGTCTTTCTTGTTGTCGTCCTTCTGACTGAGAACCACCCCGATTGCAAACGCCGACGTGTCTACATAGACATGGAAAGTTCTGTTTCAATCCGGACTTCTCAGAACCGGAGCAGTCGTCAGTTTGGCTTTGAGCGTTTCAAAGGCCAGCTGTTGCTCCTTGCCCCACACATAGGGTTCATCCTTCTTAAGCAGCTTCGTCAGATCGGCTGCCAAGATGGCGTACATATTTATGAACCTTCTGTAATAACCTACATGGCCAAGGAAGGCCCTCAACTCACGCAGATTCGTTGGCGGCTGCAGTTCGAGAATAATCTTCACCTTCTCTACATCCACTGCAATGCCATCGGACGAAACTCGGTGCCCCAGCAGGATTCCGCTGGTCATGAAGAAAAAACATTTCTCAGGGTGTAAGGACAAGCTGCTTTCCCTACACCTGTCGAACGTTTGCCGAAGATGGTTAAGGTGCTCCGACCTCTTACCGAAGACACAAAAGTCGTCGATGAAAATTTCTAGGAACTTCCTCAGGTGCTCTTGGAAGATGTTTGTCATCATCCGCTGGAACGTCGCTGGCGCGTTGCACAGACCGAACGGCATCTTGTGATAAGCATAGGTTCCCCAGTCGGTTGTGAAGGTTGTTTTGTCCTTGTCCTGTTCCCTGATGGACACCTGGTTGTAGCCGGAAAATCCGTCTAGGAAACTGTAGCATTCATGCCCTGCTACATGGTCTAAAATAGAGTCCGTGAAAGGAAGAGGGTGATGGTCCTTCCTCGTTGCTGCGTTCAGCTTTCGAAAGTCCTGGCACACCCGGATCTTACCCGTCAGTTTCTTGGGCACGATCACGATAGGCGACACCCACTCGCTACTAAGTACCGGGTAGATGATTCCTGCGCTCAGGTACTTATCGATTTCGTCCTTCACCAATAATGAATATTTTGGGTTGAGCCTGTATTGGCGTTGGCGAACCGGAACTGCCTCGTCCAACAAGTCGATCCTGTGCTCTCCATACCTTGCAGGTATGCCTTTCATGTCTTCAATCTTCCATGCGAAGACATCCTCATACTGGCGAAGAAACGCCTGTACCCTGTTCAACTCTTCGCCTTGTACCTGGCTTGACACCTTCAAGCCTTTACCTGGACTGAGCTGCAGTTCGCAGCAATCACTCGGGTCAACAATCCCCTCTGTGTGACTGATTTCGCTTCTGCCCAGTCCGGCTGCTAGTTGCTATTCCTCATCCGGATACACCTCGTCTCTTTCCTCCTCAATGGAGCAGCAAGTGACGTAGCCCACAAAGTCTTCCGACGTTTCGGTCTCTGAAGTGCATGTTGAGCTGGTCTCCCCTCCGGTTGTGTAACCGGAGGTGGTGGAAGGTGTTTCGCCCTCATGGGGTACCTTGGTCCACGGTACGGTAATGACAGTCGGAGGGTCCGCAGGGCTACGGAACTGTAATCTCTTCCTACTCCAGTCACACCTTGCTTTGGCTTCGTATAGCCACGGTCTGCCAAGCAGCACATCATAACCTTTCTTCATCAGAGGTTGCAGTATTATGTAGGACAGTTGAAAGTCCACTCCTCCAATGTTGGTTCTCACATTGCTCAACATTCCTAGTGGCATTCTGCGTGTTTGATCGGCCAGTCGCAATACTCGGGATGTAGGCTCGAAGGTCTGGAACCCCAAGGAGTTCGCTGTCTCCTCGGTCATGATATTCACGCCCGAGCCGGAGTCCACTGGTACCTTCTGAATGACGCAGCCTCCGATCTCTACTTCGATCTCTGGAGGTCCCAGGTCTCCTCCTTCCACTCTGTACACAGCCGGAAGTTTCTCTTTTCGGGGTTTGCGTGGTCGGCGCAACGAAAGCATCAGCATCCTCCTGTACGTCTTATTGTCTTCCAACAACTGGTGGAAGGAAATATTTGCCCTCTGGCTCCCCATGTCTTTCACTATGTCGTAGGGAGTGCTGGAAGTCACGGCCGGAAGTTTCCCTGTACTCGCGGTCGGAAGGGGTGTAGGGGGCCTAACTGCCTTCCGGTCGTCGGATGTCATTCCGGCGCCCAGTGCTTCCTTGATGAGGTGACTCACCTCATCTTTGATGTCCGGAAGGTAATCTCGAGTCCGGAACTCTTCTGAATACCTGTCCGCCTTTTCTGAGTTCTGCTCCGGCTGGGTGTTTCTCATAGCCGGAGGTGTACTTGGCGTTCTCCTTTGGCCTTCTCTAACTTCTTTAGACTTCCTCCTCTCTTCCCTACGCTCGAGGCGGCGAGTGTCCTCATGGCCTTCTCCTCTCCTCTTCGAACTTCGGGTTTCTACCTGGCCGCACATTACTTCTTCCTCTGGCCATACTTCGTCTCCTTCAGCTGGGTCCAGACTCAGTTCTACCTGGTTGACCTGCACCTCTTCCTTGCCAGGTGTTGATACGAAACGCACGGCTGGCCTAGGGATTTGGGGCTGGTCACATTCAGCTGCTGTATGTCCGGACTTCTTGCAATTGCTGCACAATGGTGCATACCCCATTGGCTTCCTCGGGTGGGGACAACTTGGCGCGTAATGCCCCATGTCTCCGCAGTTGTAGCAACCATCGAATTGTGGTCGAGGTCGGTGATTTCCTGTGTGATTTCCTGGAGGTGCCATGCGTCTTGGTGGGAGTGTACCCGCCATTTCCCTCGGAACAAAGCGCGGTATATGCACCGGTGGGTTCGGAGTTGTAGCTGGAGCTGTCTGTACCGAGTAGGCGGTGTCCTCCACCTGCTCAGCATAATACATAGGCGGCTCAGCATAATACATGGGGTTCTCCCACTGTGGTGCCCATTCGACCGCATTCACTGGGTAAGATGGCCTCGCGGACATGCACTCCGTGTTGGCATGTCCCACCTGTCCGCACGTAGTACACCAGAGATTCGCTCGTTGTCTTGCAGGTGATTTACGTCGGTCTTGGCCTCCCACTACATGAACTTTCAGGTCCGCAAAATTCTTCACCAGGTTGTCTACCTTGGCTGCGATGTCCCCTTGAGTCTTCACTGGGATTCCCTTACCTCGATCCTTCTTCTTGATCGCACTGCGTTTCTTCTTCCGTCTTTCTTCTTCTGAAGATGACGAGTCCTCTTCCTCTTCCGAGGAAGAACTTGATTCGGAGGAGCTTGATTCTTCTGTCGAGGAAGGCGAGTTCCTTCTCTTCCGACGTCCGCCTTGCGACTTCTTCTTCGTCGACCGTCGGTCGCGTCTTCGAGTGTCAAGGGTTGACGTCTCAAAGGTCTCCGCGGAAGCTATCACATCTTGGATTGTGTCAGTCTTGCCTCTCCTACAGAAGGTCTCCATTTCTCTTGGGAGCCCTGTCACATACCAATCCACTGCCTGTTGTACCGAATACGGTTCTCCCGGGCCTGTCTTCGGAATTCGATCTAGGAGGTCTTGGAATCTCTCAGTGTAGTCTCGAAGATTCTCCTTCCGCTCGCGTCGAAGATTTCGAAGCCGGGTCAGAACTCGACTGTCATATCCGAGTTCGCGGAACCTCTTCAGAAACTTTTCCTTGAGCTGAGCCCAGGTCCGGATGCCAGTGGGGTCGGTGCTCTCATGGTTGTACCAGCTACGCGCTCGTTTGCGTAGCAGGCTAGGAAAGATTCGTAATCTGTCTTCATCACTGGTCTCACGATTGGCGATGGAGACAGACTCGAAGAGCTTTATGTATGAATCTGCATCATCGTCGTCGCCCGTTCCCGTGTATCTTGGATACGAATGTTTGGTGGTAGGTTGGGAAAACACCTGGCGGAGATTGGCTTGATGTTCTGCCATCGGTGATCCTGTCGACGGACTGATCCTAGGTTGGCCAAACTCAGGAAGAGTTCCTGTCGGAGGGATGTCCAATAGAATCGTTAGCTCAATGCTCTCGGTAGGTGAACTGGAACACCTTTGTCTTCCAGTAGTCGGTGATGGCGATCTTTCTGCAGAGTCCTCACCGGGAGTCTTCTTTTTAGTTCGCCGTTTTGTTTCCACGGCTTTTTCTGAATCTCGACGGAGTTTCCGTGTGGCTCTCGCACTCAGGTTTCCCACACTATCGCTCGTCGACATTCACCGAGCATTGCTGCTCAAGGTTTCTGGTGTTGACGCACTGTCCCCGGCAGCGGCGCCAAAAAGAAGTTGTCGGCTCCTTATGTAATAACCCACCAAAGGCTAAAACTGCAGTATGGTGGTAAAAAGATCGAACCCACAGGGACAGAGGCAACACACAGAGTAAAAGTGTCACGTTTAACAGACTTTTGGTAGAGTTTGAATTCTAGGCGACTGTCACTCCCAGAAATACTGTAGTGCTCGACTCGGAGGCTCGACTCGGAGGAGGAACTCAACTCGGAGGATGCTCGGAGGATGCACGGTACAGCTTGGTCACTCAACACACACACACACACACCTGAAACTGGCAAAAAGCACAACTCGGAGGTCGGTCAGGACCTCCGCTTTGGATTTCAGGAGGAAAGTGTCTCGCAAGTTCACTCAGAGGTTCTGCAGGAAGTGCCTCCCACTCCGGCTTTTACTGCCCTTCCGCCAGGAACTAGCGGGGGTACCCGGACTGGACTTCTCACTTCGGAACGAAGCCTCTACGTACGCCGTGGACGTCACCCTCGACTATCACACAAAACGCAGGGAGTGCAGACCCGACTGAGAACTTACTGAAAACACGATCCAGTAACACACACACAACCTGAATTACAAACCAAGGTTTACACGAAGTAATGAAACTTCACATTGGCATTCAGGGGAAACTTCCCGTAGGAGTACAATCAGGATATGTCACTCGAAGGAGTAAGGGGGAACTGTTCAAGTCTCTAACTCGCAGCCGGCTCTGAGCATCAGAAATCACCCGCAGGTGCAGATCCGCACTACTCAAGTCTCTAACCGGGTACTAGCTCTGAACATTCAGCCGAAGGCCTTCAACTACAACATACGGTAACTTCGCTATGCTGCAGCTTCTCTACGTGGTGCCAGGACCAAAATGCACAAACACGCCAAGAAAGTGAGTTCCTGATCTGCACTTCCGAAACTGGAAGAGTCCCAAGGCAAAACGCCTTGATCTACTTTATACTCTCAAAAGATCCTAACTAGCACTACGCTATCCTATCTACCACTCGCAGCATCTGCGCGAAACCAAACTACTCTACTGCACTCAGCAGATCCGGTGCTGCGCCTCCTGCGCGCCGGACTGCTCCGCGTACTATCTCTACCTTGCCAGTCTTCCGACCGGCTGCGTAACCCCAGGCGTCGGAGTGCTGCAGTGACTTCCGACTGCAAGTGCGCCATAGTGTCGCGCGCACCCGACAAGAAAGTTTCTAATTTTCTTGCCACTCGCCGCCGACTCCGACTGTCACCTTCCGTCAATGCCGCCGCCCGAAGCTCGAACTCCCGGAGTGTAACCCTCTCTTGAGCTGCCACCTCCCAATGGGTGTATCCGTTTAGACAACGAGTCACCCGTGCCGCCAACTCTCCTCGTGCCCTGCAGCTGCTCTCCACCTCTACCAGCTGCATTTCTAAATCCGCACGTTGTGTCCTCAAATCCGAGCACTCGGTTTGCAAGTTGCACAACAACTCCTCATCCTCCTTCTGGGCTCTTTGACTTTCCTCTAAGGCGCGCGTCTGGCGCGCAAGCTCGGCTGCTAGGACTTCGTTCTGTCTCCGCTCCTCCTGCAGTTCCGACTCGATCTTTGCCCGTATTAGTTCGGCCTCCGCCTGACTCTTCGTCGCCGCATCCTCCTTCTGCTGCTGCAAGGCTTGGTACAGCTTCTGGGTGACCGCCAGGTGTTGTCGGAGGGCGGTGTTCCTATCCACATATACTCCGCATCTAGAGGCCCACCTTGCCACCTTGCTCCTCGTCCTTCGCCTGATTGTCTCCACATAAGACTGCGGTTTTAAGGCACTTGCGTATTTGGATGTCTTGCGATCCAGATATCGCAGGAGTGGAACTATCTGTTCGCACAGCACCCCTGTTGGCGTTTTCTGCACCGAATCCTCTTCTTGCTCTTCCGAGCTCGTCTCATCCTCAGTCTCGAGGATCTCAGTCGCCACTGAATCCCTTGGCGACTCCCTGGAACTGTGGCGCGCAGCAGCTTCTGCTGCGACTGCTGCTCCACTGCCTGCTAAAATATCCAGGGCAGTGGGAGATCCCACTGCTTGAGCCCCTGTTCCGGCTCGATCTTCGGTTTGTGAAGGGGTCGACGCCGCAGTGACTTTTGTCACTCTTGCACCGCCCGCTTCTGCTGCCTGTCCTTCCGGCGCAATCTGCGCGGAAGGTGTCCTTGCTGAAGGTGCGTCCGCCGAAGGCGTCC
This sequence comes from Marchantia polymorpha subsp. ruderalis, assembly GCA_037833965.1. Classification (NCBI taxonomy): domain Eukaryota; kingdom Viridiplantae; phylum Streptophyta; class Marchantiopsida; order Marchantiales; family Marchantiaceae; genus Marchantia; species Marchantia polymorpha. The sequence goes on from AP031357.1 coordinate 4,173,818, forward strand.
GCACACTGGTCGTTGGCCCCATCCGTCTCGCAGTCGGCGAATCCGGCTGACTCTCTGTTGTCCGACTCGCAGTCGGCCGACCAGCAGTTGTCCGACTGGGAGTCGGATACACCCTGCGCGTCTTGACTCCACTTGGCCTGCTTGTTGGGGGCGTTCTTCCAGAAGTGCCTTCCGCCGAAGACGACCCTCTGAGGATTGTTGGCTCGTCAGCCAAACTCTCTTCCGTTTCCGGCCTGCTGTCCGGTTCAACGCGCCGTTCAGTTGGCCTTCCTTCCGTCTGTCGACCTTCAGTCATCCGACTCGCAGTCGGCCGGCTGTCAGTCCGTCCATCTCCTCCCGAAGGCCGTGGTGCCTTCTGTGCAGAGGTTTCTGCCGTCTTCCCTAGAACCTGAGCGATTATCTCTTCCTGTGTGAGATTCCGCCGGGTCGGAGTTCGCCTGGTCTCCTCAGTAACAGTTGGCATCCTGCGTGCCCTCTGTTTTGGTCGACTATGAGGCTCGGGGGTGGGCCGACCACGAGTCGGCGCAGCTGGTACTTCCGGCTGCCTGTCCTCAGGTCTCTCATCCCACTTCCGCTTGCGCGGAATGCGCTCACTTCGACGTTCTTCTGCTGCTCTGGCTGGAGCCGGAGCCGGAGGCGTACTGGCAGGTTCCTCGTCCGGATCCGTGTCTACTTCGGCCTCCCTCGAATATCTACCTGGATAAGACCGGCTCAGCTGCGGAAACCGAGTTTTCTCAGCATTCGTCAAACATCCCATCGCCCGGTAAAACACGATTAAGTAAGGCGATAGATGATTGAGCGTTCCTCCCCTCTCTTCTTGCGCATGTTGGCGCGTCACCTTCCACAGGAGCCGTGCCCAATGCACCGGAGCTCCTGACAACACTAGCTCCACGAACTCTACCTGCCAACCATGCATGTAAGCGGTCTTGGTCGGCTGCAATATCTGCAGCAATGCTGTCGCGACATTTCTCCGCAATCGATCCTTGTAATCCCGAGTCCGGAAACCGTTCTTGGGATGTCTGGCCACTTTGAAGAGCTCATTGTAAGAGACTTCTTCCTCCTGGGACACCTTCACGCTATCGGCCTCGAAGAGGAGATCCCCTTCCTCGCCGGCACACCTGCCCAACACCTGCGCCCAATTGCAAATTTCCCATCTCTCTGGGTGTGGGCGAAATCCGCGAGAAGGCTTGTGTCTCTCTTGCAGATACTCGCGCACCATCTCCGGACACGTCCAATTCCACCCCCAGAGGAGAAAATCGAGCTTCAGCCTCGTCAGCACATCTTGAAATGCGCGTAGACCGATCTGCGGCACCCTGAGTGGAGACACTCGCAGTTGGGGAACCTTCGACATTGCGTTGCCTGCACACACAAACGTTCTTTCGCTCACTCTCTCACAATCGCCACTGCGCGTCGGCCACTCAAGCACTGACTGCTCACTCTCTCTGCGCTCGTTCAAGATCGCTACTCCCAATTCTTTCGAGGTCCGCCAAGATCCTTGTGCAACTCGTCTCCACACTCTCTACTCTCACTGCAGGTCGCTCCGCCCTTGCGCGTAATCTTGGAACTGGAAATTGCAAAGTCAAGAATGAGAGAATGAGACTGGAGCGCAGTCTTTTCTTCTCCGATTTCAAGAACGTCCAACGTTCTTACTGGTTGCAACGTACGCAGCCGGCTATACGGCTTAACGGTTCGCCCTTTGCATGCGCGAATTCACGTCTCCGCCTTGCGCGCATTCGCATGCTTAAACGTTGAATTCTCCCGCCGCCGCCACCTTCCGGACTCGAGTCCGCTGCAGGGTATACGTCGGCCCTGTTGTCTTTTCCTAACCCGCCCTTCTCCGGAGGCGTGTCGCCGCTGGTGCGTTCATTATCCGTCGGCGCCTTGCTGGAGGCGCACATCCAGCCGGAGCGAATTACGCCGGCGCGCAGTCGTACCGCCTATTTTGTCCTTTATGCCTCGTCCGTTGCTGCCAGCGCATATCCGTCAGCGCAACTCGTGCCAGCGCATCCGGCCGTCAGCGCCACGTCGGAGGCGTACATCCGACCGGCGCTTTCCTTCCATGAACAGCCGCCAAAGGCGCTTCCGACTCTGAGTTGGTTTCCTCCTGTGAGCGCGTGATTCCGCCGAAGGCGCATCGCCGAGGGCGTACGGGAATCCTTTCCGGCTGTGAACCCTAGCGCGAACGGCGCATGTCCGGCTACGAGTTTTCCGACGCTCATAACTTCTCCATTCCTGATCCATCTCCGGCGCTCTTGGGCTCGTTAGAACGAGCGTCCCGAGCTCTTTCTAATGCAACTTCAACCAACTGGATCTACCGTGTATCCCGATTGTTATGAAGGTTTTCCCTTTCCGCGCTAGCGGCGCTTCGCCGAAGGCGCACTCATGGTCGGATGCCTTTAGAGGTCCGGGCCCTTCTCCTGACGTCTTTAGCAAAACCTCCTCCTGAGGTGTCTGCGCCGGAAGCGTAGCTTCCTTGTACGCTAGAGGCGCGTGAGTAGAGACACCTCAAAAAGAAGTCTTTGCCGAAGGCGCCGAAGACGTTGGCGTTGGTACATCCGACTACGTGATTCTTTGTGCCCTCGTGACGATCTCATCAATCCACTCTATTTAGCGTACCCTTCTCTAGCTACAAACACTGCTTTGGTACTAGTTTTCTAAAATTGTTTAAATTCTGCAAAAAAACAAAAAGTGTGTTACCACAGTCCCCCTTCTCGGTACAGCAAGCCGTGGATTGGTATGTAACCGGCTTAACTCGGGAGATGGAGACTTTTTGCCGACGCAGTAAGTGCGATACTATCGAGGACGTGATTGCATCGGCCGAAGCCTTCGAAACTTCCACTCTCAACCAAAGAGGGAGAGAGAGACGGAAGTCAAAGGAGCGAAAACCGAAGGGAGGGCGAAGACGACGCAGAGGTGCAACTCTGTCATCGGAAGAACAGTCCTCGGACGAGAACCGTTCCTCATCCGAAGAAGAGGAAACCTCCTCGTCGGAGGAAGAGAAGAAGAGAAAGAAGCATGAGGCAGCGAAGAAGAAGGGCCCCCGACGAGCGACTATGGACAGAGCGCCGGGAGACATAGCCTTGAAGATGGAGACCCTTGTGAAGGACTTCGCCGACCTCAAAGTTCAAGTGGTAGGCGGCCAGGATCGACGAAAATCACCCGGGAGAGTGCGGGCGAACTTGTGGTGCACTACGTGCGGAGCGGTGGGACATGCGAACACCGAGTGTCTTACCAACCGTCCGTCATATCCAGTCAAGGCAGTGGAGTGGGCACAACCGTACTATGGGGAAAACCCCCAGTACTATGGAGAGGCGAGCGAAGAGACAGCCTACGCCGTCTAGTCGGTCCCCGCCCCTACTGCAGTTACGCAAGTGCATATCCCCCGGTATCATCCGGTAGATAGGGCCACTACGGTACCCGTGAGGCGCACGGCACCTCCAGGGACGTTTGACCCACCGCCACCGCGAGCTTGTTATAATTGTGGGGAAGTTGGACACTTCTCACCTCAGTGCCCCCATCCCAAAAGGCAAACCGGGTATGTCCCGACATGTAGTAACTGCAAGAAGTCCGGGCATACTGCGCCAGAGTGTGATCAGCCAGCAGTTCCTCGGCCAATGGTACGATTTGTGACCACCCTTGCCAAGGAGGACGTCCAAGTTAACCAGGTCGAAGTAGGTTCGGACAGAAATGACGAAGACGAAGAATGGCCGGCGGAAGAAGTTATGTGCGCACGAGTCGAAACTCGTAGTTCCAAGAAATCGAAGGAACAAGAGCGCGACACTCGCAAACACGAACGGAGAACCGACAACCGGACGGGAAAAGGAAAAGAGAAGGCATCCAGCAAGTCCGACTTGCGACCTGCACGAAAGCCTTCGGTTACGCGAGAAACACCAGCAGTGTGCACACATACATCGGTCGAAGATGAGCCAATACGCTTGCTGAAACGGGACTATGCCCCGGATATCAGAGAGGAGGTAACGAACTTGTTGAAGGAAGCAACCCGCAACCAAAAGGGACCACAGCGGGAAGACTTGTCACTCTCCTTTGGTGTGAAGATGGCAGCAACTTTGGAACCTCGCAGGGCGTCGTCTCCAACCCGACGCGTCCACTATGACTTAGTCAAAGATCTCGGGAACCGGCAAGTGAACATCACGTTCAACCAGCTTCTTGAAGACAACAAGACGTATCGGAGGATGTTGATGCTTTCGTTACGACGCCCGCGGAAGCCGCGCACATCCAAGGCCCCTCAGGTGTACCAAGTGGCCAGCGAAGACCAAGGACCCCCAGGGGAAATAGCAGGGTGTTGTGTACGCAAGGTACCAGTAGACTCTGGATCAGGAGTCAACATAATGACGGAGGACACTGCAAGAGCCTTGGGGTTCAATGAATACGAACCTTCGAGGCGTGTGTTGAGGTTAGCGGATCAAACGCGGAGAATGCCTGTAGGTATGCTACGCAATGTCAAAACAATCATCGGTGGTGCAGACTTTCGGTTGACCTATATCATCCTTCAACCGATGCTGAAGCAAGGCTATGACGTCCTGCTCGGGCGACCGTGGCTGTATGGCGCACAAGTACGATGTGACTGGCGTAGGCATCGCCTTAAGTTTCCCCATCCTACGGAGCCGACCAAGACCATCACGGTGCCCTGGAACAAGGTCCGACATGAAGGAGAGACCCCATCGACAAGTGCGGGTTACACATCGAGGGTAGACAGTGATTCGGCCGCACGATCAGATTCCAGTGACACTGAATCCGATTATTTCGTGGGATTCGTTGCCTGCTGTTCTGTGGAAGAAGAACCGGACACTATTCAGCCGGAGGACGAATAGCAATTAACGGTAGGACTGGGGAGGAGTGAGACGAGTCACACCGAGGGCATTGTCGACCCTAGTGACTGTCACGAAGTACAACTCAGTCCCGACAAGTGCTTGAAGGTATCAAGCACGGTGAAAGGAGACGAGCTAAGGGAGGTACAGACATTTCTTAGCCATTACGTCGATGTCTTCGCCTGGAAGATCGAAGACATGAAGGGGATACCTGCACGGTATGGGGAACACCGTATTGATTTACTGGATGAAGCAGTACCCATACGTCAGCGCCAGTATCGCCTCAACCCAAAATACTCCTTGCTAGTTAAGGAGGAGATAGATAAGTACCTGAGCGCCGGTATTATTTACCCAGTGCTCAGCAGTGAATGGATGTCGCCGATTGTTATCGTATCAAAGAAGTTGACGGGTAAGATACGAGTGTGTCAGGATTTCCGGAAGTTGAATGCAGCAACACGTAAGGATCATCACTCGTTGCCGTTCAAGGATGCCATTTTAGACCATGTCGCGGGACATGAGTGCTATAGTTTCCTGGACGGGTTCTCAGGCTACAATCAGGTGTCTATCCGGGAACAGGACAAGGATAAAACGACGTTCACAACCGACTGGGGAACTTACGCATATCACAAAATGCCCTTTGGTCTGTGCAACGCACCTGCCACCTTTCAGCGGATGATGACCAATATTTTTCAGGAGCAACTGAGGAAGTTCCTGGAAATATTCATAGACGACTTCTGTGTCTTTGGGAAGCGGTCAGAACACCTAAGTCACCTGAGGCAGACCTTTGATAAATGTAGGGAGAGTAGTTTATCGCTTCACCCCGAGAAGTGTTTTTTCTTTATGACTAGTGGAATCTTGTTGGGCCATCGGGTCTCGGCAGACGGCATTGCAGTGGACAAGGTGGAGAAGGTCAAGGTCATACTCGAGCTTGAGCCACCAACGAATCTGAGAGAGCTTCGAGCATTCCTGGGTCATGTGGGATACTACCGAAGATTCATACACATGTATGCAATATTGGCGGCCGACCTGACCAAGTTGTTGAAGAAGGACGAGCCTTATGCCTGGGGTGCAAACCAGCAGTCAGCATTCGAGGCTCTTAAAGCGAAACTCACGACTGCTCCAGTGCTAAGAAGTCCAGACTGGAATCGACCATTCCATGTTTACGTCGACACATCTGCATTTGCCATCGGTGTAGTACTGAGCCAAAAGGATGACAACAAAAAGGACTACCCGATCTATTTCGCGAGCCGTCAGCTGTCTCTAGCAGAGAGGAAGTACACCACGACGGAGAGAGAAGCGTTGGGGATGGTGTACTCCTGTAAAAAGTTTCAACACTACCTAATCTGCTACGAGTTTGTGTTCCATGTGGATCACTACGCATTGCAACACCTAGTCAAGAAAGCCGACCTGTCCGGTTGGATAGCCAGATGGGTGCTGTTGCTACAAGAGTTCACCTACACTGTCCAGACCAGGAAAGGGGTGCATCACAAAAATGCAGATTACTTGTCCAGACTATGGACCCAGCCTACCGAGGAGGAATTGGTGGACGATTTTCCAGATGAAGAATTGTTTCAGTTGTCTGCGGGGCACGAGTCCCGCTATGCCGATCTGTACCGATATCTGCTAACACTTCAGTGTCCCGTGGGCATGGACTTGGAACAAAGGACTGTCGTTATTCATAAGGCAGGCCCGTACCAACTCCAGCAGGGTGTGTTGTTGTGGTAACCCACTTTTTGTTTTTTGTCGGAACTAAAACATTTTTGAATAGTAAGTACCGCGGCAGCAGCTGTAAATAGTAATCGGTACGCGAAACCAGAGGATCGAGGACAGTCAAGGGGTTTTGGGCTTAGGCCACAGTGGGACGCTTGGGACGGAACGGGCGGTTCATGCTGCAGGATCCGCTTCGAGCACCTTCGGCGGTTGATCACTCATAACTTTCTCAATTCGTAACGCCTTGAGTTGCTTCGGGTCTTGTTGCAAAGAGCTCGCGACGCTCGTTCTAACGAGACCAAGAACTTGTGAAACGGATGAGAGCTCACTGAGTTATGAGTGTCGGAAGTTACTGATGGGGGGGGCCTTCGGCGGTAGAGCGACTTTGGCGGTACGCCTTCGGCGGAAGAACCGCCGGAAGAGGAAATATAAAACATTTTTGGAAAACTGTACCCTGGCAGCATTGTAAATAGCCTTCGGTACATCAAAACGGAGTGGATCCGGAAGATCGCGGGGATTCTCGAGGGATCTTCCGGAATCTGGGATTTGGGGTGCAGCAGTAAGGACAGGCACCACCCTCCCTGCGAGCTCTGCAGTTAGGACCCCTACGACGCAAGGCGCAAAACCCGCCTTCGGAGGTTGCGTCCGCGGCGGTAGGGAAATCCTCCATAATTAGGTCAACCCTCGGGCGCCTTGACCAAGTTAGGGTCCCGTTGGAAAGAGCTCGACGCACTGATTCCAACGAGTCCAAGAACGCTTGGAACGGATGAGGACTTAGGGAGTTATCACTATTGGAAGAAACGGAGGCGGTCGCCTACGGCGGAAAGAGTTCGCCACCGGCGCGAGTTCCGCCTACGCGGAAGGGGGAATCAAGTTTTGTCCTATGCGCGGGCGAAGGCGTTCGCCGGTGCACAGGCGAAGTAGGGTTAGGGGAGGCGCGAAGTCCGCCTACGCACAGGCGCTCGCCTGTGCACAGGCGCTTCGGCGTCGGCGGAAAATCCGCCTTGGGCCCTAGAAATGCGCCTTGTGAGGTAGAACGTGTACGGCGCCTTCCGCGCCAGCGCAGCGCCGCGTACGGCGGAAGAGCCGCCAGAGTAATCAAATCGGTACGGACCATGCGGACGGCACGGGTGGATGCGCTCTTGCACGGACGGAGTTGCGGCGGCGGAAGCGCCGACGAAGAGACAAGGAACGGACAGACTGGACGGAGACGGTTGACCACGGTCAACGCCTTCCGCGCCAGCGCGACGCCGCGCACGGAATTCGCCTGCGCACAGGCGAACGCCTGTGCACAGGAGGATGTTCAAGTTCCGCGCCGGCGGAGCATCCGCCGAGGCTCCTGCCTGCGCACAGGCAGGAGTTGAACTTTTGTCCGACATGCGGACACACGCGTCAAGGCAGAGGGGGATTGGCCGAGGGGCGGTACGAAGAAGTGTACCGCGCAAGGCGGAAAACTCGCCTTCGGCGCTACGCCCGCATGTCCGCGGGGTAATACGCTCGCGGAGTTCAAATCCGCCAATTCGAGCGTGAGAGTTTAATCGACGACGGCGGAGCGTGAAGCCGCGCGTGAGAGCGAAGACCGTTCCAGCGTACAGCCGGCGCGGCCATCAAGTGAGACGTTCTTCACGAGCAAGAGCCGACCATGACCTTCGACCGGGCGGCGGAGAACGTCCCATTCTTGAATTCGCGATTCCAATCTCTTGTGCGCGCTGCGCGCATCCATCTGCTGGCTGCTAAACATTCTTGACGTCGCCGCACAGGAGATTTCTTGTTGATTGAGGGAGAAGTGAATGCGCGTGATTTGGAATTGAGGGCGATTAGAGTTTGCCGAGAGAGAAAGAGGCTCGGGCGGTGCGGAAGTAGAATGAGCGGGCGAGCGAACCCCAGGAACGCAATGACGAGACCGAGCCGATTGCGGATGGTGCCACTTCGCCTACCACAGAACGGGCTGCGCGCTTTCGAGGAGCGTTTAATAGCAAGAAAGCTCGATTTCTTGCTATGGGGATGGAACTACATCTGTGCGAATATGGTGCGCGAGTGGCTAGAACCACAGGGACCACCCTCGCGCGGATTGCGTCCGCATGTTGATCGGTGGACAGTCCAAAATTGGGCGCAGGCGTTGGGAAGATGTGCTGGCATGCCAGGGCATCTCCTTTTCGACAGTGAGAGCATCAAGGTGACCAAGCAGGAAGAGGCGCAATTTGTGGAGCTGTTCAAGACCGGGAGGTCTACCAAGAATGGGTACAGGACCCGTGATTACAAGGATCGATTTCGCCGGACCTTGTCCGCGGCGCTGATGCAATTACTGCAGCCGCACCGCGCCTGCTACATCACATTGTGGCAAGTCTCTTTTGTGGAGTGCGTCATCGAGGGAACTCCAATTCACTGGGCGAGCATCCTGCACAGGGTGATGCGACAGCATGCGTTTGAGGAGAAGGGGGGAACTCTAAACCATCTTTCTCCTTTCCTCATCAATTTTTATCGACAGCGGAATTGTTTGACAGCGGCGGAGCTGGAACATTTTCCGCCATTGTCCATCGACCATCCCGGGAAGTATGTGCGGGAGAATGAGGTCGACACTGATGCAGAGGAGTCACCGACTTCTACCCCATCAAGGCGGAGGGACGAAGGGAGACACACTCCTGCAGCACGAGTGCCGCGGAAGCGGCGATGGAGGGAAGAGTCTGAAGAGGAGCAGCATCAAGAACCCTCTGCTCCCATTCAACCGCGGCCGCTGTGCGAGCCATACAGCCGGCCGAAGCAGAAGGCACGCAGACTGGTGTTACCAGCCGACAGTGCGGACACGGCGACGATTGCGATGGAGAAAGGAAGTGCGTCGCCAGAGAAGCATGAGGAAGCGCGGACGACCGCAGGAGCAACGGGCCACGCTGCAACCTCGACGGGAGAGAGGCCGCCTACGGGCCAAGGGCCTCCGGAGTTACCACGTGCGATGCGGACAGATGTTCCGTTTGTGCACAGACGAGCCTCCGCGGACGGACGAGCCTCCGCGGACAGGCGATCACAAGTGGACGTGGATCTACGCTTACGCGTGGGAAGGAGCAGTCCGCCTGTGCACAGGCGCTCGCCTGTGCACAGGTCGCCTGTGCACAGGACACCTCCACACGTGCCGCCTGTGCACAGGCAAGAATCACCCCCGTTCCAACGTAGGAAGGGGAAGGAGCCGGCGGAAGAACCGCCTACGAGACACCGGCCCTCGGGGCCAGACCCTCCGGCGCACCACGCGCCGCAATTTGCGCCTTCGGCGCCAGGGCCTTCGAGCCGAGGAGATACGAGCAGGGAGCGTGCGGAGGCCGCACCATCGGCGGGAAGTCCGCCGATAGATGCGCCTTCGGCGGTAGGGCCTATAGGCCAAGGGACATCGGGCGAGCGGCCCCCGGCCATGTCGCCTTCGGCGATGGATGTCCGCGGCGCTACGCCTGCGGCGGACAAGGCGCCGGCAATTGCGCCTGCGCACGGGCCGGGCACGGCCCCCACGGACCGATCAAGGGAGCAGCAACAGACGGAGGAGCGGAGTGACTGTCCGCGGGATGAAATTTCGATGCGCGATGCGCAATCAAACCCCGCGCAGCCACCCTCCGCTCGATCGCCTTCGGCGGCGGGCGACGGCGGCAGAGAGGACGCGGTAGACAACCAACAAGCGAGCGACGGGGATGCCGCACGGGTACATTCGCCTTCCGCCTTAGACATTTTGGCGACGAGCAGCGAGGCTGCAGCCGTGCCTTCGCAGGCAGCACACGTCGACGACGTGCAGCCCCACTCGGGGCAGTCGCCGACGCAATCAATGGCGACTGAAATTCTCCACTCGGATGATGACGACGGAGGCTCCACGGAAGAAATGTCAGGAGCAGAAGACACCGAGGAGGAGGAGGAGGAAATTGTTGGAGCGCCGGCGGCGGCGCTCTCTGAGCAGGTGATTCCGTTGCTGAGGTACTTGGATCGCAAGGTCGATAAATACGCCGACCCACTCCAGCCGGGATCTTACATCGAGTTAGTGCGCAGGCGGACTCGCACTAAAGTCCACACCAGCAAGCTATTAGCTAGAGTGGACCAGGAGTTGAGGGAATTGAAGGAGAAGCATGCATGCTTGTGGGGTCAGTATAAGCTTAATCAGAAATTCTACAAGCACTCCGAGAAGATGAAGGATGAGAAACTGGACGAGCTCACCAAGGAGCAGGTGAAGGTCAAGGAAGCACTCATTTCTGAGCAGGCCCAGAATCGGATTTTGTCAGAGGAGCTCGTGCCACAGACGCGGTTGTTGGAACAATGTCAGCTCGCACGGCAGGCGGATGAAGAGTTAATCCGCAGGTTACAGTCAGAGTGTGGCGAATTGAGAGCGCAACGTGCTGAAGCCGAATCGCAATTAGTGATAATTGAAGAGGATCGCAGGAAGGAGGCGGATCGCACGAAGGTGGAGACGGCGAGGCGAGTCGCCCACTGTCTCAAGGGCTACGCCCACTGGGAAGTGAAGGCGCAGGAGAAACTCACACTGCGTGAGTTTGAATTACGCGCAGCCGGGTTGTTGTCAGGCGACAGTAGGAGTCGGAGGAAGGTAGCAAAGAAGCTCGATGCCTTTCTGTCGAAGGCACAGGATACCATGTCCGCCCTCGAAGTGGAGGTGTCCGCGGCGTTGCAGCGTTTGGGACTGCGCAGTCGAGCGGAAGATTGGCAGGGTAGGGAGTTAGTGCGCGGCAGTCGGCCGCGCAGGAGACGTAGTACAGGTTCCGCGGAGTGTAGTGTAGCGTGGTTCCGTGCAGGCGTGTAGCGTAGTGCAGTGTAGTGCTAGTAGGACTTAGAAGGTATAAAATAGTTCCAGACGTTTTGCCTGGGGTTCTTTCCCATCAGAAGTTTAGATCAGGAACCCATTTCCTTTGCGTGTTTGTGTCCTTGAGTTTTGTCACCACGCACGAGGAGTTGCAACTTAGCGTTCCGCATTTTGTAGCTGAAGGCCTTCGGCCGAATGTTCAGAGCTAGTACATTGGTTAGAGACTTGAGTAGTTCGGATCTGTACATGCGGGTGACTGCCGATGCTCAGAGCCAGTGTGGTACCCCACTTTTGGCAATTTTGAGGAAATTAAAACATTTTTGGAAAACTGTACCCTGGCAGCATTGTAAATAGCCTTCGGTACATCAAAACAGAGTGAATCCGGAAGATCGCGGGAATTCTCAAGGGATCTTGTAGAATCTGGGATTTTGGGTGCAGCAGTAAGGACAGGCACCACCCTCCCTGCGAGCTCCGCAGTTAGGATCTCTACGGCGCAAGGCGCAAAACCCGCCTTCGGAGGATGCGTCCGCGGCTGTAGGGAAGCCCCCGTAATTAGGTCACCCCTTGGGCGCCTTGACCAAGTTAGGATCCCGTTGAAAAGAGCTCGACGCGCTGATTCCAACGAGCCCAAGAACGCTTGGAACGGACGAGGACTTAGAGAGTTATCGCTACTGGAAGAAACGGAGGCGGTCGCCTACGGCGGAAGGAGTTCGCCACCGGCGCGAATTCCGCCTACGCGGAAGGGGGATTCAAGTTTTGTCCTATGCACGGACGAAGGCGTTCGCCTGTGCACAGGCGAAGTAGGGTTAGGGAAGGCGCGAAGTCCGCCTACGCACAGGCGTACGCCTGTGCACAGGCACTTCGGCGTCGGCGGAAAATCCGCCTTGGGCCCTAGAAATGCGCCTTGTGAGGTAGAAAGTGTACGGCGCCTTCCGCGCCAGCGCAGCGCCGCGTACGTCGGAAGAGCCGCCAGAGTAATCCAACAGGTACGGACCGTGCGGACGGCACGGGTGGATGCGCTCTTGGACGGACGGAGTTGCGGCGGCGGAAGCGCCGACGGAGAGACAAGGAACGGACAGACTGGACGGAGACGGCTGACCACGGTCAACGCCTTCCGCGCCAGCGCAGCGCCGCGGACGGAATTCGCCTGCGCACAGGCGAACGCCTGTGCACAGGAGGATGTTCAAGTTCCGCGCCGGCGGAGAATCCGCCGAGGCCCCTGCCTGCGCACAGGCAGGAGTTGAATTTTTGTCCGACATGCGGACACACGCGTCAAGGCAGAAGGAGATTGGCCGAGGGGCGGTACGAACAAGTGTACCGCGCAAGGCGGAAAACTCACCTTCGGCGCTACGCCCCCATGTCCGGAGGGTGACACGCTCGCGGAGTTCAAATCCGCCAATTCGAGCGTGAGAGTTTAATCGACGACGGCGGAGCGTGAAGCCGCGCGTGAGAGCGAAGACCGTTCCAGCGTACAGCCGGCGCGGCCATCAAGTGAGACGTTCTTCACGACCAAGAGCCGACCATGACCTTCGACCGGGCGGCGGATAACGTCCCATTCTTGAATTCGCGATTCCAATCTCTTGTGCGCGCTGCGCGCATCCATCTGCTGGCTGCGGACCATTCTCGACGTCGTCACACAGGAGATTTCTTGTTGATTGAGGGAGAAGTGAGTGCGCGTGATTTGGAATTGAGAGCGATTAGAGTTTGCCGAGAGAGAAAGAAACGCGGACAGTGCGGAAGTAGAATGAGCGGGCGAGCGAACCCCAGGAACGCAATGAAGAGACCGAGCAGATTGCGGATGGTGCCACTTCGCCTGCCGCAGAACGGGCTGCGCGCTTTCGAAGAGCGCTTAATAGCAAGAAAGCTCGATTTCTTGCTATGGGGATGGAATTACATCTGCGCGAATATGGTGCGCGAGTGGCTAGAGCCACAGGGACCACCCTCGCGCGGATTACGTCCGCATGTTGACCGGTGGACAGTCCAAGATTGGGCGCAGGCGTTGGGAAGATGTGCTGGCATGCCAGGGCATCTCCTTTTCGACAGTGAGAGCATCAAGGTGACCAAGCAAGAAGAGGCGCAATTTGTGGAGCTGTTCAAGACCGGGAGGTCTACCAAGAATGGGTACAGGACCCGTGATTACAAGGATCGATTTCGCCGGACTCTGTCCGCGGCGCTGATGCAATTACTGCAGCCGCACCGCGCCTGCTACATCACATTGTGGCAGGTCTCTTTTGTGGAGTGCGTCATCGAGGGAACTCCAATTCACTGGGCGAGCATCCTGCACAGGGTGATGCGACAGCACGCGTTTGAGGAGAAGGGGGGAACTCTAAACCATCTTTCTCCTTTCCTCATCAATTTTTATCGACAACGGAATTGTTTGACAGCGGCGGAGCTTGAACATTTTCCGCCATTGTCCATCGACCATCCCGGGAAGTATGTGCGGGAGAACGAGGTCGACACTGATGCGGAGGAGTCACCGACTTCTACCCCATCAAGACGGAGGGATGAAGGGAGACACACTCCTGCAGCGCGAGTGCCGCGGAAGCGGCGATGGAGGGAAGAGTCCGAAGAGGAGCAGCATCAAGAACCCTCTGCTCCCATTCGACCGCGGCCGCTGTGCGAGCCATACAGCCGGCCGAAGCAGAAGGCACGCAGACTGGTGTTACCAGCTGACAGTGCAGACACGGCGACGATTGCGACGGAGATAGGAAGTGCGTCGCCAGAAAGGCGAGAGGAAGCGCGGACGACCCAAGGGACAACGGGCCACGCTGCAACCTCGTCGGGAGAGAGGCCGCCTACGGGCCAAGGGCCTCCGGAGTTACCACGTGCGATGCGGACAGATGTTCCGTTTGCGCACAGGCGAACCTCCGCGGACGGACGAGCCTCCGCGGACCGGCGAACACAAGTGGACGTGGATCTACGCTTACGCGTGGGAAGGAGCAGTCCGCCTGTGCACAGGCGCTCACCTGTGCACAGGTCGCCTGTGCACAGGACACCTCCACACGTGCCGCCTGTGCACAGGCAAGAATCACCCCCGTTCCAACGCAGGAAGGGGAAAGAGCCGGCGGAAGAACCGCCTACGAGACACCGGCCCTCGGGGCCAGACCCTCCGGCGCACCACGCGCCGCAATTTGCGCCTTCGGCGCCAGGGTCTTCGAGCCGAGGAGATACGAGCAGAGAGCGTGCGGAGGCCGCACCATCGGCGGGAAGTCCGCCGATAGATGCGCCTTCGGCGGTAGGGCCTATAGGCCAAGGAACATCGGGCGTGCGGCCCCCGGCCATGTCGTCTTCGGCGATAGATGTCCGCGGCGCTACGCCTGCGGCGGACAAGGCGCCGGCAAATGCGCCTGCGCACGGGCCGGGCACAGCCCCCACGGACCGATCAAGGGAGCAGCAGACGGAGGAGCGGAGTGACTGTCCGCGGGATGAAACCTCGATGCGCGATGCGCAATCCAACCCCGCGCAGCCACCCTCCGCTCAATCGCCTTCGGCGACGGACGACGGCGACAGAGAGAATGTGGTGGGCAATCAACCAGCGAGCGACGGGGATGCCGCTCGGATACATTCGCCTTCCGCCTTAGACATTTTGGCGACGAGCAGCGAGGCTGCAGCCGTGCCTTCGCAGGCAGCACACGTCGAGGATGTGCAGCCCCACTCGGGGCAGTCGCCGACGCAATCAATGGCGACTGAAATTCTCCACTCGGATGATGACGACGGAGGCTCCACGGAAGAAATGTCAGGAGCAGAAGACACCGAGGAGGAGGAGGAGGAAATTGTTGGAGCGCCGGCGGCGGCGCTCTCTGAGCAGGTGATTCCGTTGCTGCGGTACTTGGATCGGAAGGTCGATAAATACGCCGACCCACTCCAGCCGGGATCTTACATCGAGTTAGTGCGCAGGCGGACTCGCACTAAAGTCCACACCAGCAAGCTATTAGCTAGAGTGGACCAGGAGTTGAGGGACTTGAGGGAGAAGCATGAGTGCTTGTGGGGTCAATACAAGCTTAATCAGAAATTCTACAAGCACTCCGAGAAGATGAAGGATGAGAAACTGGGCGAGCTCACCAAGGAGCAGGTGAAGGTCAAGGAAGCACTCAACTCTGAGCAGGCCCAGAATCGGATTTTGTCAGAGGAGCTCGTGCGACAGACGCGGTTGTTGGAACAATGTCAGCTCGCACGGCAGGCGGATGAAGAATTAATCCGCAGGTTACAGTCAGAGTGTGGCAAATTGAGAGCGCAACGTGCTGAAGCCGAATCGCAATTAGTGACGATTGAAGAGGATCGCAGGAAGGAGGCGGATCGCACGAAGGTGGAGACGGCGAGGCGAGTCGCCCACTGTCTCAAGGGCTACGCCCACTGGGAAGTGAAGGCGCAGGAGAAACTCACACTGCGTGAGTTTGAATTGCGCGCAGCCGGGTTGTTGTCAGGTGACAGTAGGAGTCGGCGGAAGGTAGCGAAGAAGCTTGAGGCCTTTCTGTCGAAGGCACAGGATACCATGTCCGCCCTCGAAGGGGAGGTGTCCGCGGCGTTGCAGCGGTTGGGACTGCGTAGTCGAGCGGAAGAGTGGCAGGGTAGGGAGTTAGTGCGCGGCAGTCGGCCGCGTAGGAGACGTAGTACAGGTTCCGCGGAGTGTAGTGTAGCGTGGTTCCGTGCAGGCGTGTAGCGTAGTGCAGTGTAGTGGTAGGTAGGACCTAGAAGGTATAAAATAGTTCCAAGCGTTTTGCCTGGGGTTCTTTCCCATCAGAAGAGCAGATCAGGAACCCATTTCCTTTGCGTGTTTGTGTCCTTGAGTTCTGTCACCACGCACGAGGAGTTACAACTTAGCGTTCCGCATTTTGTAGCTGAAGGCCTTCGGCCGAATGTTCAGAGCTAGTCCATTGGTTAGAGACTTGAGTAGTTCGGATCTGCACCTGCGGGTGACTGCCGATGCTCAGAGCCAGTGACTAGTTAGATACTTGAACAGTTTCGCCCCTACCCCTTCGAGTGTTTCTTTCTGATTGTACTCCCTTGGGATTTTTCCCCTGAATGCCAAAGTGAAGTTTTGCTACTTCGTGTAAGCCTTGGTTGTAAATTCAGGTTACGCTGCAGCAGGTGCCTTGAGGGTAACCCCTGTAGTATTTCTGGGAATGACAAGTGCCTGAGAATTCAAACTCTTCAATAGACTGTTGTTGCGTTACTGGAATGTTTCTCAGTGAGTCCTTCAGTGCGGACCCGTGTTCTCTGCGCGTTTTGTGAGTTGAGAGTGTTGTTCACCGCGTATGAGTGACTTCGATCCGAAGTAGGCAGTCCAAACCGGGTTTCCTACACTAGCAGCAAGCTAGTGGAAGTGTTGTAAAAGCCGGAGTTGGAAGTCACTACCCGCAGCTTCGCCGAGTGTGCCCGTGAGAGACTTCCCCCCTGAAATCTTGAGTAGAGGTCCTAACGGATCTCTGGGTTGTGTTTCTGTAGTTTCAGGTGTGTGTGTGTGTGTGTTACGCTGCACTGTGCGACCTCCGAGTGCGCTCCGAGTGGACACTTGAAGTATTTCTAGGAGTGACAGTCGCCTGAGAATTCAAACTCCTCAATAGTCTGTTAAAACGTGACACTTTGTACCCTGTGTGTTCCTCTGTCCCTGTGGGTTCGACCTTTCTACCACTATATTGCAGTTTTAGCCTTTAGTGGGTTATTACATAAGAAGCCGCCAACTTCTTTTTGGCGCCGCTGCCGGGGACAGTTGCGTCAACACCGGGGTTTTTACGAGCAGCCATGCTCGGTGAATGTCGACTGGGGCTAGCGGGAGCAACCTAAGTGCTAGAGCTGTCCGCAGGTTCCGACGAGATTCAGAGAAGGCCGTGGAAGAGACACGGCGTCAAAACAAGAAAACACCGAAAAGAGTACCTAAGCCTAGTTCGGCCGACATCCTTGGGGAACCTACCCCCGGCGACTCGGAACCAAACTTGGTGCTTACAGTTCTACTAGATATTCCTTGCACGGACCCGCCTCGTGAATTAGAAACGATCGCCCGAGAACCGTCGACAGACACACCGATGGCGGACGGACAAGCCAATGTGCGGCTACCTCAGCCGATTACTAAACATTCCTACCCAAAGTATAAAGGGAGTGGGGATGACGACGATGCAGATTCATACATCAAGTTGTTCGAATCGGTGTCTATTGCCAATCGCGAGATCGCAGACGACGACCGACTAAGGATCTTTCCAAGCCTTCTGCGGAAGAAAGCGAGGAGTTGGTACAATCACGAGAGCATCGATCCGACTGGGTTGACAACATGGGCCCAGCTGAAGGAGAAGTTCCTTCGCCGCTTCCGCGAGCTCGGCTACGACAGCCGGGTTTTGACAAAGTTACGTAATTTGCAGCGAGAGAAGAAGGAGAGTCTGCGTGACTACACTGAGAGATTTCTGGACCTCCTTGACAGAATACCGAAAACAGGACCAGGGTCCCCTTTCTCGGTACAACAAGCTGTGGATTGGTACGTGACCGGTTTAACTCGGGAGATGGAGACTTTTTGCCGACGCAGCAAGTGCGACACTATTGAGGATGTGATTGCATCGGCAGAAGCCTTCGAAACTTCCACTCTCAACCGAAGAGGGAGAGAGAGACGGGAGTCGAAGGAGCGAAAACCGAAGGGAGGGCGAAGACGACGTAGAGGTACAACTCCGTCATCGGAGGAATCGTCTTCGGACGAGAACCGTTCCTCATCCGAAGAAGAGGAAACCTCATCGTCGGAGGAGGAGAAGAAGAGGAAGAAGCATGGAGCAGCGAAGAAAAAGGGCACCCGACGAGTGACTACGGACAGAGCGCCGGGAGACATAGCCTCGAAGATGGAGACCCTTGTGAAGGACTTCGCCGATCTCAAGGTTCAAGTGGTAGGCGGGCATGATCGCCGAAAATCACCCGGGAGAGTGCGAGCGAACTTGTGGTGTACTACGTGCGGGGCGGTGGGACATGCAAACACCGAGTGCCTTACCACCCGTCCGTCATATCCAGTCAACGCAGTAGAGTGGGCACAACCGTACTATGGAGAGCACCCCCAGTACTATGGAGAGGCTAGCGAAGAGACAGCCTACGCCGTCCAGTCGGTTCCTACCCCTACTGCAGTTTCAGCAATGCAAGTCCCACGATATCATCCGGTGGATCGGGCCACTACAGTACCCGTGAGGCGGAGAGCACCTCCAGGGACGTTTGACCCACCGCCACCGCGAGCTTGTTATAATTGCGGGGAAGTTGGACACTTCTCACCGCAGTGTCCCCATCCAAAAAGGCGAAACGATTATGTTCCGACATGTAGTAATTGCAAGAAGACCGGGCATATTGCGCCAGAGTGTGATCAGCCACCAGTCCCTCGGCCAGCGGTACGATTTGTGAACCCTCCTGCCAAGGAGGACGTCCAAGTTAACCAGGTCGAAGTAGGTTCAGACGGGGATGATGAAGACGAAGAATGGCCGGCGGAAGAGGTTATGTGCGCACGGGTCGAAACTCGTAGTTCCAAGAAATCGAAGGAGCAAGAGCGTGACACTCGCAAGCACGAACGGAGAACCGACGACCGGACGGGAAAAGGGAAGGAGAAGACATCCAGCAAGTCCGACTTGCGACCTGCACGGAAGTCTTCGGCTACGCGAGAGGCACCAGCAGTGCGCCCCCAGACAGCAGTCGAGGACGAGCCAGTACGCTTGCTGAAACGGGACTATGCTCCGGATATCCGCAACGAGGTAACCAACCTGTTGAAGGAAGCGATCCGCACTCAAAAGGACCCACCGCGGCCAGACTTGACATCCGTCCTTGGGGCGAAGTTGGCAGCCACCGTGGAACCTCGCAGAGCGTCGCCGCCGACCCCGGCGACCCAACGCGCCCACTATGACTTGGTCGAAGATCTCGGGAGTCGAAAAGTGAACATCACGTTCAAGCAGCTCTTGGAGGACAATAAGACGTATCGGAGAATGTTGATGCTTTCGCTACGGCATCCGCGGAAGCCACGCGCATCCACATCCTCTCAAGTATATCAAGTGGAGAGCGAAGATCAAGGGCCACCAGAGATCGATGTGGAAATAGCAGGGTGTTGTGTACGCAGGGTGCCAATCGACTCTGGATCAGGAGTCAACATAATGACGGAGGATACCGCGAGAGCCTTGGGGTTCAGTCAATACGAACCCTCGAAGCGTGTGTTGAGATTAGCGGATCAGACGCGGAGAATGCCTGCAGGTATGCTGCGCAACGTCAAGACAATCATCGGGGGTGCGGACTTTCGGTTGACGTATATCATCCTTCAACCGATGATGAAGCAGGGCTATGACGTTCTGCTCGGGCGACCATGGCTATATGGCGCACAAGTCAGATGTGATTGGCGAAGGCATCGCCTTAAGTTTCCCCATCCTTCGGAACCGACCAAAACCATTACGGTGCCCTGGAATAGGGTCAGACACGAAGGAGAGACCCCATCGACAAGTGCAGGTTACACATCGGGCGGGGACAGTGAGTCGACCGCGCGATCGGATTCCAGTGGTACCGAATCCGATTATTTCGTGGGATTCATTGCCTGCTGTTCGGTGGGAGAGGAAGAAGAGCCGGAAGCTATTCAGCCGGAAGACGAATAGCAATTAACTGTGGGACTGGGAAGGAGTGAGACGAGTCACACCGAGGGCATTGTCGACCCTAGTGACTGTCACGAAGTACAACTCAGTCCCGACAAGTGCTTGAAGGTATCAAGCGCAGTGAGGGGAGACGAGCTAAGGAAAGTACAGGCATTCCTTAGCCATTATGTCGACGTCTTCGCCTGGAAGATCGAAGACATGAAGGGGATACCTGCACGGTATGGGGAACACCGTATCGATTTACTGGACGACTCAGTACCCATACGACAGCGCCAGTATCGCCTCAACCCAAAATACTCCTTGCTAGTTAAGGAGGAGATAGATAAGTACTTGAGTGCTGGTATTATTTACCCTGTGCTCAGCAGTGAGTGGGTGTCGCCGATTGTTATCGTACCCAAGAAGTTGACGGGTAAGATACGAGTGTGTCAGGATTTCCGGAAGTTGAATGCAGCAACACGCAAGGATCATCACCCGTTACCATTCACGGATGCCATTCTAGACCATGTCGCAGGACATGAATGTTATAGCTTCCTGGATGGGTTCTCAGGTTACAATCAGGTGTCTATCCGGGAACAGGACAAGGATAAAACTACGTTCACAACCGACTGGGGAACTTACGCATACCACAAGATGCCCTTCGGTCTGTGCAACGCGCCTGCCACCTTTCAACGGATGATGACCAATATCTTCCAGGAACAACTGAGGAAGTTCCTGGAAATATTCATAGATGACTTCTGTGTCTTTGGGAAGCGGTCTGAACACCTAAGTCACTTGAAGCAGACCTTCGATAAATGTAGAGAGAGCAGTTTATCACTGCATCCCGAGAAGTGCTTTTTCTTTATGACTAGTGGGATCTTGTTGGGTCATCGGGTCTCGGCAGACGGCATTGCGGTGGACATCGAGAAGGTCAAGGTTATACTCGAGCTTGAGCCACCCACGAATCTAAGAGAGCTGCGAGCATTCCTGGGTCATGTGGGCTACTACCGAAGATTCATACACCTGTATGCAATACTGGCGGCGGACCTGACCAAGTTGTTGAAGAAGGACGAGCCTTATGCTTGGGGTGCGAACCAGCAGTCAGCATTTGAGGCTCTTAAAGCGAAACTCACGACTGCTCCCGTACTAAGGAGTCCAGACTGGAATCGACCATTCCATGTTTACGTTGACACATCTGCATTCGCCATCGGTGTAGTACTGAGTCAAAAGGATGACAACAAAAAGGACTACCCAATCTACTTCGCGAGCCGACAGCTGTCTCTAGCAGAGCGGAAGTACACCACGACGGAGAGAGAAGCGTTGGGGATGGTGTACTCCTGTAAAAAGTTCCGTCACTACCTAATCTGCTACGAGTTTGTGTTCCATGTGGACCACTACGCATTGCAACACCTAGTCAAGAAAGCCGACCTATCCGGTCGGATCGCCAGGTGGGTGTTGTTACTACAAGAGTTCACCTACACAGTCCAGACCAGGAAAGGGGTGCACCACGAAAATGCGGATTACTTGTCCCGATTATGGACCCAGCCGACAGAGGAGGAATTGGTGGACGATTTTCCAGATGAAGAGTTATTTCAGTTGTCTGCCGGACATGAGTCCCGCTATGCCGACCTGTATCGATATCTGCTAACCCTCCAGTGTCCCGTAGGCATGGATTTGGAACAGCGAACTGTCTTTATTCATAAGGCAGGCCCGTACCAACTCCAGCAGGGGGTTTTGTTCAAGAAGATGGCAGATGAGCGCTTATGCAGATGCCTGGAGGAATCAGAGGTACCAAGAATAGTGAGTGCGATGCATACAGAGGAGGCGGGTGGACACTATGCCACCAGGAACACGGTCACAAAGATTCTAAATGCGGGGTATTGGTGGCCGACCATGTTTAAGGATGTTCTCGATTACATCCGCAAGTGCGACAGTTGCCAGAGGACGGGGAGACCGACGCCTACAACACGCTGGCCCCTGACTCCCATCATGCCTCTAGCACCTTTCGAGAAGTGGGGCATTGACTTTGTAGGGCCGATACAACCAGTGACTAGAAGTACACGAAGGCGCTACATTCTGGTAGCAACGGACTACGCCACCAAAATGGTAGAGGCCAGGGCCACCAGAAGGGATGATGCTGCCACAGTGGCAGCCTTCTTGTTTGAGTCGATCATCACACGCTACGGATGTCCCTTAGAGCTAGTCAGCGACCGGGGCACGCATTTTCTGAATCAGATCATCGAAGATCTGACACGGTATTTCCACATCAAGCACCGGAAGACTACTCCATACAATCCCAAGGCAAATGGACTGACGGAGAAGTCCAATGGTCTGCTGTGTAAAATACTACTCAAGGTCACGGTGAATCACGCTCACGACTGGGATACGAAGCTAGCAGCCGCTCTATGGGCGTACCGGACAGCTGAGAAGATCACGACCAAACAGACACCATACTTTCTGGTGTATGGGCAACACCCGATCCTCCCGATCGAATTTGAAGTACCCACCCAACGAACGTTGGATTTGCAGAGGATGGGCGCAGAGGAGAGTCAGCTCTACAGGTTACAGGAGGTCACGCTGCTGGATGAGAGGAGACGAGACGCCGAAGATCGCACCAGGAAAATCCAGCTCCGCCGAAAGGAGAGATACGATAAAAAGATCAAACCGGTACTCCTGCAGGCGGGTGATTTGGCATTGCTCTACGACAGCAGGCATGCCAGATTCCCAGGCAAACTGCACCTAAGATAGATGGGACCTTACAGGGTTGTCGAAGTCTTCCCGAATGGATCCATCCAACTTGCGGACCTGGCCGGCGATTTGTTAGGCACCCGAGTGAACGGGTGGCGGTTGAAGAAATACCACCTGTGAGTGTTCGCGTGGGCGCTCACAATTGAGGAGGGGAGCATGTGGTACCCCACTTTTGGCAATTTTGAGGAAATTAAAACATTTTTGGAAAACTGTACCCTGGCAGCATTGTAAATAGCCTTCGGTACATCAAAACGGAGTGGATCCGGAAGATCGCGGGGATTCTCGAGGGATCTTCCGGAATCTGGGATTTGGGGTGCAGCAGTAAGGACAGGCACCACCCTCCCTGCGAGCTCTGCAGTTAGGACCCCTACGACGCAAGGCGCAAAACCCGCCTTCGGAGGTTGCGTCCGCGGCGGTAGGGAAATCCTCCATAATTAGGTCAACCCTCGGGCGCCTTGACCAAGTTAGGGTCCCGTTGGAA
The DNA here is from genome assembly GCA_037833965.1 of Marchantia polymorpha subsp. ruderalis. Classification (NCBI taxonomy): domain Eukaryota; kingdom Viridiplantae; phylum Streptophyta; class Marchantiopsida; order Marchantiales; family Marchantiaceae; genus Marchantia; species Marchantia polymorpha. Next base: position 4,196,930 of record AP031357.1, read on the forward strand.
AGAGCTCGACGCACAGATTCCAACGAGTCCAAGAACGCTTGGAACGGATGAGGACTTAGGGAGTTATCACTATTGGAAGAAACGGAGGCGGTCGCCTACGGCGGAAAGAGTTCGCCACCGGCGCGAGTTCCGCCTACGCGGAAGGGGGAATCAAGTTTTGTCCTATGCGCGGGCGAAGGCGTTCGCCTGTGCACAGGCGAAGTAGGGTTAGGGGAGGCGCGAAGTCCGCCTACGCACAGGCGCTCGCCTGTGCACAGGCGCTTCGGCGTCGGCGGAAAATCCGCCTTGGGCCCTAGAAATGCGCCTTGTGAGGTAGAACGTGTACGGCGCCTTCCGCGCCAGCGCAGCGCCGCGTACGGCGGAAGAGCCGCCAGAGTAATCAAATCGGTACGGACCATGCGGACGGCACGAGTGGATGCGCTCTTGGACGGACGGAGTTGCGGCGGCGGAAGCGCCGACGAAGAGACAAGGAACGGACAGATTGGACGGAGACGGTTGACCACGGTCAACGCCTTCCGCGCCAGCGCGACGCCGCGCACGGAATTCGCCTGCGCACAGGAGGATGTTCAAGTTCCGCGCCGGCGGAGCATCCGCCGAGGCTCCTGCCTGCGCACAGGCAGGAGTTGAACTTTTGTCCGACATGCGGACACACGCGTCAAGGCAGAGGGGGATTGGCCGAGGGGCGGTACGAACAAGTGTACCGCGCAAGGCGGAAAACTCGCCTTCGGCGCTACGCCCGCATGTCCGCGGGGTAATACGCTCGCGGAGTTCAAATCCGCCAATTCGAGCGTGAGAGTTTAATCGACGACGGCGGAGCGTGAAGCCGCGCGTGAGAGCGAAGACCGTTCCAGCGTACAGCCGGCGCGGCCATCAAGTGAGACGTTCTTCACGAGCAAGAGCCGACCATGACCTTCGACCGGGCGGCGGAGAACGTCCCATTCTTGAATTCGCGATTCCAATCTCTTGTGCGCGCTGCGCGCATCCATCTGCTGGCTGCGGAATTGTTTGACAGCGGCGGAGCTGGAACATTTTCCGCCATTGTCCATCGACCATCCCGGGAAGTATGTGCGGGAGAATGAGGTCGACACTGATGCAGAGGAGTCACCGACTTCTACCCCATCAAGGCGGAGGGACGAAGGGAGACACACTCCTGCAGCACGAGTGCCGCGGAAGCGGCGATGGAGGGAAGAGTCTGAAGAGGAGTAGCATCAAGAACCCTCTGCTCCCATTCGACCGCGGCCGCTGTGCGAGCCATACAGCCGGCCGAAGCAGAAGGCACGCAGACTGGTGTTACCAGCCGACAGTGCGGACACGGCGACGATTGCGACGGAGAAAGGAAGTGCGTCGCCAGAGAAGCATGAGGAAGCGCGGACGACCGCAGGAGCAACGGGCCACGCTGCAACCTCGACGGGAGAGAGGCCGCCTACGGGCCAAGGGCCTCCGGAGTTACCACGTGCGATGCGGACAGATGTTCCGTTTGCGCACAGACGAGCCTCCGCGGACGGACGAGCCTCCGCGGACATGCGATCACAAGTGGACGTGGATCTACGCTTACGCGTGGGAAGGAGCAGTCCGCCTGTGCACAGGCGCTCGCCTGTGCACAGGTCGCCTGTGCACAGGACACCTCCACACGTGCCGCCTGTGCACAGGCAAGAATCACCCCCGTTCCAACGTAGGAAGGGGAAGGAGCCAGCGGAAGAACCGCCTACGAGACACCGGCCCTCGGGGCCAGACCCTCCGGCGCACCACGCGCCGCAATTTGCGCCTTCGGCGCCAGGGCCTTCGAGCCGAGGAGATACGAGCAGGGAGCGTGCGGAGGCCGCACCATCGGCGGGAAGTCCGCCGATAGATGCGCCTTCGGCGGTAGGGCCTATAGGCCAAGGGACATCGGGCGAGCGGCCCCCGGCCATGTCGCCTTCGGCGATGGATGTCCGCGGCGCTACGCCTGCGGCGGACAAGGCGCCGGCAATTGCGCCTGCGCACGGGCCGGGCACGGCCCCCACGGACCGATCAAGGGAGCAGCAACAGACGGAGGAGCGGAGTGACTGTCCGCGGGATGAAATTTCGATGCGCGATGCGCAATCAAACCCCGCGCAGCCACCCTCCGCTCGATCGCCTTCGGCGGCGGGCGACGGCGGCAGAGAGGACGCGGTAGACAACCAACAAGCGAGCGACGGGGATGCCGCACGGGTACATTCGCCTTCCGCCTTAGACATTTTGGCGACGAGCAGCGAGGCTGCAGCCGTGCCTTCGCAGGCAGCACACGTCGACGACGTGCAGCCCCACTCGGGGCAGTCGCCGACGCAATCAATGGCGACTGAAATTCTCCACTCGGATGATGACGACGGAGGCTCCACGGAAGAAATGTCAGGAGCAGAAGACACCGAGGAGGAGGAGGAGGAAATTGTTGGAGCGCCGGCGGCGGCGCTCTCTGAGCAGGTGATTCCGTTGCTGAGGTACTTGGATCGCAAGGTCGATAAATACGCCGACCCACTCCAGCCGGGATCTTACATCGAGTTAGTGCGCAGGCGGACTCGCACTAAAGTCCACACCAGCAAGCTATTAGCTAGAGTGGACCAGGAGTTGAGGGAATTGAAGGAGAAGCATGCATGCTTGTGGGGTCAGTATAAGCTTAATCAGAAATTCTACAAGCACTCCGAGAAGATGAAGGATGAGAAACTGGACGAGCTCACCAAGGAGCAGGTGAAGGTCAAGGAAGCACTCATTTCTGAGCAGGCCCAGAATCGGATTTTGTCAGAGGAGCTCGTGCGACAGACGCGGTTGTTGGAACAATGTCAGCTCGCACGGCAGGCGGATGAAGAGTTAATCCGCAGGTTACAGTCAGAGTGTGGCGAATTGAGAGCGCAACGTGCTGAAGCCGAATCGCAATTAGTGATAATTGAAGAGGATCGCAGGAAGGAGGCGGATCGCACGAAGGTGGAGACGGCGAGGCGAGTCGCCCACTGTCTCAAGGGCTACGCCCACTGGGAAGTGAAGGCGCAGGAGAAACTCACACTGCGTGAGTTTGAATTACGCGTAGCCGGGTTGTTGTCAGGCGACAGTAGGAGTCGGAGGAAGGTAGCAAAGAAGCTCGATGCCTTTCTGTCGAAGGCACAGGATACCATGTCCGCCCTCGAAGTGGAGGTGTCCGCGGCGTTGCAGCGTTTGGGACTGCGCAGTCGAGCGGAAGATTGGCAGGGTAGGGAGTTAGTGCGCGGCAGTCGGCCGCGCAGGAGACGTAGTACAGGTTCCGCGGAGTGTAGTGTAGCGTGGTTCCGTGCAGGCGTGTAACGTAGTGCAGTGTAGTGCTAGTAGGACTTAGAAGGTATAAAATAGTTCTAGGCGTTTTGCCTGGGGTTCTTTCCCATCAGAAGTATAGATCAGGAATCCATTTCCTTTGCGTGTTTGTGTCCTTGAGTTCTGTCACCACGCACGAGGAGTTGCAACTTAGCGTTCCGCATTTTGTAGCTGAAGGCCTTCGGCCGAATGTTCAGAGCTAGTACATTGGTTAGAGACTTGAGTAGTTCGGATCTGTACCTGCGGGTGACTGCCGATGCTTAGAGCCAGTGACTAGTTAGATACTTGAACAGTTTCGCCCCTACACCTTCGAGTGTTTCTTTCTGATTGTACTCCTTTGGGATTTTTCCCCTGAATGCCAAAGTGAAGTTTTGCTACTTCGTGTAAGCCTTGGTTGTAAATTCAGGTTACGCTGCAGCAGGTGCCTTGAGGGTAACCCCTGTAGTATTTCTGGGAATGACAAGTGCCTGAGAATTCAAACTCTTCAATAGACTGTTGTTGCGTTACTGGAATGTTTCTCAGTGAGTCCTTCAGTGCGGACCCGTGTTCTCTGCGCGTTTTGTGAGTTGAGAGTGTTGTTCACCGCGTATGAGTGACTTCGATCCGAAGTAGGCAGTCCAAACCGGGTTTCCTACACTAGCAGCAAGCTAGTGGAAGTGTTGTAAAAGCCGGAGTTGGAAGTCACTGCCCGCAGCTTCGCCGAGTGTGCCCGTGAGAGACTTCCCCCTTGAAATCTTGAGTAGAGGTCCTAACGGATCTCTGGGTTGTGTTTCTGTAGTTTCAGGTGTGTGTGTGTGTGTTACGCTGCACTGTGCGACCTCCGAGTGCGCTCCGAGTGGACACTTGCAGTATTTCTAGGAGTGACAGTCGCCTGAGAATTCAAACTCCTCAATAGTCTGTTAAAACGTGACACTTTGTACCCTGTGTGTTCCTCTGTCCCTGTGGGTTCGACCTTTCTACCACTATATTGCAGTTTTAGCCTTTTGTGGGTTATTACAGAGTGACTTCGATCCGAAGTAGGCAGTCCAAACCGGGTTTCCTACACTAGCAGCAAGCTAGTGGAAGTGTTGTAAAAGCCGGAGTTGGAAGTCACTACCCGCAGCTTCGCCGAGTGTGCTCGCGAGAGACTTTTCCCCCCTGAAATCTTGAGTAGAGGTCCTAACGGATCTCTGGGTTGTGTTTCTGTAGTTTCAGGTGTGTGTGTGTGTGTGTGTGTGTTACGCTGCACTGTGCGACCTCCGAGTGCGCTCCGAGTGGACACTTGCAGTATTTCTGGGAGTGACAGTTGCCTGAGAATTCAAACTCCTCAATAGTCTGTTAAAACGTGACACTTTGTACCCTGTGTGTTCCTCTGTCCCTGTGGGTTCGACCTTTCTACCACTATATTGCAGTTTTAGCCTTTAGTGGGTTATTACAGTTGTTCAAGAAGATGGCAGATGAACGCTTGTGCAGGTGCCTGGAGGAATCAGAGGTCCCAAGAGTAGTAAGTGCGATGCATACTGAGGAGGCGGGTGGACACTATGCCACCCGGAACACAGTCACAAAGATTGTAAATGCGGGGTATTGGTGGCCGACCATGTTTAAGGATGTTCTCGATTACATCCGCAAATGCGATAGTTGCCAGAGGACGGGGAGACCAACGCCTATAACACGATGGCCCCTGACTCCCATCATGCCTCAAGCACCTTTTGAAAAGTGGGGCATCGACTTTGTAGGGCCGATACAACCAGTGACTAGGAACACATGAAGGCGCTACATTCTGGTAGCTACGGACTACGCCACCAAAATGGTGGAGGCCAAGGCCACGAGGAAAGATGATGCAGCCACAGTAGTAGCCTTCTTGTTCGAGTCGATCATCACGCGTTACGGGTGTCCTCTAGAGATCGTCAGCAACCGGGGCACGCACTTTTTTTTTTTTTTTTTTTCACGCACTGAACCAGATAATCGAAGATCTTACACGGTATTTCCACATCAAGCACCGGAAGACTACCCCATACAATCCCAAGGCGAGTGGATTGACAAAGAAGTCCAATGGTCTGTTGTGTAAAATACTACTCAAAGTCACGGTACACCACGCTTACGACTGGGATACGAAGTTAGCAGCCGCTCTATGGGCGTACCGGACAGCTGAGAAAATTACGACCAAACAGACACCATACTTTCTAGTGTATGGTCAGCACCCGATCCTCCCGATCGAGTTCGAAGTACCCACCCAACGAACGTTGGATTTACAGAGGATGAGCGCAGAGGAGAGTCAGCTCTACAGATTACAGGAGGTCATGCTGCTGGAAGAGAGGAGACGAGAAGCCGAGGAACGCACCAGGAGAATTCAGCTCCGCCGGAAGGAGAGATACGATAAGAAGATCAAACCCGTACTCCTGCTGAAGGGTGATTTGGCACTGCTCTACGACAGCAGGCATGCCCGATTCCCAGGCAAACTGCACCTAAGATGGATGGGACCTTACAGGGTTGTCGAAGTCTTCTCGAATGGATCCATCCAACTTGCGGACCTGGCCGGCAATTTGTTAGGCACCCGAGTGAATGGGTGGCGGTTGAAGAAATACCACATGTGAGTGTTCGCGTGGGCGCTCACAATTGAGGAGGGGAGCATGTGGTTCCCCACTTTTGGTAATTTTGAGGAAATTCAAACATTTTTGGAAAACTTTACCACGGCAGCAGTATAAATAGCCTTCGGTGCATCAAAATAGAGTGAATTCGGAAGATCGCAGAGATTCTCGAGGGACCTCGTAGAATCTAGGAGTTGGGTTGTGGTACCCCACTTTTGGCAATTTTGAGGAAATTAAAACATTTTTGGAAAACTGTACCCTGGCAGCATTGTAAATAGCCTCCGGTACATCAAAACAGAGTGAATCCGGAAGATCGCGGGAATTCTCGAGGGATCTTGTAGAATCTGGGATTTTGGGTGCAGCAGTAAGGTCAGGCACCACCCTCCCTGCGAGCTCTGCAGTTAGGAGTTCTACGGCGCAAGGCGCAAAACCCGCCTTTGGAGGTTGCGTCCGCGGCTGTAGGGAAACCCTCCCTAATTAGGTCAACCCTCGGGCGCCTTGACCACGTTAGGATCCCGTTGGAAAGAGCTCGACGCGCTGATTCCAACGAGCCCAAGAACGCTCGGAACAGATGAGGACTTAGGGAGTTATCGCTATTGGAAGAAACGGAGGCGGTCGCCTACGGCGGAAGGATTTCGCCACGGGCGCGAATTCCGCCTACGCGGAAGGGGGAATCAAGTTTTGTCCTATGCACGGACGAAGGCGTTCGCCTGTGCACAGGCGAAGTAGGGTTAGGGAAGGCGCAAAGTCCGCCTACGCACAGGCGTTCGCCTGTGCACAGGCACTTCGGCGTCGGCGGAAAATCCGCCTTCGGCCCTAGAAATGCGCCTTGTGAGGTAGAAAGTGTACGGCGCCTTCCGCGCCAGCGCGGCGCCGCGTACGTCGGAAGAGCCGCCAGGGTAATCCAATCGGTACGGACCATGCGGACGGCACGGGTGGATGCGCTCTTGGACGGACGGAGTTGCGGCGGCGGAAGCGCCGACGGAGAGACAAGGAACGGACAGACTGGACAGAGACGGCTGACCACGGTCAACGCCTTCCGCGCCAGCGCAGCGCCGCGGACGGAATTCGCCTGCGCACAGGCGAACGCCTGTGCACAGGAGGATGAAGTTCCGCACCGGCGGAGGATCCGCCGAGGCTCCTGCCTGCGCACAGGCAGGAGTTGAATTTTTGTCCGACATGCGGACACACGCGTCAAGGCAGAAGGAGATTGGCCGAGGGACGGTACGAACAAGTGTACCGCGCAAGGCGGAAAACTCGCCTTCGGCGCTACGCCCCCATGTCCGCAGGGTGACACGCTCGCGGAGTTCAAATCCGCCAATTCGAGCGTGAGAGTTTAATCGACGACGGCGGAGCGTGAAGCCGCGCGTGAGAGCGAAGACCGTTCCAGCGTACAGCCGGCGCGGCCATCAAGTGAGACGTTCTTCACGACCAAGAGCCGACCATGACCTTCGACCGGGCGGCGGAGAACGTCCCATTCTTGAATTTGCGATTCCAATCTCTTGTGCGCGCTGCGCGCATCCATCTGCTGGCTGCGGAACATTCTCGACGTCGTCGCACAGGAGATTTCTTGTTGATTGAGGGAGAAGTGAGTGCGCGTGATTTGGAATTGAGAGCGATTAGAGTTTGCCGAGAGAGAAAGAAACGCGGGCAGTGCGGAAGTAGAATGAGCGGGCGAGCGAACCCCAGGAACGCAATGACGAGACCGAGCAGATTGCGGATGGTGCCACTTCGCCTGCCGCAGAACGGGCTGCGCGCTTTCGAAGAGCGCTTAATAGCAAGAAAGCTCGATTTCTTGCTATGGGGATGGAATTACATCTGTGCGAATATGGTGCGCGAGTGGCTAGAGCCACAGGGACCACCCTCGCGCGGATTGCGTCCGCATGTTGATCGGTGGACAGTCCAAGATTGGGCGCAGGCGTTGGGAAGATGTGCTGGCATGCCAGGGCATCTCCTTTTCGACAGCGAGAGCATCAAGGTGACCAAACAAGAAGAGGCGCAATTTGTGGAGCTGTTCAAGACCGGGAGGTCTACCAAGAATGGGTACAGGACTCGTGATTACAAGGATCGATTTCGCCGGACTTTGTCCGCGGCGCTGATGCAATTACTGCAGCCGCACCGCGCCTGCTACATCACATTGTGGCAGGTCTCTTTTGTGGAGTGCGTCATCGAGGGAACTCCAATTCACAGGGCGAGCATCCTGCACAGGGTGATGCGACAGCACGCGTTTGAGGAAAAGGGGGGAACTCTAAACCATCTTTCTCCTTTCCTCATCAATTTTTATCGATAGCGGAATTGTTTGACACATTTTCCGCCATTGTCCATCGACCATCCCGGGAAGTATGTGCGGGAGAACGAGGTCGACACTGATGCGGAGGAGTCACCGACTTCTACCCCATCAAGACGGAGGGACGAAGGGAGACACACTCCTGCAGCGCGAGTGCCGCGGAAGCGGCGATGGAGGGAAGAGTCTGAAGAGGAGCAGCATCAAGAACCCTCTGCTCCCGTTCGACCGCGGCCGCTGTGCGAGCCATACAGCCGGCCGAAGCAGAAGGCACGCAGACTGGTGTTACCAGCTTACAGTGCAGACACGGCGACGATTGCGACGGAGATAGGAAGTGCGTCGCCAGAGAGGCGAGAGGAAGCAAGGACGACCGCAGGAGCAACGGGCCACGCTGCAACCTCGTCGGGAGAGAGGCCGCCTACGGGCCAAGGGCCTCCGGAGTTACCACGTGCGATGCGGACAGATGTTCCGTTTGCGCACAGGCGAACCTCCGCGGACGGACGAGCCTCCGCGGATCGGCGAACACAAGTGGACGTGGATCTACGCTTACGCGTGGGAAGGAACAGTCCGCCTGTGCACAGGCGCTCACCTGTGCACAGGTCGCCTGTGCACAGGACACCTCCACACGTGCCGCCTGTGCACAGGCAAGAATCACCCCCGTTCCAACGTAGGAAGGGGAAGGAGCCGGCGGAAGAACCGCCTACGAGACACCGGCCCTCGGGGCCAGACCCTCCGGCGCACCACGCGCCGCAATTCGCGCCTTCGGCGCCAGGGCCTTCGAGCCGAGGGGATACGAGCAGAGAGCGTGCGGAGGCCGCACCATCGGCGGGAAGTCCGCCGATAGATGCGCCTTCGGCGGTAGGGCCTATAGGCCAAGGAACATCGGGCGTGCGGCCCCCGGCCATGTCGCCTTCGGCGATAGATGTCCGTGGCGCTACGCCTGCGGCGGACAAGGCGCCGGCAAATGCGCCTGCGCACGGGCCGGGCACAGCCCCCACGGACCGATCAAGGGAGCAGCAGACGGAAGAGCGGAGTGACTGTCCGCGGGATGAAATCTCGATGCGCGATGCGCAATCCAACCCCGCGCAGCCACCCTCCGCTCAATCGCCTTCGGCGGCGGACGACGGCGACAGAGAGAACGCGGTAGGCAATCAACAAGCGAGCGACGGTGATGCCGCTCGGGTACATTCGCCTTCCGCCTTAGACATTTTGGCGACGAGTAGCGAGGCTGCAGCCGTGCCTTCGCAGGCAGCACACGTCGACGACGTGCAGCCCCACTCGGGGCAGTCGCCGACGCAATCAATGGCGACTGAAATTCTCCACTCGGATGATGACGACGGAGGCTCCACGGAAGAAATGTCAGGAGCAGAAGACACCGAGGAGGAGGAGGAGGAAATTGTTGGAGTGCCGGCGGCGGCGCTCTCTGAGCAAGTGATTCCGTTGCTGCGGTACTTGGATCGCAAGGTCGATAAATACGCCGACCCACTCCAGCCGGGATCTTACATCGAGTTAGTGCGCAGGCGGACTCGCACTAAAGTCCACACCAGCAAGCTATTAGCTAGAGTGGACCAGGAGTTGAGGGACTTGAAGGAGAAGCATGAGTGCTTGTGGGGTCAGTACAAGCTTAATCAGAAGTTCTACAAGCACACCGAGAAGATGAAGGATGAGAAACTGGGCGAGCTCACCAAGGAGCAGGTGAAGGTCAAGGAAGCACTCGATTCTGAGCAGGCCCAGAATCGGATTTTGTCAGAGGAGCTCGTGCGACAGACGCGGTTGTTGGAACAATGTCAGCTCGTGTAATAACCCACCAAAGGCTAAAACTGCAGTATGGTGGTAAAAAGATCGAACCCACAGGGACAGAGGCAACACACAGAGTAAAAGTGTCACATTTAACAGACTTTTGGTAGAGTTTGAATTCTAGGCGACTGTCACTCCCAGAAATACTGCAGTGCTCTACTCGGAGGCTCGACTCGGAGGAGGATCTCAACTCGGAGGATGCTCGGAGGATGCACGGTACAGCTTGGTCACTCAACACACACACACACACCTGAAACTGGCAAAAAGCACAACTCGGAGGTCGGTCAGGACCTCCGCTTCGGATTTCAGGAGGAAAGTGTCTCGCAAGTTCACTCAGAGGTTCTGCAGGAAGTGCCTCCCACTCCGGCTTTTACTGCCCTTCCGCCAGGAACTAGCGGGGGTACCCGGACTGGACTTCTCACTTCGGAACGAAGCCTCTACGTACGCCGTGGACGTCACCCTCGACTATCACACAAAACGCAGGGAGTGCAGACCCGACTGAGAACTTACTGAAAACACGATCCAGTAACACACACACAACCTGAATTACAAACCAAGGTTTACACGAAGTAATGAAACTTCACATTGGCATTCAGGGGAAACTTCCCGTAGGAGTACAATCAGGATATGTCACTCGAAGGAGTAAGGGGGAACTGTTCAAGTATCTAACTCGCAGCCGGCTCTGAGTATCAGAAATCACCCGCAGGTGCAGATCCGCACTACTCAAGTCTCTAACCGGGTACTAGCTCTGAACATTCAGCCGAAGGCCTTCAACTACAACATACGGTAACTTCGCTATGCTGCAGCTTCTCTACGTGGTGCCAGGACCAAAACGCACAAACACGCCAAGAAAGTGAGTTCCTGATCTGCACTTCCGAAACTGGAAGAGTCCCAAGGCAAAACGCCTTGATCTACTTTATACTCTCAAAAGATCCTAACTAGCACTACGCTATCCTATCTACCACTCGCAGCATCTGCGCGAAACCAAACTACTCTACTGCACTCAGCAGATCCGGTGCTGCGCCTCCTGCGCGCCGGACTGCTCCGCGTACTATCTCTACCTTGCCAGTCTTCCGACCGGCTGCGTAACCCCAGGCGTCGGAGTGCTGCAGTGACTTCCGACTGCAAGTGCGCCATAGTGTCGCGCGCACCCGACAAGAAAGTTTCTAATTTTCTTGCCACTCGCCGCCGACTCCGACTGTCACCTTCCGTCAATGCCGCCGCCCGAAGCTCGAACTCCCGGAGTGTAACCCTCTCTTGAGCTGCCACCTCCCAATGGGTGTATCCGTTTAGACAACGAGTCACCCGTGCCGCCAACTCTCCTCGTGCCCTGCAGCTGCTCTCCACCTCTGCCAGCTGCATTTCTAAATCCGCACGTTGTGTCCTCAAATCCGAGCACTCGGTTTGCAAGTTGCACAACAACTCCTCATCCTCCTTCCGGGCTCTTTGACTTTCCTCTAAGGCGCGCGTCTGGCGCGCAAGCTCGGCTGCTAGGACTTCGTTCTGTCTCCGCTCCTCCTGCAGTTCCGACTCGATCTTTGCCCGTATTAGTTCGGCCTCCGCCTGACTCTTCGTCGCCGCATCCTCCTTCTGCTGCTGCAAGGCTTGGTACAGCTTCTGGGTGACCGCCAGGTGTTGTCGGAGGGCGGTGTTCCTATCCACATATACTCCGCATCTAGAGGCCCACCTTGCCACCTTGCTCCTCGTCCTTCGCCTGATTGTCTCCACATAAGACTGCGGTTTTAAGGCACTTGCGTATTTGGATGTCTTGCGATCCAGATATCGCAGGAGTGGAACTATCTGTTCGCACAGCACCCCTGTTGGCGTTTTCTGCACCGAATCCTCTTCTTGCTCTTCCGAGCTCGTCTCATCCTCAGTCTCGAGGATCTCAGTCGCCACTGAATCCCTTGGCGACTCCCTGGAACTGTGGCGCGCAGCAGCTTCTGCTGCGACTGCTGCTCCACTGCCTGCTAAAATATCCAGGGCAGTGGGAGATCCCACTGCTTGAGCCCCTGTTCCGGCTCGATCTTCGGTTTGTGAAGGGGTCGACGCCGCAGTGACTTTTGTCACTCTTGCACCGCCCGCTTCTGCTGCCTGTCCTTCCGGCGCAATCTGCGCGGAAGGTGTCCTTGCTGAAGGTGCGTCCGCCGAAGGCGTCCGCACACTGGTCGTTGGCCCCATCCGTCTCGCAGTCGGCGAATCCGGCTGACTCTCTGTTGTCCGACTCGCAGTCGGCCGACCAGCAGTTGTCCGACTGGGAGTCGGATACACCCTGCGCGTCTTGACTCCACTTGGCCTGCTTGTTGGGGGCGTTCTTCCAGAAGTGCCTTCCGCCGAAGACGACCCTCTGAGGATTGTTGGCTCGTCAGCCAAACTCTCTTCCGTTTCCGGCCTGCTGTCCGGTTCAACGCGCCGTTCAGTTGGCCTTCCTTCCGTCTGTCGACCTTCAGTCATCCGACTCGCAGTCGGCCGGCTGTCAGTCCGTCCATCTCCTCCCGAAGGCCGTGGTGCCTTCTGTGCAGAGGTTTCTGCCGTCTTCCCTAGAACCTGAGCGATTATCTCTTCCTGTGTGAGATTCCGCCGGGTCGGAGTTCGCCTGGTCTCCTCAGTAACAGTTGGCATCCTGCGTGCCCTCTGTTTTGGTCGACTATGAGGCTCGGGGGTGGGCCGACCACGAGTCGGCGCAGCTGGTACTTCCGGCTGCCTGTCCTCAGGTCTCTCATCCCACTTCCGCTTGCGCGGAATGCGCTCACTTCGACGTTCTTCTGCTGCTCTGGCTGGAGCCGGAGCCGGAGGCGTACTGGCAGGTTCCTCGTCCGGATCCGTGTCTACTTCGGCCTCCCTCGAATATCTACCTGGATAAGACCGGCTCAGCTGCGGAAACCGAGTTTTCTCAGCATTCGTCAAACATCCCATCGCCCGGTAAAACACGATTAAGTAAGGCGATAGATGATTGAGCGTTCCTCCCCTCTCTTCTTGCGCATGTTGGCGCGTCACCTTCCACAGGAGCCGTGCCCAATGCACCGGAGCTCCTGACAACACTAGCTCCACGAACTCTACCTGCCAACCATGCATGTAAGCGGTCTTGGTCGGCTGCAATATCTGCAGCAATGCTGTCGCGACATTTCTCCGCAATCGATCCTTGTAATCCCGAGTCCGGAAACCGTTCTTGGGATGTCTGGCCACTTTGAAGAGCTCATTGTAAGAGACTTCTTCCTCCTGGGACACCTTCACGCTATCGGCCTCGAAGAGGAGATCCCCTTCCTCGCCGGCACACCTGCCCAACACCTGCGCCCAATTGCAAATTTCCCATCTCTCTGGGTGTGGGCGAAATCCGCGAGAAGGCTTGTGTCTCTCTTGCAGATACTCGCGCACCATCTCCGGACACGTCCAATTCCACCCCCAGAGGAGAAAATCGAGCTTCAGCCTCGTCAGCACATCTTGAAATGCGCGTAGACCGATCTGCGGCACCCTGAGTGGAGACACTCGCAGTTGGGGAACCTTCGACATTGCGTTGCCTGCACACACAAACGTTCTTTCGCTCACTCTCTCACAATCGCCACTGCGCGTCGGCCACTCAAGCACTGACTGCTCACTCTCTCTGCGCTCGTTCAAGATCGCTACTCCCAATTCTTTCGAGGTCCGCCAAGATCCTTGTGCAACTCGTCTCCGCACTCTCTACTCTCACTGCAGGTCGCTCCGCCCTTGCGCGTAATCTTGGAACTGGAAATTGCAAAGTCAAGAATGAGAGAATGAGACTGGAGCGCAGTCTTTTCTTCTCCGATTTCAAGAACGTCCAACGTTCTTACTGGTTGCAACGTACGCAGCCGGCTATACGGCTTAACGGTTCGCCCTTTGCATGCGCGAATTCACGTCTCCGCCTTGCGCGCATTCGCATGCTTAAACGTTGAATTCTCCCGCCGCCGCCACCTTCCGGACTCGAGTCCGCTGCAGGGTATACGTCGGCCCTGTTGTCTTTTCCTAACCCGCCCTTCTCCGGAGGCGTGTCGCCGCTGGTGCGTTCATTATCCGTCGGCGCCTTGCTGGAGGCGCACATCCAGCCGGAGCGAATTACGCCGGCGCGCAGTCGTACCGCCTATTTTGTCCTTTATGCCTCGTCCGTTGCTGCCAGCGCATATCCGTCAGCGCAACTCGTGCCAGCGCATCCGGCCGTCAGCGCCACGTCGGAGGCGTACATCCGACCGGCGCTTTCCTTCCATGAACAGCCGCCAAAGGCGCTTCCGACTCTGAGTTGGTTTCCTCCTGTGAGCGCGTGATTCCGCCGAAGGCGCATCGCCGAGGGCGTACGGGAATCCTTTCCGGCTGTGAACCCTAGCGCGAACGGCGCATGTCCGGCTACGAGTTTTCCGACGCTCATAACTTCTCCATTCCTGATCCATCTCCGGCGCTCTTGGGCTCGTTAGAACGAGCGTCCCGAGCTCTTTCTAATGCAACTTCAACCAACTGGATCTACCGTGTATCCCGATTGTTATGAAGGTTTTCCCTTTCCGCGCTAGCGGCGCTTCGCCGAAGGCGCACTCATGGTCGGATGCCTTTAGAGGTCCGGGCCCTTCTCCTGACGTCTTTAGCAAAACCTCCTCCTGAGGTGTCTGCGCCGGAAGCGTAGCTTCCTTGTACGCTAGAGGCGCGTGAGTAGAGACACCTCAAAAAGAAGTCTTTGCCGAAGGCGCCGAAGACGTTGGCGTTGGTACATCCGACTACGTGATTCTTTGTGCCCTCGTGACGATCTCATCAATCCACTCTATTTAGCGTACCCTTCTCTAGCTACAAACACTGCTTTGGTACTAGTTTTCTAAAATTGTTTAAATTCTGCAAAAAAAACAAAAAGTGTGTTACCACAGCTCGCACGGCAGGCGGATGAAGAATTAATCCGCAGGTTACAGTCAGAGTGTGGCGAATTGAAAGCGCAACGTGCTGAAGCTGAATCGCAATTAGTGATGATCGAAGAGGATCGCAGGAAGGAGGCGGATCGCACGAAGGTGGAGACGGCGAGGCGAGTCGCCCACTGTCTCAAGGGCTACGCCCACTGGGAAGTGAAGGCGCAGGAGAAACTCACACTGCGTGAGTTTGAATTGCGCGCAGCCGGGTTGTTGTCAGGCGACAGTAGGAGTCGGCGGAAGGTAGCAAAGAAGCTTGAAGCCTTTCTGTCGAAGGCACAGGATACCATGTCCGCCCTCGAGGGGGAGGTGTCCGCGGCGTTGCAGCGATTGGGACTGCGCAGTCGAGCGGAAGAGTGGCAGGGTAGGGAGTTAGTGCGCGGCAGTCGGCCGCGCAGGAGACGTAGTACAGGTTCCGCGGAGTGTAGTGTAGCGTGGTTCCGTGCAGGCGTGTAGCGTAGTGCAGTGTAGTGCTAGGTAGGACTTAGAAGGTATAAAATAGTTCCAGGCGTTTTGCCAGGGGTTCTTTCCCATCAGAAGTGCAGATCAGGAACCCATGTCCTTTGCGTGTTTGTGTCCTTGAGTTCTGTCACCACGCACGAGGAGTTACAACTTAGCGTTCCGCATTTTGTAGCTGAAGGCCTTCGGCCGAATGTTCAGAGCTAGTACATTGGTTAGAGACTTGAGTAGTTCGGATCTGTACCTGCGGGTGACTGCCGATGCTCAGAGCCAGTGACTAGTTAGATACTTGAACAGTTTCGCCCCTACACCTTCGAGTGTTTCTTTCTGATTGTACTCCTTGGGATTTTTCCCCTGAATGCCAAAGTGAAGTTTTGCTACTTCGTGTAAGCCTTGGTTGTAAATTCAGGTTACGCTGCAGCAGTTGCCTTGAGGGTAACCCCTGTAGTATTTCTGGGAATGACAAGTGCCTGAGAATTCAAACTCTTCAATAGACTGTTGTTGTGTTACTGGAATGTTTCACAGTGAGTCCTTCAGTGCGGACCTGTGTTCTCTGCGCGTTTTGTGAGTTGAGAGTGTTGTTCACCGCGTATGAGTGACTTCGATCCGAAGTAGGCAGTCCAAACCGGGTTTCCTACACTAGCAGCAAGTTAGTGGAAGTGTTGTAAAAGCCGGAGTTGGAAGTCACTGCCCGCAGCTTTGCCGAGTGTGCTCGCAAGAGACTTTCCCCCTGAAATCTTGAAGTAGAGGTCCTAACGGATCTCTGGGTTGTATTTCTGTAGTTTCAGGTGTGTGTGTGTGTGTGTGTTACGCTGCACTGTGCGACCTCCGAGTGCGCTCCGAGTGGAGACTTGCAGTATTTCTGGGAGTGACAGTCGCCTGAGAATTCAAACTCATCAATAGTCTGTTAAACGTGACACTTTGTACCCTGTGTGTTCCTCTGTCCCTGTGGGTTCGACCTTTCTACCACTATATTGCAGTTTTAGCCTTTAGTGGGTTATTACATGGGTGCAGCGTCAAGGAAGGGTACCACCCTCCCTGCGAGCTCTGAAGGTATGATCCCTTCGGCACAAGGCGCAAAATCCGCCTTTGGCGCTGCGCCCTCGGCGGTAGGGAAATCCTTCATATTTAGGTCAACCCCCAAACGCCTTGACTTAGTTAGGGTCTCGTTGGAAAGAGCTCAACGCGCTGATTCTAACGAGCCCAAAAACGCCACAAACGGATGAGGACTCCGGGAGTTATGAAGGTTGTAAAATACTCAACTTTCCGCCTGCGCACAGGCGAAGAAGGTTTTGTCCTATGCGCGGACAAAGGAAGTTCGCGTGCGCACAGGCAAAATAGGGTTTTGATGTAGGCGCGAAGTTCGCCTACGCACAGGCGTCCGCTTGTGCACAGGCACTCCGGCGTCGGCGGGAAATCCGCCTTCGGCCCTAGAAATGCGCCTTCGGAGGTAGAAATTGTACGGCGCCTTCTGCGCCAGCGCAACGGCGCGGACGAGCAAGGAGCCGCCAGAATAGTAAAATCCGTACGGACCGTACGGACGGTACGGACGGGACGGATGGATGCTCTCGTGGTCGGGCGGAGTTGCGGCGGCGAGCGCGCCGACGGAGAGACAAGGAACGGACAGTCTGGGGGGGGGGAGGCTGTTGACCGCGGTCAACGCCTTCCGCGCCAGCACATCGACGCGGACGGACTTCGCCTGCGCACAGGCGGGTGAAGTTCCGCGCCGGCGGAGAATCGCCGAGGAGTCCGCCTGCGCACATGCGGGAGTTGAACTTTTGTC
Source organism: Marchantia polymorpha subsp. ruderalis (assembly GCA_037833965.1). Lineage (NCBI taxonomy): Eukaryota > Viridiplantae > Streptophyta > Marchantiopsida > Marchantiales > Marchantiaceae > Marchantia > Marchantia polymorpha. Next base: position 4,214,015 of record AP031357.1, read on the forward strand.
CGACGTGCGGACACGCGCCGGGGCAGAGGAGGATTGGCTGAGCAGCGGTACGAACGAGTGTACCGCGCAAGGCGGAAAAGACGCCTTCGGAGATGCGCACCCATGTCCGCGGCGTAGTACGCTCGCGGAGTTCAAATTCGCCAATTCGAGCGTGTGAGTTAAATCGGCGTCGGCGGAGCGTGAAGCCGCGCGTGAGAGAGGAGACCGTTTTAGCGTAGAGCCGGCGCGGCCATCATTTGAGTCGACCCTCACGGGCAAGAGCTGACCATGACCTTCGACCGGGAGGCGGAGAGCGTCCCATTCTTGAATTCGCGATTCCATTTTCTAGTGCGACCTGCGCGCGTCCATCTGCTAGCTGCTAAGCATTCCCGACATCGCCGCGCAGAGGATTACTTGGTGATTGAGAGAGAAGTGAGTGCGCGTGATTTGGAATTGAGTGAGATTAGAGTTGGCCGAGGAAGCAAGGAGCTTGAGCGGAGCAGAAGGAGAATTAGCGAACAGGCGAATTCCAAGAACGCAATGTCGAGACTGAGCCGATTGCGGATGCTGCCGCTCCGACTGCCATAGAACGGGCTGCGCGCTTACGAGGAACTGCTGATAGCAAGAAAGCTCGATTTCTTGCTATGGGGATGAAACCACATTTGTGTGGATATGATGCACGAGTGGCTAGAACCAAAGAGACCACCTTCGCGCGGATTGCGTCCGCATGTCGATCGGTGGACAGTCCAAGATTGGGCGCAAGCATTAGGGAGGTGTGCCGGCATCCCAGGACACCTCCTCTTTGATAGTGAGAGCGTCAAGGTGTCTAAGCAGGACGACGCGCAATTTGTGGAGTTGTTCAAGCGGGAGAAGTCTACCAAGAATGGGTACAAGACCCGCGATTACAAGGATCGCTTCCGCCGAACTGTGGCTACGGCGCTGCTCCAATTACTGCAGCCACACCGCGCCTGCTACATCACATTGTGGTAGGTCTCTTTTGTGGAGTGCATCATCGAGGGAGCTCCAATTCACTGGGTGAGCATCCTGCATAGAGTGATGCGACAGCACGCTTTTGAGGAGAAGGGGGGAACTCTGAATCATCTCTCTCCTTTCCTGATCAATTTTTATCGGCAGCGGAATTGTTTGACCGCGGCGGAGCTTGCTCGTTTTCCGCCGTTGTCCGTCGACCATCCTGGAAAGTATGTGCGGGACAACGAGGTCGACACTGACGCAGAGAAGTCGCCGACTTCCACTCCGCCAAGGCGGAGGGACGAAGGAAGAAACACTCCCGCAGCAAGGGTGCCGCGGAAGCGGCGATGGAGAGAGGAGTCCGAAGAGGAGCAGCATCAAGAACCCACTACTCCCATTCGGCAGCGGCCGTTGCACGAAGTGTGCAGCCGGCCAAAGCAGAAGGCGCGCAGGCTTGTGTTACCAGCCAGCAGCGCGGACACGGCGACGATTGCCATGGAGAAAGGAAGTGCATCGCCAGAGAAGAGCGAGGGAGCGCGGACGTCGGCAGGAGCAACGGACCACGCTGCACCTTCGACGGACGAGAGGCTGCCTACGGGCCAAGGGCCTCCGGAGTTACCACGTGCGTTGCGGACGGGTGTTCCGCCTGCGCACAAGCGAGCCTCGACGGAAAGGCAACCCCAAGCGGACGTGGACCTACGCCTACGAGTAAGAATAGACAGTCCGCCTGTGCACATCCCGCCTGTGCACAAGCGGGATTCACCCCCATTCCAACGTAGGAAGGGGAAGGAGCCGGCGGAAGATCCGCCTACGGGTCACGGGCCTTTGGGACCAGACCCTCCGGCGCCCAACGCGCCGCGATTTGCGCCTTCGGCGCCAGGGCCTTCGGGCCAACGAGATGCGAACAGGGAGCGTGCGGAGGCCGCACATTCCAGTAACACACCATAACAGTCTATTGAAGAGTTTGAATTCTTAGGCACTTGTCATTCCCAGAAATACTACAGGGGCTACCCTGAAGGCACCTGCTGCAGCGTAACCTGAATTTACAACCAAGGCTTACACGAAGTAACAAAACTTCACTTTGGCATTAAGGGGAAAAATCCCGAAGGAGTACAATCAGGAACAAACACTCGAAGGTGTAGGGGCGAAACTATTCAAGTATCTAACTAGTCACTGGCTCTAAGCATCGGCAATCACCCGCAGATGTAGATCCGAACTACTCAAGTCTCTAACCAATGTACTAGCTCTGAACATTCGGCCGAAGGCCTTCAGCTACAAAATGCGGAACGCCAAGTTGTAGCTCCTCTTGCGTGGTGACAGAACTAAGGACACAAACACGCAGAGAAAATGAATTCCTGATCTGCACTTCCGAAACTGGAAAAATCCCAAGGCAAGACGCCTTGAACTACTTTATACCTTCTAAGTCCTAACTAACACTACACTGCACTACGCTACACGCCGGCACGGAACCACGCTACACTACACTCCGCGGAACCTGTGCTTCGCCTCCTGCGCGACGGACTGCCGCGTGTGGTACCCCACTTTTGGCAATTTTGAGGAAATTAAAACATTTTTGGAAAACTGTACCCTGGCAGCATTGTAAATAGCCTTCGGTACATCAAAACAGAGTGAATCCGGAAGATCGCGGGGATTCTCGAGGGATCTTGTAGAATCTGGGATTTGGGGTGCAGCAGTAAGGACAGGCACCACCCTCCCTGCGAGCTCTGCAGTTAGGATCTCTACGGCGCAAGGCGCAAAACCCGCCTTCGGAGGTTGCGTCCGCGGCTGTAGGGAAACCCTCCATAGTTAGGTCAACCCTCGGGCGCCTTGACCAAGTTGGGATCCCATTGGAAAGAGCTCGACGCACTGATTCCAACGAGCCCAAGAACGCTTGGAACGGATGAGGACTTAGGGAGTTATCGCTATTGGAAGAAACGGAGGCGGTCGCCTACGGCGGAAGGAGTTCGCCACCGGCGCGAATTCCGCCTACGCGGAAGGGGGAATCAAGTTTTGTCCTATGCGCGGACGAAGGCGTTTGCCTGTGCACAGGCGAAGTAGGGTTAGGGAAGGCGCGAAGTCCGCCTACGCACAGGCGTTCGCCTGTGCACAGGCACTTCGGCGTCGGCGGAAAATCCGCCTTGGGCCCTAGAAATGCGCCTTGTGAGGTAGAAAGTGTACGGCGCCTTCCGCGCCAGCGCAGCGCCGCGTACGACGGAAGAGCCGCTAGAGTAATCAAATCGGTACGGACCATGCGGACGGCACGGGTGGATGCGCTCTTGGACGGACGGAGTTGCGGCGGCGGAAGCGCCGACGGAGAGACAAGGAACGGACAGACTGGACGGAGACGACTGACCACGGTCAACGCCTTCCGCGCCAGCGCAGCGCCGCGGACGGAATGCGCCTGCGCACAGGCGAACGCCTGTGCACAGGAGGATGTTCAAGTTCCGCGCCGGCGGAGAATCCGCCGAGGCTCCTGCCTGCGCACAGGCAGGAGTTGAATTTTTGTCCGACATGCGGACACACGCGTCAAGGCAGAGGGGGATTGGCCGAGGGGCGGTACGAACAAGTGTACCGCGCAAGGCGGAAAACTCGCCTTCGGCGCTACGCCCCCATGTCCGCAGGGTAATACGCTCGCGGAGTTCAAATCCGCCAATTCGAGCGTGAGAGTTTAATCGACAACGGCGGAACGTGAAGCCGCGCGTGAGAGCGAAGACCGTTCCAGCGTACAGCCGGCGCGGCCATCAAGTGAGACGTTCTTCACGACCAAGAGCCGACCATGACCTTCGACCGGGCGGCGGAGAACGTCCCATTCTTGAATTCGCGATTCCAATCTCTTGTGCGCGCTGCGCGCATCCATCTGCTGGCTGCGGAACACTCTCGACGTCGTCGCACAGGAGATTTCTTGTTGATTGAGGGAGAAGTGAGTGCGCGTGATTTGGAATTGAGGGCGATTAGAGTTTGCCGAGAGAGAAAGAAACCCGGGCGGTGCGGAAGTAGAATGAGCGGGCGAGCGAACCCCAGGAACGCAATGACGAGACCGAGCAGATTGCGGATGGTGCCACTTCGCCTACCGCAGAACGGGCTGCGCGCTTTTGAGGAGCGCTTAATAGCAAGAAAGCTCGATTTCTTGCTATGGGGATGGAATTACATCTGTGCGAATATGGTGCGCGAGTGGCTAGAGCCACAGGGACCACCCTCGCGCGGATTGCGTCCGCATGTTGACCGGTGGACAGTCCAAGATTGGGCGCAGGCGTTGGGAAGATGTGCTGGCATGCCAGGGCATCTCCTTTTCGACAGTGAGAGCATCAAGGTGACCAAGCAAGAAGAGGCGCAATTTGTGGAGCTGTTCAAAACCGGGAGGTCTACCAAGAATGGGTACAGGACCCGTGATTACAAGGATCGATTTCGCCGGACTTTGTCCGCGGCGCTGATGCAATTACTGCAGCCGCACCGCGCCTGCTACATCACATTGTGGCAGGTCTCTTTTGTGGAGTGCGTCATCGAGGGAACTCCAATTCACTGGGCGAGCATCCTGCACAGGGTGATGCGACAGCACGCGTTTGAGGAAAAGGGGGGAACTCTAAACCATCTTTCTCCTTTCCTCATCAATTTTTATCGACAGCGAAATTGTTTGACAGCGGCGGAGCTTGAACATTTTCCGCCATTGTCCATCGACCATCCCGGGAAGTATGTGCGGGAGAACGAGGTCGACACTGATGCAGAGGAGTCACCGACTTCTACCCCATCAAGACGGAGGGACGAAGGGACACACACTCCTGCAGCGCGAGTGCCGCGGAAGCGGCGATGGAGGGAAGAGTCTGAAGAGGAGCAGCATCAAGAACCCTCTGCTCCCATTCGACCGCGGCCGCTGTGCGAGCCATACAGCCGGCCGAAGCAGAAGGCACGCAGACTGGTGTTACCAGCTGACAGTGCGGACACGGCGACAATTGCGACGGAGCAAGGAAGTGCGTCGCCAGAGAGGCATGAGGAAGCGCGAACGACCGCAGGAGCGACGGGCCACGCTGCAACCTCGACGGGAGAAAGGCCGCCTACGGGCCAAGGGCCTCCGGAGTTACCACGTGCGATGCGAACAGATGTTCCGTTTGCGCACAGACGAGCCTCCGCGGATGGACGAGCCTCCGCGGACCGGCGAACACAAGTGGACGTGGATCTACGCTTACGCGTGGGAAGGAGCAGTCCGCCTGTGCACAGGTCACCTGTGCACAGGTCGCCTGTGCACAGGACACCTCCACACGTGCCGCCTGTGCACAGGCAAGAATCACCCCCGTTCCAACGGAGGAAGGGGAAGGAGCCGGCGGAAGAACCGCCTACGAGACACCGGCCCTCGGGGCCAGACCCTTCGGCGCACCACGCGCCGCAATTTGCGCCTTCGGCGCCAGGGCCTTCGAGCCGAGGAGATACGAGCAGAGAGCGTGCGGAGGCCGCACCATCGGCGGGAAGTCCGCCGATAGATGCGCCTTCGGCGGTAGGGCCTATAGGCCAAGGAACATCGGGCGTGCGGCCCCCGGCCATGTCGCCTTCGGCGATAGATGTCCGCGGCGCTACGCCTGCGGCGGACAAGGCGCCGGCAAATGCGCCTGCGCACGGGCCGGGCACAGCCCCCACGGACCGATCAAGGGAGCAGCAGACGATGGAGCGGAGTGACTGTCCGCGGGATGAAATCTCGATACGCGATGCGCAATCCAACCCCGCGCAGCCACCCTCCGCTCAATCGCCTTCGGCGACGGACGTCGGCGGCAGAGAGGATGCGGTAGACAATCAACAAGCGAGAGACGGGGATGCCGCACGGGTACATTCGCCTTCCGCCTTAGACATTTTGGCGACGAGCAGCGAGGCTGCAGCCGTGCCTTCGCAGGTAGCACACGTCGACGACGTGCAGCCCCACTCGGGGCAGTCGCCGACGCAATCAATGGCGACTGAAATTCTCCACTCGGATGATGACGACGGAGGCTCCACGGAAGAAATGTGGTGCGGACCTGTGTTCTCTGCGCGTTTTGTGAGTTGAGAGTGTTGTTCACCGCGTCTGAGTGACTTCGATCCGAAGTAGGTAGTCCAAACCGGGTTTCCTACACTAGCAGCAAGCTAGTGGAAGCGTTGTAAAAGCCGGAGTTGGGAGTCACTGCCCGCAGCTTTGCCGAGTGTGCTCGTGAGAGACTTTCCCCCTGAAATCTTGAAGTAGAGGTCCTAACGGATCTCTGGGTTGTGTTTCTGTAGTTTCAGGTGTGTGTGTGTGTGTGTGTGTGTGTTACGCTGCACTGTGCGACCTCCGAGTGCGCTCCGAGTGGACACTTGCAGTATTTCTGGGAGTGACAGTCGCCTGAGAATTCAAACTCCTCAATAGTCTGTTAAAACGTGACACTTTGTACCCTGTGTGTTCCTCTGTCCCTGTGGGTTCGACCTTTCTACCACTATATTGCAGTTTTAGCCTTTAGTGGGTTATTACACCGCGCACTATCTCCCTACCTTGCCAGTCTTCCGCTCGACTGTGCAGTCCCAACCGCTGCAACGCCGTGGACACCTCTGCCTCGAGGGTGGACATGGTATCCCGCGCCTTCGACAAAAAAGAGTCTAACTTCTTCGCCACCCGCCGCCGACTCCTACTGTCACTTGACAACAACCTGGCTGCACGAAGCTCTAACTCACGCAGTGTGAGTTTCTCCTGCGCCGCCACTTCCCAGTGGGCGTAGCCCTTGAGATAGTGAGCGACACGCCTCGCCATCTCCTCCTTCGTGCGATCCACCTCTCGCTTGCGATCATCTTCAATTACCACCAACTGCGATTCGGCCTCCGCACGCTGAGCTCTCAATTCCCCGCACTCCGAATGCAGCCGGCGGATTAAATCCTCATCCGCCTGTCGTGCGAGCTGACTCTCCGCCAACAACCGCGTCTGTCGCACGAGCTCCTCTTACAGAACCTGATTCTGAGTCTTCTCATAAATTAGTTCTTCCGTGGTCTTCACCACATCCCTGGTGAGCTCCTCCAGTCTCGCCTGCTTCAATGCGTCATAGTGGGTGTGCGACTTCCGCACGAGATTATACTGTCCCCACAAACATGCATGCTTCTCCCGCAAATCCTTAAGTTCTCGGTCCACTCTAGCTAGTAGCTTGCTGGTGTGGACTTTAGTGCGAGTCCGCCTGCGCACTAACTCGATGTATGACCCCGGCTGGAGTGGATCGGCGTATTTATCAAATTTGCGATCCAAGTACCTCAGCAGAGGTATTACCTGCTCAGAGAGCGCCGCCGCCGGCGCTCCAACAATTTCCTCCTCCTCCTCCTCGGTGTCTCCTGATCCCGACATTGCTTCTGTGGATCCTCCTTCGTCATCATCCGAGGGAAGGATTTCGGTCGCCATTGATTGCGTTGGCGACTGGCCCGAGTGGGGCTGCGAGTGGTCTACGGGTGCTGCCGCCGAAGGCACTCCCGCAGCTTCGCTGCTCCCCGCTAAAATGTCCAAGGCGGTGGATGAACGTGGTCGTGCTACATCCCCATCATCCGCCTGCCGCTCGTCTATCGTGTCCTCTTCGCCGCCGACGTCCGCCACCGAAGGCGATCGAGCAGAATTTGTCTGCGCGGCGTGTAATTGCGCATCGCGCACCCGAATTTCATCCCGCGGACAGACAATCCGCTCCTCCGTTAGGTCCTGCGTGAGGGCTGCGTTTGGCTTGCGCGTAGGCGCAAGTACCGGCGCCTGGTCCGCCGCAGACGCAGCGCCGAAGGCGTTAGAGCCGGAGGCCGCTCGCCCGATGTACCTGGCCCCGAAGGCCCTACCGCCGAAGGCGCATCCGCCGGCGGATTACCCGCCGAAGGTGCGGTCTCCGCACGCTCCCTACTCAACACTCGTTGGCCCGAAGGCCCTGGCACCGAAGGCGCAAATCGCGGCGCGTTATACGCCGGAGGGTCTGGTCCCGAAGGCCCTCGACCCAAAGGCGGTTCTTCCGCCGGCTCCTTCCCCTTCCTACGTTGTATCAGGGGTGAATCCTACCTACTCGTAGGCGGTCGCTTGTGCGTAGGCGAACTTTCTCTGCCTACGCGTAGGCGGAGGTCCACGTCCGCTTGAGGTCGCCTATCCGCTGGAAATCGCCTGTGCGTAGGCGGAACACTCGTCCGCATCGCACGTGGTAACTACGGAGGCCCTTGGCCCGAAGGCCGCCTCTCGTCCGTCGGAGGTGTAGCGTGGTCCGCCGCTCCTGCTGACGTCCCCGCTCTCTCGATCCTCTCCGGTGACGCACTTCCCTTCTCCGTGGCGATCGTCGCCGTGTCCGCGCTGCTGGCTGGTAACACAAGCCTGCACGCTTCGGCCGGCTGCACACTTCGTGCAGTGGCCGCTGTCGTATGGGAGCAGTGGGTTCTCGATGCTGCTCCTCATCTGATTCCTCTCTCCATCGCCGCTTCCGCGGCACTCTTGCTGCGGGTGTGCTTCTTCCCTCGTCCCGCCGTGTCGGCGGAGTAGAAGCTGGTGAATCCTCTGCATCGGTGTCGACCTCGTTATCCCGCACATACTTCCCGGGATGGTCGACGGACAATGGCGGAAAGCGAGCGAGCTCCGCCGCGGTCAAACAGTTCCTCTGCCGATAGAAGTTTATCAAGAAAGGGGAGAGGTGATTGAGAGTTCCCCCCTTCTCCTCGAATGCGTGCTGTCGCATCACTCTGTGCAGGATGCTCGCCCAGTGAACTGGAGCTCCGGCCAAGATGAGCTCCACAAAAGAAACCTGCCACAAGGTAATGTATGAGGTGCGGTGTGGCTGCAGCAATTGCAGCAGCGCTGCCGCTAAAGTTCGGCGAAAGCGATCTTTGTAGTCGCGGGTCTTGTACCCATTCTTGGTAGACCTCTCCTGTTTGAACAATTCCACAAATTGCGCCTCCGCCTGCTTCGACACCTTGACGCTCTCACTATCAAAGAGGAGGTATCCGTCGATGCCGGCACACCTCCTCAATGCCTGCGCCCAATCTTGGACGGTCCATCGATCTACGTGCGGACGCAATCCGCGCGTAGGTGGTCGCTCCGGCTCCAGCCATTCGAGCACCATGTCCACACAAATGTAATTCCATCCCCACAGCAAGAAATCAAGCTTTCTTGCAATCAGCCGCTCCTCGAAGGCACGCAACCCGTTCTGTGGAAGCCGGAGCGGCAGCATCCGCAGCCGGTTCAGTCTTGACATCGCGTTCTTGAAATTAGCTTGCTCGCCAACTCTCTCTCTGCTCCGCTCGAGCTTCTTGCTCCCTCTGCAAACTCTAATCTCCCTATATTCCAAATCGCGCGCACTCATTTCTCTCTCTCAACAAGTAATCCTCCGTGTGAGCACAAAACTGTGCTCACATGTCTTTTTAACCTTGTGAGAGTTAAAGTTTTAGATTTAAGCTCTTGCAAAATTATGCTCGGAGTTTTCTGGAAGTTTTGGTAAGATTAGGAGTTGGTGTAATAGCTAGTAGGCAAAGGTCCGGAACGGGGCTTTCAGGGCAGGGTCTCCGGCGAAGAGCCTTCGGTGAAGTTCCTTCGGGGAAAGGCCTTCGGCGAAACAGTGAAACCCTCATAACGTTTTCAATGTGTGACGCCTTGACTCAGTTAGTGTCTCCTTGGAAAGAGCTCGCAACGCTCGTTCCAACGAGACCAAGAACTCTTCAAACGGATGAGGAATCACAGAGTTGTGAGTGTCGGAAGTTACTGATGGGAAGGGTTGAGGCAAGTCCGGCTACGAACGTCTTCGGCTCCGGACGTCTCCGGCTGCGAACATCTCCGGCTTCGGACGACTTGGCGACAACTGCGAGCAGGCCTTTGGCGAGCTCGGAATCGGCGAACTCGGGGTCGGCGAACTCCGAGCCGGTGAACATCGTGCAAGGACCATCGGCGAAACAGTAAACTCGGCATATCTTTTTCATTTGTTAACGGTTTGATTTGATTAGGGTCTTCTTGGAAAGAGCTCGCGACGCTCGTTCCAACGAGACCAAGAACTCTTCAAACGGATAAGGCGTCACTGAGTTATGAGCGTCGAAAGCGGCGGATAGGGTAGGACAACATCAAACCGGAAGACATCAAACCGGAAGACATCGAACCGGCGAACATCGTGCCGGCGCCTTCGGCGATAACAGGTAACAGGCCTTCGGCGGTGTGCCTTTGGCGAAGGGTAAAACAGGCATAACTTTCTCAATTCATAACGGTTTGACCCAATTAGGGTCTCGTTGGAAAGAGCTCGACCTGGTCGTTCCAACGAGCCCACGAACTTGTAAAACGGAGCTAGGATCTGTGAGTTGTGGGTGTCGGGAGTGACTGTTATGGATAAGCAAAGGTGTGGTCGTGCGTCTTCGGCGGGTGGATGCCTTCGGCGGTGCGCGGAAGAGGATTCCCTCCGGCGGAGATCGGGTGGTCAGGAATGTAGAATGTGCAGGTGTGGCTGCGGCGGCGGCGTGAAGTCAAGTGGGGGAGGCAAGACGACGGTGCATGTAGTCGCGCAAGGGGAGTAGGCAGCTACCCATCATTGCGAGTGTTGCATTTCAGGCGGGCTGTGGGTGTCTCGGCCTTGGACTTCGAAGTGGGGAGTTCGGCCTGGTAACTGAGAGCTTGTGGTGTACCAGGGTGTGGAGACGGAGGTGGGATCGGTCGTGGAATAGAGTGTGGGTGTGAGTGATTTTTCGCAGGGAAGTGGTGAGAATTAGGAGGGGAGTGTGGAGAGTTCGAAGTAGGAGAAAGCAGACTCTCGTGGGTGGAGAGTCGTATCTGAGAGTGAAGTTGAAGTGGAATCTGAGATTGAAGTGTAAAATCTGTGAGTGGGAGCTGAAATCATAGTGGAAGATCTGAGAATGGGAGCTGAGAGTGAAGTGAAATCTGAGACTGAACTCTGACAGTCGGGATCTGAATGGGAAACTGGAAAGGGAGAGTTGAATCCAAGAGAGGAATCTGGTGGGGTCTGAAGGTGAAAGCTGAGAAATCGATACTGAAATCTGAGTAGGAATTGGGAGTGGGACTGGGATCTAGGAAAGCCCACAGCGGCTGTAGTGTTGAGGAAGTCACCCAGAGTTGGGTTAGATCTTTATGTAACAGAGAGCTTGTCTGATGCTCTTGTGAAAATCGCAGAAAGCAAGTTATTATTTTCAGTTCTGGATAATTTGTCTGTGAAAGAGCAAGTGTTCATGATCTCGTTGTCTTGGATACACTGTGAGTACATGGCTTGTGATCAGCGAAGTTAGATTATGGGAGCTCAAACCCCCACCTGGACTACAAACGCTGAAGGGTGGGAAGGTTCGGCTCACATAAAATGGTGCGTCTGCCGGGAGCTTGATCTTGTAAATGCAGAATAGGACTAGATCGCACAAACCAAACCTGGAGCCAGGACTGGAGAAACCTGTTCGTAGTAGGAAGAAACCTGAGAATAAGGAAATCGAGGAAGAAATTAAACTTGAGATATTTCTGAACGGAGACCCTGTTGGTGAGTCTTTGTTAGAAGGTTTAGAGATTGTAGAACCTGATAGTGAGAAGTCGGTTGAGGAATTTGCCAGCATGGCTGACGATGGAGGGAGAGCAGGACCTCCTCCTAGTCCTCCCATCGACCCACTCGTGAGGCCAAGGGGCCTGCCTATTCAGGTTCCACAGAACTTGGCAGCTGTGGTCATACCACCCAATCTGCCTAAGTTCTATGGGACGAAGGATGAGGATCCTTCAAGGCACATGGAAAGATATGTTGAGAGGCTAGCCAGCTCTCTGATTACAGATCCAGGGTATTTTTTGGTCTGGTTTCCTACTACCCTGGAAGGTGAGGCGTATGAGTGGTATAGGGATCATTCTGAAGGTCATTTTGGGGGATGGGATCAGATGCAAAGGGAGTTCTTGAATGAGTTTAGGCCTGAGGTGGGGCAAGGTTCTGCATTGAGAGCTTTGGCATCGTTAAAACAAGGAAGGGAAGAGGAAATCTCAGCTTACATTAGAAGATTTGATCTGGTTTGTGCGCGTTTTGTGGGTACAATGCTCAATGACGATACGCTGAGACAATTTTTTATCCAAGGCTTTTTCAAATCTGGGACCATCCGAGGGGTGCTGGAGAGAAGCCCTCAAACTCTTGCTGAGGCCAAGATGGCTGCCAGGGAGATAGAGAATATTGACAAGGACTATGATAGATTGTGGAGGAAGGAGGATGAATCCATTCCTCAGTTCATCCCAATTCGTCCAAGAGCAATGGAAGGAGACTCAGGTAGGCATAGGGGTCAAGCTCCCTATTCTCTCATTGAGTCAATTTTGCATACCAGAGAGCCAGCACCTGTTTTAGCATTGCCAGCCCCTACTGTAGATCCTAACCTGGCAGATGTAGAGAAAAGATTAAATGCTAGCCAAGTGGGCTTTCAAGAGACCATGATGAAGCAAATGCAAAATATTACAGATCAGATGGCCTTGATGATCAGGAGTCAACAGCCAGGGCCTCCTCCTCCAGTCGAGTCAGGTAGACATTCATCAAGCATGTGGTGTGTCCAGTGTGGTCAATCTGGACATACCAGGCAATTTTGTAGGGTGGTGCCAAACCGTGACAACAGAATGAGCGGTGGCCCACCTGTGAGCGGTGGCCCACCTCGCTCGTCCGCCTGGCAGAGGTTTCCTCGCCTACGAGAAGGCGACATTCCCGGCGGACATCGCGCCGACGTCAAACCCTATTTCGCCTACGCGTAGGCGAACTGCCTTCGTCCGCGCATAGGACAAACTTTCCTCGCCTACTCGTAGGCGAGAAGCTTAGTATCTCGCGACCTTCATAACTCCCGGAGTCCTCCTCCGTTTGTGGCGTTCTTGGGCTCGTTAGAATCAGCGCGTCGAGCTCTTTTCAACAAGACCCTAACCAAGTCGAGACGTTTGGCAATTGACCAAGTTCTGAAGGATTCCTCTAGCGCCGAAGGCGGATTTTGCGCCTTGCGCCGAAGGAGTTATTCCTTCAGAGCCCGCATGTAGGGTGGTGTCCGTCCCCGATGTTGCACCCAACTCCGGGATTCTACGAGTTCTCTCGAGAATCTCTGCGATCTTCCGATTTCACTCTGTTTTGATGCACCGAAGGCTATTTACAGTGCTGCCGCGGTACAGTTTTCCAAAAATGTTTTAATTTCCTCAAAAATACCAAAAGTGGGGTACCACACACCTGCTGCAGCGTAACCTGAATTTACAACCAAGGCTTACACAAAGTAGCAAAACTTCACTTTGGCATTCAGGGGAAAAATCCCGAAGCAGTACAATCAGGAACAAACACTCGAAGGTGTAGGGGCGAAACTACTCAAGTATCTAACTAGTCACTGGCTCTGAGCATCGGCAATCACCCGCAGGTGTAGATCCGAACTACTCAAGTCTCTAACCAATGTACTAGTGTAATAACCCACTAAAGGCTAAAACTGCAGTATAGTGGTAGAAAGGTCGAACCCACAGGGACAGAGGAACACAAAGGGTACATGTGGTACCCCACTTTTGGCAATTTTGAGGAAATTAAAACATTTTTGGAAAACTGTACCCTGGCAGCATTGTAAATAGCCTTCGGTACATCAAAACGGAGTGAATCCGGAAGATCGCGGGGATTCTCGAGGGATCTTGTAGAATCTAGGATTTGGGGTGCAGCAGTAAGGACAGGCACCACCCTCCCTGCGAGCTCTGCAGTTAGGATCCCTGCGACGCAAGGCGCAAAACCCGCCTTCGGAGGTTGCGTCCGCGGCGGTAGGGAAATCCTCCATAATTAGGTCAACCCTCGGGCGCCTTGTCCAAGTTAGGGTCTCGTTGGAAAGAGCTTGACGCACTGATTCCAACGAGTCCAAGAACGCTTGGAACGGATGAGGACTTAGGGAGTGATCACTATTGGAAGATACGGAGACGGTCGCCTTCGGCGGAAGGAGTTCGCCACCGGCGGGAATTCCGCCTACGCGGAAGCGGGAATCAAGTTTTGTCCTATGCGCGGACGAAGGCGTTCGCCTGTGCACAGGCGAAGTAGGGTTTGAGGAGGCGCGAAGTCCGCCTACGCACAGGCGTTCGCCTGTGCACAGGCGCTTCGGCGTCGGCGGAAAATCCGCCTTGGGCCCTAGAAATGCGCCTTGTGAGGTAGAAAGTGTACGGCGCCTTCCGCGCCAGCGCGGCGCCGCGGACGAGCAAGGAGCCGCCAGAGTAATCAAATCCGTACGGACCATGCGGACGGGACGGGTGGATGCGCTCTTGGACGGACGGAGTTGCGGCGGCGGAAGCGCCGACGAAGAGACAAGGAACGGACAGACTGGACGGAGACGGCTGACCACGGTCAACGCCTTCCGCGCCAGCGCGACGCCGCGCACGGAATTTGCCTGCGCACAGGCGAGCGCCTGTGCACAAGAGGATGAAGTTCCGCGCCGGCGGAGAATCCGCCGAGGAGTCTGCCTGCGCACATGCAGGAGTTGAACTTTTGTCCGACGTGCGGACACACGCGTCAAGGCAGAAGGGGATTGGCCGAGGGGCGGTACGAACAAGTGTACCGCGCAAGGCGGAAAACTCGCCTTCGGCGCTGCGCTCCCATGTCCGCGGGGTAATACGCTCGCGGAGTTCAAATCCGCCAATTCGAGCGTGAGAGTTTAATCGGCGACGGCGGAGCGTGAAGCCGCGCGTGAGAGCGGAGACCGTTCCAGCGTAGAGCCGGCGCGGCCATCAAGTGAGACGTCCTCCACGAGCAAGAGCCGACCATGACCTTCGACCGGGCGGCGGAGAGCGTCCCATTCTTGAATTCGCGATTCCAATCTCTTGTGCGCGCTGCGCGCATCCATCTGCTGGCTGCTAAACATTCTCGACGTCACCGCACAGGGGATTTCTTGGTGATTGAGGGAGAAGTGAGTGCGCGGGATTTGGAATTGAGGGCGATTAGAGTTTGCCGAGAGAGAAAGGAGCTCGGGCGGTGCGGAAGTAGAATGAGCGGGCGAGCGAACTCCAGAAACGCAATGACGAGACCGGGCGGATTGCGGATGGTGCCACTTCGCCTACCACAGAACGGGCTGCGCGCTTTCGAGGAGCGCTTAATAGCAAGAAAGCTCGATTTCTTGCTATGGGGATGGAACTACATCTGTGCGAATATGGTGCGCGAGTGGCTAGAGCCACAGGGACCACCCTCGCGCGGATTGCGTCCGCATGTTGATCGGTGGACAGTCCAAGATTGGGCGCAGGCATTGGGAAGATGTGCCGGCATGCCAGGGCATCTCCTTTTCGACAGTGAGAGCATCAAGGTGACCAAGCAGGAAGAGGCGCAATTTGTGGAGCTGTTCAAGACCGGGAGGTCTACCAAGAATGGGTACAGGACCCGTGATTACAAGGATCGATTTCGCCGGACTTTGTCCGCGGCGCTGATGCAATTACTGCAGCCACACCGCGCCTGCTACATCACATTGTGGCAGGTCTCTTTTGTGGAGTGCGTCATCGAGGGAACTCCAATTCACTGGGCGAGCATCCTGCACAGGGTGATGCGACAGCACGCTTTTGAGGAGAAGGGGGGAACTCTAAACCATCTCTCTCCTTTCCTCATCAATTTTTATCGACAGCGGAATTGTTTGACAGCGGCGGAGCTTGAGCATTTTCCGCCGTTGTCCGTCGACCATCCCGAGAAGTATGTGCGGGAGAATGAGGTCGACACTGATGCAGAGGAGTCACCGACTTCTACCCCATCAAGGCGGAGGGACGAAGGGAGAAACACTCATGCAGCACGAGTGCCGCGGAAGCGGCGATGGAGAGAAGAGTCCGAAGAGGAGCAGCATCAAGAACCCTCTGCTCCCATTCGACCGCGGCCGTTGTACGAGTCATACAGCCGGCCGAAGCAGAAGGCACGCAGACTGGTGTTACCAGCCAACAGTGCGGACACGGCGACGATTGCGACGGAGAAAGGAAGTGCGTCGCCAGAGAAGCATGAGGAAGCGCGGACGACCGCAGGAGCAACGGACCACGCTGCAGCCTCGACGGGAGAGAGGCCACCTACGGGCCAAGGGCCTCCGGAGTTACCACGTGCGTTGCGGACAGATGTTCCGTTTGCGCACAGACGAGACTCCGCGGACGGACGAGCCTCCGCGGACAGGCGATCACAAGTGGACGTAGATCTACGCTTACGCGTGGGAAGGAGCAGTCCGCCTGTACACAGGGGCTCGCCTGTGCTCAGGTCGCCTGTGCACAGGTCACCTCCACACGTGCCGCCTGTGCACAGGCAGGAATCACCCCCGTTCCAACGTAGGAAGGGGAAGGAGCCGGCGGAAGAGCCGCCTACGAGACACCGGCCCTCGGGGCCAGACCCTCCGGCGCACCACGCGCCGCAATTTGCGCCTTCGGCGCCAGGGCCTTCGAGCCGCGGAGATACGAGCAGGGAGTGTACGGAGACCGCACCATCGGCGGGTAGTCCGCCGATAGATGCGCCTTCGGCGGTAGGGCCTCAGGGCCAAGGGACATCGGGCGAGCGGCCCCCGGCTATGTCGCCTTTGGCGATAGACGCCTTCGGCGCTACGCCTGCGGCGGACAAGGCGCCGGCATTTGCGCCTGCGCACAGGCCAAGCACAGCCCCCACGGACCGATCAAGGGAGCAGCAACAGACGGAGGAGCGGAGTGGCTGTCCGCGGGATGAAATTTCGATGCGCGATGCGCAATCAAACCCCGCGCAGCCACCCTCCGCTCGATCGCCTTCGGCGGCGGGCGTCGGCGGCAGAGAGGACACGGTAGACGACCAACAAGCGAGCGGCGGGGATGCCGCACGGGCACATTCGCCTACCGCCTTAGACATTTTGACGAAGAGCAGCGAGGCTGCAGCCGTGCCTTCGCAGGCAGCACACGTCGACGACGTGCAGCCCCACTCGGGTCAGTCGCCGACGCAATCAATGGCGACTGAAATTCTCCACTCGGATAATGACGACGGAGGCTCCACCGAAGAAATGTCAGGAGCAGAGGACACCGAGGAGGAGGAGGAGGAAATTGTTGGAGCGTCGGCGGCGGCGCTCTCTGAGCAGGTGATTCCGTTGCTGAGGTACTTGGATCGCAAGGTCGATAAATACGCCGACCCACTTCAGCCGGGATCTTACATCGAGTTAGTGCGCAGGCGGACTCGCACTAAAGTCCACACCAGCAAGCTATTAGCTAGAGTGGACCAGGAGTTGAGGGAATTGAAGGAGAAGCATGCATGCTTGTGGGGTCAGTATAAACTTAATCAGAAATTCTACAAGTACTCCGAGAAGGTGAGGGATGAGAAACTGGACGAGCTCACCAAGGAGCAGGTGAAGGTCAAGGAAGCACTAATTTCTAAGCAGGCCCAGAATCGGATTTTGTAAGAGGAGCTCGTGCGACAGACGCGGTTGTTGGAACAATGTCAGCTCGCACGGCAGGCGGATGAGGAGTTAATCCGCAGGTTACAGTCAGAGTGTGGCGAATTGAGAGCGCAACGTGCTGAGGCCGAATCGCAATTAGTGATAATTGAAGAGGATCGCAGGAAGGAGGCAGATCGCACGAAGGTGGAGACGGCGAGGCGTGTCGCCCACTGTCTCAAGGGCTACGCCCACTGGGAAGTGAAGGCGCAGGAGAAACTCACACTGCGTGAGTTTGAATTGCGCGCAGCCGGGTTGTTGTCAGGCGACAGTAGGAGTCGGCGGAAGGTAGCAAAGAAGCTCGATGCTTTTCTGTCGAAGGCGCAGGATACTATGTCCGCCCTCGAAGTGGAGGTGTCTGCGGCGTTGCAGCGTTTGGGACTGCGCAGTCGAGCGGAAGATTGGCAGGGTAGGGAGTTAGTGCGCGGCAGTCCGCCGCGCAGGAGACGTAGCACAGGTTCCGCGGAGTGTAGTGTAGCGTGGTTCCATGCAGGCGTGTAGCGTAGTGCAGTGTAGTGCTAGGTAGGACTTAGAAGGTATAAAATAGTTCCAGGCGTTTTGCCTGGGGTTCTTTCCCATCAGATATGCAGATCAGGAACCCATTTCCTTTGCGTGTTTGTGTCCTTGAGTTCTGTCACCACGCACGAGGAGTTACAACTTAGCGTTCCGCATTTTGTAGCTGAAGGCCTTCGGCCGAATGTTCAGAGCTAGTACATTGGTTAGAGACTTGAGTAGTTCGGAACTGCACCTGCGGGTGACTTCCGATGCTCAGAGCCAGTGACTAGTTAGATACTTGAACAGTTTCGCCCCTACACCTCCAAGTGTTTCTTTCTGATTGTACTCCTTTGGGATTTTTCCCCTGAATGCCAAAGTGAAGTTTTGCTACTTCGTGTAAGCCTTGGTTGTAAATTCAGGTTACGCTGCAGCAGGTGCCTTGAGGGTAACCCCTGTAGTATTTCTGGGAATGACAAGTGCCTGAGAATTCAAACTCTTCAATAGACTGTTGTTGTGTTACTGGAATGTTTCTCAGTGAGTCCTTCAGTGCGGACCTGTGTTCTCTGCGCGTTTTGTGAGTTGAGAGTGTTGTTTACCGCGTATGAGTGACTTCGATCCGAAGTAGGCAGTCCAAACCGGGTTTCCTACACTAGCAGCAAGCTAGTGGAAGTGTTGTAAAAGCCGGAGTTGGAAGTCACTACCCGCAGCTTCGCCGAGTGTGCTCGCGAGAGACTTTCCCCCCCTGAAATCTTGAGTAGAGGTCCTAACGGATCTCTAGGTTGTGTTTCTGTAGTTTCAGGTGTGTGTGTGTGTGTGTGTGTGTTACGCTGCACTGTGCGACCTCCGAGTGCGCTCCGAGTGGACACTTGCAGTATTTCTGGGAGTGACAGTTGCCTGAGAATTCAAACTCCTCAATAGTCTGTTAAAACGTGACACTTTGTACCCTGTGTGTTCCTCTGTCCCTGTGAGTTCGACCTTTCTACCACTATATTGCAGTTTTAGCCTTGGTCATTGCGTTCTTGGAGTTCGCCTGCTTGCTAATTCTCCTTCCGCTCCGCTCGAGCTCCTTTCTTCCTTGGCAAACTCTAATCTTCCTTAATTCCAAATCACGCGCACTCACTTCTCCCTCAATCACCAAGAAATCCTCTACGCGGCGATGTCGAGAATGCTTAGCAGCTAGCAGATGGACGCGCGTAGCTCGCACTAGAGAATGGAATCGCGAATTCAAGAATGGGACGCTCTCCGCCTCCCGGTCGAAGGTCATGGTCGGCTCTTGCTCGTGAAGGACGACTCAATTGATGGCCGCGCCGGCTCTAAGCTAAAACGGTCTCCGCTCTCACGCGCGGCTTCACGCTCCGCCGTCGCCGATTAAACTCTCACGCTCGAATTGGCGAATTTGAACTCCGCGAGCGTACTACGCCGCGGACATGGATGCGCAGCGCCGAAGGCGGGTTTTCCGCCTTGAGCGGTACACTCGTTCGTACCGCTCCTCAGCCAATCCTCCTCTGCCTCGGCGCGTGTGTCCGCATGTCGGACAAAAGTTCAACTCCCGCCTGCGCGCAGGCGGACTCCTCGGCGGATTCTCCGCCGGCGCGGAACTTCACCCTCCTGTGCACAGGCGAGCGCCTGTGCGCAGGCGAAGTCCGTCCGCGTCGATGCGCTGGCGCGGAAGGCGTTGACCGCGGTCAACAGCCTCCGTGCAGAGTGTCTGTTCCTTGTCTCTCCGTCGGCGCTCTCGCCGCCGCAACTCCGTCCGTACAGTCCGTACGGTCCGTACGGATTTTACTGTTCTGGCGGCTCCTTGCTCGTCCGCGGCGTTGCGCTGGCGCAGAAGGCGCCGTACAGTTTCTACCTCACAAGGCACGTTTCTAGGGCCCAAGGCGGATTTCCCGCCGACGCCGAAGCGCCTGTGCACAGGCGCACGCCTGTGCGTAGGCGAACTTTGCGCCTACATCAAAACCCTATTTCGCCTGTGCGAAGGCGAAGTCCGTCCGCGCATAGAACAAAACTTCTCCGCCTGTGCACAGGCGAAGAGCTGAGTATCTTACCACCTTCATAACTCCCGGAGTCCTCATCCGTTGTTGGCGTTCTTAGGCTCGTTGGAATCAGCGCTTTGAGCTCTTTCCAACGAGACCCTAACTTAGTCAAGAAGTTTGGGGGTTGACCTAAATATGAAGGATTTCCCTACCGCCGCGGACGCAGCGCCGAAGGCGGATTTTGCGCCTTGCGCTGTAGGGATCCTAACTTCAGAGCTCGTAGAGAGGGTGGTGCCCTTCCTTACTGCTGCACCCAACTCCTAGATTCTACGAGGTCCCTCGAGAATCTCTGCGATCTTCCGTATTCACTCTGTTTTGATGCACCAAAGGCTATTTACATTGCTGCCGTGGTACAGTTTTCCAAAAAATGTTTTAATTTCCTCAAAATTACCAAAAGTGGGGTACCACAACTAGCTCTGAACATTTGGCCGAAGGCCTTCAGCTACAAAATGCGGAACGCCAAGTTGTAGCTCCTCTTGCGTGGTGACAGAGCTAAGGACACAAACACGTAGAGAAAATGAGTTCCTGATCTGCACTTCCAAAACTGGAAAAATCCCAAGGCAAGACGCCTTGAACTACTTTATACCTGCTAAGTCCTAACTAGCACTACACTGCACTACGCTACACGCCGGCACGGAACCACGCTACACTACACTCCGCGAAACCTGTGCTTCGCACTACGCCATGGTGCGAGCCGCAACAGATCCTACACCTGAGGAGTCGGCGGCTGCCTTCCGTTCTAACTTACAACCTAAATCTAACCCTAACCCTAAATCTGAATCCTAAGCCTACTGTACAGAGCCGCTAGCGCCTTTCCATCCAAGATCTGAGGCTGAAAATTTGCATACATGCGTGGCCAGCTGAGATCAACAGCCCCACCAAATTTCAGATCCATCCGACCGTCCATGGCAGAGATATGGGCCCCGCCGTTCTGCGTCCCACACTTGACATAATCCCGCCAACTTCCACCATCGGGAATCTTCTGCCACGTGGCACCGAAGGCCCTTGAGCCGAAGGCGGATCTTCCGCCGGCTCCTTTCCTTTCCTGCGTTGCACCGGAGGTGAGTCTCGCCTATGCGTAGGCGCTTGCCTATGCGCAAGCAGTCTCCAGTCCGCATGGAGTCGCCTATCTATAACAGTCACCCCCGTCGCTCATAACTCACAAATCCCTGCTTCGTTTGAAACGTTCTTGGCCTCGTTAGAACGGGCGCGTTGAGCTCTTTCCAACGAGCCCCTAATCAAGTCAAACCGTTAAGAATTGAGAAAGTTATGACGGTTTTACTCTTCCGCCAAAGGCGTTTGCCTATGTACTCGCAAGAGCGTCGCAAGCCGCCAACTCGCAGGCCGCCTTGGGCCGAAGGCCCCTCTAACTGTTAACGCCGAAGGCCTCTCTATATGTTAACGCCGAAGGCCTCTCTCCTAACCATGACAGGCGCTTTCGACGCTCATAACTCAGTGACGCCTTATCCGTTTCAAGAGTTCTTGGTCTCGTTGGAACGAGTGTCGCAAGCTCTTTGCAACAAAAACCTAACTAAGTCAAGGCGTTGTGAATTGAGAAAGTTATAAGGGATTCACTCTTCCGCCAAATGCACTCTCCCACATAGCCGAAGGCGTTGACCCGAAGGCGTCTATCGCCGAAGGCGCACATCTAGGGCCGAAGGCGGATATTCCGCCGATGGCGAAGTGACTACGCGCAGACAAATTCCTTTCGCCGAAGGCGGATTTCCCGGCAGACTTCCCGCCGACCTCGAACTCCTTCCGCCTATCCGTAGGCGCTTTCCTTTGCATCTTTCGACAGTCACAACTCCCTGCGTCCTCATCTGTTCCAGGCGTTCTTGGGCTCGTTAGAACGAGCGTGTTGAGCTCTTTCCAACAAGACCCTAACAAAGTCAATGCATTGCGAATTGAGAAAATTATGAAGGATTCACTTTTCCGCCGAATGCACTCTCCCGCATCGCCGAAGGCGTTGACCCGAAGGCGTCTACAGCCGAAGGCGCATCTTCCGGCGGTTCTTCCGCCGAAGGCGTACCGCCAAAGTCGCTCTACCGCCGAAGGCCCCCCATCAGTAACTTCCGACACTCATAACTAAGTGACCTGTCATCTGTTTTACAAGTTCTTGGGCTCGTTAGAACCAGCGCGTCAAGTTCTTTCCAACAAGACCCGAAACAACTCAAAGCATTACGAATTGAGAAAGTTATGAGTGATCTACCGCCGAAGGTGCTCAAAGCGGATCCTGTAGCATGAACCGCCCGTTCCGTCCCAAGCGTCCCATTGTGGCCTAAGCCCAAAACCCCTTGACTGTCCTCCATCCTCTTTTTACTCTGGTTTCGCGTACCGATTACTATTTACAGCTGCTACCGCGGTACTTACTATCCAAAAATGTTTAAGTTCCGACGAAAAACAAAAAGTGGGTTACCACAAGACTGGAAGAGCTCACCAAGGATCTGGTGAAGGCCACGGAAGCACTGATTTCTGAGAAGACGCAGAATCAGGTGCAGTCAGAGGAGCTAGTGCGACAGACGCGGTTGTTGGAGCAGCATCAGCTCGCACGACAGGCGGATGAGGAATTAATCCGCAGGCTGTAGTCGGAGGGCGGAGAATTGAGAGCACAGCGTGCGGAGGCCGAATCGCTGCTGGTAGTAATTGAAGACGATCGCCGGCGAGAGGCAGATCGCACGAAGGAAGAGATGGCGAGGCGAGTCGCCCACTGTCTCAAGGGCTACGCCCACAAGGAAGTGGCGGCGCAGGAGAAACTCACACTGCGTGAGTTAGAGCTTCGTGCAACCGGGTTGTTGGCAGGTGACAGTCGTAGTCGGCGGCGGGTAGCAAAGAAGCTGGATTCTTTTCTATCGAAGGCGCGGACACCATGTCCACCCTTGAAACGGAGGTTTCCGCGGTGTTGCGGCGTTTGGGACTGCGCAGTCGAGCTGAGGACTGGCAGGGTAGGGAGTTAGAGCGCGGCAGTCCGTCGCGCAGGAGGCGAAGCACAAGTTTCGCGGAGTGTAGTGTAGCGTGGTTCCGTGCCGGCGTGTAGCGTAGTGCAGTGTAGTGCTAGTTAGGACTTAGAAGGTATAAAGTAGTTCAAGGCGTCTTGCCTTGGGATTTTTTCCAGTTTTGGAAGTGCAGATGAGGAACTCATTTTCTCTGCGTGTTTGTGTCCTTAGTTCTGTTTCCACGCAAGAGGAGCTACAACTTGGCGTTCCGCATTTTGTAGCTGAAGGCCTTCGGCCGAATGTTCAGAGCTAGTACATTAGTTAGAGACTTGAGTAGTTCGGATCTACACCTGCGGCTGATTGCCGATGCTCAGAGCCAGTGACGAGTTAGATACTTGAACATTTTCCCCCTTACACCTTTGAGTGGTTGTTTCTGATTGTACTCCTTCGAGATTTTTCCCCTGAATGCCAAAGTGAAGTTTTGCTACTTCGTGTAAGCCTTGGTTGTAAATTCAGGTTACGCTGCAGCAGGTGCCTTCAGGGTAACCCCTCTAGTATTTCTGGGAATGACAAGTGCCTAAGAATTCAAACTCTTCAATAGACTGTTATGGTGTGTTATTGGAATATTTCTCAGTGAGTCCTTCCGTGCGGACCTGTGTTCTCTGCGCGTTTTGTGAGTTGAGAGTGTTGTTCACCGCGTATGAGTGACTTCGATCCGAAGTAGGAAGTCCAAACCGGATTTCCTACGCTAGCAGACAACTAGTGGAAGGGTTGTAAAAGCCGGAGTTGGGAGTCACTACCCGCAGCTTTGCTGAGTGTACTCTCGAGAGACTTTCCCCGTGAAATCTTGAGTAGAGGTCCTAACCAATCTCTGGGTTGTGTTTCTATAGTTTCAGGTGTGTGTGTGTGTGTGTGTGTGTGTGTTACGCTGCACTGTGCGACCTCTGAGTGAGCTCCGAGTGAACACTTGCAGTATTTCTGGGAGTGACAGTCGCCTGAGAATTCAAACTCCTCAATAGTCTGTTAAATGTGACACTTTGTACCCTGTGTGTTCCTCTGTCCCTGTGGGTTCGACCTTTCTACCACTATATTGCAGTTTTAGCCTTTAGTGGGTTATTACAGGATTACAAACGCTGAAGGGTGGGAAGGTTTGGCTCACATTCTCAATAGTTTATTCAATCCTCTTTCTATTTCAGATTCATGTTTATTATTAGCCTTCAGCACAAATTGCCGATTGACCTCTTGACCGATGAACGGCCGCAAAAAATCCTACCTTGATATTTTGAAGTGTTCTAAGACATTGTTTACATTGAAAACGATCACCTTCAATATTTTCAGGTTGCCTTCGGAGGATGATAGGTTCAGGGAAGCAGACCAAGTCGCATCAAAGGGCTCACTCTCAATATTGTAAGGTTTGCTAACAAAGTGATTCTTGACCAAAACATATCACCGTCCATCCTCAAGACAAACGAGTACCACAAACATTTAATAGGCATTCATGATAATCTTAGCACTTCAAGCAGTCGTGTAGCTCGATAATCCACACCACTAAAAATTACGTTGACTATGTTTGGTAATTGTCATTTAACGTAAGGAAAATGTTTGAAGTGTCTAACGGCGAAATTATTTGAGATCATGCTAAAATCAGACGAGGCATTTAAGATAGAAAAAGATGGAAGATTCCAACACCTGTTTACAGACAAAAAAGCTCCCACATTATCAACCCATATGTAAAGTGCACATCGCCATCAACTTGGAATGTTCACGAGCCAAAAAACCCTTCGTTTTAAAGGAATAATGTTTTCCTCCCTCGTCTGTTCAACAGCTAAATTGTATTTTGAAAATCACTAGAATGTTGGTATCTTGATACCAAAATTTTGGAGTAGGTATCTCAGCCCGCTCCGAATACATCGCGAGGCTTTCTTGAAATCCTACCGCAATCACAAGTGAAAATCACTAAAATTTTGGGAAGGGAGGTCAAGTTTGTTTCCTCGACCTAACAAAAGGCCAAAAACTTGTGATCTTACTTTGCGCTCACTTCCGCAACTCTTCAGGCTTATTTTGAAAACTCAGGCTAAAAGCTCTCTCCTTTTGACGACAGAATTGGCCGGTCAACTCAAACAACTTCAGCTAGTGCTGATGAAGGTGTATAAATATTCTAAACTAGGGAAACTTTCTACCACAGTTTGCTTCTCCGTCATCGCATTTTGAACAGCTTCTCCAAGCAAACGATTAGCTTCAGTATGAAATTTTGTATTCATCCCCGTTTGACCTGCCATTCCTGTACGGCCAACTCTGTGTAGAAAATCCACAACTGATGAAGCAAACTTGTGTGTGATTCAAAACAAATCAAATCAAAAAACGGCTTCATTCTCCCGATATTCTTGGACGTGAGTTCATAGTAATAAACACAGTTTGTAAAGTTTGAACCAGTGAGAGAGAGTTAGTGATAACTTTCAGGAAAGGTTCTGTAATAACCCACTAAAGGCTAAAACTGCAATATAGTGGTAGAAAGGTCGAACCCACAGGGACAGAGGAACACACAGGGTACAAAGTGTCACTTTTAACAGACTATTGAGGAGTTTGAATTCTCAGGCGACTGTCACTCCCAGAAATACTACAAGTGTTCACTCGGAGCTCACTCGGAGGTCGCACAGTGCAGCGTAACACACACACACACACCTGAAACTACAGAAACACAACCCAGAGATTGGTTAGGACCTCTACTCAAGATTTCAGGGGGAAAGTTTCTCGCGAATACACTCAGCAAATCTGCGGGTAGTGACTCCCAACTCCGGCTTTTACAACCCTTCCACTAGCTTTCTGCTAGCGTGGGAAACCCGGATTGGACTTCCTACTTCGGATCGAAGTCACTCACACGCGGTGAACAACACTCTCAACTCACAAAACGCGCAGAGAACACAAGTCCGCAAGGAGGGACTCACTGAGAAACGTTCCAGTAACACACCATAATAGTCTATTGAAGAGTTTGAATTCTTAGGCACCTGTCATTCCCAGAAATACTACAGGGGTTACCCTGAAGGCACCTGCTGCAGCGTAACCTGAATTTACAACCAAGGCTTACACAAAGTAGCAAAACTTCACTTTGGCATTCAGGGGAAAAATCCCGAAGGAGTACAATCAGGAACAGTCACTCAAAAGGGTAAGGGGGAAACTGTTCAAGTATCTAACTCGTCATTGGCTCTGAGCATCGGCAATCACCCGCAGGTGTAGATCCGAACTACTCAAGTCTCTAACCAATGTACTAGCTCTGAACATTCGGCCGAAGGCCTTCAGCTACACAATGCGGACCGCCAAGGTGTAGCTCGTCGTGCGTGGTTACAGAACTAAGGACACAAACACGCAGAGAAAATGAGTTCCTGATCTGCACTTCCAAAACTGGAAAAATCCCAAGGCAAGACGCCTTGAACTACTTTATACCTTCTAAGTCCTAACTAGCACTACACTGCACTACGCTACGCGCCTGCACGGAACCACGCTACACTACACTCCGCAGAACCTGTGCTTCGTCTTCTGCGCGACGGACTGCCGCGCACTAACTCTCTACCCTGCCAATCTTCAGCTCGACTGCGCAGTCCCAAACGCCGCAACACCGCGGAAACCTCTGTCTCAAGGGTAGCCATGGTGTCCTGCGCCTTCGACAGAAAAGAGTCCAGCTTCTTCGCCACTCGCCGCCGACTCCGACTGTCACCCGCCAACAACCCGGCTGCACGAAGCTCTAACTCACGCAGTGTGAGTTTCTCAAACGCCGCCACTTCCTAGTGGGCGTAACACCTGAGGCAGTGGGTGACTCGCCTCGCCATCTCTTCCTTCGTGGGATCTGCCTCTCGCCGGCGATCGTCTTCAATTACTACCAACTGCGATTCGGCCTCCGCACGCTGTGCTCTCAATTCTCCGCACTCGGATTGCAGCCTGCGGATTAATTCCTCATCCGCCTGTCGTGCGAGCTGACACTGCACTAACAACCGCGTCTGTCGCACGATCTCCTCTGAAAAAATTCGATTCTAAGCCTGCTCTGAATCCAGTGCTTCCGTGAGCTTCACCTTCTCCTTGGCGAGCTCTTCCAGTCTCCCATCCTTCACCTTGTCGAAGTGTTTGTACAATTTTTGATTGAGGTTGTACTGACCCCACAAGCATTCATGCTTCTCCCGCAGATCCTTAAGTTCCCGGTCCACCCGGGCTAGCAACTTGCTGGTGTGGATTTTAGTGCGAGTTTGCCTGCGCACTAACTCGACGTAGGACCCAGGCTGGCGAGGATCCGCGTATTTCTCCATCTTGCGATCCAAGTACCTCAGCAGAGGTACTACCTGCTCACAGAGCGCCGCCGCCGGTGCTCCAATTAATTCCTCCTCCTCGTCCTCGGTGGATCCCGATCCCGACACTGATTCCGTGGACCCTCCTTCTTCATCATCCTCCGATTGGAGGATTTCGGTCGCCATTGATTGCGTCGACAACTGGCCTAAGTCGGGCTGCGAGATGTCTGCGTGTTCTGCCGCCGATGGCGCTCCTGCAGCCTCGCTGCTCCCTGCTAAAATGTCCAAGGCGGTGGGTGAATGCGGCCGTGCCACATCCCCATCGTCCGCCTGTCGTGCCGCGACTGTAACTTCTTCGCCGCCGGCGTCTACCGCCGAAGGCGACCAGGCGGAATGCACCTGCGCGGGGTGTAATTGTGCATCGCGCGCACAAATTTCATCCTGCGGACAGACAATCCGCTCCTCCGTTAGGTCCCGCTCCACCGATCGGTCCTGCGCGAGAAATGCGTCCGGCCTACGCGTAGACGCAATTCCCGGCGCCTCATCCGCCGAAGGCGGGAGAGCCGAAGGCGGCCGGCCCGATGTCCCTTGGCCCGAAGGCCCTTCCGCCGAAAGCGCAGCTTCCGCCGGCTCTCTGGTTGTAACTCGCTGGCTCGAAGGCCCTGGCGCCGAAGCCGCAAATCCCGGCGCTCTTTCCGCCGGAGGGCCTTGTCCCGAAGGCCCTTGAGCCAAAGGCGGATCTTCCGCAGGCTCCTTCCCCTTCCTGCGTTGTACCGGGGGTGAGTCCTGCCTATGCGTAGGCGGCCGCCTATGCGTAGGCAAACTTTCTCTGCCTATGCGTAGGCACAAATCCACGTCCGCAAGGGGTCGCCTATCCACAGGGAGTCGCCTATGCGTAGGCGGCACACTCATCTGCGCCGCACGTGGTAGCTCCTGACCCGAAGGCCGTCTCTCTTCCGCCGAAGGCGTAGTGTGGTCTAGTGCCCCTTCGACCGTCCGCGTAGTCCCATCCTTCTCCGGGGACGGACTTCCTTTCTCTGTGGCGATCGTCGCCGTTTCCGCGCTGCTGGTCGGTAACAAAAGCCTGCGCGCCTTCTGCTTCGGCCGGCTGCAGACTTCGTGCAGTGGCCGCTTCCGAGTGAGAGCAGCTGATTCTTGATGTCGCTCCTTCTCCGGTTCCTCTCTCCATCTTCGTTTCTGCGGCACTCGCGCTGCGGGTGTGTCTCTCCCCGCATCCTGTTGAGTCGGCGGAGTGGAAGTCGGCGAATCCTCCGCGTCGGTGTCTACCTCGTTATCCCGCACATACCTCCCGGGATGGTCGACTGACAATGGTGGAAATCGAGCACGCTCGGTGTAATAACCCACTAAAGGCTAAAACTGCAATATAGTGGTAGAAAGATCGAACCCATAGGGACAGAGGAACACACAGGGTACAAAGTGTCACGTTTAACAGACTATTGAGGAGTTTGAATTCTCAGGCGACTATCACTCCCATAAATACTGCAAGTGTCCACTCGGAGCGCACTCGGAGGTCGCACAGTGCAGCGTAACACACACACACACACACACACCTGAAACTACAGAAACACAACCCAGAGATCCGTTAGGACCTCTACTCAAGATTTTAGGGGGGAGGTCTCTCAAGAGTACCCTCAGCGAAGCTGCGGGTAGTGACTCCCAACTCCGGCTTTTACAACACTTCCACTAGCTTGCTGCTAGCGTAGCAAACCCGGTTTGGACTGCCTACTTCAGATCGAAGTCACTCATACACGGTGAACAACACTCTCAACTCACAGAACGCGTAGAGAACACAGGTCCGCACTGAAGGACTCACTGAGAAACATTCCAGTAACACAATAACAGTCTATTGAAGAGTTTGAATTCTCAGGCACTTGTCATTCCCAGAAATACTACAGGGGTTACCCTGAAGGCACCTGCTGCAGCGTAACCTAAATTTACAACCAAGGCTTACACGAAGTAACAAAACTTCACTTTGGCATTCAGGGGAAAAATCCCGAAGGAGTACAACCAGAAACAAACACTCGAAGGTGTAGGGGCGAAACTATTCAAGTATCTAACTAGTCACTGGCTCTGAGCATCAGCAGTCACCTGAAGGTGTAGATCCGAACTACTCAAGTCTCTAACCAATGTACTAGCTCTGAACATTCGGCCGGAGGCCTCCTGCTACAAAATGCGGAACGCCAAGTTGTAGCTCCTCTTGCGTGGTGACAGAACTAAGGACACAAACACGCAGAGAAAATGAGTTCCTGATCTGCACTTCCGAAATTGGGAAAGAACCCAAGGCAAGACGCCTTGAACTATTTTATACCTTCTAAGTCCTAACCAACACTACACTGCACTACACTATGCGCCGGCACGGAACCACGCTACACTACACTCCGCAGAACCTGTGCTGCGTCTCCTGCGCGACGGACTGCCGCGCACTAACTCCCTACCCTGCCAGTCCTCCGCTCAACTGCGCAGTCCTAACCGCTGCAACACCGCGGACACCTCCACTTCGAGGGTGGACATGGTATCCCGCGCCTTCGACAGAAAAGCGTCTAACTTCTTCGCCACCTTCTGCCGACTCCTGCACTACTGTACCGCGGTTCAGCTTCGACATTGCGTTCTTGGAATTCGCTTGCTCGCTAATTCTCTCTCTGCTCCGCTCGAGCTCCTTGCTCCCTCGGCAAACTCTAATCTCACTCAATTCCAAATCGCGCGCACTCAATTCTCTCTCAATCAACAAGTAATCCTCTGCGCGGCGATGTCGGGAATGCTTAGCAGCTAGCAGATGGACGCGCGCAGCTCGCACTAGAAAATGGAATCGCGAATTCAAGAATGGGGCGCTCTCCGTCTCTCGGTCGAGGGTCATGGTCGGCTCTTGATCGTGAGGGTCGAATCACTTGATGGCCGCGCCGGCTCTACGCTAAAACGGTCTCCGCTCTCACGCGCGGCTTCACGCTCCGCCGACGCCAATTTAACTCACACGCTCGAATTGGCGAATTTGAACTCCGCGAGCGTACTACGCCGCGGACATAGGTGCGCACCGCCGAAGGCGTCTTTTCCGCCTTGCGTAGTACACTCGTTCGTACCGCTCCTCGGCCAATCCTCCTCCGCCTAAGGCGATCGTCCGCGCATCGAACAAAAGTTAAACTCCCGCCTGTGCGCAGGCGGAATCCCCGGCGGAATCTCCGCCGACGCGGAACTTCACCCGCCTGTGCGTAGGCGCTCGCCTGCGCGTAGGCGAATTCCGTCCGCGCTGCTGCGCTGGCGCGGAAGGCGTTGACCGCGGTCAACAGACTCCGTCCAGACTGTCCGTCTCTTGTCTCTCCGTCGGCGCTCTCGCCGCCGCAACTCCGTCCGACCAAGAGCGCATCCATCCGTCCCGTCCGTACAGTCCGTACGGTCCGTACGGATTTTACTACTCCGGCGGTTCCTCGCCCGTTCGCGCTGTTGCGCTGGCGCGGAAGGCGCCGTACAATTTCTACCTCCGAAGGCGCATTTCTAGGGCTGAAGGCGGATTTCCCGCCGACGCCTTAGCGCTTGTGCGCAGGCGACCGCCTGTGCGTAGAGAAACTTCGCTCGTCCGCCTGGGCAGAGGTTTCCTCGCCTATGCGTAGGCAACATTCGCGCCTACGTCAAAACCCTATTTCGCCTATGCGTAGGCGAACTGCTTTCGTCCGCGCATAGGACAAAACTTTCTTCGCTTGTGCGCAGGCGGAAAGCTGAGTATCTTGCGACCTTCATAACTCCCGGAGTCCTCATCCGTTTGTGGCGTTCTTGGGCTCGTTGGAATCAACGCGTCGAGCTCTTTCCAACAAGACCCTAACCAAGTCGAGGCGTTAGGGCCTTGACCCAATTCTGAAGGATTCCTCTAGCGCCGAAGACGGATTTTGCGCCTTGCGCCGAAGGGATCATACCTTCAGAGCTCGCAGGGAGGGCGGTGTCCGCCCCTGACGTTGCACCCTACTCCTCGATCCTACGAGCTCCCGTGAGAATCTCTGCGATCTTCCGAATTCACTATGTTTTGATGCACCGAAGGCTATTTACACTGCTGCCGCGGTACAGGATACGCGACCAGTGAACTGGAGCTCCGGCCAATATGAGCTCTACAAAGGACACCTGCCACAACGTGATGTACGTAGTGTGGTGCGGCTACAACAATTGCAGCAGCGCCATCGCTACGGTTCTGCGGAAACGATCTTTGTAGTCGCGGATCCTGTACCCGTTCTTGGAAGACCTCTCCCGCTTGAATAATTCCACGAAGGAGGCTTCATCCTGCTTCGTTACCTTGACGCTCTCACTGTCGAACGGAAGGTACCCGTCCTCACCTGCGCACCTCCCCAATGCCTGTTCCCAATCGCGGACAGTCCATCTATCTACGTGCGGACGTTATCCGCTCGTAGGTGGTCGTTCCTCGTCCAGCCATTCGCCCACCATGTCTGCGCACACGTAATTCCATCCCCACAGCAAGAACTCGAGTTTCCTTGTAATCAGCCGGTCCTCAAAGGCACGCAACCCATTCTGCGGGAGCTTGAGTGGCACCATCTGCAACCTCATCGATTTCGACATTGCGTTCTTGAAATTGGTTTGTGCAACTCTCTCTCTGCTTTGCCCGAGCTTCTTGCTCGCGATTCTGTTTCCTCTACAAACTCTAATCTCTCTCAATTCCAAATGTCGCGCACTCAATTCTCTCTCAGCCACCGAGTAACTCTCCGCGCGGTGATGTCTAGAACGTCTCTCAGCTAGAACGTGGACGCGCGCAGCGGCAGAACCCGCAGACATCTCGCAGCCCCACTGTGGTAACACACTTTTTTGTTTTTTTTGCAGAATTTAAACAATTTTAGAAAACTAGTACCGAAGCAGTGTTTGTAGTTAGAAAAGGGTATGTTAAATAGAGTGGATTGAGGAGATCGTCACGAGGACACAAAGAATCGCAAAGTCGGATGTACCAGCGCCAAATGTCTTCGGCGCCTTCGGCAAAAGCTCCGTTTCTGAGGTGTCTCTACTCACGCGCTTCCAGCGTTTAAGGAAGCTACGCTTCCGGCGCAGACACCTCCGGAGGAGATTTTGCTAAAGCCGTCAGAAGAATGGCACGGACCTTTGAAGGCTTCCGACCATGAGTGCGCCTTCGGCGATGCGCCGCTAGCACGGAAAGGGAAACCTTCCTAACGATCGGAATACACGGTAGTTCCAGTTGGTTGAAAATGCATTAGAAAGAGCTCGGGACGCTCGTCCTAACGAGCCCAAGAGCGTTGGAGATGGATCAGGGACGAAGAAGTTATGAGCGTCGGAAAACTCGTAGCCGGACATGCGCCGTTCGCGCTAGGGTTCACAGTCGCAAAGGACTCCCGTTCGCCTTCGGCGATGCGCCTTCGGCGGAATCACGCGCTCATGGAAGGAAATCAACTCAGAGTCGGAAGCGCCTTTGGCGGCTGCGCAACGGAAGGAAAGCGCCGGCCGGATGTACGCCTCCGACGTGGCGCTGATAGGCGGATGCGCTGGCATGATTTGCGCCAGCGGGATATGCGCCGTCAGTAATGGACGAGGCAGAACGGACAAAACAAGCGGTACGAATACGCGCCGGCGTAATTCGCGCCGACTGGATGTGCGCCTCCAGCAAGGCGCCGACGGATAAGGAACACGCCAGCGGCGACACGCCTCCGGTGATGGACGGGTTAGGAAAAAACAACATAGCCGACGTATACACTGCGGCGAACTCGAGTCCGGAAGACGGTGGCGGCGGGAGAATTCAACATTCACGCATGCGAATGCGCGCAGTGCGGAGACGTGAATTCGAGCATGCAAGGGCGAACCGTTAGGCCGTATAGCTGGCTGCGTAAATTGTAGCCAGTAAGAACGTTGGACGATCTTGAATTCGGAGAAGAAAAGACTGCTCTCCAGTCTCATTCTATCATTCTTGATTCTGCAATTTCCAGCTTCCAAGATTACGCGCAAGGGCCGAGAGACCTGCGGTGAGAGGAGAGAGTGCGGAGGCGAGTTGCGCAAGGATCTTGACAGACCTTGGAGAGAATTGCGAGTAACGAACTTGAGCGTGAGAGAAGAGAGAGTGATAGCAGTCAGTGCTTGAGCAGCCGACTCGCAGTGGCGATTGTGAGAGAGCGAGCGGAAGGGAGAACGTTTGTGTGTGCAGGAAACGCAATGTCGAAGGTCCCCCAGCTGCGAGTGTCTCCACTCCGAGTGCCGCAGATCGGTCTACGCGCATTTCAAGATGTGCTGATAGGGCTGAAGCTCGATTTCCTCCTGTGGGGATGGAACTGGACATGTCCGGAGATGGTGCGCGAGTATCTGCAGGAGAGGCACAAGCCCTCACGCGGGTTCCGTCCACATCCAGAGAGGTGGGACATTTGTGACTGGGCGCAGGTGTTGGGCAGGTGTGCCGGCGAGGAAGGGTATCTCCTCTTCGAGGCCGACAGCGTGAAGGTGTCCCAGGAGGAAGAAATCTCCTACAATGAGCTTTTCAAAGTTGCCAGGCATCCCAAGAACGGTTTCCGGACACGGGATTACAAAGATCGATTGCGGAGAAATGTCGCGACTGCATTATTGCAGATATTGCAGCCGACCAAGACCGCTTACATGCATGGTTGGCAAGTAGGATTTGTGGAGCTAGTGTTGTCAGGAGCTCCAGTGCATTGGGCACGACTCCTGTGGAAAGTGACGCGCCAACATGCGCAAGAAGAGAGAGGGGGAACCCTCAATCATCTTTTGCCTTACCTGATTGTGTTTTATCGGGCGATGGGATGTTTGACAAACTCAGAGCGGACACGGTTTCCGCTGTTGACCCGGAGCTATCCAAGTAGATACTCACGGGAGGCCGAAGTAGACACGGATCCGGACGAGGCACCTGCCAGTCCGCCTCCGGCTCCGCCCCCAGCAAGAGCAGCAGAAGAACGTCGAAGTGAGCGCGTTCCGCGAAAGCGGAAGTGGGATGAGAGACCTAAGGACAGGCAGCCGGAAGCGCCAGCTGCGCCGACTCGTAGTCGGCCAACCAACGAGCCTCACAGCCGACCAAAACAGAGGGCACGCAAAATGCCAACTAGTACTGAGGAGACCGGGCGTACTCCGGTTCGGCGGAGTAACCTGCCCACGCAGGAGGATATAATCGCGCAGATTCTGGGGTAGTCGGCAAATATCTCTGCACAGAAGGCACCGATGCCTTCGGAAGAAGACGGACGGACTGACAGTCGGCCGACTACGAGTCGGGCGACTAAAGGTCGACAAACGGAAGAAAGGCCAACTGAGCGGCGCGTTGAACCGGACAGCAGGCCGGAAGCAGAAGAGAGTTTGGCTGACGAGCCAACAACCCTCAGAGGGTCGTCTTCGGCGGAAGGCACTTCTGGGAAAACGCTGCCTGCAAGCAGGCCAAGTGGAGTGAAGACGCGCAGGGTGTATCCGACTGCCAGTCGGACAACTGCTAGTCGGCCGACTGCGAGTCGGTCAACAGAGAGTCGGCCAGATTCGCCGACTGCGAGACGGACAGGGCCGGCGACCAGTGTGCGGACGCCTTCGGCGGACGCACCTCCAGCGAAGACACCTTCCGCGCAGGTCGCGCCGGAAGGGCAGGCAGCAGAAGCGGGCGGTGCAAAGGTGACAAAAGTCACTACGGCGTCGACCCCTTCGGAGACCGAAGATCGAGCCGGAACAGGGGCTCAAGCAGTGGGATCCCCCACTGCCTTGGATATTTTAGCAGGTAGTGGAGCGGCAGTCGCGGCGGAAGCTGCAGCGCGCCACAGTTCCAGGGAGTCGCCAAGGGATTCGGTGGTGACTGAAATCCTCGAAACGGAGGATGAGACGAGCTCGGAAGAGCAGGAAGCGGACTCTGTGCAGAAAACGCCAACAGGGATGTTGTGCGAGCAGATAGTCCCACTCCTGCGATATCTGGATCGCAAGACATCCAAGTACTCGGGTACCGGAAAACCGCAGTCTTATGTGGAGACTGTTAAGCGCAGGACGAGGAGCAAGGTGGCCACTTGGGCCTCTAGGTGCCAAGTATTGCAGGATAGGAACACTACCCTCCGACAACACCTGGCGGTCACACAGAAGCTATACCAAACCTTGCAGCAGCAGAGGGAGGATGCGGCGACGAAAAACCAGGCGGATGCCGAGCTAATACGTGCAAAGATCGAGTCGGAATTGCAGGAAGAGCGGAGACAAAACCGCATCTTAGCAGTAGAGCTTGCGCGCCAGACGCGCGCCTTAGAAGAAAGTCAAAGAACACGCAAGGAGGATGAGGAGTTGTTGCGCAACTTGCAATCCGAGTGCTCGGATTTGAGGGCGCAGCGCGCGGATGCGGAAATGCAGCTAGCAGAGGTGGAAGAATCCTTCTTGTCGGGTGCGCGCGACACTATGGCGCACTTGGAGTCGGAAGTGACTACAGCCCTCCGACGTTTGGGGTTGCGCAGCCGGTCGGAAGATTGGCCAGGTAGAGATAGAGAGCGAGGCAGTCCGGCGCGTAGGAGGCGCAGCACCGGATCTGCAGAGTGCAGTAGTGTAGTTTGGTTTCGTGCAGGTGTTGCGAGTAGTAGATAGGATAGCGTAGTGTTAGTTAGGACCTTTGAGGGTGTAAAGTAGATCAAGGCTTTTTGCCTTGGGACTCTTCCAGTTTCGGAAGTGCAGATCAGGAACTCACTTTCTTGGCGTGTTTGTGCATTTTGGTCCTGGCACCACGTAGAGAAGCTGCAGCATAGCGAAGTTACCGTATGTTGTAGTTGAAGGCCTTCGGCTGAATGTTCAGAGCTAGTACCCGGTTAGAGACTTGAGTAGTGCGGATCTGCACCTGCGGGTGATTTCTGATGCTCAGAGCCGGCTGCGAGTTAGATACTTGAACAGTTCCCCCTTACTCCTTCGAGTGACATATCCTGATTGTACTCCTACGGGAAGTTTCCCCTGAATGCCAAAGTGAAGTTTTATTACTTCGTGTAAGCCTTGGTTTGCAATTCAGGTTGTGTGTGTGTTACTGGATTGTGTCTTAGTTAAGTTCTCAGTCGGGCCTGTACTCCCTGCGTTTGGTGTGAGTCGAGGGTGACGTCCACGGCGTATGAAGAGGCTTCGTTCCGAAGTGAGAAGTCCAGTCCGGGTACACTACGCTAGTTCTTGGCGGAAGGGCAGTAAAAGCCGGAGTGGGAGTCACTACCTGCAGAACCTCTGAGTGAACTTTTGAGACACTTTCCCCCTGAATTTGAAGCGGAGGTCCTGACCGACCTCCGAGTTGTGCTTTTGCCAGTTTCAGGTGTGTGTGTGTGCGTGTTGAGTGACTACGCTGTACTGTGCATCCTCCGAGCATCCTCCGAGTCGAGATCCTCCTCCGAGTCGAGCCTCTGAGTCGAGCACTGCAGTATTTCTGGGAGTGACAGTCGCTTGAGAATTCAAACTCTACAAAAGTCTGTTAAACGTGACACTTTTTACTCTGTGTGTTGCCTCTGTCCCTGTGGGTTCGATCTTTTTACCACCATACTGCAGTTTTAGCCTTTGGTGGTTTATAACATAAGGAGCCGACAACACCCAGGCCAGTCGCCGACGCAATCAATGGCGACCGAAATCCTCTATTCGGAGGATGACGAGGAAGGAGGGTCCACGGAATCAGTGTCGGGATCGGGATCCACCGAGGAGGAGGAGGAGAAATTAGTTGGTGCGCCGGCGGTGGCAATCTGTGAGCAGGTAGTACCTCTGCTGAGGTACTTGAATCGCAAGATGGAGAAATACGCGGATCCTCGCCAGCCTGGGTCCTACGAGTTAGTGCGCAGGCGAACTCGCACTAAAGTCCACACCAGCAAGTTGCTAGCTCGGGGGACCGGGAACTTAAGGATCTGCAAGAGAAGCATGAATGCTTGTGGGGTTAGTACAACCTCAATCAGAAATATTACAAACACTTCGACAAGGTGAAGGATGGGCGACTGGAAGAGCTCACCAAGGAGCACGTGAAGCTCACAGAAGCACTGATTTCTGAGCAGACTCAGAATCGGATTCTGTGAGAGGAGCTCGTGCGACAGACGCGGTTGTTAGAGCAGTGTCAGCTCGCACGACAGGCGGATGAGGAATTAATCCGCAGGCTGCAATCCGAGTGTGGAGAATTGAGAGCACAACGTGCGGAGGCCGAATCGCAGTTGGTAGTAATTGAAGACGATCGCCGACGGGAGTCAGATCGCACGAAGGAAGAGATGGCAAGGCGAGTCACCCACTGCCTCAGGGGCTACGCCCACTGGGAAGTGGCGGCGCAGGAGAAACTCACACTGCGTGAGTTAGAGCTTCGTGCAGCCGGGTTGGTGACAGGTGACAGTCGGAGTCGGCCGAGAGTGGCGAAGAAGCTGGATTCTTTTCTGTCGAAGGCGCGAGACACCATGACCACTCTTGAGACGGAGGTTTCCGCGGTGTTGCGGCGTTTGGGACTGCGCAGTCGAGTTGAAGACTGGCAGGGTAGAGAGTTAGTGCGCGGCAGTCCGTCGCGCAGGAGGCGAAGCACAGGTTCTGCAGAGTGTAGTGTAGCGTGGTTCCGTGCAGGCGCATAGCATAGTGCAGTGTAGTGCTAGTTAGGCCTTAGAAGGTATAAAGTAGTTCAAGGCGTCTTGCCTTGGGATTTTTCCAGTTTCGGAAGTGCAGATCAAGAACTCATTTTCTCTGCGTGTTTGTGTCCTTAGTTCTGTCACCACGCACGAGGAGCTACACCTTAGCAATCCGCATTGTGTAGCTGAAGGCCTTCGGCCGAATGTTCAGAGCTAGTACATTGGTTAGAGACTTGAGTAGTTCGGATCTACACCTGCGGGTGATTGCCGATGCTCAGAGCCAATGACGAGTTAGATACTTGAACAGTTTCCCCCTTACACCTTTGAGTGATTGTTTCTGATTGTACTCCTTCGGGATTTTTCCCCTAAATGCCAAAGTGAAGTTTTGCTACTTCGTGTAAGCCTTGGTTGTAAATTCAGGTTACGTTGCAGCAGGTGCCTTCAGGGTAACCCCTGTAGTATTTCTGGGAATGACAAGTGCCTAAGAATTCAAACTCTTCAATAGACTATTATGGTGTGTTACTGGAACGTTTCTCAGTGAGTCCTTCCGTGCGGAGCTGTGTTCTCTGCGCGTTTTGTGAGTTGAGAGTGTTGTTCACCGCGTATGAAAAAGAAGTTGTCGGCTTCTTATGTAATAACCCACTAAAGGCTAAAACTGCAATATAGTGGTAGAAAGGTCGAACCCACAGGGACAGAGGAACACACAGGGTACAAAGTGTCACGTTTTAACAGACTATTGAGGAGTTTGAATTCTCAGGCAACTGTCACTCCCAGAAATACTGCAAGTGTCCACTCGGAGCGCACTCGGAGGTCGCACAGTGCAGCGTAACACACACACACACACACACACCTGAAACTACAGAAACACAACCCAGAGATCCGTTAGGACCTCTACTCAAGATTTCAGGGGGGGAAAGTCTCTCGCGAGCACACTCGGCGAAGCTGCGGGTAGTGACTTCCAACTCCGGCTTTTACAACACTTCCACTAGCTTGCTGCTAGTGTAGGAAACCCGGTTTGGACTGCCTACTTCGGATCGAAGTCACTCATACGCGGTGAACAACACTCTCAACTCACAAAACGCGTAGAGACACAGGTCCGCACTGAAGGACTCACTGAGAAACATTCCAGTAACACAACAACAGTCTATTGAAGAGTTTGAATTCTCAGGCACTTGTCATTCCCAGAAATACTACAGGGGTTACCCTCAAAGCACCTGCTGCAGCGTAACCTGAATTTACAACCAAGGCTTACACGAGGTAGCAAAACTTCACTTTGGCATTCAGGGGAAAAATCCCAAAGGAGTACAATCAGAAAGAAACACTCGAGGGTGTAGGGGCGAAACTGTTCAAGTATCTAACTAGTCACTGGCTCTGAGCATCGGCAGTCACCCGCAGGTGCAGATCCGAACTACTCAAGTCTCTAACCAATGTACTAGCTCTGAACATTCGGCCGAAGGCCTTCAGCTACAAAATGCGGAACGCTAAGTTGTAACTCCTTGTGCGTGGTGACAGAACTCAAGGACACAAACACGCAAAGGAAATGGGTTTCTGATCTGCACTTCTGATGGGAAAGAACCCCAGGCAAAACGCCTAGAACTATTTTATACCTTCTAAGTCCTACCTAGCACTACACTGCACTACGCTACACGCCTGCACGGAACCACGCTACACTACACTCCGCGGAACCTGTACTACGTCTCCTGCGCGGCCGACTGCCGCGCACTAACTCCCTACCCTGCCAATCTTCCGCTCGACTGCGCAGTCCCAAACGCTGCAACGCCGCGGTCACCTCCACTTCGAGGGCGGACATGGTATCCTGTGCCTTCGACAGAAAGGCATCGAGCTTCTTTGCTACCTTCCGCCGACTCCTACTGTCGCCTGACAACAACCCGGCTGCGCGCAATTCAAACTCACGCAGTGTGAGTTTCTCCTGCGCCTTCACTTCCCAGTGGGCGTAGCCCTTGAGACAGTGGGCGACACGCCTCGCCGTCTCCACCTTCGTGCGATCCGCCTCCTTCCTGCGATCCTCTTCAATTATCACTAATTGCGATTCGGCTTCAGCACGTTGCGCTCTCAATTCGCCACACTCTGACTGTAACCTGCGGATTAACTCTTCATCCGCCTGCCGTGCGAGCTGACATTGTTCCAACAACCGCGTCTGTCGCACGAGCTCCTCTGACAAAATCCGATTCTGGGCCTGCTCAGAAATGAGTGCTTCCTTGACCTTCACTTGCTCCTTGGTGAGCTCGTCTAGTTTCTCATCCTTCATCTTCTCGGAGTGCTTGTAGAATTTCTGATTAAGCTTATACTGACCCCACAAGCATGCATGCTTCTCCTTCAATTCCCTCAACTCCTGGTCCACTCTAGCTAACAGCTTGCTGGTGTGGACTTTAGTGCGAGTCCGCCTGCGCACTAACTCGATGTAAGATCCCGGCTGGAGTGGGTCGGCGTATTTATCGACCTTGCGATCCAAGTACCTCAGCAACGGAATCACCTGCTCAGAGAGCGCCGCCGCCGGCGCTCCAACAATTTCCTCGTCCTCCTCCTTGGTGTCTTCTGCTCCTGACATTTCTTCCGTGGAGCCTCCGTCGTCATCATCCGAGTGGAGAATTTCAGTCGCCATTGATTGCGTCGGCGACTGCCCTGAGTGGGGCTGCACGTCATTAACGTGTGCTGCCTGCGAAGGCACGGCTGCAGCCTCGCTGCTCGTCGCCAAAATGTCTAAGGCGGAAGGCGAATGTACCCGTGCGGCATCCCCGTCGTTCGCTTGTTGGTTGTCTACCGCGTCCTCTCTGCCGCCGTCGCCCGCTGCCGAAGGCGATCGAGCGGAGGGTGGCTGCGCGGGGTTTGATTGCGCATCGCGCATCGAAATTTCATCCCGCGGACAGTCACTCCGCTCCACCGTCTGTTGCTGCTCCCTTGATCGGTCCGTGGGGGCTGTGCCCGGCCCGTGCGCAAGCGCAATTGCCGGCGCCTTGTCCGCCGCAGGCGTAGCGCCGCGGACATCCATCGCCGAAGGCGACATGGCCGGGGGCCGTGTGGTACCCCACTTTTGGCAATTTTGAGGAAATTAAAACATTTTTGGAAAACTGTACCCTGGCAGCATTGTAAATAGCCTTCGGTACATCAAAACAGAGTGAATCCGGAAGATCGCGGGGATTCTCGAGGGATCTTGTAGAATCTGGGATTTGGGGTGCAGCAGTAAGGAGAGGCACCACCCTCCCTGCGAGCTCTGCAGTTAGGATCTCTACGGCGCAAGGCGCAAAACCCGCCTTCGGAGGTTGCGTCCGCGGCTGTAGGGAAACCCTCCATAGTTAGGTCAACCCTCGGGCGCCTTGACCAAGTTGGGATCCCGTTGGAAAGAGCTCAACGCACTGATTCCAACGAGCCCAAGAACGCTTGGAACGGATGAGGACTTAGGGAGTTATCGCTATTGGAAGAAACGGAGGCGGTCGCCTACGGCGGAAGGAGTTCGCCACCGGCGCGAATTCCGCCTACGCGGAAGGGGGAATCAAGTTTTGTCCTATGCGCGGACGAAGGCGTTCGCCTGTGCACAGGCGAAGTAGGGTTAGGGAAGGCGCGAAGTCCGCCTACGCACAGGCGTTCGCCTGTGCACGGGCACTTCGGCGTCGGCGGAAAATCCGCCTTGGGCCCTAGAAATGCGCCTTGTGAGGTAGAAAGTGTACGGCGCCTTCCGCGCCAGCGCAGCGCCGCGTACGACGGAAGAGCCGCCAGAGTAATCAAATCGGTACGGACCATGCGGACGGCACGGGTGGATGCGCTCTTGGACGGACGGAGTTGCGGCGGCGGAAGCGCCGACGGAGAGACAAGGAACGGACAGACTGGACGGAGACGGCTGACCACGGTCAACGCCTTCCGCGCCAGCGCAGCGCCGCGGACGGAATGCGCCTGCGCACAGGCGAACGCCTGTGCACAGGAGGATGTTCAAGTTCCGCGCCGGCGGAGAATCCGCCGAGGCTCCTGCCTGCGCACAGGCAGGAGTTGAATTTTTGTCCGACATGCGGACACACGCGTCAAGGCAGAGGGGGATTGGCCGAGGGGCGGTACGAACAAGTGTACCGCGCAAGGCGGAAAACTCGCCTTCGGCGCTACGCCCCCATGTCCGCAGGGTAATACGCTCGCGGAGTTCAAATCCGCCAATTCGAGCGTGAGAGTTTAATCGACGACGGCGGAGCGTGAAGCCGCGCGTGAGAGCGAAGACCGTTCCAGCGTACAGCCGGCGCGGCCATCAAGTGAGACGTTCTTCACGACCAAGAGCCGACCATGACCTTCGACCGGGCGGCGGAGAACGTCCCATTCTTGAATTCGCGATTCCAATCTCTTGTGCGCGCTGCGCGCATCCATCTGCTGGCTGCGGAACACTCTCGACGTCGTCGCACAAGAGATTTCTTGTTGATTGAGGGAGAAGTGAGTGCGCGTGATTTGGAATTGAGGGCGATTAGAGTTTGCCGAGAGAGAAAGAAACCCGGGCGGTGCGGAAGTAGAATGAGCGGGCGAGCGAACCCCAGGAACGCAATGACGAGACCGAGCAGATTGCGGATGGTGCCACTTCGCCTACCGCAGAACGGGCTGCGCGCTTTTGAGGAGCGCTTAATAGCAAGAAAGCTCGATTTCTTGCTATGGGGATGGAATTACATCTGTGCGAATATGGTGCGCGAGTGGCTAGAGCCACAGGGACCACCCTCGCGCGGATTGCGTCCGCATGTTGACCGGTGGACAGTCCAAGATTGGGCGCAGGCGTTGGGAAGATGTGCTGGCATGCCTGGGCATCTCCTTTTCGACAGTGAGAGCATCAAGGTGACCAAGCAAGAAGAGGCGCAATTTGTGGAGCTGTTCAAAACCGGGAGGTCTACCAAGAATGGGTACAGGACCCGTGATTACAAGGATCGATTTCGCCGGACTTTGTCCGCGGCGCTGATGCAATTACTGCAGCCGCACCGCGCCTGCTACATCACATTGTGGCAGGTCTCTTTTGTGGAGTGCGTCACCGAGGGAACTCCAATTCACTGGGCGAGCATCCTGCACAGGGTG
Organism: Marchantia polymorpha subsp. ruderalis; assembly: GCA_037833965.1. Taxonomy (NCBI): domain Eukaryota; kingdom Viridiplantae; phylum Streptophyta; class Marchantiopsida; order Marchantiales; family Marchantiaceae; genus Marchantia; species Marchantia polymorpha. The sequence continues at coordinate 4,256,593 of AP031357.1, forward strand.
ATGCGACAGCACGCGTTTGAGGAAAAGGGGGGAACTCTAAACCATCTTTCTCCTTTCCTCATCAATTTTTATCGACAGCGAAATTGTTTGACAGCGGCGGAGCTTGAACATTTTCCGCCATTGTGCATCGACCATCCCGGGAAGTATGTGCGGGAGAACAAGGTCGACACTGATGCAGAGGAGTCACCGACTTCTACCCCATCAAGACGGAGGGACGAAGGGAGACACACTCCTGCAGCGCGAGTGCCGCGGAAGCGGCGATGGAGGGAAGAGTCTGAAGAGGAGCAGCATCAAGAACCCTCTGCTCCCATTCGACCGCGGCCGCTGTGCGAGCCATACAGCCGGCCGAAGCAGAAGGCACGCAGACTGGTGTTACCAGCTGACAGTGCGGACACGGCGACAATTGCGACGGAGCAAGGAAGTGCGTCGCCAGAGAGGCATGAGGAAGCGCGGACGACCGCAGGAGCGACGGGCCACGCTGCAACCTCGACGGGAGAAAGGCCGCCTACGGGCCAAGGGCCTCCGGAGTTACCACATGCGATGCGGACAGATGTTCCGTTTGCGCATAGACGAGCCTCCGCGGATGGACGAGCCTCCGCGGACCGGCGAACACAAGTGGACGTGGATCTACGCTTACGCGTGGGAAGGAGCAGTCCGCCTGTGCACAGGTCGCCTGTGCACAGGACACCTCCACAAGTGCCGCCTGTGCACAGGCAAGAATCACCCCCGTTCCAACGGAGGAAGGGGAAGGAGCCGGCGGAAGAACCGCCTACGAGACACCGGCCCTCGGGGCCAGACCCTTCGGCGCACCACGCGCCGCAATTTGCGCCTTCGGCGCCAGGGCCTTCGAGCCGAGGAGATACGAGCAGAGAGCGTGCGGAGGCCGCACCATCGGCGGGAAGTCCGCCGATAGATGCGCCTTCGGCGGTAGGGCCTATAGGCCAAGGAACATCGGGCGTGCGGCCCCCGGCCATGTCGCCTTCGGCGATAGATGTCCGCGGCGCTACGCCTGCGGCGGACAAGGCGCCGGCAAATGCGCCTGCGCACGGGCCGGGCACAGCCCCCACGGACCGATCAAGGGAGCCGCAGACGATGGAGCGGAGTGACTGTCCGCGGGATGAATTCTCGATACGCGATGCGCAATCCAACCCCGCGCAGCCACCCTCCGCTCAATCGCCTTCGGCGACGGACGTCGGCGGCAGAGAGGATGCGGTAAACAATCAACAAGCGAGAGACGGGGATGCCGCACGGGTACATTCGCCTTCCGCCTTAGACATTTTGGCGACGAGCAGCGAGGCTGCAGCCGTGCCTTCGCAGGCAGCACACGTCGACGACGTGCAGCTCCACTCGGGGCAGTCGCCGACGCAATCAATGGCGACTGAAATTCTCCACTCGGATAATGACGACGGAGGCTCCACCGAAGAAATGTTAGGAGCAGAAGACACCGAGGAGGAGGAGGAGGAAATTGTTGGAGCGCCGGCGGCGGCGCTCTCTGAGCAGGTGATTCCGTTGCTGCGGTACTTGGATCGCAAGGTCGATAAATACGCCGACCCACTCCAGCCGGGATCTTACATCGAGTTAGTGCGCAGGCGGACTCGCACTAAAGTCCACACCAGCAAGCTATTAGCTAGAGTGGACCAGGAGTTGAGGGACTTGAAGGAGAAGCATGCGTGCTTGTGGGGTCAGTACAAGCTTAATCAGAAATTCTACAAGCACACCGAGAAGATGAAGGATGAAAAACTGGGCGAGCTCACCAAGGAGCAGGTGAAGGTCAAGGAAGCACTCATTTCTGAGCAGGCCCAGAATCGGATTTTGTCAGAGGAACTCGTGCGACAGACGCGGTTGTTGGAACAATGTCAGCTCGCACGGCAGGCGGATGAAGAGTTAATCCGCAGGTTACAGTCAGAGTGTGGCGAATTGAGAGCGCAACGTGCTGAAGCCGAATCGCAATTAGTGATAATTGAAGAGGATCGTAGGAAGGAGGCGGATCGCGCGAAGGTGGAGACGGCGAGGCGAGTCGCCCACTGTCTCAAGGGCTACGCCCACTGGGAAGTGAAGGCGCAGGAGAAACTCACACTGCGTGAGTTTGAATTGCGCGCAGCCGGGTTGTTGTCAGGCGACAGTAGGAGTCGGCGGAAGGTAGCGAAGAAGCTCGATGCCTTTCTGTCGAAGGCACAGGATACCATGTCCGCCCTCGAAGGGGAGGTGTCTGCGGCGTTGCAGAGGTTGGGACTGCGCAGTCGAGCGGAAGATTGGCAGGGTAGAGAGTTAGTGCGCGGCAGTCGGCCGCGCAGGAGACGTAGTACAGGTTCCGCGGAGTGTAGTGTAGCGTGGTTCCGTGCAGGCGTGTAGCGTAGTGCAGTGTAGTGTTAGGTAAGATTTAGAAGGTATAAAATAGTTCTAGGCGTTTTGCCTGGGGTTCTTTCCCATCAGAAGTGCAGATCAGGAACCCATTTCCTTTGCGTGTTTGTGTCCTTGAGTTCTGTCACCACGCACGAGGAGTTACAACTTAGCGTTCCGCATTTTGTAGCTGAAGGCCTTCGGCCGAATGTTCAGAGCTAGTCCATTGGTTAGAGACTTGAGTAGTTCGGATCTGCACCTTCGGGTGACTGCCGATGCTTAGAGCCAGTGACTAGTTAGATACTTGAACAATTTCGCCCCTACACCTTCGAGTGTTTCTTTCTGATTGTACTCCTTGGGATTTTTCCCCTGAATGCCAAAGTGAAGTTTTGCTACTTCGTGTAAGCCTTGGTTGTAAATTCAGGTTACGCTGCAGCAGGTGCCTTGAGGGTAACCCCTGTAGTATTTCTGGGAATGACAAGTGCCTGAGAATTCAAACTCTTCAATAGACTGTTGTTGTGTTACTGGAATGTTTCTCAGTGAGTCCTTCAGTGCGGACCTGTGTTCTCTGCGCGTTTTGTGAGTTGAGAGTGTTGTTCACCGCGTCTGAGTGACTTCGATCCGAAGTAGGTAGTCCAAACCGGGTTTCCTACACTAGCAGCAAGCTAGTGGAAGCGTTGTAAAAGCCGGAGTTGGGAGTCACTGCCCGCAGCTTTGCCGAGTGTGCTCGTGAGAGACTTTCCCCCTGAAATCTTGAAGTAGAGGTCCTAACGGATCTCTGGGTTGTGTTTCTGTAGTTTCAGGTGTGTGTGTGTGTGTGTGTGTGTTACGCTGCACTGTGCGACCTCCGAGTGCGCTCCGAGTGGACACTTGCAGTATTTCTGGGAGTGACAGTCGCCTGAGAATTCAAACTCCTCAATAGTCTGTTAAAACGTGACACTTTGTACCCTGTGTGTTCCTCTGTCCCTGTGGGTTCGACCTTTCTACCACTATATTGCAGTTTTAGCCTTTAGTGGGTTATTACAGGCCGCTCGCCCGATGTCCCTTGGCCTATAGGCCCTACCGCCGAAGGCGCATCTATCGGCGGACTTCCCGCCGATGGTGCGGCCTCCGCACGCTCCCTGCTCGTATCTCCTCGGCTCGAAGGCCCTGGCGCCGAAGGCGCAAATTGCGGCGCGTGGTGCGCCGGAGGGTCTGGCCCCGAGGGCCGGTGTCTCGTAGGCGGTTCTTCCGCCGGCTCCTTCCCCTTCCTACGTTGGAACGGGGGTGATTCTTGCCTGTGCACAGGCGGCACGTGTGGAGGTGTCCTGTGCACAGGCGACCTGTGCACAGGCGACCTGTGCACAGGTGAGCGCCTGTGCACAGGCGGACTGCTCCTTCCCACGCGTAAGCGTAGATCCACGTCCACTTGTGTTCGCCGGTCCGCGGAGGCTCGTCCGTCCGCGGAGGCTCGTCTGTGCGCAAACGGAACATCTGTCCGCATCGCACGTGGTAACTCCGGAGGCCCTTGGCCCGTAGGCGGCCTCTCTCCCGTCGAGGTTGCAGCGTGGCCCGTTGCTCCTGCGGTCGTCCGCGCTTCCTCATGCTTCTCTGGCGACGCACTTCCTTTCTCCGTCGCAATCGTCGCCGTGTCCGCACTGTCGGCTGGTAACACCAGTCTGCGTGCCTTCTGCTTCGGCCGGCTGTATGGCTCGCACAGCGGCCGCGGTCGAATGGGAGCAGAGGGTTCTTGATGCTGCTCCTCTTCAGACTCTTCCCTCCATCGCCGCTTCCGCGGCACTCGTGCTGCAGGAGTGTGTCTCCCTTCGTCCCTCCGCCTTGATGGGGTAGAAGTCGGTGACTCCTCTGCATCAGTGTTGACCTCATTCTCCCGCACATACTTCCCGGGATGGTCGATGGACAATGGCGGAAAATGTTCAAGCTCCGCCGCTGTCAAACAATTCCGCTGTCGATAAAAATTGATGAGGAAAGGAGAAAGATGGTTTAGAGTTCCCCCCTTCTCCTCAAACGCGTGCTGTCGCATTACCCTGTGCAGGATGCTCGCCCAGTGAATTGGAGTTCCCTCGATGACGCACTCCACAAAAGAGACCTGCCACAATGTGATGTAGCAGGCGCGGTGCGGCTGCAGTAATTGCATCAGCGCCGCGGACAAAGTCCGGCGAAATCGATCCTTGTAATCACGGGTCCTGTACCCATTCTTGGTAGACCTCCCGGTCTTGAACAGCTCCACGAATTGCGCCTCTTCCTACTTGGTCACCTTGATGCTCTCACTGTCGAAAAGGAGATGCCCTAGCATGCCAGCACATCTTCCCAACGCCTGCGCCCAATCTTGGACTGTCCACCGATCAACATGCGGACGCAATCCGCGCGAGGGTGGTCCCTGTGGCTCTAGCCACTCGCGCACCATATTCGCACAGATGTAGTTCCATCCCCATAGCAAGAAATCGAGCTTTCTTGCTATTAAGCGCTCCTCGAAAGCGCGCAGCCCGTTCTGTGGTAGGCGAAGTGGCACCATCCGCAATCTGCTCGGTCTCGTCATTGCGTTCCTGGGGTTCGCCCGCCCGCTCATTCTACTTCCGCACCGCCCGATCTTCCTTCTCTCTCGACAAACTCTAATCGCCCTCAATTCCAATTCACGCGCATTCACTTCTCCCTCAATCAACAAGAAATCTCCTGTGCGACGACGTCGAGAATGTTTAGCAGCCAGCAGATGGATGCGCGCAGCGCGCACAAGAGATTGGAATCGCGAATTCAAGAATGGGACATTCTCCGCCGCCCGGTCGAAGGTCATGGTCGGCTCTTGCTCGTGAAGAACGTCTCACTTGATGGCCGCGCCGGCTGTACGCTGGAACGGTCTTCGCTCTCACGCGCGGCTTCACGCTCCGCCGTCGTCGATTAAACTCTCACGCTCGGATTGGCGGATTTGAACTTCGCGAGCGTATTACCCCGCGGACATGGGGGCGTAGCGCCGAAGGCGAGTTTTCCGCCTTGCGCGGTACACTTGTTCGTACCGCCCCTCGGCCAATCCTCCTCTGCCTTGACGCGTGTGTCCGCATGTCGGACAAAAGTTCAACTCCTGCCTGTGCGCAGGCAGGAGCCTCGGCGGATGCTCCGCCGGCACGGGACTTCATCCTCCTGTGCACAGGCGGTCGCCTGTGCGCAGGCGAATTCCGTGCGCGGCGCAGCGCTGGCGCGGAAGGCGTTGACCGTGGTCAGCCGTCTCCGTCCAGTCTGTCCGTTCCTTGTCTCTTCGTCGGCGCTTCCGCCGCCGCAACTCCGTCCGTCCAAGAGCGCATTCACCCGTTCCGTCCGCATGGTCCGTACCGATTTGATTACTCTGGCGGCTCTTCCGCCGTACGCGGCGCTGCGCTGGCGCGGAAGGCGCCGTACACTTTCTACCTCACAAGGCGCATTTCTAGGGCCCAAGGCGGATTTTCCGCCGACGCCGAAGCGCCTGTGCACAGGCGAGCGCCTGTGCGTAGGCGGACTTCGCGCCTCCCCTAACCCTACTTCGCCTGTGCACAGGCGAACGCCTTCGCCCGCGCATAGGACAAAACTTGATTCCCCCTTCCGCGTAGGCGGAATTCGCGCCGGTGGCGAACTCCTTCCGCCGTAGGCGACCGCCTCCGTTTCTTCCAATAGTGATAACTCCCTAAGTCCTCATCCGTTCCAAGCGTTCTTGGACTCGTTGGAATCAGTGCGTCGAGCTCTTTCCAACGGGACCCTAACTTGGTCAAGGCGCCCGAGGGTTGACCTAATTATGGAGGGTTTCCCTACAGCCGCGGACGCAACCTCCGAAGGCGGGTTTTGCGCCTTGCGTCGTAGGGGTCCTAACTGCAGAGCTCGCAGGGAGGGTGGTGCCTGTCCTTACTGCTGCACCCCAAATCCTAGATTCTACAAGATCCCTCGAGAATCCCCGCGATCTTCCGGATTCACTCCGTTTTGATGTACCGAAGGCTATTTACAATGCTGCCAGGGTACAGTTTTCCAAAAATGTTTTAATTTCCTCAAAATTGCCAAAAGTGGGGTACCACAGTGACTTTGATCCGAAGTAGGAAGTCCAACCCGGGTTCCCTACGCTAGCAGAAAGCTAGTGGGAGGGTTGTAAAAGCCGGAGTTGGGAGTCACTACCCGCAGCTTCGATGAGTGCTCGCGAGAGACTTTCCCCCTGAAATCTTGAGTAGAGGTCCTAACCGATCTCTGGGTTGTGTTTTTGTAGTTTCAGGTGTGTGTGTGTGTGTTGAGTGAATTACTCTGCACTGTGCGACCTCCGAGTGAGCTCCGAGTGAACACTTGCAGTAAATCTGGGAGTGACAGTCGCCTGAGAATTCAAACTATTCAATAGTCTGTTAAATGTGACACTTTGTACCCTGTGTGTTCCTCTTCCCCTGTGGGTTCGACCTTTCTACCACTATATTGCAGTTTTAGCCTTTAGTGGGTTATTACAACCTCGCCGTAGGCGCAGCGCCGAAGGCGGCTGTGCCGAAGGCGTTGATCGCGGTCAACGGACTCCGTCCAGTCTGTCCATCTCTCTCGCCTCTCCGTCGGCGCTCTTGTCTCCGTAACCCCGACCGGCCGAAGGCGCACTCGTCCGTTCCGTCTGTACAGTCCGTACGGTCCGTACAGATTTTACTACTCCGTTGGGTCCTCACCTAACCGTGATGCGCTGGCGCCGATGGCGCCGTACAAGTTCCAACCCCGAAGGCGGATTTCTAGGGCCGAAGTCTTTGTCTTTGTTAGTTTCACATTGAGACCCTTCGAACTATTTGCGTGTGAAGCCCTTGAAGAAACTGTTTAGTTCACTCCATAAGCTTGCATTCAGAAGTTTTATTGATACTTTGTATCTAAGTAGGAGTATCATATTCGGAGAAAAATGTGCGAATCTATTATAAGATAGATAACCAAAGCCATTACCATCCTTCAGAGTGGCTTTCATTCCTCCCAGTGGACTGTCCGCACCCACTAGAAGAGAATGATCACCATGTCGTGATGCAAGCAATTCTAATGATTTATCGGTGAGAACTGAAGAACGAACCGCAGGAACCATCTGCTGTAGCCACATCAACAGCAGATGGTTCCTGAGTTCCTTAGAGGCGTTCTTGGGCTTGTTAGAACTAGCGTGTCGAGCTCTTTCCAACGAGACCCTAACCAAGTCAAGGCGTTGTGAATTGAGAAAGTTATGAGGGATTCACTCTTCCGCCGAAGGCGTAGCGCCGAAGGCGGATTATGCGCCTTGCGCCGAAGGGGGTACTCCTTCAGAGCCCGTCGTTTAGGGCGGCGTCTGTCCCAGACGTTGCGCCCAACTCCTGGATTCTACGAGATTCTTTGAGATTCTCCGAGTTCATCCAGTTTCACTCTATTTTGATGCACCGATGGCTATTTACACGGCTGCCGCGGTACAGTTTTCCAAAAATGTTTTAAATTCCGCAAAAATACCAAAAGTGGGGTACCACAGGTTCCATCGTCAATAAAGCGAGTAAGCGTGACAAGGATTGGAGAATTTCCAAATAAGACACGTAAGAGAAAGTTATGCACAACACTGGTAGTTGTTTTCAGATCATTCCACTTTGAAGTCAAAGGAATGATAAGCAAGGTAAATTTTTTCTATATTTTAGTCCATCCATGAGTCAAAGTTGTTCACAAATTCCTTCGAATCATTTGCTTTGTTGTTGTTTTATATAAAATTTTCCGTTTTTTCGTAATATCTTTAGTTCTCCTCTCCACCCAGTCTCAACAATCTTACTTTTCTCCAACATTATGCGAATTTCAGATCTTTCCACTTGTACAAAATTACAAACAATATAAATCTTGTTGAACGCAAGTCAGTCGATATTCTGATTCCAGTTAGCATCACTTGAGCCTCTGTATCTATCGAACTTCACATCATCAACCTCCTGTAAAATAAACTGCCTAGAAGAATCTGTATCGACATAGAATTGGAGAGGTAAAAAACATGAGAAAACTATATATTTTAAACTAAAAAACAGTACAGGAAACGTTTTAAAGTTCAAATAGAGAAGAAGTAAGCATGATAAAATTTTTGGAATATAAAACCGGCAGGAATGGAAAAAGAGAGGAGTTGTAATTAAATTATTGGGACTAGATTTAGGGGTTGCAAGAGAGCTGTGCAAATGAAGTTCAGCATCATGAAGAAAAAACTGCGATTCTAAGCCACAGCAACCTCCTTGTTCGTGTTGAAGATGCTCAACCATATTCGACTAATTTTTTGTTGGATTCTGAATCCACCCAGCTTCTCTATCTTCTCTGTCTTTGTTTCTCACTTGTACTCACACCAAAATTTTTTCCTAATTTCGGGGGAATTCTTTGTGAAGTTTTCATGAATAGTTTTCATGGTATTGATGTAGTGTTGTGGGGGCCCAGAAATCTTTATATTTCATCGCTTCCTTCGCGTTGCAGGATAAATCAAGGCATAAAGTCCGGAAGACCGGGCGTGTTGAGCAGAGGTCCTTTCATGGTATATATGTCAGCTTTGATCGAATGTGGAATCGTCTTAAATAGATTTGTGGTGGTATATGATAGTTGTCCTGATTTGTCTTTGTTAGTTTCACATTGAGACCCTTCGAACTATTTGCGTGTGAAGCCCTTGAAGAAACTGTTTAGTTCACTCCATAAGCTTGCATTCAGAAGTTTTATTGATACTTTGTATCTAAGTAGGAGTATCATATTCGGAGAAAAATGTGCGAATCTATTATAAGATAGATAACCAAAGCCATTACCATCCTCCAGAGTGGCTTTCATTCCTCCCAGTGGACTGTCCGCACCAACTGGAAGAGAATGATCACCATGTCGTGATGCAAGCAATTCTAATGATTTATCGGTGAGAACTGAAGAACGAACCGCAGGAACCATCTGCTGTAGCCACATCAACAGCATCAACAGATGACAGATACTGATCCCACGGACACTTTTCTTGAAAGTGTCCGTGAGATATATTGTCCGAGGTATAGTTATGACGAGAAGATTGCTGGGCATGGTTTATGACCGCCTGAGAAGAAAATGTGAAGTACATTATAGATTTGCAGCAGCTGTAGGAATTGCGAGCTCAGCAACGATAATTCGTATTGGAAACTTTGGGAGTACTCTCTGCTGGAATTCAAGCCTTTATACGGCTCCCTGATCTCGAAAACATCAGTGAAGAACATTCTTTGAAAGACACGGTGCCTTCATCTGTCTTCAATCTTCTCCAGCAACCTCCACATTCAATAAGTCCTTTATATTCTGCTGGGCAAGCATCTGGCTTGAGTTCTGGATAAATGCATCCATCCGTCTCTAATTTCAAAAGACCCACTGGACCTGTGAATTCTAGTCATGTGCACGGCCCGATGTCAAATCCACATAGTGATCAGCTGATGGACAAGAGTTCAAGTTCGACTGTCTTCTGTGGTAATGATATATCAGCTCCTAAAGTGACATATCCATGGCCTTTAATCAAGCTCGTAATTTCCAACACTGTTCCAGGTGGTATCCGAGGCTGGAAATGACAAATGAAATGTTTTCGGTGCTGGCTCAAATGACAGCACCGTCTAGTGCTGTCATTTGAGCAGCACCGAAAACATCATTAAGCTACTCATTATGACCACAATCTAGCTGCAGAAGATAAAAAATGTGTTGTCGAGAAAACCAAGGGCCACAGCGTGAAGCCACGCGTGAGAGAGAAGGCCGTTATACCTCGGAGCCGGCGCAGCCATCAAGTGATTCGGCTTTCACGACCGAGAGCCGACCATGACCCCCTGCGAGCGGACAGAGGACACCCCATTCTTGAATTTGTGATTTCAATTCCTTGTGCGAGCTAGGCGCGTCCACCTTCTAGCTGAGAGACGTTCTAGACACCACCGCGCGGAGAGTTACCCGGTGGCAGGGAGAGAATTGAGTGCGCGACATTTGGAATTGAGAGAGATTAGAGTTTGCAGAGGAAACAGAACCGCGAGCAAGAGGCTCGGGCATAGCAGAGAGAGAGGTGCGCAAACCAATTTCAAGAACGCAATGTCGACATCGGTGAAGCTGCGGATGGTGCCACTCAAGCTCCCGCAGAATGGGTTGCGTGCTTTTGAGGACCGGCTGATTGCGAGGAAACTCGAATTCTTGCTGTGGGGGTGGAATTACTTGTGCTCAGACATGGTGCGCGAATGGCTGGACGAGGAACAGCAACCTACGCGCGGATTCCGTCCGCACGTAGATCGATGGACTCTCCGCGATTGGGGACAGGCATTGGGAAGGTGTGCAGGTGAGGACGGGTACTTACTGTTCGACAGTGAGAGCGTCAAGGTATCAAAGTCGGACGAAGGCCTCCTTTGTGGAATTGTTCAAGCGTGTGGTACCCCACTTTTGGTATTTTTGAGGAATTTTAAACATTTTTGGAAAACTGTACCGCGGCAGCAGTGTAAATAGCCATCGGTGCATCAAAATAGAGTGAAACTGGAGGATCTCGGAGAATCTCGAAAGATCTCGGAGAATCTCAAAAGATCTTGTAGAATCCAGGAGTTGGGCGCAACGTCTGGGACAGGCGCCGCCCTAGATACGGGCTCTGAAGGAGTAACCCCTTCGGCGCAAGGCGCGTAATCCGCCTTCGGCGCTGCGCCTTCGGCGCTAGAGAAATCCTTCAGAACCTGGTCAATTCCCAAACGCCTCGACTTGCTTAGGGTCTCGTTGGAAAGAGCTCGACGCGCTGATTCTAACGAGCCCAAGAACGCCACGAACGGATGAGGACTCTGGGAGTTATGAAGGTCCCAAGATACGCAGATTCTCGCATACGCGTAGGCGAGGAAAGTTTGTCCTATGCGCGGACGAGGGAAGTCCGCCTACGCGTAGGAGAAATGGGGTTTGACGTCGGCGGGATGTCCGCCGCGAATGTCGCCTACTCGTAGGCGGGGAGGAATGACACCTATGCACAAGCGGACGCGAAGGCCACCTACGCACAGGCGCTTCGGCGTCGGCGGGAAGCCCGCCTTCGGCCCTAGAAATGCGCCTTCGGGGTTGGAAATTGTACATCGCCTTCAGCGCCAGCGCATCGCAAACGGGCGAGGATCCAACGGAGTGGCAAAATCTGTACGGACTGTACGGACGGAACGGACGAGTGCGCCTTCGTCCGGTCGGGGTTACGGGGACAAGAGCGCCGACGGAGAGGTGAGAGAAATGGACAGACTGGACAGAGTCCGTTGACCGCGGTCAACGCCTTCGGCACAGCCGCCTACGGCGAGGGACCTGCGCGGACGAACGTCTGATACGCGGACGGAATTCGCCTATGCGTAGGCGAGCGCCTACGCACAGGCAGATGAAGTTCTGCGCCGGCGGAGATTCCGCCGGGGATTCCGCCTAGGCAGAAGGGAGTTCGATTTTTGTCCCATGCGCAGACGATCGCCTTTGGCGGAGCGGGACTGGCCAAAGATAAGTACGAACGAGTGTAGCGCGCCGGCAAGAAATTTGCCTTCGGCGCTGCGCACCCATGTCCGCGGCGTAGTACGCTAGCGGAGTTCAAATTGCCAATTCGAGCGTGTGAGTTAAGTCGGCGTCGGCGGAGCGTGAAGCCGCGCGTGAGAGAGGAGGCCGTTATAGCGCGGAGCCGGCGCGGCCATCAAGTGATTCGACCTTCACGACCGAGAGCCGACCATGACCTTCAACAAGGAGACGAAGGACGCCCCATTCTTGAATTCGCGATTTCACTTTCTAGTGCGAGCTGCGCGCGTCCACCTGCTAGCTGTTAGACACTCTAGACATCGCCGCGCGGAGAATTACTCGGTGGCTGAGAGAGAATTGAGTGCGCGAGAGTGGGAATTGAGAGAAATTAGAGTTTGCAGAGGAGGCAGAAGCGCGAGCAAGAAGCTCGAGCAGAGCACAGAGAGAGTTGCTGCGCAAGCTAATCTCAAGAACGCAATGTCGAGGATGAACAGGCTGCGGATGATGCCACTCCGGCTTCCACAGAACGGGTTGCGGGCTTTTGAGGAACGGCTGATTGCAAGAAAACTTGATTTCTTGCTGTGGGGGTGGAATTACTTGTGTGTAGACATGGTGCGCGAATGGCTGGATGCGGAGCGACAACCTACGTGTGGTACCCCACTTTTGGTATTTTTGAGGAAATTAAAACATTTTTGGAAAACTGTACCGCGGCAGCAGTGTAAATAGCCTTCGGTGCATCAAAACAGAGTGAAATTATAAGATCGAAGAGATTCTCGAGAGAACTTGTAGAATCCAGGAGTTGGGTGCGACGTCGGGGACGGACACCACCCTACATGCGGGCTCTCAAGGAATAACCCCTTCGGCGCAAGGCGCAAAATGCGCCTTCGGCGCTAGAGGAATCCTTCAGAATTTGATCAATTCCCTAACGCCTTGACTTGCTTAGGGTCTTGTTGGAAAGAGCTCAACGCGCTGATTCTAACGAGCCCAAGAACGCCACGAACGGATGAGGACTCCGGGAGTTATGAAGGTCGCAAGATACTCAGCTTCTCGCCTACGAGTAGGCGAGGAAAGTTTGTCCTATGCGCGGACGAAGGCAGTTCGCCTACGCGTAGGCGAAATAGGGTTTGACGTCGGCGCGATGTCCGCCGCGAATGTCGCCTACGCGTAGGCGAGGAAACCTCTGCCCAGGCGGACGAGCGAAGCCCGCCTACGCACAGGCGCTTCGGCGTCGGCGGGAAATCCGCCTTCGGCCTTAGAAATGCGCCTTCGGGGTTAGAAATAGTACGGCGCCTTCCGCGCCAGCGCAGCAGCGCGGACGGGCGAGGAACCACCGGAGTAGTAAAATCCGTACGGACCGTACGGACTGTACGGACGGAACGGATGGATGCGCCTTCGGTCGGACGGAGTTACGGCGGCGAGAGCGCCGACGGAGAGACAAGAAATGGACAGACTGGACGGAGCCTGTTGACCGCGGTCAACGCCTTCGGCGCCAGCGCAGCAGCGCGGACACGGCGACGATCGTCACGGAGAAGGGAAGTGCGTCGCCGGAGAGGATCGAGAGAGCGCGGACGTCCGCAGGAGCGGCGGACCACGCTACACCTCCGACGGACGAGAGGCGGCCTTCGGGCCAAGGGCCTCCGGAGTTACCACGTGCGATGCGGACGAGTGTTCCGCCTACGCACAGGCGAATTTCAGCGGAAAGGCGTCCTCAAGCGGACGTGGACCTCTGCCTACGCGTAGGCAGAGAAAGTTCGCCTACGCACAGGCGGCCGCCTACGAATAGGCAGGAGTCACCCCCGATACAACATAGGAAGGGGAAGGAACCGGCGGAAGATCCGCCTTCGGGTCAAGGGCCTTCGGGACGAGACCCTCCGGCGTATAACGCGCCGCGATTTGCGCCTTCGGGTCAACGAGTTTTGAGCAGGGAGCGTGCGGAGACCGCACCTTCGGCGGGTAATCCGCCGGCAGATGCGCCTTCGGCGGTAGGGCCTTCGGGGCCAAGTACATGTGGTAACACACTTTTTGTTTTTTTTGCAGAATTTAAACAATTTTAGAAAACTAGTACCGAAGCAGTGTTTGTAGTTAGAAAAGGGTACGTTAAATAGAGTGGATTGAGGAGATCGTCACAAGGTCATTAAGGATCGCGTAGTCGGATGTACCAACGCCAATGTCTTCGGCGCCTTCGGCAAAAGCTCCTTTTCTGAGGCGTCTCTACTCACGCGCTTCCAGCGGTTAAGGAAGCTACGCTTCCGGCGCAGACACCTCAGGAGGAGGTTTTGCTAAAGACGTCAGAAGAAGGGCCCGGACCTCTGAAGGCGTCCGACCATGAGTGCGCCTTCGGCGATGCGCCGCTAGCGCGGAAAGGGAAAACCTTCATAACGATCGGAATACACGGTAGATCCAGTTGGTTGAAGTCGCATTAGAAAGAGCTCGGGACGCTCGTTCTAACGAGCCCAAGAGCGTCGGAGATGGATCAGGGACGGAGAAGTTATGAGTGTCGGCGAACTCGTAGCCGGACATGCGCCGTTCGCGCTAGACTTCACAGCCGGAAAGGACTCTCGTACGCTCTCGGCGATGCGCCTTTGGCGGAATCGCGCGCTCATGGGAGGAAACCAACTCAGAGTCGGAAGCGCCTTTGGCGGCTGCTCATGGAAGGAAAGCGCCGGTCGGATGTACGCCTCCGACGTGGCGCTGATGGCCGGATGCGCTGGCATGATTTGCGCTGGCATGGAGTCCATGGAATGACGTCCATTGCCGTCAGCAATGGACGAGGCATAAAGGACAAAATAAGCGGTACGAATACGCGCCGGCGTAATTCGCGCCGTGTGAGCCTAAACTCCCCACCCTTCAGCGTTTGTAGTCCAGGTGGGGGTTCGAGCTCCCATAATCTAACTTCTCTGATCTCAACCATGTGGTCAATGTGTATTCAAGACAATGAGATCATGAACACTTGCTCTCTCACAGACAAATTATCCAGAACTAAAAATAATAACTTGCTGTCTGCTATCTCCACAAGAGCAGCAGACAAGCTCTTTGTTACATAAAGATCTAACCCAACTCTGGGTAACTTTCTCAATACCACAGCCGCTGTGGTCTATCCTAGCTCCGAGTTCCACTACCAATTCCTACTCAGATTCCACTCTCCCTTTTCAGTTTCAAATTCAGATCCCGACTGTCAGATTTCGGTCTCAGATTTCGCTTCACTCTCAGCTCCCACTCACAGATTACACTTCAATCTCAGATCCCACTCACAGATTACACTTCAATCTCAGCTCCCACTCATAGATTACACTTCAATCTCAGATCCCGATCTAATTTCACACTCAGATACAACTCTCCACCCACGAGAGTTTGCTTCCTCTTCCTTCGAACTCTCCACACTCTATCCTCCTACCGATCCCACCCGCGTCTCCGCACAATGGCACACCACGCGATCCAGCTCGCGCACACTGGTACACTGGTACACTACAAGCTCTCCGCCCCAAGGCCGAACTCCCCACCAGGTCTCAGCTTCCAGGCCGAACACACCACAGCCCGCCTGAATGCCCCACCCGCAATGATGGATCACACCTACTTCCCATGCGCGACTTTATGCCCCGCCGTCTCTGCCACACCAACTTGACTTCACGCCGCCGCCACTGCCACACCTGAACATTCTACATTCATGACCACCCGATCCTCGCCGGAGGAAATCTCCTTCCGCGCACCGCCGAATGCGTCCAACCGCCAAAGACGCACTTCCACACCTTGTCAATCTCTAACGGTCACCCCGACGCCCATAACTCACGGATCCCTGCTTCGTTTGCAACGTTCTTGGGCTCGTTGGAACGAGCGTGTTGTGCTCTTTCCAACGAGCCCCTAACCAAGTCAAACGGATAAGAATTGAGAAAGTTATCACTGTTTTACTCTTCCGCCGAAGGCCTGCAACCGCCGAAGGCGTCCGTCCGCGCATCGGACAAAAGTTGAACTCTCTACCTCCGAAGGCGGAATTCCCGGAAGCGTAACCCCGAAGGCGAACATCTAGGGCCGAAGGCGGATTTTCCAAAAGTCATAACTCCCTAAATTCCCATCCGTTCCAGGAGTTCTTGGGCTCGTTGGAACGAGCGTCGCGAGCTCTTTCCAACGAGACCCTAATCACCGCAAACCATTAAAAATTGAAAACACTATGTCGATTTTACCCTTCCGCCGAAGGCCTGCCTGTGCACAGGCTGCCTACTTGCAACCCGCCTGTGCACAGGCCGTCCGCCTGTGCACAGTGTCCGTCCGTCGAGGCTCGCCCGTCCGTCGAGGCTCGTCCGCCTCTTCCGCCGAAGGCCTGCCTGTGCACAGGCCGCCTACTTGCAACCCACCTGTGCACAGGCGTCCGCGTCGTCAGCCGTCCGCGTCGTCAGCCGCCCCTCTAACTGTTAACGCCGAAGGCCCCTCTAAATGTTAGCGCCGAAGGCCCTCCATATCAGAAACTTCCGCCGCTCCTAACTCGGTGATGCCTCATCCGTTTCAAGAGATCTTGGTCTCGTTGGAACCAGCTCGTCGAGTTCTTTCCAACGAGACCCGAATCAAGTCAAACCGCTAAGAATTGAGAAAGTTATGAGCGTCCGCGTCCGTGCGCAGGTGTCCGTCCGTCGAGGCTCGTCCGCCCTGCGAGGCTCGCCCGTCCGTCGAGGCTCGCCCGTGCACAGGCCGAAGGCCCCTCTATATCAGAAACTTCCGCCACTCATAACTCAGTGACCTCTCATCCGTTTCACAAGTTCTTGGGCTCGTTGGAACGAGCGTCGCAAGGTCTTTCCAACGAGACCCTAACTGAGTTGAGGCGTCACACATTGAAAACGTTATGAGAGTTTCACTCCTTCGCCGAAGGCCTTTCCCCGAAGGGATTTCACCGAAGGCACTTCGCCGAAGACCTTGCCCCGAAGGCCTCCTTCCGCACCTCTTGCCCCGTAACCATCACACCAACTCCTAATCTTGCAGAAACTTTCACAAAACCCCAAGCATAATGTTGCAAGAGCTTAAATCCAAACTTTTAACTCTCATAAGGGTAAAAAGACATGTGAGCACAGTTTTTGTGCTCACACGCCGACTGGATGTGCGCCTCCAGCAAGGCGCCGACGGATAAGGAACACGCCAGCGGCGACGTGCCTCCGGTGATGGACGGGTTAGGGAAAGACAACATAGCCGACGTATACCCTACGGCGGACTCGAGTCCGGAAGACGGCGGCGGCGGGAGAATTCAACATTCACGCATGCGAATGCGCGCAGTGCGGAGACGTGAATTCGCGCATGCAAAGGGCGAACCGTTAGGCCGTATAGCCGGCTGCGTACGTTGTAACCAGTAAGAACGTTGGACGTTCTTGAAATCGGAGAAGAAAAGACTGCGCCCCAGTCTCATTCTCTCATTCTTGATTTTGCGAGTTCAAGCTTCCAAGATTACGCGCAAGGGCGGAGAGACCTGCAGTGAGAGGAGAGAGTGCGGAGACGAGTTACGCAAGGATCTTGACAGACCTTGGAGAGAATTGCGAGTAGCGAACTTGAGCGTGAGCGAAGAGAGAGTGAGCAGTCAGTGCTTGAGCGGCCGACGCGCAGTGGCGATTGTGAGAGAGCGAGCGAAAAGGAGAACGTTTGTGTGTGCAGGTAACGCAATGTCGAAGGTTCCCCAGCTGCGAGTGTCTCCCCTAAGGGTGCCGCAGATCGGTCTACGCGCATTTCAAGATGTGCTGCTGGGGCTGAAGCTCGATTTCCTCCTGTGGGGGTGGAACTGGACATGTCCGGAGATGGTGCGCGAGTATCTGCAGGAGAGACACAAGCCCTCACGCGGATTCCGTCCACATCCAGAAAAATGGGACATTTGTAACTGGGCGCAGGTGTTGGGCAGGTGTGCCGGCGAGGAAGGGGATCTCCTCTTCGAGGCCGATAGCGTGAAGGTGTCCCAGGAGGAAGAAATCTCCTACAATGAGCTCTTCAAAGTTGCCAGGCATCCCAAGAACGGTTTCCGGACACGGGATTACAAAGATCGATTGCGGAGAAATGTCGCGACTGCATTGCTGCAGATATTGCAGCCGACCAAGACCGCTTACATGCATGATTGGCAGGTAGAATTTGTGGAGCTAGTGTTGTCAGGAGCTCCAGTGCATTGGGCACGACTCCTGTGGAAGGTAACGCGCCAACATGCGCAAGAAGAGAAAGGAGGAACCCTCAATCATCTTTCGCCTTACTTGATTGTGTTTTATCGGGCGATGGGATGTTTGACAAATTCAGAGCGGACACGGTTTCCGCTGCTGACACGGAGCTATCCAGGTAGATACTCACGGGAGGCCGAAGTAGACACGGATCCGGACGAGGAACCTGCCAGTCCGCCTCCGGGTCCGGCCCCAGCAAGAGCAGCAGAAGAACGTCAAAGTGAGCGCATTCCGCGAAAGCGGAAGTGGGATGAGAGACCTGAGGACAGGCAGCCGGAAGTGCCAGCTGCGCCGACTCGTGGTCGGCCCACCCACGAGCCTCACAGTCGACCAAAACAGAGGGCACGCAAAATGCCAACTAGTACTGAGGAGACCGGGCGTACTCCGATCCGGCGGAATCCCACACAGGAGGAGATAATCGCGTAGATTCTAGGGAAGTCGACAAATACCTCTGCGCAGAAGGCACCAATGCCTTCGGAAGGAGATGGACGGACTGACAGTCGGCCGACTACGAGTCGGGCGACTGAAGGTCGACAAGCGGAAGGAAGGCCAACTGAGCGGCGCGTTGAACCGGACAGCCGGCCAGAAGTAGAAGAGAGTTTGGCTGACGAGCCAACAACCCTCAGAAAGTCGTCTTCGGCGGAAGGCACTTCTGGGAAAACGCCGCCAGCAAGTAGGCCAAGTGGAGTAAAGACACGCAGGATGTATCCGACTCCCAGTCGGACAACTGATAGTCGGCCGACTGCGAGTCGGTCAACAAAGAGTCGGCCGGATTCGCCGACTGCGAGACGGACAGGGCCGGCGACCAGTGTGCGGCCGCCTTCGGCGGACGCACCTTCAGCGAAGACACCTTCCGCGCAGATTGCGCCGGAAGGGCAGGCAGCAGAAGCGGGCGGTGCAAAGGTGACAAGAGTCACTGCGGCGTCGACCCCTTCGGAGACCGAAGATCGAGCCGGAACAGGGGCTCAAGCAGTGGGATCCTTCACTGTCCTGGATATTTTAGCAGGCAGTGGTGTGGCAGTCGCAGCGGAAGCTGCTGCGCGCCACAGTTCCAGGGAGTCGCCAAGGGATTCAGTGGCGATTGAAATCCTCGAAACTGAGGATGAGACGAGCTCGGAAGAGCAGGAAGCGGACTCTGTGCAGAAAACGCCAACAGGGGTGGTGTGCGAGCAGATAGTCCCTCTCCTGCGATATCTGGATCGCAAGACATCCAAGTACTCGGGTACTGGAAAACCGCAGTCTTATGTGGAGACTGTCAAGCGCAGGACGAGGAGCAAGGTGGCCACTTGGGCCTCTAGGTGCCAAGTATATGTGGAAAGGAACACCGCCCTCCGACAACACCTGGCGGTCACACAGAAGCTATACCAAGCCTTGCAGCAGCAGAGGGAGGATGCGGCGACGAAAAGTCAGGCGGAGGCCGAGCTAATGCGGGCAAAGATCTAGTCAGAATTGCAGGAAGAGCGGAGACAAAACCGCATCCTAGCAGCAGAGCTTGCGCGCCAGACGCGCGCCTTGGAAGAAAGTCAAAGAGCCCGCAAGGAGGATGAGGAGTTGTTGCGCAATTTGCAATCCGAGTGCTCGGATTTGCGGGCGCAGCGTGCGGAAGCGGAAATGCAGCTAGCAGAGGTGGAAGGCAGCTGCCGGGCGCGAGAAGAGTTGGCGACGCGGGTGACTCACTGTCTAAAAGGATACGCCCATTGGGAGATGGCAGCTCAAGAGAGGATCACACTCAAGGAGTTTGAGCTTCGGGCGGCGGCTTTGACGGAGGGTGACAGTCGGAGTCGGCGGCGAGTAGCGAGGAAATTAGAAACCTTCTTGTCGGGTGCGCGCGACACTATGGCGCACTTAGAGTCGGAAGTCACTGCAGCCCTCCGACGCCTGGGGTTGCGCAGCCGGTCGGAAGACTGGCAAGGTAGAGACAGCGAGCGGAGCTGTCCGGCGCGCAGGAGGCGCCGCACCGGATCCGCCGAGTGCAGTAGTATAGTTTGGTTTCGCGCAGATGTTGCGAGTAGTAGATAGCATAGCGTAGTGTTAGTTAGGACCTTTGAGGGTATAAAGTAGATCAAGGCGTTTTGCCTTGGGACTCTTCAAGTTTCGGAAGTGCAGATCAGGAACTCACTTTCTTGGCGTGTTTGTGCATTTGGTCCTGGCACCACGTAGAGAAACTGCAGCATAGCGAAGTTACCGTATGTTGTAGTTGAAGGCCTTCAGCTGAATGTTCAGAGCTAGCACCCGGTTAGAGACTTGAGTAGTGCGGATCTGCACCTGCGGGTGATTTCTGATGCTAAGAGCCGGCTGCGAGTTAGAGACTTGAACAGTTCCCCCTTACTCCTTCGAGTGACATATCCTGATTGTACTCCTACGGGAAGTTTCCCCTTAATGCCAAAGTGAAGTTTTATTACTTCGTGTAAACCTTGGTTTGCAATTCAGATTGTGTGTGTGTTACTGGATCGTGTCTCAGTTAAGTTCTCAGTCGGGTCTGCACTCCCTGCGTTTGGTGTGAGAGTCGAGGGTGACGTCCACGGCGTATGAAGAGGCTTCGTTCCGAAGTGGGAAGTCCAGTCCGGGTACCCTACGCTAGTTCCTGGCGTAAGGGCAGTAAAAGCCGGAGTGGGAGTCACTACCTGCAGAACCTCTGAGTGAACTTTTGAGACACTTTCCTCCTGAAATCCGAAGCGGAGGTCCTGACCGACCTCCGAGTTGTGCTTTTGCCAGTTTCAAGTGTGTGTGTGTGTGTGTGTGTGTTGAGTGACCACGCTGTACCGTGCATCCTCCGAGCATCCTCCGAGTTGAGATCCTCCTCCGAGTCGAGCCTCCGAGTCGAGCACTGCAGTATTTCTGGGAGTGACAGTCGCCTAGAATTCAAACTCTACAAAAGTCTGTTAAACGTGACACTTTTACTTTGTGTGTTGCCTCTGTCCCTGTGGGTTTGATCTTTTTACCACCATACTGCAGTTTTAGCCTTTGGTGGGTTATTACAGTACATCGGGTGAGCGGCCTTCGGCTATGTCACCTTCGGCGATAGATGCCTTGTAATAACCCACCAAAGGCTAAAACTTACAGTATGGTGGTAAAAAGATCGAACCCACAGGGACAGAGGCAACACACAGAGTAAAAGTGTCACGTTTAACAGACTTTTGTAGAGTTTGAATTCTAGGCGACTGTCACTCCCAGAAATACTGCAGTGCTCGACTCGGAGGCTCGACTCGGAGGAGGATCTCAACTCGGAGGATGCTCGGAGGATGCACGGTACAGCGTGGTCACTCAACACACACACACACACACACACCTGAAACTGGCAAAAAGCACAACTCGGAGGTCGGTCAGGACCTCCGCTTCGGATTTCAGGAGGAAAGTGTCCCACAAGTTCACTCAGAGGTTCTGCAGGTAGTGCCTCCCACTCCGGCTTTTACTGCCCTTCCGCCAGGAACTAGCGGGGGTACCCGGACTGGACTTCCCACTTCGGAACGAAGCCTCTACATACGCCGTGGACGTCACCCTCGACTATCACACCAAACGCAGGGAGTGCAGACCCGACTGAGAACTTACTGAAACACGATCCAGTAACACACACACAACCTGAATTACAAACCAAGGTTTACACGAAGTAATGAAACTTCACATTGGCATTCAGGGGAAACTTCCCGTAGGAGTACAATCAGGATATGTCACTCGAAGGAGTAAGGGGGAACTGTTCAAGTATCTAACTCGCAGCCGGCTCTGAGCATCAGAAATCACCCGCAGGTGCAGATCCGCACTACTCAAGTCTCTAACCGGGTGCTAGCTCTGAACATTCAGCCGAAGGCCTTCAACTACAACATACGGTAACTTCGCTATGCTGCAGCTTCTCTACGTGGTGCCAGGACCAAAATGCACAAACACGCCAAGAAAGTGAGTTCCTGATCTGCACTTCCGAAACTGGAAGAGTCCCAAGGCAAAACGCCTTGATCTACTTTATACTCTCAAAAGATCCTAACTAGCACTACGCTATCCTATCTACCACCCGCAGCATCTGCGCGAAACCAAACTATTCTACTGCACTCAGCAGATCCGGTGCTGCGCCTCCTGCGCACCGGACTGCTCCGCTTACTATCTCTACCTTGCCAGTCTTCCGACCGGCTGCGTAACCCCAGGCGTCGGAGCGCTGTGGTGACTTCCGACTGCAAGTGCGCCATAGTGTCGCGCGCACCCGACAAGAAGGTTTCTAATTTTCTCGCCACTCGCCGCCGACTCCGACTGTCACCCTCCGTCAATGCCGCCGCCCGAAGCTCGAACTCCCGGAGTGTAATCCTCTCTTGAGCTGCCACCTCCCAATGGGCGTATCCTTTTAGACAACGAGTCACCTGTGCCGCCAACTCTCCTCGCGCCCTGCAGCTGCTCTCCACCTCGGCCAGCTGCATTTCTAATCCCGCACGTTGTGCCCTCAAATCCGAGCACTCGGATTGCAAGTTGCACAACAACTCCTCATCCTCCTTGCGGGCTCTTTGACTTTCTTCTAAGGCGCGCGTCTGGCGCGCAAGCTCGGCTGCTAGGACTTGGTTCTGTCTCCGCTCCTCCTGCAATTCCGACTCGATCTTTGCCCGTATTAGTTCGGCATCCGCCTGACTTTTCGTCGCCGCATCCTCCTTCTGCTGCTGCAAGGCTTGGTATAGCTTCTGGGTGACCGCCAGGTGTTGTCGGAGGGCGGTGTTCCTATCCACATATACTTGGCAACTAGAGGCCCACTTTGCCACCTTGCTCCTCGTCCTTCGCCTGATAGTCTCCACATAAGACTGCGGTTTTAAGGCACTTGCGTATTTGGATGTCTTGCGATCCAGATATCGCAGGAGTGGAACTATCTGTTCGCACAGCACCCCTGTTGGCGTTTTCTGCACCGAATCCGCTTCCTGCTCTTCCGAGCTCGTATCATCCTCAGTCTCGAGGATTTCAGTCGCCACCGAATCCCTTGGCGACTCCCTGGAACTGTGGCGCGCAGCAGCTTCCGCTGCGACTGCTGCTCCACTGCCTGCTAAAATATCCAGGGCAGTGGGAGATCCCACTGCTTGAGCCCTTGTTCCGGCTCGATCTTCGGTTTCTGAAGGGGTCGACGCCGCAGTGACTTTTGTCACTCTTGAACCGCCCGCTTCTGCTGCCTGTCCTTCCGGCGCAATCTGCGCGGAAGGCGTCCTTGCTGAAGGTGCGTCCGCCGAAGGCGTCCGCACACTGGTCGTTGGCCCCATCCGTCTCGCAGTCGGCAAATCCGGCTGACTCTCTGTTGTCCGACTCGCAGTCGGCCGACCAGCAGTTGTCCGACTGGGAGTCGGATACACCCTGCGCGTCTTGACTCCACTTGGCCTGCTTGCTGGTGGCGTTCTTCCAGAAGTGCCTTCCGCCGAAGACGACCCTCTGAGGATTGTTGGCTCGTCAGCCAAACTCTCTTCTGCTTCCGGCCTGCTGTCCGGTTCAACGCGCCGTTCAGTTGGCCTTCCTTCCGCTTGTCGACCTTCAGTCATCCGACTCGCAGTCGGCCGGCTGTCAGTCCGTCCATCTCCTCCCGAAGGCCGTGGTGCCTTCTGTGCAGAGGTATCTGCCGTCTTCCCTAGAATCTGAGCGATTATCTCTTCCTGTGTGAGATTCCGCCGGGTCGGAGTTCGCCCGGTCTCCTCAGTACCAGTTGGCATTTTGCGTGCCCTCTGTTTTGGTCGACTGTGAGGCTCGGGGGTGGGCCGACCACGAGTCGGCGCAGCTGGCACTTCCGGCTGCCTGTCCTCAGGTCTCTCATCCCACTTCCGCTTTCGCGGAATGCGCTCACTTCAACGTTCTTCTGCTGCTCTTGCTGGAGCCGGAGCCGGAGGCGTACTGGCAGGTTCCTCGTCCGGATCCGTGTCTACTTCGGCCTCCCTCGAATATCTACCTGGATAAGTCCGGGTCAGCTGCGGAAACCGTGTTTTCTCAGCATTTGTCAAACATCCCATCGCCCGGTAAAACACGATTAAGTAAGGCGATAGATGATTGAGGGTTCCTCCCTTCTCTTCTTGCGCATGTTGGCGCGTCACCTTCCACAGGAGCCGTGCCCAATGCACCGGAGCTCCTGACAACACTAGCTCCACAAACTCTACCTGCCAACCATGCATGTAAGCGGTCTTGGTCGGCTGCAATATCTGCAGCAATGCCGTCGCGACATTTCTCCGCAATCGATCCTTGTAATCCCGTGTCCGGAAACCGTTCTTGGGATGTCTGGCAACTTTGAAGAGCTCATTGTAAGAGACTTCTTCCTCCTGGGACACCTTCACGCTATCTGCCTCGAAGAGGAGATCCCCTTCCTCGCCGGCACACCTGCCCAACACCTGCGCCCAATTGCAAATGTCCCATCTCTCTGGGTGCGGGCGAAATCCGCGAGAAGGCTTGTGTCTCTCCTGCAGATACTCGTGCACCATCTCCGGACATGTCCAATTCCACCCCCATAGGAGAAAATCGAGCTTCAGCCTCAGCAGCACATCTTGAAATGCGCGTAGACCGATCTGCGGCACCCTGAGTGGAGACACTCGCAGCTGGGGAACCTTCGACATTGCGTTGCCTGCACACACAAACGTTCTCCCTTTCGCTCGCTCTCTCACAATCGCCACTGCGCGTCGGCCACTCAAGCACTGACTGCTCACTCTCTCTGCGCTCGTTCAAGATCGCTACTCACAATTCTTTCAAGGTCCGCCAAGATCCTTGCGCAACTCGTCTCCGCACTCTCTACTCTCACTGCAGGTCGCTCCGCCCTTGCGCGTAATCTTGGAAACTGGAAATCGCAAAGTCAAGAATGAGAGAATGAGACTGGAGCGCAGTCTTTTCTTCTCCGATTTCAAGAACGTCCAACGTTCTTACTGGTTGCAACGTACGCAGCCGGCTATACGGCTTAACGGTTCGCCCTTTGCATGCGCGAATTCACGTCTCCGCATTGCGCGCATTCGCATGCTTAAACGTTGAATTCTCCCGCCGCCGCCACCTTCCGGACTCGAGTCCGCTGCAGGGTATACGTCGGCCCTGTTGTCTTTTCCTAACCCGTCCCTCACCGGAGGCGTGTCGCCGCTGGTGCGTTCATTATCCGTCGGCGCCTTGCTGGAGGCGCACATCCAGTCGGAGCGAATTACGCCGGCGCGCAGTCGTACCGCCTATTTTGTCCTTTATGCCTCGTCCGTTGTTGCCGGCGCATATCCGTCAGCGCAACTCATGCCAGCGCATCCGGCCGTCAGCGCCACGTCGGAGGCGTACATCCGACCGGCGCTTTCCTTCCATGAACAGCCGCCAAAGGCGCTTCCGACTCTGAGTTGGTTTCCTCCTATGAGCGCGTGATTCCGCCGAAGGCGCATCGCCGAGGGCGTACGGGAATCCTTTCCGGCTGTGAACCCTAGCGCGAACGGCGCATGTCCGGCTACGAGTTTTCCGACGCTCATAACTTCTCCATTCCTGATCCATCTCCAACGCTCTTGGACTCGTTAGAACGAGCGTCCCGAGCTCTTTCTAATGCATTTTCAACCAACTGGATCTACCTTGTATCTCGATTGTTATGAAGGTTTCCCCTTTCCGCGCTAGCGGCGCTTCGCCGAAGGCGCACTCATGGTCGGACGCCTTTAGAGGTCCGGGCCCTCCTCCTGACGTCTTTAGCAAAACCTCCTCCTGAGGTGTCTGCGCCGGAAACGTAGCTTCCTTATACGCTGGAGGCGCGTGAGTAGAGACACCTCAGAAAAGGAGCTTTTGCCGAAGGCGCCGAACACGTTGGCGTTGGTACATCCGACTACGTGATTCCTTGTGCCCTCGTGACGATCTCATCAATCCACTCTATTTAGCGTACCCTTCTCTAGCTACAGTGTAGTGCTAGTTCGGATTTAGGAGGTATAAAATAGTTCAAGGCGTCTTGCCTTGGGTTCTTTCCCAATTTCGGAAGTGCAGATCAGGAACTCATTTTCTCTGCGTGTTTGTGTCCTTAGTTCTGTCACCACGCAAGAGGAGCTACCACTTGGCGTTCCGCATTTTGTAGCTGAAGGCCTTCGGCCGAATGTTCAGAGCTAGTACATTGGTTAGAGACTTGAGTAGTTCGGATCTACACCTGCGGGTGATTGCCGATGCTCAAAGCCAGTGACTAGTTAGATACTTGAATAGTTTCGCCCCTACACCTTCGAGTGTCTGTTCCTGATTGTACTCCTTCGGGATTTTTCCCCTGAATGCCAAAGTGAAGTTTTGCTACTTCGTGTAAGCCTTGGTTGTAAATTCAGGTAACACTGCAGCAGGTGCCTTCAGGGTAACCCCTGTAGTATTTCTGGGAATGACAAGTGCCTGAGAATTCAAACTCTTCAATAGACTGTTGTTGTGTTACTGGAATGTTTCACAGTGAGTCCTTCAGTGCGGACCTGTGTTCTCTGCGTGTTTTGTGAGTTGAGAGTGTTGTTCACCGCGTATGAGTGACTTCGATCCGAAGTAGGCAGTCCAAACCGGGTTTCCTACGCTAGCAGCAAGCTAGTGGAAGTGTTGTAAAAGCCGGATTTGGGAGTCACTACCCGCAGCTTCGCTGGGTGACTCTTGAGAGACCTTCCCCCCTGAAATCTTGAGTAGAGGTCCTAACGGATCTCTAGGTTGTGTTTCTGTAGTTTCATGTGTGTGTGTGTGTGTGTGTGTGTTACGCTGCACTGTGCGACCTCCGAGTGCGCTCCGAGTGGACACTTGCAGTATTTCTGGGAGTGACAGTCGCCTGAGAATTCAAACTCCTCAATAGTCTGTTAAACGTGACACTTTGTACCCTGTGTGTTCCTCTGTCCCTGTGGGTTCGACCTTTCTACCACTATACTGCAGTTTTAGCCTTTAGTGGGTTATTACATATGAAGCCGACAACTTCTTTTTGGCGCCGCTGCCGGGGACAGTTGCGTCAACACCGGGGTTTTTACGAGCAGCCATGCTCGGTGAATGTCGACTGGAGCTAGTGGGAGCAACGTAAGTGCGAGAGCTGCCCGCAAGTTCCGATGAGGTTCAGAGAAGGCCGTGGAAGAGACACGGCGTCAAAACAAGAAAACACCAAAAAGAGTACCTAAGCCTAGTTCGGCCGACATCCTTGGAGAAACTACCCCCAGTGACTCGGAACCAAACCTGGTGCTTACAGTTCTACTAGATATTTCTGGCACGGACCCCCCTCGTGATTTAGAACCGACCGCCCGAGAAACGTCGACAAACACACCGATGGCGGACGGACAAGCCAATGCGCGACTACCTTAGCCGATTACTAAGCACTCCTATCCAAAGTATAAAGGGAGTGGGGATGATGACGATGCAGATTCCTACATCAAGTTGTTCAAATCAGTGTCCATTGCTAATCGCGAGATCCACGACGAGGACCGACTACGGATCTTTCCAAGTCTTCTACGGAAGAAGGCACGAAGTTGGTACAATCACGAGAGTATCGATCCGAATGGATTGACAACATGGGCTCAACTGAAGGAGAAGTTCCTTCGACGCTTTCGCGAGCTAGGCTATGACAGTCGGGTATTGACAAAGTTGCGTAACCTGCAGCGGGAGAAGAAGGAGAGTCTGCGTGACTACACCGAGAGATTTCTGGATCTCCTTGACAGAATACCAAAAACGGGACCAGGGTCCCCCTTCTCGGTACAGCAAGCTGTGGATTGGTACGTGACCGGCTTAACTCGGGAGATGGAGACTTTTTGCCGACGCAGTAAGTGCGATACTATCGAGGACGTGATTGCATCGGCCGAAGCCTTCGAAACTTCCACTCTCAACCGAAGAGGGAGAGAGAGACGGGAGTCAAAGGAGCGAAAACCGAAGGGAGGGCGAAGACGACACAGAGGTGCAACTCCGTCATCGGAAGAACAGTCCTCGGACGAGAACCGTTCCTCATCCTAAGAAGAAGAAACCTCCTGGTCGGAGGAAGAGAAGAAGAGAAAGAAGCATGGGGCAGCGAAGAAGAAGGGCCCCCGACGAGCGACTATGGACAGAGCGCCGGGAGACATAGCCCCGAAGATGGAGACCCTTGTGAAAGACTTCGCCGACCTCAAAGTTCAAGTGGTAGGCGGCCAGGATCGACGAAAATCACCCGGGAGAGTGCGAGCGAACTTGTGATGCACTACGTGCAGAGCGGTGGGACATGCGAACAACGAGTGTCTTACCAACCGTCCGTCATATCCAGTCAACGCAGTGGAGTGGGCACAACCGTACTATGGGGAAACCCCCCAGTACTATGGAGAGGCGAGCGAAGAGACAGCCTACGCCGTCCAGTCGGTCCCCGCCCCTACTGCAGTTACAGCAATGCAGGTCCCCCGGTATCATCCGGTAGATCGGGCCACTACGGTACCCGTGAGGCGAAGGGCACCTCCAGGGACGTTTGATCCACCGCCACCGCGAGCTTGTTATAATTGTGGGGAAGTGGGACACTTCTCACCTTAGTGCCCCCATCCCAAAAGGCAAACCAGTTATGTCCCGACATGTAGTAACTGCAAGAAGTCCGGGCATACTGCGCCAGAGTGTGATCAGCCGCCAGTTCCTCGGCCAACGGTACGATTTGTGACCACCCCTGCCAAGGAGGACGTCCAAGTTAACCAGGTCGAAGTAGGTTCGGACAGAAATGACAAAGACGAAGAATGGCCGGCGGAAGAAGTTATGTGCGCACGAGTCGAAACTCGTAGTTCCAAGAAATCGAAGGAACAAGAACGCGACACTCGCAAGCACGAACGGAGAACCAACGACCGGAGGGGAAAAGGGAAAGAGAAGGCATCCAGCAAGTCCGACTTGTGACCTGCACGAAAGCCTTCGGTTACGCGAGAAGCACCAGCAGTGCGCACCCAGACAGCGGTCGAAGATGAGCCAGTACGCTTGCTGAAACGGGACTATGCCCCGGATATCAGAGAGGAGGTAACGAACTTGTTGAAGGAAGCGACCCGCAACCAAAAAGGACCACAGCGGGAAGACTTGTCACCCTTCTTTGGTGTGAAGATGGCAGCAACTTTGGAACCTCGCAGGGCGTCGTCTCCAACCCGACGCGTCCACTATGACTTAGTCGAAGATCTCGGGAATCGGCAAGTGAACATCACGTTCAACCAGCTTCTTGAGGACAACAAGACGTATTGGAGGATGTTGATGCTTTCGTTACGACGTCCGCGGAAGCCGTGCACATCCAAAGCCTCTCAGGTGTACCAAGTGGCCAGCGAAGACCAAGGACCCCCAAAGATCGATGTGGAAATAGCAGGGTGTTGTGTACGCAAGGTACCAGTAGACTCTGGATCAGGAGTCAGCGCCTTCAGCGGTTGTGCGGCGGAAGAGAAGCGCCGACCTGATGTACGCCTCCGACGTGGCGCGGACAGGCGGGTGCACTGGCATAATTCGCGCCGGCGGGATACGTATAGCCGGCTGCGTAATCAAGTTTGACTGAACCCACTGCCGACGAAGAGCGTTGGGCGATCTTGAATTCGGAGAAGAAAAGTCTGCTCCCCAGTCTCATTCTCTCATTCTTGATTGCGAGTTTTCCAGCTTCAGAGCTTGAGATGTGCAGCTCAATCAGGCGGAGAGACCTTCAGTGAGTTGGAGAGAGTGCAGGAATCAGTGAGCAGGAAGGAGTGCGTAGCAACCAGGCGCGCGGGGACGAGTTGCGCGAGGATCTTGACAGACCTTGCAGAGAGTTTGCGAGTAGAGAAATTGAGAGCGCAAGGGAGGAGAGAGCGATTTCAGTTAGTGTCTGAGCGGCCGACGCGCAGTGGCGATTGTGAGAGATCGAGCGGGAGGGAAGAACGTCTGTGTGTGCAGGGAGAGCGAGCAATATGTCGAAGGTCCCCCAGCTGCGAGTGTCTCCACTAAGAGTGCCGCAGATCGGTCTGCGCGCATTCCAGGATGTGTTGACAAGGTTGAAGCTTGATTTCCTCCTATGGGGATGGAATTGGACGTGTCCGGAGATGGTGCGCGAATACTTGCGGGAGAAACACCAGCCCTTGCGCGGATTCCGCCCCCACCCCGAGAGGTGGGACATTAGTCACTGGGCGCAGGTATTAGGAAGGTGTGCCGGCGAGGAAGGGTATCTCCTCTTCGAGGCCGAAAGCGTGAAGTTGTCGAAGGAGGAAGAGAACTCCTACAATGATCTTTTCAAGGTTGGCAAGCATCCCAAGAACGGTTTCCGGACGCGGGATTACAAAGATCGATTGCGGAGAAATGTCGCGACTGCATTACTTCAAATATTGCAGCCGACCAAGACCGCCTACATGCATGGTTGGCAAGTGGAATTTGTGGAGCTAGTGTTGTCAGGAGCTCCGGTTCATTGGGCACGGCTCCTGTGGAAGGTGACGCGCCAACATGCGCAAGAAGAGAGAGGAGGGACCCTCAATCATCTTTCGCCTTACCTGATCGTGTTCTATCGAGCGATGGGATGTTTGACAGCTTCAGAGCGGGCGCGGTTTCCGCTGCTGACCCGGAGTAATCCGGGTAGATACTTGCGGGAGGCTGAAGTGGACACAGATCCGGACGAAGCACCTGGCATTCCAGCTCCAGCTCCGGCTCCGGCAAGAGCAGAAGAAGGGGATCTAAGTGAGCGCGCACCGTGGAAGCGGAAATGGGACGAGAGACCAGAAGACAGGCAGCCGGAAGCTCCCGCTGCGCCGACTCGGAGTCGGCCAACCCACGAGCTTCACAGCCGACCGAAACAGAGGGCACGTAAGATGGTGTTGCCAACTAGCAGTGAGGAGACCGGGCGTACTCCGGTCCGGCGGAATGTCCTGCCCACGCAGGAGGAGATAATCGCGCAAGTTCTAGGGAGGTCGACGAACCCCTCTGCGCAGAAGGCGCGGATGCCTTCGGAAGAAGTCAGGCGGACTGAGAGTCGGCCGACTGCGAGTCGGGCGACTGAAGGTCGGCCAACTGTAGGTCGGCAAGAACAGCGTGTTGAACCGGACAGCAGGCCGGAAGCAGAAGAGAGTTTGGCTGCAGAGCCAACGACTCTCGGAAAGTCGTCTTTGGAAGAAGACGCTTCTGAGGAAGCGCCTTCAGCAAAGCGACCAAGTGTTGTAAAGACGTGCAGAGTGGATCCGACTGCCAGTCGGACAACTGCTAGTCGGACAACTGCTAGTCGGCCGACTGCGAGTCGGTCAACTGAGAGTCGGCCAGATTCGCCGACTGCGAATCGGACAGGACCGGCGACCATTGTGCGGGCGCCTTCGGCGGACACACCTCTGGCGAAGACACCTTCCGCGCAGATAGCGCCGGAGAAGCAGGCAGTAGAAGTGGGCGGTGCAGAGGCAACAAGAGTGACCGCGGCGCCGACCCCTTCGAGAACCGAAGATCGAGCCGGAGAGGAGGCTTAGGCAGTGGGATCCCCCACTGCCTTGGATATATTAGCTGGGAGTGGAGCGGTAGTCGCGGCAGAAGCTGCCACGCGCCACAGTTGCAGGGAGTCGCCAAGAGCTTCTGTGGCGACTGAAATCCTCGAAACAGAGGATGAGACGAGTTCGGAAGAGCAGAAAGCGGACTCTGTGCGGGGGACGCCAACAGGGGTGCTGTGCGAGCAGATAGTGCCACTCTTGCGATATTTGGATCGCAAGGCAGCAAAGCACGCGAATCCCAGAAAACCGCAGTCTTATGTGGAGTTAGTCAGGAACAGGACGAGGAGCAAGGTGGCTATTTGGGCCACTAGGTGCCAAACGTTGGAGATGAGGAATACGTGTGGTAACACACTTTTTGTTTTTTTGCAGAATTTAAACAATTTTAGAAAACTAGTACCGAAGCAGTGTTTGTAGTTAGAAAAGGGTATGTGGTAACCCACTTTTTGTTTTTTATCGGAACTAAAACATTTTTGAATACTAAGTACCGCGGCAGTAGCTGTAAATAGTAATCGGTACGCGAAACCAGAGGATCGAGGACAGTCAAGGGGTTTTGGGCTTAGGCCACAGTGGGACGCTTGGGACGGAACGGGCGGTTCATGCTGCAGGATCCGCTTCGAGCACCTTCGGCGGTAGATCACTCATAACTTTTTCAATTCGAAACGCTTTGAGTTGCTTAGGGTCTCGTTGGAAAAAGCTCGACGCGCTGGTTCTAACGAGCCCAAGAACTTGTGAAACGGATGAGAGATCACTGAGTTATGAGTGTCTGAAGTTACTGATGGGGGGCCTTCGGCGGTAGAGCGACTTTGGCGGTACGCCTTCGGCGGAAGAACCGCCGGAAGATGCGCCTTGGGCGGTAGACGCCTTCGGTCAACGCCTTCGGGTCAACGCCTTCGGCGATGCGGGAGAGTGCATTCGGCGGAAGAGTGAATCTCTCATAACTTTCTCAATTCGCAACGCCTCGACTTGGTTCGGATCTCGTTGGAAAAAGCTCGACGCGCTGATTCTAACGAGCCCAAGAACGCCACGAACGGAGGAGAATTCCGGATGTTATGAAGGTCGCAAGATACTCAGCTTTCCGCCTGCGCACAGGCGAAGAAAGTTTTGTCCTATGCGCGGACAAAGGAAGTTCGCCTGCGCACAGGCGTTCGCCTATGCACAGGCGCTTCGGCGTCGGCGGGAAATCCGCCTTGGGCCCTAGAAATGCGCCTTGTGAGGTAGAAAGTGTACGGCGCCTTCTGCGCCACCTCAGCGCCGCGGACGGACAGGTCGGCGCAGCGGACGGACAGCTCAGCGCCGCGGACGGCCAGGTCATCGCCGCGGACGGACAGCTCAGCGCCGCGGACAGACTGTGGATAGGCGAACGCCTTCGGCGGAAGAGTAAAACCGACATAACTTTCTCAATTCTTAGCGTTTTGACTTGATTCGGGTCTCGTTGGAAAGAACTCGACGAGCTGGTTTCAACAAGACCAAGATCTCTTGAAACGGATAAGGCGTCAATGAGTTATGAGCGTCGAAAGCGGCTGTCATGGTTAGGCGTGAGGCCTTCGGCGTTAACAGTTAGAGGGGCCTTCGGCCCAAGGCGGCCTGCGAGTAGGCGGCTTGCGTGTAGGACGCGTGGGACCCACAGTCCTCGGATTTTGGAGAAGGAATTTTGGACTAGGTTCAGAGATCTTGCGGGGCCCATATCTTTGCGATGGACGGTCGGATGGATCTGAAATTTTGTGGGGCCGTTGATCTCGGCCGGCCACGCATGCCTGCAAATTTTCAGCCTCAGATCTTGGATGGTAAGGCGCTGGCGGCTCTGTACAGTAGGCTAAGGATTCAGATTTAGGGTTAGGGTTAGATTTAGGTTGTAAGTTAGAGGGGAAGGCAGCCGCCGACTCCTCAGGTGTAGGATCTGTTGCGGCTCGCACCATGGTAGTGCGGTGTAGTGTTAGGTAGGACTTAGAAGGTATAAAATAGTTCCAGGCGTTTTGCCTGGGGTTCTTTCCCATCAGAAGTGCAGATCAGGAACCCATTTCCTTTGCGTGTTTGTGTCCTTGAGCTCTGTCACCACGCACGAGGAGTTACAACTTAGCGTTCCGCATTTTGTAGCTGAAGGCCTTCGGCCGAATGTTCAGAGCTAGTCCATTGGTTAGAGACTTGAGTAGTTCGGATCTGCACCTGCGGGTGACTGCCGATACTCAGAGCCAGTGACTAGTTAGATACTTGAACAGTTTCGCCCCTACACCTTCGAGTGTTTCTTTCTGATTGTACTCCCTTGGGATTTTTCCCCTGAATGCCAAAGTGAAGTTTTGCTACTTCGTGTAAGCCTTGGTTGTAAATTCAGGTTACGCTGCAGCAGGTGCCTTGAGGGTAACCCCTGTAGTATTTCTGGGAATGACAAGTGCCTGAGAATTCAAACTCTTCAATAGACTGTTGTTGTGTTACTGGAATGTTTCACAGTGAGTCCTTTAGTGCGGACCTGTGTTCTCTGCGCGTTTTGTGAGTTGAGAGTGTTGTTCACCGCGTATGAGTGACTTCGATCCGAAGTAGGCAGTCCAAACCGGGTTTCCTACACTAGCAGCAAGCTAGTGGAAGCGTTGTAAAAGCCGGAGTTGGAAGTCACTACCCGCAGCTTCGCTGAGTGTACTCTTGAGAGACTTCCCCCCTGAAATCTTGAGTAGAGGTCCTAACGGATCTCTGGGTTGTGTTTCTGTAGTTTCAGGTGTGTGTGTGTGTGTGTGTGTTACGCTGCACTATGCGACCTCCGAGTGCGTTCCGAGTGGACACTTGCAGTATTTCTGGGAGTGACAGTTGCCTGAGAATTCAAACTCCTCAATAGTCTGTTAAAACGTGACACTTTGTACCCTGTGTGTTCCTCTGTCCCTGTGGGTTCGACCTTTCTACCACTATATTGCAGTTTTAGCCTTTAGTGGGTTATTACAGGGTACGTTAAATAGAGTGGATTGATGAGATCGTCACGAGGTCACGAAGGATCGCGTAGTCGGATGTACCAACGCCAATGTCTTCGGCGCCTTCGGCAAAAGCTCCGT
The DNA here is from genome assembly GCA_037833965.1 of Marchantia polymorpha subsp. ruderalis. Lineage (NCBI taxonomy): Eukaryota > Viridiplantae > Streptophyta > Marchantiopsida > Marchantiales > Marchantiaceae > Marchantia > Marchantia polymorpha. The sequence continues at coordinate 4,290,883 of AP031357.1, forward strand.
TTCTGAGGTGTCTCTACTCACGCGCTTCCAGCGTATAAGGAAGCTACGCTTCCGGCGCAGACACCTCAGGAGGAGGTTTTGCTAAAGACGTCAGAAGAAGGGCCCGGACCTCTGAAGGCTTCCGACCATGAGTGCGCCTTCGGCGATGCGCCGCTAGCGCGGAAAGGGGAAACCTTCATAACGATCGGAATACATGGTAGATCCAGTTGGTTGAAGTCGCATTAGAAAGAGCTCGGGACGCTCGTTCTAACGAGCCCAAGAGCGTTGGAGATGGATCAGGGACGGAGAAGTTATGAGCGTCGGAAAACTCGTAGCCGGACATGCGCCGTTCGCGCTAGGGTTCACAGCCGGAAAGGACTCCCGTACGCCCTCGGCGATGCGCCTTCGGCGGAATCGCGCGCTCATGGGAGGAAACCAACTCAGAGTCGGAAGCGCCTTTGGCGGCTGGAAGGAAAGCGGCTGGAAGGAAATGGAAGGAAAGCGCCGATCGGATGTACGCCTCCGACGTGGCGCTGATGGCCGGATGCGCTGGCATGATTTGCGCTGGCGGATATGCGCCGTCAGCAATGGACGAGGCATAAAGGACAAAATAAGCGGTACGAATGCGCGCCGGCGTAATTCGCTCCGACTGGATGTGCGCCTCCAGCAAGGCGCCGATGGATAAGGAACACGCCAGCGGCGACACGCCTCCGGTGATGGACGGGTTAGGGAAAGACAACATAGCCGACGGCGGACTCGAGTCCGGAAGGCGGCGGCGGCGGGAGAATTCAACATTCACGCATGCGAATGCGCGCAGTGCGGAGACGTGAGTTCGCGCATGCAAAGGGCGAACCGTTAGGCCGTATAGCCGGCTGCGTACGTTGTAACCAGTAAGAACGTTGGACGTTCTTGAATTCGGAGAAGAAAAGACTGCGCTCCAGTCTCATTCTCTCATTCTTGATTTTGCGATTTCCAGCTTCCAAGATTACGCGCAAGGGTGGAGAAACCTGCCGTGAGAGGAGAGAGTGCGGAGACGAGTTGCGCAAGGATCTTGACAGACCTTGGAGAGAATTGCGAGTAGCAAACTTGAGCGTGAGCAAAGAGAGAGTGAGCAGTCAGTGCTTGAGCGGCCGATTCACGCGGATTCCACGCGGATTCCGTCCACGCGGATTCCGTCCACATCACTCACGCGGATTCCGTCCACATCCAGAAAGATGGGACATTTGTAATTGGGCGCAGGTGTTGGGCAAGTGTGCCGGCGAGGAAGGGGATCTCCTCTTCGAGGCCGATAGCGTGAAGGTGTCCCAGGAGGAAGAAATCTCCTACAATGAGCTCTTCAAAGTTGCCAGGCATCCCAAGAACGGTTTCCGGACGCGGGATTACAAAGATCGATTGCGGAGAAATGTCGCGACTGCATTGCTGCAGATATTGCAGCCGACCAAGACCGCTTACATGCATGGTTGGCAGGTAGAATTTGTGGAGCTAGTGTTGTCAGGAGCTCCAGTGCATTGGGCACGGCTCCTGTGGAAGGTGACGCGCCAACATGCGCAAGAAGAGAGAGGAGGAACCCTCAATCATCTTTCGCCTTACCTGATTGTGTTTTATCGGGCGATGGGATGTTTGACAAATTCAGAGCGGACACGGTTTCCGCTGCTGACACAGAGCTATCCAGGTAGATACTCACGGGAGGCCGAAGTAGACACGGATCCGGACGAGGAACCTGCCAGTCCGCCTCCGGCTCCGGCCCCAGCAAGAGCAGCATAAGAACGTCGAAGTGAGCGCATTCCGCGAAAGCGGAAGTGGGATGAGAGACCTGAGGACAGGCAGCCGGAAGTGCCAGCTGCGCCGACTCGTGGTCGGCCCACCCACGAGCCTCACAGTCGACCAAAACAGAGGGCACGCAAAATGCCAACTAGTACTGAGGAGACCGGGCGTACTCCGCTCCGGCGGAATCCCACGCAGGAGGAGATAATCGCGCAGATTCTAGGGAAGTCGACAAATACCTCTGCGCAGAAGGCACCAATGCCTTCGGAAGGAGATGGACGGACTGACAGTTGGCCGACTACGAGTCGGGCGACTGAAGGTCGACAAGCGGAAGGAAGGCCAACTGAACGGCGCGTTGAACCGGACAGCAGGCCGGAAGCAGAAGAGAGTTTGGCTGACAAGCCAACAACCCTCAGAAGGTCGTATTCGGCGGAAGGCACTTCTGGGAAAACGCCACCAGCAAGCAGGCCAAGTGGAGTGAAGACGCGCAGGGTGTATCCGACTCCCAGTCGGACAACTGCTGGTCGGCCGACTGCGAGACGGACAGGGCCGGCGACCAGTGTGCGGACGCCTTCGGCGGACGCACCTTCAGCGAAGACACCTTCCGCGCAGATTGCGCCGGAAGGGCAGGCAGCAGAAGCGGGCGGTGCAAAGGTGACAAGAGTCACTGCGGCGTCGACCCCTTCGGAGACCGAAGATCGAGCCGCAACAGGGGCTCAAGCAGTGGGATCCCCCACTGCCCTGGATATTTTAGCAGGTAGTGGTGTGGCAGTCGCAGCGGAAGCTGCTGCGCGCCACAGTTCAAGGGAGTCGCCAAGGGATTCGGTGGCGACTGAAATCCTCGAGACTGAGGATGAGACGAGCTCGGAAGAGCAGGAAGCGGATTCTGTGCAGAAAACGCCAACAGGGGTGTTGTGCGAGCAGATAGTCCCACTCCTGCGATATCTGGATCGCAAGACATCCAAGTACTCGGGTACTGGAAAACCGCAGTCTTATGTGGAGACTATCAAGCGAAGGACGAGGAGCAAGGTGGCCACTTGGGCCTCTAGGTGCCACGTATATCAGGAGAGGAATACCGCCCTCCGACAACACCTGGCGGTCACACAGAAGCTATACCAAGCCTTGCAGCAGCAGAGGGAGGATGCGGCGACGAAAAGCCAGGCGGAGGCCGAGCTAATGCGGGCAAAGATCGAGTCGGAATTGCAGGAAGAGCGGAGACAAAACCGCATCCTAGCAGCCGAGCTTGCGCGCCAGACGCGCGCCTTAGAAGAAAGTCAAAGAGCCCGCAAGGAGGATGAGGAGTTGTTGCGCAACTTGCAATCCGAGTGCTCGGATTTGAGGGCGCAGCGTGCGGAAGCAGAAATGCAGCTGGCAGAGGTGGAAGGCAGCTGCCGGGCGCGAGAAGAGTTGGCGACGCGGGTGACTCACTATCTAAAAGGATACGCCCATTGGGAGGTGGCAGCTCAAGAGAGGATCACACTCAGGGAGTTCGAGCTTCGGGCGGCGGCATTGACGGAGGGTGACAGTCGGAGTCGGCGGCGAGTAGCGAGGAAATTAGAAACCTTCTTGTCGGGTGCGCGCGACACTATGGCGCACTTAGAGTCGGAAGTCACTGCAGCCCTCCGACGCCTGGGGTTGCGCAGCCGGTCGGAAGACTGGCAAGGAAGAGACAGCGAGCGGAGCAGTCCGGCGCGCAGGAGGCGCAGCACCGGATCCGCCGAGTGCAGTAGTATAGTTTGGTTTCGCGCAGATGTTGCGAGTAGTAGATAGGATAGCGTAGTGTTAGTTAGGACCTTTGAGGGTATAAAGTAGATCAAGGCGTTTTGCCTTGGGACTCTTCCAGTTTCGGAAGTGCAGATCAGGAACTCACTTTCTTGGCGTGTTTGTGCATTTTGGTCCTGGCACCACGTAGAGAAGCTGCAGCATAGCGAAGTTACCGTATGTTGTAGTTGAAGGCCTTCGGCTGAATGTTCAGAGCTAGCACCCGGTTAGAGACTTGAGTAGTGCGGATCTGCACCTGCGGGTGATTTCTGATGCTCAGAGCCGGCTGCGAGTTAGATACTTGAACAGTTCCCCCTTACTCCTTCGAGTGACATATCCTGATTGTACTCCTACGGGAAGTTTCCCCTGAATGCCAAAGTGAAGTTTTATTACTTCGTGTAAGCCTTGGTTTGCAATTCAGGTTGTGTGTGTGTTACTGGATCGTGTCTCAGTTAAGTTCTCAGTCGGGTCTGCACTCCCTGCGTTTGGTGTGAGAGTCGAGGGTGACGTCCACGGCGTATGTAGAGGCTTCGGTCCGAAGTGGGAAGTCCAGTCCGGGTACCCTACGCTAGTTCCTGGCGGAAGGGCAGTAAAAGCCGGAGTGGGAGGCACTACCTGCAGAACCTCTGAGTGAACTTTTGAGACACTTTCCCCCTGAAATCCGAAGCGGAGGTCCTGACCGACCTCCGAGTTGTGCTTTTGCCAGTTTCATGTGTGTGTGTGTGTGTGTTGAGTGACTACGCTGTACTGTGCATCCTCCAAGCATCCTCCGAGTCGAGATCCTCCTCCGAGTCGAGCCTCCGAGTCGAGCACTGCAGTATTTCTGGGAGTGACAGTCGCCTGAGAATTCAAACTCTACAAAAGTCTGTTAAACGTGACACTTTTACTCTGTGTGTTGCCTCTGTCCCTGTGGGTTTGATCTTTTTACCACCATACTGCAGTTTTAGCCTTTGGTGGGTTATTACATAAGGAGCCGACAACTTGTTTTTGGCGCCGCTGCCGGGGAAAGTGCGTCAACACCAGAATACTTGAGCAGCAATGCGCGGTGAATGTCGACGAGCGATAGTGTGGGAAACCTTAGTGCGAGAGCCACACGAAAACTCCGTCGAGATTCAGAAAAAGCCGTAGAAGCAAAACGGCGAACTAAAAAGAAGACTCCCGGTGAGGACTCTGCAGAAAGATCGCCATCACCGACTGCTGGAAGACAAAGGCGTTCCAATTCACCTACCGCGAGCATTGAGCTAACAGTTCTATTTGAAATTCCTCCGACAGAAACTCTTCCTGAGTTTGGCCAACCTAGGATCAGTCCGTTGACAGGATCACCAATGGCAGACGATCAAGCCAATCTCCGCCAGGTGTTTTCCCAACCTATCACAAAACATTCGTATCCAAGATACACGGGAACGGGCGACGACGATGATGCAGATTCATATATAAAGCTCTTCGAGTTTGTCTCCATCGCCAATCGTGAGACCAGTGATGAAGACAGACTGCGAATCTTTCCTAGCCTGCTACGCAGGCGAGCTCATAGCTGGTACAATCATGAGAGCACCGACCCCACTGGCATCCGGACCTGGGCTCAGCTCAAGGAAAAGTTTCTGAGGCGGTTTTGCGAACTCGGATATGACAGTCGAGTACTGACCCGGCTTCGAAATCTTCGACGCGAGCGGAAGGAGAATCTTCGAGACTATACTGAGAGATTCCAAGACCTCCTAGATCGAATTCCGAAGACATGCCCAGGAGAACCATTTTCGGTACAACAAGCAGTCGATTGGTATGTGACAGGGCTCTCAAGAGAAATGGAGACCTTCTGTAGGAGAGGCAAGACTGACACAATCCAAGATGTGATAGCTTCCGCGGAGACCTTTGAGACGTCAACCCTTGACACTCGAAGACGCGACCGACGGTCGACGAAGAAGAAATCGCAAGGCGGACGTCGGAAGAGAAGGAACTCGCCTTCCTCAACAGAAGAATCAAGCTCCTCCGAATCAAGTTCTTCCTCGGAAGAGGAAGAGGACTCGTCATCTTCAGAAGAAGAAAGACGGAAGAAGAAACGCAGTACGATCAAGAAGAAGGATCGAGGTAGGGGAATCCCAGTGAAGAGTCAAGGGGACATCGCAGCCAAGGTAGACAACCTGGTGAAGAATTTTGCGGACCTGAAAGTTCATGTAGTGGGAGGCCAAGACCGACGTAAATCACCTGCGAGACAGCGAGCGAATCTCTGGTGTACTACGTGCGGACAGGTGGGACATGCCAACACGGAGTGCATGTCCGCTCGCCCAACTTACCCAGTGAATGCGGTCGAATGGGTACCACAGTGGGAGAATCCCATGTATTATGCTGAGCCGGTTGAGGACACCGCCTACGCGGTGCAGACAGCTCCAGCTACACCTCCGAACCCACCTGTGCATATACCGCGCTTTGTTCCGAGAGAAATGGCGGGTACGCTCCCACCGAGACTCATGGCACCTCCAGGCAATTACAACCGACCTCCACCACAATTCAATGGTTGCTACAACTGCGGGGACATGGGACATTACGCGCCAAGCTGTCCCCACCCGAGGAAGCAAATGGGGTATGCACCGTTGTGCAGCAATTGCAAGAAGTCTGGACATACGGCAGCCGAATGTGATCAGCCACCAGTCCCCAGGCAAGCCGTGCGTTTCGTATCGACGCCTGGCAAGGAAGAAGTGCAGGTCAACCAGGTAGAACTGAGCCCGGACCCAGCTGAAGAAGACGAAGTATGGCCGGAAGAAGAAGTAATGTGCGGACGGGTAGAGACCCGAAGTTCGAAGAGGAGGGGAGAGGACCACGAGGACACTCGCCGCCTCGAGCGCAGGGAAGAGAGGAGGAAGTCTAAAGAAGTTAGAGAAGGCCGAAGGAGAAGGCCGGGTACACCTCCGGCGATGCGGAACATCCAGCCGGAGCAGACCTCAGAGAAGGCGGACAGGTCTTCGAAAGAGTTCCGGACCCGAGACTACCTTCCGGACATCAAAGATGAGGTGAGTCACCTCATCAAGGAAGCACTGGGCGCCGGAACGATATCCGACGACCGGAAGGCGGCTAGGCCCCCTACGCCACTTCCGACCGCGAGTACAGAGAGAGTGGCAGCTGTGACTTCCAACACTTCCTACGACATAGTGGAGGACATAGGGAGTTAGAGGGCAAATATTTCCTTCCACCAGCTGTTGGAGGACAATAAGACGTACAGAAGGATGCTGATGCTTTCGTTGCGCCGACCACGCAAACCCCGAAAAGGGAAACTTCCGGCTGTGTACAGAGTGGAAGGAGGAGACCTAGGACCTCCAGAGATCGAAGTAGAGATCGGAGGCTGCGTCATACAGAAGGTACCAGTGGACTCCGGCTCGGGCGTGAACATCATGACCGAGGAGACAGCGAACTCCTTGGGGTTCCAGACCTTCGAGCCTACATCCCGAGTGTTGCGACTGGCCGATCAAACGCGCAGAATGCCGCTCGGAATGTTGAGCAATGTGAGAACCAACATTGGAGGAGTGGACTTTCAACTGTCCTACATAATATTGCAACCTCTAATGAAGAAAGGTTATGATGTGCTGCTTGGCAGACCGTGGCTATACGATGCCAAAGCAAGGTGTGACTGGAGGAGGAAGAGATTACAGTTCCGGAACCCTGCGGACCCTCCGACTGTCATTACCGTACCATGGACCAAGGTACCACACGAGGGCGAAACACCTTCCACCACCTCCGGTTACACGACTGGAGGGGAGACCAGCTCGTCATGCACTTCAGAGACAGAAATGTCGGATGAGTTTGTGGGTTACGTCACTTGCTGCTCCATTGAGGAGGAAGGAGACGATGTGCATCCGGATGACGAATAGCAACTAGCAGCCGGACTGGGCAGAAGCGAGATCAGTCACACAGAGGGGATTGTCGACCCAAGTGACTGCTGCGAACTGCAGCTCAGTCCAGATAAATGCTTGAAGGTGTCAAGCCAGGTACAAGGAGAAGAGTTGAACAGGGTACAGGCGTTTCTTCGCCAGTATGAGGATGTCTTCGCATGGAAGATTGAAGACATGAAAGGCATACCTGCAAGGTATGGGGAGCACAGGATCGACTTGTTGGACGAGGCAGTTCCGGTTTGCCAACGCCAATACAGGCTCAACCCAAAATATTCATTATTGGTGAAGGACAAAATCGATAAGTACCTGAGCGCAGAAATCATCTACCCGGTACTCAGTAGCGAGTGGGTGTCGCCTATCGTAATCGTGCCCAAGAAACTGACGGGTAAGATCCGGGTGTGCTAGGACTTCCGAAAGCTGAACGCAGCAACAAGGAAGGACCATCACCCTCTTCCTTTCACGGACTCTATTTTGGACCATGTCGCCGGGCATGAATGCTACAGTTTCCTAGACGGATTCTCCGGCTACAACCAGGTGTCCATCAGAGAGCAGGACAAGGACAAAACAACCTTCACGACCGACTAGGGAACCTATGCTTATCACAAGATGCCGTTCGGGCTGTGCAACGTGCCAGCAACGTTCCAGAGGATGATGACAAACATCTTCCAAGAGCACCTGAGGAAGTTCCTGGAAATTTTCATCGACGACTTTTGTGTCTTCGGTAAGAGGTCGGAGCACCTTAACCATCTTCGGCAGACGTTTGACAGATGTAGGGAGAGCAGCTTGTCCTTGCACCCTGAGAAGTGTTTTTTCTTCATGACCAGCGGAATCCTGCTGGGGCACCGAGTTTCGTCCGATGGCATTGCAGTGGATGTAGAGAAGGTGAAGATTATTCTCAAACTTCAGCCGCCGACGAACCTGCGTGAGTTGAGGGCCTTCCTTGGCCATGTAGGCTATTACAGAAGGTTCATAAATATGTACGCCATCTTGGCAGCCGATCTGACGAAGCTGATTAAGAAAGAGGAACCCTATGTGTGGGGCAAGGAGCAACAGCTAGCCTTTGAAACACTCAAAGCCAAACTGACGACTGCTCCGGTTCTGAGAAGTCCGGATTGGAACAGACCTTTCCATGTCTATGTAGACACGTCGGCATTTGCAATCGGAGTGGTTCTCAATCAGAAGGACGACAACAAGAAAGACTATCCGATTTACTTTGCGAGCCGTCAGTTGTCAGCAGCAGAGAAGAAGTACACGACAACTGAGAGGGAGGCGTTGGGAATGGTGTACTCCTGTAAGAAGTTCAGACATTATTTAATCTGCTACGAGTTCGTGTTTCATGTGGATCATTACGCCTTACAGCACCTGGTGAAGAAGGCGGATCTGTCCGGACGAATTGCCAGGTGGGTACTACTGCTACAGGAATTCACCTACACTGTGCAGACTAGGAAAGGCGTTCACCATGAGAACGCGGACTACCTCTCCCGACTATGGACCGAACCCATAGAAGAGGAAGTAGTGGATGATTTTCCCGACGAACAACTTTTTCAGTTGTCCGCCAACCATGAGTCCAGGTACGCGGACTTATACAGGTTTCTGCTCACACTCCAATGTCCGGAAGGATTGGATGCGGAGCAGCGCACAGTCTTCGTTCATAAAGCAGGACCTTACCAGCTCCAACAGGGGGTCTTATTCAAGAAAATGGCAGACGAGATGTGGTACCCCACTTTTGGCAATTTTGAGGAAATTAAAACATTTTTGGAAAACTGTACCCTGGCAGCATTGTAAATAGCCTTCGGTACATCAAAACAGAGTGAATCCGGAAGATCGCGGGGATTCTCAAGGGATCTTGTAGAATTTAGGATTTGGGGTGCAGCAGTAAGGACAGGCACCACCCTCCCTGCGAGCTCTGCAGTTAGGATCCCTGCGACGCAAGGCGCAAAACCCGCCTTCGGAGGTTGCGTCCGCGGCGGTAGGGAAATCCTTCGTAATTAGGTCAACCCTCGGGCGCCTTGACTGAGTTAGGGTTTCGTTGGAAAGAGCTCGACGCACTGATTCCAACGAGTCCAAGAACGCTTGGAACGGATGAGGACTTAGGGAGTTATCACTATTGGAAGATACGGAGACGGTCGCCTTCGGCGGAAGGAGTTCGCCACCGGCGGGAATTCCGCCTACGCGGAAGGGGGAATCAAGTTTTGTCCTATGCGCGGACGAAGGCGTTCGCCTGTGCACAGGCGAAGTAGGGTTTGGGGAGGCGCGAAGTCCGCCTACGCACAGGCGTTCGCCTGTGCACAGGCGCTTCGGCGTCGGCGGAAAATCCGCCTTGGGCCCTAGAAATGCGCCTTGTGAGGTAGAAAGTGTACGGCGCCTTCCACGCCAGCGCGGCGCCGCGGACGAGCAAGGAGCCGCCAGAGTAATCAAATCTGTACGGACCATGAGGACGGGACGGGTGGATGCGCTCTTGGACGGACGGAGTTGCGGCGGCGGAAGCGCCGACGAAGAGACAAGGAACGGACAGACTGGACGGAGACGGCTGACCACGGTCAACGCCTTCCGCGCCAGCGCGACGCCGCGCACGGAATTCACCTGCGCACAGGCGAGCGCCTGTGCACAGGAGGATGAAGTTCCGCGCCGGCGGAGAACCCGCCGAGGAGTCTGCCTGCGCACAGGCAGGAGTTGAACTTTTGTCCGACATGCGGACACACGCGTCAAGGCAGAAGGGGATTGGCCGAGGGGCGGTACGAACAAGTGTACCGCCCAAGGCGGAAAACTCGCCTTCGGCGCTGCGCTCCCATGTCCGCGGGGTAATACGCTCGCGGAGTTCAAATCCGCCAATTCGAGCGTGAGAGTTTAATCGGCGACGGCGGAGCGTGAAGCCGCGCGTGAGAACGGAGACCGTTCCAGCGTAGAGCCGGCGCGGCCATCAAGTGAGACGTCCTCCACGAGCAAGAGCCGACCATGACCTTCGACCGGGCGGCGGAGAGCGTCCCATTCTTGAATTCGCGATTCCAATCTCTTGTGCGCGCTGCGCGCATCCATCTGCTGGCTGCTAAACATTCTCGACGTCGCCACACAGGGGATTTCTTGGTGATTGAGGGAGAAGTGAGTGCGCGGGATTTGGAATTGAGGGCGATTAGAGTTTGCCGAGAGAGAAAGGAGCTCGGGCGGTGCGGAAGTAGAATGAGCGGGCGAGCGAACTCCAGGAACGCAATGACGAGACCGGGCAGATTGCGGATGGTGCCACTTCGCCTACCACAGAACGGGCTGCGCGCTTTCGAGGAGCGCTTAATAGCAAGAAAGCTCGATTTCTTGCTATGGGGATGGAACTACATCTGTGCGAATATGGTGCGCGAGTGGCTAGAGCCACAGGGACCACCCTCGCGTGGATTGCGTCCGCATGTTGATCGGTGGACAGTCCAAGATTGGGCGCAGGCGTTGGGAAGATGTGCCGGCATGCCGGGGCATCTCCTTTTCGACAGTGAGAGCATCAAGGTGACCAAGCAGGAAGAGGCGCAATTTGTGGAGCTGTTCAAGACCGGGAGGTCTACCAAGAATGGGTACAGGACCCGTGATTACAAGGATCGATTTCGCCGGACTTTGTCCGCGGCGCTGATGCAATTACTGCAGCCACACCGCGCCTGCTACATCACATTGTGGCAGGTCTCTTTTGTGGAGTGCGTCATCGAGGGAACTCCAATTCACTGGGCGAGCATCCTGCACAGGGTGATGCGACAGCACGCTTTTGAGGAAAAGGGGGGAACTCTAAACCATCTCTCTCCTTTCCTCATCAATTTTTATCGACAGCGGAATTGTTTGACAGCGGCGGAGCTTGAGCATTTTCCGCCATTGTCCGTCGACCATCCCGGGAAGTATGTGCGGGAGAATGAGGTCGACACTGATGCAGAGGAGTCACCGACTTCTACCCCATCAAGGCGGAGGGACGAAGGGAGAAACACTCCTGCAGCACGAGTGCCGCGGAAGCGGCGATGGAGAGAAGAGTCCGAAGAGGAGCAGCATCAAGAGCCCTCTGCTCCCATTCGACCGCGGCCGTTGTACGAGTCATACAGCCGGCCGAAGCAGAAGGCACGCAGACTGGTGTTACCAGCCAACAGTGCGGACACGGCGACGATTGCGACGGAGAAAGGAAGTGCGTCGCCAGAGAAGCATGCAGAAGCGCGGACGACCGCAGGAGCAACGGACCACGCTGCAGCCTCGACGGGAGAGAGGCCGCCTACGGGCCAAGGGCCTCCGGAGTTACCACGTGCGTTGCGGACAGATGTTCCGTTTGCGCACAGACGAGACTCCGCGGACGGACGAGCCTCCGCGGACAGGCGATCACAAGTGGACGTAGATCTACGCTTACGCGTGGGAAGGAGCAGTCCGCCTGTGCACAGGCGCTCGCCTGTGCACAGGTCACCTCCACACGTGCCGCCTGTGCACAGGCAGGAATCAACCCCGTTCCAACGTAGGAAGGGGAAGGAGCCGGCGGAAGAGCCGCCTACGAGACACCGGCCCTCGGGGCCAGACCCTCCGGCGCACCACGCGCCGCAATTTGCGCCTTCGGCGCCAGGGCCTTCGAGCCGAGGGGATACGAGCAGGGAGCGTGCGGAGGCCGCACCATCGGCGGGTAGTCCGCCGATAGATGCGCCTTCGGCGGTAGGGCCTATAGGCCAAGGGACATCGGGCGAGCGGCCCCCGGCCATGTCGCCTTTGGCGATGGATGTCCGCGGCGCTACGCCTGCGGCGGACAAGGCGCCGGCATTTGCGCCTGCGCACAGGCCAAGCACAGCCCCCACGGACCGATCAAGGGAGCAGCAACAGACGGAGGAGCGGAGTGACTGTCCGCGGGATGAAATTTCGATGCGCGATGCGCAATCAAACCCCGCGCAGCCACCCTCCGCTCGATCGCCTTCGGCGGCGAGCGTCGGAGGCAGAGAGGACACGGTAGACGACCAACAAGCGAGCGGCGGGGATGCCGCACGGGCACATTCGCCTACCGCCTTAGACATTTTGGCGAAGAGCAGCGAGGCTGCAGCCGTGCCTTCGCAGGCAGCACACGTCGACGACGTGCAGCCCCACTCGGGTCAGTCGCCGACGCAATCAATGGCGACTGAAATTCTCCACTCGGATGATGACGACGGAGGCTCCACCGAAGAAATGTCAGGAGCAGAGGACACCGAGGAGGAGGAGGAGGAAATTGTTGGAGCGCCGGCGGCGGCGCTCTCTGAGCAGGTGATTCCGTTGCTGAGGTACTTGGAATCGCAAGGTCGATAAATACGCCGACCCACTTCAGCCGGGATCTTACATCGAGTTAGTGCGCAGGCGGACTCGCACTAAAGTCCACACCAGCAAGCTATTAGCTAGAGTGGACCAGGAGTTGAGGGAATTGAAGGAGAAGCATGCATGCTTGTGGGGTCAGTATAAACTTAATCAGAAATTCTACAAGTACTCCGAGAAGGTGAGGGATGAGAAACTGGACGAGCTCACCAAGGAGCAGGTGAAGGTCAAGGAAGCACTAATTTCTGAGCAGGCCCAGAATCGGATTTTGTCAGAGGAGCTCGTGCGACAGACGCGGTTGTTGGAACAATGTCAGCTCGCACGGCAGGCGGATGAGGAGTTAATCCGCAGGTTACAGTCAGAGTGTGGCGAATTGAGAGCGCAACGTGTTGAGGCCGAATCGCAATTAGTGATAATTGAAGAGGATCGCAGGAAGGAGGCAGATCGCACGAAGGTGGAGACGGCAAGGCGTGTCGCCCACTGTCTCAAGGGCTACGCCCACTGGGAAGTGAAGGCGCAGGAGAAACTCACACTGCGTGAGTTTGAACTTCGCGCAGCCGGGTTGTTGTCAGGCGACAGTAGGAGTCGGCGGAAGGTAGCAAAGAAGCTCGATGCTTTTCTGTCCAAGGCGCAGGATACTATGTCCGCCCTCGAAGTGGAGGTGTCTGCGGCGTTGCAGCGTTTGGGACTGCGCAGTCGAGCGGAAGATTGGCAGGGTAGGGAGTTAGTGCGCGGCAGTCCGCCGCGTAGGAGACGTAGTACAGGTTCCGCGGAGTGTAGTGTAGCGTGGTTCCGTGCAGGCGTGTAGCGTAGTGCAGTGTAGTGCTAGGTAGGACTTAGAAGGTATAAAATAGTTCCAGGCGTTTTGCCTGGGGTTCTTTCCCATCAGAAGTGCAGATCAGGAACCCATTTCCTTTGCGTGTTTGTGTCCTTGAGTTCTGTCACCACGCACGAGGAGTTACAACTTAGCGTTCCGCATTTTGTAGCTGAAGGCCTTCGGCCGAATGTTCAGAGCTAGTACATTGGTTAGAGACTTGAGTAGTTCGGATCTGCACCTGCGGGTGACTGCCGATGCTCAGAGCCAGTGACTAGTTAGATACTTGAACAGTTTCGCCCCTACACCTTCGAGTGTTTCTTTCTGATTGTACTCCTTTGGGATTTTTCCCCTGAATGCCAAAGTGAAGTTTTGCTACTTCGTGTAAGCCTTGGTTGTAAATTCAGGTTACGCTGCAGCAGGTGCCTTGAGGGTAACCCCTGTAGTATTTCTGGGAATGACAAGTGCCTGAGAATTCAAACTCTTCAATAGACTGTTGTTGTGTTACTGGAATGTTTCACAGTGAGTCCTTCAGTGCGGACCTGTGTTCTCTGCGCGTTTTGTGAGTTGAGAGTGTTGTTCACCGCGTAGGAGTGACTTCGATCCGAAGTAGGCAGTCCAAACCGGGTTTCCTACACTAGCAGCAAGCTAGTGGAAGTGTTGTAAAAGCCGGAGTTGGAAGCCACTGCCCGCAGCTTCGCTGAGTGTGCTCGCGAGAGACTTTTCCCCCCTGAAATCTTGAGTAGAGGTCCTAACGGATCTCTGGGTTGTGATTCTGTAGTTTCAGGTGTGTGTGTGTGTGTGTTACGCTGCACTGTGCGACCTCCGAGTGCGCTCCGAGTGGACACTTGCAGTATTTCTGGGAGTGACAGTTGCCTGAGAATTCAAACTCCTCAATAGTCTGTTAAATGTGACACTTTGTACCCTGTGTGTTCCTCTGTCCCTGTGGGTTCGACCTTTCTACCACTATATTGCAGTTTTAGCCTTTAGTGGGTTATTACACGAGAGGCTGTGCAGATGCTTAGAGGAGTCCGAAGTTCCGCGAGTCGTTAAGGCCATGCACACAGAGGACGCTGGTGGTCATTACGCCACCAGGAATACAGTGACCAAAATTGTGAATGCAGGATACTGGTGGCCGACGATGTTCAAAGATGTACACGACTACGTTCGCAAATGCGATAGCTGCCAGAGGACGGGAAGGCTGACTCCGACCACGAGATGGCCTCTGACACCGATCATGCCCTTGGCACCATTTGAAAAATGGGGGATCGACTTCGTGGGACCAATACAACCTGTCACTAAAGGCACGCGCAGGCGCTACATATTGGTAGCAACAGACTATGCGACCAAGATGGTGGAGGCAGAGGCCACAAGGCACGACGACGCAGCAGCAGTAGCACGGTTCCTATTCGAATCAATCATCACACGCTACGGGTGCCCACTAGAAATAGTCAGTGACAGGGGAACGCACTTTCTGAATCAGGTGATAGAAAGTTTGACGCGGCACTTCCAGATTAAGCATCGGAAGACTACTCCATACAACCCCAAGGCGAATGGTCTGACAGAGAAGTTCAATGGATTGCTCTGTAAGATACTCCTAAAGGTGACTGTGAATCATGCTCACGACTGGGACACCAAGCTACCGGCCGCCTTATGGGCATACAAAACGGCAGAAAAAGTCACCACCAGGCAAACACCTTACTTTCTGGTTTATGGGCAGCATCCGATCTTACCCATCGAATTCGAGATACCCACCAAGAGAAGATCAGAGAAGGTTGGATGCGGAAGAAAGTCAGGCATATCGACTGCAAGAAGTAATGGCACTGGAGGAAAGACGTCAAGAGGCCGAAGATCGAACAAAGCAACTACAACTCAGGCGGAAGGAGAAGTACGATCGAAGATTCAAACCAGTCCTACTTGAGAAGGGCGACTTGGCTCTGCTCTACGATAGCAGACATGCTAGATTTCCAGGCAAGCTACACTTGAGATGGATGGGACCTTACAAGGTGATCGAAGTTTTCCCCAATGGATCAATCCAACTCGTAGAACTGACAGGATAATGGCTAGCCACCCGCGTGAACGGGTGGCGTCTGAAGAAATACCACGTGTAAATGTTCGCGTGGGCGCTCACAATTGAGGAGGGGGGCATGTGGTAACACACTTTTTGTTTTTTTGCAGAATTTAAACAATTTTAGAAAACTAGTACCGAAGCAGTGTTTGTAGTTAGAAAAGGGTACGTTAAATAGAGTGGATTGATGAGATCGTCACGAGGTCACAAAGGATCGCGTAGTCGGATGTACCAACGCCAATGTCTTCGGCGCCTTCGGCAAAAGCTCCGTTTCTGAGGTGTCTCTACTCACGCGCTTCCAGCGTATAAGGAAGCTACGCTTCCGGCGCAGACACCTCAGGAGGAGGTTTTGCTAAAGACGTCAGAAGAAGGGCCCGGACCTCTGAAGGCTTCCGACCATGAGTGCGCCTTCGGCGATGCGCCGCTAGCGCGGAAAGGGGAAACCTTCATAACGATCGGAATACATGGTAGATCCAGTTGGTTGAAGTCGCATTAGAAAGAGCTTGGGACGCTCGTTCTAACGAGCCCAAGAGCGTTGGAGATGGATCAGGGACGGAGAAGTTATGAGCGTCGGAAAACTCGTAGCCGGACATGCGCCGTTCGCGCTAGGGTTCACAGCCGGAAAGGACTCCCGTACGTCCTCGGCGATGCGCCTTCGGCGGAATCGCGCGCTCATGGGAGGAAACCAACTCAGAGTCGGAAGCGCCTTTGGCGGTTGGAAGGAAAGCGGCTGGAAGGAAATGGAAGGAAAGCGCCGATCGGATGTACGCCTCCGACGTGGCGCTGATGGCCGGATGCGCTGGCATGATTTGCGCTGGCGGATATGCGCCGTCAGCAATGGACGAGGCATAAAGGACAAAATAAGCGGTACGAATGCGCGCCGGCGTAATTCGCTCCGACTGGATGTGCGCCTCCAGCAAGGCGCCGATGGATAAGGAACACGCCAGCGGCGACACGCCTCCGGTGATGGACGGGTTAGGGAAAGACAACATAGCCGACGGCGGACTCGAGTCCGGAAGGCGGCGGCGGCGGCGGGAGAATTCAACATTCACGCATGCGAATGCGCGAAGTGCGGAGACGTGAGTTCGCGCATGCAAAGGGCGAACCGTTAGGCCGTATAGCCGGCTGCGTACGTTGTAACCGGTAAGAACGTTGGACGTTCTTGAATTCGGAGAAGAAAAGACTGCGCTCCAGTCTCATTCTCTCATTCTTGATTTTGCGATTTTCAGCTTCCAAGATTACGCGCAAGGGCGGAGAAACCTGCCGTGAGAGGAGAGAGTGCGGAGACGAGTTGCGCAAGGATCTTGACAGACCTTGGAGAGAATTGCGAGTAGCAAACTTGAGCGTGAGCGAAGAGAGAGTGAGCAGTCAGTGCTTGAGCGGCCGACGCGCAGTGGCGATTGTGAGAGAGCGAGCGAAAGGGAGAACGTTTGTGTGTGCAGGAAACGCAATGTCGAAGGTTCCCCAGCTGCGAGTGTCTCCCCTCAGGGTGCCGCAAATCGGTCTACGCGCATTTCAAGATGTGCTGCTGGGGCTGAAGCTCGATTTCCTCCTGTGGGGGTGGAACTGGACATGTCCGGAGATGGTGCGCGAGTATCTGCAGGAGAGACACAAGCCCTCACGCGGATTCCGTCCACATCCAGAAAGATGGGACATTTGTAACTGGGCGCAGGTGTTGGGCAGGTGTGCCGGCGAGGAAGGGGATCTCCTCTTCGAGGCCGATAGCGTGAAGGTGTCCCAGGAGGAAGAAATCTCCTACAATGAGCTCTTCAAAGTTGCTAGGCATCCCAAGAACGGTTTCCGGACGCGGGATTACAAAGATCGATTGCGGAGAAATGTCGCGACTGCATTGCTGCAGATATTGCAGCCGACCAAGACCGCTTACATGCATGGTTGGCAGGTAGAATTTGTGGAGCTAGTGTTGTCAGGAGCTCCAGTGCATTGGGCACGGCTCCTGTGGAAGGTGACGCGCCAACATGCGCAAGAAGAGAGAGGAGGAACCCTCAATCATCTTTCGCCTTACCTGATTGTGTTTTATCGGGCGATGGGATGTTTGACAAATTCAGAGCGGACACGGTTTCCGCTGTTGACACAGAGCTATCCAGGTAGATACTCACGGGAGGCCAAAGTAGACACGGATCCGGACGAGGAACCTGCCAGTCCGCCTCCGGCTCCGGCCCCAGCAAGAGCAGCAGAAGAACGTCGAAGTGAGCGCATTCCGCGAAAGCGGAAGTGGGATGAGAGACCTGAGGACAGGCAGCCGGAAGTGCCAGCTGCGCCGACTCGTGGTCGGCCCACCCACGAGCCTCACAGTCGACCAAAACAGAGGGCACGCAAAATGCCAACTAGTACTGAGGAGACCGGGCGTACTCCGCTCCGGCGGAATCCCACGCAGGAGGAGATAATCGCGCAGATTCTAGGGAAGTCGACAAATACCTCTGCGCAGAAGGCACCAATGCCTTCGGAAGGAGATGGACGGACTGACAGTTGGCCGACTACGAGTCGGGCGACTGAAGGTCGACAAGCGGAAGGAAGGCCAACTGAACGGCGCGTTGAACCGGACAGCAGGCCGGAAGCAGAAGAGAGTTTGGCTGACAAGCCAACAACCCTCAGAAGGTCGTATTCGGCGGAAGGCACTTCTGGGAAAACGCCACCAGCAAGCAGGCCAAGTGGAGTGAAGACGCGCAGGGTGTATCCGACTCCCAGTCGGACAACTGCTGGTCGGCCGACTGCGAGACGGACAGGGCCGGCGACCAGTGTGCGGACGCCTTCGGCGGACGCACCTTCAGCGAAGACACCTTCCGCGCAGATTGCGCCGGAAGGGCAGGCAGCAGAAGCGGGCGGTGCAAAGGTGACAAGAGTCACTGCGGCGTCGACCCCTTCGGAGACCGAAGATCGAGCCGCAACAGGGGCTCAAGCAGTGGGATCCCCCACTGCCCTGGATATTTTAGCAGGCAGTGGTGTGGCAGTCGCAGCGGAAGCTGCTGCGCGCCACAGTTCAAGGGAGTCGCCAAGGGATTCGGTGGCGACTGAAATCCTCGAGACTGAGGATGAGACGAGCTCGGAAGAGCAGGAAGCGGATTCTGTGCAGAAAACGCCAACAGGGGTGTTGTGCGAGCAGATAGTCCCACTCTTGCGATATCTGGATCGCAAGACATCCAAGTACTCGGGTACTGGAAAACCGCAGTCTTATGTGGAGACTATCAAGCGAAGGACGAGGAGCAAGGTGGCCACTTGGGCCTCTAGGTGCCACGTATATCAGGAGAGGAATACCGCCCTCCGACAACACCTGGCGGTCACACAGAAGCTATACCAAGCCTTGCAGCAGCAGAGGGAGGATGCGGCGACGAAAAGCCAGGCGGAGGCCGAGCCAATGCGGGCAAAGATCGAGTCGGAATTGCAGGAAGAGCGGAGACAAAACCGCATCCTAGCAGCCGAGCTTGCGCGCCAGACGCGCGCCTTAGAAGAAAGTCAAAGAGCCCGCAAGGAGGATGAGGAGTTGTTGCGCAACTTGCAATCCGAGTGCTCGGATTTGAGGGCGCAGCGTGTGGAAGCAGAAATGCAGCTGGCAGAGGTGGAAGGCAGCTGCCGGGCGCGAGAAGAGTTGGCGACGCGGGTGACTCACTGTCTAAAAGGATACGCCCATTGGGAGGTGGCTGCTCAAGAGAGGATCACACTCAGGGAGTTCAAGCTTCGGGCGGCGGCATTGACGAAGGGTGACAGTCGGAGTCGGCGGCGAGTAGCGAGGAAATTAGAAACCTTCTTGTCGGGTGCGCGCGACACTATGGCGCACTTAGAGTCGGAAGTCACTGCAGCCCTCCGACGCCTGGGGTTGCGCAGCCGGTCGGAAGACTGGCAAGGAAGAGACAGTGAGCGGAGCAGTCCGGCGCGCAGGAGGCGCAACACCGGATCCGCCGAGTGCAGTAGTATAGTTTGGTTTCGCGCAGATGTTGCGAGTAGTAGATAGGATAGCGTAGTGTTAGTTAGGACCTTTGAGGGTATAAAGTAGATCAAGGCGTTTTGCCTTGGGACTCTTCCAGTTTCGGAAGTGCAGATCAGGAACTCACCTTCTTGGCGTGTTTGTGCATTTTGGTCCTGGCACCACGTAGAGAAGCTGCAGCATAGCGAAGTTACCGTATGTTGTAGTTGAAGGCCTTCGGCTGAATGTTCAGAGCTAGCACCCGGTTAGAGACTTGAGTAGTGCGGATCTGCACCTGCGGGTGATTTCTGATGCTCAGAGCCGGCTGCAAGTTAGATACTTGAACATTTCCCCCTTACTCCTTCGAGTGACATATCCTGATTGTACTCCTACGGGAAGTTTCCCCTGAATGCCAAAGTGAAGTTTTATTACTTCGTGTAAGCCTTGGTTTGCAATTCAGGTTGTGTGTGTGTTACTGGATCGTGTCTCAGTTAAGTTCTCAGTCGGGTCTGCACTTCCTGCGTTTGGTGTGAGAGTCGAGGGTGACGTCCACGGCGTATGTAGAGGCTTCGTTCCGAAGTAGGAAGTCCAGTCCGGGTACCCTACGCTAGTTCCTGGCGGAAGGGCAGTAAAAGCCGGAGTGGGAGGCACTACCTGCAGAACCTCTGAGTGAACTTTTGAGACACTTTCCCCCTGAAATCCGAATCGGAGGTCCTGACCGACCTCCGAGTTGTGCTTTTGCCAGTTTCAGGTGTGTGTGTGTGTGTGTGTTGAGTTACTACGCTGTACTGTGCATCCTCCGAGTCGAGCACTGCCGTATTTCTGGGAGTGACAGTCGCCTGAGAATTCAAACTCTACAAAAGTCTGTTAAACGTGACACTTTTACTCTGTGTGTTGCCTCTGTCCCTGTGGGTTCGATCTTTTTACCACCATACTGCAGTTTTAGCCTTTAGTGGGTTATTACAATACAGCCCTCCAACAGCACCTGGCGATCACGAAGATGCTACAACAAACCCTGCAACAACAGCGGGAGGATGCGGCGACGAAAGCCCAGGAGGATGTCGAGCTAATGCGGGCAAAGATCGAGTTGGAATTGCAGGAAGAGCGGAGACAAAACCGCATTCTAACAGAGGAGCTTGCGCGCTAGACGCGCGCATTAGAGGAAGGTCAAAGCACGCGCAAGGCAGATGAGGAGTTGTTGCGCAACTTGCAATCCGAGTGCGCGGAATTGAGGGCGCAGCGCGCGGAGGCGGAGATGCAGCTGGCAGAGGTGGAAGGCAGCAGCCGGACGCGAGAAGAGTTGGTGACGCGGGTGACCCATTGTCTCAGAGGATACACCCATTGGGAAGTGGCGGCGCGAGAGAAAATCACGCTCAGGGAGTTTGAGCTTCGGGCGGCGGCGTTGACGGAGGGTGACAGTCGGAGTCGGCGGCGAGTGGTGAGGAAATTAGAGGCCTTCTTGTCGGGTGCGCGCGATACTATGGCGCACTTGGAGTCGGAAGTGACCGAAGTCCTTCGGCGGCTGGGGTTGCGCAGCCGGTCGGAAGACTGGCAAGGTAGGGAGATAGTGCGCGGCAGTCCGGCGCGCAGAAGGCGCAGTACCGGATCTGAAGAGTGCAGTTGTGTAGCTTGGTTTCGTGCAGGCGTTTAGAGTAGCAGGTAGTGCAGCGTAGTGTTAGTTAGGACCTTAGAGGGTATAAAGTAGTTCAAGGCGTTTTGCCTTGGGATTCTTCCAGTTTCGGAAGTGCAGATCAGGAACTCACTTTCTCGGCGTGTTTGTGCATTTAGTCCTGGAACCACGTAGAGAAGCTACAACTTAGTGAAGTTACCGCATTTTGTAGCTGAAGGCCTTCGGCTGAATGTTCAGAGCTAGTATACCGGTTAGAGACTTGAGTAGTGCGGATCTACGCCTGCGGGTGATTGCCGATGCTAAGAGCCGGTTGCGAGTTAGATACTTGAGCAGTTCCCCCTTACTCCTTCGTGTGATCTATCCTGATTGTACTCCTACGGGACGTTTCCCCTGAATGCCAAAGTGAAGTTTTGTTACTTCGTGTAAACCTTGGTTATCAATTCAGGTTACGCTGCAGAAGACACCCTTAGGGCACACCTCTGTAGTAATTCTGGGAATGACAAGTGCCTAAGAATTCAAACTCTTCAATAGACTGTTGTGGTGTGTGTGTGTTATTGGATTGTATGTGGTACCCCACTTTTGGTATTTTTGAGCAAAATTAAAACATTTTTGGAAAACTATACCGCGGCAGCGGTGTAAATAGCCTTCGGTGCATCAAAACAGAGTGAAATTATAAGATCGAAGAGATTCTCGAGAGAACTCGTAGAATCCAGGAGTTGGGTGCGACGTCGGGGACGGACACCACCCTACATGCGGGCTCTGAAGGAATAACCCCTTCGGCGCAAGGCGCAAAATGCGCCTTCGGCGCTTAAGGAATCCTTCAGAACTTGGTCAATTTCCAAACGCCTCGACTTGGTTAGGGTCTCGTTGGAAAGAGCTCAACGCGCTGATTCTAACGAGCCCAAGAACGCCACAAACGGATGAGGAATCCAGGAGTTATGAAGGTCGCAAGATACTCAGCTTCTCGCCTACGAGTAGGCGAGGAAAGTTTGTCATATGCGCGGACGAAGGCAGTTCGCCTACGCGTAGGCGAAATAGGGTTTGTGTAATAACCCACTAAAGGCTAAAACTGCAATATAGTGGTAGAAAGGTCGAACCCACAGGGACAGAGGAACACACAGGATACAAAGTGTCACGTTTAACAGACTATTGAGGAGTTTGAATTCTCAGGCGACTGTCACTCCCAGAAATACTGCAAGTGTCCACTCGGAGCGCACTCGGAGGTCGCACAGTGCAGCGTAACACACACACACACCTGAAACTACAGAAACACAACCCAGAGATCCGTTAGGACCTCTACTCAAGATTTCAGGGGGAAAGTCTCTCGCGAGCACACTCAACGAAGCTGCGGGTAGTGACTTCCAACTCCGGCTTTTACAACACTTCCACTAGCTTGCTGCTAGCGTAGGAAACCCGGTTTGGACTGCCTACTTCGGATCGAAGTCACTCATACGCGGTGAACAACACTCTCGGCTCACAAAACACGCAGAGAACACAGGTCCGCACTAAAGAACTCACTGAGAAACATTCTAGTAACACAACAACAGTCTATTGAAGAGTTTGAATTCTCAGGCACTTGTCATTCCCAGAAATACTACAGGGGTTACCCTGAAGGCACCTGCTGCAGCGTAACCTGAATTTACAACCAAGGCTTACACGAAGTAACAAAACTTCACTTTGGCATTCAGGGGAAAAATCCCGAAGGAGTACAATTAGGAACAAACACTCGAAGGTGTAGGGGCGAAACTATTCAAGTATCTAACTAGTCACTGGCTCTAAGCATCGGCAGTCACCCGCAGGTGCAGATCCGAACTACTCAAGTCTCTAACCAATGTACTAGCTCTGAACATTCGGCCGAAGGCCTTCAGCTACAAAATGCGAAACGCCAAGTTGTAGCTCCTCGTGCGTGGTGACAGAACTAAGGGCACGAACACGCAGAGAAAATGAGTTCCTGATCTGTACTTCTGAAAAGAAGAAAGAATCCAAGGCAAAACGCCTTGAACTATTTTATACCTTCTTAGTCCTAACTAGCACTACACTGCACTACGCTACACGCCTGCACGGAACCACGCTACACTACACTCCGCGGAACCTGTGCTACGTCTCCTGCGCGACGGACTGCCGCGCACTAACTCCCTACCCTGCCAGTCTTCCGCTCGACTGCGCAGTCCCAACCGCTGCAACGCCGCGGACACCTCCACCTCGAGGGTGGACATGGTATCCCACGCCTTCGACAGAAAAGCGACTAACTTCTTCGCCACCTTCCGCCGACTCCTGCTGTCGCCTGTCAACAACCCTGCTGCGCGAAGCTCTAACTCACGCAGTGTGAGTTTCTCCTGCGCCGCCACTTCCCAGTGGGCGTAGCCCCTAAGACAGTGGGCGACACGCTTCGCCATCTCCTCCTTCGTGCGATCTGCCTCTCGCCTGCGATCCTCTTCAATTACCACCAACTGCGATTCGGCCTCCGCACGCTGCGCTCTCAATTCACCACACTCTGACTGTAGCCTGTGGATTAAATCCTCATCCGCCTGTCGTGCGAGCTGACACTCCGCCAACAAACGCGTCTGTCGCACGAGCTCCTCTGACAGAATCTGATTCTGAGTCTTTTCAGTCATCAAATCCGTCGTGGTCTTCATCACATCCCTGGTGAGCTCTTCCAATCTCTCCTTCCTCATCCTGTCGAGGGCGTGCGAATTCCTCTCAAGGTTGTACTGACCCCACAAACAGGCATGCTTCTCCCTCAAATCCTTCAACTCCTGGTCCGTCCTAGCTAGTAGCTTGCTAGTGTGGACTTTAGTGCGAGTCCGCCTACGCACTAATTCGATGTAAGATCCCGGCTGGAGTGGATCGGCGTATTTATCAAATTTGCGATCCAAGTACTTCAGCAACGGTATCACCTGCTCAGAGAGCGCCGCCGCCGGCGCTCCAACAATTTCCTCCTCCTCCTCCTCGGTATCCCCTTTGCTTTACCGGATTTGTGGCCGGTATCCTCGGTATTCCCTTGCTTTTGTGGAGCCTCCGTCGTCATCATCCGAGTTAAGGATTTCAGTCGCCATTGATTGCGTTGGCGACTGACCCGAGTGGGGCTGCACGTCGTCTACGGGCGCTGCCTGCAAAGGCACAGATGCAGCCTCGCTGCTCTTCGCCAAAATGTCCAAGGCGGTGGGCGAATGTGGCCGTGCTACATCCCCGTCGCCCGCTCGTCGGTCTTCGACCATATCCTCTCTGCTGCCGACGTCCGCCGCCGAATGCGATCGAGCGGAGGGTGTCTGTGCGGGGTTTGATTGCGCATCGCGCACCGAAATTTTGTCCCGCGAACAGTCAATCCGCTCCCTCGTCAGGTCCTGCTCCCTCGATCGGTCCTGCGCGAGGGCTGTGCGTGGCCTGTGCATAGGCGCAAATGCCGGCGCCTTGTCCGCTGCAGGCGTAGTGCCGAAGGCGTCTACCGCCGAAGGCGACATAGCCGGAGGCCTCTCGCCCGATGTCCCTTGGCCCGTAGGCCTTACCGCCGAAGGCGCATCTACCGGCGGACTACCCGCCGATGGTGCGGCCTCCGCACGCTCCCTGTTCGCATCTCGTTGGCCCGAAGGCCCTGGCGCCGAAGGCGCAAATCGCGGCGCGTTGGGCGCCGGAGGGTCTAGCCCCGAAGGCCCGTGACCCGTAGGCGGATCTTCCGCCGGCTCCTTCCCCTTCCTATGTTGGAATGGGGGTGAATCCTGCCTGTGCACAGGCGGACTGCTTCTTCCTACGCGTAGGCGTAGGTCCACGTCCGTGTGTGGTCGCCTTTCCGTCAAGGCTCGCCTGTGCGCAGGCGGAACACCTGTCCGCAACGCACGTGGTAACTCCGGAGGCCCTTGGCCCGTAGGCTGCCTCTCGTTCGTCGAAGGTGCAGCGTGGCCCGTTGCTCCTGCAGACGTCCGCGCTCCCTCGTTCTTCTCCGGCAACGCACTTCCTTTCTCCGTGGCAATCGTCGCCGTGTCCGCGCTGCTGGCTGGTAACACAAGCCTGCGCGCCTTCTGCTTTGGCCGGCTGCACACTTCGTGCAACGGCCGCTGCCGAATGGGAGCAGTGGGTTCTTGATGCTGCTCCTCTTCGGACTCCTCTCTCCATCGCCGCTTCCGCGGCACTCTTGCTGCGGGAGTGTTTCTTCCTTCGTCCCTCCGCCTTGGCGGAGTAGAAGTCGGCGACTCCTCTGCATCAGTGTCGACCTCGTTGTCCCGCACATATCTCCCGGGATGGTCGACGGACAACGGCGGAAAACGAGCAAGCTCCGCCGCGGTCAAACAATTCCGCTGCCGATAAAAATTGATGAGAAAAGGAGAGAGATGATTTAGAGTTCCCCCCTTCTCCTCAAAAGCGTGCTGTCGCATCACCAAGTAATCCTCTGCGCGGCGATGTCGGGAATGCTTAGCAGCTAGCAGATGGACGCGCGCAGCTCGCACTAGAAAATGGAATCGCGAATTCAAGAATGGGACGCTCTTCGCCTCCCGGTCGAAGGTCATGGTCGGCTCTTGCTCGTGAGGGTCGACTCAATTGATGGCCGCGCCGGCTCTACGCTAAAACGGTCTCCGCTCTCACGCGCGGCTTCACGCTCCGCCGACGCCGATTTAACTCACACGCTCGAATTGGCGAATTTGAACTCCGCAAGCATACTACGCCGCGGACATGGGTGCGCAGCGCCGAAGGCAGATTTTCCGCCTTGCGCGGTACACTCGTTCGTACCACTCCTAAGCCAATCCTCCTCTGCCTCGGCGCTTGTCCGCACGTCGGACAAAAGTTCAACTCCCGCCTGTGCGCAGGCGGACTCCTTGGCGGATTCTCCGCCGGCGCGGAACTTCACCCACCTGTGCACAGGCGCTCACCTGTGCGTAGGCGAAGTACATAGGCGATCGAGCGGAATGTGTCTTCGCGGGGTGTAATTGCGCATCGCGCACCCGAATTTCGTCCCGTGGACAGACAATCCGCTCCTCCGTTAGGTCCTGCTCCTTCGATCGGTCCTGCGCGAGGGTTGCGTCTGGCCTACGCGTAGGCGCAAGTACCAGCGCCTTGTCCGCCGCAGGCGGACAAGGCGGACCATACGGTAATTTTGGTAATTTTGAGGAAATTAAAACATTTTTGGAAAAAACTGTACCCTGGCAGCATTGTAAATAGCCTTCGGTACATCAAAACAGAGTGAATCCGGAAGATCGCGGGGATTCTCGAGGGATCTTGTAGAATCTAGGATTTGGGGTGCAGCAGTAAGGATGGGCACCACCCTCCCTGCGAGCTCTGCAGTTAGGATCCCTGCGGCGCAAGGCGCAAAACCCGCCTTCGGAGGTTGCGTCCGCGGCGGTAGGGAAATCCTTCGTAATTAGGTCAACCCTCGGGCGCCTTGACCGAGTTAGGGTCTCGTTGGAAAGAGCTCGACGCACTAATTCCAACGAGTCCAAGAACGCTTGGAACGGATGAGGACTTAGGGAGTTATCACTATTGGAAGATACGTAGACGTTCGCCTTCGGCGGAAGGAGTTCGCCACCGGCGGGAATTCCGCCTACGCGGAAGGGGGATCAAGTTTTGTCCTATGCGCGGACGAAGGAAGTTCGCCTGTGCACAGGCGAAGTAGGGTTTGGGGAGGCGCGAAGTCCGCCTACGCACAGGCGTTCGCCTGTGCACAAGCGCTTCGGCGTCGGCGGAAAATCCGCCTTGGGCCCTAGAAATGCGCCTTGTGAGGTAGAAAGTGTACAGCGCCTTCTGCGCCAGCGCGGCGCCGAGGACGAGCAAGGAGCCGCCAGAGTAATCAAATCCGTACGGACCATGCGGACGGGACGGGTGGATGCGCTCTTGGACGGACAGAGTTGCGGCGGCAGAAGCGCCGACGAAGAGACAAGGAACGGACAGTCTGGACGGAGACGGCTGACCACGGTCAACGCCTTCCGCGCCAGCGCGACGCCGCGGACGGAATTCGCCTGCGCAAAGGCGAGCGCCTGTGCACAGGAGGATGAAGTTCCGCGCCGGCGGAGAATCCGCCGAGGAGTCTGCCTGCGCACAGGCAGGAGTTGAACTTTTGTCCGACATGCGGACACACGCGTCGAGGCAGAAGGGGATTGGCCGAGGGGCGGTACGAACAAGTGTACCGCGCAAGGCGGACAACTCGCCTTCGGCGCTGCGCTCCCATGTCTGCGGGGTAATACGCTCGCGGAGTTCAAATCCGCCAATTCGAGCGTGAGAGTTTAATCGGCGACGGCGGAGCGTGAAGCCGCGCGTGAGAGCAGAGACCGTTCCAGCGTAGAGCCGGCGCGGCCATCAAGTGAGACGTCCTTCACGAGCAAGAGCCGACCATGACCTTCGACCGGGCGGCGGAGAGCGTCCCATTCTTGAATTCGCGATTCCAATCTCTTGTGCGCGCTGCGCGCGTCCATCTGCTGGCTGCTAAACATTCTCGACGTCGCCGCACAGGGGATTTCTTGGTGATTGAGGGAGAAGTGAGTGCGCGTGATTTGGAATTGAGGGCGATTAGAGTTTGCCGAGAGAGAAAGGAGCTCGAGCAGTGCGGAAGTAGAATGAGCGGGCGAGCGAACTCCAGGAACGCAATGACGAGACCGGGCAGATTGCGGATGCTGCCGCTTCGCCTACCACAGAACGGGCTGCGCGCTTTCGAGGAGCGCTTAATAGCAAGAAAGCTCGATTTCTTGCTATGGGGATGGAACTACATCTGTGCGGATATGGTGCGCGAGTGGCTAGAGCCACAGGGACCACCCTCGCGCGGATTGCGTCCGCATGTTGATCGGTGGACAGTCCAAGATTGGGCGCAGGCATTGGGAAGATGTGACGGCATGCCAGGGCATCTCCTCTTCGACAGTGAGAGCATCAAGGTGACCAAGCAGGAAGAGGCGCAATTTGTGGAGCTGTTCAAGACCGGGAGGTCTACCAAGAATGGGTACAGGACCCGTGATTACAAGGATCGATTTCGCCGGACTCTGTCCGCGGCGCTGATGCAATTACTGCAGCCACACCGCGCCTGCTACATCACATTGTGGCAGGTCTCTTTTGTGGAGTGCGTCATCGAGGGAACTCCAATTCACTGGGCGAGCATCCTGCACCGGGTGATGCGACAGCACGCTTTTGAGGAGAAGGGGGGAACTCTAAACCATCTCTCTCCTTTCCTCATCAATTTTTATCGACAGCGGAATTGTTTGACAGCGGCGGAGCTTGAGCATTTTCCGCCGTTGTCCGTCGACCATCCCGGGAAGTATGTGCGGGAGAATGAGGTCGACACTGATGCAGAGGAGTCACCGACCTCTACCCCATCAAGGCGGAGGGACGAAGGGAGAAACACTCCTGCAGCACGAGTGCCGCGGAAGCGGCGATGGAGAGAAGAGTCCGAAGAGGAGCAGCATCAAGAACCCTCTGCTCCCATTCGACCGCGGCCGTTGTACGAGTCATACAGCCGGCCGAAGCAGAAGGCACGCAGACTGGTGTTACCAGCCAACAGTGCGGACACGGCGACGATTGCGACGGAGAAAGGAAGTGCGTCGCCAGAGAAGCATGAGGAAGCGCGGACGACCGCAGGAGCAACGGACCACGCTGCAGCCTCGACGGGCGAGAGGCCGCCTACGGGCCAAGGGCCTCCGGAGTTACCACGTGCGTTGCGGACAGGTGTTCCGTTTGCGCACAGACGAGACTCCGCGGACGGACGAGCCTCCGCGGACAAACAATCACAAGTGGACGTAGATCTACGCTTACGCGTGGGAAGGAGCAGTCCGCCTGTGCACAGGCGCTCGCCTGTGCACAGGTCGCCTGTGCACAGGTCACCTCCACACGTGCCGCCTGTGCACAGGCAGGAATCACCCCCGTTCCAACGTAGGAAGGGGAAGGAGCCGGCGGAAGAGCCGCCTACGAGACACCGGCCCTCGGGGCCAGACCCTCCGGCGCACCACGCGCCGCAATTTGCGCCTTCGGCGCCAAGGCCTTCGAGCCGAGGAGATACAAGCAGGGAGTGTGCGGAGGCCACACTATCGGCGGGTAATCCGCCGGTAGATGCGCCTTCGGCGGTAGGGCCTCAGGGCCAAGGGACATCGGGCGAGCGGCCCCCGGCCATGTCGCCTTTGGCGATGGACGTCCGCGGCGCTACGCCTGCGGCGGACAAGGCGCTGGCATTTGCGCCTGCGCACAGGCCAAGCACAGCCCCCGCGGACCGATCAAGGGAGCAGCAACAGACGGAGGAGCGGAGTGACTGTCCGCGGGATGAAATTTCGATGCGCGATGCGCAATCAAACCCCGCGCAGCCACCCTCCGCTCGATCGCCTTCAGCGGCGGGCGTCGGCGGCAGAGAGGACACGGTAGACGACCAACAAGCGAGCGGCGGGGATGCCGCACGGGCACATTCGCCTACCGCCTTAGACATTTTGGCGAAGAGCATTGAGGCTGCAGCTGTGCCTTCGCAGGCAGCACACGTCGACGACGTGCAGCCCCACTCGGGTCAGTCGCCGACGCAATCAATGGCGACTGAAATTCTCCACTCGGATGATGACGACGGAGGCTCCACCGAAGAAATGTCAGGAGCAGGGGACACCGAGGAGGAGGAGGAGGAAATTGTTGGAGCGCCGGCGGCGGCGCTCTCTGAGCAGGTGATTCCGTTGCTGAGGTACTTGGATCGCAAAGTCGATAAATACGCCGACCCACTTCAGCCGGGATCTTACATCGAGTTAGTGCGCAGGCGGACTCGCACTAAAGTCCACACCAGCAAGCTATTAGCTAGAGTGGACCAGGAGTTGAGGGAATTGAAGGAGAAGCATGAATGCTTGTGGGGTCAGTATAAACTTAATCAGAAATTCTACAAGTACTCCGAGAAGGTGAGGGATGGGAAACTGGAAGAGCTCACCAAGGAGCAGGTGAAGGTCACAGAAGCACTAATTTCTGAGCAGGCCCAGAATCGGATTTTGTCAGAGGAGCTCGTGCGACAGACGCGGTTGTTGGAACAGTGTCAGCTCGCACGGCAGGCGGATGAGGAGGTAATCCGCAGGCTACAGTCAGAGTGTGGCGAATTGAGGGCGCAACGTGCTGAGGCCGAATCGCAATTAGTGATAGTTGAAGAGGATCGCAGAAAGGAGGCAGATCGCACAAAGGTGGAGACGGCGAGGCGTGTCGCCCACTGTCTCAAGGGCTACGCCCACTGGGAAGTGGCGGCGCAGGAGAAACTCACACTGCGTGAGTTTGAACTTCGCGCAGCCGGGTTGTTGTCAGGCGACAGTAGGAGTCGGCGGAAGGTAGCAAAGAAGCTCGATGCTTTTCTGTCGAAGGCGCAGGATACCATGTCCGTCCTCGAAGTGGAGGTGTCCGCGGCGTTGCAGCGATTGGGACTGCGCAGTCGAGCGGAAGACTGGCAGGGTAGGGAGTTAGTGCGCGGCAGTCCGCCGCGCAGGAGACGTAGCACAGGTTCCGCGGAGTGTAGTGTAGCGTGGTCCCGTGCAGGCGTGTAGCATAGTGCAGTGTAGTGTTAGGTAGGACTTAGAAGGTATAAAATAGTTCCAGGCGTTTTGCCTGGGGTTCTTTCCCATCAGAAGTGCAGATTAGGAGCCCATTTCCTTTGCGTGTTTGTGTCCTTGAGTTCTGTCACCACGCACGAGGAGTTACAACTTAGCGTTCCGCATTTTGTAGCTGAAGGCCTTCGGCCGAATGTTCAGAGCTAGTACATTGGTTAGAGACTTGAGTAGTTCGGATCTGCACCTGCGGGTGACTGCCGATGCTTAGAGCCAGTGACTAGTTAGATACTTGAACAGTTTCGCCCCTACACCTTCGAGTGTTTCTTTCCGATTGTACTCCTTGGGATTTTTCCCCTGAATGCCAAAGTGAAGTTTTGCTACTTCGTGTAAGCCTTGGTTGTAAATTCAGGTTACGCTGCAGCAGGTGCCTTGGGGGTAACCCCTGTAGTATTTCTGGGAATGACAAGTGCCTGAGAATTCAAACTCTTCAATAGACTGTTGTTGTGTTACTGGAATGTTTCACATTGAGTCCTTCAGTGTGGACCTGTGTTCTCTGCGCGTTTCGTGAGTTGAGAGTGTTGTTCACCGCGTAGGAGTGACTTCGATCCGAAGTAGGCAGTCCAAACCGGGTTTCCTACACTAGCAACAAGCTAGTGGAAGTGTTGTAAAAGCCGGAGTTGGAAGTCACTGCCCGCAGCTTTGCCGAGTGTGCTCGCGAGAGACTTTTCCCCCCTGAAATCTTGAGTAGAGATCCTAACGGATCTCTGGGTTGTGTTTCTGTAGTTTCAGGTGTGTGTGTGTGTGTTACGCTGCACTGTGCGACCTCCGAGTGCGCTCCGAGTGGACACTTGTAGTATTTCTGGGAGTGACAGTTGCCTGAGAATTCAAACTCCTCAATAGTCTGTTAAATGTGACACTTTGTACCCTGTGTGTTCCTCTGTCCCTGTGGGTTCGACCTTTCTACCACTATATTGCAGTTTTAGCCTTTAGTGGGTTATTACAGGGAGAGGTGACTGAGAGTTCCCCCTTCTCCTCGAATGTGTGCTGTCGCATCATTTTGTGCAGGATGCTCGCCCAGTGAACTGGAGCTCCCTCCAAGATGAGCTCCACAAAAGAAACCTGCCACAAGGTGATGTATGAGGTGCGGTGTGGCTGCAGCAATTGCAGCAGCGCTACCGCTAAAGTTCGGCAGAAGCGATCTTTGTAGTCGCGGGTCTTGTACCCATTCTTGGTAGACCTCTCCCGTTTGAACAATTCCACAAAGTGCGCCTTGTCCTGCTTCGACACCTTGACGCTCTCACTATCAAAGAAGAGGTACCCTTCGATGCCGGCGCACCTCCCCAATGCCTGCGCCCAATCTTGGACGGTCCACCGATCGACATGCGGACGCAATCCGCGCGTAGGTGGTCGCTGTGGCTCTAGCCATTCGCGCACCATGTCCACACAAATGTAATTCCATCCCTGTGAGCACAAAATTGTGCTCACATGTCTTTTTACCCTTATGAGAGTTAGAAGTTTGGATTTAAGCTCTTGCAAAATTATGCTTGGCGTTTTCTGGAAGTTTCTGCAAGATTAGGAGTTGGTGTGATGGTTAGGGGGCAAGAGGTGCGGAAGGAGGCCTTCGGGGCAAGGTCTTCGGCGAAGTGCCTTCGGTGAAGTCCCTTCGGGGAAAGGCCTTCAGCGAAGGAGTGAAACTCTCATAACGTTTTCAATGTGTGACGCCTTGACTCAATTAGGGTCTTGTTGGAAAGAGCTCGCGACGCTCGTTCCAACGAGACCAAGAACTCTTGAAACGAATAACGCATCACCGAGTTAGGAGCGGCGGAAGTTTCTGATATGGAGGGCCTTCGGCGGCCTGCGCGTAGGCGGCCTGTGCACAGGCGGCCTGCGCGTAGGTGGCCAGTGCACAGGCAAACGCCTTCGGCGGAAGGGTAAAATCGACATAATGTTTTCAATTCTTAACGGTTTGCGTTGGTTAGGGTCTCGTTGAAAAGAGCTCGACACGCTCGTTCTAACGAGCCCAAGAACGCTTGGAACGGATGAGGAGTTAGGGAGTTATGACTATCGGAAAATAGGTAGACGTTCGCCTTCGGCGGAAGGAGTTCGCCTCCGGCGGGAATTCCGCCTACGCGGAAGGGAGATCAACTTTAGTCCGATGCGCGGACGGACGCCTTCAGCGGTTGCAGGCCTTCGGCGAAGCAGTAAAACTGGCATATCTTTTCAATTCTTAGCGGTTTGACTTGATTTGGGTCTCGTTGGAAAGAACTCAACGAGCTGGTTCCAACGAGACCAAGATCTCTTGAAACGGATCAGTCATCAATGAGTTATGAGCGTCGAAAGCGGCTGTCATGGTTAGGCGTGAGGCCTTCGGCGTTAATAGTTAGAGGGGCCTTCGGCTTTAACATATAGAGGGGCCTTTGGCCCAAGGGCGGCTTGTGCACAGGCGGGCGGCCTGTGGATAGGCGGACGGCCTGTGCACAGGCGGACACCTGTAGATAGGCGGACGGCCTATGCACAGGCGGATGGCCTGTGGATAGGCGGACGCCTTCGGCGGAAGAGTAAAAACCGTCATAACTTTTTCAATTCTTATCGGTTTGACTTAGTTAGGGGCTCGTTGGAAAGAACAAAACACGCTTGTTTCAACAAGCCCAAGAACGTTGCAAACGAATCAGGGATCCGTGAGTTATGGGCGTCGGGGTGACTGTTATAGATAGGCAAAGGTGTAGAAGAGTGTCTTCGGCGGGGGATGCCTTCGGCGGTGCGCGGAAGACAATTTCGGACGGCGGATGTTGACGTGATCATAAAGAAAGACTGTACAGGTGTGGCAGCGGCGGGGCATGAAGTTGCACATGGGAGCCAAGCCGTTGCCCATCATCGCGGGCTGTGAGTGACTTGGCCTTGAACGTTGGAGAGGAATTTTTGGCCTGGGGATAGAGATCGTGTGGTGTGCCATTGTGTGGTGACGCTGGTGGAATTGGTCGCTGGATAGAGTGTGGACGTGAGTGATTTTCGCAGGGAAGTGGTGAGGATTAGGAGGGGAGTGTGGAGTGTTCGAAGTAGGAAAAAGCAACCTCTCGTGGGTGGAGAGGGTATCGTGGAGTGAAA
The DNA here is from genome assembly GCA_037833965.1 of Marchantia polymorpha subsp. ruderalis. Lineage (NCBI taxonomy): Eukaryota > Viridiplantae > Streptophyta > Marchantiopsida > Marchantiales > Marchantiaceae > Marchantia > Marchantia polymorpha. The sequence goes on from AP031357.1 coordinate 4,324,536, forward strand.
TGAGATTGGGATCTGAGATTGAGGTGCGACACCTGTGAGTGGGATCCGAGATTGTAGTGTAATCTGTGAGTGGGATCCGAGATTGAAATGTAATTTGTGAGCTGGGATCCGAGATTGAAGTGTAATTTGTGAGCTGAAATCCGAGTGGAAGATCTGAGAGTGGGATCTGAAATTGAAGTGTAAGATCCGAGAGTGGGATCTGAGATTGAAGTGTAATCTGTGAGTGGGAGCTGAAATCCGAGTGGAAGACCTGAGAATGGGAGCTGAGAGTGAAGCGAAATCTGAGACTGAAATCTGACAGTCGGGATCTGAAATTGAAACTGAAAAGGGAGAGTTGAATCTGAGAGAGGAATCTGGTGGGGTCTGAAGGTGGAAGCTGAGAAATCGACACTGAAATCCGAGTAGGAATTGGGAGTGGAACTCGGAGCTAGGATAGACCACAGCGGCTGTGGTATTGAGAAGTCACCCAGAGTTGGGTTAGATCTTTATGTAACAAAGAGCTTGTCTGCTGCTCTTGTGGAGATAGCAGACAGCAAGTTATTATTTTTAGTTCTGGATAATTTGTCTGTGAGAGAGCAAGTGTTTATGATCTCATTGTCTTGAATACACATTGACCACATGGTTGAGATCAGAGAAGTTAGATTATGGGAGCTCGAACCCCCACCTGGACTACAAACGCTGAAGGGTGGGGGTTCGAGCGCGCGCTCAATTCTCTCTCAATCAACAAGTAATCCTCCGCGCGGCGATGTCTGGAATGTTTAACAGCTAGCAGGTGGACGCGCGCAGCTCGCACTAGAAAATGAAATCGCGAATTCAAGAATGAGGCGCTCTCCGTCTCCCGGTCGAAGGTCATGGTCGGCTCTTGGTCGTGAGGGTCGAATCACTTGATGGCCGCGCCGGCTCTACGCTAAAACGGTCTCCACTCTCAAGCGCGGCTTCACGCTCCGCCGACGCTGATTTAACTCACACGCTCGAATTGGCAAATTTGAACTCCCTTCTGCGTAGGCAGAATCCCCGGCGGAATCTCCACCGGCGCGGAACTTCATCCGCCTGTGCGTAGGCGCTCGCCTACGCGTAGGCGAATTCCGTCCGCGCTGCTGCGCTGGCGCCGAAGGTGCGGCGGACATCGCGCCTACGTCAAACCCTATCTCGCCTACGCGTAGGCGGACTGCCTTCGTCCGCGCATAGGACAAACTTTCCTCGCCTACTCGTAGGCGGAAAGCTGAGTATCTTGCGACCTTCATAACTCCCGGAGTCCTCATCCGTTCGTGGCGTTCTTGGGCTCGTTAGAATCAGCGCGTCGAGCTCTTTTCAATGAGACCCTAACCAAGTCAAGGCGTTCGGGAATTAACCAAGTTCTGAAGGATTCCTCTAGCGTCGAAGGCGGATTTTGCGCCTTGCGCTGAAGGGGTTATACCTTCAGAGCCCGCATGGAGGGTGGTGTCCGTCCCCGACGTTGCACCCCACTCCTGGATTCTACGAGTTCTCTCGAGAATCTCTGCGATCTTCCGATTTCAGTTTGTTTTGATGCTCCGAAGGCTATTTACACTGCTGCCGCGGTACAGTTTTCCAAAAATGTTTTAATTCCCTCAAAAATACCAAAAGTGGGGTACTACAGTTTGACGTTGGCGCGATGTCCGCCGCGAATGTCGCCTACGCGTAGGCGAGGAAATCTCTGCCCAAGCGGACGAGCGAAGCCCGCCTACGCACAGGCGCTTCGGCGTCGGCGGAAAATCCGCCTTCGGCCCTAGAAATGCGCCTTCGGGGTTAGAAATTGTACGGCGCCTTCCGCGCCAGCGCAGCAGCGCGGATGGGCGAGGAACCACCGGAGTAGTAAAATCCGTACGGACCGTACGGACTGTACAGACGGAACGGATGGATGCGCCTTCGGTCGGACGGAGTTACGGCGGCGAGAGCGCCGACGGAGAGACAAGAAATGGACAGACTGGACGGAGCCTGTTGACCGCGGTCAACGCCTTCGGCGCCAGCGCAGCAGCGCGGACGGAATTTGCCTACGTGTAGGCGAGCGCCTACGCACAGGCAGATGAAGTTCCGCGCCGGCGGAGATTCCGCCGGGGATTCCGCCTACGCAGAAGGGAGTTCAACTTTTGTCCGATGCGCGGACGATCGCCTTCGGCGGAGGGGGGATTGGCCGAAGAGTGGTACGAACGAGTGTAGCGCGCAAGGCGAGAAATCCGCCTTTGGCGCTGCGCCCCCGTGTCCGCGGCGTAGTACGCTAGCGGAGTTCAAATTTGCCAATTCGAGCGTGTGAGTTAAATCGGCGTCGGCGGAGCGTGAAGCCGCGCGTGAGAGAGGAGACCGTTTTAGCGCGGAGCCGGCGAGGCCATCAAGTGATTCGACCCTCACAAACGATAGCCGACCATGACCTTCGACCAGGAGACGGAGGGCGCCCCATTCTTGAATTCGTGATTTCATTTTCTAGTGCGAGTTGCGCGCGTCCACCTGCTAGCTGTTAAACATTCCAGACATCGCCGCTCGGAGGATTACTTGTTGATTGAGAGAGAATTGAGTGCGCGCGATTTGGAATTGAGTGAGATTAGAGTTTGCAGAGGGAGCAAGGAGCTCGAGCGGAGCAGAGAGAGAGTTAGCGAGCAAGCTAATTTCAAGAACGCAATGTCGAAGCTGAACAGATTGCGGATGCTGCCGCTCCGGCTTCCACAGAACGGGTTGCGTGCCTACGAGGAGCGGCTGATTGCAAGAAAGCTCGATTTCTTGCTGTGGGGATGGAATTACATTTGTGTGGACATGGTGCGCGAATTGCTGGAGCCACAGCGACCACCTACGCACGGATTGCGTCTGCACGTAGATCTTTGGACCGTCCAAGATTGGGCGCAGGCATTGGGGAGGTGTGCCGGCATCGAAGGGTACCTTCTCTTTGATAGTGAGAGCGTCAAGGTGTCGAAGCAGGACGAGGCGCAATTTGTGGAATTGTTCAAACGGGAGAGGTCTACCAAGAATGGATACAAGACCCACGACTACAAAGATCACTTCCGCCAAACTTTAGCGGCAGCGCTGCTGCAATTGCTGTAGCCACACCGCACCTCCTACATCACCTTGTGGCAGGTTTCTTTTGTGGAGCTCATCTTGGAGGGAGCTCCGGTTCACTGGGCGAGCATCCTGCACTGAGTGATGGGACAGCACGCATTCGAGGAGAAGGGGGGAACTCTCAATCACCTCTCCCCTTTCTTGATCAATTTCTATCGGAAGAGGAATTGTCTGATCGCGGCGGAGCTCGCTCGCTTTCCGCCATTGTCCGTCGACCATCCCGGGAAGTATGTGCGGGATAACGAGGTCGACACCGATGCAGAGGACTCACCAGCTTCTACTCCGCCGACCCGGCGGGACGAGGGAAGAAGCACACCCGCAGCAAGAGTGCCGCGGAAGCGTCGATGGAGAGAGGAGTTAGAGAAGGAGCAGCATCGAGAACCCAATGCTCCCATACGACAGCGGCCATTGCACGAAGTGTGTAGCCGGCCGAAGCAGAAGGCGCGCAGGCTTGTGTTACCAGCCAGCAGCGCGGACACGGCGACGATCGTCACGGAGAAGGGAAGTGCGTCGCCGGAGAGGATCGAGAGAGCGCGGACGTCCGCAGGAGCGGCGGACCACGCTACACCTCCGACGGACGAGAGGCGGCCTTCGGGCCAAGGGCCTCCGGAGTTACCACGTGCGATGCGGACGAGTGTTCCGCCTACGCACAGGCAAATTTCAGCGGAAAGGCGACCTCAAGCGGACGTGGACCTCCGCCTACGCGTAGGCAGAGAAAGTTCGCCTACGCACAGGCGGTCGCCTACGAGTAGGCAGGAGTCACCCCCGATACAACGTAGGAAGGGGAAGGAGCCGGCGGAAGATCCGCCTTCGGGTCAAGGGCCTTCGGGACTAGACCCTCCGGCGTATAACGCGCCGCGATTTGCGCCTTCGGCGCCAGGGCCTTCGGGTCAACGAGTTTTGAGCAGGGAGCGTGCGGAGACCGCACCTTCGGCGGGTAATCCGCCGGCAGATGCGCCTTCGGCGGTAGGGCCTTCGGGGCCAGGTACATCGGGTGAGCGGCCTTCGGCGATAGACGCCTTCGGCGCTGCGCCTGCGGCGGACAAGGCGCCGGTACTTGCGCCTACGCACAGGCCAGACGCAGCCCTCGCGCAGGACCGATCGAAGGAGCAGGACCTAACGGAGGAGCGGATTGTCTGTCCGCGGGACGAAATTCGGGTGTGCGATGCGCAATTACACCCAGCGCAGACACATTCCGCTTGATCGCCTTCGGCGGCAGACGTCGGCGGCGAAGAGGACACAGTCGACGAGCGACAGGCGGGTGATGGGGATGTAGCACGGCCACATTCACCCACCGCCTTGGACATTTTAGCGGGAAGCAGCGAAGCTGCAGGAGTGCCTTCGGCGGCAGCACCCGTAGACAACTCGCAGCCCCACTCGGGTCAGTCGCCAACGCAATCAATGGCGACCGAAATCCTTCCCTCGGATGATGACGAAGGAGGCTCCACAGAAGCAATGTCGGGATCGGGAGACACCGAGGAGGAGGAGGAGGAAATTGTTGGAGCGCCGGCGGCGGCGCTCTCTTAGCAGGTAATACCTCTGCTGAGGTACTTGGATCGCAAATTTGATAAATACGCCGATCCACTCCAGCCGGGGTTCTACATCGAGTTAGTGCGCAGGCGGACTCGCACTAAAGTCCACACCAGCAAGCTACTAGCTAGGGTGGACCGGGAGCTGAAGGATTTACGGGAGAAGCATGCGTGTTTGTGGGGACAGTATAATCTCGTGCGGAAGTCGCACACCCACTACGACGCATTGAAGCAGGCGAGACTGGAAGAACTCACCAGGGATGTGGTGAAGACCACGGAAGAACTAATTTCTGAGAAAACTCAGAATCAAGTTCTGTTAGAGGAGCTCGTGTGATAGACGCGGTTGTTAGCGGAGTGTCAGCTCGCACGACAGGCGGATGAGGATTTGATCCGCAGGCTGCAGTCGGAGTGCGGGGAATTGAGAGCTCAGCGTGCGGAGGCCGAATCGCAGTTGGTGGTAATTGAAGATGATCGCAGGCGAGAGGCATATCGCACGAAGGAGGAGATGGCGAGGCGAGTCACCCACTGTCTCAAGGGCTACGCCCACTGGGAAGTGGCGGCGCAGGAGAAACTCACACTGCGTGAGTTGGAGCTTCGGGCAGCCGGGTTGTTGTCAGGTGACAGTAGGAGTCGGCGGAAGGTGGCGAAGAAGTTAGATTCCTTTCTGTCGAAGGCGCGGGATACCATGTCCACCCTCGAGGCGGAGGTGTCCGCGGCGTTGCAGCGTTTGGGACTGCGCAGTCGAGCGGAAGACTGGCAGGGTAGGGAGTTAGTGCGCGGCAGTCCGTCGCGCAGGAGGCGAAGCACAGGTTCCGCGGAGTGTAGTTTAGCGTAGTTCCGTGCAGGCGCATAGTGTAGTGCAGTGTAGTGCTAGTTAGGACTTAGAAGGTATAAAATAGTTCAAGGCGTCTTGCCTTGGGATCTTTCCCAACATCAGAAGTGTAGATCAGGAACTCATTTTCTCTACGTGTTTGTGTCCTTAGTTCTGTCACCACGCACAAGGAGCTACACCTTAGCGTTCCGCATTGTGTAGCTGAAGGCCTTCGGCCGAATGTTCAGAGCTAGTACATTGGTTAGAGACTTGAGTAGTTCGGATCTACACCTGCGGGTGATTGCCGATGCTGAGAGCCAGTAACTAGTTAGATACTTGAATAGTTTCGCCCCTACACCTTCGAGTGTTTGTTCCTGATTGTACTCCTTCGGGATTTTTCCCCTTAATGCCAAAGTGAAGTTTTGCTACTTCGTGTAAGCCTTGGTTGTAAATTCAGGTTACGCTGCAGTAGGTGCCTTCAGGGTAACTCCTGTAGTATTTCTGGGAATGACAAGTGCTTGAGAACTCAAACTCTTCAATAGACTGTTATGGTGTGTTACTGAAACGTTTCTCAGTGAGGCCCTCCGTGCGGACCTGTGTTCTCTGCGCGTTTTGTGAGTTAGAGAGTGTTGTTCACCGCGTGTGAGTGACTTTGATCCGAAGTAGGAAGTCCAAACCGGGTTCCCTACGCTAGCAGAAAGCTAGTGGAAGGGTTGTTAAAGCCGGAGTTGGGAGTCACTACCCGCAGCTTCGCTGAGTACTCGCGAGAGACTTTCCCCCTGAAATCTTAAGTAGAGGTCCTAACCGATCTCTGGGTTGTGTTTTTGTAGTTTCAGGTGTGTGTGTGTGTGTGTTGTTCGCTGCACTGTGCAACATCCGAGTGAACTCCGACTGAACATTTGCAGTATTTCTCGAAGTGACAGTCGCCTGAGAATTCAAACTCCTCAATAGTCTGTTAAATGTGACACTTTGTACCCTGTGTGTTCCTTTGTCCCTGTGGGTTCGACCTTTCTACCTCTATATTGCAGTTTTAGCCTTTAGTGGGTTATTACAACAGAGTTATGGTAATGAGATGCAATGCAAAAATCCACATTTCATATGATCAATTTGTATCCAAGGACTACTGAATGAATTCGATGTAAAATCCGAATCATGAAATTTAAGTTAACCCTAAATCGATAAAGGCTGCATCAAGTCATCTATTCATGTGAAAGGTAGACAACTCGCTGTCATAATCATATCAAAACTTTTTATAAGTTCTATGTCTGGGTTGTAAGCCATAGATGTTTGGCGTCATCAGACGGTAAAAATTATTTCAGTTCTGAGTAATATGTTTCATTTCGTATTTCATTTGTAATCATTCTTCTTAATACATGTTAACTAAAAAACTACTAAGTTTGAGTTTTTACTAAATTTTTCAATTCAACTACCTCAATATGTCGCTTAATTAAAGTCCACGGAAGAATAAAATATTTTATTAACCTGAGAACTACGTTTATCCAGAATGTAAACAAATCATCTCAATCTCATACTTTAAACCCACCAAATAGAAAATTAAAAAAAAAAACCTTTTTTTGTAACTTACCAAATTAGAGTGAAATATGTTGAATAGAAAATTAAAGATGCATATAATTGAAAATGATTGGATGGCAAATGATAAGAAAAAAAAACAATCTATGAATTTGAGTATTTTACACGGTTTGATACATCTTCCCTAAGCGCTTTGATATTTTTGAAAGATAGCTTGAGATGTAAGGGCTAGAATAGCTTTTGTATGCATCACACGCTTCTACTCAACACTGCTTTTGATTTTCCAGCATCTTTCTCAAGGTAGCAATCTTTTTTATTTCAATCTATCTATAACCTGTTGTCAATCATAAGGTTTTCGTTTTGTCATTACGTATCTGGCACGATGCACTACTGTGTTTCAAGCCCACAGTGATAATCGATCAATTTTAAATATTTTTTGCACAAATCTTGTTTTTGTTTACGCTCTTGTTTTTCCACAAATGTTTTTTTCAGATCGAGAGGAGTCAAATAAAATATTTTTCAGATACAGATTGCATCACAATATACAATGTTCTCGCTGGTCATCGCCCTGTACTTCTCGGCAAGCCCGGCAACGGCTGCCACCAACGTGACATCGAAGTCAAAAATCATTGACAGATTGCCGATGTTCTCCTGAATCTTCTTCACCGTCTCAAGCTTGAGCAGGGATACGCTTGCAGCAAAACTAACCGTTACCAAACCCAACGCAGCATCAAAATGCAGCCACAGCAAAAGCCGATGAAAGAAAAACATACCATTAGAATGGCGCATGATTGCTGCCCGCTCTGCCTGAACTACCAAACGCCGAGCCTGCTGCGCACGGACCCTGACTCGAGCCAGAGCAACCCCAAATGGCAGACGCTTCATCACGACAGACAGACGACATAGCTGGTCAACGTGAGCTTCGTTAGAGAGAGAATTCAAAGAAAAGCAGGCACAGTAACAAACTGTCGGACCCATCAGCCCTTATATGTAAGCGCTAGCGCAATTTCCCAGCAGCTCGTAAGGGTCATCTAATCCTCTCGTAAGCCTGACTAGATCTTCGCGCCAAATCTCAGCCGCCAATGGCGTATCCCAGCTCAAGCCTAAGACTGTGAAGAAGATTCAGGAGAATATCGGCCATCTGTCTATGATTTTTGACTTCGATCGTACGTTGATGGCATTGAAGTCAAAAAGCATCGACTGATTGCCCGATGCAAGTTGGTGGCAGCTGGTGTTGGGCTTGGCGAGAAGGACGGGCATCTCATGACGCGCGTTCCCTCACGGCAGAGAAACCAGCTCCCAGGAAACCCGCCAGGGGCCACGCCAGATAATCCTGCCCAAAACTATGAAAGGCCGCTGGAACTTGGAACTCTGCACTGAACCCTGAAGATAACATGTCTTCCCTAACTCACCAGTCAATTACAGATTTTTCCTTTAAATTTAATTTAATTAAATAATCAATCAATTAATAATAGTATAGCATAAAAAATAAAAAATAGAAAATAGATAAATATGACCCCCTCGCGCCGATAGGAATCTAGACGCGTCCGGGGACGGTCTGCCGTCACACCTAAGTAATTTCTCTTCACTATTAAAATGCATAGGAAGATGCAATCATTAAATTATGAAAAGACTTGAAGAACTTGTTTTTATAAATTAGAGAGGAATTTGTTGTACAAGCGTTACGATCCAACTGCAAGCACATGTACAAAAGTAAAACGGAGCAGCTGCTATTTGAATGGTACATCAGCCTATTTACTTTCAACGATAATTTAAGATTAGATATAATTAATAATAATACTTTAATAATAATTTAAATATGTGAACTAGAAATCAAAAGAGCATATGCCATAATTTTTTGAGATTAATTCTAGTTTTTAATTTATGTTATTTAACAGTTTTATTTATCATAAATTCGCTTGCTGTCATAAATCCAATATATAATATGAAACCTCTAATGTGATACTAAAGTATAAAAAATATTTTACAAAATCTTATTGTAAGTTGGAAATTTGTAATTTATAGAATGCCACTATCAAATTTCTTTGCCTATGAATACTATCAAGTGCATCTTGCCATTCATAGTCTTTGCATTGTGATAAGCTGCCAAGCATGACGTAAGTTATTTTCATCAATCCAAGTACAAATCATCTTTTAAACATAATATCCATAGGAACTCAATGTTGCAATCCGTGTCAAAGCATAGAACAAACAATACACCAAACCCCTCTAGAAGGGAAACTAGAGGAAACAGATGAGGAGAGAGATGGATCCTCACCAAAAGGCACAAGAAGAAGGGATTGAAGGAGAGAATAGGAACTTATGCAAAAATCAATGACGCAAAGAAAGTAATATCCAAAACACAAGAAACTGATTGTGTCCCGCTCACAATTTCTTCAGTTTACACGGGCAGCTTACTTGTAGGAAAGTAAGGCTTTCCTAATCATCTCATTTTGTAAGTATGGAGAACACCATCAACACATCAAATCTGAGATGGTATGTTAGGTTCATCTGTTAGATTTGATTTAAGTCCAGCACAAAATATGGGTATACCTACACAAAGACTTATATTAGATTAATATCTCAACTCCTGCTTTCAACCAAAAGGGCTAAACCGAGCACATCCGGTTCAAGTTTCTACTGAAAAGAGCATATTACATGTTTGCATTGCGGCGGCTATCGCTGTTGATTCAAGAATTTTCGTCATCTACACGCCCGTGAAAGGAAAACATCCACATCTTGTAGATATCAATTACTTTACAAAAATTGCCATAATACTTGGTATCTTTCCGCTTATAAGAAACAAAAGGGATACACATGCAATAAAATGTAGTACCAGCTTAATGGAACTTGGTGCTAAGACAAAGCCTACGTATGGCCTCTATGGAACATCCACATCTTGTAGATATCAATTACTTTACAAAAATTGCCATAATACTTGGTATCTTTCCGCTTATAAGAAACAAAAGGGATACACATGCATTAAAATGTAGTACAAGGTTAAACAAAGCCTTCGAATGGCCTCTGTGGAACATCCACACCTTCGTCCTCACATTCAACTACAATTGACGAAGGGGCATTCCGAGAATCGAACTCGGGACCTCTTGCACCCAAAGCAAGAATCATACCACTAGACCAAATGCCCTCGATGTACATTTGTTCCTTGTTTAAAATATTATATAATATTAAACTCCCGGTTTTGTGCAGTTTTCATGTGTTTCGGGTGGTGAGATACGTGAATATGTCAAACTACACTTTAAAATTAACTCACTTTGGCTAAGAACTTATCAGTGAAGAGGAGTGCAGCTCCCAAATTGAGAAAAGCCACCAGTGCTTCCAGACTCACAGTTGTAATGGGCTGCGTCTCCTGTGGGGACGGTCCCATAACACCGTGGTGGAGATCTCCATTGGAACTTAATGTTCTGTGTGGAACGTAGCTATGAAAGATATCTCAGATTCTTCTTACACTCTACAAAACTGGTCCCCCGAATTGAGCCGGACTATGAATGTTCTCACATTGGTCTGCAGTTCTCTTGCAGCGACTGAAAATCATCCCAAAATTAATATTCTGCATAGAATTGTACCTGTTTTTGATGAATGCGTTAGAGATTTTAGCGATCATTTATCTTCCAGCAGGATTAGCACTGAAAAGTCAAGTAACGATTCTGCCAGTATTTATATATTCAGGCTGGCATTTTTCTAAAAGAGACAAAAGAGACAAAAGAGACATTGTATTCTTTCTCCTTCAGTTTGCAATCTCATTTAGAATCATACATATCGACACCAGAAATTCAAACTTGTCTTGAAAATTGGCTTCTCATTTAAATCAACAGTAAATTGACCTTTGTCAATGACAAGACGATGTGGATTGGAAATCCTTTTCCGGTAGATATTTAAACCACTCATGAACAACCATGAGTGGTTGTTCACCTGATTAACGATTTACGTAGAAACGATAAAGTCTAGGTAGCTAATTCAACATCTGCCAGACATTGGAGGTGAACAATCTCTTCTGTTTTGAATATTCGTGATCTGCTGTGACAGCACCTACTCTTTGCATATGGGATTCAAAAATATTTTCCATCCATGTGCAAAGGAAGAGATTCAGCTTTATCATCATTTTGGCTCGAGAGGAGCTACTCATTGGAGAAGAAAGAAAAGGTTACTTCAAGGGTCAATTGCAATTAAACTAACTATGGTACTACACAAGACAAAATCCTAAGAGAGTACAGTAAACGGCATTCATAAATCATTGTATTTCTCATTAGTTGAATTTTGTTTCTGTGACGAGGACTGAAATATACTTCTGAAGAGAAGTTTTAAAGTGGGATGAAACGCCCGGAGGAATGAAAGATACAAATTGCGAGTATATTTTCCTAACAAAAAATTAAAAATTCCTTAATGTTCACCAAATGAAGTTTGAGAGACCTCAAAATTCACTTGGTGACAACAAGAAGTGGAAAAAGTCTCAAATGCAGGATGGTGAACACTTCAATTTTTGGTCTACAATGTGTTAAAATGCTGTACACTTAAATGCCGTATTTTCGGGATGATGCTCCAGAAACCCATTTTACTCCCGAAACTCCCGAAACTGATTTTAGGTATGATCATAAAGTGGAATGGGGACCCATGTGGAATTATACTCACTGAGACTCGCTTCGGTAACACCAGTTGTATGTTGCAGTAAATCATCAATGTAAGAAAATGGATCAACCCACATATGAAGACATCTGTTTTTTTACAAAGAGATACTTCCGACTCAGTTTAAAGTTGGGTACACAGGCGGGATATAATATCTATTATCATGAGGGCACACTTAAATGTCATCCCATCCATGTAGGCAGAGCTGAGCTAGACACTAAGATTAATTTGGAGTTCGATGGATTGAAACTAATCACTTCTAATTGGAGTTGCATGATCGTATACTATACATCAGTTCTTGAGCACAAAAGAAGCAAAATCTTAAAGCACAGATTACTTTTGTTATTCCTATTCTTGGTCTTAACACAGAGGGAGATATCAAACACCTGCACCAGCTTCTCGAGTATTTAGATATCTGAATTTCTAGCACAGATCTGAACCACATTACGAAAATTCAGAGATCTAAAAACATTGAGCAGCTGATGTACATGTCTGTTATCTCCCGCTGTCGGGTGGTTTTTAACATATAAATAAGAAAATAAAATACAGTGAATACCAAAAGTACTCGGAAGTGATTGAATATTCTGTTTCTTTGAACTTATGAATACGATCATGCAATTTCAAATTTGAATTGGCGAGTATCATTTCATCATACTCCCACTTTATAAATTCAGTTCTTCAAATCTGAAAGCTGTCAATTTTGCACTTTATTGACACCTCAGTATCTTCAATTTCAATGCTCCAAAGTCACAAATGTACTGCCTCACATAGTATCTCGTATCACCCACAAACATGAACCGTGTGCGTCCTTTAGAATCCTAATCTTGCGAAAGAAATGCTACATACGTACTTCAGTCTAGAAAACAGGCAAAGTTAGTTTGCTTGAAAAGGTTTCTACGCACTTAGAGTTCTCCTCAGTGATGGGCTTGCGACGTTAAGCAAAGATGCTAAGTGGTCTTCTTTTGCTTCCTTTGCTAGGAAGCCTTATTATTTTGGTGATCCCGAATTCAAGAGTACGTTTCAAAAAGTCATAATGGGCTTGATCGATACAACACCTTATAAGGAGCCCGGGGATCTCTTCCATACAAAGATGAATTGGTAGATGAAAAATACAAGTTTCCTATATGAATAGGAATCAATTAAATAATCGCAAATTGTTCTAGCGGACTGCAAGCCATATGATTTTTACAGTCTGTCGCTTTTAACCACTCGGCAGCTCTCCCTATGATAAGTAAGCTTCTACTTTCTGGTGCCATGGTACTCTAGCAGAATTACCTCTCCCCCAGCTGATGACACGATAAGCTGAGATCTTATATTGACCATCATTCCATGGGGAGCCTTTTCGCCACTCAAGGCAGGATCGGAGAACCAGAATTGAAGTGTGGTAACCCACTTTTGGTATTTATGCGGAATTTAAAACATTTTTGGAAAATTGTACCGCAGCATCAGTGTAAATAGCGATCGGTACATGTAAATAGAGTGAAACTGGATGATCTCGGAGAATCATCGAGTTGGGCGCAATGTCCGGAACAGGTGCCCGCCCTGAGCGATCGACTCTGAAGGAGTTCTCCTTCGGCGCAAGGCGCATAATCCGCCTTCGGCGGTACGCCTTTGGCGCTAGAGGAATCCCTCAGAATCTATGCAATTCCCAAACGACTTGACTTGATTAGGGTTTTGTTGGAAAAAGCTTGACGTGCTGGTTCTAACGAGCCCAAGAACGCCCGGAACGAATCAGGACTTAGGGAATTGTGACGGTCGAAAGATACGAAGACTTTCGCCTACGCATAAGCGAGAGAAGTTCGCCTACGAATAGGCGAAATGAGTTAGACATCGGCAGGAAGACCGCCGAGACTTTTGCCTACGCATAGGGGGAGAACTTGCACCTACGCATAGGCGGACGGATTTTGCCTACGCATAAGCACTTCGCTCTCGGCGGGAAATCCGCCTTCAGGGTTGGAACTTGTACGGCGCCTTCGGCGCCAACGCATCACGATTAGGAGAAGACCCAACGGAGTAGCAAATCCGTACGGACCGTACGGATTGTACGGACAGGACGGACGAGTGCGCTCTCGGCTGGTTGGGACTTCGGAAACAGAAGCGTTGACGGAGAGGCGAGAGAGATGGACAGAATGGACGGAGTCCGTTGACCGCGGTCAACGTCTTCGGCACAGCCGCCTTCGGCGCTGCGCCTACGGCGAGGGACCTACACGGACGAACGTCTTCCGTGCGGACGGACAGAGCCTACGCATAGGCGAGCGCCTACGCATAGGCGGATGGAGTTCGACGCCGGCGGAAAGTCCGCCGGGAATTCCGCCTACGGAGAAGGGAGTTCGGCTTCGGAGTGGCGTGCGGACGAACGCCTTCGGCGGAGCGGGACCAGCCAAATCGAAGTACGGATAAGTGTAGCGCGTCGGCGAGAAATCCGCCTTCGGCGATGCGCGACCATGGCCGCGGCGTAGTACGCTTGAGGAGTTCAAATTGCCATTTCGAGCGTGTGAGTGAAGGCGCGTCGGCGGAACCTACGCCCTCACCTACGCCCTCGGCGGAGGTGAGACGGCCTTCGGGTCAGGAGCAACAACGTGCGGCACGGATGAGTGTGCCGCCTACGCATAGGCGACTCCCTGTGGATAGGCGACCCCTTGCGAACGAAGACTGTCGCCTACGTATAGGCGAAGGAAGTTCGCCTACGCATAGGAAAGACTCACCCCTGGTGCAACGTAGGAAAGGGAAGGAGCCGGCGGAAGATCCGCCTTCGGCTCAAGGGCCTTCGGGGCAAGGCCCTTCGGCGGTGAGATCGCCGGGATATGCGCCTTCGGCGCCAGGGCCTTCGGGCCACCGAGTTACGAGTAGAGAGCCGGTGGGAGCCGCGCCTTCGGCGGGAAATCCACCAGAAGGTGCGCCTTCGGCGGAAGGGCCTTCGGGCCGAGGGACATCGGGCGGGCCGCCTTGGGCGGTAGACGCCTTCGGCGCTGCGCCCTAAGCGGAAGCACCGCCGGGAATTGCGCCTGCGCGTAGGCCGGACGCATCCCTGGCGCAGGACCTAATGGTGGAGCGGGACCTAACAGAGGAGCGGATTGACTGTCCGCAGGGTGAAATTCATGCGCGCGATGCACAATTGCACTCCGCGCAGGTACATTCCGCACGACCGCCTCCGGCGGTAGACGCCGGCGGCGAGGAGATTACAGTCGCAGCCGGGCAAGTGGGCGATGAAAATTTGGCACGACCGCATTCACCCACCACCTTGGACATTTTAGCATGGAGCAGCGAGGCTGCAGGAGCGCCAACGGCGGCAGAGCACGTAGACATCTCGCAGCCCCGCATAGGTCAGTCGCCGACGAATTCAATGGCGACCGAAATCCTCAATTCGGAGGATGACGAAGAAGGAGGATCAACGGAATCAGTGTCGGGATCGGAATCCACGGAGGAGGAGGAGCAGGAAATGGTAGGCGCGCCAACGACGGCGCTCTGTGAGCAGGTAGTACCTCTGTTGAGGTACCTGGATCGCAAAGTGGAGAAGTACGCGGACCCTCGCCAGCCTGGGTCCTACGTCGAGCTAGTGAGGGGGCGAACCCGCACTAAAATCCACACCAGCAAGTTGTTGGGCCGAGTGGATCAGGAACTTAAGGATCTGCATGAGAAGTATAATTGCCTGTGGGGTCACCTCAACCTCACTAAAAAGATGTACAAAGCTCTCGACAGGACGAAGGACGAGAAGCTGGAGTATTTCGCCAAGGAGAAGGCGAAGTTAGTGGAGGAGCTGGATTTTGAGCAGGCTCAGAATCGAATGTTGTCAGGGGAGCTCTTGCGACAGACACGGTTGTTAGAGCAGTGTCAGCTCGCACGGCAGGCGGATGAAGAATTAATCCGCAGACTTCAATCCGAGTGCGGGGAATTGAGAGCGCAGCGTGCGGAGGCCGAATTGCAGTTGGTGGTAGTTGAAGACGATCGCCGGCGGGAGGCAGATCGCACAAAAGAAGAGATGGCGAGGCCAGTCACCCACTGTCTCAGAGGCTACGTGTAATAACCCACCAAAGGCTAAAATTGCAGTATGGTGGTAAAAAGATCGAACCCACAGGGACAGAGGCAACACACAGAGTAAAAGTGTCACGTTTAACAGACTTTTGTAGAGTTTGAATTCTTGGCGACTGTCACTCCTAGAAATACTGCAGTGCTCGACTCGGAGGCTCGACTCGGAGGAGGATCTCGACTCGGAGGATGCTCGGAGGATGCACGGTACAGCGTGGTCACTCAACACACACACACACACACCTGAAACTGGCAAAAGCACAATTCGGAGGTCGGTCAGGACCTCCGCTTCGGATTTCAGGAGGAAAGTGTCTCAAAAGTTTACTCAGAGGTTCTGCAGGTAGTGACTCCCACTCCGGCTTTTACTGCCCTTCCGCCAGGAACTAGCGTAGGGTACCCGGACTGGACTTCCCACTTCGGAACGAAGCCTCTTCATACGCCGTGGACGTCACCCTCGACTCACACCAAACGCAGGGAGTGCAGGCCCAACTGAGAACTTAACTGAGACACAATCCAGTAACACACACACAACCTGAATTGCAAACCAAGGCTTACACGAAGTGATAAAACTTCACATTGGCATTCAGGGGAAACTTCCTGTAGGAGTACAATCAGGATATGTCACTCGAAGGAGTAAGGGGGAACTGTTCAAGTCTCTAACTCGCAGCCGGCTCTGAGCATCAGAAATCACCCGCATGTGCAGATCCGCACTACTCAAGTCTCTAACCGGGTGCTAGCTCTGAACATTCAGCCGAAGGCCTTCAACTACAACATACGGTAACTTCGCTATGCTGCAGCTTCTCTACGTGGTGCCAGGACCAAAATGCACAAACACGCCAAGAAAGTGAGTTCTTGATCTGCACTTCCGAAACTGGAAGAGTCCCAAGGCAAAACGCCTTGATCTATTTTATACCCTCAAAGGTCCTAACTAACACTACGCTATCCTATCTACTACTCGCAACATCTGCGCGAAACCAAACTATACTACTGCACTCGGCGGATCCGGTGCTGCGCCTCCTGCGCGCCGGACTGCTCCGCTCGCTGTCTCTACCTTGCCAGTCTTCCGACCGGCTGCGCAACCCCAGGCGTCGGAGGGCTGCAGTGACTTCCGACTCTAAGTGCGCCATAGTGTCGCGCGCACCCGACAAGAAGGTTTCTAATTTCCTCGCTACTCGCCGCCGACTCCGACTGTCACCCTCCGTCAATGCCGCCGCCCGAAGCTCGAACTCCCTGAGTGTGATCCTCTCTTGAGCTGCCACCTCCCAATGGGCGTATCTTTTTAGGCAGTGAGTCACCCGCGTCGCCAACTCTTCTCGCGCCCTGCAGCTGCCTTCCACCTCTGCGAGCTGCATTTCCGCTTCCGCACGCTGCGCCCTCAAATCCGAGCACTCGGATTGCAAGTTGCGCAACAACTCCTCATCCTCCTTGCGGCCTCTTTGACTTTCTTCTAAGGCGCGCGTATGGCGCGCAAGCTCGGCTGCTAGGATGCGGTTTTGTCTCCGCTCTTCCTGCAATTCCGACTCGATCTTTGCCCGCATTAGCTCGGCATCCGCCTGGCTTTTCGTCGCCGCATCCTCCCTCTGCTGCTGCAAGGCTTGGTATAGCTTCTGTGTGACCGCCAGGTGTTGTCGGAGGGCGGTATTCCTCTCCTGATATACGTGGCACCTAGAGGCCCAAGTGGCCACCTTGCTCCTCGTCCTGCGCTTGACAGTCTCCACATAAGACTGCGGTTTTCCAGTACCCGAGTACTTGGATGTCTTGCGATCCAGATATCGCAGGAGTGGGACTATCTGCTCGCACAACACCCCTGTTGGCGTTTTTTGCACAGAATCCGCTTCATGCTCTTCCGAGCTTGTCTCATCCTCAGTCTCGAGGATTTCAGTCGCCACTGAATCCCTTGTCGACTCCCTGGAACTGTGGCGCGTAGCAGCTTCCGCTGCGACTGCTGCTCCACTGCCTGCTAAAATATCGAGGGCAGTGAGGGATCCCACTGCTTGAGCCCCTGTTGCGGCTCGATCTTCGGTCTCCGAAGGGGTCGACGCCGCAGTGACTCTTGTCACCTTTGCACCGCCCGCTTCTGCTGCCTGCCCTTCAGGCGCAATCTGCGCGGAAGGTGTCTTCGCTGAAGGTGCGTCCGCCGAAGGCGTCCGCACACTGGTCGCCGGCCCTGTCCGTCTCGTAGTCGGCGAATCCGGCCGACTCTCTGTTGACCGACTCGCAGTCGGCCGACCAGCAGTTGTCCGACTGGAAGTCGGATACACCCTGCGCGTCTTCACTCCACTTGGCCTGCTTGCTGGTGGCGTTTTCCCAGAAGTGCCTTCCGCCGAAGACGACCTTCTGAGGGTTGTTGGCTTGTCAGCCAAACTCTCTTCTGCTTCCGGCCTGCTGTCCGGTTCAACGCGCCGTTCAGTTGGCCTTCCTTCCGCTTGTCGACCTTCAGTCGCCCGACTCGTAGTCGGCCGACTGTCAGTCCGTCCATCTCCTTCCGAAGGCATTGGTGCCTTCTGCGCAGAGGTATTTGTCGACTTCCCTAGAATCTGCGCGATTATCTCCTCCTGCGTGGGATTCCGCCGGACCGGAGTACGCCCGGTCTCCTCAGTACGAGTTGGCAATTTGCGTGCCCTCTGTTTTGGTCGACTGTGAGGCTCGTGGGTGGGCCGACCACGAGTCGGCGCAGCTGGCACTTCCGGCTGCCTGTCCTCAGGTCTCTCATCCCACTTCCGCTTTCGCGGAATGCGCTCACTTCGACGTTCTTCTGGTGCTCTTGCTGGGGCCGGAGCCGGAGATGGACTGGCAGGTTCCTCGTCCGGATCCGTGTCTACTTCGGCCTCCCGTGAGTATCTACTTGGATAGGTCTGTGTCAGCAGCGGAAACCGTGTCCGCTCTGAATTTGTCAAACATCCCATCGCCCGATAAAACACAATCAGGTAAGGCGAAAGATGATTGAGGGTTCCTCCACTCTCTTCTTGCGCATGTTGGCGCGTCACCTTCCACAGGAGCCGTGCCCAATGCACTGGAGCTCCTGACAACACTAGCTTCACAAATTCTACCTGCCAACCATGCATGTAAGCGGTCTTGGTCGGCTGCAATATCTGCAGCAATGCAGTCGCGACATTTCTCCGCAATCGATCTTTGTAATCCCGCGTCCGGAAACATAGGCCTTCGGGGCCAGACCCTCCGGCGCACAACGCGCCGCGATTTGCGCCTTCGGCGCCAGGGTCTTCGGGCCGAGGAGATGCGAGCAGGGAGCGTGCGGAGGCCACACCATCGGCGGGTAGTCCGCCGGTAGATGCGCCTTCGGCGGTAAGGCCTACGGGCCAAGGGACATCGGGCGAGCGGCCTCCGGCTATGTCGCCTTCGGCGGTAGACGCCTTCGGCACTACGCCTGCAGCGGACAAGGCGCCGGCATTTGCGCCTATGCACAGGCCACGCACAGCCCTCGCGCAGGACCGATCGAGGGAGCAGGACCTGACGAGGGAGCGGATTGACTGTTCGCGGGACAAAATTTCGGTGCGCGATGCGCAATCAAACCCCGCACAGACACCCTCCGCTCGATCGCATTCGGCGGCGGACGTCGGCAGCAGAGAGGATACGGTCGAAGACCAACGAGCGGGCGACGGGGATGTAGCACGGCCACATTCGCCCACCGCCTTGGACATTTTGGCGAAGAGCAGCGAGGCTGCATCTGTGCCTTTGCAGGCAGCGCCCGTAGACGACGTGCAGCCCCACTCGGGTCAGTCGCCAACGCAATCAATGGCGACTGAAATCCTTAACTCGGATGATGACGACGGAGGCTCCACAAAAGCAAGGGGATACCGAGGATACCGGCCACAAATCCGGTAAAGCAAAGGGGATACCGAGGAGGAGGAGGAGAAAATTGTTGGAGCGCCGGCGGCGGCGCTCTCTGAGCAGGTGATACCGTTGCTGAAGTACTTGGATCTCAAATTTGATAAATACGCCGATCCACTCCAGCCGGGATCTTACATCGAATTAGTGCGTAGGCGGACTCGCACTAAAGTCCACACTAGCAAGCTACTAGCTAGGACGGACCAGGAGTTGAAGGATTTGAGGGAGAAGCATGCCTGTTTGTGGGGTCAGTACAACCTTGAGAGGAATTCGCACGCCCTCGACAGGATGAGGAAGGAGAGATTGGAAGAGCTCACCAGGGATGTGGTGAAGACCACGACGGATTTGATGACTGAAAAGACTCAGAATCAGATTCTGTCAGAGGAGCTCGTGCGACAGACGCGTTTGTTGGCGGAGTGTCAGCTCGCACGACAGGCGGATGACGATTTAATCCACAGGCTACAGTCAGAGTGTGGTGAATTGAGAGCGCAGCGTGCAGAGGCCGAATCGCAGTTGGTGGTAATTGAAGAGGATCGCAGGCGAGAGGCAGATCGCACGAAGGAGGAGATGGCGAAGCGTGTCGCCCACTGTCTTAGGGGCTACGCCCACTGGGAAGTGGCGGCGCAGGAGAAACTCACACTGCGTGAGTTAGAGCTTCCCGCAGCAGGGTTGTTGACAGGCGACAGCAGGAGTCGGCGGAAGGTGGCGAAGAAGTTAGTCGCTTTTCTGTCGAAGGCGCGGGATACCATGTCCACCCTCGAGGTGGAGGTGTCCGCGGCGTTGCAGCGGTTGGGACTGCGCAGTCGACCGGAAGACTGGCAGGGTAGGGAGTTAGTGCGCGGCAGTCCGTCGCGCAGGAGACGTAGCACAGGTTCCGCGGAGTGTAGTGTAGCGTGGTTCCGTGCAGGCGTGTAGCGTAGTGCAGTGTAGTTTTAGTTAGGACTAAGAAGGTATAAAATAGTTCAAGGCGTTTTGCCTTGGGTTCTTTCCCAATTTCAGAAGTACAGATCAGGAACTCATTTTCTCTGCGTGTTCGTGCCCTTAGTTCTGTCACCACGCACGAGGAGCTACAACTTGGCGTTTCGCATTTTGTAGCTGAAGGCCTTCGGCCGAATGTTCAGAGCTAGTACATTGGTTAGAGACTTGAGTAGTTCGGATCTGCACCTGTGGGTGACTGCCGATGCTTAGAGCCAGTGACTAGTTAGATACTTGAATAGTTTCGCCCCTACATCTTCGAGTGTTTGTTCCTAATTGTACTCCTTCGGGATTTTTCCCCTGAATGCCAAAGTGAAGTTTTGTTACTTCGTGTAAGCCTTGGTTGTAAATTCAGGTTACGCTGCAGCAGGTGCCTTCAGGGTAACCCCTGTAGTATTTATGGGAATGACAAGTGCCTGAGAATTCAAACTCTTCAATAGACTGTTGTTGTGTTACTAGAATGTTTCTCAGTGAGTTCTTCAGTGCGGACCTGTGTTCTCTGCGTGTTTTGTGAGCCGAGAGTGTTGTTCACCGCGTATGAGTGACTTCGATCCGAAGTAGGCAGTCCAAACCGGGTTTCCTACGCTAGCAGCAAGCTAGTGGAAGTGTTGTAAAAGCCGGAGTTGGAAGTCACTACCCGCAGCTTCGTTGAGTGTGCTCGCGAGAGACTTTCCCCCTGAAATCTTGAGTAGAGGTCCTAACGGATCTCTGGGTTGTGTTTCTGTAGTTTCAGGTGTGTGTGTGTGTTACGCTGCACTGTGCGACCTCCGAGTGCGCTCCGAGTGGACACTTGCAGTATTTCTGGGAGTGACAGTCGCCTGAGAATTCAAACTCCTCAATAGTCTGTTAAACGTGACACTTTGTATCCTGTGTGTTCCTCTGTCCCTGTGGGTTCGACCTTTCTACCACTATATTGCAGTTTTAGCCTTTAGTGGGTTATTACACCTTCCCCCTGAAATCTTGAGTAGAGGTCCTAACGGATCTCTGGGTTGTGTTTCTGTAGTTTCAGGTGTGTGTGTGTGTTACGCTGCACTGTGCGACCTCCGAGTGCGCTCCGAGTGGACACTTGCAGTATTTCTGGGAGTGACAGTCGCCTGAGAATTCAAACTCCTCAATAGTCTGTTAAACGTGACACTTTGTACCCTGTGTGTTCCTCTGCCCCTGTGGGTTCGACCTTTCTACCACTATATTGCAGTTTTAGCCTTTAGTGGGTTATTACACAAACCCTATTTCGCCTACGCGTAGGCGAACTGCCTTCGTCCGCGCATATGACAAACTTTCCTCGCCTACTCGTAGGCGAGAAGCTGAGTATCTTGCGACCTTCATAACTCCCGGATTCCTCATCCGTTTGTGGCGTTCTTGGGCTCGTTAGAATCAGCGCGTTGAGCTCTTTCCAACGAGACCCTAACCAAGTCGAGGCGTTTGGAAATTGACCAAGTTCTGAAGGATTCCTTTAGCGCCGAAGGCGCATTTTGCGCCTTGCGCCGAAGGGGTTATTCCTTCAGAGCCCGCATGTAGGGTGGTGTCCGTCCCCGACGTCGCACCCAACTCCTGGATTCTACGAGTTCTCTCGAGAATCTCTTCGATCTTATAATTTCACTCTGTTTTGATGCACCGAAGGCTATTTACACCGCTGCCGCGGTATAGTTTTCCAAAAATGTTTTAATTTTGCTCAAAAATACCAAAAGTGGGGTACCACATACAATCCAATACCACACACACACCACAACAGTCTATTGAAGAGTTTGAATTCTTAGGCACTTGTCATTCCCAGAATTACTACAAAGGTGTGCCCTAAGGGTGTCTTCTGCAGCGTAACCTGAATTGATAACCAAGGTTTACACGAAGTAACAAAACTTCACTTTGGCATTCAGGGGAAACGTCCCGTAGGAGTACAATCAGGATAGATCACACGAAGGAGTAAGGGGGAACTGCTCAAGTATCTAACTTGCAACCGGCTCTTAGCATCGGCAATCACCCGCAGGCGTAGATCCGCACTACTCAAGTCTCTAACCGGTATACTAGCTCTGAACATTCAGCCGAAGGCCTTCAGCTACAAAATGCGGTAACTTCACTAAGTTGTAGCTTCTCTACGTGGTTCCAGGACTAAATGCACAAACACGCCGAGAAAGTGAGTTCCTGATCTGCACTTCCGAAACTGGAAGAATCCCAAGGCAAAACGCCTTGAACTACTTTATACCCTCTAAGGTCCTAACTAACACTACGCTGCACTACCTGCTACTCTAAACGCCTGCACGAAACCAAGCTACACTACTGCACTCTTCAGATCCGGTACTGCGCCTTCTGCGCGCCGGACTGCCGCGCACTATCTCCTTACCCTGCCAGTCTTCCGACCGGCTGCGCAACCCCAGCCGCCGAAGGACTTCGGTCACTTCCGACTCCAAGTGCGCCATAGTATCGCGCGCACCCGACAAGAAGGCCTCTAATTTCCTCGCCACTCGCCGCCGACTCCGACTGTCACCCTCCGTCAACGCCGCCGCCCGAAGCTCAAACTCCCTGAGCGTGATTTTCTCTCGCGCCGCCACTTCCCAGTGGGTGTATCCTCTGAGACAATGGGTCACCCGCGTGTAATAACCCACCAAAGGCTAAAACTGCAGTATGGTGGTAAAAAGATCGAACCCACAGGGACAGAGGCAACACACAGAGTAAAAGTGTCACGTTTAACAGACTTTTGGTAGAGTTTGAATTCTAGGCGACTGTCACTCCCAGAAATACTGTAGTGCTCGACTCGGAGGCTCGACTCGGAGGAGGAACTCAACTCGGAGGATGCTCGGAGGATGCACGGTACAGCTTGGTCACTCAACACACACACACACACACACCTGAAACTGGCAAAAAGCACAACTCGGAGGTCGGTCAGGACCTCCGCTTCGGATTTCAGGAGGAAAGTGTCTCGCAAGTTCACTCAGAGGTTCTGCAGGAAGTGCCTCCCACTCCGGCTTTTACTGCCCTTCCGCCAGGAACTAGCGGGGGTACCCGGACTGGACTTCTCACTTCGGAACGAAGCCTCTACGTACGCCGTGGACGTCACCCTCGACTATCACACAAAACGCAGGGAGTGCAGACCCGACTGAGAACTTACTGAAAACACGATCCAGTAACACACACACAACCTGAATTACAAACCAAGGTTTACACGAAGTAATGAAACTTCACATTGGCATTCAGGGGAAACTTCCCGTAGGAGTACAATCAGGATATGTCACTCGAAGGAGTAAGGGGGAACTGTTCAAGTATCTAACTCGCAGCCGGCTCTGAGTATCAGAAATCACCCGCAGGTGCAGATCCGCACTACTCAAGTCTCTAACCGGTTACTAGCTCTGAACATTCAGCCGAAGGCCTTCAACTACAACATACGGTAACTTCGCTATGCTGCAGCTTCTCTACGTGGTGCCAGGACCAAATGCACAAACACGCCAAGAAAGTGAGTTCCTGATCTGCACTTCCGAAACTGGAAGAGTCCCAAGGCAAAACGCCTTGATCTACTTTATACTCTCAAAAGATCCTAACTAGCACTACGCTATCCTATCTACCACTCGCAGCATCTGCGCGAAACCAAACTACTCTACTGCACTCAGCAGATCCGGTGCTGCGCCTCCTGCGCGCCGGACTGCTCCGCTTACTATCTCTACCTTGCCAGTCTTCCGACCGGCTGCGTAACCCCAGGCGTCGGAGCGCTGCAGTGACTTCCGACTGCAAGTGCGCCATAGTGTCGCGCGCACCCGACAAGAAGGTTTCTAATTTTCTTGCCACTCGCCGCCGACTCCGACTGTCACCTTCCGTCAAGGCCGCCGCCCGAAGCTCGAACTCCCGGAGTGTAACCCTCTCTTGAGCTGCCACCTCCCAATGGGTGTATCCGTTTAGACAACGAGTCACCCGTGCCGCCAACTCTCCTCGTGCCCTGCAGCTGCTCTCCACCTCTGCCAGCTGCATTTCTAAATCCGCACGTTGAGCCCTCAAATCCGAGCACTCGGTTTGCAAGTTGCACAACAACTCCTCATCCTCCTTGCGGGCTCTTTGACTTTCCTCTAAGGCGCGCGTCTGGCGCGCAAGCTCGGCTGCTAGGACTTTGTTCTGTCTCCGCTCCTCCTGCAGTTCCGACTCGATCTTTGCCCGTATTAGTTCGGCCTCCGCCTGACTCTTCGTCGCCGCATCCTCCTTCTGCTGCTGCAAGGCTTGGTACAGCTTCTGGGTGACCGCCAGGTGTTGTCGGAGGGCGGTGTTCCTTTCCACATATACTTGGCAACTAGAGGCCCACTTTGCCACCTTGATCCTCGTCCTTCGCCTGATAGTCTCCACATAAGACTGCGGTTTTAAGGCACTTCCGTATTTGGATGTCTTGCGATCCAGATATCGCAAGAGTGGAACTATCTGTTCGCACAGCACCCCTGTTGGCGTTTTCTGCACCGAATCCTCTTCTTGCTCTTCCGAGCTCGTCTCATCCTCAGTCTCGAGGATTTCAGTCGCCACCGAATCCCTTGGCGACTCCCTGGAACTGTGGCGCGCAGCAGCTTCTGCTGCGACTGCTGCTCCACTGCCTGCTAAAATATCCAGGGCAGTGGGAGATCCCACTGCTTGAGCCCCTGTTCCGGCTCGATCTTCGGTTTGTGAAGGGGTCGACGCCGCAGTGACTTTTGTCACTCTTGCACCGCCCGCTTCTGCTGCCTGTCCTTCCGGCGCAATCTGCGCGGAAGGTGTCCTTGCTGAAGGTGCGTCCGCCGAAGGCGTCCGCATACTGGTCGTTGGCCCCATCCGTCTCGCAGTCGGCGAATCCGGCTGACTCTCTGTTGTCCGACTCGCAGTCGGCCGACCAGCAGTTGTCCGACTGGGAGTCGGATACACCCTGCGCGTCTTGACTCCACTTGGCCTGTTTGCTGGTGGCGTTCTTCCAGAAGTGCCTTCCGCCGAAGACGACCCTCTGAGGATTGTTGGCTCGTCAGCCAAACTCTCTTCCGCTTCCGGCCTGCTGTCCGGTTCAACGCGCCGTTCAGATGGCCTTCCTTCCGCTTGTCGACCTTCAGTCATCCGACTCGCAGTCGGCCGGTCGTCAGTCCGTCCATCTCCTCCCGAAGGCCGTGGTGCCTTCTGTGCAGAGGTTTCTGCCGTCTTCCCTAGGACCTGAGCAATTATCTCTTCCTGTGTGAGATTCCGCCGGGTCGGAGTTCGCCTGGTCTCCTCAGTACCAGTTGGCATTCTGCGTGCCCTCTGTTTTGGTCGACTATGAGGCTCGGGGGTGGGCCGACCACGAGTCGGCGCAGATGGTACTTCCGGCTGCCTGTCCTCAGGTCCCTCATCCCACTTCCGCTTGCGCGGAATGCGCTCACTTCGACGTTCTTCTGCTGCTCTGGCTGGAGCCGGAGCCGGAGGCGTACTGGCAGGTTCCTCGTCCGGATCCGTGTCTACTTCGGCCTCCCTCGAATATCTACCTGGATAAGACCGGCTCAGCTGCGGAAACCGAGTTTTCTCAGCATTCGTCAAACATCCCATCGCCCGGTAAAACACGATTAAGTAAGGCGATAGATGATTGAGCGTTCCTCCCCTCTCTTCTTGCGCATGTTGGCGCGTCACCTTCCACAGGAGCCGTGCCCAATGCACCGGAGCTCCTGACAACACTAGCTCCACGAACTCTACCTGCCAACCATGCATGTAAGCGGTCTTGGTCGGCTGCAATATCTGCAGCAATGCTGTCGCGACATTTCTCCGCAATCGATCCTTGTAATCCCGAGTCCGGAAACCGTTCTTGGGATGTCTAGCCACTTTGAAGAGCTCATTGTAAGAGACTTCTTCCTCCTGGGACACTTTCACGCTGTCGGCCTCGAAGAGGAGATCCCCTTCCTCGCCGGCACACCTGCCCAACACCTGCGCCCAATTGCAAATTTCCCATCTCTCTGGGTGTGGGCGAAATCCGCGAGAAGGCTTGTGTCTCTCTTGCAGATACTCGCGCACCATCTCCGGACACGTCCAATTCCACCCCCAGAGGAGAAAATCGAGCTTCAGCCTCGTCAGCACATCTTGAAATGCGCGTAGACCGATCTGCGGCACCCTGAGTGGAGACACTCGCAGTTGGGGAACCTTCGACATTGCGTTGTCTGCACACACAAACGTTCTCCCTTTCGCTCACTCTCTCACAATCGCCACTGCGCGTCGGCCACTCAAGCACTGACTGCTCACTCTCTCTGCGCTCGTTCAAGATCGCTACTCCCAATTCTTTCAAGGTCCGCCAAGATCCTTGTGCAACTCGTCTCCGCACTCTCTACTCTCACTGCAGGTCGCTCCGCCCTTGCGCGTAATCTTGGAACTGGAAATTGCAAAGTCAAGAATGAGAGAATGAGACTGGAGCGCAGTCTTTTCTTCTCCGATTTCAAGAACGTCCAACGTTCTTACTGGTTGCAACGTACGCAGCCGGCTATACGGCTTAACGGTTCGCCCTTTGCATGCGCGAATTCACGTCTCCGCATTGCGCGCATTCGCATGCTTAAACGTTGAATTCTCCCGCCGCCGCCACCTTCCGGACTCGAGTCCGCTGCAGGGTATACGTCGGCCCTGTTGTCTTTTCCTAACCCGCCCTTCTCCGGAGGCGTGTCGCCGCTGGTGCGTTCATTATCCGTCGGCGCCTTGCTGGAGGCGCACATCCAGCCGGAGCGAATTACGCCGGCGCGCAGTCGTACCGCCTATTTTGTCCTTTATGCCTCGTCCGTTGCTGCCAGCGCATATCCGTCAGCGCAACTCATGCCAGCGCATCCGGCCGTCAGCGCCACGTCGGAGGCGTACATCCGACCGGCGCTTTCCTTCCATGAACAGCCGCCAAGGGCGCTTCCGACTCTGAGTTGGTTTCCTCCTGTGAGCGCGTGATTCCGCCGAAGGCGCATCGCCGAGGGCGTACGGGAATCCTTTCCGGCTGTGAACCCTAGCGCGAACGGCGCATGTCCGGCTACGAGTTTTCCGACGCTCATAACTTCTCCATTCCTGATCCATCTCCGGCGCTCTTGGACTCGTTAGAACGAGCGTCCCGAGCTCTTTCTAATGCAACTTCAACCAACTGGATCTACCGTGTATCCCGATTGTTATGAAGGTTTTCCCTTTCCGCGCTAGCGACGCTTCGCCGAAGGCGCACTCATGGTCGGACGCCTTTAGAGGTCCGGGCCCTTCTCCTGACGTCTTTAGCAAAACCTCCTCCTGAGGTGTCTGCGCCGGAAGCGTAGCTTCCTTATACGCTAGAGGCGCGTGAGTAGAGACACCTCAAAAAGGAGCTTTTGCCGAAGGCGCCGAAGACGTTGGCGTTGGTACATCCGACTACGTGATTCTTTGTGCCCTCGTGACGATCTCCTCAATCCACTCTATTTTGCGTACCCTTCTCTAGCTACAAACACTGCTTTGGTACTAGTTTTCTAAAATTGTTTAAATTCTGCAAAAAAAACAAAAAGTGTGTTACCACACCGCGTCACCAACTCTTCTCGCGTCCGGCTGCTGCCTTCCACCTCTGCCAGCTGCATCTCCGCCTCCGCGCGCTGCGCCCTCAATTCCGCGCACTCGGATTGCAAGTTGCGCAACAACTCCTCATCTGCCTTGCGCGTGCTTTGACCTTCCTCTAATGCGCGCGTCTAACGCGCAAGCTCCTCTGTTAGAATGCGGTTTTGTCTCCGCTCTTCCTGCAATTCCAACTCGATCTTTGCCCGCATTAGCTCGACATCCTCCTGGGCTTTCGTCGCCGCATCCTCCCGCTGTTGTTGCAGGGTTTGTTGTAGCCTCTTCGTGATCGCCAGGTGCTGTTGGAGGGCCGTATTGTAATAACCCACTAAAGGCTAAAACTGCAGTATGGTGGTAAAAAGATCGAACCCACAGGGACAGAGGCAACACACAGAGTAAAAGTGTCACGTTTAACAGACTTTTGTAGAGTTTGAATTCTCAGGCGACTGTCACTCCCAGAAATACTGCAGTGCTCGACTCGGAGGATGCTCGGAGGATGCACAGTACAGCGTAGTCACTCAACACACACACACACACACACACACTTGAAACTGGCAAAAGCACAACTCGGAGGTCGGTCAGGACCTCCGATTCGGATTTCAGGGGGAAAGTGTCTCAAAAGTTCACTCAGAGGTTCTGCAGGTAGTGCCTCCCACTCCGGCTTTTACTGCCCTTCCGCCAGGAACTAGCGTAGGGTACCCGGACTGGACTTCCTACTTCGGAACGAAGCCTCTACATACGCCGTGGACGTCACCCTCGACTCTCACACCAAACGCAAGGAGTGCAGACCCGACTGAGAACTTAACTGAGACACGATCCAGTAACACACACACAACCTGAATTGCAAACCAAGGCTTACACGAAGTAATAAAACTTCACTTTGGCATTCAGGGGAAACTTCCCGTAGGAGTACAATCAGGATATGTCACTCGAAGGAGTAAGGGGGAACTGTTCAAGTATCTAACTCGCAGCCGGCTCTGAGCATCAGAAATCACCCGCAGATGCAGATCCGCACTACTCAAGTCTCTAACCGGGTGCTAGCTCTGAACATTCAGCCGAAGGCCTTCAACTACAACATACGGTAACTTCGCTATGCTGCAGCTTCTCTACGTGGTGCCAGGACCAAAATGCACAAACACGCCAAGAAGGTGAGTTCCTGATCTGCACTTCCGAAACTGGAAGAGTCCCAAGGCAAAACGCCTTGATCTACTTTATACCCTCAAAGGTCCTAACTAACATTACGCTATCCTATCTACTACTCGCAACATCTGCGCGAAACCAAACTATACTACTGCACTCGGCGGATCCGGTGTTGCGCCTCCTGCGCGCCGGACTGCTCCGCTCGCTGTCTCTTCCTTGCCAGTCTTCCGACCGGCTGCGCAACCCCAGGCGTCGGAGGGCTGCAGTGACTTCCGACTCTAAGTGCGCCATAGTGTCGCGCGCACCCGACAAGAAGGTTTCTAATTTCCTCGCTACTCGCCGCCGACTCCGACTGTCACCCTTCGTCAATGCCGCCGCCCGAAGCTCGAACTCCCTGAGTGTGATCCTCTCTTGAGCTGCCACCTCCCAATGGGCGTATCCTTTTAGACAGTGAGTCACCCGCGTCGCCAACTCTTCTCGCGCCCGGCAGCTGCCTTCCACCTCTGCCAGCTGCATTTCTGCTTCCGCACGCTGCGCCCTCAAATCCGAGCACTCGGATTGCAAGTTGCGCAACAACTCCTCATCCTCCTTGCGGCCTCTTTGACTTTCTTCTAAGGCGCGCGTCTGGCGCGCAAGCTCGGCTGCTAGGATGCGGTTTTGTCTCCGCTCTTCCTGCAATTCCGACTCGATCTTTGCCCGCATTAGCTCGGCCTCCGCCTGGCTTTTCGTCGCCGCATCCTCCCTTTGCTGCTGCAAGGCTTGGTATAGCTTCTGTGTGACCGCCAGGTGTTGTCGGAGGGCGGTATTCCTCTCCTGATATACGTGGCACCTAGAGGCCCAAGTGGCCACCTTGCTCCTCGTCCTTCGCTTGATAGTCTCCACATAAGACTGCGGTTTTCCAGTACCCGAGTACTTGGATGTCTTGCAATCCAGATATCGCAGGAGTGGGACTATCTGCTTGCACAACACCCCTGTTGGCGTTTTCTGCACAGAATCCGCTTCCTGCTCTTCCGAGCTCGTCTCATCCTCAGTCTCGAGGATTTCAGTCGCCACCGAATCCCTTGGCGACTCCCTTGAACTGTGGCGCGCAGCAGCTTCCGCTGCGACTGCCACACCACTGCCTGCTAAAATATCCAGGGCAGTGGGGGATCCCACTGCTTGAGCCCCTGTTGCGGCTCGATCTTCGGTCTCCGAAGGGGTCGACGCCGCAGTGACTCTTGTCACCTTTGCACCGCCCGCTTCTACTGCCTGCCCTTCCGGCGCAATCTGCGCGGAAGGTGTCTTCGCTGAAGGTGCGTCCGCCGAAGGCGTCCGCACACTGGTCGCCGGCCCTGTCCGTCTCGCAGTCGGCCGACCAGCAGTTGTCCGACTGGGAGTCGGATACACCCTGCGCGTCTTCACTCCACTTGGCCTGCTTGCAAGTGGCGTTTTCCCAGAAGTGCCTTCCGCCGAATACGACCTTCTGAGGGTTGTTGGCTTGTCAGCCAAACTCTCTTCTGCTTCCGGCCTGCTGTCCGGTTCAACGCGCCGTTCAGTTGGCCTTCCTTCCGCTTGTCGACCTTCAGTCGCCCGACTCGTAGTCGGCCGACTGTCAGTCCGTCCATCTCCTTCCGAAGGCATTGGTGCCTTCTGCGCAGAGGTATTTGTCGACTTCCCTAGAATCTGCGCGATTATCTCCTCCTGCGTGGGATTCCGCCGGAGCGGAGTACGCCCGGTCTCCTCAGTACTAGTTGGCATTTTGCGTGCCCTCTGTTTTGGTCGACTGTGAGGCTCGTGGGTGGGCCGACCACGAGTCGGCACAGCTGGCACTTCCGGCTGCCTGTCCTCAGGTCTCTCATCCCACTTCCGCTTTCGCGGAATGCGCTCACTTCGACGTTCTTCTGCTGCTCTTGCTGGGGCCGGAGCCGGAGGCGGACTTGTCCAGTTCCACCCCCACAGGAGGAAATCGAGCTTCAGCCCCAGCAGCACATCTTGAAATGCGCGTAGACCGATCTGCGGCACCCTGAGGGGAGACACTCGCAGCTGGGGAACCTTCGACATTGCGTTACCTGCACACACAAACTTTCTCCCTTTCGCTCGCTCTCTCACAATCGCCACTGCGCGTCGGCCGCTCAAGCACTGACTGCTCACTCTCTCTTCGCTCACGCTCAAGTTCGCTACTCGCAATTCTCTCCAAGGTCTGTCAAGATCCTTGCGCAACTCGTCTCCGCACTCTCTCCTCTCACTGCAGGTCTCTCCGCCCTTGCGCGTAATCTTGGAAGCTGGAACTCGCAAAATCAAGAATGAGAGAATGAGACTGGAGAGCAGTCTTTTCTTCTCCGAATTCAAGAACGTCCAACTGTCTTACTGGTTACAACGTACGCAGCCGGCTATACGGCCTAACGGTTCGCCCTTTGCATGCGCGAACTCACGTCTCCGCACTGCGCGCATTCGCATGCGTGAATGTTGAATTCTCCCGCCGCCGCCGTCTTCCGGACTCGAGTCCGCCGCAGGGTATACGTCGGCTATGTTGTCTTTCCCTAACCCGTCCATCACCGGAGGCGTGTCGCCGCTGGCGTGTTCCTTATCCATCGGCGCCTTGCTGGAGGCGCACATCCAGTCGGAGCGAATTACGCCGGCGCGCATTCGTACCGCTTATTTTGTCCTTTATGCCTCGTCCATTGCTGACGGCGCATATCCGCCAGCGGAAATCATGCCAGCGCATCCGGCCATCAGCGCCACGTCGGAGGCGTACATCCGACCGGCGCTTTCCTTCCATGAGCAGCCGCCAAAGGCACTTCCGACTCTGAGTTGGTTTCCTCCCATGAGCGCGCGATTCCGCCGAAGGCGCATCGCCGAGGGCGTACGGGAGTCCTTTCCGGCTGTGAACCCTAGCGCGAACGGCGCATGTCCGGCTACGAGTTTTCCGACGCTCATAACTTCTTCGTCCCTGATCCATCTCCGACGCTCTTGGGCTCGTTAGAACGAGTGTCCCGAGCTCTTTCTAATGCAATTTCAACCAATTGGATCTACCGTGTATTCCGATCGTTATGAAGGTTTCCCTTTCCGCGCTAGCGGCGCATCGCCGAAGGCGCACTCATGGTCGGAAGCCTTCAGAGGTCCGGGCCCTTCTTCTGACGTCTTTAGCAAAACCTCCTCCTGAGGTGTCTGCGCCGGAAGCGTAACTTCTTTAACCGCTGGAAGCGCGTGAGTAGAGACGCCTCAGAAAAGGAGCTTTTGCCGAAGGCGCCGAAGACATTGGCGTTGGTACATCCGACTACGCGATCCTTCGTGACCTCGTGACGATCTCCTCAATCCACTCTATTTAACTTACCCTTTTCTAACTACAAACACTGCTTCGGTACTAGTTTTCTAAAATTGTTTAAATTCTGCAAAAAAAACAAAAAGTGTGTTACCACACTACGCCCACTAGGAAGTGGCGGCGCAGGAGAAACTCACACTGCGCGAGTTAGAGCTTCGTGCAGCGGGGTTGTTGTCAGGTGACAGTTGGAGCCGGCGGCGAGTGGCGAAGAAGCTGGATTCTTTTCTGTCGAAGTCGCGGGACACCATGGCCAACCTCGAGGCGGAGGTTTCCGCGGTGTTGCGGGGGTTGGGACTGCGCAGTCGAGCGGAGGACTGGCAGGGTAGAGAGTTAGTGCGCGGCAGTCCGTCGTGCAGAAGGCGAAGCAAAGGTTCTGCGGAGTGTAGGGTAGCGTGGTTCAGTGCAGGCGCGTAACATAGTGCAGTGTAGTGTTAGTTAGGACTTAGAAGGTATAAAGTAGTTCAAGGCGTCTTGCCTTGGGATTTTTCCAGTTTCGGAAGTGCAGATCAAGAACTCATTTTCTCTGCGTGTTTGTGTCCTTAGTTCTGTCACCACGCAAGAGGAGCTACACCTTAGCGGTCCGCATTGTGTAGCTGAAGGCCTTCGGCCGAATGTTCAGAGCTAGTACATTGGTTAGAGACTTGAGTAGTTCGGATCTACACCTGCGGGTGATTGCCGATGCTTAGAGCCAGTTGCGAGTTAGATACTTGAACAGTTTCCCCCTTACACTTTCAAGTGATTGTTCCTGATTGTACTCCTTCGGGATTTTTCCCCTGAATGCCAAAGTGAAGTTTTGCTACTTCGTGTAAACCTTGGTTGTAAATTCAGGTCACGCTGCTGCAGGTGCCTCCAGGGTAACCCCTGTAGTATTTCTTGGAATGACAAGTGCCTAAGAATTCAAACTCTTCAATAGACTGTTATGGTGTGCTACTGGATTGTGTTCTCAGTTGAGTCCCTCCGTGCGGACCTGTGTTCTCTGCGTGTTTTGTGAGTTGAGCGTGTTGTTCACCGCGTGTGAGAGACTTCGATCCGAAGTAGGAAGTCCAATCCGGGTTCCCTACGCTAGCAGAAAGCTAGTGGAAGGGTTGTAAAAGCCGGAGTTGGGAGTCACTACCCGCAGATTCGCTGAGTTTACTCGCGAGAGACTTTCCCCCCTGAAATCTTAAGTAGAGGTCCTAACCAATCTCTGGGTTGTGTTTCTGTAGTTTCAGGTGTGTGTGTATGTGTGTTGAGTGAACTCCGCTGCACTGTGCGACCTCCGAGTGAGCTCCGAGTGAACACTTGCAGTATTTCTAGGAGTGACAGTCGCTTGAGAATTCAAACTCTTCAATAGTCTGTTAAATGTGACACTTTGTACCCTGTGTGTTCCTCTGTCCTTGTGAGTTTGACCTTTCTACCACTATACTGCAGTTTTAGCCTTTAGTGGGTTATTACAGGCTCACACGCCCTTGGATTGGAGCCAGTTCTCTCTCTGTCCTTCAGGTAAGTTCTCGAGCTGAGAGAATAATTCATGGGCGTCAGAGGACTTGAAATTCCAGCCGCTCTTTGTGAAATCCACAACAAAGACATCACCCGTAGGCTTGGCTTGCCTCTGGCAGTATATGAGCAGATGCTCATATACTGCATGAATTTAATCGAGGTCTTATCAAGTCAAAGGCGCTTTGAATTTTCATTTGAATGAGTTAACGAAAACTTTTAATGATTGCATACCGTCTATGTCTGGGTTATCATTATTTGGTGCTAAGAAAGAAAGTACAGGAGTGCATTTATTGATAGCAAAGAAGCTTTCAAGTTCTGTTGTAAACTAAAGCCTCCTCTGACATCATGCTCTGTAATAACCCACCAAAGGCTAAAACTGCAGTATGGTGGTAAAAAGATCGAACCCAGAGGGACAGAGGCAACACACAGAGTAAAAAGTGTCACGTTTAACAGACTTTTGTAGAGTTTGAATTCTCAGGCGACTGTCACTCCCAGAAATACTGCAGTGCTCGACTCGGAGGCTCGACTCGGAGGAGGATGCTCGACTCGGAGGATGCTCGGAGGATGCACAATACAGCGTAGTCACTCAACACACACACACACACACACCTGAAACTGGCAAAAGCACAACTCGGAGGTCGGTCAGGACCTCCGCTTCGGATTTCAGGGGGAAAGTGTCTCAAAAGTTCACTCAGAGGTTCTGCAGGTAGTGACTCCCACTCCGGCTTTTACTGCCCTTCCGCCAGGAACTAGCGTAGGGAACCCGGACTGGACTTCCCACTTCGGAACGAAGCCCCTTCATACGCCGTGGACGTCACCCTCGACTCACACCAACCGCAGGGGGTACAGGCCCGACTGAGGACTTAACTGAGACACAATCCAGTAACACACACACAACCTGAATTGCAAACCAAGGCTTACACGAAGTAATAAAACTTCACTTTGGCATTCAGGGGCAACTTCCCGTAGGAGTGTGGTACCCCACTTTTGGCAATTTTGAGGAAATTAAAACATTTTAGGAAAATTGTACCCTGGCAGCATTGTAAATAGCCTTCGGTACATCAAAACGGAGTGAATCCGGAAGATCGCGGGGATTCTCGAGGGATCTTGTAGAATCTAGGATTTGGGGTGCAGCAGTAAGGACAGGCACCACCCTCCCTGCGAGCTCTGCAGTTAGGATCCCTGCGACGCAAGGCGCAAAACCCGCCTTCGGAGGGTGCGTCCGCGGCGGTAGGGAAATCCTCCATAATTAGGTCAACCCTCGGGCGCCTTGACCAAGTTAGGGTCTCGTTGGAAAGAGCTCAACGCACTGATTCCAACGAGTCCAAGAACGCTTGGAACGGATGAGGACTTAGGGAGTTATCACTATTGGAAGATAAGGAGACGGTCGCCTTCGGCGGAAGGAGTTCGCCACCGGCGGGAATTCCGCCTACGCGGAAGGGGGAATCAAGTTTTGTCCTATGCGCGGACGAAGGCGTTCGCCTGTGCACAGGCGAAGTAGGGTTTGGCGAGGCGCGAAGTCCGCCTACGCACAGGCGTTCGCCTGTGCACAGGCGCTTCGGCGTCGGCGGAAAATCCGCCTTTGGCCCTAGAAATGCGCCTTGTGAGGTAGAAAGTGTACGGCGCCTTCCGCGCCAGCGCGGCGCCGCGGACGAGCAAGGAGCCGCCAGAGTAATCAAATCTGTACGGACCATGCGGACGGGACGGGTGGATGCGCTCTTGGACGGACGGAGTTGCGGCGGCGGAAGCGCCGACGAAGAGACAAGGAACGGACAGACTGGACGGAGACGGCTGACCACGGTCAACGCCTTCCGCGCCAGCGCGACGCCGCGCACGGAATTCGCCTGCGCACAGGCGAGCGCCTGTGCACAGGAGGATGAAGTTCCGCGCCGGCGGAGAATCCGCCGAGGAGTCTGCCTGCGCACAGGCAGGAGTTGAACTTTTGTCCGACATGCGGACACACGCGTCAAGGCAGAAGGGGATTGGCCGAGGGGCGGTACGAACAAGTGTACCGCGCAAGGCGGAAAACTCGCCTTCGGCGCTGCGCTCCCATGTCCGCGGGGTAATACGCTCGCGGAGTTCAAATCCGCCAATTCGAGCGTGAGAGTTTAATCGGCGACGGCGGAGCGTGAAGCCGCGCGTGAGAGCGGAGACCGTTCCAGCGTAGAGCCGGCGCGGCCATCAAGTGAGACGTCCTGTGGTACCCCACTTTTGGCGATTTTGAGGAAATTAAAACATTTTTGGAAAACTGTACCCTGGCAGCATTGTAAATAGCCTTCGGTACATCAAAACGGAGTGAAACCGGAAGATCGCGGGGATTCTCGAGGGATCTTGTAGAATCTGGGATTTGGGGTGCAGCAGTAAGGACAGGCACCACCCTCCCTGCGAGCTCTGCAGTTAGGACCCCTACGACGCAAGGCGTAAAACCCGCCTTCGGAGGTTGCGTCCGCGGCTGTAGGGAAACCCTCCATAATTAGTTCAACCCTCGGGCGCCTTGACCAAGTTAGGGTCCCGTTGGAAAGAGCTCGACGCACTGATTCCAACGAGTCCAAGAACGCTTGGAACGGATGAGGACTTAGGGAGTTATCGCTATTGGAAGAAACGGAGGCGGTCGCCTACGGCGGAAAGAGTTCGCCACCGGCGCGAATTCCGCCTACGCGGAAGGGGGAATCAAGTTTTGTCCTATGCGCGGACGAAGGCGTTCGCCTGTGCA
This sequence comes from Marchantia polymorpha subsp. ruderalis, assembly GCA_037833965.1. NCBI lineage: Eukaryota > Viridiplantae > Streptophyta > Marchantiopsida > Marchantiales > Marchantiaceae > Marchantia > Marchantia polymorpha. The sequence goes on from AP031357.1 coordinate 4,361,081, forward strand.
CAGGCGAAGTAGGGTTAGGGGAGGCGCGAAGTCCGCCTACGCACAGGCGCTCGCCTGTGCACAGGCGCTTCGGCGTCGGCGGAAAATCCGCCTTGGGCCCTAGAAATGCGCCTTGTGAGGTAGAAAGTGTACGGCGCCTTCCGCGCCAGCGCAGCGCCGCGTACGGCGGAAGAGCCGCCAGAGTAATCAAATCGGTACGGACCATGCGGACGGGACGGGTGGATGCGCTCTTGGACGGACGGAGTTGCGGCGGCGGAAGCGCCGACGAAGAGACAAGGAACGGACAGACTGGACGGAGACGGTTGACCACGGTCAACGCCTTCCGCGCCAGCGCGACGCCGCGCACGGAATTCGCCTGCGCACAGGCGATCGCCTGTGCACAGGAGGATGAAGTTCCGCGCCGGCGGAGCATCCGCCGAGGCTCCTGCCTGCGCACAGGCAGGAGTTGAACTTTTGTCCGACATGCGGACACACGCGTCAAGGCAGAGGGGGATTGGCCGAGGGGCGGTACGAACAAGTGTACCGCGCAAGGCGGAAAACTCGCCTTCGGCGCTACGCCCCCATGTCCGCGGGGTAATACGCTCGCGGAGTTCAAATCCGCCAATTCGAGCGTGAGAGTTTAATCGACGACGGCGGAGCGTGAAGCCGCGCGTGAGAGCGAAGACCGTTCCAGCGTACAGCCGGCGCGGCCATCAAGTGAGACGTTCTTCACGAGCAAGAGCCGACCATGACCTTCGACCGGGCGGCGGAGAACGTCCCATTCTTGAATTCGCGATTCCAATCTCTTGTGCGCGCTGCGCGCATCCATCTGCTGGCTGCTGAACATTCTCGACGTCGTCGCACAGGAGATTTCTTGTTGATTGAAGGAGAAGTGAATGCGCGTGATTTGGAATTGAGGGCGATTAGAGTTTGCCGAGAGAGAAAGAAGCCCGGGCGGTGCGGAAGTAGAATGAGCAGGCGAGCGAACCCCAGGAACGCAATGACGAGACCGAGCAGATTGCGGATGGTGCCACTTCGCCTACCACAGAACGGGCTGCGCGCTTTCGAGGAGCGCTTAATAGCAAGAAAGCTCGATTTCTTGCTATGGGGATGGAATTACATGTGTGCGAATATGGTGCGCGAGTGGCTAGAGCCACAGGGACCACCCTCGCGCGGATTGCGTCCGCATGTTGATCGGTGGACAGTCCAAGATTGGGCGCAGGCGTTGGGAAGATGTGCTGGCATGCCAGGGCATCTCCTTTTCGACAGTGAGAGCATCAAGGTGACCAAGCAGGAAGAGGCGCAATTTGTGGAGCTGTTCAAGACCGGGAGGTCTACCAAGAATGGGTACAGGACCCGTGATTACAAGGATCGATTTCGCCGGACTTTGTCCGCGGCGCTGATGCAATTACTGCAGCCGCACCGCGCCTGCTACATCACATTGTGGCAGGTCTCTTTAGTGGAGTGCGTCATCGAGGGAACTCCAATTCACTGGGCGAGCATCCTGCACAGGGTGATGCGACAGCACGCGTTTGAGGAGAAGGGGGGAACTCTAAACCATCTCTCTCCTTTCCTCATCAATTTTTATCGACAACGGAATTGTTTGACAGCGGCGGAGCTTGAACATTTTCCGCCATTGTCCATCGACCATCCCGGGAAGTATGTGCGGGAGAATGAGGTCGACACTGATGCAGAGGAGTCACCGACTTCTACCCCATCAAGACGGAGGGACGAAGGGAGTCACACTCCTGCAGCACGAGTGCCGCGGAAGCGGCGATGGAGGGAAGAGTCTGAAGAGGAGCAGCATCAAGAACCCTCTGCTCCCATTCGACCGCGGCCGCTGTGCGAGTCATACAGCCGGCCGAAGCAGAAGGCACGCAGACTGGTGTTACCAGCCGACAGTGCGGACACGGCGACGATTGCGACGGAGAAAGGAAGTGCGTCGCCAGAGAAGCATGAGGAAGCGCGGACGACCGCAGGAGCGACGGGCCACGCTGCCACTTCGACGGGAGAGAGGCCGCCTACGGGCCAAGGGCCTCCGGAGTTACCACGTGCGATGCGGACAGATGTTCCGTTTGCGCACAGACGAGCCTCCGCGGACAGGCGATCACAAGTGGACGTGGATCTACGCTTACGCGTGGGAAGGAGCAGTCCGCCTGTGCACAGGCGCTCACCTGTGCACAGGTCGCCTGTGCACAGGACACCTCCACACGTGCCGCCTGTGCACAGGCAAGAATCACCCCCGTTCCAACGTAGGAAGGGGAAGGAGCCGGCGGAAGAACCGCCTACGAGACACCGGCCCTCGGGGCCAGACCCTCCGGCGCACCACGCGCCGCAATTTGCGCCTTCGGCGCCAGGGCCTTCGAGCCGAGGAGATACGAGCAGGGAGCGTGCGGAGGCCGCACCATCGGCGGGAAGTCCGCCGATAGATGCGCCTTCGGCGGTAGGGCCTATAGGCCAAGGGACATCGGGCGAGCGGCCCCCGGCCATGTCGCCTTCGGCGATGGATGTCCGCGGCGCTATGCCTGCGGCGGACAAGGCGCCGGCAATTGCGCTTGCGCACGGGCCGGGCACAGCCCCCACGGACCGATCAAGGGAGCAGCAACAGACGGAGGAGCGGAGTGACTGTCCGCGGGATGAAATTTCGATGCGCGATGCGCAATCAAACCCCGCGCAGCCACCCTCCGCTCGATCGCCTTCGGCGGCGGGCGACGGCGGCAGAGAGGACGCGGTAGACAACCAACAAGCGAGCGACGGGGATGCCGCACGGGTACATTCGCCTTCCGCCTTAGACATTTTGGCGACGAGCAGCGAGGCTGCAGCCGTGCCTTCGCAGGCAGCACACGTCGATGACGTGCAGCCCCACTCGGGGCAGTCGCCGACGCAATCAATGGCGACTGAAATTCTCCACTCGGATGATGACGACGGAGGCTCCACGGAAGAAATGTCAGGAGCAGAAGACACCGAGGAGGAGGAGGAGGAAATTGTTGGAGCGCCGGCGGCGGCGCTCTCTGAGCAGGTGATTCCGTTGCTGAAGTACTTGGATCGCAAGGTCGATAAATACGCCGACCCACTCCAGCCGGGATCTTACATCGAGTTAGTGCGCAGGCGGACTCGCACTAAAGTCCACACCAGCAAGCTGTTAGCTAGAGTGGACCAGGAGTTGAGGGAATTGAAGGAGAAGCATGCATGCTTGTGGGGTCAGTACAAACTTAATCAGAAATTCTACAAGCACTCCGAGAAGATGAAGGATGAGAAACTGGACGAGCTCACCAAGGAGCAGGTGAAGGTCAAGGAAGCACTCATTTCTAAGCAGGCCCAGAATCGGATTTTGTCAGAGGAGCTTGTGCGACAGACGCGGTTGTTGGAACAATGTCAGCTCGCACGGCAGGCGGATGAAGAGTTAATCCGCGGGTTACAGTCAGAGTGTGGCGAATTGAGAGCGCAACGTGCTGAAGCCGAATCGCAATTAGTGATAATTGAAGAGGATCGCAGGAAGGAGGCGGATCGCACGAAGGTGGAGACGGCGAGGCGTGTCGCCCACTGTCTCAAGGGCTACGCCCACTGGGAAGTGAAGGCGCAGGAGAAACTCACACTGCGTGAGTTTGAATTGCGCGCAGCCGGGTTGTTGTCAGGCGACAGTAGGAGTCGGCGGAAGGTAGCAAAGAAGCTCGATGCCTTTCTGTCGAAGGCACAGGATACCATGTCCGCCCTCGAAGTGGAGGTGTCCGCGGCGTTGCAGCGTTTGGGACTGCGCAGTCGAGCGGAAGATTGGCAGGGTAGGGAGTTAGTGCGCGGCAGTCGGCCGCGCAGGAGACGTAGTACAGGTTCCGCGGAGTGTAGTGTAGCGTGGTTCCGTGCAGGCGTGTAGCGTAGTGCGGTGTAGTGCTAGTTAGGACTTAGAAGGTATAAAATAGTTCCAGGCGTTTTGCCTGGGGTTCTTTCCCATCAGAAGTGCAGATCAGGAACCCATTTCCTTTGCGTGTTTGTGTCCTTGAGTTCTGTCACCACGCAGGAGGAGTTACAACTTAGCGTTCCGCATTTTGTAGCTGAAGGCCTTCGGCCGAATGTTCAGAGCTAGTACAATGGTTAGAGACTTGAGTAGTTCGGATCTGCACCTGCGGGTGACTGCCGATGCTCAGAGCCAGTGACTAGTTAGATACTTGAACAGTTTCGCCCCTACACCTTCGAGTGTTTCTTTCTGATTGTACTCCTTTGGGATTTTTCCCCTTAATGCCAAAGTGAAGTTTTGTTACTTCGTGTAAGCCTTGGTTGTGAATTCAGGTTACGCTGCAGCAGGTGCCTTCAGGGTAACCCCTGTAGTATTTCTGGGAATGACAAGTGCCTGAGAATTCAAACTCTTCAATAGACTGTTGTTGTGTTACTGGAATGTTTCACAGTGAGTCCTTTAGTGTGGACCTGTGTTCTCTGCGCGTTTTGTGAGTTGAGAGTGTTGTTCACCGCGTATGAGTGACTTCGATCCGAAGTAGGCAGTCCAAACCGGGTTTCCTACGCTAGCAGCAAGCTAGCGGAAGTGTTGTAAAAGCCGGAGTTGGGAGTCACTACCCGCAGCTTCGCTGAGTGTGCTCGCGAGAGACTTTCCCCCTGAAATCCTGAAGTAGAGGTCCTAACGGATCTCTGGGTTGTGTTTTTGTAGTTTCAGGTGTGTGTGTGTGTGTGTGTGTGTGTGTGTGTTACGCTGCACTGTGCGACCTCCGAGTGCGCTCCGAGTGGACACTTGCAGTATTTCTGGGAGTGACAGTTGCCTGAGAATTCAAACTCCTCAATAGTCTGTTAAAACGTGACACTTTGTACCCTGTGTGTTCCTCTGTCCCTGTGGGTTCGACCTTTCTACCACTATATTGCAGTTTTAGCCTTTAGTGGGTTATTACACGTCCTCCACGAGCAAGAGCCGACCATGACCTTCGACCGGGCGGCGGAGAGCGTCCCATTCTTGAATTCGCGATTCCAATCTCGTGTGCGCGCTGCGCGCATCCATCTGCTGGCTGCTAAACATTCTCGACGTCGCCGCACAGGGGATTTCTTGGTGATTGAGGGAGAAGTGAGTGCGCGGGATTTGGAATTGAGGGCGATTAGAGTTTGCTGAGAGAGAAAGGAGCTCGGGCGGTGCGGAAGTAGAATGAGCGGGCGAGTGAACTCCAGGAACGCAATGACGAGACCGGGCAGATTGCGGATGGTGCCACTTCGCCTACCACAGAACGGGCTGCGCGCTTTCGAGGAGCGCTTAATAGCAAGAAAGCTCGATTTCTTGCTATGGGGATGGAACTACATCTGTGCGAATATGGTGCGCGAGTGGCTAGAGCCACAGGGACCACCCTCGCGCGGATTGCGTCCGCATGTTGATCGGTGGACAGTCCAAGATTGGGCGCAGGCATTGGGAAGATGTGCCGGCATGCGAGGGCATCTCCTTTTCGACAGTGAGAGCATCAAGGTGACCAAGCAGGAAGAGGCGCAATTTGTGGAGCTGTTCAAGACCGGGAGGTCTACCAAGAATGGGTACAGGACCCGTGATTACAAGGATCGATTTCGCCGGACTTTGTCCGCGGCGCTGATGCAATTACTGCAGCCACACCGCGCCTGCTACATCACATTGTGGCAGGTCTCTTTTGTGGAGTGCGTCATCGAGGGAACTCCAATTCACTGGGCGAGCATCCTGCACCGGGTGATGCGACAGCACGCTTTTGAGGAGAAGGGGGGAACTCTAAACCATCTCTCTCCTTTCCTCATCAATTTTTATCGACAGCGGAATTGTTTGACAGCGGCGGAGCTTGAGCATTTTCCGCCGTTGTCCGTCGACCATCCCGGGAAGTATGTGCGGGAGAATGAGGTCGACACTGATGCAGAGGAGTCACCGACTTCTACCCCATCAAGGCGGAGGGACGAAGGGAGAAACACTCCTGCAGCACGAGTGCCGCGGAAGCGGCGATGGAGAGAAGAGTCCGAAGAGGAGCAGCATCAAGAACCCTCTGCTCCCATTCGACCGCGGCCGTTGTATGAGTCATACAGCCGGCCGAAGCAGAAGGCACGCAGACTGGTGTTACCAGCCAACAGTGCGGACACGGCGACGATTGCGACGGAGAAAGGAAGTGCGTCGCCAGAGAAGCATGAGGAAGCGCGGACGACCGCAGGAGCAGCGGACCACGCTGCAGCCTCGACGGGAGAGAGGCCGCCTACGGGCCAAGGGCCTCCGGAGTTACCACGTGCGTTGCGGACAGATGTTCCGTTTGCGCACAGACAAGACTCCGCGGACGGACGAGCCTCCGCGGACAGGCGATCACAAGAGGACGTAGATCTACGCTTACGCGTGGGAAGGAGCAGTCCGCCTGTGCACAGGCGCTCGCCTGTGCACAGGTCGCCTGTGCACAGGACACCTCCACACGTGCCGCTTGTGCACAGGCAGGAATCACCCCCGTTCCAACGTAGGAAGGGGAAGGAGCCGGCGGAAGAGCCGCCTACGAGACACCGGCCCTCGGGGCCAGACCCTCCGGCGCACCACGCGCCGCAATTTGCGCCTTCGGCGCCAGGGCCTTCGAGCCGAGGGGATACGAGCAGGGAGCGTGCGGAGGCCGCACCATCGGCGGGTAGTCCGCCGATAGATGCGCCTTCGGCGGTAGGGCCTATAGGCCAAGGGACATCGGGCGAGCGGCCCCCGGCCATGTCGCCTTTGGCGATGGATGTCCGCGGCGCTACGCCTGCGGCGGACAAGGCGCCGGCATTTGCGCCTGCGCACAGGCCAAGCACAGCCCCCACGGACCGATCAAGGGAGCAGCAACAGACGGAGGAGCGGAGTGACTGTTCGCGGGATGAAATTTCGATGCGCGATGCGCAATCAAACCCCGCGCGGCCACCCTCCGCTCGATCGCCTTCGGCGGCGGGCGTCGGCGGCAGAGAGGACACGGTAGACGACCAACAAGCGAGCGGCGGGGATGCCGCACGGGCACATTCGCCTACCGCCTTAGACATTTTGGCGAAGAGCAGCGAGGCTGCAGCCGTGCCTTCGCAGGCAGCACACGTCGACGACGTGCAGCCCCACTCGGGTCAGTCGCCGACGCAATCAATGGCGACTGAAATTCTCCACTCGGATGATGACGACGGAGGCTCCACCGAAGAAATGTCAGGAGCAGAGGACACCGAGGAGGAGGAGGAGGAAATTGTTGGAGCGCCGGCGGCGGCGCTCTCTGAGCAGGTGATTCCGTTGCTGAGGTACTTGGATCGCAAGGTCGATAAATACGCCGACCCACTCCAGCCGGGATCTTACATCGAGTTAGTGCGCAGGCGGACTCGCACTAAAGTCCACACCAGCAAGCTGTTAGCTAGAGTGGACCAGGAGTTGAGGGAATTGAAGGAGAAGCATGCATGCTTGTGGGGTCAGTATAAACTTAATCAGAAATTCTACAAGTACTCCGAGAAGGTGAGGGATGAGAAACTGGACGAGCTCACCAAGGAGCAGGTGAAGGTCAAGGAAGCACTAATTTCTGAGCAGGCCCAGAATCGGATTTTGTCAGAGGAGCTCGTGCGACAGACGCGGTTGTTGGAACAATGTCAGCTCGCACGGCAGGCGGATGAGGAGTTAATCCGCAGGTTACAGTCAGAGTGTGGCGAATTGAGAGCGCAACGTGCTGAGGCCGAATCGCAATTAGTGATAATTGAAGAGGATCGCAGGAAGGAGGCAGATCGCACGAAGGTGGAGACGGCGAGGCGTGTCGCCCACTGTCTCAAGGGCTACGCCCACTGGGAAGTGAAGGCGCAGGAGAAACTCACACTGCGTGAGTTTGAACTTCGCGCAGCCGGGTTGTTGTCAGGCGACAGTAGGAGTCGGCGGAAGGTAGCAAAGAAGCTCGATGCTTTTCTGTCGAAGGCGCAGGATACCATGTCCGCCCTCGAAGTGGAGGTGTCCGCGGCGTTGCAACGATTGGGACTGCGCAGTCGAGCGGAAGATTGGCAGGGTAGGGAGTTAGTGCGCGGCAGTCCGCCGCGCAGGAGACGTAGCACAGGTTCCGCGGAGTGTAGTGTAGCGTGGTTCCGTGCAGGCGTGTAGCGTAGTGCAGTGTAGTGCTAGTTAGGACTTAGAAGGTATAAAATAGTTCCAGGCGTTTTGCCTGGGGTTCTTTCCCATCAGAAGTGCAGATCAGGAACCCATTTCCTTTGCGTGTTTGTGTCCTTGAGTTCTGTCACCACGCACGAGGAGTTACAACTTAGCGTTCCGCATTTTGTAGCTGAAGGCCTTCGGCCGAATGTTCAGAGCTAGTACATTGATTAGAGACTTGAGTAGTTCGGAACTGCACCTGCGGGTGACTGCCGATGCTCAGAGCCAGTGACTAGTTAGATACTTGAACAGTTTCGCCCCTACACCTTCGAGTGTTTCTTTCTGATTGTACTCCCTTGGGATTTTTCCCCTGAATGCCAAAGTGAAGTTTTGTTACTTTGTGTAAGCCTTGGTTGTAAATTCAGGCTACGCTGCAGCAGGTGCCTTGAGGGTAACCCCTGTATTCTGGGAATGACAAGTGCCTGAGAATTCAAACTCTTCAATAGACTGTTGTTGTGTTACTGGAATGTTTCAAAGTGAGTCCTTCAGTGCGGACCTGTGTTCTCTGCGCGTTTTGTGAGTTGAGAGTGTTGTTCACCGCGTAGGAGTGACTTCGATCCGAAGTAGGCAGTCCAAACCGGGTTTCCTACACTAGCAGCAAGCTAGTGGAAGTGTTGTAAAAGCCGGAGTTGGAAGTCACTGCCCGCAGCTTTGCCGAGTGTACTCTTGAGAGACTTTCCCCCTGAAATCTTGAAGTAGAGGTCCTAACGGATCTCTGGGTTGTGTTTCTGTAGTTTCAGGTGTGTGTGTGTGTGTGTGTTACGCTGCACTGTGCGACCTCCGAGTGCGCTCCGAGTGGACACTTGCAGTATTTCTGGGAGTGACAGTCGCCTGAGAATTCAAACTCATCAATAGTCTGTTAAACGTGACACTTTGTACCCTGTGTGTTCCTCTGTCCCTGTGGGTTCGACCTTTCTACCACTATATTGCAGTTTTAGCCTTTAGTGGGTTATTACATAAGAAGCCGACAACTTCTTTTTGGCGCCGCTGCCGGGGACAGTTGCGTCAACACCAGGGTTTTTACGAGCAGCCATGCTCGGTGAATGTCGACTGGAGCTAGCGGGAGCAACCTAAGTGCGAGAGCTGTCCGCAGGTTCCGACGAGATTCAGAGAAGGCCGTGGAAGAGACACGGCGTCAAAACAAGAAAACACCAAAAAGAGTACCTAAGCCTAGTTCGGCCGACATCCTTGGGGAACCTACCCCCGGCGACTCGGAACCAAACTTGGTGCTTACAGTTCTACTAGATATTCCTTGCACGGACCCTCCTCGTGATTTAGAAACGACCGCCCGAGAACCGTCGACAGAACCACCGATGGCGGACGGACAAGCCAATGTGCGTGTGAGTTCAATTATGAACTCAATTAAATAATTAGCATTAGTTAGTATGATATATTAGGGACTTCAGACAAAGAAAAGAAAAGAAAAATTATTTAATAGAGTAGTAGTAGGTTAGTAGTAGTTAGTAACGTAAGTAGACGTAGATTATTTATGGAATGTATCTGTTAAGTATCAAGAACGGGCCTGGCAAGAGAGACGTCGCAGGTGAAGGACGAGGAGGAAAGGCGGAGGGCAGAGGGTCTCCGGACCATTGAGAAGGAGAAAGATGGAGAGAAAGAGAGGGAGCGGGATAAAATACGGGATAAGGATAGGGAGCGAGAGAAGGAAAGGGAGAAAATTCGCGAGAAGGAGAAGCTGAAGTCTAAAGAGAAAGATCGAGATTCCGAGAAGAAGAAGGATAGGGCAAAGGACCCAGAGAAGGAAAAAGATGGTAGAATCAGAGACCACGACAGGGATAGAGGGAAGGAACATGAACGAGAAAAGGAGAGGGTGAAGGATTTAGACAGAGAAAGGGATAAGGAGAGAGACAGAGGTGGGGACAAGGACAAGAAAAAAGAGAAGGATCGATCTAAGAAAGACAGAGACAAAGACAGGGACAAGGAGAGAGAACAAGAGGAGAAGGATCGTCAGAAGTCGCGATTAAAGGAGAAAGACCGTGGAAGAGATCATGAACGGGACAGGGATGGAAGAGAAAAAGAGCGAGATCATGAGCGAGGATAATTCAGAGAGTGAGGATGAGGAGGAAGAGCAAGAGGAAGACGGGGGAGAGGACAAGGTCACGGAGGGTTCTGCAAGAGTGTGCTGGATTAATTCGGAAGAATCAACGGAGAAACTAGGGGACATTCAAGTGGTGGATCGAGCGTTTTTGCACGGGGATATTGTGGCGAAGGCAAATGATCCGTTGGGGCAGACAGGAACAGTGGTGTGACGTCTTTGTCGGGGTTAGTCTCGAGAACAGTCGAGTGAGTGAGAGCGCGAGAGTGAGTCGGTGAGTGAGTGCTAGATGGGGATCGGCTGACATGGAAACTTGGTTCGATGAGAAGGAAATGGTAGGCTGAGGTGTACGCCGTGTGCAATGTCGTCCCGGTGTTGTGCACGAATGGTGGCTGTACCTAGATCGAAGGAGCTCGGATCAGAGGATGAGTGGTTGATGATAACTTCTACGGGCCGGTACAAGAGATGGAGCTCGTTGATGGGATCGTAAAGCGGAAGTGGCTGTAGAGTGTCTTGGTACTGTCTTTTTGTTACATGTGTTGTTTGGAGGCCAGTACACGGTCAGGGTTGGTCTAATTTCACGGTGAGCTCCTTAAAGGACTAGACAACGGAGTGCCTGCGGGCCGGGCAAGTGGTGAGACCTAGTTTGCTCACCAGAGGAGAGGACATTGTGAGGATACGATGCCGGTATGGGTCATTCTTTTGGTGGCCGGAGTTCTCATAGTCGCAGCGTTTGTCCTTGTGATTGCTATTCATATTCTGGACGTACACGCTGAACAGCAATGTGCCCACCTTCATGATCTCACTCAGCGCTCCTTGCAGCAAAACCAAATTCCCAGTCCTTATCAGTACCGTGGTGGAGAATCGCAACTTTGTTGCGTTTGTGGCAGTGTGCGATTTCGTCGTTCTCAGACAAGTAGTGGAAACAACTCGTTATCACGATCGAAAAGCAGTTCTAGAACAGGATCGGCCGGGGGCCTCTTGCAGCCACTAGTGGATGCAGCCTGTGGGAAGACGTCTTTGGGTTCGGGATCTATAGAATTCTTATCTGGACTCTCTAGTAGACGACACGGAATGGCGAGTGGTCTGCAAGGGGGTTGGTTCAATGCTCGCAATCTCTTCAAGAAATCTTCAGGCAGTCGGGAGTCCCAGAAAAAAATCAGATGCAGAAACTACACAAGATTTTGTGTCGCTGGCAGCCGCAGCGTCTTCAGCGTCTTCGGGGAGCTCGAGTTCAGCTGCAGCTTTCGCTTCCGCTAGTCGGACTGTAGGGGGATCTGGTTCTAGTTCTATGACCACAATCACAGCAACAATTACAACCACTAGCGCTCCTTCGAGTATTTCTCCGTCTACAAATGCTGGAACACAGGCTTCGGGTAGTCATGGAACTGACGAAGCGACTTACAAGCCAGCTTCTCAACGAAGACTCGTGCTAGAAATTCTGATGTCTCCATCAGGCACACTTGATGGTCAAGGAGGTTCTATACCCCGGCCCACGGGAGTAAGACTAAAATTAGAGACGAATGCTAGTTTAGAAAGCCTGGCAAGCCTTGCGGCTGCAGCGTCCTCTGGTGTGGCTAGTTCTCACCAGCCTCCGGAAGCAGACTCGGAAGCAGGTCTCTCTACAGCGGGAATTTCTACAGCAGCAGCGTCCGCCTGCTGTCCAGTGCCTGCAGATTGATTTAAACGTCAGCAAGGAGGGTAGTTTTCCAGGAGGATACGGTTCCTCGTGTAGGGCCTCTGGTACAGTTGTCAAATCAGGCAACGTCCAGGCAGATGCTGGCAGCCTCGAATACGGCTACAGATGCTGATTCTGAGGACAGGAATTCCAGTGCTTTTGCAGACCCTTTCACAACACTGGAGGATGAGCAGACTCAATCGTCAGCAGATGACAAGCAAAGGTTTGAGGGTCAGCGTGGTCACTTACCAAACTTCGAAGACTTGGATAGATAATGTGGATAAGGTTGGATAGGATAGGGTGCCAGGTGTTACTTTGGTTGTAACTCCCTGGATTTCCGGGGTGCCTCGGAGGAGGCTCCGTGTTGCTTATAAGGCAGCTCCGTGTTGCTTATAGGGCAGTCTCGTGTTGGTGTTTGGAGATTCGACTTTGAGAGAGTAGGAACGGGGCTATAGCCTCAGTGTGGGTTGTCGTGGATTCATAGTGTAGGAACTGAGCGCGGCTCTCTTTACAGTTGGTTTCTGATGGCTTTGGGATTCATGTACTTTGGTTAGTTGGTGTGAGTGGAGGCAAGGTGTAGGAGAAGAGCTGCATCCTCAACAGTGAGGGTTGTGTGGATTCAGAAAAGAACTCTCAAAATTTGAAGCCTTAATAGTGGTGCTTCATGGGGTTGGGTAAGAGAATGGAGAGTTGTGGTGGCTAAGGTAGATATATGTGCAGGCTTGGACCCCCACCCGGACTACAACGCTAAGGGTGGGAGATAAAAGCTCACATAAATGGTGCGTCTGCCGGGAGCCAAGTGGGTGAAAGTTCTGAAATTGGAAGTCAAGGATGGAGAGAGGAGTAAGAGGTGAGTAAACCGTTTCTTATTTCTATTGTTTTCAATTATATGGTGAAGAAGCTTGCTGAACTTTATTTTCGGTTGGTGAATGGGAATATCAAAAAGTTGCTTGTGAAGATGGTTGTGAAGTCCAGGTTTCAGTTTTACAGATTGAATTGATGTTCTGTTAGGTGCAGTTCTATACTAGTACTTTATTTTATTTGAATGAATGGGAATATCGATAAATTGCTTTGTGAGGATGGCTGTGAACTGCAGGTTTGAATTTCATTTTTTTGGATTTGATGTTCAGTTAGATGCTGTTCTAGTCTAGTACGCTTAGCAATGAGTTGGCTGCATGGATTATGTGGGATTTGGGTGTTTAGATAAGGACGGTTGACTAGTCTGTAAATGCAAGGTAGTACAAGATCCCATAAACCAAATCTAGAAGTAGGGTTGGGAAAGATTGCACGTAAAACTAGGCTACAAAAAAATAGTGAACCTGAAAAAGAGAGTGAGATAAGTATAGAAGTGTTTTTGGACATAGATACTTCTGATAGTCTGCTCTCAGAAAATTCAAAAATTAAGACTACATTGGAGGGTGAGGTACTTCTTTCCAACGAATTTCCAGAGACTGACAGTAGGAGCACAAAGAAACCTGTAGAAGTTGATAGAGAAACAAAAGTAGAATTCTCACCTATCATGAATCGTGATGGAGAGGGGGAGATCCCCCCTCCCATCTCACCCATTGATCCGTTGGTTAGACCAAGAGGTCTTCCAATCTTAGTTCCTCAGAACTTGGCACCATTAAACATGCCATCCAACCTTCCTAAGTTCTGGGGGTCTAAAGACGAAGATCCATCAAGACATATGGAGAGATACGTCGAAAAATTAGCCAGCTCACTCATTACAGAATCTGGTTATTGCTTGGTCTGGTTTCCTTCCACTTTGGAAGGCGAAGCCTATGAGTGTGTGGTACCCCACTTTTGGCAATTTTGAGGAAATTAAAACATTTTTGAAAAACTGTACCCTGGCAGCATTGTGAATAGCCTTCGGTACATCAAAACAGAGTGAATCCGGAAGATCGCGGGGATTCTCGAGGGATCTTGTAGAATCTGGGATTTGGGGTGCAGCAGTAAGGACAGGCACCACCCTCCCTGCGAGCTCCGCAGTTAGGACCCCTACGACGCAAGGCGCAAAACCCGCCTACGGAGGTTGCGTCCGCGGCTGTAGGGAAACCCTCCATAATTAGGTCAACCCTCGGGCGCCTTGACCAAGTTAGGGTCCCGTTGGAAAGAGCTCGACGCACTGATTCCAACGAGTCCAAGAACGCTTGGAACGGATGAGGGCTTAGGGAGTTATCACTATTGGAAGAAACGGAGGCGGTAGCCTACGGCGGAAAGAGTTCGCCACCGGCGCGAATTCCGCCTACGCGGAAGGGGGAATCAAGTTTTGTCCTATGCGCGGACGAAGGCGTTCGCCTGTGCACAGGCGCTTCGGCGTCGGCGGGAAATCCGCCTTGGGCCCTAGAAATGCGCCTTGTGAGGTAGAAAGTGTACGGCGCCTTCCGCGCCAGCGCAGCGCCGCGTACGGCGGAAGAGCCGCCAGAGTAATCAAATCGGTACGGGCCATGCGGACGGGACGGGTGGATGCGCTCTTGGACGGACGGAGTTGCGGCGGCGGAAGCGCCGACGAAGAGACAAGGAACGGACAGACTGGACGGAGACGGCTGACCACGGTCAACGCCTTCCGCGCCAGCGCAGCGCCGCGCACGGAATTCGCCTGCGCACAGGCGAACGCCTGTGCACAGGAAAATGTTCAAGTTCCGCGCCGGCGGAGCATCCGCCGAGGCTCCTGCCTGCGCACAGGCAGGAGTTGAACTTTTGTCCGACATGCGGACACACGCGTCAAGGCAGAGGGGGATTGGCCGAGGGGCGGTACGAACAAGTGTACCGCGCAAGGCGGAAAACTCGCCTTCGGCGCTACGCCCCCATGTCCGCGGGGTAATACGCTCGCGGAGTTCAAATCCGCCAATTCGAGCGTGAGAGTTTAATCGACGACGGCGGAGCGTGAAGCCGCGCGTGAGAGCGAAGACCGTTCCAGCGTACAGCCGGCGCGGCCATCAAGTGAGACGTTCTTCGCGAGCAAGAGCCGACCATGACCTTCGACCGGGCGGCGGAGAACGTCCCATTCTTGAATTCGCGATTCCAATCTCTTGTGCGCGCTGCGCGCATCCATCTGCTGGCTGCTGAACATTCTCGACGTCGTCGCACAGGAGATTTCTTGTTGATTGAGGGAGACGTGAATGCGCGTGATTTGGAATTGAGGGCGATTAGAGTTTGCCGAGAGAGAAAGGCGCTCGGGCGGTGCGGAAGTAGAATGAGCGGGCGAGCGAACCCCAGGAACGCAATGACGAGACCGAGCAGATTGCGGATGGTGCCACTTCGCCTACCACAGAACGGGCTGCGCGCTTTCGAGGAGCGCTTAATAGCAAGAAAGCTCGATTTCTTGCTATGGGGATGGAACTACATCTGTGCGAATATGGTGCGCGAGTGGCTAGAGCCACAGGGACCACCCTCGCGCGGATTGCGTCCGCATGTTGATCGGTGGACAGTCCAAGATTGGGCGCAGGCGTTGGGAAGATGTGCTGGCATGCCAGGGCATCTCCTTTTCGACAGTGAGAGCATCAAGGTGACCAAGCAGGAAGAGGCGCAATTTGTGGAGCTGTTCAAGACCGGGAGGTCTACCAAGAATGGGTACAGGACCCGTGATTACAAGGATCGATTTCGCCGGACTTTGTCCGCGGCGCTGATGCAATTACTGCAGCCGCACCGCGCCTGCTACATCACATTGTGGCAGGTCTCTTTTGTGGAGTGCGTCATCGAGGGAACTCCAATTCACTGGGCGAGCATCCTGCACAGGGTGATGCGACAGCACGCGTTTGAGGAGAAGGGGGGAACTCTAAACCATCTTTCTCCTTTCCTCATCAATTTTTATCGACAGCGGAATTGTTTGACAGCGGCGGAGCTTGAACATTTTCCGCCATTGTCCATCGACCATCCCGGGAAGTATGTGCGGGAGAATGAGGTCGACACTGATGCAGAGGAGTCACCGACTTCTACCCCATCAAGACGGAGGGACGAAGGGAGACACACTCCTGCAGCACGAGTGCCGCGGAAGCGGCGATGGAGGGAAGAGTCTGAAGAGGAGCAGCATCAAGAACCCTCTGCTCCCATTCGACCGCGGCCGCTGTGCGAGCCATACAGCCGGCCGAAGCAGAAGGCACGCAGACTGGTGTTACCAGCCGGCAGTGCAGACACGGCGACGATTGCGACGGAGAAAGGAAGTGCGTCGCCAGAGAAGCATGAGGAAGCGCGGACGACCGCAGGAGCAGCGGGCCACGCTGCAACCTCGACGGGAGAGAGGCCGCCTACGGGCCAAGGGCCTCCGGAGTTACCACGTGCGATGCGGACAGATGTTCCGTTTGCGCACAGACGAGCCTCCGCGGACGGACGAGCCTCCGCGGACAGGCGATCACAAGTGGACGTGGATCTACGCTTACGCGTGGGAAGGAGCAGTCCGCCTGTGCACAGGCGCTCACCTGTGCACAGGTCGCCTGTGCACAGGACACCTCCACACGTGCCGCCTGTGCACAGGCAAGAATCACCCCCGTTCCAACGTAGGAAGGGGAAGGAGCCGGCGGAAGAACCGCCTACGAGACACCGGCCCTCGGGGCCAGACCCTCCGGCGCACCACGCGCCGCAATTTGCGCCTTCGGCGCCAGGGCCTTCGAGCCGAGGAGATACGAGCAGGGAGCGTGCGGAGGCCGCACCATCGGCGGGAAGTCTGCCGATAGATGCGCCTTCGGCGGTAGGGCCTATAGGCCAAGGGACAACGGGCGAGCGGCCCCCGGCCATGTCGCCTTCGGCGATGGATGTCCGCGGCGCTACGCCTGCGGCGGACAAGGCGCCGGCAATTACGCCTGCGCACGGGCCGGGCACAGCCCCCGCGGACCGATCAAGGGAGCAGCAACAGACGGTGGAGCGGAGTGACTGTCCGCGGGATGAAATTTCGATGCGCGATGCGCAATCAAACCCCGCGCAGCCACCCTCCGCTCGATCGCCTTCGGCGGCGGGCGACGGCGACAGAGAGAACGCGGTAGACCACCAACAAGCGAGCGACGGGGATGCCGCACGGGTACATTCGCCTTCCGCCTTAGACATTTTGGCGACGAGCAGCGAGGCTGCAGCCGTGCCTTCGCAGGCAGCACACGTCGATGACGTGCAGCCCCACTCGGGGCAGTCGCCGACGCAATCAATGGCGACTGAAATTCTCCACTCGGATGATGACGACGGAGGCTCCACGGAAGAAATGTCAGGAGCAGAAGACACCGAGGAGGAGGAGGAGGAAATTGTTGGAGCGCCGGCGGCGGCGCTCTCTAAGCAGGTGATTCCGTTGCTGAGGTACTTGGATCGCAAGGTCGATAAATACGCCGACCCACTCCAGCCGGGATCTTACATCGAATTAGTGCGCAGGCGGACTCGCACTAAAGTCCACACCAGCAAGCTATTAGCTAGAGTGGACCAGGAGTTGAGGGAATTGAAGGAGAAGCATGCATGCTTGTGGGGTCAGTACAAACTTAATCAGAAATTCTACAAGCACTCCGAGAAGATGAAGGATGAGAAACTGGACGAGCTCACCAAGGAGCAGGTGAAGGTCAAGGAAGCACTAATTTCTGAGCAGGCCCAGAATCGGATTTTGTCAGAGGAGCTCGTGCGACAGACGCGGTTGTTGGAACAATGTCAGCTCGCACGGCAGGCGGATGAGGAGTTAATCCGCAGGTTACAGTCAGAGTGTGGCGAATTGAGAGCGCAACGTGCTGAAGCCGAATCGCAATTAGTGATAATTGAAGAGGATCGCAGGAAGGAGGCGGATCGCACGAAGGTGGAGACGGCGAGGCGTGTCGCCCACTGTCTCAAGGGCTACGCCCACTGGGAAGTGAAGGCGCAGGAGAAACTCACACTGCGTGAGTTTGAATTGCGCGCAGCCGGGTTGTTGTCAGGCGACAGTAGGAGTCGGCGGAAGGTAGCAAAGAAGCTCGATGCCTTTCTGTCGAAGGCACAGGAAACCATGTCCGCCCTCGAAGTGGAGGTGTCCGCGGCGTTGCAGCGTTTGGGACTGCGCAGTCGAGCGGAAGATTGGCAGGGTAGGGAGTTAGTGCGCGGCAGTCGGCCGCGCAGGAGACGTAGTACAGGTTCCGCGGAGTGTAGTGTAGCGTGGTTCCGTGCAGGCGTGTAGCGTAGTGCAGTGTAGTGCTAGGTAGGACTTAGAAGGTATAAAATAGTTCCAGGCGTTTTGCCTGGGGTTCTTTCCCAAACTCAGAAGTATAGATCAGGAACCCATTTCCTTTGCGTGTTTGTGTCCTTGAGTTCTGTCACCACGCATGAGGAGTTACAACTTAGCGTTCCGCATTTTGTAGCTGAAGGCCTTCGGCCGAATGTTCAGAGCTAGTACATTGGTTAGAGACTTGAGTAGTTCGGATCTGCACCTGCGGGTGACTGCCGATGCTCAGAGCCAGTGACTAGTTAGATACTTGAACAGTTTCGCCCCTACACCTTCGAGTGTTTCTTTCTGATTGTACTCATTGGGATTTTTCCCCTGAATGCCAAAGTGAAGTTTTGTTACTTCGTGTAAGCCTTGGTTGTAAATTCAGGTTACGCTGCAGCAGGTGCCTTGAGGGTAACCCCTGTAGTATTTCTGGGAATGACAAGTGCCTGAGAATTCAAACTCTTCAATAGACTGTTGTTGTGTTACTGGAATGTTTCACAGTGAGTCCTTCAGTGCGAACCTGTGTTCTCTGCGCGTTTTGTGAGTTGAGAGTGTTGTTCACCGCGTAGGAGTGACTTCGATCCGAAGTAGCCAGTCCAAACCGGGTTTCCTACACTAGCAGCAAGCTAGTGGGAGTGTTGTAAAAGCCGGAGTTGGAAGTCACTGCCCGCAGCTTTGCCGAGTGTGCTCGCGAGAGACTTCCCCCCTGAAATCTTGAGTAGAGGTCCTAACGGATCTCTGGGTTGTGTTTCTGTAGTTTCAGGTGTGTGTGTGTGTGTGTTACGCTGCACAGTGCGACCTCCGAGTGCGCTCCGAGTGGACACTTGCAGTATTTCTGGGAGTGACAGTTGCCTGAGAATTCAAACTCCTCAATAGTCTGTTAAAACGTGACACTTTGTACCCTGTGTGTTCCTCTGTCCCTGTGGGTTCGACCTTTCTACCACTATATTGCAGTTTTAGCCTTTAGTGGGTTATTACATAAGAAGCCGACAACTTCTTTTTGGCGCCGCTGCCGGGGACAGTTGCGTCAACACCGGGGTTTTTACGAGCAGCCATGCTCGGTGAATGTCGACTGGGGCTAGCGGGAGCAACCTAAGTGCTAGAGCTGTCCGCAGGTTCCGACGAGATTCAGAGAAGGCCGTGGAAGAGACACGGCGTCAAAACAAGAAAACACCAAAAAGAGTACCTAAGCCTAGTTCGGCCGACATCCTTGGGGAACCTACCCCCGGCGACTCGGAACCAAACTTGGTGCTTACAGTTCTACTAGATATTCCTTGCACGGACCCGCCTCGTGAATTAGAAACGACCGCCCGAGAACCGTCGACAGACACACCGATGGCGGACGGACAAGCCAATGTGCGGCTACCTCAGCCGATTACTAAGCATTCCTACCCAAAGTATAAAGGGAGTGGGGATGACGACGATGCAGATTCATACATCAAGTTGTTCGAATCGGTGTCTATTGCCAATCGCGAGATCGCAGACGACGACCGACTAAGGATCTTTCCAAGCCTTCTGCGGAAGAAAGCGAGGAGTTGGTACAATCACGAGAGCATCGATCCGACTGGGTTGACAACATGGGCCCAGCTGAAGGAGAAGTTCCTTCGCCGCTTCCGCGAGCTCGGCTACGACAGCCGGGTTTTGACAAAGTTACGTAATTTGCAGCGAGAGAAGAAGGAGAGTCTGCGTGACTACACTGAGAGATTTCTGGACCTCCTGGACAGAATACCGAAAACAGGACCAGGGTCCCCTTTCTCGGTACAACAAGCTGTGGATTGGTACGTGACCGGTTTAACTCGGGAGATGGAGACTTTTTGCCGACGCAGCAAGTGCGACACTATTGAGGATGTGATTGCATCGGCAGAAGCCTTCGAAACTTCCACTCTCAACCGAAGAGGGAGAGAGAGACGGGAGTCGAAGGAGCGAAAACCGAAGGGAGGGCGAAGACGACGTAGAGGTATAACTCCGTCATCGGAGGAATCGTCTTCGGACGAGAACCGTTCCTCATCCGAAGAAGAGGAAACCTCATCGTCGGAGGAGGAGAAGAAGAGGAAGAAGCATGGGGCAGCGAAGAAAAAGGGCACCCGACGAGTGACTACGGACAGAGCGCCGGGAGACATAGCCTCGAAGATGGAGACCCTTGTGAAGGACTTCGCCGATCTCAAGGTTCAAGTGGTAGGCGGACATGATCGCCAAAAATCACCCGGGAGAGTGCGAGCGAACTTATGGTGTACTACGTGCGGGGCGGTGGGACATGCAAACACCGAGTGCCTTACCACCCGTCCGTCATATCCAGTCAACGCAGTAGAGTGGGCACAACCGTACTATGGAGAGCACCCCCAGTACTATGGAGAGGCTAGCGAAGAGACAGCCTACGCCGTCCAGTCGGTTCCTACCCCTACTGCAGTTTCAGCAATGCAAGTCCCATGATATATTCCGGTGGATCGGGCCACTACAGTACCCGTGAGGCGGAGAGCACCTCCAGGGACGTTTGACCCACCGCCACCGCGAGCTTGTTATAATTGCGGGGAAGTTGGACACTTCTCACCGCAGTGTCCCCATCCAAAAAGGCAAAACGATTATGCTCCGACATGTAGTAATTGCAAGAAGACCGGGCATACTGCGCCAGAGTGTGATCAGCCACCAGTCCCTCGGCCAGCGGTACGATTTGTGAACCCTCCTGCCAAGGAGGACGTCCAAGTTAACCAGGTCGAAGTAGGTTCAGACGGGGATGACGAAGACGAAGAATGGCCGGCTGAAGAGGTTATGTGCGCACGGGTCGAAACTCGTAGTTCCAAGAAATCGAAGGAGCAAGAGCGTGACACTCGCAAGCACGAACGGAGAACCGACGACCGGACGGGAAAAGGGAAGGAGAAGACATCCAGCAAGTCCGACTTGCGACCTGCACGGAAGTCTTCGGCTACGCGAGAGGCACCAGCAGTACGCCCCCAGACAGCAGTCGAGGACGAGCCAGTACGCTTGCTGAAACGAGACTATGCTCCGGATATCCGCAACGAGGTAACCAACCTGTTGAAGGAAGCGATCCGCACTCAAAAAGACCCACCGCGGCCAGACTTGACATCCTCCCTTGGGGCGAAGTTGGCAGCCACCGTGGAACCTCGCAGAGCGTCGCCGACCCCGGCGACCCAACGCGCCCACTATGACTTGGTCGAAGATCTCGGGAGTCGAAAAGTGAACATCACGTTCAAGCAGCTCTTGGAGGACAATAAGACGTATCGGAGAATGTTGATGCTTTCGCTACGGCATCCGCGGAAGCCACACGCATCCACATCCTCTCAAGTATATCAAGTGGAGAGCGAAGACCAAGGGCCACCAGAGATCGATGTGGAAATAGCAGGGTGTTGTGTACGCAGGGTGCCAATCGACTCTGGATCAGGAGTCAACATAATGACGGAGGATACCGCGAGAGCCTTGGGGTTCAGTCAATACGAACCCTCGAAGCGTGTGTTGAGATTAGCGGATCAGACGCGGAGAATGCCTGCAGGTATGCTGCGCAATGTCAAGACAATCATCGGGGGTGCGGACTTTCGGTTGACGTATATCATCCTTCAACCGATGATGAAGCAGGGCTATGACGTTCTGCTCGGGCGACCATGGCTATATGGCGCACAAGTCAGATGTGATTGGCGAAGGCATCGCCTTAAGTTTCCCCATCCTTCGGAACCGACCAAAACCATTACGGTGCCCTGGAATAGGGTCAGACACGAAGGAGAGACCCCATCGACAAGTGCAGGTTACACATCGGGCGGGGACAGTGAGTCGACCGCGCGATCGGATTCCAGTGGTACCGAATCCGATTATTTCGTGGGATTCGTTGCCTGCTGTTCGGTGGGAGAAGAAGAAGAGCCGGAAGCTATTCAGCCGGAAGACGAATAGCAATTAACTGTGGGACTGGGAAGGAGTGAGACGAGTCACACCGAGGGCATTGTCGACCCTAGTGACTGTCACGAAGTACAACTCAGTCCCAACAAGTGCTTGAAGGTATCAAGCGCAGTGAGAGGAGAGGAGCTAAGGAAAGTACAGGCATTCCTTAGCCATTATGTCGACGTCTTCGCCTGGAAGATCGAAGACATGAAGGGGATACCTGCACGGTATGGGGAACACCGCATCGATTTACTGGACGACTCAGTACCCATACGACAGCGCCAGTATCGCCTCAACCCAAAATACTCCTTGCTAGTTAAGGAGGAGATAGATAAGTACTTGAGTGCTGGTATTATTTACCCTGTGCTCAGCAGTGAGTGGGTGTCGCCGATTGTTATCCTACCCAAGAAGTTGACGGGTAAGATACGAGTGTGTCAGGATTTCCGGAAGTTGAATGCAGCAACACGCAAGGATCATCACCCGTTACCATTCACGGATGCCATTCTAGACCATGTCGCAGGACATGAATGTTATAGCTTCCTGGATGGGTTCTCAGGTTACAATCAGGTGTCTATCCGGGAACAGGACAAGGATAAAACTACGTTCACAACCGACTGGGGAACTTACGCATACCACAAGATGCCCTTCGGTCTGTGCAACGCGCCTGCCACCTTTCAACGGATGATGACCAATATCTTCCAGGAACAACTGAGGAAGTTCCTGGAAATATTCATAGATGACTTCTGTGTCTTTGGGAAGCGGTCTGAACACCTAAGTCACTTGAAGCAGACCTTCGATAAATGTAGAGAGAGCAGTTTATCACTGCATCCCGAGAAGTGCTTTTTCTTTATGACTAGTGGGATCTTGTTGGGTCATCGGGTCTCGGCAGACGGCATTGCGGTGGACATCGAGAAGGTCAAGGTTATACTCGAGCTTGAGCCACCCACGAATCTAAGAGAGCTGCGAGCATTCCTGGGTCATGTGGGCTACTACCGAAGATTCATACACCTGTATGCAATACTGGCGGCGGACCTGACCAAGTTGTTGAAGAAGGACGAGCCTTATGCTTGGGGTGCGAACCAGCAGTCAGCATTTGAGGCTCTTAAAGCGAAACTCACGACTGCTCCCGTACTAAGGAGTCCAGACTGGAATCGACCATTCCATGTTTACGTTGACACATCTGCATTCGCCATCGGTGTAGTACTGAGTCAAAAGGATGACAACAAAAAGGACTACCCGATCTACTTCGCGAGCCGACAGCTGTCTCTAGCAGAGCGGAAGTACACCACGACCGAGAGAGAAGCGTTGGGGATGGTGTACTCCTGTAAAAAGTTCCGTCACTACCTAATCTGCTACGAGTTTGTGTTCCATGTGGACCACTACGCATTGCAACACCTAGTCAAGAAAGCCGACCTATCCGGTCGGATCGCCAGGTGGGTGTTGTTACTACAAGAGTTCACCTACACAGTCCAGACCAGGAAAGGGGTGCACCACGAAAATGCGGATTACTTGGCCCGATTATGGACTCAGCCGACAGAGGAGGAATTGGTGGACGATTTTCCAGATGAAGAGTTATTTCAGTTGTCTGCAGGACACGAGTCCCGCTATGCCGACCTGTATCGATATCTGCTAACCCTCCAGTGCCCCGTAGGCATGGATTTGGAACAGCGAACTGTCTTTATTCATAAGGCAGGCCCGTACCAACTCCAGCAGGGGGTTTTGTTCAAGAAGATGGCAGATGAGCGCTTATGCAGATGCCTGGAGGAATCAGAGGTACCAAGAATAGTGAGTGCGATGCATACAGAGGAGGCGGGTGGACACTATGCCACCAGGAACACGGTCACAAAGATTCTAAATGCGGGGTATTGGTGGCCGACCATGTTTAAGGATGTTCTCGATTACATCCGCAAGTGCGACAGTTGCCAGAGGACGGGCAGACCGACGCCTACAACACGCTGGCCCCTGACTCCCATCATGCCTCTAGCACCTTTCGAAAAGTGGGGCATTCTTTGTAGGGCCGATACAACCAGTGACTAGAAGTACACGAAGGCGCTACATTCTAGTAGCAACGGACTAGGCCACCAAAATGGTAGAGGCCAGGGCCACCAGAAGGGATGATGCTGCCACAGTGGCAGCCTTCTTGTTTGAGTCGATCATCACACGCTACGGATGTCCCTTAGAGCTAGTCAGCGACCGGGGCACGCATTTTCTGAATCAGATCATCGAAGATCTGACACGGTTATTCCACATCAAGCACCGGAGGACTACTTCATACAATCCCAAGGCAAATGGACTGACGGAGAAGTCCAATGGTCTGCTGTGTAAAATACTACTCAAGGTCACGGTGAATCACGCTCACGACTGGGATACGAAGCTAGCAGCCGCTCTATGGGCGTACCGGACAGCTGAGAAGATCACGACCAAACAGACACCATACTTTCTGGTGTATGGGCAACACCCGATCCTCCCGATCGAATTTGAAGTACCCACCCAACGAACGTTGGATTTGCAGAGGATGGGCGCAGAGGAGAGTCAGCTCTACAGGTTACAGGAGGTCACGCTGCTGGATGAGAGGAGACGAGACGCCGAAGATCGCACCAGGAAAATCCAGCTCCGCCGAAAGGAGAGATACGATAAAAAGATCAAACCGGTACTCCTGCAGGCGGGTGATTTGGCATTACTCTACGACAGCAGGCATGCCAGATTCCCAGGCAAACTGTACCTAAGGTGGATGGGACCTTACAGGGTTGTCGAAGTCTTCCCGAATGGATCCATCCAACTTGCGGACCTGGCCGGCGATTTGTTAGGCACCCGAGTGAACGGGTGGCGGTTGAAGAAATACCACATGTGAGTGTTCGCGTGGGCGCTCACAATTGAGGAGGGGGGCATGTGGTACCCCACTTTTGGCAATTTTGAGGAAATTAAAACATTTTTGAAAAACTGTACCCTGGCAGCATTGTGAATAGCCTTCGGTACATCAAAACAGAGTGAATCCGGAAGATCGCGGGGATTCTCGAGGGATCTTGTAGAATCTGGGATTTGGGGTGCAGCAGTAAGGACAGGCACCACCCTCCCTGCGAGCTCCGCAGTTAGGACCCCTACGACGCAAGGCGCAAAACCCGCCTTCGGAGGTTGCGTCCGCGGCTGTAGGGAAACCCTCCATAATTAGGTCAACCCTCGGGCGCCTTGACCAAGTTAGGGTCCCGTTGGAAAGAGCTCGACGCACTGATTCCAACGAGTCCAAGAACACTTGAAACGGATGAGGGCTTAGGGAGTTATCACTATTGGAAGAAACGGAGGCGGTCGCCTACGGCGGAAAGAGTTCGCCACCGGCGCGAATTCCGCCTACGCGGAAGGGGGAATCAAGTTTTGTCCTATGCGCGGACGAAGGCGTTCGCCTGTGCACAGGCGCTTCGGCGTCGGCGGGAAATCCGCCTTGGGCCCTAGAAATGCGCCTTGTGAGGTAGAAAGTGTACGGCGCCTTCCGCGCCAGCGCAGCGCCGCGTACGGCGGAAGAGCCGCCAGAGTAATCAAATCGGTACGGGCCATGCGGACGGGACGGGTGGATGCGCTCTTGGACGGACGGAGTTGCGGCGGCGGAAGCGCCGACGAAGAGACAAGGAACGGACAGACTGGACGGAGACGGCTGACCACGGTCAACGCCTTCCGCGCCAGCGCAGCGCCGCGCACGGAATTCGCCTGCGCACAGGCGAACGCCTGTGCACAGGAAAATGTTCAAGTTCCGCGCCGGCGGAGCATCCGCCGAGGCTCCTGCCTGCGCACAGGCAGGAGTTGAACTTTTGTCCGACATGCGGACACACGCGTCAAGGCAGAGGGGGATTGGCCGAGGGGCGGTACGAACAAGTGTACCGCGCAAGGCGGAAAACTCGCCTTCGGCGCTACGCCCCCATGTCCGCGGGGTAATACGCTCGCGGAGTTCAAATCCGCCAATTCGAGCGTGAGAGTTTAATCGACGACGGCGGAGCGTGAAGCCGCGCGTGAGAGCGAAGACCGTTCCAGCGTACAGCCGGCGCGGCCATCAAGTGAGACGTTCTTCGCGAGCAAGAGCCGACCATGACCTTCGACCGGGCGGCGGAGAACGTCCCATTCTTGAATTCGCGATTCCAATCTCTTGTGCGCGCTGCGCGCATCCATCTGCTGGCTGCTGAACATTCTCGACGTCGTCGCACAGGAGATTTCTTGTTGATTGAGGGAGACGTGAATGCGCGTGATTTGGAATTGAGGGCGATTAGAGTTTGCCGAGAGAGAAAGGCGCTCGGGCGGTGCGGAAGTAGAATGAGCGGGCGAGCGAACCCCAGGAACGCAATGACGAGACCGAGCAGATTGCGGATGGTGCCACTTCGCCTACCACAGAACGGGCTGCGCGCTTTCGAGGAGCGCTTAATAGCAAGAAAGCTCGATTTCTTGCTATGGGGATGGAACTACATCTGTGCGAATATGGTGCGCGAGTGGCTAGAGCCACAGGGACCACCCTCGCGCGGATTGCGTCCGCATGTTGATCGGTGGACAGTCCAAGATTGGGCGCAGGCGTTGGGAAGATGTGCTGGCATGCCAGGGCATCTCCTTTTCGACAGTGAGAGCATCAAGGTGACCAAGCAGGAAGAGGCGCAATTTGTGGAGCTGTTCAAGACCGGGAGGTCTACCAAGAATGGGTACAGGACCCGTGATTACAAGGATCGATTTCGCCGGACTTTGTCCGCGGCGCTGATGCAATTACTGCAGCCGCACCGCGCCTGCTACATCACATTGTGGCAGGTCTCTTTTGTGGAGTGCGTCATCGAGGGAACTCCAATTCACTGGGTGTGGTAACACACTTTTTGTTTTTTTGCAGAATTTAAACAATTTTAGAAAACTAGTACCAAAGCAGTGTTTGTAGCTAGAGAAGGGTACGCTAAATAGAGTGGATTGATGAGATCGTCACGAGGGCACAAAGAATCACGTAGTCGGATGTACCAACGCCAACGTCTTCGGCGCCTTCGGCAAAGACTTCTTTTTGAGGTGTCTCTACTCACGCGCCTCTAGCGTACAAGGAAGCTACGCTTCCGGCGCAGACACCTCAGGAGGAGGTTTTGCTAAAGACGTCAGGAGAAGGGCCCGGACCTCTAAAGGCATCCGACCATGAGTGCGCCTTCGGCGAAGCGCCGCTAGCGCGGAAAGGGAAAACCTTCATAACAATCGGGATACACGGTAGATCCAGTTGGTTGAAGTTGCATTAGAAAGAGCTCGGGACGCTCGTTCTAACGAGCCCAAGAGCGCCGGAGATGGATCAGGAATGGAGAAGTTATGAGCGTCGGAAAACTCGTAGCCGGACATGCGCCGTTCGCGCTAGGGTTCACAGCCGGAAAGGATTCCCGTACGCCCTCGGCGATGCGCCTTCGGCGGAATCACGCGCTCACAGGAGGAAACCAACTCAGAGTCGGAAGCGCCTCTGGCGGCTGTTCATGGAAGGAAAGCGCCGGTCGGATGTACGCCTCCGACGTGGCGCTGACGGCCGGATGCGCTGGCACGAGTTGCGCTGACGGATATGCGCTGGCAGCAACGGACGAGGCATAAAGGACAAAATAGGCGGTACGACTGCGCGCCGGCGTAATTCGCTCCGGCTGGATGTGCGCCTCCAGCAAGGCGCCGACGGATAATGAACGCACCAGCGGCGACACGCCTCCGGAGAAGGGCGGGTTAGGAAAAGACAACAGGGCCGACGTATACCCTGCAGCGGACTCGAGTCCGGAAGGTGGCGGCGGCGGGAGAATTCAACGTTTAAGCATGCGAATGCGCGCAAGGCGGAGACGTGAATTCGCGCATGCAAAGGGCGAACCGTTAAGCCGTATAGCCGGCTGCGTACGTTGCAACCAGTAAGAACGTTGGACGTTCTTGAAATCGGAGAAGAAAAGACTGCGCTCCAGTCTCATTCTCTCATTCTTGACTTTGCAATTTCCAGTTCCAAGATTACGCGCAAGGGCGGAGCGACCTGCAGTGAGAGTAGAGAGTGCGGAGACGAGTTGCACAAGGATCTTGGCGGACCTCGAAAGAATTGGGAGTAGCGATCTTGAACGAGCGCAGAGAGAGTGAGCAGTCAGTGCTTGAGTGGCCGACGCGCAGTGGCGATTGTGAGAGAGTGAGCGAAAGAACGTTTGTGTGTGCAGGCAACGCAATGTCGAAGGTTCCCCAACTGCGAGTGTCTCCACTCAGGGTGCCGCAGATCGGTCTACGCGCATTTCAAGATGTGCTGACGAGGCTGAAGCTCGATTTTCTCCTCTGGGGGTGGAATTGGACGTGTCCGGAGATGGTGCGCGAGTATCTGCAAGAGAGACACAAGCCTTCTCGCGGATTTCGCCCACACCCAGAGAGATGGGAAATTTGCAATTGGGCGCAGGTGTTGGGCAGGTGTGCCGGCGAGGAAGGGGATCTCCTCTTCGAGGCCGATAGCGTGAAGGTGTCCCAGGAGGAAGAAGTCTCTTACAATGAGCTCTTCAAAGTGGCCAGACATCCCAAGAACGGTTTCCGGACTCGGGATTACAAGGATCGATTGCGGAGAAATGTCGCGACAGCATTGCTGCAGATATTGCAGCCGACCAAGACCGCTTACATGCATGGTTGGCAGGTAGAGTTCGTGGAGCTAGTGTTGTCAGGAGCTCCGGTGCATTGGGCACGGGTCCTGTGGAAGGTGACGCGCCAACATGCGCAAGAAGAGAGGGGAGGAACGCTCAATCATCTATCGCCTTACTTAATCGTGTTTTACCGGGCGATGGGATGTTTGACGAATGCTGAGAAAACTCGGTTTCCGCAGCTGAGCCGGTCTTATCCAGGTAGATATTCGAGGGAGGCCGAAGTAGACACGGATCCGGACGAGGAACCTGCCAGTACGCCTCCGGCTCCGGCTCCAGCCAGAGCAGCAGAAGAACGTCGAAGTGAGCGCATTCCGCGCAAGCGGAAGTGGGATGAGAGACCTGAGGACAGGCAGCCGGAAGTACCAGCTGCGCCGACTCGTGGTCGGCCCACCCCCGAGCCTCATAGTCGACCAAAACAGAGGGCACGCAGGATGCCAACTGTTACTGAGGAGACCAGGCGAACTCCGACCCGGCGGAATCTCACACAGGAAGAGATAATCGCTCAGGTTCTAGGGAAGACGGCAGAAACCCCTGCACAGAAGGCACCACGGCCTTCGGGAGGAGATGGACGGACTGACAGCCGGCCGACTGCGAGTCGGATGACTGAAGGTCGACAGACGGAAGGAAGGCCAACTGAACGGCGCGTTGAACCGGACAGCAGGCCGGAAACGGAAGAGAGTTTGGCTGACGAGCCAACAATCCTCAGAGGGTCGTCTTCGGCGGAAGGCACTTCTGGAAGAACGCCCCCAACAAGCAGGCCAAGTGGAGTCAAGACGCGCAGGGTGTATCCGACTCCCAGTCGGACAACTGCTGGTCGGCCGACTGCGAGTCGGACAACAGAGAGTCAGCCGGATTCGCCGACTGCGAGACGGATGGGGCCAACGACCAGTGTGCGGACGCCTTCGGCGGACGCACCTTCAGCAAGGACACCTTCCGCGCAGATTGCGCCGGAAGGACAGGCAGCAGAAGCGGGCGGTGCAAGAGTGACAAAAGTCACTGCGGCGTCGACCCCTTCACAAACCGAAGATCGAGCCGGAACAGGGGCTCAAGCAGTGGGATCTCCCACTGCCCTGGATATTTTAGCAGGCAGTGGAGCAGCAGTCGCAGCAGAAGCTGCTGCGCGCCACAGTTCCAGGGAGTCGCCAAGGGATTCAGTGGCGACTGAGATCCTCGAGACTGAGGATGAGACGAGCTCGGAAGAGCAAGAAGAGGATTCGGTGCAGAAAACGCCAACAGGGGTGCTGTGCGAACAGATAGTTCCACTCCTGCGATATCTGGATCGCAAGACATCCAAATACGCAAGTGCCTTAAAACCGCAGTCTTATGTGGAGACAATCAGGCGAAGGACGAGGAGCAAGGTGGCAAGGTGGGCCTCTAGATGCGGAGTATATGTGGATAGGAACACCGCCCTCCGACAACACCTGGCGGTCACCCAGAAGCTGTACCAAGCCTTGCAGCAGCAGAAGGAGGATGCGGCGACGAAGAGTCAGGCGGAGGCCGAACTAATACGGGCAAAGATCGAGTCGGAACTGCAGGAGGAGCGGAGACAGAACGAAGTCCTAGCAGCCGAGCTTGCGCGCCAGACGCGCGCCTTAGAGGAAAGTCAAAGAGCCCGGAAGGAGGATGAGGAGTTGTTGTGCAACTTGCAAACCGAGTGCTCGGATTTGAGGACACAACGTGCGGATTTAGAAATGCAGCTGGCAGAGGTGGAGAGCAGCTGCAGGGCACGAGGAGAGTTGGCGGCACGGGTGACTCGTTGTCTAAACGGATACACCCATTGGGAGGTGGCAGCTCAAGAGAGGGTTACACTCCGGGAGTTCGAGCTTCGGGCGGCGGCATTGACGGAAGGTGACAGTCGGAGTCGGCGGCGAGTGGCAAGAAAATTAGAAACTTTCTTGTCGGGTGCGCGCGACACTATGGCGCACTTGCAGTCGGAAGTCACTGCAGCACTCCGACGCCTGGGGTTACGCAGCCGGTCGGAAGACTGGCAAGGTAGAGATAGTACGCGGAGCAGTCCGGCGCGCAGGAGGCGCAGCACCGGATCTGCTGAGTGTAGTAGAGTAGTTTGGTTTCGCGCAGATGCTGCGAGTGGTAGATAGGATAGCGTAGTGCTAGTTAGGATCTTTTGAGAGTATAAAGTAGATCAAGGCGTTTTGCCTTGGGACTCTTCCAGTTTCGGAAGTGCAGATCAGGAACTCACTTTCTTGGCGTGTTTGTGCGTTTTGGTCCTGGCACCACGTAGAGAAGCTGCAGCATAGCGAAGTTACCGTATGTTGTAGTTGAAGGCCTTCGGCTGAATGTTCAGAGCTAGTACCCGGTTAGAGACTTGAGCAGTGCGGATCTGCACCTGCGGGTGATTTCTGATACTCAGAGCCGGCTGCGAGTTAGATACTTGAACAGTTCCCCCTTACTCCTTCGAGTGACATATCCTGATTGTACTCCTACGGGAAGTTTCCCCTGAATGCCAATGTGAAGTTTCATTACTTCGTGTAAACCTTGGTTTGTAATTCAGGTTGTGTGTGTGTTACTGGATCGTGTTTTCAGTAAGTTCTCAGTCGGGTCTGCACTCCCTGCGTTTTGTGTGATAGTCGAGGGTGACGTCCACGGCGTACGTAGAGGCTTCGTTCCGAAGTGAGAAGTCCAGTCCGGGTACCCCGGCTAGTTCCTGGCGGAAGGGCAGTAAAAGCCGGAGTGGGAGGCACTTCCTGCAGAACCTCTGAGTGAACTTGCGAGACACTTTCCTCCTGAAATCCGAAGCGGAGGTCCTGACCGACCTCCGAGTTGTGCTTTTTGCCAGTTTCAGGTGTGTGTGTGTGTGTTGAGTGACCAAGCTGTACCGTGCATCCTCCGAGCATCCTCCGAGTTGAGATCCTCCTCCGAGTCGAGCCTCCGAGTCGAGCACTGCAGTATTTCTGGGAGTGACAGTCGCCTAGAATTCAAACTCTACCAAAAGTTTGTTAAATGTGACACTTTTACTCTGTGTGTTGCCTCTGTCCCTGTGGGTTCGATCTTTTTACCACCATACTGCAGTTTTAGCCTTTGGTGGGTTATTACATAAGGAGCCGACAACTTCTTTTTGGCGCCGCTGCCGGGGACAG
This sequence comes from Marchantia polymorpha subsp. ruderalis, assembly GCA_037833965.1. Taxonomy (NCBI): domain Eukaryota; kingdom Viridiplantae; phylum Streptophyta; class Marchantiopsida; order Marchantiales; family Marchantiaceae; genus Marchantia; species Marchantia polymorpha. Next base: position 4,392,655 of record AP031357.1, read on the forward strand.
TGCGTCAACACCAGAAACCTTGAGCAGCAATGCTCGGTGAATGTCGACGAGCGATAGTGTGGGAAACCTGAGTGCGAGAGCCACACGGAAACTCCGTCGAGATTCAGAAAAAGCCGTGGAAACAAAACGGCGAACTAAAAAGAAGACTCCCGGTGAGGACTCTGCAGAAAGATCGCCATCACCGACTACTGGAAGACAAAGGTGTTCCAGTTCACCTACCGAGAGCATTGAGCTAACGATTCTATTGGACATCCCTCCGACAGGAACTCTTCCTGAGTTTGGCCAACCTAGGATCAGTCCGTCGACAGGATCACCGATGGCAGAACATCAAGCCAATCTCCGCCAGGTGTTTTCCCAACCTACCACCAAACATTCGTATCCAAGATACACGGGAACGGGCGACGACGATGATGCAGATTCATACATAAAGCTCTTCGAGTCTGTCTCCATCGCCAATCGTGAGACCAGTGATGAAGACAGATTACGAATCTTTCCTAGCCTGCTACGCAAACGAGCGCGTAGCTGGTACAACCATGAGAGCACCGACCCCACTGGCATCCGGACCTGGGCTCAGCTCAAGGAAAAGTTTCTGAAGCGGTTCCGCGAACTCGGATATGACAGTCGAGTTCTGACCCGGCTTCGAAATCTTCGACGCGAGCGGAAGGAGAATCTTCGAGACTACACTGAGAGATTCCAAGACCTCCTAGATCGAATTCCGAAGACAGGCCCGGGAGAACCGTATTCGGTACAACAGGCAGTGGATTGGTATGTGACAGGGCTCCCAAGAGAAATGGAGACCTTCTGTAGGAGAGGCAAGACTGACACAATCCAAGATGTGATAGCTTCCGCGGAGACCTTTGAGACGTCAACCCTTGACACTCGAAGACGCGACCGACGGTCGACGAAGAAGAAGTCGCAAGGCGGACGTCGGAAGAGAAGGAACTCGCCTTCCTCGACAGAAGAATCAAGCTCCTCCGAATCAAGTTCTTCCTCGGAAGAGGAAGAGGACTCGTCATCTTCAGAAGAAGAAAGACGGAAGAAGAAACGCAGTGCGATCAAGAAGAAGGATCGAGGTAAGGGAATCCCAGTGAAGACTCAAGGGGACATCGCAGCCAAGGTAGACAACCTGGTGAAGAATTTTGCGGACCTGAAAGTTCATGTAGTGGGAGGCCAAGACCGACGTAAATCACCTGCAAGACAACGAGCGAATCTCTGGTGTACTACGTGCGGACAGGTGGGACATGCCAACACGGAGTGCATGTCCGCGAGGCCATCTTACCCAGTGAATGCGGTCGAATGGGCACCACAGTGGGAGAACCCCATGTATTATGCTGAGCCGCCTATGTATTATGCTGAGCAGGTGGAGGACACCGCCTACTCGGTACAGACAGCTCCAGCTACAACTCCGAACCCACCGGTGCATATACCGCGCTTTGTTCCGAGGGAAATGGCGGGTACACTCCCACCAAGACGCATGGCACCTCCAGGAAATCACACAGGAAATCACCGACCTCGACCACAATTCGATGGTTGCTACAACTGCGGAGACATGGGGCATTACGCGCCAAGTTGTCCCCACCCGAGGAAGCCAATGGGGTATGCACCATTGTGCAGCAATTGCAAGAAGTCCGGACATACAGCAGCTGAATGTGACCAGCCCCAAATCCCTAGGCCAGCCGTGCGTTTCGTATCAACACCTGGCAAGGAAGAGGTGCAGGTCAACCAGGTAGAACTGAGTCTGGACCCAGCTGAAGGAGACGAAGTATGGCCAGAGGAAGAAGTAATGTGCGGCAGGGTAGAAACCCGAAGTTCGAAGAGGAGAGGAGAAGGCCATGAGGACACTCGCCGCCTCGAGCGTAGGGAAGAGAGGAGGAAGTCTAAAGAAGTTAGAGAAGGCCAAAGGAGAACGCCAAGTACACCTCCGGCTATGAGAAACACCCAGCCGGAGCAGAACTCAGAAAAGGCGGACAGGTATTCAGAAGAGTTCCGGACTCGAGATTACCTTCCGGACATCAAAGATGAGGTGAGTCACCTCATCAAGGAAGCACTGGGCGCCGGAATGACATCCGACGACCGGAAGGCAGTTAGGCCCCCTACACCCCTTCCGACCGCGAGTACAGGGAAACTTCCGGCCGTGACTTCCAGCACTCCCTACGACATAGTGAAAGACATGGGGAGCCAGAGGGCAAATATTTCCTTCCACCAGTTGTTGGAAGACAATAAGACGTACAGGAGGATGCTGATGCTTTCGTTGCGCCGACCACGCAAACCCCGAAAAGAGAAACTTCCGGCTGTGTACAGAGTGGAAGGAGGAGACCTGGGACCTCCAGAGATCGAAGTAGAGATCGGAGGCTGCGTCATTCAGAAGGTACCAGTGGACTCCGGCTCGGGCGTGAATATCATGACCGAGGAGACAGCGAACTCCTTGGGGTTCCAGACCTTCGAGCCTACATCCCGAGTATTGCGACTGGCCGATCAAACACGCAGAATGCCACTAGGAATGTTGAGCAATGTGAGAACCAACATTGGAGGAGTGGACTTTCAACTGTCCTACATAATACTGCAACCTCTGATGAAGAAAGGTTATGATGTGCTGCTTGGCAGACCGTGGCTATACGAAGCCAAAGCAAGGTGTGACTGGAGTAGGAAGAGATTACAGTTCCGTAGCCCTGCGGACCCTCCGACTGTCATTACCGTACCGTGGACCAAGGTACCCCATGAGGGCGAAACACCTTCCACCACCTCCGGTTACACAACCGGAGGGGAGACCAGCTCAACATGCACTTCAGAGACCGAAACGTCGGAAGACTTTGTGGGCTACGTCACTTGCTGCTCCATTGAGGAGGAAAGAGACGAGGTGTATCCGGATGAGGAATAGCAACTAGCAGCCGGACTGGGCAGAAGCGAAATCAGTCACACAGAGGGGATTGTTGACCCGAGTGATTGCTGCGAACTGCAGCTCAGTCCAGGTAAAGGCTTGAAGGTGTCAAGCCAGGTACAAGGCGAAGAGTTGAACAGGGTACAGGCGTTTCTTCGCCAGTATGAGGATGTCTTCGCATGGAAGATTGAAGACATGAAAGGCATACCTGCAAGGTATGGAGAGCACCGGATCGACTTGTTGGACGAGGCAGTTCCGGTTCGCCAACGCCAATACAGGCTCAACCCAAAATATTCATTATTGGTGAAGGACGAAATCGATAAGTACCTGAGCGCAGGAATCATCTACCCGGTACTTAGTAGCGAGTGGGTGTCGCCTATCGTGATCGTGCCCAAGAAACTGACGGGTAAGATCCGGGTGTGCCAGGACTTTCGAAAGCTGAACGCAGCAACGAGGAAGGACCATCACCCTCTTCCTTTCACGGACTCTATTTTAGACCATGTAGCAGGGCATGAATGCTACAGTTTCCTAGATGGATTTTCCGGCTACAACCAGGTGTCCATCAGGGAACAGGACAAGGACAAAACAACCTTCACAACCGACTGGGGAACCTATGCTTATCACAAGATGCCGTTCGGTCTGTGCAACGCGCCAGCGACGTTCCAGCGGATGATGACAAACATCTTCCAAGAGCACCTGAGGAAGTTCCTAGAAATTTTCATCGACGACTTTTGTGTCTTCGGTAAGAGGTCGGAGCACCTTAACCATCTTCGGCAAACGTTCGACAGGTGTAGGGAAAGCAGCTTGTCCTTACACCCTGAGAAATGTTTTTTCTTCATGACCAGCGGAATCCTGCTGGGGCACCGAGTTTCGTCCGATGGCATTGCAGTGGATGTAGAGAAGGTGAAGATTATTCTCGAACTGCAGCCGCCAACGAATCTGCGTGAGTTGAGGGCCTTCCTTGGCCATGTAGGTTATTACAGAAGGTTCATAAATATGTACGTCATCTTGGCAGCCGATCTGACGAAGCTGCTTAAGAAGGATGAACCCTATGTGTGGGGCAAGGAGCAACAGCTGGCCTTTGAAACGCTCAAAGCCAAACTGACGACTGCTCCGGTTCTGAGAAGTCCGGATTGGAACAGACCTTTCCATGTCTATGTAGACACGTCGGCGTTTGCAATCGGGGTGGTTCTCAGTCAGAAGGACGACAACAAGAAAGACTACCCGATTTACTTCGCGAGTCGTCAGTGGTCAGCAGCAGAGAAGAAGTACACGACAACTGAGAGGGAGGCGTTGGGAATGGTGTACTCCTGTAAGAAGTTCCGACATTATTTGATCTGCTATGAGTTCGTGTTTCATGTAGATCATTACGCCTTACAGCACCTAGTGAAGAAGGCGGATCTGTCCGGACGAATTGCCAGGTGGGTACTACTGCTGCAGGAATTCACCTACACTGTACAGACACGGAAAGGCGTTCACCATGAGAACGCGGACTACCTCTCCCGACTATGGACCGAACCAATAGAGGAGGAAGTAGTGGATGATTTTCCCGACGAACAACTTTTTCAGTTGTCCGCCAGCCACGAGTCCAGGTACGCGGACTTATACAGGTTTCTGCTCACACTCCAATGTCCGGAAGGATTGGATGCGGAGCAGCGCACAGTCTTCGTTCATAAAGCGGGACCTTACCAGCTCCAACAAGGGGTCTTGTTCAAGAAAATGGCAGACGAGAGGTTGTGCAGATGTCTAGAGGAGTCTGAAGTACCGCGAGTTGTCAAAGCCATGCACACAGAAGACGCTGGTGGTCACTACGCCACCAAAAACACAGTGACCAAAATTGTGAATGCAGGATACTGGTGGCCGACGATGTTCAAAGATGTACACGACTACGTTCGCAAATGCGACAGCTGCCAGAGGACGGGAAGGCCGACTCCGACCACGAGATGGCCTCTTACACCAATAATGCCATTGGCACCATTTGAAAAGTGGGGGATCGACTTCGTGGGACCAATACAACCTGTCACTAAAGGCACGCGCAGGCGCTACATATTGGTAGCAACAGACTATGCGACCAAGATGGTGGAGGCAGAAGCCACAAGGCACGACGACGCAGCCGCAGTAGCACGGTTCCTATTCGAATCCATCATCACCCGCTACGGGTGCCCACTAGAAATAGTCAGTGACAGAGGAACGCACTTTCTGAATCAGGTGATAGAAAGTTTGACGCGGCACTTCCAGATTAAGCATCGGAAGACTACTCCATACAACCCCAAGGCAAATGGTCTGACAGAGAAGTCCAATGGATTACTCTGTAAGATACTCCTCAAAGTGACTGTAAACCATGCTCATGACTGGGATACCAAGCTACCGGCCGCCTTATGGGCATATAGAACGGCAGAAAAAGTCACCACCAGGCAAACACCTTACTTCCTAGTTTATGGGCAGCATCCGATCTTACCCATCGAATTCGAGATACCTACCAAGAGGACCTTAGATCAGAGAAGGCTGGACGCGGAAGAAAGTCAGGCATATCGACTGCAAGAGGTGATGGCACTGGAGGAAAGACGTCAAGAGGCCGAAGATCGGACAAAGCAATTACAACTCAGGCGGAAGGAGAAGTACGATCGAAGGCTCAAACCAGTACTGCTGGAGAAGGGCGATTTGGCTCTGCTATACGATAGCAGACATGCTAGATTTCCAGGCAAGCTCCACTTGAGGTGGATGGGACCTTACAAGGTGATAGAAGTTTTTCCAAATGGATCCATCCAACTCGCAGAACTGACGGGAGAATGGTTAGGCACCCGCGTGAACGGATGGCGTCTGAAGAAATACCACGTGTAAATGTTCGCGTGGGCGCTCACAATTGAGGAGGGGGGCATGTGGTAACACACTTTTTGTTTTTTTGCAGAATTTAAACAATTTTAGAAAACTAGTACCAAAGCAGTGTTTGTAGCTAGAGAAGGGTACGCTAAATAGAGTGGATTGATGAGATCGTCACGAGGGCACAAAGAATCACGTAGTCGGATGTACCAACGCCAACGTCTTCGGCGCCTTCGGCAAAGACTTCTTTTTGAGGTGTCTCTACTCACGCGCCTCTAGCGTACAAGGAAGCTACGCTTCCGGCGCAGACACCTCAGGAGGAGGTTTTGCTAAAGACGTCAGGAGAAGGGCCCGGACCTCTAAAGGCATCCGACCATGAGTGCGCCTTCGGCGAAGCGCCGCTAGCGCGGAAAGGGAAAACCTTCATAACAATCGGGATACACGGTAGATCCAGTTGGTTGAAGTTGCATTAGAAAGAGCTCGGGACGCTCGTTCTAACGAGCCCAAGAGCGCCGGAGATGGATCAGGAATGGAGAAGTTATGAGCGTCGGAAAACTCGTAGCCGGACATGCGCCGTTCGCGCTAGGGTTCACAGCCGGAAAGGATTCCCGTACGCCCTCGGCGATGCGCCTTCGGCGGAATCACGCGCTCACAGGAGGAAACCAACTCAGAGTCGGAAGCGCCTCTGGCGGCTGTTCATGGAAGGAAAGCGCCGGTCGGATGTACGCCTCCGACGTGGCGCTGACGGCCGGATGCGCTGGCACGAGTTGCGCTGACGGATATGCGCTGGCAGCAACGGACGAGGCATAAAGGACAAAATAGGCGGTACGACTGCGCGCCGGCGTAATTCGCTCCGGCTGGATGTGCGCCTCCAGCAAGGCGCCGACGGATAATGAACGCACCAGCGGCGACACGCCTCCGGAGAAGGGCGGGTTAGGAAAAGACAACAGGGCCGACGTATACCCTGCAGCGGACTCGAGTCCGGAAGGTGGCGGCGGCGGGAGAATTCAACGTTTAAGCATGCGAATGCGCGCAAGGCGGAGACGTGAATTCGCGCATGCAAAGGGCGAACCGTTAAGCCGTATAGCCGGCTGCGTACGTTGCAACCAGTAAGAACGTTGGACGTTCTTGAAATCGGAGAAGAAAAGACTGCGCTCCAGTCTCATTCTCTCATTCTTGACTTTGCAATTTCCAGTTCCAAGATTACGCGCAAGGGCGGAGCGACCTGCAGTGAGAGTAGAGAGTGCGGAGACGAGTTGCACAAGGATCTTGGCGGACCTCGAAAGAATTGGGAGTAGCGATCTTGAACGAGCGCAGAGAGAGTGAGCAGTCAGTGCTTGAGTGGCCGACGCGCAGTGGCGATTGTGAGAGAGTGAGCGAAAGAACGTTTGTGTGTGCAGGCAACGCAATGTCGAAGGTTCCCCAACTGCGAGTGTCTCCACTCAGGGTGCCGCAGATCGGTCTACGCGCATTTCAAGATGTGCTGACGAGGCTGAAGCTCGATTTTCTCCTCTGGGGGTGGAATTGGACGTGTCCGGAGATGGTGCGCGAGTATCTGCAAGAGAGACACAAGCCTTCTCGCGGATTTCGCCCACACCCAGAGAGATGGGAAATTTGCAATTGGGCGCAGGTGTTGGGCAGGTGTGCCGGCGAGGAAGGGGATCTCCTCTTCGAGGCCGATAGCGTGAAGGTGTCCCAGGAGGAAGAAGTCTCTTACAATGAGCTCTTCAAAGTGGCCAGACATCCCAAGAACGGTTTCCGGACTCGGGATTACAAGGATCGATTGCGGAGAAATGTCGCGACAGCATTGCTGCAGATATTGCAGCCGACCAAGACCGCTTACATGCATGGTTGGCAGGTAGAGTTCGTGGAGCTAGTGTTGTCAGGAGCTCCGGTGCATTGGGCACGGCTCCTGTGGAAGGTGACGCGCCAACATGCGCAAGAAGAGAGGGGAGGAACGCTCAATCATCTATCGCCTTACTTAATCGTGTTTTACCGGGCGATGGGATGTTTGACGAATGCTGAGAAAACTCGGTTTCCGCAGCTGAGCCGGTCTTATCCAGGTAGATATTCGAGGGAGGCCGAAGTAGACACGGATCCGGACGAGGAACCTGCCAGTACGCCTCCGGCTCCGGCTCCAGCCAGAGCAGCAGAAGAACGTCGAAGTGAGCGCATTCCGCGCAAGCGGAAGTGGGATGAGAGACCTGAGGACAGGCAGCCGGAAGTACCAGCTGCGCCGACTCGTGGTCGGCCCACCCCCGAGCCTCATAGTCGACCAAAACAGAGGGCACGCAGGATGCCAACTGTTACTGAGGAGACCAGGCGAACTCCGACCCGGCGGAATCTCACACAGGAAGAGATAATCGCTCAGGTTCTAGGGAAGACGGCAGAAACCCCTGCACAGAAGGCACCACGGCCTTCGGGAGGAGATGGACGGACTGACAGCCGGCCGACTGCGAGTCGGATGACTGAAGGTCGACAGACGGAAGGAAGGCCAACTGAACGGCGCGTTGAACCGGACAGCAGGCCGGAAACGGAAGAGAGTTTGGCTGACGAGCCAACAATCCTCAGAGGGTCGTCTTCGGCGGAAGGCACTTCTGGAAGAACGCCCCCAACAAGCAGGCCAAGTGGAGTCAAGACGCGCAGGGTGTATCCGACTCCCAGTCGGACAACTGCTGGTCGGCCGACTGCGAGTCGGACAACAGAGAGTCAGCCGGATTCGCCGACTGCGAGACGGATGGGGCCAACGACCAGTGTGCGGACGCCTTCGGCGGACGCACCTTCAGCAAGGACACCTTCCGCGCAGATTGCGCCGGAAGGACAGGCAGCAGAAGCGGGCGGTGCAAGAGTGACAAAAGTCACTGCGGCGTCGACCCCTTCACAAACCGAAGATCGAGCCGGAACAGGGGCTCAAGCAGTGGGATCTCCCACTGCCCTGGATATTTTAGCAGGCAGTGGAGCAGCAGTCGCAGCAGAAGCTGCTGCGCGCCACAGTTCCAGGGAGTCGCCAAGGGATTCAGTGGCGACTGAGATCCTCGAGACTGAGGATGAGACGAGCTCGGAAGAGCAAGAAGAGGATTCGGTGCAGAAAACGCCAACAGGGGTGCTGTGCGAACAGATAGTTCCACTCCTGCGATATCTGGATCGCAAGACATCCAAATACGCAAGTGCCTTAAAACCGCAGTCTTATGTGGAGACAATCAGGCGAAGGACGAGGAGCAAGGTGGCAAGGTGGGCCTCTAGATGCGGAGTATATGTGGATAGGAACACCGCCCTCCGACAACACCTGGCGGTCACCCAGAAGCTGTACCAAGCCTTGCAGCAGCAGAAGGAGGATGCGGCGACGAAGAGTCAGGCGGAGGCCGAACTAATACGGGCAAAGATCGAGTCGGAACTGCAGGAGGAGCGGAGACAGAACGAAGTCCTAGCAGCCGAGCTTGCGCGCCAGACGCGCGCCTTAGAGGAAAGTCAAAGAGCCCGGAAGGAGGATGAGGAGTTGTTGTGCAACTTGCAAACCGAGTGCTCGGATTTGAGGACACAACGTGCGGATTTAGAAATGCAGCTGGCAGAGGTGGAGAGCAGCTGCAGGGCACGAGGAGAGTTGGCGGCACGGGTGACTCGTTGTCTAAACGGATACACCCATTGGGAGGTGGCAGCTCAAGAGAGGGTTACACTCCGGGAGTTCGAGCTTCGGGCGGCGGCATTGACGGAAGGTGACAGTCGGAGTCGGCGGCGAGTGGCAAGAAAATTAGAAACTTTCTTGTCGGGTGCGCGCGACACTATGGCGCACTTGCAGTCGGAAGTCACTGCAGCACTCCGACGCCTGGGGTTACGCAGCCGGTCGGAAGACTGGCAAGGTAGAGATAGTACGCGGAGCAGTCCGGCACGCAGGAGGCGCAGCACCGGATCTGCTGAGTGCAGTAGAGTAGTTTGGTTTCGCGCAGATGCTGCGAGTGGTAGATAGGATAGCGTAGTGCTAGTTAGGATCTTTTGAGAGTATAAAGTAGATCAAGGCGTTTTGCCTTGGGACTCTTCCAGTTTCGGAAGTGCAGATCAGGAACTCACTTTCTTGGCGTGTTTGTGCGTTTTGGTCCTGGCACCACGTAGAGAAGCTGCAGCATAGCGAAGTTACCGTATGTTGTAGTTGAAGGCCTTCGGCTGAATGTTCAGAGCTAGTACCCGGTTAGAGACTTGAGTAGTGCGGATCTGCACCTGCGGGTGATTTCTGATACTCAGAGCCGGCTGCGAGTTAGATACTTGAACAGTTCCCCCTTACTCCTTCGAGTGACATATCCTGATTGTACTCCTACGGGAAGTTTCCCCTGAATGCCAATGTGAAGTTTCATTACTTCGTGTAAACCTTGGTTTGTAATTCAGGTTGTGTGTGTGTTACTGGATCGTGTTTTCAGTAAGTTCTCAGTCGGGTCTGCACTCCCTGCGTTTTGTGTGATAGTCGAGGGTGACGTCCACGGCGTACGTAGAGGCTTCGTTCCGAAGTGAGAAGTCCAGTCCGGGTACCCCCGCTAGTTCCTGGCGGAAGGGCAGTAAAAGCCGGAGTGGGAGGCACTTCCTGCAGAACCTCTGAGTGAACTTGCGAGACACTTTCCTCCTGAAATCCGAAGCGGAGGTCCTGACCGACCTCCGAGTTGTGCTTTTTGCCAGTTTCAGGTGTGTGTGTGTGTGTTGAGTGACCAAGCTGTACCGTGCATCCTCCGAGCATCCTCCGAGTTGAGATCCTCCTCCGAGTCGAGCCTCCGAGTCGAGCACTGCAGTATTTCTGGGAGTGACAGTCGCCTAGAATTCAAACTCTACCAAAAGTCTGTTAAATGTGACACTTTTACTCTGTGTGTTGCCTCTGTCCCTGTGGGTTCGATCTTTTTACCACCATACTGCAGTTTTAGCCTTTGGTGGGTTATTACACTGGGCGAGCATCCTGCACAGGGTGATGCGACAGCACGCGTTTGAGGAGAAGGGGGGAACTCTAAACCATCTTTCTCCTTTCCTCATCAATTTTTATCGACAGCGGAATTGTTTGACAGCGGCGGAGCTTGAACATTTTCCGCCATTGTCCATCGACCATCCCGGGAAGTATGTGCGGGAGAATGAGGTCGACACTGATGCAGAGGAGTCACCGACTTCTACCCCATCAAGACGGAGGGACGAAGGGAGACACACTCCTGCAGCACGAGTGCCGCGGAAGCGGCGATGGAGGGAAGAGTCTGAAGAGGAGCAGCATCAAGAACCCTCTGCTCCCATTCGACCGCGGCCGCTGTGCGAGCCATACAGCCGGCCGAAGCAGAAGGCACGCAGACTGGTGTTACCAGCCGGCAGTGCAGACACGGCGACGATTGCGACGGAGAAAGGAAGTGCGTCGCCAGAGAAGCATGAGGAAGCGCGGACGACCGCAGGAGCAGCGGGCCACGCTGCAACCTCGACGGGAGAGAGGCCGCCTACGGGCCAAGGGCCTCCGGAGTTACCACGTGCGATGCGGACAGATGTTCCGTTTGCGCACAGACGAGCCTCCGCGGACGGACGAGCCTCCGCGGACAGGCGATCACAAGTGGACGTGGATCTACGCTTACTCGTGGGAAGGAGCAGTCCGCCTGTGCACAGGCACTCACCTGTGCACAGGTCGCCTGTGCACAGGTCGCCTGTGCACAAGACACCTCCACACGTGCCGCCTGTGCACAGGCAAGAATCACCCCCGTTCCAACGTAGGAAGGGGAAGGAGCCGGCGGAAGAACCGCCTACGAGACACCGGCCCTCGGGGCCAGACCCTCCGGCGCACCACGCGCCGCAATTTGCGCCTTCGGCGCCAGGGCCTTCGAGCCGAGGAGATACGAGCAGGGAGCGTGCGGAGGCCGCACCATCGGCGGGAAGTCTGCCGATAGATGCGCCTTCGGCGGTAGGGCCTATAGGCCAAGGGACAACGGGCGAGCGGCCCCCGGCCATGTCGCCTTCGGAGATGGATGTCCGCGGCGCTACGCCTGCGGCGGACAAGGCGCCGGCAATTACGCCTGCGCACGGGCCGGGCACAGCCCCCGCGGACCGATCAAGGGAGCAGCAACAGACGGTGGAGCGGAGTGACTGTCCGCGGGATGAAATTTCGATGCGCGATGCGCAATCAAACCCCGCGTAGCCACCCTCCGCTCGATCGCCTTCGGCGGCGGGCGACGGCGACAGAGAGAACGCGGTAGACCACCAACAAGCGAGCGACGGAGATGCCGCACGGGTACATTCGCCTTCCGCCTTAGACATTTTGGCGACGAGCAGCGAGGCTGCAGCCGTGCCTTCGCAGGCAGCACACGTCGATGACGTGCAGCCCCACTCGGGGCAGTCGCCGACGCAATCAATGGCGACTGAAATTCTCCACTCGGATGATGACGACGGAGGCTCCACGGAAGAAATGTCAGGAGCAGAAGACACCGAGGAGGAGGAGGAGGAAATTGTTGGAGCGCCGGCGGCGGCGCTCTCTGAGCAGGTGATTCCGTTGCTGAGGTACTTGGATCGCAAGGTCGATAAATACGCCGACCCACTCCAGCCGGGATCTTACATCGAATTAGTGCGCAGGCGGACTCGCACTAAAGTCCACACCAGCAAGCTATTAGCTAGAGTGGACCAGGAGTTGAGGGAATTGAAGGAGAAGCATGCATGCTTGTGGGGTCAGTACAAACTTAATCAGAAATTCTACAAGCACTCCGAGAAGATGAAGGATGAGAAACTGGACGAGCTCACCAAGGAGCAGGTGAAGGTCAAGGAAGCACTCATTTCTGAGCAGGCCCAGAATCGGATTTTGTCAGAGGAGCTCGTGCGACAGACGCGGTTGTTGGAACAATGTCAGCTCGCACGGCAGGCGGATGAGGAGTTAATCCGCAGGTTACAGTCAGAGTGTGGCGAATTGAGAGCGCAACGTGCTGAAGCCGAATCGCAATTAGTGATAATTGAAGAGGATCGCAGGAAGGAGGCGGATCGCACGAAGGTGGAGACGGCGAGGCGTGTCGCCCACTGTCTCAAGGGCTACGCCCACTGGGAAGTGAAGGCGCAGGAGAAACTCACACTGCGTGAGTTTGAATTGCGCGCAGCCGGGTTGTTGTCAGGCGACAGTAGGAGTCGGCGGAAGGTAGCAAAGAAGCTCGATGCCTTTCTGTCGAAGGCACAGGATACCATGTCCGCCCTCGAAGTGGAGGTGTCCGCGGCGTTGCAGCGTTTGGGACTGCGCAGTCGAGCGGAAGATTGGCAGGGTAGGGAGTTAGTGCGCGGCAGTCGGCCGCGCAGGAGACGTAGTACAGGTTCCGCGGAGTGTAGTGTAGCGTGGTTCCGTGCAGGCGTGTAGCGTAGTGCAGTGTAGTGCTAGGTAGGACTTAGAAGGTATAAAATAGTTCCAGGCGTTTTGCCTGGGGTTCTTTCCCAAACTCAGAAGTATAGATCAGGAACCCATTTCCTTTGCGTGTTTGTGTCCTTGAGTTCTGTCACCACGCATGAGGAGTTACAACTTAGCGTTCCGCATTTTGTAGCTGAAGGCCTTCGGCCGAATGTTCAGAGCTAGTACATTGGTTAGAGACTTGAGTAGTTCGGATCTGCACCTGCGGGTGACTGCCGATGCTCAGAGCCAGTGACTAGTTAGATACTTGAACAGTTTCGCCCCTACACCTTCGAGTGTTTCTTTCTGATTGTACTCCTTGGGATTTTTCCCCTGAATGCCAAAGTGAAGTTTTGTTACTTCGTGTAAGCCTTGGTTGTAAATTCAGGTTACGCTACAGCAGGTGCCTTGAGGATAACCCCTGTAGTATTTCTGGGAATGACAAGTGCCTGAGAATTCAAACTCTTCAATAGACTGTTGTTGTGTTACTGGAATGTTTCACAGTGAGTCCTTCAGTGCGAACCTGTGTTCTCTGCGCGTTTTGTGAGTTGAGAGTGTTGTTCACCGTGTAGGAGTGACTTCGATCCGAAGTAGGCAGTCCAAAGCGGGTTTCCTACACTAGCAGCAAGCTAGTGGGAGTGTTGTAAAAGCCGGAGTTGGAAGTCACTGCCCGCAGCTTTGCCGAGTGTGCTCGCGAGAGACTTCCCCCCTGAAATCTTGAGTAGAGGTCCTAACGGATCTCTGGGTTGTGTTTCTGTAGTTTCAGGTGTGTGTGTGTGTGTGTGTTACGCTGCACTGTGCGACCTCCGAGTGCGCTCCGAGTGGACACTTGCAGTATTTCTGGGAGTGACAGTTGCCTGAGAATTCAAACTCCTCAATAGTCTGTTAAAACGTGACACTTTGTACCCTGTGTGTTCCTCTGTCCCTGTGGGTTCGACCTTTCTACCACTATATTGCAGTTTTAGCCTTTAGTGGGTTATTACAGAGTGGTACAGGGACCATGTAGAAGGGCATTTTGTGACTTGGGAACAAATGCAACAAGAGTTTCTGAACGAGTTCAGACCTGAGGTAGGACAGAGCACTGCCTTGAGAGCATTAGCTTCCTTGAAGCAAGGGAGAGATGAGGAAATTTCTGCTTACATTAGAAGATTTGACTTGGTGTGTACACGTTTCATTGGCACAATGCTTAACGACGACACACTAAAACAATTCTTCATTCAAGGATTTTTCAAAGCGGGTACGATACGAGGAGTGTTAGAGAGGAACCCCCGAACTTTAGTAGATGCTAAGAAAGCTGCTAGGGATATAGAGAATATTGACAAGGATTATGAAAAATTGTGGAGGAAAGAAGATGAGTCAATCCCTCAATTTATCCCTATCCGTCCCAAAGAATTAGAAAGAGAGTTGGGTAAGAACGTGAACCAGATTTCACCACCATCCAATGATCCAATTCCCCAGCCATTAGCAATCAGGGAACCAGTGCCATTGCTGGCATTACCAGCTCCTCGTGGTGAACCTCAACCTGAAGACATAGAAAAAAGATTAGGTGCCAGCCAATTAAAATTTCAGGAGGCCATGATGAAACAGATTCAGGGTTTAACAGATCAAATGTCTTTGATGATTCGGACTCATCAACCTGGACCCCCACCTCCTGTAGAGTCAGGAAGACACGCGTCAGGATTGTGGTGTGTTCAATGTAACTTACCTGGACATACAAGACAGTTTTGTGGCATGGGACAGAATCGCGATCAGAGATTGGTTGGAGTACCACCTCCACCGATGCATGGAGGCCAAGCCAAAAATACGTATGGTAATTTTAGGGGGCCTCCAAGAGCACAAGGTGTGCATAATGGGGCAAGAAAAGAATTTCATTCTTTTTGTGGGAGGTGGCACTTCCCTGGACAATGTTGGTCAGAAGTACAAGGTTCTAATTGTAGCAACTGTGGAGGAAATCACCCTTCTGACGAATGTCGTCAGCCAGACAAGGTCATTGCATTACCTCACCCGGTGACTAATCCTCATCAGCAAGCCAGGGATAATCTGAGAGGTGCCAGGCCACAAGAGCCACCTCAAACCGAACCGAGGCCTTCAAACCTTTATTACGATTATGGAAATGCAAGACAAACAGGACACTCGCCGGTAGGTTTACAGACAGCAAATGGCTACATTCCTATACAAGATAGAACCAGAGGACCACAGTCTCAAGAGAATAGAGTTCAAGGTCTATCAAATGATCAAGGTCCGTCAACTTCTCAGGATGTTAGATACATGGATGTAACTGCACATTTAAATCCTAACAAAGCTGCCCCTTCGTTACCAACACCTGGAGATGAACAAAACAAATGGCCTCCGAATGCTAATGTTATAACCTTCGAATTAAGAGATTTTCAGGAAAAGAACAAGCAAGAAGCTCCGGCACTCGCTGTTACCACTAGGTCGATGCGAAACAAGCTCCAAGCCATTGAAGAAATGGATGAGCAAGATGAGTACTACTCAGAAGATGGTCCCCATCTTTCAGAGTTAGAGAGAGTAGCAAGAACAGCAAGAAAGGAAGCCACGGCTCTAGAGCAAAACAATGAGTTTTTCCAAGATGTAAAAAGGGAAAGTCAGGGTCATGACTTAGAAACTAGTGAAGGGGGTGATTGGGAAGGACCTGGTGTTCCTTTAGAAGAATTTGATAAAATAAGGGCTACACAGATGAAGAGGTTACAGGGATACGATTTATGGGCTAATCTTAGTTCCCTCAAGGCCGATATCTCTTTTGGCCAACTATTAGAGATCTCACCATTGGCTCGTAAAAAACTGAAAGAAGGGTTACCAGTAACACGAAGGACAAGGAAGTTAAAAACTAGGGTGGCAGCAAGGGTGCAATCGCTAGTGAAAATCCGAGATGTAAAGGCAGTGGAAATAGAGGCAATTATCATGGATAAAGTAGTACCCAACGTACTGGTAGATGGAGGAAGTGGGTTGAACATTTTGCCTGAACACACAATGAAAAAGCTAGGCCTCAGTTTAACCGGACCATCACCCTTCATCATCAACATGGCTAATCAAAGCTCTGCGGTACCTCTTGGAATGATTAAAGATTGTAGAATTAGTACAGGAGGGGAGGAGTATATTGTCACTTTTCATGTTATTAGGATGCATTCAACGAAAGATACTTTTCCCATCTTATTAGGTAGACCTTGGTTGAGAATGGCAGATGCCATAGTGGATTGGGGAGGATCTAAACCTTCTATTACCTATGGGCCAAGAGAAAATCGTGCCAAGGTTCCAATAGGCAGTTTGACGGGGGCAGAAGTAGTGACTTCTTCGGACGAACAACCTAAAGGGAAGAAAAAGGTTGAGAACAATGACACACTGGTGGGAGTTGTCAATTCAGGTTGCAAAGAAACTACAGTTAATGGGAGGCTAAGCCATCTAGGTCCTGGTTTTTACAATTGGGAGAGGGATGATGAGTATAACAGGTGGTTGAAGGAATACCCTGACTCAGGATGTGATATACTTATGATTTCACATTGTGAATACAAGGATGATAGAGATTGTTTATCCAAGGATAGTTGGTCATTGTTAGAGCCATGTGAAGTGCTTACAGAAGAAGAATGGATACAGGGCGGATTAACCCCGTGGATTGAGGATCTAGAGGACCATCAAGTGACAATAGTACACGTGGACGGAACTCAAGGTGACGATGTCACTCTTAAGGCTTCACACCTGGAAGAGCCATTGCACTTCAAAACCACATCTTCAGGGATTATAGCTGGGCAGGATGTGAAAGATTATCCTAAAATTCCCTTGGATTGGTATCGGAATACTGACGAACAAACTCACGTGACTGAGAAGGATTGGAAGTACGTAGATGTGACAATGCGTACAGGAAACATAAGGAAGATTAAAATGGGTTCTCAGTTGGAGGATGATGAGATCCGTGAGTATGGAAAACTCGTGGACGAATTTAGTGATACATTTGCTTGGTCGTATGATGAGCTCAAGGGAATACCTCGTGAGATGGTAGAACATAGTATTCCTTTAATTCCAGGTTCTCGACCTGTTAGACAAAAAGAGAGACGAATGAATCCTCAACTGCAGCTGTTGGTTAAGTCAGAGTTAGAAAGATTGTTGCAAGCGGGATTCATCAAACCAGTAGAAATTACAGATTGGGTTTCCCCTATGGTGTTGGTGAAGAAAAAAAATGGGAAATTAAGGGTTTGTGTGGATTATAGAAGACTCAATGCCTGCACGCAGAAGGATCACTTTCCCTTGCCTTTTATTACCCTAGTTTTGGAGGAAGTAGGTGGACATGCTAGATACAGCTTCATGGACGGATATTCAGGTTACAACCAAATCTCAATAGCTAGGCAGGACGTGCACAAGACAGCGTTCACGACGCCATGGGGAACTTTTGTGTGGGTAGTAATGCCTTTTGGGTTGTGCAATGCTCCGGCCACCTTTCAGAGATTAGTTACTTATATTTTCTCTGATCTTTTGTACAAATCGATGACAGTCTTCATTGACGATTTTAGCACGCAATCTAGCATAGGTGAACATCTACAGTGTGTGAGAGAAGCTTTGATCAGATGTCGTAAAATGCAATTAGCTTTGAATCCCGAAAAAACTTTCTTGGATGTTCAGAGGGGAGTTTTACTAGGTTACGTGGTCAGCGAGAAGGGACGGGAACCAGATCCAGAAAAAGTGGCAGTCATAGAGCAGTTGACAACTCCAACCAATGCTAAAGGAATAGCAAAGTTGTTAGGTCACGTTGGATGGTATCGGGAATTAATTCCAGACTTTGCTACCCTAGTGATTCCCATCACTCAGATGCTGAAAAAAGACTCTAAGTTTGAATGGACAGAGTCTTGCGAAAGATCATTTCGGGAGGTAAAATCCAAGTTGAGTACATATCCTGTCTTAAGGCCACCCGATTGGAACAAACCGTTTCATGTTTTCTGTGATGCTAGCAATCTAGCAGTTGGAAGTGCATTATGCCAAGCAACAGGAGAGAAGAACAAGGATCAACCCATTGCTTATGCTAGCAAACAGTTAACACCAGCGGAGAGAAATTATTCTACCACTGAGAGGGAGTGTCTGGCTATGGTGTTTTCAGTCAAAAAATTTCGCCATTATCTCATGTGTAACCCGGTGGTGTTTTTTGTCGATCACATGGCTATCAAGTATCTAGTCAACAAGGCAGAATTAAGTGGGAGGTTAGCTAGGTGGGTCTTGTTGCTAGAAGAGTTCGACTACACCGTAGAGTACAAACCTGGTCGAATGCATTTACAAGCTGACCATTTGTCAAGGCTTTCAGAGGAGATAGGAACTCGTCCGGTAGATGACAGGTTGATAGACGCAAGTCTTTTTGTAATTACGGCAAAGCCTGAGTGGTATGGAGGTATTGTAGAGTTTCTGACCACTCAAAAGTTATCAAGCGACTGGACGAAGGAAGAGAGGAGAAAAGTGAGAGTCAACAGTAGACATTTTATAGTGTTAGGTCATAGGCTGTTCAGGAGAGGTGCAGACGGAATATTGAGGAGGTGCGTGTCAGAGGTTGAAGTTCCATCAATACTAGAAGCTTGTCACGATAGCGCGTGTGGAGGGCATTTTTCTGGCAAGCTCACAGGTCAGAAGGTACTTCGAGCAGGTTACTTTTGGCCTACCTTATTTCAAGATTCCTACAGTTACGTCAAAAAATGTGATGCTTGTCAAAGATATGCGAGAAACGATCTCAGAATGGAGATGCCTCTTCAGGTGTCCTTACCTTTGGTCCCTTTTGAGAAGTGGGGGATTGATTACATTGGCGAGATTCATCCCCATTCATCGAGAGGCATGGCTTACATTGTAGTTGCAACTGAATACTTGACTAAGTGGGCAGAAGCTAAGGCGGTGAAAGCAAACACAGCTGCCCATGCCGCCACATTCATGTACGAGAATATCATTTCGAGGTTTGGATGTCCAAGGATTTTGGTTAGTGATAGGGGGACCCATTTCTTGAATGAGATGTTTCAAGATTTAACTGATAGGTTTAAGATAGACCATAGGAAAACAACTCCTTATCATCCGCAGACAAATGGCCAGACAGAACGAGTCAATGGAATATTGGTGAGCATATTGCGCAAGACAGTTTTTGACTCGAAGAGGGATTGGGATTCCAAGCTTACGGCGGCATTGTGGGCTTATCGGACAACTTTCAAGGTAACAACGCAAGCAACACCATTTTCGTTAGTGTATGGGTTGGAAGCTACTCTTCCAATTGAGTTTGAGGTGGAATCACTCCGAGTGGCAGTGCAGTCACGGCTTACAACCAGTCAATCGTTACTAGATAGGTTCACAATGTTAGCAGAGCTTGATGAGAGGAGGAGAATGAGTGCTCAACACATTGAGGCCATTCAAAGGAGGAGAAAGATCGCCTTCGACAAGAAACATAAGACGAGAACACTTAGAGCAGGTATGATGGTGATGATTCAAGATGCTCGAAAACTTGATTTTCCGGGAAAATTTGATGCTGTATGGTTAGGGCCGTATCTTGTTAGAGAGGCATTTACAAACAATTCAGTACAGCTAGAGACCTTGAATGGAGAAATTTTTCCTACTCGCACGTCAGGCAGTCGATGTAAGGAATATAGAGCATAGATGCTAACTAGCTGGGAGCTAGAGATTCTGGATCCATCCCCTGATGGTCGCCAATTATGTGAGTTCAATTATGAACTCAATTAAATAATTAGCATTAGTTAGTATGATATATTAGGGACTTCAGACAAAGAAAAGAAAAGAAAAATTATTTAATAGAGTAGTAGTAGGTTAGTAGTAGTTAGTAACGTAAGTAGACGTAGATTATTTATGGAATGTATCTGTTAAGTATCAAGAACGGGCCTGGCAAGAGAGACGTCGCAGGTGAAGGACGAGGAGGAAAGGCGGAGGGCAGAGGGTCTCCGGACCATTGAGAAGGAGAAAGATGGAGAGAAAGAGAGGGAGCGGGATAAAATACGGGATAAGGATAGGGAGCGAGAGAAGGAAAGGGAGAAAATTCGCGAGAAGGAGAAGCTGAAGTCTAAAGAGAAAGATCGAGATTCCGAGAAGAAGAAGGATAGGGCAAAGGACCCAGAGAAGGAAAAGGATGGTAGAATCAGAGACCACGACAGGGATAGAGGGAAGGAACATGAACGAGAAAAGGAGAGGGTGAAGGATTTAGACAGAGAAAGGGATAAGGAGAGAGACAGAGGTGGGGACAAGGACAAGAAAAAAGAGAAGGATCGATCTAAGAAAGACAGAGACAAAGACAGGGACAAGGAGAGAGAACGAGAGGAGAAGGATCGTCAGAAGTCGCGATTAAAGGAGAAAGACCGTGGAAGAGATCATGAACGGGACAGGGATGGAAGAGAAAAAGAGCGAGATCATGAGCGAGGATAATTCAGAGAGTGAGGATGAGGAGGAAGAGCAAGAGGAAGACGGGGGAGAGGACGAGGTCACGGAGGGTTCTGCAAGAGTGTGCTGGATTAATTCGGAAGAATCAACGGAGAAACTAGGGGACATTCAAGTGGTGGATCGAGCGTTTTTGCACGGGGATATTGTGGCAAAGGCAAATGATCCGTTGGGGCAGACAGGAACAGTGGTGTGACGTCTTCGTCGGGGGTAGTCTCGAGAACAGTCGAGTGAGTGAGAGCGCGAGAGTGAGTCGGTGAGTGAGTGCTAGATGGGGATCGGCTGACATGGAAACTTGGTTCGATGAGAAGGAAATGGTAGGCTGAGGTGTACGCCGTGTGCAATGTCGTCCCGGTGTTGTGCACGAATGGTGGCTGTACCTAGATCGAAGGAGCTCGGATCAGAGGATGAGTGGTTGATGATAACTTCTACGGGCCGGTACAAGAGATGGAGCTCGTTGATGGGATCGTAAAGCGGAAGTGGCTGTAGAGTGTCTTGGTACTGTCTTTTTGTTACATGTGTTGTTTGGAGGCCAGTACACGGTCAGGGTTGGTCTAATTTCACGGTGAGCTCCTTAAAGGACTAGACAACGGAGTGCCTGCGGGCCGGGCAAGTGGTGAGACCTAGTTTGCTCACCAGAGGAGAGGACATTGTGAGGATACGATGCCGGTATGGGTCATTCTTTTGGTGGCCGGAGTTCTCATAGTCGCAGCGTTTGTCCTTGTGATTGCTATTCATATTCTGGACGTACACGCTGAACAGCAATGTGCCCACCTTCATGATCTCACTCAGCGCTCCTTGCAGCAAAACCAAATTCCCAGTCCTTATCAGTACCGTGGTGGAGAATCGCAACTTTGTTGCGTTTGTGGCAGTGTGCGATTTCGTCGTTCTCAGACAAGTAGTGGAAACAACTCGTTATCACGATCGAAAAGCAGTTCTAGAACAGGATCGGCCGGGGGCCTCTTGCAGCCACTAGTGGATGCAGCCTGTGGGAAGACGTCTTTGGGTTCGGGATCTATAGAATTCTTATCTGGACTCTCTAGTAGACGACACGGAATGGCGAGTGGTCTGCAAGGGGGTTGGTTCAATGCTCGCAATCTCTTCAAGAAATCTTCAGGCAGTCGGGAGTCCCAGAAAAAAATCAGATGCAGAAACTACACAAGATTTTGTGTCGCTGGCAGCCGCAGCGTCTTCAGCGTCTTCGGGGAGCTCGAGTTCAGCTGCAGCTTTCGCTTCCGCTAGTCGGACTGTAGGGGGATCTGGTTCTAGTTCTATGACCACAATCACAGCAACAATTACAACCACTAGCGCTCCTTCGAGTATTTCTCCGTCTACAAATGCTGGAACACAGGCTTCGGGTAGTCATGGAACTGACGAAGCGACTTACAAGCCAGCTTCTCAACGAAGACTCGTGCTAGAAATTCTGATGTCTCCATCAAGCACACTTGATGGTCAAGGAGGTTCTATACCCCGGCCCACGGGAGTAAGACTAAAATTAGAGACGAATGCTAGTTTAGAAAGCCTGGCAAGCCTTGCGGCTGCAGCGTCCTCTGGTGTGGCTAGTTCTCACCAGCCTCCGGAAGCAGACTCGGAAGCAGGTCTCTCTACAGCGGGGATTTCTACAGCAGCAGCGTCCGCCTGCTGTCCAGTGCCTGCAGATTGATTTAAACGTCAGCAAGGAGGGTAGTTTTCCAGGAGGATACGGTTCCTCGTGTAGGGCCTCTGGTACAGTTGTCAAATCAGGCAACGTCCAGGCAGATGCTGGCAGCCTCGAATACGGCTACAGATGCTGATTCTGAGGACAGGAATTCCAGTGCTTTTGCAGACCCTTTCACAACACTGGAGGATGAGCAGACTCAATCGTCAGCAGATGACAAGCAAAGGTTTGAGGGTCAGCGTGGTCACTTACCAAACTTCGAAGACTTGGATAGATAATGTGGATAAGGTTGGATAGGATAGGGTGCCAGGTGTTACTTTGGTTGTAACTCCCTGGATTTCCGGGGTGCCTCGGAGGAGGCTCCGTGTTGCTTATAAGGCAGCTCCGTGTTGCTTATAGGGCAGTCTCGTGTTGGTGTTTGGAGATTCGACTTTGAGAGAGTAGGAACGGGGCTATAGCCTCAGTGTGGGTTGTCCTGGATTCATAGTGTAGGAACTGAGCGCGGCTCTCTTTACAGTTGGTTAAGAGAACTTGGTTGGGTAGAGAGAATGGAGAGTTGTGGTGGCTAAGGTAGATATATGTGCAGGCTTGGACCCCCACCCGGACTACAACGCTAAGGGTGGGAGATAAAAGCTCACAGTGCGGCTACCTCAGCCGATTACTAAACATTCCTACCCAAAGTATAAAGGGAGTGGGGATGACAACGATGCAGATTCATACATCAAGTTGTTCGAATCGGTGTCTATTGCCAATCGCGAGATCGCAGACGACGACCGACTAAGGATCTTTCCAAGCCTTCTGCGGAAGAAAGCGAGGAGTTGGTACAATCACGAGAGCATCGACCCGACTGGGTTGACAACATGGGCCCAGCTGAAGGAGAAGTTCCTTCGCCGCTTCCGTGAGCTCGGCTACGACAGTCGGGTATTGACAAAGTTACGTAATTTGCAGCGAGAGAAGAAGGAGAGTCTGCGTGACTACACTGAGAGGTTTCTGGACCTCCTTGACAGAATACCGAAAACAGGACCAGGGTCCCCTTTCTCGGTACAACAAGCTGTGGACTGGTACGTGACCGGCTTAACTCGGGAGATGGAGACTTTTTGCCAACGCAGCAAGTGCGACACTATTGAGGATGTGATTGCATCGGCAGAAGCCTTCGAAACTTCCACTCTCAACCGAAGAGGGAGAGAGAGACGGGAGTCAAAGGAGCGAAAACCGAAGGGAGGGCGAAGACGACGTAGAGGTACAACTCCGTCATCGGAAGAATCGTCTTCGGACGAGAACCGTTCCTCATCCGAAGAAGAGGAAACCTCATCGTCGGAGGAGGAAAAGAAGAGGAAGAAGCATGGGGCAGCGAAGAAGAAGGGCACCCGACGAGTGACTACGGACAGAGCGCCGGGAGACATAGCCTCGAAGATGGAGACCCTCGTGAAGGACTTCGCCGACCTCAAGGTTCAAGTGGTAGGCGGGCATGATCGCCGAAAATCACCCGGGAGAGTGCGAGCGAACTTATGGTGTACTACGTGCGGGGCGGTGGGACATGCAAACACCGAGTGCCTTACCACCCGTCTGTCATATCCAGTCAACGCAGTAGAGTGGGCACAACCGTACTATGGAGAGCACCCCCAGTACTATGGAGAGGCTAGCGAAGAGACAGCCTACGCCGTCCAGTCGGTTCCCACCCCTACTGCAGTTTCAGCAATGCAAGTCCCACGATATCATCCGGTGGATCGGGCCACTACAGTACCCGTGAGGCGGAGAGCACCTCCAGGGACGTTTGACCCACCGCCACCGCGAGCTTGTTATAACTGCGGGGAAGTTGGACACTTCTCACCGCAGTGTCCCCATCCAAAAAGGCGAAACGATTATGTTCCGACATGTAGTAATTGCAAGAAGACCGGGCATACTGCGCCAGAGTGTGATCAGCCACCAGTTCCTCGGCCAGCGGTACGATTTGTGAACCCTCCCACCAAGGAGGAGGTCCAAGTTAACCAGGTCGAAGTAGGTTCAGACGGGGATGACGAAGACGAAGAATGGCCGGCGGAAGAGGTTATGTGCGCACGGGTCGAAACTCGTAGTTCCAAGAAATCGAAGGAGCAAGAGCGTGACACTCGCAAGCACGAACGGAGAACCGACGACCGGACGGGAAAAGGGAAGGAGAAGACATCCAGCAAGTCCGACTTGCGACCTGCACGGAAGTCTTCGGTTACACGAGAGGCACCAGCAGTGCGCCCCCATACAGCAGTCGAGGATGAGCCAGTTCGCTTGCTGAAACGGGACTATGCTCCGGATATCCGCAACGAGGTAACCAACCTGTTGAAGGAAGCGATCCGCACTCAAAAGGACCCACCGCGGCCACACTTGCCATCCTTCCTTGGGGCGAAGTTGGCAGCCACCGTGGAACCTCGCAGAGCGTCGCCGCCGACCCCGGCGACCCAACGCGCCCACTATGACTTGGTCGAAGATCTCGGGAGTCAGATAGTGAACATCACGTTCAAGCAGCTCCTGGAGGACAACAAGACGTATCGAAGAATGTTGATGCTTTCGCTACGACGTCCGCGGAAGCCGCGCGCATCCACATCCTCTCAAGTATATCAAGTGGAGAGCGAAGACCAAGGGCCACCAGAGATCGATGTGGAAATAGCAGGGTGTTGTGTACGCAGGGTACCAATCGACTCTGGATCAGGAGTCAACATAATGACGGAGGATACCGCGAGAGCCTTGGGGTTCAGTCAATACGAACCCTCAAAGCGTGTGTTGAGATTAGCGGATCAGACGCGGAGGATGCCTGCAGGTATGCTGCGCAATGTCAAAACAATCATCGGTGGTGCGGACTTTCGGTTGACGTATATCATCCTTCAACCGATGATGAAGCAGGGCTATGACGTTCTGCTCGGGCGACCATGGCTATATGGCGCACAAGTCAGATGTGATTGGCGAAGGCATCGCCTTAAGTTTCCCCATCCTTCGGAACCGACCAAGACCATTACGGTGCCCTGGAATAGGGTCAGACACGAAGGAGAGACCCCATCGACAAGTGCAGGTTACACATCGGGCGGGGACAGTGAGTCGACCGCGCGATCGGATTCCAGTGGTACCGAATCCGATTATTTCGTGGGATTCGTTGCCTGCTGTTCGGTGGGAGAAGAAGAAGAGCCGGAAGCTATTCAGCCGGAAGACGAATAGCAATTAACGGTGGGACTGGGAAGGAGTGAGACGAGTCACACCGAGGGCATTGTCGACCCTAGTGACTGTCACGAAGTACAACTCAGTCCCGATAAGTGCTTGAAGGTATCAAGCACAGTGAGAGGAGACGAGCTAAGGAAAGTACAGGCATTCCTTAGCCATTATGTCGACGTCTTCGCCTGGAAGATCGAAGACATGAAGGGGATACCTGCACGGTATGGGGAACACCGTATCGATTTACTGGACGACTCAGTACCCATACGACAGCGCCAGTATCGCCTCAACCCAAAATACTCCTTGCTAGTTAAGGAGGAGATAGATAAGTACTTAAGTGCTGGTATTATTTACCCAGTGCTCAGCAGTGAATGGGTGTCGCCGATTGTTATCGTACCCAAGAAGTTGACGGGTAAGATACGAGTGTGTCAGGATTTCCGGAAGTTGAATGCAGCAACACGCAAGGATCATCACCCGTTGCCGTTCACGGATGCCATTCTAGACCATGTCGCAGGACATGAATGCTATAGCTTCCTGGACGGGTTCTCAGGTTACAATCAGGTGTCTATCCGGGAACAGGACAAGGATAAAACTACGTTCACAACCGACTGGGGAACTTACGCATACCACAAGATGCCCTTCGGTTTGTGCAACGCGCCTGCCACCTTTCAACGGATGATGACCAATATCTTCCAGGAACAACTGAGGAAGTTCCTGGAAATATTCATAGATGACTTCTGTGTCTTTGGGAAGCGGTCTGAACACCTAAGTCACTTGAAGCAGACCTTCGATAAATGTAGAGAGAGCAGTTTATCGCTGCATCCCGAGAAGTGCTTTTTCTTTATGACTAGTGGGATCTTGTTGGGTCATCGAGTCTCGGCAGACGGCATTGCGGTGGACATCGAGAAGGTCAAGGTTATACTCGAGCTTGAGCCACCCACGAATCTAAGAGAGCTGCGAGCATTCCTGGGTCATGTGGGCTACTACCGAAGATTCATACACCTGTATGCAATACTGGCGGCGGACCTGACCAAGTTGTTGAAGAAGGACGAGCCTTATGCCTGGGGTGCGAACCAGCAGTCAGCATTTGAGGCTCTTAAAGCGAAACTCACGACTGCTCCCGTGCTAAGGAGTCCAGACTGGAATCGACCATTCCATGTTTACGTTGACACATCTGCATTCGCCATCGGTGTAGTACTGAGTCAAAAGGATGACAACAAAAAGGACTACCCGATTTATTTCGCGAGCCGACAGCTGTCTCTAGCAGAGCGGAAGTACACCACGACGGAGAGAGAAGCGTTGGGGATGGTGTACTCCTGTAAAAAGTTCCGTCACTACCTAATCTGCTACGAGTTTGTGTTCCATGTGGACCACTACGCATTGCAACACCTAGTCAAGAAAGCCGACCTATCCGGTCGGATCGCCAGGTGGGTGTTGTTGCTACAAGAGTTCACCTACACAGTCCAGACCAGGAAAGGGGTGCACCACGAAAATGCGGATTACTTATCCCGATTATGGACCCAGCCGACAGAGGAGGAATTGGTGGACGATTTTCCAGATGAAGAGTTGTTTCAGTTGTCTGCGGGGCATGAGTCCCGCTATGCCGACCTGTATCGATATCTGCTAACCCTTCAGTGTCCCGTAGGCATGGATTTGGAACAGCGAACTGTCTTTATTCATAAGGCAGGCCCGTACCAACTCCAGCAGGGGGTTTTGTTCAAGAAGATGGCAGATGAGCGCTTATGCAGATGCCTGGAGGAATCAGAGGTACCAAGAATAGTGAGTGCGATGCATACAGAGGAGGCGGGTGGACACTATGCCACCAGGAACACGGTCACAAAAATTCTAAATGCGGGGTATTGGTGGCCGACCATGTTTAAGGATGTTCTCGATTACATCCGCAAGTGCGACAGTTGCCAGAGGACGGGGAGACCAACGCCTACAACACGCTGGCCCCTGACTCCCATCATGCCTCTAGCACCTTTCGAAAAGTGGGGCATTGACTTTGTAGGGCCGATACAACCAGTGACTAGAAGCACACGAAGGCGCTACATTCTGGTAGCAACGGACTACGCCACCAAAATGGTGGAGGCCAGGGCCACCAGAAGGGATGATGCTGCCACAGTGGCATCCTTCTTGTTTGAGTCGATTATCACACGCTACGGATGTCCCTTAGAGCTAGTCAGCGACCGGGGCACGCATTTTCTGAATCAGATCATCGAAGATCTGACACGGTATTTCCACATCAAGCACCGGAAGACTACTCCATACAATCCCAAGGCGAATGGACTGACGGAGAAGTCCAATGGTCTGCTGTGTAAAATACTACTCAAGGTCACGGTGAATCACGCTCACGATTGGGATACGAAGCTAGCAGCCGCACTATGGGCGTACTGCACAGCTGAGAAGATCACGACCAAACAGACACCATACTTTCTGGTGTATGGGCAACACCCGATCCTCCCGATCGAATTTGAAGTACCCACCCAACGAACGTTGGATTTGCAGAGGATGGGCGCAGAGGAGAGTCAGCTCTACAGGTTACAGGAGGTCACGCTGCTGGATGAGAGGAGACGAGACGCCGAAGATCGCACCAGGAAAATCCAGCTCCGCCGGAAGGAGAGATACGATAAAAAGATCAAACCTGTACTCCTGCAGGCGGGTGATTTGGCATTACTCTACGACAGCAGGCATGCCAGATTCCCAGGCAAACTGCACCTAAGATGGATGGGACCTTACAGGGTTGTCGAAGTCTTCTCGAATGGATCCATCCAACTTGCGGACTTGGCCGGCGATTTGTTAGGCACCCGAGTGAACGGGTGGCGGTTGAAGAAATACCACATGTGAGTGTTCGCGTGGGCGCTCACAATTGAGGAGGGGAGCATGTGGTACCCCACTTTTGGCAATTTTGAGGAAATTAAAACATTTTTGGAAAACTGTACCCTGGCAGCATTGTAAATAGCCTTCGGTACATCAAAACGGAGTGAATCCGGAAGATCGCGGGGATTCTCGAGGGATCTTGTAGAATCTAGGATTTGGGGTGCAGCAGTAAGGACAGGCACCACCCTCCCTGCGAGCTCTGCAGTTAGGATCCCTGCGACGCAAGGCGCAAAACCCGCCTTCGGAGGGTGCGTCCGCGGCGGTAGGGAAATCCTCCATAATTAGGTCAACCCTCGGGCGCCTTGACCAAGTTAGGGTCTCGTTGGAAAGAGCTCGACGCACTGATTCCAACGAGTCCAAGAACGCTTGGAACGGATGAGGACTTAGGGAGTTATCACTATTGGAAGATACGGAGACGGTCGCCTTCGGCGGAAGGAGTTCGCCACCGGCGGGAATTCCGCCTACGCGGAAGGGGGAATCAAGTTTTGTCCTATGCGCGGACGAAGGAAGTTCGCCTGTGCACAGGCGAAGTAGGGTTTGGCGAGGCGCGAAGTCCGCCTACGCACAGGCGTTCGCCTGTGCACAGGCGCTTCGGCGTCGGCGGAAAATCCGCCTTGGGCCCTAGAAATGCGCCTTGTGAGGTAGAAAGTGTACGGCGCCTTCCGCGCCAGCGCGGCGCCGCGGACGAGCAAGGAGCCGCCAGAGTAATCAAATCTGTACGGACCATGCGGACGGGACGGGTGGATGCGCTCTTAGACGGACGGAGTTGCGGCGGCGGAAGCGCCGACGAAGAGACAAGGAACGGACAGACTGGACGGAGACGGCTGACCACGGTCAACGCCTTCCGCGCCAGCGCGACGCCGCGCACGGAATTCGCCTGCGCACAGGCGAGCGCCTGTGCACAGGAGGATGAAGTTCCGCGCCGTGTGGTACCCCACTTTTGGCAATTTTGAGGAAATTAAAACATTTTTGGAAAACTGTACCCTGGCAGCATTGTAAATAGCCTTCGGTACATCAAAACAGAGTGAATCCGGAAGATCGCGGGGATTCTCGAGGGATCTTGTAGAATCTGGGATTTGGGGTGCCGCAGTAAGGACAGGCACCACCCTCCCTGCGAGCTCCGCAGTTAGGATCTCTACAGCGCAAGGCGCAAAATCCGCCTTCGGAGGTTGCGTCCGCGGCTGTAGGGAAACCCCCCGTAATTAGGTAAGCCCTCGGGCGCCTTGACCAAGTTAGGGTCCCGTTGGAAAGATCTCAACGCGCTGATTCTAACGAGCCCAAGAACGCTTGGAACGGACGAGGACTTAGGGAGTTATCGCTACTGGAAGAAACGGAGGCGGTCGCCTTCGGCGGAAGGATTTCGCCACCGGCGCGAATTCCGCCTACGCGGAAGGGGGATTCAAGTTTTGTCCTATGCACGGACGAAGGCGTTCGCCTGTGCACAGGCGACGTAGGGTTAGGGAAGGCGCGAAGTCCGCCTACGCACAGGCGAACGCCTGTGCACAGGCGCTTCGGCGTCGGCGGGAAATCCGCCTTGGGCCCTAGAAATGCGCCTTGTGAGGTAGAAAGTGTACGGCGCCTTCCGAGCCAGCGCGGCGCCACGTACGGCCGCCAGAGTAATCCCATCGGTACGGACCGTGCGGACGGCACGGGTGGATGCGCTCTTGGACGGGCGGAGTTACGACGGCGGAAGCGCCGACGGAGAGACAAGGAACGGACAGACTGGACGGAGACGGCTGACCACGGTCAACGCCTTCCGCGCCAGCGCAGCGCCGCGGACGGAATTCGCCTGCGCACAGGCGAACGCTTGTGCACAGGAGGATGTTCAAGTTCCGCACCGGCGGAGGATCCGCCGAGGCCCCTGCCTGCGCACAGGCAGGAGTTGAATTTTTGTCCGACATGCGGACGCACGCGTCAAGGCAGAAGGAGACTGGCCGAGGGGCGGTACGAACAAGTGTACCGCGCAAGGCGGAAAGCTCGCCTTCGGCGCTACGCCCCCATGTCCGGAGGATGACACGCTCGCGGAGTTCAAATCCGCCAATTCGAGCGTGAGAGTTTAATCGACGACGGCGGAGCGTGAAGCCGCGCGTGAGAGCGAAGACCGTTCCAGCGTACAGCCGGCGCGGCCATCAAGTGAGACGTTCTTCACGACCAAGAGCCGACCATGACCTTCGACCGGGCGGCGGAGAGCGTCCCATTCTTGAATTCGCGATTCCAATCTCTTGTGCACGCTGCGCGCATCCATCTGCTGGCTGCGGACCATTCTCGACGTCGTCACACAGGAGATTTCTTGCTGATTGAGGGAGAAGTGAGTGCGCGTGATTTGGAATTGAGAGCGATTAGAGTTTGCCGAGAGAGAAAGAAACGCGGACAGTGCAGAAGTAGAATGAGCGGGCGAGCGAACCCCAGGAACGCAATGACGAGACCGAGCAGATTGCGGATGGTGCCACTTCGCCTGCCGCAGAACGGGCTGCGCGCTTTCGAGGAGCGCTTAATAGCAAGAAAGCTCGATTTCTTGCTATGGGGATGGAATTACATCTGCGCGAATATGGTGCGCGAGTGGCTAGAGCCACAGGGACCACCCTCGCGCGGATTGCGTCCGCATGTTGACCGGTGGACAGTCCAAGATTGGGCGCAGGCGTTGGGAAGATGTGCTGGCATGCCAGGGCATCTCCTTTTCGACAGTGAGAGCATCAAGGTGACCAAACAAGAAGAGGCGCAATTTGTGGAGCTGTTCAAGACCGGGAGGTCTACCAAGAATGGGTACAGGACCCGTGATTACAAGGATCGATTTCGCCGGACTTTGTCTGCGGCGCTGATGCAATTACTGCAGCCGCACCGCGCCTGCTACATCACATTGTGGCAGGTCTCTTTTGTGGAGTGCGTCATCGAGGGAACTCCAATTCACTGGGCGAGCATCCTGCACCGGGTGATGCGACAGCACGCTTTTGAGGAGAAGGGGGGAACTCTAAACCATCTCTCTCCTTTCCTCATCAATTTTTATCGACAGCGGAATTGTTTGACAGCGGCGGAGCTTGAACACTTTCCGCCATTGTCCATCGACCATCCCGGGAAGTATGTGCGGGAGAACGAGGTCGATACTGACGCAGAGGAGTCCCCGACTTCTACCCCATCAAGACGGAGGGACGAAGGGAGACACACCCCTGCAGCGCGAGTGCCGCGGAAGCGGCGATGGAGAGATGGGTCTGAAGAGGAGCAGCATCAAGAACTCTCTGCTCCCATTCGACCGCGGCCGCTGTGCGAGCCATACAGCCGGCCGAAGCAGAAGGCACGCAGACTGGTGTTACCAGCTGACAGTGCAGACACGGCGACGATTGCGACGGAGAAAGGAAGTGCGTCGCCAGAGAAGCATGAGGAAGCGCGGACGACCGCAGGAGCAGCGGGCCACGCTGCAACCTCGACGGGAGAGAGGCCGCCTACGGGCCAAGGGCCTCCGGAGTTACCACGTGCGATGCGGACAGATGTTCCGTTTGCGCACAGACGAGCCTCCGCGGACGGACGAGCCTCCGCGGACAGGCGATCACAAGAGGACGTAGATCTACGCTTACGCGTGGGAAGGAGCAGTCCGCCTGTGCACAGGCACTCGCCTGTGCACAGGTCGCTTGTGCACAGGTCACCTCCACACGTGCCGCTTGTGCACAGGCAGGAATCACCCCCGTTCCAACGTAGGAAGGGGAAGGAGCCGGCGGAAGAGCCGCCTACGAGACACCGGCCCTCGGGGCCAGACCCTCCGGCGCACCACGCGCCGCAATTTGCGCCTTCGGCGCCAGGGCCTTCGAGCCGAGGGGATACGAGCAGGGAGCGTGCGGAGGCCGCACCATCGGCGGGTAGTCCGCCGATAGATGCGCCTTCGGCGGTAGGGCCTATAGGCCAAGGGACATCGGGCGAGCGGCCCCCGGCCATGTCGCCTTTGGCGATGGATGTCCGCGGCGCTACGCCTGCGGCGGACAAGGCGCCGGCATTTGCGCCTGCGCACAGGCCAAGCACAGCCCCCACGGACCGATCAAGGGAGCAGCAACAGACGGAGGAGCGGAGTGACTGTTCGCGGGATGAAATTTCGATGCGCGATGCGCAATCAAACCCCGCGCAGCCACCCTCCGCTCGATCGCCTTCGGCGGCGGGCGTCGGCGGCAGAGAGGACACGGTAGACGACCAACAAGCGAGCGGCGGGGATGCCGCACGGGCACATTCGCCTACCGCCTTAGACATTTTGGCGAAGAGCAGCGAGGCTGCAGCCGTGCCTTCGCAGGCAGCACACGTCGACGACGTGCAGCCCCACTCGGGTCAGTCGCCGACGCAATCAATGGCGACTGAAATTCTCCACTCGGATGATGACGACGGAGGCTCCACCGAAGAAATGTCAGGAGCAGAGGACACCGAGGAGGAGGAGGAGGAAATTGTTGGAGCGCCGGCGGCGGCGCTCTCTGAGCAGGTGATTCCGTTGCTGAGGTACTTGGATCGCAAGGTCGATAAATACGCCGACCCACTTCAGCCGGGATCTTACATCGAGTTAGTGCGCAGGCGGACTCGCACTAAAGTCCACACCAGCAAGCTGTTAGCTAAAGTGGACCAGGAGTTGAGGGAATTGAAGGAGAAGCATGCATGCTTGTGGGGTCAGTATAAACTTAATCAGAAATTCTACAAGTACTCCGAGAAGGTGAGGGATGAGAAACTGGACGAGCTCACCAAGGAGCAGGTGAAGGTCAAGGAAGCACTAATTTCTGAGCAGGCCCAGAATCGGATTTTGTCAGAGGAGCTCGTGCGACAGACGCGGTTGTTGGAACAATGTCAGCTCGCACGGCAGGCGGATGAGGAGTTAATCCGCAGGTTACAGTTAGAGTGTGGCGAATTGAGAGCGCAACGTGCTGAGGCCGAATCGCAATTAGTGATAATTGAAGAGGATCGCAGGAAGGAGGCAGATCGCACGAAGGTGGAGACGGCGAGGCGTGTCGCCCACTGTCTCAAGGGCTACGCCCACTGGGAAGTGAAGGCGCAGGAGAAACTCACACTGCGTGAGTTTGAACTTCGCGCAGCCGGGTTGTTGTCAGGCGACAGTAGGAGTCGGCGGAAGGTAGCAAAGAAGCTCGATGCTTTTCTGTCGAAGGCGCAGGATACCATGTCCGCCCTCGAAGTGGAGGTGTCCGCGGCGTTGCAACGATTGGGACTGCGCAGTCGAGCGGAAGATTGGCAGGGTAGGGAGTTAGTGCGCGGCAGTCCGCCGCGCAGGAGACGTAGCACAGGTTCCGCGGAGTGTAGTGTAGCGTGGTTCCGTGCAGGCGTGTAGCGTAGTGCAGTGTAGTGCTAGTTAGGACTTAGAAGGTATAAAATAGTTCCAGGCGTTTTGCCTGGGGTTCTTTCCCATCAGAAGTGCAGATCAGGAACCCATTTCCTTTGCGTGTTTGTGTCCTTGAGTTCTGTCACCACGCACGAGGAGTTACAACTTAGCGTTCCGCATTTTGTAGCTGAAGGCCTTCGGCCGAATGTTCAGAGCTAGTACATTGGTTAGAGACTTGAGTAGTTCGGAACTGCACCTGCGGGTGACTGCCGATGCTCAGAGCCAGTGACTAGTTAGATACTTGAACAGTTTCGCCCCTACACCTTCGAGTGTTTCTTTCTGATTGTACTCCCTTGGGATTTTTCCCCTGAATGCCAAAGTGAAGTTTTGTTACTTCGTGTAAGCCTTGGTTGTAAATTCAGGCTACGCTGCAGCAGGTGCCTTGAGGGTAACCCCTGTATTCTGGGAATGACAAGTGCCTGAGAATTCAAACTCTTCAATAGACTGTTGTTGTGTTACTGGAATGTTTCAAAGTGAGTCCTTAAGTGCGGACCTGTGTTCTCTGCGCGTTTTGTGAGTTGAGAGTGTTGTTCACCGCGTAGGAGTGACTTCGATCCGAAGTAGGCAGTCCAAACCGGGTTTCCTACACTAGCAGCAAGCTAGTGGAAGTGTTGTAAAAGCCGGAGTTGGAAGTCACTGCCCGCAGCTTTGCCGAGTGTACTCTTGAGAGACTTTCCCCCTGAAATCTTGAAGTAGAGGTCCTAACGGATCTCTGGGTTGTGTTTCTGTAGTTTCAGGTGTGTGTGTGTGTGTGTGTTACGCTGCACTGTGCGACCTCCGAGTGCGCTCCGAGTGGACACTTGCAGTATTTCTGGGAGTGACAGTCGCCTGAGAATTCAAACTCATCAATAGTCTGTTAAACGTGACACTTTGTACCCTGTGTGTTCCTCTGTCCCTGTGGGTTCGACCTTTCTACCACTATATTGCAGTTTTAGCCTTTAGTGGGTTATTACATAAGAAGCCGACAACTTCTTTTTGGCGCCGCTGCCGGGGACAGTTGCGTCAACACCAGGGTTTTTACGAGCAGCCATGCTCGGTGAATGTCGACTGGAGCTAGCGGGAGCAACCTAAGTGCGAGAGCTGTCCGCAGGTTCCGACGAGATTCAGAGAAGGCCGTGGAAGAGACACGGCGTCAAAACAAGAAAACACCAAAAAGAGTACCTAAGCCTAGTTCGGCCGACATCCTTGGGGAACCTACCCCCGGCGACTCGGAACCAAACTTGGTGCTTACAGTTCTACTAGATATTCCTTGCACGGACCCTCCTCGTGATTTAGAAACGACCGCCCGAGAACCGTCGACAGAACCACCGATGGCGGACGGACAAGCCAATGTGCGTGTGAGTTCAATTATGAACTCAATTAAATAATTAGCATTAGTTAGTATGATATATTAGGGACTTCAGACAAAGAAAAGAAAAGAAAAATTATTTAATAGAGTAGTAGTAGGTTAGTAGTAGTTAGTAACGTAAGTAGACGTAGATTATTTATGGAATGTATCTGTTAAGTATCAAGAACGGGCCTGGCAAGAGAGACGTCGCAGGTGAAGGACGAGGAGGAAAGGCGGAGGGCAGAGGGTCTCCGGACCATTGAGAAGGAGAAAGATGGAGAGAAAGAGAGGGAGCGGGATAAAATACGGGATAAGGATAGGGAGCGAGAGAAGGAAAGGGAGAAAATTCGCGAGAAGGAGAAGCTGAAGTCTAAAGAGAAAGATCGAGATTCCGAGAAGAAGAAGGATAGGGCAAAGGACCCAGAGAAGGAAAAGGATGGTAGAATCAGAGACCACGACAGGGATAGAGGGAAGGAACATGAACGAGAAAAGGAGAGGGTGAAGGATTTAGACAGAGAAAGGGATAAGGAGAGAGACAGAGGTGGGGACAAGGACAAGAAAAAAGAGAAGGATCGATCTAAGAAAGACAGAGACAAAGACAGGGACAAGGAGAGAGAACGAGAGGAGAAGGATCGTCAGAAGTCGCGATTAAAGGAGAAAGACCGTGGAAGAGATCATGAACGGGACAGGGATGGAAGAGAAAAAGAGCGAGATCATGAGCGAGGATAATTCAGAGAGTGAGGATGAGGAGGAAGAGCAAGAGGAAGACGGGGGAGAGGACAAGGTCACGGAGGGTTCTGCAAGAGTGTGCTGGATTAATTCGGAAGAATCAACGGAGAAACTAGGGGACATTCAAGTGGTGGATCGAGCGTTTTTGCACGGGGATATTGTGGCGAAGGCAAATGATCCGTTGGGGCAGACAGGAACAGTGGTGTGACGTCTTTGTCGGGGTTAGTCTCGAGAACAGTCGAGTGAGTGAGAGCGCGAGAGTGAGTCGGTGAGTGAGTGCTAGATGGGGATCGGCAGACATGGAAACTTGGTTCGATGAGAAGGAAATGGTAGGCTGAGGTGTACGCCGTGTGCAATGTCGTCCCGGTGTTGTGCACGAATGGTGGCTGTACCTAGATCGAAGGAGCTCGGATCAGAGGATGAGTGGTTGATGATAACTTCTACGGGCCGGTACAAGAGATGGAGCTCGTTGATGGGATCGTAAAGCGGAAGTGGCTGTAGAGTGTCTTGGTACTGTCTTTTTGTTACATGTGTTGTTTGGAGGCCAGTACACGGTCAGGGTTGGTCTAATTTCACGGTGAGCTCCTTAAAGGACTAGACAACGGAGTGCCTGCGGGCCGGGCAAGTGGTGAGACCTAGTTTGCTCACCAGAGGAGAGGACATTGTGAGGATACGATGCCGGTATGGGTCATTCTTTTGGTGGCCGGAGTTCTCATAGTCGCAGCGTTTGTCCTTGTGATTGCTATTCATATTCTGGACGTACACGCTGAACAGCAATGTGCCCACCTTCATGATCTCACTCAGCGCTCCTTGCAGCAAAACCAAATTCCCAGTCCTTATCAGTACCGTGGTGGAGAATCGCAACTTTGTTGCGTTTGTGGCAGTGTGCGATTTCGTCGTTCTCAGACAAGTAGTGGAAACAACTCGTTATCACGATCGAAAAGCAGTTCTAGAACAGGATCGGCCGGGGGCCTCTTGCAGCCACTAGTGGATGCAGCCTGTGGGAAGACGTCTTTGGGTTCGGGATCTATAGAATTCTTAT
Source organism: Marchantia polymorpha subsp. ruderalis (assembly GCA_037833965.1). NCBI lineage: Eukaryota > Viridiplantae > Streptophyta > Marchantiopsida > Marchantiales > Marchantiaceae > Marchantia > Marchantia polymorpha. Next base: position 4,429,297 of record AP031357.1, read on the forward strand.
CTGGACTCTCTAGTAGACGACACGGAATGGCGAGTGGTCTGCAAGGGGGTTGGTTCAATGCTCGCAATCTCTTCAAGAAATCTTCAGGCAGTCGGGAGTCCCAGAAAAAAATCAGATGCAGAAACTACACAAGATTTTGTGTCGCTGGCAGCCGCAGCGTCTTCAGCGTCTTCGGGGAGCTCGAGTTCAGCTGCAGCTTTCGCTTCCGCTAGTCGGACTGTAGGGGGATCTGGTTCTAGTTCTATGACCACAATCACAGCAACAATTACAACCACTAGCGCTCCTTCGAGTATTTCTCCGTCTACAAATGCTGGAACACAGGCTTCGGGTAGTCATGGAACTGACGAAGCGACTTACAAGCCAGCTTCTCAACGAAGACTCGTGCTAGAAATTCTGATGTCTCCATCAGGCACACTTGATGGTCAAGGAGGTTCTATACCCCGGCCCACGGGAGTAAGACTAAAATTAGAGACGAATGCTAGTTTAGAAAGCCTGGCAAGCCTTGCGGCTGCAGCGTCCTCTGGTGTGGCTAGTTCTCACCAGCCTCCGGAAGCAGACTCGGAAGCAGGTCTCTCTACAGCGGGGATTTCTACAGCAGCAGCGTCCGCCTGCTGTCCAGTGCCTGCATATTGATTTAAACGTCAGCAAGGAGGGTAGTTTTCCAGGAGGATACGGTTCCTCGTGTAGGGCCTCTGGTACAGTTGTCAAATCAGGCAACGTCCAGGCAGATGCTGGCAGCCTCGAATACAGCTACAGATGCTGATTCTGAGGACAGGAATTCCAGTGCTTTTGCAGACCCTTTCACAACACTGGAGGATGAGCAGACTCAATCGTCAGCAGATGACAAGCAAAGGTTTGAGGGTCAGCGTGGTCACTTACCAAACTTCGAAGACTTGGATAGATAATGTGGATAAGGTTGGATAGGATAGGGTGCCAGGTGTTACTTTGGTTGTAACTCCCTGGATTTCCGGGGTGCCTCGGAGGAGGCTCCGTGTTGCTTATAAGGCAGCTCCGTGTTGCTTATAGGGCAGTCTCGTGTTGGTGTTTGGAGATTCGACTTTGAGAGAGTAGGAACGGGGCTATAGCCTCAGTGTGGGTTGTCGTGGATTCATAGTGTAGGAACTGAGCGCGGCTCTCTTTACAGTTGGTTTCTGATGGCTTTGGGATTCATGTACTTTGGTTAGTTGGTGTGAGTGGAGGCAAGGTGTAGGAGAAGAGCTGCATCCTCAACAGTGAGGGTTGTGTGGATTCAGAAAAGAACTCTCAAAATTTGAAGCCTTAATAGTGGTGCTTCATGGGGTTGGGTAAGAGAATGGAGAGTTGTGGTGGCTAAGGTAGATATATGTGCAGGCTTGGACCCCCACCCGGACTACAACGCTAAGGGTGGGAGATAAAAGCTCACATAAATGGTGCGTCTGCCGGGAGCCAAGTGGGTGAAAGTTCTGAAATTGGAAGTCAAGGATGGAGAGAGGAGTAAGAGGTGAGTAAACCGTTTCTTATTTCTATTGTTTTCAATTATATGGTGAAGAAGCTTGCTGAACTTTATTTTCGGTTGGTGAATGGGAATATCAAAAAGTTGCTTGTGAAGATGGTTGTGAAGTCCAGGTTTCAGTTTTACAGATTGAATTGATGTTCTGTTAGGTGCAGTTCTATACTAGTACTTTATTTTATTTGAATGAATGGGAATATCGATAAATTGCTTTGTGAGGATGGCTGTGAACTGCAGGTTTGAATTTCATTTTTTTGGATTTGATGTTCAGTTAGATGCTGTTCTAGTCTAGTACGCTTAGCAATGAGTTGGCTGCATGGATTATGTGGGATTTGGGTGTTTAGATAAGGACGGTTGACTAGTCTGTAAATGCAAGGTAGTACAAGATCCCATAAACCAAATCTAGAAGTAGGGTTGGGAAAGATTGCACGTAAAACTAGGCTACAAAAAAATAGTGAACCTGAAAAAGAGAGTGAGATAAGTATAGAAGTGTTTTTGGACATAGATACTTCTGATAGTCTGCTCTCAGAAAATTCAAAAATTAAGACTACATTGGAGGGTGAGGTACTTCTTTCCAACGAATTTCCAGAGACTGACAGTAGGAGCACAAAGAAACCTGTAGAAGTTGATAGAGAAACAAAAGTAGAATTCTCACCTATCATGAATCGTGATGGAGAGGGGGAGATCCCCCCTCCCATCTCACCCATTGATCCGTTGGTTAGACCAAGAGGTCTTCCAATCTTAGTTCCTCAGAACTTGGCACCATTAAACATGCCATCCAACCTTCCTAAGTTCTGGGGGTCTAAAGACGAAGATCCATCAAGACATATGGAGAGATACGTCGAAAAATTAGCCAGCTCACTCATTACAGAATCTGGTTATTGCTTGGTCTGGTTTCCTTCCACTTTGGAAGGCGAAGCCTATGAGTGTGTGGTACCCCACTTTTGGCAATTTTGAGGAAATTAAAACATTTTTGAAAAACTGTACCCTGGCAGCATTGTGAATAGCCTTCGGTACATCAAAACAGAGTGAATCCGGAAGATCGCGGGGATTCTCGAGGGATCTTGTAGAATCTGGGATTTGGGGTGCAGCAGTAAGGACAGGCACCACCCTCCCTGCGAGCTCCGCAGTTAGGACCCCTACGACGCAAGGCGCAAAACCCGCCTACGGAGGTTGCGTCCGCGGCTGTAAGGAAACCCTCCATAATTAGGTCAACCCTCGGGCGCCTTGACCAAGTTAGGGTCCCGTTGGAAAGAGCTCGACGCACTGATTCCAACGAGTCCAAGAACGCTTGGAACGGATGAGGGCTTAGGGAGTTATCACTATTGGAAGAAACGGAGGCGGTAGCCTACGGCGGAAAGAGTTCGCCACCGGCGCGAATTCCGCCTACGCGGAAGGGGGAATCAAGTTTTGTCCTATGCGCGGACGAAGGCGTTCGCCTGTGCACAGGCGCTTCGGCGTCGGCGGGAAATCCGCCTTGGGCCCTAGAAATGCGCCTTGTGAGGTAGAAAGTGTACGGCGCCTTCCGCGCCAGCGCAGCGCCGCGTACGGCGGAAGAGCCGCCAGAGTAATCAAATCGGTACGGGCCATGCGGACGGGACGGGTGGATGCGCTCTTGGACGGACGGAGTTGCGGCGGCGGAAGCGCCGACGAAGAGACAAGGAACGGACAGACTGGACGGAGACGGCTGACCACGGTCAACGCCTTCCGCGCCAGCGCAGCGCCGCGCACGGAATTCGCCTGCGCACAGGCGAACGCCTGTGCACAGGAAAATGTTCAAGTTCCGCGCCGGCGGAGCATCCGCCGAGGCTCCTGCCTGCGCACAGGCAGGAGTTGAACTTTTGTCCGACATGCGGACACACGCGTCAAGGCAGAGGGGGATTGGCCGAGGGGCGGTACGAACAAGTGTACCGCGCAAGGCGGAAAACTCGCCTTCGGCGCTACGCCCCCATGTCCGCGGGGTAATACGCTCGCGGAGTTCAAATCCGCCAATTCGAGCGTGAGAGTTTAATCGACGACGGCGGAGCGTGAAGCCGCGCGTGAGAGCGAAGACCGTTCCAGCGTACAGCCGGCGCGGCCATCAAGTGAGACGTTCTTCGCGAGCAAGAGCCGACCATGACCTTCGACCGGGCGGCGGAGAACGTCCCATTCTTGAATTCGCGATTCCAATCTCTTGTGCGCGCTGCGCGCATCCATCTGCTGGCTGCTGAACATTCTCGACGTCGTCGCACAGGAGATTTCTTGTTGATTGAGGGAGACGTGAATGCGCGTGATTTGGAATTGAGGGCGATTAGAGTTTGCCGAGAGAGAAAGGCGCTCGGGCGGTGCGGAAGTAGAATGAGCGGGCGAGCGAACCCCAGGAACGCAATGACGAGACCGAGCAGATTGCGGATGGTGCCACTTCGCCTACCACAGAACGGGCTGCGCGCTTTCGAGGAGCGCTTAATAGCAAGAAAGCTCGATTTCTTGCTATGGGGATGGAACTACATCTGTGCGAATATGGTGCGCGAGTGGCTAGAGCCACAGGGACCACCCTCGCGCGGATTGCGTCCGCATGTTGATCGGTGGACAGTCCAAGATTGGGCGCAGGCGTTGGGAAGATGTGCTGGCATGCCAGGGCATCTCCTTTTCGACAGTGAGAGCATCAAGGTGACCAAGCAGGAAGAGGCGCAATTTGTGGAGCTGTTCAAGACCGGGAGGTCTACCAAGAATGGGTACAGGACCCGTGATTACAAGGATCGATTTCGCCGGACTTTGTCCGCGGCGCTGATGCAATTACTGCAGCCGCACCGCGCCTGCTACATCACATTGTGGCAGGTCTCTTTTGTGGAGTGCGTCATCGAGGGAACTCCAATTCACTGGGCGAGCATCCTGCACAGGGTGATGCGACAGCACGCGTTTGAGGAGAAGGGGGGAACTCTAAACCATCTTTCTCCTTTCCTCATCAATTTTTATCGACAGCGGAATTGTTTGACAGCGGCGGAGCTTGAACATTTTCCGCCATTGTCCATCGACCATCCCGGGAAGTATGTGCGGGAGAATGAGGTCGACACTGATGCAGAGGAGTCACCGACTTCTACCCCATCAAGACGGAGGGACGAAGGGAGACACACTCCTGCAGCACGAGTGCCGCGGAAGCGGCGATGGAGGGAAGAGTCTGAAGAGGAGCAGCATCAAGAACCCTCTGCTCCCATTCGACCGCGGCCGCTGTGCGAGCCATACAGCCGGCCGAAGCAAAAGGCACACAGACTGGTGTTACCAGCCGGCAGTGCAGACACGGCGACGATTGCGACGGAGAAAGGAAGTGCGTTGCCAGAGAAGCATGAGGAAGCGCGGACGACCGCAGGAGCAGCGGGCCACGCTGCAACCTCGACGGGAGAGAGGCCGCCTACGGGCCAAGGGCCTCCGGAGTTACCACGTGCGATGCGGACAGATGTTCCGTTTGCGCACAGACGAGCCTCCGCGGACGGACGAGCCTCCGCGGACAGGCGATCACAAGTGGACGTGGATCTACGCTTACGCGTGGGAAGGAGCAGTCCGCCTGTGCACAGGCGCTCACCTGTGCACAGGTCGCCTGTGCACAGGACACCTCCACACGTGCCGCCTGTGCACAGGCAAGAATCACCCCCGTTCCAACGTAGGAAGGGGAAGGAGCCGGCGGAAGAACCGCCTACGAGACACCGGCCCTCGGGGCCAGACCCTCCGGCGCACCACGCGCCGCAATTTGCGCCTTCGGCGCCAGGGCCTTCGAGCCGAGGAGATACGAGCAGGGAGCGTGCGGAGGCCGCACCATCGGCGGGAAGTCCGCCGATAGATGCGCCTTTGGCGGTAGGGCCTATAGGCCAAGGGACAACGGGCGAGCGGCCCCCGGCCATGTCGCCTTCGGCGATGGATGTCCGCGGCGCTACGCCTGCGGCGGACAAGGCGCCGGCAATTACGCCTGCGCACGGGCCGGGCACAGCCCCCGCGGACCGATCAAGGGAGCACCAACAGACAGTGGAGCGGAGTGATTGTCCGCGGGATGAAATTTCGATGCGCGATGCGCAATCAAACCCCGCGCAGCCACCCTCCGCTCGATCGCCTTCGGCGGCGGGCGACGGCGACAGAGAGAACGCGGTAGACCACCAACAAGCGAGCGACGGGGATGCCGCACGGGTACATTCGCCTTCCGCCTTAGACATTTTGGCGACGAGCAGCGAGGCTGCAGCCGTGCCTTCGCAGGCAGCACACGTCGATGATGTGCAGCCCCACTCGGGGCAGTCGCCGACGCAATCAATGGCGACTGAAATTCTCCACTCGGATGATGACGACGGAGGCTCCACGGAAGAAATGTCAGGAGCAGAAGACACCGAGGAGGAGGAGGAGGAAATTGTTGGAGCGCCGGCGGCGGCGCTCTCTGAGCAGATGATTCCGTTGCTGAGGTACTTGGATCGCAAGGTCGATAAATACGCCGACCCACTCCAGCCGGGATCTTACATCGAATTAGTGCGCAGGCGGACTCGCACTAAAGTCCACACCAGCAAGCTATTAGCTAGAGTGGACCAGGAGTTGAGGGAATTGAAGGAGAAGCATGCATGCTTGTGGGGTCAGTACAAACTTAATCAGAAATTCTACAAGCACTCCGAGAAGATGAAGGATGAGAAACTGGACGAGCTCACCAAGGAGCAGGTGAAGGTCAAGGAAGCACTCATTTCTGAGCAGGCCCAGAATCGGATTTTGTCAGAGGAGCTCGTGCGACAGACGCGGTTGTTGGAACAATGTCAGCTCGCACGGCAGGCGGATGAGGAGTTAATCCGCAGGTTACAGTCAGAGTGTGGCGAATTGAGAGCGCAACGTGCTGAAGCCGAATCGCAATTAGTGATAATTGAAGAGGATCGCAGGAAGGAGGCGGATCGCACGAAGGTGGAGACGGCGAGGCGTGTCGCCCACTGTCTCAAGGGCTACGCCCACTGGGAAGTGAAGGCGCAGGAGAAACTCACACTGCGTGAGTTTGAATTGCGCGCAGCCGGGTTGTTGTCAGGCGACAGTAGGAGTCGGCGGAAGGTAGCAAAGAAGCTCGATGCCTTTCTGTCGAAGGCACAGGATACCATGTCCGCCCTCGAAGTGGAGGTGTCCGCGGCGTTGCAGCGTTTGGGACTGCGCAGTCGAGCGGAAGATTGGCAGGGTAGGGAGTTAGTGCGCGGCAGTCGGCCGCGCAGGAGACGTAGTACAGGTTCCGCGGAGTGTAGTGTAGCGTGGTTCCGTGCAGGCGTGTAGCGTAGTGCAGTGTAGTGCTAGGTAGGACTTAGAAGGTATAAAATAGTTCCAGGCGTTTTGCCTGGGGTTCTTTCCCAAACTCAGAAGTATAGATCAGGAACCCATTTCCTTTGCGTGTTTGTGTCCTTGAGTTCTGTCACCACGCATGAGGAGTTACAACTTAGCGTTCCGCATTTTGTAGCTGAAGGCCTTCGGCCGAATGTTCAGAGCTAGTACATTGGTTAGAGACTTGAGTAGTTCGGATCTGCACCTGCGGGTGACTGCCGATGCTCAGAGCCAGTGACTAGTTAGATACTTGAACAGTTTCGCCCCTACACCTTCGAGTGTTTCTTTCTGATTGTACTCATTGGGATTTTTCCCCTGAATGCCAAAGTGAAGTTTTGTTACTTCGTGTAAGCCTTGGTTGTAAATTCAGGTTACGCTGCAGCAGGTGCCTTGAGGGTAACCCCTGTAGTATTTCTGGGAATGACAAGTGCCTGAGAATTCAAACTCTTCAATAGACTGTTGTTGTGTTACTGGAATGTTTCACAGTGAGTCCTTCAGTGCGAACCTGTGTTCTCTGCGCGTTTTGTGAGTTGAGAGTGTTGTTCACCGCGTAGGAGTGACTTCGATCCGAAGTAGGCAGTCCAAACCGGGTTTCCTACACTAGCAGCAAGCTAGTGGGAGTGTTGTAAAAGCCGGAGTTGGAAGTCACTGCCCGCAGCTTTGCCGAGTGTGCTCGCGAGAGACTTCCCCCCTGAAATCTTGAGTAGAGGTCCTAACGGATCTCTGGGTTGTGTTTCTGTAGTTTCAGGTGTGTGTGTGTGTGTGTTACGCTGCACTGTGCGACCTCCGAGTGCGCTCCGAGTGGACACTTGCAGTATTTCTGGGAGTGACAGTTGCCTGAGAATTCAAACTCCTCAATAGTCTGTTAAAACGTGACACTTTGTACCCTGTGTGTTCCTCTGTCCCTGTGGGTTCGACCTTTCTACCACTATATTGCAGTTTTAGCCTTTAGTGGGTTATTACATAAGAAGCCGACAACTTCTTTTTGGCGCCGCTGCCGGGGACAGTTGCGTCAACACCGGGGTTTTTACGAGCAGCCATGCTCGGTGAATGTCGACTGGGGCTAGCGGGAGCAACCTAAGTGCTAGAGCTGTCCGCAGGTTCCGACGAGATTCAGAGAAGGCCGTGGAAGAGACACGGCGTCAAAACAAGAAAACACCAAAAAGAGTACCTAAGCCTAGTTCGGCCGACATCCTTGGGGAACCTACCCCCGGCGACTCGGAACCAAACTTGGTGCTTACAGTTCTACTAGATATTCCTTGCACGGACCCGCCTCGTGAATTAGAAACGACCGCCCGAGAACCGTCGACAGACACACCGATGGCGGACGGACAAGCCAATGTGCGGCTACCTCAGCCGATTACTAAGCATTCCTACCCAAAGTATAAAGGGAGTGGGGATGACGACGATGCAGATTCATACATCAAGTTGTTCGAATCGGTGTCTATTGCCAATCGCGAGATCGCAGACGACGACCGACTAAGGATCTTTCCAAGCCTTCTGCGGAAGAAAGCGAGGAGTTGGTACAATCACGAGAGCATCGATCCGACTGGGTTGACAACATGGGCCCAGCTGAAGGAGAAGTTCCTTCGCCGCTTCCGCGAGCTCGGCTACGACAGCCGGGTTTTGACAAAGTTACGTAATTTGCAGCGAGAGAAGAAGGAGAGTCTGCGTGACTACACTGAGAGATTTCTGGACCTCCTTGACAGAATACCGAAAACAGGACCAGGGTCCCCTTTCTCGGTACAACAAGCTGTGGATTGGTACGTGACCGGTTTAACTCGGGAGATGGAGACTTTTTGCCGACGCAGCAAGTGCGACACTATTGAGGATGTGATTGCATCGGCAGAAGCCTTCGAAACTTCCACTCTCAACCGAAGAGGGAGAGAGAGACGGGAGTCGAAGGAGCGAAAACCGAAGGGAGGGCGAAGACGACGTAGAGGTATAACTCCGTCATCGGAGGAATCGTCTTCGGACGAGAACCGTTCCTCATCCGAAGAAGAGGAAACCTCATCGTCGGAGGAGGAGAAGAAGAGGAAGAAGCATGGGGCAGCGAAGAAAAAGGGCACCCGACGAGTGACTACGGACAGAGCGCCGGGAGACATAGCCTCGAAGATGGAGACCCTTGTGAAGGACTTCGCCGATCTCAAGGTTCAAGTGGTAGGCGGACATGATCGCCAAAAATCACCCGGGAGAGTGCGAGCGAACTTATGGTGTACTACGTGCGGGGCGGTGGGACATGCAAACACCGAGTGCCTTACCACCCGTCCGTCATATCCAGTCAACGCAGTAGAGTGGGCACAACCGTACTATGGAGAGCACCCCCAGTACTATGGAGAGGCTAGCGAAGAGACAGCCTACGCCGTCCAGTCGGTTCCTACCCCTACTGCAGTTTCAGCAATGCAAGTCCCATGATATATTCCGGTGGATCGGGCCACTACAGTACCCGTGAGGCGGAGAGCACCTCCAGGGACGTTTGACCCACCGCCACCGCGAGCTTGTTATAATTGCGGGGAAGTTGGACACTTCTCACCGCAGTGTCCCCATCCAAAAAGGCAAAACGATTATGCTCCGACATGTAGTAATTGCAAGAAGACCGGGCATACTGCGCCAGAGTGTGATCAGCCACCAGTCCCTCGGCCAGCGGTACGATTTGTGAACCCTCCTGCCAAGGAGGACGTCCAAGTTAACCAGGTCGAAGTAGGTTCAGACGGGGATGACGAAGACGAAGAATGGCCGGCTGAAGAGGTTATGTGCGCACGGGTCGAAACTCGTAGTTCCAAGAAATCGAAGGAGCAAGAGCGTGACACTCGCAAGCACGAACGGAGAACCGACGACCGGACGGGAAAAGGGAAGGAGAAGACATCCAGCAAGTCCGACTTGCGACCTGCACGGAAGTCTTCGGCTACGCGAGAGGCACCAGCAGTACGCCCCCAGACAGCAGTCGAGGACGAGCCAGTACGCTTGCTGAAACGAGACTATGCTCCGGATATCCGCAACGAGGTAACCAACCTGTTGAAGGAAGCGATCCGCACTCAAAAAGACCCACCGCGGCCAGACTTGACATCCTCCCTTGGGGCGAAGTTGGCAGCCACCGTGGAACCTCGCAGAGCGTCGCCGACCCCGGCGACCCAACGCGCCCACTATGACTTGGTCGAAGATCTCGGGAGTCGAAAAGTGAACATCACGTTCAAGCAGCTCTTGGAGGACAATAAGACGTATCGGAGAATGTTGATGCTTTCGCTACGGCATCCGCGGAAGCCACACGCATCCACATCCTCTCAAGTATATCAAGTGGAGAGCGAAGACCAAGGGCCACCAGAGATCGATGTGGAAATAGCAGGGTGTTGTGTACGCAGGGTGCCAATCGACTCTGGATCAGGAGTCAACATAATGACGGAGGATACCGCGAGAGCCTTGGGGTTCAGTCAATACGAACCCTCGAAGCGTGTGTTGAGATTAGCGGATCAGACGCGGAGAATGCCTGCAGGTATGCTGCGCAATGTCAAGACAATCATCGGGGGTGCGGACTTTCGGTTGACGTATATCATCCTTCAACCGATGATGAAGCAGGGCTATGACGTTCTGCTCGGGCGACCATGGCTATATGGCGCACAAGTCAGATGTGATTGGCGAAGGCATCGCCTTAAGTTTCCCCATCCTTCGGAACCGACCAAAACCATTACGGTGCCCTGGAATAGGGTCAGACACGAAGGAGAGACCCCATCGACAAGTGCAGGTTACACATCGGGCGGGGACAGTGAGTCGACCGCGCGATCGGATTCCAGTGGTACCGAATCCGATTATTTCGTGGGATTCGTTGCCTGCTGTTCGGTGGGAGAAGAAGAAGAGCCGGAAGCTATTCAGCCGGAAGACGAATAGCAATTAACTGTGGGACTGGGAAGGAGTGAGACGAGTCACACCGAGGGCATTGTTGACCCTAGTGACTGTCACGAAGTACAACTCAGTCCCGACAAGTGCTTGAAGGTATCAAGCGCAGTGAGAGGAGACGAGCTAAGGAAAGTACAGGCATTCCTTAGCCATTATGTCGACGTCTTCGCCTGGAAGATCGAAGACATGAAGGGGATACCTGCACGGTATGGGGAACACCGCATCGATTTACTGGACGACTCAGTACCCATACGACAGCGCCAGTATCGCCTCAACCCAAAATACTCCTTGCTAGTTAAGGAGGAGATAGATAAGTACTTGAGTGCTGGTATTATTTACCCTGTGCTCAGCAGTGAGTGGGTGTCGCCGATTGTTATCGTACCCAAGAAGTTGACGGGTAAGATACGAGTGTGTCAGGATTTCCGGAAGTTGAATGCAGCAACACGCAAGGATCATCACCCGTTACCATTCACGGATGCCATTCTAGACCATGTCGCAGGACATGAATGTTATAGCTTCCTGGATGGGTTCTCAGGTTACAATCAGGTGTCTATCCGGGAACAGGACAAGGATAAAACTACGTTCACAACCGACTGGGGAACTTACGCATACCACAAGATGCCCTTCGGTCTGTGCAACGCGCCTGCCACCTTTCAACGGATGATGACCAATATCTTCCAGGAACAACTGAGGAAGTTCCTGGAAATATTCATAGATGACTTCTGTGTCTTTGGGAAGCGGTCTGAACACCTAAGTCACTTGAAGCAGACCTTCGATAAATGTAGAGAGAGCAGTTTATCACTGCATCCCGAGAAGTGCTTTTTCTTTATGACTAGTGGGATCTTGTTGGGTCATCGGGTCTCGGCAGACGGCATTGCGGTGGACATCGAGAAGGTCAAGGTTATACTCGAGCTTGAGCCTCCCACGAATCTAAGAGAGCTGCGAGCATTCCTGGGTCATGTGGGCTACTACCGAAGATTCATACACCTGTATGCAATACTGGCGGCGGACCTGACCAAGTTGTTGAAGAAGGACGAGCCTTATGCTTGGGGTGCGAACCAGCAGTCAGCATTTGAGGCTCTTAAAGCGAAACTCACGACTGCTCCCGTACTAAGGAGTCCAGACTGGAATCGACCATTCCATGTTTACGTTGACACATCTGCATTCGCCATCGGTGTAGTACTGAGTCAAAAGGATGACAACAAAAAGGACTACCCGATCTACTTCGCGAGCCGACAGCTGTCTCTAGCAGAGCGGAAGTACACCACGACCGAGAGAGAAGCGTTGGGGATGGTGTACTCCTGTAAAAAGTTCCGTCACTACCTAATCTGCTACGAGTTTGTGTTCCATGTGGACCACTACGCATTGCAACACCTAGTCAAGAAAGCCGACCTATCCGGTCGGATCGCCAGGTGGGTGTTGTTACTACAAGAGTTCACCTACACAGTCCAGACCAGGAAAGGGGTGCACCACGAAAATGCGGATTACTTGTCCCGATTATGGACTCAGCCGACAGAGGAGGAATTGGTGGACGATTTTCCAGATGAAGAGTTATTTCAGTTGTCTGCAGGACACGAGTCCCGCTATGCCGACCTGTATCGATATCTGCTAACCCTCCAGTGCCCCGTAGGCATGGATTTGGAACAGCGAACTGTCTTTATTCATAAGGCAGGCCCGTACCAACTCCAGCAGGGGGTTTTGTTCAAGAAGATGGCAGATGAGCGCTTATGCAGATGCCTGGAGGAATCAGAGGTACCAAGAATAGTGAGTGCGATGCATACAGAGGAGGCGGGTGGACACTATGCCACCAGGAACACGGTCACAAAGATTCTAAATGCGGGGTATTGGTGGCCGACCATGTTTAAGGATGTTCTCGATTACATCCGCAAGTGCGACAGTTGCCAGAGGACGGGCAGACCGACGCCTACAACACGCTGGCCCCTGACTCCCATCATGCCTCTAGCACCTTTCGAAAAGTGGGGCATTGACTTTGTAGGGCCGATACAACCAGTGACTAGAAGTACACGAAGGCGCTACATTCTGGTAGCAACGGACTACGCCACCAAAATGGTAGAGGCCAGGGCCACCAGAAGGGATGATGCTGCCACAGTGGCAGCCTTCTTGTTTGAGTCGATCATCACACGCTACGGATGTCCCTTAGAGCTAGTCAGCGACCGGGGCACGCATTTTCTGAATCAGATCATCGAAGATCTGACACGGTATTTCCACATCAAGCACCGGAGGACTACTCCATACAATCCCAAGGCAAATGGACTGACGGAGAAGTCCAATGGTCTGCTGTGTAAAATACTACTCAAGGTCACGGTGAATCACGCTCACGATTGGGATACGAAGCTAGTAGCCGCTCTATGGGCGTACCGGACAGCTGAGAAGATCACGACCAAACAGACACCATACTTTCTGGTGTATGGGCAACACCCGATCCTCCCGATCGAATTTGAAGTACCCACCCAACGAACGTTGGATTTGCAGAGGATGGGCGCAGAGGAGAGTCAGCTCTACAGGTTACAGGAGGTCACGCTGCTGGATGAGAGGAGACGAGACGCCGAAGATCGCACCAGGAAAATCCAGCTCCGCCGAAAGGAGAGATACGATAAAAAGATCAAACCGGTACTCCTGCAGGCGGGTGATTTGGCATTACTCTACGACAGCAGGCATGCCAGATTCCCAGGCAAACTGTACCTAAGGTGGATGGGACCTTACAGGGTTGTCGAAGTCTTCCCGAATGGATCCATCCAACTTGCGGACCTGGCCGGCGATTTGTTAGGCACCCGAGTGAACGGGTGGCGGTTGAAGAAATACCACATGTGAGTGTTCGCGTGGGCGCTCACAATTGAGGAGGGGGGCATGTGGTACCCCACTTTTGGCAATTTTGAGGAAATTAAAACATTTTTGAAAAACTGTACCCTGGCAGCATTGTGAATAGCCTTCGGTACATCAAAACAGAGTGAATCCGGAAGATCGCGGGGATTCTCGAGGGATCTTGTAGAATCTGGGATTTGGGGTGCAGCAGTAAGGACAGGCACCACCCTCCCTGCGAGCTCCGCAGTTAGGACCCCTACGACGCAAGGCGCAAAACCCGCCTTCGGAGGTTGCGTCCGCGGCTGTAGGGAAACCCTCCATAATTAGGTCAACCCTCGGGCGCCTTGACCAAGTTAGGGTCCCGTTGGAAAGAGCTCGACGCACTGATTCCAACGAGTCCAAGAACACTTGGAACGGATGAGGGCTTAGGGAGTTATCACTATTGGAAGAAACGGAGGCGGTCGCCTACGGCGGAAAGAGTTCGCCACCGGCGCGAATTCCGCCTACGCGGAAGGGGGAATCAAGTTTTGTCCTATGCGCGGACGAAGGCGTTCGCCTGTGCACAGGCGCTTCGGCGTCGGCGGGAAATCCGCCTTGGGCCCTAGAAATGCGCCTTGTGAGGTAGAAAGTGTACGGCGCCTTCCGCGCCAGCGCAGCGCCGCGTACGGCGGAAGAGCCGCCAGAGTAATCAAATCGGTACGGGCCATGCGGACGGGACGGGTGGATGCGCTCTTGGACGGACGGAGTTGCGGCGGCGGAAGCGCCGACGAAGAGACAAGGAACGGACAGACTGGACGGAGACGGCTGACCACGGTCAACGCCTTCCGCGCCAGCGCAGCGCCGCGCACGGAATTCGCCTGCGCACAGGCGAACGCCTGTGCACAGGAAAATGTTCAAGTTCCGCGCCGGCGGAGCATCCGCCGAGGCTCCTGCCTGCGCACAGGCAGGAGTTGAACTTTTGTCCGACATGCGGACACACGCGTCAAGGCCGAGGGGCGGTACGAACAAGTGTACCGCGCAAGGCGGAAAACTCGCCTTCGGCGCTACGCCCCCATGTCCGCGGGGTAATACGCTCGCGGAGTTCAAATCCGCCAATTTGAGCGTGAGAGTTTAATCGACGACGGCGGAGCGTGAAGCCGCGCGTGAGAGCGAAGACCGTTCCAGCGTACAGCCGGCGCGGCCATCAAGTGAGACGTTCTTCGCGAGCAAGAGCCGACCATGACCTTCGACCGGGCGGCGGAGAACGTCCCATTCTTGAATTCGCGATTCCAATCTCTTGTGCGCGCTGCGCGCATCCATCTGCTGGCTGCTGAACATTCTCGACGTCGTCGCACAGGAGATTTCTTGTTGATTGAGGGAGACGTGAATGCGCGTGATTTGGAATTGAGGGCGATTAGAGTTTGCCGAGAGAGAAAGGCGCTCGGGCGGTGCGGAAGTAGAATGAGCGGGCGAGCGAACCCCAGGAACGCAATGACGAGACCGAGCAGATTGCGGATGGTGCCACTTCGCCTACCACAGAACGGGCTGCGCGCTTTCGAGGAGCGCTTAATAGCAAGAAAGCTCGATTTCTTGCTATGGGGATGGAACTACATCTGTGCGAATATGGTGCGCGAGTGGCTAGAGCCACAGGGACCACCCTCGCGCGGATTGCGTCCGCATGTTGATCGGTGGACAGTCCAAGATTGGGCGCAGGCGTTGGGAAGATGTGCTGGCATGCCAGGGCATCTCCTTTTCGACAGTGAGAGCATCAAGGTGACCAAGCAGGAAGAGGCGCAATTTGTGGAGCTGTTCAAGACCGGGAGGTCTACCAAGAATGGGTACAGGACCCGTGATTACAAGGATCGATTTCGCCGGACTTTGTCCGCGGCGCTGATGCAATTACTGCAGCCGCACCGCGCCTGCTACATCACATTGTGGCAGGTCTCTTTTGTGGAGTGCGTCATCGAGGGAACTCCAATTCACTGGGCGAGCATCCTGCACAGGGTGATGCGACAGCACGCGTTTGAGGAGAAGGGGGGAACTCTAAACCATCTTTCTCCTTTCCTCATCAATTTTTATCGACAGCGGAATTGTTTGACAGCGGCGGAGCTTGAACATTTTCCGCCATTGTCCATCGACCATCCCGGGA
The DNA here is from genome assembly GCA_037833965.1 of Marchantia polymorpha subsp. ruderalis. Taxonomy (NCBI): domain Eukaryota; kingdom Viridiplantae; phylum Streptophyta; class Marchantiopsida; order Marchantiales; family Marchantiaceae; genus Marchantia; species Marchantia polymorpha. The sequence goes on from AP031357.1 coordinate 4,444,929, forward strand.
AGTATGTGCGGGAGAATGAGGTCGACACTGATGCAGAGGAGTCACCGACTTCTACCCCATCAAGACGGAGGGACGAAGGGAGACACACTCCTGCAGCACGAGTGCCGCGGAAGCGGCGATGGAGGGAAGAGTCTGAAGAGGAGCAGCATCAAGAACCCTCTGCTCCCATTCGACCGCGGCCGCTGTGCGAGCCATACAGCCGGCCGAAGCAGAAGGCACACAGACTGGTGTTACCAGCCGGCAGTGCAGACACGGCGACGATTGCGACGGAGAAAGGAAGTGCGTCGCCAGAGAAGCATGAGGAAGCGCGGACGACCGCAGGAGCAGCGGGCCACGCTGCAACCTCGACGGGAGAGAGGCCGCCTACGGGCCAAGGGCCTCCGGAGTTACCACGTGCGATGCGGACAGATGTTCCGTTTGCGCACAGACGAGCCTCCGCGGACGGACGAGCCTCCGCGGACAGGCGATCACAAGTGGACGTGGATCTACGCTTACTCGTGGGAAGGAGCAGTCCGCCTGTGCACAGGCGCTCACCTGTGCACAGGTCGCCTGTGCACAGGTCGCCTGTGCACAAGACACCTCCACACGTGCCGCCTGTGCACAGGCAAGAATCACCCCCGTTCCAACGTAGGAAGGGGAAGGAGCCGGCGGAAGAACCGCCTACGAGACACCGGCCCTCGGGGCCAGACCCTCCGGCGCACCACGCGCCGCAATTTGCGCCTTCGGCGCCAGGGCCTTCGAGCCGAGGAGATACGAGCAGGGAGCGTGCGGAGGCCGCACCATCGGCGGGAAGTCTGCCGATAGATGCGCCTTCGGCGGTAGGGCCTATAGGCCAAGGGACAACGGGCGAGCGGCCCCCGGCCATGTCGCCTTCGGCGATGGATGTCCGCGGCGCTACGCCTGCGGCGGACAAGGCGCCGGCAATTACGCCTGCGCACGGGCCGGGCACAGCCCCCGTGGACCGATCAAGGGAGCAGCAACAGACGGTGGAGCGGAGTGACTGTCCGCGGGATGAAATTTCGATGCGCGATGCGCAATCAAACCCCGCGCAGCCACCCTCCGCTCGATCGCCTTCGGCGGCGGGCGACGGCGACAGAGAGAACGCGGTAGACCACCAACAAGCAAGCGACGGGGATGCCGCACGGGTACATTCGCCTTCCGCCTTAGACATTTTGGCGACGAGCAGCGAGGCTGCAGCCGTGCCTTCGCAGGCAGCACACGTCGATGACGTGCAGCCCCACTCGGGGCAGTCGCCGACGCAATCAATGGCGACTGAAATTCTCCACTCGGATGATGACGACGGAGGCTCCACGGAAGAAATGTCAGGAGCAGAAGACACCGAGGAGGAGGAGGAGGAAATTGTTGGAGCGCCGGCGGCGGCGCTCTCTGAGCAGGTGATTCCGTTGCTGAGGTACTTGGATCGCAAGGTCGATAAATACGCCGACCCACTCCAGCCGGGATCTTACATCGAATTAGTGCGCAGGCGGACTCGCACTAAAGTCCACACCAGCAAGCTATTAGCTAGAGTGGACCAGGAGTTGAGGGAATTGAAGGAGAAGCATGCATGCTTGTGGGGTCAGTACAAACTTAATCAGAAATTCTACAAGCACTCCGAGAAGATGAAGGATGAGAAACTGGACGAGCTCACCAAGGAGCAGGTGAAGGTCAAGGAAGCACTCATTTCTGAGCAGGCCCAGAATCGGATTTTGTCAGAGGAGCTCGTGCGACAGACGCGGTTGTTGGAACAATGTCAGCTCGCACGGCAGGCGGATGAGGAGTTAATCCGCAGGTTACAGTCAGAGTGTGGCGAATTGAGAGCGCAACGTGCTGAAGCCGAATCGCAATTAGTGATAATTGAAGAGGATCGCAGGAAGGAGGCGGATCGCACGAAGGTGGAGACGGCGAGGCGTGTCGCCCACTGTCTCAAGGGCTACGCCCACTGGGAAGTGAAGGCGCAGGAGAAACTCACACTGCGTGAGTTTGAATTGCGCGCAGCCGGGTTGTTGTCAGGCGACAGTAGGAGTCGGCGGAAGGTAGCAAAGAAGCTCGATGCCTTTCTGTCGAAGGCACAGGATACCATGTCCGCCCTCGAAGTGGAGGTGTCCGCGGCGTTGCAGCGTTTGGGACTGCGCAGTCGAGCGGAAGATTGGCAGGGTAGGGAGTTAGTGCGCGGCAGTCGGCCGCGCAGGAGACGTAGTACAGGTTCCGCGGAGTGTAGTGTAGCGTGGTTCCGTGCAGGCGTGTAGCGTAGTGCAGTGTAGTGCTAGGTAGGACTTAGAAGGTATAAAATAGTTCCAGGCGTTTTGCCTGGGGTTCTTTCCCAAACTCAGAAGTATAGATCAGGAACCCATTTCCTTTGCGTGTTTGTGTCCTTGAGTTCTGTCACCACGCATGAGGAGTTACAACTTAGCGTTCCGCATTTTGTAGCTGAAGGCCTTCGGCCGAATATTCAGAGCTAGTACATTGGTTAGAGACTTGAGTAGTTCGGATCTGCACCTGCGGGTGACTGCCGATGCTCAGAGCCAGTGACTAGTTAGATACTTGAACAGTTTCGCCCCTACACCTTCGAGTGTTTCTTTCTGATTGTACTCCTTGGGATTTTTCCCCTGAATGCCAAAGTGAAGTTTTGTTACTTCGTGTAAGCCTTGGTTGTAAATTCAGGTTACGCTACAGCAGGTGCCTTGAGGATAACCCCTGTAGTATTTCTGGGAATGACAAGTGCCTGAGAATTCAAACTCTTCAATAGACTGTTGTTGTGTTACTGGAATGTTTCACAGTGAGTCCTTCAGTGCGAACCTGTGTTCTCTGCGCGTTTTGTGAGTTGAGAGTGTTGTTCACCGCGTAGGAGTGACTTCGATCCGAAGTAGGCAGTCCAAACCGGGTTTCCTACACTAGCAGCAAGCTAGTGGGAGTGTTGTAAAAGCCGGAGTTGGAAGTCACTGCCCGCAGCTTTGCCGAGTGTGCTCGCGAGAGACTTCCCCCCTGAAATCTTGAGTAGAGGTCCTAACGGATCTCTGGGTTGTGTTTCTGTAGTTTCAGGTGTGTGTGTGTGTGTTACGCTGCACTGTGCGACCTCCGAGTGCGCTCCGAGTGGACACTTGCAGTATTTCTGGGAGTGACAGTTGCCTGAGAATTCAAACTCCTCAATAGTCTGTTAAAACGTGACACTTTGTACCCTGTGTGTTCCTCTGTCCCTGTGGGTTCGACCTTTCTACCACTATATTGCAGTTTTAGCCTTTAGTGGGTTATTACAGAGTGGTACAGGGACCATGTAGAAGGGCATTTTGTGACTTGGGAACAAATGCAACAAGAGTTTCTGAACGAGTTCAGACCTGAGGTAGGACAGAGCACTGCCTTGAGAGCATTAGCTTCCTTGAAGCAAGGGAGAGATGAGGAAATTTCTGCTTACATTAGAAGATTTGACTTGGTGTGTACACGTTTCGTTGGCACAATGCTTAACGACGACACACTAAAACAATTCTTCATTCAAGGATTTTTCAAAGCGGGTACGATACGAGGAGTGTTAGAGAGGAACCCCCGAACTTTAGTAGATGCTAAGAAAGCTGCTAGGGATATAGAGAATATTGACAAGGATTATGAAAAATTGTGGAGGAAAGAAGATGAGTCAATCCCTCAATTTATCCCTATCCGTCCAAAAGAATTAGAAAGAGAGTTGGGTAAGAACGTGAACCAGATTTCACCACCATCCAATGATCCAATTCCCCAGCCATTAGCAATCAGGGAACCAGTGCCATTGCTGGCATTACCAGCTCCTCGTGGTGAACCTCAACCTGAAGACATAGAAAAAAGATTAGGTGCCAGCCAATTAAAATTTCAGGAGGCCATGATGAAACAGATTCAGGGTTTAACAGATCAAATGTCTTTGATGATTCGGACTCATCAACCTGGACCCCCACCTCCTGTAGAGTCAGGAAGACACGCGTCAGGATTGTGGTGTGTTCAATGTAACTTACCTGGACATACAAGACAGTTTTGTGGCATGGGACAGAATCGCGATCAGAGATTGGTTGGAGTACCACCTCCACCGATGCATGGAGGCCAAGCCAAAAATACGTATGGTAATTTTAGGGGGCCTCCAAGAGCACAAGGTGTGCATAATGGGGCAAGAAAAGAATTTCATTCTTTTTGTGGGAGGTGGCACTTCCCTGGACAATGTTGGTCAGAAGTACAAGGTTCTAATTGTAGCAACTGTGGAGGAAATCACCCTTCTGACGAATGTCGTCAGCCAGACAAGGTCATTGCATTACCTCACCCGGTGACTAATCCTCATCAGCAAGCCAGGGATAATCTGAGAGGTGCCAGGCCACAAGAGCCACCTCAAACCGAACCGAGGCCTTCAAACCTTTATTACGATTATGGAAATGCAAGACAAACAGGACACTCGCCGGTAGGTTTACAGACAGCAAATGGCTACATTCCTATACAAGATAGAACCAGAGGACCACAGTCTCAAGAGAATAGAGTTCAAGGTCTATCAAATGATCAAGGTCCGTCAACTTCTCAGGATGTTAGATACATGGATGTAACTGCACATTCAAATCCTAACAAAGCTGCCCCTTCGTTACCAACACCTGGAGATGAACAAAACAAATGGCCTCCGAATGCTAATGTTATAACCTTCGAATTAAGAGATTTTTAGGAAAAGAACAAGCAAGAAGCTCCGGCACTCGCTGTTACCACTAGGTCGATGCGAAACAAGCTCCAAGCCATTGAAGAAATGGATGAGCAAGATGAGTACTACTCAGAAGATGGTCCCCATCTTTCAGAGTTAGAGAGAGTAGCAAGAACAGCAAGAAAGGAAGCCACGGCTCTAGAGCAAAACAATGAGTTTTTCCAAGATGGAAAAAGGGAAAGTCAGGGTCATGACTTAGAAACTAGTGAAGGGGGTGATTGGGAAGGACCTGGTGTTCCTTTAGAAGAATTTGATAAAATAAGGGCTACACAGATGAAGAGGTTACAGGGATACGATTTATGGGCTAATCTTAGTTCCCTCAAGGCCGATATCTCTTTTGGCCAACTATTAGAGATCTCACCATTGGCTCGTAAAAAACTGAAAGAAGGGTTACCAGTAACACGAAGGACAAGGAAGTTAAAAACTAGGGTGGCAGCAAGGGTGCAATCGCTAGAGAAAATCCGAGATGTAAAGGCAGTGGAAATAGAGGCAATTATCGTGGGTAAGTAGTACCCAACGTACTGGTAGATGGAGGAAGTGGGTTGAACATTTTGCCTGAACACACAATGAAAAAGCTAGGCCTCAGTTTAACCGGACCATCACCCTTCATCATCAACATGGCTAATCAAAGCTCTGCGGTACCTCTTGGAATGATTAAAGATTGTAGAATTAGTACAGGAGGGGAGGAGTATATTGTCACTTTTCATGTTATTAGGATGCATTCAACGAAAGATACTTTTCCCATCTTATTAGGTAGACCTTGGTTGAGAATGGCAGATGCCATAGTGGATTGGGGAGGATCTAAACCTTCTATTACCTATGGGCCAAGAGAAAATCGTGCCAAGGTTCCAATAGGCAGTTTGACGGGGGCAGAAGTAGTGACTTCTTCGGACGAACAACCTAAAGGGAAGAAAAAGGTTGAGAACAATGACACACTGGTGGGAGTTGTCAATTCAGGTTGCAAAGAAACTACAGTTAATGGGAGGCTAAGCCATCTAGGTCCTGGTTTTTACAATTGGGAGAGGGATGATGAGTATAACAGGTGGTTGAAGGAATACCCTGACTCAGGATGTGATATACTTATGATTTCACATTGTGAATACAAGGATGATAGAGATTGTTTATCCAAGGATAGTTGGTCATTGTTAGAGCCATGTGAAGTGCTTACAGAAGAAGAATGGATACAGGGCGGATTAACCCCGTGGATTGAGGATCTAGAGGACCATCAAGTGACAATAGTACACGTGGACGGAACTCAAGGTGACGATGTCACTCTTAAGGCTTCACACCTGGAAGAGCCATTGCACTTCAAAACCACATCTTCAGGGATTATAGCTGGGCAGGATGTGAAAGATTATCCTAAAATTCCCTTGGATTGGTATCGGAATACTGACGAACAAACTCACGTGACTGAGAAGGATTGGAAGTACGTAGATGTGACAATGCGTACAGGAAACATAAGGAAGATTAAAATGGGTTCTCAGTTGGAGGATGATGAGATCCGTGAGTATGGAAAACTCGTGGACGAATTTAGTGATACATTTGCTTGGTCGTATGATGAGCTCAAGGGAATACCTCGTGAGATGGTAGAACATAGTATTCCTTTAATTCCAGGTTCTTGACCTGTTAGACAAAAAGAGAGACGAATGAATCCTCAACTGCAGCTGTTGGTTAAGTCAGAGTTAGAAAGATTGTTGCAAGCGGGATTCATCAAACCAGTAGAAATTACAGATTGGGTTTCCCCTATGGTGTTGGTGAAGAAAAAAAATGGGAAATTAAGGGTTTGTGTGGATTATAGAAGACTCAATGCCTGCACGCAGAAGGATCACTTTCCCTTGCCTTTTATTACCCTAGTTTTGGAGGAAGTAGGTGGACATGCTAGATACAGCTTCATGGACGGATATTCAGGTTACAACCAAATCTCAATAGCTAGGCAGGACGTGCACAAGACAGCGTTCACGACGCCATGGGGAACTTTTGTGTGGGTAGTAATGCCTTTTGGGTTGTGCAATGCTCCGGCCACCTTTCAGAGATTAGTTACTTATATTTTCTCTGATCTTTTGTACAAATCGATGACAGTCTTCATTGACGATTTTAGCACGCAATCTAGCATAGGTGAACATCTACAGTGTGTGAGAGAAGCTTTGATCAGATGTCGTAAAATGCAATTAGCTTTGAATCCCGAAAAAACTTTCTTGGGTGTTCAGAGGGGAGTTTTACTAGGTTACGTGGTCAGCGAGAAGGGACGGGAACCAGATCCAGAAAAAGTGGCAGTCATAGAGCAGTTGACAACTCCAACCAATGCTAAAGGAATAGCAAAGTTGTTAGGTCACGTTGGATGGTATCGGGAATTAATTCCAGACTTTGCTACCCTAGTGATTCCCATCACTCAGATGCTGAAAAAAGACTCTAAGTTTGAATGGACAGAGTCTTGCGAAAGATCATTTCGGGAGGTAAAATCCAAGTTGAGTACATATCCTGTCTTAAGGCCACCCGATTGGAACAAACCGTTTCATGTTTTCTGTGATGCTAGCAATCTAGCAGTTGGAAGTGCATTATGCCAAGCAACAGGAGAGAAGAACAAGGATCAACCCATTGCTTATGCTAGCAAACAGTTAACACCAGCGGAGAGAAATTATTCTACCACTGAGAGGGAGTGTCTGGCTATGGTGTTTTCAGTCAAAAAATTTCGCCATTATCTCATGTGTAACCCGGTGGTGTTTTTTGTCGATCACATGGCTATCAAGTATCTAGTCAACAAGGCAGAATTAAGTGGGAGGTTAGCTAGGTGGGTCTTGTTGCTAGAAGAGTTCGACTACACTGTAGAGTACAAACCTGGTCGAATGCATTTACAAGCTGACCATTTGTCAAGGCTTTCAGAGGAGATAGGAACTCGTCCGGTAGATGACAGGTTGATAGACGAAAGTCTTTTTGTAATTACGGCAAAGCCTGAGTGGTATGGAGGTATTGTAGAGTTTCTGACCACTCAAAAGTTATCAAGCGACTGGACGAAGGAAGAGAGGAGAAAAGTGAGAGTCAACAGTAGACATTTTATAGTGTTAGGTCATAGGCTGTTCAGGAGAGGTGCAGACGGAATATTGAGGAGGTGCGTGTCAGAGGTTGAAGTTCCATCAATACTAGAAGCTTGTCACGATAGCGCGTGTGGAGGGCATTTTTCTGGCAAGCTCACAGGTCAGAAGGTACTTCGAGCAGGTTACTTTTGGCCTACCTTATTTCAAGATTCCTACAGTTACGTCAAAAAATGTGATGCTTGTCAAAGATATGCGAGAAACGATCTCAGAATGGAGATGCCTCTTCAGGTGTCCTTACCTTTGGTCCCTTTTGAGAAGTGGGGGATTGATTACATTGGCGAGATTCATCCCCATTCATCGAGAGGCATGGCTTACATTGTAGTTGCAACTGAATACTTGACTAAGTGGGCAGAAGCTAAGGCGGTGAAAGCAAACACAGCTGCCCATGCCGCCACATTCATGTACGAGAATATCATTTCGAGGTTTGGATGTCCAAGGATTTTGGTTAGTGATAGGGGGACCCATTTCTTGAATGAGATGTTTCAAGATTTAACTGATAGGTTTAAGATAGACCATAGGAAAACAACTCCTTATCATCCGCAGACAAATGGCCAGACAGAACGAGTCAATGGAATATTGGTGAGCATATTGCGCAAGACAGTTTTTGACTCGAAGAGGGATTGGGATTCCAAGCTTACGGCGGCATTGTGGGCTTATCGGACAACTTTCAAGGTAACAACGCAAGCAACACCATTTTCGTTAGTGTATGGGTTGGAAGCTACTCTTCCAATTGAGTTTGAGGTGGAATCACTCCGAGTGGCAGTGCAGTCACGGCTTACAACCAGTCAATCGTTACTAGATAGGTTCACAATGTTAGCAGAGCTTGATGAGAGGAGGAGAATGAGTGCTCAACACATTGAGGCCATTCAAAGGAGGAGAAAGATCGCCTTCGACAAGAAACATAAGACGAGAACACTTAGAGCAGGTATGATGGTGATGATTCAAGATGCTCGAAAACTTGATTTTCCGGGAAAATTTGATGCTGTATGGTTAGGGCCGTATCTTGTTAGAGAGGCATTTACAAACAATTCAGTACAGCTAGAGACCTTGAATGGAGAAATTTTTCCTACTCGCACGTCAGGCAGTCGATGTAAGGAATATAGAGCATAGATGCTAACTAGCTGGGAGCTAGAGATTCTGGATCCATCCCCTGATGGTCGCCAATTATGTGAGTTCAATTATGAACTCAATTAAATAATTAGCATTAGTTAGTATGATATATTAGGGACTTCAGACAAAGAAAAGAAAAGAAAAATTATTTAATAGAGTAGTAGTAGGTTAGTAGTAGTTAGTAACGTAAGTAGACGTAGATTATTTATGGAATGTATCTGTTAAGTATCAAGAACGGGCCTGGCAAGAGAGACGTCGCAGGTGAAGGACGAGGAGGAAAGGCGGAGGGCAGAGGGTCTCCGGACCATTGAGAAGGAGAAAGATGGAGAGAAAGAGAGGGAGCGGGATAAAATACGGGATAAGGATAGGGAGCGAGAGAAGGAAAGGGAGAAAATTCGCGAGAAGGAGAAGCTGAAGTCTAAAGAGAAAGATCGAGATTCCGAGAAGAAGAAGGATAGGGCAAAGGACCCAGAGAAGGAAAAGGATGGTAGAATCAGAGACCACGACAGGGATAGAGGGAAGGAACATGAACGAGAAAAGGAGAGGGTGAAGGATTTAGACAGAGAAAGGGATAAGGAGAGAGACAGAGGTGGGGACAAGGACAAGAAAAAAGAGAAGGATCGATCTAAGAAAGACAGAGACAAAGACAGGGACAAGGAGAGAGAACGAGAGGAGAAGGATCGTCAGAAGTCGCGATTAAAGGAGAAAGACCGTGGAAGAGATCATGAACGGGACAGGGATGGAAGAGAAAAAGAGCGAGATCATGAGCGAGGATAATTCAGAGAGTGAGGATGAGGAGGAAGAGCAAGAGGAAGACGGGGGAGAGGACAAGGTCACGGAGGGTTCTGCAAGAGTGTGCTGGATTAATTCGGAAGAATCAACGGAGAAACTAGGGGACATTCAAGTGGTGGATCGAGCGTTTTTGCACGGGGATATTGTGGCAAAGGCAAATGATCCGTTGGGGCAGACAGGAACAGTGGTGTGACGTCTTCGTCGGGGGTAGTCTCGAGAACAGTCGAGTGAGTGAGAGCGCGAGAGTGAGTCGGTGAGTGAGTGCTAGATGGGGATCGGCTGACATGGAAACTTGGTTCGATGAGAAGGAAATGGTAGGCTGAGGTGTACGCCGTGTGCAATGTCGTCCCGGTGTTGTGCACGAATGGTGGCTGTACCTAGATCGAAGGAGCTCGGATCAGAGGATGAGTGGTTGATGATAACTTCTACGGGCCGGTACAAGAGATGGAGCTCGTTGATGGGATCGTAAAGCGGAAGTGGCTGTAGAGTGTCTTGGTACTGTCTTTTTGTTACATGTGTTGTTTGGAGGCCAGTACACGGTCAGGGTTGGTCTAATTTCACGGTGAGCTCCTTAAAGGACTAGACAACGGAGTGCCTGCGGGCCGGGCAAGTGGTGAGACCTAGTTTGCTCACCAGAGGAGAGGACATTGTGAGGATACGATGCCGGTATGGGTCATTCTTTTGGTGGCCGGAGTTCTCATAGTCGCAGCGTTTGTCCTTGTGATTGCTATTCATATTCTGGACGTACACGCTGAACAGCAATGTGCCCACCTTCATGATCTCACTCAGCGCTCCTTGCAGCAAAACCAAATTCCCAGTCCTTATCAGTACCGTGGTGGAGAATCGCAACTTTGTTGCGTTTGTGGCAGTGTGCGATTTCGTCGTTCTCAGACAAGTAGTGGAAACAACTCGTTATCACGATCGAAAAGCAGTTCTAGAACAGGATCGGCCGGGGGCCTCTTGCAGCCACTAGTGGATGCAGCCTGTGGGAAGACGTCTTTGGGTTCGGGATCTATAGAATTCTTATCTGGACTCTCTAGTAGACGACACGGAATGGCGAGTGGTCTGCAAGGGGGTTGGTTCAATGCTCGCAATCTCTTCAAGAAATCTTCAGGCAGTCGGGAGTCCCAGAAAAAAATCAGATGCAGAAACTACACAAGATTTTGTGTCGCTGGCAGCCGCAGCGTCTTCAGCGTCTTCGGGGAGCTCGAGTTCAGCTGCAGCTTTCGCTTCCGCTAGTCGGACTGTAGGGGGATCTGGTTCTAGTTCTATGACCACAATCACAGCAACAATTACAACCACTAGCGCTCCTTCGAGTATTTCTCCGTCTACAAATGCTGGAACACAGGCTTCGGGTAGTCATGGAATTGACGAAGCGACTTACAAGCCAGCTTCTCAACGAAGACTCGTGCTAGAAATTCTGATGTCTCCATCAAGCACACTTGATGGTCAAGGAGGTTCTATACCCCGGCCCACGGGAGTAAGACTAAAATTAGAGACGAATGCTAGTTTAGAAAGCCTGGCAAGCCTTGCGGCTGCAGCGTCCTCTGGTGTGGCTAGTTCTCACCAGCCTCCGGAAGCAGACTCGGAAGCAGGTCTCTCTACAGCGGGGATTTCTACAGCAGCAGCGTCCGCCTGCTGTCCAGTGCCTGCAGATTGATTTAAACGTCAGCAAGGAGGGTAGTTTTCCAGGAGGATACGGTTCCTCGTGTAGGGCCTCTGGTACAGTTGTCAAATCAGGCAACGTCCAGGCAGATGCTGGCAGCCTCGAATACGGCTACAGATGCTGATTCTGAGGACAGGAATTCCAGTGCTTTTGCAGACCCTTTCACAACACTGGAGGATGAGCAGACTCAATCGTCAGCAGATGACAAGCAAAGGTTTGAGGGTCAGCGTGGTCACTTACCAAACTTCGAAGACTTGGATAGATAATGTGGATAAGGTTGGATAGGATAGGGTGCCAGGTGTTACTTTGGTTGTAACTCCCTGGATTTCCGGGGTGCCTCGGAGGAGGCTCCGTGTTGCTTATAAGGCAGCTCCGTGTTGCTTATAGGGCAGTCTCGTGTTGGTGTTTGGAGATTCGACTTTGAGAGAGTAGGAACGGGGCTATAGCCTCAGTGTGGGTTGTCCTGGATTCATAGTGTAGGAACTGAGCGCGGCTCTCTTTACAGTTGGTTAAGAGAACTTGGTTGGGTAGAGAGAATGGAGAGTTGTGGTGGCTAAGGTAGATATATGTGCAGGCTTGGACCCCCACCCGGACTACAACGCTAAGGGTGGGAGATAAAAGCTCACAGTGCGGCTACCTCAGCCGATTACTAAACATTCCTACCCAAAGTATAAAGGGAGTGGGGATGACAACGATGCAGATTCATACATCAAGTTGTTCGAATCGGTGTCTATTGCCAATCGCGAGATCGCAGACGACGACCGACTAAGGATCTTTCCAAGCCTTCTGCGGAAGAAAGCGAGGAGTTGGTACAATCACGAGAGCATCGACCCGACTGGGTTGACAACATGGGCCCAGCTGAAGGAGAAGTTCCTTCGCCGCTTCCGTGAGCTCGGCTACGACAGTCGGGTATTGACAAAGTTACGTAATTTGCAGCGAGAGAAGAAGGAGAGTCTGCGTGACTACACTGAGAGGTTTCTGGACCTCCTTGACAGAATACCGAAAACAGGACCAGGGTCCCCTTTCTCGGTACAACAAGCTGTGGACTGGTACGTGACCGGCTTAACTCGGGAGATGGAGACTTTTTGCCAACGCAGCAAGTGCGACACTATTGAGGATGTGATTGCATCGGCAGAAGCCTTCGAAACTTCCACTCTCAACCGAAGAGGGAGAGAGAGACGGGAGTCAAAGGAGCGAAAACCGAAGGGAGGGCGAAGACGACGTAGAGGTACAACTCCGTCATCGGAAGAATCGTCTTCGGACGAGAACCGTTCCTCATCCGAAGAAGAGGAAACCTCATCGTCGGAGGAGGAAAAGAAGAGGAAGAAGCATGGGGCAGCGAAGAAGAAGGGCACCCGACGAGTGACTACGGACAGAGCGCCGGGAGACATAGCCTCGAAGATGGAGACCCTCGTGAAGGACTTCGCCGACCTCAAGGTTCAAGTGGTAGGCGGGCATGATCGCCGAAAATCACCCGGGAGAGTGCGAGCGAACTTATGGTGTACTACGTGCGGGGCGGTGGGACATGCAAACACCGAGTGCCTTACCACCCGTCCGTCATATCCAGTCAACGCAGTAGAGTGGGCACAACCGTACTATGGAGAGCACCCCCAGTACTATGGAGAGGCTAGCGAAGAGACAGCCTACGCCGTCCAGTCGGTTCCCACCCCTACTGCAGTTTCAGCAATGCAAGTCCCACGATATCATCCGGTGGATCGGGCCACTACAGTACCCGTGAGGCGGAGAGCACCTCCAGGGACGTTTGACCCACCGCCACCGCGAGCTTGTTATAACTGCGGGGAAGTTGGACACTTCTCACCGCAGTGTCCCCATCCAAAAAGGCGAAACGATTATGTTCCGACATGTAGTAATTGCAAGAAGACCTGGCATACAGCGCCAGAGTGTGATCAGCCACCAGTTCCTCGGCCAGCGGTACGATTTGTGAACCCTCCCACCAAGGAGGACGTCCAAGTTAACCAGGTCGAAGTAGGTTCAGACGGGGATGACGAAGACGAAGAATGGCCGGCGGAAGAGGTTATGTGCGCACGGGTCGAAACTCGTAGTTCCAAGAAATCGAAGGAGCAAGAGCGTGACACTCGCAAGCACGAACGGAGAACCGACGACCGGACGGGAAAAGGGAAGGAGAAGACATCCAGCAAGTCCGACTTGCGACCTGCACGGAAGTCTTCGGTTACACGAGAGGCACCAGCAGTGCGCCCCCATACAGCAGTCGAGGATGAGCCAGTTCGCTTGCTGAAACGGGACTATGCTCCGGATATCCGCAACGAGGTAACCAACCTGTTGAAGGAAGCGATCCGCACTCAAAAGGACCCACCGCGGCCACACTTGCCATCCTTCCTTGGGGCGAAGTTGGCAGCCACCGTGAAACCTCGCAGAGCGTCGCCACCGACCCCGGCAACCCAACGCGCCCACTATGACTTGGTCGAAGATCTCGGGAGTCAGATAGTGAACATCACGTTCAAGCAGCTCCTGGAGGACAACAAGACGTATCGAAGAATGTTGATGCTTTCGCTACGACGTCCGCGGAAGCCGCGCGCATCCACATCCTCTCAAGTATATCAAGTGGAGAGCGAAGACCAAGGGCCACCAGAGATCGATGTGGAAATAGCAGGGTGTTGTGTACGCAGGGTACCAATCGACTCTGGATCAGGAGTCAACATAATGACGGAGGATACCGCGAGAGCCTTGGGGTTCAGTCAATACGAACCCTCAAAGCATGTGTTGAGATTAGCGGATCAGACGCGGAGGATGCCTGCAGGTATGCTGCGCAATGTCAAAACAATCATCGGTGGTGCGGACTTTCGGTTGACGTATATCATCCTTCAACCGATGATGAAGCAGGGCTATGACGTTCTGCTCGGGCGACCATGGCTATATGGCGCACAAGTCAGATGTGATTGGCGAAGGCATCGCCTTAAGTTTCCCCATCCTTCGGAACCGACCAAGACCATTACGGTGCCCTGGAATAGGGTCAGACACGAAGTCGAACACGTGGACGGGTTCTCAGGTTACAATCAGGTGTCTATCCGGGAACAGGACAAGGATAAAACTACGTTCACAACCGACTGGGGAACTTACGCATACCACAAGATGCCCTTCGGTTTGTGCAACGCGCCTGCCACCTTTCAACGGATGATGACCAATATCTTCCAGGAACAACTGAGGAAGTTCCTGGAAATATTCATAGATGACTTCTGTGTCTTTGGGAAGCGGTCTGAACACCTAAGTCACTTGAAGCAGACCTTCGATAAATGTAGAGAGAGCAGTTTATCGCTGCATCCCGAGAAGTGCTTTTTCTTTATGACTAGTGGGATCTTGTTGGGTCATCGAGTCTCGGCAGACGGCATTGCGGTGGACATCGAGAAGGTCAAGGTTATACTCGAGCTTCAGCCACCCACGAATCTAAGAGAGCTGCGAGCATTCCTGGGTCATGTGGGCTACTACCGAAGATTCATACACCTGTATGCAATACTGGCGGCGGACCTGACCAAGTTGTTGAAGAAGGACGAGCCTTATGCCTGGGGTGCGAACCAGCAGTCAGCATTTGAGGCTCTTAAAGCGAAACTCACGACTGCTCCCGTGCTAAGGAGTCCAGACTGGAATCGACCATTCCATGTTTACGTTGACACATCTGCATTCGCCATCGGTGTAGTACTGAGTCAAAAGGATGACAACAAAAAGGACTACCCGATTTATTTCGCGAGCCGACAGCTGTCTCTAGCAGAGCGGAAGTACACCACGACGGAGAGAGAAGCGTTGGGGATGGTGTACTCCTGTAAAAAGTTCCGTCACTACCTAATCTGCTACGAGTTTGTGTTCCATGTGGACCACTACGCATTGCAACACCTAGTCAAGAAAGCCGACCTATCCGGTCGGATCGCCAGGTGGGTGTTGTTGCTACAAGAGTTCACCTACACAGTCCAGACCAGGAAAGGGGTGCACCACGAAAATGCGGATTACTTATCCCGATTATGGACCCAGCCGACAGAGGAGGAATTGGTGGACGATTTTCCAGATGAAGAGTTGTTTCAGTTGTCTGCGGGGCATGAGTCCCGCTATGCCGACCTGTATCGATATCTGCTAACCCTTCAGTGTCCCGTAGGCATGGATTTGGAACAGCGAACTGTCTTTATTCATAAGGCAGGCCCGTACCAACTCCAGCAGGGGGTTTTGTTCAAGAAGATGGCAGATGAGCGCTTATGCAGATGCCTGGAGGAATCAGAGGTACCAAGAATAGTGAGTGCGATGCATACAGAGGAGGCGGGTGGACACTATGCCACCAGGAACACGGTCACAAAAATTCTAAATGCGGGGTATTGGTGGCCGACCATGTTTAAGGATGTTCTCGATTACATCCACAAGTGCGACAGTTGCCAGAGGACGGGGAGACCAACGCCTACAACACGCTGGCCCCTGACTCCCATCATGCCTCTAGCACCTTTCGAAAAGTGGGGCATTGACTTTGTAGGGCCGATACAACCAGTGACTAGAAGCACACGAAGGCGCTACATTCTGGTAGCAACGGACTACGCCACCAAAATGGTGGAGGCCAGGGCCACCAGAAGGGATGATGCTGCCACAGTGGCATCCTTCTTGTTTGAGTCGATTATCACACGCTACGGATGTCCCTTAGAGCTAGTCAGCGACCGGGGCACGCATTTTCTGAATCAGATCATCGAAGATCTGACACGGTATTTCCACATCAAGCACCGGAAGACTACTCCATACAATCCCAAGGCGAATGGACTGACGGAGAAGTCCAATGGTCTGCTGTGTAAAATACTACTCAAGGTCACGGTGAATCACGCTCACGACTGGGATACGAAGCTAGCAGCCGCACTATGGGCGTACCGGACAGCTGAGAAGATCACGACCAAACAGACACCATACTTTCTGGTGTATGGGCAACACCCGATCCTCCCGATCGAATTTGAAGTACCCACCCAACGAACGTTGGATTTGCAGAGGATGGGCGCAGAGGAGAGTCAGCTCTACAGGTTACAGGAGGTCACGCTGCTGGATGAGAGGAGACGAGACGCCGAAGATCGCACCAGGAAAATCCAGCTCCGCCGGAAGGAGAGATACGATAAAAAGATCAAACCTGTACTCCTGCAGGCGGGTGATTTGGCATTACTCTACGACAGCAGGCATGCCAGATTCCCAGGCAAACTGCACCTAAGATGGATGGGACCTTACAGGGTTGTCGAAGTCTTCTCGAATGGATCCATCCAACTTGCGGACCTGGCCGGCGATTTGTTAGGCACCCGAGTGAACGGGTGGCGGTTGAAGAAATACCACATGTGAGTGTTCGCGTGGGCGCTCACAATTGAGGAGGGGAGCATGTGGTACCCCACTTTTGGCAATTTTGAGGAAATTAAAACATTTTTGGAAAACTGTACCCTGGCAGCATTGTAAATAGCCTTCGGTACATCAAAACGGAGTGAATCCGGAAGATCGCGGGGATTCTCGAGGGATCTTGTAGAATCTAGGATTTGGGGTGCAGCAGTAAGGACAGGCACCACCCTCCCTGCGAGCTCTGCAGTTAGGATCCCTGCGACGCAAGGCGCAAAACCCGCCTTCGGAGGGTGCGTCCGCGGCGGTAGGGAAATCCTCCATAATTAGGTCAACCCTCGGGCGCCTTGACCAAGTTAGGGTCTCGTTGGAAAGAGCTCGACGCACTGATTCCAACGAGTCCAAGAACGCTTGGAACGGATGAGGACTTAGGGAGTTATCACTATTGGAAGATACGGAGACGGTCGCCTTCGGCGGAAGGAGTTCGCCACCGGCGGGAATTCCGCCTACGCGGAAGGGGGAATCAAGTTTTGTCCTATGCGCGGACGAAGGAAGTTCGCCTGTGCACAGGCGAAGTAGGGTTTGGCGAGGCGCGAAGTCCGCCTACGCACAGGCGTTCGCCTGTGCACAGGCGCTTCGGCGTCGGCGGAAAATCCGCCTTGGGCCCTAGAAATGCGCCTTGTGAGGTAGAAAGTGTACGGCGCCTTCCGCGCCAGCGCGGCGCCGCGGACGAGCAAGGAGCCGCCAGAGTAATCAAATCTGTACGGACCATGCGGACGGGACGGGTGGATGCGCTCTTGGACGGACGGAGTTGCGGCGGCGGAAGCGCCGACGAAGAGACAAGGAACGGACAGACTGGACGGAGACGGCTGACCACGGTCAACGCCTTCCGCGCCAGCGCGACGCCGCGCACGGAATTCGCCTGCGCACAGGCGAGCGCCTGTGCACAGGAGGATGAAGTTCCGCGCCGTGTGGTACCCCACTTTTGGCAATTTTGAGGAAATTAAAACATTTTTGGAAAACTGTACCCTGGCAGCATTGTAAATAGCCTTCGGTACATCAAAACAGAGTGAATCCGGAAGATCGCGGGGATTCTCGAGGGATCTTGTAGAATCTGGGATTTGGGGTGCCGCAGTAAGGACAGGCACCACCCTCCCTGCGAGCTCCGCAGTTAGGATCTCTACAGCGCAAGGCGCAAAATCCGCCTTCGGAGGTTGCGTCCGCGGCTGTAGGGAAACCCCCCGTAATTAGGTAAGCCCTCGGGCGCCTTGACCAAGTTAGGGTCCCGTTGGAAAGATCTCGACGCGCTGATTCTAACGAGCCCAAGAACGCTTGGAACGGACGAGGACTTAGGGAGTTATCGCTACTGGAAGAAACGGAGGCGGTCGCCTTCGGCGGAAGGATTTCGCCACCGGCGCGAATTCCGCCTACGCGGAAGGGGGATTCAAGTTTTGTCCTATGCACGGACGAAGGCGTTCGCCTGTGCACAGGCGACGTAGGGTTAGGGAAGGCGCGAAGTCCGCCTACGCACAGGCGAACGCCTGTGCACAGGCGCTTCGGCGTCGGCGGGAAATCCGCCTTGGGCCCTAGAAATGCGCCTTGTGAGGTAGAAAGTGTACGGCGCCTTCCGAGCCAGCGCGGCGCCACGTACGGCCGCCAGAGTAATCCCATCGGTACGGACCGTGCGGACGGCACGGGTGGATGCGCTCTTGGACGGGCGGAGTTACGACGGCGGAAGCGCCGACGGAGAGACAAGGAACGGACAGACTGGACGGAGACGGCTGACCACGGTCAACGCCTTCCG
The DNA here is from genome assembly GCA_037833965.1 of Marchantia polymorpha subsp. ruderalis. Taxonomy (NCBI): domain Eukaryota; kingdom Viridiplantae; phylum Streptophyta; class Marchantiopsida; order Marchantiales; family Marchantiaceae; genus Marchantia; species Marchantia polymorpha. The sequence continues at coordinate 4,463,399 of AP031357.1, forward strand.
CGCCAGCGCAGCGCCGCGGACGGAATTCGCCTGCGCACAGGCGAACGCTTGTGCACAGGAGGATGTTCAAGTTCCGCACCGGCGGAGGATCCGCCGAGGCCCCTGCCTGCGCACAGGCAGGAGTTGAATTTTTGTCCGACATGCGGACGCACGCGTCAAGGCAGAAGGAGACTGGCCGAGGGGCGGTACGAACAAGTGTACCGCGCAAGGCGGAAAACTCGCCTTCGGCGCTACGCCCCCATGTCCGGAGGATGACACGCTCGCGGAGTTCAAATCCGCCAATTCGAGCGTGAGAGTTTAATCGACGACGGCGGAGCGTGAAGCCGCGCGTGAGAGCGAAGACCGTTCCAGCGTACAGCCGGCGCGGCCATCAAGTGAGACGTTCTTCACGACCAAGAGCCGACCATGACCTTCGACCGGGCGGCGGAGAGCGTCCCATTCTTGAATTCGCGATTCCAATCTCTTGTGCACGCTGCGCGCATCCATCTGCTGGCTGCGGACCATTCTCGACGTCGTCACACAGGAGATTTCTTGCTGATTGAGGGAGAAGTGAGTGCGCGTGATTTGGAATTGAGAGCGATTAGAGTTTGCCGAGAGAGAAAGAAACGCGGACAGTGCAGAAGTAGAATGAGCGGGCGAGCGAACCCCAGGAACGCAATGACGAGACCGAGCAGATTGCGGATGGTGCCACTTCGCCTGCCGCAGAACGGGCTGCGCGCTTTCGAGGAGCGCTTAATAGCAAGAAAGCTCGATTTCTTGCTATGGGGATGGAATTACATCTGCGCGAATATGGTGCGCGAGTGGCTAGAGCCACAGGGACCACCCTCGCGCGGATTGCGTCCGCATGTTGACCGGTGGACAGTCCAAGATTGGGCGCAGGCGTTGGGAAGATGTGCTGGCATGCCAGGGCATCTCCTTTTCGACAGTGAGAGCATCAAGGTGACCAAACAAGAAGAGGCGCAATTTGTGGAGCTGTTCAAGACCGGGAGGTCAACCAAGAATGGGTACAGGACCCGTGATTACAAGGATCGATTTCGCCGGACTTTGTCTGCGGCGCTGATGCAATTACTGCAGCCGCACCGCGCCTGCTACATCACATTGTGGCAGGTCTCTTTTGTGGAGTGCGTCATCGAGGGAACTCCAATTCACTGGGCGAGCATCCTGCACAGGGTGATGCGACAGCACGCGTTTGAGGAGAAGGGGGGAACGCTAAACCATCTTTCTCCTTTCCTCATCAATTTTTATCGACAGCGGAATTGTTTGACAGCGGCGGAGCTTGAACACTTTCCGCCATTGTCCATCGACCATCCCGGGAAGTATGTGCGGGAGAACGAGGTCGATACTGACGCAGAGGAGTCCCCGACTTCTACCCCATCAAGACGGAGGGACGAAGGGAGACACACCCCTGCAGCGCGAGTGCCGCGGAAGCGGCGATGGAGAGAAGGGTCTGAAGAGGAGCAGCATCAAGAACTCTCTGCTCCCATTCGACCGCGGCCGCTGTGCGAGCCATACAGCCGGCCGAAGCAGAAGGCACGCAGACTGGTGTTACCAGCTGACAGTGCAGACACGGCGACGATTGCGACGGAGATAGGAAGTGCGTCGCCAGAGAGGCGAGAGGAAGCGCGGACGACCGCAGGAGCGACGGGCCACGCTGCAACCTCGTCGGGAGAGAGGCCGCCTACGGGCCAAGGGCCTCCGGAGTTACCACGTGCGATGCGGACAGATGTTCCGTTTGCGCACAGGCGAACCTCCGCGGACGGACGAGCCTCCGCGGACCGGCGAACACAAGTGGACGTGGATCTACGCTTACGCGTGGGAAGGAGCAGTCCGCCTGTGCACAGAACCCCTCCGCACGTGCCGCCTGTGCACAGGCAAGAATCACCCCCGTTCCAACGTAGGAAGGGGAAGGAGCCGGCGGAAGAACCGCCTACGATACACCGGCCCTTGGGGCCAGACCCTCCGGCGCACCACGCGCCGCAATTTGCGCCTTCGGCGCCAGGGCCTTCGAGCCGAGGGGACACGAGCAGAGAGCGTGTGGAGGCCGCACCATCGGCGGGAAGTACGCCGATAGATGCGCCTTCGGCGGTAGGGCCTATGGGCCAAGGAACATCGGGCGTGCAGCCCCCGGCCATGTCGCCTTCGGCGATAGATGTCCGCGGCGCTACGCCTGCGGCGGACAAGGCGCCGGCAAATGCGCCTGCGCACGGGCCGGGCACAGCCCCCACGGACCGATCGAGGGAGCAGCAGACGGAGGAGCGGAGTGACTGTCCGCGGGACGACATCTCGATGCGCGATGCGCAATCCAACCCCGCGCAGCCACCCTCCGCTCGATCGCCTTCGGCGACGGACGACGGCGACAGAGAGAATGCGGTGGGCAATCAACCAGCGAGCGACGGGGATGCCGCTCGGACACATTCGCCTTCCGCCTTAGACATTTTGGCGACGAGCAGCGAGGCCGCAGCCGTGCCTTCGCAGGCAGCACACGTCGAGGACGTGCAGCCCCACTCGGGGCAGTCGCCGACGCATTCAATGGCGACTGAAATTCTCCACTCGGATGATGACGACGGAGGCTCCACGGAAGAAATGTCAGGAGCAGAAGACACCGAGGAGGAGGAGGAGGAAATTGTTGGAGCGCCGGCGGCGGCGCTCTCTGAGCAGGTGATTCCGTTGCTGCGGTACTTGGATCGCAAGGTCGATAAATACGCCGACCCACTTCAGCCGGGATCTTACATCGAGTTAGTGCGCAGGCGGACTCGCACTAAAGTCCACACCAGCAAGCTATTAGCTAGAGTGGACCAGGAGTTGAGGGACTTGAAGGAGAAGCATGAGTGCTTGTGGGGACAGTACAAGCTTAATCAGAAATTCTACAAGCACTCCGAGAAGATGAAGGATGAGAAACTGGGCGAGCTCACCAAGGAGCAGGTGAAGGTCAAGGAAGCACTCGATTTTGAGCAGGTCCAGAATCGGATTTTGTCAGAGGAGCTCGTGCGACAGACGCGGTTGTTGGAACAATGTCAGCTCGCACGGCAGGCGGATGAAGAATTAATCCGCAGTTTGCAGTCAGAGTGTGGCGAATTGAGAGCGCAACGTGCCGAAGCCGAATCGCAATTAGTGACGATTGAAGAGGATCGCAGGAAGGAGGCGGATCGCACGAAGGTGGAGACGGCGAGGCGAGTCGCCCACTGTCTCAAGGGCTACGCCCACTGGGAAGTGAAGGCGCAGGAGAAACTCACACTGCGTGAGTTTGAATTGCGCGCAGCCGGGTTGTTGTCAGGCGACAGTAGGAGTCGGCGGAAGGTAGCGAAGAAGCTCGAGGCCTTTCTGTCGAAGGCACAGGATACCATGTCCGCCCTCGAGGGGGAGGTGTCCGCGGCGTTGCAGCGGTTGGGACTGCGCAGTCGAGCGGAAGAGTGGCAGGGTAGGGAGTTAGTGCGCGGCAGTCGGCCGCGCAGGAGACGTAGTACAGGTTCCGCGGAGTGTAGTGTAGCGTGGTTCCGTGCAGGCGTGTAGCGTAGTGCAGTGTAGTGTTAGTTAGGACTTAGAAGGTATAAAATAGTTCCAGGCGTTTTGCCTGGGGTTCTTTCCCATCAGAAGTATAGATCAGGAACCCATTTCCTTTGCGTGTTTGTGTCCTTGAGTTCTGTCACCACGCACGAGGAGTTACAACTTAGCGTTCCGCATTTTGTAGCTGAAGGCCTTCGGCCGAATGTTCAGAGCTAGTACATTGGTTAGAGACTTGAGTAGTTCGGATCTGCACCTGCGGGTGACTGCCGATGCTCAGAGCCAGTGACTAGTTAGATACTTGAACAGTTTCGCCCCTACACCTTCGAGTGTTTCTTTCTGATTGTACTCCTTGGGATTTTTCCCCTGAATGCCAAAGTGAAGTTTTGCTACTTCGTGTAAGCCTTGGTTGTAAATTCAGGTTACGCTGCAGCAGGTGCCTTGAGGGTAACCCCTGTAGTATTTCTGGGAATGACAAGTGCCTGAGAATTCAAACTCTTCAATAGACTGTTGTTGTGTTACTGGAATGTTTCACAATGAGTCCTTCAGTGCGGACCTGTGTTCTCTGCGCGTTTTGTGAGTTGAGAGTGTTGTTCACCGCGTATGAGTGACTTCGATCCGAAGTAGGCAGTCCAAACCGGGTTTCCTACACTAGCAGCAAGCTAGTGGAAGTGTTGTAAAAGCCGGAGTTGGAAGTCACTGCCCGCAGCTTTGCCGAGTGTACTCTTGAGAGACTTTCCCCCTGAAATCTTGAAGTAGAGGTCCTAACGGATCTCTGGGTTGTGTTTCTGTAGTTTCAGGTGTGTGTGTGTTTGTGTGTGTGTTACGCTGCACTGTGCGACCTCCGAGTGCGCTCCGAGTGGACACTTGCAGTATTTCTGGGAGTGACAGTCGCCTGAGAATTCAAACTCCTCAATAGTCTGTTAAAACGTGACACTTTGTACCCTGTGTGTTCCTCTGTCCCTGTGGGTTCGACCTTTCTACCACTATATTGCAGTTTTAGCCTTTAGTGGGTTATTACATAAGAAGCCGACGACTTCTTTTTGGCGCCGCTGCCGGGGACAGTTGCGTCAACACCGGGGTTTTTACGAGCAGCCATGCTCGGTGAATGTCGACTGGGGCTGGCGGGAGCAACCTAAGTGCTAGAGCTGTCCGCAAGTTCCGACGAGATTTAGAGAAGGCCGTGGAAGAGACACGGCGTCAAAACAAGAAAACACCAAAAAGAGTACCTAAGCCTAGTTCGGCCGACGCTCTTGGGGAACCTACCCCCGACGACTCGGAACCAAACTTGGTGCTTACAGTTCTACTAGATATTCCTTGCACGGACCCGCCTAGTGAAGTAGAACCGACCGCCCGAGAACCGTCGACAGACACATCGATGGCGGACGGACAAGCCAATGTGCGGCTACCTCAGCCGATTACTAAACATTCCTACCCGAAGTACAAAGGGAGTGGGGATGACGACGATGCAGATTCATACATCAAGTTGTTCGAGTCGGTGTCTATTGCCAATCGCGAGATCGCCGACGACGACCGACTAAGGATCTTTCCAAGCCTTCTGCGGAAGAAAGCGAGGAGTTGGTATAATCACGAGAGCATCGATCCGACTGGGTTGACAACATGGGCCCAGCTGAGGGAGAAGTTCCTTCGCCGCTTTCGCGAGCTCGGCTACGACAGCCGGGTTTTGACGAAGTTACGTAATTTGCAGCGAGAGAAGAAGGAGAGCTTGCGTGACTACACTGAGAGATTTCTGGACCTCCTCGACAGAATACCGAAAACAGGACCAGGGTCCCCTTTCTCGGTACAACAAGCTGTGGATTGGTACGTGACCGGTTTAACTCGGGAGATGGAGACTTTTTGCCGACGCAGCAAGTGCGACACTATTGAGGACGTGATTGCATCGGCAGAAGCCTTCGAAACTTCCACTCTCAACCGAAGAGGGAGAGAGAGACGGGAGTCGAAGGAGCGCAAACCGAAGGGAGGGCGAAGACGACGTAGAGGTACAACTCCGTCATCGGAGGAATCGTCTTTGGACGAGAACCGTTCTTCATCCGAAGAAGAGGAAACCTCATCGTCGGAGGAGGAGAAGAAGAGGAAGAAGCATGGGTCAGCAAAGAAAAAGGGCATCCGACGAGTGACTACGGACAGAGCGCCGGGAGATATAGCTTCGAAAATGGAGACCCTTGTGAAGGACTTCGCCGATCTCAAGGTTCAAGTGGTAGGCGGGCATGATCGCAGAAAATCACCCGGGAGAGTGCGAGCGAACTTATGGTGTACTACGTGCGGGGCAGTGGGACATGCAAACACCGAGTGCCTTACCACCCGGCCGTCATATCCAGTCAACGCAGTAGAGTGGGCGCAACCGTACTATGGAGAGCACCCTCAGTACCATGGAGAGGCTAGCGAGGAGACAGCCTACGCCGTCCAGTCGGTGCCTACCCCTCCTGCAGTTTCAGCAATGCAAGTCCCACGATATATTCCGGTGGATCGGGCCACTACGGTACCTGTGAGGCGGAGAGCACCCCCAGGGACGTTTGACCCACCGCCACCGCGAGCTTGTTATAATTGCGGGGAAGTTGGGCACTTCTCACCGCAGTGTCCCCATCCAAAAAGGCGAAACGATTATGCTCCGACATGTAGTAATTGCAAGAAGGTCGGGCACACTGCGCCAGAGTGTGATCAGCCACCAGTCCCTCGGCCAGTGGTACGATTTGTGAACACTCCTGCCAAGGAGGACGTGCAAGTTAACCAGGTCGAAGTAGGTTCAGACGGGGATGGCGAAGACGAAGAATGGCCGGCTGAAGAGGTTATGTGCGCACGGGTCGAAACTCGTAGCTCCAAGAAATCCAAGGAGCAAGAGCGTGACACTCGCAAGCACGAACGGAGAACCGCCGACCGGACGGGAAAAGGAAAGGAGAAGACATCCAGCAAGTCCGACTCGCGACCTGCTCGGAAGACTTCGGCTACGCGGGAGGCACCAGCAGTGCGCCCCCAGACGGCAGTCGAGGACGAGCCAATGCGCCTACTGAAACGTGACTATGCTCCGGATATCCGCAACGAGGTAGCCAACCTGTTGCAGGAAGCGATCCGCACGCAAAAGGACCCACCGCGGCCAGACTTGACATCCTCCCTTGGGGCGAAGTTGGCAGCCACCGTGGAACCTCGCAGAGCGTCGCCGACCCCGGCGACCCAACGCGGCCACTATGACTTGGTTGAAGATCTCGGGAGTCGAAAAGTGAACATCACGTTCAAGCAGCTCTTGGAGGACAATAAGACGTATCGGAGAATGTTGATGCTTTCGCTACGGCATCCGCGGAAGCCGCGCGCATCCACATCCTCTCAAGTATATCAAGTGGAGAGCGAAGACCAAGGGCCACCCGAGATCGATGTGGAGATCGCAGGGTGTTGTGTACGCAGAGTGCCAATCGACTCTGGATCAGGAGTCAACATAATGACGGAGGATACAGCGAGAGCCTTGGGGTACAGTCAATACAAACCCTCGAAGCGTGTGTTGAGATTGGCGGATCAGACGCGGAGAATGCCTGCAGGTATGCTGCGCAATGTCAAGACAACCATCGGGGGTGCGGACTTTCGGTTGACGTATATCATCCTTCAACCGATGATGAAGCAGGGCTATGACGTTCTGCTCGGGCGACCATGGCTATATGGTGCACAAGTCAGATGTGATTGGCGAAGACATCGCCTTAAGTTTCCTCATCCTTCGGAACCGACCAAAACCATTACGGTACCCTGGAATAGGGTCAGGCACGAAGGAGAGACCCCATCGACAAGTGCAGGTTACACATCGGGCGAGGACAGTGAGTCGACCGCGCGATCGGATTCCAGTGGTACCGAATCCGATTACTTCGTGGGATTCGTTGCCTGCTGTTCGGTGGAAGAAGAAGAAGAGACGGAAGCTATTCAGCCGGAAGACGAATAGCAATTAACTGTGGGACTGGGAAGGAGTGAGACGAGTCACACTGAGGGCATTGTCGACCCTAGTGACTGTCGCGAAGTACAACTCAGTCCCGGCAAGTGCTTGAAGGTATCAAGCGCAGTGAGAGGAGACGAGCTAAGGAAAGTACAGGCATTCCTTAGCCATTATGTCGACGTCTTCGCCTGGAAGATCGAGGACATGAAGGGGATACCCGCACGGTATGGGGAACACTGTATCGATTTACTGGACGACTCAGTACCCATACGACAGCGCCAGTATCGCCTCAACCCAAAGTACTCCTTGCTAGTGAAAGAGGAGATAGATAAGTACTTGAGCGCTGGTATTATTTACCCTGTGCTCAGCAGTGAGTGGGTGTCGCCGATTGTTATCGTACCCAAGAAGTTGACGGGTAAGATACGAGTGTGTCAGGATTTCCGGAAGTTGAATGCAGCAACACGCAAGGATCATCACCCGTTACCATTCACGGATGCCATTCTAGACCATGTCGCAGGACATGAATGTTATAGCTTCCTGGATGGGTTCTCAGGTTACAATCAGGTGTCTATCCGTGAACAGGACAAGGATAAAACTACGTTCACAACCGACTGGGGAACTTACGCATACCACAAGATGCCCTTCGGTCTGTGCAACGCGCCTGCCACCTTTCAACGGATGATGACCAATATCTTTCAGGAACAACTGAGGAAGTTCCTGGAAATATTCATAGATGACTTCTGTGTCTTTGGGAAGCGGTCTGAACACCTAAGTCATTTAAAGCAGACCTTCGATAAATGTAGAGAGAGCAGTTTATCACTGCATCCCGAGAAGTGCTTTTTCTTTATGACTAGTGGGATCTTGTTGGGTCATCGAGTCTCGGCAGACGGCATTGCGGTGGACATCGAGAAGGTCAAGGTTATACTCGAGCTTGAGCCACCCACGAATCTAAGAGAGCTGCGAGCATTCCTGGGTCATGTGGGCTACTACCGAAGATTCATACACATGTATGCAATACTGGCGGCGGACCTGACCAAGTTGTTGAAGAAGGACGAGCCTTATGCTTGGGGTGCGAACCAGTAGACAGCATTTGAAGCTCTGAAAGCGAAACTCACGACTGCTCCCATACTAAGGAGTCCAGACTGGAATCGACCATTCCATGTTTACGTTGACACATCGGCATTCGCCATCGGTGTAGTACTGAGTCAAAAGGATGACAACAAAAAGGACTACCCGATCTACTTCGCGAGCCGACAGCTGTCTCTAGCAGAGCGGAAGTACACCACGACGGAGAGAGAAGCGTTGGGGATGGTGTACTCCTGTAAAAAGTTCCGTCACTACCTAATCTGCTACGAGTTTGTGTTCCATGTGGACCACTACGCATTGCAACACCTAGTCAAGAAAGCCGACCTATCCGGTCGAATCGCCAGGTGGGTGTTGTTACTACAAGAGTTCACCTACACAGTCCAGACCAGGAAAGGGGTGCACCACGGAAATGCGGATTACTTGTCCCGATTATGGACACAGCCGACAGAGGAGGAATTGGTGGACGATTTTCCAGATGAAGAGTTATTTCAGTTGTCTGCAGGACATGAGTCCCGCTATGCCGACCTGTATCGATATCTGCTAACCCTCCAGTGCCCTGAGGGCATGGATTTGGAACAGCGAACTGTCTTTATTCATAAGGCAGGCCCGTACCAACTCCAGCAGGGGGTTTTGTTCAAGAAGATGGCGGATGAGCGCTTATGCAGATGCCTGGAGGAATCAGAAGTACCAAGAATAGTGAGTGCGATGCACACAGAGGAGGCGGGTGGACACTATGCCACCAGGAACACGGTCACAAAGATCCTAAATGCGGGATATTGGTGGCCGACCATGTTTAAGGATGTTCTCGATTACATCCGCAAGTGCGACAGTTGCCAGAGGACGGGGAGACCGACGCCTACAACACGATGGCCCCTGACTCCCATCATGCCTCTAGCACCTTTCGAAAAGTGGGGTATTGACTTTGTAGGGCCGATACAACCAGTGACTAGAAGTACACGAAGGCGCTACATTCTGGTAGCAACGGACTACGCCACCAAGATGGTGGAGGCCAGAGCCACCAGAAGGGATGATGCTGCCACAGTCGCCGCATTCTTGTTTGAGTCGATCATCACACGCTACGGATGTCCCTTAGAGCTAGTCAGCGACCGGGGCACGCATTTTCTGAATCAGATCATCGAAGATCTGACACGGTATTTCCACATCAAGCACCGGAAGACTACTCCATACAATCCCAAGGCAAATGGACTGACGGAGAAGTCCAATGGACTGCTGTGTAAAATACTACTCAAGGTCACGGTGAATCACGCTCACGACTGGGATACGAAGCTAGCAGCCGCTCTATGGGCGTACCGCACAGCTGAGAAGATCACGACCAAACAGACACCATACTTTCTGGTGTATGGGCAACACCCGATCCTCCCGATCGAATTTGAAGTACCCACCCAACGAACGTTGGATTTGCAGAGGATGGGCGCAGAGGAGAGTCAGCTCTACAGGTTACAGGAGGTCACGCTGCTGGATGAGAGGAGACGAGACGCCGAAGATCGCACCAGGAAAATCCAGCTCCGCCGGAAGGAGAGATACGATAAAAAGATCAAACCTGTACTCCTGCAGGCGGGTGATTTGGCATTACTCTACGACAGCAGGCATGCCAGATTCCCAGGCAAACTGCACCTAAGATGGATGGGACCTTACAGGGTTGTCGAAGTCTTCTCGAATGGATCCATCCAACTTGCGGACCTGGCCGGCGATTTGTTAGGCACCCGAGTGAACGGGTGGCGGTTGAAGAAATACCACATGTGAGTGTTCGCGTGGGCGCTCACAATTGAGGAGGGGAGCATGTGGTACCCCACTTTTGGCAATTTTGAGGAAATTAAAACATTTTTGGAAAACTGTACCCTGGCAGCATTGTAAATAGCCTTCGGTACATCAAAACGGAGTGAATCCGGAAGATCGCGGGGATTCTCGAGGGATCTTGTAGAATCTAGGATTTGGGGTGCAGCAGTAAGGACAGGCACCACCCTCCCTGCGAGCTCTGCAGTTAGGATCCCTGCGACGCAAGGCGCAAAACCCGCCTTCGGAGGGTGCGTCCGCGGCGGTAGGGAAATCCTCCATAATTAGGTCAACCCTCGGGCGCCTTGACCAAGTTAGGGTCTCGTTGGAAAGAGCTCGACGCACTGATTCCAACGAGTCCAAGAACGCTTGGAACGGATGAGGACTTAGGGAGTTATCACTATTGGAAGATACGGAGACGGTCGCCTTCGGCGGAAGGATTTCGCCACCGGCGCGAATTCCGCCTACGCGGAAGGGGGATTCAAGTTTTGTCCTATGCACGGACGAAGGCGTTCGCCTGTGCACAGGCAACGTAGGGTTAGGGAAGGCGCGAAGTCCGCCTACGCACAGGCGAACGCCTGTGCACAGGCGCTTCGGCGTCGGCGGGAAATCCGCCTTGGGCCCTAGAAATGCGCCTTGTGAGGTAGAAAGTGTACGGCGCCTTCCGAGCCAGCGCGGCGCCACGTACGGCCGCCAGAGTAATCCCATCGGTACGGACCGTGCGGACGGCACGGGTGGATGCGCTCTTGGACGGGCGGAGTTACGACGGCGGAAGCGCCGACGGAGAGACAAGGAACGGACAGACTGGACGGAGACGGCTGACCACGGTCAACGCCTTCCGCGCCAGCGCAGCGCCGCGGACGGAATTCGCCTGCGCACAGGCGAACGCTTGTGCACAGGAGGATGTTCAAGTTCCGCACCGGCGGAGGATCCGCCGAGGCCCCTGCCTGCGCACAGGCAGGAGTTGAATTTTTGTCCGACATGCGGACGCACGCGTCAAGGCAGAAGGAGACTGGCCGAGGGGCGGTACGAACAAGTGTACCGCGCAAGGCGGAAAACTCGCCTTCGGCGCTACGCCCCCATGTCCGGAGGATGACACGCTCGCGGAGTTCAAATCCGCCAATTCGAGCGTGAGAGTTTAATCGACGACGGCGGAGCGTGAAGCCGCGCGTGAGAGCGAAGACCGTTCCAGCGTACAGCCGGCGCGGCCATCAAGTGAGACGTTCTTCACGACCAAGAGCCGACCATGACCTTCGACCGGGCGGCGGAGAGCGTCCCATTCTTGAATTCGCGATTCCAATCTCTTGTGCACGCTGCGCGCATCCATCTGCTGGCTGCGGACCATTCTCGACGTCGTCACACAGGAGATTTCTTGCTGATTGAGGGAGAAGTGAGTGCGCGTGATTTGGAATTGAGAGCGATTAGAGTTTGCCGAGAGAGAAAGAAACGCGGACAGTGCAGAAGTAGAATGAGCGGGCGAGCGAACCCTAGGAACGCAATGACGAGACCGAGCAGATTGCGGATGGTGCCACTTCGCCTGCCGCAGAACGGGCTGCGCGCTTTCGAGGAGCGCTTAATAGCAAGAAAGCTCGATTTCTTGCTATGGGGATGGAATTACATCTGCGCGAATATGGTGCGCGAGTGGCTAGAGCCACAGGGACCACCCTCGCGCGGATTGCGTCCGCATGTTGACCGGTGGACAGTCCAAGATTGGGCGCAGGCGTTGGGAAGATGTGCTGGCATGCCAGGGCATCTCCTTTTCGACAGTGAGAGCATCAAGGTGACCAAACAAGAAGAGGCGCAATTTGTGGAGCTGTTCAAGACCGGGAGGTCAACCAAGAATGGGTACAGGACCCGTGATTACAAGGATCGATTTCGCCGGACTTTGTCTGCGGCGCTGATGCAATTACTGCAGCCGCACCGCGCCTGCTACATCACATTGTGGCAGGTCTCTTTTGTGGAGTGCGTCATCGAGGGAACTCCAATTCACTGGGCGAGCATCCTGCACAGGGTGATGCGACAGCACGCGTTTGAGGAGAAGGGGGGAACGCTAAACCATCTTTCTCCTTTCCTCATCAATTTTTATCGACAGCGGAATTGTTTGACAGCGGCGGAGCTTGAACACTTTCCGCCATTGTCCATCGACCATCCCGGGAAGTATGTGCGGGAGAACGAGGTCGATACTGACGCAGAGGAGTCCCCGACTTCTACCCCATCAAGACGGAGGGACGAAGGGAGACACACCCCTGCAGCGCGAGTGCCGCGGAAGCGGCGATGGAGAGAAGGGTCTAAAGAGGAGCAGCATCAAGAACTCTCTGCTCCCATTCGACCGCGGCCGCTGTGCGAGCCATACAGCCGGCCGAAGCAGAAGGCACGCAGACTGGTGTTACCAGCTGACAGTGCAGACACGGCGACGATTGCGACGGAGATAGGAAGTGCGTCGCCAGAGAGGCGAGAGGAAGCGCGGACGACCGCAGGAGCGACGGGCCACGCTGCAACCTCGTCGGGAGAGAGGCCGCCTACGGGCCAAGGGCCTCCGGAGTTACCACGTGCGATGCGGACAGATGTTCCGTTTGCGCACAGGCGAACCTCCGCGGACGGACGAGCCTCCGCGGACCGGCGAACACAAGTGGACGTGGATCTACGCTTACGCGTGGGAAGGAGCAGTCCGCCTGTGCACAGGCGCTCACCTGTGCACAGGTCGCCTGTGCACAGGTCACCTGTGCACAGAACCCCTCCGCACGTGCCGCCTGTGCACAGGCAAGAATCACCCCCGTTCCAACGTAGGAAGGGGAAGGAGCCGGCGGAAGAACCGCCTACGATACACCGGCCCTTGGGGCCAGACCCTCCGGCGCACCACGCGCCGCAATTTGCGCCTTCGGCGCCAGGGCCTTCGAGCCGAGGGGACACGAGCAGAGAGCGTGCGGAGGCCGCACCATCGGCGGGAAGTACGCCGATAGATGCGCCTTCGGCGGTAGGGCCTATGGGCCAAGGAACATTGGGCGTGCAGCCCCCGGCCATGTCGCCTTCGGCGATAGATGTCCGCGGCGCTACGCCTGCGGCGGACAAGGCGCCGGCAAATGCGCCTGCGCACGGGCCGGGCACAGCCCCCACGGACCGATCGAGGGAGCAGCAGACGGAGGAGCGGAGTGACTGTCCGCGGGACGACATCTCGATGCGCGATGCGCAATCCAACCCCGCGCAGCCACCCTCCGCTCGATCGCCTTCGGCGACGGACGACGGCGACAGAGAGAATGCGGTGGGCAATCAACCAGCGAGCGACGGGGATGCCGCTCGGACACATTCGCCTTCCGCCTTAGACATTTTGGCGACGAGCAGCGAGGCCGCAGCCGTGCCTTCGCAGGCAGCACACGTCGAGGACGTGCAGCCCCACTCGGGGCAGTCGCCGACGCATTCAATGGCGACTGAAATTCTCCACTCGGATGATGACGACGGAGGCTCCACGGAAGAAATGTCAGGAGCAGAAGACACCGAGGAGGAGGAGGAGGAAATTGTTGGAGCGCCGGCGGCGGCGCTCTCTGAGCAGGTGATTCCGTTGCTGCGGTACTTGGATCGCAAGGTCGATAAATACGCCGACCCACTTCAGCCGGGATCTTACATCGAGTTAGTGCGCAGGCGGACTCGCACTAAAGTCCACACCAGCAAGCTATTAGCTAGAGTGGACCAGGAGTTGAGGGACTTGAAGGAGAAGCATGAGTGCTTGTGGGGACAGTACAAGCTTAATCAGAAATTCTACAAGCACTCCGAGAAGATGAAGGATGAGAAACTGGGCGAGCTCACCAAGGAGCAGGTGAAGGTCAAGGAAGCACTCGATTTTGAGCAGGTCCAGAATCGGATTTTGTCAGAGGAGCTCGTGCGACAGACGCGGTTGTTGGAACAATGTCAGCTCGCACGGCAGGCGGATGAAGAATTAATCCGCAGTTTGCAGTCAGAGTGTGGCGAATTGAGAGCGCAACGTGCCGAAGCCGAATCGCAATTAGTGACGATTGAAGAGGATCGTAGGAAGGAGGCGGATCGCACGAAGGTGGAGACGGCGAGGCGAGTCGCCCACTGTCTCAAGGGCTACGCCCACTGGGAAGTGAAGGCGCAGGAGAAACTCACACTGCGTGAGTTTGAATTGCGCGCAGCCGGGTTGTTGTCAGGCGACAGTAGGAGTCGGCGGAAGGTAGCGAAGAAGCTCGAGGCCTTTCTGTCGAAGGCACAGGATACCATGTCCGCCCTCGAGGGGGAGGTGTCCGCGGCGTTGCAGCGGTTGGGACTGCGCAGTCGAGCGGAAGAGTGGCAGGGTAGGGAGTTAGTGCGCGGCAGTCGGCCGCGCAGGAGACGTAGTACAGGTTCCGCGGAGTGTAGTGTAGCGTGGTTCCGTGCAGGCGTGTAGCGTAGTGCAGTGTAGTGTTAGTTAGGACTTAGAAGGTATAAAATAGTTCCAGGCGTTTTGCCTGGGGTTCTTTCCCATCAGAAGTATAGATCAGGAACCCATTTCCTTTGCGTGTTTGTGTCCTTGAGTTCTGTCACCACGCACGAGGAGTTACAACTTAGCGTTCCGCATTTTGTAGCTGAAGGCCTTCGGCCGAATGTTCAGAGCTAGTACATTGGTTAGAGACTTGAGTAGTTCGGATCTGCACCTGCGGGTGACTGCCGATGCTCAGAGCCAGTGACTAGTTAGATACTTGAACAGTTTCGCCCCTACACCTTCGAGTGTTTCTTTCTGATTGTACTCCTTGGGATTTTTCCCCTGAATGCCAAAGTGAAGTTTTGCTACTTCGTGTAAGCCTTGGTTGTAAATTCAGGTTACGCTGCAGCAGGTGCCTTGAGGGTAACCCCTGTAGTATTTCTGGGAATGACAAGTGCCTGAGAATTCAAACTCTTCAATAGACTGTTGTTGTGTTACTGGAATGTTTCACAATGAGTCCTTCAGTGCGGACCTGTGTTCTCTGCGCGTTTTGTGAGTTGAGAGTGTTGTTCACCGCGTATGAGTGACTTCGATCCGAAGTAGGCAGTCCAAACCGGGTTTCCTACACTAGCAGCAAGCTAGTGGAAGTGTTGTAAAAGCCGGAGTTGGAAGTCACTGCCCGCAGCTTTGCCGAGTGTACTCTTGAGAGACTTTCCCCCTGAAATCTTGAAGTAGAGGTCCTAACGGATCTCTGGGTTGTGTTTCTGTAGTTTCAGGTGTGTGTGTGTTTGTGTGTGTGTTACGCTGCACTGTGCGACCTCCGAGTGCGCTCCGAGTGGACACTTGCAGTATTTCTGGGAGTGACAGTCGCCTGAGAATTCAAACTCCTCAATAGTCTGTTAAAAGTGACACTTTGTACCCTGTGTGTTCCTCTGTCCCTGTGGGTTCGACCTTTCTACCACTATATTGCAGTTTTAGCCTTTAGTGGGTTATTACACGCCGGCGGAGAATCCGCCGAGGAGTCTGCCTGCGCACAGGCAGGAGTTGAACTTTTGTCCGACATGCGGACACACGCGTCAAGGCAGAAGGGGATTGGCCGAGGGGCGGTACGAACAAGTGTACCGCGCAAGGCGGAAAACTCGCCTTCGGCGGTGCGCTCCCATGTCCGCGGGGTAATACGCTCGCGGAGTTCAAATCCGCCAATTCGAGCGTGAGAGTTTAATCGGCGACGGCGGAGCGTGAAGCCGCGCGTGAGAGCGGAGACCGTTCCAGCGTAGAGCCGGCGCGGCCATCAAGTGAGACGTCCTCCACGAGCAAGAGCCGACCATGACCTTCGACCGGGCGGCGGAGAGCGTCCCATTCTTGAATTCGCGATTCCAATCTCTTGTGCGCGCTGCGCGCATCCATCTGCTGGCTGCTAAACATTCTCGACGTCGCCGCACAGGGGATTTCTTGGTGATTGAGGGAGAAGTGAGTGCGCGGGATTTGGAATTGAGGGCGATTAGAGTTTGCCGAGAGAGAAAGGAGCTCGGGCGGTGCGGAAGTAGAATGAGCGGGCGAGTGAACTCCAGGAACGCAATGACGAGACCGGGCAGATTGCGGATGGTGCCACTTCGCCTACCACAGAACGGGCTGCGCGCTTTCGAGGAGCGCTTAATAGCAAGAAAGCTCAATTTCTTGCTATGGGGATGGAACTACATCTGTGCGAATATGGTGCGCGAGTGGCTAGAGCCACAGGGACCACCCTCGCGCGGATTGCGTCCGCATGTTGATCGGTGGACAGTCCAAGATTGGGCGCAGGCATTGGGAAGATGTGCCGGCATGCGAGGGCATCTCCTTTTTGACAGTGAGAGCATCAAGGTGACCAAGCAGGAAGAGGCGCAATTTGTGGAGCTGTTCAAGACCGGGAGGTCTACCAAGAATGGGTACAGGACCCGTGATTACAAGGATCGATTTCGCCGGACTTTGTCCACGGCGCTGATGCAATTACTGCAGCCACACCGCGCCTGCTACATCACATTGTGGCAGGTCTCTTTTGTGGAGTGCGTCATCGAGGGAACTCCAATTCACTGGGCGAGCATCCTGCACCGGGTGATGCGACAGCACGCTTTTGAGGAGAAGGGGGGAACTCTAAACCATCTCTCTCCTTTCCTCATCAATTTTTATCGACAGCGGAATTGTTTGACAGCGGCGGAGCTTGAGCATTTTCCGCCGTTGTCCGTCGACCATCCCGGGAAGTATGTGCGGGAGAATGAGGTCGACACTGATGCAGAGGAGTCACCGACTTCTACCCCATCAAGGCGGAGGGACGAAGGGAGAAACACTCCTGCAGCACGAGTGCCGCGGAAGCGGCGATGGAGAGAAGAGTCCGAAGAGGAGCAGCATCAAGAACCCTCTGCTCCCATTCGACCGCGGCCGTTGTATGAGTCATACAGCCGGCCGAAGCAGAAGGCACGCAGACTGGTGTTACCAGCCAACAGTGCGGACACGGCGACGATTGCGACGGAGAAAGGAAGTGCGTCGCCAGAGAAGCATGAGGAAGCGCGGACGACCGCAGGAGCAGCGGACCACGCTGCAGCCTCGACGGGAGAGAGGCCGCCTACGGGCCAAGGGCCTCCGGAGTTACCACGTGCGTTGCGGACAGATGTTCCGTTTGCGCACAGACGAGACTCCGCGGACGGACGAGCCTCCGCGGACAAGCGATCACAAGAGGACGTAGATCTTCGCTTACGCGTGGGAAGGAGCAGTCCGCCTGTGCACAGGTCACCTCCACACGTGCCGCTTGTGCACAGGCAGGAATCACCCCCGTTCCAACGTAGGAAGGGGAAGGAGCCGGCGGAAGAGCCGCCTACGAGACACCGGCCCTCGGGGCCAGACCCTCCGGCGCACCACGCGCCGCAATTTGCGCCTTCGGCGCCAGGGCCTTCGAGCCGAGGGGATACGAGCAGGGAGCGTGCGGAGGCCGCACCATCGGCGGGTAGTCCGCCGATAGATGCGCCTTCGGCGGTAGGGCCTATAGGCCAAGGGACATCGGGCGAGCGGCCCCCGGCCATGTCGCCTTTGGCGATGGATGTCCGCGGCGCTACGCCTGCGGCGGACAAGGCGCCGGCATTTGCGCCTGCGCACAGGCCAAGCACAGCCCCCACGGACCGATCAAGGGAGCAGCAACAGACGGAGGAGCGGAGTGACTGTCGGCGGGATGAAATTTCGATGCGCGATGCGCAATCAAACCCCGCGCAGCCACCCTCCGCTTGATCGCCTTCGGCGGCGGGCGTCGGCGGCACAGAGGACACGGTAGACGACCAACAAGCGAGCGGCGGGGATGCCGCACGGGCACATTCGCCTACCGCCTTAGACATTTTGGCGAAGAGCAGCGAGGCTGCAGCCGTGCCTTCGCAGGCAGCACACGTCGACGACGTGCAGCCCCACTCGGGTCAGTCGCCGACGCAATCAATGGCGACTGAAATTCTCCACTCGGATGATGACGACGGAGTCTCCACCGAAGAAATGTCAGGAGCAGAGGACACCGAGGAGGAGGAGGAGGAAATTGTTGGAGCGCCGGCGGCGGCGCTCTCTGAGCAGGTGATTCCGTTGCTGAGGTACTTGGATCGCAAGGTCGATAAATACGCCGACCCACTTCAGCCGGGATCTTACATCGAGTTAGTGCGCAGGCGGACTCGCACTAAAGTTCACACCAGCAAGCTGTTAGCTAGAGTGGACTAGGAGTTGAGGGAATTGAAGGAGAAGCATGCATGCTTGTGGGGTCAGTATAAACTTAATCAGAAATTCTACAAGTACTCCGAGAAGGTGAGGGATGAGAAACTGGACGAGCTCACCAAGGAGCAGGTGAAGGTCAAGGAAGCACTAATTTCTGAGCAGGCCCAGAATCGGATTTTGTCAGAGGAGCTCGTGCGACAGACGCGGTTGTTGGAACAATGTCAGCTCGCACGGCAGGCGGATGAGGAGTTAATCCGCAGGTTACAGTCAGAGTGTGGCGAATTGAGAGCGCAACGTGCTGAGGCCGAATCGCAATTAGTGATAATTGAAGAGGATCGCAGGAAGGAGGCAGATCGCATGAAGGTGGAGACGGCGAGGCGTGTCGCCCATTGTCTCAAGGGCTACGCCCACTGGGAAGTGAAGGCGCAGGAGAAACTCACACTGCGTGAGTTTGAACTTCGCGCAGCCGGGTTGTTGTCAGGCGACAGTAGGAGTCGGCGGAAGGTAGCAAAGAAGCTCGATGCTTTTCTGTCGAAGGCGCAGGATACCATGTCCGCCCTCGAAGTGGAGGTGTCCGCGGCGTTGCAACGATTGGGACTGCGCAGTCGAGCGGAAGATTGGCAGGGTAGGGAGTTAGTGCGCGGCAGTCCGCCGCGCAGGAGACGTAGCACAGGTTCCGCGGAGTGTAGTGTAGCGTGGTTCCGTGCAGGCGTGTAGCGTAGTGCAGTGTAGTGCTAGTTAGGACTTAGAAGGTATAAAATAGTTCCAGGCGTTTTGCCTGGGGTTCTTTCCCATCAGAAGTGCAGATCAGGAACCCATTTCCTTTGCGTGTTTGTGTCCTTGAGTTCTGTGGTAATCCACTTTTTGTTTTTTGTCGGAACTAAAACATTTTTGAATAGTAAGTACCGCGGCAGTAGCTGTAAATAGTAATCGGTACGCGAAACCAGAGGATCGAGGACAGTCAAGGGGTTTTGGGCTTAGGCCACAGTGGGACGCTTGGGACGGAACGGGCGGTTCATGCTGCAGGATCCGCTTCGAGCACCTTCGGCGGTAGATCACTCATAACTTTCTCAATTCGTAACGCCTTGAGTTGCTTCGGGTCTTGTTGCAAAGAGCTCGCGACGCTCGTTCTAACGAGACCAAGAACTTGTGAAACGGATGAGAGGTCATTGAGTTATGAGTGTCGGAAGTTACTGATGGGGGGCCTTCGGCGGTAGAGCGACTTTGGCGGTACTCCTTCGGCGGAAGAAGCGCCGGAAGATGCGCCTTGGGCGGTAGACGCCTTCGGTAGACGCCTTCGGGTCGACGCCTTTGGCGATGCGGGAGAGTGCATTCGGCGGAAGAGTGAATCCCTCATAACTTTCTCAATTCGCAACGCCTCGACTTGGTTAGGGTCTCGTTGGAAAGAGCTCGACGCGCTGATTCTAACGAGCCCAAGAACGCCACGAACAGAGGAGAATTCCGGGAGTTATGAAGTTCGCAAGATACTAAGCTTTCCGCCTGCGCACAGGCGAAGAAAGTTTTGTCCTATGCGCGGACGAAGGAAGTTCGCCTGCGCACAGGCGTTCGCCTGTGCACAGGCGCTTCGGCGTCGGCGGGAAATCCGCCTTGGGCCCTAGAAATGCGCCTTGTGAGGTAGAAAGTGTACGGCGCCTTCTGCGCCAGGTCATCGCCGCGGACGGACAGCTCAGCGCCGCGGACGGCCAGGTCAGCGCAGCGGACGGACAGGTCAGCGCCGCGGACAGCCAGGTCATCGCCGCGGACGGACTGTGGATAGGCGAACGCCTTTGGCGGAAGAGTAAAACCAACATAACTTTCTCAATTCTTAGCGGTTTGACTTGATTCGGATCTCGTTGGAAAGAACTCGACGAGGTGGTTCCAACGAGACCAAGATCTCTTGAAACGGATAAGGCGTCAAGGAGTTATGAGCGTTGAAAGCGGCTGTCATGGTTAGGAGAGAGGCCTTCGGCGTTAACATATAGAGGAGCCTTCGGCCCAAGGCGGCCCGCGAGTAGGCGGCTTGCGTGTAGGACGCGTGGGACCCACAGTCCTCGGATTTTGGAGAAGGAATTTTGGCCTAGGTTCAGAGATCTTGCGGGGCCCATATCTTTGCGATGGACGGTCGGATGGATCTGAAATTTTGTGGGGCCGTTGATCTCGGCCGGCCACGCATGCCTGCAAATTTTCAGCCTCAGATCTTGGGTGGGAAGGCGCTGGCGGCTCTGTACAGTAGGCTTAGGATTCAGATTTAGGGTTAGGGTTAGATTTAGGTTGTAAGTTAGAGGGGAAGGCAGCCGCCGACTCCTCAGGTGTAGGATCTGTTGCGGCTCGCACCATGGCATTGCAGTGTAGTGTTAGTTAGGACTTAGAAGGTATAAAATAGTACCAGGCGTTTTGCCTGGGGTTCTTTCCCATCATAAGTGCAGATCAGGAACCCATTTCCTTTGCGTGTTTGTGTCCTTGAGTTCTGTCACCACGCACGAGGAGTTACAACTTAGCGTTCCGCATTTTGTAGCTGAAGGCCTGCGGTCGAATGTTCAGAGCTAGTACATTGGTTAGAGACTTGAGTAGTTCGGATCTGCACCTGCGGGTGACTGCCGATGCTCAGAGCCAGTGACTAGTTAGATACTTGAACAGTTTCGCCCCTACCCCTTCGAGTGTTTCTTTCTGATTGTACTCCTTGGGATTTTTCCCCTGAATGCCAAAGTGAAGTTTTGCTACTTCGTGTAAGCCTTGGTTGTAAATTCAGGTTACGCTGCAGCAGGTGCCTTGAGGGTAACTCCTGTAGTATTTCTGGGAATGACAAGTGCCTGAGAATTCAAACTCTTCAATAGACTGTTGTTGTGTTACTGGAATGTTTCACAGTGAGTCCTTCAGTGCGGACCTGTGTTCTCTGCGCGTTTTGTGAGTTGAGAGTGTTGTTCACCGCGTAGGAGTGACTTCGATCCGAAGTAGGCAGTCCAAACCGGGTTTCCTACACTAGCAGCAAGCTAGTGGAAGTGTTGTAAAAGCCGGAGTTGGGAGTCACTGCCCGCAGCTTTGCCGAGTGTGCTCGCGAGAGACTTTTTCCCCCTGAAATCTTGAGTGGAGGTCCTAACGGATCTCTGGGTTGTGTTTCTGTAGTTTCAGGTGTGTGTGTGTGTGTGTGTGTGTTACGCTGCACTGTGCGACCTCCGAGTGCGCTCCGAGTGGACACTTGCAGTATTTCTGGGAGTGACAGTTGCCTAAGAATTCAAACTCCTCAATAGTCTGTTAAAACGTGACACTTTGTACCCTGTGTGTTCCTCTGTCCCTGTGGGTTCGACCTTTCTACCACTATATTGCAGTTTTAGCCTTTAGTGGGTTATTACAAGTTCTGTCACCACGCACGAGGAGTTACAACTTAGCGTTCCGCATTTTGTAGCTGAAGGCCTTCGGCCGAATGTTCAGAGCTAGTACATTGGTTAGAGACTTGAGTAGTTCGGATCTGCACCTGCGGGTGACTGTCGATGCTCAGAGCCAGTGACTAGTTAGATACTTGAACAGTTTCGCCCCTACACCTTCGAGTTTTTCTTTCTGATTGTACTCCCTTGGGATTTTTCCCCTGAATGCCAAAGTGAAGTTTTGTTACTTCGTGTAAGCCTTGGTTGTAAATTCAGGCTACGCTGCAGCAGGTGCCTTGAGGGTAACCCCTGTAGTATTTCTGGGAATGACAAGTGCCTGAGAATTCAAACTCTTCAATAGACTGTTGTTGTGTTACTGGAATGTTTCAAAGTGAGTCCTTCAGTGCGGACCTGTGTTCTCTGCGCGTTTTGTGAGTTGAGAGTGTTGTTCACCGCGTAGGAGTGACTTCGATCCGAAGTAGGCAGTCCAAACCGGGTTTCCTACACTAGCAGCAAGCTAGTGGAAGTGTTGTAAAAGCCGGAGTTGGAAGTCACTGCCCGCAGCTTTGCCGAGTGTACTCTTGAGAGACTTTCCCCCTGAAATCTTGAAGTAGAGGTCCTAACGGATCTCTGGGTTGTGTTTCTGTAGTTTCAGGTGTGTGTGTGTGTGTGTGTTACGCTGCACTGTGCGACCTCCGAGTGCGCTCCGAGTGGACACTTGCAGTATTTCTGGGAGTGACAGTCGCCTGAGAATTCAAACTCATCAATAGTCTGTTAAACGTGACACTTTGTACCCTGTGTGTTCCTCTGTCCCTGTGGGTTCGACCTTTCTACCACTATATTGCAGTTTTAGCCTTTAGTGGGTTATTACAAGGAGTACAATCAGGATATGTCACTCGAAGGAGTAAGGGGGAACTGTTCAAGTCTCTAACTCGCAGCCGGCTCTGAGCATCAGAAATCACCCGCAGGTGCAGATCCGCACTACTCAAGTCTCTAACCGGGTGCTAGCTCTGAACATTCAGCCGAAGGCCTTCAACTACAACATACGGTAACTTCGCTATGCTGCAGCTTCTCTACGTGGTGCCAGGACCAAAATGCACAAACACGCCAAGAAAGTGAGTTCCTGATCTGCACTTCCGAAACTGGAAGAGTCCCAGGGCAAAACGCCTTGAACTACTTTATACTCTCTAAGGTCCTAACTAACACTACGCTACCCGCTAGGGTGCGAGCCGCAACAGATCCTACACCTGAGGAGTCGGCGGCTACCTTCCCCTCTAACTTACAACCTAAATCTAACCCTAACCCTAAATCTGAATCCTAAGCTTACTGTACAGAGCCGCCAGCGTCTTTACATCCGAGATCTGAGGCTGAATATTTGCAGGCATGTGTGGCCGACTGAGATCAACGGCCCCACCAAATTTCAGATCCATCCGACCGTCCATCGCAAAGATATGGACTCCGCAAGATCTCTGAACCGCATCCGGTTTGCCGACCTCGAGTTTGCCGACTCCGAGTTTGCCGACTTGAAGTTCGCCGACCTCGAGTTCGCCGACTCCGAGTTCTCCGAAGGCGTTGACCGCCGAAGACGCACTTCCGCACCTTTGCCTATTTGTAATAGTCACTCCCGACACCCATAACTCACAGATCCTTGATCCGTTTCAAGAGTTCTTGAGCTCGTTGGAACGAGCGCGTTGAGCTTTTTCTAACGAGACACTAACTGAGTCAAACCGTTACGAGTTGAAAGAGTATTCCGGTTTTATCCTTCGCCGAAGGCACACTGTCGAAGGCTTGTTATATGTTATCGCCGAAGGAGCCCGCACGATGTTTCGCCGACTCCGAGTTCTCTGACCTCAAGTTTGCCGACTCCGAGTTTGCTGACTTGAAGTTCGCCGACCTCGAGTTCGCCGACCTCAAGTTTGCCGACTCCGAGTTTGCTGACTTGAAGTTCTTTGACCTCGAGTTCGCCGACCTCGAGTTCGCCGACCTCAAGTTTGCCGACTCCGAGTTTGCTGACTTGAAGTTCTTTGACCTCGAGTTCGCCGACCTCAAGTTTGCCGACTCCGAGTTTGCCGACTTGAAGTTCTTTGACCTCGAGTTCGCCGACCTCAAGTTTTCCGACCTGAAGTTCTCCGACCTCGAGTTTGCCGACTCCGAGTTTGCCGACTTGAAGTTGAGCCGAAGACGTCCGTCGCCAAAGGCGAACATCTAGGGCCGAAGGCGGATATTCTGCCGACGACGAACTCCTTTTGCCTATTCGTAGGCGTTCTCCTTCGCATCTTCCGACAGTCACAACTCCCTGAGTCCTCATCCGTTCCAGGCGTTCTTGGGCTCGTTAGAACCAGAGCTTCAAGTTCTTTCCAACGAGATCCTAAATAACTCAAGGCGTTACGAATTGAGGAAGTTATGAGTGATCTACCGCCGAAGGTGCTCGAAGCGAGTCCTGGAGCGTGAACCGCCTGTTCCATTCCAAGCGTTCCACTGTGGCCTAAGCCCAAAACCCCTTGAGTGTCCTCGATCCTCTTTTTTACTCTGGCTTTGCGTACCGATTACTATTTACAGCTGCTACCACGGTACTTACTAATCAAAAATGTTCTAGATCCGACGAAAAACAAAAAGTGGGTTACCACATGCTCTCATCCGTATACAGGTTAGTTAAAACCCATAAGTCTAGAATGTGTGGTTTGTCACACATTCATAGAAGTATTTGTAGAGTGTATATTGATAAGTCCTCTTTGTTCATTGCTCTCTTCACTTTAGTGTGAATTTTTTCTTTAGATTGCATTTTGCAATTTTGCATAAACATATTGTACTAAGCTTGAGAGATACTTATCAAGCATGAGTGCGGATTCCCAAGAGGATACACTCCTCTTCAGTAAACAACTAGTATTTAGTGATAAGTTTCCAATATTGTTGGAGTTTAATTTTATTTACTTATTTGTCAAAAGTTGTATTGCATTTTCTTACTAAAACTCTCATCTCATAATTTTAACAATTTCATTATATGTTTGACCAATAGATTTGTGATTTGATGGTTATTTGTTAAGAATAAACATAGATAATGTAGATAAAAAGAATGAAAACGGTTCTGCAATTCTACAATCAACATCTGTAATACTTATGCAAAGATTTGAAAATTGCACATGTGATTAATCATTTTGAAAGGAAGCAAATCCTGACGCAATGATGTAGAACATGACACAATATCAAATCCAGATAATAAAATACTAAAAAATGTTATCAATATATTGAAAGATGAGGTACTATGTAATTTAGTTTGAATCAATCAGATTTATAATTATTATTTGTATAATAGATTTGTAATCATAATTCAGTCTGATCAATTCGATTTGTTCTCATTATTTCTACATCAGATTTGTAATCATAATTCAGTTTGGATGAATCAGATTTGTAATCATTGCTTGTATATCAGATTTGTGATCATAATTCAGTGATACTTAATCACATTTGTAATCATTATTTGTACATCAGATTTTGATAAGAAAATTCAGTTTGAATCAATCAAATTTGTAATCATTATTTGTACATCAGATTTTGTTATCAAATTCATTTCGAATCAATCACATTCGTAATCATTATTTGGACATCAGATTTTGCAATCAAAATTCACTTCAAATAAATCAAATTCGTAATCATTATTTGTACATCAGCTTTGTAATCAATATTTGTGTTGAGATAGTACTGACATAAATGCAAAACTGTTTGCAATAAATACCTCAAGACTTTGTAAAATCTAATCATTTCATTTTGACATCATGCTAATATTAAATATGTTTTATGTATAAACCCATAATTCTAGCATACATGGTTGGTCACACTTTCATATAAGTATATATAGAGTTTATCTTTCAAATCCTCTTTGCTTGGTTCTTTCTTCAGCATTGTTTGTAATCTATTCGTAGTTTGCATTGCTCTAACAGATTTAAGCTTGTGCTTAATTAAGTAAAGATGTTTGATTTGTCCATTGAGATGAATTTTGAGGCTTTACAGGTTTACAGGTTTTGAACATGAATTTTGAGGCAGATTGGTCACTGAATTTTGAACTGATACCAGGCCATAATTCCATTTTGTCTTCATGTTTATTTGTAAAATGATCTTTGTTATATATTTTCTTTGACTCTTCTTATTTTCGGATTCACTACTTTGTACATTTTTTTTTAAGGCAGGCAGCTTAGGCGGAACATAATTTGAGGTTCAACTCCTCAATTAGCTAAATTTACTTGGCAAACAATAATATCTTTCTCAATATAAAAATATTTCTTCTATCAAATGTTGTAAAAATAATATTTTTTTGAGGAGCATACCAACTAATGTATAAAAATATAGCTATACAGATCACAATTCAAACCCTAAACAAACACATGAAATAAATTTCAAAGAAAGATGAAAGATTTTTATCAAGAGAATGAATACTAATTATGGACAATTTCATTTAGATAAAAAAAAGAGAAAAAACTACATTAGATAAATTTAGCTTTCTGAACTAGCGCAAGAAAGTTCCCATCTGGAAACTATGAATAGAATGTCATATATGCCCTATATCATAGTAAAAGCTTCTTTGTCTTCAAATCTTATTTTGCATCCAATTAGTTGTCTTTTTACCCCACCATTTTTGAACCTGAGTAGATCCAAGAACAATTGTTATTGGGGCCAGACACCACCCTGACCTTCAGTTCCATCCCTTTACAACATGAAGGGTTTTCCTACCTTTTCCGCTATTATGTCAATCCTTTTTATTTTATGTACTTGGCCCAGTATTAATATCGTGGGTATCACTTCAAGCTTTTTTTCTTCTTTTGTCACACTTTTTTGGTTTCATTCACTTTTTGTGTCTTACCTTGTTGAGAGATTTGAGTCATCCACCGTTCCAACATATTATTTTAGAAAGATAAATTAGAATTTAGAAAATAATATCAGAACCACAGCAACTCTAAAGACCTTCTGCAATTAATCAGAACATCTCATTGAATATAATTGAGTACTGTTTCATAGTCTGTAACTACTGGTAGTTTGAATGTGATGAAAAGAGTTTCTTCAAATTCAATTGCTTAAACATAATGCCTGAAATGTCTTTTATGTGATGGTTTTGAAGGTAAACATATCACATTGCAATCTTAAAATTTAATAATCAAAAGATATACTTATTCATTTCTTTCAATATTTACGATTTTCTATTATACTCAATTCTCTTTTTTTTTTCAAAACAAGACAAAGGATTCAATTTGAATAAAAAAATATCTTTATGAAACGAAGCAAAATAAATTTTGAAGTACGACAAATTTGTCTGACATAGATATTGAGTTATGTCTCAATGCAGGTTTAAAATCATTTTGAACTGGATTAAACAATTTTTACCAACTTTTATATCTGATTCTTACTTTTTAGTTTTTCTATCTTAATTTTTAGTCTGTAAGTCATTTGACGATGTATTTGTAGATGTTTTCAGACTGTTGGATTTGAAAAGCAAACAAAATTTGATATTCAACTTCTTTCTTGGCTTACGGATTGTGCGTATAGATTCTCTAGCTATGAAACAAATTTTCCGGATGCTGACCATGAGCAAGAGTTCTATTTCAAGCTAGATTGCAGATTAAACTCATTACTCTAGATATGAAACACAAAAAATTGGCAAAACCTGAAGTTGCAGAAAATGTCTTTGGTGGGTTAACAATATTGGGGTTTAAGGATAAAGTTTTCTTTCATGCAGTATATGAGCAGATGCTCATATACTGCATGAATTTAATCAAGGTCTTATCAAGTCAAAGGCGCTTTGAATTTTCATTTGAATGAGTTTACTAAAACTTTTAATGATTGCATACCGTCTATGTATGTGTTATCATTATTTCGTGCTAAGAAAGAAAGGACAGGAGTGCATTTATTGATAGCAAAGAAGCTTTCAAGTTCTGTTGTAAGCTTATGCCTCCTCTGACATCATGCGTTCATCGGTATAGAAGTTAGTAAAAACCCATAAGTCTAGAATGTGTGGTTTGCCACACATACATATAAGTATTTGTAGAGTGTATATTGATAAGTTATCTTTGTTCATTGCTCTCTTCACTTTAGTGTGAATTTTTTCTTTAGCTTGCATTTTGCAATTTTGCATAAACATATTGTACTAAGCTTGAGATATACGTATCAAGCATGAATGCGGATTCTAAAGAATATACACTCCTTTGCAGTAAACAAGTAGTATTTAGTGATAAGTTTTCAATATTATTGGAGTTTAATTTTATTTACTTATTTGTCAAAAGTTGTATTGCATTTTCTTACTAAAACTCTCATCTCATAATTTTAACATTAACATGATTTGTTTGACCAATAGATTTGTGATTGATGGTTATTTGCTAAAAATGAACAAAGATAATATAGATAAAAAGAATGAAAATGGTTCTGCAATTCTACAATCAAATCTGGAATACTTATGGAAAGATTTGAAAATTGCACATGTAATTAATCATTTTTGAAAGGAAGCAAATTTTGACGCAATGTTGCAGAACATTTCAAAATTGCACACGTAATCAATCATTTTGAAAGGAAGCAAATCCTGACGCAATGATGCACAACATGACACATTTCAAATCCAGATGATAAAATACTAAAAAATCTCATCTTTCAATATATTGAAAGATGAGTTACTATGTAATTTAGTTTGAATCAATCAGATTTATAATTTGTATTTGTATAATAGATTTGTTATCATAATTCAGTCTGATCAATTCGATTTTTAATCATTACTTCTATATCAGAGATGTAATCATTTTTCAATTCGGATCAAACAGATTTGTAATCATTGCTTGTATGTCAGATATGTAATCATGATTCAGTTTGGATGAATCCGATTTGTAATCATTACTTGTATATCAGATTTGTGGTCATAATTCAGTTATACTTAATCAAATTTGTAATCATTATTTATACATCAGATTTTGATAACAAAATTCAGTTCGAATCAATCAAATTCCTAATCATTATTTGTACATCAGATTTTGTTATCAAATTCATTTTGAATCAATCACATTTGTAATCATTATTTGGACATCAGATTTTGCAATCAAAATTCACTTCAAATCAATCCAATTCGTAATCATTATTTGTACATCAGCTTTGTAATCATTATTTTGTGTTGAGATAGTACTGACATAAATGCAAAACTGTTTGCAATAAATACCTCGAGACTCTGTAAAATCTAATCATTTCATTTCGACATCATGCTAATATTAAATATGCTTTATTTCTAAACCCATACTTCTAGCACATATTGTTGGTCACACTTTCATATAAGTTTATATAGATTTTATCTTTCAAATCCTCTTTGCTTGTTACTTTCTTAAGCATTGTTTGTAATCTATTCGTAGTTTGCATTGCTATTACAGATTTAAGCTTGTGCTTAATTAAGTTAAGATGTTTGATTTGTCCATTGAGATGATTATGTTCTTGATCTTGTTTGATTTTTATGTTATTATAGTGTATAATATGTCCATGTATGTTCAGATTGCATACATTTTCCTAGCATGGCTACTAACTGTTTTATACTCACAATTTTTTGCTGAGTTTTTTGAGCAGGGGTGAACAATTTTGCATGCTTCTCAATCATGTGATTGTGAACTAAAATCTCAAAATAAATATTGCATTTTGTATTGACTACATTTTGTGTAGTAGTCTAAGCAATGTTGTACAGTTTTTGAATATGAATTTTGAGGCAGATTGGCCACTGAATTTTGAACTGACACCAGGCCATGATTCCATTTTGTCTTCATGTTTACTTGTAAAATGATCTTTTTTATATATTTTCTTTGACTCTTCTTATTTTCGGATTCACCCCTTTGTATATATTTTTTGTAGGCAGGCAGCTAAGGCGGACCATAATTTGAGGTTCAACTCCTCAATTAGCTAAATTTACGTGGCAAACAATAATATCTCTCTATGAAAAAATATTTCTTCTATCAAATGTTGTAAAAAAAATATTTTTTTGAGAGCAAACCAACTAATGTACAAAAATATAGCTAGACAGATCACAATTCAAACCCTAAACAAACACATGAAATAGATTTCAAAGAAAGATGAAAGATTTTTATCAAGAGAATGAATACTAATTATGGACAATTTCATTTAGATAAAAAAAGAGAAAAAACTACATTAGATAAATTTAGCTTTCTGAACTAGCGCAAGAAAGTTCCCATCTGGAAACTATGAATATAATGTCATATATGCCCTATATCATAGTAAAAGCTTCTTTGTCTTCAAATCTAATTTTGGATCGAATTAGTTGTCTTTTTACCCCACCATTTTTGAACTTGAGTAGATCCAAGAACAATTGTTATTGGGGCCAGACACCACCCTGACCTTCAGTTCCATCCCTTTACAACATGAAGGGTTTTCCTACCTTTTCCGCTATTATGTCCATCCTTTTTATTTTATGTACTTGGCCCAGTATTAATATCGTGGGTATCACTTCAAGCTTTTTTTCTTCTTTTGTCACACTTTTTTGGTTTCATTCACTTTTTGTGTCTTACCTTGTTGAGAGATTTGAGTCATCCACCGTTCCAACATATTATTTTAGAAAGATAAATTAGAATTTAAAAAATAATATCAGAACCACAGCAACTCTAAAGACCTTCTGCAATTAATCAGAACAGTTCTCAATATAATGGAGAACTGTTTCAAAGTCTATAACTACTGGTAGTTTGAATGTGATGAAAAGAGTTTCTTGAACTTCAATTGCTTTAACATAATGCCTGAGATGTCTTTTATGTGATGGTTTTGAAGGTAAACATATCACATGAAATTCTTGTTCCTCAAAACTGGACCATGAGATCAACAAGAAAATAGAGATGCCTAAAAAATTTCAAAACAAGACAAAGGATTCAATTTGAATAAAAAAAAAAATCTTTATGAAACGAAGGAAAATAAATGTGGAAGTACGACAAATTTGTCTGACATAGATACTGAGTTATGTCTCAATGCAGGTTTGAAATCAGTTTTAATTGGATAAAACAATTTTTACCAACTTTTATATACGATTCTTACTTTTTAGTTTTTCCATCTTAATTTTTAATCTGTAAGTCATTTGACGATGTATTTGTAGATGTTTTCAGACTGTTGGATTCAGAAAGCAAACGAAAGTTGAGGTTCAACTTCTTTTTTGGCTTAAGGATTGTACGTATAGATTCTCTAGCTATGAAACAAATTTTCCGGATGCTGACCATGAGCAAGAGTGCTATTTCTGGCTAGACTGCAGATTAAACTCATTCCTCTAGATATGAAACATAAAAAATTAGCAAAACCTGAAGTTGCAGAAAATGTCTTTGGTGGGTTTCCAAATTGAGGTTTAAGGATAAAACTTTCTTTCATGCAGTAAATGAGCAGATGCTCATATACTGCATGAATTTAATTGAGGTCTTATCAAGTCAAAGGCGCTTTGAATTTTCATTTGAATGGGTTTACTAAAACTTTTAATGATTGCATATCGTCTATGTCTGTGTTATCATTATTTCGTGCTAAGAAAGAAAGGACAGGAGTGCATTTATTGATAGCAAAGAAGCTCTCAAGTTCTGTTGGAAACTAACGCCTCCTCTGACATCATGCTCTCATCCGTATACAGGTTAGTTAAAACCCATAAGTCTAGAATGAGTAGTTTGTCATACATACATATAAGTATTTGTAGAGTGTATATTGATAAGTCCTCTTTGTTCATTGCTCTCTCCACTTTGGTCTGAATTCTTTCTTTAGCTTGCATTTTGAAATTTTGCATAAACATATTGTACTAAGCTTGAGATATACGTATCTGCCATGGCTGCCGATTCTCAAGCTTGAGATAAACGTATCTGCCATGATTGCCGATTCTCAAGCTTGAGATAAACGTATCTGCCATGATTGCCGATTCTCAAGCTTGAGATACACGTATCTGTCATGAGTGTGGATTCCCACGAGAATACACTCCTCTTCAGTAAACAACTAGTATTTAGTGATAAGTTTCCAATATTGTTGGAGTTTAATTTTATTTATTTCAATGTCAAAAGTTGTATTGCATTTTCTTACTAAAACTCTCATCTCATAATTTTAACATTATCATTATATGTTTGACCAATAGATTTGTGATTTGATGGTTATTTGTTAAGAATAAACATAGATAATGTAGATAAAAAGAATGAAAACGGTTGTGCAATTCTACAATCAACATCTGGAATACTTATGCAAAGATTTGAAAATTGCACATGTAATTAATCATTTTGAAAGGAAGCAAATCCTGACGCAATGATGCAGAACATGACACATATCAAATCCAGATGATAAAATACTAAAAAATATTATCAATATATTGAAAGATGAGTTACTATGTAATTTAGTTTGAATCAATCGGATTTATAAATATTATTTGTATAATAGATTTGTAATCATAATTCAGTCTGATCAATTTGATTTGTAATCATTATTTCTATATCAGATTTGTAATCATTTTTCAATTCGGATCAATCAGATTTGTAATCATGGCTTGTATATCAGATATGTAATCATAATTCAGTTCAAATCAATGTAATGTGTAATCATTATTGCTGCATAAGATTTGTTATCATAATTCAGTTAGACTTAATCACAATTTTTATCATTATTTGTACATCAGATTTTGATTACAAAATTCAGTTCGAATGAATCCAATTTGTAATCATTATTTGTACATCAAATTTTGTTATCAAATTCATTTCGAATCAATCACATTCGTAATCATTATTTGGACATCAGATTTTGCAATCAAAATTCACTTCAAATCAATCCAATTTGTAATCATTATTTGTACATCAGCTTTGTAATCATTCTTGTGTGTTGAGATAGTTCTAACATAAATGCAAAACTGTTTGCATTAAATACCTCGAGACTTTTTGAAATCTAACCATTTCATTTCGACATCATGCTAATATTAGTACATGCTTTATGTATAAAACCATACTTCTAGCATACATTGTTGTTCACACTTTCATATAAATATATATAGAGTTTATCTTTCAAATCCTCTTTGCTTGTTGCTTTCTTCAGCATTGTTTGTAATCTATTCGTAGTTTGCATTGCTATTACAGATTTAAGCTTGTGCTTAATTAAGTAAAGATGTTTGATTTGTCCATTGAGATGATTATGTTCTTGATCTTGTCTGATTTGTATGTTATTATAGTGTATAATATGTCCATGTATGTGCAGATTGCATACATTTTCCTAGCATGGCTACTAACTGTTTTATATTCACAATTTTTTGCAGAGTTTTTTGAGCAGAGGTGAACAATTTTGCATGCTTCTAAATCATGTGATTGTGAACTAAAATATCAAAATAAATATTGCATTTTGTACTGATTATATTTTGTGTAGTAGTCTAAGCAGTGTTGTACAGGTTTTGAACATGAATTTTGAGGCATACCAGGCCATAATTCCATTTTGTCTTCATTTCTATTTCTAAAATGATCTTTGTTAAATACTTTCTTTGAGTCGTCTTATTTTCGGATTAACTACTTTGTTCATATTTTTTGTAGGCAGGCAGCTAAGGCGGACCATAATTTGAGGTTCAACTCCTCAATTAGCTTAATTTCATTGGCAAATCTTAATATATTTTTTGAATCAAATGTTGTTAAAAAAAATATCTCTGGAGCAGCATAGCAACTAATGTATGAAAATACAGCTTGACAAATCAAAATGTAAACAAACGGATGAGACATATTCCAAAGAAAGACAAATTTTTTTTATCAATAGAATGAATACTAATGATGGAAAATTTTACTTGGATAAAAAGAATGGAAAACGTTACATTTCAATACAAAAGCCGAAGTCAACCGAAGTTGAAGTTTAAGTGAAACAAGTCTTTAGAAGAGTGAGTTCCAACATCAATTTAATTTAATGATGCTTGCACATGATACAGCGTTCAAAAAACCTTTATATCAAACTACTCATCAGCAGTAAATTGACCTTTGTCAATGACAAGACGATGTGGATTGGAAATACTTTTCTGGTAGATTTTAAACCACTCATGAACAACCATGAGTGGTTGTTCACCGGATTAACGATTTACGTAGAAACGATAAAGTCTAAGTAGCGAATTCAACATCTGCAAGACATTGAGGTGAACAATATCTTCGTTTTTAAATCTTCGTGATCTGCTGTGACAGCAACTACTCTTTGCATATGGGATTCAAAAATATTTTCCATCCATGTGCAAAGGAAGAGATTTAGCTTTATCATCATTTTGGCTCGAGAGGAGCTACTCATTGGAGAAGGAAGAAAAGGTTACTTCAAGGGTCAATTGCAATCAAACTAACTATGGTACAACACAAGACAAAATCCTAAGAGAGTACAGTAAACGGCATTCATAACTCATTGTATCCTCATTAGTTGAATGTAGCTTCTGTGACGAGGACTGAAATCTACTTCTGAAGAGAAGTTTTAAAGTGGGATGAAACGCCCGGAGGAATGAAAGATAAAAATTTTAATTGCGAGTTTATTTTCCTAACAAATAATTCTAATTTTCCTTAATGTTCACCAAATGAAGTTTGAGAGACCTCAAAATTCACTTGGTGAACAACAAGAAGTGGAAAAAGTCTCAAATGCATGATGGTGAACACTATAACTCTTGGTCTACAATGTGTTAAAATGCTGTACACTTCAATGCCGTATTTTCGGGATGATGCTCCAGAAACCCATCTTACTCCCGAAACTCCCGAAACTGATTTTAGGTATGATCATAAAGTGGAATGGGGACCCATGTGGAATTATACTCACTGAGACTCGCTTCGGTAACACCAGTTGTATGTTGCAGTAAATCATCAATGTAAGAAAATGGATCAACCCACATATGAAGACATCTGTTTTTTTACAAAGAGATACTTCCGACTCAGTTTAAAGTTGGGTACACAGGCGGGATATAATATCTATTATCATGAGGGCACACTTAAATGTCATCCCATCCATGTAGGCAGAGCTGAGCTAGACACTAAGATTAATTTGGAGTTCGATGGATTGAAACTAATTACTTCTAATTGGAGTTGCATGATCGTATACTGTTCATCAGTTCTTGAGCACAAAAGAAGCAAAATCTTAACGCACAGATTACTTTTGTTATTCCTATTCTTAGTCTTAACACAGAGGGATATATCAAACACCTGCACCAGCTTCTCAAGTATTTAGATATCTGAATTTCTAGCACAGATCTGAACCACATTACGAAAATTCAGAGATCTAAAAACATTGAGCAGCTGATGTACATGTCTGTTATCTCCCGCTGTCGGGTGGTTTTTAACATATAAATAAGAAAATAAAATACAGTGAATACCAAAAGTACTCGGAAGTGATTGAATATTCTGTTTCTTTGAACTTATGAATACGATCATGCAATTTCAAATTTGAATTGGCGAGTATCATTTCATCATACTCCCACTTTATAAATTCAGTTCTTCAAATCTGAAAGCTGTCAATTTTGCACTTTATTGACACCTCAGTATCTTCAATTTCAATGCTCCAAAGTCACAAATGTACTGCCTCACATAGTATCTCGTATCACCCACAAACATGAACCGTGTGCGTCCTTTAGAATCCTAATCTTTCGAAAGAAATGCTACATACGTACTTCAGTCTAGAAAACAGGCAAAGTTAGTTTGCTTGAAAAGGTTTCTACGCACTTAGAGTTCTCTTCAGTGATGGGTTTGCGGCGTTAAGCAAAGATGCTAAGTGGTCTTCTTTTGCTTCCTTTGCTAGGAAGCCTTATTATTTTGGTGATCCCGAATTCAAGAGTACGTTTCAAAAAGTCATAATGGGCTTGATCGATACAACACCTTATAAGGAGCCCGGGGATCTCTTCCATACAAAGATGAATTGGTAGATGAAAAATACAAGTTTCCTATCTGAATAGGAATCAATTAAATAATCGCAAATTGTTCTAGCGGACTGCAAGCCATATGATTTTTACAGTCTGTCGCTTTTAACCACTCGGCAGCTCTCCCTATGATAAGTAAGCTTCTACTTTCTGGTGCCACGGGACTCTGGCAGAATTACCTCTCCCCCAGCTGATGACACGATAAGCTGAGATCTTATATTGACCATCATTCCATGGGGGGCCTTTTCGCCACTCAAGGCAGGATCGGAGAACCAGATTTGAAGTGAGCCTCCGGGCTACTCGGTAACCGGAGGGAGGAGGGGTGAAGCAAATAGCTTCGCCCCTCTTCTTTTTGTATGATTGATGAGTTGCTAAGAAGCTCCGCGTAAATTTTGGCAAAAGGTAGCCAGTTGACTACCAATTTGCTCAGTGATGTTTTTTTGTTGTACAATAGCAGAAAGTAGACCTGGGTCAATAGATTTCAATAGCTCTTGTTAATAGTGCGTTATGAGAGCGACGGGTATTTGGTCTAAGTAACCTTTGACAGCTAGTGGAGGATATCATGGGACCATCAGACCACCCATAAGGCACTGTACGCTTGCACTTTCATTTGCTACTGAAAAGCAAGCTACACTTGCTACTTGCACTTAAAAAGAACAAGTTAAAGGCATGCCAGGGCGAACGCAGAAAGCAGAAAAAAAATAGAGAAAAAGGGCCTTGTCTGACCAAAAAAGGAAAAAATTGACAAGGCTCTGGGAAAGGGGGGGGGGGCGATTTATAAATTTTTTTTCAGTTTGTACAAAATATCTTCGGACCAGTCAGCCATTGGATCTCCTGAGCCCCTCCCCTGGAGCAAGAGACTGGCTCCATGGGAGGCCGATTCGATCCAAAAAAATATAGATTATTTTGGCTTTAGCTCTCGACCAACGGGAGAGGACACTGGACCCGATAGGGGAGAGGTCCGGAGTGCCCGACCCGCAGGAAAGGGCCGCCGGCTCCACTTGCCGAAGGCCGAGACAGACAATAAAGCCTATAGAGAGACTAAAGACGGAAGCGAAGCCTCAAGCTGGAGCATCGATATACGTTTCAAATGTGATCTGAAATGTGGTTCTAGATCGCGAAAGGATCTCGCATCTGTTTGATCTGTCCAGGGACACAAAGCTGATTATTAAAGTCGCACACAGCGATCTAGAAACTAGATTCACAATTCCCTGAGCATCTTAACTCAGTTCGCGACGTTCTTCGTGACGAAAGTCGATGCGCTGACACGCCCTTGGATTGGAGCCAGTTCACTCTCTGTCCTTCATGTAAGTTTTGGAGCTGAGAGAATAATTCATGGGCGTCAGACGACTTGAAATTCCAGCTGCTCTTTGTGAAATCCACGGTGAAGACAGCACCCATAGGCTTGGCTTGCCTCTGGCAGTATATGAGCAGATGCTCATATACTGCATGAATTTAATCGAGGTCTTATCAAGTCAAAGGCGCTTTGAAGTTTCATTTGAAAGAGTTTACTAAAACTTTTAATGATTGCATACCGTCTTTGTCTGGGTTATCATTATTTCGTGCTAAGAAAGAAAGGACACGAGTGCATTTATTGATAGCAAAGAAGCTCTCAAGTTCTGTTGGAAACTAACGCCTCCTCTGACATCATGCTCTCATCCGTATACAGGTTAGTAAAAACTCATAAGTCTAGAATGTGTGGTTTGTCACACATTCATAGAAGTATTTGTAGAGTGTATATTGATAAGTTCTCTTCACTTTAGTGTGAATTCTTTCTTTAGATTTCATTTTGCAATTTTGCATAAACATATTGCACTAAGCTTGAGATATACGTATCAAGCATGAGTGCAGATTCTCAAGAGGATATACTCCTCTTCAGTAAACAACTAGTATTTAGTGATAAGTGTGAGCCTAAACTCTCCACCCTTCAGCGTTTGTAGTCCAGGTGGGGGTTCGAGCTCCCATAATCTAACTTCTCTGATCTCACCCATGTGGTCAAAGTGTATTCAAGACAATGAGATCATAAACACTTGCTCTTTCACAGACAAATTATCCAGAACTGAAAATAATAACTTGTTGTCTGCTATTTGCACAAGAGCAGCAGACAAGCTCTTTGTTACATAAAGATCTAACCCAACTCTGGGTGACTTTCTCAATACCACAGCCGCTGTGGTCTATCCTAGCTCCGAGTCTTACTCCCAATTCCTACTCAGATTTCAGTGTCGATTTCTCAGCTTCCACCTTCAAACCCCACCAGATTCCTCTCTCCGATTCAACTCTCCCTTTTCAGTTTCAAATTCAGATCCCGACTGTCAGATTTCAGTCTCAGATTTCACTTCACTCTCAGCTCCCATTCTCAGATCTTCCACTTTGATTTCAGCTCCCACTCACGGATTTTACACTTCAATCTCAGATCGCACTCACAGATTTTACACTTCAATCTCAGATCCCACTCACAGATTTTACACTTCAATCTCAGATCCCACTCACAGATTTTACACTTCAATCTCAGATCCCACTCACGGATTTTACACTTCAAGCTCAGATACCACTCACAGATTTTACACTTCACTCTCAAATCCCACCAGCGTCTCCACACAATGGCACACCATACGATCCCAGCTCGCAGGCCGAATAATCCTCTTCAACGTCCAAGGGTCGAGTCACCCATAGGCCGCGTGAATGCCGTTCCCGCAATGATGGGTAACGGCCTGCTTCCCATGCGCGACTTCATGCCCCGCCGTCCTATTTCCCACGCTTGACTTCACGCCGCCGCCACTGCCACACCTGTACAGTCTTTATTCATGACCACGTCAACATCCGCCGTCCGAAATCTTCTTCCGCGCACCGCCAAAGGCATCCTCCCGCCGATTACACTCTTCCGCACCCTTGCCTATCTATAATAGTTACCCCCGACGCTCATAACTCACAGATCCCTGCTTCGTTTGAAACGTTCTTGTGCTCGTTGGAACGAGCGTGTTGAGCTCTTTCCAACAAGCCACTAACTAAATCAAACCATTAAGAATTGAGAAAGTAATCACTGTTTTACTCTTCCGCCGAAGGCGTTTGCATATGCACAGGCTTCCTACGCGCAACCCGCCTACGCGCAACTCGCCTATGCGCAGGCCGCCTATGCGCAACTCCTTGGGCCGAAGGACCTTCTATCTGTTATCGCCGAAGGCCTTTCGCCTGACCATGTCAGCCTCTTTCGACGCTCATAACTCAGTGATCTCTCATCCGCTTCAAGAGTTCCTGGTCTCGTTGGAACGAGCGGGTTGAGCTCTTTCCAACAAGATTCTAAATGAGTCAAGGTGTTACGAATTGAGAAAGTAATGACGGTTTTACTCCTCCGACAAAGGCCTCCACCGCCAAAGGCTTGTTATCTGTTATCGCCGAAGGCGCCTGCGCCAAAGGCACACGTGTCTTCATCTTCCGGACTGCTATCTCCGTCTGCACCTCCGGTTTGATCCACGCGGAAGGTGTCTTTGCCAAAGGCGTTTCCGCCGAAGGCGTCCGCACGATGTTCGCCGGATCCGCCTACTCGAAGTTCGCCTGTTCAATGTCGGTCCACACGATGTTGGCCTTGCCGAGGGCGTCTTCCACCAAAGTCGTATCGCCGAAGTCCTGTTATCGCCAAAGGCCTTTCGCCTAACCATATCAGCCGCTTTCAACGCTCATAACTCAGTAACACCTTCTCCGTTTCAAAAATTCTTGGTCTCGTTAGAACAAGCGTCGCAAGTTCTTTCTAACAAGACACTAACTGAGTCAAAACGTTACACATTGAAAACGTTATGAGGGTTTCACTGTTTTGCCAAAGGCCTTTCCTCAAAGTGACTTCACCGAAGGCACTTCGCCAAAGACCTTGCCCCAAAGGCTCCCTTCCGCACCTTTTGCCCCCTAACCATCACACCAACTCCTAATCTTGCCAAAACTTTCAGAAAAACCCCAAGCATAATTTTGCAAGAGCTTAAATCCAAAATTTTAACTCTCATAAGGGTAAAAAGACATGTGAGCACAGTTTTGTGCTCACAATAAGTTTCCAAGATTGTTGGAGTTTAATTTTATTTACTTATTTGTGGTATCCCACTTTTGGTAATTTTGAGGAAATTAAAACATTTTTGGAAAACGGTATTACGGCAGCAATGTAAATAGCCTTCGGTGCATCAAAACAGAGTGAATTCGGAAGATCGCAGAGATTCTCGAGGGACCTCGTGGAATCTAGGAGTTGGGTGCAGCGGTAAGGAAGGGCACCACCCTCCCTGCGAGCTCTGCAGTTAGGATCCCTACAGCGCGAGGCGCAAAATTCGCCTTCGGCGCTACGTCCGTGGCGGTAGGGAAATCCTTCATATTTAGGTCAACCCCCAAACACCTTGACTTAGTTAGGGTCTCGTTGGGAAGAGCTCATTGCGCTGATTCCAACGAGCCCAAGAACGCCAACAACGGATGAGGACTCCGGGAGTTATGAAGGTTGTAAGATACTCAGCTCTTCGCCTGTGCACAGGCGGAGAAGTTTTGTCCCATGCGCGGACAAGAGAAGTTCGCCTGAGCACAGGCGAAATAGGGTTTTGATGTAGGCGCGAAGTCCGCCTACGCACAGGCGTGCGCCTGTGCACAGGCGCTTCGGCGTCGGCGGAAAATCCGCCTTGGGCCCTAGAAATGCGCCTTGTGAGGTAGAAATTGTACGGCCCCTTCTGCGCCAGCGCAACGCCGCGGACGAGCAAGGAGCCGCCAGAACAGTAAAATCCGTACGGACCGTACGGACTGTACGGACGGGACGGATGGATGCGCTCTTTGACGGACGGAGTTGCGGCGGCGAGAGCGCCGACGGAGCGACAAGGGACGGACAGTCTGGCACGGAGGCGGTTGACCGCGGTCAACGCATTCTGCGCCAGCGCATCGACGCGGACGGACTTCGCCTGCGCACAGGCGAGCGCCTGTGCACAGGCGGGTGAAGTTCCGCGCCGGCGGAGAATCTGCCGAAGAGTCCGCATGCGCGCAGGCGGGAGTTGAACTTTTGTCCGACATGCGGACACACGCGCCGAGGCAGAGGAGGATTGGCTGAGGAGCGGTACGAACAAGTGTACCGCGCAAGGCGGAAAATCCGCCTTCAGCACTGCGCACCCATGTCCGCGGCGTAGTACGCTCGCGGAGTTCAAATTCGCCAATTCGAGCGTGAGAGTTTAATTGGCGACGGCGGAGCGTGAAGCCGCGCGTGAAAGCGGAGACCGTTTTAGCGTAGAGCCGGCGCGGCCATCAATTGAGTCGTCCTTCACGAGCAAGAGCCGACCATGACCTTCGACCGGGAGGCGGAGAGCGTACCATTCTTGAATTCGCGATTCCATTCTCTAGTGCGAGCTGCGCGCGTCCATCTGCTAGCTGCTAAGCATTCTCGACATCGCCGCGCAGAGGATTTCTTGGTGATTGAGGGAGAAGTGAGTGCGTGTGATTTGGAATTGAGGGAGATTAGAGTTTGCTGAGGAAGAAAGGAGCTCGAGCGGAGCGGAAGGAGAATTAGCAAGCAGGCGAACTCCAAGAACGCAATGACGAGACTGGGCCGATTGCGGATGCTGCCGCTCCGACTACCACAGAACGGGCTGCGCGCTTTTGAGGAGCGGCTGATAGCAAGAAAGCTCGATTTCTTGCTATGGGGATGGAACTACATCTGTGTGGATATGGTGCGCGAGTGGCTAGAGCCATAGGGTCCACCTTCGCGCGGATTGCGTCCGCATGTCGATCGGTGGACGGTCCAAGATTGGGCGCAGGCATTGGGGAGATGTGCCGGCATGCCAGGGCACCTCCTCTTCGATAGTGAGAGCGTCAAGGTGACCAAGCAGGAAGAGGCGCAATTTGTGGAGCTGTTCAAGAAGGGGAAGTCTACCAAGAATGGGTACAAGACCCGCGATTACAAGGATCGATTCCGCCGAACTTTGGCTACGCCGCTGCTGCAATTACTGCAGCCACACCGCGCCTGCTTGTAATAACCCACTAAAGGCTAAAACTGCAATATAGTGGTAGAAAGGTTGAACCCACAGGGACAGAGGAACACACAGGGTACAAAGTGTCACGTTTTAACAGACTATTGAGGAGTTTGAATTCTCAGGCAACTGTCACTCCCAGAAATACTGCAAGTGTCCACTCGGAGCGCACTCGGAGGTCGCACAGTGCAGCGTAACACACACACATGCACGCACCTGAAACTACAGAAACACAACCCAGAGATCCGTTAGGACCTCTACTTCAAGATTTCAGGGGGAAAGTCTCTCACGAGCACACTCGGCAAAG
Source organism: Marchantia polymorpha subsp. ruderalis (assembly GCA_037833965.1). Lineage (NCBI taxonomy): Eukaryota > Viridiplantae > Streptophyta > Marchantiopsida > Marchantiales > Marchantiaceae > Marchantia > Marchantia polymorpha. Next base: position 4,505,350 of record AP031357.1, read on the forward strand.
CTGCGGGCAGTGACTTCCAACTCCGGCTTTTACAACGCTTCCACTAGCTTGCTGCTAGTGTAGGAAACCCGGTTTGGACTACCTACTTCGGATCGAAGTCACTCCTACGCGGTGAACAACACTCTCAACTCACAAAACGCGCAGAGAACACAGGTCCGCACTGAAGAACTCACTAAGAAACATTCCAGTAACACAACAACAGTCTATTGAAGAGTTTGAATTCTCAGGCACTTGTCATTCCCAGAAATGCTACAGGGATTACCCTCAAGGCACCTGCTGCAGCGTAACCTGAATTTACAACCAAGGCTTACACGAAGTAGCAAAACTTCACTTTGGCATTCAGGGGAAAAATCCCAAGGGAGTACAATCAGAAAGAAACACTCGAAGGGGTAGGGGCGAAACTGTTCAAGTATCTAACTAGTCACTGGCTCTGAGCATCGGCAGTCACCCGCAGGTGCAGATCCGAACTACTCAAGTCTCTAACCAATAGACTAGCTCTGAACATTCGGCCGAAGGCCTTCAGCTACAAAATGCGGAACGCTAAGTTGTAACTCCTCGTGCGTGGTGACAGAACTCAAGGACACAAACACGCAAAGGAAATGGGTTCCTGATCTGCTCTTCTGATGGGAAAGAACCCCAGGCAAAACGCCTGGAACTATTTTATACCTTCTAGGTCCTACCTACCACTACACTGCACTACGCTACACGCCTGCACGGAACCACGCTACACTACACTCCGCGGAACCTGTACTACGTCTCCTACGCGGCCGACTGCCGCGCACTAACTCCCTACCCTGCCACTCTTCCGCTCGACTACGCAGTCCCAACCGCTGCAACGCCGCGGACACCTCCCCTTCGAGGGCGGACATGGTATCCTGTGCCTTCGACAGAAAGGCCTCGAGCTTCTTCGCTACCTTCCGCCGACTCCTACTGTCACCTGACAACAACCCGGCTGCGCGCAATTCAAACTCACGCAGTGTGAGTTTCTCCTGCGCCTTCACTTCCCAGTGGGCGTAGCCCTTGAGACAGTGGGCGACTCGCCTCGCCGTCTCCACCTTCGTGCGATCCGCCTCCTTCCTGCGATCCTCTTCAATCGTCACTAATTGCGATTCGGCTTCAGCACGTTGCGCTCTCAATTCGCCACACTCTGACTGTAACCTGCGGATTAATTCTTCATCCGCCTGCCGTGCGAGCTGACATTGTTCCAACAACCGCGTCTGTCGCACGAGCTCCTCTGACAAAATCCGATTCTGGGCCTGCTCAGAGTTGAGTGCTTCCTTGACCTTCACCTGCTCCTTGGTGAGCTCGCCCAGTTTCTCATCCTTCATCTTCTCGGAGTGCTTGTAGAATTTCTGATTAAGCTTGTACTGACCCCACAAGCACTCATGCTTCTCCCTCAAGTCCCTCAACTCCTGGTCCACTCTAGCTAATAGCTTGCTGGTGTGGACTTTAGTGCGAGTCCGCCTGCGCACTAACTCGATGTAAGATCCCGGCTGGAGTGGGTCGGCGTATTTATCGACCTTCCGATCCAAGTACCGCAGCAACGGAATCACCTGCTCAGAGAGCGCCGCCGCCGGCGCTCCAACAATTTCCTCCTCCTCCTCCTCGGTGTCTTCTGCTCCTGACATTTCTTCCGTGGAGCCTCCGTCGTCATCATCCGAGTGGAGAATTTCAGTCGCCATTGATTGCGTCGGCGACTGCCCCGAGTGGGGCTGCACGTCCTCGACGTGTGCTGCCTGCGAAGGCACGGCTGCAGCCTCGCTGCTCGTCGCCAAAATGTCTAAGGCGGAAGGCGAATGTATCCGAGCGGCATCCCCGTCGCTCGCTGGTTGATTGCCCACCGCATTCTCTCTGTCGCCGTCGTCCGTCGCCGAAGGAGATTGAGCGGAGGGTGGCTGCGCGGGGTTGGATTGCGCATCGCGCATCGAGGTTTCATCCCGCGGACAGTCACTCCGCTCCTCCGTCTGCTGCTCCCTTGATCGGTCCGTGGGGGCTGTGCCCGGCCCGTGCGCAGGCGCATTTGCCGGCGCCTTGTTTGCCGCAGGCGTAGCGCCGCGGACATCTATCGCCGAAGGCGACATGGCCGGGGGCCGCACGCCCGATGTTCCTTGGCCTATAGGCCCTACCGCCGAAGGCGCATCTATCGGCGGACTTCCCGCCGATGGTGCGGCCTCCGCACGCTCTCTGCTCGTATCTCCTCGGCTCGAAGACCCTGGCGCCGAAGGCGCAAATTGCGGCGCGTGGTGCGCCGGAGGGTCTGGCCCCGAGGGCCGGTGTCTCGTAGGCGGTTCTTCCGCCGGCTCTTTCCCCTTCCTGCGTTGGAACGGGGGTGATTCTTGCCTGTGCACAGGCGGCACGTGTGGAGGTGTCCTGTGCACAGGCGACCTGTGCACAGGTGAGCGCCTGTGCACAGGCGGACTGCTCCTTCCCACGCGTAAGCGTAGATCCACGTCCACTTGTGTTCGCCGGTCCGCGGAGGCTCGTCCGTCCGCGGAGGTTCGCCTGTGCGCAAACGGAACATCTGTCCGCATCGCACGTGGTAACTCCGGAGGCCCTTGGCCCGTAGGCGGCCTCTCTCCCGACGAGGTTGCAGCGTGGCCCGTTGTCCCTTGGGTCGTCCGCGCTTCCTCTCGCCTTTCTGGCGACGCACTTCCTATCTCCGTCGCAATCGTCGCCGTGTCTGCACTGTCAGCTGGTAACACCAGTCTGCGTGCCTTCTGCTTCGGCCGGCTGTATGGCTCGCACAGCGGCCGCGGTCGAATGGGAGCAGAGGGTTCTTGATGCTGCTCCTCTTCGGACTCTTCCCTCCATCGCCGCTTCCGCGGCACTCGCGCTGCAGGAGTTTGTCTCCCTTCATCCCTCCGTCTTGATGGGGTAGAAGTCGGTGACTCCTCCGCATCAGTGTCGACCTCGTTCTCCCGCACATACTTCCCGGGATGGTCGATGGACAATGGCGGAAAATGTTCAAGCTCCGCCGCTGTCAAACAATTCCGCTGTCGATAAAAATTGATGAGGAAAGGAGAAAGATGGTTTAGAGTTCCCCCCTTCTCCTCAAACGCGTGCTGTCGCATCACCCTGTGCAGGATGCTCGCCCAGTGAATTGGAGTTCCCTCGATGACGCACTCCACAAAAGAGACCTGCCACAATGTGATGTAGCAGGCGCGGTGCGGCTGCAGTAATTGCATCAGCGCCGCGGACAGAGTCCGGCGAAATCGATCCTTGTAATCACGGGTCCTGTACCCATTCTTGGTAGACCTCCCGGTCTTGAACAGCTCCACAAATTGCGCCTCTTCTTGCTTGGTCACCTTGATGCTCTCACTGTCGAAAAGGAGATGCCCTGGCATGCCAGCACATCTTCCCAACGCCTGCGCCCAATCTTGGACTGTCCACCGGTCAACATGCGGACGTAATCCGCGCGAGGGTGGTCCCTGTGGCTCTAGCCACTCGCGCACCATATTCGCGCAGATGTAATTCCATCCCCATAGCAAGAAATCGAGCTTTCTTGCTATTAAGCGCTCTTCGAAAGCGCGCAGCCCGTTCTGCGGCAGGCGAAGTGGCACCATCCGCAATCTGCTCGGTCTCGTCATTGCGTTCCTGGGGTTCGCTCGCCCGCTCATTCTACTTCCGCACTGTCCGCGTTTCTTTCTCTCTCGGCAAACTCTAATCGCTCTCAATTCCAAATCACGCGCACTCACTTCTCCCTCAATCAACAAGAAATCTCCTGTGTGACGACGTCGAGAATGGTCCGCAGCCAGCAGATGGATGCGCGCAGCGCGCACAAGAGATTGGAATCGCGAATTCAAGAATGGGACGTTATCCGCCGCCCGGTCGAAGGTCATGGTCGGCTCTTGGTCGTGAAGAACGTCTCACTTGATGGCCGCGCCGGCTGTACGCTGGAACGGTCTTCGCTCTCACGCGCGGCTTCACGCTCCGCCGTCGTCGATTAAACTCTCACGCTCGAATTGGCGGATTTGAACTCCGCGAGCGTGTCACCCTCCGGACATGGAGGCGTAGCGCCGAAGGCGAGTTTTCCGCCTTGCGCGGTACACTTGTTCGTACCGCCCCTCGGCCAATCTCCTTCTGCCTTGACGCGTGTGTCCGCATGTCGGACAAAAATTCAACTCCTGCCTGTGCGCAGGCAGGGGCCTCGGCGGATTCTCCGCCGGCGCGGAACTTGAACATCCTCCTGTGCACAGGCGTTCGCCTGTGCGCAGGCGAATTCCGTCCGCGGCGCTGCGCTGGCGCGGAAGGCGTTGACCGTGGTCAGCCGTCTCCGTCCAGTCTGTCCGTTCCTTGTCTCTCCGTCGGCGCTTCCGCCGCCGCAACTCCGTCCGTCCAAGAGCGCATCCACCCGTGCCGTCCGCACGGTCCGTACCTGTTGGATTACTCTGGCGGCTCTTCCGACGTACGCGGCGCTGCGCTGGCGCGGAAGGCGCCGTACACTTTCTACCTCACAAGGCGCATTTCTAGGGCCCAAGGCGGATTTTCCGCCGACGCCGAAGTGCCTGTGCACAGGCGTACGCCTGTGCGTAGGCGGACTTCGCGCCTTCCCTAACCCTACTTCGCCTGTGCACAGGCGAACGCCTTCGTCCGTGCATAGGACAAAACTTGAATCCCCCTTCCGCGTAGGCGGAATTCGCGCCGGTGGCGAACTCCTTCCGCCGTAGGCGACCGCCTCCGTTTCTTCCAGTAGCGATAACTCTCTAAGTCCTCGTCCGTTCCAAGCGTTCTTGGGCTCGTTGGAATCAGCGCGTCGAGCTCTTTCCAACGGGATCCTAACTTGGTCAAGGCGCCCAAGGGGTGACCTAATTACGGGGGCTTCCCTACAGCCGCGGACGCATCCTCCGAAGGCGGGTTTTGCGCCTTGCGCCGTAGAGATCCTAACTGCGGAGCTCACAGGGAGGGTGGTGCCTGTCCTTACTGCTGCACCCAAAATCCCAGATTCTACAAGATCCCTCGAGAATTCCCGCGATCTTCCGGATTCACTCTGTTTTGATGTACCGAAGGCTATTTACAATGCTGCCAGGGTACAGTTTTCCAAAAATGTTTTAATTTCCTCGAAATTGCCAAAAGTGGGGTACCACATGCCCCCCTCCTCAATTGTGAGCGCCCACGCGAACACTCACATGTGGTATTTCTTCAACCGCCACCCGTTCACTCGGGTGCCTAACAAATCGCCGGCCAGGTCCGCAAGTTGGATGGATCCATTCGGGAAAACTTTGACAACCCTATAAGGCCCCATCCACCTTAGGTGCAGTTTGCCTGGGAATCTGGCATGCCTGCTGTCGTAGAGCAATGCCAAATCACCCGCCTGCAGGAGTACCGGTTTGATCTTTTTATCGTATCTTTCCTTTCGGCGGAGCTGGATTTTCCTGGTGCGATCTTCGGCGTCTCTTCTCCTCTCATCCAGCAGCGTGACTTCCTGTAACCTGTAGAGCTGACTCTCCTCTGCGCCCATCCTCTGCAAATCCAACGTTCGTTGGGTGGGTACTTCAAATTCGATCGGGAGGATCGGGTGTTGCCCATACACCAGAAAGTATGGTGTCTGTTTGGTCGTGATCTTCTCAGCTGTGCGGTACGCCCATAGAGCGGCTGCTAGCTTCGTATCCCAGTCGTGGGCGTGATTCACCGTGACCTTGAGTAGTATTTTACACAGCAGACCATTGGACTTCTCCGTCAGTCCATTTGCCTTGGGATTGTATGGAGTAGTCTTCCGGTGCTTGATGTGGAAGTACCGTGTCAGATCTTCGATGATCTGATTCAGAAAATGCGTGCCCCGGTCGCTGACTAGCTCTAAGGGACATCCGTAGCGTGTGATGATTGACTCAAACAAGAATGCTGCCACTGTGGCAGCATCATCCTTTCTGGTGGCTCTGGCCTCTACCATTTTGGTGGCATAGTCCGTTGCTACCAGAATGTAGCGCCTTCGTGTACTTCTAGTCACCGGTTGTATCGGCCCTACAAAGTCAATACCCCACTTTTCGAAAGGTGCTAGAGGCATGATGGGAGTCAGGGGCCAGCGTGTTGTAGGCGTCGGTCTCCCCGTCCTCTGGCAACTGTCGCACTTGCGGATGTAATCGAGAACATCCTTAAACATGGTCGGCCACCAATATCCCGCATTTAGGATCTTTGTGACCGTGTTCCTGGTGGCATAGTGTCCACCCGCCTCCTCAGTATGCATCGCACTCACTATTCTTGGTACCTCTGTTTCCTCCAGGCACCTGCATAAGCGCTCATCTGCCATCTTCTTAAACAAAACCCCCTGCTGGAGTTGGTACGGGCCTGCCTTATGAATAAAGACAGTTCGCTGTTCCAAATCCATGCCTTCGGGGCACTGGAGGGTTAGCAGATATCGATACAGGTCGGCATAGCGGGACTCATGTCCTGCAGACAACTGAAATAACTCTTCATCTGGAAAATCGTCCACCAATTCCTCCTCTGTCGGCTGGGTCCATAATCGGGACAAGTAATCCGCATTTTCGTGGTGCACCCCTTTTCTGGTCTGGACTGTGTAGGTGAACTCTTGTAGTAACAACACCCACCTGGCGATTCGACCGGATAGGTCGGCTTTCTTGACTAGGTGTTGCAATGCGTAGTGGTCCACATGGAACACAAACTCGTAGCAGATTAGGTAGTGACGGAACTTTTTACAGGAGTACACCATCCCCAACGCTTCTCTCTCCGTCGTGGTGTACTTCCGCTCTGCTAGAGACAGCTGTCGGCTCGCGAAGTAGATCGGGTAGTCCTTTTTGTTGTCATCCTTTTGACTCAGTACTACACCGATGGCGAATGCCGAGGTGTCAACGTAAACATGGAATGGTCGATTCCAGTCTGGACTCCTTAGTACGGGAGCAGTCGTGAGTTTTGCTTTTAGAGCCTCAAATGCTGACTGCTGGTTCGCACCCCAAGCATAAGGCTCGTCCTTCTTCAACAACTTGGTCAGGTTCGCCGCCAGTATTGCATACATGTGTATGAATCTTCGGTAGTAGCCCACATGACCCAGGAATGCTCGCAGCTCCCTTAGATTCGTGGGTGGCTCAAGCTCGAGTATAACCTTGACCTTCTCGACGTCCACCGCAATGCCGTCTGCCGAGACCCGATGACCCAACAAGATCCCACTAGTCATGAAGAAAAAGCACTTCTCGGGATGCAGTGATAAACTGCTCTCTCTACATTTATCGAAGGTCTGCTTCAAGTGACTTAGGTGTTCAGACCGCTTCCCAAAGACACAGAAGTCATCTATGAATATTTCCAGGAACTTCCTCAGTTGTTCCTGAAAGATATTGGTCATCATCCGTTGAAAGGTGGCAGGCGCGTTGCACAGACCGAAGGGCATCTTGTGGTATGCGTAAGTTCCCCAGTCGGTTGTGAACGTAGTTTTATCCTTGTCCTGTTCACGGATAGACACCTGATTGTAACCTGAGAACCCATCCAGGAAGCTATAACATTCATGTCCTGCGACATGGTCTAGAATGGCATCCGTGAATGGTAACGGGTGATGATCCTTGCGTGTTGCTGCATTCAACTTCCGGAAATCCTGACACACTCGTATCTTACCCGTCAACTTCTTGGGTACGATAACAATCGGCGACACCCACTCGCTGCTGAGCACAGGGTAAATAATACCAGCGCTCAAGTACTTATCTATCTCCTCTTTCACTAGCAAGGAGTACTTTGGGTTGAGGCGATACTGGCGCTGTCGTATGGGTACTGAGTCGTCCAGTAAATCGATACGGTGTTCCCCATACCGTGCAGGTATCCCCTTCATGTCTTCGATCTTCCAGGCGAAGACGTCGACATAATGGCTAAGGAATGCCTGTACTTTCCTTAGCTCGTCTCCTCTCACTGCGCTTGATACCTTCAAGCACTTGCCGGGACTGAGTTGTACTTCGTGACAGTCACTAGGGTCGACAATGCCCTCAGTGTGACTCGTCTCACTCCTTCCCAGTTCCACAGTTAATTGCTATTCGTCTTCCGGCTGAATAGCTTCCGGCTCTTCTTCTTCTTCCACCGAACAGCAGGCAACGAATCCCACGAAGTAATCGGATTCAGTACCACTGGAATCCGATCGCGCGGTCGACTCACTGTCCTCGCCCGATGTGTAACCTGCACTTGTCGATGGGGTCTCTCCTTTGTGCCTGACCCTATTCCAGGGCACCGTAATGGTTTTGGTTGGTTCCGAAGGATGAGGAAACTTAAGGCGATGTCTTCGCCAATCACATCTGACTTGTGCACCATATAGCCATGGTCGCCCGAGCAGAACGTCATAGCCCTGCTTCATCATCGGTTGAAGGATGATATACGTCAACCGAAAGTCCGCACCCCCGATGGTTGTCTTGACATTGCGCAGCATACCTGCAGGCATTCTCCGCGTCTGATCCGCTAATCTCAACACACGCTTCGAGGGTTCGTATTGACTGAACCCCAAGGCTCTCGCTGTATCCTCCGTCATTATGTTGACTCCTGATCCAGAGTCGATGGGCACTCTGCGTACACAACACCCTGCTATTTCCACATCGATCTCGGGTGGCCCTTGGTCTTCGCTCTCCACTTGATATACTTGAGAGGATGTGGATGCGCGCGGCTTCCGCGGAAAGCATCAACATTCTCCGATACGTCTTATTGTCCTCCAAGAGCTGCTTGAACGTGATGTTCACTTTTCGACTCCCGAGATCTTCGACCAAGTCATAGTGGGCGCGTTGGGTTGCCGGGGTCGGCGACGCTCTGCGAGGTTCCACGGTGGCTGCCAACTTCGCCCCAAGGGAGGATGTCAAGTCTGGCCGCGGTGGGTCCTTTTGCGTGCGGATCGCTTCCTTCAACAGGTTGGTTACCTCATTGCGGATATCCGGAGCATAGTCCCGTTTCAGTAGGCGCACTGGCTCGTCCTCGACTGCTGTCTGGGGGCGCACTGCTGGTGTTTCTCGCGTAGCCGAAGACTTCCGAGCAGGTCGCAAGTCGGACTTGCCGGATGTCTTCTCTTTTCCTTTTCCCGTCCAATCGGCGGTTCTCCGTTCGTGCTTGCAAGTGTCACGCTCTTGCTCCTTGGATTTCTTGGAGCTACGAGTTTCGACCCGTGCGCACATAACCTCTTCAGCCGGCCATTCTTCGTCTTCGCCATCCCCGTCTGAACCTACTTCGACCTGGTTAACTTGCACGTCCTCCTTGGCAGGAGTGTTCACAAATCGTACCGCTGGCCGAGGGACTGGTGGCTGATCACACTCTGGCGCAGTGTGCCCGACCTTCTTGCAATTACTACATGTCGGAGCATAATCGTTTCGCCTTTTTGGATGGGGACACTGCGGTGAGAAGTGCCCAACTTCCCCGCAATTATAACAAGCTCGCGGTGGCGGTGGGTCAAACGTCCCTGGAGGTGCTCTCCGCCTCACGGGTACCGTAGTGGCCCGATCCACCGGAATATATCGTGGGACTTGCATTGCTGAAACTGCAGGAGGGGTAGGAACCGACTGGACGGCGTAGGCTGTCTCTTCGCTCGCCTCTCCATAGTACTGAGGGTGCTCTCCATAGTACGGTTGCGCCCACTCTACTGCGTTGGCTGGATATGACGGACGGGTGGTAAGACACTCGGTGTTTGCATGTCCCACCGCCCCGCACGTAGTACACCATAAGTTCGCTCGCACTCTCCCGGGTGATTTTCGGCGATCATGCCCGCCTACCACTTGAACCTTGAGATCGGCGAAGTCCTTCACAAGGGTCTCCATCTTCGAAGCTATATCTCCCGGCGCTCTGTCCGTAGTCACTCGTCGGATGCCCTTTTTCTTCGCTGACCCATGCTTCTTCCTCTTCTTCTCCTCCTCCGACGATGAGGTTTCCTCTTCTTCGGATGAAGAACGGTTCTCGTCCGAAGACGATTCCTCCGATGACGGAGTTGTACCTCTACGTCGTCTCCGCCCTCCCTTCGGTTTTCGCTCCTTCGACTCCCGTCTCTCTCTCCCTCTTCGGTTGAGAGTGGAAGTTTCGAAGGCTTCTGCCGATGCAATCACATCCTCAATAGTGTCGCACTTGCTACGTCGGCAAAAAGTCTCCATCTCCCGAGTTAAACCGGTCACGTACCAATCCACAGCTTGTTGTACCGAGAAAGGGGACCCTGGTCCTGTTTTCGGTATTCTGTCGAGGAGGTCCATAAATCTCTCAGTGTAGTCACGCAGACTCTCCTTCTTCTCTCGCTGCAAATTACGTAACTTTGTCAAAACCCGGCTGTCGTAGCCGAGCTCGCGAAAGCGGCGAAGGAACTTCTCCTTCAGCTGGGCCCATGTGGTCAACCCAGTCGGATCGATGCTCTCGTGATTATACCAACTCCTCGCTTTCTTCCGCAGAAGGCTTGGAAAGATCCTTAGTCGGTCGTCGTCTGCGATCTCGCGATTGGCAATAGACACCGACTCGAATAACTTGATGTATGAATCTGCATCGTCGTCATCCCCACTCCCTTTGTACTTCGGGTAGGAATGTTTAGTAATCGGCTGAGGTAGCCGCACATTGGCTTGTCCGTCCGCCATCGGTGTGTCTGTCGACGGTTCTCGGGCGGTCGGTTCTACTTCACTAGGCGGGTCCGTGCAAGGAATATCTAGTAGAACTGTAAGCACCAAGTTTGGTTCCGAGTCGTCGGGGGTAGGTTCCCCAAGGATGTCGGCCGAACTAGGCTTAGGTACTCTTTTTGGTGTTTTCTTGTTTTGACGCCGTGTCTCTTCCACGGCCTTCTCTGAATCTCGTCGGAACTTGCGGACAGCTCTAGCACTTAGGTTGCTCCCGCCAGCCCCAGTCGACATTCACCGAGCATGGCTGCTCGTAAAAACCCCGGTGTTGACGCAACTGTCCCCGGCAGCGGCGCCAAAAAGAAGTTGTCGGCTTCTTATGTAATAACCCACTAAAGGCTAAAACTGCAATATAGTGGTAGAAAGGTCGAACCCACAGGGACAGAGGAACACACAGGGTACAAAGTGTCACGTTTTAACAGACTATTGAGGAGTTTGAATTCTCAGGCAACTATCACTCCCAGAAATACTGCAAGTGTCCACTCGGAGCGCACTCGGAGGTCGCACAGTGCAGCGTAACACACACACATACACGCACCTGAAACTACAGAAACACAACCCAGAGATCCGTTAGGACCTCTACTTCAAGATTTCAGGGGGAAAGTCTCTCACGAGCACACTCGGCAAAGCTGCGGGCAGTGACTTCCAACTCCGGCTTTTACAACGCTTCCACTAGCTTGCTGCTAGTGTAGGAAACCCGGTTTGGACTACCTACTTCGGATCGAAGTCACTCCTACGCGGTGAACAACACTCTCAACTCACAAAACGCGCAGAGAACACAGGTCCGCACTGAAGGACTCACTAAGAAACATTCCAGTAACACAACAACAGTCTATTGAAGAGTTTGAATTCTCAGGCACTTGTCATTCCCAGAAATGCTACAGGGGTTACCCTCAAGGCACCTGCTGCAGCGTAACCTGAATTTACAACCAAGGCTTACACGAAGTAGCAAAACTTCACTTTGGCATTCAGGGGAAAAATCCCAAGGGAGTACAATCAGAAAGAAACACTCGAAGGGGTAGGGGCGAAACTGTTCAAGTATCTAACTAGTCACTGGCTCTGAGCATCGGCAGTCACCCGCAGGTGCAGATCCGAACTACTCAAGTCTCTAACCAATGGACTAGCTCTGAACATTCGGCCGAAGGCCTTCAGCTACAAAATGCGGAACGCTAAGTTGTAACTCCTCGTGCGTGGTGACAGAACTCAAGGACACAAACACGCAAAGGAAATGGGTTCCTGATCTACTCTTCTGATGGGAAAGAACCCCAGGCAAAACGCCTGGAACTATTTTATACCTTCTAGGTCCTACCTACCACTACACTGCACTACGCTACACGCCTGCACGGAACCACGCTACACTACACTCCGCGGAACCTGTACTACGTCTCCTACGCGGCCGACTGCCGCGCACTAACTCCCTACCCTGCCACTCTTCCGCTCGACTACGCAGTCCCAACCGCTGCAACGCCGCGGACACCTCCCCTTCGAGGGCGGACATGGTATCCTGTGCCTTCGACAGAAAGGCCTCGAGCTTCTTCGCTACCTTCCGCCGACTCCTACTGTCACCTGACAACAACCCGGCTGCGCGCAATTCAAACTCACGCAGTGTGAGTTTCTCCTGCGCCTTCACTTCCCAGTGGGCGTAGCCCTTGAGACAGTGGGCGACTCGCCTCGCCGTCTCCACCTTCGTGCGATCCGCCTCCTTCCTGCGATCCTCTTCAATCGTCACTAATTGCGATTCGGCTTCAGCACGTTGCGCTCTCAATTCGCCACACTCTGACTGTAACCTGCGGATTAATTCTTCATCCGCCTGCCGTGCGAGCTGACATTGTTCCAACAACCGCGTCTGTCGCACGAGCTCCTCTGACAAAATCCGATTCTGGGCCTGCTCAGAGTTGAGTGCTTCCTTGACCTTCACCTGCTCCTTGGTGAGCTCGCCCAGTTTCTCATCCTTCATCTTCTCGGAGTGCTTGTAGAATTTCTGATTAAGCTTGTACTGACCCCACAAGCACTCATGCTTCTCCCTCAAGTCCCTCAACTCCTGGTCCACTCTAGCTAATAGCTTGCTGGTGTGGACTTTAGTGCGAGTCCGCCTGCGCACTAACTCGATGTAAGATCCCGGCTGGAGTGGGTCGGCGTATTTATCGACCTTCCGATCCAAGTACCGCAGCAACGGAATCACCTGCTCAGAGAGCGCCGCCGCCGGCGCTCCAACAATTTCCTCCTCCTCCTCCTCGGTGTCTTCTGCTCCTGACATTTCTTCCGTGGAGCCTCCGTCGTCATCATCCGAGTGGAGAATTTCAGTCGCCATTGATTGCGTCGGCGACTGCCCCGAGTGGGGCTGCACGTCCTCGACGTGTGCTGCCTGCGAAGGCACGGCTGCAGCCTCGCTGCTCGTCGCCAAAATGTCTAAGGCGGAAGGCGAATGTATCCGAGCGGCATCCCCGTCGCTCGCTGGTTGATTGCCCACCGCATTCTCTCTGTCGCCGTCGTCCGTCGCCGAAGGAGATTGAGCGGAGGGTGGCTGCGCGGGGTTGGATTGCGCATCGCGCATCGAGGTTTCATCCCGCGGACAGTCACTCCGCTCCTCCGTCTGCTGCTCCCTTGATCGGTCCGTGGGGGCTGTGCCCGGCCCGTGCGCAGGCGCATTTGCCGGCGCCTTGTTTGCCGCAGGCGTAGCGCCGCGGACATCTATCGCCGAAGGCGACATGGCCGGGGGCCGCACGCCCGATGTTCCTTGGCCTATAGGCCCTACCGCCGAAGGCGCATCTATCGGCGGACTTCCCGCCGATGGTGCGGCCTCCGCACGCTCTCTGCTCGTATCTCCTCGGCTCGAAGACCCTGGCGCCGAAGGCGCAAATTGCGGCGCGTGGTGCGCCGGAGGGTCTGGCCCCGAGGGCCGGTGTCTCGTAGGCGGTTCTTCCGCCGGCTCTTTCCCCTTCCTGCGTTGGAACGGGGGTGATTCTTGCCTGTGCACAGGCGGCACGTGTGGAGGTGTCCTGTGCACAGGCGACCTGTGCACAGGTGAGCGCCTGTGCACAGGCGGACTGCTCCTTCCCACGCGTAAGCGTAGATCCACGTCCACTTGTGTTCGCCGGTCCGCGGAGGCTCGTCCGTCCGCGGAGGTTCGCCTGTGCGCAAACGGAACATCTGTCCGCATCGCACGTGGTAACTCCGGAGGCCCTTGGCCCGTAGGCGGCCTCTCTCCCGACGAGGTTGCAGCGTGGCCCGTTGTCCCTTGGGTCGTCCGCGCTTCCTCTCGCCTTTCTGGCGACGCACTTCCTATCTCCGTCGCAATCGTCGCCGTGTCTGCACTGTCAGCTGGTAACACCAGTCTGCGTGCCTTCTGCTTCGGCCGGCTGTATGGTTCGCACAGCGGCCGCGGTCGAATGGGAGCAGAGGGTTCTTGATGCTGCTCCTCTTCGGACTCTTCCCTCCATCGCCGCTTCCGCGGCACTCGCGCTGCAGGAGTTTGTCTCCCTTCATCCCTCCGTCTTGATGGGGTAGAAGTCGGTGACTCCTCCGCATCAGTGTCGACCTCGTTCTCCCGCACATACTTCCCGGGATGGTCGATGGACAATGGCGGAAAATGTTCAAGCTCCGCCGCTGTCAAACAATTCCGCTGTCGATAAAAATTGATGAGGAAAGGAGAAAGATGGTTTAGAGTTCCCCCCTTCTCCTCAAACGCGTGCTGTCGCATCACCCTGTGCAGGATGCTCGCCCAGTGAATTGGAGTTCCCTCGATGACGCACTCCACAAAAGAGACCTGCCACAATGTGATGTAGCAGGCGCGGTGCGGCTGCAGTAATTGCATCAGCGCCGCGGACAGAGTCCGGCGAAATCGATCCTTGTAATCACGGGTCTTGTACCCATTCTTGGTAGACCTCCCGGTCTTGAACAGCTCCACAAATTGCGCCTCTTCTTGCTTGGTCACCTTGATGCTCTCACTGTCGAAAAGGAGATGCCCTGGCATGCCAGCACATCTTCCCAACGCCTGCGCCCAATCTTGGACTGTCCACCGGTCAACATGCGGACGTAATCCGCGCGAGGGTGGTCCCTGTGGCTCTAGCCACTCGCGCACCATATTCGCGCAGATGTAATTCCATCCCCATAGCAAGAAATCGAGCTTTCTTGCTATTAAGCGCTCTTCGAAAGCGCGCAGCCCGTTCTGCGGCAGGCGAAGTGGCACCATCCGCAATCTGCTCGGTCTCGTCATTGCGTTCCTGGGGTTCGCTCGCCCGCTCATTCTACTTCCGCACTGTCCGCGTTTCTTTCTCTCTCGGCAAACTCTAATCGCTCTCAATTCCAAATCACGCGCACTCACTTCTCCCTCAATCAACAAGAAATCTCCTGTGTGACGACGTCGAGAATGGTCCGCAGCCAGCAGATGGATGCGCGCAGCGCGCACAAGAGATTGGAATCGCGAATTCAAGAATGGGACGTTATCCGCCGCCCGGTCGAAGGTCATGGTCGGCTCTTGGTCGTGAAGAACGTCTCACTTGATGGCCGCGCCGGCTGTACGCTGGAACGGTCTTCGCTCTCACGCGCGGCTTCACGCTCCGCCGTCGTCGATTAAACTCTCACGCTCGAATTGGCGGATTTGAACTCCGCGAGCGTGTCACCCTCCGGACATGGGGGCGTAGCGCCGAAGGCGAGTTTTCCGCCTTGCGCGGTACACTTGTTCGTACCGCCCCTCGGCCAATCTCCTTCTGCCTTGACGCGTGTGTCCGCATGTCGGACAAAAATTCAACTCCTGCCTGTGCGCAGGCAGGGGCCTCGGCGGATTCTCCGCCGGCGCGGAACTTGAACATCCTCCTGTGCACAGGCGTTCGCGTTGACCGTGGTCAGCCGTCTCCGTCCAGTCTGTCCGTTCCTTGTCTCTCCGTCGGCGCTTCCGCCGCCGCAACTCCGTCCGTCCAAGAGCGCATCCACCCGTGCCGTCCGCACGGTCCGTACCTGTTGGATTACTCTGGCGGCTCTTCCGACGTACGCGGCGCTGCGCTGGCGCGGAAGGCGCCGTACACTTTCTACCTCACAAGGCGCATTTCTAGGGCCCAAGGCGGATTTTCCGCCGACGCCGAAGTGCCTGTGCACAGGCGTACGCCTGTGCGTAGGCGGACTTCGCGCCTTCCCTAACCCTACTTCGCCTGTGCACAGGCGAACGCCTTCGTCCGTGCATAGGACAAAACTTGAATCCCCCTTCCGCGTAGGCGGAATTCGCGCCGGTGGCGAACTCCTTCCGCCGTAGGCGACCGCCTCCGTTTCTTCCAGTAGCGATAACTCTCTAAGTCCTCGTCCGTTCCAAGCGTTCTTGGGCTCGTTGGAATCAGCGCGTCGAGCTCTTTCCAACGGAATCCTAACTTGGTCAAGGCGCCCAAGGGGTGACCTAATTACGGGGGCTTCCCTACAGCCGCGGACGCATCCTCCGAAGGCGGGTTTTGCGCCTTGCGCCGTAGAGATCCTAACTGCGGAGCTCGCAAGGAGGGTGGTGCCTGTCCTTACTGCTGCACCCAAAATCCCAGATTCTACAAGATCCCTCGAGAATTCCCGCGATCTTCCGGATTCACTCTGTTTTGATGTACCGAAGGCTATTTACAATGCTGCCAGGGTACAGTTTTCCAAAAATGTTTTAATTTCCTCAAAATTGCCAAAAGTGGGGTACCACACTGCTACATCACATTGTGGCAGGTCTCTTTTGTGGAGTGCATCATCGAGGGAACTCCAATTCACTGGGCGAGCATCCTGCACAGGGTGATGCGACAACACGCTTTTGAGGAGAAGGGGGGAACTCTAAATCATCTCTCTCCTTTCCTCATCAATTTTTATCGACAGCGAAATTGTTTGACCGCGGCGGAGCTGGCTCGGTTTCCGCCGTTGTCCATCGACCATCCCGGGAGGTATGTGCGAGAGAATGAGGTCGACACTGATGCAGAGGAGTCGCCGACTTCTACTCCGTCAAGGCGGAGGGACGAAGGGAGAAGTACTCCTGCAGCAAGAGTGCCGCGGAAGCGGCGATGGAGAGAGGAGTCTGAAGAGGAGCAGCATCAAGAACCCACAGCTCCCATTCGACCGCGGCCATTGTACGAATCGTACAGCCGGCCGAAGCAGAAGGCGCGCAGGCTGGTGTTACCAGTCAGCAGCGCGGACACGGCGACGATTGCGACGGATAAGGAAGTGCGTCGCCGGAGAAGAGCGAGGGAGCGCGGACGTCTGCAGGAGCAACGGACCACGCTGCACCCTCGACGGACGAGAGGCCGCCTACGGGCCAAGGGCCTCCGGAGTTACCACGTGCGTGGCGGACAGGTGTTCCGCCTGCGCACAGGCGAGCCTCGACGGACGGGCAAGCCTCGACGGACAGACGACCACAAGCGGACGTGGACCTACGCCTACGCGTGGGAAGAAGCAGTCCGCCTGTGCACAGGTCACCTCCACACGTGCCGCCTGTGCACAGGCAGGAATCACCCCCGTTCCAACGTAGGAAGGGGAAGGAGCCGGCGGAAGACCCGCCTACGGGACATAGGCCTTCGGGGCCAAACCCTCCGGCGCACAACGCGCCGCGATTTGCGCCTTCGGCGCCAAGGTCTTCGGGCCGAGGAGATGCGAGCAGGGAGCGTGCGGAGGCCGCACCATTGGCGGGTAATCCGCCGGTAGATGCGCCTTCGGCGGTAGGGCCTACGGGCCAAGGGACATCGGGCGAGCGGCCCCCGGCTATGTCGCCTTTGGCGATAGACGCCTTCGGCGCTGCGCCTGCGGCGGACAAGGCGCCGGCATTTGCGCCTGTGCACAGGCGCTCGCCTGTGCGCAGGTCGCCTGTGCACAGGCCGGACATAGCCCTCGCGCAAGACCGATCGAGGGAGCAGCACCTGACAGAGGAGCGGACTGACTGTTCGCGGGACGAAATTTTGGTGCGCGATGCGCAATCAAACCCCGCGCAGACACCCTCCGCTCGATCGCCTTCGGCGGCGGACGTCGGCGGCAGAGAGGATACGATTGAAGACCGACCAGCGGGCGACGGGGATGTAGCACGGCCACATTCACCCACCGCCTTAGACATTTTGGCGAAGAGCAGCGAGGCTGCAGCGGTGCCTTCGTAGGCAGCACACGTCGACGACGTGCAGCCCCACTCGAGACAGTCGCCAACGCAATCAATGGCGACTGAAATCCTCAACTCGGATGATGACGATGGAGGCTCCACCAAAGCAATGTCGGGAGCAGGGGATACCGAGGAGGAGGAGGAGGAAATTGTTGGAGCGCCGGCAGCGGCGCTCTCTGAGCAGGTGATTCCGTTGCTGAAGTACTTGGATCGCAAAATCGATAAATACGCCGATCCACTCCAGCCGGGATCTTACATCGAGTTAGTGCGCAGGCGGACTCGCACTAAAGTCCACACTAGCAAGCTACTAGCTAGGGTGGACCAGGAGTTGAGGGAATTGAAGGAGAGGCATGCCTGTTTATGGGGGCAGTACAACCTTGAGAGGAAATCGCACGCCCTCGACAGGATGCGGAAGGATAGAGTGGAAGAGCTCACCCGGGATGTGTTGCAGACCACGCAGGATTTGATGTCTGAGAAAACTCAGAATCAGATTCTGTCAGGAGAGCTCGTGCGACAGACGCGTTTGTTGGCGGAGTGTCAGCTCACACGGCAGGCGGATGAGGATTTAATCCGCAGGCTACAGTCACAATGTGGCGAATTGAGAGCGCAGCGTGCGGAGGCCGAATCGCAGTTAGTGGTAATTGAAGAGGATCGCAGGCGAGAGGCAGATCGCACGAAGGAGGAGACGGCGAGGCGTGTCGCCCACTGTCTCAAGGGCTACGCCCACTGGGAAGTGGCGGCGCAGGAGAAACTCACACTGCGTGAGTTTGAACTTCGCGCAGTAGGGTTGTTGGCAGGCGACAGCAGGAGTCGGCGGAAGGTAGCGAAGAAGCTCGACGCTTTTCTGTCGAAGGCGCGCGATACCATGTCCACCCTCGAGGTGGAGGTGTCCGCGGCGTTGAAGCGGTTGGGACTGCGCAGTCGAGCGGAAGACTGGCAGGGTAGGGAGTTAGTGCGCGGCAATCCGTCGCGCAGGAGACGTAGCACCGGTTCCGCGGAGTGTAGTGTAGCGTGGTTCCATGCCGGCGTACATTGCGCTACATTCTGGTAGCAACGGACTACGCCACCAAGATGGTGGAGGCCAGAGCCACCAGAAGGGATGATGCTGCCACAGTCGCCGCATTCTTGTTTGAGTCGATCATCACACGCTACGGATGTCCCTTAGAGCTAGTCAGCAACCGGGGCACGCATTTTCTGAATCAGATCATCGAAGATCTGACACGGTATTTCCACATCAAGCACCGGAAGACTACTCCATACAATCCCAAGGCAAATGGACTGACGGAGAAGTCCAATGGTCTGCTGTGTAAAATACTACTCAAGGTCACGGTGAATCACGCTCACGACTAGGATACGAAGCTAGCAGCCGCTCTATGGGCGTACCGCACAGCTGAGAAGATCACGACCAAACAGACACCATACTTTCTGGTGTATGGGCAACACCCGATCCTCCCGATCGAATTTGAAGTACCCACCCAACGAACGTTGGATTTGCAGAGGATGGGCGCAGAGGAGAGTCAGCTCTACAGGTTACAGGAAGTCATGCTGCTGGATGAGAGGAGACGAGACGCCGAAGATCGCACCAGGAAAATCCAGCTCCGCCGAAAGGAGAGATACGATAAAAAGATCAAACCGGTACTCCTGCAGGCGGGTGATTTGGCATTGCTCTACGACAGCAGGCATGCCAGATTCCCAGGCAAACTGCACCTAAGGTGGATGGGACCTTACAGGGTTGTCGAAGTCTTCCCGAATGGATCCATCCAACTTGCGGACCTGGCCGGCGATTTGTTAGGCACCCGAGTCAACGGGTGGCGGTTGAAGAAATACCACATGTGAGTGTTCGCGTGGGCGCTCACAATTGAGGAGGGGGGCATGTGGTACCCCACTTTTGGCAATTTTGAGGAAATTAAAACATTTTTGGAAAACTGTACCCTGGAAGCATTGTAAATAGCCTTCGGTACATCAAAACAGAGTGAATCCGGAAGATCGCGGGGATTCTCGAGGGATCTTGTAGAATCTGGGATTTGGGGTGCCGCAGTAAGGACAGGCACGACCCTCCCTGCGAGCTCCGCAGTTAGGATCTCTACGGCGCAAGGCGCAAAACCCGCCTTCGGAGGTTGCGTCCGCGGCTGTAGGGAAACCCCCGTAATTAGGTAAACCCTCAGGCGCCTTGACCAAGTTGGATCCCGTTGGAAAGAGCTCGACGCGCTGATTCCAACGAGCCCAAGAACGCTTGGAACGGACGAGGACTTAGGGAGTTATCGCTACTGGAAGAAACGGAGGCGGTCGCCTTCGGCGGAAGGATTTCGCCACCGGCGCGAATTCCGCCTACGCGGAAGGGGGATTCAAGTTTTGTCCTATGCACGGACGAAGGCGTTCGCCTGTGCACAGGCGACGTAGGGTTAGGGAAGGCGCGAAGTCCGCCTACGCACAGGCGAACGCCTGTGCACAGGCGCTTCGGCGTCGGCGGGAAATCCGCCTTGGGCCCTAGAAATGCGCCTTGTGAGGTAGAAAGTGTACGGCGCCTTCCGAGCCAGCGCGGCGCCACGTACGGCCGCCAGAGTAATCCCATCGGTACGGACCGTGCGGACGGCACGGGTGGATGCGCTCTTGGACGGGCGGAGTTACGACGGCGGAAGCGCCGACGGAGAGACAAGGAACGGACAGACTGGACAGAGACGGCTGACCACGGTCAACGCCTTCCGCGCCAGCGCAGCGCCGCGGACGGAATTCGCCTGCGCACAGGCGAACGCTTGTGCACAGGAGGATGTTCAAGTTCCGCACCGGCGGAGGATCCGCCGAGGCCCCTGCCTGCGCACAGGCAGGAGTTGAATTTTTGTCCGACATGCGGACGCACGCGTCAAGGCAGAAGGAGACTGGCTGAGGGGCGGTACGAACAAGTGTACCGCGCAAGGCGGAAAACTCGCCTTCGGCGCTACGCCCCCATGTCCGGAGGATGACACGCTCGCGGAGTTCAAATCCGCCAATTCGAGCGTGAGAGTTTAATCGACGACGGCGGAGCGTGAAGCCGCGCGTGAGAGCGAAGACCGTTCCAGCGTACAGCCGGCGCGGCCATCAAGTGAGACGTTCTTCACGACCAAGAGCCGACCATGACCTTCGACCGGGCGGCGGAGAGCGTCCCATTCTTGAATTCGCGATTCCAATCTCTTGTGCACGCTGCGCGCATCCATCTGCTGGCTGCGGACCATTCTCGACGTCGTCACACAGGAGATTTCTTGCTGATTGAGGGAGAAGTGAGTGCGCGTGATTTGGAATTGAGAGCGATTAGAGTTTGCCGAGAGAGAAAGAAACGCGGACAGTGCAGAAGTAGAATGAGCGGGCGAGCGAACCCCAGGAACGCAATGACGAGACCGAGCAGATTGCGGATGGTGCCACTTCGCCTGCCGCAGAACGGGCTGCGCGCTTTCGAGGAGCGCTTAATAGCAAGAAAGCTCGATTTCTTGCTATGGGGATGGAATTACATCTGCGCGAATATGGTGCGCGAGTGGCTAGAGCCACAGGGACCACCCTCGCGCGGATTGCGTCCGCATGTTGACCGGTGGACAGTCCAAGATTGGGCGCAGGCGTTGGGAAGATGTGCTGGCATGCCAGGGCATCTCCTTTTCGACAGTGAGAGCATCAAGGTGACCAAACAAGAAGAGGCGCAATTTGTGGAGCTGTTCAAGACCGGGAGGTCAACCAAGAATGGGTACAGGACCCGTGATTACAAGGATCGATTTCGCCGGACTTTGTCTGCGGCGCTGATGCAATTACTGCAGCCGCACCGCGCCTGCTACATCACATTGTGGCAGGTCTCTTTTGTGGAGTGCGTCATCGAGGGAACTCCAATTCACTGGGCGAGCATCCTGCACAGGGTGATGCGACAGCACGCGTTTGAGGAGAAGGGGGGAACGCTAAACCATCTTTCTCCTTTCCTCATCAATTTTTATCGACAGCGGAATTGTTTGACAGCGGCGGAGCTTGAACACTTTCCGCCATTGTCCATCGACCATCCCGGGAAGTATGTGCGGGAGAACGAGGTCGATACTGACGCAGAGGAGTCCCCGACTTCTACCCCATCAAGACGGAGGGACGAAGGGAGACACACCCCTGCAGCGCGAGTGCCGCGGAAGCGGCGATGGAGAGAAGGGTCTGAAGAGGAGCAGCATCAAGAACTCGCTGCTCCCATTCGACCGCGGCCGCTGTGCGAGCCATACAGCCGGCCGAAGCAGAAGGCACGCAGACTGGTGTTGCCAGCTGACAGTGCAGACACGGCGACGATTGCGACGGAGATAGGAAGTGCGTCGCCAGAGAGGCGAGAAGAAGCGCGGACGACCGCAGGAGCGACGGGCCACGCTGCAACCTCGTCGGGAGAGAGGCCGCCTACGGGCCAAGGGCCTCCGGAGTTACCACGTGCGATGCGGACAGATGTTCCGTTTGCGCACAGGCGAACCTCCGCGGACGGACGAGCCTCCGCGGACCGGCGAACACAAGTGGACGTGGATCTACGCTTACGCGTGGGAAGGAGCAGTCCGCCTGTGCACAGGCGCTCACCTGTGCACAGGTCGCCTGTGAACAGGACACCTCCGCACGTGCCGCCTGTGCACAGGCAAGAATCACCCCCGTTCCAACGTAGGAAGGGGAAGGAGCCGGCGGAAGAACCGCCTACGATACACCGGCCCTCGGGGCCAGACCCTCCGGCGCACCACGCGCCGCAATTCGCGCCTTCGGCGCCAGGGCCTTCGAGCCGAGGGGACACGAGCAGAGAGCGTGCGGAGGCCGCACCGTCGGCGGGAAGTCCGCCGATAGATGCGCCTTCGGCGGTAGGGCCTATGGGCCAAGGAACATCGGGCGTGCAGCCCCCGGCCATGTCGCCTTCGGCGATAGATGTCCGCGGCGCTACGCCTGCGGCGGACAAGGCGCCGGCAAATGCGCCTGCGCACGGGCCGGGCACAGCCCCCACGGACCGATCGAGGGAGCAGCAGACGGAGGAGCGGAGTGACTGTCCGCGGGACGACATCTCGATGCGCGATGCGCAATCCAACCCCGCGCAGCCACCCTCCGCTCGATCGCCTTCGGCGACGGACGACGGCGACAGAGAGAATGCGGTGGGCAATCAACCAGCGAGCGACGGGGATGCCGCTCGGACACATTCGCCTTCCGCCTTAGACATTTTGGCGACGAGCAGCGAGGCTGCAGCCGTGCCTTCGCAGGCAGCGCACGTCGAGGACGTGCAGCCCCACTCGGGGCAGTGGCCGACGCATTCAATGGCGACTGAAATTCTCCACTCGGATGATGACGACGGAGGCTCCACGGAAGAAATGTCAGGAGCAGAAGACACCGAGGAGGAGGAGGAGGAAATTGTTGGAGCGCCGGCGGCGGCGCTCTCTGAGCAGGTGATTCCGTTGCTGCGGTACTTGGATCGCAAGGTCGATAAATACGCCGACCCACTTCAGCCGGGATCTTACATCGAGTTAGTGCGCAGGCGGACTCGCACTAAAGTCCACACCAGCAAGCTATTAGCTAGAGTGGACCAGGAGTTGAGGGACTTGAAGGAGAAGCATGAGTGCTTGTGGGGACAGTACAAGCTTAATCAGAAATTCTACAAGCACTCCGAGAAGATGAAGGATGAGAAACTGGGCGAGCTCACCAAGGAGCAGGTGAAGGTCAAGGAAGCACTCGATTTTGAGCAGGTCCAGAATCGGATTTTGTCAGAGGAGCTCGTGCGACAGACGCGGTTGTTGGAACAATGTCAGCTCGCACGGCAGGCGGATGAAGAATTAATCCGCAGTTTGCAGTCAGAGTGTGGCGAATTGAGAGCGCAACGTGCCGAAGCCGAATCGCAATTAGTGACGATTGAAGAGGATCGCAGGAAGGAGGCGGATCGCACGAAGGTGGAGACGGCGAGGCGAGTCGCCCACTGTCTCAAGGGCTACGCCCACTGGGAAGTGAAGGCGCAGGAGAAACTCACACTGCGTGAGTTTGAATTGCGCGCAGCCGGGTTGTTGTCAGGCGACAGTAGGAGTCGGCGGAAGGTAGCAAAGAAGCTCGAGGCCTTCCTGTCGAAGGCGCAGGATACCATGTCCGCCCTCGAGGGGGAGGTGTCCGCGGCGTTGCAGCGGTTGGGACTGCGCAGTCGAGCGGAAGAGTGGCAGGGTAGGGAGTTAGTGCGCGGCAGTCGGCCGCGCAGGAGACGTAGTACAGGTTCCGCGGAGTGTAGTGTAGCGTGGTTCCGTGCAGGCGTGTAGCGTAGTGCAGTGTAGTGTTAGTTAGGACTTAGAAGGTATAAAATAGTTCCAGGCGTTTTGCCTGGGGTTCTTTCCCATCAGAAGTGCAGATCAGGAACCCATTTCCTTTGCGTGTTTGTGTCCTTGAGTTCTGTCACCACGCACGAGGAGTTACAACTTAGCGTTCCGCATGTTGTAGCTGAAGGCCTTCGGCCGAATGTTCAGAGCTAGTACATTGGTTAGAGACTTGAGTAGTTCGGAACTGCACCTGCGGGTGACTGCCGATGCTCAGAGCCAGTGACTAGTTAGATACTTGAACAGTTTCGCCCCTACACCTTCGAGTGTTTCTTTCTGATTGTACTCCTTGGGATTTTTCCCCTGAATGCCAAAGTGAAGTTTTGTTACTTCGTGTAAGCCTTGGTCGTAAATTCAGGTTACGCTGCAGCAGGTGCCTTCAGGGTAACCCCTGTAGTATTTCTGGGAATGACAAGTGCCTGAGAATTCAAACTCTTCAATAGACTGTTGTTGTGTTACTGGAATGTTTCACAATGAGTCCTTCAGTGCGGACCTGTGTTCTCTGCGCGTTTTGTGAGTTGAGAGTGTTGTTCACCGCGTATGAGTGACTTCGATCCGAAGTAGGCAGTCCAAACCGGGTTTCCTACACTAGCAGCAAGCTAGTGGAAGTGTTGTAAAAGCCGGAGTTGGAAGTCACTGCCCGCAGCTTTGCCGAGTGTACTCTTGAGAGACTTTCCCCCTGAAATCTTGAAGTAGAGGTCCTAACGGATCTCTGGGTTGTGTTTCTGTAGTTTCAGGTGTGTGTGTGTTTGTGTGTGTGTTACGCTGCACTGTGCGACCTCCGAGTGCGCTCCGAGTGGACACTTGCAGTATTTCTGGGAGTGACAGTCGCCTGAGAATTCAAACTCCTCAATAGTCTGTTAAAACGTGACACTTTGTACCCTGTGTGTTCCTCTGTCCCTGTGGGTTCGACCTTTCTACCACTATATTGCAGTTTTAGCCTTTAGTGGGTTATTACAGGTGGGTCAAACGTCCCTGGAGGTGCTCTCCGCCTCACGGGTACCGTAGTGGCCCGATCCACCGGATGATATCGTGGGACCTGCATTGCTGAAACTACAGTAGGGGTGGGAACCGACTGGACGGCGTAGGCTGACTCTTCGCTAGCCTCTCCATAGTACTGGGGTTGTTCTCCATAGTACGGTTGTGCCCACTCTACTGCGTTGACTGGATATGACGGACGGGTGGTAAGGCACTCGGTGTTTGCATGTCCCACCGCTCCGCACGTAGTGCACCACAAGTTCGCTCGCACTCTCCCGGGTGATTTTCGGCGATCATGGCCGCCTACCACTTGAACCTTGAGGTCGGCGAAGTCCTTCACAAGGGTCTCCATCTTCGAGGCTATGTCTCCCGGCGCTCTGTCCGTAGTCACTCGTCGGGTGCCCTTCTTCTTTGCTGCCCCATGCTTCTTCCTCTTCTTCTCTTCCTCCGACGATGAGGTTTCCTCTTCTTCGGATGAGGAACGGTTCTCGTCCGAGGACGATTCTTCCGATGACGGAGTTGTACCTCTGCGTCGTCTTCGCCCTCCCTTCGGTTTTCGCTCCTTTGACTCCCGTCTCGCTCTCCCTCTTCGGTTGAGAGTGGAAGTTTCGAAGGCTTCTACCGAGGCAATCACGTCCTCAATAGTGTCGCACTTGCTACGTCGGCAAAAAGTCTCCATCTCCCGAGTTAAGCCGGTCACGTACCAATCCACAGCTTGCTGTACTGAGAAAGGGGACCCTGGTCCTGTTTTCGGTATTCTGTCAAGGAGGTCCAGAAATCTCTCACTGTAGTCACGCAGACTCTCCTTCTTCTCTCGCTGCAGATTACGCAACTTTGTCAATACCCGACTGTCGTAGCCGAGCTCGCGGAAGCGTCGAAGGAACTTCTCCTTCAGCTGGGCCCATGTTGTCAACCCAGTCGGATCGATGCTCTCGTGATTGTACCAACTTCTCGCTTTCTTCCGCAGAAGACTTGGAAAGATCCTTAGTCGGTCGTCGTCTGCAATCTCGCGATTAGCAATGGACACCGATTCGAACAACTTGATGTATGAATCTGCATCGTCGTCATCCCCACTCCCTTTATACTTTGGGTAGGAATGTTTAGTAATCGGCTGAGGTAGCCGCACATTGGCTTGTCCGTCCGCCATCGGTGTGTCTGTCGACGGTTCTCGGGCGGTCGGTTCTAAATCACGAGGAGGGTCCGTGCAAGGAATATCTAGTAGAACTGTAAGCACCAAGTTTGGTTCCGAGTCGCCGGGGGTAGGTTCCCCAAGGATGTCGGCCGAACTAGGCTTAGGTACTCTTTTTGGTGTTTTCTTGTTTTGACGCCGTGTCTCTTCCACGGCCTTCTCTGAATCTCGTCGGAACCTGCGGACAGCTCTCGCACTTAGGTTGCTCCCGCTAGCTCCAGTCGACATTCACCGAGCATGGTTGCTCGTAAAAACCCCGGTGTTGACGCAACTGTCCCCGGCAGCGGCGCCAAAAAGAAGTTGTCGGCTTCTTATGTAATAACCCACTAAAGGCTAAAACTGCAATATAGTGGTAGAAAGGTCGAACCCACAGGGACAGAGGAACACACAAGGTACAAAGTGTCACGTTTAACAGACTATTGAGGAGTTTGAATTCTCAGGCGACTCTCACTCCCAGAAATACTCCAAGTGTCCACTCGGAGCGCACTCGGAGGTCGCACAGTGCAGCGTAAAACACACACACACACACCTGAAACTACAGAAACACAACCCAGAGATCCGTTAGGACCTCTACTCAAGATTTTAGGGGGGGGGAAAGTCTCTCGAGAGAACACTCAGCGAAACTGCGGGTAGTGACTCCCAACTCCGGCTTTTACAACACTTCCGCTAGCTTGCTGCTAGCGTAGGAAACCCGGTTTGGACTGCCTACTTCGGATCGAAGTCACTCAGACGCGGTGAACAACACTCTCAACTCACAAAACGCGCAGAGAACATAGGTCCGCACTGAAGGACTCACTGAGAAACATTCCAGTAACACAACAACAGTCTATTGAAGAGTTTGAATTCTCAGGCACTTGTCATTCCCAGAAATACTATAGGGGTTATCCTGAAGGCACCTACTGCAGCGTAACCTGAATTCACAACCAAGGCTTACACGAAGTAACAAAACTTCACTTTGGCATTCAGGGGAAAAATCCCAAAGGAGTACAATCAGAAAGAAACACTCGAAGGTGTAGGGGCGAAACTGTTCAAGTATCTAACTAGTCATTGGCTCTGAGCATCGGCAGTCACCCGCAGGTGCAGATCCGAACTACTCAAGTCTCTAACCAATGTACTAGCTCTTAACATTCGGCCGTAGGCCTTCAGCTACAAAATGCGGAACGCTAAGTTGTAACTCCTCGTGCGTTGTGACAGAACTCAAGGACACAAACACGCAAAGGAAATGGGTTCCTAATCTGCACTTCTGATGGGAAAGAACCCCAGGCAAAACGCCTGGAACTATTTTATACCTTCTAAGTCCTAACTAACACTACACTGCACTACGCTACACGCCTGCACGGAACCACGCTACACTACACTCCGCGGAACCTGTGCTACGTCTCCTGCGCGACGGACTGCCGCGCACTAACTCCCTACCCTACCAGTTTTCTGCTCGACTGCGCAGTTCCAATCGCTGCAACGCCGCGGCCACCTCCACTTCGAGGGCGGAAATGGTATCCCGCGCCTTCGACAGAAAAGCATTGAGCTTCTTTGCTACCTTCCGCCGACTCCTGCTGTCGCCTGACACCAACCCGGCTGCGCGAAGTTCAAACTCACGCAGTGTGAGTTTCTCCTGCGCCGCCACTTCCCAGTGGGCGTAGCCCTTGAGACAGTGGGCGACACGCCTCGCCGTCTCCACCTTTGTGCGATCTGCCTCCTTCCTGCGATCCTCTTCAATTACCACTAATTGCGATTCGGCCTCAGCACGTTGCGCTCTCAATTCGCCACACTCTGACTGTAGCCTGCGGATTACCTCCTCATCCGCCTGCCGTGCGAGCTGACACTAATCTAACAACCGCGTCTGTCGCACGAGCTCCTCTGGCAAAATCTGATTCTGGGCCTGCTCAGAAATTAGTGCTTCTGTGACCTTCACCTGCTCCTTGGTGAGCTCTTCCAGTTTCCCATCCCTCATCTTCTCGGAGTACTTGTAGAATTTCTGATTGAGTTTATACTGACCCCACAAGCATTCATGCTTCTCCTTCAATTCCCTCAACTCCTGGTCCACTCTAGCTAGTAGCTTGCTGGTGTGGACTTTAGTGCGAGTCCGCCTGCGCACTAACTCGATGTAAGATCCCGGCTGAAGTGGGTCGGCGTATTTATCGACTTTGCGATCCAAGTACCTCAGCAACGGAATCACCTGCTCAGAGAGCGCCGCCGCCGGCGCTCCAACAATTTCCTCCTCCTCCTCCTCGGTGTCCCCTGCTCCTGACATTTCTTTGGTGGAGCCTCCGTCGTCATCATCCGAGTGGAGAATTTCAGTCGCCATTGATTGCGTTGGCGACTGACCCGAGTGGGGCTGCACGTCGTCGACGTGTGCTGCCTGCGAAGGCACGGCTGCAGCCTCGCTGCTCTTCGCCAAAATGTCTAAGGCGGTAGGCGAATGTGCCCGTGCTGCATCCCCGCCGCCCGCTTGTTGATCGTCTACCGTATCCTCTCTACCGCCGACGTCCGCCGCCGAAGGCGATCGAGCGGAGGGTGGCTGCGCGGGGTTTGATTGCGCATCGCGCACCGAAAATTCATCCCGCGGACAGTCACTCCGCTCCTCCGCTAGTTGCTGCTCCCTTGATCGGCCCGCGGGGGCTGTGCTTGGTCTGTGCGCAGGCGCAAATGCCGGCGCCTTGTCCGCCGCAAGCGTAGCGCCGCGGACGTCCATCGCCAAAGGCGACATGGCCGGGGGCCGCTCGCCCGATCTCCCTTGGCCTGAGGCCCTACCGCCGAAGGCGCATCTACCTGCGGATTACCCGCCGATGGTGCGGCCTCCGCACACTCCCTGCTCGTATCTCCTCGGCTCGAAGGCCCTATTTTGCCTGTGCACAGGCGAACTTCCTTCGTCCGCGCATAGGACAAAACTTGATCTTCCTTCCGCGTAGGCGGAATTCCCGCCGGTGGCAAACTCCTTCCGCCGAAGGCGAACGTCTACGTATCTTCCGATAGTGATTACTCCCTAAGTCCTCATCTGTTCCAAGCGTTCTTGGGCTCGTTGGAATCAGTGCATCGAGCTCTTTCCAACGAAACCCTAACTAGGTCAAGGCGCCCGGGGGTTGACCTAAATATGAAGGATTTCCCTACCGCCGCGGACGCAGCTTCCGAAGGTGGGTTTTGCGCCTTGCGCCGTAGGGATCCTAACTGCAGAGCTTGCAGGGAGGGTGGTGCCCGTCCTTACTGCTGCACCCAACTCCTAGATTCTACGAGATCCCTCGAGATCCCCAGCGATCTTCCGAATTCACTCTGTTTTGATGCACCGAAGGCTATTTACATTGCTGCCAGGGTACAGTTTTTCCAAAAATGTTTTAATTTCCTCAAAATTACCAAAAGTGGGGTACCACATGCGCCCTCAAATCCGCGCACTCGGATTGCAAGTTGCGCAACAATTCCTCATCCTCCTTGCGTGTACTTTGACTTTCTTCTAAGGCGCGCTTCTGGCGCGCAACCTCTTCTGCTAAGATGCGGTTTTGTCTCCGCTCTTCCTGCAATTCCGACTCGATCTTTTCCCGTATTAGCTCGTCATCCGCCTGGTTTTTCGTCGCCACATCCTCCCTCTGCTGTTGCAAGGTTTGGTATAGCTTTTGCGTGACCGCCAGGTGCTGTCGGAGGGTAGCGTTCCTATCCTGCAATGTTTGGCACCTAGAGGCCCAAGTGGCCACCTTGCTCCTCGTCCTGCGCTTGATAGTCTCCACGTAAGACTGCGGTTTTCCGGTACCCGAGTACTTGGATGTCTTGCGATCCAGATATCGCAGGAGTGGAACTATCTGCTTGCACAACACCCCCGTTGGCGTTTTCTGCACAGAGTCCGCTTCCTGCTCTTCCGAACTCGTCTCATCCTCCGTTTCGAGGATTTCAGTCGCCACCGAATCCCTTGGCGACTCCCTGGAACTGTGGCGCGCAGTAGCTTCCGCCGCGACTGCCGCTCCACTCCCTGCTAAAATATCCAAGGCAGTGGGGGATCCCACTGCTTGAGCCCCTGTTCCGGCTCGATCTTCGGTTTCCGAAGGGGTCGACGCCGCAGTGACTTTTGTCACCTTTGCACCGCCCGCTTCTGCTGCCTGCCCTCCCGGCGCGATCTGCGCGGAAGGTGTCTTCGCTGGAGGTGCGTCCGCCGAAGGCGTCCGCACACTCGTCGCCGGCCCTGTCCGTCTCGCAGTCGGCGAATCTGGCCGACTCTCTGTTGACCGACTCGCAGTCGGCCGACTAGCAGGTGTCCGACTGGCAGTCGGATACACCCTGCGCGTCTTCACTCCACTTGGCCTGCTTGCTGGCGGCGTTTTCCCAGAAGCGCCTTCCGCCGAAGACGACCCTCTGAGGGTTGTTGGCTCGTCAGCCAAACTCCCTTCTGCTTCCGGCCTGCTGTCCGGTTCAACGCGCCGCTCAGTCGGCCTTCCTTCCGTTTGTCGACCTTCAGTCGCCCGACTCGTAGTCGGCCGACTGTCAGTCCGTCTGTCTTCTTCCGAAGGCATTGGTGCCTTCTGCGCAGAGGTATTTGCCGACTTCCCCAGAATCTGCGCGATTATCTCCTCCGGCGTGGGCGGGATACTCCGCCGGATCGGAGTACGCCTGGTCTCCTCAGTACTAGTTGGCACTTTGCGTGCCCTCTGTTTCGGTCGGCTGTGAGGCTCGTTGGTTGGCCGACTACGAGTCGGCGCAGCTGGCACTTCCGGCTGCGTGTCCTCAGGTCTCTCATCCCATTTCCGCTTCCGCGGAGCGCGCTCACTTTGACGTTCTTCTGCTGCTCTTGCTGGGGGCGGAGCCGGAGGCGGACTGGCAGGTGCCTCGTCCGGATCCGTGTCTACTTTGGCCTCCCGCGAGTATCTACCTGGACAGCTCCGGGTCAGCAGCGGAAACCGTGTCCGCTCTGAATTTGTCAAACATCCCATCGCCCGATAAAACACAATCAGGTAAGGCGAAAGATGATTGAGGGTTCCTCCTCTCTCTTCTTGCGCATGTTGGCGCGTCACCTTCCACAGGAGCCGTGCCCAATGCACTGGAGCTCCTGACAACACTAGCTCCACAAATCCTACTTGCCAACCATGCATGTAAGCGGTCTTGGTCGGCTGCAATATCTGCAGCAATGCAGTCGCGACATTTCTCCGCAATCGATCTTTGTAATCCCGTGTCCGGAAACCGTTCTTGGGATGCCTGGCAATTTTGAAAAGCTCATTGTAGGAGATTTCTTCCTCCTTGGACACCTTCACGCTATCGGCCTCAAAGAGGAGGTACCCTTCCTCGCCGGCACACCTGCCCAACACCTGCGCCCAGTCACAAATGTTCCACCTCTCTGGATGTGGACGGAATCCGCGTGAGGGCTTGTGTCTCTCCTGCAGATACTCGCGCAACATCTCCGGACATGTCCAGTTCCATCCCCACAGGAGGAAATCGAGCTTCAGCCCTGTCAGCACATCTTGGAATGCGCGCAGACCGATCTGCGGCACTCTGAGTGGAGACACTCGCAGCTGGGGGACCTTTGACATTGCGTTTCCTGCACACATAGACGTTCTCCCCTCCACTCGCTCTCTCACAATCGCCGCTGCGCGTCGGCCGCTCAAGCACTGACTGCTGTCACTCTCTCTTCTCTCACGCTCAAGTTCGCTACTCACAAATTCTCTCCAAGGTCTGTCAAGATCCTTGCGCAACTCGTCTCCGCACTCTCTCCTCTCACTGCAGGTCTCTCCGCCCTTGCGCGTAATCTTGGAAGCTGGAAATCGCAAAATCAAGAATGAGAGAATGAGACTGGAGGGCAGTCTTTTCTTCTCCGAATTCAAGATCGTCCAACGTTCTTACTGGTTACAATTTACGCAGCCGGCTATACGGCCTAACGGTTCGCCCTTGCATGCTCGAATTCACGTCTCCGCCCTGCGCGCATTCGCATGCGTGAATGTTGAATTCTCCCGCCGCCACCGTCTTCCGGACTCGAGTTCGCCGCAGTGTATGCGTCGGCTATGTTGGCGTATTCCTTCTCCGTCGGCGCCTTGCTGGAGGCGCACATCCAGTCGGCGCGAATTACGCCGGCGCGTATTCGTACCACTTGTTTTGTCCGTTCTGCCTCGTCTATTGCTGACGGCGCATATCCCGCCGGCGCAAATCATGCCAGTGCAAATCATGCCAGCGCATCCGCCTATCAGGGCCACGTCGGAGGCGTACATCCGGCCGGCGCTTTTCTTCCGTTGCGCAGCCGCCAAAGGCGCTTCCGACTCTGAGTTGATTTCCTCCCATGAGCGCGTGATTCCGCCGAAGGCGCATCGCCGAAGGCGTACGGGAGTCCTTTCCGGCTGTGAACCCTAGCGCGAACGGCGCATGTCCGGCTACGAGTTTTCCGATGCTCATAACTTCTTCGTCCCTGATCCATCTCCGACGCTCTTGGGCTCGTTAGGACGAGCGTCCCGAGATCTTTCCAATGCAACTTCAACCAACTGGAACTACCGTGCATTCCGATCGTTATGAAGGTTTCCCTTTCCGCGCTAGCGGCGCATCGCCGAAGGCGCACTCATGGTCGGAAGCCTTCAGAGGTCCGTGCCGTTCTTCTGACGTCTTTAGCAAAATCCCCTCCGGAGGTGTCTGCGCCGGAAGCGTAGCTTCCTTAAACGCTGGAAGCGCGTGAGTAGAGACACCTCAGAAAAGGAGCTTTTGCCGAAGGCGTCGAAGACATTTGGCGCTGGTACATCCGACTTCGCGATTCTTCGTGACCTCGTGACGATCTCCTCAATCCACTCTATTTAACGTACCCTTTTCTAACTACAGACACTGCTTCGGTACTTGTTTTCTAAAATTGTTTAAATTCTGCAAAAAAAACAAAAAGTGTGTTACCACAGTTCTTGATGCTGCTCCTCTTCGGACTCCTCTCTCCATCGCCGCTTCCGCGGCACTCTTGCTGCAGGAGTATTTCTCCCTTCGTCCCTCCGTCTTGACGGAGTAGAAGTCAGCGACTCCTCTACATCAGTGTCGACCTCGTTCTCCCGCACATACCTCCCGGGATGGTCGACGGACAACGGCGGAAAACGAGCAAGCTCCGCCGCGGTCAAACAATTTTGCTGTCTATAAAAATTGATGAGGAAAGGAGAGAGATGATTTAGAGTTCCCCCCTTCTCCTCAAAAGCGTGCTGTCGCATCACTCTGTGCAGGATGCTCGCCCAGTGAATTGGAGCTCCCTCGATGATGCACTCCACAAATGAGATCTGCCACAATGTGATGTAGCAGGCGCGGTGTGGCTGCAGTACTTGTAGCAGCGCCGTAGCCACAGTTCGGCGGAAGCGATCCTTGTAATCGCGGGTCTTGTACCCATTCTTGGTAGACTTCTCCCGCTTGAACAGCTCCACAAATTGCGCCTCGTCCTGCTTGGACACCTGTGGTACCCCACTTTTGGCAATTTTGAGGAAATTAAAACATTTTTGGAAAACTGTACCCTGGCAGCATTGTAAATAGCCTTCGGTACATCAAAACAGAGTGAATCCGGAAGATCGCGGGGATTCTCGAGGGATCTTGTAGAATCTGGGATTTGGGGTGCCGCAGTAAGGACAGGCACCACCCTCCTTGCGAGCTCCGCAGTTAGGATCTCTACGGCGCAAGGCGCAAAACCCGCCTTCGGAGGTTGCGTCCGCGGCTGTAGGGGAAACCCCCGTAATTAGGTAAACCCTCGGGCGCCTTGACCAAGTTAGGGTCCCGTTGGAAAGAGCTCGACGCGCTGATTCTAACGAGCCCAAGAACGCTTGGAACGGACGAGGACTTAGGGAGTTATCGCTACTGGAAGAAACGAGGCGGTCGCCTACGGCGGAAGGAGTTCGCCACCGGCGCGAATTCCGCCTACGCGGAAGGGGGATTCAAGTTTTGTCCTATGCACGGACGAAGGCGTTCGCCTGTGCACAGGCGAAATAGGGTTAGGGAAGGCGCGAAGTCCGCCTACGCACAGGCGTTCGCCTGTGCACAGGCACTTCGGCGTCGGCGGAAAATCCGCCTTGGGCCCTAGAAATGCGCCTTGTGAGGTAGAAAGTGTACGACGCCTTCCGCGCCAGCGCAGCGCCGCGTACGTCGGAAGAGCCGCCAGAGTAATCCAACAGGTACGGACCGTGCGGACGGCACGGGTGGATGCGCTCTTGGACGGACGGAGTTGCGGCGGCGGAAGCGCCGACGGAGAGACAAGGAACGGACAGACTGGACGGAGACGGCTGACCACGGTCAACGCCTTCCGCGCCAGCGCAGCGCCGCGGACGGAATTCGCCTGCGCACAGGTGAACGCCTGTGCACAGGAGAATGTTCAAGTTCCGCGCCGGCGGAGAATCCGCCGAGGCCCCTGCCTGCGCACAGGCAGGAGTTGAATTTTTGTCCGACATGCGGACACACGCGTCAAGGCAGAAGGAGATTGGCCGAGGGACGGTACGAACGAGTGTACCGCGCAAGGCGGAAAACTCGCCTTCGGCGCTACGCCCCCATGTCCACAGGGTGACACGCTCGCGGAGTTCAAATCCGCCAATTCGAGCGTGAGAGTTTAATCGACGACGGCGGAGCGTGAAGCCGCGCGTGAGAGCGAAGACCGTTCCAGCGTACAGCCGGCGCGGCCATCAAGTGAGACGTTCTTCACGACCAAGAGCCGACCATGACCTTCGACCGGGCGGCGGAGAACGTCCCATTCTTGAATTCGCGATTCCAATCTCTTGTGCGCGCTGCGCGCATCCATCTGCTGGCTGCGGACCATTCTCGACGTCGTCACACAGGAGATTTCTTGTTGATTGAGGGAGAAGTGAGTGCGCGTGATTTGGAATTGAGAGCGATTAGAGTTTGCCGAGAGAGAAAGAAACGCGGACAGTGCGGAAGTAGAATGAGCGGGCGAGCGAACCCCAGGAACGCAATGACGAGACCGAGCAGATTGCGGATGGTGCCACTTCGCCTGCCGCAGAACGGGCTGCGCGCTTTCGAAGAGCGCTTAATAGCAAGAAAGCTCGATTTCTTGCTATGGGGATGGAATTACATCTGCGCGAATATGGTGCGCGAGTGGCTAGAGCCACAGGGACCACCCTCGCGCGGATTGCGTCCGCATGTTGACCGGTGGACAGTCCAAGATTGGGCGCAGGCGTTGGGAAGATGTGCTGGCATGCCAGGGCATCTCCTTTTCGACAGTGAGAGCATCAAGGTGACCAAGCAAGAAGAGGCGCAATTTGTGGAGCTGTTCAAGACCGGGAGGTCTACTAAGAATGGGTACAGGACCCGTGATTACAAGGATCGATTTCGCCGGACTCTGTCCGCGGCGCTGATGCAATTACTGCAGCCGCACCGCGCCTGCTACATCACATTGTGGCAGGTCTCTTTTGTGGAGTGCGTCATCGAGGGAACTCCAATTCACTGGGCGAGCATCCTGCACAGGGTGATGCGACAGCACGCGTTTGAGGAGAAGGGGGGAACTCTAAACCATCTTTCTCCTTTCCTCATCAATTTTTATCGACAGCGGAATTGTTTGACAGCGGCGGAGCTTGAACATTTTCCGCCATTGTCCATCGACCACCCTGGGAAGTATGTGCGGGAGAACGAGGTCGATACTGATGCAGAGGAGTCACCGACTTCTACCCCATCAAGACGGAGGGACGAAGGGAGACACACCCCTGCAGCGCGAGTGCCGCGGAAGCGGCGATGGAGGGAAGAGTCTGAAGAGGAGCAGCATCAAGAACCCTCTGCTCCCATTCGACCGCGGCCGCTGTGCGAGCCATACAGCCGGCCGAAGCAGAAGGCACGCAGACTGGTGTTACCAGCTAACAGTGCAGACACGGCGACGATTGCGACGGAGATAGGAAGTGCGTCGCCAGAGAGGCGAGAGGAAGCGCGGACGACCGCAGGAGCAACGGGCCACGCTGCAACCTCGTCGGGAGAGAGGCCGCCTACGGGCCAAGGGCCTCCGGAGTTACCACGTGCGATGCGGACAGATGTTCCGTTTGCGCACAGGCGAACCTCCGCGGACGGACGAGCCTCCGCGGACCGGCGAACACAAGTGGACGTGGATCTACGCTTACGCGTGGGAAGGAGCAGTCCGCCTGTGCACAGAACACCTCCGCACGTGCCGCCTGTGCACAGGCAAGAATCACCCCCGTTCCAACGCAGGAAGGGGAAGGAGCCGGCGGAAGAACCGCCTACGAGACACCGGCCCACGGGGCCAGACCCTCCGGCGCACCACGCGCCTCAATTTGCGCCTTCGGCGCCAGGGCCTTCGAGCCGAGGAGATACGAGCAGAGAGCGTGCGGAGGCTGCACCATCGGCGGGAAGTCCGCCGATAGATGCGCCTTCGGCGGTAGGGCCTATAGGCCAAGGAACATCGGGCGTGCGGCCCCCGGCCATGTCGCCTTCGGCGATAGATGTCCGCGGCGCTACGCCTGCGGCGAACAAGGCGCCGGCAAATGCGCCTGCGCACGGGCCGAGCACAGCCCCCACGGACCGATCAAGGGAGCAGCAGACAGAGGAGCGGAGTGACTGTCCGCGGGATGAAATCTCGATGCGCGATGCGCAATCCAACCCCGCGCAGCCACCCTCCGCTCAAACGCCTTCGGCGACGGACGACGGCGACAGAGAGAATGCGGTAGGCAATCAACCAGCGAGCGACGGGGATGCCGCTCGGATACATTCGCCTTCCGCCTTAGACATTTTGGCGACGAGCAGCGAGGCTGCAGCCGTGCCTTCGCAGGCAGCACACGTCGAGGACGTGCAGCCCCACTCGGGGCAGTCGCCGACACAATCAATGGCGACTGAAATTCTCCACTCGGATGATGACGACGGAGGCTCCACGGAAGAAATGTCAGGAGCAGAAGACACCGAGGAGGAGGAGGAGGAAATTGTTGGAGCGCCGGCGGCGGCGCTCTCTGAGCAGGTGATTCCGTTGCTGCGGTACTTGGATCGCAAGGTCGATAAATACGCCGACCCACTCCAGCCGGGATCTTACATCGAGTTAGTGCGCAGGCGGACTCGCACTAAAGTCCACACCAGCAAGCTATTAGCTAGAGTGGACCAGGAGTTGAGGGACTTGAAGGAGAAGCATGAGTGCTTGTGGGGACAGTACAAGCTTAATCAGAAATTCTACAAGCACTCCGAGAAGATGAAGGATGAGAAACTGGGCGAGCTCACCAAGGAGCAGGTGAAGGTCAAGGAAGCACTCGATTCTGAGCAGGCCCAGAATCGGATTTTGTCAGAGGAGCTCGTGCGACAGACGAGGTTGTTGGAACAATGTCAGCTCGCACGGCAGGCGGATGAAGAATTAATCCCAGTTTGCAGTCAGAGTGTGGCGAATTGAGAGCGCAACGTGCTGAAGCCGAATCGCAATTAGTGACGATTGAAGAGGATCGCAGGAAGGAGGCGGATCGCACGAAGGTGGAGACGGCGAGGCGAGTCGCCCACTGTCTCAAGGGCTACGCCCACTGGGAAGTGAAGGCGCAGGAGAAACTCACACTGCGTGAGTTTGAATTGCGCGCAGCCGGGTTGTTGTCAGGCGACAGTAGGAGTCGGCGGAAGGTAGCGAAGAAGCTCGAGGCCTTTCTGTCGAAGGCACAGGATACCATGTCCGCCCTCGAGGGGGAGGTGTCCGCGGCGTTGCAGAGGTTGGGACTGCGTAGTCGAGCGGAAGAGTGGCAGGGTAGGGAGTTAGTGCGCGGCAGTCGGCCGCGCAGGAGACGTAGTACAGGTTCCGCGGAGTGTAGTGTAGCGTGGTTCCGTGCAGGCGTGTAGCGTAGTGCAGTGTAGTGCTAGGTAGGACTTAGAAGGTATAAAATAGTTCCAGGCGTTTTGCCTGGGGTTCTTTCCCATCAGAAGTGCAGATCAGGAACCCATTTCCTTTGCGTGTTTGTGTCCTTGAGTTCTGTCACCACGCACGAGGAGTTACAACTTAGCGTTCCGCATTTTGTAGCTGAAGGCCTTCGGCCGAATGTTCAGAGCTAGTCCATTGGTTAGAGACTTGAGTAGTTCGGATCTGCACCCGCGGGTGACTGCCGATGCTCAGAGCCAGTGACTAGTTAGATACTTGAACAGTTTTGCCCCTACACCTTCGAGTGTTCCTTTCTGATTGTACTCCCTTGGGATTTTTCCCCTGAATGCCAAAGTGAAGTTTTGCTACTTCGTGTAAGCCTTGGTTGTAAATTCAGGTTACGCTGCAGCAGGTGCCTTGAGGGTAACCCCTGTAGTATTTCTGGGAATGACAAGTGCCTGAGAATTCAAACTCTTCAATAGACTGTTGTTGTGTTACTGGAATGTTTCACAGTGAGTCCTTCAGTGCGGACCTGTGTTCTCTACGCGTTTTGTGAGTTGAGAGTGTTGTTCACCGCGTAGGAGTGACTTCGATCCGAAGTAGGCAGTCCAAACCGGGTTTCCTACACTAGCAGCAAGCTAGTGGAAGTGTTGTAAAAGCCGGAGTTGGAAGTCACTGCCCGCAGCTTTGCCGAGTGTACTCTTGAGAGACTTTCCCCCTGAAATCTTGAAGTAGAGGTCCTAACGGATCTCTGGGTTGTGTTTCTGTAGTTTCAGGTGTGTGTGTGTGTGTGTGTGTTACGCTGCACTGTGCGACCTCCGAGTGCGCTCCGAGTGGACACTTGCAGTATTTCTGGGAGTGACAGTCGCCTGAGAATTCAAACTCCTCAATAGTCTGTTAAAACGTGACACTTTGTACCCTGTGTGTTCCTCTGTCCCTGTGGGTTCGACCTTTCTACCACTATATTGCAGTTTTAGCCTTTAGTGGGTTATTACAACACCTTGACGCTCTCACTATCAAAGAGGAGGTGCCCTGGCATGCCGGCACACCTCTCCAATGCCTGCGCCCAATCTTGGACCGTTCACCGATCGACATGCGGCTGCAATCCGCGCGTAGGTGGTCCCTGTGGCTCTAGCCACTCGCGCACCATATCCACACAGATGTAGTTCCATCCCCATAGCAAGAAATCGAGCTTTCTTGCTATCAGGCGCTCCTCGAAAGCGCGCAGCCCGTTTTGTGGCAGTCGGAGCGGCAGCATCCGCAATCGGCCCAGTCTCGTCATTGCGTTCTTGGAGTTCGACTTCTCGCTAATTCTCCTTCTGCTCCGCTCGAGCTCCTTGCTTCCTCGGCAAACTCTAATCTCCCTCAATTCCAAATCACGCGCACTCACTTCTCTCTCAATCACCAAGAAATCCTCTGCGCGGCGGTGTCGGGAATGCTTAGCAGCTAGCAGATGGACGCGCGCAGCTCGCACTAGAGAATGGAATCGCGAATTCAAGAATGGGACGCTCTCCGTCTC
Organism: Marchantia polymorpha subsp. ruderalis; assembly: GCA_037833965.1. Lineage (NCBI taxonomy): Eukaryota > Viridiplantae > Streptophyta > Marchantiopsida > Marchantiales > Marchantiaceae > Marchantia > Marchantia polymorpha. The sequence continues at coordinate 4,544,721 of AP031357.1, forward strand.
CCGGTCGAAGGTCATGGTCGGCTCTTGCTCGTGAAGGACGACTCAATTGATGGCCGCGCCGGCTCTACGCTAAAACGGTCTCCGCTCTCACACGCGGCTTCACGCTCCGCTGACGCCGATTTAACTCTCACGCTCGAATTGGCGAATTTGAACTCCGAGAGCGTACTACGCCGCGAACATGGGTGCGCAGCGCCGAAGGCGGATATTCCGCCTTGCGCGGTACACTCGTTCGTACCGCTCCTCAGCCAATCCTCCTCTGCCTCGGCGCTTGTCCGCACGTCGGACAAAAGTTCAACTCCCGCCTGTGCGCAGGTGGACTCCTCGGCGGATTCTCCGCCAGGGCGGAACTTCACCCGCCTGTGCACAGGCGCTCGCCTGTGCGCAGGCGAAGTCCGTCCGCGTCGATGCGCTGGCGCGGAAGGCGTTGACCACGGTCAACCGACTCCGTCCAGACTGTCCGTTCCTTGTCTCTCCGTCGGCGCTCTCGCCGCCGCAACTTCGTCCGACCAAGAGCGCATCCATCCGTCCCGTCCGTACAGTCCGTACGGTCCGTATGGATTTTACTATTCTGGCGGCTCCTTGCTCGTCCGCGCCGTTGCGCTGGCGCAGAAGGCGCCGTACAATTTCTACCTCCCAAGGCGCATTTCTAGGGCCCAAGGCGGATTTCCCGCCGACGCCGAAGCGCTTGTGCACAGGCGGACGCATGTGCGTAGGCGAACTTTGCGCCTACATTCAAACCCTATTTCGCCTGTGCGCAGGCAAACTTCCTTCGTCCGCGCATAGGACAAAACATCTTCGCCTGTGCACAGGCGGAAAACTGAGTATCTTACAACCCTCATAACTCCCGGAGTCCTCATCCGTTTGTGGCGTTCTTGGGCTCGTTAGAATCAGCGCGTCGAGCTCTTTCCAACGAGACCCTAACTAAGTCAAGACGTTCGGGTGTTGACCTACATATGAAGGATTTCCCTACCGCCGCGGACGCAGCGCCGAAGGCGGATTTTGTGCCTTGCGCCGTAGGGATCATACCTTCAGAGCTCGCAGGTAGGGTGGTGCCCTTCCTTGACGCTGCACCCAACTCCTAGATTCTACGAGGTCCCTCGAAAATCTCTGTGATCTTCCGAATTCACTCTATTTTGATGCACCGAAGGCTATTTACATTGCTGCCTTGGTACAGTTTTCCAAAAATGTTTTAATTTCCTCAAAATTACCAAAAGTGGGGTACCACATGCTCCCCTCCTCAATTGTGAGCGCCCACGCGAACACTCACATGTGGTATTTCTTCAACCGCCACCCATTCACTCGGGTGCCTAGTAAATCGCCGGCCAGGTCCGCAAGTTGGATGGATCCATTCGAGAAGATTTCGACAACCCTGTAAGGTCCCATCCATCTTAGGTGCAGTTTGCCTGGAAATCTGGCATGCCTGCTGTCGTAGAGAAGTGCCAAATCACCCTTCTGCAGGAGTACAGGTTTGATCTTCTTATTGTATCTCTCCTTCCGGCGGAGCTGAATTCTCCTGGTGCGCTCCTCGGCTTCTCGTCTCCTTTCTTCCAGCAGCATGACTTCATGTAATCTGTAGAGCTGACTCTCCTCTGCACTCATCCTCTGTAAATCCAACGTTCGTTGGGTGGGTACTTTGAACTCGATCGGGAGGATCGGGTGCTAACCATACACCAGAAAGTATGGTGTCTGTTTAATCGTAATTTTCTCAGCTGTCCGGTATGCCCATTGAGCGGCTGCTAACTTCGTATCCCAGTTGTAAGCGTGGTTTACCGTGACTTTGAGTAGTATTTTACACAACAGACCATTGTACTTCTCCGTCAATCCATTCGCCTTGGGATTGTATGGGGTAGTCTTCCGGTGCTTGATGTGGAAATACTGTGTCAGATCTTCGATGATCTGGTTCAGAAAATGCGTGCCCCGGTCGCTGACTAGCTCTAAGGGACACCCGTAGCGCGTGATGATCGACTCGAACAAGAAGGCTGCCACTGTGTAATAACCCACTAAAGGCTAAAACTGCAATATAGTGGTAGAAAGGTCGAACCCACAGGGACAGAGGAACACACAGGGTACAAAGTGTCACGTTTAACAGACTATTGAGGAGTTTGAATTCTCAGGCCACTATCACTCCCAGAAGTACTGCAAGTGTCCACTCGGAGCGCACTCGGAGGTCGCACAGTGCAGCGTAACACACACACACACACACACACACCTGAAACTACAGAAACACAACCCAGAGATCTGTTAGGACCTCTACTCAAGATTTCAGGGGGAAAGTCTCTCAAGAGTGCACTCAGCGAAGCTGCGGGTAGTGACTCCCAACTCCGGCTTTTACAACACTTCCACTAGCTTGCTGCTCGTGTAGGAAACCCGGGTTGGACTGCCTACTTCGGATCGAAGTCACTCATACGCGGTGAACAACACTCTCAACTCACAAAACACGCAGGGAACACAGGTCCGCACCGAAGGACTCACTGAGAAACATTCCAGTAACACAATAACAGTCTATTGAAGAGTTTGAATTCTTAGGCACTTGTCATTCCCAGAAATACTACAGGGGTTACCCTGAAGGCACCTCAGAGTAACGGAATCACCTGCTCAGAGAGCGCTGTCGCCGGCGCTCCAACAATTTCCTCCTCCTCCTCCTCGGTATCCACTGCTCCCGACATTGCTTCGGTGGAGCCTCCGTTGTCATCATCCGAGTTGAGGATTTCAGTCGCCATTGATTGTGTTGGCGACTGTCCCGAGTGGGGCTGCACGTCGTCGACGTGTGCTGCCTGCGAAGGCACCGCTGCAGCCTCGCTGCTCTTCGCCAAAATGTCTAAGGCGGTGGGCGAATGTGGCCGTGCTACATCCCCGTTGTAATAACCCACTAAAGGCTAAAACTGCAATATAGTGGTAGAAAGGTCGAACCCACAGGGACAGAGGAACACACAGGGTACAAAGTGTCACGTTTTAACAGACTATTGAGGAGTTTGAATTCTCAGGCAACTGTCACTCCCAGAAATACTGCAAGTGTCCACTCGGAGCGCACTCGGAGGTCGCACAGTGCAGCGTAACACACACACACACACACCTGAAACTACAGAAACACAACCCAGAGATCCGTTAGGACCTCTACTTCAAGATTTCAGGGGGAAAGTCTCTCAAGAGTACACTCTACGAAGCTGCGGGTAGTGACTTCCAACTCCGGCTTTTACAACACTTCCACTAGCTTGCTGCTAGTGTAGGAAACCCGGTTTGGACTGCCTACTTCGGATCGAAGTCACTCCTACGCGGTGAACAACACTCTCAACTCACAAAACGCGCAGAGAACACAGGTCCGCACTGAAGGACTCACTGAGAAACATTCCAGTAACACAACAACAGTCTATTGAAGAGTTTGAATTCTCAGGCACTTGTCATTCCCAGAACTACTACAAAGGTTACCCTCAAGGCACCTGCTGCAGCGTAACCTGAATTTACAACCAAGGCTTACACGAAGTAGCAAAACTTCACTTTGGCATTCAGGGGAAAAATCCCAAGGGAGTACAATCAGAAAGAAACACTCAAAGGTGTAGGGGCGAAACTGTTCAAGTATCTAACTAGTCACTGGCTCTGAGCATCGGCAGTCACCCGCAGGTACAGATCCGAACTACTCAAGTCTCTAACCAATGTACTAGCTCTGAACATTCGGCCGAAGGCCTTCAGCTACAAAATGCGGAACGCTAAGTTGTAACTCCTCGTGCGTGGTGACTATAATAACCCACTAAAGGCTAAAACTGCAATATAGTGGTAGAAAGGTCGAACCCACAGGGACAGAGGAACACACAGGGTACAAAGTGTCACGTTTAACAGACTATTGATGAGTTTGAATTCTCAGGCGACTGTCACTCCCAGAAATACTGCAAGTGTCCACTCGGAGCGCACTCGGAGGTCGCACAGTGCAGCGTAACACACACACACACACACACACACACCTGAAACTACAGAAACACAACCCAGAGATCCGTTAGGACCTCTACTCAAGATTTCAGGGGGGGAAAGTCTCTCGCGAGCACACTCGGCGAAGCTGCGGGTAGTGACTTCCAACTCCGGCTTTTACAACACTTCCACTAGCTTGCTGCTAGTGTAGGAAACCCGGTTTGGACTGCCTACTTCGGATCGAAGTCACTCATACGCGGTGAACAACACTCTCAACTCACAAAACGCGCAGAGAACACAGGTCTGCACTGAAGGACTCACTGAGAAACATTCCAGTAACACAACAACAGTCTATTGAAGAGTTTGAATTCTCAGGCACTTGTCATTCCCAGAAATACTACAGGGGTTACCCTCAAGGCACCTGCTGCAGCGTAACCTGAATTTACAACCAAGGCTTACACGAAGTAGCAAAACTTCACTTTGGCATTCAGGGGAAAAATCCCAAGGGAGTACAATCAGAAAGAAACACTCGAAGCTGTAGGGGCGAAACTGTTCAAGTATCTAACTAGTCACTGGCTCTGAGCATCGGCAGTCACCCGCAGGTACAGATCCGAACTACTCAAGTCTCTAACCAATGTACTAGCTCTGAACATTCGGCCGAAGGCCTTCAGCTACAAAATGCGGAACGCTAAGTTGTAACTCCTCGTGCGTGGTGACAGAACTCAAGGACACAAACACGCAAAGGAAATGGGTTCCTGATCTGCACTTCTGATGGGAAAGAACCCCAGGCAAAACGCCTGGAACTATTTTATACCTTCTAAGTCCTACCCAGCACTACACTGCACTACGCTACACGCCTGCACGGAACCACGCTACACTACACTCCGCGGAACCTGTACTACGCCTCCTGCGCGGCCGACTGCCGCGCACTAACTCCCTACCCTGCCACTCTTCCGCTCGACTACGCAGTCCCAACCGCTGCAACGCCGCGGACACCTCCCCCTCGAGGGCGGACATGGTATCCTGTGCCTTCGACAGAAAGGCCTCGAGCTTCTTCGCTACCTTCCGCCGACTCCTACTGTCGCCTGACAACAACCCGGCTGCGCGCAATTCAAACTCACGCAGTGTGAGTTTCTCCTGCGCCTTCACTTCCCAGTGGGCGTAGCCCTTGAGACAGTGGGCGACTCGCCTCGCCGTCTCCACCTTCGTGCGATCCGCCTCCTTCCTGCGATCCTCTTCAATCGTCACTAATTGCGATTCGGCTTCGGCACGTTGCGCTCTCAATTCGCCACACTCTGACTGTAACCTGCGGATTAACTCTTCATCCGCCTGCCGTGCGAGCTGACATTGTTCCAACAACCGCGTCTGTCACACGAGCTCCTCTGACAAAATCCGATTCTGGGCCTGCTCAGAGTTGAGTGCTTCCTTGACCTTCACCTGCTCCTTGGTGAGCTCGCCCAGTTTCTCATCCTTCATCTTCTCGGAGTGCTTGTAGAATTTCTGATTAAGCTTGTACTGTCCCCACAAGCACTCATGCTTCTCCTTCAAGTCCCTCAACTCCTGGTCCACTCTAGCTAATAGCTTGCTGGTGTGGACTTTAGTGCGAGTCCGCCTGCGCACTAACTCGATGTAAGATCCCGGCTGAAGTGGGTCGGCGTATTTATCGACCTTGCGATCCAAGTACCGCAGCAACGGAATCACCTGCTCAGAGAGCGCCGCCGCCGGCGCTCCAACAATTTCCTCCTCCTCCTCCTCGGTGTCTTCTGCTCCTGACATTTCTTCCGTGGAGCCTCCGTCGTCATCATCCGAGTGGAGAATTTCAGTCGCCATTGATTGCGTCGGCGACTGCCCCGAGTGGGGCTGCACGTCCTCGACGTGTGCTGCCTGCGAAGGCACGGCTGCGGCCTCGCTGCTCGTCGCCAAAATGTCTAAGGCGGAAGGCGAATGTATCCGAGCGGCATCCCCGTCGCTCGCTGGTTGATTGCCCACCGCATTCTCTCTGTCTCTGTCGTTCGTCGTCGAAGGCGATTGAGCGGAAGGTGGCTGCGCGGGGTTGGATTGCGCATCGCGCATCGAGATTTCATCCCGCGGACAGTCACTCCGCTCCTCCGTCTGCTGCTCCCTTGATCGGTCCGTGGGGGCTGTGCCCGGCCCATGCGCAGGCGCATTTGCTGGCGCCTTGTCCGCCGCAGGCGTAGCGCCGCGGACATCTATCGCCGAAGGCGACATGGCCGGGGGCCGCACGCCCGATGTTCCTTGGCCTATAGGCCCTACCGCCGAAGGCGCATCTATCGGCGGACTTCCCACCGATGGTGCGGCCTCCGCACGCTCTCTGCTCGTATCTCCTCGGCTCGAAGGCCCTGGCGCCGAAGGCGCGAATTGCGGCGCGTGGTGCGCCGGAGGGTCTGGCCCCGAGGGCCGGTGTCTCGTAGGCGGTTCTTCCGCCGGCTCCTTCCCCTTCCTACGTTGGAACGGGGGTGATTCTTGCCTGTGCACAGGCGGCACGTGTGGAGGTGTCCTGTTCACAGGCGACCTGTGCACAGGCGACCTGTGCACAGGTGAGCGCCTGTGCACAGGCGGACTGCTCCTTCCCACGCGTAAGCGTAGATCCACGTCCACTTGTGTTCGCCGATCCGCGGAGGCTCGTCCGTCCGCGGAGGTTCGCCTGTGCGCAAACGGAACGTCTGTCCGCATCGCACGTGGTAACTCCGGAGGCCCTTGGCCCGTAGGCGGCCTCTCTCCCGACGAGGTTGCAGCGTGGCCCGTCGCTCCTGCGGTCGTCCGCGCTTCTTCTCGCCTCTCTGGCGACGCACTTCCTATCTCCGTTGCAATTGTCGCCGTGTCTGCACTGTCAGCTGGTAACACCAGTCTGCGTGCCTTCTGCTTCGGCCGGCTGTATGGCTCGCACAGCGGCCGCGGTCGAATGGGAGCAGATGGTTCTTGATGCTGCTCCTCTTCGGACTCTTCCCTCCATCGCCGCTTCCGCGGCACTCGTGCTGCAGGAGTGTGTCTCCCTTCATCCCTCCGTCTTGATGGGGTAGAAGTCGGTGACTCCTCCGCATCAGTGTCGACCTCGTTCTCCCGCACATACTTCCCGGGATGGTCGATGGACATTGGTGGAAAATGTTCAAGCTCCGCCGCTGTCAAACAATTCCGCTGTCGATAAAAATTGATGAGGAAAGGAGAAAGATGGTTTAGAGTTCCCCCCTTCTCCTCAAACGCGTGCTGTCGCATCACCCTGTGCAGGATGCTCGCCCAGTGAATTGGAGTTCCCTCGATGACGCACTCCACAAAAGAGACCTGCCACAATGTGATGTAGCAGGCACGGTGCGGCTCCAGTAATTGCATCAGCGCCGCGGACAAAGTCCGGCGAAATCGATCTTTGTAATCACGGGTCCTGTACCCATTCTTGGTAGACCTCCCGGTCTTGAACAGCTCCACAAATTGCGCTTCTTCTTGCTTGGTCACCTTGATGCTCTCGCTGTCGAAAAGGAGATGCCCTGGCATGCCAGCACATCTTCCCAACGCCTGCGCCCAATCTTGGACTGTCCACCGGTCAACATGCGGACGCAATCCGCGCGAGGGTGGTCCCTGTGGCTCTAGCCACTCGCGCACCATATTCGCGCAGATGTAATTCCATCCCCATAGCAAGAAATCGAGCTTTCTTGCTATTAAGCGCTCTTCGAAAGCGCGCAGCCCGTTCTGCGGCAGGCGAAGTGGCACCATCCGCAATCTGCTCGGTCTCGTCATTGCGTTCCTGGGGTTCGCTCGCCCGCTCATTCTACTTCCGCACTGTCCGCGTTTCTTTCTCTCTCGGCAAACTCTAATCGCTCTCAATTCCAAATCACGCGCACTCACTTCTCCCTCAATCAACAAGAAATCTCCTGTGTGACGACGTCGAGAATGGTCCGCAGCCAGCAGATGGATGCGCGCAACGCGCACAAGAGATTGGAATCGCGAATTCAAGAATGGGACGCTCTCCGCCGCCCGGTCGAAGGTCATGGTCGGCTCTTGGTCGTGAAGAACGTCTCACTTGATGGCCGCGCCGGCTGTACGCTGGAACGGTCTTCGCTCTCACGCGCGGCTTCACGCTCCGCCGTCGTCGATTAAACTCTCACGCTCGAATTGGCGGATTTGAACTCCGCGAGCGTGTCACCCTCCGGACATGGGGGCGTAGCGCCGAAGGCGAGTTTTCCGCCTTGCGCGGTACACTTGTTCGTACCGCCCCTCGGCCAATCTCCTTCTGCCTTGACGCGTGTGTCCGCATGTCGGACAAAAATTCAACTCCTGCCTGTGCGCAGGCAGGGGCCTCGGCGGATTCTCCGCCGGCGCTGAACTTGAACATCCTCCTGTGCACAGGCGTTCACCTGTGCGCAGGTGAATTCCGTCCGCGGCGCTGCGCTGGCGCGGAAGGCGTTGACCGTGGTCAGCCGTCTCCGTCCAGTCTGTCCGTTCCTTGTCTCTCCGTCGGCGCTTCCGCCGCCGCAACTCCGTCCGTCCAAGAGCGCATCCACCCGTGCCGTCCGCACGGTCCGTACCTGTTGGATTACGCTGGCGGCTCTTCCGACGTACGCGGCGCTGCGCTGGCGCGGAAGGCGCCGTACACTTTCTACCTCACAAGGCGCATTTCTAGGGCCCAAGGCGAATTTTCCGCCGACGCCGAAGTGCCTGTGCACAGGCGAACGCCTGTGCGTAGGCGGACTTCGCGCCTTCCCTAACCCTACTTCGCCTGTGCACAGGCGAACGCCTTCGTCCGCGGATAGGACAAAACTTGATTCCGCCTTCCGCGTAGGCGGAATTCGCGCCGGTGGCGAACTCCTTCCGCCGTAGGCGACCGCCTCCGTTTCTTCCAGTAGCGATAACTCCCTAAGTCCTCGTCCGTTCCAAGCGTTCTTGGGCTCGTTAGAATCAGCGCGTCGAGCTCTTTCCAACGGGACCCTAACTTGGTCAAGGCGCCCGAGGGTTTACCTAATTACGGGGGGTTTCCCTACAGCCGCGGACGCAACCTCCGAAGGCGGGTTTTGCGCCTTGCGCCGTAGAGATCCTAACTGCGGAGCTCGCAGGGAGGGTGGTGCCTGTGCTTGCTGCGGCACCCCAAATCCCAGATTCTACAAGATCCCTCGAGAATCCCCGCGATCTTCCGGATGCACTCTGTTTTGATGTACCGAAGGCTATTTACAATGCTTCCAGGGTACAGTTTTCCAAAAATGTTTTAATTTCCTCAAGATTGCCAAAAGTGGGGTACCACAGTGACAGAACTCAAGGACACAAACACGCAAAGGAAATGGGTTCCTGATCTGCACTTCTGATGGGAAAGAACCCCAGGCAAAACGCCTGGAACTATTTTATACCTTCTAAGTCCTAACTAGCACTACACTGCACTATGCTACACGCCTGCACGGGACCACGCTACACTACACTCCGCGGAACCTGTGCTACGTCTCCTGCGCGGCGGACTGCCGCGCACTAACTCCCTACCATGCTAGTCTTTCGCTCGACTGCGCAGTCCCAATCGCTGCAACGCCGCGGACACCTCCACTTCGAGGGCGGACATGGTATCCTGCGCCTTCGACAGAAAAGCATCGAGCTTCTTTGCTACCTTCCGCCGACTCCTACTGTCGCCTGACAACAACCCGGCTGCGCGAAGTTCAAACTCACGCAGTGTGAGTTTCTCCTGCGCCGCCACTTCCCAGTGGGCGTAGCCCTTGAGACAGTGGGCGACACGCCTCGCCGTCTCCACCTTTGTGCGATCTGCCTCCTTCCTGCGATCCTCTTCAACTATCACTAATTGCGATTCGGCCTCAGCACGTTGCGCTCTCAATTCGCCACACTCTGACTGTAGCCTGCGGATTACCTCCTCATCCGCCTGCCGTGCGAGCTGACATTGTTCCAACAACCGCGTCTGTCGCACGAGCTCCTCTGACAAAATCCGATTCTGGGCCTGCTCAGAAATTAGTGCTTCTGTGACCTTCACCTGCTCCTTGGTGAGCTCTTCCAGTTTCCCATCCCTCACCTTCTCGGAGTACTTGTAGAATTTCTGATTAAGTTTATACTGACCCCACAAGCATTCATGCTTCTCCTTCAATTCCCTCAACTCCTGGTCCACTCTAGCTAATAGCTTGCTGGTGTGGACTTTAGTGCGAGTCCGCCTGCGCACTAACTCGATGTAAGATCCCGGCTTAAGTGGGTCGGCGTATTTATCGACTTTGCGATCCAAGTACCTCAGCAACGGAATCACCTGCTCAGAGAGCGCCGCCGCCGGCGCTCCAACAATTTCCTCCTCCTCCTCCTCGGTGTCCTCTGCTCCTGACATTTCTTCGGTGGAGCCTCCGTCGTCATCATCCGAGTGGAGAATTTCAGTCGCCATTGATTGCGTCGGCGACTGACCCGAGTGGGGCTGCACGTTGTCGACGTGTGCTGCCTGCGAAGGCACGGCTGCAGCCGCGCTGCTCTTCGCCAAAATGTCTAAGGCGGTAGGCGAATGTGCATGTGCGGCATTCCCGCCGCTCGCTTGTTAGTCGTCTACCGTGTCCTCTCTGCCGCCGACGCCCGCCGCCGAAGGCGATCGAGCGGAGGGTGGCTGCGCGGGGTTTGATTGCGCATCGCGCATCGAAATTTCATCCCGCGGACAGTCACTCCGCTCCTCCGTCTGTTGCTGCTCCCTTGATCGGTCCGCGGGGGCTGTGCTTGGCCTGTGCGCAGGCGCAAATGCCGGCGCCTTGTCCGCCGCAGGCGTAGCGCCGCGGACGTCCATCGCCAAAGGCGACATGGCCGGGGGCCGCTCGCCCGATGTCCCTTGGCCCTGAGGCCCTACTGCCGAAGGCGCATCTACCGGCGGATTACCCGTCGATAGTGTGGCCTCCGCACACTCCCTGCTCGTATCTCCTCGGCTCGAAGGCCCTGGCGCCGAAGGCGCAAATTGCGGCGCGTGGTGCGCCGGAGGGTCTGGCCCCGAGGGCCGGTGTCTCGTAGGCGGCTCTTCCGCCGGCTCCTTCCCCTTCCTACGTTGGAACGGGGGTGATTCCTGCCTGTGCACAGGCGGCACGTGTGGAGGTGACCTGTGCACAGGCGAGCGCCTGTGCACAGGCGGACTGCTCCTTCCCACGCGTAAGCGTAGATCTACGTCCACTTGTGATCGTCTGTCCGCGGAGGCTCGTCCGTCCGCGGAGTCTCGTCTGTGCGCAAACGGAACACCTATCCGCAACGCACGTGGTAACTCCGGAGGCCCTTGGCCCGTAGGCGGCCTCACGCCCGTCGAGGCTGCAGTGTGGTCCGTTGCTCCTGCGGTCGTCCGCGCTTCCTCATGCTTCTCTGGCGACGCACTTCCTTTCTCCGTCGCAATCGTCGCCGTGTCCGCATTGTTGGCTGGTAACACCAGTCTGCGTGCCTTCTGCTTCGGCCGGCTGTATGACTCGTACAACGGCCGCGGTCGAATGGGAGCAGAGGGTTCTTGATGCTGCTCCTCTTCGGACTCTTCTCTCCATCGCCGCTTCCGCGGCACTCGTGCTGCAGGAGTGTTTCTCCCTTCGTCCCTCCGCCTTGATGGGGTAGAAGTCGGTGACTCCTCTGCATCAGTGTCGACCTCATTCTCCCGCACATACTTCCCGGGATGGTCGACGGACAACGGCGGAAAATGCTCAAGCTCCGCTGCTGTCAAACAATTCCGCTGTCGATAAAAATTGATGAGGAAAGGAGAGAGATGGTTTAGAGTCCCCCCCTTCTCCTCAAAAGCGTGCTGTCGCATCACCCTGTGCAGGATGCTCACCCAGTGAATTGGAGTTCCCTCGATGACGCACTCCACAAAAGAGACCTGCCACAATGTGATGTAGCAGGCGCGGTGTGGCTGCAGTAATTGCATCAGCGCCGCGGACAAAGTCCGGCGAAATCGATCCTTGTAATCACGGGTCCTGTACCCATTCTTAGTAGACCTCCCGGTCTTGAACAGCTCCACAAATTGCGCCTCTTCCTGCTTGGTCACCTTGATGCTCTCACTGTCGAAGAGGAGATGCCCTGGCATGCCGGCACATCTTCCCAATGCCTGCGCCCAATCTTGGACTGTCCACCGATCAATATGCGGACGCAATCCGCGCGAGGGTGGTCCCTGTGGCTCTAGCCACTCGCGCACCATATCCGCACAGATGTAGTTCCATCCCCATAGCAAGAAATCGAGCTTTCTTGCTATTAAGCGCTCCTCGAAAGCGCGCAGCCCGTTCTGTGGTAGGCGAAGCGGCAGCATCCGCAATCTGCCCGGTCTCGTCATTGCGTTCCTGGAGTTCGCTCGCCCGCTCATTCTACTTCCGCACCGCTCGAGCTCCTTTCTCTCTCGGCAAACTCTAATCGCCCTCAATTCCAAATCACGCGCACTCACTTCTCCCTCAATCACCAAGAAATCCCCCGTGCGGCGACGTCGAGAATGTTTAGCAGCCAGCAGATGGACGCGCGCAGCGCGCACAAGAGATTGGAATCGCGAATTCAAGAATGGGACGCTCTCCGCCGCCCGGTCGAAGGTCATGGTCGGCTCTTGCTCGTGGAGGACGTCTCACTTGATGGCCGCGCCGGCTCTACGCTGGAACGGTCTCCGCTCTCACGCGCGGCTTCACGCTCCGCCGTCGCCGATTAAACTCTCACGCTTGAATTGGCGGATTTGAACTCCGCGAGCGTATTAACCCGCGGACATGGGAGCGCAGCGCCGAAGGCGAGTTTTCCGCCTTGCGCGGTACACTTGTTCGTACCGCCCCTCGGCCAATCCCCTTCTGCCTCGACGCGTGTGTCCGCACGTCGGACAAAAGTTCAACTCCTGCCTGTGCGCAGGCAGACTCCTCGGCGGATTCTCCGCCGGCGGATTCTCCGCCGGCGCGGAACTTCATCCTCCTGTGCACAGGCGACCTGTGCACAGGCGACCTGTGCGCAGGCGAATTCCGTCCGCGGCGTTGCGCTGGCGCGGAAGGCGTTGACCGTGGTCAGCCGTCTCCGATTAGACTGTCCGTTCCTTGTCTCTTCGTCGGCGCTTCCGCCGCCGCAACTCCGTCCGTCCAAGAGCGCATCCACCCGTCCCGTCCGCATGGTCCGTACGGATTTGATTACTCTGGCGGCTCCTTGCTCGTCCGCGGCGCCGCGCTGGCGCAGAAGGCGCCGTACACTTTCTACCTCACAAGGCGCATTTCTAGGGCCCAAGGCGGATTTTCCGCCGACGCCGAAGCGCCTGTGCACAGGCGAACGCCTGTGCGTAGGCGGACTTCGCGCCTCCCCAAACCCTACTTCGCCTGTGCACAGGCGAACTTCCTTCGTTCGCGCATAGGACAAAACTTGATTCCCCCTTCCGCGTAGGCGGAATTCCCGCCGGTGGCGAACTCCTTCCGCCGAAGGCGAACGTCTACGTATCTTCCAATAGTGATAACTCCCTAAGTCCTCATCCGTTCCAAGCGTTCTTGGACTCGTTGGAATCAGTGCGTCGAGCTCTTTCCAACGAGACCCTAACTCGGTCAAGGCGCCCGAGGGTTGACCTAATTATGAAGGATTTCCCTACCGCCGCGGACGCAACCTCCGAAGGCGGATTTTGCGCCTTGCGTCGCAGGGATCCTAACTGCAGAGCTCGCAGGGAAGGTGGTGCCCATCCTTACTGCTGCACCCCAAATCCTAGATTCTACAAGATCCCTCGAGAATCCCCGCGATCTTCCGGATTCACTCTGTTTTGATGTACCGAAGGCTATTTACAATGCTGCCAGGGTACAGTTTTTTCCAAAAATGTTTTAATTTCCTCAAAATTACCAAAAGTGGGGTACCACATGCTCCCCTCCTCAATTGTGAGCGCCCACGCGAACACTCACATGTGGTATTTCTTCAACCGCCACCCGTTCACTCGGGTGCCTAACAAATCGCCGGCCAGGTCCGCAAGTTGGATGGATCCATTCGAGAAGACTTCGACAACCCTGTAAGGTCCCATCCATCTTAGGTGCAGTTTTCCTGGGAATCTGGCATGCTTGCTGTCGTAGAGCAACGCCAAATCACCCGCCTGCAGGAGTACAGGTTTGATCTTTTTATCGTATCTCTCCTTCCGGCGGAGCTGGATTTTCCTGGTGCGATCTTCGGCGTCTCGTCTCCTCTCATCCAGCAGCGTGACCTCCTGTAACCTGTAGAGCTGACTCTCCTCTGCGCCCATCCTCTGCAAATCCAACGTTTGTTGGGTGGGTACTTCAAACTCGATCGGGAGGATCGGGTGTTGCCCATACACCAGAAAGTATGGTGTCTGTTTGGTCGTGATCTTCTCAGCTGTCCGGTACGCCCATAGAGCGGCTGCTAGCTTCGTATCCCAGTCGTGAGCGTGATTCACCGTGACCTTGAGTAGTATTTTACACAGCAGACCATTGGACTTCTCCGTCAGTCCATTCGCCTTGGGATTGTATGGAGTAGTCTTCCGGTGCTTGATGTGGAAATACCGTGTCAGATCTTCGATGATCTGATTTAGAAAATGCGTGCCCCGGTCGCTGACTAGCTCTAAGGGACATCCGTAGCGTGTGATAATCGACTCAAACAAGAAGGCTGCCACTGTGGCAGCATCATCCCTTCTGGTGGCCCTGGCCTCCACCATTTTGGTGGCGTAGTCCGTTGCTACCAGAATGTAGCGCCTTCGTGTGCTTCTAGTCACTGGTTGTATCGGCCCTACAAAGTCAATGCCCCACTTTTCGAAAGGTGCTAGAGGCATGATGGGAGTCAGGGGCCAGCGTGTTGTAGGCGTTGGTCTCCCCGTTCTCTGGCAACTGTCGCACTTGCGGATGTAATCGAGAACATCCTTAAACATGGTCGGCCACCAATACCCCGCATTTAGAATCTTTGTGACCGTGTTCCTGGTGGCATAGTGCCCACCCGCCTCCTCTGTATGCATCGCACTCACTATTCTTGGTACCTCTGATTCCTCCAGGCATCTGCATAAGCGCTCATCTGCCATCTTTTTGAACAAAACCCCCTGCTGGAGTTGGTACGGGCCTGCCTTATGAATAAAGACAGTTCGCTGTTCCAAATCCATGCCTACGGGACACTGAAGGGTTAGCAGATATCGATACAGGTCGGCATAGCGGGACTCATGCCCCGCAGACAACTGAAATAACTCTTCATCTGGAAAATCGTCCACCAATTCCTCCTCTGTCGGCTGGGTCCATAATCGGGACAAGTAATCCGCATTTTCGTGGTGCACCCCTTTCCTGGTCTGGACTGTGTAGGTGAACTCTTGTAGCAACAGCACCCACCTGGCGATCCGACCGGATAGGTCGGCTTTCTTGACTAGGTGTTGCAATGCGTAGTGGTCCACATGGAACACAAACTCGTAGCAGATTAGGTAGTGACGGAACTTTTTACAGGAGTACACCATCCCCAACGCTTCTCTCTCCGTCGTGGTGTACTTCCGCTCTGCTAGAGACAGCTGTCGGCTCGCGAAATAAATCGGGTAGTCCTTTTTGTTGTCATCCTTTTGACTCAGTACTACACCGATGGCGAATGCAGATGTGTCAACGTAAACATGGAATGGTCGATTCCAGTCTGGACTCCTTAGCACGGGAGCAGTCGTGAGTTTCGCTTTAAGAGCCTCAAATGCTGACTGCTGGTTCGCACCCCAGGCATAAGGCTCGTCCTTCTTCAACAACTTGGTCAGGTCCGCCGCCAGTATTGCATACAGGTGTATGAATCTTCGGTAGTAGTCCACATGACCCAGGAATGCTCGCAGCTCTCTTAGATTCGTGGGTGGCTCAAGCTCGAGTATAACCTTGACCTTCTCGATGTCCACCGCAATGCCGTCTGCCGAGACCCGATGACCCAACAAGATCCCACTAGTCATAAAGAAAAAGCACTTCTCGGGATGCAGCGATAAACTGCTCTCTCTACATTTATCGAAGGTCTGCTTCAAGTGACTTAGGTGTTCAGACCGCTTCCCAAAGACACAGAAGTCATCTATGAATATTTCCAGGAACTTCCTCAGTTTCTCCTGGAAGATATTGGTCATCATCCGTTGAAAGGTGGCAGGCGCGTTGCACAGACCGAAGGGCATCTTGTGGTAAGCGTAAGTTCCCCAGTCGGTTGTGAACGTAGTTTTATCCTTGTCCTGTTCCCGGATAGACACCTGATTGTAACCTGAGAACCCGTCCAGGAAGCTATAGCATTCATGTCCTGCGACATGGTCTAGAATGGCATCCGTGAACGGCAACGGGTGATGATCCTTGCGTGTTGCTGCATTCAACTTCCGGAAATCCTGACACACTCGTATCTTACCCGTCAACTTCTTGGGTACGATAACAATCGGCGACACCCATTCACTGCTGAGCACTGGGTAAATAATACCAGCACTCAAGTACTTATCTATCTCCTCCTTAACTAGCAAGGAGTATTTTGGGTTGAGGCGATACTGGCGCTGTCGTATGGGTACTGAGTCGTCCAGTAAATCGATACGGTGTTCCCCATACCGTGCAGGTATCCCCTTCATGTCTTCGATCTTCCAGGCGAAGACGTCGACATAATGGCTAAGGAATGCCTGTACGTTCCTTAGCTCGTCTCCTCTCACTGTGCTTGATACCTTCAAGCACTTGTCGGGACTGAGTTGTACTTCGTGACAGTCACTAGGGTCGACAATGCCCTCGGTGTGACTCGTCTCACTCCTTCCAAGTCCCACCGTTAATTGCTATTCGTCTTCCGGCTGAGTAGCTTCCGGCTCTTCTTCTTCTCCCACCGCACAGCAGGCAACGAATCCCACGAAATAATCGGATTCGGTACCACTGGAATCCGATCGCGCGGTCGACTCACTGTCCCCGCCCGATGTGTAACCTGCACTTGTCGATGGGGTCTCTCCTTCGTGTCTGACCCTATTCCAAGGCACCGTAATGGTCTTGGTCGGTTCCGAAGGATGGGGAAACTTAAGGCGATGCCTTCGCCAATCACATCTGACTTGTGCGCCATATAGCCATGGTCGCCCGAGCAGAACGTCATAGCCCTGCTTCATCATCGGTTGAAGGATGATATATGTCAACCGAAAGTCCGCACCACCGATGATTGTTTTGACATTGCGCAGCATACCTGCAGGCATTCTCCGCGTCTGATCCGCTAATCTCAACACACGCTTCGAGGGTTCGTATTGACTGAACCCCAAGGCTCTCGCGGTGTCCTCCGTCATTATGTTGACTCCTGATCCAGAGTCGATTGGTACCCTGCGTACACAACACCCTGCTATTTCCACATCGATCTCTGGTGGCCCTTGGTCTTCGCTCTCCACTTGATACACTTGAGAGGATGTGGATGCGCGCGGCTTCCGCGGACGTCGTAGCGAAAGCATCAACATTCTTCGATACGTCTTGTTGTCCTCAAGGAGCTGCTTGAACGTGATGTTCACTTTCCGACTCCCGAGATCTTCGACCAAGTCATAGTGGGCGCGTTGGGTCGCCGGGGTCGGCGGCGACGCTCTGCGAGGTTCCACGGTGGCTGCCAACTTCGCCCCAAGGAAGGATGGCAAGTCTGGCCGCGGTGGGTCCTTTTGAGTGCGGATCGCTTCCTTCAACAAGTTGGTTACCTCGTTGCGGATATCCGGAGCATAGTCCCGTTTCAGCAAGCGTACTGGCTCATCCTCGACTGCTGTCTGGGGGCGCACTGCTGGTGCCTCTCGCGTAACCGAAGACTTCCGTGCAGGTCGCAAGTCGGACTTGCTGGATGTCTTCTCCTTCCCTTTTCCCGTCCGGTCGTCGGTTCTCCGTTCGTGCTTGCGAGTGTCACGCTCTTGCTCCTTCGATTTCTTGGAACTACGAGTTTCGACCCGTGCGCACATAACCTCTTCCGCCGGCCATTCTTCGTCTTCGTCATCCCCGTCTGAACCTACTTTGACCTGGTTAACTTGGACGTCCTCCTTGGCAGGAGGGTTCACAAATCGTACCGATGGCCGAGGAACTGGTGGCTGATCACACTCTGGCGCATTATGCCCGGTCTTCTTGCAATTACTACATGTCGGAACATAATCGTTTCGCCTTTTTGGATGGGGACACTGCGGTGAGAAGTGTCCAACTTCCCCGCAATTATAACAAGCTCGCGGTGGCGGTGGGTCAAACGTCCCTGGAGGTGCTCTCCGCCTCACGGGTACTATAGTGGCCCGATCCACCGGATGATATCGTGGGACTTGCATTGCTGAAACTGCAGTAGGGGTGGGAACCGACTGGACGGCGTAGGCTGTCTCTTCGCTAGCCTCTCCATAGTACTGGGGGTGCTCTCCATAGTACGGTTGTGCCCACTCTACTGCGTTGACTGGATATGACGGACGGGTGGTAAGGCACTCGGTGTTTGCATGTCCCACCGCTCCGCACGTAGTACACCAAAAGTTCGCTCGCACTCTCCCGGGTGATTTTCGGCGATCATCCCCGCCTACCACTTGAACCTTGAGGTCGACGAAGTCCTTCACGAGGGTCTCCATCTTCGAGGCTATGTCTCCCGGCGCTCTGTCCGTAGTCACTCGTCGGGTGCCCTTCTTCTTCGCTGCCCCATGCTTCTTCCTCTTCTTCTCCTCCTCCGACGATAAGGTTTCCTCTTCTTCGGATGAGGAACGGTTCTCGTCCGAAGACGATTTTTCCGATGACGGAGTTGTACCTCTACGTCGTCTTCGCCCTCCCTTCGGTTTTCGCTCCTTTGACTCCCGTCTCTCTCTCCCTCTTCGGTTGAGAGTGGAAGTTTCGAAGGCTTCTGCCGATGCAATCACATCCTCAATAGTGTCGCACTTGCTGCGTCGGCAAAAAGTCTCCATCTCCCGAGTTAAGCCGGTCACGTACCAATCCACAGCTTGTTGTACCGAGAAAGGGGACCCTGGTCCTGTTTTCGGTATTCTGTCAAGGAGGTCCAGAAATCTCTCAGTGTAGTCACGCAGACTCTCCTTCTTCTCTCGCTGCAAATTACGTAACTTTGTCAATACCCGACTGTCGTAGCCGAGCTCACGGAAGCGGCGAAGGAACTTCTCCTTCAGCTGGGCCCATGTTGTCAACCCAGTCGGATCGATGCTCTCGTGATTGTACCAACTCCTCGCTTTCTTCCGCAGAAGGCTTGGAAAGATCCTTAGTCGGTCGTCGTCTGCGATCTCGCGATTGGCAATAGACACCGATTCGAACAACTTGATGTATGAATCTGCATCGTCGTCATCCCCACTCCCTTTATACTTTGGGTAGGAATGTTTAGTAATCGGCTGAGGTAGCCGCACATTGGCTTGTCCGTCCGCCATCGGTGTGTCTGTCGACGGTTCTCGGGCGGTCGTTTCTAAATCACGAGGAGGGTCCGTGCAAGGAATATCTAGTAGAACTGTAAGCACCAAGTTTGGTTCCGAGTCGCCGGGGGTAGGTTCCCCAAGGATGTCGGCCGAACTAGGCTTAGGTACTCTTTTTGGTGTTTTCTTGTTTTGACGCCGTGTCTCTTCCACGGCCTTCTCTGAATCTCGTCGGAACCTGCGGACACCTCTCGCACTTAGGTTGCTCCCGCTAGCTCCAGTCGACATTCACCGAGCATGGCTACTCGTAAAAACCCCGGTGTTGACGCAACTGTCCCCGGCAGCGGCGCCAAAAAGAAGTTGTCGGCTTCTTATGTAATAACCCACTAAAGGCTAAAACTGCAATATAGTGGTAGAAAGGTCGAACCCACAGGGACAGAGGAACACACAGGGTACAAAGTGTCACGTTTTAACAGACTATTGAGGAGTTTGAATTCTCAGGCAACTGTCACTCCCAGAAATACTGCAAGTGTCCACTCGGAGCGCACTCGGAGGTCGCACAGTGCAGCGTAACACACACACACACACCTGAAACTACAGAAACACAACCCAGAGATCCGTTAGGACCTGTACTTCAAGATTTCAGGGGGAAAGTCTCTCAAGAGTACACTCAGCGAAGCTGCGGGTAGTGACTTCCAACTCCGGCTTTTACAACACTTCCACTAGCTTGCTGCTAGTGTAGGAAACCCGGTTTGGACTGCCTACTTCGGATCGAAGTCACTCCTACGCGGTGAACAACACTCTCAACTCACAAAACGCGCAGAGAACACAGGTCCGCACCGAAGGACTCACTGAGAAACATTCCAGTAACACAACAACAGTCTATTGAAGAGTTTGAATTCTCAGGCACTTGTCATTCCCAGAACTACTACAGGGGTTACCCTCAAGGCACCTGCTACAGCGTAACCTGAATTTACAACCAAGGCTTACACGAAGTAGCAAAACTTCACTTTGGCATTCAGGGGAAAAATCCCAAGGGAGTACAATCAGAAAGAAACACTCAAAGGTGTAGGGGCGAAACTGTTCAAGTATCTAACTAGTCACTGGCTCTGAGCATCGGCAGTCACCCGCAGGTACAGATCCGAACTACTCAAGTCTCTAACCAATGTACTAGCTCTGAACATTCGGCCGAAGGCCTTCAGCTACAAAATGCGGAACGCTAAGTTGTAACTCCTCGTGCGTGGTGACAGAACTCAAGGACACAAACACGCAAAGGAAATGGGTTCCTGATCTGCACTTCTGATGGGAAAGAACCCCAGGCAAAACGCCTGGAACTATTTTATACCTTCTAAGTCCTAACTAGCACTACACTGCACTATGCTACACGCCTGCACGGGACCACGCTACACTACACTCCGCGGAACCTGTGCTACGTCTCCTGCGCGGCGGACTGCCGCGCACTAACTCCCTACCATGCCAGTCTTCCGCTCGACTGCGCAGTCCCAATCGCTGCAACGCCGCGGACACCTCCACTTCGAGGGCGGACATGGTATCCTGCGCCTTCGACAGAAAAGCATCGAGCTTCTTTGCTACCTTCCGCCGACTCCTACTGTCGCCTGACAACAACCCGGCTGCGCGAAGTTCAAACTCACGCAGTGTGAGTTTCTCCTGCGCCGCCACTTCCCAGTGGGCGTAGCCCTTGAGACAGTGGGCGACACGCCTCGCCGTCTCCACCTTTGTGCGATCTGCCTCCTTCCTGCGATCCTCTTCAACTATCACTTATTGCGATTTGGCCTCAGCACGTTGCACTCTCAATTCGCCACACTCTGACTGTAGCCTGCGGATTACCTCCTCATCCGCCTGCCGTGCGAGCTGACATTGTTCCAACAACCGCGTCTGTCGCACGAGCTCCTCTGCCAAAATCCGATTCTGGGCCTGCTCAAAAATTAGTGCTTCTGTGACCTTCACCTGCTCCTTGGTGAGCTCTTCCAGTTTCCCATCCCTCACCTTCTCGGAGTACTTGTAGAATTTCTGATTAAGTTTATACTGACCCCACAAGCATTCATGCTTCTCCTTCAATTCCCTCAACTCCTGGTCCACTCTAGCTAATAGCTTGCTGGTGTGGACTTTAGTGCGAGTCCGCCTGCGCACTAACTCGATGTAAGATCCCGGCTGAAGTGGGTCGGCGTATTTATCGACTTTGTGATCCAAGTACCTCAGCAATGGAATCACCTGCTCAGAGAGCGCCGCCGCCGGCGCTCCAACAATTTCCTTCTCCTCCTCCTCGGTGTCCTCTGCTCCTGACATTTCTTCGGTGGAGCCTCCGTCGTCATCATCCAAGTGGAGAATTTCAGTCGTCATTGATTGAGTCAGCGACTGACCCGAGACGCGCGACGCACTTCCTTTCTCCGTCGCAATCGTCGCCGTGTCCGCATTGTTGGCTGGTAACACCAGTCTGCGTGCCTTCTGCTTCGGCCGGCTGTATGACTCGTACAACGGCCGCGGTCGAATGGGAGCAGAGGGTTCTTGATGCTGCTCCTCTTCGGACTCTTCTCTCCATCGCCGCTTCCGCGGCACTCGTGCTGCAGGAGTGTTTCTCCCTTCGTCCCTCCGCCTTGATGGGGTAGAAGTCGGTGACTCCTCTGCATCAGTGTCGACCTCATTCTCCCGCACATACTTCCCGGGATGGTCGACGGACAACGGCGGAAAATGCTCAAGCTCCGCTGCTGTCAAACAATTCCGCTGTCGATAAAAATTGATGAGGAAAGGAGAGAGATGGTTTAGAGTCCCCCCCTTCTCCTCAAAAGCGTGCTGTCGCATCACCCTGTGCAGGATGCTCGCCCAGTGAATTGGAGTTCCCTCGATGACGCACTCCACAAAAGAGACCTGCCACAATGTGATGTAGCAGGCGCGGTGTGGCTGCAGTAATTGCATCAGCGCCGCGGACAAAGTCCGGCGAAATCGATCCTTGTAATCACGGGTCCTGTACCCATTCTTAGTAGACCTCCCGGTCTTGAACAGCTCCACAAATTGCGCCTCTTCCTGCTTGGTCACCTTGATGCTCTCACTGTCGAAGAGGAGATGCCCTGGCATGCCGGCACATCTTCCCAATGCCTGCGCCCAATCTTGGACTGTCCACCGATCAATATGCGGACGCAATCCGCGCGAGGGTGGTCCCTGTGGCTCTAGCCACTCGCGCACCATATCCGCACAGATGTAGTTCCATCCCCATAGCAAGAAATCGAGCTTTCTTGCTATTAAGCGCTCCTCGAAAGCGCGCAGCCCGTTCTGTGGTAGACGAAGCGGCAGCATCCGCAATCTGCCCGGTCTCGTCATTGCGTTCCTGGAGTTCGCTCGCCCGCTCATTCTACTTCCGCACCGCTCGAGCTCCTTTCTCTCTCGGCAAACTCTAATCGCCCTCAATTCCAAATCACGCGCACTCACTTCTCCCTCAATCACCAAGAAATCCCCCGTGCGGCGACGTTGAGAATGTTTAGCAGCCAGCAGATGGACGCGCGCAGCGCGCACAAGAGATTGGAATCGCGAATTCAAGAATGGGACGCTCTCCGCCGCCCGGTCGAAGGTCATGGTCGGCTCTTGCTCGTGGAGGACGTCTCACTTGATGGCCGCGCCGGCTCTACGCTGGAACGGTCTCCGCTCTCACGCGCGGCTTCACGCTCCGCCGTCGCCGATTAAACTCTCACGCTTGAATTGGCGGATTTGAACTCCGCGAGCGTATTACCCCGCGGACATGGGAGCGCAGCGCCGAAGGCGAGTTTTCCGCCTTGCGCGGTACACTTGTTCGTACCGCCCCTCGGCCAATCCCCTTCTGCCTCGACGCGTGTGTCCGCACGTCGGACAAAAGTTCAACTCCTGCTTGTGCGCAGGCAGACTCCTCGGCGGATTCTCCGCCGGCGCGGAACTTCATCCTCCTGTGCACAGGCGACCTGTGCGCAGGCGAATTCCGTCCGCGGCGTTGCGCTGGCGCGGAAGGCGTTGACCGTGGTCAGCCGTCTCCGATTAGACTGTCCGTTCCTTGTCTCTTCGTCGGCGCTTCCGCTGCCGCAACTCCGTCCGTCCAAGAGCGCATCCACCCGTCCCGTCCGCATGGTCCGTACGGATTTGATTACTCTGGCGGCTCCTTGCTCGTCCGCGGCGCCGCGCTGGCGCAGAAGGCGCCGTACACTTTCTACCTCACAAGGCGCATTTCTAGGGCCCAAGGCGGATTTTCCGCCGACGCCGAAGCGCCTGTGCACAGGCGAACGCCTGTGCGTAGGCGGACTTCGCGCCTCCCCAAACCCTACTTCGCCTGTGCACAGGCGAACTTCCTTCGTCCGCGCATAGGACAAAACTTGATTCCCCCTTCCGCGTAGGCGGAATTCCCGCCGGTGGCGAACTCCTTCCGCCGAAGGCGAACGTCTACGTATCTTCCAATAGTGATAACTCCCTAAGTCCTCATCCGTTCCAAGCGTTCTTGGACTCGTTGGAATCAATGCGTCGAGCTCTTTCCAACGAGACCCTAACTCGGTCAAGGCGCCCGAGGGTTGACCTAATTATGAAGGATTTCCCTACCGCCGCGGACGCAACCTCCGAAGGCGGATTTTGCGCCTTGCGTCGCAGGGATCCTAACTGCAGAGCTCGCAGGGAAGGTGGTGCCCATCCTTACTGCTGCACCCCAAATCCTAGATTCTACAAGATCCCTCAAGAATCCCCGCGATCTTCCGGATTCACTCTGTTTTGATGTACCGAAGGCTATTTACAATGCTGCCAGGGTACAGTTTTTTCCAAAAATGTTTTAATTTCCTCAAAATTACCAAAAGTGGGGTACCACACCCGTCGCCCGCTTGTCGGTCTTCAATCGTATCCTCTCCGCCGCCGACGTCCGCCGCCGAAGGCGATAGAGCGGAGGGTGTCTGCGCGGGGTTGATTGCGCAACGCGCACCGAAATTTTGTCCCGCGGACAGTCAATCCGCTCCACCGTCAATTGCTGCTCCCTCGATCGGTCCTGCGCGGGGGCTGTGTCCGGCCTGTGCACAAGCGCAGCGCCGCGGACGTCTATCGCCAAAGGCGACATAGCCGGGGGCCGCTCGCCCGATGTCCCTGTAATAACCCACTAAAGGCTAAAACTGCAATATAGTGGTAGAAAGGTCGAACCCACAGGGACAGAGGAACACACAGGGTACAAAGTGTCACGTTTTAACAGACTATTGAGGAGTTTGAATTCTCAGGCAACTGTCACTCCCAGAAATACTGCAAGTGTCCACTCGGAGCGCACTCGGAGGTCGCACAGTGCAGCGTAACACACACACACACACACACACCTGAAACTACAGAAACACAACCCAGAGATCCGTTAGGACCTCTACTCAAGATTTCAGAGGGGAAGTCTCTCAAGAGTACACTCAGCGAAGCTGCGGGTAGTGACTTCCAACTCCGGCTTTTACAACGCTTCCACTAGCTTGCTGCTAGCGTAGGAAACCCGGTTTGGACTGCCTACTTCGGATCGAAATCACTCATACGCGGTGAACAACACTCTCAACTCACAAAACGCGCAGAGAACACAGGTCCGCACTGAAGGACTCACTGTGAAACATTCCAGTAACACAACAACAGTCTATTGAAGAGTTTGAATTCTCAGGCACTTGTCATTCCCAGAAATACTACAGGGGTTACCCTCAAGGCACCTGCTGCAGCGTAACCTGAATTTACAACCAAGGCTTACACGAAGTAGCAAAACTTCACTTTGGCATTCAGGGGAAAAATCCCAAGGAGTACAATCAGAAAGAAACACTCGAAGGTGTAGGGGCGAAACTGTTCAAGTATCTAACTAGTCACTGGCTCTGAGCATCGGCAGTCACCCGCAGGTGCAGATCCGAACTACTCAAGTCTCTAACCAATGTACTGGCTCTGAACATTCGGCCGAAGGCCTTCAGCTACAAAATGCGGAACGCTAAGTTGTAACTCCTCGTGCGTGGTGACAGAACTCAAGGACACAAACACGCAAAGGAAATGGGTTCCTGATCTGCACTTCTGATGGGAAAGAACCCCAGGCAAAACGCCTGGAACTATTTTATACCTTCTAAGTCCTACCTAGCACTACACTGCACTACGCTACACGCCTGCACGGAACCACGCTACACTACACTCCGCGGAACCTGTACTACGTCTCCTGCGCAGCCGACTGCCGCGCACTAACTCCCTACCCTGCCAATCTTCCGCTCGACTGCGCAGTCCCAACCTCTGCAACGCCGCGGACACCTCCCCTTCGAGGGCGGACATGGTATCCTGTGCCTTCGACAGAAAGGCATCGAGCTTCTTCGCTACCTTCCGTCGACTCCTACTGTCGCCTGACAACAACCCGGCTGCGCGCAATTCAATCTCACGCAGTGTGAGTTTCTCCTGCGCCTTCACTTCCCAGTGGGCGTAGCCCTTGAGACAGTGGGCGACTCGCCTCGCCGTCTCCACCTTCGTGCGATCCGCCTCCTTCCTGTGATCCTCTTCAAGTATCACTAATTGCGATTCGGCTTCAGCACGTTGCGCTCTCAATTCGCCACACTCTGACTGCAACCTGCGGATTAACTCTTCATCCGCCTGCCGTGCGAGCTGACATTGTTCCAACAACCGCGTCTGTCGCACGAGCTCCTCTGACAAAATCCGATTCTGGGCCTACTCAGAAATGAGTGCTTCCTTGACCTTCACCTGCTCCTTGGTGAGCTCGCCCAGTTTCTCATCCTTCATCTTCTCGGAGTGCTTGTAGAATTTCTGATTAAGCTTGTACTGACCCCACAAGCACGCATGCTTCTCCTTCAAGTCCTTCAACTCCTGGTCCACTCTAGCTAATAGCTTGCTGGTGTGGACTTTAGTGCGAGTCCGCCTGCGCACTAACTCGATGTAAGATCCCGGCTGGAGTGGGTCGGCGTATTTATCGACCTTGCGATCCAAGTACCGCAGCAACGGAATCACCTGCTAAGAGAGCGCCGCCGCCGGCGCTCCAACAATTTCCTCCTCCTCCTCCTCGGTGTCTTCTGCTCCTGACATTTCTTCGGTGGAGCCTCCGTCGTCATCATCCGAGTGGAGAATTTTAGTCGCCATTGATTGCGTCGGCGACTGCCCCGAGTGGGGCTGCACGTCGTCGACGTGTGCTGCCTGCGAAGGCACGGCTGCAGCCTCGCTGCTCGTCGCCAAAATGTCTAAGGCGGAAGGCGAATGTACCCGTGCGGCATCCCCGTCTCTCGCTTGTTGATTGTCTACCGCATCCTCTCTGTCGCCGTCGTCCGTCGCCGAAGGCGATCGAGCGGAAGGTGGCTGCGCGGGGTTGGATTGCGCATCGCGCATCGAGATTTCATCCCGCGGACAGTCACTCCGCTCCATCGTCTGTTGCTGCTCCCTTGATCGGTCCGTGGGTGCTGTGCCCGGCCCGTGCGCAGGCGCATTTGCCGGCGCCTTGTCCGCCGCAGGCGTAGCGCCGCGGACATCTATCGCCGAAGGCGACATGACCGGGGGCCGCACGCCCGATGTTCCTTGGCCTATAGGCCCTACCGCCGAAGGCGCATCTATCGGCGGACTTCCCGCCGATGGTGCGGCCTCCGCACGCTCTCTGCTCGTATCTCCTCGGCTCGAAGGCCCTGGCGCCGAAGGCGCAAATTGCGGCGCGTGGTGCGCCGGAGGGTCTGGCCCCGAGGGCCGGTGTCTCGTAGGCGGTTCTTCCGCCGGCTCCTTCCCCTTCCTACGTTGGAACGGGGGTGATTCTTGCCTGTGCACAGGCGACACGTGTGGAGGTGTCCTGTGCACAGGCGACCTGTGCACAGGTGAGCGCCTGTGCACAGGCGGACTGCTCCTTCCCACGCGTAAGCGTAGATCCACGTCCACTTGTGTTCGCCGGTCCGCGGAGGCTCGTCCGTCCGCGGAGGTTCGCCTGTGCACAAACGGAACATCTGTCCGCATCGCACGTGGTAACTCCGGAGGCCCTTGGCCCGTATGCGGCCTCTCTCCCGACGAGGTTGCAGCGTGGCCCGTTGCTCCTGCGATCGTCCGCGCTTCCTCTCGCCTCTCTGGCGACGCACTTCCTATCTCCGTCGCAATTGTCGCCGTGTCTGCACTGTCAGCTGGCAACACCAGTCTGCGTGCCTTCTGCTTCGGCCGGCTGTATGGCTCGCACAGCGGCCGCGGTCGAATGGGAGCAGAAGGTTCTTGATGCTGCTCCTCTTCAGACTCTTCCCTCCATCGCCGCTTCCGCGGCACTCGCGCTGCAGGGGTGTGTCTCTCTTCGTCCCTCCGTCTTGATGGGGTAGAAGTCGGTGACTCCTCTGCATCAGTATCGACCTCGTTCTCCCGCACATACTTCCCGGGATGGTCGATGGACAATGGCGGAAAATGTTCAAGCTCCGCCGCTGTCAAACAATTCCGCTGTCGATAAAAATTGATGAGGAAAGGAGAAAGATGGTTTAGAGTTCCCCCCTTCTCCTCAAACGCGTGCTGTCGCATCACCCTGTGCAGGATGCTCGCCCAGTGAATTGGAGTTCCCTCGATGACGCACTCCACAAAAGAGACCTGCCACAATGTGATGTAGCAGGCGCGGTGCGGCTGCAGTAATTGCATCAGCGCCGCGGACAAAGTCCGGCGAAATCGATCCTTGCCAGCACATCTTCCCAACGCCTGCGCCCAATCTTGGACTGTCCACCGATCAACATGCGGACGCAATCCGCGCGAGGGTGGTCCCTGTGGCTCTAGCCACTCGCGCACCATATTCGCACAGATGTTATTCCATCCCCATAGCAAGAAATCGAGCTTTCTTGCTATTAAGCGCTCCTCGAAAGCGCGCAGCCCGTTCTGCGGCAGGCGAAGTGGCACCATCCGCAATCTGCTCGGTCTCGTCATTGCGTTCCTGGGGTTCGCTCGCCCGCTCATTCTACTTCCGCACTGCCCGCACTTCTTTCTCTCTCGGCAAACTCTAATCGCCCTCAATTCCAAATCACGCGCACTCACTTCTCCCTCAATCAACAAGAAATCTCCTGTGCGACGACGTCGAGAATGTTCCGCAGCCAGCAGATGGATGCGCACAGCGCGCACAAGAGATTGGAATCGCGAATTCAAGAATGGGACGTTCTCCGCCGCCCGGTCGAAGGTCATGGTCGGCTCTTGGTCGTGAAGAACGTCTCACTTGATGGCCGCGCCGGCTGTACGCTGGAACGGTCTTCGCTCTCACGCGCGGCTTCACGCTCCGCCGTCGTCGATTAAACTCTCACGCTCGAATTGGCGGATTTGAACTCCGCGAGCGTGTCATCCTGTGGACATGGGGGCGTAGCGCCGAAGGCGAGTTTTCCGCCTTGCGCGGTACACTTGTTCGTACCGCCCCTCGGCCAATCTCCCTCTGCCTTGACGCGTGTGTCCGCATGTCGGACAAAAGTTCAACTCCTGCCTGTGCGCAGGCAGGAGCTTCGGCGGATTCTCCGCCGGCACGGAACCTCATCCTCCTGTGCACAGGCGTTCGCCTGTGCGCAGGCGAATTCCGTGCGCTACGTCGCGCTGGCGCGGAAGGCGTTGACCGTGGTCAGCCGTCTCCGTCCAGTCTGTCCGTTCCTTGTCTCTTCGTCGGCGCTTCCGCCGCCGCAACTCCGTCCGTCCAAGAGCGCATCCACCCGTGCCGTCCGCATGGTCCGTACCGATTGGATTACTCTGGCGGTCTTCCGACGTACGCGGCGCTGCGCTGGCGCGGAAGGCGCCGTACACTTTCTACCTCACAAGGCGCATTTCTAGGGCCCAAGGCGGATTTTCCGCCGACGCCGAAGCGCCTGTGCAC
Source organism: Marchantia polymorpha subsp. ruderalis (assembly GCA_037833965.1). Lineage (NCBI taxonomy): Eukaryota > Viridiplantae > Streptophyta > Marchantiopsida > Marchantiales > Marchantiaceae > Marchantia > Marchantia polymorpha. The sequence goes on from AP031357.1 coordinate 4,573,631, forward strand.
AGGCGGCCTGTGCGTAGGCGGACTTCGCGCCTCCCCTAACCCTACTTCGCCTGTGCACAGGCGAAGGCCTTCGTCCGCGCATAGGACAAAACTTGATTCCCCCTTCCGCGTAGGCGGAATTCGCGCCGGTGGCGAAATCCTTCCGCCGTAGGCGACCGCCTCCGTTTCTTCCACTAGCGATAACTCCCTAAGTCCTCATCCGTTCCAAGCGTTCTTGGGCTCGTTGGAATCAGTGCGTCGAGCTCTTTCCAACGGAATCCTAACTTGGTCAAGGCGCCCGAGGGTTGACCTAATTATGGAGGGTTTCCCTACAGCCGCGGACGCAACCTCCGAAGGCGGGTTTTGCGCCTTGCGCCGTAGAGATCCTAACTGCAGAGCTCGTAGGGAGGACGGTGCCTGTCCTTACTGCTGCACCCCAAATCCCAGATTCTACAAGATCCCTCGAGAATCCCCGCGATCTTCCGGATTCACTCTGTTTTGATGTACCGAAGGCTATTTACAATGCTGCCAGGGTACAGTTTTCCAAAAATGTTTTAATTTCCTCAAAATTGCCAAAAGTGGGGTACCACAGTCCCTTGGCCCTTAGACCCTACCGCCGAAGGCGCTTCTACCGGCGGATTACCCGCCGATGGTGCGGCCTCCGCACGCTCCCTGCTCGCATCTCCTCGGCTCGTAGGCCCTGGCGCCGAAGGCGCAAATCGCGGCGCGTTGGGCGCCGGAGGGTCTAGCCCCGAAGGCCCGTGTCCCGTAGGCGGATCTTCCGCCGGCTCTTTCCCCTTCCTACGTTGGAACGGGCGTGATTCCTGCCTGTGCACAGGCGGACTGCTTCTTTCCACGCGTCGGCGTAGGTCCACGTCCGCTTGTGGTCGTCTGTCCGTCGAGGCTCGCCCGTCCGTCAAGGCTCGCCTTTGCGCAGGCGGAACACTTGTCCGCAACGCACGTGGTAACTCCGGAGGCCCTTGGCCCGTAGGCGGCCTCCCGTCCGTCGAGGCTGCAGCGTGGTCCGTTGCTCTTGAAGACGTCCGCGCTCCCTCGTTCTTCTCTGGCGACGCACTTCCTTTCTCCGTCGCAATCGTCGCCGTGTCCGCGCTGCTGACTGGAAACACCAACCTGCTCGCCTTCTGCTTCGGCCGGCTATACGATTCGTACAACGGCCGCGGTCGAATGAGAGCAGTGGGTTCTTGATGCTGCTCCTCTTTAGACTCCTCTCTCCATCGCCGCTTGCGCGGCACTCTTGCTGCAGGAGTATTTCTCCCTTCGTCCCTCCGCCTTGACGGAGTAGAAGTCGGCGACTCCTCTGCATCAGTGTCGACCTCATTCTCCCGCACATACCTCCCGGGATGGTTGATGGACAACGGCGGAAAACGAGCCAGCTCCGCCGCGGTCAAACAATTTCGCTGTCGATAAAAATTGATGAGGAAAGGAGAGAGATGATTTAGAGTTCCCCCCTTCTCCTCAAAAGCGTGTTGTCGCATCACCCTGTGCAGGATGCTCGCCCAGTGAATTGGAGTTCCCTCGATGATGCACTCCACAAAAGAGACCTGCCACAATGTGATGTAGCAGGCGCGGTGTGGCTGCAGTAATTGCAGCAGCGCCGTAGCCAAAGTTCGGCGGAATCGATCCTTGTAATCGCGGGTCTTGTACCCATTCTCGGTATACTTCCCCTTCTTGAACAGCTCCACAAATTGCGCCTCTTCCTACTTGGTCACCTTGACGCTCTCACTATCGAAGAGGAGGTGCCCTGGCATGCCGGCACATCTTCCCAATGCCTGCGCCCAATCTTGGACCGTCCACCGATTGACATGCGGACGCAATCCGCGCGAAGGTGGACCCTGTGGCTCTAGCCACTCGCGCACCATATCCACACAGATGTAGTTCCATCCCCATAGCAAGAAATCGAGCTTTCTTGCTATTAGCCGCTCCTCAAAAGCGCGCAGCCCGTTCTGTGGTAGTCGGAGCGGCAGCATCCGCAATCGGCCCAGTCTCGTCATTGCGTTCTTGGAGTTCGCCTGCTTGTTAATTCTCCTTCCGCTCCGCTCGAGCTCCTTTCTTCCGACTTCCGACTTTCGACTTCCGACTTCCGACTCTAAGTGCGCCATAGTGTCGCGCACACCCGACAAGAAGGTTTCTAATTTCCTCGCCACTCGCCGCCGACTCCGACTGTCACCCTCCGTCAATGCCGCCGCCCGAAGCTCGAACTCCCTGAGTGTGATCCTCTCTTGAGCTGCCACCTCCCAATGGGCGTATCCTTTTAGGCAGTGAGTCACCCGCATCGCCAACTCTTCTCGCGCCCTGCAGCTGCCTTCCACCTCTGCTAGCTGCATTTCCGCTTCCGCACGCTGCGCCCTCAAATCCGAGCACTCGGATTGCAAGTTGCGCAACAACTCCTCATCCTCCTTGCGGGCTCTTTGACTTTCTTCTAAGGCGCGCGTCTGGCGCGCAAGCTCGGCTGCTAGGATGCGGTTTTGTCTCCGCTCTTCCTGCAATTCCGACTCGATCTTTGCCCGCATTAGCTCGGCATCCGCCTGACTTTTCGTCGCCGCATCCTCCCTCTGCTGCTGCAAGGCTTGGTATAGCTTCTGTGTGACCGCCAGGTGTTGTCGGAGGGCGGTGTTCCTATCCACATATACTTGGCACCTAGAGGCCCAAATGGCCACCTTGCTGCTCGTCCTTCGCTTGATAGTCTCCACATAAGACTGCGGTTTTCCAGTACCCGAGTACTTGGATGTCTTGCGATCCAGATATCGCAGGAGTGGGACTATCTGCTCGCACAACACCCCTGTTGGCGTTTTCTGCACAGAATCCGCTTCCTGCTCTTCCGAGCTCGTCTCATCCTCAGTCTCGAGGATTTCAGTCGCCACCGAATCCCTTGGCGACTCCCTGGAACTGTGGCGCGCAGCAGCTTCCGCTGCGACTGCTGCTCCACTGCCTGCTAAAATATCCAGGGCAGTGGGGGATCCCACTGCTTGAGCCCCTGTTCCGGCTCGATCTTCGATCTCCGAAGGGGTCGACGCCGCAGTGACTCTTGTCACCTTTGCACCGCCCGCTTCTGCTGCCTGCCCTTCCGGCGCAATCTGCGCGGAAGGTGTCTTCGCTGTAGGTGCGTCCGCCGAAGGAGTCCGCACACTGGTCGCCGGCCCTGTCCGTCTCGCAGTCGGCGAATCCGGCCGTCTCTCTGTTGACCGACTCGCAGTCGGCCGACCAGCAGTTGTCCGACTGGGAGTCGGATACACCCTGCGCGTCTTCACTCCACTTGGCCTGCTTGCTGGTGGCGTTTTCCCAGAAGTGCCTTCCGCCGAAGACGACCTTCTGAGGGTTGTTGGCTCGTCAGCCAAACTCTCTTCTGCTTCCGGCCTGCTGTCCGGTTCAACGCGCCGTTCAGTTGGCCTTCCTTCCGCTTGTCAACCTTCAGTTGCCCGACTCGTAGTCGGCCGACTGTCAGTCCGTCCATCTCCTTCCGAAGGCATTGGTGCCTTCTGCGCAGAGGTATTTGTCGACTTCCCTAGAATCTGCGCGATTATCTCCTCCTGCGTGGGATTCCGCCGGAGCGGAGTACGCCCGGTCTCCTCAGTACTAGTTGGCATTTTGCGTGCCCTCTGTTTTGGTCGACTGTGAGGCTCGTGGATGGGCCGACCACGAGTTGGCGCAGCTGGCACTTCCGGCTGCCTGTCCTCAGGTCTCTCATCCCACTTCCACTTTCGCGGAATGCGCTCACTTCGACGTTCTTCTGCTGCTCTTGCTGGGGCAGGAGCCGGAGACGGACTGGCAGATTCCTCGTCCGGATCCGTGTCTACTTCGGCCTCCTGTGAGTATCTACCTGGATAGCTCTGGGTCAGCAGCGGAAACCGTGTCCGCTCTGAATTTGTCAAACATCCCATCGCCCGATAAAACACAATCAAGTAAGGCGAAAGATGATTGAGGGTTCCTCCTCTCTCTTCTTGCGCATGTTGGCGCGTCACCTTCCACAGGAGCCGTGCCCAATGCACTGGAGCTCCTGACAACACTAGCTCCACAAATTCTACCTGCCAACCATGCATGTAAGCGATCTTGGTCGGCTGCAGTATCTGCAGCAATGCAGTCGCGACATTTCTCCGCAATCGATCTTTGTAATCCCGTGTCCGGAAACCGTTCTTGGGATGCCTGGCATCTTTGAAGAGCTCATTGTAGGAGATTTCTTCCTCCTGGGACACCTTCACGCTATCGGCCTCGAAGAGGAGATCCCCTTCCTCGCCGGCACACCTGCCCAACACCTGCGCCCAGTTACAAATGTCCCATCTTTCTGGATGTGGACGGAATCCGCGTGAGGGCTTGTGTCTCTCCTGCAGATACTCGCGCACCATCTCCGGACATGTCCAGTTCCACCCCCATAGAAGGAAATCGAGCTTCAGCCCCAGCAGCACATCTTGAAATGCGCGTAGATTGATCTGCGGCACCCTGAGTGGAGACACTCGCAGCTGGGGAACCTTCGACATTGCGTTTCCTGCACACACAAATGTTCTCCCTTTCGCTCGCTCTCTCACAATCGCCACTGCGCGTCGGCCGCTCAAGCACTGACTGCTCACTCTCTCTTCGCTCACGCTCAAGTTCGCTACTCGCAATTCTCTCCAATGTCTGTCAAGATCCTTGCGCAACTCGTCTCCGCACTCTCTCCTCTTACTGCAGGTCTCTCCGCCCTTGCGCGTAATCTTGGAAGTTGGAAATCTCAAAATCAAGAATGAGAGAATGAGAGAATGAGACTGGAGCGCAATCTTTTCTTCTCCGAATTCAAGAACGTCCAACGTTCTTACTGGTTACAACGTACGCAGCCGGCTATACGGCCTAACGGTTTGCCCTTTGCATGCGCGAATTCACGTCTCCGCACTGCGCGCATTCGCATGCGTGAATGTTGAATTCTCCCGCCGCCGCCGCCTTCCGGACTCGAGTCCGCCGCAGGGTATACGTCGGCTATGTTGTCTTTCCCTAACCCGTCCATCACCGGAGGCGTGTCGCCGCTGGCGCGTTCCTTATCCGTCGGCGCCTTGCTGGAGGCGCACATCCAGTCGGAGCGAATTACGTTGGCGCGCATTCGTACCGCTTATTTTGTCCTTTATGCCTCGTCCATTGCTGACGGCGCAAATCCGCCAGCGCAAATCATGCCAGCGCATCCGGCCATCAGCGCCACGTCGGAGGCGTACATCCGACCGGCGCTTTCCTTCCATGAGCAGTCGCCAAAGGTGCTTCCGACTCTGAGTTGGTTTCCTCCCATGAGCGCGCGATTCCGCCGAAGGCGCATCGCCGAGGGCGTACGGGAGTCCTTTCCGGCTGTGAACCCTAGCGCGAACGGCGCATGTCCGGCTACGAGTTTTCCGACGCTCATAACTTCTCCGTCCCTGATCCATCTCCGACGCTCTTGGGCTTGTTAGAACGAGCGTCCCGAGCTCTTTCTAATGCGACTTCAACCAACTAGATCTACCGTGAATTCCGATCGTTATGAAGGTTTTCCCTTTCCGCGCTAGCGGCGCATCGCCGAAGGCGCACTCATGGTCGGACGCCTTCAGAGGTCCGGGCTCTTCTTCTGACGTCTTTAGCAAAACCTCCTCCTGAGGTGTCTGCGCCGGAAGTGTAGCTTCCTTATACGCTGGAAGCGCGTGAGTAGGAACACCTTAGAAAAGGAGCTTTTGCCGAAGGCGCCGAAGACATTGGCGTTGGTACATCCGACTACGCGATTCTTCGTGACCTCGTGACGATCTTATCAACCCACTCTATTTAACGTACCCTTTTCTAACTACAAACACTGCTTCGGTACTAGTTTTCTAAAATTGTTTAAATTCTGCAAAAAAAACAAAAAGTATGTTACCACAGTATTCTGTCAAGGAGGTCCAGAAATCTCTCAGTGTAGTCACGCAGACTCTCCTTCTTCTCTCGCTGCAGGTTACGCAACTTGGTCAATACCCGACTGTCGTAGCCGAGCTCGTCGAAGGAACTTCAGCGTAGCCCATGTTGTCAACCCAGCCGGATCGATGCTCTCGTGATTGTACCAACTTCGTGCCTTCTTCCGTAGAAGACTTGGAAAGATCCGTAGTCGGTCCTCGTCGTGGATCTCGCGATTAGCAATGGACACCGATTCGAACAACTTGATGTAGGAATCTGAATCGTCGTCATCCCCACTCCCTTTATACTTTGGATAGGAATGCTTAGTAATCGGCTGAGGTAGCCGCACATTGGCTTGTCCATCCGCCATCGGTGTGTCTGTCGACGTTTCTCGGGCGGTCGGTTCTAAATCACGAGGGAGGTCCGTGCAAGGAATATCTAGTAGAACTGTAAGCACCAGGTTTGGTTCCGAGTCACTGGGGGTAGTTTCCACAAGGATGTCGGCCGAACTAGGCTTAGGTACTCTTTTTGTTGTTTTCTTGTTTTGACGCCGTGTCTCTTTCACGGCCTTCTCTGAATCTCGTCGGAACCTGCGGGCAGCTCTCGCACTTAGGTTGCTCCCACTAGCTCCAGTCGACATTCACCGAGCATGGCTGCTCGTAAAAACCCCGGTGTTGACGCAACTGTCCCCGGCAGCGGCGCCAAAAAGAAGTTGTCGGCTTCTTATGTAATAACCCACTAAAGGCTAAAACTGCAATATAGTGGTAGAAAGGTCGAACCCACAGGGACAGAGGAACACACAGGGTACAAAGTGTCACGTTTAACAGACTATTGAGGAGTTTGAATTCTCAGGCGACTTTCACTCCCAGAAATACTGCAAGTGTCCACTCGGAGCGCACTCGGAGGTCGCACAGTGCAGCGTAACACACACACACACACACCTGAAACTACAGAAACACAACCCAGAGATCCGTTAGGACCTCTACTCAAGATTTTAGGGGGAAAGTCTCTCAAGAGTGCACTCAGCGAAGCTGCGGGTAGTGACTCCCAACTCCGGCTTTTACAACACTTCCACTAGCTTGCTGCTAGTGTAGGAAACCCGGGTTGGACTGCCTACTTCGGATCGAAGTCACTCATACGCGGTGAACAACACTCTCAACTCACAAAACACGCAAGGAACACAGGTCCGCACCGAAGGACTCACTGAGAAACATTCCTGTAACACAATAACAGTCTATTGAAGAGTTTGAATTCTTAGGCACTTGTCATTCCCAGAAATACTACAGGGGTTACCCTGAAGGCACCTGCTGCAGCGTAACCTGAATTTACAACCAAGGCTTACACGAAGTAACAAAACTTCACTTTGGCATTCAAGGGAAAAATCCCGAAGGAGTACAATCAGAAAGAAACACTCGAAGGTGTAGGGGCGAAACTGTTCAAGTATCTAACTAGTCACTGGCTCTGAGCATCGGCAGTCACCCGCAGGTGCAGTTCCGAACTACTCAAGTCTCTAACCAATGTACTAGCTCTGAACATTCAACCGAAGGCCTTCAGCTACAAAATGCGGAACGCCAAGTTGTAGCTCCTCTTGCGTGGTGACAGAACTAAGGACACAAACACGCAGAGAAAATGAGTTCCTGATCTGCACTTCCGAAATTGGGAAAGAACCCAAGTCAAAACGCCTTGAACTATTTTATACCTTCTAAGTCCTAACTAGCACTACACTGCACTACACTATGCGCCTGCACGGAACCACGCTACACTACACTCCGCGGAACCAGTGCTACGTCTCCTGCGCGACTGATTGCCGCGCACTAACTCCCTACCCTGCCAGTCTTCCGCTCGACTGCGCAGTTCCAACCGCTGCAACGCCGCGGACACCTCCACCTCGAGGGTGGACATGGTATCCCGCGCCTTCGACAGAAAAGCGTCGAGCTTCTTCGCTACCTTCCGCCGACTCCTGCTGTCGCCTGCCAACAACCCTGCTGCGCGAAGTTCAAACTCACGCAGTGTGAGTTTCTCCTGCGCCGCCACTTCCCAGTGGGCGTAGCCCTTGAGACAGTGGGCGACACGCCTCGCCTTCTCCTCCTTCGTGCGATCTGCCTCTCGCCTGCGATCCTCTTCAATTACCACTAACTGCGATTCGGCCTCCGCACGCTGCGCTCTCAATTCGCCACACTCTAACTGTAGTCTGCGGATTAAATCCTCATCCGCCTGCCGTGCGAGCTGACACTCCGCCAACAAACGCGTCTGTCGCACGAGCTCCTCTGACAGAATCTGATTCTAAGTTTTCTCAGACATCAAATCGTGCGTGGTCTGCAACACATCCCTAGTGAGCTCTTCCACTCTATCCTTCCGCATCCTGTCGAGGGCGTGCGATTTTCTCTCAAGGTTGTACTGCCCCCATAAACAGGCATACCTCTCCTTTAATTCCCTCAACTCCTGGTCCACCCTAGCTAGTAGCTTGCTAGTGTGGACTTTAGTGCGAGTCCGCCTGCGCACTAATTCGATGTAAGATCCCGGCTGAAGTGGATCGGCGTATTTATCGAATTTGCGATCCAAGTACTTCAGCAACGGAATCACCTGCTCAGAGAGCGCCGTCGCCGGCGCTCCAACAATTTCCTCCTCCTCCTCCTCGGTATCCCTTGCTCCCGACATTGCTTCGGTGGAGCCTCCGTCGTCATCATCCGAGTTGAGGATTTCAGTCGCCATTGATTGCGTTGGCGACTGTCCCGAGTGGGGCTGCACGTCGTCGACGTGTGCTGCCTGCGAAGGCACCGCTGCAGCCTCGCTGCTCTTCGCCAAAATGTCTAAGGCGGTGGGCGAATGTGGCCGTGCTACATCCCCGTCGCCCGCTTGTCGGTCTTCAATCGTATCCTCTCCGCCGCCGACGTCCGCCGCCGAAGGCGATAGAGCGGAGGGTGTCTGCGCGGGGTTTGATTGCGCAACGCGCACCGAAATTTTGTCCCGCGGACAGTCAATCCGCTCCACCGTCAGTTGCTGCTCCCTCGATCGGTCCTGCGCGGGGGCTGTGTCCGGCCTGTGCACAGGCGCAAATGCCGGCGCCTTGTCCGCCGCAGGCGCAGCGCCGCGGACGTCTATCGCCAAAGGCGACATAGCCGGGGGCCGCTCGCCCGATGTCCCTTGGCCCTGAGGCTCTACCGCCGAAGGCGCTTCTACCGGCGGATTACCCGCCGATGGTGCGGCCTCCGCACGCTCCCTGCTCGCATCTCCAAGGCCCGAAGGCCCTGGCGCCGAAGGCGCAAATCGCGGCGCGTTGTGCGCCGGAGGGTCTGGCCCCGAAGGCCTGTGTCATGTAGGTGGATCTTCCGCCGGCTCCTTCCCCTTCCTACGTTGGAACGGGGGTGATTCTTGCAAGTGCACAGGCGGCACGTGTGGAGGCGACCTGTGCACAGGCGAGCGCCTGAACACAGGCGGACTGCTTCTTCCCACGCGTAGGCGTAGGTCCACGTCCGCTTGTGGTCGTCTGTCCGTCGAGGCTCGCCCGTCCGTCGAGGCTCGCCTTTGCGCAGGCGGAACACTTGTCCGCAACGCACGTGGTAACTCCGGAGGCCCTTGGCCCGTAGGTGGCCTCCCGTCCGTCGAGGGTGCAGCGTGGTCCGTTGCTCCTGCAGACGTCCGCGCTCCCTCGTTCTTCTCTGGCGACGCACTTCCTTTCTCCGTCGCAATCGTCGCCGTGTCCGCGCTGCTGACTGGTAACACCAGCCTTCGCGCCTTCTGCTTCGGCCGGCTGTACGATTCGTACAACGGCCGCGGTCGAATGGGAGCAGTGGGTTCTTGATGCTGCTCCTCTTCAGACTCCTCTCTCCATCGCCGCTTGCGCGGCACTCTTGCTGCAGGAGTATTTCTCCCTTCGTCCCTCCGCCTTGACGGAGTAGAAGTCGGCGACTCCTCTGCATCAGTGTCGACCTCGTTCACCCGCACATACCTCCCGGGATGGTCGACGGACAACGGCGGAAAACGAGCAAGCTCCGCCGCGGTCAAACAATTTCGCTGTCTATAAAAATTGATGAGGAAAGGAGAGAGATGATTTAGAGTTCCCCCTTTCTCCTCAAAAGCGTGCTGTCGCATCACTCTGTGCAGTATGCTCGCCCAGTGAATTGGAGCTCCCTCGATGATGCACTCCACAAAAGAGATCAACCACAATGTGATGTAGTAGGCGCGGTGTGGCTGCAGTAATTGCAGCAGCGCCGTAGCCACAGTTCGGCGGAAGCGATCCTTGTAATCGCGGGTCTTGTACCCATTCTTGGTAGACTTCTCCCGCTTGAACAGCTCCACAAATTGCGCCTCGTCCTGCTTGGACACCTTGACGCTCTCACTATCAAAGAGGAGGTGCCCTGGGATGCCGGCACACCTCCCCAATGCCTGCGCCCAATCTTGGACCGTCCACCGATCGACATGCGGCCGCAATCCGCGCGTAGGTGGTACCTGTGGCTCTAGCCACTCGCGCACCATATCCACACAAATGTAGTTCCATCCCCATAGCAAGAAATCGAGCTTTTTTGCTATCAGGCGCTCCTTGAAAGCGCGCAGCCCGTTCTGTGGCAGTCGGAGCGGCAGCATCCGCAATCGGCCCAGTCTCGTCATTGCGTTCTTGGAGTTCGCCTGCTCGCTAATTCTCCTTCTGCTCCGCTCGAGCTCCTTGCTTCCTCGGCAAACTCTAATCTCCCTCAATTCCAAATCACGCGCACTCACTTCTCTCTCAATCACCAAGAAATCCTCTGCGCGGCGGTGTCGGGAATGCTTAGCAGCTAGCAGATGGACGCGCGCAGCTCGCACTAGAGAATGGAATCGCGAATTCAAGAATGGGACGCTCTCCGTCTCCCGGTCAAAGGTCATGGTCGGCTCTTGCTCGTGAAGGACGACTCAATTGATGGCCGCGCCGGCTCTACGCTAAAACGGTCTCCGCTCTCACGCGCGGCTTCACGCTCCGCCGACGCCGATTTAACTCTCACGCTCGACTTGGCGAATTTGAACTCCGCGAGCGTACTACGCCGCGGACATGGGTGCGTAGCGCCGAAGGCGGATTTTCCGCCTTGCGCTGTACACTCGTTCGTACCACTCCTCAGCCAATCCTCCTCTGCCTCGGCGCTTGTCCGCACGTTGGACAAAAGTTCAACTCCCGCCTGTGCACAGGCGGACTCCTCGGTGGATTCTCCGCCGGCGCGGAACTTCACCCGCCTGTGCGCAGGCGAAGTCCGTCCGCGTCGATGCGCTGGTGCGGAAGGCGTTGACCGCGGTCAACCGACTCCGTCCAGACTGTCCGTTCCTTGTCTCTCCGTCGGCGCTCTCGCCGCCGCAACTTCGTCCGACCAAGAGCGCATCCATCCGTCCCGTCCGTACGGTCCGTACGGATTTTACTATTCTGGCGGCTCCTTGCTCGTCCGCGCCGTTGCGCTGGCGCAGTACAATTTCTACCTCCCAAGGCGCATTTCTAGGGCCCAAGGCGGATTTCCCGCCGACGCCGAAGCGCCTGTGCGTAGGCGAACTTTGCGCCTACATCCAAACCCTATTTCGCCTGTGCGCAGGCGAACTTCCTTCGTCCGCGCATAGGACAAAACATCTTCGCCTGTGCACAGGCGGAAAACTGAGTATCTTACAACCCTCATAACTCCCGGAGTCCTCATCCGTTTGTGGCGTTCTTGAGCTCGTTAGAATCAGCGCGTCGAGTTCTTTCCAACGAGACTCTAAATAAGTCAAGACGTTTGGGGGTTGACCTAAATATGAAGGATTTCCCTACCGCCGCGGACGCAGCGCCGAAGGCGGATTTTGCGCCTTGCGCCGTAGGGATCATACCTTCAGAGCTCGTAGGTAGGGTGGTGCCCTTCCTTGACGCTGCACCCAACTCCTAGATTCTACGAGGTCCCTCGAGAATCTCTGCGATCTTCCGAATTCACTCTATTTTGATGCACCGAAGGCTATTTACATTGCTGCCTTGGTACAGTTTTCCAAAAATGTTTTAATTTCCTCAAAATTACCAAAAGTGGGGTACCACACTTATATCAACCTTTCTGACTAGCTTTAGATTATAAACAATGGTATCATAAATCACGTTGTATAATCAAATCAAGCACGGCTACCAGCAAGTTTATCTTAATACGGCTGATCACTGATAAAACTACATGCGATGACGCTCCAGAGCTCACTTCTAAGTAAATTTAAAGAATGACTCTTAAATTTCCCTATTCCAAGACTTAATCATCTCAAACCGTACATGGCTTATGTATTCATTATTTTTGGTAAGATGATCTTACATAAATATAGTTACTGATCATAATAAAGACCTTGAAGACATTCGGAATTCAACATCGCCATTGATGTCATGCTTTTTTTAGTACAAGCTTTATGTTTGAACCCATAAGTCTAGAATGTCTAGTTTGTCTCACTTTCATATAAATATCTCTGCAGTTCGATTCAGAAATCACTTTGCTCCATGCATTTCCTTCTTCAGTATAGTGGGTGATCTATTTTTAGTATGCATATTGGTGAGGTCTTCATCTCCGGCTACTAGTACCAAAGCTGCTTGTAAACTTTGCCTCCCATTCAGAGTCATTTATGGCCCATTTTTTTCTTCTTAGGAAGCTTTAGGACCATAGTCTCAACTCAGAACCATGTCAATATCAACGATCTGGTACTTCATCGATGTAAGAGTATCTTGTCATCAATGATAGATTATATCTTGTTTTTCCTTCCCCCACGCAGCAGATCCGTCTGAGTATTGATGTGTTCCTTCCTCGGATTTTTGTGTCAAAACATATGATTTTTTTTAAAACTTCTCCGGACAGACTTTCAAAGCTCAAAATCGCATGTTATCAATGATGCAGCTCATCTAGTTTTTCCTCCCCCATGCAGCACATCCTTCTGAGTATAGATGTGCTCCTTGCTGAGATTTTTGTGTAATAACATATAATTTTTTTCCAACGCTAGATTGAATAGCCTCTAGAAAATGAAAGAATATCTTAGAGCTGATTGGCCAGTCACCAAACTTCGTGCTTCTGCTCCCTTCCTGCATCGGGTTAGACATGTGTCCACGTCAGCAAATGATTCTGATAAAAAGGTTAACAAATCGATTCGGGAGCACATCATCAAGTACATGACGACATCAATTGTGCGTTTTTTTATATTCTAAGACATGGTGAGTTTTCAATTACGCTCATCTGATAAAGAACCATGACAAAAACTCCATGCCACATCTTTTTTTGAATTTTTTTGAATTTCAAAATTTAAATCCAGTTTACGTCTTAATGAATTTTTGGATCATCACCTAGATGTCTAACATTGAATGTGCTTGAATTATGACATTTTCTCAAGTTTTTAGCGATTTATATGTTGTTTTAGTTCAGAAAGTATGGGATTGCATATAACCAAAGACATCATGACACATATCAAATCCATATGATTTTATCATTAAAAACGTAATCAATATTTTGATGATGAGTTAAGATATTATTCAGTTCGATCAATCAGATTCGTCAAATATATATTCAGAGTAAACATGGATAATGTAGATGATGAGAATGAAAATAGTCATGTAATTCTGAAATTAACGCCTCAAAAATTTTGATAAGATTTTAAAATCACAGGTGTAATCATTATTTTGTGTTTAAGATAGTACTGACATAAATGCAGATTTGATTGCAATAAAAATCTGAAGATCTTTCAAAATTTAACAATTTTATTTTGAAATCATGCTAATATTAGTACATGCTTTATGAATAAACCCATAATTCTAGAATACATTGCTTGTCACACTTTCATATAAGTATGTTTAGAGTTTATTTTAGGAATCCACTTTGCTTGTTGTTGCTTTCCTCAGCATTTTGTGTAACCTATTCGTTGGTTGCATTCTGATATTTTGCTCTAACAGGTTTGAGCTTGTGCTTATTTAGGTAAAGATGTTCGATTTGTCCATTGAGATGATTATGTTCTTGATCTTGTTTGATTTTTATGTTATTATAGTGTATAAAATGTCCATGTATGCTCAGATTGCATACATTCTCTTAGCATGGCTACTTACTGTTTTATATGCGCGATTTTTTGGAGAGTTTCTTGAGCAGAGATGAGCAATTTTGCATGCTTCTCAATCATGTGATAGTGAACTAAAATGTCAGTATAAATAATGCATTTTGTATTGACTACATTACATGTAGTAGTCTAAGCAGTGTTGTAGAATTTTTGAAAATCAATTTTGAGGCAGGTTGGTGACTGAGTTTTGTACTGATACCAGGCCATAATTACATTTTGTCCTGATTTCTATTTCTTAATATTATCATTGTCATATATATACTGTTATTATTTTCGGATTAACTACTTTGTACAGATTTTTGTAAGCAGGCAGCTAAGGCGGACCATAATTTGAGGTTCAACTCCTCAATTAGCTAATCTCATTTGGCAAATGATAATATTTATAATATTCCTCGATAAAAATATGTTTCGTGAATCAAATTTTGTACAAATAATATTTTTCAATCAGCATAACAACTAATATATAAAAATGAAGCTAGAAAAATCAAAATACAAACAAAAACATGAAATAACTTTCAAAGAAAAATGAAAGATTTTTATTATACAAGAATTTATAAGTATTATTCTAATGATGGAAAAAAAAAATTACAAAAAAGTGGAATACATTTCAATTAAAATGTTGAAGTGAACCGGATTTCAAAAATCATAGGTGGAAGAAAACCTCCTGAATTTTCTTGAAGGTTACGGGAGACGTTTCTGATTTGATGGATAATAAAGTTCTGACATTGACACTGACACAGTTTCAGAGTGTATTGATTGTCATAACATGATGAAGAGACAAATTTTAGCAGGAGATTATGCATACAGGTAGCGTACAGCACGCTTCTATCTAGGACAGAAGGAAGACAGAATGAACGAGTACTTCCAAATGAACGAGTTTTTGGACTGATCAGTGGACTTTATGAGTTGAACATGTATCGCTAATTGTGACATCATCTGACCTAACTGAAGCGGTCATCGAGTAGCCAAGGCTAAAATTAGACAATATTTCCGTGGAATTCCAAATGATTGGAGAAACAAGCTCGCACTACCCAACAAATCAAGCTCAGGATAAGACATCAAGGGAGTAAAGTTTGGGTTCCACTGTTTATACAATGCTACGTAAGTTGCTTGTAAGTTGGAACTAACTTTTGCAGGGTATCTGGAGGAGATTTAAATATATCTGTCTCCTCTGAACCCAAGATCAGCTACATTGAGACTGAGGCACATTTTACAACTAGAAGTGTATTCATACGCAAAGAGAGTATAGCTGTCGTTTACCCAAATAGCATTAAGGCGAGTAGATTTTATTGAAGATGAGGTTGCATAGACATGATGCTTTCGACCCAGAAATTCTAGGAACGGTTGATTAACCAAGGTGACACAAGACATTTCAAATCATGCAATGTAAGCTTATGTCCTGAAAAAAGATGAATATCATGACTTTTGACTCAAAATTCTTGATATTCATCTTTTTTCTTTTAATCGGTGACTCAAAAGTTTTGAGTTATCAATAATCGGCGCTTTGCTTTCAGTTTGCTGTTTTCATGACTTTAGTCACTCATAATGACATGCGTCATGTAAAGTTTGTGGTAATGTATATTCTGTGTGAGGAGGGAAGGTTGTGCTATGTCCTAGGAGGGACACTTTCCAACGCGATGTTAAAGGCTATAAATCAACTGTGGACTGTAGATTGTACGCGTTCCTCAGGATGTGAAGCATCGAAAAAGGACAAAACCTGCTGTTGGCGAAACAAAGTTCCAATCAAGGTTCTGGCCTGAGGCCATGAGAAAAAGTCCATGCTATACATCAACTTTTCTTGACAAGCTTTAGATTGAAACTGATAATATCATATCATAAATCATGTTGTACACTCAAATCAAACACCGCTAGCAGCAAGTTTATCTCGGTACCGCTTATCACTAAAAAAAACTACACGCAATGGCTTTTCTAAGCTCACTTCTGAATAAACTTACAGGAATGACTCTTAAATTCCTCTATAAGAAGATTTAATGACTGCAAACCCTATATGGCTTATGTATGCATTATTTTGTGTTAAGATGATACTCACATAAATATAGGTACTGATCATAATAAAGACCTTGAAGACTTTCGGAATTCAACATCGCCATTGATGTCATGCTATTATTAGTACAAGCGTTCTGTTTGAACCCATAAGTCTAGAATGTCTCGTTTGTCTCACTTTCATATAAATATCTCTGCAGTTCGATTCAGAAATCGCTTTGCTCCATGCATTTCCTTCTTCAGTATAGTGTGTGATCATATTTAGTATGCATATATGAGGGCTTCATCTCCGGCTACTAGTACCAAAGCTGCTTGTAAACTTTGCCTCCCATTCAGAGTCATTTATGGCCCATTTTTTTCTTCTTAGGAAGCTTTAGGACCATAGTCTCAACTCAGAACCATGTCAATGTCAACGATCTGGTACTTCATCGATGGAAGAGTATTGAACTTCTCCAGAAAGACTTTCAAAGCTCAAAATCGCATGTCATCAATGATATAGTATATCTTGTTTTTCCTTCCCCTACGCAGGACATCCTTCTGAATATTGATGTGTTCCTTGCTCGGATTTTTGTGTCAAAACATATAGAAAATTGATAGAATATTTTAGAGATGATTGGCCAGTCACAAAACTTTGTGCGTCTGCTCCCTTCCTGCATCAGGTTAAACATTTGTCCAAGTCAGCATGTGATTCTGATAAAAAGGATAACAAATTGATTCGGGAGCACATCATCAAGTACATGACGACATCATTTCTGCACTTATTAATAATCTCAGACATGGTGAGTTTTCAATTACGCTCATCTGATAAAAAACCACGACACAACCACCATGCTGTAATAACCCATCAAAGGCTAAAACTGCACTATAACGGAAAAAGGTCAAACCTACAGGGACAGAGGCAACACATAGAGTACTAAATGTCACATTTTAACAGACTATTGAGGAGTTTGAATTCTCAGGCTACTGTCACTCCCAGAGATACTGCAAGTGCTCAACTCAGAGGTCAATTGGAGGACACACAATGCAGCGTAGTTCACCCTAACACACACCTGAAATTGGAAAAGCAAAACTCAGAGGCCGGTTAGGCCCTCTACTTAAGATTCAGGGGGAAAGTTTCTCACGAGTACACTTAGAGGATCTGCAGGTAGTGATCCCCAACTCTGAATTTACAACTCTGTCACTAGTCACTGCTAGAACAGAGCATCCATCTTGGACTTCCTACTTTGGATGCGGTACCTTTGTCAAACCGAACTCACTCTCACGCGATGAACAACACACTCAACTCACAAAACGCGCAAAGAATACAGGAATCCAAACTGAGAAACTAAGTTGAGAAAAGATCCAGTGTCACAACTTAAAAGTCTATTGACGAGTTTGAATTCTCAAGCACTAGTCATTCCCAAAAATACTGCGAAGTATACCCCCGAAGGCACCTCAAGCAGCGTAACACACACAACCTGAATTTCAACCAAGGCTTACTCCAAAGTTAACAAACTTCAATGCGGTAACTTTGACAAGCTGTAGCTCCTCTTGCGCGGTGACAAAATGAAGGACACAAACGCGTAGAGAAAACAAGTTCGTGAACTAAACTTCCAAAACTGGAAAATCCCTCAAGGCCAACGCCTTGAACTATTTTATACACTCTGAAATCCTAACTTACTAACAGTCTACTCTACGCTTCATCTACTATGCCTCCTATGCGAAGGCCGACTATGCACTAACTCCCTACCCATCCAATCGTCTGCTCTCCTACGCAGTCCAAGCTGCCGCAACACCTCGGTCACCTCTGCCTTGAGGTTCGCAATGGCGTCTCGCGATCTCGAGAGGAATGACTCCAAGCGCTTCGCCACGCGCCGCCAACTCCGACTGTCACATGACATCAAAGAAACAGTACAACCGGCATAACGTTTTAATTTGTAACGGTTTCAATTAGGGTATCGTTGGAAAGAGCTTGCAACGCTCATTCCAACGAGACCAAGAACTCTTGAAACGGATCAGGGGTCACTGAGTTATGAGCGTATAAAGTGGCTGATAGGGTTAGGTACCAGGCCTTTGGCGGAAGGGCCTTCGGGGCAAGGCCTTCGGCGGAAGGGTAAAACCATCATAACTTGCTCTATTCTTAAAAACCTTGACTCAGTTAGGGTTTTGTTGGAAAGAGCTCAAGACGCTTGTTCCAACGAGCCCAAGAACTCTTGAAACGGATGACGGATCACTGAGTTATGAGCGTCTAAAGTGGCTGATAGGGTTAGGTAGCAAGCCTTCGGCGGAAGCGCCTTCGGGGCAAGGGCCTTCGGTGGTAGCAGGCCTTCAGCGGAAGAGCCTTCGGGGCAAGGGCCTTCGGCGGTAGCAGGCATTCGGGGCAAGGCTTTTGGTGGAAAGGTAAAACCGTGATAACTTTTTCAATTCTTAACGGTTTGACTTAGTTAGGGGCTCGTTGAAAAGAACTCGACACCCTCGTTACAACAAGCCCAAGAACGTTTCAAACGGATCAAGGATCAGTGAGGTATAAGTGTCGGAAGTGGCTGTTATAGATAGGCAAAGGTGCGGAAGAGTGTCTTCGGCGGTGCGCGGAAGAAGATTTCGGACGGCGGAAGCCGGCGTGGTCATGAATGTGGAATGTACAAGTGTGGCAGCGGCGGCGGCGTGAAGTCAAGCGTGGGAAGCAGGACGGCGGGACATGAAGTCGCGCATGGGAAGCAGACCGTTACCCATCATTGCGGGAACGGCATTCATGCGGCCTGTGGGTGTCTCAGCCCTGGATTTTTGGAGAGGAATTCGGCCTTGGGAGAAAGATTTGGAAGGATACCAGTGTGTGTGGACGCGAGTGGGATCGGTGGCAGGGATAGAGTGTGGATGTGAGTGATTTTCGCAGGGAAGTCGTGAGAATTAGGAGGGGAGTGTTGAGAATTTGAAAGAGGAGGGAGCAAACTCTCGAGGGTTGAGAATCGTATTTGAGAGTGAAATTTAATTGGGATCTGAGATCGAGGTGTCGAATCTGTGAGTGGGAGCTGAAATCAAGGTGGAGGTTCTGAGAGTGGGAGTTGAAATCTGTAATAACCCACTAAAGGCTAAAACTGCAATATAGTGGTAGAAAGGTCGAACCCACAGGGACAGAGGAACACACAGGGTACAAAGTGTCACGTTTAACAGACTATTGAGGAGTTTGAATTCTCAGGTGACTGTCACTCCCAGAAATACTGCAAATACTGTCCACTCGGAGCGCACTCGGAGATCGCACAGTGCAGCGTAACACACACACACACACACACCTGAAACTACAGAAACACAACCCAGAGATCCGTTAGGACCTCTACTCAAGATTTCAGGGGGAAGGTCTCTCAAGAGTACACTCAGCGAAGCTGCGGGTAGTGACTCCAAACTCCGGCTTTTACAACACTTCCACTAGCTTGCTGCTAGCGTATGAAACCCGGTTTGGACTTCCTACTTCGGATCGAAGTCACTCATACGCGGTGAACAACACTCTCAACTCACAAAACGCGCAGAGAACACAGGTCCGCACAGAAGTACTCACTGAGAAACATTCCAGTAACACACCATATGTAATAACCCACTAAAGGCTAAAACTGCAATATAGTGGTAGAAAGGTCGAACCCACAGGGACAGAGGAACACACAGGGTATAAAGTGTCACGTTTTAACAGACTATTGAGGAGTTTGAATTCTCAGGCAACTGTCACTCCCAGAAATACTGCAAGTGTCCACTCGGAGCGCACTCGGAGGTCGCACAGTGCAGCGTAACACACACACACACACACCTGAAACTACAGAAACACAACTCAGAGATCCGTTAGGACCTCTACTCAAGATTTCAGGGGGGAAAGTCTCTCGCGAGCACACTCGGCAAAGCTGCGGGCAGTGACTTCCAACTCCGGCTTTTACAACGCTTCCACTAGCTTGCTGCTAGTGTAGGAAACCCGGTTTGGACTACCTACTTCGGATCGAAGTCACTCCTACGCGGTGAACAACACTCTCAACTCACAAAACGCGCAGAGAACACAGGTCCGCACTGAAGGACTTACTGAGAAACATTCCAGTAACACAACAACAGTCTATTGAAGAGTTTGAATTCTCAGGCACTTGTCATTCCCAGAAATACTACAGGGGTTACCCTCAAGGCACCTGCTGCAGCGTAACCTGAATTTACAACCAAGGCTTACACGAAGTAGCAAAACTTCACTTTGGCATTCAGGGGAAAAATCCCAAAGGAGTACAATCAGAAAGAAACACTCGAAGGTGTAGGGGCGAAACTGTTCAAGTATCTAACTAGTCACTGGCTCTGAGCATCGGCAGTCACCCGCAGGTGCAGATCCGAACTACTCAAGTCTCTAACCAATGTACTAGCTCTGAACATTCGGCCGAAGGCCTTCAGCTACAAAATGCGGAACGCTAAGTTGTAACTCCTCGTGCGTGGTGACAGAACTCAAGGACACAAACACGCAAAGGAAATGGGTTCCTGATCGGCACTTCTGATGGGAAAGAACCCCAGGCAAAACGCCTGGAACTATTTTATACCTTCTAAGTCCTACCTAGCACTACTCTGCACTACGCTACACGCCTGCACGGAACCACGCTACACTACACTCCGCGGAACCTGTACTACCGCGGAACCGTCTCCTGCGCGGCCGACTGCCGCGCACTAACTCCCTACCCTGCCACTCTTCCGCTCGACTGCGCAGTCCCAACCGCTGCAACGCCGCGGACACCTCCCCCTCGAGGGCGGACATGGTATCCTGTGCCTTCGACAGAAAGGCTTCGAGCTTCTTCGCTACCTTCCGCCGACTTCTACTGTCGCCTGACAACAACCCTGCTGCGCGCAATTCAAACTCACGCAGTGTGAGTTTCTCCTGCGCCTTCACTTCCCAGTGGGCGTAACCCTTGAGGCAGTGGGCGACTCGCCTCGCCGTCTCCACCTTCGTGCGATCCGCCTCCTTCCTGCGATCCTCTTCAATTATCACTAATTGCGATTCGGCTTCGGCACGTTGCGCTCTCAATTCGCCACACTCTGACTGTAACCTGCGGATTAATTCTTCATCCGCCTGCCGTGCGAGCTGACATTGTTCCAACAACCTCGTCTGTCGCACGAGCTCCTCTGACAAAATCCGATTCTGGGCCTGCTCAGAGTTGAGTGCTTCCTTGACCTTCACCTGCTCCTTGATGAGCTCGCCCAGTTTCTCATCCTTCATCTTCTCGGAGTGCTTGTAGAACTTCTGATTAAGCTTGTACTGTCCCCACAAGCACTCATGCTTCTCCTTCAAGTCCCTCAACTCCTGGTCCACTCTAGCTAATAGCTTGCTGGTGTGGACTTTAGTGCGAGTCCGCCTGCGCACTAATTCGATGTAAGATCCCGGCTGGAGTGGGTCGGCGTATTTATCGACCTTGCGATCCAAGTACCGCAGCAACGGAATCACCTGCTCAGAGAGCGCCGCCGCCGGCGCTCCAACAATTTCCTCCTCCTCCTCCTCGGTGTCTTCTGCTCCTGACATTTCTTCCGTGGAGCCTCCGTCGTCATCATCCGAGTGCAGAATTTCAGTCGCCATTGATTGCGTCGGCGACTGCCCCGAGTGGGGCTGCACGTCCTCGACGTGTGCTGCCTGCGAAGGCACGGCTGCAGCCTCGCTGCTCGTCGCCAAAATGTCTAAGGCGGAAGGCGAATGTACCCGAGCGGCATCCCCGTCGTTCGCTGGTTGATTGCCTACCGCATTCTCTCTGTCGCCGTCGTCCGTCGCCGGAGGCGATTGAGCGGAGGGTGGCTGCGCGGGGTTGGATTGCGCATCGCGCATCGAGATTTCATCCCGCGGACAGTCACTCCGCTCCATCGTCTGCTGCTCCCTTGATCGGTCCGTGGGGGCCGTGCCCGGCCCGTGCGCAGGCGCATTTGCCGGCGCCTTGGCCGCCGCAGGCGTAGCGCCGCGGACATCTATCGCCGAAGGCGACATGGCCGGGGGCCGCACGCCCGATGTTCCTTGGCCTATAGGCCCTACCGCCGAAGGCGCATCTATCGGCGGACTTCCCGCCGATGGTGCGGCCTCCGCACGCTCTCTGCTCGTATCTCCTCGGCTCAAAGGCCCTGGCGCCGAAGGCGCAAATTGCGGCGCGTGGTGCGCCGGAGGGTCTGGCCCCGAGGGCCGGTGTCTCGTAGGCGGTTCTTCCGCCGGCTCCTTCCCCTTCCTACGTTGGAACGGGGGTGATTCTTGCCTGTGCACAGGCGGCACGTGCGGAGGTGTCCTGTGCACAGGCGACCTGAGCACAGGCGACCTGTGCACAGGTGAGCGCCTGTGCACAGGCGGACTGCTCCTTCCCACGCGTAAGCGTAGATCCACGTCCACTTGTGTTCGCCGATCCGCGGAGGCTCGTCCGTCCGCGGAGGTTCGCCTGTGCGCAAACGGAACCTCTGTCCGCATCGCACGTGGTAACTCCGGAGGCCCCTGGCCCGTAGGCGGCCTCTCTCCCGACGAGGTTGCAGCGTGGCCCGTTGCTCCTGCGGTCGTCCGCGCTTCTTCTCGCCTCTCTGGCGACGCACTTCCTATCTCCGTCGCAATCGTCGCCGTGTCCGCACTGTCAGCTGGTAACACCAGTCTGCGTGCCTTCTGCTTCGGCCGGCTGTATGGCTTGCACAGCGGCCGCGATCGAATGGGAGCAGAGGGTTCTTGATGCTGCTCCTCTTCAGACTCTTCCCTCCATCGCCGCTTCCGCGGCACTCGCGCTGCAGGAGTGTGTCTCCCTTCGTCCCTCCGTCTTGATGGGGTAGAAGTCGGTGACTCCTCCGCATCAGTGTCAACCTCGTTCTCTCGCACATACTTCCCGGGATGGTCGATGGACAATGGCGGAAAATGTTCAAGCTCCGCCGCTGTCAAACAATTCCGCTGTCGATAAAAATTGATGAGGAAAGGAGAAAGATGGTTTAGAGTTCCCCCCTTCTCCTCAAACGCGTGCTGTCGCATCACCCGGTGCAGGATGCTCGCCCAGTGAATTGGAGTTCCCTCGATGACGCACTCCACAAAAGAGACCTGCCACAATGTGATGTAGCAGGCGCGGTGCGGCTGCAGTAATTGCATCAGCGCCGCGGACAAAGTCCGGCGAAATCGATCCTTGTAATCACGGGTCCTGTACCCATTCTTGGTAGACCTCCCGGTCTTGAACAGCTCCACAAATTGCGCCTCTTCTTGCTTGGTCACCTTGATGCTCTCACTGTCGAAAAGGAGATGCCCTGGCATGCCAGCACATCTTCCCAACGCCTGCGCCCAATCTTGGACTGTCCACCGGTCAACATGCGGACGCAATCCGCGCGAGGGTGGTCCCTGTGGCTCTAGCCACTCGCGCACCATATTCGCGCAGATGTAATTCCATCCCCATAGCAAGAAATCGAGCTTTCTTGCTATTAAGCGCTCTTCGAAAGCGCGCAGCCCGTTCTGCGGCAGGCGAAGTGGCACCATCCGCAATCTGCTCGGTCTCGTCATTGCGTTCCTGGGGTTCGCTCGCCCGCTCATTCTACTTCCGCACTGTCCGCGTTTCTTTCTCTCTCGCCAAACTCTAATCGCTCTCAATTCCAAATCACGCGCACTCACTTCTCCCTCAATCAACAAGAAATCTCCTGTGTGACGACGTCGGGAATGTTCCGCAGCCAGCAGATGGATGCGCGCAGCGCGCACAAGAGATTGGAATCGCGAATTCAAGAATGGGACGTTCTCCGCCGCCCGGTCGAAGGTCATGGTCGGCTCTTGGTCGTGAAGAACGTCTCACTTGATGGCCGCGCCGGCTGTACGCTGGAACGGTCTTCGCTCTCACGCGCGGCTTCACGCTCCGCCGTCGTCGATTAAACTCTCACGCTCGAATTGGCGGATTTGAACTCCGCGAGCGTGTCACCCTGCGGACATGGGGGCGTAGCGCCGAAGGCGAGTTTTCCGCCTTGCGCGGTACACTTGTTCGTACCGTCCCTCGGCCAATCTCCTTCTGCCTTGACGCGTGTGTCCGCATGTCGGACAAAAAATTCAACTCCTGCCTGTGGGCAGGCAGGAGCCTCGGCGGATTCTCCGCCGGCGCGGAACTTGAACATCCTCGCCTGTGCACAGGCGAATTCCGTCCGCGGCGCTGCGCTGGCGCGGAAGGCGTTGACCGTGGTCAGCCGTCTCCGTCCAGTCTGTCCGTTCCTTGTCTCTCCGTCGGCGCTTCCGCCGCCGCAACTCCGTCCGTCCAAGAGCGCATCCACCCGTGCCGTCCGCACGGTCCGTACCGATTGGATTACTCTGGCGGCTCTTCCGACGTACGCGGCGCTGCGCTGGCGCGGAAGGCGCCGTACACTTTCTACCTCACAAGGCGCATTTCTAGGGCCCAAGGCGGATTTTCCGCCGACGCCGAAGTGCCTGTGCACAGGCGGACGCCTGTGCGTAGGCGGACTTCGCGCCTTCCCTAACCCTACTTCGCCTGTGCACAGGCGAACGCCTTCGTCCGTGCATAGGACAAAACTTGAATCCCCCTTCCGCGTAGGCGGAATTCGCGCCGGTGGCGAACTCCTTCCGCCGTAGGCGACCGCCTCCGTTTCTTCCAGTAGCGATAACTCCCTAAGTCCTCGTCCGTTCCAAGCGTTCTTGGGCTCGTTAGAATCAGCGCGTCGAGCTCTTTCCAACGGGACCCTAACTTGGTCAAGGCGCCCGAGGGTTTACCTAATTACGGGGGTTTCCCTACAGCCGCGGACGCAACCTCCGAAGGCGGGTTTTGCGCCTTGCGCCGTAGAGATCCTAACTGCGGAGCTCGCAGGGAGGGTGGTGCCTGTCCTTACTGCGGCACCCCAAATCCCAGATTCTAAAAGATCCCTCGAGAATCCCCGCGATCTTCCGGATTCACTCTGTTTTGATGTACCGAAGGCTATTTACAATGCTGCCAGGGTACAGTTTTTCAAAAATGTTTTAATTTCCTCAAAATTGCCAAAAGTGGGGTACCACACCATAACAGTCTATTGAAGAGTTTGAATTCCTAGGCACTTGTCATTCCCAGAAATACTACAGGGGTTACCCCAAAGGCACCTGCTGCAGCGTAACCTGAATTTACAACCAAGGCTTACACGAAGTAGCAAAACTTCACTTTGGCATTCAGGGGAAAAATCCCGAAGGGGTACAATCAGGAACAAACACTCGAAGGTGTAGGGGCGAAACTATTCAAGTATCTAACTAGTCACTGGCTCTAAGCATCGGCAATCACCCGCAGGTGTAGATCCGAACTACTCAAGTCTCTAACCAATGTACTAGCTCTGAACATTCGGCCGAAGGCCTTCAGCTACAAAATGCGGAACGCCAAGTTGTAGCTCCTCTTGCATGGTGACAGAACTAAGGACACAAACACGCAGAGAAAATGAGTTCCTGATCGGCACTTCTGATGTTGAGAAAGATCACAAGGCAAGACGCCTTGAACTACTTTATACCTTCTAAGTCCTAACTAGCACTACACTACACTATGCTACACGCCTGCACGGAACCACGCTACACTACACTCCGCAGAACCTGTGCTTCGCCTCCTGCGCGACGGACTGCCGCACACTAACTCCCTACCCTGCCAGTCTTCCGCTCGACTGCGCAGTCCCAAACGCTGCAACGCCGCGGACACCTCCGCCTCGAGGGTGGACATGGTATCCCGCGCTTTCGACAGAAAGGAATCTAACTTCTTCGCTACTCGCCGCAGACTCCTACTGTCACCTGACAACAACCCGGCTGCACAAAGCTTCAACTCACGCAGTGTGAGTTTCTCCTGCGCCGCCACTTCCCAGTGGGCGTAGCCCTTGAGACAGTGGCCGACGCGCCTCGCCATCTCCTCCTTCGTGCGATCTGCCTCTCGCCTGCGATCATCTTCAATTACCACCAACTGCGATTCGGCCTCCGCACGTTGAGCTCTCAATTCGCCGCACTCCGACTGTAGCCTGCGGATTAAATCCTCATCCGCCTGTCGTGCGAGCTGACACTCCGCCAACAACCGCGTCTGTCGCACGAGCTCCTCTGACAGAACCTGATTCTAAGTCTTCTTAGAAATCAGTTCTTCTGTGGTCTTCACCACATCCCTGGTGAGCTCTTCCAGTCTCGCCTTCTTCAATGTGTCGTAGTGGGTGTGCGACTTCCGCACGAGATTATACTGTCCCCACAAGCATTCATGCTTCTCCCGCAAATCCTTAAGTTCCCGGTCCACCCAAGCTAGTAGCTTGCCGGTGTGGACTTTAGTGCGAGTCCGCCTGCGCACTAACTCGATGTAGGACCCAGGCTGGAGAGGATCTGCGTATTTATCAAATTTGCGATCCAAGTACCTCAGCAGAGGTACTACCTGCTCACAAAGCGCCGCCGCCGGCGCTCCAACGATTTCCTCCTCCTCCTCGGTGTCTCCCGATCCCGACATTGCTTCCGTGGATCCTCCTTCGTCATCGTTCGAGGGAAGGATTTCGGTCGCCATTGATTGCGTTGGCGACTGGCCCGAGTGGGGCTGCGAGTGATCTGCGGGTGCTGCCGCCGATGGCACTCCTGCAGCTTCGCTGCTCCCCGCTAAAATGTCCAAGGCGGTGGGTGAATGTGGCCGTGCTACATCCCCATCATCCGCCTGCCGATCGTCGATCATGTCCTCTTCGCCGCCGACGTCCGCCGCCGAATGCGATTGAGCGAAATGTGTCTGCACGGGGTGTAATTGCGCATCGCGCACTCGAATTTTGTCCCGCGGACAGACAATCCGCTCCTCCGTTAGGTCCTGCGTGAGGGCTGCGTCTAGCCTGCGCGTAGGCGCAATTACCGGCGCCTGGTCCGCCGCAAGCGCAGCGCCGAAGGCGTCTATCGCCGAAGGCGACAGAGCCGAAGGCCGCTCGCCCGATGTACCTGGCCCCGAAGGCCCTACCGCCGAAGGCGCATCTGCTGGCGGATTACCCGCCGAAGGTGCGGTCTCCGCACGCTCCCTGCTAAAAACTCGATGGCCCGAAGGCCCTGGCGCCGAAGGCGCAAATTGCGGCGCGTTATACGCCGGAGGGTCTGGTCCCGAAGGCCCTTGACCCGAAGGCGGATCTTCCGCCGGCTCCTTCCCCTTTGTACGTTGTACCGGGGGTGAATCCTGCCTACTCGTAGGCGGCCGCCTGTGCGTAGCCGAACTTTCTCTGCCTACGCGTAGGCAGAGGTCCACGTCTACTTGAGGTCGCCTATCCGCTGGAAATCGCCTGTGCGTAGGCGGAACACTCGTCCGCATCGCACGTGGTAACTCCGGAGGCCCTTGGCCCGAAGGCCGCCTCTCGTCCGCCGGAGGTGTAGCGTGGTCCGCCGCTCCTGCGGACGTCCGCGCTCTCTCGATCCTCTCTGGTGATGCACTTCCCTTCTCCGTGGCGATCGTCGCCGTGTCCGCGCTGCTGGCAGGTAACACAAGCATGCGCGCCTTCTGCTTCGGCCGGATGCACACTTCGTGCAGTGGCCGCTGTCGTATGGGAGCAATGGGTTCTCGATGCTGCTCCTCCTCTGGTTCCTCTCTCCATCTCCGCTTCCGCGGCACTCTTGCTGCGGGTGTGCTTCTTCCATCGTCCCGCCGGGTCGGCGGAGTAGAAGCTGGTGAATCCTCTGTATCGGTGTCGACCTCGTTATCCCGCACATACTTCCCAGGATGGTCGACGGACAATGGCGGAAAGCGAGCGAGCTCCGCCGCGGTCAAACAGTTCCTCTGCCGATAGAAGTTTATCAAGAAAGGGGAGAGGTGATTGAGAGTTCCCCCCTTCTCCTCGAAGGCGTGCTATCGCATCACTCTGTGCAGGATGCTCGCTCAGTGAACTGGAGCTCCGGCCAAGATGAGCTCTACAAAAGAAACTTGCCACAAGGTGATGTACGAGGTGCGGTGTGGCTGCAGCAATTGCAGCAGCGCCGCCGCTACAGTTCGGCGGAAGCGATCTTTGTAGTCGCGGGTCTTGTACCCATTCTTGGTAGACCTCTCTTGTTTGAACAATTCCACAAATTGCGCCTCGTCCTGCTTCGTCACCTTGACGCTCTCACTATCAAAGAGGAGGTACCCGTCGGTGCCGGCACACCTCCCCAATGCCTGCGCCCAATCGTGGACGGTCCACCGATCTACGTGCGGACGCAATCCGCGCGTAGGTGGTCGCTCCGCATCCAGCCATTCGCGCACCATGTCTACACAAATGTAATTCCATCCCCACAGCAAGAAATCAAGCTTCCCTGCAATCAGCCGCTCCTCGAAGGCACGCAACCCGTTCTGTGGAAGCCGGAGCGGCAGCATCTTCAACCTGTTCAATCTTGACATCGCGTTCTTGAAATTAGCTTGCGCAACAACTCTCTCTCTGCTCTGCTCGAGCTTCTTGCTCCCTCTGCAAATTCTAATCTCCCTCAATTCCAAATCGCGCGCACTCAATTCTCTCTCAGTCACCAAGTAATCCTCCGCGCGGCGATGTCTAGAGTGTTTAACAGCTAGCAGGTGGACGCGCGCAGCTCACACTAAAAAAATGAAATCGCGAATTCAAGAATGGGGCGTCCTCCGTCTCCTGGTCGAAGGTCATGGTTGGCTCTCGGTCGTGAAAGTCGAATCACTTGATGGCCGCGCCGGCTCCGCGCTATAACAGCCTCCTCTCTCACGCGCGGCTTCACGCTCCGCCGACGCCGACTTAACTAACACGCTCGAATTGGCAATTTGAACTCCGCTAGCGTACTACGCCGCGGACAAGGGTGCGCAGCGCCGAAGGCGGATTCCTCGCCTTGCGCGCTACACTCGTTTGTACTAATCTCTAGCCAACTCCGCTCCGCCGAAGGCAATCGTCCGCGCATCGGACAAAAGTTGAACTCCCTTCTGCGTAGGCGGAATCCCCGGCGGAATCTCCGCCGGCGCAGAACTTCATCTGCTTGTGTGTAGGCGCTCGCCTACGCGTAGGCGAATTCCATCCGCCTACCAAATGTTTGTCCGCACTGCTGCGTTGGCGCCGAAGGCGTTGACCGCGGTCAACAGACTCCGTCCAGTCTGTCCATTTCTCTCGCTTCTCCGTCGGCGCTCTTGTCGCCTTAACCCCGTCCGGCCGAAGGCGCACTCATCCGTTCCGTCCGTACAGTCCGTACGGATTTTACTACTCTGTTGGGTCCTCGCCCGTCCGAGCTGCTGCGCTGGCGCCGAAGGCGCCGTACAATTTCCAACCCAGAAGGCGCATTTCTAGGGCCGAAGGCGGATTTCCCGCCGACGCCAAAGCGCCTGTGCGTAGGCGAACTTCGCTCGTCCGCCTGCGCAAAGGTGTTTACCCTCCCTGCCTACGAGTAGGCGACATTCGCGGCGGACATCCCGCCGACGTCAAACCCTATTTCGCCTACGCGCAGGCGAACTGCCTTCGTCCGCGCATAGGACAAACTTTCCTCGCCTACTCGTAGGCGA
Organism: Marchantia polymorpha subsp. ruderalis; assembly: GCA_037833965.1. Classification (NCBI taxonomy): domain Eukaryota; kingdom Viridiplantae; phylum Streptophyta; class Marchantiopsida; order Marchantiales; family Marchantiaceae; genus Marchantia; species Marchantia polymorpha. Next base: position 4,602,919 of record AP031357.1, read on the forward strand.
GAGGCTGCGTGTCTTGCGACCTTCATAACTCCCGGAATCCTCCTCCATTTGTGGCGTTCTTGGGCTCGTTAGAATTAGCGCGTCAAGCTCTTTCCAACAAGACCCTAACCAAGTCGAGGCGTTTGGGAATTGACCAAGTTTTGAAGGATTCCTCTAGCGCCAAAGGCGGATTTCGCGCCTTGCGCCGAAGGAGTTATTCCTTCAGAGCCCGCATGTAGGGTGGTGTCCGTCCCCGACGTTGCACCCAACTCCTGGATTCTACGAGTTTTCTTGAGATTCTCTGCGATCTTCCAATTTCACTCTATTTTGATGCACCGAAGGCTATTTACACTGCTACCGCTGTACAGTTTTCCAAAAATGTTTTAATTTTCTCAAAAATACCAAAAGTGGGGTACCACAAAATCAAAGTGAAATCTGAGACTGAAATTTGACAGTCGAGATCTTAATTTGAAACTGAAAAGTGAGAGTTAAATCTGAGAGGGAAATCTGGTGGGGTCTAAAGGTGGAAGTTGAGAAATTGACACCAAAATCTGAGTAGGAATTGGCACTGAAACTGAAATCAAAGGTGCAAACTAAGGGTTTGAGACTGAAATCTGATACTCGACATTGTGGGTGGAATCTGATAAGAGGGAGCAATCCCTGAAAGCGAGGGTGTAATAACCCACTAAAGGCTAAAATTGCAATATAGTGGTAGAAAGGTCGAGCCCACAGGGACAGAGGAACACACAAGGTACAAAGTGTCACATTTAACAGACTATTGAGGAGTTTGAATTCTCAGGCGACTCCCAACTCCGGCTTTTACAACCCTTCCATTAGCTACCTGCTAGCGTAAGGAACCCGGTTTGGACTTCCTACTTTGGATCGAAGTCACTCATACGCGGTGAACAACACTCTCAACTCACAAAACGCGCAGAGAACACAGGTCCGCACAGAAGGACTCACTGAGAAACATTCAAGTAACACACCACAACAGTCTATTGAAGAGTTTGAATTCTTAGGCACTTGTCATTCCCAGAAATACTACAGGGGTTACCCCAAAGGCACCTGCTGCAGCGTAACCTGAATTTACAACCAATGCTTACACGAAGTAGCAAAACTTCACTTTGGCATTCAGGGGAAAAATCCCAAAGGAGTACAATCAGAAACAATCACTCAAAGGTGTAACTCCCTACCCTGCCAGTCCTCAGCTCGACTGCGCAGTCCATATCGCCGCAACACCGCGGAAACCTCCGTCTCAAGAGTGGCCATGGTGTCTCGCGCCTTCGATAGAAAAGAATCCAGCTTCTTCGCTACCCGCCGCCGACTCCGACTGTCACCTACCAACAACCCGGCTGCTCGAAGCTCTAACTCACGTAGTGTGAGTTTCTCCTGCGCCGCCACTTCCCAGTGGGCGTAGCCCTTGAGACAGTGGGCGACTCGCCTCGCCATCTCTTCCTTCGTGCGATCTGCCTCTCGCCAGCGATCTTCTTCAATTACTACCAACTGCGATTCGGCCTCCGCACGCTGTGCTCTCAATTCTCCGCACTCCAACTGCAGCCTGCGGATTAAGTCCTCATCCGCCTGTCGTGCGAGCTGACATTGCTCCAACAACCGCGTCTGTCGCACGAGCTCCTCTAACAGAACCTGATTCTGAGTCTTCTCAGAAATCAGTGCTTCCGTGACCTTCACCAGATCCTTGGTGAGCTCTTCCAGTCTCCCATTCTTCACCTTGTCGTAGTGGGTGTACGTTTTCCGAATGAGATTGTACTGACCCCACAAGCATTTATGCTTCTCTCGCAGTTCCTTAACTTCCCGGTCCACCCGAGCTAGTAGCTTGCTAGTGTGGACTTTAGTGCGAGTTCGCCTGCGCACTAACTCGACGTAGGACCCAGGCTGGCAAGGATCCGCGTACTTATCCATCTTGCGATCAAAGTACCTCAACAGAGGTACTACCTGCTCACAGAGCGCCGCCGCCGGCGCACTAACTATTTCTTCCTCCTCCTCCTCCTCGGTGTCTCCCGCTCCCGACAATGAATCCGTGCATCCTCCTTCGTCATCATCCAAAGGGAGGATTTCGGTCGCCATTGATTGCGTTGGCGACTGGCCTGAGTGGGGCTGCGAGTGGTCTACGTGTTCTGCCGCCGATGGCGCTCTTGCAGCCTAGCTGCTCCCTGCTAAAATGTCCAAGGCGGTGGGTGAATGCGGCCGTGCCACATCCCCATCGTCCGCCTGTCGTGCGTCGATCATAACTCCTTCGCCGTCGGCGTCCACCGCCGAAGGTGAACGAGCAGAATGTGTCTGCGCGGGGTGCAATTGTGCATCGCGCACGCGAATTTCATCCTGCGGAGAGACAATCCGCTCCTCCGTTAGGTCCTGCTCCCTCGATCGGTCCTGCGCGAGGGATGCGTCCGGCCTACACGTAGGCGCAAATCCCGGCGCGTTATTCGCCGTAGGCGCAGCGCCGAAGGCGTCTATCGCCGAAGGCCGCCTGCCCGATGTCCCTTGGCCTGAAGGCCCTTCCGCCGAAGGCGCATCTTCCAGCGGATTCCCCGCCGAAGGTGCGGCCTCCGCACGCTCCCTGCTTGTAACTCGTTGGCCCGAAGGCCCTGGCGCCGAAGGCGCAAATCCCGGCACTCTGTCCGCCGGAGGGCCTTGCCCCGAAGGCCCTTGAGCCGAAGGCGGATCTTCCGCCGGCTCCTTCCCCTTCCTACGTTGTACCGGGGGTGAGTCCTTCCTACGCGTAGGCGGACGCCTATGCGTAGGCGAACTTTCTCTGCCTACGCGTAGGCAGAGGTCCACGCCTGCAAGGTGTCGCCTATCCACAAGAAGTCGCCTGTGCGTAGGCGGCACACTCCTCCGCATCGCACGTGGTAACTCCTGACCCGAAGGCCGTCTCTCGTCCGCCGGAGGCGTAGCGTGGTCCACCGCTCCTGCGGACGTCCGCGCAGTCCCATCCTTCTCTGGACACGCACTTCCCTTCTCCGTGGCGATCGTCGCCGTTTCTGCGCTGCTGGCTGGTAACACAAGCCTGCGCGCCTTCTGCTTCGGCCGGCTGCATACTTCGTGCAGTGGCCGCTGCCGTATGGGAGCAGTGGGTTCTCGATGTTGCTCCTCCTCCGGTTCCTCTCTCCATCTTCGTTTCCGCTGCACTCTCGCTGCGGGTGTGTTTCTTCCCTCGTCCCGCTGAGTCGGTGGAGTGGAAGTTGGCGAATCCTCCGCGTCGGTGTCTACTTCGTTATCCCGCACATACTTCCCGGGATGGTCGACTGACAATGGCGGAAAGCGAGCATGCTCCGCCGCGGTCAAACAATTCCTCTGTCGATAAAAGTTTATCAAGAAGGGGGAGAGGTAATTGAGAGTTCCTCCTTTCTCCTCATATGCATGCTGTCGCATCCTACATAGGATGCGCGCCCAGTGAACTGGAACTCCGGCTAATGTGAGCTCCACAAAAGATACCTACCACAACGTGATGTACGAAGTGCGGTGCGGGTGCAACAATTGCAGCAGCGCCGCCGCTACAGTTCTGTGGAAACGATCTTTGTAGTCGCGGGTCTTGTACCTGTTCTTGGAAGACCTCTCCCGCTTGAACAATTCCACGAATTGCGCTTCGTCCTGCTTCGACACCTTGACGCTCTCACTATCAAATAGGAGGTACCCGTCGTCGCCTGCACACCTCCCCAATGCCTGTGCCCAATTGTGGACGGTCCACCTATCTACATGCGGACGCAATCCGCGCGTAGGTAGTCGCTCCGCGTCCAACCATTCGCGCACCATGTCTACACACACGTAATTCCATCCCCACAGCAAGAACTCAAGTTTCCTTGCAATCAGCCGGTCCTCAAAAGCACGCAACCCGTTCTGTGGAAGCCGGAGTGGCATCATCCGCAGCCTGTTCAACTTCGACATCGCGTTCTTGAAATTAGCTTGCACAACAACTCTCTCTCTGCTCTGCTCGAGCTTCTTGCTCGCGCTTCTGCCTCCTCTGCAAACTCTAATTTCTCTCAATTTCAACTCTCGCGCACTCAATTTTCTCTCAGCCACCGAGTAACTCTCCGCGCAGCGATGTCTAGAGTGTCTAACAGCTAGCAGGTGGACGCGCGCAGCTCGCACCTGAAAGTGAAATCGCGAATTCAAGAATGGGGTGTCCTCCGTCTCCTCGTTGAAGGTCATGGTCGGCTCTCGGTCGTGAAGGTCGGATCACTTGAAGGCCGCGCCAGCTCCGCGCTATAACGGCCTCCTCTCTCACGCGCGGCTTCACGCTCCGCTGACGCCGACTTAACTCACATGCTCGAATTGGCAATTTGAACTCCGCTAGCGTACTACGCCGCGGACATGGGTGCGCAGCGCCGAAGGCGGATTTTTTGCCGGCGCGCTACATTCCTTCGTACTTAACTTTGGCTAGCCCCGCTCCGCCGAAGGCAATCGTCCGCGCATGGGACAAAAATCGAACTCCCTTCTGCGTATGCGGAATCCCCGGCGGAATCTCCGCCGGCGCAGAACTTCATCTGCCTGTGCGTGCGGGCTCGCCTACGCGTAGGTGAATCCCGTCCGTGCATTGGACGTTCGTCCGCGAGCGAGTGTTCATGATCTCGTTGTCTTGAATACACTCACAGTACATGATTTGAGAACTGAGAAGTTAGATTATGGGAGCTCGAACCTCCACCTGGATTACAAACACTGAATGGTGGAGAGTTTCGGCTCACAACGAGTTAGCACCGGACCTCCCTGCACCGAAGGCACGGACACCTTTGGAGGAAGCAAGAAGGCCTTCGGGCCAAGGAAGACGGCATGCGGCACCGACCTATGTGCCAGCGACGGACAGGTGCTTCGCCTCGGAGCAAGTACCTTTCGACGACTCAACTTCGGGTCAGGAGCCTTCGGCTCAAGCGCCTTCGGCACAAGAGAAGTGTAGGGAGGAGCCTTTGGCTCAGAGGATTTTGGGTTAGACGCCTTCGGCACAGACCCAACTTGAGGAATTGGCCAAGGACGAAGGCCGGAAGGAGGAGACACGTGTGCCTTCGGCACAGTTGCATTCGGCGGTAGCAGATCGGGCAGGAGAAGCGGGTCCGGCGGAAGCCAGATCTCCCACCGCGTTGGAGATCTTAGCAGGGAGTGGAGCGGCGGTCGCAGTAGAAGAAGCCACGCGACCCAGTTCCAGGGAATTGCCGAGGATTCTTGTGGCGACAGAGATCCTCGACTAAGAGGACGAATCCAGTTCGGAAGGGCAAGAAGTGGAGTAAGTGCAACGCACGCCGCCAAGAGTGTTGTGCGAGCAGATGGTACCACTATTGCGGTACCTTGATCACAAGGTGGCAAAGTATGCTGATCCCCGCCATTGAGGATCCTACGTCGAGTTGGTGAGAATCGGGCGCGAATCAAAGTCGCGACGAATCTCGTACTGATTTCCCTTGACCGCAAGTACAGAGAGTTGGAGGAGAAGAACAATGTCATGCACGGACATCTTACACTCTTGCAAAAACTGCAGAAGGCAGTACTGTAGGTGCGCGATGACACAGCAGCTGAAGCCCAGCGCGAATTCGCGAAGCAGCGCGCACAGATTGAGGCGGAGCTTTATTCGGAGCGAATTCAGAATAGCACCTTGACAAAGGAGCTCTTAGGAGGGAGTGGAGCGGCGGTCACAGCAGAAGAAGCCACGCGACCCAGTTTCAAGGAATCGCCAAGGATTTGTGTGGCGACAAAGATCCTCGACTCAGTGGACGAGTCGAGTTCGGAAGCGCAGGAAGTGGAATCGGTGCAAGGCACGCCGACAGGAGTGATGTGCGAGCAGGTGGTACCACTATTGCGGTACCTTGATTGCAAGGTGGCAAAGTATGCTGATCCCCGTTATTGGGGATCCTACGTCGAGTTGGTGAGGAATCGGGCGCGAATCAAAGTCACGACGAATCCCGTACTTATTTCCCTGGACCGCAAGTACAGAGAGTTGGAGGAGAAGAACGATGTCTTGCATGAACATCTTACACTCTCGCGGAAACTGCAGAATGCAGTACTGCAGTTGCGCGATGACGTAGTAGCTGAAGCCCAGCGCGAATTCGCGAAGATCAAGGCGGAGCTTCATTCCGAGCGAATTCAGAATAGCACCTTGGCAGAGGAGCTTGTGCGACAGACATGATTGCTGGAGCAATGTCAGATCGCACGCAAGGCAGATGAAGAGTTACTGCGTTGCCTGCAATCGTAGTGCGACGAATTGAGAGCGCAGCGTGCGGATGCGGAGCTGCAGTTAGTGGAACTTGAAGTTGTAATAACCCACTAAAGGCTAAAACTGCAATATAGTGGTAGAAAGGTCGAACCCACAGGGACAGAGGAACACACAGGGTACAAAGTGTCACGTTTAACAGACTATTGAGGAGTTTGAATTCTCAGGTGACTGTCACTCCCAGAAATACTGCAAGTGTCCACTCGGAGCGCACTCAGAGGTCGCACAGTGCAGCGTAACACACACACACACACACACACACACCTGAAACTACAGAAACACAACCCAGAGATCCGTTAGGACCTCAACTCAAGATTTCACGGGGGAAGTCTCTCAAGAGTACACTCAGCGAAGCTGCGGGTAGTGACTCCCAACTCCGGCTTTTACAACACTTCCACTAGCTTGCTGCTAGCGTAGGAAACCCAGTTTGGATTGCCTACTTCGGATCGAAGTCACTCATACGCGGTGAACATCACTCTCAACTCACAAAACGCGCAGAGAACACAGGTCCGCACTGAAGGACTCATTGAGAAACATTCCAGTAACACAATAACACTCTATTGAAGAGTTTGAATTCTCAGGCACTTGTCATTCCCAGAAATACTACAGGGGTTACCCTGAAGGCACGTGCTGCAGCGTAACTTGAATTTACAACCAAGGCTTACACGAAGTAGCAAAACTTCACTTTGGCATTCAGGGGAAAAATCCCGAAGGAGTACAATTAGGAACAATCACTCGAAGGTGTAGGGGCGAAACTATTCAAGTATCTAACTAGTCACTGGCTCTTAGCATCGGCAATCACCCGCAGGTGTAGATCCGAACTACTCAAGTCTCTAACCAATGTACTAGCTGTGAACATTCGGCCGGAGGCCTTCAGCTACAAAATGCGGAACGCCAAGTTGTAGCTCCTCTTGCGTGGTGACAGAACTAAGGACACAAACACGCAGAGAAAATGAGTTCCTGATCTGTACTTCTGAAATGAGGAAAGAACCCAAGGCAAGACGCCTTGAACTACTTTATACCTTCTAAGTCCTAACTAACACTACACTGCAATGCCATGGTGCGAGCCGCAATAGATCCTACACCTGAGGAGTCGGCGGCTGCCTTCCCCTCTAACTTACAACCTAAATCTAACCCTAATCCTAAATCTGAATCCTAAGCCTACTGTACAGAGCCGCCAGCGCCTTTCCATCCAATATCTGAGGCTGAAAATTTGCAGGCATGCGTGGCCAGCCGAGATCAATGGCCCCACAAAATTTCAGATCCATCCGACCGTCCATCGCAAAGATATGGGCCCCGCAAGATCTCTGAACCTAGGCCAAAATTCCTTCTCCAAAATCCGAGGACTGTGGGTCCCACGCGTCCTACACGCAAGCCACCTACTCGCAGGCCGCCTTGGGCCGAAGGCCCCTCTAACTGTTAACGCCGAAGGCCTCACGCCTAACCATGACAGCCGCTTTCGACGCTCATAACTTATTGATGACTGATTTGTTTCAAGAGATTTTGGTCTCGTTGGAACCAGCTCGTCGAGTTCTTTCCAACGAAACCCGAATCAAGTCAAACCGCTAAGAATTCAAAAAGATATGCCAGTTTTACTGCTTCGCCGAAGGCCTGCAACCGCCGAAGTCGTCCGTCAGCGCATCGGACAAAAGTTGATCTCCCTTCCGCGTAGGCGGAATTCCCGCCGGAGGCGAACTCCTTCCGCCGAAGGCGAACGTCTACGTATATTCCGATAGTCATAACTCCCTAAGTCCTCATCCGTTCCAAGCGGTCTTGGGCTCGTTGGAACGAGCGTGTTGAGCTCTTTCCAACGAGACCCCAACTAACGCAAACCGTTAAGAATTGAAAACGTTATCACGGTTTTTCCCTTCCGCCGAAGGCGTTGGCCTGTGCACAGGCCACCTACGCGTAGACCGCCGAAGAACTTCCATATCAGAAACTTCTGCCGCTCCTAACTCGGTGCTGCCTTATCCGTTTCAAGAGTTCTTGGTCTTGTTGGAACGAGGGTCGCGAGTTCTTTCCAACAAGACCCTAACAAAGTCAAACCGTTAAGAATTGAAAACGTTATGACGGTTTTACTCTTCCGCCGAAGGCGTTTGCCTATGCACTCGCAGGCGTCCGTGTCCGCGTCGCAAGCCGCCTACTCGAAGGCGTCCGCGTCCGTCCGCGTCCGTACAAGGGCCGAAGGTGGATTTCCCGCCGACGCCAAAGCGCCTGTGCACAGGCGAACGCATGTGCGTAAGCAAACTTCGCGCCTACGTCGAAACCCTATTTCGCATGTGCGCAAGCGGACTTCCTTCGTCCGCACATAGGACAAAACTTTCCTCGCCTGTGCGCATGCGGAAAGTTGAGTATCTTGCGACTTTCATAACTCCCGGAGCCCTCCTGCGTTCGTGGTGTTCTTGGGCTCGTTGGAATCAGCGCGTTGAGTTCTTTCCAACGAGACCCTAATTAAGTCGTTGCGTTGCGAATTGAGAAAGTTATGAGGGATTCACTCTTTCGCCGAATGCACTCTCCCGCATAGCCGAAAGCGTTGACCCGAAGGCGTCTACCGCCGAAGGCGCATCTTCCGGCGGTTCTTCCGCCGAAGGCGTACCTCCAAAGTCGTTGTACCGCCGAAGGCCCCCCATCAGTAACTTCCGACACTCATAACTCAGTGACTTCTCATCCGTTTCACAAAATCTTGGGCTCGTTAGAACCAGCGCGTTGGGCTCTTTCCAACGAGACCCGAAGCACATCAAGGCGTTACGAATTGAAAAAGTTATGAGTAATCTACCGCCGAAGGTGCTCGAAGCGGATCCTGCAGCATGAACCGCCCGTTCCGTCCCAAGCGTCCCACTGTGGCCTAAGCCCAAAACCCCTTGACTGTCCTCGATCCTCTTTTTACTCTGGTTTCGCGTACCGATTACTATTTACAGCTGCTGCCGCGGTACTTACTATTCAAAAATGTTTTAGTTCCGACAAAAAACAAAAAGTGGGTTACCACAGAAGTCGACAAAGTTAGACTCCTTTCGGTCGAAGGCGCGGGTGTGGTACTCCACTTTTGGTAATTTTGAGGAAATTAAAACATTTTTGGAAAACTGTACCCCGGCAGCAATGTAAATAGCCTTCGGTGCATCAAAACAGAGTGAATTCGGAAGATCGCAGAGATTCTCGAGGAACCTTGTAGAATCTAGGAGTTGGGTGCAGCAGTAAGGAAGGGCACCACCCTCCCTGCAAGCTCTGCAGTTAGGATCCCTACGGCGCAAGGCGCAAAATCCGCCTTCGGGGCTGCGTCCGCGGCGGTAGGGAAATCCTTCATATTTAGGTCAACCCCCAAACGTCTTGACTTAGTTAGGGTCTCGTTGGAAAGAACTCGATGCGTTGATTCCAACGAGCCCAAGAACGCCAACAACGGATGAGGACTCCGGGAGTTATGAAGGTTGTAAGATACTCAGCTCTTCGCCTGCGCACAGGCGGAGAAGTTTTGTCCTATGCGCGGACGGAGGAAGTTCGCCTGCGCACAGGCGGAATAGGGTTTTGATGTAGGCGCGAAGTTCGCCTACGCACAGGCGAGCGCCTGTGCACATGCGCTTCGGCGTCGGCGGGAAATCCGCCTAGGGCCCTAGAAACGCGCCTTGTGAGGTAGAAACTGTACGGCGCCTTCCGCGCCAGCGCAACGCCGGACGAGCAAGGAGCCGCCAGAATAGTAAAATCCGTACGGACCGTACGGACTGTACGGACGGGACGGATCGACGCGCTCTTGGACGGACGGAGTTGCGGCGGCGAGAGCACCGACGGAGAGACAAGGAACGGACAGTTTGGACGGAGTCGGTTGACCGCGGTCAACGCCTTCCGCGCCAGCGCATCGACGCGGACGGACTTCGCCTGTGCACAAGCGGGTGAAGTTCCGCGTCGGCGGAGAATCCGCCGAGGAGTCCGCCTGCGCGCAGGCAGGATATGAACTTTTGTCCGACATGCGAACACACGCGCCGAGGCAGAGGAGGATTGGCTGAGGAGCGGTAAGAACGAGTGTACCGCGCAAGGCGGAAAATCTGCCTTCGGCGCTGCGCACCCATGTCCGCGGCGCAGTACGCTCGCGGAGTTCAAATTCGCCAATTCGAGCGTGAGAGTTTAATTGGCGACGGCGGAGCGTGAAGCCGCGCGTGAGAGCGGAGACCGTTTCAGCGTAGAGCCGGCGCGGCCATCATTTGAGTCGTCCTTCACGAGCAAGAGCCGACCATGACCTTCGACCGGGAGGCGAAGAGCGTCCCATTCTTGAATTCGCGATTCCATTTTCTAGTGCGAGCTGCGCGCGTCCATCTGCTGGCTGCTAAGCATTCTCGACATCGCCGCGCAGAGGATTTCTTGGTGATTGAGGGAGAAGTGAGTGCGCGTGATTTGGAATTGAGGGCGATTAGAGTTTGCCGAGGAAGAAAGGAGCTCGAGCGGAGCGGAAGTAGAATGAGCGAGCGGGACTCCAAGAACGCAATGACGAGGCTGGGCCGATTGCGGATGCTGCCGCTTCGACTACCACAGAACGCGCTGCGCGCTTTCGAGGAGCGCCTGATAGCAAGAAAGCTCGATTTCTTGCTATGGGGATGGAACTACATCTGTGTGGATATGGTGCGCGAGTGGCTAGAGCCACAGGGACCACCTTCGCGCGGATTGCGTCCGCATGTCGATCGGTGGACGGTCCAAGATTGGGCGCAGGCATTGGGGAGATGTGCCGGCATGCCAGGGCACCTCCTCTTCGATAGTGAGAGCGTCAAGGTGACCAAGCAGGAAGAGGCGCAATTTGTGGAGCTGTTCAAGAAGGGGAAGTCTACCAAGAATGGGTACAAGACCCGCGATTACAAGGATCGATTCCGCCGGACTTTGTCCACGGCGCTGCTGCAATTACTGCAGCCACACCGCGCCTGCTACATCACATTGTGGCAGGTCTCTTTTGTGGAGTGCATCATCGAGGGAACTCCAATTCACTGGGCGAGCATCCTACACAGGGTGATGCGACAGCACGCTTTTGAGGAGAAGGGGGGGACTCTAAATCACCTCTCTCCTTTCCTCATCAATTTTTATCGACAGCGGAATTGTTTGACAGCGGCGGAGCTTGCTCGTTTTCCGCCGTTGTCCGTCGATCATCCCGGGAGGTATGTGCGGGAGAATGAGGTCGACACTGATGCAGAGGAGTCACCGACTTCTACTCCGTCAAGGCGGAGGGACGAAGGGAGGAATACTCCTGCAGCACGAGCGCCGCAGAAGCGGCGATGGAGAGAGGAGTCCGAAGAAGAGCAGCATCAAGAACCCTCTGCTCCCATTCGACCGCGGCCGTTGTACGAATCATACAGCCGGCCGAAGCAGAAGGCGCGCAGGCTGGTGTTACCAGTCAGCAGCGCGGACACGGCGACGATTGCCACAGAGAAAGGAAGTGCGTCGCCGGAGAAGAACGAGGGAGCGCGGACGTCCGCAAGAGCAACGGACCGCGATGCACCCTCGACGGACGAGAGGCCGCCTACGGGCCAAGGGCCTCCGGAGTTACCACGTGCGTTGCGGACAGGTGTTCCGCCTGCGCACAGGCGAGCCTCGACGGACGGGCGAGCCTCGACAGACAGACGACAACACGCGGACGTGGACCTACGCCTACGCGTGGGAAGAAGTAGTCCGCCTGTGCACAGGCAGGAATCACCCCCGTTCCAACGTAGGAAGGAGAAGGAGCCGGCGGAAGATAGCGAAGAAGCTCGACGCTTTTCTGTCGAAGGCGCGGGATACCATGTCCACCCTCGAAGTGGAGGTGTCCGCGGCGTTGCAGCGGTTGGGACTGCGCAGTCGAGCGGAAGACTGGCAGGGTAGGGAGTTAGTGCGCGGCAGTCCGTCGCGCAGGAGACGTAGCACCGGTTCCGCGGAGTGTAGTGTAGCGTGGTTCCATGCAGGCGTGTAGCGTAGTGCAGTGTAGTGCTAGCTAGGATTTAGAAGGTATAAAATAGTTCAAGGCGTTTTGCCTGGGGTTTTTTCCCAAACTCAGAAGTGCAGATCAGGAATACATTTCCTCTGCGTGTTTGTGTCCTTAAGTTCTGTCACCACGCAAGAGGAGTTACAACTTAGCGTTCCGCATTTTGTAGCTGTACGCCTTCGGCCGAATGTTCAGAGCTAGTACATTGGTTAGAGACTTGAGTAGTTCGGATCTGCACCTGCGGGTGACTGCCGATGCTTAGAGCCAGTGACTAGTTAGATACTTGAACATTTTCGCCCCTACACCTTCGAGTGTTTGTTTCTGATTGTACTCCTTCCTGATTCCGCTAAAATGTCCAAGGCGGTGGGTGAATGTGGCCGTGCTACATCCCCATCATCAGCCTGTCGCTCGTCGACTATGTCCTCTTCGCCGCCGACGTCCGCCGCCGAAGGAGATCGAGCGGAATGTGTCTGCGCGGGGTGTAATTGCGCATCGCGCACCCGAATTTTGTCCCGCGGACAGACAATCCGCTCCTCCGTTAGGTCCTGCTCCTTCGATCGGTCCTGCGCGAGGGCTGCGTCTGTCCTACGCGTAGGCGCAAGTACCGGCGCCTTGTCCGCCGCAGGCGCAGCGCCGAAGGCGTCTATCGCCGAAGGCAACAGAGCCGGAGGCCGCTCGCCCGATGTCCCTGGCCCCGAAGGCCCTACCGCCGAAGGCGCATCTGCCGGCGGATTACCCGCCGAAGGTGCGGTCTCCGCACGCTCGGTGATTTTCGGCGATCATGCCCGCCTACCACTTGAACCTTGAGGTCGGCGAAGTCCTTCACAAGGGTCTCCATCTTCGAGGCTATGTCTCCCGGCGCTCTGTCCGTAGTCACTCGTCGGGTGCCCTTCTTCTTCGCTGCCCCATGCTTCTTCCTCTTCTTTTCCTCCTCCGACGATGAGGTTTCCTCTTCTTCGGATGAGGAACGGTTCTCGTCCGAAGACGATTCTTCCGATGACGGAGTTGTACCTCTACGTCGTCTTCGCCCTCCCTTCGGTTTTCGCTCCTTTGACTCCCGTCTCTCTCTCCCTCTTCGGTTGAGAGTGGAAGTTTCGAAGGCTTCTGCCGATGCAATCACATCCTCAATAGTGTCGCACTTGCTGCGTCGGCAAAAAGTCTCCATCTCTCGAGTTAAGCCGGTCACGTACCAGTCCACAGCTTGTTATACCGAGAAAGGGGACCCTGGTCCTGTTTTCGGTATTCTGTCAAGGAGGTCCAGAAATCTCTCCGTGTAGTCACGCAGACTCTCCTTCTTCTCTCGCTGCAAATTACGTAACTTTGTCAATACCCGACTGTCGTAGCCGAGCTCACGGAAGCGGCGAAGGAACTTCTCCTTCAGCTGGGCCCATGTTGTCAACCCAGTCGGGTCGATGCTCTCGTGATTGTACCAACTCCTCGCTTTCTTGTCGCCTGTGCACAGGCGACCTGTGCACAGGCGAGCGCCTGTGCACAGGCGGACTGCTCCTTCCCACGCGTAAGCGTAGATCTACGTCCACTTGTGATCGCCTGTCCGCGGAGGCTCGTCCGTCCGCGGAGTCTCGTCTGTGCGCAAACGGAACATCTGTCCGCAACGCACGTGGTAACTCTGGAGGCCCTTGGCCCGTAGGCGGCCTCTCGCCCGTCGAGGCTGCAGCGTGGTCCGTTGCTCCTGCGGTCGTCCGCGCTCCCTCATGCTCCTCTGGCGACGCACTTCCTTTCTCCGTCGCAATCGTCGCCGTGTCCGCACTGTTGGCTGGTAACACCAGTCTGCGTGCCTTCTGCTTCGGCCGGCTGTATGACTCGTACAACGGCCGCGGTCGAATGGGAGCAGAGGGTTCTTGATGCTGCTCCTCTTCGGACTCTTCTCTCCATCGCCGCTTCCGCGGCACTCGTGCTGCAGGAGTGTTTCTCCCTTCGTCCCTCCGCGTTGATGGGGTAGAAGTCGGTGACTCCTCTGCATCAGTGTCGACCTCATTCTCCCGCACATACTTCCCGGGATGGTCGACGGACAACGGCGGAAAATGCTCAAGCTCCGCCGCTGTCAAACAATTCCGCTGTCGATAAAAATTGATGAGGAAAGGAGAGAGATGGTTTAGAGTTCCCCCCTTCTCCTCAAAAGCGTGCTGTCGCATCACCCTGTGCAGGATGCTCGCCCAGTGAATTGGAGTTCCCTCGATGACGCACTCCACAAAAGAGACCTGCCACAATGTGATGTAGCAGGCGCGGTGTGGCTGCAGTAATTGCATCAGCGCCGCGGACAAAGTCCGGCGAAATCGATCCTTGTAATCACGGGTCCTGTACCCATTCTTGGTAGACCTCCCGGTCTTGAACAGCTCCACAAATTGCGCCTCTTCCTGCTTGGTCACCTTGATGCTCTCACTGTCGAAAAGGAGATGTCCTGGCATGCCGGCACATCTTCCCAATGCCTGCGCCCAATCTTGGACTGTCCACCGATCAACATGCGGACGCAATCCGCGCGAGGGTGGTCTCTGCGGCTCTAACCACTCGCGCACCATATTCGCACAGATGTAGTTCCATCCCCATAGCAAGAAATCGAGCTTTCTTGCTATTAAGCGCTCCTCGAAAGCGCGCAGCCCGTTCTGTGGTAGGCGAAGTGGCACCATCCGCAATCTGCCCGGTCTCGTCATTGCGTTCCTGGAGTTCGCTCGCCCGCTCATTCTTCTTCCGCACCGCCCGAGCTCCTTTCTCTCTCGGCAAACTCTAATCGCCCTCAATTCCAAATCCCGCGCACTCACTTCTCCCTCAATCACCAAGAAATCCCCTGTGCGGCGACGTCGAGAATGTTTAGCAGCCAGCAGATGGATGCGCGCAGCGCGCACAAGAGATTGGAATCGCGAATTCAAGAATGGGACGCTCTCCGCCGCCCGGTCGAAGGTCATGGTCGGCTCTTGCTCGTGGAGGACGTCTCACTTGATGGCCGCGCCGGCTCTACGCTGGAACGGTCTCCGCACTCACGCGCGGCTTCACGCTCCGCCGTCGCCGATTAAACTCTCACGCTCGAATTGGCGGATTTGAACTCCGTGAGCGTATTACCCCGCGGACATGGGAGCGTAGCGCCGAAGGCGAGTTTTCCGCCTTGCGCGGTACACTTGTTCGTACCGCCCCTCGGCCAATCCCCTTCTGCCTCGACGCGTGTGTCCGCATGTCGGACAAAAGTTCAACTCCTGCCTGTGCGCAGGCAGACTCCTCGGCGGACTCTCCGCCGGCGCGGAACTTCATCCTCCTGTGCACAGGCGCTCGCCTGTGCGCAGGCGAATTCCGTGCGCGGCGTCGCGCTGGCGCGGAAGGCGTTGACCGTGGTCAGCCGTCTCCGTCCAGTCTGTCCGTCCTTGTCTCTTCGTCGGCGCTTCCGCCGCCGCAACTCCGTCCGTCCAAGAGCGCATCCACCCGTCCCGTCCGCATGGTCCGTACGGATTTGATTATTCTGGCGGCTCCTTGTTCGTCCGCGGCGCGGCGCTGGCGCAGAGGCGCCGTACACTTTCTACCTCACAAGGCGCATTTCTAGGGCCCAAGGCGGATTTTCCGCCGACGCCGAAGCGCCTGTGCACAGGCGAACGCCTGTGCGTAGGCGGACTTCGCGCCTCCCCAAACCCTACTTTGCCTGTGCACAGGCGAACTTCCTTCGTCCGCGCATAGGACAAAACTTGATTCCCCCTTCCGCGTAGGCAGAATTCCCGCCGGGGGCGAACTCCTTCCGCCGAAGGCGAACGTCTACGTATCTTCTAATAGTGATAACTCCCTAAGTCCTCATCCGTTCCAAGCGTTCTTGGACTCGTTGGAATCAGTGCGTCGAGCTCTTTCCAAGGAGACCCTAACTCGGTCAAGGCGCCCGAGGGTTGACCTAATTATGAAGGATTTCCCTACCGCCGCGGACGCAACCTCCGAAGGCGGGTTTTGCGCCTTGCGTCGTAGGGATCCTAACTGCAGAGCTCGCAGGGAGGGTGGTGCCCATCCTTACTGCTGCACCCCAGATCCTAGATTCTACAAGATCCCTCGAGAATCCCCGCGATCTTCCGGATTCACTCTGTTTTGATGTACCGAAGGCTATTTACAATGCTGCCAGGGTACAGTTTTCCAAAAATGTTTTAATTTCCTCAAAATTGCCAAAAGTGGGGTACCACATGCTCCCCTCCTCAATTGTGAGCGCCCACGCGAACACACACAGGTGGCCTTCCGTTCACTCGGGTGCCTAACAAATCGCCGGCCAGGTCCTCAAGTTGGATGGATCCATTCGAGAAGACTTCGACAACCCTGTAAGGTCCCATCCATCTTAGGTGCAGTTTGCCTGGGAATCTGGCATGCCTGCTGTCGTAGAGCAATGCCAAATCACCCGCGTGCAGGAGTACAGGTTTGATCTTTTTATCGTATCTCTCCTTTCGGCGGAGCTGGATTTTCCTGGTGCGATCTTCGGCGTCTTAGAAAGAAAAGAAGTCGTCGGCTTCTTATGTAATAACCCACTAAAGGCTAAAACTGCAATATAGTGGTAGAAAGGTCGAACCCACAGGGACAGAGGAACACACAGGGTACAAAGTGTCACGTTTAACAGACTATTGATGAGTTTGAATTCTCAGGCGACTGTCACTCTCAGAAATACTGCAAGTGTCCACTCGGAGCGCACTCGGAGGTCGCACAGTGCAGCGTAACACACACACACACACACACCTGAAACTACAGAAACACAACCCAGAGATCCGTTAGGACCTCTACTTCAAGATTTCAGGGGGAAAGTCTCTCTCAAGCACACTCGGCAAAGCTGCGGGCAGTGACTCCCAACTCCGGCTTTTACAACACTTCCACTAGCTTGCTGCTAGTGTAGGAAACCCGGTTTGGACTGCCTACTTCGGATCGAAGTCACTCCTACGCGGTGAACAACACTCTCAACTCACAAAATGCGCAGAGAACACAGGTCCGCACAGAAGGACTCACTGAGAAACATTCCAGTAACACAACAACAGTCTATTGAAGAGTTTGAATTCTCAGGCACTTGTCATTCCCAGAAATACTACAGGGGTTACCCTCAAGGCACCTGCTGCAGCGTAACCTGAATTTACAACCAAGGCTTACACGAAGTAACAAAACTTCACTTTGGCATTCAGGGGAAAAATCCCAAGGAGTACAATCGGAAAGAAACACTCGAAGGTGTAGGGGCGAAACTGTTCAAGTATCTAACTAGTCACTAGCTCTGAGCATCGGCAGTCGACCGCAGGTGCAAATCCGAACTACTCAAGTCTCTAACCAATGTACTAGCTCTGAACATTCGGCCGAAGGCCTTCAGCTACAAAATGCGGAACGCTAAGTTGTAACTCCTCGTGCGTGGTGACAGAACTCAAGGACACAAACACGCAAAGGAAATGGGTTCCTGATCTGCACTTCTGATGGGAAAGAACCCCAGGCAAAACGCCTGGAACTATTTTATACCTTCTAAGTCCTACCTAGCACTACACTGCACTACGCTACACGCCTGCACGGAACCACGCTACACTACACTCCGCGGAACCTGTACTACGTCTCCTACGCGGCCGACTGCCGCGCACTAACTCCCTACCCTGCCACTCTTCCGCTCGACTACGCAGTCCCAACCGCTGCAACGCCGCGGACACCTCCCCCTCGAGGGCGGACATGGTATCCTGTGCCTTCGACAGAAAGGCCTCGAGCTTCTTCGCTACCTTCCGCCGACTCCTACTGTCGCCTGACAACAACCCGGCTACGCGCAATTCAAACTCACGCAGTGTGAGTTTCTCCTGCGCCTTCACTTCCCAGTGGGCGTAGCCCTTGAGACAGTGGGCGACTCGCCTCGCCGTCTCCACCTTCGTGCGATCCGCCTCCTTCCTGCGATCCTCTTCAATCGTCACTAATTGCGATTCGGCTTCGGCACGTTGCGCTCTCAATTCGCCACACTCTGACTGTAACCTGCGGATTAATTCTTCATCCGCCTGCCGTGCGAGCTGACATTGTTCCAACAACCGCGTCTGTCGCACGAGCTCCTCTGACAAAATCCGATTCTGGGCCTGCTCAGAATTGTGCTTCCTTGACCTTCACCTGCTCCTTGGTGAGCTCGCCCAGTTTCTCATCCTTCATCTTCTCGGAGTGCTTGTAGAATTTCTGATTAAGCTTGTACTGTCCCCACAAGCACTCATGCTTCTCCTTCAAGTCCCTCAACTCCTGGTCCACTCTAGCTAATAGCTTGATGGTGTGGACTTTAGTGCGAGTCCGCCTGCGCACTAACTCGATGTAAGATCCCGGCTGGAGTGGGTCGGCGTATTTATCGACCTTGCGATCCAAGTACCGCAGCAACGGAATCACCTGCTCAGAGAGCGCCGCCGCCGGCGCTCCAACAATTTCCTCCTCCTCCTCCTCGGTGTCTTCTGCTCCTGACATTTCTTCCGTGGAGCCTCCGTCGTCATCATCCGAGTGGAGAATTTCAGTCGCCATTGATTGCGTCGGCGACTGCCCCGAGTGGGGCTGCACGTCCTCGACGTGTGCTGCCTGCGAAGGCACGGCTGCAGCCTCGCTGCTCGTCGCCAAAATGTCTAAGGCGGAAGGCGAATGTACCCGAGCGGCATCCCCGTCGCTCGCTGGTTGATTGCCTACCGCATTCTCTCTGTCGCCGTCGTCCGTCGCCGAAGGCGATTGAGCGGAGGGTGGCTGCGCGGGGTTGGATTGCGCATCGCGTATCGAGATTTCATCCCGCGGACAGTCACTCCGCTCCACCGTCTGCTGCTCCCTTGATCGGTCCGTGGGGGCTGTGCCCGGCCCGTGCGTAGGCGCATTTGCCGGCGCCTTGTCCGCCGCAGGCGTAGCGCCGCGGACATCTATCGCCAAAGGCGACATGGCCGGGGGCCGCACGCCCGATGTTCCTTGGCCTATAGGCCCTACCGCCGAAGGCGCATCTATCGGCGGACTTCCCGCCGATGGTGCGGCCTCCGCACGCTCTCTGCTCGTATCTCCTCGGCTCGAAGGCCCTGGCGCCGAAGGCGCAAATTGCGGCGCGTGGTGCGCCGGAGGGTCTGGCCCCGAGGGCCGGTGTCTCGTAGGTGGTTCTTCCGCCGGCTCCTTCCCCTTCCTTCGTTGGAACGGGGGTGATTCTTGCCTGTGCACAGGCGACACGTGCGGAGGTGTTCTGTGCACAGGCGACCTGTGCACAGGCGACCTGTGCACAGGTGAGAGCCTGTGCACAGGCGGACTGCTCCTTCCCACGCGTAAGCGTAGATCCACGTCCACTTGTGTTCGCCGGTCCGCGGAGGCTCGTCCGTCCGCGGAGGTTCGCCTGTGCGCAAACGGAACATCTGTCCGCATCGCACGTGGTAACTCCGGAGGCCCTTGGCCCGTAGGCGGCCTCTCTCCCGACGAGGTTGCAGCGTGGCCCGTTGCTCCTGCGGTTGTCCGCGCTTCCTCTCGCCTCTCTGGCGACGCACTTCCTATCTCCGTCGCAATTGTCGCCGTGTCTGCACTGTCAGCTGGTAACACCAGTCTGCGTGCCTTCTGCTTCGGCCGGCTGTATGGCTCGCACAGCGGCCGCGGTCGAATGGGAGCAGAGGGTTCTTGATGCTGCTCCTCTTCGGACTCTTCCCTCCATCGCCGCTTCCGCGGCACTCGCGCTGCAGGGGTGTGTCTCCCTTCGTCCCTCCGTCTTGATGGGGTAGAAGTCGGTGACTCCTCTGCATCAGTATCGACCTCGTTCTCCCGCACATACTTCCCGGGATGGTCGATGGACAATGGCGGAAAATGTTCAAGCTCCGCCGCTGTCAAACAATTCCGCTGTCGATAAAAATTGATGAGGAAAGGAGAAAGATGGTTTAGAGTTCCCCCCTTCTCCTCAAACGCGTGCTGTCGCATCACCCTGTGCAGGATGCTCGCCCAGTGAATTGGAGTTCCCTCGATGACGCACTCCACAAAAGAGACCTGCCACAATGTGATGTAGCAGGCGCGGTGCGGCTGCAGTAATTGCATCAGCGCCGCGGACAGAGTCCGGCGAAATCGATCCTTGTAATCACGGGTCCTGTACCCATTCTTGGTAGACCTCCCGGTCTTGAACAGCTCCACAAATTGCGCTTCTTCTTGCTTGGTCACCTTGATGCTCTCGCTGTCGAAAAGGAGATGCCCTGGCATGCCAGCACATCTTCCCAACGCCTGCGCCCAATCTTGGACTGTCCACCGGTCAACATGCGGACGCAATCCGCGCGAGGGTGGTCCCTGTGGCTCTAGCCACTCGCGCACCATATTCGCGCAGATGTAATTCCATCCCCATAGCAAGAAATCGAGCTTTCTTGCTATTAAGCGCTCTTCGAAAGCGCGCAGCCCGTTCTGCGGCAGGCGAAGTGGCACCATCCGCAATCTGCTCGGTCTCGTCATTGCGTTCCTGGGGTTCGCTCGCCCGCTCATTCTACTTCCGCACTGTCCTCGTTTCTTTCTCTCTCGGCAAACTCTAATCGCTCTCAATTCCAAATCACGCGCACTCACTTCTCCCTCAATCAACAAGAAATCTCCTGTGTGACGACGTCGAGAATGGTCCGCAGCCAGCAGATGGATGCGCGCAGCGCGCACAAGAGATTGGAATCGCGAATTCAAGAATGGGACGTTCTCCGCCGCCCGGTCGAAGGTCATGGTCGGCTCTTGGTCGTGAAGAACGTCTCACTTGATGGCCGCGCCGGCTGTACGCTGGAACGGTCTTCGCTCTCACGCGCGGCTTCACGCTCCGCCGTCGTCGATTAAACTCTCACGCTCGAATTGGCGGATTTGAACTCCGCGAGCGTGTCGCCCTGCGGACATGGGGGCGTAGCGTCGAAGGCGAGTTTTCCGCCTTGCGCGGTACACTTGTTCGTACCGCCCCTCGGCCAATCTCTCGCTGCCTTGACGCGTGTGTCCGCATGTCGGACAAAAATTCAACTCCTGCCTGTGCGCAGGCAGGGGCCTCGGCGGATTCTCCGCCGGCGCGGAACTTGAACATCCTCCTGTGCACAGGCGTTCGCCTGTGCGCAGGCGAATTCCGTCCGCGGCGCTGCGCTGGCGCGGAAGGCGTTGACCGTGGTCAGCCATCTCCGTCCAGTCTGTCCGTTCCTTGTCTCTCCGTCGGCGCTTCCGCCGCCGCAACTCCGTCCGTCCAAGAGCGCATCCACCCGTGCCGTCCGCACGGTCCGTACCGATGGGATTACTCTGGCGGCCGTACGTGGCGCCGCGCTGGCGCGGAAGGCGCCGTACACTTTCTACCTCACAAGGCGCATTTCTAGGGCCCAAGGCGGATTTTCCGCCGACGCCGAAGCGCCTGTGCACAGGCGTACGCCTATGCGTAGGCGGACTTCGCGCCTTCCCTAACCCTACTTCGCCTGTGCACAGGCGAACGCCTTCGTCCGTGCATAGGACAAAACTTGAATCCCCCTTCCGCGTAGGCGGAATTCGCGCCGGTGGCGAACTCCTTCCGCCGTAGGCGACCGCCTCCGTTTCTTCCAGTAGCGATAACTCCCTAAGTCCTCGTCTGTTCCAAGCATTCTTGGGCTCGTTAGAATCAGCGCGTCGAGCTCTTTCCAACGGGACCCTAACTTGGTCAAGGCGCCCAAGGGTTGACCTAATTACGGGGGCTTCCCTACAGTCGCGGACGCAACCTCCGAAGGCGGGTTTTGCGCCTTGCGCCGTAGAGATCCTAACTGCGGAGCTCGCAGGGAGGGTGGTGCCTGTCCTTACTGCGGCACCCCAAATCCCAGATTCTACAAGATCCCTCGAGAATCCCCGCGATCTTCCGGATTCACTCTGTTTTGATGTACCGAAGGCTATTTACAATGCTGCCAGGGTACAGTTTTTCAAAAATGTTTTAATTTCCTCAAAATTGCCAAAAGTGGGGTACCACAGCGGAGCTGGATTTTCCTGGTGCGATCTTCGGCGTCTCGTCTCCTCTCATCCAGCAGCGTGACCTCCTGTAACCTGTAGAGCTGACTCTCCTCTGCGCCCATCCTCTGCAAATCCAACGTTCGTTGGGTGGGTACTTCAAATTCGATCGGGAGGATCGGGTGTTGCCCATACACCAGAAAGTATGGTGTCTGTTTGGTCGTGATCTTCTCAGCTGTCCGGTACGCCCATAGTGCGGCTGCTAGCTTCGTATCCCAGTCGTGAGCGTGATTCACTGTGACCTTGAGTAGTATTTTACACAGCAGACCATTGGACTTCTCCGTCAGTCCATTCGCCTTGGGATTGTATGGAGTAGTTTTCTGGTGCTTGATGTGGAAATACCGTGTCAGATCTTCGATGATCTGATTCAGAAAATGCGTGCCCCGGTCGCTGACTAGCTCTAAGGGACATCCGTAGCGTGTGATAATCGACTCAAACAAGAAGGCTGCCACTGTGGCAGCATCATCCCTTCTGGTGGCCCTGGCCTCCACCATTTTGGTGGCATAGTCCGTTGCTACCAGAATGTAGCGCCTTCGTGTGCTTCTAGTCACCGGTTGTATCGGCCCTACAAAGTTAATGCCCCACTTTTCGAAAGGTGCTAGAGGCATGATGGGAGTCAGGGGCCAGCGTGTTGTAGGCGTTGGTCTCCCCGTCCTCTGGCAACTGTCGCACTTGCGGATGTAATCGAGAACATCCTTAAACATGGTCGGCCACCAATACCCCGCATTTAGAATCTTTGTGACCGTGTTCCTGGTGGCATAGTGTCCACCCGCCTCCTCTGTATGCATCGCACTCACTATTCTTGGTACCTCTGATTCCTCCAGGCATCTGCATAAGCGCTCATCTGCCATCTTCTTGAACAAAACCCCCTGCTGGAGTTGGTACGGGCCTGCCTTATGAATAAAGACAGTTCGCTGTTCCAAATCCATGCCTACGGGACACTGAAGGGTTAGCAGATATCGATACAGGTCGGCATAGCGGGACTCATGCCCCGCAGACAACTGAAATAACTCTTCATCTGGAAAATCGTCCACCAATTCCTCCTCTGTCGGCTGGGTCCATAATCGGGACAAGTAATCCGCATTTTCGTGGTGCACCCCTTTCCTGGTCTGGACTGTGTAGGTGAACTCTTGTAGCAACAACACCCACCTGGCGATCCGACCGGATAGGTCGGCTTTCTTGACTAGGTGTTGCAATGCGTAGTGGTCCACATGGAACACAAACTCGTAGCAGATTAGGTAGTGACGGAACTTTTTACAGGAGTACACCATCCCCAACGCTTCTCTCTCCGTCGTGGTGTACTTCCGCTCTGCTAGAGACAGCTGTCGGCTCGCGAAATAGATCGGGTAGTCCTTTTTGTTGTCATCCTTTTGACTCAGTACTACACCGATGGCGAATGCAGATGTGTCAACGTAAACATGGAATGGTCGATTCTAGTCTGGACTCCTTAGCACGGGAGCAGTCGTGAGTTTCGCTTTAAGAGCCTCAAATGCTGACTGCTGGTTCGCACCCCAGGCATAAGGCTCGTCCTTCTTCAACAACTTGGTCAGGTCCGCCGCCAATATTGCATACAGGTGTATGAATCTTCGGTAGTAGCCCACATGACCCAGGAATGCTCGCAGCTCTCTTAGATTCGTGGGTGGCTCAAGCTCGAGTATAACCTTGACCTTCTCGATGTCCACCGCAATGCCGTCTGCCGAGACCCGATGACCCAACAAGATTCCACTAGTCATAAAGAAAAAGCACTTCTCGGGATGCAGCGATAAACTGCTCTCTCTACATTTATCGAAGGTCTGCTTCAAGTGACTTAGGTGTTCAGACCGCTTCCCAAAGACACAGAAGTCATCTATGAATATTTCCAGGAACTTCCTCAGTTGCTCCTGGAAGATATTGGTCATCATCCGTTGAAAGGTGGCAGGCGCGTTGCACAGACCGAAGGGCATCTTGTGGTATGCGTAAGTTCTCCAGTCGGTTGTGAACGTAGTTTTATCCTTGTCTTGTTCCCGGATAGACACCTGATTGTAACCTGAGAACCCGTCCAGGAAGCTATAGCATTCATGTCCTGCGACATGGTCTAGAATGGCATCCGTGAACGGCAACGGGTGATGATCCTTGCGTGTTGCTGCATTCAACTTCCGGAAATCCTGACACACTCGTATCTTACCCGTCAACTTCTTGGGTACGATAACAATCGGCGACACCCATTCACTGCTGAGCACTGGGTAAATAATACCAGCACTCAAGTACTTATCTATCTCCTCCTTAACTAGCAAGGAGTATTTTGGGTTGAGGCGATACTGGCGCTGTCGTATGGGTACTGAGTCGTCCAGTAAATCGATACGGTGTTCCCCATATCGTGCAGGTATCCCCTTCATGTCTTCGATCTTCCAGGCGAAGACGTCGACATAATGGCTAAGGAATGCCTGTACTTTCCTTAGCTCGTCTCCTCTCACTGTGCTTGATACCTTCAAGCACTTGTCGGGACTGAGTTGTACTTCGTGACAGTCACTAGGGTCGACAATGCCCTCGGTGTGACTCGTCTCACTCCTTCCCAGTCCCACCGTTAATTGCTATTCGTCTTCCGGCGGAATAGCTTCCGGCTCTTCTTCTTCTCCCACCGAACAGCAGGCAACGAATCCCACGAAATAATCGGATTCGGTACCACTGGAATCCGATCGCGCGGTCGACTCACTGTCCCCACCCGATGTGTAACCTGCACTTGTCGATGGGGTCTCTCCTTCGTGTCTGACCCTATTCCAGGGCACCGTAATGGTCTTGGTCGGTTCCGAAGGATGGGGAAACTTAAGGCGATGCCTTCGCCAATCACATCTGACTTGTGCGCCATATAGCCATGGTCGCCCGAGCAGAACGTCATAGCCCTGCTTCATCATCGGTTGAAGGATGATATACGTCAACCGAAAGTCCGCACCACCGATGATTGTTTTGACATTGCGCAGCATACCTGCAAGCATTCTCCGCGTCTGATCCGCTAATCTCAACACACGCTTCGAGGGTTCGTATTGACTGAACCCCAAGGCTCTCGCGGTATCCTCCGTCATTATGTTGACTCCTGAACCAGAGTCGATTGGTACCCTGCGTACACAACACCCTGCTATTTCCACATCGATCTCTGGTGGCCCTTGGTCTTCGCTCTCCACTTGATATACTTGAGAGGATGTGGATGCGCGCGGCTTCCGCGGACGTCGTAGTGAAAGCATCAACATTCTTCTATACGTCTTGTTGTCCTCCAGGAGCTGCTTGAACGTGATGTTCACTTTCCGACTCCCGAGATCTTCGACCAAGTCATAGTGGGCGCGTTGGGTCGCCGGGGTCGGCGGCGACGCTCTGCGAGGTTCCACGGTGGCTGCCAACTTCGCCCCAAGGAAGGATGGCAAGTCTGGCCGCGGTGGGCCCTTTTGAGTGCGGATCGCTTCCTTCAACAGGTTGGTTACCTCGTTGCGGATATCCGGAGCATAGTCCCGTTTCAGCAAGCGTACTGGCTCATCCTCGACTGCTGTCTGGGGGCGCACTGCTGGTGCCTCTCGCGTAACCGAAGACTTCCGTGCAGGTCGCAAGTCGGACTTGCTGGATGTCTTCTCCTTCCCTTTTCCCGTCCGGTCGTCGGTTCTCCGTTCGTGCTTGCGAGTGTCACGCTCTTGCTCCTTCGATTTCTTGGAACTACGAGTTTCGACCCGTGCGCACATAACCTCTTCCGCCGGCCATTCTTCGTCTTCGTCATCCCCGTCTGAACCTACTTCGACCTGGTTAACTTGGACGTCCTCCTTGGCAGGAGGGTTCACAAATCGTACCGCTGGCCGAGGAACAGGTGGCTGATCACACTCTGGCGCAGTATGTCCGGTCTTCTTGCAATTACTACATGTCGGAACATAATCGTTTCGCCTTTTTGGATGGGGACACTGCGGTGAGAAGTGTCCAACTTCCCCGCAGTTATAACAAGCTCGCGGTGGCGGTGGGTCAAACGTCCCTGGAGGTGCTCTCCGCCTCACGGGTACTGTAGTGGCCCGATCCACCGGATGATATCGTGGAACTTGCATTGCTGAAACTGCAGTAGGGGTGGGAACCGACTGGACGGCGTAGGCTGTCTCTTCGCTAGCCTCTCCATAGTACTGGGGGTGCTCTCCATAGTACGGTTGTGCCCACTCTACTGCGTTGACTGGGTATGACGGACGGGTGGTAAGGCACTCGGTGTTTGCATGTCCCACCGCCCCGCACGTAGTACACCATAAGTTCGCTCGCACTCTCCCGGGTGATTTTCGGCGATCATGCCCGCCTACCACTTGAACCTTGAGGTCGGCGAAGTCCTTCACAAGGGTCTCCATCTTCGAGGCTATGTCTCCCGGCGCTCTGTCCGTAGTCACTCGTCGGGTGCCCTTCTTCTTCGCTGCCCCATGCTTCTTCCTCTTCTTTTCCTCCTCCGACGATGAGGTTTCCTCTTCTTCGGATGAGGAACGGTTCTCGTCCGAAGACGATTCTTCCGATGACGGAGTTGTACCTCTACGTCGTCTTCGCCCTCCCTTCGGTTTTCGCTCCTTTGACTCCCGTCTCAACTCACAAAACGCGCAGAGAACACAGGTCCGCACTGAAGGACTCACTGAGAAACATTCCAGTAACACAACAACAGTCTATTGAAGAGTTTGAATTCTCAGGCACTTGTCATTCCCAGAAATACTACAGGGGTTACCCTCAAGGCACCTGCTGCAGCGTAACCTGAATTTACAACCAAGGCTTACACGAAGTAGCAAAACTTCACTTTGGCATTCAGGGGAAAAATCCCAAAGGAGTACAATCAGAAAGAAACACTCGAAGGTGTAGGGGCGAAACTGTTCAAGTATCTAACTAGTCACTGGCTCTGAGCATCGGCAGTCACCCGCAGGTACAGTTCCGAACTACTCAAGTCTCTAACCAATGTACTAGCTCTAAACATTCGGCCGAAGGCCTTCAGCTACAAAATGCGGAACGCTAAGTTGTAACTCCTCGTGCGTGGTGACAAAACTCAAGGACACAAACACGCAAAGGAAATGGGTTCCTGATCTGCACTTCTGATGGGAAAGAACCCCAGGCAAAATGCCTGGAACTATTTTATACCTTCTAAGTCCTACCTAGCACTATACTGCACTACGCTACACGCCTGCACGGAACCACGCTACACTACACTCCGCGGAACCTGTGCTACGTCTCCTGCGCGGCGGACTGCCGCGCACTAACTCCCTACCCTGCCAATCTTCCGCTCGACTGCGCAGTCCCAAACGCTGCAACGCCGCGGACACCTCCACTTCGAGGGCGGACATAGTATCCTGCGCCTTCGACAGAAAAGCATCGAGCTTCTTTGCTACCTTCCGCCGACTCCTACTGTCGCCTGACAACAACCCGGCTGCGCGCAGTTCAAACTCACGCAGTGTGAGTTTCTCCTGCGCCTTCACTTCCCAGTGGGCGTAGCCCTTGAGACAGTGGGCGACACGCCTCGCCGTCTCCACCTTCGTGCGATCTGCCTCCTTCCTGCGATCCTCTTCAATTATCACTAATTGCGATTCGGCCTCAGCACGTTGCGCTCTCAATTCGCCACATGTGGTACCCCACTTTTGGCAATTTTTGAGGAAATTAAAACATTTTTGGAAAACTGTACCCTGGCAGCATTTAAATAGCCTTCGGTACATCAAAACGGAGTGAATCCGGAAGATCGCGGGGATTCTCGAGGGATCTTGTAGAATCTAGGATTTGGGGTGCAGCAGTAAGGACAGGCACCACCCTCCCTGCGAGCTCTGCAGTTAGGACCCCTACGACGCAAGGCGCAAAACCCGCCTTCGGAGGTTGCGTCCGCGGCGGTAGGGAAATCCTCCATAATTAGGTCAACCCTCGGGCGCCTTGACCAAATTAGGGTCTCGTTGGAAAGAGCTCGACGCACTGATTCCAACGAGTCCAAGAACGCTTGGAACGGATGAGGACTTAGGGAGTTATCACTATTGGAAGATACGGAGACGGTCGCCTTCGGCGGAAGGAGTTCGCCACCGGCGGGAATTCCGCCTACGCGGAAGGGGGGAATCAAGTTTTGTCCTATGCGCGGACGAAGGCGTTCGCCTGTGCACAGGCGAAGTAGGGTTTGGGGAGGCGCGAAGTCCGCCTACGCACAGGCGTTCGCCTGTGCACAGGCGCTTCGGCGTCGGCGGAAAATCCGCCTTGGGCCCTAGAAATGCGCCTTGTGAGGTAGAAAGTGTACGGCGCCTTCCGCGCCAGCGCAGCGCCGCGTACGGCGGAAGAACCGCCAGAGTAATCAAATCTGTACGGACCATGCGGACGGGACGGGTGGATGCGCTCTTGGACAGACGGAGTTGCGGCGGCGGAAGCGCCGACGAAGAGACAAGAAACGGACAGACTGGACGGAGACGGCTGACCACGGTCAACGCCTTCCGCGCCAGCGCGACGCCGCGCACGGAATTCGCCTGCGCACAGGCGAGCGCCTGTGCACAGAAGGATGAAGTTCCGCGCCGGCGGAGAATCCGCCGAGGAGTCTGCCTGCGCACAGGCAGGAGTTGAACTTTTGTCCGACATCGGGACACACGCGTCAAGGCAGAGGGGGATTGGCCGAGGGGCGGTACGAACAAGTGTACCGCGCAAGGCGGAAAACTCGCCTTCGGCGCTACGCCCCCATGTCCGCGGGGTAATACGCTCGCGGAGTTCAAATCCGCCAATTCGAGCGTGAGAGTTTAATCGGCGACGGCGGAGCGTGAAGCCGCGCGTGAGAGCGGAGACCGTTCCAGCGTAGAGCCGGCGCGGCCATCAAGTGAGACGTTCTCCACGAGCAAGAGCCGACCATGACCTTCGACCGGGCGGCGGAGAACGTCCCATTCTTGAATTCGCGATTCCAATCTCTTGTGTGCGCTGCGCGCATCCATCTGCTGGCTGCTAAACATTCTCGACGTCGCCGCACAGGAGATTTCTTGTTGATTGAGGGAGAAGTGAATGCGCGTGATTTGGAATTGAGGGCGATTAGAGTTTGCCGAGAGAGAAAGGAGCTCGGGCGGTGCGGAAGTAGAATGAGCGGGCGAGCGAACCCCAGGAACGCAATGACGAGGCCGGGCAGATTGCGGATGGTGCCACTTCGCCTACCACAGAACGGGCTGCGCGCTTTCGAGGAGCGCTTAATAGCAAGAAAGCTCGATTTCTTGCTATGGGGATGGAACTACATCTGTGCGAATATGGTGCGCGAGTGGCTAGAGCCACAGGGACCACCCTCGCGCGGATTGCGTCCGCATGTTGATCGGTGGACAGTCCAAGATTGGGCGCAGGCGTTGGGAAGATGTGCTGGCATGCCAGGGCATCTCCTTTTCGACAGTGAGAGCATCAAGGTGACCAAGCAGGAAGAGGCGCAATTTGTGGAGCTGTTCAAGACCGGGAGGTCTACCAAGAATGGGTACAGGACCCGTGATTACAAGGATCGATTTCGCCGGACTTTGTCCGCGGCGCTGATGCAATTACTGCAGCCACACCGCGCCTGCTACATCACATTGTGGCAGGTCTCTTTTGTGGAGTGCGTCATCGAGGGAACTCCAATTCACTGGGCGAGCATCCTGCACAGGGTGATGCGACAGCACGCTTTTGAGGAGAAGGGGGGAACTCTAAACCATCTTTCTCCTTTCCTCATCAATTTCTATCGACAGCGGAATTGTTTGACAGCGGCGGAGCTTGAGCATTTTCCGCCATTGTCCATCGACCATCCCGGGAAGTATGTGCGGGAGAATGAGGTCGACACTGATGCAGAGGAGTCACCGACTTCTACCCCATCAAGGCGGAGGGACGAAGGGAGAAACACTCCTACAGCACGAGTGCCGCGGAAGCGGCGATGGAGAGAAGAGTCCGAAGAGGAGCAGCATCAAGAACCCTCTGCTCCCATTCGACCGCGGCCGCTGTACGAGTCATACAGCCGGCCGAAGCAGAAGGCACGCAGACTGGTGTTACCAGCCGACAGTGCGGACACGGCGACGATTGCGACGAAGAAAGGAAGTGCGTCGTCAGAGAAGCATGAGGAAGCGCGGACGACCGCAGGAGCAACGGGCCACGCTGCAACCTCGACGGGAGAGAGGCCGCCTACGGGCCAAGGGCCTCCGGAGTTACCACGTGCGTTGCGGACAGATGTTCCGTTTGCGCACAGACGAGACTCCGCGGACGGACGAGCCTCCGCGGACAGGCGATCACAAGTGGACGTGGATCTACGCTTACGCGTGGGAAGGAGCAGTCCGCCTGTGCACAGGACACCTCCACACGTGCCGCCTGTGCACAGGCAAGAATCACCCCCGTTCCAACGTAGGAAGGGGAAGGAGCCGGCGGAAGAACCGCCTACGAGACACCGGCCCTCGGGGCCAGACCCTCCGGCGCACCACGCGCCGCAATTTGCGCCTTCGGCGCCAGGGCCTTCGAGCCGAGGAGATACGAGCAGGGAGCGTGCGGAGGCCGCACCATCGGCGGGTAGTCCGCCGATAGATGCGCCTTCGGCGGTAGGGCCTATAGGCCAAGGGACATCGGGCGAGCGGCCCCCAGCCATGTCGCCTTTGGCGATGGATGTCCGCGGCGCTACGCCTGCGGCGGACAAGGCGCCGGCATTTGCGCCTGCGCACAGGCCGAGCACAGCCTCCACGGACCGATCAAGGGAGCAGCAACAGACGGAGGAGCGGAGTGACTGTCCGCGGGATGAAATTTCGATGCGCGATGCGCAATCAAACCCCGCGCAGCCACCCTCCGCTCGATCGCCTTCGGCGGCGGGCGTCGGCGGCAGAGAGGACACGGGTGACGACCAACAAGCGAGCGGCGGGGATGCCGCACGGGCACATTCGCCTACCGCCTTAGACATTTTGGCGAAGAGCAGCGAGGCTGCAGCCGTGCCTTCGCAGGCAGCACACGTCGACGACGTGCAGCCCCACTCGGGGCAGTCGCCGACGCAATCAATGGCGACAGAAATTCTCCACTCGGATGATGACGACGGAGGCTCCACCGAAGAAATGTCAGGAGCAGAGGACACCGAGGAGGAGGAGGAGGAAATTGTTGGAGCGCCGGCGGCGGCGCTCTCTGAGCAGGTGATCCCGTTGCTGAGGTACTTGGATCGCAAGGTCGATAAATACGCCGACCCACTTCAGCCGGGATCTTACATCGAGTTAGTGCGCAGGCGGACTCGCACTAAAGTCCACACCAGCAAGCTGTTAGCTAGAGTGGACCAGGAGTTGAGGGAATTGAAGGAGAAGCATGCATGCTTGTGGGGTCAGTATAAACTTAATCAGAAATTCTACAAGTACTCCGAGAAGGTGAAGGATGAGAAACTGGACGAGCTCACCAAGGAGCAGGTGAAGGTCAAGGAAGCACTAATTTCTGAGCAGGCCCAGAATCGGATTTTGTCAGAGGAGCTCGTGCGACAGACGCGGTTGTTGGAACAATGTCAGCTCGCACGGCAGGCGGATGAGGAGTTAATCCGCAGGTTACAGTCAGAGTGTGGCGAATTGAGAGCGCAACGTGCTGAGGCCGAATCGCAATTAGTGATAATTGAAGAGGATCGCAAGAAGGAGGCGGATCGCACGAAGGTGGAGACGGCGAGGCGTGTCGCCCACTGTCTCAAGGGCTACGCCCACTGGGAAGTGAAGGCGCAGGAGAAACTCACACTGCGTGAGTTTGAATTGCGCGCAGCCGGGTTGTTGTCAGGCGACAGTAGGAGTCGGCGGAAGGTAGCAAAGAAGCTCGATGCTTTTCTAGCGAAGGCGCAGGATACCATGTCCGCCCTCGAAGTGGAGGTGTCCGCGGCGTTGCAGCGTTTGGGACTGCGCAGTCGAGCGGAAGATTGGCAGGGTAGGGAGTTAGTGCGCGGCTGTCCGCCGCGCAGGAGACGTAGTACAGGTTCCGCGGAGTGTAGTGTAGCGTGGTTCCGTGCAGGCGTGTAGCGTAGTGCAGTGTAGTGCTAGGTAGGACTTAGAAGGTATAAAATAGTTCCAGGCGTTTTGCCTGGGGTTCTTTCCCATCAGAAGTGCAGATCAGGAACCCATTTCCTTTGCGTGTTTGTGTCCTTGAGTTCTGTCACCACGCACGAGGAGTTACAACTTAGCGTTCCGCATTTTGTAGCTGAAGGCCTTCGGCCGAATGTTCAGAGCTAGTACATTGGTTAGAGACTTGAGTAGTTCGGAACTGCACCTGCGGGTGACTGCCGATGCTTAGAGCCAGTGACTAGTTAGATACTTGAACAGTTTCGCCCCTACACCTTCGAGTGTTTCTTTCTGATTGTACTCCTTGGGATTTTTCCCCTGAATGCCAAAGTGAAATTTTGCTACTTCGTGTAAGCCTTGGTTGTAAATTCAGGTTACGCTGCAGCAGGTGCCTTGAGGGTAACCCCTGTAGTATTTCTGGGAATGACAAGTGCCTGAGAATTCAAACTCTTCAATAGACTGTTGTTGTGTTACTGGAATGTTTCTCAGTGAGTCCTTCAGTGCGGACCTGTGTTCTCTGCGCGTTTTGTGAGTTGAGAGTGTTGTTCACCGCGTATGAGTGACTTCGATCCGAAGTAGGCAGTCCAAACCGGGTTTCCTACACTAGCAGCAAGCTAGTGGAAGTGTTGTAAAAGCCGGAGTTGGAAGTCACTGCCCGCAGCTTTGCCGAGTGTGCTCGCGAGAGACTTTCCCCCTGAAATCTTGAAGTAGAGGTCCTAACGGATCTCTGGGTTGTATTTCTGTAGTTTCAGGTGTGTGTGTGTGTGTGTTACGCTGCACTGTGCGACCTCCGAGTGCGCTCCGAGTGGACACTTGCAGTATTTCTGGGAGTGACAGTCGCCTGAGAATTCAAACTCATCAATAGTCTGTTAAACGTGACACTTTGTACCCTGTGTGTTCCTCTGTCCCTGTGGGTTCGACCTTTCTACCACTATATTGCAGTTTTAGCCTTTAGTGGGTTATTACACCACACTCTGACTGTAACCTGCGGATTAACTCCTCATATGCTTGCCGTGCGAGCTGACATTGTTCCAACAACCGCGTCTGTCGCACGAGCTCCTCTGACAAAATCCGATTCTGGGCCTGCTCAGAAATTAGTGCTTCCTTGACCTTCACCTGCTCCTTGGTGAGCTCGTCCAGTTTCTCATCCCTCACCTTCTCGGAGTACTTGTAGAATTTCTGATTAAGTTTATACTGACCCCACAAGCATGCATGCTTCTCCTTCAATTCCCTCAACTCCTGGTCCACTCTAGCTAATAGCTTGCTGGTGTGGACTTTAGTGCGAGTCCGCCTGCGCACTAACTCGATGTAAGATCCCGGCTGAAGTGGGTCGGCGTATTTATCGACCTTGCGATCCAAGTACCTCAGCAACGGAATCACCTGCTCAGAGAGCGCCGCCGCCGGCGCTCCAACAATTTCCTCCTCCTCCTCCTCGGTGTCCTCTGCTCCTGACATTTCTTCGGTGGAGCCTCCGTCGTCATCATCCGAGTGGAGAATTTCAGTCGCCATTGATTGCGTCGGCGACTGACCCGAGTGGGGCTGCACGTCGTCGACGTGTGCTGCCTGCGAAGGCACGGCTGCAGCCTCGCTGCTCTTTGCCAAAATGTCTAAGGCGGTAGGCGAATGTGCCCGTGCGGCATCCTTGCCGCTCGCTTGTTGGTCGTCTACCGTGTCCTCTCTGCCGCCAACGCCCGCCGCCGGAGGCGATCGAGCGGAGGGTGGCTGCTCGGGGTTTGATTGCGCATCGCGCATCGAAATTTCATCCCGCAGACAGTCACTCCGCTCCTCCGTCTGTTACTGCTCCCTTGATCGGTCCGCGGGGGCTGTGCTTGGCCTGTGCGCAGGCGCAAATGCCGGCGCCTTGTCCGCCGCAGGCGTAGCGCCGAAGGCGTCTATCGCCAAAGGCGACATAGCCGGGGGCCGCTCGCCTGCTGTCCCTTGGCCCATAGACCCTACCGCCGAAGGCGCATCTATCGGCGGACTACCCGCCGATGGTGCGGCCTCCGCACGCTCCCTACTCGTATCTCCTCGGCTCGAAGGCCCTGGCGCCGAAGGCGCAAATTGCGGCGCGTGGTGCGCCGGAGGGTCTGGCCCTGAGGGCCGGTGTCTCGTAGGCGGCTCTTCCGCCGGCTCCTTCCCCTTCCTACGTTGGAACGGGGGTGATTCCTGCCTGTGCACAGGCGGCACGTGCGGAGGTGACCTGTGCACAGGCGACTTGTGCACAGGCGAGCGCCTGTGCACAGGCGGACTGCTCCTTCCCACGCGTAAGCGTAGATCTACGTCCACTTGTGATCGCCTGTCCGCGGAGGCTCGTCCGTCCGCGGAGTCTCGTCTGTGCGCAAACGGAACATCTGTCCGCAACGCACGTGGTAACTCCGGAGGCCCTTGGCCCGTAGGCGGCCTCTCGCCCGTCGAGGCTGCAGCGTGGTCCGTTGCTCCTGCGGTCGTCCGCGCTTCCTCATGCTTCTCTGGCGACGCACTTACTTTCTCCGTCGCAATCGTCGCCGTGTCCGCGCTGTTGGCTGGTAACACCAGTCTGCGTGCCTTTTGCTTCGGCCGGCTGTATGACTCGTACAACGGCCGCGGTCGAATGGGAGCAGAGGGTTCTTGATGCTGCTCCTCTTCGGACTCCTCTCTCCATTGCCGCTTCCGCGGCGCTCGTGCTGCAGGAGTGTTCCTCCCTTCGTCCCTCCGCCTTGACGGAGTAGAAGTCGGTGACTCCTCTGCATCAGTGTCGACCTCATTCTCCCGCACATACTTCCCGGGATGGTCGACGGAAAACGGCGGAAAACGCGCAAGCTCCGCCGCTGTCAAACAATTCCGCTGTCGATAAAAATTGATGAGGAAAGGAGAGAGATGGTTTAGAGTTCCCCCCTTCTCCTCAAAAGCGTGCTGTCGCATCACCCTGTGCAGGATGCTCGCCTAGTGAATTGGAGTTCCCTCGATGACGCACTCCACAAAAGAGACCTGCCACAATGTGATGTAGCAGGCGCGGTGTGGCTGCAGTAATTGCATCAGCGCCGCGGACAAAGTCCGGCGGAATCGATCCTTGTAATCGCGGGTCCTGTACCCATTCTTGGTAGACCTCCCGGTCTTGAACAGCTCCACAAATTGCGCCTCTTCCTGCTCGGTCACCTTGATGCTCTCACTGTCGAAGAGGAGATGCCCTGGCATGCCGGCACATCTCCCCAATGCCTGCGCCCAATCTTGGACTGTCAACCGATCAACATGCGGACGCAATCCGCGCGAGGGTGGTCCCTGTGGCTCTAGCCACTCGCGCACCATATCCGCACAGATGTAGTTCCATCCCCATAGCAAGAAATCGAGCTTTCTTGCTATCAAGCGCTCCTCGAAAGCGCGTAGCCCGTTCTGTGGTAGACGGAGCGGCAGCATCCGCAATCGGCCCGGTCTCGTCATTGCGTTCTTGGAGTTCGCCCGCCCGCTCATTCTACTTCCGCTCCGCTCGAGCTCCTTTCTTCCTCGGCAAACTCTAATCGCCCCCAATTCCAAATCACGCGCACTCACTTCTCCCTCAATCACCAAGAAATCCTCTGCGCGGCGATGTCGAGAAGGCTTAGCAGCCAGAATGGAATCGCGAATTCCAGAATGGGACGCTCTCCGCCGCCTGGTCGAAGGTCATGGTCAGCTCTTGCTCGTGGAGGACGTCTCAATTGATGGCCGCGCCGGCTCTACGCTGAAACGGTCTCCGCTCTCACGCGCGGCTTCACGCTCCGCCGTCGCCGGTTAAACTCTCACGCTCGAATTGGCGGATTTGAACTCCGCGAGCGTACTACACCGCGGACATGGGTGCGCAGCGCCAAAGGCGAGTTTTCCGCCTTGCGCGGTACACTCGTTCGTACCGCTCCTCAGCCAATCCCCTTCTGCCTCGACGCGTGTGTCCGCATGTCGGACAAAAGTTCAACTCCCGCCTGCGCGCAGGCAGACTCCTCGGCGGATTCTCCGCCGGCGCGGAACTTCATCCTCCTGTGCACAGGCGCTCGCCTGTGCGCAGGCGAATTCCGTCCGCGGCGACGCACTGGCGCGGAAGGCGTTGACCGCGGTCAACCGTCTCCGTCCAGACTGTCCGTTCCTTGTCTCTTCGTCGGCGCTTCCGCCGCCGCAACTCCGTCCGTTCAAGAGCGCATCCATCCGTCCCGTCCGTACGGTCCGTACGGATTTTACTATTATGGCGGCTCCTTGCTCGTCCGCGGCGCTGCGCTGGCGCAGAAGGCGCCGTACACTTTCTACCTCACAAGGCGCATT
Organism: Marchantia polymorpha subsp. ruderalis; assembly: GCA_037833965.1. Lineage (NCBI taxonomy): Eukaryota > Viridiplantae > Streptophyta > Marchantiopsida > Marchantiales > Marchantiaceae > Marchantia > Marchantia polymorpha. Next base: position 4,639,202 of record AP031357.1, read on the forward strand.
TCTAGGGTCCAAGGCGGATTTCCCGCCGCCGCCGAAGCGCCTGTGCACAGGCGGACGTCTGTGCGTAGGCGAACTTCGCGCCTACCTCAAACCCTATTTTGCCTGTGCACAGGCGAACTTCCTTTGTCCGCGCATAGGACAAAACTTCTCCGCCTGTGCGCAGGCGAAGAGTTGAGTATCTTACAACCTTCATAACTCCCGGAGTCCTTATCCGCTGTTGGCGTTCTTGGGCTCGTTGGAATCAGTGCGTCGAACTTCTTCCAACGAGGCCCTATCTAGGTCAAGGCGTCCGGGGGTTGACCTAAATATGAAGGATTTCCCTACCGCCTGTGGTACCCCACTTTTGGCAATTTTGAGGAAATTAAAACATTTTTGGAAAACTGTACCCTGGCAGCATTGTAAATGGCCTTCGGTACATCAAAACAGAGTGAATCCGGAAGATCGCGGGGATTCTCGAGGGATCTTGTAGAATCTGGGATTTGGGGTGCCGCAGTAAGGACAGGCACCACCCTCCCTGCGAGCTCCGCAGTTAGGATCTCTACGGCGCAAGGCGCAAAACCCGCCTTCGGAGGTTGCGTCCGCGGCTGTAGGGAAACCCTCCCTAATTAGGTCAACCCTCGGGCGCCTTGACCAAGTTAGGATCCCGTTGGAAAGAGCTCGACGCACTGATTCCAACAAGCCCAAGAACGCTTGGAACGGATGAGGACTTAGGGAGTTATCGCTATTGGAAGAAACGAAGGCGTTCGCCTGTGCACAGGCGAAGTAGGGTTAGGGAAGGCGCGAAGTCCGCCTACGCACAGGCGTTCGCCTGTGCACAGGCACTTCGGCATCGGCGGAAAATCCGCCTTGGGCCCTAGAAATGTGCCTTGTGAGATAGAAAGTGTACGGCGCCTTCCGCGCCAGCGCGGCGCCGCGTACGTCGGAAGAGCCGCCAGAGTAATCCAATCGGTACGGACCATGCGGACGGCACGGGTGGATGCGCTCTTGGACGGACGGAGTTGCGGCGGCGGAAGCGCCGACGGATAGACAAGGAACGGACAGCTCGACGGAGACGGCGGACCACGTTCAACGCCTTCCGCGCCAGCGTAACGTAGCGCACGGAATTCGCCTGCGCACAGGCGAACGCCTGTGCACAGGAGGATGAAGTTCCGCACCGGCGGAGAATCCGCCGAGGCTCCTGCCTGCGCACAGGCAGGAGTTGAATTTTTGTCCGACATGCGGACACACGCGTCAAGGCAGAGGGAGATTGGCCCAGGGGCGGTACGAACAAGTGTACCGCGCAAGGCGGAAAACTTGCCTTCGGCGCTACGCCCCCATGTCCGCAGGGTAATACGCTCGCGGAGTTCAAATCCGCCAATTCGAGCGTGAGAGTTTAATCGACGACGGCGGAGCGTGAAGCCGCGTGTGAGAGCGAAGACCGTTCCAGCGTACAGCCGGCGCGGCCATCAAGTGAGACGTTCTTCACGACCAAGAGCCGACCATGACCTTCGACCGGGCGGCGGAGAACGTCCCATTCTTGAATTCGCGATTCCAATCTCTTGTGCGCGCTGCGCGCATCCATCTGCTGGCTGCGGAACATTCTCGACGTCGTCGCACAGGAGAATTCTTGTTGATTGAGGGAGAAGTGAGTGCGCGTGATTTGGAATTGAGGGCGATTAGAGTTTGCCGAGAGAGAAAGAAGCGCGCGCAGTGCGGAAGTAGAATGAGCGGGCGAGCGAACCCCAGGAACGCAATGACGAGACCGAGCAGATTGCGGATGGTGCCACTTCGCCTACCGCAGAACGGGCTGCGCGCTTTTGAGGAGCGCTTAATAGCAAGAAAGCTCGATTTCTTGCTATGGGGATGGAATTACATCTGTGCGAATATGGTGCGCGAGTGGCTAGAGCCACAGGGACCACCCTCGCGCGGATTGCGTCCGCATGTTGACCGGTGGACAGTCCAAGATTGGGCGCAGGCGTTGGGAAGATGTGCTGGCATGCCAGGGCATCTCCTTTTCGACAGTGAGAGCATCAAGGTGACCAAGCAAGAAGAGGCGCAATTTGTGGAGCTGTTCAAGACCGGGAGGTCTACCAAGAATGGGTACAGGACCCGTGATTACAAGGATTGATTTCGCCGGACTTTGTCCGCGGCGCTGATGCAATTACTGCAGCCGCACCGCGCCTGCTACATCACATTGTGGCAGGTCTCTTTTGTGGAGTGCGTCATCGAGGGAACTCCAATTCACTGGGCGAGCATCTTGCACAGGGTGATGCGACAGCACGCGTTTGAGGAGAAGGGGGGAACTCTAAACCATCTTTCTCCTTTCCTCATCAATTTTTATCGACAGCGGAATTGTTTGACAGCGGCGGAGCTTGAACATTTTCCGCCATTGTCCATCGACCATCCCGGGAAGTATGTGCGGGAGAACGAGGTCGATACTGATGCAGAGGAGTCACCGACTTCTACCCCATCAAGACGGAGGGACGAAGGGAGACACACCCCTGCAGCGCGAGTGCCGCGGAAGCGGCGATGGAGGGAAGAGTCTGAAGAGGAGCAGCATCAAGAACCCTCTGCTCCCATTCGACCGCGGCCGCTGTGCGAGCCATACAGCCGGCCGAAGCAGAAGGCACGCAGACTGGTGTTGCCAGCTGACAGTGGAGACACGGCGACGATTGCGACGGAGATCGGAAGTGCGTCGCCAGAGAGGCAGGAGGAAGCGCGGACGACCGCAGGAGCAACGGGCCACGCTGCAACCTCGACGGGAGAGAGGCCGCCTACGGGCCAAGGGCCTCCGGAGTTACCACGTGCGATGCGGACAGATGTTCCGTTTGCGCACAGGCGAACCTCCGCGGACGGACGAGCCTCCGCGGACCGGCGAACACAAGTGGACGTGGATCTACGCTTACGCGTGGGAAGGAGCAGTCCGCCTGTGCACAGGACGCCTCCACACGTGCCGCCTGTGCACAGGCAGGAATCACCCCCGTTCCAACGTAGGAAGGGGAAGGAGCCGGCGGAAGAACCGCCTACGAGACACCGGCCCTCGGGGCCAGACCCTCCGGCGCACCACGCGCCGCAATTTGCGCCTTCGGCGCCAGGGCCTTCGAGCCGAGGAGATACGAGCAGAGAGCGTGCGGAGGCCGCACCATCGGCGGGAAGTCCGCCGATAGATGCGCCTTCGGCGGTAGGGCCTATAGGCCAAGGAACATCGGGCGTGCGGCCCCCGGTCATGTCGCCTTCGGCGATAGATGTCCGCGGCGCTACGCCTGCGGCGGACAAGGCGCCGGCAAATGCGCCTGCGCACGGGCCGGGCACAGCCCCCACGGACCGATCAAGGGAGCAGCAGACGGAGGAGCGGAGTGACTGTCCGCGGGATGAAATCTCGATGCGCGATGCGCAATCCAACCCCGCGCAGCCACCCTCCGCTCAATCGCCTTCGGCGGCGGACGACGGCGGCAGAGAGGATGCGGTAGACAGTCAACAAGCGAGAGACGGGGATGCCGCACGGGTACATTCGCCTTCCGCCTTAGACATTTTGGCGACGAGCAGCGAGGCTGCAGCCGTGCCTTCGCAGGCAGCACACGTCGACGACGTGCAGCCCCACTCGGGGCAGTCGCCGACGCAATCAATGGCGACTGAAATTCTCCACTCGGATGATGACGACGGAGGCTCCACGGAAGAAATGTCAGGAGCAGAAGACACCGAGGAGGAGGAGGAGGAAATTGTTGGAGCGCCGGCGGCGGCGCTCTCTGAGCAGGTGATTCCGTTGCTGCGGTACTTGGATCGCAAGGTCGATAAATACGCCGACCCACTCCAGCCGGGATCTTACATCGAGTTAGTGCGCAGGCGGACTCGCACTAAAGTCCACACCAGCAAGCTATTAGCTAGAGTGGACCAGGAGTTGAGGGACTTGAAGGAGAAGCATGCGTGCTTGTGGGGTCAGTACAAGCTTAATCAGAAATTCTACAAGCACACCGAGAAGATGAAGGATGAAAAACTGGGCGAGCTCACCAAGGAGCAGGTGAAGGTCAAGGAAGCACTCATTTCTGAGCAGGCCCAGAATCGGATTTTGTCAGAGGAGCTCGTGCGACAGACGCGGTTGTTGGAACAATGTCAGCTCGCACGGCAGGCGGATGAAGAGTTAATCCGCAGGTTGCAGTCAGAGTGTGGCGAATTGAGAGCGCAACGTGCTGAAGCCGAATCGCAATTAGTGATACTTGAAGAGGATCGCAGGAAGGAGGCGGATCGCACGAAGGTGGAGACGGCGAGGCGAGTCGCCCACTGTCTCAAGGGCTACGCCCACTGGGAAGTGAAGGCGCAGGAGAAACTCACACTGCGTGAGTTTGAATTGCGCGCAGCCGGGTTGTTGTCAGGCGACAGTAGGAGTCGGCGGAAGGTAGCGAAGAAGCTCGATGCCTTTCTGTCGAAGGCACAGGATACCATGTCCGCCCTCGAGGTGGAGGTGTCCGCGGCGTTGCAGAGGTTGGGACTGCGCAGTCGAGCGGAAGATTGGCAGGGTAGGGAGTTAGTGCGCGGCAGTCGGCCGCGCAAAAGGCGTAGTACAGGTTCGGCGGAGTGTAGTGTAGCGTGGTTCCGTGCAGGCGTGTAGCGTAGTGCAGTGTAGTGTTAGGTAGGACTTAGAAGGTATAAAATAGTTCCAGGCGTTTTGCCTGGGGTTCTTTCCCATCAGAAGTATAGATCAGGAACCCATTTCCTTTGCGTGTTTGTGTCCTTGAGTTCTGTCACCACGCACGAGGAGTTACAACTTAGCGTTCCGCATTTTGTAGCTGAAGGCCTTCGGCCGAATGTTCAGAGCTAGTACATTGGTTAGAGACTTGAGTAGTTCGGATCTGCACCTGCGGGTGACTGCCGATGCTCAGAGCCAGTGACTAGTTAGATACTTGAACAGTTTCGCCCCTACACCTTCGAGTGTTTCTTTCTGATTGTACTCCTTGGGATTTTTCCCCTGAATGCCAAAGTGAAGTTTTGCTACTTCGTGTAAGCCTTGGTTGTAAATTCAGGTTACGCTGCAGCAGGTGCCTTGAGGGTAACCCCTGTAGTATTTCTGGGAATGACAAGTGCCTGAGAATTCAAACTCTTCAATAGACTGTTGTTGTGTTACTGGAATGTTTCACAGTGAGACCTTCAGTGCGGACCTGTGTTCTCTGCGCGTTTTGTGAGTTGAGAGTGTTGTTCACCACGTCTGAGTGACTTCGATCCGAAGTAGGTAGTCCAAACCGGGTTTCCTACACTAGCAGCAAGCTAGTGGAAGCGTTGTAAAAGCCGGAGTTGGAAGTCACTGCCCGCAGCTTTGCCGAGTGTGCTCACGAGAGACTTCCCCCCTGAAATCTTGAGTAGAGGTCCTAACGGATCTCTGGGTTGTGTTTCTGTAGTTTCAGGTGTGTGTGTGTGTGTGTGTTACGCTGCACTGTGCGACCTCCGAGTGCGCTCCGAGTGGACACTTGCAGTATTTCTGGGAGTGACAGTTGCCTGAGAATTCAAACTCATCAATAGTCTGTTAAAACGTGACACTTTGTACCCTGTGTGTTCCTCTGTCCCTGTGGGTTCGACCTTTCTACCACTATATTGCAGTTTTAGCCTTTAGTGGGTTATTACATAAGAAGCCGACAACTTCTTTTTGGCGCCGCTGCCGGGGACAGTTGCGTCAACACCGGGGTTTTTACGAGCAGCCATGCTCGGTGAATGTCGACTGGGGCTAGCGGGAGCAACCTAAGTGCTAGAGCTGTCCGCAAGTTCCGACGAGATTCAGAGAAGGCCGTGGAAGAGACACGGCGTCAAAACAAGAAAACACCAAAAAGAGTACCTAAGCCTAGTTCGGCCGACATCCTTGGGGAACCTACCCCCGGCGACTCGGAACCAAACTTGGTGCTTACAGTTCTACTAGATATTCCTTGCACGGACCCGCCTAGTGAAGTAGAACCGACCGCCCGAGAACCGTCGACAGACACACCGATGGCGGACGGACAAGCCAATGTGCGGCTACCTCAGCCGATTACTAAACATTCCTACCCGAAGTACAAAGGGAGTGGGGATGACGACGATGCAGATTCATACATCAAGTTGTTCGAATCGGTGTCTATTGCCAATCGCGAGATCGCAGACGACGATCGACTAAGGATCTTTCCAAGCCTTCTGCGGAAGAAAGCGAGGAGTTGGTACAATCACGAGAGCATCGATCCGACTGGGTTGACAACATGGGCCCAGCTGAAGGAGAAGTTCCTTCGCCGCTTTCGCGAGCTCGGCTACGACAGCCGGGTTTTGACAAAGTTACGTAATTTGCAGCGAGAGAAGAAGGAGAGTCTGCGTGACTACACTGAGAGATTTCTGGACCTCCTTGACAGAATACCGAAAACAGGACCAGGGTCCCCTTTCTCGGTACAACAAGCTGTGGATTGGTACGTGACCGGTTTAACTCGGGAGATGGAGACTTTTTGCCGACGCAGCAAGTGCGACACTATTGAGGATGTGATTGCATCGGCAGAAGCCTTCGAAACTTCCACTCTCAACCGAAGAGGGAGAGAGAGACGGGAGTCGAAGGAGCGAAAACCGAAGGGAGGGCGAAGACGACGTGGAGGTACAACTCCGTCATCGGAGGAATCGTCTTCGGACGAGAACCGTTCCTCATCCGAAGAAGAGGAAACCTCATCGTCGGAGGAGGAGAAGAAGAGGAAGAAGCATGGATCAGCGAAGAAAAAGGGCATCCGACGAGTGACTACGGACAGAGCGCCGGGAGACATAGCCTCGAAGATGGAGACCCTTGTGAAGGACTTCGCCGATCTCAAGGTTCAAGTGGTAGGCGGGCATGATCGCCGAAAATCACCCGGGAGAGTGCGAGCGAACTTATGGTGTACTACGTGCGGGGCGGTGGGACATGCAAACACCGAGTGCCTTACCACCCGTCCGTCATATCCAGTCAACGCAGTAGAGTGGGCACAACCGTACTATGGAGAGCACCCTCAGTACTATGGAGAGGCTAGCGAAGAGACAGCCTACGCCGTCCAGTCGGTTCCTACCCCTCCTGCAGTTTCACCAATGCAAGTCCCACGATATATTCCGGTGGATCGGGCCACTACAGTACCCGTGAGGCGGAGAGCACCTCCAGGGACGTTTGACCCACCGCCACCGCGAGCTTGTTATAATTGCGGGGAAGTTGGGCACTTCTCTCCGCAGTGTCCCCATCCAAAAAGGCGAAACGATTATGCTCCGACATGTAGTAATTGCAAGAAGATCGGGCATACTGCGCCAGAGTGTGATCAGCCACCAGTCCCTCGGCCAGCGGTACGATTTGTGAACACTCCTGCCAAGGAGGACGTCCAAGTTAACCAGGTCGAAGTAGGTTCAGACGGGGATGACGAAGACGAAGAGTGGCCGGCTGAAGAGGTTATGTGCGCACGGGTCGAAACTCGTAGTTCCAAGAAATCGAAGGAGCAAGAGCGTGACACTCGCAAGCACGAACGGAGACCCGACGACCGGACGGGAAAAGGGAAGGAGAAGACATCCAGCAAGTCCGACTTGCGACAGGCAAGAATCACCCCCGTTCCAACGTAGGAAGGGGAAGGAGCCGGCGGAAGAACCGCCTACGAGACACCGGCCCTCGGGGCCAGACCCACCGGCGCACCACGCGCCGCAATTCGCGCCTTCGGCGCCAGGGCCTTCGAGCCGAGGAGATACGAGCAGAGAGCGTGCGGAGGCCGCACCATCGGCGGGAAGTACGCCGATAGATGCGCCTTCGGCGGTAGGGCCTATAGGCCAAGGAGCATCGGGCGTGCGGCCCCCGGCCATGTCGCCTTCGGCGATAGATGTCCGCGGCGCTACGCCTGCGGCGGACAAGGCGCCGGCACATGCACCTGCGCACGGGCCGGGCACAGCCCCCACGGACCGATCAAGGGAGCAGCAGACGGAGGAGCGGAGTGACTGTCCGCGGGACGACATCTCGATGCGCGATGCGCAATCCAACCCCGCGCAGCCACCCTCCGCTCGATCGCCTTCGGCGACGGACGACGGCGACAGAGAGAATGCGGTGGGCAATCAACCAGCGAGCGACGGGGATGCCGCTCGGATACATTCGCCTTCCGCCTTAGACATTTTGGCGACGAGCAGCGAGGCTGCAGCCGTGCCTTCGCAGGCAGCACACGTCGAGGACGTGCAGCCCCACTCGGGGCAGTCGCCGACGCAATCAATGGCGACTGAAATTCTCCACTCGGATGATGAGGACGGAGGCTCCACGGAAGAAATGTCAGGAGCAGAAGACACCGAGGAGGAGGAGGAGGAAATTGTTGGAGCGCCGGCGGCGGCGCTCTCTGAGCAGGTGATTCCGTTGCTGCGGTACTTGGATCGCAAGGTCGATAAATACGCCGACCCACTCCAGCCGGGATCTTACATCGAGTTAGTGCGCAGGCGGACTCGCACTAAAGTCCACACCAGCAAGCTATTAGCTAGAGTGGACCAGGAGTTGAGGGACTTGAAGGAGAAGCATGAGTGCTTGTGGGGACAGTACAAGCTTAATCAGAAATTCTACAAGCACTCTGAGAAGATGAAGGATGAGAAACTGGGCGAGCTCACCAAGGAGCAGGTGAAGGTCAAGGAAGCACTCAACTCTGAGCAGGCCGAGAATCGGATTTTGTCAGAGGAGCTCGTGCGACAGACGCGGTTGTTGGAACAATGTCAGCTCGCACGGCAGGCGGATGAAGAATTAATCCGCAGTTTACAGTCAGAGTGTGGCGAATTGAGGGCGCAACGTGCTGAAGCCGAATCGCAATTAGTGACCATTGAAGGGGATCGCAGGAAGGAGGCGGATCGCACGAAGGTGGAGACGGCGAGGCGAGTCGCCCACTGTCTCAAGGGCTACGCCCACTGGGAAGTGAAGGCGCAGGAGAAACTCACACTGCGTGAGTTTGAATTGCGCGCAGCCGGGTTGTTGTCAGGCGACAGTAGGAGTCGGCGGAAGGTAGCGAGGAAGCTCGAGGCCTTTCTGTCGAAGGCACAGGATACCATGTCCGCCCTCGAGGGGGAGGTGTCCGCGGCGTTGCAGCGGTTGGGACTGCGTAGTCGAGCGGAAGAGTGGCAGGGTAGGGAGCTAGTGCGCGGCAGTCGGCCGCGCAGGAGACGTAGTACAGGTTCCGCGGAGTGTAGTGTAGCGTGGTTCCGTGCAGGCGTGTAGCGTAGTGCAGTGTAGTGCTAGGTAGGACTTAGAAGGTATAAAATAGTTCCAGGCGTTTTGCCTGGGGTTCTTTCCCATCCGAAGTATAGATCAGGAACCCATTTCCTTTGCGTGTTTGTGTCCTTGAGTTCTGTCACCACGCAGGAGGAGTTACAACTTAGCGTTCCGCATTTTGTAGCTGAAGGCCTTCGGCCGAATGTTCAGAGCTAGTACATTGGTTAGAGACTTGAGTAGTTCGGATCTGCACCTGCGGGTGACTGCCGATGCTCAGAGCCAGTGACTAGTTAGATACTTGAACAGTTTCGCCCCTACACCTTCGAGTGTTTCTTCCTGATTGTACTCCTTGGGATTTTTCCCCTGAATGCCAAAGTGAAGTTTTGCTACTTCGTGTAAGCCTTGGTTGTAAATTCAGGTTACGCTGCAGCAGGTGCCTTGAGGGTAACCCCTGTAGTATTTCTGGGAATGACAAGTGCCTGAGAATTCAAACTCGTCAATAGACTGTTGTTGTGTTACTGGAATGTTTCACAGTGAGTCCTTTAGTGCGGACCTGTGTTCTCTGCGCGTTTTGTCAGTTGAGAGTGTTGTTCACCGCGTAGGAGTGACTTCGATCCGAAGTAGGCAGTCCAAACCGGGTTTCCTACACTAGCAGCAAGCTAGTGGAAGTGTTGTAAAAGCCGGAGTTGGAAGTCACTGCCCGCAGCTTTGCCGAGTGTACTCTTGAGAGACTTTCCCCCTGAAATCTTGAAGAAGAGGTCCTAACGGATCTCTGGGTTGTGTTTCTGTAGTTTCAGGTGTGTGTGTGTGTGTTACGCTGCACTGTGCGACCTCCGAGTGCGCTCCGAGTGGACACTTGCAGTATTTCTGGGAGTGACAGTTGCCTGAGAATTCAAACTCCTCAATAGTCTGTTAAAACGTGACACTTTATACCCTGTGTGTTCCTCTGTCCCTGTGGGTTCGACCTTTCTACCACTATATTGCAGTTTTAGCCTTTAGTGGGTTATTACATAAGAAGCCGACAACTTCTTTTTTGGCGCCGCTGCCGGGGACAGTTGCGTCAACACCGGGGTTTTTACGAGCAGCCATGCTCGGTGAATGTCGACTGGGGCTGGCGGGAGCAACCTAAGTGCTAGAGCTGTCCGCAAGTTCCGACGAGATTTAGAGAAGGCCGTGGAAGAGACACGGCGTCAAACCAAGAAAACACCAAAAAGAGTACCTAAGCCTAGTTCGGCCGACATCCTTGGGGAATCTACCCCCGGCGACTCGGAACCAAACTTGGTGCTTACAGTTCTACTAGATATTCCTTGCACGGACCCGCCTAGTGAAGTAGAACCGACCGCCCGAGGACCGTCGACAGACACACTGATGGCGGACGGACAAGCCAATGTGCGGCTACCTCAGCCGATTACTAAACATTCCTACCCGAAGTACAAAGGGAGTGGGGATGACGACGATGCAGATTCATACATCAAGTTATTCGAGTCGGTGTCTATTGCCAATCGCGAGATCGCAGACGACGACCGACTAAGGATCTTTCCAAGCCTTCTGCGGAAGAAAGCGAGGAGTTGGTATAATCACGAGAGCATCGATCCGACTGGGTTGACAACATGGGCCCAGCTGAAGGAGAAGTTCCTTCGTCGCTTTCGCGAGCTCGGCTACGACAGCCGGGTTTTGACGAAGTTACGTAATTTGCAGCGAGAGAAGAAGGAGAGTCTGCGTGACTACACTGAGAGATTTATGGACCTCCTTGACAGAATACCGAAAACAGGACCAGGGTCCCCTTTCTCGGTACAACAAGCTGTGGATTGGTACGTGACCGGTTTAACTCGGGAGATGGAGACTTTTTGCCGACGCAGCAAGTGCGACACTATTGAGGATGTGATTGCATCGGCAGAAGCCTTCGAAACTTCCACTCTCAACCGAAGAGGGAGAGAGAGACGGGAGTCGAAGGAGCGCAAACCGAAGGGAGGGCGAAGACGGCGTAGAGGTACAACTCCGTCATCGGAGGAATCGTCTTCGGACGAGAACCGTTCTTCATCCGAAGAAGAGGAAACCTCATCGTCGGAGGAGGAGAAGAAGAGGAAGAAGCATGGGTCAGCGAAGAAAAAGGGCATCCGACGAGTGACTACGGACAGAGCGCCGGGAGATATAGCTTCGAAGATGGAGACCCTTGTGAAGGACTTCGCCGATCTCAAGGTTCAAGTGGTAGGCGGGCATGATCGCCGAAAATCACCCGGGAGAGTGCGAGCGAACTTATGGTGTACTACGTGCGGGGCGGTGGGACATGCAAACACCGAGTGCCTTACCACCCGGCCGTCATATCCAGTCAACGCAGTAGAGTGGGCGCAACCGTACTATGGAGAGCACCCTCAGTACTATGGAGAGCACCCTCAGTACTATGGAGAGCACCCTCAGTACTATGGAGAGGCTAGCGAAGAGACAGCCTACGCCGTCCAGTCGGTGCCTACCCCTCCTGCGGTTTCAGCAATGCAAGTTCCACGATATATTCCGGTGGATCGGGCCACTACGGTACCTGTGAGGCGGAGAGCACCTCCAGGGACGTTTGACCCACCGCCACCGCGAGCTTGTTATAATTGCGGGGAAGTTGGGCACTTCTCACCGCAGTGTCCCCATCCAAAAAGGCGAAACGATTATGCTCCGACATGTAGTAATTGCAAGAAGGTCGGGCACACTGCGCCAGAGTGTGATCAGCCACCAGTCCCTCGGCCAGTGGTACGATTTGTGAACACTCCTGCCAAGGAGGACGTGCAAGTTAACCAGGTCGAAGTAGGTTCAGACGGGGATGGCGAAGACGAAGAATGGCCGGCTGAAGAGGTTATGTGCGCACGGGTCGAAACTCGTAGCTCCAAGAAATCCAAGGAGCAAGAGCGTGACACTCGCAAGCACGAACGGAGAACCGCCGACCGGACGGGAAAAGGAAAGGAGAAGACATCCAGCAAGTCCGACTCGCGACCTGCTCGGAAGTCTTTGACTACGCGGGAGGCACCAGCAGTGCGCCCCCAGGCAGCAGTCGAGGACGAGCCAGTGCGCCTACTGAAACGGGACTATGCTCCGGATATCCGCAACGAGGTATCCAACCTGTTGCAGGAAGCGATCCGCACTCAAAAGGATCCACCGCGGCCAGACCTGACATCCTCCCTTGGGGCGAAGTTGGCAGCCACCGTGGAACCTCGCAGAGCGTCGCCGACCCCGGCGCCCCAACGCGCCCACTATGACTTGGTTGAAGATCTCGGGAGTCGAAAAGTGAACATTACGTTCAAGCAGCTCTTGGAGGACAATAAGACGTATCGGAGAATGTTGATGCTTTCGCTACGGCATCCGCGGAAGCCGCGCGCGTCCACATCCTCTCAAGTATATCAAGTGGAGAGCGAAGACCAAGGGCCACCCGAGATCGATGTGGAGATAGCCGGATGTTGTGTACGCAGAGTGCCAATCGACTCTGGATCAGGAGTCAACATAATGACGGAGGATACAGCGAGAGCCTTGGGGTTCAGTCAATACGAACCCTCGAAGCGAGTGTTGAGATTAGCGGATCAGACGCGGAGAATGCCTGCAGGTATGCTGCGCAATGTCAAGACAACCATCGGGGGTGCGGACTTTCGGTTGACGTATATCATCCTTCAACCGATGATGAAGCAGGGCTATGACGTTCTGCTCGGGCGACCATGGCTATATGGTGCACAAGTCAGATGTGACTGGCGAAGACATCGCCTTAAGTTTCCTCATCCTTCGGAACCGACCAAAACCATTACAGTGCCCTGGAATAGGGTCAGGCACGAAGGAGAGACCCCATCGACAAGTGCAGGTTACACATCGGGCGAGGACAGTGAGTCGACCGCGCGATCGGATTCCAGTGGTACCGAATCCGATTACTTCGTGGGATTCGTTGCCTGCTGTTCGGTGGAAGAAGAAGAAGAGACGGAAGCTATTCAGCCGGAAGACGAATAGCAATTAACTGTGGGACTGGGAAGGAGTGAGACGAGTCACACCGAGGGCATTGTCGACCCTAGTGACTGTCACGAAGTACAACTCAGTCCCGGCAAGTGCTTGAAGGTATCAAGCGCAGTGAGAGGAGACGAGCTAAGGAAAGTACAGGCGTTCCTTAGCCACTATGTCGACGTCTTCGCCTGGAAGATCGAGGACATGAAGGGGATACCTGCACGGTATGGGGAGCACCGTATCGATTTACTGGACGACTCAGTACCCATACGACAGCGCCAGTATCGCCTCAACCCAAAGTACTCCTTGCTAGTGAAAGAGGAGATAGATAAGTACTTGAGCGCTGGTATTATTTACCCTGTGCTCAGCAGTGAGTGGGTGTCGCCGATTGTTATCGTACCCAAGAAGTTGACGGGTAAGATACGAGTGTGTCAGGATTTCCGGAAGTTGAATGCGGCAACACGCAAGGATCATCACCCGTTACCATTCACGGATGCCATTCTAGACCATGTCGCAGGACATGAATGTTATAGCTTCCTGGATGGGTTCTCAGGTTACAATCAGGTGTCTATCCGTGAACAGGACAAGGATAAAACTACGTTCACAACCGACTGGGGAACTTACGCATACCACAAGATGCCCTTCGGTCTGTGCAACGCGCCTGCCACCTTTCAACGGATGATGACCAATATCTTTCAGGAACAACTGAGGAAGTTCCTGGAGATATTCATAGATGACTTCTGTGTCTTTGGGAAGCGGTCTGAACACCTAAGTCACTTGAAGCAGACCTTCGATAAATGTAGAGAGAGCAGTTTATCGCTGCATCCCGAGAAGTGCTTTTTCTTCATGACTAGTGGGATCTTGTTGGGTCATCGGGTCTCGGCAGAAGGCATTGCGGTGGACATCGAGAAGGTCAAGGTTATACTCGAGCTTGAGCCACCCACGAATCTAAGAGAGCTGCGAGCATTCCTGGGTCATGTGGGCTACTACCGAAGATTCATACACATGTATGCAATACTGGCGGCGGACCTGACCAAGTTGTTGAAGAAGGACGAGCCTTATGCTTGGGGTGCGAACCAGCAGACAGCATTTGAAGCTCTGAAAGCGAAACTCACGACTGCTCCCGTACTAAGGAGTCCAGACTGGAATCGACCATTCCATGTTTACGTTGACACTTCGGCATTCGCCATCGGTGTAGTACTGAGTCAAAAGGATGACAACAAAAAGGACTACCCGATCTACTTCGCGAGCCGACAGCTGTCTCTAGCAGAGCGGAAGTACACCACGACGGAGAGAGAAGCGTTGGGGATGGTGTACTCCTGTAAAAAGTTCCGTCACTACCTAATCTGTTACGAGTTTGTGTTCCATGTGGACCACTATGCATTGCAACACCTAGTTAAGAAAGCCGACCTATCCGGTCGAATCGCCAGGTGGGTGTTATTACTACAAGAGTTCACCTACACAGTCCAGACCAGGAAAGGGGTGCACCACGAAAATGCGGATTACTTGTCCCGATTATGGACACAGCCGACAGAGGAGGAATTGGTGGACGATTTTCCAGATGAAGAGTTATTTCAGTTGTCTGCAGGACATGAGTCCCGCTATGCCGACCTGTATCGATATCTGCTAACCCTCCAGTGCCCCGAAGGCATGGATTTGGAACAGCGAACTGTCTTCATTCATAAGGCAGGCCCGTATCAACTCCAGCAGGGAGTTTTGTTCAAGAAGATGGCGGATGAGCGCTTATGCAGATGCCTGGAGGAATCAGAAGTACCAAGAATAGTGAGTGCGATGCATACAGAGGAGGCGGGTGGACACTATGCCACCAGGAACACGGTCACAAAGATCCTAAATGCGGGGTATTGGTGGCCGACCATGTTTAAGGATGTTCTCGATTACATCCGCAAGTGCGACAGTTGCCAGAGGACGGGGAGACCGACGCCTACAACACGATGGCCCCTGACTCCCATCATGCCTCTAGCACCTTTCGAAAAGTGGGGTATTGACTTTGTAGGGCCGATACAACCAGTGACTAGAAGTACACGAAGGCGCTACATTCTGGTAGCAACGGACTACGCCACCAAAATGGTAGAGGCCAGGGCCACCAGAAGGGATGATGCTGCCACAGTGGCAGCATTCTTGTTCGAGTCAATCATCACACGCTATGGATGTCCCTTAGAACTAGTCAGCGACCGGGGCACGCATTTTCTTAATCAGATCATCGAAGACCTGACACGGTATTTCCACATCAAGCACCGGAAGACTACTCCATACAATCCCAAGGCAAATGGACTGACGGAGAAGTCCAATGGACTGCTGTGTAAAATACTACTCAAGGTCACGGTGAATCACGCTCACGACTGGGATACGAAGCTAGCAGCCGCTCTATGGGCGTACCGCACAGCTGAGAAGATCACGACCAAACAGACACCATACTTTCTGGTGTATGGGCAACACCCGATCCTCCCAATCGAATTTGAAGTACCCACACATCGAACGATGGATTTGCAGAGGATGGGCGCAGAGGAGAGTCAGCTCTACAGGTTACAGGAGGTCACGCTGCTGGATGAAAGGAGAAGAGACGCCGAAGATCGCACCAGGAAAATCCAGCTCCGCCGAAAGGAGAGGTACGATAAAAAGATCAAACCGGTACTACTGCAGGCGGGTGATTTGGCATTGCTCTACGACAGCAGGCATGCCAGATTCCCAGGCAAACTGCACCTAAGGTGGATGGGACCTTACAGGGTTGTCGAAGTCTTCCCGAATGGGTCCATCCAACTTGCGGACCTGGCCGGCGATTTGTTAGGCACCCGAGTGAACGGGTGGCGGTTGAAGAAATACCACATGTGAGTGTTCGCGTGGACGCTCACAATTGAGGAGGGGGGCATGTGGTACCCCACTTTTGGCAATTTTGAGGAAATTAAAACATTTTTGGAAAACTGTACCCTGGCAGCATTGTAAATAGCCTTCGGTACATCAAAACAGAGTGAATCCGGAAGATCGCGGGGATTCTCAAGGGATCTTGTAGAATTTGGGATTTGGGGTGCAGTAGTAAGGTCAGGCACCACCCTCCCTGCGAGCTCCGCAGTTAGGATCTCTACGGCGCAAGGCGCAAAACCCGCCTTCGGAGGTTGCGTCCGCGGCTGTAGGGAAACCCTCGTAATTAGGTAACCCTCGGGCGCCTTGACCAAGTTAGGATCCCGTTGGAAAGAGCTCGACGCGCTGATTCCAACGAGCCCAAGAACGCTTGGAACGGACGAGGACTTAGGGAGTTATCGCTACTGGAAGAAACGGAGGCGGTCGCCCCCGGCGGAAGGATTTCGCCACCGGCGCGAATTCCGCCTACGCGGAAGGGGGATTCAAGTTTTGTCCTATGCGCGGACGAAGGCGTTCGCCTGTGCACAGGCGAAGTAGGGTTAGGGAAGGCGCGAAGTCCGCCTACGCACAGGCGTTCGCCTGTGCACAGGCACTTCGGCGTCGGCGGGAAATCCGCCTTGGGCCCTAGAAATGCGCCTTGTGAGGTAGAAAGTGTACGGTGCCTTCCGCGCCAGCGCAGCGCAGCGTACGTCGGAAGACCGCCAGAGTAATCCAATCGGTACGGACCATGCGGACGGCACGGGTGGATGCGCTCTTGGACGGACGGAGTTGCGGCGGCGGAAGCGCCGACGGAGAGACAAGGAACGGACAGACTGGACGGAGACGGCTGACCACGGTCAACGCCTTCCGCGCCAGCGCGGCGCCGCGGACGGAATTCGCCTGCGCACAGGCGAACGCCTGTGCACAGGAGGATGTTCAAGTTCCGCGCCGGCGGAGAATCCGCCGAGGCCCCTGCCTGCGCACAGGCAGGAGTTGAATTTTTGTCCGACATGCGGACGCACGCGTCAAGGCAGAAGGAGATTGGCCGAGGGGCGGTACGAACAAGTGTACCGCGCAAGGCGGAAAACTCGCCTTCGGCGCTACGCCCCCATGTCCGGAGGGTGACACGCTCGCGGAGTTCAAATCCGCCAATTCGAGCGTGAGAGTTTAATCGACGACGGCGGAGCGTGAAGCCGCTCGTGAGAGCGAAGACCGTTCCAGCGTACAGCCGGCGCGGCCATCAAGTGAGACGTTCTTCACGACCAAGAGACGACCATGACCTTCGACCGGGCGGCGGAGAGCGTCCCATTCTTGAATTCGCGATTCCAATCTCTTGTGCGCGCTGCGCGCATCCATCTGCTGGCTGCGGACCATTCTCGTCGTCGTCGCACAGGAGATTTCTTGTTGATTGAGGGAGAAGTGAGTGCGCGTGATTTGGAATTGAGAGCGATTAGAGTTTGCCGAGAGAGAAAGAAACGCGGACAGTGCGGAAGTAGAATGAGCGGGCGAGCGAACCCCAGGAACGCAATGACGAGACCGAGCAGATTGCGGATGGTGCCACTTCGCCTGCCGCAGAACGGGCTGCGCGCTTTCGAAGAGCGCTTAATAGCAAGAAAGCTCGATTTCTTGCTATGGGGATGGAATTACATCTGCGCGAATATGGTGCGCGAGTGGCTAGAGCCACAGGGACCACCCTCGCGCGGATTGCGTCCGCATGTTGACCGGTGGACAGTCCAAGATTGGGCGCAGGCGTTGGGAAGATGTGCTGGCATGCCAGGGCATCTCCTTTTCGACAGCGAGAGCATCAAGGTGACCAAGCAAGAAGAAGCGCAATTTGTGGAGCTGTTCAAGACCGGGAGGTCTACCAAGAATGGGTACAGGACCCGTGATTACAAAGATCGATTTCGCCGGACTTTGTCCGCGGCGCTGATGCAATTACTGCAGCCGCACCGCGCCTGCTACATCACATTGTGGCAGGTCTCTTTTGTGGAGTGCGTCATCGAGGGAACTCCAATTCACTGGGCGAGCATCCTGCACAGGGTGATGCGACAGCACGCGTTTGAGGAGAAGGGGGGAACGCTAAACCATCTTTCTCCTTTCCTCATCAATTTTTATCGACAGCGGAATTGTTTGACAGCGGCGGAGCTTGAACATTTTCCGCCATTGTCCATCGACCATCCCGGGAAGTATGTGCGGGAGAACGAGGTCAACACTGATGCGGAGGAGTCACCGACTTCTACCCCATCAAGACGGAGAGACGAAGGGAGACACACCCCTGCAGCGCGAGTGCCGCGGAAGCGGCGATGGAGGGAAGAGGCCGAAGAGGAGCAGCATCAAGAACTCTCTGTTCCCATTCGACCGCGGCCGCTGTGCGAGCCATACAGCCGGCCGAAGCAGAAGGCACGCAGACTGGTGTTGCCAGCTGACAGTGCAGACACGGCGACGATTGCGACGGAGATAGGAAGTGCGTCGCCAGAGAGGCGAGAAGAAGCGCGGACGACCGCAGGAGCGACGGGCCACGCTGCAACCTCGTCGGGAGAGAGGCCGCCTACGGGCCAAGGGCCTCCGGAGTTACCACGTGCGATGCGGACAGATGTTCCGTTTGCGCACAGGCGAACCTCCGCGGACGGACGAGCCTCCGCGGATCGGCGAACACAAGTGGACGTGGATCTACGCTTACGCGTGGGAAGGAGCAGTCCGCCTGTGCACAGGCGCTCGCCTGTGCACAGGTCGCCTGTGCACAGAACACCTCCACACGTGCCGCCTGTGCACAGGCAAGAATCACCCCCGTTCCAACGTAGGAAGGGGAAGGAGCCGGCGGAAGAACCGCCTACGAGACACCGGCCCTCGGGGCCAGACCCACCGGCGCACCACGCGCCGCAATTCGCGCCTTCGGCGCCAGGGCCTTCGAGCCGAGGAGATACGAGCAGAGAGCGTGCGGAGGCCGCACCATCGGCGGGAAGTACGCCGATAGATGCGCCTTCGGCGGTAGGGCCTATAGGCCAAGGAGCATCGGGCGTGCGGCCCCCGGCCATGTCGCCTTCGGCGATAGATGTCCGCGGCGCTACGCCTGCGGCGGACAAGGCGCCGGCACATGCACCTGCGCACGGGCCGGGCACAGCCCCCACGGACCGATCAAGGGAGCAGCAGACGGAGGAGCGGAGTGACTGTCCGCGGGACGACATCTCGATGCGCGATGCGCAATCCAACCCCGCGCAGCCACCCTCCGCTCGATCGCCTTCGGCGACGGACGACGGCGACAGAGAGAATGCGGTGGGCAATCAACCAGCGAGCGACGGGGATGCCGCTCGGATACATTCGCCTTCCGCCTTAGACATTTTGGCGACGAGCAGCGAGGCTGCAGCCGTGCCTTCGCAGGCAGCACACGTCGAGGACGTGCAGCCCCACTCGGGGCAGTCGCCGACGCAATCAATGGCGACTGAAATTCTCCACTCGGATGATGAGGACGGAGGCTCCACGGAAGAAATGTCAGGAGCAGAAGACACCGAGGAGGAGGAGGAGGAAATTGTTGGAGCGCCGGCGGCGGCGCTCTCTGAGCAGGTGATTCCGTTGCTGCGGTACTTGGATCGCAAGGTCGATAAATACGCCGACCCACTCCAGCCGGGATCTTACATCGAGTTAGTGCGCAGGCGGACTCGCACTAAAGTCCACACCAGCAAGCTATTAGCTAGAGTGGACCAGGAGTTGAGGGACTTGAAGGAGAAGCATGAGTGCTTGTGGGGACAGTACAAGCTTAATCAGAAATTCTACAAGCACTCTGAGAAGATGAAGGATGAGAAACTGGGCGAGCTCACCAAGGAGCAGGTGAAGGTCAAGGAAGCACTCAACTCTGAGCAGGCCGAGAATCGGATTTTGTCAGAGGAGCTCGTGCGACAGACGCGGTTGTTGGAACAATGTCAGCTCGCACGGCAGGCGGATGAAGAATTAATCCGCAGTTTACAGTCAGAGTGTGGCGAATTGAGGGCGCAACGTGCTGAAGCCGAATCGCAATTAGTGACCATTGAAGGGGATCGCAGGAAGGAGGCGGATCGCACGAAGGTGGAGACGGCGAGGCGAGTCGCCCACTGTCTCAAGGGCTACGCCCACTGGGAAGTGAAGGCGCAGGAGAAACTCACACTGCGTGAGTTTGAATTGCGCGCAGCCGGGTTGTTGTCAGGCGACAGTAGGAGTCGGCGGAAGGTAGCGAGGAAGCTCGAGGCCTTTCTGTCGAAGGCACAGGATACCATGTCCGCCCTCGAGGGGGAGGTGTCCGCGGCGTTGCAGCGGTTGGGACTGCGTAGTCGAGCGGAAGAGTGGCAGGGTAGGGAGCTAGTGCGCGGCAGTCGGCCGCGCAGGAGACGTAGTACAGGTTCCGCGGAGTGTAGTGTAGCGTGGTTCCGTGCAGGCGTGTAGCGTAGTGCAGTGTAGTGCTAGGTAGGACTTAGAAGGTATAAAATAGTTCCAGGCGTTTTGCCTGGGGTTCTTTCCCATCCGAAGTATAGATCAGGAACCCATTTCCTTTGCGTGTTTGTGTCCTTGAGTTCTGTCACCACGCAGGAGGAGTTACAACTTAGCGTTCCGCATTTTGTAGCTGAAGGCCTTCGGCCGAATGTTCAGAGCTAGTACATTGGTTAGAGACTTGAGTAGTTCGGATCTGCACCTGCGGGTGACTGCCGATGCTCAGAGCCAGTGACTAGTTAGATACTTGAACAGTTTCGCCCCTACACCTTCGAGTGTTTCTTCCTGATTGTACTCCTTGGGATTTTTCCCCTGAATGCCAAAGTGAAGTTTTGCTACTTCGTGTAAGCCTTGGTTGTAAATTCAGGTTACGCTGCAGCAGGTGCCTTGAGGGTAACCCCTGTAGTATTTCTGGGAATGACAAGTGCCTGAGAATTCAAACTCGTCAATAGACTGTTGTTGTGTTACTGGAATGTTTCACAGTGAGTCCTTTAGTGCGGACCTGTGTTCTCTGCGCGTTTTGTGAGTTGAGAGTGTTGTTCACCGCGTAGGAGTGACTTCGATCCGAAGTAGGCAGTCCAAACCGGGTTTCCTACACTAGCAGCAAGCTAGTGGAAGTGTTGTAAAAGCCGGAGTTGGAAGTCACTGCCCGCAGCTTTGCCGAGTGTACTCTTGAGAGACTTTCCCCCTGAAATCTTGAAGTAGAGGTCCTAACGGATCTCTGGGTTGTGTTTCTGTAGTTTCAGGTGTGTGTGTGTGTGTTACGCTGCACTGTGCGACCTCCGAGTGCGCTCCGAGTGGACACTTGCAGTATTTTTGGGAGTGACAGTTGCCTGAGAATTCAAACTCCTCAATAGTCTGTTAAAACGTGACACTTTATACCCTGTGTGTTCCTCTGTCCCTGTGGGTTCGACCTTTCTACCACTATATTGCAGTTTTAGCCTTTAGTGGGTTATTACAGTTGACACCTCGGCATTCGCCATCGGTGTAGTACTGAGTCAAAAGGATGACAACAAAAAGGACTACCCGATCTACTTCGCGAGCCGACAGCTGTCCCTAGCAGAGCGGAAGTACACCACGACGGAGAGAGAAGCGTTGGGGATGGTGTACTCCTGTAAAAAGTTCCGTCACTACCTAATCTGCTACGAGTTTGTGTTCCATGTGCACCACTACGCATTGCAACACCTAGTCAAGAAAGCCGACCTATCCGGTCGGATCGCCAGGTGGGTGTTGTTACTACAAGAGTTCACCTACACAGTCCAGACCAGGAAAGGGGTGCACCACGAAAATGCGGATTACTTGTCCCGATTATGGACACAGCCGACAGAGGAGGAATTGGTGGACGATTTTCCAGATGAAGAGTTATTTCAGTTGTCTGCAGGACATGAGTCCCGCTATGCCGACCTGTATCGATATTTACTAACCCTCCAGTGTCCCGAAGGCATGGATTTGGAACAGCGAACTGTCTTTATTCATAAGGCAGGTCCGTACCAACTCCAGCAGGGGGTTTTGTTCAAGACGAAGGCAGATGAGCGCTTATGCAGATGCCTGGAGGAATCAGAGGTACCAAGAATAGTGAGTGCGATGCATACAGAGGAGGCGGGTGGACACTATGCCACCAGGAACACGGTCACAAAGATCCTAAATGCGGGATATTGGTGGCCGACCATGTTTAAGGATGTTCTCGATTACATCCGCAAGTGCGACAGTTGCCAGAGGACGGGGAGACCGACGCCTACAACACGCTGGCCCCTGACTCCCATCATGCCTCTAGCACCTTTCGAAAAATGGGGTATTGACTTTGTAGGGCGATACAACCAGTGACTAGAAGTACACGAAGGCGCTACATTCTGGTAGCAACGGACTACGCCACCAAAATGGTAGAGGCCAGGGCCACCAGAAGGGATGATGCTGCCACAGTGGCCGCATTCTTGTTTGAGTCGATCATCACACGCTACGGTTGTCCCTTAGAGCTAGTCAGCGACCGGGGCACGCATTTTCTGAATCAGATCATCGAAAATCTGACACGGTATTTCCACATCAAGCACCGGAAGACTTCTCCATACAATCCCAAGGCAAATGGACTGACGGAGAAGTCCAATGGTCTGCTGTGTAAAATACTACTCAAGGTCACGGTGAATCACGCTCACGACTGGGATACGAAGCTAGCAGCCGCTCTATGGGCGTACCGGACAGCTGAGAAGATCACAACCAAACAGACACCATACTTTCTGGTGTATGGGCAACACCCGATCCTCCCGATCGAATTTGAAGTACCCACCCAACGAACGTTGGATTTGCAGAGGATGGGCGCAGAGGAGAGTCAGCTCTACAGGTTACAGGAGGTCACGCTGCTGGATGAGAGGAGAAGAGACGCCGAAGATCGCACCAGGAAAATCCAGCTCCGCCGAAAGGAGAGATACGATAAAAAGATCAAACCGGTACTACTGCAGGCGGGTGATTTGGCATTGCTCTACGACAGCAGGCATGCCAGATTCCCAGGCAAACTGCACCTAAGGTGGATGGGACCTTACAGGGTTGTCGAAGTCTTCCCGAATGGATCCATCCAACTTGCGGACCTGGCCGGCGATTTGTTAGGCACCCGAGTGAACGGGTGGCGGTTGAAGAAATACCACATGTGAGTGTTCGCGTGGGCGCTCACAATTGAGGAGGGGGGCATGTGGTACCCCACTTTTGGCAATTTTGAGGAAATTAAAACATTTTTGGAAAACTGTACCCTGGCAGCATTGTAAATGGCCTTCGGTACATCAAAACAGAGTGAATCCGGAAGATCGCGGGGATTCTCGAGGGATCTTGTAGAATCTGGGATTTGGGGTGCCGCAGTAAGGACAGGCACCACCCTCCCTGCGAGCTCCGCAGTTAGGATCTCTACGGCGCAAGGCGCAAAACCCGCCTTCGGAGGTTGCGTCCGCGGCTGTAGGGAAACCCTCCCTAATTAGGTCAACCCTCGGGCGCCTTGACCAAGTTAGGATTCCGTTGGAAAGAGCTCGACGCACTGATTCCAACGAGCCCAAGAACGCTTGGAACGGATGAGGACTTAGGGAGTTATCGCTATTGGAAGAAACGAAGGCGTTCGCCTATGCACAGGCGAAGTAGGGTTAGGGAAGGCGCGAAGTCCGCCTACGCACAGGCGTTCGCCTGTGCACAGGCACTTCGGCGTCGGCGGAAAATCCGCCTTGGGCCCTAGAATGTGCCTTGTGAGATAGAAAGTGTACGGCGCCTTCCGCGCCAGCGCGGCGCCGCGTACGTCGGAAGAGCCGCCAGAGTAATCCAATCGGTACGGACCATGCGGACGGCACGGGTGGATGCGCTCTTGGACGGACGGAGTTGCGGCGGCGGAAGCGCCGACGGAGAGACAAGGAACGGACAGCTGGACGGAGACGGCGGACCACGGTCAACGCCTTCCGCGCCAGCGCAACGTAGCGCACGGAATTCGCCTGCGCACAGGCGAACGCCTGTGCACAGGAGGATGAAGTTCCGCACCGGCGGAGAATCCGCCGAGGCTCCTGCCTGCGCACAGGCAGGAGTTGAATTTTTGTCCGACATGCGGACACACGCGTCAAGGCAGAGGGAGATTGGCCCAGGGGCGGTACGAACAAGTGTACCGCGCAAGGCGGAAAACTCGCCTTCGGCGCTACGCCCCCATGTCCGCAGGGTAATACGCTCGCGGAGTTCAAATCCGCCAATTCGAGCGTGAGAGTTTAATCGACGACGGCGGAGCGTGAAGCCGCGCGTGAGAGCGAAGACCGTTCCAGCGTACAGCCGGCGCGGCCATCAAGTGAGACGTTCTTCACGACCAAGAGCCGACCATGACCTTCGACCGGGCGGCGGAGAACATCCCATTCTTGAATTCGCGATTCCAATCTCTTGTGCGCGCTGCGCGCATCCATCTGCTGGCTGCGGAACATTCTCGACGTCGTCGCACAGGAGAATTCTTGTTGATTGAGGGAGAAGTGAGTGCGCGTGATTTGGAATTGAGGGCGATTAGAGTTTGCCGAGAGAGAAAGAAGCGCGCGCAGTGCGGAAGTAGAATGAGCGGGCGAGCGAACCCCAGGAACGCAATGACGAGACCGAGCAGATTGCGGATGGTGCCACTTCGCCTACCGCAGAACGGGCTGCGCGCTTTTGAGGAGCGCTTAATAGCAAGAAAGCTCGATTTCTTGCTATGGGGATGGAATTACATCTGTGCGAATATGGTGCGCGAGTGGCTAGAGCCACAGGGACCACCCTCGCGCGGATTGCGTCCGCATGTTGACCGGTGGACAGTCCAAGATTGGGCGCAGGCGTTGGGAAGATGTGCTGGCATGCCAGGGCATCTCCTTTTCGACAGTGAGAGCATCAAGGTGACCAAGCAAGAAGAGGCGCAATTTGTGGAGCTGTTCAAGACCGGGAGGTCTACCAAGAATGGGTACAGGACCCGTGATTACAAGGATTGATTTCGCCGGACTTTGTCCGCGGCGCTGATGCAATTACTGCAGCCGCACCGCGCCTGCTACATCACATTGTGGCAGGTCTCTTTTGTGGAGTGCGTCATCGAGGGAACTCCAATTCACTGGGCGAGCATCTTGCACAGGGTGATGCGACAGCACGCGTTTGAGGAGAAGGGGGGAACTCTAAACCATCTTTCTCCTTTCCTCATCAATTTTTATCGACAGCGGAATTGTTTGACAGCGGCGGAGCTTGAACATTTTCCGCCATTGTCCATCGACCATCCCGGGAAGTATGTGCGGGAGAACGAGGTCGATACTGATGCAGAGGAGTCACCGACTTCTACCCCATCAAGACGGAGGGACGAAGGGAGACACACCCCTGCAGCGCGAGTGCCGCGGAAGCGGCGATGGAGGGAAGAGTCTGAAGAGGAGCAGCATCAAGAACCCTCTGCTCCCATTCGACCGCGGCCGCTGTGCGAGCCATACAGCCGGCCGAAGCAGAAGGCACGCAGACTGGTGTTGCCAGCTGACAGTGCAGACACGGCGACGATTGCGACGGAGATCGGAAGTGCGTCGCCAGAGAGGCAGGAGGAAGCGCGGACGACCGCAGGAGCAACGGGCCACGCTGCAACCTCGACGGGAGAGAGGCCGCCTACGGGCCAAGGGCCTCCGGAGTTACCACGTGCGATGCGGACAGATGTTCCGTTTGCGCACAGGCGAACCTCCGCAGACGGACGAGCCTCCGCGGACCGGCGAACACAAGTGGACGTGGATCTACGCTTACGCGTGGGAAGGAGCAGTCCGCCTGTGCATAGGACGCCTCCACACGTGCCGCCTGTGCACAGGCAGGAATCACCCCCGTTCCAACGTAGGAAGGGGAAGGAGCCGGCGGAAGAACCGCCTACGAGACACCGGCCCTCGGGGCCAGACCCTCCGGCGCACCACGCGCCGCAATTTGCGCCTTCGGCGCCAGGGCCTTCGAGCCGAGGAGATACGAGCAGAGAGCGTGCGGAGGCCGCACCATCGGCGGGAAGTCCGCCGATAGATGCGCCTTCGGCGGTAGGGCCTATAGGCCAAGGAACATCGGGCGTGCGGCCCCCGGTCATGTCGCCTTCGGCGATAGATGTCCGCGGCGCTACGCCTGCGGCGGACAAGGCGCCGGCAAATGCGCCTGCGCACGGGCCGGGCACAGCCCCCACGGACCGATCAAGGGAGCAGCAGACGGAGGAGCGGAGTGACTGTCCGCGGGACGACATCTCGATGCGCGATGCGCAATCCAACCCCGCGCAGCCACCCTCCGCTCAATCGCCTTCGGCGGCGGACGACGGCGGCAGAGAGGATGCGGTAGACAGTCAACAAGCGAGAGACGGGGATGCCGCACGGGTACATTCGCCTTCCGCCTTAGACATTTTGGCGACGAGCAGCGAGGCTGCAGCCGTGCCTTCGCAGGCAGCACACGTCGACGACGTGCAGCCCCACTCGGGGCAGTCGCCGACGCAATCAATGGCGACTGAAATTCTCCACTCGGATGATGACGACGGAGGCTCCACGGAAGAAATGTCAGGAGCAGAAGACACCGAGGAGGAGGAGGAGGAAATTGTTGGAGCGCCGGCGGCGGCGCTCTCTGAGCAGGTGATTCCGTTGCTGCGGTACTTGGATCGCAAGGTCGATAAATACGCCGACCCACTCCAGCCGGGATCTTACATCGAGTTAGTGCGCAGGCGGACTCGCACTAAAGTCCACACCAGCAAGCTATTAGCTAGAGTGGACCAGGAGTTGAGGGACTTGAAGGAGAAGCATGCGTGCTTGTGGGGTCAGTACAAGCTTAATCAGAAATTCTACAAGCACACCGAGAAGATGAAGGATGAAAAACTGGGCGAGCTCACCAAGGAGCAGGTGAAGGTCAAGGAAGCACTCATTTCTGAGCAGGCCCAGAATCGGATTTTGTCAGAGGAGCTCGTGCGACAGACGCGGTTGTTGGAACAATGTCAGCTCGCACGGCAGGCGGATGAAGAGTTAATCCGCAGGTTGCAGTCAGAGTGTGGCGAATTGAGAGCGCAACGTGCTGAAGCCGAATCGCAATTAGTGATACTTGAAGAGGATCGCAGGAAGGAGGCGGATCGCACGAAGGTGGAGACGGCGAGGCGAGTCGCCCACTGTCTCAAGGGCTACGCCCACTGGGAAGTGAAGGCGCAGGAGAAACTCACACTGCGTGAGTTTGAATTGCGCGCAGCCGGGTTGTTGTCAGGCGACAGTAGGAGTCGGCGGAAGGTAGCGAAGAAGCTCGATGCCTTTCTGTCGAAGGCACAGGATACCATGTCCGCCCTCGAGGTGGAGGTGTCCGCGGCGTTGCAGAGGTTGGGACTGCGCAGTCGAGCGGAAGATTGGCAGGGTAGGGAGTTAGTGCGCGGCAGTCGGCCGCGCAGAAGGCGTAGTACAGGTTCGGCGGAGTGTAGTGTAGCGTGGTTCCGTGCAGGCGTGTAGCGTAGTGCAGTGTAGTGTTAGGTAGGACTTAGAAGGTATAAAATAGTTCCAGGCGTTTTGCCTGGGGTTCTTTCCCATCAGAAGTATAGATCAGGAACCCATTTCCTTTGCGTGTTTGTGTCCTTGAGTTCTGTCACCACGCACGAGGAGTTACAACTTAGCGTTCCGCATTTTGTAGCTGAAGGCCTTCGGCCGAATGTTCAGAGCTAGTACATTGGTTAGAGACTTGAGTAGTTCGGATCTGCACCTGCGGGTGACTGCCGATGCTCAGAGCCAGTGACTAGTTAGATACTTGAACAGTTTCGCCCTTACACCTTCGAGTGTTTCTTTCTGATTGTACTCCTTGGGATTTTTCCCCTGAATGCCAAAGTGAAGTTTTGCTACTTCGTGTAAGCCTTGGTTGTAAATTCAGGTTACGCTGCAGCAGGTGCCTTGAGGGTAACCCCTGTAGTATTTCTGGGAATGACAAGTGCCTGAGAATTCAAACTCTTCAATAGACTGTTGTTGTGTTACTGGAATGTTTCACAGTGAGACCTTCAGTGCGGACCTGTGTTCTCTGCGCGTTTTGTGAGTTGAGAGTGTTGTTCACCGCGTCTGAGTGACTTCGATCCGAAGTAGGTAGTCCAAACCGGGTTTCCTACACTAGCAGCAAGCTAGTGGAAGCGTTGTAAAAGCCGGAGTTGGAAGTCACTGCCCGCAGCTTTGCCGAGTGTGCTCACGAGAGACTTCCCCCCTGAAATCTTGAGTAGAGGTCCTAACGGATCTCTGGGTTGTGTTTCTGTAGTTTCAGGTGTGTGTGTGTGTGTGTGTTACGCTGCACTGTGCGACCTCCGAGTGCGCTCCGAGTGGACACTTGCAGTATTTCTGGGAGTGACAGTTGCCTGAGAATTCAAACTCATCAATAGTCTGTTAAAACGTGACACTTTGTACCCTGTGTGTTCCTCTGTCCCTGTGGGTTCGACCTTTCTACCACTATATTGCAGTTTTAGCCTTTAGTGGGTTATTACACCGCCGCGGACGCAGCTCCGAAGGCGGGTTTTGCGCCCTGCGCCGTAGGGGTCCTAACTGCAGAGCTCGCAGGGAGGGTGGTGCCCGTCCTTT
Organism: Marchantia polymorpha subsp. ruderalis; assembly: GCA_037833965.1. Taxonomy (NCBI): domain Eukaryota; kingdom Viridiplantae; phylum Streptophyta; class Marchantiopsida; order Marchantiales; family Marchantiaceae; genus Marchantia; species Marchantia polymorpha. Next base: position 4,667,666 of record AP031357.1, read on the forward strand.
CTGCTGCACCCAACTCCTAGATTCTACGAGATCCCTCGAGAATCTCCGCGATCTTCCGAATTCACTATGTTTTGATGCACCGAAGGCTATTTACATTGCTGCCAGGGTACAGTTTTCCAAAAATGTTTTAATTTCCTCAAAATTACCAAAGGTGGGGTACCACAATTGCGCTTCGTCCTGCTTCGTCACCTTGACGCTCTCACTATCAAATAGGAGGTACCCGTCGGTGCCGGCACACCTCCCCAATGCTTGCGCCAAATCGTGGACGGTCCACCGATCTACGTGTGGACGCAATCCGCGCGTAGGTTGTCGCTCCGCGTCCAGCCATTCGCGCACCATGTCTACACATATGTAATTCCACCCCCACAGCAAGAAATCAAGCTTTCTTGCAATCAACCACTCCTCGAAAGCACGCAACCCGTTCTGTGGAAGCCGGAGCGGCAGCATCCGCAACCTGTTCACTCTTGACATTGCGTTCTTGAACTTTGCTTGCGCAACAACTCTCTCTCTGCTCTGCTCGAGCTTCTTGCTTCTTCTGCAAACTCTAATCTCCCTCAATTCCAAATCGCGCGCACTCAATTCTCTCTCAGTCACCAAGTAATCCTCCGCGCGGCGATGTCTAGAATGTTTAACAGCTAGCAGGTGGATGCGCGCAGCTCGCACTAGAAAGTGAAATCGCGAATTCAAGAATGGGGCGTCCTCCGTCTCCTGGTCGAAGGTCATGGTCGGCTCTCGGTCGTGAAGGTTGAATCACTTGATGGCCGCGCCGGCTCTGCGCTATAAAGGCCTCCTCTCTCACGCGCGGCTTCACGCTCCGCCGACGCCGACTTAACTCACACGCTCAAATTGGCAATTTGAACTCCGCTAGCGTACTACGCCGCGGACATGGGTGCGCAGCGCCGAAGGCGGATTTCTCGCCTTGCGCGCTACACTTGTTCGTACTTATCTTTGGCCAATTCCGCTCCGCTGAAGGCGATCGTCCGCGCATTGGACAAAAGTCGAACTCCCTTCTGCGTAGGCGGAATCCCCGGCGGAATCTCCGCTGGCGCGGAACTTCATCTGCCTGTGCGTAGGCGCTCGCCTACGCGTAGGTGAATTCCGTCCGCGTATCAAACGTTCGTCCGCGCCGGTCCCTCGCCGTAGGCGTAGCGCCGAAGGCAGCTGTGCCGAAGGCGTTGACCGCGGTCAACAGACTCCGTCCAGTCTGTCCATTTCTCTCGCCTCTCCGTCGGCGCTCTTGTCTCCGTAACCCCGACCGGCCGAAGGCGATCGTCCATTCCGTTCGTACAGTCCGTGCGGTCCGTACGGATTTTACTACTCCGTTGGGTCCTCGCCCGTCCGTGTTGCTGCGCTGGCTCCGAAGGCGCCGTACAATTTCCAACCCCGAAGGCGCATTTCTAGGGCCGAAGGCGGATTTCCCGCCGACGCCGAAGCGCCTGTGCGTAGGCGGACTTCGCTCGTCCGCCTGCGCAGAGGTGTAAATCCTCCCCGCCTACGAGTAGGCGACATTCGCGGCGGACATCCCGCCGACGTCAAACCCTATTTCGCCTACACGTAGACGGACTTCCCTCGTCCGCGCATAGGACAAACTTTCCTCGCCTACTCGTAGGCGAGAAGCTGAGTGTCTTGCAACCTTCATAACTCCCGGAATCCTTCTCCGTTCGTGGCGTTCTTGGGCTCGTTAGAATTAGCGCGTTGAGCTCTTTCCAACGAAACCCTAACCAAGTTGAGGCGTTTGGGAATTGACCAGGTTCTAAAGGATTCCTCTAGCGCCGAAGGCGGATTTCGCGCCTTGCGCCGAAGGGGTTATTCCTTCAGAGCCCGCATGTAGGGTGGTGTCTGTCCCCGACGTTGCACCCAACTCCTGGATTCTACGAGTTCTCTCGAGATTCTCTGCGATCTTCCAGTTTCACTCTATTTTTATGTACCGAGGGCTATTTACACTGCTGCCGCGGTACAATTTTCCAAAAATGTTTTAATTTCCTCAAAAATACCAAAAGTGGGGTACCACAATTGCGCAGTAGAGCAGAAGACTGGTCGGGTAGGGAGACAATGAGCGGTCGACCTTCGCACACAAGGCATAGCAGAGGACATGTAGGGTAGCGTAGAGTAGAGTGTTAGGTAGTTCGGACTTAGAAGGTATAAAGCAGTTCAAGGCGTTTTGCCTTGGAGATTTTTTGAGTTTCGGACGTGCAGTTCAGGAACTCATTTTTTCTGCGCGTTTGTGTCCTTAGTTCTGTCACCATGCAAGAGGAGCTACAGCTTGACGAAGTTACGGCATTTTGTAGCTGAAGGACTTCGGCCGAATGCTTTGAGCTAGTGTAGTCTAGTTAGAACTTGAGTAGTTTGGACTTACACCTTCGGATGATTGTTCCTATTTGTACTCCTTCGGGATTTTTCCCCCTGAATGCCAAAGTGAAGTTTTGTTACTTCGAGTAAACCTTGGTTAACAATTCAGGTTGTACGCTGCTCGAGGCGCCTTCGGGGGTAGCCTCCGCAGTAATTCTGGGAATGATTAGTGTCTGAGAATTCAAACTCGTCAATAGATTGTTAAGTTGTGACATTGGATATTTTCTCCATTGATTTTCTCAGTTCGGGTCCTGTATTCTCTATACGTTTTGTGAGTTGAGTGTGTTGTTCACCGCGTGAGAGTAACTTCGGTTTGACGAACGTACCGCATCCGAAGTAGGAAGTCCAACCCGGGTGCTTTGCACTAGCATTCGGAGTTGGGGAACACTACCTGCAGATCCTCTAAATGTACGCGTGAGAAACTTTCTCCCTGAATCTTAAATAGAGGTCCTAACCAACCTCTGAGTTGTGTTTTTATAGTTTCAGGTGTGTGTTGGGGTGAACTACGCTGCACTGTGCGTCCTTCGAGTGACCTCCGAGTTGAGCACTTGCAGTATTTCTGGGAGTGACAGTTGCCTGAGAATTCAAACTCTTCAATAGTCTGTTAAAATGTGACATTTAGTTCACTGTGTGTTGCCTCTGTCCCTGTGGATTCGACCTTTTTGCTTCTATATTGCAATTTTAGCCTTTGGTGGGTTATTACATTGCTCCTCTTGCTATTTTTTTCAACATCAAATTCCAAAATTTTTCTTTATTTCGCCAGTTGATTTTTTTTAATTAGCTCGTGTTTTTTCAACACCGTCCTCAAATATTTTTTTGTATTTGCCCAAAATCACTTAAGATTCATAATACGTTGCAAATTTTATATTCTAAAGATTATAAAGATTTGTTACACATTGTTTGATAGGCAGCTGAAGTCCACCATTGTTTAAATTTAACCACTGAAGGTTAAATTAGTAAATAATTCTGATGTTCTTATTTGGATAAAAAGTTCTTCTCAGAGTTGAAATTACATAAATAGAAAACAGCATGGAAATTATATTTTTTTTCTAATACGTCATTGAATGAGAAGTTTTATTGACATGACAAACTTTCGGATTTGCGGAAATCAATTGTTTTAATTCACCTTGGAAAATTATTTTAAAAAAAACTGCTTTGATTGCTTTGCCTGCCTAGTCAGATAGAAAATCCTAGGAAAATGAGGAAAAAGAGGGCAATCTTAATCCAGATATGTCTTTAAAAATATATATTTCATTCACATCCAAATGCTGTTGTGGTAGGTTGTCACCCGCTTGCAATGAGGACATGCACATCTGGACATTGTGAAGCCGGGTACTTCAAACAATCAAAAATTGCGCATTGAAATTTTGATTCCTGAATCCTAGCCAATACTTAACAAGAACTCGGTCTTTGTTAGGAATTCCATAGAGCGGAGCTCCTTGCCTCATGTACTTCTCTGCGCTTTATCTTAGATTCCATTCGGCTAGAATATGCATTTTGAGTTAATAGTATTGTGTGTGAAGCGCAGGGATTACTAACAAAGTGAGATCACCATCTTCAAGTGCTTGATTCTGCGCAAACGGCTGATCACATAAGGTGCAGATGAGTTCCACAGGATATCAAAGATTATTGCTGCTGGTGAGATAAAACCACCGTATTATTAATCGGCCTAAGAGAAACCTTTCACAGTTGTTGAAAACTTTGTGACCTCGCTTACTGTACCCTGATCCGCAATTTGTTTTACTGTATTTGGAAATCGCACATAATCTTCAAGACAATATAATGACTATCACAGCAAAACCGAAGGATATTTGTTGAGAAAATCTAAAAACAATCTCTCCTGTAGATGTCGATACCAGTTAGCTGAAGTGTCAGGCGTATTTGAAATACCAAATGTTTGATCATTGACTTGGATAACTACGTACGACTTGGTCTGAGGCGCCAGTTTGAGATGCTGGTCCTGAAAGGAGTTAGATCGAATCCCACTGCGGACACACGTTTTAGCTTTCTGAACTAGCGCGACAAAGTTCCGATCTGGAAGCTGTGAATAGAGTGTCCTATATGTCCTTTATAATAGTAAAAGCTTTTTTGTCTTCAATTCTAATTTTGGATCCAATTAGTTGTCTTTTTACCCACCATTTTCGAATCTGCCTAGGTTCAAAAACCAATTGTTATTGGGGCCAGACGCCACCCTGACCTTCAGTTCCATCCCTTTACAACATAAAGAGTTTCCCTACCATTTTCGCTATAATATCGATCCTTTTTATTTTATGTGCTTGGCCCCGTATTAATATCATGGGTCTCACTTCACGCTTTTCTTCTTCTTTTGTCATACTCTTTTGATATCATTCATTTTTCGTCTCTTATCTTGTTGAGGGATTTGAGTCATCTACCTTTCCAATGTATTATTTTAGAAAGATAAATTAGAATTTAGAGTATAATATCACAACCACAGCAACTCTAAAGACCTATTGCAATTATTCAGAACATCTAATTCAATATAATTGTGTACTATTTCATAGTCTATAACTACTGGTAGTTTGAATGTGATACAAAGGGTTTTCCTGAAATTCAATCTGTAAGTCATTTGACGAAAACTTTGTAGATGTTTTCAGACTTTTGGATTTGGAAAGCAGACGACAATTGAGGTTCAACTTCTTTCTTGGCTATAGAATTGTACGTATAGATTCTCTAGCTATGAAACAAATTTTTTGGATGCTGACCATGAGCAAGAGTGTTATTTCTGGCTGGACTGCATATTAAACTCATTCCTCTAGATATGAAACATAAAAAATTGACAAGACCTGAAGTTGCAGAATATGTCTTTGGTGGGTTTAAAATATTGAGGTTATAAAATAAACTTTTCTTTCCTTCTTTGCTGGCGCAGATGCTCATATACTGCATGAGTTTGATCGAGGTTTTATCAAGTCAAAGGCGCTTTGAATTTTCACCTGAATGAGTTTACTAAAGCTTTTAATGATTGCATACAGTCTATGTCTAGTGTTATCATTATTTAGTGTTAAGAAAGAAAGGACACGAGTGCAATTACTGATAGCAAAGAAGCTCTAAAGTTCTGTCGGAAATTAACGTTTCCTTTGACATCATGCTCTCATTCGTATACAGCTCAGTAAAAGCCCATAAGTCTAGAATGAATGGTTTGTCACACATTCATATAAGTATTTGTAGAGTGTATATTGATAATTCCTTTTTGTTCATTGCTCTCTTCACTTTGGTGTGAATTCTTTTTTTAGCTTGCATTTTGCAATTTTGAATAAACATATTGTACTAAGCTTGAGATATAAATATCTGCCATGACTGCAGATTCTGGTTTATTTTGTAGAAACTCATAGGCCAATGATGCTTGTAAACGAGCATAACGTGAGATGTTCTGGTACCTTTAATACACGCAGGTCTCACTCTGACGGCACACTGAGTGCCGTAAAACCAGTAGACTTTAAGGACCATCCTAGCATAAAAACCATTTGATATTTGCCCTTGCCATCATAAACGAAGTATTACTCACTCGTGAGGTTTGCGGCCCATGAAGGTAAGCAGAAGGAAGATTTTCAACAAAAGAAAATGGTCTACTGTAAAAGGCTCAGTGCATGCACATCTAAGTAATATTTGACATCCATCAAAAGTATTTGTTCACAAACTTTGAAATCTTTCATGTGCATTAATCACTAATGCACATGAAAGATAAAACAGATAAGAAATGGTTACCGCATGAAGCATGTACACACTCCTCTTGAGTAAACAAGTAGTACTTAGTGATTAATTTTCAATATTGTAAGAGTTATAGTTTATTTACTTATTTGTTAAAAGTTGTATTGCATTTTCATATTCATACTCTCATGTCATAATTTTAACATTATCAATATTCGTTTGAACAATCAGATTTTTTATTTGATGGTTACTTGTTAAGAATATAAATGGATAATGTAGATAAAAAGAATGAAAACGATTCTGCAATTCTACAATTAAAGCCTGAAATACTTATGAGAAAATTTGAAAATTGCAAATGTAATCATCATTTTGAGTGGAGGCAAATCATGACCTAATGATGCAGAGCATGACACATATCAAATCCATATGATTATAAAACAAAATACGTAATCAATATATTGAAAGATGAGTTGCGATATAATTCAGTTTGAATCAATCAGACTTGTAATCATTATTTGTATATCAAGTTTGTAATCATTATTCAATTTGAATCAATCAGATTTATAATCATTATTTGTATATCAGATTTCTGATCATAATTCAGTTCAAATGAATCAAATTTAAAATCATTATTTGTATGTCAGATTTGTAATCCTAATTAAGTTAGAATTAATAAAATTTGTAATCATTTTTGTATATCAGATTTGTAATCCTAATTAAGTTAGAATTACTAAAATTTGTAATCATTTTTGTATATCAGATTTGTAATCAAATTCAGTTGCGATCAATCAAATTGGTAATCATCATTTGTTTATCAAGTTTGTAATCAGAATTCAGATCTAATCAATCAGATTTGTAATCAATATTTGTACATCAGATCTGTAATCATAAATTCAGTTCGAATCAATCAGATTTGTAATTTTTGTTTGTATATCACATTTCTTATCATAAATTCAGTTTGAATCAATCAGATTTGTAATCATTATTTGTATATTATATTTGTGATCATAATTCAGTTTTAATTAATCAAATTCGTTATCATTATTTTTATGTCAGATTTCTAATCTTAATTCAGTTAGAATCAACTAAATTCGTAATCATTTTTGTATTTCAGATTTGTAATCCAAATTCAGTTCGAATCAATCCAATTCGTGATCATTATTTGGATATCAGATTCGTAATCACAATGTAATCATTATTTGTATATCAGATTCGTAATCATAATTTTGTGTTGAGATAGTACTGACATAAATGCAAAACTGATTTCAATATATACCTTGAGATCTTTCAAAATTTAACCATTTCAATTCGAAATCATGCTAATATTAGTAAATGCTTTATGAATAAACCCATAATTCTAGCATACCTTGTTTGTCACACTTTCATATATGTATGTGTAGAGTTTATCTTACAAATCCTCTTTGCTGGTTGCTTTCTTCAGCATCGTTTGTAATCTATTCGTAGTGTGCATTGCACTATCAGATTTAAGCTTGTGCTTAATTTAGTAAAGATGTTTGATTTGTCCATTGAGATGATTATGTTCTTGATCTTGTTTGATTTTTATGTAATTATAGTGTATAATATGTCCATGTGTGCTCAGATTGCATTCATTCTCTTAGCATGGCTTCTAACTGTTTTATATTCACAATTTTTTGGAGAGTTTTTTGAGCAGGGATGAACAATTTTGCATGCTTTTCAATCATGTGATTGTGAACTAAAATGTGAGGATAAAAACTGCATTTTTTACTAACTACATTTTGTGTAGTAGTCTAAGCAGTGTTGTAGAGGTTTTAAACATGAGTTTTGAGGCAGGTTGGTCACTGATTTTTGTACTGATAACAGGCCATACTTCTATTTTGTCTTCATTTCTAGTTGTAAAATGGTTTTTGTTATATATTTTCTTTGACTCTTCTTATTTTCGGATTAACTACTTTGTACATTTTTTTTTAGGCAGGCAGCTAAGGCGGACCATAATTTGAGGTTCAACTCCTCAATTAGCTAAATTTCATTGGCAAAAATAATATCTTTCTCGATAAAAAGAATATTTCTTAAATAAAATGTAGTACAAATAATGTTTTTTGAGGAAAATTACAACTGATGTTTAAAAATACAGCTAGACAGATCAAAATTCAGACAACACATGAAATAGATTTCAAAGAAAGATGAAAGATTGTTATGGAAAATGAATACTTATTATGGAAAATTTTATTTCAATTAAAAAAGAGAAAAAATTACATTTCAATACAAAAGCTGAAGTGAACGGAGGTTGAAATATCAGTGAAACAATTCTTTAGGAATGTGAGCGCCAACAAATTTTTAAAAAAATTTGTTGCACATAATGAAGCGTTCAAAAAACCTCTATATGAAACTTCTAATCAAACCATGAATATGATTTTCTTTTGAATAAAAAAATCCTCATTCTTCAAGGTTTTAGTTTTATACTTCCATCTTTTCAAACTTCTTGAGCTCCTTACACTTTTAAATCTCATGTCCAGCCTCGTTTTTTTCACCGTAGTTGTTGAGTCGCAGCGCCAGAGCCACTTACCAGAACTTTCTCAAGACCCGCAACCGGATGCTGCCAATGTTTCAAATTCTCGTAAGATTGATGTCACTCCAATCTCTTGATTCTCTGTGAGCAACAAAGATCCTTATGTTGACGGCTCGGACGCGTCATCTCCTACATGCGATTGACCTGAATTTCTATCTCTGTGTATTGCATTCTCAAACGCACCCTATCGTGAAAGCTTCAAAGCCAAAACTTGTCACTTAACTCTGGCAAGCTCAACCAGCAAAACGTAAGGCAAGAACAATCAAATGCTCTGAATTCAATCATTTGGTTTTTAATGATGAGTAAAGTGGGAACTCACTAGTAGAACTCACTCATACACACTTCAACATGACAATACACATGCATAGGCATCTGATACCGAATATGGGTGGTTCAGTCATGCAAGATACGTCCATGGTCACATCCCATGCTTTACTGGAAAACCTAATCTGTGTTACCAATACATTGTGTGATCTATGTTATAAAGTAGTAGATTGAAAAACCTACCATAAGATCTGAGTTAACTCCTAACAGTAAGTAATCATCATGTAGGAGATTTAAATCTGAATCATTGTACTTCAGCTACAAAAGATATCGAAATTCTATTCTATCATCCTATATGTATTTTAATTTATGTTTGATAAAAAATTTAGTCAAATGAAAAAACAGGCACATCAATCTCCTGAGCCAGTAGATTAACACCACTTAGAAGCAACCAGTGTCTTTCTTCAAGTCTGAGTTCTAGTTCTCATCATGTAAAACTACTTGAAATTTGTTGACTCAGGACTTATCAAAGTTTACTGGACGTTTTAATCATTTACTCTACTAGCCACGATTGGGCTTCTTAGTCATCAGTCGACCAGATTCAATCCCAGACTCACGATTGAAATTTTACATATTGATCATTGCACATTCTATCCATGTTTGTGGACGGCCGGAAAGAACAAAAGGCGGAGCATGTTCTTTCCGGCCAAATAGCAAGAGAGTGTAGCTGAGATTCTGCAAACTGCAGACTGCCGCAATGAATTTCTTGTTCCTCAAAACTGGACCATGAGATCAACAAGAACGTAGAGATGCTCTCAATAATTCAAGGCCTTCTCACACTTATCTTCAAAGAACTCGTGAGCCGTCATGACATGAAAGCGACTCGTTATATTATAGACAAATATAGATGCTTAGCAGCATGAAATCGATATTCAGTGGCCACTTTGAAATTCGCCAGTAAGTTTTAATGACTATGTGAGGATACCAGTAGGGCAACGCTTACCTGGAGAGAAAAGACAAGAAACTTAGGGCGTAGCTGCAACTTTCAATATCCTGGGAGTAGCGACAGCCTTTTTTTTCATGAAGTAAAGTTTAACAAATCAAGACTTTTAGTTGCCCTGATTTGACAAAACAAATTAGATTTTCCGTATCTTGAACAGCATAATACATGTGACCGATACAAGGTACAGCCTACCAAATTTTGACTGAAAAACTTACTTAAAAGGCTTTTGTGAGTGTCGTTGAATCTTCTTCGTCTGAGTTGAGTGTCAGTGCTTTCGTTCGAACGGGAAAAATAGATTTTTAAATCACCTCTGGCTGCAAGTTTTAGGATGAGATTTGGTAGAGATATTTTGTTATTGAATATAGCATGTCCAGAAAGTGGACACTACAGTTTGGAAGTCGCTAGAAAAACTGATCTGAAGACAAGAAATAGGTGTGCAGAAGACTAAAAGACTTCGTAACAGATCCAAGAACATGATATCTCACGCTGTCACTTTCTTTCTGATTTGATAAATACATGTGATAAATATCAGCACAAATATATGAATAAAATAATCCTATGCAAATAAAAAATATTTTGTATAATCTGTTAACAGATTACACACAACAATGATAAAAGCAAGGAACAAAGAGGATCAGTAAGTTAAACTCTACAAATACTTATTTCAATATGTGACAAATCAAAGATTCTAGATTTATGGGTTTATACATCACGCATGTATCATCATGTATCAATTATAAGCTAATCCATACTTCGAGGCCGGAGGTATTGGATGTCTCAACATCTGGAATAGCAATTCAAGTTGTAGCAAATACTTTATAAATTGGTATTTAGATCCTTTTTTGTCCTTTACTTGTCCTTATTTTTTTCAACATCGTGCTCAAAACTTTTAATGTATTTTTTCTGAATCATTTTATGTGTTTACATCTTCTGCCTTTTTGTCAACACCATCTTCTAAAAAGATAATATATTCTTCGAGAATCATTTTGTTAATTTTCTTATAGTTTTTATTTCAGTCCCGTGTTCAAAAATATATTTACATTTTTGGAGAATCATTTTGTAGTTTTTTTTATTTTTCAAAACCATACAAAAAGATTATTTTTTATTCATTCAAAGTCATTTTATTACCTTTCTCAACTATTGCTTTTTAAAATTATTCTCAAAAATGTTGGTGTATTCACTAAAATAATTTCGTTGTGTTACTCCTCTTCCTCCTTTTTCTCAATCAAATACTAAGAAATCTTTGTTTATCTATTTGGAATAATCTAGTTGTCTTGCTCCTCTTGCTATTTTTTTCAATATCATATTCCAAAAATTTTTAATATTTCGCCAACTCATTTTTTTGTTTTACCCCTCCTCTTTTTTCAACACCGTACTTTTTGGTATTTGCACAAAATCACTTAAGATTTATAATACATTGCAAAGTTCATGTTGTAAAGATTATAAAGATTTGTTACACATTTTTTGATAGGCAGCTGAAGTCCACCATTGTTGAAATTTAACCACTGAAATCCCTCAACCTATATGTCTTATACAATAGTAAGAGATTCTTTGTCTTCAACTAATTTTGGATCCAATTAGTTGTCCTTTTACCCCACCAATTTTGATCCTGACTAGGTTCAAGAACAATTGTTATTGGGGCCAGGCTCCACTTTGACCTTCAGTTTCATCCCTTTACAACATGAAGGGTTTCCCTACCATTTTCGCTATAATGTCGGTACTTTTTAATTAATGCACTTGGCCCCCATATTCAGATCGTGTGTCTTACTTCAAGCTTTTCTTCTCTTTTTGTTATACTCCTATGGATCATTCATTTTTGGTCTCAGACCTTGTTGAGGGATTTGAGTCATCTACCGTTCCAATATAATATTTTAGAGAGATAAATTAGAATCTAGAAAATAATATCACAACCACAGCAACTGTAGATACCTTCTGCAATTTATCAGAACATCTAATGCAATATAATGGTGTCATATTTCATGTTCTATACCTACAGGTAGTTTGAATGTGATACAAAGGGTTTTCCTGAAATTCAATTGCATTTATAGAATGACTTAGATGTCTTTTATGTGATGGTTTCGAAAGTAAACATATCTATTCATATCACATCGCAATTTTCTTATGCATCTTCATAATCATAGATTTCAAACTTGTTCCTCTTGCTCTCCTATATTGTAGTAACCCACCAAAGGCTAAAATTGCAGTATAGCAGCAAAAAAGGTCGAACCCACAGGGACATAGGCAACACACAGAGTAGAAAGTGTCACGTTTTAACATACTATTGAAGAGTTTGAGTTCACAGGTGACCGTTGTGGTAACACACTTTTTGTTTTTTTTGCAGAATTTAAACAATTTTAGAAAACTAGTACCGAAGCAGTGTTTGTAGTTAGAAAAGGGTACGTTAAAAAGAGTGGATTGATGAGATCGTCACGAGGACACGAAGACTCACGTAGTCGGATGTACCAACGCCAATGTCTTCGGCGCCTTCGGCAAAAGCTCCTTTTCGGAGGTGTCTCTACTCACGCGCCTCCAGCGTATAAGGAAGCTACGCTTCCGGCGCAGACACCTCAGGAGGAGGTTATGCTAAAGACGTCAGGAGAAGGGCCCGGACCTCTGAAGGCGTCCGACCATGAGTGCGCCTTCGGCGAAGCGCCGCTAGCGCGGAAAGGGAAAACCTTCATAACGATCGGGATACACGGTAGATCCAGTTGGTTGAAGTTGCATTAGAAAGAGCTCGAGACGCTTGTTCTAACGAGCCCAAGAGCATTGGAGATGGATCAGGGACGGAGAAGTTATGAGCGTCGGAAAACTCGTAGCCGGACATGCGCCGTTCGCGCTAGGGTTCACAGCCGGAAAGGATTCCCGTACGCCCTCGGCGATGCGCCTTCGGCGGAATCACGCGCTCATAGGAGGAAACCAACTCAGAGTCGGAAGCGCCTTTGGCGGCTGTTCATGGAAGGAAAGCGCCGGTTGGATGTACACCTCCGACGTGGCGCTGACGGCCGGATGCGCTGGCATGAGTTGCGCTGGCGGATATGCGCCGGCAGCAACGGACGAGGCCTAAAGGACAAAATAAGCGGTACAACTGCGCGCCGGCGTAATTCGCTCCGGCTAGATGTGCGCCTCCAGCAAGGCGCCGACGGATAATGAACGCACCAGCGGCGACACGCCTCCGGTGAGGGACGGGTTAGGAAAAGACAACAGGGCCGACGTATACCCTGCAGCGGACTCGAGTCCGGAAGGTGGCGGCGGCGGGAGAATTCAACATTTACGCATGCGAATGCGCGCAGTGCGGAGACGTGAATTCGCGCATGCAAAGGGCGAACCGTTAGGCCGTATAGCCGGCTGCGTACGTTGTAACCAGTAAGAACGTTGGACGTTCTTGAAATCGGAGAAGAAAAGACTGCGCTCCAGTCTCATTCTCTCATTCTTGATTTTGCGATTTCCAGTTTCCAAGATTACGCGCAAGAGCGGAGCGACCTGCAGTGAGAGTAGAGAGTGTGGAGACGAGTTGCGCAAGGATCTTGGCAGACCTTGGAGAGAATTGCGAGTAGCGATCTTGAGCTTGAGCGCAGAGAGAGTGAGCAGTCAGTGCTTGAGCGTCCGACGCGCAGTAGCGATTGTGAGAGAGCGAGCGAAAGGGAGAACGTTTGTGTGTGCAGGCAACGCAATGTCGAAGGTTCCCCAGCTGCGAGTGTCTCCACTCAGGGTGCCGCAGATCGGTCTACGCGCATTTCAAGATGTGCTGCTGAGGCTGAAGCTTGATTTTCTCCTATGGGGGTGGAACTGGACATGTCCGGAGATGGTGCGCGAGTATCTGCAGGAGAGACACAAGCCCTCTCGCGGATTCCGCCCACACCCAGAGAGATGGGACATTTGCAACTGGGCGCAGGTGTTGGGCAGGTGTGCCGGCGAGGAAGGGGACCTCCTCTTCGAGGCCGATAGCGTGAAGGTGTCCCAGGAGGAAGAAGTCTCTTACAATGAGCTCTTCAAAGTTGCCAGGCATCCCAAGAACGGTTTCCGGACACGGGATTACAAAGATCGATTGCGGAGAAATGTCGCGACTGCATTGCTGCAGATATTGCAGCCGACCAAGACCGCTTACATGCATGGTTGGCAGGTAGAATTTGTGGAGCTAGTGTTGTCAGGAGCTCCAGTGCATTGGGCACGGCTCCTGTGGAAGGTGACGCGCCAACATGCGCAAGAAGAGAAAGGAGGAACCCTCAATCATCTCTCGCCTTACTTGATCGTGTTTTATCGGGCGATGGGATGTTTGACAAATGCTGAGAAAACACGGTTTCCGCAACTGACCCGGAACTATCCAGGTAGATATTCGAGGGAGGCCGAAGTAGACACGGATCCGGACGAAGAACCTGCCAGTACGCCTCCGGCTCCGGCTCCAGCAAGAGCAGCAGAAGAACGTAGAAGTGAGCGCATTCCGCGAAAGCGGAAGTGGGATGAGAGACCTGAGAACAGGCAGCCGGAAGTGCCAGCTGCGCCGACTCGTGGTCGGCCCACCCCCGAGCCTCACAGTCGACCAAAACAGAGGGCACGCAAAATGCCAACTGGTACTGAGGAGACCGGGCGAACTCCGACCCGGCGGAATCTCACACAGGAGGAGATAATCGCTCAGATTCTAGGGAAGACGGCAGATACCTCTGCACAGAAGGCACAACGGCCTTCGGGAGGAGATGGACGGATTGACAGTCGGCCGACTGCGAGTCGGATGACTGAAGGCCGACAAGCGGAAGGAAGGCCAACTGAACGGCGCGTTGAACCGGACAGCAGGCCGGAAGCAGAAGAGAGTTTGGCTGACGAGCCAACAATCCTCAGAGGGTCGTCTTCGGCGGAAGGCACTTCTGGGAAAACGCCACCAGCAAGCAGGCCAAGTGGAGTCAAGACGCACAGGGTGTATCTGACTCCCAGTCGGACAACTGCTGGTCGGCCGACTGCGAGTCGGACATCAGAGAGTTGGCCGGATTCGCCGACTGCGAGACGGATGGGGCCGACGACCAGTGTGCGGACGCCTTCGGCGGACGCACCTTCAGCGAAGACACCTTCCGCGCAGATTGCGCCGGAAGGACAGGCAGCAGAAGCGGGCGGTGCACAAGTGACAAGAGTCACTGCGGCGTCGACCCCTTCGGAGACCGAAGATCGAGCCGGAACAGGGGCTCAAGCAGTGGGATCTCCCACTGCCCTGAATATTTTAGCAGGCAGTGGAGCAGCAGTCGCAGCGGAAGCTGCTGCGCGCCACAGTTCCAGGGAGTCGCCAAGGGATTCGGTGGCGACTGAAATCCTCGAGACTGAGGATGAGACGAGCTCGGAAGAGCAGGAAGCGGATTCGGTGCAGAAAACGCCAACAGGGGTGTTGTGCGAACAGATAGTTCCACTCCTGCGATATCTGGATCGCAAGACATCCAAATACGCAAGTGCTTTAAAACCGCAGTCTTATGTGGAGACTATCAGGAGAAGGACGAGGAGCAAGGTGGCAAAGTGGGCCTCTAGGTGCGGAGTATATGTGGATAGGAACACCGCCCTCCGACAACACTTGGCGGTCACACAGAAACTATACCAAGCCTTGCAGCAGCAGAGGGAGGATGCGGCGACGAAAAGTCAGGCGGATGCCGAGCTAATACGGGCAAAGATCGAGTCGGAATTGCAGGAGGAGCGGAGACAAAACAAAGTCCTAGCAGCCGAGCTTGCGCGCCAGACGCGCGCCTTAGAAGAAAGTCAAAGAGCCCGCAAGGAGGATGAGGAGTTGTTGCGCAACTTGCAATCCGAGTGCTCGGATTTGAGGGCACAACGTGCGGAAGCAGAAATGCAGTTGGCAGAGGTGGAGAGCAGCTGCAGGGCGCGAGGAGAGTTGGCGACACAGGTGACTCGTTGTCTAAAAGGATACGCCCATTGGGAGGTGGCAGCTCAAGAGAGGATCACACTAAGGGAGTTCGAGCTTCGGGCGGCGGCATTGACGGAGGGTGACAGTCGGAGTCGGCGGCGAGTGGCGAGAAAATTAGAAACCTTCTTGTCGGGTGCGCGCGACACTATGGCGCACTTACAGTCGGAAGTCACCACAGCGCTCCGACGCCTGGGGTTACGCAGCCGGTCGGAAGACTGGCAAGGTAGAGACAGTAAGCGGAGCAGTCCGGCGCGCAGGAGGCGTAGCACCGGATCAGCCGAGTGCAGTAGAGTAGTTTGGTTTCGCGCAGATGCTGCGAGTAGTAGATAGGATAGCGTAGTGCTAGTTAGGATCTTTTGAGGGTATAAAGTAGATCAAGGCGTTTTGCCTTGGGACTCTTCCAGTTTCGGAAGTGCAGATCAGGAACTCACTTTCTTGGCGTGTTTGTGCATTTTGGTCCTGGCACCACGTAGAGAAGCTGCAGCATAGCGAAGTTACCGTATGTTGTAGTTGAAGGCCTTCGGCTGAATGTTCAGAGCTAGTACCCGGTTAGAGACTTGAGTAGTGCGGATCTGCACCTGCGGGTGATTTCTGATGCTCAGAGCCGGCTGCGAGTTAGAGACTTGAACAGTTCCCCCTTACTCCTTCGAGTGACATATCCTGATTGTACTCCTACGGGAAGTTTTCCCTTAATGCCAATGTGAAGTTTCATTACTTCGTGTAAACCTTGGTTTGTAATTCAGGTTGTGTGTGTGTTACTGGATCGTGTTTTCAGTAAGTTCTCAGTCGGGTCTGCACTCCCTGCGTTTGGTGTGATAGTCGAGGGTGACGTCCACGGCGTATGTAGAGGCTTCGTTCCGAAGTGGGAAGTCCAGTCCGGGTACCCCCGCTAGTTCCTGGCGGAAGGGCAGTAAAAGCCGGAGTGGGAGGCACTACCTGCAGAACCTCTGAGTGAACTCGTGAGACACTTTCCTCCTGAAATCCGAAGCGGAGGTCCTGACCGACCTCCAAGTTGTGCTTTTTGCCAGTTTCAGGTGTGTGTGTGTGTGTGTGTGTGTGTGTTGAGTGACCACGCTGTACCGTGCATCCTCCGAGCATCCTCCGAGTTGAGATCCTCCTCCGAGTCGAGCCTCCAAGTCGAGCACTGCAGTATTTCTGGGAGTGACAGTCGCCTAGAATTCAAACTCTACAAAAGTCTGTTAAACGTGACACTTTTACTCTGTGTGTTGCCTCTGTCCCTGTGGGTTCGATCTTTTTACCACCATACTGCAGTTTTAGCCTTTGGTGGGTTATTACATAAGGAGCCGACAACTTCTTTTTGGCGCCGCTGCCGGGGACAGTCGGCCGACCAGCAGTTGTCCGACTGGGAGTCGGATACACCCTGCGCGTCTTGACTCCACTTGGCCTGCTTGCTGGTGGCGTTTTCCCAGAAGTGCCTTCCGCCGAAGACGACCCTCTGAGGATTGTTGGCTCGTCAGCCAAACTCTCTTCTGCTTCCGGCCTGCTGTCCGGTTCAACGCGCCGTTCAGTTGGCCTTCCTTCCGCTTGTCGGCCTTCAGTCATCCGACTCGCAGTCGGCCGACTGTCAGTCCGTCCATCTCCTCCCGAAGGCCGTGGTGCCTTCTGTGCAGAGGTATCTGCCGTCTTCCCTAGAATCTGAGCGATTATCTCCTCCTGTGTGAGATTCCGCCGGGTCGGAGTTCGCCCGGTCTCCTCAGTACCAGTTGGCATTTTGCGTGCCCTCTGTTTTGGTCGACTGTGAGGCTCGGGGGTGGGCCGACCACGAGTCGGCGCAGCTGGCACTTCCGGCTGCCTGTCTTCAGGTCTCTTGTGGTACCCCACTTTTGGTAATTTTGAGGAAATTAAAACATTTTTGGAAAAAACTGTACCCTGGCAGCATTGTAAATAGCCTTCGGTACATCAAAACAGAGTGAATCCGGAAGATCGCGGGGATTCTCGAGGGATCTTGTAGAATCTAGGATTTGGGGTGCAGCAGTAAGGATGGGCACCACCCTCCCTGCGAGCTCTGCAGTTAGGATCCCTGCGGCGCAAGGCGCAAAACCCGCCTTCGGAGGTTGCGTCCGCGGCGGTAGGGAAATCCTTCATAATTAGGTCAACCCTCGGGCGCCTTGACCGAGTTAGGGTCTCGTTGGAAAGAGCTCGACGCACTGATTCCAACGAGTCCAAGAACGCTTGGAACGGATGAGGACTTAGGGAGTTATCACTATTGGAAGATACGTAGACGTTCGCCTTCGGCGGAAGGAGTTCGCCACCGGCGGGAATTCCGCCTACGCGGAAGGGGGATCAAGTTTTGTCCTATGCGCGGACGAAGGAAGTTCGCCTGTGCACAGGCGAAGTAGGGTTTGGGGAGGCGCGAAGTCCGCCTACGCACAGGCGTTCGCCTGTGCACAAGCGCTTCGGCGTCGGCGGAAAATCCGCCTTGGGCCCTAGAAATGCGCCTTGTGAGGTAGAAAATGTACGGCGCCTTCTGCGCCAGCGCGGCGCCGAGGACGAGCAAGGAGCCGCCAGAGTAATCAAATCCGTACGGACCATGCGGACGGGACGGGTGGATGCGCTCTTGGACGGACGGAGTTGCGGCGGCGGAAGCGCCGACGAAGAGACAAGGAACGGACAGTCTGGACGGAGACGGCTGACCACGGTCAACGCCTTCCGCGCCAGCGCGACGCCGCGCACGGAATTCGCCTGCGCATAGGCGAGCGCCTGTGCACAGGAGGATGAAGTTCCGCGCCGGCGGAGAATCCACCGAGGAGTCTGCCTGCGCACAGGCAGGAGTTGAACTTTTGTCCGACATGCGGACACACGCGTCGAGGCAGAAGGGGATTGGCCGAGGGGCGGTACGAACAAGTGTACCGCGCAAGGCGGACAACTCGCCTTCGGCGCTGCGCTCCCATGTCCGTGGGGTAATACGCTCGCGGAGTTCAAATCCGCCAATTCGAGCGTGAGAGTTTAATCGGCGACGGCGGAGCGTGAAGCCGCGCGTGAGAGCAGAGACCGTTCCAGCGTAGAGCCGGCGCGGCCATCAAGTGAGACGTCCTCCACGAGCAAGAGCCGACCATGACCTTCGACCGGGTGGCGGAGAGCGTCCCATTCTTGAATTCGCGATTCCAATCTCTTGTGCGCGCTGCGCGCGTCCATCTGCTGGCTTCTAAACATTCTCGACGTCGCCGCACAGGGGATTTCTTGGTGATTGAGGGAGAAGTGAGTGCGCGTGATTTGGAATTGAGGGCGATTAGAGTTTGCCGAGAGAGAAAGGAGCTCGAGCGGTGCGGAAGTAGAATGAGCGAGCGAGCGAACTCCAGGAACGCAATGACGAGACCGGGCAGATTGCGGATGCTGCCGCTTCGCCTACCACAGAACGGGCTGCGCGCTTTCGAGGAGCGCTTAATAGCAAGAAAGCTCGATTTCTTGCTATGGGGATGGAACTACATCTGTGCGGATATGGTGCGCGAGTGGCTAGAGCCACAGGGACCACCCTCGCGCGGATTGCGTCCGCATGTTGATCGGTGGACAGTCCAAGATTGGGCGCAGGCATTGGGAAGATGTGCCGGCATGCCAGGGCATCTCCTCTTCGACAGTGAGAGCATCAAGGTGACCAAGCAGGAAGAGGCGCAATTTGTGGAGCTGTTCAAGACCGGGAGGTCTACCAAGAATGGGTACAGGACCCGTGATTACAAGGATCGATTTCGCCGGACTCTGTCCGCGGCGCTGATGCAATTACTGCAGCCACACCGCGCCTGCTACATCACATTGTGGCAGGTCTCTTTTGTGGAGTGCGTCATCGAGGGAACTCCAATTCACTGGGCGAGCATCCTGCACAGGGTGATGCGACAGCACGCTTTTGAGGAGAAGGGGGGGACTCTAAACCATCTCTCTCCTTTCCTCATCAATTTTTATCGACAGCGGAATTGTTTGACAGCGGCGGAGCTTGAGCATTTTCCGCCGTTGTCCGTCGACCATCCCGGGAAGTATGTGCGGGAGAATGAGGTCGACACTGATGCAGAGGAGTCACCGACCTCTACCCCATCAAGGCGGAGGGACGAAGGGAGAAACACTCCTGCAGCACGAGTGCCGCGGAAGCGGCGATGGAGAGAAGAGTCCGAAGAGGAGCAGCATCAAGAACCCTCTGCTCCCATTCGACCGCGGCCGTTGTACGAGTCATACAGCCGGCCGAAGCAGAAGGCACGCAGACTGGTGTTACCAGCCAACAGTGCGGACACGGCGACGATTGCGACGGAGAAAGGAAGTGCGTCGCCAGAGAAGCATGAGGAAGCGCGGACGACCGCAGGAGCAACGGACCACGCTGCAGCCTCGACGGGCGAGAGGCCGCCTACGGGCCAAGGGCCTCCGGAGTTACCACGTGCGTTGCGGACAGGTGTTCCGTTTGCGCACAGACGAGACTCCGCGGACGGACGAGCCTCCGCGGACGGACGATCACAAGTGGACGTAGATCTACGCTTACGCGTGGGAAGGAGCAGTCCGCATGTGCACAGGCGCTCGCCTGTGCACAGGTCACCTCCACACGTGCCGCCTGTGCACAGGCAGAAATCACCTCCGTTCCAACGTAGGAAGGGGAAGGAGCCGGCGGAAGAGCCGCCTACGAGACACCGGCCCTCGGGGCCAGACCCTCCGGCGCACCACGCGCCGCAATTTGCGCCTTCGGCGCCAGGGCCTTCGAGCCGAGGAGATACGAGCAGGGAGTGTGCGGAGGCCACACTATCGGCGGGTAATCCGCCGGTAGATGCGCCTTCGGCGGTAGGGCCTCAGGGCCAAGGGACATCGGGCGAGCGGCCCCCGGCCATGTCGCCTTTGGCGATGGACGTCCGCGGCGCTACGCCTGCGGCGGACAAGGCGCCGGCATTTGCGCCTGCGCACAGGCCAAGCACAGCCCCCGCGGACCGATCAAGGGAGCAGCAACAGACGGAGGAGCGGAGTGAATGTCCGCGGGATGAAATTTTGATGCGCGATGCGCAATCAAACCCCGCACAGCCACCCTCCGCTCGATCGCCTTCAGCGGCGGGCGTCGGCGGCAGAGAGGACACGGTAGACGACCAACAAGCGAGCGGCGGGGATGCCGCACGGGCACATTCGCCTACCGCCTTAGACATTTTGGCGAAGAGCAGCGAGGCTGCAGCCGTGCCTTCGCAGGCAGCACACGTCGACGACGTGCAGCCCCACTCAGGTCAGTCGCCGACACAATCAATGGCGACTGAAATTCTCCACTCGGATGATGACGACGGAGGCTCTACCGAAGAAATGTCAGGAGCAGGGGACACCGAGGAGGAGGAGGAGGAAATTGTTGGAGCGCCGGCGGCGGCGCTCTCTGAGCAGGTGATTCCGTTGCTGAGGTACTTGGATCGCAAAGTCGATAAATACGCCGACCCACTTCAGCCGGGATCTTACATCGAGTTAGTGCGCAGGCGGACTCGCACTAAAGTCCACACCAGCAAGCTATTAGCTAGAGTGGACCAGGAGTTGAGGGAATTGAAGGAGAAGCATGAATGCTTGTGGGGTCAGTATAAACTTAATCAGAAATTCTACAAGTACTCCGAGAAGGTGAGGGATGGGAAACTGGAAGAGCTCACCAAGGAGCAGGTGAAGGTCACAGAAGCACTAATTTCTGAGCAGGCCCAGAATCGGATTTTGTCAGAGGAGCTCGTGCGACAGACGCGGTTGTTGGAACAATGTCAGCTCGCACGGCAGGCGGATGAGGAGGTAATCCGCAGGCTACAGTCAGAGTGTGGCGAATTGAGGGCGCAACGTGCTGAGGCCGAATCGCAATTAGTGATAGTTGAAGAGGATCGCAGGAAGGAGGCAGATCGCACAAAGGTGGAGACGGCGAGGCGTGTCGCCCACTGTCTCAAGGGCTACGCCCACTGGGAAGTGGCGGCGCAGGAGAAACTCACACTGCGTGAGTTTGAACTTCGCGCAGCCGGGTTGTTGTCAGGCGACAGTAGGAGTCGGCGGAAGGTAGCAAAGAAGCTCGATGCTTTTCTGTCGAAGGCGCAGGATACCATGTCCGTCCTCGAAGTGGAGGTGTCCGCGGCGTTGCAGCGATTGGGACTGCGCAGTCGAGCGGAAGAATGGCAGGGTAGGGAGTTAGTGCGCGGCAGTCCGCCGCGCAGGAGACGTAGCACAGGTTCCGCGGAGTGTAGTGTAGCGTGGTCCCGTGCAGGCGTGTAGCATAGTGCAGTGTAGTGTTAGGTAGGACTTAGAAGGTATAAAATAGTTCCAGGCGTTTTGCCTGGGGTTCTTTCCCATCAGAAGTGCAGATTAGGAGCCCATTTCCTTTGCGTGTTTGTGTCCTTGAGTTCTGTCACCACGCACGAGAAGTTACTGTAATAACCCACTAAAGGCTAAAATTGCAATATAGTGGTAGAAAGGTCGAACCCACAGGGACAGAGGAACACATAGGGTACAAAGTGTCACATTTAACAGACTATTGAGGAGTTTGAATTCTCAGGCAACTGTCACTCCCAGAAATACTGCAAGTGTCCACTCGGAGTGCACTCGGAGGTCGCACAGTGCAGCGTAACACACACACACACACACCTGAAACTACAGAAACACAACCCAGAGATCCGTTAGGACCTCTACTCAAGATTTCAGGGGGGAAAAGTCTCTCGCGAGCACACTCAGCGAAGCTGCGGGCAGTGGCTTCCAACTCCGGCTTTTACAACACTTCCACTAGCTTGCTGCTAGTGTAGGAAACCCGGTTTGGACTGCCTACTTCGGATCGAAGTCACTCCTACGCGGTGAACAACACTCTCAACTCACAAAACGCGCAGAGAACACAGGTCCGCACTGAAGGACTCACTGTGAAACATTCCAGTAACACAACAACAGTCTATTGAAGAGTTTGAATTCTCAGGCACTTGTCATTCCCAGAAATACTACAGGGGTTACCCTCAAGGCACCTGCTGCAGCGTAACCTGAATTTACAACCAAGGCTTACACGAAGTAGCAAAACTTCACTTTGGCATTCAGGGGAAAAATCCCAAAGGAGTACAATCAGAAAGAAACACTCGAAGGTGTAGGGGCGAAACTGTTCAAGTATCTAACTAGTCACTGGCTCTGAGCATCGGCAGTCACCCGCAGGTGCAGATCCGAACTACTCAAGTCTCTAACCAATGTACTAGCTCTGAACATTCGGCCGAAGGCCTTCAGCTACAAAATGCGAAACGCTAAGTTGTAACTCCTCGTGCGTGGTGACAGAACTCAAGGACACAAACACGCAAAGGAAATGGGTTCCTGATCTGCACTTCTGATGGGAAAGAACCCCAGGCAAAACGCCTGGAACTATTTTATACCTTCTAAGTCCTACCTAGCACTACACTGCACTACGCTACACGCCTGCACGGAACCACGCTACACTACACTCCGCGGAACCTGTACTACGTCTCCTGCGCGGCCGACTGCCGCGCACTAACTCCCTACCCTGCCAATCTTCCGCTCGACTGCGCAGTCCCAAACGCTGCAACGCCGCAGACACCTCCACTTCGAGGGCGGACATAGTATCCTGCGCCTTGGACAGAAAAGCATCGAGCTTCTTTGCTACCTTCCGCCGACTCCTACTGTCGCCTGACAACAACCCGGCTGCGCGAAGTTCAAACTCACGCAGTGTGAGTTTCTCCTGCGCCTTCACTTCCCAGTGGGCGTAGCCCTTGAGACAGTGGGCGACACGCCTCGCCGTCTCCACCTTCGTGCGATCTGCCTCCTTCCTGCGATCCTCTTCAATTATCACTAATTGCGATTCGGCCTCAGCACGTTGCGCTCTCAATTCGCCACACTCTAACTGTAACTTGCGGATTAACTCCTCATCCGCCTGCCGTGCGAGCTGACATTGTTCCAACAACCGCGTCTGTCGCACGAGCTCCTCTGACAAAATCCGATTCTGGGCCTGCTCAGAAATTAGTGCTTCCTTGACCTTCACCTGCTCCTTGGTGAGCTCGTCCAGTTTCTCATCCCTCACCTTCTCGGAGTACTTGTAGAATTTCTGATTAAGTTTATACTGACCCCACAAGCATGCATGCTTCTCCTTCAATTCCCTCAACTCCTGGTCCACTCTAGCTAATAGCTTGCTGGTGTGGACTTTAGTGCGAGTCCGCCTGCGCACTAACTCGATGTAAGATCCCGGCTGAAGTGGGTCGGCGTATTTATCGACCTTGCGATCCAAGTACCTCAGCAACGGAATCACCTGCTTAGAGAGCGCCGCCGCCGGCGCTCCAACAATTTCCTCCTCCTCCTCCTCGGTGTCCTCTGCTCCTGACATTTCTTCGGTGGAGCCTCCGTCGTCATCATCCGAGTGGAGAATTTCAGTCGCCATTGATTGCGTCGGCGACTGACCCGAGTGGGGCTGCACGTCGTCGACGTGTGCTGCCTGCGAAGGCACGGCTGCAGCCTCGCTGCTCTTCGCCAAAATGTCTAAGGCGGTAGGCGAATGTGCCCGTGCGGCATCCCCGCCGCTCGCTTGTTGGTCGTCTACCGTGTCCTCTCTGCCTCCGACGCCCGCCGCCGAAGGCGATCGAGCGGAGGGTGGCTGCGCGGGGTTTGATTGCGCATCGCGCATCGAAATTTCATCCCGCGGACAGTCACTCCGCTCCTCCGTCTGTTGCTGCTCCCTTGATCGGTCCGTGGGGGCTGTGCTTGGCCTGTGCGCAGGCGCAAATGCCGGCGCCTTGTCCGCCGCAGGCGTAGCGCCGCGGACATCCATCGCCAAAGGCGACATGGCCGGGGGCCGCTCGCCCGATGTCCCTTGGCCTATAGGCCCTACCGCCGAAGGCGCATCTATCGGCGGACTACCCGCCGATGGTGCGGCCTCCGCACGCTCCCTGCTCGTATCCCCTCGGCTCGAAGGCCCTGGCGCCGAAGGCGCAAATTGCGGCGCGTGGTGCGCCGGAGGGTCTGGCCCCGAGGGCCGGTGTCTCGTAGGCGGCTCTTCCGCCGGCTCCTTCCCCTTCCTACGTTGGAACGGGGGTGATTCCTGCCTGTGCACAGGCGGCACGTGTGGAGGTGACCTGTGCACAGGCGACCTGTGCACAGGCGGACTGCTCCTTCCCACGCGTAAGCGTAGATCTACGTCCACTTGTGATCGCCTGTCCGCGGAAGCTCGTCCGTCCGCGGAGGCTCGTCCGTCCGCGGAGTCTCGTCTGTGCGCAAACGGAACATCTGTCCGCAACGCACGTGGTAACTCCGGAGGCCCTTGGCCCGTAGGCGGCCTCTCTCCCGTCGAGGCTGCAGCGTGGTCCGTTGCTCCTGCGGTCGTCCGCGCTTCCTCATGCTTCTCTGGCGACGCACTTCCTTTCTCCGTCGCAATCGTCGCCGTGTCCGCACTGTTGGCTGGTAACACCAGTCTGCGTGCCTTCTGCTTTGGCCGGCTGTATGACTCGTACAACGGCCGCGGTCGAATGGGAGCAGAGGGCTCTTGATGCTGCTCCTCTTCGGACTCTTCTCTCCATCGCCGCTTCCGCGGCACTCGTGCTGCAGGAGTGTTTCTCCCTTCGTCCCTCCGCCTTGATGGGGTAGAAGTCGGTGACTCCTCTGCATCAGTGTCGACCTCATTCTCCCGCACATACTTCCCGGGATGGTCGACGGACAATGGCGGAAAATGCTCAAGCTCCGCCGCTGTCAAACAATTCCGCTGTCGATAAAACTTGATGAGGAAAGGAGAGAGATGGTTTAGAGTTCCCCCCTTTTCCTCAAAAGCGTGCTGTCGCATCACCCTGTGCAGGATGCTCGCCCAGTGAATTGGAGTTCCCTCGATGACGCACTCCACAAAAGAGACCTGCCACAATGTGATGTAGCAGGCGCGGTGTGGCTGCAGTAATTGCATCAGCGCCGCGGACAAAGTCCGGCGAAATCGATCCTTGTAATCACGGGTCCTGTACCCATTCTTGGTAGACCTCCCGGTCTTGAACAGCTCCACAAATTGCACCTCTTCCTGCTTGGTCACCTTGATGCTCTCACTGTCGAAAAGGAGATGCCCCGGCATGCCGGCACATCTTCCCAACGCCTGCGCCCAATCTTGGACTGTCCACCGATCAACATGCGGACGCAATCCGCACGAGGGTGGTCCCTGTGGCTCTAGCCACTCGCGCACCATATTCGCACAGATGTAGTTCCATCCCCATAGCAAGAAATCGAGCTTTCTTGCTATTAAGCGCTCCTCGAAAGCGCGCAGCCCGTTCTGTTGTAGGCGAAGTGGCACCATCCGCAATCTGCCCGGTCTCGTCATTGCGTTCCTGGAGTTCGCTCGCCCGCTCATTCTACTTCCGCACCGCCCGAGCTCCTTTCTCTCTCGGCAAACTCTAATCGCCCTCAATTCCAAATCCCGCGCACTCACTTCTCCCTCAATCACCAAGAAATCCCCTGTGTGGCGACGTCGAGAATGTTTAGCAGCCAGCAGATGGATGCGCGCAGTGCGCACAAGAGATTGGAATCGCGAATTCAAGAATGGGACGCTCTCCGCCGCCCGGTCGAAGGTCATGGTCGGCTCTTGCTCGTGGAGGACGTCTCACTTGATGGCCGCGCCGGCTCTACGCTGGAACGGTCTCCGTTCTCACGCGCGGCTTCACGCTCCGCCGTCGCCGATTAAACTCTCACGCTCGAATTGGCGGATTTGAACTCCGCGAGCGTATTACCCCGCGGACATGGGAGCGCAGCGCCGAAGGCGAGTTTTCCGCCTTGCGCGGTACACTTGTTCGTACCGCCCCTCGGCCAATCCCCTTCTGCCTTGACGCGTGTGTCCGCATGTCGGACAAAAGTTCAACTCCTGCCTGTGCGCAGGCAGACTCCTCGGCGGATTCTCCGCCGGCGCGGAACTTCATCCTCCTGTGCATAGGCGCTCGCCTGTGCGCAGGTGAATTCCGTGCGCGGCGTTGCGCTGGCGCGGAAGGCGTTGACCGTGGTCAGCCGTCTCCGTCCAGTCTGTCCGTTCCTTGTCTCTTCGTCGGCGCTTCCGCCGCCGCAACTCCGTCCGTCCAAGAGCGCATCCACCCGTCCCGTCCGCATGGTCCGTACAGATTTGATTACTCTGGCGGCTCCTTGCTCGTCCGCGGCGCCGCGCTGGCGCGGAAGGCGCCGTACACTTTCTACCTCACAAGGCGCATTTCTAGGGCCCAAGGCGGATTTTCCGCCGACGCCGAAGCGCCAGTGCACAGGCGAACGCCTGTGCGTAGGCGGACTTCGCGCCTCCCCAAACCCTACTTCGCCTGTGCACAGGCGAACGCCTTCGTCCGCGCATAGGACAAAACTTGATTCCCCCTTCCGCGTAGGCGGAATTCCCGCCGGTGGCGAACTCCTTCCGCCGAAGGCAACCGTCTCCGTATCTTCCAATAGTGATAACTCCCTAAGTCCTCATCCGTTCCAAGCGTTCTTGGACTCGTTGGAATCAGTGCGTCGAGCTCTTTCCAACGAGACCCTAACTAAGTCAAGGCGTGTGGTACCCCACTTTTGGCAATTTTGAGGAAATTAAAACATTTTTGGAAAACTGTACCCTGGCAGCATTGTAAATGGCCTTCGGTACATCAAAACAGAGTGAATCCGGAAGATCGCGGGGATTCTCGAGGGATCTTGTAGAATCTGGGATTTGGGGTGCAGCAGTAAGGGCAGGCACCACCCTCCCTGCGAGCTCTGCAGTTAGGATCTCTACGGCGCAAGGCGCAAAACCCGCCTTCGGAGGTTGCGTCCGCGGCTGTAGGGAAACCCCCGTAATTAGGTCAACCCTCGGGCGCCTTGACCAAGTTAGGATCCCGTTGGAAAGAGCTCAACGCACTGATTTCAACGAGCCCAAGAACGCTTGGAACGGACGAGCACTTAGGGAGTTATCGCTACTGGAAGAAACGAAGGAGTTCGCCACCGGCGCGAATTCCGCCTACGCGGAAGGGGGATTCAAGTTTTGTCCTATGCGCGGACGAAGGCATCCGCCTGTGCACAGGCGAAGTAGGGTTAGGGAAGGCGCGAAGTCCGCCTATGCACAGGCGTGCCGCCTGTGCACAGGCGCTTCGGCGTCGGCGGAAAATCCGCCTTGGGCCCTAGAAATGCGCCTTGTGAGGTAGAAAGTGTACGGCGCCTTCCGCGCCAGCGCAGCGCCGCGTACGTCGGAAGAGCCGCCAGAGTAATCCAATCGGTACGGACCATGCGGAAGGCACGGGTGGATGCGCTCTTGGACGGACGGAGTTGCGGCGGCGGAAGCGCCGACGGAGAGACAAGGAACGGACAGACTGGACGGAGACGGCTGACCACGGTCAACGCCTTCCGCGCCAGCGCAGCGCCGCGGACGGAATTCGCCTGCGCACAGGCGAGCGCCTGTGCACAGGAGAATGTTCAAGTTCCGCGCCGGCGGAGAATCCGCCGAGGCTCCTGCCTGCGCACAGGCAGGAGTTGAATTTTTGTCCGACATGCGGACACACGCGTCAAGGCAGAGGGGGATTGGCCGAGGGGCGGTACGAACAAGTGTACCGCGCAAGGCGGAAAACTCGCCTTCGGCGCTACGCCCCCATGTCCGGAGGGTGACACGCTCGCGGAGTTCAAATCCGCCAATTCGAGCGTGAGAGTTTAATCGACGACGGCGGAGCGTGAAGCCGCGCGTGAGAACGAAGACCATTCCAGCGTACAGCCGGCGCGGCCATCAAGTGAGACGTTCTTCACGACCAAGAGCCGACCATGACCTTCGACCGGGCGGCGGAGAACGTCCCATTCTTGAATTCGCGATTCCAATCTCTTGTGCGCGCTGCGCGCATCCATCTGCTGGCTGCGGAACATTCTCGACGTCGTCGCACAGGAGATTTCTTGTTGATTGAGGGAGAAGTGAGTGCGCGTGATTTGGAATTGAGAGCGATTAGAGTTTGCCGAGAGAGAAAGAAACGCGGGCAGTGCGGAAGTAGAATGAGCGGGCGAGCGAACCCCAGGAACGCAATGACAAGACCGAGCAGATTGCGGATGGTGCCACTTCGCCTGCCGCAGAACGGGCTGCGCGCTTTCGAGGAGCGCTTAATAGCAAGAAAGCTCGATTTCTTGCTATGGGGATGGAATTACATCTGTGCGAATATGGTGCGCGAGTGGCTAGAGCCACAGGGACCACCCTCGCGCGGATTGCGTCCGCATGTTGATCGGTGGACAGTCCAAGATTGGGCGCAGGCGTTGGGAAGATGTGCTGGCATGCCAGGGCATCTCCTTTTCAACAGTGAGAGCATCAAGGTGACCAAACAAGAAGAGGCGCAATTTGTGGAGCTGTTCAAGACCGGGAGGTCTACCAAGAATGGGTACAGGACCCGTGATTACAAGGATCGATTTCGCCGGACTTTGTCCGCGGCGCTGATGCAATTACTGCAGCCGCACCGCGCCTGCTACATCACATTGTGGCAGGTCTCTTTTGTGGAGTTGTAATAACCCACTAAAGGCTAAAACTGCAATATAGTGGTAGAAAGGTCGAACCCACAGGGACAGAGGAACACACAGGGTACAAAGTGTCACGTTTTAACAGACTATTGAGGAGTTTGAATTCTCAGGCAACTGTCACTCCCAGAAATACTGCAAGTGTCCACTCGGAGCGCACTCGGAGGTCGCACAGTGCAGCGTAACACACACACACACACACACACACCTGAAACTACAGAAACACAACCCAGAGATCCGTTAGGACCTCTACTTCAAGATTTCAGGGGGAAAGTCTCTCAAGAGTACACTCTGCGAAGCTGCGGGTAGTGACTTCCAACTCCGGCTTTTACAACACTTCCACTAGCTTGCTGCTAGTGTAGGAAACCCGGTTTGGACTGCCTACTTCGGATCGAAGTCACTCAGACGCGGTGAACAACACTCTCAACTCACAAAACGCGCAGAGAACACAGGTCCGCACTTAAGGACTCACTGAGAAACATTCCAGTAACACAACAACAGTCTATTGAAGAGTTTAAATTCTCAGGCACTTGTCATTCCCAGAAATACTACAGGGGTTACCCTCAAGGCACCTGCTGCAGCGTAACCTGAATTTACAACCAAGGCTTACACGAAGTAGCAAAACTTCACTTTGGCATTCAGGGGAAAAATCCCAAGGAGTACAATCAGAAAGAAACACTCGAGGGAGTAGGGGCGAAACTGTTCAAGTATCTAACTAGTCACTGGCTCTGAGCATCGGCAGTCACCCGCACGTGCAGACCCGAACTACTCAAGTCTCTAACCAATGTACTAGCTCTGAACATTCGGCCGAAGGCCTTCAGCTACAAAATGCGGAACGCTAAGTTGTAACTCCTCGTGCGTGGTGACAGAACTCAAGGACACAAACACGCAAAGGAAATGGGTTCCTGATCTGCACTTCTGATGGGAAAGAACCCCAGGCAAAACGCCTGGAACTATTTTATACCTTCTAAGTCCTACCTAGCACTACACTGCACTACGCTACACGCCTGCACGGAACCACGCTACACTACACTCCGCGGAACCTGTACTACGTCTCCTGCGCGGCCGACTGCCGCGCACTAACTCCCTACCCTGCCACTCTTCTGCTCGACTGCGCAGTCCCAACCGCTGCAACGCCGCAGACACCTCCCCCTCGAGGGCGGACATGGTATTCTGTGCCTTCGACAGAAAGGCTTCAAGTTTCTTCGCTACCTTCCGCCGACTCCTACTGTCGCCTGACAACAACCCGGCTGCGCGCAATTCAAACTCACGCAGTGTGAGTTTCTCCTGCGCCTTCACTTCCCAGTGGGCGTAGCCCTTGAGACAGTGGGCGACTCGCCTCGCCGTCTCCATCTTCGTGCGATCCGCCTCCTTCCTGCGATCCTCTTCAATGGTCACTAATTGCGATTCGGCTTCAGCACGTTGCGCCCTCAATTCGCCACACTCTGACTGTAACCTGCGGATTAACTCTTCATCCGCCTGCCGTGCGAGCTGACATTGTTCCAACAACCGCGTCTGTCGCACGAGCTCCTCTGACAAAATCCGATTCTAGGCCTGCTCAGAGTTGAGTGCTTCCTTGACCTTCACCTGCTCCTTGGTGAGCTCGCCCAGTTTCTCATCCTTCATCTTCTCGGAGTGCTTGTAGAACTTCTGATTAAGCTTGTACTGTCCCCACAAGCACTCATGCTTCTCCTTCAAGTCCCTCAACTCCTGGTCCACTCTAGCTAATAGCTTGCTGGTGTGGACTTTAGTGCGAGTCCGCCTGCGCACTAACTCGATGTAAGATCCCGGCTGGAGTGGGTCGGCGTATTTATCGACCTTGCGATCCAAGTACCGCAGCAACGGAATCACCTGCTCAGAGAGCGCCGCCGCCGGCGCTCCAACAATTTCCTCCTCCTCCTCCTCGGTGTCTTCTGCTCCTGACATTTCTTCCGTGGAGCCTCCGTCGTCATCATCCGAGTGGAGAATTTCAGTCGCCATTGATTGCGTCGGCGACTGCCCCGAGTGGGGCTGCACGTCCTCGATGTGTGCTGCCTGCGAAGGC
Source organism: Marchantia polymorpha subsp. ruderalis (assembly GCA_037833965.1). Classification (NCBI taxonomy): domain Eukaryota; kingdom Viridiplantae; phylum Streptophyta; class Marchantiopsida; order Marchantiales; family Marchantiaceae; genus Marchantia; species Marchantia polymorpha. Next base: position 4,698,849 of record AP031357.1, read on the forward strand.
ACGGCTGCAGCCTCGCTGCTCGTCGCCAAAATGTCTAAGGCGGAAGGCGAATGTATCCGAGCGGCATCCCCGTCGCTTACTTGTTGATTGCCTCCCGCATTCTCTCTGTCGCCGTCGTCCGTCGCCGGAGGTGATTGAGCGGAGGGTGGCTGCGCGGGGTTAGATTGCGCATCGCGCATCGAGATTTCATCCCGCGGACAGTCACTCCGCTCCTCCGTCTGCTGCTCCCTTGATCGGTCCGTGGGGGCTGTGCCCGGCCCGTGCGCAGGCGCATTTGCCGGCGCCTTGTCCGCCGCAGGCGTAGCGCCGCGGACATCTATCGCCGAAGGCGACATGGCCGGGGGCCGCACGCCCGATGTTCCTTGGCCTATAGGCCCTACCGCCGTAGGCGCATCTATCGGCGGACTTTCCGCCGACGGTGCGGCCTCCGCACGCTCTCTGCTCGTATCTCCTCGGCTCGAAGGCCCTGGCGCCGAAGGCGCGAATTGCGGCGCGTGGTGCGCCGGAGGGTCTGGCCCCGAGGGCCGGTGTCTCGTAGGCGGTTCTTCCGCCGGCTCCTTCCCCTTCCTACGTTGGAACGGGGGTGATTCTTGCCTGTGCACAGGCGGCACGTGCGGAGGTGTTCTGTGCACAGGCGGACTGCTCCTTCCCACGCGTAAGCGTAGATCCACGTCCACTTGTGTTCGCCGATCCGCGGAGGCTCGTCCGTCCGCGGAGGTTCGCCTGTGCGCAAACGGAACCTCTGTCCGCATCGCACGTGGTAACTCCGGAGGCCCTCGGCCCGTAGGCGGCCTCTCTCCCGACGAGGTTGCAGCGTGGCCCGTCGCTCCTGCGGTCGTCCGCGCTTCCTCTCGCCTCTCTGGCGACGCACTTCCTATCTCCGTCGCAATCGTCGCCGTGTCTGCACTGTCAGCTGGTAACACCAGTCTGCGTGCCTTCTGCTTCGGCCGGCTGTATGGTTCGCACAGCGGCCGCGGTCGAATGGGAGCAGAGGGTTCTTGATGCTGCTCCTCTTCGGACTCTTCTCTCCATCGCCGCTTCCGCGGCACTCGCGCTGCAGGGGTGTGTCTCCCTTCGTCCCTCCGTCTTGATGGGGTAGAAGTCGGTGACTCCTCTGCGTCAGTATCGACCTCGTTCTCCCGCACATACTTCCCGGGATGGTCGATGGACAATGGCGGAAAATGTTCAAGCTCTGCCGCTGTCAAACAATTCCGCTGTCGATAAAAATTGATGAGGAAAGGAGAAAGATGGTTTAGAGTTCCCCCCTTCTCCTCAAACGCGTGCTGTCGCATCACCCTGTGCAGGATGCTCGCCCAGTGAATTGGAGTTCCCTCGATGACGCACTCCACAAAAGAGACCTGCCACAATGTGATGTAGCAGGCACGGTGCGGCTGCAGTAATTGCATCAGCGCCGCGGACAAAGTCCGGCGAAATCGATCTTTGTAATCACGGGTCCTGTACCCATTCTTGGTTGACCTCCCGGTCTTGAACAGCTCCACAAATTGCGCCTCTTCTTGCTTGGTCACCTTGATGCTCTCACTGTCGAAAAGGAGATGCCCTGGCATGCCAGCACATCTTCCCAACGCCTGCGCCCAATCTTGGACTGTCCACCGGTCAACATGCGGACGCAATCCGCGCGAGGGTGGTCCCTGTGGCTCTAGCCACTCGCGCACCATATTCGCGCAGATGTAATTCCATCCCCATAGCAAGAAATCGAGCTTTCTTGCTATTAAGCGCTCTTCGAAAGCGCGCAGCCCGTTCTGCGGCAGGCGAAGTGGCACCATCCGCAATCTGCTCGGTCTCGTCATTGCGTTCCTGGGGTTCGCTCGCCCGCTCATTCTACTTCCGCACTGTCCGCGTTTCTTTCTCTCTCGGCAAACTCTAATCGCTCTCAATTCCAAATCACGCGCACTCACTTCTCCCTCAATCAACAAGAAATCTCCTGTGCGACGACGACGAGAATGGTCCGCAGCCAGCAGATGGATGCGCGCAGCGCGCACAAGAGATGGGAATCGCGAATTCAAGAATGGGACGCTCTCCGCCGCCCGGTCGAAGGTCATGGTCGGCTCTTGGTCGTGAAGAACGTCTCACTTGATGGCCGCGCCGGCTGTACGCTGGAACGGTCTTCGCTCTCACGCGCGGCTTCACGCTCCGCCGTCGTCGATTAAACTCTCACGCTCGAATTGGCGGATTTGAACTCCGCGAGCGTGTCACCCTCCGGACATGGGGGCGTAGCGCCGAAGGCGAGTTTTCCGCCTTGCGCGGTACACTTGTTCGTACCGCCCCTCGGCCAATCTCCCTCTGCCTTGACGCGTGTGTCCGCATGTCGGACAAAAATTCAACTCCTGCCTGTGCGCAGGCGGAAGCCTCGGTGGATCCTCCGCCGGTGCGGAACTCCATCCTCCTGTGCACAGGCGTTCGCCTGTGCGCAGGCGAATTTCGTCCGCGGCGCTGCGCTGGCGCGGAAGGCGTTGATCGTGGTCAGCCGTCTCCGTCCAGTCTGTCCGTTCCCTGTCTCTCCGTCGGCGCTTCCGCCGCCGCAACTCCGTCCGTCCAAGAGCGCATCCACCCGTGCCGTCCGCACGGTCCGTACCTATTGGATTACTCTGGCGGCTCCTCCGACGTACGCTGCGCTGCGCTGGCGCGGAAGGCGTCGTACACTTTCTACCTCACAAGGCGCATTTCTAGGGCCCAAGGCGGATTTTCCGCCGACGCCGAAGTGCCTGTGCACAGGCGAACGCCTGTGCGTAGGCGGACTTCGCGCCTTCCCTAACCCTACTTCGCCTGTGCACAGGCGAACGCCTTCGTCTGCGCATAGGACAAAACTTGAATCCCCCTTCCGCGTGGGCGGAATTCGCGCCGGTGGCGAACTCCTTCCGCCGTAGGCGACCGCATCCGTTTCTTCCAGTAGCGATAACTCCCTAAGTCCTCGTCCGTTCCAAGCGTTCTTGGGCTCGTTAGAATCAGCGCGTCGAGCTCTTTCCAACGGGACCCTAACTTGGTCAAGGCGCCCGAGGGTTGACCTAATTACGGGGGTTTCCCTACAGCCGCTGACGCAACCTCCGAAGGCGGGTTTTGCGCCTTGCGCCGTAGAGATCCTAACTGCGGAGCTCGCAGGGAGGGTGGTGCCTGTGCTTGCTGCGGCACCCCAAATCCCAGATTCTACAAGATCCCTCGAGAATCCCCGCGATCTTCCGGATTCACTCTATTTTGATGTACCGAAGGCTATTTACAATGCTGCCAGGGTAAAGTTTTCCAAAAATGTTTTAATTTCCTCAAAATTGCCAAAAGTGGGGTACCACAGGAGTGCGTCATCGAGGGAACTCCAATTCACTGGGCGAGCATCCTGCACAGGGTGATGCGACAGCACGCGTTTGAGGAGAAGGGGGGAACTCTAAACCATCTTTCTCCTTTCCTCATCAATTTTTATCGACAACGGAATTGTTTGACAGCGGCGGAGCTTGAACATTTTCCGCCATTGTCCGTCGACCATCCCGGGAAGTATGTGCGGGAGAACGAGGTCGATACTGACGCAGAGGAGTCCCCGACTTCTACCCCATCAAGACGGAGAGACGAAGGGAGACACACCCCTGCAGCGCGAGTGCCGCGGAAGCGGCGATGGAGGGAAGAGTCTGAAGAGGAGCAGCATCAAGAACCCTCTGCTCCCATTCGACCGCGGCCGCTGTGCGAGCCATACAGCCGGCCGAAGCAGAAGGCACGCAGACTGGTGTTACCAGCTGACAGTGCGGACACGGCGACGATTGCGACGGAGATAGGAAGTGCGTCGCCAGAGAGGCGAGAGGAAGCGCGGACGACCGCAGGAGCGACGGGCCACGCTGCAACCTCGTCGGGAGAGAGGCCGCCTACGGGCCAAGGGCCTCCGGAGTTACCACGTGCGATGCGGACAGATGTTCCGTTCGCGCACACGCAAACCTCCGCGGACGGACGAGCCTCCGCGGACCGGCGAACACAAGTGGACGTGGATCTACGCTTACGCGTGGGAAGGAGCAGTCCGCCTGTGCACAGGCGCTCGCCTGTGCACAGGTCGCCTGTGCACAGGACACCTCCGCACGTGCCGCCTGTGCGCAGGCAAGAATCACCCCCGTTCCAACGTAGGAAGGGGAAGGAGCCGGCGGAAGAACCGCCTACGAGACACCGGCCCTCGGGGCCAGACCCTCCGGCGCACCACGCGCCGCAATTTGCGCCTTCGGCGCCAGGGCCTTCGAGCCGAGGAGATACGAGAAGAGAGCGTGCGGAGGCCGCACCATCGGCGGGAAGCCCGCCGATAGATGCGCCTTCGGCGGTAGGGCCTATAGGCCAAGGAACATCGGGCGTGCGGCCCCCGGCCATGTCGCCTTCGGCGATAGATGTCCGCGGCGCTACGCCTGCGGCGGACAAGGCGCCGGCAAATGCGCCTACGCACGGGCCGGGCACAGCCCCCACGGACCGATCAAGGGAGCAGCAGACGATGGAGCGGAGTGACTGTCCGCGGGATGAAATCTCCATGCGCGATGCGCAATCCAACCCCGCGCAGCCACCCTCCGCTCGATCGCCTTCGGCGGCGGACGACGGAGGCAGAGAGGATGCGGTAGACCATCAACAAGCGAGAGACGGGGATGCCGCACGGGTACATTCGCCTTCCGCCTTAGACATTTTGGCGACGAGCAGCGAGGCTGCAGCCGTGCCTTCGCAGGCAGCACACGTCGAGGACGTGCAGCCCCACTCGGGGCAGTCGCCGACGCAATCAATGGCGACTGAAATTCTCCACTCGGATGATGACGACGGAGGCTCCACGGAAGAAATGTCAGGAGCAGACGACACCGAGGAGGAGGAGGAGGAAATTGTTGGAGCGCCGGCGGCGGCGCTCTCTGAGCAGGTGATTCCGTTGCTGCGGTACTTGGATCGCAAGGTCGATAAATACGCCGACCCACTCCAGCCGGGATCTTACATCGAGTTAGTGCGCAGGCGGACTCGCACTAAAGTCCACACCAGCAAGCTATTAGCTAGAGTGGACCAGGAGTTGAGGGACTTGAAGGAGAAGCATGAGTGCTTGTGGGGACAGTACAAGCTTAATCTGAAATTCTACAAGCACTCCGAGAAGATGAAGGATGAGAAACTGGGCGAGCTCACCAAGGAGCAGGTGAAGGTCAAGGAAGCACTCAACTCTGAGCAGGCCCAGAATCGGATTTTGTCAGAGGAGCTCGTGCGACAGACGAGGTTGTTGGAACAATGTCAGCTCGCACGGCAGGCGGATGAAGAGTTAATCCGCAGGTTGCAGTCAGAGTGTGGCGAATTGAGAGCGCAACGTGCTGAAGCCGAATCGCAATTAGTGACACTTGAAGAAGATCGCAGGAAGGAGGCGGATCGCACGAAGGTGGAGACGGCGAGGCGAGTCGCCCACTGTCTCAAGGGCTACGCCCACTGGGAAGTGAAGGCGCAGGAGAAACTCACACTGCGTGAGTTTGAATTGCGCGCAGCCGGGTTGTTGTTAGGCGACAGTAGGAGTCGGCGGAAGGTAGCGAAGAAGCTCGAGGCCTTTCTGTCGAAGGCACAGGATACCATGTCCGCCCTCGAGGGGGAGGTGTCCGCGGCGTTGCAGCGGTTGGGACTGCGCAGTCGAGCGGAAGAGTGGCAGGGTAGGGAGTTAGTGCGCGGCAGTCGGCCGCGCAGGAGACGTAGTACAGGTTCCGCGGAGTGTAGTGTAGCGTGGTTCCGTGCAGGCGTGTAGCGTAGTGCAGTGTAGTGTTAGGTAGGACTTAGAAGGTATAAAATAGTTCCAGGCGTTTTGCCTGGGGTTCTTTCCCATCAGAAGTGCAGATCAGGAACCCATTTCCTTTGCGTGTTTGTGTCCTTGAGTTCTGTCACCACGCACGAGGAGTTACAACTTAGCGTTCCGCATTTTGTAGCTGAAGGCCTTCGGCCGAATGTTCAGAGCTATTACATTGGTTAGAGACTTGAGTAGTTCGGATCTGCACCTGCGGGTGACTGCCGATGCTCAGAGCCAGTGACTAGTTAGATACTTGAACAGTTTCGCCCCTACACCTTCGAGTGTTTCTTTCTGATTGTACTCCTTGGGATTTTTCCCCTGAATGCCAAAGTGAAGTTTTGCTACTTCGTGTAAGCCTTGGTTGTAAATTCAGGTTACGCTGCAGCAGGTGCCTTGAGGGTAACCCCTGTAGTATTTCTGGGAATGACAAGTGCCTGAGAATTCAAACTCTTCAATAGACTGTTGTTGTGTTACTGGAATGTTTCTCAGTGAGTCCTTCAGTGCGGACCTGTGTTCTCTGCGCGTTTTGTGAGTTGAGAGTGTTGTTCACCGCGTAGGAGTGACTTCTATCCGAAGTAGGCAGTCCAAACCGGGTTTCCTACACTAGCAGCAAGCTAGTGGAAGCGTTGTAAAAGCCGGAGTTGGAAGTCACTGCCCGCAGCTTTGCCGAGTGTGCTCGTGAGAGACTTTCCCCCTGAAATCTTGAGTAGAGGTCCTAACGGATCTCTGGGTTGTGTTTCTGTAGTTTCAGGTGTGCGTGTGTGTGTGTGTTACGCTGCACTGTGCGACCTCCGAGTGCGCTCCGAGTGGACACTTGCAGTATTTCTGGGAGTGACAGTTGCCTGAGAATTCAAACTCCTCAATAGTCTGTTAAAACGTGACACTTTGTACCCTGTGTGTTCCTCTGTCCCTGTGGGTTCGACCTTTCTACCACTATATTGCAGTTTTAGCCTTTAGTGGGTTATTACAAGGCGCCCGAGGGTTGACCTAATTACGAAGGATTTCCCTACCGCCGCGGACGCAACCTCTGAAGGCGGGTTTTGCGCCTTGCGTCGCAGGGATCCTAACTGCAGAGCTCGCAGGGAGGGTGGTGCCTGTCCTTACTGCTGCACCCCAAATCCTAAATTCTACAAGATCCCTCGAGAATCCCCGCGATCTTCCGGATTCACTCTGTTTTGATGTACCGAAGGCTATTTACAATGCTGCCAGGGTACAGTTTTCCAAAAATGTTTTAATTTCCTCAAAATTGCCAAAAGTGGGGTACCACAGTTACAACTTAGCGTTCCGCATTTTGTAGCTGAAGGCCTTCGGCCGAATGTTCAGAGCTATTACATTGGTTAGAGACTTGAGTAGTTCGGATCTGCACCTGCGGGTGACTGCCGATGCTCAGAGCCAGTGACTAGTTAGATACTTGAACAGTTTCGCCCCTACACCTTCGAGTGTTTCTTTCCGATTGTACTCCTTGGGATTTTTCCCCTGAATGCCAAAGTGAAGTTTTGCTACTTCGTGTAAGCCTTGGTTGTAAATTCAGGTTACGCTGTAGCAGGTGCCTTGAGGGTAACCCCTGTAGTATTTCTGGGAATGACAAGTGCCTGAGAATTCAAACTCTTCAATAGACTGTTATTGTGTTACTGGAATGTTTCACAGTGAGTCCTTCAGTGTGGACCTGTGTTCTCTGCGCGTTTCGTGAGTTGAGAGTGTTGTTCACCGCGTAGGAGTGACTTCGATCCGAAGTAGGCAGTCCAAACCGGGTTTCCTACACTAGCAACAAGCTAGTGGAAGTGTTGTAAAAGCCGGAGTTGGAAGTCACTGCCCGCAGCTTTGCCGAGTGTGCTCGCGAGAGACTTTTCCCCCCTGAAATCTTGAGTAGAGGTCCTAACGGATCTCTGGGTTGTGTTTCTGTAGTTTCAGGTGTGTGTGTGTGTGTGTGTTACGCTGCACTGTGCGACCTCCGAGTGCGCTCCGAGTGGACACTTGTAGTATTTCTGGGAGTGACAGTTGCCTGAGAATTCAAACTCCTCAATAGTTTGTTAAATGTGACACTTTGTACCCTGTGTGTTCCTCTGTCCCTGTGGGTTCGACCTTTCTACCACTATATTGCAGTTTTAGCCTTTAGTGGGTTATTACATCTCTCATCCCACTTCCGCTTTCGCGGAATGCGCTCACTTCTACGTTCTTCTGCTGCTCTTGCTGGAGCCGGAGCCGGAGGCGTACTGGCAGGTTCTTCGTCCGGATCCGTGTCTACTTCGGCCTCCCTCGAATATCTACCTGGATAGTTCCGGGTCAGTTGCGGAAACCGTGTTTTCTCAGCATTTGTCAAACATCCCATCGCCCGATAAAACACGATCAAGTAAGGCGAGAGATGATTGAGGGTTCCTCCTTTCTCTTCTTGCGCATGTTGGCGCGTCACTTTCCACAGGAGCCGTGCCCAATGCACTGGAGCTCCTGACAACACTAGCTCCACAAATTCTACCTGCCAACCATGCATGTAAGCGGTCTTGGTCGGCTGCAATATCTGCAGCAATGCAGTCGCGACATTTCTCCGCAATCGATCTTTGTAATCCCGTGTCCGGAAACCGTTCTTGGGATGCCTGGCAACTTTGAAGAGCTCATTGTAAGAGACTTCTTCCTCCTGGGACACCTTCACGCTATCGGCCTCGAAGAGGAGGTCCCCTTCCTCGCCGGCACACCTGCCCAACACCTGCGCCCAGTTGCAAATGTCCCATCTCTCTGGGTGTGGGCGGAATCCGCGAGAGGGCTTGTGTCTCTCCTGCAGATACTCGCGCACCATCTCCGGACATGTCCAGTTCCACCCCCATAGGAGAAAATCAAGCTTCAGCCTCAGCAGCACATCTTGAAATGCGCGTAGACCGATCTGCGGCACCCTGAGTGGAGACACTCGCAGCTGGGGAACCTTCGACATTGCGTTGCCTGCACACACAAACGTTCTCCCTTTCGCTCGCTCTCTCACAATCGCTACTGCGCGTCGGACGCTCAAGCACTGACTGCTCACTCTCTCTGCGCTCAAGCTCAAGATCGCTACTCGCAATTCTCTCCAAGGTCTGCCAAGATCCTTGCGCAACTCGTCTCCACACTCTCTACTCTCACTGCAGGTCGCTCCGCTCTTGCGCGTAATCTTGGAAACTGGAAATCGCAAAATCAAGAATGAGAGAATGAGACTCGAGCGCAGTCTTTTCTTCTCCGATTTCAAGAACGTCCAACGTTCTTACTGGTTACAACGTACGCAGCCGGCTATACGGCCTAACGGTTCGCCCTTTGCATGCGCGAATTCACGTCTCCGCACTGCGCGCATTCGCATGCGTAAATGTTGAATTCTCCCGCCGCCGCCACCTTCCGGACTCGAGTCCGCTGCAGGGTATACGTCGGCCCTGTTGTCTTTTCCTAACCCGTCCCTCACCGGAGGCGTGTCGCCGCTGGTGCGTTCATTATCCGTCGGCGCCTTACTGGAGGCGCACATCTAGCCGGAGCGAATTACGCCGGCACGCAGTCGTACCGCTTATTTTGTCCTTTAGGCCTCGTCCGTTGCTGCCGGCGCATATCCGCCAGCGCAACTCATGCCAGCGCATCCGGCCGTCAGCGCCACGTCGGAGGTGTACATCCGACCGGCGCTTTCCTTCCATGAACAGCCGCCAAAGGCGCTTCCGACTCTGAGTTGGTTTCCTCCTATGAGCGCGTGATTCCGCCGAAGGCGCATCGCCGAGGGCGTACGAGAATCCTTTCCGGCTGTGAACCCTAGCGCGAACGGCGCATGTCCGGCTACGAGTTTTCCGACGCTCATAACTTCTCCGTCCCTGATCCATCTCCGACGCTCTTGGGCTCGTTAGAACAAGCGTCTCGAGCTCTTTCTAATGCAACTTCAACCAACTGGATCTACCGTGTATCCCGATCGTTATGAAGGTTTTCCCTTTCCGCGCTAGCGGCGCTTCGCCGAAGGCGCACTCATGGTCGGACGCCTTCAGAGGTCCGGGCCCTTCTCCTGACGTCTTTAGCATAACCTCCTCCTGAGGTGTCTGCGCCGGAAGCGTAGCTTCCTTATACGCTGGAGGCGCGTGAGTAGAGACACCTCCGAAAAGGAGCTTTTGCCGAAGGCGCCGAAGACATTGGCGTTGGTACATCCGACTACGTGAGTCTTCGTGTCCTCGTGACGATCTCATCAATCCACTCTTTTTAACGTACCCTTTTCTAACTACAAACACTGCTTCGGTACTAGTTTTCTAAAATTGTTTAAATTCTGCAAAAAAAACAAAAAGTGTGTTACCACAACCGTCCTTCCAAGAAATACTACAAGTGCTCAACTCGGAGGTCACTCGGAGGACGCACAGTGCAGCGTAGTTCACCCCAACACACACCTGAAACTGGAAAAGCACAACTAAGAGGTCGATCAGGACCTCCACTTAAGGTTCAGGGGGAAAGTTTCTCAAGAGTACATTCAGAGGATCAATAGGTAGTGTTTCCCAACCCAGATTGTTAACTCTGACTGCTAGAGCAGAGCATCCGGGTTGGACTTCCTACTTTGGATGCGGTACGTTCGTTAAACCGAAGTCACTCTCACGCGGTGAACAACACCCTCAACTCACAAAACGCGCAGAGAATACAGGAACCGCACTGAGAAACTCAACTCAGAAAAGATCTAGTGTCACACCATAACAGTCTATTGACGAGTTTGAATTCTCAAGCCCTAGTCATTCCCAGAAATACTGCGGAGGTTACCCCCGAAGGCGCCTCAAGCAGCGTACAACCTGAATTGTTAACCAAGGTTTACTCGAAGTAACAAAACTTCACTTTGGCATTCAGGGAAAAAATCCCAAAGAAAAACAAACAGGAACAATCACCCGAAGGTGTAAGACCGAATTACTCAAGTATCTAACCAGTCCACTAGCTCTGAGCATTCAACAATCACCCACAGGTGTAGGCCCGAACTACTCAAGTATCTAACCAGCACACTAGCTCTGAGTATTCGGCCGAAGGCCTTTAGCTACAAAATGCGGTAACTTCGTCAAGCTGTAGCTCCTCTTGCGCGGTGACAGAACTAAGGACACAAACGCACAGAGAAAATGAGTTCCTGAACTGCACTTCCAAAACTGGAAAAAATCCCCAAGGCAAGACGCCTTGAACTACTTTATACCTTCTAAGTCCTAACTACCTAACACTCTACACTACACTACACTCCATGTCATCTGCTATGTCTCTTGTGCAACGGACGGCCGCGCACTAACTCCGTACCCGACCAGTCGTCGGCTGTGCTGCGAAACCCCAGCCGCCAAAGTACCGTGGACACCTCTGCCTCGAGGTTCGCAATGGCATCTTGCGACCTCGACAGAAAAGCATCTAATCTCTTTGCGACCCGCCGCCGACTCCGACTGTCACCAGACATCAAGTCCGCCGCACAAAGCTCTAACCCGCGTAGTGTGATTCTCTCCTGCGCAGCCACTTTCCAGTGAGTGTAACCTCTGAGACAACGGTTCACTCGCTTTGCCAACTCTTCCCGCATGCGATCTGTCGCGCGCCGGTGATCGCCTTCAACCTCTACCAACTGCAGCTCTGCCTCCGCACACTGCGCTCTCAATTCATCGCACTGCGATTACAGGCGACGAATTAACTCCTCATCAGCTTGGCGTGCGATCTAACACTGCTCTAGCAAACGTGTTTGTCTCACGAGCTCCTCTGACAAAAGGACCAGTGTTTCAAAAATTATTTTACACCAGAATTGAGATCTCGATCACGTAGTATACTATGGTCGATGCTGTGCGAACTATATTTCGACAGAGGACAAGATTATGTGATATAAAATCAGAACGAAAGATGTGTTAAGATCATCTGTATCGACAAGTTTAGATTAGTTTTGGGATTTGATTTCATGTTTGAGGACGTTATCAGATTTCCGACTGACCTTGTTCATATATTCGTATGCAGCTTCGGCATCGAATGAAGAGGACCAAGGACAAATATCAGCTAATCAATACTTCGATGCCGGAGGTATTGGAGGACTCAACATCAGGAATAGCAATTCAAGTTGTGGCAACTACTTTAAAATCGGTATTTAGGAAAGGCTGCACCAACTCAGATACAATCTCTTTGAAGATATTGGACAGATGCTGAGTGTGGATGTCAGGGTCGACGAGCATTTGATCCATCCGACACAGCCTTTAGATCCAGAACTCATCCAGACGTCACACGTTTGACCGTCAATTATTCTGGTCGATATGATATTCGTCAATAGATTCGGAAGTTAACTAGTCTCGGTGTAGTTCTGGGACGCTTTCAATTCAGTGGGACTGTAGGCTTTACTACGAGGTTTGTTTCCAGGCAATTTTCTTCCCTTTACAGAAATTGATCTGTTTCCAATATTGAAGAAGATATAAGCTTCATGATCGATCTTTGTTTCATATAAATACAGGTTAACGGATGGCGCACAAACATCTGTTACTCAGGAATTCACCATCTGCTTCAGTTGCGACTTTTCCATCGGAGCCCTTGAACTCTCTACACTGCTCATCTCAGCATTAAATGTCATGTTAGTGGTCTTTCTGGTGCATGCAGCATTCTTTCGAAAAACTGAAATTCTTTCCACTGCTTTACGACGTTCATTTGTCTCCTACCTACTAGATTCAGTTTCTACATTGACGAAACTTCTTGCTGAAAAATGCATACAATCTAGTGCCCAAGGTCTGAAGATTTCTGTGAAACAGCGACAAAATTGAGGAAATAATTTACAGTGGTAGATTGTAGAGACAATGGATGTAGCAACATATTTTACGGCATATACCAGCTGTAAATTCAAAATTCACAGTGAGCAGGTAGAGCTCGATAGTTGTGAATAGCCAGTAGTAGTCATGATTTCAGTAGAGCTGCAAATTCAAACTGGTGGAGAATTCACTGATGGAACGTCATCTAAACTAGGAACAAGACACACTCGTGCTTCTTGACAATAGTAGAAGCCGAGTTCAGAATGTGCAGAACTTCCGTGTAAACTTCGTTATGCAATCGATATTTCTGTGAAATGTAGTGTCTTTGAGTGCTTTGGTGTTCAGCGGCAGAAGTTCAGGTTGTGGCATTGACCGATTCAGTTTGGGTTCTTGTTATACATTTTTTCGCCATAGTCTTTGAGATGTGGTCCAAAATTCTGGTTGCATTTGGGTTTAGCTTGACCGTACAACAAGATTCTCTGTCTGCAGTTCTGGTTTGAAGATCATGGAAGAAATGTGATAGAAGCGGTGCAGCCTCTGGAACTGTGTGCAGAATTTTAATATTACACCGAAGAAACTCTTGATTTCATTCTTAGTACCGATACTACGTTCGCAATTGTGGATATGATCGACCGAGGGTCTGCAACACATGCAGAGTCTAGATCTAGATTCGAAGAATCCTGCAATCGATCAGCTCAGAAACATACGGTGCAAAATAAAATCTAAGAGAGGAATGGCTTTTTCGATACACATTTTTTAATACACTCCCAATTTAGAGATGGACTGCCAACAGGTTTGAAGTTAATCGTAAAGCTGTTGTGGCATGCATGTCGGAGCATGCCGAATGGCGAAACACAAACACATGATCACAATCAAAGTGGTCAGAGACATGTAGGCGATCAGAAGTGATACGATAAGCAGTAATGGAGAGACTGTGCTGTAGGGGTTCAATCCTCGGCCCGATCCGGTCTTCTCTGCTACTGATCTAAGACAGCTTTTACTTACATTTGTCTCCATCTCAAAGCTACAGATGCTGAAAATGCACATCAATCAATTTCCACGATCATTCTAAAATGTTCATCATTCACAGTATACATTGGTATCGTTCTACACTGTCTGTCTCTCACTAGAGGGTAAAAGGATTGAGCCAACAAGTCACTCCACGAGATGCTAACAGCCACTGAGGATGGTTCACGGATTTTAAAATATTGAATGTTCATGGTCAACTCCCAGGGTCAAGCACCCGAAGGTCAAGCCTCGGTTTCACTAAAATCTACCTTCCTTTGCCACCTGTCTAGAAGAAAAGACAAGCCAACTAATGGTAAACTGTCAGGACAAGTCTGCTCCGGCTGTTTGCAATTGTCTTCGAAGATATAAATCTATGGGTGGATCTAAAATTAGAAATCATCAAGATGAGTTTCGGTAACTGCCTAGAGTCCAAGTCTCTGACATAACTCCTAGTCCTCCGCACGTAGTCTACAAAAGTCAAGCATGCTTTATCCAGCATGTTAGAATTCTACAGCTTTTTGCTTCTAACCGCAACCGCTGGCTTTTGCTGACGTATACTGAGACAGTACTATACGTATACTCCGTGTACGTCAGAAGTAGCTTCCAGGACAAGAATTTATGAATACTGATCGCGACCGCCGTTTCATCAGGTGTGCTTCACGAAGTCATCAGTGAATTTGCTTCTGTGAATTTTCCACTATGAGAAAAGCAAATCCTTGACCCCAACCCTTTCCCCGTTACATTACGGGAGGATAAATTTAGGCGACCATTAACAACGCGGTGAGTTGTTTCTCCTCCTAGTCAATCTGAGATCCACCAGTTTATTCTCATTATCCAGTTACATGGAAGTTGTTCCTTAACAACTTTTTCGAACGATTGAAAATCTGTTGCTAAGGTTTCAGATGCAGCTGACTGTATATTGGAAGAAAATGCGTATCACACGTATACATCTTGAATTCTAATGGCTAGAGAAACCGAGACTCTACAAGAACTTTAAGAACACACAATCCACTCTGCACATGGACGTGAAAGCTGGACATTAAGAATGAATCGCTCGTGACGATCTCCTGGAGAAAGACAACACTGCCGCTAACCTGTAGAGCCGAGGTCCTCTACAAGATCTTGTGTACACACACCTTTTGGAAACACAGGGTATCGAACCCCGTGCCTCCTGCATGCTAAGCGAGCGTGCTACCATCTGAGCTACATCCCCTTTGCATCTCAAGGTTCTTTCTAACAGATCGGAGCCGTCACCTGGGAGTTCTTGTAACTGCTTTGCTCGCGAGTACAGTATCCATGTTTTTCAAGTAGACTCCCGCACTCAACGATCGATTATGATACGATGGGTCGGGAAAAGTGCAATCGACTGCAACCGCTTGTGTTGGAACAACGAGACAACTCAAGATGCCAGAAATGATATTTGCAAATTTCATGCAACATTGCCAGAGGGTACTAGGGAGCTACTACTACTGTAAACTAGAATTATCAACTCGCCACATACCAATTCCCCGAAAGCTCCTACACATAAAGTCATTTTGCTAACCAACTAAAACTATCACTCTGTTTACACTATGAAAGGCACTTTTCAAATCACAAACATACGTTACAGAAAACCTCGTATGTGAACATGGGTGAAGGTGGGCCGAAGGGCAGTCAAAAGGATCCCATTGAGTAAAGTGAATCTTCTGGGTCTCCACAAATGTTAACTTTCCGGATGGGTTCTATCACGTAATTTCCTCCACGAATTTTGGATATACATATGTATATATATATACCCTACGATAAGTACCCGACTCATGACTTAAAAAATCATAGTGGAAGAAAACCTCCTAAAATTTCTTGAAGGTTACGGGAGACGTTTCTGATATGATGGACAATAAAGTT
This sequence comes from Marchantia polymorpha subsp. ruderalis, assembly GCA_037833965.1. Lineage (NCBI taxonomy): Eukaryota > Viridiplantae > Streptophyta > Marchantiopsida > Marchantiales > Marchantiaceae > Marchantia > Marchantia polymorpha. The sequence goes on from AP031357.1 coordinate 4,714,215, forward strand.
CTGACATTGATACTGACACATTTTCAGAGTGTATTGATTGTCATAACATGATGAAGAGACAAATTTTACTAGGAGATTGCGATTTGGTAGCGTACAGCACGCTTCTATCTAGGACAGAAGGAAGACAGTATACTTCCATATGAACAAGTTTTTGGACTGATCGGTGGACTTTATGAGTTGAACATGTATCATTAACCGTGACATCATTTGAACTAACTGAAGCGGTTATCGAGTAGCAAAGGCTAAAGTAAGACAATTTCCGTTAAATTCCAAATGATTGGAGCAACAAGCTCGCACACCCAACAAATCAAGCTCAGAATACGACATTAAGGGAGTAAAGTTTGGGTTCTACTGATATAATACTACGAACTTTGGTTGTAAGTTGGAACTAGCTTTTGCAGGGTATTTGGAGGAGATTTAAATATATCTGTCTCCTATGACCCCAAGATTAGCTACACTGAGACTGAGGCACATGTTACAACTAGAAGTGTATTCATACGCAAAGAGAGTATAGCTGTCGTTTATTCAAATTAAGGCGAGTCGATTTTATTGAAGATGAGGTTGCATAAACATGATACTTTCGACCCAGAAATTCTAGAAACGGTTGATTCTCCAAGGTCATACAACACATTACATATCATGCCCAGTAAGCTTATCTCATGAAAAAGTCTTTGAGTCAAAAGTCTTGATATTTATCTCTTTTCTTTTGATCGCTGACTCAAAACTTTTGAGTCACCGATAATCGGCGGTTTGCTTTCAGTTTGCTGTTTTCATGACTTTAGTCACTCATAAAGAGATGCATCATGTATGGCTTGTGGTAATGTATATTCTATGTGAGGAGGAAAGGTTGTGCCATGTCCGAGGAGGGCCACTTTCCAACGCGATGTTGTATCCATCTGGCTAACAACGTGCTCTTGTGACCTTTTCAACATAATTCTCATCAAAGGACATCTATCCGCGTAAACTATCTGGTCTTAACTTGTGCTTTGCGCAGCGCTACATCACGGATATTAGAACATTTGGCCCCTTCACTCCACTGAAACACTACACCCTGAATGAAGATAAGATTACAAAGGATAGTTCAAGATACTGCTTTGACTTTTTGCCGGAAATGAGCACTTTAGCTCCGGTTGAGGTCCGAGTCAGTCAACCAGCCGTTGTGGATCACTCTACGACGATAAAAGTGGACCACAAGCAGGAAGTGTATGGTTTGACAAACTTTGCGGTTCTTACAAGTCCTTTTACTAATAGGACCCATCCGGTCCTTCTTTCCTTCAACATTTTTTGAGTTGGAGTTTGTGTGATATACGCATACCGAGATCCATCCATCCATACAGCCAAACTGAAGAAACTGAATCTAGTTTGAGTAATTCCAGTAAATCCAGATAAATGAGTTGACTAAGAAGGAAAGCTGTACGGCAAATCTAGCAGCTCATGAAGGTTGAATAATTTTGGCAAGTTGAAACAAGCTTTATCATAATTATGTTCACAGACAGGAAGTTCAAAGGTACATGAAGAAGTACTGAAAACAAACCACAGGGGCAGAAGCTTTCACCAGATTTAAAGGTGTGTCGACAGAAGTCGACTGACAAAATGTGGACTTGTGTTCATTAAATTTTGCGTAGATAACTGAGATAGGTTATTAAGTACACTGGTACAAGCGCATTCTATTCCGGTTTGTGTGGTGTCTGCAGGATTTCTGCAGGCCGAGATTTGTGACTCGGCATATGAGCTTCGAAGAAATGAGTGGACCATTTGTCCAGCAACATTGATGCTTTTTAACCTTACCGAGGGGACTGAAGATGTAATTGAGAAGCGAAGCTGACATTTGGAGCAATGAGGGGTTCGCTGTAAGAATAGACCAGACAAATGATCACACGCTGTAGGTGTATTTCGCTCGAAATTTCAGTTGACAAGTTGAGGCTGATTCCGTAGACTCCCGATGCCGAAATTTCCAATAATAATGTTCTTGGAGAAGCGGTCTTCTTGTCAACTTTTTTCGAATTGCAACTGCCACCCTCTCCACACACTTCATCTATCTCTCGGCTGATAGATTGTGCTTGTCTCACGCTAGTATTGGTCAAATCTTCAATACTTTCCAAACGCTGTTTAGTTCTTTATGACTTCAAGCGATCGTAACAAGATATTTATTATTCACTATCCTCACACGAACTCCAATCTACGTCCATGGATTCATTATCAGAAGAAGGGATTCAACTGCGCACTGAATGGGAAACAAAAATAAATATTACAAATAGTCGATCTCATCAGTTTCAGTTTTCACTTACTCAGGATAAAGTTAATGAAGAGTACACTAGAAGTTCTGAGAGTCGAGTGTTGAAAGTGCGAAGGGCTTAAACCCCATCCGAAACATCCTCACTGTAGATATCTCAGTATGGCCAGATATCCTCACTGTAGACATCTGATAACAGGCAATTTGGATATACTCATGTTCCATGAACGTGTGTTTTGATACAGGATGCACAACCATTGACGATGGCTCACGTAAGCGATCTTTAACATTTTACAACTGCCTCGGATTGTGTCGTTGGGATTGATGAACTATGAACAGAATACAATGTCTTTCCCACTCCCCAGCACAGTAACCTCTGGTGGCAATCAGCATAAACTAGACTTTCAGTCGTCATGAGTAAGGTCCACATACATCAGAATATATTTTCTGTCTTCTTCAAAGGGACTGCAGACATAGCTGGTGTAAGTTCATTAGTTATCTCCTTCTAGAGTCAAGCATGAAGTTCGTGCCTTTTTGAAGACCAATGCCACTAAAAAGCGAATATGCCTTACAAATTTTAATACTAAAGCTTCTCACTTTTTCATTCAGGTCTTCCATTGCAGATATATCCACATAAGGTGGGATTGTCATTGAAAAGAGGATACGTTCGCTCTACACTAAATGCAGACACGAATACACCGGATCCTCCAAGGTATTACTGTGACCTTTTCATTGATGATGACTTTTCCTCCTTCGGAAGCCCGAGGAAGTCAACCGGTCTCCTGCTCATCTCCCTATAAATACATCAGAAGAGCTTTGCTGGAAGTAGAAATCGCATCACACTATCAATACGTCACGAGAGCTTTGCTGGAAGTAAGCAGTCAAAATTTTCATCTCGCGGAGGTCTCTCCTGGTACTCAGAGCTTTTGGATGCAGGTAATCGACGTTGGTCTCGATGGTTTTGCATTATAATCTTGAATATGTCTGTAAACAGAGTGATGTTTCCCTTGGATGGAAGAGACATGTACTTCGAAGCCAAACGAAAATCTCCGAATGTGCAGATACGTGTTTAATTCTTACATATTATTCCCGTCTCTGCAGGGATCAAAGATGTATACGAAGGTAATAAGAGTGGCAACAATCCTACTACTGCTTTTCCACCTGAGCTCAGCGGAACAATGTGGACGACAAGCAGGAAATGCCGTGTGTCCTAACAACCTGTGCTGCAGTCAGTATGGCTGGTGTGGATCCACATCAGACTACTGTGGAACCGGCTGCCAAAGCGGACCATGCTCTGGTAGCGGCACTCCCAGCACTCCCAGTGGGTCGAAGACCGGGGAAGTTTCATATTACACAGCTCCGTTTGTTCGTAAGTACCTTCCGCTTCCCGTTCCTGGGCCCTCTGACTGTGTGCATTAGTCCGATGAAATTCTATGAATAGGGAACTCCATATCGTGGTCAGGATCGAAGTTCATGAAACCGATGACCTTCATATATACGATGATTTGGGTAAACCCTGTAAACTGGTTGTTAGCTGACGGAGTTTGTCTTCAGTTGTTATCACAATATTCATCTACTAACCATATTCGGGATGGAGTTTGTCTTCAGTTGTTATCACAATTCCACACAACCTCCATCCTTGGAGTTTTCCTCCAAGCTTACCTGCGAAGGAAACTAATTGACATTGAGAAATTTTCTACTTAATCACATACCACGCATGGATTGCAGTCCTGGCAAAGCAATGAATTTCGTCCGCTTTTTCACAATGCTCATGTCCTCGGCAGAACATGTCATTTTTGATTATCTTGATTTATCCTTGCAATCTCAGATCCACTTGAATCAAGTCTGAATGAATATGCTTGCACCAATCTCAGCCTACGAGCCTGAACATGTTTGATCGTTGCTTGCAGCTTCCGCTTGTTTTGGATTCGATGCAAGTCAGTTTCCCTCCAACAATTTCTTTGCTGCGGGAGGTGACGGAGCACCCAATATCTGGAACAATGGTGCAAACTGTGGCAAATGGTTCAGGATCCAATGCACAGGCAATGGCTGCACTAGCTCAGCGACCATCTCTGTCAGAATAGTGGATCGTTGCCCTAATGGATGCGTAGGTGGGCGAGCATTTGATTTGTCCAACACAGCGTTTAGTGCCATAGCAAACACAGCCGTTGGACATGTCAGTGTCAACTATTCCGGTCCATATGATAATGCCTAGTAACAGATCGCCCATAAAGTGATCGGCTGGACATCTTCTTGATAAGTGGAAGCTGAAATGGAGATTTTCAATGGATCTTCCTCATTTTCCTCTTTGTCTAGCTCGTTGAAATAAAAAGTTGGTTCGAGTTCAGTTGTCTCTCATGCAACTGAAATTCTTCCATGTACGGATATATTTGATTACTTCAATCGTCCTTCTTCAAATTCATGTTCTACTGGCCATGAAATTTGATGAAACTCTCTTTCATCATATTCGTTTCAACACTGTCAAGTTTATTGATAAAAAAATACCTTGTGGGAAAAAATGTACTGACTGTGATGACAATAACGAATGCAATCAAGATTACTCACGTCAGGAAAATCACACCTTTGGGCTGATTTGAGAAAGCCAAAAATGAGAAAAAAAAAGCCCGAAGTTTCATCAATCTTCGGTTTTGAGTCTAAAATTTGACAAACGATGGTCAAGCTCTTCTGAATTGTCTTCCAACACCAACTGCCAGCCTCTCAAAACATTTCTAATTTTCTTTATATACAAATATCAAGTTGAAGTCTGAAGAGTTGATGCTCAGATTATCTACTCCGGGAGCCAACGTCTAATATACACAAATAGCAACTTTCTCGACTCGGAATGTATTCGTCTTAGCTCTTCGGATTGTAACTGGTAGCCTGTGAAAATGCTTCTAATGGTCGCTGCTTATAAATTCATCTAGCTTGCTGCTGAAAGCTCTTGGAAGCTACTGCAAGTGTAGTCAATTTTTCAATGTTATCAAACTTCAACTCAGCTATGAAAACTGTATATCTACACGATTGTAATAGAAACTCGACATATTTATGTCTGAGATTCAATGACTTGCGTTGTTTTGCATCGGTAGAGAGTAAATTTACAAGTGGAGTTGAATGTGTATCTATAACACATAACATGTCCCTGCATGAAACATTTAGTTGTGAAACGCAATTGAGAAATGAACATTTCCTCCCATTGCTGATGGATTGATCTACTCCCAATAACATGACCTGTATATACATCCCTCTTGGAAAGTCCTCCTTGTTCAAGTGAATTTTATAATGTATCCATGCACGAACAGATAAGCCGCAAACACACAGTTTCGTAATGTACGTGCCAGCCTCTCATAAAGCCTTTAATGCCCGTCGGCGGGAATTTTCAGCTAGCCTGATGTTATAAGCTTTTGGAGCCTACGGCAGGTGTAATAATAGTTTCAATCTTATGAAATCTCAGCTCCGATCTGGAAACTCCATTGCTCTAGGACTTCATCTGGGTGTGAACTCTATGTGAACGAAACAACAGGATGGTCTGATGACGGTAGAATGGCGAGCCTGAAAGCCATCCATGTCTACAGGGTGGCTTACGAGGAGGAGGAAGAAGCTTCAATGAATCTCCCCCTGAACTCGATGAAGAAACAGTTGATAGACAAACCAGTCAAACTCATACTCTCAAGATAATCGAAGCGTATTCCACTTTTCATTAGGCTGCTGTGAAACAGTTAAGCGTCGCCATGGAATGCTTATGTACGAACTGGAATTTCATAGCCGCATAAAAATAACTGCGAAGAAACTGAGCATCTGAGAAACATGTACTTTGAATGTATTCAGATGACAACTACCAATATAGCCATGATCGGTCTATCGTAGTCGGATGATGATGATGATCATTGCTGACCCTGAAATTCCTTATCTTTTGCCTTAATTTCGCTGAAATTGCTGAAGCATTGGTATTCGACAGTGCACCCATTACTCTATCTTGGTGATAATTATACAATTTTATCAAGAATTCAGTGTAGTAGGTTATTCTCACAGTTATGTCCCCATATTATTATGTCACCCATTTGTGTCCGTCACTAGTATTCGTAGACAACACCACAATCTCAGCTCCTGGCACTGGTTCAACAGTCAAACTGGTAGATGGAAGAAAATCAGTTACAGGAGACACTGACCTCGAGCCAACCCTCAATACTGAAAAAAGTAGATAAATATTTACTGTCGATCCATGAAGCTGCACGGGTCGAAACAGTATAATTCCTCTTATCCAAGGAGGGAGTTGAGGGAGATATTGCTAATCTCCATGACAAATTCCTCTTCAGAAGAAGATGTCCAGACCTTCACATACACGACGGACGGTCCACTTTAAGGGCGTTCAGTTACTACGGGCTGTAATAAGGAAGACATTGACATGTCCAGCATCTATATTGGCTATGGCACTAAACGCTGCCTGGGACAAGTCAAATGCTCGCCCACCTACACATCCATTAGGGCACCGATCCACTATCAAGACAGAAATGGTAGCTGAACTGGTGCATCCACTGCCTGTGCATTGGATCTTGTACCATTGACCACAGTTTGCACCATTGTTCCAGAGATTGGGTGCTCCGTCACCTCCCGCAGCAATGTAATTGTTGGCGGGAAAGTGACTTGTATCGTATCCATAACAAGCGGAAGCTGCGTGCAACGATCAAACATGTTCAGGCTCGTAGGCTGAGATTGGTGCAAGCATGTTCATAATGACTAGATTCAAATGGAACTCGTGCAAGGAATAATCAAGAAATTCCAAGATGACATGTTCTGCCGACGACAACAACACGCATATACTAGCAGGCATTGTGAAAAAGCGGACGAAATTGTTTGCTTTGCCAGGATTGCAGCACGTTTATGATTATGCGTGGTATGTGATTAAATAGAAACATTCTGAATATAAATAAGTTTCCTTCACTGGTAAGCTTGAAGGAAACCTCCGTCCTGAACAGAAGATGTAAACTCCGTCAGTGAACATCCAGTTTACAGGGTTTATCCAAATCATTGTATATTTTAAGGTCATCCGTTTCATGGACTTCGATCCTGACCACAATCTGGAGTTCCATATTCATAGAATTTCATCGGACTAATGCACCCAGGTAGACGGCCCAGGAACGGAGAGCGGAGAGTACTTACGAACATAAGGAGGTATATAATATGAAACTTCCCCGGTCTTCGAGCCACTTGGAGTGCTGGGAGTGCTGGGAGAGCCGCCACCAGAGCATGGTCCGCTTTGGCAGCTGGTTCCACAGTAGTCTGATGTGGATCCACACCAGCCATACAGACTGCAGTACAGGTTGCTAGGACACACTGCATTTCCTGCTTGTCGTCCACATTGTTCCGCTGAGCTCAGGTGGAAAAGCAGTAGTAGGATTGTTGCCACTCGTATTACCTAGGTATACATCTTTGATCCCTGCAGACACAGGAATAACTATGTAAGAACTAGACACGTACGTACACATATGAAGATTTTCGTCCTGCTTGTTTGTATATGCTTTCTTCCACTGAGGGGAATGGTCACTCTTATTACGAACATATCCGTGATGAGCATGCAAAAGCATTGAGAGCAATGCCGATTACCTGCATTCTAAAGCTTTATGAGCACCAGAAGGGACCTCTGCGAGACTAAGAATGAGATGGTTTACTTCCAGCATAGCTCGCTGGATGAATTTATAGTGAGAGGACCAGGTGACCGTCTGACTGACTCGGACTTCAGAAGTAGCAAAAGTCATCCTCAATGACAAAGTTCATAGCAAAACCTTGGAGGATCCGGTTTTTTTGTGTTAAAAAATTTAGTGTAGATCGAGCTCGTGCTCTATTTAAATCACAACGCCACTTTACTTGACGATCTCTGACATGGACAACTCAAATGAAAAAATCAGAAGCTTCGGTATTTAAGATAGTAGAGCATATTCGCCTTCGGAAAATGGAATAGGACGTCACATACGGCACGAACTTCACCCTTGACTCCAGAAGCATGCAATCACACTAGCTATGCTTGCACTACTTTTGACGAAAGCAGACAATGGTTACTGATGTATGCATTTATGGTCGTGACGACTCAATGTCTACTTTATAGTTTTTGGCATTAGTGTAGGTAACTGTGCTCAGAAGTGGGAATGACAATTGTGTGCTGATCCTATATTACCAATCCCAAAGATACAATACTAGGCCCAGGTTCAGATACTAATGCTGCAGATCGCATACGGAAGCCATCGTAAAAGGTTGTGGATTTTTTACAAAAAGGAACGTGCATGGGTCATGACTCATGAACGTGCCTTCTTGAGTATACTCATAACTCATGAGTATATCCAATTCGTTGTTTATTAGATCTCAACAGTATGGATTTCTCGGCAATGGCCCGGCTGGATGTTTCGGATCGGGTTGAAGCTCATCGCATTTTGAGGACTCGGTCTTCCATATCTTACAGTATATTCCGCAATAATAATTTTATCTAGAGACGTTGAAAACTGAACCTATCATTTCATATTTTATTGGGGAGCTTCTTTCTCTGAGATTTTTTTTCGTTGTTCTTCTCCTCCAGGGCACATTGGAATCCCTTTTTCTCATAACCAGCATACGGAAGTAGATTGGTGTCAAGCTAAAACTTAACGTTGAAGTTACAGAGAAATAAAGAGTTCCATCTTAAGCTTCTAAAGATCTGAACACCACTTGCTTCCAAGAACTGAAGCTGGATACAAACACAATTAAATTGTGTTTTTATCAAGCTTCAGTTCTGCCGAGGGAGAAAAGAAGTATTTTGAGAGGCTAGCAGTCGGATTTCGACAACAGTTGAGACGAATACCTTTTTATTTGGACCAACTGTATATTATGCATTGCGACTTTGGCTACAGGAGTCTACGGGGCATCAACTACTAAATTGAAACTTGGAGCGAAGGTATACCTTCAACATTTACCTTAAAGTCAAATTTTTCCTGGTCAATTCGAAGAGTCAAGCCCTGAATCCTTCAAGATTCCGGTTTTAAGTAGAAGGATTGAAGCTCTTCGAATTTTCAAGACTCGAGCTTCGAGATCTTCGTCAATAATTGCTTTATACTCCGCTATTGTAATTAATCTTGAGAAACTGAGTACTGAAACTATCGTTCATAGTGAGGAGCTTCACTCATTGAACCTTCATTTGTTTTTTTCTCATCCAATGTACATTGTAGTCCCTCGTTCTCCATTTTTCTAGTAATCATCCCATGGACATAGATCGGTTTTCAGTTCGCGTGATGATAGTGAGGAAAACTTGTTTTTACGGTCGTATATAACCCAACCATGAATGCACATAAACGGAATAAGTATTTTGGAAGGTTGGAAGCTAGGATACAAAAACCAGTGGAGACGAACACCTTTTCTTCAAGATATTGTAAATTATGTACTGGAACTTTTTGGCTTCACGAGTCGACGGGGTCTTGGGCTGTTCAGATTGAAAAGAAATTTTATCACATGTTGATACATGCTGTAACTGTACCTTTGCTGTACGCTTCAGTATAGCAGTTGATGTTGACCCCGATGACTTCTGAAGCCAAAAAAGTCTCCACAAATAACTAACAATATTTTGGAAGAAAAGGTCTTCGTCTCATCTGTTTTTTTATTCTAACTTAAAGCCTTTCAAAACACTTCTTCCGTTCAAGTGACTTCATGGTTGGGTTGAAACAAGTTTTACTCACTATCCTCACGCGAACTTAAAACCGACCTATGTCCATGGGTTGATTACGTGAACAATGGAGAAGGAAGAACTCCAATGTACATTAGATAACAAAATCCAAATGAAAGTTCTACGAGTGAAGCTCCTCACTAGTGACGATATGAAACGATAGTCTCAGTTTCATTTTCTCAAAATATATTACCAAAGCAGAGTATACTGTAAGTTTTGACGTTGAGTTTGGGAGCTCGATTCTTGAAAATTCGAAGAGCTTCAAACCCTCTTAAAACTGGACTCTTGAAGGAGTCAGGGTTTAACTCTTCGAATTGACCAGGCAAAATCTGACTTGATGGTATTTGCTGAAGGTGTACCTTCGCTCGAAGTTAATTTTTAGTAGTTGATGCCCCGTGAACTCCTCAAGCCAAAAGTCTCAATCCATGATATTGTAAATATATTATATTAATTATATTATATTATTTAAGAAAAGGTCTTCGTCGCAAGTGTTGTCAAATTCCAACTGCCAGCCTCTCAGAATACTTCTTTTCTCGCTCGGCAGATAAAATTTGCTTGTCTCACGCTACAGTTCTCGGAAGCAAGCGGTGGTCAGTTCTTCCATTTTTATTCTCAAGACACTTACGAACTCTTAATTTCTCTATGACTTCATGGTTGAAAATTAGCCAAACATATCAACACGTTTTCTTCACTGTTATCACGCGAATTTAACACCAATCTAAGTCCATGGGCTGGTAGTGAGTAGAAGGGATCCCAATGTGCACCGGATGCGAAAAACAACGGAAGCAATATTCAAAGAATGAAGCTCCCCACTAAAATATGATAGTTTCAGTTTTCAGTATCTCTAGATAAATTATTATTGCGGAATATATTCCAAGATATGGAAGATCGAGTCTTGAAAGTCCGAAGAGCTTCAACACGATCCTAAACATCCATCCGGGTCATTCATTGCTCACGAATTCTTGCTCTTGGCATCTCATAACTACCGAATTGGATATTCTCATGATCCATGAACGTGCTTTTCTAAAAAATCCACACGCTATGACGATGGCTTACGTGGGCGATGAGTAACATTTGTATTTGAGAATGGGCCTAGTACAGTATCCTTGGGATTGGTGATTTAGGAACAGAAAATCATTGTCGTTCCCACTTCTGATCATAGTTACCTACTCTAATGCCAAAAACTATTAATTAGACTTTGAGTCGCCTGACCACGTATGCATACATCAGTAATCATTGTCCACCTTTCTCAATACTAGTGCAAGTATAGCTGCCTCTAGAGTCAAGGGTGAAGTTCGTGCCGTATATGACGGCCTATATCATTTTCCTAAGGCGAATATCTTCTACTGTTTTAAATGTTGAGGCTTCTTAATATTTTCATTGATTTGTCCATTTCAGAGATCGTCACGTAACTGGCGTAGGCTCGATCTAAACTAAACCTTTATACGAATACACCTGATCCTCCAAGGTTTTACTATGAACTTTGTCATCGGTGATGACTTTTGTTACTTCTGTAGTCCGAATCAGTCAAACGGTCACCTGATCCTCTCCCTATAAATTCAACACGCGAGCTTCGCTGCAAGTAAGCAATCTCATTCTTCATCTGGCATAAGTCCCTCCGGTGCTCAGAAGGCTTTAGAATGCAGGTAATCGACATTGCTCTCAATGCTTTTGCATGCTCATCACGAATATGTTTGTAATAAGAGTGACAATTGCCTTGAATGGAAGAAAGCATATACAGAGAAACAGGCCGAAAATCTTCATCAATGCACGTACGTGAATATGTCTAACATAGTTATTTCTGTCTGTGCAGGGATCAAAGATGTGTACCAAGCTGGCAGTGGCAGCAATGTTACTCCTCTTTTCCCACCTTAGTGCAGCGGAACAATGTGGACAACAAGCAGGAAATGCATTGTGTCCTAACAACCTTTGCTGCAGTCAGTGGGGCTGGTGTGGATCTACATCAGACTACTGTGGAGCCAACTGCCAAAGTGGACCATGCTATGGTGGCGGCTCTCCAAACACTCCCAGCACTCCCAGCCCTCCCACTGGCACGCTGACCGGGGAAGTTTCATACTATACAGCTCCTTTTGTTCGTAAGTACCTTCCGCTTCCCACTCCTGGGCCTTCTGAGTAAGTGCGTTAGTCTGATCGCATTGTGTGAATACGGAACTCCAGATTGGGGTCAGGATCGAACTTTACGAAATCGACCAACCTTAATTCTACAATAATTTGGGTAAAATCTGTATACTCAGTGTTTTGTACATTTTCAAATAATATCTAGTCATTCACAGACCACACTTAGTCTCCAACTTGCTGCTATAATGGGATAGAAAGCAATTTCGTCCGTCTACTCACAATGCCTGCTAACACATGCGTGGTAATGTCCTCCTTTCTTCAACTTTCAAATTTCATGAAATAAGTTTGTCTTATTAATTAATCCTTGCAAAAATCCACTTGAATAATACTTGCACTAATATCAGCATGCGAGCTTGAATCTGTTTGGTCGTTGCACGCAGCTTCCGCTTGTTTTGGAAGCGATCCAGGTCAATTTCCTTCCAATAATTTCTTCGCTGCGGGAGGCGACGGAGCACCCAATATCTGGAAGAATGGTGAAAATTGTGGTAAATGGTTCAAGATCCAATGTACAGGCAGTGGCTGCACCAGCTCAGCTACCATCTCTGTCAAGATAGTGGATCGGTGCCCTAATGGATGTGTAGGTGGGCGCGCATTTGATTTGTCCAACACAGCGTTTAGTGCCATAGCGAATACAGACGCTGGACATGTCAATGTCCTCTATTCCGGTCCCTATGACAGCCCGTAGTAACAGAACGCCGTCAAAGTGGAACTTCCCTCGTGTATCTGAACGTTTGAACATCTTCTTCTTGAGTGGAATCTGTAACGGAGATTAGCAATATCTCCCTCAACTTCCTCCTTGGATAATAGGAATTGTACTGTTTCGGTCCGTGCAGCTTCTTGGATCGACAGTAAATAAATTATCTTCGTTTTCCTATTTTCGTTTTCCTAAATCGAGGGTTGGATCGAGATCAGTCTCTCCTGCAACTGATTTTATTCCATCTACCAGTTTGACTGTTGAACCTGTGCCAGGAGCTGAGATTGTGATGTTGTCTACGAATACAAGTGACAGACACATAAAATGTTTGACATAGTAATATGGGGACATAACTGTGAGAGTAACTTACTACGCTATATTCTTAATAACACTGTATATATATCACGAAGATAGAATTATAGGTGCACTGTGGAATACCTATGCTTCAGCATTTTTAGAAAAACTATGGCAAAATATAATGAATGTCACGGTCACCCATCTTCATCATCATCATCCGACCACGACAGGCCAAGTATGGTTATATAGCTAGTTTTCAGATGACTACAGTCACAATACGTGTTTTTGAGATGCTCAGGTTCTTCGCAGTTATTTTGAAGTTTATAGCGATGGAAGTCCAATTCATACATAAGCATTCGATGGCGACGCTTAACTGTTTCACAGCGGCGTAATGAAAAGTGGAATACGCTTCGTTTACCTTCAGAGAATGAATTTGACTTGTTTGTCCATCAACTGTTTCTTTATCGAGTTCAGGAGGACATTCATTGAAGCTTCTTCCTCCTCCTCCGAAGCCACTCTGTGGACACAGATGGCTTTCAGGCTCGCCATTCTGCCATCATCAGACCATCCTGTTGTTTCGTTCGCATGTGGTGAACACCCAGATTAACTCCAGATTAAGTTTCCAGATCGGAGCTGAGGTTTCATAAGATTGAGACAATGACTACCGCTTCCGTAGGCTCCAAGAGCTTATAACGTCATGCTAGCTGAAATTTGAAGCCGACAGGCATTAAAAGCTTTTTGAGAGGCTGGCACGTACAGTCCGAAGAGTTCAGACGAAGATCTTCCGAACGGAGAATTATATTATTTGCTTATGTGGTCTTTGGCTTCGGGAGTGGATAAAGTGAGCATCAAGCCTTCAACATGAAACTAGTTAGTTTTGTTTCATGGAAATTAAATGTCTGCTGAGAGGCTGGCAGTTAGTGCTGGAAGATAGTTCAGAAGACCTTCCTATCGAAGAGAGGTATCTGTAGTGGAAAAAAAATGTATGCCAATTTGGCCTAGAGGATCTCGACAACGTCAGCGTCAGGAGCCAAAAATCTAAAGACAGTGAGCCTGCGGATAGTTTCATGTGACCATCGTTTGTTATTTGGAAGATTCGCACCCGAGGATTGATGAAACTTTGCGGTCTGTTTGATCTGAATTTTTGGCTTTCTCACAACAAACCAAACGAGCTATAATCTAAACCTCATATATCCTGCTTGCCTTGATTCATGTTTTAAAAAACCTTAAACCATTTCAGCCATTTCAAGAAATGATCATGTATAGATAAAACTTGGTAGTGTTAAATTACATATGGAGAGAGACATGTTTTTCAAAAAACACAAAAACAAATCCAAATGTCCTTGTGCTCATTATCTTCTACTCGGAATAGCTTATGAGTTGTTTGGGCTTGCCGTTGCGGCAAAATATGGTTGTGATGAAGACTTCAACCTTCTTAGTACAATATCCATCAACCACCATTATCTGTAAATCTTGATTCTTGTACAGCTTGTCTTGCATCACCTTTTGATTGTCACCGTTTCACCTTGCTCTATACATTTCTCCCAAAAAAGAATTCCAAATATCCTTGTACTCACCCTGGAATAGCTATAATTGTAATTCTTCTATTGCTTGTCCTGCAATATCTTCTTAATTGCTACCGTTCAACTCGCTCTATACAAGATATATATCTTTTCACTAGAAGATAAATCCAGATATACTAGTGTCCACTATCTGCTCAGGGGAATAGCTTATGTTGTACTTGGGCATGACGTTGTGACGAGACGCATGAGAAAGTTGCCGCTGAGGATTCAGAGATGCAACCTTCTCATGTTCATCTGTTCGGTGTGCGCGAGAGCGATCATGGCATGCGTGGTGCGTTTCACAGGGTTGTTACGTTAAGACTCTTTTCGTGTCCTTCACTATGATGCAATCCATCAGGATGTCACTCTCTCTCCTAAATGTGCCCATCTGCGATGACTCACTCCAAAACTCCAGACTCTTGTCTTGCTCGCCGAAGTAACCCCGTCTATAATGACTGTCGGGAGCATTATACATTCGCCTCTTCGTCAGTTTAATTCGCTCGCTTTCTTCGCTAACAGCCCAGTCCTATTTCTCCAAGAGGGTAGGCGTTTATACTTATGTTTTCTGCTGGCTTAATTGAGATCAGCTGAGACGATCGGCAGGGAAGATCTGGAGTTTGGAGACGTACAGGCAAACGAAATTGCAAGTTTCGATGCTATGAGATCAGCTGAGACGATGGACCAGGAAGATCTGGAGTTTGGAGACTTTCAAGAGATCAAAATTGCAAGTTTAGACATTAGGAGAGTTATCACTGAAGACAAAATTCATAGTTTTTGCGAGGCCATGAGAGCTGAAATGGCAAGTGACGACAAGATGAGAGATGACAACAAAATTAATAGTTTCGTTAGCGACGCGACGAGAGGTGAGAAAAAATTTTCAAGTTTCAATTGGGACACGATAAGACACGAGGAGTGCAGTTTTGACCTTGAATAACTGCAACCTGAAATACTCAAACCCTATCAATTTGCCCGCTCTTTCTCCTGAGAGTTCTGGAAGTTCATTGGATGGTAAAGACAAGTTAGAAGGGAAAAACATTCACTGTTATGGTTGGAGTTATGAAGGTTATTTTGAAGCTGCTTTGCAACGTGCTTATGATAGTGGCGAGTTCGAGTTGGTAATGGCGTGAAAGGGACACCCGTCGCGGGATGCGCAGATCCACAGACACGTTCTAGCCTTCATGGTGTTTGTCTGAATGACCTGAATGTCACAGGTGAATTTTGAATAGTTCATGTTCGAAAATTTTACAGTTGCAAATGCTCTTGATGTTCATCTCTTAGAATAGAATTGCGTAAATTTATCAGTATCGTAAATTTATCAGTATTGTGTATTTTGTCTTGGAAAATTTTACAGTTGCAAATGCTTTGAATGTTCGTATTGTAGAATAGTGTACATTTTTCACGATAGTGTAGTTTATGTTGGAGAATAATTCACTTGCAAATTCGTATTGTAGAATAGTGTACATTTTTCACGATAGTGTAGTTTATGTTGGAGAATAATTCACTTGCAAATTCTTCGGATGTTCATCTCCTATAATAGTGTAATATTATCTAGATAGTGTAGATGAATCAAGATAAAGCAAGCTGCTAGTAGAACATTTTTTGTGTGCTCTTTCCATTAACAAAAGCAAGTCTGTAAATATATCTTTATTGACTCATTTAGTTCTCAAAATTGAACTGATTGTGAGAAAGTAAACAGCTAACATATTTCGTACAGCCTAGGGCAAAGATGTCAAATACCATGGAGTCATGTATAAAAAAACTCGGACGAGAAATAACAAAAGCACCACACACATAAAATGTTGTACTAGCAGCTTGCTTTCTCCTAATTGATCTACATAACTCTATTTTACACTATTCTACACTTTGCCGATAAATCTACACTATTCTACAAGACAATACGAAAATCCAGACCATTTTCAAGTTTATTATTCTCCAACATGAACTACACTAACCCAAAAAATGTAAACTATTCTACAAGAAAAATATCCAAAGCATTTGCAACTGTAATATTTTACAAGAAAAAACACACTATACCGATAAACTTACACAATTTATTCTACAAGATTAACATGAAGAGCATTTGCAACTGTAAAATTTTCCAATATGAACTACTGAAAATTTACCTGGGACCTTCAGGTAATCCAAGCAAACACCATGGATGCTGGAACGTATCGGTGTATCTGCGAATCCGGGTGTAGCTTTAACGCCACTAGCAACTCGAACTCACCACTATCATAACCACGTTGCAAAGCAGCTTGAAAAAAACTTCATAAATCCAACCATAGCAGTGAACGTCTTCCCCTTTGAACTCGTATTCACCATCCAATGAACCTCCAGAACTCCCACAGGAAAAGAACAGCAAATTGCTAGGGTGAAGGATTTCAAGTTGCAGGGATTCGAGGTCAAAACTGCACTCCTCGTATCTTATCGTGTCCCAATTAGAACTTGAAAATTTGTTTATATATATGAAAAATTTGAACTAGGAACAAGACACACTCGTGTTTCTTAACAAGAGTAGAAGCCTCATACAGAATGTGCAGAACTTCCATGTGAACTTCGTTATCTATTCAATAATTTCTGTGAAAGGAGTTTGTCTCTTTGAGTGCTTTGGTTTTCATCGGCAGGAGTTTAGGTTGCGGCATTCACCGATTCAGTTTGGGTTCTTGTTGTACATTTTTTCACCATAGTCTATGAGATGTTTGGCACGAGATTCTGGTTCCAGTTGTGTTTAGCTTGTCCGTACAACATGATTTTCTTTCTGCAGTTCTGGATTGAAGTTCATGGAAGAAGATGTGATGGAAGTGGTGCAGCCTCTGAAACCGTTTGCTGAAATTTAATATTACACAGAAAAAACTCTGGGCTAAATTCTTAGTACCGATACTACGTATGCAAGTGTGGATATGATCGACCGAGGGTCTGCAACACATGCGGAGTCTAGCTCTAGATCTGATGAATCCTGCTATCGATCAGCTCAGAAACATACGGTGCAAAATAAAATCTGAGAGAGGAGTCGCTTCTTCCAATACGCACCTTGTTTTATACACTACCTTTTTTAAAGATGGACTGCCAACAGGTTTGAAGGCAATCGTAAAGCTGTTATGGCATGCATGTAGAAGCATGCCGAATAGCGAAGTGATCATGTGTTTGTTTAATCACAAACAGATGATCACAATCAAAGTGATCAGAGGCATGAATACGATCAGAAGTGATATGAAGAGCAGTACTGGAGAGCCTGTGCTGTAGGGCGGCCCGATCCGGTCTTCTCTGCTACGGATGTAAGAGAGCTTGTACTTACATATTGCTCCATCTCAAAGCTGAAGATGCTGAAAAATGCACATCGATCAATTTCCACTGTCATTCTGGCGGGGATGTTCATCATTCACAGTATACATTGGTATTGTTCTACACTGTCTGTCTCTCACTAGAGGGAAGTAGGATTTGAGCCAACAAGTCACTCCACGAGATGCTAACAGCCACTGACGATGATGCACGGATTTTAAAATGTCCTGCAGCATGCTTCTATGGCCTGTAGGGCGAAGCTTGAATGGAAAAAAGCAAACCCGCAAAGTAAGCAAAGCTCAGAGCATAAAGATCCTGCCTTGAGTGGCGAAAAGGCCCCCATGGAATGATTGAATGTTCGTGGTCAACTCCGAGGGTCAAGCACCTCAAGGTCAAGCTTCGGTTTCACTAGAATCTATCTTCCTTTAGAACGTGTCTGGAAGAAAAGAGAAGCCAATTAATGGTCAACTTTCAGGACCAGTCTACTCCGGCTGTTTGCAATTGTCTTCGAAGATATAAGTCTGTGGGTGGATCTAAAATTAGCAATCATCAAGATGAGTTTCGGTAACTGCCTAGAGTCCAAGTCTCTGACATAACTCCTGAAGGCTTTAGTCCTCCGCACGTCCGTCTACAAAAGTCAAGCATGCTTGATCCAGCATGTTATAATTCTACAGCTTTTTGTTTCTAACCGCAATCGCTGGCTTTTGCTGACGTATACTGAGGGCGTACCATACGTCTACTCCGTGTACGTCAGAAGTAGCTTTCAGGACAAGAATTACTTAAATGTACTTATCGACCATGTCGATCCTCCTGTAAAATTCTATTTTCGATAGAGATTTTGATCTTTTAAAGTTTGAACTTTGTATTTCCTCCAGCAGGGTTCTTCCAGAATTGATACTTCCCGTCAAGTTCAGAGCGAGATGATGATTAATTGTCTTGATAATTTTCTTAGAACTTGATGTTTTGGGTGGTTGCATTTTGTCTACTTTGCACGAATTTTGGATGTAAATAAATTTACCCTACCATAAGTACCTGACTCAAGATTTATAAAATCATAGGCTCTTAGTCGTGGGAGACAACCTCCTGATTTTTCTTAAAGGTTACAAGAGACGTTTCAGATTTTATGGACAGTAAAATTCTGACATCGACACGGACACAGTTTCGGAGTGTATTGAATGTCAGAGCAGGATGAAGAGACAAATTTTACCAGCAGGTTATGCATACTGGTAACGTACAGCGTGCTTCTAGTTAGGACCGAAGGAAGACAAAATACTTCCAAATGAAGAAGGTTTTGGACTGATCGGTGGACTGGATGAGTTGAACATGTATCATTAATTTTGACATCATTTGAACTAACAGAAGCGGTTATCGAGTAGCAAAGGTTTAAAGCACGACAATATCTCCGTTGAATTTCAACTGATTGAAGCAACGAGCTCGCTCTACCGAACAAATCAAGCTCAGAATACGACATTATGGGAGTAAAGTTTCGGTTCCACTGTTGATGTAATACTAGTTACTTTGCTTGTAAGTTGTAACTAACTTTGACAAGTTATTTGGAGGAGATTTTAATATATTTGTCTCGTATGAACCAAAGATTAGCTACACTGAGACTGAGGCACGTATTAAAGCGAGAAGTGCATTCATACGCAATGAGAGTACAGCTGTCGTTTATTCAAATAGCTTTAAGATGTGGAAATTTTATTGAAGATGAGGTTGCACATACATAATACTTTCGAACCAGAAATTCTAGCAACGGTTGATTGACAAACGTGATAAAAGATGGTACATATCATGCACAGTAAGCTAATCTCCTGAAAATCGATGAAATTCAAGACTTTAGAGTCGCCGATAATCGGCGATTTGCGTTCAGTTTGCTGTTTTGATGACTTTAGTCTCTCATAAAGACATGTGTCATGTATAGCTTGTGGTAATGTATATTCTATGTGAGGAGGGAAGGTTGTGCCATGTCCGAGGAGGGCCACTTTCCATCGCGATGTTGTATCCATCTAACAACGTGTTCTTGTGACCTTTTCAACATAATTCTTATCAAATGACGACTCTCCGCGTATACTATCTGCTCTTAACGTGGGCTTTGCCCAGCGCTACATCATGGATATCAAAACACTTGGCCCCTTCACTCTACTGAGACACTACACCCTGAATGACGATAAGATTACCCAGGATCGTCCAAGATACTGCTTTGACTTTTTGCCAGAAATGAGCACTTTAGCTGCGGTTGAGGTCTGAGTCAGTCAACAAGCCGTTGTTCATCACTCTACGACGGAAAAAGTGGCCGACAATCAGGAAATGCATGGTTTGACAAACTTTGCGGTTCTTACAAGTCCTGATAGGACCTGATGGGTCCTTCTTTTCTTCAACTTTTGATTGAGTTGGAATGTCTGTGGTATAAGCATACCGAGATCCATCGATACAGCCAAATTGAAGAAACTGAACCTCGTTTAGGTTCAGTTCAAATTAAAAAATCCGAATATTCGTACTCGGATATACGAGTTGACTAAGAAGGAAAGTTGTACGGAAAATCTTGCAGCTCATCAAGGTTGAATAGTTTTCGCAAATTGAAACAAGCTTCATCATAATTATCTTCACAGGAAAATCAGACAGGAAGTTCCCAAGAGCTGATCTTCGGGCCTTCGGCCCTCTCGCGTATCGTTAAGCCACTTTAGGGGCTGGCTACGAAGATCTATTGTTAATAGGTAGAATTAATTTTACGGCTTTATGAGTACGTATGACTTTGTATTAATAGTTGTTCTGACGGAAAAGTGAAAATGGGTATTTGCCCGCTTTCTTTACAGGTAGCATATCCTTCAACTTAGAATGGAAAAAGATATAGAAAGGCTGATACACACGGTTGTCGAACGGACTGTAATAACCCACCAAAGGCTAAAACTGCAGTATGGTGGTAAAAAGATCGAACCCACAGGGACAGAGGCAACACACAGAGTAAAAGTGTCACGTTTAACGGACTTTTGTAGAGTTTGAATTCTAGGCGACTGTCACTCCTAGAAATACTGCAGTGCTCGACTCGGAGGCTCGACTCGGAGGAGGATCTCGACTCGGAGGATGCACGGTACAGCGTGGTCACTCAACACACACACACACACACCTGAAACTGGCAAAAGCACAACTCGGAGGTCGGTCAGGACCTCCGCTTCGGATTTCAGGAGGAAAGTGTCTCAAAAGTTCACTCAGAGGTTCTGCAGGTAGTGACTCCCACTCCGGCTTTTACTGCCCTTCCGCCAGGAACTAGCGTAGGGTACCCGGACTGGACTTCCCACTTCGGAACGAAGCCTCTTCATACGCCGTGGACGTCACCCTCGACTCTCACACCAAACGCAGGGAGTGCAGACCCGACTGAGAACTTAACTGAGACACGATCCAGTAACACACACACAACCTGAATTGCAAACCAAGGTTTACACGAAGTAATAAAACTTCACTTTGGCATTCAGGGGAAACTTCCCGTAGGAGTACAATCAGGATATGTCACTCGTGGTGCCAGGACTAAATGCACAAACACGCCAAGAAAGTGAGTTCCTGATCTGCACTTCCGAAACTGGAAGAGTCCCAAAGCAAAACGCCTTGATCTACTTTATACCCTCAAAGGTCCTAACTAGCACTACGCTATCCTATCTACTGCTCGCAACATCTGCGCGAAACCAAACTATTCTACTGCACTCGGCGGATCCGGTGCTGCGCCTCCTGCGCGCCGGACTGCTCCGCTCGCTGTCTCTACCTTGCCAGTCTTCCGACCGGCTGCGCAACCCCAGGCGTCGGAGCGCTGCAGTGACTTCCGACTCTAAGTGCGGCATAGTGTCGCGCGCACCCGACAAGAAGGTTTCTAACTTCCTCGCCACTCGCCGCCGACTCCGACTGTCACCCTCCGTCAATGCCGCCGCCCGAAGCTCGAACTCCCTGAGTGTGATCCTCTCTTGAGCTGCCACCTCCCAATGGGCGTATCCTTTTAGGCAGTGAGTCACCCGCGTCGCCAACTCTTCTCGCGCCCTGCAGCTGCTTTCTACCTCCGCCAGCTGCATTTCTGCTTCCGCACGCTGCGCCCTCAAATCCGAGCACTCGGATTGCAAGTTGCGCAACAACTCCTCATCCTCCTTGCGGGCTCTTTGACTTTCTTCCAAGGCGCGCGTCTGGCGCGCAAGCTCTGCTGCTAGAATGCGGTTTTGTCTCCGCTCTTCCTGCAATTCTGACTCGATCTTTGCCCGTATTAGCTCGGCCTCCGCCTGGCTTTTCGTCGCCGCATCCTCCCTCTGCTGCTGCAAGGCTTGTTATAGCTTCTGTGTGACCGCCAGGTGTTGTCGGAGGGCGGTGATCCTTTCCACATATACTTGGCACCTAGAGGCCCAAGTGGCCACTTTGCTCCTCGTCCTTCGCTTGATAGTCTCCACATAAGACTGCGGTTTTCCAGTACCCGAGTACTTGGATGTCTTGCGATCCAGATATCGCAGGAGAGGGACTATCTGCTCGCACAACACCCCTGTTGGCGTTTTCTGCACAGAATCCGCTTCCTGCTCTTCCGAGCTCGTCTCATCCTCACTTTCGAGGATTTCAGTCGCCACTGAATCCCTTGGCGACTCCCTGGAACTGTGGCGCGCAGCAGCTTCCGCTGCGACTGCTGCTCCACTGCCTGCTAAAATATCCAGGGCAGTGGGGGATTCCACTGCTTGAGCCCCTGTTCCGGCTCGATCTTCGGTTTCCGAAGGGGTCGACGCCGCAGTGACTCTTGTCACCTTTGCACCGCCCGCTTCTGCTGCCTGCCCTTCCGGCGCAATCTGCGCGGAAGGTGTCTTCGCTGAAGGTGCGTCCGCCGAAGGCGTCTGCACACTGGTCGCCGGTCCTGTCCGTCTCGCAGTCGGCGAATCCGGCCGACTCTCTGTTGACCGACTCGCAGTCGGCCGACCAGCAGTTGTCCAACTGGGAGTCGGATACACCCTACGCGTCTTCACTCCACTTGGCCTGCTTGCTGGTGGCGTTTTCCCAGAAGTGCCTTCCGCCGAAGACGACCTTCTGAGGGTTGTTGGCTCGTCAGCCAAACTCTCTTCTGCTTCTGGCCGGCTGTCCGGTTCAACGCGCCGCTCAGTTGGCCTTCCTTCCGCTTGTCGACCTTCAATCGCCCGACTCGTAGTCGGCCGACTGTCAGTCTGTCCATCTCCTTCCGAAGGCATTGGTGCCTTCTGCGCAGAGGTATTTGTCGACTTCCCTAGAATCTGCGCGATTATCTCCTCCTGCGTGGGATTCCGCCGGACCGGAGCACGTCCGGTCTCCTCAGTACTAGTTGGCATTTTGCGTGCCCTCTGTTTTGGTCGACTGTGAGGCTCGTGGGTGGGCCGACCATGAGTCGTCGCAGCTGGCACTTCCGGCTGCCTGTCCTCAGGTCTCTCATTCCACTTCCGCTTTCGCGGAATGCGCTCACTTCGACGTTCTTCTGCTGCTCTTGCTGGGGCCGGAGCCGGAGGCGGACTGGCAGGTTCCTCGTCCGGATCCGTGTCTACTTCGGCCTCCCGTGAGTATCTACCTGGATAGCTCCATGTCAGCAGCGGAAACCGTGTCCGCTCTGAATTTGTCAAACATCCCATCGCCCGATAAAACACAATCAAGTAAGGCGAAAGATGATTGAGGGTTCCTCCTTTCTCTTCTTGCGCATGTTGGCGCGTTACCTTCCACAGGAGTCGTGCCCAATGCACTGGAGCTCCTGACAACACTAGCTCCACAAATTCTACCTGCCAATCATGCATGTAAGCGGTCTTGGTTGGCTGCAATATCTGCAGCAATGCAGTCGCGACATTTCTCCGCAATCGATCTTTGTAATCCCTTGTCCGGAAACCGTTCTTGGGATGCCTGGCAACTTTGAAGAGCTCATTGTAGGAGATTTCTTCCTCCTGGGACACATTCACGCTATCGGCCTCGAAGAGGAGATCCCCTTCCTCGCCGGCACACCTGCCCAACACCTGCGCCCAATTACAAATGTCCCATCTTTCTGGATGTGGACGGAATCCGCGTGAGGGCTTGTGTCTCTCCTGCATATATGTAATAACCCACTAAAGGCTAAAACTGCAATATAGTGGTAGAAAGGTCGAACCCACAGGGACAGAGGAACACACAGGGTACAAAGTGTCACGTTTTAACAGACTATTGAGGAGTTTGAATTCTCAGGCAACTGTCACTCCCAGAAATACTGCAAGTGTCCACTCGGAGCGCACTCGGAGGTCGCACAGTGCAGCGTAAAACACACACACACACACACACACACACCTGAAACTACAGAAACACAACCCAGAGATCCGTTAGGACCTCTACTTCAAGATTTCAGGGGGAAAGTCTCTCAAGGGTACACTCAGCAAAGCTTCGGGCAGTGACTTCCAACTCCGGCTTTTACAACACTTCCACTAGCTTGCTGCTAGTGTAGGAAACCCGGTTTGGACTGCCTACTTCGGATCGAAGTCACTCCTACGCGGTGAACAACACTCTCAACTCACAAAACGCGCAGAGAACACAGGTCCGCACTGAAGGACCCACTGTGAAACATTCCAGTAACACAACAACAGTCTATTGAAGAGTTTGAATTCTCAGGCACTTGTCATTCCCAGAAATACTACAGGGGTTACCCTCAAGGCACCTGCTGCAGCGTAACCTGAATTTACAACCAAGGCTTACACGAAGTAGCAAAACTTCACTTTGGCATTCAGGGGAAAAATCCCAAGGGAGTACAATCAGAAAGGAACACTCGAAGGTGTAGGGGCGAAACTGTTCAAGTATCTAACTAGTCACTGGCTCTGAGCATCGGCAGTCACCCGCAGGTGCAGATCCGAACTACTCAAGTCTCTAACCAATGTACTAGCTCTGAACATTCGGCCGAAGGCCTTCAGCTACAAAATGCGGAACGCTAAGTTGTAACTCCTCGTGCGTGCTGACAGATCTTAAGGACACAAACACGCAAAGGAAATGGGTTCCTGATCTATACTTCTGAGTTTGGGAAAGAACCCCAGGCAAAACGCCTGGAACTATTTTATACCTTCTAAGTCCTACCTAGCACTACACTGCACTACGCTACACGCCTGCACGGAACCACGCTACACTACACTCCGCGGAACCTGTACTACGTCTCCTGCGCGGCCGACTGCCGCGCACTAACTCCCTACCCTGCCAATCTTCCGCTCGACTGCGCAGTCCCAAACGCTGCAACGCCGCGGACACCTCCACTTCGAGGGCGGACATGGTATCCTGTGCCTTCGACAGAAAGGCATCGAGCTTCTTTGCTACCTTCCGCCGACTCCTACTGTCGCCTGACAACAACCCGGCTGCGCGCAATTCAAACTCACGCAGTGTGAGTTTCTCCTGCGCCTTCACTTCCCAGTGGGCGTAGCCCTTGAGACAGTGGGCGACACGCCTCACCGTCTCCACCTTCGTACGATCCGCCTCCTTCCTGCGATCCTCTTCACTTATCACTAATTGCGATTCGGCTTCAGCACGTTGCGCTCTCAATTCGCCACACTCTGACTGTAACCTGCGGATTAACTCTTCATCCGCCTGCCGTGCGAGCTGACATTGTTCCAACAACCGCGTCTGTCGCACGAGCTCCTCTGACAAAATCCGATTCTGGGCCTGCTCAGAAATGAGTGCTTCCTTGACCTTCACCTGCTCCTTGGTGAGCTCGTCCAGTTTCTCATCCTTCATCTTCTCGGAGTGCTTGTAGAATTTCTGATTAAGTTTGTACTGACCCCACAAGCATGCATGCTTCTCCTTCAATTCCCTCAACTCCTGGTCCACTCTAGCTAACAGCTTGCTGGTGTGGACTTTAGTGCGAGTCCGCCTGCGCACTAACTCGATGTAAGATCCCGGCTGGAGTGGGTCGGCGTATTTATCGACCTTGCGATCCAAGTACCTCAGCAACGGAATCACCTGCTCAGAGAGCGCCGCCGCCGGCGCTCCAACAATTTCCTCCTCCTCCTCCTCGGTGTCTTCTGCTCCTGACATTTCTTCCGTGGAGTCTCCGTCGTCATCATCCGAGTGGAGAATTTCAGTCGCCATTGATTGCGTCGGCGACTGCCCCGAGTGGGGCTGCACGTCATCGACGTGTGCTGCCTGCGAAGGCCCGGCTGCAGCCTCGCTGCTCGTCGCCAAAATGTCTAAGGCGGAAGGCGAATGTACCCGTGCGGCATCCCCGTCGCTCGCTTGTTGGTTGTCTACCGCGTCCTCTCTGCCGCCGTCGCCCGCCGCCGAAGGCGATCGAGCGGAGGGTGGCTGCGCGGGGTTTGATTGCGCATCGCGCATCGAAATTTCATCCCGCGGACAGTCACTCCGCTCCTCCGTCTGTTGCTGCTCCCTTGATCGGTCCGTGGGGGCTGTGCCCGGCCCGTGCGCAGGCGCAATTGCCGGCGCCTTGTCCGCCGCAGGCGTAGCGCCGCGGACATCCATCGCCGAAGGCGACATGGCCGGGGGCCGCTCGCCCGATGTCCCTTGGCCTATAGGCCCTACCGCCGAAGGCGCATCTATCGGCGGACTTCCCGCCGATGGTGCAGCCTCCGCACGCTCCTTGCTCGTATCTCCTCGGCTCGAAGACCCTGGCGCCGAAGGCGCAAATTGCGGCGCGTGGTGCGCCGGAGGGTCTGGCCCCGAGGGCCGGTGTCTCGTAGGCGGTTCTTCCGCCGGCTCCTTCCCCTTCCTACGTTGGAACGGGGGTGATTCTGGCCTGTGCACAGGCGGCACGTGTGGAGGTGTCCTGTGCACAGGCGACCTGTGCACAGGTGAGCGCCTGTGCACAGGCGGACTGCTCCTTCCCACGCGTAAGCGTAGATCCACGTCCACTTGTGATCGCCCGTCCGCGGAGGCTCGTCCGTCCGCGGAGGCTCGTCTGTGCGCAAACGGAACATCTGTCCGCATCGCACGTGGTAACTCCGTCGGCCCTTGGCCCGTAGGCGGCCTCTCTCCCGTCGAGGTTGCAGCGTGGCCCGTTGCTCCTGCGGTCGTCCGCGCTTCCTCATGCTTCTCTGGCGACGCACTTCCTTTCTCCGTCGCAATCGTCGCCGTGTCCGCACTGTCGGCTGGTAACACCAGTCTGCGTGCCTTCTGCTTCGGCCGGCTGTATGACTCGCACAGCGGCCGCGGTCGAATGGGAGCAGAGGGTTCTTGATGCTGCTCCTCTTCAGACTCTTCCCTCCATCGCCGCTTCCGCGGCACTCGTGCTGCAGGAGTATGTCTCCCTTCGTCCCTCCGCCTTGATGGGGTAGAAGTCGGTGACTCCTCTGCATCAGTGTCGACCTCATTCTCCCGCACATACTTCCCGGGATGGTCGATGGACAATGGCGGAAAATGTTCAAGCTCCGCCGCTGTCAAACAATTCCGCTGTCGATAAAAATTGATGAGGAAAGGAGAAAGATGGTTTAGAGTTCCCCCCTTCTCCTCAAACGCGTGCTATCGCATCACCCTGTGCAGGATGCTCGCCCAGTGAATTGGAGTTCCCTCGATGACGCACTCCACAAAAGAGACCTGCCACAATGTGATGTAGCAGGCGCGGTGCGGCTGCAGTAATTGCATCAGCGCCGCGGACAAAGTCCGGCGAAATCGATCCTTGTAATCACGGGTCCTGTACCCATTCTTGGTAGACCTCCCGGTCTTGAACAGCTCCACAAATTGCGCCTCTTCCTGCTTGGTCACCTTGATGCTCTCACTGTCGAAAAGGAGATGCCCTGGCATGCCAGCACATCTTCCCAACGCCTGCGCCCAATCTTGGACTGTCCACCGATCAACATGTGGACGCAATCCGCGCGAGGGTGGTCCCTGCGGCTCTAGCCACTCGCGCACCATATTCGCACAGATGTAGTTACATCCCCATAGCAAGAAATCGAGCTTTCTTGCTATTAAGCGCTACCCGAAAGCGCGCAGCCCGTTCTGTGGTAGGCGAAGTGGCACCATCCGCAATCTGCTCGGTCTCGTCATTGCGTTCCTGGGGTTCGCTCGCCCGCTCATTCTACTTCCGCACCGCCCGAGCTTCTTTCTCTCTCGGCAAACTCTAATCGCCCTCAATTCCAAATCACGCGCATTCACTTCTCCCTCAATCAACAAGAAATCTCCTGTGCGACGACGTCGAGAATGTTTAGCAGCCAGCAGATGGATGCGCGCAGCGCGCACAAGAGATTGGAATCGCGAATTCAAGAATGGGACGTTCTCCGCCGCCCGGTCGAAGGTCATGGTCGGCTCTTGCTCGTGAAGAACGTCTCACTTGATGGCCGCGCCGGCTGTACGCTGGAACGGTCTTCGCTCTCACGCGCGGCTTCACGCTCCGCCGTCGTCGATTAAACTCTCACGCTCGAATTGGCGGATTAGAACTCCGCGAGCGTATTACCCCGCGGACATGGGGGCGTAGCGCCGAAGGCGAGTTTTCCGCCTTGCGCAGTACACTAGTTCGTACCGCCCCTCGGCCAATCCCCCTCTGCCTTGACGCGTGTGTCCGCATGTCGGACAAAAGTTCAACTCCTGCCTGTGCGCAGGCAGGAGCCTCGGCGGATGCTCCGCCGGCACGGAACTTCATCCTCCTGTGCACAGGCGGTCGCCTGTGCGCAGGCGAATTCCGTGCGCGGCGTCGCGCTGGCGCGGAAGGCGTTGACCGTGGTCAGCCGTCTCCGTCCAGTCTGTCCGTTCCTTGTCTCTTCGTCGGCGCTTCCGCCGCCGCAACTCCGTCCGTCCAAGAGCGCATCCATCCGTCCCGTCCGCATGGTCCGTACCGATTTGATTACTCTGGCGGCTCTTCCGCCGTACGCGGCGCTGCGCTGGCGCGGAAGGCGCCGTACACTTTCTACTTCACAAGGCGCATTTCTAGGGCCCAAGGCGGATTTTCCGCCGACGCTGAAGCGCCTGTGCGTAGGCGGACTTTGCGCCTCTCCTAACCCCACTTCGCCTGTGCACAGGCGAACGCCTTCGTCCGCGCATAGGACAAAACTTGATTCCCCCTTCCGCGTAGGCGGAATTCGCGCCGGTGGCGAACTCTTTCCGCCGTAGGCGACCGCCTCCGTTTCTTCCAATAGTGATAACTCCCTAAGTCCTCATCCGTTCCAAGCGTTCTTGGACTCGTTGGAATCAGTGCGTCGAGCTCTTTCCAACGGGACCCTAACTTGGTCAAGGCGCCCGAGGGTTGACCTAATTATAGAGGGTTTCCCTACAGCCGCGGACACAACCTCCGAAGGCGGGTTTTGCGCCTTGCGTCGTAGGGGTCCTAACTGCAGAGCTCGCAGGGAGGGTGGTGCCCGTCCTTACTGCTGCACCCCAAATCCCAGATTCTACAAAATCCCTCGAGAATCCCCGCGATCTTCCGGATTCACTCCGTTTTGATGTACCGAAGGCTATTTACAATGCTACCAGGGTACAGTTTTCCAAAAATGTTTTAATTTCCTCAAAATTGCCAAAAGTGGGGCACCACATGCTCCCCTCCTCAATTGTGAGCGCCCACGCGAACACTCACATGTGGTATTTCTTCAACCGCCACCCGTTCACTCGGGTGCCTAACAAATCGCCGGCCAGGTCCGCAAGTTGGATGGATCCATTCGGGAAGACTTCGACAACCCTGTAAGGTCCCATCCATCTTAGGTGCAGTTTGCCTGGGAATCTGGCATGCCTGCTGTCGTAGAGCAATGCCAAATCACCCGCCTGCAGGAGTACCGGTTTGATCTTTTTATCGTATCTCTCCTTTCGGCGGAGCTGGATTTTCCTAGTGCGATCTTCGGCGTCTCGTCTCCTCTCATCTAGCAGCGTGACCTCCTGTAACCTGTAGAGCTGACTCTCCTCTGCGCCCATCCTCTGCAAATCCAACGTTCGTTGGGTGGGTACTTCAAATTCGATCGGGAGGATCGGGTGTTGCCCATACACCAGAAAGTATGGTGTCTGTTTGGTCGTGATCTTCTCAGCTGTCCGGTACGCCCATAGAGCGGCTGCTAGCTTCGTATCCCAGTCGTGAGCGTGATTCACCGTGACCTTGAGTAGTATTTTACACAGCAGACCATTGGACTTCTCCGTCAGTCCATTTGCCTTGGGATTGTATGGAGTAGTCTTCCGGTGCTTGATGTGGAAATACCGTGTCAGATCCTCGATGATCTGTAATAACCCACTAAAGGCTAAAACTGCAATATAGTGGTAGAAAGGTCGAACCCACAGGGACAGAGGAACACACAGGGTACAAAGTGTCACGTTTTAACAGACTATTGAGGAGTTTGAATTCTCAGGCAACTGTCACTCCCAGAAATACAGCAAGTGTCCACTCGGAGCGCACTCGGAGGTCGCACAGTGCAGCGTAACACACACACACACACACCTGAAACTACAGAAACACAACCCAGAGATCCGTTAGGACCTCTACTCAAGATTTCAGGGGGGAAGTCTCTCGCGAGCACACTCGGCAAAGCTGCGGGCAGTGACTTCCAACTCCGGCTTTTACAACACTCCCACTAGCTTGCTGCTAGTGTAGGAAACCCGGTTTGGACTGCCTACTTCGGATCGAAGTCACTCCTACGCGGTGAACAACACTCTCAACTCACAAAACGCGCAGAGAACACAGGTTCGCACTGAAGGACTCACTGTGAAACATTCCAGTAACACAACAACAGTCTATTGAAGAGTTTGAATTCTCAGGCACTTGTCATTCCCAGAAATACTACAGGGGTTACCCTCAAGGCACCTGCTGCAGCGTAACCTGAATTTACAACCAAGGCTTACACGAAGTAACAAAACTTCACTTTGGCATTCAGGGGAAAAATCCCAAGGAGTACAATCAGAAAGAAACACTCGAAGGTGTAGGGGCGAAACTGTTCAAGTATCTAACTAGTCACTGGCTCTGAGCATCGGCAGTCACCCGCAGGTGCAGATCCGAACTACTCAAGTCTCTAACCAATGTACTAGCTCTGAACATTCGGCCGAAGGCCTTCAGCTACAAAATGCGGAACGCTAAGTTGTAACTCCTCATGCGTGGTGACAGAACTCAAGGACACAAACACGCAAAGGAAATGGGTTCCTGATCTATACTTCTGAGTTTGGGAAAGAACCCCAGGCAAAACGCCTGGAACTATTTTATACCTTCTAAGTCCTACCTAGCACTACACTGCACTACGCTACACGCCTGCACGGAACCACGCTACACTACACTCCGCGGAACCTGTACTACGTCTCCTGCGCGGCCGACTGCCGCGCACTAACTCCCTACCCTGCCAATCTTCCGCTCGACTGCGTAGTCCCAAACGCTGCAACGCCGCGGACACCTCCACTTCGAGGGCGGACATGGTATCCTGTGCCTTCGACAGAAAGGCATCGAGCTTCTTTGCTACCTTCCGCCGACTCCTACTGTCGCCTTACAACAACCCGGCTCCGCGCAATTCAAACTCACGCAGTGTGAGTTTCTCCTGCGCCTTCACTTCCCAGTGGGCGTAGCCCTTGAGACAGTGGGCGACACGCCTCGCCGTCTCCACCTTCGTGCGATCCGCCTCCTTCCTGCGATCCTCTTCAATTATCACTAATTGCGATTCGGCTTCAGCACGTTGCGCTCTCAATTCGCCACACTCTGACTGTAACCTGCGGATTAACTCTTCATCCGCCTGCCGTGCGAGCTGACATTGTTCCAACAACCGCGTCTGTCGCACGAGCTCCTCTGACAAAATCCGATTCTGGGCCTGCTCAGAAATGAGTGCTTCCTTGACCTTCACCTGCTCCTTGGTGAGCTCGTCCAGTTTCTCATCCTTCATCTTCTCGGAGTGCTTGTAGAATTTCTGATTAAGTTTGTACTGACCCCACAAGCATGCATGCTTCTCCTTCAATTCCCTCAACTCCTGGTCCACTCTAGCTAATAGCTTGCTGGTGTGGACTTTAGTGCGAGTCCGCCTGCGCACTAATTCGATGTAAGATCCCGGCTGGAGTGGGTCGGCGTATTTATCGACCTTGCGATCCAAGTACCTCAGCAACGGAATCACCTGCTTAGAGAGCGCCGCCGCCGGCGCTCCAACAATTTCCTCCTCCTCCTCCTCGGTGTCTTCTGCTCCTAACATTTCTTCCGTGGAGCCTCCGTCGTCATCATCCGAGTGGAGAATTTCAGTCGCCATTGATTGCGTCGGCGACTGCCCCGAGTGGGGCTGCACGTCATCGACGTGTGCTGCCTGCGAAGGCACGGCTGCAGCCTCGCTGCTCGTCGCCAAAATGTCTAAGGCGGAAGGCGAATGTACCTGTGCGGCATCCCCGTCGCTCGCTTGTTGGTTGTCTACCGCGTCCTCTCTGCCGCCGTCGCCCGCTGCCGAAGGCGATCGAGCGGAGGGTGGCTGCGCGGGGTTTGATTGCGCATTGCGCATCGAAATTTCATCCCGCGGACAGTCACTCCGCTCCACCGTCTGTTGCTGCTCCCTTGATCGGTCCGTGGGGGCTGTGCCCGGCCCGTGCGCAGGCGCAATTGCCGGCGCCTTGTCCGCCGCAGGCGTAGCGCCGCGGACATCCATCGCCGAAGGCGACATGGCCGGGGGCCGCTCGCCCGATGTCCCTTGGCCTATAGGCCCTACCGCCGAAGGCGCAACTATCGGCGGACTTCCCGCCGATGGTGCGGCCTCCGCACGCTCCCTACTCCTATCTCCTCGGCTCGAAGGCCCTGGCGCCGAAGGCGCAAATTGCGGCGCGTGGTGCGCCGGAGGGTCTGGCCCCGAGGGCCGGTGTCTCGTAGGCGGTTCTTCCGCCGGCTCCTTCCCCTTCCTACGTTGGAACGGGGGTGATTCTTGCCTGTGCACAGGCGGCACGTGTGGAGGTGTCCTGTGCACAGGTGAGCGCCTGTGCACAGGCGGACTGCTCCTTCCCACGCGTAAGCGTAGATCCACGTCCACTTGTGATCGCCTGTCCGCGGAGGCTCGTCCGTCCGCGGAGGCTCGTCTGTGCGCAAACGGAACATCTGTCCGCATCGCACGTGGTAACTCCGGAGGCCCTTGGCCCGTAGGCGGCCTCTCTCCCGTCGAGGTTGCAGCGTGGCCCGCTGCTCCTGCGGTCGTCCGCGCTTCCTCATGCTTCTCTGGCGACGCACTTCCTTTCTCCGTCGCAATCGTCGCCGTGTCTGCACTGTTGGCTGGTAACACCAGTCTGCGTGCCTTCTGCTTCGGCCGGCTGTATGACTCGCACAGCGGCCGCGGTCGAATGGGAGCAGAGGGTTCTTGTTGCTACTCCTCTTCAGACTCTTCCCTCCATCGCCGCTTCCGCGGCACTCGTGCTGCAGGAGTATGTCTCCCTTCGTCCCTCCGCCTTGATGGGGTAGAAGTCGGTGACTCCTCTGCATCAGTGTCGACCTCATTCTCCCGCACATACTTCCCTGGATGGTCGATGGACAATGGCGGAAAATGTTCAAGCTCCGCCGCTGTCAAACAATTCCGCTGTCGATAAAAATTGATGAGGAAAGGAGAAAGATGGTTTAGAGTTCCCCCCTTCTCCTCAAACGCGTGCTGTCGCATCACCCTGTGCAGGATGCTCGCCCAGTGAATTGGAGTTCCCTCGATGACGCACTCCACAAAAGAGACCTGCCACAATGTGATGTAGCAGGCGCGGTGCGGCTGCAGTAATTGCATCAGCGCCGCGGACAAAGTCCGGCGAAATTGATCCTTGTAATCACGGGTCCTGTACCCATTCTTGGTAGACCTCCCGGTCTTGAACAGCTCCACAAATTGCGCCTCTTCCTGCTTGGTCACCTTGATGCTCTCACTGTCGAAAAGGAGATGCCCTGGCATGCCAGCACATCTTCCCAACGCCTGCGCCCAATCTTGGACTGTCCACCGATCAACATGCGGACGCAATCCGCGCGAGGGTGGTCCCTGTGGCTCTAGCCACTCGCGCACCAT
Organism: Marchantia polymorpha subsp. ruderalis; assembly: GCA_037833965.1. Taxonomy (NCBI): domain Eukaryota; kingdom Viridiplantae; phylum Streptophyta; class Marchantiopsida; order Marchantiales; family Marchantiaceae; genus Marchantia; species Marchantia polymorpha. The sequence goes on from AP031357.1 coordinate 4,747,969, forward strand.
ATTCGCACAGATGTAGTTCCATCCCCATAGCAAGAAATCGAGCTTTCTTGCTATCAAGCGCTCCTCGAAAGCGCGTAGCCCGTTCTGTGGTAGGCGAAGTGGCACCATCCGCAATCTGCTCGGTCTCGTCATTGCGTTCCTAGGGTTCGCTCGCCCGCTCATTCTACTTCCGCACCGCCCGAGCGCCTTTCTCTCTCGGCAAACTCTAATCGCCCTCAATTCCAAATCACGCACATTCACGTCTCCCTCAATCAACAAGAAATCTCCTGTGCGACGACGTCGAGAATGTTCAGCAGCCAGCAGATGGATGCGCGCAGCGCGCACAAGAGATTGGAATCGCGAATTCAAGAATGGGACGTTCTCCGCCGCCCGGTCGAAGGTCATGGTCGGCTCTTGCTCGCGAAGAACGTCTCACTTGATGGCCGCGTCGGCTGTACGCTGGAACGGTCTTCGCTCTCACGCGCGGCTTCACGCTCCGCCGTCGTCGATTAAACTCTCACGCTCGAATTGGCGGATTTGAACTCCGCGAGCGTATTACCCCGCGGACATGGGGGCGTAGCGCCGAAGGCGAGTTTTCCGCCTTGCGCGGTACACTTGTTCGTACCGCCCCTCGGCCAATCCCCCTCTGCCTTGACGCGTGTGTCCGCATGTCGGACAAAAGTTCAACTCCTGCCTGTGCGCAGGCAGGAGCCTCGGCGGATTCTCCGCCGGCGCGGAACTTGAACATCCTCCTGTGCACAGGCGTTCGCCTGTGCGCAGGCGAATTCCGTGCGCGGCGTCGCGCTGGCGCGGAAGGCGTTGACCGTGGTCAGCCGTCTCCGTCCAGTCTGTCCGTTCCTTGTCTCTTCGTCGGCGCTTCCGCCGCCGCAACTCCGTCCGTCCAAGAGCGCATCCACCCGTCCCGTCCGCATGGCCCGTACCGATTTGATTACTCTGGCGGCTCTTCCGCCGTACGCGGCGCTGCGCTGGCGCGGAAGGCGCCGTACACTTTCTACCTCACAAGGCGCATTTCTAGGGCCCAAGGCGGATTTCCCGCCGACGCCGAAGCGCCTGTGCACAGGCAAACGCCTTCGTCCGCGCATAGGACAAAACTTGATTCCCCCTTCCGCGTAGGCGGAATTCGCGCCGGTGGCGAACTCTTTCCGCCGTAGGCGACCGCCTCCGTTTCTTCCAATAGTGATAACTCCCTAAGTCCTCATCCGTTCCAAGCGTTCTTGGACTCGTTGGAATCAGTGCGTCGAGCTCTTTCCAACGGGACCCTAACTTGGTCAAGGCGCCCGAGGGTTGACCTAATTATGGAGGGTTTCCCTACAGCCGCGGACGCAACCTCCGAAGGCGGGTTTTGCGCCTTGCGTCGTAGGGGTCCTAACTGCGGAGCTCGCAGGGAGGGTGGTGCCTGTCCTTACTGCTGCACCCCAAATCCCAGATTCTACAAGATCCCTCGAGAATCCCCGCGATCTTCCGGATTCACTCTGTTTTGATGTACCGAAGGCTATTCACAATGCTGCTAGGGTACAGTTTTTCAAAAATGTTTAAATTTTTCAAAATTGCCAAAAGTGGGGTACCACATGCCCCCCTCCTCAATTGTGAGCGCCCACGCGAACACTCACATGTGGTATTTCTTCAACCGCCACCCGTTCACTCGGGTGCCTAACAAATCGCCGGCCAGGTCCGCAAGTTGGATGGATCCATTCGGGAAGACTTCGACAACCCTGTAAGGTCCCATCCATCTTAGGTGCAGTTTGCCTGGGAATCTGGCATGCCTGCTGTCGTAGAGCAATGCCAAATCACCCGCCTGCAGGAGTACCGGTTTGATCCTTTTATCGTATCTCTCCTTCCGGCGGAGCTGGATTTTCCTGGTGCGATCTTCGGCGTCTCGTCTCCTCTCATCCAGCAGCGTGACCTCCTGTAACCTGTAGAGCTGACTCTTCTCCGCGCCCATCCTCTGCAAATCCAACGTTCGTTGGGTGGGTACTTCAAATTCGATCGGGAGGATCGGGTGTTGCCCATACACCAGAAAGTATGGTGTCTGTTTGGTCGTGATCTTCTCAGCTGTCCGGTACGCCCATAGAGCGGCTGCTAGCTTCGTATCCCAGTCGTGAGCGTGATTCACCGTGACCTTGAGTAGTATTTTACACAGCAGACCATTGGACTTCTCCGTCAGTCCATTTGCCTTGGGATTGTATGGAGTAGTCCTCCGGTGCTTGATGTGGAAATACCGTGTCAGATCTTCGATGATCTGATTCAGAAAATGCGTGCCCCGGTCGCTGACTAGCTCTAAGGGACATCCGTAGCGTGTGATGATCGACTCAAACAAGAAGGCTGCCACTGTGGCAGCATCATCCCTTCTGGTGGCCCTGGCCTCTACCATTTTGGTGGCGTAGTCCGTTGCTACTAGAATGTAGCGCCTTCGTGTACTTCTAGTCACTGGTTGTATCGGCCCTACAAAGTCAATGCCCCACTTTTCGAAAGGTGCTAGAGGCATGATGGGAGTCAGGGGCCAGCGTGTTGTAGGCGTCGGTCTCCCCGTCCTCTGGCAACTGTCGCACTTGCGGATGTAATCGAGAACATCCTTAAACATGGTCGGCCATCAATACCCCGCATTTAGAATCTTTGTGACCGTGTTCCTGGTGGCATAGTGTCCACCCGCCTCCTCTGTATGCATCGCACTCACTATTCTTGGTACCTCTGATTCCTCCAGGCATCTGCATAAGCGCTCATCTGCCATCTTCTTGAACAAAACCCCCTGCTGGAGTTGGTACGGGCCTGCCTTATGAATAAAGACAGTTCGCTGTTCCAAATCCATGCCTACGGGGCACTGGAGGGTTAGCAGATATCGATACAGGTCGGCATAGCGGGACTCGTGTCCTGCAGACAACTGAAATAACTCTTCATCTGGAAAATCGTCCACCAATTCCTCCTCTGTCGGCTGAGTCCATAATCGGGACAAGTAATCCGCATTTTCGTGGTGCACCCCTTTCCTGGTCTGGACTGTGTAGGTGAACTCTTGTAGTAACAACACCCACCTGGCGATCCGACCGGATAGGTCGGCTTTCTTGACTAGGTGTTGCAATGCGTAGTGGTCCACATGGAACACAAACTCGTAGCAGATTAGGTAGTGACGGAACTTTTTACAGGAGTACACCATCCCCAACGCTTCTCTCTCGGTCATGGTGTACTTCCGCTCTGCTAGAGACAGCTGTCGGCTCGCGAAGTAGATCGGGTAGTCCTTTTTGTTGTCATCCTTTTGACTCAGTACTACACCGATAGCGAATGCAGATGTGTCAACGTAAACATGGAATGGTCGATTCCAGTCTGGACTCCTTAGTACGGGAGCAGTCGTGAGTTTCGCTTTAAGAGCCTCAAATGCTGACTGCTGGTTCGCACCCCAAGCATAAGGCTCGTCCTTCTTCAACAACTTGGTCAGGTCCGCCGCCAGTATTGCATACAGGTGTATGAATCTTTGGTAGTAGCCCACATGACCCAGGAATGCTCGCAGCTCTCTTAGATTCGTGGGAGGCTCAAGCTCGAGTATAACCTTGACCTTCTCGATGTCCACCGCAATGCCGTCTGCCGAGACCCGATGACCCAACAAGATCCCACTAGTCATAAAGAAAAAGCACTTCTCGGGATGCAGTGATAAACTGCTCTCTCTACATTTATCGAAGGTCTGCTTCAAGTGACTTAGGTGTTCAGACCGCTTCCCAAAGACACAGAAGTCATCTATGAATATTTCCAGGAACTTCCTCAGTTGTTCCTGGAAGATATTGGTCATCATCCGTTGAAAGGTGGCAGGCGCGTTGCACAGACCGAAGGGCATCTTGTGGTATGCGTAAGTTCCCCAGTCGGTTGTGAACGTAGTTTTATCCTTGTCCTGTTCCCGGATAGACACCTGATTGTAACCTGAGAACCCATCCAGGAAGCTATAACATTCATGTCCTGCGACATGGTCTAGAATGGCATCCGTGAATGGTAACGGGTGATGATCCTTGCGTGTTGCTGCATTCAACTTCCGGAAATCCTGACACACTCGTATCTTACCCGTCAACTTCTTGGGTACGATAACAATCGGCGACACCCACTCACTGCTGAGCACAGGGTAAATAATACCAGCACTCAAGTACTTATCTATCTCCTCCTTAACTAGCAAGGAGTATTTTGAGTTGAGGCGATACTGGCGCTGTCGTATGGGTACTGAGTCGTCCAGTAAATCGATGCGGTGTTCCCCATACCGTGCAGGTATCCCCTTCATGTCTTCGATCTTCCAGGCGAAGACGTCGACATAATGGCTAAGGAATGCCTGTACTTTCCTTAGCTCGTCTCCTCTCACTGCGCTTGATACCTTCAAGCACTTGTCGGGACTGAGTTGTACTTCGTGACAGTCACTAGGGTCGACAATGCCCTCGGTGTGACTCGTCTCACTCCTTCCCAGTCCCACAGTTAATTGCTATTCGTCTTCCGGCTGAATAGCTTCCGGCTCTTCTTCTTCTCCCACCGAACAGCAGGCAACGAATCCCACGAAATAATCGGATTCGGTACCACTGGAATCCGATCGCGCGGTCGACTCACTGTCCCCGCCCGATGTGTAACCTGCACTTGTCGATGGGGTCTCTCCTTCGTTTCTGACCCTATTCCAGGGCACCGTAATGGTTTTGGTCGGTTCCGAAGGATGGGGAAACTTAAGGCGATGCCTTCGCCAATCACATCTGACTTGTGCGCCATATAGCCATGGTCGCCCGAGCAGAACGTCATAACCCTGCTTCATCATCGGTTGAAGGATGATATACGTCAACCGAAAGTCCGCACCCCCGATGATTGTCTTGACATTGCGCAGCATACCTGCAGGCATTCTCCGCGTCTGATCCGCTAATCTCAACACACGCTTGGAGGGTTCGTATTGACTGAACCCCAAGGCTCTCGCGGTATCCTCCGTCATTATGTTGACTCCTGATCCAGAGTCGATTGGCACCCTGCGTACACAACACCCTGCTATTTCCACATCGATCTCTGGTGGCCCTTGGTCTTCGCTCTCCACTTGATATACTTGAGAGGATGTGGATGCGCGTGGCTTCCGCGGATGCCGTAGCGAAAGTGTAATAACCCACTAAAGGCTAAAACTGCAATATAGTGGTAGAAAGGTCGAACCCACAGTGACAGAGGAACACACAGGGTACAAAGTGTCACGTTTTAACAGACTATTGAGGAGTTTGAATTCTCAGGCAACTGTCACTCCCAGAAATACTGCAAGTGTCCACTTGGAGCGCACTCGGAGGTCGCACAGTGCAGCGTAACACACACACACACACACCTGAAACTACAGAAACACAACCCAGAGATCCGTTACAACACTTCCACTAGCTTGCTGCTAGTGTAGGAAACCCGGTTTGGACTGCCTACTTCGGATCGAAGTCACTCCTACGCGGTGAACAACACTCTCAACTCACAAAACGCGCAGAGAACACAGGTCCGCACTGAAGGACTCACTGTGAAACATTCCAGTAACACAACAACAGTCTATTGAAGAGTTTGAATTCTCAGGCACTTGTCATTCCCAGAAATACTACAGGGGTTACCCTCAAGGCACCTGCTGCAGCGTAACCTGAATTTACAACCAAGGCTTACACGAAGTAGCAAAACTTCACTTTGGCATTTAGGGGAAAAATCCCAAGGAGTACAATCAGAAAGAAAACCTTGAAGGTGTAGGGGCGAAACTGTTCAAGTATCTAACTAGTCACTGGCTCTAAGCATCGGCAGTCACGCGCGGGTGCAGATCCGAACTACTCAAGTCTCTAACCAATGGACTCGCTCTGAACATTCGGCCGAAGGCCTTCAGCTACAAAATGCGGAACGCTAAGTTGGAACTCCTCGTGCGTGGTGACAGAACTCAAGGACACAAACACGCAAAGGAAATGGGTTCGTGATCTGCACTTCTGATGGGAAAGAACCCCAGGCAAAACGCCTGGAACTATTTTATACCTTCTAAGTCCTACCTAGCACTACACTGCACTACGCTACACGCCTGCACGGAACCACGCTACACTACACTCCGCGGAACCTGTACTACGTCTCCTGCGCGGCCGACTGCCGCGCACTAACTCCCTACCCTGCCAATCTTCCGCTCGACTGCGCAGTCCCAACCTCTGCAACGCCGCGGACACCTCCCCTTCGAGGGCGGACATGGTATCCTGTGCCTTCGACAGAAAGGCATCGAGCTTCTTCGCTACCTTCCGTCGACTCCTACTGTCGCGTGACAACAACCCGGCTGCGCGCAATTCAAACTCACGCAGTGTGAGTTTCTCCTGCGCCTTCACTTCCCAGTGGGCGTAGCCCTTGAGACAGTGGGCGACTCACCTCGCCGTCTCCACCTTCGTGCGATCCGCCTCCTTCCTGCGATCCTCTTCAAGTATCACTAATTGCGATTCGGCTTCAGCACGTTGCGCTCTCAATTCGCCACACTCTGACTGCAACCTGCGGATTAACTCTTCATCCGCCTGCCGTGCGAGCTGACATTGTTCCAACAACCGCGTCTGTCGCACGAGCTCCTCTGACAAAATCCGATTCTGGGCCTGCTCAGAAATGAGTGCTTCCTTGACCTTCACCTGCTCCTTGGTGAGCTCGTCCAGTTTCTCATCCTTCATCTTCTCGGAGTGCTTGTAGAATTTCTGATTAAGTTTGTACTGACCCCACAAGCATGCATGCTTCTCCTTCAATTCCCTCAACTCCTGGTCCACTCTAGCTAATAGCTTGCTGGTGTGGACTTTAGTGCGAGTCCGCCTGCGCACTAATTCGATGTAAGATCCCGGCTGGAGTGGGTCGGCGTATTTATCGACCTTGCGATCCAAGTACCTCAGCAACGGAATCACCTGCTCAGAGAGCGCCGCCGCCGGCGCTCCAACAATTTCCTCCTCCTCCTCCTCGGTGTCTTCTGCTCCTGACATTTCTTCCGTGGAGCCTCCGTCGTCATCATCCGAGTGGAGAATTTCAGTCGCCATTGATTGCGTCGGCGACTGCCCCGAGTGGGGCTGCACGTCATCGACGTGTGCTGCCTGCGAAGGCCCGGCTGCAGCCTTGCTGCTCGTCGCCAAAATGTCTAAGGCGGAAGGCGAATGTACCCGTGCGGCATCCCCGTCGCTCGCTTGTTGGTTGTCTACCGCGTCCTCTCTGCCGCCGTCGCCCGCCGCCGAAGGCGATCAAGCGGAGGGTGGCTGCGCGGGGTTTGATTGCGCATCGCGCATCGAAATTTCATCCCGCGGACAGTCACTCCGCTCCTCCGTCTGTTGCTGCTCCCTTGATCGGTCCGTGGGGGCTGTGCCCGGCCTGTGCGCAGGCGCAATTGCCGGCGCCTAGTCCGCCGCAGGCGTAGCGCCGCGGACATCCATCGCCGAAGGCGACATGGCCGGGGGCCGCTCGCCCGATGTCCCTTGGCCTATAGGCCCTACCGCCGAAGGCGCATCTATCGGCGGACTTCCCGCCGATGGTGCAGCCTCCGCACGCTCCCTGCTCGTATCTCCTCGGCTCGAAGGCCCTGGCGCCGAAGGCGCAAATTGCGGCGCGTGGTGCGCCGGAGGGTCTGGCCCCGAGGGCCGGTGTCTCGTAGGCGGTTCTTCCGCCGGCTCCTTCCCCTTCCTACGTTGGAACGGGGGTGATTCTGGCCTGTGCACAGGCGGCACGTGTGGAGGTGTCCTGTGCACAGGCGACCTGTGCACAGGCGGACTGCTCCTTCCCACGCGTAAGCGTAGATCCACGTCCACTTGTGATCGCCCGTCCGCGGAGGCTCGTCCGTCCGCGAAGGCTCGTCTGTGCGCAAACGGAACATCTGTCCGCATCGCACGTGGTAACTCCGGAGGCCCTTGGCCCGTAGGCGGCCTCTCTCCCGTCGAGGTTGCAGCGTGGCCCGTTGCTCCTGCGGTCGTCCGCGCTTCCTCATGCTTCTCTGGCGACGCACTTCCTTTCTCCGTCGCAATCGTCGCCGTGTCCGCACTGTCGGCTGGTAACACCAGTCTGCGTGCCTTCTGCTTCGGCCGGCTGTATGACTCGCACAGCGGCCGCGGTTGAATGGGAGCAGAGGGTTCTTGATGCTGCTCCTCTTCAGACTCTTCCCTCCATCGCCGCTTCCGCGGCACTCGTGCTGCAGGAGTGTGTCTCCCTTCGTCCCTCCGCCTTGATGGGGTAGAAGTCGGTGACTCCTCTACATCAGTGTCGACCTCATTCTCCCGCACATACTTCCCGGGATGGTCGATGGACAATGGCGGAAAATGTTCAAGCTCCGCCGCTGTCAAACAATTCCGCTGTCGATAAAAATTGATGAGGAAAGGAGAAAGATGGTTTAGAGTTCCCCCCTTCTCCTCAAACGCGTGCTGTCGCATCACCCTGTGCAGGATGCTCGCCCAGTGAATTGGAGTTCCCTCGATGACGCACTCCACAAAAGAGACCTGCCACAATGTGATGTAGCAGGCGCGGTGCGGCTGCAGTAATTGCATCAGCGCCGCGGACAAAGTCCGGCGAAATCGATCCTTGTAATCACGGGTCCTGTACCCATTCTTGGTAGACCTCCCGGTCTTGAACAGCTCCACAAATTGCGCCTCTTCCTGCTTGGTCACCTTGATGCTCTCACTGTCGAAAAGGAGATGCCCTGGCATGCCAGCACATCTTCCCAACGCCTACGCCCAATCTTGGACTGTCCACCGATCAACATGTGGACGCAATCCGCGCGAGGGTGGTCCCTGCGGCTCTAGCCACTCGCGCACCATATTCGCACAGATGTAGTTCCATCCCCATAGCAAGAAATCGAGCTTTCTTGCTATTAAGCGCTCCTCGAAAGCGCGCAGCCCGTTCTGTGGTAGGCGAAGTGGCACCATCCGCAATCTGCTCGGTCTCGTCATTGCGTTCCTGGGGTTCGCTCGCCCGCTCATTCTACTTCCGCACCGCCCGAGCTTCTTTCTCTCTCGGCAAACTCTAATCGCCCTCAATTCCAAATCACGCGCATTCACTTCTCCCTCAATCAACAAGAAATCTCCTGTGCGACGACGTCGAGAATGTTTAGCAGCCAGCAGATGGATGCGCGCAGCGCGCACAAGAGATTGGAATCGCGAATTCAAGAATGGGACGTTCTCCGCCGCCCGGTCGAAGGTCATGGTCGGCTCTTGCTCGTGAAGAACGTCTCACTTGATGGCCGCGCCGGCTGTACGCTGGAACGGTCTTCGCTCTCACGCGCGGCTTCACGCTCCGCCGTCGTCGATTAAACTCTCACGCTCGAATTGGCGGATTTGAACTCCGCGAGCGTATTACCCCGCGGACATGGGGGCGTAGCGCCGAAGGCGAGTTTTCCGCCTTGCGCGGTACACTTGTTCGTACCGCCCCTCGGCCAATCCCCCTCTGCCTTGACGCGTGTGTCCGCATGTCGGACAAAAGTTCAACTCCTGCCTGTGCGCAGGCAGGAGCCTCGGCGGATGCTCCGCCGGCACGGAACTTCATCCTCCTGTGCACAGGCGGTCGCCTGTGCGCAGGCGAATTCCGTGCGCGGCGTCGCGCTGGCGCGGAAGGCGTTGACCGTGGTCAGCCGTCTCCGTCCAGTCTGTCCGTTCCTTGTCTCTTCGTCGGCGCTTCCGCCGCCGCAACTCCGTCCGTCCAAGAGCGCATCCATCCGTCCCGTCCGCATGGTCCGTACCGATTTGATTACTCTGGCGGCTCTTCCGCCGTACGCGGCGCTGCGCTGGCGCGGAAGGCGCCGTACACTTTCTACTTCACAAGGCGCATTTCTAGGGCCCAAGGCGGATTTTCCGCCGACGCCGAAGCGCCTGTGCGTAGGCAGACTTCGCGCCTCCCCTAACCCCACTTCGCCTGTGCACAGGCGAACGCCTTCGTCCGCGCATAGGACAAAACTTGATTCCCCCTTCCGCGTAGGCGGAATTCGCGCCGGTGGCGAACTCTTTGCGCTGTAGGCGACCGCCTCCGTTTCTTCCAATAGTGATAACTCCCTAAGTCCTCATCCGTTCCAAGCGTTCTTGGACTCGTTGGAATCAATGCGTCGAGCTCTTTCCAACGGGACCCTAACTTGGTCAAGGCGCCCGAGGGTTGACCTAATTATAGAGGGTTTCCCTACAGCCGCGGACACAACCTCCGAAGGCGGGTTTTGCGCCTTGCGTCGTAGGGGTCCTAACTGCAGAGCTCGCAGGGAGGGTGGTGCCCGTCCTTACTGCTGCACCCCAAATCCCAGATTCTACAAAATCCCTCGAGAATCCCCGCGATCTTCCGGATTCACTCCGTTTTGATGTACCGAAGGCTATTTACAATGCTACCAGGGTACAGTTTTCCAAAAATGTTTTAATTTCCTCAAAATTGCCAAAAGTGGGGTACCACAATATACTCGCGCACCATCTCCGGACATGTCCAGTTCCACCCCCACAGGAGGAAATCGAGCTTCAGCCCCAGCAGCACATCTTGAAATGCGCGTAGACCGATCTGCGGCACCCTGAGGGGAGACACTCGCAGCTGGGGAACCTTCGACATTGCGTTACCTGCACACACAAACGTTCTCCCTTTCGCTCGCTCTCTCACAATCGCCACTGCGCGTCGGCCGCTCAAGCACTGACTGCTCACTCTCTCTTCGCTCACGCTCAAGTTCGCTACTCGCAATTCTCTCCAAGGTCTGTCAAGATCCTTGCGTAACTCGTCTCCGCACTCTCTCCTCTCACTGCAGGTCTCTCCGCCCTTGCGCGTAATCTTGGAAGCTGGAACTCGCAAAATCAAGAATGAGAGAATGAGACTGGGACGCAGTCTTTTCTTCTCCGATTTCAAGAACGTCCAACGTTCTTACTGGTTACAACGTACGCAGCCGGCTATACGGCCTAACGGTTCGCCCTTTGCATGTGCGAATTCACGTCTCCGCACTGCACGCATTCGCATGCGTGAATGTTGAACTCTCCCGCCGCCGCCGTCTTCCGGACTCGAGTCCGCCGTAGGGTATACGTCGGCTATGTTGTCTTTCCCTAACCCGTCCATCACAGGAGGCGCGTCGCCGCTGGCGTGTTCGTTATCCGTCGGCGCCTTGCTGGAGGCGCACATCCAGTCGGCGCGAATTACGCCGGCGCGTATTCGTACCGCTTATTTTGTCCTTTATGCCTCGTCCATTGCTAACGGCGCATATCCCGCCGGCACAAATCATGCTAGCGCAGCCGGCCATCAGCGCCACGTCGGAGGCGTACATCCGACCGGCACTTTCCTTCCATGAGCAGCCGCCAAAGGCGATTCCGACTCTGAGTTGGTTTCCTCCCATGAGCGCGCGATTCCGCCGAAGGCGCATCGCCGAAGGCATACGGGAGTCCTTTCCGGCTGTGAACCCTAGCGCGAACAGCGCATGTCCGGCTTCGAGTTTTCCGACGCTCATAACTTCTTCGTCCCTGATCTATCTCCGACGCTCTTGGGCTCGTTAGAACGAGCGTTCCGAGCTCTTTCTAATGCAAATTCAACCAACTGGATCTACCGTGTATTCCGATCGTTATGAAGGTTTTCCCTTCCCGCGCTAGCGGCGCATCGCCGAAGGCGCACTCATGGTCGGAAGCCTTCAGAGGTCCGGGCCGTTCTTCTGACGTCTTTAGCAAAACCTCCTCCTGAGGTGTCTGCGCCGGAAGCGTAGCTTCCTTAAACGCTGGAAGCGCGTGAGTAGAGACACCTCAGAAAAGGAGCTTTTGCCGAAGGCGCCGAAGACATTGGCGTTGGTACATCCGGCTACGCGATTCTTCGTGACCTCGTGACGATCTCATCAATCCACTCTATTTAACGTACCCTTTTCTAACTACAAACACTGCTTCGGTACTAGTTTTCTAAAATTGTTTAAATTCTGCAAAAAAACAAAAAGTGTGTTACCACACGGACTTTCTAAAATTTCTGAAACTCCCACTCTGTCGACAAAACTCGACTGACAAAATGTGGACTTGTGTTCACTAGACTATTGCATAGATAACTGAGTTAGGTAATTATGTACACTGGTATAAGCGCATTTTATTACGGTTTGTGTGGTTTAGGATTCCTGCAAGCCGAGATTTGTGACTCAGCATATGAGCTTCGAAGAAATGAGCGGCCCATTTGTCCAGCAAAATTGTTGCTTTTCAACGTTACCAAGGGGACTGAACATATAATTGAGAAGCGAAGCTGACATTTAGAGCAATGAGGGTTGAATGTAAAAATAGACCAGACAAATGATGACACGGTGAACCTTCGCTTGGAATTGACAATTTGATGCTGATCCAGCAGACTCCTGAAACCGAAAGTCCCAGTACATAATCCAAAACATTCTCGAAGAAGCAGTCTTCATGTCAACTGTTTTCGAATTGCAACTGCCATCCTCTCGAAACACTCCATTTATCCCTCGGTTGATAAATTGTGCTTGTCTCACGCTAGAGCTGGTCAAATTTTCAATTCTTTCCAAACTCTCTTTACTTCTTTATGACTTCATGGTTGATTTATGTGCGAGAGTAACAAGATATTTATTATTCACTATCATCACACGAAAACCGATCTACTTCCATGGGTTGATCATTGTAATAACCCACCAAAGGCTAAAACTGCAGTATGGTGGTAAAAAGATCGAACCCACAGGGACAGAGGCAACACACAGAGTAAAAGTGTCACGTTTAACAGACTTTTGTAGAGTTTGAATTCTAGGCGACTGTCACTCCCAGAAATACTGCAGTGCTCGACTCGGAGGCTCGACTCGGAGGAGGATCTCAACTCGGAGGATGCTCGGAGGATGCACGGTACAGCGTGGTCACTCAACACACACACACACACCTGAAACTGGCAAAAAGCACAACTCGGAGGTCGGTCAGGACCTCCGCTTCGCATTTCAGGAGGAAAGTGTCTCACAAGTTCACTGAGAGGTTCTGCAGGTAGTGCCTCCCACTCCGGCTTTTACTGCCCTTCCGCCAGGAACTAGCGGGGGTACCCGGACTGGACTTCCCACTTCGGAACGAAGCCTCTACATACGCCGTGGACGTCACCCTCGACTATCACACCAAATGCAGGGAGTGCAGACCCGACTGAGAACTTACTGAAAACACGATCCAGTAACACACACACAACCTGAATTACAAACCAAGGTTTACACGAAGTAATGAAACTTCACATTGGCATTCAGGGGAAACTTCCCGTAGGAGTACAATCAGGATATGTCACTCGAAGGAGTAAGGGGGAACTGTTCAAGTATCTAACTCGCAGCCGGCTCTGAGCATCAGAAATCACCCGTAGGTGCAGATCCGCACTACTCAAGTCTCTAACCGGGTGCTAGCTCTGAACATTCAGCCGAAGGCCTTCAACTACAACATACGGTAACTTCGCTATGCTGCAGCTTCTCTACGTGGTGCCAGGACCAAAATGCACAAACACGCCAAGAAAGTGAGTTCCTGATCTGCACTTCCGCAACTGGAAGAGTCCCAAGGCAAAACGCCTTGATCTACTTTATACCCTCAAAAGATCCTAACTAGCACTACTGTAATAACCCACTAAAGGCTAAAACTGCAATATAGTGGTAGAAAGGTCGAACCCACAGGGACAGAGGAACACACAGGGTACAAAGTGTCACGTTTTAACAGACTATTGAGGAGTTTGAATTCTCAGGCGACTGTCACTCCCAGAAATACTGCAAGTGTCCACTCGGAGCGCACTCGGAGGTCGCACAGTGCAGCGTAACACACACACACACACACACCTGAAACTACAGAAACACAACCCAGAGATCCGTTAGGACCTCTACTTCAAGATTTCAGGGGGAAAGTCTCTCAAGAGTACACTCGGCAAAGCTGCGGGCAGTGACTTCCAACTCCGGCTTTTACAACACTTCCACTAGCTTGCTGCTAGTGTAGGAAACCCGGTTTGGACTGCCTACTTCGGATCGAAGTCACTCCTACGCGGTGAACAACACTCTCAACTCACAAAACGCGCAGAGAACACAGGTCCGCACTGAAGGACTCACTGTGAAACATTCCAGTAACACAACAACAGTCTATTGAAGAGTTTGAATTCTCAGGCACTTGTCATTCCCAGAAATACTACAGGGGTTACCCTCAAGGCACCTGCTGCAGCGTAACCTGAATTTACAACCAAGGCTTACACGAAGTAACAAAACTTCACTTTGGCATTTAGGGGAAAAATCCGAAGGGAGTACAATCAGAAAGGAACACTCGAAGGTGTAGGGGCGAAACTGTTCAAGTATCTAACTAGTCACTGGCTCTAAGCATCGGCAGTCACCCGCGGGTGCAGATCCGAACTACTCAAGTCTCTAACCAATGGACTCGCTCTGAACATTCGGCCGAAGGCCTTCAGCTACAAAATGCGGAACGCTAAGTTGTAACTCCTCGTGCGTGGTGACAGAACTCAAGGACACAAACACACAAAGGAAATGGGTTCCTGATCTGCACTTCTGATGGGAAAGAACCCCAGGCAAAACGCCTGGAACTATTTTATACCTTCTAAGTCCTACCTAGCACTACACTGCACTACGCTACACGCCTGCACGGAACCACGCTACACTACACTCCGCGGAACCTGTACTACGTCTCCTGCGCGGCCGACTGCCGCGCACTAACTCCCTACCCTGCCACTCTTCCGCTCGACTACGCAGTCCCAACCTCTGCAACGCCGCGGACACCTCCCCCTCGAGGGCGGACATGGTATCCTGTGCCTTCGACAGAAAGGCCTCGAGCTTCTTCGCTACCTTCCGCCGACTCCTACTGTCGCCTGACAACAACCCGGCTGCGCGCAATTCAAACTCACGCAGTGTGAGTTTCTCCTGCGCCTTCACTTCCCAGTGGGCGTAGCCCTTGAGACAGTGGGCGACTCGCCTCGCCGTCTCCACCTTCGTGCGATCCGCCTCCTTCCTGCGATCCTCTTCAATCGTCACTAATTGTGATTCGGCTTCAGCACGTTGCGCTCTCAATTCGCCACACTCTGACTGCAAACTGCGGATTAATTCTTCATCCGCCTGCCGTGCGAGCTGACATTGTTCCAACAACCTCGTCTGTCGCACGAGCTCCTCTGACAAAATCCGATTCTGGGCCTGCTCAGAATCGAGTGCTTCCTTGACCTTCACCTGCTCCTTGGTGAGCTCGCCCAGTTTCTCATCCTTCATCTTCTCGGAGTGCTTGTAGAATTTCTGATTAAGCTTGTACTGTCCCCACAAGCACTCATGCTTCTCCTTCAAGTCCCTCAACTCCTGGTCCACTCTAGCTAATAGCTTGCTGGTGTGGACTTTAGTGCGAGTCCGCCTGCGCACTAACTCGATGTAAGATCCCGGCTGGAGTGGGTCGGCGTATTTATCGACCTTGCGATCCAAGTACCGCAGCAACGGAATCACCTGCTCAGAGAGCGCCGCCGCCGGCGCTCCAACAATTTCCTCCTCCTCCTCCTTGGTGTCTTCTGCTCCTGACATTTCTTCCGTGGAGCCTCCGTCGTCATCATCCGAGTGGAGAATTTCAGTCGCCATTGATTGTGTCGGCGACTGCCCCGAGTGGGGCTGCACGTCCTCGACGTGTGCTGCCTGCGAAGGCACGGCTGCAGCCTCGCTGCTCGTCGCCAAAATGTCTAAGGCGGAAGGCGAATGTATCCGAGCGGCATCCCCGTCGCTCGCTGGTTGATTGCCTACCGCATTCTCTCTGTCGCCGTCGTCCGTCGCCGAAGGCGTTTGAGCGGAGGGTGGCTGCGCGGGGTTGGATTGCGCATCGCGCATCGAGATTTCATCCCGCGGACAGTCACTCCGCTCCTCTGTCTGCTGCTCCCTTGATCGGTCCGTGGGGGCTGTGCTCGGCCCGTGCGCAGGCGCATTTGCCGGCGCCTTGTTCGCCGCAGGCGTAGCGCCGCGGACATCTATCGCCGAAGGCGACATGGCCGGGGGCCGCACGCCCGATGTTCCTTGGCCTATAGGCCCTACCGCCGAAGGCGCATCTATCGGCGGACTTCCCGCCGATGGTGCAGCCTCCGCACGCTCTCTGCTCGTATCTCCTCGGCTCGAAGGCCCTGGCGCCGAAGGCGCAAATTGCGGCGCGTGGTGCGCCGGAGGGTCTGGCCCCGTGGGCCGGTGTCTCGTAGGCGGTTCTTCCGCCGGCTCCTTCCCCTTCCTGCGTTGGAACGGGGGTGATTCTTGCCTGTGCATAGGCGGCACGTGCGGAGGTGTTCTGTGCACAGGTGACCTGTGCACAGGCGAGCGCCTGTGCACAGGCGGACTGCTCCTTCCCACGCGTAAGCGTAGATCCACGTCCACTTGTGTTCGCCGGTCCGCGGAGGCTCGTCCGTCCGCGGAGGTTCGCCTGTGCGCAAACGGAACATCTGTCGCATCGCACGTGGTAACTCCGGAGGCCCTTGGCCCGTAGGCGGCCTCTCTCCCGACGAGGTTGCAGCGTGGCCCGTTGCTCCTGCGGTCGTCCGCGCTTCCTCTCGCCTCTCTGGCGACGCACTTCCTATCTCCGTCGCAATCGTCGCCGTGTCTGCACTGTTAGCTGGTAACACCAGTCTGCGTGCCTTCTGCTTCGGCCGGCTGTATGGCTCGCACAGCGGCCGCGGTCGAATGGGAGCAGAGGGTTCTTGATGCTGCTCCTCTTCAGACTCTTCCCTCCATCGCCGCTTCCGCGGCACTCGCGCTGCAGGGGTGTGTCTCCCTTCGTCCCTCCGTCTTGATGGGGTAGAAGTCGGTGACTCCTCTGCATCAGTATCGACCTCGTTCTCCCGCACATACTTCCCAGGGTGGTCGATGGACAATGGCGGAAAATGTTCAAGCTCCGCCGCTGTCAAACAATTCCGCTGTCGATAAAAATTGATGAGGAAAGGAGAAAGATGGTTTAGAGTTCCCCCCTTCTCCTCAAACGCGTGCTGTCGCATCACCCTGTGCAGGATGCTCGCCCAGTGAATTGGAGTTCCCTCGATGACGCACTCCACAAAAGAGACCTGCCACAATGTGATGTAGCAGGCGCGGTGCGGCTGCAGTAATTGCATCAGCGCCGCGGACAGAGTCCGGCGAAATCGATCCTTGTAATCACGGGTCCTGTACCCATTCTTGGTAGACCTCCCGGTCTTGAACAGCTCCACAAATTGCGCCTCTTCTTGCTTGGTCACCTTGATGCTCTCACTGTCGAAAAGGAGATGCCCTGGCATGCCAGCACATCTTCCCAACGCCTGCGCCCAATCTTGGACTGTCCACCGGTCAACATGCGGACGCAATCCGCGCGAGGGTGGTCCCTGTGGCTCTAGCCACTCGCGCACCATATTCGCGCAGATGTAATTCCATCCCCATAGCAAGAAATCGAGCTTTCTTGCTATTAAGCGCTTTTCGAAAGCGCGCAGCCCGTTCTGCGGCAGGCGAAGTGGCACCATCCGCAATGTGCTCGGTCTCGTCATTGCGTTTCTGGGGTTCGCTCGCCCGCTCATTCTACTTCCGCACTGTCCGCGTTTCTTTCTCTCTCGGCAAACTCTAATCGCTCTCAATTCCAAATCACGCGCACTCACTTCTCCCTCAATCAACAAGAAATCTCCTGTGTGACGACGTCGAGAATGGTCCGCAGCCAGCAGATGGATGCGCGCAGCGCGCACTGCAACCTCCGGGCTGACTCTCACTCAGGTTTACCTCTGATGGCTTTGTGGTAGCGCATCATGGTTCTAGAAGACTAAGATTCATACTCTCACTCATGTCCCAAACACCTTCTCTTACAAACTCTCATGTATCACTCCAACTCACACACAACTCTCCTCACATCACCCTCTTCACATAAATGCAAACACACGTCGATACTCCAAGATACTCAAAAACTTCACTCCTTCATTACTGAAACAAGTCCTCACACATGACTCTCCAAACTTGCTTGAGAGGTGCTACTCTACCTCTCTATTTATACTACTTGAGAAGTTACCATAGTAACATGTGGTAATTTCTCCTAACTTACTTTTACCTAGGTAAGTTTGACTAACCTTCTCTACGTGGCAACATGCCATTGGCCTACCTAAACCTTCTAGAAGCTTCCGGAATCCAAGGTTGAGGTGGCGACATGCCATTGGAAGCTTTTAAACTTCTACAAGCTTCCTAGCCACTAAGTCAACATTAGACTTAGTCTAGCCAATCATCTTTCATACATTTAGTCAAACCAATCAAATCCAAGCTTCTAGTCAAATATCTAATCCCTTGGAATCTAGAACTTTTGTATAAGACAAAATAGAAGTGCTCACTCCTTGTAAAAGACAAAATAGAAGTGCTCACTCCATTCTTCTAGAACTCCGCTAATTACTCCGCCAACTATAGACATTGTAGCTAAACTTAGTCATGACTAGATAAACTTAGTTATAACTAACTAGTTTAGTCATAACTAGCTAGTCTTAGCTATGCCTTGGCTAATCATCCTTATTCCCTTGACCACTTCTAAGACTTAGTACATATGTGCAACACCCGGTCTTACATTTACCCCCGGACTAAGATTTCACTACGCCCTCGGAGTGAAAGAATCTGATCTTCGATGGAATAACTTCAACTTGTCGTGGTTGACTCGATCGAAGTGACGTCCTCCTAACTCCTTGATGTCATAAGTGAAATTTCCCCACACCTTCTCAACTATGAAAGGTCCAAAATACTTAGGAAGAAACTTTTTCCTAGCTCTCTTGTATCTAATTGCATCAAAGAGCATCACCCAATCACCTTCCTTGAACGGCTTCAAGTTCTGGTTTCCACTTCGTTTGTCGTGATACTTCTTCTGCAAGTGTTGAGCCCGCTCCACTCGTACCATGGCTAGTGCTCGAGCTTCCTCCAACTCCATCAATTGTTGTTGGCGAGACTTGATGGCTTCTGCTCCATTTGATTTCTTCAACCTTTGCGGGATTGTTGTGAATGTTGTCAAGTCAAACTGTATGGGAAGTTTTGACTCAACTCCATACACCATCCGAAAAGGTGAGTATCCAGTAGATGTCTTCCATGTTGTGCGATACTCCCATAAGATAGCATGGAGCCTCTTGTCCCAATTGTGTTTACTCCCGTCCATGTCTGCATCCTTGGCCAACATCATACACAAAGTGTAGTTGGTCCGCTCCGCCAACCCATTAGCGTTAGGTTTGTAGGAAGTGGTCACTCGAGCCTTGATGGAAAAGTGCTCCAACATGGCTTGAATCATACTTCCCACAAATTCTCCTCCTCTATCTGATACTAACTCCAATGGACAACCAAATCGAGTAATGATTCTCTCATATAAAAATCTACCAACCTCCTTCTCATTAGTAGATTTAAGTGGTCTTGCCTCTACCCACTTCGTAAGATAATCTGTAGCTATCACAATGAACTTATTCCCTCGAGGAGTAAGATTCAAAGGACCTACAAAATCTATTCCCCACTTTTCAAAAGGACCTAACACTGGTACAGAAATCATAGGAGGGGTTTTCATGGACTTTTTAGCAAAAGCTTGACACACATCACAACTTTTGCAATATTCCACACAATCCTTAAAAATACCCTTCCAATGATAACCAGCATCAAGAATTTTGAAGGCAGTTACCTTCCCCGCAAAATGTCCTCCACATACTGCACCATCATGAAACTCCTTCATGAGTTGTAATGCCTCTCCTCTCCCAACCGCCCTTCGTAGAAGTCCGTCAGCTCCTTGATGAAAAAGTACCTTCTCCATGATCATATATGGTTGACATCTCTTCACTAATGCATTTTTCTCCCTTTGATGCATTCCTTGAGAAAACTCTCCTTTAGAGATGAAATCCCAAATTTCCTTGTACTCCTCCGGTACTGTTGTCACCGTGTCCATGACTAGCAAGTCCTCATCCGGAAAGGTGTCATCTACTGACTGATCTCCTCCATCATCATATGCTCTCGACATCAAATCCGCATTAGCATGCTTCTTTCCAGGTCTATCCTCAATGGTATAATCAAACTCTGCTAGTAGTAGCTTCCATCTAGCTATCCTCCCTTCAGCATTAGGCTTGTTGAAAATGTATTTCAAAGCCTTATGATCAGTCACTATAGTGAATCTCCCACCCAACAAATAATGTCGAAACTTCTTAAGTGAGAAGATTACAGCTAACGCCTCTCTCTCTGTCACTGAGTAGTTCTTCTCCGCTTGAACCATTTGTCTACTAGCATAGGCAATTGGATGATCATGCTTTTCATCATCTAATTGACTCAAGGTGCATCCTACAGCAATATTTGATGCATCTGTGTAGAGAATGAAAGGTTTACCCCAATCCGGTTTCGCCAAAATTGGAGCCGTCACCAACGCCTTCTTGAGAACTTCGAACGCCGTCTTTGCAGCTTCATCCTTGAAAATGAGTTCGTACTCCACTCCCTTCTTCATGTAATTTGTCAAGGCATGAGCTTTGTTGGAGAAGGACAAGATGAACCGTCGATAGTACCCCACCATACCAAGGAATTGCCTCAACTTGGTTAAAGTCGCCGGAAAAGGTAACTCCATGATCCGTGTCACCTTCTCTGGGTCCACCGCTATACCATTCTTGGAGATGATATGCCCCAACAATAGGCCTTCCTCACATCCAAAAATGCATTTTTCTGGATTGAGTGAAGCCTTAGCTTCCTCCAGCCGTTGAAGTATTTTGATCAAATGATCAAAATGATCCGCTTTCCTCCCGTAAACACAAAAATCATCTATGAAATCCCTTACAAACTTTCCAATGAAAGGTTCAAACACTCTATTCATGAACCTTTGAAAAGTGGCAGGAGCATTACATAGACCAAACGGCATCACTCTAAAAGCGAAGGTTCCCCATGGAGTAGTAAAAGTTGTTTTGAGTTGGTCTTCTAAGGCAATTTGGATTTGGTTATAGCCACTATAACCATCTCCAAAACTATACCACTCATGGCCAGCAACCTCCTCTAGAATCTCATCTATGAAAGGCAAGGGATAGTAGTCTTTCTTTGTGACAGCATTCAACTTTTTGTAATCTACGCACACTCGTAGCTTACCATTCTTCTTCTTCACTATCACAATTGGAGACACCCATTCAGAATTTTCTACCTCGTAGATGAAGCCAGCCTCCTTGAGCTTGTCGATCTCCTCCTTCACCACAAGAGCCGTAGGCGGATTTATTCGGCGTTGCTTTTGCCGAATAGGACGAGCTTTCTCCTCCAACTCGATGCGATGAGTCTCCAACGTCACATGCTTAAGATCCTTGTAACTAAAGGCAAAAACATGAATATATTTGCGAAATATATCCAGAAACTTTGCCTTTTCCTCCTTGGTAACCTTGGGACCAAACCTGAGAGTGGACAGTCGTCGACACACCTCCTCTTCGCTCATCTCCACTTTGTCAGGATCTTTCTTCACTCCAGGCCTAGGCAACAACTCCATGGCAGCAATGACTTGTACTTGAACATTATCATCAGAAGAGTACTCCGATGATGTTTCTTGATCAGAAGTTGAGATGTCTGTGTCAACTTCTGAAAAGCTACCACTCTCTTCACTCTCAGATTCCCAATACTCGTCAGTTGGTCTATCTGAGTCAGTGGTGGATTCCCCTCCTCTCGTCAAAGGAACCTTAACTCGATGGTTCTTTGGGCCTATCCTCAAATAGCCCTTGTGCCATCGGTCCGTAGTCCTTACCGCCCTCAACCAAGGACGTCCCAACAGCAAGTCGTAGCTAGCTTCCTTGAGAATTTGGAAGGAAAGCAAAGTTTGCACTCCCCTCACACTAACCACAACTTTGTCTACCACCCCCAGTGGTCTTACCTTCTGTTTGTTGGCCATACCAACAATTATGCTAGAAGGTCTAGAAGGTTGCATACCCAACTTCTGCATCAACCTCTCAGACATGGCATTCACAGCCGATCCACCATCAACCAACACATCTGATACATCATGTCCATTGATCCTCACTTCGATCTTTGAAGCATGTGTACATACCTCCGAAGCAGCCGCATCCACCACCCCAACTCCCACATTGGTCATGTGAGCCTTCCCCTTAGATTTCCGCTTTTTGGTCCTTGTGGAGATAAGACCTCCTCTTAACTCCTTCCGAATGGCTGGATTCAAGGCAATCAGCTGACCAACTGTTATATTGGCCTTCTGATTTCCTACATCCTCCACCACGTCATACTTAGCTTGAGAAGATGAAATGGAAAAGTCATCCATGCCCAACTTCTTCCTTGGTACTCTTGGTTGACTCACTCCACTTGACCGTGTACTTCGACTTGGCGTGTCTTCCATGAAAATCGACTCGTCCGCAAATCGGGCCCGCTTCTTCTCATGAGCAAGGATATCCACTTTCGATTTTGAGCTCTCCCCTTTCTCAAAAGTGCATTGATGAGGGAATACATCAATGGATGCTACTCCCTTATCCTTGGCTTGTTGCGTGGCCGGTGCATTGTTGTTGTGCCGAACTCCATCATGTTGTCGAGGGTTAGGACAATTCCTCTGAAAATGAGGACCTCCACAAGAAAAGCAAGAAACCGCAAAGTTTCCTGAAGGTGGATTTCCTCTTGGAGGATAATTTCCATACCCCCTAGAGCCTCCTACTACGTTCTGATTCCTCTTCTCCCACAACTGTACTACATTGATCTTGAGATCTGCTAGAGTCTCCGTGATAGATTTCAACTCATTTTGAAAATCCACACTAGGATTCGCTATCGTGGATGAAGTAGAAGTGTTTGAAACAATAGACCTTCCTACAACCGGTGGAGCTACTTCTCTAGCCACCAAGCTAGAATCATCATCTTCTAAGCTCTCCTCCATTCTAATAGCAATTCGAATGGCTTCAGCCTTAGAAGAGGGCTTCTCGTATCTCACCTTACTTCGAATCTCTGGTCTCAAACCTCCAACGAAGTTCTTCATGAGCATCGCCCTTATCCCCACCATTGTAGCATCCACTTCGTCTCCGCCCTTCCTCAACACCACGTGGAATCTAGATTCCAACTTCTCGGTTCTCTCCACATAGGTCCTCACCTTCTCGTTCTCTCCTTGTTTCAAGAAGGTGACCTCACACATCAACTTTTCATAACTTTCACTGGGAAGAAAGTTTTCGATCAGGTTCTCCGTTAATGTCTCCCACGTGTCGTCCTCCGAATGCTCCCTCTTGTACTCCTTGTACCACTTGAGAGCAGAATCCTCCAAGAAATCCGGCAAAAGCATAGCCCACTCGTCTTTCTTCCTCTCATTGTTTCCTATGCAAGCCCTCTTGAAGTCCCTAACAAAAGCTTCTACATCCTCATTCTCCCTCCCATAAAATACCGGAAGCTTCCCCATTTCCAACTAATTTTTTTTTTTTTTTTTTTTTTTTCTTTTCTATTGGAAATTTATATGGGGCTTCCTAATACAATATAAACAACACTAACTCCATCCTTGAGTAATTCATCAAAGGAAACACAAAAGGAATTGGTTGTTCCAAGATAGCCAAAGCTCTCTCCTCTCCTAGGCATACGATGAGTCTTACCCTCATCATCATCTTCTCCATCATTCGAATGATGATCTCCATCTTCAGTTGGAGCTTGAACCCGCTGAGGTCACTTTCTCTGTTTCAGCACTTAGCTTGCCGTCAAACCCTTCCACAAGTGATTCCAGAAGTGCCTTCACTCCGCTGCATTCGTGTCCCGCTGGTAGCCCAATCACTCCGCAATTGTCACAGAAGGTGGCGCTTTGGGATTCATGTGGCGATGATGGTCCCAAGTGAAGTTTCAAATCTCCCAAGTTCCTCTTGCTCCTCAATCTTCTATCTTTGTTCCGCAGGGAACAATTGACAACCTTATGGCCCTCCTCTCCACAATAAAAACAAGTTTCACGTTTGACTCTTGGAGATTGACTCACTACTCTTTCTTCAAACTCCACCTTGAATTCTCTTGTATTGGAGTCTAAAGACACTATAACATCCAAGCCTTGAGGTACTTTGGATAACCTAACCTTCCAACCTTCTTGTTCACTCATTTTCCCATAAGGTAGAAACCACTCAAAAGACCTCTCCCAGAAACGCTATCTACTTGACGAAAACTGTGAATAAAGAAATCAAAAACTTTTGCTTTGTTATCTTGCTTTTGTACCCCCTCAACTTCAAATCAACATAACTTCGTCTCTAGACGTGATCTCTCAGTGAAATTTTGACTCAAACGTAGCTTATCTTCCAATACACACTCGTACGAAGTTTCAAAGCCTAAATTGAAATACAGAAAAAGTAATCAACTCTGTACAAACTTTCCAGAGAGCAGACTTTTGATACCCGTGAAAACCCACTCAACTTCTAACTCTCATATCTTTCTGTTAACACATGATCTGGACCTGAAACAAAAACGTAAATTTTCTCTATCTTTCACTCTAAAATCAATAAAAACTTTGAAGAATACCTTCAAAAATACTTTTCGGTGTCTAAGATCACTTTTCTCTCAAAAAGACATGTTTACGTGAACAAAACATACAAAATCACTTCTAGGCTATCATATGAGACTATGGGATAAACAAATGGAATTTCGCTCTCAAGCACACTCTCCGCTCTTTCATTCCCCAATGTTAACACCAAGTGATCCCTCATGGATACTTTCTCTCGAGCTAGAAATCGAATCCTAAACATTCCGCCTTCTAGATTGAGGTCCCGGCAACGGAACCATAAATGCAACCTCCGGGCTGACTCTCACTCAGGTTTACCTCTGATGGCTTTGTGGTAGCGCATCATGGTTCTAGAAGACTAAGATTCATACTCTCACTCATGTCCCAAACACCTTCTCTTACAAACTCTCATGTATCACTCCAACTCACACACAACTCTCCTCACATCACCCTCTTCACATAAATGCAAACACACGTCGATACTCCAAGATACTCAAAAACTTCACTCCTTCATTACTGAAACAAGTCCTCACACATGACTCTCCAAACTTGCTTGAGAGGTGCTACTCTACCTCTCTATTTATACTACTTGAGAAGTTACCATAGTAACATGTGGTAATTTCTCCTAACTTACTTTTACCTAGGTAAGTTTGACTAACCTTCTCTACGTGGCAACATGCCATTGGCCTACCTAAACCTTCTAGAAGCTTCCGGAATCCAAGGTTGAGGTGGCGACATGCCATTGGAAGCTTTTAAACTTCTACAAGCTTCCTAGCCACTAAGTAAACATTAGACTTAGTCTAGCCAATCATCTTTCATACATTTAGTCAAACCAATCAAATCCAAGCTTCTAGTCAAATATCTAATCCCTTGGAATCTAGAACTTTTGTATAAGACAAAATAGAAGTGCTCACTCCTTGTAAAAGACAAAATAGAAGTGCTCACTCCATTCTTCTAGAACTCCGCTAATTACTCCGCCAACTATAGACATTGTAGCTAAACTTAGTCATGACTAGATAAACTTAGTTATAACTAACTAGTTTAGTCATAACTAGCTAGTCTTAGCTATGCCTTGGCTAATCATCCTTATTCCCTTGACCACTTCTAAGACTTAGTACATATGTGCAACACCCGGTCTTACAGCACAAGAGATTGGAATCGCGAATTCAAGAATGGGACGTTCTCCGCCGCCCGGTCGAAGGTCATGGTCGGCTCTTGGTCGTGAAGAACGTCTCACTTGATGGCCGCGCCGGCTGTACGCTGGAACGGTCTTCGCTCTCACGCGCGGCTTCACGCTCCGCCGTCGTCGATTAAACTCTCACGCTCGAATTGGCGGATTTGAACTCCGCGAGCGTGTCACCCTGTGGACATGGGGGCGTAGCGCCGAAGGCGAGTTTTCCGCCTTGCGCG
The DNA here is from genome assembly GCA_037833965.1 of Marchantia polymorpha subsp. ruderalis. Taxonomy (NCBI): domain Eukaryota; kingdom Viridiplantae; phylum Streptophyta; class Marchantiopsida; order Marchantiales; family Marchantiaceae; genus Marchantia; species Marchantia polymorpha. The sequence goes on from AP031357.1 coordinate 4,773,669, forward strand.
GTACACTCGTTCGTACCGTCCCTCGGCCAATCTCCTTCTGCCTTGACGCGTGTGTCCGCATGTCGGACAAAAATTCAACTCCTGCCTGTGCGCAGGCAGGGGCCTCGGCGGATTCTCCGCCGGCGCGGAACTTGAACATCCTCCTGTGCACAGGCGTTCACCTGTGCGCAGGCGAATTCCGTCCGCGGCGCTGCGGTGGCGCGGAAGGCGTTGACCGTGGTCAGCCGTCTCCGTCCAGTCTGTCCGTTCCTTGTCTCTCCGTCGGCGCTTCCGCCACCGCAACTCCGTCCGTCCAAGAGCGCATCCACCCGTGCCGTCCGCACGGTCCGTACCTGTTGGATTACTCTGGCGGCTCTTCCGACGTACGCGGCGCTGCGCTGGCGCGGAAGGCGTCGTACACTTTCTACCTCACAAGGCGCATTTCTAGGGCCCAAGGCGGATTTTCCGCCGACGCCGAAGTGCCTGTGCACAGGCGAACGCCTGTGCGTAGGCGGACTTCGCGCCTTCCCTAACCCTATTTCGCCTGTGCACAGGCGAACGCCTTCGTCCGTGCATAGGACAAAACTTGATTCCCCCTTCCGCGTAGGCGGAATTCGCGCCGGTGGCGAACTCCTTCCGCCGTAGGCGACCGCCTCCGTTTCTTCCAGTAGCGATAACTCCCTAAGTCCTCGTCCGTTCCAAGCGTTCTTGGGCTCGTTAGAATCAGCGCGTCGAGCTCTTTCCAACGGGACCCTAACTTGGTCAAGGCGCCCGAGGGTTTACCTAATTACGGGGGTTTCCCCTACAGCCGCGGACGCAACCTCCGAAGGCGGGTTTTGCGCCTTGCGCCGTAGAGATCCTAACTGCGGAGCTCGCAGGGAGGGTGGTGCCTGTCCTTACTGCGGCACCCCAAATCCCAGATTCTACAAGATCCCTCGAGAATCCCCGCGATCTTCCGGATTCACTCTGTTTTGATGTACCGAAGGCTATTTACAATGCTGCCAGGGTACAGTTTTCCAAAAATGTTTTAATTTCCTCAAAATTGCCAAAAGTGGGGTACCACAACTACGCTATCCTATCTACTACTCGCAGCATCTGCGCGAAACCAAACTACTCTACTGCACTCGGCTGATCCGGTGCTGCGCCTCCTGCGCGCCGGACTGCTCCGCTTACTGTCTCTACCTTGCCAGTCTTCCGACCGGCTGCGTAACCCCAGGCGTCGGAGCGCTGTGGTGACTTCCGACTGTAAGTGCGCCATAGTGTCGCGCGCACCCGACAAGAAGGTTTCTAATTTTCTCGCCACTCGCCGCCGACTCCGACTGTCACCCTCCGTCAATGCCGCCGCCCGAAGCTCGAACTCCCTGAGTGTGATCCTCTCTTGAGCTGCCACCTCCCAATGGGCGTATCCTTTTAGACAACGAGTCACCTGTGTCGCCAACTCTCCTCGCGCCCTGCAGCTGCTCTCCACCTCTGCTAGCTGCATTTCTGCTTCCGCACGTTGTGCCCTCAAATCCGAGCACTCGGATTGCAAGTTGCGCAACAACTCCTCATCCTCCTTGCGGGCTCTTTGACTTCCTTCTAAGGCGCGCGTCTGGCGCGTAAGCTCGGCTGCTAGGACTTGGTTTTGTCTCCGCTCCTCCTGCAATTCCGACTCGATCTTTGCCCGTATTAGCTCGGCATCCGCCTGACTTTTCGTCGCCGCCTCCTCCCTCTGCTGCTGCAAGGCTTGGTATAGCTTCTGTGTGACCGCCAGGTGTTGTCGGAGGGCGGTGTTCCTATCCACATATACTCCGCACCTAGAGGCCCACTTTGCCACCTTGCTCCTCGTCCTTCGCCTGATAGTCTCCACATAAGACTGCGGTTTTAAAGCACTTGCGTATTTGGATGTCTTGCGATCCAGATATCGCAGGAGTGGAACTATCTGTTCGCACAGCACCCCTGTTGGCGTTTTCTGCACCGAATCCGCTTCCTGCTCTTCCGAGCTCGTCTCATCATCAGTCTCGAGGATTTCAGTCGCCACCGAATCCCTTGGCGACTCCCTGGAACTGTGGCGCGCAGCAGCTTCCGCTGCGACTGCTGCTCCACTGCCTGCTAAAATATCCAGGGCAGTGGGAGATCCCACTGCTTGAGCCCCTGTTCCGGCTCGATTGTCGGTTTCCCAAGGGGTCGACGCCGTAGTGACTCTTGTCACTCTTGCACCGCCCGCTTCTGCTGCTTGTCCTTCCGGCGCAATCTGCGCGGAAGGTGTCCTCGCTGAAGGTGCGTCCGCTGAAGGCGTTCGCACACTGGTCGTTGGCCCCATCCGTCTCGCAGTCGGCGAATCCGGCCGACTCTCTGTTGTCCGACTCGCAGTCGGCCGACCAGCAGTTGTCCGACTGGGAGTCGGATACACCCTGCGCGTCTTGACTCCACTTGGCCTGCTTGCTGGTGGCGTTTTCCCAGAAGTGCCTTCCGCCGAAGACGACCCTCTGAGGGTTGTTGGCTCGTCAGCCAAACTCTCTTCTGCTTCCGGCCTGCTGTCCGGTTCAACGCGCCGTTCAGTTGGCCTTCCTTCCGCTTGTCGGCCTTCAGTCATCCGACTCGCAGTCGGCCGACCGTCAGTCCGTCCATCCCCTCCCGAAGGCCGTGGTGCCTTCTGTGCAGAGGTATCTGCCGTCTTCCCTAGAATCTGAGCGATTATCTCCTCCTGTGTGAGATTCCGCCGGGTCGGAGTTCGCCCAGTCTCCTCAGTACCAGTTGGCATTTTGCGTGCCCTCTGTTTTGGTCGAATGTGAGGCTCGGGGGTGGGTCGACCACGAGTCGGCGCAGCTGGCACTTCCGGCTGCCTGTCCTCGGGTCTCTCATCCCACTTCCGCTTTCGCGGAATGCGCTCACTTCGACGTTCTTCTGCTGCTCTTGCTGGAGCCGGAGCCGGAGGCGTACTGGCAGGTTCCTCGTCCGGATCCGTGTCTACTTCGGCCTCCCTCGAATATCTACCTGGATAGTTCCGGGTCAGCTGCGGAAACCGTGTTTTCTCAGCATTTGTCAAACATCCCATCGCCCGATAAAACACGATCAAGTAAGGCGAGAGATGATTGAGGGTTCCTCCTTTCTCTTCTTGCGCATGTTGGCGCGTCACCTTCCACAGGAGCCGTGCCCAATGCACTGGAGCTCCTGACAACACTAGCTCCACAAATTCTACCTGCCAACCATGCATGTAAGCGGTCTTGGTCGGCTGCAATATCTGCAGCAATGCAGTCGCGACATTTCTCCGCAATCGATCTTTGTAATCCCGTGTCCGGAAACTGTTCTTGGGATGCCTGGCAACTTTGAAGAGCTCATTGTAAGAGACTTCTTCCTCCTGGGACACCTTCACGCTATTGGCCTCGAAGAGGAGGTCCCCTTCCTCGCCGGCACACCTGCCCAACACCTGCGCCCAGTTGCAAATGTCCCATCTCTCTGGGTGTGGGCGGAATACCCGCGAGAGGGCTTGTGTGCCTGCAGATACTCGCGCACCATCTCCGGACATGTCCAGTTCCACCCCCATAGGAGAAAATCGAGCTTCAGCCTTAGCAGCACATCTTGAAATGCGCGTAGACCGATCTGCGGCACCCTGTCTGGAGACACTCGCAGCTCGGGAACCTTCGACATTGCGTTGCCTGTACACACAAACGTTCTCCCTTTCGCTCGCTCTCTCACAATCGCCACTGCGCGTCGGCCGCTCAAGCACTGACTGCTCACTCTCTCTGCGCTCAAGCTCAAGATCGCTACTCGCAATTCTCTCCAAGGTCTGCCAAGATCCTTGCGCAACTCGTCTCCGCACTCTCTACTCTCACTGCAGGTCGCTCCGCTCTTGCGCGTAATCTTGGAAACTGGAAATCGCAAAATCAAGAATGAGAGAATGAGACTGGAGCGCAGTCTTTTCTTCTCCGATTTCAAGAACGTCCAACGTTCTTACTGGTTACAACGTACGCAGCCGGCTATACGGCTTAACGGTTCGCCCTTTGCATGCGCGAATTCACGTCTCCGCACTGCACGCATTCGCATGCGTAAATGTTGAATTCTCCCGCCGCCGCCACCACCTTCCGGACTCTAGTCCGCTGTAGGGTATACATCGGCCCTGTTGTCTTTTCCTAACCCGTCCCTCACCGGAGGCGTGTCGCCGCTGGTGCGTTCATTATCCGTCGGCGCCTTGCTGGAGGCGCACATCTAGTCGGAGCGAATTACGCCGGCGCGCAGTCGTACCGCTTATTTTGTCCTTTATGCCTCGTCCATTGCTGCCGGCGCATATCCGCCAGCGCAACTCATGCCAGCGCATCCGGCCGTCAGCGCCACGTCGGAGGCGTACATCCGACCGGTGCTTTCCTTCCATGAACAGCCGCCAAAGGCGCTTCCGACTCTGAGTTGGTTTCCTCCTATGAGCGCGTGATTCCGCCGAAGGCGCATCGCCGAGGGCGTACGGGAATCCTTTCCGGCTGTGAACCCTAGCGCGAACGGCGCATGTCCGGCTACGAGTTTTCCGACGCTCATAACTTCTCCGTCCCTGATCCATCTCCGACGCTCTTGGGCTCGTTAGAACAAGCGTCTCGAGCTCTTTCTAATGCGACTTCAACCAACTGGATCTACCGTGTATCCCGATCGTTATGAAGGTTTTCCCTTTCCGCGCTAGCGGCGCTTCGCCGAAGGCGCACTCATGGTCGGACGCCTTTAGAGGTCCGGGCCCTTCTCCTGACGTCTTTAGCAAAACCTCCTCCTGAGGTGTCTGCGCCGGAAGCGTAGCTTCCTTATACGCTGAAGGCGCGTGAGTAGAGACACCTCAGAAAAGGAGCTTTTGCCGAAGGCGCCGAAGACATTGGCGTTGGTACATCCGACTACGTGATTCTTTGTGTCCTCGTGACGATCTCATCAATTCACTCTATTTAACTGTAATAACCCACTAAAGGCTAAAACTGTAATATAGTGGTAGAAAGGTCGAACCCACAGGGACAGAGGAACACACAGGGTACAAAGTGTCACGTTTTAACAGACTATTGAGGAGTTTGAATTCTCAGGCGACTGTCACTCCCAGAAATACTGCAAGTGTCCACTCGGAGCGCACTCGGAGGTCGCACAGTGCAGCGTAACACACACACACACGCACACCTGAAACTACAGAAACACAACCCAGAGATCCGTTAGGACCTCTACTTCAAGATTTCAGGGGGAAAGTCTCTCACGAGCACACTCGGCAAAGCTGCGGGCAGTGACTCCCAACTCCGGCTTTTACAACGCTTCCACTAGCTTGCTGCTAGTGTAGGAAACCCGGTTTGGACTACCTACTTCGGATCGAAGTCACTCAGACGCGGTGAACAACACTCTCAACTCACAAAACGCGCAGAGAACACAGGTCCGCACTGAAGGACTCACTGAGAAACATTCCAGTAACACAACAACAGTCTATTGAAGAGTTTGAATTCTCAGGCACTTGTCATTCCCAGAAATACTACAGGGGTTACCCTCAAGGCACCTGTTGCAGCGTAACCTGAATTTACAACCAAGGCTTACACGAAGTAGCAAAACTTCACTTTGGCATTAAGGGGAAAAATCCCAAGGAGTACAATCAGAAAGAAACACTCGAAGGTGTAGGGGCGAAATTGTTCAAGTATCTAACTAGTCACTGGCTCTAAGCATCGGCAGTCACCCGCAGGTGCAGATCCGAACTACTCAAGTCTCTAACCAATGGACTAGCTCTGAACATTCGGCCGAAGGCCTTCAGCTACAAAATGCGGAACGCTAAGTTGTAACTCCTCGTGCGTGGTGACAGAACTCAAGGACACAAACACGCAAAGGAAATGGGTTCCTGATCTGCACTTCTGATGGGAAAGAACCCCAGGCAAAACGCCTGGAACTATTTTATACCTTCTAAATCCTACCTAACACTACACTGCACTACGCTACACGCCTGCACGGAACCACGCTACACTACACTCCGCGGAACCTGTACTACGTCTCCTGCGCGGCCGACTGCCGCGCACTAACTCTCTACCCTGCCAATCTTCCGCTCGACTGCGCAGTCCCAACCTCTGCAACGCCGTGGACACCTCCCCTTCGAGGGCGGACATGGTATCCCCCGTGCGAGCTGACATTGTTCCAACAACCGCGTCTGTCGCACGAGTTCCTCTGACAAAATCCGATTCTGGGCCTGCTCAGAAATGAGTGCTTCCTTGACCTTCACCTGCTCCTTGGTGAGCTCGCCCAGTGAATTGGAGTTCCCTCGATGACGCACTCCACAAAAGAGACCTGCCACAATGTGATGTAGCAGGCGCGGTGCGGCTGCAGTAATTGCATCAGCGCCGCGGACAAAGTCCGGCGAAATCGATCCTTGTAATCACGGGTCCTGTACCCATTCTTGGTAGACCTCCCGGTTTTGAACAGCTCCACAAATTGCGCCTCTTCTTGCTTGGTCACCTTGATGCTCTCACTGTCGAAAAGGAGATGCCCTGGCATGCCAGCACATCTTCCCAACGCCTGCGCTCAATCTTGGACTGTCCACCGGTCAACATGCGGACGCAATCCGCGCGAGGGTGGTCCCTGTGGCTCTAGCCACTCGCGCACCATATTCGCACAGATGTAATTCCATCCCCATAGCAAGAAATCGAGCTTTCTTGCTATTAAGCGCTCCTCAAAAGCGCGGAGCCCGTTCTGCGGTAGGCGAAGTGGCACCATCCGCAATCTGCTCGGTCTCGTCATTGCGTTCCTGGGGTTCGCTCGCCCGCTCATTCTACTTCCGCACCGCCCGGGTTTCTTTCTCTCTCGGCAAACTCTAATCGCCCTCAATTCCAAATCACGCGCACTCACTTCTCCCTCAATCAACAAGAAATCTCCTGTGCGACGACGTCGAGAGTGTTCCGCAGCCAGCAGATGGATGCGCGCAGCGCGCACAAGAGATTGGAATCGCGAATTCAAGAATGGGACGTTCTCCGCCGCCCGGTCGAAGGTCATGGTCGGCTCTTGGTCGTGAAGAACGTCTCACTTGATGGCCGCGCCGGCTGTACGCTGGAACGGTCTTCGCTCTCACGCGCGGCTTCACGCTCCGCCGTCGTCGATTAAACTCTCACGCTCGAATTGGCGGATTTGAACTCCGCGAGCGTATTACCCTGCGGACATGGGGGCGTAGCGCCGAAGGCGAGTTTTCCGCCTTGCGCGGTACACTTGTTCGTACCGCCCCTCGGCCAATCCCCCTCTGCCTTGACGCGTGTGTCCGCATGTCGGACAAAAATTCAACTCCTGCCTGTGCGCAGGCAGGAGCCTCGGCGGATTCTCCACCGGCGCGGAACTTGAACATCCTCCTGTGCACAGGCGTTCGCCTGTGCGCAGGCGCATTCCGTCCGCGGCGCTGCGCTGGCGCGGAAGGCGTTGACCGTGGTCAGCCGTCTCCGTCCAGTCTGTCCGTTCCTTGTCTCTCCGTCGGCGCTTCCGCCGCCGCAACTCCGTCCGTCCAAGAGCGCATCCACCCGTGCCGTCCGCATGGTCCGTACCGATTTGATTACTCTGGCGGCTCTTCCGTCGTACGCGGCGCTGCGCTGGCGCGGAAGGCGCCGTACACTTTCTACCTCACAAGGCGCATTTCTAGGGCCCAAGGCGGATTTTCCGCCGACGCCGAAGTGCCTGTGCACAGGCGAACGCCTGTGCGTAGGCGGACTTCGCGCCTTCCCTAACCCTACTTCGCCTGTGCACAGGCAAACGCCTTCGTCCGCGCATAGGACAAAACTTGATTCCCCCTTCCGCGTAGGCGGAATTCGCGCCGGTGGCGAACTCCTTCCGCCGTAGGCGACCGCCTCCGTTTCTTCCAATAGCGATAACTCCCTAAGTCCTCATCCGTTCCAAGCGTTCTTGGGCTCGTTGGAATCAGTGCGTCGAGCTCTTTCCAACGGGATCCCAACTTGGTCAAGGCGCCCGAGGGTTGACCTAACTATGGAGGGTTTCCCTACAGCCGCGGACGCAACCTCCGAAGGCGGGTTTTGCGCCTTGCGCCGTAGAGATCCTAACTGCAGAGCTCGCAGGGAGGGTGGTGCCTGTCCTTACTGCTGCACCCCAAATCCCAGATTCTACAAGATCCCTCGAGAATCCCCGCGATCTTCTGGATTCACTCTGTTTTGATGTATTGAAGGCTATTTACAATGCTGCCAGGGTACAGTTTTCCAAAAATGTTTTAATTTCCTCAAAATTGCCAAAAGTGGGGTACCACATGCCCCCCTCCTCAATTGTGAGCGCCCACGCGAACACTCACATGTGGTATTTCTTCAACCGCCACCCGTTCACTCGGGTGCCTAACAAATCGCCGGCCAGGTCCGCAAGTTGGATGGATCCATTCGGGAAGACTTCGACAACCCTGTAAGGTCCCATCCACCTTAGGTGCAGTTTGCCTGGGAATCTGGCATGCCTGCTGTCGTAGAGCAATGCCAAATCACCCGCCTGCTGTCGTAGAGCAATGCCAAATCACCCGCCTGCAGTAGTACCGGTTTGATCTTTTTATCGTATCTCTCCTTTCGGCGGAGCTGGATTTTCCTGGTGCGATCTTCGGCGTCTCGTCTCCTCTCATCCAGCAGCGTGACCTCCTGTAACCTGTAGAGCTGACTCTCCTCTGCGCCCATCCTCTGCAAATCCAACGTTCGTTGGGTGGGTACTTCAAATTCGATCGGGAGGATCGGGTGTTGCCCATACACCAGAAAGTATGGTGTCTGTTTGGTCGTGATCTTCTCAGCTGTCCGGTACGCCCATAGAGCGGCTGCTAGCTTCGTATCCCAGTCGTGAGCGTGATTCACCGTGACCTTGAGTAGTATTTTACACAGCAGACCATTGGACTTCTCTGTCAGTCCATTTGCCTTAGGATTGTATGGAGTAGTCTTCCGGTGCTTGATGTGGAAGTACCGTGTCAGATCTTCGATGATCTGATTCAGAAAATGCGTGCCCCGGTCGCTGACTAGCTCTAAGGGACATCCGTAGCGTGTGATGATCGACTCAAACAAGAATGCTGCCACTGTGGCAGCATCATCCCTTCTGGTGGCCCTGGCCTCTACCATTTTGGTGGCGTAGTCCGTTGCTACCAGAATGTAGCGCCTTCGTGTACTTCTAGTCACTGGTTGTATCGGCCCTACAAAGTCAATACCCCACTTTTCGAAGGGTGCTAGAGGCATGATGGGAGTCAGGGGCCAGCGTGTTGTAGGCGTCGGTCTCCCCGTCCTTTGGCAACTGTCGCACTTGCGAATGTAATCGAGAACATCCTTAAACATGGTCGGCCACCAATATCCCGCATTTAGGATCTTTGTGACCGTGTTCCTGGTGGCATAGTGTCCACCCGCCTCCTCAGTATGCATCGCACTCACTATTCTTGGTACCTCTGATTCCTCCAGGCATCTGCATAAGCGCTCATCTGCCATCTTCTTGAACAAAACCCCCTGCTGGAGTTGGTACGGGCCTGCCTTATGAATAAAGACAGTTCGCTGTTCCAAATCCATGTCTTCGGGACACTGGAGGGTTAGCAGATATCAATACAGGTCGGCATAGCGGGACTCATGTCCTGCAGACAACTGAAATAACTCTTCATCTGGAAAATCGTCCACCAATTCCTCCTCTGTCGGCTGGGTCCATAATCGGGACAAGTAATCCGCATTTTCGTGGTGCACCCCTTTCCTGGTCTGGACTGTGTAGGTGAACTCTTGTAGTAACAACACCCACCTGGCGATCCGACCGGATAGGTCGGCTTTCTTGACTAGGTGTTGCAATGCGTAGTGGTCCACATGGAACACAAACTCGTAGCAGATTAGGTAGTGACGGAACTTTTTACAGGAGTACACCATCCCCAACGCTTCTCTCTCCGTCGTGGTGTACTTCCGCTCTGCTAGAGACAACTGTCGGCTTGCGAAGTAGATCGGGTAGTCCTTTTTGTTGTCATCCTTTTGACTCAGTACTACACCGATGGCGAATGCCGAGGTGTCAACGTAAACATGGAATGGTCGATTCCAGTCTGGACTCCTTAGTACGGGAGCAGTCGTGAGTTTCGCTTTAAGAGTCTCAAATGCTGACTGCTAGTTCGCACCCCAAGCATAAGGCTCGTCCTTCTTCAACAACTTGGTCAGGTCCGCCGCCAGTATTGCATACAGGTGTATGAATCTTCGGTAGTAGCCCACATGACCCAGGAATGCTCGCAGCTCTCTTAGATTCGTGGGTGGCTCAAGCTCGAGTATAACCTTGACCTTCTCGATGTCCACCGCAATGCCGTCTGCCGAGACCCGATGACCCAACAAGATCCCACTAGTCATAAAGAAAAAGCACTTCTCGGGATGCAGTGATAAACTGCTCTCTCTACATTTATCGAAGGTCTGCTTCAAGTGACTTAGGTGTTCAGACCGCTTCCCAAAGACACAGAAGTCATCTATGAATATTTCCAGGAACTTCCTCAGTTGTTCCTGAAAGATATTGGTCATCATCCGTTGAAAGGTGGCAGGCGCGTTGCACAGACCGAAGGGCATCTTGTGGTATGCGTAAGTTCCCTAGTCGGTTGTGAACGTAGTTTTATCCTTGTCCTGTTCACGGATAGACACCTGATTGTTACCTGAGAACCCATCCAGGAAGCTATAACATTCATGTCCTGCGACATGGTCTAGAATGGCATCCGTGAATGGTAACGGGTGATGATCCTTGCGTGTTGCTGCATTCAACTTCCGGAAATCCTGACACACCCGTATCTTACCCGTCAACTTCTTGGGTACGATAACAATCGGCGACACCCACTCACTGCTGAGCACAGGGTAAATAATACCAGCGCTCAAGTACTTATCTATCTCCTCTTTAACTAGTAAGGAGTATTTTGGGTTGAGGCGATACTGGCGCTGTCGTATGGGTACTGAGCCGTCCAGTAAATCGATACGGTGTTCCCCATACCGTGCAGGTATCCCCTTCATGTCTTCGATCTTCCAGGCGAAGACGTCGACATAATGGCTAAGGAATGCCTGTACTTTCCTTAGCTCATCTCCTCTCACTGTGCTTGATACCTTCAAGCGCTTGCCGGGACTGAGTTGTACTTCGTGACAGTCACTAGGGTCGACAATGCCCTCGGTGTGACTCGTCTCACTCCTTCCCAGTCCCACAGTTAATTGCTATTCGTCTTCCGGCTGAATAGCTTCCGTCTCTTCTTCTTCTCCCACCGAACAGCAGGCAACGAATCCCACGAAGTAATCGGATTCGGTACCACTGGAATCCGATCGCGCGGTCGACTCACTGTCCTCGCCCGATGTGTAACCTGCACTTGTCGATGGGGTCTCTCCTTCGTGTCTGACCCTATTCCAGGGCACCGTAATGGTTTTGGTCGGTTCCGAAGGATGGGGAAACTTAAGGCGATGCCTTCGCCAATCACATCTGACTTGTGCGCCATATAGCCATGGTCGCCCGAGCAGAACGTCATAGCCCTGCTTCATCATCGGTTGAAGGATGATATACGTCAACCGAAAGTCCGCACCCCCGATGATTGTCTTGACATTGCGCAGCATACCTGCAGGCATTCTCCGCGTCTGATCCGCTAATCTCAACACACGCTTCGAGGGTTCGTATTGACTGAACCCCAAGGCTCTCGCTGTATCCTCCGTCATTATGTTGACTCCTGATCCAGAGTCGATTGGCACCCTGCGCACACAACACCCTGCTATTTCCACATCGATCTCTGGTGGCCCTTGGTCTTCGCTCTCCACTTGATATACTTGAGAGGATGTGGATGCGCGCGGCTTCCGCGGATGCCGTTGCGAAAGCATCAACATTCTCCGATACGTCTTATTGTCCTCCAAGAGCTGCTTGAACGTGATGTTCACTTTTCGACTCCCGAGATCTTCGACCAAGTCATAGTGGGCGCGTTGAGTCGCCGGGGTCGGCGACGCTCTGCGAGGTTCCACGGTGGCTGCCAACTTCGCCCCAATGGAGGATGTCAAGTCTGGCCGCGGCGGGTCCTTGTGAGTGCGGATCGCTTCCTTCAACAGGTTGGTTACCTCGTTGCGGATATCCGGAGCATAGTCCCGTTTCAGTAGGCGCACTGGCTCGTCCTCGACTGCTGTCTGGGGGCGCACTGCTGGTGCCTCTCGCGTAGCCGAAGACTTCCGAGCAGGTCGCAAGTCGGACTTGCTGGATATCTTCTCCTTCCCTTTTCCCGTCCGGTCGTCGGTTCTCCGTTCGTGCTTGCGAGTGTCACGCTCTTGCTCCTTCGATTTCTTGGAACTACGAGTTTCGACCCGTGCGCACATAACCTCTTCAGCCGGCCATTCTTCGTCTTCGCCATCCCCGTCTGAACCTACTTCGACCTGGTTAACTTGGACGTCCTCCTTGGCAGGAGTGTTCACAAATCGTACCGCTGGCCGAGGGACTGGTGGCTGATCACACTCTGGCGCAGTATGCCCGATCTTCTTGCAATTACTACATGTCGGAGCATAATCGTTTCGCCTTTTTGGATGGGGACACTGCGGTGAGAAGTGCCCAACTTCCCCGCAATTATAACAAGCTCGCGGCGGCGGTGGGTCAAACGTCCCTGGAGGTGCTCTCCGCCTCACGGGTACTGTAGTGGCCCGATCCACCGGAATATATCGTGGGACTTGCATTGCTGAAACTGCAGGAGGGGTAGGAACTGACTGGACGGCGTAGGCTGTCTCTTCGCTAGCCTCTCCATAGTACTGAGGGTGCTCTCCATAGTACGGTTGTGCCCACTCTACTGCGTTGACTGGATATGACGGACGGGTGGTAAGGCACTCGGTGTTTGCATGTCCCACCGCCCCGCACGTCGTACACCATAAGTTCGCTCGCACTCTCCCGGGTGATTTTCGGCGATCATGCCCGCCTACCACTTGAACCTTGAGATCGGCGAAGTCCTTCACAAGGGTCTCCATCTTCGAGGCTATATCTCCCGGCGCTCTGTCTGTAGTCACTCGTCGGATGCCCTTTTTCTTCGCTGACCCATGCTTCTTCCTCTTCTTCTCCTCCTCCGACGATGAGGTTTCCTCTTCTTCGGATGAGGAACGGTTCTCGTCCGAAGACGATTCCTCCGATGACGGAGTTGTACCTCTACGTCGTCTTCGCCCTCCCTTCGGTTTTCGCTCCTTCGACTCCCGTCTTTCTCTCCCTCTTCGGTTGAGGGTGGAAGTTTCGAAGGCTTCTGCCGACGCAATCACATCCTCAATAGTGTCGCACTTGCTGCGTCGGCAAAAAGTCTCCATCTCCCGAGTTAAACCGGTCACGTACCAATCCACAGCTTGTTGTACCGAGAAAGGGGACCCTGGTCCTGTTTTCGGTATTCTGTCAAGGAGGTCCAGAAATCTCTCAGTGTAGTCACGCAGACTCTCCTTCTTCTCTCGCTGCAAATTACGTAACTTTGTCAAAACCCGGCTGTCGTAGCCGAGCTCGCGGAAGCGGCGAAGGAACTTCTCCTTCAGCTGGGCCCATGTTGTCAACCCAGTCGGATCGATGCTCTCGTGATTGTACCAACTCCTCGCTTTCTTCCGCAGAAGGCTTGGAAAGATCCTTAATCGGTCGTCGTCTGCGATCTCGCGATTGGCAATAGACACCGATTCGAACAACTTGATGTATGAATCTGCATCGTCGTCATCCCCACTCCCTTTGTACTTCGGGTAGGAATGTTTAGTAATCGGCTGAGGTAGCCGCACATTGGCTTGTCCGTCCGCCATCGGTGTGTCTGTCGACGGTTCTCGGGCGGTCGGTTCTACTTCACGAGGCGGGTCCGTGCAAGGAATATCTAGCAGAACTGTAAGCACCAAGTTTGGTTCCGAGTCGCCGGGGGTAGGTTCCCCAAGGATGTCGGCCGAACTAGGCTTAGGTACTCTTTTTGGTGTTTTCTTGTTTTGACGCCGTGTCTCTTCCACGGCCTTCTCTGAATCTCGTCGGAACTTGCGGACAGCTCTAGCACTTAGGTTGCTCCCGCCAGCCCCAGTCGACATTCACCGAGCATGGCTGCTCGTAAAAACCCCGGTGTTGACGCAACTGTCCCCGGCAGCGGCGCCAAAAAGAAGTTGTCGGCTTCTTATGTAATAACCCACTAAAGGCTAAAACTGCAATATAGTGGTAGAAAGGTCGAACCCACAGGGACAGAGGAACACACAGGGTACAAAGTGTCACGTTTTAACAGACTATTGAGGAGTTTGAATTCTCAGGCGACTGTCACTCCCAGAAATACTGCAAGTGTCCACTCGGAGCGCACTCGGAGGTCGCACAGTGCAGCGTAACACACACACACACACACACACCTGAAACTACAGAAACACAACCCAGAGATCCGTTAGGACCTCTACTTCAAGATTTCAGGGGGAAAGTCTCTCACGAGCACACTCGGCAAAGCTGCGGGCAGTGACTCCCAACTCCGGCTTTTACAACGCTTCCACTAGCTTGCTGCTAGTGTAGGAAACCCGGTTTGGACTACCTACTTCGGATCGAAGTCACTCAGACGCGGTGAACAACACTCTCAACTCACAAAACGCGCAGAGAACACAGGTCCGCACTGAAGGACTCACTGAGAAACATTCCAGTAACACAACAACAGTCTATTGAAGAGTTTGAATTCTCAGGCACTTGTCATTCCCAGAAATACTACAGGGGTTACCCTCAAGGCACCTGCTGCAGCATAACATGAATTTACAATCAAGGCTTACACGAAGTAGCAAAACTTCACTTTGGCATTAAGGGGAAAAATCCCAAGGAGTACAATCAGAAAGAAACACTCGAAGGTGTAGGGGCGAAATTGTTCAAGTATCTAACTAGTCACTGGCTCTGAGCATCGGCAGTCACCCGCAGGTGCAGATCCGAACTACTCAAGTCTCTAACCAATGGACTAGCTCTGAACATTCGGCCGAAGGCCTTCAGCTACAAAATGCGGAACGCTAAGTTGTAACTCCTCGTGCGTGGTGACAGAACTCAAGGACACAAACACGCAAAGGAAATGGGTTCCTGATCTGCACTTCTGATGGGAAAGAACCCCAGGCAAAACGCCTGGAACTATTTTATACCTTCTAAATCCTACCTAACACTACACTGCACTACGCTACACGCCTGCACGGAACCACGCTACACTACACTCCGCGGAACCTGTACTACGTCTCCTGCGCGGCCGACTGCCGCGCACTAACTCTCTACCCTGCCAATCTTCCGCTCGACTGCGCAGTCCCAACCTCTGCAACGCCGCGGACACCTCCCCTTCGAGGGCGGACATGGTATCCTGTGCCTTCGACAGAAAGGCATCGAGCTTCTTCGCTACCTTCCGCCGACTCCTACTGTCGCCTGACAACAACCCGGCTGCGCGCAATTCAAACTCACGCAGTGTGAGTTTCTCCTGCGCCTTCACTTCCCAGTGGGCGTAGCCCTTGAGACAGTGGGCGACTCGCCTCGCCGTCTCCACCTTCGCGCGATCCGCCTCCTTCCTGCGATCCTCTTCAATTATCACTAATTGCGATTCGGCTTCAGCACGTTGCGCTCTCAATTCGCCACACTCTGACTGTAACCTGCGGATTAACTCTTCATCCGCCTGCCGTGCGAGCTGACATTGTTCCAACAACCGCGTCTGTCGCACGAGTTCCTCTGACAAAATCCGATTCTGGGCCTGCTCAGAAATGAGTGCTTCCTTGACCTTCACCTGCTCCTTGGTGAGCTCGCCCAGTGAATTGGAGTTCCCTCGATGACGCACTCCACAAAAGAGACCTGCCACAATGTGATGTAGCAGGCGCGGTGCGGCTGCAGTAATTGCATCAGCGCCGCGGACAAAGTCCGGCGAAATCGATCCTTGTAATCACGGGTCCTGTACCCATTCTTGGTAGACCTCCCGGTTTTGAACAGCTCCACAAATTGCGCCTCTTCTTGCTTGGTCACCTTGATGCTCTCACTGTCGAAAAGGAGATGCCCTGGCATGCCAGCACATCTTCCCAACGCCTGCGCCCAATCTTGGACTGTCCACCGGTCAACATGCGGACGCAATCCGCGCGAGGGTGGTCCCTGTGGCTCTAGCCACTCGCGCACCATATTCGCACAGATGTAATTCCATCCCCATAGCAAGAAATCGAGCTTTCTTGCTATTAAGCGCTCCTCAAAAGCGCGCAGCCCGTTCTGCGGTAGGCGAAGTGGCACCATCCGCAATCTGCTCGGTCTCGTCATTGCGTTCCTGGGGTTCGCTCGCCCGCTCATTCTACTTCCGCACCGCCCGGGTTTCTTTCTCTCTCGGCAAACTCTAATCGCCCTCAATTCCAAATCACGCGCACTCACTTCTCCCTCAATCAACAAGAAATCTCCTGTGCGACGACGTCGAGAGTGTTCCGCAGCCAGCAGATGGATGCGCGCAGCGCGCACAAGAGATTGGAATCGCGAATTCAAGAATGGGACGTTCTCCGCCGCCCGGTCGAAGGTCATGGTCGGCTCTTGGTCGTGAAGAACGTCTCACTTGATGGCCGCGCCGGCTGTACGCTGGAACGGTCTTCGCTCTCACGCGCGGCTTCACGCTCCGCCGTCGTCGATTAAACTCTCACGCTCGAATTGGCGGATTTGAACTCCGCGAGCGTATTACCCTGCGGACATGGGGGCGTAGCGCCGAAGGCGAGTTTTCCGCCTTGCGCGGTACACTTGTTCGTACCGCCCCTCGGCCAATCCCCCTCTGCCTTGACGCGTGTGTTCGCATGTCGGACAAAAATTCAACTCCTGCCTGTGCGCAGGCAGGAGCCTCGGCGGATTCTCCGCCGGCGCGGAACTTGAACATCCTCCTGTGCACAGGCGTTCGCCTGTGCGCAGGCGCATTCCGTCCGCGGCGCTGCGCTGGCGCGGAAGGCGTTGACTGTGGTCAGCCGTCTCCGTCCAGTCTGTCCGTTCCTTGTCTCTCCGTCGGCGCTTCCGCCGCCGCAACTCCGTCCGTCCAAGAGCGCATCCACCCGTGCCGTCCGCATGGTCCGTACCGATTTGATTACTCTGGCGGCTCTTCCGTCGTACGCGGCGCTGCGCTGGCGCGGAAGGCGCCGTACACTTTCTACCTCACAAGGCGCATTTCTAGGGCCCAAGGCGGATTTTCCGCCGACGCCGAAGTGCCTGTGCACAGGCGAACGCCTGTGCGTAGGCGGACTTCGCGCCTTCCCTAACCCTACTTCGCCTGTGCACAGGCGAACGCCTTCGTCCGCGCATAGGACAAAACTTGATTCCCCCTTCCGCGTAGGCGGAATTCGCGCCGGTGGCGAACTCCTTCCGCCGTAGGCGACTGCCTCCGTTTCTTCCAATAGCGATAACTCCCTAAGTCCTCATCCGTTCCAAGCGTTCTTGGGCTCGTTGGAATCAGTGCGTCGAGCTCTTTCCAACAGGATCCCAACTTGGTCAAGGCGCCCGAGGGTTGACCTAACTATGGAGGGTTTCCCTACAGCCGCGGACGCAACCTCCGAAGGCGGGTTTTGCGCCTTGCGCCGTAGAGATCCTAACTGCAGAGCTCGCAGGGAGGGTGGTGCCTGTCCTTACTGCTGCACCCCAAATCCCAGATTCTACAAGATCCCTCGAGAATCCCCGCGATCTTCCGGATTCACTCTGTTTTGATGTACCGAAGGCTATTTACAATGCTGCCAGGGTACAGTTTTCCAAAAATGTTTTAATTTCCTCAAAATTGCCAAAAGTGGGGTACCACATTAACGTACCCTTTTCTAACTACAAACACTGCTTCGGTACTAGTTTTCTAAAATTGTTTAAATTCTGCAAAAAAAACAAAAAGTGTGTTACCACAATCATGAGAAGAAGGGACTGAATTCTGGATAGGAAACAAATTTAAAAGGTACAAATAGTCAAACTCATGAGTTTCAGTTTGCAGTTACTCAGGATAAATAAATCAATGAAGAGTGTACTGTAAGTTCTGAAAGTCGAGTGATGAAAGTGCGAAGAGCTGAAATTCCATCCATGTCATCCTCACCTAACGAAGCCTAGAAATCTTCACTGTAGGCATCTGATAACAGCCGATACTCATGTCCCATGAACGTGGGGTTTTTTCAAGGATGCACAACAATTGACGATGGCTAACGTAAGCGACCTTAGCACTAATATTTTACAAAAGCCTAGGATTGTGTCGTTGGGACTGATGAACTATGAACAGAATACAATGTCATTCCCACTTCTCCAGAACATCATCCTCAGCATAAACTAGACTTTCAGTCGCCATGAGTGGGTGGGTACACATACATCAGAATATACTTTCTGTATTTTTCAAAGGGACTGCAGAGATAGCTGGAGTAAGTTCATTAGTTATCTGCTTCTAGAGTCAAGCATGAAGTTCGTGCCTTTCTGAGGACCAATTCCACTCAAAAAACGAATATGCCCTACAAATTTTAATACTAAAGCTTCTCACTTTTTCATTCAGGTCTTCCAGTGCAGATATATCCACGTAAGGTAGGATTCTCCTCGTTCGCTCTACACTAATTGCAGACACGAATACACCGGATCCTCCAAGCTTATATTCTGACCTTTTCATTGATGATGACTTTTCCTCCTTCGGTAGTCCGAGGAAGTCAACCGGTCGACTGCTCATCACCCTATAAATACATCACGAGAGCTTTGCTGGAAGTAGAAGTCGCATCACACTATCAAACCATCACGAGATCTTTGCTGGAAGCAAGCATTCCAATTCTTCATCTCGCGGAGCTCCCACCTGGTACTCAGAAAGCTTTTGAATGCAGGTAATCGACGTTGGTCTCAATGGTCTTGCATTCTAATCTTCAATATGTTTGTAAATAGAGTGATGTTTTCCTTGCATGGAAGAGAGCATGTACTTCGAAGCCGACCGAAAATCTCCAAATGTGTAGATACGTGTTTAATTCTTACATAGTTATTCCCGTCTCTGCAGGGATCAAAGATGTATACGAAGGTAATACGAGTGGCAACAATCCTACTACTGCTTTTCCACCTGAGCTCAGCGGAACAATGTGGACGACAAGCAGGAAATGCAGTGTGTCCTAACAACCTGTGCTGTAGTCAGTATGGCTGGTGTGGATCCACATCAGAGTACTGTGGAACCGGCTGCCAAAGCGGACCATGCTCTGGTAGCGGCACTCCCAGCACTCCCAGTGGGTCGAAGACCGGGGAAGTTTCATATTACACAGCTCCATTTGTTCGTAAGTACCTTCCGCTTCCCGTTCCTGGGCCGTCTGAGTGGGTGCATTAGTCCGATGGAATTCTATGAATACGGATGTCCAGATTGTGGTCAGGATCGAAGTCCATGTAACCGATGACCTTAAGATATACAATGATTTGGGTTAACCCTGTAAAATGGTTGTTAGCTGACGGAGTTTACATCTACGAAACATATTCGGGATGGAGGTTGTCTTGAGTTGTGATCACAATTCCAGACAACCTCCATCCTTGGAGTTTTCTTTTAAGCTTACCTCAGAAGAAAAGTTATTTCTATTTAAAATTTTTCTTTTGAATCACAGATCACGCATAGTCACCCACGCGCTGCAATCCTGGCAAAGCAAAATATTTCGTCCGCGTTTTCACAATTCCTGCTAGTAAATGAGTGTTCATGTCCTCGGCAGAACATGTCATTTCGGATTTTATTGATTCATCCTTGCACGAGTTCCACTTGAATCAAGTCGAAATGAATATACTTGCACCAATCTCAGCCTACGAGCCTGAACATGTTTGATTGTTGCTTGCAGCTTCGGCTTGTTTTGGAGACGATGCAGGTCAGTTTCCCTCCAACAATTTCTTTGCTGCGGGTGGTGACGGAGCACCCAATATCTGGAACAATCGTGCAAACTGTGGCAAATGGTTCAGGATCCAATGCACAGGCAATGGCTGCACTAGCTCAGCGACCATCTCTGTTAAAATAGTGGATCGTTGTCCTAATGGATGCGTAGGTGGGCGAGCATTTGATTTATCTGACACAGCGTTCAGAGCCATAGCAAACACAGACGTTGGACATGTCACTGTCAACTATTCCGGTCCATATGATAACGCCTAGTAACAGATCGCCCATAAAGTGATCGGCTGGACATCTTCTTGATAAGTGGAAGCTGAAATGAAGATTTGTAATGGTTCTTCCTCAACTTCCTCAACTTCAATGTTCTTCTTTGTAATTGGCAAATAAATTGTCTACCTTGTTGAAATAAAAGGTTGGTTCGAGTTAGGCTGTGTCTCATGCAACTCAAACTCTTCAATCTACGGATATATTTAAATACTTCAATCATCCTTCATCAAATTTATGTTCTATTTGCCATCAAATTTGATGGCAAGTAGAAAATGATTAAAACTCTCGTTCATCATATTCGTTTCAACACTGACAAGTTTATTGAAAAAAAGTCCCCTTTGGGGAAAATTAGGAAAGCAATAATGAATGTCTCTCTGAACTGGATGAAGAAACAGTTCATGGACAAACAACTCAAACTCATTCTCCTCAGATAATCGAAGCGAATTCCACTTTTCATGAGGCACCTGTGAAATTGTTAAGCGTCGCCATGGAATGCTTGTGTACGAACTGGAATTCCATAGCTGGAAGCATCAAAACAACTGTGAAGAAGCTGAGCATCTGAAAAACATGTACTTTGAATGTAGTCATCTGACAACTACGAATACAACCATGATCGGTCTATCATGGTCGGATGATAATGATGATCGGTGACCGTGACATTTCTTATCTTTCTTATCTTTATCCCCTTATCTGAAATTGCTGAAGCATTGGTCATCGACAGTGAACCTATGATTCTTGTCTTGGTGATTTCTATACAGTGTTATTAAAGAAATTAGTGTACTAAGTTATTCTCAAAGTTATGTCCCCATACTATCATGTCAAACATTTTTGTGTCAGTCACTAGCATTCATAGACAACACCACAATTTCAGCTCCTGGGACAGATTTAACAGCTAAAACTGGTAGATGGAAGAAAGTTAGTTGCAAGAGAGACTGAACTCGAGCCAACCCACAGTACTGGAAAAATTAGGTTATTTATTTACTGTCGATCCAAGAAGCTGCACGGGTCGAAACAGTAGAATTCCTGGATAAGGAGGAAGTTGAGAAGATATTGCTAATTTCCAAAACAGATTCCACTTAAGAAGATGTCCAGACGTTCAGATACACGAGGGACGTTCCACTTTAAGGGCGTTCTGTTACTACGGGCTGTCATAGGGACCGGAATAGAAGACATTGACATGTCCAGCGTCTGTATTCGCTATGGCACTAAACGCTGTGTTGGACAAATCAAATGCTCGCCCACCTACACATCCATTAGGGCACCGATCCACTATCTTGATAAGGATGGTAGCTGAGCTGATGCAGCCACTGCCTGTACATTGGATCTTGAACCATTTGCCACAGTTTGCACCGTTGTTCCAGATATTGGGTGCTCCGTCGCCTCCCGCAGCGAAGAAATTATTGGAAGGAAATTGACCTGGATCGCTTTCAAAACAAGCAGAAGCTGCGTGCAACGACCAAACAGATTCAGCCTCGCATGCTGAAGTTAGTGCAAGTATTACGACGACATGAGTCAAGTGGAGTTTTTGCAAGGATAAATTAAGACTAAACTTATTTCATGAAATGTGAAAGTTGAGGAAGACAATACCATGCATGTTTTAGCAGGCATTATGAGTAAGCGGACGAATTTATTTTCATTCCCATTATCGCAGCAAGTTGGAGACTAAGCGTGGTCTGTCAATGACTAGGTAATATGTAAATGTATGAAAAAAAATCTTCAAGTTTGATCAGACTTCCAGACAATCTCCATCCTGAATGTGGTTAATAGGTATAAATTCCGTCAGCTAGCACCGAGTATACAGATTTTACCCAAACTATTTTGGATTTGAGGTCATTCGATTTCGTGGAGTTTGATCCTGACCACAATCTGGAGTTCCATATTCAGACAATTTGATCAGACTAACGCCATTACTCAGAAGGCCCAGGAGTGGGAAGCGGAAGGTACTTACGAACAAAAGGCGCTGTATAATATGAAACTTCCCCGAACAGCGTGCCAGTGGGAGTGCTGGGAGAGCCGCCACCAGAGCATGGTCCGCTTTGGCAGTTGGTTCCACAGTAGTCTGATGTGGATCCACACCAGCCATACTGACTGCAGCAAAGGTTGTCAGGACACACTGCATTTCCTGCTTGTTGTCCACATTGTTCCGCTGCACTTTGGTGGGAAAAGAGGAGTAACATTGCTGCCACTGCCAGCTTCGTACACATCTTTGATCTCTGCAGAGACAGGAATAACTATGTAAGGCATATTCACGTACGTCACATATGAAGATTTTCGCCTGCTTCTCTGTATATGCTTTCTCCAATTCAAGGGATCGATTACTCTTATTACAAACATTATCGTGATGAGCATGCAAAAGCATTGAGAGAAATGCCGATTACCTGCATTCTAAAGCTTTATAAGCACCGGGAGGGACTTCTGCCAGATGAAGAATGAGATTGCTTACTTCTAGCAAAGCTCGCGTGTTGAATTTATAGGGAAAGGAGAAGCGACCGTCTGAGTGATTCGGACTCCAGAAGTAACAAAAGTCATCATCGATGACAAAGTTCATAGTAAAGCCTTGGAGGATACGGTTTGTTTGTCTAAACAAATTTAGTGTAGATCAAGGTCATAGTCTATTCACATGACTTTGTCACGTTACGTGACGATCCCTGAAATGGACAACTCAAATGAAAATATCATAAGCTTCAGTATTTCAGATAGTAGAGCATATTCGCCTTAGGAAAATGGAATAGGCCGTCATATACGGCACGAACTTCACCCTTGACTCCAGAAGCAGATAACTCATGCAATCACACCAGCTGTGCTTGCAGTAGTTTTGACGAAAGCGGGCAATGGTTACTGTTGTGTGCATACATGGTCGTGGCGACTCCAAGTCTAATTTATAGTTTTTCGCATTAGAGTAGGTAACTGTGCTCAGAAGTGGGAATGACAATTGTGTTCTTTTCCTAAATCACCAATCCCAAACATACAATACTAGGCCCAAGCTCAGATAATAATGCTGCAGATCGCATACGTAAGTCATCGTAAAATTTTGTGGATTTTTTATATAAAGGCACGTCCATGGGTCATGAGTATATCCAATTCGGTATTATTAGATGTCAACAGTATAGATTTCTGGGCAATGGCCCGGCTGGATGTTTACGATCGGGTTGAAGCTCTTCGCATTTTGAGGACTCTTCCATATGTTACAGTATATTCCGAAATATTAATATTATCTACAGATATTAAGAACTGATACTATCATTTCATATTTTAGTGGGGAGCTTCATTCATTGAAGATTTGTTTCGTTGTTCTTCCAATCCAAGGCACATCGGAATCCCTTATTCTCATCACCAGCCCATGGAAGTAGATGGGTGTTAATTTCGCGTGACAATAGTGAAGAGAACGTCTTGTTATGCTCGCTTAAAACTTAACAATGAGGTCATAGAGAAACAATGAGTTCCATCCTAAGCTTCTTAAGATCTGAATAGCGCTTGCTTTCAAGAACTGAAGCTTGATAGAAGCACAATTTATCTTCCGAGGGAGAAAAGAAGTATTTTGAGAGGCTAGCAGTCGGAATTCGACAACAGTTGAGACGAAGACCTTTTTTTTTGGACCAACTGTATCTTATGCATTGCGACTTTGGCTACAGGAGTCTACGGGGCATCAACTACTAAGTTGAAACTTCGAGCGAAGGTATACCTTCAGCATTTACCATAAAGTCAAATTTGCCTGCTCATTTCGAAGAGCCAAGCCCTAAATCCTTCAAGAGTCTGGTAAATAGGAATATTCAAGAAATATCGTGAACAGATTGTGATCAGAATCAAAGTCCATGAAACCGATGGCCTTAAGATTTACAATGATTTGGGTAAACCCTGTAAATTGGTTGTTAGCTGATGGAGTTCACAAACCTAAACCATATTCGGGATAGATGTTGTCTGGATTTGCGATCACAATTCCAGACAACCTCCATCCTTGGAGTTTTCCTTCAACAGGAAACTACTAACAGAAAACTACACCCTTCTGTTACAACGGAGAATTCCATCCTTGGATTTTTCCCTAGTAACAGAACGCCCTTAAAGTGGAAGGTTTCTCGTGTATCTAATCGTCTTGACATCTTCTTCTTAAGTGGAATCTGTAATGAAAATTAGCAATATCTGCCTCAACTTTCTCCTTGGATAAGAGGAACTATACTGTTTCGACACGTGCAACTTCTTGAATCGACAGTAAATAAATTATCTACTATTTCCAGTATTGAGGGTTGGCTCGAGGTCAGTCTCTCCTGCAACTGATTTTCTTCCATCTACCAGTTTGACTGTTGAACCTGTGCCAGAAGCTGAGATTGTGGTGTTGTCTACGAATACTAGTGACGGACACAAAAATGTGTGACATAGTAATATTGGGACATAACTGTGAGAATAACTTACTACACATTATTCTTGATAATACTGTATATGTATCACCAAGATAGAGATATATGTGGACTGTCGAATACCAATGCTTCAGCGTTTTCAAAGGAATTAAGGCAAAAGTTAAGGAACTTCACGGTCACCGATCTTCATTCGACCACGACAGACGAATCATAGTTCTATTGGTAGTTGTCAGATGACTACAGTCAAAATACGTGTTTTGCAGATGCTTAGGTTCTTCTCAATTATTTTAAAGTTTACAGCTATGGAAGTCCAGTTCAAACATAAGCATTCCATGGCGACACTTAACTGTTTCACAGCGGCCTAATGAAAAGTGGAATACGCTTCGATAATCTTGAAAGTATGAGTTTGACTTGTTTGTCCATCAACTGTTTCTTCATCCAGTTCAGGAAGACATTCATTGAAGCTTCTTCCTCCTCCTCCTAAGCCACCCTGTGGACATAGATGGCTTTCAGGCCCGCCGTTCTACCATCATCAGACCATCCTGTTGTTTTGCTCCCATAGAGTTGACACCCAGTTGAAGTCCTAGAGCAATGGAGTTTCCAGATCGGAGCTGAGGTTTTATAAGATTTATACATTGAATACTGCTGCTAAGGGCTATAACGTCAGGCTAGCTGAAATTTCCAGCCGACGGGCATTGAAAGCTTGTTGAGAGGCTGGCACGTACAGTCAGAAGAGTTCAGACGAAGATCTTCCGAACGGAGAATTTGGTGATCTGTTTATGTGGTCTTTGGCTTCAGGAGTGGATAAAGTGAGCATCAACCCTTCAAATTGAAATTTGTTGATTTTCTTTCATGGAAATTGAATGTCTTTTGAGAGGCTGGCAGTAAGTGCTGGAAGATAGTTCAGAACACGTTCCTATCTGGGAGAAGTCTGTGTAGCGGAATAATATGTATGTGAATGTTGCCTACAGGATCTTTACAACGCCAGCGACAGGAGCCCAAAGTGAGAAAATCTAAAGAAGGTGAATCTAAGAATAGCTTCATGTGACCATCGTTTGTCATTTTGAAGAGTCGCACCCGAGGATTGATGAAATTGTGCGGACTGTTTGATCTGATATCTTGGTTTTGTCATAACATCCCAAACGAGCGATTTTCTAAACCGGAAAAATCTTGCTTGTCTTGATTCATGTTTGAAAAGACCTGAAACCATTTCAGAGAAAACGATCAATTAATGACAACACTTGGTAGTGTTGAATTATGTATGGAAAGAGACATGTTTCCCGATCCCAAAAAGGGAATTTCAGTAACATTACTCTGTGAGCCAAACCTTCCCATCCTTTAGCGTTTGTAATCCAGGTGGGGGTTCAAGCTCCCATAATCTTACTTCTCTGATCTCAAGACGTGTGCTCTAGGTGTATTCAAGACAACAAGATCATAAACACTTGCTCTTCCATAGACAAATTGTCCAGAACTAAAATTAACGACTTGCTGTCTGCTATTTCACAAGAGCAGCAGACAAGCTCTTTGTAACATAAAGATCTAACCCAACTCTGGGTGATTTAAGAGAAATCACCCAGAGTTTTTTTCAATACTACAGCCGTTATGGGCTTATCCTAGAATGAATGTCACATCTCGGACACACTGCCTCGGACAAGTCAGGTGACACATTGGCGGTACAAGGTGACACCCTTCCTAACAGCAATCTTCACGGCCAGGGAACACAATTCTACTCTCAACACTTCGTTCGATTCTTCCTCTTAGTGATCAACTCACTCTCAGCCCGGCGATCCCTTCGGCCCTCTCCCACACCCTTACAGCAGGTATGCACACTGCCGCCGTCCCTCGACAGCCCCAGACCCCACTAGATTTCTCTCTCAGATTTGACTCTCAGATTTCAGTGTCAGATTTCACTTCAATTTCAGCTCCCACTCTCAGATCCTTCACTTTTATTTCAGCTCCCACTCACAGATCCTTCACTTCAATTTCAGCTCCCACTCAATGATCTTTCACTTCGATTTCAGCTCCCACTCACAGATCCTTCACTTTTATTTCAGCTCCCATTCACAGATTCGACACTTCGATCTCAGACCCCGATTGAATTTCACTTAGATTCGACTCTCCACCCTCGAGAATTCGCTCCCTCCTCCTTAGAATTCTCAACACTCCCCTCCTAATTCTCACCACGTTTCTCCAAATATGACTCACATCCACACTCTATCCCTACCACCAATCCCACATGCGCCTCCACATCATGGCACCCCTCCAGATCTCTGTCACCAGGCCGAAATTCCCTCCCAAGTTCAAGGGCTGAGACACCCACTCACCCACGTGTCTCCTCCTTCCGTCCTTCGTCCGTTCCTTCACATTGGGCCTGCGCCGAAGGCGCTTGACCCGAAGTCCGTTGAGCCGAAGGCTGTGAGCCTAAACTCCCCACCCTTCAGCGTTTGTAGTCCAGGTAGGGGTTCGAGCTCCCATAATCTAACTTCTCTGATCTCAACCATGTGGTCAAAGTGTATTCAAGACAATGAGATCATAAACACTTGCTCTTTCACAGACAAATTATCCAAAACTGAAAATAATAACTTGCTGTCTGCTATCTCCACAAGAGCAGCAGACAAGCTCTTTGTTACATAAAGATCTAACCCAACTCTGGGTGACTTTCTCAATACCACAATCGCTGTGGTCTATCCTAGCTCCGAGTTCCACTCCCAATTCCTACTCAGATTTCAGTGTCGATTTCTCAGCATCCACCTTCAGACCCCACCAGATTCCTCTCTCAGATTCAACTCTCCCTTTTCAGTTTCAAATTCAGATCGTTACTGTCAGATTTCAGTCTCAAATTTCGCTTCACTCACAGCTATCATTCTCAGGTCTTCCACTCTGATCTCGGATCCCACTCACAGATTACACTTCAATCTCAGATTCCACTCACGGATTACACTTCAATTTCAAATCCCACTCTCAGATCTTCCACTCGGATTTCAGTTCCCACTCACAGATTACACTTCAACCTCAGATCCCACTCACGGATTACACCTCAATTTCAGATCCCACTCTCAGATCTTCCACTCGGATTTCAGCTCCCACTCACAGATTACACTTCAATCTCAGATCCCACTCACGGATTACACTTCAATTTCAGATCCTACATTTCAGATCTTCCACTTGGATTTCAGCTCCCACTCACAGATTACACTTCAATCTCAGATCCCACTCACGGATTACACTTCAATTTCAGATCCCACTCTCAGATCTTCCACTTGGATTTCAGCTCCCACTCAAAGATTACACTTCAATCTCAGATCCCACTCTCAGATCTTCCACTCTGATTTCAGATCCTGACTCACAGATTTTCCACTTCAGATACAACTCTCCACCCACGAGAGGTTGCTTCCTCCTACTTCGAACTCTCCACACTCCCTTCCTAATCCTCACCACTTCCCTGCGAAAATCACTCACATCCACACCCTATCCTGCGACCAATCCCACCAGCGTCTCCACACAATGGCACACCACACAATCTCAATCCCCAGGCCGAAAATTCCTCTCCAACGTTCAAGGGCCGAGTCATCCACAGCCCGCGTGAATGCCGTTCCCGCGATGATGGGCAACGGCCTGGCTCCCATGTGCAACTTCATGCCCGGCCGCTGCCACACCTGTACAGTCTTTATTCATGATCACGTCGACATCCGCCGTCCGAATTGTCTTCCGCACCGCCGAAGGCAATTTCGGACACTGCTTGGCAATCCCCCCCACGAAGACACTCTTCCGCACCTTTGCCTATCTATAACAGTCACCCCGACACCCATAACTCACGGACCCCTTCTTCATTTGAAACGTTCTTGGGCTCATTGGAACAAGCGTGTTGTGCTCTTTCCAACGAGCCCCTAACTAAGTCAAACCGATAAGAATTGAGAAAGTTTTACTCTTCCGCCGAAAGCGTTTGCCTATCCGCAGGCGTTCGCGTCCTACCCACAGGCCGCCTACCCGCAGACGTCCGCCTATCCGCAGGCGTCCGCGTCCTACCCGCAGGCCTCCTATCCCCAGGCGTCCGCCTATCCGCAGGCGTCTGCGTCCTACCCGCAGGCCGCCTATCCGCAGGCGTCCGCCTATCCGCAGGCCGCCTTGGGCCGAAGGCCCCTCTAACTGTTAACGCCGAAGGCCCCTCTATATGTTAACGCCAAAGGCCCCTCGTCTAACCATGACAGCCAACTTCGACGCTCATAAATCAGTGATGACGGATCCGTTTCAAGAGATCTTGGTCTCGTTGGAACCACCGCGTCGAGTTCTTTCCAACGAGACCCGAATCAAGTCAAACCGCTAAGAATTAAAAAAGATATGCTGGTTTTACTGTTTCGCCGAAGACCTGCAACCGCCGAAGGCGTACGTTCGCGCATAGGACAAAAGTTACACTCCCTTCCGCGTAGGCGGAATTCCCAGCGGAGGCGAACTCCTTCCGCCGAAGGCGAACGTCTATGTATCTTCCGATAGTCATAACTCCCTAAGTTCTCATCCGTTCGAAGCGTTCTTAGGCTCGTTAGAACGAACGTGTCGAGCCCTTTCCAACCAGACCCTAAGCAATGCAAACCGTTAAAAATTGAAAACGTTATCACGATTTTACCCTTCCGCCGAAGACGTTTGCCTGTGCGCAGGCCGCCTACGCGCAGGCGTCCGCGTCCTACACGCAAGCCGTCTATGCGCAACCCGCCGAGGCCCTCCATATCAGAAACCTCCGCCGCTCCTTACTCGGTGATGCCTCATCCGTTTCAAGAGTTCTTGGTTTGGTTGGAACGAGCGTCGCGAGCTCTTTTCAACAAGACTCTAATTGAGTCAAGGCGTCACACATTGAAAACGTTATGAGAGTTTCACTCCTTTGCCGAAGGCCTTTTCCTGAAGGGACTTCACCGAAGGCACTTCGCCGAAGACCTTGCCCCGAAGGCCTCCTTCCGCACCTCTTGCCCCCTAACCATCACACCAACTCCTAATCTTACAGAAACTTTTAGAAAACCCCAAGCATAATTTTGCAAGTGCTTAAATCCAAACTTTTAACTCTCATAAGGGTAAAAATACATGTGAGCACAGTTTTGTGCTCACACCCGGTACAACGTAGGAAGGGGAAGGAGCCGGCGGAAGATCCGCCTTTGGCTCAAGGGCCTTTGGGGCAAGGCCCTCCGGCGGAAAGAGCGCCGAGATTTGAGCCTTCGGCGCCATGGCCTTCGAGCCAACGAGTTACAAGCAGGGAGCCGGCGGAAGCCGCACCTTCGGCGGAGAATCCGCCGGAAGATGCGCCTTCGGCGGAAGGGCCTTCGGGCAAAGGGACATCGGGCGGGCGGCCTTCGGCCCTATCGCCTTCGGCACTGCGCCTTCGGCGGATGAAGCGCCGGGATTTGCGCCTACGCGTAGGCCGGACGCATCCCTCGCGCAGAACCTAAGGGGGGAGCAGGACCTAACGGAGGAGCGGATCGTCTGTCCGCAGGATGAGATTCGTGCGCGCGATGCACAATTACACCCCGCGCAGACACATTCCGCACGATCGCCTCCGGCGGTAGACGCCGGCGGCGAAGAAGTTACGATCGACGCACGACAAGCGGACGATGGGGATGTGGCACGGCCGCATTCACCCACCACCTTGGACATTTTAGCAGGGAGCAGCGAGGCTGCAGGAGCGCCATCGGTGGCAAAACACGCAGACCACTCGCAGCCCCACTCAGGCCAGTCGCCGACGCAATCAATGGCGACCGAAATCCTCCCTTCGGAGGATGATGAAGAAGGAGGATCCACGGAATCAGTGTCAGGATCGGGATCCACCGAGGAGGAGGAGGAAAAATTAGTTGGTGCGCCGGCGGCGGCGCTCTGTGAGCAAGTAGTCAATCTTGTAATAACCCACCAAAGGCTAAAACTGCAGTATGGTGGTAAAAAGATCGAACCCACAGGGACAAAGGCAACACACACAGTAAAAAATGTCACGTTTAACAGACTTTTGTAGAGTTTGAATTCTCAGGCGACTGTCACTCCCAGAAATACTGCAGTGCTCGACTCGGAGGCTCGACTCGGAGGAGGATCTCGACTCGGAGGATGCTCGGAGTATGCACAGTACAGCGTAGTCACTCAACACCCACACACACACACCTGAAACTGGCAAAAGCACAACTCGGAGGTCGGTCAGGACCTCCGCTTCGGATTTCAGGGGGAAAGTGTCTCAAAAGTTCACTCAGAGGTTCTGCAGGTAGTGACTCCCACTCCGGCTTTTACTGCCCTTCCGCCAGGAACTAGCGTAGGGAACCCGGACTGGATTTCCCACTTTGGAACGAAGCCCCTTCATACGCCGTGGACGTCACCCTCGACTCACACCAAACGCAGGGAGTACAGGCCCGACTGAGAACTTAACTGAGACACAATCCAGTAACACACACACACAATCTGAATTGCAAACCAAGGCTTACACGAAGTAATAAAACTTCACTTTGGCATTCAGGGGAAACTTCCCGTAGGAGTACAATCAAGATATGTCACTCGAAGGAGTAAGGGGGAACTGTTCAAGTCTCTAACTCGCAACCGGCTCTGAGCATCAGAAATCACCCGCAGGTACAGATCCGCACTACTCAAGTCTCTAACCGGGTACTAGCTCTGAACATTCAGCCGAAGGCCTTCAACTACAACATACGGTAACTTCGCTATGCTGCAGCTTCTCTACGTGGTGCCAGGACCAAAATGCACAAACACGCCAAGAAAGTGAGTACCTGATCTGCACTTCCGAAACTGGAAGAGTCCCAAGGCAAAACGCCTTGATCTACTTTATACCCTCAAAGGTCCTAACTAACACTACGCTATCCTATCTACTACTCGCAGCACTTGCACGAAACCAAACTACACTACTGCACTCTGCAGATCCGGTGCTGCGCCTCCTGCGCGCCGGACTGCCTCGCTCTCTATCTCTACCTTGCCAATCTTCCGACCGGCTGCACAACCCCAGACGCCAGAGGGCTGCAGTCACTTCCGACTCTAAGTGCGCCATAGTGTCGCGCGCACCCGACCAGAAGGATTCTAATTTCCTCGCTACTCGCCGCCGACTCCGACTGTCACCCTCCGTCAATGCCGCCGCCCGAAGCTCGAACTCCCTGAGTGTGATCTTCTCTTGAGCTGCCACCTCCCAATGGGCGTATCCTTTTAGACAGTGAGTCACCCGCGTCGCCAACTCTTCTCGCGCCCGGCAGCTGCCTTCCACCTCTGCTAGCTGCATTTCCGCATCTGCGCGCTGCGCCCTCAAATCCGCGCACTCGGATTGCAAGTTGCGCAACAACTCCTCATCCTCCTTGCGTGTACTTTGACTTTCTTCTAAGGCGCGCTTCTGGCGCGCAAGCTCTTCTGCTAAGATGCGGTTTTGTCTCCGCTCTTCCTGCAATTCCGACTCGATCTTTGCCCGTATTAGCTCGGCATCCGCCTGGTTTTTCGTCGCCGCATCCTCCCTCTGCTGCTGCAAGGTTTGGTATAGCTTCTGTGTGACCGCCAGGTGTTGTCGGAGGGTAGCGTTCCTATCCTGCAATGTTTGGCACCTAGAGGCCCAAATGGCCAACTTGCTCCTCGTCCTGCGCTTGACAGTCTCCACGTAAGACTGCGGTCTTCCGGTACCCGAGTACTTGGATGTCTTGCGATCCAGATATCGCAGGAGTGGAACTATCTGCTCGCACAACACCCCTGTTGGCGTTTTCTACACAGAGTCCGCTTCCTGCTCTTCCGAGCTCGTCTCATCCTCCGTTTCGAGGATTTCAGTCGCCAACGAATCCCTTGGCGACTCCCTGGAACTGTGGCGCGCAGCAGCTTCCGCCGCGACTGCCGCTCCACTCCCTGCTAAAATATCCAAGGCAGTGGGGGATCCCACTGCTTGAGCCCCTGTTCCGGCTCGATCTTCGGTATCCGAAGGGGTCGACGCCGCAGTGACTTTTGTCACCTTTGCACCGCCCGCTTCTGCTGCCTGCCCTTCCGGCGCGATTTGCGCGGAAGGTGTCTTCGCTGGAGGTGCGTCCGCCGGAGGCGTCCGCACACTGGTCGCCGGCCCTGTCCGTCTCGCAGTCGGCGAATCTGGCCGACTCTCTGTTGACCGACTCGCAGTCGGCCGACTAGCAGTTGTCCGACTGGCAGTCGGATACACCCTGCGCGTCTTCACTCCACTTGGCCTGCTTGCTGGCGGCGTTTTCCCAGAAGTGCCTTCCGCCGAAGACGACCTTCTGAGGGTTGTTGGCTCGTCAGCCAAACTCTCTTCTGCTTCCGGCCTGCTGTCCGGTTCAACGCGCCGCTCCGTCGGCCTTCCTTCCGTTTGTCGACCTTCAGTCGCCAGACTCGTAGTCGGCCGACTGTCAGTCCGTCCATCTTCTACCGAAGGCATTGGTGCCTTCTGCGCAGAGGTATTTGTCGACTTCCCCAGAATCTGCGCGATTATCTCCTCCTGCGTGGGATTCCGCCGGACCGGAGTACGCCCGGTCTCCTCAGTACTAGTTGGCATTTTGCGTGCCCTCTGTTTTGGTCGGCTGTGAGGCTCGTTGGTTGGCCGACTACGAGTCGGCGCAGCTGGCGCTTCCGGCTGCCTGTCTTCAGGTCTCTCATCCCACTTCCGCTTTCGCGGAACGCGCTCACTTTGACGTTCTTCTGCTGCTCTTGCTGGGGGCGGAGCCGGAGGCGGCCTAGCAGGTGCCTCGTCCGGATCCGTGTCTACTTCGGCCTCCCTCGAGTATCTACCTGGATAGCTCCGGGTCAGCAGCGGAAACCGTGTCCGCTCTGAATTTGTCAAACATCCCATCGCCCGATAAAACACAATCAGGTAAGGCGAAAGATGATTGAGGGTTCCCCCTCTCTCTTCTTGCGCATGTTGGCGCGTCACCTTCCACAGGAGCCGTGCCCAATGCACTGGAGCTCCTGACAACACTAGCTCCACAAATCCTACTTGCCAACCATGCATGTAAGCGGTCTTGGTCGGCTGCAATATCTGCAGCAATGCAGTCGCGACATTTCTCCGCAATCGATCTTTGTAATCCCGTGTCCGGAAACCGGTCTTGGGATGCCTGGCAACTTTGAACAGCTCATTGTAGGAGATTTCTTCCTCCTGGGACACCTTCACGCTATCGGCCTCGAAGAGGAGATACCCTTCCTCGCCAGCACACCTGCCCAACACCTGCGCCCAATCACAAATGTCCCACCTCTCTGGATGTGGACGGAATCCGCGTGAGGGCTTGTGTCTCTCCTACAGATACTCGCGCACCATCTCCGGACATGTCCAGTTCCATCCCCACAGGAGGAAATCGAGCTTCAGCCCTATCAGCACATCTTGGAATGCGCGTAGACCGATCTGCGGCACCCTGAGTGGAGACACTCGCAGCTGGGGGACCTTCGACATTGTGTTTCCTGCACACACAAACGTTCTCCCTTCCGCTCGCTCTCTCACAATCGCCGCTGAGCGTCGGCCGCTCAAGTACTGACTGCTGTCTCTCTCTCTTCTCTCGCGCTCAAGTTCGCTACTCGCAAATTCTCTCCAAGGTCTGTCAAGATCCTTGTGCAACTCGTCTCCGCACTCTCCCCTCTCACGGCAGGTCTCTCCGCCCTTGCGCGAATTCTTGGAAGCTAGAAATCGCAAAATCAAGAATGAGAGAATGAGACTGGAGAGCAGTCTTTTCTTCTTCGAATTCAAGATCGTCCAACGTTCTTACTGGTTACAATTTACGCAGCCAGCTATACGGCCTAACGGTTCGCCCTTGCATGCTCGAATTCACGTCTCTGCACTGCGTGCATTCGCATGCGTGAATGTCGAATTCTCCCGCCGCCACCGTCTTCCGGACTCGAGTTCGCCGCAGTGTATACGTCGGCTATGTTGTCTTTTCCTAATCCGTCCATCACCGGAGGCGTGTCGCCGCTGGCGTGTTCCTTATCCGTCGGCGCCTTGCTGGAGGCGCACATCCAGTCGGCGCGAATTACGCCGGCGTGTATTCGTACCGCTTGTTTTGTCCGTTCTGCCTCGTCCATTGCTGACGGCGCATATCCCGCCGGCGCAAATCATGCCAGCGCATCCGCCTATCAGCGCCACGTCGGAGGCGTACGTCCGGCCGGCGCTTTTCTTCCGTTGCGCAGCCGCCAAAGGCGCTTCCGACTCTGAGTTGATTTCCTCCCATGAGCGCGTGATTCCGCCGAAGGCGTACGAGAGTCCTTTCCGACTGTGAACCCTAGCGCGAACGGCGCATGTCCGGCTACAAGTTTTCCGATGCTCCTAACTTCTTTGTCCCTGATCCATCTCCGACGCTCTTGGGCTCGTTAGAACGAGCGTCCCGAGCTCTTTCTAATGCAACTTCAACCAACTGGAACTACTGTGTATTCCGATCGTTATGAAGGTTTCCCTTTCCGCGCTAACGGCGCATCGCCGAAGGCGCACTCATGGTCGGAAGCCTTCAGAGGTCCGTGCCGTTCTTCTGACGTCTTTAGCAAAATCTCCTCCGGAGGTGTCTGCGCCGGAAGCGTAGCTTCCGTAAACGCTGGAAGCGCGTGAGTAGAGACACCTCAGAAAAGGAGCTTTTCCCGAAGGCGTCAAAGACATTTGGCGCTGGTACATCCGACTTCGCGATTCTTCGTGACCTCGTGACGATCTCCTCAATCCACTCTATTTAACGTACCCTTTTCTAACTACAGACACTGCTTCGGTACTAGTTTTCTAAAATTGTTTAAATTCTGCAAAAAAAACAAAAAGTGTGTTACCACACCTCTGCTGAGATATTTGGATCGCAAGATGGAGAAATACGCGGATCCTCGCCAGCCTGGGTCCTACGTCGAGTTAGTGCGCAGGCGAACTCGCACTAAAGTCCACACCAGCAAGTTGCTAGCTCGGGTGAACCGAGAACTTAAGGAACTGCGAGAGAAGCATCAATGCTTGTGGGGTCAGTACAATCTCAATCAGAAATTGTACAAACACTACGACAAGGTGAAGGATGGGAGACTGGAAGAGCTCACCAAGGAGCAGGTGAAGGTCACGGAAGCACTGATTTCTGAGAAGACTCAGAATCAGGTTTTGTTAGAGGAGCTCGTGCGACAGACGCGGTTGTTAGAACAGTGTCAGCTCGCGCGACAGGCGGATGAGGAATTAATCCGCAGGCTGCAATTCGAGTGCGGAGAATTGAGAGCACAGCGTGCGGAGGCCGAATCGCAGTTGGTAGTAATTGAAGACGATCGCCGACGAGAGGCAGATCGCACGAAGGAAGAGATGGCGAGGCGAGTCACCCACTGTCTCAAGGGCTACGCCCACTGGGAAGTGGCGGCGCAGGAGAGACTCACATTGCGTGAGTTAGAGCTTCGTGCAGCCGGGTTGTTGACGGGTGACAGTCGGAGTCGGCGGCGAGAAGCGAAGAAGTTAGATTCTTTTCTATCGAAGGCGCGAGACACCATGGCCACCCTTGAGACGGAGGTTTCCGCGGTCTTGCAGCGTTTGGGACTGCGCAGTCGAGCTGAGGACTGGCAGGGTAGAGAGTTAGTGTGCGGTAGTCCGTCGCGCAGGAGGCGAAGCAAAGGTTCCGCGGAGTGTAGTGTAGCGTTGTTCCGTGCCGGCGTGTAGCGTAGTGCAATGTAGTGCTAGTTAGGACTTAGAAGGTATAAAGTAGTTCAAGGCGTCTTGCCTTGGGATCTTTCCCAACATCGGAAGTGCAAATCAGGAGCTCATTTTCTTTGCGTGTTTGTGTCGTTAATTCTGTCACCACGCAAGAGGAGCTACAACTTGGCGTTCCGCATTTTGTAGCTGAAGGCCTTCGGCCGAATGTTCAGAGCTAGTACATTGGTTAGAGACTTGAGTAGCTCGGATCTACACCTACGGGTGATTGCCGATGCTTAGAGCAATGACTAGTTAGATACTTGAACATTTTCCCCCTTACACCTTTGAGTGGTTGAATCTGATTGTACTCCTTCGGGATTTTTCCCCTGAATGCCAAAGTGAAGTTTTGCGACTTCGTGTAAGCCTTGGTTGTAAATTCAGGTTACGCTGCAGCAAGTGCCTTCAGGGTAATCCCTGTAGTATTTCTGGGAATGACAAGTGCCTAAGAATTCAAACTCTTCAATAGACTGTTGTGGTGTGTTACTGGAATGTTTCTCAGTGAGTCCTTCTGTGCGGACCTGTGTTCTCTGCGCGTTTTGTGAGTTGAGAGTGTTGTTCACCGCGTATGAGTGACTTCGATCCGAGGTAGGAAGTCCAAACCGGGTTCCCTACGCTAGCAGACAACTAGTGGAAGGGTTGTAAAAGCCGGAGTTGGGAGTCACTACCTGCAGCTTCGCTGAGTGCACTCGCGAGAGACTTTCCCCATGAAATCTTGAGTAGAGGTCCTTACGGATCTCTGGGTTGTGTTTCTGTAGTTTCAGGTGTGTGTGTGTTACGCTGCACTGTGCGACCTCCGAGTGAGCTCCGAGTGGACACTTGCAGTATTTCTGGGAGTAACAGTCGCCTGAGAATTCAAACTCCTCGATAGTCTGTTAAACGTGAGACTTTGTACCCTGTGTGTTCCTCTGTCCCTGTGGGTTTGACCTTTCTACCACTATATTGCAGTTTTAGCCTTTAGTGGATTATTACAATAAATGAAGAGATTATGTTAAAGTATATTTTGACAGAGATATATAGAAAAAATTAAAGATTCTAGATTCATAGAGAGCTAAAAAAAGATAGCTCTAAATAAGCTACATAAGCTA
Source organism: Marchantia polymorpha subsp. ruderalis (assembly GCA_037833965.1). Taxonomy (NCBI): domain Eukaryota; kingdom Viridiplantae; phylum Streptophyta; class Marchantiopsida; order Marchantiales; family Marchantiaceae; genus Marchantia; species Marchantia polymorpha. The sequence continues at coordinate 4,810,677 of AP031357.1, forward strand.
CATTTGAGATAAACTTGAATGATAATCTAGTTGTATGTACTAGTTTAAAGATCATGTAAATATCACATTTTCATAATTTAGCTTACAATATAATCTGATTCAATTCATGAAAAACATGTACACAATTCAAAATTGTCAAAAAACAATTTTAATCTTTTCCAATTACAAATTATATTCACAAATTAATTTATGTATAAATATAAATATAAATATATATATAAGAAGTTGTTGATTATATAAAATTAAGCCTCAAATTTAAAAGATGTATCTTATAAATCGTAAATTATCACATAATGAATAGCTTAAATTTTATTTTTTGCACTCAGAATTTTAAATTTTAATCTTCCTAACAAGAAACATATAAAAGTACAACTATCAAATATTTTAAAAAAAATTTGTTTGTTATCTGTATAAGAATTTTGATATTGATGAAATATTTTAAAATGTTATGCATTTCAAATATACAAACAGTTTGACGCAATTTTGTATCTAAAGATTTAAGAAAATGAAGATTTTGATTCATTATTTGGGAAATAACATGAAAAAGTATCATTTTTTGCATAGTTCTGATATATTGTAATTAGAAAAGATGTTAATGTATTGAATGGTTGTTTTTTTATTTGTACAATATTTAAATAAGTTTTTTTGGTTGAATTCAACCAGAATTTTAATATTCAGAATTTTCATCATATTGTTCAATCTTAAATAATTTGAAAGTAGAATGACAACATAAACCTCCCATTATTTGCAATATTTTGATTTTTCTTAACAGTATTAAAATTTCTCTAATTGATCTTAATATGGATCTTTCACTTCTTCCATCTTTTGCATGATAAGAAAATTATTCTTCTGCAATATTCTTATCAGTTTGAGTGTTTACATCACCTTCATGCATGAGTTATTTTTATCAAGGTTAATTTTGCTCCCATTTGTATACTTTCAACTTCTCATTCAAATTATTTACACTTGTTGAGACTCTTTAATCTATAATGCGGAATACATTCAATAAATGTGATCCTTTTACTCATGAAGTTGTATCTCATAACCTGTATTAAGCTTTTCAACCAATTGAAATTTGAATTTTTTACTTCTTTACTCATCCATCTCTTATAGAGAATCCCCTTGCCATGCGAAAATTACCTATCTTAAGTTTTGTAATCTTTGTAATTTTTCAAGTCTTTTATTATCGCTTTTGCACTGCTGATCTATTTTATATTTTTTAATCGAAAGAAATATAAAAAACAGAATAGAAGATAGTGAAATAGCTACTCTAGCTACAACGCCACTGGGCATTGTTTGATTTGTTATAATGTATCCTTGAGTCACATAGTTTCTTGCTCAAAGTTGATATTAACATTTACACTGCCTCTGAATGAAAATTTTTGATACAATTTCAAATCAGTATATTAACAAATTTTTTGAAGCAATGTTTAGATTAGGAAAACTATGTTGTATGAGTTTAAACTTTCATGTCCTAACTGCATGCACAAATTTGAAGAAATCTACTTAACAAAGTTCTGTTTATACATCAATGAATGTTTACATGAATGTTATTTATTATTCATGAAAACATACATGTAGGAAGACAGATTTGTCTTTATTATCTAGACAAGATTTTTTCTACGCGCCTATAAAATGTGGTTCACGAGTGAGCCAATTTTCCACTCAAGTTCACTTTTCAACAAGCAAAAGAATGTCATCATTTCCGCTATTTTACTATTTTATGGACACTAAAGGAAGCAATTCTAAATCAGATGTATTCATATTTAGTCTTCGGGAAGCAAGACGAAAGCCCATATGAGCGCGTTCCTCTATGCTGAGACTGTGCTTTTTAAGAGAGAAGATGACCACAAGAGGAGCATGGAACATGTGGATGGACTGTGCCAGTTCCTGGTACCTGATAACTTCGAACTCTTCTTATCCCACATTATTTTATCCAATTTTGGAAAATGTAAAATATGTATAATAAATATAAAGTTCGAAGGCAAATGAAAAAGATTTTATCCCATCCACGTCACGCCATGTGGTCTGCATACACAACAACTCTGCATACGTTCTAGTTGCTGTAAACGTCTTAAATGATATGGATTTGACAATTATATGTCGAAAAAAGCGTGTATATAATTTTTTATGAATAAATACAAGCTTTCATTCAATATTGATATTATATATAAAGTCTGATAAGAATGTATCTTGTTCGTGCTTCCCATAACACAATATTTACAAATACATGAGATACTTGTGGCAGCACTTTTCATCGAAAACAATTTAAGATTGAAATGCTTCTGACTTTAAATATGAAATGTTTAACAATAAAGCGCAAATATTTGCAGAATGGTTTGGTAGCTTTTACTGTTGGCGAACATCAATGAATACTTTGTGCCAGAAGTATTGTTTGAATAGGGCAAAGAGATCTCTTTTGAGAGGCCTATGTCTCCACTGGTCTTCTTTTAGTGAGAACTTGAACCCAGTCAGATTCAACTGAAAACCTTTAACGCTTGCCGAGGAAGATTGCCCACTCGTCTGAAAATATCTGAGATTGCCCACTTGAGTGCTAAGATGATGTGAACATATCTGGTTATCAATCTGTACTCGTACTGCAAGGTGGCGGTCACGCCTTTTCCGCCTTCCGGAGACCACCTATTTCGATTTATTCTATCGATTCTCAATTGTCCAGCAATTTAGATAATCATGTTGTGGCGAATATACTTGAGGCTGGAGCTTCATCACGATACTGCTTCACAGCTTTTTATGTGACATGAAGATATTTGGATATCAGATCTTCAATTGGCGTGTCGATGCCAAAATATGAACCTGATGAATATATTAGTCGGAACTTGGAACATTCAAACAAGTTTTACAAATATCTATTCTAGACTGTAGGATTCCTACGTCGAGTTAGAAAGAAAATGGAAAAATGAGAATTTCCTTTATTGAAGAAGAAAGACAAGAAGTCTGGCAACTTGAAGGAAATCTCAGAATCAAAAAGGAGAGACCAACTTTTTGCCCTTCCCGTTTGGAAGACCAGCTCACGAGCTCTGTCCAACGATTCATCGTTTAAAAGGACGCCGTGCTTGATGGGCAGGTGGGAAAACAACATTGGCAGACCATAGGGCCTTCTGATTTCAGGTAGGAGACAGTTAATTGACATCGATATAAGCTCGTCAGTCGCCCAACACTTCGAGAATTCGTCCACAGGATTCCTGAAGAGGGCATTTTACGATGGACAGCGTAAAAAATACTCTGGCTGGAGCTTTCGGAAGCTCAGTCAGCACATTGTCAGGAGCTCTGTCAAACGATATTGAAGGTTCCGGAAATTCTTATCGAACTGTCTTGCCATCGCTTGTACTGCTTGCCACCATTTTCACTCTTGCTCTTAGCTCCGGATGGATCCGCAAGTTTGCGGCAGCATTGATCGACAAATCCAAGACAGCAGTGCTCCATTTAGCGGTGAAACAGAGGAAGATGTCAAAAGAAGAAGTTCCTCCAGGTAGTCTGGGCCTGCCGGTGGTCGGAGATTCGTTTAAGTATGTGAACGCATATTACAATATGACCATCAAGAGCTACGTGGACGAGAAAATTCGCAAGTATGGGCCGGTCTTTAAAGTGTCGCTGATGGGTAACAATACAGTTTTCTTAGATGCACCAGCTGGCACCAAGATCGTGTTGAGCCATAACGAAATGAAGTGGACGAAAGGATGGTGGCCGAAGCCGACTTCACAGTTACTGGGTCCGTATGCTCTAGCTTCGCAATATGGCAATGATCACCTTCTGCACAGAAATCATGTGATGCGGAATTTTCTGGACATTGACATTGTGCACCAGTACATTTCGACGATGGAGAAGAAAGTGGTGGAACATATCGACAAGTACTGGATGACGCTCGATGATGGATCCGAAGTGAAAGCTTTCAAGCTTACGAACGTGTTCACGTTCTCACTTATCACGCAGATGATGCTAGGAATTTCCAAGGAGGAAGACATTATAGTATTCAATGAAGTTTTCCGCGAATGGGCTGCAGGTGGTTTGGCCCTTCCGGTGAATCTACCGGGATTTCAGTTCCGGCGCTCTCTTAGAGCGAAGAAGCTCATCGATCGGATGCTGAACGATCAAATAGAGAGGAGGAGACAGGATCTGAAAACTGGACGGGCTTCAGCCACCCAAGATCTCCTATCGGTGCTGATATCTAAGCCCAACAGTGAGGGTCATTTCTTCACCAACGATGAAGTCTGTGGCAGCTTGCTGCACCTGATCTTCGGAGGCCACGACACCACCGCAGCCACGCTCACTCTCGCCCTCCGATGCATCAAACAGAATCCTGCCGTCTACGAGGAGCTCAAACAAGGCAAGTGATACCGTCGAAGACAAGAGAACATGAATCTGGTTCACAATCTCCATGCAGAGGGGGTTTTGTCGATTGCTTACGTGCTCATAAATGTAGACTTTGATAGAGTTGTTTCCACATGCTTTGTGTACATGGACTTTGGAGACAAACGGATATGTGGTAGCTGGTGATGTATATATACACGAGCACGGGGTATATTTATTCTGTTTTCGATGGTTGATTTGACAGAACATGCAACTATTGCTGCCAGCAAAAAACCTGGTGAGCTTTTAACGAAAGAAGATCTGTGGGCCATGAAACATACTTGGAGGGTTATGCAAGAGGTCATGCGGCTCTATCCGACCGTGCAGGTGTTATTTCGCGAAGCCAGGATAACCTTCGAGCACCACGGTTACACTATTCCCCAAGGATGGAAGGTATGTTGACTACAAGTGACTTGAGTTTCTGAAATTCTTATTCCCTACAAATGTACTCATGTACAGAGGAGATGTAATTAGCAATCCGTATTTGTTAGACTCAATCAGAGAATGGTCATCGGTTAAAGCATCGAAAGATAAGAGGATAGTATGGCAATAATTCGTGATATTCTGCTTAATCTGGTGTTTGAGATTGTTAGTAGTTAAATAGCATCTTGAAAATATGATGTGGATTCAGTATTGAGTATGTTTCTTGCAGCTGTGTATCACAAGTGCGAATTCCAGTTGGGACCCCAAGTTCTGTGAGGATCCAGAAAAATTCAAACCGTCCAGATTTGACGAAGACAATGAAAAGATGCCACCATGGATCCACTTTCCTTTCGGGGCAGGTCATCGCACATGTCCAGGACAGGATTTTGCCAAAGTTGAGCTGCTTATTTTTATGCACCATTTTCTCCGGAAGATTGATTGGACGGTGCTTGTTCCAAACGAGAGAGTTATCTATAGACCGCTGCCTACTCCTGTAAATGCAACGCCCATCAAGATAACTAAAATCAGAAGCTAAGACTTGTATAGAATTCTGCTGCTTGCGTGTTGTCTATTTTCCTATCTTCTATTCTAGACATTAACGTGCAAGATCGTTGTGAAGTACTTTTCATCGCTGTGATTTAATGGTGAAAGTTAATGTCTCAATTGCAATTTGACCATCATTTATAAATATAATTCAATGTTTATATATTTTTTGAAATACTTGGAGAAAATTATACACCGTCATTGTCATTATGAAGCCGTTTCCTAAAAATTCGTGGAGGGAAGGGGGAGCCAAATGCAAAAGGAAAAGTGATTCCGAGCCAAATCTACGGACTCTAGGTACCTGGGAACACAAAGTACTTGTCTAGTAAATGCAACTTAACTCTTTGACCTCCGAATAGAAAATGTGAAGCGAAGTGAAGTGAAGTGAACTGGCAGAACATGGGATAAGATCCTCTAGCTCCATACAAATAGCTCCGATCTCGTTGTTTGCGTCGAGACTTTGTTGGTAAAGAGCATGGGAGAATATAGAAACGTTTATTAAACCTGATAATCTAATCAGACTCTGAACCGACGTACCTCATGGACAGGCTGCAGAGAGAACCTTTTTACTGTATATCAAACAGTTAACAGATGTATTTGAAAATGAAAAGATATTATCTCTCTTTATTTTTTTTATAAAGTATCTCTCAGATTCAGTTCATTCGATTCCATTTATTTCAAGTATAGTAAAAGAAATTATAAATATTTAACCAACACGTCAAGAATAAACTAAAATATTAAGTTATAAATAAGTGAGACAAAATTTCCAATTCTAACCTTTCTTGCATAAACTCGTAACGTTTGGTACTAAAACACCATATGGAATATCTGGCCAGACTTGGGAAACGTCCAACTGTTACTGGATAAAGAAAAGTACTTAATTGTTGTGTCATGAAGATGCCACTGGAAAATTAAAAAAAAATTAATTTACCACTATTAGCTTCATACTAGGTTGACATACATAAATAATTTGAGAAATGATATTAATTATTTAACCTGTGTGAATGGAATGTGTTATGTTTCAACTGCCATGTCCCCTTGATAAACTTCATTTTCAGGTACAAGGATAAGCAACTAGGCTTGTTGGCTAATAGGTTCAAGATCCCGATATGAGTAAATACCGCCTAAGATAACTAGGAGACTTACAAAAATCAATTATTTGTAGCTTAGAAGTGATTGAAGCGATTAAAGATCTGAAGCGCTTGTTGTTTCGCTTTCTCGCCTTCAATGTCGTCCGTTAAAAAACTAGCTCGTCCATAAGTACCTATACAATATTAGGATTCAATGAAATATGTAGACAATTTTTGAATTGAAGGTGAGCATGAAGTGTGTTGTTGATGTAGACAATTTCAAAAAAATCATTTGTCTTCTTATTAGAGAGTAGCTGTTACTCTGCCCACTTCTCCAGGCGCACTGTCAACTGATGCGTCTGATTTATTTCTTTGCCAAATGGGGTTCTGAAGTATTGACTTTCTGGACATTCGTACTACACAGAAGTTTCATGCCAAATTTCTCCTCGCATCTAAACTCGATATAAAACATGATTGCACAGCCACAACTTGTGATGTCTAAGGAAATGTTTTCTGTTTTTGAGAACTTGAGTTCTCGACCAACGGGAAAGTCATTTAATATAAGAGAAAAGGCCCCGTAGAATAGGGTAACAGCTTATCCACATCTTGTGGGTAAGCTATTACCAAATCCTTAAAGCTCTTCAATACCCTTTATTCAATTGAAGTCAAAGTCACAAACTTAGTATAATGCTCGGACATGTTTGATAGAGATTGAAAGGACTCCATGAGACTGTAAGACGAATCAATCATTGTAAACCTGGTATTACACCTATTCTCCATATCAAGTCGAGGAACTTCCTTTGTGTTGTGTTCTCGCGCCCCTAGAAAAATTTGAACCTTTTTGAAATAAGCGCGCATTCGAGATGATAAGCGTATCGTCTTTAACATTGCCCGGAGTTTTTTCACCTTGGGTTTGGAAATTGCTTCATTGTCAATCACAGCCTGATGCATGATATGGCATACGCAGCGAAGGTGCCATCTATAGTCTAGACTAAGAGAAAAATTATTTTTTACTTCGTCTCTTAGATTCTCGAAACCAGGAATCATTTCACTAGCATTGCAGTTGTTGCAGCTATAATCTTCGTGTGCACATTTGCTGATACAAAAGATTCTAGATAAATGACATTGTAGACCACGGATCAAGGTGGTGGAAAATATTTAAAGTCAAGAGTAAAGTTACGCAACTTTCAGGTTTTATCAATCCAATGAAGCGTAATCACAAAATAACTTTGCAAAGTTCTAGTGGACCACTCATCACAAGTAATTGGAACTCTTCCTAGAATAGCTTCTACAATATCACAAGATTGTTTGGTATCTGTTTTCGTTTCGTTTGATATGGCACGAGTAAGACTTCGGCGCGAACAGCCAGACCAAAACCGATTTAGAGTGTTCGTCATTTGTTTCAAAGAAACTGATTCAATTGAGCAAAAGCTTTGCTTCGTGTCAATCACTCAATTACCACATTCGTCATGATCTTTGCCTTCGTTTCATCATCACAAACGTTATGCACTTCTAAATATGAACCGGATTTTGAAAAGGTCGTTTGGGAAGGATCACCTGGCAATGCGCCTTCCAATGATTCGCGCGTGATGCTCGCAATGCAAGCAAGTCTATTGGATCCTAGTACATGTACAAAGTACGGACGAACCCAAGATGTGCGCTTATGTTTTTCTATATGGCGATCGCTGGAAAATACTGCCAGTGAAGATAAAGGTAGAACAACAAGTTTACCATTCTCGGATTCTTTGTCTTGGTCCATAATGCCACCAAATCTTCCTGTAATATGTGAAGTGCATGTCCTGTTCACTCTCTCTACCTACTTGTTGTCTTTGACATCCAAATTCTCGTGTGCAAGGATGATATGTGTTACTGTTTTCAGAAATACTAAGCACTAAAACATGGAGAGAACTCTCATTTGCAGAAAGATAGTACAAACTAGACACGTGTATGTACTTTCAAAATATGTGGCGAGACTTTTAGCCAATGGCTAGCCGCCTAAACTTGGGGCATTAGCCAGCTAGCCGTTTGTATCGGCTAGTCATAATTTAGACGGCTTCGTGTCCATCCCTACCCACAGGCGTTTCGGGTGGCATCCAAGGCTCTCCAGCTGAGTAGAAAAGTGATGAAGATTTCCACTCCTTAGGAAACTTAGAATCTCCAGCAAGGGCATGATCATAATGTAATAACCCACCAAAGGCTAAAACTGCAGTATGGTGGTAAAAAGATCGAACCCACAGGGACAGAGGCAACACACAGAGTAAAAATGTCACGTTTTAACAGACTTTTGTAGAGTTTGAATTCTAGGCGACTGTCACTCCCAAAAATACTGCAGTGCTCGACTCGGAGGCTCGACTCGGAGGAGGATCTCGACTCGGAGGATGCTCGGAGGATGCACGGTACAGCGTGGTCACTCAACACACACACACACACACACACACCTGAAACTGGCAAAAGCACAACTTGGAGGTCGGTCAGGACCTCCGCTTCGGATTTCAGGAGGAAAGTGTCTCAAAAGTTCACTCAGAGGTTCTGCAGGTAGTGACTCCCACTCCGGCTTTTACTGCCCTCCCGCCAGGAACTAGCGTAGGGTACCCAGACTGGACTTCCCACTTCGGAACGAAGCCTCTTCATACGCCGTGGACGTCACCCTCGACTATCACACCAAACGCAGGGAGTGCAGACCCGACTGAGAACTTAACTGAGACACGATCCAGTAACACACACACAACCTGAATTACAAACCAAGGTTTACACGAAGTAATAAAACTTCACTTTGGCATTCAGGGGAAACTTCCCGTAGGAGTACAATCAGGATATGTCACTCGAAGGAGTAAGGGGGAACTGTTCAAGTATCTAACTCGCAGCCGGCTCTGAGCATCAGAAATCACCCGCAGGTGCAAATCCGCACTACTCAAGTCTCTAACCGGGTGCTAGCTCTGAACATTCAGCCGAAGGCCTTCAACTACAACATACGGTAACTTCGCTATGCTGCAGCTTCTCTACGTGGTGCCAGGACTAAATGCACAAACACGCCAAGAAAGTGAGTTCCTGATCTGCACTTCCGAAACTGGAAGAGTCCCAAAGCAAAACGCCTTGATCTACTTTATACCCTCAAAGGTCCTAACTAGCACTACGCTATCCTATCTACTTCTCGCAACATCTGCGAGAAACCAAACTATTCTACTGCACTCGGCGGATCCGGTGCTGCGCCTCCTGCGCGCCGGACTGCTCCGCTCGCTGTCTCTACCTTGCCAGTCTTCCGACCGGCTGCGCAACCCCAGGCGTCGGAGCGCTGCAGTGACTTCCGACTCTAAGTGCGGCATAGTGTCGCGCGCACCCGACAAGAAGGTTTCTAACTTCCTCGCCACTCGCCGCCGACTCCGACTGTCACCCTCCGTCAATGCCGCCGCCCGAAGCTCGAACTCCCTGAGTGTGATCTTCTCTTGAGCTGCCACCTCCCAATGGGCGTATCCTTTTAGACAATGGGTCACCCGTGTCGCCAACTCTTCTCGCGCCCTGCAGCTGCCTTCCACCTCTGCTAGCTGCATTTCCGCTTCCGCACGCTGCGCCCTCAAATCCGAGCACTCGGATTGCAAGTTGCGCAACAACTCCTCATCCTCCTTGCGGGCTCTTTGACTTTCTTCTAAGGCGCGCGTCTGGCGCGCAAGCTCGGCTGCTAGGACGTGGTTTTGTCTCCGCTCTTCCTGCAATTCCGACTCGATCTTTGCCCGCATTAGCTCGGCATCCGCCTGACTTTTCGTCGCCGCATCCTCCCTCTGCTGCTGCAAGGCTTGGTATAGCTTCTGTGTGACCGCCAGGTGTTGTCGGAAGGCGGTGTTCCTATCCACATATACTTGGCACCTAGAGGCCCAACGGGCCACCTTGCTCCTCGTCCTTCGCCTGATAGTCTCCACATAAGACTGCGGTTTTCCAGTACCTGCGTACTTGGATGTCTTGCGATCCAGATATCGCAGGAGTGGGACTATCTGCTCGCACAACACCCCTGTTGGCGTTTTCTGCACCAAATCCGCTTCCTGCTCTTCTGAGCTCGTCTCATCCTCAGTCTCGAGGATTTCAGTCGCCACCGAATCCCTTGGCGACTCCCTGGAACTGTGGCGCGCAGCAGCTTCCGCTGCGACTGCTGCTCCACTGCCTGCTAAAATATCCAGGGCAATGGGAGATCCCACTACTTGAGCCCCTGTTCCGGCTCGATCTTTGGTCTCCGAAGGGGTCGACGCCGCAGTGACTCTTGTCACCTTTGCACCGCCCGCTTCTGCTACCTGCCCTTCCGGCCCAATCTGCGCGGAAGCTGTCTTCGCTGAAGGTGCGTCCGCCGAAGGCGTCCGCACACTGGTCGTCGGCCCTGTCCGTCTCGCAGTCGGCGAATCCGGCCGACTCTCTGTTGTCCGACTCGCAGTCGGCCGACCAGCAGTTGTCCGACTGGGAGTCAGATACACCCTGCGCGTCTTGACTCCACTCGGCCTGCTTGCTGGTGGCGTTTTCCCAGAAGTGCCTTCCGCCGAAGACGACCCTCTGAGGGTTGTTGGCTCGTCAGCCAAACTTTCTTCTGCTTCCGGCCTGCTGTCCGGTTCAACGCGCCGTTCAGTTGGCCTTCCTTCCGCTTGTCGGCCTTCAGTCGCCCGACTCGTAGTCGGCCGACTGTCAGTCCGTCCATCTCCTCCCGAAGGCATTGGTGCCTTCTATGCAGAGGTATTTGTCGTCTTCCCTAGAATCTGCGCGATTATCTCCTCCTGTGTGAGATTCCGCCGGATCGGAGTACGCCCGGTCTCCTCAGTACCAGTTGGCATTTTGCGTGCCCTCTGTTTTGGTCGACTGTGAGGCTCGGGGGTGGGCCGACCACGAGTCGGCGCAGCTGGCACTTCCGGCTGCCTGTCCTCAGGTCTCTCATCCCACTTCCGCTTTCGCGGAATGCGCTCACTTCGACGTTCTTCTGCTGCTCTTGCTGGAGCCGGAGCCGGAGGCGGACTGGCAGGTTCCTCGTCCGGATCCGTGTCTACTTCGGCCTCCCTCGAGTATCTACCTGGATAGCTCCGGGTCAGCAGCGGAAACCGTGTTTTCTCAGAATTTGTCAAACATCCCATCGCCCGATAAAACACGATCAAGTAAGGCGAAAGATGATTGAGGGTTCCTCCTCTCTCTTCTTGCGCATGTTGGCGCGTCACCTTCCACAGGAGCCGTGCCCAATGCACTGGAGCTCCTACCAACACTAGCTCCACAAATTCTACCTGCCAACCATGCATGTAAGCGGTCTTGGTCGGCTGCAATATCTGCAGCAATGCAGTCGCGACATTTCTCCGCAATCGATCTTTGTAATCCCGTGTCCGGAAACCGTTCTTGGGATGCCTGGCAACTTTGAAGAGCTCATTGTAGGAGATTTCTTCCTCCTGGGACACCTTCACGCTATCGGCCTCGAAGAGGAGATCCCCTTCCTCGCCGGCACACCTGCCCAACACCTGCGCCCAGTTACAAATGTCCCATCTTTCTGGATGTGGACGGAATCCGCGAGAGGGCTTGTGTCTCTCCTGCAGATACTCGCGCACCATCTCCGGACATGTCCAGTTCCACCCCCACAGGAGAAAATCGAGCTTCAGCCCCAGCAGCACATCTTGAAATGCGCGTAGACCGATCTGCGGCACCCTGAGTGGAGACACTCGCAGCTGGGGAACCTTCGACATTGCGTTTCCTGCACACACAAACGTTCTCCCTTTCGCTCGCTCTCTCACAATCGCCACTGCGCGTCGGTCGCTCAAGCACTGACTGCTCACTCTCTCTTCGCTCACGCTCAAGTTCGCTACTCGCAATTCTTTCCAAGGTCTGTCAAGATCCTTGCGCAACTCGTCTCCGCCCTCTCTCCTCTCACTGCAGGTCGCTCCGCTCTTGCGCGTAATCTTGGAAACTGGAAATCGCAAAATCAAGAATGAGAGAATGAGACTGGAGCGTAGTCTTTTCTTCTCCGAATTCAAGAACGTCCAACGTTCTTACTGGTTACAACGTACGCAGCCGGCTATACGGCCTAACGGTTCGCCCTTTGCATGCGCGAATTCACGTCTCCGCACTGCGCGCATTCGCGTGCGTGAATGTTGAATTCTCCCGCCGCCGCCACCTTCCGGACTCGAGTCCGCCGCAGGGTATACGTCGGCTATTTTGTCTTTTCCTAACCCGTCCATCACCGAAGGCGTGTCGCCGCTGGTGCGTTCCTTATCCGTCGGCGCCTTGCTGGAGGCGCACATCTAGTCGGAGCGAATTACGCCGGCGCGCAGTCGTACCGCTTATTTTGTCCTTTATGCCTCGTCCATTGCTGACGGCGCATATCCGCCAGCGCAAATTATGCCAGCGCATCCGGCCGTCAGCGCCAAGTCGGAGGCGTACATCCGACCATCGCTTTCCTTCCAGGAACAGCCGCCCAAGGCGCTTCCGACTCTGAGTTGGTTTCCTCCTATGAGCGCGTGATTCCGCCGAAGGCGCATCGCCGAGGGCGTACGGGAATCCTTTCCGGCTGTGAACCCTAGCGCGAACGGCGCATGTCCGGCTACGAGTTTTCCGACGCTCATAGCTTCTCCGTCCCTGATCCATCTCCAACGCTCTTGGGCTCGTTAGAACGAGCATCCCGAGTTCTTTCTAATGTGACTTCAACCAACTGGATCTACCGTGTATTCCGATCGTTATGAAGGTTTTCCCCTTCCGCGCCAGCGGCGCATCGCCGAAGGCGCACTCATGGTCGGACGCCTTCAGAGGTCCGGGCCCTTCTCCTGACGTCTTTAGCAAAACCTCCTCCTGAGGTGTCTGCGCCGGAAGCGTAGCTTCCTTATACGCTGGAAGCGCGTGAGTAGAGACACCTCAGAAAAGGAGCTTTTGCCGAAGGCGCCGAAGACATTGGCGTTAGTACATCCGACTACGTGATTCTTCGTGACCTCGTGACGATCTCATCAATCCACTCTATTTAACGTACCCTTTTCTAACTACAAACACTGCTTCGGTACTAGTTTTCTAAAATTGTTTAAATTCTGCAAAAAAAACAAAAAGTGTGTTACCACACATAACCACCTTGGATAGCTTGGAAATCGTGATATCAAACACAATATTATGACCATTCTAAACTTCACTTTTAAGTCACCTGGGTAGACTTTCTGGTAGGTTATGTCAAGTATTATCTAAAATTTAAAATTTTTTGAATCATTGAAAAACAATATATTGAAAAATGTTGATATTAACTCTGGTTAAGGAGTTAACTGAGGTTAGTTAACCTTGGTTAACCGCATATGTAGCTATTTATAGCTTAGGTGGTTGACTACCTTGGGTATATATACCCTGAGGGTGATAGGAAGAGTATCACTTCAAGCATTCAAGCAGTAAACTCTCTAGTGCTCTTCTCCCCGTGGACGTAACCTTTGAGGGTGAACCACGTTATACTCTCGTGTAACTCGTGTTGGTGTGACTCTGCTGTCGGTGTGACGGTTCTGAGTTTTAACGTTAACAATTGGTATCAGAGCCAGTTCCGGTTCGGACTCTGTGTCATAAAAAGTTTTATGAGACCAAATGTAGTGACAAGTTTTTCCATGGGGTCAATGTCTTTGGAGTTGTGAGTTTTTTCTTTCTGTTTTTCCAGTTTTTTGGTGTTTGGCACTTACAGAGTTCTGTCAAAATCTGACGTATATTTTTAGTGACAGTCTTTTACAGTCAAAATCTGACGGGTTTTTTCAGTGACAGTATTTTCTATCACAATCTGACGTATATTTTTAGTGACAGTTTTTGACAGTCAAAATCTGACGGGTTTTTTAAGTGACAGTCTTTTACAGTCAAAATCTGACGGGTTTTTTCAATGACAGTATTTTCTGTCAAAATCTGACGTAATTTTTAGTGACAGTCTTTTACCGTCTTTTTCAAAACTATCAACAAAGTTTTCAGTAGAACTTTGAGTTTATATCTTGAAGTTTAATAGAAACTATCAGAAAATATTTTCAATAGAGGTTCGACAGCAGGTTTCAGTGAAATCGTTTGAGAGTGTTTTTTGAAACTTACAGTGGTTTGTAATTTCAACTTCAAGCTGCCTCGAAGATCTTGTGCAGATTTTGTTGATTTCCAGCTCGTCTTGTTGGATATTATCTCTATAATATCCGGAAGAAGAAAGTAGTAGCAGCGGCAAATGCTTGTTCAGAAGCGGAGGAATAAAACGTCGAGCGAACAAGAAAGTAGTAGCAGCGGCAAGCGCTTGTTCAGGGAGCGGAGGAGTAAAACGTCGAACGAAGGAGAAAGGTAGTGGCGAAGTCTTCCCCGGCGCGGCCGACCGCAGTGTGGCAGCCCCGAGCAGCGGCGAGGCCCTCCGACCGGAAGAGAGGGAGCCCACGGAGGTAGCTGGTAAACCCTAAACCCACCCTGCGCACCCCCCGCGCGGTGCGGGCAGGCAGGGAGGCCACGGAGGAGCGCGCGGTGCGCAGTTGACAAGCCGGAGGACAAACGAGGAGGTGGAGGGTTAGAGCGATCCCCCCCTCCCCCAAACAAAGCAGGAGCGCGCGGTTAGGGCAGGGAGGCCATGGAGGACACGCACCCCCCGCGCAGTTAGGACACACTTGCAGGACACACGCGGTTTAGGGCACAACATCGTCTGCAACGTGGTTGGAAGTGAACTTGGTCAAGTTCTGACGTGGTTAGACCAACCGTGGTTACAGTTGATGTAGTTGATCTGAACGTGGTTACAGTCGTGGTCGGAGGGGCAACGGTCGAACGACGGTAACGGTGACGGTGATATCAACGGTGACGGTCGGACCTACGGTGCAGGAATATTCCGTCATAAATATTTCTCAGAAATATTTTTCATCAGAATCTAGTCAAATTGGGTATCGTTGGAAAGCTCTCGACACAACTAGAGCATCTGGGCACTTTTCAGGACCTGAACGATGAATCAAAAGGAGGAAATTGACTCGGAAGCTGCTATTGTCTCTCATTTTCGACGTGCAGAGTCTATAGGTCGACAAATTGGTGGCAATTTTGGGATATAACATCATACCTTTCGATGGCCACGGTGATTATTTGCTTTGGGAAAAGCAAGTAAAAGTGAAACTACGATCCATGGGTCTCACTATCTGCTTGGGAGAAAAACCTTCTAGCATAAATGACATAGAATGGGCTACTGCTAAGGACC
Source organism: Marchantia polymorpha subsp. ruderalis (assembly GCA_037833965.1). Lineage (NCBI taxonomy): Eukaryota > Viridiplantae > Streptophyta > Marchantiopsida > Marchantiales > Marchantiaceae > Marchantia > Marchantia polymorpha. The sequence goes on from AP031357.1 coordinate 4,826,241, forward strand.
AGGCAGTTTGCACTGTGTTGGCATATCTAGACCCTACTATACTCAAGCAGGTTGAGGAGTACTCCGAAGTTTCCAAGTTGCTCGATGCGCTTCAACAACGGTTTTATCAAAAGAATCCAACGATTGTGATGAACACTTACATGCGATTGTTACGGTTCACTATGAAGCCTGGCACGCACATACAAGACCACATTCACGCCTATGGAAATCTATTGGTGGATCTTCGGAATATGGGGGAGGAGCTTACTGACACAAAGAAGGCAATGCATTTTCTTGTGGTAACACACTTTTTGTTTTTTTTGCAGAATTTAAACAATTTTAGAAAACTAGTACCGAAGCAGTGTTTGTAGTTAGAAAAGGGTACGTTAAAAAGAGTGGATTGATGAGATCGTCACGAGGACACGAAGAATCACGTAGTCGGATGTACCAACGCCAATGTCTTCGGCGCCTTCGGCAAAAGCTCCTTTTCTGAGGTGTCTCTACTCACGCGCCTCCAGCGTATAAGGAAGCTACGCCTCCGGCGCAGACACCTCAGGAGGAGGTTTTGCTAAAGACGTCAGGAGAAGGGCCCGGACCTCTGAAGGCGTCCGACCATGAGTGCGCCTTCGGCGATGCGCCGCTAGCGCGGAAAGGGGAAAACCTTCATAACGATCAGAATACACAGTAGATCCAGTTGGTTGAAGTTGCATTAGAAAGAGCTCGGGACGCTCGTTCTAACGAGCCCAAGAGCGTCGGAGATGGATCAGGGACGGAGAAGTTATGAGCGTCGGAAAACTCGTAGCCGGACAGGCGCCGTTCGCGCTAGGGTTCACGGCCGGAAAGGATTCCCGTACGCCCTCGGCGATGCGCCTTCGGCGGAATCACGCGCTCATAGGAGGAAACCAACTCAGAGTCGGAAGCGCCTTTGGCTGCTGTTCATGGAAGGAAAGCGCCGGTCGGATGTACGCCTCCGACGTGGCGCTGACGGCCGGATGCGCTGGCATGAGTTGCGCTGGCGGATATGCGCCGGCAGCAATGGACGAGGCATAAAGGACAAAATAAGCGGTACGACTGCGCGCCGGCGTAATTCGCTCCGACTAGATGTGCGCCTCCAGCAAGGCGCCGACGGATAAGGAACGCACCAGCGGCGCCACGCCTCCGGTGAGGAACGGGTTAGGAAAAGACAACATGGCCGACGTATACCCGGCGGCGGACTCGAGTGCGGAAGGTGGCGGCGGCGGGAGAATTCAACATTTACGCATGCGAATGCGCGCAGTGCGGAGACGTGAATTCGCGCATGCAAAGGGCGAACCGTTAGGCCGTATAGCCGGCTGCGTACGTTGTAACCAGTAAGAACGTTGGACGTTCTTGAAATCGGAGAAGAAAAGACTGCGCTCCAGTCTCATTCTCTCATTCTTGATTTTGCGATTTCCAGTTTCCAAGATTACGCGCAAGAGCGGAGCGACCTGCAGTGAGAGGAGAGAGTGCGGAGACGAGTTGCGCAAGGATCTTGGTAGACCTTGGAGAGAATTGCGAGTAGCGATCTTGAGCGTGAGCGCAGAGAGAGTGAGCAGTCAGTGCTTGAGCGGCCGACGCGCAGTGGCAATTGTGAGAGAGCGAGCGAAAGGGAGAACGTTTGTGTGTGCAGGCAACGCAATGTCGAAGGTTCCCCAGCTGCGAGTGTCTCCACTCAGGGTGCCGCAGATCGGTCTACGCGCATTTCAAGATGTGCTGCTGAGGCTGAAGCTCGATTTTCTCCTGTGGGGGTGGAACTGGACATGTCCGGAGATGGTGCGCGAGTATCTGCAGGAGAGACACAAGCCCTCTCGCGGATTCTGTCCACATCCAGAAAGATGGGACATTTGCAACTGGGCGCAGGTGTTGGGCAGGTGTGCCGGCGAGGAAGGGGATCTCCTCTTCGAGGCCGATAGCATGAAGGTGTCCCAGGAGTAAGAAGTCTCCTACAATGAGCTCTTCAAAGTTGCCAGGCATCCCAAGAACGGTTTCCGGACACGGGATTACAAAGATCGATTGCGGAGAAATGTCGCGACTGCATTGCTGCAGATATTGCAGCCGACCAAGACCGCTTACATGCATGGTTGGCAGGTAGAATTTGTGGAGCTAGTGTTGTCAGGAGCTCCAGTGCATTGGGCACGGCTCCTGTGGAAGGTGACGCGCCAACATGCGCAAGAAGAGAGAGGAGGAACCCTCAATCATCTCTCGCCTTACTTGATCGTGTTTTATCGGGCGATGGGATGTTTGACAAATGTTGAGAAAACACGGTTTCCGCAGCTGACCCGGAACTATCCAGGTAGATATTCGAGGGAGGCCGAAGTAGACACGGATCCGGACGAGGAACCTGCCAGTACGCCTCCGGCTCCGGCTCCAGCAAGAGCAACAGAAGAACGTCGAAGTGAGCGCATTCCGCGAAAGCGGAAGTGGGATGAGAGACCTAAGGACAGGCAGCCGGAAGTGCCAGCTGCGCCGACTCGTGGTCGGCCCACCTCCGAGCCTCACAGTCGACCAAAACAGAGGGCACGCAAAATGCCAACTGGTACTGAGGAGACCGGGCGAACTCCGACCCGGAGGAATCTCACACAGGAGGAGATAATCGCGCAGATTCTAGGGAAGACGACAAATACCTCTGCACAGAAGGCACCAAGGCCTTCGGGAGGAGATGGACGGACTGACAGTCGGCCGACTACGAGTCGGACGACTGAAGGCCGTCAAGCGGAAGGAAGGCCAACTGAACGGCGCGTTGAACCGGACAGCAGGCCGGAAGCAGAAGAGAGTTTGGCTGACGAGCCAACAACCCTCATAGGGTCGTCTTCGGCGGAAGGCACTTCTGGGAAAACGCCACCAGCAAGCAGACCAAGTGGGGTCAAGACGCGCAGGCTGTATCCGACTCCCAGTCGGACAACTGCTGGTCGGCCGACTGCGAGTCGGACAACAGAGAGTCGGCCGGATTCGCCGACTCCAGGACCGGCGACCAGTGTGCGGACGCCGTCGGCGGGCGCACCTTCAGCGAAGACACCTTCCGCGCAGATTGCGCCGGAAGGGCAGGCAGCAGAAGCGGGCGGTGCAAAAGTGACAAGAGTCACTGCGGCGTCGACCCCTTCGGAGACCGAAGATCGAGCCGGAACAGGGGCTCAAGCAGTGGGATCTCCCACTGCCCTGGATATTTTAGCAGGCAGTGGAGCAGCAGTCGCAGCGGAAGCTGGTGCGCACCACAGTTCCAGGGAGTCGCCAAGGGATTCGGTGGCGACTGAAATCCTCGAGACTGAGGATGAGACGAGCTCGGAAGAGCAAGAAGCGGATTCAGTGCAGAAAACGCCAACAGGGGTGCTGTGCGAACAGATAATACCACTCCTGCGATATCTGGATCGCAAGACATCCAAATACGCGAGTGCTTTAAAACCGCAGTCTTATGTGGAGACTATCAGGAGAAGGACGAGGAGCAAGGTGGCAAGGTGGGCCTCTAGGTGCGGAGTATATGTGGATAACAACACCGCCCTCCGACAACACCTGGCGGTCACACAGAAGCTATACCAAGTGTAATAACCCACCAAAGGCTAAAACTGCAGTATGGTGGTAAAAAGATCGAACCCACAGGGACAGAGGCAACACACAGAGTAAAAGTGTCACGTTTAACAGACTTTTGTAGAGTTTGAATTCTAGGCGACTGTCACTCCCAGAAATACTGCAGTGCTCGACTCGGAGGCTCGACTCGGAGGAGGATCTCAACTCGGAGGATGCTCGAAGGATGCACGGTACAGCGTGGTCACTCAACACACACACACACACACCTGAAACTGGCAAAAAGCACAACTCGAAGGTCGGTCAGGACCTCCGCTTCGGATTTCAGGAGGAAAGTGTCTCACAAGTTCACTCAGAGGTTCTGCAGGTAGTGCCTCCCACTCCGGCTTTTACTGCCCTTCCGCCAGGAACTAGCGGGGGTACCCGGACTGGACTTCCCACTTCGGAACGAAGCCTCTACATACGCCGTGGACGTCACCCTCGACTATCACACCAAACGCAGGGAGTGCAGACCCGACTGAGAACTTACTGAAACACGATCCAGTAACACACACACAACCTGAATTACAAACCAAGGTTTACACGAAGTAATGAAACTTCACATTGGCATTCAGGGGAAACTTCCCGTAGGAGTACAATCAGGATATGTCACTCGTAGGAGTAAGGGGGAACTGTTCAAGTATCTAACTCGCAGCCGACTCTGAGCATCAGAAATCACCCGCAGGTGCAGATCCGCACTACTCAAGTCTCTAACTGGGTGCTAGCTCTGAACATTCAGCCGAAGGCCTTCAACTACAACATACGGTAACTTCGCTATGCTGCAGCTTCTCTACGTGGTGCCAGGACCAAAATGCACAAACACGCCAAGAAAGTGAGTTCCTGATCTGCACTTCCGAAACTGGAAGAGTCCCAGGGCAAAACGCCTTGAACTACTTTATACTCTCAAAAGATCCTAACTAGCACTACACTATCCTATCTACTACTCGCAGTATCTGCGCGAAACCAAACTACTCTACTGCACTCAGCAGATCCGGTGCTGCGCCTCCTGCGCGCCGGACTGCTCCGCTTACTATCTCTACCTTGCCAGTCTTCCGACCGGCTGCGTAACCCCAGGCGTCGGAGCGCTGTGGTAACTTCCGACTGCAAGTGCGCCATAGTGTCGCGCGGACCCGACAAGAAGGTTTCTAATTTTCTTGCCACTCGCCGCCGACTCCGACTGTCACCTTCCGTCAATGCCGCCGCCCGAAGCTCGAACTCCCGGAGTGTAGTCCTCTCTTGAGCCGCCACCTCCCAATGGGCGTATCCTTTTAGACAACGAGTCACCTGTGCCGCCAACTCTCCTCGCGCCCTGCAGCTGCTCTCCACCTCGGCCAGCTGCGTTTCTAATCCCGCACGTTGTGCCCTCAAATCCGAGCACTCGGATTGCAAGTTGCACAACAACTCCTCATCCTCCTTGCGGGCTCTTTGACTTTCTTCTAAGGCGCGCGTCTGGCGCGCAAGCTCGGTTGCTAGGACTTGGTTCTGTCTCCGCTCCTCCTGCAATTCCGACTCGATCTTTGCCCGTATTAGTTCGGCATCCGCCTGACTTTTCGTCGCCGCATCCTCCTTCTGCTGCTGCAAGGCTTGGTATAGCTTCTGGGTGACCGCCAGGTGTTGTCGGAGGGCGGTGTTCCTATCCACATATACTTGGCACCTAGAGGCCCATCTTGCCACCTTGCTCCTCGTCCTTCGCCTGATAGTCTCCACATAAGACTGCGGTTTTAAGGCACTTGCGTATTTGGATGTCTTGCGATCCAGATATCGCAGGAGTGGAACTATCTGTTCGCACAGCACCCCTGTTGGCGTTTTCTACACCGAATCCGCTTCTTGCTCTTCCGAGCTCGTATCATCCTCAGTCTCGAGGATTTCCGTCGCCACCGAATCCCTTGGCGACTCCCTGGAACTGTGGCGCGCAGCAGCTTCCGCTGCGACTGCTGCTCCACTGCCTGCTAAAATATCCAGGGCAGTGGGAGATCCCACTGCTTGAGCCCCTGTTCCGGCTCGATCTTCGGTTTGTGAAGGGGTCGACGCCGCAGTGACTTTTGTCACTCTTGCACCGCCCGCTTCTGCTGCCTGTCCTTCCGGCGCAATCTGCACGGAAGGTGTCCTTGCTGAAGGTGCGTCCGCCGAAGGCGTCCGCACACTGGTCGTTGGCCCCATCCGTCTCGCAGTCGGCGAATCCGGCTGACTCTCTGTTGTCCGACTCGCAGTCGGCCGACCAGCAGTTGTCCGACTGGGAGTCGGATACACCTTGCGCGTCTTGACTCCACTTGGCCTGCTTGCTGGTGGCGTTCTTCCGGAAGTGCCTTCCGCCGAAGACGACCCTCTGAGGATTGTTGGCTCGTCAGCCAAACTCTCTTCTGCTTCCGGCCTGCTGTCCGCTTCAACGCGCCGTTCAGTTGGCCTTCCTTCCGCTTGTCGACCTTCAGTCATCCGACTCGCAGTCGGCCGACTGTCAGTCCGTCCATCTCCTCCCGAAGACCGTGGTGCCTTCTGAGTAGAGGTATCTGCCGTCTTCCCTAGGATCTGCGCTATTATCTCTTCCTGTGTGGGATTCCGCCGGGTTGGAGTTCGCCCGGTCTCCTCAGTATCAGTTGGCATTTTGCGTGCCCTCTGTTTTGGTCGACTGTGAGGCTCGGGGGTGGGCCGACCACGAGTCGGCGCAGCTGGCACTTCCGGCTGCCTGTCCTCAGGTCTCTCATCCCACTTCCGCTTTCGCGGAATGCGCTCACTTCGACGTTCTTCTGCTGCTCTTGCCGGAGCCGGAGCCAGAGGCGTACTGGCAGGTTCCTCGTCCGGATCCGTGTCTACTTCGGCCTCCCTCGAATATCTACCTGGATAAGTCCGGGTCAGCTGCGGAAACCGTGTTTTCTCAGCATTTGTCAAACATCCCATCGCCCGGTAAAACACGATTAAGTAAGGCGATAGATGATTGAGGGTTCCTCCCTTCTCTTCTTGCGCATGTTGGCGCGTCACCTTCCATAGGAGCCGTGCCCAATGCACCGGAGCTCCTGACAACACTAGCTCCACGAACTCTACCTGCCAACCATGCATGTAAGCGGTCTTGGTCGGCTGCAATATCTGCAGCAATGCCGTCGCGACATTTCTCCGCAATCGATCCTTGTAATCCCGTGTCCGGAAACCGTTCTTGGGATGTCTGGGAACTTTGAAGAGCTCATTGTAAGAGACTTCTTCCTCCTGGGACACCTTCACGCTGTCGGCCTCGAAGAGGAGATCCCCTTCCTCGCCGGCACACCTGCCCAACACCTGCGCCCAATTGCAAATGTCCCATCTCTCTGGGTGCGGGCAAAATCCGCGAGAAGGCTTGTGTCTCTCCTGCAGATACTCGCGCACCATCTCCGGACATGTCCAATTCCACCCCCATAGGAGGAAATCGAGCTTCAGCCTCAACAGCACATCTTGAAATGCGCGTAGACCGATCTGCGGCACCCTGAGTGGAGACACTCGCAGCTGGGGAACCTTCGACATTGCGTTGCCTGCACACACACAAACGTTCTCCCTTTCGCTCGCTCTCTCACAATCGCCACTGCGCGTCGGTCACTCAAGCACTGACTGCTCACCCTCTCTGCGCTCGTCCAAGATCGCTACTCACAATTCTTTCAAGGTCCGCCAAGATCCTTGCGCAACTCGTCTCCGCACTCTCTACTCTCACTGCAGGTCGCTCCGCCCTTGCGCGTAATCTTGGAAACTGGAAATCGCAAAGTCAAGAATGAGAGAATGAGACTAGAGCGCAGTCTTTTCTTCTCCGATTCCAAGAACGTCCAACGTTCTTACTGGTTCCAGCGTACGCAGCCGGCTATACGGCTTAACGGTTCGCCCCTTGCATGCGCGAATTCACGTCTCCGCACTGCGCGCATTCGCATGCTTAAACGTTGAATTCTCCCGCCGCCGCCTCCTTCCGGACTCGAGTCCGCTGCAGGGTATACGTCGGCCCTAGCGTGTCGCCGCTGGTGCGTTCATTATCCGTCGGCGCCTTGCTGGAGGCGCACATCCAGCCGGAGCGAATTACGCCGGCGCGCAGTCGTACCGCCTATTTTGTCCTTTATGCCTCGTCCATTGCTGCCGGCGCATATCTGTCGGCGCAACTCATGCCAGCGCATCCGGCCGTCAGCGCCACGTCGGAGGCGTACATCCGACCGGCGCTTTCCTTCCATGAACAGCCGCCAAAGGCGCTTCCGACTCTGAGTTGGTTTCCTCCTATGAGCGCGTGATTCCGCCGAAGGCGCATCGCCGAGGGCGTACGGGAATCCTTTCCGGCTGTGAACCCTAGCGCGAACGGCGCATGTCCGGCTACGAGTTTTCCGACGCTCATAACTTGTCCATTCCTGATCCATCTCCGACGCTCTTGGGCTCGTTAGAACAAGCGTCCCGAGCTCTTTCTAATGCAACTTCAACCAACTGGATCTACCGTGTATCCCGATTGTTATGAAGGCTTCCCCTTTCCGCGCTAGCGGCGCTTCGCCGAAGGCGCACTCATGGTCGGACGCCTTAGAGGTCCGGGCCCTTCTCCTGACGTCTTTAGCAAAACCTCCTCCTGAGGTGTCTGCACCGGAAGCGTAGCTTCCTTATACGCTGGAGGTGCGTGAGTAGAGACACCTCAAAAAGGAGCTTTTGCCGAAGGCGTCGAAGACGTTGGCGTTGGTACATCCGACTACGTGATTCTTTGTGCCCTCGTGACGCTCTCATTAATCCACTCTATTTAGCGTACCCTTCTCTAGCTACAAACACTGCTTTGGTACTAGTTTTCTAAAATTGTTTAAATTCTGCAAAAAAACAAAAAAGTGTGTTACCACACCAAGCCTTGCAGCAGCAGAGGGAGGATGCGGCGACGAAAAGTCAGGCGGATGCCGAGCTAATGCGGGCAAAGATCGAGTCGGAATTGCAGGCAGAGCGGAGACAAAACCAAGTCCTAGCAGCCGAACTTGCGCGCCAGACGCGCGCCTTAGAAGAAAGTCAAAGAGCCCGCAAGGAGGATGAGGAGTTGTTGCGCAACTTGCAATCCGAGTGCTCGGATTTGAGGGCACAACGTGCGGAAGCAGAAATGCAGCTGGCAGAAGTGGAGAGCAGCTGCAGGGCGCGAGGAGAGTTGGCGACACAGGTGACTCGTTGTCTAAAAGGATACGCCCATTGGGAGGTGGCAGCTCAAGAGAGGATCACACTCAGGGAGTTCGAGCTTCGGGCGGCGGCATTGACGGAGGGTGACAGTCGGAGTCGGCGGCGAGTGGCGAGGAAATTAGAAACCTTCTTGTCGGGTGCGCGCGACACTATGGCGCACTTACAGTCGGAAGTCACCACAGCGCTCCGACGCCTGGGGTTGCGCAGCCGGTCGGAAGACTGGCAAGGTAGAGACAGCGAGCGGAGCAGTCCGGCGCGCAGGAGGCGCAGCACCGGATCAGCCGAGTGCAGTAGAATAGTTTGGTTTCGCACAGATGCTGCGAGTAGTAGATAGGATAGCGTAGTGCTAGTTAGGATCTTTGAGGGTATAAAGTAGATCAAGGCGTTTAGCCTTGGGTCTCTTCCAGTTTCGGAAGTGCAGATCAGGAACTCACTTTCTTTGCGTGTTTGTGCATTTTGGTCCTGGCACCACGTAGAGAAGCTGCAGCATAGCGAAGTTACCGTATGTTGTAGTTGAAGGCCTTCAGCTGAATGTTCAGAGCTAGCACCCGGTTAGAGACTTGAGTAGTGCGGATCTGCACCTGCGGGTGATTTCTGATGCTGAGAGCCGGCTGCGAGTTAGATACTTGAACAGTTCCCCCTTACTCCTTCGAGTGACATATCCTGATTGTACTCCTACGGGAAGTTTCCCCTGAATGCCAATGTGAAGTTTTATTACTTCGTGTAAGCCTTGGTTTGCAATTCAGGTTGTGTGTGTGTTACTGGATCGTGTCTCAGTTAAGTTCTCAGTCGGGTCTGCACTCCCTGCGTTGGTGTGAGAGTCGAGGGTGACGTCCACGGCGTATGAAGAGGCTTCGTTCCGAAGTGGGAAGTCCAGTCCGGGTACCCTACGCTAGTTCCTGGCGGAAGGGCAGTAAAAGCCGGAGTGGGAGGCACTACCTGCAGAGCCTCTGAGTGAACTTTTGAGACACTTTCCTCCTGAAATCCGAAGCGGAGGTCCTGACCGACCTCCGAGTTGTGCTTTTGCCAGTTTCAGGTGTGTGTGTTGAGTGACCACGCTGTACCGTGCATCCTCCGAGCATCCTCCAAGTCAAGATCCTCCTCCGAGTCGAGCCTCCGAGTCGAGCACTGCAGTATTTCTGGGAGTGACAGTCGCCTAGAATTCAAACTCTACAAAAGTCTGTTAAAACGTGACATTTTTACTCTGTGTGTTGCCTCTGTCCCTGTGGGTTCGATCTTTTTACCACCATACTGCAGTTTTAGCCTTTGGTGGGTTATTACATAAGGAGCCGACAACTTCTTTTTGGCGCCGCTGCCGGGGACAGTGCGTCAACACCAGAATACTTGAGCAGCAATGCTCGGTGAATGTCGACGAGCGATAGTGTGGGAAACCTGAGTGCGAGAGCCACACGGAAGCTCCGTCGAGATTCAGAAAAAGCCGTGGAAACAAAACGGCGAACTAAAAAGAAGACTCCCGGTGAGGACTCTGCAGAAAGATCGCCATCACCGACTTCTGGAAGACAAAGTCGTTCCATGTGGTACCCCACTTTTGGCAATTTTGAGGAAATTAAAACATTTTTGGAAAACTGTACCCTGGCAGCATTGTAAATAGCCTTCGGTACATCAAAACAGAGTGAATCCGGAAGATCGCGGGGATTCTCGAGGGATCTTGTAGAATCTGGGATTTGGGGTGCCGCAGTAAGGACAGGCACCACCCTCCCTGCGAGCTCCGCAGTTAGGATCTCTACAGCGCAAGGCGCAAAATCCGCCTTCGGAGGTTGCGTCCGCGGCTGTAGGGAAACCCCCCGTAATTAGGTAAGCCCTCGGGCGCCTTGACCAAGTTAGGGTCCCGTTGGAAAGATCTCGACGCGCTGATTCTAACGAGCCCAAGAACGCTTGGAACGGACGAGGACTTAGGGAGTTATCGCTACTGGAAGAAAAGCAGGCGGATCGCACGAAGGTGGAGACGGCGAGGCGAGTCGCCCACTGTCTCAAGGGCTACGCCCACTGGGAAGTGAAGGCGCAGGAGAAACTCACACTGCGTGAGTTTGAATTGCGCGCAGCCGGGTTGTTGTCAGGCGACAGTAGGAGTCGGCGGAAGGTAGCGAAGAAGCTCGAGGCCTTTCTGTCGAAGGCACAGGATACCATGTCCGCCCTCGAGGGGGAGGTGTCCGCGGCGTTGCAGCGGTTGGGACTGCGCAGTCGAGCGGAAGAGTGGCAGGGTAGGGAGTTAGTGCGCGGCAGTCGGCCGCGCAGGAGACGTAGTACAGGTTCCGCGGAGTGTAGTGTAGCGTGGTTCCGTGCAGGCGTGTAGCGTAGTGCAGTGTAGTGTTAGGTAGGACTTAGAAGGTATAAAATAGTTCCAGGCGTTTTGCCTCGGGTTCTTTCCCATCAGAAGTGCAGATCAGGAACCCATTTCCTTTGCGTGTTTGTGTCCTTGAGTTCTGTCACCACGCACGAGGAGTTACAACTTAGCGTTCCGCATGTTGTAGCTGAAGGCCTTCGGCCGAATGTTCAGAGCTAGTACATTGGTTAGAGACTTGAGTAGTTCGGAACTGCACCTGCGGGTGACTGCCGATGCTCAGAGCCAGTGACTAGTTAGATACTTGAACAGTTTCGCCCCTACACCTTCGAGTGTTTCTTTCTGATTGTACTCCTTGGGATTTTTCCCCTGAATGCCAAAGTGAAGTTTTGTTACTTCGTGTAAGCCTTGGTTGTAAATTCAGGTTACGCTGCAGCAGGTGCCTTCAGGGTAACCCCTGTAGTATTTCTGGGAATGACAAGTGCCTGAGAATTCAAACTCTTCAATAGACTGTTGTTGTGTTACTGGAATGTTTCACAATGAGTCCTTCAGTGCGGACCTGTGTTCTCTGCGCGTTTTGTGAGTTGAGAGTGTTGTTCACCGCGTATGAGTGACTTCGATCCGAAGTAGGCAGTCCAAACCGGGTTTCCTACACTAGCAGCAAGCTAGTGGAAGTGTTGTAAAAGCCGGAGTTGGAAGTCACTGCCCGCAGCTTTGCCGAGTGTACTCTTGAGAGACTTTCCCCCTGAAATCTTGAAGTAGAGGTCCTAACGGATCTCTGGGTTGTGTTTCTGTAGTTTCAGGTGTGTGTGTGTTTGTGTGTGTGTTACGCTGCACTGTGCGACCTCCGAGTGCGCTCCGAGTGGACACTTGCAGTATTTCTGGGAGTGACAGTCGCCTGAGAATTCAAACTCCTCAATAGTCTGTTAAAACGTGACACTTTGTACCCTGTGTGTTCCTCTGTCCCTGTGGGTTCGACCTTTCTACCACTATATTGCAGTTTTAGCCTTTAGTGGGTTATTACATAAGAAGCCGACAACTTCTTTTTGGCGCCGCTGCCGGGGACAGTTGCGTCAACACCGGGGTTTTTACGAGCAGCCATGCTCGGTGAATGTCGACTGGGGCTGGCGGGAGCAACCTAAGTGCTAGAGCTGTCCGCAAGTTCCGACGAGATTCAGAGAAGGCCGTGGAAGAGACACGGCGTCAAAACAAGAAAACACCAAAAAGAGTACCTAAGCCTAGTTCGGCCGACATCCTTGGGAAACCTACCCCCGACGACTCGGAACCAAACTTGGTGCTTACAGTTCTACTAGATATTCCTTGCACGGACCCGCCTAGTGCAGTAGGACCGACCGCCTGAGAACCGTCGACAGACACATCGATGGCGGACGGACAAGCCAATGTGCGGCTACCTCAGCCGATTACTAAACATTCCTACCCGAAGTACAAAGGGAGTGGGGATGACGACGATGCAGATTCATACATCAAGTTATTCGAGTCGGTGTCTATTGCCAATCGCGAGATCGCAGACGACGACCGACTAAGGATCTTTCCAAGCCTTCTGCGGAAGAAAGCGAGGAGTTGGTATAATCACGAGAGCATCGATCCGACTGGGTTGACAACATGGGCCCAGCTGAAGGAGAAGTTCCTTCGCCGCTTCCGCGAGCTCGGCTACGACAGCCGGGTTTTGACGAAGTTACGTAATTTGCAGCGAGAGAAGAAGGAGAGTCTGCGTGACTACACTGAGAGATTTCTGGACCTCCTCGACAGAATACCGAAAACAGGACCAGGGTCCCCTTTCTCGGTACAACAAGCTGTGGATTGGTACGTGACCGGTTTAACTCGGGAGATGGAGACTTTTTGCCGACGCAGCAAGTGCGACACTATTGAGGATGTGATTGCATCGGCAGAAGCCTTCGAAACTTCCACTCTCAACCGAAGAGGGAGAGAGAGACGGGAGTCGAAGGAGCGCAAACCGAAAGGAGGGCGAAGACGGCGTAGAGGTACAACTCCGTCATCGGAGGAATCGTCTTCGGACGAGAACCGTTCTTCATCCGAAGAAGAGGAAACCTCATCGTCGGAGGAGGAGAAGAAGAGGAAGAAGCATGGGTCAGCGAAGAAAAAGGGCATCCGACGAGTGACTACGGACAGAGCGCCGGGAGATATAGCTTCGAAGATGGAGACCCTTGTGAAGGACTTCGCCGATCTCAAGGTTCAAGTGGTAGGCGGGCATGATCGCAGAAAATCACCCGGGAGAGTGCGAGCGAACTTATGGTGTACTACGTGCGGGGCGGTGGGACATGCAAACACCGAGTGCCTTACCACCCGGCCGTCATATCCAGTCAACGCAGTAGAGTGGGCGCAACCGTACTATGGAGAGCACCCTCAGTACTATGGAGAGGCTAGCGAGGAGACAGCCTACGCCGTCCAGTCGGTGCCTACCCCTCCTGCAGTTTCAGCAATGCAAGTCCCACGATATATTCCGGTGGATCGGGCCACTACGGTACCTGTGAGGCGGAGAGCACCCCCAGGGACGTTTGACCCACCGCCACCGCGAGCTTGTTATAATTGCGGGGAAGTTGGGCACTTCTCACCGCAGTGTCCCCATCCAAAAAAGGCGAAACGATTATGCTCCGACATGTAGTAATTGCAAGAAGGTCGGGCACACTGCGCCAGAGTGTGATCAGCCACCAGTCCCTCGGCCAGTGGTACGATTTGTGAACACTCCTGCCAAGGAGGACGTGCAAGTTAACCAGGTCGAAGTAGGTTCAGACGGGGATGGCGAAGACGAAGAATGGCCGGCTGAAGAGGTTATGTGCGCACGGGTCGAAACTCGTAGCTCCAAGAAATCCAAGGAGCAAGAGCGTGAAACTCGCAAGCACGAACGGAGAACCGCCGACCGGACGGGAAAAGGAAAGGAGAAGACATCCAGCAAGTCCGACTCGCGACCTGCTCGGAAGTCTTCGGCTACGCGGGAGGCACCAGCAGTGCGCCCCCAGACAGCAGTCGAGGACGAGCCAGTGCGCCTACTGAAACGGGACTATGCTCCGGATATCCGTAACGAGGTAGCCAACCTGTTGAAGGAAGCGATCCGCACGCAAAAGGACCCACCGCGGCCAGACTTGACATCCTCCCTTGGGGCGAAGTTGGCAGCCACCGTGGAACCTCGCAGAGCGTCGCCGACCCCGGCGACCCAACGCGCCCACTATGATTTGGTTGAAGATCTCGGGAGTCGAAAAGTGAACATCACGTTCAAGCAGCTCTTGGAAGACAATAAGACGTATCGGAGAATGTTGATGCTTTTGCTACGGCATCCGCGGAAGCCGCGCGCATCCACATCCTCTCAAGTATATCAAGTGGAGAGCGAAGACCAAGGACCACCCGAGATCGATGTGGAGATAGCAGGATGTTGTGTACGCAGAGTGCCAATCGACTCTGGATCAGGAGTCAACATAATGACGGAGGATACAGCGAGAGCCTTGGGGTTCAGTCAATACGAACCCTCGAAGCGTGTGTTGAGATTAGCGGATCAGACGCGGAGAATGCCTGCAGGTATGCTGTGCAATGTCAAGACAACCATCGGGGGTGCGGACTTTCGGTTGACGTATATCATCCTTCAGCCGATGATGAAGCAGGGCTATGACGTTCTGCTTGGGCGACCATGGCTATATGGTGCACAAGTCAGATGTGACTGGCGAAGACATCGCCTTAAGTTTCCTCATCCTTCGGAACCGACCAAAACCATTACGGTGCCCTGGAATAGGGTCAGGCACGAAGGAGAGACCCCATCGACAAGTGCAGGTTACACATCGGGCGAGGACAGTGAGTCGACCGCGCGATCGGATTCCAGTGGTACCGAATCCGATTACTTCGTGGGATTCGTTGCCTGCTGTTCGGTGGAAGAAGAAGAAGAGACGGAAGCTATTCAGCCAGAAGACGAATAGCAATTAACTGTGGGACTGGGAAGGAGTGAGACGAGTCACACTGAGGGCATTGTCGACCCTAGTGACTGTCACGAAGTACAACTCAGTCCCGGCAAGTGCTTGAAGGTATCAAGCGCAGTAAGAGGAGACGAGCTAAGGAAAGTACAGGCGTTCCTTAGCCACTATGTCGACGTCTTCGCCTGGAAGATCGAGGACATGAAGGGGATACCCGCACGGTATGGGGAACACCGTATCGATTTACTGGACGACTCAGTACCCATACGACAGCGCCAGTATCGCCTCAACCCAAAGTACTCCTTGCTAGTGAAAGAGGAGATAGATAAGTACTTGAGCGCTGGTATTATTTACCCGGTGCTCAGCAGTGAGTGGGTGTCGCCGATTGTTATCGTACCCAAGAAGTTGACGGGTAAGATACGAGTGTGTCAGGATTTCCGGAAGTTGAATGCAGCAACACGCAAGGATCATCACCCGTTACCATTCACGGATGCCATTCTAGACCATGTCGCAGGACATGAATGTTATAGCTTCCTGGATGGGTTCTCAGGTTACAATCAGGTGTCTATCCGTGAACAGGACAAGGATAAAACTACGTTCACAACCGACTGGGGAACTTACGCATACCACAAGATGCCCTTCGGTCTGTGCAACGCGCCTGCCACCTTTCAACGGATGATGACCAATATCTTTCAGGAACAACTGAGGAAGTTCCTGGAAATATTCATAGATGACTTCTGTGTCTTTGGGAAGCGGTCTGAACACCTAAGTCATTTGAAGCAGACCTTCGATAAATGTAGAGAGAGCAGTTTATCACTGCATCCCGAGAAGTGCTTTTTCTTTATGACTAGTGGGATCTTGTTGGGTCATCGAGTCTCGGCAGACGGCATTGCGGTGGACATCGAGAAGGTCAAGGTTATACTCGAGCTTGAGCCACCCACGAATCTAAGAGAGCTGCGAGCATTCCTGGGTCATGTGGGCTACTACCGAAGATTCATACACATGTATGCAATACTGGCGGCGGACCTGACCAAGTTGTTGAAGAAGGACGAGCCTTATGCTTGGGGTGCGAACCAGCAGACAGCATTTGAAGCTCTGAAAGCGAAACTCACGACTGCTCCCGTACTAAGGAGTCCAGACTGGAATCGACCATTCCATGTTTACGTTGACACATCGGCATTCGCCATCGGTGTAGTACTGAGTCAAAAGGATGACAACAAAAAGGACTACCCGATCTACTTCGCGAGCCGACAGCTGTCTCTAGCAGAGCGGAAGTACACCACGACGGAGAGAGAAGCGTTGGGGATGGTGTACTCCTGTAAAAAGTTTCGTCACTACCTAATCTGCTACGAGTTTGTGTTCCATGTGGACCACTACGCATTGCAACACCTAGTCAAGAAAGCCGACCTATCCGGTCGAATCGCCAGGTGGGTGTTGTTACTACAAGAGTTCACCTACACAGTCCAGACCAGGAAAGGGGTGCACCACGGAAATGCGGATTACTTGTCCCGATTATGGACACAGCCGACAGAGGAGGAATTGGTGGACGATTTTCCAGATGAAGAGTTATTTCAGTTGTCTGCAGGACATGAGTCCCGCTATGCCGACCTGTATCGATATCTGCTAACCCTCCAGTGCCCTGAGGGCATGGATTTGGAACAGCGAACTGTCTTTATTCATAAGGCAGGCCCGTACCAACTCCAGCAGGGGGTTTTGTTCAAGAAGATGGCGGATGAGCGCTTATGCAGATGCCTGGAGGAATCAGAAGTACCAAGAATAGTGAGTGCGATGCACACAGAGGAGGCGGGTGGACACTATGCCACCAGGAACACGGTCACAAAGATCCTAAATGCGGGATATTGGTGGCCGACCATGTTTAAGGATGTTCTCGATTACATCCGCAAGTGCGACAGTTGCCAGAGGACGGGGAGACCGACGCCTACAACACGATGGCCCCTGACTCCCATCATGCCTCTAGCACCTTTCGAAAAGTGGGGTATTGACTTTGTAGGGCCGATACAACCAGTGACTAGAAGTACACGAAGGCGCTACATTCTGGTAGCAACGGACTACGCCACCAAGATGGTGGAGGCCAGAGCCACCAGAAGGGATGATGCTGCCACAGTCGCCGCATTCTTGTTTGAGTCGATCATCACACGCTACGGATGTCCCTTAGAGCTAGTCAGCGACCGGGGCACGCATTTTCTGAATCAGATCATCGAAGATCTGACACGGTATTTCCACATCAAGCACCGGAAGACTACTCCATACAATCCCAAGGCAAATGGACTGACGGAGAAGTCCAATGGTCTGCTGTGTAAAATACTACTCAAGGTCACGGTGAATCACGCTCACGACTGGGATACGAAGCTAGCAGCCGCTCTATGGGCGTACCGCACAGCTGAGAAGATCACGACCAAACAGACACCATACTTTCTGGTGTATGGGCAACACCCGATCCTCCCGATCGAATTTGAAGTACCCACCCAACGAACGTTGGATTTGCAGAGGATGGGCGCAGAGGAGAGTCAGCTCTACAGGTTACAGGAAGTCACGCTGCTGGATGAGCGGAGAAGAGACGCCGAAGATCGCACCAGGAAAATCCAGCTCCGCCGAAAGGAGAGATACGACAAAAAGATCAAACCGGTACTCCTGCAGGCAGGTGATTTGGCATTGCTCTACGACAGCAGGCATGCCAGATTCCCAGGCAAACTGCACCTTAGGTGGATGGGACCTTACAGGGTTGTCGAAGTCTTCCCGAATGGATCCATCCAACTTGCGGACCTGGCCGGCGATTTGTTAGGCACCCGAGTGAACGGGTGGCGGTTGAAGAAATACCACATGTGAGTGTTCGCGTGGGCGCTCACAATTGAGGAGGGGGGCATGTGGTACCCCACTTTTGGCAATTTTGAGGAAATTAAAACATTTTTGGAAAACTGTACCCTGGCAGCATTGTAAATAGCCTTCGGTACATCAAAACAGAGTGAATCCGGAAGATCGCGGGGATTCTCGAGGGATCTTGTAGAATCTGGGATTTGGGGTGCCGCAGTAAGGACAGGCACCACCCTCCCTGCGAGCTCCGCAGTTAGGATCTCTACAGCGCAAGGCGCAAAATCCGCCTTCGGAGGTTGCGTCCGCGGCTGTAGGGAAACCCCCCGTAATTAGGTAAGCCCTCGGGCGCCTTGACCAAGTTAGGGTCCCGTTGGAAAGATCTCGACGCGCTGATTCTAACGAGCCCAAGAACGCTTGGAACGGACGAGGACTTAGGGAGTTATCGCTACTGGAAGAAAAGCAGGCGGATCGCACGAAGGTGGAGACGGCGAGGCGAGTCGCCCACTGTCTCAAGGGCTACGCCCACTGGGAAGTGAAGGCGCAGGAGAAACTCACACTGCGTGAGTTTGAATTGCGCGCAGCCGGGTTGTTGTCAGGCGACAGTAGGAGTCGGCGGAAGGTAGCGAAGAAGCTCGAGGCCTTTCTGTCGAAGGCACAGGATACCATGTCCGCCCTCGAGGGGGAGGTGTCCGCGGCGTTGCAGCGGTTGGGACTGCGCAGTCGAGCGGAAGAGTGGCAGGGTAGGGAGTTAGTGCGCGGCAGTCGGCCGCGCAGGAGACGTAGTACAGGTTCCGCGGAGTGTAGTGTAGCGTGGTTCCGTGCAGGCGTGTAGCGTAGTGCAGTGTAGTGTTAGGTAGGACTTAGAAGGTATAAAATAGTTCCAGGCGTTTTGCCTCGGGTTCTTTCCCATCAGAAGTGCAGATCAGGAACCCATTTCCTTTGCGTGTTTGTGTCCTTGAGTTCTGTCACCACGCACGAGGAGTTACAACTTAGCGTTCCGCATGTTGTAGCTGAAGGCCTTCGGCCGAATGTTCAGAGCTAGTACATTGGTTAGAGACTTGAGTAGTTCGGAACTGCACCTGCGGGTGACTGCCGATGCTCAGAGCCAGTGACTAGTTAGATACTTGAACAGTTTCGCCCCTACACCTTCGAGTGTTTCTTTCTGATTGTACTCCTTGGGATTTTTCCCCTGAATGCCAAAGTGAAGTTTTGTTACTTCGTGTAAGCCTTGGTTGTAAATTCAGGTTACGCTGCAGCAGGTGCCTTCAGGGTAACCCCTGTAGTATTTCTGGGAATGACAAGTGCCTGAGAATTCAAACTCTTCAATAGACTGTTGTTGTGTTACTGGAATGTTTCACAATGAGTCCTTCAGTGCGGACCTGTGTTCTCTGCGCGTTTTGTGAGTTGAGAGTGTTGTTCACCGCGTATGAGTGACTTCGATCCGAAGTAGGCAGTCCAAACCGGGTTTCCTACACTAGCAGCAAGCTAGTGGAAGTGTTGTAAAAGCCGGAGTTGGAAGTCACTGCCCGCAGCTTTGCCGAGTGTACTCTTGAGAGACTTTCCCCCTGAAATCTTGAAGTAGAGGTCCTAACGGATCTCTGGGTTGTGTTTCTGTAGTTTCAGGTGTGTGTGTGTTTGTGTGTGTGTTACGCTGCACTGTGCGACCTCCGAGTGCGCTCCGAGTGGACACTTGCAGTATTTCTGGGAGTGACAGTCGCCTGAGAATTCAAACTCCTCAATAGTCTGTTAAAACGTGACACTTTGTACCCTGTGTGTTCCTCTGTCCCTGTGGGTTCGACCTTTCTACCACTATATTGCAGTTTTAGCCTTTAGTGGGTTATTACATTCCAGTTCACCTACCGAGAGCATTGAGCTAACAGTTCTATTGGACATTCCTCCGACAGAAACTCTTCCTGAGTTTGGCCAACCTAGGATCAGTCCGTCGACAGGATCACCAATGGCATACCATCAAGCCAACCTCCGCCAGGTGTTTTCCCAACCTATCACCAAACATTCGTATCCAAGATACACGGGAACGGGCGACGACGATGATGCAGATTCATACATAAAGCTCTTCGAGTCTGTCTCCATCGCCAATCGTGAGACCAGTGATGAAGACAGACTGCGAATCTTTCCTAGCCTGCTACGCAGACGAGCTCGTAGCTGGTACAACCATGAGAGCACCGACCCCACTGGCATCCGGACTTGGGATCAGCTCAAGGAAAAGTTTCTGAGGCGGTTTTGCGAACTCGGATATGACAGTCGAGTACTGACCCGGCTTCGAAATCTTCGACGCGAGCGGAAGGAGAATCTTCGAGACTATACTGAGAGATTCCAAGACCTCCTAGATCGAATTCCGAAGACAGGCCCAGGAGAACCATTTTCGGTACAACAAGCAGTGGATTGGTATGTGACAGGGCTCTCAAGAGAAATGGAGACCTTCTGTAGGAGAGGCAAGACTGACACAATCCAAGATGTGATAGCTTCCGCGGAGACCTTTGAGACGTCAACCCTTGACACTCCAAGACGCGACCGACGGTCGACGAAGAAGAAATCGCAAGGCGGACGTCGGAAGAAAAGGAACTCGCCTTCCTCGACAGAAGAATCAAGCTCCTCCGAATCAAGTTCTTCCTCGGAAGAGGAGAGGACTCGTCATCTTCAGAAGAAGAAAGACGGAAGAAGAAACGCAGTACGATCAAGAAGAAGGATCGAGGTAAGGGAATCCCAGTGAAAAGTCAAGGGGACATCGCAGCCAAGGTACACAACCTGGTGAAGAATTTTGCGGACCTGAAAGTACATGTAGTGGGAGGCCAAGACCGACGTAAATCACCTGCGAGACAACGAGCGAATCTCTGGTGTACTACGTGCGGACAGGTGGGACATGCCAACACGGAGTGCATGTCCGCGCGCCCATCTTACCCAGTGAATGCGGTCGAATGGGCACCACAGTGGGAGAATCCCATGTATTATGCTGAGCTGCCCGTGTATTATGCTGAGCCGGTTGAGGACACCGCCTACTCGGTACAAACAGCTCCAGCTACAACTCCGAACCCACCGGTGCATATACCGCGCTTTGTTCCGAGGGAAATGGCGGGTACGCTCCCACCAAGACGCATGGCACCTCCAGGAAATCACAACCGACCTCGACCACAATTCGATGGTTGCTACAACTGCGGAGACATGGAACATTACGCGCCAAGCTGTCCCCACCCAAGGAAGCCAATGGGGTATGCACCGTTGTGCAGCAATTGCAAGAAGTCTGGACATACAGCAGCCGAGTGTGATCAGCCACAACTCCCTAGGCCAGCCGTGCGTTTCGTATCGACACCTGGCAAGGAAGAGGTGCAGGTCAACCAGGTAGAACTGAGTCTGGACCCAGCTGAAGGAGACGAAGTATGGCCAAAGGAAGAAGTAATGTGCGGTCGGGTAGAAACCCGAAGTTCGAAGAGGAGGGGCGAAGGCCACGAGGACACTTGCCGCCTCGAGCGTAGGGAAGAGAGGAGGAAGTCTAAAGAAGTCAGAGAAGGCCAAAGGAGAAGGCCGGGTACACCTCCGGCGATGAGGAACACCCAGCCGGAGCAGAACTTAGAGAAGGCGGACAGGTATTCGGAAGAGTTCCGGACTCGAGACTACCTTCCGGACATCAAAGATGAGGTGAGTCACCTCATCAAGGAAGCACTGGGCGCCGGAACGACATCTGACGACCGGAAGGCGGCTAGGCCCCCTACACCACTTCCGACCGCGAGTACAGGGAAGCTTCCGGCTGTGACTTCCAACACTTCCTACGACATAGTGGAGGACATAGGGAGTCAGAGGGCAAATATTTCCTTCCACCAGTTGTTGGAGGACAATAAGACGTACAGAATGATGCTGCTGCTTTCGTTGCGCCGACCACGCAAACCACGCAAAGAGAAACTTCCGGCTGTGTACAGAGTGGAAGGAGGAGACCTAGGACCTCCAGAGATCGACGTAGAGATCGGAGGCTGCGTCATACAGAAGGTACCAGTGGACTCCGGCTCGGGCGTGAATATCATGACCGAGGAGACAGCGAACTCCTTGGGGTTCCAGACCTTCGAGCCTACAACCCGAGTGTTGCGACTGGCCGATCAAACGCGCAGAATGCCACTAGGAATGTTGAGCAATGTGAGAACCAACATTGGAGGAGTGGACTTTCAACTGTCCTACATAATATTGCAACCTCTAATGAAGAA
Source organism: Marchantia polymorpha subsp. ruderalis (assembly GCA_037833965.1). NCBI lineage: Eukaryota > Viridiplantae > Streptophyta > Marchantiopsida > Marchantiales > Marchantiaceae > Marchantia > Marchantia polymorpha. The sequence goes on from AP031357.1 coordinate 4,848,215, forward strand.
AGGTTATGATGTGCTGCTTGGCAGACCGTGGCTATACGATGCCAAAGCAAGGTGTGACTGGAGGAGGAAGAGATTACAGTTCCGGAACCCTGCGGACCCTCCGACTGTCATTACCGTACCATGGACCAAGGTACCCCATGAGGGCGAAACACCTTCCACCACCTCCGGTTACACAACTGGAGGGGAGACCAGCTCGCCATGCACTTCAGAGACAGAAACGTCGGAGGAATTTATGGGCTACGTCACTTGCTGCTCCATTGAGGAGGAAGGAGACGATGTGCATCCGGATGACGAATAGCAACTAGCAGCCGGACTGGGCAGAAGCGAGATCAGTCACACAGAGGGGATTGTCGACCCAAGTGATTGCTGCGAACTGCAACTCAGTCCAGGTAAAGGCTTGAAGGTGTCAAGCCAGGTACAAGGAGAAGAGTTGAACAGGGTACAGGCGTTTCTTCGCCAGTATGAGGATGTCTTCGCATGGAAGATTGAAGACATGAAAGGCATACCTGCAAGGTATGGGGAGCACAGGATCGACTTGTTGGACGAGGCAGTTCCAGTTTGCAGGCTCAACCCAAAATATTCATTATTGGTGAAGGACGAAATCGATAAGTACATGAGCGCAGGAATCATCTACCCGGTACTCAGTAGCGAGTGGGTGTCGCCTATCGTGATCGTGCCCAAGAAACTGACGGGTAAGATCCGGGTGTGCCAAGACTTCCGAAAGCTGAACGTAGCAACGAGGAAGGACCATCACCCTCTTCCTTTCACGGACTCTATTTTGGACCATGTCGCAGGGCATGAATGCTACAGTTTCCTAGACGGATTCTCCGGCTACAACCAGATGTCCATCAGGGAATAGGACAAGGACAAAACAACCTTCACGACCGACTGGGGAACCTATGCTTATCACAAGATGCCATTCGGGCTGTGCAACGCGCCAGCGACGTTCCAGCGGATGATGACAAACATCTTCCAAGAGCACCTGAGGAAATTCCTAGAAATTTTCATCGACGACTTTTGTGTCTTCGGTAAGAGGTCGGAGCACCTTAACCATCTTCGGCAGACGTTCGACAGATGTAGGGAGAGCAGTTTGTCCTTGCACCCTGAGAAGTGTTTTTTCTTCATGACCAGCGGAATCCTGCTGGGGCACCGAGTTTCGTCCGATGGCATTGCAGTGGATGTAGAGAAGGTGAAGATTATTCTCGAACTTCAGCCGCCAACGAATCTGCGTGAGTTGAGGGCCTTCCTTGGCCATGTAGGTTATTACAGAAGGTTCATAAATATGTACGCCATCTTGGCAGCCGATCTGACGAAGCTGCTTAAGAAGGAGGAACCCTATGTGTGGAGCAAGGAGCAACAGCTGGCCTTTGAAACACTCAAAGCCAAACTGACGACTGCTCCGGTTCTGAGAAGTCCGGATTGGAACAGACCTTTCCATGTCTATGTAGACACGTCGGCATTTGCAATCGGAGTGGTTCTCAGTCAGAAGGACGACAACAAGAAAGACTACCCGATTTACTTCGCGAGTCGTCAGTTGTCAGCAGCAGAGAAGAAGTACACGACAACTGAGAGGGAGGCGTTGGGGATGGTGTACTCCTGTAAGAAGTTCCGACATTATTTGATCTGCTACGAGTTCGTGTTTCATGTAGATCATTACGCCTTACAGCACCTGGTGAAGAAGGCGGATCTGTCCGGACAAATTGCCAGGTGGGTACTACTGCTGCAGGAATTCACCTACACTGTACAGACAAGGAAAGGCGTTCACCATGAGAACGCGGACTACCTCCCCCGACTATGGACCGAACCCATAGAGGAGGAAGTAGTGGATGATTTTCCCGACGAACAACTTTTTCAGTTGTCCGCCAGCCATGAGTCCAGGTACGCGGACTTATACAGGTTTCTGCTCACACTCCAATGTCCGGAAGGATTGGATGCGGAGCAGCGCACAGTCTTCGTTCATAAAGCGGGACCTTACCAGCTTCAACAGGGGGTCTTGTTCAAGAAAATGGCAGACGAGAGGCTGTGCAGATGTTTAGAGGAGTCCGAAGTACCGCGAGTCGTTAAAGCCATGCACACAGAAGACGCTGATGGTCATTACGCCACCAGAAATACAGTGATCAAAATTGTGAATGCAGGATACTGGTGGCCGACGATGTTCAAAGATGTACACGACTACGTTCGCAAATGCGACAGCTGCCAAAGGACGGGAAGGCCGACTCCGACCACGAGATGGCCTCTTACACCAATCATGCCATTGGCACCATTTGAAAAATGGGGGATCGACTTCGTGGGACCAATACAACCTGTCACTAAAGGCACGCGCAGGCGCTACATATTGGTAGCAACAGACTATGCGACCAAGATGGTGGAGGCAGAGGCCACAAGGCACGACGACGCAGCCGCAGTAGCACGGTTCCTATTCGAATCAATCATCACACGCTACGGGTGCCCACTAGAAATAGTCAGTGACAGGGGAACGCATTTTCTGAATCAGGTGATAGAAAGTTTGACGCGGCACTTCCAGATTAAGCATCGGAAGACTACTCCATACAACCCCAAGGCGAATGGTCTGACAGAGAAGTCCAATGGATTGCTCTGTAAGATACTCCTCAAGGTGACTGTGAACCATGCTCATGACTGGGACACCAAGCTACCGGCCGCCTTATGGGCATATAGAACGGCAGAAAAAGTCACCACCAGGCAAACACCTTACTTTCTAGTTTATGGGCAACATCCGATCTTACCCATCGAATTCGAGATACCTACCTAGAGGACCTTAGATCGGAGAAGGCTGGACGCGGAAGAAAGTCAGGCATATCGACTGCAAGAAGTAATGGCACTGGGGGAAAGACGTCAAGAGGCCGAAGATCGAACAAAGCAACTACAACTCAGGCGGAAGGAGAAGTACAATCGAAGACTCAAACCAGTACTACTGGAGAAGGGCGACTTGGCTCTGCTATACGATAGCAGACATGCTAGATTTCCAGGCAAGCTACACTTGAGATGGATGGGACCTTACAAGGTGATAGAAGTTTTCCCAAATGGATCCATCCAACTCGCAGAACTGACAGGAGAATGGCTAGGCACCCGCGTGAACGGGTGGCGTCTGAAGAAATACCACGTGTAAATGTTCGCGTGGGCGCTCACAATTGAGGAGGGGGGCATGTGGTAACACACTTTTTGTTTTTTTTGCAGAATTTTAAACAATTTTAGAAAACTAGTACCGAAGCAGTGTTTGTAGTTAGAAAAGGGTACGTTAAAAAGAGTGGATTGATGAGATCGTCACGAGGACACGAAGAATCACGTAGTCGGATGTACCAACGCCAATGTCTTCGGCGCCTTCGGCAAAAGCTCCTTTTCTGAGGTGTCTCTACTCACGCGCCTCCAGCGTATAAGGAAGCTACGCCTCCGGCGCAGACACCTCAGGAGGAGGTTTTGCTAAAGACGTCAGGAGAAGGGCCCGGACCTCTAAAGGCGTCCGACCATGAGTGCGCCTTCGGCGATGCGCCGCTAGCGCGGAAAGGGGAAAACCTTCATAACGATCAGAATACACAGTAGATCCAGTTGGTTGAAGTTGCATTAGAAAGAGCTCGGGACGCTCGTTCTAACGAGCCCAAGAGCGTCGGAGATGGATCAGGGACGGAGAAGTTATGAGCGTCGGAAAACTCGTAGCCGGACAGGCGCCGTTCGCGCTAGGGTTCACGGCCGGAAAGGATTCCCGTACGCCCTCGGCGATGCGCCTTCGGCGGAATCATGCGCTCATAGGAGGAAACCAACTCAGAGTCGGAAGCGCCTTTGGCGGCTGTTCATGGAAGGAAAGCGCCGGTCGGATGTACGCCTCCGACGTGGCGCTGACGGCCGGATGCGCTGGCATGAGTTGCGCTGGCGGATATGCGCCGGCAGCAATGGACGAGGCATAAAGGACAAAATAAGCGGTACGACTGCGCGCCGGCATAATTCGCTCCGACTAGATGTGCGCCTCCAGCAAGGCGCCGACGGATAAGGAACGCACCAGCGGCGACACGCCTCCGGTGAGGGACGGGTTAGGAAAAGACAACATGGCCGACGTATACCCGGCGGCGGACTCGAGTGCGGAAGGTGGCCGCGGCGGGAGAATTCAACATTTACGCATGCGAATGCGCGCAGTGCGGAGACGTGAATTCGCGCATGCAAAGGGCGAACCGTTAGGCCGTATAGCCGGCTGCGTACGTTGTAACCAGTAAGAACGTTGGACGTTCTTGAAATCGGAGAAGAAAAGACTGCGCTCCAGTCTCATTCTCTCATTCTTGATTTTGCGATTTCCAGTTTCCAAGATTACGCGCAAGAGCGGAGCGACCTGCAGTGAGAGGAGAGAGTGCGGAGACGAGTTGCGCAAGGATCTTGGTAGACATTGGAGAGAATTGCGAGTAGCGATCTTGAGCGTGAGCGCAGAGAGAGTGAGCAGTCAGTGCTTGAGCGGCCGACGCGCAGTGGCGATTGTGAGAGAGCGAGCGAAAGGGAGAACGTTTGTGTGTGCAGGCAACGCAATGTCGAAGGTTCCCCAGCTGCGAGTGTCTCCACTCAGGGTGCCGCAGATCAATCTACGCGCATTTCAAGATGTGCTGCTGAGGCTGAAGCTCGATTTTCTCCTGTGGGGGTGGAACTGGACATGTCCGGAGATGGTGCGCGAGTATCTGCAGGAGAGACACAAGCCCTCTCGCGGATTCCGTCCACATCCAGAAAGATGGGACATTTGCAACTGGGCGCAGGTGTTGGGCAGGTGTGCCGGCGAGGAAGGGGATCTCCTCTTCGAGGCCGATAGCGTGAAGGTGTCCCAGGAGGAAGAAGTCTCCTACAATGAGCTCTTCAAAGTTGCCAGGCATCCCAAGAACGGTTTCCGGACACGGGATTACAAAGATCGATTGCGGAGAAATGTCGCGACTGCATTGCTGCAGATATTGCAGCCGACCAAGACCGCTTACATGCATGGTTGGCAGGTAGAATTTGTGGAGCTAGTGTTGTCAGGAGCTCCAGTGCATTGGGCACGGCTCCTGTGGAAGGTGACGCGCCAACATGCGCAAGAAGAGAGAGGAGGAACCCTCAATCATCTCTCGCCTTACTTGATCGTGTTTTATCGGGCGATGGGATGTTTGACAAATGCTGAGAAAACACGGTTTCCGCAGCTGACCCGGAACTATCCAGGTAGATATTCGAGGGAGGCCGAAGTAGACACGGATCCGGACGAGGAACCTGCCAGTACGCCTCCGGCTCCGGCTCCAGCAAGAGCAGCAGAAGAACGTCGAAGTGAGCGCATTCCGCGAAAGCGGAAGTGGGATGAGAGACCTGAGGACAGGCAGCCGGAAGTGCCAGCTGCGCCGACTCGTGGTCGGCCCACCTCCGAGCCTCACAGTCGACCAAAACAGAGGGCACGCAAAATGCCAACTGGTATTGAGGAGACCGAGCGAACTCCGACCCGGCGGAATCTCACACAGGAGGAGATAATCGCGCAGATTCTAGGGAAGACGACAAATACCTCTGCACAGAAGGCACCAAGGCCTTCGGGAGGAGATGGACGGACTGACAGTCGGCCGACTACGAGTCGGACGACTGAAGACCGTCAAGCGGAAGGAAGGCCAACTGAACGGCGCGTTGAACCGGACAGCAGGCCGGAAGCAGAAGAGAGTTTGGCTGACGAGCCAACAACCCTCAGAGGGTCGTCTTCGGCGGAAGGCACTTCTGGGAAAACGCCACCAGCAAGCAGACCAAGTGGGGTCAAGACGCGCAGGCTGTATCCGACTCCCAGTCGGACAACTGTTGGTCGGCCGACTACGAGTCGGACAACAGAGAGTCGGCCGGATTCGCCGACTGCAAGACCGGCGACCAGTGTACGGACGCCGTCGGCGGGCGCACCTTCAGCGAAGACACCTTCCGCGCAGATTGCGCCGGAAGGGCAGGCAGCAGAAGCGGGCGGTGCAAAAGTGACAAGAGTCACTGCGGCGTCGACCCCTTCGGAGACCGAAGATCGAGCCGGAACAGGGGCTCAAGCAGTGGGATCTCCCACTGCCCTGGATATTTTAGCAGGCAGTGGAGCAGCAGTCGCAGCGGAAGCTGCTGCGCGCCACAGTTCCAGGGAGTCGCCAAGGGATTCGGTGGCGACTGAAATCCTCGAGACTGAGGATGAGACGAGCTCGGAAGAGCAGGAAGCGGATTCGGTGCAGAAAACGCCAACAGGGGTGCTGTGCGAACAGATAGTACCACTCCTGCGATATCTGGATCGCAAGACATCCAAATACGCGAGTGCTTTAAAACCGCAGTCTTATGTGGAGACTATCAGGAGAAGGACGAGGAGCAAGGTGGCAAGGTGGGCCTCTAGGTGCGGAGTATATGTGGATAGGAACACCGCCCTCCGACAACACCTGGCGGTCACACAGAAGCTATAGCAAGCCTTGCAGCAGCAGAGGGAGGATGCGGCGACGAAAAGTCAGGCGGATGCCGAGCTAATGCGGGCAAAGATCGAGTCGGAATTGCAGGCAGAGCGGAGACAAAACCAAGTCCTAGCAGCCGAACTTGCGCGCCAGACGCGCGCCTTAGAAGAAAGTCAAAGAGCCCGCAAGGAGGATGAGGAGTTGTTGCGCAACTTGCAATCCGAGTGCTCGGATTTGAGGGCACAACGTGCGGAAGCAGAAATGCAGCTGGTAGAAGTGGAGAGCAGCTGCAGGGCGCGAGGAGAGTTGGCGACACAGGTGACTCGTTGTCTAAAAGGATACGCCCATTGGGAGGTGGCAGCTCAAGAGAGGATCACACTCAGGGAGTTCGAGCTTCGGGCGGCGGCATTGACGGAGGGTGACAGTCGGAGTCGGCGGCGAGTGGCGAGGAAATTAGAAACCTTCTTGTCGGGTGCGCGCGACACTATGGCGCACTTACAGTCGGAAGTCACCACAGCGCTCCGACGCCTGGGGTTGCGCAGCCGGTCGGAAGACTGGCAAGGTAGAGACAGCGAGCGGAGCAGTCCGGCGCGCAGGAGGCGCAGCACCGGATCAGCCGAGTGCAGTAGAATAGTTTGGTTTCGCACAGATGCTGCGAGTAGTAGATAGGATAGCGTAGTGCTAGTTAGGATCTTTGAGGGTATAAAGTAGATCAAGGCGTTTAGCCTTGGGTCTCTTCCAGTTTCAGAAGTGCAGATCAGGAACTCACTTTCTTTGAGTGTTTGTGCATTTTGGTCCTGGCACCACGTAGAGAAGCTGCAGCATAGCGAAGTTACCGTATGTTGTAGTTGAAGGCCTTCGGCTGAATGTTCAGAGCTAGCACCCGGTTAGAGACTTGAGTAGTGCGGATCTGCACCTGCGGGTGATTTCTGATGCTGAGAGCCGGCTGCGAGTTAGATACTTGAACAGTTCCCCCTTACTCCTTTGAGTGACATATCCTGATTGTACTCCTACGGGAAGTTTCCCCTGAATGCCAATGTGAAGTTTTATTACTTCGTGTAAGCCTTGGTTTGCAATTCAGGTTGTGTGTGTGTTACTGGATCGTGTCTCAGTTAAGTTCTCAGTCGGGTCTGCACTCCCTGCGTTGGTGTGAGAGTCGAGGGTGACGTCCACGGCGTATGAAGAGGCTTCGTTCCGAAGTGGGAAGTCCAGTCCGGGTACCCTACGCTAGTTCCTGGCGGAAGGGCAGTAAAAGCCGGAGTGGGAGGCACTACCTGCAGAGCCTCTGAGTGAACTTTTGAGACACTTTCCTCCTGAAATCCGAAGCTGAGGTCCTGACCGACCTCCGAGTTGTGCTTTTGCCAGTTTCAGGTGTGTGTGTTGAGTGACCACGCTGTACCGTGCATCCTCCGAGCATCCTCCGAGTCAAGATCCTCCTCCGAGTCGAGCCTCCGAGTCGAGCACTGCAGTATTTCTGGGAGTGACAGTCGCCTAGAATTCAAACTCTACAAAAGTCTGTTAAAACGTGACATTTTTACTCTGTGTGTTGCCTCTGTCCCTGTGGGTTCGATCTTTTTACCACCATACTGCAGTTTTAGCCTTTGGTGGGTTATTACACTTCTTCACTCATTACCATCTACCTATCAGACACTATCGAAGATTCTTCTTCATCGTCAGAACACAGCAGTCACTTACAACAAGGTTGTAAGTGCACTTCTGACGGATGCAGTTGAGCAAGATTTGTTATCTCCTTCCGTTCCATCCACTTTTGGGACAGCACTTTTTATGGCAAGAGGTCAGTCACAACCGAGAGACATCCACGATTCACGACGTCCAGGCTTGAAGCGACAGAGATCAAAATCTCCTCACCGAAGGAAAGTACAATTTCTGGCTCAACCATTTAACAAGAAGAATGTTGTTTGTTGGAGCTGTGGTAAGAAAGGCCACATCAGGAAGTTTTGCCGGATGACCAGTACAACCTCCCCTTCAGTGGCAAACGTTGTTGAACATCTTCATACTGAGGCGAACGATTTGTACACGGATGGCCTATGATGCCAGAGGTATGCCCTCTGCAACTCACCGCAAGTTGTTGGTGATGTATGGAATCTGGACAGTGCTTGTTCTTATCACATTTGTTACATTAGAGAGTTCTTTTGTACTTTCTCCGTATCAAACGGTTCAGTTCTTATGGGGAACGACCAACCCTGTAGAATTGAGGGTGTTGGATCTGTAAAGATCCGCATGTTTGATGGTGTCAACCGTACGTTGAAACAGGTTAGGTTTATACCTAACATGAGAAAGAACTTGATCTCTCTTGTAGTGTTGGACTCACACGGCTTAGAATGGAGTTCTCGGCAGGGCGTGTTAGATGTCAGATCATGTGATAAGAAAATTATTCTTCGGGGATACAAGCATAATAATCTGTACTTGTTAGAGGGCATCACTGTTTGTGGCAAAGTTCACTTTACCAGATCTCGCGTTGAGATGTCTCATGTATGGCATTCCAGATTAGGCCATATGAGTGATCGATACATGTCTCTTCTTGATGAGAAAAATGTATTACCCGGTTTGGGTAAAGTTGATCTGTCATTTTGTGAACATTGCATCATGGGAAAGCAACATAGGAAAACTTTTGGCGTTGGAACTCATAATTCCAAGGACATACTTGAGTATGTACATAGTGATGTGTGGGGACCATCTCCTGTTGCCTCACTATCTGGAAAGTTGTACTATGTCTCCTTTATAGATGATTACTCTAGGTATGTGTGGGTATATTTTCTTACCCACAAGTCTGAGGTGTTCTCAACCTTCAAAAGTTGGCGCATATAAGTTGAGACTCAGACTGGACACAAGGTGAAATATTTACGATCAGATAATGGTGGCGAGTATACTAGTGAGGAATTTCAGAGGTATTGTATAGAGGAGGGGATTACTCGCCATTTCACGACGGTTTATACTCCACAACAAAATGCTGTTTCTGAGCGACTCAATCGAACAGTGTTGGAGAAAGTGCGGAGTATGCTAAGCGAATCCGGTTTACCAGGGGAATTTTGGGCCGAAGCTGTCAACACCGCAACTTATTTGGTAAACCTTTCTCCTTCTAGTGCAATCAATTTCTCAACACCGTTTGAACTAAGACATAAACGGATGGCAGATTATAGTCGTTTGATAATTTTTGGTTGTACTGCTTATCCTCTTATACCTAAGGAGCACAGGAACAAATTAGAACCTACATCCAAGAAATGTCGTTTTCTTGGATATGCTAGTGGCGTGAAAGGTTACAGGCTATGGGATCTTGTTGCCTGCAAGGTGATTGTTAGTAGAGATGTTTCTTTCAATGAGCCTCGCTTATTGAAAGAGGGGGAGAATGTGGAGGCTAACAAGGGGAAATCTTTACTCACTGATATTGTTGTGGGGGAGTATGATCATTCTATCACAAATGATATGTCACATGAAGAAGCACCGATACATGTGGAGCAAGTTCTTGAGGAACAAGAATCACAGGAACAGGCTATTATTGGTGAGCCTATTGCAACAATACCAGACAACAGAGATCAAATGGAAACGTCTACTAGGAGATCACAACGATCTAGTAGAGCGCGTGAGAGATTTGGTGTATGGGCAAATTCATCTATTCTCAAGGATCGTGATCTTGATTTTGAAGAGGAGGATGGTATGGCGTTGATCCTGGAAGAAGGTGAACCCTCTTCATACAGAGAAGCTCAAGCTTCGGTCAACAAGCTTGAATGGAATGCTGCTATGGAGCGAGAGATGCAGTCACTGATTGACAACAAGACTTGGGAGTTGGTTGAGCTTCCTAAAAATCAGATAGTGATTGACTCCAAGTGGGTGTACAAGCTGAAAGACAATCCAGCAGGAGATGATGCAAGAATCTTCAAAGCCAGACTAGTGGCTAGAGGTTTCACACAGGAAAAGGGTGTGGATTATAACGAAGTTTTTTCGCCTGTAGCAAAATACGCTACAATTCGTCTGGTATGTGCACTGGCCGCAACATTCAGTCTTGTTATGGATCAGATGGATGTGGTTACAGCTTTTCTTTATGGATATTTAGAGGAGGAGATCTACATGAGACAACCAATTGGCTTTGAGGTCAAAGGCCAGGAGAGATGGGTCTGTAGATTACTGAAATCATTGTATGGACTGAAGCAAGCTCCTAGGCAGTGGAATACACGTTTTGATGAGTTTATGAAGGCACAAGGTTTTCTACGAAGCGTGTATGATCCTTGTGTCTATATGAAGAAGGTGAATGATGAGACTTTCAATCTCATCATTTTAGTACTCTACGTTGACGACATGCTTATCTTGGCAAAGAACCAATCCGATGTCGATGAATGCAAAAGTCAGCTGAAGTCTGCATTTAAGATGAAGGATATGGGGTAGTCAAGAAGGATACTAGGCATGGATATTTATAGAGATTTTGAACAGAAGAAGCTATGGCTGAGTCAGGACAAGTATGTTCGCCGTATACTTGACAGGTTCAACATGGCCGATTCGAAAGGAGTATGGACTCCTCTGCCGGCACATTTAAAACTTTCCGCAGCCCAATGTCCTACAGATGCTGTGGAAAAGGGAAAAATGTCATGTGTTCCCTATGAACAAGCTGTAGGCAGTCTCATGTATTTAATGGTGTGCACTAGGCCTGATATTGCTCTAGCAATGGGAAAGTTGAGCAGGTACATGTCAAATCCAGGAAAAGTTCACTAGGAAGCAGTGAAATGGATTCTGAGATATCTGAAGAGTACTGTGGATTATGGCTTATTGTTTGATGGCTTATTAGACAATGCCAAGTCCCTGTTTGGCTACGTTGATGCTGACTATGGACAAGATTTAGACAAGAGGAGATCTACAACCTGATATGTGTTTACACTTGGCGGCGGAAGCATTAGTTGGAGATCTACCTTGCAGAAGTGCGTAGCTCAGTCAACAACAGAAGCTGAGTACGTGGCAGCAGCAGAAGCAGCAAAGGAAGCTATTTGGTTAGATAAGCTTATCATGGAGATGGGACTAACACAAGGCGTGGTCAATCTTCATTGTGATAGCCAGAGTGCTTTACATTTGGCTGCGAATCAAGTCATGGATAGCCGAGTGAAGCACATCGACATCAGGTATCACTTTATTAGAGAAGCGGTGTCTGATAAAACAATTGAGCTAGTCAAGATTGACGGTAAACTCAATCCAGCTGATGCGTTGACCAAAGTTATTCCTTTGGAGAGTTTCAGGCGACATTGTGCTACTATGCAAGTTGTGCATAGGGAACACGAGAGATATGGTTCTTAGTTACCTCTGTATATTGTTACTCTATCCTCTTATGGCTACGGTTTAGTTTTAGTTAACTCTCGTTTAAAGAGGGACCTTGTGATAGTTTTCCGTCTAGAACTTTCCGCAAAGTAATAATATAGGTTAGAGAGGTGATTAAAATTTCTTGACATGAGTTAAGGTGAGATATTGTTGAGTTACCTCTGTATATTATTACTCTATCTTGGTATGAGAGTAATAATATAGGTTAGAGAGGTTACTGAGATTCCTTAACGCGAGTTAAGGGGGAGATTGTTGATATTAACTCTGGTTAAGGAGTTAACTGAGGTTAGTTAACCTTGGTTAACCGCATATGTAGCTATTTATAGCTTAGGTGGTTGACTACCTTGGGTATATATACCCTGAGGGTGATAGGAAGAGTATCACTTCAAGCATTCAAGCAGTAAACTCTCTAGTGCTCTTCTCCCCGTGGACGTAACCTTTGAGGGTGAACCACGTTATACTTTCGTGTAACTCGTGTTGGTGTGACTCTGGTGTCGGTTTAACGTTAACAAAAAATACCTATAAGATATTGTTGCAAAATAAAATAACAGATTGTCACAAAATATTCAAAAAGTTGATAAATTTTAATAAAAATGTAAAATGGTGGTAAAATACTCATTTATTTCCTTAAAAAAATTATAATTCGAAATGGATTGAAAAACATTTACCAAAGTGCTTTAAAATATTTCTTCAACTATTTCAATATGATGATTAACATTGATACCAAATTGATCAAATTGATAAGTAAATACTAATGTATGATAATCTTGGAAATTAAAAAAATATTGATATGAAAGGTCATAAAATATTCATACACAGTTTTAAACCAATGTCTAACAAAAAATTAAAAAATTAAAAAAATTGAGCTTCAAATTTATAAATGTATTGAAACTATATAAGTTTTTTTTAAAATAATAGGATTCTAACTCATAATAAAAGTTGATGATAAGAATTCAAGATAAAGATTTAAGTAGCGTTACAAGATAGATGTAAATTCATAATAACAAAATAATGCAAAACAAATCAAAATCAATCAAGGATACAATTAATTAGAGTTTAAAATTATAGACGTAATAATGATTATGAAAAATATTAAACAACTAATCGAGGCAATTTTTATATTATAGTTGAAAAAATGTTTTGAAGAAAAGAATTCAACTAAATTGAGAGATGATTACTCCGAAAATAAAAAATCTGATGAATGGTGATGATAAAAAACCAATATATTTTGAAAATAAAGAAAAATACTTAACGCTATGTTAAGGATATTATGAAGACTTAATAGTATTTTTTGAGTGACTAAGATGGTGTATTATTATTTTCCAATGAGTTGACGTAATAATAAAAAATTACATGTCAATTTTTGTTTTAGGTTGAATTTTATACTATGTGAATTGATTCTGCGTGAAAATTGATACAAGCAGCTAATAATTTAACTCTTGCAATTTTATTAATTCATTCTTACGATTTGATAATAAAATTAAAATTTTAAAAAATAAATTAATAATGCTGAAAACTTTGTTTGATTTTTACATGTAATAATTTTTATTTTAATACAATCTAATTTAACCAAAATTTAGTTCATAATTAAAATTTGATCTAGGTTGGGATTTTATATTATTTGAAAAATTACCATGATAACATATGATAATTATCATCTAATTTAATTTTATCAGAATAATTTTCAATATTTAAATATGAATAAATGCCATTGGCATGTCTAATATTTCTTAAAGATTTCTTGTCCCTTAGTTGAGTGGCTGACATGTCACATTGGAGACCTTGAAATTTACAGCATTTTCATTTATCCAAACTTGACAGATTTGCCAAATCAACTTTTGATTTAGTCTAAGTAAATAAATTTTCAGCTGAATATTTCGTCAAATTAATCAAAATTAGCATGCAGTCAAAATTTCTCACTCTAGTATCTAAACTTTGATATGACACTAAATCAAAGTTTAGATATGACACTAAATCAAAGTTTAGATATGACACAAAATATTAATGTTCATTATTAAATTCTAACAACATTCTGCTAAGTATAAATTTTATAGCTAGACTTAGTCAAGGATAATATATACCAACACCACCCGTTAAGTGCAACAATTGTATCATCAACATCATCACAAGCCGCAGCAAAGAATGGGGACATCTCCTGCATCGGCCGAAAGGAAGCCAAAGCGCAAAAGATCACCTTATGCTTTCCATACTCTTGGCTCTTGCGCAATATTTATTCCACTATTTGTGATGATGTTTTGAAGTTCACATTTGTCATGACTCCTAACTTGATAACAATTCTATGCAAACATTTATTACATTCAATCTCCAAAGGAATCAAGCTGGATAATGAAAAGTATCTCACGATCTTAAAGCATTGAAGCGATTTTATTTATGAATCATACATCTGAATTGAAACAACACCTTTCAACGTTTAATCACAGCGATAAACCATCCAACAACGATCTTGCACATAAATGTGTAGAACAGAGGATCGGAAATAAAGAACACGCCCGCAACCGCTCTCTATAAGAGGCTTAGCATCTGATTTTAGTTATCTTGATCGGGGTTCCATTTACAGGGGTAGCCAGCAGTCTGTACTCAATTTTTTCATTTGGAACAAGCACCGTCCAATCAATCTTCCGGAGAAAATGGTGCAGAAATATAAGCAGCTCAACTCTGGCAAAGTCCTGTCCTGGACATATGCGATGACCTGCTCCGAAAGGAAAGTGGATCCATGGTGGCATCTTTTCCTTGTCTTCGTTAAATCTGGACGGTTTGAATTTTTCTGGATCTTTACAGAACTTGGGATCCCAACTGGAATTCGCATTTGTGAAACATAGCTGCAAGATCCAAACCAAATTTTCAAGAAAGTTTCTACCTACTAACAATCTCAAACACCAGATTAAGCAGAACATGACCATTCATAGTCATACCATGCTATTGCTTTACGGAATGGTCATCCTCTAAATGAGCTCAACAGATGTTCGATGCTCACTACATCTTCTCTTTTCAGGGAAGTTTTGTATGGAGTAATGAATTCCAAACTGAAGTCAAGGGTAGTCAACATACCTTCCAGCCTTTGGGAATAGTGTAACCGTGGTGCTCGAAGGTTATCCTGGCTTCACGAAACATCACCTGATTGGCCGGATAGAGCCGCATGACCTCTTGCATAACCCTCCAAGTATATTTCATGGCCCACAGATCTTCTTTCGTTAAAAGCTCACCAGGTTTTTTGCTGGCGGCAATAGTTGCATGTTCTGTAAATTCGACCAACAAAAGCGGAATGAATAACGCAGTTGCTCGTGTATATAGACATCACCAGCTACAACATGTCGGTTTGGCCCCAGAATCCATGTGCAAAACGCACGGAAGGCGTTCAGAGCTCTAACCATCTGCAGTTCGTAATCTCTAAGAAAGCTGTGACTATAAGATATAATCAGAACATCAGACACTCCAAAACCATCTTCGTACAACTCAGTGTGATTTGACCTACCTCAGCTGGCCGTGTCCAGGCACAACACGTAATTCAGATCTACGTGAAAACGACTCCATTCCAGTCTAAAAACAGGAGCACGTAAGCAATCGACGCAATTCCTTGTGCCTGGAGATTGTCAACCAGATTCATTGTCTTCGACGGTATTACTTGCCTTGTTTGAGCTCCTCGTAGACGGCAGGATCCTCTTTGATGAGTCGGAGGGAGAGAGTGAGCATGGCTGCGGTGGTGTCGTGGCCTCCGAAGACCAGCTGCAGCAAGCTGTCACAGAGCTCGTCGCTGGTCAAGAAATGGCCTTCACTGTTAGGCGTAGAAAGCAACACCGACAGTAGATCTTGGGTTGGTGAAGCCCGTCCAGCTTTCAGATCCTGTCTTCTCTTTTCGATGTGAACGTTCAGCATCTGATTGATGAGCTTCCTCGATCTGAGAGAGCGCCAGTATTGAAATCCTGGTAGATTTACCGGAAGGGCCATAAGACCTGCAGCCATATCGTGGAAAACTTCATTGAAGTCTATAATGTCTTTCTCATTGGAAATTCCCAGTATCAGCTGCGTGATAAGTGAGAACGAGAACACGTTCATAAGCTTGAAAGCTTTCACTTCGGATCCATCTTCGAGCGCCAACCAATACTTATCGATATGTTTCACCGCTTTCTTCTCCATCGTCGAGATGTACTGGTGCACGACATCAATGTCTAGAAAATTCTTCATCACAAGATTTCTGTGCAGAAGGTACTCATCTCCATATTGCGAACTTAGAGCATGCTTCCCAAGTAACTCTCTAACAGGCTTCGGCCACCACCCTTTTGTCCACTTCATTTCGTTATGGCTCAACACGAGCTTGGTGCCAGCTGGTGCATCTAAGAAAACTGACGGACTACCCATCAGCGACACCTTGAAAACCGGCCCATACTTGCGAATTTTTTCGTCCACGTAGCTCTTGATGGTCATATTGTAATATGCGTTCACATACCTCAAAGAATCTCCGACCATCGGCAGGCCCAGACTACCTGGAGGAACTTCTTCTTTTGACTTCTTTCTCTGTTTCACCGACATGTCGAGCACTGCTGTCTTGGATTTGTCGATCATAGCTGCCACAAATTTGCGGATCCATCCCGAGCTAAGAGCAAGAGTGAAAATGGTCACAAGCAGTACCAGCGATGTCAAGAAAGTTCGATAAGATTTTTCGAAACCTCTAGTATCGTTTGACAGAGCTCGTGACAATGTGCTGATTGAGCTTCCAAAAGCTCCAACCAGATTGGTTTTTACGCTGTCCATCGCAAAATTTCCCCGTCTGGAATCCTGTGGACGACCTCTCGAAGTGTTGTGGGACTGACGAGCTTATATCGACATCATTTAACTACCTCGGACCGGAAGTCAGAAGACCGAATGGCCTCCCAAGTTTGACTTACCACCTGGTTTTGAAGCCCGGTAGTTTTGCTCTGATAAAATGAGAGCAATGCAAGGTTTGACTTACCACCTGGTTTTGAAGCCCGGTAGTTTTGCTCTGATAAAATGAGAGCAATGCAAGCTTTTATAGTGTCCATGGGCGAGGTATGAGGAAGAGATTGGACCTTGTCGGGCAGGAGCGGTTAGATTCGGTCATGCTGTCCAGTGCAGGCGGAAACGCTGCGGCTTTCGAAGGTTTATGCTCCCCAAGACAAGAGTGAATCTTCTCTGCTCTTCGCTCGGAGTTGTGGGACGAGTATAGCGCAATATTGGAGAGGAATCAGCATCTGCATCATGCACGCACCCCTCACATAATGAGAGTTTCAGAAAGAATCGCTTGAGTCGAGCATCAGGTCCTCCTAACGGAAAGGCCAGAATTCGATATTTTTCGATTTTCGGATTTCCTTGAAGTTGCTCAACTTGTTCTAGTCCTTCTTCAATAGATATATGTTCTAATTTTCCACTATCTTCAGTAACTTCACACAGTAGGACTCGAGTCTGGAGTATAGAATTGTTTAATTAAAGAGTTATTTAGGGTGGCATTTTCGAAGTAATTTAGTCAATACCATGTTGTTTGTGTCAAGATTGTGGCTTTGACACGCTAAGAGAAGATTCTTCTAATAAAGCATAACATTAGATTGATGACCAAATTTGCTCGCATCACCTTAACACTCAAGCCGAATGTGGTGGTCTGCATTTCCTTCAGTCACTAAATTTGGAATATCTTGTAAAATATCATCATGATCTGGTTGTCAATAGAAGTGGTTAGTATAATCAGAAAGCGTTGAAAGAAAGCATTTGAATTTGAAGGGGCTCAAGTTCACAGAAGGAATAACGGTCGATATGATCTCTTCCCTCTTATCACATTTTCGATTGGTCGAAAGCTATGGTTAATGTTCTCCAATAGTGTCAACCTAAACGCATCCAACCCACTATGTAAGCGATTTCCGGCTGTTTGTAGAACATGTCATACTTGAAATCAGCCATTTATTATCAAAAAAGTTAGTTATATTAACATTTGTGTGTGTGTATATATATATAATACAGTTATGAATAATCCTCAATGAAATTTCAGTCGCAGTAATTCATGTATCCTTAGTGGTTGCGTGCTATCCATAAGGATAGCACGAGCAAGATGCTTTCTGTGGTAACACACTTTTTGTTTTTTTTGCAGAATTTAAACAATTTTAGAAAACTAGTACCAAAGCAGTGTTTGTAGCTAGAGAAGGGTACGCTAAATAGAGTGGATTGATGAGATCGTCACGAGGGCACAAAGAATCACGTAGTCGGATGTACCAACGCCAACGTCTTCGGCGCCTTCGGCAAAGACTTCTTTTTGAGGTGTCTCTACTCACGCGCCTCTAGCGTACAAGGAAGCTACGCTTCCGGCGCAGACACCTCAGGAGGAGGTTTTGCTAAAGACGTCAGGAGAAGGGCCCGGACCTCTAAAGGCATCCGACCATGAGTGCGCCTTCGGCGAAGCGCCGCTAGCGCGGAAAGGGAAAACCTTCATAACAATCGGGATACACGGTAGATCCAGTTGGTTGAAGTTGCATTAGAAAGAGCTCGGGACGCTCGTTCTAACGAGCCCAAGAGCGCCGGAGATGGATCAGGAATGGAGAAGTTATGAGCGTCGGAAAACTCGTAGCCGGACATGCGCCGTTCGCGCTAGGGTTCACAGCCGGAAAGGATTCCCGTACGCCCTCGGCGATGCGCCTTCGGCGGAATCACGCGCTCACAGGAGGAAACCAACTCAGAGTCGGAAGCGCCTTTGGCGGCTGTTCATGGAAGGAAAGCGCCGGTCGGATGTACGCCTCCGACGTGGCGCTGACGGCCGGATGCGCTGGCACGAGTTGCGCTGACGGATATGCGCTGGCAGCAACGGACGAGGCATAAAGGACAAAATAGGCGGTACGACTGCGCGCCGGCGTAATTCGCTCCGGCTGGATGTGCGCCTCCAGCAAGGCGCCGACGGATAATGAACGCACCAGCGGCGACACGCCTCCGGAGAAGGGCGGGTTAGGAAAAGACAACAGGGCCGACGTATACCCTGCAGCGGACTCGAGTCCGGAAGGTGGCGGCGGCGGGAGAATTCAACGTTTAAGCATGCGAATGCGCGCAAGGCGGAGACGTGAATTCGCGCATGCAAAGGGCGAACCGTTAAGCCGTATAGCCGGCTGCGTACGTTGCAACCAGTAAGAACGTTGGACGTTCTTGAAATCGGAGAAGAAAAGACTGCGCTCCAGTCTCATTCTCTCATTCTTGACTTTGCAATTTCCAGTTCCAAGATTACGCGCAAGGGCGGAGCGACCTGCAGTGAGAGTAGAGAGTGCGGAGACGAGTTGCACAAGGATCTTGGCGGACCTCGAAAGAATTGGGAGTAGCGATCTTGAACGAGCGCAGAGAGAGTGAGCAGTCAGTGCTTGAGTGGCCGACGCGCAGTGGCGATTGTGAGAGAGTGAGCGAAAGAACGTTTGTGTGTGCAGGCAACGCAATGTCGAAGGTTCCCCAACTGCGAGTGTCTCCACTCAGGGTGCCGCAGATCGGTCTACGCGCATTTCAAGATGTGCTGACGAGGCTGAAGCTCGATTTTCTCCTCTGGGGGTGGAATTGGACGTGTCCGGAGATGGTGCGCGAGTATCTGCAAGAGAGACACAAGCCTTCTCGCGGATTTCGCCCACACCCAGAGAGATGGGAAATTTGCAATTGGGCGCAGGTGTTGGGCAGGTGTGCCGGCGAGGAAGGGGATCTCCTCTTCGAGGCCGATAGCGTGAAGGTGTCCCAGGAGGAAGAAGTCTCTTACAATGAGCTCTTCAAAGTGGCCAGACATCCCAAGAACGGTTTCCGGACTCGGGATTACAAGGATCGATTGCGGAGAAATGTCGCGACAGCATTGCTGCAGATATTGCAGCCGACCAAGACCGCTTACATGCATGGTTGGCAGGTAGAGTTCGTGGAGCTAGTGTTGTCAGGAGCTCCGGTGCATTGGGCACGGCTCCTGTGGAAGGTGACGCGCCAACATGCGCAAGAAGAGAGGGGAGGAACGCTCAATCATCTATCGCCTTACTTAATCGTGTTTTACCGGGCGATGGGATGTTTGACGAATGCTGAGAAAACTCGGTTTCCGCAGCTGAGCCGGTCTTATCCAGGTAGATATTCGAGGGAGGCCGAAGTAGACACGGATCCGGACGAGGAACCTGCCAGTACGCCTCCGGCTCCGGCTCCAGCCAGAGCAGCAGAAGAACGTCGAAGTGAGCGCATTCCGCGCAAGCGGAAGTGGGATGAGAGACCTGAGGACAGGCAGCCGGAAGTACCAGCTGCGCCGACTCGTGGTCGGCCCACCCCCGAGCCTCATAGTCGACCAAAACAGAGGGCACGCAGGATGCCAACTGTTACTGAGGAGACCAGGCGAACTCCGACCCGGCGGAATCTCACACAGGAAGAGATAATCGCTCAGGTTCTAGGGAAGACGGCAGAAACCTCTGCACAGAAGGCACCACGGCCTTCGGGAGGAGATGGACGGACTGACAGCCGGCCGACTGCGAGTCGGATGACTGAAGGTCGACAGACGGAAGGAAGGCCAACTGAACGGCGCGTTGAACCGGACAGCAGGCCGGAAACGGAAGAGAGTTTGGCTGACGAGCCAACAATCCTCAGAGGGTCGTCTTCGGCGGAAGGCACTTCTGGAAGAACGCCCCCAACAAGCAGGCCAAGTGGAGTCAAGACGCGCAGGGTGTATCCGACTCCCAGTCGGACAACTGCTGGTCGGCCGACTGCGAGTCGGACAACAGAGAGTCAGCCGGATTCGCCGACTGCGAGACGGATGGGGCCAACGACCAGTGTGCGGACGCCTTCGGCGGACGCACCTTCAGCAAGGACACCTTCCGCGCAGATTGCGCCGGAAGGACAGGCAGCAGAAGCGGGCGGTGCAAGAGTGACAAAAGTCACTGCGGCGTCGACCCCTTCACAAACCGAAGATCGAGCCGGAACAGGGGCTCAAGCAGTGGGATCTCCCACTGCCCTGGATATTTTAGCAGGCAGTGGAGCAGCAGTCGCAGCAGAAGCTGCTGCGCGCCACAGTTCCAGGGAGTCGCCAAGGGATTCAGTGGCGACTGAGATCCTCGAGACTGAGGATGAGACGAGCTCGGAAGAGCAAGAAGAGGATTCGGTGCAGAAAACGCCAACAGGGGTGCTGTGCGAACAGATAGTTCCACTCCTGCGATATCTGGATCGCAAGACATCCAAATACGCAAGTGCCTTAAAACCGCAGTCTTATGTGGAGACAATCAGGCGAAGGACGAGGAGCAAGGTGGCAAGGTGGGCCTCTAGATGCGGAGTATATGTGGATAGGAACACCGCCCTCCGACAACACCTGGCGGTCACCCAGAAGCTGTACCAAGCCTTGCAGCAGCAGAAGGAGGATGCGGCGACGAAGAGTCAGGCGGAGGCCGAACTAATACGGGCAAAGATCGAGTCGGAACTGCAGGAGGAGCGGAGACAGAACGAAGTCCTAGCAGCCGAGCTTGCGCGCCAGACGCGCGCCTTAGAGGAAAGTCAAAGAGCCCGGAAGGAGGATGAGGAGTTGTTGTGCAACTTGCAAACCGAGTGCTCGGATTTGAGGACACAACGTGCGGATTTAGAAATGCAGCTGGCAGAGGTGGAGAGCAGCTGCAGGGCACGAGGAGAGTTGGCGGCACGGGTGACTCGTTGTCTAAACGGATACACCCATTGGGAGGTGGCAGCTCAAGAGAGGGTTACACTCCGGGAGTTCGAGCTTCGGGCGGCGGCATTGACGGAAGGTGACAGTCGGAGTCGGCGGCGAGTGGCAAGAAAATTAGAAACTTTCTTGTCGGGTGCGCGCGACACTATGGCGCACTTGCAGTCGGAAGTCACTGCAGCACTCCGACGCCTGGGGTTACGCAGCCGGTCGGAAGACTGGCAAGGTAGAGATAGTACGCGGAGCAGTCCGGCGCGCAGGAGGCGCAGCACCGGATCTGCTGAGTGCAGTAGAGTAGTTTGGTTTCGCGCAGATGCTGCGAGTGGTAGATAGGATAGCGTAGTGCTAGTTAGGATCTTTTGAGAGTATAAAGTAGATCAAGGCGTTTTGCCTTGGGACTCTTCCAGTTTCGGAAGTGCAGATCAGGAACTCACTTTCTTGGCGTGTTTGTGCATTTTGGTCCTGGCACCACGTAGAGAAGCTGCAGCATAGCGAAGTTACCGTATGTTGTAGTTGAAGGCCTTCGGCTGAATGTTCAGAGCTAGTACCCGGTTAGAGACTTGAGTAGTGCGGATCTGCACCTGCGGGTGATTTCTGATGCTCAGAGCCGGCTGCGAGTTAGAGACTTGAACAGTTCCCCCTTACTCCTTCGAGTGACATATCCTGATTGTACTCCTACGGGAAGTTTCCCCTGAATGCCAATGTGAAGTTTCATTACTTCGTGTAAACCTTGGTTTGTAATTCAGGTTGTGTGTGTGTTACTGGATCGTGTTTTCAGTAAGTTCTCAGTCGGGTCTGCACTCCCTGCGTTTTGTGTGATAGTCGAGGGTGACGTCCACGGCGTACGTAGAGGCTTCGTTCCGAAGTGAGAAGTCCAGTCCGGGTACCCCCGCTAGTTCCTGGCGGAAGGGCAGTAAAAGCCGGAGTGGGAGGCACTTCCTGCAGAACCTCTGAGTGAACTTGCGAGACACTTTCCTCCTGAAATCCGAAGCGGAGGTCCTGACCGACCTCCGAGTTGTGCTTTTTGCCAGTTTCAGGTGTGTGTGTGTGTGTGTTGAGTGACCAAGCTGTACCGTGCATCCTCCGAGCATCCTCCGAGTTGAGTTCCTCCTCCGAGTCGAGCCTCCGAGTCGAGCACTACAGTATTTCTGGGAGTGACAGTCGCCTAGAATTCAAACTCTACCAAAAGTCTGTTAAACGTGACACTTTTACTCTGTGTGTTGCCTCTGTCCCTGTGGGTTCGATCTTTTTACCACCATACTGCAGTTTTAGCCTTTGGTGGGTTATTACATAAGGAGCCGACAACTTCTTTTTGGCGCCGCTGCCGGGGACAGTGCGTCAACACCAGAAACCTTGAGCAGCAATGCTCGGTGAATGTCGACGAGCGATAGTGTGGGAAACCTGAGTGCGAGAGCCACACGGAAACTCCGTCGAGATTCAGAAAAAGCCGTGGAAACAAAACGGCGAACTAAAAAGAAGACTCCCGGTGAGGACTCTGCAGAAAGATCGCCATCACCGACTACTGGAAGACAAAGGTGTTCCAGTTCACCTACCGAGAGCATTGAGCTAACGATTCTATTGGACATCCCTCCGACAGGAACTCTTCCTGAGTTTGGCCAACCTAGGATCAGTCCGTCGACAGGATCACCGATGGCAGAACATCAAGCCAATCTCCGCCAGGTGTTTTCCCAACCTACCACCAAACATTCGTATCCAAGATACACGGGAACGGGCGACGACGATGATGCAGATTCATACATAAAGCTCTTCGAGTCTGTCTCCATCGCCAATCGTGAGACCAGTGATGAAGACAGATTACGAATCTTTCCTAGCCTGCTACGCAAACGAGCGCGTAGCTGGTACAACCATGAGAGCACCGACCCCACTGGCATCCGGACCTGGGCTCAGCTCAAGGAAAAGTTTCTGAAGCGGTTCCGCGAACTCGGATATGACAGTCGAGTTCTGACCCGGCTTCGAAATCTTCGACGCGAGCGGAAGGAGAATCTTCGAGACTACACTGAGAGATTCCAAGACCTCCTAGATCGAATTCCGAAGACAGGCCCGGGAGAACCGTATTCGGTACAACAGGCAGTGGATTGGTATGTGACAGGGCTCCCAAGAGAAATGGAGACCTTCTGTAGGAGAGGCAAGACTGACACAATCCAAGATGTGATAGCTTCCGCGGAGACCTTTGAGACGTCAACCCTTGACACTCGAAGACGCGACCGACGGTCGACGAAGAAGAAGTCGCAAGGCGGACGTCGGAAGAGAAGGAACTCGCCTTCCTCGACAGAAGAATCAAGCTCCTCCGAATCAAGTTCTTCCTCGGAAGAGGAAGAGGACTCGTCATCTTCAGAAGAAGAAAGACGGAAGAAGAAACGCAGTGCGATCAAGAAGAAGGATCGAGGTAAGGGAATCCCAGTGAAGACTCAAGGGGACATCGCAGCCAAGGTAGACAACCTGGTGAAGAATTTTGCGGACCTGAAAGTTCATGTAGTGGGAGGCCAAGACCGACGTAAATCACCTGCAAGACAACGAGCGAATCTCTGGTGTACTACGTGCGGACAGGTGGGACATGCCAACACGGAGTGCATGTCCGCGAGGCCATCTTACCCAGTGAATGCGGTCGAATGGGCACCACAGTGGGAGAACCCCATGTATTATGCTGAGCCGCCTATGTATTATGCTGAGCAGGTGGAGGACACCGCCTACTCGGTACAGACAGCTCCAGCTACAACTCCGAACCCACCGGTGCATATACCGCGCTTTGTTCCGAGGGAAATGGCGGGTACACTCCCACCAAGACGCATGGCACCTCCAGGAAATCACACAGGAAATCACCGACCTCGACCACAATTCGATGGTTGCTACAACTGCGGAGACATGGGGCATTACGCGCCAAGTTGTCCCCACCCGAGGAAGCCAATGGGGTATGCACCATTGTGCAGCAATTGCAAGAAGTCCGGACATACAGCAGCTGAATGTGACCAGCCCCAAATCCCTAGGCCAGCCGTGCGTTTCGTATCAACACCTGGCAAGGAAGAGGTGCAGGTCAACCAGGTAGAACTGAGTCTGGACCCAGCTGAAGGAGACGAAGTATGGCCAGAGGAAGAAGTAATGTGCGGCCGGGTAGAAACCCGAAGTTCGAAGAGGAGAGGAGAAGGCCATGAGGACACTCGCCGCCTCGAGCGTAGGGAAGAGAGGAGGAAGTCTAAAGAAGTTAGAGAAGGCCAAAGGAGAACGCCAAGTACACCTCCGGCTATGAGAAACACCCAGCCGGAGCAGAACTCAGAAAAGGCGGACAGGTATTCAGAAGAGTTCCGGACTCGAGATTACCTTCCGGACATCAAAGATGAGGTGAGTCACCTCATCAAGGAAGCATTGGGCGCCGGAATGACATCCGACGACCGGAAGGCAGTTAGGCCCCCTACACCCCTTCCGACCGCGAGTACAGGGAAACTTCCGGCCGTGACTTCCAGCACTCCCTACGACATAGTGAAAGACATGGGGAGCCAGAGGGCAAATATTTCCTTCCACCAGTTGTTGGAAGACAATAAGACGTACAGGAGGATGCTGATGCTTTCGTTGCGCCGACCACGCAAACCCCGAAAAGAGAAACTTCCGGATGTGTACAGAGTGGAAGGAGGAGACCTGGGACCTCCAGAGATCGAAGTAGAGATCGGAGGCTGCGTCATTCAGAAGGTACCAGTGGACTCCGGCTCGGGCGTGAATATCATGACCGAGGAGACAGCGAACTCCTTGGGGTTCCAGACCTTCGAGCCTACATCCCGAGTATTGCGACTGGCCGATCAAACACGCAGAATGCCACTAGGAATGTTGAGCAATGTGAGAACCAACATTGGAGGAGTGGACTTTCAACTGTCCTACATAATACTGCAACCTCTGATGAAGAAAGGTTATGATGTGCTGCTTGGCAGACCGTGGCTATACGAAGCCAAAGCAAGGTGTGACTGGAGTAGGAAGAGATTACAGTTCCGTAGCCCTGCGGACCCTCCGACTGTCATTACCGTACCGTGGACCAAGGTACCCCATGAGGGCGAAACACCTTCCACCACCTCCGGTTACACAACCGGAGGGGAGACCAGCTCAACATGCACTTCAGAGACCGAAACGTCGGAAGACTTTGTGGGCTACGTCACTTGCTGCTCCATTGAGGAGGAAAGAGACGAGGTGTATCCGGATGAGGAATAGCAACTAGCAGCCGGACTGGGCAGAAGCGAAATCAGTCACACAGAAGGGATTGTTGACCCGAGTGATTGCTGCGAACTGCAGCTCAGTCCAGGTAAAGGCTTGAAGGTGTCAAGCCAGGTACAAGGCGAAGAGTTGAACAGGGTACAGGCGTTTCTTCGCCAGTATGAGGATGTCTTCGCATGGAAGATTGAAGACATGAAAGGCATACCTGCAAGGTATGGAGAGCACAGGATCGACTTGTTGGACGAGGCAGTTCCGGTTCGCCAACGCCAATACAGGCTCAACCCAAAATATTCATTATTGGTGAAGGACGAAATCGATAAGTACCTGAGCGCAGGAATCATCTACCCGGTACTTAGTAGCGAGTGGGTGTCGCCTATCGTGATCGTGCCCAAGAAACTGACGGGTAAGATCCGGGTGTGCCAGGACTTTCGAAAGCTGAACGCAGCAACGAGGAAGGACCATCACCCTCTTCCTTTCACGGACTCTATTTTAGACCATGTAGCAGGGCATGAATGCTACAGTTTCCTAGACGGATTTTCCGGCTACAACCAGGTGTCCATCAGGGAACAGGACAAGGACAAAACAACCTTCACAACCGACTGGGGAACCTATGCTTATCACAAGATGCCGTTCGGTCTGTGCAACACGCCAGCGACGTTCCAGCGGATGATGACAAACATCTTCCAAGAGCACCTGAGGAAGTTCCTAGAAATTTTCATCGACGACTTTTGTGTCTTCGGTAAGAGGTCGGAGCACCTTAACCATCTTCGGCAAACGTTCGACAGGTGTAGGGAAAGCAGCTTGTCCTTACACCCTGAGAAATGTTTTTTCTTCATGACCAGCGGAATCCTGCTGGGGCACCGAGTTTCGTCCGATGGCATTGCAGTGGATGTAGAGAAGGTGAAGATTATTCTCGAACTGCAGCCGCCAACGAATCTGCGTGAGTTGAGGGCCTTCCTTGGCCATGTAGGTTATTACAGAAGGTTCATAAATATGTACGCCATCTTGGCAGCCGATCTGACGAAGCTGCTTAAGAAGGATGAACTCTATGTGTGGGGCAAGGAGCAACAGCTGGCCTTTGAAACGCTCAAAGCCAAACTGACGA
The DNA here is from genome assembly GCA_037833965.1 of Marchantia polymorpha subsp. ruderalis. NCBI lineage: Eukaryota > Viridiplantae > Streptophyta > Marchantiopsida > Marchantiales > Marchantiaceae > Marchantia > Marchantia polymorpha. Next base: position 4,874,916 of record AP031357.1, read on the forward strand.
CTGCTCCGGTTCTGAGAAGTCCGGATTGGAACAGACCTTTCCATGTCTATGTAGACACGTCGGCGTTTGCAATCGGGGTGGTTCTCAGTCAGAAGGACGACAACAAGAAAGACTACCCGATTTACTTCGCGAGTCGTCAGTTGTCAGCAGCAGAGAAGAAGTACACGACAACTGAGAGGGAGGCGTTGGGAATGGTGTACTCCTGTAAGAAGTTCCGACATTATTTGATCTGCTATGAGTTCGTGTTTCATGTAGATCATTACGCCTTACAGCACCTAGTGAAGAAGGCGGATCTGTCCGGACGAATTGCCAGGTGGGTACTACTGCTGCAGGAATTCACCTACACTGTACAGACACGGAAAGGCGTTCACCATGAGAACGCGGACTACCTCTCCCGACTATGGACCGAACCAATAGAGGAGGAAGTAGTGGATGATTTTCCCGACGAACAACTTTTTCAGTTGTCCGCCAGCCACGAGTCCAGGTACGCGGACTTATACAGGTTTCTGCTCACACTCCAATGTCCGGAAGGATTGGATGCGGAGCAGCGCACAGTCTTCGTTCATAAAGCGGGACCTTACCAGCTCCAACAAGGGGTCTTGTTCAAGAAAATGGCAGACGAGAGGTTGTGCAGATGTCTAGAGGAGTCTGAAGTACCGCGAGTTGTCAAAGCCATGCACACAGAAGACGCTGGTGGTCACTACGCCACCAGAAACACAGTGACCAAAATTGTGAATGCAGGATACTGGTGGCCGACAATGTTCAAAGATGTACACGACTACGTTCGCAAATGCGACAGCTGCCAGAGGACGGGAAGGCCGACTCCGACCACGAGATGGCCTCTTACACCAATAATGCCATTGGCACCATTTGAAAAGTGGGGGATCGACTTCGTGGGACCAATACAACCTGTCACTAAAGGCACGCGCAGGCGCTACATATTGGTAGCAACAGACTATGCGACCAAGATGGTGGAGGCAGAAGCCACAAGGCACGACGACGCAGCCGCAGTAGCACGGTTCCTATTCGAATCCATCATCACCCGCTACGGGTGCCCACTAGAAATAGTCAGTGACAGAGGAACGCACTTTCTGAATCAGGTGATAGAAAGTTTGACGCGGCACTTCCAGATTAAGCATCGGAAGACTACTCCATACAACCCCAAGGCAAATGGTCTGACAGAGAAGTCCAATGGATTACTCTGTAAGATACTCCTCAAAGTGACTGTAAACCATGCTCATGACTGGGATACCAAGCTACCGGCCGCCTTATGGGCATATAGAACGGCAGAAAAAGTCACCACCAGGCAAACACCTTACTTCCTAGTTTATGGGCAGCATCCGATCTTACCCATCGAATTCGAGATACCTACCAAGAGGACCTTAGATCAGAGAAGGCTGGACGCGGAAGAAAGTCAGGCATATCGACTGCAAGAGGTAATGGCACTGGAGGAAAGACGTCAAGAGGCCGAAGATCGGACAAAGCAATTACAACTCAGGCGGAAGGAGAAGTACGATCGAAGGCTCAAACCAGTACTGCTGGAGAAGGGCGATTTGGCTCTGCTATACGATAGCAGACATGCTAGATTTCCAGGCAAGCTCCACTTGAGGTGGATGGGACCTTACAAGGTGATAGAAGTTTTTCCAAATGGATCCATCCAACTCGCAGAACTGACGGGAGAATGGTTAGGCACCCGCGTGAACGGATGGCGTCTGAAGAAATACCACGTGTAAATGTTCGCGTGGGCGCTCACAATTGAGGAGGGGGGCATGTGGTAACACACTTTTTGTTTTTTTTGCAGAATTTAAACAATTTTAGAAAACTAGTACCAAAGCAGTGTTTGTAGCTAGAGAAGGGTACGCTAAATAGAGTGGATTGATGAGATCGTCACGAGGGCACAAAGAATCACGTAGTCGGATGTACCAACGCCAACGTCTTCGGCGCCTTCGGCAAAGACTTCTTTTTGAGGTGTCTCTACTCACGCGCCTCTAGCGTACAAGGAAGCTACGCTTCCGGCGCAGACACCTCAGGAGGAGGTTTTGCTAAAGACGTCAGGAGAAGGGCCCGGACCTCTAAAGGCATCCGACCATGAGTGCGCCTTCGGCGAAGCGCCGCTAGCGCGGAAAGGGAAAACCTTCATAACAATCGGGATACACGGTAGATCCAGTTGGTTGAAGTTGCATTAGAAAGAGCTCGGGACGCTCGTTCTAACGAGCCCAAGAGCGCCGGAGATGGATCAGGAATGGAGAAGTTATGAGCGTCGGAAAACTCGTAGCCGGACATGCGCCGTTCGCGCTAGGGTTCACAGCCGGAAAGGATTCCCGTACGCCCTCGGCGATGCGCCTTCGGCGGAATCACGCGCTCACAGGAGGAAACCAACTCAGAGTCGGAAGCGCCTTTGGCGGCTGTTCATGGAAGGAAAGCGCCGGTCGGATGTACGCCTCCGACGTGGCGCTGACGGCCGGATGCGCTGGCACGAGTTGCGCTGACGGATATGCGCTGGCAGCAACGGACGAGGCATAAAGGACAAAATAGGCGGTACGACTGCGCGCCGGCGTAATTCGCTCCGGCTGGATGTGCGCCTCCAGCAAGGCGCCGACGGATAATGAACGCACCAGCGGCGACACGCCTCCGGAGAAGGGCGGGTTAGGAAAAGACAACAGGGCCGACGTATACCCTGCAGCGGACTCGAGTCCGGAAGGTGGCGGCGGCGGGAGAATTCAACGTTTAAGCATGCGAATGCGCGCAAGGCGGAGACGTGAATTCGCGCATGCAAAGGGCGAACCGTTAAGCCGTATAGCCGGCTGCGTACGTTGCAACCAGTAAGAACGTTGGACGTTCTTGAAATCGGAGAAGAAAAGACTGCGCTCCAGTCTCATTCTCTCATTCTTGACTTTGCAATTTCCAGTTCCAAGATTACGCGCAAGGGCGGAGCGACCTGCAGTGAGAGTAGAGAGTGCGGAGACGAGTTGCACAAGGATCTTGGCGGACCTCGAAAGAATTGGGAGTAGCGATCTTGAACGAGCGCAGAGAGAGTGAGCAGTCAGTGCTTGAGTGGCCGACGCGCAGTGGCGATTGTGAGAGAGTGAGCGAAAGAACGTTTGTGTGTGCAGGCAACGCAATGTCGAAGGTTCCCCAACTGCGAGTGTCTCCACTCAGGGTGCCGCAGATCGGTCTACGCGCATTTCAAGATGTGCTGACGAGGCTGAAGCTCGATTTTCTCCTCTGGGGGTGGAATTGGACGTGTCCGGAGATGGTGCGCGAGTATCTGCAAGAGAGACACAAGCCTTCTCGCGGATTTCGCCCACACCCAGAGAGATGGGAAATTTGCAATTGGGCGCAGGTGTTGGGCAGGTGTGCCGGCGAGGAAGGGGATCTCCTCTTCGAGGCCGATAGCGTGAAGGTGTCCCAGGAGGAAGAAGTCTCTTACAATGAGCTCTTCAAAGTGGCCAGACATCCCAAGAACGGTTTCCGGACTCGGGATTACAAGGATCGATTGCGGAGAAATGTCGCGACAGCATTGCTGCAGATATTGCAGCCGACCAAGACCGCTTACATGCATGGTTGGCAGGTAGAGTTCGTGGAGCTAGTGTTGTCAGGAGCTCCGGTGCATTGGGCACGGCTCCTGTGGAAGGTGACGCGCCAACATGCGCAAGAAGAGAGGGGAGGAACGCTCAATCATCTATCGCCTTACTTAATCGTGTTTTACCGGGCGATGGGATGTTTGACGAATGCTGAGAAAACTCGGTTTCCGCAGCTGAGCCGGTCTTATCCAGGTAGATATTCGAGGGAGGCCGAAGTAGACACGGATCCGGACGAGGAACCTGCCAGTACGCCTCCGGCTCCGGCTCCAGCCAGAGCAGCAGAAGAACGTCGAAGTGAGCGCATTCCGCGCAAGCGGAAGTGGGATGAGAGACCTGAGGACAGGCAGCCGGAAGTACCAGCTGCGCCGACTCGTGGTCGGCCCACCCCCGAGCCTCATAGTCGACCAAAACAGAGGGCACGCAGGATGCCAACTGTTACTGAGGAGACCAGGCGAACTCCGACCCGGCGGAATCTCACACAGGAAGAGATAATCGCTCAGGTTCTAGGGAAGACGGCAGAAACCTCTGCACAGAAGGCACCACGGCCTTCGGGAGGAGATGGACGGACTGACAGCCGGCCGACTGCGAGTCGGATGACTGAAGGTCGACAGACGGAAGGAAGGCCAACTGAACGGCGCGTTGAACCGGACAGCAGGCCGGAAACGGAAGAGAGTTTGGCTGACGAGCCAACAATCCTCAGAGGGTCGTCTTCGGCGGAAGGCACTTCTGGAAGAACGCCCCCAACAAGCAGGCCAAGTGGAGTCAAGACGCGCAGGGTGTATCCGACTCCCAGTCGGACAACTGCTGGTCGGCCGACTGCGAGTCGGACAACAGAGAGTCAGCCGGATTCGCCGACTGCGAGACGGATGGGGCCAACGACCAGTGTGCGGACGCCTTCGGCGGACGCACCTTCAGCAAGGACACCTTCCGCGCAGATTGCGCCGGAAGGACAGGCAGCAGAAGCGGGCGGTGCAAGAGTGACAAAAGTCACTGCGGCGTCGACCCCTTCACAAACCGAAGATCGAGCCGGAACAGGGGCTCAAGCAGTGGGATCTCCCACTGCCCTGGATATTTTAGCAGGCAGTGGAGCAGCAGTCGCAGCAGAAGCTGCTGCGCGCCACAGTTCCAGGGAGTCGCCAAGGGATTCAGTGGCGACTGAGATCCTCGAGACTGAGGATGAGACGAGCTCGGAAGAGCAAGAAGAGGATTCGGTGCAGAAAACGCCAACAGGGGTGCTGTGCGAACAGATAGTTCCACTCCTGCGATATCTGGATCGCAAGACATCCAAATACGCAAGTGCCTTAAAACCGCAGTCTTATGTGGAGACAATCAGGCGAAGGACGAGGAGCAAGGTGGCAAGGTGGGCCTCTAGATGCGGAGTATATGTGGATAGGAACACCGCCCTCCGACAACACCTGGCGGTCACCCAGAAGCTGTACCAAGCCTTGCAGCAGCAGAAGGAGGATGCGGCGACGAAGAGTCAGGCGGAGGCCGAACTAATACGGGCAAAGATCGAGTCGGAACTGCAGGAGGAGCGGAGACAGAACGAAGTCCTAGCAGCCGAGCTTGCGCGCCAGACGCGCGCCTTAGAGGAAAGTCAAAGAGCCCGGAAGGAGGATGAGGAGTTGTTGTGCAACTTGCAAACCGAGTGCTCGGATTTGAGGACACAACGTGCGGATTTAGAAATGCAGCTGGCAGAGGTGGAGAGCAGCTGCAGGGCACGAGGAGAGTTGGCGGCACGGGTGACTCGTTGTCTAAACGGATACACCCATTGGGAGGTGGCAGCTCAAGAGAGGGTTACACTCCGGGAGTTCGAGCTTCGGGCGGCGGCATTGACGGAAGGTGACAGTCGGAGTCGGCGGCGAGTGGCAAGAAAATTAGAAACTTTCTTGTCGGGTGCGCGCGACACTATGGCGCACTTGCAGTCGGAAGTCACTGCAGCACTCCGACGCCTGGGGTTACGCAGCCGGTCGGAAGACTGGCAAGGTAGAGATAGTACGCGGAGCAGTCCGGCGCGCAGGAGGCGCAGCACCGGATCTGCTGAGTGCAGTAGAGTAGTTTGGTTTCGCGCAGATGCTGCGAGTGGTAGATAGGATAGCGTAGTGCTAGTTAGGATCTTTTGAGAGTATAAAGTAGATCAAGGCGTTTTGCCTTGGGACTCTTCCAGTTTCGGAAGTGCAGATCAGGAACTCACTTTCTTGGCGTGTTTGTGCATTTTGGTCCTGGCACCACGTAGAGAAGCTGCAGCATAGCGAAGTTACCGTATGTTGTAGTTGAAGGCCTTCGGCTGAATGTTCAGAGCTAGTACCCGGTTAGAGACTTGAGTAGTGCGGATCTGCACCTGCGGGTGATTTCTGATGCTCAGAGCCGGCTGCGAGTTAGAGACTTGAACAGTTCCCCCTTACTCCTTCGAGTGACATATCCTGATTGTACTCCTACGGGAAGTTTCCCCTGAATGCCAATGTGAAGTTTCATTACTTCGTGTAAACCTTGGTTTGTAATTCAGGTTGTGTGTGTGTTACTGGATCGTGTTTTCAGTAAGTTCTCAGTCGGGTCTGCACTCCCTGCGTTTTGTGTGATAGTCGAGGGTGACGTCCACGGCGTACGTAGAGGCTTCGTTCCGAAGTGAGAAGTCCAGTCCGGGTACCCCCGCTAGTTCCTGGCGGAAGGGCAGTAAAAGCCGGAGTGGGAGGCACTTCCTGCAGAACCTCTGAGTGAACTTGCGAGACACTTTCCTCCTGAAATCCGAAGCGGAGGTCCTGACCGACCTCCGAGTTGTGCTTTTTGCCAGTTTCAGGTGTGTGTGTGTGTGTGTTGAGTGACCAAGCTGTACCGTGCATCCTCCGAGCATCCTCCGAGTTGAGTTCCTCCTCCGAGTCGAGCCTCCGAGTCGAGCACTACAGTATTTCTGGGAGTGACAGTCGCCTAGAATTCAAACTCTACCAAAAGTCTGTTAAACGTGACACTTTTACTCTGTGTGTTGCCTCTGTCCCTGTGGGTTCGATCTTTTTACCACCATACTGCAGTTTTAGCCTTTGGTGGGTTATTACACTTTCTTCATGGAATTTGTATTGATACTGAAGGAAAACGTGAATAAATAAAGATAAATAAATAAATAAACGAACAAAAAAATATAAAACATATGCAATGCTCACGTGCAATGGAATACATACATTTTGAAACTAGCAAGACAAGTGTAACCGTTAATAAATTAATATTTAATTGCCAATACCGGGTCCACTAATACCAATGGTAGTGCTGACTCGGAATTCGGAATACAGACTATTGAAGATCTTGAATATTACTTTCTCAACCTATGAAGTATATCCGTGGTCATCGTTGGCTTGACCTTTTCACATGAGCATGTTGATGTCTATAATAGGCTGTATCTATCAAAAGTATAGATTAGAAACAATCCATGTATCATACTATACAAACATCTGCCACGATGTGCTACCAAGTGACCTTAAAGCTCTGAAATTGACAATCAAACCTTTTTTTCACTTTGTTCATTATTTTGCATTTTGTATTCTAAGAAGAAAAAATTTGGCAACGCTCGGAGCAAAATCTATTTCGAAACAATGACGTTATCATACAATAAGCCTAAGCTTATATTTCATCTGGATGGAGATGATCAGGTGAAAAACTCGATATTATCATGCAAAATTCATGGGAAACCTTTCCTCTGTCTCTCTACATAATACTCTCTTAATGACCAACCAGCTCTGAAGCTCTTAAATCTTAGATCTTAGATCAATGCGAGAAGGTTATACTACCCTTCTTCTGAATCAGATAACGAGTCTTCATGTTAGATAGGCATGCCAAATGTATTGCGAGGAGTGATCAGACTCTCGTTCAAAGATGGCCCAAATGGAATGCAACAGCAGAGTACATGCATTTGTTCATACATCTTGATGACAAATTGTTTGTGCTGGCTAGTAGTTATTAAAAATATACTCCATGCACTTATCATACACGTACAATTTAACCTTTATATAATATAAATGGTTTATGTGCTAATAGCCGTAGAACATTATAGTTTCTTATCTATCTTAGTTAAAACTATTTTAGGTTGTTGATAGATTCGTGGTGTATTGTTAATAGTATTGTTAAACTTGGATATGAAACAACGTATGATTGTCACACAGAATCAATTTTGGTTTTTTAAGATCAGTGTATTATATCCCAGTGACTGTGTTTGTGGATCACAGAGATAATGATTACATTATAATGACATCACTATCTTGGTGGACTGAACATTTATAAATTAAGCAAAAGTCAAACCAATTTTATTTTTAGTTTTGATCATCAAAGCCTTGTTAGAATCTTTATGTTACATTCAGGTGAAAATTTTGATTTTGAATTTGATTATATTGAAATAAGAATGAAAATAAAAGAATGCACCAATGTGAAGTCATCAGATTAGAGCACGTGTCAAGTATCTATAGTATATTCCATGTGAACGTGGAGCAGTCATTTCAGCTTATTGAGTTTCTGAAAAATTTCCCCTGTTCGTGGCAATGATTTCCGAATCATTACCAGAACAATAGCCTGAAGTTATGACTTACCTTTGTTGATATTTATATTTCGCTACACAGATCGAGCTATCTGATTACCTTCTCATTACAGCAGAAACACCATGACGTCGAAGGCGTTTCATGAAAACGGCACAGTAAAAATGTCCAAAATAAAACCTCCCACTGTCGAATAACGATAGGCTTCTTCACATGAGATTGTGTTCAGGACTCAAATCCAACTACAATAATATATCTGTAATGCAGTGCATACCTTTTAAAAATTAAGTACATTCATTCGAAAAACTTTCATGCAAGTTGTTTTATGATTTTTAATAGCAGTGTGATTATTGCTCACGCAAAGTATCGAAAGGATGATCTTCAGAAGCCCACTATTAGAAGCATTGTTGGGTTGTTTGACCGCTGCTGTCGTACGCATCGGGAGCTGTGAGTCTATAAAAATAAGTCTGAGAAAGTGGGCCTGCAAAGCTCTGTCTTCATTTGACGTTGCCTGCAAGAGTCATTGCTTGTTCGACTCGTCGTTTGCAATACGGCTTGTCGATCATGCGGGAGTTTTAGTTGTAGCATTTCTTACTATATTTTTGTAAAAACTATTCAATACGTGGAGCAGGTCGAATTTCTTGAGGATTGTAAGCCATTAACTTTCTGTCCAAACTTAGCACGGCTCAGGGGTCAGTCAGGGGGCTCAGGAGTCAGTCACTCCTTGACTCTCTGTCCAACTTGGCCCGGCTCAGGGGTCCATGGTCTTCGTCGTATAATAGTGACAAAATTATAGTACAGGCTACGGCCTAGAAGGGAAGCCTAGAAAGGTCTGATACAACCCTGGTCCATGGCAGATAAGACAGTTGCTTCATAGAACACGGACAGTACGAGCAGTCGTAGACTTGGTCGTCACAGATGAAGTCGAGAAATTCTTGTCATGATTTAGTGAAGTACCACTTGGCCAGGTTCTTCTAACCCTGGTAATGTGCACGACTTAAATGTCCAGAAATTCATCGCAGGCCCTTCAATTTATTCTGACTGACTTTGAGATTTCACTCTTCAAATCCACAGACACGCAGATGACTATAACAAGATTCTTGCAGTCCACGGGCCCCCAGCATATCGGAGTGCTTATCGTTATGTGCATGTGCAGACAAACCAGAACCATTGGACAAAATCAGAGCTATATTTTGAAGCACTGTGAAGTTCGACACTGAATCTGAAGTTCGGTTGTGTTCTTCTTGAAGTCTGTAATCTCACTAAGTAGGATACATTTTAACCTGGTTCAAAATACCAGTAGAAAAATCCAGCTAAAAGTCTGTCTGAGTGACCTTTTTTTCCCCACAGAAGTCCCAGAATCCATAGCTTGGAAAGAGATAATTTTGAATGTCAAAACGTCTCTTCAGACAAACACTCGATGGAAGCGCCGGCCACAACTTCATCCCCAACCTTTGTCAAATCCACCCCGACGGTAAGGTTCATGATGCCTTGAAACGCTATATCCCGTGAGGAAGCTAAATGTTGAATATGATACATTGTATTCGGGTAATAGACGGGCTGAAAAGTCAATAATCAATAGAAATAGATGATGCTCTAGGACGAGCAATAGACGGGCAGCTGATGGTGTGTAGAAAGTAACTCCGAGCGAAATTCTATCTCCTGAGATGGTATCACATGTTTAATTGTCTTGGCCAGACTCTAATCCCGACGTATCGCATTCTAGCATCAATCAATAGAAATCAATAGAAATCAGCAGCCCGTCTATTTCTCTACTCGTCTGTAGAGACACGTCAATCTAACACTGCAGACACGAAATACCATCGTAACGACATTGAAGGCAGAGTTTGAAATCTTGCTTCCTACCATCCACTCATTCTGTCACCATGTTTCTCTTGTTAGATTTCAAGCACGCAGGAAGGTTCTGCACAAGAGCTAATCATCGTCTCACCAAATAATGAAACGGTTGGATCTCCAACAAGTACGTCGCCCACAGAATCCCCACACAACTTGATTCTTGGAATCGGGATCGGGATCTACCGGGATCCATGGTCCCGGTACAGTTGGAGAAAGAGTATAATAAGAAAAAAAAAATTCGGGAGCGCCGACAGACCATTCTGGAACTGTGGTATTATATACATCCCGTACATATAGTTTATAATGGATATTTGAGCCCTGCTATTCATTTTATCTCATTTGTCTCTATTATGTTCTAGAGTACAGATCTGTCCTGTTTGTAATGAATTCAGCTTGATGCACAAGGATAGATTTCAGGAGATGACTTTCATGTAAAAGAGTTTGGAGCTATATCAATTTTATTTTCAGATATCGAATTCAAAGAAGCCCACTATACATTTACAGTAAGTGGACTGAAATATACACCAAAAACTTCCTTCAGCCTTGGCTCCAAAGCAAAGCATTCTTAGTGTTCATGGCCAAAGCACGACCAACAAATTTTAGTCTTCTTGGGGTTATGATAAGGCCACTTTAGCAGTTGGCAAGGCCGCGTAGAATGGAGGCTATGCGCGCAACCGAGTAGCTTTAGATTCATTCCACAATTGTCACTTTATTTTGATTTTTTGTGACTTGGCGTGGTTTTATCATATATTGAAATGACTAAAAGTTGTCATTGCATTTTCACTTCTTGGAAATATGCATTATTACAAATTTATATGCATAATTTTGTAGTGATCATTGACCTCACTTTTGTTACATACAAGAAAAAATATGTATGTGTAGTAAATTTTTCTAACTCAATATAATATCATATTAAAAATTTAACTTAGAATTTAATACAAGCTAAGGTTAAATGGGAGAAAATGAAAAAATAAAATTTACAAATTTCAAATAGAACACCTAGTATAGAATCATAAATCTATGATGTTCTGTTTTTCTGGATGAAAATTACATACATTAATTTTTTAAACATTGATATAATTTTTTTCAATATGTGATATGTAATAACATTGATTTTAGCTGAAGCGTTTGAAAGCCAAGATAAAGAGTCTTAAAGTGCCCATTGTTAAAAGTGCAAAGATTATAATAAGCCATATGTTGAAAATCATAAATGTTGGAATGTTGAATGAAAAGTGTTGAAGTAATAATAGTGGAAAAATAGTCAAAGTTTTAAGCTAATATGTCAAAGAAGAAAAATTACAAATACAGCCTAATTGCAAAGAGTAATTTTCGCCCAAGAACAAAAATTGTCAAAACATACTCGATGATAAATAATGAAATTGTTGAAATACAATTAAATCTCAAACTAATGAAAAGAGCAACTGATACACAAAATAGCTCACATTGAAAATATAATGGGATGTAAACATCTTTGGAAATATCTTTGGCATAAAATCTTAAATTACAATTGATAGAGTTATGCAACAAATCTAAAATAATCAATAGTTTCAGACAATTATCATTTAAAAATCATGAACAATTTTTTGGTGGAGCTAAAAACTTAAGTTGAAAGAAATGAAAAAAAATGGAAAAGCGCAACAACATGAGCTTCAGATTTTTCAAAAATGAAAAAATTATGTAATTTCAACACGTGTTTGTTAAGATTTACGATATAAAATTGAAATTGGAATCTGATAATAAATTTGAATTGACTTTGAATACGTCATTATAGAATTTGAAGGTTTAATTCAATTGAATAAATCGACCATTTTTTAATTTAAATGTATTTGTATTGCTTTATAAGATTAAGTTTGAATAAAAAATAAAAAATAAAAAATAAAATTAAAATTATCAATTTGAATTGAAGAATTGCATTCATTTGGTTTTTTTCACAATAATATGAGAATTTGAACCAGATTCTTTTTAATCAAGTAGTTTAATGATTATTAGGATTGAGCATTAAGTTAGTATAAGGGAGAGCTAGTTAAAATTATTGCTTGATACTTCAGAGTTGTTAGTACTAAAGACTATTTTAAGCTATTGAATCTAGCCTTGTTGTTGAGGTTAATTCCAATTAAGGAGTAACCTCGGATCCTAGCTATAATTAGCTAGGATTCGAGGTTACTGTTACGGTTGCCTGAATTGGGAATAAATAGCTCAGGGTTCACCTTGTACATAATTTCTTTCTGACAAGATATGGAGTAAAGTGCTGAGAGGTCTTGAAGGACGTAGTCCTCTGGCTGAGGTTGAACCACGTTAGATCTGTGTTGAGTTTTACCGTCACATTTTTTGCATTATTGATAAGGATGAATCTTATCTCAATTTGATGGCAAGTATGTTCCAAAAACAATATATTATATTGTGAAATACTATATTTCGATGAATAAGTAGACCAAATTTTTACATCCGAATTTCAATTTGAGTTAAGTTAACTTGAGTTCAATTTGAAATTTGAATTATTACTAACAAGCTTTACCTAGTTTAATTTGAATTTAATTTGAAAATTAAATTATTTTTCTCAAAAATTTATATAATGTGAACAGTAATATTCATAACATATATAATTAATCTACAAAAAAGTTTTAGAAGAAAATCTAACGTAGAACATTCTTTATACAAGAGCCAATTAGAATCAAATCATAGTCAAAATAGGATAGATAAAAAATATAAAAGGTAACAAAAATTGCATGTAAACTCTACTGTTGCTTTTTCTGCTAATTCTTAATAATATCAAAATGTCATTAATTTTTTTAAAATAAATAGCTTTGATCAGCACATCAACTAGATTGAATTTATCGTCAAATTTAATAAGCTCCAACCTTTTATCACACATAAAATGATACGAAATGTTGATATGTTCTATCTTACTATTCATCATTTGATTTGTAGCAAGATGTAATGCACTTTGACTATCACAATGAAGATTGACAAAATCTTGTTTCAATTTTATCTTTGATAAACGTATCAATCAAGTAACTTTCTTTTTTGTTTCTTCTGCCGTTACCTATTTAGCTTCTATTGTGAACTAAATTACATACATATGCAAAGTAAATCTCCAACTAATGCATTCATCACTAAGTGTAAATACATACTCAGTTGTATATTTTCTTGTCCAACTCTTATATTTGTCATCATCAACATAAACAAAGATTTGACATTATCTAAAATCCCATCCAATAGTTCACCATAATTTTTAATAATCTTCAAGTATTTGAGAATGCATTTCATTTTTCTCAGATACACCTTTTTAGTATTTGACATGTACATGTTCACCTTGTTTATAGCTAGAGCACTATTAAATCTTGTACACATCATCAATACATGAGTCTGCTCACAACTTTGTCATAGGGAACTAGTAACATCTTTTCATTTTTCAATAGCATTGAGTTGCAAAGCTTTGAAGTGTGTTGCCAAAAGATTTCATAATTACTTGGAGTCGGCCATGTTGAATCTATCAAGTAGTAGTTGAACAAATTTCCCTTGATTCAACTATAGATACTTCTTAGCCAAATTGTTATTAATCTTAATATGAACTATTCTCTTGGACTTATCCAAATCTTAATTTTAAATGCAAATGCAACTTGTTTTTGCATCTGTTGATATTTGATTTATTCTTCATCAAGATGATCATGTCATTCACATAGAGTCTTAGAATAATAAGATTGAAGATCTCATTATTACCTTTTTCATGAATACATATGAATCATACACAATCCGTGAAATTGTTGTTCTTTCACGAATTCATCAAATATTTTATTGTATTGCATTGCCCAATAGCTTGTTTCAATCCATATAACAATTCAATAATCTATAAATTAACTTATTTTGAAATTTTTTTTCAAAATCAACTGGTTGTCTTAAGTGTATATGTTTCTTAAAAAATTCATAGATAATATGGTAATGACATTGATCTGATTCATGACCAGACTAAATATTGCATCAAGTGCACAAACAAGTCAAACTGTAACATATTTTGCTACAGATGAGATCATTTTATTAAAATGCACATTTTTTTCTTGCATGAAATTTCTAACCAGCAACCTAGCCTTGGAGTAAGTCCCTCCCCTTTCAAAAATATTTGTGAGTGAAGATTTTTACTTTTTAATACATGAAATATGACAATTCTTTCTCTCTTTTGATAATCTGGACTCATTAAAAAAATTATTTTTACTAAGAATAACTTTACAGGCTATTCGGAGATCTAGTGTGCATTTGGATAATTTTTGATGAGAGTACAAAGGCCACAGATATAGATATTGGATCAATTACGTTCTTGATCATATTGATAAACTTATTCATTTGATGCATGATCAGTTACTTAACATATCTAAGCACTTCTATATTTTTGTTGAGAAAACAATTAAGCGGAGTATTGTTTGAAGTACGAAAGTTGCTCAACTTTCATAGATTAGAGAATTTTTTTTGAAAAATTTGAGATACTTTTGGGTTGAAGTACAAAGACGTAGGTAGAGGCTTAAGTCAATTGAGGAATCCAAAGAACTAACTATGAATAGAAAAGAATCACTAATATCATAACCAACAAACTCTAATGTTTGACTAAGCAAGATGGCGACCATTAATTTTGAGTAAGCAGAATATGAGACAATCAATTACAATGGATGTGATGACTATCTGCTTTGGTAGATACAGGTTAAATGCAAGATGAAAATTATGACTCTATATCAAATTTTGATGCCAAAATCGTTATCATTGGAATAATCACAATCTTTTAGTCATAAGTGATTATGTTGAAAAATAGTAATTTATATATTTTATAGGAACTGAGTAAAATTAGTCAAGGTAGATATAATTAAATACACAACAATAAATACGTTCTTTTAGATTAACTTAAGTAACTAGAAATATTAACTTGCTAATGTTAGAAAATTTAACCTTTACAACATGCAGAATATTTACAAATCTAACGAATCAAACTAACCTACCTGACAAAGCAAAAAGACAGAATGAGAAAAGTTTTGAAGTATTTTGTTAGATACCAGTAGGTTGGTTGGACATGAGTTATGTACTAAATATTTATAGGTTGGATAGAAAAAATAAGTAGCTAATTACAAGACATTTAAGGTTGACTTTATGAGGTGTGATTTTTGGAGCTCTTGTAAAGTTGGCCAACTTACCCTCTTATAGGAGTGGATTCAGGAAATTAGATGAAAATCTATCTCAAATTACAGTCTAGTAAAACTTTTGAAGCTAATTAAAATCATTTTGTGACTCATTTCACAGGTTTTTTATCAAAAAAACATACTTTGTCTAAGACTCAGCTAGTTGTTCCTTCAATCTATATTTGGAAATGACAGTTTGTTTGTGTGCCAAAAAAAGAAAGTTAGTCATATGTGCATAATTCTGAATAAATTTATGCTATTATGAAGATCATCAGGTTTACACCTAGATTATTTTTTTCATTATTTTTTAGCCGTACAAGGTATATGAAGAAACTAAAATCAGCAACTACTTATTGATTTAGAGTATTTTGATGCAATAAATACATTGCACACAATCTAAAGCCAATACACTATGCGCATATATGTATGACCTAAAGCGGAGAAGTTGGATGAGGCTTATTCAACACCAGTATTCCTATATGACAAAATTATATTGGAGTCATGCCTTGGTGCAAAGAATCTTGCCGGGTTCTGTTCATCAATTGATATGATGAAGCAATATATGAGACTATTATCACTTCTAGCAAGCTCTTATTGTTAGCTGTAGTTGAATCGTATCATGTGGAAATTCTCAAATTAATTTAAGCTATCTTGGTGCTATAAGCTATTTTAGTGCTAGCAGCCATGGTTCCTACAAATTCTTGAGCTTATTGGTTTTTTTTAACATTGTCCACCTACAAGGTAACAACTTGAAGCACCTAAAGTAGCAAGGTGTGATTATTGTTATATTTTATTTTAAAAATTGGATTCTAAAGCAAGTGACATGGTATAATGATAATATTTTGTTGTATGAAGCTCTAGAGTAATATTTCCATTAAAAAAAGTTATCAAGCAGATTTTTTGTCTTTTTGAAAAAATTTCAAATTGAAAGCTTTTAGCACAAAAATCCAAGATTTGATTGATGATTTTGGAATTTTTTCATTAAGATATAAAATTGTGGAGATGACATGAGTGATGAAAAGAATACCCTTCATTTATTTATTTCATTATCTACTTCTAATCAGTCATTGTCACGTGTGTTATTTCATCTAAAGTGATTTTTTTCCTATCATAATGAAATGATACACTTAACAATGAAATGTATTGAAAAATGACTAATAAGATGCACAGTCTCATCTAGTGCAATCAATTTTTTGATACCGTTTGAATGGAGTCAATTTTTGATGGTTGATTATGATTCTTTAGGATTTTTTTGTCGTGCAAATTATACTTTTATACCTAAAAAATATTGACCAAGTTGATTACACATCCAAAAAAATACTTTTTTGTTGAATATTTCAGTAACGTGAAGTATATATGCTATATAATTCAATAACCTGTAAAATTAATATCAATGAGCATTTTTTCTTTTTTTGGAGCTCAAATCAATAATAAATGTTTCAAATCCCTGTTTTAACAAGAACGAATTTCTAATCATGGATATTGTTGAAGAGTAGATTGATGATTATGTAGAATATGATGTGACATACGACAAAATACTAGTACAAATAAAAAAATATCTTTAAGATAATAAACTAAAGATTAAATTATTGATAATGAGACTCAATTTTCTGCCATTAGATTTTCAAAATAAACCAGAATTGTTTAGTATAATATCATAAGAACTTTTATCAGCTATTGATTATGAGTTGATTTATTCATATTTGAAGATCATGATATTGAAAGTAAGCATGATGATAGCATTGCGTTGATTGTGAAATGAGAAGAATTTTTTATTATAAAAAAGTTCAAGATTCTGTCAATAAACTTAAATTGAATACTACCATGGAGCATGAGATGCAATTGCTAATGTATAACAAGACATGAGAGTTGGTGGAGCTTCTAAAAATTCAAATTTTAATAAATAGCAAGTGGTTGTATAAGCTTATGAAAAAATCTTCAAAACTAGGTTGGTGGCCAGAGGTTTCAAATAAGAAAAAAGTGTGAAAGACAATGAGATTTTATGATTAGAGAAAAGTATGTTATAATTTGATTTGTATGTGCACATGCTGCAATAATTTTTCTGATTATGAATCACATGAATTTGATTACAACATATTTTTATGGATTTTTTTTGTTAAAAATTTACATGAAACAACCACATATATGTCTTTGAGAAAAACGTTCAAGTCAAATTGATATGTAGATTGATAAATTCATTATTTGGATTGAAGGAAGATATTACGTAATGGATATTAGGTTTGATGAGTTTATATAAACACAATAATTTACACGGAATGTGTATGATACATGTACTTACATACAAACTTGAATAATGAAATCTTTAATCACATTATTGTAAAACTCTACATGGATGACATCCTCATTTTGGCAAAGAATCAATAAGGTGTAGAAAAATGCAAAACTAGATGAATATTGTATTTAACAAGAAGTAGTTGAGTTAGTCCAAGAGAACATTAGATAAAAAAATTCATAGAGACTTGGATTTAGAAAAAAAACGCTTGAGTGAAGAGAAGTATATTCAATGGTTGCTTTTCAATATTAACATGTTAGACTCTAAAAAAACATTGACTCCTTTGATAACACACTTCAAACTTTTTGTAGCTAAACGTTCAATAGATGTTATTGAGAAGACAAGGATGTCGTGAAGTTTTTATTGATAAGCTGTGAGCAGTCTCATGAATTTGATGATATGTATAAGATCTACTATTGCTTCAGCTATGAGCAAACTGAGCAAATATAACCTATCCAAGAAGTTTTATTGAAAAGCAATGAGATAAATTTTAAGACACCTGAAAAGTACTAAGTATTATGATATTTTATCTGATGACTTATTTGACAATGTCAAATTCTTGCTATGCTATGTTGAAGTTGATTATGAACAACATTTAGAAAAAGACCAAATCTACAATTGGATATGTGTCTACACATAGTAATGAATGCATTAGTTTTACATCTATTTTTCTAAAGTATGTACCTTAATCCATAATGGAAACTGAATATGTAGCGACATCAGAAGCAAAAAAAATATTAAAAATATATGCAGTTAAATAAACTTAGATAGGATATTATTGTAAAAGGAGATAGTTGATCCTCATTGTGATAGTTAGAGTGCGATACATCTTGCAAAAAATCAAGTGATAAACAAAAAGAGTGAAATACATTGACATCATATATCATTTTATGAAAGCTAAAATTTCTCAAAAAAATATTGATCTTGTCAAGATAGACAATAAATTCAATCAATATCAATGCGTTAACAATATTTTTTTTTGGAAGAGTTTTAATAGACATTGTGCTAATTTGTATATTTTGCATGAGGAGCACAAGTATACTTTACAAGCAATAATGCTACCTCTAAATATTATTACTCTAATCTGTTTGTTCATGACTTAGTTCTAGTTTAAAAAGAGCTTGTATTAGGTATATTTTTAGAAATTAGTAATAATAACCCATATGAAAAATATTGTCTCCACAACATGAGTTAAAATGAAGAGTGTGAATTGTCAACTCTTATCTATTTTAACACAAGTAGTTTCATCCTAGTTATGATTAAGAAATTAGCCACCATAAAAAGAGCTAGCCAAAGTTCTCGCTGAGCACTTTAGAGTTTTTATCGGTGCAGACTTTTTTGAGATCTTGTGAACGTAGCCCACGATGGCAAGCTGCATACTTTGTGTTGGTTATCTTATGTATGTTTGTGTCGGCGTTTTGATATGTCTGCATTTTATGTGTATGCTTCTTAATTTTTGTTATATATAAATTCAGTATGTAATTAATTATTGATTACATTTTTTTAAAAATTGAATAAAAAACTACTTTATGTATTTGTCAAAAAAATTAAAAAAAATTATAGAAAAATGAATTCAAAAAAAAAGTATGAAAATGACAAAATTTAACAATGCAATATAACATTTTACTTTGTGTCCAATTACATTTGAAAGTGAGAATAATATAAAATTTTTATTTTAATTATCATATGTATATCAATGTCAAGTTTCTTTATCTAGTAATTTTTTTGTTGAATTGATATATTTCAATATTTGAATTCTTCATTTTGATCTTATAATTCTACATGAAAACTCAAAAACTTGAATTTTTTTTAAGATCAAGTCACGATATTAATTTCTATTTGAGAATAAGTTTATTTTTATCTTAGTTTGATTTTGTGCATAAAATATTCAATACAATTCAAGATAAATTTTATAACATTGAAAGTCAATTAAAACTCTGGATTGAAATTTTTACATGTTAATGAGTTATTTTATTAAGGTTTGTATTTATTAAACAAAGAAATTTCATTCTGCTATAGTGTTATTTATTTAAATATGCAAATTCAATCTATCTCGTACTAACCAGTGTTAAACATATATAAAAATAATACATCATGTAGTATATTATCATAGTTTTTGTATATTGATCATCTCTAACATAATTATTTTTAATAACTACGCTTGCCGCTCGCTTCCTTATATGGTTGATGGGTATTCCTATAATTTTTGCTTTATTCTTGATCCATTTATATTTCGTTACGATAAGATAATTTCGTAAGTATTTGTCATATTACGTGGTGAATACTTCCAAAGTTGGGCGGTGAAATTCATTCACTCAAAGCATATATGTCTTCCAGCACACAACTTCAGCGCAGGCCGAAGGGCAAGTAAGCAAGAAAAGTCTCGGGCCTCATGACTTGTGGCAAAGTCACATCTCTTCGAAACCCGAATCAACAACCGTGACACGCTCCAGGGAAGAATGGTGCACACATCTCCCAGACTTGGCGGCAGCCGCAAGCACAGCATGAGACTCCGCTGAGCAAGATGCGTCGGAACCTGGAAAGGTAAGCATCAGTAACGCAAGCAAGAAAAGTCTTTATTCTTCTGGAAGCCACCATTTGTATTTTTTCCAGATGAACGTTGCATGCACTCTGCTGCTGCATTCCAATTGGGCCACCTTTGAACAACATTGTGTTAAATCCTGGCAATTTGGCATGTCGCTGCCCATCTTACATCAAGCCTGATAATCTGATTCAAAAGAAGGGTAATCTATCCTTCTACTCGTGTTCAAATTTCTGTAGATTATATTCCAAACCTTCTTGTGTGACTGTCCATTAATCTATTCTCTAGAACTTATAAAGTCTTACTGCAACATACTCTTCTAGTGTGTGTATACATATAATATTCTGGACATACAGATCGATAGAGTGATATATGTATATATCTCTATCTATTGTCCAATACTTGTAAACATGATGTTGATAACTTGCAAGATACTCTTCTAGCGTGTATTGTTATGCATTTATATATTGCTGGCTTGAAAGAATATTTTACCTGTTGGTGGTTCGGACCGATAGGTCAAAAATGCCTACTATAATTCCCCTACACGGATTGATTGGCTTCTGGATGCCGTGATTCTGCTTTTCATATCCTGTTCATATCTGCTATTCATATCCTACAGCTCCGGTCTTTCGGGTGGTTTTCATCGTGAAGTAGTTGACCCCTCAACTCTTGCGTGTGCTTTTAGTTCAGCTTTTTGTGCACTTTATACTTTTGCTTCAGCTTCTTCTGAGACTTATCGAGACTTTCATCACTAGAAACATCATTACTAATTTACTTAATGCGACAGAACATTCACTGTAGACAATATGACATGTTCTACAATGAGCCAGCACTAAGTTGCATTGATGTTGAAATGTCATTGAGTTATCGCTATTGCCTAACATCAAACATTACGTGATAAGAGCAAAAATAATAGGCCTCTGTCTCGACCGGTATTCCTTGAGTGAACTTCAACCCATTCAGATTCAATTGCTTAAATTTATAACTTTCCGAGAATACTTCTCACTTGTGAGATCCGAGTTATGATGATAATTTTTTGAATATTCCAAATCTAGGGAACGAAGGAAGTGCGAACCTCCACATCTGGCTTAGTGCTAAGGTGATGTGAGCAAATTTGGTCATCAATCTGTTGTCATGCTTTTAGCTAGGAAGGCTCCATTTACCTCTGTACTCGTACTTTAAGGTGGCGGTCATAGCGTTCCGCCTCAAAGAGGCCACATCCTTTGAAATATTTTATCTATTCTGAGTTGTCCAGAGATTAAAATACTCTTGTTGTGATGAATATTGTCGAGCTTGAAGCTTCATCACAATCACTGTTAGACACCTTGTGACAGCTCTTTAAGTGAGATGAAGGGATTTAAATAACAAATTCGTCTTTTAACGTGTCGAAGCCAAATGTTGACACCAAAACATGAAACTGTTGAATATATCAGTAGGAACCTGGAACACTGAGTAAGTTTTAAGTAACAAAGTCGCTGCTCTAGACTGGAGTAATAATATTTCTAGTTACTGAAGATAGTGGAAATATACAACTTCCTTGATTGAAAAAAATGTGAAGAACTTGAACAACTGAAAGGAATTTTTTTAAAAAAAACAGAGAGACCAGTATATGGCCATTTCGTTTGGAAGACCAGATGCTCGAAGCAAGCGATGCGACTCTGCATCTCACATTATGTGAGGGGTGCATGCCTGATGCTGACTTCTCTCCAATTTGGCGTCCCACAACTCCACGCGAGCAGATATTTGCAGAGCAGAGAGTCAGCAGAA
Organism: Marchantia polymorpha subsp. ruderalis; assembly: GCA_037833965.1. Taxonomy (NCBI): domain Eukaryota; kingdom Viridiplantae; phylum Streptophyta; class Marchantiopsida; order Marchantiales; family Marchantiaceae; genus Marchantia; species Marchantia polymorpha. Next base: position 4,896,632 of record AP031357.1, read on the forward strand.
TTACACTTGTCTTGGAATTCTGACAAGACAAGTGTCTTGTCAGAAACCTAAACTTTCAATCTAAACTTTCGGAAGCCGCAACGTTTCCGCCTACAATGGACCGCATGACCCAATCCGACAGTTCCTGCCTGGCAAGGTCCAATCCCTTCCTCATACCTCGGTCATGGACACTACAAAAGTCTGCAGTGCTTACATTCGATCAGAGCAAAACTAGCGGCCTTACGACCAACTTATGGGACGTCAGGCCTCAAGGCCAGGTCGTAAGTAACATAGTAGGCCATGCCGCCTTCTGACTTCCGGTCCGAGGCAGTTAAATGATATCGATACAAGCTCGTCAGTCAGTATCACAATACTTTGAGAGGTCGTCCACAGGATTCCAGAAGAGGACATTTCACGATGGACAGCGTGAGGAAAAATCTGGTTGCAGCTTTTGGAAGCTCAATCAGCACATTGTCACGAGCTCTGTCAGAAGAAGATATTGAAGGTTCCGGAAGTTCTTATCGAATTGTCTTGCCATGGCTTGTACTGCTTGCGACAATTTTCACTCTTGCTCTTAGCTCAGGATGGATCCGCAAACTTGCGGTAGCAGTGCTCGACATAGGGGCGAAACGGAGGGAGAAGTCAAAAGAAGTTCCTCCAGGTAGTCTGGGCCTGCCGATGGTTGGAGATTCTTTGAGGTATGTGAACGCATATTACAACATGACCATCAAGAGCTACGTGGACGAAAAAATTCGCAAGTATGGGCCGGTTTTCAAAGTGTCGTTGATGGGTAAACCCATGGTTTTCTTAGATGCACCAGCTGGCACCAAGTTCCTGTTGAGCTATAACGACGTGAAGTGGTCGAAAGGGTGGTGGCCGAAGCATGTTGCACGGTTAATGGGGAAGAATGCTCTAAGTGCGCAATATGGCGATGAGCACCTTGTGCACAGAAATCTTGTGATGAAGAATTTTCTAGGCATTGATGTCGTGCACCAGTACATCTCGACGATGGAGAAGAAAGTGGTGGAACATATCGATAAGTATTGGTTGGCGCTCGAAGATGGATCCGAAGTGAAAGCATTCAAGCTCTTGAACGTGTTTTCGTTCTCACTTATCACGCAGCTGATACTGGGAATTTCCAATGAGAAGGACATTATAGAATTCAATGAAGTTTTCCACGAAATGTCTGCAGGTCTTATGGGCCTTCCGGTGAATCTACCAGGATTTCAATTCCGGCGCTCTCTCAGAGCGAAGAAGCTAATCGATCAGATGCTGACCGTTCACATCGAGAAGAGGAGACAGGATCTGAAAGCTGGACGGGCTTCACCCACCCAAGATCTCCTATCGGTGTTGCTTTCTACGCCTAACAGTGAAGGCCATTTCTTGACCAACGTCGAGCTCTGTGACAGCTTGCTGCAGCTGACCTTCGGAGGCCACGACACCACCGCAGCCATGCTCACTCTCTCCCTCCGACTTATCAAAGAGGATCCTGCTGTCTACGAGGAGCTCAAACAAGGCAAGTAATTAAGTCGAAGAAAAGAAAACATGAATCTGGTTCACAATCTCCAGGCACAAGGGAATTGTGTCGATTGCTTTCGTGCTCCTGTATGTAGACTGTGATGGAGTCGTTTTTACGTAGATCTGAATTCCGTGTTGTGCCTGGCCACGGCCAGCAGAGGTGGGTCGAATCACACTGACTTGTACGATGTAAGATGGTTTTGGAGTGTCTGATGATCTGGTTATATCTCATACTCACAACCTTCTTAGAGATAACGAACTGCAGATGGTTAGAGCTCGGAACGCCTTCCGTGCGTTCTGCACATGCATTCTGGAGCCAAACCGACATGTTGTAGCTGGTGATGTCTATATACACGAGAATCTTCGTTATTCATTCCGTTTTTGTTGGTCGAATTTACAGAACATGCAACTATTGCTGCCAGCAAAAAACCTGGTGAGCTTTTAACGAAAGAAGATCTGTGGGGCATGAAATATACGTGGAGGGTTATGCAAGAGGTCATGCGGCTCTATCCGGCCATGCTGGTGATATTTCGCGAAGCCAGGATAACCTTCGAGCACCACGGTTACACTATTCCCCAAGGATGGAAGGTATGTTGACTACACGTGACTTGAGTTTCTGAAATTCTTACTCCCTACAAATGTACTCATGTACAGAGAAGATGTAATTAGCAATCCGCATCTGTTGGTTTCAATCAGAGAATGGCCATCGCTTAAAGCATCGAAAGATAAGAAGATAGTATGACAATAATTGGTGATGTTCTGCTTAATCTGGTGTTTGAGATTGTTAGTAGTTAAAAGGCATCTTGAAAGTATGATGTGGATTCACATTTCAGTATGTTTCTTGCAGCTGTGTATCACAAGTGCGAATTCCAGTTGGGATCCCAAGTTCTGCGAGGATCCAGAAAAATTCAGACCGTCCAGATTTGACGAAGACAAGGAAAAGATGCCACCATGGATCCACTTTCCGTTCGGAGCAGGTCATCGCATGTGTCCAGGAAAGGATTTTGCCAAAGTCGAGCTGCTTATATTTTTGCACCATTTTCTCCGGAAGATTGATTGGACGGTGCTTGTTCCAAATGAAAAAGTTGAGTACAAAATGCTGCCGAATCCTGTTAATGCAACCCCGATCAAGATAACTAAAATCAGAATCCACTAGAGATCCCCTGCGTGCGTGAATGACGAAGCAGAGAAATCCTTTTTCTGTCATGGATGATCTCTGTCAACCCTGCTATTGTATTGTCTATATTTACAGGACCTAGAATAAATCAACTTTGTTGAGTGGGGGATTGACACTTCTTGGTTGCAAACTCAAGCTGGTCACGATTTCTTCCGTCAGAATTGTAATTTGTGACTTGTCGTGAAGATGATGCATTCACATATCGTTAGATTGCGCCTCTGCAAGCTGCGATCTGTCCACATTCACTGTTTTTAGTCAACCATCGCAATTTAGACCTTCCGTCATTGCTCAGAGGCTTCAACACGAACAACGGAATTTGGTGCGTTATATAGCCAAATAAATAAAGGGTTAGAATTCAAATGCAGATGATTCAGTTAAGCCTAATATCAAATCAGCGCCAGCAGACAACCTGATCATCCATGCTTAAATCTGATTAGAAAACTCTTTCCCTATCATGAGCTGGATAAATCCCGAGCTTAAAAAATAGTTTTCTAGCGAAGCTCATAACGGTGATGAATCATTTATAATGGTTCATCAACGTAGCTTGCGGAGAGGTATATACCAGAGCCCAACATGGGGTGCCCATGCCTAAACCCACCCATGCCCATGGGTTTTGGGTGACATTATTTCTCCATAGGTGGGCACAAGTAATGCTAAGTGCAGTATTTGTCAAGATCCAACCAAGAATTGGCGTAATTTGCATAGCAAGGGTGGGCACAGGTAGTGCAATAACTGGGCATGGAATGGGTCGCTGCTGATGGTTATGGTCTGGGTGCAGATTTGAAGTAAAATGTTGGCCTCTGGTATATACGTAGCGACTTGGTAAATGCGCGCAACTGACATTTTTGAGTCTCAACCTATAGAACATACAGACCGTGGTGTGGGGGTGAGGCCGTGGGGAGCGCGGGCTGGCCCAAATAGAGTTAGATAATGAGAATGCTGCTAGCGAGACAAAAGGCCCGAATCGCGGGGTACTGTCAGATAAAAAAAGAGAAAGAAAGAAAGAAAATATTATAAATTTTAACAAAAAACTGAATTGGCTTTTGCAACCCCTAAGCTTTCGACTTGTATGTTTGTTGGTCAGGCAGGCGTTAACCGTTACGCTCTAAGCTTTCAGAATATTAGCCTCAGCGTACCCTCGCACGTTCTTTCACCAGAAAATCCCACCAAGACTCAGTTTGATCCTCTAATGCCACGTCTTGGGATATTCCACCGGAGTTCCGAATTTGACTGCATGATCAGTTATCATGCAGTCCAAATTATTCCGGATTTTTTATTTTTTTGAAGCAAATGGCAAATGCTCGGGATACCTACCATTCCAATTTTCAACCTACGATATTTCATCCAGAAGATCTTTTGGTTCCGCCTTGAATTGTTCCTTACGAAGTCTCTGCATTAGTTCGTTTGAACTGTTCATCTATTGAGGGCCCGAAGGTAAAAATTAGTTTTATTAAAGTTACCTTATGTGTTGAGTATTAAATATGTTATAATGCACAAGATAAAATATTCATTAAGGTTTTACGCAAATTTTTTTTCTGATTAGGATTTATAAGTTGAACTATTTCAATTTACATTCACTAAAGTATATGAATTTCAATAACTGTAATTTTTGTCATTATCAGATAATTTATTTTTGAATCTTATCTCTATCATTTAAATCTTGAAATATATCTTAATTAAATTAATTTATAATCATATTGTGAATGTTTATAATTTTTTTTTCATGATATAAGTATTCTTTTTCCTGATTCCTAAATACAACCAAATTAAGAAATTTCTCGTGCATCTCTAAAGGTTGCAAGTACGGTACATTCAACATTTCGACCACTCTAGGTAAATTTTTGTTAAGTAAATACTTCTTATACTAAACATTGATATTTATATTCAAGGACGGAATGTTATAAACCAAACGACTCGTGAGTTACTACTTCTTGTTAGATTTTGACTGACAATGAGTTTGTTTCACTATGAAGAACACACGTTTTTTCTACTTTCTTCTCGCAGAGCTTGAACGCGTCTTGTAGCCTTCTACCAGTTCTTTCAGTCATGGAAGATTCTTGTCTTGCAAAGAACAGTGGACTCAAGTAGTTTCTGTTATCCTGTCTCAAGAACACACGTTTTGTCTACTTTCTTCTCACAGAGCTTGAACCCGTCTTGTAGCCTTCTACCAGTTCTTTCAGTCATGGAAGATTCTTGTCTTGCAAAGAACAGTGGACTCAAGTCGTTTCTGTTATCCTGTCTCAAGAACACACGTTTTTTCTACTTCCTTCTCACAGAGCTTGAACCCGTCTTGTAGCCTTCTACCAGTTCTTTCAGTCATGGAAAATTCTTGTCTTACAAAGAACAGTGGACTCCAAGTAGTTTCTGTTATCCCTGTCTCTCTTAGTGAGACCATGTACAGTGTTTCCATGAAACTGTATGCACGAGGACGAATTTGTATTCACATTCATCATGATCTTGAGTCGAGCTATCATTATCTTATATCATTCTCTGCAAGACATTATTTTCTGTTAACAGAATGTTCTTAAATCATAGCTGCCTGTCCAGAATTAATGACCTGCATTTTGGGCACGAGATTGTAACAACGTACGAAAATTGATTTCATCCTTCAGTCCATTCGAATCCACCATAAACTTCAAAAACTTACTCGAGTATCAGATGATCAGAATAATCTAAATCTTATCGGTTCATTGAAGCACAGAGAACTGAGTCTGAGCCGTGATTAAGTCTGCATTCTGTAGACTTTACCTGCCTCCGTTCATTCTTAGACATCTTCTCTTTCGCCCACAAACTGTACTTACCTAACTACCAAGACCCTCGTCACTGGTCACATCAAAGTTTGTCCTATGTGTAGGCTTGCAACTAATACACCAAGAGCAAACTGTATCTCAAACAGGTCATCGTGGCCCCAAAAAAACACGAATTGCCACTTTACTACCATTCTGACGGGCTTTTTTTCATTCCCAGGTATTCCGATGATAGCCCCCTGCCTCTAGAATTGCACCCTGTCATAACTCCCAGCTGACCCTAGACTTGTTCACATCACGTCTACCCCTTGGTATGCTGCCGCTGCAGCTGTCGTCATATTACCCTCTGAAAAGTATACCTGAGTCCGAAGAAAATGGAACTGAAGGCTCGACGAAATCGGAAACATCGAAAATTTTCCAGGCCTAGTTTTCCTGTTCACTGATGTCCGCAACACAGGCAGCCGAAAGACCGGTCGATTACCGAGCAATGTGCTGGAACTAGGTCGCTGCCGAAGCCGTAAACTTGTCCAAATTCTCTTCATTTACGGAACCGCCGAAGAAGTGCATGTCCCTGCCCTGAAAAATCCATTCCTCGGAGTCCCTGCTTTCGCCTCGCCAGAAGAGCTCAGCGATGGCAACAACGGTCCCTTGGACGAGACTGTGGCTGGCTCGCAAAATCATATCATGAGGCTTCAGTTTCGGCCAGTCCATGCCAGTCTTCGGGTCGTAGAATGCGGCAGCGTACCAATTCCGGTTGATCCAGTTCTCCACTCTGCTTACGTAGTAGCCCGGCGGACCCGGTTTGTTGAACGCAGTATTGAGCCGCAGGAAGAAATCTCCCTCCCGGACCTGAAACTGCTGGCCGTTTGGCTTAGCCGGGAACCCGACGGCGTACCACCGTGGATCGTAGCGATACACGGGAGGGCCCGGTGGCTTACTTGTCAACCTGCTGGCTAAATTCCACTGGCCTGGATTCCGGTCGGTCCTATGAACGAAAACCTCCGCCTTACGATGCGGCACCCACGACCAGTCGTCGGGGCCGGTTTTCTTCACCTGACCGAAGCGCACGACGATCTCTCCGTCGTAGAATCTGTGCGTCACGTACGTCACGGTGCCGGCGCCTGCGCCGTCTGCCGGATCGGCGGGGCGCGTCACGTCGCCCTTGTAGATGGAAACGAACCCTCCCGGACGTCGGGCTGTGCATGGAGCTCGTCCTCGGTGGATTATTATATCCCCCGGAAGGGGTCGGAATCCGTTCACCGGGTAGCCGGGCTTGACATACGAGAAATTGATTTTCTCCTCCTCCGACAGTTTCCATCCCGATCCGTCGTCTGTCCATATCGTCTCTTCGCCGGCCCTCGGTAGCCCGCGGTCCGGCTTCGGAGCGTCTTCCTTGCTCCAACTCGGTTCATTCCAGGCGTCGAGGTAATCTGATTCGTCCTCGTAACTCGGTTGCCAGATCCAAGGCTTCTTTGGGCTTTGTCCCTCATCTTCGCTCAATGGTTTCACTTGTGCAGTTGTTGATATTGTCTCCAACGAGACAGATGGAAGCGACGTGTCCTTGAGGTCGCTCATGATCAGGCCACTCTGTATTTCTGCTGCTGGGTTCGTTGGCTGTGCTCGATTCGCCGTCAGATACTGGTTCCGTGGGATTTGAGAAATAGAATTTCAGCAAGCGGGAAATACCGATTGGAGTTGCGAGTCAGTTTCTGGATCCGGTGACGAGAGAGAGTTAGTTGTCTTGGGACTCGTCACCTGCTCGTGCTTGACCTTTCGCCACGGAAGAAATGTGTCGGTGGTCCGCGTTCTGAGCGGTTGATTCGGATATCTGGATCTGCTGCTTGTTCAAAATATGCAATGTGGACATTTCGATTAACACTTCTCGCTCAGGCTTGCGGAGCCTTTTAAACTAATCACGAACATCAAATCGGATGGTCCCTCATTCGTTAAATTCATGATGTCTCACTTCACAAACTTTTCGGGTGAATGCTGCACCGTGACCCTGCAATATCTGCCAGTGTTCGTCCAAGTCGAATCGTGAGCTAGCTTGGGCTTCTGCAACGAGAGTTGCTTTCCTGTTTCCGAAAGAGCCTAACCTTCACAATTTGTCCTTCGCATTCCGTGTGAACGGAACCTATCGACATGGCCTCAGATGGAAATTAACCTTCATGAGTCATAAGGACGCGACTTTATGCTTTTGTTAACGCGCCCTTTGGTGCCCCTCCGAAAGCTCAGGATTGGGCTCCAACTTTTTTCGTTTCGAGTTTCCCTTGAGATCCTGTCTTTTAGACAGAAGTTAACTCCAGTCCTCGATGTACAAGCAACCTCGCAACCAGCAAGAATTAGACTGTACAGCTCTTGTACACTTCGACCGGAGCTTGTCAGTCTAGGAAGATGCAGGAAGTCTGAGGAGAAGAAATAAATTCATGCTATTTTCGTGAAGAGAACAGCATGAATTTCCTGGCAAGTTTAAACTGGTTCTCTCCTTGTCTTCCCTTCTTTATTACGGCGTTTAATTGCTCTGACAGTTGATTAGTTTAGCACGCTTCGAACCCCACCAGTAGGGTTGGAGGCACGACCAAATTTTTGAAAGCATGCCCCGTGCCCCCAGGCATGCCCGTATCACAATACATATATTTCCAATATTTACAAAGTATACATAAATTAAAGTATAATACGTGATTATATGTATAATAAGTAACTTTAACTAAAATATAATCAATATACAATTAATTATAGTTATAATATACTGAACGATACTTTATAATTTATAGAACTTCGCACAATATACTTCGAGATGATCTCCACATGCACTATATAACTACATCACATTCTAAGTACTAGACCACTACACCAGACAGTTTTCACTACAGTGCTGTTTCAGATCACGCAGACATTTCATTGGTGCAGACCATATTTAACACCTGGGATTGAGTTCATGAAAAGTTTCGCACCTGAATAGAAGTAAAAAAACGACGCATAAACGAATTATTCCGAAATTACATTATGATTAATACGTATATACATACGGGTATGCCCCGTATACAAAATGCAAATGAGGCATGCCCCCATGCCCTCGCCCGGGGGCATGCCTTTTTGGCTGTGCCTCCAACCCTACCCACCAGGCTGTCTCCAGGCTGTCTACTACTGTCTACTACAGGAATTAGTCAACTGTCAAAAGTATGACATAGGAGTGCCTATATCAGGAGTGAAAGAGGAATCCCTTCATCATGGGGAAAATTTCACTTCAGAGTTTCACTACTTCGCCGTCAGATCCTTCGGGATTGATCAGACCTGAAAGCTTCGTGGGTATGGCACCCATTTGTTCTTTGTAGTGCACATCGTCTTCGAATTCTACTGCAAGGTGGCCTTCGTTGTTATACATACTGCTATTATATAATTCCTTGCCTCGAAGATCTGGACAGTATTTAACACAACTTCCAACACCAAGAACAGAGTCTGCGGGTTAACTGAACTCTGAATTGTATGTCCATTCATGGACTTTGAAATAATATACTTCATTTATTTATTTATGGTCTAAATCTCCTCTTAGGTCGGCGGAGCTGCATGTTCCATTCTCTACCGAACTTTCTCGTCGTATAATTTCACATATATGATCATTGAGGTGCCTCAAGAATGGCGGATGACGATAAGTGTTCGCCTGTTTAAGACATTAGTACTCTGATTTGCCTCTACTATTGAGACTCATGTCTCGGAACCACTACTTTTTGCATTAAGCCTGTAGCCAATTTAGGCTGATTATAGATGATGATGTTCTCTTATTTACAGAAATATTCACATATATATGTGAAAGTTCTGTTACTAAGCACTTTAATGCACTTTGAACATGCTTGAAGTGCCGTCTTGGATGTTTTGGAAAGTTCTTAGCTCACTATATTTTCATCTCAAAGTAAATTATTATTAGCACAAAGTAACAGCTCTTATTTCAAGTTTTTTCCAAGCGTTTGAACGTTGTCTGGAGAAGAAAACGCTTCTCACAAACTTCGCCAGATCTCCCTCCAATTTTGCTCCTTGTCGTAAAGGACCCGGAAAGCAATTACTTGAGAGTTACATCATCACATGCATTGGACAGTAGATTATGCGTCTTGTGATGAAAGTCGATTTTCTTAGATCTCACAACAAGACCAATAATGATCCGACTCATCTCAAGCTAGCATCAAAGATATCTAATGTATAAATATACTTCAAGCATATTTATATGCTTAGAGTGAATGTTATGTGATCATAACATGCACCAAATTTTCATTGGCACAGTAACTGAATTTTTTTGACACGTAATCATATCGTAGTGATCTAAGTAGTTGAAGATAAACTACAAAAACATCTCATTACTAAAAGTACATAGATTTGTAATAAAACTCTAACCCATCTTCAGAATTTTATCACATGCCTAAAATTTATTTTCAAGAAACACATAGTTGCTAAATAATAAGAGTCTGTTATATCCTATGATTGCAATCTTGCATACACGAGACAATCCATCGTTGAAGAATGGAAAGAATTTCTTTAAAATAATTCTTTGCTGGATTTGGAATTAAAATTCTAAGTGAAGACATTTTTTTAAGAGATATCCGATCTGTTCATCTAGCAAGATATCAAAATTTTCGTTTTCAAGTAAAAAAATCCAGAAGTGCAAAATCCAGTAAGATTAATGAAACTAGATGAAAATACACAAAGTAAAAGAAATTTTTTAAGGGGCATCTCAGACGATGTTTCTCCCAGCTCAAGTGTTAAAACAGTTGGACACGGTATGAAGAAGAATAACCAAATTAAGAAAGAAATAAGCAAATGTAAACTACTCTAAGCTTTTCAATGTGTGTGTTTGTATTATCCGAGCAAATTCGTTTGAAGGATGATATCACCCTCGTATCTCTAGTAATGCAAAGTCTTGAAAGATTCACCATTGTGACCATTTATTAGCTTGAGCAGAAACGAAGTTTAATTTACACGCCTAAGAACGTCTCTTGTTCTTTTAAGCTCCCTGGTTTTTTCTAATAAAAGCATGTATAGTCTTTTTGTACTACTATACTACAAGTAAGGATTTTGTAACTCCTGATTCTACTTTGCTGCTCTTTTTTTCCTTTGCATATATTTCTAAATTATGGCAAATTTCCGTTGATGAAGAAAATGTAACCGTAGGACCAGAGTTCTCAAAGACCTCAATTGCAATTTAACGCATTTTTTTAGTGATCCATTCAAGCTCTAGTAGTACAATATTTAGTTTTTCTTGTTCTCTGTCTACTAAGTTAGCTTGTTATTATTTGCAGTTTATTGGGGGATTTAATGATTGGACTTACGTTGTTTATAATTCGAAAGTCTCCCTAGCGCAGTAAGAAAATTACCCCCTAATTATGCTAGGAAGGACAGGTGGTCTTGATTCCAACCAGCGATTGTTATCTGGATTTATTCTATTTGAGCGAGTCTTGTGTTCATCTGCTAAGAAACATTCTTTAGAATGGTTCTTTCCTGCCTTTGGTAGCAAACCTCTACCTTACGAAGTTTCGTTCGAATTAAGATTCCGATCGAGCAAGGCCGGTGTTAATCGCAGTGGAGTACTCAGATGAACTTGATCGAAATCTGTAGCCCTTCGTACAAACGTGGTGTTTACTTCTACTCTGAACGTGTTCAAGAGTATGCAGACTCAGCTGAATCCTACTCCATGGTTCGTTAATGTATCCCTGTATTTCGCCCTCCTTGAAGTGGATTGTAGCATTGCGCCAGCTGCTGAGTCCTGGACCCGCCATAACCATCCATCGGGGTCGCAAGGTCCATAATCTGAATCAGATGCTCGAGCGAAACGCTGCCTCCGAAGAGCTGAACGTCCCTACCTTGGAAGTTCCACATGAGCTGCTGTGTGGCGGGGTTCATTAGATACATGAACATATCGACGGTACCGAGGGTAGTGTCCTCCACGCGCGTGTACGAAGCGCGAATTAGCATATCGTGTTGCGACAGATGCGTAGTTTGCCAGTGGAAGTAGCTAATGGTCACATCGGCCATGCCCCTAGACAAAGTAATAATCAAATCGGTAGACTCGGGTCGGAATCCGGACCCGATCCATCTCGTAGTGTTCGGATCTTGCACCATTCGTCGTTCGGGGGGGAACTGATGCATTTCCATGAAAGGAATCGTCTCCGCTCCCAACCCGAACGTTCTAATGCTGCCTAGGGGTTTGAACGGACAGCGACCACAAAACAGCCAAGTATACGGAGCCATGAGGAGCACGTGACGGAACAACTCGACGTTATCCTGCGGTGTCCAGATGTAGTTCGCCTCGAACGCCCCGGCGCGAATGATCAGATCGTCGTTCTGAAACACCGCCTGCGCCTGCGAATAGTCCTGCAAGATCATACTATTCCTCATGGCCGCACTTCGAGTGAAGTGCGTTGGGTCGAAGTGGAATCGGACATGGCCCCCGGGGTTATACAGCGGGTTGTTCAGTTCAGCGGTTCTACACTGCTGGCTGATGATAATGTCCCCCGGGACAGGGAAGAGCACGGGCAGGAAGGTGCCGGGGCGCAGGTGACCATAAGGAGACGCGAAGCATTGGGCCCCCGATGGAGCGCAGGGGATTTGAGCACGCTCGTCGCATTTGTAGAATTTGCTACTGGGTTGGGCGGGGTTATTGTTACATCCCCTTCCGCCTACAGGCCCTTGTCGTGGACCGCCGGAAGCTTGAACTCCTGCTGCAGCAACAGCCCATTTACAATGCTTTCGTTTCAGATGCTGGCTGCGCTCGGGGTCCCAGGCTTTGGACTCATCAGGATCTAGATTAAGGTCGACGGTCGGACTCGGAGAGTTAGGTTTGACGACGGTCCGCATGGGCTTCAGCTGCACACCGTGACAACGCCCAGAGCAGACGGGGACTCGCAGCCATGCCGGCTCCTCGACCTTGCATTCGTTCTCTTGACCGACTTGCTCTGGGCTGAGCTCGACGCACGCGGACACGGCTTGAATTTTGTATGGCTGTTCGCACTCGTAGTCTTTGTTGGTTTCCTTGTACACTGGCTTCTTCACGACGGTGTCTTTTGGACCCGCCCAAATCTGCCTATTAGCTAGCGAGTTTGACAATGTAGCGTAGTCGGAACTTACACTCAGAGGGGCCTTCTCAGGAGGTTTGGTGAATGGACTCGCCGGAGTGGGTTCGCCTTGTTTCGACACGGATCTGATTTCATCTAGGATCATGTTTGTACTCTCTTCGACTGTTATGTTTTGGGCATTCAAAATAGCATCGGAAAGAGGAAAGAGAGAAGCAAGCCTGGTGGAGAGCACTGATGGGCTCGAAGACTGGTTCGACCAAGCCGACTCGACGGTGCAGTCCATGACGATGGATTTGTCGGGGATAGACTCGGAATTTCTGCAAGAGTGAAAATGAAAGTCACAAAATTATGGTTCCCCATTCGTAGGTTCTGCGACTTTCCGAGTTTCTAATACGGACTCAGATTACATTCTCCGAGTCCACAAAAATTATGAATCGAACATACCAAAAAATTATCTCCAAGGCAATGACCCGGAAATCTAGATGCTGTTGTGCTGCAGCACAACAGCATTCACCTCGAATTGGTGGGTTCTATTCGAGAATTATTATGACGAGAGTTTCCGGCTCGGAGCCTGATATAAATCAGATTAACTCAATTCCTGAACAGATTCTGGTCAGCAGAAGTTCACAGAGAAGAAAATTTAGATGCTTATGTAAACACGGTAACCATATGAGATTCATTTTGATTATGCCATCACCTTGATTCAAATTCGAAAGTCGATGTATGATCTGGGTGTTTGGCTTCACCCACTGCCCCTATTACACACAGAACCCTCGGATTTTATGTGTAAGTAGACAAATTTATTTTCGGTTTCTACGTAGTTTTATGCAAACTTCAAATTGTGAACACAATGCTAGTCTACAGATCAGGTTTTGGACAAGTTTCTCATCTTCCGTAACCCAGAACCTATTTCTGTCTGTTGTATTCTGACTGCAAATCTCACCGTTATTAAGATAAATGTCGGCCACTAACGTTCGAGTCTTGCCAGTTCTCTTCCCAATCGTTAAGCAATAATAACTGAAACTTCAGTCACATCCAGAAAAGTAGGAGGTGTCTAATATTTTCTACCAAGGTTCAAACACTTCAGAGTGTACCTGTGAATCGTTTCCTGGTGTATTTAACAGAAATGTTTTCTGGAGGGAAAAAGTTTTCTGCTTCGAAGTCTAAAGGGCGGCCACACTCACCGCTCAACAAAGCAGATGGGTTGTAATCAGAGCACTCTGTTCACAGAGTTTCGGATTGAACTCAGAAACTGGCCCGAGCCAGCTGCTCATGCCTTGTGATGATGGTGTGATTCACTTACTGGAATTCTGACTTACGATTGGCAACTCTTCCTCGAGAATTGCGACGGAGCGCTGGTGGAGTCAGGCTCTCGGATCTTCAACGCTGCCCCACCTCCCGACTAGGCGTGGCCGATTCAAACTAGCAGTCCATACCGACGCAAGGCGAAGGCAATGGCAGCGGCAGCAGAGGTGAGATCGGGGAACGAAGCGTCCGGAGATAGTGGAAATCCGATTACGAACGATCTGTTCAGGAATTTCGACAATGCGCTCGATATCAGTCGCCCCCGAAATGCTTCGAGCCGAACGGTCGCCAAGAGTCGTCACAAGGTCAACGATGTGACTCTTAGAACCATGCCCCCGCTTCGCTTCGTCGCGTGCTGGACGATGCAGCCAATCCGGTTGGCCCACGTGTCCTCCCGAATCCTGTCCCCCCTCCTCCTGGAGTTCGGGCCTCCACCCGTTGCCGGTTGCCGGTTGCCTTCGAGCCGTGGACAGAAACTTCTTCGGTGACCGGTCCCCTTGACCTTTGTACTTCGCGGCCATCTTCGGTCCTGCATGGTGCAAATGTCAACCACCGTTGTGAACAAATGGTGGGGGGATCTATGTCAAATCTTACAAAGTTTACATTCTGCATTCTCGATTCCTAACCGTAGATCACTGCCCGGTAGCCTCCGTACAAAGGAGATATTCCCCAGCAATGGTGTCAGAGATTATTCTCTGTAAGTGAAAAATGGAGATAGTATGTTCGTTCTCTGTTCTGCTCTGTCCGCACAAAGATATGCAAGCGGGGAGAATAGATTCATTAGAGGTTCGTATCCTACCCGAGAGAGTTTTATCATCGTCGTCACCGCCACCAGGTTTGAGTCACCTGCTTTACGAATCTTCCAACTATAACGCTGGCTACATTATTCAGATCATCGACTGGACTGGACTGGAGAGAGTGGAATCCATGCATCCATCCAATTGCATACATGGCTTGACCTCGTCCGAGGCCTTTGCAATCGACAGCTCAGTCAGACGTCAGTCTCTGCTTGATAAGATTCGTCTAATTTCGGGCAAAGACATAGAGCTCGACAAAAGTTCGAAATTTTATTTCTCTTGCGTCCGATGGCATCGAGTTCATTGCTCAGCACCGTCTGGCCTTGGGTGTCTATGCTGTGCAGTGTACGTGCAATGAATTGCGAGCGCAGGGCATTGCCGAGGGGATTGACTGTATGAGCACGAGGGTAGGGCAAAGATCTCATCCTGTATAATCACAGAATATTATCACAACCAGCGCGATGGGTTTAGCATATTGACGACGAAGGAGAAGACTGAGAGTGTTGACAAGTGGTGACAAGTGGTTTCAAGTTGCGGTCGGACAGGAAGCTCTACATCGAACCTTATTGAACCTTATCAGGAGGAAATGTAGCTCCTCTTTGGAAAGGAGGCACAAGTAGCCTCCCAAACGGACATGACGACAGTTCAGCAATGCAGGTACATGGATCTGAGTAGATAGGTGACTGCATCCTACAGAAGGACCAGTGAGCTGAATTCAGTTTTCCAACACATTCAGAGGACGTTTGTGAACCTGATTCTCCGACGAACCGTCGATACACCTCCAAGTCTGTTGCTGAATGTGCATTCATATTCAAAGCCGAAGCCAGGCCGGCATGATGTCGGACGGGAATGTGACGTCGATCCTCATGCATCAAGTACAGCAAATCATATAATGATCGTCATTCATGCAGCATCATCCTACTCAACCAGCTCATCTACCAACATGCCGAGATTTGATGCAATAAGATATTGCAGTACTGTACTTGTTTGGTCCGTCCACTCAATCTCCCGTGGATGTCAGTACCTGGCACTCAGTACAGCATTGATTCCAATGAGTTTGAGTGCAAACCGATCGAACCTTCGATAGAGAAAATTACTGCTCATTCAGCCTCGCTTCTTGTTGTGGAAGTCTTCCTCTGTGTTGATGCATTCTCGTAATTTCAGGGACTTCCTGGACAACCTTCAGGACGGCCAATTTAAGAGGTTGAAGTCAGCCCCACTTGTCAACGGTAAATGAATTTGATTTACATCTCGATCAAACCTGAGACTATCCAAAAGGTCGATTTCGACAAGCCAGGTTTCCTCTCTGATGCAGCTCCGAGCTGGGTGATCAAACGACGCATCAGCAACTTAGAGGGATGTCATAATGAGAGCTCGAGTCAAACTCTGGCTTCTTTGCTTTTAATCTTTCCCTCCTAATCTTCTCTCTCCACAATCTTCCCTTCAAACTTCCCGATCTTCACTTCTCCGTGCTTCTGAACTCCAAAGCATGATTCCTTTACGCCTGTCCTGAGGTCGGTGCCGGACAGCATACTATGATTCGACTCCATGCTAAAAGCTAAGGTAGTGGGATATGATGACCTAGTAAGTCAGCCATCTACCGGCCCCTCGGAGTTAGCATCTGTAGACTGGGCTACAGTTTGAGCAACGGTGATCTCCTTATCTTGCCATGCATAACTAAGGGATCCTATAAATTAAAGAATTTTCCAAACAGTACTAGTACTCCATATTATTCACCTTGCTCTACAAGTAATAAATAGACCGACTATTTTAATTTGAATTGCTCGAACCCATTAGCTATCGAGCGCATGATTCTAAGAACAAGCATCTCTCAAGGACATTTTGTCATATTGAAGTTTGATGGACCCACATTCCGTAAAGCTGCCAAGTATGGTCGAAAGCCTTACATCAGTACCATATACACAGTATGTAATTGTAGCTACTACCAATTCAGTGATACATGAACTGTACTATTGTTCTAAGTTGACAAGCATATTTCCACTTTGGCCTATTGTTTCTTCTCAACAACTGCGTATAACTTGAGTGTCAATGTATAGTAAGATTCATGTATCGCTCCAGGACTGACTTATAGATCTGGGTCTGAAGTGTGTCGTCTGCACGGGAGAACTAAGAAGACCCACTGGCAGGATGACTCAAGACTTACGACTTTATGTCCGAGAATCTTCTATGCTAACAGAATGGATTTGGCATCGTATGATTCTCTTCGTCCATTTGTGAGCAGACGTGGATGGCTTTAGGGACGGCGATTATGGAGACGAGGGCGGGTGTGGGGGCGGGGGTCAAATTTTCAATGACGACAGCACCTCAAGCCGGGAACTTCACTGCACATTTATGCGAGAGGGTGTCACCTGCAGCAGCTGCATTCAGTCCATGTAGGTGAGACTCGGAACGCCTAGTAAGGAGCTTGCTCATTATGGGAGGAGCAGATTGGGTTTTGTAACTTTTAGCGTGTCGTTATTCAGCAGTCGCCACTGACGTCATATCCTTATTCCTTGTCTGGGTTAGGACTTTTTGGACTTATAGTACGTTTCAGTTGGATAGAAGAATCCATTAAGTACTCAGAGACATTTTCAGCCCTTCATCTATTTAGAGAGCATTTGCTCCTTTGGGACATTGAAACATGTGGGAATTATCAACTACTCTTGTGGGTAGCTCGCGATCTACGACTCTGTCAAATTAAATGGCCTCTGTCATTGTTCGTACAGGGCGTTCGAACGTATACTTCGCAACGAAGCCGAAGTAATTTCATAGATAGGATAGGATAAGCTGCGCAGGAAGATGAGTGGCAGAAAAATTGAAAATTATTGGAAGAGTTCCCAGGAGTTCTTCCTCTCCAATCGCACTTTATGTAGAGTTTAAACCTTCCAGCTGTCACATGACCCACAACAGCTCTCTCGTGTGGCACTCAGAAGTCAACAATTTACTGCCGAGGATGAAGAAGCAGAAGAGCGGAGAGGTGAAATTGTTCAACTGTCTACTGCTCCAACTATCCATCCGTAAGCCAACAACCCTTAGAAGACCAATGCAATCGTTTGGCTGTGACGATAGTCAACAATGAACTTAGCATGGGACGTGAAGTTGTTTCGGCCGTCTCCACAGAATAATCAAGACAAACTCAGCAGTACAAACGTCGGACCGAGACTTGTAACCAACATTTCACTTACTACCACACATGTTGAAGACCAATTTGGATGAGCTGGTGAGTGCTGAAGTCTTCTCTAACGTATTCAGGAGAGGAATATTAACGTTTTCGAGATTGTCTTCACTCCTCTGGGTTTCGAGGAGAGTAAAGAGCTCTCTATTCTATAGGACTTGAAGCCAGCTCTCTGCCTGTCAGGTATTTGAAACTTGTCCGGAGGAGGTGAATTGTACAAGGCGCTATATGGCATCACTAATGGGTAAAACCTGATGGATGACTGCTGGTGATATGCCACGAATGAAGTTGACTGATCCTCAGCTTCTGAAACAAAGACACATGGATTGAGATTGCGGCCCTATATGAGCCCCCTTTGCCACGATCTCTGCTATTATCGGGTTTGCTTGGAATTTCACTAACAGCTACATGTGGATGAACTCGAAATACCTTGTGTGACATGACGATTTGAGTACGTGAATGCACAAGGTTACAGCAGCATATAAATACCGTGCGGCTTATACATAACTCAAATTGTGACCCCCGTCATTACCATACGATGAAATCTTCACCGATTTGGTAACTGTTAGAGCAGAGACTGTACCTTCCTCAAACTTCGAGGAGGCATGGAACCTCAATTGAAACTTCTATGTGAAAATTTCGAACATGAACGGGAAGTTTGACATTCATCTCACAGCATGATAGCTTTGCAATCATCAGCACAACCTATGCGGACTTTTACATATACAAATGCGAATCTAAATAACTCAATGGTAGAGTATAACCTTGCCAAGGCTAGGGACACCGGACTCTGAGATGAGGAGAACAGTTTATCGAGGTCGAGGTCAAAATGCAGTCAGAGAAATGGAAGCTGATTGAAATGATGTCAGACTTTTATTTCCGTTGCAACCACACTGGCACTCCTAACCTGAGCTAGTCTCTCAGTAGATCCTAATTTTGTATACGAACGCGGATGCTGAGCCTGTATTCTATGTTTCTGCGCGGTTAGCAATCATGAGCAATCTACCATCCGCGGTATGAGATTCTTCCAATAGGATCTCAATCCCGTGTAATCTAATGAAAATGCAAGCCGAAAACCTGCAAGTAGGCCTAATAAACTCTACACTTATCACTACTGTAGTACCGATTCTATACCATTTCTTCCTGGCTGCATACATAGAAGACCACTGAAAGCACCTTCCTTCCTTTCAATCTGTACTCTTGAATACCTGTAACTAGGAAGGAGAACTTGTCCATCCTGGAATTTACAAAAAGCTTTTCACAAATAAAAAAACCAGCAGGCGTGACGAATTTTACAATATTCCTCTGTTCGTGCGAGGTGCTTCTCCATGAGATTGTCGACAAAAAAATCTGGAGCTGGTCGATAATGGCTGCCGAGGTCGAGCGCAGGGTGATTGCTTGAAAGCTGCAGTTGCGAGGAGTTGAGTTGAGCAAAGTTCAGTACAATATATACAGAGACTGGCTCAAGCAGTTTCACAAGATGAGCCATTCAGCAGCGATATTATTGATGCCGCTGCAGTAACATGTCGAAGAGATGTATGCGCATAAGCACGAGGTCGAGCTTCAGTCATCCGAACGTGCTGCTGCAGAACGGAATTCAGCCCCAGATGTCCTGCGAGAAGTAGAATTCCTTCTCGAACGACTTCTTGGGCAGCCCTTCATTGTCGACCGTCCCAGGCACCCACGACACTTTCTTAGGACTGCGCGGGGACGACCCCCCTGACTCCTGCCCCATGATGCTGCGCACATGGTTCGGTAGGCTTGCTTCGCAATTGTCCTGAATGTGCAGGCTGAACTTGTTGCAGGAGCTCTGGATGGGGTTCGCTCTCTCCATCGCTCTGGCCATCTCTCTCTCTCTCTCTCTCTCTCTCTCTCAAGCGAGCTTGAATACGCGTTCAGCTGATTGATTTGCCGAAGAGAAAATCTTTGGACTGTCGATGTGATGGGCACACAAGTGGCGACGGGACCAGGTGTTAAGAGGAAGCTCCTCGAGACAGAATTAACAGAAGGAGGTTTGTCTGGTCTGTACGGAATCACTCGCGTGACTCTGAAGACTGTGGCCCTGTCTCTATATGTCTTTCTCTCACACTCGCTTTCTATCTATCTCCTCGTTCCCTCCTCCTCTCTGGACTCTTCCACACGAGAGCTCCGGGGCTTGATCGACGGCTGCTTCTGCTGCAACTAGTACTGTACCGACTGCTCCCACATACATCAACAGGCACACAAATGTGGCTGCACACTTCGTTGTTGTTGGGGAGATTTGCTTGCAGGAGTGGTGAGTAAGTACTGCCTGACTGCAGGATGGTGGACGGAGTGAGTGCAGGACCCGTCCCTCCTTTTATATGCGCTTCTCACGGGACCAATTATGCACTGAACAAGCTAAACCCGCCAGTAGTTCGCAATCAGCGACCATGACATGCTTTTCTCGCGTGATTGCCGTAACTCTAAGAAAGATGGTGGCCCTCTCTCTATCTCTCTCTCCCTCTCATATTCACTTACTACCCCCAGGGCAAACCTGGTAGAAACAAGTGGGCACTCAGGACTAAAGTATCTCCACCGGCCCCACACACGAAGTTCACATGAATCGGCCTGACTGTCGTTTAGTCCGCAATGCATCACCATCACAGACCCGATTAGAATCTCTGTGATGCCTTTCTGCAACCCGAATGATTCCTTTTAGCAGCTGCTCCTGCAGCTCGATTTTGTTTAATGGAGGCTCGGATATCGGTTGACCGGAGTTGGCTGTCTATGACGCTAATCTGTGACCAGAGTGTGAGGTGGAGGTCCCGTGGAACTGGAAAGTGCTCGGCTCTGTACTGCTGAGGGATTATCCCTCCAGTCGATAGGGATCTGCAATACGAGCTATGGCAACTACCACAGAGTCAGAGAGGGAGATCTCTCGAGGAATGACCGTATCCTGAACGACTGAACTGCGGAACGGGATTCGTGTGAGGATTCCGAAGCTGATCCTCGCTTTTCGCCCCATACTTCTCGCTACTTTGGTGTTGAGAGTCTATTTGGAGTATCTCCATCCCCACATGCATGCAAAACACGTGTACCCGTGTCTGAGCCCACGGTTCGAACGTTGGAATCTTCCATCCTTTGATACCCGATGCATTTATGGCTCTCTCTCGAGCAGACGAGGCTTTGCCAATGCTGGAGCAACGAACCTCGCTCTCTTCACTCACTGACTTGCTTGCTTGCTGGCTGCCTGGCTCTAATGTCATCCATGGCCTCGCTAGATTTTTTCTCTTCTCCAGTCCTATCAGCCCGGCTCGGCTGGCCATGGAGATGGAGAGATGTGATGGCATCGCAACTCCGCGCGAACGTAGTTGCTGCTGCTACAAACTGGTCGTCGGAAGTCCAGAGCTCTGCGGAATATGCTCCAGAATCGCTTCATGATTCGGACAGCGATCTAGTTCCGTGCCAGCATTCTCGGACTCGCTAAACAAAGGTCTCGGTCGTTTGGAATTATTTCTATCCGAAACTTCTGAGCCCATGGCCCTGTCTACATGGAGTAGCATATCCTCCATCGCTTACGTACTCCTGGCTCCTCTAGCCGTGAGGCTCGCCTCGAGGCAAGGCTGAGGATGCGCTGCTGTTGGATGAGCCGCATCCTCTGGACTCCGGTGGTTTCCTCTAATCTCCCAGTGGCTCACACCACAACCACCAGCGCGTGGCCACACCCGTCCCTCCTCCCCTAACTTCAGCGATTCAGGAGACATTCTTCGGACATTCCCGCGGATCTAATCACGTTTAATCTCGGCCTCCGTGGTTCCACGGCTCTCTCAGCCTTCACTCTCTCTCTCCTTCTCTCTCCCCCGATCTGTCGTCAACTTGACTGGCTCCTGTCTCGTGACGATCACGAACCATATTTCGATACCGAAACGTTCGTCGCTGCCCTGCCCTGCCCTGCCCTCCCGGTAGAATATCTAGAAACGGTTAAGAAGGTGTTATCTCATCCTCGATACGGTAGCTAGTTCCCCTTTGGACAACCATGGCGGGCGGGCGGGCCGGCCGGCCGGGGCTGGCGAAGGGTCTCCTCACGGCCCCGCAACTGCGATGACCGGGGCCGCAAGACTTGCAGCACTTCCAGCGCATCCGGACCTGTAAAAACCGGTCATGAGTCTCGCTGGGACCCTCCTCCCGCCGGACGGAAACGCTCGTCATCTTCAATCATCTGCAGCTTTCCACCTACACTCTAGCCCGCCAGCCAGCGATTCTAGCCGGTGACTGCCCGAATCGCTCGGCTGACCGGCTGGCTACCCATCACATCAACCGCAGATCGCGTACCAGGTCGAGTCAATTATTGTCTGGATGTCTCCGACGTGGTAGCAGAAATGTGGACGTCTGGTTCGCTTCACCGCATCCTCTTGTCATCATCCAGAATACGATTTAACGGCGACGACAATTCTGAAGTTCGGGGATTTCGGGAGGGGGAGAATTCGTCTGAAAAGGGTTTACAGTACTTCGATTCTGATCCTGGGCCCGTCGAACGGTTGTATTCTGCGAGCTGCATTTCGTTTGCTGACCGCGGCCGATCGATTCCTCGCTCGGCTTCTATCGTGGATTTGCGGTAGTTGCAACGAGTGGGCGGCGCTCGTTGTCCTTCGAAACTCTCAAAGGACCTCTCCGGCATATCCGAAATTCTTCCCGCAGATCCTCGAGGTTCGTTTATCCCCCAGCGGCGCGATCGTCCAAATGCCGCTCGACTTTTCTGTCACGAGTGCGTCTGAACCCGTCGAGCGCCTCTGGATTGGGAGCGTCCTGCTCTGAAACCCCCTCGAAGCCTCGGAAGGCATCCAGCCCGAGCCGAATATCGTCCGCAGATGCTCCACTGCGCAGGTGGCTACTCGAATTGGGCCCATTCGTCGTCCATCCTCCGTTTTTATTTTATCTCGTGCGGATTGGCTCCGAAATCAACACCATCATTCTCGGATCTAACTTTGTTCTCTCCGCGTACGACTGCCCCCGAAGAGAAGGCGTTCACATTGTACACGTCTCGGGGGCAATTGCTGCACTTTGGGGATTGCCCCCTGCGGCCTCCGCCGACCGTGACGCAGGCCCGAACGAGTCGGAATATAGGACGGATTGCTTGGACCTGAGTTCGGTGCCCCACTTTTTAGAGCGACAACAAGATCCGGTACCTGATCCGACGCCCGACGAAGAATATGCCCGAGGATTGATTCACTTGGGAGAGCGGGATTTGTTGACCCCTTTTGCCGACACTGGCCCTCACGTCGGTCCAAAATCGTTTCGAGAATTGTGTTTCTCTCCGATGATGGATGGCGATCAGGAATTGGGGAATTGGAGAATTGGGGAATTGAGGAATTGGAGAATCAGAAATCTAGAGATCGATGGATGAATCGACCAATTTTGCTCTCAGCCTACGGCCACCTGCGCACAGCTTTTGCTTTCCGTGTTCCGAGGGGAGGGGAGGGGAGGGGATGGGACGGGAGAGGGCTCGACTCGAAAGCTGGACTAGCGGAGGGCCACATTAACCTCTGTACGGTGTCCGGTCCTACTGATAATGAATGACACATCCACTTCTCATCATCCCCAATGATGTGTCCTGTCACCGCCTTTTGTATCCATCTGCCATCCATCGAGTTTCTGAAATTCCAAGAGCTCAGGCTCACGCTCATGAGACGCTTTCAGAGCCCTATGGTTCTACTTTTGGCCCGAGCTGAGGTTGCCGGAGGTCCCTTTCCTTGTACAGACCTGTACTATGAACCAAAATGAGCTGGATCGGTTGTGCTGTGATATCATGAAAACATCTGGCTCAAGGTCTGGAACTTTTTCGTCACCGTGTGACATGATTATCCTTCCCTTCCCTTCCCTTTCCAAAGCCTGGTAACTCTGGACGAAAAACTTCAGATCACAAGTTTCCCTGGACCTGTAACAATGTGTCGATAAATTCAATTTATCCTTCTTGCTTCTCTTCTGGTTTTTCACTTCACGCAATCGGACAGTGTCATGAGACGGAGCTCAACGATGTTCGAGTTTTTGAGTGCACAGACGGAGAATGAACAGATCCAGTGGCTGCTGTCCTGTGGACGATGCAGAAAGCAACTGAGGGGCCCGACTGATTTCGTATTTGTGGGTCGGTGGCTCGTTGGTCTGTCCCGGACTGTGAGCCACATGTGAGCCCGAGGCTGGCTACTAGCATACGGGGAAGAATCGGGCCATAGCTTCGGATGATCTACTCGATAAATCTCACGTTCAATAAGAACCACAAGTGCGTCGGGCCTCACGACGTGGACTGCCGCAGGTGCTGATAAGGCTCGCACAAGATCTCCGTGCAGTACTGAGCTTCCTTTTGATTCACGTCTCGCCCTCCTCCCCATCCATCATCTGTTCCTCTTTCGTCCATCTCATCCTCCAGAGATTTCGATATTTTCATCCGAATCAAACTCTCGCTCGGGAAACCATATGCTGCAAAGCCACTGCTCTTCTGCGCCATCAACAACTAGAGAAGTCTTCATTTGCCAGGCACTTTTAACCTCGGCCTAAACCCTAAGGAATGTATAAACTCATTTTGGTGCACAAGTTGACATCCCCACCGATACAGTCCTGGTTCGTTTTAGTAAAGTGTCGTATATCGGTCGTACTCTGATTAAAAAGATCCCGAGGCTGTTTGCGAGGGGAGGATGACTTCATTCTCGAGCCAAATGTAGATCTACCCAAAGCCATTGGAAAGCGGACGAACCTATCATGAAGAGTTCCGAGCCCCAAGCCCCAAGCCCCAAGCCGCAAGCCCATCTGTCCGAAACAGGTCTGACTCAGCGCAGTTGACCAGGTTTCAGAGTATTCTCTCGATTTCGGTTTGAAGGTTCGGAGCAGGGACCTTTACATGTTTGGTTCGAGCGAGCCTCTTCTGAATTATCAAAGTCAAAGCACATTATAGAGTGTCGACATTCCGCATCTGCTTCGGTTTGGAATACTAGGTCCAGACTCTAGAGCCCGTAACTTTCATTTTCTCACTGGCTTGGATCAACTGTTTAGTACAGTGAGCAGCCCAGTCGTCTTTCCGCACGAAGTCATCTTTGATTTGAGAGACATTGTACATACTTTTACTTCAGGAGAATAACATGCAGGACCTTTTAAGATCTGACTCAATATTCTTTTGCATCTATTATTAAGTGGAGTCGTTATGGTCTCGTAGAATTTCGATCCTGATTACTATTGGCAAGGCCAGGCGTGGCAAGGCATGGCACATTGACACTTTGTCAGAAGTTAGCGCTGGCCTGAGTAGCATGACAGATGTGATCATGTTATGATACGAAAGGACAAAAAGGTGTTACCTCAATCACCGAGACTCTCGCTCCTTCCTAACACGAAGTACAAAGTCCACTGATGTCCTTCGAGAAAATTCCCTTTTCTGTGCTTAAGTTCTAAGACAAACATCGAGGATGTGACAAGTGTACCTGGGAGATCCATCGATACGTGGAAGATGAAAATTTATCGATCGAGAGAATGTTCTCCTACGAACGCGCCCCTCCGTCCCTCCCTCCACGAAACTTGAAATTTCAGAACGGACACACCGTTCGTACACTAGTGTGAAGTTGTTGGCCTCGGTGGTAAACCATCGAATCCTGCACAGACTCCAGTCATCTAATCCCGCTCTCTCCTACCACAAGCTCTGCTGAAGGTCGTTGGGAGGAGATTCGTTTTGTGTCAGAGTCTGATCTTTTCCTTGACTTCTAGAACTTTTGGTCGGAGAGATCAGAGATTTGGTCGAGCTGCCACGGAAGTACAAAGAAGTTCAGCCAGTTACAAGTTTCTAGCAATGCGACTCATACGATATAGCAGTTAGCACGTACCGTGATCTTGGCAAATTAAACTGTATGTTGTAAAAAGCTCTGTGGGCTGAGTTGTTTGCCTGCAGTTTTAAAGAATAGATCGTCTCGATCGAGTCGATAGGAGGACGATCTTAGTTACTTGGTTTATCTTGAATAAAATCGATCTTACTTAGAAACTGAAGTTTTTGTTTAAGCCCACACAAGAATATTATCATGGCTGAACTGAAGAATGCGAAACACGTCATGGTCAACGCTGCAGCTGAATTTCGTCCGAAGTCTCCCTTGAAGACCGTCGTCGCTAGCAAGGATATGAGGTGAAGTCGAGCTGTTGAGGCACCAATTGCTCACTGGATCAAAAATCGATGAATCACTAACTGTAAGAGCTCCAGTATGGATAAAGAGTTCGATCCTATAGGCCGGAGACACGTGCAGAAATTCAAACGACAAATGAGGTTTGGGTTGAGCTCTGATTGGCACAAGGCCTCTTACAGAAAGCTGAATCAATACGTTTCTCATGGGTCGATGTCACGGGCGCATCACGACCAAAAGGAAACAGCACTTTTGATCCCACCGTTTTCCAGACACTTGTCCAATACAATTCTGAACTCGGAGCTTTATGGGCAATATGAAAATCGTCGAGTCGGAGATGGTCTCCTATCATTGAACGAGCACTGGTCCACCAAAATATCAAATCGAAAAGCATCGTTTGATTACGGGGGAACTAGCAAAGACCTTTCTTTTTTTAACACTCTATCCGTAGAGTGACGGCCATCTCACTTTCACTTCCAGAGCTTGCCAGGGCTTTCAGATCATTAGGTCCGTACTCTTCCCTACATAACTATTAAGTTTCCTCTTTCTGCATCCCAAAAGCTTAAGCCATCGTGATCCTTTTTTCCTTTTTCTGCTCTCTGATCTATCCTTGCACGCTTTACAGTTCCCAGTGCCGGCAGAACTGAAGCCTCCAAAGGTTGTGATGAATTATTGTTGGTCATTTTGTACACGAATAAGCTCACGTCTACACATCCGCACATGCATGGCCGTGTTTTGGGTCCGAGCGGGCTTTGACAGTTCCCCAATATTAGAATATGTAACCCTTTATTTGGTGCATAAAGAGTTGTAAAGAACGTGTTTGGTGTCTGAGTGGCTGAGCGTACATTGCCAGGTCTACCGACCGGAGACGCAAAGATAACAAGAAGACCTCGCAAAGTTCTCAGCAGAGTTCCGGAGAGGGAACCATACTAGAAACAAAAGAAACAAATCTGGACGACCCCAACGATAAACTGCAAGTCAAAGGCTCCCTTATCCTGGAACAGAGGTGAATAGCTGTAGGTCTTCTAGGGCTCCCTACCAGATCTTCATCCAGTACGGTAAGAGCACACCGTCCATGATTGGTTGATCATAGTAATCACTTGTGTGAAGACCATCGTTACGGTTGCCTGAAGCTATTGTATCATAGCTAGAACCCGTCTGTCTGTCTGGCAGTTTTGGCAGCCCATTGGCCCAGCCACATCACAACGTCATAGAAGTCTTTGAGCAGGTTTCGAACTTCGA
This sequence comes from Marchantia polymorpha subsp. ruderalis, assembly GCA_037833965.1. Lineage (NCBI taxonomy): Eukaryota > Viridiplantae > Streptophyta > Marchantiopsida > Marchantiales > Marchantiaceae > Marchantia > Marchantia polymorpha. The sequence continues at coordinate 4,923,744 of AP031357.1, forward strand.
GCTTCGTAGTTCTAGCTTACAGCCGATAGCAGACTCTGCAATCCGATGAGAGATAGCTAGCAGCAACGTTTGTAATTCAGGACTCCGAGGATATGTGACTCATGCATAAAATTAGCTTGATGGACTTTAATTAAGATCACTCCGCTCCACAACCCGAGAAGAAAATATCGGGACTCAAACATGTGCTTCCGCACCTTCTCTCTCAAGCTTCTCTGTATCGTATTGTAATTCGTATCATCAGTTTTTGTATTGTTGACCTTATAAAGCTCAACTGCTGGCGTTTCGTCCCGCAGATTTTACTTCTTCGATCGTCGATGCCGAGGGCACGGTGCGTTCTCATGAACACTTGAAAACTAAAACTTTTTCTGTTTAATACGTCTGAAAAAAGGCTTCATCATTGTGAAGTTTGTCTGTAAAATGTCTCTCACGAGGCAGCCACCGAAAGGTAAAACTGTCGTACCATTGCAGTCTACGTTTCTCGTGTGTAACAACCTTTTGAGAGTCCAGCGAGCGAACTCCCACTTTGTTCTCAGACTTTCCTTCTAAAGACTATAGCTACCGAATCATTCCATTTTTCGAAACACTGAAGGCTACAGAAACTATTAAGAGACATTTAGGTGGGCTTCGGATGTCTGAGCGTCAGGACAGATCAAACAAATACAAGCACAGCCACCAACGAGTTTCGAGAGCATGTTCTCAATGATGTGGTGCCCAAATTCATTTCAGAACTTTTGTCTGTCTTCGGATGTTTCATGCACACCATGTCAGGCTCGAAGGAGGAGAGCATGCACAATGAGGATACCACCGAGTTTCGGGTCCATGCTTCGATGAAGACCACTTATCACATATCAGACGGAGAACCTCCAGGTCAGAAAAAGTATCTCCAGGCCCTGAACAGAGAATCTCCAGCAATATTGCAGCTAGCGCAGGCTTCGAGCCTAGACCAGACCACTCGAGCGACCTGATTCCTATCGAAAAAGACGATACAGGATCTCAAGATCTGTAAAGCCAAAGGCAGAGGACAGAACTTTTATGAATTCCGAGACGAACCTTGCTAAGTATAGAACCTCTTGTTATGAACGCCAGAATATACAGGCTCGTAGTAGTTTGACTCCTTACCACTCGAGGAGCGTGTTTTATCGAAGGCCCATTACTAACGAGGTATAGTGAGCAGGCGGGGAGAGCACCAGGATCTAATTGAAGCCGAGTAGATCGAGACTCTGGAGTCCTTCCCTGTTGTACACGACTTTCGCAAATCCGAGGTACTGCCGAGTCACATGATTCGCGACGCCAGCAGGGCGACGTCAGAATTAGCTCACAGAGGTTCTGGAGCCTGAGCTCAAAATTGAAAAGGCTCAAAATTTTTGTCTGCGGTTTTTGGACGCTGTACACAGTGCTGTGCACGTAAATATGCTCGAGCTCCTCCCTTGTTCGGGAACCTGAACATGCACCTCTGTTGACCAACACTCGGATACACCCCTCAGCTGTCCCCGTGCCACTGGAATATAGTGATCAGATTGTGTTACTAGAGATTGGCTTGATCTTGAATGTATAGTAACTCCTCGCCCTATGCTAGCAATTGTAGTCTCCTCATTCAAGACTGTATCCTCGTAGGTGCTCCCTTCGAGAGGGCCTTCCATATGCTTCATTTATAGGTCTCTGTTGACAGGCTTTTAGCTTTCGATGCTGACTGCTTTCCGTTTAGAATAGAATATCCAAATCTCAGACTTCATAACAAATATTCTAATATTTCTCGCTGAAAGTAAAACCTCGGACTTATACGTCTGGTTGGATCGCGCCTTTCGGAACATGCAGTGCAAGCCCAGCTACAGTACTGACTTGGGTCCTCTGTAGCATGCAGCCCTAGACCTCAGATTAAACGAAGCGCAGTCAAATTTGAGACCTAACTAAAATTTGACATCGAATCCTCAAGAATCATAACCCATAAACGCTTTCTGAACCCTGAAAATGATATTGCGAAGCATTTTTTGAGATATGAAAATTCCAAGACCATGGTTTCTCTGCAGGTCTACGAACTCTCTTCTAGAACCCAGTGAATGTGGTCAACTTTAGTGAGAAAGTAATTCATATGACATACACATAACATGAGAGAAAAGGATAGCTGACAGCCCAGAGTTCGATGATCAGCGTTAGCCCATGCTAGAGTACGCTGATCTCAAAAAAGGTGACGGCAATTTGAGAAAGCTTTTGAGCTATGTTCGGATCGGATTCAGTGGATTCTGCCAAATTGAGTATGTTTCGAGTGCACTCATCTGTGTTGCGACTGTCAATCTTCAGCCTACTCGCAGGCTTATCAGGAGTTTCCCCTAGGACATCCGGCAAAGCTCAAAATGCTCGATCATTTCACCGTTGTAAACAGGAATGTTACATCGTGAAGAGCTTGACTTAATGCGAGAAACTGGATGAGAGGTCTTCCACTCCCACATAGGCAGTGCTTAAGTAGTATGCTTGTCAATTTTATCTATCTAATAAGTTGAAGTTTTACGGCCAAAATTCTGATATGCACTTTTTATGGTAACAAGACTGTAAGCTGTTGGGAATAATCACAGTTCTCTGACTGCTTAGTTTTTGCTGAGTAGCTGGACCCAGATACTGAACAGTTTATGACTCGCTCTTCGATTCCTGGACTCCGACCTCGAGAATCCGTGCATGTCTTGGATATCTTCAGCGTCAGCATGGCCTACCTGAATGCTAATAAGAAAAAAGAGGAAAAAAAAAAAGGAGAAAAAAAGGCCTTGTATCTTGCAAGAGTCAAAGCTCTAGAGTTCTTAATAATATCTGTACATTGATCACCGACCACCTTGTGCTAGACCAGACAATAGGATGATCGATTTTCCTCCTAGCATGGATATCTTCAGATCTCGAAATTTGTTTTGTTCCTCTATCAGCAGACTGGATTTCTGCAGAATCAGACCAGAAAAGCGAAACAAATATGAGCACTGTAGATATGCTTCTTCAAGCATTTTGATTTGACGGGTTCGGTTACCCATATTCCACTTGCCAACATTTCTGCAATCCAGTCACGACCAATTCTGATAGGATGGAGGAGAAAGCGCGGTCTGAATCTGCTGCTCCTGTTACTACTCAGCATGAGGCTCGAAAAAGCTGTGGAACTGTGCAATTTGTGTTTTCCATGGTAGGTGAGATAAATCCATCCTCTTTGCAGCACGGCTGGCTATTAGCTCGTACCTGTCTCTCGTGTCAAAATGCAAGCGGCTGTTCGAACCGACCATAACAACTGCAGAGGTTTATGGCACCTCGTGCAGAACTTCCTCAGCGTTGTATACTTTCCTATGGATGAAGCCAGCGTATGACATTGTTCATTGATTATCTGAAAAATGAAGTTTTCAGATGAATACTAGGTCGGTAGGTTCATGGCTAGGCGTAAGACATTATGCACTCGACGTACAATGAAAAAATAATGTTCCTGAACCAATGAAAACCGACAGAGGGAACACAGCTGTTGGGCTGCAAAATCACGGCTACTCCACACCTCTGATTTTGTGAACGGACTGTGAATGCTTTTGGTAAACTTTGGTAGACTTCATTCGTCCCCCTCTCTCTCTCTCTCTCTCTCTCTCTCTCTTTGTCTCAAATCCGACTTGATTCAGATTTGAAGTCTGACACTCCCGAGCCGTGTCACGACATGAGCAAGAAACTGTAACAGAATTTGACAGTCAGCGACCTCGAAATAATTGAGAATTGAGTTGGCCTGGAAGATTCAGTCGAAAATGCTCCGTTTTGGTTTCGTTACTGCCAGTCAGAAATTCACAAACCAGTGCAGACATTTAATCTGAGGATGTATTCTCCTTCACAAAGGTTTCCAAAAGAGTCTTAATGACAAGACAAAAGACGTGAATCTGCTACATCCTTGAGCACTATTGCATTGACAAAACACATTGCTTGACAAAGAGTTCAGTGTCCAAAACCTCGGAAAGCTATGTTCACGGTTAAACTCCACTATTTGGCTCGAAGGAAATCTCAGAAATTCTTTGTCTCTTCACACACCTTTAGAAACACACGCATTTATTAGTTTGAGAGAGTGCGTGTGTGTTCCCTAAACCCGCTCTGTTGGTGGTGTTTAAGGTCTTCACTGACATTCATTTAGAACCCAAAGCAGGGGATGTTTTAAAAGTGGTCAGGTGGATGAGTTATTACCCAAGGAATTCTTTTGATGATGCTTGAAACCGCAGATTTCATCTCATTTGTAGAGAAGTATGTTCAACTTCGTCATATACGTCGATTTCTCATATCGAGTACAGTTTTAAACTCTTTCCATGTCAACATGTAGTCAGTATCGATTATATTTCTTTTCAATATAGGATTCATCTCCGAGAGAATTCTCGCTTCCTAGTAATAATTTTCGGTCTCAATATGTTCCTCATAGGTTAATCATCATTAATTGACATACTTTATCTTGGTTTCACAACAAATTTGAGTTGTTGCTTTAGCCACTATTCTATGGTGAGGAAGTTGGTCTTGAGAATATTCCATGCAATAACCAAATATTTTAACACTCACACTGACTTTGTGGAATGACATAAGAGTTCATGAGTAAACTTTGTCATCATAACAAAGAGAAAGAGATGTCTTAGGTTCGTGGTGGTACCATATGGACATGAAATTTCATGAGAAGTATCCATCAAGTTCAACTAAGAAGAAAGATTTGATGAAATCTATAATTAAAAACCTATATTATATTAATCATTCAGATCAAAAATCCATAACGATCGTAATATTTGAGGTTGTAACACCAATCACCAAATATGATTGCATTCCAATGTGTAAAGGTGTTTTTTATAAAGCAATTAAAACATGTTGTCTAGAGTAAATGTGAAAAAAAGCATTATGTATTGTGATTTAATGTAATTATACACCATTTCACCTAGTATAATTTTGAGTCTTTCATTTACTCATTAACTAGTCAAAATTTTTATAAATAATACCATTTAACTCAAGTTTTATGAGAGATTTTTAATTTATGATCATATATTATACTATAATTTCTATTTTTTGTAATCATAGTAGCGGGGATGTTGCTGACTAGTGCACTAATGTCAAAGATAATTAAAAAGTAAATAGGTAATGTGGCTATGAAATAGTATGAGGTTTGAGCACTAGTGTAATATCTCGTGAGAGAAGGATGCCAAACCGCAACGGACTACATGTTAAAGGGTGTGTGTGAGGCTTTGTAAGAGTCCAAGTGCATAAAAATTCAAAGGGGAGCGAGTTTTTATGTGGGGGAAATCAATGAATTTGTGTCTTCGGGCTGGATCACGCGCATCCTCGTAGAGCTAAGAAGCAAGGTGTTGACAGAAAAGCGACAGCAGTGGGAAGACGAGGGAGTACCAACCGAACTAAGGGGTGAGAAGAATGTCGAACACGAGTTTGATCGCGTCAACGCAGAGGAGGAAGAGCTACGGCCTGCATCTTAAATCGTCTCTAGAACTTTCTTTTAGTAATGAGTGAGACAAGCTTCGGAGTGATATGAAATGTTTGACGGTTTTACATTATCTTTTGAAGTGGAGAACAGGAACGTATAAAGTTGCAAGATAGTTCCCAGTATTTTCACCCTGTCAGATTTGTAAGAATACTGTCATAAAATCATTATGTTATCAATGACTAAGGGTTATCAATGATGAAATTGGCGCATAGATGGAAAGAATATGTCCTGAAAGTTAATAAAAAATGTTATAATTGAACACACAGATAGTTGTTAACACTGTCTCGTGATACAAAAAGTATTAAAAACTTTCATGAAAAAAAATGGGTAGATATTTCATAGCCCTTTCCCCGATGATCAAGAGCACCTTGTTGGAATTGTTTCAGGCTCGCAAATCATGTCTTGTGGGTTACTGTATGATGCAAGGCAAGACGGAGAGATTGCAATCATGCAAAGTGATGCAACATCCGAGAGTTATATTTGGTTTGATAATGAAAATTAAGATATAGTAAATGTTTTAGTATCTATATCTCATCACCATCGGTAACTAGCACCTGTTTGATTCGTACCTTCTTCGGGTTGATTGGATCCTCCCATTTTTTTTTAATCCATGGTCCCTGATTTAAAAATCTCTGTATTTGAAGGTAGGTTCAAAGAGAGGTTTTAAAGGAGCAACTCTGTGTATTTTGAAAGCATGGGAGGATAGCTGTCATGTCTGTAAACTCAGAAAAGCACTTTATGGTATGTGTCCATCTTCTAGAGCTTGGTATGAAATAATTGACAGCTTTCTAACTCCTTTGTACGAAAGCAACACCTTGTAGAGTTGTTGTAGAGAAAATTCACAAGATCTCTGAAAACTCTCAATATACTGTACATGTGACATAAAAGAACCTGAAAGAATGAAACGCTTCTTCAGGTTGAGTTCATTGAAACCACCAATAAAAGTTTCATAACCTACAAGTTTCATAACCTACGACAGCTTTGTCGTGAGAATATTTGAAGAAATCATAATGTCTTGTGACATCCATGATAGAAGGCTTGCATCTGATCATCTGATCTGAGAAGGTTAGCAGGGTGATTCCTCTTTGACTCTTCAAAATCTCAAATAATTGACTGTTCATTATTGGGCCTGTTAACTGTTTGCAGCCTCTTTAAGTATCGTAAAGACTTAGAAATATTACGTGACAAGCAGATTTGCATCCTTGGTATGCATTGTATATGCAGAAGCAACCAAAAGCAAATATCCTTAAATCCAGCCATCTGGCCTATAAAAAAGCTTATAATATGTTCAACTCTACTTACCTTCTGATGCAGAAAATTAGAACATCTTTCACTTGTGACTGCAACTCTTACATACTTTGACGTAAAGACTGAACCATTATTTCTTCCCAATTGTGAGGCAATTGCCTCACAATGAGTTGACATCTGAAGACTTCGTCTCATGGAACATCCTTTTGATATGTCCACTGATTTTGAAATCGATTCAGTCTGCCTTAACACCACAGAAGGTAGGAGAAGTTGTTAATCGAAGTTCATCGGTCAACTTATTTCCGTTCTCAGGAAAAGACAGCTATAGAGACACAAGCGCAGCACCATAAAGCTTATTGCTACCTCTGTCAGTGGACTACATGTGCTCTCCGACAATACCGACAAAAATGGCATCTGTCAGTTCTCACTGCTCCATATGCTGATGTGTCTACCTACATTCAAGCTATCTCCACCGATATACACACTTCAAATCCAGATTCTTGTGGAAAACAAACTTGAGAAATGCAGGCCACGAAAGGCATAGCGCACAACTCCCAAGTCCTGTGTTATGCTTACTCTCTCGACAGATCTGAGGTTCTGAATTACCATAAATTCAGAGCACGTCAACGGTTACATTCAGTGTTTACGACAGGAGATGAAGTTATAACATAGGTAGAAATCGGGATTTGGTGTAGCTGTGTGCAAGACCAATCTTTTCATCTATCATCGATTGCTCGAGCCGAACACTCTCGCTCGAACGCTCATGAACTGTTCGTAACTGTGAGTAGTTGACGATCAGTAATCCAGGTATACCATTCGCTGCCACACGTTCGGACGTTCAGAAATTTGTCACCTGTATTCACTGTGTTTCCCTCCGCTCTGCTCCCAAAGCGGATTACCCTCTTTCTCTTCCTTTTGATGAGTCCCTTGATGTTTAGGTGGATAAAGTTGTGGGCAAGAGATAGCACATTGCCTGTAGTATTAGACTATCCTTTGCAGATTGCTGTGAAGCAATTTCACGAGCTTTGTTGGTTGCATAATTCTTTCAGGACAGGTTTCAGACCATGTTCCGGGATTGTTAGTACTAACGTCACAGTCACGAAAGTCGTGAAGGAACTCCTTCAGCAAGCTTTTGGATATTCTTTGTCCGATCAACTGAGTGATTGGCATAGCGCAAGTACGAGAATATCTCATCCAGGGGGCCATTCAAGGGTTTGGATACCAGGTCCTGATCAATAGCTCTTCGGACATTTCTCCTTAACTAATCTCAGCCCCTCGCAGCTGGACAACAGGTTTTTCTTCAAATCTTATTGTCAGAAACGCTTCACCTCTTCAGTTTAAGGACGATAAAGTTGGCGGACACCTCTCCCGTGGGTAGATTGAGGTGGGACTTCCCGTCCCGTCTGACCGTGACGAAAAGACTTGGTCGAATCAACGAAGCGATCCTGCATCTGCACTCACGGTCGAGTGAACACCTCAGGTATACCTCGCGTTCGAGACCAAAAGATCCTGCCATCTTTCCTGTGACGCGGGATACGGGATTTGAATTGACCGATTGAAATGTTGCAACCCTTTCGAGGCTCCTTGCACATTGAATTCACAAGTTCCCGGAGGGGTTGGCTTTAATATTGCCGACCATTCAAAACAGTATAAAGCCAATGCTTAAGGTGTTTCAAGCCCAGCCGCTCATATGCTCTGCAATGGTGGCATTCATTACCTATTACTACACAAACAAAATCACTGCAAAGATGTAGAGGAAGTGATTGTGGAGTCAGGCACTTGAACCCGCTGCACTGCCCACTTCCCCATTCCTATGGCATTACCTCCATTCAGCTTGCTTCTTGGAAAGGAAAAGCATCTGTACACACGGGCATGCGTACTCCTCGCTAAGACTGCAGATGTAGCTAACAGATTTGCGATGATTGATTCAGATACAGAATTCTTCGATGAGCAAAAATCAAAGACAAAACACGGAGCTGAGAACAGGGCTAAGCTGACTAATGCCGACACGAGCAAATTTTGACCGACTGTCAGTACAATTCTTCTATTCAGTATGCAAACATGGGGAGCGGACTATACAAATACAGAAGTGAGGTTGAGAGCTGGTGACTTGCTTCAACCTCTGCGAGATCGAATGATTTATTGACAATGAGATGGCGAGAAGAGAGTGTTCGAAATAGGGTTTTCGATTTAGGGTTTTGGAAAAGGATCGACTCCAACGGAAACGTCGGCAAGCTCTGACGAGAGGAACCACTGTACAGAAGCCAACGACATAAGAACTGGTACAGTATCTGTCGGGCATGGTTGCTCTTGTACAACGTAGTAAGGAGAGAGAATTGAAGTGCAAAGATTACAATAAAACAGTGACTTCAATATTAAGATTGTAGCATTAGTGTTGAGTAACAATTGATGAATATCACTCTCTGTTGAAGGCTATTTTATCACCTCATATTTCATAAATGTTTCTACAATGATTGAAAATTTTGAATACAGAAGAAATAGAAAGGAATTTACAACAATGATGGTATCTGATTAGTGTAAACAATGGATAAAAACTTATACATGTTTTAATCAAACTATTATAAAATTGCGATGTACAATCCGATTTAAAAAAAATTTGATCAAATTCACGTGAATTTTTATTAAGAAAAGTTATTTAAATTAACACTAGGAATATTGTAAATGGTAGATCATCATTTTTTAAAAAAATTATTTAAAATGTTACATATGGAATAATATTCTACATTTAAGGTACATACATTCGTTAACAGGTTACAAAACGAAATCATGTTATTGTGCTTAAACTAACCAACATTGTAATTCATCCAAATACTATATATATACAAAAACTATGTACCATCAAGAAAATTTAAATTATACAATTGATAGATGTATATTCAACAAAATGTTGAAATTTTGCTTCATATAAAGAACTCTTTACACTTATTTTTCATAATAAAATATTTTAAATTTCAATTTAGTAAATTCTATTGAAAAAAATACAATATAAATATAAATATTTGATTCTATGACAGAGCATTCATATATCAATAAATATTATGAAATGTACATTCTTTGAATGCAATTAAAAAATTCTATATTATTGTGTATATATAATTTTGAAAATTCTGAGTAAAATCAAATACAAACATAGTATGAGGAATAATAATAGCTGAAATATTTTCTAAAATTTTGATATAAAATAAAATGAAAATAAATATAATTGGAATACAATTTAAAATTTCATACATGTTAATAAATGGGAAAAAAATTTATAATATAATACATCATGATGATATTTGATACACTTCTAATCTTTTATAAAAATGTATATCACTATTCAAAATGTTGAGTATAATGATTATTTAAGGTAGGAGTTAGTTTTTACTAAGTTTAGGTTAATTTTATCTCATCTTACTATACTCTAAAGAAGAGAGGTATGTGATTGTTTAGAAGAAAACAAAAATGATTTTAAGAACATGCAAGAATATGGACGGGAAGGGGGATGCAATTTTTGCGAGAACATGGGAAAGAAAAAGAATTAGAAGTAGTGCACATCATGAAAGCATATGGCAGCGAGAAAATCTCACTTTGATTCTCAACATGGAGGAATCCATTTGGATATATGTGAGATAGTGTTAGAATTGACTAGATTGCAATTAGAGCGCATAGCCGTATTGAATGTCCAACCAATCAAATTTAGCTTGAGTGTGAAATCCACTTTTGCGGTAAAGTGAAACAAAGGGCGGGATGGTGCGCGATGGAAGTTCAATACGCAGCGGATCTCACAGCCATGATATAATAACTAATGCAGATTTATGATTCCAGCTTGCTTCACCGCCATATATCTCCGACACAACATTGGACATTGCGCTATCAACTGTGCAAGCTTACACGTTGCGTCAAGACTACGCCATTGTAATTAAGCGCAGATGCAGGATTTGTAACAAGAAAGATGTAGCTATCAAAGAACTCCATCTTGTGTGTTTTCACTTGAACAAACCAGTTGTTCATGAAGTTTCTTTCCAACTCAGCACACCTAGCCGTAGCACTGGCTGTCAATTCAAAGCAACAATTCAATTTAATTCAACAGCTGAGCAATTGGCAAAGGAGAAGTACAAACCCAACTTGTATCGAATATTCAAGTTCAATCTGGCCAATAGAACCATGACGTCCTTCTTCATCCCATCGTTGATCCGCAATGACGGCATTTAGGAGATCAAAGAGAGACAACGCTTACTCTTGGTCATGTTTGTGTTATGACCAACATAATTGTTACGACTTTACGGCAAAATGTATGAATACTTGCAACTGCAAAAGACATACCTTTATGTTTTTTGCCGTTGCAAGTATTTATGTCAAAAGGAACGTCTTCGGATATTTGCATGTAGTTATCCGCTTTCTACGTTGTTTGACAATTTGGCCGCTAGGCGAAGCACGCATTATTTCACCCAAGTGAGCAATGAGAAGAATCCAACAAACATGGTTATCTTATCGCCGTAGGCAAATGTGATTTACAATGAGTATGCTGTTAGTTACATCTTTTTACTTCATGCAATTTACAAAGTCAAGTATGATCTTCCCTTGCTGCATGTTGTTTCTATGACCGCTATTGCCAACACCTTTATCTTTGCTTACTACTTTTTGCGAAAGGAGAAGGAGGAAGACTACATGTGAACGTTCAGCAAGATTAAAAAGGTTTTTAACAATTTTGATGTTTTCCCAATAAATTTTGTCACAGATCGAGAACTTGCGTTAATAAAAGCGTTGTAAGTGTTGTTTCTAGACGAGATATATTGTTGTGCCGATGGCATATCAACAAAAACATACTTGCAAAACAGATTAAGTACTTTGCGACCGAAAAAAATTTGGCCAAATTTAAGATTAGTGAGTTTGATGATTAGTTTCAAGATCATCAAAGCCTATGACACACAATTTGTTGCTATGCGCGACACCTTCTCGGCAACTCCTATGAGTTATATCAAATATTCTTGGCTTCTTTGGAAGATTATGTAGACATTGATGCATTTTTATTTATTGATGCAATATTTATCAATTTGACGCAATTTTTGTTGTATTAATGTTGTTTTGTTGATTTTTACAAGTTTTTCGCTTTGTCGCACGCTAAGAAACATTACAAACATTTCTCCACCTCGCGCGTGGAGAGTGCGCATGTTGTGTTGAAAAAATTGACTGAGTTTTTTTTTGGATGATCTTCTTTCTGTGGTTATTACGCTACATTTTGCGTGCAACAACCAACTTGCGATAATTATCACAAGAAAGCGCAACATATTTTGCAATGTTATTGGCAAAATTTTAATCAAAGAATTGAAACAAGCGTACAAGTAGTACAAAATGACATTTCTCCACCTCGCGCGTGGAGAGTGCTAATGTTGTGTTGAAAAATTTGACTGAGTTCATCTGTAGGTGATCTTCTTTCTGTGGTTACTACGCTACATTTTGCGTGCAACGACCAACTTGCGATAATTATCACAAGAAAGCGCAACATATTTTGCAATATCATTGGCAAAATTTTAATCAAAGAATTGAAACAAGCGTACAAGTAGTAGATAAAATGATCAGTTCATCACCAGCTGAGCAACATGAGTGTCAGCATTTTCTCAACAACAATAGGCATTTATAATAAGCACGTATTTCAAGATCATACTCTGTCTTTATCGATGGACGAGTTTGATCAACTCTGATGGTTGATAAAGCCTGCGCGTGTTCCACGATTTGAGTCAATTTCAACTCTGAATGCTACTCTGCGGAGTATAGTTGATGAATATGTGCACGCAGCTTCATACCGCCAACGCGTGTTGTTTGATCATGTCAAAGTAGTAGATGCGATTGAGATAAAAGAGCATGAGAGTGCATCAATGCATGGCCGACCGACCGATTTAACATGTAGGTTGCTTTTGAGTTTGAGCACTTAGATCGACTGTTTCAACGACTATGGTATGATCGCTGCGAGCAATTGGGATATAATGTTAGATCCCGCAATACAAAATTATATGAAGTTCAAGTTTTTGCTCATGTTTGTTTTGCTATTGCCACTATTCCTCTTCACATGACTTCTCCACAAACTCACAAAGAAATCCCTATTTTGGACTAAACATCCACCCATCTTTTTTTTTAGCTTATTAATCACATAACTCTCTTTTGAGTAGTATAGTAGGATGAGGGATGATTAGGTTAAACTAAAGAATAACTAGCCGCTTCCATATTTAAAACTACAAATTTCAATGCAAAGCATTTCAATATAGATTTTTTCATCAAAACTATCATATTTTAACATTATCAATCCAGTATCGTCAATTATATGAACAAATGTCAAATGTAATATTAACGTAAACGCAAACATGTTTAGTTAAAAAATGATCAAATTAAATAATATTAAAACTTAACATTAAAAAAGCACATATAAATTTTTTTTGGATATGTATCTTTGACATTTTTGAATATTTTTTACTTTGATATATAATTTATTAAAATAAAGACTTTTATTTCAAGAAAAATCTAAAATTTTAAACAAATTTCAACGACATGAATCTATGGAGATAAATACATCTTGAATGAAAACATATGATTTGAAACAAATCATGATGATATTTGGATATTTTGAAATTCATATATTGTCATTGAATCTAGTACTAAAAAAATTAAAATTCATCACGTTTATGTTAATATGAAATTTTCTTTTCTTCTTGAAATTTATTCATAGATGTAACAAACATTCCTCTTAAATCTTGCAAATCTCTCTCTTTCAAATATTTTCTGACAAAAAAATGCATGAAATAGAAAATAACTAGTCAAGTGTAAAATTAGGTTTATTACAAAATTTTAAAATAAACTTTAAATAAATTGACATAAATTATAGTAATATAATTGTATAGTAGACATACAATAATTGCCCTAATCATTTGGTGTCTAAGGTTTACGTTTAGAGCTGACAAAAGATTTTTATATGATTTTTAAATACTATATTCAGAACAAATTGATAAATATTTTTAATTCGTTGTTGATAATTTTCTGCATTGTCAATTTTATACATTTACTTATTTTACATGATGATGAAAATGTTGATTCAAAGATATGAATGATTTATAATTTGCATTTATATCTATATACATGTGATAAAAGTCGCATATTAACAGATCCATGACAATGTTAAATTTGGAAATTTATTTGTTTGATTTTCTCATTATAAATTCAATATTTTTTTATAATATATTTAATATAAACACATAAATTTTTTTTTAAAATTAAATTATTTTTAGATATAAATCGTTTCATAAAACTTGTTTCATAAAGTTCAAAGTAGAGTGAAATCTGGAAGATGCAATGAAGAATAGAAAGATTTTTTTAGATTAAAATTTGACAGATAAAATCATTTCATGCAAAAATTAAAAAATAAAAAATCTTTTAATACTTCGATAAATTGAATGATTATGAAGAAATAAATATATTTTCTCTCTGAATAAAATTAAATTGTTTGATTTGCATATATATAACAAAGATATATCATCAAAAAAATATTAAAAATATTGAAAAAATAATATATAGTTTTAATTTATAATATCTTAATTTGGAATCTCAAATTATTTCTACTTTTTCTTTTTCTTTTGTTTTTAGATTTGATCATGTATTCATGTTATTACACGAATTTAAAAAATTGATCATGATCACATCATAAAGTATTAAATAAATTGTTAAATATCTGCTTTTTCTTAGCTAATTTCATGTGATAAAAAAAATTCAAAGTCAAATTTATCAAATTTTTGTTTAATATGTTGAACTTGTATAAACTACCCATAAGCATTCTACAAAATTCAAAGTTTCACTTTGAAGTAAAGTGAACATCAAATTTTAATAAACAATCAATCCTGCAATGTCTGACCTCACTAAGTAAGATATATTTAGACTTATTTTATTAATGAAATATTTTAAATGAATTATAGTGATAAGACTTTATTTTGGAAATATCTTTCACAAACCAATGTTTTTAACTCAGACTTTTGCTCAGACTATATTCATGAGACTTCTTACTAAAACATATCTTCAATTTGATAGGAGAGAATATATACCTTATGTTATTAGAAAATTGAAGTTTTTATGAATAAAAAAAGATTAAAAATCACATTTTTACACTTTCATTGAACTCTAACATTTTTGGATTAAAAATCCTTTGATGATAAAATTTGATAACTTACATTGATTCCATCTTTTGCAGTGCATGATATTGTTTTATTTTGCATCTGATCTTTGTGTTCTTGAATATTTTAGACTTTTGGAGATTTTCGAGTGATATAATTTGATCAATTTTATATTTTTGTCTTGGTTACCGCAAGAATTATATCATAAACATGTTTATGATATATGAACCCAGGGCAAGTTCTAGCTGATTGTAGATCCGTTGCTTCCCTAAATCATATGATCTCTTAGTGTAACCCCAAGACAAGATAACTCAAAAGGCGCGATTTAACGTATTGCAATCCATCTTTGTATGTTAAGGCGTATAGTGAGAAACGAGCAATGAGCTACTTTATCCACTACCGGAATACACACCTGATATCATCTCTCTCTTCCTATGTAAGAGGAGTTATTTACTTGATGGGACACATTGGAATCTAAATTGTGTACTGGGAACTTTTAATTTTTGATTTACCCGATGTGGCCCTACCGAAGATACACGTCACGCATGTTATGGTATCAACAGACGTTGCATGCAATGGACCTCTGTCGCAGCGATATTCTTTGGAAATTTGTTTTGTCTTGTGTCTGCGAACTTTTGCATTTAGAACATCGAAGAGGTGAAGAAGGCCTAGCCCCAAACATTTTGCCTCTGTGGAATACGCTCTCAAAGTTGTGGCTGAGCTTTGAGAGCGTATTCCACAGAGGTGATTCACCGCAGATCATTGGAAGCGGGTTCCCTTTGTACTGAATGATACGGGGCAATCGAAGAAAAAGCAAAGGCAGAAATGATTGTACAACTCAATGCAACTTCTAGACTCTCGACGAAAGAAATCTGATGCAAATCTGCAGGACTCATCCCAAATTTGCCATGTGTACAGTATCATGATTCAAAACTTCGCTACAGCACACCGTTGATGGGTTCCCATTGAGTAAAACAAAATTTGATGAGTCACATCCAACAATTTAGTTACCATGGGGTTACATCAAGTAAATACCTCTATAAAAGAGAAATAACATATTTAACAAGAAGTAAGTGATTCTCGTATGCCTAAGTATGGAGAAATATGAAAATTTAAATATTCATACAACAATTTCCAAAACGATAATAACTAACTACGTTTCAGATTGAGGCTGCCGGGACTGCTTGAAAAAAGAAGATAAAATTCATATTTAAAGGCTTAGAATATATATATATATATATATATCCCTTTCTTCCACCAACAGAACCTTTTCTGTTCTAAATTCATGCATAGCAACCAATAATCAAGTTCTGCCTGAACATATTCTACAACTGATTGTCTTTGCTTGAACAAGAACAAATAGCCGTTCAGCTGGCCCCAGTACCTGCCCATAATCCAAGGAAACCAGATGTGCTGATTGGTGATTTTTATAAGACAAGCGCCGGGTTAGTGATATTTAGTTTTTTGGCTATCTGTCCGAGAACACTAGGCTCGGGTGCGGCCATTTTTGTATAGTCTCGTGTCCTTTACTCCAAAGGGTTAGAATAATTATTTGAATCCTATCGTGAATAATCTAAGTTCTGAGTTCATCGTTATTGTGCAAATATCGACTCTTCATGACCTAGAACAATGTAGATATTTTTTCTTCCAAACGCCAATCACACTGAAGGTGACGTAGCAATAAATCATGGACAAATGTTATGTACAAAAGTCAAAAAATTTATTTACTTAATATAAGAATATATCAGTGAAGAATTTCTTCGCTGTAATATGTAATTTGACACAGTTGTGGGCAAAAAAAAACTTTTTAAAGCTGATTTCAGCTCAAGACATCAGGCAACAACATAAAACGATGTCAGATTCAGACTTTACATCAAGAAAACTTCTCTAGAGCTTGAGGGCGAGCGTCATTTGGGCAGAGGAGAATTCCTCGGTTCTCTTCGCCAAAATTTTTCTCGCAAAATGTGATTTCGTGGAAGGTCAAGTAGAAACGCAGTACTTGAGCAGCACGTGTGATCTCGATAGATGGACGGCGTCACTGGCTCCACACTAGTCCCTCGCCATGAACAGAATGTCGTCGTCTGTAGGCGCAGCTGCTGCTCGTCGTACTCTCGAGAGGTCCCTCCCAGTCGCTGATGAATTACGAGGACGAGGAGGACGTGGGCGGCGACTCGAGCCGGAGGTAGTCGTACATGACCCCGTTGAAGGGTCCTGAGGCTTTCCTCTGAGTCAGGTACATGATGTTGTCGCCCTTGCGGAGGTCGGCTGCGGGAATGTCGATGCTGTAGAGGGCGTACAGTCCGTGAATGCCGTGCCGAGCGATGGCGTTGTCTTTACCGAATGCTGGCGTCTCGTATACAGGCTTCATGGCGCTGTCATTCACCCGGACCTGCAGCAGTGCGTTCTCAGTCTCAGATCGAGGTTCTATTGCTCAACTGGATCCAGAATCAGGCCATGGACTGCAAATAGACGGATGTTGGTTGATAAGGTCATGATTTAGTGACACAGAGAAATCCAGAGAAGAGGGAGCCATATTTGCCAACCTGGACAGCTGCTATCTCTGCTTGGGCAATGGCCATGCGGAGCTTGTAAGCACCCTGGCTTGCATCGAAAGTCGACAGGTTGAACTTGATCTGCCACGTTGCTGCTACCCAGGTACCATCGGATGCAAGCCTGTCCAGATGCAGCATGATATTATTTCGAGCTTTCCGATTAGAGCATGGTGTTGGACTCCTCAGGTTAGATGTAAGGTATCAGTAAACGTAGGAGCAGGTATGCCCTCCGTGATATCAGATGTTTGCTAAATTGCTAATCAAACGTAGTCTTGAAAGAGTATATTTCAAAGAAGAATGTGCTTAAGCAACTTATACTATATCTCCACAATATTTCTCACCTGCAGAGATGAGCAAAGAACCAATCTTTGGTGTAATCACTTGTTCCTACTGTAAAGATCAAATCGTGAGACGGATATAGATCCGTGTATCTTTGCCAGAGTCCATAATTGCGCCATCTACATAGATCACAGACAACTTGTGAGCTTCTGTCTCTCCAACTCGGAAGGGTTTCTTGAGTGATTCGAAAGGAACTGCATCAGAAGCAACGAACGGCCTAAGGAAATTGAAGTAAATCGATGGGAGGAAATTTTCATGAAGATTTTTTGATCGATTCTTCTACACCGTACAAAATTCTACTTTTCTTTTCTCGGTTCAAGCAATATTTTGTTTCAGATACAACAGAATCTCACTTTTCGACGGTGCCGTAAAGAAGGTTTGGATATCTTGAATCTGCATCGGGAATGTAAAAGTCCGCGGCAGTTCGACTGGGGTTCCCAATTTCCCAGACGGTTGGCCCGTATCTCGGAGGCGTGTAAGTCAAATCACCCAGTGAGACATTATCTCCTGCAAAGCAAGGATAAATCTTAAGGTGGAGTACCTACGTGCAGCCTCATTCAGCATGGCATGGAATGGCAGGCCATTTTTAATTCAGTCGTGTGCGCAGAAATCAGTCAGTTTGCCCTTCACATCGATCGCAATGAAAACGTATCTCCCTAGAAATAAATTCCAGCAATTGCACGAGTGTCTATCATTTGGACCAAACCTGCTGCAACCTTAATGTGTCCGTCTTTGAGGTAATCACCAATCACGGAAGGTACCCAAGCATTAAGACTGTAAGTGCCAGCACGAACATTCTTAATGGAGAAATTGCCTTGACTATCAGCTTCGGTCCAAAATTGGTACCCCTGTTACTCACATGATTCCACATAGAATGAGGACTCAATACTGCTGGCATGTATAAATAGTAGTTGCATCTGAGCTTGAAATTCCAAAATTGAGAACGATGTTGGATGCACTTCATTTTTTCAGCTCATTACCTTACTCTCCGTCTGCCATGTTCCGACATCTCCAGGCAGGGACAATCCCACCCATGCGTCCCGAGCTGAACTCCTTGTGGAGTAAGCATAACTACAGGGGCCGCCAAGGCGATGTATTTAGTCATTGACAGCTTGTAATCTCATTCAGGCAATCGATAAGTGGACACTCGAGCAGAGACTGCGAGTTCTGAAATTGAGAATATTCAAACTCACGTCGGAATCTAGTATGACTAGAAATGTCTTCAGTACATAAACTGCCAGCTTGCAGGATGAATATCAGAAGCACTCGGAGTACCTGTCTTGGACAAAAAGTCGGCCTGATACTTGTCCTCGATCTTCTGCCTGTGCATAGTCTGATGAAGAGGGCCATGTATATGGCCATGCCGCTACTTCTTTAGCCATCTGTGCAGAACCAATGTATCTTTGTCAGACCTGATGATCTACTGGTAAATCTTCAAGTGTTGCCGAAGAGACTCAGAGCGTAGTAACAATTGAAGCAGGTTCGAAATGATAATCTGCTCACTTGTGCTTTTGCATCATCCCAAAGATGACGAACTGATGTCCCAGCAGGTCTTTGATTTAGGTACACGTAAACTGGACCAAAGACTTTCTTCCACGCTTCTCCGTTTCTGAATTGCGGGCAAAGGTCTATTCCAGCATAGTGTGCACTATGGAACATCTAGGAGACGCATAACGAAAACGAATTTGGTTGTCAGCGTCATGATTCAAAGAAACGTAACTTCGGATCCAGCACTCTTTTTCATTAAACTGAGCTGATTTTGAGAAATGACTAGAAATTGATAATCGAATGAACTTACGGAGAGACATGTAGGACCAGTGTGGCAAGTTAGATCTGCCTTCATGGGGCCTCCATTTTTGAACTCATTGCTTGGTGTGATCATCCAAAATCCTACAGTAGGATTCGTATCCTTGGACATCCATCCATGGACTTTTATGTCCTTGTTGTCTTTATAGTACTGATATTTATCATCGACCTACAAGATTGTAATTCAAAAAAGGGATGCCACTGTGAAGTCTTGAATAAATACTTGGCAGATTAGGAATGGAATTGATGGTTTGTGAGCCATATCTAATTTCTAGTACAATCATGTCCTGAGATAAACATGTACAAAGAGAGAAAACGTACTACCTGTCCTTTTAAAGAGGACTCAATGGGATCAGTAAGAAGTCTGGCTTCCTTGTAACCTAGCTCTTCACTTCGAGCGTTTGTGAGATCATCAGGCGATGGCATGAGCCTGAGCTTGTTATCTGCAACTGCCATGTATTGGAAGCTGCAAGCAGTGAAACTTACTTAGTTGAAAGCAGAAGGCTAGAAAGTAGGTGTGGGCTGAAGTTTCAGCAGAAGTGTGGTGGTGGCGTTTAGTCATTTGAAAATATAATCCCCTGAGGAAGCATATATAATGTATTGAATCTAGAAATATCAAAGATGAAGTTTTGATCTGATGCTGCATACTTGTCACTGCGCGGTTTGAACACAATCCTGAGCTGATTGAGGTCAAAGTCAGCCCATCCGGCCGGGCGGCTGTAGATTGCGTATGTATAGAAACCTGACCCTCCACGAAGCAGAACATACCTGCAATCAGATTTAACAGTCTTGTAAGTTGAAGAGACGGGGCTGAAGTAATCACGCCCGATTATGCTGTGATCCGCAAATTTACGTATATAGAATAAATCATGATATATGTTAGTAATGTGTGCAGGAAAAGAGTCACCTGCTGCAGTTTTATAATTTGAAGAATATCCTCCGAAGTCACCCTAGCGCAGCTTGCTTGGTCATTTTAGCTAATTCCTACAACCACTAGTTCAAGCAATTCTCGCTGTCGTTTATTCTCGTTAGAATTTGGTTCTGAAGATACCTCTTGTCGACATCCAGAGGCAGCATGGCTGGCGTTTGACTTGAATTGTATGGTCGAATGAAGGAAACTTCAACTTTGTCTCCATCCGAGTGAACCAGTTGAAACTTGGTTCCACTTGGCCTGAAAATTCTCAATCCAAATGTGACCAACTTCTGTCTGATAACTTATTAAATAAACAGATCAAGCTTTACGTAGTTGTAACGAAAGGATATGTATCACTTCTAGCATTGAATACGCCAACGAAAATTTCTCAAAATGACTCGTGATAACGGACCTAACTCTCCCTTTGTTTCTCCTTAGAAACTTTAACTTATGGATCCAAAACCGATTAGTATGTAAACCAGCAACTTACAAATCATAGGAATCTGATCCATTGGCAACATTCCAGTTCATGTCCCAGTACCTACGGAGGAAACGGATTGTGATCAAGAACGAGGGCGTATACGTGTCCCAATGATACATCACTTTCTTCAGATACATACTTGTATGGGAAAGATCAACTAAGAGCTCAAAATATCCTATTGAAAGAAGACGGGAGGGCACCTACCCTCGATCAGATTCTTTATGTGATGCGTCCAAGACATTGTCCATTCCCCCATACTTGACTCCTGCAACATTCCCTCCGGGCTTGGTTATGATAACCTGAACCGTGCCGTTGTCCAACACAACCTGCACAGCGTTGATCGTGTAAAATTTCTGTTTGCAGGGAAATTATGAAATCAGGCGACTAACTAAAATAACTTTCAGTCCCGCACAGTTCATTTAAGTTGACAGATGGAACTTAACACAAAACGTTTTACTTGCATTTATTGTTCTAGAATCTCGCAAAAGGCTTATTAATTCACACTGAGGCAAGGAGATGTTATGGTTAATCACCGTGCTGCCATTATCGGTGTAGCTTACATCAGGGGCCATGTCTTTTCAAGTTGAAACAATGTAGAGATTACACAGCTGCTGTCAGGTTGGGGAAAAGGACACTGAGTCAGATTCGTCTCTACTTTTGCCCATAATCAATCTATGGAAGGCCGTCTATGACCACAAGAGATTAATTCTACCAACTCGCACTTTGAAAACTTCGAGTGTTCGAGTTGTCCTGAGTATCATCTGGAAGAAACTCACCATACCCTGATCAAGTCAAATTCGCCCCTTTCCAATGTACAGTTTTCAAGGCACTGGACCTCAGATATGTGATTGTAAAATTCAATAACAAAAACCATTTCCATACTGTCACAATCTACACAGACAAAAATCGTTCACCTATCTGGAAAGGCCCTACCTTTGCTGCCTGGATGTTCGAAAAGCCTTTCCGCAATCCACAGGAGGAAGAAAGATCGAGGAGAAAATTATATAATATAAAACACCTTTGTGACAAAAAATTTGCAAGAGAACTCAGTTGTACATGGATCGTTGCAGACTGATGGCTTTTGATGGCAAAATGGCAATATATATAGTGGAGGGTTCCGAGCTCCTTTCTCCACCAGATCTAGACGTGCTGACACGAGGATTTTATGAGCTTGTGAATTGCAGAGTGTTGTATGTGATTGATGTACAGTGCAAAAATTACAACGTTACACCAGTGAGCCCGGTCTACGCCAGCGTATCTCGGAACACACCGGACTGGGTAATTGTTGGTCATGTATACCCCAGGAAAAGATTTTATTACACTCTTCTGATGTATGCGCATGAAATTTTCCTCCCCCATTCCCAGCATATCCTTTGAACCCTGTGACTTATAATCACTTGTATCTGATTTCTGTGTTGCAAGTAATATAATTCTCCATGTCAATGATTTCAGGCGTAGAGTCCTGAATGATCTCAAGGATGAGAACCTTTGGTTCTGGCACTCACGTGATAAAAATGGTTTTTCCTTAGCACCTTGATTTGCGACGTAATGTTGACGATAATGTGCATCAGTCTTGCAAATTTCCATAATGTCTTGCAAGTTTCAGAGCTTGTTGTACTTCAGAACTCCGTGTGTCTTGCGATAAATGTGGTACCTCCAGTTAAAATATCTGAGCAAACAGCTCGTTCACATCCATGCTGAAGATGGCTTACTTAGAAAACAATGGCTACGTAATGGTTGGGCGATTAGTTGAGTACTCTTGATAAATTGCGGCTTTGTCGACTCTAATTTGTCGCCTGTACGAAATTCAACAAAACTGGATATAGGCGAGCCTCCTGAAGCCTCACTGATCTGGAGGCGATCGGAGCTGCGTGAAAGGTGCTTTCTACGAGCGCCTTTCACGCAGCTTTCCCAAACTCCACTCTCCTGTGATCCCATTAACCTCTACGTAGTGTAGCGCTCGATTCTTAGGAGGATCTGCTCCCCGTGAAGAACTTTCCCGTGTACTTTGAGTGAAACCTGATCACATAAGCAACGTATAGCTGAATCCAGTTCCTAATGACTGCAGGCCCTAGCATTGTTTACTAAGCTTTATTTCTTCAATTGACGACGAATTCTAATGTTTGACTCTGCTCACTGCTGATGAGCAGAGTTCATCCTATAGAGTTTTTTAGCGTTGTTGTCCGCCTGCTCAAGTCATATTTGTTTTTGAAGTTGATGCATTTTGAAGTGGCGGGTCCTCTGGTGGTCCTCACGAGCACATATTGTATCCTTATTCTATGTGCTCGCGATATGAATAGATATGGATCAATTCAGTATGCTTATCGTAGATATAGTCTCTCTACATTCATCAGAAGGAACATTTTTTTAAACAGTAACACATCGCACTTTTCACAATTCCACACGCTACCATATATTAGCAACATATGAATGACTCACGAATCGGACGCTTCCAGATCTAAAAGAAAATGCATGTACAAAAAAATGAATAGTCAAGACAAAACAAGTAATCTTCTCAGTAATTGACATCACGTCAGCATGTGAAAAGTAGAGATTAACATCTAGATTTTTATGATTAAATACAAAAAACTCATCCAGAAAAGGTATGTTTCTTAGCATGTTATATAAAATTGATTAAAGTAATAATTTGGAAGCAAATTTAAATATAAAAACCTGAAGTGCAACTGCGATTTACATCATTCAGTTAAATATCTCCTATTATTTCTCAGTAAGTAAGCTTGATACATTACCCAGTAAATGGAAAAACTATAAAACATGCATATATGTTATAATTATCTATGTTATATTCATATATATTTCTGGTTTCTGATTATTATTCATTTTCTAAGTTTTCAGTTATATTGTGAAAACTGAATCTGCTCAGTTGTAAGTGATGATTATAAAAAAAATATCGACAACCACCTCTCCTTGTGTTTCAAACAAACGAGGAGCTTTTGAGCAAAGAATATTTCTTCCCTATGTTCATGATGAACATAATCTACTTTTTAAAGTCAAATATAACAATAGACGTAACGTCTGCACATTTTCCTTTCATATGTAAAGGCGCAAGATTTGAGAGAATGAGCTTGGGTTTTTCTCGTACCAAGATTATATACTCTTTCCATCATTTTCAGTAAAGAAGTTTAAGTGCATTCTGATTTTAATTATTTTTAAGGAAGGGTGCCAAGTGAATACTTCAGACAAACACATATGAAGACTCATTCAAGCCGTACGATGAAGAAAACCAACGGAACCGAAGGCTAGGCCCCGATAGTATTGTAACGATAAGGTGGTGGACAGAGCCAATCTTCATGGTGTATGAATTAAGAAGATACAAAGCAGATTGATATATCACAATGCGCATAACGATTATTGCATATCGCGAACACTTTTTTAGAAATTCAATAATGAGAATTAACTCCCATTTGTTAAATACAGAACTTGTAAAACATTAAACAGGGTGCATGCATAAATTGCTAAGTTTAATCTCTATAGATAAGTTCGATCTATATTTTCGGAAAATATTTTATCCACGAGCTTTTTTTACTGAAAAAGACATGGTTCTTAAATTAGAAAGATTGAGTTTTGTGTCATCTCATACTCAGAAATTACCGGCTGAGTCTTTGATGCTATCATAGTGAAACTCCACCATGGAAAAAACAATAAATGTAATCATTCTGCCTGGATGGGGCGCTAGCCACATCTCCTTCTCTCTGATTACTTGGATGACTAGCAAAGGGGAGATCCTAGACAAGCAGCTTTTCCGCCGCAAAGCCTGATTTCCTGATTTTCCGAAGATGACAAGAAGTCTTTCATACATTCTCAGGGAGTGCACTTCCTGAGAAAGTTCATTCCGTGCACCGCGCGCGGACATTCTTCCTGGGAATCTTCATTCACGAGTCAAAACAGCTCCTGTAGAGGACAGTGTCCACTACCTTGCAGTTCCATGTTCCATATCTGGAACCTCGGTCATTCATTCATCCAGGTAGTCAGCGGTTGGTCACTGAACATCTCGATGTGCCATCCAGCCTTGGATTGTCAAAGGAAGCTTCAATTTCCAACATATGTGGAAGAAAGTTGTCACTGCACTACAGCGTCGCATGGAGAGTCACCACGAGCTGCGCGTGGACAAACTTCATGTGGTTTGATAGAGGTGCAATTGGAGGTGCTTGCACAAGCTAATATAGATTATTGCTATGGTCCTGAATAGCCTTGACTCACCATGGAATCAATTTGAAGAGCTACTTGATTGGAAGCTCGAAGTCTTGTAAGTAGACTGAATTCCAGATAATTACTTTATGGGACCCCATAGTAACACAGAGTGTTTACTGGACCCCACCGATGGCACACGTCACCTATGTTCTAGTATCAATCGACGGTGGAGTCAATTTCGATTGTGTGAACGAGAGATGGGTCCAGCAGCATCTCGTCGCTCGCGTTGTTGGATATTTTCGAAGCATTCAATCTCAGGGCAGATGGTCATCCTGGACCATACAGGAGTCTCGATCCCAACAAGAAAACCCAGAGGGACGAGCAAGGTAGATCTCAGGACTCTTGCATTGGTACATGCCGGGTCCCGTGGACACGATGAACCAGTTACTGCTCGAAGTGATCACGTGGGAGTTTCAAAAAGACTGAATGTGCGTCTGCTAGGACTCAAAACCACGGGAGCTCGCTCAGGAAGAACCGGCTTCATGATTGACGAATGGGAGCGTGCTTACTCGAGATTCACAACCAGCCCAGAAATCATACTCGTGCAAGAAAAGGTAGTTCAATATCAAGCTCCCGAATCTTTGAATCCGAGGTGAGATCGAGCTTTCGATTAGAGTAACCCAGACTAATTAACATCTAAGCCCAGCACCCATATGCCCCATCCATCGAGTCGAGAGATGTACTCGATGTCATAAAGAGAACAATCTCTAGGTCTTCATGTCTTTATTCTGTGATTTTTTCATCTGATCCGAAGCTTCGTCACCAAGCTGACGAAAAAAAGTTCTCCATATCATTTCCTTCAGTTACAGCTTTTCTCAGAAGATCAGATTGAAACTTTCAGAGTCTATAAACCCTCACACTCTAGTCATCATAATATGTGTAAAGGAGACTTGACGATGATATGTCGTCCGTGAGGTCCCTTCGGGTAAAACTAATTTTGATGGGTATCAATAAGTAATTGGTATTACTATAGTCCCATCAAGTAATTTCCTCCCTGACAGTTGATCCATATCGTCTCTGCCTTGGTGCCACTGCTACTTGGGCCTCGTTGGCCCCAATGTTCTGCTGGATGGCGTTGTGTTGCATAAGTATTTTTCGTTAAACGATCTCGATGGCGAACAGGAAGACAGTCCCTTCCTGTAGGTGAGGGCCTCTATTGGGACTCCTATGGAAAGATGCCCGATTTTGAGGAATCACCAATAGCAGAACCACTCCACCAAAAGTGCGTTTCAGGATGGGCGAGTTATAATTCAAGTTTGCTCCTTAAAATGACTTAATTTGTAACAATGTATTGTAACAAAAGTTCAAAACTTCTAAAAATATGGTGGATAAATTATTCTTCTAGATCAGTGATGGTATATTGAAGCAAAGGTCCGAAAACTGTCGTGGGTCTCACAGCGTACAATTTATTAAAACATTTTTTCTATACCTTCCATGGGAAACTCCGTATGACACTTCGATAGAGATCTTCAAAATTAGGGATAACGTGTGGCAAAAAACGTTCAAGGGACAATCGCATCAAACCAATAGTAAAATCTAGAGCTTTCTATGTAAGAATGCCACCCCGTCCCCTTTCATCCCTAGATTTAGTGGAACTGTTGGCTTAATCATGGAGCTATAGTAGAGTTGATGTTCTTGGCGTATAAACTATGGTATGTGCTGAAGCTCTGCATTAAGTCAGGAGGAAGCTTTCTGCCCGCGTAATTCGTGCGGACAAGTCGGCCACAGCTATCATCCCTCGTGACGCAGTAATCGATTTGTTTCGCAGATTGACACATTGACACAGAGAAATCCAGAGAAGAGGGAGCAATATTTGCCAACCTGGACAGCTGCTATCTCTGCTTGGGCAATGGCCATGCGCAGCTTGTAAGCACCCTGACTTGCATCGGAGGTCAATAGGTTGAACTCGATCTGCTAGAGTATCTTTGCTAGAGTCAATGATTGCGTCATCTGCTTAGATAACATGAGACTAGTAAGCTTTTGTCTTTCCATCTCGAAAGGGAGCCTCGAGTGAATTTATAGGCGAGTGCATTAGAAGCAACGAACCGGCCGGAGGAAATTCTTGCGAACCGAAAGCATGCGTCTGAGCATGAAATCTACAAACGTGACAACGCTACGGGAAGCTCGTCATTTAGTTCAGCGCCTCACTCTCCTTCTGCCTTTTTCCGACATCTACAGGCAGGGGCGATCCGACCCATGCGTCTGGGGCTGAGCTCCTTTTGGACCTCACATGTCTACATGGGCCACCAAGGCGAAGGTAATTAGTTATTGACTGCTTGAAATCCCATGTGGGCTATCGAACAGGAGAAGCTCAAGCAGAAACTGCGAATTCTGAAATTGAGAATATTCAAATTCACGTCGGAATCTAGTTCGAGTAGAAGCGTCCTCTGGACATAAACTGCCAACTTGCAGGATGAATATTAGAAGCACTCCAGGTACCTGCCTTGGACAAAAAGTTCAAGACAGGTACCTGCCTGCGCATAGTCAGATGAAGAAGGTCATGTATATGACCATGCTGTTACTTCTTTGCCTTCTGTGCAGAACGAAGGTACATTTGTCAAGATTCTTCATATCAGAGCACGGTGAAGAAGAATTATGACCGATGCCTGTTCGATGCCTTCTCCTTTGCGCTTTTGCATCATCCCAAAGATGACGAACTGTAGTCCCAGCGGGTTTTAGATTCAGGTATACGTGAATTGGACCAAAGACTTTCTTCCACGCTTCTCCGATTCTGAATTGCGGGTAAAAGTCAATTCCAGCATAGTGTGCGCCGTGGAAAATCTACGAGCGCATAATGGAAGAGAGTCTAGTTGTCAGCCTCATGCTTCAAAGATAACGAAATCCGGATTCAGAACTGTGTTTTGAAAAACGGAACTGATTTTGAGACATGATCAGAGATTGTGAAACGAATTAACTTACAGAGAGACAAGTAGGACCAGTGTGGGAAGTTAGATCCGCCTTCCTAGGGTCTCCATTTTTAACTCATTTCTTGGTGTCATCATCCAAAATCACACGACAGGGTTTGTTTCCTTGGACATCCATTCATGGACTTTATTGTATTTGTTGTCTTCAGAGTACTGATACGTATCATCCACCTGTAACGTTGTAAATCAACGAGTGGATGCCACTGTAACGTCTTGGATATGAAATCAACATTATGCCAGTGAAGCTGATGAGCAGAGAACCATATCTAGTAAAATTTAAGCTGAGATGAACATGTATAAAGGGAGAAAATCCACGACTATATTATTGCAAGGAAGCCAGACTTCTTAATGTCACCATTGAATCCTGTTTTAAAGAGGATTTAATGGAATTAGTAAGAAGTCTGGTTTTTGTTAGTTGTTTGTTGGAGCATTTTGTGGAGCTTGTTGCACTTCAGAACTCCGTGTGTCTTGCAATGAGTGGGGTACGTCCAGAACTATAGATGTGTCCAGACAACTCATGCACAATTGAAGATGGCCTTCCCCATAAAATAACGGCTCCGTAATGATTGTGTGATTATGTGAATCTTTATTGTTTCAGTAGAAAGTGAATCTTGGTTTTGAAGCAGCTGACTGGATTTTTCTCATTACATAATACTGTTGATATCAAATTTTCAATCTCTTAAACAGGAGACAAGACACACACCTTCAATTTATGGTCACACAACCTTTGTTCAATCTGATATAGCTTTTGGATCATAACCTAGTAGCCTATACTGTTGAACAAAACTTATCATGAAGTAATCATAACTGCATTATAATGATCTCGAATATTCACTTCTCAAAATTTTGGACAAATATTATATATTTAATGATAAAAATATTAAGTGAACATATTTGAAGTAAGGATGTCTTTTGATACATATACGAGGGCATGAAGAAGAAGCATAAAGAACGATAACGAAATTATAGCTCACGGGCTAGCGTACATGGTAGCCCTCCAAAGAAAAACCCCTGGTAGAACAAATATCTATGGGATGTTTTAGACCTGTTACCATTGTTAGAGGCAAGCATTCGCAAAAACTCCACCAGTAAGTTTTTGTGATTTAAATTCATATAAAAGGGAGAATTCTTGACTGACATAGGGATCTTCCCCTTACAAGCCAAAGTCTAGGAAAATATACAAAGCAAATTTTCCATTGGAATAGATCCGTAAGACAACCTATGGCTAAATAAACAAAATCTTTGCAACTCTTCAGACCAGTGTAGGCTATTTACCTTACCACTTAAGACTATTTCTGTGCTCAAATAAGCCAAAGCGTCTTTTGTTCAAACTTTCTTCGGATAATAGCGTGTTTAGTTTCAAAGATGCATAACTTGCTTTGTTTGATTATTTGGCTGGATATTCATAGTACTTATTATGTTAAGAACGAATTTTAACATGTATTAATAGCAATTTTTATGACCTTTGTTGTTACTACTATCCAATACAAACATTTCTTAGATTTAACACAAAAAATAAATATTTTTTCATAGCTAGATATGCATGTAAAATCTCAAAACCATTCATTATAAAAAAATTTCAACTTGGTCGAACAAGCGTGTACTCTTTGCTCATCAATCATTCATTTCATGAACTCAACCGAAAATTAAGAATTTTTATTTTTGATCATTATAGTGACTGCTACATGATGATGTTTTCAGATTATTTTTTAAAAATATAATCAATTTTTATACATGTAGAAACTAGATACATCTAGCAAGACATGCAAAAACCTTTCAATCTGGGCGAATTTTTTTTCTCTTTGTTCTTTAAGTAGTAAATGGGACAAGATTACGACTCCACTAGCTTCAACTTGAGCTGCTGTAGTTGGAAATTCAATCTCAATTAAGGGTCATCAATCATATGAGTAGAGAAATAGCAAAGTCATACGAGGTTTTGCGTTTGCATGTAAGCTCTTCGATTAAAGAGTCATCTGAACAAGAAAGTAACTTTAAAGTTTTCATTGGCAAATATCTCACTCATGGCGTTTCCCAATACAACTGTTAATCACACTGAACACATTTAATGTTTTCCCAGTACAAGCCATAAAGAAAATAAACAAATATTCTATCTTACGAAGAAAACGACTACCCAAAAGACAAATCGTCTAACTGTAATAACCCACTAAAGGCTAAAACTGCAATATAGTGGTAGAAAGGTCGAACCCACAGGGACAGAGGAACACACAGGGTACAAAGTGTCACGTTTAACAGACTATTGAGGAGTTTGAATTCTCAGGCGACTGTCACTCCCAGAAATACTGCAAGTGTCCACTCGGAGCGCACTCGGAGGTCGCACAGTGCAGCGTAACACACACACACCTGAAACTACAGAAACACAACCCAGAGATCCGTTAGGACCTCTACTCAAGATTTCAGGGGGGAAAAGTCTCTCGAGAGTACACTCAGCGAAGCTGCGGGTAGTGACTCCCAACTCCGGCTTTTACAACACTTACGCTAGCTTGCTGCTAGCGTAGGAAACCCGGTTTGGACTGCCTACTTCGGATCGAAGTCACTCATACGCGGTGAACAACACTCTCAACTCACAAAACGCGCAGAGAACACAAGTCCACACTGAAGAACTCACTGAGAAACATTCCAGTAACACAACAACAGTCTATTGAAGAGTTTGAATTCTCAGGCACTTGTCATTCCCAGAAATACTACAGGGGTTACCCTGAAGGCACCTGCTGCAGTGTAACCTGAATTTACAACCAAGGCTTACACGAAGTAACAAAACTTCACTTTGGCATTCAGGGGAAAAATCCCGAAGGAGTACAATCAGAAACAAACACTCGAAGGTGTAGAGGCGAAACTGTTCAAGTATCTAACTAGTCACTGGCTCTGAGCATCGGCAGTCACCCGTAGGTGCAGATCCGAACTACTCAAGTCTCTAACCAATGTACTAGCTCTGAACATTCGGCCGAAGGCCTTCAGCTACAAAATGCGGAACGCCAAGTTGTAGCTCCTCTTGCGTGGTGACAGAACTAAGGACACAAACACGCAGAGAAAATGAGTTCCTGATCTGCACTTCCAAAATTGGGAAAGAACCCAAGGCAAAACGCCTTGAACTATTTTATACCTTCTACATCCTAACTAGCACTACACTGCACTACGCTACACGCCTGCACGGAACCACGCTACACTACACTCCGCGGAACCTGTGCTACGTCTCCTGCGCGACGGACTGCCGCGCACTAACTCCCTACCCTGCTAGTCTTCCGCTCGACTGCGCAGTCCCAACCGCTGCAATGCCGCGGACACCTCCACCTCGAGGGTGGACATGGTATCCCGCGCCTTCGATAGAAAAGCGTCGAGCTTCTTCGCTACCTTCCGCCGACTCCTGCTGTCGCCTGTCAACAACCCGGCTGCGCGAAGTTCAATCTCACGTAGTGTGAGTTTCTCCTACGCCGCCACTTCCCAGTGGGCGTAGCCCTTGAGACAGTGGGCGACACGCCTCGCCGTCTCCTCCTTCGTGCGATCTGCCTCTCGCCTGCGATCCTCTTCAATTACCACTAATTGCGATTCGGCCTCAGCACGCTGCGCTCTCAATTCGCCACACTCTGACTGTAGCCTGCGGATTAAATCCTCATCCGCCTGCCGTGCGAGCTGACACTCCGCCAACAAACGCGTCTGTCGCACGAGCTCTTCTGACAGAATCTGATTTTGAGTTTTCTCAGACATCAAATCCTGCGTGGTCTGCACCACATCCCTGGTGAGCTCTTCCACTCTATCCTTCAGCATCCTGTCGAGGGCGTGCGATTTCCTCTCAAGGTTGTACTGCCCCCATAAACAGGCATGCCTCTCCTTCAATTCCTTCAACTCCTGGTCCACCCTAGCTAGTAGCTTGCTGGTGTGGACTTTAGTGCGAGTCCGCCTGCGCACTAATTCGATGTAAGATCCCGGCTGAAGTGGATCGGCGTATTTATCGATTTTGCGATCCAAGTACCTCAGTAACGGAATCACCTGCTCAGAGAGCGCCGCCGCCGGCGCTCCAACAATTTCCTCCTCCTCCTCCTCGGTATCCCCCGCTCCCTACATTTCTTCGGTGGAGCCTCTGTCGTCATCATCCGAGTGGAGGATTTCAGTCGTCATTGATGGCGTTGGCGACTGTCCCGAGTGGGGCTGCACGTCGTCGACGTGTGCTGCCTGCGAAGGCACCGCTGCAGCCTCGTTGCTCTTCGCCAAAATGTCTAAGGCGGTGGCCGAATGTGGCCGTGCTACATCCCCGTCGCCCGCTTGTTGGTCTTCTACCGTATCCTCTCTACCGCCGACGTCCGCCACCGAAGGCGATCGAGCGGAGGGTGTCTGCGCGGGGTTTGATTGCGCATTGCGCACTGAAATTTTGTCCAGCGGACAGTCAATCCGCTCCTCCGTCAGTTGCTTCTCCCTCGATCGGTCCTGCGCGGGGGCTGTGCCTGGCCTGTGCACAGGCGCAAATGCCGGCGCCTTGTCCGCCGCAGGCGCAGCGCCGCGGACGTCCATCGCCAAAGGCGACATAGCCGGGGGCCGCTCGCCCGATGTCCCTTGGCCCTGAGGCCCTACCGCTGAAGGCGCATCTACCGGCGGATTACCCGCCGATGGTGCGGCCTCCGCACGCTCCCTGCTCGCATCTCCTCGGCCCGAAGGCCTTGGCGCCGAAGGCGCAAATCGCGGCGCGTTGTGCGCCGGAGGGTCTGGCCCCGAAGGCCGGTGTCTCGTAGGTGGATCTTCCGCCGGCTCCTTCCCCTTCCTACGTTGGAACGGGGGTGATTTTTGCATGTGCACAGGCGGCACGTGTGGAGGTGACCTGTGCACAGGCGAGCGCCTGTGCACAGGCGGACTGCTTCTTCCCACGCGTAGGCGTAGGTCCACGTCCGCTTGTGGTCGTCTGTCCGTCGAGGCTCGCCCGTCCGTCGAGGCTCGCCTATGCGCAGGCGGAACACCTGTCCGCAACGCACGTGGTAAGTCCGGAGGCCCTTGGCCTGTAGGCGGCCTCTCGTACGTCGAGGCTGCAGCGGGGTCCGTTGCTCCTGCAGACGTCTGCGCTCCCTCGTTCTTCTCCGGCGACGCACTTCCTTTCTCCGTCGCAATCGTCGCCTTGTTCGCGCTGCTGGCTTGTAACACAAGCCTGCGCGCCTTCTGCTTCGGCCGGCTGTAAGATTCGTACAACGGCCGCGGTCGAATGGGAGCCGTGGGTTCTTGATGCTGCTCCTCTTCGGACTCCTCTCTCCATCGCTGCTTCCGCGGCACTCTTGCTGCAGGAGTATTTCTCCCCTCGTCCCTCCGCCTTTACGGAGTAGAAGTCGGCGACTCCTGTGCATCAGTGTCGACCTCATTCTCCCGCACATACCTCCCGGGATGGTCGACGGACAACGGTGGAAAACGAGCAAGCTCCGCCGCGGTCAAACAATTTCGCTGTCGATAAAAATTGATGAGGAAAGGAGAGAGATGATTTAGAGTTCCCCCCTTCTCCTCAAAAGCGTGCTGTCGCATCACCCTGTGCAGGATGCTCGCCTAGTGAATTGGAGTTCCCTCGATGATGCACTCCACCAAAGAGACCTGCCACAATGTGATGTAGCCGGCGAGATGTGGCTGCAGTAATTGCAGCAGCGCCGTAGACAAAGTCCGGCGGAATGGATCCTTGTAATCGCGGGTCTTGTACCCATTCTTGGTAGACTTCCCCTTCTTGAACAGCTCCACAAATTGCGCCTCTTCCTGCTTGGTCACCTTGACGCTCTCACTATCGAAGAGGAGGTGCCCTGGCATGCCGGCACATCTCCCCAATGCCTGCGCCCAATCTTGGACCGTCCACCGATCGACATGCGGACGCAATCCGCGCGAAGGTGGTCCCTGTGGCTCTAGCCACTCGCGCACCATATCCACACAGATGTAGTTCCATCCCCATAGCAAGAAATCGAGCTTTCTTGCTATCAGGCGCTCCTCGAAAGCGCGCAGCCCGTTTTGTGGTAGTCGGAGCGGCAGCATCCGCAATCGGCCCAGTCTCGTCATTGCGTTCTTGGAGTTCGCCCGCTCGCTCATTCTCCTTCCGCTCCGCTCGAGCTCCTTTCTTCCCCGGCAAACTCAAATCTCCCGCAATTCCAAATCACGTGCACTCACTTCTCCCTCAATCACCAAGAAATCCTCTGCGCGGCGATGTCGAGAATGCTTAGCAGCCAGCAGGTGGACGCGCGCAGCTCGCACTAGAGAATGGAATCGCGAATTCAAGAATGGGACGCTCTCCGCCTCCCGGTCGAAGGTCATGGTCGGCTCTTGCTCGTGAAGGACGACGTGAAGGCGGATTTTCCGCCTTGCGCGGTACACTTGTTCGTACCGCTCCTCAACCAATCCTCCTCTGCCTCGGCGCGTGTGTCCGCATGTCGGACAAAAGTTCAACTCCCGCCTGCGCGCAGGCGGACTCCTCGGCGGACTCTCCGCCGGCGCGGAACTTCACCCGCCTGTGCGCAGGCGAATTCCGTCCGCGTCGATGCGCTGGCGCGGAAAGCGTTGACCGCGGTCAACCGACTCCGTCCAGACTGTCCGTTCCTTGTCTCTCCGTCGGCGCTCTCGCCGCCGCAACTCCGTCCGTCCGAGAGCGCATCCATCCGTCCCGTCCGTACAGTCCGTACGGTCCGTACGGATTTTACTATTCTGGCGGCTCCTTGCTCGTCCGCGGCGTTGCGCTGGCGCAGAAGGCGCCGTACAGTTTCTACCTCACAAGGCGCGTTTCTAGGGCCCAAGGCGGATTTCCCGCCGACGCCGAAGCGCCTGTGCACAGGCGCACGCCTGTGCGTAGGCGAACTTCGCGCCTACATCAAAACCCTATTTCGCCTGTGCGCAGGCGAACTTCCTTCGTCCGCGCATAGGACAAAACTTCTCCGCCTGTGCGCAGGCGAAGAGCTGAGTATCTTACAACCTTCATAACTCCCGGAGTCCTCATCCGTTGTTGGCGTTCTTGGGCTTGTTGAAATCAGCGCGTCGGGTTTTTTCCAACGAGACCCTAACTAAGTCAAGGCGTCCGGGGGTTGACCTAAATATGAAGGATTTCCCTACTGCCGCGGACGCAGCGCCGAAGGGAACCTAACTGCAGGGAGGGTGGTGCCCTTCCTTACTGCTGCACCCAACTTCTAGATTCTACGAGGTTCCTCGAGAATCTCTGAGATCTTCCGAATTCACTCTGTTTTGATGCACCGAAGGCTATTTACATTGCTGCCGGGGTACAGTTTTCCAAAAATGTTTTAATTTCCTCAAAATTACCAAAAGTGGGATACCACACTAACATATCTAGGGGAAAAGGCGTAGTCTACGCTTAGAATACCCACAATTGACCCAGAAGAATTGACACATCGCTTGAGCTCTCGCATTTTTCCAATCGACATCATCCTCACGCAAGAACTCCCATGCAGGTCTTGGATCATCACTACTTTTTCATTTTTATGTGCTTCCAATCCCTCTCATTGTCTCTCTTTGGTGGTCAAAACCATAAAAATTTTAGTGGTTGGCCATAATGAGAGATTTTCGAGCTCTATTTGCAAGAGGTGGGTCTATTCAACCCAGCTCATTCAATTTCTAGCATAGTACTATCACCTTCTCTCACCTCAAAGAGGTACGCTCGTACAGGAGAGATCTTAGACTAGCAGAATCTAAAAGCCTGATTTGCGGTAGATTTCAAGATAATCTTGTTCCTTTCTCTGGGTCTGCACCTCCCACGGATCCCTGATGCAGACGAATCAGTCTGCATCCTTGATCCAGACACGTGTAAGAAAACAGTGTCATGATATTTCTTGCAAGATATAAAATACTTTCACGAGCAGGAGAGACGTATTTGGTGCAATCTCCGTGTGATTTTAATTCAATTCCCGAATATCTATTCCGAACACCGTTTTTGATTATAAAAATCTTTATCTTTCATAATATTTTATAAATACTGATTGCCTAGACTAGCTCTACATCAATAAGATCTTACGTCAAATATTTTTACGTTTTTTCATCGCTAATTTTCAAAATCAAACAAATCAAATTATACAATCATAATAAATTTTTTTAATATTTTTGAGAAATATGCAATAGCAATCATGATTTTCATTGAAAAAAATAGTCGTTTAAATTATTTGTAGTTTCTATGATCAATTTTCAGAAAATTTGTAAAGCACTAGAAGTGAAATTCTAACACTCCACCTTGGGATCCGCAGTCCCATGCTTTCTTCGACTGAGCTGTTCTAGTTATTTTAAAAACCCTTTTTTTTATCGAATTAAATTATATATTTTGATAAAAAAAACATTGAAAAAATGACTAGAAAACATTTCAAATTTAAGTCTTAATTTCTAAAATGATAATAATTAATATTAAAGTTTTGCCTACTAACATCAAAGGTTCTGAGAATCCGATCTATATAAAAAACCATAAATTTTCATAACTTTACATCAATTTTGGATAATGGTTAATTTGATTGTCCAAAAACCTTAAGCATAAACAAGTACACAACAATCTGAACTATGATATAGAATGCATTGCAAGGTGTCAGTTGATTCTCGCTGCTTGTAACGTTTTAGCACAACGATGGACTTAAGTCAATTTTTGACTTGTATGCGAAATTAAAACGGCAAGTTGGATGCTTGATTGATGTGTTTCTGTGCGAAAGCCAAAAAAATCCATAAAAATCAGATATTTTGAAAAGTCTTATCATATCAATCTTCATGTGCATGTTGCTGCAATTTCTGATGTTGATCCTCAAGTTGGTCTGTGTCGTTTCGAAGTTCTTTCAGTAGGAACATAGAGGTACGAAATATACGTAAGAAAGTAGAGGTAGACTTTTATAATGTCCTTCGGTACAAGTAGGAATGTTCCATCCTAGTTCCAACAATAGGGTTGTTGGAAGTAGGATGGGACATTCCTACCTACATGAACCATTCTTGCTATGTCAGCTGCCTATTGTTCAACCACGTTAAACACACGTAAAAGTATAGACCTTACAATACATGTTTTCTCACTCTAGTTCTAGCAGCACATCAGTCGGTTACCTGTCAAAATAATTTCTCTTCGGTATTATGAGGTTAAGTTTCTTATATCCAATGTTTAAACAATTCATTCCGGGATTTATGCACCGACGAAAGCTACTTTTTAACAGCGTAAAAGTGGGATGAAGGTGAGCTCATGTAAACCGCTAGTATTCTTTTTCTAAGACAAGCAAGTCGTAGTCCTCTTACAAATACCGCACGCCAACAAACAAATTCCTGGAATCGTACTTCTTACGAGTGTACTTATCTTCCTGCCAGAAAATCGATAACTTGTCTTCATGCTGAAAAAAAAGCATGAAGACAAAAACACATATGCATGACAGGCAGCCCAGTCTACAAGTCGTGATATTCTGTTTCTCATAATCCTGTCGCTGGATTCCCCACCAAGTGACTGTGAAAACAGTCATTACTCTTAAGTCTTAGAGAAGTCAAATGACCTTTGGACTTCAGTGAAACGAAGCAATAATTGCGCAATTTAACAGCTGAACTGCACAGGTAGAAGAATCTCAATGTTTTAGGGGCATGTTCGTGGTTGTGGACCACGCTCTCAGAGAGGAACCAGGACGAGGACACTGCATGGATTCCTAGCAACAAGCCAGCTGGGGTTTATGCACAGGTCGGCTCAAATATGTCTCTACAAAACCAGGCTATTCGAGCTGCGGGTTTGGGCTGAGCCACGCCTGGTCGTCGTATACCATAAACCTCAATGAAGAGAAGCCTTGGGTTATATAACAGAAACACGAGGAAGTGATTCCGAGGAACTGTATATCGAGAGTAGTCGGATCGCCTGACGGTGCTAGAGAGGGAGGGAGAGCGATAGAAGGAAATTGAGTTCAGGATGGGTCGCCCTGGCGGACTGGCAATCGTTCTCCTCGTGGCTCGACAGCTCGCTGTGATTTACGGGGCTCCTCTGAAAACGACATTCGAAGGATGCAGGAGAGGTTCCTTATCAGGGGTTGATTATGATTGTTGTCCGTCGGAGTACAGGGGGCCGATTCTGGACTTCGAGCTGAAGTATAACGCTTCCGCACCTGTTCGAATCCGGAGGGCTATGGATTGTTTAGACGAGGATGAGGCGTCGGAGTACGGGGAGAAACTGAGGAAGGGGATCTCGCTGATGAAGGCTTTGCCGGCGGATGACCCTCGCTCGTTCGCTCAGCAGGCTAGGCTTCACTGCGCTTATGCTACAGGTTCCTTCGTCACGGGTTCAGAGGGTTTCGATATTCACTTCTCCTGGTTCTTCCACCCCTGGCATCGCTGGTTCCTCTACTTCCACGAGCGGATTCTGCAGACATTGCTCGGCGATCCCACTTTCACTATTTACTTCTGGCATTGGGATCATGACGGCGAAGCCATCATAGGCCGCAACAAATGTTCAAAGTCTGGCATGTATTTCCCTGCCATTTATGCGGACCCGGATTCCCCCCTCTTCCATGCGGCTCGCTCGCTGAGACCTGAATTCCCAGCTTTGCCGGTAGACTTGGGACTTACAGGGGCCGAATCGATGGATGTTCCTTACAGGCCAAAAGACTTGCTTCTGGCTAGAAATGTAGCAGTTATGCACGACGTAATGGTGATCAAATCCAACACCAGCCGAATTTTTTTGGGAAGGGATCTCAGAGCCGGGGGCAAGCGTGTTTTACCATATGAAGGAGGCGGCTCATTGGAGGTCACGGGTCACGCCAGTATCCATTGGTGGGTCGGCGGGGACTTACGTACGCCTCCGACAGCTGGAAAGGATCCTGTATTTTACGCGCACCATGGGAACATTGACAGGTTGTGGAAACTGTGGCCCCTCGGAGGTCAGGGCAGGGCCAATCCCACAGACCCGGATTTTCTGGACGCAGAGTTCCTGTTCTATGACGAGACGAAGAACGTGGTCAGAGTGAAGGTGAGGGACGCCATGGACACTCGCGCCCTGGGCTACGTATACGAATTCGAGGAGAGGAACGAAGCGTGGTGGAATTATCAGTCGACTTGGAACAGCTGGTTGAAGCCCGTGACACATGGACCTGATACGACGACGGAGCGATCTCAAGGTGACCCCACATCCTGAGCCAGCTACCGGCCTACAGAGAATCAAGCACGTGGCGAGTATGCATATCGTTCTTTCACGGCGCACTCTTACTCGCTCGAGTTCTCATCGGGAATGGAGCTCCGTCCAACACCTCATCAGTTGATGTTGAGTTCCCACACGCTTCCTTTCATGCATCGAATGAGTTTATTCTCTGATTTGTAGAAATAGATATTTATTGTATTCCTCGAATTAATCACTCTTCTTTGTTGGTATTGTACATTCCTAGATAGAGTATTCTGAACAATCTCTAAATTATTTTTGAAACAATATAGATGAAAATGTCACATTTAACTTGAATTTTAAAACATTTGTTTCATAAAATTTCAAACATTCTATGAAATAAATAAGTAATGACAAGAAATGAAAATCAATTATATATCTATTGACTGCGATCGTTAGCAAATGTATGAACTTAAACTCTATCAAGCAAAACCTCTAGTTGAAATTTTCGAATTCTGACTTTATAAAGTGATAAAATCATCCATATTTAGGTCTGAGGAATGTTGATCTTTGTTTGTTTGCTGGCGGCGCTGGCAGTAGGAGCGGAAATAGTATCATTTTCCAAACGGGGAGGAGGTTGACTGGAAATTCAGATCAAATGTAAGTTACAGTGGTTCCTGCATATGGCGAGAGTTACTGGTTGCGGTGTAAGTTGAATAAGTGTCGTTCAAATTATGCAGGACATGGACCTCTTCATGAACAGAACAAATCGATAATATATAATATATGATATAGACGACCAGGTGACCAAGCACTTACTTCTGCAGCCTCAGGCTGGTTTGGCCCTCCACGTAGACAAGGAATCCGAAACGGCTTTGCTAGCACAAGATTCTCAGATATTGTAACGTGGAAAGCTGAAACTAACAATCTCGTTCCCCGAAAAAAACCCATCTGATTCAGACAAATGTTGTACTTTTGTAGTGTCATAAAATTTGTTATATTAATTGTGACAACTGGCATGAGTACAATAATGAAAGAAATACAACCTAGCTTTGATAATGTCACATTTGTTAAAAGAACACATTGATATTGTCGCCTAAAAGTTTGAAATTGATTTTTCTGGTGTAGTATTCCCTCGTTGTTATCACCCTTGATAATATCACAATTTTTTTCCAAAATTCATAATGTAAATGTGATAATATCAAATATAGATAGATTGTATGTGACAGTTGGACGGAAAGATTGTAATAACAAAAAGATCAAAAGCCGGACCTGTGATAAATGAAATGCTATTCAGAGCATCATAAACCGCCCCCTTGAACAATGTTGATGATTCAAAATTTCAATTTCGCGACCATTTGCTGGTGGATCAACATTGTGTCTTTCCGACTATCTAACGATGAACCCTCACATTGCATTACATAATCGTAAAAAGTTGTCATTGCTTAGATACTTGATTTGATACATTTTGTTATTGTTTCAATTTTACACAAAATGGTTAGGAATGGAAAAAATTCATGACAAATTTATTAGAATCGGTGTTGGATATTGACATCACTAAAACAACGTGGCATTAG
The DNA here is from genome assembly GCA_037833965.1 of Marchantia polymorpha subsp. ruderalis. Classification (NCBI taxonomy): domain Eukaryota; kingdom Viridiplantae; phylum Streptophyta; class Marchantiopsida; order Marchantiales; family Marchantiaceae; genus Marchantia; species Marchantia polymorpha. The sequence goes on from AP031357.1 coordinate 4,964,469, forward strand.
AAATTTCTTTGTTTGTAGTCAAAATTCTCTACCGGATCTCAATGACACATTATGATAAGTTGTCATTCACAGTTTTGAATTACATTCAAAAACTTTGAAATTTTTCTTTTATTTTTTTGTTTTTTATATTGTAATTTTGATTTTTTATCTATTTTTTTACAATATCACATCATGCACAAATCTTCAAAGGTGACATTATAAAAAATATAAAAAATATCACATTATGATGAAACGGAACGTGTAATATTATCATGGCCATAAAATATTTGCGTACTTTGTCTGAATTGAAGTCACTCATTAGATTTCCAATTTTTCTCTCTCAAGTGTTTTCCAAGAGTTCGTGGGCCAGTCCTGGACCTTTCTGATCACCGTCGCAGAGCAACTCTGGCTGCTTAGTTATTTTCCGCGCTTGAGATTCATTTCGTATGGTTCTTCACTGTCGAATCTATGCATATCGCCAGTCAGCTCTCTCAGAAAGTTCTGCGTCAAGCAATTGCGCCTGACCACGATCAGAGCACCCTTCCGATCACCGTGAAGTGCTGCATGAAGAAACTCCGCCCAATATCTTGCCTCCGGATTGAAATTTGTCCAGAGACTCTCATTTGCTTCACATAGCCTGAAGGACTCAAAAGAAACGGCCAGATGGGACGCTGTTCTAGGGCTCGGAGGTTGTCAGAGCAGGGTAGCAATATATGCTTTCCGTCGAACCTGTCGTCTATGGAAGGTCACTAGTAGTGTTGTCACGTGCGGACTCTTCTCCGGCATTTCTGTACTGACAAGAAAAAAGTGTTTGACGAGATGTGTCCGAGTAATCTTTTGTACATCTGTCACATCATCCTTGAGACATTTAATGTAGATTTCTTTGTCAAACCCATCATTCTTCGGCGATGCTTGTGTGGGAGGAGGAGGACAACATGAGGGAGAATACTGTCACTCTGGGGATTGCAGGCGATGAAGCGCAGCAACGGCTTCAGCTCGTCCTGAAACATTGGTAGATGGTAGTCGCCTTGTTATGTTTGTAGCTTGTAGGGGCTGAAAACGAAGGCGTGTCTGGAAGTCTGGTTTGTGCTGCGAAACAAGAGATATCGGCCAGCTGAGTCCCACATAGAAATCTCCCTGTCCTCATCGTCTTGAAGCATCTCCATCTCCACTCCCTTCGTCGTCACTCCATCGTCCGAGAAGAGAGACTTGACACCGGCCTTGGCACTCTCATGATGGATTCAGACATGCTCCCTTTCGAAATCGTTTGCATCACCGATATTGTCAACTTGGACTTTCCTGATTGCAGCAATCCTCCTTTTCAGAATAGCCTCCATGTACTCAAAGTATTGTCTTCTCTTATGAAATCTGTAAACCTCAAATTTCCTAGAATACTGAGTGCGTAAGAGTAGACCCTAAATAACGCAGAGCCAGAACTCTGCCGATCCTGCGACAGATCTTCTTGCCCCTGCGGCGTTTGATTGTCGGTCATGAATAATCAATCTTGAAATTGCCCACAATTAGAATTTTGCATCACCCAAACAACGAACAATACCATGAACAAGATCTCAGATTGGAATGCGGAGATAACGCAGAAGCGGAGGTCTAAAATTATTTTAGACGCATCCCATTTGCACTGATCTCTACTCGCCGTACAAGATCTCATGCATGAATCATTGTGAATATAAAATAACCCTTCAGACAATATTCAATACCTTGTCCTTGCAATAAGTCTACTTCGTGCGGCCGTGTGTAACTCATCTACATGTGAATGTTCGAAAATCGGATGTTTCTTCCATCTTTCTGTTACTCTTATGCGTGGGGCACTCAACTCAATATCGGCGAGTGCCGAACTGATCCAAGGTGTGAGGAAAATATCCCACGCTCTTGTGTATGAAGGGACCTGATGTATCAGACATTATCCGACAGCGACCCTGACGCTCGATGGCGTCATCGACCCAAAGTAGCCTCGTGATATCTTCTGTGCTCATCCATTCTACTGCGACCTTACCAATCGTATGTAATAGGCAGTGTGGGACACGTCTCCGTTAACTTCTCTTCGTTTACGCTTGAAATTCACAAATAGGGACACAGGAATCTCATCTCTGTGATATAGCATCGTATGAGCGATCAGAGACGGGCAAATAAAACCCATCTAATTATAGAGAGAATAGTCGCAGGTGACAAAACGGGAACACATATAACGGTTATATATGTCAGAGATAGAGGTTATATTAAAATGTGTCTCTCTGAGCCTGTCGTTCGTGACACTCCGTCCTTCGAACTTGACAATGACTTTCACGCAGATCGGAAATTGTTTAATCGGCAATCTTGTTTAAAAGTGCATTTTCTCTTTATTTCACTTTTGTAACAATATTTATTGAAAAACTTAACATTAAGTTCGGTTTAACACATATTTAAAAAGTGCCTAAGATTTAATTGGCCGTAGAACCAGCAACCTTCTGGATTCTCCTTCAGAATTACAGCAGCCAGAGGGTCTCATGCATCACTCTGACCTCACCAAACTACTCCGACTCCACTAGGGCCTTCTATCCTGACTCTGTTTCTAATCAGCATTCTCTCTATTGATTTATCGAGTTCCTCACGTGTGCATGTGACATTTCGAGGTCTGTGGATAATAATTGGCGTGAGATGTGATACACTATTACACAGAATCTCCAGATTCTCAAGCAGACCTGAATGGCTACAGCAGCTTCTGATGTTTGTCATAAAGGTGGTGACCAGCAGCTTCATACGCTAATGAAGTTATCAAAACGAATGTGGATCGACGATCAAACCCCTCTCGGTGTGCATGTCCTGTCGGTAGATCCCAGCATCGCGTGCGTTGAATTCTGCGATCACCTGCGCTTGCTCCATTGCCTCCGTGCATGCATATCTTCCCTGCTGAGAGACCCAAAAGATTCTCCGTTGGCGGACGATCCAAAGAGTGCGAGATTTGGAAGTTCTCCGTGTAGAGCTCCCCTCCATTTCCCTTCGATTCTAACATTTTCTATCTTACTTCTTGCTCTGCTCCTAATTGTTCATACTATTTGCCCTTCTTCATCACATGACTTTCTTCGATCGTGAAGAGTCAATTCTGGTCGTTTAATCTCCGCAACCGGCCAGATTCATTCGCACTAATATTTTAGTTGTTCCGATTTGATCGGCAGGCATCAGAAGTAAGAGTATCTCCCCTACAGCTCGGTGTCGAAACCACAGCATTTATAGGTGCAACGCAAGCCCACGAGCAAGATCATCTTCTCACGCCCTTTTGTTCACAAGGGCCCTGCTAGAGCTCTTCCTGAAAATCAAGAAATCAGATAATGGCGTAATTTGACAAGTTTTTCAGTGTGCGAAGACCGCCTGACAGGCCATATCCACATTCGTATGGAGGCTTTCCCTACCTCCCAGCTCAACGCTTGGCACCTGCGGGAAAGACATTACTTTCTCTTGAGTTGGACGCTTTGAGATCACTAGATCGATAGTGCAAAATAGTAACTTCAGACCTTACATATGTCTGAAGTTACATAACAAGTGAACATCAAGCTAATTGCTCTTCTGAGAAGGAGCAATGGAAAAGGACAGGGCACGAGTATGAATGATGGATTCTCGCGGAGGTCGCCGGTGGGGGATATAGTTTCATTAGTTCAAATTCACGATTTAATCTCTTGAGCTCTTTCAGTCTTCTATCGCGATGCGACTCAAGTCATTTGGGTTTTGATGCATGCATCATGCAAGCCTAGATTTGTACTCTTATAACATCAGCAGGGATTTGGTTAAACATCTAGAAATCTCATCGTATCAAGCATAAAACTACGGATCATGTTACGAGAATCATCTTTACCTAATGGAGAGATACATCAAGATGTGAAGACTTTGTGAGGATTGGAGTTGCCGTCGTAATGATCAAGTCAAGAGCCGTGGCAAGGGTATGGATGGTCTGGGTAACGGATCAGACCATTGCAATTCTGATGAAGAAGATTCTTGTGTCAATTATCTCGATGTTCACATGTTATGCCGCTTATTCAACGAATTTCATTCTCCAGCTGCGCGAAGTTTGTGTCGCGTCCACTTCGAATTCTTTCCTAATTCACAGGCAAACTTGGGCATCTGCATATACGCTTCCGGTCGTCTTTCTTTAACGTGATGTTTCCTTTAAACTTAGGAAAGACTGCATCAACATTGAGTTCATTTCTCATTTTCTCGACATGTGGACTGTCTCTTTTCGCAGGACCAAGTCTCTGATCTCTCGATGCCACAGTTTCGCCAGACGTCTAGATCCAGAGGACGATCTCACTGGATAGAGTGAATGTCTGATGCAAATGCATGCAATCCGTTGAACAAAGCTGGTGCCTCCAAAAAAAAATTACTCTATGAGTGGAAAAACTTACTGGCCGTTTATCATAATGACAAATTCAATCTGAGACAATCTTTATCAAATGGATAAAATTAGCAAAATTAGACATGTATGAAAATTTCTTTATCAATGTGTTTTCTCTATCAATATGTTTAGTCTCTATGAAGCAAGTATGCATAGATAAAATAAATATCATGCGAAGATGTTATTAAATCATTAAGCCAATGGAATGCTCAGATATTAAAATGCTTGAATTCTTCACATGACGTAAAATTAATAATCTGCATGAAGTAAATCGAATCTACTCTATGAACATATGCTGTGATAAGAACTCAAGATATTTGACATAATGAATAAATTGTTACAAATATAGTGTTTTTTTTAAGAGGAATTATCATGAAACTAAAAATTAAAAAACTAAAAATGTTGAGGACTAAATTTCAACTATTGCGAGGCAAACATGAAAACTGAAGAAATGAAAGAATTTAACTATTGAGACAAAGTTAAAATAAATTTTCTCCATATCCTTCACAGTACGAAATTATTTTCAAATACTAATCATGTTAAAGTTGCATCTTGGCATTTTTAAGATATAAAACCTTGAAATGTAGTTAAAAAGATCTACAAGACGTTAGGGTTTAGGGTTAAATAAACTAAAAATGTTGAGGACTGAATTTCAACTATTGCGAGGCAAACATGAAAACTGAAGAAATGAAAGAATTTAAGTATTGAGACAAAGTTAAAATAAATATTCTTCATATCCTTCATAGTACGAAATTATTTTCAAATACTAATCATGTTAAAGTTGCATCTTGGCATTTTTAAGATATAAAACCTTGAAATGTAGTTAAAAAGATCTACAGGACGTTCTTGATTAATATTTTTTGTATGAACTTAGATAAATAATTTTAATAAATAATTTATTTATATATTCATACGTTTAAAAAAAGATTGTGGGTTTAAAATTTCTATTTATATTTATTGGCTATGCAACATAAAAAATAATATTCAAGGAAAAGTTATTATTGAAAATGCAAAAAATTATTTTGCCAAATTATCACCACACGAAATTCAAAGAAATTAAATCAGGTAAAAAAAAGGTTTAAAATGAGTTGTTGCGGATTGCACTTCACATAATACTTGGAATAGAGCTCGAAGTGAAAAAATTGAAAAGAATAACATTTGAAATGAACAAATTGGAAGTAATATTGATAACTAGGATAGTAGTTACAACTAGTGAAAGAAAATATTTTGAAACTCTATTTATGATGCTAGGAAGGTATCGAAGAATCCTGAAGTTAGAAAGAGTCAGCGCGTCCAAAGTTGAAACAATGGTAACTCCTTTGAAGCTGGATAGTTGGCATCGACTCCGCACGACTACAGTATTTGCGTTGTACAGACATTTGAAAAGTTGACACTGAACTTGAAGTTGGAAAGTTGACACCGCATCTACAGTTGAAAAGATTGTCACCGCCTTCACAACGTCACTGCTATTGTATGTACGTGACATAGATTTAAATATAATAAACAGAAATAGTCACATTGTTTCAAAATATTCAAGTAGCTTTATCCTAATGCTTAAACTCTTAAATTTTTTTTATACAGTTTAAGCACTCAATAACATGTTTCTCTAACTTGAAGATGAATATTTTTTCAATATATTACTTGATATATATAAAAAAATTAACAATTAAAAAATTAACAATTTTAATTATAGCTCTTAAATTAATCAAAACATTTGAAAAAAATTATGCTTTGATAACATCAAATAAAACAAACTTGTTTTGTAAAAATTTTTTAAATAAATGTTTTTTATTTTGATATATTTCTTGTGTCATATATTATTGATTGGGTAAAATAATAAATTTTTTTTATCAAAGATCAAATGCAATATAATTATACATGTACAGTTTGATTTCAAATTGAAATAATTTATAAAAAAAATGTTTGATAAAATATATGTATGAATTTTGTTTGTTTCAAATTTTATTTAGATTTTACTATGATTCACATGTATCACAAGAAAAGTTGAAAATGAAATACACACAGGTAAGCCTCGGCAAGGTAAGGTGAAAAGTAACCGGGTTAGCCATGGGGCTCTACCTTTACCCAACCTTTTACATTACACGTAGCACTATGGTCTACCTTTACCCTTTACCTCTACCTCAGGGTAATTACCCGGTTACCGGCCAATTGTTACGCCTCATGCGAAAGACTCTTTAACTTCCTTGGCTTTTGATACCGCAGATTGAGTCAGGGCTTACTGTCAGTCCAGTCTTGAAGTTTCAAACTCACTTCCTAATCTCATCTCCAAATCATGTGTTTTTTTACCATTCTCGCAAGGTAATGTATAGCGATAATTCAAAGGGATTCAAATGAGGTTGTTTTCTCTCTGGGAATCAGAAATGTGTGAGTAATGTATTTAGATGCTTGTTACGTGATCAAAGTAGCTCATGTAATCAGCAGTCAAGAAAGAGCAAAAACTTTGACATGTTCTTGAATTCTCCTCCAAGTTCGAGCCTATCGGCTCCACAACCATGCTACCCTTCGTACGGGAAAAATCTTCCACTTCTCCCATTCCTGCATCATCAACCTCTGATCTCATATGAGCACAAATTATTGTGGCTAGAATTCCAATTAGATTCAAGGAAACTACAAGACCGAAACTAAAATTTGGTCTGTTCAAATTGCAGGTTGTCCAACATTGTGGTTCTCACTGGCGATCCATCACATCCAGCCTTGACATGTCTGCTTAGGATGCTTCAGAATGCGATGAGAACGTACAAGGAAAAGAACGAGATCGATTCTTTCGTGTGATGAGAATGGATCGATTCATGCACTTCCTCCTCCTCTTCTTCTTCTTCTTCTTTGATCATTCTTCGGCATAAGATCATGCTTTCTCGATGGATCATCTTCAAATGGGCACGACACCAGAACTGAGTCCAAAACCAACGTGGTCAAACTGCGTCCAGTCCACTTTGTCCATTCCAACGAACGTGGTAGATCGCGGTCTTCAACTCTGAAGAAGAGACTAATAGTGCGAACGAGCCATCGGTAACACAATGACGAGACCGGAGAATATTAACCACACTTCGAGGGTACATGAGTAACTGCACCCAACCTAACTGCAGTGAAGTTCAGTCTCCTATCCGTGACAAAAATAGAATAATAATACAAATACTCCCTTAGAGTTATCTCTGCAGAAGAATGTTTCGCGTTTTTTTTTTTGCGGGATACTCGGTAATTACCGGGTAACCCGTGAGGCTCTACCTTTACCCTACCTTTACCTTACTCTATAGCCAGACATATTAACTTTACCCTTACCTTTTACACTTATACCGGGTAACCCTAAAGGGTTACTTTACCTTGCCGAGGGTTACACACAAGCAATACAAACATTCAGAGTTGATATTGGACGTACACAATTCATACCTACAACTCAACATTAAACTAAAAAATATATGAAAATGTGTCACATACACTATAAGCCAGTTTTCTTTTATAATGTCTGTCTAATAAGTCAAATGAACTGTAATTAAACCAGTCTGAAATAAATCCAACTAAATTATATTCATAATTAATTTTATGTCAATAATTCTAAAAAAAGAACCAATTTTTTTAATCTAAAATAAGCCAACTTTTCTAATTAATATTTTATTCATTTTTGCAAATGAAGCTTGATAAATTACATAAATTATAACATATAAACTATTATCATAAATTATTTATCTAGGTTACACAATATATGAAAGGTTTTTAACTCATGATTTAAAAAAACTAATCATCATAAATGTGTGAAAAATAATACAGTTTCAAAAAAATTCATCTACTCTAAAATTCAATATAAGCTTAAAATTCTGTTGATTTTATATCTGATTATACTAGTTTAATACATTTCAAACCATGATAGATTAAATCTTCTAAATAATCAGTATAAAGATTTATATGTGTTAGGTTATAATTCACGGTTGTTTAACCATTAAAGATTCAATCTACTGACAAGTTAGAATTTAATCAATTGGCTGGCTATAACTAGAACTTGCTTGTCCCCTGTTTTAGTTTTTTATTATCTCAAATATTTTCATAGAATAAAAAATAATATTTTTAATTATTATTGAATCATTTTTATGACACTAATGTAACATTTGATATGTTATTTTATGTTAAAACTACAGTTGAGCACTAAAAATCTTAAACCAAGTATGAAACTTGTTGTAATAGTAGAAATAATATGTAGAACATTTCATCTCATTTTTTTAGCTAGAAATAGTTTTTGTAATTGAAGATATAAATTTACGTTTGAAATTTTTTTGGAAAATTATAGCTTATAAACACTACGTTCATCCTCTAGAGAATAATATTTTTTTATGTTATTGTTTCACTCAGTATTTCCTATGCAAGTCATCTTGAAGTCTTTAATAAAAGGTTCTACATCTTCATTTCACTTCCATAAAACAACAAAAATTTCTAATTTCTAACTATTTTGTTTCTTTCTATTGAAATTTTATATAAAACTTCATAATACAATATAAACTTCATCGCTGAGTAGTGTATCAATGACAACATAGAAGACATTGTCTGCTTCATTATAATCATAGTCTGTCTTCTTCCAAACACACGATGAATTATACTCTCATCAAGATCTTCTCTACTATATGAATGATGATTAGCATCTTCAGTTTGAGGTTGAACTAGTTGAGTTCAACTTTTTTCATTTCCGCACAAAGCTTGTCATCCAAATCTTTCACAAGTGATTCAAGAAATATCTTTACACTGGTGCAATTGTGTCCTACTTGTCGTTTGATCACTCCACAATTTTCACAATACGTCGCGTTTCAAAAATCATCTGAAGAATAAGGTCCCAAATGAAGTTTCAACTTTCTTTAGCTTCTTTGGTTTCTCAAATCTCCAATCCTTGTTGTGTAGAGAGAAATCAACAACCATTAAAATCACATTTCACAATAAAAGCACATTTCACGTTTCAATTTTGGAAATTGACTTGCTAATATTTCTTCAAATTCTATCTTGAAATCCCTTATGTTGGAATCCAGGTACATTATAACATCCAAGCATTGAGATACTTTGGCCAATCTAGTATTTCAACTAAGTTGTTCATTCACTTTTCCATGAGGTTGTTAACACTCAAAATGTCTCTCCCAAAATGCTATCTAAATGATCAAAAACCGCAAAAAGCTAAATCACAAAATTTTGCGTTCAAAACCTTTTTTTTTAACCTTCTAAACTTTAGAAGAACATAACTTTTTCTTCCAACGTGATTTTTCAATAAAATTCTCATCATTACCTAGTTTAGCTTTCAATCTACAATCTTATAAAGAATCAAAATGTTTGAAAAAAAAATAACTAATTAACTCTCCACACATTTTACTTGAAGCTAACCTTTGATATCCATCAAAACCCACTTAAACATCTGACATTCATTAATTTGGCCATATATTATATTTGGATTTGAAATAAACGGTAAAACATATTTTGTTGTTCACTCTATAAATAATACTCAAAAATACCTTCAAAACAAAATTTTTAGTCTCAAATTCAATCTCTTTCCAAAACCACGTGTTTAGATGAATAAATGTACAAAATAACTTCAAAAGTATCATAAAAGATCACTTAATTACATTCAAGCACGTCTTTGCTCTTTTTCAAGATTAACATTAATGTCTTCTCTCGGATCTTCTCTCGGATAAGAAACTAAATCCAAAACATATTTTTTCTAGATTTCAATACTTGCAACAAAATTAGAAATGTAACCTCCAGTTTGAATCTCATTTAGATTTATCTGATATGACTTTGTGAAAGCTCATCATGATTTTAGAAGGTAAAAATTTCTAACTTCGTGTTTTAAATACAATCTCACACAAACTCCTCATTTTTCATTCAATTGTGCTTTCTTCTCCGAGAGGTGTGTACTTAGGCAAATCAAAACCTTCAACTTTAAGATACATATAAGTATATATATTTATACTAGTTCTGGTGAGAGAATAATTTTATTACATTCTACTCTCATGACACATAGGACAAACCTACCAACAACAATTAGTAAACTTACTAAAGATTCATAAATAACTTTCAGATTTTTTTTCATTAAAAAAATGTAACAAAAATTATACAATATATACCTATACAAGTTTTCAAATTTATTATGACACACTTTTTTATTTAGAAAAATCAATTCTAATTATAAGAAAAGCAAAACTAAATCACTAATTATATAGATATGATATAAGTTGAACAAGACTCATGATTCAAATAAAATAGTGTTTGAGATTGCAAGTACAATGTTAGTGAAATAGCTGAAAAAATGTGTGAAACAAACAGAAGATTTTTAGTCAAATCTTAAAAGGATTTGACTAAATATCTAAAACCAAAGAGTATATTCTTTCATAAATATTTTTTGGATTGATATGGTTAAGTCTAATTTCCCTGACCATAATTGCAAAAGCAAAAAAAAGCATAAATTGTATCAGTTTTGTTTCAATCAATCACAAACAATGAGTTTTGCAAAAGGTATTGCTTATAAAGAAATTCAAGTCAAAATACTATTGTGTATAACTGAAAGCTTTAGACAAAGTTTGTGTATTTATTTTCCAATATCATGTGAACATGTATACAATAGTATCTATACTAGCTACTTGTTTTGTATTACTATCAAAATGCATCTTTTGATGCCAAAAACATCAACAAAAAATTCTTCACAACACAAAACACAAGATTCTTCAAAATTTGCACAACATAATCATTTATGTCGTTTTGAGTTAAATTAATCTTGATTCTTGTTTTTAAGGAAAATTATGGGTACTTATCCGAGAGATTAATGTTCAAATATAGAATAAATAGTGTAACTCAAACTTATATTGATTAATGAACTTTTCAAACTTGCTTGTGAGGTTTTTTTGTAATTCTCTATTTATACTATTTTAAAAAATATCCATAGTAACACATGGTAATTTTCATCTAACTAATTCTACAGAGATAGAACATGGTAGGTTTTACTTATTTTCATTACGTGACAACATGACATTGGCCTCTCCGAACCTTCTAGAAGCATACTTTTACCTAGGTTGAGGTGACAACATGTCATTTGAGAAGTTCAAATAGATTGTGCACTTGTCACTGGTCAACTTAAAATTAATCCAACCTATAAAATTTCCATTATTTAGTCAAATAAGTCAAAACTAACATGTAATCAAAGTCTTCTCTATTTTAAATCTAGAATTTAAAAAAATTTAAATAAAATAGCATTGCTCATTGAAATATTTTAGAATTACCCTAATTATTCCGTTAAATATAAACATCATGGCAAAACTTAATCATAATTAGCTAAATTTAGTGTGACTAAGCTAACCATGTTAAACACTTTGGCTATTTTCACTACATATACTATTTCACACATATAACATCCAATTTTACAGCATAGAGTTTGAAGAAGCTGATGTATTAGTTTTGAAAATAAAGATAGCCTGTAAATTTGCCTTGTAGTTTTATTCATCCCACAAACAAAAACTGATATTGAAAAAATGAAATGATTGAAAACTAATGAAAAGAGCAAAATACAAATCCAATTTATTGTTAAGGATTAGATGATGGAAGTATACAAGGTAAAAATTTAGATTGATCTCGGAGCAACTAAAGAATTTCTGTCACAAAGTGTTGTCATGATGGTTGAGTGAAAAAGTGGAATTGTTAAATGGGCAAATTGAAATGATGAAGCCACTACCATCGAATGTAAAATTATCCAAGATACAAGGAGAGCATTGAATGAAAAATAATTTGCTTAGCTTCATTAAATGTCATGCTTGGAATATCATGTATCTTTTTTGAGATATGTAAGATATATTGGAATCAAAAGTAAAATTTACATCATGGAATACTTGAACAACATTTCAATGGAGTATGAATATGTTTTAGGGTAGGAACTTCAAAGTTTGAAGGAACATCAAAGTTTAATCGTATGTTCATTTTATTTTATTTTGAGTTTGAAACATGATGTTGAAATGTCATACAAGTTGAAACTTATGTTACATATGAAACTACAAGCAGTATGTTAGGTATCACGATTGTAGAAACATGTATCACGATCAAACCAATTCATAAACTAAGTAGCATCATCTCCTCTTTCAACCTTCATAAATTATCATGAGGAATTTGAGGTAGACAAGATACTCAAGAAATATATTTAAGATCATAAATATCTCAAAATAGAATATATGATTAAGTGTATAATAAATCTATAAAATAAAGCAAATTGAAAACAAGAATTAGCAAATATACCTTTGATAGTTCAGAAATTTGAACGTATGTTCAAAAAATATGTTGAATCTTAAAGTAAAAGATGTTCGTAACTATTTTTAGTTAGTTAGGACTAAAGTACAAGTTAATCAAGATAAAATTATGATTAAATTATAATATAATATTTATATTTTTCATGTTAGCAATCTTTTTGTTTGGTAGGTAATGATTAAATGTGCTAGTTAGTGTGTTAGTTGAGAGCAACATGTTAGCAATCATTGTTCCCATTAAATATATCCGCCATGTTATCAATCCATTGAAAATGAATTGGATGATGGAGAAAAAAATTCATCTTTGTATAGATGTTTGAAAGATTTATGCAAAAAATTAATCCAATGAGCTTATTGTGATTAAGTACATTGGAAAACAAAAAATATTTAATGTTTTTATGATCAAAATGCACTATAGTCGGATATTGAGCTCCTTCAAGAAAATGACATCACTCTATGAACACATTAACAATGGCTAGGAGCTTCTTGTTATAAATTTCACAAATGAACATGGCAGCATCAAATTTGTTTGAGTAAAATACGATTGGTAAAACAACTACGTCTTTGTCGAGTTGTGAAAGTATCACTCTAAGGAAAAAGTTTAAAGCATCCGAATTCCAAATGCATCATAATACGCGTTGTTGTAAACATCTTTTTTAGAGTTTCAAATGCTTGCTTTGCTATTGCATTCCACTTGAGCTTTTTTTTACAAGTCAATTCAATCAACAAAGGAGAAATTTTGGAATAGTTCTAAATAAAGATTCAATAGAAGTTTGTTTTACCAAGGAAGCATTGTATGTTTCCAACATTAACCGGTTTTCTTCACGTGTTGACTGTCCAAATCTTCTTTGGATTCATGAATAGATCCTCTTTAAAATTGATGTAATCCAGAAATTTGACTTGAAGTTGGTGAAAAATGCATTTTTTTTAACTTGGCATATAGTCTAGCAATGCGTAGCTTTGTTGTTCATCAAGTGTTCAAAGATGGCGGTTGCATTGGTAAAACCAAAATGCATGACATTAAATTCAAAGTGTACATACCTCGCTTGAATGTGATCTTCAATTCATACTTTTTCTTGATATGTATGAGTTTGTACGTGCAGCAAATATCTTGATATGGATCTTTGCTTGACCGAGTTGATCAAAAAGACATGAAATAAGCAACAATGCATATATATTATTGATTGTGATCTTCTTTAATACACAATAGTTCACACACATTTGAAAATAGCGATTTTACTTCTTGACAAATAGTTTAAGAGCTTTATTTGATGACTTAAAATGTCAATTAAAATTTTGTGCAAGATTTTCATCAAGTTTCTTATGCTAGGAAAGACTGTAGATAGTAATAAGATCAGGTTGGGCATTTTTTTGGAGATTGATGCCACTATCATAAGATGTAAGCTAAGAAAGTGTATTTGCGTTCATCTTGTCAAACACGTATCAATATTACTCATTATTTGCTAGTAACTTCGTTGTATTTTGAACACGTTGAAATTGTTACAATTGCAAACAACTCCATTCTTTACTGCCCTCATAAAGTTTCGGGAAGCTATCATCACGGCAACTTTGATCTCAAACAGTTAGACTTGATCAAAATACAAATTTTTCAATATTTCTAAAAAATCCAAACAAAATATGAGAAACTATGATTTGATATTTTCGTTTTTGTTTGTTCTAATCTATATCCAAACTTATCATCTCTAACTAACTAAGAGAGATCTAAGACAAAAAGATTGGAGGAAGAACTAATGATATTGAATACAATAGTACTTTCATTCTAGGATAAAGTCTAAAAAATTAGTTTTGTGAATGGCATCTCCTAAGATCAATGGCTTAACATTCATAATCTCTATTGCTATAAGATATTACTCAAAATTTATAGAAAGAATATGATTTTTTATAAGAATTTTATAAATAAAACTAGTAGCGAGTCCAAGAATCTAACAAGTTTCTAACATTTATGCTATGACAAACTATATTAAGAGAAAATTAAAGCAACAAAAAATATCAGAGCATAGTATAAAATTTGATGACATGGCAATACTTGTACACCGCACAATTCATAATATGTCTGACTATTGTTTCTTTTCAGCTTGATTTGCTCATGTGTTGCTCAGAAGTGCTTGAGGTGTACCAAAAATTCTGTGCATTTGGCTCTCGATGTTTCAAAAGACAGTTATTTATTTTGTGATCCTTGCATACACAATAAAAATACAAGTGCTTCATGCAAAGTTGTTTTGTTCATTATTGCGGTTAGGTTTCTAAGTCTTGAAGTATCAATTTATGGATTTTAAGGTGAAAGATACTTAAAGATTTTTGGCGGACTTAGTAATGTAATCCATTTGATGTGATCTTGTTGCTCAAATAGTTGGTTGTCGCAATTGATTGCTTGAATAATGGCTTCTGATAGAGAAGTTGGTTGGGGCAAGTTCATCAACAAGGTTTTGATATCATTGCAAAGTTTACTTCAAAACATGATGATGACAGTTGCTATAAAGGTTCAATATCTCTATCCAAATGTTCTACTCAATTTTCTCAAGAAATATCAGAAGTGGAGAATACTTCTCCAATAGTGACAAAAACCAAGATAACACAATTTCAACGAGTACTGATACATTCAACTTTTGATTCTTGAGTTGGCTATTTGTGTGGTTGGAGATGGAAGAAAAATTTAACTTGATTGACAAGATCTTGAATTTTCATCCGATCTTCCTCAAGCTTCTACGGCGAGCTTACTAGAATTTCTTTCAAGAATTGGGAAATGAGATTTGATGCGGATGCTAAAACATGGGATGAAGCACAAGTACCTTGAAATTGTTCCATGGCGTTTTGTAAGCTATTATACTCTTGTTGTAGTTGTTGTAACATAACTACCACGTCATACATCTTGATGTTAGAAGCGTCTTTCATCTTGGTAGTGGACTATTGTCTTGTTGTAGCTGTTCTAACATATCAAACACATCATACATCTGGATGTTAGAAGTGTCTTTCATCTTGGTAGTGGACTATTGTCTTGTTGTTGCTGTTCTAATATATCAAACACGTCATACATATGGATGTTAGAAGCATCTTTCATCTTGGTAGTGTACTATTGTCTTGCTCACATCATCTCACACAATACTCCGAATAACACTATAAGTTCCAAAATTGAAAGTAATAACATTCAAAACGAGAAAGCTAGAAATAATAACACTTGAAGAAGTAAATATGAAATTGATATCAGATAGTAATCACAATGGTTGGTTACAAAAGTTCCCAGATGACCATCTTCCGAGACGGCCTATTTTTACTGTTAGTACACTACTAGTAAACTCTAAGGTTGAATATTGGGCTTGGAGTTGATTGTTCGATTCGAGAATCAAACAATCAACTCCAACGACTGGAACTTCGGAACGCGGAAACCCAGCGCAGCCCTGTTGCATTGTGTCTCAAATGCTGCTTTATTGTTGTCGACGTCCAGTGGCGAAGTAAAGCTACGCGTAAAGAAGATGCATAATACTTGATGTCGTCATAATCCCGCTCTAGCATTAAGCCTAGCAAGAGTTCTATGGAATCTGTACCAATTGATATTTCCCTCAATAGGTGGTAGTCTAGATCGGCTATGTTGTGTAATGACTTGAGAATGGAGAGCTGTAGCTGGATAACAAGGAAGCTGTTCCTTTAGATCTACGAGCGAGGCCAGGTCTAAACTGGGCAATTTCTTCAAGGAGGTTTCTCTAGAGACTATCACACTTGTGATTGCTTCCCGAACGTGCTGGGTGATTCGAAGCTGATAATGGCAAGCCTCAATCTGGCTCAGGAGATCGATGTAATTGTTGCTGGTTTTGCTAGTCGGTTTGCACACTGAGAAGTGGTCGGCGTCCGCTGTCATGTAACTGTCGCAATCTTCGCCTCTCCAAGATCCTTCCGGCACCAGGACCTTGTGTATTCCCTCTAGGTCCTGCATCAAGGAGAATCGTGTGCGACAATGAGAGGCCCACCATCATATTCTAGATTCGAAAGCCATCAGAACACGAACAGAATGACATTGATAGAGCGACCAGTTCAAAGTTAAAACACTTTCTGAGCAATAAAGGCAACGAACGAAGTGAATACATGAGCCAAGGGCGATGAATCCTCCTTCCCAGCGTCGACCAACTTTGCAGAATCCACATAGATTTACTTACGTGATCGGGGCCGACCAAGGAGGTCTGAATGTTTAATCTATTGCGATCATTGCCCTATGCTCTTATGCGCGGGATTTAAACAGTAGAGACTCGAGATAAACGGAGAATATGGTCCTCATAGTTCCCAGCATTGAAGACAGCAATGCTTGCAGGATCCAACTTTACTCTTAACCTTTCGGAGCCCTGATTAGCATACGAGCCTCTACAAAACAAAACTTATGTTTCATAGGGAGGGAAGCACCAGAAACGCATAGAGACATAGCGAGGGAAAGAAGAAAGGGATGTTTTAAGTCAACTCCTGGCAGTAGAGAAATTTTTGCATTTGACGTGCATTTAATTGAAAATGCCCATCCATGTCATCCGAAAACAATTTCGATACCGAAAAGAACATACCCATTTAGTCATAGAAGTTTCTCCAATTGTAGCCTTCCGCCATCTCTTGTCATCGATCCTGTACAAGCTAGACATCTGCCTGAACTCCTGCTGTAGGCGTGAGAGGTACACGTTCAGAAATCTGGCATTTTTCCATATTCGACTCGGCGTGCAAGTAAGGCTGAGGGGTCCACCCGATTCTCCTTCCACGCGAAGGCTCATACCAGAATGAGGCGTTGAGTAGTAGTATATCAGGATGATGTTGTCCAGGAACTGCTTGACCCTTCCTTTGTCGTATCCGCCACTGCCGGCCACATTTCGGTGAGCTTGCAGCAGAAGTTCCTTGATAACGATTCCTCCAAGAGAATGACCCACCAAGACCACGGGTTTTGACCACATCTCGTAATCCTGTGCATGCAGGAATATGCTGCCTAACAAGTTTTCTCCTATTAGGTAGTAATCTTGTCTCCCTTCTCTCGATGTAACCTTCAGGCTAAGATCGTAAGTGGCAGAAAATATCCTGGCACCTGGCACGTCTTCCGCCAGCCAAGCCGTTGGCCACAGAACTTCGACACCGCTAGCATTTTGACAGATCGAAACCCAATCGCGGAAATACAAATTAGCTGTTTCCTCTCCATCATTACAGGGCCCGTGGAAGAAGATGATGGACATGGCGAAGTCATCTCTCTCATTGAGGGCGTATAGGTAGTCATCGAGCCGCTTCTCGAATGGAGGTTGGCTCCGTGAGCTTTCTGCGAGCATGGTTCTGAAACAAAAAAATCAAGACAGCGATCATGAGTCGATCGGAGGAACACAAAACCTTCTTTTGCTCCAATTCAACGATCAAGAGCAAGCGGAAAGTCAGCTGGTGTTATCAAGTTCAACCTCACGCAGCAGTGTTTGCAATAAACCTCAAATCTACACTCTGCAATTAATGTATGACAACAATAATGCTGCAGACATCGCGAATCTACGTCGATAATCCGCCGTAGATCCTGTCTGTACTCTTGATAGAGCATATGGCTTCTCTGCTAACTTTTGGTCGATAATCCGACCAAAAGTTAGCAGAGGAAATATGCTCTATCAAGAGTACAGACAGGATGCTTGCAACCCATCCAGCAGCGAGAACCTACTCCGCTTTGACTTGGTTCAGACTTACATGCTGCGAACGTTTTCATTCCAACGAACCACGCCAAGAGTATACTGTGAAGATGATCGCACTCCTCTGTACTTTTGCTGGAATCCCTTGAACGTTGGATAAATGCTTGTCATGACTGCACAGCCTTTGAAAGCAAAAGAGGGAGTGGATACGACTGTGGACTGACTTTTTACTCCTTGTCTACTCCACATTCTTCGCCAAAAAAGTTGGTTTTGAGAAAAAAGAAAGATAGCAAACTGGTTGGAGTGGGTTCCTTGGTTGGTTCCAAGAGGAAATCTACTCTTGTAACCTTGGATTCAATGCAAAGAGCTAAAGCCAAAAAAATCTTCTGCAAATGCTTTGGTTTCTGTTGATGTTCAAGAGAATGTCCCGGCTCTTGCTGCAGAAAAGAAGTTTTTTTCACGAACTGAACATCTGAGTGACGCAAGAAGGTCTTGATGCTCAAGAGAATGCCCCGTATCTTGCTGGTGGAAAGAAGCTTTTTTCACAAATTAAAAATACGAGTGACGTTAATCATGATTGCACTGCTACTGATCATGCTAAGACTCAAGGAGTTCTTTGTTCAACAAGTGTACTCTCGGCAAGAAGCTGGTAGAGGAGCACCAGCTTCTTGCAGAAGATAACAATGCAAAATTTTTCCTCTAAAACATCCAAGAAATTTGCGCCTCCTAAGAAAACATCATATTCCGCTGTGAAGTTTTGAAATCTGTAAATATTTTCTATATTCATCATATTGATAAATTATTTTCAAATGATAGTCATGTTAAAAATGCATGTTGACATTTTTGAGACATAAAACTAATCAAAAAAAAACTTTACAAAACTTTTATGATTATTTGATTTTTTTTGTACTTAGATAAATAAAATTAATAAAAAAAATTTCTTTATTTTTATTAGGGATATACATTTATTACTTATACATTCACATATAATAAAAACATCGTGGATTTAAAATTTCTAAACATATTTTTTGCATATGAAAAATAAAAATTATAAAAATTTCATGACAAGTTATAATTGACAAAGCAGAAATTTATTTTTCCAGATTATCAAAACATAGTATTAAAAGAAATAATTTAAATATAAAGATATATTGAAATAGATTATTAGGTATGTCATTTCATACAAGACTTGGAATGGTACACGAAGTAAAAAACTAAACATAGTAGCATTTGAAACTATAATACTAAAACTAGTATTGATAATTAGAAAAGTAGTACAAATAATTAGAGAAAATTTCCTGAAACTCTTTATTTATCTTGCTAGGACGTTATTGAATAACTCCTAAGTTAGAAATATTCATCGTCTCAAAAGTTGAAAAGTTGGCACCAGAACTCATATAGTGATTGCCTAACAAGCCAACTATAATTGAACTAATTTGAGATAAATCCTAAAAACATTATATTCATAATTAATGATCATCTAATTATTTATCTCGATAACTGTATGATCCAATTTTTTAAGATAAAGTGATTGTCAAATTTTATCCAAATTAGCCAAAGTTTCTAATTAAGATTTTATTCATATTTGAAAATGATGAAACTTGATTAATTACATTGATTTTGAAAATATGTAGGGTAATCAATTTATTAAATTATTTTAACTCATGATAACAATAATAAATTTAAACAATAATAATTTTATTGATGATTGTGGTAGTCCAATAAATTTCAAGCCACGATAGCTTGAACATTTTGAACAATTAATATAAAGATTCATAAATGTGTTAGGTTGTAACTCAAGGTCGGCTGACAGGTTAGGGTTCAATCTGTTGACAAGTAAGGATATGATCGGTTGATATCTTCACTACTAAGGTGACAAAAAAACTTGCTCGGCCCCTATTTTAGTATTTTTATTATCTCAAATATTTTAATTGAATAAAAAATATTGGAGTTTTTTTTATGATTTCAATTGTAAAAAAAAAAAATTTTCGGATAATTATTATGACATTAGAACTTGATTTTTTTTTATGTCGAAACTACAGTATGAGCACTTAAAACCTTAAACCCATTATGAAACTCATTGTAAAAGTAGAAATAATCTTTAGAACATTCTTTCTCACACTTTTAACTACAAAATAATGTTGCAACTGAAGATATAAATTTAAAATTGAGGAATTTTTGAAAAAAATATAGCTTATAAACATTACGTCACTCCTGCAGAGAACATCGTATATTTGATGTTATTGTAGATGGCAGTTATGGATAAATTACCTCTGAAATTACTAAAAAAAAATCTACTCTACCAGTGTACTATAACACATAATAGATAAAGTGAGCCATATGAATAAAGATGTACAAAATTCAAGAGAAAAGTTTGCAATATCTATTCTTCATTGAATTAGTTCTAGTTAAGAAGGATTTGTTGGTGAAAGTTTGAGCATTAGTTATGAAAACAAATACAACAAGGTATAAATATTAACAACCAGGTTCGAATGATTTGACTCCTATCATAACAGCTGAGTTTCCATATCAAATCCAACTTGGTGAAATTCTGTGTGAGCGATATCATATTACATAACTCAAATTGTACTGAGAAAATCTCATATCATACGGAAGAAATTGCTTACGTCAGTTTCTCATGTTAAATCAGACAAGTTTTATAGCATTATGTATGCTCCATGGGCAGAGATATATGAATGTCTCAATACATTGACTCCGAAGCATTACTTTCAAGCTTTAAGGGTATTCTATTCTCCCTTTTCTGGTACATCTTTGTTCAACATCTGTTTAAAGATGGATATCTTGCTGATATACAGTAATCACACTACTACACTGGACTAAACCATTTACCATTATAAGCTATATATAATATCAAAACGAGATATCTTACTCTGGAACTTGCTGATTGCTTTGGCTCAATTTATAACTACGAGACGTTCCATCCAACATGTCCCTAGTGTATCGCCTCCCATTCATTTATGTGGACATAGGATCTTTCTCACAAGTGTAGAATTTATTAGAACATCCGTTGTACTTACTGCCTCTGTTGAGTCACTCATTCTAGCCTCCAATGGCTACCTTGGAAATTTATTTATTTATATTTATCCTCGGCCATTCATTTTACATATGGCTATATCAAGAATATGTTTTACTATGAGAATATGTGTTGTTCTTTACAACTGGGTATTGTTGATGTTAGATTTGCCCTGTACTCTTCGTGTTTGTTATGACTTCAAGTATTACCTTTACCATTTACATTTAAACTGTGTCAATCCTGCGATAAATTTACTGCCATAATAAAGTTGCAAACTCCTCCATGTTAAATCTCCATAATAACGGGAGGTTTTCGAAAGTTTCAAACACAATCGTTGTCCATATGGCCTTCGTTTGCCTTCAAACCAGATAAGTTTAAAATATATCATAGGTAGTTTTCTGATGTGCAGATGACAAAAAGTCACTGGAATAATAGTCATATCTAGAATGTGCTTACCATGAGAATCAAAATGCTCATCCTCATCAAATGTCGGGAGTACTCAATAAGACTTGCGCTACGCTCTTCTTGTGTGTTACTACAGGTATCATTATATGTATGACAACACACTCCGAGATGAAATCCACATCCCCCACTGATATAATCCCTCCTATGCTTGTGTCCAACGTCTCTCATAGACCCTACAGAGATTTCAGAGCTCACTATAAATCATAAGGATTCACTGAAACTCTCCGTTTTCAAAATTCAGATATCATGTTTCCCCTACTGCTTACATTTGTGAGTTTTCATGCCACTCGATCTGGTTGACATGGGACCGAACCGACATCTTAATTTTGTGTACAATCCATCAATGCCTTGGGATCGGTTCAACATACGTTTACTTCGCTAGCAGTGAAGAATATGGATTCCTAAGACTAAGCGTGCTTCTGTGGGTTATGATGCACTTGATCGACACATCGTGCATATACCATCGTCACAGACTTCAGCGTGCTTACTACCAAACTTTGAAAGCTTAAAATGTTCTGAAAGTTATTAGCTCGAAATTATCCGTGACAAGTTACATTCACGTTGTGGTTTCGTCCCTTTCTATCAGCGTACTCACATTCTGCTACTGTTGAGTCTAGATGAGAGACAAAAGGCACTTGTATAATTCCTAACTTTTGGCTCGATGTACCACAGTTCTACCTCTAGCCTTCTACGTCCGTAGCTCAATTTGATGTTTACGTGATGAGTTTGCGGCCGCTTACGTCGTTACAGCTAGATTTCCCTCGCACGTCCTCTGAAAAGAAGCTAATGTAGCAATACTATAGTTTTAAAAACTGGTCATGATTTCTTGCTGGATGTTAAGATCATTTACGGCAAGTCAGTACAAGTTACATCAATCGTCACAACACTGATCCATGGGCACATTCATGAAGGCCACATCCACATGTTTCGAGGATACCAACGGAGAAAAACTAAACTTTTGCTTGATGATTGACTAGTCTTCGTTTTCAGCCAGGCTGCTGCGGTCAAACTACCACCAACGTAGAACCGATGTTGAAGAAGTTCACATTACAATTTCACTACTGGATGGGCCTGAACATTGCTACACCCAGTGGTGATACAACCACCGGTTCTAGTACCTATCTTAAAGGGTAACATTCAAGCTCACATCCACCAAGTTTTGGATGAGACAGAAGTCAACCTCCAATATCTCGTATTAATCCTTCTGGACTGCTTGAATATAAATGATCGTTCAACATTGCCGTTTAGTTTCTAAAGCGATCATGGCTGCCCGTAAGCTGTAAAACTGAACGTCAAAACTATACAACTGTTCTGGACTCAATACGATGTACGTAATTTGAACCATCCATGCGATAAGCCTCGTGGATTAATCTCGAGAAATAGACGAGATCTGATACAATGCGACATGTCTGCGTACAAAGCGAAATGGTAGTAGCCAAAGAAGACTTCAAATCCATTTCCAGCTGTACGAACTTGTTATGTATACTAAGAAAACCCTAAGACCTAACAGATGCACAAACTTCTCTTAGGTCAGAGAAAGAATATTCTAGAATAACATTTTGATATGTAAGAACCCTACTGTGATATGCATATCGAGTGGCGGCTAACAGAAGCAACAAGAAATTGGCGACATGCAAGAAGGGAAGATTTAGAAAGGAATATAACTTTGGCAAAATCAAAACTACTCAATCGTTCCCTGGTACGTCTTCTGCCCAGACGGATTGTTCACTAAACGGCCAAAAATCAAAATGCTAGTACTATTTAAAGACTGCACACACAAAACTGGGACAGCTAGTAGACTGCGTTCTACAATCGGCTTCAAACACCAAATAAAACTTTTTCAGAATGCCGACTTCAAATTCTGACCCACGTTAGGAAATATACACGGTTTGCAGAACACAATTCGTGACAGCTGACCCAGGCAGGAAAATTACTTGAAGCGTCTGCAACCTGTATTTCAGTGTCCTGAACCTACTGACTAATCATGCCACCTGAGCAGACTTAACACGAGAAGATGTACATTCAAGAAGTCCAAAACACAATCGTTACTCAAAAAAACTGTATGACTAGTAGATAAGTACGCATATTGCTATAAGATATCTGAAGGTCTTGAGGACCACTCATTGAGGAGCTTGGCAGTGAATTACCTCTTCTGTAGTAGGCCCATCTTCACCAGTAACCACACTGATGTCCAGTTCAAGAAGATGGTTGCATGACATAGACTCGAGATGATAAGATGGTTGGATGAAGAGGAAGATATGATCCTTATAAAATCTACATTTGTACTGCCAAACAGGCTTGACCTCATAAACATGTGAGTTACAATTTCTAAGCTTCCAAAGATCAGGAGCATGACTAACTACTCCAATCAAGGGCAATGTGAAGGACTTAGTTACAGAAGGTCTCTACTGCTATACAATGAATTTTTCTAGATTATACCGGTCTCTGGGCCAGCAGAATTGTAGCTTTCATGAAGCGATGTGAATAAACAACTTTATCACTGACGGACTCATTGATTTTTACGTGACGTCATCACTCCACTGTTGTCATCACAGAGTCTTGACCCACCATGTAATCTCTAGAGACTTGCCCGTGGTCAGGATACGAGCTATTGTAAGGCTCACCCTGGACATTCAAAAAACAACAATGAAGGTTTGTAAGCGAGAAGTCATTGCACGGCAAACGTCAGTCTCGTACTGAAAAATCTACATGTTCTATGCATATAAAGTTCGGGGACTCTACGGAAGAACGATTCATGGTCTCCACGACTTCAAGGACAAGAACACAGCAATCTATTGCGATTTACTTCGCGCAGAGGTGCATCTCAAAAGGATGAAGGTGGCTCTAGAATTTGTACGGATTTCATGGGCAGTAACAGAGAGCACTTCTTTGACATCAATCAAATATGTAAGCATTCTCACAAGGTGAAAATTCGGATGTCACACTGGGTAGTACTACAAACAGGTACACCTTCCGTATATATACATACCTTGGAAATCCTCTCGTGCAATCTGTTGTACTGCTCTCGCGCTTTCTTCTCTCGGGCCATCTCTTGGACCCTCCTCACGTCTTTCTCCACGGCCGCCGTGCTCCTATGTCTCCCTTCTCTCATCAGGTCGTCGTCATCATCACTGTTAGTCGGTAATTCGATGAACTCGGATCGGAAGCCTCTTAGACCATTGCGCCTGCGGAGCCACCTCAAAACTACCTTTTCAACGATACTGACTGACCACAGGATCTTCCGAAACTGCTTACGTACCAATCTGCCTCGTACATGAGCCTGCATAAACACAAATGACATTATTTGAGTATAAAAACAATATGCAGAGAACGGAAGATTCAGAAAAGAAGTAGTCAGCTCTCAGGTCGGGACTGGCGGACACCTGTAGTTTGATGATACGCTGCCGGAAAGTCTGGAAATCTTTTCTTCCCTTCCAGCCTCGGAATTTGCGTTGTATTGCTGTAGCAGCAAGGTGGAGCTTTTTGTTCTTTTGATGGCCACGGTAGGCCTTTTGAATTTTCTGGGCAGCCAACATGGAGCGCACTTCTGCTTGAGATAGACCATATTCGTCCACCACATCATCTGCGAGATGCAGCATTCTTCTTCTAAAAGAAGCTTGTCGGTTTGCATCTTGGATCAACGCAGCCGCTTGTGTTGCATTGCGCACTGCCAGTAGGGACGTTTGCAGAACCTCATGATCTTTCTCTACGTGGACACTAGACCGAATACTAGACCTTCTAGCCAGTTGGGCAACCGCTTTATCAGCAGCCAGCAACGCAGCATTTTCATCCACTTGAGTACCATCCTCCAAGTTCAACCCACACAATCTCGCCGTGAGCGCCTTCTCTGACAAAAAGGCAGCTATGCCGTTATGGCCTCTTTCCGAGGCTAGATCGGCAGGATATTGACCTTGAGGATACTTTTTATTGCAGTAAGTTGCACAATTCGGTGAAGCGCCGGCTTCAAGAAGAGCACAAACCACTTCTTCCCTGCACCATGCCATGACGACAGTCAGCCCGGGGTTGGAACCACATCAGTATCAAAGAAACATTGAATTCCTTTATTGACAAATCATCGCAATATGGTCAAACAATTTGGAGATTAATGGCAGTTTGAGAATATCATGAGTTGTCTCAAAAATGGGCGCTGGACGTATATTACTATACCTTCCACAATAAGCTGCCCAGTGCAGAGCTGTCCATCCCTTTTCGTCCCGGAAGTTAATCGGTATCTCAGCGTTCAAAGTAGGTCTAATGGACCATACATAACCAAGGGCGGCTGAAAAATGTGAAACTCCCCAACCCTGATCGTCATGGACTGACGCCCGCTTTCCATCTTTCAAGAGCGACTTCTCTTTGAGCCACTCTTGCAATTTCCGCTTGAACATGAGCTGAATCAATTGCTCTTTGACCTCAGCTAAAGGTCTCTTTGCCTCCAGCATGCTTTCCAGCTGCCTCCAGTCGTCATCTTCGCTCTCCTTGAAAGTCTGCGTTCGGGAGTTCATACGGCAATTGCTCAATGTAGTAGTTGCCATGAGCATGCGTGCGAATCTTACTTTGTATCGCAGTTCCTCCGCAGTTTCTTCGATCTTACTAGATTCTCCAGTCAAGAGTGTTGGTGTTGATTCATTAGTGGTACCCGCAGAGCGATACTCGAACTCACGCACCTGACTGCAAGCAAACCTATCACTACGGGTAATGTAAAAAGAAACCCTTCCAGGTTCATGCTTGGGTGCTTTACAACGAAGCGCGCCTCCTTCCACTAGCTCCGCAGGCACCTCAATCTCACCGAACATGCAAGCCCACGTATGGTCCGTAGGAGTTATGCTTCCAACAAAAGTCCCCGTGATTAACACCTGGAAAAAAGAAAACAATGACCGCATTATGATGGAGGCACCCTACGACATCAATTACATGGTAGAGACGTTCTCTTTCCCCAACTTTGGCAAGTCCAGTCCAAGAGCATCTCCAGGAAACACTAACCAAGATACAAAAACACGTAACTCCCAAGCTGGAAGTCTTGGTGTCTTACCACAACCACAGAAACAAAAAAGAACCCATATTTCCTCATTCAGGCCTTTCAGGGTTAAAATAATTTTCCATCCCTAAGAAACGAAGTAAAGATTCAGCCAGGACAGCTAGCCAACTTAATCGAGTGCGCTGCAAGCACTGAATATGATATTTGAGCCGTGAAGTCAGTGACATGTTCCAATCGCCGGAACCGAAAAGTAACTTCAAAACAGTATATCAATCATATATCAATCGTCCTCTAGCGAAAATAATCAACAATTCTGCAAGTTTGAATAGCTGGCAAACTACAGAAATATACCTTGGTTTCTTCGGTAGACGAGCCCCATTCCGGGGAGAAATCGCTAATGTTGAAACACTGCTCTGTAGGACTGGGGTCAAGATTTCCGCCCATCTGCATTTGCTGCATGTTGTCCCACGCGCCTGGCTCAACCATAAGATAAGGGGCTATGTCAGACGCAATTTCGGCGGTCATCCACCTCCCAAAACTGTCCAACTTTTTGTAGCTTTCTATAACTTCTCGGTGTGCTCCTTCTTCAGACTGAACATCTTTGAGATAGTGTTCAGTTGGAGAAAACAGGTCACCGTTACCCAAACCACTGTGATCCATAAATGAGAAGCCGGTCGAGTGCGGCGGCGGAACTATTGGCTGTAAATTTTCATGCTGAACGCGCTCTTGATTAGGCTGCGATTGATGATCATAAAGATTTCCATTTTGATAGAGCTGGCTGGCATGCACTGGCTGCTCATTCTGCTGAGGAGCCTGCTGCATCCATGAACCCTTCTCGTTGGAACCAGACGTGGAGAACGAATCTGGATTAGAATGTCCACTCCGGACCAAATGTTCCAGTGTATCTGGCTCGATGAAATGATTTGCACTCATCTGCTGGGCACCACCGGACTGCAAGAGAGGTACGATCATATGAGTCAGAATTAATTTCATTCTCGCCTAGGATTAACCCACCAGATTACACAGCAGTGCGTACAGCACGCTTACCAGGTCCACATTGCGATGGATGACTGAGTCCACTGGAGAGGGTTCGGTTAACTGTGTTGTTTGCCACCTAGTGCGTTGGGCCTGTCAGAAACCGTGAGGGCATCAATGATAGTGACAGGAATTTGATACAAAAAACGATTCAAATTTGCGAAAGGAACAAAAAATGGACAAAAAACTGCTTCATACAGTCAGTTTCTGTCTCAAGCATATGATTGTCAGAGATAAGCCTCCCACCTGGGCTTTCTCCTCTGCTTCCTTCAGGACTTCTTTCTCAGTCACAGCACGTAAATTCGCTTCAAGGGTCGTCTGAGGTGCACGGCCCAGATTCCGTGGAGACAAGGCATCGACTATGCCTTTAGGGGAAATAGGAGTACCAAGAACAGGTGGCGTATCTTTTCCGTGTGGAGACTGGCCTAAACCAGGATTCAGGCCCTGGCCCTCTAGAAGAGCTCTTCTCGTTGACGGGGTGGTAACCTGCCGTAACATTCCGGCCCAGTCCGGTGGGGAATTAACCTCTGGTCTTGCAAACCTCTCAGCACCGTTGCCAGCATGACCACTGTTGCCATCTTGAATCATGGATGTCAAAACGGACAAATCAAGAGAATGATTGATAGAAGAAGTGCTTCGCTGAGAAGAACTTGGGTATGGACCTGTACACAAGGCAAATAAGTTACACGTTCAACATCCTTCAATTGTCGACTGGAAGTCGAATGGTTCCTTTACATGACAAAAATTTTCAGAATAACGCTCGTTAAGACCGAATAAAAACGCATACCACTTGTAGTAAAAAAAACTGACTTACGCTCATGACAGCAAGAAAGTTACCTGGACTATCCAACATGTCTGCGAATTGCTGTCTTATGCTACCCACATCACGAGGGTAATTTTGTAGCAACGGATAGTTGACGCTTTGAGATGTACTGGACATCCTCTGCGGACGCTGCTGCTGCAAGTCAGCAAACGACGGCTTGAAGTCTCTGTTGTCCTGATGAGAGAAAAGAGGAGCGAACTGCCCATCTGTAACACCCAGGTTCTTTGCAGTCCTTCCGAGACTGGGCCACTGATTGGAACTCGAAGCACTATGAGCACCTGGTAACGGCTGATTCCCCAATTGTTCTAATAACGAAGGTTGTAAGCCCGATTGATCTCCTTCGATCTCGAGGCTTGGATCCTCGAATTCATCTGGCTCTGCTGACTCCGCCTCATCTAATTCAGGAGAAAGGGAAGCGCCCGCAGCCTCCACGGTTTCTGGGCTTGCAACGGAGGATGGTAAGCTAGCGTTGGTCAAGACGGAGACAGTGGGCGACACATGCTGATGCTGAGAGGCCAACGGCGGATGATATGTCGAGTTGTAATCATGCATGGTCCGAATGATGCATGATCGATTGTTCTGCACAAAGACCGCAGTAAAACATTAAGAAAATTAGTCGGCCATGTTGGGCTGCTTTACTTTGCCATATCATCGAACGAGAAGTCGTTGAAGAGCTTGTGTACAGTCAATCTTCAGAAACTAGTGAGAAAGGATTGGACTGAATAAGTCACTACTCCCAACACAGGGACACGACAAAGAAGAACATTCAGGTCATCACAGTGGACAACGAAGACGGAGAACATTAAAGAAAATGGTCATTCAGATACAATGAGGGTCCCAAGAGAAGGAAAACAAGAAATCTACGAAAGTCGTTCACATCAGTGTTATCCTCACCTCGGTAACTTCCCGATAGTGAACAAGTACGATGTGCTCGTAAGATCTGCAAAACATTACATAAAAAGGCTAAGTCAATATCCTCACTAGATAATCCTTTGCCCCTACAAAGAACACAAGGTGGAAGAGAAGAGACAACACTGATATGAACAAGGCAATATGACAAACTTACGGATCGAGCATCCAGTAGCACCGACGCTGGAAATTAACATTGTCCTCCCCATGAGCATAGTAACAGTGGAGGACATCCACACTTCCTGCCTGATACCAGCAACAGGCAAAAAGGAGCATAGTCAATTTCGTGTCGTTTGAAAAATACGAGTCACGAGAAGTACTCGGGAAGTACGATTCAGACAAACACACACACATCACTTAACTCCAGACAAGACACTCGACACTACACGAGCTAAGTTGCATCCAAAACATGTTCTGTCTTTGAAAGTGTAAGTGGAGAGGAAACAGACGTATACTAGAAGATTATCCATAAAGTAATGACAGAAAATCCAGTTACAGCGTAAGGACTTACCTTCAGTCGCTCATGGGCCTCCCTGACAGTTTTCCCATCTTTCTTCTTACGCCAATTGTGACCATCTTTTCGGAAGTATCGTAACGCTTTCCGATCAAAAAGGAAGAGCGAGCCACCTGCAACAAATAGCTTGTGAGAATTTCCTCCTCTTGAGGGTGTCTCCCCAAGAACTATAACTCAAGACTAGCGTGCCGTGGATGCGTAGTCAACGCGCAGCTGTAAAATTGAGCTAGCTTATCACACTTGTCACATGCTGTTGAACGGGAATGTCTATGGAATTCAGAACTTCATTCCCCAAGAGTTTTCTCACGCTTTCATGTCACATATTTAACTTGCCTTGCTATCTGGACAGGGCTTCGACATAAACAATCCTCACTTAGAACAGACTCCTCAAACCTCCCATACAGCAAAACTCGGAAAGCGGGAACGAGGGCACAAGGAAAAACTCACTTTGCGGTTGTGTTGGAGGAACAGGGTTGAGCTTGAAATTGTGTATCCTGTAGTTGCGCAAGATCTCGCACACCTCTACTGGCCTAAGCCAACGAGTTTGAGCTTCGTGTATAATTTGCCTCACATCTACTTCTGATCACATCCCACAAAATGAACCAATTACAAGTTGAATACCAATGTTAACGCTGGGAACCTTAAGACCTCCAACTTGAGTAGGATCGATTAATCGTCCCGTGGGACCGAGCCAAGGACTGATGGGTGGTTAGACTTTTCTCCACCCTCTACTGGCAAACACCTGCGAAGGACCTCGATGGAACAACGATCACCTGAGAGTAAACTATCAACCATACCCACTCTTTAACTCGAAGGCACAAATTACATGGCCGACGAGCAACACTACGTTTGAACTGTACTAGCATCTTTCCATCCCATTCTGGCCTTAGCCAGACCACGTTTAGTCGAAGGGGTTTGGTTAAATCATCATGTTCAGGACAAACAACGTAAGCCTAGCCGTCTCCGAACTCTCAGCTCGAAGGACCTTCAAGGCGACGTTGCGTTCACAGGTCCTCCCAAGGCTTTACAGGTACCCAATGAACTAACCTCAACAAGGTGCGTTTTCCTCTCCGTTCACGAACGAATACGTAATTTGTTAAACGTAACTTCCAACTTGCAATGCCCCTCCGAAGCAAAAAATGCAAGAGTAACAGATTCCCACGGCCCTTAAGAATACGGAGAACTGGAGCAGCTGGAGACGGAGGTACATCAGGTGCCCAAGACCTGAATGAAGGCTACAGAGTGATTCGCAACTAACATCAGGAACACGAATGTTCATATCACAGATTGGATGAAGGAGCAGTAAAAACACGTACCAGGTTGCGGAGGGAGATTACGGGGTCGCCCAGCAGTCATCGATGCCATTACTCAGCACACATAAACACAACTAATTCACCACACTCGCTGCAGAAATTTTGGTCGTTGACAGGTCGCCGTCGCTTTCTCATAGCCTTGTTACCTATCCTTCCATCAGCCCCAAGCCGTTCGTAGAAAATAGCTTCCAATGGGAACGCAAGGTGCTACACGGGTGCGAGAATGACCTGGACAAACTCCAGCCAGCGTCGTAGCAGAGGCGGCAGATAACGGATGAAGATTTCCTTCTTGCACTCGCGGAGAGAGGCCAAGGCTCAGAGTCTTCGTAGAGGGGTATGAAGCGGACTCGCGAAAAAAGAATATCGTCACCTGGAAAATAAACGCGAACTACTTTGTTGCGGCTACTCGAGGAAAAAGCATCGAGGCTCAGATACCGCGCTTTCTCGCCAAGGAGTGGGGAGGAAAAATCCGCTGCAAGAGAAGCGGGTTGTAATCTACATGAGCTATGGCACACCGCGTGAAGAAGCAAATCCGTCACGGAGGAGAGAAGCGGACGAATGAACGAATGGGGTCCGGGAGAGGAAGGGGGGGCAGCGATACGGCACGAGAAAGAACTACACTGATGGCACTGAGGATATGCGACACTCGCGGCAGAGGGAGGTCAAGGAACCGAGCATGTCGGAGCGTAGGGCACACAAGGTCGAGAAGCACATGCAGAGTTGAAGGCTATGGGTGGGCCTAAGGATCCGTGAAAAAGGTATGGAAGCTCGGAAGTCCGGAAGACGCACGAGACGCAGCACGGCAAAAACTCGCCCCAGGCAGGGAAAGAAGGATGCAGCAGGAAGCAGCAGCGAGGGTTTGGCACGACGATCGCGAGAGGCGAGGCAGGGCAAGGCAGTGAGTGCAGTCAGTGCAGTGGCACTGGCAGGGCACTGGCAGCGGGCGCACTCACGAAGAACGCCGAGAGAAGAAGGCGGGCGGGCGGGCCGGGCCGTCCCTGACGACGACGACGAGAGTTCCTTCTTCCGGCCTGGGTTGCGACGAAGGATGCGGAGCCAAAAGCAGCTGGATAGAGTTTCCAGCTTTTGAGTCTTAAGGCGGAGGAGAAAAGGCGATTTTGTCCACGGCTTTCTTTACTCCTCCGAGTCTGCGCCTGCTGCGCACAACGGAACGAGCCGCTCTTCCTTTCACGCCGCTCTGACCGACCGACTGACCGCTCGCTCCAGCCTCGCCTCGCCAAGAATCGCCGGCCCGGCGGGCGGCCTCGTATCCCAGATCGCCCGGCCAGCGCCAGGGCGCCAGGAAGCAGCCCGGAAGCGCCGGACGCCGGACCGGGGTTGAACCCGGCGCGACAGGCGAAGCTCGTGGGAAGGCCGCTCCGTTCTGCTCTGACCGCAGTGGTCACCGCACGGTGGGTCAGCCCTCTCCCGAATCACCAGAACCCGATGCTTTGATTCGCGCGGCGGGCTCTAGTTCGCTTCCGTGTCCTCTCCGTTGAATACCGTCAAGGTCTGACCTTTCCATCTCCTGTTCCGTTCCAGCTTTGCTCGTTCTTCCGCCGCGTGTCCAGCGGACGGAGCGGTGCTCGCGTCCCGTCCCGTCCTCTCCTCCGCTCCGCTCCTTCGCGGAAGAACGATTCCGTCTCACTCACTCACTTCTGTAGGTGGGAGTAGTTGAGACTACGTACTGCGACTGTACGGTACATCCAGACGGAATGCCCAACGGGCGATCCAACGGACGAGGAGCGGGCGAGCGAGGTACCGAGGAAGTCTGTCAAGACCTCCGCGCCCCCGTGGGTTCCACGGTCAACCCCACTCGACGCGGCGCGGAGACAGATTCCAGATTCGCTCTCAACATTCCGCACCCTCGTCTTCGTCCACGTCCTCGTCCCCGTCCCCTCGTTTGGCGACGGACGATGCAGCAATTAATGGAACCCACTCTTCTCGACGTCCTTTAATAGCCCACCGCTAAACTAGTGGCGAGAACGCAGAGCTCCTCCTCCCCGTCGCCTCGCCGGGCGACGAAGCGCTGAGGGAGATGCCGGCCGCGGGTGATTCTACGTCCGGCCAGCTCGTAGCGTTCCCTGGCACTATTCGGGAGCGTAGCACTATCGGAGGAGCGGGGACTGGCCCTTGGGCCGCACACTAAGACCTGCGGGAGCGAATCGAAGAAAACATCGGCCCCGACTGGAATGGGACTCTGACTGACTGACTGGCCCGAATCCCAGTCTACGCGGAGAAGAGCAACTCGTGCTCCATTGGGCGTTCATAAAGCTCCAAATGATCGCCAGTGATCGCCAGGGGGCGGGGCGACGTCAGAACGGCCCGGCATCGATCAGGACCAGGTGGCTCTCGCAGAGATCTCTGCCCGGGCGCCGGTGCGGACGCTTCAATGGGCACTCCAGGACTGGATTGCGCCCGTCTTCGGGGTGGTGCGCGGGTGGGCGCAGTCGGCTCTATGCTGTCAGATCCCACGACAAGCGCTATCTAACGCTCGGGGAACTCTCTCTGTCTCATCCGACGGTTACGGAGTGAGAGCTTTGGCGGCTGACGGGCGAGCATATCCGGTAGCCGAGAACCGGGGACCGGGCGACGGGCCGAGCCGGTGGTGCCAGCCACAGTGTCGGGGGGCCCGCTCGATAAATGGAACAGTTATTGTAAACGGAATTTAACGCGCTCTAATTAATTGGTTGCGGTACCCTCTCGCTCTGCCTGCTGGTGCGCTCGCGTTCCGTATGCTTCCTTCGACCTCTCCGAATCGGATTCGCCCGGCTTCTTGATCGCGGGTGCCCGCTCTCGGAGCGACCGGCGACCATGTCCTCGGTCGCGGTCCCTTGAATCCCCTCCCCTTGCCTTCCAAGACGCTTCCGAAGGACCTTCCAAAAGTGTAGCAGAAAGTCGCAGGTTATTGGTCGTGGTCTTTGACCGATGTGTTCACCCAGTACAGCCCAGCTGCTCTCCATCCACATCCGCCGGACTGACGGAAGTCTTCGGACCACGTGTTGGACGTACTGCCGTTAAATGAAAAGGTAGGCTCTCCGTCACCTTAGCAGTTAATACCCCACACCTCAACACTTCGAGGCATTTTCTACATGCTCTTGTCACACCCAATTTCTCGACGGAGGTCGAATAATTGGCCTTTATGTTGTCTATATTTTTCAACTCGTGGCACTTGGCACCACGCCAATCGCCGTGGTCGGATTTCGGTAGGGTACCCAGTCAGTCACCCCAAGTGCATTGCATCTGTTCGTCAGATTGGGAATCGGGAGCTACCAACTTTGCCTCAAGAAATCTCCATCGAACTCTACCTCGTTCATCCTATGAGAGGAAACAAAGTTGGGTCAAATAATCGACTTTGTTGCTTTATCCGCGGATGATGCAACTAGAGACCGCAGAAGCAAAAGTATATGGACTTTATGGGTCCTCTAAATTCTGACAGAATCTCTAAGCGGCCTCATTTTCAAGTCTTAACTAGATAAGCGTATCTTTTCCTCTCACCTACAACTTGTGTGGGCCAATGAAGGAGGAGTTGAGGACCCCTTACCTCATGACATGAAAGTGTATCTAACAAAATCCCAACATGATCAAATGAACGTATCACGTCATTCTTTTATATATTCCGACTTTTTTTTACCTATCAAATCGCCGAGCAGTAAATCCTTCAAAAGAGTGTAAGTCAGATGAAACCGAGCAGACGACATTAAAATTGAGTTCAAAATGAAGAAACAAATATCTCACCTTACTGGCCTTGACCAGCCCAATTGAAAATAACCACTTTACATCTACAAGGCTCAACCTCAAGGCAAAAACTGATGGTGCACACTGCAATAATAATCAGCTTTTGGAGCAACCTCAGTTAATCTCTCACTCGTTCATTCAACACCTCCTTGCTCTCAAACTTGGCAGACGGATAAGTCGGCTGTAAGAGATTTTCGGCGAGAAATCCCCATATTAATTGTACAGAGTTTTTCCTCACTACTTGTAAGTCTTAGTATCAGTTTTTTCAAGATTGCACCGACGCTGTATATGATCAAATCACTTACATTTCCAAAACTCCAGAGTGGAATTATAGACTGAAAAAAATTTAATAATGATATATAGGTTGATACAACTTCAAAAGAGTAGATCGTCATTTGAAGCAGGAATTAAATAGTATGCAATCTCTAGAAAATCACGTGCAATAAGATGGTTTTGGCCATCCTGTTTATCTTATGCGTTCGATTATCTAGTTCTTTCTTAAGCTTTTGCAGTTGTATGTGTTTTCTTATCGCACAACTGCTAGGCCTCTCCTTTTCCGATTTCGTAGGAAATTCTTACGCTTGATGTCTAATCTTCAGGATATAAATAATAATAGGAATAAGCTATTGAACAGTGCAAAGGCCGTACCTTAATCTTTATAGTTCCCTCACGGACTCTTTGTTTGAAGCCTCTTTTGGCTTTAGGTGATATTTTCCACAATTTCGATAATCTCTAGCGACCCTAGATATTTCTCCGCTAGTATCTCGTGACTTTTTATATTCAGTTGTGATGTGGAGTTCTAGACTGTGATGTGTTACTTCAATCTTGTGTCAAAAATTCTACGTACTTACTTTTGAGGACATTTGCATTTGTGTCAAGACCACAAGGGAAAGAGATAAGACCGGCGAGAATTTATTAAGGGAGTAGTTCTCATTATTCTTGTTCATAATGCTTGGCAACGCAAGGTGTCGAATGGCCAATAAATAGCAAAAGGGATGAGAAGACCCCAGGCAAAGGAAGTCATCAAATCGCATTCTCATGCAATCTACTTTTGTTACTGTCCAGTGGTTCACGTTTGTCCGACGGACAGGACGTAATACCGGGTCCCTGTAATCTCCCGGATACATGAGCGGTTTTTCAGCGCCGACATTGTTCCCCCAGCACCCTCTATCGTGGTGCACCCGGTAGCCGGTCGCTTGTCGCCCGTCGTCTGGGTTGCGGTTCAGAGGTTGTGAAAACACGGAAGCCGAGGTGTCTTCAGCAGGTAAGGGCGCATGGGCGATACGCAGACGCTGTCGAACAGCATGACCTGCTTCTCCGGGTCACGGCCCCAACCATGGTTCCGCCCTTCAACCCTTCAACCCGCCCTGGCTCCAGATATAACGGATCGAGCGGGGACCGGATACGGCGCTGTACACGTCGAATCTGCCGCACCGCGCTCTTGTAGCGAAGACCGAATCGGTACTGAAACTGGCCGTCCAAGAGGAAGAGGAACAAGCAAACGCAACGCAGTCTTCTTTGCATGCGAGATCTGACGAGCCTTTTTTGCCAAAAGAGAGTCCATGCACGGGTCGGGGGACTCGGGTCAGGTCAGGTCAGGTCAGGTCGAGTCGAGTCGAGTCAGGTCAGGTCAGGTCAGCAATAAACCCAACCGAACTGAATGGACGTACTGAGCTGGCGCTGGCATAGGCGCGTCACGCGTGCACCGGAGGAAATGACGCGGCGTTTCTAAGTAAGTACGTCGCAAGAGACATGAACTACGTCTATCCACTCCATGACTTCGAGTAAAGAGCGAACAGATAAGTCGATGCCTCGAGCTTCCTTTCGCTTTCCTTTCGTGAAGTTTCGTCTCCTTCGCTGCCCTCCCTGTCCTGTCCGAACGAGCCTTTATCATGAGGTCGCCACTCAGTGCAGAAGCCTCCGGCCCCCCGCCATCGACTTTATGACGGACTTAACGGACGACGGACAGAGTTGCATGCGTGTGTCCCTCGGTAGTTCCAATACCGCACGACTCGGGCGACGCCTTTGTTCTATTACTCATGTACGATATACTTCGGAATTTATTTCCTGCTTTCTCGAATTGTATCAGTCGATTTCCATCGCTTGCTCGTTTCATTTGTTTCTTAGGTGAACCGTGGAGAGAATAATTCCAAATCTGTAGAATGAATGTTTACTTGCTGTACTAGACCAAAATGCCGGACTAATTATAACGGAAAATCTCAGCAGATGCTCATGAGCCCAAATTCCTCTTTCTTTTATTATTATACACATCGGCGAGGAAACAATGTTCGTGAACTTAAAGAGTCCGAAATTCGCTGTCGGGCTCGCTTGAACCAAATCTTGTCTATACACAAGTCTTCCGTTCTCTGTATTGTTCAATCAAAATTTAGAGAAGGATCGAGCGTAGTCTAAACATTTGTGAGCTTCCTGAGGGCATTAGGAAAATGTGAACTTTCGAAACGATTTGCAGCGTAAATTTAATCTACGTGACAAACTTGAATGGTCGGTCTTATCCGGCCCATGACATTGAGAGCTGGACAATCATAATGCTCTCTGCCCTCTTAGTCTTCATTCAACAAAAGGTTGGCCAATACTGGTACCAAAGATTCTCCGATACCTTGTTTGATAAGTTGGGTTTTGAAAGGTTAAAAAAGCTGGTTTTCTAGATAATAGACACTTGGTACATCTGTTTACTTTTCTATTTTCTTCGTGAGCGGTTATTTTTCCTTGAGCATAAAATAATTTTGGTGTTTCGAATAAGTAACGACATTGAATCCTCGTTGGCTCAATTTCAATTTCCGTTGGAAAAGAATAATTTTAATTACATCCTTAAAAATAAACTGACCGCTCCGCTTAATTCAATCAAACCACATGGTACGTAATTCTCACTCTGTACGCATGGCACTTATTTAATTTGATAATGAGAAGTCTTCAAAGAAAACGCAACATGGTGATTCCTTGCGTAACACCGGACTTTTGTGTTCTTGTAGTGAGGAAAAAGCAGTCGTGGATGACGTTTTTCTACGGATGTCGAACCGCCTCAAAATCCAAGTAGATAAAAAACACGCGAATAACACCGAAAGGTCAACTTGAAAAAGTTGGAACAATTTGACTTTTAAGTCTTCGAGCAATCGGGAAAAGAAAATGAAATATCCTTTGGAAATTGACCAGTTTTCCAAATAAAAAATTAAAAAATCATAAATTCGCAACTCCAGCAAAACTGGAACTTTCATTGAGCTCCGAAGAAATTCTAGAGCGGAGGAAGATTCGCTGCAGATGGTTGAGTTGGAAGAGTTGAGTGACGTCATCATCGAGGCCACTCACAGGAGGAGCGAAATATCTCAATCTCGTACTGTATCATGCATTGCGGAACTGAATCCATGAGTACTATAAAAAGCCTAAAGTATACAAATCTGTTGTTTATCGTTGCGATGAACTACGGGCAACTGCATTAACACAACGTTAAGTGGGGCCAAGCCGAGCGATATAGCACCAAAGGATGGGATGTTCTGTTGCATAAACATAACAGAATCTAAAGGTTCCTCCGGTGCTAATTATATCGAGCTTTATCTGATGAAATCTTCTTATAATAGATGGCCACTGAGAGCAACGTAAAGGTCCTTATCAACCTTCGCGCTCGGGCCTTTATGGCATTAATCCTCCGCATTATCGACAATCGATCGCACAAGAAGAGGAAACTCGACCAGCCCTCCACGTGTCGGTCAAGGACAGAGGGATTCGAGCCCAGAGCGGGCAAGACCGGTAGTTCTTAGTCGCGAGAGATATCAAAAAATATCCCGAACGGAATAAACGAGAAAATGCCAAATAATCATAAAAATACCAGATGAATTTTAAACCAGAAGCCGCGAATACCGCAGAGAGAGAAACAGAACGCATTCGCCGCTCCTCAGCGGATAAAACCAACGGCTTTCGCCACTACGGGCCAAACGTCGCTCGTCCGGTTCGGCCACATCTGCCGAGGGCGCAGCAGTACCCGAGAGCGAGAGTTGTTTCAGATGCCTTCTGTTTTATTTCTTCCAGACCAACGTTCTCGTTCTCTCTCTCTCTCTCTCTCTCTCGGGGTCTACTGGAGGAGCGGAGCGCGCACTGCTGCAGTGGTCCTGAAGATTTGCAAGGATCCGAGAGCCGGGGCATGGTCAGAGGAAGTAATCGTACCCCGTCCTGGTCATGCGCATCTGGTCAACTTGCGTGGCCTGGGCAGGTGGGGAGGAGGTATTGTTCAGCGGTTTTGCGGGGAGGGAGGAGGGGGTTTCGGAGGGGCACGAGTGGTTTCGAGGAGGGACGGGAGTGGTGTTGGGGAGAGCAGTAAGGGGCGACGGGCACGATTGCTCGAGTGGGTTTGATGGTTGGCGAGGGCGGAATAAGTTCGCGTGGTGGTGCAGGGAAGAAGAGTCCGTATGATGGCTGTCAGATGTTGCCAGGGGAGTAAAAAACAGATCGATCTGATTGATCTGAATGATCTGAATGAATGAATTTTGCTCTAAATCTCTACAGTGAGGTGCGGGGAGATCTGGCTTGATGATGGTCTTCTCGGTGCTATTAACTGTTTCCCTTAATGGTGAATGGCAGAACAGTATTCACATCTGCTAGTACCTGCGGAAGAAAGTGAGGTGCGTGAGATAGTGTTTGGGCTGGTGTCGGGAGATACAACACAAATCAGTAAAGTAGCTCGCTCGTCCGCCTGGTGGCGCAAGGGCTCACTTTCAGTTGGTTTGGCTGTCAACGGTTGCACGAGGTCGAGGGGAAGGCGCACCATTTGAGGAGGCTTTGGATGTGGCCCAAGATTGGGGAGGGCGTTCCACTCCGTTGTGTGAGGGTAAAGAAATTCTATGCTCCCGACTTACTCCCCGCACCCGATGAACATGTGAGCCAAAGGTGGACTTCGCTTAGTCTATGGTGAAAATGGGACTTTTGACTTCCAGGGGTGACTTTTGGGGTCCGAATGCTCGACAGTGCCGACTACGAGGACGTCTGGGATATTCTATGAAGTGGCATTGGGTTCGGCATGTTATTCTGGTTTGAACGCTTACGAGATATAAAGTTATTCTGGTTTGAATACAATTCCGGCATCCATGCAAGTCATGGAGGAGGGAAGTTTGCGTGAGTTATGAGATCGGCAGTAGAAAAGCTTGATTGGACGTGAACGGAGTGGGGGGCCGAGAACCCATGTGGACGTAGACGGCCTTATAGGGCGTATAAGAGGAGAGCAGTGTCGTCGCCAAGGCTAGAGATCACGAGTGATGGTAAGTTGTAACCCTGAGGCAGTGCCACAGTGTAAAGCAAGAGCACGGTATTGGTGATCACATTGACCCGTCTGGTGAGATTTCGTGGATACGAAGGTTTAGACTACATGGACAAGATATGATGTCATGAACACTGCTTATGTCACTGCTTATTGGGGCCCGCTGATGTACTTGATGCACTGATTGGCATGGTGGCAAGATTCAACCGAGCTGGGACGGTCTGCTCGAATGCTCAGTCTGAATCAGTCCTATCTATTGGACGGCTTTCCTGCAGGGCATAAGCAGCTGTACAAGTGTAGTTCGACACCTCGGGAATGGAATGACTGACTGCCTGAGAGCCATGCAG
This sequence comes from Marchantia polymorpha subsp. ruderalis, assembly GCA_037833965.1. Classification (NCBI taxonomy): domain Eukaryota; kingdom Viridiplantae; phylum Streptophyta; class Marchantiopsida; order Marchantiales; family Marchantiaceae; genus Marchantia; species Marchantia polymorpha. Next base: position 5,005,163 of record AP031357.1, read on the forward strand.
GGCTTATCTGCCAGGAAAAAGCGAGCAAACCTAGCGTCTCCGGGTGTAGAGACCGTGCACCGTTAAGATATTGTAGGTAGGCCCAACTTTCAAAGCACAATAATTTAGTGTTCGAAGCGAGAGAAGCAACGAGCAATCGCCGTCGGGAATATGTGTGGATATGCTCGGACTGCCAATGACAAAACAGACTCAAGCCACAAGCCATAACCTAGTTCTTCGGTTCCATCGACACGCTTTGTAAGAACCCATCATGATGCCTGTAGGGTAAGCTACCAGCTGACTGACCCTACCCTACGTCGCGAAAGCCTATCTCAGAGGTGGGCAAGAATTGCTCGGAGCAGCATGTCTTTTGAAGCAGAAAAGAACAGATTTTCAACACATTTGGTCCCTTCCCTGCCATTCGAGCTACAAACAAGGAAAAATGAACTTTTGTTGCCTGGGGCTAACAGCCTTCCAGGAACAGTAATTGTATTACAAGGTGAAGTAGAAACCTTTGAAACAATCTGTATGGCTTGAAATCTCCTTTTAAACAGGGTACTAATCTGACCAGGTATCCTTATAGAAATTCTAGCTGGCGTTTCGAAGACTTCAGTCGCTTGTCTTTGTACAAAAAACTAGACCTTTCTCCTGATCGTACATTGGCCCCAGACATTTCGTTCATAAGAATCCGAAGGCGAGACAACTAACTTATTCAAGAGTTCTTCCACCATGGCATGCTTAGCTCCACTTCAAATGTCCATATTGAATTTTCTAAACATACTACAAGGTCCTCAGCAGATGGTCTTCAACTCTGCGGACCAAGGCGTTTACCTGAATTAGATGAGTTGCGCTCTTTTCAAATCTGCAACAACGCCCTTGTCCTGTCCCTTGTCTCCATATAACACCTGAGTAAACCACAGGAACGATGAAATCCAGTAGAAAGAAACATCACACGTTCCGTTTTATCTGCACTATAGACTTGAAAAGATGGACTCGAACATCAACGCGTGCAATGTCAACTCGTGACTGACAAACAAGTCCACGGCTTGCGTGGAGTAAAACAAAAAATAAAATAAATTTGGTGCCTGTCTGAGTCTACCGTACGGAACTTGACGATCAATTGACTTCCAAGCTCCGAAATGACAGGTCTGCGCTTGTTTTGTTTGACAAATTTCATCTTCCAATCTTGAAGTGCTTGAAAAAGCTAACAATGGCGGCAGGAAGGTGGAAAAGCACAGTGGAGAGGTGGCGCACGAGAACTTTAAAGGTGTCCTAACCGTACCTTATCAATAATGCCGTACTCTACCGCTTCCTCGGGACTAAAATACTTGGGTCGTCTGATATCTTCCTCGATTTGTTCGGCATTGTGCCCTAGATGCCTCGCATAAAGGTTAACCTGCAGAGACACAAATTGCGCCAAACATCAACATTGACTGAAGTTAAATTCACAGCGAAAGACAAGCTGTACTCATGGATTCGTCTTTCCATTAACCTCTAGATTTCCCATTTTCTTCTTATCCGATCCTGTACCAAACTCTTCTGTTTGTGAGCGAGGATCTTGCAGATTTCATAAGATACCCATCCTTAATATCGAAGTAGGCTTCACAAAACTTGCACAAAGATATTAGACATGGTGCTTTATCCGTTAAAACTTCTAGCAGTCAAACTGAAACCGGTCGACTTCAACCTCCAACAAATGGCATAGAATGTTACTAGTGTACTGGTCACTCAAGCTTTCGTCATCTATTGCCATACGACTGAAGTCATTATGGTGGTAAACGGCACTGTTAAGGGTTCACGTCATTGAAGGACGAGCTGCCCAAGTATGCCTGTAAATATATATACATATGTATATCTATAAATGTCATACCTTCATGACGATTATAGATATATAACCTTTCTGTACAAGTACAAAACATAAGATGTGAACGAATCATCCAAAAGCCTCCTAGATGAACATGAAATGTGCGGAATAATCACGTAAATATCTGTGATGAGGTTAGTTCAAGATCGTCAGATTACACTGATAACGAAAAAAAATTCATGAAGCGATCTGAGAGCAATTCAGCTGCCTCGGCGATTGTTCGTCTACGCCATGTTTCACTGCTTAAAGGCGTTCAAGAGGAAATGTTTACGCCCCGGCCTACAGAATCGAGAACATCAAGGGGACGAGACATAACATGTAAGAACTGGCACTGGTAGGTCACACAGGCAGAAAATTTGCACTAGGGCGTCTATGAAGGTATTTCAAGTTTCGGTCCAAGCTGCTTCAGCTTCTACGAAAATGTGTGAAGAACCAGTAGCTCCAAGCCCATATGGAACTCTGGACGTTCTTCTTTGATATAATCCTAACTTTTGACTTTGTGAAGAATACAACGACGTTTTTAAGTTATGAACGATTCCGAGGCCTAAACACGAGCTTCTTCAATTACCAAGCGAGTGTATGAACACTAAATTTGAGTTTGCCTGGCATTTTGAGTGAATATCACAAATAATTTGATAAAGTTGCATGTTAAGAATATTTCTAGACAGCTGGAGGTTGCAAACGTTCCAGACACCTTATTGCAAAGTACGAGAAAAGTACTTGCGCTTTGTATCTTCAATGAAACTAGTGATATTTGTGACGCTAGAACCCTGGACATAGATTCCGGGATATTCAAAGGAGAAAATATGCAAATCAGTTCGAAGGCAAATGTTTATTGAAATGACAAAAGGAGGATCGGGGTGAAGAAATCATACCAGCTCAGTTTTAATATTCCGAACTTCCTTGCGTGCTATATCGATATCTGTAGCTTGTCCTCGAAATTGTGCAATTGGCTGCCGGATTCAAAGACCACAGGAAGAAAACTTTTATGTCAATTTATAACCTTGTTAACTGCTGTACTTTCTAAAAAAATCCTCGGGGCTGAAATTCGAAAGAAAATAATACCTGCTTTATCATAATAGTTGCCGATGGGAGGGCGGCTCTATTTCCTTTAGATCCAGCTGCCAAAAGCAAGGCAGCTTCTCCCCAAGCATTCCCGACGCACAAAGTGAAAATAGGTGGCTTCACATACCTGCAATCACTCAACTTTCAGTTCATACAAATCGGCAAGCACACAAATATATACATTGAAAAACAGAGGAACTTCAAACACGGCTTTGCGATAACCCTCCTGTAGAATGAGAAGAGAGGAAAAGCTTCAAACTCAATCTACCTCATCGTATCATATATGGCAAAGGCTTCCGTCTCATATCCAAGCTTCTCTCCATCCTGAAAAGCACCCAACATCATCAACTTGCATATTCGTTTCATTCATAAGGTTTCTACTACTCTACTCTCCAATAAGGTTGCCTGTGGTACTGCAGATAAACACCTGAGCATGAACCCTGCAGAAAGTGCAACTTCATATCCCGGTTCATTCCTGATAAGCATCTTTCTCTTTCAGACAGACTAGATTGACTATCAATCCACTTTCCCGCATGAGAACCCTAGCTAGAATCGAACATAAATCTCCCCACCACCCTACGGAGACTTACACATCTCCTACAACCTACAAGCACATCGTATGATAATTCAAGTACCCACCTTCGTTGTTCCCGTGGAATTGATGTACATGTAGATAGGCTTGTCTGGGTCTTCATACTGAAGATAGAGAAGCTCAGCCATGATCAGTTCCGTCACAGATGGAACCAGGGACATGCCCAGGAACACTATCCGATTCTTGAATAGATAAGAGGGCAGATCGGGAGGTGGTTGCTGGGTCGCGTCACCTCTTTGAAACGGAATAACCTGAAAAATTGACAAAGAATGATAAAATTTAAACCACGAGAACTTGCAAAATCTTACGATAGATTTAATCTAATATCAGAGGTTGAAATAAAACCATGTGGTAGGGACAATCGATTCAGAAATTTATGGGAGTGGAAACTTCAAGCTTGGTTTTCTGATAAGGCACAGACAAAATAAAGTGATTTTTCGTACACATACTCTGCTGAGAACATGAGACCGGAACCTGGCGACAAATGTTTTAAAAATCTCTCGATGTCTGTTTCATGTGACTAAAGCCCCCCTGGGACAACATTCATACTGGCAAGACGGTACAGATGAGTTTGTATCCGTTTGATTTCATCTCTTAAATTAGATTGATTGGAACCTGACAGAGTAAGTAAGCAGTAGAGGACAAACCACAATTGTTCATCCCTAGTGATTTGAGAAAGTCATGACGCTTGTACTTTGAAAAGGATCCAGTAAACATGTAAGTCTGTATTAGGACTCCATTGTACAACACTGAATTCATTGATTTCACTGCAGCTCGAAAGTACATCTTCCTCACCATGGATGAAAATAACTTGACTTGGGGAAACAGAAGTTGCCTTCTTAATTAGAAGCATACAGAAAAAACACTGAAAAAAACCCGCGGTAGGCAGTGCTCCGAATTTTTTATTTAATGGCAGTTCCCTTCACTGTAAATATATGTGGATGAGATATTTTCAGTGTATTCGTTTGAAATTGGATATACCAATCTGGAAGCGGCCACTATCAAAATCTTCATGGATACTACACAACCACAAGGGTCGATAATGACAGCCCCATGTTTTCTTCATAAAAACAAAGAACAAGAATGTCCAGAATTGCCTACCATTGTCACAACACCGCGGCGAGCACCACGTTGGGGGTTGAATTCATGTTGATTCACGGATTTGGACAAAGAAAAAAGTCCCGAACCCCCGAAAAGCGACGACCCGTGCAAACTTCCAGCTGCATGATGAGAAACAAAGCTTGAATCCAAAACCGTTCTATTCTTCTTCTGAGAAGAAAACGCGGCAGCTGTGACTCCCCCGCGCCCTCGACGAGAAGCAATGCTCCGTTGCGGCTGCGACGAACTGCATGCGAAAAGGCTCGTGTCCAAGCACCGAGCGGTCGCCATGTCTACCGCTACCAAGCCTCAAGCCTCGAGCCTTCCTTTACCTCTTCACCAACGATATGATTCTCGTGCGCTCCCCTCTCTCCTCGTGCGACAGGCCAAAGCTGGAGCTGGAGCGGGACACGAGAGCGGGCGAGATGGAGAGGATAGCACTGTCCACCAAACGCGAAAGCCAGCAACGCCGTTGCTGCTGCCTCACACTGGACAGTGTTCTGCGGACGAACTGTGTTGCCTTCTGCGTTACGGCGTCGGTGCTCATCACCTCCCTTCCGCATCCCAAGTCCGCAAGACGCTGGACGGCTGGACTCTAGACGGACGTCTTTCCGCTATTGCAAGTTGTAAAGTAAGCCCCGTTTGGAATGAAGATTCTCTCTCGATCTTAGCTCCAAGACTCGCGGCAGCCATGTTTGTCATTCGATCACAAAAGTAAGAAATAATCTATTCAGAGAGTTTTTGAAGTCCAGATATTGAAATTGTTGGATCATCGTTGGAACATACAAACATTTGAGAATGTTCTAAAGACTCAGAAGAAAAGGTAAAATCTTTGAATTTACTACAGCTTGACTAATGCCATCTTGAGGGGCTCTTAAGTTTTTGTAAAGTCGGAACTTAATATCTCAAGTTTTGTAAACTGAACAAACTGAATTAAATTTGGACAAGAGTGCAGTGTTTGGAATTTCATTTCTCACATGATTCAATAATGATACAAAAATATTGAAATATTCGATAACTTATATATGAACCCAAAGGTGTCACGTACCCTCAATAACATAAAAGGGATAATGCGCACATTATAATTAAAATACATGGTCTAACTATGTTAAATACTTTATAACACAACAATATACTTAAGAATGATCACTGATGATGATTTTTTTTCTTATGGATGGGGATGCTAGTTACAAAACAACTGAATTATGTTGTCCATGATATATGAATCAATTATTTATAAAATAAAACAACTTTGTCATATAGTGTGATAGATTTTATTGTGTTATTTCACAAACGTATCAATTTGGGTGTCCGTAGTTAAGTATCACAAAATCGACTTGTTATTGTCATACCACCTATACATGAGAATGGATCATAACTCTTCCAATATTGAGGCAAGTGTAAGACACTCTATATGCAACCAGTATCAAACCAAATATAGGTAGTAGGATCCATGACATACCAACGTTCCATCCATGTGATATATGTACCTTCTCATAACAAAAATACATTACATCCGTACTATTCTAGCCATAACAATGCCTCAATCCTAAGAAATCAGACTTTATACTTTTCAAATTGTACAACAAGTCGTATATATATTTATCTCTTTTAAGGTAATACTACATTCGTAAGAGTATTAATGAAGATTTAGATGGATGTCAAGCCAAAATCTTATAGTTGGAAAGTAGAAAACTGGTTAGAATTATATAAAACCCTGAAGTGCAGTGAAGCCAAGATTCATGAGCAAAACCAAAACCAAACGGAGTAACGTGAGGAATAATGTTTGGATCCACTAAAAAGAATACAAAACTTGCATGTGACATATAATATATGACTTGATGAGATCCCGGGTTCACATAATGATCAATTTACATATAAATAGAAAAAGAAAATTATGAGGAAATTTTTATGCCGACTTCAACTAACGCAACCAGTATGAATCTGATTAAAACTGCATTTAAGGTGACATCTGCATACCTAATTTAACATACATAAAACTTACTCAGTAATGTTTTATTGTCCTTGATGTGGCAATAAAGTTTAATGTTCAGTTGTGATGAAAACAAGGCATAACAACCCTCAAAAGGTGAGAAATCATGACATAATTTGTGGGATATAATTTGTTGTTTCCAGGTGTGTGGAAATACCATCAGTGTAGAAATAATTAAGAGGAGTGTCTTAGATTGTACTTCGTCCAATTAGAATGGACCAAACTAATAAACGCAAACGGTTTATTGACGTTTATGGGGAGAATTTTTTTTGTCGAGGACACTTTACACCACAGATCCTTTGGACTTGTTGATTGCAGCGCAAGTCACAACTTGCGGAAAGGATGTACCAACCAACCCATTTCGAATCATGTTCTACTTACTATAGTTATTCAAGTGGCCATAATCCCGCCAGAGTGAAGTTTACTTAAGCTCATGGTTTTCAGAAACGCCGGAGGCGACTGCAGTGTTCAGTAATGCGACTCTGAGAACCTATGAGGCGGAAGCAGGTGGACAATTAACCGTTTTGGAGAGCAACAGCATCCCGTGTGCAGGGGGTAGTATGGTACAGTAGCTTCAGGTGATGGTGTGATGTGCTTTTCCTTGTCTTACCCCATATTCTGTCAGCAAATTGAAGTGATTTGGTAGCTTGCTATTTTAAAATTACAAGACATTGCTTTTCATTTGTTTTCCTGGGATGAGATCATAGAGCAACCTGTCTACAGCAACTACGCCTAAGCATGACTGTTTGGCTCCACTGACTTTCTATTTTTTAACTTCTGTCATCTTCCTACCAAGATAATATAGACGATGGAATAAAAAAATTTCTTCAAACTAATTGTATCTTACTAAATATTGGGTATTCCTCTAACTGAGTTTCTTTGATTTAGACTGATCTCAGTGAGCAATAATGGAAAACAACATTACGAACAAATCAATAGTTAGGTGTCCAACCAATCCTGTGACATATACACAAACCTAGCAAGACCAAGCAAGACTCCTTGTAAGAATGCAGTTGGTATGTCACATAACTGGATCGGCAACTTTGCATATCCTAGTATTATAAGCATCAACATATAGACATCCCACAAACTCAAATGATCAGAGGACTGGGGACAGTCCCGGTGAAATAAAAACTTATCAACACTGAAGTAAGCGAAATATACAGTTACCTAAAAACCTCTCATGATCCATATCAGAAGTGAAAGACAAAAGTTGAACTTGGGCGAGCAAGAGCTTCGCCTTTTGAACATTTTCGTATATTCACATGTGATTGTAAAGTTACACGGGGTAGGTATAAACAGGTATGAAGGCAAATATGTGGCAAGAATTCAGAAATCCTAACGTGCTCTTTGTGGCCAATATTGCACAGGCCACAAAGTAATTTTATGGTCCAAGTGACAACTGCCGTAAGTTCCCCGTTTGCATTGCTAACAGACATGCAATCAAGAATTTGGAACAGCTGCAGATAAGTGAGAGATAAAACTTCAGAACCAGTCTACCCACTGTTCAGTACGTTTCGCCGTGCGCTTTGGAGGTTGATATCTCCCATTTTCATAATTAGCTTTTGCTATAAGTCCCTCCATAGTTACGGTGTCATAGGAGTAGACTGTGCCTTCAATTGCACTGTAGGATGGACATCATGTCAAGGAAAAAAGTCAGGTTTGCCAATTCTATTGCAAAGAAGAACTGCCGTTTTCAGTTTGAACTCACGTTCACAATTCCCTTCAAAAGTGCTAGAATTATGGGGCACACTGAAGGCCAGCAGTTCGAAAGAACATTCTACACATGAAATGAGTACTATTAAAATGCATATTAATTAAAATAATAGCTGAATATTATGATGCACACACGAAAGAAATTTCACAGTTACAGCTTGAGCGACAAACCTTCGTAGAAGCTCTTCCACTATAATTCTTTGTTCAGGTGTTAGGTAATGTATACAATTTCTTGGGCATTGTCCCACAGCCAGTTGCACATGATACTCATCTCCTTTACCTACACACATCGACACGTATAAGGTACAGTTAGAGAAAACAAAACAGGATGTGTGAGATCTTTGTGTCTCTGTCAAGAAACTCTTGAACTTCTCAAACGAAAATTCAGAGAAAGTTTTTACAGACCTCAAGCACGACTCAACAGAGTGTGTCTTCGCCCTCTAAGTAGATCTATCGCATCAACACCAACCGTGCACATTCACATCTTTTGAGAACCAACAAAGGGTCTGAGCCTTTTGAAGATGAAAAACTACAACTAACAGAACAACTTGCACGTACCTTGTTTTACAGCACGAGCACAACCCGTGTCAGGTGCATATTGAAATACATCAGGGGCACGCTCCACGCAGGAATAGGGACAACCTATATTGTAGCCACAAATCAGCATTTGAACATTATTACTTAGGGGAAAAGACGACTCTTTGGCTTGTGTCCTAATTTCAGCAGATTTGTAGATCTAGGCATGCCCTGCTCCGTAAACAGAATGCGCAATGAGTATATCATGAAAATGGAAATTCTGCGGACTTTGTTCTATACTTTATCGTCGGTACTGCGTTCTCTTCTTCTAAGTTAATAAAGCGAAGAAACTCACCTCTTCCTATGCAAGCCACCTCGTTAACAAACAGATCTTCGGCGAAACACTCTGGCTCTTCAAATGGATCGAGACTTTTTCTGCTCAAAATTGAATCTTGGTCATCAAGACAAGTAAATACAGGTGTATTTGTGCAAAAAGGGCTTTATAGTATGAAAGAAATGCAGATGACACACTCTTGAACGGAAGTAATCATGGAACATGACGAAACTTAACTCACTGTTTCCATTTTTCACAAATTTTGAGGATGCAAGGTACAAATTGGTTGTAGAACTCTCATACCTCTTATATGTTTGTCGTCCTACATCAGTTGTCAAAATCTGCAGAGGTAAGTGATTTCAGATGTGCACTGCTTGATGGTGATTTTAATGTCATAAACTGGACATCAAGCTGAGCTCTGACAGCAACAATTTACCAATATGATTGATAAGCTGAACCATACACTGGCAACACACATCAATGATTTAATCTGCAGCTACTTCATCTACCTCATATGCTCTAAGTAAGCGCTGTGTGATGGCATCTGCATCTCCAAAGCCCTGGTAAACATCGGGATGATACTCCTTGATCTACAAAACAAGAAGTTCATGAGGCAAAGCACACAAGCGTCAGAGTTGGACCCTACGACCTGCAGGACTCAAATCAATAAACGGCTGCCAAGTCAGCTGCTAGAACTCTTAGCTGAAAGTCAAATTCAACATTTCAATGTACAAAAATTGTGACGAATATAGAGGGACTGAACATGTGAAGTAACAGAACTGTCCACTCGCCCAACAGAAATGCAATCAACTATCATACCCTTGCTCGAAAAGCAGATTTGATCTCCTCTTCACTGCAGTCTTCTGAAATACCCAACACTTCATGCGGACTGGCCGTTGACATCCATTCGAGGTCTCCGACCGTACTACCTTCGTAGGCTCTACACAAAAATCCTTTCCATCCAAATCGCCTATTGTGCGAGATTCCAGAGCCCACACATCGATTTTTTCCGAAGGGCTCACTGAAAGGCTCGAATTTCGTGCTCATTCCAGAGCCATCTGGCTGGAACGAAAATTGCGAACAAGAAACGCATAGAGGTCGTCGAGTAAGAGGAACATCGGAGTGCAGTTTTTGATTCTGGGCCGAGAGACGAAAACTGAATAATCCACTCGAACTGCTCAAGCTTTCGGCGTCAATTGATCGCCCCTGATAACCTCCACAGCATATTGAAGGATAGATAGGCAGATTCCGCGATACATCAGCGGCACACTGTGTTGCACGGATACCAGATCCACCGATTCCAACACCCAACTCCATGAGCTCAATTGGAGCGTCACTAGTACAAGTTTGATCTTATTTTATTCATTCTACGAGAGATCCTTGTGAAATCTGGAATCCCCTGGAAGAAATTCCAAAATCTGCTGCACCCAATATCTCCTATATGTAACCCCCTTCACTGAGCTCAATAACCGACATCTCGATTCAGGTTTGTCTCAAGTCCAAGAATCAAGGCAACTCTGCAGGCACGTGGTTGCGTTTCACCCGACGGCAATACTTCTAACCACTCACTGTCGCACACACAACAAACAGGCTCCGAATCTTAAACCCAATTTCACTTGAAACAAATGACCATAAATCCTGCGCAAAACTTCCCCTCCCCTACAAACCAGTAATCTTCATGCACTTTATATCAGGTATGGCGTGCACCATTCATCCACAATGTACCAGATTGCAAATCAAAGTATGATCAGATCTCTAAACCTCCAAATTTTCCAAATATTAGTTTGTCATAATATATTGTTGCAACATGCTTAATCGAACATTGTGTTCAATCCAGCACAAGTACATCTCAATCTTACCGCACAACAGCGATCTTGACCACCAGAAATTGACAGCGAACTTGATAGATTCAAAAGTGAATATGCTCTGGAAGTGACCCAGTCAATCTATGGAATCAAGAATATTCGACGCTTCTAGCGCGTCTCAGAGGAGGCAGGTGGAATCTGGACGTCAGACGAAAACTTGTTGATGGATGCCGCATGTAAATTCACGTGTGGTCACTCGCCTTCACCCTCGAGCGCAATTTTACTCTCTGTCCTCCATGTATACACACGTATAAGGAGGGAGTTTCGTATCTGCATTTTCTACTACCAACCAGACGTAGGTCAGCCGCGCCAATATTAACCATGCTTTAGCAACAGCAAAATATCTACTACTTTACTCCACAAAGTTACTCCTCCACAACGTCCAAAAAATTTCAGTAAATCAGTATTATGTTTTGAGAAACGCTATGCTCCGACTAGCGCGTAGGGAGTATCACAGAATTACGGTGTGAGGTTCTACTGCTTCGTCAAAGACTTGCACGTCCCGCGGGTGACCTGCTTCAACAGGTCACCCGCGGAGACATGAAAGCACCGGCGAGCGGAGCGTGTGTGCGACTGGTACTGCAGGTGCTGGCTGCAGGTTGAGAGACTGCTCTGGGCAGCGATATGTGCCGCGGCTCGAAAGTCCAGTTTTCGAATCGGGCACTGAAATTTGGGCTTCGCCGAGAATTCTTGGATGTGATGCTGAGCTCGAGGTTGTGGAACCGCGCGTGTAAAAGGGTCGCTTCTGTTGCACTTGCCATTCCACTGGTTCCTCCCTCGTCTATGCACTTCCCCTCGTCTGGGAATTTTGGAAGGCGATTAAGTCTTGTGCCAGCGATTGTTTCTTCGTCTTCTCGTTCTTGTTCCAGGCGGTCCGCTTCGCTTGACGCCCCCGCTGCTGCTGCTGCAGCTGCCGTGGGTGTTTTGGAAATGGATCTCGATCTTCTATCCCGTCTCCGTGAAGCTGCCGATGAGTTTCCACCACCTCCGGGTAAGTTTCTGTCATGTTCAATACATCATGGACCTTAATTTCGAATGATTTCATGCTAGTCGGCAATGACATAGTTTTACATCCGCATTGTGCTGTTAGTTTACTGTTAGTTCTAGTTTCTAGTACATTTTCATCATCACTGGGTTTGAGCTATCATTTATTTAAGAGAGCCCATTCCCCTCTCTAAATTTTCTCTCAAATCTTCGCTTTTGAAGTGGACGGCCTTTTTCTGTAAAAGATTCTGATAGTGAATTTACACCAACATTCCATTTTAGCATGCAATCGCAACTTAGATTAAGGCGCTCTTGATTGATATTTTTGTGCGACAATGCTCCAGCCCAACAGTGCTCTCTCGCAGCACCAATTGCCAATGTAGGCATATTGCTTCTTTGAAAGTTACCCTCTCTGCTTGATTTCATTGATTCTTGCAGTGTACGTATCAGAATAATGCCCACGTGACGTTTGAATGCAAGTGAATTGTACAAGCACGTCAGGCATTTGTATTCTGCCAATGTCTTTGCCTACCTAATTTTCAATCCTTATTACTTATTGACTTGACCGAATATGATCGATATGCAGGAGAAAAGTATTCTTATGGGACTGCGGGATTTCGAGCAGATGGAAGCCGACTGGGCTCTACTGTGTTCAGGACAGGAGTGCTGGCAGCCTTGCGATCGTTGAAAACAGAGAAGGTTATCGGACTTGTGATAACAGCCTCTCACAACCACGAACATCATAATGGAATTAAAATTGCAGATCCAGATGGAGGTATGTTAACTTTGGATTGGGAGGAGTATGCAGAGATGATGGCTAATGCTGGTAACTCGGATCTCCTTTTAAAGGTCAGTCTGAAGTCCTGTGGTTTACTCTTTCACATTCTGGCAAGATAAACCTTTGTATGCTTGAGCCTCTTCCTAGGAAGTACATGGTGCTCTTTTCTCTACAAAACAATTACTTCTAACCTTCTCCCACATGTTTCGAAGCCTGAGGTGTTGTATAAAGACATCCTTGGCTTTTGAGCTCGAGTTTTCGACAATGTGGGTTATGAAGCTTTCACGTAAAGCATATTTCATCACAAATGTTCATTTACATCCTGTTTCACCAACTGCAGGTCGTTGAAGATGTCATAAAAAGAGAGGATATTCAGGGCGGAAGCCCATCTGGGAAAGTTTTTCTGGCCAGAGACACACGAAGCACAGGCCCAGCTCTCATTGAAGCTGCTCGAAAGGTATTTCTGCAAAACCTGAGAATTCCAAATCGCCAACGTAGCTCTTGGGCTGAAAGTGGATCTCTCAATATTGGCTGCCTTTGTTGACATGTTTACGATTGCAAGGGTATTGAGGCCGTGCAAGGCGTTGTTGCTGAGAACAAAGGGATATTGACAACTCCGCAACTGCATTGGATGGTGCGCGCCACTAACAAGGATGAAATCGGCTCAGAATTGCAGTATTTTCAGACTCTCTCAAATGCTTTCAGGTTATCTACTCCATTATTTGGCTCTGAACTTCGTCTACTTTAGTCTTGTAACATACCGGACCTTGCTTACCTCTTTAGTAAAGTGTTTGCACCACCTTTTTCCTAAAGTAGCAAAAATTGTTCATGTTTTTCAATGTAAAAACTTTTCTCACTCATGTTGTTTTGCTTCGCTTGAAAGAACTGAGAAGAAGTCTTTGAAGTATTCGTCCCTTTGCTGCTAATCTCTCCCGTATTTGTGCATTTGTACTTATCTTTTATTTAGGTTCGGAGTACAGCTTCGTAGGTTCCATTGTAGACAATATAACTGCAAAGAATATTTTGCAGATTGTTACTGGACCTTGGGCCTTCAAATTTGTTCAAGCCAGAGACTCTTATTGTGGATGCCTCAAATGGTGTCGGTGCTAGTAAAATTCTGGAACTAGGGCAAAAGCTTGAAGCACTGGACATGGAAATAAGAAACACAGGTGGAAAAGGAAACGTATTGAATTATCTGGTCGGTGCTGATTTCGTTCAAAAGGAAAAGGTTTTTCCGCTTAACTTTGATGCATCAAGCGACCAAGATAAGAGGTACATGATGCTTTTGCTTTTGAAGTTTTTTTCGCCATGAATATTAAAATCATTCACGATGCAAGATACAATATGTATGATGAGAAATCTGAACCTCGGTACCCTACAAGAGGTATTCTGCCCGGCATGATCGAAGTAAACAATGAAAAAATCAATCATCTGTCCTTTACGGCATCAGGCTGAGAACCTTACTAGCATAAATCTTAATATCGATATTCGAAGCAAGTTTCTTTCATTTTCTATTCTTTCTGAACATTGTTCTTTTCATGAAAGTTCATAGTCGTTATGGCAGGTGTGTCAGTGTGGACGGGGATGCAGACAGGCTAGTTTACTTCTATTTTGGACCCTCACAAACTGATAAGTCACTGGCTATGCATCTTTTAGATGGAGATAAAATCATGGCTCTTTTCTCTTCCTTCATCCTGGACCAGCTTCGTATGATGGAAAAATCCACAAATTTTGTCGGTGAAAGTGATTCTCGTCCACCAAATGTAGTAATACCTGGGTACGGTACTGTAAAATTGGGTGTGGTACAAACAGCCTACGCCAATGGAGCATCAACGAATTATCTCCAGCAAAAGCTTGGGTTGGAAGTCGCTCTTACTCCTACAGGAGTGAAGCATCTCCATGCAAGGGCAGAAGCCTATGACATTGGAATTTACTTTGAGGCCAATGGACATGGCACAATCTTGATGCAAGAAAGTTTCGTAGATTGGCTGAGGGAGCATGGCAATACACTTCCGTCAGGTACAAGTATAGATCTCTACCCCTTCACCTACTTCCAAGAATAACCATAAATGTTGAAACTTCAAGAAGGAAATAATTATGCATCGCTTGTTGACTTGGAGGTCGTGGTGGCTCTAATCGATAAGAATTTTCTTCTTGTACTAAGTGACATTTGCTCGTGTTTTTTCTAACTGTAGTTGAAGGAAGAACAGCTGTCAAGAGACTTGTAGCTGTTAGTGAACTTTTTAACTCCGGGGTTGGAGATGCATTGAGTGGAATTCTAATGGTTGAGATCATCCTGCGATATCGAGAATGGTCCATTCAGCAATGGGATTCTATTTATACGGATCTGCCAAGCAAGCAACTGACGGTATTATTCTGAGTTACAAATTGGAACTGTATTGTGCAGCAAGTGTTATGAGTTTCACGTGTACTATAGGAGAACTCTTAGTTCTGGTGGTAATAACATTTGCATTCATTGTTTCAGATTAAGGGTGTTGATCGGTCGCTTATCACTACAACAGCTGATGAAACCAGAGTGAAATCTATACCTCAATTGCAAGATGCTATTGACGTCGAAGTTGGTAAGTTCTTTCTTGATCAATGTTGTTCTGCAAATCTGAACAAACTGGACCCTGACATTTCTGAATCATCCAAACTTGTGACCAATTTTTTGCCCGAATTGTAATATGCTGTGCAGCGAAATACAAAGCAGGGAGATCTTTTGTCAGGCCTTCTGGAACAGAGAATCTTGTGAGAGTCTATGCAGAAGCTGCCACTCAGGAATCGGCTGTGACCTTGGCAGAAGCTGTAGGACGACTTATACTTCAGTACCTCCAAGCAGCTCCTGAATCATAGCTTTCTGAACATATTGACATCTGCAAGGTTTTGAACAACCTTACGTTGAGTATCGTCTTCATATGAAGGTGTCTTTGGAGACCTTAATATGATCATGATTCTTGTCATCATTTTGTCATAGCAGAACATAGTATTTTTCATTTGTGATGTATCTATATTCTCATGCCGCAGCAAGCAGCAATCATCCTATGTCTACCGATTTTATAAATATGAATGTAATGATTTTAAGTTCTATGAAGGGAGATGTTGGTTATAAAAGAATCGCCATACATGATTGATCTAAGATCCAATAATGCTTTTGCATAATACATTATATAGGGAGCCGCTAAACAGCACTCACCCTGTCTATATCTTGCAGTTGAGAGTCTACTGCCGCACTAGCCTCGTCCAGGGTGGCAAACACAAGCTCTCCAAGTAGTTCCAAGTTGTTCAGGTTGTTCATTGCAAAGAGATTGAAGTCCACGCTCCCGCATCTCTATGATATTGAAGAAGACAATAGCTCAAATAATATTTAATACAAAAATGCAAATTATTTTTTCGTGATAATATTGAATGGTTCCAGCCAATCACAAGCTTCGAAAACGAGCCTAGGGGTTCTATATAGTCCTAGCGGCTCCCATTATATTATATAATGTTTCTATCATACAATTCAAAATCAAAAGTGATTAACTTTATATATGTTGGATTACAATAATACTTGATATTGTTTGCATTGATCGACAGTATGATTTCTTCAGCTCTTGAGACTCTTGCCAAAATTTATGTTTATCAACCCTTGGCAAAGTCTCAATATGTTGGACTATACATACAGTAGACAAACTAAATAAGTTGAACTTAACACCTCAATACTACCAACTATGCCATGACCTGATTGGAGATTCTTGATGTTTAAAAACACCTGATCTTACATCATTCTAGATAACACCAATTTCATTTTTTTCAATGTACACATGTTTTTAACTTTGAATGTATCAAGAATTTCAAATACCAATAGCAATAATTGATGCACAATGATTACTAATACTCGCTATCTTTTATGACACAAAAATAGGGCTCATTGTAACACAAATATATCAACATAGAATAATGTTTGTAACATGTTAGCAACTTAATTTAAAATACGCAAATTAAGAACTCAATGTTCAGTAAGATGCTATCACCACAATAACCTAAAACATGGATTTTTGTATCCCTAACTTTGCAAATCATGTTTGCATTAAAACTGTTAGAAACAAATATCATGACAAACAAGTATGACATATGAAATATGACAATAAAATGAATGTTATCCAGAAAAACCAATGTAAATGTTAATATTTTATTTGTCGAACATGCATACAAGAAGTTGAATATAATATTATGATCTTACAAGATTAATTCTTCAAATATGATTTTTTATGGCTTTCAATCTTCTAACAACATTCTTTCTTTTAAATCAAATGCAAATTGTTTTTTAAAACAAAATCATGTATACAAATTTTGGATATACATTCTTAACATTATACAAAAATATTATTATTTTTGATAATGATATTTAAATTTTTTATATAGTAGCATTTTTCAATTTATGTCATGAATGTATTATGTACAACAGACAAAAATATATTTTTCAGATTTTGAAAATTCTTAAATTTTCATAACAAATAATAATTATCTTTATTATTATCTATAAAAAATTATTTTTTATTTTATTTTCAAACATCTTGATTTTTAACAACAATGAAGAGAATGTATAATTGATAAAAAAAACTTGAAATTATGAATTTTTATTAATAAAAATATAATATTAAAGATTAAAAATAATTCTAAATCTATATTCAAACTTTTAATTTTTGTAAGGTCAAATACTAGCATCTATAACTTATAGAAAACCCTAATTAATTATTGTTGAAGTCAGATTACTAAAAAAGTCATTCATTATCTAATCTATGTCATGATTATTAGATTAGAAAAATAAATTCTTTTACCAAGAAAAAGTAAGAAATCATGTTTATTTAAAAAATTGATTTATATTCATTATTGATTAAGCTCTCAATTTAAAAATTTATTCAATTTAAATTTTATTTAAATTCAAATATGTTTAATTTGATTATATATATATATATTATTTAAGCTTAATTATTATGTTTGAATAAATCTGAAATTTTGATTGATTCAAATTATTATAATCACAACTAGTTACATTGTAATTATATAAAAACATTTATTGTAATTTTTTTGACAAATATTTATACTTTCCAATAAAATTTCTTTGTGTCATTGTGAAAGTTGTCTTCAAGATAATCCATGCATGACAATTTATCTTCATGAAGATTAATCCAAGGAGTCATCATGATAAAATCATAGTTTGAACAAGTTTATGTATATTATCAAAACACAAAATATATACTGAAATAATCAGTTGTGTGTACGAAAATTACATGAAACTCTTGAATAGCAAATTAAATCATCTAATTAATCATATTTGAACAAACTCGAGTTTATTAAATCCTAAATTGATTTTTATGGTTTTTTTTCTAAATTCATTTTTTAGCAGATTATCAAGTTGAAAATTTGAGTGAGTTCTTTGAAGAAAATTTTAGACAAAAATATTCAAAATATAAATTAAATAATTTTAAGATAAACTTCTTATTATTTTTAATTAACATCAAATGTCATGAAAACATGATAAAATAAAATCATATGCACAAATAACTTAAATTTTGATATATTCTACTTAATCCATATGCAAAACATGCAATCTGATACAATGTCTAACAAAATTCTTTTTAAAAATAATTTTGATAAAAAAATCATGAGATTTGAATACATTGTCAATCTTTACTATCTCAATCAATTTATTGAACATAAACTGTTTGGAAAAATGATGAGTGATGATAATGTGCTTTTCTCTACTTTCATCATTTGATCCATAGCTAGAAAATTCATAAATCATGTGTTTATTTCATCTTCATGACAAACCTATCCAACCGCTTTTTCTAAGTTACTAAAGTGTCACTAACAAGTAAGAAGATAGTAAAAATTAGAGTTGATGATTAACAAGACAAGCATATTCAACCAAATTGATGTTATAATCAAGTAATTTTGCTTTGTTGCCATGTAGATATACAATTTATAAATCCATTTCAATTGTAAATGTAATCTTATTTAAATCTTGTTGAAACTCAACATCTACATGGTAGATAAACTTGATGATTTACAATTTTTAATCAAATATAAGATCAAAATTCAATGCATATTTTCTATTTTAATTATCCACCACACCTTACTAATGTTGACATATATCTTTAAATTTTGTCCACAGAAAAAATAATTATGTATTTTGTGCATATTATCAAAAATATATGACTTTTTACTATCTTGTAGTAAGACTTCTTGAACATGACATTATTTCCTATCAAATTTTTTGATCAAAAAGCTAATGAAAATTTAGACTAAGAAGCTAAAGTAATAATTACAAAAATTTTAAATTTTATGTTGAACCTTGTATGTATTTTTTTAACATAGATCTTTTAGTTTTTGGACTTAATTTTTTCCTATCAGATTTTTTTATAGCTTCAATATCCATATCATTTACATTTCATATCAACATAACGAAGCTAAAACCTTTATTTTTTTGTATAAAAAAAGTATCAAACAAACTTTGTTTGAATTTTTGCAATCTTTTGAAATAATCAAATATTTTTTGTATTGTTTAAGATCCTGTGTTAATATATACAAAATTTTTAACAAGCTGCAAATCATATGTTATTGATTTTTGAAAATTTTTTTAATGAAATTGTCTGATAAAAACATCCTCATCTAAATTTATTTTTTAAAAATAAAATATTAATTTTGTTCAAGATACTCTCAAATAAAGTCATATATACACATATAAGAAAATAATGACATATTTAGAATTAAAAAATAAATATCATTGTAATCTTTGCCTGTGCAAATCTGTTCATCATCAATCACTTTTAGATCTTTTGAATTATATAAGTGAAGTTGTTCTTTAATTTGTAGATTAACTTAGAGTTCATTAGTAGTTCGTCTTTTGAGAGCATTACTAACTTACAGATTTTGTTTTCTATCAATCTTTGCATTATTATATTAAATTCAAATTTTCCAACAAAGTCTGAATCTGATCTTATAAAGGTTATTTATGTTCTTGTAAGATTGCACTCATATCATCCTCTTCAAAAAAAAATCATCATCTTTCAAAATTAATGAATCAACTCAATTTACAAATTGTCAAGTAGGACAAATAAATCAATAAAAGATAAATTTTTCTTCATGATTCCTCTTGATCTTAATGTGTTGAGCAGATGTGGAGGTTTGTCATCTTTTTCACTCTCTTGAACTTACTAATTTGACTCATTTGCTCCTCTAGAAGATCATTTTCATGATACTCAACATGAAAATCATTATCAATCTTCTTTTAAATACATTTAGTAGAGATTTTAACTTTTCAATATGATTAGTCTTATCTTTTTTACTCTCAATGATCGGGATTTATTCAACAATTCACATAAAGTGATCATCAGTTTACACATGATTGAATCTCCCGCAATTCTTCACATTAGCTTGATATTCAAGAATCACATACCCTGGAGTAAATTCTAGCTTGAATCTACTTGTTTTGCAAATGAAAATTTCTTCAATACGTACTAAGATTATTAAACAACTCCAGCTAGTGTGACATTTATATCTCAACTCAAATGTCTTAATTAATCCCATTGAAAGTAATTGATATTTATTGTGGTCATAACGCCTGTTAGAAATAAGTTTGATAAATTTGAGTGGCTCAAAACATTATGTTTTGCTTGAATTTTGATCGAATCGTTCAGAAAATATCGTTTTATTGTGAAATATATCTTGTACTGAGATACAAGTAATTTATTTTTGTTCATTATACATCTTAAATTTGCTAAAATTATACTATTCATAGTTTTTTTATTGCAAACATTTTACTTTCTTGTAAAAGTAAGTCCCCACTTGTATTGTTCAGTTTTTGAAAATAAAAAAAATAAAAATTTTTTTGTGTAAAACTTATTGCAAATAATCATCAACAGAAAATTAATTTTACCATAAGATTGATTCATTTCTAAGTTTTTTATTTTAAAAAAAAAAACAAGAGTTGATGTTGATAATCTTTGTTATAATCAATTTTAGATAGTTATTCTAAATTAAACCATTATATATAAACTTGGTCAAATAACTAATTTTTTCTAGAATTTATGATTAAGTATCATTATTCTGTTTTTTTATCAAAAATTAGGTTTTTTTCATAAAAGTCTTCAATAACATGTTAAAATTTGCTTCAATTGACTTAGTTTTGATTTGGTTTACTAGCAAATACAATTCAAAAAATTTCAATGTACTCAATAGCATGCTGTAATTTTAACATAAGTATAAGAAAACTCCTTGAAAATCTAGATAATATAATGCAATAATAATATAAAACTCTTTATTTATTGATGATATCTACCAAATTTGATTTTAGAAAATTAATTATATAAATGAAAAAATGTTTTTTTAAAACACAAGTAAAAAATTTATATGCTACACGTAAAATCTGTATAGTTATTTGTGATAATGATCAAGTTTAATCTTATAAAAATGAATTATATGAATATAAAATTTCTTGTTAAAAATTTAAGGAGTCAAATGATATGATATAATTTAGAATCTTAAGAGTAAATAATGATAATAATCAAAATTAATCTTAGAAAACTATATCATATGATATTGATAATAAGTTTTGAATAACAATTATGAAATGGTATAAATAGAGAGGTTTAAACAAGAAACTCAAGCAAATTTAAACATATATTGTTGTGTGAGTAATGCTTTCGTTCATGAAGGTTTTATTTTCAAAAATATGATCTAGTAATCTTAAAAGTTTACATCAAATGTTGTGTTAAAAAAATTGTGTGATATTCTATTTTGCTATGGACATTCAGGTGAAGTATCAATGTCCTAGATTCGTGAGGAATTATTGAAAAATCATTTGAGATAAATTTGAGTGAAAATCAATCTGGAGTTCAAAACACCTCAGTATGATCCACAAAACGAATTTTCATCTCTTGTATTTTAACAAACGTCTATTTTTTAGAAAATAATAATTTTTGCTTGCATATTAGAAAAATTTTTTATTAAATTTTTGATTCAATAAGATTTGTTTAATTTTTTTATATATTTTGTGAAGTTTTGAAAATATGTCTAGAGATTTATGGAAAAATTACAAGATTAAATAGTAAATTAAACAAGTAATATATCAGATTAAAAAAATTGAAGAAAATGTATAAAGAAACACTTTTTGTGATCAGTAATTCTCTGATACTGAAATTGAATCATGATATCATAGTTGAAATGTTTAAATCTATGGAATTTTTTATTTTTAACATGAAAAATGCTATAATCCAAACTTGTCTTTCTTTGAACTTATGAATAAGTTTGATGAGTTTTGAATGCAAGATGATGACTAAAATATATTTTTTAGATTGGAATGGAGTTATTATCACAGATTTTATGTAGTAAACAGTATATTGGCACAATGAAATTGTCAACCTGTATTTTAAAACATGAAAATTTGCAAATAATACATGATCTTGCACAATTTGAAAATTATTTGATTAAAACTTCGAAAAATGTGACTGATTGTCTACAAGAGTTTTGGTATACTGTCATGTGGAACAATGAATGGATGAAAATATCTCCATAAAAGAAAATGTCAAAAAAATTTAGAAAATCATGTGCAAAATGAATAGAATCTACAGCTAAATGGCGTGAAAATCTTCATATGTTGGAGCTAGAATTTCTTTTAATACCTGAATGAAAATGGATGAAAAGTGAAGAAGAGGGAAAGAATTCACACAAGCTTTACAAAGAAACTATTGTAGTGCTAAGTGGTCAGACAATTTTATGCCTATTTATAACGATCTCATGCAAAGTTATTAGACCGCATGGACCATGTAAAGCTCTATAAAAATAATTTCCAGAACTGCAAGTCTCCTTGGTCTTAATCTACTGTGTTAGATAGTAGAGTTCAGTTGTAGGTTGGGCTTGTTCTATCTAACTCAAACTTTAGATAATGAGCTGTCTATCTTGTTAAATTCGAATAACAGTCAGGTCTTTCGATGAGAGTGATTATCACTTCTAATCTCTCTTTGATTTTTGGACTTTTTGGTATTTCGGCGGCGGAATTATGTTTCTTCGATCGGCCCTACTATAGCTCGATTCATCCTGATTTTGGTCTGCATCATCTAAATATTTTTATGATATACATGTTATGGATTGCGTTCAATTTGATTGAGATTATTTTCAAGTTTGATTTCCTAGAATCGAAAGTCAAGATGTTCAAATTATGATTTGATACATATTTATCTTGTTGAACAATATTTAACAAACTATGAGTAACAAAATCATAGTTTAGATAAAAAAATTAAAGCTTTTAAGTGAAAGCTTTAGGTCATATTGAACTTGTTATATATTTTTCTGAATACTTCACCAAAAAATATTTTAATTATTTTTCATTTGATATCTATTTTGATTTTATTTAATAACATCATAAAGAATAAAATTTGCACTCTTTGAAATTTGAATTTTTTGTGTTTTGAAACTACTGCAATGATATTTGAAAATCAAAGATGGTTTAATTGGATCAGCTGGATTTATAATCATTGTCTCATGCTATCAACATTTTGCATTATAAAAAGATCTCCATTTGCGTCGAAATTCATTTTTTTGCAGAAAATACAAGTGCTACTTGATAAAAATAAAATTGAAACTATTGTTCATCGACCTTTTTACTCTTTGCTAATAGTTTTTTCTTCATTTTATTCTGCTTGCAATATTCAAAGAAAAGGTTATGAATGTATTTCATAAATATCATTGAACTTTAAATATTCAAATGTATGAGTGAAAAATTGGCATTGAATCAAATATCTCTGTCAATTTTTTTCAGAGAGACAATTTTATTTTTCAGGATAACAAAAAATGCTATTAGTGATGTAGAATTGTAAAATGTTGACAAATTATTATCCTTTTGCTTCACGATTGGAATTAAACACATTTTACGCATGAAAATAAGATATGAGATCAAAATTAAAATCTTAAATTTGCTTATATCAGCCAAAAAAAGACCTCATGAAGTTTCATCATTGTCAAATTTTTTTCACATGTGTGACTTGAAA
The DNA here is from genome assembly GCA_037833965.1 of Marchantia polymorpha subsp. ruderalis. NCBI lineage: Eukaryota > Viridiplantae > Streptophyta > Marchantiopsida > Marchantiales > Marchantiaceae > Marchantia > Marchantia polymorpha. The sequence goes on from AP031357.1 coordinate 5,028,980, forward strand.
TATATAAGATACTTTGATCAATCAATGATTTTATCAAAATTTCATTCAAAAAAGTGAATTTTATCAATTTTAATATCAGTAAATTTTTCTTATACTCTTGCTAAAACAAAGATATAAACTCTTAAATCTTTTTTTGGTGAACAATTTTTTAACTTGCATTTATTGCTTTTACTAATAACAAGATTTGCTTGGAAATTAGACTTGAGTTGTATGAATGATTTTATTCAAAAAATGAATCAATTCTTTGATTTAATCAATTAATTTAAGTTTAACTTGATATGTTTGTAGATTAAATTTGTATAATTTTTTTTATAAAATAATCAAACATATACAATAGATTTTGATGAGTAATCTATGAATATGTGTACTTCATAGATAATCTATTTTCATAACTGCTCAGAAGAGTAGATGAAACAATGAAAGAAATGAACTCTATAGGTAAATTTTCATGTTGGTTCATTTTTAGATTTTCATTATGGATAAATGAAATGGAATGGAATGAAAATGATATGAAATGCAAGTTTCTCCTAAATAATGATCAAGTTTAATGAAGTCCTGATGTATAGAATTTGTATCACATTCATTATTAAAAAATGAAAGGCTGGTTATTCTAAGATAGTTCATTATTTCTTTATGTTCATATATTGTGTGTTTGTATCGTAATCAAATGTTAATAGGTTTAGTTGGATTCATCCACTTTCATATTCTAAAGAAAAGGGATTTAATTATTAATACTTCCAAATTTATTTATCAATTATTGAATGAGCTAGATAAGTGCAAAATGTACCGGGGCATTTTCTTCAATGAGAATTCCTTGTGTTTGATGGGACTTTATTACTGCTCTCAATTATAATGAAAAATTCATTCTTTGGATACTTCTGGATAGAGATACATAAGCATAGAGATACAAAAAACAATCGATTCAGATCGCAAGCAATATCGCATCATCATTTTAATATCCTTTAAGACCGAAAGAAATTTAGTGTACACAAGCATTTTGCCTGATGAACGTCTCATACTCATTTTTCGAATATATAAGCTGTCTGCTGATGTTATGTCGCGAGCACAGAGAATTATACTCCAAGAGCTTGATCTAGACGTGAAAAGAATGCCAGCCCAACGGGCCGTCATATATCATGCCCCCAAAGGCACCCAATGGATGACAACAATCTTGTGCAAAGATCTACATGATTGGCTACAGCTCCATGGCTGCTATGATAAAGCTCAACCATATATGCAATGTTTTCACTCTTGGTTGGACCTATCTCTGAGGACTAGATTCCGCAGAGACTGTTGGAATGCAACTGCAAGAAAGTGATACTTGGATCTGATAGAGGGCACAGGCAACCAGTGTCTTGAGTGGAGGCGAAAGGTCAACTTCTCTAGATAATTGGTTTGACGTTGAACTTTGGAAGAGCAGCTGCAAATGCTCTTGAAGAAGGCACTGGTTGATGATCCACCTTGGAGCTGCTCCTGCCAGGAAACCTACACCAGCAAATATGCCAACATTATTTGATCCACTCAAATCAATAGCACAAGTTGCACAGTCAACTCGTCAGGCGAAATGTGAGAGCAACGTTCTTAAAACAACAAATTACCGTACATCTACCTTTGGAAGGTATATGATGGATCTCCCAAAGGTCCTTAAACCCTAAACCCTACCTAGTGCTGAGTTATCACTAAGAAAACATTGAATGCTCCCAAAATTTTATTCTCGGTTAGAAAAGTTTCGTAATGAAAATTTCTCAAATTTCCCAAATTTCGTGATAATCATACTGCATGCCGCAGTATGATCATCACAATTCACCAATAATCAAATTTCTATCTCAATTTGTGGTCGGTATAACCTTGAAGTAATGTTATGAGAATGTTCGTATTTCAAGCCGTACGGACTTTCTAGCTTCGATTTCCTGGCTTAACCGGTCACCTTTCAATCCAACCTGTGAGCTCGTTCAAAAGTGGGAGCTTACCGTGCACGCCGACATTCGAACCTCCCAAACCTCTTTGTAAGTGATATAATTTTAGATAGTTAAGACGTGGACATCAAGTCAATATGGCCGAGTTGGTCTAAGGCGCCAGTTTCAGGTACTGGTCCGAAAGGGCGTGGGTTCGAATCCCACTGTTGACACTACTTTTTCGACTGGCCCTCGGGCCCTTTTAGAGCGTGTGAGAGGTTCGGAGTATATTCCATCGATCCATGCACACGTCCGCTGAGGTGGCTGAGTCATCCGGCAAGCCGTGCGTGCGGGGAATCCCGAAGGCACAGAGCGGACTGAAGAGAGGCTAGTCCTCGCCAGCTTGGCTAGCACACGTGGTGGAGGACAACGTGGCTCTTCTTCTATCCGCGCACAAGAATTCCTGTTTCTCTGGCCTAGAGGAGGCCAGAGAAACAGGAACAGCACCCGAAGGCAAGCACGAGGGGCTCTACATCTTGATTATCGAAGCCTGGTCAGGTTGAAGGTTCTGGGGAATTCAGATCGAGCAAGCAAGCAAAGCTTCCTCGGAAGTCCTGATCCGAAGGAATAAAAATTTCACCAAAGCATCGCCCTGCACACCGATGCTCGAATGTAACGACCAGATTCAGGTGTCACCATCTGCATGTCGAGTCCCAAATTTTCTTCGTATCTTCCTTTCTTTCAGTCAAACAGTGCATACGTGCCGGGACGATTATCTAGAAAACTCTTGGCTTGGATTGTGCGCACCTCGTGAGATAATACTTCAGATTCTTCTCTTTTGGGGGGTGGGTTTCGTACGCAAGATGGAGGTATGAAACTTGTTACCTTGTCTTCATAGAGGCAGCCACAGTGCCTACGTGCCTGAACGCTCGGGATCCCAAGGGCTGCAATTTTGTCTTTCTTTCTCCTCTTAGATCTCCGTTCGTTCTTGAGACTTGTCTGGTTTTGGAGGGGCTGGATTGTTCGTCGGATCGAGATTCCTGTTCCCGAGGAGCCGATAATTCTGCTTTCAGATCCACAATCTTTACAGTGTCTCCAGCTGTGGCGGCCATGTGACTCCCATCCGTCGAGAGGGAAATGGAATATGTAGCTGTGCCCACGAGAAATCTAAGCGTGAACTCTTCACTCGCCTCCGAGCACAAAGAGCAGAAAGTCTTGACTTCATCTAGCGATGCTGGTGCGCTGCTGCAATGTTATATGGTAGGTTTGCTTACTTGAGGACGGATTTGTGAAATGGCGTGGCTCAGTCTTTCGACACCTACCTTTATCGTCGTCTGGCAGTCTTGCAACCATCTGCAGACAGGGTTTCGAGAAATCAATACAGCGAACGCGGGTACATTCGGGGCAAAAAGAGGACGATTAGTCACTGGGGTCAACGATTCAGTTGTACATTAATCAACGCTGACGGATCGGAAGGATCATTAGAGGACATGCCAGACCTGTCCGGTATTCACGGAGAATAGACACGTTTCATTCGACCCACTTCCTCCGGCTACGAACAACCCTTGCGATACTCCTCTTCCGTACTTGGCAGCGTAAACCCGGCAAGTCTGCACACCAAATAGAACACAGATTAGAATCGTCCCGAATTTGGTTCTGAGGAAGAAAGCATTCCACTTCACGGACATCTGATGATTGACCTTGCATGCTCAATACAGATATTGACATTCTGTATCCAGTTGCTGTTATGTTCATTTCCGCATTTATGGATAAAGAGTGACAAACCTGCTCTTTCCCAGTTGGCCACGAGATATCTCTCAGTAGTTGACCGCTCCCAAAGTCCCATTCCTTCAGGTATAGACATCAAAGGTGTAAGTGGTCAGCAACCAGCTATGCTCATCAGCTGGTGCGGTTAGTTCATTCAGCACTCAAAGGACTTCTGTGCATGTGACAGCTTGGTCAAGTATAACACCTGGGTTGAGAGAAGCAATCATGTCTTCGATAAAAGCCTTCACGGTGAATAGTGGAACCCACATCCAAGAGAGATCTACCATCCATCACTAACCTGAAGTTGTTTAGAGCCCCTCCACGAACCGCTTAGAATCACGTTCCCGGCATCCCTGATATCTATCGCGTCTCCGCAAACTTTTGGACCATAAATGCTTCGCACGGAGTGGCCATCCCTTAAATCCCAAATCTGTCAAAAGAAGCCACTATCAGCAGAGAGCAAACACGGTTGCATGAATCAAGTTAAATTTAAAGCCCACGGCATGACACCGAACCGACTATATCAACAGAAATACTTTGACATTCCATTTTGCCAATTGTGATCGGCCGCTTAGATTGAAATTGATGTTTGCAAATTTCTTTGGTCTCGGATACCTGTACTTGATTGTATCAACTACAGTTATGCGAGACCAAACAAATTTGCAAACATGAGACTGAGAATCCAGGTCAGAAGCAGAGCTTGCCTGGATAGTGTTGTCCCACCCACCGCTCAAAGCAATGTTGGCATCCACTGGATGCCATTTTACAGCAAACACTCGATTGCTGTGGCCAGCTGTGGTCGCCCCATTCCTGAATCGAAAAATTGAAGTAGGCTTTGCTAAATATATCATAATGATCACAAATTCTATAAGAGTAGCGTTAAGAACGATTACTTCAAGTAATGGGATGCAAAGACATCGGCGGAAAAGTGCCGAGAAGATGTGAAGGGCATACCCTCCACTCAAGGTTTGCAGAAGTACCGTCGTGGAAGAATCATAAACTCTAACCTGTAAATTTACATCCGCTCAAGAATTTCAGCAATTGGTCAGGACCGAAGATTCAAGGGAAGAAAAGAAAAAAAAGAAAAACCTGCCAAATAACGTGTCTACCTTACAATCACTTCCCGATGTGGCGTACTTCACACCTGCTGGATGGTAATCGATGGTATAAATGCTGTTATCGTGCTCTTTCGATGTCCCCAGATGCATTCCAGAAGTCATGTGCCAATAATGTATTTGCCCACTCAAATCTAGCACCAACAAGGACAGTCTAAGATCACACGAAGTCCAATTCGTCCTTGATGTCAAAACAAATGCATACCTGCTAATGAAAACGTGTGACTCAGGGGTTATGATCATACCACAGCTAAGCAGAACATTGTAAGAAGGATCTCCCGGTGTAGAAGGTCGAATGCACAGGGCCGTGCAGGGCCATCTCTTCAGTCCACCCCTCAAAACATCCAATGAGAAAGCAAGTCTTCCGTCGCCGACGCTGTGTATCTGTGAATCTTGGTGATCACATGCATCGTCAGCACAAAGATCCGTTTTTGTCCTCATTGACGGCTCCTTTTCTGCATTGCGCTTATAATTTTCTCCGAAGACATGCATACCCAAACCTCGTGAGCGGTACACAAAACCCGATTGCTACCAAGTCTGGGTAGAATTGATCCGGTAAGGGGGGAAATTCTGCATACCTGGACGGGTCCACGTCTCGTGCCGACAGCTAGCCAGCTTCCGTCCACTGAAAATCCAGAACATGTCGCTTCTGTGACTTTATCCCTGGAGCAAGCCACCACCTTGTCTATGTCAGGTTTGAACCAAAAGCAAGATAATTCGAATTTCTCTATGTAAGAATGAATCGAAAGCACAAAGGAGAAGGGTGACAGATGCTTGATTTGTAGGTTCATTGTCAGCGAGTAGCGTCAAGCAGTGTATCAAGTTTCTTACATGGCCACACGGCGGCAAGGCTCGAACGTCGAACATTTGGCTTCTCCTCGAGATTGGGTTGTGTCAGGCGATTCTGGTTGCAAAGTCCAGACATGTTCCTCTCCTTCCTCATCAGACTCTACAGGTGAATCATCAGAAAGGAAAAGTTCGTCGTCGCATTGGTCAGGTGAAGCGAACGCTTGCATAGCTGAGTGTCACACTAAGGTCTGGACAGCATTTCAAGAATGCCCGCTCACCAAAAGAACATCAACCCTATCCAAATGGCATCCGCTTCCGTCAGTGGCCTTCTCCAAATGCTCTTCACAAATCGAACCTCGGCTTCAGCTGGTCAGAGTCCTCTCAATTCGCAAATCCGACGACCTCGGTTCGACGCTTCGCCACATATTCCACCCAGCGAATTCCAAGAAAACTCCGGTCCGAAAGGATTTCCACGTTTAGACAGACAGGAAAATAACCTTCACGGTGTTCCAGTTCGTCAATGGTGAAGCAAGATTAAGAGAACCTCGGAGACAGCTATCCGCACACCGAGCCAAAGAAAGAAGCATCGTCGAAGAGCCTTTTCAACTTTGGGCTTCCGATCAAACCTCCTGCACAAAGATGGAGCTTTCGATCGATCAACACTGCCTCGTTTCACTGACTCGGAGGAGCAGCAGCGACGACGAAGAAGAAGCAGAAGAAGAGCAAAACCGGTGCACGGCAGGACGAAGAAAGAGATAGACGACGATCTTTTTCCGCGAGAATTTCTTCACCAAGATTTCTCGGACTGCCCGACGATCGCCATGAATCGATCGTGCTGACGATCAGAAAGGAAATTGAAATTGAAATTCGAACGCGAAGATGAAGATGCAGCGGAAGGCAGTTGGCAACGCTCTTCGTTTTGTTCTATCGTGCCCCGTGTGAAAATGTCTATCGTGCGTGGCATCCTCGTCAGCCTTCAGAATCCAGTCAGCAGGCTCCTCAGTAAACCCGAAATACCGAACGGAACAAAAAAGGGGAATCCACGATCGAGCAGCCTTTAACTTTCGGTCCTTTGTACGCCGGGTTGGGTACTCAAATATCCTTTGGGCTATATATTTTTATTACTTCACCATCGAATCGAGAAAAATAAACTTGCGCATAAATATACTTTCCAATCATGTCATTCATCGTCTTTCAAATTACAGACTTTCGCCAGGCTGAACAAGTCAAATGTATCAATCACAGTACCATCGGGCTCATCCAACCATTACTTAATCTAAATCTAAGTTCTTCTAGTTGGCATTCAAATCCTATGGTATACACTATCGACGGGAAGTAAACCTCAGAGAGCCATCTGTGTAAATAGTAACACATACAACACACAATCATTTGACTACTGGTTTCCTATGTGATATTTCCACGGCAGGCACAATGCTGGTTGTAATATTTCTCGTGCATACCGCATGCACATAACGACCTTAGAGTGTTTGATAAGAATTTACACTTGACCGTGGATTATCCGCGTAGAGTAGCGAAGGACATGATCGTGCCTACACATGATTCAGTTCTAGTGTCAACGTATATAAGAAAAGTGATCACAATCAGATCTACATGCTACTTCTTTGTCCTCGGCTTGTCGTCTGCAAGCGGATATGTCTCAATACCCGCAATGATATCGACGATATACCTGCTCTACGTCTCCAGTAGTTCAGGCAGTGGGGCCCTAGCACTGACCGGGTCTTAACTTTCTTCACATCTGGCGGCGAATTTATTACGAAGAAGATACTGCACGGCCTTCCATACAGCAAATGGACCCCAGAATTTTAACGTCCTTGCCAATTACTTCACATGTACATAAGTGGAGGAGCCAGGCATCTACTTCTTCCCAGTGTAATATGCTCCTTCTCCACTGCTGGATTTTGAATATACTGATTCACAGGTCTTTCCAGAGATCAAACATCAGTGTGGAAAGTCCAAGGCACACAGGCTTCTTTTCAATCAGGCTCTTTTCACGAATTTCAGACGTCTTGTGTAAATGGGGTAGGCATATTTTGATCCTAACGGAGTTCGTTGTTTCCGACAAGGAAGGACACGCAATACTACTAGCAGTGGCCCACTGACACGACAATTTATCTGGCATACTATCGAGCTGGACTGCATGCAGAAGGACATCCACACTCACTCTGTCCAGTAAAACGTAAGAATAAAGACAAGGCACAACTCATACTCTAACTTGCCTCTCGTGAAAGAGTACCAGAGGCACATATCATTATCAACAAAGTTGTATCTATAAAAGAATACCTGACAAAATGCAGAACAACTAAGACAAAAGCGGGCGGAAGTATTCACACAAGGACTTCAGACATCTGAATCAACCGACATATGCAGTAAAGGTACATCATATATGTCAGAATGTGATAAACCGTATACGGAAACACATAAAGCCTCCTGATACATGGCTTGGACAAATATAGACTATCAAAGGAGCATATGTTGATAGGCAGGCAGACATATCATCCCTTGCACATACACTTCCAATCCTGCAGACAATCAAACTCGTACATAACAAGAGCCCGTACAATCACAACCTACATTCAGCTGAGTACAGAATGACAGTAATAGAGACGTTAAATCTATAACGGAAGAGACTGACATTTTCAGTAAAATAAAGTACCTACAGTACTGCTCATCACAATACGTTCGTACAATAACATTGCTCATACCTTATGATCCACATCTGCTGTGTGATGAAAACTAGATACGGAAATCTCTCAGAGTACAATGCTGCGTGTCGTTGGGACCCAATATATACACACCCTCTTTTTTATACCTTTTTAACAGGAATGGATGGGGCACATCCATCTATGTACATTTCTTCAGTCTTCAGATGTAATTCAGTAGCCTACCTTGGCAGTAAAATATTGAGTCTTAAAAAATCTCTAACTCAATCCATCACCCTTCTGGAATCGACTGTTACGAGGCTTGTTCTAAAGGTTTTGTGCCTGACGACAACTAAACCAAGGAAATCAAAGCCGACAGCATTCAGACGTGATGGCCCTAGAAAGAATAACCTTCCTGTACATTCATGACCACTCTAGCTCAACCCAGTTTAGTAGGATTAAGATCACATTCAAGAGCAGGTGTGTCACTTCATGACATGAAGACCAAGAGGATAAGCTAACGTGCACTTCTCTGAAGTCCTGTAGGTTGTCGTTACGAAGAATTCGCCAGTGTGAGAGCTTCACTCTTCGAGTAAGCCCGGACCTTGGCCACGCTTTTCAGCTCTCATCTACGCATGGATCAGACTTCTTCCAGTTCTTCCAGCTCTGTACTACTTTGAGACCTATATGGGTACACCAATCCGCCAAAGATTTTACAACCAGTTGGCATATGAACTGTACATGAAGTGTGCCACACGCACGACATGCAAGCAGCAGTAATGTACCACCCAGAAGAACTAGCTGGCAGAACGAATATCTCACCTCAGAGCATCTTCCCGATAACGATCTAACCAGATATTCTACCAGGTGGATAATACTTGCAAGAGCAGAGAGCAAACTTCCACAGACAACTGTTTTTAATTTCCAAACAAGTACTGTGGAACACAACTAAACGAATCCAGGAGACTCTTCACTCCTTCCAAATGAATGTTGTTAGGTCTAGAAAAACCAGCAGCTATAAGCTAACCTCGTTACCTCAACATTTTCCGAACGAAGAGGAAGGGTTTACCCAATGCTGATTCAGTTCAGTGTCTACGTTAGTTTCAAACCTACTACTAGCATCCCCGTCAATCGTTCTACTTCAGTGAGCTGTAGACCTAACTGGCAGAGCTTCCGAATGAACAGGACAGAGCTCCTACAATGCTAATCTGTATCCAGTTTACATATGAACCAACACAACATTGTAAACTATCATATGCAATTACCTCACTCCTATGAACCCTTCTTATATTTCCCTTTGAGTCTTTATGTAGACCCTGCGCGGACTCTGGTCATTTATGTTATCGAAATACTTAACTCTTTTAAAAATCCTAATGAGGGGGTTGCCATTTTCTCCTTTCTTCTCTTGTTCTCTGTTCCAATACGTCTCCTTGAGAAAAACACTCGTCTACACCTCCACATGTGCTTGGCTCGCGAAGATGCCAACTAGACACCACTCTGTCTGGAAAGATGATCTCTCATCTCGATGTAAATCCTCAGCTCTTCCAAAGCTAATCCTGATGTTTTTGGTTGTACCTTCATTGAAACAGGTGATCCCACATGTGATGTAGAACCAGAACGGGACCTCATCATCGGAGGACGAGGAGGGCTACTCCTGAGTTTTCCCCCTCCTAACATTTCTGAAGGACCAAGCAGGCCAGGTGGAGATGGTCGCATGTTGGGTGAACCCGAGACAACAGGAGAAGGCAAGTTCCAAGGCCTCAAGGGCGGGGCTCCTTTCAGAATTCTTATAAGAGCGCCCACTGCAGCATCTTGAGACCGTTGATGGCCTTGTCCAACTGCCTCAAATAAATCTGAACTTTGCCGGACTTTCGGGCTGTCCATCCTACAAATCAGCAGCGAAATTAATGTAAGGTGTAAGCACTGACAATTACTATCAATCTTCGCAGATTGTCACATAAAAGAGCAGTTTGTGTTATACAGCCGTTCTTCATCATAGAAGAGATGTTCTAGATACAGAGAGGGTACGTACACTTGCGAAATATAAGCTTCTATTGAATACGCTACACAAGCCTTATTACCTGGTTTCTTTTACAGGAGTGAAAAATTAACTCTCCACAGTTATCCAAAGTTAGGACACCACGATTCTATTACATTAATAAAAAATTTATTCCACGCTTATAAAACGCAAAGACGATATGTTTCTATTACAATCATGAAATATCTACTCAACACTTAACTAAAATCAGCAGGAAAAATGAGGATAAGATAAGCACCTGCTTCTGTAATCATCTGCTTCGTCATCATCGACTGCAAAAGGACAAGAAAACTCCTCGTCGTCTCCATCGTCAATACTGTCTACTTTCGCTAATCCCCTTGAACCCAAAGTCAGAAGACGGGGCGGCGCATACATGGACCTCTTCACACCAGAGGATGAACACTCATCTCCTTTATCATCTCCCTGAACCTGCAGAATAAGACCATTAGTCCACAAGACATCCCACGGTAGATGATGTGGAGGTGAAATAGATTCATTTAAGGTGGAAACTTTCAGAACCCTTTAAATAAAAGAAAAGGAATCATGTATAGAATCATAGCGCTTGAGGTGAATTTCCTACTCCAGGAGCATGAAAACCAATTTCAGAAAATGATCAACTGAGGTAACGCAAATGTATGTACGGGGAATAACTCTACGTCGTCAATTGTAATTCAGACGACACTTCGGTGAAAGCTTATGGCAACAGCTCCTGAAGTCTATCAAGGAGTCAGCCTCGATAGATGGAGCTACAATTTTTAGCACTTTCAACTTTGTGACAGTGCTCGGCACGAGAAATACTGTAATGGCAGTACAAGGACACCACGTAATGGGGACTTCATGAACAACATACGTAGAATCCAAGGATGAAAATAAGACCAAGGTGATACCAATACCTGATGAGCATGGAATGGGTGTGTAGGGGACACCAGCACTGATGAGTTGACAGCCCAATCTGAAATAGACAGGTGGCGTGGAGCAACTCGCCCTTCTAAAGTTGGCACGAACAAGTTTGGCACCGGCACTGGCCACTGTTTGGAGTTGCAAGACAAGGCCCGAGGCAACGTCTCTACATTTCTGCTGGGAGACGGTGGTGGATATGGACTCTTGGATAACGGGTGGGGCGGGCCCTCTAGACGGCGTGGACTGGTACCCACATATGGCCTGGCTGAGGAGGGCCTGGGTATACTCACGGGAGCACTACGCTGTGCACTGTAATGAGTAGGGGGAGAAGGGGAAGGCGAAGCAGAATATGGAGGTGATTTACCAAGTTCATAGTTTGGTATAGGTTGGGAAGGACTTCCGCCGTGATGAAAGGACGAAGGCTGAGATGGCAGCTGCCGAGGAAACGAGGGACGGGAAGGGGAAGTCCGAGGGGACTGATTATGCAGGTGCAGATTATGTGAAGGAGAGGCAGAATGAGGGGACTGCGCCAATGGAGAGGAGGGGATAAAATCAGAGGCAGGCACAGAGGGTGAAGGCGACCGACTAGCTCGAAATGAAGGTGACGCTGCTGGGGGTAACTGCATCTTTCCATGTCCGCCACTCCAGCTGTGACGACGACCAAAGGAGGGACCAGACGGGGAGCTTGGCACCGAAGACGGAAGAGAAACAACATGTACCCCTCTTCTTCCCGATATTCCTCCACTTGGCACTGACCCCACATTGGAGAACCTCCTCAGAGGATCAGTTGTTGGACTACCTACATAGTCTGGTATAATTCGTGGCTTCAGTGGAGGTGTGATCTCCAGTGCTGTAAAGGCAGTTGTATGCCTATAGTGGACGGCTATGCACATTTTTCCCCACGGAGTCTCGATAGGTGTGAAATTGTATATCGTCATAGCTGCCTGATCACTTTCAGAGAGCTGTGGTGGAGAAGCAGACACTCTGTAGGAGAGACTGAAGCTTCGGCTATGGGAGGACGAATTCACCAGACGAAACAGGCGGTGAGCAGGCAGTGTCCTCATGTGAGAGTAAAGAGACCTTAGCATAATAACCGTTCGTTTGTACACCACGGGACTTTCCACCACATGACTTGAAGGATATGGCAGAGGTGTTCCTCCTCCCGTTCCCCTTGGACCCCCTACCCCTCCACCTCCGCTTCCTCCAAATGGTTCTACAAAACCACCAGCACCTGATCCAGCTTTGCCACCAGCAGACACACTTGCAGCACTCAGAGGCTTCCTCTTGACATGTTGCACGACCCATCTCTCCAAAATTGTCCGGCACAACCCTCCAGGCGAAGCACAACCTTCTCCTTCTCCGCTCCAGGAATCTCCACTGGAGTTTTCTCTACCTGGTGAGCTCCCCTTGTAATACCGTGTCCTCCTTTCACGAGGGGAAGGGACATCTCCTCCTCCTCCCATGGGTTGCTGTAGCAACACATCTACCGTCATGGGTTCCGAGGATCCCCGTCTCCATGGTTCCACACATTCCGCTACTGCCGGACAAGTGTCCATTTCTAAGTTGAACCATTTATTGGGTGTCCTGGACCTCGGTGAAATGGATGCTGCCGAATGATGGGATTCATCGGCATAATTTTGCGAGGACAAATAGGGAATCCGGGAGTCGACGATGATATGCAGAGCTTTTGCATAGCACTCTACTATAATCTGTTCAATGGTGGCCCTCTCCGTCTGACTCGAGTTTTGAGCGGCCATAACTGCTACCTCCGCAGCTTCTCAACACTGTAAAGTACCCAAGCACAATTCAACCCTCTTTTTACAAAAGAAAATCAATCTCTCCTGAGCAGTTCAATCTCACTGATTTTGCGTCTGTATAACCTCGGGAGGAAGAAAGAGCACTGAATAACCTGTGAAGTCGACCCTCCACTTTCAAAAGTCCACCTTTGTCCCGCCTTTGCCTTGAAATTGCATGACGAACTCACTCACAACAGCAGCACCTCCTGCCAGCTGCTTCCGTAGACAGGCTCGTTGACAGACCTGGGCCCCTGAGTTGAGTTGCAGGCCACTAATGGGTGATGGTGACGAGTTCCCTGTCGTTCTAAACCGAGCTGGCAAAAGGGAGAATGCAGCCTTGAAGCTTGAGTGGTGCGATGGGCAGAAAATAGGCAGATCTGAGCTTCCCAGAAACCATCAAAATAGCGTCCCCACGGCCATTCCTGTAACATTCCTGAAAACTGCCCGTGCGGGTTGTGGCCCCTGCCTTGGCAACTCGCTCTCATTCTTACTCTCTCTTGAACACAATTTCATGGTTCACTCCATGAGAGCAGCCATCTTCTGCTTCTTCTGCTTCTTCTGCTCTTCTCCTCCACAAAAACAACAACAACGATGAAATATACCACCCTATCGTCTCGTCTGGTGCTTCTGGACCTTCTTCCACTTCCTCGTTCCAATTTCCCTCAGGCCTCTTCCAGCCAAACATTAAATCGTTCACCAGGACTTCGAAGGTGTCTTATCAAGAGCACCATAGAACAGCCCATCTCCGCAACTCCGACGCCAACTCCTGCTAGGGTCTGGAGCAGACCCATGTGGCGGTCCACCGGTGTGGCATCCAACGTCCGTGCTGCACAGCTATGCCTGCCTGCCTGCACCCTCCTGCACACTTAACCTATAGCTGCCCCCTCTCTTCGTCGAATATAATGTCCGGAGTGTCTTCTTACGCTAACACGTTCCTCATCTCTAGTGCAATCCCCCTTCCGTTGGTTCCGGGTGGACTAGCCCAGGAAATTCGGCTGTGTCTGTCAGCCTGCAATCTTGGGCACTCAATCTCGTCCTTTCGCCTGCTCGTGGTGCCAACAACAACGATTTCCTTGCCTTCACATGATCAGGCAAAATCTACACAACTATGCTAACCTCTTCTTCTTCTGCCCCTCCTCCTCCTCCTCAATCTTCCGTTCTTCTTCCTCGTTCCAAAATATGAGAGAGCAATCATTCATGCGCCCGTCGCGAGGGAAAATATGACTAGTTCACGGTTGAGTTTCGCCACCAGTGAATATGGCTTGTCTTTCTGCCAAAGCACCGCTACATTCTAAACAACCCTCCAATTTGGAGATGCAATTCCGGAAGAACTTCCGGAAACCAGGAGACAGGATGAAGATAATAAGGCAACAATAGGCATGCCCGAAGACAGGCCTTCCCAGGCCGGCCAAAAGGTACGGTGCGGGTGATTAAATGTAGAGAGCGGAATAAATTAGAAACGAAAGCATGCTTTGGAGAGCGTGTATTTCAGTGCCCGAGCAAACACCCCCAAAGAAGGACCCGGCAACAATTGATTGCTTCACGAAATTTGGCACGAGATTCAGAGCGGTGTGCTTCAACTGGAGCGAAAAATTAGACTCGGCAGGCAACAAGTACGTTGCTCGAACCTCAAATGTATATAAATAGGGCCGTTTAATTGATGAAGGCAAAGGTGACGAGCCTCCGCAGCCATTTCTTCTTCTCCTCTCGTCAGAGCAGCACCACCAGCCCCAGTCCACTCCAATCACACATCTAGCCAAGCCCCCACACAGCCTTCCTTCCTTCCTTCCTTCCTCAATCAAGAAGCAATTCCAGTCATGCTTCTCATCAATCGAGCAAACGTGACACAAACAGAAGGGAAGACGAGAGCGAATCGAAGAAGAAAAGTTAATTAGAGTACAGGAGAGACGAGACACAGATACAGGACTTGGAATTGAGTGTGGGCGTGTAAAAGACGAGGGAGATGGTGAGGAAACAGCTCTGTGACGTAATTACGCAAGCTTTCTGCACTCAAGCCCCGACCCAAGAGAGACTCACGCCCGGACATACACACAGACAGAGGGAAAAAGAGACAGAACAGAACAGAACACGCTGCCGTGTGCTCCTACACTACAGGACCACCATCCCCACCACCACCACCCTCCTCATCTCTCCTCCCTCCTCCTCTTCTCTCTGCCGGTATCCCTCCTGTGCCATACCATCACCCCCTCCCCTCCCCTCCCTCCCTCCCTCGCTGCTGGCCCCGCAGTATTCGCTCCTGCAAACCACTGCTTCACGACACCCAACTCACAACAGCAATCCACACTTCAACCCCCATCCCCCTCCTCTCCCTCCCTTCCCTGCACTTCACCACCGCCACTATCCCCACAAGCTACCTTCCCTCCATCCGTCCCTCTCTCTCCCTCTGCACCCTTCTTCCAATCTTATACGCCATGGACAGAAGGAACGACCGAACTATCTACCTCTCTCTCGCTCGCTCGCTCGCTCGCCCATCCGTCAACACAGAAGCGAGCACCTCTTGCTCTTCCTGCAGCCGACGACGTAGCTCGCAACAAGCAACTGCACCGCCGCCGCCTTCTTTAGCATGTCAACAACGGACCTCGTCGTGCGGGCCTCTTCTCCCCGACGCCTGGGGTTTATTTCCTCTCCTCTCCATCTGCTACCGCCATTCCGCTGCGCCAAGAAAGTCCGCCACCTTCTCCTCCCGTGAACTTGGCCTGGCCCCGCTCGGCTCTCCTCGGCTGGGCATGGGCCCGGCTCCACGGCACGGCAGCCTCGCTCCTCCTTATCTATCTGCCCATCATCAGCCGGTGAAACTCCATCGCTGTTGTGAGATTTTGCAATTTTCTCACAATTTTTTCTTACTGCTTGCACTCCATTTTCTACTTCTTCTTCTTCGCTGCTGTTGGGAGATTTTGGAATTTTTTCTTACTGTTTGCTCTCCATTTTCTTCTTCTACTATGCTTCGCTGCTGTTTTGAGATTTTGGAATTTTTACTCACTGCTTCCTCTTCACTTTCTTCTTCTTCTTCGGTGATGTTGTGAGATTTTGGAGAATTTACTTACTGATTCCCCTTCATTTTCATTTTCTTCCTCCACCTCCCCCTCATCCTCCTCGTCATCACACCTCACGCAGCAATTCTTCTTCCCTCCCTCCCTTTGGGCAACCACTGTTATTTCCAGGCCGGGAGCAGCCAGCGGTTGTGTCCAAGGTGAGTGGAAAAGGTCATCCGAGCCCTTTTGCCTTCATCCGAGCCGTCGTGTCGAACTTTTCTAGTCGCACTCATCCCGTTGTCCTTTCATCTCCTCCCTCTCCTTCTCTCCAGCACCCAACAAACGTGGGCATACAGCTTCTCGCTTGCCTCACTTTGTTTTTCTTTTTCTTTCCTCGCCTTATCTTACCATCCTTCAATCCCAAGATTCCATCTCGTTGCTTCTTCTGCCTGCATGCCTGCGTGCGTATCCATCCTCCATGGCCACGCTTGTCGTCTTCCACCCTTCCCCGGACATCGAATTTTCTCATTCGCTTGCCACTTTACTAATTCAATCTCTGGGAAATTGAATCCTTCGCCCATGCATGTAACTTCATCACATCGTCATCACATAACACACGCATGTAACTTCAACATTCCAGGCCGAGACATTTAATCATTTTCTACCGTCAGGGAGCATCCGCTACGGTAGGATCGTATCAGGCGATGTGATGATTTTCGGCATATTGTGCTGCTCCCTTCCATTTAGTTGCCTTTGCCTCCGGCTTCCACAATCGATGGCCAAAGTCGTCATTCAATTCAAATCTTGATTCGAAAGCTATTCGGCATATTTAGGGTTTGATCATCTGCCCTTTTTGTGCGATGAACGTCTCACTTCTACAACCTCGACGACACCCTATCACATGGTTCGAGGTTGGCATGCTCGATTTCCCTCATTCGCCCGCTCGCCCTCGACGTCGTTGTAGTGGATTCATCACCTTTTTCAGCTTTATTGGACGCATTTGTTTGATTCGGGGCTGCTACGATTCTCTAGCGCGGCCCTCCTCCTCCTCCTCCTCCATCCGTCATTGGAGATGGATCATGCGCTTTTATTCTATAATGGGACGCGTCGCACTCTTTTCTGGTCTTATCCCAAACAGAGCAAGAAATCATCGTTGACCGACCACTTGCGGTGGCATTCTTCTCTGATTTGCTGAAGAAGTTGTTGTTGTTAAGATGGACACCATCGAGGAATGCAACAGTCCAGAAGAGAGAGGAGAGGAGAGGAGAGGAGGTAAAGCTTACTTGTCGTACCAACTCCAAAATATCGCACCATACATCGTCTTCTTTCTTTCCTCCCCTCCCATTTTATTAAGTTTTAGTTCTTGATGTTTTGAATCCCTGCACTTATCTTCTTTCATACATAGTGTTCTTTCTTAACTCCCCTTCCATTTAAATAAGTTTTATTTTTGGAAGTTTTGAATCCCTGCAGTTATCTTCTTTCGTATTCGAGTATTTGATGGTCAGTGACATCTGACTCTCTCTCTCTCGTTGGGCTTGTTTGAGGTTTGTGAGTTTTGTCCGACGCACTTTTCTGGAGTAATATGGAGAGAGTCATTCTTCGAGTAGCTGCCGATTTATGCAGTTTTTGCCACCCTTGGAGTTCGAATTAGTCGTTAACTTTATGCTGACAAACAATACACCAAAATCTAGAGGTTCTTAGATTTCTTTTGATCTTGCTTCTTGCCCGCTTGGCAAACAAAGATCTTTGGGAAGAAATCAACCGAAGACATAAATGTACAAAAGCTTCATACCTTCAACCGTTGGAATCACATTTATCAAGCACTAATGATGCTCCTTCGAACAATGACCAAGCTTGATGTGAAAGTATATTCTATATCTTTTTTATGTTGGAAAATTCAGAGGAGAAATATTTAGGTACACTTCTGTCTACAGAATAGTCACATACCTTCAGTTGAAACCAACATGCCATCTTATACATCTGTCCATGTCATTATTACATATGAACTTTGCCATATTCAAAAACCTAAAATTTTCACATCGAGAATGTTGATTTGTCATATACTGACTGATTACATACACTTGTGAAGCATGGTTTGTATGGAACAGTAGATTCTGCAAATTACTTCTTACAGTAAGATCATTTTGGAGAAAAAAACAACTAAGTCTTAATCTATCCGTTTCTCCTTTCCAAAACGAATTGTTCAAACCAATACAACAACTAGTTTTTCCTGCCGGCCCTAACTCTTTTCCTTCCTTCGTGAAAATAATTGTGAAGGGGACTATTCCAATATTTCACCTGTTGATTATATCCGGATATCGATATATGAGGCACATAATTTATCCCTTCAATGACAAGTTTGAGTAGATGTTATCGATGAAGATTCAAAAATGTCTTTTCACATCTAATTTTTTACTGAATGGATTCACATGCAAATGAAATCAGAATGTATGTGCACTGTAATTCCTCACAAACTAGTTCATCTGTTAGCCAATCTGACGGTCATGGCTCTATTTAAATTTCACAATGTATTTATATGATATAAATTGTAACTGAGATATCTACTAGATATCTCAGTTACGGTTGGAAGTAGCTTAATTTCGGAGCAGGGAGTATCCGAAATTCCTTCCTCAAATTTTCAAGTTAACTTCTAAGTTATTTCTGCTGTCCTTCCTCGGTCTCTTGTTTTCTGTGTCAAGGAGTTCCGTTTATTATAAGCAATTGCTGTCCTTTCTTTCGAATTTTTTTATCTGTCTTTTCCCGATTTGAAACTCTAAGTTATATACTGTTGTCTTGGAGAACGACTTAATCTTGTCGTAGGTTTCCCATAAGGACATAAAACTTTCCATCCTCAAATTGAAAGATCGGTAAAATGCATCATCGTAAGAGAATGGTTGTGGTCAAAGACCTTACAAAGCGAATCACGCCGTACTCGGACAGACCAGCAGCTTTATTAGGAAAAGTTTAGGGTGTGGACCCTGAGCGCTTTCAGCAAACGAGTCGAGCGAAATTCCAAGAGGACGGATACGATCATAATCATCCAGCTCCCTCACCAACATCAGCTTGTATACATTGTTAATCAGAATATGTCTTGAGATGATTCCAAGTTTATCAAATGCATTAAGAATAGAAATTTATTTGAGATGATTTTTTCTTCATAGTTATGTACACTATTTCGAAATCGCTACCTGTATCTACAACATTGAATTTATATCATCCTAATTATCAAGAATACTTTATATTTTATTTGTACTATGGCACATCATTAAAAAATGAACGCAACAATTTCTTCTTTTGAATTCAAATAGCATGATCATAAAGAAATTTGTACATACCTATTGATTTATTGTATGATTCCACCATATATTTTGTGAATAATCGTATGTTTATTTATTATAAAGTGATTGAAGCTAGCATATAAGATGAACTATGTAGTAAACTTGTAAAGATGTAATACATAGTAATGTTTACCATAAAGCTAAACATACACTTACTTTACTTATGAAGATTATAATTAAAAAATTGGACTATATATATATAAATAATTGAGCTAACTACATGAAATTTCCTTTTTGAATATGTGCAATAGGACTAATTTCAAAACAAAATTATATTTTCTAGGCTGAAACTCGATTTACTCATGCTTGATCAACATGTATAATGGGTTAAAGAAGGAGTAAATAGTCAGTAAATATTAGTAATGTGAGAAGTGGAGTGGAGCATGCCATCCTCCGTTCATACTCTCATGTATCACAGTGGCCATAGACCGATAGATGGGTATGCGTAAGAGGAGCTGAAAATAAGTTCCATCATAAATGGAATGCAATTCTTATTTTGAATACTATGACTCTTCAAGAACTGCAAACTGCTCAAAAAAGACGAAATGAAGATGTCATCATTGTTAAATATTGCAACATTTGTCGCCAAACTGTTCTCTTGGGCCGGAACGAGAAACTTTGCTTCATGCTTGGGCTTTCTAGGACTTTCTAGATTCCCTAAAAAGAAATTGGACTGTAATGCTTTGGAGGGGTCTCTCATTGGATCTTCCAAGCAGCACATGAATATTAAATAGGTCAACAGTTCTTCCCTCCTCCGGCTTGTCTCTTGAACCTTTGTTTCACGCTGTCTGGGTACCATTGATTACGTCTGCCCATTTCTCCTCTTCGGCTGTTGATTCGTATTTTTTTTGGAGTAATTCATCTTTCTTTCTATTTTTGGGTACTGCTTTCGTGTTTTTTCCCCCCTTTGTCGCTCTTGAGAGATACAAAATCTACCAAGTACATTGTTGCTGAGGCCCTCAGATCCGCTCTACATCCATTAATTGAAAAGTCGAATGTGTGGTCTAATTCCGTTCCAATATGATGGTGGCTGCCATTTTTTGATCGCGCGTATCTACAACCAAGAACTTATTTTTTAGAATAATTCATTCGAGTAAAATAGAGTAGATAAGAATAATCGCTCGGAATAAGAATGATCGACCGAATAATTGACAGGAGCGAAGAGACGATCCATTTCACCCACATTCCAGTTGAAAAGATGCAGATGACTGGAAGGGGTATAATATCTCTAAGGTTCCGATTCCCACCTCTTTGTATTAATTCGTGGTGAGAAAGATGATGCTATGATCAGTCCATAAAGAAAAGATACAATCTCACACATTAAGGTTGTTTTTGACAAGCATCGAGAACTAGATTTGGATTACAAAGAGAAAATTACATTAGCCTCCCGCTTAAGTACGCAACAGTTTGTGTGTATTTAACTGGTAGTTGCGTACTTAAAATTGCACTCTCCGAAACGGCTTGAGTTTGCTTCAATGCCAAAGAAGACCAAACCGAAATAATCTCAATGAGTCTCAACGCTAGCCAAAGCGACTGCTCCAAGTAAGAGGTTCGTGAAAGCGCCATCAGAAAGATTTGGGAGAACCGGAGGCGATTTAGGAAATATGTGCCCTGTTGACGGAATAATCTAATGAGAAGCCCTGAAAAAGCGATACAGATCGTTTGAATCATTAGATTAATTTCAGAGTGAGATACGCAGGTTATTACTCAAACCAAACGCACAATTTTCACTAGATTTTGATTCATGGCATGTTCAATTGATAAATTTTGAAGGAAATATTTGCGTATTTAAACAGGAGGCAATTCTAAGTGATGCAAGATAACGAAAAGACAGGAAGACTAGAGTTGTCGGTAGAGTACTTTTAGCTTATAGAGTATTAGAGTAAGTATAAAGTATTGTAAGTAGAGTATATGTAAATAAAATCGTAAGTCTTGTGGCCCACACATAACTAAAAGTCTTTTTGATTTTACACTAATTTGATTTTGACAGAGGGCACGGGTTTTGATAATATCGCAAGAAGTGCGAAGAGGCTAACTACAGTAGCAAAGAGCTTCTACGTGATATGCACTAACAAGAGCCAAACTGCGCAATCTAAAATAGAATTGGTGACCTGGTGCCATTGGAGTTTAATCGTGATGAGACATAGTAGTATCCAAAAGAAAAAAATTCTGCGCTTTGTCCATTCTGAACCCCTCTATTTGCTAAGTTAAAATACTTGGACTCTATCAGATTATTGTAGGCTGTCATTATAAAACCCTATTAATCAACAACTTTCACCAGACCTCATGTAATCCACATTGATCCAAGACCCACAGTAATAGATTTACATCATTGACGGTTATCTGCGTAGGATGATATTGCCTACTACCACTATTTGAGTAACCTTACGTCATGATAGTTCAGATTATCGCATGGTTTTCCATCATGTCGTAATCAGTCATGGCTAAAGTCAAAATCACTGATTTTACGTACTGGGAGGTTCAACAGATTAGTAGAATGTGTACCGGTGGTTGGATCAGCCTAAATTAAGCCAAGATCATGCAATTGATTCAAACCATGTCAGTTTTCAGGCAATAAATAATCACGAAAAAGCAAGCGACCTCTTATAAGTTTACACATCGGAGGGAACTTTATGGACTTGTGTTGTACCAAAGTTTCCTGTTTATGAAAGATGTCGGCGTTGGATCCGTTAAGGCTCTGAAGTGCCAAACAAGACATAATATTATCATTCGCAACACTATTACTTTTTGTTTTCATGCATGAAGTGAGCAAAGGGTCGTAAAAGTTGAGCGTTAGAGGCAGTGTTTGAAGAGAATGCAGTCTCTTCAAGCATAAGAGGTACACTCACACTCGTGATATTTCTCTTCGATACAGTTGTAAAGAGCGTGGACGTGTACTTCTGTCCAAGTTCACTACATGAAGAGTTTGGTGTGGGCCAAACATATTTTCATGAGATGGAAACTCACCACCCTACAAAATATTACACTCTTCATGATTCCCAGACGCTAGAATTTAGAAGTAAAGATCCCTGTACGATGCGATAGGCTGTTTCACTCCTCTCTGCTATCTGAACTCTCGCCTTACTCTGGTTATGTTCATGAGAGTTAAAAACACATAATAATCCTGTAAAATATTTTTAATTATGAAATGCAATGCACATTCTTTCGATTCGAACCAGCTTGTTCATCCTCATGGATTCTGAATTCAGTTGTACATGTGAAACGTGCTTGTCATGATACGAGAAAATTTCCTTTTTTCGGGGATACTAATGATTATGTTAAAGTTGTATCACTACAGTATGCGGAGTAATATTTCTTCACCACCTTGAAGGATCTCTTTATTGATCATTCTTTGTGCAATAACTAACTCTTCATTTTTCCCGGATGCTAGAATGCAGAAGTAACTGGTCATACATGATTCTCCTGGTTTTGTTTTCGCTCGCGCTGGGAAGTGCAGTTTTACTCCTTCCCAAAGAAAAACGATGAAGGTCTCACGAATTCGCTGCAGCCTTAATCACCCAAGCCAAACAAACGGACGACGAAGCTGCAGCTACGAATATCACTCTAGAGAGTGAGAAACGGAAATGAAAGCATCCCCACACACAAAACAATCGGTATCGTCGTTTCTGTAGCCGTGCATCTCCTCTGCATGTAGGCGACATTTCGAGTGAGGAGCATTGGGCAGAAGAAAGCCATGCCATGCACGAGTGACGTCATGGTGACGACGAGAAGTCGAAGTGACCTGTGACAGGAGGGAGCGGACACGCAACCGGTCGACCAACCGACCGACCACCGAGTACGACGATGGAGGGGATGAACGAAACTCAGAGAGCTCGTGCTCGCGTGCTCCCGTGCATGAGGCCTTGGAGCATGAACCAATCGCTTGCTTCCGTCCGTCAGGCTCTCGATCTGAAATTAGCTCTTTTCTGCTGCTCGTCGTTTGTCATGAAATTGGCTCTTCTGCCCCGAAAGTGATTCCGGCTCGTTACGTACCGTACAGCCTTCCAGCCTTCCACCAACGTGCCATTTTCTCGATCCAGCGAATCTTGTTTCAAAACGTTGCCTCTCGTCTGCCAACGTTCTCTCTCAAAGGCCGCCGTTATACCGACTCGATGTTTCTACTGTTCGTTGTAACTAACGGTGGTAGCGGAAGAAGACACTTTGAGATGAGATGAGATGAGATGAGGTATTCATTCGCAGGAGTGGAATTCAAGTTAAGAAATGCCCCACAGTTTTTGTTTTAGTGATCTTTGTGCGAATTCCTATATTTCTTTCCGCAATTCTCGGTTCGGAATTTCGATCATATGCCATCTATGCGTGTGATTGATACTGATTTGCACCTTTCCATAGCACCAACGTAATCTCATTATCACATGCAATATTTTTTTCATTCCGGAATGACCATTACTTTGTCTCTAAAAAGGTTAAATATATTGTATGTGATGCTCTCAGACAATTAAATTGTCATATTCGTTTCAGCCACATAGTATAACTTAGCACATGATAGTTCTGCAGTTATTGAAGGGCTTTCATGCTGTAAGTATAAGAAGTTTAGTTTAATTTAATCACATTAATAATAGGTTTAACTGCAACTTTTGAAAGTGCAGAATGTAAAGCTTGGGCTTTAACCATAGATTACAACTACTTGGAACCCACCTTTATTCTAGAGGTGACAGTCACAACGTTTACAAGGAAAGTCCAAGTATGAGTGTTGTTAGTAAGCTGTCGGCATGAATAGCTCTGAATGATCCTTTGTGCATTCAATGTTAGGTGCATTGCACTTATTCAGATGCCACACAATGAAAAACCTCCATGGATGCAATAAGGGAGTACAATTCCAACATGTTACACTGGTGAAGTCGATTTCGATTATTCACACATGGTCAATTTCTTCCGCATGTTGAACATTATCTGGATTTCCACATTTTACGTTGAGACTGGGTTAAGGGTTCCACCTCTTGAGCTTATAGTGACATAACCTCATGCATTGAGATCAAAATTGACATATTCGGTTGTGTCTATAAAAAACCAAGGTCCTTTAGTGAACAAATGAACCTCCCCTGGTAGCAAACGTACATCGGAGGAAAGTAAAAATTGAGGTTTTGCAGATTCATAAACAGCTGAAATTTGCAAATCGGTCGTGAACACGTTTCATGATGTGACTGTGAAGAGAACATACTTGAGCTCTAAAGAACAGAAGCGTATGCCAGGTCAAGCGACTTCATGGTAGCAACAGCCGAAAATATGGATTTGATCAGTTGTCAGCTAGATTAACGACGAGAAAGAGTCCTTGTAAGAATACATGAACGATGATCCAAATTGTTAAGAAACACAAAAACCGTTTTCCTATCCTAGATTGATAAATCTGGAATATTAATTCCCACAATAAAAAATGAAAAGGTAGAAAGAGGAGGTGATAAACGGGGGAAAACTGCTTGGAAGCAACGAGAGAAAAGTACCAAGGGAAGGCCCAAATAAATTATAAACAGAAGTACATTAATTTGCACGTTCCTCTTGGTCACGACGACGAAGAAAGCCTTGCCTGCTCAAATTGCAATACGGGAAATTAGTGTCGAGTAACAATATTTTTTTAAAATATAATGAAAATACATTGACCGGAATCCAGCAATTACTCGGCTACTTCTGTTTGGATTCGAGGTTTCCACACGGTGACGTGTCGATGACGTGAATGGCGATGCTCTTGGTACATTCGGTGTTTCGCGTCGAGCACATGAAGGGTCGAGATCGTATGGCGCTACTCGTGTCTCGATTTCCTTGCACCTCGAGAATCTGGAACGAGTGAAGTGCGAAATCATGACAACATAATGTCGACCGAGGATAACTTGCGCGTAGTTTACACTTCTGCAATTCTGTTCCGGGATAGCAGAGCAGAGCATAGCGCATCGATAGATGCGCATAATGACGAGAGGATCTCCATGCGAGGACTTCGTTTCGAGGAAGATGATGGGCCATGTCTTCATCAGTAAGTGGACGGACGGTCATGTAAGCGATTGCAGCAGCTGCAGCGAGCGAGCGATTGAGCGAGAGGGAGGTTCATGACGCCTCTCAAAGTGGCGCTGGCGCTGGTGGTGTCGACGTAATGGATGCGCCACCGGTGCCCAGAGCCGAGGAATTATGCCAAACCGAGATCCGCATCCCTGTGCATTCGTACACGGCGGGCGGCATCATTCGGATGCGTCGAGAGTTACCACGACATTGGGCAATAGTGGGAGTGGGCACAGCGTCGCCAAGAAGTAACTCTTCGTTCGTTGTTCTGTCTCACGGTCTGTCTGTCTGACTGGTCTCTTGTCCTCGTCCCTGCACTTGTACACGAGCTGATCAAATAATTGCTCCTCGTGTCAACCGACAGCAGTGGAGATCGAGTCTTTCATGTGGGTAAAATATTTTCTGGAAGAATGCTTGACTGCAATGTTAAGATCTGAAGTTACATAGGAGATACGATGCACTTCGGATTGAAATTCCAGTGAACTGTAATTGAACCTCTGCTTGCATTTTGGCTTGTTACCTCTGGAGGGAATCGAGTATCCAGGATTAGTTGATCCATCCGTCACTAGTCGAGGAATGCGAAAAGCGTGATTAAAAGCAGCTTTGGTGACCTTGAATTATTTCCCTTTCATGTCGGACGTTGCAGATGACGATCAGACCCCTTTCGTGCACGTTTCACTGGGGTGGTCAGGCTCACTGGCCCCAGATTGTGCTGTGTGATTTTGTATGTTTAGGGTGCGGCAGATTCATCGGCTTGCGGTTGTTTACTTCAGAGATGTTTCCAATTTTGGACTGTAAGTTCGAACTTGACTTTGAGCGAAAGTGGTGTCCGTGTTTGGACACAGTCCCACCGGTCGCTGATTGTGGCCTACGGGAAAGGAGTTCGGTGGAACGCGATACGCAACTTGTGTGAACTGTCAGAAATCCTGGACTCGCCCGTGGGCGAGGTTCCTACGTGCAGAAGGAGTGGCCATGGTGGCTCGAAGGTGGTGGGTGTTAGATCCGAGCTTCCAAGCTCCGCGTAAGGAACCAATCTGTCACTTTGTTGTCCACCTCTTTCCGTGAGCGACTGACAGTCGGCCAGGCTGTGATCAACACACCCCCGACGACATAGTGTAAATACCAAGCAGTAGTGAATTCTCCAAAGCAATATGGACCCAAAACCTTCACTATGAGGGGACCCGACACCTCCACAATGAGTGTAACATGATGTGTTCCATCTGTTCGGTAAAAACATTAGATTATGAACGAAGCTGCATGGAAATGTGACAGCCACACTTCAATCATTGCACTGCTCGTGATGGTGGTAGGAGGAGGAGGAAGTGAAGTAGGAGTGGTCCATTCTCCTGCCAAAGCCTGACAGTCATGCCCCATCTGGCAGAAATGACGTTGGACTTGAGAAGGAGCGAGCATCAACAGCACACACGATGTACATGGCAGTGAGGTTTTCAACCCAATCGATACTAGCTCATCAGTGCCTCAAGAAAAAAGAGAGCCCGTACCTCCAGAACAGCACCTGTCATGGCCCCCACCATTCAAGACTCACAATTGTGAGTGAGACGGAAGGAAAAGTAGCAATGAACGATCAGCTTGCCCAAATGACCGAGAAGACAATGTATCAGAACGACAGCTTGGTTGCGAAGAAACACCCACATAGCCGTGCAAGGATTCATACTGCTGTCGACAGCACAAGTCAGAGCTGCTTTGGATACCTCCAGGGTCATACAGAGGGAGATACAGATAGAGGGAGAACGCATCCTCCTGTGCCCCAGATGCATGTCGACATTGTGACGAGTTACTGCATTGCACGCAACATTGGAACGAAGTGGACAAGTACGATCTCGAGCTTCACAGCATAGAAGCAAGCCAGTCTTAGGTTTCAAGCCTGTACACATTCTCCTTCCACTATGACATGTGGTGGATGATGCAGATTGCATTACTCATTGCAGATCTCAAAATTACTTGAATGGTCCACGTCTCTCAAAAACTGCTCGACAACCTATACTTCTTATACCCTAATTCCTGGAGCCTGCTAAACCTAACCTACGGGGAGAATGGACCACCAAATAACAATTACAAATATAAGCTTCGATGCTAAGGCCTTCAGCAGAGCTACCCTGACGTGAAACGTTGTGGTTTAACACCCCAAAATTCTAAGGGGCTCTAAAAGCTTCTCTTTGTCCCTATTTCATCTGACAAAAAAATAGAGAATTAATGGGACGGACCCTGTCCCTTGCTATTGTACTCGGCTATCTCCATATAGTGGCAAAGATCTCGAAGATACGGTGGACAATGTATGGTACTGAAGACGTGACTGGGAGGATGTTCATTTCTTTAACAGGTTACTTCCAAGTTTTAAAAGGGTGCAGTGAGTCCCAAGGAGGATAAAACCCCTACGTAAAGCTTAGCTGACTAACTGTTGAAGCGCTGCATCAGTGAGAAGTGCAAGATAGCCATGATGACCTCCTAGGTTAGATGAGGGGGGAGGATCGCATAAAATTGATAGACTGCTGGCTGATTGGCATACTGCCGTCCTTCAATGCCCGAGTGGTTGGAGAGACTCGATCTCTTTGATAAGCAACTCCTTCTCCTCTTCGAACTGCTCGTCTTCTGTTTGGGTGACAACCAAAGCAGCCAATCAATATTGGGTTTTCAAAGAAAAACAAGTTTCACGTGAGAAGGGGATTCAGTTCAATACATTCTCCTTTCTCTAGCAACGAAGGGTTACCTCAACCAAGACTATCAGTTAAATCACAACTGATTCTACTCCTCCGCATCATCTCATTCGCTCCAGTGGCAAAAACTCGCAATCCTCTACCTAACCACGGAAAGAAAAACTCTCGAATTTAAAAAAACCGAACCATAAAAGATTAAATGGAAAGAACGAGCTCAAAACACAGAGCTTACCTTTGTCCAGATGAAAGTTATCGATAAACCTCAGCAACTTGTCTCGGTTTTTGTACAATATATTTACAATGGCCGGAGTTTTGTTCGGATTAGCGACGAAGACCTGCGGCTCGCACAGTTCAGTCAAGCATTCGAGATACACCCCACCAACCGGACGAATAAAACACACAACTGTTCTGGCTTCAATAAACCAAGACGATGATTTGGGTCTAGAGTTGACTTATAAACTTCGGCATCAAAAGCAATACTTCATTCCAGATGAGGACCTTGAAAACATGGAAGGCTGATGACTGGATGTTCTTGCTTGGGTCCTGCAATAGGTAAGAGCATTTTTTATCAGCGGACAGAGGATGCTACAGGTTCGTGTTTTTTCCTGTTAATGTGTTGTGAATTATTGAAAGGTCTAGACATTAGCTGCAATGCATCCAACGCGACATTAATCAAAGACTGCGTGATCGAAAATGTGCTGTTTCAAAATGTGCTAAAAACTTGTTTCGAACCAAAAATATAGAGCTTGAAGAGTGCTTATTACTAATGTAATAAGCATTACCCTAAACCCTAAACCCTAAACCCTAACTTGGATAAGAGAATACAAAAGGGCAAGGCGAGAATGGATATACAGTTCCAGGCTACAATGCACACGATCAAGTAGCAGTCCAGATTTGTTCGTAGGACTCTACTGCATAGACAACAATAGTCGGGACTCCACCTATACAGGTACTTGTCAACTGCACGGCATTGCCTTTTCATTTCTTTGGTATAGACTGCTGAAGGGACAGAAGCGGGTGACATACCTTGATGAGTGTCATCATGATACGCAGATTATGCACTTCTGAGATGTACTGCATCATAATTGGGGCGTTTGCACGCTCGAGGAGAAACTCACCGAGGAGCTACATACAACCGAAAAAAGCGAGTACTATTAAGTAGAAACTCTTCTCGGCGTAAAAGCTTCATCATACACAATCAACGTTCTCTCTTGACGGAAACAAAGATTATGATCGCAAGCAGGTGCAAGCCTCACAAAGCAAAGGAGGACTCTCGGGGCACTGCCACTTACTTTCAGAGACTGTCTTCGAGTCACGTAATTGTTCGAACCAAGCAGTCTGTCGTATAACCTGAAAAACTGTACGGAGCAAAAACTCATTCGAAACATCCAATCACGACACACATGTTACAATAAGAGCAGCACACTTTATTCTCTTTATAACCATATCACCTGGAAGAAGTTAAAAATTAACAGCTGGGCAAATCATTTGGACACTAGCAGGAAAAAATTGTGTTGTTATAGTTACTTTGCGTAGAGAAAAAAGACTGCCCTCACCTGGACGTAGTGAGTGGTGAGGTATTCACAGACGATCGCCTCATGTCTGGTCAACAACTCCTGCACACAGAATTCTCGATGAAGTGAGATTCATTTCATAACAAGACCATTAAAACAAACAAGTCACGAGTTTGCATCTACTCCTCACATAAAGGCTCGAAGTCAAAACTTGCAGAACAGCGTGTGCTCAGATTCGTTAGCGGTACAAGACAAATTTCGATCAAGATGTGTGGAAAGGTACTAGCCAGATTACTGGAGAGGGACAGATGGAATTGTACCTTGAAGGTGGAGAAGGCATCAGATGCGATATCGAAGTTTGGAAGCTCCACGTATTTAAAGAAAAGCTCGAAGCTGGCTGACTCAAGCATGTACCTGCTTGCAAGAAATAAATTAACCAACCATCCCCAACTTCATCACGCAAATCAAAGGAACGTGAAGGCAGAATTCCATCGCTACATCATGAACTCAAGTCTTTGCCTGCAGTTTTGAATATAAACGAAAGGGAAGTGATCATCTTGCACACGTCTCTAACACAATTGAATCAAATCAGATATAATCAAATCCTGATATTTTGTAGTCGTGTTTAGAGAATGAACAAAAGCGACTTTCACCTGTGAGGAGTATCTGCATATGAAGGCTTACTTGGCTAGGCTCGGATATCTGGCACATTCTCGTAGCATGTTTCCACAATTGAGTGCAATCTCTTTCGTTTCATAGCTGTCACATCAAGTTAAGTGCAATATAAAGCCTCGTCCCTTAATGGCAACTGTGACGGAAGACAACTTCGTACCCGTCAATACGAAAGAAGAAACTTGGTGCGACCCCTTGATATTCAACACATATCAGCGGCATATCTCATAATCAGCGAGAGAACTAAACTACAAGCAAGTACAAGGGCATCAGGTATTGCACTTGTAGTAAGTCGAAATAACATGCCCGTCAACTGGAGAGAACGTACCTACCATGAGACAAGGAAGTCGAGCAGCTCAGTATGCTTCTCTATGAACTCCAAACCACTTTGTCTACCTCCCACGTTCTGTCTCAGCAGCGTGCACCATATATTAACGGAATCTTTTCTCGCCTGCAAAACCCAGAAACCAAGGTTTCAGTGCTTGGCGCTTGTAAAATAATGACAAAGACCACTGTGAGGATGGATTCGATGTAGACACGATGAGTTCCTCCTGAAGTGCGTAAATCTCGTTCTGTCACCAGACCTAAAGACCGAGGCCTTCAAGTATCGGTCAGGTCAATGAAACATTTCAGCATGGGTCCAGACATAGGAGTGTAAGCTGCAGTGGTAACATGTGACTGTGGAAACCAACTAGCACTCTCCGACGTTTCTCTGCTCCTTGTAAGATCCGAAGCCATACACTCAAACACATGCACTACGATGCCATGCGCGTACAGCCTAAAAAATAATAATCTCTCTCAGGTCACACCACGGCAGTGTGGAAGAAAAAGGAATGCATTGAGCTACAGGCAAGAGAAAGAACACGAGAAAGGACGAAAGAAAACGTACATCCCAGCCCAGGGAAGGCAGCTTTTGAACTAGGAGCTCCAGAAAGTCATCCTTGCAAGCCTCGACGGTCAACAGAGAAACCTGCTCGGGATTCGGCTCGGCATCACCCTCGCCCAAGAGCATATGCTTCATAGCCACAAGATTTTTATCTACCTCCTCCAGGGCCTGCAACTCCAACCCACCAGGTCATCTACCGGGACCATTCAAGCATTGAGGACACAATCAAGTTAACCAGAACATAGAGCCTGAAAGTCGATCCAATTAAGACTTAGAAAGACGACGGGTAATCCTCCGACAAACAAAGAACGACAAAAATCACAGTCTCTCGAGGTCCAAGTCGAAGTCGCCGGACAACATATTTGTGAGTTTCTATCCTTATTGTTGCCTACGGCTGTGTATTATGCGACCGTGCATGGTTCTCAAACGCAGAACAAGCTCTCGTCCCAATGCTTCTCCTTGTTAAAGTGGATCCCAGGTTTGCCGTGTATTCATTCTACACCTATAATATAGAGGGGATCTCTTCTCAGGCACCAAAAGGCCGCGGAATGGTGGAGAACACTGCTCTGAATTCTAGTCCATCACGACCTCCTTTCGGCTACTCGTATGATCACTGCGTTTGAACCAGGCTCGTTCACCACAGCACCAATCTCACGGCCGGTGCAGCAACAGCAGCCGGCGTGAGCTCATCTCGTCACCTCTCAGCGTAATCAGTTCGCAGGTTTGAACATCCCTCCACGTCTCAACGAGAATCAAGTACAGACGGCCGAGTCCACCGGGCTTGCAAATTTCTATCGCGTGTCTGTTTCTCTGCGTCTGCATGGACGGCCAATTACGCGAGGTGCGAGGCCGTCACATTGCCTCGAGAAGGCGAATCTCCGATTTCTCCGGGCACCCCAAAATGCAGGGCATTCATCCACCCCGGAGCGCCCGTCATCGTCACAATCTACGGATTGAAACACGGTCGATCAGGTGAAATCATGTTCCACTGGTAGCGGTAGGATTGTAGTATCAATTTCCCTTCATTCGTGGTCGGGCGGGTCCGTAGAATTTGCAATTTGAAGTACGGATGGAGCAGAGACCAGCAAGGACCGAGAGCGACCGGAACCACTCACCTTCTCGAGGAGTCGGACTTCAGCCACGGTTTTAGTATCAAGCGCCAAGAGTGCCTCCCTGGTCACCTTGACCAGCTCCGATGGCGACTTTAGCTTGAATTGCTTGAAGAAATTGAACGACATGGCAGCCAGCTTGCTTTCTTGAAGCACTGTGACGAGAACGAGAAAGACCACTAGAGTAGTGCTCGCCTCCTTCCAGAACCTCGGACCAAAACCCAGACCCAAAGAG
The DNA here is from genome assembly GCA_037833965.1 of Marchantia polymorpha subsp. ruderalis. Taxonomy (NCBI): domain Eukaryota; kingdom Viridiplantae; phylum Streptophyta; class Marchantiopsida; order Marchantiales; family Marchantiaceae; genus Marchantia; species Marchantia polymorpha. Next base: position 5,061,368 of record AP031357.1, read on the forward strand.
CGAGAGGATCCCGATATGACGAATGCGCGGATCAGCCCTCCGTCCGATACGCGAATGCGTTCGATTCTTGCTTTGCATAGAAAAGCAAAAATCCGCGCTGGCTGCTGTGAATGGAGAGAGAGAGAAAGAAAGAAAAAGCCTCGCCCAGAGGAGAAGACGACGAGCACACAGGCAGCCAAGAACGAAGCACGAGTCTACTTACTCCAGATACGAAATGAAAAGCAAAGAGAAGAGAAGAACGAGAAGAGAAGCCGAGGAAAGAAGCCAAACCAAACGAGACGAGCGGTGAAATAAGAACTCGACTCTGTGACTCGCTCCAGAGTTCCAAGAAAAGAAAAGGACGAAAGAAGACGAAGACGAAGAGGAAGAAGAGGAGTAGTAAGGAGAAGCCAATCAGTCAATCAAATCAAATCCAATCAAGCCAATCTGTGTTGCACACAGCGGAACGAGGCAATCAGCAGCAGCACCACCTTTTCTTCAAGCATCATCTCCCCCCAACTTTCTCTCGTCCACTGCCCCCTCCTCCCCCGCCTTCCTTCCTCCTCTCATCAGGCCTCCCCCCCACCCCCCAAACTTCAGCTCTCCCAACACAGTTGGTTCTCTTGTCCTTCAGCAGCAGCAGCAGCAGCTTGCTCACAGTTCTTGGGACCAATTCTCTTCCCTCCCTCTCCTCCTCCTCAGAAGCAAGCCTGCCTGCCTGCCTTCCTTCCTTGAAAGTCCTTCGTTCCTGCTCTTGCGGGACTGGGCCTCAAGACTGCTTTAAATCCATGAGCACAAGGCGGACAGCAATAGGAAACGACACGTCAGATCTCAGGAGGAGGAGGCAGGGGAGGGGAGGGAAGGGAAGCCCAGGCCAGGGCAGGCGAGGGGGCCTGAGGGAAGAAGCCTAGGACTAGAGGAGCAGCAGCAGCAGCAGCTGCTATTGCTTCTATTTGCTATTTGCTTCTCTCGGCTCGGCTAGTCTCTGGATGCTCGATGGAATAATGAACCGGGTCATTATATATGACGCACCAGAATCACACACACACCCTCGCGTAGATGCCTACTATTCGTCGCTCGTTCTTCCTGGCTCCATCGCTCTCTTGGTCTACTAGCACTACTCTTATTACTTCTACCGCTACTACTCTCCTGGTGGCTGCTCCAGACGATCCTGTCCTGTCCTGTCCTGTCCTGTCCAGTACCTCCTCGTCCTCGTCCTGCTGCTGCTGCGGGCTGGGCTGGGCTGGGCTGGCTGGCTGGCTTGTGTGAGATGGTGATTTATTCGAGTAGAATCTTCCTGCAGCTGCAGTGAGATCTTTGCTTTTCTGCTTTCTTTCTTTCGTTCATTCGTTCCTTCGTTCTCCCCAGTTTGGAACTCTGAGGGAATTTCCAAGAATGTAGGAACGCCCCAAGTGTTATCTCGCCATGCCAAATTGCCATTTCAATAATTGAACACTCGTTGTTGTGACAATCTGATGGATAGTGTCTTTTCATCTTGAGAACTGGAGCATGAGTTCTAGACGTGGTCGTAGGATGGGACTGACGGACGGACGGACGGACACGGACGGACGGAAGAGTGTTCTCTCATTGGGCATGAGAGAAAAAGTGGAAAGTCCTTCCTACGTCCACATCGGAAGGGGCATCGAGGACATAAACGTCTCTTCCTCCAAGTTGCTGCTTCAATGCATCGCTTGCTTGCTTACTGGGAACGAGGCGACCTTTTCTCGTCAAATGAGATTGCTTCTTCTTCTCTTCCATCTCGACGAGGAGGTGAACGGTATCTGGGTCTCCGTGCGATTGTTATCTCCTTGAACGTGAACAAAAACAAAACACTGAACTTTGTGCTTCTATCTGTTCCTCCTCATCTCCAAGAGTACAGTCAGTCGTTCATCATGTAGAAGCTCATACGAGAGTGGCATTAAATTAGACTTGCTCCTAATTTACTAAAATTTGTAATATGGACAAGGTTTAGTCCATACCATTGCGCAGAACTAGCGTTTCGAGGAGATCCACGGTGGATTTGGATGCACATTTGGCCTTATAATTGCTCGAAGTGGTCTCCTACTATTTTTGCAATCACAGCCCACCCTCCCTTCCTTCCGTGTAGCAGAAGGAACTTGTGCCTAGTGCACAATGAGGTTTTCAATGGCACATCTCAATCATGCAAACCCGCTTTTGGGGCCTAGCCCCTCATCCTCTCTCTGCCCCTTGAGTCTCATTCATTCATCCCTGTACCACTTGATGGATGATGGGCTCTTGCCATCCTTTCGGTTCTATATATTACTCGTTTAGTACTCCTCGAATTGAATTGAAACCCCTTTCGGCCACAACCTCTTGGCACATACGGACGCATTGACTCGCTCTAGTTTATCCTTTCCCTACCACGTCACCTGCCCATGTACATCAGGTGCATCCGAGGCTCTGGTCTGGTCTCTGTGCACATGGAAGTGCACACTGCAATTGCCTTCCGCATGGAGACAGTTTCTCTCTCTCTCTCTCTCTCTCTCTCTCGTTGAGTTAGATCCGGACTATGAACAGCTGCAGCTCTGCCTTTATTCTGCAGAAAATCTGTCGCTCTGTGAATTCTGTGCGAGGACGAAGGCATGTACAGACTACTGTTTGGCATACGGCGGAGAGCCCGACCAGCAGGAGAGGAGAGGAGAGGAGAGGCACCAACTGTTGCTTGATGCTCTTGCTATAACACATCGAGTCCTGGGGACGTGTGCCCACTTATTGAGGCGCATTCACCACTGGGTAAGGGAAGGTGGCGAGAGGGGCGAGGGGTTAATGACCGTTCCCCCCAGGGGTTTCGTTTCGTTATACTATTTGCGATATCTTGCGATAGATTCTCATTCGAAACGGATACGGGTCATCTTAAATCCTCTGTGCTAAAAAGATTCTTTCATGTTAACGGCGGGAATCGGATCTCGGGCTCTGGTCGACATCTGCCGATCGTCGGATCCGATGGGGATTAGATTTAATATGTTGCAGGCACGAATGAGGAGATATCCTTCAACAAAAGAAAATCCTGGAAGTCCTGAAATAGACAACACTGCTGCTTCTGCTGCTGCTGCTGCGTGAGCGTTTTCAGTCAGGTCGATGACTTGTATCCCCGTCCATATCTGGCTGGCTGGCTGGCTCTCTCTGACAGCCCGGGGATGTAAATCTCATTCAACCGTCTCTGGTGAAGAAAGATGTGGCCATTTTCCCGGACTACGCTGGATGGCATGCTTCGGTAATATACTCGAAACCAGATGATTTCTGAACAAGATGCTGTGTTTCGATTGTATGAAAGTTATGGCCAAAAAATTCATTTGATCGTGTCACATGGCACAACTGAGACCATGTCCAGAGCCTTATCATTTGATTTGGTTATTTTATTCACAACTTTATGCTTTATAAATATATTAGTTTATAAATATCATGATTTCTTATGACTTGTTGACCATGATACAGCCAAAGTATAGGCAACCAACATACTGTTAATAATGTATTGTTCATACATACCCAAATTGGTATGGATGTATTATATGTTTATTGTAAACTTGGTGGCTACCAATCTTACACCTGATATTGTTTAATCAAAGATAATTTCTATCTTTATGGAATAGCAATACGAGAATTTCCCAATCTAAGGTTCTGTAACGATATTAAAATTTCCTAGATATAGAAGTGTATTAATTGAGAGATATTACTTTTATGAAGAATAGTAAAATGGTATCTGAATCACTATTGTTATTTTGTATACATAGCCTATATAGACTATAATCATTTGATAATTATTCCTATAATATTTCGATTAAAACATTGTGATATACACAGTGATACTATTGGGTAATAGAGATTTTCTGGTTTGGTTTCTGATCGGGGACTTTTATCTAACCTTCATTTTCTACTTACTCGGCGACACCTCTTAAAAGCAGTATACAGTACAGTCTCCTTTAAGATTTTCTTGTATCTTGGAATCTCTTCATTATGTCGTAGCTGACTGCAAGGCACAGCGAAGTAGGAATTGTTCCATGGCCTTCGATTTCGTAGTGGAACGAATTCATGGCAGTGCTGGAAGGTCGACTTCTCACAGCAGGAAGAAGAAGGACGAGGCGAAATGTGACTCGAGTTTCTGATTTTAGGAACATGGAATGTGACTCTTGAAGGGGCGTTGCAGACCCAAGACGGCAGAAGGATGTGGGGACGAAAGAGGATGCGTACGAAGGACATGAATGGTGGATGAAAGTCCCCGTAACTCGGACAACAGGATCGCTTGTGAGCAGAGGGAGGCAGAGCAGAGGCAGAGGTCAGAGAGATGCTGACCGAGAGACATGGACAGAGAAGAGCCAGAGAATGCTTCAGGACGGGCGCCCGCAATGCCCAGAGAGGAGCAGGAGCAGGAGGGGCCCACAGACGAGGGCGAGGGCCTTCTCCAAGGCACTCGATTTGGGCTTGCTCAAGCCGTTTTCTGGAGATTTGTAGATATGGGAAAATGAGCAGAGCAGGGCAGAGATGTTCATTTTTCGTGTCAGGACTGAAGACTGGGGAGTTGCTTTTGCTGCAGGGGATGTCTTGGAGTCACTGCTACACCCAAAAGCTGCCAGTGCCACATCGGTCCTTCACCTCTGCGTCCATTTGTAGGTCACGTTTCAGATACCCAACTTGCGACTCACGTTTCCAGCACGAGATTGGCATTTTATCTCACAATTATGTCCATCATTCCATTCCTCGTGAAATGTCCATCGAGCATCCTCCTTAACCTTTGTCCTGGATGCTCTCACCATAGCATCCCAGATCAGGCTTGTCACTGTGAAGGCGTGTGTCATCACTTTTTCTTGATCCTTTGGCGGCCTTCGCAGTGGACTTGGTTCATCTCTCTCCCATACATGATTTGGCCGAGACTTGAGGTCATTCTCATCTACGAAAACAGCAAGCGTTAATGAAGAATTCAAGAGCTGCTGTAGATGTCTACCAGTACAGGTGCGTGCGTGGAACCAAGTTTGGGTACTAGCTTCGTACCGATGGAAATTCCTCATCCTCATACATCATATATCACAACCATTCCTCCGTTGATACTTCAAGAGCTGCGTTGGTAGAGTGAACAAGTGTGAAGCTCGGGAGCTCAGCTACGTCCTTAATTGTGTTTCGACATTTCATTTGCTTGTTTCAATTCACACCTCTTAAATACCTGGCATCGTCAGTCTACACGTACAGTTTGGAGCTCGAACATTGACTTGTACAATTTGTGGAGGGGCCCTAGACCAGAATGCAATGAACATTTGGGGTGGAACACATCGACGGCATAATCTGCATCTCATTGGAAAATGAATAAAAGAATGGAATTATGGTACGAGTGATATTCAGATAATGTTGATCGCATCAAAGGCCCCTCCCCATCCTCGGAACCCAGCCAGGCAAGGCAGCCAGGTTGACTGCGAGAATTGGCACGCGCGTGTTAGCGAGGCCAAAGCGTACGATGGAGAGCTAGACGACTGTATGGCATATGACCTCCCGTGGGTCTCGATGCTTGATGTTGTATATGAAATGGCTGAAAGTTGAAACTCCTCGTGCTCGACAGTACGTGGATGGTAGACAACTCGTGTGCATGGGATCTCCCCGCCCAAGAGTCTCCCTCCCAACACCAACATGTGTTCGATGGGCAGGACGAGATCCATGACTCCGGATTCTGAACCTAAACCCAGACATCACCACCACTTGAGAAGTCGAGTCACTGTCGGGTACAAACCCAACTTGCCCCAGCAAAACTGGAGTCACTTGCGCGCGCCGGTCGGCGATTACATGAATAGCTCGTGTGCAAGTCACGAGAGTGCGAAGCGAGCTAAATCGAGCTACATTCTACTGAAGTGGTGGACGAATAACCCCCCCAAACTCTTCCTCCGTCCTCGTGGAAGTCGTTGGATTGGGAGGTGAGGCGGCCGACTTCCCGGAGCTGGACATGAACACTCATCCATTCATTCATTCATGGGCGAATTGTCATTGTGGGCGAATGAGAGGAAGGCCTCCATCCTCGAGCTTCACATTCCAACTTGAGGTTCTCATGGCTTAGAGTAGGTGGGCCACGTGTACCGGAATAGCCAAATACAAATGCAGTCCAGGATCCAGATTCGTGCAGTGCAGAGCAGTGCAGTACAGCAGAGCTTCCTCTAATCTTACAGCAGATCGTATGGGCTGGTGGACGAGGTTTGCTACCTTCAGGATGTTGTTCCAAGAGAGAGGAAGGGAGGGAGGGAGGGGGGAGGATGAGAAACAAATCAGTCAGCAGAGCGAGGAGTACTGGGGAAATTATACAGCGAAAAAATCCGCAGCCACCGAAAGAATGGAGCTGGATGCAATTTGGCAGTTGATGCCGATCGGAATAACATGCAAGGGATTCACCGACGACCCCAACGAAGCGCAAGCGAATGGGGAGGCAGGAACGCCCGAAAACATGGAGACATGCGATCAGCAGCACGAGAAGAGCCCTTGATTTGTCCACCGAAGTGAATAACAAATATTCCGGGGCTCGCAAAGGGCCTTATCTTGACCACAAGGGCATTCCAGGCCCCCTTTCGCCTAGAGCCGGCTTGACATTCGATGTTCGGGGAGTGCGACTTGCTCCCGGTGAGGTCGAGGGTGACAACTCGCGCATACTCGTGCTAAATTATTGGGTAGAATCTAGGACCAGAGAAAGCAGCCGCATAAATGAATGTATTGCTCATCATTAGAAGTGGGTCCCCTCGCTTTCCATATTTTGCTTTGTTTATGCTGTCCGAGTGAGTGAGTGAGTGTGAGGAGGGAGGGACGGAGTCCCTTCCCCTCCGTCAGATTCGAAGCCTCCAACGAGAGGGAGCGCACACACTCACGCACTTGCACTTCATCGTACAATCTTTGCCATGGCTCTTTTTCTGTCTGACAGTCCGTTGCCCATGATCACTGATGAAGCTCAAAAGTAGGCGCATGACCGGAGACCCGACGGGATTCCAGTCATCCTGCGAATGATGAAGCAGGATCCGCACCCACGGAATCCAAGTACCTCTCTTGTGGTCTCGTCGCCACATCCTTTCCACTTATCCTCTTATTACGCTACCTGTTATGGGCTAACCCAACATGATGCTCTCTCGTACCCACCTCAATCAATTCACGCTCGATCGAATGAATGCAAGGCCGCTCCTCATGTCGTCTCGTCTCAATCTCGTCCCGTCTCGTCGTTGGAGCTCGACCTTCACAGCCTCATTCATTCCTCATTCATTCATGCATGCATTCATTCATTCGATCATACCAAGTGGCACCAGATATCAATACCTCAGACGTCTTGCCACCACCGAACGGGCTCTCGTTAATAATGGCTTGCGGAGCTTTCACATGCTTACCACTTCAGATTCGGTGTCGCTCACCAGAAGTACCGTCGATACGAGGAGCGGGAAGGATAAACTTCACTGAGGTCATAAGTTCTCGGCTTCAATTTATCAGGTGCCTGTTCATTCATGTGCTTCTGGAGAGTTGGGGCTTTGGTCTACAAGATGAAGCCACCATCACGTCAAGAAGCGTTATGGAGGGAGTTCTCGTCTTAGGAGATGGGAAGGAGATCGTGTGGGGATGTTGCACTTAAAGGAAAATGTACATTGTGCCCCTCTCATATTGTTCCCGAGGAGTTAGTTGTTCCACTTGAGCCATAGGCGAGTCATGATTTTTTCCATCAGTTCATGGAGTGAGCTTGAGTGACATCCATGGAAGCAGAAGATGGAGCTCGAGGGAAGCGTCTTCTTCTGGGTGAACATTTGCGTCCTGAGCCATTGATTACTATTCCCTCTGCCTCCATTCCCGGCTATGAGCATCGTGCACAAAATACTAATGAATGCAATTAAATACTTCCTGGTTCGACTTCCGTAACGATAAACAGAGGGACATCGAGATGCCGAGAGAGTGGAAACGTTTTACTCGAGTTTCAGTACCTTCTGGGTGCCAGTCAGTACAATCCATTTGTTGTCCTTTGATGCTTGCGAATATGCGCCGAGATAGAATTTCTTAATGGTTCGTCCTCCACCCCATCCCCGAGGAAAGATCACACCGTCCACTGGCATAAATGCATAACAAAACTTGTCAAACAATCGACATGTAGCTATGTCCACCACGTTGTAAAATTCATGCCCGCCCTCTTGTCTCCCATCCCCTGCGATTGACTCAAGAATTATGGACCTCATGAGACTGAAGAGAATGTTTCTTCCATAGTCCGGTCCATCATCTTCTCCACGAGCAGAGCGGCAATTCTTGATGAGTTGGATCGCAGCTCGATCGAAAAACAATGATATGCTCTGATCTATTATCACCTCGGACTGGACAGAGGGCTAGGAAGGAAGGAAGTAGTTGAAACTGCACTGGGCAGAAAAGAGAGAATATCCGAGATTTTGAGGTCTCGTGATCCATTTGGAAACTGGCGAGATGCTTACAAGAACTTCTTTTGAGTCTTTTGAGGAGAGGCGGAAAGACGACTTTTTGGACGGGAGAGGGGCGAAAGAATCTTCGCAGTGGAGGACGAGGAGGAGGAGGACTCATGGATCATGATCAAAAGAGACTCTGGCTCGCTCACTCATTCCCAAGCTCTCATACTCGGAATATTGCCAACGTCTGACTCGACGTCTGCTTCAAAAGAACGCGAGCCTCCGACTTTGACCCACTGACACAATCCCCTCGAGGTGAACGCTAGGAGCCAGTCGGCTGTATTAGCGTGGCCATGAGATGGGCATGTTTAATTTAATCGGGAAAGTGGAAGCCATTCAAAGTTTAGTAGATACTTCGAGGAGGTTCGTTCGGCCAGGACGCACGCACTCTTCCCAATGAAGCTTTGACATTGATCCGTCACCTGGTTTGGGATTAAGCTTTCGAAAATCTAAGGAGGAGGAGGAGGAAGTTTGCTGGAGAACGAGGAGCCGGAGGGAGAAGTAAGTAGAAACGAGAAACGCATTTCGAGTCGGAAATTGTATCGAGAGAAGTGTCTGCTTGAGTCGAGAATTGCTCGCGTTAATGGTTCCGAGGGCCAAATCCTTCTGCTGCTGCTTCTGTCGACGATCGGAAGCGAATTTCACTAAATACTTGTCAAAATATAGGCGACTACCACCTCCGACCCTGAAATCATAACACTCCGCGGGTGGATCGAAGTGTCGCGCCATAGATCCGCGAGAGTAGGGAAACCATCAGTCGAACTGCACACACTTGGATCCGTCATAGCTGATCCCAAGATGTCACAGACCTTTGTCCGTGGTTTGAAGACACACTTTCCGAACGCTTGCACTTTCACGGACATTCATGAGCCTGGAAACTCGAGAGCAACTCATGTCATCCACTCACCCGATGACGAAGTTGCTCCACAGCCCAGGCCACGCAAACAATCTCAGATTCTGTCCGGACCGAGTGTCTCCCGGCGGGCAATGTTCGGTCTGAACCCGGATTTCCGCCTAAACATGTGCAGCTAGAGAGAGAAAGAGGAGCATGGTGATGATGAATGAGGAAGGTCTAGACGTCCACAAGTCAACCAGGCGAGGAAAAACAAAAAGAGCAACTGCAGAAGACGGAAAGGAGGAGGAGGATGACAAGAGCACGAGATGTAGCTGTAAGTAGGGAGGGAGGGAGGGAGGATAGCTTGCTGTAGATCCAGTTGGGACTGGAGAGGAGGGGAGGGGAGAGGAGAGTATCGAGCTCTGGTCTAGAAAGATGAGATGATCCGAAATTTGGAAGTTCCTGGAGGAGGATGAGGAGAGAAGACCCGGGTCCGCATTGCGGATATCGATTGGGTGGATCGAATGCTCATCTTTCCGAAAAAATTCTCCGATTGGTCCGTTTGACTCGATTCTTCTCTGCCCATGGGACAAAATCTTACGCGCTCATGATACTGGTAGCTCTCGGACGAAGGCTCCCAAGACTGTAAAGGGTTTCCCCCTTAATGATGGCACGAGGCCCTGCTGCAGCTGCAGCTGCAGCAGGGCCTCTTGGGCCACTCTTGAGCATTGGCAACAGCTCTACTCCCGCGGTTGTCCGAGAGATCTCCCATGTACTCGCGTGAGCCTAGAACCAGAATCACCAGATTCGTCGTACATGAGCATGGTGATCCATCCTGGTCTTCCATGGATTCCGCTTGAAGACTGCGTCTCTCTCTCTTTCTCTCTCTCTGAATGGAGGTCTTCTCATCGGGAAGTGAGTTTGGACCGAGGAGGACAAACTGAATCTTTAAGACATCGATTAGTTGGCCTCAATTTTTGTCATCTACGTTGGCTTTTTTGATGGTGGTGCTTTTTGATCTTTTTCGCCTCCTTGGGGCTTGAGGTTTTGGCAGCGCTCTGGAAAGAACACGTTTTCTCCTTGCCCGATGGTGCTGACGAATACGTCGTCTCTCCTGTCCACAGTGCAAGCCAAATGCTTCCCAGTCGCCAAGGAAGGATGGGGTGGGAGGAGAGACGAGCAGATCTGGCCCCCATTTCCTCCAAATCTAGGCTCATTATAGCAACTGCAAGTCTGTTGTAAACAACAGACTTGCAGTTGTTTACCAGAAAGCCTTGCACTGCTGATTAGTCAATTGACCACTGCCTTTTCTTTCTTGCTCGCTTGCTTGCTCGCTTTCTTTCTGTCCGTCTGTCTTCGCCCATTAGCACTCTGTTGGCTACATCTAACTCCAACGAAGTCTAGCTGCTGCCCTTTTTGGTTGCTGCGAGATAATGGGACTCTTCGAGCTTCTGGCTGGCACACAGTTTCAGCTTCACTGGCATGGCAGGCAGGCAGGCACGCAGTCACGCATGGCAAACCTACCAATGCTCGGTTATGAATTAGTGTACGAGTTTCAGCCGGGCAGCACTCACATCGCCAGACTCGATGTGTCCAACTTTCTTGGGGCTCGATGTCGTTGACTTCACTGACCTTCCCTCCGTCTCGTTCGTCAAGTTGATGTGACCAGTTTCCGCAGCCTTTTCAAAATCCAGATTCTGCAGCTTTGGTTGCTGGTTGGTTGCCACACCCTCGTCTTCTCTTCTCTTCTCTTCGACTTCACACCCACATCCACTTGATCCGCAGAAGGCGTTGACTGATTCTCAACTGAGAAGCTTGTGCTCACTCTTCGTAATTCCTTGGAAACAACACACACGCTCGGGTAATAAGCCAAGTGCCCCTCCTGCCTGTGACTCGTACTCGGGGGCACTTTCCTCACTCCGTGTCTCCACAACAGACCCTAATGATCCAATCAATCGATCATTCTCTTGTCCATGGTTCTTTCGCGTAATCTGCTCTGTGAGCAATGGTAAATCTGGACGTAGTGCCTGATTTAAGGAGTAAAGTCAATCTCCGTTCGGACAGAACCTAAGCGGACCTGGCCTTTACAGGAAGTAAAAGCTTCCGCAATTGTGACGAGGAAGAGTAACGATGAAACCTCGGAGGTCTTATCATCTTCAGTCTGCAGTCGACTGAAGATGATTGTAAGACAGGAAGCTTATTGTGGCTCTGAGTGTCCATCCGGGGGCGACAGAGGAGAAGACAGGGCAAGGGGAAACGAGAGGATTCGACATCGTCCGGAGGCAGTCTCCTCGCAGCGTTGGCAAACGTGGACCTGGCAGCTTCTTCCGCCTCTGATCGAAACGAGGTACTACCTCGTCCATCAACAGGTGTCATGTCGGCACATTTTAAAACTTAATTCTCAGACTTCTCAGATAGCCCTGGAATTCTTGCGTCCATTGGTCCCCAAGAAGCGCTTGCTGCCTTTACCTCCACTCTCACTCCTTATCACGAACCGCAAATCACCATTCCTCATTTATCGATCATCTGCGACGATTGGACATATCAATCAATATTGGACATTTCGATATGGCATCGACGATCGATCCTCATTTTTCGATCATCTGCATTCCTCACAATCGATCATTTTTCGCATTTTTGGGAAGGAAGCCCCGTAGAGCATCTGTGTGGCCAGCAGACGGCTCGAGATCCTTTGTTTCCAAATAGCAAAACTAAACTTCACTGTCCAGAAGGACAGTGAAGCTGTTTGGAGCATCGTTTCATGCGTGAGCAGAAAGTGGTTGGGTGGGAAGAGAAGAGCAGTCGGTTACTCGAGCGAGGTCCGGGGCCTCGATCGTAGACATGTTGTTTGGATGCAAATCATAACCCTAAGGAGCAAGGTAGGAAGACTTCAGATTAACAGAGTTCCAATAACATGCATCCATGAGGATTAACATCCACCCATTTTTGTGGCATCCATGAGGTTGCGATAAATCGACAAGTCAATTCCTGAATAATTCCACCAGGTGACCAATTCCGAGCAGGATCAGCTGAAGTTGTAAGAGCAAATCACTCGCTGGCAGACAGAGCGCCGGACGAGTTTCGATTGCTCGGTTCTTCTTCGGGAGAATCAGGGCATTTGACACGAGAGAGGTCGTTTCATTCCATGGTCACGGCGGAGGAATGGCGGGCACCTTCAGTTGTCTTACATCTGTCCGAGTACCATAAACTCTACGCGCTCGATCGACCGAATTCCCCGACATCAACACCTCGTCCACTTCATCTCCCTGCCATATCTTGCTGCACATGTAGCTATGGGGAGAGGGAGCCGACGAGAGCAGGGGCCTGAAGAGTCCTGGCCACCGTCCACATCCGTGCTTTATTGAATACATCTTTTGTTCTCAACATTATAAGTACATGGAAATTTGAACACTGATTTCAACGAGTGCTTAGGTTGTTGTACTATTTATTTCAAAATTCATGTTCACATTATGTCATATAAAACCTTCTAATGCTACACAGTTGATGGACATCAAAATTTTTCCACCTATAACTCACAACCTTGTAGGATGGGTTAGAAGAGGCAACAAAAGATGCTGCTCTATTTGAGTACTGTGTTGTAAACAGGGAGGCACAACAAATTTTTTCGAGGCATGCCCATGCCCACTTTCAAGGTCAAAAGGCAGGCCCCATGCCCCAGGCATGCCCATAATACAATACGTATATTTAATGTATCAAAAAATATACTTCTATGAAATAAATCACTCTTAGAAGGAGAAACAATCAACAAGCCGGAGGACCTGTCTACATCCCATGTACCGACACAAAACAGCATTGCATATACTTGGCAAATCCTTCAATTCCAAGAACATTCTTAGAACCATGCAGTTCCAACAACAAGCATAATTTCCCATTTATTTTCTGACTTATCCCACCGTCTATAACTCTGGAATATACGTATAAATTTTTCCGTACATGCGTGCATGCCCCGTATGGCATGCCCCCGTGCCCTCGCCCGCGGTCATGCCTTTTTTGAGTTGTGCCTCCAACACTAGTTGTAAAGCATATTTCTTAAGGCGATAAAATTGATATGGTCTTTCTAGTTTTTCGTTATGCGTCTGCCACTCTTCCCCGCATCATAAACAAGCAGATCATCCACTGAGTTCGGTACAGAAGAAATCACAGGCCACCCGATTTTTCCGGCGATTGCCTTTGAACGGGGTAGATCGGACCAGGTCGACTGCAGGCCACATTTAGGCAAAGGATAGACTCGACGATCAGAGTGGCAGTATTTACATCATGATAACGGCAGTTTGAAAGCTTTGTGTGTCAATCTGAAGGTACTTGACAGGGTTCGGAAAGTAGGATTCTTCCACCGTCATTTCTGCAACTTTCACTGCTTTACAGGAGGAACGGGGGTGCCCTCAGCCAGCGATCTTAACGAATACTGACTCATCTTCTGATCAGAAGCTCGTTGATGGAGTGAGTCACTTAAGGGCTGCGATTTGTGGTGGAAAGTGCAGTGACGCATGGCATTCGTCAAGAAGCGGATTTTCTACCGTGTTTCTCCAATCTCTCGGTGCCAGTCACAGTGCCAATCTTCGCCTTAACTGAGGTTTTGGGTGCAGGAATTACAAACTTCAGGCGAACAGAGTAGAGGGAAAAGATTCTTGCTGGATAAATCGCTGAGAGGGGCGTGCTTTGCTCTTTCAAAAATGGAGCAGGTAGATTTATCATCTGGATTTGACGGGCTTCCAAATCTAACGAGAATTGTGAAGTGTGAAACTTACGAGTTTTTGTAGAGTGCAAAGGAGATTGTTACGAAGGAGATGATTTTCCACGCCACCCTGGTGGGCGGATTACGCACGAAAGCAAAAGGATAAAGTGGGAAAAGTTGGTCAAGGCATCTTGGGTCACTAGGCGGTCACGATGTTCAGAATCCAAACCCCAGTCATTTTATTGCTTCGTGTGTGAACAGAATCGGTTGGTGATCAGAGGATTCAGGTTACTCACATTCACTGAAGAAAGCAATTTCTGTAAACAGTACTGCAGGTTCCAACGCAAGGTGACAAGATGTGCAAGAAGCACTGTCAGGACCCGAGGGAGGAAAGTGAATCTTCATCCCAATGTTGGCCAGCAAATCTGAAGGCCGCGAAACCCTCGGTAGAGCTTCTCCTCATCGACTCAAATGACAAAAAATTGAGTTGCTGACGTACCACAACTGTGACAAAAGCACACAATGCGATATACAAGATTGTGCATTCTACGAAATTTTGTACAACAATCTCATCTGCTGCTAAAAGCAGTGAATACTTTTGCACGCTGACAGAATTAAGAAAACCACCAGCTGACCGCTAGAACTTCAGCCGGACAACCAAGTGGTGGGAAAAACCTGGAGCTACAAAGAATCATGAACTGCATAATCGGAAAACAAGAATAGTAGGTTACAAAAGAGAACCTAGGGGAAGGGGAACTTCTAAATTCCTACAACCGCGTTGATGAGAACTGACGAGGGTCAGGACGACTGGGCGCATGGACAAGATGAAGTTGTCCATGAGCTGGTGTTGTCAGACGATCAGTTCAAATCGACTCGCTTGCCACAGCTATTTTCGAAAAGGTTCTCTTGAGGTCCGGATCCCCCACAATGGACGACTTCGAGGCGCTTTGTTCGACTGAAGAAAAGATCTGATGCAGTAAAGCGCAGTAGAGGGTGCTTGTTTCCAGGGGTTCGTGAAGATTGAACATCGCTGTGAACTGAAAGAAGTTGTTGACTGAAGTGAACTAAGGGATTGAAAAGGTCCTATCCTACAACCTGGTGAGCCAGTCGATGTCGACGATTCTACCTGATCGTCCACCTGATCCGCATCTGCCGCTGATTATTCTGCTACTGAAAAGAGGTCCGCTGAAGGAACCCTTGCCGCCAGATCCTCCTCTCGAATTGTGTCTCGATCCGCCTGATCTTCTCGACCTCCTGGATCTGGATTTCTCCTTGCTCTCTTGAAGTTTCGTCTTCGGACGGGCAATGATGAGATGACCGATGTTGCGACGGCAGAACGGACAAGAAGGAGGTGGAGAGTAAGGGATTGCTGGATTGGGCTTACTGTGACAACAGAGCGAGAGTGTGCAAGTTGCGCACATCTGGTGACCACACTCTTTCACCTCGATAGTACAAAACTGTTCAAAGCAGATGCAACAAACTTCTTGGACTCCCAGACCTCCAGTCTGCACACCCCACACGACATCCAGCACACTCTTTGTCAGAACTTCCCAATTTCCACCTGAACCCTCGGACCATCAATCAGACAGATAAAAAACTGAGCAAACATAAACTCTTCGCAACACTGAAGCTCGACTTTCAGTCAGCAGATGACGAAAAGAGCCATCAGCTGTAGTTCCAGATCCACCCAGATATGGCATCAAGCCAAGTAGAAACTCCAGAAAACGTGGCAGCGAATTGTTTTCCAAAAAGCTCGAGAAGAGTGCAACGATCATCCTCACAGCACAAGACTTATCCACGAAGCAGTAGACCAGTCCGTCCAGAACCCACGCGTGTAAACATCTCCACTTTGAGTTGTTTGACTGCTGGTGAGTAACTGTCAGATGACAGGACAGGATGCACATATTGTACAGCACCTGGATTCGGATCTGTAGATCATGCCTCGACATGACATGAACCGAGACAGAGGGAGTGGGCAAAGTGAGGAGGAGCTGACTGAGACTAGCAACGGGAAGCCACCATGGTATCTCACCTCAATAGGAACATCGGCTGTGGTGTCCTTGGCGGCTTCTTCAGTCTTGTCTTCCTCTTGATTCCGAGCAGGAGGAACGAAAGGAGCAGGTACTTCGTCTGCCTCGGGAGCTGACAGGACGGCCGCCAAAGTCCTTCGCTTCGTGTGCCCTTTGGATTTGGTGGACTGAGCACGACTGGACCGTGAAGACATCTCGCGATCGCGCTCGTCGTTAGCCTGAGCCAACGCAGCCTCCAACAAAGTTTTGGCTTCGGGCTCGAGCTCGCTCATGAACTTCCAGGGTGATGGCCAAACCAGTGGCTCGGCTCCATGCGGATTCAATATTGCAGCGCATGCGGTGTTGTTGTACTTCATGGCTATGCCGTATGGAGTGTACCTGCGCACCGACGCATGTTCAGCACCGAGCTCTCTCTTCTGCTTCAGAGCAGCTGAGGGAAGACGAAATCGCAACGAGGCAGAAGCATAAACTGGTGGACTACACCGAAGCGTACACAGAGCACGAGCTGCAAATTTGATTGACTCGCTTACCCTGTGAGATCCCGCTGCGTGCGATCTGCTCCCCACGCCAAAAGCTCCCGCACGCACTCCAACGATCCTCCACGAGCAGCGCAGTGTATCGGCGTGCTTCCATGTCCAGGCCTGCTCCAGACAGATGGGGGTGCGCATGGTATTGCGGCCCTGTTCCATTCAGAACACATGATTTGGCACAAGCATTTCTCTCCCTCTAAATCGACCGATTGGACTGACAACATTTGACAGACTCGCATTTTGGCCTCTTCCTCCCCTTCGTCCTCCTCTGGACTGTCGACTTCTATCGTGCACTTCAATCACAGAGTGTGCAAACTTCTCTCTCTGGCCCATTCCCATCTGCAAAACCAAGTGACCCTTTGCACCTTGAACGCATTCTATCGACGACTCGAAGTTTGCTGCGGAGCTCGATTCGCTACGCTTGCTCGAGGCCTCATCGATCTCCTTCGAAGGAAGGATGGGAAGGCAAACCAATGGAAGGCTCGCAAGTCCTACGAGTCCTGTCCTCGAGGACAATCATCGCCGCTCGACTTGTGCAGACGAGACTCCATGATTGATCCGGATCGAAGTCTATGACTAGAAAATTGTCGCAATCAGTGACCGGAGTGGCTTCGCGCGCATTGAGAGAAGGGACAGTGATAGAGAGAGAAAGGGGGACTCACCCATTGCCGGTGGTGGTGGTGGTGGCGGACACGAGAGCTCCGCTGTCGAGCAGAAGGCGCAGGACGCCGGCATGGCCTTGCCGCGACGCCATGTGCAGAGGGGTGATGCCATAGCCGTCGCGCACATTAACGAACCTCACGAAGCCCCACGAATTCGCCACGGGGCCCTGCGCCGCAGCGGCCAGAATTCGCCGAACGCACTCGGTGTGACCTCCTCGCGAAGCGTAGTGCAAGCATGTCCTGGCTCGAGTGTAATCGAACGCCAAAACCTGCTCGACCCAACCAATCGACCATGGAACGAGTCAGTGACATCCATAGCCATTGCACAATCATCATCATCATCAGACATCGAGCACGCCATTCATTGCACCAGCTAACTGACTTACTCCCATGGGCCTACCACCAAATCGCAATAGTGGGAACGAAGGATTTGGGGGAGCGAGAGATAGAGACGAGAATCGAGTTGAGATTGAGACTTACGTTAGCTCCCGCTTCCAGCAGGGGTTCAATGCAAGACCAGCGTCCAGATTTGCATGCCAGCATCAACGGAGTCTGCACAATCAGAATCCTGCCATTAACGCCAAGCCATGTCCGCGAAGAAAGAACTGCAGTGCACCAGTCCGCTTAAGACTGGCAACGCTGAGAATGAAGAATGAAGATGGACGACAAGCGCACACATGCCTGCCCGCTCGCCAAGGTAGCGGGCGGGGAGGCGGGAAGAAAGGCAGGCAGGCAGGCAGGCATTGCGCAGCAGGGGAGCTGCTGGGGCTCAATGTCACGCACCTGTCCAGAGCTGTTCAAAATGTTCACCTGCGCGCCTCGCTCCAAGAGCACCTGGAGAATCTGCGATCATGACGACAGACAGACAGACGAGTCACGATTGCACTTCAGTACGAGCGATTGATTCAACCGAACCACTCAATCCCAATCACGCCACAGTCTTGCGCCCGTATTTCTCATCGCATTGCCCGGTGCTGCCATCGCCATCGCAATCGCCATCGCCGTCCTGCAGGCGTGGTCCGGACGCTAAGGCCTCCCCGCTCACACCCTCGAATGTCCTAATATTTTAAGCCATGCAGAATGTCTCGGTCCACGCCTCCAGGTCCTGATTGCTCTTGACGGCAGCTAAAGTCTACGGGATTCGCGTTGGACTTTGTGTACCGCTTACTGTATCGAGGTGCGCGTAAGGCAAATTGCCGGATGCGCAAGGTACATGTCCGGAGGCGCACTGAATGATTGCGCCACCCCCCAGGGCTTGCACGTCTCCGTGGCACGAGTGGACAGTCCCGAGGGCAGATCTCGACTTCGACATCGAGCTGAACTACCGAACGACTGACCGACTGACCGACTAACTGACTCACTGACTCACTGTACTGAGATTGGCGCACAGCCAAAAGTAACTGGATTTCGGATAGCAGATGGCCCCGGACGTGCAAATCGAGCGGCATGAAGCTCGACGATTCGGAGGCCGAATGTCTCGACGTCCCACTCGTTCGGTGAACAGGAGCACACCGTTCACGACACTGAATCTGAACTGACGTAATCCAGAGACATTCGGGCTCAGTCAGTCCAGCTCTCGAGTCGCCAAGAATGTCGTGCGTCCGTCCGTCAGTTCGCGCATGCGATCGATGCATCATGTCATCCATCTGAGCAAGCAGCTCTCGAACGAATCGTGTCGGGGGCCACTGCTCCGAAGAATTCGCAGCTGATGGATGCATGCGTGCGTGCTCTCTCTCTCTCTCTCTCTCTCTCTCAGCTGGCTCGAAGCATTGGTAGCAGCAACCCGAAGCAGAAGCAAGTGAGTCGAACGACGAGAGAAAGCGTACCTGGAGCTGTCCTTGTTGAGCAGCGACATGAAGAGGCGCCAGACGCTCGTAGAAGAACCCGGCGTTCAGGAGTTTCGGTTCGTCCCGCAACATCTGCAGCACGTACTCCACATCGCCTTCCCGGATTGCCGAAAACAACTGCTGCCCCGCAGTATTCCCGCAGCTCACCCTCAGCGCCTGCCCCATCGATCCTTCCCCACCTCTTCGCCTCCTTGCGCCGCCCCCCTCGATCGCCCTTCGCCTTCGCCTCCGAGTCCCAAAATTTCTCCCCCTCGCGGGCAGACGGCAACGGTCCCCCCGTGTCGAATAGAGACCGTTATCGGCTTCGATACTGGTGTCCCCGAGGCCCTCTCCGGTAGCGGGCAGCTTTCTAGCCTCGGACCGTTGGATCTGAGCGGACGAAGGAGCTCGGGGGATATGGCAGCCCCTAGGCAGATGCTTCGGTCTAGACACTAGAGAAGGGCGATGATGAATGTGCTCTCGAGTCAAAATTTGCTGCAGATGATCGATGATGACGATGTCGCTCGGGGCGGAAAAGGTGCAGCAGCAATAGGTGTGTCCCGTAGGCGAAATCTACGTCCTCCTATCTAGCTAGAGGCGGTGGACTAGCACCTTCGAAAATTGAAATCTGAAAGGCGCAAGTCGATGATGATGATAATGAGATTGATGAATTCTGTGCAGTCTTTCTTCGGTGGGGCACAAGCCGACAGGTGTCGGCGGGCTCCGCAATTGGCTAAAATTTCCGAGCGACGGAGTTGAGAATGGGAAAGTCGATCGCCTCACAATGTGCTCCTTCCTGGTGCCAGGCTTCTGTGGCCAACATCCAAATGAGCTGCAATTCCTCGCGGTCTCGACGTTGGTTTCAGGCTGCCTCCGACTTTCCGAAGGCGCACGAAGAGCCGAACCGATAGATCGATCGGTTCGAGTCGCGAAGCTCTCCTCCAGCTCGCTCAGAGTCTCAAAATTTTCCCCGCTCCCGACCAGAACTCCGCAGCAGTCCCGGAAAATAGAACTCGCTCGATTTCGATTGGCGTTCGAGTAGACACCCTTCTGCACCGCTGCGACAGACGCTCCTCGTCAAAACTCACAAATCTGGTACCGCAGCTCCCTCCATTGCAGCGCAAGGTGTTTCAGACGGACGAATTCGTGTGACGACGCGGGTGAGGTGGAAGACGTGGAAGGGTCACGAGAGATGGGAGCGGGCAGCAAAGCAAGTTCAGGCACTCGACGAGGCTACGAGTGGCCCATTACGTCGACGGGCGCGATGTTCAGGCACCTGTGAGTGGTCCGAGGATTTTCGAGGGAAGCTTGATGGTCCTGCTGCTGCAGCAGAAGGCGGATCATCCAAATGGGTCGGTCAGACGTGAGGCGAGGCCGAGAGTCGAGGGCTGCCTTTCGTGTCTGTGTCGTCAGGGCACGGCGGCAGTTGCAATCAGGCCTCTACGGTACAAATATTTGCTTCACGTCATCGAGCGAGGCCCCTCAACCACCACCACCATCGCAGTGCAAGTGCAATGAAGTGAAGTTCAGCGAAGCGAGTCGCCAAGGCTGTGATACTTCACTATACTACACTACGCTACACTGCGCGCGCTGCAGCAGCAGCGGCAGCCTTGGCGTTCTCGACCTCTCTTGGGAGATTCGGACGGCGTAAATTGTTTCACTGTCCTATGAAAGAGTGGCCCAGTCTCAGGCAATCAATCCGACGAGCGGGAGATCACACCCTCCCTGACTGATCAATAAATTACACCACGATGATTGTCCCTCGAGATAGCGACGGAGATGAATATGTATCAGATGGGCAGGCAGGAGAGGAGAGAGAGGGTTGAAGAAGCGAGATAATGGGGGAAGAGAAGAAAGGCTGTGTTTTTTATTGATTGACGACTGAGATTCAAACGGGGAGGCTGGCTTGCCGCAGCAACCACATGTACGCTCAGGTGGGCGCTGGGCCGAGCAGCAATACAAGCAATCTGGCATTCAGTCAAGCAATCAATCAGTCAATATATCAATCAAGCTGTCAATCCGTGGCGGATTGGAATTTAATGTGATACTCGACGACTTTTAGCTGACAACGAGGGACGGCGTCGTGGGTGGCCTTCGTCGTTCGCAGGGAGGGAGATGGCGGGGGAGCAGATGGATGGGTGTCGATCGTCGGCCCCAGATGAGACGACGTCGGAGCTCCAGCCTTCCGGTGAATCATTCCGTATGCGGCTTTTAGCTTCTCAGGGAGCTCCGAGCGCCCTGCTACGTGGCGCCACCGCATTGACGGCCCTCCAGGGCCCCACGTTCGGGAGCTCCAGCCCTACCCGACTCGGCCCACTCGGAGTCCGCCACGCCACCGCACTAATGACTGGTCAAAAAGCCACGTGGTCTCTCACGTCGGGAATCGCCTCTGCCTCTCCGAGCGCGTCAACTCCTGACGTCGGTCGCCGCAACGGAAACCTTGCTCCCGTCGCTTTCGTTCCCGCTTTCCCGTCGCTCACCTTTCCGGCTCCCGCCTCTGCTCTGCTCTCCTCTGCTCTCCTCTGCTCCCCCTGGAAGAACACGCCCCTCGATAGGAAGACGACGACGTCGAACGCCCGCCGCGATCACCCGTTCCTCCGGTCGACGGAGCCACTGGCCACCGTGAAATATCCGCCGCTGGCAGCACTGACACAACGAGAAACGGTAACCGGCAGCTTTCGCGTCCCTCGTCCCTCGTCCCTTGGCAGGAGGACGACTCCTGCCGCTACGCCAGCCGCAGGGTGGCTCTGTGGTCACTCTTCGCCGGGACATGACCGGCGGGCGACTGAGCTCGCTCGAAAATCCGCCGGTCCGCCGACACATTAATCACGCGCCTTGCCAGCGGGCATGCGAGGCGACAAGCACGGCTCGAGACATCGAATCTTCAATCCACTCGGCCGATCCCTCCGTCGCTCGTCTCCCGTCGTCGTCGTCGTCGATCCGGCCGCATTCCCATCCCCCGATCCCATCCCGATCGCCAATTCCATTTTGCGCGGCTATCTGCATTTATTGGCCATTTTCGCGATCATATTATGATCCCTGACTCCTAACCCTGCCTCCTAATCATCGCCTCGATCCCGCACCAGATTCTTCTCGAGTGACCGCTTTCGGATATCATCCGATTCTCCCCCTCCCCGTGGATGTTCAGTGCCCTCGTGGATCCGATCCCCCCCACCCCCCACCTCCCTGACTGCGTAACGTTACCCCTCCGGCTGTTTGAAATTCTCATGCTCGGCAGGAAGAGACGGGAAACGTGAGGCTCGGAACCGGAGCCCTCTTTAAGGTGATGTTGTACGGAGCATGAATTTGCTTCAATTGCCGCCATTCCCATGTTTTCCATAGACACTACAGGCCCCTACCAACCAGCAATTTAGAGCCTCGCTCGGTCCCTGTAGGCCTGCCTGCATATGCCAAGAATGACACAATTCCAATGATTCCCGGGACATGGGCGATTTTGAACGAGTTTTGAAGTAACTGGCTGTGGCAGATTTAGTCGTCGCAGCGTCTCGTTTATCAATATCTGGCCGAGATATAGGCTTGGATAATATCTCTTTTTTGCCATTCGGGACTCACGTATTGCACAGCGAGCCTATTTAATATAATCTAGCCTGACCCTTGACCTCTGGGCTTGTCTGTGCAAGTTTTTATACAGCTATGGAAATGTATTATTTAGACCGGGCTTACACGCCCTGGTCTATTTTTTAGACGCGTTCGACATCCTCGTAAGAAACGCCTACGAGCACCGAAAGATTTGTGGCTGAGGAGGATCCTGATAACAATGAACTGGTCGATTTCACAAAATATCTCTACAACGTAAAATATATGACAGTTGTTCTCTGTGGTGCTTCTGTGACTTTCTGGTAAATCAAAATGTGAATTTATGCATTATCATTCCATACTAATCCTACGTATTACTCTACATATAAACTTTGATGAAATATCCTGAGGTCACAAGGTTTGACAACTAGGGTATTTTGTCTTTTCATCCTACGAAAGTCACGTCCAAATGTTTGTGTACATCCAGCAGTTATGGTAGTCAAGATGACGATGATTTTCACATGCTTTTGTCAACAGGAAACCACTGCCGGAGAAATTTGTATATGTAGCGCGCTTTTCCTACTAGACCATAGCTGAGTGCAGGAAGGGATGCTATGGATATTAACTGTGTGATAAGTAGCTCATATGAGCATATGAGCATATGACAACGATAACCTTTGCCGTCAACTTGTAGAGGTCATCATATCGCGTATTGACTTCGTTACATTCTCTCTATAACTTTCGCCCTCTTTCCATCATCAGCACTATGCAGTATAGCTTCGATTGCACGAAACAAATGCACGCTCGATTAATATCTTAATTTGATTACTTCTCGTACGACTATCCAGTCAGAACCGCTGGATAATATATAAGTAAAATGATCATGTTTGTCTAAACATATTCGCTATGAAAAATTTGAACTTCGATCGCAAAAGGAAGGGAGATTGGATCTCAAAATGCATAAAAATTTGTGCTTTATAATTAGTAGATTGTGTCAAATATGATTATCACTTAATATATTACTTCTCAAGCCTCAGTCACTGAGAAATTAAGAGGCAGTGGATTGAATGTCCAGATGAATTGTTGTATGCGATGCATATCTGCCGAAAAAGGCAGGCGTCTATTTTTGTAAAGGCTGCTCCTGCGTCTTTGACCGAGCCCCCCAAAGTCCTCTCCTCTGATGCAGATATGTCTTGCCTTCAAGTTGTGAGCTACATTCCAGGTTTTGGGTATGTGACGGTCATGGAATATCTGTTGGTTTAGCCCCGCTGCACACCTACAAGCACGTCTTAGAATGTTACCACAAGCCTGACATTGTTATGTTTCTTCACAAAGCTAGCAATATCGAGGTGAAACAAGTTGCTTCAAATACGACGTTTGATGATTAAAAGTGAGGTGAACTGAAAATTTTCATTCGTACTGTGCTCGTACATGTCAAACATTTTCTCCTCAAATTATAATTTTTTATGTTTTGAGCTGCGCTTTACTATATACGAAACATATAAGTTTTTACATTTTTACACACGATTACTGATAATATATAACTTTGAGATTTAGGCGCACATCTGTACTTAAACACATCAAAGAGGAGAAGCATAAATTCCCAATATTTTGATGTCGCATGAAACAGATGAGGACAAACATGAATATTATTGAATAAGATAAAACTTGCTCTCAGCTTGGAGACAAATCGTAAGAGAGAGTCCCAAAAATAATCAGTCAAGGTTTCGTCAACTCGGTTTTCGATGTTAATCATGGAAGAATGCCATTGACCACGATTGCCTGCTTTGTTGCTTGTGATATGAGGAGCACGGAATTAAAACCGAGTGGCAAAAGCATCCAAAGACTGAACATCAACCGTAACCGGCAAAGACTTCACGGTGTTTGGGGCCGACCCAAACATAGCCGGTGAATCGAACCCGCTGAGGTGGAGCCACGAAACAAGCACGAAAGCCGGCGACTGTGACCTCACCGGCGGAGAAAGAGACGGGATTCCGGGGAATCGTTCCCGTGAATCTAAAACACAAGAGCGGCCACGGCGGTACTGCCAGGAGACGGATGATGATGAGGGCCAAATATGGAGGCACCCGATAATCCGCAGTCCCCGACAGAGGTCGGTCGCGACCTTGGTCCCGCCCGAGAGTCCAACTACGTTAGTTAGTGGAGATGGGAGCACGCTGTCTGGGCGGCCCCCACTTATAGTCGTAGATATCAGCGTAGCCAACGACTGTAGAGATGTATGATGTACGCGGTCGTCGCGCGGAAAGCGAGCAGGAGGCCATGTCCCCGCCGCCGACGACGACGACGACGACCGCGAACGACCGCGGGCAGCGCCGGCCGGTCGGCAGCAGGCTGTCGCTCGGTCCTCCGTCGAAAACCGTGCTTCTACGGGACCTCAATTTCTCCCTTCCTCGCTCGCTCTCTCGAATGTCAAGACGGATCGTCCTCTCTTCTGCTACTGCTGCTGCTGCTCGTCATGCTAATCCGCTAGTGTGCGCATCTCTCGCTCATCCTAGAAAAGCTTCGGTGGATTTTCGTCCTTGCAAGTCTTGCATGTGAGGGAATTGTTCTCGGGATGTTAGCGCAACGAACGTCCTGGAGAATGTCCCCCCATTAGAGTAGGAACTCAAGCGCGAGGACAAATCCTGTTCAAAGGACTTTGTCTCACAATCATACTCTGTGTGAGGATGTTGTGTGTGTCTGTGTTTCAGAGAGAGAGAGAGGGAGAGAGAGATAACCGAGAGGGTCGACACGTCTCAACTGTGGAAAAGCGTGCGAATAATTGCAATAAGCTTGAGAATCTAATCCCCCAGTTTGCTTCGGACGTCATGGCTTTTGGTGCTGATGTTTGAGAGAGCGATCACTGTTCGGATTTGCAACCTCGTAGAATTTCGATTGTTTGATCTCATCAAGATTTTGAGATTCATCTCACGAGGAGATAGTCGGCGTACTATTTTAAGCCGAATGAGACCTGGGCAATGCTTTTCACCCACAATACTTTTGCTCATAATTGTTCATAGATTTGGAAATCGAGTTGTGAACTTAAAACGCAAAGGGACTTAGCAATTTTTTGTTGTCAGCGTAATTTCCTCTCTCTCTCGCTTGAGTCGCTTGTACTCACTCCCGTATATGAGACAAAATACGGAAACGTCTGAGAATGTACTCGAGCCCCTGAAGTAGATTGCGCCTCTAGGTCGACCTTGAAGAACATGTGAGACGCAAGGCCATTACCTTTTTATTATTGCTGATGCAAGCTTTAAAAGGTAGAGATCCGGAACATGTCCAGCACAAAAGTATAAACTTTGTGCCTTCAATTTATTTGTCTGAATATTACAGCTTCCAAGACGGATGCAAACTAAGAGTGGACGCTTTGAATACACACACACAAGCACTACAGGGCCTAATTACTAGAAAACCGAGTAAGATAACAAAAGGGATGAGACGACACCATCAGGTCATCGATAATTGGATGAAACCATTGGGATATAGAGAGGGGCTAAATAGAGTAGCAGATTTCACATAGTTCTCTATCTTACATATACAGAGTATTTTGATCTACATAAGCATCCAAATGATATCTCATAGTGATTGCTCTGCTTTCAATCTTCTCAACAAATAATCTCTTTGCAATTTCCCTTCATTGGTTAAACCCATACCACTTTCATCTTCTTGGATATATGTTATATCATGACTCCAAACTTAGTTACATGGATGATATGGAATTATCTCTACAACATTAACCGTGTCCATTCAAGGTTTATGGAATGTTGTATACTGTTTCAAATTTAATGGATTGCAATATATATCAACACTTTTTTCATGACGAGCTCATCTACAAGTATATCATATTGTATTGCCAAGTGATCAAGAAGTCATATCAACATCTCAAAATGTAAGGTAATCGCATTATCACAAATGAAATATGAAAATGGATGAATTAAGACGTGTTTGATTTTTTTAACGATATTTGTGCATTGTCAAGCCAATATCACATCTTATACAAGGAATACTCAGAATCACTAAAATAATTTCAAAAGATTGCTAATAGTTTTCCATTATTAATACACAACATATCTATGCCAACTTGTGAGCAAATATTGATTTGTCTCAAAAAAGTCAAACTTTTCCTTGTAAGAAAAGTATATGAAATATATTTGTTTTAAATAAATGTTGCTCACATTCATACAAAGAATTTTTTTATCTTTACTCACAAAATGTGAAGATAAAAAAGTTTAACATTTTTGCATATAAAAAATTCAATCTATATACGTCGGTATGTTCATCAACTAAACTTGTATGACTTCGGATTATTTCAGCATAAAAAATTTTGCAAATAATACTTTCATTCACTAATTTATAAAGAAAGTCAATTTGCAGTACTCCCATGATACTTAGATCAACATATAGTATAACATGACATATTCCACAATTATGAACAACTTAATTTCATTATGTAAAACGAATGTGGATCTTAACATTTCCAAGTATTGGAAAAATGTATCTCACATACTATGTACTGTGATCAGATATATCGAGAATTGAAATCTATAATCCCGTTGAAAAAATCAAGCCGTTGCTAGCACAGTGGAATTTAATAAAGTGAATAACTATCTCATGCATGTTATCCTACTTGTAAAGTCATTATACTCAAATGTCCCCAAGTTACATAAGTTAATGCGATTCAAAGTAAATGAAATAAGTTATTCACTAAGTCTCATACTAAATTCTTGCTTCCTTGCTTGCTTGCCTAAAAAACCCCATGCTTGAAAAAAATGAATAATGAAATATTGCCATATGTGAGATTTGATAAACTTTTCTGAAGAAAATTAAGTCCGAGATTTTTGTTCTTTAGCTTCTAATGTGAGTAGCAATAGAACCAAAACATGAGAATGTCTAATCACTCTTAAGTTTTGACCAAGCTCAAACGGAAATAGCAAAAAGTAACATGACTTTGTTGATCTTCTTTTGCATTCCAAGTATCAACTTTACATATGAAGGTTACCTCCTGAATCTTGCGATGCATGTTTTAGGAAGTATTTTTTTACTGTAGCGAGGCATGTTTCTTGTTCAGCAAGTGAATTTCCCAACCGTCACATGCCTACGATACAAGGAAAAACGCTCTACCTTCAATAAATTACCCATAACCCTTTACAAAACATAATATCACGTAAGATATTTTTTGGATAGAGTGAGAATAATTATACGATATTTTAGATAATATCCCGAAAATAATTTACTTCACATGCCATTGTTGATCAAATAGTCAATATTCAGCTTCAATGCAATTTTCCTTCAGTTTTTCAGTTAACATGGAAGTGTGCACTTTGTGCACATTCTACCATAAAGTTGTGTACGGGCCCGTTCAAGTCAGACGAAAATTACTGATGAAAAACTGGTTTTATGAAAGTTATTTGGTTTATCTTAACCCCACTAAAAATACAGACATAATCAATAGTAGTTTCATATGTGGTGTGTATGTTCGGGATATTAAGTGCCATCCTCATGCACAACTTATAACTATGGTAGTGGAGTGAAAGCTGTATGACTTTTGAGCACCAATTTCACCTGGCGTTTTGAGAACATATTTTTATCTTCCCTTGGCAGAGTCCTCGTCACTCTACTGAGTCTTCTCTCTCATTATGTGTTCGTATCCTCTAGTCGCAAACTGGACTACTTTAGGTACTCTTATGCTGAGAGTTGTAGGCGATAATTGCTCTGTTCCACTTGAACCACTCTTTGAACTCCGACACTTAACCTATGATAGTTTAGTGTATATAAATATATTGAAGGACTATGATAACGATTGAAGGGATGATGTTACAATACTACCAAAAAATTAACATGAATATTTCATAAGCATACATACATGAAATCACGCTTAGAACTAGATTAAAATGCAATCATCCTGGAAAAAACATAGTAAGATTCATAGTTTAAAGAAAAAATGGTATTGACATAAAATATTATCGAAATATTCATAGTGATCTTTTTGATATTTGTAACATAAGTTAATATCGTGTGTAGATCATATGTCTCATGCAAAAGTTTGGCAATCAACCACAGTGAGACGCTGATGTCATGCACTGCTCAGTACCGCTAGCAGGAGGGGTCGAACCTCCGACCTTGTGGTTAACAGCCACACGCTCTAACCAACTGAGCTATGCCAGCCCATGTTGCTAAGCTATATAAGTTTTTATTACATTCCAATATAAATATACATAGTTGTATTAAATTTGAAAATTAAGTACTTAATCATTTTTCATATGCATACATTCAGACATTTTGCAACACTAACCCTAAATTGAATAAGGAGATACTCAACTCCATAAGAAATGTTACAAGTAGTATCAACAGTTATCATGTCTATATAATAAAGTGATTATCTTGAATTATATATAAATTAATTGGAACTTTAATCAGTTGCAAAACAAGCAACGGTCCACCATTCACATAATCAAGAACACTATATCCAAAAGAGCATTTGGATTGCCACACCGTGGATAGGTACGACTCATGTGAAATTTTTTTAACTTCCAGTCTTGTGATACAGATATGTTTCAATTCAAAACATAACCTAACATAAGAACGATTACATACATCGCATGTTTACAGTTTTTTTTTTAAGCAATTTAGAATGCGCACAAGTCTCCGTGATCCTCGGAACTGTAGCTAAAGGATAGCGCATCGAGCATGAGGAAAATGACGGAATGAAGTTGTAATACAAGAATCAGAATAACTACCACAGAGCCATAGAATGGAGAAAGGAGCTGTAGAGATGTCATTAAGGTGGGCCACGATGACAAGCTATTCCTAATAATGTGGTCATAATGGATCTTTTGGGAAAATGATTGACTCTCACGTTCTGTACGAACGTCATTGCGCATCTGAATTGCTGTGTACATACACGAGTAAGCCCGAAAGGTATTCCCCACTATCCCAAAAAGTTTCCATTGACATAACATTCCATGTTCTGATCGAAAGCAACTTGCTCGTCCATTGACCATCGAGAATATTGGGAAATCTAGAATGAGGATGAAAAGCC
This sequence comes from Marchantia polymorpha subsp. ruderalis, assembly GCA_037833965.1. Lineage (NCBI taxonomy): Eukaryota > Viridiplantae > Streptophyta > Marchantiopsida > Marchantiales > Marchantiaceae > Marchantia > Marchantia polymorpha. The sequence continues at coordinate 5,090,931 of AP031357.1, forward strand.
AGTTAGTGCACATCTGATAAATAAGAGAAGAATCTTAATCGTCCACTTGAACCCTTTCCTGGGTTTGCTTTCTTGCTTGTTCAACGGGAAAGTGGAGACTACTTTCAACCTTTCATGGGATGCAACGAATTCACTCATTGGATAGAATTTGGAGGCTTGCTTGAGCTGTCGAGTAAGTCGTTCATGATTCAGTGCTGGCGAGTCTTCCGGAAGACTTCTCTCGGAGGTGGGAGCGTGTGAAAGCCTAGGGGAGGTCTCGATGTGGAAAGAGATGCAACGCAAGACTGTCAATGTATGGACGTAGAAAGTGAGTTGGTATGGTGTGGGTGACTGCCTGCTGCAGAGTGGACGGAGCGATGGTGCGCTCTTTTCATGTACTGTAGTCACTTGGTCTCAGTTACATCTGAATGTAAGGTTCCAGAGTCTCTAGCCTAAAAAATCAATGGGCGAACAAGATTTGCTCACTTTGCAGGAGTCTGCAACTTCCACTTCTCTCCCTGACAGCTCTTTCCCTGCTTCATAATCGGAGTGGTAGCTGCAAGGAGAAACATTGCACCATGATATGCACACATCATTCCGAGACCAGATGTTTGCTTCGATTTCATATGATCTCGAGTGATGGCAACTTGCCAGTTGACGGCTACAACTTGTCGAGTTCCTCCAAAACTGCTGGTCGACTATTTCCGACCTCGTGATTTGTGAAAGTCCCCGCGGTCGTACTGGAGAAGTGTGGGACGCCGCGCATGGTATTTGTGAAAATTCGGAATCTACTGCTGGCCTTGGGCCGGACGGACCTCCTCGGCTAAAGTTCAGTGGGGCATGCTTCAATGGGAAACGTTACTGCTACCGTAGCTGGGAAGACGGCGATGGTGTCTGGCATCTGAGTCCCAGCTTGAGAGGTTGACTGGAGACCAGACCAGTCCTCCTGGGGGTGTTGTTGTACATCTGCTCAGCTGTGGATCCAAGTGGACCCCCAGCCTGAACCACACGGACCACATCATGGACGACTCGATGGGGTTCGTCCCATTCATTTTGCAATATCACTCGGTGTCTAATCACATCAGCACTGGAAGGAGCTCATCGGAGTACTGTAGTTTCACTCTCCTTCCTGCCGCAGAATGGCAAGCCCAGTGCGTCTGACACGATCTTCGAGGACATAATGTCTTTCCAAATCGACAGCAAACCGCTTTACTCAATCGCCCTTCCTTTCCGCAGTAGAGTCTGAGCTCACTCACTGCAAAGGTTGACTGCAGAGTCCAGTGTAGCGATGACTGGACTGCAGTACGGGGCGGCATGACCTGCAGACATAAGGCACCGGTTGTCCTGATACATGTGATCCCTGCTCCATTCATGATCCGGTCGTCGAGCATGTTTCTCTAAACTTCGCAGCGAAGCCAGAAACGAATTTGCGCTGCTCGTGCTGAGTGAGGTCGTGCAATCTCTGGTGGGCTAGCTTGGCTTGCGTTACTGTGCGAACCTCGTCTCGTGTCCAGGTTGAATTTGCTCCAAGTCTGCCTCAGGAGCATGCAAACGAGTGCCAGAGATCCAGAAAGAACAAAACGCGTCTACTTTTCGTCCTTGGGTCGCACCATCTTCACAACTCTCTCAGTCGACGCTTTTGTTGGCATATGATGGACAGGAAAATAGGGCCCTCAGTTCTAGACCGGGAACCTGTAAAGTGCCGTACACTGTATAGTCAACGAAGCTTAGCTCCACCTGAGAGGCGGAGACTGCTCAGACCTATTCCTCCGTCAGACTGACTGCCCTGCCCTGCCCTGCTCTGCTCTGCCCTGAGCTGTGCTGTGCTGCCCTGATGGAGTCAGATCGACACACCAGCCTGGATTGCTGCTCAAGAGCTGCGATGCGAACATCTTAATATCTACAGTACGATGGCTGCGGAGGCTTATAAGTGGTCATTGATCTCAGTTTATTCCTCGTCTTTGGTTTTTAAGAGCAGTGTCACGACTTATTCTCTCATCTGTTGCCAGTACAGTGATAGTAAAGTGATAGTAAAGTGGCGAGTTCGCAAAGCGAGGGAATTGAAGCGCCACTTCCACACTGTTCCTCGTGGGATGCACGCAGAATGTCAATATTTGTCAGTTATGCTGCCACTTGTGAATTGCAGTCGGTCATTGACAGCAACCAATCAGGCTCGATGTTTGCAGTACATGCTCATGTTTACTGTACTAACCTTTAGCTTAGGCCGTCCTGGTATTCAACAACTTATCATACTCCCATAATATCTCCGCTCAATTTTGGCTCACAGAAGATTCTGTTGGAATTATGAAGGTTAACTTGCATATTTGGAACCATTTTGAAAAGATGGCCGAAATCACATGAAGTGCTTATTTGCAACATCTAGCATAAAGCTTCTTTTTCATTTGAGATTCGTGGGCAGATTTTGAGCGTAGAAGTCACAACTGTTTTTTGGAGTGGGCGCTTTTTCCAAGAGCGAGATTGAAAGAGTTAATGAAATACGAACGTACAAAATTCCATAGCACAAGAATTGTTTAGGGTTGTTGTCCAAAGATTCCAGCAACTTTCTATCCGATACTAACAACTTGCAAGTATGATGGTGAAGATCGAAGAAGAAGTGCGAGCCAGCTCAAATAATGGCGTGAGCACAATAGTATCGTACGCGGTTCGCGCTAAGCTGTGAGTCACAAATCTCTCAGTGACGTTTGCCTAAGGCTCCCCCGATCCTCGCCTGCTTTAGACTCATCGGATTTCTCAAGAGCGCCATATCCCATGGTAACAGCATGATTCGATGCAGAAGCTGGCGGTCTCTGTCTCTCCTGTTTCGGTCAAACCTCTAACACTTGTCTTCTACAACAGCCCAAAGAATTAATCAAGAGTTTAGGCATTAATAAAATAAATTCCTGCTCTGTGAATGCGAGTGAATGCCTCCGTCCTCGATGCTTTCATCGGATCATGTGGCTCGGGGCATGCGGCTTAGAGACGGTTGACATTCTCCAGTCTCGAGAGAAATCAATATCCAGAGGCGGCAAATTTGTTGGTGAAGCTGCTCTTTCCCGCATGGCGCGTTGACATTCGTCAAATATTTCGGACAGCTATCTCTCTCTCTCCCTCCCTCCCCCTCTCTCTTGCGGCCCTTGCACCACTTGGACGCTAACCGAGTTAACAGCACTAACAGTCTTGATGTTCGAGACACTTGATGTCCAATTAGCTGGCCGGCATGATTCTACAGCTCGTAAGCAAACAGGTGCGGCTGATTAACGTGGACCCGGAGGAGAGGCAGGTTAACATGCCTACAGTTACTGGTACCCCGGCATGGATTTACGAGACATGCATGTTAGCATGATGATTAGACCTCTAATCCGGAGACAGCACACATGTCGAGCCTGAATCTACGTTGACTACTATACAGCAGTCGCATCTTTTCATTCTCCTGTTTTGTCATCCCATCGCCTCATGGCCAACAACGATGCCGGTGGCAATGTGTGTCTCTGCTTTGCTTTGCGACCCATTGACTAGGACGGACCTAGCACATAATATGTGTCACTAGATGCCGGTCACGAGCGACTACTCTAGGATTCTGAGTGATATCCGGCGGCAAATAAAGAGAAGAATTATATTATTGTTGTTTATCGAGATAGATTCCGATGATGGTGGTGGTGGTATCTGCTTGAGCGAACGGCAATCTGAAACACCGTAGGGTAGGATAGGATAGGATTTTACTCTCATCGAAAGGGGATTGTGGTTTTTGTTTCCTCGATCACAGCAGCAGCTCGTGATCGAGAACAACAGAGTTAACCACGCATTTGCTGCTGCTCTTGTCAACGTAATATGTTCTCCCAAGTTTGCGGCATGATGTGATAGACTTTTGGCAGATTTTGTATCCGAAGCTGCATAATCATGAGCTTCCTCACATTTGGGAACTCGTAACAATAAGAGGGCGTTTCACCATAAGCAGTAACAATTCCATGAAGTATTCTGTCTATTGCAAAATGAGTTAGCAGTTTTAATCAGGAGCAATAATCATTCCGTAACTTTTGAAACGTCCTGATGAACTCAGAGGCGATCTGTCGAGTGTAGAGGCGAGCACATACTCTACTGCTGAGTATGATTACTTGCAGTGAGTGAGTGGTAGAGTCATTAGTGGAAACTCGAAATCTAATCTAATCTAATCTAATCTGCAGGCAGGGACAGGACCATGCAGAGTAGTTGTGGTCCGCTGACAATGAATGACAAAGACAAACGCACGTCGTGGGCTGTTTCACATTTTCTTACTCAACGATGGGTGTCCTACACCACGAAGGTCGCGAAGTCAATGAAAAAGGAGGCGGAAGGTTCATCTCTGCACCAACTTCGACCAGAGTTTTGTGTGCACCGAGTCACTCCACTCACTAACTCGGTCATATGTCTATATGGGTAGTTTTCCATCATCTTTAGAGACTAGGGACCACTGGGATCTTACTGGGAATGATCCAATGGATGCCATGGATGGCCACAGGTGACCTCTTCCAGAACCAGGATCCTAGGGCTTCGCCACATCAGTTGTGTCAAAGTTTCCTTTTCTGAAATTTGAGAAAAAATATAATAAAAAACAAGTAGCGAGAAGAATGAGAAGACCTAGTCAAGTATCATTTGGATGAAATCGAAAAGCTGGATTCGATCACGATGAAAAATCAATATTTTATTATATCCTATATTAAAATAAGGTATGCTGATAAAAGTCATAACATCGTCACCCAGTATTTTAAGGTACGTTCGAGATTACCTTATCGATTTTGCACCTAAATATAACTCCCGTGTTACATGAACCCAAAACCATCTCTCACGACTGTCCCTATTATTTCGCGACTTTATAGTCCAACATGATTCCAAGGTTCTATGAACAAAGATATTCAACATGTTCCAACTATAGACCACACTAGAAATTACTAATGCTTAGATAGATACCCTCTCTATAAAATGTTTTGAAAACAATATCCAATACGGAAAATCTTTAAGCACCATGGGATCTTATGGACTTGTTGAAATTTAGGCCTATAATTCTGTATACTTCAAAAAGTACTGGAAATATATGTCATATAATTAGTCTTGTATTACCTGACTGCAGTGTACATGAGTATTCACCCCTCCTAAACTGTTACACATGAAAAGGAGCACAAGAAAGATGAATCATTAATCTTTGCCATGCTCTGAGGGTCCAATTTTCCCTGGGAGAATGATTGTACCTTTTTTGTCCGCATTCTAGCCTCCAGGTCCTATACTAGCAACTCACGCACCGCAGTGACAAACATATCCAGATCAGCAGTTGAGGCCTGAGATGTTCTATCCGAGAGGTTTTGTCGCTGCGTCCGAGGTCTTCGTCATCATTGCTGTTCTTCCCTTTCTTTGCTCTTCTTGACGTGCTGAATATTCACCATTCTCTCGAACAAGCTGCTTGCTAGTAGAGAAATCAGAGCAGAAATCTGAGCTCACAAAGTGGATAAAGGAAGGAGGTCCCACTCATAGTCCCGTCCATAGATCATAACTCGAAGCTTCACAATGTTCCTTCCGCGTACTTGCTGCACAAGGTTAAGAAAAATAGTAGCATGATGCGAGGAAGACGGAACCATAAAATCCATGGATGAAAAATGTGGTTCATGTGGTAATGTCCTTCACCTTCTCTCGTTTTTACCTCTTCTTCGCTTTTTGCCGATGAGCGTTTTGCAAGGGAAGGCTTCGAGACCTTGACTTATGTAAGAGTTACTACTCTGCTGGAAAATAGAACAGGCATGCAGAGGCATATTTTCAACGTGAAAAACTTAGAGATGGCTTCCTGTGATCACGGAGGAGTACGACCATAACTACCCTATCACCCTTCAGTAGTTTCGATACCTGATAGAACTTACAGGAACTAAACTTTAGTTCCTGTAATTCCAGGAATTATTCTTCCCTTTAGTTACTAAAGGGAAGAATAATATCTAACACATGCAATGTCTTTGGCAGGGAAGTTGTATCAAATTCATAAGCTTTTAGGTGTTAAAGATATGTCTGGTGAGGATAGATCTCTTGAGGTCGGCGATGCACACAATCTCAGATTTCACGACATTTCTCAGGAATTCCATCTGGTGAGTGATTCATTTAGCTGAGTGTGGTGTTGTAGGCGCTTCACATGATTACATCATGGACCTTTGGATAGGCACTTATACACGAGGCATGTACATAGTAGTGCGTAAGATCGTATTGAGAACTCAAGCATCCACTTGCACTTCTGCCCAAATGAAATCCTCATTGTCGTTTGGCTCCGCAGTTTGTTGTCTCCGGGTGCTTCTTCTGACGTCATTAACTGGTGCCCAATATTTCATTCGGTAAAATTAAATTGATAGATGCGTCACATGATGTTTTGTGCTCTATCCCGTTGCGTTGCTGTACATAACAATGTGCACAAGCTTGTGTACTCAATCACATGAGATGTCAATATATGGCCGCCTTTGGAATTTTCTTCTTTCCACCTTTGAAGTTTGGATATCTTCAAGAAACTGGAAGTTATCCCATAACAAGGAAAATCTACATGAATATTATGTACACTTAATATTTCAAATGGTATATTCTATTTAGGGAGAGTTATCTCCAAAGCGAGACGATAAACTCGTTTCAATACCGTGGTTGTCAGTCATTGCACTGTGCAATCTACAACTTCCTCCCGATCTCCCTATTTTGCTGAACGGTGAATTGTTTGTGGGCGAGTACAGGACGCCGATACATCACCAGTCGAGGGACAAACGAGAAAGGTGGTGGATTCGCGAAGGAAATCACCCCACGTTGTTAAATACAGCACTTCCACACAATCTCCTCGCAGCCAGCTGAAAAGCGACGTCGAATGTCGGCCATCTTCGAGCAATCGGAACCTTTTCTTCAGGAGCAAAGTTGACGTGGAATTTTTCTCTGGAGTGAGCTTGTCGAAGTGGACATGTCGAGGGTGAGTTGTGTCGGTGCTCTTTGACAGGTGGCGTAAGTGCGTGCATTCATGGCCCCAAGGCCTCCCACTATGTTTCTGGACAGAGTTTCACCTCATCTTACCCCACCTTTCAGTTACCCGAGTTACTTACTTATCCTACACCGTCGCCGGTCATGCGTCATTGTAAAGCTATAACTTGGTAGGTTCGAGATCTAAGAGTCCATGCGCTTGAAGAACATAGACAAAGGAAGAACGAGTACCAGAAGTAGAATTGAAGGCTTTCGAATAATCATAAGAGTATATCCACAATAACGAGAGTTTCCCGTTCAACGACTACCGCCGCCACGGGTCCCGTGGATGAAGTAGATCGGGTAAACGAAGGGTCGGAGGAAGTAAGTTACTCTTTTTCCAGATGAAACGTTGACGGGCACGAGCGTCCACGACTGCGGCTGTTGGATGGCGGATGCAGTGGCGGTCGCGGTCGCGGTCGACGACTGAGTTGGCGTGGTCTGTACATCGTCCGCACGGAAGTTGGTTCACGTTAGCTGTCACTCCGCCTACAACATCTCGCGTGTTTATGAGGAGAGTGGTCGTTGACACGGGTTAGAAAACCCGACCCACGCCAGGTCTTCACCTCCGTGCATACCGGTCAGTTGTACGACCCGGTCGTATACCGGACGGTGATGCTCAACATGTTGTACAATGGTGAACACCAAGTTATCTAGCCAAAAGATGGAAATGACCCATTAATACTCCATATATGAGATCAGATTATATTTCACTATCATCACCAACAAAACAAATTTTACTCAATCCTAAGATATCATGACTATTTTCTTCATAGTTTTATTTCATTAAAAAACTATACATATAACAAGATAACTACAGCATACACCAGACAGTGATGCACAACATGTCATCAGTTTAAGAAACCAGTAAATGTAGAAAAAAGATGGATTACCCAAAAGTACTGTATGGATGATACTCGGTTAAAATATGGTTAGATCCATGTATATTAAAGAAACATATCTTTTCGTAGTAAACATTAAGATATTTTAACTATAATATTTACGATAGTATTCGAGTCAAACATTGGAGAAATGAGAAATATAAACTTTGTGCATAATATGATACAGTGTACTTGGAAACTTTGGTTGTAGTTAAAGACGATTGCAAAACATTCTCAATTGTTTGGCCTAAATATAGAAGCTTGCAACCGGAATTTGGTATGTAGACTTAGAATGAAGTAGGCCTTCGTAGATACCAAGGAAAAGTTCACTCTAACCCAAGTCAACTGGAAGCGAGTTATCTTTCTCATGTGCACCAACACACACCACATGAATCTTGTCGAACTACGGACAAGTTGTGTGGATCTACGCCGTATCTATAAACTGCCATACTCCTATATTAATGAGGTTCATATGTTTTGACAAATATGCATATGGGTACATGAATGATTCATGTACCCATATGTAGATTTTTCATTCGATTCATGATCAATCAAATGAAAAATCTACATGAGAGTGCGAAGTATTTCACCATGGTTGAGACAAGATACGGTAGTACCCACTCTTGCTAGACCCCAAACTAAAATATTATCTGGAATGACACTAAGAATGATATACAATATTAATAATCTTAATTTTTTTTCTTCATCTGTCGTACTTCCGAATTCAAATAGATTTAGTACGCCCTGTTTCACTTAATAAAAGCTTGTCAATGATGTAGTTTTGTGTGTGTATATATATATATAATTAGTCTAAACATATTTCTTCCATTTGCAAGATTTTCATCCCATGCATGGAGCTGACCGGTTTCAAATCTCAAATCTTTCATTAACTAGGTAGATGAAACGTGTTATTCATTCAAAATTTACATTTTCCAAGAAAAGTGGAATTCCTTTACGATGAACTTTATAAGATTTTCACTCAAGATTAATAATATAAAAAAAATCTGGAGACTCATAATTCTAATACCATTAATATCAAAAAAATAAATGATTGAATTTCTGTATAAGTATGGAAGTGGAGAAAAAATAATCAAATGTCTTTAATGACGGAAAATTCAGTAAAGATTAGCACAGCACGGACATTTTCCATAAAATCTTCAAAAAAAAAACGAGCTTACCAAGTTGTATTCACAAAAGCTAATGTATTTCCCACAAATTTAGCCTTACGTCAAAACCGCTTCAAATGTGTAGCCAGAACTTAGAACCCCACCCTAAACTCATCCTATTCTAACGGTAATCTTGTTTGAAATATGTTTGTTGAAAGGAGAAGTATGATCTAGCTTGATATATCACGAAGAATTGTACCTCATCGATTCTCGATATTATTGAAGAGATTTAAAGTTTCCACGATAAAATAACTTTAGTTTCGTCAGTCAATTCACTCGAAGAAACATGAATTGCTATGTCAACGTTCGCACTAGCAGTTCAAAGTCAACGAAAGCGACAGAAGCAAATGCTGCTTAACGATATGGGTCCCTGAAAGATCCAGAACTTGCAACCTCAAAATGGAGGCTTCCAGTCATCTGCTGCATGCATGCAGTGAGATCTGCCATGGATGTGTTAGATCTGGGGCATAAAAGAAGCAGATCTTTCCTCGACATCGAGGCAAATACAAGATACAAGATTTGTTTGATGTTCTCTTACGTGAGGGCCCTTATTTACATATCTTTACACTGTATCATGCTTCGAGCATGCGGAACTTCTCAACATACTGAGACTTTGAATGACATATTCAGATTTGGTAGGTGCATGAAAAGGAGTGTCATGAGTAATCTACACCATGATCATCGATATTTCAGGAGACGACCAAGATTTCCTCAATCGGTTCGTACCAAGGTGGCATATCGATTCTTGACGTGTATTTGTTTGCTCAACTGTCAACTACTTGGCAGCACGTACAAGTGAAACAATTGCACAGTGTATTAAAACCTTTTGCTCACATGTCCAGTACACTTGGAGTGAACTTTTCCCCCTTTCCAAGAGTAGCCAGTGCCCTTTGGTCATAACAAGCCTCTAAAGAAACAGAAGGCGAGTCATGTTCTCAATGTCGTGAAGTGAATGTCATCTATTTTGTCTACATCTCACTTCTTCCGATTCCAGATTTAAAATGTATATATGAAGAAATGTGACATAAGAGCACACCCTTAAAATAGAACAGTTTTGTTTAATTTATATTCTTAATGTGGACAACCATGTACTGCACGTAGACAATATATAATTATGTGAAGGAAAAATTTCTCAAGAAGAACCCTCTCCAGTTCATGAACCCAATATTTCTCTTGCTCATAGATCTATCACTGCTTGAGTTTTATTCATAATTTATTCTGTTTTGAAACTCATGGATTGAATAATTCAAAGTTCCACTTTTCGTTCACATGCTGAGACTTTTCGGACGATGGAGCCCATCAATATAATGTGATGACGGCACAGTGATAGGTGTTCTCTGGGCAGTCTAGCCATATGAAGTCAGCAAGCTTGTAGTACGCGAACTCCTCATTACTGCTGCACATTCTTGCATAAGAACGTGATCGAAAAGGTCCTGTTCTCTCCGCTTCTCTCGATCCAACCTTTCCACTCTTCCATGTATCAGATATTGACCACTTCAGAATCAGGAGGATGGAAGTCCACGTACGAAAACTCACGTCGGATCATGCCGCCGGCTGTCTCCCAATGTCGCGAGTAGTATGTCACTCGCAGAAACCTCTGCGAGTGACATGAATAAGGATGGAACACCTTTCCATCTCCAGCGACAGTAGGTCCCATTCCGATTTGAAGTGCAAGAAAATGTGTCTTCTCTCCAGGCCTCAATGGAGTTGCGTACGACTGACTGGCTTCACCAACCAATCAATGACTCACTCTTGTACGAGTTCACAGCGTTCAAGCAAAACAACAATCCCAACACACAGAGAGAGAAAGTCGTACGCTAAGACGAGAAATCACATGGCGGCCGATGATAAGCACAGGACAGAAACAGTCCCGCCGGGGTGGTTCGCCATGGAAACCTCGCGCAACTCACGTTCCATCCCCGAGCGGTGCATGCATGCGCACGCTCACGCTCAACTTTGGCCCTCTGAAAGCCCCGGACGAAACACAGCATGCATTTTCACAGCTCTCAGTGTTTCGATCCACCAAGAAAAAAAAATCGACAGACTCAGCTGCAGGGGGTGCAGAAATCTCCTCGCAAACACGATCAGCGAGCGCATCACACGTAATCGAGTACACGCTAACCGACAACAGGGCCGACGCTCTGAACTTCACGAGGCCCGGAAGGAATCAGATCCAGAAGAAAGCCTCGGCTGAACGGAATGCGAAAAACCTCCCTGCAAACATGATCAGCGATCACTTGTAATCAAGCACTAACTACCCAACGACAGAGCCGTCGCTTGAAGCTTCTCGAGGCCTGAAAGAATCAGATCACGGACTTCACGATCATATCACTGGACCTTGCGACCGAGTATGGTCAAGGTTGGTTGAGAAGCTCGAGTGGAGTGGAATGGAATGGAATGGAATGTGCTTTTTCAGCTCCGCACTGCACTGCTTTATGAAAGTGAATCCGTAAATTATTTTAATATTATCTCGGCTAATTCTTCGACTGTAGAAGCGCAGATTTTCTTTCATTCATTTTGCCTCCTTTGCTTCGTGGAGCCTCGAGGATCTGCTCTTGCCTTGCCTTGCCTTGGGGTGCTGACCTGGCAGCAGTCGGTGACCGTTTCTCGCTCTCCTCGGATCGAGGTCGATCTGACTGCGCTTACAGTTTCCTTCACTTTATGTTGTCACTGACACTACTTTAATCTGAAGGAAGACGCCGAGAGCCAGAAGGAAAAGGATGGCGTGAGTCGAGGAAGCGACGAGCGGCCTGACTTTAAATCGGGCGGGAGGAGGACGGACTTGACTTCAAGCGTACGGAAGTAAAGTCCCGCTCCCTTCCAGCGCGAACTTTGGCCGGTCTTTCGACATGCCATGACTGCCGGTGAATGGGATGGAGTGCACACGTGGACGGGATCGGAGGGCAATGACCTCTGGGGGATAGGTTGTCCGAAGGAGCGAATGGTTGGCCGCCACGTTATCCGAAAGAGTGACCTCGTGGAGAGTTGCGTTCCGCACACTCCGTGAGTCGAGGTGAGGGTGACTGGTATCGGGCGGTGATGGAGCATGATGACCGATAAAAGAGTCACGTTCTTCTCCGCATACGCAGCGCATTGTATCTCGTACTGGAATACCGTACCTGCGCAGTTCAGATGGTTCTGTATTGCCCTTCTGAGATTATTTACGACACAGATACAGAGCATTAATATTGATATTTAACACAATCACTCTTAAAACTGCGGAAAATTTCTTCCACTTAAAGTGCAAAGGGTGTCAGCATATATTGATGTTTTCCCCGTTTTATAAATTATAAAAAATAATAATCGGACTTTGCAGGAGTGAACACGTGTAGGATATTTGTATATCGTATAAATACACGAACTCCATGCTCCAGGAAGATGTAGCATGTCATTATACTCTACAGCTAACAATAGACATCCCGATGAGTACGATTGAGTATTTCGAAAGAATAACTGGTCATATTCAAAAGAGGATATTCTAAAAAATAATAAATCGTTTTCAAAAAGGGGAGAGGCTGCCATTATTAAAGTACAAACGAAAGAATACATAGACGTCAACACACTCGATTTCGATTTTTCCATGGCCCAGTAGTGCAATACCGTATGACAGATGCGACGGACCGTCTTCATACCGTGCGTGGTGTACGTGCTTTGCGAGGCATACTATACGCGTCAGGTCACCGGAGCCATGACGCCAGCAGGTAACGTCGACGGGTTATTCTGGGGCTGAGCTCGCCTTTTAGGGTTGGCAAATGGCGGTGGATTTTAACTCATTCTCGAGGAGCATGAATGTGAGTCTGAAGGCGATGACTTCGCCTTCGAGATCCGAAGATTGTCGAATCGAAGCTGATGATTACCCCGCGACGCGGGCAATGAATGCTCTAATCTCAGCGGATTGTCTCGTTTGTCTTGCCCTGTTGTGTTCGTGGAATTTATGATGTTCCCTTCCTTCCGATTGTTTTTGTATAGATGTCGAGCTCCGCTCCACTTTGCGCTGCTTTCCTCGAGAAAGTGTGTCCCTCGTCCGCCTTCTTTCAACACTTCATCTCTTGCTTGGCCCGTGGACGACTACTTCCATGACTTCCCTCCTCCTCATCCTCCACTCCACTCCACCCCTCTCGTCTCGTCTCCTCTGCCAGCATGCTTTCCGGGCATCGATTTGACCTGAGCAGGAAATCTTGGCGTGGCATACAGTCTCGAAATGTTTTGATGTCCATTGTATTTCGATAACTGTCGGTAAGCGTGGGTAAATTGCGATTCAAGCGAGGAGCTTTTTATTAATGTTCAGATTGACTTCTGCTCCTAATTCGGATGGTTTTGCTTTAATCTTTTGACGTTCATCATTGTCCAGCGTTAGAGCCTCCTTTCTCAGCACCACAATATGAGCTGAACTGCGACTCATCCAAGCTTGTCAACGACGAGGAGTGGACAGCATTTGCTACGAGAAAGTGCGTACGTTAAAGTGAAGCTCTTTTCCCCGAGGAGATGAGTTTCTGATGCTCTATTTCAGGTCAATGAGATTCGGTGAGATAGAGTCAAGTGTCATCAAGATTCCTACCTCCACATTCCATCCTGAGGTACGATTACAAGCTTTCATCTGCAGGCTTTCTTTCTCATTCCTTGAGCGAATAATTTTCAGCTGAAATTAATATATTTATGGGAAAAATTCTCAATAACAAAACAGGTCTAGTTGTGCCATGAAAAAAAACACTTATTCAAAAAGTTTAAATATATTGATAACATTGAAAAATTTTATTTTGACATTAGTCAAGTTATTTTGAGTATATGTTAAATGATTATGTTTGAAGGTGATTAAAGCTTTCATTGCAAGATGTTTAAATTATAAAGCGAGAAAAAAAGGGAATGTTTGGAAAGTCATATAGGAAGTGCTACATGCTAAAACAATTTTTTCACATACATTGATGGCAAGAGAATAAGCATCAACAATTTTACGTTAGCTGAAAAATAATGATTCATTAATTTTGAACCAGGAAGAAGGAAGATCCTACTGCTTCAAAGTATGCAAAAAGCGAATTGTAATTGGCAGTTTTTGTATGCAGAATGTTAACAATAAAAAGTCAAAAGATACAACCTTTTCGGGTGAATACTTGTAATGTGACTTTGTATAGATTCTAAAATGGTTCAAACTATTATCATCCTAAACCACATGTGTTGAAAAGATTTGCCACGCATGTTTATTTTACTCGTCTTCAACTTTTCATATATCAGATTCCTCATCAAGTTGATTTGACACATAAGTTAACAAGCGATTTCAATTTTTTCTTGCAAAAAATGATCAATGTATTTGTAACTCCACTTAACTTTTCTGCCTAGGATTTTTAATCTTATCAATATATCACTTCTCTAGAATTTGGTTCTTACGATAATAAACTTTGAGAAAAATTACCATTTGGATTTTGGAATGGCACTTCGAGATCTACATACTCGCAATACAAAGTTACCCTCCTAGTTTGTGTGAATGATAATCTATATCTCTGCAAACTCAAAAAACTATTCTATTTTAATCTGTAATATTGTACACAATATTAAGCAGTACACAAAGAATTCCAATGAGGAAGTGAATTATATGCGCATGGTAATTAGGACTTATCTATGACGACAAAGGCATCGAGAAGAATAACCGGCAACAGAGATCACACATGATTATTACAACTTTCCAATCATCGTCATATTTGTAACAATCACAGCAGTCATTTCTCACTTCTGTCGATTCACGTTCAGTTATCCTTGTCATCTCTACGTACCTACGTACCACGTGAGACAAAATTATTTTTGCAAATCCATTTTGATCGAAAGTTCTGCATGGAATTCAAATAAAGATAAAACTTATCGTCCTCATATTGTACTTATCGACAAGCCTAAAAAATTTACAAATTTTTGCAAAGTCGATAAATGAATATCATATTAGTATATTCAATAATATAATGTTCGTTTTTTTTCACATGAGAGCCAATTTTCAAGTGTGTGAAATACCATTCAGGCAAGCAAAGGCGACGCGGAGAGACGCCGCAGAGATGGCCGGAAAAATAAAATTGAAATGCCAATGACATGACGTTTTTTTTTTTTTTAATACATATAAAAAATCAAAGAAATAATTAATAAAAGTACAAGTGGATGATTGCTAAACCTGGCGATCGCTAGCGGGGCAGAATTTGCAGGCCTGGCTACGTGACCAGAACGAACGCCATGCAGACGCCGGTGATCGAAATCATCGTCGAGAGGAGTGGAATCCCATGCTTGCTCTGGTCGAGGGAGGCAGAGGCTCGAGACGCAAAGAGATCGTCGGGCGTCAATTAGTTCGAGGAACTGAAGTGAATTATTTGGCGCTCAGAAGATCTCCGACCAGGTGGAATACGATGAGGAGGAGGAGATATGGGTTTATAATTGGATTCTTCGCGGACTGCGTAGTATAATACCGTATAATACCACATATATTATACAACACTCACCCAAACCCGTATGTTATCATTCGTAGATGTTACCCTCGACAATCATCTCCTCGGCCTCGAAGATATCCTCCTCATGCCTTTCAACCCCTGAGAAATGTCAATGTGGTCAAATTCATCACTGGTACCACCACCTCGTGGACGTGATATTCTTCAAGTTCAGGTCCATGTTCGCAATCAAGCTTCCAACTTCTCCCAAATAGATCTTCACCATTTCGAGTAGAGTCTATGACAAATCTGAAATCTTACACTCGTAGCAACCCACTTGTGCTGACTCCTAGGGATTCTACTATGTATGGTTTGGGAGTTCTGTTAAATACAATGGTACGATACCGAAATTATACATAAACACCTATAGGAGGAGGCCATTCGGTCGTTCGATCACTGCATGCATGGCTATGGCTGCCTCGGGGAATATCGGACTCGCTGCAACATGTTCAGAATCGCGTCGTCCGCCGTCGCACCGCAAGAGCCCTGCAGACGAGCGAGCGAGTCTGCACTGAACCATCGCCTACCGCAAATCGTCTCGGCCTCCTCTCCCGCATTGTGCGTTGGGCATTGTACGTTTTGCATTTTGCCTGTCCACACCTACCGATCGATGCAGCACTCACCGCGGGACTTGTTGGACTTCCAGAACCTCCGTCCGTGAGATCCATGCGCAGTCCTTCTGATCCACGAATGTCGAGTCCTGCATTCCGGACACGAGAGTGTACATTCGAGAGAAAGACTCGGAGTTCGTTCGTTCGGTCTTTCTTTAATTCAGATTTTCTGTCTGCTCGTCTGAAGCCTCTTCTCGAGACGGGCGGAATACTGATCGAGACACCGTCACTCACAAACGAAGGAACTTTCTTCGAGGTGGTGGTGGTCGTCGTGCTCTTCGAGCAGCTCGAATGTTATGCCTCCTTGGCAGTACGAAAGACGAGTGCACTTCATCCATAGACGACAAGGTTGATGGAATTGTCACGGGACGACGAAATGTGCCTCGCTTTCCGGCTCCGGCAGCAGAGCACAAATGTGGATTTCGTTAAGAGCAGCGCTGGGAGCTTGAAGGCGTCGGGCAAAGCAGAGCAGAGCAGAGGCTAGAAGCAGAGGCCAGCTCTCGCTGATGTCCTTGGGCTGATGTCTGACGTCCGGAGGGAGAACATGAAACAGAAGAGGAGGAGAATGTGGAGAAGGGTGTTCGGAGCAAGAAAGAAAATGCAGTGCAGTGCAGTGAGATGCGAAGGGGTAGCACGACAACACTCAGCAGAAATCGATTATGCCGGTCACAGTTTCGTTCGTTCGGTCGGTGCTGCTGATGTGCGGACATCGTCCTCGGATGATCCTCTCGCACGGACTGTGAGCTCGATCGATCGAGGTTTAACCTGGACGAGCGAGGAATCTTCGTCCGTCCATCGACATCGACATAGGCACTGACGATGTTCCTCGAAGTAAACGTCCGTAGCTTTGCATGAATACGAAGGCCCATATTCATAATCAGATACATACGAGGCAAGATCCGGTTCTCCAGGTAGACAGACAGATAGATAGATAGATAGAGATGCCGAGAATCAGCATCCGAGCTCGAACTCAGCATCTTCTTCTTCTTCTTCGACATCCATAGCTCTGAACGGACTCTGAACGAACTGAACCACGTGACTCGCGATTGAGAAAAGTGGCTTTTGTTCAACTGTGCGAAAAGAGGTCGAGCAAGCAGCAAGCACCATGAATCCATCCATGACCCATGCACAGCTCTTGCACCAGCAGCAGCACCAAGCAGCCGCAGGCACTTTGACTTCACTCGCTCTCGCTCACAGAGAAAAAGGTCTCCCTGTCCACTAGTTCACCGCTACCCTCACTAGCTCACTCGATGGGCCTTGGCCATACGTGCAATTATGGCCGAAAGCCAAAGGCCTTCAGCTGCGACAGATCCGCCAAAGCCAAACGAAATCCAAACAAAACCAACTACCAAAGCCCAGCTTCTAGGCCATGACTGCTGCTAGGCCATGACTGCTGCTCTGAAGTGCAGTCCGAAGGTTATTCCGCGCACCTTTTTTCAGAAGGACGATTGCAGTGCGAGTTGTAGCAGATGAGGATGAAGATGAGTGTGAGATTGAGCTGTTGTGAAGCGCAGCTCACGATTTCCACTTACGTGAGAGCGAATGAATGCTGGCTATAATGTGCTCTTTCACTAATCATTCTCCTCTGTTTCTGTTTCTGCTTGCTCTGTGCAATGATGAGCTGAGTTTTGTTGGATTCGAGTGGCTTGAATGCGGCAGGCAGGCATGGAGGCAGGCTGGGCGGGCAGTTAAACCGGGACAACACACCGAAAACGAGCTGGAGGTGTATTGTGGAGCTTGGACCACGTAGCATCCAGAGGTTTGCGGAACGAGGGACACATATTTTGGCCGGCAGGGTCTTCGCTCTGGCCTTCAGATGTCTTATCATGGTCTCTCAAAGGAAATCCTCAGGTTCAGTCCCCGGACATGGAGGAAGATGAAAACGAACGAGGAGCAGAAGCAGAAGATACGAAAGCGAGGCTACATTAGCTTTCGAGAGCTGTTGAACTTTGGGAGAACAGAACGAATCTTTCCTGTCTCTCCCTCTCTCTCTCTCGATCTCTGGGACTCGCAAAGCGTCTCGTTCGTTCGCTTTTGGAAATGCGTCAGATGGCGTTCATCGCCCATGAGCAAAGAAAAGTAGAACTTGGAGGCCCTACGATGCATTCATTACCCACATGACACAGCTCTTTTCACTTCCTTCCCATGTTAGAAGACGAGGCGATGAACTTTTCCTCCGATTTCTTCCCCGCCCCCTACCTCCAAGTTTACACACACCTTGCGACAGTATCGATGGTGACTAAATTAGTAGTCTGTGTATTTATCACCGCCACCATGAACGGCACGAGGAGTGCTATACTCTGTCAGACGGAAATGAGTTACCAGGTTCGATTTGTTGAAGGCGAACACATGACCCACTGTTTCTTCAAATGACTCACGAGCTGCGGGCGGCAGCAGATTCCAGCCGCTATGGAGTCCGTGTCTTTCGCTATATTTGACTTGACAGGCCGCGGATTCAAACTTTAAGATCTAGTCACACGAGCCTCTGATACTCTGGTTATGATCATGTGGGCATGCCTGCCTGCCTGCCTGCCTCGATGAAACGCCATGTTTTCATTTTATGATGCCTCAACTGATTCCAGCTGACTACTTACGCACTCACTAGCAGATTTCTCCCCTCACCTATCTTCAGTTCTCATCATTTCAAGTATTTGACCATCTCTAGACTCTGGGCGTATATCACCTTTTCGAAGCAGGGTCAAATTGCCGAGCAAGGTCAAATGCTCGGTTCAATGGATCTGACACACAAGAGTTATCTCCTCTACTGTACTAAAAGACGGATGGATGGATAGATGGATAGATGGCTTTGTTCCCATTCCCACCGTGGTAAAAATACACACCACCGTGATATTCTTTCTCAGGATTAGTGGAGAGCCCTGTCTAAATACTCAATTGACAGATAAATTGGCGGTATGAAAGTCGAGTCCAGCTCCAGTAGATGGTTCACGATAATTCACCAGAGCATTGATATTGGTCGAGAAACTACGTTCTCTTTGAGACGGGGAGGTGCGCACCTTCATCGTGACCCGAGCTCTCACTGTCACAGGTCTAGCAGTCCACCGAGTCTAGCTAACAACTCAGGCACAGGACAGTTTGACAATCATTGGATTATGCTCTGCGTGCGTCTCTGAGCACCGAGTCTAGCTAACAACTCAGGCACAGGACAGTTTGACAATCATTGGATTATGCTCTGCGTGCGTCTCTGAGCACCACACTGAGACAGTATGTTTCATCGTCGTCGGAGCATAGGACAGGGTAGGTTCCTGTACTGTACCGGATTCCAGCTATGGTGCCTCCATCGCTGACCGAACTGTGACCTCGTTCTCCGCGAATGCCAGGACCCCATCCGTCATCCTGTCGATCGATTTCTTCTGCTGCCAGTTCAGTCAGTGAGTGATGGGAGTTCATTCGACTGACTCACAATTTGAAGCATAATTCTAACATAACCTTCGATTGCCTCTTCCAAGTACTGTCGATCAAATTATGGTGACCATTCACTTCATGGGACGAACTTTTGCACCATACTGAGCCGAACCACCTGAAGCATATATTTTATTTAACCTTGGCGGTTCCCTCCAGGTTACTGTCAATGCACTGTCGAGTGATTTTTGATCATCATCATCATTCAATTCAGTCAATGACATCATGCCCGCTAGCTTTGCAATGTACTGAGCACAGATTTGACTTTTAGTCCTGAAACTTTTTAAAGTTGTGCTCAAAGTCCGCTTGTATGAAGACCGAGAACCAGCTCGATGCATTGCTCTCACACATCCAACTGATCATCATCATCATCATCTTCTTCTTCTTCAACTATTCTGTGCCCACGAGAGAAGACTAGGCATGTCCGGGTTTCACATATCGATTCTTCGGAAATGAAGGTGGAAACAGATTAGAAGAACTGATGTTAGAGCCTCTCCGAAGAGATGAGATGAGATGCATTGAGCTTCAAATTGAACGCTCCTGCGGCCTCACGGATTGACTGCTCCTTACAAGCCTGCACATTATTTCTTTCTCCGAACAATCTGACAAGTCTACGTTCACTTAATGAATGCATGGCACATCTTTCCTCGCAGTAACAAATGTTGAGCTCGGAAAGTGTGGCCACGGTCGGTTGGTCTGTATGTCTGTCTGTCCCTCTGTCGTACTGCTCGACGTTCCAAAAGCCAAGATCTTCGTGCTGGAGAGGAATCGGCACCTCACTTTCTCCCGAGCCATCCGAGAGCTGGGGCTGCATCATTCTGGATCCGGCCAACATTTGCTGCCAGTTGTAAACATCCTGCTCGACGTGGAAGCAGTCGCAAATTCCTCCTCTCATGCCTCGAGTGCTTTATGCCACTTTTTGGCTCTCTGTACTTTTGGGATGCCGGACTCGAAATCCGATGCCCATTCTCAAACGGACAACTGTCCCGAGACCTCATCATTCTCAAAAAGCTCACCGAGATCGGCTCAGGTGGAGTGCAAATCCAAACTCCTGGTTATTGTATGCACGAAACTCTGAAAGTTGTTGACGAAGTGAGATGAGCGAGCACTGTTCTGTTTGTACTGGGATAAGCACAGTTTCCATCTTCATTCGAGTTTCCCAATTTTCCATCTGAAAGGCCATGGAGCAGATTCCAAGATGTACCTCATTTGACTGACCTCCTCTCCCCTCACCTCACCTCGCTTGGCTTGCTCACTTTTGTACCTCGTCCAAAAGGTTTCTCGATCCAGTCGATTTATGATCTAATTTATGGCATTCAGGACTCTCAAGCCAAGCCAACCCAGGCCTTGATGAGCCAGCCTTCAACGGGTGACGCTACAGAGAGGAGAAGAAGATCCGTCGTCATCATCATCATCTGCGGGATATCTCAGTCTCATCCAATGGAATCATCTTCTCCACTCCACCTTCGGTGCAAAGAAGCACCTTCTCGTTCCTTGCTTGCTTGCTTCCATCCTTCTCCACACATGCTTCATGGTGCGACGTTCTCCATTCCTCACTCCAAACCATACACACAACTTTGGCAACTCTCATACGACTGAGACTAGGACAGCTGTTTTGAACAGGAGGTTCTCATTCCGTCTCAAGAACGAGCAGCAGTAACAGCCGCCATTGTTTCTTTTCATGCCATATTTGCTCTTTCTGAACTTCTTCTGTCAGCTTTATGAACTTCTGTTGACCTATACTGCCATCCATTGACACGTTCATCATCCTTTATGCTTGGGGGACAGTTATCCAACAGCCCTTGAATATCAACGAAAAGCCCACATGAAAGAGTACTTTCGAACGTTGCTTGGGTTCATGTTTCACCATTCAAGGAGAAAGCCAGCAAAAGATCCTGAACTTCATTCGAGCTCAGTGTGTGTGTCATCTGCACCAGCTATGTATCAATAGTTCGAGTCATGTCAGAAGGTAGGGCAAGAGTTCGCATGCCATCTTCAAAATCGCTTTTATGACAGTGAATTTGGATTCAGATTCGGTTTAGCTTCGATCTATTCGACAGGAATAACCCAATGCACTTTTCGTTAGCGTCTCTATCAAATGTAGAAAAGAATGACAAAAGGAGTTCCACAAACGTATGGGAGTTGCAATTCGTTCGAGGTCCCAAGTACGTGTAGAATGTTGGAAGTTCTTATGAGTCCTAGGGAACTAATGATAGCCAAATTTAGATCAGTATACATGTTTGTGTTAAGCACAGTTTTCTAGGTGGTAATCGGGACTGTTAATTTTAGGCTAGTATTTAGGACCATTGATGTATTCAAGCAAGGCCGTTACTTAAGCACCTCGCCAACCTGTGTATAGCAATTCATTCTTGTTATTTTAACTACATGGTATCAGATTTGTGTTTACGATATCTCTGTCATGCACTTTTCGCACTAGATACTTTGATTCTCACACTCCTTTGGCATTAGCAGTTGTCAATGCCATTCTATTGTCTCTCCGTAGCATTCAGTAGAGCTCTTCCTAGTACTGTGATATCCCCACTCTGACTTTTATCACGAACTAATCACTAACTCTGACATGGAGCAAATTTCCCATTTTTCGGATGACGAGAAGATGATAGCGCGCGATACCTACTTCAACTGTTCCACACGAGTTAAGATTACACTACGCACCAAAGATGCATGGGACTCTAAACCCTTTTGTCAATGACTTTCAATCCCACACCGCTTCTCGGTCTTCGCCGGAGCCCACTCGCGATCTACGCCCAAGCTACAGAGCTATTGCTATTTTCCAAGCTTCAACGACATCCTCAATTAAAGCAACAAAATCCTCTCCTCCATTACTGCTTACGAAGAGAACCCTGCGGAGCTTTGGACTCATTTGCGCTGTCGTTATGCGTCGAGCAACAATCAACATTGCCTCACTTTGACAACGAAGCTCAAAAACTTGTGAATGTCTGAAGTCTCTTCCGTTGAGGAACATTAATAGATTGTTGACACCTTGTTCGGTCAACTGGCCAATATTGGCGTGTCTGCTTTGGTCGAGTGTTTCTCTTTGGTCCACATTGTTAACCACTCTAACCTTATTCATATCATTCTACATCAATTATCCAGTTCATGGCTTAATTTTGTTTCACAATTTATTGATGACCTCGATTGCAGACCACCGCCAATCCATCCAGAGCTGGTTGCCCGCATGCAATCTTAATAGTTCATGCTCGACAACAACCGGGCTGTTGTTGAAGAGAAGTCTACTTATACTCGTTTTACCAAATCTTGCTATGATCACCACAACAAGTGGAAACATTGTTCTTCTTTCACGCCGTTTTGCGCAGGGGGAAAACGATTTCACTTCTTCTCGTTATGACAAGCTTGCAGCTAGATATGATCCTTGTGAATATTGCAGTAAGACCAATCACCTTAAACGTGATTGTCACTTCAAGAAAATGGATGAAACAATTTCCCAGCTACGAATTCGCGTTGCCAACATGCGCCGTGCCAAGATTCAAACTAACGTTGCAGAGGGGATAGATCATTGACATAGATAATTTTGATGAGGAGGTTAACCTTGTTTCCAATGATTCCCGTAAATTTATAATGGATTCAAGAGCTAGCTTCCATGTCACAGTCAATAGAAATATTTTAATACATTATCACAAACAACTTTCTTCATCAAGCATCATCATTTCCAGTGATGCTTGTCTACCTATTGTAGGCATTGGCAATGTAATTCTTGACAACAATAAAGATATCAAAGGTTGTAAGTATGTGTCAGCCTTGACTCGGAATCTGCTTTCGTTGAAAACTTACGGACTTAGTACATCACGTATGGTTCAACAATAAGCTCTGTATAGTAACAAAACGTTTAAATAATAGAATCGTGCATATTTGAACTAACCTTGATACTCAAAATGGATTGTATGTAGTTTGAGCTTCTTCTCGAAGATTGCTACCATCCTAGCTTCAACTTGCTCGTAAAGTCCTAAGGCCATCAAATCTTCCCAAATTTGTTGGCGATTTTGAAAAGTTCCCATCAATCCCTTCGACGCATGTGGACTCTATCGATATGAGACATAAGAGATTATGTCACCTGAATTATCAAATCGCCCACCACATGACTGCAAAAATCTTGTGGATAACGTGTCTTATTTCCAAGTCAAGAAGGAGCGACAATGTGAATCTTGCGTCCTCAACAAACATCATCGCTCTGCTAAGATGAAGACATCGACAAATCGAGCTATTAAGACTACCGAGCTCATACATAGCTATCAGTGTGGCCCGCTACAGTCAACTTGTTATTGTTATGTTTTCACTTTCACCGACGACTATTCACGGTTTACTTGATTATATTTTTTGAAACAAAAGAGCAAAACTCTCACCTTGTTCCAACATTTTGTTGATCTTGTGAAGACATTACTTTCGCATAAGGTATCTACTCTTATCTTTTGTGACCATGACTGATCACATAAAGTCTCCAACATCCGCTTAGATCAAGAGTGAAATACACATCGACTGCCTTCAAAGACTATTGCACTAGTAAAGACATTCATCGCCAGCTGACTACGTCCTACATCCCGCATCAGAATGAGATGTTTGAGCAAAAGAACTGTAGACTTATTGGATCTACTTGATGTATCTTTAACTGCTATAAGTTCACTGCCCACCTTTGTACAGAAACAATACAAGTGATCAACTATGTACGTAACAGATGTGCTACTCGAACACTAATCTTTTCTACTACCTTTGAAAAAAATGTTTGGCTCAATACCCAATCTTTCACATACTCGGACAATTGAATGCATTGTATATGTGCATAACTTCAAACAAAGTTAATTAAATTGGAGTTCAAAGCATTTCGTGGAGTGCTACTTGATTATGATGAAAACTCTCGTGTGTATCGTTTGTTGGGATCTCACAACAAGAAAAGTAGTAATTTCCAACAATGTAGTTTTCTTTGAAGACACACTAGGCATTTTCAAGTTCCAACAAGAATTTTTGGATGTCTTTCGAGGTATGGACAATTACGAAGACGAAACAGTGATCGAACCACCCAAAACCAATCCGCCATCACCACCACGGTCCAAGCCACTTTCATCAAAGGTGCTTGATCTTTCTGCAAGCTTGTCTTAGTCATCGACAGACTTGTTACCAACTTTTCACAGCACACTATCAAGGCGCAATTATTTCCAAAATCGTAGGTTGCCTAGTTACTACGACCAATTTCACATGACAGGCAAGAAGTTTCTTAACTTGATCAAATTAGCTGAGATGGTGGATGATAAAATTTTGTTCAATGTGGCTAAACTCCACAAAGGCTGAAAATGTGCTATGCGTGAAGAGTTTGAATCCTTGGTTGAAAATCTGACCTGGGATTTAATCCACCTACCTCCTGGCTGCAAGACTTTATCCTCTTGCTGGGTCTATAAAACCAAGCAAGAGACCAATCCTGAGTGCTACCAACTAAAAGCGAGATTGGGTGCACGAAGTCTGGAGCAACAGTTTGGTGCCTCGAATAGAAGATTGTGTAGGTTGTAAAAGATGTGAATCTGCTTGTCCAACGCATTTTTTAAGTGTACGTGTGTGAACTTCAACAAAAAATTTGCTCCCGTGAATTGTTGGTCCACTTACGAGCTATGATTGCACTTGCAGTATCTCTAGGGTGGGACATCCACCACATAGATGTTATAACTGCATTTCTTAATGGAAAGCTTAAGGAGGTTACATACATGCAACAACCTCCGGGTTTTGAAGTTGAGGGCCATGAAGACAAGATATGTCGTCTTCTTGAATCCATATACGGCTTGAATACTTCCCTAGAGAATGGTATGCTCAGATAGATACCTACCTTCGTGCCTCTAGATGGGACTGTAGCTAAATTCATTCGAATTGGTATTTACTCTAAGAAAGTTTCTATAGTTACTGTGCTCGTGCTATATGTAGATGACCTTCTCATCTTTGGAAGTAGTAACTTCGGAGTTGCAGAAATCAAACTTCAATTGGGTGCTAATTTTAAAATAAAAGACCTGGGTTTGGTCAATCGTTACCTTGGGATTGACTTTGATCGCTCCGCCAATGGTGATTCTATTTCTGCATCAACAAACATACACAATCGACTTGATCTCTGATGCACTCATATCTGATGGTATGACCGAGACCATTTTGCTACCAGTGAGTATTGTTATTGAGGCTGACAACTTTGCGCCCTATGTTGATGCATCCCATTGTCACCTGGTTGGTAAACTTATCTACTTATGTCATACTCAACCCGATCTTTCGTATGCAGTCAGTCTGGTTATTCGATTCATGCATTCTACTCAGAAATGCACTGGCTAGCTCTGATTCACATACTTAAGTATCTTCATTTTACAAAGGACTATGACATTTTGTACCAGCATGGCCCTGCTTTGAGGTTTCATAGATGCAGATCTAAGTTGCAAAAACACTCGGTGTTCAATTGTTGCCTACCTATTCTAACTCGATTCTGGACCTGTTGTCTGGGCAAGCAAGCAACAGCCCACTGTCTCTAACAGTACGACCGTACTCCTACTCAAGTTCCAATTGGCTAAGCTCACAGCCAAGTCTAACATGCATCTATCCTGCAATAATCAGGACGCGATCAAACTTGCTTGAAATCCAATTTTTCATGCTAAAATCAAGCACATTTAGGCAAAACATTACTTTATTAGAAAAAGTGTTTTAGAGGGGAAGATAGAGCTTGATTATATTCACATGGAGAATAACCCTACCGATTTACTCACTAAACCGCTGCCTGGGCCCAAGATTGAACAACATAGACATGCTATGGGAGTTAGATCTATGCAAGGTCTAAAATACCGGTACTAGTTTCCAATGCATTCCCTCGGCCCAAGATTGAACAATATAGACATGCTATGGGAGTTAGATCTATGCAAGGTCTATAATACCAGTACTAGTTTCCAATGCCGTCACTAATAGAAGCATTCCCTCGAAAGTGGTGTTGGAAGTACTTATGAGTCTGAGGGAACTAAGGATAGCCAAAATTTAGATCAGTAGACATGTTTCTCTTAAGCACAATTTTCTAGGTGGTAATGGGGATTTTTAATCTTAGGTTAGTATTTAGTACCATTGATGTATTCAAGCAAGGCCCTTACTTAAGCACCTCGCGACTCTTTGTATCGCAATTCATTCTTGTTATTCTAACTACATAGAAATCGTATTGAGAGCAAGTGAAAACCTCTCCATCGAAATGTGTGCACGCAAACGTGCAGCTGATTCTACTCATTCTACTCTGGACGTAAGCATTATCCTCGTCATTTCTTCAGTTAGCAAATATTTTATCAATAATTCATATATGTAGAGACAAGAAAACCAAACTCGATATGGGTAGAGAATACTGAAGTGTACTTGTCACTATATCTCCACATTAACAAGTACTTGATCAAATCGAGCTTTCGTAGAAGAAAATCCTCGGGGTCCTTTGTAAGGCAATGAGGCTAATCTCGTTTATAAGAAAGCTAATTTCAACAAAAGGTTCTTCAACACTTTTCTCGCTTCAACTAGTACCCATATAAAATCATAGTGAGGCAGTCATGTGTCCCACGTAGCACAAGGTGGTCCGTCTCGGCCACCTCCAGGTTCCAGTAACTGCCATAATCGTCCTCAGTTGCCTGCCTCCACCCAAGTCAAGCCGCCACATCCATACATACATCAAGAGAAGCAAATGATTCGATCACTGGGAGGAACATATGCACAAGAATACAATACGCATATTACTCTTAGGTTGTCGATTCTTTTAACTTTAGTTATCAAAATGGAACTTGGTTTCGCCCCATCACTAACACTGGCAAGAGATCAGAAACATGTATAGTATTTAGTATAAACGAGTCAAGCAGAATTAGGTAAGGCCAAACCTCAACATCTTGATCGAGCAAAGGTGGTGCTGAAGAATAATAAAGGAAGGGATGGCTAAGCCGCTTGAAGCATTCATCTCCTCCACTGCGGAAAAATATGTCCACGGGGAAATCTTGCGGACAAGACCCACTGGAGCACATGAACCGACCAAATTAAGACATCAGCTGTCATCACCATCTGGACTGGGTTTCGTTGTCAGGATTCGTCACATATAATCAATGATTGCTAGACCTGACCCTGTAAAGCAGCAATTGTGTATTAAAGTGATAAGGTTTCATGCCGCCTGTCAACTGGTACATGAGTTTTGGGCATGATAGAACATCTGAACATTTGCTTCAAAGGTTTGGCGCATTTCACAATTAGCACAGGAGCTGCTGCTGGTAGAAACTGGTGTTTGGCAGAATTACTCACTCATAGACCGAAAGTGATTCGTATACTTCAGGTGCATGAAGGTCCATGATTTCTATGGCTGAGATGATCACAGGTTCATCGAATCGCACCTGCCCAAGAACAGCTAAATGTTAGAATAACAACATGCGTGTACTCAAAAAAATAAAAATTCATTATTGAATTAGACTGTAAGTGCATCAAATCACAAACATCTGTTCTGAAATATTTTACAAGTGTATGAAGCAATCTAGTTTCAATAATCAATAGTCCCAATACCTCATCCACGTGATCACCAGGAAGATGGTGCCTGAACGTTCCTGCAAAAAGGACACTGAGGCCCGGATGCCTCATTTTGCAGTGGAATTGAAAGCACGTTCCGGTAGATTTTCGAAAATTCAATGTCAAACTTCTTCTCTAGTTTCCTTGAAGTTTATTGACAAAATGGTCCTGAGATTGACACTGAAAATCTGCCGAGAAAAATCTCCATCAGCGATGAAATGTCTACATTTTGCCCAATTTATTTTCTCCCTCGTTTCTTCGCAGGCTAGCTAACTATACGAGAGCAATCTACAGCTGACGACTTGCGATGATGGATTCTGCCTCTCCGCCTTCAATAATTACTAAAATCTAGAGAATCTTATATTGAGTCAGATTTTAGAAATTTTTTAGGGTTCCTTGATTTCCATCGCTCTAGCACAATGTCTAGAATAGAAGCGCACCTCAAATCTCTGAACATCTTACTAGTTCCCATCGAAACCGATATCCCCTTCAGTATGTTTGATGATACAATCAGCTCCCAAATGTTCCTGGGATCTGTAAAAACAAACGAAGTAGTCGCTGCTTCCACCACTGGCTCGCTATGTATTCTTGACTGGGAGCACGATCACTGACAGAAATCACTTTCACTTCCAATCGTGTTGCCTTTCATCACTCAAGAGGGTGATACAAGTCATGCAATCATTCCTTCATTGTCTGAACTGCCCACCTCCAGATTCCAGCTTCATTCACCTTCAAGATGATACTAAACTCTTGCTCCTGTGCTCACAAGCTCATGAACTAAGAAACATGTTCAGAGTTTCTCCACAAATTTATTGAATCAATCTTAGACCAAATCACATACACAAGCAAAGAATTTAAGTAAATTTCACTGAGTGAATCTAAAAGATGAGACAATCTGATCTCCGGCTCTTTTCTGGCAAGAATCTAGTTTTGGTGAGTGACTTCCCACGATGAGCAGCACCTGAGAGACCGAAAGAAGCAACTCTACAGGACCTCACCACTCAAAAGGACAGAAGAAGAGTGTTGACTTGGACACAGTAGCGATGATTTCGTCTTCCACAACACCTCCTTTCTTGTGTCAAATTCAAGACAATGAGTTATGGACCTCGAGTCACATAGCTTGCTCCTGCTCCTCCCCCTCTCTGATCGAAAGTGGAAGTGAAATCACAGTTGATTTAATGTCCACTGAAGATTTGCTCGCACACCATACGGTAACTTCAAATTTCAAATTCTCTGCATCGAATCTCTCCAAAATAAATGCATTTTGATATTCTCCTATCAACGTCCTGATACAAACGGGTACTGATATCTCAAAAGCTTCCAGAAAATCCAACACGCACACTCCCGCACACTGACACCATCCTCCGCTGTGTTGGATTGTATCCCCATGCACTTGTTTCCTTTCGACAAATCATGCATCTAGCCAGGCCCACCACGATTTTCAGGATTCTTGCTCTCGCCAGGTCTTCTATGCCATCGTTGAACATTGCTCGATCGTTACTTAGACAGAAGGGACTGAAGAATCTCCAAATTTGAACGTTGGATGCCTTCACTCAGTTCTACAGTTTTCCTTCTCACCTTTCTATATTATTTTCCTACGTCTAAGGTAGTCTGATTGACTGACTCATTTGATATAATAATTCTGAGAATGCAATCAGCAAGAATTGCCTTCCTTCTTTTCGGTTTGAGATTGATGACTTTCACCTCTCGTTCTCATTATTCCAAATTATTGATGTACTCAACGTATCTCGTTATGACCACCGTTGTCAGTCGTGCACAGGCCTGTTGAATGCACGAGAGCAGCCAAGACGCATGGACTGCTTAACAGATCGGTGGGATTTCAAATCATGATACGGTAAAACCAGTCCAAGGATGCTCATTTCCAGTGCTAATGCTACCGCTCGCCTGCGGTGTTTACACTCTGGACTTGGCGTATAGAAACACAGGTTTCCACCATTGCTGAATTTGAAAGTTTATTGCAGATTCAGGAAGAGGCAGAGTGGTACAAAGTAGGGACCGATTCAGTTTGTGTGCTGAATATGAATTACTATCAGTTCTGTTCCTGTAGATAACACCGACTTTTATTGATCGCTATTGTCCATGCTTCCTCCGTCTACGGCGCCAACTTCTACGTTTAGAAAAGCGTTCGTGGGCAGGAAGTTGATCGCGGTAAACAGAGCAGCCAAGAACTATTCATGAACAAGAAAATCCAAACCCCCTCCGAAAACAATGGGAAGCATATTTCCAGTTTCAGTTGAAGTCAATACATGACACCTGATATCGCACAAGTTCTTCTTTCATGTGCGACTATGCCAATATATTTTCATCGGTGCAAAACTAAGAGCAATTTAACGCTGCCACATTTCGGTCATATGGGGGCATACACACGCAAACGCATTTGGATGGTGTTATGATCTACGTGACAGGTTTATCGATAACAATGGCAAAAACTACAAAGCTCATCACATTGTATGTATGAAACAATGAGGATATAGTCAGATGAGGGACCACTGAGATGTCAACAAACGCTAACCGATGTACAACTGCTTCTACTCAGGGGCCAGGAAGCTTGTAGTTCCAACGGAAAGATTCACATGAACCAAAACCGAGTCGGGAAATTCAAAACTTCTCGGCTTTATTTACTCTGGCAACAAATGAATCCTCCTCGTCCAGTGGCCTCCAACTCAACCACTGTCACATCACTCTACGAGCTTTCTTCGATGGACGCCGCAATCTGTTTGGCTTGACATTCTGCCTAGATATGGAACAATAGAGTTACAAAAAGGACTGCAAACTAGCCCCTCTAATCCCCTCTAATGACTAGATAGATCACTTCCTACAATTTCGAACGCTTACAGAATACTGAAGGCATTTCCAGGATAATATGATCGGCTGAACTGTTTTCTGAAACTTCACGCGTGAAGAGGCAATGGCTTACAACCTGAAATTTGCCTAGAGAAATTGATTCTCACCACAAAAATTTCAGACTTAACAGCTGCGCAACAACCTAAATAATTCGTTCGGGAGAACCAATTAAAAAGCCATCTAGGAGCGCCATGAGTCCTCGAGAGTTAGTGACAGCTTATTTATGGCCCTGAGCCCTTGTGCGCAGCAGCCAACGCGAAATGAAGTCCAGCAATGGTTCATGGTTTTCAAATCAGTAAGCGTCTAACTCGATGATCTTCACCACTGACGAATCGCCGACCTTTTGACAAACAACGATGCGATCGTGTGCCTTGATGATGCCTGCTGCCTTTCCGTGATCAAGAGCCACCTTCAAAATTGATTCATTTGTGGAAGTCGATGATTCAGCCTGCAATATTCCACTCTAGTCAGTTCTTCGTTTCTTACAACTGTTTACTACTCGCAAGTTAAACTAAACAACGCCATAGAAATCAAAATCAGTTTGTATGCCGTGGGGATGCACAGGGTCAGGGAACCCAACCCCTGACATTCAAGATACTAGATATTTTCAATTTACTCTCAAGTTTAGCGCAGTGGGGAATTTGCTTTGGAATTATTGCAGGCTCTTGCTTAAAAGGTTCCAGACGGCATCAAACTTACAAGGACACTCTGGACTTTTAACAAATGATACTCTTTCGAAACTTCTACTTCTCCAATTCTTTAGGTCGCTTGAAATCAAAGGAAGACAGTAGCATGTTCAATGCTTGCATATATTGCAAAGTCTTCTAGACACATGCTTCCTTGGAGGGCTGGGCTGAGTTGTTTCTGGAAGTTACTATTCGTTCAAAAAGTAGTTTCACTGGCTTTGGATCCTCTGGAACTGGAACTTTTTTTGGCTGTACATAAGGATAGTCTGCCAGCACCTGTTTCAAAATGCAGCGATATTGAAATCTCAAGGTCTCACTTACTCATAGCTCCTAATGTTTGCACATGTATATTTTCATGTCGCTCATGTCTCTAGCTAGGTTAGATGAGCGCTTCCTTTGTGTGAAAGAACGTTACCAGGGGTTTTGAAGTTACTCACGATCCCAACATGAAACCTCACGTGTCAAACAGGTCATTCGCACAGCAGATAGTAGGAATGAAACAGGAACAGCAGGAAAGAAATGCACGTGGTTACGTGGCATGTAATAGAGTACATCAAACTACTGACCATAGTAGGATACTGAAGATTGACAGGCCTATGCTCCTCCTTTTCCCTGGTTTCAGAGCCTACTGCCTTCTCATTCATATAATTTCACAGGCTTATTAGCTCTTATTAGCTTAGAGCGACAAACTATTATAAAGCTCAATGGTATACAACTTTTCATTAGGTAGTGAGACTCCAATAACTTTACATCGTGACAATAATACATTAATTCAAAATGCCCAATTGAGGCGAAAAACAATATTGGAACCGATGAATGTGGACGAGGAGCGGAACTTACCGGATGTCTGGGATCTGCAAGCATTGGGAAAAGACCCCTCACAGCTAAACACTGCCTTGCCTGCGAAAAGGAAAAAGACCACTGATTACCACAAAGCCCTACTTTCGTGTCATGAAAGACAACTGCATAGACTAAGCAAAGCTTACGACATCGACTTTGGAAATGGCCAACTTATACAGTGCAGCCAACCTGGAATGCCCCTGTGAAACTCCATCGTAGGTGATTTGTCGTGAGTGTTGGAATGACCACCACTATTACTGGCATTGACGGCCTATACTTCGCAATCAATCTAGTGCACAGGACGAGGGCAACCGGTGGCAAGCTAATACGTTAATCC
The DNA here is from genome assembly GCA_037833965.1 of Marchantia polymorpha subsp. ruderalis. Lineage (NCBI taxonomy): Eukaryota > Viridiplantae > Streptophyta > Marchantiopsida > Marchantiales > Marchantiaceae > Marchantia > Marchantia polymorpha. The sequence continues at coordinate 5,123,729 of AP031357.1, forward strand.
ATGCTAACAAGCTGATTCATACCTGGAAAGCTCCAGTAAAACTCCAGCGTAAATGATTTGTTGTGAGCTTTGGAATGACCACCACAAGCACGGGCATGGATGGTTTATATTTTGCAATCAATCTATTGGCCACGTCATCCAAGGAAGCCCAAAGAGGTTACTTCATCACAAAGATCAAGCAAGAAGATCGATTGTTCTAAAGAGCAGGACCCCCAGACATGGGCACGAAAACTGATTAGGAGGACGCGCGTACAGCCTCAACCAGGATTTCAAGAAACGTTCCATTAACAACAAACAATTTTACCGAACTAAGCATCACAAAATCAGCGTCATTTGCTGTTTGAAGAGGTACATAAGGCAGATGGTACCACATGACGCCAATTCGAGCTCAAACCCATGATAAACGAAGGGTAAAACTTACCGAGCTGCTCTTCCAGAGGACGTAAAAACGACAATAACCGAGGCTCTCACTTTTGTTCCGGCCCTAACCTGCAGAACATGAAACAGTCAGCCCAATGATAGTCAACAGAGTGTATAAAGACGTTCAACAATCCATACATTCAACGCAGCCGCAGCTAGGAAGATTATATTGAACTCAAATTTTCAAAACTGTATCAAAGACCCTCTCCTTTCAAAAAAATACGAAATGAGTGTACAACGTCACCACACAGTAAAATAAAAGAACAAGTGGAACAGAAAGAACTTACTGCTGAGGATGCAATAGACTCAAGGTGTGCCATGGGTTCTCCGACAGCCTTAACTGTCTTCTTGAAGAATACAGCTTGATTAAATACCTTCTCAGCCTGCAATTCCACAGAAACTTAGTTTAACAATTGTCTTGATAAGGCGCCATCACACTTCTCACAGTTTGTGCCATGACAAGACCCTTAAGAACATGTGAATTTCCCAGGATAAAGCCAGACTGACAAACGACAGGATCAAAAGCATGAAACGAGGTAAAGGTGAAATCTTCACCTCTGCACAGATCTTTTGAACAATTGTAATGGTTTCCACAGGGTACAAACCCCTAAGTGTCTCCGCTCCGAGTAATATACCGTCGGCACCATCAAGGACGGCGTTGGCAACATCGGTTGCCTCAGCTCGAGTGGGTCGAGGGGTGTCGGTCATTGAGTCGACAACTCGAGTAACAATGGCGGGCTTCCCGGCCATGTTACACTTGTGAAGGGCAGCCTTTTGGAACAGAAACACCTTCTCTGGGGGAAGATCGATACCGAGGTTGCCACGAGACAGGATAATACCGTCTGCCTCCTTCAAAATCTCATCGAAGTGCTTCAAGCCCTCGATATTCTCGATCTTCGCGAATATCTGAGTTTGATAGAGATCTCCCAGTTTTGACAGATGTAACCGGGCCTGGCGAACATCTTCAGCATGCCTGGTGTATGACAGAGAAATAAAGTCGATGCTGTTCTTCACCCCCCACTTTGAGATTACCTGCACATCTCAAAGAAAACATGTCATCTCCAAACCAGAAACACCCCAATAAACATTCATACCAGCCGTCAGCTACTACATAAACACAGCGGCAAACAGCCCACCGAACCACCAAAAGGCCCGGAAACGAACGCATTCCCACAAGATCGTCTCGCGTGGACAAAACCCACGATTATATAGAAATGTATACCTCCTTATCGAAGTCAGAGAGTGTTGGTAAACCAACAGGAACTCCCGCTGCGTGTGCGGTGAACAAAGTTCCAGTCAATGTCGCAGAATTCTTCACCAAACACTTCACATTTGGGCCCTGCACTTCCATAACCTGTCGAGAAAGACAGAAGATAAGTACCACTGCAAGACGAAGGAGATACTGAAAAGGCATGCATCAAGTTTTCGACGTAGCAAGTTGGGAAGATAGAGAAGTTTCACCTCGAGCCATACGGAAGTCGACTCGCTCCCGGTAAACAAGTACTGACCAACAAAAATGGTATCCTTGGGCTTGACAACCTACAAAACAAGCAGGTCGCCAGATCCCGCACAAAATCAATTACTCGAGATTTTTGGTGGGTAATCCGTCGTTAAGGGTCTACCCTAAACCACGGATTCCCTAGTCTATCTAATACATATAAGCAAATGCTCGAACTATTTTCCGCACCCAAACAGATGCAGCTGATAAATAAAAGCTGTTAACTGGCTTAGTTACCACTCTTTGTTGACGAGGTCGAATTCCGAATTTTGATTCTTTGGTACCTTTGATTCTTTCACATGTGACGTGAGTGGATGACGTAAATCAATCCACGACATAAAAGGCATACTCACACTTGCTAACTCCGGGTAGTTCACAGGTAAAGTCGTTGACGAAGCCTGTTGCGTTGCGTCTGGTGTCAGCACGACGAATTCGTCAACAACTAGGTTGATGGGTGCCTCACCCTTGTTGATGATTTGTAGCTCAGGCCCAACTGTGTCGAACATCACCTGATGAGTTTGAACAACCAAGCTATGAGTATACTTCGCACGAGGTTTGCAGGACGTCAATCCTTGAATGCACTTCAAAAAATGTGTGCCGTGATGTACTCTCAACGTGCACGGCGTATACACATGCCAGCTATACCACACATGCCAGAGAAAACAGATTGGAAAAGCGAAACCTTCCACAAACGCTACTCCAAGAATTCATATTTTCAAGTCCTTGCTACTGGGCGTTAGAAAACTTACTGCACAGAGCTTTCTTGTGTTCCTCACAGCCTTCTTCAAGTTGTCAAGGGTCTCTTGGTGAAAGTCGCTGTCTCCCCATGAAAAATCAAAACGGGCGACTGCCAAGACAGAACATGTAAGAGAACATAGGGTAGAAATCACATAGCGTCCAATGAGAGATCTGAGTCTGGTGGCAACGACCCGTATGATTTTCCAAGTCAACGATAAGTGCCATACAAGCTAGAAGCGGTGGAATGTGTGACCTCCGAAATACTCCGAAATAAGGCTCCGATATGTCCTCTTCTCTTACTTCCTACGGAGCTATCCACGAGACAAAACCTCTTGACAGCTCACTAAAAGGACGTGACAAAGTTAAGTCACGAAACTTTAAAATAAAAAAATAGAGTTCCCGAAATTACAAAATTAGGAACCCGACATGAGGTAACATATTAGACTGCACATAATCTCAGCATCTCCAACAGCCAATTCATGTACTCAGGCAAAATCGCGCAGTAAAACGCAGAGCAATTTCGGCTCGGCCCTAATGCGGGACAGATGACTACCTGACATGCCAGCATTGAGGAGTTTCTCGATAGTTTCCACATCACGTGAGCTGGGTCCAAGAGTTCCAATGATCTTCGTCATGGAAGAAAAGGCATTCTGCAGAGCCAGATGAAAATAAACCGTCAGCAGCCGCGGCACGCAAGCTCAATCATCTATATGAACCTTTCGCATCCTCACGTCAGATTGTGATATTCTGAAATCATATCATGTCGAAACAGATCTCATAGATTGGCCTTGAAACGGGGTGAATCCAAAAGGACATCTGAGGACCGCCAATTATGTTTGAGTTGTGCTCGCGTAGGAACTTCCGGGTGATAGCGACGGGAAAAAGGAGGTTACTTTTGGGTTTGGCTGAGAGGGATCTCTTGGAGGTGCTGGTGCCACAGAAAGCTTCACGTCAACCCTGTCCTGCGATAGATTGTTGCAGAGAACATCAATCACGAGGGGCTTGGTATGGTTTGGGTATTACACGTCCCGGCAGTAGGAATAAGTTCATGAATTCAGGGGCTCATTTAACGATCCCGTGGGGCAGCGGATCCAAATTTGCTGTAGTGCGTCAGTTAGCGCATGTGCGTTACTGATAATGATGGCAGAATGAAGGGTACATAAGCTACAAATCAAAGCATGAATCAGGCTCCAGGATCCAGAATGGAATTATCATTAGAACGTGATTTTAGTTCATGTTACCAGTTTAGCTTGTGGTTTGTGACGAAAGGCAGAAGGGGTTCAAAGGTTCAGTACTTGTCCACTCAACGGGTCTCCAGTCGTGGTGAAGGCAAACTGAAGTTGGAGGATTTGACTATCATCCAACAATTCATCCTGCAACACTCACAACTTCTGAATTGAATCCAGAATCTAATACATGAGATGTAAATCGGAAGGGAAATTGCACTACCATTACTGACAGCACGATTGAGAACACATGATGAAAGTCATCAGCAGTGGAAAGTTTGAAATCTCCAAGAAACAGGAGCAGCCAGAACGCTGCACATTTACTCTCCTGTGGCAAGCGTCGGCGATTGATGTAACTGACGCTTCGAATGCAGCGCAGTAGTGTAAGGCAATTCTACCAGTTAAAAACGAGAGGTAGGAAGATGGTGAAGGAGACACATTCGGAACTTCCAGCTTGCGTGTGGCCGCAAGCTCCGCAGTGCATGGAGGATCGTACAGCCTAGAAGAGTTTACAGCGCAGACGACGAATCGCAGCTAATTGAAGATGTTCCACGCGGATCGACAGGCAACTTAAGGTTGTCATACAGAGGGAATTAAAACACGAAGGCAATCCAAGTTCAGAATACAGTAAAACTCCAGCGGCCGACGACCACGACGACAAATTACCAGCACTGTAGGCGAGGCGAACAAGCTACTCGAACCACACAGATCAAGGAAACTAGATCCATATCAAATTACACTGCCAAGAACTCAAGTTATGCTCGTGATACATCCCCCTCCTGTTCCAGAAACTCCCCTGTATATAGAACCCATAAATTCCAACTCTAGTCACGAAAATCGACGCCCAACTCCATCGCAATCGCATGTGCTAGCAAAACTCTTGATCAAAAGAAAAATCCCACGGAAGTAGAAAAAAAACGACAAATCCTCTACGACTCCCAAAGCGCGCTCCGAAAACCAGAACCGAAACCCCTTGCCTTGGTACTCACGGGAGTGGAAGACTCAAGAATGGAGGCCAGCCGGATCGGCTCCTCCAGAAGCAAGTGAGACGCCTGCATGGTTGCCTGCTGCTATCTCTCGCGCTCCTGGCTTCTGCTCCGGCGCCTCCCCGCGCTTCTTCGTCGTCCGCGGGCACCACTCGTCTCTCGTCGTCGTCGACGCTCGTCCGCCGTGCGCAACCTCGGCTCTGCACGGATAATTCAGCCCTGCAGCTGCTTTCGTCCTAATCCTCCTCCTCCTTCTCCTCCTCCTCCTCCACTACGCGAGAGAGCGAGAGAGACCGAGAGAGCGAGACGACCGGAAATTGTGGTCGCGTAGTCGATCTGCAACACACAGATGGACAGATCGTCTGGCCTCAGAAGAGACGTCCTCCTGCTCTTGCTGCTCGTGCTGCTTGCTCGCCCTCGTCCTCGTCACCTCCCTCTGCCTTCCTCGCCAAAGAGCCAGTCAATCAATGCGACCCCTCGTCTCCAACTTTTAGGGTAAGTTCAAAAGGCCACCTTCGTCGTCGTCGTCACCCACTCACCGCCACCTGCTGCCGCTCCTCCTCCTCCTCGGCAACCTCGTCCACCTCCTCCCGCCCGGTCACCGGTCACTCCTCTTGCCTCTCTCCTCTCTCCACCACGAAACCGGCCACCGTGTGACCGGGCCACCGAGTGACGGCCTTTCTCCATACAAGGGGGCGTGTCACATGGCCTACCAAAATATTGCCGGATCCACTTACTCCCTGCCAAGACCAAGACCTTGACTACTTTTCACGGCAATAAATAATAATTAATCATAAGTAAACCGAACTGGAAGGTGACTTCATAACCCCTAGGAGTAACTCACGCAGCCATCAAAACCTATGACAATAATTTATCTCTTGGAAGTATTTTTTATTTAAAGCGATGGAGGGCCACACGGATGTAAAATCTGTGGGAAATACCTAATTGTGCGCCGATCTGATTTTGGTTGCGCAAACTTTAATGGATGAAGAATTAGTGAAATTCACGGCCTGAGCTTGGCCTGAGCACCACAGGGGAAAATGACCCTTCGTCGTCGCCTGTTCAGATCGATCGACAGGGGCTGCGAAACTCCGGCCGACTTTCCGTCGACGATAGAATAGTTGCAAACGTCTCGCCTGACTCGACGAGGGCGTCGAAAAGCCAACCCGAGGCCCCGAGGCCCCGATGCGGTCCCACCTCCCGACACGGGCGCTCGATCTGCCCCTCACAGGACCTCCAGTCGTATGACGAGCGAACGCGAGGGCCGGTCGAGGTCTGCCACGTGTACAATTACTCCACGACTGAGTGGGCTGTGTCTGGTGACCGACTCCGGCGCCCGGTAGCTCCCCGGCTCCCTTACCTGGTGAGGCTCCGTCGTACGGACGGTCCGATTGCACCAGCGCAGTGGACTCCGGGCTCATCGCTTTCTCCATCAGTCCTCGACAGAAGCACTGCTGAATCGACCGACAGCGATTCGTCGTCGTCGTCGTCAGCGTCGGGCGGGCACAGTCAGCAGGGCAGTGCTCCTGTGCTCCGGCCGCTTGCGTCCGCAGGTCCGTCGCGTCGGGTCCGCTTTTGGCAAGGGGCGTAGGTCATTAAAGTATTCTCACGTGCTTGTCTTGGCTCGCGCGAATAAGACAGGACTCCGAGGCTTCGGAACATCACCCTCTTCCTATCTCCGTCCCGGTGCAGGGGCAGCTCTTCGTTCTGTCCCGCACATCGAAACAAGTCCCGGGCGCTCTTCCCGCTTTGGTCTAAACCAATGGCTCGGGTTAAGTTTGGTTCCTTCTTTTGCGGGTAAGTTTTCTCGCCTCGTCGGACCCGTTTGAGTTCTGCGGTGGGAAGGGGAGTGCAAGGCTCGCCTAGTGGCCTTTGGACGAGTCCACTTGAGGACATAGATCGAGTTCATGGACCTCGAACATCGTCGACCGACAGAACCGGTGGCCACTTGGAGACGTAGCCGTCAAAGAGAGGATTCGACTCCTCTCGAGTCAAAACAGCGACTCGAGAGGGAAATGTGAAATTATTGGCATTGGGTACATTCAGTATGGGGTCCGTACTTACTGTCACCTCAGGCTACTCGGTTGTTGGGGCCCATTCGAAAGTCGTTCACTTCGAAGTCCTTCGAATTCATCGGAGGGTCAACTTCAGTGAAGGATTGATTTGGATGCCGCGGCACGTCCCAATCTACACATATCGCACAGACTGCCACGAAGCACTTCGGAATCCTGATGCTCGGCCTACTTCAGAATTGGTAGGCCGGGCACGTCTATCGGATGAGACAAAATTGCTGCGCAATGAAAGTAGATTCGGTGAAAATGTGAAGCCCAAGAGGTCGTTTTGACCTCTTAGAAAGGGCTGTCGGTCGGGAACGTTTGATTCCATGAGTTATAACCATTCCACCGAGCAGTTGGGCAGAGTTGAAGCGCAGGATGTGTGTGCCTCCGACTTCTTCCCCTCATGAAGCTGTGTGCTCGACGATGCCGAAAGAAAAAACTGCGAACTACTTCTCCAACTTGTGAGACTTGACTCTCCACTTTTCACGAAGAACGAAATGAAGAAGTACAGAGATCCAAAATCGTTTCCCCTCGTGTCTCTTTGATATCAGTCCTCCGGTAATATCATCTCAAGAAGTCTCTGAAGAAGTCCGACGGGCTTGTATACTGGAGTAGTTAAGCATGCAATAGTTAAGCCACCATTGTTCTCCAAGTGTAATCACAAGTCCTACAAAAAGGGATAACATCGAGACCTACAGTACTCGCACTGCACAAGAAAATCAAGGCCTGCTGTCAGCACAGAGAGACAGCAGTCATTTGAGACTGTAATCCAACATCCAAAGTTTCTTGGGCCAGAGACAGAAACACGAGAAATGACAGAGGTTGTCGGAAACTCGATCCTTTGCGTCAATGACAAAATGCAGCAAAAAGCAAAGGCTCCATGACAACGCTTTTGGAATGTTCGAACTTCTCAGGTGCCGTGTCACCAGGCACACGAACGGATTTTGTACACGGTCAAGACAATATACATACACTGAATGAATAAATGAAAATGCTCGATGTCTCCACGGCATTGCCAGTACAGAGGAGACCCCTGCACACGGTGCCCTCCACTCCAACATGAATAGTTAACTGGCTTAGTCTTTGAGAAAATCACCTTCTAATTGCAGAAGTTGCTCAAGGACTCGGGTTTTCAACAGCCCTACTCACCTAAAGATCGTAAGCATGAAACTACAAAAACATGCCACAGCCTTTAAGTGATAAACCACACAAATTGGGACCAAAGCTGACAGACAGTGCCTTCTATATGCTAGGAGACTCCGATGGCTCATTGGGCATTCCTTGAGCTCCCTCCCCAGAATGTGGATCATTACCAACAGAGCACTTGTCGTGCAGCTGTGGTCCCAACTATGTCCTTATTCCCCAGTGACAAAATTCAATCGAACACCCGTCCTAGCGAAGAGACTGACACTGTAACTCGCGTTCCCGCGACTAAATTTGAGCGAAGAAGATACTGCCTCTAATTATACACCCGGATTCAAGACACGGACATACTCCGACTGTGTCTCGATTGATGATGATGGTGATGATGTCTTGAAGGCTTCTCACGATGGTGTTCAGGCATGACATTCTCTCCTCTTGAGCCGGCACTCTCGACGGGATAATGCTCTGCTATGCCTTCCAACGTGTTGGCTGTGCTTACTTGCGAACGAGCCTTGCAGCCAAGCTTTCTAGTGACCAACCCGAAGGTGTTGAAGGAAGCCGCCTTAGGCTTGCCGAGCTTTTCTATCTCTTGCCTCATAGTCGTGCATTCCTTCTCGAGTTCGGAGACTCTCGTTCTCATCTTGTCCATGTCTCCCTTCAGAACTTGGTTTTCTCGAATCACATTAGCCCAGCCGTCACCACGAAGCCCAGGATGACCGCCAAGAGCACCGCCATCGAGGGGCCCAGTCCGCGCAACAGGTCTGGATGTGTCCACAGTATCAGTCACCATGAAAGCACTGGCGATGGCAGTGCGCAGTTGAAGCTGCTCAAAGAAGAGGACTTGCACGACCACCCGCAGTGGCAAGCGCTCATTTTGGGCGGCATGAGTGCAGGCTTCTAATGAAAGCTTCTGACAATCCATAATTCTGCAAAGCCTCTCGCGCTCCTGCTCTGTAAGCCATGGATGTGCCTGCGATGGAAGTGTGGACAGATATGAGAGTTCGTTCCTTCTTACAAAAATCAGGAGGGTGACATGCTAGCAGAACTGGCTCACATCGAGAACACTGAAAGAGCAAGATGATAAACAAATCGATCTCTTGGCTAGATGGGAAGTGCATTTGGTGCTCAAGTGAAGCAGAGACACCAAGACGTAACAGACTGACAGGGATAACCCCAACAAGATATCTTGTTACACTCCGCAGGATCGGCAATCGAATTAACACATCATATTATAAAGCTAGTCCAGACGAAGAACTGGGTGAAAAACAAACGAAATATAGTACATTCTTAGCGAAGACGAATAAACCCGAGAGGATGCGCATTAGTGATGACGACCTCAATTCGCGCGTGTATGGTGATATCTTATCAAGGTGGGAAAACTGTACGTGACAAAAGAGAGAGGCTTACCTTCAAAAATATATCGATGGATCTGTACAAGCCATCGTCAAACAGACGAGAATACTCAGGAAGTGCCTCGGCGAGAGCCTGAAACTTGTTCGGCTTCAGATTCACGTCCGGTGCTACTTCAGCAAGATAGTTGTCCATAAGTTTAGAAACCATCATCATGGGTGTCAGACTAGGAGAACCGACAAGTTGCCCGTCTTCCAAAGAATGAGGGGAGAGAGCCCCCGGTGTTTGATCCAATAAAATGTAATGATCTAAAATGCGCTGAACGCACTCAATGTCATATAAGGTTTCCACCGTGTAGGAATAATTGGGCATGAGTAGATCGTCTAGGGTAGACTGCTCCAGCTGCATCCCAATTCGTCTTTCTAGATTACTTTTGCATTCGGGGCTCGCGTTCAATATCATCGCCGTTCGCAGCAGCCCGAATAAAAACCGGCTGGAGGTGACGCCCTTTTGCATGGGCAGCAAACTTTCAATTGTTTCTAACAAAAGCCTCTGATCGTTTTCAGAGGGAGCAACTCCCAGAGGCACGATAGCAAGGGCCCCATTCTCCCTGCCGCTCTGCCTTCTGTGCAGGCCCGGGAGCGCCTTCTTCGCATAGTGCATCAGTGCCCCGGCGATGCTTTCAGGCCTAATGCCTTTCATATCCATAGAACTGATGACCTTCTCGTATAGAGGAAGACTCAGGGAAGCAATGTCGTCGTACCACCAATCGGACCGGGAGTTCCTCCCTCTTGCACCTGTGCTGATCCCGTTCCACAAAACACTGCCCCCGGGACTTTGAAGCGTGCCATGGTGTTCCATCATCGGCCAACCAAACAAACTTGGGTCCGCGCAGGCTTTCATCGATATAGAGTCAACACATTTCTTCACGATGCCCAAGCCTTCTGCCTCGGGAAGAAGATATTCACAGCTTTGGAGCGCTCGGACAGAGTCTTTCCAGCTCCGAAGGACCACCTGGTTCAGGAAACTTTCTGTTTTCGAAATAAGATTCCCCTCACCGAACTCTTCAGTCATCTCCAAGTACTCGGCGGCACATCGTAACGAGGCGACATTGGCCGATGTCAATTCCACCTTCACACCGTAGCAAAACTTGGCAGCCAATTCGAACGCCTCAGTGCCACCAGGAATGTCTTGCAAATGTATCTGGCAAGCTCCAGTTTCTTCGTCCGAGTTCTCCGCTACTAGTCTCGCTAATTTCCCGCTTTTGGAAAGAAGGGGAAACTGAACACATTTGTACAACGGTGAACCGAGGTTAGCAAGACTTAGCCTGACGCGATGGGAAGGTCTAGTCAACAAGGCCAATCGAAGCTGGTGGAACGGAGATCTACGCCACGTAAAATATGTGCACGTCATGGACTCCGTGCCCGACCAAAAACAACCGTCACTCTTCGGATGCACAGATCCACGAGGAGGACACCAAGCTGCGTCCGTCGCCCTCACCTCGCGTAGGACATTGCGAGAGGAGTTTGCGGGCTAGCAGGGTCACAAACTCCTCCTCGAAGGAGAATATTGCATTCGGCATGGCAAACCAAAGATTAGAACCACTGCCTCTGACAAGTGCCTCCTTCAGAAGAAAATTCTAGCTCACGTGATATTTACCTTGTGTAGGTGAAAGGACATCTGCTCGACTTCGATGACGATGTCGCTGGGAAGGCCTGTGGTGCAAAACCTGTCACAGACAGACGGGTGAATAATGTCTTCAGTTCAACTCTCAAGACGACGAGATGACTCAAGAAGACGCCTCTAAGGGCACTCTACTGAAAGGCATCGTGGGCGAGGTGTCAAAATACTGGCGAAGGTAAGAAGAGTTTTCAGTCCTCCGCATGAACTGCCTAACTTGGCCGATGATCTCGAGAGGTATGAACAAATTACCATGCTTGTCCTCGGCGCTGGAATCCATCTGCCTTGGACCCCAATTTCATGCAAGCCATTTCCGCTGTGAATTCCTTTGGATATTTCTAAACAATTTTCTCCTTTCACCTACGAGCAGTTCTTCTCCATATTCCCCCCTCCTTTGCACTGCTCTCTGCGGAAATTCTCTAGAGCTCCCGGTTCCTTCACGCGCTCCATAGTTACTACCGCCCTAGACTTTCTCCATAATGGAATCCGCTCTAAAAACCGCACTTCCCCTGTTTCCTCCAAAAGCACGAGTTACACACCAACTGCAACTCCACTCCTCCTCCGCTTGGCACCTCCTGGGCGTGCAAGCAATGGCATTCACCTCAAACCAGCTTCACCTTTCGTCATACTCTCATTTGTCATACAAATCACCAACAATCCTCATATGACCTTTGTCACGGTGGCCGACCACCGGTCGAATGACTATTTTTCTCGGTGACGAGCTATACAGCAGAGCGAGAAAGTCTGCTCCGCGAGAGCGAGAGGGAGAGAGAGAGAGGTGTTTCTTTGCAGTGGACGGGGAGAGACACTGATGCACGCAGTGAGGAGGAAGTTGGAGTCTTTGTCTGTCTGTGTCTCTCGCCCTCTTCAGAGGAGTTAAAAGCAGAGAGAACACTCGACCAGGAAAATGGGAGGGAGGCGAAAGAAAGAGAAACAGGCAGACAAAGACCGCCCAAAAAAAGCTATACCCGCACGGAAAACCTAGTCCTAATCGCTGTACAAAACTCGGCTAAAGTTATCCTCTTCCCCCCTGTCCACCGCCACCATCACCACCACCACCAATACCCTCCCCCTTCGTCTCGTCTCGTCTTTCCTTCCTTCTTTCACTTCTCCTCTCTCGGAGACAAAGGTGCAAACAAATTCGACCACCACCCTTTCCCGGCCCCTCCCAACCACAACAGGACGACAAGCTCCGAACGATTCGCCTCTCGCCGCTGCACTACATTCCCGCATTGAACCGCTCCTCGCCCGGACTCGCTTCTTCGGCCGGGCTGGCCTGGCTGGGCCTTCGGCAAAAGTACTGCCCCACGTCCACCATCTCCGGCATTGGCTTGTTCAAGTCGCCCACTGACCCCGCTGCCATCATCCCCCCCTCCTCCTCGTGCTTCTTCCTCGCCCCTTCTCCAGCAGCAGCAGCAGCACAGAGAGAAAACCTGGACTGCCATGCCAGTGTAATAAATTCTCCACGCCCCTTGTAACTTCCAGAATTTACCCTACGCCCGCCCACGCTGAGCTGCCTACAGGATACGACTGTGATGCGTGGTCGCCTGCCCATCAAGTCAAACTACCATGTTCCCAGCCGTCAGATACTAAATCCGGCCGACGCTGCCTCGTCCATCGGATTCACCGCTCCGATCGGTTTTCTGCCCTTGTAGGGTGACCGGGAAGTTCAGTACGTACACTGGTGTACTCGCCCGGGAGTCTCTACTGCCCACCTCCCCTCCCCAACACCCGAACCGGCGGGAGTTGCCGACGACCGCTTTCGTTTCGGGGGCCCAATATTGGCCGACTTCGTTTCTCCGCATCGTCCATGATGTCATACTGTACAGTACACCGCGTGCCAGGGGAAATGTACTTCGTCGTCCCTCCGAAATATAAAATCCAGTCGGCTCCTACTTTCGTTCCGTAGTTTAATGGACGCGGCCCGGGGGATGGATCCGGACTTGCACAGCCAGTCAATCACCGCTGAGCTCGGTCGTTTCGGTGCACTACGAGGTCGAGTTACCAGACTTCACGGTGTCGTGACCGGGCAAGCAGGTGGGAGGCAGTTTCTAACGAGAGTGACGTCGAACTGGGCGAGCAAAAATTAGCGCCGCTAAAATCCACATGTCGTCGTCATGTTCTTAAGAACCCTCTTCTACGGAGAGTTTTGGCTTCGTTCACTGACTTGAGCTCCTACCCATTCCGCGCGTGTGAAAGGGTTGTCAAGAAGCCTCTGAAGCGGAAATGGGGAGTCGAGTCGAGAGTACATGCTGAAGGAACGATGGAGCCTACTTTCTGCGTACTCGTACGACGTATGGATTACCGGCCGAGCCCTTCCGGTCGAGCCTCCCAGCAAAGGCTATAGGCAACCGCGAACCGGGGACAGGAGCGGGGCTTTGGATTCTCTCGCACTCTGTCGCTCGCTCGCCTGACCTACCGCTGGAGACTTCATTAATGTGCAAAACAAGAGACTCCGCCGTCCGATCAGGGATCTGACGATCCCACGCCCGGTGAGGTGTCGTCTCCAGTGTAACAAGAACCCCGCGGAAATAGCGGCAGCGGGTCTGCCGACCGCAACGTGGCTTTCCAAACCCGGACCGAAACCGTAGGATCCAAGGCGGAGCCGAGAATCTAACTCCGCAAGCGGAAGATGGTCGATACCCCCGAGATCGACGGTGGAACAGAAAGTGGATAATGTGGATCCTGCCGGTTAATCATCAGAACGGAGGAAAACAAAGACAGGAGAAATCCCACGTGGCCGAGAACGCGACATGCTGACACTCCCTCGGCTGAGGTGCCCGGCGATTGTCGGGGGCTCGGTCTGACGCTAAGCAAAGCCCCCTGGTGGGTCCAACCGCGGGTTTAGCAGCACCGGGATTTCGGCCGGGATCCCAACCTCGGATCAGTTTAACCAGACTCCGTGGTTAACTCTGGCCGAACTCCCAAATGTCTCCCAAAAGAAGAAATCAATGAAATGGAATTCGGAATTCGAATTTCCATCTACCGCTCCCGGCTAACGGCTTCGATAGCGGCCGGGCCATCCCCCGATGGCCCCCCAATGAGGAGCCACGACGAATTGAATGCTCGCGTGAGGCAAAACTTCGCGTCATTCGCCATCGCCAAAGCTTCGTGAAGGATTTGAAAGTCCTGCTTCTGGATCGTTCGATTGTGCATGAATGAATGCGTGGGGAATGAATGGAATGGAACCAGAGTTAGCACCGCGAAGGAAGGCGTGCCGGTTCTGGAGTTTTGTGCCGGCCTTCGATTCATGGAAAAGCAGATAGGACGGGAAATTTGTTTCGCGGAGGCTTTGCACTAATTGTGATTATTGAATCCGTTAAAAAGTATTCCTCGGGGGCGACCGGGCGGGGTCGGGCTGGGAGATGCAGCGAGAACGGAGGGAGCAGAGGTGCCTGCCGTGACCCGTGAGCGAGTGGGTCATTAAACCGCTCATTTACTCGTGGCGAGAGGTACGAAAGCGTTCAAAGATTGTGAAAAGAGATGTGTAGCTCATGCGTTTGCGCATGTTCTATACATTTTCTCACGTCCGGAACATATCACTGCTCTTCGTTTGCGGTCACCAAGTTCCGAAGTCTCGGCACTTATTTCCTTACCTACGACAACTTTTATTTTCCTCTTGCTGTCTCTCATGATGGCTTCTACTCCCCTTCGCATACGGAGGTCGATTGCGAAGCTCTTTTACCTCCTCCATTCCTTCGACTAGGTTATCTTCAGAAATCTAAAAGATCCCGCTGCTTGAACGATCCGAACCTCTGTTTTCCGATTCCACCTTCGAGCATTGCTTTCAAACCCTACGTAGATACTCGAATACGAACCGAAACGTTCCTCTCGATCATCATTGACGTCGATCGTACTGCCGAGCTCATGCCTCGATTTTTCTTCCGTAACTGAAGTGGAAAGTGTATGCATTTGTGATGGATCCCGATTCCTGTACGCTGTAAAGCGATCATTAATTCCAAGAACTAGCTTACTTTCCCCATCTTATAGGAAATCATCTTTCTTTTTACCTGCCTTGATCGATGGTAGTGTCACACTGATCCTTCATGCGGTTAGAGGGCCCAAGTTCTTGGCCACGTGCCTCATGCATATGGTATGAAAGTTGTGCCACCACAAACCCTTGGTGCTGGTCATGCATTATCAAGATAAAGAGATTGATGCAACTATGTACGAGAGGATTGGACGCAGTCGTACCACAGAAGGTTGACAATATATGTGTATGAAGTCCCAACTCTCTCTAGACATGAATCTTACATGAAATGTAGGATGTAGGATTGCCTCCATCCTATTCCCTAGGAGACTCGTCAATAGAAATGTTGCATACTTGGTACGAACGCGGAAGCAGAAGTTTCTCAAGGAATCAAATCATGAGATGGACAAACTCAGTCTCCTAGTCGGTCCGAATCTCTCTATGTCTATGCTGGCTCGTAATAATTGCCTTCCTTTTGTTTGTAAAGTTTCCAATGATGGTCAAAATGAAATAAATTAGCGGAGCAAGTGAAGACCTAAAGTCATGAGCCATTCCAAAAGGAATTGTGAAAGAGTAAGGCCTCAACCAAAAACAAAGGTGGAGCAGCAGAGTTGGATGCTCGAAGGAAAAGAAAACTACTAGAAAATGATAAAAGTGTGATATAGAACCAATCAACTCAACCTGATTCTATAACACTAGAAATGTGGCTGAAACTTAGGAACATAACATATAGGTGCCACAAGGCGTTAGTTTTTTCGTGAGAATAGTTGCTCTCGTACGCTTCGAGTAGCTGGACAGTTGCCCAACAGCAAGAGCTTAGAAGATTGACTGTGGTTTGGAATGGGGTCAATCGGCTCTAGGACTTTAAATATTTGTTTGCATTCTCGGGTGTGATGTTGTCAATGGGAGTTTTGATCACAATCCGTTGCTTCTTAAATAAAAACAGACCTCGAAACACTTTCCATCTTTCCTATCAAGCAACAAAAACGGTTAAAGTTACAGCAACACGCGAAAAGTGAGAGATATCTCATATTTAATCGTCAAAGCTTTCAAACAGAAGAGTGTTTGCCTTTGAACTCAAGTCTTGTGGTCCACCTTGTCTTTTTGAGATCTGAACGTCCAAGTTCTCTTCCCAAAGGTTCCTGTTTCCTACCTTGTGTCAACATAAGTGCTTTGACCATCATCACCAGGCTGAAGAGATATGCTTGAAAAAAAATCTCACATACACTTTTCTCGTCATTAGGCATCACCAAAAGTTGAGCCAACCACATTTGTTCGCTTCATTCTTTCGAGGTTGTTGACTCGAGCTATCAGACACTCTTCTGTATGTCTTATCTGCGCATTACTGCCGATGCATCCCACGATAACGAGGGCATGGGTGCATGGCAGCCTAGGCACTCTGATCTAAACTCCAACAAAACAAACAACGAGGACATGCCCAAAATTGTAAACTAATTCACAACTCGATCCACAATTTTGGTCGTGGTCTGCCAGTCCAAAAATATTCAATGAGGCCACTTCTGTTCGTCCCATTCTCCCCGGCGAGCAAGAGTCTACGGACCTTTTGACCGAACCGCCATCTCTCTCCACATTTGGAAGTCCCCCGGCTTTATTTGGGGTCAGCTTAACCAATTGGTTAAGCTGCTATTCAGACACTAACCTGCCTGCCTCCAATGTTTAGGGGTCCTCTACTACAGCTTCTACACGCTCAGTGGTCACTACTTTCCTCGGATCCTCGCCTTTAGACAGAAGCCTCGAAGATGGTGAGTGGCCAAATTTAGAGAAAGGACAGACTTTAAGGAAGGACATCATACGCTGTGCTGCCGTATCATCACCATCTACGCACTAGGTTGCCAGATGGACGCGGTTCGGAGGAGGATAATCGCGATGCGCTGGCTCTCTCGCGCGTGACGTGGCGGAGATGACGTGGTGCGTCTCTGAATCGGAGTTCTGCAAGACATGAAGCATGGCGGTGCTTCATGTTCCCGTCACAATCTTCTCCGCTGCACGACGATGCGGAACCAGAGAAATCTGTTGGCTCCGTTCCAGCTGACGAGCATACGACGAGCGATTTATTCCGCCGTGCGAACCTCAGCGACGTGATTCTGGCAGGGAAGACAAAAGCCCTGCACTGAGTTTCTGGTAATGATTCAGCGTTGAAAACCGACGAAAAGTTTTCCCAATTCGTCCGCACCGAAACAAAGAGGGAAAACTTGGATCGACCATCGATCTTAGTTTGAATCCGATGTCTCGGACTCCGAAGAAGCTTTCTTAACTTTGCCCGTATCGTGTTGACTCTACGGCATTTAGTACAGATACGTCGTCTTCTCAGCAGATTTGATCTGATATTTGATCTTCGTCTGTTTTCTCTTGCTCCTCTTTTTTCTTTTCTTTTCTTTTCTTTTCTTTTAGTTCGAGGGTTATTCGTGGAGAATATTGCATATTGCCTGTCATAAGCAGGGGACAAACATAAATGATTGTCTGAACCCTATAACTTCAACGCTGCAACGTTGACAGATTGCCAGCCAGGTATTTTGTATGACATTCTGGAGAATTGATGAGTGCGTGAAGAGAATCTTGTTATCTTTGGTGATGGAAGAAGGATAAGTATCAAAATTAGCGAAGGATAACAATAATTTTCGTGTGATGCTTTCACTTGTTAGAGAAATGCTTGAAAATGGTGAGCCAGGTTAGGCTGAAAAGGCCGGTGCTGTTCAGATCTGAGTAGAACTAAGCCTTTTATTCGATGGGGCTTGCCAGCCGCCGGTGTGCACGCCGGCCACGCTCCTTGTTGCGCCACTTCGCGACACTCCATTCGCGCTGAACACGGTGCCTCGAAACTTACAACTTCCAGCGGAAAAAGTTCGGCCCCTCGGAAGCAAGTCCTCGATGGATCGTCCGAGACGTTCCACCATCTCTCAAATCAGTATTTGCATCGTTTGCATTTTCTGAAATTCTTAGCCAAAACGCTTGTCAAGCATCCCGAAGACGGAAGCTTGGAGGCATCAAGCCCGACCCCTCAGAGCAAACAAAACATTCTATCCCATAACAGTGAAAACCACTTTTCGTCCTTGAGGAGATTCCTTTAGCTCCTCTGGGCCCTTTTATCTCAATCCTCCCGTCATCCACGCAGTATGTCAACATCTGCAAACTTGGACAGTAATTCCATCTTCCGAGACATAGTGAAAGTTGCTTTGGACCCGGCCCTCCTTCCTTCGATCCGCAATGACGTCCAATGGGGAGGGAGAGAAAGTTAAAAATGCATAACCGACCCCAAAAGTTAGTGATCATCTTTTGCAGTAAGCCATTGCATTGAAAGGCATCCCTCTTCGAATTGCATCGCTTTCTCTGTGGGTCAAAGGAAAGACTTGTTCAAGGCGTCGGCATGAAATGCGAATGAGGTTTCTTTAAGAGACAAAAGGTTCATCAGCAGGGCACGCAATGCATGTCATCCGCCTCCAGAATATCGCCTTTACCGCCCAAACTTTCCAAAGCAGAAGTGCAGTCTATACAAGAGCCTAGGGCCTTTATGGTCCTCAATGTCCTCTGCTAATAGTAAGTTTAGTAACCGAATTCCATTTATATGTTGAAATGTTGCTGAGCTCCCTTATCTATCACACATGTGAGCAGCGATCAGAGGAACCTACTGTCCAGATTCTGATCGGAAGCAGAAAATACTTCCAACGGAGAGTCCCCTAATAATGCAAGGGATGGTCAAAGGTGGCCGTCGCTGCAAGTCTCACATTCCGATTCAGTGACATTTCCTTCTCTTGGAAGGTCACCTGTCACAGAGGCCGGTACATACAAATGAGACGGGCGGGTACATGGAGGTAGAGGTGTTGTGGAAGCTTTAGACCATTCTTACTGAAGCTCAGTGTGTTTATGACGTGCTACTACTGCTGCTGCTGCGCCTCCGTGTACTTTCATCTCACCATTTTAATATACTTTATGGTCTCCTGTCGTCCGATAAATTACCATTAACCCTTGTCAAATCTTCTCCAGAACCCTACACTACAGTGCCTGTAAGTTCACATGTCACCTAACTGTTTCTACTTTGCATATGTGCAGGAGTTTCAATGGATCACAGTGCTGTCAACAGAAAGTCCTTCGACGACTCCCTTTCAACTGGACTGTACCACAATCCTGACTGCAGATCCTAACTGGTTCTGATGGTTTGGTAGAAAACCGGTACTTACACCAGCCTCGTTGACAATAGAGCCTACCTTCATGAAGCCATCCATATCTATGTATTCCGATTCTCCCCATCTCCTGACGCTGTTACCGCCATAACTTACTCCTCGTCGTCCAAATCTGTGTAACAAACTTCTGTGATTGGCAAATGATCCGGAGAAAGCTCCCAGTTGAACGATAAAGCTTTTGATTTAGTGTATGTGTATTTAGCCAATGAGCCTCAAAGTGTGATACTTCATGTGGTTTCAGCACCGACGAAAACATGGGGTTGTACGAGGGTGCTCCTCGTCCCTCTTCTGTTGTGGACGGCTGTCCTTTGGACACACAAGTTTGATTCGTAGCAACGCCCTGGCTGCAGAATGGAACTTGAGGAGGAGAGTACTTTACCAAGGTATTATGAGACTCCATGTGAAAACTCATCTCTTTACTTTTGGAGACCACCGGGTCACTTCTCTCTCTACTCATTTTCAGTGATGGATTGGAGGGATTCAGCCTTGTTATATACGGTCTCATCAAAAAAACTTCAAAGGAAACTTGCACGGAGTATTCGCGGAAGCAAAGTGGCTGACTTATGTTTTTGTAAATCCGTCACAACATGCTCTACAGATGTTCTTTAAATGTAAATATCCATTTCATTCTCTTTTTCCATAAAAATTATGCCCTGTTTAGAAGGTTAAAAACGCCATATTGGTGCTGATTGGTGGTTAATTGATAGAAAGAAACTAATTGTGATTCTATCTATTATTCCTTCATCAGAAACATGTGTGTGTATGTGCTTGTGTTGATATCAATGCTTGACGTTTCAAGTTCTCATATAAGAGGTCAACCTTGCGTGAGGAGGGAGAGCCGTCTACTTTTTTTCTCATCATGGAATTCATTAATTTTAATGAGTTCTATGTTCATAATAAAATCATCCATGAACCAGAATGAGCAAGGACCTTTTTACTCTCATGCAAATCATTTGTAATTCTCAGGTCAATCCTTGTCAAACACTTTCATAGACCAGGAAGAGCAACATTATCTCTACGGAAATCGCACACCGCTTTAGACCAGATTATCCACATTTTGTACATCAAAGGTATTTGCCAAAAAAATAGATGACTCAATGTGTACGTATAGATTTTCTCTTCTATAAGTTGCTGACTTATGCCTGCAACAATAGATTATTTTCCTATTATCTCCTGCAGAGTCAACTAACACATGGTGACTGTTTGTTGGTTACGAGTAATAACAAACATACACTAACCAAGAAATTTATAATTATAATTTTTTTAAACTGAGTTATAGAGTTACCGTAACACGTCATATTAAGTGCACTTACAGTAAGAAAAGATAAATTTATGAAGTGCACACATAGTAAGAAAAGATAAACTTTGCAACAGGCTATATTACCTTTTAACTCTCTAAACATCTACTTTCAAGATGTCTTTATTTCCTCACTAAGATCTAAAAATAAGTATCTGGAATAATAGCTACCAATGAAGTTCTTGTTTTTCATCTCCGTAAATCACTACAGATTACATAATACTTTGAACTCATGGAGAAAAAATATGAATTCACCATAATTTGTATCAGGAATGGATAAGAGGTGGGTGATGCTCTTATGCCTTGGAAAAATAAGGAGAAGGTAAAATCAGAAGAATCCATCGGCAGCCAGCTACAGTACTCGAAGAAAGTCATGGATCTAAAATGGTGAGCTCAAATTCTACCATTATCCATCGAAGATGAGTAGATTGTACGCGCAGCCTGTGCATCAATCCAAAGCTCTAACTTGAGCATCTTCTATTACAGTCCTGAGAACAAATAATTAAATTGACAACTCACCTCATACCATAGAAGTAATATAATCAGGATTTTGTGTTGGTCTCACCGATTTGCATAGAGAGATGTATGACAAGGTGAGAAGAAAGTTTAGAGATTCTAGAGATTTGTTATCTTAAAAATGCAAGTTCTCAGGTTTTGTTGACAAGGTTTCAACATTACACTCATCAATAAATATACAATCTCTTACAACTCTTTCAATTTTCATCTCACCTCCTACTACATCTACATCAATGAAGTTAGGCTTGTCTTGATTGTCATTAATCTACATCTTCATTACTCACATGTGAAATTGATATTTATCTACTTATCTTCATCTCTATTTTACATGTTGGAAAAATATGTAAACTAATGTACATTTAAGATGCAATCACTTGTTGATCATTTTAGAAAATTAAATTACAAGTATTAATGATACTAAGAGTTGTTTGTATTGGTAAGAGTGGGCTGACATGGATGAAAAATTGGTTGCATAAGAGCCTGATCACATGTATATTTTGTTTGAAAAAAATAATATTATTTAGTCATATTTTATCATTTATAATTGTTCGAGTGACTCATCTGTAATCTGCAATATCTGCTCTTCTAGATAGTTGGCAAGTCGTATGAAATAAATCAACAAATCTAAGTATAAGGGTATGCAAAAGGCTTTATTTTTTTCTTTTATATAGATCAATCTAATAATTTGTGATATTATATCATATTATGCATAAAATCTATTATTATTTTATAAAATTTTTGATTTCTTGGCTATAGAATTTATTATTAAGTTTGAATGATTTATTTCTTAGTATATTTTGATTGCCTTTAGTGTTCAGTAAAATAATTTTATTATGAATAAAATCCTAGATCAAATACTCATACAATCAGTTATTTAGCATTTGAAGCAATATTGGATTTCTAAAATATGCATCAAAGATCTCTAAAATGTGCGTGGAATTGAAGTGATTCAAATTCTAGTTTTAAGATATCATCATTAATTGTAATAATAAAATATATGTTCTCGGGTGGTTTTTTTTCAAATACAAATTATTCCATCTTTGTGATAATGTTATTTTCACCGTCGCTATCACAACGGTCATTTACATTCTGCTCCCATTGCAAAATCAACCAACATTTTCCTTCTAAATAAAAACAAAGAAAACCTTGACTCCCAAACCTTAATCAAATCTCTTTTTATTCGAGTTTGGTTTCATCTTCAAGTTTAATTTGCTATTACAATCTCTTCTTATTCTGTTGTCACATCCTCCTCTACATTCATCATCTCAACAATCTTTGTCCTTTGCTGTCCGTGTTCTCCTTCTTCATCTTCTTTTTCTCTTTGCAACTTTTCTCTCTTGCCTCGTGTTGCCTTGTGTTTGTTTAATCATCGCTGCATTGCCTACTTTCAAATCACCACTATTGCGCTTGTTTCTGGCTCTACTATGATTGAATGCCATACACAAAATTGAGAAACCTCCCGTGCGCTGGAGATATCCAAGGTATACACACTGCGCATTTCTTTTGTTAGTGTAGATGATTAAAATTATAATTCAATCATATTGCCTTATGAAAATGTTACATTTGATTATAAGTTACAGCCTTAGCGTGTTAGACTTTTATTTTTTTTAATGGATGTAGCATGATGACATTAAATTTCAAGCATAATTTTACATGTATGATGAATTTTTTTTTTCATCATAAATTCAACAACATTATCTTGTTAGTCATGTGTTGCAAAAGTTTAGGGTTCAGGGAGTCATGATTTTGTAATTAACATCTTAAAAAATTTGCATGAAATTTTCGAATTTGATATTCAATCGCAACAAATCAAGAATACACATAAAAGATTACACATATTTATATTCAATAATTAATTTTAAAATATTTCTTTTAGAAAAAATTGAAGGATTGAAATCGAGCATGTGTTTATTACACAGACAAATTTTAGCAAAAATATAACAATATATGATTATTTTTACATAAGATTAATAGATCATGTCTCGATATGACATGTAAATGTAGACATATTCTTCATCATACAAACGAAGCTTTTTTTCCTATGAAATAAAGTGATTGACAAGGATGATTTGTCGAAGGTAATTTTTGTTGATAAAATTTTTTTTAATTCAAAAATAATAAATAATGAATCAAATGTAGTATTATATATGTTTTTCCAGCGTAGTATTACATGTTTTCAAACATATTCAACAAATTTCTAATATTTTTATCAAAAAAATCAACTATATGAGATTTATTTTAATACTATAGAATTGCATGATATTATTATATGGAAAAAAATCAGTTCAATAATTTTTTATTAAAATATTGAGTAGAATTTCTTATCATATTCATTAATATGATTTTATAGTTACTTTCGTCATTAAATATTATTATTTTTGGTGCTAGCTAAATTAAAGATAAAATTTAACTCTTATTAGCAATGAAAAATAAATGAATACAAATTTATTTCATAATAAAAAATTATTTTTATAAATATTTTGCTTCTTTACTATGTAGGTATTTGATGTTTGAGAATAATTGTGGGCTTTGAAAAACATATTATTATTATTTAAATGCATTGTATTATTTCATACAATGCATTTACTACAAAAAAAAATATTATATTTTTTGAAGCTCAATCATAAGACATAGAGCAAAATTTTCTGATTGATCTTTATTTCATTCATAAAAACAAAAGTCTATATATTTGCGTGTGACTTCAATTAGATTGGAAGTAGATTGTAATTGGTTTGATTAAAAAATAACAAACCGTCTTACACTAAGTTAATGATTAATTTATTCATACAACAACAGATATGAATTCGAATGAAAATCATTGTGGAACAACAAACCATTTTACAAAAGTTTTAAAAAATATATTTAACATTGTTTTCTAATCATCCATCAAATTCTAATGATATGATTTTAGTCTATCAATCATGTGATGTATTGAATTTCAAGCAAAAAATGTTGACTTGAGATGAAGAATGAAAAACAGTTTGCTTTGTATTATCTATGTATAAATTTAGGAAAGCTAGTAATAAAAATTTTACGTGCCCATAAACAAACATTTTTATTTATAGATATTTTTTGTGATTCATTTTATTGTGAATGTGTATTTAAGATGAATAATTTACTCAAGTTTGTGGTTCAACATTGTTATCTTGTATGATGATGTATTTGTTATAATACAATTATGATAGATTATAAAGAATTCGAATCCAAAAACTTAGTTCAGTTGAGCTTTGAAGATGAATAATTTGAATCTATTAAAGAAAATTGTAGATAGTGATCAAAATAAGTGAATGATCATATTGTGGCAATGGATCAAATATTCAAGTAAAATTTTACCAAATGTCTTATGATAGGTGCTTGAACTTTGAACACCACTATCATTGTGAAAATTACCTTTCTTGTTGATCTTTTTCAAAATTACGAGTTGCAAATGAAAGTGCTTGATATGAAAGATTTTGTATATAAGGCTGATGGATATTCTTATATATCTGGTACTGTGGAATCAGATTAAGTTATCATTTGTGGATTGAGAGGTGATTATATTCTTGTCAAATTTATCTAATAGTGTTGACACTTAAAAAAATGAATAGTTATCTGTCTAATAGTTAATAATAATACCATTGTTACTTGATGGAAAATCAACTCACTTCATATTATTTTTCGTTTTTGTGGATGTCAATGAATAGACCAAATGAAAAATTATGACTTTTTTCATTATGATATCATGGAAACATTCATATATATAAGTGAAGAAGCACTTATTTGGTTTTAAAAACTTAAAGTTTATATTCATATTCTGGAAAATCATTTAGACGAGACTATACTGATTTGATAGCTCAACCTGGTGAATATGGTAGCAAAGTATTTACTGAAAAATAAAGCTTTTGTTAAAATGAAGTATGTAAATAGATGATGTAGTTCACATATGAGACGATTTAGATTATGTGGGAGGTAAAATCAACATTTTTTTAAGTAAAGCTAGTATACTTCTTACCAAAATTCCTAGATCTAGTTGGCATTTTTTAACAGGAGAAAAGCTGGTAGCTTTATTCTACTTAACTTTAATAGTCATCAGGAAGGCTAGTTTTTTTTCAACAAAGATTCCTGCTCAGCTACGTATAGATTACAGGACTTGCTGAACTCTATGACTAGAGTTAAGGGGATTTGTAAGGTTAACTCATGTTCAAACATGGAAATCTAACAATGAAAGTAAATAAAGATATTTGAGAATCGATAATGAGGGCTATGTATAAGAGTCGTCAACTATAGGTGTAGAGTGCAATAGTCTTCTGGTTAAGTACGCACCCGTTTAGGTAGGCATCCTAAACGGGTAGGCATCCCGGTTAAGTACGCATTTTTTTGTGCACAAAATTAGGGTTTAACCCATGACATGTCGTTCATTTGGTTTATGGTAAAAAATTGTTACTCCTCCCAATGGTTGTCTTATATCTGATTAGAAGCGTGAACCTCTAGTGACTGATATATACTTGTTTAACATTAGAGACAAACTCTCATAGTAGAGAAAAAAGTAAGCCACTATCTCAAAAAGAAGAAGAGATTATATCATTTTTTTGAGGTTTTAGATTATATTGGGCTATAACAACTAACGTTGCTAGAGTCCATGATAATCACTCTCCTAGAAGCAACACTTTTTACAACTCACTTGGCAATTGAATATGACTTAGCAATTACAAATATGTGCTAGAGTACATAAATGAAAAAAGTTAACTCAATGCAATATTTAATTATTTGGCGGTGTCAATAGATGTTAGAAGAGTGAGATTACAAAATATTCTCTTTAAATTCATCATACATTAACTCAATTTAGCTTTGTGATTTGTTCAGTTTGTCTCATCTTCATGATCAAGTCACTTGCAAGTTGGAGCTCTTCCAATGGAATCATGATTTTGCTTAGTTTCTTTATGATATCAAATAGCGCCTAGTCATTTAGGAGTGTTCATATAAGGTTCTTTTAACATTACAATCAAATCAAACTATTAGGAAGTCAATTTTGTTAAGTACGCACAACACTAACGGGTTCAAAGTGCGTACTTAACCGGGAGACTACTGGACTTACTATGAACACACGTACCTTGTACATGATGACCTCTTTCATGCGCGTGGATGTAAGTTATTGGTGTACCATGCTAAACGTGTGTTCGTGTTTCATGTTATGTGTGTTGCATTGTCGATAATATTGCAAAAATCAAGCGGTGTGTGCAAGAGTAATTGATTCATGGAGACAGTAGAGGAAATCATCATTACCAAAAATTTATCCTCATCAAAAAAATCAGCGAATTCATCATTGTACTCTGGTTGAGGTTCCATTTCATTTTGCAAGCCTTGTGCTCAGGGACGGAGTTGTTTCCAAGCTACTTTGCTGGAGTGCAAGCACTGACCATCACCGATGAGTCGGTGGTGATGGTGGTCGAAGGTCCATACGCCAGGACGCGGCTGAAAGAGTTCAAAGAATTATTAAATTCTCGGTAAAATGTTCACACATGTCTTCATAGTATTGACCCTCCTCCTAAAAAGTGGTGACGACCTTCATATACATAACAAGAGATCATACTTATTCATTTGATCAATCAAGAGAGAATTTCTTCTCAAGGTTTAATCGCAACAATCCTTTCCTTCGTTCGAGCGTGAAATTGTAATTCGTAAATCAGACGAAAGAGACGGGATCGCTGTTGTCACGAAAACAGTTGTGAAGACAATGGTACCGCCACGAGCTTCTGTTGCCTTGTCGTGCCAGGTTTTCTGGTGCAATGTGTGGCGTTGGTTGCCCTCGGTGACGATTGCATGGATGGTAATGCGCAGAAGTGTACGCCCGAGGATTGCAGAGTGAGACATAAACTCGGGCCGGAATGAGGAGAATGCTGCTGCAAGGGGGTGGGGCAATTTGGGAAAGTTATGCGAAGATGGTGCCATGAAGGAAGGGAGGAAGCTTTGGAATCAAGAGCTGATTCATTTGTTTGCAAGTGATTTTCTTTCTTCCCGATCACGTCAAGTGACCCAGAGAGATGATTATCAGCAGGCCTATCCTATCCTGATGCTCAGCTCATGGACCTGAATCTGTGATCGGGTATTGCCCAATCAGACTTGGAAGAGGCTCGATGTGCACATTTTCTCTCGGTGAAATGAACATATTGGCGACGACCCAGGTCATCAAAATAATCTTACGGAAAAAACGAATCAATCATTTATTTTGGCCCCGAGTACCAAATAGGGGGAAATTAGTCGACAATTAGGCGCCAAGGACCCAATGACCTTCCTATCACTTTGAAAAATTACTGTTTGTGGGTTCGGCGATGAGCAAGCTTTTTCAAGAAGATCTTTTCATCGAGCTCAAGGGTAAACTAGTTCCCCGGAGATTTGACAGCAATGACCATCGAAAAACATAAGTACAATGTACCGCTCGCCATGGAAAGCATCATGAGATACCTTGAAGTTTGGCCTTCATGTGGTATAATCGCTCCATGGCAGGATCAATTACTCACTGCTCAATCTTCTGCATTATCCTCATTACCATCATCTTCAAGATCAATGGCAACCGTTAGCTCCGACAATGCAAGCCTAATAACAGACCATTCGTTGTTGAAGAGGCGCAAGCATGGTGGAGATAGGGGATCTCAGCAATGTGTGCCACTTCACAACACCAGGAAAACTGATCCAAAAGAGAACTCAAAGCAACGGTAGATTAAAAAACTAGATGAATCGGCTTTGGAAGATATTAGGTTAACGTGAATAAACATGAAGACGCATTATGGAGGAACTGAATGGGAGCAAGGGAGAGGATTGTGTTGGGCTTGATGCAATAAGGATGATTAGATTTTGTCATTCGGACTATACTTCCTATTGGTGTGAGTCGCCTCACAAGGTTGAGAAAGGTGTTGAAGGAAGTGTATGATACTCTACATACCCGCCGGAAGCCTCAAGTTACTAAACACGTTCTCAACGCTGACGATTTGCAAGCCTTCATTGAAGACTGCCAAACGTGGGAACTAGAGGACGGATTTGTACACCGTCGGCCTCAGCAGTATTTGATAGATTAGAATGTCACTTGGTTTTTACTCCGGACGCGATATTTGGAGAAGATGAAGAGCATGAATCAAAGTGTGATTATTTTCAATTGCTAGATCCAGTACCGCAATATTCATGCTATTGGAATGCGCTTGTTGAGAATCGCTGAGTACGTGTTTGATGCATGTGTTCAAATTGAAATTAAGTTGTATAGAGACAATCTCACCGATGTTGAGAGCGAACATTTACTTCTCGAGAAGAAATGCATCTATCCGTTGCTATTAGAGATTTAATGTCAAAGTTCGTGAAGGATTATGTCGATAGACATGCACCACCACAATCAGTGCCTAAGATGATTTTCGGCAATTTGTATGAAGATACGCCTGATGAAACTTCGATTGAACATAAGATTCCGTCTGAGATGCACTTCCATATTGAATATTTGGGTGGCATTTTTGACCTTACAATTTATGGGCATTTTTTACCATTGGCAGATTACTTCAATTCTAATATGATGATGCAGAATTTCATTATAAGTGAACTCACCAACAATGTGAACAACGTTATTATTTAGTACGAACGTGTCAAGGAAAATATGCTTAAGCTTTATGCAGCCTTCGCCTTCTCTATTGTCTCCAACTATGATAGCAAGGACGCTCCCCGAAGATCTTGTTTTAAATACTTGATAACTATGTCGGACAAAACAAATCCAAGGAATTATTCATGTTTTACGTGATGGCGTCATTGCCTTTCTATAACAAGTTCGGCAACTGCGGCACAGCCCTTGCCCGAGCCCTTCCTTTCTCATCAATCTTGTTTTTTTTTTTTACTAAAAACTTGAAGATATGAATGAAACCTATGGACCACATGGAGACGATTCGCACTGTTTTGGATTCAATCAGATTATCATTCGCAAAGATCTCTCGGCTTTTTGCGAGACCTGGGGTTCTTGGGTGACCCGGGTCGCCACCAATAGGTCCAAAATGAACAGTCGTACGAGCGAGCTCCATGAGGAAGGGAAGGCTCGACCTGTTCTCATGCTCGCTCTGAAGAGGGAGAGCTCCGAGTTTCCGAAAAGGGCGAGCATATTCCATCTCGCCTTCACTGCACTTCACTGCGTGATGGGGGTGCAAGAAAGAAGGAAAGAGAGGAAGAAATGCTTGAAGTTGTACTTTTGTGGCATCGAGGGATTTGATATTTGGGCATAAATGGAGTTTAGCAAATCCCCAGATGCATCTTTACGCCTCGAGACAAGGCTTGCATTGTGCGACAAGCAAGCGAGCCAGCGTCCGTCATGTTCGTCTATAGTCTTATCCCATAAGGGGGATTGTGAACACAAGGGGAGCACTTTTGTTGGGAATGTTGCAGTTTCATCAATTCCCATCGCCCGGCTCTATGATTCGCGCGAGCAGTGCAGTGTGACTCGGTCAACTGGTAACATATTTCCAGGCGGTTGGTGGATGCTAATGATGATTCTTACCACCGCCCTCCCCCTCGCCTTAGCCCCCGCACAAAGCCTGGGAGCAGGACGATGGACAATGAATGCCGGGCGACGGTCGAGTTGAATTCGATTCAAAAAAGGCGCAATGCGTTGAGGGACGAGGCATGCGCTAGCCCTACCAAAGTGCCTGCAAATCGACTCGAGCTCGTATGATCGACGACTCGAATCGGCAATCGGAATCATTGACAATGCCCAGGTCGTCTCATAAACACCCATGGATCCGCTGTGGCCCAAGCTTACTCTGTGAATGCTTCACAGAAGCGCTTCGCCATGTCCAAGGTTACATGCAGTTGACATCGTTCCCGATGACGTCAATGAGTTCCCTCATTCGTATGTAACGAGGTTAACGTGAGTTCGTTAATCATTGAGAGCGAAGTCTAGCGTGGCGTGTTCAGAAGCACCTCCTTTTCAATGCCTCGTGTAAAATCTCAACAGTACCGCGCCTGTGGTTACAAACATTCTGCACCCACGATGCACTGGCCTTGTTATGAGAGCTGGGCACACCGCGAGCAAAGCACTCGAAGCTCGACGATGTCTGTGTGCCCAAATCGGTGCAAACAGTTGGCTATGGCAGGTGCCAACACATGTTCAGCAACCACCCACTCACTTCGAGGTACACATGCTTTCCGGAGTCAAAATTAGGCGGTGGTTCGTTTCTTACTCCACGACTGTGCAGGTAATCGAGATTTACAGTTCAGCAGCGACGATGATGACTGGAGCTTGGAGGATACAAAAGCAAGGCTCCGAGGCAGGGGCAAGGGCAAGGGCTGTGCCGCAGTAAGGATCATGAGTAAATCCTTGCATTCGATTAATCATCACAGTGGAGTGATAGTGAGATCGGCGACAGTAGAGTACTGGAGTGGAAGATCACGTCCACTCATTTAATGCTCTGGTAGGCTCATCAGACATGACCTCCGATGCCATTTCCGCACTACTTCTGCTGCTGCAGCTTCACTCAAAGCCTGTCTTATCTTCTCTCGATGTTGTTCCGGCTCGAAGCGGCTTCCTTCCCTCCCTCCCTCCCTCTGATCTGCCATTTCCATTACACAACGCGGAATCTCACGTTCGAAACCCCCTTTTGATCGTGCCCTGTTGCATGCCACTGGTCGAATAGGCTCGTGATCATCATCAAGTGCTATCTATGACAACTCTCTCTCCACACAGACCTCTAGGGCCTTCGTTCTCTATTTAGACCACTCGAGTGCGATCGCCCCCATTCAAAGCTTCCATACTGTCATAGCCCACCCACCGAACCTTGTGGAATTTGTGGTCATTCGTTGTGGAATCAGGGCTCCTTTCTTTCTTACGCTACATGATTTCCTCTTCTCCCACAGCAAGCCAAGCCTTGCCTTGCCGTAGAGCTCCGAGAAGTATCTCCAGCTCATTTCAATACTGTGTACAATTCCAGACTACCGTAGAGGAAAAAGAAGAAGTCCTGGATCTGATCGACGATCTCGTACACACCTTTATCTACGTCGTACCCATAAGTGAGTTCCAGTTTGACCATGAAATGTAGATTATTCCAGGGTAAGTGATGAAAAGCCTGTTCGAGCCTGAAGACACTCATGCCGTCCGACTTACTCAGTGAGTGAGTGCCTTGTTGTCCAGTAAGACATCGGTTGCTTCCTCCTCTTGCAACCAAAGAGGTGCATGTGCTTTCTCTGTACCTACGGCCTTAGAGCTTGCTAAGATTATCAAAAAATTGAGGGTTACAGATAGTTATACAATCATGTACCAAACTTTGTCAGTTTTTCCTTTTAATTATTAGGAGACCATTCTCTCCGCGGTACTACACCAAATCTTCTTAAGACGTACTAAGTTTGTCTGCTGACACAGCTGGACAATTTCTCACTCTCCCATTGACATGTATATATAGCGGTTGACTCGAAGAAGATGGAACCTACACGAAAACCTCGTTCGTCAAAGTGGAAGGTGAAGCTCGACCCCTAGTACAAGTAGAAGCTTTTCTTAACTCAAATGGCAACTTCTGATCATAAAGATCTTGGCTCTTCATTACTGAAGACCAATGTACGGCGGTTAGCTTCCATTAAGAGAAGATCGAGGAGCGAAATCAGGTCACACTTAGGTCTGATATATGATATTTACAGCAGCTGCATATTAGACGACGAGAATAGGGTGGAGAAATGTATATTTCAATCCCATCATCCGGACGGACCACGGGTGTTTGGAACATTTGTGAACCGAGCCACGATTCATCTTTAGGTACAGTGTATTTCTTCCAACGCAAAGCAAGTCAACGATATTGAAGTGGAGGAAGGCCGAAAATGGCATCCAGGTCTTATCCATTTCAGAACCGTGAAGCAGGCATCAATCGTAAATGGATCACGACCTTGCTGACGGGATCTACGTAGTGTAATTGACGGAAGCTAAGCGTAGATGGCTATCAAAAACTAGGATTGGCGATTTCTCACACATGATAGAGATGATGTGATCCAGTTTCTTGCCTCGTCTTAACTCCTACCTCGCCAACTTTCAGAGTGCAGATCTTAGCTCGGCTAGACTGAGCATGTAGAATGATTTCGGTTTCAAAATTCCCCATGCATTAACTGCAGGAGAAGCCAATGTCCTGGTTTACTTCATTGATTCATACATACATGTACAGCACTCTACTTATAGCTCGTGAGGAATGCTCATGGCTCTCCAAGCCAGGAGTGAATAGATCTTCACTCCTGGCTTAGACCATAATGGGAACAGTGTTCACATCTTTCCGCGTACAGCGGTTGCTTTCAGCAATGACCTGAGCTTCATGGTCGGATTCTTTGGCGATAAGTTCGAACTCAATATAACATTCAAATCTCATGGTGACCTCCCTCCCTCCCTCCCTCCCTCTATCCCTTCTCCCTCCAATTGTGTGCATGTGTTAGTTCACTCGATCCATGGTTGTACTTTACGGATAGTCGGCTCAGAAAATCGAAGCTTGGGTCAGGTTTGTAAATTGATGATGCTCGGTCGTATGTATGTCAGTGAGAGTGGCGAGAACAGGACTTTGCTGCTCACCCCACTGTGTCGAGGTTGCGCAACAGTTGGCTCCACACGCTTCCAGATAAGGGTGCTAATATTGTTGGACTAGTGGAACGTATCCACCAGGCCACTTAAAGTATTTGCAAGCAGTACACTTCTGCAATCCGGTGAACGTTCTGTGTTACGTGTGGCTTCGATTGCACTGGTCGTTGGCAATGTTCTAGATTTAGTTTGGTACCCGAGTGATCAGACAATATGGTTGCAAGTGAATGGGTGGAAAAAAATTTTGCAAACGGTTGCATCTAGGATACATGATGGCATTGAGTACATGTTCACACATCGTTTGATGTTACGGTGCAGATCTAGTAGGTGACATAGTGCTTATAATAAATCACAATTCTATCAGGTTTTTAGTCACAATAGTTAAACCCTTTTCCTAATATATATTTGGGGAGAGAAGTAAGATTTGCAGTTATCAGTTGCTTTTTCTTGTGAAGAAACCTTGATAATCACTAGATTACAAAAAATAATAATGTCATGAACCTGAAATATTGAATTAGTTTTGGCTACAACGTACATCTACGAGAAGTCTCCCGGTGAGGTCGGATTTAACTTTAGTCTAATACAATGAAGATCCTGAGTTCGAAACTGGATGGGAGCAAGTAGATGACCAGGAAACAATAAATGGATTTTGTCCCACTAGAGGGCATACCTCGATGCGTAGATACTTGAATTCTACTGCCGTCTATTTCGAGTAATTCCGTATGATGTGTTCAAGGTCCCAGACGTAGAATGGTTCAGTTTTGAAAAGATGGCAATAATCTTTCCTCAGGGCTAACGGAAGCATCGCAATGTTCACATAGAAAGCAGAGTGCCACGTCGCTCCGATTTAATCTCCCTCCAACAAGGAGGCGGTAAAACACTATTACAAAGACTTTGCAGATTGAATTGAGTGGTTTGATTTAGCCATTTGGGCAACTAAAAATGTATCTTTCAGACATATGTTCATGGGTGTTCTATTATTTTAAAAAACCATTTGATTATAGTAGTTCTGATATCATCGGTTTCATTATGATACTGTAGATCTCTAGTCCTTGATTTCTGTTTAGCTTCATCCTTGTGAAGTTTTTTGGGTTGTCCATACCTATTTCATTCCACCCCGACTTTTCTCTTGATCTCTTTAGCCTATTATTTATTATTGAATCCAATAAACGGTCGTTGAGTCTTGTACATTTTTTATTTGTAATGGTACAACAACCAACATTGGTTATCACAAGTTTTAAAGTGTAATGAGTTCTCGGTAATCTCAAAAAATGAGATCAAATGATATCAATTTCACTCAGTAAAAGGTGCAATTAAATATAAATAAAATTTTGAAGCATTACATTTCAAATTGCTCAAACAGTTTCTCATTAATCAATCCTCTAACAATATAACATATCACTGATCACATTGTGATCATGATTGGTACAACTTTAACATTTGACAGTCAAAGTTTAAGGTGAATTTAGAGTAAATGCTTATAACAATAAAAGGATGTATGATGTAGACTTGAAGTTTTAAATTTTTCTGCAAAGTTCACTACCTTCTTGCTCAAATACTAAACACTCACCTGATCTAGATAAGACCATAAACAAAAGAAACATGATAAATTACTTCCACATATTTTCAAACTTTCACATATTAATGCAAAATGTACTTAAATAATGTTATACCTCTATATTTGAATCAAAAAAACGTTAGAAAAATTGAAGTGTCAAAAGATTATAATAATCTTTATAGGCCATCTTTTCAAGTTGCATTCAAAAATATCTTGTCAGCTAAAAATCACTTAGAGTCATATTTCTTCAAAGTTATTCTTTGTCAAAAATTTTATCTATGTAAATTAACATTATTTTCACAAAAGCAAGTGTCAAAAATAGATTTTGCACTGTCAAGTTTCTGCAAGAGAATTAGTAACTATTGTAGTGAAAGATAATACAAATGCATATGACGCAAGTACTGACAAGAGTACGTTGTTCACCCTTTTGGATTACGCCCACTGATGTATTGACCGACAACATGCAACAAAAGTGGTTGGTGTTTGTGAATCCTTCTTTTGGTCAATCCACCTTATTATCTACTGCCTTGACAGTATCTTGTGGTAGGACATCTACCACATGGTAATGGAAAGACTTATATCAAGTCGGTAAAAGGTTAAATCTAAAGATGATAAAAACATCAAGTTTTAGAAATGTGGCAAATCTGGTCACATGCGCAAAAAATGTCGTAGTAAGACAATTAGTGAATCCTCAGCAAGCGTGGTTAACTAAGGTTTTTGCTTAAACCCTTTGTTCATCCGTCCATGTTAGAAACAATGAATGGATTTTGGATTCAGCTTGCTCTTTTCACATTTATCAAGTTAAAGAGCTCTTTAGTTCTTACACTCCGTCATCTAGTACAATTTTTATGGAAAATGATCTGTCTTGCAAAATAGTGGGCATTGGAAGATTTAAATGTTTGAAGGGGTGATCCGTACCTTGATCAACATTTGACACATGACTAATATGTCTAAGAACTTAATCTCATTTGGAGAATTGAACTTGAAATCATTCTAATAGAGCAACGATAGTGGAATTTTAAGTGTGATAGATGGTTCTCACATTCTCATGAGGAGCTCAAGGCTGAAAAATCTATAAATCTTGGAGGCTACAACGATCTTTGGAGAGCCACATGTTACTAATTCTCCAAATTTGAATTTGAAGTTATGCCACAAATTTTCATTTGTGGCATAACCGATTGGTTCACATTAGTGAAAAGTATTTGGCCATTTTACACAATCAGAGCTATTGTCGGGGATGAAGCAATGCAAGTTTGAATTTGTGAGCATTATGTATTTGGCAAACAAACAAGAACTGCATTTGGCATTGGAGTGCATAGCTCACAAGATATTTGCAATTACATTCATTCTAATGTGTGTGAATCTTTTCCTACTCCATCACACTTTGGATAGGAAAACTACGTTGCCTTTGTGATGATTATTTGAGATTTGTGTGGATTTACTTCAAGCAACAAAAGTATGAGGCTTTTGAAATTCTCCAAAACTGGAAGGTTCTAGTTGAGAGCTAGATTGAAAAGAATGTGAGATTCTTGCGCAGAGATAACGGTGAGGAGTACAATTCAACAATGTTTCAGTTTATTGTAAAAGAGAGGTCATCACTCGCCATTTCACCACACCGTATACTTTGAAGCAAAATGATGTGTCGGAGAGACTCAATCGCACATCATTAGATTGCTTTCAATGTAGGTTGAGTCTTGTTGGTTTACCTCATATATTTTGGGTTAAAGCTGTGAATACCGCAACTTACTTGGTAAATCTATCCCTAATAGCTCTATCAAGTTCAAGATATCATTTGAATGGTAGTAGAAGCGATTAAGTGATTACTCTATGTTGAGAGTTTTTGGTTGTGATGCTTATGCTCTTACTCCAAAGTATAATAAGATTAAATCTGATTCAAAATCCAAGTAAAATGTGTTTTTCTTGGTTATCAAAGAGGAATAAAGATATATAAAGGATGTAAATGCTTGCAAACTCATTGTCAGTAGGAATGTTTCATTCAATGAATGTAGATCATTGAATGAAGGGAAAAAAGTGCAAACTCTCGTTATTGACAAAAGCAAGACTCTTGCTTCTGACATCGTTGAGGGGAAGATTGATATTGACAGCATTGATGATGAGCCATAAGGAAAGAATACACCTTTTATAGAGCAAGAGTAGCTGATTGCTGGTGAGCCAACACCAGAATCAACACCAACACAAATTGATCAAGCATAATCTTCATCAAGGCCATAATTACGGAGTGTAGCTGAATGTCAAGCTCCATCTAGGTATGACATTTGATTTGATTTTTCCCAGTTATTGATGATATTGAAGCTCTTGCTGAAGATTCATGTGACGCATTGATCAAGGAAGATGAAGATACATTTTTTTTTGAAGCTCTATCTTCTAGTGAGAAGCAAGAGTGAAATGCACCAATGCAGAAGAAGATGAAATCACTTCTAGGCAACAATCTCTGAAAACTTGTTAAGTTTTGTTTCAAAATAAAAGAGTGGTAGATTGTAAATAAATTTACAAGAAAAAGGATGTATCCGTGGATACAAATAAGAAAATTTTCAAGTCTAAATTGATAGCTAAGAAGTTTACACAACGCAAAGGTGTGAATTATAATGAAGTTTTTGCATCAATAATAAAGTACCCTACAATACAATTGTTATGTGCACTTGTGATTTTACATGATTTAGTTTTTCATCAGATAGACGTTGTCACAACTTTTCTCTATGGAATAATCAATGAAGTGATATTCATGCGGCAATTCCAATAAAAGAAATGGAAAGCATGATATGCACGTTGTTTAAATTGTTATAGGTTTTGCAGCAAAATTCCAGATAGTGGAATAAACGCTTTAATGACTTCATGCACTCACAAAAATTCTTACGAAGTGTATATGATTCTTGTATTTATTTGAAGAAGGCTTTAGATGCCGCATTTGGGCTTATATTCTTCATCTGTATGTTAATGACATGCTTATTACAGCTACCAGAAGACCAGATGTTGATAAATAGAAGTCTTAGTTGAGCTCAACCTTGAGCATGAAGGATCTAGGTCCAATCAAAAAGATTCTTAATATGTAGATATTTTTGGATCAAAAATCAAGGAAGCTCTGGTCATCTCAACACAAGAATGCATAGATATACTTGCCAAGTTCAACATGGGGAAGCTAAACCTGTGAATACTCTATTGGTCGTTCATTTTCTACTTTCAGCAACGCAATGTCCTACAGATGCTGTCAAATTCAGACAATGTGCATTGGAAAGCAATGAAGTAGATACCTATATATCTTTAGTGTTCTTCACAACATGGCTTACAATTTGATGTCAAAGCAATGAATGTCAAATCAATTGTGAGATATGTGGATGTTATCATGTGGAAGACTTGGACAAGAAAAATTAACAACTTAGTTTGTTTTCACTTTTACATATGGCTGCATTAGTTGGATATCTACTCTTCAAAAGTGCATATCGTTGTCATCCACGGAAGCTAAATACGTTGTTGCAGCAAAGGCAACAAAGGAAGCAATTTGTTTAACAAGCTAATCAATCAAATGCATTGCCTCAACAGGATGTCAATCTTCATTGTGATAGTCAGAGTGCGCCTCACCTAGTTGAGAATCAGATGATGAATAGTAGGGTTAGGCATATTGACATCATGTACAATTTTATCAAACAAACTGTGTCTAAAAATGCACTTAAGCTCATCAATATTGATGAAAAACAATAACTCGGTTGATGACATTCTCGGTGGTGGATGTAGCCTCATGTGGATGTGAATCACATATATTGATGTGTGATTCTTGTGGAATATTGTATGTATGAGTTTGTCTGAAGAACAAAGTGGAGTTGCAATAGGGCCAAGTAAAAGGACTTTAATAATAGGCAGCTAGGGAAAACATATTAGCAACTGGAGTATAAGTATTCATGTTCCAACTGACTTCAGCCTACAGAAATAGATGTTTACCCTAAAAATGAAGTTAACCACAACAATATTCTCCTTAATTTATGTTGAGGAAATAGTAACCTCTATAATTACTCTGCGGGAAGTTTTAGTAAGAAAAACCTAACACAATGTCCCTCTTTATCACTAGAGTTAATTAGAACTAATGGGAGAACATAGCCATAATGTGATAGAAAAACTAAATAGACTACTACAGTAAAACCTCCCTAAAGCGATGTTGCCTTAACTAATAACCTCTTTAAACTGCAAAATATTTTTTTATCCCAACCACATCTTCATAGTAGAACTGATAAACCTTTGTAATCTTCTATTTGATAAATTTGATTCGGTCTCACAACTTTTGTAGGATGATATATCCAAAACACGTGCTATTTAAACTTGCACAAAGTAGCTATGAATTCCCTTCTGTACCATCTAGCGAGTATCCCTAATCTTGTCCCTCGTTTGCTGTAAGGTTCTTATGAAGTGGTCCTTTGTATCTGTATGCTGCATCCAGAAGGTTTCGAGCGCCTGAATCATCCGTTGTACCTCAGCGGCCAAAATCAGAAGAAGCGCTTCACTGTCGTCTTCGTCCACAGTTGTAGTATTTGCCTCTGTGGGGAAGTGATCTTGAATGATCTTGTCTTGGTCCGATAGGTATTTGATCACCGTCTCATCCGGAAAATTGAGAAGATTTTGAATGTTCATTGGATTGTTGTAACCAAATTGTCGAATCTGTGATTCCTCATTTTTTATGATCATTTGCTGCCAAAGAAGGCGATTAAAGTACGGTTGATAGTAGACATTTAGGTACTGGATGATCCCAGCATCACAAGGCTGCAACATTGATGTGGTGTTTGATGGAAGGAATAATCTCTTTAACCTTGCATCAAACTTCACGCTCACCATCAAACTCGACTAATTATCTGCACAAAATTCAAACTGACAAATTGATGCCTACCACGTGTCTATTTACTCTTGATACATTGATGCCTACCTACTGCGATACATCTGAACACCAATAAACTCAACTAGTTTTTGACTTTTTAGTAAGATCATTTCAGAAAAACTTCTCAAATCAGCTCACACTATGTAACCACTTTCTGCAAGAGATATTAACAACTAGTGGCAGTGAATAGTAATATGAATGCACAGGACGCAAGTACACACGAGATAATATGATTCATCCTTTTGAACTACGTCCACGGTCCAAGTAAAAAGACTTTAATAAAACAAGTAGCATGGGAAAAGAGACTAGCGACTGGGATATAAGTACCCCAGTCCAATCGACTTCAGCCAATAGAATTAAAAAATAATTCCAAAAATGGAGTTAACTGCAACATAATTCACATCACAATACGTACATAAATATCATATATAAACATTAGCAATACAACATCACATTCTCGCAAAAAAAAACACATTCATAACTATACTGTAACCATCTTTAGTTAGTTAGAACTAAAGTAGAAGTTACTCCAAATATTGATGTAGATACTTTAGTGTGCACTAGTCATAGCTGCCACGTCAGCGATCCGCGCACTTGGTAGGCACACAGTGGATGTGTTGTTGACAGTGCCATGTCAGCAATCCGTGTGCTTGTAGGTAAGGATTGAGTGTGTTAGTTAGTGTGTTAGTTGGGTGCACCACGTCAGCGATCCTTGTGCTTGTTAGGGTTATCCGCCACGTCATTCATCCACTAGGAGTGGGATGGATGGTGGTGATTAGATCTTATCTCCTTGTACTTGTTGGTGAGAGCTATATAAGAGAGAGTATAACCATTGTTGTTATCTCTCATCTTCAGAGTTTACGTTTCTATCTTCGAGTGAGCTTCTCTCTAAACCCTAGTGTTACATATACCTTATTCAATAATTTATCATAAAAGAAGAAATACACAAATGAATACTTTTTTGTGTGATTCAAAGATTCAAATAATATTCATATTCAAGGTCGTTACTTTCACCTTGAAGGATTAAGCCATTTCAAGACAACACTAATTGCATAATGAATTTTAATAACCTATATACTTTCATACATGTGTCAAATTAATATTGTAAAAAAATTATATAATAATAGTAATAGTAATAATAATAATAAATAAAATATTTAGATTAAGCATAGTTCACTCAACAGATTTATGTATATTAATGACATTTAAAAATCATAGTAAAATAATGTATACTCAAATACAACTTATCAAAAAGTGTATGCTTCGATTAGCATTGTTTTGTTTATATATATAAGAAAGTTTATATAAAATAAATTTTTTCACAATATACACTTAATATATATGATGATTTAACGTACTAAAACATGAACTTTCACACGTGATGAGTTTAAATTCCATTTTATTAGATATGTATTTAATAAAATCTCTTCTATTCAACAAATTCATACTAGAATTTTACTCAAATTCTTTTTGTGATTTTTTCTACTTTAAATATATATATTTAGTAATAAATTTTGAATTCACATATCATTTTTATAAAAAAACCAAAATTTGTGTATGAAAAGTTATAATAAACTATCAATGCCAAAAAATGATTCATTATTTGAAAAAATTATGATTATTTAATTTGTAAATGCTGATGAATTTTACAAATTATATCCCACATTTTGCAATTCCAATTCATTAAGAAAAAAAATTTTATATATTTTTTGATAAATATCAAATAATCAAAAATTAATGATTTAATCTACAATATTTGAAAAAATTATCCCGAATTAATTTTTTAAAAAATAAGTTAATTTTTTAGTTCAACGAATATTTATCTAAAAATATTTTTTCAATTCCATGCAAAAAAAGTTTTTGTCTGCGAAAAAAGCTAACGGTACGTCATAGCTGTCCTAGTAAAAGCTATTCCCCACACAAAAATTTCAAATCCAAGAACTCACCGTTTTTTGACTCTTTTTTTTATCTATACTCCCCAATCAAAGTGCGCGCTAATGAAGTGTTAACTCAACTATAGTTAAACCAAAATAACTATTCATAATAAATTATATGTCTTATACATATTTTCTAAATAAATTTTTTTTTCAAATTTTATTTAGATTTTAATACTCAATTTATGAAATTTTCTTTAATTTTTTAATGAAAAAATTTACGAATAAATAAAAATTAATAAATAAAAAATCACTTTACAGAAAAACGTTAAATAGATTATCATTAAAAGAAAAAATAAGTTTTCAAATTTTGACTTATAAGATAAATATTCAAATTTTTTTTAATTTCTTTAAGAATTAAATATTGCAAATAATGATTCATCTTTTGAAAAATTATTATCTAGTTTAATTTTAGAATCAGTTAAAAAAATAAATTAAAATCAATTCCTGTTGATATTGAACGTGAAGCAAAAATTATAAGTCATGTGACTTTTGATATGTTGTCTTGAATCTAGATTTTCTTTTGAATATTAGTTTCTTATTGATGCAAACACAATTTTTTGATTATATATTTAAATTTTTAAATTTATTATAATTTTTTTATATATTTTAAAAATTTAGAATTTTTTTCAGATTATCGTGAAATGAATAAAAAATTTAAATTTTATTCCAAATCATTTTATAGTGGATACTGAAAGTTGAAGTTTGAAATTTTTTTCCCAAGATGCTGAGTTGATATCATTTTGCACATCACCCGAAGGCTCTCCCGGGGTGGCGTTAGTGCTCGGTGTGATTCAAACACGTTGCGTGGAGATGCTGATTTTGAGTCATCTCAGAGTAGCCATTCTAATCGAGGAGCTCAAATCCAAATTCATTCGTAGAATGGAAGACAAACTTGAGAATATTCTTTGGGACAGTGTCAGAACACGATATCGTTCAAAGCATTCAACTAGCAAGTCTCTCGCAAAAAACTCACTAATAAAAATTCGAGTGTTCGTTCGTAGGAGTAGTTTCCAAACGTGCTATTTATCGACAACAAATCCAAAGTACAATCAAAACGTCATGGAATTGAAACCTCACAAATGATCTCTATTTGAGATTGTATTCAAATAGTTTTCATAAAAACATTATTTTCACTAGATCTTTTGAAACCTAATTCTTTTACTTTTCATAAAGAAGAGAATCAAAGTAGAAAATCAAAACAAATTTTTTTACAAATAAAAAATGAATATTAGAAAATAAATTTATTATATAATAAAAATAAACAAATGTTTTTTTCTTTTGGTTTAATTGGTTTAACTGAATTATTAATGTGATTATATCAAAATTAATGTTATTTTATCAAAAAATATATTTTGAAACAGTATTCAAATGATTGTTAAAAAAGAGAAAAAAGTCATTTCTTTGTAATTCATAATCATTTTATTACATCCATTACTAGTGACGGTGCCTTAACGAGGGGTACATTGTTACCCTCAATGTACTAATATAGATTTATTTGCACGCGTCGGATAATCGAGATGTGAGTGAAAGCAAACCTATTTCGCAGTCATGATTGAAACATTCTATCTACATGATGCGGTTTGTTGTAGACTTTTTTTTGTACTGCTCTACAATTGTGAAACTGATTAGTAGATTGCAACAAGATTTTGAAAATAAATAATCTGTTTTAAATATTTTTTCCAATTAATAATTAGTAAACAGATATTAATAGATTTTTTTTTAACTTACATTCTTAAACCTCAACACTTTATTTTTCATAGTTGCTCAGTAAAACGTTGAGTACATCAAACACATTAAGAAATAAAATATAATCGGAATTATATATGTTTTTTAAAATCAAATAAATGTTGATAATATTTAATAATAAAATTTTATATTTAAAAAATTTCTTTATAATTCCACCTTTTCATAATATTTCAAAAAAGCCTAATACAGTGAGTTTGGAAAGTCATTAATTTTTATTTAATTTTCTTTTGAAAAAAATTTTGACCTAACTTTTTTACAATTCATTTAACTAATTTACTTTAAGTACATATTTATATTTTTCTCTGTTTGAGATTTAACTGATTTGAAATACTTCAGTTATTTGAGAAAGAATTAAGACATGGCTTATTATTGATATAGTATTAACTCGTCAAAAAGTAACTAAATGAAAATGAAAATGAGTTTTGAATTTCAAATGACATTGAACTTTTAACCATAAATTTATTGAATTTATTCTGTTTTGTAATTGTTCTGGATTTTTTCCTTCGTAGAAAATATATTTAAAAATTTGTTAGATATATTCTGTAAAAAGTTTTGTAATATTGATAATTATTATTATAAATATATTAAATATTTTTCAATAAACTTGTATTTTATATGATGGCCAAGTAACAAATCCAGTATATCTTCTCAAGTATAAATTTTATTTTATTTTTAATAAAAACAAAAAATAATAATATGATTTTTTATATAATTTTGCAATTTTTT
This sequence comes from Marchantia polymorpha subsp. ruderalis, assembly GCA_037833965.1. NCBI lineage: Eukaryota > Viridiplantae > Streptophyta > Marchantiopsida > Marchantiales > Marchantiaceae > Marchantia > Marchantia polymorpha. The sequence goes on from AP031357.1 coordinate 5,167,200, forward strand.
TTATTATATTGTAAAGAAAAATATAAAATTCGTGTTACAAATCAGAATTAAATGTACTATTACATGAAGGAAATCTCATATGTTGAATGGAAGAATGGTGTTTTCATCTGATTTATAGTTTGAGAGGCTGAATAAAATTTGTGTAAAACTCCCCATGTGGTATTACAAAAATCAAAGACTCGACCAATCACCATATGTATTTGAGACATATATAGGTCTGGTTAATTATTATAATTGTTGACAAATTTTACGCAGGTAATAATGGGCTAGATGCACAATTTAGCCCAAAAACTAGAGGGCATAATTATATGAGTAGATTAACTATACCCAGATCTGGCAGGTTGAAAGTTTATATTTAAGCACTTAGGCCCTTAGTGGATCAGGTACAATGCTTCTTTCGGCAAGTCGTCCGGATGCGGATTGTAGCAGATTTATGATCACCAACCAATTTTTTTTCTAGTGAGCCTTTCTTTGAGCTTGAAGTTACAGATTCTACAAATATTTTAAAATTCTTTTGGATATTCTGGACGTCAATCATAAGAGAGCTTGGTCATAAGAATTTTTAATTCCGCATGAAGTAAAGTATCATATGTTTAGATATAACGTATATTGACACCATGTCTGGTTGGTGTAGTTGGTCATCACGCTAGTCTCACACACTAGAGGTCCCCGGTTCGAGCCCGGGATCAGACATTCTTCTACGTCGTGCTACTTCAATGACGTCTCTCACCATCGCAAGGAGGTTTGTATGTGCTAGAATCGACATGAAAATTTGGCCGTTAAATATCTTGTGTGATGGCCAAGTTCATAGGTGTGGAAAATAGAAACAAGGTCAAGGATCGTAAAAGAAAATGGAGACCGGAAGACTCATTGACGCCTGATACAACAGATTCTAATATTCCGACCTATTCATGTAAAGAACAAACGTTTGTGTCGTCTGTGTACGTATGTACTCGCACCTTTAACTGACGCCTGGATCAATAAATCTGTGTTCTGGCTTCTCGCAAGGTGGCTTGACTATAATCTGACATGTTCTTCGGCGTATAAAATTTGACTTCAAACACCACATAACCATCTGATTGAGCTGTGGGACATCAATCCTGCAATCTCATCGACTGAGATACTTCGCAACGGTATTAGTTTGAAAGCATCTTCCAATGTCATGTTATCACACATAACATGCACTTGAGAATGGTTTCATGTTACGGGTGGTCGTAGTGAGTGGCATCTACGTTGCTGCTGAGTTTTGCTCCTGTTATGTTATCTGCTATGATTCATGCAAGGATGTTTGAGAGATGATTGAGGACATTTGATTTGTTTTCAAAAAAATTATAGAGCTCAATTTTAGTGCTCTCAAATCATAGTACTTTCTACTGTTAAGAAACTCTTTTTTAATTTATGATCAAACGACAATCTAGAAATTAAAATCAGCCCTTTTAATGATACACAGCTCCTATCCACGCATACCGTAAGAATAAATACCAGTGCACAACGTTGTTCGTGTGCATTAAGGTATGGTATTGGATAGGACCAGAGATAAAATGTCATAATCAGCATCTAGTCCAAAATCTTAAAAGTCCTCTAGGTGTTGGTAGTTCTCAATCTGACTTGAAGCTACTGAGCTAACTGCAAGGAGATGGTCCACTTTAGTGTTTACCAAACGTAGGACAAAAGAACATTGCAACCATCAAACTACGTCTCTTCAACTTTACATCTACGCCTTCTCTATGTATTCCTTGTAATTGTTCCTTAAAACGTACAAGTGTCAACGGTATGCATACCTTTGACCTCATTTACAAAAGATCTAATATTTATACAACACAAAGAAAATTTCAATCTACGACAAGGAGATTGTTCATCATAAGGCCCTCTCCTATAATGGGCAAAAAATTTGAAAGTCGCCATTCTCCATCTACCATAAATTTTATTTCATACCTGCAAGCAAAGAACGAGAGAGTCAATACTCTGCCAGCGTTGTAATACATGACCAAACTGATGCCCTACATGAGGCAACGTGCAGTCATGTGGATCACAGGTGTAGGGGGTTGAATGCTGAGCTTTGCGGACAAGACTACTCGGTATAATGCTGCGACGTCTACATTGTGATCTTATCGAGATCTGATTGTACAGCTTTGGTGGCAGAAAAGAAGACAAGTACATCCAGCGTAGAAGAGGAACCCAATGCATTAGAAAAATTTCATAACTGTGATTCTTGCAATTTCCAAGTAGTGGCCTATATTACCTGCAGACAGAAAGACTCACCGTCCAGGAAGGAGCTTCAACGTTGCAGAGAACTTTGTAAATGTGCCTGTCATTTCAGGCGACATTGCTTCACCATGACTCCAGCTGTCGAATGAACCCATGACTACAACATTCTTTTGAACAAAAGCGGATTATTTCAGTTTATGCAGATATAGAGCCATAGCAGCACAAACATTCACTAAACAAGCAAAGAGTGTACAGAAAATAAGAGGACAGATAAGAAAATTCGCCACAATCCATAAGCCAGAAAGGCTCCGGCTTTTGTGACGTGAGGTATATAACTAATTCAAGACGAAGTATATAACACATGATGAACCTACCTTCGTCATAGACATGACCTCAGGTGTAACTTAAGATGTATACACAATTCACAAAGCGATGCGTGACAGAGATTGGGACATCAACATACACTTACCTCAGCCATCCCATAATATACACACTCTACCTCTCGCGACCGAACGCCCTCGATAGTTTCTAATTGTTTCAGTAGAGTTTGCTGAAGTTCTGTATGTCCCACAAACATCGATTTTTCTGATCAGAAAGCTATACAAGTAAGTGGTATCTTGAAAAAAAATTTATCCATGGACTCTGCCAACTTCTAAGAATCTTCCATCTATCTATTCAATTGTATAAAAATTGGCCTGTAAAGTATTATTGAAGTGTTATTAAGGAACAAAGCTTATTAGGTTGTCATTACCGGGTGCTTCACTTGCAAGAAAAGTAGTGGACGTGGTAAGCAGGTTGTCATCACCACCCCAGGATTGTAACTGAGAAAGAAGCGCACAGACACACTCTACACACATGCGCCTGTACTCAGAAGACATAAAAGAAGAGGCTTTTTGGCAGAGATGCATGTACAAGATGAATACACACCCACCCAGAGTCAATTGGCACTGATGAGTAACTACTTGACACGATGCCCATATCCATCGACTCACAACACTGAGACTAGTATGTAATGTGGAAAACACTTAAACGTTTTGAAATCGAGACGTGATTATTTCTCAGCTTTTTGCAGATTTTGGTCGCAAAAATGATATGTTCCAAACTGATTGATACCTTCAAGCCTAACTGCCAGATGAGAATGGATGTATCTGCCGTTGATTTTTCTAGTTCCAGGCTTTCCGCCGTCTTTCGCAATCTCCTGTGCTATTTTCACCAGTATCTACAGAAGACATTGAGGCAAATTTATGAGAAAGTGCCACCAAGCACAAAACACAAAAATTGCAGAAAGCTTTGCTGAAAAGTGTGTGCTTACTCCAAGCTCAAGTTCTAAATCAGAAATCTGCGCTTTTGACTGCTGTATGACTTTCTCGCGTATAGCCACCTGGAAATCACGCGGAGATTTGAGTTAGAACAGCCATAGAGGAATAGACGTAAAGTAATTTCTTACGGCATCAGAAAAGACGAAGCATGAGAGGAAGTCAACGTTCGGCAATGTTCCAAGAAAACAAGGAGCACAGTGAATCCTCACTTACATATCTCCTAAAAAAATTCTTGAAAATAGATCTTTCATGTGAAAGTTTATCAAACAAAGAAAGGGATGTTCCTTCTAGTCAATTCTTTCAAGAAATTTGAATAAAAGCTAAAAAATACGCGTAGAAAGAAAAGAGAAAGTTAAACTCAGGGACCTGGACTGATATCTGTACAACAGCTTTCATGTTCAAACGAGGAAAGTTATTCTTAGTCCCGCAACTTGAAATAAGGCTAGTATAAATAAGCAAAAAACACATCTACAATTCAGCATGAGCAGCGGAGGAGACCAACCTGTCTAAGAAGATGGCGATTGAATTGGTTGGCTTCACTGAGCTTCTTTATGAGCTTTGAGCGGACGGGATCTGATCGGAAGGCTGCAACCTGGAGCCCAAAAACAACACAAGATGACTTCCTCATATATGAGTCGAAGAAAAAATAATTCTAAGAATTAGCACGTATTCTGTGTACATGCTCACATTTAATTTTCTCGTGCCTAGACAATATGGTTAAAAAATACATTCACATAGTACATGGTGGATACCCTACTCGTAAGCCCTTGAGTCACGTACCTCAGATGTAGATAACAACTTGCTGTCTTGATGTAGAGACGAAGAACCATTCTGACTTTCATCTATCTTATCGTCTTGCGTTGTGACTTCTCCGAGTAATCTTGAAGCCTGAGGGGGCTCAGATGATTTTTTAAAGTCGGCACTGTCCAATACTAAAGGGCACATCCTTCTCTGCTTCTGAAAAGCTGAAAATTTTCCAGTACTTTGAAGACTTGGTGTAAACGGTGCAATAGACGATATTTTCACCAAATTAAATCTACGTGATCCATATCTAGCTCGACCGCTCGAGGCATAGCGTGGGCCATCGAGCCTGATTTGGAGTGGGCTGCAGATGATAGAACAAAGATATCAGAACTAGAAACCTGTGCTGGATTCATACGGTAGACATGTTCTCCGCAGAGAACATCTGGTGATTTCTGTCTCACTCTCGCACTGCCACAGATTATATTTAGAAAGAACATCCAACATAGCGCTAAAAATTACTCCTCATGATAACATCTACAGCATGTGATGGATTCAGCTGTACAATTCTAACAGACGACGACATTCGGCCATAACCAGAGAGGTAATCTTCACATGTACTCAACATGTGCGCCTCGTTACAGTTTCATTTGATTATCACTTGTATAACTCCTATATCAATGTCGCCAATCTTCTGATTAGGTAGGTAGTGGGAAAGGTCACATGATCAACTGAAAATTCCATGTGTACAATGCGGCAATCTCCTGTGATAGGCTTTACATGATCGTTTCCCAAAGAGAGGGCGCAAGAAAATCCACCGTTGCCACAGCCACTTCCCATCTCAAATCAGCGAATCCAAAAATTTGACGTAGGTTTCTCTAAAAGTGGGCTAAATCGCACATGAACTACACCTCCCGCCACTAAATTAGCCTTGAATTACTCCCGAAATTTAGTGAGATCTTGAGAAACTGATCTCCACTACATTTTAGAATATCCACGGGACAAACAAGAGCGGGAAGCTAGAGAATCGCTTCGAAGACAAAGTCTTTCAGTTTAAACGAGCACAGTCGTAACTTTTCACTGACATTAGCGGAGTCCGAAGGTAGCTCCTCGATCCGAGAATGTATCTCCAGAAGAATTTTCGAGATGAATGTCTAAAATGCATCACATCTTCATTCATAAGTAATCCTCAGACCCAGAAAGCAAACGACCAATTCTTACGACACCCAACAAAAAACAAACACGAAGGAGGGCAGAATCAAATATGCTTACTCAAAAAAACATATTCGGGAATCTGCCAGCACTGCCATTTTGAGACACCTTCAGCTCCTCGAGCGAATCCAGTCCACAAAATCCGAAATTTCTCTACGCCTGCACCACACCACCTTTTCCTCCACGCAAAGAACAATAACACCAACAACAACGACCACAATTTTTTTAATTTTACGCGTCTTCCATCGCGACCCTGTCACCACTGTCCTAGCCTCGTCTCGTGTCTTCTCTTCTCTTCTCTTCTCAACTCATCTCATCTCATCTCATTCGCCCATCTGCACGAAAGTCATTCTTTCCTTCAGCAGAGTCTCTCTTCCATGTTCCATTGACCACTTCTCGTCAACAATCATTGCCCGAAAGAGGAAAGCGATCCATCGACGATCACAAGCTACAATTGTCGCCCTCCACAGCTTCGTTACCGGCCCCAGAGCCGAGACACAGCGCGAGCGAGTCGCGCGCACACGAGCGAGCGCGGAAGATCAAGAACAAGAAGAGGAAGGCGCCAGCCAGCAGCTGGACGAGGAAGCGCCTTCACGAACGCTGTAAAGCTTAACCAACCAACGTGAAGCATGAGGAGATCACAGCTGACCACGGTAGGCCCCAGAGCGCGCGTCACCCTCTAACCAGGGTCAGTTTTACGACAGAACCGTCGCTGTTTCGTACGTTCGATCTTTGACCCATGTGCGCTCGCGACACGTGGCGCGTCGATGCCCGATCTGTGAGGATGCGAACCTCTTCTCCTCGCCGGGGTCCCCTTTTCGTAACCGCAGGTTACCTTCTACCGGTAGTCTTACCCGGTGTGGGTAACGACATTACACCGCCGCGTAACTCTGATCATCTTTAGTCCGGATCACGTCATGGTCATGCATCTTGCTTGCCCTCTGGGCAGCAACTTCGGTCTAGTTAGACGAGCGCCGATTAATCAAATCCATTTCAAAGCGTCCTATAATTGGTAAGAGAATAGACCACCTTATATTTAGTCCTATAAGAGAGAAACATAGCCTACGATACACTGACACTATCCAACTGCTCAAGAGCCTGGAAATGCAGCATTCTCGGTTTTCAAGGGATTACTCCATAAACACATGCTTAAGGATGAGTTACAAGTAGAGGTTATAGAATAGAGTTCCATTCAAATTAGAGAATTCGATTGAGGATATTACGAGGAGAGCACACAGCTTTATATTACTGTCTTTGAATGTCAGATTCCTGTAGCTTCATAACATTCATGGAATTTATACCAGCCATCACTTTCAGAGGTTGAGGTTCTGGTAGATAAATCACATTGTTCATTAGCTGCCTTGTGAAGAAGAATACTTTTTGTCAGAGTTAATGCTTTGCATTTTGGGTTGTCAGGTGAATAAGTGTAACGAACACAAATTTTATGCAAGTCTTCCGTTGATCGAATGCCATATCAGTCAATTCTTCCGGTTTTTGTAGATTTGCTGCACACATGAAGAAGACATTTATATAAACTTCCACCAAACGACTCAATATAGAAGCACAAAACATCATTTTTGAAACAAAGCTTCCCCTTCGGGCTCCCTTGACTGTGCCTATGAATAATCAGTTCCACAATCCTATAAATATCAAGAGTTCAAAGAAGTTGATCACTTAATCGAAAGGTAGGGGACTGTACCGGTCAGTATGACTGGATGTTGAAGGTACGATATGCTTCTGTACAGTGTAGGTACTAAAGCTGTAACTGCAACTTCCAGACGCTAAAGGACAACCCTGTGCTAGAAAATGTGTTTACCACATGATGAAAGACTAAAGAGAAGACTCTTAATTAGACGAAATTTATAATGATGTAATTGGTTTTTTTATATACAAAACGAATTACAGAATAATAAAGGGGAAAATCTTCACCTAGTGCAGAAAGATAACAAAGCATCGTTTTCCCGTAACCGATCAGCTGATTGGAAAACGTAAATTTGTAAGATATGTCCTTCAATATATTTTTACTCCAGTTTATCTCAAGATTTGTTATTTCATTTTTTAGAAAAAATAGATTTCATAAAAAATATTATATTCTCTACTACAACTCCTATGAGAAAGTTGTTCAAATTTTATGACTTTGATAGATATAATTATAATTGAGAAAACATAAAATTACGCATAACTCAGATAAAGTATATTGATTGTCGCATATTATAAAAAACTGACGTGTAAAGGGTACAAGACCGGCCTTTGGACCCTCTCATAGTACAGATTTAGTTCGATGTATCTCGGTCGTTCAAATGTCACATGCGTTTCAGGCCACTGGAAAGGGTCTGTCCTGCGTTAATTATGGCTCTTGGCAGGTAAAAAGAGGAAGGTTGAAAAATGCTGAACAGTAGGGGCAATAAGGTCATTGTCTCCTGGTACGTGTTTCATGTAACTGAATACTGACTTGGTACATGATATGTCAAACATCGTTTTCAGTGAATGTGTAAGTCATAACCATTTATTAATTATGATACAAACTTTGTTAAAAATATATAAGATGGATTCAATGAAGTCAAACTTCCTTTGGGTGAAATGCATGATGTAGTTCTCAATTTGGTTCTCATTCTTATTCATCTCTTTCTCTTTGTCTAAATTTGCAATATACAAGTACGTACTTTAAGAATGTTTTCTTACTGGAAATATTCAAGTATATTTTGAAAATCTCATCCAAGGGATTAAGGGCCTCTTTTTTCTCAATAGAAATCAACATTGCCACATTAACAGTTAATAAACTACAATACTCGCGATACGTTCGAATACATAGGTTTGTGGACATAGACTGCAGAAGATGACATGTCTCCACTCAAGCGCACATTAGTTTGGAAACAAATATAAATTTTCCAAGTTACAAGCAGTGGTTTCGCCTGTATTCCTTGCAATCCTTGCGAGAGGGAGGATATAACAATATATTACTGGTAAAGCTATGCGCAGCTTCATCCGTAGCACGACAAATCATCGAAGCCTACAGGCATTGTAGTATTTGATAATGATCAAGGTATAGGCCTTGATAGAATGAAATAAATTATCCTTCCGCAAGCGGGGAAAGAGGAAGCAACAGGCAAAAGTCGTCGATCAAGGAGTTGGAGGTTGTTCTCATGACATGCTCCAAAATTTCGTGGAGCTCGCAGGAGATGACAACAAGATCCTTGAAATTTCCGAAACGCAACCCAAATGCAGGACACATGAACTTCCAGAAAGCCTCGCCATCAAATCAAATGTCATGATCGTGACGATGGAACTCGAGTCAAGATGACACATGATCTGCCACCCTTTAATACTCATCATCATCATCATGGTAGGGCGGGACTTTGACTAGCGATCGATCATTAGAGAATCCTAACAGTGCAGCATGACCGCACTAGAATTGATCTCTGCAATCTCGTTTATATCAAATCTAAAACATGGCTCGCATGGGTCCTCCTCGCTCACTCAAACGACCAGCACGCAGGGCATTGATTGTACAAGAATGATGGAGACTTATTTGTCCTCGCCTCGCCTCGCCTCACCACAAGGGACAAGCTTATCATTTGGTCGCCATTTCTCGGCGAAGGGCTCGTGTGGCGTCTTATATTTTAATTTAGAGAATCGCAGTCCTACGGCTCTGGCGGTGCTCTGATGCGCGACTGAAGAGAGCGCGAGGGGAAGGTTTGCAGGCCGAGGGAGACGACTGCGGAAGGAAATGGCGGAAAGTAGAGAGGAGGGGAGAAGGCGCGGTGGACATGTGAGTTGTGCGACGTTTTTACCATCCCGAGGAGAGGAGGAGGAGGAGGAGGAGGTGGTGGAGAAGAAGCAAGAGGAGGCGGTGGGCATCGAAGATCGTGGAAACCTCCAGTTGAGTTCTGGTCCCATGGAGGAGGAGATGAAGATGATGGGGATCTGAGAGGCAGCGACGAGATTCCGGGCCTTCGAGCATTACCTCCACTCACGAGGCCGTCGTCTGCCTGTGTGTTGGCTCAGCCTCTACCCTCATCGTCGTCATCGTCGTCTCTCACCTCGTAGTCGCGCCGTTCCTTCGCTCTGCTGTTCTATTCTTCGTCGACTCTGTGGTCGTCGTCTTTTTCCACCTCTTGATAGTTGTCCTTCACCTTCCTTCTGCCTTTCTTCCATCTTCACGGAGTTCATGGGCGCCGATTCTTTTCGAGTGAATGGGTTCCTTCCTGGTACGGACCTTGTGCACCCTTGCTCCTCCTGCTCCTCCTGACATGGAAATATGTTTAACTTCATCGTTCTGATGGAGCGGATTATTCATGGGATGGTCCAGTTAGCCAATGTGAACTCCGACGTGAATTACCGTGTGGTAGTTACGGTATAAAACCCCTGTAATTTCATACGTTAACGTGAGGCAATTATGGTTGTCGCTGCCTGTACGGCACCATATAATCAGAATGGTTTTGTGAGGTCAATGGAAATCTCACAACCTGCAGCGGGGGGCATTTTGAGAGACATTTGGAGGTGAATACAATGTTGGTAAACGCAACTGGCAATATGTGCCGCAGTCACCTTCTGAATGAAAGCGCGATCATAATCCACGATCTAATTATTATTTATGACGTCTCACCATCTTCATATGAATATTGCCCTAAAAGTCTGTAAACAGTTAGCGTCTGCCTGAATTATCGTAAGGAATCTGCGGGAGCTTAACTTTTTACATCGGAGATTGAAATGCCGTGAGTTGGAGAACCAGGAGTAGATCAATCGAGACATATCAGGACGCGGCAATTTGCTGTTACAACGAACGTTAGTTGCTGCAGTATGGGTTTAAGTTTCCTGGAAGTGAATTTTGATATTATTTGTCCAATGTTGTTCACAGTGGAAAGGCAACGACAGAGGCACGTCAGACAACGTAATTGAAGTTTGTAATGTTTATGTCTGAGTGAATTGACAGTAAATTCAGCCTTGAAGGCTTCGCGCTTGTATGAATTTATGTGTAATACGATCATTATCAACCAGTTGACTGCTGTCGGGGCTCTTTGAGAGACCAAAATTTTGCTTCAAATACCTTGATAAATGTACGCACTCATGTGTGCAGCAGACTAAGAAGACTGCAAGAAGAGAACATTAATGAAGGAAAACAAGCAAGTCAATGTTATGAGCTTTCCGAATCCACAATGCTGAGACGTAAGGCCAAGTCCCAGCACATTTGTCCGTTGTATATTTTTCCGTTGTCTCTGGTGTTTCTTTTTTTCCGCTTCTGCTTTACTGTCACATCCACAGGCTGCTGTATTATGGATATGTCGTTATCGTGGACGGTCTGGTGATGACTATTTGAACTTTCAGTGAGCAACCCGGACTGGTCATAACCTACTGTCCTCGCATCAACGTCTGAAAAGTATTTGTATTCTCATTCTCCTTCATCTAACAGTTGAAAGCTGATCTGGTGCAATCCAGAAGTCATTATCAATTTATTAGTTCTCCATTTTCAGAGTTGCTGTCAAGCGTTGAATAGAATAAATCTATGAACCAAACAGAAAGTCTATCAGGTGAAGAACATGTCTTCAATCAATTTGACAGATCAGTCCACAGTTCTAAAGTTCCGCTTCTTTCCATCAGATTTCCGTTGCAAGCTTTGTTCTGCCAAATCCTGCTGTAAACTCGAGGTGCAATCAGGAGGGAGGAAATATATCATTTCATGTCTGTTTCTGACCGGTCATAAAAGTGTCCATTTATTTTTGCTTAAGCATCAGATTAGTTCGTGGTTTACCTAAAGATGTATGCTTTTTGTTTTCCAAAATGCTGTTTGATCCATCGATAACCTTTTTCAAACAGTATGAATATCTGCATAAATCCTTCACCGTTGAACGGTGTCTAGTGTTTTTCAGCCTGATGTGGACGTGTTCTCTTATTTTCTCTTCGCAAAGAATCGTATGTTTTGCATCCAGAGGAAGTTCGGCTCCATCTCAGTGGTTTTATGCTAACAATGCGTGTCGTTTGTTCGATGTTTCAGCTGTTTGGGCTGTACAGAGATAGCAAAGGCAGCGAAGCAAAATAGTACGCGATGGAAGGAGATTTTCAAGTAGAGCTCATGCAAAACTCTTTTGTGCAAGAGGCAAGTCTTTCAAAACCTAGGGTTGGAGCGTCAACCAACGACCAGCGTTTTCTACTTGTGTTTATCCTCGGGACCTACTTTGGTCCAGATGTGAGGGATGAACTACCAAGAAAATCTGCTCTGCAAAGAGAAGCGGAGCAGTTGCCTCCATATACTTCCGAAATGCTAGGTGGGTCTGTATGCAAGCTTTCAGAAATTGAAAGTGTTTACTATTACTTACTGCGCAATTCTCATCCTAGTGCGAAAGTGAAGCTGCAATCTCTTTACAAGTTCCTTCAAGGCCATCTTGCACCTCCCGTGAAGGAAACTTTGGAAGACGATAGACAGTTCCCCAGTTTCTTCCCTCCCCATTTACACCGACACGCTCGATATAAAGGAACGTATAAGGTGGTCGAGAACCTTGTATTTATAGATGATCCTTACTTACCAACAATGAAGATGGAGGATGTAGAGCGCTTCAAAAGGCTTAGTGGGTTGATGGAACTTTCTGTAGAGAGAGACGAGGCTCGAGGTTTCCAACATGGGTTGAGGTCAGACAGAGATGAGGAGAGGCAAGCCCGCTTTGATATTGGTCAGGAAACAGGTCAACCGGGTGGCACTTTTTTAGATGGCCTTGGTGTTAGAAAAAAGAGAAAAAAGAAGGGGCAAATGGACTTTCTTCCGGCACCACTGATTGTCGCTCCATTAGCTGAGAGGGCACCTGCAACTCCAAAGACAATGGTAGGTCCTGCGATGATGCTGCTTCCCACCCTTCTTACGGTGGAACAATGGAACAACGTTGTGAATGCTGCCAAACCAGCAATTGTTTTTACAGGAACTGCCGCTGCCAGGCAAGCAGGTCCCCTCATAGGGCTCGTTGACATTGGAGTTTCCGACGATGCGTATCTTTTCCGTACAGCCTTGCCTGGAGTAAAAAAGGAAGAAGGTGAGGGTTACTATTACTTCTTGAATGCTCTCATTTTTTGGTGCGTGCATTTATTTAATGGACAGGGGTTAAGGTAATGGTCAGGGTTAATCTTGGTGTATTTCTTCGGATTGAGCGAGATCCGCGCAAAAGTGTGCATGTTATGAATATATTTCTCTAGGCAGACTCTGTCTTTTGTGTTAATGTGATGTGCTTGTACTTTCGTATGCAGTTGATTTCAAGTGTGAAGTAGAAGGGGACGGGAAGGTGACCATCAAAGGATCAACAACAACCGGAGAGGCTCGTGTTTTGCGAGGTCAAAGGGTGTTCAACATGATGTCTCAGTTTCTGTGTCCCCCAGGGCTTTTTACAGTCTCTTTTCGTCTTCCTGGAGCAGTTGAGCCAACTCAGTTCACTGGCACGTTCGGGTCGGACGGAATATTGGAAGGGATTGTGATGAAGCAGAGAGCAAGGTCGGGGGCAGCCTCTCTAACTTTTGAATCTTGAACCTCATCACGACATGAACGACCTTTTTCTTCCTGGCGAATCGAAGTTGTCGTAGGCGTTTGTTAGTCAATATAGATTCGTCCCCGCCCCACAAATCAGTGCAGCTTTAAGGATAGAAGTGGGTGATTTTCACAGGAAGTTTTTCTCATCATTAAAATCAACCAATATCATTGAAACCAGAGAGATGGTGGTTGTCACTTCTCTGGTGAAAACCGAAGGACGTGTAGAGAATGCTCCTGTGAAGCTTTGGTCGGATGGCCGGTTTTAGAACCGGTGTGTTGAACAGGAGAGGGAGATGTACAGAAGGCCTATGTTAAGCATCCAGATTGAAGCCACATTGAAGGTTGGATTCTGTGACAATGTCGATCCAAAGTATGTGTAAGTGCGTTGATGGTTGATGTTTAGTCCGTCTCAGTTTCAGATTTGCCTCAGTTTAAGATCATACTGGTTATACCGAACTCACGACGGTGTTGTCAATAGGTGTCAATGTTAGTTTGTATATTCAGTACTACCTTGAGAGTTGTGAAGCTAAGGTTTGTCATAGAACAACGAATTTGGTTGTGAGGCTTATTAAGTTGTGGGTTTGCTGATGTCAGGATCTAAGTACTGCAGCCTAAAGGAAAGACCTTATTCTTGAGGGTGGAGTATCAACTTTTCATAGAGGTGTATCGAAGCAGCTCGCTCGCGCTCTTGTGCGTGCCTGTCTGAGATCCATTGACCGGAGAGACTTTTTTTACATGCTTTGATAGGTTGATTTGTGCGATATGTCGCCAGTCTGTCTGGTTATCTTTCCAGTCTAGATCAGGAACATGTTCAAAAAAGTCATCAGGTGCTCATGTTCCGAAATTAGTCCACAAAACTGTAAATCACGATTCATGTCTTCTTACATAGCAGTAGTTAATGTGTAATTTTATAGGTACAGTGTTTTGTAGAATAGTGGCTCAAGAATGTGGCTCAGGTGGAGAATGCGCTGTCATGTCAAGTATACATGTTTCCCATTATATGTTTTTACCTTAACAACATTTGAAGAATTCAAAGACAGATGGGAAGTCGATAGTTAAGAGCTGTAACCATCACTGGAAGTCTCTGTTTTTATTACAGTGAGCCTACCATGCCGAATGAAGCACACCTATTCATGGGCTATGGTTTGCCCGAAGTGTCCATGATCCGTTTGAACCGCGTTTCTCTAATTTTGGTATCCATGGTTTGTTCATTTGCCACTTTACGTTGATAGCAGTCATCTTAAGAAACGTTGATAGCAGTCATCTTAAGAACTGTCCGAAGTATCTGTTTTTATATTCATCGTAGCACATTCTCAAGCTTGGAATGATTGTAGTGCGTGTATGACGATTTTAAATTAACTTTATATACTCAAAATTGCCCTCTTCGCAGTAGGCAACTAACGACAGCTCGTTGTGCTTCTCGAAGATCACACGACGTTTTGATGCGCTCATTCTATTCAGTCTTTGCGGGTTTTCCTTTTCTTCAAGTTTACATCGAAGCCAATATACACCGCGTGTGTGACCTGGCGTCAGCCTCTTGCCTGCAATCTGCTTCCTTAGATAGACCTTCCAGTCTTTTAGATCACAAGTGATATCAGGTGAGGTAGGAGTCACTTCTTCATGATGTTTGTAAGAATACGATGCCAAATACAGTTTCACTATGATCTTGACCGCAGAGCGCATTCTCACGTACGTCAGACGTAAAAGTAACTGTCTCTGAAAAAATTGGCGCACGGTTACGTCGGTCAAGTGCCCGATGAAGGAACCGAAGGGGGATATCAGTGCATTGTACTTTTGGTCTCACGCGCCTTCTCCCATGAGCCTAAAAGGTATTTCAGACCACACCGTACAAAAACGTACACATTTAAACGTCCGAGTTTGGCACAGACATGTCAATCAAGACAAAACGCTCTCTTTACATGTAGAACAGTGGGAGCGAAGTGGGTACTGCCTGAATACTTCTCACTTGCGAGGATTGGTATGCATGTTTCATTTGCCTCAACATATCAAAGCACCCAGTTCCGCAAGTAGATCATATGATACAGTACACAGCAATGGACAGTGTTCGGGACGGTATTTCATTGTGTCTTTCTAGTAGAGACCACTTTACTCTTTTTACATATTCCGTTATCATTCGTGTTAATGCTGAGCGGAAGGTTTGAAATCAAACAGATGATACTTTGGAAACACAATTTTCTTTTAAAAAATTCATCATCAACATGTATGACCATAATTACAAATTGCAAACGACAGGCAGTTGCAGACAAAATAATTCAGTGCGTCGATCGTGATAAGAATTTTGTGATTCTAACTTGTTTGAACGTGTAGTCATGTAGAATGTTTTTTATACTTTTACGTACAAAACTTCACGAAAACATAATTCCTGTACTATATGTGTTGGATATACTGTCGGAAAGTACTCTAGACTTTCCACCATTAAGTTTTTTTGATATTCTAATTTCGATTCAATTTAACTAGGCACGATTAAGAAGAAGAAAATAAGAGATATGAGGTCGAACATAATCGTAGTCAATCAATTGATAATTAAAGGTCTTTTCTTCTCGTTGTTATGAGAAGTCTCCATCAGCCGTTCACTTTCAGAGTCGGGGTTAGCAATATGCAATCGCGAGAGAACACATAGTCGGCCAATAAGCTGCATTCGTCCTTCTGATTCTTCCAAAAGTTCCGGCAAATTCTGGTAACTTCAGCTCTGGGAGTACTGACATCTCTTATACGATCAGAAGTCAAATGCCCTTCATTAGAAAAGAGATGCATCTATCATAAGCATGTTTAATTGATGAAAGATGCTTCTCATCCGTTGCTTTTTCTATGTCGCTTGATTTGACGATAATCGAATCTGCAGTGAAGGCAGCAACGAAGATGTACAATCAAATATCAGAACGAGATACTGCCTTCAGGGACGGATGACGAAGAGCCTATAATACGCACTGAGGTGAAAAGTAGGCCAGAAAGCCTAATGAAGTTCAGTGAACGAATTTTCCAGACATTCTTGAAAAATTGCAGAACAGCAGTCACCAAGTGCAGGAGCTGGTAACAGTAGAGGAAGTGGCTTCCACATGGAGGAGATTTCTCACGCCACTTGAGTTTCAACTTCCAGGTTTTCAGAATGAATCCTGGCACGGAATGTGCATGAGCTCCAGAGTTTCAGTGCGGCCAGAACGAACGCGCACTTCTCATCTTAACAAGCTTTCCACGTTCTCGAAGAAATCTGATCACAAACTCCTCCGATCACTGCCCCTCAGGATTTGAGTTACGGTGTGTAATCCCGTCGCTCATGAGTGAGTGAGAGAGAGCACCAGCCTTTCCACGAATAATTTAATGTTTTCCACGCATTGAGCACTTCATTTCCATAGAGCTCCTCGTACGGCGTCGAGAGACAGACCTCAGCGAGTACACGCTGAGCTCCATGTTCATGTTTACGGGCGGGACGGAGATCTCGCTCTACTGCGACCGACGTCCGTAGCCCAAGTCTCCGTCAGTCGAGGCAGACGACGGAGCACTAGCTCTGGAGGATGCGATGCGTCAACAGACATGGGTTGATTGATAGGTACGTTAGGGGATCTGGGTTTTAGGTATTTTTGTTGAAGTTTGTTTAAGAGTGTCAAATGTACATAATATATCGTAAGAACACCCATCTTAAGAAATGCGATGAATTAACCCAACTCTATCTAGGTGATAGTTTTGATGAGATATTTGTTTGATGTGACCCATCAAGTTTCGTTTTACCCTATGTGACCCCAACGGCACACGTTAGACTATTCTAGTATGACGGTGAGTTTGTGAGTCGCATACACTACCAGACTCTCGTCCAAGGAGACACTTGAACTGTACAGTGGAAGCTGGTGGAGACACGAATCAAACTTCAGTGCGTTCCGATACTGGCCTTCATGGTTGTATTTCACTGGAGAAAGGTTGGTCTCAAGGTCGCGTCCAATTAGAAGAAAGTTTTCTCTTGAAGTGGAAGAGTAAATTTGTTCCTGTTTTGTAGTGTGTGAGATTATGCGCTTAATTCACATCCGAAGTTGCTCGCTCGTCTTTATCATATCTTTGGGTCGGTTCATGATTTAGCTTAATTGTGAACGTGTAGAGATCAACTTCCTTCTCAGCATCGCTGCGATTACAGCTCGTTGTGCCAATTTCATCGACTTCATCCTCTTGTGTTGATTTTTTGCGGCGAGTCTTCTTAAGGTTCCTTGAATTTGCTTGGATGCCAGGGCCTCTCGTAGCCGAAATTTTTGGAAGAAACATGCAATATAATATACACACTAAAGTGATCATTATTGTGGACGAGAATCTTCGAGGATGATGAGCTCGGGACCCGCTTGCTCCCACTGATGAGCCATGCTCGAGAAGGATGTGCTTGTACCATCGTAAAAGTCTCCAGGCCGGATAAACACCTCAAGACTCATTCGAATCAAATATCATGCTTAAACGTTTGCGGGAGTGATGATGGGAAGCGTTCTGTTGCAGACTATCCTCGTCCAAGAATTGCTTCTCATCTCTAGATTCTGCAAGATTGTTTAATAATTGCATATAGCTTCAGCTATGAACGCTGCATTTTAGTAGGGTTTGATGATTTCATTTCACCCCACTGATACTCATCTAAGTTCTTCTCAAAGCTTTTCTGGTCTTCAAACTTGAAGTATTTTTCTTAAAATTATATCATAATCGATGTATGTTGAATAGTGGAAATCTTTGATGACATTATCGAACCACAGACTTTTGAGATCCTCACAAGATAATGGGTCTACAGCTTTGCAATATAGTGTGGAAGACTAAATATAAGATAGAGACTCTATAGGTTTTAGATTGTTATTTCAGATGTGATATCATGGATTAAATTTGAATGAGTGATGAAGTATTGAGTATGTATATATTTTCTTCAGAATTGCACTGCCACAAACCTGCATAGTGTTTGAGCTGTACATAAAAAAGAGAATATATTTCAATCATTTATACTATCATGTGAACTTTTCTTTGTCATAATCCGTTGATGTTGGTTGGTTTGTGTATACTTCACAGTATCGTCTCTCTATTTAAAATAATTTTCTGTTATGAATGTAGGACATACTTTAAGACGGCTCCCTGTTGTTGATCAATTATTGCCATCCAACTCACTTGAGATGTTACGCATTGCTTCTCAACTTCAAAAGTTTGGCGATATATCTCATGGTAAAATATTTTTCTTTCAAGTCTCCTCTAGTTAAGTTCGACTAGAATATCAAACTGCATCTTGCATGTTGAAGACTTCATATATAAATCAAGTTTGTCAATGAACTCAAGTACTTTACGTGGTCTCTTATAGTATTGGAAACTAATGTCGGGTCTGCAAAGGATTGTACCTACAGAATGTACATTTCTCTTGATCAGGCTACTTGTCTTTCATTCTTTTCCGCCTAGCATAAATGCATGTTTCACAAGGGCTTTTTATTTTTTTGTCTTCGGTCGAGTTTCTATTGTGATACATTTCTTAACGATAGCTTAAGTATCGACTGATTTTGCTCTAGCTTTCATCAAGGAAGTCATATCACCTGACTCGCTAAGGACTCTTCATAATCTGAGGCTGATGTTCCCTATGGAAGGTACGCAATGAAGGGGTTCAGTTGTGCACTGTTGAAAATCCTCTTCTAAATTCTATGACGCGCCTTGAACAAAAGATATTCCTGCTCTACATCGAATGGTGGTTTCATTATGCAAGTAGTTGGCTGTCCATATATTTGTTGCTTTCACATTGTTTTCTTTAATATCTCATGAGACCAAACTTAAAACTTGGGAGTTTTGCATTTTGTTGTAGTCCCTTAGTTTGGAGGATGATCGCAGATTGAGGCTGGAGCAGAACAGTGATTCTACATCCACCACTACTTATTGATCAATTTGAAAAATGGTGAGGTGATGCAAGAAGTAGAGGGTAATGTACTTCCTCCTCCCTTAATCATTCTGGATGGAGACAATCAGTTCCATATTTCAGTACTTCAACTTTGATTGTACCCACCTACACTTTGTTGAAAGCCATATACATATTTGAACATGGCAGAACTAGGGATATGGTTGTACATTGTTGTCAAGTGTTCTTGCTGTGCCCAAGTTTTCTTAGAATTCAGCTGGTTCAATGTGTGGATTGACAGAAATTCCTCATGTGACTCAAACATGCACACTATTCACAGGGTACAGATTGGATACAGATTTTCCTCTTCTCCTTTGGTAGAATTTCACTTTTAGATGTAGACTTGCATATGGATGTGTGAATAATGCAAAAATGAATGCTTATCCAGATTATTTTGTTGCTGCAGGGAGCTAACAAATCAAGAGAGTATGGACGAGTATGTGGAGTCTTCACACGCATACTATCACAATGAACCGATTATGATTGAGATCCCAAACACAGACCGCATACCTATTCCACCTTCAACTATTTTTCAACATAGATATTTTCACTTAAAGATGCCTGGATATCAAACAACTAAAATGGTTGATTTGATTGGAAGAAGTCCGGATGAAGTTCAAAGAGAGACCTAGCGTATAAGATTGGGAGAAAATTTTGACAGCTTTGAGGAGTTTGATAGATGACATCATTCTTGGAGTGTGATAGAAGGTAGAGCATATCATAAATTCAAGACAAAATTTAATTGTTTTGTGCGTGTTTGCCGATATGGTCGAGTAAGATGAAAGCCTTTCATTAGGGAAAAGAAATTTGAGCTAAGTGAAGAGTTTGATATGGAGACAGTTTTGATTCCAGAAGTGCAGAGTTCAACCATAACCAAATACACTCCCACGACTTCTATGCGTGTTAGTGTACAAGCTACGAAGACAGCTGCTAGAGGAATTAAGCTAAGTCAACCTGTGACAAACAACAAAGTATCTTCTAGAGGTAGCAAAAGTATTTTCGGCTATCCCCGTTCAGTCGTGAAACATACTTCAGAGTGGATTCCTGGTAGTTTTGGACCCCATTGTGATGTTGTATTTAAAAACACAAGTGGATCTTTTGTGACTTAAGCTTGTGGAAAATTAGATCGAATACTAGAACTATGATCTAATTTCATAGATCCATGTCCTTTTAGAGTGCGCTGCCAACGTACTGCAAAGGGATCATTTGTGATCACTTTATTGAATGTTGAACACACATGTCCGCGACATAAGAGTAGATGGAGAGATCCTGCACAAACTTCACAGTGGCCTGACGGAATGATAGGAAACAGAATTACACGCAACATTCGTGTACTTGTTAGAGAATTAGTGACTGGATTCAAGTCTGATTATAAGTTAAATACAAAGTATTATCAGATGTGGCGGGCTAAAGATATAGTGAAGGATTTATACTTAGGAGGACAACAAAAATCTTACCATATGATTCCAGCTTTGATGTCCCAAATTCAAGAGTTTGATCCGGGCAGTGTAGTTAATTGATCAACTTACATCAATTCTACAATTTTTCATCAAGCATTTATATGCCCCTCAACAACACGTAGTGCTATGAAGTATTGTCAGCCGCAAGTTAGCTTGGATGCATGTCACACACAAAAGAGGAAATTTCCCTCTCAACTTTTCATGGCCATTGCTCTTGATGGAAATAGTGAAGTGGTGATTCTTTGTTTTGCTTTAGCACCAGTTGAGAACATAGAGATTTGGACTTGGTTTTGCACTTTACTTTGAGTTTCCATAATAGGTTTATCTGATCCAAATATTCTTTTGATTTCAAATAGACAGAAAGGACTTTTAGTTGCATTGAAAGATGTATTTCCAAGTTCTATACATGATCATGGTGCTTTTCATCTGAAAAGTAACATTAAACAGTCATTTGGTAAATCCTGTGGGGATTTTTTTGGGCCTTGATATATGTTGAAACCAAGACTCGTTTTGAGGAACAGATGAAGTCATTGTCACAGACAAAGAAAAGAGAAGATGTTGCACACTATATTAGACAGATAGATCCGCGATTATGGTCTAGACATGCATTTCCACTACCTCGACTAGGCAAAGTGACTTCTAATCCCGCCGAACAGATAAATTTGGGGCTGTTGGAGATACAAGAGTATGTTTCTTTCAAGTTGATTGTTTCACTGTGGGATTCTATTCATAAAAAGTTCAATTTCCGACGTTCAAAAGCTGCGAGCATAAAGTGTACTCTTACTTTTTGAGCAAATTTTTGACGCAAGGTAAACCTGCAAACTTATGGACAATGGCAGGTTCTTGACGATGGGAAGTATAGGGCCAAAGTTTCTACTAAAGATGGCAGTGAAGAGTACCAGTACCGTCGTTGGTGATAGGGAACAAATATGATATTGCTCCCAAAAATGAAATTACAGGGAGCAGTAGTAATCTTGTTGATGCTGCCCGTCAATGGGTTGAAAAACAAAGTTTACTAACCCCGAACGACGAACTCCCGACAACGCAAACTTTTTCCAGTGGTCGGAGCCTTCATGTTGTAAGCTGACTGCTCGCCAAACTCAAGTTGTAGCTTAAGTGGGATATCTTGTCTTAGATTTTTCTCCGTGACAATTGGAAGGAGAGTCCATAGTTACGGCTTCCTACTAAGATCAAATGACAGTTAATTCATGTTATGTAAAGGCTGCAAAAGAAGGAAGTTTGGACATGGAATCCGTGAGAAGATTTTTCCTTTCTGTGAGTCTTCAGTCCTACCAACTTGGCAAATTTTCTGTCATAGTGGTAATATCTATATTGAGTTGTGAGCTATTGTCACTTGGAGAAATCACCAATATCAGGTAGCATTTCAAGGTGCAGATAGAACTTGGAATATGGCAGCGTTGGTCATTGCGTTCCTCAACTATTTTACTATAGCACTCAAGAGTAAAATCAATGTATCTCTTCAAGCAAAATAGTGAAGAGAGTGGAGTTCACTATCTCAGCATACTTCATGAGAGGGACAAGTCACTTTGGGCCAAACACCAAACTGGAAAGGTAAGTTTGAAGTATTGTTTAGTAGTTATTAGTTACCAGTTTGATTTGGTTTACTCTTCTTTGACTCACATTTTTTTGGATATGCAGTGTTATTTGGCGACATGGCACAACAGTATGAGAATCAGATTGTAGGTGTCTTTGTTTCTCATGCTGCTAAGATGCAAGAAGATGTTGCAACCAAATGCAAGCACCACTCCAACATGAACAACTCGAATGTCGCTTTCTATTACCATTGAGTCAGTTTTGAGCTGCAAAATGATGTACGCCTAGGCGCCTTGTCCATTTTGAGAGAGAATACAAACATGGATATACATCAAGAATAAATCATCTTCAAGGCCGTAGTTGCAACATACCTATTGGAAGAGGAAGATATTGTGGAAGCATTAGGCTTCATACAGGCAAGTGCAGAAACTTTAACAAAGGTCCTTGCAGCACTTCTTCAGATGATGAGCATATCAATACCACTCTCTAGTTACATTCTTCCAGTTTCTACTCCTACTTACTAAAAAATAAGGAAGCATGATAGTGGAAATATGAGTTGCATTTAATAAGAAGCACGGTGTGTAAAGACTTCTATAGAAATAAATAAAGCTCTCACATTTATTTTAATTCCATTGTATTGATTTATTGCATAAATGAGCACGATCACCGTGTTAGTACGATATTTTGTCTCTATGTTGCAAACAAAAACTTGCTTATCCCAAACTTGTATCTTTGGTTACACATAGAGCTCCAAAGCTCACAGCACGGCACGATGTCTCTAAACTTTAATATCAATCTGTTAAATTTCTGTGGAAATATGATTCGTGCACAATTTGAAAACCTGAGCAACGAGTTTGTGCCGCTCACGAAGTATCGTATGTAACCTAATAGACACAAGAGAGGTTTTTTCAGCAGTGAAAAAAATTTGGAACATATCATCATGTATACCAACCGGATAGAGCCGCAGCTTGGATAGTGAAAAACAAGAACATATTTTTATAAGTACACGTATTAAAAAATATTGTTACAAGAACATATTTTTAAAAGAACAAATACAAGAACAGGTACAAGAACATATTCAAATTAGAACATTTACTAGAGCTCATCGACGGCACAGTGTCCGTGGGATCCTATCGGGTAAAACGAAACTTGATGAGTCCCATCAGGCAAATATCTCTGGTTTTGATAGTATGATGATGTTGAGAATATGTCATTCAGCATCAAAATTATGAAATTATTTAAGTCAAACGATAGTAATATCATCTAACATGATCTTCCTTCTTGTGACAAATTTTATCCATTTTTTATGAAATTTTTTGAAGTCAAACGATATCAATATCATCTAACATGATCTTCTTTCTTGTGACAAATTTTAACCATTTTTTATGAAATTTTTTAAAGTCAAACGATATTAATATCATCTAACATGATCTTACTTCTTGTGATCAATTTTAACCAATATTCTTTGAGATACATAAAAATAATACAAGATGTTTAAAATAAGAAACATCCTAGATTAGAGAAAGTGATACACAATTTCACCTGGTATGGTAAAGCTCTTGCACATTCCCTCTCATATATGTGAATATCCTTGTTGATAGCTCCATATGACTCCAAAGATGAAACTAAGAGTTTATTCACTCTACATATTTCTATATTTGAAGATTTTGACGCCACCAATCAAAAGAAGATAATTATATTATCAGAAATTATTTCACATGTAGGATTCATAATCAGCTCATTTACCATCATCACTTGATACTCTCAAATCAACTATAATTCTATTTTAATTTTTTCTTATTGCGAAAGATATGAAGGTTTTTTTTTTATGTTGTTGTTGAGTTTCACAACTTATCAAAATTGTAATGCATGATGGAGCCAAGATCCAAAACCTAAATACTTGCTAGAGCAAGAGATTAAGTGCTAGAGCATTAGAATTGACTAAGAGAATAAATGGAATAATACCTATGATTGATGTTTTATCAAAGGATATTATAAATCCCTAGTCTAAAAAGATAAATTATGCAATCTCATTTCTTATCCTAGAGACTACAATCTCTTTTTTATATCACAACAATACATAGAAGAGTTGTGGTCCTGTATTGATAGTTTATATATATGTATACATATATATATCAAAGATGAATTTATTTCAAGAACATGGTAAAATTATTACAAAAGGTGTTGAACTTGATAAAAATGCAAAAAAATTATATTTTTTTCATTGATAATCGATTCATTCTATTCGAAATAATTTGCTAAAATTCAAATCTACGTAAAAAAATTCAATCATACATTCAAAAATATTTGATTACATAATCAAAATTTCTCAACTATGTTTATTAAAGTCTATTAAGCTCAACAAGAAATAAGATCAATTCTCACTTTAATATCATCTCAAAAGTTACCGTCGATCAATTGATCTTAATTACATCAATTCGAACAAAAACATTTACTTTCATTATCATTGGAAAATTTGAATTGTCATTTATATTTTGTGTAAATTTCACATTAACTTTTTTTCCTTCTCCATTTTCTCGTCATATCTTTAAGACATAAAGAGATGATGTGGTGAAACTCTATTGCGGTGACAATACTTTAGGGGAAGCCCTATGGAAAAATAGCTCGACGCCAGGATGAAAAAATTGCTTGAGCAGATCCGAAGTATTCTCCAAAGGCTTCATGGCAAGATGATAGATAAAGGTATAGTCCGATCCATATAGAGATGTATGGCGTATAACGTTAAGCAATCACAACGCTGAGGTTATCCAACACATTCTAGCTGCTATATAACAAACTATGCAGGTACAATCAATGTATATATAAAGATTTTGATGTAAAGATATAGTAACGAACAGTTCATGGTATATCACATTCGAAGTTTTTCTCTTCTTCTTCATGATGAGCTTCAGATTTTTGAGATTCAGGATAAAGCTGCAACTCATCATTGGATGTGGTTGGGTGAAATTGGGGGTTGATGCACAAGGTGAGAGATTATTTTGTCAAGAGATTATTATAATGACTTCGCTTGGCTCTGACGAAAAATTCCGAACTGATCAAGAAATCTCAGATATGTGAACACAACAAACCATGCGTTTAGAAACCTAAAAGTGCTCGTAGCCAACTCACTGTCTTCTATTGAAACAGGATACATCTTGAATAACGGAGCCGGCTTACAAGATATACACGCTATGCCCCGATGTAGGCTACGTTGAGACATACTGGGTTGCTGCGCACTTTATTTATTTGTACTAAATTCCAAGACGGTTTCCATACTTTTTGCCTTCAGTGTCCACTAAGAGCAAAAGGAACTGTACTGTAAAGAAAACTTGTCAGTTAGTTGCTCTCAGCTCAGACTTGCTACAAAATCGTAAGTGCCCACTCATACTCAGCTTCCCCAACTATATCACTAGGACTTGACGACTCATCGGTATCAGAACATATGTCATCTATATGCTGTGCCAAAACGCGGATGGCCACCTGTCTGACCTCGATTTACTGTACCGGTGAAAGAACTACGCTAACCTACTATATCCACAAAGTTATCGGTACGCATGTGATATATTCGGAATATACATATGACTAATGTGGTGTAGATGCACCAGAGGTTACATGACCACAGCTCTATCGCAAAATTGGGAGTTCATAATGGTACAGCCTGAGAATGCACGAAGTGCATACAACACAGGTGTCGAACAATGACTCTCTGCCAAAAACGTCTGCGATGCCTATAAAGACTCAACAACCCTGACTTCGTGAAGACAACAACAATATTGGTACATACTACACCGAAGTCTATTCTTAGGATACATTTCACTCAGATATACCCAGAGAGAAAAAGGCAGTTGACAGACGAAGACAGTAGTTGCACCAGATCTGGAACAGGTAGTTTCGACGCTGCTTAGTGCATCGTTTCTGACAAGTGCGTGCGCTGGAGTGACCTTCATGAAAGGCCATATGCGTGTGCAGTCAAAAGGGAGCTGGTAATCGACTGCTTGATGACAAGAGACGAAATGAGCTACGGAGCCCATTGACACTTTTCCTCACATATTGAGAACATTTAGTGCTTTCATCATCATCCCCGCTTCAAATGGAAGTTGTGCATCCACCAAAGATACATATCTATGGGAGCAGAATCGCCCATATGATGATGGAATGTGGCGGACTTATGGGTGCAAGGCACTGACACTTCATGGTTCGGTGCAGCTTGAAAAAAATAAGGCTTACGTACCCGGCCGTGGTGAAAATCGACGAGCATGTGAATGCCCCGATCGACAGTGCACAAACCAGACCTACGAGGTGAAACCTGGCTATCCCTGATGCACTCATATCACTTGCACCTTGTGTAAAGGTTGGAATCCAGGTCGTTACTCCGAGTCAGACGCCCTTCTCTTTCTGTTCACAACGACACCTTCCATATCTTCCGGAGTGCTGGGTGGCGTCACTTGTACCAAAACCTCATCCTTCATCGGCTCGCTCGGTGAGCTTACTTGGACTAAAACTTGGTCCTTCAAAGCCTCCAATTCCTCCTTGGCGGTGATGAAGGAACTCATTCCTGCTGGTACAAACTGGGAGTCTTTCAAAGATTCAAATTCCAGGCCAGACGTGCTCAAGTTCCCAGTCCGTCTGAGAAAGGACTCCGCATCTTCATCCTCGTCCAAACCCACCGACGCTAATTCTTCATCCACAGAAGAAGTCGACTCCCACGACCCCGCTCGCACGAAGAAAGAAATGGCATCCTCGTCTGGTCCAACCTCAAGCTTAGAGTAGTCAACCTCCATCTTCACAGGTCCTTGGGACTTCCCAAAATCAATTATAGGTTCACATCTCAAAGCTTGCCTCAAGTTGGTTACGTATTGCTCGTCCTTGATCCCAATTGAGCGTGCAAGAAATGACACAAAGTCCTCATCGGCGCGGGGATATTCTTGAGAGCTAACAAGTCTGGCCAACCGATCCCTCCCTATTCCTCCCTCTCGAATTAAAAAAGAATGGAAGTCTTCATAAGGGTGAAGCTTGGAGGCTTTCATATACACAGGACCTCCAACAAGAGCACTGCCATCTGCTGTGGTCAGAACGGACGTTTTAGGAGAATCAGATTTCGTGACGGCTGGGGGAGACAAAGACTCAGGTCTACTCTTTGCTTTCGGGGTCCTTGGCTCGGGGCAAGTTTTGGGACTTCTATTAATCTGTTCTCCATCAGTATTAAGGGAGGGAGACGGACTCCTCAGACACGACTTCATGTCTACTCCATCACAGTTGAGTGCTTGAGTTGGAGATTTCGGACTAAAAATCGCCTCTTCTTCTTCGTAGTTGAACATGGGAACAGGGGATTTGGGAATACTATTTGTCGGCTCCTCGTCATAACAGAAAAACGAGGTAGGAGTGTCAAGTAGTTTCCTATTCAGAATCGGTTTCGGCTCTGTGTCGAACAGATCGTCGAGAGGCTCCGTCTTCAATTGCAGGGGAAAATCAACCAGCAAATCAAAGACATCCGAAGAACACATTGTCAAATGTAGGTATCGCCAACACTCGGTATAACCAGCTCAATCTGCACTCCGCGAAACTGCAACCGATATTGCCGGTATAAGCCGCGACTTGTTTGATCCTGAAAGTGTCCAAAATTTTGATCGTCAGTATATAACAAAAGCTTTCACAACGCAATATTTGTAACCGTTTAGGCATCCTCCCGCACAAAGAATGACCTGAAAGTTCACTGCTCCGGTGCTTCGCAAGCTCTTCGAACAGGTATCAAAGTGCGAAAACGTCAGACTTTCGAAACTACATAACATGTTTTGCTATGTCGCATTTGTTGAACAGATTTGAGAGACTGTTAGTGAGGGATCCCATCATCTTATAATAGTGTTAACCCAAACTTCAGAATGAAGTGCACACCAAACTGGTGGTTGACTCGGAAAAGTTCCCCCCACTTACCGCTGCAATTAGTCTCACTTGTGCGGGGGAGTAGAAATGGACCACTCTATCTCCCACAAACAGCACATAATTTGATCTTGGCAAGCCCCTTCTCCCGCTTAAACATCCGTGCAACTGTAAACTTTGCACAACAAAGCTGTCGGTTGCAAACCGTCTGTTGAATTGCACGATAAGTTTCCGGATCAGCAGAGAAGTCACAACTGAGAAACATTGCTGATCAGATTGTTGAGGTTGGTAAGCCCTGAAACTCCGCTCATCATTGAAATCGACAATGCCTACGTAATCATGATCCTCATCCTCGAAATTAGCTTCGTTTAAAAGTTGTTAAACATTTGATGAGCAACCGCGGAATCGTACTGGACATATAAATGAGTCTGCCCACTTATGCTAGATGGCCAAGGCGATTTGTCTATAGGCTTTCTGTCATACATCGACTTTGGACTCCATTGTCAAATTTTATGTCTATAAGCATTATCCAGACACCAAGCGGGAAATACGACGACGTTTTTCTTCGGTGATGCCATTCTGAAACCCCTGGCCCCAAAGCACTTCACATTACCAAATTTGAGCAATATTTTCCTACGGCGTCAGCTGATGGTCCAGAAGAGAGACTATGCCCGTCCCAACACAGCCATGACCTGGTGCAAACAAACATCGAGATGTCTTTCCACCCTCTCCCTCACTGCGACCGAGAGGAAAGGCGAGGGATATCACACACACTCGTGCTCCAAAAGCATGCGTAAGACAGTTGCTTCGAAGAAGCAGGAAAGCGTGCAGGGGAACTTACAGTTGCTATTCATTGCCAGGAAACAGCAGCGATTGGCGCCACAGTGAGAAGCTGACACATAGACCGGTTGCTCGTGTACACAACCCAGCTTCATGCTCGACCAAGTGTAGTTGCAGTCAACCTGGACCAGGGACCACGATTGTAGCAGTTCGATTCACGAACCTAAATAAACGCTCGGGAATAGGTTTACAGCTCACCCACCTGTAAACAAATCAAACGAGTGAATTGCAGTACAACAAGGTAGTCCTAAATCTGATACTAAAGATCAGCTATCAGCTCTCTCAGAATGAGAAATGAGTTCCCCTAAGTTTCTTATGATAGGACCTAACTTTTATGTCTTTTATTGTGTGAAAGACGTCAAACTCGAGTCCATGAGACAGAGGTCCCAGCAGGTCCCGACTTCAGAGGTACATTAAGAATCTTGCGATGAGGTACAGAAAACCTATCAAATTTAGTGAAGAATAAAGAAAAACCTCTGAGAGATTCACAAACTTCTCGGACTCATAATTGGTGATAAAACACCTTCAAGATCATGTACTGCTTGATTGAAGGTCTTCTGTAACAAAACCAGATAACAAACAACCAGAAGACTATCCACATGGGATGCACTTCGTAAGCGGCATATATTGAGAAATTTATCTTCCTCCTGAAAGCACGTCCCATAAATATGAAGATAAAAGGCCAAAAAGTGACCAATTTTTTGTTTCCATGCGGGCAGGCTTCATGCTTTCTTCTCTAAAACTGTCAATCTCATTTGATTATACACTTATGTGCAAGCCAATTCTCTGTAAAAAAGGCAGCACCGCGCACGAAATCCAATGTGCCTTAACTAAGAGCGATACAATTCAGGATTATTCCTCGACCTGAACAACCATCCTAGTGCTGAAGAACAAAAGCTTCCCAAGTAGCACATGTCTCAGTCTTTCCGATCGTCGGTCACGAAAAGAAGACCTAACTGAAGACCCATGTCGGCAATGCATGGAAAGAGTCTACAAATGTAGTTCTTTCTCATTCATGTTTCATGAGATTGAGACGGTTTCAATTGGCCAGATCCGCGAAATGTTAAAACCCTGAAAAGAAATGACGAGCAGAGTAGCCTCCCTTGCCTAGCAAATGATGTTAAGTCTGGCACTCACGGGTCTCTGCAACGATTTGAACCTATGGTATCTACAGAATGGGACCAGAAAGCTAGCCCGAATCAGAACCCTTCGAGCAAAAGACGGCGCAAGAAGTGAGAACTGATAGTATCTGATCTTACCTCCTGAACCATGTACAATTCCTTCCTCCTTAACGGCCTCAGCACTGGTCACGGTTTCGGAGCGGGTTCAGTCGTCCGCAAAGCATTGGCCGCGCACTCCACAACCTCAAAATCTCTCACTCCAAGGCAAACAGGGGGTTGGCAAAGTGGCCACCCAGGTTCCTCGTGCGCTTCAGTGAAAGAGGCTTTGACTGATTGATTGATCTACCGACAAGAGTCCCTCGCCTGCCTCCCACGCTCTCCGCAAAATACCCCACTGACACTTTATGGAACCCGCAGCGACGACGACGCAGCGAGCGCAACACAACGAAGCCAGAGAATTGGAGAGCTTGCTTCAGGCCCAAGCCGAAGAAGCAGGAGCGCGTCGAGGAGGACGCGCAGGGTTCGGGCAGCCTCGGACTGCGGCGGGCCACTCGGGCACTCGGGTCAGAAATTTGCTCCCCCCCACCCTCCACGGGCCGGTCGGGTAATCATGGTGGTTAGCCGAGGACATGCGCGACGGGCGAATAGCATGCAGCCAACCACGTTGCGACCTCCTGGTGGCCACGCTCCCGGTAGGACCCAGATGCGGCCAATAGTCGCTGCTGCTCGGGTCAGTTGTGCTCCGATGAACCCACGGCCTGTAGCCGCGACTCTCCTCCTCCGGTCGCACATGGACCTCCGACCGGGGCTCCCTTGCTCGACCCGTCGACCTCATGGCCCGCCCTCTTGAATGGCCACTGCCGCCACAGTTCTCGATTCTCGCATTTGGCGTCGAGAGACGAGGCTGGGCTCCCGTGAGTTCGGCTCTGGCTCAGGATCTGCACTTGGTCACACACCCTAATGCCCTCGCGTCGGCCACTTCTGCCCACTTTTCCGCCATGCACCTCCGTCGTTTGCGCTTCCCCGCTGATCACTCTCTGCCCCTTAACTCGATCGAATTACGAACTAATGACGTCTTAATCCGACGAACTTAACCCAGAATCTCGATTACAGTAATCCATCACCAAAGTGCGTTCGAGACGACCAGTCTTCTTGGTTCGAGCGATATTCAAGTCCAGACTAGTCGTCCCGAAATCAAGCAGCCATGAAATTATGTGTTCGGCGGGGAAAAATAAATTCGCCAAATGTGATGGGAAAAGGGCGACATTCGGTGGCTCTAGACATTCCTGAGGATCGAATGGGGAGGGGATGGATCTGATTCAAACGACAGCCGCGAATTGAAGTTGCTGCAATTCAGGGAAGCGGACGAGTTACGGCGACGACGAGTGGACGGGCGCAAAACACCGAAACGCGACAAGAGTCGCAGGGCTTGTCGCCATGAGTGGCTGCGGGTGGCGCGAGGGATTTTCTGGCCCATATTCGCAGCGCCACGCTGGCCTCCGGCGAGTGGCCTCGAAGTGGCCCCCCTCGCTTCGGACCCTCGCCCGCTAAAGAGCGCCATAAAGTACATAAAGTACCGGGCGCGGATCAGCGGATGGACTTTTCGCGAGGGCAACGGATTTCGCTTCAAATCCGTCTCGGTTGTCCTCGGCGCTTTAAGTTCCCGTGCCGTACGGACACGGATCGATTCGGCGCCTTTGGACGGCCGTCGCATTATTTCTTCCCTACGCCGTCGGATTCCCGATTCGGTGAATCGTGGCCGTCGACCTGTTCTGTAATGTCAAGTCAGCAGCAGCACTTCGTTGCAGGAGTAGGACACGGGTTGACTCGAAGGTGGCCTACGACCGGGGTGGGTGGTCTTCCGGTCGCCGCTGAGTTTGAGGATAAGAGAGGACAAGGACACGAGGAACGCCTCCCTGCCGCCCGCCCGAGTCACGAGTCACGGCATTCGGGACCTCAGAGCGGGGCAGGCCGCATCTTCGGCCGCAATTTGCCATTGTCGGCCGCAGTTGCATCCTATCGGAGCGAGCTCCGATCGGCGTCGCGGCGCTGCCCTTCAGACACCGTTACTGGTCCTGAAGTGTGCCACGTGCGCGGGCTAGCTCGCAATGGGACTGGCCCCTCGCGATTCGGCCGGTCTGTCTGTGAACATCGACATGGGCGCGATACGTGCCGCGAAAATCAGCAGTCTGCGAGGTCAGAGCAGCATCGCTGCAGACGGCCACATCGACGTTCTGTCTCGGAGCTAATATCTGCAAGTCGCGTCATGGTACCCGACTCGCGGTGAATTTCGCGCTGTCCTCTGTTTGTTAGCTCGCATCCGTCCCCGATAATATCGTTCATGATTCCTGTACTCAGTTTGCCATTGGTTCGGCGACGTCACGGCCGAAATCTTGCATTCCAAGTTATATCGTCGTGAGTGCAAAGTTAGAGTGTGAGAATTGTCGAGGGAAAGCAGGGCACAGAATTGCTCCGTGACCAAAAATACAAGATGCTCTTATGCGAAATCGATGACCGTCGTCTTTTGCTCCGGTTTTCTCCTTCGCTGGATTCGCACTCGGATGCATATCGATGATATGTGCACACTCTTCCACGTGACCGCCGAAATCTTGTCGATCACGTTATCCTGCTGGGTGGTTTCAAAGTGTGTTGTACCTCAAAGCAAAAGAAAAGAACTGCGGCTATGTCCAATAAGAGGGTTCCCCCCTGGAAAGGGTTTCCAGACAAGCGAGCTTTTGGAGAAAAAGAAAATTCGATGTATTCGGACCCATGGTGTCGTGGGGAGCTCAGATTCTCCCAAAAGTAGGAGGTGATTATTTGGATGATGTTGTGTGATGATGTTTACAGATGCTTTCATGATCGTCACCTCACATGTAACGTGCCAGGAAGTCGGGTCGCAAAATTTCGTGCTTTTTTCTGCCTGTTGGTGACAGAGTTGTGGACGCTGAACTCGATTTGTGTCTTCGGTGTCCTTCGCGTCAACGTTGGATAATCATTCATGAGGCTACTTCAACTGCGTTGTGGACCTGATCTCACAAAAGTCGCTCTTCGATCTTTTTCCGTATCGACATTCGTGTCGAAAGCCTTTCTTTCATCCACCTTGCAAGAAGACGCTTGAATCTTATCGCATCCGGAGTGCGCGGTGGTTGCTCAGGCTCCCGGCCGAGTCTTTTCGCAACTAAAGTAGTATGAAAGTACGTGAAAAGAAGAGAAGAAACCCCAGTGCACAATGAACTCTTAGATTTTCTGCATTTTTCAAGAGAGGTTCTACAAGGTTCCTACAATCAACTTGATGTTTCTGCAATAAATGTACTTCCTGCTAATTCAGGGCTCCAAGAAATTGTTCACTCAAAAGGACTAGCTTGCTAAGTGTATCATCATCGCGTCTCCAGGTCGTTCCAGTAGGACCAACCTCAATAATCCTGTGACATGCCTTACGTTCTAAGGAGAAACAGTTCAGAAGATAGTTATATAACCACATGACATATAACCATATGACCACTCATTTTGAGCAGATTGGCTAATAAAAAAGCAGTGAAAATTTTCCCTGTACTTGGAAGACCCTTGGATGAAACAAGTGTGTCGAAGAATGACAGATTTGTGAGCAGCGAATAGAACAGTGTTTGGGCTGGACAGTCAACAGTTCAGAACATACAGGGTCAATGAGTAACACAGTTGTTCCCTGTTGATTGGAAGAGTCGCTCCTTTAAGACGTTCCCACATAACTCAAAAAGCAATAGTTCAAACCAGCATGTGTTGAAACGTCATGCATGCCCACAAACATCATCGAAACAAAAAAGTGTTTTTTTTCCTCTTGGTGCAAACTTGTTGCATGAGAACAGGACACACGAATTTCAAACTGCTATCCACTACCAACGACCTTCACCTACAAGTTTAGGTACTCCGCAGTGGCAGGGGCTTTAGCATCTCCTCATCTAAACCCTTCACCATTCAGACCAACTTTACACCTCGGACTCGAAGTGAAAAAGTACTCGCGCATGTCTGCATACAAACTCTAGTTGCTCTTCATGGCATCTTCATGACTTCAGTAGACATCTTACATTTGAAGACAAACGACTTACTCAGGGGTTTCAATACACTCCCCGAACTTTTGGTGGTATCCAGGTTTATCACGTAGTAAATTGTGGCCGATAAAATATCCAGAAAACCTCATGTTGGCCTCCGTACAGGGAAGAGATTGAGTCAAGCTGTGCTTCCGTGCAAATATAGCCGGCTTGGTTTTTGGGAAATTCGCTATTCATATTGTGAATTCCTACATTAGTCCCGTGATCGGGGGCTTTGGTTGAGTATGCTATATCACTATGCCACAATACAATGGATCATTCGAAAGCAATATTTGTCGCCCGAGAGCCTGCTCCAAGTATGCTCTAGAGATGTTACTTAAAACATGTCCCATTCATAACGCTTGGATGGTCATGTGGGCCATGAGCCTTTGTTTCCTTCTGTTAGGATGAAGTATGTCATCCAGAACTGGTTGACATGAAATCAACAACTTTCACAGAGATTAATCATTGTCAGAGGTCACATTAAATAGTCCATCCAGAGTCGTTCCATGCCATGGAAAGTCATCTTACATAGTCTTATCCAGTTTTTTTGACTAAATCTTGACTTACAGCATTCTGAATCATGTGTGGCTAGAAACTTGCTGCATGAGAGAGGAAGGTTATCCAAGTTCGCTATGTACGACTTGATCTAAAACATGGAAAAGGTAATCTTTGCAGTATGTTGACTTTGTTAGTTTAGAAGCCGAAGACTTTTTTCTGTGGTCAAATCTGATCCCTCGCTCCATTTATCCTACAGCAGGCATGTATGTATATGTATATAAATAACATATGTTCAGTAACCTATACAGTAAAATAGATGTCAAGACCCGACGGTGACAAAAAGTAGGATCCATATGAAGACTATGTTCAGTGCACCTTCTTCGTGTTTCTCTCTTCGTACTAGCGTATGAAGTATATGAGTGATTCCACGTTGTTTCGAATATTTTAAAACAAAGTTGCTATTTTCATAATTTTATGATATTGAGTGACATTGCTTTCCATAACTCGATTTTGTTTGAAGTAACTTAAGTTAATTTGAACGGGTAAAGAGATAAATCTTCATGAACATGATAACATATGGAATTACAAAAGATGTACCTCTTAGGAATTCCATCCTGAAGAAAATCAAGAAGCGTATGCATCCAGCTGCGCAGACACTCTCCAATTCCCGGTCGAAAGCAAAATCGCCACGAGGCGGGGGCTTAATCACACCCAAAATCCAAACGAGACATCCAGGGGCGAATCCGAGGAGTACGAGAGAGAGGCGAGTGCGAGTAGGTGAGAGGAGGAGCGAGGGAGTGGAGCTCGGAGGACGAAGCTGACACATTCTCTTCGTCCAAAGGGAGAGTTAGTTGTCGAAACAAACGCTTGTCTCGTCGCTCGTGGGCAGTACTGACCGTAGTGACGGATTGCCCATCGCCTTTTCTCGCAGTCTCACATACCTTTTGGGTACCTTGGCCGTCGACGGACGATCTGTTCCGATAGCCGGAATGTAGTTGGCCACCATTCTGTTCCGAGAACACGCTATAAATAGCTTTCCTTCATTACTTTCGCCCCCGTGAGTTTCTTGAGAATAGGGGACATATCGTTTATGATAGCAAACATATAATGATTTAGTTACAATACAATTTTAGTAGTACACTGAAAATATATTGTGAACATTCTCATAATTAATAAATAAATAATGTTAAAACATTTTTTTATACTGTTAATGTATATGTTAAAATATTTATTTATAAATTTATTTATATAATTTTTAAATCATATATTGGGGAATAGAGGACATATCGTTTGTGATAGCAAACATATAATGATGTAATTACAATACAATTTTAGTAGTACACTGAAAATATATCCATGAACATTCTCATAATTAATAAAGAAATAATGTTAAAAAATTTATTTATATTGTTAATTTATTTGTTAAAACATTTATTTATACATTTATTTATATAATTTTTAAATCATATAATGTGATAAGATATTTATGATTTAAATAAGTAAAATCTACTTAGTAATGATATAAAATAAATTATAATAAAATATAATATATTGATAAATAAAGAATTTAAAATTAAATAAATTATTTATTTTTCCTAGTTAAATCAAAAATTTTCAAACTAGAATTATTTTATAAAAATTATTCTATTATATCAAATTTGATATTTTTTTTTCATTCAAAAATTTTATGTATAAATATTCACTTTAAGTATTGATTTAATATTAAAATTAATAAATATTTTAGTGAATTCAAAAAATTTATTATTCAAAATTTTTATCTTTAATTATTATAATCAATATAATTATTTTATAAATTTTTAATATCCGATGAATATATTCAATGTTATTGACCCATAACAAATAGATTGCAAAGTTTATATTTATATGAAAGATTATAAAATTAGCAGAGGATTTTTTATTTTTTAATAATTTTTTTTTAATGTCAAATATTCTCGCTTCTTTTTTTCATATTTGATATGGGACTTCTCCTGCGCCGCTGGCGTATAAAATCTTCAAAGAAAAAATCCTGAAATATTTTGGAAAAAATCTCGAAACTTCTTTTTGGCGCCGTTGCCGGGGATAGTGCGTTAGCACCAGAGTACGTGAGTAGCAATGCTCGGTGAATGTCGACGGAAGAAGGCGTGAGCATACTAAGTGCGCGAGCCACACGAAAACTCCGTTGAGATTAAGAGAAAGCCGTCTAAGAAACACGGCGTTAGAAAGAGAAAACTAAAACATTGGAGACTTTACCCAAGCCCAGCTCGACCAACGCCACTGACGGAGAATCATCCAGTGCATCCGAGTAGAACTTTTTGCTAACCATACTGTTAGAAATAACTTCCGCAGAATCCTTTCTAAACTTAGATCAAACCGACCAGGGTACATCTGCAGATTTCCCAATGGCTGACGGACAAGTCAACCCTCATCAATTGTTCTCTAAGCTTTTCACGAGACATTCGTATCCAAAGTACAAGGGGAGCAAGGATGATGACGATGCCAACTCGTATATCAAACTTTTTGAATCCGTGTCGACTACCAACCGCGAGAAGTGTGACAATGATAGGTTCTGGATCTTTCCCAGCCTACTGCGCTAAAAGGCACGCAGTTTGTACAACCACAAGAGTACCGACCCAAATGGTCTGCAGACGTGAGCTTAGCTGAAGGAGAAATTCATGCGGCGGTTCCGCGAGCTTGGCTACGACAGTCGCGTGTTAACCAAACTACGTAGCTTCCAGCGAGAACGAAAGGAGAATCTTCGTGACTATACGGAGAGATTCCAAGATCTCCTTGATAGAATTCCGGAGATGGGAGCAAGAGTCCTTTTCTCCGTCCAGCAAGCGGTGGACTGGTATGTGACTGGGTTACCACGGGAGATGGAAACATTTTGTAGATGAAGGGAAGTGCGATACCATCGAAGACATCGTAATGTCGGCGGAGGCCTTCGAGACCTCCACGCTCAACCGGAGAGGGAGAGAGCGAAGAGAACCGGCAGGTCGAAAGTCGAAGGGAGGACGAAGGAAGCGAAGAGGAGCTACGCTTTCGTCGAAAAAACCTTCCTCAGCTAAAGGTAGCACTTCGTCAGAAGAGCAGAAGACTTCCTTGTTGGAGAAAAACAGAAAGAGGAAGAAATGCGCCGCGCCGAAGAAGAAAGGCTATAGAAAGGCAACCTCGGAAAAAAGTCCAAGAGACATCGCGTCCAAGATAGAAACTTTGGTGCAGGATTTTGCGGACTTGAAAGTTCACGTAGTGGGCGGCCAAGACCGACGGAAATCACCAATGAGGTTGCGGGCAAATTTCTGGTGTACCACGTGCGGTCAAGTGGGGCATGCCAACGCGGAATGCCTGTTCACTTGGCCATCCTATCCAGTGAACGCAATCGGCTAGACACCACAGTGGGAGAATCCCCCATATTATGGAGAGACGAGTGAGGATGTGGCCTACGCGATCCAGTCGACCCCATCCACAACCCCCATTCAACTGGTGCAAATACCGTGATTTACCCCGAGGGACATGGCAACCATGTTACCTTAAAGGCGCATGGCACCACCGGGAATGTTTAACCGGCCACCACCTCAAGCCTGCTACTATAGCGGAGAAGTGGGTCACTACTCACCCAACTGTCCCCACCCGAAAAGGCAAACAGGGTATGTGCTGATGTGCAGCAACTATCGGAAGCTAGGGCATACAACGGTGGAATGTGATCAACCCCCGACCGTCCAACCTACCGTGCGATGAGTGACACCACATGCTAAGGAAGATGTTCATGTTAACCAAGTCGATCTAAGCTCGGACAAGAAAGAAGAGTACAAAGTGTGGCCGGACGAAAACGAGGTCGAAGGACAACGAGAGGGATAAACGCAAGCACAGTCGCAAGTCTGAAGGTCGGAAGTCAAGAGGAGAGGAGAAAACCAGAATTTCTTCAGACGCCACCCGTTCACTCGGGTGCATAGCCATTCCCCTGTCAATTCTGCGAGCTGGATCGAGCCATTCGAGAAAACTTTGATCACCTTGTAGGGCCCCATCCATCTCAAGTGTAGCTTGCATGGAAATCGGGCATGTCTGCTGTCATAGATCAGGGCCAAGTCGCCCTTCTGAAGTAATACTGGCCTGATTCTCCGATCGTACTTCTCCTGTGTGAGCCGCAGTTGTTTTGTTCGATCTTCCGCCTCTTGACATCACTCTTCCAGCGCCATGACTTCTTGCAGTCGGTAGATCTGACTTTCTTCCGCATCCAGCCTCCTCTTATCTGAGGTTCGCTGTGTGGGTATCTCGAATTCGATAGGTAATATCGGATGCTGCTCATATACCAGAAAGTAAGGCGTCTGTCCCGTGGTGACTTTCTCTGCAGTTCGGTATGCCCATAAAGCGGCTGGTAACTTGGTGTCCCAGTCGTGCGCATGGTTCTCAGTCACTTTAAGGAGTATCTTGCACAGCAATCCATTGGACTTCTTTGTCAGGCAATTCGCCTTGGGATTGTATGGGGTAGTCTTCCGATGTTTAATCTGGAAGTGCTGCGTCAGGTTCTCTACCACCTGGTTCAAAAAGTGGGTTCCTCTATCACTGACGATCTCTAGTGGACACCCATAGCGTGTGATGATTGATTCGAATAAGAAGGTTGCTACTGTCGCTGCGTCGTCCTTCCGTGTAGCCTCGGCCTCTACCATCTTGTTCGCATAGTCCGTGGCTACCAATATGTAGCGCCTGCGAGTGTGTCTAGTGACAGGTTGTATGGGTCCTACGAAGTCGATTCCCCATTTTTCAAATGGTGCCAAGGGCATGATCGGTGTCAGAGGCCATCTTGTGGTGGGTGTTGGTCCTCCCGTCCTCTGGCAGCTATCACATTTGCGAATGTAGTCGTGTACATCTTTAAACATTGTCGGCCACCAGTATCCTGCATTCACAATTTTGGTCACCGAATTCCTGGTGGCGTAATGACCACCAGCGTCTTCTGTGTGCATTGCTCTAACAACACGTGGAACTTCAGACTTCTCTAAGCATCTGCACAGCCTCTCATCTGCCATCTTCTTGAATAAGACTCCCTGTTGGAGCTGGTAAGGTCTAGCTTTATGCACGAAGACTGTTCGCTGCTCAACATCCAATCCTTCCGGACATTGGAGTGTGAGCAGAAACTTGTACAGGTCTGCATACCTAAATTCATGGCTGGCGGACAACTGAAAAAGTTGTTCGTCGGGGAAATCATCCACTACTTCTTCTTCTATGGGTTCGGTCCATGGTCTGGAGAGGTAGTACGCGTTTTCGTGGTGAGCGCCCTTCCTAGTCTGCACAGTGTAGGTGAATTCCTGCAGCAGTAGTACCCACCAGGCAATACGTCCGGACAGATCTGCCTTCTTCACTAGGTGGTGTAATGCGTAGTGATCCATTTTTAACACAAACTCATAGCAGATCAAATAATGCCTGAACTTCTTACAGGAGTATACCATTCCCAACGCCTCCCTCTCAACTGTTGTGTACTTCTCTGCTACTGACAACTGACGGCTCGCGAAATAAATCGAATAGTCCTTCTTGTTGTCATCCTTCTGACTGAGAACTACTCCAATTGCAAATGCCGACGTGTCTACATAGACATGGAAGGGTCGGTTCCAATCCGGGCTTCTAAGAACCGGAGCGGTCGTCAGCTTGGCTTTGAGTGCTTCAAAGGCTAGCTGTTGCTCCTTGCCCCACAAATAGGGCTCCTGCTTCTTAAGCAGCTTTGTCAGATCGGCTGCCAAGATTGCGTACATATTTATGAACCTTCTGTAATAGCCCACATGGCCAAGAAAGTCTCTCAACTCGCGCAGGTTCGTCGGCGGCTGAAGTTCGAGAATAACCTTTACCTTCTCGACATCCACCGCAATGCCATCGGACGAAACTCTGTGCTCCAGCAGAATCCCGTTGGTCATAATGAAAAAACACTTCTCAGGGTGCAAGGACTAGCTGCTTTCCCGACATCGGTCAAACGTCTGCCGAAGGTGGCTAAGGTGCTCCGACCTCTTACAGAAGACACAGAAGTCATCGATGAAAATTTCCAGGAACTTTCTCAGCTGCTCTTGGAAGATGTTTGTCATCATCCGCTGGAACGTAACCGGCGCCTTGCATAACCCGAAAGGCATCTTGTGGTAAGCGTAGGTTCCCCAATCAGTCGTGAAGGTTGTTTTGTCTTTGTCTTGTTCTCTGATGGACACCTAGTTGTATCCGGAGAACCCGTCTAGAAAACTGTAGCACTCATGCCCTGCGACATGATCCAAAATGGAGTCCGTAAAAGGGAGAGGGTGATGGTCCTTGCGCGTTGCTGCGTTTAGCTTTCGGAAGTCCTGGCACACCCGAATCTTACCTGTCAGTTTCTTGGGCACGATTACAATTGGTGAGACCCACTCGCTATTGAGTACCGGGTAAATGATCCCCGCGCTCAGATACTTATCGATTTCGTCCTTCACCAACCATGAATATTATGGGTTGAGCCTGTACTGGCGTTGGCGATCCGGAACTGCATCGTCCAACAAGTCGATCCTGTGCTCTCCATACCTTGCAGGTATGCCTTTCATATCTTCAATCTTCCATGCGAAGACATCCTCATACTGGCAAAGAAACGCCTGTACCCTCCTCAATTCTTCTCCTTGCACCTGGCTTGACACCTTCAAGCCTTTGTCTGGACTGAGCTGCACTTCGCGACAGTCACTTGGATCGACAATCCCTTCTGTGTGACTGATCTCGCTTCTGCCCAGTCCCTCTGTTAATTGCTATTCGTCGTCCGGATGCATATCGTCCCCTTCCTCCTCAATGGAGCAGCAAGTGACGTATCCCACAAACTCATCTGACATCTCTGTATCTGAAGGGTACGACGAGTTGCTCTCCCCTCCAGTCGTGTAACCTGAGCTGGTCGATGGGGTTTCGCCCTCGTGTGGTACCTTGATCCATGGCACGGTAATGATAGTCGTAGAGTCCGAAGGGTTTCGGATGTGCAATCTCTTCCTCCTCCAGTCACACCTTGCTTTGGCGTCGTATAGCCAAGGTGTGCCAAGCAGCACATCGCAACCTTTCTTCAGAAGGGGCTGCAATACTATGTATGATAGTTGAAAGTCCACTCCTCCAATGTTGGTTCGCACATTGCGCAACATGCCCAGCGGCATTCTGCGCGTTTGATCGGCCAACCGCAACACTCTGGTTGTAGGCTCGAAGGTCTGGAACCCCAAGGAGTTCGCCGTCTCCTCCGTCATGATGTTAACGCCCGAACCGGAGTCCACTAGTACCTTCTGTATGACGCAGCCTCCGATCTCCACTTCGATCTCCGGAGGTCCTAGGTCTCCTCCCTCCACTCTGTACACCGCAGGAAGCTTCCCTTTACGGGGTTTGCGCGGCCGGCGCAGCGAAAGCATCAGCATCTTGCGGGACGTCTTATTATCCTCCAACAGCTGGTTGAAGGAAATATTTGTCCTCTGTCTCCCTATGTCCTCCACTATGTCGTAAGGAGTGCTTGAGGTCACAGCCGCCGCCCTTCCAGCAGTTGCCGTCGGAAGTGGCGTAGAGGGCCTAGCCGCCCTCCGGTCGTCTGATATCGCTCCGGCGCTCAGTGCTTCCTTGATGAGGTGGCTTACCTCATCCTTATGTCCGGAAGGTAGTTGCGACTCCTGACCTCGTCTGAGGTCCCGTCCGCCTTCTCCGAGTTTAGCGCCGACTGGATATTCCGCATCGCCGGAGGCGTACCCGGTGTTTTGCTTTGGCTAGACTTCTCCTCCGCTTTAGACTTCCGTTCCTCTGCCTTACGGTCGAGCTGGCGAGTGTCCTTGTGGTCCTCTCCCCGCCTTGTCGAACTTCGGGTCTCTACCCGTCCGCACATCACTTCTTCCTCCGGCCAGACTTCGTTTTCTTCAATTGGGTCCGAGCCCAGGTCTACATGATTGACCTGCACATCTTCCCTGACAGGTGGCGTCACGAAACGCACGGTTGGCCTGGCGACTGGTGGCTGGTCACATTCGACCGCCGTGTGTCCTGCCTTCCTGCAGTTGCTGCACGTCGGTACATACCCAGTTTGTTTCTTTGGGTGGGGGCAGCTCGGCGAGTAGTGTTCCACCTCCCCGCAATTATAGCAAGCCTGCGGTGGGGGTCGGTTGAAGGTGCCGGAAGGTGCCATGCGCCTCTGTGGGAGCGTAGTCGCTATTTCTCTTGGATTGAACCGCGGTATATGTACAGGTGGGATCGGAGTCGTAGCCGGAGCTGACTGAACCGCATAGGCTGTGTCCTCACACGGCTCACCATAATAAATGGGGTTCTCCCACTGTGGTGCCCATTCAACTGTATTCACTGGGTAAGTCGGGCGAGCGGCCATGCACTCTGTGTTGGCATGTCCCACTTGTCCGCACGTAGTACACCAGAAGTTCGCTCGCAGTCTCGCAGGTGATTTACGCCGGTCTTGGCCTCCCACTACATGAACTTTCAGATCCGCAAAATCCTTCACGAGGTTGTCCACCTTGGCTGCGATGTCCCCTTGACTCTTCCCTGGGGTTCCCCTACCCCGATCTTTCTTCTTCGTCGCACTGCGTTTCTTCTTCCGTCTCTCCTCCTCCGAAGACGACGAGT
The DNA here is from genome assembly GCA_037833965.1 of Marchantia polymorpha subsp. ruderalis. Lineage (NCBI taxonomy): Eukaryota > Viridiplantae > Streptophyta > Marchantiopsida > Marchantiales > Marchantiaceae > Marchantia > Marchantia polymorpha. Next base: position 5,210,083 of record AP031357.1, read on the forward strand.
TCTCTTCCTCCTCCGAGGAAGAACTCGCTTCGGATGAGCGTGATTCTTCTGATGAGGGAGGCGACCCCCTTCTCTTCCGACGTCCGCCTTGCGATTTCTTCTTCGTCGACCGTCGGTCGCTTCTTCGAGTGTCAAGGGTTGACGTCTCAAAGGTCTCCGCCGAAGCTATCACATCTTGGATGGTGTCAGCTTTGCTCCTCCTGCAGAAGGTCTCCATTTCTGTTGTTAGCCCTGTCACGTACCAGTCCACTGCTTGCTGTACCGAAAAAGGTTCTCCTGGACCTGTCTTGGGAATTCGATCTAGGAGGTCTTGGAATCTCTCCGTATAGTCCCGAAGATTCTCCTTCCGTTCCCGTCGAAGATTTCGAAGTCGGGTCAGCACTCGATTGTCATATCCGAGTTCGCGAAACCGCCTCAGAAACTTCTCCTTGAGCTGAGCCCAAGTCTGGATGCCAGTGGGGTCAGTACTCTCATGATTATACCAGCTACGAGCTCTCTTGCGCAGCAGGCTAGGAAAGATTCGCAATCTGTCTTCATCACTGGTCTCGCGATTGGTGATGGAGACATACTCAAAGAGCTTTATGTATGAATCTGCATCATCATCGTCACCCGTTCCCTTGTAACTTGGATACGAATGTTTTGTGAAAGGTTGGGAAAACACCTGGCGGGGATTGGCTTGAGGGTCTGCCATTGGTGATCCTGTCAACGGACTACTCCCAGGTGGGCCTAACCCAGGAAGAGTTCATGTCGGAGGGATCCCCAATAGAACCGTTAGCTCAATGCTCGCAGTAGGTGAACTAGAACGCCCTTGGCTTCCAGCAGTCGGCGATAGGGATCTTTCTGCAGAGTTCTCACTTTTAGTCTTCTCTTTAGTTCGCCGCTTTTCTTCTACGGCTTTTTCCGAATCTCGACGGAGTTTACGTGTGGCTCTCGCACATAGTTTTCCCACACCATCGCTCGTCGACATTCACCGAGCATTGCTGCTTGAGTACTCTGGTGCTGACGCACTGTCCCCGGCAGCGGCGCCAAAAAGAAGTTTTCGGCTCCTTATATAATAACCCATCAAAGGCTAAAACTGCAGTATGGTGGTAAAAAGGTCGAACCCATATGGACAAAGGCAACACACAGAGTACAAAGTGTCACGTTTAACAGACTTTTGGAAAGTTTGAATTCTAAGGCGACTGTCACTCCCAGAAATACTGCAAGTGCTCAACTCGGAGGTCACTCGGAGGATGCACAGTGCAACGTAAGTCACTCAACACACACACCTGAAACTGAAAAAAAACACCACTCAGAGGTCGGTCAGGACCTCTGCTCAAGATTTCAGGGGGAAAGTCTCTCACGAGTACATTCAGAGGCTCTGCAAGTAGTGACTCCCAACTCTAGCTTTTACAACCCTTCCGCTAGTTTCTGCTAGCGCAGGGAACCCGGATTGGACTTCCTACTTCGGAACGAAGTCACTCATACGCGGTGGACGTCACCCTCAACTCACACCAAGCGCAGAGAATACAGGTCCGACTGAGAAACTCAACTGAGACACAATCCAGTAACACACACCATAACAGACTTTTGAGGAGTTTGAATCCTCAGGCACTAGTCATTCCCAGAATTACTACAGAGGTGTGCCCCGAGGGTGCCTTCTGCAGCGTAACCTGAATTGACAACCAAGGTTTACACGAAGTAGCAAAACTTCACTTTGGCATTCAGGGGAAACGTCCCGTAGGAGTACAATCAGGATAAATCACTTGAAGGTGTAAGGGGGAACTGCTCAAGTATCTAACTCGCAACCGGCTCTGAGCATCGGCAATCACTCGCAGGTGTAGATCCGCACTACTCAAGTCTCTAACCGGTATACTAGCTCTAAACATTCAGCCGAAGGCCTTCAGCTACAAAATGCGGTACCTTCGTCAAGCTGTAGCTCATCTTGCGTGGTGCCAGAACTAAACACACAAACACGCAGAGAAAGTGAGTTCCTGATCTGCACTTCCGAAACTAGAAGAATTCCAAGGCAAGACGCCTTGAACTACTTTATACCTTCTAAGGTCCTAACTAACACTACACTGCACTACCTGCTACTCTAAATGCCTGCACGGAACCAAGCTACACTGCTGCACTCTACAGATCCTGTACTGCGCCTTCTGCGCGACGGACTGCCGCGCACTAACTCCCTACCCTGCCAGTCTTCCGCTCGGCTGCGCAACCCCAGCCGCCGAAGGACCCCAGTCACTTCCGACTTCAAGTGCGCCATAGTATCGCGCGCACCCGACAAGAAGGCCTCTAATTTCTTCGCCCCTCACCGCCGCCGCCCGAAGCTCAAACTCCCTGAGTGTGATTTTCTCCTGCGCCGCCACTTCCCAGTGGGTGTAACCTCTGAGACAGTGGGTCACCCGCGCCACCAACTCCTCTCTCGTACGATCCGCATCGCGCCGGTTGCTGCCTTCCACCTTTGTCAGCTGCACCTCAGCCTCCGCGCGCTGCGCCTTCAATTCCGCGCACTCGGATTGCAAGTTGCGCAACAACTCCTCATCCGCTTTGCGCGCGCTCTGACATTGCTCTGATGCGCGCGTCTGGCGCGCAAGCTCCTCTGTCAGAATGCGGTTTTGTCTCCGCTCTTACTGCAATTCCAACTCAATCCTTGCCCGCAGCAGCTCAACGACCTCCTGGGCTTTCATCGCCGCATCCTCGCGCTGTTGTTGCAGGGCTTGTTGTAGCCTCTTCGTGATCGCCAGGTGCTGTTGGAGGGCATTATTCTTCATCTCCAACTCTCGGCAGCTAGTGCCCCAAATGGCCACCTTGGTCCTCGTCCTGTTCTTGACTAACTCCACATAAGACTGCGGCTTTCTAGGAGTCGCGTACTTTGCTGCCTTGCGATCCAAATATCGCAAGAGTGGCACTATCTGCTCGCACAGTACCCCTGTTGGCGTCCCATGCACAGAGTCCGCTTCCTGTTCTTCCGAACTCGTCTTATCCTCTGTTTCGAGGATTTCAATCGCCACAGAAGCTCTTGGCGACTCCTTGGAATTGTGGTGCGTGGCAGCTTCCGCCGCGACTGCCGCTCCACTCCCTGCTAAGATATCCAAGGCAGTGGGAGATCCCATTGTCTGAGCCTCCGCTGCGGCTTGATCTCTTGTTCTCGAAGGGGTCGGCGCCGCAGTCACTCTTGTCGCCCCTGCACCGCCCGCTTCTACTGCCTGCTCCTCCGGCGCGATCTGCGCGGAAGGTGTCTTCGCCAGAGGTGTGTTCGCCGAAGGCACCCGCACAATGGTCGCCGGGTCTATCCGATTCGCAGTCGGCGAATCTGGCCGACTCTTAGTTGACCGACTCGCAGTCGGCCGACTAGCAGTTGTCCGACTGACAGTTGGATCCACTCTGCATGTCTTCACTCCACTTGGTCGCTTCGCTGGAGGCGCTTCCTCAGAAGCGTCTTCTTCCGAAGACGACTCCTCGAGAGTCATTAGCTCTGCAGCCAAACTCTCTTCTGCTTCCGGCCTGCTGTCCGGTTCAACACGCTATTCTCGCCGACCTGCAGTTGGCCGACCTTCAATCGCCCGACTCGTAGTCGGCCGACTCTCAGTTCGCCTGACTTCTTCCGAAGGCATCCGCGCCTTCTGCGCAGAGGGGTTCATCGACCTCCCCAGAATCTGCGCGATTATCTCCTCCTGCGTGGGCAGAACATTCCGGCGGACCAGAGTACGCCCGGTCTCCGCACTGCTAGTCGGCAACACCAACTTACGTGCCCTCTGCTTCGGCCGGTTGTAAAGCTCGTGGGTTGGCCGACTCCGAGTCGGCGCAGCGGGAGCTTCGGCTGCCTGTCTTCTGGCCTCTCATCCCATTTCCGCTTCCGCGGTGCGCGCTCACGTCGATGCTCTTCTTCTGCTCTTGCCGGAGCCGGAGCTGGACTGGCAGGTGCTTCGTCCGGATTCGTGTCCACTTCAGCCTCCCGCAAGTATCTACCCGGATTACTCCGGGACAGCAGCGGAAATCGCGCCCGCTCTGAAGCTGTCAAACATCCCATCGCTCGATAGAACACAATCAGGTAAGGCGAAAGATGATTGAGGGTCCCTCCTCTCTCTTCTTGCGCATGTTGGCGCGTCACCTTCCACAGGAGCCGTGCCAAATGAATCGGAGCTCCTGACAACACTAGCTCCACAAATCCCACTTGCCAACCATGCATGTAGGCGGTCTTGGTCGGCTGCAATATTTGAAGCAATGCACTCGCGACATTTCTCCGCAATCGATCTTTGTAATCCCGCGTTCGGAAGCCGTTCTTGGAATGCCTGCCAACCTTGAAAAGATCATTGTAGGAGTTCTCTTCCTCCTTCGACACCTTCACGCTTTCTCTTCCTCCTTCGACACCTTCACGCTTTCGGCCTCGAAGAGGAGATATCCTTCCTCGCCTACACACCTTCCTAATACCTGCGCCCAGTGACTGATGTCCCACCGCTCTGGATGGAGGCGGAATCCGCGCGCGGGCTGGTGTCTCTCCCGCAAATATTCGCGCACCATCTCCGGACACGTCCAATTCCATCCCCACAGGAGGAAATCAAGCTTCAACTTCGTCAACACATCCTAGAATGCGCGTACACCGATCTGCGGCACTCTGAGTGGTGACACTCGCAGCTGGGGAACCTTCGACATATTTCTTGCTCCCTCCTGCACACATAGACGCTCTTCCCTCCCGCTCGATCTCTCACAATCGCCGCTGCGCGTCGGCCGCTCAGACACTAACTGAAATTGCTCTCTCCTCCCTTGCGCGCTCAATTTCTCTACTCTCAAACTCTCTGCAGGGTCCGTCAAGATCCTCGCGCAATTCGCCTCCGCGCGCCTGGTTGCTACGCACTCCTTCCTGCTCACTGATTCCTGCACTCTCTCCAACTCACTAATGATCTCTCCGCCCGATTGAGCTGCACGCCTCAAGCACTGAAGCTGGAAAACTCAAAATCAAGAATGAGAGAATGAGAGTGGAGAGCAGACTTTTCTTCTCTGAAATCAAGATCACACAACGCTCTTCGTAGGCAGTGGGTACAATCCCACTTGATTACGCATCCAGCTATGCGGCCTAACGGTTCTCCCTCGCATGCTCGAATTCACGCTTCCGCATTGCGCGCACTCGCATGCTTGAACGTTGAATTCTCCCGCCGCCATCGTCCGCCGGCTCTGAGTTCGTCATCGCCGAGGGCTTCCGACCTCGAGTTCGCCGAAGGCTTAATACTCGCCGAAGGTGTACGCCGGTCTGGAGTTCGCCGCGGTGGAGCGTACGCTCCGACTATTTTGTCTTTTCCCAACCTGCCCATCGCCGGAGGTGTATCGCCGAAGGCGTACTCCTTCTCCGCCGGCGCCTCGCTAGAGGCGCACATCAAGTCGGCGCGAATTACGCCGACACGTACTTGTACAACTTCTTTTGTTCGTTCTACCCAGCATATCGCCGAAGGCACGTATCCCGCCGGCGCGAATTACGCCGGCGCATCCGCCTGTCCGCGCAACGCCCGAGGTGTACATGAGGTCGGCGCTTCTCTTCCGCCGCATAGCCGCCGAAGGCGCTTCCGCCTCCGACTTGATCTCCTTTCATGAGCGCGTGGTTCCGCCGAAGGCGCATCGCCGAAGGCGTACAGGGGTCCTTCCCAAAGGTGAACCCTAGCGCGAACAGCGCATCGCCGGATGCGAGTTTACCGATGCTCATAACTTCCTCGTCCCTGATCCATCTTAGGCGTTCTTGGGCTCGTTAGAACGAGCGTCCCGAGCTCTTTCCAATGAGACCTTAACCAAATAGAACTACCGTGAATCCTGATCGTTATGAAGGTTTCTCTCCTGCGCCAACGGCGCATCTCCGAAGGCGCACTCCAGGTCGGAAGGATTCAGAGGTCCTTGCCGGCTTCTAACGTCTTCAGCGACATCTCCTCCGGAGGTGTCTGTGCCGAAAGCGTACCTTCCCTATGCGCCGGAGGCGCGTGGGTAAAGACACCTCAGCAAAGGAGCTGTTGCCGAAGGCGCCGAAGGCGTTTGGCGCCGTTGCGACCAACTCTGTGATTCTTCGTGACCCGCGATCTCCTCAATTCACTCTATTGAACGTACCATTTCCTAACTACAGATACTGCTTCGGTATTTTTTTTCAAAATTGTTTAAATTCCGCAAAAAAAACAAAATGTGTGTTACCACATGCCCCCCTCCTCAATTGTGAGCGCCCACGCGAACATTTACACGTGGTATTTCTTTAGACGCCACCCGTTCACGCGGGTGCCTAGCCATTCCCCTGTTAATTCTGCGAGCTGGATTGAGCCATTCGAGAAAACTTTGATCACCTTGTAGGGCCCCATCCATCTCAAGTGTAGCTTGCTTGGAAATCGGGCATGTCCGCTGTCATAGAGCAGGGCCAAGTCGCCCTTCTGTAGTGATACTGGCCTGATCCTCCGATCGTACTTCTCCTTCCGTCTAAGCTGCAGTTGTTTTGTTCGATCTTCCGCTTCTTGACGTACCTCTTCCAGCGCCATGACTTCTTGCAGTCGGTAGATCTGACTTTCTTCCGCATCCAGCCTCCTCTTATCTAAGGTTCGCTGTGTGGGTATCTCGAATTCGATAGGTAATATCGGATGCTGCCCATATACCAGAAAGTAAGGCGTCTGTCCCGTGGTGACTTTCTCTGCAGTTCGGTATGCCCATAAAGCGGCTGGTAACTTGGTGTCCCAGTCGTGCGCATGGTTCTCAGTCACTTTAAGGAGTATCTTGCACAGCAATCCATTGGACTTCTTTGTCAGGCAATTCGCCTTGGGATTGTATGGGGTAGTCTTCCGATGTTTAATCTGGAAGTGCTGCGTCAGGTTCTCTACCACCTGGTTCAAAAAGTGGGTTCCTCTATCACTGACGATCTCTAGTGGACACCCATAGCGTGTGATGATTGATTCGAATAAGAAGGTTGCTACTGTCGCTGCGTCGTCCTTCCGTGTAGCCTCGGCCTCTACCATCTTGTTCGCATAGTCCGTGGCTACCAATATGTAGCGCCTGCGAGTGTGTCTAGTGACAGGTTGTATGGGTCCTACGAAGTCGATTCCCCATTTTTCAAATGGTGCCAAGGGCATGATCGGTGTCAGAGGCCATCTTGTGGTGGGTGTTGGTCCTCCCGTCCTCTGGCAGCTATCACATTTGCGAATGTAGTCGTGTACATCTTTAAACATCGTCGGCCACCAGTATCCTGCATTCACAATTTTGGTCACCGTATTCCTGGTGGCGTAATGACCACCAGCTTCTTCTGTGTGCATTGCTCTAACAACATGTGGAACTTCAGACTCCTCTAAGCACTTGCACAGCCTCTCATCTGCCATCTTCTTGAATAAGACTCCCTGTTGGAGCTGGTAAGGTCCAGCTTTATGCACGAAGACTGTTCGCTGCTCAACATCCAATCCTTCCGGACATTGGAGTGTGAGCAGAAACCTATACAGGTCCGCATACCTAGACTCATGGCTGGTGTACAACTGAAAAAGTTGTTCGTCGGGGAAATCATCCACTACTTCTTCTTCTATGGGTTCGGTCCATGGTCTGGAGAGGTAGTACGCGTTTTCGTGGTGAGCGCCCTTCCTAGTCTGCACAGTGTAGGTGAATTCCTGCAGCAGTAGTACCCACCTGGCAATACGTCCGGACAGATCTGCCTTCTTCACTAGGTGGTGTTATGCGTAGTGATCCATTTTTAACACAAACTCATAGCAGATCAAATAATGCCTGAACTTCTTACAGGAGTATACCATTCCCAACGCCTCCCTCTCAGTTGTTGTGTTCCTCTTCTCTGCTACTGACAACTGACGGAGACAACAACTGACAACCTTGGAGAATTATATTTTCCCTCTATCATATAAGTGTTCTATATGCTTTTGGATCTATTATTTTGGCCTAAATTCCGTTTTTCAATCTAACAACATTTCAACCTATAAGATTAGATTCCAATCTAGATTATTGTTTTCCCCCATATCCCCTCCATCATATAACACATGTTTCAACACTATGTACATCGAAAACAAGCCCAACATAACAAATTTGCTTCTATTCTAAACATCTAATCCTCCCAGTATTAAACTAACCGTTGGATCATCTTGCAATTTATTCCTGGTGTTAGAAACTATATTTTAGAAGAATTCAACGGTTTGGATCATACTTTTCATGAAAGGTTAATTTTCTATTAATTGCACAAATTTCCAGCCGCCTTTTATGTTTTAGATAGAAGTCATCAATTTAAATCGGATTTCAAGTTTCTAAATTACTTTAATATACATGTGACTTCCATCCAAATGTTAAAAACTATTTTTTACATTGATCATATCCACAATATATATCTTAGGGTGCATCAAGGTTTAGATGGATTGAAAATATTATCTATTCATTTGCAATCTGTGGTTTCTAAATTTCTTTCAACTCTGAATGTTTTATTATGTGAAATTGGATTAAAAATTTAATTCAATTTTCGTATTTTTTTTTTCTAAAAAACTTCATTATTCTATTTTAAATATGAATTATATAACTCAAGGTATCATTTTCTGTCAAATAGTATTTCAATATTTTCTTCCTTTCTTTTGACGTCTGTCTAAATGCTAAATGTCATTATGTAAACTCCCGACCCTGAGTCTACCGGTACCTTGCGAACATAGCACCCGCCAATCTCCATATCGATCTCGGGAGGTCCCAGGTCTTCGCTGGTTACGTGGTAGGCTTCCGGAAGTTTGATTGCACGGGTTTTTCGTGGACGGCGTAGCGAAAGCATCAACATCTTTCGATACTTGTTACTTGTTGTCGTCTAGCAGCTGGTTGAACGTGATGTTAGCCCGCTGATTTCCGATGTCTTTCACTACATCATAGTGGGCGTGTCGACTTGACACCAACGTCTTACGCTGGTCCGAGGTTGCAGACAGCCGAGCGATAGAAGGCGTTGGAATGTTCCGTCCTTCCGTCTCCGTCCGATTACGGATTGCTTCCTTCAACAATTCAGCGACTTCATCCTTGATGTCCGGGGCGTACTCCCGCCTCAACACACGTACTTGTTCGTCTTCGGTCCTTGTATCATGCCGCGCCGAAGGTGTTTCGCGCATAGCCGAAGGCCTTCATGCAGGCCTCAAGTCAGCCCTGCTACTTGATTTCTCTTCTCCCTTCCCTTTTCGGTCATCGGGGTTGCGACTGTGCTTACGATTATCCCTTTCATCGTCTTTCGATCTCTTCGAGCTGCGGGTTTCCACCCGTACGCACATAACTTCTTCTTCAGGCCATTCCTCCTCCTCGTCATTCTTGTTCGAACTCACATCGACCTGATTGACCTGTACGTCTTCCTTTGCAGGGGGCGTCACAAATCGCATAGTAGGTCGGTTCGTTGGGGGTTGATCACATTCCACTGATGTATGTCCAGACTTCTTGCAGTTGCTGCAGCTCGGAACATACCGTGTCTGTCTTTTTGGATGGGGACACTGGGGAGAGTAATGTCCCACTTCTCCACAATTGAAATAGGCTCGCGGTGGCGGTGGCTGTTGGTTATACGTCCCGGGAGGTGCCATGCGCCTCTGGGGTAGCGTAGTAGCCATATCTCTCGGATGGTACCGGGGTATATGCACTAGCTGGATCGGGGTAGTAGTTGGGGCCAACTGGATGGCGTAGGCCGCATCTTCACTCGCCTCGCCATAGTACTCAGGGTTTTCACCATAGTACTGAGGTGCCCACTCTAATGCGTTCACCGGGTAAGACGGACGGGTGGTAAGACATTCAGTGTTAGTATGTCCCATTGCTCCGCACGTAGTACACCATAAATTTGCCCGCAATCTCCCTGGAGACTTCCGTCGGTCCAAACTGCCCACCACGTGGACTTTCAAGTCGGCGAAGTCCTTCACCAGGGTCTTCACCTTGGAGGCAATGTCTCCCGAACCTTTGTTCATATTTGCCCTTCTGTGGCCTTTCTTCTTTGCCGCTCCGCGCTTCTTCTTCTTCCTATACTCTTCCGACGAGGATGTCTCCTCTTCTTCTGATGAAGTACTGCCTTTGTCCGAGGACAGTTCTTCCGACGAAGGCGTAGCCCCTCGGCGTCTCCTTCGTCCTCCTTTTGGCTTTCGTTCCACCGAGTCCCGTCGCTCTCTCCCTCTTCGGTTGAGAGTGGAAGTCTCAAAGGCTTCTGCCGATGCAATCACATCTTCGATGGTATCGCACTTCCCACGTCTGCAAAAGGTCTTCATCTCCCTTGTTAATCCGGTCACGTACCAGTCCACCGCTTGCTGAACTGAGAAGGGGGATCTTGGTCCCGTTTTTGGAATTCTGTCGAGAAAGTCTTGGAACTTCTCCGTGTAATCACGAAGGTTCTCTTTCTTTTCCCGCTGGAGGTTACGCAGCTTTGTCAGCACCCGACTGTCGTAGCCAAGCTAGCGGAAGCGTCGAAGGAACTTTTCCTTCAGTTGAGCCCACGTTTGCAAACCATTTGGGTCGGTGCTCTCGTGGTTATACCAGCTGCGCGCCTTCTTCCGCAACAGGCTGGGAAATATCCGCAGTCTGTCATCATCGCTGATCTCGCGGTTGGTGACAGACACTGATTCGAACAGCTTGATGTAGGAGTCGGCATCATCGTCATCCCCGCTCCTTTTGTACTTCGGATATGAGTGTTTGGTAAAGGGTTGAGAGTACACCGGTCGCGCATTGGCTGATCCGTCCGCCACTGGCTCGTCTGTCGACGGCTCTCGAGCGGTCTATTCTAAGTTAAGGAAAGGTTCTGCGGATGGTATGTCTAACGAAACCGTGAGCACGAAGTTCGGTTCAGAATCACTGGTGGTATCTCTGCCAGTGGTGCCGGCCGAACTAGATTTGGGTAATGTTTTTGATATTTTCTTGTTCTCCTTCTGACGCCGTGTCCCTTCCACAGCTTTTTCTAAATCTCGACGGAGCTTGCGGGCAGATCTCGCGCTTAGTTTGCTCCCACTTGCTCATGTCGACATTCACCGAGCAATGCTGCTCACGTACTACGGTGTTGACGCACTGTCCCCGGCAGCGGCGCCAAAAAGAAGTTGTCGGCTTCTTATGTAATAACCCACCAAAGGCTAAAACTGCAATATAATGGTAAAAAGGTCGAACCCACAGGGACAGAGGCAACACACAGAGTACAAAGTGTCACGTTTAACAGACTATTGAAGAGTTTGAATTCTCAGATGACTGTCACTCCCAGAAATATTGCAAGTGTTCACTCGGAGATCACTCGGAGGTCGCACAGTGCAGCGTAGTTCACTCAACACACACACACACACACACACCTGAAACTATAGAAACACAACTAAGAGGTCGGTTAGGACCTCCACTTAAGATTTAAGGGGGAAAGTCTCTCGCGAATACACTCAGCGAATTTGCGGGTAGTGACTCCCAACTCCGGCTTTTACAACCCTTCCACTAGTTTCTGCTAGCACAGGGAACCCGGATTGGACTTCCTACTTCGGATCGAAGTCACTCACACGCGGTGAACAACAGACTCAACTCACAAAACGCGCAGAGAACACAGGTCTGAACTGAGAAACTCAACTGAGAAACGATCCAATAGCACACCATAACAATCTATTGAAGAGTTTGAATTCTTAGGCACTTGTCATTCCCAGAAATACTACAGGGGTTGCCCTGAAGGCACTTGCTGCATCGTAACCTTAATTACAACCAAGGCTTACTCGAAGTAACAAAACTTCACTGTGGCATTCAGGGGAAAAATCCCGAAGGAGTACAATCAGGAACAATCACTCGAAAGTGTAAGGGGGAACTGTTCAAGTATCTAACTAGTCAATAGCTCTAAGCATCGGCAATCACCCGCAGGTGTAGATCCGAACTACTCAAGTCTCTAACCAGTGTACTAGCTCTGAACATTCGGCCGAAGGCCTGCAGCTACAAAATGCGGATCGCCAAGTTGTAGCTCCTATTGCGCGGTGACAGAACCAAGGACACAAACATGCAGAGAAAATGAGTTCCTGATCTGCACTTCCGAACTGGAAGAATCCCAAGGCAAGACGCCTTGAACTACTTTATACCTTCTAAGTCCTAACTAACACTACACTACCTGCACCACACGCCTGCACGGAACCACGCTACACTACACTCCGCAGAACCCGTGCTTCGCCTACTGCGCGACGGACTGCCGCGCACTAACTCCCTACCCTGCCAGTCTTCAGCTCGACTGCGCAGTCCAAGCCGCCACAACACCGCAGAAACCTCGGTCTCAAGGGTGGCCATGATGTCCAGCGATTCGACAGAAACGAATCTAACTTCTTCGCCACTCGTCGCCGGCTCCGACTGTCACCTGACACCAAACCCACCGCACGAAGCTCTAACTCGCGCAGTGTGAGTTTCTCCTGCGCCGCCACTTCCCAGTGGGCGTAACCTCTGAGACAGTGGTTGACTCGCCTCGCCAACTCTTTCTTCGTGCGATCTGCCTCCCGCCGGCGATCTTCTTCAACTACAACCAACTGCAATTCGGTCTCCGCACGCTGCGCTCTCAATTCCCCGCACTTGGATTGCAGTTTGCGGATTAATTCTTCATCCACCTGCCGTGCGAGCTGACACTGCTCTAACAACCGTGTTTGTCGCACGAGCTCCTCTGACAAAATTCGATTCTTAGCCTGCTTAGAATCTAGCTCGTCTACGAGCTTCGCCTTCTCCTTGGCGAACTCCTTTGCCGCCTCTTCAAGCTTCTCGTCCTTCGACTTGTCGAAGACCTTGTGCATCTTCCGAGTGAGATTAAGGTGGCCCCACAGGCACTCATACTTCTCCCGCAGATCTTTAAGTTCCCTATCAAGTCGGGCCAACAACTTGCTGGTGTGGACTTTAGTGCGAGTCCGCCTACGCACTAATTCGACGTAGGACCCAGGCTAGCGAGGGTCTGCATACTTCTCCACTTTGCGATCAAAGTACCTCAATCGAGGTACCAATTGCTCGCAGAGCGCCGCCGGCGGCGTGCCTGCCACTGATTGTTTCTCCTTCTCATTCGATCCCGACCCACATGCCGATTCCGTTGATGCTCCTTCGTCATCCTCCGAACTGAGGATTTTGGTCGCCACTAAATTCTCCGACGACTGTCGTGAGTGTGGCTTCGAAATGTCTGTGTCGTCTACCGCCACTGTCGCCGCTGCAGCCTTGGTGCTTCTTGCCAGAATGTCTAAGGGGGTGGGAGAGTGGGATTGTGCCAAATTCGTATCCCCCGTCTGTCCGGCTTCTGCTAACTCCGCATCGATGAAGGCGTTCGTGTGGAAGGTGTCTGCGCGGATTGCAATTGTGCATCGCGCACATGTGTTTCCTCCTTCCGACTATCATTCCGCTCCTCCGTTAGGTCCTGCCCCTTCGATATGTCCTGCTTCTTCAATAGGTCTTGCGCTAGAGGTGCCTCCGCCGAAGGCGCATTTGTCGGCGGCGCTTCCGCCGAAGGCGGCTCGCCTGATGTCCCTTGGCCCGAAGGCCCTTCCGCCAAAGGCGCACCTTCCGGCGGACTTCCCGCCGAGGGCGCGTTCCTCGCCGGCTCCCTTCATGCAACTCTTTGGCCCGAAGGCGCACTTTCCGGCGGTCTAACCGCCGAAGGACCTTGCCCCGAAGGCCCTTGAGCCGAAGGCGGATCTTCCGCCGGCTCCTTTCCCTTCCTTCGCTGCACCGGAGGCGACTGCGCCGAAAGCGCTCAAGCCAAAGGCCCAAGCCCCGAAGGCGAGTCCGTGTACGGTACCCGAGCAACTCCTATTTGCTGTCGGCACACTCATCCGTGCAGCGTGTTGTCTCTCTTGACCCGAAGGTCGTCTTGCTTCCGCCGAAGGCGTCCGTGCCTTCGGCGTAGGGAGGTCCGCTGACCCCTCTGCCGTCCGCACATTCCATCCTCCTCCGAGGATGGGGTCTCCTTCTCTCCGGCGGCACGCGCTGTCTCCACGCTACTTGCAGGCAATACAAGCCTGCGTGCTTTCTGCTGCGGCCGACTGCAAATCTCCTCCAGTGGCCGCTTCCGTTTGAGAGCCGTCGAGTCTCGATGTGGAGCCTTCTCTGGTTCTCCCTTCCATCTCTGCTTCCGCGGCACTCGTGCTGCGCATGTGTCCCTCCCCGCACCCTGTTGGGCTGGTGGCGTGGAGGTCGGAGTGTCTTCCGCGTCGGAGTCGACCTCATTATCCCTCACGTACCTCCCGGGATTGCTGAGTGATAGCAGCGGATACTGAACACGCTCGGTCGCGGTTAAGCAACCCATCAACCGATAGAAGTTTATCAAGAAGGGGGAGAGATGATTGATCGATCCCCCCCTCTCCTCAAATGCATGCTGCCGCGTTGTATGCAAGATACGCGACTTGTGAATCGGAGCTCCGGCCAACGCCAGCTCCACGAAAGACACTTGCCAAGAAGTGATGTATGTTGTTCGGTGCGGCTGCAAGAGTTGGCGAAGTGCCACCGCTACATTTCTGCGGTAGCGATCCTTCTAGTCACGGGTCCTGTACCCGTTCTTGCTGGACTTCTCACTCTTGAACAAGGCCGCGAAGAAGATCTCGTCCTTCGTCACCTTGACGCTCTCACTATCATATAGGAGGAACCCGTCCTCGCCTGCACATCTTCTTAGCACTTGTCCCCAATCTTGAACAGTCCAACGCTCTACGTGCGGTTGGAATCCGCGCGTAGGTTGGTGTCTTTCCCTTTGCCATTCGCGCACCATGTCCTGACACACGTAATTCCATCCCCATGTAACCATCTTTAGTTAGTTAGAACTAAAGTAGAGGTTACTCTGAATATTGATGTAGATACTTTAGTGTGCACTAGTCATAGCTGCCACGTCAGCGATCCGCGCACTTGGTAGGTACAGAGTGGATGTGTTAGTTGACAGTGCCACGTCAGCAATCCGTGTGCTTGTAGGTAAGGATTGAGTGTGTTAGTTAGTGTGTTAGTTGGCTGCGCCACGTCAGCAATCCGCGTGCTTGTTAGGGTTATCCGCCACGTCATCCATCCACTAGGAGTGGGATGGATGGTGGGGATTAGATATTATCACCTTGTACTTGTTGGTGAGAGCTATATAAGGGAGAGGAGAACCATTGTTGGTATCTCTCATCTTCAGAGTTTACGTTTCTATCTTCGAGTGAACTTCTCTCTAAACCCTAGTGTTACAATGGTATCAGAGCGACCTTGCTCTTTCCTTGAGTGTGGATTACTCCTCATGGAATAGCAAGTGAGTGATGATGGAGTGTAGTCTTGAGAGTGTATAGACGCTGGCAGAGGTCATTCATCTGCATGTAGAGAGAGATGGAAGGAGCAAATTGTGTTTTTGCAGATATGGACGGGATTGACAGGAATCCAGTACCGCACTGGCCAATTCCTAACCTATTCGATATTCACCTTCGTTGCATGGAGTGTGGTAACCCACTTTTTGTTTTTCGTCGGATCTAAAACATTTTTGAATAGTAAGTACCGCGGTAGCAGCTGTAAATAGTAATCGGTACGCAAAACCAGAGTAAAAAGAGTATCGAGGACAGTCAAGGGGTTTTGGGCTTAGGCCACAGTGGGACGCTTGGGACCCAACGGGCGGTTCATGGTGCAGGATCCGCTTTGAGCACCTTCGGCGGTAGATCACTCATAACCTTCTCAATTCGTAACGCCTTGAGTTGATTCGGGTCTTGTTGAAAAGAGCTCGACACGGTGGTTCTAACGAGCCTAAGAACTTGTGAAACGGATGAGAGGTCACTTAGTTATGAGTGTCGGAAGTTACTGATGGGGGGCCTTCGGCGGTAGAGCGACTTCGGCGGTACGCCTTCGGCGAAAGAACCGCCGGAAGATGCGCCTTCGGCGGTAGACGCCTTCGGCAGAAAAGTGCCTTCGACGGAAGAGTGAATCCCTCATAACTTTCTCAATTCACAACGCCTTGACTTGGTTAGGGTCTTGTTGGAAAGACCTCGACACGCTCGTTCTAAAGAGCCCAAGAACTCCTTGAACGGATGAGGACTAAGGGAGTTGTGACTGTCGGAAGACGCAAAGACGAGCGCCTACGCATAGGCGGAAGGAGTTCGTCGTCGGCGGGAAGTCCGCCGGGAATTCCGCCTACGCATAGGCGGAAGGAATTCACCTACGCGTAAGCACTTCGCCATCGGCGGAATATCCGCCTTTTGCGGATGAGTGAATCCCTCATAACTTTCTCAATTCACAAGGCCTTGACTTGGTTAGGGTCTTGTTTGAAAGAGCTTGACACGCTCGTTCTAACGAGCTCAACAACGCTTGGAACGGATGAGTACTCAAGGAGTTGTGACTGTCGAAAGATGCGAAGGAGAACGCATACGGATAGGCGCAAGCAGTTCGTGGTCGGCGGGAAGTCTGCCAGGAAATCCGCCTTCGGCAGAAGGAATTCGCCTACACGTAGGCATTTCGCCATCGGCGCAATATCCGCCTTCGGCCCTAGACGTTCGCCTTCGGCCCTAGATTTTCGCCTTCGGCGACAGACGTCTTCGGGTGAACGCCTTCGGCGATGCGGGAGAGTGCATTCGGCGGAAGAGTGAATCTCTTATAACTTTCTCAATTCGTAATGCCTTGACTCAGTTAGGGTTTTGTTGGAAAGAGATCGCGACGCTTGTTCTAACGACACCAAGAACTCTTGAAACGGATAAGGCGTCACTGAGTTATGAGCGTCGAAAGCGGTTGTCATGGTTAGGAGAGAGGCCTTCGGCGTTAACATATAGAGAGGCTTTTGGCGTTAACATATAGAGGGGCCTTCGGCGTTAACATATAGAGGGGCCCTCGGCATTAACCTATAGAGAGGCCTTCGGCGTTAATATATAGAGAGGCCTTTGGCATTAACATATAAAGGGGTCTTTGGCGTTAACCTATAGAGAGGCCTTCGGTGTAACATATAGAGGGGTCCTGGCGTTAACATATAGAGGGGCCTTCGGCGTTAACATATAGAGAGGCCTTCGGCCCAAGGAGTTGCGCATAGGCGGCCTCCGCATAGGCGAGTTGCGAGTGGAAGCTTGTGCATAGGCAAACGCCTTCGGCGGAAGAATAAAACCGTCATAACCTTCTCAATTCTTAACGGTTTGACTTAGTTAGGGGCTCGTTGAAAAGAGCACAATACGCTTGTTCCAACGAGCCCAAGAACGTTTCAAACTAAGTAGGGATCTGTGAGTTATGGGCGTAGGGGGTGATTGTTATAGATAGGCAAAGGTGCGGAAGGGTGTCTTCGGCGGGAGCTTGACTTCGGCGCCACGTGGCAGAAGATTCCCGATGACGGAAGTTGGCGGGATTATGTCAAGTGTGGGACGCAGAATGGCGGGGCGTGAAGTCGCATGTGAGGAGCAGGCCGTTACCCATAATCGCGGGAACAGCATTCAAGCGGCATGTGGGTCCCCCGTACCTCGGATTTTGGAGAAAGAATTTTGGCCTAGGTTCAGAGATCTTGCGGGGCCCATATCTTTGTGATGGACGGTTGGATGGATCTGAAATTTGGTAAGGCCATTGGTCTTAGCCGGCCACGCATGCCTGCAAATTTTCAGCCTCAGATCTTGGATGTAAAAACGTTGGCGTTTCTGTACAGTAGGCTTAGGATTCAGATTTAGGGTTAGGGTTAGATTTAGGTTGTAAGTTAGAGGGGAAGGCAGCCACCGACTCCTCAGGTGTAAGATCTGTTGCGGCCCGCACCATGGCATTGCAGTGTAGTGCTAGTTAGGACTCAGAAGGTATAAAGTAGTTCAAGGCGTCTTGCCTTGGGATTTTTCCAGTTTCGGAAGTACAGATCAGGAACTCATTTTCTCTGCGTGTTTGTGTCCTTAGTTATGTCACCACGCAAGAGGCGCTAGACCTTGGCGATCCGCATTGTGTAGCTGAAGGCCTTCGGCCGAATGTTCAGAGCTAGTACATTGGTTAGAGACTTGAGTGGTTCGGATCTACACCTGCGGGTGATTGCCGATGCTAAGAGCCAGTGACTAGTTAGATACTTGAATAGTTTCGCCCCTACACCTTCGAGTGACTGTTCCTGATTGTACTCCTTCGGGATTTTTCCCCTGAATGCCAAAGTGAAGTTTTGCTACTTCGTGTAAGCCTTGGTTGTAAATTCAGGTTACGCTGCAGCAGGTGCCTTCAGGGTAACCCCTGTAGTATTTCTGGGAATGACAAGTGCCTAAGAATTCAAACTCTTCAATAGACTGTTATGGTGTGTTACTGGAACGTTTCTCAGTAAGTCCTTCCGTGCGGACCTGTGTTCTCTGCACGTTTTGTGAGTTGAAAGTGTTGTTCATCGCGTGTGAGTGACTTCGATCCAAAGTAGGAAGTCCAAACCGGGTTCCCTACGCTAGCCGAAAGCTAGCGGAAGGGTTGTAAAAGCCGGAGTTGGGAGTCACTACCCGCAGCTTCGCTGAGTACTCGCGAGAGACTTTCCCCTTGAAATCTTGAGTAGAGGTCCTAACCGATCTCTGGGTTGTGTTTCTGTAGTTTCAGGTGTGTGTGTGTGTGTGTGTGTTACGCTGCACTGTGCGACCTCCGAGTGAGTTCCGAGTGAACACTTGCAGTATTTCTGGGAGTGACAGTCGCCTGAGAATTCAAAATCCTCAATAGTCTGTTAAATGTGACACTTTGTACCCTGTGTGTTCCTCTGTTCCTGTGGTTTCGACCTTTCTACCACTATATTGCAGTTTTAGCCTTTAGTGGGTTATTACATGGAGAAACATCATTTTTGGATGTACCTTGTGGCTTGTTGGGGTGCAGATTTTATGACTAGAGTGATGGAGTCAAGAGTGCCATTGATTGTTCCAATAGTTACTTATGGAGAGACTTGGGATTGTACTATATACATTCTATACTGATTGTTTCATGGATTTGAATCGCGAACCACCTGTCCCGGTTCGATTCAGCACCTATGTAGAGATTAGAACAGTATATAGAAAGAAGAGGATATGGAGAGATTTTCTTGTGAGGAATTATGGAGAGGACTACTATAGAGCTGTGATAGAGTCACCTACACCTTTTGTGACTCCTTTGTTGAGAGGTCACATAATGATTATACTCACTTTGTATTAGAGGGAGTGTGAGAAAGCATGGGAATATCAATTGATATGGGTGAGGTTCTCAATGCAATCATGGCGGAGATGAAGGAGTTGAGAAAAGCGATAGTACATGGGCATACCAAGCAGCAAGCCATGGAAGATAAAATCTTCGTATTAGAGAGTGAGAAAGTAGAGAGAGAGAGTTGGAGAGATGGAAGTTGAACCTCAAGTTCAAGCTTCCCAAGTTTAGCCAAAGAACCAAATCCTATTGATGCAGCAGAGGCAAATAGGAGACGTCTTCAAGAGATTGAAGATCAAGCAAATCTTTTGCTTCGAATGGGAAAATCCTGTAAGGTGAAAGCTTACAAAGGGAGTAGAGCAATGGGAGTGTTAGAGGGATGGATTATGAGGATGAATATTCATTTATCCCATTTTCATGTTTTTGATTATATTGCAGGAATGTTCATGAGATCTTATCTTACGGATAATGCTCTCACATGGTACACAACATGGGAAAGAATGCTTTCAGAACGAGGTGCTACCATTTCGTGGAGTGGAATGGAGGAAGGACTTCTGCAAAATTTTCAAGCCGTGGATTCTCTTCAAACTGCAAGAATGAAGTTGTGGGATCTGAAGCAGAAAGAAGGTATTCATGAGTACATTGAAGAATTTCGTGATCTTCAAGTATCTATCATGGATACGAGTGAAGCTGAAGCCTTGGACGTGTTCAAACGAGGCTTGAAAGATCAAATTCGAAAGGAGTTGATGGTAAGCAGTCCATCTATTGTGAATGAAGCAATCGCAATTGCTCAACAAATTTCGGGAGCTTTTGGTGTCACACACGGTGAACCAGTGAGCAATTTTAGAGATCCATCTGGTCCAACACCGATGGAGTTGGGAAACCTTTGACGTAGAGAAGGTTTTGCACCAACAAGAGGACCACCACCAAGATTTGAAAGTGAGATTAGGCGACCAGGAGTTTCAAATTTGCAAGAAGGTTATGCAAATAATGGAATGGTTTGAGGAGGAGCTGGAGTTCGTGACAATCGCCAATGCTATGCATGTGGACGAATGGGTCACATAGCCAAGTTTTGTCAAGTTTGGCCGACACAACAAGGAGGACGGCCCATGCAACAACGACCGTTCAACAATATGGAGGGGATAGAGTATGAAGAGGTGGAGGAAGCAATTTCGGGAAACGAAGATCACCAGTAATCTTGCCTCGCGGCCTTACTGGTTCCACAAAGCGAAGAAAAGGCGAGGTTGGAAGAAGGCAATGGTTGGGAGCTCATGGAAGGAGTAAGATGCAAGCTCAACTCATTGTCACTGATGGTTTCATGGAAGTACACAAGGTGAGAGTTTTAATTGATCCTGGAGCAACTGAGAATTTTCTATCAAGGAGTGTTGCTATGAAGTTAGGTTTGATGTTGATGAAGGACATGAGTGAAGAAGTTGAATTGCCAAACGGGCAAACTGAAGTGATAGAAATACTACCACGGAGTGTAGAATTATGCATAGGTAGATACAAGGAGAGCATTGAATGGAGAGTAATTCGTTTAGCTCGATATGATGTCATCCTTGGAATGCCATGGATGGAACAATATAATCCGAAGGTAGATTGGAGAAGAAAAGTGATTACAAGTAGTGGATGGAAGATCTATGGAGATAGAATTAGATCTTAGAATAGGAATTTACCCCTCTTTGTGATGGGTACAGCATCCATTTCTAGAGATGATGTATGTTTCCTTGGACTTATAAAAGATATTGGGTCCACGAACAAACCTTACATCCCGGAGTCCTTGAACGACATTTTTATGGAGTATAAAGATGTATTTCCATACGATCTACCTGCAGGATTACCACCAAAGAGGCGAGTAGATCACAAGATTGAGGTGATACCTGGAAGTACACCAACTTGCAAAGCTCCATATCGTTTGGCTCCAAACGAATTGGAAGAATGCAAAGCTCAAGTGGAGGAGATGTTGAGCAAGGGATTCATTCAACCAAGTGTTTCACCTTATGGAGCTCCAGTAATCTTTGTGAAAAAGAAGGATGGATCCATGAGACTATGTATCGATTATCGCGGGTTGAATCAGCAAACGGTGAAAAACAAATATCCATTACCTCGTATGGATGATTTGTTTGATCAACTTCAAGGAGCGAAGTACTTCACCAAGCTAGATTTGAGAAGCGGCTACAATCAAATTCGAATTGCAGATAAAGATGTTCACAAGACAGCTTTTCGTACTAGGTATGGACACTTTGAGTATCTAGTGATGCCTTTTGGTCTCACTAATGCACCAGCTACATTCATGGGATTGATGAACGATATCTTTCACCCTTATCTAGATAAATCTGTCATTGTTTTTCTAGATGATATATTGGTGTATAGCAAAACTTTGAGTGATCATAGAAGTCATTTACGAGAGGTACTTCAAGTTTTAAGAGACAATCAATTGTATGCCAAAGCTTCAAAATGTGAATTTGGCAAGTCAGAAGTAGATTACTTGGGTCATAGAGTTACAGCTACAAGAATCCAAGTGATGAGTGAGAAGATAGATGCCATTCAGAAATGGATAGCACTTGAGGATCAAACTCAATTGAAGAGTTTTCTAGGGCTCACTGGATTCTATCGTAGATTTGTGAAAGGTTTTGCTCAACTAGCTTAGGCCTTGACTTCCATGTTAGGGAAAGGTCAAAAGTGGAGATGGGGAACAGCTCAAGAGTTAGCTTTTCAAGCATTGAAATATGCTTTGTTACACGCACCTATTCTCAAATAGTATGATCCTAACCGTTCTATCAAGTTGGCCACTGACGCATCAGGTACAACAGTAGGTGGCATACTTCAACAAGAATGGGAGGATGGATGGCATCCAGTTGCTTTCTATTCTCGAAAGTTGGTGGCGGCGGAACAAAATTATCACACGACAGAACGGGAGGAGTTAGCCATCGTGTTGGCAACCAAACATTGGAAGCATTATTTGGATGATAAGGAGTTTGTGGTGAAGACTGATCATAAACCCTTGGTTTATTTGGAAACTCATAAGGATCTGTCCAAACGACAAATTTGATGGGCAAAGTGGCGTCAACGCTTCAACATGAAGATTGTGTACGTGGAGGGAAAGAAGCAACTTGCAGATGCTCTCACACGCATGCCTTGTTTGAATCATGTTGCAGAAGTGAAAATTAAGGCGGATTGGTGGAGCAAGATGTCACAAGCCACAAAGGAGGATGAAAAGATCACTCGGACACTACAAACTGAAAAGGCAGAGAAATCTCGAGGTTTGGCGTTTTATAATCAGCGTATATGGATTCCACAAGATCACGATTTGCGCACAATGATTTTGGCAGAAAGTCATGATACAGCCATTGCAGGTCATGTGGAAGTGGAGAAAACCGTGGAGAGTATACAACGAGTGTACTATTGGCCCAAAATACGTGAGGATGTGGAGTCTTATGTTTGAAGTTGTGTTGCTTGTCAACAAAACAAGGCAAGTAATCAAAAACCAGCGGGTTTATTACAGCCTCTTCCTATTCCCGAACAGCGGCGGGAACATGTCACCATGGATCTTGTATGTGAGTTATCAAGGACTTCGTTAGGACATGATTTTGTGAGGGTTTTTGTGGACAAATTGAGCAAGATGATTCACATCAGGCCAACCACAAAAACAGTAACAGCTCCACAACTAGCTCAATTGTATCTAGATGCAGTTTTTGTGAATCATGGCTTAAGCAAAGTGTTAATCACGGATAGAGGTACTCACTTCACTAATTTATTTTGGATACCTTTGTTTACTTTTTTCAAAACAAAACTAGTAATGTCAACGGCCTATCACCCTCAAACTGATGGACAAACTAAGAGGGAAAATAGAACCATAGAGGATATGCTACGAGCATTCACATTAGAAGAGCAAGAAGAGTGGGACAACCTTTTGCCACTTGTGGAATCTGCATATAATTTCTGTTAATGCATCCACAAAAGTGTCTCCATTTTTTCTTATGTATGGAGCTCATCCTATAACTCCTTCAAGTTTGATGAGACTTCCCAAAGGAGAGGAGTTTTTGACCAAAGTTGCAGCAGTCAACGAATTCGTGGAGCATATTCACCGAGGACTACATCAGGCCAAGGAGAAGTTGGTGATAGCTCAAAATCGGCAAAAGTAGCATGCCGATGCTCATCGTAGAGAAGTGATTTTTGAGGTTGGAGATCATGTTTGGTTATCTACAACGAATTTGTCTCTTGTAGGAACACCAAAGTTAAACCCTAAGTTCATTGGTCCATTTTTGGTTTTGAAGCGTGTTGGTGAAGTGTCATACAAGTTGGAACTTCTGTCACATATGAAAATACATCCAGTATTTCATGTGTCACGATTGCAAAAACATGTACCACGACCAAAAAAATTCACCAACCAACCAGCACCACCTCCTCTTCCAACCTTGATAGCAGATCATGAGGAGTTTGAGGTAGAAAAGATACTCAAGAAACGTATTCGAGGTCATAAATATCCCAAAGTAGAGTATTTGATTCAATGGAAAGGCTATCCATCGTATGAATCAACTTGGGAACCAGCTAAAAATTTAGCAAATGCACCTTTGATAGTTCAGGAGTTTGAACGTATGTGCAACGAGGACGTTGCATCTTAAAAGGAGGGAGGTTTGTAACCATCTTTAGTTAGTTAGAACTAAAGTAGAGGTTACTCTGAATATTGATGTAGATACTTTAGTGTGCACTAGTCATAGCTGCCACGTCAGCGATCCGCGCACTTGGTAGGTACAGAGTGGATGTGTTAGTTGACAGTGCCACGTCAGCAATCCGTGTGCTTGTAGGTAAGGATTGAGTGTGTTAGTTAGTGTGTTAGTTGGCTATGCCACGTCAGCAATCCGTGTGCTTGTTAGGGTTATCCGCCACGTCATCCATCCACTAGGAGTGGGATGGATGGTGGAGATTAGATATTATCACCTTGTACTTGTTGGTGAGAGCTATATAAGGGAGAGGAGAACCATTGTTGGTATCTCTCATCTTCAGAGTTTACGTTTCTATCTTCGAGTGAACTTCTCTCTAAACCCTAGTGTTACACCCCAATAGAGGAAATCGAGCTTCACTGCAAACAGCTGGTCCTGGAACCCGCAACCCAATCTACGGGATCTTTAGCGGAATCATCCGCAGCTGAGTTGGCTTCGACATCGCGTTCTTGAAATTGGATTTCGTAAACTTTCCTCCGCTATACTCAAGCTTCTTGCCCTTGACTGCAATTCTCTTGCAAACTCTAATCTCTCTCAATTTCGACTGTTGCGCACTCAATTCTCTCTCTGTCACCTTGCGAGTCTCTGCGCGTCAGTGTTTCAAATTTCTCTTGGCCAGAAGGTGGACGCGCGCAGCCCGCACAAGAAAATGAAATCACAAATTCAAGAATGAAGTGTCCGCCCTTGGCTCGCAGGATGTCATGGTCGGCACTTGGTTGTGAGTGTCGACTCACTTGATGGCTGCGTCGGCTTGGAGGCGTAACGGCCCTCCTCTCGCACGCGCGGCTTCACACTCCGCCGTCGTGCGCACTCACACGCTCAAAATTTCAATTTGAGTTCCGCCATCGTACTTCGCCGCGGCCATGGTCGCGCAGCGCCGAAGGCGCGGCGGCAAAGGCTTTCGTCTCTAGCCGACTCGCTACTCGCATCCATCCCGCATCGCCGAAGGCGTTCAGCCGCACGCGCTCCGCCGAAGGCGTTGACCAGCAGCGCCGAAGGCGTCTCTACCTCCGAAGGCGTTGACTTCCAGCACCGAAGGTGTCTCCCTAAAGATGTCCGTTGGCGTAGGTGCATCGCCGAAGGCGCACCTGTCCGTTTCGCCGGAGGCGTAGAGCCGAAGGCGGACCGTACCGAGTCGCTACTCCCGAAGGTACTTACCTAATCTTGATGCGCTGGCGCCGTAGGCGCCGTACGAAAAACTTCACCTCCAAATACGAATATCTAGGGCCAAAGGCGAATATTCCGCCGAAGGCGGACTCCTTCCGCCGCAGGCAGATTTTCCGACAGACTTCCCGCCTAAGGAGAACTCCTTCTGCTGAAGGCGGACGTCTTCGTATCTTCCGATAGTCACAACTCCCTGAGTGCTCATCTGTTCCAGGCGTTCTTGGGCTCGTTAGAACAAGCGTGTCGAGCTCTTTTCAACAAGACCCTAACCAAGTCAAGGCGTTGTGAATTGCATAAGCTTTGAGGGATTTCCCTAGCGCCGAAGGCGTATCGCCGAAGGCGGATTATGCGCCTTGCGCCGAAGGAGAACTCCTTCAGAATTGATCGTTCAGGTCGGGGCGCATGTTCCGGACATTGCGCCCAACTTCTGGATACTACGAGATCATACGAGACCCGCGATTATCCATCTTCACTCTATTTAAATGTACCGATCACTATTTACACGGCTGCTGCGGTACTGTTTTTCAAAATTGTTTTAAATTCCGCACAAAAACAAAAAGTGGGTTACCACACCAGCGCATGAAGATTAGGTCAACGCCTTTGGGGCAAGCAACTCAGTACGGTCCGCCTTCGGCAGTACGGACATGTGCGCCTTCGGCGGAACGGAACTTCTGCGGCAAAAGCGCCTTTGGGAGGACAAGAGGGATTGACAGAAAGGACAAGACCAGTTGACTGCGGTCAACGCCTTCGGCCCAAGCGCCTTCGGCGATGCACCTACGTCGACGGACGTCTTCAAGAAGTTCACCTTCGGCGCTGGGAGTTAACGCCTTCGGCGGGAGGAGTTTGCCTTCAGCGTTGCAGATAGAACAGAGATACGAGTCGGCCAGAGGCGAAAGCCTCCGTCGCCGCGCCTTCGGCACTGCGCGAACAAGGCCACGGCGAAGTACGATGGTAGAAATTGAATTCAATTTTTGAGTGTGTGAGTCTACGCAACGGCGGAGC
Source organism: Marchantia polymorpha subsp. ruderalis (assembly GCA_037833965.1). Lineage (NCBI taxonomy): Eukaryota > Viridiplantae > Streptophyta > Marchantiopsida > Marchantiales > Marchantiaceae > Marchantia > Marchantia polymorpha. The sequence continues at coordinate 5,235,945 of AP031357.1, forward strand.
ATAAAGCTGAGAGTGCGAGAGGAGGGCCGTTACGCCTCCAAGCCGGCGCCAACCATCAAGTGAGTCGACCCCCGCGCCAAGTGTCGACGATGAAATCTTGTGAGCCGAAGGCGGGCGACTCATTCTTGAACTTGCGATTTCGATTTCTCATGACAGCTGCGCGCACACGCATTTTGGCAGAGAGAAATCAGAGGAGAAGGCGACGCGCAGAGACTTGCAACTTGGCAGAGAGAGAATTGAGTGCGCGACCGCGGGAATTGAGTGAGTGCGTAGCTTGCAGAGGGATTGCATCCGCGTGCACGAAGCTTGGGCATAGCAGAGGAGAGTTTGCGCAGTGCAATTTCAAGAACGCAATGTCAAAAGCAACACAGCTGCGGATGATTCCGCTGAAGCTTCCGGAGATTGGGCTGCGCACTTTCCAGCACGCGCTGACTGCGGTGAAGCTCGATTTCCTCCAGTGGGGGTGGAATTACGTGTGCTAGGACATGGTGCGCGAGTGGCAGAAGGAGAGATACCAACGTACGTGCGGGTTTCGACCGCACGTAGAGCGATGGGTCATCGAGGACTGGGAACAGGTGTTGGGAAGATGTGCAGGAGAGGACGGACATCTCCTATTCGATAGCGAGAGCATCAAGGTCACGAAGGAGGATGAGATTTCCTTCGCGGCCCTTTTCAAGAGCAACAAGTCCAGCAAGAACGGGTACAAGACCCGAGACTACAAGGATCGCTACCGCAGAAATGTCGCGGTAGCACTTCTCCAACTCTTGCAGCCGCACAGGACCACCTACATCACTTCTTGGCAGGTGGCATTTGTGGAGCTGGCGTTGATCGGAGCTCCAATTCACTGGGCTCGCATCTTATGGAAGATAACGCGGCAGCATGCGTTTGAGGAGAAGGGAAGGTCGATCAATCACCTCTCCCCCTTCTTGATCAATTTCTATCGGTCGATGAGTTGCCTGACCTGCAACCTCCGGGCTGACTCTCACTCATGTTTACCTCAAATGGCTTTTCGGTGTCTCATCATGATTCTAGAAGACTAGGATTCCGCATCATACTCATAACCTAAACACCCTCTCACACAATCTCTCAAGGTATCACTCCAACTCATACACTCATCGACACTCCAAGGTACTGAAAATTCGTCAACCTTTCATATATGAAACAAGTCTCTACATATGAACTCTCCAAACTTGCTTGAGAGGCTCTTCCATACCTCTCTATATATACTACTTGAAAATTTACCATAGTAACAAATGGTAATTTCTATCTAACTTACTTTTACGAAGATAAACCATAGTAAGGTTGACTAGTTATCAATATGTGGCAACAGGCCATTGGCCCCCTAAACCTTCTAGATGTTTTACTAATCCCTAGATTGAGGTGGCGACATGCCATTTGTGCCTTTTCAACTTCTAGAACTTCCACTTTCCACTAAGTCAACATTAGACTTAGTCTAACCAATGGAATACTCCTTACTTTAGTCAAACCAATCAAAACTAAACATGAAGTTCAAAAGTCTTTTCTCTTGGAATCTAGACTTTTGTACAAGACAAAATAGAAGTGCTCACTCAAATCTTCTAGAACTTCTCTAGTTATTCCGCCAAGTATAGACATTATAGCTAAACTAGCTAGACTTAGTCATAACTAGCTAGATTTAGTCATAACTATCCTAACCATGATTAACTCCTTGGCTAATTCTAGTTTTATTTCACACATGCAATATCTGGTCTTACAGTGCTGAAACGGAGAAAATGACCTTGGCTGGTTCAAGCTCCAACTGAAGATGGAGATCATCATTCGGATGATGGAGAAGATGATTATGAGGGTAAGACTCATTGTGTATCTAGGGGAGGAGAGAGCTATGGCTATATTCGATGAGCCAATTCCTTTCTGTGTTTCCTTTGATGAACAACTCAAGATGAGTTTCTGTTATTTGTGTTGTATTAGAAAGTTTCATATAAATTTCCAGCAGAAAAAAACAAAACAAAACAAAAAAACATTAGTTTGAAATGAAGAAGCTTCCGGTGTTTTATGAGAGTGAGAATAAGGATGTATAAGCTTTTGTTAGGGACTTCAAGAGGGCTTGCATACGAAACAATGAAGAAGCACAAGTGGGCTATGCTTCTGCCGGATTTTTTGGAGGATTCTGCTCTCAAGTGGTACAAAGAGTATAAGAGGGAGCATTTGGAGGATGACACTTGGGAGACGTTGACAGGGAACTTGATAAAAAACTTTTTTCCCAATGAAAGTTATGAAACGCTGATGTGTGAGATCACTTTCTTGAAAGAAGGTGAGAACGAGAAAGTGAGGACCTATGTGGAGAGAACTGAGAGGCTGAAGTCTAGATTCCACGTGATGTTGAGGAAGGGTGGAGACCAAGTGGATGCTACAATGGTGGAGATACGTGCAATGCTCATGAAGAACTTCGTGAGATTGAAAGTGAGGTGAGATATAAGAAGCCTTCTTCCAAAGGTGAAGCCATTCGAATTGCTATTAGAATGAAGGAAAGCTTAGAAGATAATGATTGTAGCTTGGTGGCTAGAAAAGTAGCTTCACCAGTTGTAGGAAGATCTATTGATTCAAATCCTTCTACTTCATTCACAATGGCGAATCCTAGTGTAGATTTGCAAAATGAATTGAAATCTATCACGGAAACTTTAGCGGACCTCAATATCAATGTAGTACAGCTGTGGGAGAAGAGGAATCAGAATGTAAGGGGAGGCTTTAGAGGGTTTGATAATTATACTCCACCTTCAGGGAACTTTACAGTTTGCTTTACTTGTGGCGGTCCTTATTTTCATCGAAATTGTCCTAACCCTCGACAACATGATAGAGTTCGGCACAACAACAATGTACCGGCCACACAACAAGCCAAGTTTCTCTTGCTTCTCAATCTTTTATCCTTGTTTCGCAAGGAACAATTGACAACATTATGTCACTACTCTTCACAATAAAAGCAAGTCTCACATTTTACTCTTGGGGATTGATTCACTACTCTTTCTTCAAACTCCACCTTGAATTCTCTTCTATCAAGTCTTAAGAGACTATAACATCCAAGCCTTGAGACACTTTGGATAACCTAACCTTCCAGCCCCCTTGTTCATTCATTGTTCCATAAGATGAAAACCACTCAAAAGTCCTCTCCCACAACGTTATCTATTTGGCAAAAATTGCGAATAAGTAAATTCAAAACTTTTGCTTTCTTATCCTAATTTTGTATCCCCTGAACTTCAAAATAGCATAACTTTGTTTCTAGACGTTACATCTTAGTGAATTTTTAGCTCGCACGTTAGTTATCTTTCGATACACACTCGTACAAAGTTTCAAAGGCTAAATTGAAAGATACAAAAAGTAATCTATCGTACAGACTTTCCCGAGAGCAAACTTTTGGCATCCCTGAAACCCCCTCAACTTCTAATACTCATATTTTGCTATTAACACATAAACTAGACCTGAAACAAAAATTAAACATTCTCTATCTTTCTATCTACCATCAATAAAAACTTTCAAAAATACTTTTTTGGTATCCAAGATCACTTTTCTCTCAGAATGACGTGTTTAAGTGAACAAAACATAAAAAATCACTTCTAGGCTATCATATGAGACCACTGGAAAGATAAAAGTAATTTCACTCTTAAGTATACTCCCCGCTCTCTTCAGTCTCCAATGTTAACTCCAAGAGATACCTCATGGACATTTTTTCTCGAGCTAGAAATCAAATCCTAAACATTATGTATTCTAGATTGAGATCACGGCAACAAAATCAAAAATGTAACCTCTGGATTGACTGTTATTCAGATTTACCTTAGATAGTTTTGCGTTAGCTCATCATGGTTTTAGAAGACTAGGATTACTTTTCATACTCATAGCCCAAACACCGTCTCACACAATCTCTCAATGTATCATTCCAACTCACACACAGATCAACAGTCAAAGGTTACAAAAATCATCAATCTTTCATATATGAAACAAGTCTCTAGTTACAAACTTTCCAAACTTGTTTGAGAGTCTATTCTTTAACTCTTTATATATCTACTTGAGAATTTACCATAGTAACAAATGATAAATCTTACCTAGCTTACTTTTACAAAGATAAATCATAGTAAGTTTGATTAGTTATTAGTACATGGCAACATGCCATTGAACTCTTAAACTTTCTAAATGTTTACCAATCCTTAGATTGAGGTGACGACATGCCATTTGTGCCTTTCCAACTTCTAGAACCTCCACTTGCCATTAAGTCAACTAAAGACTTAATGTAACCAATGAAGTTTTTCCTTACTAAGTCAAACCAATCAAAATTAAACATGAAGTCAAAAGTAATTTCTGTTACAATCTAGACTTTTGTACAAGAAAAAATAGAAGATTTGACTTAAATCCTCTAGAAGTTCTCTAGTTATTCCGCTAAGTATAAATATTATAGCTAATCATAGTTATAACTTGATAAACTTAGTTATAACTAGCTAGACTTAGACATAACTATGCTAACAATGATAAATTTCTTGGCTACTTCTAATTCTATTTCACACATACAACATCCGGTCTTACAGACCACCGGAACCAAACAGACGTACAATACTTCAAAATAAATCTCTCCAGTGGTCGCTGTTGCTGTTTGCCGCGATGTGAGCTCACGGGAGGCAGATCGATCTTATGAAGGAATTATTAGCATGATTGCACCAAAATACAAGAGCGTAGCGTGGAATTGCGAAAGCCCAGCTCTCCTAAAAAGATACTACGTTGCATGTCAATCCAACAGTGCTTGACACAAGAACAAACTGCTATCTCCCTCGTGAATGTGAACAGTAGTGGCGACGTGGATTTGATCTGAAAGAGAAAACTTTCATTGGGAAAAAAAGTTTTTGATCAAGTTCTCCGATGTCTCCAAGGCTCCCTATCGTATTGAGTATTCATCAAAGGAAATACATAAGGAATTGGTTCACCCAATATAGCCATAGTTCTCTCCTTCCCTAAACGCACATGAGTTGTACCCTCATCATCATCTTTTCCATCATCCAAATGATGATCTCCATCTTTAGTTGGAGCTTGAATCAGCCAAGATCAACTTCTTAGTCTCCGCATTATACTTGTCATCAAGATCTTCCACAAGAGATTCAAGAAGTGCATTCATTTTGATGTATTTGTGTCCCACTCGTAATCCAATCAGTCCACAATTGTCACAGTAGGTCGCGCTTTGGCATTCATGTGACGATGATGGTCCAAAATGAACTTTCAGGTCTCCCAAGTTCCTCTTGCTCCTCAATCTTCCATCTTTGTTACTCAAGGAAATTTTGACAACCTTATGTATCTACTCTCCAGAATGAAAGCAAGTCTCACATTTGGCTTTAAGGGATTGATTTACTCCTCTCTCTTCAAACTCCACCTTGAATTCTCTTGTATTGAAGTCTAAAGAGATTAAAACATGCAAGCCTTGATGCACTGTGGATAACCTTACCTTCTAATCATCTTGTTCACTCATTTTTTCATAAGATGAAAATCACTCAAAAGATCTTTCCCAAAAATGCTATCTACTAGGCAAACACTTCAAATCCAAAACTTTTCCTCTCTTATATTGGTTTTGTACCCCATAAACTTCAAAATAATATAATTGTTGTCTCTAGACATGATATGTTAGTAAAATTTTTACCCACACGGAGGTTATCTTGCAATACACACTTGTACAAAGTTTTAAATGCTAACTTGAAATACAAAAGAATTAATTTACTCTGTACAAACTTTCCTGAAGAGTTATCTTTTGGTACCCTTCAAAACTCCTTCAACTTCCAACACTTAGAACTTCCTATATACATATGATGTCGGAATGAAACAAAAATTGAAACATATCTTAGGTTTCACTCTTCAATCAATAAAAACTTTTGAGATAGTTTTCATAACATGTTTTTCAGTCTCTAAGTATTACACTAGGGTTTAGCAAGAAGCTCACTCGAAGATAGAAATGTAAACTCTGGAGATAAAAGATCCCAACAATGGTTCTCCTCTCCCTTATATAGCTCTCACCAACAAGTACAAGGAGATAAGATTTTATCTCCATCATCCATCCCACTCCTAGTGGATGGATGACGTGGCGGATAATTGTAACAAGCACACTGATCGTTGACGTGGCGCTCTCAACTAACACACTCAATCCTTACCTACAAGCGCACGGATTGCTGACGTGGCACTGTCAACTATAACATTCACTTTATACCTACCAAGTGCGCGGATCGCTGACATGGCAACTATGACTAGTGCACACTAAAGTATCTATATCAATATTTAGAGTAACCTCTACTTTAGTTCTAACTAACTAAAGATGGTTACAAACCTCCCTACTTTTAAGATGCAACGTCCTCGTTACACATACGTTCAAACTCCTGAACTATCAAAGGTACATTTGCTAAATTTTTAGCTGGTTTCCAAGTTTATTCATACGATGGATAGCCTTTCCATTGAATCAAATACTTTACTTTGGAATATTTATGACCTCGAATACGTTTCTTGAGTATCTTTTCTATCTCATACTCCTCTTGATCTGCTATCAAGATTGGAGGAGGAGGTGGTGCTGGTTGGTCGTGGTACATGTTTTCGCAATCATGACACATGAAATATTGGATGTATTTTCATATGTGACGGAAGTTCCAACTTGTATAATACTTCACCAACACGCTTCAAAACCAAAGATGAATCAATGAACCTAGGGTTCAAATTTGGTGTTCCTACAAGAGACAAATTCGTTGTAGATAACCAAACATGATCTCCAACCTCAAAAACCACTTCTCTACGATGAACATTGGCATGTTGCTTTTGCTGATTTTGAGCTATCACCAACTTCTCCTTAGCCTGATGTAGTCCTCGGTGAATATGCTCCACAAATTTGTTGTCTGCTGCAACTTTGGTCAAAAACTCCTCTCCTTTGGGAAGTCTCATCAAACTTGAAGGAGTTATAAGATGAGCTCCATGCTTAAGAAAAAATGGAGACATTTTTGTGGATGCATTAACAGAACTGTTATATGCAAATTCCACAAGTGGCAAAAGGTTGTCGGCTCTTCTTGCTATTCTAATGTGAATGCTCGTAGCATATCCTCTATGGTTTTATTTGCCCTCTCCGTTTGTCCATCAGTTTAAGGGTGATAGGCCGTTGACATTACTAGTTTTGTTTTGAAAAAAGTAAACAAAGGTATCCAAAATAAACTAGTGAAGTGAGTACCTCTATCCGTGATTGACACTTTGCTTAAGCCATGATTCACAAAAACTGCATCTAGATACAATTGAGCTAGTTATGAAGCTGTTATTGTTTTTGTGGTTGGCCTTATGTGAATCATCTTGCTCAATTTGTCCACAAAAACCACCACTGAATTGTGTCATAACGAAGTCCTTGGTAACTCACATACAAGATCCATGGTGACATGTTCCCACCGCTGTTCAGAAATAGGAAGAGGTTGTAATAAACCCGCTGGTTTTTTATTACTTGCCTTGTTTTGTTGACAAGCAACACAACTTTAAACATAAGACTCCTTATACTCACGTATTTTGTACCAATACTACACTCGTTGTATACTCTCGACGGTTTTCTCCACTTCCACATGACCTGCAATGGTTGTGTCATGACTTTCGGCCAAAATCATTGTGCGCAAATCGTGTTCTTGTGTAATCCATATATGTTGATTGTAAATCGCCAAACCTCAAGATTTCTCAGCCTTTCCAGTTTGTAATGCACGCGTGATCTCTTCACCCCCTTTTGTGGCTTGTGTCATCTTGCTCCACCAATCAGCCTGAATTTTCACTTCTGCAAAATGATTCTAACAAGGCATGCGTGTGAGAGCATCTGCAAGTAGCTTCTTTCCCTCCACGTACACAATCTTTATGTTGAAGCGTTGACGCCACTCTGCCCATCAACTTTTTTGTTAAATAAACCAAGGGTCTATGATTGGTCTCCACCACAAACTCCTTATCACCCAAGTAATGCTTCCAATGTTTGGTTGCCAACACGATGGCTAACTCCTCCCATTCTGTCGTGTGATAATTCTGTTCCGCCGCCACCAACTTTCAAGAATAAAAAGTAACTGGATGTCATCCGTCCTCCTATTCTTGTTGAAGTATGCCACCTACTGTTGTACCTGATGCGTTAGTAGCCAACTTGATAGATCGGTTAGGATCATATCACTTGAGAATAGGTGCGTGTAACAAAGCATCTTTCAATGCTTGAAAAGCTAACTCTTGAGCTGTTCCCCATCTCCATTTTTGACCTTTCCCTAACATGAAAGTCAAGGTCTGAGCTAGGCAAGCAAACCTTTCACAAATCTACGATAGAATCCAGTGAGCCCTAGAAAACTCTTCAATTGAGTTTGATCCTCAGGTGCTATCCATTTCTGAATGACATCTTACTCATCACTTGGATTCTTGTAGTTGTAACTCTATGCCCCAAGTAATCTACTTCTAACTTGCCAAATTCACATTTTGAAGCTTTGGCATACAATTGATTGTCTCTTAAAACTTGAAGTATCTCTCGTAAATGACTTCTATGATCACACAAAGTTTTGTTATACATCAATATATCATCTAGAAAAACAATGACAGATTTATCTAGATAAGGGCGAAAGATATCGTTCATCAATTCCATGAATGTAGCTGGTGCATTAGTGACACCAAAAGGCATCACTAGATACTCAAAGTGTCCATACCTAGTACAAAAAGCTATCTTGTGGACATCTTCATCTGCAATTTGAATTTGATTGTAGCCGCTTCTCAAATCTAGCTTGGTAAAGTATTTCTCTCCTTGAAGTTGATCAAACAAATCATCCATACGAAGTAATAGATATTTGTTTTTCACCATTTGCTGATTCAACCCGCGATAATCGATACATAGTCTCATGGATCCATCCTTCTTCTTCACAAAGAGCACTGGAGCTCCATAAGGTGAAACACTTGGTTGAATGAATCCATTGCTCAACATCTCCTCCACTTGAGCTTTGCATTCTTCCAATTCGTTTGGAGCCAAACGATATGGAGCTTTGCAAGTGAGTGTACTTCCAGGTATCACCTCAATCTTGTGATCTACTCGTCTCTTTGGTGATAATCGTGCAGGTAGATCATCTGGAAAAACATCTTTATACTCCATAAAAATGTCGTTCAAGGACTCCGGGATGTAAGGTTTGTCCGTGGACTCAATATTTCTTATAAGTCCAAGGAAACATAAATCATCTCTAGAAGTGGATGTTGTACCCATCACAAAGAGGGGTAAATTCCTATTTTGAGATCTAATTCTCTCTCTATAGATCCTCCATCCACTACTTGTAATTACTTTTCTTCTCCAATCTACCTTCGGATTATATTGCTCCATCCATGGCATTCCAAGGATAACATCATATTGAGCTAAACGAATTACTCTCCATTCAATGCTCTCCTTGTATCTACCTATGCATAATTCTACACTCCGTGATAATGTTTCTATCACTTCAATTTGCCCGTTTGGCAATTCAACTTCTTCACTCTCGTCCTTCATCAACATCAAACCTAACTTCATAACAACACTCTTTGATAGATTATTCTCAGTTGCTCCATGATCAATTAAAACTCTCACCTTGTGTTCTTCCATGAAACCATCAGTGACAATGAGTTGAGCTTGCTTCTTACTCCTTCCATGAGCTCCAAACCATTGTCTTCTTCAAACTTCTCCTTTTTTTGGCTTTGTAGAACCATTAAGTCTGCGAGGCAAGTTAACCGGTGATCTTCGTTACTCGAAACTTCTTCCTCCACCTCTTCATACTCTATCCCCTCCATGTTGTTGAACGGTCGTCGCTGCATGGGCCGTCCTCCTTGTGGTGTCGGCCGAATTCGACAAAACTTGGCAATGTGACCCATTCGTCCACATGCATAGCATTGACAATTGTCACAAACTCCAGCTCTTCCTCGAACCATTCCGTTATTTGCATAACCTTCTTGCAAATTTGGAACTCCTGGTCGCCGAATCTCACCCTCAAATCTTGGTGGTGGTCCTCTTGTTGGTGCAAAACCTTCTCTACGTCGAAGGTTTCTCAACTCCATCGGTGTTGGGCCAGATGGATCACAAAAATTTCTTACTGGTTCACCGTGTGTGACACCAAAAGCACCCAAAATTTGTTGAACAATTGCAATTGCTTCATTCACAGTAGATGGATTGCTTACCATCACCTCCTTTCAAATGCGATCCTTCAAGCCTCGTTTGAACACGTCCTGGCTTTTGCTCCACTCATATTGATGATAAATACTTGAATATCACAAAAGTCTTCAATGTACTCATGGATATCTTTTTTTTGCTTCATATCCAACAATCTCATTTTTGCAGTTTGAAAAGAATACACTGCTTAAAAATTTTGCATAAAGTCTTTTTTGCATTCCATTCCATAAGAGTATAGCATGTCATTTTGAAAGCATTCTCCCCCATGTTGTGTATCACGTAAAAGCCTTATCCATAAGATAAGATCTCATGAATATTTTTGCAATTTTATTAGAAACATGAAAATGTGATAAATGAATATTCATACTCATTATCCATTTCTCTAAAACTTCCCTTCCATACTCCCTTTGTAAGCTTTCACCTTACATGATTTTTTCCATTCAAAGCAAAAGATTTTTTTGATTTTCAATCTCTTGAAGACGTCTTCTATTTGACTTTGTTATAGCAATAAGAGTTGGTTTCGATTGAACTTGAACTATTGAACTCTTTCTTTCTCTACATTATCACTTTTTAATGCAAAGATTTGATCTTCCATAGCTTGCTACTTGTTATGTACATCTATTATCGTTTTTCTCAACTCCTTCATCTCTGTCATGATTGTGTTGAAAACCTCACCTATATCGATTGATGTTTTCATGCTTCCTCACATTTACTCTAATACAAAGAAAGTATAATCACTATCTAACTTCTCAACAAAGGAGTCACAAAAGGTATAGGTAATTCTATAACTGGTCTATAATACCCTTCTCCATAATTTTTGATAAGAAAATCTCTCCACAATCTCTTTTGTCGATATACAGTTTTAATCTCTACATAGGTGTTCAACCAAACCTGGACAAGTGGTTCACGATTCAGATCCATCAAACATTCAGTATAAAATGTGTATAGTACAATTCCAAGTCTCTCTATAACTAACTAATGGAATAATCAATGGCACTCTTGATTCCATCACTCTTGTCATAAAATCTGCACCTCAACAAGTTAAAATGTACATTCAAAAATGATATTTTTTTATGCTACAAAGATGAGTATGGGATAGATTAATAATCAGCCAGTGCATTATAAGAATCCTATCAAGCTCATACATATTTGCAAATCCAAAATTTCCTCCTCTCCTCTTTTCTCTACATGCAAATCAATAACTTTTGCCAACCTCTACACACTTTCAAAACTGCATTCTATTGTCACTCACTTGTTTTTTTATGAAGGTTAATTCACACTCAAGGAAAGAGCAAGGTTGCTCTAATACCATTTTAACACTAGGGTTTAGAGATAAGTTCGCTGGCACATAAACTTTGAAAATGAAAAATACCAACAATGATTCTACTCTTCCTTATATAGCTCTTACCAACAAGTGCAACAAGTAGATAAGATTTCATTCCCATCAACAGTTCTTTTTCTAGTGGATTGATGACATGGCAGATATAACTAATGAGCACATGAATTGCAAACGTGTTATTCCAACTAGCACACTAAATCGTTACTTAACAAGCACACGGATTGATGAAGTGTTTTTCCCAACTAACATACCAACTAGCACGCTGATTACTGACGTGGCACTGGAAATATTCCATTATGATCTACTATACTCAATCTTAAGTAACCTCTACTTTAATTATCACTAACTAAAGATGCTTACATTATATTGCAACAATGTTCATGAGATCTTATTTTATTGATAAGGTTCTCACATGGTACACGACATGGGAATAAATGATTTCAGAATGACATATTATCATTTTGTGGAATGAAATGTAAAAAAGACTTCTGTAGAAGTTTCAAACAGTGGATAATCTTCAAACAACAATAATGGACTTGTGAAATTTGAAACAGAATGAATATATCCATGAGTACATAGAAAAATTTTGTGATCTTCAAATATCTATCATGGATATGTGTGGAGCAAAAGCCTTAGATGAGTTCAAACGAGGCTTGAAAGATCGCATTTAGAAAGACGTGATGGTAAACAACACATCCATAGCGAACGAAGCAATCACATTTGATCAACAAATTTTGAGAGCTTCTGGTGTCACACGTTGTGAACCATTAAGCACTTTTCAAGATCCATTTGACTATATGTTAATAAAGTTGGTATAACTTTGACATAGAAAAGATTTGGCATTAGCTCAAGGACATGCTCCAAGATTTGAAGATGAGATACGACAACCAAGATATTCTAAATTTGCAAGAAAGTAATACAAATAATGAAATGTTACGAGAAGGAGCAAGAGTTTGTGATAATTGTCAATGTTATGCATGTAGACGAATGGATCACATTGCCAAGTTTCACAAATATCAACCGGCGCACCAAGAAGGATGGCTCATACAACGACGACCATTCAATAATTTGGATTGATTGGAGTATGAGTAAGTTGAGGAAGAAGTTATGGAAAACAAAGATCACCAGTATACTTGCCTCGCGGCCTTACTGTTTCCACAAAGAGAAGAAAAGGAGAGATTGAACGAAGATAATGGTTGGGAGCTCATGGAAGAAGCAAAAAGCAAGTTCAGCTCATTGTCACATATGGTTTGATGAAAGGACATAGGTGAGAGTTTTGATTGATTTTGAAGCAACAAAGAATCTTCTGTGAATGAATATTGCTATGAAGTTAGATTTGATGTTGATGAATGACGCAAGTGAGGAAATTGAATTGCCAAACGGGCAAATTGAAATGATAAAAACACTACCACAGAGTGTAAAGTTATTCATAGATAGTTACTGTAAGACTAATTGTTGTATGTGTTAAATAGAATTAGAAGTAGCCAAGGAGTTCATCATGATTAGCTTAGGTATCACTAAAACTAGCTAGTTATAACTAAGTGTATCAAGTTATGACTATGATTACCTATAGTTTGATAATGTTTATTAAGTTAACCATTTTCGTCGGAATTTCGACAAAAAATGACATGTCGTTGTCAAATTTGCCTTTGACTCGAGACTACACAAAAAACATTGTCAAACATGTCACACATGGCCACCATGGTAGTCTTCTAAACATACAAGTCACAAGTCTATAACTTCTCGAACTGGTATAAAACTCAAAAATCATCACAAACTCATTATCACTGTGCAGTCACTAACATAATCAAACTCTGAAATCATTTATCAGTTCAAGACACGTAAAACAACAACAACTAGATGACAATTAGCTAGAGTAAACACGAGATGATAAACACGGTAACGAAGATAACGTGATATATCCACATGCAAGGCTACGTCCACGCTTTGAACATGCGAGAGTGAGTGTATTGTCAACAATGAAAAAGTGTACACTACAATCTGAAGTTACTTGGATTAAGTATCTCTAGTCACCGAGCCGAAGCTCCGTGTTGGATTGATTCCACAACAAGTGATGGGAATGATTGCCAGATGTACAACAAAAATTACAAGCCTGATGGACAATGGAACGACCACTTGCGAGATCACAATGCCTCCTAGCATCAAAATTTGTCTTCCATTGGAACAAGTTCAATATGATTTCTATGACTTTGATCCAACTTCAGTAGCTATAATTGGATTCAGCTGAGAATCCACACTTCAAGAACCCTCAGATATAATGGTCATCAAACCTATCGGCACATGCGAGTTCTTGGCCTTATGCTTAGCATCAGTGGCAGAGTAGATCTCGTAAACTAGGAAAAAAGTCCCGATGATTTCTATTGCCAGACCTATGTCAACGCTGAAATCCGCTCTCACTGTGTTCGTCGCGCCGCCCAGCAATTAGAATCAATTTTTTTGCAATCCCTTCACAATTCTTGCTTAGCATATATTCCCGCCATCTAGACTATGCTGTAGATGAAAGCCCGAGGAATCAAATGCTTCCTATCCAAAAGTAATCCCAAAGTAATTGCGGAGTGAATGTGTTCTCTTGCCCACACCAACACACCTACAGATCAATCTTAGGAAGGAATTGATCACACCATTGTCATATATGACACACATGAAGAATGGACTTCAATTCATGAAACCATGGATTTTAACCAATGTTAAATTATATAATAAAAAAATTGTTGAGAAAATAATGATGCATCTTATTCATTTTTCATATTACTGTTGTATGCAGATCAGTTTTATAATAACATACAATCTAGAAAAATGTTTTATCAACCAATTTAAACCATACGTATTGTAATTTATGTAGAAATGTTCTATAAATTCATCCAAATATTTACTTGTAAAGTAATGCTAGTTGGTTGACAAGTTAGACATAAAGTTGTGAATAGTAAGAAATTCTTACTCAATTATAATATAGTGTCCTTGAGATTCGTGACAATTCAAGACGTTGAATTGAAGATCTAAATTATAGAGTTTGATAACGAGGAGAAATATCGCAACACATCTTTGGCAACTTTGTCTAATTATGTTTGCATGGAAGATTATCATCCAGGAGACATCAACATGAAGATGAATACAATATGTAATTTGGTTTTTCCACCGAGAATTGCCACGTAGCCGTAGGGTAGGAAACTACAAGGACAAGAAAGAAGACCGGCTGTGCAGGAGACAAGACTGATTCATATCACAGCATTAGTGGAACACAACGGTTCATTCAACAGCGATGGACGGGTGAGAGAAGGTGTAGGTGCAGATCGTCAACGGAACTTTACACTTCCGTCGAGCCTGCGAACGAGAGAGATGCGTGTTACGATGTTTCGGCCTTGCCCTGACTGGACGTCATGATGCCCTCACGTCATGATGCCCCAGCTCGAGACGGGATCGGTCCAAAGTGATGCCTCGTAAGAGAGTTTTCTCCCTGTAGATTTTGCAGTAAGAAATTAGAAGTGACATGAGAGTATGAGAGACATGTGGCATCGGCCTTGGCACGGGATTATTAAGAATAAATTCTGTGATTGTTCGGAGTGCATGGTGTCATGTCGGGTGGGACTAGACACGCGTAAGCTTTATGTTTTGTGGTGCAGTTCTTCTGTGCTCTCAGCGTGTTGCTCTAGAACTGTGTTCAAGTCCCTTGATTTTTTGACCCATTCAGAATGAACTTTCCTACATTGAATTCTAGTATATCAGGCAATATAACGCAGCGTTGCATCGTTCGAGATGTGTTCATAGCGAAGTGTGCTCCTTGATCAGCCCATCGATAAATTTTTGCTCCGGCCTTAGTATGATCCAGGGGGTTCATACTAAGATCATAGCAAAAATGGTGGTGGGGTTTAAGTGGTATGGGCACTTTATTTACCAATTGAACTCAACTTAAACTTCTCGTTTTGATTACTATTGGCAACGAGAGGGAAGAGTTTGGAAGGAGGTCGTTGCTGTAGCTGAGTGACAGGGTGGGAACTGAGCAAGGACTTTCCAGACTATCCGATGTTTATCCTTTCCTGAGGTCTACATAGTTTTCACTAGAAAATTGGATGATTTTCTGAAGGTAATGAGTGAAGGGATATTGCAGATATTGCCGCCAGAGAGTGGAAGACAAACTGGGCAGTGAGGACTGCAAATATTTTGGGAGTGTCAGAAGATGTGATGGTTGTCTCTCGAGAAATTCTTCGTTGAGCTGTTCACGATCCAAGACGGAACTCTGAGCTGAGTTCTTCGTATTTCTAGGAATGAAAGGACGCGGATCAATGCTGCGTCACGTCATCTGCATGTATGACGTTCGGTACCATAGCCACGTAATGGAATGATACCCCCTAATCACCTGCCGGCACTGGAGTAGGGCATAAAAGGATCACTGTCTCCATCCAGTCGCCAAGGTGAAACTTGCCTTACAGGCACTGTACTGAGCAACAGCAACTTCGTGAAAACGCTTCCAAAGAACGGGGACCAATCAGCTCAGAGCCTAGCATTGTCGCACACTCGTTCCAAAATTAAATATACATCATTGTGGCGTATCTGAGCTTAAGAGCTCGTCATAGTCAAGAGGTTTTTGACGTATTCGCAGTCTGTGACCTATCAATCAGTGGCACGTCGGAAAAGAACTACTGTAGGACTTGAACTCCAGCTACAGGGGCCTCGAAGTCCCACCGGTGATAGGAACACGCTTGAGACGGGAAGGCAGACTACTGGACGTGTCTCTATAGCGGAGGTCCTGCGACATCTGTGAGTCAAAATTGCAGCGACAGTCCTGACAGCGGTTACAGTTTCAGCGAAGAAACGTTGATCTTATTTCCCGGCTTCAGTAATCAATAGCTGTTATGGGCACTGGACAGCATTGAGCTGACAAATTTCAGAACACTTTTGGGCATCTTTCCGACATGAAAAGTGCAGGTAGCGTCTACCCACTAAAGTCTCATGTTGAGAACTTTGTGGGCGATCCGAAGGTGAGTTATCGGAGTGCGAAGGATTAGGTGAGAGGAAGCGAATTGTTGCGCTACATCTACTTGCGTCTTTGGCATTATTCATGGTAAATGTTGGTCGATGTACTCAAGACGTTGAATTGCCGTGTCTGTATCAGTAACCTGGACATTACTGAGGAACTCTAGTGCAATGAAGTTTATAATTTGATCGAACTTTGAAATTCCGTGAATTACAACATAGAAATTGGAAGATTGCTTCGACTGCATCATCGTTGAATGATTATGGATATGAAGAATATGATAGTGTTCTTATCGATGTGTTGCAACGCAGAATACAGAATTGGTTGATTCTCGAGCAAGCAAGTTGTGGATTATGTCTACGACGATCAAGGCACGAGCTGAAGCAGTTTTTGTTCTTCCTTCATAAAATACTGCATTATGAAGCAAGTGGAGGGGACATGTTTATTTTGCTCCCCATTGACATGAATACAAACAAGGCACGTTCATCTTTCGGTAGAAAAGGAAGAACGTTTACTTATCGTGATCTTGATTACGGAGGGATTGCGATCGAACCAAAATGCCGTTAGGTCATGTCCAAGATGGCGATCAGTCGCATGAACAGTCACAGCCCGAGGAATCGGAAAAATGTGCTATTTCCGTGAGAGCGAAAGTACCTGGAGAATGGAGCAATTCATGTTTGTCCAGCAGGACAGTGCCCATTCTTGCCATTCTGATTATCTACACTATGTTCCTTCAATTTCAACCTTCGGAACCCTACTTGGTGCCCTACCTCACTCGAGTCAAGCTAATAAGCAACGAGGAGGTAAATAAGCGAATTCGACTTATATTTCTACAAATTCTGCTTATTAGATCATCCTTCCCCACTGTAAAGGAATCTAGAAATTCTGTGAATGTAGGGCATAGATCTCCTGGAATATCTGGGCAAGGAATATCTTCCAGTTGAGATATCCCGATGTTATAAGGTAATCGGCGTAGCTTTCTTTGAAGAGTTTTAGGTATTCCAAAGTTTGGGCACCCCTTATATCTTCGTGCTGTCTTAAAGAATTAAATAGATTTAAACCTTGTTCCTGTTGCTTAAAACCCAACTCTGTTTGCTTAATACGTTTGTTTGCACGTATCCCCTCCATTGCAATACGTTTTTTTGATTGTTGCGAGGATAACTCGATCTCCTCTTCTTTATGCTTAAAATATGCACCTATATTCTACAAAGCGACCCCTCCCGCAAAAACGGCAGATGCTCAACCTGCGATAGGGTTCCAATTTGAACTTGCAGTGCGCAGCGCATCCTTGGCGGCGCCACTCATTCTCCTAATTTTCATATTAGTAAATTCATGGTCCATAGGCGCCACTTATACGTTCTCAGGGCATGCTGATAAACTATTTAGCACTTTCCCCTCGGTGCAGATTCCGTTTCAATGTAGTGTGCGCTATCTCCCGAAATAAGGGGGGGCGAAGCTATATGCTTCGCCCCCCCCCCCCCGCCAATATATAGAAACAAAGAGTTAAAAAAATTAAAGAGCCAGAAATCTTGCAGATGTATAGCTACATTCCTTTGTAGCTTACTCTTTAGCTTTGGAGTTGTGGGCCTCCACAACAGCACTCTTCGTGAATTCCGTACCTAGCCCGTTGCAGCGGGCTAGGTGCGGAACTGTTAGCTAGAAGCTACGACATTGTACTTGTTATTGCATATGTGACATATTCCGTGACTCTTTGAGAGAAGAGTGTTGACAAAATGGTCATTTTCTTACGGTGTACTAAAAGCCAAGGATGTTAGTAAGTCAGGTCCACTTGCATACGTTATTGGAACTTGCCTGTGGCTGCAACTCTCGTCTTGGTAATCATAAGACTTTTATTTTCTGGAAGAATTCTCTCACTGCGTCGGTACTAATGTGGATGTGTTAGCTCTCGTCGATTAGTACGCAGGATGTCCACAGGCAGCAAGAGTAAATCTGTGTTTATTGCCATTTTGGTTTGCCCTCGAGCTCCTCATCTCGTTGTTAATCGAAGTTCCTCTGCCTTTTCCTTTCCACAACGTGCTGATATTCCTACTAAGCTTTGCTTGGAAATGGATACACGATTTTGGCCAGGTGAACATCGACATATTTCCAGTTGGAGTTTATTCGACCCTTTTCTTCACTTTGTTAGCTGCTCCGGCGTGTCACTTCTTCTCTTATCGGGCAGTAATTATAATGGGTAGGTAGATATTATTCGGTGATTTCTCCATATAAGAATCATACACCGAAAGTCCAGGTTGACAAGTGCTTATAGCAAGTGAATATCTGCATCGCCAGAAGCCTGAGAGGATGCTTACCATATCTCGGGTGACAGAATTGCGGTATTTGAAGTGAGATGTGAAGAAAAGTTAACCGTCCTGTTGGGTTCATTCCCTTGCTGACATGGATCTTCGTACATGATCAGGTACATTTGGCAAGTTAGCAACATTCTCAATTTTGTTCTCTGGGAAGTCATTGTTCTCAATGCAGATTACGCAGGTAAAGTTTCGAGAAACTGATTGCTTTTCGGCTTACATGAGCTCCACAAGGTAGTTCGATTTCGGTTATGTGAATTAGGTTAGAAGAGTGAGAAAGTTCGTGATGAACTCTTAATAGACGAGTCTCACTCTTGTTGTTTATTTGCAGATTACTTACGGATTGGGTGCAGCGGCAGACTTGGTTTTTTATTCATACATTTTCCTGCTCGTTCCTGAAAAGGATTACCAAAGCATGGTAGCAATCCGAACCCCAGGATGGTGATGATTGATATTGTCAAGTACACCGAAATCTGCCTTGTAAATGGATTGCACTTTGCTCCACATTTGTTGGCTTTCTCATATTGCGGCATCACCGAAAGCAGTGATAATTTCAGAATGGTTGGGAAAAGTCAAATGTGTCGAAGGATTCTACGATGTTTAAATGATAGCTGGTTACTTATGCAATGAAAAGTCGTCCCATTACTTACGTGATGTCTTCCTAGGTATTCTCCTTACTGTTTTGGTAATCTGTGGGATCTCAGACGAGTTACACACAAGCTTCGACGCTCGTTTCGTATATGATGGCTGCTGAACTAGGTGACCTGGAACATCTAAACTGTCGTTCGTAGTACCACTAGAATCGAACGTTCCGTATCTCCTTGTACAAGTCAAGTACACGCGTAGTAATTCCCGTTAAGTGTTCTATGCTTGCAGGTCAGGGGTTAGTTAATCATGGTGCATCTTTAGTGACTCTCCTTGAGATAACCATATTATCCGTAAGTACTTTTCTTCCTCAATTCTATGTAATCGAGAATGCAGTGTTTTCCAGATGCTTTTTTGTCGCAGACACACCATGAAAGTGTGTCTGTGCGACTAACTTTGACAGGCAACAGTGACTTGACTGACTTGTTGATCTTGGACTAATGTAGGTGGCCATAGCATGTATCATATCGTTCTTCCTCCCAAAAGAGGATTCTGAAGCTCAAGAATGGGGACTTCTGAAAATCAATCGTCTGCAACGTCAGGTAACAAACTTCATAGATTATGTATAGTTCTTATTAAAGTCATGAATAGATCTGCATGGATAGGACTCGTCGTAAAGAATACGGGAGTGTTAAAATGTGGAGGGTTATATCATCTTCTTGGAATATATCTGATCTTCTGTCGGAGGCGGAGATTTACTTCGTCATGATAGGTGCTCTCTGGAGAACTTGGGATATCTATTTTAGCCTATAGATGCATTATGAACTGCAAACACGTACATCAAGGCGCATCTACATCCTTCATACAAATTTATGAGATGTTTTTCTGCAAGCAGGGAATTCTGGAAAAAATCCAAGAGACATGGCGAGGCAGAAATTTGCGTTTGCTTTCATTCTGGTGAGAATCACCTTGTGCCTAAACTTTTCTGTTCTTCAGGTTGGTTCTGCTCATCGCTTGACGTTTTTGATTGAGATATTGAATTTATTAGCTGTCGTCGTCTATGAGAGACCCAAATACTAACTTTCTCCTATGTATATTTTACCATTTTAATTAAGCTGTATTCAGCTATTAATCTTTTGCACTGCGTACGGAAGGTTTAACTCTGTGTCTGACGATGAACCTTCCCCCTGTTACCATTTGAAGTATCATATCAGGAGTCTTGTAGGAAACCTGCGAAGTCTGTATGCAGGGAGAATCCGAATTCTTGGCTAAGTTTTCGCAATTCTTGTTTTGCTTACTCTCTAGACAGTGAAGTCCTCCGCATGAGATCCTAGATGTCAGGTCACTCTTGTATCCGTCTCTACGTAGGTCTGTATTTCAAGGGTTAAGCAGACCTAATGTCGGGGTTGCCTGTAGGGTGTCAGTCTTTAATGTAACTCGACGCATGCCAAGAATCCTTCAAGCGGGAGCGACTTTACACATACACTTTTTATGTTAGCTACACCCTCTGGCGCTTTATTCAGTATCCATAGAATCCAAGTTTGCACATCAGTTCCTGGGTACCTCCGTGGTACCTGCCAACACTAAGTTGTTATCAGTTCCACAGTTTTCTGAATCTCGTTTTATTCTGGATTGAAGGTCACGCGGGAAAACAGGAACCGATAATCTCCACACAAGAACATGAGTAGAAAGTGTGACGACATTTAAGCTTAGCTTCTTCTAATTGTTGATTCTAGAAATCGTATCGAACGTGCTTTTGCTGTCCTATGGCATTATGAAAGATAATCTGCTCAACCATTGGAATACTCTTTAAGCTAGTAGTAAGGAGTATTCCAACTGTTGAGGAGATTACCTTTCATAACGTAGGTTATTTTAGGAGCTCACATGGCCTCCTATGATGGGAAAGTCGTAGTCATATAAAGATATGATGCTTACAACCGGAATGAAACTTGCGGCCATGCACCACAAATGCATATAACCGGATCCTTTACTCCACCTGATATTGTAGTTAGTGCCCTGCCGAAATCTGAAGTACATCTCCAGGAGGTCACAGGGAGAAAGCACGGGTCACATGTATGAGCTAGGTTATTCCAAATGTTAGGATTCATGAATTCGAGGGTTTGCAATACGTGGAATCTGCTGAAATTAGAAAATTTTTGTCTCAAATAAGTTTGAATATCGGACAGTCGCTCATGGGTGGTTGCTGAACGCATGCCTGATGAACTTCGGCAACTGAGAACTTCTTCTATGCTAGGTTTTAAATTCAATACGTACTATACTCCATGTCATTTTGTTGTTTGTTCGGTTGTTTTTGTCAGTTCATCTAATCAACAAAATGACTTCTCCTCTATTCACTTTGTACCCAGCTAATAGAACATCTTATGAGTTAAAATTGGAGAAAAAGTCGTCACCAATGTGTTGAGGTAGGTGTTATCAGTTCAGGACTTGCCATCATATTCTGGAACTGAAACTCTGGTTAGCAGGCCATATTTTAGAAATTTAGGTAAACGGACAAGAATTGAGTTACCTAATACAATTCTAAATTGGAGGAAAATTCATGCACACCATCGAAGAGAGAATGTAGATTGACGTCATTGAAGTGTACATAGAGTCCCACTATTGCCCCGAAATACCATTCACCAAGACAAAGCCATCTCATCTGAAAGCTTGATAGAGAACTTCGTCATGTAACCTGAATCTCTTTACTGGACGCCACTTTTTATCATCTGGAGTGATGGGCCTTCTCTTTTTTCGTACGTTTTTTATTAAAAGAATTATATCACGGTTTTCAGTTCGCCTTTTGTAATTGAGATGTTCATAGTTGGTTCTCATCTCGCTATCTACTCTGATAATATCTATCCAACCTAGAATATCAATCTGGCAACCAGCCATATGGCTACCTGAGAGACCTTCGTTTCATCTGAATTTTGACAGATATGTGAAGAGATTGTTTCTGACATCCGCGAAAGGAACCGCTTCATTCCAAGATGATTGTTTTCTTGGGCTAACCCTTCAAATTTCCACGACAGGTGGATATTTGGGACCGCTGGTTTTGCAATGATTCCAAACTATGGTACCAGTTTGTTCGACGACATTGATTCATCGTCCAACACCAATGGACATGTACTTGCAGCTTCTCAGGGAGCTGGATGTCTTGGTGCGCTAGCGGCGGCTCAGTTATCTGATATAGCAGCCCGAGGGGGTGGACTTGTTTACATCGGTGGTTCTTTCTCTATTGGCTTGCTGTGCATCATCATGGCTTGGAGCCATAACCTTATGGTGACCTATCCATTGTATGTGGCTGCTGTCGGCATCAACCAGCTGCTTTTGTGCCTCGTGTACGTTCAAGCAGCAATATCTTTGTCAAATCAGCAGTTCATCCTCCTTTTCAGCTTCATTGCTGTAGCCAGTCTGCTTGTGCAATCTGGAATTCAAGGAGTAGTTGTAAGTAATCAAAACCATATGCATTTATCTTATTGAGTTCTTCCTGCATAATGACAAATTTCCATCTTAGACAAGTAATTCCTTCTCATGTTATAATGTTGTAAATGAATATGGGTGTAAGCAACTAGTTTGGGCATTGAGAGGCTTGTTGAGTTGCTAATTACCGTTCCTGAAGTAATGAAGGTTATTGGAATCCTGGAATCAAGGGATGGTCATATGTATTTAAACACACCCCGAATTGCACAATGTTTTGTCTGAACTAATCTAGTTCCATCTCAACTTTTTCAGGTCATGTTGCAGCTCTCAATTACCAAACAATTCTATGTCTTCGGAGGCTACTGTATGGCTGTAGGAGTTGTTTTTGGGATCTTGTGCTTCTGGAATTATATGAAGACCGGTACAGTAAAGCTTGTTTCTACTGATGAAGAAAGAGAAGTCCTCCTGGCAGAATAAAGTCAGTGGCATGCATCTGTTGTAATCAAAGTACTTCCAGTTAACATCAGATCACTGTAAGATCATTGTCCCAATCTATCTTACAGGTTGGAAGCTGACACAATACTCGCTGTAAGAGAACCGAGTACGCACTCGATTATAAAATATATTGCTATGAACCTTGGCATACGCAGGTGACCTATGTCTTTCTGCTGAAGAAATATCTACAGGCAACATAAAGCTGAATTCTTACCAGAATAATTCGTAATATCGGAAAATTGGCATGCCTGAGCATGGAGTAATCGACGGGAAACATGCCCTTCAGTACATACTCGTTTCAGATGTTCTTGTATTGGAATTTCTTGTAAAACATTTGGTTAGTCCAAGTTTGTACTCTAAAGACGATGAGCAGGTAGCTTTTAGACGAAACCATGTAGTCTTGTCTTCTACAATATACAGCTGATCTTGGAAGGTGGCATAGAAATATCTTACCCGTTGTTAAGGTATGGAGACTCCTCATTGGTTATCACATATAAAGATGAATTCTTTGAGATGGAACGTTTGTAGATGGATGAATACATAATTTCGATGTCTCATGATGCAGAGGTACCTGTTTATCTCTGGTAAATCCCCCAGATCAGATAGATGGCCGATTTCGTCTAGGATCCAGACTTGCAAAGTCATACGAGTATGATTTTCAACTTGTACTTGTACTTGTAGGGTCTAGAGGTACTGAACTCGACAACAGATTTGATGTTCTATGTTTCGGTAACAAAAGCATGGGATAGTGGGGTTTTACCACCCTTTTCCATGTCTCATGCACCACATGAAGAAGATGAGATAAGTACTACAAATTAACATGCACAATCGGACTTCAAATGCAGACTTCGATACAATTGTTGAGTTAAGGAGAGTTTACAATAGGCTACGGGTATCACTCTGTGTATGTTGCTGTGTAGTGCTTTTTTCCAAAACAAATTGTTCTTAAAAGATATATATTGTCTACAAGAGAATAACGATGCTATATGAACCCTTATATACACTCATGTAATGTACAGTATTAAAGATCGAAATGTTGTAATAAACACGGTATCTTTTCCGTTGGGATGGAATTGGGGTTTAGCTGAAAACTTCTCCCATGTTTTCATCCATGGAACCTTGAATATGGTCATTCTATCCTTCCAGTTAAACATATTATTAACAACAATGAATGGGTACGAAGAATATGAGACCAATTCTAAATGTTCAACAATTATTGACCGGAGCAAGACTATGATTATGACTCTAAGACCGACCATGAAAGAGGTATGGTGTTTCAAAGTTGACTAAACCTCGGGCCTGGACGTACTGCCACGGTTCAAGTAAGGTCCATGACACAGTATAGACGGGAGCGAGACGAACGGGTACCTAAGTCGCGGAGGGGGTTTTGCAGGGGACTCGACACCAAGAGCAAAGAGTTGAACGAAACGCCGAACTGAGATGGTCGACTCGAAGAAAACCTACTCTGTGGCAGGACAGAGCTGGAACCTTAGGAATTGCAGTAGAGGAAGAAGGTAAGGGGTGCAGCAGTCGATCGGTTGACAATCGGACGTCCTCTTGAGAGACCGTCGGGCGACATGGGACGTGGTTACATGGCCGCGCGCTTATGGTGCTCAGTGCAGAGGTGTGCAGAAGCGTCGAGAGTGCAGAATCCAATTTCGTCGGTTGGATCCCGAGGAATGAAAACTCTGAAAGTAGTGCTCACTGAGAAGATCGAGAGACTAGGGCGTGCTGGCCAAGTTGTGAATGTGGCTCCCGGATATGCACGTAACAAGCTTATCCCGCATCATCTTGCCCTGCCGGGATTGGACAAATATGTTTCGCTCGTGAACGCGCAGTTGAAAGCTGCCAGACCTCATCTGCTGGAGGAGACAGAGGAGACCAAATCTGAAACCTCCGAGGAGAAACAGTTGAAAGAGATCGACGCTGTCTTGAAGCGGCTGGATGCCGGGAAGGTTGTGTTCCACAGGCACTTGACCTGTGCTCAAGTATTATTTAAGCCTGTCACGAAGGATGATCTTATTTTTGAGGTGAGAAGACAGATGGGAGTTGAACTTGCCGCTTCGAATATCATTCTGCCTGAAGACTTCAACAAATTGGGAGAATTTGAGGTGGAATTACGGTTTCCCAAGGGGCTAGCAATGCCTGGAGGTAGAGAGAAGCTGTTTCTCAAACTTCGAATCAGGAGAAAATAGCCCAATGTGTTGCAGTCAATTGCAAATCTGGTATGATTTTGACTCAGGTACGCTGGAACTCAGCTGATACGGCATTTGGAACACTTTGAGCAATGAATGTGAAATCCTCACATTTTTAGGCATGGAGCAGGCATTGTGCGATTGAAGCTTTAGGGCGGCATCTGTTGTACATAATACTTGAGATAGTTTCCAGAGTGTCAACTTCGACTTTACTAGTACTAATCATTTGTCTTGGTGACTTTTTCAAGACAGTGTCGAGCTAACATTGACGTTCTTGGTCATTGGTATATTAGTTCGGTTTGTCTATTGAATCAGTCCGTATCGAGGTTAAGGATTTAGGGTGTCGACCTGAATTGAAGCTGTCAGAGTGTCTACCCTCGAGAGCTCTGGCAGTCATTGTCTTCAATAACGAACTCAAGAA
Organism: Marchantia polymorpha subsp. ruderalis; assembly: GCA_037833965.1. NCBI lineage: Eukaryota > Viridiplantae > Streptophyta > Marchantiopsida > Marchantiales > Marchantiaceae > Marchantia > Marchantia polymorpha. The sequence goes on from AP031357.1 coordinate 5,261,858, forward strand.
GCGTATGTCATCTTTCCACTCAACTTCGATCCATGTTACAAACAACGCAGCAGATTGTGGATTAGCGGAAGAGCTTCCCAACATAATCTCTGTTTCAAATTATTGTAGAGATCTCATAAGTCCCATTCTTCAACGAAGAGAGTTGAGATGCTTTACTCGTGATTACTCGCGAACACTGAAATGTTGGACGATCCATGTTCTTTCGCCTGGGACGGCGCTGTTTTTGAAAAAAACTTTTCGTGCCCACTTGCACTGAGTTTCAACGAATTTTGAATTAAGGAATGCCCTATTTTTTGGTTTGTGTTTTTTTTGTTATTGTTATTCGAGGTATTTTCGTGCAGACAATGAGCTTCACTCCGGTCCCTGTTGTTGGCGACACCTGGCGATAAGTAGATCTGGTTGTCTCATCAGCACATGTCTGTTGATTCAGTTCTTCTGAACAGGATGAACTCGTAGTTCTGCTTGCATGACTTGCCGTAAGCTGCCGAGTCAATTGCGTGAGACTTCAACTTCTCCATCGGTGAAAGCTGCTTATGGACAAGCTGGTGGACCTGAATACTTAGATTCAAGTCACACGGATTTGAATGATATATAATAAATTGTTTGTTTGGTGTTTGTTGTTAAAATATGTGTCACGCAGGACGCTAATGTCTCCTCGTCCTGGCCATCGTACACGAGAGAAGATTTGAGGGATTCAGTAGCCTCATGAGGAGATGTATGGGCAGGTTTTTGCTATGGCTGTCAGCAATCTCTCCATGTGCATCGCTGTGGCGAGCAGGAACACTTGTTGCTCGGAACGGCCTTTGTGTTATCATATCGTTTACAGATCGCCCGTATGAATGTCTTTAGTTTGGTGACCTTGATCTACCATTGCCTCCTGCAAGAATGTCCATTCTTCACGTCGTTCCATCATCACACAGTGAATCTCCTGCCAAACTTGCAACTCGTTTGTATGGATCATCGGATTATGGACAACCATGTGCTGTCCAGCGAACCGAAGCTCAAACTCTTTCACAAGGACAGTGCCTGCTCGGATTGTACATCTTCAGACCAATCTCCTCCGCCTATCCGCAGAATTAAGGCGAAGGGTACACAGTTTTCGACCTCGAACAGAAAAGATGAGATTTGCCTCGGCTAGTCAATCAAAGAATGACAGATCAACTCGATATTGATTTAGATTTATGACAGGATGATATTTTCCGAGGTAAAAACAATTTACACAAATCCCATTGCTGTGCGTGCAGATTGTATTGAGAAAGATTTTAGCCATTTTCGAATGGGATATTTTGGTATTGCTTTTCTTCTTGGGATTTTCTTGAGCTAGTTGGTAAACAAGATTTCTTTTTGTTAACATCAGAATGGATTCAAAGTACGTAGTCTGATGGAGAGGACACATGAGAAGCATGGTGTGATCATCACTCAGTTCATATAAATCACTATTTCAAATTCACAATGCAATTTAGATTTACTTGTGATATATTATGTCAGGTATATCATTATTTTAAGACCAGGAGATAAATTTTCATACGTAAAGAATATACGAAGATCAATATCGGATTATTTAGGATGCACATGCGAAATGAATGATATACTGTCAACATATTAAATCGTAAAGTGTATCAATCTATTCATTGATCGTTACATGTATTCTCATCTTATTAACGGGTGATCAAAACTACATGTTAATGTTGATTTCGTATGTTCTGAGATCGATTTATATGTCTAAAAGATATAAAATAATTTTTGAAAATGAATTTTATCAGTGGTTTCTTCTTGAATAATAAATATCTTATTTTTATTAGTTAACTTAGAATTAAAAAAGTGATGCATCCAATTATTGCATTACATAGTAATTGATGAACTTTTATTCATGATATTATAGTAAGATTGTTTATATATTGTAACATACCATATTGTAAAGAATGAGAAAAACTAACTAATATAAAAAACTCATCATTTGTCACTTACAATTAGGTTAGAGTTTAATTAAAGTTTAAAGTTAAAGTGAGTTAAAGTTAAAGTAATTAAAGTGATTTACTATCCAAACTGAAGTCTACCATTGCAAGAAGAGTTGGACAGTGCCAAATCCACATCTTCAATATGAAGACAAGATGAAGATTTAAAAATCCTGTCAACGTAATTAAGAGGACAAAGAAGTGTTCGCAGGTCCAACTTAAACTTGGATAAAATTACAACTTGATCATATGTGAAACTCAAGGTTGTAAATGAAACCTTGGCTAAAGAATACTAAAATCATAAACAATCTTCCATTCTGTTTGTGTCAAAATCTATTTCATGTTATTACCTACATGTATCTCCACAATATTTGAATTTTCTTAATAATATTCTAAACGTGTATCATATCTTATGTACACATAAACCTCAAGATATTACACCTTGAAAGTTTATCAAAAATTTGATATCTCGGATTGATTCAATTATAATCTGTCTATAGTCGTCAATGAAATTTGACAAAGCAGTTCATGTTAGCTCTTACATCAGCGCATATGCAGAAGAGAAGGTAATCAAATTTTTTATTTGTTTTGTTGGGAGGGATGGGAGAGTGGTTGAAAGCATTGGTTTGCTAAATCGGCAAGTAAATGAGATCGGTCGAGTGGTTTCAGTTGGAGATGTAATTGCACTTCTTTAAGGATCGAACAAGATTCGAGCAGGGGAAATTGTTGAATTTGCCAGCGGGTCACCGTTGGATACTTGAAAACCGGGAATGTTGACCTCTTTATAACTGACACCCATGTTTTTATGACTTATTAGTTGAATTTACAGATTAAAAAATGTTGTGTGATTTCATATTATTCTAAAAACTACATGAGAATAAAAAAATTATCACATTAGTCATATGTAATCTATTGTATAGCCTATTTTAAAGCACTCAACCATCAGAGAAAGTGATACCATATGTCATTTCCACACAATTTACCGAAGAGAACCGTATGCATTGATGTACAAAGATTAATATTATAATTATGAGAGCAATCACAGTTATAAAATGTATTCATCATAGTACATAGAGAATGGTTGTATAGGTAATAAATCTGAGTGATACATACGCTATACAATCACGGTACACGATATCACAGATAAAGTGTATTCATTGTTGCAAGAAGAATAATACCTAGTGATATACAAGTAAGAGCAATCACTCCTAGAATGCTACAATCATTTGTAGATCACTTGATTATAGGTGATGTTTGATATATTTATGATCTCAATCCTGTCATAGACTCGCCCTTGATAAACAGTTGGTTGATTTGTTCCCTGTGACTCTTGACGGAGTATTCGCATACTTTCTCGTTATGGACTTGACCTTGTAAGACTTTCAACCCTTGAAGTTTAAGCTATTTGCCCCCTACTAATAAAATAAAATGCTGAGGCACTAAAAAGATTTCAGTTATTTAGTTGCCACGCCGCGGAATGTGTGGAAGCTCTGTGATTTGATTTGAGATGGTCTTGTCTGCTGACTGACGAGAAGACCTGAACCGTCAGCACCATGAGTACAAGGGACTCTCGGCTGTCTCGAGGCTACGGATTCCGTTGTTGCGTAGCCGGCTGTAAATCTGGAACATGGAATTTCAGTTCGCTACAAGTTGACTGGGAAAGCGTGGATGTCGAGGTCTATGGCGTCCTTGGGCGAGATGAGGATGAGGCAGCTTTCAAGGAATGGATATGCATGTTTGCTGCAAAAGCTTCACATGGACGATCAGAAGTCCGCAGCGGATGTCGACAAATTCCATGACGAGTGATGAGTTCTAGAGGCATCCCGTAGGCAGGCCTAATAGCAGTCGCGAGCAATGTTGCGGGCTCATTCGTTCGGGCATGCACATCTTCCACTTTCGCACTGCACCTCGACTGCAATGACGTCGAATGTGGCATCCTGATAAGCTCCGAGAGAACGAATCCTCATGTCCACATCTTGCTTTCAGCGGAATCGTCACGATGGGCCACACTCTCTTTCGGGACCGCGATGAATATTCATGGACCGAACAGAACTGGAATCTGGCTCCACCTCCTTCGCAGGAAGCGCCGCCATGGGCGTCCGAGTCACGAGGCAGCGAGGCAGCACGAGCACGGGACTCCGGAGGCGTGTCAGGTCCGGCAGCCGCCATCCAGTACGAGCATTCGAGCTCCCCGGCTGGCTCCTCGGCTGCAGCAGCGAGCAGGGCCAGAGTCAAAGACCGCGAGAGTTCGTTTCGACTGCGATTCGCGTTTCTGGTTCCATGGGCGAAAACACCAGTCCGGTTGCGACAAAGGGAATACAGAGCCCACTTTCTGTCCGGGCATCGGGACCATTGGGACCATTGGGACCATCTGTCTCGGCAGCAGGTCCTCCTCCCTCCACTCTGGGCCAGTCAGTCTGCAGATTCCGTTTCTGTAGCTCGGTGAACGCCGCGGAGAAGAGAATTCACCTCGAGCAGCAATCGACGGAAGTGGAAGCTTAGATTCCACGCGGGTCTACGACTGCACTGGTTGCTAGCCCGGAAACTCCACGAACGCGCGCGTGCATGGATGGGAATGCAAGTGCGAGTGGCTGCAGACACTCCAGGCCTGGCCTACATATCATGCTCTGGTGCGCATCTGCAGCCGCATGTATCGTCCTGGCTGGCACCTTCGCCCCAAGCCAAGCCCCCCACCACCCAGCTTCCGATGATGGAATGACCCGTATGGAATGTAGAGTTCGTGCACAGGTTCCGCTTCGCCGCTGGGCCTCTCTCACTGGTGACGCCATAAAGGTAACCGTGCTTCTGCTGCTGGCGAGATCGGATCTATGACGCTCTTCGTGGGCATGCTTGCCATTGGTGCATGTCCCAGATCCCGTAAATGCAACCCCAACCCCCGGGCCTCTTGACGTCGTCACGGTCATTCTCGTGTCCCTGCGTAGAGTGGACATGTGATCACGGTTCTTGCAGCGACTGCATTGTGCAGTACCGTGGTCGACCTGCTCGTCTAGCGGTCTCTCCGCCGTTATTCAGCAGACTGGTCCGTCCCTCCCATCTCGGCGAGAACTGCACATAGAATCACAACTACTGGCTTCGAGATCGAGATAACTGACAAGATTCGACGTTAACCTTTTCCCCAGAAAAGACAGTGGCGAAGCCTTCGTCCGAAATTTCCAGAAGGAAGGAGCCTCATCTGAGTGGAGACACGGAAATTGTGGATGTAGTCGCGGGTAAACGAGACTATGGAGCCTGCACTTGGTGATAGATCCAGGCAGCTAAGGCAGGAACTTCGACATCCAGTTGCGTCTTCAAAAGTACTGCGCGTAGACTATTTATTTCACAGAAGGACGAGCGAGTAATACAGCGAAAAGGATGGGCAGTCCCCATCACGCCATTTCTGAGCTTTAGAGCCTTGGAAGCTTATAAAGTTCTGCCCAGGGCGTATTGTTGTTGCGGTGTGATTTTCTCCCCGACAGAATGTTTAGCATCGAAGTAATTTGGCTTTAGGATTTTCCCGTAAGGAAAGTACGAAGCTCGTCGTGCACTTCTCTTATAGGGGGGAGCTTTAACAGCGAAGATATCGCATCCGAGCTTCCGTCTGGTAGATCAAACTTGGAAGGTAAAAGTTGGAAGGTGCACGAGGCAAGGACATGCATTTTAGTCCCGTCGGATTGGGGCAAGGTAGAGGTGGCGTTCGAGTGAAAAGGCGGAGAGTAGAATGCGCAGCTACATTTGTTACATGGCTGTCGTTGATGATCCCAAGAAATCACCGAAAGTGAACCATTGGATGAACAACGGAATCTCGAAATTAGTCAACACCCATCAGTATCTGGCCACGGAAGAATGTTGTATCCTCCTGGCCGATTCCTGACCGCTGCTGTGTTGCTCACTTTCCATCCCTCTTCCACTCAGTGTCATCCATCTCCGGATTGACCTGCGGGTACATCCAGGGGGTCCAACGTCCAGACCTTCGTAAACTTGTGCAGGTAAACTTACTGCCATGACATCTGTTGAATTCACACTTGAGGTCCGCGTTACGTGAGTGAAGGGATGCTTGAGTCGTATACCATATGATGGTGTTATGTTAGGAGACACGCTTTCGGAGTTATAAGAATTTTTTTAAAATATAAAAACAATCTAGTGCTTCTATTCGCCATGCATATATAAAACCAATTATCAAAATTAAAATAAAATGTCAAGCTTCAATAAAAGATGATATATCAAAATTATGAAAACTCATAGCCCAGGATAAAAAGACTGTTTCTACATCAAAAATTACAAAAACTGAAGCCTTTCAATTAAAATGGGGTTGGTTCGAATTGCAGAACAAAAATACAAGCCGCGAAACAGAAGCTATAAAATCCTATAATTTAGAATCAATTGGAGCAAGCTCCGTATCTAAGTTCACAATTGTGGTCAGAGAGGGGAATTTCTAGAGAAAAACTTAGCGATTAATTTGGACATATCATACAATTATACTGGCCGTTCCCTTAACACAGAGCGACTGTGGTCGAGGGGCATCGCTGAGAAAAGATTTTAACAGTTTCAGAAATGCGTTCCAATGTCATTTGGCGCATAACTAGGAGCGACTTCGTGTCATATAACCACCTTTCATAACCACGTGATCTGATCACCAATTGAACTGCGCATTTGTGAAAACATCCCTAAGTTGGTTTTGGAATTCTCAGCTTTGGGACTGGTCTTGTGTGGGAATCAACCTAAATTGTTCCAAATTTTGTATTTTCCTAGCTATTTCTATCTCTTCACACAGCACAGTCCATTATTTAGGGGTTTTCATACATTTGTAGCTAAGCAGACACAATAGAAGAAAAGGGAAAGGGGACAAGAGAGAATGGAAAAGGAGAAACTGAGATTCGTGTTGACATGGCATGAAAGCTGGTAATATCAGACAGAGGGAAGGCCCTAGACCAGGTCATGATAAGCAGGAGACCACAATCGAATTGCAAGTATATTTAACCTCTGCATTTGTCTATTCATTTATTTATTCTGGGAGTGGCTCTATTTGTAGCGAAGGGGTTTTGTATAAGATTGTTCTGACTTGGAGATTTACTTGGAGACAAGGAGGTGCGCTGCGTTGGGATTCAGAGCAGGATTGGAAACTCTAGTAATGGGGTTTCGCTACTGAGATCTTCAAATCCACTCTTTTGTTCATATGCCAGTATACAAGACGGCCAAGTTTTTCATGTTGAGTAGCTTCCGACGAGACTACTGGAACGCGACCCAGTAGTCTCGTTCCAGTACTACGAGAACTGGATTGGCCGTGGCCTGTGGATAGTCGATTTCCAATCGACGATCCACAGGCACGGCGACGGCAAGCGAATGTTTTTCATGTTGAGTAGCTCACACATACATGCAAAGCCTCGTGCGAGTTTGATCACTTTCTCTCATGTGCAGATAATAAATTGTCATCCATGCTTGTACATATGAGAATTATGCTAGACAAGGCAAATGTGGTAGCGATGGAGCAACCATCATTGAAGTTGAATGGATTGGGAGAATAGGAGGTAGAAGTTTTTGTGTGACAAAAATTTCACACTCTTTTGTTGTGACTTATCTGAACATTAAGTTAGACGATAAAGTTTTATCAAATTATAGAGATGAGAGTGTACTTTCTTCACATGATATCAGCAGATAAATTTATCTTGGATTTGTTACATATGTTCATAGAAGTGAAGGATTTGTCCCTCACTCTCTTGTCAACAATAGTTACTTACTCTTGAAGCTTTTTGAAGTAGTTTTGTGTGAGTTGCCATCAGCAACATTAGTCATTTCAGTCCCATAAAAGATTTTCATGAAAAGCTGCAAAACCACTATAACTTGTACTTTATGTAAATAAGGCTACATACTTGAGTCTATGGTGAAGAAAATTGCTAGAAGTGAAATTCTTAAAACACATGGAGTAGTTGATCAAAAGTAATAAAACACATTGAAAATATTTGAAGATTAGTGAATGTATTGAGTAATGTGTAAGGAAATAGTGTGATACACTGATTACTAAATGAAAAATTGCCAATCATGTTCAAGTTAACCTTCTTGCAGTTAAATCAAGATAAAACGAGATCAAATTAACCTCCTTGCAGTTAAATCAAGATCAAATTAAAGATCAAATGAATCAGATGATATGTTATAAATCTGGTCACATGAAAAGTACTTGCCTATTAATAGCAAGATGTTACAAGGCAATTTTTATCCAAGACATCAAGACACACAAGACAAAATATGTATTAGCAAAGTTAGATTATATGATAAATCAATACTCTTCTCCTAGTGGGCTTCAATGATTAGGAAATATATATCCAGTTAGTAGAAATAAAACTCTGAAAAAGTGTCTTTAGATGATTTTTAGCTAGAGCATGTTATACTTAATTTCTTATTCATTTATGTGAACAGTTGTCATGATTTGCAAATTTTTTTCTGGAAGAATTAAAATAAAAAATGAAAAATAAGCCATATATGTAATATTTTTTATTTTTTAAGAGGTAATGGCATATATAGATCAACAACAGGAAAACTTGAAACAAAAGTAGACTTCTTTGGGGTTCCCGGCCCTTTATCCATGTGGACTCCAACATATGCCCCATCTACTAGCTCTTCAAAGGCCCGCGACTTCTGGCTTGACAGACCAGCGCTATAAACCACTAAGTTATTTCCCCAAAAGTGATAAGATAAAAAGGAAAAAACAGAGGAAAAAAATCAATTTGAGAACAAATTTGCAAACAAATCAACAATGTTTTCAAATTTAGATGTAGTGTCTAATCCTAGGATAATCAATCAGTCTGAATGACAAGATAATCTTCTAGTATCTAATCTACATGTTGCACTACTATTTGTATGATCATAGATAAACCAGCTCAACTCAAAAAGCGAATTACATTCTAGTATATCATCATAATCAAATCAATATGTACATGACTACAAACATAACAAAATTTGTTTTTTTTTTAACTTCCAATCGTCAAACAAAAAATCCTGTACATTTTGTGGATGAAATGTATCTAGATCGGTAATGACTGCATATTTCACTAAACAAGGTTTGATATTTGAAGTAGATCTTATTAGAATAGCCAAGTGTGATGAGCATAAGAATTTTTATGGTGTAAGATGTAATATTTGTGAATATATTATATGATTTTTTAGATTGAGCAAATGATCAAGACATGTTCTTTTTCCTCATGCAAATCAAAATTTAATATCAATAGATTTGGACTAAGGTTTAACAGTCTTCTTAAATTGACATCATTAGAAGAGAAGGATCATATTTTGAAAGACAGTAACCGCCATAGGTTACTATATGATCTTTTGTATCATTATATTGTCATTTATAGGCTCTAAAGTCAATGATTATGGCAATATTTCCTAGAACTAATCCTTTGATACAAAACTATGAACTATGTTGATAAATACAATGAACCATTATTTTACAAATGTTTGAAAATGTCTCAATTCATAAATATATCTATTTTTTATTATATTTTTATTTATTACACTCAATCAATACGGTTTTGTCAGTTTTCAGTATATGATTACTTACTGTTGGGATGTCGTATTCTCATCTCCCAAATTCACTTGCGCAAAATCATAGCTAACTTTTGTTTCACCATCAATTCTACTATTTAACACATATTCTTCTTATATGGATCATTAGATGAATTGTTTGATTGTTTTCTCGTCTTGGTTTTCAAATACAGAGAGCTGAAAGCGAAGAGAAATAAAGAGAGGAAAAGAAAGCTTGGAACTATGGAAATTATATTGAAGTGATGGACAACCCATATGACACATCACCCACCCTCACAAGTGCAAGTGTCTTTTATCGATGGAAGCGGTTGCAGCCAGATATGTCGTGGGATGTTCCTTGGTGAGAATAATTCTTTTCATGAAGATTTTCTGTTTTTGTGTGTTGTGTATTGGAGAGATCAAGTTACAAAGTCGTATGGAAAAGATAAAATGGGGTCAGATGAGGTTAAATAACAAATAAAATCCAAAAATGATGGAATAATAAATCAATGCAGAAAATAATGAAAAGTACCCAGAAAGCCCTACGGACAACAAACGGTATGAACACGCTGGACCCAAAAACATCAAATGGGGAAATACGCATCATAACATAACACATAGGGAAGAGGTCAACAGGAGCCGCAGCTAGTGATGGGGGCGGAGGAGACGCGGCGACCACGGGGACGACCGGACAAACAAGTGAGTGCATGGAGGAAGTTGGTCCGGGTCCCGGACGGACCGGTGACAGCAGCAGGTGCAGTGCACGGCGAGCGGAGCGGAGCCGAGAAGTTTGGGCCTTTGACCCGACCCGGCGCCTGCGTCGAGGATGACGTGGCCGGAGCTCATGGCGTATAGTAACAGAAATGCCCCCAGGGGGAAAGCAAGAACGCTATGACGACGTGGGGCCTGAGGATCGGACCCGAAGTGAACAGTACTGGGTCGCTGGGGACCACATCTCTCGGCTCTTCGGAGCCCTCAACAGTAAGCTCTCCGATGCTCCTCCTCTCGGAACAGCAGCAGCAGCAGCAGCGACTCCGCGAAGGGGGAGTATAGAACGAGACGCGAGGGGAGGACGGGAAGCTGCGCGGTGGTGGGAGGGAGGGAGAGTGGTGGTCACGGTGTGCAAGCATTTTGTGCGCCGCCTCTTCTCCTCGGAGTGCTCCCGCTCTCGACGTTCTTCCTTCCGAATGTCTCCAGCACACGTGAATTCCTTGCAATAGTTGGAATTTTCTCGGCGATCTGGACCACGATCTCATGCACTGCTCGTGTCGAATCACCAGACAGGCAAACGCCTCGAGCGCACAGCGTTGACGGGTCGCCCGGATTTTTTTGGCTCACTGCTCCGGGACCGGGCTGACTTCGTCCGTCTTGAGTTGCACGGCTCGGCGCACTCGGAGGTGTTGCTTGAAATTTCTGCATTTGCTTCTGTTCATCTTGCTGCATTGGTTTGTTGGCCCACTCGAGGAGGAGTACTTGAAGGAGATGCTATGATCATCACGTGCAAAGGAATCAGGAAGGTGTCTGCAGCAGCAGCTGTGGGTTGTGATTGAGGAGAGGTGTAGTAGGAGAAGGGTAGTCATTCGGATCGTGTAATCGGACGACAATTTCCATCGGTGGGTAGAAATGGAACTGCAGGCGATGGCCTCATCTTCTTTGGCGAGGAGTCCGTTCATGGGTTTGAATTCTGGAGACTCTTGTGCTGCTCGAATCACACCACGGTGCCTTGTTTCCAGGCGATCAGTCGGCAGCACCGGGCGATTCCCTATCGCACGAGAGCGGTGTGTTCATCGTTCTCATCTCGCACCCTCAGTTCCAATTCTATGAGTTCTGCATAGTTGATTGTGGCGAATTGACAGACCCTGGGCCACTTTCCTTTTTTTCGTTCAGCTTCAGTTCGATCATTCCACCATGCAGCTCTAGTTCCATCTTTCGAATGTACTGGACTCCCGTTTTATGAAATCTTCTTTTAATCATTTTGCTCGGATGGAACGATGCTGTTGTCTCGCTTCTTACAAGCTTGCCATTTCGTATCGACTGAAAGTCAGCAGATGGGTATTCATAACGGGATAACTGCGAAAGGCAATGACGTTGTCCTCCTGCTTCCGATATTGCAGGCAGGTCTCCTTTTTGCCACTTAAGACCAAGCGCAAGAAAATTTTGTTATCGAGCCCGGTTGCCTCCTTCAACACCAACAGAGATCGTGCCGCGAGTTGTGAACTTGACAATGGTGGTGGCTTGACAAAGTACTCAGATTTCGTTGTTGTCGGAAGCGGAATCGCCGGGCTCAGATATGCTTTAGCAGTTGCAGAGCAGGGAACTGTAAATGTTGTGACAAAGTCTGAACCACATGAGAGCAACACTCAATACGCACAGGGAGGAGTTAGCGCTGTACTCGATCCTCTAGATTCGGTTGAGAGTCATATCCGAGACACTATTGTCGCAGGCGCGTTCTTGTGCGATGAAGAGACCGTGGAGGTACAGTTGATCTTCTCTCACATTCAATACTGTGTTATGCTTTACTCTGCCAACCACCGGATTCAGAAAGGAACTCCTGCACCTTCAATTCACTTTAAGCTCGTAGATCTCAACAATTTCATGTGTTTCAATTTGAGAATATTTTACTTTCTTACTTTTCACAGCCTTAGAACTGAATGTTTGAACTCATAGAGGGAGAGCAAGTGGCTTAAGGGAATTGCTCTTAGCTACAAATTGCTGTCGGAGTGTAGAGTGAGGAGAAGTTTTTGGAAATTGACCGTCTTCATCAACTTTCAAGTAATTTTGCGTAGTAAACACTTTGCATGGCACATGGTACATGGTCTCCAGGCTGTGCTAGGCAGATCACAATAACTGCAAATTTATTTCGTAATCTGTCTGATGTCTAAAGTGACATAAGTATGATTCTTATACATATGAGCATATTCATCTTGGTGGGGTTTCTGCGATTACTTGTGCGGAAAATATTCTTAAGCTTGAATTATGTATCTTGAACTTGCCTGTATCGGATCCCAATCTGAGAAATGTTTCTGTGCAAATAGTTCTTGATATTTGGATGTGCGTAATTTTCAGGTTGTCTGTCGCGAAGGGCCAGAAAGAGTTAGAGAGCTGATGGCGATGGGTGTTTCATTTGATCATAGTGAAGATGGCCAATTGCATCTTGCTAGGGAAGGTGGCCACTCGCATCACCGCATAGTACATGCAGCTGACATGACAGGAAGGGAGATTGAGCGAGCACTACTAGCAGCTGTTCGTAGACATCCTAATATCAATATTTTTGAGCATCATGTTGCTGTTGACCTCCTTACTATTCAGGTACCTTTCTTCTTTTGTACTACAGCATGGTGTGAATTTTAATGTACACCGATCACAAATCTAGTCCTTCACGTTTGGATCTTTAGAGGCATGATTCAAGGGACAGCTTGCACTGGCCCTTATATTAGAACATTAGAACATGATATGATTGTGAAAGAGAACGGAAGATTCGAATGCATTATCTACACACAAGAAGTGGTGGACATTAGAAGTGGTAGACGTTTTTTCAAAAGGAGGAAGGCTGGACCAGATTATGTTCTTACTTGTGTACACGGTGTATGTGGCAGGACGATACAACGGTTACTTGCTACGGTATTGATACTTTGGATGTCAGATGCAATCAGGTATTTTTTTAAGTGCAAATTAGTCAAACATGCACTTCGATTGTTTCTATTTCTTCATCTTTAAAAGAATTTAGTCCATAACTTTATCTTTTGATAGTGTTGAGGCTGTGGAATGACCAGTTTAATTTTTAGCTGCGTGAGTTTCATATGAAACTTGGTTCAGTAATAATTTCTTCGCTGGAAACGCAGGTTGTACGATTTTTGGGAGGAGTTACTATGTTAGCTTCAGGAGGATCTGGACATATATATCCAAGCACTACCAATCCTCTGGTGAGGAATCAAAAGTTCTTTCAATTCGAATAAATCTTCACCTGAATATCTTGCGGTTTCAAGGAATAATTTCTGCATTTGTTAGATTACATGTCCATGTTTGATTACATTTTTTACAGTTGTGTTCTCCAAAGAAAATATAATTTTTGGAGTACACAAGACAGTTGATCTAAGCAGTGCTAGGAAAGCTATATTGTTAGCATTAAAGCTTACCGGACTTGTGCGGAACAGGTGTCAACTGGAGATGGAGTTGCATTGGCACATCGCGCGCATGCAGTCGTGTCTAATATGGAGTAAGTTTACTCCCTCGACATGAAAGAAAGTTCAGTCTGTATGCATTTTTTTGTGTATAAAAAAGTTAGACGTAATGAGTATCTAAACATGATTGTCTGCTCAACTTTGCAGATTCGTACAATTTCATCCCACTGCTCTGGCAGATGAAGGTCTCAAAATTCAACCACCTGGACGAGAAAACGCTTTTCTCATCACAGAAGCTGTGAGAGGAGACGGGGGTCGTCTTTACAATCAGGATATGGAGAGATTCATGTCTCAGTATGATGAACGTGAGGAGTTGGCACCTCGTGATGTAGTGGCCCGTAGTATCGATGATCAGCTGAAAAAACGAAATGAAAAATATGTCTACTTGGATATTAGTCACAAGCCAGCGCATGAGATACTACATCACTTTCCGAATATTGCCGCAGAGTGCATGAAGTATGGTTTAGACATCACCAAAGAGCCCATTCCGGTGGTACCTGCAGCGCATTACATGTGTGGTGGAGTCCAAACAGGATTAAAGGGCGAGACTTCCATTATGGGTCTGTATGCTGCAGGTGAAGTCACATGCACGGGTCTCCATGGCGCGAACAGACTGGCGAGTAACTCTTTGCTGGAGGCATTGGTCTTTGCCCAAAGAGCAGTGGAACCATCCATCGGCTTTGTTCGCTACATGGCCGGCATGCAGTTCAATATTGATGAGGCGAGCGAGTGGCCAAGATTAGTTGCTGCTAACTTGGAACAATCGCAGTCAGAGGCCATCATAAGCTTCACCAAAGCTCAAAGGAAGAGATTACAGCAGATAATGTGGGAATATGTTGGTATAGTCCGATCAACGGAACGTTTGGAGATTGCTCAAGCAGCGTTAAGTGGGCTTCAAAAGGAGTGGGAAGAGTTCTTATTCAACCATGGTTGGAATCGTAGCATGGTCGGGTTGGAAGTTTGTGAGATGCGGAACTTGATTACAGTGGCTAATCTAGTCGTCAGCAGTGCTCTCGTCAGGCAGGAGAGTCGTGGCTTGCATTATACCGTAGATTTCCCTGAGCTTGTGGAAAGTGAGAGATTACCCACCATACTTTTCCCCAGCACCCCTATGGCTTCCACATGGAGCACACAGCAGGTGCATACTGTCTACAAGGAACCTTTCTCTCTGTTCACGAAGTCGGAATCTCCTTTGGTGTCTGAGTTGGAAAGGTAGCAGGAAGAATCTGATGCTGAGACTTTTTTAGACAGGTCTGTAAAAAGATGATTTAAGTAGGGATCACTAGGCCAATTTCAACAGAGTAGGGTAGGTTAGATTAGTGTAGATTAGTGTAGAAAATTACGTAAGTTTCTCAATTGATATTCCTCATACTAGCCTCTTGCCGAAGGTTAGATGAATATTTTTGGTGATCGTCTTTAACATCCACTGACTATTAGAGGAGAACCACTATCCTTCTACTTTGCTGAGATATTACACGAAGTTGTAAACTTAGAAACTCAACAAATGAGGATCATTGCTGATGGCTATTTGAATATGGCTTTAACAGTAACTACTTCCAGCTTCTCATTTTTCACATTATCACGAGTGGACATAATCAATTTGAGCTGTTAGTAGCTTGTTCACGTCTTCATCATACGAACATTGCCCCTCTCATGATTCTCTTCCTTTATCTACCTACATTTGTCTATTTTTGGCTTTACTTCTCGACGAAGTGGATGTTTCTATGTTTTTGCCAATGTGCCTTTGGCCTTTACTTCAGTTATGGGTGAAAATTTTTGTTTCTTAAAAGATAGTGACCATATACGCATTGTGTATAAAATAGAAAATTTGTGTAGCAAGACTGATACTCAAGTTTTTGCAATTATTGTCGTAAATCGATATCAGTGAAATGCACGCACTTATTGAAAACAAGTATTTATATGACAGACATCAAAGACGAAATTAGTTCAGTTAACATGATATCTTGTTTTAGATCGTACAAACGAAGGTACCAAAAACTCAATTCTTGCCACTGAACCGATCCCAAACCCAGTCCTACTCACTATCGATTTAGCGGGGAGGCATATTATGGAATACTTCGTGTACACACAAAAAGCCGGAGGGAAAATGGAAAATTGAGATTACGTAGGGCGGTACAGTAACAGTAATGACAGTTAAAACAATGACTGGAATAGGTGAAAAATGTTGACAGCAATGTCGCATCTCTCTAATCAACGGTGCGAGGGACATCGTGCCAGGCGATATTGACAAGCATGATGACATCCCTCCACAGTTGGAATTCGGGAGAAACGTTGTGGCATTAAGTGCTCACAACTGTTGTCTGTATGATATGGCCCTATATGCTCGTTCTTCGTATATACATTATCTTCGCGAGGATATTCTACAGGACAGATGATTTGCAACTGAACAACTGATAGGAGAAAATGATATTTGGATTGGTCGATGGCTGATCTACACTCAGTGAACAGGCGACGTGTACATGGAAGCGACGCACAGATTCGTGAATACTGGACACGGGTACGAAAGATGTACATCAAAGGTGCGTTGCGCAGTGAACCAGTTTGTGGAGACATGTGGAAGAAAATATGGTGTGAGATCAACGTCGCATAAACGCTGAATCAAAATTTAGTGCTTTCATTAATTTTCAAATTTTACTATGAAAGTCTTGAGAACATCTCATGCGAGATCGCTCACGACTACTCAGAACCGTTCGTAAGTAAGGGCGATGATCTGAACCGGAGCTTGGAAACTTTGGACCTCCAGTTGGCAAGCGGACATTCTACGTCCTTCGGTTTCTTTGTCTGACGTTTGGCACAATGAGGGCACTTCTTCCCATGCGTCACGAACAGACAGTGAAGATCAAACTTCAAATGATCGGGGATTCGCTCGTTCAAGTGAAGATAAGTTTTCTCTCTGTCTGCAGATGCAGGAACCCAACCCAGCGCCTTGGAGATGCGGAACACCTGCAGTACGAAGACGCAGACACTCTGCAGTTAGGAATTGCAACCAAGCGTGCAAGCATTGGAACTAGATATCTCCTCCGTGAAGAGGTCCAACTTCGTGCAGCTCAAACACCTAAACCATCCCACAACTGATGCTTTCAGATGTTCTCGTGAAGGACAAACCACAGGACGTGTCTTACATGGGTGTCCACAGGAAACTCATTTCGCTGCAGATGGAACATGAGGACGCAAGCAACCTGCACAAAAACAACGACTCTGGAATTTCAGGCCTTTGCATGAAAAAGCTCGAGAGGCCACCATCTGGTGGACGAGTTAACCGTCCTGTGATTCTATGTCCTTCGACTTGAGGGGTTTTCCAGGTCCCGACGGCTTTACAGGGTCACGTCATCATTTCTACGCAATCAAGGGTTGGTTGGGTTCTCACTCAGAAAGCACCCTTGGCTTGGATAAATACCGTACTGTACAAAAAGAGAACGGACTCGCATTTCTTCTTCATGTATTACGCACCGTCTTCGGGCCAACACCCTTGAATCGGGACAGCTCGTTCTTGATTTCTTCGTTTGACATCGTTCGCAGGTATTCCATGCACAGTTTTCCACGTTCCTCGAACAAGGTCTTTAAAATATTCAGTATACGTCCTGCTTTGATTTCGGCCAAGCCGCCACAGCGTATGCTCTCCTGAACATCTTTCGGATCTGCCTCGAGAACCTGGTACACGCCACACGGCAACTTCATGATCTTCGGAAGCTTCGCCCATTTCAAAGTGCCGTTGTCTCGATGGGCTTACACTACGTCCTGTCCACATTTCATAGAGTTCTCTCGTACACCTAGAACAGCTCGCTCGTTCGTTCATTGAGAAACTTCAAATGGCTTTGTCAGGAAGGGGCCTTACTTCGTGCCAACTTGGAAACTTTCTTTTCAAGCTGGCAAACGCCTTCCGAGAATTGTTGTCCGTCGTGTTCTGTGACAAAAGCGTGCCCACCAGAGAGTCTATGACGGTCCGTCGTTCCCTCGGATGCCCGGTCGGAACCACCACAGCTTCTTCTGGAGTTCGTTCGACCGCCACGAGGTCTGCTGCGTTCGGAGCCGGGGCTTCTGCCGCACCGACGGAAGGACGGCTATCACTTCCAGCAGCTTCTTGTATCTGATGGGCAGGATGTAGAAATATCAGCACAACAGGTCGACTTCCTCGACTGTCAATCTAAAACGACTATGCATTCTCTGCACCCGGAGACTGTACTGGACAGCTTCTCAGCTTAATCCAGAAGAAGGCTGACGATACGCGGCAATTTGGTGTTCAGAGAGTTGCTTTCACTATGTTTCATCTCCTTCTTCGAGATCTAAAACCTCAAAATGCGTCACCCATTCTACGCCATTGAGGCAATAAACGCTACAGATCATTGCAACAGAAAGTAGACACGAAGATCTGGAGTTCTTTTCACAATTCTCCTACTTGACTGACTCCTGGCATAGATAGAGGATTCAGGCAAAGGCGATGGCTAGTCTTACTTGTAAACAGGACGTTTCTATGGTCGGACACGATATTCTATGCCTTTCATACTCGGGCAGCTCACCGTGGAGGTTGGCCAGTAAGTCTCTCACTGCTTCACATTCTTCAGGATGAGGACTCGTGTGAGAAGGGTACGGGCCTCTGTAAGGAAGCGACAAATTCAGCGACACAAGAGATGCTTCTGCATTGTACGGAGAAAAAAGTTAAGCTCTAGATCTGGAATTCCAACGACTAGAAACAGGACAACAAACATGCTGAGAGAAATTGCTGTCAGGTTCTGGGCTGCCAAATGCATCTATGCGCAAATCCAGTTGCACATTCTGCGCAATTCTCACCGCTGGCAGGAGTGACATTTGTGGCATCCACGAGAACAAGAGCAGTGGCCACATCAGTTACTGAAGCGTCCAAATCCACGGCTTTCTTGCTTTTCTTCGAGTTCGATTCAGAGCATCCTCTTTCTGTAACCTGATCTAGCTTCCTCCTGCGCAATTTCTCTCTGCCTGTAAACTCATTTTTGACGAGATGAGCCAGTTCCTCTGCTTCCGATTTACGTTCTACCTTCACTGATGTCTTCCTTCTCGATGGACGAGTCTCGCTTTCCTGGACCACCTGCGCCTCCTGCTTCACTGAAAATTCTGCTGGTTCCGTCTTGACTCTATTCCTAAAACTCCTCGTTTGCGGACGCGTCTCGACATGAGGAGACTGTCCTTCAGGCTCCCGCTTCACAAATAAAATTACAGGTTCTGGCTTCACTTTATTACCTCGTGGCTTCCGCGGCTGCAGAAGTGCACTCGTCGACTCCAGCTGGAGATCAGATTTCATTCCTGATTCACGTTTAACCTCTGCCTGCAAAGCTCGTGATTTCACCATTTTCTCCACTGGATGGAATCTGTGCACGAGTCGAACTTTGCGAACCCTTATGGTCGGCCTGAAGCAGCAAGGCACAAAAACATCCTCGTTCGAACTCTTCTGCTCGACGCCGAGCGGTCCAGAGTGTATGAGGTTGGCAACCTGGCCTCGGGCGTGAAAACTTCTCGGTTGCAGAATCCTCCCGACTCTCCCGATTACGCTGGGTGTCAAAAGCAGAGCTAACATCTGCGGCGGCGGATGCGCGATTTCCGAGAATGCTGGCGAGCAGACAAGAACCTCGAGGATCGACAACCTCAACGCTTGACTCCCACTTCAGAGTCGTCTCTCGAGGAGCCAGTCGGATGTCAGAAGGTGCAAGAGTAGAGAGTAAAGACAGAATTGACCAGCCGGCGTTCGAAAAGCTGAAACCCGATTCTCTTCCTCGGGATCTCGTGACCTTCCCAGAATGGACCTCCACTAGGGCTCCACTTTCTGAGCTCTGCAGCCATTCGCTCCACGAGTCGGAGAATTAAACCCGAGCTCCAAATGCCAGCCCCGTTTCCCTCGTAAAATGTTGTTCGCAGTTTTCACATTGAACGCCTGGAACGAAAGGTTGCAGGGAACGCCTGAGGTTCCCGATATGGACGAAGCATTCGTTCGGTCGCAGGCGAATTGAAGAACTGAAAATGCGACTACGTATCACGGCGGACACGGGAAGAAGTTAGATCACTTCTACATGAACTCCACAACTGGAAGGAATGTTGCTCGGGCACTCCGAACCGTCGAAGCTGCGAATGCAATGATCCGTTCGGTGAAGCGGCGCAAATTTCACCGAGAAATTGAAAACATCGGCGACGAGCGTGTGTGCAGGGGATGGGAGGGGATGGCAAAATATTGCGATGACGACGACCCAAATGGACGAAAGACGGGAACCGAGCCTGAGAAATTGTGATTATGAGAAGAATGTGGGCTACAAATTCACATTCTTCCTTCCGGTCCATGCACCGCCGCTCTGGTGTAAGACTCGGATTCCCATCGAGCAGCCGCACGAGCTCGAAATCAGCAGAACCGCAATTCTGCAGCTTCTGCTGCTGCTGGTGGCAGGTCACACTCCACGGTCACCAACGGGAGGCGAGTTCGAACCCTCTCCCCGTGCTGTCACGCGCAGCGACACACGCACGGATGACGTGGCCGGGTCCAAGTTACCACCCTCGGCTCCCTTCCGAGCTGAGTCGAAGCTGGAGCTTATGTCGCATGTTCTGGACAGTGACGTGGCGTGAATCCCAGCGGCGACGTGGCGCTTCGGCGACTGCACTGCTCTGAGAGTTCTTTCTCAGCGAGAATGTCGCCGACACAGCACGTTGACCAGTTGGCAATGCCAACGACCGCCTGGTCCCTTAGAATCCACGTCACCTCATGCGCCGTTTTTCCTCTCTGTTATTAAAGGCCCACAATTAGGTGCACAAATCTAGTTTCCTGCTACCGCGCTCTTGTTTAGAGCAATTAAGCAATTTAGAGCAATTGTCATCTATTAACGAGAAAATTACTTGATGGACATTACAGTACTTAACACAAATAGGTTAATTTATTGGACACAACAAACCGTCGTGTGTGCCGTCGTCGGGTCTCATTCTGTGAAATGAGATCTGACGACGGCACATATTCTGATATGGACGATTTCTAACATAGAGTGTGGGCAGCAGGCTGGGGGAGGCCGGGTCATTCCAACAATTTTTTTGGAGTGCGAAGAAAGGTTACGATAGATGTTGAATTCTGATACTTTCTTAGCACATGTGAGTGTCACTGCGACATTGTGACAGAATGTAAATAGCCTGCAAATGATATTCAATTAACTCTATTGCCTTCCACTCATAGATGTCGAACATTACCCAGAGGCCAAAAGTAAATAATCAAGTTGAGGAATCTGATCATGAGACAGCATCTAATGGATCGTGACATTAGAACGATGACGAGAACACTTACACGATGCGTTTTGTTGTTCGTGCAGCTGAACCCGGATTTCACACCGTTCAAAGCGCTTGTTTCAGGATTTGGAGCTACCTCTCGTCATTTATCTTCGAGCAGTCCGGCAGTTGTGTACTGCTTGTCTCGCCTTGCGGAAAGTACTGGAGAGTTGTATTATAAGGACAAGCATTTGAAGACCCAAGATTTTGCATCTCCGACCAAATCTGGAGTAAACGGAACCCGCCAACTATAGACCCATAGGGTCAGTCATTCGCATTATATAGCTACAAAAGCATTTTTTAAGAATTCGGTGAAGTCGTGATAACCAATAAATTGGTTGTGTTACGCAAGGTAATTTTTTCTATTAATTTCAGATTTGGAAACGTGACAACCATATACTGTATGATTATAAATGAAGATGTTTCACGTTTTTGTAAGATTGAATTATATATTTGCATGGCCCCATAGTCTAGTGGTAACGACATTGGACTTTGAATCCAAGAGCCTGAGTTCGAATCTTGGTGGGGCTCTCAGTCCTGGGTAAATTTTACGCGGAACTTACCAATATGATAAACTTCATCATCGCTCATGATTGAGTATTCATATCTCAGCCTTGGCTCTGATGTAGTTTGGATCTCATCAGCAGATAAACCTAGTTTTGCATGATTTGAGTCCATGCATACTTTCGATTGTTCACATATCATATCCCTCTATATATGATCAGGATTGCAATTATAAATTTTTGATTATATCCTGCTCTTTCAATGACAAATATGAAAATAAAGTGTCATCATGTTTTCTTGCTCCTTTAAATATTATTAACTGCATGTTGTTAAATATTATTACCTCTATCTGATGTAGGATGTAAACATTAATATGATAGAAAGAAGTTTGATTGAAAAGTTTATTCTCAACTCACAGTAAATTTACTTTCTCAAGATATTACAAACAAAGATCAATTGTTTGATGAAAAAGTAGGATACCTTTGCAAAAAATGGGTGTATTGTTACATATATGCTGTGATAGTCTAGGTTTATCAATAACAACGTCAAACCTTTTGTAAAATTGAGCTCGCATGTATGCATTAGATCGAGACATATTTTGGATTAATATGTATCATCTTGAGAAAGATTTTCATCATTCACAAAGAGGCATAAGACTGGAAGAATTTGAGATATAAATTATTAGTTGATACTACGTTGCAAAAAAGGTTAATTTATTTCAGTTCTGAAGTGTGATTTTAAATCAATAACAAACCAGAAATCCATTCTACTTAGAGAGGATGACATCATACCCACGCGAACCCACATATTGTTGTTACTGGACACAAAACTGATCCAAAATCTGCTAGCGTGATGTGGGTGTAAATCACCATCATTTACTGTTGACAATTTGTTAAATTGAATGAAGACTATTGACGATCTATAGGTCCAAATTGTATCTACGTTAACTCAAGATTCTACAGACTCAATATAGAAACGCGAGCGTGTTGAGTTACTCTTACATCGCACGCATCATCACAATATGGAATATATTACATATGTTACAGAGAGATAATGGTCATTGTATGTGAGTTTCGCACGTTATCCTGCACAGGAACGAGGACTATACATGTTATCACCTTCTAACAAGATGAATCAATTAACAACCAAAAATCAGACCAATCTTGCAAGAAACGTATGTCCTCTTCCCTCATGCTCATTATCGAGCTTAGCCCCATATATTGTCCTTCATCTTCAGCCTTTGCTGTGCCTTTAGAATCCCTTTGGCTATCCGCTTAACACGCTCGTTGTTATAGTCTGGTAAATCTGCAGTCATACAAGCCTAGGACTTATGTGGAACTATGGACTGGTTTTGGTCTTCTCCTTAAAGAGCGAGTTGATCCCTTAGTCTTTGTTATGATCACTACTTTGTTTACACTTTGGTGTATACAGTGTTGCTTACTATTTAGTGCTTCGCCCTTACGAACTAGAGAGGGAATACAAAGTACACAACGAATTGCTCAGTAGAGACCTTTCACTTGGTTTTGTTGGCTGAACTAACCTAAGTTTTACTTAATTGGTCATAAACGATATTTCTGACCAAATGAAAAGGTTAGCAATTCCAGAACTGTTTCATTACAAGATTTTTCTTTGGTGACTTCAGTTGTACTGATAGGTTTGAACCAAATTGTGGCACCAGACGATCAAACTTACGGAAGTTTCAAAAATTACCACGCCATTTTATAAGGGATGCCTCAATCTCGCAATTCTCGTTACAGATCGGAACACTGTCGTTCCGATCTGTAACGAGAACACCTTACGATCTGTAACGGAATGAACACCTTCGTTTATTACGGTGTGTTCATTCCGGTGACCCTGTAGACGCATAACTCCTTGAAACGTCCATCATGAAAAGAGCTGAAGAGAAAATGTTCGTCAGCTCAAAAGAAACTCTCCTACTCGTTCTTAAAAGTGCTGGGAGTCATAAAAATATGGCAGTTTGACAGTAAATCTCAGCCGTCTATCTAGAATGACAGAATCTGGATGGAGTAACCAAAGATGCTTCAATTACATATCTTCTGGGGAAATTTCGTCGCAACGGATTGACAAATTATCTCCCAGAACATAGGAAACCCAGATGTGATACATGATGATATCCTTGGAACAACTATGGTTTTCTATCCTTCAAAACAGGTTGAAACCTGGAGAACCGCACTAGCGAATCCAGTTGAAACAAATCACCTTCCTAGGACATCCTACAACGATCTTTATCCTGCGACGCTTGCAAAGTATGAATGACTCCCAACATGATTACTGCTGAGTGTATCCTACCATACCCTAGCATACCCTACCCTACCCTACCTTGCTTAATCCTAAAAATAAATGGTCCCCGCAGTACTGATTTCCTCAAAGTGCTCCTATACCAAACACACAAATGTAGTGTGTCAATTCATGAACCTCATCTTCTAACCATCATTCGACCAGGTCGTACACATATGCACCTATACGTGTATACTCATATGATCTCAGGTGGACTATCAGAATATGCGCATATACTTACTTCCTAAAAATTTAATAATACATCCCCGTCTTACATCTTAAGTAAGAAAAACCAACAGAGCAAGACGGATCTTTCGCAACTATGAAGTACCACAAAAAAACTCACCATGTGCACGTTTTGGACAGGTCACTCCAGGAGAGTAAGCAGAACGAAAGACTGTCAAAATTTGTTAACCCTGAAGATCACTTCTTCCTCTCTTGCCTCCATTTAAACACAGGCTCAGAAACACCCTCTTGTCCACCGTCTAGCTTCCGTTTTCTACCCTTTCCCTGTAAAACAAGTACATTGCACTTTAATCAATTCGAGGGATTCTGAGATAATATGTAAAAGCGAAACACCATTCTTCCTTGGAAAGCTCCGTCTTCCATTCAAGCTAATTTCAAAAAAATTTCAGGATAAGCATTTTATTTTCTGTTCAGGGTCCAACATAAACCTCCAATCTTGCAGTTTTCATAGCAATTTAGTATCCAGCTTTGAAACTTCCAATTGAGATAAGTCCTGGAGATCATTAAGAGCGTACCATGATCTGCTTTTGCATAGTCATCGTGAGAGTCAAACTTTTCAACTTCTCTGCTCTTTCCTTGCGTTCTTCCAATTCCCGATAAGCCGATTCTTGCTTTCTATCAAGAACGAAAAGCACAGAAATTTTCACATTCAGTAACTAGAGAGATAGTCGTCAGATAGTTGTCGCTTCCCCAGCTTTTTCAAGCTCCTTCAAGTTCAAAATGTGATATCTTATGGCAGCTAATCAAGATTTCATCTGAGCGAAAAGCATCAGATTTCTATACAAGATTCAATCGTTCCGCTCTCTAATAAGCAGGCCAATCATTCAATACCTGTAGATTTTCATTACTCACTTTCTTATGCGCTTCGGTGGAAGCTTAGTGCGCTTCTCTACTGCGCCAGGAGCTAGTTCCACAGCTTCAGCACTGCATACGTCCCATGGGTTAGTTCACCAGATGCAGCTAGATGTTGGAGCAAAGTCAAGGTTGACATCGATATACAAGGACTATAATCCCACTTCAAAGCACGTGAACGGTGTCTAAGCAATAGAAATAGAACTAACCTGTCTTCCGCGAAATAGACATGGGTATTAGAAGCAGGTTGCGCAGTTTGATGAAGGACGGATTGAAGCCGCTCCACCTTCTGCTCAACGATGGCAAGGTCCACGTGGATGTTGAATTGTGTACAACACGACATCGTGGCGAAAGAACTGACTAGAACTTGCTGAATTTGTTGAAAACTGATATCCATGGACAGAGCATTATACATAAAGCCAAATTGTTCAGGCACGTCTTAACATACAAAACAAAAGAAGTCCGTCATTTCTTTTTGCACCGATTAAACAAACCTTGCTCTCTGCCTGAGCTTTGTTTAAGACATATCTGAAATCTTGTGTTTTCATCAACATGATCTCCTCCTGCGTATACTCCTTCCCACCTTTTCTGAAACGATCGAGTTCACATAAGATACAAGCTTCAGAAGATGAGCAAGTTACAACGTGCAGCCATAATGAAAAAATAAAATAAGAGATTACGGAATTAAATAATGAGAACCCACTTGTCCCGGTGTACACCATTCACAGTTTGTGAGTTGATCATTTTATAGTAAAATTCATCTGGATTTCTGAAGGAGGCCTTCTCCTTCAAAATCTGCATATTCAAAGAAAAACCGGATGTTCAGAGAAACAAGAAAGAAATTCATCCCGTGATTAGGACTGATTCAAGAAATGGACAGCTTACTGACCTTTATTTCTGTCTCTTTCTTGTGGAAGTCTTTGGCACGAAGCACGTAGTCCTTGTGCTTCTCGAGTAATCCATATTTCGATCTCGTAGACCTGTGAGGGGTATGACATGTTATAAGCGTTGGCAGCAGAAAGATATTAAATACTCACAATCAATAACGAGCATTTAGTGTACCAGAAGTGGGTAGGATACGTACGGCTGAGAACGCTCCTTGTGAGTCTTCCGCTTGACAGCATTACGAAGGGACGACATGCTTGCAGATTAGGTCTCAATTATATTTCGTGCACTTCCCCTGTCTCTTCGGTCTGCTCTAGGTGCTTAAGAATACTTGCGATCTCGTGGCGTCTGCTTTCCTCTCCTCACCTCGCCCGCCTGGCCCCGCCCCGTCTTGCCTGGCTGGCTGGCAAGTGCAAAATCGAATTTTGATAAAGAAATGGTCTTTTCCGTTAGAACGAAAAACTACTCCATATCAATACCCTGCGTAGTACGATTCCCTAAGAGAACGCTAGGCCCCATCCCCTGATCCATCCCGATTCCATCAACAAGAGACGAAGAGGCAGAGAAATGACAGCTGACTACAGACTTGAAATTCAATCAAGAAAAAAAAAAATCAAAATCCCGCACCCCCGGTGGCAAGAAAACCTCGTCAAGATCCAGCTCGCAAAACAACAAACAAATCCTCGAAATTATAAAGCTCGAGCTCGCCCACCTGACTGTTGAATTCAAGCCCTGGCTGGCAACTCGCGCAGCGGCCTACAACGAGGTCTCCAATTTCTGTTCTGAAAAGAGAAACCAGGGTCTCAAGTGACGAAAACGAACTGCTCCGACGAAAGTAAACACGCTGCCGGAATCATCGATCCTCACCAGCGTCTAACATGACCACACCAGTTGGTGTAAATGTGATCACCTCCACATACTACTCTCAATTCTCAGTACAGTCTCGTCGCATTCCCTAACCAGCACCGTGTCACTAAAGTCTCCAGGCTCGAAGCTCGGAAACTCGGAACAATGTCCACACACAGGGTTTAAGGTTTTGCCGTACCAACGGAAGAGAGGCAGATAAAGGGCAGACGCTTGGAAATACACTGAAGACGGTAGAGCACCGATTTCGGCCGACACTTGCTCTTTTCGCCTGCCCTCTTTTCGTTGTGCAAGGATGTTCTGGGTTATCACGAACATGGCCCCCAACGAAACATCGAGCTCCCGAGTTAACTTAATTTTCTGTCCACTGAAGTTTAGGCGTGAATGACTCATATGCTCGGCAGCGTTTTCCTTGTTCATCTGAGTAATAAGGTGCGCAGTGATGTGCAGCTTCTTGTGTTCTCCACGCACAAACTTGACATGTTGGTGTTTGGTGCCAAGATATTTCAACAAGCTTTTGATTTATTCACATCGCATAGTCTTGAACGTACGTTAAGAGAATAAGAAACATGAATTTTTTCATGGGTGAGAAAGTCTTCAGAATTTTATTTTATTTTATTTTAAAACAAATATAATGGAAACAAGAAATCCTTGGATTTTAATGCAGCACTCCAAAACTACATGATTTATATCTTGGTGATCACCATCACATAATGGAAGTGGCAAATATATCGTTTTTCACTTGAATTTAAGTGTTTCCTCCATATGCCATAGATTTTATTACACCATGCAGACATTGCATCTCAATTTAATTTAAAAGGATTAAAATCCTTTGCAAATATCCATGGTATAGATTGGAGTAGAAAATGACCATATTGCTTTTGATTTAATTTTCGAAGTAAAAGAAGATCGGAAATTTTCTTCAATTGCGTGTCATTATAGTTTTCAAATTTGTCAAACATGATATAATCAGAGCATGATAAAAAAATATGTTACATGAAAAATAAATTTAGCATTTAGGAAAAAGCAATTTTATGTGTAATTTGCTCTAAAATTTTGATTAACTACTTTTATATGGTTTGATTATATAGCTAAAACTATATATATATATATGGTAAAAATAATAATGATAGAGAAATAGATTATAAATTTTTACTCATAAATTCTTCTGCTAAGTTTGAATTTAATATTTTAGAAATGATGAAACTAGATCAATATATATATTTTCTTTTAAAAATATAATATATTTAAACATATTGATTGTATACACACATACTTGAATATAAAAATAAATATAGGTATTTTATGTATATATGTATGTTTATTCATTTATTTATTCTGCAATTGGTATACGATACATTTTTTATTTGAATTTCAGAAGAAATTTCTTTATCTAGATTGAGATTTCAAATATTATTGAAAAAAGACAAGATTCTGAAAAATATTTTTTTAAAGAAAATATTTTATTTTATTTTCAATATAAAGTACGTCATGTATGAACAGCATGAAAATATACTTTTGTTCTCTTTATAATTTTCATCTCCTGTCAAACATTTTTAAATCGTATTATTAAATACTCAATCTCCTTATTTTTGAATATATAAATGTACCGTACATACTCTTTATTACGAAGAATCTAAAAATCTTAACATACTTGATTTTCAAGCTTATTTTGAGGGCTAGAATTTACATGGATCTAATTGACATATTTTTCTTAAACAAAATCATATTATATCTTCATGTTAATATCATGACAACTCATATATAAGACTCAAGTTTGATCCTTTGGTAACACATGGACATACTTACATTGTCTCAACTCTAAAAAAACTGTGAGTTGATCTTCACGCCCAAGGCTTATCCTTGGCATTTCTTGCAGATCCTCCAAGTACAATCATCCAAGCTACCATCTCAATAATAGGCATTAATATTCTTCAATCGATATGTCATCATCCTATTATTGCTCCACTGCAGCTTAATTCATCATCACTCACTTAAAACGGATGCATAGAAATCATCTCTCTAATTATCAGAATATTGGAACTGACTGAAGAAATGGATATCTAGACTATGGACGTAGAATTCAGTGTGTGTTGTTAGAGCCTAATAACTAAGAATGAGCAGCGAAGGGTATCACTCTTGTCGATTTGATACGAAGCCAATTAAACTCGAGTGATTCAGTTATACACATATACAACTATGGGCACCATACGAGCTTCTCATATGCTGTAAAATTGGTGGCAGTCGTTACAACTGATTAGTTGTGATAACTGAGATGCAGTAGGACGCTTTATCATTGAAATGTGACATTGGTAGCGATCTTGGTGGCCACGGTGCTGGGCCCCCCTTCTCTCTTCTTCTACATCTGGACAATATGCGTTCAATGGGTGCACGATCACGTCCGAGACCGGAGACACACTTTCGTCGTCGACGATGTCGTCGGCTCCGCAACATGCGAGCATTCATTAGCGTTGCAGTGCGGTGCGTGCGTCAGCGGAGGGGGAGGGGAAGGGGAGTGAAGGGGAGGGGAGGGGAGGGGAGCTTTCGATACAGGAGCGGTTGAAAGGTTGAAAGGTTGAAAGGAAGGGCCCGTGAATTGGACGAAGGAAAGAAGGGGAGAACGGGAAGCGAAACACGAGGAGGTACAGGGCCTGGCAGAGGGTAGTTAAAGGTGTCATCTCCGTCGGTCGAGGTGGCATGTGTCTGTCTGAACGCTCTCCTCCCTCGAGCAGGACACATTTTAGTGGCGTGTACAAGAAAGACGAGAGGAGTTACACGTACATTAGCCTTTGCTTTCATCCATCCGGCTTTGCGCTTGCCAGCCAGCCAGGCCAGACGGGGCCTGCCGGGGCGGGAGGGAGAGACATAGAGACAGACAGAGGGAGGGAGGGAGGGAGAGAGGGAGAGGCCGGGCCAGGCCAGGAGAGGAGCAGAGAGGAGAGGAGGAGGAGGAGAAAGCAGACGCCACGAGATCGCAAGCATTCTTCACGGACCTAGGGCAGACCGAAGAGACAGGGGAAGGAGAATTCAGCCTCATCGTCTGCGCTGTCGGATCCCAACAGGTTGGGCAGTGGTGGTGATTTTTTCCTCGGGGTCTTGAGGGTTTGTCCTGCTCCTTGGAAGCGACAGCGATTTTTCCATGACGGAGAAATTCCGGCGCTGATTTTGAATTTGTTGAATGTTACTTTTTTGTTGGTGTGCTAGATTCGTGAGTTGTGCCATTTGCTACCGAGTTTCGGAGGGCTCAGAGTGGAATTCGAAGGATGTCGGTTCAGGAGTATCTGGAGAAGCACAAGCTCTCCCAAAAAATCGAAGATGCCGTCAACGCGGCAGTCAGAGCCAAGAGTTCGGATCCGGTTCTCTTCATTGTATGTGCTCTCCGTTTTCCTTATTTTTTTTCTACCATGACTGATCTTTCCTGGAGTGGCGGATGAAGTAACCCGGAGACAATGTGAAGGGGGTCTCATAACGATGTTGGGAAGTAAGATGATGCACAGAGCTAGTAAGTTAACCTTAATCTACTTTTTATATTCTAAATTTAAAAACTTGCCGAAGCTGAATACGTTGTGGCGTGGATCGTTCTGGCTTGAGCAGGACGGCCATTAAAATGTGAAAACGTCACTCACATTTTTTTCGTTGTAACTGACGACACTTTCTCATGATTTTTCTGTAGTCCAATCACATGAAGAAGACGTGCATCTCGACCATCCAAAAAATTAAGGCCCGCCAAATTATCGACAGCCGAGGCAATCCAACTGTTGAGGTTGATCTATATACCGGAAAGGGCATGTTTCGGTCAGCAGTTCCAAGCGGGGCTTCAACAGGAGTGTGAGTTGCTCTTCTGTAACATCTTCTCCGAAATATGAATTTTGTGCCGGTTCAACACGTCATCCGACTGCATGTTTTTGTTCTATTAATTGGCTTTGGAGGCGCGAAGAACATCTTCCTGCCATTTGCGCTCCTTCATGAAGCCTTCACGTCTCGTCTTGATCTCTTCAACCTCTGTGGACTTCGAACTTTTGAAGTTCACAGAGGTTGAAGAGAATCAAGAAGAACTGGGAGATTTTATTCTTCCGCAGTCTCTTATGCGGGTCAAACACTCTGATGTGTTGTTTCTTCAATTCTAATGGCAGTTTTTCACTATGGAGATTCTTCGCCTCTGCCTTCTATTCATAACATAATTTCATCGCATCTGATTATTCATATGGCCATGTGATTCGTTTCTGATCCATGATAGCCTTCGATTTATTCTTTTCGTCGTTGTGCTGCACAAACCCTCAATATGTCTCCCTGTCAATTAGTAGCCAAAGTTGAGGTGAAAATTCAACGATATTGCTACCCGGATAAGACAATACGTTCAAACGAGAGCTTTCGTAAGACCTATAATGTTGTTGGATTTTCAGGCATGAGGCAGTGGAGCTCAGGGATGGAGACAAAAGCAGATACTTGGGAAAGGGTGTCCTGAAGGCCGTTTCTAATATCAATGATAAAATTGGCCCAGCCCTTATTAACATGGATCCTACACAGCAAGCGCAGATCGATAAGATAATGATAGATATGGACAAGACGGATAACAAGGTATGAGTTGCTGCCTTTCTGTTGATTGTGACCAAATTGAAGTTATCATTCTGAAAAGTCATGCTAAATCTCGAACGTTGTTACTGTAGAGCTAAGTCCTTTCCAGCTTACTTGTTGCTCACCAAACACACTTCGTTTGTGAAACTTTTGTGTCATTTCTACGTCATGATATTAGATAAGCAATGTCCATTAATCGATATCCCATGAATATGCAGCAAATTGTTCAAAATCCTTTCACCTTTAGCCGTTCACATCTATCAACACGTAGCTGAGAAGGTTCATGGTTGTTGACTGATCAGTATGTAAGATGGCGTGATTCCACAAATTGCAGGGCAATTTGGGTGCAAACGCGATCCTTGCAGTATCTATGGCAGTCTGCAAGGCTGGGGCCGCTGAAAAGGATGTGAGTCTTTCTCTCATGAGCTGTTCATCCACTTTCCTTTTTATTTCATCGTAATTATGGGTTTTGTTATGGATATATAAATTTTTTTTATTTTAGTAAGTGAACCTATGCGGGGTTCAAGCTTCTATATATTTCCCTTTTAAAGAATAAAATGAAGGAGTGGACTAATGATCTGTAGTCTTGATCTCCATTCAGGTTCCTTTGTATCAGCACATAGCAGATCTGGGTGGCATCACAAGGCTTGTGCTTCCTGTTCCTGCATTCAACATCATAAACGGAGGAAGTCACGCCGGAAATAGGCTAGCCATGCAGGTACTTAGCTGAATGGGAAATCTTGGATCGTCCCACGTCTTTGCTTTCTCTTCCTCTTTTCCGAACATGTTTTAAGTTTGTTCCAGTTTTGCTTTACCAACGCTCGTCTACGATTGTGATTTTCGAATTCCAACTTCATATGCTTTCACTACAGTTGATTGATATATATCTAATGGATAAAGATCGTTACCGCCTTTTCGGTTTTACTTTTGAGTGAACCACAAAGAGTGTAGTAATTTTTTGTGCATCTCCTTCGGTGGCGACGAATAGTGGAAGTCCATCTTTTAGACGAAGATAGTATCATGGAAAGAGGGAAGCCGACTTGTTTTTCCTCTGATTTTTTTTAATTTGAGGCAGGAATTCATGATCCTTCCGACAGGAGCCCCAACTTTTGGAGAAGCATTACGATATGGTGCAGAAGTATACCATCACCTAAAGGTAAGATAAACGAAGGCTCGTGTACGAAGGGCCTGATTTCATCCTCCAGACGTGTGTGAGGCATCTAAGTTTGTCTTAGTGGACGATAATACTGTGTTACTGTAAGCAAGTTAATTTATCCGTTGTGAATTTTGCGTCTCGGTTATGACAGGAAATTCACGACAATCTGCTTATTACTTGTTTCTCGCACAGGCAGTTATTAAAGAGAAATACGGAATCGATGCTTGTAACGTCGGTGACGAGGGAGGTTTTGCTCCTAACATATCAAGGCAAGAAATTTTGCCTACTCTTCCCACTCAGACATAAGTCTCCTTATATTATAGTGATCAAACAGTCTTACAGTCTCAGAAGTTTTCGTGCGCCTAGGACATGGGGATGGTGCCTGTATTTATTCTGCGACTTAGTGTTGAAGTCCACTCATGCCACCATTTGATACCAGACTAAGCGTGGTGGCTCTCCTCACTCAAGGTTTTGAAGGACAAAGTCAATACTATTCCTGCGATTTACACTGTCATATTCTATCTGAATCATTAGAGATGGATCCAAAGAGAGGAAAGAGCATCCAAAGAGTGTCTTCTGATAGACAGCTTGATTGTTGAACACTTGCCTATTTTGTGTGAATACCTCTGACTGCAGCATAATGCTTTTGTACCTGATTAGCGAAATTTCTCTTATATTGGCAGCAACAAGGAAGGTCTAGACTTGGTGAAAGAAGCTATTGAACGGGCAGGCTTTACTGGAAAGATCAAAATTGGAATGGATGTTGCCGCAAGCGAGTTTTTGACAGGTAGTGCACCTTCAACCTCATTACGGAGGCTTGGTTCCTTGTCTCGTTAAATATAGTTTTCTCCTGGCTTAGATTTAAGTTTGAACGAGTAGCTTGAAGCGTGGACGTAAAGACTTTTAGCTGTAAATTACTGTAGTGTTGCTGATGTGTACATGGTAATGTACTGGACATCTTCAAAGTTAGTGTTCTCGGTAGTGAAACTTTAATTTTCTACCTAACATTTTCTGCATCTTTGCAGATGACAAGAAGTATGATCTGGACTTCAAAAGTGCGAATAACAATGGTTCTGAGAAAAAGTCAGGAGCAGAGATGATTGATCTGTATAAGTCATTTTGTACAGGTAAAATTTGCTTGTGTAACGATTCTACAGTAAAACGGCTAGGTTATTATTTTTGTAGAAAATTGGACGATACATCTCGTTAATGTGTTTATTGCTGACGTTTTGCATCTGAATAGAGTACCCGATTATTAGCATCGAGGATCCGTTCGACCAAGATGATTGGGAGAACACGAAGGCATTGACTTCTCTTGGTATTTGTCAGGTATTATTCTTCCAGTAACCTAACTGGCTTTCACGTTGGGCTTATTTAGAAGAGGACAGCGAAAGATCCCAGACTCATTCGCTTAGATCTCCTCTTTGACAGGTGGTCGGAGACGATTTGCTTGTGACCAATCCAAAGCGGGTGATGAAAGCAATTCAAGAGAAAACTTGCAACGCACTACTTTTGAAGGTGGATTTTGACTTGCCCTCAGTTTCTGCAATTCATCAGATCTGTGTATTGAGTTTTATATATCATAATAAGAGGGAGAGCACTTGATTTTCAAACTGCAATTTGATCAGTCTTCCTATTCTACAGGTGAACCAAATTGGTTCAGTAACTGAGGCCATTCAAGCAGTAAATATGTCCAAAGATGCAGGCTGGGGTGTCATGTGCTCTCACCGAAGTGGTGAGACGGAAGATTCTTTCATTGCTGACTTGGCAGTAGGGCTCGCTACCGGTCAAATCAAAACGGGTGCTCCCTGTAGAAGTGAACGTCTCGCGAAGTACAATCAGGTTCGTTTTAAAGTTCAACGTCTCACTTGAGATTCTCGATTGAAGATCACCGCTGACGCAAGTTTTTTGCCTAATTTGTTCGTCTTTGGACTTTGGACTTTTCATGTGTTTCCCTTCCTTTTCCACTTCATGGTATCGTCTAGTTTTACTGACAAAAATCTGTCCGCAGCTTCTTCGGATCGAGGAGGAACTTGGTGATAAGGCTATCTTTGCAGGAGAAAATTGGCGACCCAAGTTAGGTGCAGCACCTCCGGCAGGATCTGCTGCAGCTGCACCTGCTGCTGCGAAGTAGTTCCATACGTGTACTGGTAATGTGTTGATCTTAGCTCACAGGAGTTTTCATAGCTCGAGGGGAAGCAAAACCTGCCAATCTTTCCGTCCACATCACATGGTGACGTGAAATTCTACCCATTTTCCAGCTCAACCAATAGGTTAGAAGTGGACCAGATATGACCTCGTAGATGTGCAGGACATGCTGTGGAATCGAATAAGAAACAAGAGAACCCTTTGTATGTAAGAGTTGAATGTTCAGTGGGTTCTACATCCACGAGCTAGTTAGAAGCAAGCAGGCCATTGTGAGTTGCAGTCACATATACATAGCTGGCCTTCTCTGCCTTACTTTGTCTTGCCCAATACAAGGCAAGATTGTCGTGGTGCTCCTCTTTTCTTGTTACATAGGTGATGCTGTTATTTTTTTTCGCGGAAATCAATGCAATGATGTCATGCCGATATCTTGCTCTCCGGAAGAAGCCGCTGAGTGCTTACTCAACGTGTCTGTGGCACAGCGCGATGATAGAATTTTGATCAAGACATCCGTAATTAGGCTTAGTGCTTATCCGGTATTTCAGCCACCTATGTAGAGGACAATTAATAATGTTGTCGAAGTTGCTGTCTGTCCAATCGAGGAAATTTATGGAGTTAGTGCAGACTTAAAAGGAGTATATTGCAGAGTTACGTCTAGTTAGGGGTTAGTAGCCTTTTCTTCCTTTTAGTCACTTCATGGGGATGCCCTTCTTTCACCTTATTTCCCACGATGGGGGGTTTTCCCATCAACCGAAATTGTTACTCATTTTACTTGCACCTTCATGCTACAGCGTTCCTATTTGGGTTCTAACTGAGCTATAAGGTCTGGTTCAAGAACATTGGGGTCATAAGTGGAAGGTATGGCATGGCTTTGCACTATGTTGGATTCTACACAAATCTCTCTAAGCCTTCTGTGTTGAACAAAGTAAATTCGATTCTCTGCATTTTCAGCAGCTACATGTACCTCACGCGCAGACACCCACCCATATCTGTTTTAATAACCATGCTCGTTCCTCGTTTCTTTATATCTTGAAGCACCGTCAAGACATGAACACATTTCTCAACTTTTTCGCACTCATGTTAACACTTTTCTTAGTTGATCGCTGTAGCGTGAACTACTGGACATTGAACTATGTGTCTCAAGAGAAATCAAGACGTCGCGATGAAAGGTTGTGTTTCAGGATAACGAGACAGATTTCTTTGAAGCATGACGAACGTATTACTAACTTGCTCTGAAGACTTCAAAACATGGTTAATCTCATTAATGAAGGTGTCGCATTAAAACTGAGACAAATGAGACGCATTGTGATCGTTCGTAAGTGGAAGGTTTGATATTTCAAACTTTTCTTTAACTTGCCATTCGATCCGCCCAATATCCCCGGGTGTTAACCGTCAGCATCAAACCGTCCGTCTAAGACTAAGAAGCACACAAATTTCACAATCTTTGTGTATTAGTACACGTTTTCATCTGTATTATAGACCTACTAACTCCAGAAGTCGATTAGTCTTCTCCCACAAGTCACCAGGTGCCTAAATAGTGGCGGCATGGACTCTTTCGGAATGCACAAACAAGTTGCTTTGTGCCGGTTGCCAAAAAATTAGCAACACTTTTAAGCCATTGAATGTCTAGACGATGTAATCTTCGACAATACACAAACTATAGCTAGCCTGAAGAAGTTTAGCTCACAACAAAAGATTGTACCAGATCTACTTTCTGGTCCTGTGTTTTGGCGACCTACAAGCTTAATATTTGCATGTTCAAAACCCAACCCCACTTTCCTTTTGTATATCTATTTTGCTGAGATCCAGCGTTTGTTTCGCTACGCACCCGAGCTTTCTAAAAGCAATTTTCTGATGTGGATTTCAATCATGGCAAGTTGTCAGTCCTGACATATGCACGACTGTTTACTTCTTGATCACATCTTGGAGTTTGTACAGAATCGGGATAAAAACAAATATTAGAGCAATAAAATGTTTTTAATAGCCCATCAGGTCATACATAGATGAAACCAAAGATGGTAATTTTTTATAAGATACCATTACAATTTTTGATGTAGATATATATTATTGCAATGAAGATCACGAAACTATATACTAAAGATTTATATCCATTAGATAGCATATATATGCTTAGTGTAGAGTCAGGATACATCCTATTTACTGCAGTAAAACAAACTTCAACAGTGCTACTGTAGCACAGTACAATGTTTGAGTTCATCTAGCATGCTAGTTGACATGAGTAGCACTCATGTCAACTAGTATGCTAGATGAACTCAACATCCGTATTTTGACTGTTTAGGTTTTTCTCGTTGTATGGTAGCGTGTGTTTTATACATGACTTTCAAGGGATCCTAAAGTAATAAATTTTTTATTCAATGATCAATTTAAACACCAAGGAAAAGGAGAATTATGGTCTACATTATACAATACAAATATCGAGTAATATACAAAACACAATTTTGAAGGCTTTACTGAAATAAAGAGAACTATTATATCATTTGGCTTAATGATCAAATGCACCGCGAAGAGCTATCAAAGTCCATGAATCAGCTAGTTGACATCAGCAGTAATTAACTTATTGAACATCATATCAAGTTGTGGTGGCGTCTTCTAGTTCGTAGAAAAATTAATGAATCACCCCAATTTTTATTTTCAATTTGATGCAAGTCATGAGTACAGGGGTACTCGAGGATCTATAGCAAGCATCGCCAACCATAGTAACCTTTTTTTTTGTTTAATCATATGAGTGAAGAGAAACCATGGGTTTCGTGCCATAACTGCTATTTGCATTTTAGTCATTACTGGCGCTGTTGGAAAACAATGCACAGATTGGATTGCATACTTCGTTACCGAATGCCATGGAGAAATCACCTCATGTCAAGTGGTCATATTTGTTTGCAGATAATTGTTTGTAGCATTGCAAATTAAATTGGATTACGAAAACAAGAACCTAATAGGCCTTGCACAACGGTTATTCTTGCACCAACTATGAGGATGTGATGTTGAGAGCAGCAAGGTAATGTTCCATCTAGTTACCTCGTGGAGGTAAGAATCGATGGTGTAGATGAATCAGTGCTAACATCAACTCTAACCTTAGGGTTGAACTCGAAGACTATGTAATGTACATAATTGTATAACCAAGTGCTAACTCCAACATATATAATCTGCAGAAGTTCAGGTCATCTATGAGAGTATTGTGATTAGCATCTTTTTCGTCTCCTTTGATGGAATTTGTGACCATGTTGCTTTCCATCAAAGTTGAAGATGCATATAGTGTGTATGAATTGTGAATCCGAGTCCATATCTTTTCTATGGACTGATTTTACCACTGTACGGTAGTGACCGAAAATGAAAAGGTAAACAGAAAAAAATTCGTCTGAATGTTTTTATACAAGCGTAGACACTTGTTATGCCACCAGCGAAGCATGTGTTGAAGTATGGTTGTGCACCTAGTGCCTATAACTCTGCAGTCTCCATCGTCTTCATTAGCCAACCCTTTTAGAACTTTACTTCCATATGCAATTTATTCCGAGAGCCTTGTAGTAACATCGTTGCGTTCGATTCACCAACGTGTTTAAATAGTAATCAATGAGCAAACATTCCATGAATTTAGGATGATTGCTCATGTATCTTCCTCCTCCTTTGTCTTCACTATTCGTTAGTGAAAACATTTGCAAGTGGTGATGCATAAAAGTCTCAAGATGAAAGTAGTTTTAGCTTTTTTTTTCATTTCATTATATATCACAATTTATTCTTAGTTTAACCTCTTATTAGGTTGATAAAAAATTTCTAATCACAGTTCTTTTATATTCATTTCATGATTTAGTGATCAAACATGAAAAGAGTGGGCGATATGTAATAATTCGACTTCAAAGAATTTTTTTTTCAATGCTTATTTTTTATTGATTATTTGAGAAGATAATCAGAATTGGAGATGAACATAGATTGATTAGTTGAGGAATATTGTTGATTGATTCAAATGCAAGATATTGACAGCTTCAGAATGTGAAGATTCCTTAAAACAACAAATACTTCTTGATGTGGGAAAAGGTTTGATCGCTCGGCCTATTCAGAGACTGGAGTATTTTCTTTCTCCATAGCCCGAAATGGAATAGATTATTGTGGATTTCCATGGGGAGAGCACGTTAGAACTCTGGTCTAGTATTCCTGAACTGCGATCGATCTGTTACTTGGCCTCAGGAGCGCACTGCTCTCGTCCAGAAGGGCAACGAGGACCAACGAAGGGCAAGAAGGAGCGAGCGAGGAGTAAAATGGCGATGGATCTGGAGGTGTGGGTTTTGACGGAAGGGTTCGGGCTCGGCACCAATTAAGCGGCAGGTGCCTGCACGTGGAGATTGGTGTCTGGAGGCGAGGCAAGAACGAAGCAAGTGTATCCGCGGGCGTACACTCGAAGCGTGATTTCGGCGTCCAGCCACATCTGTGATGGCCGCTCGCGCAAAATTTCCGCCTCGAAGGGTTGAGTCATGAATCGCGAGAGTTGCTTTCGGGGCAATGACGGTTATTTCTGTGACCCTTAATTTGACGACATTCTGTCCTAGCTCGCGGAAGGCGATCTTGCAGTGTTGTGCGAGGTTGTTGTCAAAATTGACGCCGCTTTGTTTGGGCTGAGTCTCTGATTGCCGGCAGTTAGTAATTCACGAAGTTTCCGATTCTTTTTAAGCCGCTTTGTGCAGTGACCGGCTGTTGGTGATATAAGTGATGCGGAATTCAATTCTGTAAGAGGTTCTGATTTTTTCGTTCCCGCCTTTTGGGCTTTGTTCCGGCAATCGGGAAACGCTTTTGGGTTGGCTCCTTGCTTGGAAAGTGGGCATTTCCCGTGGTACGAACAGCGAACTGTGTGATCTGTAAGGTCCAGCTTTGTTCGAGGATTCAAAAAGTATATTGCAAGTTTGAGGGCCGCATGCGGTTGCATGATGGAACGAGATATGCAAATCTCCTCGAGCGGGCCGGAGAGTGGTATGGATAGGCTAGAGGCTGAACCACCAAGTGAAGGCGGACTACAAACTGCTGCAGGAGACCGGTTCATCTTCAAAGTTCCTTCAGAGCGCAAGTCTGTCCTTGGTACTCCTATCTCTCTATCTTGTCGAGCTAGTATCTTTCTTCTAGGATTCCTGTATCTGTCACCGAAGTTGGAGCTTTTTGTGCTTGGATAATTTTTAACTGAATTCGCAAGTTTCGCTCTGTGGAGTGCAGGACTTGATGCCCTAGCTCGGTCTAAACGAGCTGCTGAAGATGAAAAAAGCTGGGGCTCGTCCAAGCGGACCCATTTTAATTCTTTAGCTGCATCAGAGGGTAATGTAGAGAACTTGTACGAATCCCTTGATGATGGCGAAGAGTCTGTCAAAGGCTATCAGCACGGGAACAAGCGTAGTGAGCGGAAATACAGAGCTCCTGAAAGACCACATACTCCTCACTCAAGTAAGACAAAAAAACACCTTCTTGAATGTGTCATATTTCCCAAGCTATGTCGTGGCATGACTTTTCTTATGAACATCGTTCTTCCTCGTTATCTTTGCCGAATTGCTTGTTCATATTGCCTGCCTGTCTCAAAGTTGATCACATCTCTGACAGGTACTTTGACCGAGGAGTCTGACTTGGTGAACTCTCCGCGTGGGCAGAGTCGATATTCCTCCTCAGTGAGCTTCCATGCTTAACTTTAAACGTTTTCTGTAATTGTGATTGTAATTGTGCACTCTACATTTTTGTTAAAAAGTAGTCCTTGCTTATGTGTGGTTTTGAATTTACAGGATGTATCATATCATAGTTCGAAGGGGAGGGGTGATACTCCTCGCAGGGACGGTGATGGACGGAGCAAGTACAGCAGAGACGGAAGACGTGATCGGGATAACAGATATGAAAGAGAATCTCCTCACCGTGATGGACGAGATGATCGAGATAGACGGAACAACACCCCTAGAAGACCCCCG
This sequence comes from Marchantia polymorpha subsp. ruderalis, assembly GCA_037833965.1. Taxonomy (NCBI): domain Eukaryota; kingdom Viridiplantae; phylum Streptophyta; class Marchantiopsida; order Marchantiales; family Marchantiaceae; genus Marchantia; species Marchantia polymorpha. Next base: position 5,302,269 of record AP031357.1, read on the forward strand.
AGTCGAACTCCAGGTAATGATCCACTGTACGTGGAAGGCTGCATTGTATATAGCTAAGTACAATTCTTCTTAGTTCCCTTGCCACTCGTTTTCTATCCGTCGTCACAGGAAACATAGGAATTTTCCTAATGACTGATATCACACACAGCACAACCGTACTAAGTTTGTTTCTTCGGGCAAAACAAGTAACCTTCATTACTTGTGACCAGATAACTCTTCTTTGCAGCGCACCTTCTACATCTCAGCAAGAATAAACCATATACTGTATATAGACCAGAAGGACAAAGTATGAACTGGAACTTACAGCCCGAAAAATACAAGAGTCGTGAATCTTGGGCATCAGTTGCTGACTAAAGCTAACTTTTTCTCGCAGAATTTACGAATATACATAAAACAAGATATGACTAGATATAACTCAAAAAACAAGATATAACAGTAGTTTTAGCTCTACGCAGGATCAATCTTGGAAGTAGTGTTCCAGCCTTTGACGGTTTCAAGTGACGATCCGTAGAATTGGTAACATGCTTGATATTGAATTTCCGATTGTCTAGCTCTTTGTCTCGAATGTTGTGTACAAGTGTTGTACCCATATTTTTCGCTGGATCCATTGCATCGTTCGGCGCCCCACCTATAGCTGTTTGTTTGTCAGTTGGCACAGTTTGAAGGCCTCTCTGCGTGTATATCTAGCCTTGTGGTGACTCATGCGGGAAGTATATACACTTTCCTTGTACATATGTGCTCAACTCGTCGCTTTTCACGAATCATTGGGGATTTCTTTTGTAGTCCACGAGTTGAGTTCTGAGCTATGCAGTGTCGTTACTTCCTATTCTTGTTGATCGAAATAAGCGGTACCTTTATTACTTCAATTAGTAGGAGGTAACAGGCTTGACTGTCTTGAATCTACTATCGTTGCATGACGTACTGAAACACGTCTGAATCTCTGGTGAAAATGTGAAGTTCGATCACCTTGGGAGGACGAGCGCTGGGAGATGGATGGGACCCCTAATCGAGACTCGAGGTCCAGTCGGTCTGGAAGCGCTGCAGCCTCACCATCATATGTTCCACCGTCTCCTGCTGAGCTGCGATTGCTTTCTCCTTGGGAGGGACCTCGTGCTGACGGTGAGATTTATATTCCAGGCCTACACCTCGTCCGTTCTTCTATGTGCTTCAAGTTTCCACTTTTTGCTATCTGGAAATCTACTGATTGTTAGTATCCTTATTCGCAGGATGGTCTCCATCACCATGGGACGCCGTCTCCCCTTCCCCAATACCTATTCGGGCGGGAGGTTCTTCTCGAGAACCGTCTCCCGCACGCAGTACAACGAAGCAGCATCAGCTGAAGTTCAAGCCGCAAGCAGCAACACCGCGACATGGAAATATGGTTTGTCGAGACTGCCTTTGACTTACCGGAAGATGTAGTTTGTGCCGAATGTTTACACGAGTATATTTCTCCTTGAATTGGAGAGCATCGTCAGGACGCCACTGACATTCACTGCGCAAAGTCACCAAATTACCTCACAGCGTTCATGTATATCTGATTATTTCTAATCACTTGTAGTCATGAGAGGCAATAGCAGTGCGCAGTCTGTTTTGTGCCGTAACCGATTCTTCCTTTTTTGGTGCAGAATATAATCTTAGAGGATGAAACAGATAGAGGGCGTGGCAACCCAGAGGAAGATAATTGGGAGGCGGATGCCGCAACTCAGGCAGAAATAGCACAAGCCGAGCGTGATGTGGATAGATCATGGTAGGTTCATGCTTTTCAATTGATATACATTCTAAGTGCCTTTAGATTGTTAATCCTCACATATCCAGGGTATTTGTCTCGGACATTCACTCAGTTTCTGTACGAACTCTTAACTCCTCTTTCAAGAGAATTAGGTTTCTCCCAATATTCATTCTCTTCCGACTAGCACCGCTCTGCCAGGGCATTGGGCTTATGGTCTTCAGGCTATAATGGCACATGTTTTGAGTCCAGTTTATTCGAAATGAGGCCGCTACTATTTGGTCCGCACCTGATTAGTCCTGTTCTTATCAGGTATGATAGAGAGGAGGGAACTTCAACTTTCGACGCTGACAATGCTGCACCATTTCTTGGAGATGAAGCAACTTTTAAGAAAAGGGAGGCAGAACTTGCGAAGAGGCTGGTAGGTACAACTTACTCGAAGGGTTAGCTACAAACTGAATGAGTCTTAGCTGCTTCACAAAAGATTGTAGGGAATTTATTCCAAAAGATTTGTTCGTTTGGTACTTGGTTGTTGTTCATTGAGGTGGTTCATTTCTCGATTGCGCTACGTTTCTCTCTGCGCAAACTTCAGGAATTCACTGGCTCACATATTTTTCTTTGAAATCTTTGATAGACTCGTAGAGATGGGTCAAGCATGAGTTTGGCTCAGAGCAAGAAGCTCTCCCAGTTAAGTGCCGATAACGCACAATGGGAGGATCGTCAGCTTCTAAGATCTGGTGCTGTTCGGGGCACAGAACTGCAAACTGAGTTTGATGATGAGGATGAGAACCGTGTCATTCTTTTGGTACATGGTGAGGAACCCCTCTTTTCCGCCCTTATGTGAATCTTATGTTCTTGTCTCATATTACATGCAAGGTCCGCCTACTCGGGCATATGAGTGACTGTCTACCAAAGTGATTTTAAGTTCTTGCCGTTCAATTATCAGAGGAACTTTCATCCGTATACCTCAGGCTTTGTAGGACAGACTGTTGTTTCATTATACCGGCCGAAGGTGTTTTCTCACGATAATGACGCTATATCTTTGTGTGCTCTTGATAGATACAAAACCTCCCTTCCTGGATGGGAGGGTTGTTTACACCAAGCAGGCTGATTTAGTACTGCCAGTCAAAGATCCAACATCCAATCTGGCAGTAATTGCCCGCAAAGGGTCAGCTCTTCTACGCGAAGTCCGTGAGAAACAGAGTCAGAGTAAATCCCGACAAAGATTTTGGGAGCTTGCTGGCTCCAAGCTCGGAAACATATTGGGTGTCGAAAAGACTTCCGAGCAGGTATTTAGCTAGTGATCATACAGCTATTTACGAATCTACGATAATACTTGATTATCTTGCAAGCGCGTGAGTTGTTTGGTAAATGTTGCCTGTTCACAGTTAGTTTCTAACTTTGAAATCGATTGAACAGGTTGACGCAGACGGTACAGATGTAGGTATAGAGGGTGAGGTCGATTTCAAGGAGAACAACAAGTTCGCCACACACATGAAAAAGGGTGAAGCTGCAAGCGATTTTTCGAGATCCAAAACATTGCAAGAACAACGACAATACTTACCCATCTTCTCAGTTCGGGACGAACTCTTGCAAGTATTGCACCCTCCCCTTCCCGTTTGAGACTGTAGCACCTCAAATCGCGCAAAGCTTTTCGTTTTATCTACTTACACGAAACAAAACCTTGTGAGTTACGGATATGTACTAGGCATCTGTTATAGGTAGACTTGAATATTAGTTACTGTCTGCGTGCAGGCAAAACCTTGCTCTTGGATAAAAGGGAAGTAACCGACTTGGGCAGTTACTTCCCTAGTATGAAATTGAGAGATCAACGTTGTGGTGTGCTTGATGATTCTGTGACTGCACATATATCAAGAACAACAGTCTTTGATTGCTGACTGTTGCCTGCTCTGCATGCCTTCGTAAACAGATCGTGCGTGAAAATCAGGTCATCGTCGTAGTCGGAGAGACTGGCTCTGGGAAAACAACACAAATGACTCAGGTTTTGCCTTCACACTCGCATCACTTTTCCCTGAATTTATGTCAACATTTATCGATATATGAGCTAAGTTATGTGTCCACTGCAAATGTGCAAGCCTTACATCTGCTAACTGGCTGTCAGCTACGGATTTCGAAGGTCATAGGTCATACTGGTAACTGAATCACCAGGAGTTACCTGTCCTAGCCTCAAGAGTACAGACTCCGTCTACCGGGCTGGGCGGTAATCGAAACTTGGATATAATGTGACCTCCTCGCAGTGCAAGGGTCTTCCTTCAATACTAATGAAAAGCTGGAATTCTTTTGGGCAGTTTTTGCACGAAGATGGACACACAACTTATGGCATGATTGGTTGTACTCAACCTCGCCGAGTTGCAGCGATGAGTATCGCAAAGCGTGTCAGTGAAGAAATGGAATGTGAGCTAGGTGATAAGGTTGGATACGCCATCCGTTTTGAAGACGTCACCGGTCCCAATACGGTAGTCAAGGTTCGTTTGATACCTCATTGAACCCGTTGTTTTGCCAATAAATCATCGAAGTACAGTAAACTGCTTCAAAGCTGGGACTTGTTTTCATCCGGAAAATCCACGCTTTTAGTTAGTTGCAAGAGAGGAGCCTATGTTTTAAAGTGGAACTGCACATTATTTTACGATGCATAGTTACTGATTTTTACGAATGGGACTGCAGTATATGACAGATGGCGTGCTTCTTCGTGAGACTTTACGCGAACCCGATCTCGATCAGTACAGGTATTGCTTGCATTTCCACATGCAATCAGTTGGAAGCCCTATTGTCTCATGAATGTTGTCGCCTTCAGCAATTGCTTCTCCTCACTCACACACCAAAATTCATTTGGATGTCTCCAGCGTGGTCATCATGGACGAGGCTCACGAGAGATCTCTCAGTACGGATGTTCTTTTCGGAATCTTAAAGAAGGTGGTCGCTCGCCGGCGGGATTTTAAGCTGATTGTCACTTCAGCAACTTTGAACGCGCAAAAATTCTCTGACTTTTTCGGCAGGTATGTCACCACAGAGGCTCATACGTTACTTGTCGATTGTGTACTTTTGACGTGATATTGAATCGTCTGTTTGGGGCTCACTGTCTGACAGCTGCTTCAACTATAGACGTTCACATTTGCTCAATCCACTCATGCCGCAATGGAGAACAGAGTCGTATTCTTCAAGTATATTCGTCATGTGATGCCGCTTTTCGTCTAAACAGTTTTAGCGCATTTTGTACTCAACATCGATGCATTACTTACTGCATCTATGGAAGAGAGGAGTGGAAGGCGAGATCCTTGAATAGGTTAAAACTGATCAGGGTAGTGAAGTATGATAAGTCACTCACAACCTGTTCTGATTGCTACAGTGTTCCGGTGTTCAACATTCCGGGTCGGACGTTTCCTGTGAACATCTTGTATAGCAAAAGCCCTTGTGAGGATTATGTCGATGCAGCGGTTAAGCAAGCAATGTCTATTCACATATCCTGTCCACCTGGGGACATTCTAATATTCATGACCGGTCAAGACGAGATCGAGTGCTGCTGCTTTGCACTTGCAGAACGAATGGAGCAGCTAGAAAGTAGTAGCGAACGTGCTATTACACCCATGTCAATTCTGCCTATCTATTCCCAGTTGCCATCTGACCTTCAGGCGAAGATTTTTCAAAAAGCAGAGGGTGGTGCTCGTAAGTGTATAGTTGCCACCAATATTGCCGAAACTTCGTTGACTGTGGATGGGATTTTGTACGTGATTGATTCCGGGTATACCAAGATAAAAGTCTACAATCCACGAATGGGTATGGATGCACTGCAAGTTTTTCCTGAGAGTCGAGCAGCAGCGGATCAGAGATCAGGAAGAGCGGGTCGAACAGGGCCTGGAACGTGCTATCGACTGTTTACAGAGACAGCGTATCGTGAGGAGATGCTTCAAAATCCTGTACCAGAGATCCAGAGGACCAACCTGGGTAATGTTGTACTTCTTTTGAAGTCGCTCAACATTGATAACCTCCTGCACTTCGACTTTATGGATCCACCTCCGCAGGAGAATATTTTGAACTCCATGTATCAACTGTGGACACTGGGAGCTCTTGACAATGTCGGGGGTTTGACCTCCTTGGGAAGGAAAATGGTGGAATTTCCTTTAGATCCGCCTCTTGCCAAGATGTTGCTCATGGGAGAGAAGCTAAGTTGTGTGAACGAGGTCTTAACTATAGTGTCGATGCTATCGGTTCCATCGGTTTTCTTTCGCCCGAAAGACAGAGCAGAAGAAAGTGATGCAGCACGCGAAAAGTTCTTTGTGCCTGAAAGCGATCACCTGACTCTCTTGAATGTGTACCAACAGTGGAAATCTAATCAGTATCGCGGCGACTGGTGTAATGACCATTTTTTGCATGTGAAAGGCCTGAGGAAAGCCCGAGAAGTTCGATCGCAGCTCATGGATATTCTGAAATCACAGAAAATTCCTCTTACCTCATGCGGAAGTGATTGGGACGAGGTGCGGAAAGTTATCTGCTCTGCCTACTTCCACAATGCTGCCAGGCTGAAAGGAGTCGGTGAATACCTGAATTGTCGTAACGGGATGCCTTGTCATCTCCACCCAAGTAGTGCCCTCTATGGTTTAGGTTATACACCGGATTATATCGTCTATCATGAGTTGGTGCTCACTAGTAAGGAATACATGCAGTGCGTGACTGCAGTTGAACCCCAGTGGCTTGCCGAATTGGGGCCCATGTTTTTCTCAATCAAAGATTCGCACACATCGCGACTCGAACAGCACCGCAAACAGCGAGAAGAGAAGACTGCAATGGAACAGGAAATGGAAGAGGTGAGAAAGAAACAAGCATTGAAAGAGGAGCAACAGAAAGAAAAGGAGCGCGCTACACGGGCTAAGGAGAGGCAGTCCGTTGCTACTCCAGGAATGGTCCGTGCTGGGGCGCAACCTTCTTCACGACATCGACGTCTTGGACTGTAATTAGGAGCAATGTTTTGTCAGTAGTGTTGTCAGTCAACCATTCTTTGCGTTTGTACCTCTTACATGCATGTAAGTATCTATGTTGGTGATGCGAAATTCGCTTTTTTCTCGCCATATTGGCAGACCATCACACGCCCTGATGTGACGAAGATGTCATCTGGTTTCTGAATCTGGAGCAGTGAAGTAGGACCTGTTGTGACACCTGAAATTTCTGGATTGCTTCTGAACCTTGCTCCTCAAAAGTCTGCTCTCTCTAACAATTTAACTGGGGTATCATCCATGTTGTTGTACTTTTTGGTCGAAGCCTTGCACCGTTTCAAGACCATTGGGAGGGATGCATGATAATTTACAGCATGAGAATACCTCGAAATAATAAACGGGCAGGGATCTATGCGCAGATACACTGAAGAAGAGATCTTGACTTCCTTCTTCGATGCTTCACTTGAAGTTGACAGAGGATGGAGGAACCACATGTGATGTTTGTCACGTTCAATCAATCTGCACAGCTCAAAGTCCTGCTTTGTTGGTCAAAGCCTTTCCGTACTGAGTGTTTAATGCTTCTTATACCTTGTTGGTGAAGTGTCTCTTCCTTTCGTTTGGAATCACTTTCAGAAACCTAAATTTTGTCTTCCAAGTGATTATGACATGTCCTTGAGTAGCTTGCCAGTACTTCAGATGGTTCTCGTCTCATGGGCAATGGGAGACATTATACATGATGTTGTATCCATCGCGTACACAAAAGTATACCTTTGAGAGTGATACGACTCGTCGAATATCTGTACAAATGTATCAAATACAAAACATTGCTACATAAATTGACCAATGGACACTTATGATGTATGTTACATCGTCTGATAATCAGTTTGGACGTTTCTTCTGTTCTTGTTTGGGAATTAAGGTAAGTAAAGTGAATAGGAGGGCCAAGAATAGGTAGAGAGGTGTCGATTACTAAAACACTGTCCGATCTCATATCATTGAACAATTGTACATTGCCGAATCAATTGTTCTACATTTAACTAGATTGATAAGCTTTAGAGCGAAAGGGTGGATTATGTTGAAAGATGATTGGCTTGTATGAGTTGGTTCACACTCATAGCACTGTGATGTTATTGTCACTCCAACCACATGATCATTTAGGTAGGGCTTGATTGGAATGGTGAGGGGCCAAGTCAAGGTGTAACCTCATTGTTCTAAACACAGATTAAGAAGTCTTGACGCAAAGTCCAACCCAAAGTCCATGATCATCCAGCTTTGCCCAAATCTCGAGTTTGTTCTCAATTTGCACCGCAGGAATATAAAACGCTAGGAGCCGCTTGGGCTTGTCGTTGCCAAATCGCTACAGATGTTTCCTAAACGTAGTTTTAAACATCGCACAGCCTAATACAATGTCGATCCCTTCATGGCATCTTTGAAGGAAACTCTGCAGATTTACGTGAACTGCAGAAACGGTGGACTCCCTGCAGAGCATGACTATATGTAGCTCACACAAAGAGCTATCAACAACATTCATGCAGGACTTGTGCAGGTTTTGCCACCACATCGAGAGTTCGTTTCCGCGTAGAGTTCTTATGCTAAACACTCAATTCATAACAGCAGTGAACGCTGAGAATCAACTGAGAACAATGTGCACGTCCTGTCATGTTCGCTAGCCAGGAGCTGTCCGAGGGTGTACCTGGCTTGCTTCTTATTCTGTTTGATGCCAGGATTACATTAAGTTCCCTCGCGATGAGCAAAAAAAAGACGTCTTTATATTCCATCTTCCATCATTTCAGAGTTCCTGTGAGGAGTTGAAAATGGTTACATATTTTAAAATATTTATATTTATAAACCACTTCGTCCCCGTACAACAATCGGTACACAAAATGTAGAGAAAATTTTCTAAGAAAAAACTAGTCTGTAAAAATATTATCCATGTCAAAATTCTTTACTTTGAATTTTTTTGACTTATATATATATATATATATATATATATATATATAAGTAGTAAATTACCTCAGTTGCAATGTGATGTAAACTAGATTGAGAGTATAATGGGCGCACCCACATTGAAGCCGCCTGGTTTCATCCCTGCAACACTTGATGTATTCACACATTGTTGTAATCTACATGGACCGGTCATATTACCGTCAGTTTTGCTGTTGTACTCGGTTGCATTGTGGTCTGGTCACCGGCATCGACGACGTACGACCGACAGGACCAGTCGTCCGAAAGCCGTCACGGAGGGTGTCGATAAACCCTGAACCTCACTCGTCTCCCTGGAGATGGCGATCACGAGCAGAAGCAGACGGTGCAGGGGATCAGACAGCTCATGGACAAGTGCTGCAATCGTCTTGGATGCGACATTCGGTTTTGCTGCGAGGAGTGCGAGGTCGGGTATCGTCGCTCGGAGAATTGCCACAGGCGGTCGAGGATGCTGATATCGTCTGAGTTTGTTGGGTAGCTAATGGTGGCCACATGCGCAAAAATGCAAGGAGGAATCCGCTGCGGTGCCAGGCTCTCGCAGAGGATGGAGATGGAGTTGTTTCGACAGCTGGGTAGTGCCAACAGTGGGGTTTCGCTCGGGCGCACAAACGGCGTCGCAGCGTCCAATTTTGGCTCCACATTGCTGTCCACGCAAGTTTCATCAACAGCTCGCTGTCATCGTTTTCACTCCGCTCTCGTTCAGTCGCAGTATGCGTCACAATTCTCTCGTAGTTGTAGCTGCAGCAGGAGATCAGTGTCTCTTCTCTCTTTCAAGCACGGTTTTGGTCTATCCGGTGAGCGCTTCGAGCCACTTGCGCAGCAGTTTAGCACATCGAGAGTTGCTTCAGCACCTAGAGTTACCACTTCCTTTCACCCTGATGATGTTAGGGGCGAGCCCAGAACAGACGAGCTTGTTTGCCCTGGATGTGGAATTCAGATGCAGGACACAAATCCTAAAGCCCCGGGTTACTTTCAAGAACCAGCCCGGCCCAAAAAATTGTCAGATGAAGACTCCGCTGAACAAAGCGAGTTAATGCTCGAGATGGCAGAGCTGGAAAGGCAACAGCTGGAAGAGGACAAGGAGAAGGAATCAAAGGAGGAAGAGTTCTGGTTAGAAGGAATTGAGGAAGACGTGAGCCTCTTTGAATCTCGATCTTCGCGGAGACGGGCTAAGAAGGAGAAATATGCCAAGAAAGACATATTGGCTCAAGTTGAAGGCGAGAAGCCTGTAGTATGTGCCAGATGCCATGCGCTTAGAAACTATGGAAAGGTGAAAGATGAGGCTATGGAAAATCTTCTACCGGATTTTGACTTCGAGAATGTGGTGGGTGATAGGTTAAGGAAGTCTATTGGGCGGAGAGCAGTGGTTCTTATGGTGATTGATGCCGTTGACTTTGATGGATCTTTTCCTAGAATGGCAGCTACTCTGCTAGCAAGTTCGGAGAAGGAATTAGCGGGTTCCTGGCAAGACGGGAAGTCTGGGAATGTCCCTCGTCTAGTGATTTGTTTGAACAAGGTCGACCTGCTTCCGGGTCAAATTTCACCCATAAGATTGGAGCAGTGGGTGAGACGAAGATCTAGAGCGGGAGGTGTTTCACAGATCAGCGGGGTACACGTTGTGAGTGCCTACAAAGGGTGGGGAGTAGATAAATTGGCCAAGCAGCTGACAGAGATGGCCGGCCCGAGAGGTGATGTCTGGGTCATAGGAGCTCAAAATGTGGGAAAGTCTTCTCTTATTAATGCCTTAGGAAAGATAACTACGGAAGAGAAGGAGAAAGAAAAGAAGAAGGTTTTCCTGACTGAGGCTGCAGTGCCGGGAACAACCGTAGGCGTCGTAAAACTCGAAGGAATATTGCCCGGCAGGGCAAGAGTACTCGATACACCTGGGCTTCTTCATCCCCATCAAATTACAACGAGGCTTACTAGGGAGGAGCAAAAAATGGTGCAGATTCGGAAAGTTTTGAAACCAAGAACTTTCCGTGTGAAGGTATGAGACTGTTGGCGACATGAAATTGCATTCCTCCTGAGTTGTGTTCTAACCATCTGGAAGTCTTCGTTTTACTGTCAGTTTGCTTTCTTGCAAAGCACAACAACAGTGCAGCAGTTTAAAAATTCAGGGGCTTTCTGCACGTGGCTTCTTTTTGAAGCTGGTACTGGACGCAACATCGTTTCTTTACATGATCACCATATGCGGCTCTTAAAGCACAGTTGGACAGGATATTGAAGCCTAGTCGGTAGACCCTTAGATAGTGTCAACCCTGTAGAGCACGTCTCTGACATATAGAAGTTCGTGACGGTTCCGTCTAGCTCATGTATGCCTTAAATCTGGCAAGAAGTTTGTTCAATTTCGTTCCTTTATGTGTCTGGAAAGGTCTTCTGAACTTCTCCCGCAGCCGTGTAAGTTTTACAGCTATAGAACTTTAAGGATGACAACCTTGTCAACCATCTGGGTACCAATTCTAGACGGTTAAACCATTAGGAATGCACTGCTCACTTTTCCCATTTGTGCTGCACACCTCGGAATTTTTGGCTGGGGTATTCTGGAAACAGACAAGTTTTGTATGACCAAAGGTCCTTATTTGTGCGCTGACAGGATGATAATGTCATTTAGGCTGCTGATACGTACGATGTCACTGGGAATCAGCCATTGATGTTCATTGATTTTTTGGCATCATTAACGTTGCTAGAGATGGATGGAATTGACTAAGTCGAAGTCACGATGTCTTTTGCTTTGTAGGTAGGTCATGCTATCTCTGTTGGAGGCCTGATGAGAATGACAGTAGTCAAAGCACCAGCGGACAGCATCTACGCAACAATTTGGGCATCGGCATTCATTCCGTGTCACATGGGACAGGCGGAGAAGTCTGCAGAGCTTTTTGAGAGACATGTTGGTGACAAACTTACGGTATGATAAATTTCTTCTAAATTTTCGCGAATACTGCTGCAAATAACTCACCGCCCGAACTAAACGTGGAACATTGTTGATAATCTCTGACACCACGTTTTATGATTGGTCGAAATTGTCGTCGTTGCTACGAGGCTATGAACAAGCTCCGGAAGGTTTTTACATTATATGTTTAGAAGCGATCCTTTACCACTATGAAGAGATTCGATACTTCACTATTGTAATTTCCGATCACTTCAGCAATTTTATGACATTAAGAGTGCAGTTCTGGCGAACTTACAAGGACATTCAGCTGTCTGGAGACTGTCCATACGAGTAATAGGAACTGTTGAAGTCCTTCGAACTTGCCAATTGAGAAACACTAAGACGATATCCGTCTCATAGGAAGGCGGAGCTTATTTTTGATCCTTTAGCCGGTCAGAACTGTTCATGCATCGACATTTAAAGCAGTGACTTTGTCAGGAGCGATCTTTCTTCCTTCACCCGACAGTACTTTGTCCGATACCTCCTGCTGGGAAGATGATGCACCATCGTCACATGACCACCAGTAAGCCTGTTGGTCATGTCTCTTAACTTCAGTCCTGACCTTACAAGAAAAAACCGAACCGATTTATACATTTTTCATTTCCTTGACTTCTATTTTTCTCTGCCTTGATCGCTCGTTAGATAGAGCAGAAGCCTCTGTCTGCATACCTTAGGTGCTTTCGACTTAAGTATGATTTGAGCAATTTTGGGCATAACATAAGATTCTTTCATCCAGTATTGGTCACAATTGAGTTTAAATTATCATCAGATGCCCTTTTAAACATGTCCTTTTCTAGCTTGAACCCAAACGATCGTCCTTGTTAATTTACTACGCTCATTTGGATTTCGTTTCGATTCCGTTTGGTTCCTCAAAAGATTTATCTGCCACTAGGCTTTGCCCTTCTGATGTTATACGTGGGATTTTGTCGTGCCAAGGTTTGGTCCCATAGAATTTCGTGTGTAGAAAGTTTTGATATGGATTGTATCACCTACCTCGGGAGACTGAAGCGTGCTAATCGTTTGTCGTTTTTCAATCTTCGTTTGATGCTTGGCTATTTCTATCAGTTTTTTCTGTTTCAAGTCCAGAGTACAGAATATCCATGATTTATCTTCATTTTTATGCATGGACGATCTGTGTCCATCTGTTGACTTTTTCACAGTAGAGAATGTGTGTAATATCTCAATAGTAGTAATTTGTACAATTGGAAGCCATTTTGAGAGAAGCAACGATCCCTGTGGTATAGACACAGATAGGTACACGAACACGTCAACAGAGCCACAGCGCGATCTTGCCTGTGAGGCTCTCTTTGACTTGGAGAATTTGAAGATACTTCATGAATTATGACAACCACGCACTCGCTCGAAGTAATTGATGTTTGACAAGTGACGATTTTCGTTCTCGCTGACTGAAAAAACGGTAATGAGAGACACTCTTCATCGAGTAGCTAGAAAGTCTCCTACTGATAGGAGGCTAGTCGGCTCAGACCTTGGGTTCGTTTGCTGCTTTAAGCTTTACAGAAGCGGAACGGCAAGTAGGCCAGCTAACTCCATCGCCGAATTGAATGCCTTATGATACTTCATTTAGCAAAACGTTTCCAAGTTGCTGTGGAGGCGCAGATGTCGCACCTCCTTGTTCCGGAACAAAAAGGTATGACCTAGAGTCGGGTCCGAGGGATGCTTTAACACGTGAGTTCTCCATCAGCTCTGAAGAAGTGAGCCGTTCCTTACAGGATACCGCCTGGCCCTTTTGGTGTCATGCAGATACTATGACGATGATTGCTGGCTCTTTTACCCAGCGTCGTTGAAACTTTGATGGGTGCTGAGATTATCATGTTGTTTCCCTGTATTATCATAGTTGTTGTTTTGCTGAATGATTCGTATATATTAGATGTACACCATCTGGGTACGTACTGCTCGTATGTCCTGAGGGAGTTTCCCCAGTTTCGCTCATATCTTTATTGCATTTGCGCATCATTCTTGGCATTCGTTCACTTTTTAAGGATGTCGTCAATTCGTTTTACACCGCTGCGTTGTCCGATTGTGCATATTCTTTTGAAGCTATTGTAAATGTTTATTCCGCCACCAAAGGACGATATGGATCTCTTCTATGCCTCCAGGATTATACAGAAACTCATTGGCTGAAGATTGTGCATCCTTTTGCCCATGTTGGCGATTCTGGTTATGTCTGGTCGCTCAAACTTTTGTGAATCGAGTTCGGCATGAAAATTTAAACAGCACCGAGAGCAGCGAGAGAAAAACGTATTTTATCTTTAGAGTGAATCAAGCAGCCCCTCTTACATCTTTCATGATGTGTTTTATGCTCAAAAGAGCTATATTCACCTTCCGCCCTGCGAATATGTACGGGATTCTAAACACTGCTTTTTCTATTCCTATTCTCGTCCTTTACTTGCTCTCAAGTTTACGTTTACTACGGGATCTTGTAGTCTCCGTTCTCCTTGTTTATTATCGCCGGCAGAATGATGCTGGTTTTTGGCAATGAGCTCAATGTTTGCATCTGCCATGTGTCTGCTTTCATTGCATTGGGCTGTTTGCGTTATTCAGCCACTCACCTTTACATATGAATCGCTTAATTCTTCATTTTCTTCCCCTTTCTTTCATACAATAGGCTATACATAAACTGTCCTTACCTTGATTGTTTATCTTTTATTCCTCTTTTGTGGTGGCAAGTAACATTATCGCTTGCGACACATTTCTCTCGAGTAGTTCAAACTGTTTATGTGAATACTATCCCAGTAATAAGCTCAAAAGAATTCAGCTGTTTAGTGTGGATGTTAAAGTTTGTAAGGCCTGAGCACATTTGAGAATATATCCATTCAGTGACCCTAGTACTAAGGTCTTTCATTCTGGAGATGATAATTTCTGTAAAGGCCTGAGCCCGTCTAAATGACCGATCCAGGCTATATATATATATATATATATATATATATGTATATGTATATGGTGTTGTGCACATGTGTTTCATACGTCTCTGATTGGATCTCTTGCTAATTTTGTCGACTACCAGGTTTATTGAACGGTGTTGCTTTTGGAATAACTTACAGATGTGGACATCATACAAAAACTTTGTCTTCTTCAATTCAAAACTCCGTAGTTGTTTCTGGTAGTTGTCCTTGCGAAGTTGCATTGTGATTCAAGATATACAGTCTTCTTGTCATTATTGCTCAAACGTTGGACATGCAAATGATAGTAAGATGCTAATTGCAATGCTTTTTTCCTCTGGTTTTTAATTTGTGTAATGTTCATGTTGCAATGAAAGAGAACCATTCTGAGTTGTTTGCTTCAAGTTTTTGATTACTTCAGGACAATAAGATATGAACGAATGAGGAATACATAATAGAATGGTCTTTCTATTTAAACGCGGAAATGATTGAAATTTGCGGTGGCAATACCCATCATGACACATCAAGCAAGTCTCCTACTTCATACGTTCAAAACCATGTTTTGGACGTACCCATTGCAGGGTAGCTAATAGCAGCAAATGTCATGACTACAATAGTTAGTCTAAACTGTCGTTACCCTCGTAGGCATAATATTCATCCCTGGCCTCTGAATCTGTCTGCATTGAAGATGATGTAATACTTGTACATTGTGTCTTGTGACATTGTATGAGTGGTCTTTCCTGACTGGACATCTGTTTCATACTTTTCTGCGGACCATTTCTCTAGAGTTTGGCACTTGGTTGTCATTGGCTTCTCATGTCGTCATTACCAAGTTTGGATTTATAGACTTTTCCTGCTGCTCCTCCGGTTTTTGAAGAAAGTTAGGCCCATGTGAAGGATGTTGACTTATCTCTTGATACTCCCTTCTTCGTCTCTGGATGCCTAGATATCCACGCGAAGCCCTTTTTCCATCTGAACCTCGCCATTGGTTGTTGTGGTGCAACAGGAACCAACCTGTAAAAGTATTTAACTGAAGATGACATGAACGAAATTCACGTCATGGACTGAAATATGCGTCATTCCTCCGGAGTAAATCATGACCAGATTGAGGAGTGCCCAATGACCTTGATCTAGTTTTGATGACGCTCTCTCATATGTTGTGGATGCAAGATGAGTTGACGGTGTTTACGTTTCTTGTCTATCCGCACTGTAGAGTTGATGATTTACACTCTTTGCTAAGTAATCTCTCTTGAAAATATCTACACACCAAATCACTGATTTTGTGTGACATCTCAGATATGAAAATCAACTCTAACTATGAAATTCAAGTTGATTTCAACTTATCAGGCTAAGTTATTATATCAGAGATTTGTGACATGTCTGATTTCAAGGTACCAAGGATGAGGCTCCTTGATTGATTTAGTAATGGTCAGTTAAGATGACCAATGACATCATTAACAGATTTAGCAGTCCTAGCCTTCATCTACGGACCATGAAAATTGAGTATTTCATTTGGTCCATGTACGGGATCTGCAAGGAGGTCAATGTTATGAAAAGCTATTATCAGATCTACGAAGAAAGAGTCTGTCGTAGAGGTCGGCCTTTAAGCATTAGCTTGATTGTACCCAACTAGTGTAAGGGACCGAATGGGCTGTTTCCTGCTGTCAAAAAGCACGGCGTAAGGTTGCTAAAATGATTGTTGTTCGTTGGCTGTGCCTTTACTTCAGTACTGATCTTGGCATCTATGAGTACAGACAGAACTTTTGTTGGTAACAGCATCAACAGTAGAACAGTTTTTATTCGGACATGTAGAAGCAATCTGTAGCTTAATCATGACCCTTATCATCTTTTTCACTTTGATTACGCTATGCTTTTGGTTTTGTACTAAAAACGAGAACGATGTTGCAGCCTCCATCAAGCAAAGACAGAGTTGAAGAGTTGGGACGATGGGTGTCTAGAACCGTCCAAATATCTGGCGAGAAATGGGACCAGAGCAGTGTAGACATTGCCGTTGCAGGTGTCGGGTGGATTGCTTTCGCTCTGTCTGGAGCGGCGACATTGGAAGTCTGTACATGGGAAGGTGTTGCTGTCACTGTCCGTGAGGCGATGGTATTCGATATGGCCGCTGTCTTCGAAAGGCCTGGATTTACAGCACTTAAAGCTACCAGTAAAGCTGGTGCACAGAAAACATAGTTTGATTTCTAACTTCATCTGAATGTTTCGGAGAAAATGTATACACTCTTCTTTGACAAGTTATGGTTAAAGATCAAACCCTGACTTGTTCTTTATTAATAAAAAATTCAAATCTAAACTCGCCAGAGTTTTGTATGTTTTCACTCTTTATTTGCATAATTTGGATGATGCAATTCTTCTATCGGAGAAATTGTGACTTTGTCTCTAAAGCCTTTCTTCTCAAGCCCTGCAATTTTACCTGCTTTCACCCCGTAGTCTGACCTTTGCCCTCTTCCTCTTTAATTTTTTGTAGATTACTGTTACATTGTCCTATGTCTTTTCACCATTTTCACCTCTACAACTTACTTGTTTGTAGTTCTTGTAATCTCTCTTCGCAGTGTGTATCTCGACTTCATTATTCCAATGTTACACTTGACTTCTTTGAACAATTTAGAAATTAGAAAATTATCCACACCGCGGTACTATTTGAAGTGCTGGGTAGAGGAGCAGAAATTTGAGAACCAAGGAGTCAGTTTTAGAGCCCAATTCAAATCAGAGTCAGTATATTTTGCTCTTTAGGTTGGTCACAATGGTGAAGCGCCTACATGTGTTCAGCAAAGTCCGAGTTTCAGCACTAGAATGTTCTGATGGAAACAGAGAAAACGTCTAAAACGTCCTTAGCAAAGCTAGTTTTTCAGCATTAGAGATCTTGAGCAAATCTGACAAGAAGCTTTTGCACTGTGTAAAAGTTGGAGCAATGTGGCTTCAATCAAACAATATTGACTTCCTTTAAGCGAATCTCCACTCCAATTCATTTTCTTGCAACAGGGGTGTCAAGATTCTCAAAAGGTTACTGTGAATGGCCGTGATGTCAGTCGTTCGTGCGGTCAGATTTATTCTTCCTGGTCTTCAATTTTCACTTTTCACCCTTGCTCGCGACTTTCTTTTCCACATTACGTTCAAGAACAGTGGTTACGTCTGCTTGATCTGAAGAGCCTTCCACAACTTTTTGCGCTTCCAATACAGGACCGTAATAGCTCACGTTGTTCCTCATGCATGCCGTCAAAATTCCAGTCACGAGACTGCAATCCTGGAATACATTTCTACCGTCTTTTTCTGCCGCTTCTGTACATTTTTCCCAAGCATTAAAACTCTTTCCGCAAGGACCTAATTTCATGTAATCGCAGAAAGGGCAGTCTTCGTCGTCGGCTTTGGCTTCGTCAGACTCAAAATCACTATTTTCTAATGGCCTATCATCCTTAGCTTCTTCCAGTAAATCGGAATCCTCCTCGAGTTGGATTTCAAGTTTTTCAAGCCTCGCCGCCTCTTCTGGATCGTCTACATCTTCATCTTCTTCGTCCTCCAGAACTTCTTCCTCAAGTTCTGTGGAAACTGAACTTTCTTCATTACCTTCGTCATCCTTTTCAGTCATCCTGTCACAATAACCCAATCACAATTGCAACCCTACACCAATCACCGACACCGCAACTAGCACGGAATTTCTCCGACCCCTAGTGGGCGAAAGAGTCCCCCCAACCACGTGATCGTTTCACAACTCGTCGATTCGGACTTCTGTGCCATCGCCTCTAAATGAGACCTTTGCACGGCGCGCTCGCTCACGAATTTCGGCCGGACCGTCGCCATCGTCGCCAATGTGCAGATTCAATGCTGCTGAGCCTGAACACTTCGCGTACCAATTCGGACGTTACGTACCGTAATCCGAACTTCATTAATCACCACTCTCAACCAGTGTCCTTTCAAAATTAGTCATCCAATGCCTTGTAATTATGCAAGTGTTTATAATTTCCATTTAGAGAGGGAGGACTGTGCTAAAATGGAGGAATTTCCCTTCATCTTGCCATTAGATTGCATCTTTCCATTCATAAATATTTTTTCAAAATAATTATGAATGAGCAGTTATTTAGAATATCTATTTACAAAAATGATCATGTGGCATTCCTCAACCAAATTAGAAAAGGTCACAATATCATTGTATCACTGTAAAATTCTTATCTATCAAGCTCAACACTATGTATACCGCTCTTGAGAAGTATTATTCATATTGAGAAATTCATCCGAGAATATATGCTGGTAAATTTCATAAGCACACATACAGTACTGTGTTTCATCGGAGTGTGAGGCATAACTTTTAGTTCTGATAAGGACAAATCAAGGACTTTCATTGTAGTAAGGTCATTGCAGACGGGAAGATAAAAGAGTGGAGAAAATGAATATGAATGTAGACTGTACGAGAATACTTCTAATTAAACACTGATAATATCTTCTGGAAATAGTCATGTATAATTTTATGTGGTGATCATCAGAATTTAAATCAACGTCATAATGTCCATAAGATTTTTCTTGATGACAACCACTTAGGTATTTCACTTCAACAAATTAGGAAAAAGTTGCCTTACTAGATGTCAAAGTACAGATTTTATACAAATTTTTTCCCTATTTATTTAACTTTATATTTCAGATTTAAAGTCTTCATCTAAAAAAATACAAACATATTCCCTTTAATATAAAGAGATATGTGATAAGTTTAAAAAAATTCAAAGCTAAAACATTTATAACAATTGTCTTGGTTTTTAAACTATTTATAGGTTTTTTACTGGAAAAAGATAGTCTAATAGATTTCTTGCAGATTTTAATAAAGTGAAATCGATTTAAGACATAGGATATTTTTTTTTAAATAAAACAGCAAACCTTGAATCAATTGTTGACAATCATTTTATGATCATCATAAGCAATCATATAAAGAAAAATAATATAATTTTCATATATATATAATTTTTAAAAAAAATTAGATAGATGATATAATATGTCAATGACAATATAATTACTTTTCAACATAAATGTGTAGAAATTGTTGCTTTCAATTATTTAATTCAATTTTTATGAGTTGAAAATTATTTATAGTGAGTATAATACGTTGCATTATCTATTTTGTTTTATAAAAGATATGTTATAAAATCATGGCTATGTATTTATTTCAAATGATTAAAATTTGATATTAATATTAATATTTGTCAAGAAAAATCAAAGTTTAAGTTTAGAAAAACTTTTAGGTATCACACAATATATTGAATTTGATCTTACTAAATTATATTTTAACTGGCAATATAAAATTTCAATCATGCAAAAAATTCAATGTCTTGGTAAGTAAAGATTTTCATTACGTATCAAATTAATTAAATATTGATAGATTACAAATCTAAAGCAAGATATTTTAAAGGTATGATAGTTTATATTACTTTTTGGTCCACACTGTGTCAAAAAATTCTAATGTGTATTAAATAGTTAAATCAATGTTTGATGCATCAAATTTGAACTATATGCAAGATATAAACTGCATATTATGCCAAAATTGTTGTATGAACATCAGTTTGAGAGCGCATATAAATTTCAACCTATAAACAATTTATTCTTAGAATTTTTTTCTATGTCACTGATTATATTCACTTGGACTTTTATACATTGTTATTATAACATATCAATGTAGATCAATTATATATATTTTTTAATAACTCATATTATAATATTACTAAAATATAATTTTCTATTTTTAAATATATGAGCATCAAATTAAGGAAAATTATTATTGCATGTCATATATTAAATTCAAGTTTTTTCATATTAAGTTTATTTCATAAAGATTTATTTTTGGACTTAAAAATATAAAATCATTCAAAAGAAATGTTTCACATGAGTGAAAAAAAATTAAAAAAATATTTAAGTAAAAAAATTAATACAAATTTATTTCAAAAAATTATTTTATTTAGATTTTTAGCAATGATAAATTGATATAATTATATCATGATATAATATACTCACACTCATATGAAATATTTTTTTGATAATTTTTTTATTTAATGTCATCTCAAGCATCACAAATTATGATGTCATCATTCTTGTTATAGCATTTAAAAAAATTTAATGATTTTGAAACTTTCTATGAAATTTTCATAGAAAAAATATATAGAAAATTAAGGAAAAATTGAAAAAATAAATTTTTTTCCGAATTTTTCTTGAAAAAAATTTATTTTTTGGACTAAGGTATAATTATAGACCCTAATACTTCATCAGAGTTATTTAATGTAATTAGATATCATATTTACAGGTATGTGCAAAAGAAATTGAATCTATTACAACCATCATTCTTTGAAACTCAGCAAGTCGCTTTTTTATTACAAATTCAAGAAAAATGTCACGTCTTATGTAATTCCATTGTAAAACAATTGATCTGCTTAAAAGGTAGAATTAGTCATATTTTGATCCACAATGCAAAACATAATATTTTCATATATTTTTTATCATCAGTTAATCATTATCTGAACCACTAAAGCAGATTGTTTTATCACATGTGAAAGTTAATTCTCGAAATGTCATATGTAGTTTGCATCCGATTCTAAGTATAGTTTTCAGCCTAAAGATTTATCTACAAAATAAGATGTTAAATAAGTTTGATGATTATTCAAGAAAACTTGCCTAGCAATTCATGTAATATGCTAAAAATTTTGAAACAACTGACAAACATATTTGTCGATTTTTTAGGACAAATTCATCTTGTATATGAGTATATCAAGTTATTGTGATTAGCCATGAGGTATTATTTTCAATTGAAAACAATTTTTTTTTCAATTTTAGCAGACTTGTAGTGAAAGTTTTGTGAAATCCTTTGAATTTTGGAAGTAAATTCACATATTTCAATCAGTCTAAAATATGTAAAATAGAAAAATCATGTGAGTATTATATGATTTTAAATTACTTTTTTCAACTTTCATTAACACAGAATTTTGCTTTAGATATAATAATTTAAATATTTCTAATTTTAAACAAATTATCTATCTTTAATGTATTTTTACTTTAAAACATGCATGCTTAATTATGCATTAAAGTGGAATATTTTTCATTATTAAAAAATTCTAACGACTTGTAGTTCATGTTTTGATTATCAAAATCATGTACTGTTTATAACATGTATTTAATAGAAAGATTATCACTTTAATTCAGCTTTGTTCATGAAGATTGATGGTATTTTTTGATCATGTTCAATAGTTTTATATATGTCACAAATATTGATGAATGACATATATAAGATTTTTATTGACTATTAAACAATAAAATTATCTTAATCCTTTATAGAATTGACTACTATATTTTGAGAAAATACCAATCAATATTTATCTTGGATGTTTAGCCTATTATATGAATAAGTTGTTAGTATAGATCGCCTGAGAGCACGACTGGAATGGCTTAGAAAACCAATAGAGAGGAGAGGAGTAAAAATCTTCAAGGGTTTCTGCGTTCAGTCAATCTATGCAAATATTTTATTTTATTTTATTTTTAAATTATTATTATTTTAAATGTTTATTAAAATATTTTCTTATTAAAAATGAACATTGTTATTATTTTGATTGCTATAAAATACCTTCTGCGACGATTGGTGCATCTCGAATAGATGGCATGTATGTATTAATTTTTTTTTGTAAATATATAATATGAATACATAAGAATATTAATCTCATAATTTCAGTTAAAAGGTATGTTGATATTATTTCTTATGTTTAAAAATAAGACCAAAATTAAAATATTTTCAATTCATTAATTCAAGAATATATTGAAATTAGAGGTTTTGTAGAATGACAATTAACTATCCTGAAATGGACCGAACGACCAAGCAAAGATTGAAACCATTTCTCAAATTACACGTACAGTTTTTGCGCAAACCATGCATCAAAATGTCATTATCGTATATCTGCAACTCCGGTCTATGGTGCAAGATGGGTTAGAAGTTTTTTTTTGTCCCTTGGTGCGCCAAATATGCGATTTGTCGTCCCACTCGTCCCATTAAGCAAGGCCGGGGCAAGGTCTGTCTGTCGTCGAAGCACCACTAACTCGGACTCTCACCAAGTGTCAATCGAAACCGAAGCTTTGCATGTATCTTAAAATTGTCTTGGTCTTGAAAATATTTATAATTTCTTATTGAAAAAAGATAGTCTAATAGTACCAAAAAATGCAATTTCTTGCAAATTTTACTAGAAATTCAAATCTATTAACAACATAGAATATTTAAATTTTATTATAAAAAAGCAAAGCTTGAATCAATTGTTGATAATCATTTTATGATCATCATGTGCAATCATATAAAGACAAATAAATATAATTTACATATATATATATATATATATAACATTTTTAAAAATTTAGATAGATGATATATTTGTCAATGACAAGATATATACTTTTCAACATAAATGTGTAAAAATTGTTGCTTTGAATTATTTAATTTAATCTTTATGAGTTGAAAATTATTTCTAGTGAGTATAATACGTTGCATTATCTTTTTCGCTATATAAAAGATATGTGTATAAAATCATGGCTGTGGTTTTATTCTAGATTATGAAAATTTGATATAATCAAATTGATTCAAATCAAATTTATTTAAGAATATTTTAGAAATATCAAAGTGTAATTCAAAAAAACTCCTAAGTATCACACAATATATTAAATTTGATCTTGCTACAAGAAATTTTTATTTGCAAATATAAAATTTCAATCATGCAAAAAAATCAATGTCTTGGTATGTAAAGATTTCCATTACATATCAAATTAAATAAATATTGATGGAATACAAACCTAAAGCAAGATATTTTCAAAGTATGATACTTAATATTACTTTCTCTTCAACACGATTTGAAAAAATTCTAATGTGTATTAAATGCTTGAATCAAGGTGTAATGCATCATATTTGAATTACATGCAAGATATAAATTGTATATATTATGTCAAATTTGTCGTATGAGCATCACTTTGACAACGCATGTAAATTTCAACCTATAAGCAATTTATTCTTACAATTTTTTTCTATGTCATTGATTATATTCACTTGGAAATTTATACATTGTTATTATAACATATCAATGTGGATCAATTGTATATATTTTTTAATAACCTATTTTATATTATTAAATATTTAATTAAAATTATATGAGCATCACTTTAAGACAAATTATTATTGCATGTCATATATTAAATTCAAATTGTTTCACAATTGATTTAGTATATTTCAATCAAAATTATTTTTTTAGGTTTAAAAATATATAATAATTGAAAAGAAATACTTCACATGAGTAAAAAACAAAGAAAAAAAATTAAGTTAATACTATAAAAAAATATTTTATTTAGATTTTTAAATTTTTTTGAGCATTGAAAAATTAAAATAATTATATCACAATATATAAATCAAATTAAACTCACATTCATTTGAAATATATATATATATATATATATATATATATATATTAACTTTCTAATTTAATTTCATCTCAAGCCTCACAAATTATGATGTTATCATTCTCTCTATAGCATTTTAAATTATTGAAAATCATTTTGAAACTTTCTATACAATTTTCATATATTTTTTCAATTTTCCTCTAAAAATATTTATGTTTTTTGACTAAGATGTAATTATAGACCATAAATAATTTATCATAGTTATTTAATGTAATATGATACCATATTTACAGGTATGTGCAATCAAAATTGAATCTATTACAACCATCATTATTTGAAACTTAGCAAGTTAATATTTTTATTACAAATTCAAGAAAAACGTCACATCTGATATAACTCCATTGCAAAACAATTGATTTTCTTAAAAGTTGAAATTAGTCATATTTTGATTCACAATGCAATACATAATATTTTCATTTATTATTTGTCATCAGTTAATCAGTATCTAAACCACTAAAGTGGATTGTGTTTTATCACATGTGAAATCAACTCAAAAAATGTCATATGCAATTTACATTTGATTCTAAGTATAGTATTCAGCCTAAAGATTAATCTAGAAATAAGATAGTAAATAAGTTTGAAAATTGTTCAAGAAAACATGTCTAGCAATTCATGTAATATGCTAAAAATTGTGAAACAATTGACAAACATATCAGTCAATTTTTCTGGACAAATTCATCTTGTATATGAGTATATCAAGTTATTGTGATTAGCCATGAGGTATTATTTTCGATTGAAAATATATATTTTAAAATTTTAGCAAACTTGTAGTGAAAGTTTTGTGAAATATTTTAATTCCATGTTTATGAAAGTAAATTCACAAATTTTAATCAGTCTAAAATATGTAAAATAGAAAAATTATGTGAAAATTTTATGATTGTAATATTTTTTCATTTTTCATTAACAAAGAAATTTAGTTTAGATATAATAGTTTGAATAGTTTTAATTTCACAAAAAACTATCTATATTTTATGTTTTTTTACTTTTAAACATGCGTGCCCAATGATGCAATAAAATGGAGGATAAACTTCTTATTATAAATGATAAATACCATCTATGATTATGAACAAAGCTGAGTTAAAGTTATAATACTACTATTTAATACATGTTATAAACAACACATGATTATTTGATAATCTAAACATGAAATGCAAGTCGTTCTTTTTTCAATAATTAAAAATATTTCATTTTATTGCATCATTGGGCACGCATGTTTTAACTAGCCCATGAAAATGAAGCGGCTAGTTATCCTTCACTTTAAGTTTATTATCTCTCACTTTAGCATAATGCTCCCATGGTGTGCATTACTTCTCCACCTTTTCCTGTCATGTGAAAGCTATATACCGCGTCTGATTAGTCTATAGTGAGGGATAACTAACAACTCCATTATAATAACATCTTATTTAATAATTTTCATTAGTTGTATATATGTCACAAAATTTGATGAGAGATATATGTATAAGATTTTCAATATATAATAACAAATACAATTATTTTAATCCTTCATAAAATTGACTTTTATATCTAAAAATCTTACCAATCAATGTTAATCTTGGATGTCTAGATTATTATATGGATAAGTTGTTATTCTTTACAGTTTTAAAACAAAAAGTTATTTGATTTTTCAAAAAATTATTTTTTATATTGATTATTTAAAGGTTATTTTATTATAAAAAATAATCATTATTATTATTAAAAAATACCTCATGCGACGATAGGTGCATCTTGAGCAGATAGCATGTTAATAATAATTTTTTTTATATATATTTTATGAATACATTTAAATATTTATCTCATAATTTTAGTAAAATAAATATTGATATTAATTCTTATGTTTAAAAATAAGACCAAATTTGAAATATTTTCAATTCATGAATTCAAGAATATACTGAAACTAGAGGCTTTGTAAAATGATAATTAGCTTTCCTGAAATGGAACAAGTGACCAAGCAAGATTGAAACCATTTCTCTCATTACACCTGCAGATTTTGTGCAACCCATGCATCAAATTGTCAGTATCGGAGGTCTATGGTGCAAGATGAGTTAGAATTTTTCTCTTGTCCCTTGGTGTGCCAAATGTGCGACTCGGGTTACCACTAAGCAACGCAGGGGCAAGGTCTTTCTGTGGTTGAGGCACCACTCACTCGGACTCATGCGTCGATGGAAACCGGAGCTTCGCGTGTATCTACTCCAACATGCGGGAATCAGGTCCTACAGGTGCAAATCCAACTTCCACTTGTTGGACCTCAATTTCATTCCAGAAGAGGACTGCCCCGGGAATCAGGTCCTACAGGTGCAAATCCAACTTCCACTTGTTGGACCTCAATTTCATTCCAGAAGAGGACTGCCCCCCGCATCTAGACAGGGAAAAACGTCCTATTTGCAGTCCCCAAATCCGAGCGAAATGCGAGTCTTCCCCGAGGCTCAAAGGGCATGCCGCCTTCAATTCTAGAGCTCTCCAAGCCTTTGGTTTCGTCTCAGAAGTGGACAGTGCCGCGTACATACACGGGGCAATTCCACATTTTCAGACCCCCTGACGGAGAGAAATCGGGGCATCCCCCCTGAGCAAAACTACAATTAGAGGTCCGTGTTGTCAAGCTCTACCGCAATCAAATCCCAAAACGAACGGGCTTTGGCCGTTGTTGTAGGAAGTCGATCCAACTTGGTGCATCTGATCTTCGAGAGTATTGACTCAATGTATTATTAGACCCGATCACCCCTGTCTCGATCACCTACTCCCTACAGTTGGAGTCCCGCGCCTGGAGAGCGGAGACACCTCGCCGTGGATAAATACGATCCATTGGTTTTCTTCCGATCGAGCGTGGCGATAGGCTCACACCGCACCTGATCCACTGTAATAAACCAATGGAAGTGAATCCAAAGCTCGGGTGAAACTATCCCGAAACGGATATAAATACAATACTAACCGTAAGAGCTATATTTGTAGCGGCAATCTGCGGTTGCTGCAGATTACTTCGGGTTTCGACACCGATTTAGCACTGCTGCGCTGGTTCTAGCTGACTCGATATCGAAGAGCGGTGCGTCGAGGCGGTGCGCTGCATCGGATGTGAAGATCTTTTTACCTCTCTTCCGTGTTAAAAAAGTCAACCTCCCACTGGCCAGCTAAATTAATGTCCACCTCTGAGATTAGTCGGGATATTTCAAGTCAACATCGAGGCTTTCTCACGGCGCTAAATTGGCTAAGCGCTGAACCTCAACAGGCTCCAGCCCGCTCCCGTTCGGTCCGGAAGCCAAACCTAATCGACGCCGATAGATATCTGAAGGTGTGGACGATCATCTGCATGAGTTATTGGTATCCATCAGTCCACAGCCTGTACGGAAGATGAATTACTCCCGCTTTTAGAAAAAATTGCGACAAATATCTTCGAGGGTAGTTCCGGCCTGGAATCTAAACAACGATGTTAAAATGATCTCTGCATATATTTACGATAATACACTTGTAAATTCGAGACCAATATAACGCAAATTCTTCTCGTATGACTGTTCATGTTTTAGGTATTGCAGATATTCAAAAAAATCTAGATTATGACCAATTTTTTTTCAAAGTACCATATCCAGTATATCACTCATATCTGTGAAGAGTCTGGATTCTTTGGATAAAGATTCCAAGTGATATATCAATCAAATAATGAAACCGAATCCAAAATTTATTACCTATGGGTATTCAGTATCAAGTTGTATACTGAAAAATATTATTTTGACTATTCACTTCCTGACATTTGAAACATTTTTTAAAGACAAACACTAAGAAATCAAAGATTGTGGTTATCAAATAAAGCCTCCAATTCGCTATTCTCCTCTTGGTTTTGTCATTTCTGCAAAGATTATTATGTTTAATCTGTATTTATGTCATTTTGGAATCGTAGTTATGTTTGTGATATGTTTACATATATGTTAACCTCCAATTTTGGAGTTATCACACTTACAGATGTTGGTAGATAGGTGTCACTCACCTACATTATATGCACGGATCTTGCTCCTTGAATCTGGCTAATATTTTGGACACTGACCATGAGTGAAATATGATATCCCTCAGATCTCTGTTTGATATAAATAGATTAACTACATAATTGCAGTAAATCATTCCGAGTTCTTTGTCAAACGACTACACGTCTCGCTACCTTTGATGTGTCTGCTTCCACATAAGAACATACTTCGATTTTATTTTAGGCCGTGACACCGGGAAGATTCATATTTGCCACGCTCCAGCTAGAATGGTTATGATTTCGGTGAATATGTCATGTATAGATTACAAAACCCTGTTTCAGACAGTGAGTGCACAAGAGAACTCCCCCTCCACTTATTAAAAAAGCGGGAAACCTTAATTTTGGATAATCGAAGAGGCTAATGCAAACTCGTTTCAGCAACACGCAAGAGTTCCTGAGCTCTGTTTCACATTTGCTAAGCTCCAGTTAGGGTTGTTGTGATTTCGGTGAATATGTCATGTATAGATTAGAAAAACATGTTTCAGATAGTGAGTGCATAGGAGAACTCTGCCCTACACTTATCTTAAAAAGCTGGAAACCTTAATTTTGGATCATGGAAGAGTCTA
Organism: Marchantia polymorpha subsp. ruderalis; assembly: GCA_037833965.1. Taxonomy (NCBI): domain Eukaryota; kingdom Viridiplantae; phylum Streptophyta; class Marchantiopsida; order Marchantiales; family Marchantiaceae; genus Marchantia; species Marchantia polymorpha. The sequence goes on from AP031357.1 coordinate 5,330,799, forward strand.
GTGGAGTGCAAACTCATTTCGGCAACGTACAAGAGTTCTTAACCTCTGTTTCAAGCAGATCCAGCTCACTGGCCCTAATCTCAAGTGATTGGGTATAAACGCTCGATCTGGTCCTCTTTGAACCAGAGGAGTTGTTATCAGGATCGAGATCCCACACAGCTTGGGCACGGCAACTAGTCCAGGTAACAAAGTGTTTAACGAAGATAATACAACCCGTCGCCATCACTGCAAAAAAATACTTTTGATATAAAGTACTTCATAGTAGCTACGTCGTCGTCGATGGGTGGGCGGGAGTACAGAGACATATAGACAACAGGACAGTGGATATGGTGTGCTAATCCTGGGGTGGAAGAGATATCGGATGGGGATGCTGGACTCTGAGCCAACGAATCGCAGCTTTGTCCGACATTGGTATGGGTGTAGCGATGGATGGTCTTCCCAAGCTTTTTGCTAGATTACTTGGCGCCCGGTTGTATAGCGATGGGCGAGATACGTCAAGTAGCGGGCGATGGGGACAGCTGAGGGGCTTCCGGACCAGAAGATTGGCTAGCGGAGATGGATCGCCGGCCTTTATTTTGTTTACTTTTCCTCCGAGCCTGGGAGGTGGGAGCCTAAAAGGTGCCGGGTGCTGCAAAACCCTCGATCGCTGCTGTTTGGGACATCTATTTGGGCAAGCAGCGTGTGCCATGCTCACTCCACGCAGACGACTATGTAAGAACACGAGAAACTTAGAGGAGAGGAAACAAAAGAGTCGAGGAAAACATCCAAGAATCTAGCGGACATGGAATCTCCGGCGCCGATCCCATCCATGACGGGAGGGAATGTCATTTTAGGTCTCGAAGAAAAAGAAATTCCATGCAGAAATTCATTAAAAACCATAAATGGCAATATATTTTATAATCATCAGTCACGGCGAAAGACGACGACCATTATTCCGGGAGGAAGATGCGGTTCAAATTGGAACTAATAAAAGATGGAGGTGATCGATCATCATCGATCCAGATTCACTCAATGGTGATCGATCAAGATTGCATTCGAGTTATGGCTGTGGATAACTCGCACTCGCTGTGATCGGCCAATAAAAAGTGAATTTGCGCTTGGATCTTATAAATGCTTCTTGGCCCAACAACCCGACATGAGACAGCACGGCCACACCTTTCTCATCTATGTTCGGCTGACTCGCTGTCTCCGTTTAGGTCAATGGGTCCTACCACCTGCGAAGACCCTTGCCTCCATCAGCATTTCGGTGGATTATAAATGTGGTCGGATGAACTTATCATGGAATTTCTCTAATTTCTCAGAATTTTGACCGTCTTTCAGAGCGAGCCCAAGTGCGAGTTACCGGAGAGTTACCGGAGAGTTACCGGGAAAGGTCATAGGTTCTCAACTTTAGAGCCAGACAGTGCGAGCTCCGGATCATTGCTCATTTGTATTTTTCGGGATAGCGCTAGGTTTCTGGCTCTTTTCTCATGTTTCATACTTTCAACCTTTTCTACTGGGTGAAAGCAGATTTCCTACCCGTGGTCAACTTGGGAAGTTGCTTGTTTCTTCTTGTGCGAGGATGCGATCAAGAGAATTGGCGACAAACTTGATCATTTTCGAGAGGACAGGCATGTACTTCGTATCAGAAAGTCATCCAAAAGGCATTCCAGATCTGCAGTTCACAGCCAAACAGATGGAACGCTCATCATATAATTCATATATCTTACAGTTTGTATGATTACCAAGTTGACTTTGGCGTAGTAACTTGATGTATATTCAAGTGTATTATATCCCTGCCCACCCTTCCGAGTCATTCATTCTTGCGTACTATAGCAAAATCCGCAACTTCCATACAACCATGGACGGACAGCTCTCAATCTTCTATGTTATCTGTTGCACAGTGGTCTCGAGTATCTTCGTTGCTCACCTGCTGATGGACTCTCGTTCAAAAGTGTGTGCTCCTTGTTGTACTTTGCTCGCTGGGCAATGAATTTCAGGAGAGTATAACAAAGACTTTGTCTCCGCACTCTGCAACAGAATGTATAATTTGTAAGCGATATGCTTCATCACAAAGTCTCTCCCTCGGTGTCACAACCGTATGGAATTATATTTTGATCTATCCTACTAAAATGGAAAAATATAGCACATTCTGTACGTCACAATTGGAAGTAACATATTCAGGGGATGGACCTTCTTACACCACCCAATTGTGAGTTTATACAACCCATGGCCTTCAGTAGTTGGCAGTAGTTCACAGACTGCATTTCAAGTATTGGGACAACTTTTTCTCTTCATCACTTTCATAACATCTCCATATCAATTAAATAAATCAAAAGTAGATCATCAAAAACTTCGACCTTTCTAACAAATATTTTTTCAAGATGCTGTACTCTATACGGTAATTATATAAATCCAAAAAAATAAATGTAATAAAAATTCTTATTTGGTTCATATGTATATACCTTGCTCTGTAAAATAAAACAGGGTAACTTACTTTGTTGCGGTATTCCGAGTACCATGCCTTTAAGATGTGTTCTTCAGTTCATCACCCAATGATTATCAACCAATATGATATGATGAGGTGAAGTTTATAAGTGCAAGTCACTGTAGATTGCGCTAAGATAAGAAGGTGTGTTTGGGCACGCAGAAGATAGAAGACATTTGGCTTCTGTTTACATTGGATCTTCTTAATCTCATGCCATATAGTAGATTGTAAGTTCAATAACAGTTCCAGCTCTTATTTAACCTTTATGAAATAGATCATGTGTGATTTCTAAGTTTTTTTTGTAGTCAAGTTTCTTTAAGCACTTAAAAATTCAAACGTGTCAATTCTTTCGATGAAAAGCCAACTACATAATATACACACAACTACTCAGTGATGCAAAAAAAAGTGATAAAACATTGATCTCAACACTGGATTATACATACTTTTGTTACATGTAATAGATTCATATTTGATTTATTGATTCATATTCCTAAACTATTGTAATAATTTTTCACATCAATCATGTGAAGCAAAAGATGTATTTTATTCTATCCACTTTACGCATTTGCGTGTAATTATCGCATACATTAATCGATGTTCTTAGAGGTCTTTCTTAAAATTTTCAAGAATGTAGAAGAGACACAAATAAGCTTCAGGAAAATGTCTTCTAAAATGGATCAATCGGGTATTTTGAAAATGTTCAAAATCACATGCAAAATCGTAATAAACTCAAGCGAATGAGTTTTATTAGATTTCAAATTTTTTTTAACTTTCAAAAAGTTCAATATTTCCAGCTGTGTATGTGACATGCAATAGTTAATAGAATTGTGTTAACTCAACACATTATAAGAATTACTGCTAAGTTGAATTGAACTGAAATGAAGTGATTGAAATCTGAATGTTTCGTCTAGTAAATAAAAAAAGTGGACGAGTTTGCAAGGTCTTTAGTCCTGTTTTCGATACATTCATGAAAAACATTATGATTCTTTTCCAACACAATTCTTGAATATAGTTGGAGTCATAGTAAAACGTCAACTCGATATTAATAACTTATATATGAGATGTATCTCATGTTTTGCATCAGCAAGAAACCCGCAATTATCAATGAGATCCATAATTAAATAACTTTTGACCTGGGTATATTATATCATATAAATAGGATATATGGTTTCATTTTCTATAAAAAGGAAAGAATGTACAAATGGAACATCACTATTTAATAGAACGGTCACAAATTAAAACCATGCCATAATTTATAATATTCGCTAAGCCATTAGCAGGCTCAAACTTGGCTTGGGATCATAAACTGTTTTATTTAATCATGAAATGCAGCCACAACTTGTGTGTGTGTGAAAAAAATTTAATACTGTACATTGTAGAATGTTCTTGACGTGGAGCTGGTGGTAGAGTGATTGTGAGGCAGTAGATTTTTAACGATACAATTGCAGATGCTCTATATAAATAATAATTTTGTCCGAGAATATAGATCTATCTGCTTATATGCTGAAAAGAGTGTGTTCATGAGAAAAATAGAAGTTCATCGTGATCTCATCAAGAGCATGTTGAGAGCCGTGTATTACAGAATTTCTAATATCCCAACAAGAGCATGTTGAGAGGCTTGCATCATAGTAGTTCCGTTACGGAAAAGTATTCGTTATTGTGTGGCACATTTATATTTTTCAATGTATGACTCGTTTACTTAGGTGGTCACAAGAAGACAATTATTAATTTAACATCTGGACTGGTTCGATTAGCTTGCTCATGAATCATCTTCCGATATCACAACACCACGAATAAGTTGATCTTGAAGCTGTGGTTTGGACTGTCGATAAACGATGCTTACTCGGAACACGTTCATTGTCTAATGATTGGACTAATGCACTTTTTGGATTCCACCAACTAATTCTATCGTTTATGGAAATAAACAAAGAGTTTTTTGGCAGGACAATGGTTTTTTAAACAATTTTTGTAGAGTGCATCTATATTTGACCTTGTTGCCGAACATGACTTACACTTTCAATGGCTTACAATTCTTATCCCTTGACAAAGATCATTATAAAATGTCTGTCCCGAAAGTGTCTGGAACGTTTAGAGAATATTCACGTCTCGGTTTCAATTTCTCCCTAGGTTATGAAGCAAATGATTGAAAAATTTGGAATGATTCCGATGACTTTGCTTCTCTGTGTCACTGCAGCCTTGTACCTCCTGGTCAAAATTTTATACCTCGACAGCATATGGAGAGCAAAATTACCTCGACAAAGCAAGCACGATTCTCGAGCCACCACAAGATGAATGATGTGATGAAGCTCCTTCCATTCCTGTGCTCTATATAGAAAAAAGATGTTGGATCAAAAGTTGCAGCCATATCGGAGCCTCCACCGCAGGCACCAGCTTCTTAAAGGGGAAGATGGCACGGAAGAAACAAAGCAAAATGAGGCGGAGGACTGGATGGGACTGAATGGAGGGATGTCACGGAGAGGGATGAATATTGACCGCCTTTGTTCCTCTCTTTCCATGTCTGTTGCAGTACCGGATGTACAGGCGGTAGTGGCGTTCCAATCTCAAAAGACATAACAATAGGATATATGGGGGAAGTACAACCTAACCAGATAGAACAGGACCTGGTCTCCCCAAACTTTCTCTCGCCCTGGGGGCCTGACTTTGATCTTGTTCTTTCTGATGTTCCTGCTGTACTTCGAACATCACTACTTCTGCTAGAGAAGATCGAAACTCCCGAAAAGTACAATCTATCGAACAGGGGCGAGCGAGGGCTTGCGATCCGAAGACTAGCGTGGTGTAGACTATGGACGTGACGACATTAAATTGAGGGCTCGCTCTACCGTCAGCGGCATGCTGCTGCTGCGGCTGCGGCTGCCGCTGCTGCCGCTTCTGGTGCAGCAGAAAGGAGAGGGACTCGCCGAGAGAGGGACAGACTCGGAGAAAGAAAAGAGAGGCGGAGAGCGAGCGGAGAGGAGTAAATAATTTTAATCGATAATAATCACGCAGAAATGATGGGATCCGGGGTGATGGAGATGTGATGCGCGACGTCCCCGATCGCAAGGAGATCGCGCTTTCCGAACTCGAGTTCGTTCGCGCTGTCGTACACCGTCGGATCGCGCCAATGGGAAAATGCGAGGCCCACTATAAATATTTCGATCTATTTCGGAGATATGAATCGTTCGCCGATCACTGGTCGAGCCGGCGACTCGATCTGGACCCGATCGCCGAGTGCGACAAGCGCACACAGGGCGCCCTCCGCGCCCTCCAAGGTCCACCTCCCCTGAGTGGATGTGTCCCCAGGCTCCAAACATATAACATTTACCTCCACGTGTGCCGGTGCGCGGCCTTAACACTTACCCGTCACCGCGAAAGCGCCCCTCGCGATCCGGAGTGTACTTTTCGAGTGATCCTGATCGATGGAGGCCAAAAGCCGAGATCGCCAGTCACCCGCGTTCCGTTCAATTTAGGGCGTGCTGCGGGCAGCGGCCAATGGCGGGCCTCGGGACGTACGCAGGGCAGCCAGTGTTGGGATAAGCAGCGCAGAAGAAGTCGCACTGCGCAGGGGCAGGCATGGGGGAGACGGGGGGGGGGCCTCCAGCGGTGTGGGAGGCAGCCGGTGAGCGACGGACGGCCCGGCCCGGGAAAGGCAGCGGGCTCCCGGTGCAGAGGACCTCCGAGCCTGGAGGCGTCCGTCGGAGGAGCGGCGCCTCGGCAGCGCCGGAGGGAGGCACGAAGGAGGCGCGGAGCGAAAGGCTGAGGAGAAGCCATGACAGCCGCCGACCGAGACTCGTACCGCTACCGGACTAAAAATGAGATCGGGGGTGGTGGCCTGAAAAGGGGCGCCGCCATCTGCCGGTCGACGTGGTTGCCTGTGGGAAGAGCTAGGGCTGTTCCGTCCAACACTCTGTAGAACCACTCATCGAGCCCCGGTCGGCCTGGATAACAGCCCACGTAAGGTGGACTCGCAGCCCGTCCGATGTGGCCCCGGATTATATATCGACGGCGCTCGGCGCTCCCCACCTCGCTCTTACTGGTCCACGATCCCCATCGACGGTCGGATCCCCGTTCCCCCCTCGATCCGAAGGCCTGCGTGCGCCGCCGTCATGGAGTTTCTCCCGCTTGCGCTAATCTATCGTCTCAGCCTCTAGCCCCCCCCCCCTCCCTGCCTCGCCCGCTCGCCCGCTCCCCTCGGCGCTCTCGCTTTCGTTCGTTCGCTCGTTTTCGGTCTCTCGTCTGCCTCTCTGTCTCTCTGTCTGTCTGGCTGTCTGTCGTTTCCCCACTACGATCGTCGTTCGTCGCGGTCCTGGGGCTGCTCTGTCCGGTCCGCGATCGAGTATGCGATAGTGCAAGTGTGCTTGTTGCCGCATCCGACTCTTTCGGCGCGACTGATCCCATCCAGTCCCATCCGCCACCGCCTCTCAACCTTTCAAAGCCCTTCAGCCTCATCGCCTCCTGCACTGCACTGCCTAAAGCCTCCGCGCGTCGCCCCTCAGCAGATCCTTCCTTCCTTCTCTCCCTCCAGTCTTCCGTCCTTCCCTCCCCTCGCTCCCTCGAGGTGCCGTTGTCTTGCACAACCATATCCAGGTCTGCGACCGCCCTCAGTAGTACACAATATTTACGCGCACTTGCCCTTCGCCTCCGACTCCGACTCCTACACCGCAGCATCTGTCACTCCCGCTGCCGCGGCTGGTATCCCTCGCCTTGGGTCTGTCACCTAGCCAGGGCTCTCACCGCTCGCTCTCGTCTCGTTTCGTATCGTCTCGCCTTCCCCCTCCCTCCCCCCTTCGCTCTTGGTGCCAGCTGCTCGAGGTCTCCCTCGCGGCAGCTCTGTGTCTAGTCCTCTCTTTCCGCGCAGTAGTTGGTGCTTGGAGAGGCTATACTGCCCGTGAATCGTGCACCGCACTTCCAGTTCTGCAGATTTCGCTTCCAACTGCTGATCGCCCCGAGTCTTTGTCAATGCAATTCGCGGAAAACAGGGTTACCTTCAGCGACGCACCGCCTCTGGGAAATACGTCGCGTTCGTGCCTTCCGTGACCCCGCGAGGCCGAGGGCAGTGTGAAGGGTGAAGAGGGAAGAGAATTTGCGCGCGAGAGCTCCTCATGTCTCGATACCCGCCAGCGACGCTGAGTTTTTGTATTTCGTGCCATCATCTCCTATAAAACAGGTTGGACGGGTGTGAATTGCGAAATTGAGACAAGCGAGGTTCCAGGCGCCTCACGCGAGGAGGGTCAGCGGCGCGCGTGAAGTTCAAGCTTCGAGCTGGGCAGGCTAATCATGTTGCAAGCCCCATGCTATCCCTCGCCGCTCGTTTATGGACAGAGTCACTATAAGAAGTTCTGGCTTCGACAAACTGAAACCGAGGACGAGACAGCGGTCGCGCCACAGCATGTAGCAAACTGTTCTCAGAAATTTTCCACGTTGTCTTCCAGTTTCAGTGCAATGGCTGGTGCACCATCTCAGACTCAGAACCAGGCGGGTTCTTCAAAGGCAGGGACACCCGCCCCGAGTGCGAATGCCAGCCTCGCGGCCTGTGCGAAGTCTTACAATGATCCCCGGGCCTTGGCTTTAGCTCTCGAGCCAAGTCGGAGCACGAACAAGGTTGTGTCGGAATATGATCTCAATCAGTACGAGGACAGTTCGGAACCTGGGGCTGTTGACTGTACGCTTTCTTTAGGAACAGTGAAGCGGGAGAGGGCGGAAGCCGCGGTTCCTACAGGAGTCTCTCGTTCGGGCTCACCGGCGTTTGGCGAGGTCGCCCACCCTTACTACAACCCACAGGCCGCCTGGGGCGCAGGATGTCCGTCGGAGCCACAAATTCTATTCAACAATCGCAATTTCCCGTCTGACTGCACCCGAGACCTCTACCCCCAGGTATTTAATTCTCGCTCTCTTACTCGCTGACGACATGTAGAATTGATGCCCGTTTGCCCGTCAACATTGATTAAAGTTTCTTCAGCTCCTATGTTTGGGCTACGACGCTTCTCCCGAGCATGCTCTTGCGGACACTGTTCCTACCGAGTAGTATCTTTCTCGTAAAGAAGGGTCTTTTTGTAATGATGATTAAATGCGAAATAGAATTCGCTCCCGGTTTTGTATAGGTCTTGTGTGCTTTACGTGAGTCTTTCTCATGGGGGTAGCCCGTGAAAAGGTCCAAAGGCCTCTTCTGAAGGAGTATTGATGATGTACTGACAAGCGTTCGCTTTCGATCTTTTTGCAGACGACGGTCCCTGCCCGCCAGAGTCGATTGGCTTCTGGAAGCCAAAATCATCTGTATGCCGGTTCCGTAGGATCGACGATCGAAGGCACCAAAATTTCAGGTTTTCCACGACCTAAAAAGTCCCCACTCTTTGTGGGCGTGGAGAAGGGTGGTGCTGCTGTACTTACAGCTGAAAATTGCGCCCAGGACTCTTACCGGAACCTAGCTCCTTCGGCAATCGGTTTCTGTCGCACGACCTCATGGATACCTTCACTGGCCAGTCCCGAAGCGGGAACTTTGGAAGCGAACAAGTACTGTGAGGCCCCTTCAGCCTTCAACACCGGAGCTATTGCCTCGCCTATCAGCGGTCAGTCCGTCAATGGAGAGGATGGTCGTTTCCCTCAAAGGTCCACCCTTCTGGACCTGGGAGGAAACGGAGCTACTTCTTCGAAAAACACTCCTCGGATGTGTGCCCATTGCAGCACGACGAAAACGCCGCTCTGGAGAAACGGACCCGATGGCCCGAAGGTACTAAATTGAACTTCATTCATAATTGCCCTATAATGGTACCTGATCACTCGCCTACTGATTGACTTGTGAACCTGGAATTGTGATTTGGTGCTAACTTTTATGTTCTACTGCATGCAGTCTCTGTGCAATGCGTGTGGCATACGGCACAAGAAGCTAGGAAAAAAGAATCCTAGCAACGGCAGCTCCTCCGAGCCTGGATCGTCTCTTCCCGCCAGTCCCCAGTCTGTGAAGTTCAGCCCTTCCAAGGCGCTGAAGAGAAAAAAGAACGCGCAACCGATGCTCGGAATTTCGAAGCAGAGCTGGGCCCCGGAGGAAGGAGCAAGGCGCAATATTCAAGTTGAACCGTCGGCGCAGCCGTGGAAAAGAAATAGGTCTTCGGCGACGAGACTCGAGTTGACTGAAAGCATGCGCGTCGACACTACGACCACCGAGACAAGTGGTAGCGAGGCGGACGAGAACGAAACCGGAGGCAGCAGCGGGAACAGCTGCCTCACCTGGCAGCACCAGCTCTTGAACAACGTGATCACTGAGGTTCCATCCTCATCTTCAGTGTTTCCAGTCGTGGATCCATCAGAGCGATCGGTCGACGATTTCATGAAAACTTCTGACGCCGCTCCTACGACCTCGGAGAGCCAGCAAAAGAGGGACAGTTCAAGAGCACCTGTGGTCAACGCGGAAGACACAGGGTCAATAAATGCTGAAGAGGCGGCGATGTGTTTGATGAAGATGTCGAGTGGTTTCGGCTCTCACGGCTTCGCCCCAAGGCTCATGTGAGCCAAGCGATGAAGAAGCTCCCTGAGATCGAGCCACTAGCGTCACGACATATTGTCGATGATCGCAGTGTGACGCATGGATTCTCTCTCTGAGATGAATAGGCATCGAGACTTTTTGTCGACGATCGCCATGTGATCCATGAGTCTTTTCTCTTCGGAATTCCTGACATTGGGATTCGGACAGTGCCCTCAGAGCACGCCTGTCGCGAGATGTCTTTGTCCAGCCTCGAATCGTATTCTACTCTGATTCGTTTAAAATTATTGGGACTGCCTGATAGAATTCTGCCTTACCTTCGAATGGCTTTGATCAATATTCCGATTAGATAGATGCGATAGCTTTGTCGTATGTACATATGCGTGTGTGAGTTTGAGCTTCATCACATGGGCAGATCAACTAGGTCAAGTAGCTCTAAATAGTCGCAGAAAGTTGAGTTCGAGGTAGCGAGGTGATTCACAAGAAGTGGCAAAGTGCATAAGTTGCACCATGGGACGAAGCCAGCCACAGCTGCGCCTTGGGTACAAAGTATACCCCTTCTTCCTCTAGTGAGGGTTAGCTAGCTAGCGCACAATAAAACCTGCCCATTTGACCTTCTTAAAATGACGGCTGAAAAGACGAGAAGTGTCTGCCGGGTAGCACATTGAGTAGAATCGTAGTAGTAGTGAGTTGATCCAAAGCACGGTTTAACAATTGAAGCCTTTGTTCTCTTGAGTCCATGTCTTGAAGTAAAGATTGTGATATTTTGACAAAATCGTCTGGGTATCTGCGATGGCCGATCAAAGTCTCCTACTTTGCTTTGACTCGTGCTGATTCTGAACATGGGGATATGATTTTTGAGCTTCGATATTTTTGAGAACGTACAACGGAAGTTAAAATATTGGAAGATTCTCTACATGTTATGAAATACGGCATGAAGGATATAAACGTAATGCTTCGTATTTAAAGTAAGTCGTTTGCCCATGCAGAGAAGATGCTCCAAGCCCTAAACCCATGCTCAATGAAGGTTCAAAGTGACGTAAACTGCGACTGGTGAGAATTTAAATTGACACTTGTCTGGGATGAGATGAGTCAAACTACCAGGCAATTCGCTTCTGTTCCACATGTTCTGGCTATATATCCTTACATCATCCTCGTGAACAGTAACGGCAAGCTCATATTACTGAGAATATGTCGGAGAAAGACCAGTCCATTGTATCCATATCCGATATCCCTTATAGAGGCGATAATATATACTGAAACAACATTTCTTCATTGGAACAAGCCGAACCCATGATTAAATCCTAAAATACTCTTCAACATACATGTTGAAGAGTACTTTAGAATGAAAATCATAAATGCACATCGTACTAGCCCCTTAACGATACTATACTCAGCAGCCAGTCCGAAATCTTTTCCCTGAAAAAACATTACTCAAATTGTTATTCTGGGCCTGGAGCAGCTTATTTGAGAAACAGCTCTCAAGGTTCTCTGGTCACTAGAACGTTTGAGCCGGGTCAAAAAGATTGGTTTTCATTCTCATAGGTGATCGTCTGCACGTTGGTAGAGGGGTGCGAGCGAAATGTCGGGACGCCCTGAAAAGGGGCGAAGTCACACACTTACACATTCATGCACGTGGAAAAACTTTTCCAGTGTGTTGTGCAGATGGATTCCGTGGGGCATGACGAGAGCAGGACAGAAATGAAGGAGCGTCCAATATCAGAGAGGATTGCCTCAACCTCCTCCTGCAATCCTCACTACATTTCTTCTCTCTTACAAACGCTCTTAAAAGTGAATGAATTCTAAACAACAACAGTAGGTCATAGAAAACAATACTGACCAATTAGTTCTTCCATAGAACCAACTTGTCTTCATTGCTTATTTAACTAGGACATGAGATTCAATATCCGAAATTGGGTTAGCAGTTTTATATAAGTAAGATGAAGATCATTATACCGTACCATTTTGAGCAGCAATAAAGTTGTTCAAAAGAACAAGTGAAACAAAAGACATTAGTTTGGCAATGGTAATGATACAGAATGACACATACGTGAATGACAATCTTTTAAGAGACTTAACCGTAAGGAGTTATTACAAAAGCCAAAATACTACACAACAAATAATACAACGCAAAATCTCAGAACACTTTCTCTACTCGGGTATTTGCTATGTTGCTCGTTTTTATGTGGTTACAAAAAGATCAATACATGCATTTTACTATTTTCTTTCCCACAAATCAGTGATATGGCTTAAGAGACTGAATGATTGCTACGATACATTCATGTGGATTTACTTAATACTACAAATCAGAATCTAGGAATCACTCCTCGTGGTTATTCTGCTCAGCACCTGAAGAGCAACATGATGCAGGTTAGAAAAGGGAGTTACACAGGCCCATTGAAGGCAGAAAACATAAATCCTGTGGGAGCAAAGAAGCCATAAACGTACTAAATTATGCAACTGAATGCTAGATAGTAAAATTGTTATTACAATCGTATTAAATTATAGTGAAATGTTCAGCTGAACGAACTTGTATCTACCTTGCACATTTCAGGTGGTTTGGTAGGCGGTTTGGAAGGTGCATTGTCAACTATGATAGATGACATAGTGCGACATGAAGGCATCGTAAATCAGTTGCACAAAGTTTTGTATACATAATAATTATTTATTATATTACTATAATCAGCATAAGTTACTTTTTAGTTTAAACCTTGTTATAATTACACAAAATGATGATTTGCATAAGGATTGTTCAGTTCTAAATTTAAAATTTCATTAATTTAGAATAAAATCTAAAATGCTTCTATATAAAATCTCGAAGATGCTACAATTATGTAGTTTTCATTAGTTACCTAGTTGTGCTCAAGCAAGAACATATACTTCAAATACAGTACTAATGGTATGTCTACTGCATTTTGCTGTGTCACAAGAATACTTAGAGCAAGATGTAAAATTTGTAAAGGGAACTTTGTTCGTTCATTTAAGTTGAACTCTTAAAAGCATGATATGATGAAGCTCAAATTACATTTTTTGATAATTTTGTTGCCTAGACACTTCATTCATACTTAAAACACCAATTTCTTTTTTTTTTTAGCAGAAATTCATGAGTTGATACCATATAATCTAAGTTTTTCTAGAAAAAATCAATATTGATTTTTTTTATCATAAGTTAATTTTCTCTTTTTGATATCATTTAAATTATTGAAGTACCTACTTCAAATTTAAAGGATCTACCAATGAAAACTAATCATGAATTTCAGTAAAAGGAATATGAGTAGACTAAGTTCTTGATAAAATATTGAATTTTACATAAAATCTGATTTTTTTGTTGTACAATAATTTCTCGATCCATTTCATCTTGAATGCATGTAATGAATTATATATTTTAAATGTATCATCAAAATTTGAATCAAGAAAATAAAAATTTCATTCTTTTCCATATATTTTACAATACTACTTATGGTATTTATTGAAACATAGAGGTTTTTTAAAAAAAAATTGTTAAAAGCTTCGTTGATTTAGAGTCATTTCGTCAGAAGCAGAGGAAAATGTTGTTGAGTAATGATATTAAAAATAGTAAATGCATGTTAGATATTGTGTTTTGTCTTGTATATAATAATCTTAAACATTCACGAGTAGGGAGTGATCAGTTTATAGCATATCAAGAATATTGACATCTGTATGAGTTTGTTCATCTATGTAGATTATATATTTTAAAGTGACTATAGTTATCATTTGAAAAGTTCTCTGGCATCGCAGCCAAGTGATGGGGGAATAATATAAGATCGTGAATAGATTACTAAAGAATTTAGCTGAATGGCAATCATCTTATACGCCACAAGCACTGGCACACAGCGCGTCTTTATAAAATGCAATACGAGAGAAAGTAGAAGATAATGAATTCACGTGGTTGTGACTGCATCCATTTCCCTTGAACCAAGAGAACGACCAAAAAACCCTGCCGCAAAACCTCCAATCAACGGTAAAATGAATATAAGTAAATACATAAGTACTGTTTTTTATGTGCTTGAATTCGACTTGGCGGAAGGCATTTTGATTGATCAACGGGAAAAGGACCTATTCTATGTACGATCTACTTTTAATCTTCGGATTAGATTCAGGCAACCTCATGGGTGGGCCAATTGCTTTTATTCTTTGTAGTCTCTTGCTCATCATAAGCTTCTCTTATGTATTCTCTTTGCTTCAATTTATCATAACAGTGTTCTCTGGAACTGTGTAAAGTGTTTTACTGATAGAAAGCTTGATTACTATCAAAATTTTGGAATTATTATACTTATCCTGATGTTTTCAGAAAAGAATTCATTTGTATGTAATATTTTCATATTTGTAGGGCTGGTCTCAATTTGTTCATAGGAGTTTATTTCCCTTTATTGGTTATCTTACGGCCCTGTTTGACACTGCCCGGCCAGCGATATAGTTTTGAATGAAATTACTAGTATATCCACTTTTCACTTATGTCATAAATAATTGCGGATCCGGCTTAACGATTTAGGTACTGCGAGCATGCACATATGCTTTTTGTTTGCCCAAGCTGTTCGCTTTTTCAAATTTTAATTTTCAAGAATGACAACACAATAAAATTTGACTTGTACGAAACTATAATGCATCTTGATGTATATATATCAAGTGAACATTCTAATACATATGTCAGATTAAATGTTAATAACTACTTCATAATATGTATGTTAAAGTAAAAAATTAAATGCCATATGATTTTAATACAAAGTATGAGTATCTAGAACATGCAGGTGAAAATGAAAACTCACATATATAAGTTTGATGATGACTTAAAATACGCAGGATGATGAAATTATCAATGAACTCGAAGCAAATTTTTAACAAGTCAACAAAGTAACAACATAGAGTTATACTCTTTTGAACTTCTCACACTTGAATAGAATTGGTTTAGTATTAATCACTTTCTAAAGGTAAATTGCTTTAATTCATAAGATCATCACTTGGATGATTTGCAAGAGAACAATGTTTTGACAAACACAATTTATTTTATCCATGTAAGTCTTTAGTTTTATCAAATCAAAGTAATTGACATAAAATGTACTTAGGAGGGTATACAAGTCAGCTTTCATGAAAACTTGTAGAAAGTGTCATACATACCTAGTTAATCTTGATATTGTCATGTTTCATACTCTTCAACTCTTCTTGAGGGTCACTAGGATAGGATCCGATCTATAAGAAATAACAGGAGCTAGATTAGGATCATTGGTAGCCACCATGTATTTTATTCTACCTCGTACCGATTACAAGATTAAGTATATATAACTTTATTGGACATGTATTCCAGGTAAACTCAGAAAAAATCGAAAATTTGACAAAATGCAGTATCTTATTCTTTTCCCTAACTCTCATTTTGAATCAAACTCGCGTGCTTTAGACAAGCTGGTATTTTCCGCGATCATTCGTTGTCATATGGTTTGGTTTGGTGTATGTCGATTCCACACAGTTTAACATCTGTCCCGTCTGCTGATGCGGAGAATTTTGATGCATGTTAGGAATGTTGATTTTGTCATGTGAGCGGCATGGAGTCGAGGGATCTGAGCTGATGGAGGACGCAGTTGACTAACAATTTCGCTGCGGAAACTAAAGAACAGAATCCGCGAGTTTAGGGTTGTGTGGATGAGGGCGTTGCATAAACGCATTTCCTTACGGCCAAAGACCATGCCTGGCGAAGTGAGCAGCTGACACCCCTAGTATAGACCACTTCGGTGGAACGCAACATTCAATCTTCGAACACAGTATTCTAAGCTTTACTTTTTTCTCAGGATCTGTGATCCTGACAGCCAAGTAAGCTGTCCGCTGTTGTTATTGTCGGTGAAATGATTGTCAAACCTACATCGTGGACGCCCTGGTAAGTGTTAAGTCGATCCGTAGGCTCGCTTGATATGCGCGTGTGCACATGAAGCGTTGTCTCTTGCATGTGAGCTCCGGAAAGGGCATGTTCGGATTCTCTTCACGTAATTTAATCTTGAAAAGTGAATATGTTCAGAAATTGTAAATCAAAGATCTGAGAGCACAGCGCGAAGACGGCGAACGCAGATACTGGAAAGTAGTCAGATTGAGGAGGTGGAAACCTTCGAATGGATTTCGGAGCATCTTTGCTCATTTGGACATCATAGGAGGTTGGCGAGCTATCCTTTACGTGAGTCATCTTTTAGCTGAAACCAAGCGCGTTCGCCTCTCACTTTTCTCGATGCTGTCTAAGTGTCTGTGCAACACCCGTACACATTCACATAAGCTTGGGGACTACGTTTTCAGCTCATGATTGCAACGGACTAAGGAGTTTCAGAAAAAGTTCAGTACTACAAGTCAACTTGCTCGGAGGGCTTCGACTTATACTGCGCTGTAGCCTGATTAAGAACATTTTTAAGGCAGAACATTGGTTGAAGTCAACTTTTGTGAAAACATGTTCCCCATCTTGCAAGCGGACATTGGCCAGCCCGTGAAAACTCGCCGTGGGTTTGCACTCGAGCACAACGACACCATTGCAACTCTGGGAGTCAAACTTCTAAATATCTACAGTAGACCTGATCATGGATCCCGACGTCTCATAATGGTCAATATGTGTTCCACAGATTGGAGTAGAGGTTGCCCTGGGAAGGTTGGGAAGTCCAACGATCCTGATGGGAATGCTGTGGTGAACGTCCAACGTCTTAAACTATGCTGTCGATGGGGGATGTGAAATACAATGATCAGCTGGTGAGTAAGTTAGGGTTCAAATGAGACACAGCTTTCTGCATCCAGGTTATTCTAGTCCATGCAAACCACAAATCCACTGACAGGAGTTGGTGGGTGTCATAAACGGAGAGTGCGAGCGTTCCTGACAGGCTGCTAGCTTAAGTAGAGAGTGATGAGTAACATCAGAGCTTTTGGAATCACGCTGCGCTGAAGATAAGTCTGTAGTAGCAGTAGTGGTCTAGTCATACGCATACTGTATTCAACCATTGTACGAATCCTATGGGATCTGTAGAGTAGGTTGTCGTTGAAGGAGCATATCTTTGGAAGGGATTTGGGGTCCTCCTTTCCTAACGATTCTCTGCGCTTCCTCCATCCGTCTCTTGAGTCGCACTGGGAGTTTCTGCCTCCTCCGTGTTGACTAATTGATGATGTTGCTCAAGACAGCAGATGCATGACAGAGCTCACAGGAGAACGTCTGGATCAGATTTTCCCACTACAATGTTCTGTCAGACAGTGGGTAAATGCTCGGGGACAGCAATTCTATCATTAAAATGTTCGGAAGTAAGCATGCCTGCTTGGCCCGATGTATGGTGCCGATCATGTTACTAGATTCATCAGACAAATCTGGATGTTGCGTAGGAAGTAAACTTGTGACCCTGATCGAAATCCGGAGCAAGCATGTGGTCCTTCAAAACTTGCTTTCTGTACATTTTTGCTCAATTGTACTGCTAATGAACTTGCCATTCAACGAAAAGCGTATAAAAATCTAACAGGCATCAAGAGAACTTGGTTCGCGGGGCATAGATTCCATGTTGAAACTTTTTCCAATCGTCTAATTATGAAAGAGATAGAAGCCATGGTGGGCTTGAGAAAGTATTCTCGATGCATTCATATAGAAGCAAAGACAAAGACAAATTTTCTCAGATCCCATCTGCGTACTTCATTCTCTTGAATCTTGCCTTAGAGTACACCCGCTGCCTCAGAGGTCAAATTAATATCTCTGAACAAGTCTGGGATGAGTATCTACAAAAGAAAAGGAAGAACAGTCGCCGAAGCATTCGGCGACTGTTCATTAAACTTTCGGCATGGAATTCGTCCGCAACGAGCGAAATCGGAGACAGAAGCGTGCAAGTTTCATCCACAAAATACTACACCCTTGGGTGTGATGTTTTTCTTGGGTTCAGAGAACGGATGCATGAGGTAAGCTGTGGTCAGGTCAGGGTACTGAATCCATCTTTCCAAAACTAGGTGACTGTCCCCTTGTTTGTTTAAGCAAATATCACCAACTTAGAATACAACAAAACGCCATGGATTTCTGTCTTGCACAGCAACTCCTACTGTTGCACTACTACCTTCTATATGCCAGCAAGCTTCTTCGTCACTCAACGACGGAGGATCCACCCGTGCAACACCACGAAAGTGCTGAACGAGCTCAGGTCCTCGATGCAGACGCTCTCCAGCACTCTGGTTTTCACAACCTCCTTCTTTGTTGTCCCGAAATCCTCCAGATTCATGTACTGTGATTCGCCTAGCACAATGTCTCCAACGCTGGAACATAGTTCAGTATTATCGGGCCATGGCTCCCGACGGAGCACTTCATTCCAAGCAGAGTCAGACTTTTGGAGCATAAGAACGGCTCGCCAATTCCTGATCGGAGTCAGCGTAGGATGATTGACACCGACCGTGGCAAATCCGAGAACGGTACGAGCATTAGATTGAGAATCTATCCTCCATGTGGCTACTGAATGAATCTGAGTCAAAGTTAGTCTTGGTCGATCTGCTCGATGAGGGTTTCATGTGCAGAGAGGTGGATAAGCATGCTTATGGATCAGGGCATGATGGGTGGTAACTCATCTGGTTTGTTAACCCGATAACAGTACAAGAAGCACAGAATCCAGTTGATCGAGCTAATGGCGAATGGATATTACATATGGAATTGTGATTTGGGCAACGTTGTTTGATCAGGTAACAGATGAGACAATGATTGCATGCATGGACTCACGTTGCGCAGAATTAGCGATCAATCCCGATCCTCAGCAGCGGAAGTGCGTATTTGCATACACACTGTGAAAGTCAAACGGACGCTTGTTGAAGAACGACGACCCATCAAAAGGGGAAGTCTCAGCGCCCAGAAGATCTTTGCCGATTGGAGTCAGTTTGTTGAGCCGAACAGTGTTCTCGCCATGTACAACAGAACTGATGCAGGATGCCCGCCCTGGGATATGGATGTCTCCTAAAATGCAGCGACCACATCACCTCCCCAGTCATCATTAGTCGACCCTCCCTCCCTCCCTCCCTCCCATTCATACATTCAAACACCAGGCCAAAACTGGCCACGAAAGTTCTGCTCGATTCCTCAGCTCAGCTCGTCCAATGGGACATCGACTATCGTGGTTCAAAAGGGTAAGTCGTAAGTCAGTGATCCTTGACAGCAAATGTTTGGAATGTTTCGGGGCTACGGATGACTTGCCTTAGATCAGATACCTGATGCCTCTTTTCGACTCATAAGCTAAGGACATGCGAAAAGAAATCCCAAAAGAAAGAGCAAGAGGGCCCCCCACCGCGCAGGCGGCCCCACTTGCCCAGCACATGAGTGACATAAGAGAGCTGAGCCCACTCTGCGCTGCAGTGCAGCGAGAGTGGGCGTCGGCCGAGGAGGAAGGAGGAAGGAGGAAAAGGGAAGGGAGGCAAGGCACGGCAGAGGAGAGAATAGAGCAGCAGCAGCAGCAGCAGCGAGTGCGCTAGTGGATAGAGGCAAACGACAAGTTGAACAACAGCACGCAACAAACTTCTCCTCGACCCCATCAGTTTCTCTCCTGTTCGTCAAACCCGTCTTACACTCGCCGCAGCTGGCCCAATCGCCCCGCGCCACGTGACGGCCCGCAGCCTCCCGGCACGCCATTGGCGACACGTCGGCGCGGCCCATGCGAGACCTCTGTCCTGACTGCTGGTGCTGGTGCTCGCTCGCTCTGTCTTTCTCTCTCTTCCCCCGCTGCCTGAGAAAGCAGAGCCATTAATTAGGCTCTGCTCTAACTAGAGGAGCTTCGGAGGTTTCCTCCCTCGCAGGAAACAATTGGAGGAGAAGGAGGAGGAGGAGGAGGACAGAGCGGGAGGGAGCGAGGGAGGGATGGAGGGAGGGAGATCGGGCTCCTCTACAGAATTACTTGTACCGAGCAAGCGAGCTGCGGTCTCGTCACGGACGCGCTCACATCTTCTCCAGTGAGCACATTTATAGGTCGACCTGTCTGGAATTATTGCGCAGAGGCGGGGAGGAGGAGGAGGAGGGGAGGACGGGGCCGGGTCAGGTGGTGTTGGAGTGTCGAGCAGGTCGGAAGAGAGAAGGAGGAGAAAGTTCTGTCAGGTGGGGCGATTCGGTCTTCGGTGAGGTTGAAGTTCTCTTTCTGGTTCCATGATCGATTCAAAGGGTAGGCAGTGCAAGAAGACTGAAGAGCAGGCCTCGGGTACCGAGCGGAAGCACGATATTTGATTCAAGACAGGCAGAGAGCTTCATCGGACTGGAGTGAGGCGGGGTATTGGAGGGGAGAGGTGTGAGGAAGGGAGAAGACAATAGAAATGAGTGCCAGTGCGGCGGCGAGTAGTGGGGTTGGGGGTCGGGCTTGGTCGTCCAACGCATCTCTCAATACATCGGCCAAGCGTATCCAGAAAGAGTTGGCCGAGATTTCCCTGGACCCGCCGTCAAATTGCTCTGCTGGTCCCAAAGGCGATAACCTCTATGAATGGGTCTCTACTATTATGGGCCCTGCAGGTGTGGCATCCTGATTCTGTTTCTCTTCTTCTTGACATCTGCGTGGTTCCATTCTACATATTTGCAATCAGTTAGGTCATCATCAATATCCATCTTTCGCACATACTCCATTTGTTTTCAGTAGCACACGCCTAAGGCGATGCTTGTTTTCCCCTCTTCTTTAAGAGGACTCGCCTGAAGGTGATCTTGGCCTTTTTTTCTTGACTGCGTGGAAAAAAGAATTAAGTAACTTACCAGAAAAAGATCACCATTCACCTTGATACTGTTCCGTCACCTCAGTTGGCACTATCAGCCAACTATGTCGTTTTCAGTTTTCAGCACTTGAATTGAATCGCCTCGGATACGCATGAAATCGTTGTTGCGTTAATAACTAAATATCATGTAATGTTCAAGATATTGAGACATAGTTTCACCACTAGCTGTTGTCCCCGGTGCTTCGTCAGTGTTTAGATGCTGTTTCAGTTACTCCTGTGTGTATTCAACGATGCCATCTTTAAGGGGAAGAGGTAGATCAGACCTAGAGTCATCTTCTGTTTATTTGGATCTTTGCGGGCATTTCGTAGTATGGAAGTGATGTATACCCTCGTAGAGGAATGGCGTGTCTAACAGACTCTAGCTTTGGTCCGGGATTGAAACTTATCTTCGCAAGAATATACACCTATTATTCGATACCCCAGATAGTTAACTCTCTCATGTAAGTTTAAAATATATATTGAAGTAATGCATTAATTTCTTTACATACGATCGAATTTTAGTGGGACTGTTGTCTAGAAGCTTTGTCGTTGCCTTTACGTAAGTCATTTTAAGGATAAACTTGGTGATTTTCTGTTCTGTCCAAGAAAATCTGGTGATCGTGACTATACAGAGGCTGTTTTGGCCGAAAGCGGATGGTGGATAATCTGTCATCCATGGGATTGAACTCTTTTTTGCAGGATCGCCATACCAGGGTGGTGTCTTTTTCCTAGATATCAATTTTCCTGTCGATTATCCATTCAAACCTCCAAAGGTAAAGTACCAGGGCCATGCCAATTATGTTGGAGATGCAGGAGAAATTGGACTCATCCAACGTAATTTTAATGTGTAGTTTCTTTTGATGTTTTTGTTATATAATTGTGTTGAGGATTCAAAGTGCTGAGGGTTGATCATGTTTGGATCAGGTGATGTTCAGAACAAGAATCTATCACTGTAACATCAACACCAGCGGGCAGATATGTTTAGACATTCTTAAAGACAACTGGAGTCCTGCGCTCACGATTTCCAAGGTCCTTTTGTCCATCTGCTCACTCTTGACAGATGCCAATCCTCGTAAGTGCTTCATTTTAAACCTTATGTGATGTTTAATGACAAGGAAATTCAAAGGGAGATGATTTGAAGTGAATATGCCATGGACAACACCGATGAGTGAGTGTTCCAGTTACAGTAAATCAAATGAGACTGAAGCCTGATCTTTTTATTTAGACTAGCTCGGACCGTAAGGAGGTAACATCGTCTGCAAGTTTGAGTCGGTACTGAGTTCATTCAACAGAAAGCTTTCTAAGAATCATACTTCTGAGAAATAATGGAATCCACTAGTCTTGTACATTATTGTTGATATGTTCTATTTGAATGTTTTCAGTATTGGGGCTTTTAAATTACCGAATCCATGTGTATCTGACAAGTGAACTCTTGTTACAGATGACCCTTTGGTCGGCAGCATTGCACAACAGTATTTGACAGACCGCACAGCCCATGACAAGACAGCTGCCGAGTGGACCAGAAGATATGCACAATAGTCTGCAGCTAGGTCAAGGTTTGGTTTTAAAAGCTAAAGAATGGTAAGTTCGACTTTTTTAGGAATTATGTATAGAACATTTTTGAGGATTGACATGTTGTTGAGTTCCTCCAAACATTGTTACCAACAACAAGTGGTCAGTTGTTGATTGCTGTCGCTCTTTGATGCTGTGTACACATATAAATTACTAGACAAAATTCAGATGAGCTGTGGAGGTCATTTCTTTTTTGTTTGTGTGCTGGCCTGCTGGCCCGTTTGGTTTGTGCATTGTTGCCAGTGAAAATAAAAACCCGCCTTCTCACGTGAGCGAAGTCGAAATTCTG
The DNA here is from genome assembly GCA_037833965.1 of Marchantia polymorpha subsp. ruderalis. Taxonomy (NCBI): domain Eukaryota; kingdom Viridiplantae; phylum Streptophyta; class Marchantiopsida; order Marchantiales; family Marchantiaceae; genus Marchantia; species Marchantia polymorpha. The sequence goes on from AP031357.1 coordinate 5,353,314, forward strand.
TGCGCACACCGACTCATCTCATGCTTTCCATTGTGAAAGCATGGTGTGTGCTGTCGATTCAAGCATTTTTATATATCAATTTATATAGAAGCAGCTGAGCCCGACGTCAGGTAACCTTCTTTATGTAATTGTGCTGGAGAAGCAAGAACTGCAAGCTCAGAAGATTATCTCAAGGTGAGAAGTGAAAGTCACGATTTCTGACTGTATAAGCTGCTGGAGTAACGGTCCCTTAGCGGAACTTTTATTTTCTACGTTTTGAGGAAGTCGATCAACCTTTTGAACTGTCATACTTATTGTCTCGTGCACGTTTCTTTCCCTTGTATCCAGTATTAGCCGCCAAAAACGCTGACTTAAGGTTATTACCATAAAATAATTGTAGACAGATTACGACGACACATTTGTGGAACAGTATGTTCCATCGCAGAACCTTTGAGACCACATAGTCATCCCACAATCATGGTCATGGAGTATTATCAGTCTGGTCTCATCCCTGTGTTAGCACTACGTGCCCCATGACCTGAGGAAATAAATTCAATACGAAAAACGCTGAAGACCACTTAGCGTCCGCCTTCCACTTAAATAACTTGCACGTATGTTGCAGAAAAACACAGGCTTCTGTGTTGTCTAAACTCTAAGTAGACGGCCTCGGCAAGAATGGGTGCTACATCAGAAGTTATCACCGAAACAGAAAGAAAGGCGATTACTTCCCGGGCTTTACAGGACCTTGCTATGCTGTCTCGAGAGGCAAATTTTGCCGTGGATAGAAAAATACTTACTGTTTGGCGCGGCCAACGTCGTTGACGTTATCTGCCGCGCCGAAGTAAGAAGGGTAGTCAATTGTAATCGTTAACTCCTCGATAGTGTCATGACCGAAAGGAAGTGCACACTGCATAGTGGATCACTTGCAGCATGAATCGGCGATTTGGACGAATGCAATTCGCACCATTCTCGTGCTTAAGATAAACACTATCGAAATAGTACTGCTCCACGTCACAATCTACCACTAATTTTATGTCTCACCTTCCGACTGAACATCAGGTGCACCTTGTACGACTGCACTGCGCGTCAGTACTTCACAAACACAATCCCTGTCATACCTGACTGCGCGTCACTGCTATCATTATTGTATCCTTAAAGCTTATATAGTATAACAGTATTCTCAAGTTGCGTAAATTTCAATTACCAATGAACTAAGTTTCGGAGAGAAAAGTGTGCACCATTCAAAGTACGACTCATCAAGATGTATCATACAATGCATGTTTCGATTAATAACGTTTGTAATTGTGATTGATTTGACGTCAAACATAATGTCTGTAAGTAATGTGTTTTTATTAATGACAATCTTACAGCATGGACTAAACGAAAACGCTACAAAGGCTAGAAAATTCGGCAAATTTGATACTTAACGCAGACTGTCATAAATAAACGAAGCAATAGATTCACATTGTAAATGAACAAATATTGAACTATGAACTTAAGTATAGTAAAAAGAATCTTATAGTAAATTTATGTATATATATCGTTTTATACAATAACTCCTAGAGAGCTTATCATCTTTTGAAATCAAATACATCATTTTATCTTTATTTCTCATTTTCATGAAATTATTTAGTCATTCTATCAAATAAAATTATGTGTATTATAAAAATATCAAATTTAAGATTTACACTTGCAACACAGATCATTAGAAATTATACTTAAAAATGGAAAGTAACATAAGTACTTTTCATGATTAACGTAAAGGTTGTTTATGATGAGAATATAACTTCACTGCCCAAAATGCTTGATAAAATAATAGAATCTGCAGTTTAAATTACATTGACTGTTGATAATATTTGTGCGACTTCTAAAGAGTATTGAGTACCTTCTTTTGTTTTATTCACCCTAATAAACAAATGTACATTGATATGATGTACAACCTTACCTTTGATTTTGCTGAATATGAATTATGAAACTTGTTGTAGTGATATGAATATCACAATTATTTGATTTAGGTTCAAAATGTGTAATCACTTGATCTATTACTTTTATTATTGATATGGATATTCGTCTTAGAAATAATGATTTCCTTTTATAGATTCGGATAAAAAATGAATGATTTGTAAGGCATATATGTTCTTAGAAACCAGTTCAAAATGAAAAAATAAATATATTTGTGTCATTATGAAATAATCATTAAAAAATTCAGTATGTATGAAGTTTAAAATATAGCTTGAAAAATTCAATATAATTTTTTTTCAATGATATTTTCTAAAATATTATGATTCAATTCTAAATAGTTAAAAAAATATTGATGATTGGAAATTATGTTTGATTTTCATATATTCAAAAATAAAAATAAAAAAGTGAGTTCAGAAACATCAAAAAATATTCACACATGATGTTTAAAAATATAAAATTAGAACTATCAGGTTCTTTCTGTTAGTTTGCTTCTTATACATAATGTTTTTTTATCTCATAGCCTATGATGTATTATTTAAATTCGATGGAGTAAACTATGATTATTTTAATTAATTTTAATATTTAAAATTATTATTATTATTGGTTTTTTCTTTCCTTTTTATATAAAAATGATACTCATAATAAAATCAATATTTTTAAAATTTTATACTGAAATTAAATTAAATTTTAGTTGTGATTTGTGCCTAAATTTTTAAATATCCAACTTAGATACATAATTGAGATTTTAAATCAGTCTCTTAAATTCTTTTTATATCGTAAGGTTCAAACCTTAATTTTTTTCTGGATACATCCAAAACGATCGATGATTTTTTTTTTGGTATATGATATATGATTACTAATTTTTATGTATTATCTATGTTATTCATATAGCATTAAATGTAATAATCAAATCTGATATAATGTAATATCTATGAGAAATTATCGTTTATCATTTGATTTAAAATTTAATATATAAATAATAAATACATGTAGTGAGAAGATAATAAGAAAATAAATATAATTTTATGATTTCAAATAACTTTATGTATAACAAAGTTATTTGTATAGTCAATTTTGAATTAAAAAATATATATTTCAAGTTTAAATATTTTTATGTTATCATGAAAAATTATTGTCATTGGAGATATGTTATCTTGTTTTATAAAAGTAAAACATTTAATATATAAATATGTGTGAAAAAAAAATCAAAAAAATTTCACGTAAAAGATTTGAACAATGTTGCATATTTCTTGTATACTTAGTTGATATGATTATTCTCAAAAATATACGCACATGAATATCACTTATATTTTATATAAAATTTATTACAAAAAAACGTAAATATGTAAAACTATAGAGCTATAAAAAAACAAAAATTTGATTTTGTGCTCTTGAATTATACGAAGTCATCTACATTGAGTTTGTTTGACAACATTTTATATATGTTGGAGACGGTTCATTGTTGATGGATCAACATTAATCTTTTGACTAAACTGAATTGTTGATTGTTTCTCAGCTAAACTACTTAGCTCAAGGAGCAAACTTGTCGCGCTGAACATTCTCAGTTAAATCTTTGAGTGTTTTTGTGGACGTAGTCTACAAGACAAAACATGTATCCTTTTGCTATCTAAGGTGAATGTCTCTCTTCTTTTAATTTGATGCAAGAGTTGATGTAAGAGTGTTTAAGTGCGTGAACTAGTTTTTACTCCGACTCGCTACATTTCAATTTTGCTTGGTAGTAGAACTTCCAATATTGATTCACCTGAGATCTGGTTTGCATATGAGAGCGTTCGTGAACACTTGATATTCTTTGGAAACGCTCGTATATATATATGTTGACCCAAGTTATTAATTTAAAAGAGTTTTAAGAGACATTGTGCTATTACCATGAAGAGCACAAGTACCATTTATTAGCAATTTTCAGTTATCTCTACAAATTTTTACTTTATCTTGTTTTGGCCACCACATATTTTTCTTAGGTTTTAGATATTTTAGTTAGATATTTTTCTTAGGTTTTCTTCTATGACTTCCCCACAAAGTATATTCTAAGGAGGTTGTTGTTAACCCACATGTGTTAGGGAGAAGATTGTTATGTGTAACATTAGTAAGCGACGGTGCGTCGTTGACGCACTTTATACTTTGAACGGTGGGTTCAAAGTATAAAATCAGTCAGTTTTATGGTTTTCACTGAATTGGACTGTTCATTGTTTTCTCTGCTACACCACTTAACGCGATAAGTCTCTTCGTCGCGTTAAGTAGTATAGCAGAAAACGTTCTGAGTAAAATCTTTGACTGTTTTCGTGGACATAGCTACAAGGAAAACCACATATCCATTGTTCTCTCGTGTGAATGTCTGTCCGTTTGTAATTTGACGCAACATTACTATGAGACAGGGAATATTTGTGTTTTTGCATATTCTATAAATTATTTTATCAAATTAATCTCATCATGTTACAAATAGCAGTAGCTAGTGCTACACATTATGCAACAATACGGTATGTGACATCTGTAAATGATTTGACTTAGAAATTGAGTAGGTAGAAAGAAATTATATCTTAGAATCAATAAAACATGACTCACTAGTTACTAGCCTCTAAGTCACTACTAGTTTGACTTCATCCATGTACATTTTGATGGTTTTTTCTCATTTTTCCAACAATATTGATGGGCAATCCTTGAACTTTGTATAGAAGTAGTTTAATTTATGAACTCTAATCCTTGTTTTATGAAGATCCACATCACAAATTAATAATTTTATCTTTTTCTCATAGGTAACATTGAAAAAGTAGTTATCTTGACGGATAAGCAACATTTGAAGATGCAGTGCTAACAGAATTTCATTCACAATTTCATTGTCTCTTCCATATTGAAGTTTACGTACATAGAATGAGAACTGAGTAGGTTCATTTGTGGACACTTGCGGTCTCGCCATCCGAGACATGTCAGTGGGTGTTCGCAAGAGGAAGAGCATGACGAAAGACGGAAGTATGGAATCCATGCCACCAGTTCTTCCGTCCAGCAACCGTTCTCGTGTGAACAGAAAAAGGTCTTGAATAGAACCAGAAGAGGCTGAAAGCAACTCTCAGCACAAAGACGAAACGTAGATCGCACGCCAACGGTGATCTCCAGAGGACACGACGATGCCTCCTTCTTCACAACCTCACTCACGTACCGCGGCGCTGTCCATCCGAGGAGTGTGCCATGTCAAGCTCGCACACCGGGTGAATCCACATTCTCACGTCCACATAGACGTGTTGGTAGTCCACGTACGCACCGCGTCACCAACGGAGTCCGTCCGGCTGCAGTGCTTTGGACACGCCATGTCATCCCTCCTCAGTACACGTCACTGCAACTCTCGGAGTCTTCTTGGTATCGACCTGAAATGTACTCCGTTCAGCACATGATGACTGATGCCACATAATGTCACCCCAAATCCACGTCAGGTTACGGATCATGGAGTGACTCAATCGTTGCTTCCCTTATTTCCACCAGGAGCTTCCATCGCGGCACGAGCTTTAGGGAGCTGACCGCATTTGGTAGAATAGAAGACCTGGTCTGAGCGACGCCTGTCAATTCTCGACGAGTCTGCGATCATGAACTTTGCAAATTCCGTGAATATGTTTCGAATTTTCCGCGGAGATTCGCATCTACGCTGCCCTCGTTCTTTGGCTCGATTCGTTCGTCTTTTCAGGTTGTGAAGTGCTGACATCGTTCGGGGATCCCAGCGTTGTCTCTGGAGTTAAAGTGAAATTCCAGTCCCATGGTAGCGCCTGATTGACAACAATTCATATCGCTTCAACGAGCGCCAAGTATCGTTTGGGCATTTCTCTGGATTTCATAAGTGGTCGAACTTCTGCATTGGCAGGTGAGACGCTTTGTGCTTACGAGATGGTCAGTAGATTGTGTAGGTTTTGCTGTCAATCCCGCTCTCAGACTCGAGAACTGTGGGAGCAGTTTGGTTTGGAGTAGAATCCGAGTTGGTTCTTCTTACAACATTTATCTTCTGAGAAAAGTATAGTAGCGCAAGGTTCGGCAGCGAAGAGCTGCTTTCCTGATTGCGACAACAATTGTGAACGATTAGTTCAGGGTTTAGCTATTGTTGGACGTGATCTACTGCGCTTGACGCCGAAATCCGGTGCTCACACTGCTTCTGTACTCAGGAAACACAAGTGCGACCACCGTGGGGGCAAACGAATTATCGATGACTCGAGGAAAGCAGAAAAAGAATTGCATTCCATTTGTGAAGAATTTCACGAAGGAAGAGGGTCGATTACATGGTAGAGGAGGCAATCGCGGTGGAAAGTCTTCTCTTCAGATTTTTGATGACGAGGAGATTCGAGAAAGTACGTTGGAAGGTGTGGGAGCTACACTTGCCGGAGGAGGAAAGAAGCGTGGGAAGTCTTTCCAGGTCAAATATGCAAGGAGATACGACGAACTTGTACAATCAGAACCAGTATATCAGGCCGAAATCTCGAATATGATGAGTAAGTACCTCTAAAGGGTATCCGTTTCGGCAATTACAAGCTGGTAATGCATAATTATGAAAGACATTAGCAGCTTGTGTATCGTTATACCATTATGCAGCCATTATGAAGACAGCCTGAAGGATATGTAACACCAAATGGTGAGAATACACGTCTTGTTAGTGATGAAGGTGTTATACTCGAGCTGCTTTCATCCTGAAAATATGTACAATCCTCGAAGTGGTTTCTAAAGTTCTTGAGTGCCACGAATTCCGAACTTCTCAATGAAGTTGCCACGAACTTAAGATGGATTTGCCAACTGACTTGCTGGTCTCTTTCTCCTTTGTTCGTCACCCAATTTGTTTGGAGGAATAATGGTGGATGGGAAGTGATCAGTTGACGTGATCTGTCAATGATGAGATGAAAGCCAGTTTCTTAAGCTCCATCTAGCTCTTCTTACCCAACTTGAAAATCAACAGACAAGTAGCGGTGCTGTAATTTGCAGTGAAGATACCGAGGAAAGTAACAGCTTGGTAAGTGAAGTCCTGTCTTGTTCCTGCCAATTTTTGTCTCTCAGAATTGTCACGGAGACCTCAATCAGCTCAGGACGCACGGCCTTCTCCTGCCCTCGCTTCATTGTCCTTTTGTAATAAGCCTTTAAATAGTTCATCACAGTTTGGAATCTGCTCAAAATCTAGGACTTCTTCTATTTTAGTCATTCTAGTGAAAGATATGTTCTCGTTTCTGATGTTTTTTGACGATAGTTTTTCTTATCTCTCTTTGTTCACAACATATAAGAAATCTAGCACCATAATGTTTGTTATTATTGATCAAATGTTCGGAGTATCCGAAAGCACGATTCTAATTTGTTGAACGAGGTTGTTCTTGGCTTCCATGCCAATCCCACGAATCTGTATAGTTTTGAACATGTCCTATGCTCTTTTATTGAGTGTTATATGCAAGGCTTATACACGAGACGCTTGTGTTATCAGCATTTGTAAGGACGAATCTTGTGGGGCCATATGTAGTGCCTGGTCCTCTACGTGGCCTCTAAGTACAGGTTGGCATGCTTTATTACTAGCATTTTTAACTTCTCTGCTTATGCTCAATTTGCTCTGCTTTACACCGGTCATTAGGTGCGGTATCTCTTTAAGCACTTTGCCCTCCAACTGTGGTTGGATACTTGACTCGTGTCTTCCTCTCACTTCTATATGCTTTGTTGACCTTCTTCGTTATGTGCAGTATATGTAATGAGTTTTCGAGGACACATAAGTAGTCAAGTTTTAGTTTTCCTTTACAAAAGATTGCACTTATATCTGGGGATCTGTCATGTCTAACCTACACTTGAAACTTTAGTTCCGTGTTATTTCCTTTGTGATAATTGTGTGGAATCATCTTTGTCAAGTAACCATTGGCTCCTCAACCGTTCTTTGCTTTAAAGTCTTATATTCTAGCCTCTGTTGTCTTCCGAAAGAGCCGGCGAAGCTTTTCCCTTAGCCGACATCTGATTTATGCCATCATTTCATGACAGGCTTGAGACCGCACTCTGCAAAACGTAAAAGTCAAAAAGGACAGCGGACCGAGTCACATATTGATGCAGTTCGTGATTCAGCGGCTGTAAATGATGAGTCCGAAAGAAAGAAGAAACCTGCACCACGGAAGAATCACAAAGTGAGGAGATCTGGAACAGAAACATACAATACTACTGTCTACAACTATATGGACGGAGAGGTTGGGAAAACCATACAAGCCGACGAGGTAAGGACTGCCGAAGTATGTGATGATTTATGACCCGAACCTCTTATCTGATCGGACCTTCAAGCCGAACGCCGTTCGCAAGATTCAATTATCTTCGCTCGTACTATTTCAACAACCCTTGTGCACAACCGATTATTGTGTATTACGGGCTGTAATTGACCTACATTTCTTGGTCATGAGAACCCAAGCACACTCGCCGAAGTATCTGATAGGAGAAAAGTTCCTGGTCCTCTTTCGGCAGTCTAGAACCCTCCTTGAAATTCTGGTTCTAATAAATAAAGAAATAAAGAAATAAAGAAATAAAGAAAGAAAGAAAGAAAGAAAGAACTATATATTGATTGGTTATCCCTCTTTGTCCTTTAGCTACTGGCACCTGTCACCTACGTGTCTGTTGTCGTCAGGCAATAACAGGCGAATTCTTTTAAAGTGAGCTGTTTTGCTTTTATAACATTGAACTGATAGCTGTTCCTTTCCTTTTCTTCTGCAGAATCATTCTTCAGATATGGATGCAAATCCGGAAGTAGTTCTCCCCGGAAATGAAAATTGGGCCGAAGTAGTTTTAGATCGATGTGGGAGTGTAGGCAATCCAGTAATTTCCGATTCTGCTACTGAACTTCCGACTTGGGGTCTTGGATATGTGCAAGAGGAAACAGTAGTAACTATCAAGGAGGAGAGTGCAGAGATGTCTAAGGAGACAGTGACTGCTCAAGAGTTGGATGAACATAACGTTGAAGCAATGTCAGACCCTTTACAGGTGTATGCTAGTCATGGGAAAGGCCTCGGTCAATCGAATAAGACGAGGAAGGGAAGACGTAATTCTGTTTCTAAAGCATTAGTGCACGCGAAGCGGTACACGCCTAGGAAAGACGAAGATAGACGAGGATTTTTGAGCATAGGAGGGCTCAAAATCTACACCAGTGATATTTCAGATATGAGTGACGAGGAAGGTTCTTGTACAGATCACATGGAGGGCTTTGCCGATGAGGATGATGGCGACATTGGTTGCTCTAGAAAGTTTGAACGGGGAAAGAAAAGAAACAAGGACCTGATTGCGAAGAAGAAACATTTATCTAGTCCTGATCCTAGGAGATTTAGTGCTATCATGCTGGACTCCTCTGATGGTGATGATAGCCTTGACTCATACGATACAGACATCAGCAATGAGTTGGTGGATGACTACTTGGCCAACTGTGAAGGGCTAAGTGCCGATATTGATGACCCAAACTGGGTAAGCAGGAACCAGAAGTCACTTGAGTATCCCTTTATTGATGAGATGGACATTCTGGAAGAAGAGAGCGGAAGTTCTGAAGAGCTAGACTTGGACCAAGAAGACAATGACTCCGATGCTAGCGATGCTAGCGGAAGTGAGTTAGAAGATGACATAAAGCACCGGTATGAGGTAACTGCTGGTGTCCATGGACGACAGGTGATCAGAAAGAGGCGTGATGTGGAGAGATCTCAAGGTGATTCAGACGTTGAGATTGAAGATTTGGAACAGAAGGCAATCTTTGGCTACGACTCCGATAGTAGTGGTAGTGGCGAAGATAAAGAAGATGCGTTATTATCGGACGACGAGGTTCGGATTCGTGACCTTGAACTGGATGATGAGGCTCGTATCCTCGACTTGGGAATTCAGGACAATGCCAGTGCGTCTGCGAAGAGTAACATGACACCCAAATATAAGGCCGTTGGAGGATTCGTGTCAGGTCGTGTTGAAGATGTTCAACTTACTAGTTCTGTAGCCACCCAAACGTGGTTTGTGAGCACAGGAAAATCTTTGAAGAAGACGAAGGGAGTACCAGGTGATTGCTGTCAAGTGTTGAGTAAAGAACCCCGTAAAGAGTAGATGTTTCAGTATATTCACAAAGAATACTTTGGTTTCATACTGCATCTATTCTGTACATCATCAGATTGCTGTCTTCAAGGCCATCAGAGCTATCTAGGAAACTCGTAAGACGGACAATGCATTCCCCTAGAAAGAAAAGGGCTGAACGTGTAGTCTGTATGAGCATTTTGGTTATGACAGGCTCATGATTAAATCTCATTTTCATCCACATTGTTTCAGGTCAAAAGAAGAAGGACCGGCAGGAAACTATATCAGCAAAGCGCAGGGAACGGGCAATCAATCGAGGGTTCGATCTGGCTGCTGTGAACAAGGTGTAATTTTAGATTGGTTTCAGAAAGCAACAAGAAATGTTGTAAAACCTGGTACATGCAGAAATACCAGAAAGTGAGTTGATTTCGACAGTGGGTTACAGAAATTGTGACCAAATTAACAATCCTTGCATTTGATTATTAGGAGTTGGAGGATATGGTGAGGCAAAGAAAGGACATCATAGCCTTTGCGCCCATGGAGCAGCGTGATCGTGCTCAGGTGTGCATCGAGTTTTCTCTTCTTTTGTATTCTTGATCTTCTGCAGTATATTTTTCTGATTTCGTGGGAATCTCAATCGATTTGAAATTGGAATGTAAGTAGTTAGGAGATCCTGGACCTGGAGAATATTGCTGAAGGTTTTTTCTATCCAGGAATTCAAAAATAAACATTGTTCAGCTTCTGCTTATTAACCACAGTTCTCATCAAATTGCACTCTTGTAAATTGATGCTATATGTTTTTCTGGATGCCAGGTGCGTAGGCTGGCGAGCATCTACAAACTCAAAAGTGGCAGTCAAGGTACCACCAAGCGGAGGTAAGCTTTGAGTAGCAAGTGCTTTTCCTGGACATAGTAACTGCTTCATCGGTGTGAACCTACTGAAGGTCAACGCCCTGAATATGTTTCATCCGAGAAAAGCTTTGTTTCAAATTTTTTTCGGAAGAACCATCAACAGTAGGCCCGAGAGCCTGAAGCAATTATGAAAGGATGAAAGCAGGTTCAGGGGCTATCAGCAAGAAATTTATTCCATGTTGTAGTGAGCAATTCCACATTTTGAACTCGTTCCTGCATGGCTTTTTCCGACTCTTGTGCAGGTTTGTTGTTGTTTCAATTACCAAAAACACTGGTATGCCCTCTGCGGAGGACAAAGTTCGGCTGCTGAAGGTAAGTTTTGTACTTTTGGGGGCAACTTTTAAGGGGCTGCTTTTGCGACTTCCAGTTTAAACTTACGTGTATGTAGCAGGGATATGCTACATACACTTAAGTATTTATAACGCAAGAAATCGAATTTTTTTTTGTGTTTGTTCATAGCGTTAATGTTATGCTCATGCAGTGATAAACTCATTTGGGAATCTTTTATTTGAACGTATGTGTTTGTCGTCAGTCATAGAACTTGTTAAGAAAGCTTGGAGATAGTCTTAATCTTTATTACGCTGCAATATACGTCGCAGCTTCTTGGACAAGCAAGATCTCAAAACGTGGAGACCACTCCAAGGAGCAGCAGACCGTTAACAGGTGAGGAGCAGCGAAAGGTTTCGAAAATGAAACGCGCCGCAAGACAAGCTCTCCAAGGTTTGGAGACTCCTGTTAGTAGGAAAGGTAGTAAAAACAGGTACTTCTCGTCTTCCATGAAGACACCAACCTCGAACCCCAAGGGTCGATCCGCCGACAAATCAAGAGGTAGAAACAGCAAAGGCACACCTTCTGGTCAGGGAAGCCATATGAAGAGGAGTGACAAGAAAGCTAGTAAAACGGCTATTGTTTATGCGACGAACCCAGTGACTTTTATAGGCAGAGGAGCAGAGGGTGAAGATGCTTGTATTACCACGGAATCGACTAGGAGTTCAACTCCCGCATCAACCGTGGTAGGAGTAGTCCGATCTCGATCATCCAGGGCAGATGTTGGTTTCTCTGGTGCCGCAGGTCGTGAAAGCAATCATATCATGAAGAGTAATCCCTCGGAGTTTGCTGTTTTCGAGGCACACACAACTGGTTTTGCCTCCAGGATGATGGCCAAAATGGGGTACGTTGAGGGTCATGGGCTCGGACGAGAAAAGCAAGGTATAACTCAACCGGTAGAGGCTGTCAAGAGGCCGAAGTCACTGGGTTTGGGTGCACAGTAAGCTGTCCCGGCTGAATGTGCTGACTGATCCGATGTCTTAAAGAGCGGATTATGCTGTCGGCTGCGGCATTCACTGATCCGTCTACAGACATCTGTAATATATCATGAGCTTGCAAGGCGGTTGGTGCTGGGTGGAGTTTTGCAGACGCCTGTCTTCGTCCCAAGTGAGTGGGCGTGGATCAAGATAGTTCTCATATTGTCTATCGCACATCATTCACGACCATACCTTCAAGCTAGGGTGACTTAGTCCCTGTAGTTCCTGTGGACAGGGTTCTGTGATACTTGCACTTACTTCGTCCGCCGAGTCATAGAGATGATTGTTCTGAAGCCAGTGCACATTCCCTATGTCGAAGACGTCTGAAGATCTTATGTCTTGAGCCAAACTGTATATCGTATGCTCAGTACCCATGAACGCCAATTTTAGCGCTGTCTGACAAGTTTTTTGCAAAGCTTGCCAGCGATTTTTATTCAGGAGGATTAGTTGTCTCCATGTACATTGACCCAGGCTGGGATTTGTTATGAGACAAATCCAATTTACTGTAAATGCTGATGTTGGTGTATAATAGCCTAATTTCTTCAATTATCTGCCTCGCTCGTGTAACAAGTGTGATACCTATCTGTGCATTGAAAATGCGGTCTTGCAATCTTTCACTGATTTCTTGTGAAGACAGTGATGCCACTTTCCTGGAATTGCAAAAGAAGTATCTTTTAAGAGGTCACTGCCACTTTGACATAAGACTGTAAATACGATTGAGTCTTCGGTCTCCACAGAGAATGGGAGTATATTTACCCTCGAATGTTTAGCCCGATTTCCGCCTGTAGTTGCGAAAGTGATAAACCATGGAGCTGGTCTTAGTGGAAAAATGAAGCTTACCGGAGGCGTTGTTGTTCTCGGTGTCCAATTACTTCGGTTTTGTTGGTCATTGCACAGAAATAAGATCCTGTGCTCTTGAAAATCATCCAATATCATTCCATGTACCACTCAAATTGCCTGCTCATCAAATTTGTGGTACGCTCGCTTTTGGTGAATTTTCGTGGGTTTAATCGAGGTGAATGATACCGTTATATCATGTTTGTATGAGTTTATACTAGCAAACATCCACGTTGAGAAAGTCGTCGGTGGGAATCCCGCTGTTTTGAGCACAAATAGTATATCTCATGTGGGAGTTGGAATCCGGTCATTATTGTCAACTTTGGGATATTAGTCAATAAGGACTACTTGCCTTTTGCATTTTCTTCTGAATGACTGCGTCCAAGAATTTCATAAATTATTTCATCAACAGATGTAGCCGTGGATTTATTTGTCAATCTATTGTTTGTGTATTTGTATCTATTCAACAAAAAATAACCTCTCACTCATCATCGTACTAGCCTTCTATCGCAGCAAATATAGAGAACTCTTCTTGTGTTTACAAGATAAGTAAGAGTAAATATTTAATCATTTATTTATACTATTATTTGAACCACCTGCATGTCTACCAAAGTGTATACTCCTGGTTAAAATGCTTTAGTTCTCTTGAATTTCATCTCTTTTAAAAAACTGAAACCCCTAATGGATTTCCCTTTGGGAGGAACAAAAAATTTCAACAGTTCCTCTAGTTCTTATAAAGGGATGCACACTTTCATATAAGGTCGTATGGATAAAGCAAGAGTTCATTCAGTCCCTCTTATAGCGAAGAAGTGAAGTCTCACCGAAATTCACCGAAAAGAAAGAGTTCATCCACATTTTCAAAGGGCTTCATACAAAATAAAAAAGTTTGTCTTGAATATACTCCTAATCCATACGACTATGATGTATCCTACATCTTTCAGACATCTCTTATTTTCACGCGTAAGAACGAACAATCGTGGAGGAAACGAACTTGAGAATGAATGAAATGGCAACACTGGACACACCACAAAGTACCTGCAACTCGTAGCCTTTCTGGCTCAACGAAGGCCAAAGCTTCATGATAGGTAGACCTCCATTGGAACTGCTGGAATGCGGTGCTAAAGACTACTAAAGGCAGGGAAGGAGTTGGAGCTCTTTCCACGTGATGACAGAGCTGTCACTTCTTCCTTTCATTCACAGTCTGCTTTCATACTCTCCATTCAAACGGAGCTTCGATTCGAAGTCAGGTCGGATCGGAGCCAACCTCCGGAGTGCCTAATTCAGCAAACTCTTAATAGAGAAAAAATAGTATTTTTACAGCCCATAGCTGTCTAGGTCACGGCCGGGGCCAGTGGTCGGTCAGACAGCATTAACATCTGGCGTGTGGTGTGGACTTTTCACGAGGACGAAAATCGGGGAGGAGCGCCTCTTGATTTCTCTTTCGACTTCTGTTTTATTATGATCGTTTACTGTAATCGGACCTCTGCGTGTGGTGCTATGCTCTGGAAGCAGTAGTGGCAGGTTCTCGTGTGGTTGGATTTGCTGTGTTGGAATTCGATTGGAGTTCTGGAGGGCAGGGCTTCGATTATGCCGAAATTTCTTCCGAGTTGTCGACATTTCACAGTGGAGAGCATGGCAGTGATCTGTGCAAGTGACTGACAGGCTAAGATCGTTGATCAGTTCGTAGTGTGGCATGGTCACGTGACTTGGAAGACGAAATTCCGCCCGCCGTCCCGTGTCTGCACTTTGGGGTGTATGCATGAGGACACGAAATTGGAGATTATTGCCTCAGCAGCACCTCCCTCGGTGTTGTGTGTTTGATTCAGCTCTCTACTGCTGCAGACGTCTGACTTTCTGCAGAATTTGAACTTCCGAAGCCCGAAGACTGCAAGAAGTGGGAACAAATCAGTTCATTCCTTTGGTGAATCATGCAGGAGGATGATGGGGTTGAGGCTAGTACCTCTGGATCTTCACCCCCTATTGATAATCCCTCTGAAGCGGGAGAGAAGAGTAGAAGTTGCAGAGGATGTCTCCTTTATTCCAGTTCTTTGAGAGACAGTGCGCAGAATCCTCTTTGTATCGGCTTGAGTCGTTCGGAAACTCGAGGTTGGTTGTTTTTCTCCTTCCTTCGCATTTCCATTAAGGAGGCGAACGGGCAACTGATTGGTGACCTTCGTTTCCAACTTGAAGTGCTGGCTTTGTGTCCTGTTCGTGTCAATTTTCTTATGGATTCTATAGGGTTTTGAATGTTTATTTTCTTTTGTCTGTCCTACACAAGTTCCCATACATAGGAAGCATTGAATTTTCTTTCAGGACCTCTCACCTAATCTGGATTCAAAGGGCTCTTTAATGGGGAAGCGAGTCGTGTGATCTCAGGAAAAGTCCACTTCTTTTCTATCACCATATCCTGCGTTGTTTGCTGTCCCTAAGTTAGTGTCAATCCTGACATTTTAAGAACATTTGTAGAGAAAACTTCCTTATGAGAATTGTAACATAAGCTTAGTCTTCAGGTTGGTTCTTTTGCCCCGATTTTACTTCGTTACCACATGGCATGGAGTGCTATGTCCTTGTATCCGTGTTCCTGCAATTGTCATTTACCTCATGAGTTAGCTTGTGCAAAGACTCGTGGTAGTAATTCACATCGAGAAACCCTCCTTGCCATCGTGTGGTCCTCTTACGATTCTTGGCCTCTTTTTAACCATTCGTTATAGTTGTCATTCGTCATACTTGTCACCATATATGAGAATGAGGGGTCTCATCTCAAGTAAACGGAATGTACTTCTTCAATTGTATCTCAAGCTTAATTAAGCACGATTGAATGCAGTGTTTTCGACCATGGGGGATTCTGAGCGAGATGCAACAAAAGATGGAAGGAGATTAGCAGACTTCAAATATGCGTGCATAGGCTACTCAATACACAAAGATGTAAAAAATTCTTCTGGAAAGCCTACAGATGGAGCAGAATTACCTCTATGTGTTGGTGTGGAAGTAAGGCTCATATCTTCGACTCAGTTTCTTTCATTTCTGATCGATTGTCCTATGTTCTATGATGCCTCTGGTATGTTTTGCCTGAGGAGAACATATTATACAAAATAAAATGTATTAGTTAATGCAAAGCAAAAACAGAATAAGGATATGAAATTGTGGAATCTAGCGATCACGATAAAGTCTAAGTGAAGTTTATTTGGGTTTATTTGGTGCGGTCTCATCTTCCGTTTCTCGCTATCTACGACAGAAAGGGAGGAATATGTGGTGATCATTTGATCTAGCCGGACATAAAAAATAAGACAGGATAACGCTCATTATGTTGGTCAAACTAAACAATAAGAAATTATGCGTCTGGCTGGGGTACTGATGATGATCACCTCCTAATTGATGCCTGTCACCTTTGTATATGCAGTTTCTTGCTGATAGGAGACCTCAAGGGGCAACCACGAGTCCCATAGAGCAGGGACATAACGATGAGGAAGGTTCGAAAACTTCTGTTTGAAACATCCTACCCATTCGGATCATAGACATGTGTGTTTTTGGACCGAATAGGAGTTTTGTTAGCCTTTTCTGGTTACGGATGTTCAGCACAAGAATTAAGTGGAGATTCTCCGAGTGAGATTTTGTTTGTATAAGGGGACTTCAAGGTTTATTTTCTTGATTAGTAAAGTGCAAGTAATTTGTAAATTAGTTGGTGATGTGAACTACTAATTTCTGGTAACAATTCGAACACCGCATTTCAGCTACGATGGGAATCTGTAGGTACTATCGTTTGTCTGAAGACTAGGGGAGAATGAAGAGATAGATTGAGAAAGAAGACGGGGACTAAAGTGAAAAGTCATTTCACCTCAGTTCCGGCCTTCTTTCTCCATTCATTCTCCCCCAGACTTCAGTTGCAGATTGTTTGACAATGGCAGCTGTTACTGATGAGTCTCGGTGATCGTAATTTTTTTACAAAATCCATACTTTTCGGTAGTTGTCCATTACCAGGAATCCATTCGCTCTTGTTTGATCATACCTGAAATATACATCTGAGTCAACATGTTTCAAATGTGTGGATTCACAGGTCCCGCCCCTATCATGCCTCGGCCTCAATCATCCCTTCGTCCACCCACTACAATTGGTGGAATGTCGGGTGATGAATTTGCCTCAAGGTGCGTCTACTTGACATTTGCTGTATTAATAGAATCTTTCTGATTCACGAGTGTTTTATGTGTTCTGAAGCATAAGTTTCTTTTCCAGGTTTTTCAGATGTGCTGGTTTGGTTGCATCAGCCGTAGTGAAAAACGTATCAACCATGGTGACGTCAATCAAAACAGGATTGGATGATATTTATCACGAGCGTCGGCGCCCCAAGTAAAGTCCATTATTTGATAAATGTGTACGGAGTCACAGTTTTCAGGACAAGGTCTTGTTTGAACCAGGTCCATTCATCTTTTGTCAAAGCTAGGATACCTTCGTTTCGACTCAATCATAAGGAAAGGTCTGATTTATGAACCTTATCAATTTTGACCGAGTAGAATGTTACATTACTTTCCGATGATACGGACATCATTGTTCTTTTTAACGTTCAGGGAATCCGAAGAGAGGGAGTCATGAGGTTCAGACATCTATTGACGAGGCATGAATTCTGCACTCCTCTCCCCTTAGACCCCATCCATCACATGCACAGTGGTTCCATTCCACTTTCCGTTCCAAAAAGCTAAGTGAGATCTCTTTCTGTCAGTTTTATCTGCTGACCAGCAACAATGTTTCTAATCTTTCTGACCAGCAACAATCCAACTTCAGTTCCACCTTCTGAATCAAGGACGAAGCTCTTGTTGATCTCGTGCGTGCAACCCAAATTCCTAAATTGTTGATCGGGAAGGAAAACATCCGTGGATCACACGACTTGATTCAGGCAGCTCTTTGCGACCCCACATTTTTTTCTCTTCACTGGATTCCGCAGTCCCAGAAAAAATATTGTGTACGTCAAGCAATGCGGATGAGATTTGTCTTCAACCTTGTTATATGCCTTTTTGGTGCGTTTGATGCACCGCGATCAAATTATTTCATTTAAATTTGTTATTTTTTTTAGTTCATTTGCATAGCTCACCGTCTGTTTGAGAGCTCTGCAAGAGACTGGTGAGTACTGCATTGTCTTCACTCTTGTACTTTTCTACAGGCATATCACATTTGTCGTTTGAGATTCTGAACCAACCGATCTCAAAGCACAAATCTGAATATTAGTAGCTCACGACACACAGAACTCCGCATTGAAATTGTGTGGGTGTTCTATTGACCATCTCAGGCCCCTTAGCACTTTGTGTATGCCCGCTTGTCATGAATTGGAAAGAGCCTAGATGGTACAATTCAGGCGAGATCAGGCGGACATCGAATGGCCACAAATTCTCTCGTGGGATCTCCTACCCCCGGAGGACAGAGTGAGGGACTCTTAACCCTTCTGGCTTGCGTAGCAGGGCTTAACTTACCAAGTGATCGCATTTTATTTCGCACTTTTATCATAGATAAATTGGTCATAGATAGATATCAAACAAATATATTAGTGTCAAAACTTATCTCTAGCATGGATGTTAATAACTCACATATTTTTATGACCCATGTTCCAATTTCATAGGAAGTTTTATAAATATTCACCTTTTGTATACATCAAGTTTTTGCATTCAATGGTATAATCATCACTAAGATTTGCTTTGATACAGTCATATCATCAATTATTTATTTTTAATTCTCGATCTTACAATAAAGGCTGAGATACATCCACTTATCACTCTTGTATCTCATAATGTATTTAGGTGTGGACAGATTTTGAACGTTGCAATCAATTACGTTATATAATTCTTTTGACAAGAAAAATTATATAAATCACATGTAATGATAGTAGATATTTTTTAATGAAAATTACTTTTCATAATTAAATTTAACTTTCAAATACGATATCACAAAAACTCATTGTTAGAAATTGGTTTAAATTGTGATCAAGTCTACTTCATTTAGCATGGTTAGATAACTAGTTAGCTAACATCGAGTTAACAAGCACACAAGACACGAAGATAATGTGGTTCATCTAGGTACATGGCTGGAACATGCAATAGTGAAAAAGACTTCTTACAATATGAAGTCACTAGGGTTAAGTTCCCAATCTTGGTGACACTTCCTAGCTATATTTAGCTTGGACCAAGGTTACTCATTAACAAGAGTTAACTTTAACTATCTTTCTCTTAACTCATGTTAAAGGAATATTAACCTCCGTATCCTATATTATTCTTTCGCGACAAGTTCTAGAAAGAAACATAACACAAGATTATTCTTGTTAAAGAGAATTAACTAGAACTAAATCGCAGCCATAATAGCATAGATTAATAAAATGAAGAGATAACTAATAAACCTACTAGGTTAGAGGCAAGGGTAACCTTCGTAAACTATATAATTACTCCGTAAGAAAATCTAGATGGAAATCTAACACAAGGTAACTCTTTATATCAAGAGTTAACTGGAACTAAATGTAATGACTGATAAATACCAAAATGGAGCATAATGGTAAAGATCCGATCCTACAAGGACAGAAACAACACAAAAAGTACCGCAGTAGATTTAACAATCAATAGTTTAACAGTCTATTGAGGAGTTTGAATTCTCATGTCACTGTCATTCCGAGAAGTATTGCAGTTGTTCGACTCAAAAGTCACTAAGAGGACACGCAATGTAGCATAACACACACACTCCTGAAATTATCAATTTGCAGCAACACAAAGGTCGATCGCGACCTTGTCTTAGTATTCGGGGGGGGGGGGGGGGGGGGGGGGGGGGGAAATACCAAAGAGTACACTCAGGGATTCTGCACACAGCTATCAATTGCGAAATTGCTTAAATCCTGACTTTAGCCAATCGCTATTCAGAACATCGGAATTGAGTCTACTACTTCGGCTGCGATATCTTCGACAAACCGAAGTACCTCTCGCGCGATGACAAAACATTCAACTCACAGACGAGCGGAGAATTCAAACTTCAAAATTGAGAGAAACTAAATTGAGAACATACCTCCAAGTCCAATGCCTTGGACTACTTTATTCCTAACTAACACAAAACTGTCACTTGCTCTGATGCGAGCTCCGAACATGTCATACTCCTGCGGAGTCGGAAATTGCCACTCCCTCTAACTTCTGATATAAACCTAATCTTTTCAAAACGGCCACTAGCTCTAAGTCCAAATTTACTATCGCGTCGCGCGATCTCGATTGGAACGCGTCGAGCTCCTTGGCTAACCGGCGCTACCTTCGACCGTTCCTTGCTGTCAATTCCGCCGCACGATGCTCGAGTTCTCGTAACCGTAGCCATTTGTGTGTCTCTACCTGCCATAAAACAAAACCGCGCAAGCATTGATTCACCCTCGCAGTTAATGCGTCACGCGCTTGTTCGGATAACTGCCGATTCTTTTCCTCGGCCTCCGTCAATCTTGTCTCCATCTCGCATAACTGCTCCTTGGCTTGCATTTGTTGTGACCTCAACTCGCTACACCGAATCTCCAACTTCTCGATTAACTCCAAGTCCGAGATCCGCACAGCCTCATACTCGGCCAACTTCTTCGCCCTCACTGCCAACTCGGCATTGTATCCATGCACCTTCTTCTCCGCTGCTGCCGTCAGCTCGTCCAATCTCAGCAATTCAGCGTTATAGGCAGTCCGACACGCCTCCAACCTACTTAGGAGGTCTACGGTTACACACTTGGTCCTTTCAACGTCCTCACGAAGATCCTCACAGGCCTTCTCCGAATACCTCCGCTTCTCAACTTCCTCGGCCAGCCTCTTCTAAAGTACCTGGTACTTCGCCTCCATCGACTGGCTCTAACGTTCCTTCACTGCAACCGCAGAAGTCACTACCACCTTAGTCCGCATCCTGTTTCGTATTATCTCCACGTAAGATCCGGCGGTGGTTGCTTCCGCATACTTCTCCTTCTTCTGGTCGAGGTACTTGAGCAACGGAAGTACCTGCACACACAGAACATTAGCGACACTGAAGGCTTTTGACTGTGCTTCTTCCGCTGATGTATCCTCACCCGTCTCCAGTATGACTATCCCGGTGGACGTCTGGAGTGAGGCTACCTTCTGTGGTCCACACTCGGCTACATCTACGTCCTCTACGACCTTCGCAACAACTTCTTCCAGGTCCGCAAGGTCTTCCTTAGTGTCCGACGACACTACCAACAACTCAGCGTTTCTTTTCCGAGGGGTCTTCATCCTGATACCCGCCGGAGGAACCTCATCTTGTCTCGGGGACACTTCCTCTGTCAAGACAGCTTTTCCCTTGTCTTTCCTTGTAGCCCGGCTTGGCTCTACGGGCGTCGACCTTACCTCCGAAATCCGAGGCCCCCTTGCAGGTGCTTCCTTCTCTCTTACTGTAGTCGCTTATGTTTTTGCTTCTCGAGTGGGACGTCCTTTCGATGCAACACCTCTACTCTCTATGCTGTTGTACTCTTCCAGTATCAACCTCCTGGCTTTCATCTTCGACTTGGTCCGAAAGTTCGGCGATCGCAACTCGAGTGGAGCTGTTCGGCGCCAACGTTCTTCTTGCTACAACGGTCTCGTCAACACTCCTTCTCTTCCTTGGCTGTGATTCTTGTCTGCCTCGGGGCCGCTTTCTTCTCTGTTGAGATGAATTTCTTGGCTCGCCCTCAGGATTTGTGTCGACCTCATTGGCACTCTCCACCTCTTCTCATTCCTGGACCACGTTCCGCAACAGGAACTCTCTGCTTTCCTCAACAATCAGCAAATCCATACCTCTATAGAAATTGATCAAAAATGGGAACAAGTAACAGGCAGATCCTCTTGGAATCAGCCTGATATGTTCTTGGTTAGTTGTTCAGAAGATGCGCGCCCAGTGGATGCAATCTTCTCGCAGTGCTCTCCTCATGAACCCAACCTTCCAAGTCATCATGTAAGTGATTTGAGCAGGACGCCAACGCCATTGCGACAATTCGTTTGAATCAATCGTGGTACCAAATGGTGCGATAGCCATTCTTCTCGGTGCGAGGATGCTTGAACAAGTCGCATAAGCCCTTTCCTTCTCTCTCGTTACCCTGACACTCTCACTGTCAAAGGTAAGATCGCCATCATTACCCGCGCAACGTCCGAGGATCTTCTTCCAATCCCAAATTTGCCATGTCTAAGGATTTCCTCGATAGCCCAAGGGCTTTGGCAACCCATTGTTATCTCATTCTTGTACTATCGCCTCACTCGCTCAATTTCAACCTCACAACAGAAAATCCATCACCGAGAGAATTAAAGCACTACGATGAGCTTGCAATTCTACTTCAGGAACTTTCGGAGCGTGTAGTTTTATTGGGCGCGCCATGGCTGCTTTCTCTCATTCGAGCCTCCGTCTCTCATCTCGCGTCGATTGTAAAATGTGTTCGTGAAATGTGGGCACCGAGTTCTCGCCTCCTTGTGTATACCCCACCGTTGCAACAAATTCCATTTGTGTGAATTGAAGGTGCCGTCATTCAAAATTCTTTCCCGTGCTGCACTATCTTTTACGTCCATGGAGATACTACGCCGCTCATGTGTCCGCTGGAACTCCGAGATCCTCATCCGCGAATACCGAATACCCTCGCCCGAATATCCTACTAGGTATTAAGAGTAGCTAGGTCTTCGTACTTCCTACCTCTTCTTGGAACTTCCCAATCTGCTCCTTCGGGTTAGGACCTCGCCGATCTCTGAAGACCGACCGCTTCTATTGAAGTTCCTTTGATGTTACTACTACTTCTTAACTTGCAGCGTAAAAAGACCTATTTTGTTCTAATCTAATTACTTCTACTTTAAAAGTTCAAAATGACGTGGATTTCCCATCCTAACTATTCTATTTCTGAAAAAACAAAAAAACTACACTATCACATTAAATCATAGTCATCACATGATAGAAAAAAAATATAAAGAGTTAACTCAGGATATTATGCTAGCAAACTCTACCTTTGCTCTCCATGTACAACCTGCATAGTAACATAGTGTCGCATGAAACTCTCCAAGGTGGTTCACTCTGCTATCCATAACGTGATTTGCAGCCAAATACCGAGCATTGTGGCTATCATAGGCCGTCGTTTAGCAGATCGTTCTCCTCATGATCGAAGTGTTCTGCAACGTTCGTCAATGAAGTGAAAACTAGGTCTTTGATCTTCATATGACATTCTCTCTAAATGTGGCCAGTCTTGCCACATCTCTAACAAGTCATCGTCTCCATCTCTTTGAGATCGAGATTTCATGCTTTTAGGGATCGTAATCTTGGATATGAATCTCGTCCACTTGGATCCAACATTCCGCCAAGCGTAAGCACCCCTCAAACAGAATTCACCTCGGATCACAACTAGTGCCGTGCCATGATGACATCATCGTTCCACCTCGTTTGTCAAGCAAGCACTTACAACAAGGTTGTAAGTGCTCGCTTGTAAGTATAGAGGACGAGCCGAAAGCTGCTCCTCTATACTCTCAAAATGAATCATCGGATCATCAAAGGCGTGAATCTGATATTGAATCCTAGATCGTAAATTCAACAGCTTCATGTACGTGTACAACACATTTGATAATTCATTCTAATGGAATCTTTGCTGAAAGACATTGAACAATTGTGTGATTACAACATACTCCTCAACCTGCTTCATAACATAAGTGACTAGATGCCACATCACCATGTATATGACATGCTCTATTCAATGTCGCTGATGTGAACAATTCTCTTTTTCAACAACATCACAAGATCCATGATCTTTAGCTTCCCTTTACGTGCATTTTTCTAAGTAGGTAATGAACTCGATCATTGAATGATACTATGTACAGTCTGATCGTTCAACATGTCTCCACGTCATCTCTTTTTGACAAAAACTATAGATCATGGCAATTTCTACGGAGATTTTTTTCTTTTCCATCATATGTCAACTCTCCAAAAGTACCTAGATGCATTAATCGCGCCGAGAGCTCTCCAACGATAACCAATTTGCTTATATTCTAGCAAAGATTCTATTAGACAAAATATTTTATCGATGGAATATTTTTGACTAATTGAATATTCTCAATGTACGGAATATTCATACAATTTTCATATGCGCGCAAGTTTTGGGAATATTCATACAAAATATTCCCAAAACTTGCGCAAAATGTTTTGGAAGCTGCCCAAATCTATGAACGATTGGCGGCGCTTGCACAAGCGTGCATGAACTCCGTGAACATGGCTACCCGTCATGTGTTTGCCTACTTGTATGCACATGCAACATGTATGCGTCGCGTGTCTTATCACATGATGGCTCTCTGCGGTTTTTACGCGCCTGCCGTGTGCCACATTGCATGCTCCTTGTGTATGTGTTGTGACACGAATGTTGTCCGCACCGCGTGAGTCTCAATCTCACCGCAACGCATTGTTCATCTTAGGCCCGCCACATGTTGACTCCTTGTTGTTGTGCTACATGCGTGGTCTGTCTACGATAATGTGGCAAAGTCAAGTGTTAGTTAGTCACGCATTTGTGATAAGAGAAGAATAATCTAACATTGATGAGGAGGATGACGTGTTAACCAGGTGTAGACCAGGCCTCCTTAGAGGTGGCAATCTATTTTTAGATGCCACATTTACATTATCTTAAGTTTGAACAATGGCAAAAATAAAAAGGGCCAGGCGTTAAATAAAACGTGCCAAATCAGTTTTTGTTATGCACTTCTTAATTCTTACGTTGATTTTGCAGTGTCAGATCACAATGTTTGGCAAGTATACCTCTTGAAAAATGCCATTTAAACATCAATATGTCTTGGAGTTTGAATTGCAAATTAGTGGACTGGACGTTAAATCTTAAGTGGTGTCCGTGATGTGCCGTTTTTGTGCCAATTTTGAACGAACAAAAATGGAAGGCCCGAAGCGCCAGCGCACAGATAACATCAAGTACTATAGCGCTCCTTTTTGAAGAAAAAACTACGATAAGCACAATTTTTTCCTACACGGACTAGAATGCGAGTTGTACAAGAAATGTTTCAAAGGAAGTGAAATCTGTTTTTTCAATAAAGCGAACCTACCTCCATTTTTTACTACGTTGATATGGACAGAAATGTCATTTGAACGATCTTTGATAAGAACATAATGGATGATATTATTGGCAAACTACTTTTTTGGTGCAAAGCACGAATTAAAAGCTTTATCATCAAAGAATATGGAGCTCTTTTCTCCAATACTTAGATACCATGGATTCGTATCAGGTCTTTATCAAAATTGTCAAACGTTTTGAACTCTCCCTTGATCACGTGTCTATTGGATTATCTTTTCGTCAAATCGATGGTGTTATCGACACATAGAAATTTTCAACAATGTCAAGCTTATTGGTCTCAACGATCATCTCGTCAGCAAATATGTCCGAGTAGTTGTCGCCATCAATCTGCAACGCATCTGTGATGTGTTAAAATCTCAGCAAATTTGGGCATGTTCTCTTGCTGATGATAGCTCTATCCATCTATCAATTTTGTATTTTGATATTCAAATCCGTCTCTATGCAAATGGACAACAGTACACTTTGCATTTAGTGGTAGTACCATTCTATGCTCGATACACTACAGGTCACATTGTTGGAATGATCAAACACATTTTGGATGCATTATTTTCAAATTGACGATGCAAAATTGTTGCTTTTACCACAGACGACAAGAACACAATGACGAGTTGGCATTCTAGTGTTGTGACTCAAATCGATAAGGAACCCAAATTTAATTTGATGCGGATTTGGTGCGCTCCTCATCAAATTGATTCGTCGTCAAGGACTGTTCTCATTTGATGCATGATGGATTATTTTACAAGACTCTCCATAATTTTAGCATTCACTTACACCACCAGCATAATTTGCAATTGAAAATGATAAGCATGTGTCCGAAACATACAAATCGATGGGCTCATCTTGAGCATTTTCTATCATAGATGCTTCAACATTGCCGTTGTCTCTTAGTTTCAATTGATGAGAAGAAACATATTTGAGCCTCTAATGACGGATGATTAATGATAATAGCTGTGGTTCAACCATTACTAGAGCTCGTCAACGTCACCTTGGTAATTCTTCAATCTCCGAATATTATTTTGTCACAGCAAAAAAAAGAGATAAAACAGTTGTCTCTTCGTTTGATGTTATGAATGGGTATTGAACTGCTGGACTACAATCTAGACTTTGAAAATCTATAACCTGAGCAATATATCACTGTGGAGCGCTTTGGAGTCACCATCGATAACGTGAAGCGTCAGATTTGCAGTCAAGGCTCATGGACTTTTACTCTACTGCAAGGCTTGGATGTGGCTGATCGAACATTCATTGTGAAGAAACTATCTTTGTTTGGATTGAAATTTACAAACAAGTAACATGCGTCAAGGAAGAATGTGACTTTAACACCCTAGCAACTAACGATCTTACCCGCCGGTGATGCTGCACGAACTTATAATCATGCAACCATGTGATTTCATCGACAATGTGCTAGACAAGTATCGATCACAATTGGCTAAATCTTGGCCTATTGAAAAGATAGAAGATTGCATAAAGAAAGATCAACAAACATTGTACAACTCCTACCGACGTCACACTCAAAGTCCGACAATTATTGATAATCAAAACCACACGTCTTTCAACGAGGGATGGGATGCCTTGGTTATGGATCATTTAGTGCATTGCGATTGTTTTGTGGTGGCTTGCCAAGCGTGCTTGCCGATACAATCCGCGTTGAATCGGATTTTATAAATCTGAAATGGAAGAAGGATGATTTTTGACATGCCATATGAACTCAACACTGGAAGGCATATTCCAAACAAAACAGCAACGTATAGTGATGAAAATGAAAAGTTCAATCTAATGAACTCGAGTCGAAACTAAATCTCCCCTTCGAATCCAACCTACATGTGAAATTCAATTGGTAAAAACTATCTATCTAAACTAATGTCTACATGCTTGTCAAATTTTGCTCATGTGCATTTTTCGTGTTCGATCTGGTTTCTATCTAAATTTTGATCAGGTCCACGCTCGCCCATAGAAACTTATTCTAGATACACTCAAAAGGATTCCATTAAGGTAATTTGCACATGCGCAACCTACAATCTTCTGAAAGTTCCGATTCATTTCATTAAAAATTAAACATAAGTTGCATCCATAAAATTAAACTTGATGTTCATATAATTTGATAATCAAAATTTCTCCTTGATTATCAAGGATCAATTTTAAAAATTTGACAGTTATTGGCAACATCAAATTCCAGCAAATATAGTCAAAAAATTTGATAAGCGAAAACATCATCATTGATTCATCAAATTTTTGAAAAAAGCATTTAATCATATTAAAAAATTTGACAATTAATTTCATGTACATTCATTGAAAAAACAGCTTTAAAATGATAAATGACAACTTCAAAAATTTCACAAATTGAAATACATAAATAAATTAAATAATACTGCGGACAATTTGATGATGTACATATATTTTTAAGTCTTGGATTTTTTTTTTATAACAAAAAAATTTAAAATCTAAAAGAAATAAAAGATTAAGCTTTATTTAGTTTTATAATAAATATAAAAGTATATTTTTTTTAAAAAAACAAAGCAAACCTATAAGATAAATAAAAAAGCCACAAAATTTTTGTAAATTTTTTTTTTCAAATTTTTATTATATTAAATAATACATATATATAAAAATTGAACCAAAAATTTTAAGTATTGAAAATTAAATCCAAATTTTATTTTGAAATTCAGATAAATCCAAAAATCAATGTAAAACAATGACTAGTTTAACATTGAGATGTATGATGCATATTTTATCTATTTACTTTTTGAGTATAATTTAAAATCTTTTTCAAAATTTGATATTTGAATATAATTTTTTTGCTGAATCAATTTCTTTGCATTTACAATTGAAATAACATAAAAGGATTTGTTGATAAAATTGTATTATTATTAAATTTTTTTAATTGCATAATAATTGGATGATTTTTAAAAATTTCGTTATTTTTAATAATAATATAAATTTATATTTATTAAATATTTATCAAATCATCTTTACACAATTTCATAATTAATTAACTTCAAAATAATAGATGTTTTCAATTTTTTTTGTGAAATTGTAAATTTTTTATAAAAAATTGAGAAAAAAATACTTCATCAATTGATTTTATTTATTACTACATGTAAGTCTTTATCGAGTTATTTTATTATGATTCAAAATTCATCATTTGCAAAAAAATTAATAAATGTATTGCTAAGATACACATTTTAATTGTATTGATGTTATTTTAACATTAAATTATCTCATCAAGAAACTTATTGAGTATGAACAATGTAAAGATTCAAAAATACACCAATGATGTACAAAAAAATCTAAGAATAATCTAGACAAAGATGAAAATTACACATTTGAACAAGCATCATTTGTAAAAAATGTGGCATAGATTTACATCTTATGAAATTTTGTTGTGACAACATAAAATATATTTATTCAGATAATATTGCACACAATAAAATTTCAAATAATGATATCTTTCTTGATAAAAATTATGTTTATTGATTTCAATATTATGCACATTGTAGTTCATTTTTTAGATAAAGACATGAGCAGATTTTGAACTTTGATTACTAATATTACCTTTGAATCTTTATTATGAAGATAAAATTTTTAAAAATAAAAAAAAAATATTTTTGAAATGATAAATTTATTATTCTGTTGTGAAATTAAAATCATTGGATCTACGAATATTTTAATGATTTTATGTTCATATTAAAAAATATATTGTTCTTATGTATATATGTTTTACCATGTTTATCTTTAACATAAGCAAAAATTTCATACCACATGATCATTAATGACCAGTATTTAATAACGTATTTACAATCATGGCTAGAAATAATATCATGTTGAATAAGAATGGTCTTAAATGTTTGTGTATTCTAAAAGTTTATAATAAATAGAAATAGGGTCATACTTAAATAAAAATGACCACTTATGACATTACATGCTAGTTTATTAGTGTAAATAATATGTCCATTCTTCACCCAAAAAAAAATTTATAGTCTAAAATGTAAACACATCAATCTGATAGTTTAAGATTTTGTGAACATTGTGCGCTAAGAGAGTAGTATCAATTTACTTTTTGCACTAAAATCCGTGGTTTCAAGGAGATTTTTAAATAAATACACCATCAAATGTAAGACTCATATCTTAATGTCTCATACTTCAGCTTTGAAGTTTGTGTTGATTCAATATCTATATCAAAAGTTTTATGTCTTCATAGCTTTAAGATTTAGCAAGTCCATATTGAGAATTAATTTGGTCAAAAAATGAGCTTGTTGCAATCAAATAATGGTGTAAAAATATTTGATTGTTTTGATAAACATTGATTGTATATTATGAATAATATCTATAGTATATATTGAATACTAGCTTATCGATAACATGTGAAGATGGATGATTAAGTTGGAGATGTAAATTGCAAAATAGTGTAGCTCAATCCATTACAAAAGTTGAATAACATGACTAATATCTAGAAAAATATATTGAATATCATATTATTGGTAACATGTATGAATAAGTTGAAGATATAAATTGCAAAATTGTGTAGCTCTATCCATTACAAAAGTTGAGCATGTAACCCTAGCAAAAGCAAGCAAACAAACAATTCATTTGATTTGTTATGCTTGTCACAAATATGAAACTATCTCATGTCATGAAGTTGTAAATCTTAATTGTGACAATTGGAATGTTTTACATCTAGTTGTGAATCAAATAATATACAAAAGAATAAATAAAATTGACATATATAAAAAAAAGTTCCTTTTTTCAGGAAAAACAAACCAATTTTATGTCAAACTAAATCAAGGCTATGTCAAGTCAAGTCAACCTTTTTATATTATAAGTAATATCAATCTTGCTTAATTTCTTGAATTTTTTGACATTGCAAACTGTAAAAATGGATATGAATATATCAGACTATCAATTATCTTATCTTTACATACGATATCATTCTATTGTGTTTGTTAAACCTAAGACTAGTTCATTTTGGATTATTAAAAAATATAGGTTAAACTTATTTCTGAATCTTTGCGCAAAGTAATCAAAGATTGACAGTTTTTATAGCCCTTATGTTGGATTTTTTATGCATTTTCTAAATTCAACACTTCTGTTTGTAGATAACTGAACCTGAAAGTTTGAAATCTTCTAAAAAATTAACCTTATATGTATTTGAGAGTTTTTATTATGTTAATAACTGTTGATGTTTTATATTCAAAAAATTTATCTTTATCATTTATTTTGAAGAGACATTTTTTAAAAATAATTAATTGTTAGAAATCAAACCATACATATCTCTCAAGATTGGATATCAAATATATTCTTTTAAGTATGCTATATAATGTTGATATATATAAAATATATTGATAACATAATATTTTACAAACATTGCTGGAAACTATCAATTTAAGCTTGCTCATGATTTTTTAATTGCAAATCAGAGTCAAAATTTGAGTTGAAAAATTTTATGTCGGTTTTCTTTATATTTTAATTTTATTTATTTATTTTTCTTTACTTTAATATTTTATTTCCTAAAAAAATCAAAAGATCAGATTTTCTTTTTCTTTGAATTACTTTTACAAGAATTATAAATTTTGTAAACTAGATAAGTGATTGTCTTGATAAGACATTTGAAACAATCCATGCGTGAGTATAGTGAAATCAATTAATTATGACACAATCATATTCTTAAATTAACACTTAATATTGATGATTATGCATTTTGACTTGTGATACAATTCTAATAATTATTTATAATCAGAAAATTCTCTCAAGAGTATAACATTGCTTTGGAATAGATGTGAAATCAATTTCGGACATAAATATTCACTAAGACTTTGAGATTTGTTTGAAATAAATGTGAATGCCCAGAATCACTTACGATATAATCAATATAAAATGTAAAATGATATCAATTACAATTAAATCATGTGATACCAAGATGGATATTGAGGGGGGATGGATTGATTGGTAAGAGTTTAAGGTGTGAGGTTTTAGTGTATTATGATGATGAGATTGTGTGGACCACACTCAGTTGTGCTAAGAAACTTGAAAATCCTCTCGGATTGAGAAAAAAATGAGAGAAATAGAGAGGCATTAGAACAAGAGTAAGCAAAGAGATTACACCGATTTGGAGCACTTAGCTTTGCATAACCCATTCCAATTAATAAAAGGTTTGACTTTGATAATTCTAGTGGTTTGATCTTCGAGGGAGAATGGATGTTAATGGCATCAAGATTAATATTATCTTATCTGCAGGAAGAAGATCATGTAGACATCACATGAATTGTTTTTACTCCATATGATAACTTAATTGAAGATGCGATTGAATTTGAACGGGAAGACTCAATGTACAACTCGGGGAGGAGAGTAACTACTCTCCTTCAGTATTTGCTCTCATAATGACGCAGCGATTGGCACTTTGGAAGCTTCTCCACAAAACATAAACATACGAGAGGAAATCGCAGCTGTAGAGTCGTACACCATGAAAAGTTACATTATCCTTGAAATCTACAGCGTTTTCAAGCGGAACATGCCAAGCGGCAACATGATACGGTTGCATGCTTTCTCCTCTTGCTTATGTGCTAGACTCCACCTCCATAGACTTATACTACGTTTCTGAGAGAGTCCACCTACACATATACAGAGCGGATGAAACTGCCTCTTTCACTCGTTCGTGAATCTTTATGAAGCTTCAGAGTCACTGCTGGCATAGTTTCATATGCAGTGCCTCCAGAATTGGACTTCGAGTAACGAGCCAACTGTCTTATATAACCATGACGGATATCTTTAATCTCCTAGCACAAAGGTATCAAATTCATTTCATCGTTCTCTGATTCTAATTGTGCTCCTCGGATGACTCTGTTGGCAGAGGATACACTTGAGATAATCGTGCCCCATGGATCCGCCAAAAGGGTTGTCGTGTTCTTTGCTGTTTTCTTGCACAGAAGCAGGTCTCGAAATGTGTTCATGGAGATACTTCTTTTCACATCGTTCTGTATGAGGTAACAGAAGAGCAACTTCATTTACAGCACCAATTTCACATCCTTATCAGACAAATCCCCCCAAAAAATCGTCTGATTCAGCTACATCCATCTTCTCTCATCACTCACTTCTTGCAAGACTAGAGACAACACAAGGAAGAAATCCTTGCACCAGTAAAGACAATTGTTCTGACCAAATAGAGATTAATCTTAATGTTTATTGAAACCATGATGTAAGTACTTATAACAAATCATCCAAGTTTTGTGGAATCGATATTCTCCAGACTCTGTACATAGCTCGAATCAGATCTCTATGCTGAGATAATATAGGGAAATATTGATATATTAATTCGCTGTAATTGTAATTTCACTAGAAGTAGTTTATTCATCTCTCTTTTCTCCCTTCCAATTATTATAAATATAATCATTCATCTCAACTATTGAATTCAATATTTTATAATATTGCTCATTTTCTGAAGTCAAGATAATCAGTGTAATCATTACTCACATCTAACCTCAATGTTTCTAAACACTATATATATAGCATGTGTTGGCTGAAAAAGCCCACAGCATCTGATAGTTTTGAAGCTTAAGATTTGTTTACCAGCCATTGAAAAGCAAACAAGTCGATTACTTGTAGAAGTGATAGTTTTGCCTCGGCTGTACCTTCCAAACCTTGTTTATTCTCTTCGTAGAGGTCTTTATACTCTGATACCATATTTTAGTCATAATATTTGATCAGGTTGTTGACATTCATTTCCTAACTTATGACATACTCTACGGTAAATTACACATCCGTACAGGATAATCTCGATAAATCCCGTCTTCCTACGTATCATTGAACAGAGTGTTGAGAAGTTAATGTATACGTGACCGTTCCATAATAGAATTTCGTAATTGAACGAGTGTTTCTGATCACTCATGAGTAGAATCAGCCTGGATGTCAGGAGCTAGAGCTGAAGTGGATTTTGAGATAGCAATTGTGGTGTATTTTATCATATGCTCTTTTACCTGTATTACTGTAAGAAGTACCAACTTCGTGAGTCGCTGTTGTACTCTTCGTTTGCCAACCGATCATACTCAGGGCGAAAAGGCCATTCATCTAGTCTACTGACCAACTTTTATGTCACCAACACTTTCACAGGTTTTTATGGCAGTAACTGAGGTGAACCCATCTTCGTAGAATGCGTCATAGTTCCTTTTGATATCAACGATGAATCAAACCACGGTATACTGGGAGCGTCCAGTGTTTAACCATGTCGTTGTCCTGGTTTCGAAGGACTGTAACCCCGACAACATAACCTTCAAAGATAGGCTCTAAAACTCTTACGACGGCCTGTTGAATTACTTTGTCCCGGGGAGATGCTTTAGTAAGGGGCGGCGCTCGCCCGGTAAACTTTTCCGGCTGCTTAGTACTTATAAATTCCCTTGTCAAACCATAAGTTGGTAACCATGATCCCCTCTTATCACATTCTCTGACAACCTGGTATTGTTGATGTCTATATACTAAGTTTCAGTCCAGTGAATATTCTTAAATTTGCTGAAACATTCATATTTAAATTTGACACGATTAACGCGGAATAGGAATACACAAGTAGCCGACAGAAGTTTCGATTCCAGCATTCATTTTCGGCATCAAGCTGTATTCCTGATTTCAACATGTTCCAACTGCATCATTGAATGGTAATAATTTGACGAGTTATCTCTGCGAAGAGTTTATATACGCTTGCTCTATATTTCATATAAATTGACTTTCTTGTAAATATGGCGAACATGGGAAGTCTGTATGCTCTAACCTATCTGGCATCTCATGAATGTTGCCCACATTACTTAAAACTATGACAGGTAAGACACATGGTATTGATGTGCAACGTAGGAAGGAGCAAACATAACGAGGGTAAGTATGATGTCACTGTCGGATTGTCTACTTATGTTCAGTCAGGTTTACCAAGATTTGTTAAAGACTGTAGATTGCGCTGAAATGTTAACAAATATGAATCTAAGCACTGAAAATTAGTGACTGCTCAGTTCACTCCCAGACAAGCTTACCAGCTCTCGATAATGGCTTCCAAGGCACACTATTTCCATCCATTTCGAGAGACAACAAATGATGCCAGTGAGTCAGGGTCCACAAAATGGACATGGTCATGATACACCAAAACCAGCGGAATGACGTCCTAATTCCTCTTAGGGCGGATAATGCTGTCAGAGGATGTCTCAATTTTCAACCAAAAGACTCACGAATGGGTAGCGGTGTACTTCAAGGGAGGAGATCAGGCGACACTCAACTAAGAACGGGGTCATAACGTCAAATATGAGACAGGGTTTCAGGTGTCGTCTTCTTGTTTGCGTATCGCGATAAGTAACACTACATAGTTCCACACGAGGACTCTACATTTCTTCACTTCCGAGTGTGAAGAAAGATTGTGGTCCGATGGACAGAGGCTTGTACGTTGTACGTTAATTGTCTTTGATTTTAGGAACTGACGATGGTAAGAAGTTCAAATTTCGTGAACAGTATTCCAGTTCGACTCGATTTTAAAAGATTGGCTGGGCAGTTTGGAGATGCAAAGTTGACAGAGCAGATGAACTAATACTCACAGGTCGCCTCGCTTTACTCCAACGGTGTAGAATCTCAGAAAGGAGGCCCCACTGGCCCTTGATCTAAGAGGAGCTATGTGATGGATGGTATGCTAGGTAAATGACACTGTTAACTTGCTTCCAACGTTTCAGACAAATCTCATAATATGAAAAGCAATCTCTGCACTAAGTTGACCCCTTGCCTTGCATGAACATGGAACTAGTGCAAAACTAAGAAACTGATCACAACACATGAAACCCAGTATGAGAACCCAAGGAGAAAAAGAGAAAGGACTGATCGTATCTTATCTGCGCAGTGGTTATTCTTGGAATGTTTTTGAAGAGAAACCCTCTGTACGTACGTAAGTACGATGGTGTACCTCCGAACGGAACGGCCCCATTGAAAGCAACATACGCCCTACAGCAGACATCTTCCAAGTAATCGTTTGCCAGTGCAGAACACATCACTAGTAGCAGAACACTTTCTGGAACAGAAAGTGACGACAAACCAGCTTGGTGACCAACGAAGCAGATGAAGTTCCAAACGATGAAATCAAAGACGAGCAAAAAAATTTCACATACAGGAATAGCTTGTGTCCTGTGCGGCTGCCCATTCGCAGTTTCTCTCCTGATCAAGTTTGACACCTACAGACAGCCTTTAAACTCAAAAGAGAACCTTCATACATTGTGCTCAGGTACACAACAAACGAGGAAAACCTGTGCGTAGTTAAAACTGCCATAGTGGAACTATGACCTTAACTGTGTTTCTAAAATACTATGTCTAGCAGAAAGTATATCTAGCCAATAAAACCAAGCAGATGCCTGTCATTGTAATGGAAACGTAAGATCGCACGTAGGTGAAAAGGTGAAGAAGTATGAACGGAGAACATTGAGGTACAAGAAGGCTACGTTAATCTCAGATAGTAAAACAATACTCCTTCCGGCCAGAAACTGTCTAACATCAAGCAGACATGACAAAAATGCTACCATGCAACGGATGTTTAAAACGTGCCCTGCCCAACCGGGTGATCAAGTAAAGCACTTTCAGCGCTCGTAGATTGCAGGGAGCTAACCAAGGCGAAAAAAAATTGGCAGCTCCAAATGTGCGAACCAAGGGACTTGACTGTACTATCAAATGAGCATTGTACAAAACGTGTAGAAATGAGCACCTCTCCAGCTTACTGGATGCCACAATGTTCGTCCAGGGTAGCTCAAAATTTCAAATGGCCGTAGTACTGGGTTCTCATCTTCACCACTGTGCTCTTGGATAGTTCATCCGGATTCATTCGATTTCACGCATACAGGAGACTGGTACCCCATTTTATCAATAGCGGTCGTATCGATCATGTCGCCTGTAGTGCATAGAAACTCAGCGAATTTAGTTTTTATAATTGCACCAAAAAGTGTGATACGACTCCAGCACGACGACGATTTGGGTTGCTCAGTAATGAACCAAAGTTTTCTTATTATAGACAAGGTCTAAAAATAACTATAATCTTGAGCACAACAGGAAATAACAATCGTGAAATATAAACGAACCACAACAAACAGGTGCAATTTCCACGATCCTTCGACCCGGAAAGGACGCTAAGGAACTTCATATTCACTCAAAGCATGCAGTGCACTAAGATATAAAAATAGAAAGCAGAACTAAACAGCAGATCTTGAAATGACAAAGCGACGAAAAAACTCGAATGTGTCATTGCTCCCCAAGTTTACAGAAGTCTCATACCTGTGACGATCACCCCTCTCTTTCTCTCTTGATCGCTCTCTGGATCGTGATCGAGACCTGTAGTTACAATTCATACTTAGCACAAGCAAGCTCATGAAGTACAAAGAGACGACAAGAAGACTTAAGATGGCACAATCCAGCACCTTCTTCGTCGAGAATCGTAGTCACGCTCGCGATCGCCACGGTCACGTCCACGATCTCTGTCTCGATGGCTCTCTCGATCTCTTATCCTATCTCTCGGCCTGTAATCACGTTCCCGGTCCTTCTCTCGTTCCCGTTCCCTCTCTCGCTCACGTTCTCCATCCTTCTCTCTCTCAACGTCTCTGCTCGTTGCTCGGACAGACCTTTCACGAGATTTCTCGCGGGATCTAAGATGCACAATGTACATATTATTCACCAACACAGAATTAATCAAATGCAGGTTCAAACCTTAAACACGTATCTTGTTAAGAGAGAATCAAATAGACTGCAACCATCATGGGTGACTTACTCACGTGATCCTGCCTAAGGGTCCAAGCTCCTCCAGATCAAGGTGAGACAATAATCAAAGGGACCAGATGCCATGCGCCACCATATGGGGCACAGGGTTACAGATCATATCATTCTCCTGTCCAAATAAACAGGTGTCAAGCCATGGCCCCTCAGTCAACTGTCCTCATCCCTCTACCTGAACCCATGCCCAGGCTGCCCATCAGCTCAATTCACTCGACCGACTCCAGCTGTTATGACCCTCTCACCTATGAGACAACATATACAAAATTACATCAACACGGCCTCAGTGCTCCCCAGCTCTTCCATAAAGCTTAACTTACTTTTCATCATCTCCGTCAACCTCCGGCTTCCGGACTTTCATTCTTTCCTCCTGCAACCACGAACCAAGAACGTACACGATTGTTCTCATCAATACATCAAGAAATTACAAATAGCAATCTGAAAATATAACCATCAACTAATTTCTCCACGGCTACCGCATATGATCTGTAATCAGCCTCTCATATGAAACATAATCAGATTATACCGATAGCTTTACGAAATTTAAATAAAGATGTGACAAACGGGGATGACTAACCGGACTGGTAGAAAACAATTTAACAATCAACCAAAACACTTGAAGTCCTACATTGTGCAAGAAGACTGGCATCCCTTCAAATTAGGATCCTATTGAATACTTCCTTCAGCTAGAGCACAACTAATACTCCTCAGCTGTTACCTATGTTGCAGAACAATTTTAGCACATACTGCTATCTACGCTTCAGTAGACAGCGGGGAGAAGGTGTTGAAACATGCTACACCTAAGCAAAGGTCAAAACAACATCACAGTATTAATTACTGGCTGCTCACACCAATTTGGGAACTGGTGGTAATTTGACAATCGTAGGCAACATGTGGAGGTGTCACCCTTAATCCAATTGGATGATTGAGTTTACAATGTATGCGTTAAGGACTTATTCAAGGCAAAAACCACATGAACGTATTTGGAATCGCGTCTAGAAGAGGACGAGTAATGATATGTACAGAGTAAGAGTCAATGCAATATCAAAGCAAGTTTTGCCTCCCCCCGTTATGAGAAGGCTCATGTAAGTTTGTTCAGACAGAACAATAAGGTATTTTCAAGGTTGGTACTACAGCATAAAGAACGATGGCTTTACATAGATGAAGGTAAAGGCCAGCAGTAAACTCTTCTAAGATCTTGTCTCCCAATCACTTATAAAACTAAAAACCGCGCAATAAGAAAATTCTTAGGAGATGTTTGATCAGTCTTTCTCTACTATTATACCATTGATGTTCTTCACTGTGGCTGTAAGCAGACATATTAAGGTTCGATCTTAAAAGTATGAACAACGGATGAAATTCAAGGACGTGAGAAAGGTGCTAGAACAACAGCATAGAGAAACTCATGCACGAGATTATCCTCTACCCAATCCACAAGAGTACTCAACAACCAAGAAGGATGAATCTTACAAAAATGCATGGACGAAGTTGGGTAAAACAGATAGACCGAAGAAGAATTCAGTGGGGACTTGGCTACTGAAAGGGCAGCCCCGTAATGAAACCATAGATATATATGCCTGACAATGAATAAGAATGAACATGTAAGTTAACTTCAGCCAGGCAGTCCGTCTGGCTTTGAAGTTTAAGTTTTAGACAAAGTTCTTTCAATTCATACACTGCTAGCCAATGTCATATATAGACACAACATGTGCTAGTGTGCTACTTTGAAGGCAGTTTATCACGTCCACGATGCGTCTCGCGAGAAGTAAAGAATCCATTTCCAAGATTGGCTTCGGTATCATTCGATAGCTTAAGACTAACTCATTCCATAGCCTACCTACCAAAAGTCTTATCAGTTACGGAGAAACAGGAGTCAACTGCTGTTGACAGACCGAAGAAGTCTTCCAACGCCGAAGATTTAGCTACCAGGTACCATCTACAATTGATTTACTGTCAATAACGATTACAAAGCTAAGCTTGAACCAACCAAACTATAATGATGAAATTAATTCAAGTCTTCAAAGTACTTCTTCGAACCGGTTTCATCACTCAATGAAAGTTGTACGTGTCACGATTAAGCACTAAAAATGAAGGTCCTCAGAAAAAGTGCTGTTCAATTGAATCCAGGTGCGTCACTAATCTCCTGACAATTGAGTAACAAGAATTATTCAAGTGGGCTTGAGATGGCATTGAAATCAACACCTGCTGGGGTTACTGTGAATAGATTACACGTCCTACTGCCACACACAAAAGCACTGTGGATTTCATTTGGAGACAACAATCGCACGACGACTCACAACCAAGAATAACCGAAAGGAGGACTTACCCTAAGATCGACAAGCTTTTCGCGTATCTGCATGTAGCCAAGGTGCAGTTTTCCTCCAAAATGATCAGCTAGCCTCCGATCACTGACAGAAAAAAACACCGTGTAATATAATTAGAGCCAGTAAACATGAACTCAGATGTACAAGTGGTACCTCATAATAAAGTCCTACAAATGGCTATCAAAGTGAAGAACAGAACGATAGCTACATCTAGCTGTCATACCAAAATTCTAAGCCAGCCTCTGGTCACTGAAAATCGAAGGGCAATCTATATATTCTACTTTCAAGACATGATACATGAACATAGGGATTAGTGAATTATTGTTAAGTCCTCGTAATGGCCGTCAAAGTGAAACCATTTGACCTGAATTACTCTCACTTTCATACCTATCATATATACTCAGAAACGCTCCACATATGTCGCAAACACGAAGCTTCTGGTCAGCCTGCACGTTCCAGTTCAATTTTTTCCTGAATTAGTTCAACTCCATGCTGAAAACTGATAAAAGTATAAGGCTGGACAAGATGAAGGCGGGCAGGGCGATGAGACAGAAATGCTTACAATGCGGACATCAG
Organism: Marchantia polymorpha subsp. ruderalis; assembly: GCA_037833965.1. NCBI lineage: Eukaryota > Viridiplantae > Streptophyta > Marchantiopsida > Marchantiales > Marchantiaceae > Marchantia > Marchantia polymorpha. The sequence goes on from AP031357.1 coordinate 5,393,065, forward strand.
GTGCAAGCAATTTCGCTGGATCAACTGGTGCCTCCTGCCGTGCTCCGAGCTGAAAAGAGAAAGGAACTTTTATAATAAGATATCCTTGGAGACAAGTCTGAAGACAAACAAAACATTCTGCAATTTTGGTATTTAAAAAACTTAAGTACTGACTAATCGTCCACCTTTTTCAAAGCTTCAGCTTCCTCCATAGCTTTTTGGGCCTCATCGACCATGCCCAGCTCCCCTGCACCCCAAATACGAGGAAATGTCTAACTGATGAGTATTGCTATGCATCTCTATTACATGAACAAATAGGTCAGATTCAAAAATAGCAATGACTATCAACCCGACTGGTGCGGCCTATGTATCGACTAGACGCAACAAAAATATCACCGCTAATGATGTATAGCCCAACATGGGGACAACTTATTCGCCAGTTTATTACATGGTCCGCCTTTGTACAAATAATGGACGATCTGACTGTAAAAACGTTCTCAAATAAGAGAGTTGAAAAGGGGTACCAAGTTCCTCGGCCTTCTTCAGCTTTTCCTTGATCATTTCTTGTGTTCTTGCATCAGGTGGCAAGGGAACCAAAGTTGGCAGTGGTGCCAAAGGAGGTGGATTTGGAAGAGGTTGTGGCATTAATGCCCTGTCTTTGTTGAAAGCCTCTAGAAGAGACATGGCCTGCACGGTGTATCAAATTCTGCTCAGAAGACTATTGAGAACTCTAAAATACAGTTCCATCATTATTCCAAAAATAACCTGATGAAAGTTAAGCTATTACTTACTTGTCTGTCGGCTCGCTTCGACCGCAACTCTTCCACTTGTTCCATCATCCTGATTTTGTCATCGGTTCTTCCTTCTAAGTCTGCACTCCCAACCATAAACAGGCAAATGCGAAAGTTCCATCTTAAGATAATTAAGAATCGTCATCTTCATTTTAAAATATTGGGGTAAGGGACCCCAGGAGGGTAAAAGTTGGAAAAAACACATACCGCAGAAGTATAGACGATAAACTTGATACAAAATACCACCAACATCGCAACGCATAGGTTCAAGATGTGATACCTACCCATGTATTCAGCTTCCTTCAGTTTCTCCTTGATTTGTCTTGTGTACTCGACTGCTTCTGCTGACTGTAAGACAAATTTCAAGGTAATGTTACCTTCGTTTTCAAACAACAGTAAACAACTATCTGCTGCAAAATAAAGAACCTGACACGAGTTACAATCCCAGCTGTGTGCATTCATTTGTAGCTGTCTTCGAAAAGGAAGAAAAACTAGTACCTTCGTCACTTCGGAAACAGCAATAGCCGTTGCAGCACCCGCATCGTCATCTTCGAGCCTCTTAAGAGCCCGAGCTATTTTCCTATCACATTCTACAATATGCTTCTCCAAGCAATCCTCAAGTTCCCTGTCGTAATTGTCTTTACCCTTAGCCTTTGCCTCTTCATATCTAGCGAAAGCCGAGTTAAGAACAAAACCTTGGTGTGCAGATCCAAATACATCAAAATGATACCACTTCAAAGACTGATATAAAAAATGTAAGAATTCGACAAGGTACAATTCAACAGGAGTTGTGGCTCGATACAAACGAAAGCTCCTACAAACCCGTTGTTTTCAAAAGCACAATTTTTTAGTAAGTACTTGGTCAAGGATACTCTTTCCTTAGTTGCAAGGAATGAATCTTAGAGCACGGTCCCAAATCCATCTTCTGCAAAAGCAATTCCAAAGTGAAAAGAAATTAGCAGTGTGTCCACAGAAACTGCATCAATCCTCCTAATCTCCGGAGAGGTGGAGGCCTGACTACTCTCAATTGTATGATTCAATGTAGAACAAGAGATGCACCTCACCCTCGTGAAATTGGAGGTGTCTAACATTGTGCAAAGTCGAGAATTCAGTTGGCTCGAGGGCACCGTGGATGGGACGCTTCAAAACTTGTAGCAATCATAGAAGACTTGCATCTTGAGGTCTATATTGAAGACCATTATATTGTCCAAAGCGTCTTGACAGGGATGTAGTCTACTTAATAAAAGATGGATACGAGATAGAGATTGCAGCCAATAAAAGAGACGTGCTCTTGGCCTAGTACTCGCAAACGATAGGTATACCCGAGCGTTACCACTCACATTCCTTTTACTTCGATAAAGAACTCGGTGAATAACAGAGTTTAAGAGTTGTAGTCGTGACCCTTTATGTAGGCTCAGTCATGTTTAAGGTCATATCCGCAGCTACTCGACTAAACAAACTGGTAGAGTACCAGATTTTTAAAAATTAACTCGATCCTTGGATGCTTGCAACCTTTTGAGAATCTTGTCATTTGCATATTCGAAATAGCAGTTCCGCTCATTAGTGATGTTGTCCAGATTAAACTTATTTCAGTAGCACGCTCAGAGCAAGAAGAGGAGTCCAACCTTGAGAAAACACATTTTTTGAAAACATTAAGATGACAAACACATTTGAATAAAATTCTCACTTTACTTCTGCAATAACAGGCACTTTTGTGTTGCGATCGAGTGCTCTGTTTGACTCCTGAGCTAGATGTATGTACAATTACGGAAATTCTAGACGTCACAACGTCAACTTATGTCAGATGAAGGAAAATAATCTCCAAGACATAGAAAAAAATTGGTGAGTGCTACTAAAGTGCATCACCACCTCCCATCATATATCAAATTTGGAAACCGCTTGAATATAGTGAAAAAGTTAAATCCCATACTGTACAGCATGTTCCCGACAAGTAAAATTCACCACGCCTCTTGTAACACCAACCTGTCACATAAACAGTAGCAGTTTCTTCCTGAACTAAACCAGGCACCAAGTGACTCGATACACCGAATTGAGGCCCCCCAACCAACCTCAAGAAAGTTCCCCGATCAAGTTTCAATCAGCTCCACAGATCTCAGAACAAATATGATCTACATGCATTTGTTCTGTACAAATCGACATTCAACAAAGACCTCACCCACCTCCAAAACAGATAAGAATGCTCAATAACCATCACTTACCGTTAATTGGAAGAGGTCGTGAGGGCAAAGGCCCGTGAGATAAAGGCGACACACATCACGATCGTAGTACTTCCTCTTCACCTCACGCACATCTCCATTGCGATTCGCCCCCATCAAAGCATCCAGCTGCTTTCTGAAGGCGTCCATGGTGACTTCTACTTGAAATTCGATGTTCTACCCCGAAACAGACTTTAAACCCGCCAGAAAGATAGTAGTGGGATGTTACGTTCAGAAAACCTAGAGCAACAGGAGTACGTTAAAACATGTCGAAGAATTATGCGAGGTATACCGGGCGCCTGTCAATGAGAGGTAAGTGATTGGAGCGAGAAGAGGTCGTGCTAACTGTCCGGGATTACGACAGGTTTGCAAAAACTTTTAAACCAGGCACTCAAGGATGACATACGCCGGTTTGTCATTGTAGGGGGTACCAAAATAACAAACGAAGGATCTACCCACTCTGCCTCCGCAGAAAGCGAGGAGTTGTACAAACTCAGGACTTCGAATACCGATTTTTACCCGTCATCGCCAGAAATTCTTTGAAAAAAATTATTTTAAAAAAAAACGAAAATAAATATGAAATCTAGCAAGCCCGCATGGAGAATCAAGCAATACGTCTACGTTAAGAGAAGGAAAAGAAAAATGTGATAACCTCACCGTGTTCTGAAAGAGATCGTGTGAGCATAAGCCAGAAAGAAACAAGCGGCAAACATGTCGTCCATCGTTGTAAGCCCTAGGCGTCTCGACGGCACCCCCGTTTCTATGCGCCCCCATCAAAGCGTCCAACTGCTTCCTCACAGAATCCATTTCTCCTATCGGCAACGCTTTCCTCCTAATCCAAACCTTCCCTGTCTAAAACCTACGATCTTCTTTGCCTTATTTTACCTCGGCCTTCCCATGCCTCCTTCGTCCGAAATCCGGCACCTAAAAGATATCGTCCGCTCTCCTCCAATCATTAGAATCGAACCTCCGCTTCGGCCCCGACTTGCTCTCTCCTCCTGTCCACGGCATCGGCGACGAAGCTGCGACCAACACTCCGATTGATCACTCACTCCATCGACCTCGCTATGGATTTCTCCTCCACAACGTTTTCGACTTCGTTAGGGCTACCCTCTCTGCGTGCGTCCTCTTCCCGCGGCCTAGACTGCGTCAAATTGCCTCCACTTTCGTGCTCGTTAGGGCTGGCTTTCGCTCCTCTCTGTTCGTTCCTATCCGTCCTGTCGCCCAAATCGGTTTCAATTGCGCATTTCCGGCTCTCGTAGACCAAACTTTCTGCTCCTTTTATATCATCTCTATCAAATCTGTGACGAGGAAATTCGACGACTTTCTTTTCTCTCGCAGCGTACATTTCGCGTCCTTCTTCCACCTCTCAGACAGATGTATTTTGATTAATGTCTAGTCTAGTTTATTCGATCCTCACACATGAAAGCGTTCATCTCGGAAGGGATTAAAAACACATCTGATGAATTTATTTCTTTAAAGCTTGTGGTTCATCGTCTCATGCAAAACGAGCATTCGATAACAATCTATTTCACATTTTTCTAAAATTGTCATGAAAAATAATGTAACAGCTTAGTTGAAATTTGATTAAAAAAACTTGGTAATCATTTTTCTCACCTAAATTACTTTGTTACAGAGATGAGGATTACTTCTTGCTACATGCATTTATTGATATCTTCATATTACATATTTTTATTTTAGATGTATATTGTGTTCATGTGACTATTTAACATCCAAAAATAATATACGTGCAGCCATGATTTGATAAGTAAAGTTCATGATAACATATGATATCTCACATAGAGTAAGAAAAGGTTAGTGAGTCTTCTGATCCCCTATGGTCAGGATTTAACTATAATTGGCATGTTTGGATAAATGTTACTATCTTGATGGTCTTTAATAATTCGAATTACAAAAATATGTAAGGGTTCATGTTACAAATTAGACATTGAACACAACGGGGTCGTGTGATGTTGATGTTGAATCGTGGATGTTGAGCTCCAAAATTGCCAAGTAAAATGTTATGTAAAGAGATAAGCATTGAAGTTATATGGAACCATAGGAGTTTGATATATTCACGCTTTGTGACTACGACGAGTTATATCCTGTGGTAGAGCTTGTTCATTTCTTCAACTATAGCATTACTTAGTGTTATAATTAAAGCACCAATAATATATGATGATAGTTTAGATGTTAATATATTTTGAAGCATAAATAAAATATATGTTGGATAATCTAGATGTTATAACAAAGATCGCTTACTTGATAAAATTCAATACCAATGCCAACTCTAGATTTAGTATTGAATCTTTGAGTCAATACTAGATATACATTTAAACTAAAACTACACCTGATCTATGATTTTTATCTGTGCCACTAGTCTAAATTTCTTTGCAGTGTATTCATGATTTATTTGAAGAAAAAAAAAGTTCAAACATTAGGAACAAATCTAAAGAATAAATAAGAATTATGTAAAATATATTTCAAATTTTTGTTACAAAAATTAACTGATGGAGCCCAAATTTTGGTTTTCAAAAAACAAAATTTAGATAATTTTTTATGCACATTTAAAAAGTTCTTATCATGTTGTTTTTTATATCTTAAGAAAATAGCCATAAATTTCAATAATACATGTTATCATTATCATCACTAGACAGCCAGGTAAAATTGGCATAGTTGTGCACATTTTTCTTGGACTTTTCTTGTAGCTTTAGATTTTTTTAATTTTTAAATATTAATGATTCAAAATTTTAAAAAATATCAAATTTAAGATTTTCAGAAAAATCCTCAAGATGGATCTAATAGTTCAAAATGTGTTGTACTTAAAAAAAATTGTTGGACAAGAAAAGAAAATATCACATTAATGATGAGACGCACATTTTAGACATGAAATATACATAAAACAAAAATTTCCTTTTTGTCTTATACATATCTTTTCAACCCAAGAAATACAAAGAAATAAAATAACACTCCCACCATAGATCAATAACATTGTATGTATGTATATATAAATATATTAAATGCGCAATTTTTTTACATGTTTGTCTATTAAACTTACCAAATAACACAATCAATCATTGTTTTTCGCTAAGATGTGATGCTAATATGTCTATTGCATATCATATAATATAATTATATACATATTCAAAGATTTAAGCTTTAGTATCAACACTAAATTAAATGGTTTCAAGAGCATTCACAATTTAAATCAAAATATCATGTTGAATAATTTTAAACTTCATTCTATAAAATATATTTGTCGGTGTAGAACAAGTTAAAGTGATCATTATTTTTTAAAAAAAATAATAAATTGTAATTTTAATATAAAAAATTAAAATTTCATATGACTGAAGAATCATTGGATGATTATGAAACAGATTTTGTGTTATCAAAGGAAATTAATGTTCTAGAAATTTATTCATATTTCCCGAATCATAAGATAAGTATTTTATATATAAATAAATTATATAATATTTGTGTATTCTTAATACTTTTACTTTATGAAATTACCTTTTTTGAAATATAAAAATATATTTACATCAATGTTTAGTAATTTCATATATATATATATTTATATTTATATTTCATTATGAGAAGCTCAAACATTTGATTGTGGAGAGACATATTGGACTATTCATTGGAATGATTTGTTTCCATAGTCATTTTATCATGTTAGCTTAGGTTAATATAAATTGTAGAATCTTCAGTTCAAGCATAGAGCTTATAGATATTAAATTTTACATTTTCACTAGAATTTACCAACAATTCGAAGTTATTTCATATTTTTGTAGAATTTTTTGATAATATTTTAATTACTAAATATTTCAAAATTATTTTACAACATTTAAATGTGTAACAAAATAATCTTTGCACTTGGGGAAATTAGTGAGGTGAAACCTAATGCCTCAATTGCTGCGTGAAAATTTTTTTCTAGACTAATCACTTTATGTACAAATTCATCAAGAATTTTGAATTTTTAAACCAATCAAAAATCAAATTTTAGAATTAACTTTCATGAAAAATATGATCTAATAGTTTAAATGAAAAAAATCAATCAAAAAATATATATTTAATTATTTTTATTTGTAAATCGATTTTTATATAAATTGATAATATATTAAATTTTGCTAAAATTTTGACTTATGAGTTATTTCAATTGAAATTTATTGTTAAAGAACAGAAAATTTTAAATGGTTCACATTTTTTATTATATAATTTATATTTGAGAATTCACACAAATATAATAATTAATTTAATAAGATGTATAAAAAATGCACATGACAAAAAATTTGTAATTCAGTAAATTGTGTTCATCATATTGTTGCATTGAAGATTTGTAAAATAAAATAAAATAAATGCACATATTTGAAATCTTATCAAAATTTAGATATGTACATTTTTTAAGATATTAATAAAATCAATTAGTAAAAAAATAATACAGATAGTTATGAAATTTGAAAATAATTTTCTTAAACATTGCAATGACTTACTTAAAGACTCATTATAATCAAAGATTTTTGGATGAAATTCACTACTCAAATATGATTTGTAAAGATAAATGTAAAATAATTTTGATATAATAGGAAAACTTTGAAAATTAGAATTATTTATATGAAATTGGACTTTACACAATATCAATTAATTAGCTATTTGAAACTTAATTCAATATTAAATTTAATATTTGAAAATAAGCTTAATAAATCAGAGGAAAATATTTTTTTATATTTAAAAAATACATTGAAAACTCAATCAAAATATAAATCATTAAAACCTTATAAGAAATTTAATTTCAAAAGCTCCAATTAATTTCAAAATCTAATTTCAAAATGATTTGATTATACATTTTTTTTTAATTCTAAGTGTCAATTTTTTTTGATTTCATACACAAAAAACTTTAAGTTTGAAATCCTAAAGAGCCAAAGGCTAGCGATAGCGGAGCACGACGCAACAAAAGCGCAACGACGGCTAGTTCGTTTTCTCTACTATGCCCCTCTTTGATTCTGTAATACTTAGATTCTTGTTTAACTTCCACTCTGGTTCTTTTGAGAGGCTTTTTGACAACTTCCATCCATATGGTGCAAAGATTCATGATGAGAAGAGTGAATAGGTCTCGACGTTTATGGGCCAATGATAGAGGGCTTGGGGAACTCGGGTTTTTTGATCAAAACTTACTCGGATCATTCAATGCGAGGGAGTTCAAGGGTCGCATGCAGATGAATGTTTCCACATTCGAGTTCTTGTGTTTCACTCTCGTGCCTTCATTGAAGAGACAAGATACCAACATGTGATCGACTGTACCGGTTCTAGCGAAGGTGATTGTCTCCATCTCAAGATTGGTCACAAGTAACTCCATGCAGAACATTGCGGATTTATATAGGATTGGTCTGTCAACAAGTCAACAAGCTGTCAATAAGTTCACTCATGCTGTGAAATTGCTACTTTTCAAAAAATTCATTTGGTGGACTTCCACCATCACTATGGGTAAACTTGCTAGAGAGTTTGAAGATATTCATGGAATATTATATATGATTGATGCGCTGGATGGTTCTCACATACAAATCGTGCCACGTAGGCTACATGCAGCTGATTGTTACAATCGTAATGGATTTCACTCTATACTATTGTAAGGTGTTGTATCTAGCAAGCGCATATATGAGATTTTGACATAGGATGGACCGGATCCATGCATGACGCTAACCTAAAGAGAAGAACCGCGATTACCAATTTTGCAAAGCTGAAAAACTTGCGCCTTATGTTTTGGTTGGGGATGCAGCCTACCCATGCCGCCCTTGGATGTTAGCCCACTTCAGGTATCACAAAGACGAGTTTACTAGGGAGGAATACAACTTGAACTTTGTTTAGAGTTCCACTCGTATGTGCATTTGGAATGCTCAAGGGTAGGTGGCGAATATTGTTAAAAAGTATTGATGTGCAACTTAAAAACGTGCCTGAGTTGGTGAGTACTTGCCTTGTGCTACATAGCTTACGCATCATCATAGAAGACAACTTCTAAAAAACAAAGTGGTTGCAAGAGGCATCAGACGAAGTGCACAATGGATTGTCACTTATGACACATTTGGAGCCTACAAGACAAAAAAAGCTTGTTGTGGCTAACCATGCTTTACATAGCCCTATTGGAATTGAAGAAAACTTTCGAGAAACATTGGAGTACCTCAAACAAGAGATCACAAGAAAATTCCAAATTTCAAAGACAATGGGAGGTAAAACTGCAAAAGAGTTGTCTGTAAGGCTAAATGGCATTGCCAAGAGTTTGTGGATGGCTAAAACAGGAGTTTATGGCAGAAACATTTTTCATGGACGTCGACAAGACTAGCCTAGTATTTGATGTTCCGTGCATTTTGTGAATCTAGCAAGTAGTAAGGTTCTTAGTGAACGAGTTAGACTTGTGGCCTTAGACATATGTTATGAGAATTTATTCTAATTCTAAATATAATAAAATCCACATTTAATGATACGAGTATATGCTTGTAACTTTGTTTCATGTGGCTTTAGCAAGATTTGTACACTTTGAAGTTCAATAAGTTTGTACAAGACTATTGCTCATACCTTATGAGCCAAACCTGTTGTATGATGAAACCATGGTAAGGAAATATCTGAGTGTAATGCAGCGTGGTATTGGGATCCAATATATACACACCTTCTATTTTTATTTCAAGGTTGGTGCCTAATGGATGGTTCCTTAAACCTGTATTTGTTGTACATTTGATATGTTTACTAAGATTCCTAATCAGCAGGTTTCATTTTCCCTTGAGATTTCATGCACATTTAACACACTTTGCTTCCACTATTTTACCTTCTACATGCTTTAAATTGGTGATGCATCCATCACGCGCAGCAATAGGCATCTATCCTGGACCTCAAGTCAACACAGCGTGCGATATTTCATGTTCAGATTGAAGAAAATTATAGATGATGTAATATCCTGCTTGAGACTCACCCGTTGCATATGGCTTCTTTCATTACTTTATCCGCTAATCATTCAATACTTCGGTAGCTGTTCAGTAGCTATATAGTACTTCAGTATTGTTTCCGTGAAACATAGAAGAAACTAAAAACTTCTCAATGTAGATCCGTTAAACATGAACTGTTAAAATTTATTTACACTCATGGACTGAGAATTGAGACGTTCAGACTAAAAACCTTATAATGGAACGAGCTCATCATTTGAGATCAAGGATTCATTGCATGTATACCTCTCAACTTGCCATGAACCTTTTCCAAGGACATCAAGTCGATCTTACGGCCATTGGTTAAGATCTTTAGTGTAGATAAGGAAAAGAATTGAAGAAAATATTGACTCTCTCATAAGCGATGCGAAGTGTGACTAGCAAGAAATCAACTTAACAAAATCCCGAAGATATAATATCTATGCAGTAGGTGAGAAGAATCAACTAGGTTTTGCAAGCAAACTAAAAGACAAGCGTACAATGAGGGATCAACTAGAAGAATATTTCAAGGCAAGAGTTTCAGTAGTGTACACACATCACAACGGGATTCTCCGATTATAGAAAAGATGTTGTATGCAAGAGGAAAAGAAGATTCTGAATTACTTGTGATGAGGCCTTTGCTTACCTTAGCTTATTACGGGTTTAGCTCCCTAGAGTAAAATCACAACGATTTACTACGATCTTCCAGCTCGAATGAAGTGGCTCAAGGTGATCAACTCTATACAAATGACAACAAACATTATGCTACAAGCTCAAAAGTGCTGGAAGAAACAAACAACTTCAGTATTTAAATTTTGATGACCGAATTGGATATCCAACTGAAAAAAGCAACAAAAAGAATTTGAAAGGTCTGAAAAAAGCTCTAAAATACATCTGCAATTTACTAGGATTAAGATCCTATTGAAGAATAGGTGTGTCACTCCATGACGTGAAGAAAAAGAGAATAAGCTTAAGTGTACTTCTCTGAAATTCTGTAGGAAATCCTGTACACCTAGAATTCATGTCCATCTAGAGTTTATCAACCAATTTCTTCATGGTTTTTTGCATATTCATTAATAAAGCCATCTTTATATCATCATTGGCCTTCAAACTATGTAGCAAAATCTTACTACTCTCTTAAGCTCTCCAAGACATCTTTTCAAAAACAAATCCTCTTTTAGTTTAAGCTCCTGTGATTTTGATGAAGTCTCCCCGCTTTTTTGCTAAATTGTAATTGTCTCCGAAGTGATGCTGCACTTCATTCTATGTGCGTTCATAACTCTAGCATGGGCATGTAAAACAACATTTTCCATGTCAAACATAAACTCGTACACCAAGATATACCATCGACATTTTTCCGATTGTTGCGATCTCAATTTCATAATTATCGCTTTGTCTTCTTTGTATTCGTTATAGATTGTACTGCACTTCTTTCTACATGCTTCACTGTCTTTATTGAAATTAGGGCACATTGACACAAGCTTCTTATGAAGCTTATTAATTGTGAGCTTATCAAGCTCAATTATCAACTCCTGAATAGAATACAAAAGCATAAGAGTATTAAAAAACACAAATACATACAAAAAAATAATGACCACGTACAAACAAGTTCGGTGATCACCTGCACATCTTCCTTGCAATATGCAACTACTCCATAATTAAGGAGTGCAGAGTGCTTTGCTACTCCCTAATTGAGTACGGAACTGAGCACAAAAGGTCATCATGTAGTGACTCGGAAATATAGTCGAAAAGCTTAGAACAAGCTCTCTATACATCCCATTATTCAGTTTCCAAGAAACATGGGCAGTGTGATATTCGAGTAAATAGGATAGAGGAAGAGAACCTGGAGAAAATAATATTCTCAAAGGTTGGCAAATGATACTTTACTATCCGGTTTGACAGTCATGATCACAATTATTGCTTGAGGAGTTAACAATCAGATTTACACTCAATAATTTCCTTATCGACCTGCATGACACAAGTAACTAACATCTAGATTAATTAAACATGGTCTATAGTATCATGAACAACACATAGTTTCCAGAATTATAGATGAATCAATCAAAGCTAGGAGGCAAAGCCATCGGTTTGATTAAGCCGCATGAGTAAGCATAATCTTATTCAAGAGAGTTAGGTACATTCTAAAAGAAACTCACAAATAATTACCCACAAATGCACGAGAACTCTTTACATAAGTTCTTCATACATATCCACGTCAGGTTATAGTTATTGCACCTAACATAAAATCATACTAGACTTCATATCGACTCATAAGTTAGCATTAAGGCACGTCTTACTTCTCATATATAATCCACGAACCAACTTCATTACAATTCAGAAGTCATATGCTGGTCTGCTATTTGATTGTTCAAAATTGTAGCCTCAACTATCAGATTCATCTATCGGATACAAGAGCATTTACTACTAATGTAATTCTCTTGCCTTGCTTTCATCAACCTTGACATACTTCTTTATCTGCACAATACACTTTCGAGACAATTAGCATTCTCACGTGTTTTGTCTGTATCTTGTGTTTGTATTCTGTTGTTTTGTCTAGGATTAATAGTTTGTCTGAGATTAATAGTCTATTAGTAACTCCCTGATATGTGGTAGTAGACCTGCATGATCCAATGCTCTTCACATGCTAGCCCTTACGCAATGATCAGGGAGACTTCAGTGTGCTCTCAAGCCTTTATTATAGAAATTTGAAGAGAATACTTAACTATACCAAAAAATGTAGAGGAGATGTTGCAATCAGCTCTGTAAGGATTCTAGACCACATAAGGGAGTTTTAATCACTCGATTTGAAGTTTTAGATGATCTGTAAACTTGGAGTGTTCGTGTGACAAAGATAATTTCAAGAGCATGAGCAAAAGTACGACATTTCTCTAGAAGAATTGACGTTTGTACACAGGTAGATTGGACGTCGGACTCAGTAGAGCTCATGTTAATTAGTCAATAATATTCCGATGTTAGTGACAATTGAGGCATGAACGGACAACGTTTCACACGATCATAACTTGAGAATACGATGATTCAAATCACGACCCTATCATAAAATCCCTAGGCAAAGCCGCAGACCCAAGCATTAAAAAACAAAGCAATTGGATCTTGCGACAGAAAACATAGTCAATGTGGTATATGCGTATGCTGGACTTATCTTGCTTAGGCGCTACTGAAAATGCACTATGCATTTCTCCTCGTATTGTGATCAAATTTGATGATCCAATGATACTTCCAATACCCATTACTCTTTGAAGCATCCATTTACTCTTTTTCACGCCGTCCACATGAGTAATTTCAAGGTTTTTACGTACAATTTTTTGTTTTTTGCTCGTTTTTATCTGTATAGCATCACATTCACTGAATTTGTGTTTTTTTAAAACCACTATTGAGTCCAACGGGGACGTTGTAAGCGACGTGACTTGCAGGCGGAAACTGCATTCATGGGAGTAAATGCACAAAGGACTTTGGAAAAATAAAAGGCATTTGAACACTTGGATCCGGAAATCTTTCAAAAAAAGGCGAAGTTGGAATGGTACTACCCTTCGCACTGAATTTTGACCCCACAGCTGGAGATTTGGAAGCCGACTCATGATGCGTGAAGTTATGAAATGGAGTTCTCTGTGAATTCATGGTGTCGGGAGAATGTCAAAAAATTTCCAATACAGTGGGAAGTACTCCTCGATGAGTAACTTGTAAAAGGCGCAAAAATACACGTGTACTCTATGTTATCGTAAAAACCAAATTTCTAGCCACAAGTGCTTGGTACTTTGTAGCAATTGTTTTTTTGCCACCTAGTATATTTTATATTTCCGCTATGCAACCCCCGGGCTGACTCTCACTCATGTTTACCTCTGATGGCTTTACGGTAGCGCATCATGATTCTAGAAGATAGGCATTCATCCTCACACTCATGTTCCAAACACCTTCTCTCACAAACTCTCCATGTATCACTCCAACCACACACAAACTCTCCTCACATCACTCTCTTCACATAAACACAAACACACGTCGATACTCCAAGATACTCAAAAACTTCACTCCTTCATTCCTGAAACAAGTACTCACACATGACTCTCCAAACTTGCTTGAGAGATGTTACTCTACCTTTCTATTTATACCACTTAAGAATATACCATAGTAACATGTGGTAATTTCTTCTAACTTACTTTTAGCTAGGTAAGTTTGACTAACCCTCTCTATGTGGTAACATGCCATTGGCCTAGCTAAACCTTTTAGAAGTTTCCAGAATCCAAGGTTGAAGTGGCGACATGCCATTGGAAGCATTTAAACTTCTACAAGCTTCTTAACCACTAAGTCAACACCACTTAGTCTAGCCAATCATCTTTCATACATTTTAGTCTAACCAATCAAATCCAAGCTTTTAATCAAATATCTAATCCCTTGGAATCTAGATTTTTTGTATAAGACAAAATAGAAGTGCTCACCCCTTGTAAAAGACAAAATAGAAGTGCTCACTTCATTTTTCTAGAACTCCGCTAATCATTCCGCCAACTATAGACATTGTAGCTAAACTTAGTTATGACTAGATAAACTTAGTTATAACTAACTAGTTTAGTCATAACTAGCTAGACTTAGCTATCCCTTGGCTAATCATCCTTAATCACTTGACCACTTCTGAGACTTAGTACATATGTGCAACACCCGGTCTTACAGCTACCTCCCGTGTGATAAAGGAGGCGGCTGGCCCGCCAATGACCGGCGAGGATTCACTACTGGTGCTAGTCGTGTGGCTTGACTCTTAGATTCTTGTTCGCTCTTCCACTCTGGTTCTTTTGAGAGGCTTTTTGATAGCTTTCATCCATTCTTGAGGAAGATAAGGCTAGGATTTGGCAAGATGGCCACTTCCAAAACAAGTTACAAAGATGCACTATGGTGTCAAATAGAATAGGGTATGACTGCACTAGAGCCGATGTCACATGCCAGGCTTCCCATTATACTAACTGTCTTTGATAGACCTCTATTCGACAGAGAAACAGTGAAACTATTTCAACAAGAACAAGGATAAATTATACCAGTGCGGTTCTTTCATGAATCACCGGAGCTTGCTCCTCCACGAGCAAGCTCGCGGCCGTTTCAATGGGATATTCCTCTTGTAGCACCAGTGACTGTCAGCAGTCCTAGCGCAGGTTCGTCGTTCATTTTGCTGCCCAATCTGACCACACAAAACCAGTACTCGCGGAGGATACTGTGATGGAAGAATCTAGCGAGCATTATCTTGACCCGAACGATCCATTGAATTAAACGGACCGGAGCGAAAACCATTATTCTAATCGGAATTCCCGATTGACGTTTGACTTTGAATAGAACTGATGGGAGCGATTCCGGAGAATCAAAGAACCATATAGACACAGAGTAATGAAGACGCACGATTCACGACATCTTTTGACATCACGATGACATAGGATATGAACGCTGACTCGAGAGCTGGCTCCCCCTCTAGGTCGTGCCAAGTACAACACTCTCGGAGTTGATAGGCTTTTCAGATCCCGATTCTCACACTGGCCAAGCCGCAACACTACAACAACCTGACACTTTGCCAGTCATCATGACGACCAGCCTCTTGACGAATGCCGCAACGCCTCAACCTGCTTCATCGAGTCCAGCCCCAAGGTTCATACTATCATGAAGCGAGGCTTATCCTTTTGAAGACACAAGTATGAATCTCCCTTCAGTTTCGTCCTTTCTGACCAGAGTTGACCAAGAGAATTCTATTCCGGTTTCGGCCCCACCTCTTAGGCATATGTTAAAAGTCGTCAAAAAGCTCTTGATTGACGATAACTCAGTTGTGCCAGCTCCCCTACTCGTCTAGACAACAAAGCCAATCCGAATTTGGCCACGATCTCGGCACCATCAACCGACCGCAACCCAGTGAGAAGTAGTTCCTCCTCTATAAGGGATATGAGGATAGTTGCAAGACTAAAAATGTCCACACAACCAAAATCGCCCTTCTCCTACAATATATGGAGGTTTAGAAATTTGACACCAACACGTGCTCAAGACGCAAAATCTCCTTCGAAGACAGAATGATAATAAACCTGCTGATGATAAACATTCGCGGCTTGAATGAGAATTCAGCATGGACGCTTTACAGTACTACATCAGCAAGTGTAACCTCTCTCAAGATTTTGTCGCACTACAAAAACAGAAACTTTGTGGGAATTTTTTTTACCCACATTGGTCAACGACTATGAAGATCTTCAATTGCTCACGGCCTGAAGGCCTCGCTTGGTTACGGACATGACGCCCACGACCCTCGGGTGGGGTGTGGGGGAGTTTGGACCTTTGTACATCCAGATGGGCCCAAAAAATAAACAGGACCGGTCTATGTTCGGAAACAGAGTTCAATGGATGATCTTCACTAACATGACGGGCGGTGACATCGACATAGACAACATATACGCTTCCAATGATGCTTCCTCACGTTGCTTGCTGTGGATCGCCCTTGCTCTCAACCTACCTTGTGGATGTCAATGGATGCTACTCGACGACTATAACATGGTTGAACATTGGATAGATAAGTTCCGGCGTGACGCATCCATGATTTCACTTTGGGGGGAACACTGTTCGAGATCATGAAGACCACGCTGAACGTTGTGCATAACCGCATGACTTTCGGGAGTTTAAAATACTCTCGTAACAACAACAGACCGGCCGAAGCTCGAGCGATGACACGATTGGATAGATTGTACCTATTTTGATAAACTCTCGCGACACCTGATCGCATCCTACTTCATTGTAGTTTTCGAAGTGATTTTCCAAGATCGGATCATCCACCACTATTTGCAACGGTCCAACTAGCGACAAAGCCAGCGTGTCAAATTCATTGGAAGATGAATCCTTCTTGGTTCAAACAAGCCACTCCTCAAATTGTTGAGATTTGGATGTCAGCTCCTCTGACGGCCACCTTCTTCTCCAGATTGCGGAAAATCACTCATTTTTACTGAAAATTCTATCGGCGAAAGGCATCCGCCTTTAGAGCAGACAAGGTGGCATTGCCAGAGGCACTTGCAAAAGCCACTAATTGAGCTCAAAAGGACCTAGATTATCCGATTCTCATGAATCAAAGAGTCGCTCTAAGATTCCGTCTCTTTAAGACCAAGGAACGCATGATTGCATGTAGAAAGGCGAGCTCAAGAATCCACTACAAACTACTTGGTAACCAAGTGAGCCATGAGTTTTTCCGTGCGGTTCGGGATAAAAACTCCTCTGCGTGCATCTCCGCGCTCCATGACGCGCACGACACTCGATCACCTACAGAGATGAAATTGAGCAATGCGCACTGACATACTACATCGCGTTATATGCGGTGCCACCGTTGGCTGCACATCAGACTGCAGGGAAGACATCACTTCTTTCAAGCCTTCAGGCCTCATTCTCCGAACAATTTCCAGCGTCCGTGTTGATGATCTGGAGCGAGTTCTGGACGTTGCTGAATTCCAGACGGCTCTTAAAACCATGGCAGTTGGCAAGAGCCTAGGCCTCAATGGCGTGATTCTTGAGTTTTACTCAACATTCTGGGATTTCATCAAAATGAATTTCACTAATATGATCCACCGGGCCATTCTGGCAGGCTTGCTGCCATCGAGCACAAACACTGGATTGATCGTCCTTCTTTCGGAAGAAGGCGACATGGAGTTTATTGAACACTGACGTCCTATCACGCTCTTGAACCTATCGTACAAGCCTTTGCGAAAGTGCTCTAGAAGCGGCGTAGGAAACTCCTGCCTGAATTAATCAACGATGGTCAAGCTGCGTTTCTTCCGGCTTGTTATATCATCGACACAATCCTTTTACAACACGAAATTATCGCATGGGCCCAAGCGTCCGAGCAACCGCTAATTATGCTGAAGCTTGACTTCAGTAAGGCTTATCACACGGTTAGTTGGAGTTTCCTTTTTCATGCCATGTCTCGCATGGAACTTCAACATGCATTTGTTTGAATGGTGGAGATGCTTCTCACTAACGTTGCTACAACCGTTTCCATAAACGGCCTCGGCACAGACGAGTTTCATATACATCGGGGGCTGCGACAAAGCTGTCCCCTCGCATTTTCGAGAATTATCATGACAACAATGCATTTTTGAGGAAGATATTCATCAACCCTTGCAGGAGAATATATCGGCTTGGTTGTTGATCCGAGGTGATGCTCTAAGGATTATTTGGTTGCAACAGAATCATCGCTTGTTCCATGATCACACATGGCCCTTGACACTGCTTGAACAAATCATGTGGAATGCATTGTTGGATTTGGCTCGCACGACATGGGCCAAAGTGCTTTGGACCTAGCGGCACCAACCCATGGGCATTGACAATGCGCAGCGCCAGGTATTAGGGACCATAAGGTCCTGTTATTCTCATGGTGGGCAAAGAAGCCTTGGTGGAACTTTCGGCGGCAGGTTATTCCTGGCCCCGCTCCCACTTCCATTGACTCTCATGACAATGCATAGATTCCGGAGGTATTTTATTTCTAAATGGGTAGTTCTTGGAGTTATTGCCGGTTGACTTTGTGTTTGCTCAGCTATGCGTGGTGTACTTGATTCATTTTGCAGTGGAATAAACTCACCTATTGCTTAGAAAAAAAACGAAAAAATCTTACTTTTTATACAAATGACATGTTTTATTAATTTTTCTCTTAATTATCAAGATGTATATATTTATGTTACTTTATATAAATTTTCACATATTTATGGGAACATATATATCACATTATAAATAGTATCGTGTGAGTTTAATTAGATTATAAATATTTTTAATATTCTATAGTTCAAATAATGTTTTTTTATGAGATGTGAAATGAGTGAGATGAGTTAATTATATGTTATATCTTGTTTAAATTTGGAAATAGAATTGTTTAATATTATATTTTATTTTGATTGTGTAATTTTCTAATTTTTAATAATAGTTGTCAGAAACAAGTTTACAAAAGAAAATATTATTTGATGATAGTGGTCGATAACATTTATATACACATAGAAAAGACACACAGTTATAGAAAATTGTACCTTACATATAACCTTTAATTTCTGGAAATTTATCATATTCAGATGTTGACAGTGAATTCTCAACGTACTCCACTGAAGTAGTATTACAAGTGTTATCAAACGAGTCATTGCTCGTGCCATGATCCTTTCGTGAACATTCCTGCTGTATACTCTTTTGGCAACACACCACACAATGAAGTCAGTTCCATAGGCTTACATTCTTCTCTGTTAGTGCGCACGTCACTGACCATAATACTAGTAAGGGGATTGATTCCTTTATCCAGTCAACACACGCCTGCTACGTACGATGCTAGTTGACAACTTGGACAGCCAATGTCAATATGCATTTGTGGTCCGGTCTTTGCTGTTAATCAAATTTAATGTCAGATCCAACAACACAATGGTGAGTGGAAAGACATATCGATCAGGAGCATATGATATGAATCGAAGACCCGTCCAACAGTGGCAGCGAGAAACTTCCGGTTCACGTTGCACCGGCATTCAACAGATGATCAGGCTACAAGATCCGTAGAAGCAGTATTTCACGACAACATAGATTCACTGTCGAGTATCACATAAACGCAAGCTCCGGACAACTTCGTACCATCGCTAGACAATTTAGACTGGACAAAGAAACTGCTGACATTACCATCGGTCAATTACACAGAGGATTTCAAGTAATTTCGATCCTTTATTCATATACAAAATCTTATGGACAGTTAAGAAGACGTTGGGATGGAATAGCATCATGCAAGCGGCACCCCTTCCCTGTGAAATATGGGCACATTTTTGAGACGGTTCGGAGGAAACAACTCGGGAGAGTCCACTATTGATGGGTCATTTTGTTGTCGTTATCTCCCGTCACTGACTTTCTCTTTGCGTGCAGATAGGAGAGAAGAGCAGAGAGACAGTTTTGTGAACTTACAGAAGCCAGTTTACAAAGAGCAGCGACAATTCGGGCAGGAAACTGGCACGGCCAAACCATGCGGAAATACACAAATGCCAACTTCTCTAGAATTCTTATGCTACAAGCGGCCGGACAGCTAACAATGACAGGTTCCATGAGCAAAGTGTACGCTCTGGGTGATTCTCACGATAGTGAAAGCACCCATCTTCAGCCCGTCCTCTTCAGCACAAGCGGCACGAGATGCCATCCATGCATCAGAAGATCACGATACCTTTCAGAACGTTCATTGACTCTTTCAGACAAAAATTCAGACAGCACTCCCTGGTTCACTTTAAATAGAAAAGAGGGAGAGCTCCTTTCAGATTAGATGACGTCATATGGCAAAACCTCACAGCCATAGTAGAGTTTAGATGGTGTATCAAGTCTCCTCTGCCGCTGCTTCGGGAGTAACCCTCTTATGGGCCCGGTTGCGTAGCTCCTCAAATGCTTTCATACTTTCGGGATCGAAACCACCAGCAAACTGAGAAAACAAATACCAAAACGAGTTAAAACCATGAAAGCAAAGACTTACACAGGGATCACAACGGAAGTTCCGAGAATTATCAAAGCGAGATAGATGGTTACCTGGTGTACTCGGAAAGCGAATCGAACACCTTGCAGCAAGAAAAACTCCCGCACTGGCTCCTTCTCTGGACCATTGCCCAGAGTGTCCAGCTCCAAAGCTACTCTCTTCATGTACTGCTTAGCTAATCTTACAGAAGCAAGCTTGATCTGCTCACACGGTGGGAAAGAATGTCAGTGGGTTCACCATTTCATCATAAACTCAAATTTTCACGGAAGGTCTGGACAACCTTTCGATATAAAGAATACAATATTTACTCGC
The DNA here is from genome assembly GCA_037833965.1 of Marchantia polymorpha subsp. ruderalis. NCBI lineage: Eukaryota > Viridiplantae > Streptophyta > Marchantiopsida > Marchantiales > Marchantiaceae > Marchantia > Marchantia polymorpha. The sequence goes on from AP031357.1 coordinate 5,413,796, forward strand.
TGCAAACAATCAAGTCTCGGATTTTCTTTAACTTTGACTTCTATTATACCTTGCCAATAAACCCACTATCCAACATCCAGTTGGTAGGTATGCTGTACTCCTTGTATCGAGCCATCGCCATGTCTCTCGTCCGAAGAAGAGCAAACACGCTTTGCTCGACCCTGTGAAAGACACAGATCTTCGTCAGCTTTACAGTGTCAAGGATTCGAGGACACAACGAGATATTCTAGAGCGAGAACTATAATACAAGTTGAAAAGTTCCAAGCACCGCTCGACTGTCGTTTACTCCTATCGAATCCGCTTATGGCACTCTGGAAATACTCTAACCAAAAGGCTGGTATTAAAGATGAAAAGATGTATACAGTATGTTCAGAAACATACTTCTCTAGAGCAGCCAACATCTTCTTCAGAGCAGAATCTGTTGGAACCCGCAAGTCATCTTCATAAGTGGATATTTCCGTACAAAGCTTCTTAAGGTCTAAATACTCAAAAGCGGCTTCACGCAGAGCATCAGCCTTGTTCTCTGGCCAATCAAAGTGTTTCAAGACAGCACGCTCGTCAACCTGCACAACGAAGTCCCAAGGTTGATTAATCAATCTGCATGCACAAATTCATACCGATAGTAACTCTCATTTTTTTACACGTCTTTTTTCAATATTTATTTGCCACTTCATTTGTTTGCTCGTAGAGGCCTTCAGACTAAGCAGCTCCAAATCCAACGACCTCAGTTCCATCAGAGTATAAGATTCCTGACTTCCCGACCTCTAATCAGACACACGAGCAGGTTCAGAAGTCGTACCAAGAAAGAGAGTTCATCATCGAGCCAGGTGACGAAAGCCACGACGTCCTCAATATCGGTGTATTGGGCTCCTCTGACTTCTGTGGCCAACGATTTAACAAAATCTGCCTGTGTTTCCACGTCCGCTTTAATCTGTCACATAGAAGAAGAAGTTCAGTCTTAGCTATGATCACAGTACAACTCTGTAGAAGCTTGAATATCCAAACCAGAAAGTAACTTTGGTTTTTCAAACGATAAGTTATTTCTAAAATGTCAATACTTACAGCCAAGAGATGCGCAGAGCGATTCTCAAGTTCTCCGACCATGTTGTTCCTTGCTTCAGCGGAATTCCCACCGGAGGCAGCGAGCTCCTTCTTCGCACCAATTTTCATCAAAGACTGGTAGAATTCTACAACTTCTGGAGCCCGTTGCATCTTATTTCCACCAACACTAGCTCCAAGTTTACCACCAGGAGGAGGAGGTGGTGGAGGCGGTGGAGGAGCACCAGGAGCACCTGGAAGTCTTGGAGGAGGTGGAGGAGGAGGTGGGGGAGGAGGCCCTCCAGCTCCCGGGGGTCTAGGAATAGCTGGGCCGGCTGCTGGTGTAGAGGCCGAAGGCTTGGGAGGAGGTTTAGGTACCCTGAGAGCTCTCTTCTCGATTTCTGCGGGTGTCATCTTGACTACCTCCGTACGCTTGGCAGCAGCTGCCTCTTCAATCTTCTCCTCAACCTTCTTCTTGATCGTTTTCTCTCTCTCCACGGCTGCTTTATGTCTGTCCTTGAATGCCGGGTATTTCTCATCGAGTGGCCCTGCAGTTTTAGCCATGAGACTGAAAGAAGTTGCTACTCCACTGAAATCTGGTTTCTCCCTTGTTTTGACGGGCTTCAAACCGGCCTTGGTTATTGAAAGGTTGCTCGGAGATCTTCCACCATCTGAACCTGGAGATTCATCTTTCCTTGTTCCAAAGGCGGTAATTTCATGGGGGCCGTCGCTCAGGTTGCGCAGCATAAGTGACTCCAGAGGTCCCCTAGGAGTCCCACCACCACTAGCTTGTCTGTAATGACCAGGACTACTCCTACCGCTGGAACCGGGACTTCCCAAGTCATGCGCATCGCCATCCTTCTCCTTTCTGGCACTTCCCCACTTCTTCAGTTTTCCTATCAGTGACTTCCTTCCGCTACTGCTAACAGAGGATGTCCGCGCACCCGAAAAACTGTCAGCACTAAGATCGTGGAAGTCACTCAATTCGGATGAGATCGAAGGCTCTGAAGTCGAACTCTCGTAGCCATCTTCGTCCTTCGGTCGCATCTTCTCAACGTCCGGACCAGCGTACTCCAACATGAGCTGTTTAGCTCGTGCCTGGGACCTTGGGCTGAGGTCTTTATTCAAATCAAGGGCACCGGACTTGCCATCTTGAGGTCTGGAGTTACGTAATTCATATCGTAAACAAGCATTAACCCAGCGAAGGTACACAAGTTCCTCCACCTCACTAAAACGACTGGACTGCAATCCTTCAACCTGTTTGCAGAGATCTTCGTTTGCGTGCCTTAAAGCCGCAGCGTCTTCCTCTGCTCTAACAACCAAGTCACTCTGGAAAAGCAAAAGAGAAGAAACAAAAGATGGTAAGCGATAAACACAGACGAAGTAACGGGTGTACAAAGTGAAGACTGACCCCAAACATAATCAGAGAAATGCTGAATTATTTCAGAGTGCGCAGCAGAGGGTTGTCTCACCTCGGAAATTTTAGATAATTGCGCAATTTGGTTCTCCGCAGCTCCGAGCTTGACAAAAAGTTCCCTCTTTTGGTGCTGTAATTCCTTGTTCGTGCGCCGTAGTTCCACAACCTCCACTTCTAACTCTTTCAGCAGTTGTAGCTTCTTCTCAATTTCCATATCTTTCTTAAGATCCCTCTGTTCCTTAGGTTCACTTTGTTGCTCCTTTAGCTGCAGCTCCTTCAATGTCTGCTTGAGCATGATTAGCTCGGCCTTCGCCTGACCGGACTCACTGTGCAACTGCTTTTGAAGCTCACGGATTTTCGCTCGCGCTTCATTGAGGTCCTTCTTGAGAGTCTCAACACTGGAAATTTCCCTTCTCAGGTTCTCAATGTTGACGACTTCCTTCCTGAGTTCCTCGACATTGTACGTTTCCTTCTTTAGTCTCTCAGCAGTTGCAAGTTCTCGCGCCTCCATTGCAGCTACCTTGGCGGTCAGCGAAGCTATTTCTATGGCCTTATTTTTCAAGTCCTGCTCCATCAATATGATATCATTCTCTCTTTCTTTCAGGCCATAGTACTCCAACAGCTCACCCTCCATCCTCATTTCCTTCTCCCTCAATTCTTTGACAGCAATCCTCAACTGCCCAAGCTCCTCCACATCGTTTGCCAACGTATCCACGTAGTCCTTGAAATCGTACTCAAAAAGATCAGAAGAATCTCTGCGACCCTCTTCATCTTCCATGAGGTACTCTTCAGGCACCTCGATAACGGGCTCATCGTCATCAGAAGGAGCGTGGTCTGTGCTTCTTCTGGTGAGAGGTCCAGGGACCCTTCGGTACCTCTTGCCGTCACGAGCCTTCCCATACTCGCCCCCTTCATGGGGCAAGTCTAATGATATGAGGTCCTTGAACTCAGGAAGAAGCAACTGATCCGCATTTTGTTCGCTCGTGAATGACGCAAGCGATGCGAGCGACGTGACGCTGGCTGCTGGACTGATGGCGTTTACCCTCTTGACTTCTTCCTCCTGCAATTTCATTCATCCTCTTGAGCATGAGACGGCCTCGCTACATGACAGAGTACTTGTTGAACTGGTACACGATAAGATATACGTGCCGACTGAGAAGGCACCAATCCATGACTCATATCTGAACGAACAAGTACAGATAGCATATCGACCAGTCGCTTCTCTACAGAAAGCCGGCTGACAGCATCCCTCAGAGATCTCCACTTAGCTTACTTGAAAGTACAAACGTAAAGAAATCTAAAAACAATTGTCGCTCTTTACATTCAGACGATTGATTATGCACATATCAGAGAAAGGACACCGCACCAAACTGACCTCTTCCTTCGGAGGCGCAGAGTCAACGGGAACGAAGGCGTAGGTTTCCGACTCGAATTCATCATTGCGCCGTTTCTTCTCCTGCCGATCTGGCCATCAACATAAAATACGAAAGAGATGAGAACAGCCTCCTGGAACTAAAATCAGAGAGAGAGAGAGAGAGAGAGAGAGAGAGAGAGAGAGAGAGAGAGAGAGAGAGAGAGAGAGAGAGAGAGAGAGAGAGAGAGAGAGAGAGAGAGAGAGAGAGAGAGAGAGAGAGAGAGAGAGAGAGAGAGAGAGAGAGAGAGAGAGAGAGAGAGAGAGAGCACCTGAGTCAGGATTGTTGGTCTCGCGCTTGCCGATGAGGTGGGTAACGGTAAACGCCGCTACAGAACATGTAACCGCAAGGCCTACCCGCAAGATCATGTAAGAGTCCTTGTACTTTCACTTCATAACATTTGCCCCCTTCCCCTTCTGTTCGCCCGATTCTATCGACCAGCTCAACTTCGACAATCGCACCCTGCGATCGTCTACACTTGAGCTGATTCTCAATCAAAACTACTCCCACGTAAAATCCGATTTCTAGTCCTATAATGAACGTTACAAATCATTCTTCTCTGCATAATCCGCATACGAGCCACCCAGCTCTCTTTATCCGTCCTGGACCTCGAGCTGAATCAAAGCCAGGACCACGCGAAGGGTACGACGGATCGCCTAGGAAAAAAATGCACAACACAATTGCTCCAGGAAACGCCTCGGCGGACGTAATTTCCCGACTGGCGTGTCGGACAGATGGACCTGCTCGCGCTGCTTCAATTTATCACGTCCCGACGCTGCACCAGGGCGACCCACAGATTTCTTTTCTCGAGCCACGCCTCACAGTGGCTCTCGCTTCCGCACTCCCTCCCTTCCGACAAGCAAGCTACAAAGGCCCCAGACTCGACTCGACTCGCTACTTCACGATTTCGCAACAGCCTCCGAATGGCGGATCCGAGCACAGATGCCCCGCAGCAACAGCAGCAGCAGTGCAGTTCTTTACGCCCTCGGTCAGATCCTCGGCTGCGCCTTATTCGAGTTTTCAAACACACGCGACGGGCTCCACCTTCCCTCTTCTCCCTCTCGCTTCTCCGCCTCCCTCCCTGCCTCCCTTCCCTCCCTCGCTTCCTCCAGTCCGAGCTCTCCTCCCTCTGCGTCAATCTGTCAAAAGACTTTCGCTGCTGCGCGGAGCTCCCCTTTACCATCTGCCAAATCTGACCACGGGGAATCCGGCCCCTCGTGCCCCGTGACCCGGGTTAGGGCGCCGAGTTCGAACCCGAGACATAATTTTCAAATCAAGAGTTTTCACCAGCCCTTCTGCTTCATCTTCTTCTTCTTCTTGCCTACTCGTCGGCCGATGTGGCAAGAACTTCGCCGATTCGGCGGACCGTTTGCTGACGTGGAAGATGACGCGAGCGCAGCGCTTCGCGCGGACGCCGTCCGCCCTGGACTCGTCGGCCGAGGTGGCAGCAAGTGGAGGGAGAGTTGGTTCCCCGACGAGCGAAAGGGTCAGTCAGGCTCGCCCGCTGCGTTTGCCGAGCAGATGCCATGCGGCGTCCTCTGATTCCGCAAGACGGCGGGCTCCGCTCGCAGATCCACGGCGGCGATCCTTTCCGCTGCACTCCGTAACCCCGCTGCCGTACCTCCCAGCCATCCCCAAAGTACCGTCTCACGTGGGAAATTTGAATTGTACAAACTCGAGATTAGGTAACAAAGCTCTTACTTGTCGGAGACGGATAATTCCGGGGCCCGAGGGCAGCCCCCACCGGACCCCCCCGGGGCCTTCGTTACAGGAACACCCCGCAGGCAACGTCCCGGACGATAACCAAACCGAGAAGGCAGCGTCGACCAATGCCCCCCAAGCGCATCGTTGCGGACACGTCGATTATCGATCGCTCTATAAAGCGATTACCATCCGGAGGACGATAATCATTTGCAGCCCCTTTTTGCTTCTTTTGACGAGAGCGAAGATTCTGCTCACTCCTCATGATGGACCACCGTCCGTCGTCCCGAGCAGGCTAAAAATCGGAGATAAAGTGGGTCGTTCTCATCGGGAGAGAGAGAGAGAACTCCATTCGCTATGCGAATCGAATCCCACCGATTGCCCTGTCTATTTCTCGGACAGGACGTGAGGAGGGAGGAAGATCGGCCGTGCGATGGCATGCGTTCGCCGTAGATGGTGCTCAATTCAGCCGGTCTGCGACAAGATCCAAGGTTCCTTTCGTAGGGCTAACACGCAAGTCTATCTGAACACGGCAGAAGTCGACTTTCCACACTGTACGCGGCATGCGGAACGGGGCGAGGGCTCGGCAGAAGAACTCTTAAGAGAAACACACGCGAATGCTGCTGTAGAGAGCCCGGCCGCTTGCCATGGCATGGCATGGCTTGGCTTGGCTGTTCCAGCTTTCTGGGGAGCAAGCTGGGCAGGAGAACGACAAACGCGGCGATCACGAATTCATGGATCCGGAAGGATGTTTGTGGTTGCAGCATTTTCTCCAGCAGAGTCCGTGACCAGCTCGGAGTGTTGTCCAACGCTTTATTTGGTTCATCTGGTTCCACTGTGGGAAGTTACCTCTTCGCTCGCGCTTGACCCCCCATTGGAATAGGTGAAGTCACAACTCTCCGCGGTAACTTTTGGGTGACAATCACTTTTCTTCTGTGGCGCATGGATTGGGCACATCGAACGAACTCACGACAGATGGAGGCAGAGGAAGTGCATGATGGTGAAAGGTCCGAATCCATGACGAGGAGGAAGGGGCCTTGGTACAGCATTTCTGCCGCTGCATGCTTCTTTTCCTGGACTCACAAGGAGACGCTCTTTTCCACAGCGGAACCTCAACTCGGTGGACCAGTGCCAAACATGGAGCATCAAGAAAAACAAAATATCATAATGGATAGTTCAGAGTGAGCCTGATTCAGGTAAGGACACCCAAATTGATGCACCTCGGGAGTGACAACCTTTGTAAATCCTCTACCTAAGGAAAGGATATCGCACTTTCACATGGAGATTAGAACTCTTGGTACAAGGTAAACCGAAGGATTAGACTGAAGACTATGGTCATACCTAACGAACTTTAGAAGTCACTGTTCTCTAGATTGACAAAATATGCGCAAACGTGATGAAAAGCTTTCAACGGCTATGTGGATACACCAAGTACATTAGAGGATAATCAGTTCTTGACCTCACACAGGATGTGTCCGTCCTTGAATTATTTCCTTATCCTCCGAGAGCAGATTCTCAGAAGAATTCGACGATGGATGCTTACAATTTTGCTGAGAATGCTTCCCTTTTGTCTTAAACGATGTTCCACAGAAGTGAATCTTTTCCCCCAAGGGCAGAGAAAGGGAAAGAACTTACCTTTTGGCTATATCCCTCCTAGAACATGCATGGACACGATCCACCTCATATGTTCTTTATACATTAGTACATAATTTAACTTACAGATGAATTACATCGTGGAATGTAAATAGTAAGGTTCAGATAGATGTAACTTACGAAAGATGCTTTTTGGTGAAGTCCAAAACCATGCCTATTTCCTTCGGTTCTAGGCAGTGAAATCGTTCATAGGATACCTTTTCATAAGTTGGCCATCGACATGGCCTGCTCCTTTTGGGTTGTCTTTTGATTCGAATTTATTATTTGATGCCTACCTTATGTAAAAATTTCCCGTTGCCCTCCAGGGCTTGTCTGAGACGCGAAAATCGAGGACCTGACGCCTGGAGGTTCTGTGATCAGCCCGAGGTACTGTTTCAGATAGAAAACACGAACGAGATCTTGATAAGGCCATGCAATGTGCCCCAAGGTCTGTTCGACAGCCTGCTCTTTAGTTCTTGGAAGAGTGTCATAAACCAAGTCAACCTGTCCGGTTTGCAGAGCTTTTGGCTTGGAATCATCCATATCTTGGCAATTAAATTGACTTTGCTTTCCGCTCTGCAGAGCCTTCAGCTTCGAAGCGTCCATATCTAGGCATATATTATTGACTTTCCATCCAGAACTGCCAGCCACAGTATTTGAGAATGTCAGTCAGCCTGCACAATCAAATAATTGTCCGATGATGCGAGCAAATCGTAGTAGACGAACGAGTAAAATTTTAGTCCCCCTAAGGTAACATGCTTTTTCCCAGAAAGTATTAATATGATTCAACGCTGCATTTGAGTCTTCAAAATCCCTGCCCGAAATACCACGACTACCTTAACAAATACTCCTCATCTTACTGTCCCTTGTATGACTCAGCAAGTCAAATGTACAAATGGTTCATACTACCCCACACTTCACAGAGCACAACACCACGTATCAGATTTCTCAAGTCACAACCTCGCGATAAACCACCTAATCACAAAGCACGGTGAATACATATACAACCTTTCCTCCGAAAAAAGAGGCATAACCAGCCCGATGTGGTTCCTTTAGTTGTCTTGCCTCGAACACACCATATTGTTGTTTATCATTATCTCCTGTGTCAATAAATTCTCTTTCAGAAGAAGTCAAAAGACATTAGATATCCACTCCAGTGATACAGCACTCAAGAACTCAAAGATGGTATTGAAAACCTATTACTCGTAACATCAGGCGTCAGAGCACTACGCTGTTCATGATATCATCTTGTCATACTGGGAAATCAAGAGCTACATCGCATTGCTAAGTGTTGCACTTTAATATGTGATCTAATCATATGTGATCACAAAGGACTACTCTAATCATATCGATACTCATAGCACCTCATGTTTCTTACTAGCTTCTATCTCCAATTCTGGCGTTTCACCTTTCTACACTAGAGCACCGGCTTTGGATGACTTACGTAAGGAAACGGGTGTCTTCTTCGATAGAGACCGTGTCACTTCGACAAATTAGACTTCGAACCCGTTTGTTTTAATTTTCATCTTCTTATGCTTATCTCGGACTTGAAGGTTAAAGTTTTGCAAATTTTCTCACCTACTCTCAATGTTTGAGTCAATGTGCTAGACATTATATGCTGATTAATTCAGAATTAAAGTCGAATGAAACCTTCGTAAATGGTGGAACTTTGTTCTTTCCATGTTAATGCTGTACTTTATGATCTCCATATAATAAACCTTGAATATATTTCAGATAATCTATATGTTCCGACATTTCTTATGAGCACACATCGAATAAGAATTAAATCATCTTTTTCTTTCACCATCTTTATCTTGAGATATTAAAGTAGAAATAGCAGAAATCTTTTTGATTGTAAGATCATTTGGTTGTAAATACTTCACACGTTTCATCGTTACCTATCCCTCGTGAATCCGTACTTTTCCAACTTGTTTCGCTCTCGAAATCAGAGTATGTCGACTGGAATTTCTTAATGGTAATTATTGCAGATGGTTTTTGTAGGATATCGTGTGGTCGTAGGGCAATTGATCACCATGGTAGTTCTCGAGCATACTAACAAAGTATATTAACAGGTATGCAAGTCTACGAAGGCTGGATCAGCATACTTAGTTGTGTTCCAGTTGCTGGGTTATAAGATCATTAATAACATTTATGACGGTATTGTGCATGTGCACAATGAGAAACGAACTGAGCTGGTTACTGTACTGGAAAGTGGCTGGCCAGCGTGCATTGACCGGAGTCAGCGGACCGAGCTTGACCAGCAAGGGGATCGAAAGCTCGTTAAGCAGCAGACCAAGTGAATGATGCCTGTTCACTTGGAACGAGGGTAAATTTTGCACGAGCCAGCACGGGAGCGATGGGGAGTGAAGAAACGACTGCAAAAGGAACAACCGATGGTCTGTCTGTGGGAGTCGCCCATCTATTTCAGCAAGAGCTGCTTGACCAGAGAAAGAGTTGGACGAACGAGCATTTGAGTACACAAGGCTACAAACATGTCCTACTTGCTCGTGGTTTGCGGATCCGCTGTCTCCACTCATTCGTTCTGAGGCCTTCTTTGCCTTCTTATCTGCATCCCTGCTTTCTGTGGCTGGTTCGTCCCTTGGATTGCGGGTTCTCATGTTATTTGTGGCTCTGGGGGCTCAAATCATGCACCGACGAGCAATGCCCATGGTTGGAACGAAAAGACATGGCGTTTAGAGGCGTATTTTGGTTGGGCAATCTTCTCGAGTTAAATTTAGCCCGGTGTGGAGCAAAAGTGGATCCTGCCTTCAGGCCGTAGCCCATGCTTTCTTGTCTAGCTGAAATTATACCTCTTGTGTTGTTCTCCAGCGGTCAGAACCTCGGATACGGTCAAAGGGCCGGCGAGGTTAAATCTTGACAGAAGAATAATTAGATAGAGCAAAGCGATGCGATGCGATGAAAAGTTCGTCTCTGCATCTAACCTCATCATTTGTCGATGCAGCTCGACGAGAATAGGGTCGAGGAAGTATGGATAGATGGGAAAATACCTGATTCCTGCCCTGTGGACGTGGAGAAAGAGGTAAAGTACAGAGCTGACGAATCAAATAGCTGAAGGGAGATAATTGCAAAGTCACAATGTCAAGTCATCGTTCCCTATTGCTCTTGGCCTTCCCTTGAAGAGTGGAGAACACAAGTCGTGAAGACTCATCGCATACGTTTCTGAATCCTCTTGTTTGGAAGCGGAACGAACCCAGGAATCGCTCCAAGCACCTCCTCCCGATCCAACCACGGATTCGATGGCACAGAATCCCTGCATCGTAAGACCCCATGGAAAATGACATCAATAAACATAGAGAATATTACAGTCTCGATGGTCGATGTACGATCCATTTGGCACAGCAGGCGGGTTTATCGAGGCTGGACTCTTCCTGAACCAAATAGTTTTTAACTATAAGTCAACCGAGGCAACTGTTGACTTCGCAACGAACGAAAGGTCTGTCTTCTGTGTGCCATGCGTGGGCTCTAAACGATCAATTTGGACTTATCGACGGTCTTTTGAGGAGATCATCGATACTTCCATTCTGCTAAATTTCAGAAAGATATTGTGATACAAAACGCACTGATAAAACAGTTCGCAACACTCAAAGGGTGCTTCTCTGTTTCTACCGAATTAGCTCGTCGATGTGGGGATAGCATGAAAGGTTGAACGAACTTCAAGCCCTTCCTGATAATTGATTCAGTGATCCAGTTGAGGGATTCTCCCTCGTAAACAATCTATATTAGAAAGAAAGGAAGAAAGTCTTCGCGTTGACATGTTCGACCTTCCAAGATTACCAAGATTCAATTGATATTATAGTGTCCAATATTGGCGGATTCGGCAAATATGAGATACTATCAAACCAGGGAAGTCTGCGGTGGAGTGGACATATCAAGTTGGCTGCAACTAGTCGAGCCGAGTCCCAAATATCAAGTTCTGAAATAGAACGATTACCGGCCTTCTTTATTTGGAAGTGTCTCGGTTGCTTCCTTGTATGAGAAGATAAGCTTCACTCAAATCAATCTTTTTCTTTTTCACGTAATTTTTTTCCCCTACTCACTACCATTTAATAGTTTACATTAACAGAAGAAAACGCGGTTTAAGTAAACAGAAAAAAAGGAAGACATCAATCACAGATCAAATACTCAGAACAGGTCTATGACTGTTTCTGGACTTGAATGAATTATATCAGCATTTTCTCTGTGTATGTTATTCATCTCTTCTACACTTGTTTAGCTCTTCGTTTTTGATCCAAAGAATTATGCTTTTTCATTAGCTGAAGAAAATTTTCAGTAATAAAGTATGAGTGAACGTTGCAGAAAAGGTAGACATGCACTACTAAAAATTTGAATAGGAACACCCTGTGAGTGAACTAAGTTTCCGTGAATGGTTGTGTGGATCTTTGTGGAAAGATATGACGTTTTGAATATTGTATGATTCTCCGAACCATTTCAGTGATTTTTGAGAGGTTCAAGAATGAGAAACATTCATTCGCCCAAATGAAAGTAACCGTGTCTATACAATTCACAATGCACCGTATCATAATTCTAGTCTGTCTTAGCAGCAGTCATAAATCATCCCATATCGCGTTGTGTCATATTTATTTCAAGAAATGGTGATATTTCTATTTCACTATTGTCAACGAAGCAACCGACTATGCAATTCATGGTCAAATCTTCAAACTGGCCTACACCAATATTACAACAAGTAGATATAAGCATATTTAGATTTATTTTTAGAAAGTAATTAAATAAATCTATAACAACCAAAGAGTTAACAGAAATCACAAGTAAACAAACATGTAGACCTACTGTTGCAAATCTTATCCTCAATTGCCAGCATACTCACATCTATCCCATGAACAAGAGGTTTTAAAAATTTTGAACGAAAAAAATGTGTAGATAAGTCCACAACGTCACCGTTGACCAAACATGTTTTGCGTCGATTTAAATGCACAACAGATCATGATTGAAAACAAAAGTTTGAGCAATTTTGTATGCAGACACCCTAGCTAAGCATGTCTTCACTTGCATCATGCCTTGTCCTCATACAAAGCAGTTCAGATGGGCATTTGCGTATGAAAACCCACATGAACATCGGATAAAGTGAATGTACATCAACCATAGAGTCCAATATCCTAACTTGAGATTTGGAGGAATGAAGAAAGAAGCAGCTCGAGAGTTCAAGTGCAAATAAGGGTTTTGGCCTGGAAGGAGAGTGCAAGATTTCAGGTTGTCCATGAGAGAAGTAGAGCCGACTGTTTGCTATCCTTAGTTTTTTTTATCTGGCAATTCGCTGATTTTAACTAAATATAACGGATTTGTTTAACCCTTTTGCTTCAGGAGATGCACAAGAATTATCAAAATGGGAGAGATGGACTTCAGTGTTCTAGCATGTGCACGACGTAGTCAAGCAACTACACTTAATTGGTTGAGAATGCTTCACCCGATTCATTGAAAAGAAACATTGTCTCTAGTGGTTTACAAACGCATTAGTTGAAAGGCTACAAAAATAAAAATAAAACTCAAGTCCCTTTTACACCAATAATGTGAAGAGCATGGAAAAAGTCGATGAGTGGAAAACAAAAAGAATGTGAGCTGCACAATTTCTATGAACTACTGTAGGCCGATAGAAGAGTAAAGAGAGGAAAATGAATCGAGTGAATATCTTCAACCCAACCCTCGAGCACGGTAAAGGAGGATAGCGTTACAATCATGAATTCAACACGGAGCATCACCTCCTGCCTCGACTACGGTGATGTACTTTTTGTATGGACTGTCTGCCGCACGTTGTACATGCTCCCCTAAAACACGGCTTACGAAAAGTCCAATCTCCGTTACCATCACCAGCCGCCTCTCTGCGTGTCTTCATGGGTTCCCGATTGCCCTCCAGGTTCACCACAAGCGTGGGATCAAGAGCGTAGAGCAGAGCAGAACATGGCTGTTCGTTCGTCTCGTGTTATCCTCTGTCGCTCAGCTTGTGAGGCTGTGTCTGCAGTGCTCCGTGGCAGAAAGACAGTTCCAGTACAGGTTCATCAGACACTGTTTTGTTGTGCCTTGGGGCCCATATGACTCCACCAAGTCCCCATCTTTCTGGTGTGACTGATCTCCACCTTAGAGACCAGAGGTGACTCTCACTCCTTGTGTTATCTGAATATCTCTGAAGTACAGGACGCCAACAAAGAAGATGTTATTTCTGGAAACGACGGGTTTGATGTACGGTACTGATATTGCTTGAAACCTGAAGTCGAAGGTGTGGCTGACTTAACTTCACCGTCTCTTATGACGTAATTTTGCATCTGCGAAATTGATATGAGGATATATGTTCTTCAGCATATAAATTGAGAAAATACTAGCGCTTTGTCAATGATCTAGATTTAGGGCTTGCTCTCTGCCAAGTTGTATGAAAACTTAAATGCTGTATATGATCCATCTTTTACGTGCCCATGGTTTTAGTGCATTCATATTGAAATCACTATATGTAAAACTCTTCCAAACTAATAATAATGAGATATAACAAACGTGAAAATGACATATCCTCCAAAGCTTTATAATGAAATGGATGAGTTTACACGTTTTAAGATTCCCAAAACCAATTACCGAAGTTAATTGATTAATTAATTACTCCTTAATATTATCACTGTAAACTACAGTATCCAACTGGAATATCGGAGAAAGTAACGGGTTCTCACTCATACAAGAACACGGAGACTTATATTAGTTCGGTACGACCAGTTGCTTTCAGAATGGATAAGTGCGTTCGGACGTCCTACTCTCTGAACGGAAAATAACGACAATCAACAGTTTTTTGTTGTAGAACCTGTGTTCAAAACTTCTCACTTTCATCTTGTTGAGTCAATGATTCCATGCCTACCATGTCAACAGCAGCTTAGTTTGAGAACATACGAAATTACATGTTTTTAGATCCCAGAATGGCTGATTATCTACTTAATACGGAAGGTCCGTTGTAGTGGTGTAGATGTCATGCATGTGGCAGAAACGTTGTTCACGTAGATTGAATACACTGACTTCATGGGGTCTTCCGATCCTAGTGATCCTTTTTGCTATACAGCAAAAAGGATCACTAGGCCCCCGTTTGTTGACTTAAAACAGCCCGAGCTTAAAATAAGTTATCGGTATGCATTCGCACTCAAATAAAATAGACTCATTTTACATGGCATAGCCAAAAGCCTGCTACTTCATGCATATTTTTCACAGCAGAAACATATCTTTTCTACGTGGATTTAGAAAGTTGCTCCCAGTTGGAAGTCAGACTTTATTGTCAACGATCGGAGAGCCAGCTGATGACCGTCTGGAATCACATCAACAAATAGCTCAGAAGTTCTTAAATATAGAGAGGTGGATCAAAGACATAAGCATTGTGAAAGTCTTATAGGTGGTCCAATCATACTGGAAATCTCCAACTTGGAATGACGGCTACAGTCGAGTTATGATGTCATCCCAATCAGTTCGGAAAATAGTCTAAAGCTCTTTGAAAATGTTGATGTCCTCAACGTAAATCTTGCAACAATTGGCCTTTCACTTTAGATCTCGTATATTTTGCGCCGAGCTATGTTTCGAAACTGGTAGCAATCAAGCTATTTATAAGCTATCATCATGCTTGCACCAATAATAAAAGGTTCCACACAAGCCAAACCAAGGACGTTTTCTCGGAAGGCATTAGATGGTGGAGACCGTAGTACTCATTCGGACACGTCGAGGCCAATGAGGCCAATGAAAAGGTACAAAAGCTAGACGGACATCGGTACCTCAGTGACGTGTGGTCGATTCTGCCAACTCCCGTTCTTCTCCAACTACCGCCTTCATTTCAGCGGAATGAAATGGAAAAGCAAGACATCTCTCCATTAAACTCTCCATCCACCACCACTTTCTTCATAACCCACAACCGGCTTTGCATGAACATCCCTTTTCTAGTCTTTGCTCTCACCAGCGTCGCATGCGGGAAAAGAGATAGGCGATAAGTGTTTTACCTGAACGCACGTTCAGCTCTTCAAACATCGGTGGTAAACTCTTGTACCGTTCTGTATCGAACATGGCGGGTC
The DNA here is from genome assembly GCA_037833965.1 of Marchantia polymorpha subsp. ruderalis. NCBI lineage: Eukaryota > Viridiplantae > Streptophyta > Marchantiopsida > Marchantiales > Marchantiaceae > Marchantia > Marchantia polymorpha. The sequence goes on from AP031357.1 coordinate 5,429,056, forward strand.
TGGTCACAATTCTGCGACGTGGCCACGCTCTGCTTGCTTTGGCTGTGATGCGACAATGTTGTACACGTCCCCGGGAAGGGTTCAGGCATGGCAACAGTGTATAGATAGATAAGAACACAAAAAGAACCGGAGAAGAAGCTAAATCTGAGATCTTGTGAGCTGATTTGTGGGTGAGGAATGCGAGGTGCGAAAATCTTCAGATCGTCGAAGATGGATAACACAGTTGTAGGGCAGGTTGTCTACTCTGAAACACGATCGACTTTGAGGTCGATGATGGGGATAAGCAGGCTTGTTCTGATTGGCAAGTTGTCTCCTACACCGCAATGTTGCGGAATTGTGATTGTGAGAGGAGCCTCATGAACGAACCAGTTAGATTATTGGATTTTGTCTCCTTGTGCAGACCAGCGAATCCGATGGACTGAGCCCTGCGACCAATGCACAACAAAAGAACACACAGAGAAAGAGACCAGAAAGTCGATGCTGGATCGTGATCAAACACGTCCGCAGTTTCATGTCTGCCCGCATGCCACATATGAGACATCGGCAGACTGTCATAATGCGATGAGGTGAAGGTGCTCCTGTGAATATTTTTTTGTTGTGTTTCAGCACCGTCCACCCCCAATGAAGCAAACGACTAGCTCACGTCATGAAGTAAAGTTATGGATTCCATTCACAGCTTATTATAATTGTAGGATCTTATGATACTACGTTTTACCCTACCAAGTCCGTAGTGTTATGCTAGATTAATTCGGATATTGTCATTCTTTGACAAGCCTTTCATCTTGCAACCAATAATAGTGAAAAAGACATCCATATCTTTCGTTGATGACTTTTATCGTATATAATCCATGACAAGAGATTTGATCCATATAAATACATTCTTTCCAATCTTGCATGGGTTAAGATTAATATAATAGAACAAACTTATATATATATATATATATACATACATACATACATATTGTAATCTACTCGGCATCATTTTTAATTGTTTAATAGTGATTGTATATAGGTATGTCACTTGTACAATATACCCTATGGCATTGTTGCTTGCAACCGATCATCAAAAAATTACACCTTGGTTGTATATCATCATATACATCTTGATTATTCATTTCTTCCTATGATATTACAATACATGCGGAGATCTAGATAATTGATTGATTTTATTTAAAACAAATATATTTTTCAGGATGTTATAATGAATGTTTTATTTAGTAACAAGGTAAGGACGAAATGTAATAAATTATGCATTTAATTATTGAAAACAAATTAATGTCAAATTTCATATAAAGAATTTCTAATTGTTGAAGTTGATATCAGACATGTATTCAACATGCAGATGACATTCATCATCTTTGATGAACGATGAGAGGTTAGAAAATTAAGTACTCTTTTTTTACTTTTTAAATAGATCGATATCTTTAAAGTTTAATAAAAAAATTGAATCAATTTTTGGAAAATTTAACAATAAATAAAATAATAAGTCAATGCTATACAAGAAAGCTGATATAAATTCTCATCGAAAAAAGGTTTTTTCCAATAAATGTTGATACATGTTTTATGAATAATATTTTTAGTTACATAATTTTCAGAAAAGATAATTACATGTGTAATATTATAGTTTGTTGATATTCATACATCAAAAAACTTTAGTATAATGCATGAACATATATATATATATATATATATATATATATATGAGATATTTTCATTTAGGTTCAAAATGTCAAGTTTAATGAGAACCATATCATGATTTTAATTACTGATTGAGTTTGGATTAAGATTAAGAAATTCATGATCATGATATATAATAAATTTCATTATATAAGGAATTGAAATTTTGAAAGATATAAAAGAAGAATGAAAGACTTAAATGTTAAGTGTCATGGATATTCAAAGTTGTTCTTGTTTGATTATTATATTTGATATCTCTACTTGCATCATTTTAGACATCGGTTTATCTATCATTTGAGTCATCGTTTTATGTGAGTAGTAATTAAATATTGAATTCTTTTATGAAGTATCAACATTACATGATGAAAGCAGAGCGTTTACATGTGTTTTCATAGATTGCAAAAATGTTGCAAAACTTTGAAAGTATTAAAAATAAATCACGAAAAGCTAAGTAAGTCACTTTATTTTCAAAGTGAAAATTTCACTCAATCAAAGCATTTTGAGTGTAAATTGGTAACTGAGATAAGATATATGTGGTCAAAATTGCATACATATTTTGATTATCGTAAACTTAATAGTTTGGCTATAGAGGATATCAGATAGACAAGCTATGGTGCGAGCGATTTGAGAGTAGAGAAATTCAGACAAGTAGCTACAGTGGTGGTTGCTCATGCGAAGGCGCTGCGGATCGATCCAACATTTAGGATATCTTGTGCCGGCACAAAAGAATCTTTTCTACTTCCTCTGACCCTCGAGCTAGAAGGAAGGTCTACAATTATGTCGTCATGACTTTCCTGATCTTCGAGCAGGTTCTGGTCACTCGACAACCATGACACGTTTGGAAGACACAGATGATTAGAAGAGAAGAGAGAAATTGGATTGTCTTGGATCCAAACCCCACAGAAGCTCGGCAAAAGCTGGTTGATCTCACACAATCAATTTACCCCAAACCCTTTGCTATCTTGACACTGGATATGTATCAGTAAACGTGGTAAGTGGGAAAAGTTGATTCTTAGCTCTCGCCTCACACTATCACACAGTGATTACGTCTTTTACTCGATGAACTAGTCTTGGGGGAGAAAACGTGCGAAGATGATTGAGTCCACAAGGATGTAAAAGTTTGATGCCATAAGAATCAGTCTTCGCTTCCATCGTTTAAGACTGGTCATTTACACCTCTGCTTAACCGTTTCAGGATAACGTCATAACTCATACAGTAGTAATAACTAGTCCAGGGCTGATTGTCTGCTGTCTTCAACGCAGCATGTGCTCCCTAATAGAAATCAAGCAGAGAACGTCCACTGGAGGAGAACAATCAGTATCCTTAACTAGACGATACGATTGACCGAAAGTTGTCAGAAGACTAAAATGGTCCGGCAGTGTGAAATTTCCTGGACAGATTAATTGTAAAGCTGCAAGGCTTAGCAGGATAACTCCATGGGAAGCGGCTCTCCAAAGCTGACGTCTTCAGCGTTCCAAAGTTAGCAAGCTTTCGAGATGAATGTAGCGGAGCACTAAATGAAAACCTTACGGCTGCTACTTTAGGACATAACGAAACCTCTCTAAAGATAACTGGCCAATCTCATCGGACAGTTCTGTATAGAACAACTCCCACTTGGTTTGTGAAAACCCTGTTGTTGTTTACTTTCTGCAAACAAATAGGAACCATGTCCTCAAACTGTGGTCGATTTTGGCATACTAAGGATTAGAATTTGTTTCTCTTGCTTTCCCGTCAATGTTGCCCTGGCGAAGAGATTTGTAAGTGGTCAGGATGTTTCAGTTCAACGTAAGAATGTTCAGTTATTTATTTAATATCAATTTCACATTCACTTTTTGCGAGATGCTTATTTGATTGCTAGAATAACTAAATATAATCCTGAGCTTCTTACACTACTTGGCGAATTATCCAAACAGTGGGCTTGGACTGCCGTCCAAGGCACCACTGCCCTACCAAGGATAGCCGAGAACGCTCTTGTTCAAGCGCTGTCTCTTGCAATACATGTTATAGAAGCCTGGCCCACAAGAAGTATCATTAGAACATAAGAAAGAAGCTTCTGCATCAAGTGGCTTCGCTAGAGCCATTTGTCCTCTACTGCAGTTGCTTATCCACCTAATAATCCGAGATAATGCGACACACTGTATGTACTGTATCCAACTCGATCGGACTGAAGATCATGATTGCGGTTGTCATGCCGGTGTAATCTGCAGACCATATATCCAAATGATTACTAAGATTGTAGTTTCAAAGCCAAGTAGATCAAAGAATAAAATGGTAAGACCGCATGAAGATGAAACTAAAATACCAATAGTGGCTAGATCCCAATAGTATGAAAGTGAGAAATCTAAAGGTAGCTAAAATACTGAAGTATGTAGATCACATGTCTAAATAATACGTCAAATGTTGCATCGTCTAACTTGATTGTTCTACTATGTATGATACTAGCAAATGCTATCTGTAAAACAAACACGTAGATCATAACAGGCCATAACAGATCTTTCAAAAGATAAGTATAAACTTTCCATGTTCATGTGCACTCTCTCACAAAACACCTAGAAGTCAGCAGACAGATTTTCATTTACATCCAATGTTAGAGTAAAAAAGAGTTGGAATCTTTGCATATCCATTAATATTTTGGCTTATTTTTCTTCTCTCGCCTATCCAATCAAATGTATAATTATCATCAGATTATCATGTTCAAAACTGTTCATTTGCACGATTGGAACTCATGCAAGAACCAATTTTTATTCCATATATTAATTTTCATAAGTATATTCGATTACTACATAATAACAACTAGCTCCCTACAATCTTTTGCTTTAAGCTATGAGCGTCTCTCGCAAGTATGAATGTGTCATCGTCGTACTCACATCGTTTGATAACACAGGTAGTGCCCTCAAGCGTCACGGCCGATTAATTTTGACTTCGTAGAGACTAGAAACACTTTAAGGTGCATTCTAGTTGTCTCGTTGTCAAATGGACATTGCTTCGTGGTTTGAACGGGTTGAACGTTTGAAAAAGTATTGCTTTTGAGCGATTTGCTTCTCTGTATTTCACTCCTCACTCATTTTCATTCAACAGTATGATCTTTTTTACTCAAACCAAGGAGAACCAAGTTTCATTAGATGATCGAACACTTTTGTATTGTTAGTTCACGATCTACATTCATTATCTCGACACAAACACTAAATAAATTGCATTACAAATGGGCAAAAACATCCACAAGCTGGTAAAATAGATACTTTCCAATCTTCAACCAAATCCCGTCAAACGAAAAAACTCTGACTTCAAATTTGTCAGTTGATTTAAGCAAAGCCATTTCCATCTACAAGAAGTATGAGTAAGAAGACCATTCGCCAGACCATAACTAACACTCCAATCTCTATACAGTTGAAAGCATGAGATTCAACTTCTTCACGTTTCCACGTCAAAGATATTGATAAGATACGCTCCAAGGAAAAACATGCCGAGACTACCAACCACAATACAACTCTCTCAATCCTCACAATCCTCTGGCCCCCTTCCCCTTTAAAAGACCCACATAAAAACCTAAATACATGTCATTGAGGTCGATAGCACTAGCTGAAAACAATCGTCGGCGGCGGCCAAATTGTGGCAGTCGTTAATCTGGTATGCTCACCAGTCTTCGAAACTACCACTACGTCAACAAAACCATAAATCGAATCAAACATCCCTATTTGAAGTCCATTAGCTGAAGTTGATCTGGCAGGTGCAGACATGGCCAACCCCAATGTCAAACCTACGACCATGACGTCCTTTGAGACCACGGCTTGATTCCCTGCATCATTGGCTGCCTTCTGCAAACAAGTCGAAGTACATACTGAGTCATAGTTTCCAGATCATAAACACACCTCGGCAATCCAAAAGTTCTATTGATCTGATCATAAGCGGACCTGGGGAGCCCATAGCAGGATAGAGAGATTCATATCCAGTCGGCGAAAGATCCATCGTAGGACTTAGGCAGTTCCAAGCATCATAAGCAGACCTTGGGAGCCCGGTGGCTTTCGAAAAGTTCATTCTTCTCTGAACAAGCAAGTCGCCCCTCTGATCCATCATGTCTCCTCTTTGACGAGTTAACTCTCCCCTTTGTGCTTGCATCATTTCCATTCAACTGGAGAAGCTGCTTGTTATCGAGCAAACGAGAAAACCTTCGCTCCCAATCCATGCAGTTCACTATTACCGAGATATACATGACGATTGTCTCGATTGAAAGATAGATCGATGTTACTCGGGATGTGAGAAGTTTTCGTCTGTATCAAACTTCTTGCAGGTGTCGATAGGGACAACCATATCCCGGCTTCAACAACACAACCAATCACTTGAAAGTTGGCTCTCCCTTTTCGCACTAAAAGGTCATCGGCTGAAGCCATGTGCACGTAATCATAAAGTTGATGTAGAGCAGGAATGGATGAGGCAACAAACGAAATATTTTCTGTGCACCACGTGAAACATCTCATGACCCAGTGAACACAAGACAAGAGGGTAAATTCCCAATCCTATACTAATGTTTGCAATCTCATCAGCAGCAGCCATTACAGCTGTGCTCAGCGATGAGTACATGTATGAAGAGCCCAAGGACAAGAGAGAAGTGGAGAAACCAAGACTCAGAACCGTTGTCCAAGTAACTGCATAAAGTCGAGAATCCCCGCTCTTCCTGCATATTCTCCAAACGTAACGAGTATTTCCTTGTTCTCTCCCGCAATAAGCTCGGATTCATACAATGATACGCGTTTTTCCAGTACCTCATCCAGTAAAGCCATTTACCCGGTTGTGCATTATGAGTTTACGAGAAAAAGCATACGCTCGCTTCGGTTGCAATTTACTTAGATGTGGATTTTTTGTTCCCGATTTGATTCGACAATCGGATAATCGTTCCAAAATCTCGCAACCAGCATCCTGGTGTTGCTTCTGTGGACATTCAGCTCTGCCTCTCAGTTTCCACCAACCAAACCTCGTCAAAAGGCTCATATGCCATGTCCTTGCTGGTTTCTCCACTGCGATCTGCTCACCAAGACAGTAATGCAAAAAATTCTAATATATGTATGAAACTAGAGGTTCTTGCATACCCCTCATCGCACCACGGGTTCCGTTGTCCAGATCTCCTCATTACCTGGTTGAAAATACTTCCATGAAGATGACCACTATCGACATATACTGTAGTTGGGTTTCCATGCGAATTAACTATGCCTCTTATAACAATCTCTAACGTTATATACATGACATTTTGTCACTGCTATTCTGGAACTAGAAGATGTGATGTACATTCGTCTGAACGCTATCGCTGCGGGTACTCATCCTAGGGAATCATGCAAATCGAAACAGACCTTCTTTGCTGACAACTGCTTTTTACTTGGTTATTTCCCACTGTAGCGTAGATCTATGATAAACGACGAGAGGCACATTCATGCAACATCAGTTTATAAGTTTTAAGGGGGATTCATTAGGCTGAAGTCTATCGGCTTTGAGCATATGTACGTCTCGACAGGATCTAGTTCACGCTATATTCATCTCAACAAGGAACTATGACACCTAGCGCTACAATACGCAGCTGACTTATCCATACCCTGGCGTCGGTCTTGCTTGGCCAAATGTTTCATGATAAAATTTCATGAGATGTTTGGGGTTATATCTAAACGGAGATTGGCCAGAAGCCCGTCTTGAAGCGTTGTTTAGATGCACATCAGTTTTTCTTCTCCTTTCGTTTTCCAGGGTGTTTTACTAATACACGTTCTATCTTGTTTCGTCGACTGTTCGATTTTTTTGGGCATCTGTACATGATCTTTATTGTGCTCTCTATTGTAATGAATGTTGGTTTTAGTGGAGTGATACTCCTTCCGATCTCTCGGTTCTTGCATTATGTCTCCTGAATCCCCTGCTTTCTCTTGATGCATGCTGGTTTCCATAGAAAAACAAGTCCCTTCTTCTACTTTCCATATGGCATTTTGTTCTTCTTCGAAGGTTGATAGTTCTAGGCAGTATTGACATAGATGTTTGAAACAGCCGACGCTTTTTCTTGGGTTTAATAGTTGCTTCCTTGTTGGTCCTTGTTGAAAACGTGCAGAATAATTTTCTCCATAGGCATAAGTTTGGCTAGCGTATGCTACATGAGGAAAAGATATAAGTTAAATAGTTTTTACAGTTTCCAGCCTGCAACTAATTTTTTTATATCACGTTACTCGAAAGTTAATTTTGTCGCTATTTTCTCATACCAATCGTGTGATAATACAAAACGTACTTCCTTATTGGATGTACGTTCTGTATGAAGTATTGAAGAAATATAGCTTCCAAACATCAGAATTCATCCTATTCATGAAAGTTGATGTATATTTCTTTGCTCCTCAAAACATAAATGTTCTTTGATGACTTACCCATGTTGCCAAAGATTTTTTCCATAATTGATATAGTCCATGATACATATCAATTTTCCTGGATTTGATCTTTGATCAAACGAATTTGGTGTCGTTAGTAAACTTAAACTTTTAAAATCAAATTACTTGATTTAATAGAATTGGGACAGTAAGATTCATGACGTTCAACATTTTTTTAATTTTAAAAATTGTCTTGGATGTTAAAAATCAAGCCCATAAGTACCAATGTTTTTAAAAACTTGACTTTCTGGAGTATAAAATTTTCAATATGATCAAACCCATCAAAATTAAGATTTGAAAAGATTTATCTTTTATCAGATGAAAAGAAACAAACATATCATTAATCATTGCCATATCCGTAATAATATCCATTGCTATAATCATATCATTAATCATTCATCATCGCCATATCCTAAATAATAATGTATGTAAAAATATATAAGCTATTAAATCTACACTACGAATTTTTTTAAAAAATAAATTTTGCAAATAATTTATATTTTATGATTAAATTATAAATTTTATTTTTCTGAAATATATTCTATGTTCATTTTTACCATCTTGTGAAATAATCATGAATCAAAATTAAACAATCAATTGACTTTTTATATGAAATCTTCAAAAAAAAATTAAGCGTAATCAATTTAATTTAGAATTTTTTATTTTTTTTTTACAAATCTAAAGTTTTCAATTTCAATAATGATTGTTTCTTTTTTAAAATCAATTTTTTAAGATTGAATTTTTTTTTGAATGCAGTTATATATATTATTTATTGAAATATGAGACAAAATCTTTCATATATGTTTAAAATGCATTGCAAATTTTGATGGACATATAATATAAGTTTAAAAATTAAATCTTTTTTTCTGTAATTACTTGCAAAAGACTGTCATATAGAGTTGTAATCAAATTTACTTAGTAGATATGAGAATGTTATTCTATCTTACAAATTGATGATTTTTAGCCTGGATTAACGTAATCTAATGACATTTTTTATACAATGTAAATTAATTATTGAATGATCGTTCTTCATGAGTATGACTTTGTAATGACTAAATATTTTTTTAAATAAAAAAAAGGAAATATTTATAGTTGTTGAGCAATTGAAAAACTTAAATTTAACCTTTTTTAGAGAAAAAAAATGTTCAAAAAATTAATTTAAATCATAATTTTTTAATCTATATTATTAAGCATGATTTTTTGTATCTACGAATTTTTTTTATAAATATCTTTTTATTATTTACTATAATTATTTATCAAAAAAATTAATAAGTATTTTTCTGGAAATTTTATTAATCAATATTAAATTTTAACTAGCAACATGTTTAAAATGACTGCAATTTTGCTAAAGATATTTTATAGTAATATCTTCATTTATATTAAAATTTATTTTATAATCTTCTGTTTGAGGATATTTTAACAACTTTGAAAATAAAAAAAAGCTGAATTAAATAAACTTTAAATTAATTATTCTCTCTATGATAAACTGAAGAATCAAGCTCTTGTAAAAAAGCAAGTTTGTTATTTCTGAAAAAATAAATTATATTTTAATTGAAAAAATTTCCAAATTGATTTGATGAAAATATAATTTCTCATTTTTATTTTCAAATCTTATAAATTTTTTTTTAATATATGATAATTTACCATCAAATTACAAGATTTAATTAAATATAAATTAGGCTAGATGCAAGTATTATTGTGTAAAAATAATACTAAATGTAGGGAGTGGCTAGTTATTCCTCACCTTGCTATACTAGGGTGAGACATAACTAGCCAAGTACATTTTATCAGTTTAGTTTGGAACTTTGACGCGCATAAGGAGCTATTGTAATATGAGTGGGAGCAGCTAGATATCTGTCACTTTAGATTAATTATCCCTTACTATACTAGGGTGAGTTATAGTTAGCCAGGTCAACCAAGTATGTGTTATTAGTTTAGGTTGGATCTTTGCCAAGAATCAGGAGCTATTGTAGTATGAGTAGATTTTCGAACTCAAGCTATTATCACCTGAAACCTATCACTACAAAATCAATCTATGGTTCTAGTGGGATCACTATTCTAATCAAAAACTCGAGTGAAGTAGGAGGCTATGCTCATGGGCATAAGCTCAAGAGTTGTTTTGTGCATAGGAAATGAATCCGCAAGTTTGGATTCAATCAGCTATTCATTTTTGAAAAAGTCATTGATCACTTCATGAATCGTCCCATCACGCCTCTGTGCAAGCTCAATGACGTGTTGATGACCTACAGTGAATTGTTTTGAAATGTACTAATTGTTGACTAGTAGAGCTGTTTGGGGAGCAGCTTTTTCCATGAATACCCTATTCTTTTGTTGGCATCGTTTGGATTGACGATGAAGACATAATCTTGTTTCCGGATGTTATTGTGCAACGGAGGTTTCATCGGCCTCACAAGATGCAAAGATAACAATCTCGGAGCTTCACCTTTCCACAAACTAACGACTACTCGGTTACAAGCCTTTGAGACTCAGGCTATTGTCACCCGCAAGGGTCTGATCTAGAACTTGTCCGACGACTTGGATGACTTTGCTAATTATCCATCATACTAGTAGAGTAGGGTGATGTAAAATTAAACTAAAGTGAGTTATAACTAGTGATATGTAACTATTAAACTAGAGTATTATACACATAGTATTATACATTATAATATAGGGCTTCAAAAGTCCATCTATATTTTATTGTATTAAATCGAATTGAATTTTCAAAAGACTGAATAATTTTTTTTGCCGTGCGCTAGTGCGTCGTTACCGGGTGCATCGCCGTGACGCCATGATCGTGGATGTATTTGAAAGTAGCTGCCTAGAGGAACCTGTCTATAGCTCGTACTACTTTCCTTTTCATTCTACGACAGCAATTTTTCATACCTTTATCGAGTGCGTTATTGAAATCAGTCGCTTAAATTTGCTTTGGTTCCCTTCGAGTATCTGACTTCGCTGAACTTCGATACTATCAGAATCCGTTACTATGCAGAGTCGATTTTCAATGTTCAATGTAGTTTGACTAACACATTATGAATTTCGCTCAATTTTCTTAGTGCACTTCGATGTACTTCGATTGTGTTAATTCGGAGTTGCAGTGAAGCCTCGTGTGGGTAGACTATACAGACTTAATTGAGTTTAGTACAATATAATACAGTATTAAACTCATCAAAGTTTGATGCTGAGTATTATACATAACCCTAGTTATAACTAACCGTTACCTAAATGTATGCATGCGTGGATATGTCTATGATAAGTTAAGATGTATATTCGTCAGAAATCTGTTTCTACTTGATAGTTTGTCATTTTGTCAAACTATCAAGCAAAATTTTTGAGATTGACATTATCATTTCTTAGATTTTAGATAGTTTTTATGTTAAAAATTAACTTTAAATAACTTTTAAGTCAAAGAACATGTGATTAATTCATCAAAAATTATCTTGTAACTTGTTCCAACATTTCACAAATCTATAAAAACAACTTCCAAAAAAAAATATGATCAAAAAATAATTGATCAAACTTTGAATTATAAACATTATATTTATAATATGGTTTTAAAATCTAATATAAATACATAAACAAAATATTACTATTGATAATAGTAAAAATATTTCATCTGTTTATATTCATATTTTTAACTGTTTTGAGAATGAAATATACTTAAATATTTTCCTTATAAATTCAACTTTTTTGCTAAATAAATATTTGAATTGTACATAATTGCTGAAAATGAAATTAATGATACATTTTTCTTTGAATGTTGAATTTTTAAAGATTTATGTGCATTTGAAAATAACTAAAAAATTTGAATTATGTTAAAACAATTTGTTTTCAACTCTTATTACATTATTCAATTGGATTGGGGCAGTAAATGGGAGTGTTATCTTAGCTAAATCTAATAGGGTGCAAAGCTAGATATCCTGTAGAAAATGACACGGCTCTTTCCAAAGGTTCCGATATTTCACTTTCACAAATGGCGAGTCTTCTTTATTATTGACAAACATAATTTTTTTATTAAAAGTCAATTGTAGACATGTTTATAAACAGATTTAAGAAAAAAAGTAAATTAACTTCGTCGTTTTCAATATTGAGTCATATTGATTTGAAAACTTATCGAATAGAAATTATTTTTTCAATTTACATATTGAGCTTTGATCAAACATCAAAAATTCAAAATTATTAAATGTAAAGCTAAATTAACTCATAACTAGAGTGTTAGATTTTATGTATATATTTATGAAAAATTTCTTGTCACAATAGAATAAAAAGAGATTTTACAGTTGAAAGATCTAAAAAAAGTTTCAAATTCATATCTATATAGATATTGTATGAATTTTTTATTATATCAAAGTGTTTTCTATCAGTAAATTTAATTTGCTTATATAAAGAATAAATTTTCATTAAAATTCGAATGTTGAATTCATCAATAGTTTATTGCGCAATTTAGTAACTTAATTAAAATTTACTTAATTACAATTTTAAAATTTTATTTTTTATCAAATTTTTTTGAATTATAAGCAAAATTGAACATTGAACATATACTGAATTAAGTAAAAAATTTAAAAAATGTTTCCATTGATAAATCTATGTTCGGTCATAAATACGTCAGAACCTAATATGGTATCCTTGTCATTAAGAAAACATATTTTTTTATATCAAAAGTTGAATTTGATCTTATTTAGTAATGCAGAACTATATTATAAATATTCATCCAATAAATATTTATGGCAAAATGAAGATATTTGTATAGAATTCACAATATTATATAATCATGACGATTTTCTCACAATTTTTTTTAAAAAACTTCTGTATTACTACAATTTAAAATCTTATTCTCACCTCAAGAATCGGAAGAACGATTCGTGCAAAGACTTCTATCATCCAGGGAGTATTTTCGTCTAGCAGGAATGCGGTGTAACAACACTTGTTTCATCTTCGTTGGGCGTGATTCGTGTTGACGAGTCCCCATTTCCTCGTTGTAACAATATGCATCGGAACGTAGATGAGATGTCCACCTCTCTACGAATCTTGCACAACCGAACTTGAACGAAGTTGCGGTTTCACAATCTTGCATAGAAGCCCATCCAAAGCGAAGTCACAAGCGGCACGACATGTCGGAGCCTTTCGATGCCCAACAGTGGCGGAGAAGATGTACAGCAGGACAGCCTTTCCCCGTGGGGTTGGAGTCGTGATGCGAATTTCAGGGCCACCGACCGTGGGGCTCCGACATGATGCGCAAAGCCCTGTTGTGAGGGAAATGATGAAAAGAGCTGAAATTCTGAAGAATTGATATCTTTAGCTCAGGAAAAAAGAGATTATGTGAAGCTTGCCACCCGGAATAGTATCCACATCAAACAATGAGCCTCGAAGCTCTGATCTTTTGCTTGGACTCGTACGTGTGGAAGTCCAGGCTCACAATACGACGCGCAGCTGGTTAACGATTCGAGCCAAATCCATGTTGCCTCTCCTGGGTGTAGTCTTGTCGAGGCGTTTATGCCGGTGGAAGCATGAGCTCCGATAACACTAAGTTGACAGAGTATATTTTGGGGTGTCGAAATCGACGTCGCTACAACTCCTGAACGAGAAACGACGTTTTCTGCCTCCAGGCCTTCACTCAGCCAAAAACAGCCCATGCCATAGCCCGTGTACGGTGACCAAACGAGACTGAATCGAGGAATCCAGAACGCGAAGGCCGAGGATGCCTTAGCGAATTCAATGCATATCTAACTACCTGCCGGAGGGGCGATGCATGGCGTACATATCTGTTGTGGCTGTCCGGTCCGCATTTTAATATCATTTTTCCACGTCGAATCAACAACCTCGTAAAGGCAACTGCTTGGCATACATTCTCTGCTTCGTTGCCACACTTGGAAGAGCGTGCTTGACTGAAACGTCGTGCATTCACTCACTTCTTCAACTGCCGTGAGCCATGGTGGATGTTATGATGAATGCCATGGCTCTGAAGCTTCCTTGTTCTGAGGTTTTTTCAGGGCGAATCAGTAACGTCGTGAACGCAGGTGCCCAGCATACATTCTCTGTTTCGTTGCCAGACTTTGGAGGCCGTGCTTTACTCAGACGTCGTGCATTCATTCACTCAATTCTCTAACTGCCGTGAGCCATATTGGATGTTCTCATGAATGCCATGTTTCTCAAGCTTTCCTCGCCTGAGACATTTGCCACAGACTTATTGCCAGTCTCATGTGACGGGTGGTCAAACAGCTTCACTCCAAGCTTCAGCCATATCTAGCAGAGACACATTCACCTGGCAAAAAGAAATCACATGACTCCATTGGCTTTGGTCGGCCACGCCCTTTGCGGAGACTACCTCTGTGAGAATTCGAGACATAAAACACGTTAGACAAGTGTAAACTACACCAATACATGATACATGCCCAAAAAAAGAAGAATCAAGCATCACGGAGGACTTCAAACATTCAATGTGTGTTAAAAAAAATCCTGACAAAATGCAGAAGCTCTGAAGGCCCAGCCAACGAACGATTACCTGGCTTACTTCACATTACAACAACCTAGGAGGAAACACTCTGTCTAGCAGATTCAGCGAGGAGGGCTTCGAGCTCCATTCACTTCAGTCGTGAGAAATGAGCTACCTCATGTGAAGGAGTCGGAAGAGCTTAATTTCAAAACTGGTGACAGAACCACAGAGAGGGAGTGCAGATGGTCACCACAATACCATACTCACGGACGTGACTGTACTGCAGGCAGAGTGCATCATCTGTAAACGCAGGGGCGCCTGTACGTGTGCTCTGCTGTCCTCGCATGTACACGAGCGAGCTGTCGAAGCACAAGACGAAGATGTTGAGTAAAGTGGGTCGTCTGCCAGATTACAGATATCCAGTTCAATCATGTGAAGCAGGGCGCCAGAAATATGCTGACAATCCACCTGCTGCCTTCATTGGCCCCAGAAGCAAGCTGAAGGGAGGGAGGGAGGGAGGGAGAGAGAGAGAGAGAAGGAGCTTACACAACTCAACACAGAACAGAACGGTACTGAACACTGACATGGCCCTTGCCTGGTCAGTGAGGACTGGCCAGCCAGCGAGCCAGCGAGCCAGCCACGGCGAGCCATAGCTGGTCGATCCATCGAAGAAGGCACGTCATCTCGGGCAGAAGAGGGAGAGAAAATTGAGCAGGAAGCAAAGAATCAGCATCCCACAGAATCCACGCCTGACAACGAAGTGCGTACTTGATTAAGCAGCTTTTATCTCGCGGAGCTCGCTCGCCTCGCCTCCTCAGGACATGCGCCCGAGAAAGTCTGCGACTCGAACTCCGCCCGACGACGCTGGACCGAATGGCGACCTCCGAGGAACTGGTGCAACGCGCCGACGAGGCATGAAACTGAGCGATGCTCGGAGAGGGAGAGAGAGAGAGGGTGAAAGTCCCGAAGAAGTCGACCGCCAACTTGATCGCCGAGGCAGCGAGATTGCTTGCTTGCTTGCTGTCGGTAGATTCGTGTAGAGGTCATTTGGGGGGCGAGAGTGCGCTGATTTGGGACGTGTGGAGTGAGCATCAAGGCAGCGGGGGTTCCGGTTCGGCAGCTGAAGCCTGTGAGTGATGGTGCAGCTGTAGTGGGGAGGGGCAGTGCGGATGCCTCGGGGTTCAGAGCTAGAATTCTGAGACGGGGACCATAGCCTCGGGGTGGTGGTAGGTGGGAATTGCGGCGGTCAAAGACGACGGACGAGGTGTGGTGGAGCGAATGATGAGCTGCGAGCAAGCTCGACAATGATGGGCAGTTATCAGGTCCGAGAATAGTCCAGCTCTTTCGAATGTTGCGACGTCCGGGGAAAGCACCGCATGCAATTGCACATGCGTTCTTCCGTCGTGGAAGGAATAATCTCCTCTCGTAGAGCAGAGTAGAGAGCAGCAGTTGTTGCAAAGGGGAGGTCGAAGATGGAAATCGTCGACAGAAAGTCGTAAAGTTGTTCGTCTTTCCGCAGAGCAGCAGCAGAAGAAGAAGTCAGCCCTGCTGCTGCTGCTACTCGACACTGAGCTGGATGCACGCAGGACCGACCGAGGTCCCACCAACGAGCTGCTCTCCCTCCCTCCTCGTCCGACACCAATCCTCTGCCCTGCTGCACCCGCCAACTCCAGTCGTCTCCGTCCCGATCGGAAGAGAAACTAAAATCGCGCATCTCTCTCTTCTCGATTCTCATTTCTGGATTCTACTTCCGCGACCGCTTTCTGATTTGGAGCCATACTCTGCTCTCGCGATTCGATTGATCCTCTGCTTTTATTTGGGGAAGAGCTGGACCGGACTTGTCCTGCTGTCAAGCTGGCTGCGCTAGTCACTGCAGATTTTACTGGGCGCAGTAGAATCCTTGGCCACCGACAAAACTGCTTACGTCCGCCTTTCGCTCGTCCCTGCGGGCGACCTTCAAGCCAAAACTATCTCGCTCGGCGTTTGCGTGTTTGAATTCCGAGCCGTTCTCGTCGGCCTGTCGTCGCTCGTCCCGTGGACGGGAACGGACTCGTCTGACGCTGACGCTGAAGCTGGAGCTGGAGCAGGAGCTGGAGCAGGAACAGGAGCAGCAGCAGCAGCAGCAGCCCGCAACCGAGAGCTTCTGCTGGGATGCGCTCTGTCAAGGTAGGGTGGAGTAAGCTCGAATTCGTGTCTGACAGTCCTGGAGGAAACGCAATAGAAATTTTAGCGATCAGCCGAATCCGAGGCGGAATGAATGACTCGAGCTTCGAAGTTCGCACAGAGTTGTTGCTTGTATGAATGAATGGGGCGGATGATTTTGCCTCTGGTTAGAAAGCTCGGAAGGGAGACGGCTGTGGTCCGTTGACACTGAATTGCGAAATTACTGCCTCGCCTCCATCTCTGCCTGCCTGCCTGCGTGCGTGTTCGCTCGAGAGGAGGAGACCATTTCGAACAGGCCGGGAGGAATTCAAGTTCCTTGTATTACTTTATGTGGACGACGATGGAGAAGAATAAGCAGAATAGGAGTCTGATCGCATTTGTAAATGATGTGCAACGAGCTCAAGTCGTCGCTCTTGATGCAGATCACGTGCAATCTATGAGATCGCCGAGAAGACGACGAGCCGTCCGAGTCGAGGAGTAATGAGCACCACGGCCTCGAGTTTCCGCAAGTCGGAGGAGCTCCGCATCGTTCACTGCGCATGCTGCGGGCGAAGCTCTGAACCCTCTGTCCGCGGGCGGCGGACATCACGATCCTGAAGCGAGCGATCGGGTGCTCGTCTGAGCATGCCACTGCTGCTCCGGCCGTTCCGATGAGTTTGAATCCAGCTGCTGTCAAGTGGTTGGGCTTCTACAAGAGGATCTTGCCTTGACTCCGGTACGTCTCTCTCGCACATCATGCTTTTGCCTGCGTTTGTGTGCGTCTGCCTAGCCCCAGAGAGCGAGCGAGAGAATTTGGATATGGACGCCGGCTGAGCGATTCCAATTACGCTTCAGGAGATCAAGGAATGGCCCCGGGCGCTTGAGGCAGCCTCGGATGCATCCACCTATCTCATCCTGAATCAGAATCCTATCGCTCTCTGCGTCTGGGCAACGTCCGGGCAATTCACCCACGCAGAGAAGCACCACAGCTTTCCTCGTGCGCAGCAGCAGACTGGGTAGAAAACAGTGGCCATGCCTGCGACTCTGAGGGCCCTGCTCGTTGTTAGTTTGCGCGGAAGTGCTGGAGTATGCGATTGTCAGAGAGGGACATCACACGATGATCATCTACGAACTTCTCAGCTTCCTCCGATACGGAGTCGTCGGTACCCGTCGGGGTTCGATTCGCTTCTGTAGATTTCACAGGAAAGTGTGGAATGCCAGGCGACGATGGGCACATTAGACATGGATTAGCGTGCGCGCGTCAGAGCAGAAGAGAGTGACAGATGATACTGTCATGTTCCTCAGCGCTCGGATCGTCGTCCTGATCTTCGATCGGATTCAAACATTATACAGCCAGAGGCACGATATGAGCTCCAAATTGCCGTGAAAGAGGTCCGGGATCGACCTCCTTAGTTTCACAGGATGAGGAGACTCTGATCGTCTTATGGAAAGAACTGCTGACGATCTCATGCCTCTTCCAGAGGCAATCATTTGCGAGGGTTTCAGACGTGGGGAAGACCTTGGAACCTGCATCCTCGTTGGGTTTTGGTGCTCGTATTCTTCGCTTTCTTCTGCTTGAAAGCTGTAGTACTAGACTGGAGCTCTCAAGGCTCACGTTAATTTTCTGATGCCGTAGAGGACAACAGCTTGCGACCTCTTTTTCCATCTGACCAATTTGCCATGGCAATTCGCTAGAGATGGAAGAAGGTCAAGCGTGACCCACTCAGGGAGCTCGGTGCCTGAGCGGGTTTTAGTATATTGCGATGATTTAGGGACCTGAATTTCGAGGTCAATCTGAGTAATACGCAGGGCCGGTCCTTGTCCCGAGCCCGATGAATTGCTGAGAACTGATAGTAGCTGATACGCAACCCGGTTTAGGATCAGCTGCAGAAAAGAGCATCGGGATCCAGAGATGCGAGGCCCTCGCTTAATTGAAGCTTAGGCTGGAGAGGAGTGGAGTGAGAGTTGAGTGATCGTGAGGCTAATGGCGTTCCACTCGCTTGTGCAGCGGCCGAGTCCCAGATCGAAACTAGTAAAGCTCAGAATGGAGCAGGTGCAGCTCGTAGGCTCCATACAGCGGAACAAGTCGGCCATGTATAACGGAGGAAGTCACGGCGCAGCGAGCTACAAGACTGGGCCGAAAATGGTCTGGAGATGGGTGCTCGTGTGCATGGCTTTGGGATCTGCTGCCGCGGTGGCGATTTGCGGCCTCCTGGCAGGATATGGAGACTTCGTGATCCGACAACAACATCCGGCGCTGTTCCAAGCAGCTCCGTTCGTCGTTCCCGACGAACAATTTGTCAGCAGCAGCAGCAGCATTGCGCAACATCGACAGCAGCAGCATTGTCAAGGCAAGCGCCTGTACATATACAACCTCCCTCGCCTCTTCAACCTCGACATTCTCGATCGCTACTGCCAGAACAAAACTGACTACCCGGAGATGTGCGCGAAATTCGTCAACTCCGGCATGGGATTCAAGCTGGAGCGTGTCATGGAGCCTCTGGAAGCCTGGTACAGAACCGATCAATTCTCGCTGGATCTGCTGTTCCACGACAGGCTGAAGAAGTACCCCTGTCTCACGCAGGACCCGGAGACAGCCGATCTCTTCTACGCTCCATACTACGCTGGCCTCGACGTGACCGAGTTCCTCTTTGCTACCGAGATCCAATTGCGAGACAAGCTCACTCAGCGGTTCCTGGGCTGGATGATGGCCCAACCATCTTTCGTCCGCCTGCAGGGCCACAAGCACCTCCTGCTCCTGGGGAGAATCGTCTGGGACTTCCACAGAACCGAAGTTCTGAGCAACTGGGGAAACTCGCTGCTGAAGAACGGGGACGTCGAGAATATGACGGCTCTGATTCTCGAGAGGGACCCCGAGGCGTCCGAGTCTCACCAGATGGCCGTGCCATACCCGACCTCCTTTCATCCCAAGACGGATGCTGAGCTCAAGCTCTGGCAAGAGAAGGTTGCCAGCTCCAACAGAGATCTGTCGTTGGTCTCGTTCGCCGGGTCTCCTCGCAGAAACAAGAGCAAGGGCCATGTCATGTACGCCTATCTGAGAGACAACCTTTTCGAGCAGTGTGACAAGTCCAACCTCTGCACCCCTCTCCTCTGCGACGAGATCGACTGTCAAGCCAACCCGCACCTCGTCACCAACCTGCTCCTACGCTCGACCTTCTGCCTGCAACCTCCGGGCGACTCTCCCACCAGAAAGGGCGTGTTCGATTGCTTGGTGGCGGGCACCATCCCCGTCTTCTTCACGGTCCACTCTGCCTACAACCAGTACCTCTGGCATCTGCCGAAAGATGGCGACTCCTACTCCGTACTCTACGACGAGGACGAGGTCCGGGACAAGGGATTTGATGTCATGGCTGCTCTGCAGCAGATTCCTGCGTCTAAGATCAAAAGCATGCAGGAAACCATTTTGCATAAGATTATCCCCGTGATCCTGTACGACCATATTGACCGGGATCCGAATAAGAAGACGAAAGATGCAATTGACGTGATTCTGGATCACCTTCTGGTCGAGGGTTTTCAGACTTACCCCGACGAAGCTAAATTATCTGCTTCTCTCACGTGAGTCAAGCTTGCTCACATGCTGATCAGTTCTACACTCTGAGCTGCCCCACACACACACACACTCTCTATCTCTCTCTCACTGGAAACTCGACGATGTCTGTCAACCTTCTAGGCAACTGCATGAAGTAGATACGATAGCGTAGAAAGGATGACGAGGAGGAGTGATGTCGGTCGAACCCAACCCACGAGAGCAAAGCTGACTTGATTTTGCTGGCAACTTGGCACACTGTTCCCTCGCGTACAGCTGTGACCTGCTGTGTGCTGTACTCGCAACAGTGCTGTCATAGCTTACCAGGGCCTCTGTCTAGGTCATGATTACATCGTTAGGTAGAACTAGAACTACGACATGTATTATCTGTACAGGCCATGTGCATGAGGAAATAGAACGTACCTGGGTTTGTGATCTCCGCACTCGGCGACAGCCTCAGGGTTTGTCTACACGTCTTTTGCGTGAACCTTGAATATATCAGGATGGAGACCGCAGCCTACACTCGACATTTGAGAACTGGTCGTGTCGCAATTTTCTGTGATTAGTGAATGACCAGGCTTTCTACAACCAATGGCTTCTTATCAAACGATAAGGAACGATTATGCTTGTTATGAGGATTATCAAGTCGTGTTCCCACAGCCAGTGTACTTGTGCCACTGTACGGCAGCATTTGTGACTTTCATATTTCTCCACTTCTGTATGTGTCGAACAGTGCGAACTTGAACCGACCTGCACTCTGGCATAACAAAGGTGTTTCCCCACCTGAAGTCACAGACTTACTAGGAATTCAAAGAGTCAGTCTGTGAGACTGATGTGAAAGGGTGGTAAGTGATTCCATGTTACCATCAGATGAAGTTGCCACCAATGTGGGCAATTATCAAATAAAATCGAAGTAAGACATGTAAAAGAGACATCGCAGGTACGACAGGCCAGACATCAGTAATAGACGCTAATCCTCGTAAACCCAATCAAACTATTCAGCACATGACTGTAGATCACGTGGAACACTTAAAAATAATTTAGGATGATTTCATAGTCTTCCGTATGATGCTGTCTGTTGCTGGTATATAAATTATATCATACACTACATGCCTACTAAACTTTGGTATCTCACTCGCCTCAACTAGTTACTCCACTTGAATTTTAAAGAGCTCCAGGACGTCTTTATTGCAGACTGTCGACAAGGCGTCTTCTGTGTCAACATATCGCCTCAACCTTTGCCTAGGTCTTGAATTCGCACAAAATTTTAATACCCGTCTTAGCCCGGGGCCATTATGCGGCCTGGCTGAACTTATCAATGGTACTGCAATAGACGAAGAGAAGACGGGAGGACACGACGATTCAGGACGACAAGGATGAAAGTGCCGTTTTGTTTATTGAGTTTGAAAAAATAGTTGAATTCTTCAGTTTGATCAGATAATATCTTCACTGTCGAGAAATCCCCTCCTTCTTCCTCCTTCTTCGTCTCCCCTCATGTCCACGTTCTCCCAGTACTCAATCTCCTCGCTGTGCCGCATTTGGGGCTGAAGTACAAGTTCAGATCCAACTGAAAGGTTCTAACCAGAGGGATCATTTCTTACTTAAAACTGGATACGAAGTTCGCTTGCGAAGATGTGAAAGTTTGTCTACCCTCGGTACTCATCGCCACAGTCACCAATGACATCCATCAAATTTTTACCCCTCTTAGTCACGGACGCTATTCTGTCGCGATCCTCATCGTCGAGTTGGAATCTGAAAACAGATTGAGAATCTCTAAGGTGCTCTGACAGGCCTAGCCTGACCCCGATCATGGATCCCCCAACTGATGGCTGAAACCAGCAAAACCCTACGTTAGCTGCCAAACGAAGGGCTTGACTGATAAACCACTTTACATGGCTCCCAAACTGTTACAGTGAGCAGAGAACTACGGTACAATCAACAATTACAATGTCACTCAGAAAGATTGGACAATGTCCATTGTACTATTTTAGAATATGTGGGGTTCTTATAAAGCGTTCAGAACATAACTTAAAACTCCGCGAATCGGCAAGAGAATACAAATGACAACTGTCAAGAAGAAACGAACAGTGGAATGTGCCTCACCTGATCAAGAATGTATCGGACGGCTACGGTAGATATTGGTACACCATGCTTTCTTCCTATCTTATCACATTCTCGCAGAAGTTCTTGGAATAGGTTCCAACCTCCCCATGAGTCGACCATCTGCACAAGGCAAATCCTTTCTGTGAACAACCGTCCTAATACGGCCAACGTTACGAAAACTGTATTAATTCTGCATGTAGGTCAGCTAAGGCGAAAACACAGCAGATCTTCAAGGTATTGACATCTCAAGTGGTAAGCAGGGAACTGCAGTTACCTGCTTGTACTTGCCGAGGGACGGAGTGTCCAACTTAGGACCCATGAAAGGAACGTTAACATTGACGTCCAACCACTTGTTCGAGAGCAGACCTCCCATAACAGTACCATACCTGCACTCGGAATCCCATTTTGAGGATGTAAGCAACTCTATATGCAACGAAAAGCTCTTTAATGTAATAAAACTTTCACCTCGTGAGGCATCGCAAGCTGTTGCAGAGCAATTCTCCACTATCTGACGGTGCCTGATACGATTGTACAAGACTGACCGACTGGAGCAGACATAGTGCAACGGCTAGGGTTTTGGAGGGAGAAAGTGGTAAGCAGTTTGGTGAAGGTTTAGGAACGCACGTAATGAGCTTGACACCAGTGAGCTGACATAGTTCAGACATGTTTTGCTGAGGCCGCATGTCGACCAACGAATGTTGGACCTACAAAATAAAAGCAAGTAAAGATTGAAACCTCACAGCTTTGCAGGGATGAAACATGGCAGAAAAGTACACCGGTGGACAAATTTAAGGACAAGCCCGCAACAGGATAAAGAACTTGAGATTTTTAACAGCACAAATGAACAGTGCAAAGAAACAATACCAATGTGAGAAAGTTTCAAAATTTTTACCTGGTTGCTCACGATAGGTATGCCATTCTCCAGGATCACACCCAACCTTTTCGTGTCAAAGTTGGTTAAGGCAAGCGTCTTGATTTTTCCTGCAGGACTACCGGTACATATGAATTACTTTCAAAGAGACTCAATTTCTTCCTCCGAACAAAGACAGAGCTGGGCTCGGCAATGAATATCGATTCTGCTCCGCACATGAAATAGACTGTCATGAATATATATGACGAGAAGTTAAGAAGCCCCATGTTGCGACAAGAACTCATCGGCTATGCTTCGATCATAGCGAATCTGGCAACGTGAAAAACTAATTCGGAAATTTTAGGTCAAGTCATGAGCATTGGCCCCAACTTACCTTCTTCTTTGAGGTCAGTCATGTGCAAGAGGGCATCCAAATATCCCTTGTTGGCGTAGTCCCACCTGCATGGGTATCACTTTCAGTCTAGAACAAACTAGCTCTTCGATGTACATGGTTCAATGAGCATAGAGCTTGATTTTAATCCAGAGATTCCTAATGAACTTGCTTCCTGGCGAAGTAAGAAGCTGCAGAGCAGTCCAGAATAAGTAATCTATCACACCTCTTAGCGAACCCCAATGCCTACCCTCATACCAGTGAAATTGCACCATATCAAGAGTCTGAACGTCCATTCGCTTTCTTGAACGATCAATAGCTGCTTCGACGACACCCCTTGTCATCTTTGCAGGAGATGGAACCCACTTAGTGAGTCTGCATGGACGAAAATATCATGAGTTATTTAATTGTAGATGGAAAACTACTTCAGAGTGCTTCCTTACATTTTCTCACCGTCAAGACCTAAGTACATACCCGATTCATTTCTGCTTTCTACACCCCACATTTAGTACACATACTGTGAGCCCAGATATTCTATAGTCATCGTAAGGTTCATACACAGCCACGAAAGCTAGCTCTTTTCCATCCTGTGTTGCTCACCCTGTTACCGTAGAGGCCAGCTCTTCTCCACGCTCTCGCCTGATCTGGTTCATAAAAAGTCCGTAAATATCTTCTGCTGGGCCATCTGCAACATTACAAAAAAAAATACAAAAATGTTCATGTGAATTTGAAGAGTTAATTTACCCTACAAAAACTCGCTGCACCTTCTAAAGCTCTAAGTTTTGATTACAACATTACATCAGGCTACGGCACGGCAACAAACTCCGACATATCAGATATTTTTTGAACTTGAAGACTACTCAGCCCTAGGATTTCGATTTGGAAACCTCTCTAGAGCAGGCATAAATCCACGTTTAAGCTCGTTGATGACGATTACAAGCCCAAACACTAAAATGTCATTGCAATACCCACTTAAGGGTTTTGTGGAAATTTGTGTACATTAGATTACATAATAAATGCTTTAAGTAGTACATGACATTCAGTGTGTCGGGCAATTGAAGCTTACAAATATCAGCCATGTCAAAGGTCGTAAACCCTGCATCCACGTGCCTGATCATAGCATCCACAGCTAAATCACGGTCAATTTTGCCCCATCCTCCACTAGTTTGCCACATCCCATTGATCACTCGAGTAATTTGCAGCTTGTCGTTCCCGCTCTGCAACAATGCGTGCTTGCCATCTACCGAAACGTCTGTCCCAACTTCATTTCTTACACTCACAGATCCTTTGCGTCGGCTTTGGTAGATGCTACGTTTGTTGCCACTGTGTACCGGAGTCCCAAATGCGAGCTGCGTGATGTTCCCCAGACCTGACGGTGCCGATAGGCACGCCAGCGACGCCATTCAACTACTCTCGAATTGATATTCAAGCTAGCAATTTCAAAAGGAATTTACTGCGTCGTGGAACCAGTTCCGATCTCGAACTTTGAGATTGTTGAGACCTGATCGTCGCGAGTCCGAAGTCCCTGTCAATGTCGTCGAAGACAGGACATCTCAATATTACGGAAGAGACGATGACTTGGCTGGCCCGTGAATCATGAATACTGATGGTGGGCGGTGAGTGACACTTTCGGATAAGGATCGGCAAGGAAGGCCAGCCACTGATACGCAAGGCAGAGCCTTGTTTGTAGCATGCATGGGCATGCTGACATCGTTGAGGGGCCGCGGAGCATGCAACGCAACTCTAGATTCCAGGAATTCCCGACAATGCATCCCAGGGCACATCAACAAGTAGGGGCCTCGTGGGGGCTTGGCAGAAAAGACGGGAAGTATTCACCCCTTGCGTGTGCTGGGTTACTCGTGATCTCTCGACCCTCGATCGCACACGAGTTTCATTCTCATTTCCAACATTTCATGCTTTAATGCATTTGACTCGAAGTTTCTGGATGGTTAGCTCAAAAACTCCACAAAAGATGCGCAAACTTTGATAACCTAGTAGATACAAATATCGTAAGTTGTCTTGTTCATGATAAAAAGAACAAATCTATTAGAGATTAAGTTACACCCTTAGATATTGATGCATTTCTATAGCATATTCTCGAATTTTAATTGAAAATTAAAGGATAAATGTGAACTATGAACTGACGACAATGTAGCTCCATCATTGCTATTGGAAAAGATAGAGTTGAAAGTTTCATGGATTTGATCCTTCCTTCAGATTTGCACGATATGTGCTCATTTGTACAGTGATTGGTCGTTCGAGCATTTGAAAGAAAGTTGTCAGTTTCATTTAATTTTCTCACATTCGTCAACTTGTCGGAACAAGGAGAACTTCATCCATCAAGAAATGATGGAAACCTTGGCAACATGATCCACAGCACGTTCAAATCAATCAGTAGACCATTTCTAGAAATGCGTTAATGGTACACATGTAGATAGTGCTTGAACTCGATATGATGTTCCTGACGAGCGTACAGTCCACAACATGTTCACTCCATGAAATTCCACGTTAGTAGCTAGTCGGCATAACCCTTCCATGTCGAGTCGAGATGTAGTAGTTGTCTGACAGGACTACGGCTCGAGACTCAATAATGCCAAGAACGTTCCAAGACCTTACAGGAAGGAAGCTGTGCACGACAACATGTTAAAACTCGTATTGTTTCTAGCTTGTAGAAACAGAGCGATTGCGATCGACAAGATTCCGCCAGCTGGAGGGAGATCCACACTAACGGCCTCGGCGAAAGGAGAAAGGTCCTTTGTCCCCCTGTTGGAATGGATCTCATTTCACTCTCAACCGACCATCCATTGCGCAAGAGCATCTACCAAACTTGGAAGGTGCAAGGAGCGAATTCCTTCTTGGCTCTTTACTCGTATGAGTCCAGCGGCAATGGGCTCGAGGGACGAAAACAAAAGACACCTCGAGAACGAATGACACAAGCACTGGCTATCAAAGATAGCGGCGGATGCAGTGAATTTCGTGAGTTCAATCATAATTACACACAAGACTTCGTAAACCTTCGATCCTAAAGGGCTGGCGGCTTGATTTCGGAGACTGCATCGATTACTCTGCCGTTTCTGCGAACTGAGAACTTCACCACGACCTGCAGGTACCGTATATCGTGTTATTCAACATAGCTGATTCGTCCTCGATGTCCTGTCACGGACTGATCCTGCTCTTCCAAGTCACTCAGCCGTGAGCCCTGTGCTTGCTTGCCTATGCTACTAGTCTGGCTTCGCGGACTCGCCCACTTTCGATCGCTTGTCGCCACCTCGTGCTTAGTTGCGTAGCGTAATCGAACCCAGATGGATTCGATTACTGGATCGTCGGGCAGCCCCGGTATAAGCTGCCGCTGTTGCCTCCTTCCTCGTTCCTTCTGTCCCCAAGCCGTTCCCTCCAGGATTGCAAGAATTCCTCGGTTGACACCAAAACTATGGATTCTGTCCTGGTGCCTCCTGTTCGTACTTTTTTCCGCGCTTGTGCTAGGCAGTATTGCCATGAGCTGGATGGGCAGAGATGAAAGTAGCGGTACAAGGAAAAGCTCGACATAAAATCCGCGTCATCAGCAGCAATCGACGAGCGTTAGATCGAATCCCGACAGGATGGATCAGTAATGGTGTCAATTTGTAGCAATTTGATCTACTGCAGGAAGTCCCGTACATGCCAGACTACCTTCCCTTGCTTTGCTTCGAATTTGCCGAAGTTGTGGTCTTCTCAGCTTTTAATGCGAGTCTTCAAACCCTATAAACTCTTGAGACAGCTTCTCCTAGTCGACTGCTCGGTGGATTTCACATCCCTATGCGGCACAGCGATCAATCTAGGATTCAAGCTTCAAGAAATCTGCAGTGACTTAAAATGTCCGAGTCCAGCGATTTCGACACGACGCTCAATGTCAGGCAACAGAATGTCACTGCGCCTCGTCCTAACGAGGCTCCTTCACGTGGTGCGTGCTTGATCGCTTGGGCTCATTATGTTTTTCCGTATTTCATATCCTCTCGGACGCCGACACCTTCCGGGCGATGACATTTCTGCAGCGCGCTCATGTGTCGGAATTCGACGCCCTCCGTTGCTTCCAGAGAACGACAGCTTCAGGTCAGCACGGCCGACGACGATTCCCGTCAAAAGCTCGTGAATCTGACGAGAGAAGCGCAGGAAATGGCACGTTGCCGGATCGAGCTTTCTCAAACTTAACCTCGAGCTACGGGCGCGTCCCGTGGTTAACGGCCGGAGGCAGGAATCTCGGTCCACAGAAATAGAATTTGAAATTGTATCATTCACATGCTCGATGGGTTTGGTTTTGGCGGCAACTTCCGCTTGTCACTTCGTAGTCCACTCGTGCTCTTTCCTTCCTCGTCTCGCAACGCGAGAATAGCAGTGCTCGACAGTGCGTGCAATGTCCTCCTGCAGCCGTGCTCGGGCCTCGGACTAGTTCTACGAAGTCAACAACTTTGCTCAATCCTTTGAATTGACTGATGAGCTTTCCAGCGTCGCGGCTGTGGCCGAGATTTGCTGCAATGGAGCCTTGTAAGGCCGAATGGTTTCCATTCCTCGAGGCGTTTGCCTCAGTTTGGCCATCGGAAGAACCAACGTCGTGGCGTAACAATCCGACAAGCTCGATGATCATCGAAAGAAAGACGATCGATTTTGAGGTATTCGATTGCATACAAGACGACAAGGGAGTGTGCGATTGTAAATCTCGACGGGAAACCATCGACGGCATCGCAAAGCAGAAGCCAACAAAGGCCGAAGAGGACCTAACCCGAGGTTCCACAGAACATTGCACAGATCGTTATTCCCAGTTCACATTCTGCGATTGCATATCCATCGCAGAAAATGCTTGTCGCATCTCAACAATCTCAAGACAGTGCCAAAACTACTCTTTACTGCTCGTCTCGCCAACCGTGCGAGAAGATAACGCTGCTGCTACGCTGCTGTATTCGGATTGAAAACCTTCCAAGAGCAGCTGAAGATGATGCGATCAAATCTTTTCGAGCTTGTTCCATCAAGTCCTGATTCCACGTCTGCCAGATGATAGCTGTAGACGTCGAAATTATACATGAAGGTATAGAGCGATATGGCAGACAGACTCAAATCACAACAGCGATTTTCACTAATCTAAGGCGTTTAAGTTCTAAAGCATTTCTTGAATCTGACCTCTAAAGGTCTCGTCTTCGGGACTTCCGCTTCTTTTCTGATTAATCGGATTGATTAATTATCTATCTACAGCTTTCCAGACCCTCCATTGTCATCACATTATCGTATAACATGCGAGTAATCAGCCTTCTATAAATCACTTCGCCTCCGGGCGGATTCTTATGTGCCTCTGGTGGGTGGCCTGTCTTTGTGCGCGTGCACCGTATCGTAAGGCCGTACCGTGCCGCAAGGCCTTCGTTTTGTACTTGGCGAATGGTTCTGCAGTCGTGCAATCTCTGCCATGCGTCACCTCTCGCCGGCATGTCGGCCTCGAGAACGTTTCTTGAACCTGACCTCCGCTAGCTGGATCACCGAGGCAATTCCTGTCAGTACATACTCCATCCATACAGCACTCTACTAGTCGGATCCTCGACCTCCACGAATCGAAGTCGCTCGAGCGGTTCTCGAATTCAGATTTGGCATGGAGAGGCTCGATGTACAAAGCACTGTCTAAAAACTGTCAGTCAACAGATCGGGAAGTTTCATACGCAGAGACGTATCTCAGATCGTATTCGATAAAACTACATACGATACACCTGCTTACCTGGACATTGTAACTCCGGTTCGAGATTAACCATGGTTAACCGACGGCACCCTCGCCCTGCGGCGCCTCGGCCCTAGAGTCTCGAGAGCTCGCGAATGGATTCCGGAAGTGCACTCTCGCACGTGGAAATTGAACCTCTCGGGCCGGATCAGCGAGCGCTTGTTCCATGAGGCGATGAAGCCACTTGCGGTCGGGGCGAAAGTGTACTGATTGTCATTTCGACTTCTGGGAAAGTGCTCGTTCTCGTGACTGGGGTGCCCGCCTGGCACGCCGCGAGAGCTTCGAGCGCTTGCAGCACGGCGGAGGTCGTCGATCGGTTCAATGTATGCGTTGGGGAGGTTCAGTAGCAAGAGACTCGAACACGTCGGGGTTTTAAGGCCAGTGACGAGGTTGCCCAGCTGCCGGGAAATTGAGCGGATTTTTCGTGACGTTCGCTACCCGCTTCTTCAGATTGGAGTGTAGAGATCGAGGAAGGCTCGAGAGTGGAGTAGAATTCAGCGAATTGTAGGATGAAAACCTTCATGAGGTTTCGAGAAGATATTGCCAACGCGGTGAATTACAAAGCAGCACGGTTGATTCTCACTCGCGTTCATTCCATCGCACCAGGTATCACCAGCCGAGCCACTTTTGGACCTGGCCTGTTGTAAACTGGATTATGACTGCTGATTATGGAACATCGGTCTCGAATCATTGTATGAGTGTCGACAATGTAGAGAGTGAGGAGTACTGGATATTTTGAATATCTACTCACACCAAATAGCTCTACCATAGATCGTGATCCTTAATTTTGTCCAATTGCGGGCTAACTACTCACATTGCGGGTGAGTTTCGAGAGTTCTGTGGCATTAGAGACTTCTGCAAAGTTTTATCTTTGATTGCAAGTAGCATGTTTGCTCTTCAGCTCATATTCAATGGCTTGTACTGGTAACTGTGACTTCAGACAGTTCCGATGACGAATCCGATTCAAATGAGGAGTATGTTCAAGCACAGAGGGTACTCACTATGCAGTCCTTTTCTCTTAGTCACGAAAGTACTGCGTATGAAGTTTCGGATAATACAATTTTATGTCTATCTGTTGCCGGAAGTATGTTCAATTGAGCAAATAGATTCGACAATCCTACCACAAGATAACTATCATAAAAAAACTTGGTTAAATAACTAGAAACGGGGACAGATCAAATTGTTCAGATGTCAGACTAAATATTTCAGCAGTCATGCTAAAGACTTTTGCACTTCGATTATTTATGATGTGCTGAGCAGGCAAGGAGAGAAAAGCGACTCATGGAGGCTATCAAGGCTCTGAAGGAAGACGTCTATCATATAAAGAAAAGAGCTGTTCGGCAGAAAATGAAGCTGATAGCTGCAGACGTCATGCTAACTTCATTAGCTCTTGGGGGATTATGTGCTTGGTTAGTTGTTGCGCATAAGTGGTGGTACAGACCTTGAGCAAGATGGTCATCTCTTTTTCCATATACTGCATTGTAGACCGTTTGACCACTCTTGAAAGAAGTTGCTTGCTCATTCATGGCCAAAGCAGTCGCAGCGTCAGGGCTGATAGAACAGCCCAATGTTTCTGATAACCTAGACCTCATGGACCTCGCTCCATACAGTGGAAATATATAATCTAGTTGTCCATGTCTTATTCTTTCACCTGAAATTGATCACGACAGTTTGTAAAAACATTGACCGAAGATTCCTGATGTTTGAACGGTCGTCCTGTCGACTTATACTCTCATTTATGTACATTTGCAGCTGATGATACTCAAATCATCTCTTCGACCACTAAACCCAGAAGAACCTGCTTTCCGTGGTATGCATCGTTGGATTGATCACCTTACCTGATGTACCTATCATTCTAGTGCATGTTTGCTCGGGTCGGGTGATTTCGCTGGAGGTTTTTTTCACAAGCTTAGGACTATTTCACAAGCAAGAGTTTATACATCCGTACAAGTCAACGGCAAGCCCAGTCGTAAGCCAGCGAATAATGAAGGCATTGAAGGCATTCATGTAACACACCAATGCAATCACTGCGTTCGCAATTGACTGCGTACCTTACATTTCAGATCCCGGCATGACCCTGCCCCCGTTCCTACTTTCATGTCCCCACACGGCTTTGCTGTGTATATGGATTTAGCCTTCATCATTTCAAAATTCTGGTGGACTGCATCGTGCCTTTCTCTGTGGTACGCTTCAACTTTCTCAACGACCCAGCAAGTATTCTACCGAAACCGGTTTTCTACACCATATACGCTTATAATTGGAAACACGCATGACACCAGCTTACGCACTCTTTAGCAAGGAGTGCCTCGAATCTAAACAACCTATTCTTTGGCAAAGTGAGCGAAATTTCACTCGCTCAGACTTATAAAATGCACAGTTTTGAATAGAAAGAGATTTCTTTCCGCGAAGTCTAGCAACAGTCAGCAGGAGTTTCAATCATGAGAATGGCTACTGCTGTACTGTACTCCACCGAGTGAGCCCTCAGAATGTGATACTCACTGGAACTGAAAGCCTTCGCTACTCCGAGAAGGGGCAGAGAAGTCGAACTCCGGTTCTGGCTTTGCACACCTCAGCTTTTGATAACCCATGTGAGGCTCCATTCTAACCGCAGTTAGTGGGTGCATGTGCTGTCACTAGCTCACACAGACTGGCGAGGAAGGAGGGTTGTTACGAACTTCCGCTATCCCTGTCCCGCCTTTCCGTCAACGAAGGGCCAACTTTGTCCGTCGACCAACATTGTCCCGCTCGTGCTATTTCGCCGCCGGCAAATTCGTTCCTGGAGAAAGTGTGCCATGGGCAAAGCCTCGGATGGTCCATGTCACACTTCGCCGGTCACGAGCAGAAAAAGGACGAAGTGAATTTCTGAAATAAAATGGAACTTTGGAGAAAGGGAAGCTTGGAAACACGCCAAAGAAGAAAATGCCAAACCATCGTTAGACCAAGTAGAGTTCAAAATGGCTGTAGCCATCATAAGCAACATGGAAACTAAAGCCAAATGTTTACTCGATTTTCCTCTGGAGAAGCCATCCCGGCTTGGCGACTTGCAAACATGTTTAATTTTAGAATCACTTTTGTTCCCATGACCATATACTCTTCTGTTCAAATGAAATTCACTGTTATGTCACTTACTTCTTTGTTTCTGGTCACGTTCGATATCACTTCCATTATGCTTTGGGCTTGGCTTCAACACTTTAGTTTTCGTCCATCAATTTTAATATAATCACTTTTTTTTAAAAAGCTGGAGCAATCGTTCCAGTGCTCGGATTTCCGATAATTATGCATTTATGGAGATTGCTATTTCCCCAGGTTCGACTCCCGTATATTGTACATCGTCACGAAATTGGCGACCCGGTGAGGAGGGCCGGTACTCAGCCACCGGTACCTCCGGTGGGGGATTCACGGCAGAAGGAGAGAGAATGTAGAGAAACGTGCGCTGGACGGTCGCAGGTTCGGCAACTTCGGTTCGGACTCAGCAGACAGTGCTCCACCCTTCGCTTCGCTTGTCTGTTTGTCAAGGAAGGAAGAGAGGACGAGGACTAGGAGGCCGACGAAGAAGAAGAGGAGGAAGAAGAAGCAGAAGAAGAAGAAGAAGAAGAAAGAGGAATTGTCGCTTTGGTGCTGCTTTTCTTCGTGTGCTTGGCATCGGGAGGGAGGGAGTGAGTGAGTCGAAGAGCAGGCGCTCTGTGTTGCTGCTGCCTCCGCCGCGGCCATCATCTTCCCCGTTTTGTAAATCTCGAGCGGGCACCATGGCCAGCGCTGGCAGAGTTCCCGGAGGATTCCTGGACAATGCTTACCGACTGCTGATGCGTCGCAATTCTGTCTACGTGACGTTCATCTTGGCCGGTGCCGTTGTTGGCGAGAGGGTGAGGCTCAGCGCTTCTCTAGTCGATCGCTGTCCTCGATCGTGGATCGGCCTTGAATTGTAGACTCGGTGCAGTTGTTGGAGACTGACGCTCTGTTTACGCCGTAGAACCCTAATTGCTGTGAATGTTCTACTGGTGCTGGAGAGGCCATGAGAAGGAAGTGCTAGCTGTGGATTGCATCGAGTTCGAAGCAGAACTTCACTTGTAGATCCGACATGATCCGTCATATATATGGTCTTTGAAATGTCTGATACTGAAGGTCACTCGACTAGATTTATTTTCGCATCGTTCGAAAGCTTTCTGTATCGAGAAGAAGTTTTCCTCCCAAACGCCGTATTTCGGCTGGCTCATAGTTCCCTTTTCCCGTCTGTGGTGCTCGCGAGTGTTTAAAACTAGTGAGATAAAGACGTATCATGTCTAGCTTGAATACGAGCTTTAGTATACAGTCAAATGATCAAAAATCAATAATAGGGTGAATTTTCTTTGCTTCAGGCGGTGGACTACAGCATCAACAAAGTATGGGAGATAAACAATGTTGGGGTAAGCTTGTACTCTCTGGAAGCTTCTTGGTCAAGTTGGTGCAGTAAGGAGCCTTTAAATTTCTTATTTATATTTCTGAAATTTTCTTTACTATCATTGTGGACTTTATATTGCAGCTTTTTTTTCCCCCCTTTTTAGTGAACCCAATCAGTTTCAGAATGTATCCTGGTAACAGTCATTTTGGAATCTGTATTCACCAGCTGGTTTACTGAAACATAGTTTATAGATATGTCCATGAATTTATACATTTAGTTTCAGATTCTGACGGTTCAAAGTCCTGGACAAGGTCTCGAATATTGGAAAAGTAGAATCTATCCTCTGGGATAAGTTCTGAGACATTTAGAAAGTCTGTCAATTATCGTATTTTCTATTGCTGACGATTTACTCTGAGGGTTTTGTATTACTAGTAAAAATCTAAAGTTACTAGTACTATCTTCAAAATTTTGAGAATCCTTACTTTCGCCCCCCATAGGTGCGTGCCTCATAGGAAAGTGCTTTCTGCCAGAAAGCTGGATGGATTTACTTCTGATCTCTTTATTGTCAATCTCGACTTCGTCATTATATCTGATGTGCCACTTGTCCACGGCAAGATTTTAATCTGTAGCAAACGTTGTTCAAATCAACAGAACTAAAGAACAGAACCATCACGCGAGAACTGTCAAATGCAGCGAGTGAAGTACCGTAACTTGGACAGGCATGACATTGTATCATTGGAACGTCAGTATTGGAGCCTTAATGAATGACCTTTCCTCTAGTCAATTCTAACAAAGAAGAAATAACCGTGCTGATTTTTAGCTACACTTTTATCTCTCCATCCAGGAGCTGTTGATTTTGTCATTTGCATGGAATATTGACAGAAAGATTCGGTTTTGATCACTGCAGAAAAGATATGAAGATATTCCCAACTTGGGTTCAAAAGTAGAAGGCGCGGAGGAATGATGCAATTTACTGGTCTTGTGTCAACCATGTGGCTAAATTTTTTTTGGTGGCAATACTCCATTCAGGCGCGGCTTCACGGAAAGTTCTTATGTTTCATTTTCTGTTCCTCAAAGTCTAAATTCTATACATGACACTTTCCGTCCTTCCACACGGGCAAATAAAACGCTCCCCCGCTAGTAGTAGTAGTAGTAATAGTAAGAAAGAGGTAATACACCTTATCAGAGGAGCAGGTTGAGATTGTTTTTGTTTGACTTAGTGTTGCCATTCAGCAATGCTAAGACTATCGAAGTAAAACCGACAACAAAATCATCTACGTTATTAGATACCAGATGTGCATGGAATGTTTTCTTCTTTCTTTTGTTTCTAGTGATTGATATTTAATCAAATTGAAGTGGCTTCGGAGTTCACCTGCGTGCTTTCAATGCGTTAGGAATGCAATCCAAAGAAAGATTAGTGGTCACCGTGTGCTGCGTGTGTTCGGTGTCTGAGTACACAATGAAAGTACACTAGTGACCTGACGTTTCTGCTATGTGGCCAAAGTTGAGTTCTGGTCTGTGTTAGTTGTTGGGAACTCTGCAAATCACGTCGATAGTGTTTTTCAGTTTCCTTCAAATTTAAGCGCTGTATATATCGTGACAAGATAGTGAAATTGTGGGAGCAAATCCGAGGAACTGCAAACCACAAGGTAATATCAAGCGTCCCAGGTCGGAAGTGTAAGAGTTAAAGTCCGTCGTTGTATATGAGAGTGGTGAGGGTTCATTTACCGCTGAAGTGTTGTATTCTAGTGAGTGAGCCAACCTAAATGGAGTCCACTGCTCTTTACAGCTAAAGCTCTTCGACAAGAGGGTGGCCAGTGAACGATAAGATTGAAGTTGGAACAGACATCTGGAGGTGTACTGGTGTGGCTCGAAAAGGTCCTCTCGTGAGTTGGAAGACTAACGGAATCTGGAGTTTTCCCTCCAGTTCAGTAAATTGTACGGGTCTCTAGAGTACTCTATCAGGTTTTCTATGTTAGTATCTATTTGTAAGACAGGGAAGAGAAAGACATCAGCCTGTCTCTGGAAGAACAATGGGAAAACGTCCCAGCATATGGATTGTCTCCTCTGAGGCAGTCCAAAGAGCCGTGTTCACCCGGATCGTGGGGTCACTGCTTTGGACCTTCCCGGAATGGGAGGGCAACAACGTTCGAAGTGTAGAAGGTGCGCGGGGCGGACATCCGAGCACCAATCACTTCCCGACCTATGCAGTCGGGCCATCGCACGCCTGACCGTGTCGCTTGCCGAAACTTCCCGTAGAATTCAGAGAGCCGGAAACATTGATCTCAAATTACTATCAAAAGCAAGTAAAGATTAATCTTTTCTTAACTGCTTCCTACTTTTCGGCCATATTTGTGAGATTGGTGGATATATTAGCTAGTATTTAGATAAAGGTGTGACTTATGAGGACGATCTGTAAATCTTGTTTTAAATGTGAAACATTCAAATAACGTAAAAAGTATTACCAATGACGACTGGAAAGATAATGAATCGAAGTTTCAACACGATTTTGTCCGAGCAGAATCAATGAATACACGGTGTGTGAAACGTCACCAAATAACTTGAAAATTGGTGATCCTGTAAACCTTTGGTCATACAATACTTCCATGAAAATTGGATTTTATGATGAACATATAACTTCCATGAAAATTGGATCATATCATGAACATATAACGTGAGAGGTTTTTGGTGGTGTTGTGTGTGATTGAGTCATAACTAATTCCAGAAGAAATATTCAGGTCAGGTCAGATTGCTACTTTCTTCTTGATGGACAAGAGAACGACAGCGTTTTACTTTTGTTACATTTCACTTCAGTCTTTTGGACAGTTGAGTTTCAGTAGTTGATCGCACCTACTATACAGACTAATTGTAAACCCCGAAATATTTCCTCAAGAGGATGGTTCTGTCGATACAATTTCTGCTAGACATCTGGGAGGATTTGCATCATAAACACAACAAACTATTATCACTTTTAGTGTTTCTTTTCTTCAATCACAATACATCCATGTAGAGGATGATCCTTAGCACGTACAACAAGAACACCATTAGAACAAGTTTTCCTAGATCAATCCTTGAAGAGAAGCTAATAATGACTAGTTGATGATATTCCCAATAAATAATTTCTTAGTTTAAAATTATCACCTATATAGTGTGAAAGAACAGCCATCAATCACAGAATTGGCCCTGCTTTCAATCTCTTAAGTTTATCTATGCTCTTAGAAATGCTAATAAATACCAAATCATACATCTGCCCATCTTTATGAAGTCATTATTCCAGCCCTATTTCTACATTAACGTTCAAAATTACTATAATTAACAAGCAAAGTCAAAAGACTAATTTCAAGGAATCACAATTTTAAAGAAATAAATACAAATTATTTTTTAATTTTATATGAGATGCTTCAAAGTTTATATTGTATAATAAAAAAGATGCATTATATACAACACATGTTTTATTATGTTGAGTGATTGACTAGAAATGACTATATTTCAGAATTGATATAGATTATTAAATTTTGAAATTCTTCATTTCTTATTAAGATTAGATTTCATCCTAGATTTCATTTCTTTAAATTATAAGTATTTTTTTACAATTTAAGTTTGTTTTCTAAACATTGAATCCAAAAGATTGCAATTTTTTTGAAATTCACTTTAAAATTATCTTTATTAATGAAAATAATTTATGATTCAAATTTCAAATTACATAAACAAAAGATATGTCATTGAAATAAAAATTTATTAAATAAAAGTACACCATAAAATTAAGCTCTTACTAGATTTTAATTTCAAGAAAAAATTTTAAAATATTATTACATCTTTTTCAAAATATGTGATTTATTTTTAATAGATTAAATATTATTATTGTAGACTTACTTGGTAAGATAAAATGAATATGTATAAATGTTGAAGTACAGAGTTAAACCTCCCAATAGTGACATATATTGGTACTTAGGTTTTCCGTCACTATTGCGAGGTGTCACTCACAAGAGTAAAGTTCGTATAACCTCCTAATAGTAACATACATTGGTGTTAACATTAGATGTCATTGTTGGGAGGTGCATAATTTTAATATAACCTCCTAATAGTAACATACATAGGTTTTGGTGTTAGATGTCACTATTGGGAGGTGTCAATTATATAAAAAAAGTTCATAAATTTTTTATCGTGGAGTGCATCAACCCTAAGACTTTATATAAATGTGTTGTTTGGTTTCAAAATGGACTTCATTTGCACATATGTATTCTTAACATGGACATTATATTTAAATTTAGATTAATACACACAAATCTCAATGAAACAATTAATGATATGTGTAGCAAATTAGGGATTTAGGGTTAAACCCTAAACCTTTACTTAAATCCAGAAAATGTGAATTGTTGAGATTTAACTTTAAATATACCTATGCCATATTTTTTAGTCTCATAACTATGTATTGTGATAATGATAGGAATTTTTACTCTGAAATTACATTTGAAATTGTCACTATTGTATAGTATCATGTCACTAATGGGAATAGTGACGTACCGTTCTTATTGAACAGATTTACAAGTTAAATACTAATGGATCTGGGATTTCACGTCACTAATGAGAGGATGTCACTCATAAGAGGTGACACTATTGGGAGGTTTAACTCTGTACTTGTATTTAATATAAAGAAAATGATATTATTGATACATTAAATCATAAAAATTTATTCTATTTTAATTTAAATATATTAAATTATAAATATAAAATTTTATTCAATATGAATTTTTTATCATTATTTCGATATTAAATTAATATATAATAAAATTTCAATTCATATTGAATCAAAACTTTATTATATATTAATATGTAAAATAATGATAAAAATTGCAACATGCTATTACAAACATGATGTTAAATATCAAAAACATACATACAATAGCAATGTAAACTTTAATCTATATTCAATGGCATTCATATAAATTGATTGAATCAATATGAAAAGAAATTCACCTATGTGCATTGAATAAATAAATTTTATCAAATTTTTAATAAATTTTTTTAACGTATTTCAATTTAAATTTTAAAACTATTTCATAAGTTTGCTTATAGTTCTTGCTTCAATCTTAACAAATCAATTCATAAAGTATAATTCGAGAATCTTACATGACACAAATCATCTAGAATAAACATCAAAACAAGAATCAACACAAGGTGTACCGAAGGTATAACATGATTGAACCTTTGAAGGACTACATCCACGACACGAAAAGTCACACACGTGAGTGTAGAAAAGTACTATGTCATACACAAACCATGGGATTAAAATATCTTAGCATCCACGACTCTTCTAGCTATATTTAGATAGAATCGAGATTACTCCTTAACATGTGTTAACCTCAACAATCTTATCCTTAATTCATGTTAAGGAAACAATAACCTCTGTAATCTATATTATCATTTCATGGGAAATTTAAGAAAAAAAGCTAACAGAAAACAATTCTTTTTAACCAAAGTTAATTAAAACTAAACCGTAACCATAACAATATAACATAATAATATAAAAAGACAACTAATGAACATGCTAGCATAGAGAGAACAATAATGTCTGTAATCTACATAATTATTCCGCAGAAAGTTCTAGAAATGAACCAAACACAAGATCACTCTTTATACCAAGAGTTAACTAGAACTAAATCGTAATCATCAAATAATAGAGTAATTTTATAAAAAGATAACTTAAGAAACTATGCTAGCAAATTATACACGTGTTCTCTATGCACAACTAGCATAGTAGCACATTTTCATCTTAAACAGTCAAAAGAATAACTTTGATTAACACATCAGGTGGATCTTGACTAGCTCAAAAACTACTTGTTTGATAAATTCTTGGCATCGATAAGCTTCGCTCTATTATCCATGATCTGATTGAGAACCAAAAGTAGAGCACTCTAGCTATCACAATAAAAATTAACCACGCTTTGTGTAAATTACATCTCCATGATAAGACTATTGGCCACATCAAAAAACCTAAGGTCCAATGCCTAGAAGCATATCAATCCATACCATGATTTCAGCAATCTACAAATCAATCTTTCCTACATTTTAACCTCAAAGTCAATTAGTTGTCTCATGTAGATATTTATCTTTAAATATTCATAGAAAAACAAATTGTAAACATATCAATATGATCTATAACAAGATTAAATATCATGACCGCTGTACATAAAAGACAAATTGTAGCATACTTTGCTACATGCAGGAAAATTTTGTTGTAGTTCAAATTCTTCGTCTATGTGAAATTGTAACACTATGTTCTAAGAAAAAGCTCACTCAAAAATGAATTTTAGATTTTGAAGATGAGATATCTTGATAGGTTTTCATTTCCCTTATATAGATGCTTCCAACATATACACGAAGATAAAGTCTTCTTCCTATCAACCAATCTACTCCAAATGAATTGATCACATGGCGGATATATCTAATGAACACACTGATTGTTGACGTGTTGTTTCCAACTAACATACCAACTAGCACATTCAATCCTTACCTAACAAGCACACTGATTCATGACTCACTGTTTCTAACTAACACACTCAACTAGCACACAGATTGACATTATAGATATTCCACTATCATGTATTTTATTCAATCTTGAATAACCTTTATTTAAGTTCTAACTAACCAAAGATGATTACATACATCCACTTATGATCAATTAACATATGATATCTAAGAAGTTTAACTACCTATCGCGTCTTGTTATCCAAAAAACAGTTGTATTTATCATTTCACAGTAGAATTATTCTTAAGCTTATGATCTAACCTTGAATTTTAATATACAAAGAAGTTTGTATTTCTTCCAAAATCAACCAAATAGCATCCACATCATTTGTATCAATATCATGATCTTTGAGATTGGATGAATTAATTCATACACAATACATTTTAGAGCTTTGTTAGCATGATTCATTGATCTTCTAATAGAAGCTTTGGGTTGATCTTCATCATTTGGTGTAGATACATGAGACTCACTAACAATAACATGTTCATGTAGTTCATGTTATTCAAGAACTCCACCAATATCGGTGCTTCTTCTAGATCATTGTGAGCTGAAACTCCCCATCCTTGAGCGTTTGTAATCCAGGTGAGGGTTCGAGCTCCCATAATCTAACTTCTCTGATTTCAAGCCATGTGCTCTAAGTGTATTCAAGACAACGAGATCATAAACACTTGCTCTTCCATAGACAAATTGTCCAGAACTGAAACTAACAACTTGATGTCTGCTATTTTCACAAGAGCAGCAGACAAGCTCTTCGTAACATAAAGATCTAACCCAACTCTGGATGACTTTCTCAATACTACAGCCGTTATGGGCTTATCCTAGAATGAATGTCACATCTTGGACACACTGCCTCGGACAAGTCAGGTGACATATCGGCAGTACAAGGTGACACCCTTCCTAACAGCAATCTTCACAGCCAGGGAACACGATTCTACTCACAACGCTTCGCTTGATTCTTCTCCTTAGTGATCAACTCACTCTCAGCTCGGCGATCCACTTGGCCCTCTCCCACACCCTCACAACAGGTACACCCAATGCCAC
The DNA here is from genome assembly GCA_037833965.1 of Marchantia polymorpha subsp. ruderalis. Classification (NCBI taxonomy): domain Eukaryota; kingdom Viridiplantae; phylum Streptophyta; class Marchantiopsida; order Marchantiales; family Marchantiaceae; genus Marchantia; species Marchantia polymorpha. Next base: position 5,470,264 of record AP031357.1, read on the forward strand.
CTTCCTTCGACAGCCCAAATCCCCACCAGATTTCTCTCTCAGATTTAACTCTCACATTTCAGTTTCAAATTCAGATCCCGACTATCGGATTTCAGTCTCAGATTTCACTTCGATTTCAGTTCCCACTCACAGATTCGACACTTCGATTTCAGCTCCCACTCTCAAATCCTTCACTTTGATTTCAGCTCCCACTCACAGATTCGACACTTCGATTTCAGATCCCGATTGAATTTCACTCAGATTCGATTCTCCACCCTCGAGAATTCGCTCCCTCCTCCTTCGAATTCTCTACACTCCCCTCCTAATTTTCACCATTTCCCTGCGAAAAAATCACTCACATCCACACTCTCTCCCTAAGACCAATCCCACCTGCGACCACACACCCAGGCACACCTCAAGATCTCTATCTCCAAGCCGAAATTCCTCTCTAAAATCCAACGGCCGAGACACCCACAGGCCGTTTGAATGCCGTTTCCGCAATGATGGGTAACGGCTTGCTTCCCATGCGCGACTTCATGCCCCGCCGTCCTACTTCCCACGCTTGACTTCACGCCGCCGCCGTTGCCACACTTGTACATTCTCCGGAGGAAATCCTATTCCGCGCACCGCCGAAGACATACTACCGCCGAAGACACTCTTCCGCACCTTTGCCTATCTATAACAGTCACTTCCGACACTCATAACTCACTGATCCCTGATCCGTTTCAAGAGTTCTTGGGCTCGTTGAAACGAGCGTCCCAAGCTCTCCAACAAGATCCTAATTGAGTCAAGGCGTTACAAATTGAAAAAGTTATGACGGTTTTATCCTTCCGCCGAAGGCCTTGCCCCAAAGGCACTTCGCCGAAGGCTTGCTACCGCCGAAGGCCTTGCCCCGAAGTCTCTTCGCCTAACCATATAAGCCACTTTAGACACTCATAACTCAATGCTCTCTCATCCGTTTCAACAGTTCTTGGGCTCGTTGGAACGAGCGTCTTGAGTTCTTTCGAACAAAACTCCAACTGTGTCAAGGCGTTAAGAATTGAAAAAGTTATGACGGTTTTACAGTTCCGCCAAAGGCCTTGCCCCGAAGGCAGGTCGCCGAAGGCCTGCTACCGCCAAAGGCCTTGTCCCGAAGGCCCTTCGCCTAACCATATTAGCCACTTTAGACACTCATAACTAAGTGTTCTCTTATTAGTTTCAAGAGTTTTTGGGCTCGTTGGAACGAACATCTTGAGCTCTTTTCAACAAGACCCGAATTGAGTCATGAATTTACCAATTGAAAATGTTAGGAGGGTTTTACTCTTCCGCCGAAGGCGCTGCTCCGAAGGCCTTGCCGTGAAGTCCCTTCGCCTAACCATATCAGCCACTTTAAACACTCATAATTGTCTTATTTGTTTCAAGAGTTCTTTCCAACGAGCCCAAGAGTTCTTGGGCTCGTTGGAACAAACGTCTCGAACTCTTTTCAACAAAACCCTAATTGAGTCAAGGCGTTACGAATTGAAAAAGTTATGACGGTTTTACCCTTCCGCCGAAGGCCTTGCCCCGAAGGACCTTCGCCGAAGGCCTGCTACCGCCGAAGGCCTCTTTCCGCATCTTTGCCTACTAGCCATCACACCAACTCCTAATCTTGACAAAAATTTTAAAAAACCCCAAGCATAATCTTGCAAGAGCTTAAATCCAAAATTTTAACTCTCATAAGGTTAAAAAGACATGTGAGCGCATTTTTGTGCTCACAATCATGAATCACATACTGATCAAACTTTCTCACAACCAATGTTGAGTGGAGATTTATCCTTGTAAGTATGGTAAGCTTGAGAATTCTTCCCCCTCTTTCAATGATCTTGATTCATTGATAAAAACATGTCTATTACAAGAAACTTACATGTTACTAGATCCCATAACATAAAATTTCTTTGTCATCATAAAATGAATCAACTCCTAATTTTAAATCCATAAACATCTAGAATATCGTCCTTTTTGGAATCGAAGTCCTCTAGATCATTGATCAATGGAGTAAAACCACATCTTTAACATTTACACGACAGTCTTTCTTGACGTGGCCACTCTTGCCACGTCTCCAGTAAGCCATCATCCTTTTTTCCAAAATTGTATGCTTAGATTGAGATCTCTTTCAATCACCCCTAAGTGGAATCACTTCCTCTCAATGATTATATATCTGGATATTGTCTGAAATTCAACATTCTGCCAATCAGGGTTTGCAATGTTTGCCAATGGAGTGAGAACTACGCTTTTGATCTTTACGCAAATTTTTTCTTGATGTGATCACTTTTAGATGTCAGAACCTTGCAAAGCTTGGCATTCTTGCCACATCTCCAACAATTCATCATCTTCCTCTCAAGGGACTTATTCCTAGACTGAAATCTCTTCCTTGCATTGATCATACTCCTTGATCTGAATTTGATTGTTTTAAATTCATCATTCAGCCAATTGTCGTCATTCCTCGATCACAAGTCACAATCAACGTTGTCGTGCCTAGCGTTTGTGTGCATTTCGTTCACTCTTGCGCAGTTTTTTGCACCTCCGTGCCACTGCTGATTGCCTACTGCGCGGCTTTAAAAGTTTGTCTGGCTTCGTGACCGTCTCCTTGGCCGTCCGCTGGTCTCTACTCGAATATGTCAGCCCGCATACGCTCTTGCGCACGGTCTAGCTCTGAACCTAGACGCGTAGTGTGCAATGAACTCTTCAAACTTGATTGAAAGTCTCTCCTCTACTTCTTTACTTATTCTACTTGAAAAATTATCATAGTAACATGTGGTAATTACTTCCCAATTTACTTTCATTAAGATAAACTTTCGTAGGTTTGACTAACTCTCCATATGTGACAACATGCCATTGGCCTAGCTAAACCTTTTAGAAGTTTTTCAATCCCGGGTTGAGGTGGAGAAATGACATTGGAGGCTTTCAAACTTCTAGAAGTTTCATTTGACTCTAAGTCAACGTTGGTATTAGTGTAACCAATAATCTTCCATACACTTAGTCAAACCAATCAAATCTGATCTTGTAGTCAAAAGTCTTTTGTCTTCGAATCTAGATTTTTGTAAAAGACAAAATAGAAATGTTCACTACAATCTTCTACAACAACTTTAATTATTTTGCCAAGTAAAGATATTATAACTAAATTTAGTCCTTGCTAGATAAACTTAGTTATAACAAGCTAAACCTAGCTATGTCTAAGTTAATCATACTCCACTCTTTAGCTATTTCTAATACTATAACACACATACAACAACCATTCTTACAGAACCTAGAAGTATTTCTTTAGATCTTTTCTCATGTGCATGTGAAAAGTAGTTTTTATCGTTGCTCGTGTTCAAGTGATGTAGTTTATTCAAAAAGACCAACTTGCATTTATTTTTTTGTTATTTCAAACTTTCCTTATGGTACATCCGTAAGAGAATGTCTAGGATATAATGAGAATTATATGGTGTTTGAACTTTGATTAATCTAGGTGGAAGATGATATACACGAGAGACACTTTGGTTATAATATGGTGTTACCTCACTTAAAGTTGAGTGGAGTGAATGTAGAGGAGCGATGGCATTTTGAAGGTAGACTTGACTTTCTGATGACGGAATCAAATCTATCAAATGTAAGTTACGATATAGCATGATTCAATTGTTTTTTCCTCCATGAGCACTCTTCTAGTAGGATCGGCTACATGACGAGATACTTAACATCAAGTAAAGTATTATTGGCATTAATCCTCCAAGACAAGTTCCTGACAGATCGTGAATTCACAAGAAAAATATTATCAATTGTTTTGTTCAAGGGGTGATTTTGTTCTAGTACTTGTATGTAGCGTTGCGTCTTGTGAATGAAATCAATAGTTATGACTAAAAAAGCTCAAATCTACTTGTCTTTCTCACTAAATTAGCTGTAAAAATTTATGCTCAAATATCTCTATAGTTGTGTTTGTGTTCTAGTTTGAGCATCATTGTATGCCACAATATTTTGTTGTAACTTTGATGAAATGCGTGTGACAAGTCATTGATCTCAAATGCTTATCTTTTTTGTTCTATTATATGATGTTGGTCTTCTTAGTTTCTAGATTGGTCTTGAATACTTTTCTATTTTATTTACTTTATGATGTTGCTTTTCACGGTAACTAGACTTGTGAACCATCAATTACACTGGCATGCTTTGAAGAAGTTGGTTAAGTATCAAGATTTGATGCCACACGTCAAAATAGCCAAATCAATTCAATAAGATTACTCTTTCGTCATTCTATCAAAATTAGACCTTTCATGAGGTAGACATTGATCCGTGATGAACAAGATAAGAGAACAACAAAAACTAGTGAATGGCTCTATGACTTCCAATATATTGCGCTGAGCTTCAGCCATAAGAGAAAGCTCTTCATTCCTCAATAGTTGTTGTGCTATGAAAAACACTTGATTCTATTTCTAATACTTGTTGTTCAACAAGAGTTTCAGTTGCTTTAACTTCATCGCACTTCATACCATTAGGTGCAAATTGTTCACATACCTTAGAAAATAAATGAATTGCGCCTTACAGCATGTACATGAGTTGTATGTTTTCTGGATATTTCTTGTAAAATAGTATCAGATGCTGAAAAAAACATTTGATCTCAGATGGCAGAGCATTACTTAGAGTAAATTAAAGTTATGAATTAAAATCTATCAAAAGATATTCATGATGTTGTCAATACTTCTTTTTTGCAAGATGTAATGCACTTTGACTATCATTACATCATGTTTTAATTTTATGTAGTGGTAGTTTTGTTTAACTAAATAATCTCACTTTTTATTTCTCTACAAATTCAAATTCTATAGTTGTTACAAAACATAATTCATTCTAACTATCATAATAGAGATCAATAATATTTGCTTTAATCTTATAAGATTATATGAAACTAATTAGATCATATTAGATTATATATATTGCGTTAGATGAGATTAGATTATATAAAAATTTATAATATTTATAATACAATTTAATGTGAAAAAATACCTTTTGGAATAAACATGATATTCAAATAATTTTTTGATTCTAAACTAGCTCACAAAGATGCATCAACATTGCTAGTTTTTTGAACCATTTTGAATCTATAATTACATAATATATCAATTTGTTCAAATTTTCATGATATGCTTGTATTTTTTTCATCATATGTGATAATTAAGATTTCAAAATTATATCATATTCTAACATGAAAAACAATAGTTTAAGTAAACATTTAAAAATCGATGTATCAAACAATTTATACCTTTTACATTCATATTTTGACCAAAATCAATCTATTTAAAGATTAAAATATCAACTTCAGTATATAAATATTAAACAATCATTTATTTAAATTATATAGTTTTTACAAAAAAATTTATTTTTGATTTATGATAGTTGCATGATAGGTTTTAGTTTAATTGAGTGAATATTTTACATGATTTAATATTTTATGTATATTTTTTAATGTCTATAGTAACCACAAGTTTTTAAATTTTCTATTTATCTATCATACAACATGATTTTAATAAAACTAAAATATCAAATTACAAAATTATAAACAAAACAAGTTTTCAATTGATAATAAAATCTATTATTGAGATTTAAAATATAGAAATATTCAAGTATATATTTTTTAAAAATTAGATAATATTTTCATGAATAGTAGCTTTATCAAAGTTTTTTGTTTCTTTCAACGAAATTATTTTTCCAATCATATATGATCAAAAATAATAATTTTAATGTCAAAACTGTATGTTCATTGATCTTTAGGATATCAATTAATAATCAATTATTAATAATATTATTGAAAAATAGAATTATATATTATAGTTGATTTATTTAGATTATAAGATGTTTGAATTATTCCTTTGTGTATCTTGGATCTATAAATAAAAATCCCGGAATTTTTATTTTTTTTCAAAATTCATAAATTTTGTGAAATTTTTATCTTAAAATATGATACATGAATTTATATGATGATTGTAAGTCCGAATATTAATATAATATTTTTATTTTTATAAAATTAAATATCATAATATAATGATTTTTGTTCTAAATTTTATGATAAATCCACAATGAACTCCAATCAATGAAAAATTTAAATCTATATTCTACTAAGAACTAGAAAAGATATACAATGGAATCGGGAATAATTCAAGTGTTTTCAAGTCCATGCTTCTCTAGTGAGAGTGGGGAAAAAATAATGTAATGAGCACATGCTCAATGATACACTCATCATTTCGACTCATACCAGTAAACTCCTGTGCGAGTAACTCCATACAATTCCCTGACACTAAACCTACCAACATGCGGAGCAGGAATGTCCTGAAAGTGGGGTACAACTTTGACACATAAAATTACCTTGTGATATACATGTTAAAATTAATTTTTTAGATAGCAATGATTGTAAGATCCAAGAGAAAAAATAGTATAATGACAAAATTTCACTTTTGTGTTTTATTAAATTTTTAATAAATATAAATAATATATCAATTTAATATATCCGAACTTACAATCATCATTTAAATTCATGAATGATATTTTTAGATAAAAATTTCATTGACTTCGTAATTGATAAAAAATTGTATCTGGAACTGCACACAACTTGAAAATATAGTTAAAAACATCAGAGAATATTGAATGGACTTGAACATCATGAGATACTGTTATCAGAATGTTATCCTAGAATGGAACAGTGAAAGACAAGAACAGAACATTAAACAATGGACGTAGACACCATGGAATAATAATAGAATTGAACAGTGAACGACTACAATAGAACATGAAACAGTGGATGTGGACACCATGGGATGCTAGTAATAGAATGTTGATACTAGAATCGACCAGTGAACGATGTGTGTCCAAACAATGACAGGGTTCGGAACACGGAATAGAAACCACCAGTAAACAGTGTATGTATTACGAGACAGTGAGAAGCTCGGGGACAGTGAGTAGAATCGAACATTCAACAATGTATATCTACAGAATGAAAGGCTTGGGAACGGGGGGAAGAATCGAAAAGAGAAGAATGTATGTGGAGACAGTTAGAGGCTTGGGAAGGAGAGGTAAAATCGGTCGGTAAACAATGGATGTCGAGACAGTGGAAAGCTCGGGAACACTGAGTAGAACAGAGAGTAAAGTCAAACAGTAAGGAATGGATGTCGAGACAGTGAGAGGCTAAGAGATAGCGAGCGGGCCACATGACAGGCGATTTGGGACCCAGACTCATATGAGTCTGGGTCCCAAGAGTGAAGATCACGATGAGAAAATCGGCAGCAGCAGCAGCAGCAGGTATGAATGGTGCTTGGACCGAGGTAGCGACAGCGGGATCATTAAGTAGTCGGATCCGTGAAGGTCTCGCTCGACTGGGCATCTTCTTTGCGCCGACCATCAATCAAAGCAGGTTACAGCTTTTCAGTTCCTCAAGTGTTCATCATACAGATGAGTGTCAGATCCAACAACTCGCTTGTCCTCCTCCTCTCCAGCTCACATTCAAAAGCTATGAGGAGAGCACGAAGATGCGATTGCCTGAGCAAAACATGGAGGTGGAGCACAATCACCGCGGCACGTGAACAGAAGAAATGCATTGTTGGTGCGGAGGACGATTGACGTCCGTAGTAGTACTGTGTGACCTATCCAGCTAGCATGCTGCCATGGCCCGTGTCTACCCGGTCGATCGAACGAGTCACAGATCTTTGTCGTAGGCGATACCGAACACAGTCGTTTGCCATTCTCAGCGGGCTGAATCTGGCCATCTGAGCTCGAAACACTGTCCGGAGAGGTCCTCTCTCTACGTGCATGCTCATCCAAATTGGTTCCATTCATTCTCGAGGCCGCAGCACCCGCCAATTTGTCGGTGTACCAGAACAGCTCTCTCCAAACGGGTAAACCTTCAATTCCTCCGAAGGTGGAAGTGACATCATATTACATGCTTCCTATCTTGGAAAGTGGGCCGAATATGAGAAACTAATAAAATATGCACCTCGTGCGTCACAATTGGAAGTGGTCGATTTATATCTAAACTTTCGCAGCATGAAGCCCTTGCATGTTGACCAGACCCATAGTCGAGGCTTACGTGCCACACAGGCATCGGGTGCGATTTGCTTCATGTCTATGACTTTTTCGCGATTTTAGCTTCATGCGATTGTCTTTGTGTTCGTCGAGCGAGACTCACTCTGCTGAGCCGCCCTCGTAATCCTTGCAGCACTTGAGTTCCTGTTTACGACTCTTGTGTGTCACCGAGAGCATCCCATCTTGTCCAGATCTTTTGAGGTCAAAGGACACCGGACAGGAACTGCATCTCTTGAGGCGCAGAAGGATTGTGCGTTGTCAAATTCCCCAAGGGGCAAGTGCTTTGCTGCGGCCGTGGAGCTCGCCAGCCAATTTGTCAGTCTGGAGGTTGGAAGCTCGTCGCGAGTCAGTTGACCAGATGCAATAATTGAGGCTTGCGAGCTCCGAATTAAGGATTTCTACTCTTGGCTTTGCGCGGCGCATCACGTGAGGCCTTTGACCTCACCTAAACGTGGGATTCTCATGTGGCATGCGTCTCGGAGCTTCTACTTTGAACACACATGTTCAACCGCTCAGGTGAAATTCCGACCAACTGGGAAAGAGAGCTCGAGGTTTGGTGTTCTCCCTTCTCGAGAGCTCGAGGTTTGGTGTTCTCCGTTTTCGAGAGCCCACGACCGATGCGAGGGCCAATTACAGCATGCTTCCACTTCGTGCAGCTTTCCTCTTTACCGCCCCCTCCCTTCCCGTGACTGTTGACTCCAATTTTAGAAAGCAAAGTGGCTTTCTGCGGCTCGAATCATCTCTTGCCGATTCTCCCCTTTCCGGTAAGATAGGGAAGAATCACAGGTGCATGTGATCATTCCTGTGGTAAGTTACAGGCATGCGTGAGGTATAGTCACTCATCTGAATGACGATTTTATGCTTGAATGCGAAATAGTTCTTGGCAGAAACAAACTTGCATCGAAGTGTGATGAGTCGTTGAAGTAGAATGAAACTCGACTGAAATTTTAATTTAATTTAGAGAAGAGGTTTTTTTTCTTATATCATTTTATACTACACATAAATTTTTCTTAATAAATCAATCATTTAACAATAGTGCATTAGACTCCTGTTTAGATAAGCATTAATGTTTTCACTATGTTTATTTAGTTTAGTTTGTCATTTGGCTCAAGTTTTGAAGAATCTCGTTTTTGAATTTCAGAGTGAGAGTCCACATTTTACTTTGAAACTATTTGAACAACTTTCTAATACTATCAAATCAAATTTTTTTCAACCTCTTCTTGGGCAGAGAGCAATTGATACTCTATATCAACAAATTATTTATATAGTGATTCAAAATTGTTAAATACAACGGTGTTTCCTAGACCCAAATATTATCATTCTCTTCAACAATCTTCATCGTTTTTCAAAACTTCTCAACTTCTTCCAATGTTGCATGCAGAATTCCAACTCATCTGTTGGATGTCATAAATAAGCTTGTCAATCCATGTCACCAACCTATATAAAAAGTGTACTTGTGAAAGGGAAATAATGACATCAGGCATAAGTGAACAAGATGAATGATTTAACGACCAAAGTTGCACAAGGTATCGTAACTTTAAATCTTTTTGTTTGAGCTTGATGAATTTGTTCATGTTGACCATAAAAACAGTGAAGTATCTGCAGTTGGAAATCTGTATGCAACTCCAGCATCATCGCGTCGTAATCTCCTCCCTGTTTTGATTTAATTTTGATCTGTTCTAGCTTGTTCCAGACCTTTATGAAAACTCATTCACTAATATTTCAATCGCACACTAGAGATCTTTTACTATGAGTATCCGTCTTACCCAGCTTCTCTGTGATATATGATCTTTAGAACTCATTGATGCATTTCCATTAGATATTTTCTGTCCTTGCAACCTAACCACACGATATGTTGTGATTCTTCCAACGTAGACACCTACATGATTAGTAGGTACAAAATTAGGCACATACTTAGGCAGGAGACTTCTGTAGATTAAAGATAATTTTCCTTTATTATATTAAATTATATTTTGATCATCTATAAATTATTTAGAATTTCTATGTTTTCTAATAATATTTCAAAATTTTGAAATATTAAAATTTATGTATATATTATATAAATCTGTAATTTATCTATATGTATATATTGAGATTTATATATAGATTTAACAATAAGAAAATGTCATGTGATTTTAATTTTTAGGTCATTTTTCCAAATACATGGGAAATATACATGATCATCCAATGATATGGTTTTTTTTAGATAAAATTTCATAAGGTCAACCATACTATAGATTTATAAATTGTATTTCCATATCTCCACTTTACAAAAGAGATAAAGTGGAGATACGGAGATACAATTTATTCGTTTTGAAAAAATCTTTAAAAATAATTCGATTTTCGACTGAAGATGAACAAGAAGTAGGCTCGAAGTAGCTTGTTTTGCTTGAAATCCCGAACCTGAGACGAGAAAAACAAAACAAAACACCAGTGCACCTGGGCTTCCAAACGTAAAACAGAAAAGCAAGTTACAGAATTTAGTCTGCCCACATTACATTCTATCCAATCTAGGAGAAAACTTTCTAGCTAAGAAAATAGCACCCAATACGTCAGCACCACATCACCATCGAGAGATTCTCGCACAAGCTGAAAATTTGCTCAGAAGTGATCGGGGTCAGAGATGTTTGATATAGTACCGAGGCTTCTATGCAAGAGGCCGAGATGCGCTTTGTACATTGAACTATTATATATTGAAGAACTGAATTTATTTTCATTTCAAGTGCTGCATGTATATCCATGAAAAAGCTGCAGACTTTTACATGGTGATCCCGAAGATCAATGGCACTCAGTCACATTCCTTCCTCTACAGTCTACTCTAGACTAGCTTACAAACACCATCTCTAACCTCCATATTTCCAGACGTCAAATGCTTTTATCGATCTTCGTCGCGATGAACTTGGATACTTCGTTCATGATCACTAGTGAGAGAGTCAGACTCGATACAAAACCTGGCGTATACTCGAGGTCAAGTAAATACGCTCAAAGGAATGAGTGTACACTGAGAAAGTCTTACTGATTTAGTAAATGCATCACCAAAGTGGGTTCCAAATGGTAAGCTGAGGTTCAAACGCTGCTTGGCATACTGATCGATCGCTGGTTACGACGGTATGTACATGTCGAGGAGGTGCTAATTGAACGAGCCGAAGTTATCGTGCCAGTAGTGTCGATAAGTCTTTATACTAGGATAATGTCTGTCTGTCTGTCTGTCTCATTCACTGAGTCTCACTTCCTCTCTCTGATCGGATTCTTACTTAAATGGAATGAAGGAACAGCAGGACGTCCATCGGCGACAAGGGATAACGGTGGCCGCCCTCCTTCACAAACTTTGCGTCAGCGGTGTCTCAGTCACGCAACTCAAGACGATGGTAACAAATTCTTGGACATCTTGTTTCAACTGGACCAAGCATTCTTTATTGCGGAGAGCGAGGTACGCCACGGTATCCCGCACGACCTCGATGGAACTCTTCCCAGCGTCCATGATCCGAACAGCCCACGAGCAGCAGATTCCCAGCAGCACTCGAACGCAGAAGAAAATTACCGACAACAATCTCGGAATAGCTCGCGGGCGGTTCTTGGCTCTCGGAGAAGCGCAGCTATGACTCTCCTCGGAGTCGTGCATGTCCAGCTAGGGCGCCTTCGAGCCTCGCCTCCCCTCCGCTGCACAACGCAATCTGCATGCGTGGGCAGACTGTGCGTCGATTCAACCTCCTCGAGCGCACTCCCCTTGGCGAGGGCGTTCGATCTCTCCCTCTCCCGATGCCTCTACTGGAACTCCTGGACTCCGTTGCTCGAGTCAAGATTGCCGATGCAAATGTCCACATTGCGAGGAGGGCGCAGCTTTTTATAGCCGACGATCACGAGCGCTGCAGCCGGAGCGGGAGCGTGGGGGCGAGAAGGAAAGGCACACCGGGAAAGTATGCGCAGGTCGCAGCCGCCCACGAAGGGTTAGGCCGGATTACGGTGGCACATCTTACTCGCACTACTACATAGCCCCTGAGCCGAGGGCTCGCGCTCATGCTCACGCGCCCGGTCCCAGGCCCGTGCGAGAACCAATGCTCGGACGAGAAGCGAGCATCCCTCGCAATCATTGCCATCGCCCGGGTTCCTTTCCGCGCAGCTCGCCCAGCTTTTGCCTTGCCCGGGGCTTTGGTCCATTAGTTTATTGCGCCCGTGGGTCGCCAAAAGCAGCGCATCCCGCGTGCACAGCGCTCGGTCCACCGGCGCGCCCATCCGAAAGCGCTCGCTGGGCTGCGTCACTGGCAGACTCGGTTACCGCGCGCTCGACACACAGCCCTGCTACGGGACAATTCCCCAAAAGAGGCCGCCGGGAGGCTCTGATCCCGGCACAGTGCCGTCATCGTCGCGCAGAGTCCGATGGCTCCATCGCGCCGGACACGACTGTCAGGGCGACGTCCGGGCTCGGTCGTCGTGGCTTTGGAAATACGCTCGAAACATCATCTCTCCTGCGGAAAAAATCGGGCCAGGCCACCAAACGTCGTCTCCCATGTGCAGACGGCCTGACGGGAGGCCATATCTACTGCTGCCCGGTCAGGCTCTTCTCTTGTGTTGTTTCATTCACGCTTGTGTCTTGACCGGGACCGTCGACGTTGAGTGACGTGATACGAAAGGTTCGGCGCATATTTATGACCTGAATTGCAGGTTTCTGACCTTACTTGCTTTTTGCTTGTTGATTTAGAGGGTTTATTTCCTGCCTCTATCTGATATGCACCTACCTCACGTGTTCAAATTTGAGCGTTGATGTTAGAGACAAAGAGAACTCGTGGATTGATTCAAGCCCTTGGTTTGGACGTGTAAAAGTTCTGTGTTTATACGTACTACGTTTGTTTCAACGTGAATAGATTTTGGATCGTCGGATTTTATTTATAATCTATGAACCAAAATAAATTTTGAAAAAATAATAAATTATTATTTAAATAGTTAAATATTTTTTGAAATAAAATTTTTAATAAAAAATATTCGAACTTACTATCATCATATAAAAAAATATTAATTTTATAAATATATTTTACATACGGACACTAAAAATAAACTATAAAACTTGCACTTCGAGTAAACTATAGCTATTAAAACGATTCAAAAGTCGATTGTCGCCGGACCATAACTGAAAACTTTCAAGGACACCACCACGTTGGACAATTGCAGACATGCTTCTAGCGCCGAATCAAAGTTCGATTATGACTACGGAGGTGGCCGCTTTCTTTACGAATCCTCACCTCTTTCTAGGCCGGATCACCTCAAGTTCCAGGTGGCAGCCACGAGAACAGTTTCAGCTTTGTTTCATTGATCATTCTCAAATAGATACATCGCTCGACTGCAATTCATACGATCCAGCACCGCGTTCGCAACGCACAAACGCAGGCGGCTCAGGACTCGCGCGGCCGGAATCTGCCACGTACCATGACCATCCTTCCGACACCGGCAATGCCAACAAAAAGATGTTTCCACGGCATACCTGCCGTCACATTGCTGCCTGGAATCTGGAAACGCCGCCGCAGTACCACGCGACTGGGCAGAAAGCCGAAGCGGTGGGTGCTGCCGTCTGCTAGCCTGGGGCATCCGCAACGGTATCGTACAGAACGCCAACATGCTCCGAGGGACGGGCACCCGGCATCCGGCAGCGGTGACAGGACGCGTACTCCTACGCTGGCAGCCTCGAAGAGGATGAGGATGAATCATCGGTGGCGGCTGCTGCCACGTGGCCACGTTCATCCAGCAGCCCTCACTTATGATTTGGGTTATAGTTATCACTTTCCACTCCGACTAATGTTGTGTTTCGGGGGCCGGAACTTCTGGGCCAGTAATCGGGGGAATTGGTTCGAGAGGTTCCTTGGCGTGATGTCCGAGCTCGGTGCTCGGTGTGGGTATAATGTGACATTGACTTCAAAGTCAAGGTCACATGAGCCGAGGCATGTGCTTGGGTGTCTAGTGCTTGCACTCTGGCAGCTGAGTTTCTGCGCAGTTTTATCGGTGTTTCATGCATGTTTGATGAATTTCGGCACAGATCGACATCTTTGGGAAGCATTGGTCTTTCCACACACAATTTAGATATGGCAAATAAATAGTCCCTGAGCTGGGGCCACGTCCGGTGTTGTCAGGCGATTGTGGCCATTCGCAGAAAATATTGTCGAACGTTTGGAGCCATCCAGGCCCAAAGCACCAAAGCAGATCCTCTTGGATCTGTTCGGTGGCATTTTCTCCATTTTTCAGAGCCCTCGGTTATGCCGAAAAGTATAGGAATTGCCGAGTGGGAGCATGCTTTATGCTGATTATGACATTAGCTTTTGAACTTGGGCCATACGATATGCTCCATACTTTTCTGAACAAGGGAAGTGGGTGGTCTTATCAGTGGCAACTCTGCGACCAAAGTCTGCACCCTGTTCAAAGTCAAAACCAGCTTTGCGCCAGAGTCTTCTGCTGTAGACAGCTAGACTGCGATTCCAACTCTATCTCCTTCGAGATTTCTGCTGAGAAACGAGCGATTGAAGCACTGTTTCAAGGAGCAAATGGCCATTCCCTTCAACCTCATGTCGATCAGGTGCTGAGTCCAAAATGTGAAGGATTTCTCCGAAAATCCGTGATCACAAATTTCTTCTCGATCAACATATGCAGGGGAACATTTGGCAGCAACTGAAGTTGGCCCTACTTAGAAGTCTCGATGAATTTGACATACTAGGCGTTGTGATGTTCTTGAGTATCGAACAGTTCAAAAGCAGATCAGTCTCGAAAGATGGAGCAGCCTCTCAGAAATTGGGCCGGCAACTATCAGTTCAGCTCTCTTCGGATACATCGACCTACGAGCGTGGAGGAAGTGCAGGACTTGGTTTTGAGCTGCAAGAAGCTGAGGGTTTTGGGAGCAGGCCACTCGTTCAATGGAATCGCGGACACCGATGGAGACTTGGTGTCCCTAGAGCGGATGAACCGTGTGCTCATGATAGATGAAACACGGTCCACTGTCACTTTTGAAGCCGGACTCAAGTACGGCGATCTATGCCAACAGATACACAGCAAAGGTTATGCTCTGCATAACCTGGCTTCGCTGCCGCACACCACCATAGCTGGGGCTGTGGCAACAGCAACGCACGGCTCTGGCGATAAGAACGGGAACCTTGCCACTGCGGTGTCAGGGCTGGAGATTGTCAACGGATTAGGCCAAGTGGTGACACTCAGTAAGGAAACAGATGGGATTGAATTTGAAGGTGCAGTGGTGGCATTAGGTGGCCTTGGGGTGGTGACGAAGCTCACCCTGAGTTTGATTCCTGCATTTGAGGTGCGGCAATTGGTGTATCAAGGGCTGAGCTTGTCGGAGGTCGAGGAAAACTTCGATCGTATTTTCTCTGGTGCCTACAGCGTTAGTCTGTTCACTCAATGGAAATCTTCCACCATTGATCAAATGTGGCTGAAGCAGAAGCTTGAGAAAGGAAGTGACTGGGCTCCCGTGGAGCCTGCGCTTTTTGGTGCTACTCTCGCTAAAGAGGACCTTCATCCCATCATTGATCTCTCGCCCATACACTGCACAAAACAAATGGGAGTTCCGGGACCCTGGTATGAAAGATTGCCTCACTTCCGAATGAACTTCACCCCCAGCAGCGGTGAAGAACTTCAGGCAGAGTATTTGATTCCCCGTCAAAATGCTATTGCAGCTCTGAAAATTCTTGACAGTTTGAAAGAGCTCATTACACCTGTTGTCCAGATATGTGAATTGCGTACCATTGCCGGCGACGTATTATGGATGAGTCCATTCTTCAGGCAACCCTGCTTGGCTATACATTTTACTCTGATTAAAGACTGGCAGGCAGTTAGCAAAGTTCTTCCCATCCTTGATGAAGATCTGAAACCATTGCAACCTCGTCCACACTGGGGAAAGCTTTTTACTTTGTCCCAGGATAGAGTTAAATCCTGCTACTGCAAGCTGCCAGACTTCAGGCAATTGATGAAATCATTTGATCCTGATGGCAAGTTCTGCAACAACTTTCTGCAAACTTACATCAATGACGATCCAACTTCAAAGGTCTGAAATTGTGGGACGAGCCCTTGCTCCTATCCTGATAACGAGACATTCCCGGAACATCGAGAAGGGCAGGAACATGGTGGAGCAGACCGCTAACTCTACCATCAGGTTCTGAAGAATGATTGCTTCTTTACAACTGTGAATGTGTAAAGAGATCCCTTGTAATTATAAAATGTATTGTTATCGATTTCAGATATTTTCATTAATATCAACCAAAAGTATACCTTTATGTGATATGAGATAAAGATTTTGCATCCTATGTTTACTTTCAACCAGCTCTTTGAGGTCTAGTACTCAAATTTTGCCTATGTATGAAGCAGATGACTTCTTGAACCGCACGATGGCTTATATGTCTTTCTGGTGCGGAGTAGTCCAACAAACTCAGGCTGGACTTGAATCGAGACACCGAATAAATCGTATATCATTTTGTCTCTATAATATCAGATGTGGCAGGAAAGGTATCGACCAAGTATTATAGCTAAAACGCTTGACTTGTTTGATTGGTCTTCTGAACGGGTCATGTACTCGGCAGGAACAGAAGTTGACCCCTCGATCTATCAGGTAAATGCCAAATGATCGTTGTAATCTATGTAGGTTTGATGTATATACTTTCTGAAACTGATCGATGAAATACACCGTTCACTTTTCGCCTACTCTGCTCTCAATTCTCTGCCAGATGTTTAGACTACAGCTCATGTAAGAAGCTTAGCCACAGTTCTCTCTCGTTTTTAGCAGTCTTAGAGTCATTTATTAGGTGTTGAATCTGCTTCACAGAACCTACTTCCACAGCACCTGCGAACATCGAAATTTCTACCGTAACATTTCTCAGCCAATACCTCGCAATCGAGATGCCAATTGAAGAAAACTTTCTCCCTTCAAAGTCGGTGACAAATTGTCTCTAAAGTTGCACAAACTTCCAGTTGGATAAAACTGCTACAAGATCTGACCCTTTTATTTTGTTTTGTTTTGTATTAACGTGTACTGATTTCCATATGCTCAGAACTTTTAACTTCAGGAGACTTCATTATTTGCACAACCTACTGAAACCTTAGCTTGTGCATATGATTGCAAACCTTATTTGTTTTAATCCTACTGCCTGACCACACATCAACATAAAAAGCTGGTGTTAGAAGAAGCGTGACGTTCCTTTCTGCAGCACACAAACGATTAAGGGATGCAAGGAATGGAGGATCCTGTGTAAACCCACACAGATGGTCTTAGTGCTGCTTAGCTCTGAAGGTCAAAGGTTTGATAACAGTCGGCACTGGGAAAAAACTAGTTCACATAACAGCCGTATGATACCTCCCTGGCTGGTATATGGTGTGAGCCTCCTTTTTGAGTCTGCTCCTCTTTAGATCTTTGTAACCATCACCTTAAGCAGGACACTGGAGTTCTTCGTTTTACACAATACAACTTCCATGTTTTCTGGATTCCGTGCATCCTGTTTCTTGCACATCACGAGTCTAAGATGGCATGACAGAACTATCCTTGTCTGCTGCTGCTACACTGCAGCAGAATTCCTCATATCTCTCAAATGATAAAGTAAAATCCATGCGCTAGCAATTGGTTTGGAGAATTCATAATTGAGTCGCAAACCTTTTCTCACCTTTGAAATTGGTAATCTTCTTTTATCATCTAGGTTGGAACTACATTTATACCTCCTGTATAACATGTTTACAACACAGGATGTACCATCATCTGTCCAATGCTAGAATGCCGCGAAAGCGATAACATTGAATGGGACAGGCATCGTGGGTCCTAAAGAACTTGCACATTTCCAACACATATCGGTCTCTGCAACAGGTGAAGCATATTGTAAATTTAGGTACGAAGGCTACGGATATATAATACCAAAAGGAGCCTTTAAGATTCAAGGTGAAATTCTGCAGTACGATCATATGTATTCCTTGGTGACCGGCGGGGATCCATGAAACTGTCCTCACTGCAACCAACAAAGTCGCTTTCTCTGGTAGCAATCCAATCACCAATGCATTCTTGCACGAAGAAGGTTCACTGTTATACTTCTTGGCTAAAAGACATGCGTACACCCAGATCTCTGATCGTAAGTCTACTACGCTGTGTTCACTCATTGGACAAAGATTAATTTTTACCCACGAACTAAGAACAGTAACTTAAGGGCGAGATCTTATATCCATCCACATCGTTTCCAATGTTATTTTGGAGATAGATTAAGGAAAAAGAAATGTCAAAGGCAAAGATTGACGTATGAAACGACATCAAAGTTAACTCGTATATCCAATTGTTCCAAATCGACTAAAACATAATAGAGAAGTATTTAAAGATCACGTATGTTGATTTACGTATATAAAAGAAAGTGTATGTTGTATGTATGTATGTATGCTTTCTTTGGGTTATCTAGTTATATTTAAGTACCTCAACTACTTACTAAAACAAAGATACAAAAACCTCAGTACGAATATTTGGAGTTTCTCCTATTCTTCAAGTTTTATTTTGTACTAAGTTTAGCTTTGTTGACCCTTTGATCTCTCTCTCATTATTACTTCACGGCTGAAAAAGACGAAACTTTACAATATACTTATCCTGAATTGAACAGCATATGCATAGGAATTTATTCCTGAAGAATCTTCTTGAACTGGAGAACCAATATGAGTAAAGAAAAAACAAAAAAAATTAATATTATTTGGAATAAAACACATTCCTACACCATTTCTTAGAAAATTGAAGTGAAAAACATCTTTGGATATTTCAAATTCGAAGAATTTTTTTTAGAAAAAAATTCTCTTAAAAAAAAGTCATAATAATCTTTTAAGCTTAGCTGAAAAGTTGACCTATTTTCTTGAAAATATCATTAAATCTGTCAATTACAAATCCTAGCTTGTAAAAGGAAGAATTATCTTCATTATTATCATTTGCAGAAATAAGGTTTCAAGATTTATTCATCTCTTTTTTTTTAGTTTCAACCATCGAGCAAGTAGATTCTTTATGTCTAGATGATAAAACAGACAAGTTTTATAAACATGAATCAAACATAAATCTTCTAAATGATAGAAAATAATACAAATTTGAAATTTTAAGGGTACTTTCAATTTTATTTCATCGAACAATGCATTCAAATCAGTCAAATGAATTAGATTTCAATTTCGTCAGCGACATTGAAGTTACTGCATATGATTGTGAAATAATATTAACCTGAAGACATTTTTAGGATCATACGTCTGTTTGAATACTATGTTTTAACATTAATTTCAATGTGACTCACCCAAAAAAAAAAACGTGTCCTAGTATTCCGTGTAAACATTGTCATCCACGTAATATTTATCGTCACTTTTTGTGTTGTCTTTAACCTGCACACTTTTGAATGCATAGCTCCGATTGTATGATATTCAATATTTTTCATGTTTATGCTCATTTATTTTTATTTTTTATTTTAATTATGGTTATTTTTTGTCCTTGCATGGATAAAATATCCCTTAGTTCTTAGTTTGGTGGTTTGAACTTTCTGAAACCTTGTTATTATAACTACCCTCAAACTTGAAAAAATGTATCAAAAAGAATCTTAAAATCTGAAATTTTATTCTCTTGAGTCACATAGTAAAATGGGATCTGAAATAAAAATCACTCATAAGCTTTCAAACTCATTACAACTTAGTTTCAACAGTAAAACTCATTTCTTGGATTAAATAATAAAAAAAATTAAAATGAATCACTCAAGATGCTGAAAAAATAACTGCGGATAAAAACATTTCTACCGAATATCATATAGTTACATGGCATATATGCATTATACGGGTTATAAAGAAGACTTTATGTAGATAAAGACATTGCGCGGTATCACGGTCTTTGAACTCTTCATTATAAATATTACATTTGATTTCTTTTAGTCACAATATGACACATTTCCCATTCAGATGTTGTTGGGAACTAGACACATTTACCATTTTAGATTTCATACATGTAATGTTGCATGTGTCTTCCCATCGTTTTCACTATTGATTCTCTACTTAATTGGTTTAATAAGGCTCAGTATATGAATATGTAAGACCTTCATCCAGATGGCGAGTTATGTTTAATGGGTCTAAAGTTTTAGTTGAGACTTCGGGTCTAAATACATTACAACAATCTTCCGCTAGCTATCATACACTTGTTGAGACCCCATAGTAATACAAATAGCTTACTCAAATTCATCAGATATTGTTTATTTAATGGGATCTATGTTCTATTATCAATCAACGGTGCAATAGGAAGAAAGAGTAGGAGAGGTCTCAGACTGAAGAAACAAATTTTTTCATACATGAAGAAAGCTTGTTGGTGTTGTTAAATTCTGAGACGTTTTGTACACAAAGGTGACTATCATTGCCTCAAGAAATGTTGAACCATGATTCTATCCTTCATCAAAAACTACGAAGCATCCAAGCTACAACACTTCAAATTTAATCTGCTTCGTACTAAATTCAAAGAGAGTAAACATTCCCGACTCGATACTTCAACGTATCAAAATTACTTCAACAACCTGATTTGTTTCTTTTCCTACAATTCTATTTCCAAAATTGTGTTCATTATACAATCAAATACAAATACGAATGTTGTAGTGTGCAGCAATCAATCAAGAATAGTTTCGCAATTACAATCGCAAAACTACTATTGATTTAAAAAAATTTCTTGGATAGATGATCTCTCTTATCCTCCATTTCACTCCTGATTGTTTCTCCTCCTGCATTGTTGCTCGATAGTGATGTGAGCAGTATTCCTATTTTGGAAAAAAAAAAAATTGATCCTTGGATTCCACTCATACTCCGTTCTGCTCTTGCTCATTTCTCCTCTGGTATCTTGATAGTGGAACATGGATGACATGTGTCCTATTTCTATTATGGAAAATGGTATTTTGATCTGTGGTCTCCTCTCATACTATGTTTCTCTCTTGCTTGTTCCTTGATATTAGAACATGGATGACATGTGACGTCCCTGGTATCACATTAGGGGAGAAAAAATCATTATGGATCTTAGTAGTGTATTTGTGTTACGATAAAATCTCATCAAATAAATTTGTCTTATCTATGAAACTAAAAACAATGCTCAAAACAAGATTTCATTCTCAATTGATCCAATTTATTTTATCCAATTAATTCATTCAACACAAGGATTTGAAATTTTGAAAATTAAACATCTAAAAAGTACTTTCAAAGTGACAAAAGGATAAATTCAAACTGTAATTGCATAACAATTCAACATACTAATTTAGTTAAGATTTTAACCATCATTATTAATATATTAATAATGATGGCTTTCCTTGGGTAAATGCCGCGGATAGGCATGACTGGCGATGCATCTATGACATGATCTTACACAAACCACATCTGAACAATGCGGAGTTTGCTTAAATTGTGCGCATCAAAGCAAGTATGAATATGAAGAGATGAAGATATAGTCCAAAACACGCCGGGCATGAAAAAAAAAAGTTTCCGGTGTAAGCACTTTTTTTGTCACTTGGATTATTATAATATTGACAACTATAAATAATAAAAAAATAATGGAATTCTCCGCTAAAAACAGTCTTTGAACCCATGCGGTGCTAACTAGCCCCTGCTGTATATGCTGAACCAAGGAAACAAGTAAATGCACCATGTAAAGCATCTTCGGAAATCAAAGGCGAATGGCCTCACAAAACTAATGGTCCAGCTCAAACGGAAACAAATTCCGGTGTGTCGGAACTGTCATCTGAAATCCACCTGTCAAGAAATGAACGTTTTATAAATGAACGCATTTCTATAGTTGTTATATTAATATTAATATAACAACTATTTATGAATCATATGCAAACATTTGAAATTATTTTCAAATAAAGTCACACAATTGCTAATCTCTAAATTGAATCTAACTTCATAATGGATGCTAAAAAGTCGTTATTAATTTTTTGACAATATAATAAACATGGCAATAAAATGAACTTAAAATTTCAAATTTAAATTGTACTTTGTTATAAAAAAAATGATGTTTAAAAGAATTGAAGCTCTATATTAAAATTTGATTAGTAATTGAAATCACAATATTGATAATGATGTTTCATTATTATACATAAAAATGTGATGTTAGTCTATTTTTATTCAAATTATTTTCATTTTACAATATGTATCATCAGATTTTTATTTTCATTTTTATTTTAATGATTTTTTTATTAAAAATGAAATAATTTCTATATTTCTATTATAACTGCAAAAAATTAAAAAAAATTCTTGCAAATTTGGAAAAAATTTCATCAGTTTTTAAAAACATTTCTATTGAAAATCATTTTAACATCGTATTTGTAGTATTCTTGATATTTAAAATCCTAAAGTATCCTCTTTTTAAACATAAATTATTTTATTATGTTATTTTAATTTGAATTGTAAATCATTTGCTATCAATAAGAAAAAGTCACTGATTTTTTCATGAAACTTGTGTTATATTTTAAGTATTATATTATGTGAAATTTGAACTGCTAATTGTGTTTAATTCAAAGAGTTCAAAATTAAATTAAATATTTTAAATATACTTATTATTAATGCATTCAAAAAAACAACCAAAGATTTTTGATAATATTACATAATTTAGTAAACTTTCAATTTAATTTTTCAGTAAGATAAGAATTATTTACAGATGAGAAAAAATAGAATATTTATATGCATATTCATGAATTAAAAGATTTACCTGTTTGATCTCAATTAACTCATATGAATAAAAACTAGACTTGAGTTTATGTCATGATATGGGCTTTCTTATTGGAATACGTTTAAAACTTTTCGCTTTTGGCAGTATTTTTTAGTACACTTGATCAAAAATATGATATTTTTGCATGTTTAAATATTAAACTATGATCAACTATATCCAAGACTATGTAAAATATGCAATATAAGGTTATATTCCTTAAATATTCGGAAAAATCTCCTTGACTTGAGAGCTTACGAACTTTTTTTTGAAAAAATATCATGTGCTTTTAAATTAAACAGTGAAGATTATATGTTCATAACAAATCAGCTCAATTCAACTAAGATGATATTCTATGCTTGCAAAATATTATTTTATTAGTCATAACTATTGTATTCTGCACAATTCAATGATCAAATAAATTATTGATTTAACTGTTAGCTGATTATTTACCAGTTAAAGAGTTGATATTAAAGATCTACTTAAAGATGACTTAAAAGGGCAATTATCTTGTCCGATTTGGAGAGCACTTGACAAAAGAGAATTGTTTACATACTTAGAGACTATAATTGTTTATTATTGTTCAAAAAGAATAAGTTCTTTGCCAATTCTAAAGCACTCCATCCAAATTAATTTCATATATTAGTAAAAAATTTTGCTATTAATTTTTTATTCAAAATTTGCCAACATTAATTGTTTAAAAACATAATTTTTCAGCCCTTTGGATCAATGTAATTGATCCGAAGGCTGAATGGCTGAATTGAAGCATAAAATTTTCAAAAATATTTCATTATAAATTAAATATATTTCAAATTTTCATATGTATTTCATTTTTCAATCAATAAAATCTTGATTCTATAAATTTTCAGGGATTATTCAACTGTATTCAATTTTTCATTTCTAAATTGAATGTAATATAGTAATAATCTGGTGACGGTTGCTTGTCAAAACAAGCACTTTTGGGTAGTATGAATCTAGTTTTTTTAGATGATAATGACTTTCACAAGAAATTTTGAGCTTTACATTTGAAGGAATCTTGAATTACAACCAGTACGTTTTCATTCAGCATACTTTGCATTAATAATAATCATTTTGCTTTATAAATCATTCATTTTTTCTACAAATTAAACTAGCTATTTAAAATGCAACTAAATCAAGATAAGTAAGATCTTAAAGTGGTAATGAATTTTTGAAATGAAGAAACATATTTATTATATTCTATATTAATTTCTTATAAATTAATTTTATTGAAATAAAAATTTTACATTTTTTTATTATTTACATATAAAAAAATGTATATATATATATATTATAGTCAATTTTTTTTAAAGAAAAATCTAAAAAATAAACTGAGAAAAGAAATTAACAAACATTAGATCATAAAAACAGTTTCTAAAAAAATTTAAATTTTTTGAATTTTAAAAATAATTATCATTAAAAATTTAATTTTAAATATGTTTGTATTTATTTCAACACTAACACTTTCAACATTTAGATACAAAAATTAGATATATAACGTTAAATTAAAATACATTGAAAGTTCTATATTTGTTGAAAAATGCATAAAATATCAGATTTAAAGATTAAATCTTAACAACAACATGTAATTTAAAATAAAGAAATTAAATTTTAATATTAATATATATACATAGATATAAATTTTTACCTGAAAATGATATTTTGATACAAATTGATGTTTACAAAGAATCAAATCTAAAATTCACCAACTTATTCTATGAATTTGATATTTATCTCTTGCTCGACAAAAATGTAAATATTCTTGATGGAGTACTTTTGTTAGAAATGTCTGATGAAACTTGCAATATGACAATATATTGCACATAATTCAACAAAAATTGTATATAATCTAAAATAAAACCTTGCGACATGATCTTGGAAAGAAACAAAACATTGTTAGAAGTTTGTTTGTTATCTGTTTACCAATGGATATTTGGATCTTAGTATTCTGAATTAAAGTTGTGGAAAAGAAAGATGTAAATATAAAAGATATGAAAAAATAATCCTTGGCATTTTTTTGTAAAATCTTGTCGAATTTCTTTTTATCTTTGATTATATTTCAAGTGGAACGTTTTTTATCTCAGCCAAAAATAATATAACGTGAATTTACTCAGGTAATTTTAAATTTTGAATTATGAAAGCTAAAATTTTGTGGTGATAAAGTAAAACTAAAATTAATTTTAAGATAACATGTATGTAAACTTACATCATACCAAAGATGTTTACCTTCAAAGTTATATGGGATCTTCAATTAATTCTCTCTCCGTTTACTATCCTGAACTAGATATATTATTACACCATGATGGAACTAAGTGTGTCAACTTCAGCCATCTCTACATTCTGCGTTATTCAATCTTGTCACTTTATACAACTTTCACTTGGCCAAGCATACATGCTAGTATATCATGGCTTGATCATGCATCATATAATTCCAACTTGCAATAGCTCATTTGTTACAGCAATGTGGTTTCACCTTGGAACTATGATGCATCTTGACAATCGTATGAGAATGAGGTAGTGTACTTTATTAGGTGATATGGATGTCACTCTATCTAGTGTATTATAAGAGTATTATGATAGTTTATATACATCAAATTACATGCTTCGTTTCAACTTGCAATAGCTCCTTACTTATATAAATGAGTTTACACCCTGAAATTATGATGTACTCTGGCATTTCTGAAAATGTGCAAGCGATATGAATCTCACTCTATATAATATATTGAAAGAATTATTTTGGTACTTTATATACATTGGTATACATAGAGCACAAAATGGTGAATTCATAGGTAAACAATATGTAACGTGATGCTTATTGGACTGCTCATGTAATGCAGACGCAAATTTAACTCTATAGTTGGGATATTCACGAGTACATATTTCTCATGTGATGCTAATTAGGCTCAGCTCGATTAATTATTCCTCTCTTAGGGCTAATTAACCCCACCTCTACTCCAAACTCTTAGATGTTGGGTTCATGGGATGAGTAGCATCTACTTTAAAATAGGGTGTTGGACTAATCAAAGAATATATTATACTGGGGTGAGGACTAATTAACCCTACCTGATAGATAACTAACCGTCCCTATTACAATTACACCATGTATAGCTTCTCATCGAAATATTATCTATACAAAGTGAGTAATGGTTATCGAGGCGTCCCTTCCCTGTGCCATCCGGCTACCAAACAAATGGGGCACATTGTTCTGCAGAAGTTTCACAGCAACCTGGCTTCCTCGGGAAAAGCAAGCTTCAAAAGCGAATGGCGAGGATGAGCACAAGTTAGGACCATGATAGTTGACCAGACTGCATGTCTGTTCACTGATTCCAGCAGCACAATACGGCAAGAGCACGATAAGTAAGCTTCTGCGGAGGTGGAAACTATGCAAAATCCATTACGCTCAAGTCAAACGTCCGTATGATAGCCGTACGATGACTGCACGATCGGAGGGTTTGACCCAGTCGCCATTACTTTCCACCAAGCAGGCCCAGAACTAATTTTTTTATGGCAGAGACACGACCGGGGTTTTCGCCATAAGAAGGTTCCGCGTCCATCTGTAATTTTTCAGGGGAAATGGTCATGGTTCGGGTCTCAGATGATTGTCGTTGCCAAGCTTCCGAGATGTAGCCAAATTTGACCAATCCGTCGCTACCTCATCAGGCACCAATACTCCTTGCCAGTGTAGTACAAGTCAATATGAAAGTAGAAGTGTGGCTACAGATAGAGGTGGTGTCTGCATGGGAAAGCAAGAGGCCGCCGTATTGGAGATAGATATTTATCTCCACTGTAAGGGTCCTCGGATTTTGGATGTCCAAATTGTCAATGCTGCGCGTTCAATCATACGTCACAATCGAAACTTTGACCCGTTCCTGTCTACGTGTTGCCAAGAATTCGTCCCTTCCGATTTCCACCTTTTTTCCCAAACGTCGAGAGCACTTTAAAACCGCATCGATGTCACATTACCAGTGTTGTTCTGATGATCGACAAATGTCGATCAAAGTTGGCGGGGTTTTGCGATCTTTGGAATGTGCGCATCCGGCAGCTCAATTCTAGCGAGATTTGTTGTGATTCTGATCTGAGACAGAATGTGGCTCTGTAGGTGAGCAACACTCGGCAACACTCTGCGACATTTGGTACTAAGGACTCTGAATCACATCCATGTGTTCAGTCTTTTCCGTCTTTGCCGTGCTGTGCCATCTTTGCCGTGCCGTCTTTGCCGTCGAGCCCCGGGGAACAAATATCATGTCTCCAACAAGAGATGAACAGTCCGAACGTTTCGAGGTAATGTCTGAAACATTTCACATGTATCGGCGTCCTAATCTGGTTACATCGGTCGATACTCACGTACAATATTACCTCACTTTGTGTGCAGAAAACACGAATAACTGACATGGTGTACGAACTGGTGAAAGAACCGCATCCTGATGTGGAGGTAGTACTATTCCATGGTTTGCAATTGGATCAGTCAGCCCGAACATGCGCAGATGCTTATTGGAGAACTTGGAAGATGAGGAATGATGAAGATTGCTGGCTAGAGACATTGCTTCCGAAACTTCTGTTAAAAGACCAAGTTCAGTTGAAAGCTCGAGTGCTTTCCGTTTCTTACGAAGCTAGAGCAGACTTCAGCAGAGTAAGGGAGGGCAAGGAAATCACGGACGAATATATTTTAGCGGAGAGTTTGGTAAGAGAGCTCGTTCTTAGCACAGGAGAACTTGGGCAAAAGGCAGGAGTTCCTGTGGTCTTAGTCGGGCACGACCTCGGCGGTATCTTGATCAAAGAGTTGGTGATGACTGTAGAGAAGATGGAGGCACTACGCATCGAAGATTGGGATAAAAAAAAACTTGGCATGTTCTCGAAAAATCTGAAACTAGTTTTCTTCTATGCTGTGCCCCAAAGTGGATCCAAGGTGATAGAAGAAACGATCGCGAAGATTCCTGAGAATTCACGACATAAGATGCTTCCGTTGATGAAAGTGTTGAACAAGGAGACAGCACGAATTAACCAATCCTTCCAGCAGTACCGTCAATGTCCAGATTCGCACCGCCCCAAATTCCAAGTAGCTGCAGTTCTTCCAGCTAGTGAAACATCCCAGGTCTGAACATCACGTCTGAGCATTCTGCCGCATACACTGACATGAAAAAATTGTTGAAATTTCGGTTTTCCTGATAGTAGCTGTTCTGGGATTGTGCAAAGTGTACAGAAACTCCATTTTGATTAACAACTCTTAGTTCGGGCCGTCTGAGTACAGGGAGGATACAATGGACAAGTGATTCCAGAAGCATCTATTCGACCAGGCGTCGATTCACTGCTCACTGTTAAGGCAGATCACTTCCAAGTCTGTCAACCAGAAGCTTATCATTCGAGTTCCGCGCAATTCTTGGCTGACAAGATCCATGAAGCTGTAGGGTCAAAAGACAGCTATGGGAGGAACAGAACTCTGTCCGCGTCTGAACATGAAAAGGGCAAGCAGCAATCTAGGAATGAACTTCAAGCCCAGTATAATTCTACTATTAGTCAGGCCAGTAGTAGACAATAGAATATTGGAGATTGAATATAGCACAGAGCCAGAACAAAGTACTTAACTTGCGGGCTTCGAATCTTCTGATTAAGTTAACCGGGTGACAGAGCCCGTGTGACGTAGATCACCTTACTATTTTATAGTACACCCAATTCGGTATTGTCCAAGCAAGTTACTTATCATTACAAATACCACATGATATATAATTGATATAATCTTTGTATTTCAATCTTGAATTTTTGATCCCTGATACAATATCAAACATCAAAATTTCAAAATTGAGATAAAGAGATTATGAAGATTCCGGGTGGACTCATGCGCTTGCCTAAGTAACAAGAAACGTCAACCACTAACAATATCTTAAGTAAACTAGTGAACTCTACTTCTTGGATTAGGGGCTAATCAATCTGACTAGCTGGGACTACTTGTTTTTTTTGTCAATGTCACGGCAACCGCAAGCAATATCTATATGCAAGCTCAGGCTAAATTTGACGATTCCAATTTTTCACGCTAGACGAAACTCATGGAGGTGAAACTCACATGTGAAGGCTCGTCGAGAAAATCCCCGACGCTTGTGTCGAAGGCGCAGCCGCTGAACAACTCACAGCCTGGAACGTAAAAGAAAACAAAGCGCTATCTGCATCCTCATCCGAACTCCTACACAACTTTTCGATACCAAAACTTCACACGAAGCTTGGGCATCACTCGAGCACGCCTTCTCATGTCCCAAACCCATGTCATTAGAGATTTATCATTGTGAAGAATAGACCCACCGACGATCTTCACAGACATCTGAAAATTTCTGGACTTTCATGGAAGAGCTTGCCACCAGAGAAAATATAATCACTGAATGACTTAACGCATAGATTCAGACCGTGAACAGTATGCGAAGTGAACATCATGTTCTTTACTTAATGTTCGAGGCAACTTGTCATGGAAACAATCGATCATTTTTATCGATCGAAAAGAACAGTTGGCGAAATTGGTTGCCTCTGGTGAGAGGAATCTTCCGCTTGTCGCTGGCATAGCTTCGACAGATCGCCCGAATAGAAGCCGACAGGCCTTCGCCGCTTCTTTCGTGAAGGCAAAGAAGTCTCCCTGTGGGTATGAAAGTGATTACGCACCTTGGGACCCATAGGGAGAGGCACGTTGTGCGAAGACCAGAGGCAGAGGGGGCGTAGGGGAATGCTGGCTATGCTATTGTCCGACTGCTCCTCCACCCTAGTAAGTCTATCGAAGAGTTTTGACTCCTCCACATTAATGCGAAGGCCAAGCAGCTGCCATGATGCATACTCGAAAACTTGAGTAGTGACAAGAGTTCATAGCTTACCTCCACAAAGCCCACATTTCTCACCAGGTGATAGCTGCCTGTCCTGTACATCATGGAGGAATGAAGCCCAAGGGTTGCACTCCTATATTGTTGTTCACAGTTATTTATCTTTCTATGCATTTCCTGGAAAGAAGCGGTTACCCTTGCTTAAGCCAACAAAAATATATCTCTAATTCCTACGGAAATTCCCAATTAGGTATAATATTCTCTCTTGGGTCATTTCTCCACTCACGCTATAACTAGTTGTTTGTTATACCTTTTGTTGTATGGGAGTCAAATGTATGCATGTGAGCAGTTAATTTAGTTTTTGTTAACTCTAGCTAGTTTATTCGAGATTATTTCATCATGTTAGATTCTTATTTGAAAGTTTATCATTATTAATCATAGCTAAGGTGTTATTTTTAATGTATAAACTATGTCAATTGAAATAACCTCAAATTTCTGAATAGTAAAAGTGTAACAACATCATGATGACATGTAAAGGTTGTCATGAATATTCATTTTTTTATCTCGTTAAAAGTTTTTTAAAACAACTTATCAGTCATCTCCAACACAAAAGTTAAGAATGCATGTGATACAAATAGAAAGTATTAAAGAAATTCATAGTCTATATTGAAAGATACAAACATCCACAACAGTCACAACACGGAGATAACGTGGTTCAACTTCCACAGGCTAACTACATGGTCAAGAGTATAATACTTCACTAAAACATAGATGTATACTCGGACTCCATAGCCAAACTCTACTCCTTACAATTCACACTCTCAATGCAATCCTGAACCTTATGTAGTGAATTTCTACTTCTTTCATACAATAATATATAAAGTGCACATCTAACCACAATTAGCTTCCTAACCATGGTTATCACTAACTGAAGTTAATCCAAGATAGAATTAAACTAACATATATTTATATGATTCATTGGATCATTTTTCAATAATGGAATGTTATAATCAATTTTGATTTTTATATTAATACAAGTACCAATGCATTTTTTAAGTCTAATGATTTATTATTCAATAAAAATTGTGTGATATCATTCTATTAGAAATTTGATTATTTTACAAATATCAACATCATTAATCATATATATTATATGTATATTAAATTTATTCTATTATATTTTTCAGTTCTAAAAAATTAAAAAGCTTTCCAAAAATCGTTAAAATTTTAAAAAAATTTATTCTATATATATTATCAAATTAAATATATGATGTATAAAGTTTTTTTTTTAATTTCTAATGAAAAAAAATTTATAGAAGTAAATTATGTCTAAAATCATTGCAATCCTAAGTATACGCTTGTGAAAAAAATTGAAATCTTGCTAAAATATACCAAATAATTTCGTAATATGAAGTACAGACTTTATAGTAAGAAGTAATCAGTAGTTCTTGTTATGAAATTTCGAACATATTATTTCACTTGAATGAACTTGAAAAAACTAAATCTAAATATATCAAAATATGTCCAAAAAATAATAATACATATTTGTACGAAATTATTATTAGTGATAATTATTTATTGATTGCATTCACTATGATTCAAACAGCTAGCTAAACCAAAACGAAAAAATGATTTTATTTGTTTTTTATTTATTTATTTTTATAAATCCATACCAATTCATTCAAACAAATTAGCTACATATACATAAAAAGACTTATATAATTATAAATAAGATTATAATCATTTATTTTATTTTTAATTACTTGATCGTGTCTCCAAGTTTCATTCCAAGTTACAAAATTCAGATATTCATTTCAAATTATATTGCAAATTTTTATATTATCATGAATGAGTGAATATATATATATATATATGAAAGATAAGTTGGTGTTAAACATGTAAATTTTTTTATATTAATATTATTTTATATTTTTTTATTTATTTAATATTATTTTGATATATTAACAATTTAGAAAAGTGATGTTAATAAAAGTATTAAATTATTGATCATAAGTTGATAAAACTTGTGTGTAAGAAGCATACTGTACAAACAATGCTGCATCCATATTTTATATAGCATCTAGACTTATTCATATCTTGTATACTATATATCTTAATTCCACGTTTATATCTCATCTATATATTTTTTTAGCAATACATTCCATGAGTATCAAAACTATTGACTTTCAGATCCTATCAATGTATGTAACTTATAAATAATTCAATCAAACACTTTCAATTACCTTATGATCGTCATTTTAGCATTATGATTTTATTTTTTTATAGATTAGAATGTGATCAAATTATTATGCGTTAAAATTTGATTCACATTTTCCAGCAAAATTTTGAAGTTATTTCTTTGTATAAATTTGAAAAAGTGCTTTGAAATTAGAAAGACTAAAGTAAAATAGTCAAAATTAATATAAATTTGCAACAGATAAAATTTAAAAACATATATATTATGAAGTAATATCAAAATTAATTATTATTATTATTTTCAAAAACAATTATATTGTGAAAAAAATTTCAGTGCTAGAGTTGGAAAAAGTTAAACTAAAAAAAGGATTTGTTTTGAGATTACTGAAATTAATAAATAAATTATTATTTAAAATTTTAAAATAAAAAAATTATATAAGAAATATTTATTTTAAAAAAATTCAAAGATAATATTGAATTTATTTCTAGTTAAATATTTTCATCCAAATTTATTATTTATGTAAATTTTATTTTATATATTAATTTAAAAATCTATATTTGACATTTTTTTGAGAGTTTATTTGAAAATAATAATTTAGATCCAGAAAATTAAAAAAAAATTATTTTATAATATTTCATGTTATTATTTATGCATATATTTTCCTTAATAAGCAGTGTGTATAAAGTATATCATAGCAAAAAATAAAATTTGATCAATGGATCAATGGATTTTACTCGTTTTAGTCTTCAAGTGTATCAATTATATAGTACACTCTATCTTCATCACTATTAAAAAATACTCTTAAAAGTAAATCTTTTGGACTACTAAAACTCTACAATTCATTTTACATGCATTATATTATAAGTAAATTTGATCATAGATATGAAATCATGAAATAAATGATGTATTTCTTCCATACTATGATACAAAACCTTAGTTTTTATGCATCATGGAAATTAATCATTATTTCAAACTTTAGATCCTTGATTTAATAAATGAATTCTATACCCATGAGATACATAAAAAAACTCAACATCATACTCAGTCAAACTCGAAAAATAATATTAAGTTTGGATCTTTACCATACAACTAAAATCATCTGAAGGTTTTCAACTACGATATGTTTATGACTTAGAAAATATTTCCTGTAGAACAAATTCGTTGACTTCGGTGTCAAAGTTCTTTCTTCTCTTTTTTAAACTCTAACCATTCAAAGCAACTGGTAATACCAAAATGATACGATTTGTCTTCGCCACAGTATCTTTCGCCTTATCTTTCCCTCTTTCTACTCTTCGGCCCGAGTCCCAAGCTTCCCACTCGAAGCAGGGATGAAGTGAAGCCTTACAGGATAGGATTCCTCCGATCGCATAGGCAATCGATTACAGTGAGCCGCTAAGCTGTCAGAATTATCGAACGCCCCCTCCTCCTCTGGAAGAATCAAAATCATAAATCTTTAATTAATCGAGATATTGGATAAGGCTGGAAGTATGTGCCGTGCAGTGCTTAAACGTGTACCTGCATGAACCCTGTCACCTGCAGGAATTCGGTGAGCGGATCTGGGAGGAGGAAGATTTCTAGGGTTTCAAACAGGAGAGTTTAATGGGAAGAGCAGGACTCAAATTCCTCATTCCCAGTCCTTCAATTAGGGGCAAACCTCAACATGATTCTTGCAGGATGGAGGAGTTCAGTGAGCTGGTTTTACGCTAAGCTTTGAGTACAATGTGGCGTAAAATCATACACTTTCAGGGGACCTGAAAAAATCAAAGGGGATATCCAATCCAATCGATGAAATTGGCTCTTCCATGAATAGTTGTCTTCTCTATTTAGGTTAAATAGGTGAAGATTGGGTCCCAAACCAAGCGATTCGAGCTTGGCGGCACGGCTGTTTGGAATGCCCTCGTGTATGACGTGCATGGGACACAGTATTTAGCAGGGTACGTTAGAACCCCAACCGAAGGCGTGGAAATGATGGAAAAAGCCATCACATGAGAAATGGGTTGACCTTTGCTGGCACTCTACGCTCGTTTTGCCAATTTGCTCGATAAATATGTGTGTGCGAAGTCGTGCGATCATCTGGTCACTGCTGACCTGACATAACCTGCGCCGCTTCATTCTGCGCTCTTCGGCGTGCAAGCGTCACTTCTTTTCTACTCGACGTAAAATTCAAGATTTCAATTTTGTTCTTTTGGAGTTAGATATTCTATGCAAGTATGTGAACTTTCAGGAATATATCATCTGCTAAGATCGCAACGCGAAGAAAAGAACCATGCTTACGTCCTCAGTAAGTCGTAAGCTCTCGGTCCCCGAAATCCAACCTGCATACCTTTAAGTCACTGTACTCTTACATCCACTTTTGGACCTGACGAGAGTGGAAGATCTTGTGAAGCACGACCTTTCTTCACTTATTCCTGAGCAATATCTACGGATCGATAAAGTTGTTTCACTTTTTTCTCGTAATAAGAGAGATCGTGTCTTTTACCGCCTCAGTCCTACTCGGACGTCGTAAGGATCTTTTCTTAACTGAGTATCACTTTTGACAAGTGAACTGTAGAACTGACTCGATCCAAAAAAAAACTGGAAGATTTTGAGATCGGAACATCGCAATGTTGTAGCTACACTTCTTCTCTTCACCCGACGCCGCGCTTCAATGCTGAGTGGTCTTAGATGTTGTTCGATTCAGTCATGTGACGTGCTGCTGTAATATGGAAGAAGATATAGTTTCGAGCTTGACAAAGAACAGCGCTCCTCAGGACGTACTGTATTTAGTTGCTCAGCATAAGTTGAGATATTACTTGATAAGCGGTACGTTGTTTCCTCCATCTCATCAGTTTGCCATCTGATTCGTTCGCTTCATGTTAACCATGAGCCAACAGCTCACCCACAAGGAGCCCTGAAATTTGCCAGCTGCAAGCTTGCAAATGACACATCATAACATGATTATGAGCAACGGAGCAAAGTCTCCTCGCCTTGGATTTCCAATCAATGCGTCTCCCCTTTCGTGCTTCGTACAAAGCAGGTGTGAGTTTCTCACCCTTCTCTACTCATTCATTGAATTCCGTCCTTTTAGTAGGTGCCACTTGTAGCCGTCGAGTAGGTATGAAACTTCAGAATTTACTTTGAGAGACGCAAGTTTTGTCAAATTGTTATCTCCCAATCAAAATCGTCAACGCAGTGAGCATGACCCCAAACCTTAACATGTACTTCCTCATACTTGGAGGCATGGAACTGGACTGGATAATCTGATCGCAGGTCATGTCGAAGTGCATATTCAGAGCTGCACAAGTTGGTTCTCATGGACACCATGTGATGGGATCTACCCGAGTTCCACTGTTGTTGAGAATCGTAAGCGAAGGAGACTTCAAGAACCGGAATTCATCACTAATACAAACGTTTCCGGGGTTCATATAGCATGACGATAATATAATCTTCCCATAGATTTTAATTTTTTTGTGGCCCACCCTTTTGGTTAATCATATATTCCGGTACTACCCTTACTATATTGTGCTGTTCACCGTAGTTAACTCAACCATGGTGTCTAATTTCCACGAGCTCCTCGCGGTTGGATGTGAACAAAGGATGAACAAGAGCTCATGAAATCGTACCTGTTTAATCGTGCACTGTCAAACCAATCCACTCCCTGAGGATCGTCCTCACTGCGATGTTTCTCTCGTCTTTCATTTCCTCCCAAGGTTTTGATGATGTACAGTACGAGTGTTAGTATGAGACTAAAGAGCTGTAATCCTTTTTCATTCCCAGCACGGTGCTTGGGTCAGGCGAGTGGCAACACAAATGAACTGGGGGACATCCAGGAACTCTATCCCTTCGGACTCAGTGCCAGTATGTTCTTGCCTCTTGTGAATAACGCACCACTCTAGTGACCTACAGGAGTTTTAAGTTAATGAGTTTTATGCTTTGAGGTCAAACCAGTAAGTCCAGTGTTGTGAGAGAAAGTGAATCTCTGCCGCAACCACAATGTTTTTTTTGCTTGAAGAGAGTGACGGGGTGGACACACTTCATGTAATGAAAAGATACATCAGTTCACTGTAGTTTGATGCTCATTGGCAACTTTGTGGTGATTTCAGGAATCTGAATCTAGAGACATGGAAGAAGTTCTCCCTGCGAGGTATTCCACGGGTGCTCTTGATTCAGCTTCGAGATCAAAATTTGACTTTTGTAAACACCGTGGTGCTTACAAAGTGGGCTAATGAGAGACGTAAAGCATTCAAACCTGACTTACGTGTACAAAGTTATGAGAGATTCCAACTTTTCTGTCTCTTGACAATAAAAAATAACATAAAGGATTGGACGACGCCACTTCGAGAAACAACTGTAACTGACTCAGATCTGGTTAATATGGACACATCTGCTGCCCATCCAGTTCGGCATGGGTGGCATGGCGCACCTCCGCCTGTGTCCCCTTTGGATTCTCTGCACGGAAGGGGCAGTTTAGGCCTCTCTCTCTCTCACGCGGCTTTTGTGGGGTTCACTAGAAGTTACGGAGCGAGGAATAAAGCAAAAGGGAAGGAACATTTTACAATGCAACTTCATTCTCTTCACTTTCTCGTCTGTCTTGTCTTCGTCGTCAACAGCAAGTTTTTTTTTTGTCTTTCTTTCTAGAGTATATTCGTCAGAGACCCTTGGTATTCCTCTATTTCTCAGGGCATGGTGAAACTGGAATACTGTACCCCACTTTGGATGCCCTAGTCCATGGTCCAAAGTGTCTCCGATAGACGATAGACTCTTACAAAGTACCACTTCTTTTTGACAGCCTCTGAATTGGATCTCAAACAAAATGGTGCTACAATGGTGCATTACAAGAGATTTCCTAAGGCTGCTCAAACCATCAATAGTCTCGAGGACCTCCCTGAGCTGTACAAGATCAGGAAGGGCTTTTAGATATTGGTGTCAAGTTTGGCTCATGCATGGTTTGGTGCAATGTCCGTCACAGTCAGAACATACAGCTAAGATTCGATCAAGTTGAAGTTAGAATACTAACTTCAATTATAAATGTATCAAACAAAAGAAACAACAATGTAAATTTGCTTCGGTTTCGATTGACCATGACCTTTTGACAATTTGTCTATGTCAGACATCACTTTGCGAGGGCTGATACTTTTAATTAGGGTCCATTGGCAAATTTGATCGGTCTAACGTCCTCGTGAATCCTTTCATTTTTTTCCCCATTTCTGCATGATCTTTAAGATATTAGGGCTCTATAGGTGAATGAATTCATTCACTTTGCATGAAGAACTCACATGAACACGGCATGGAGCTCGATGTGAAGGGAATGAAGAAAACGAGGAGAAATAGAGTTCGACACCTTTAATCTTTTCCAAACACTGCAGTACAATCATTTCCACTATCTAATTGCTAAAAAAAATCCGGAACTCCATAAAAAACCTGGGAATGTAACACGACTACCATGTGATTATTATAGATACAATAAACAAAAAGAGGATGACAATCATAGAAAAGACAGACGCGAGGCTACTGAACGCTGAAATCAAAGCAAAAGAATACAACAACATGGAAGATCGAGTCAACTCTACAGTGGCGCGAAATGACAACATCACTGAGACCCAGGCGTTCTGACCGGAGCAGGAAATGTCTGTGGAGTCTAGTCACGTCCAGCCAGAATGATAGGCTGTTTGACGAGGGTGATAAGATCGGAAGACCTCTGTCATACAGCACTCTTGTCTACAGTCGTCGCATTACAAGAACCGACCAAGAACATTCAACAGTTATTATATTCCGGGATGAGATCAAATAGAAAAGCATATCCCTCGAATCTGCACACTGTTATAGTAACAGCCTATCCTATCCTCTTGTGGATATCGTTCTTATGACATCATGATGTAAAGATAGAGATGATGCCTCCCTCTTATGCATCGATCGGGTGCAAATGATGGAGGTAACTCTTACCCCCAGATGTTGGCTTCAGGATTAGAGTTACAGTACAGTACTTATCTTTCCAACTAACTATATTACAGTACACTGTCGTATTTGCCAACGGACCTTTCGCTTGCATGAGAAGCAACGCGGTTTAGCCCGCACTGCGATTCAGAGCATGAGGGAAGGCGGATGGGATGAAAGTTTACATCCAACTTTGGTCCAAAGAAAAATCCAAAGGTTGCATGATGAAATCAGATAGCTAGTTTCTCGTCTAATATAATTTTATGTCTCCAACAGATTGATATGTTGAATACATGGATGATGACGAACGAGGTCTCGACCAGGAGTAACCAATTAAAGCTTTATTTGACTCAATATTAGGAGTTAAAGATTATGTAATGATATGCAGTTACACTATCAACATTATCAGATGCTTAGGGCTTGAAACAAACATCATCTATCAATACTAAGTTTCTCTCAATGGGAGAAGATGGAGCAGGTTTTAAGCTATTCGTACAAACTTTCTAGAAGACAAAGATATATTTGCATGTATAATTCTAGTAAGATGACATTGAGCACACTCTTAAATAAAACTATTCATAATCATCGATGTGCTAAGTGCATCTCCAAGCCGAGTGGAAAGAAAATATGCCCCTCACGTGCATGTCCATGATTTCGATTTTTAGCTACATCGCTAAGTTTTAAAACTAATTTTTATACTTCTATAAATTTTGAGTTAAAGTCCAAAGTAAGTAGTTAAATGCATGCACGAGAAATTAGAGTTGACAATAGACTTAGACTAGTTTCACTCAACTGTGTTTTAGTACCAATATTGCAGATAGTAGACACGGGGATCAAGTAAAGAATTAAAAATTGCCCATCTGGTGTCCACAATTAAAGTTCAACATTTGAAATTTTGGTTATAGAGAATATTAGAAAGCAATTAAATTTGAAATCAAAATCTCAACAAATATCTTATTTAAAATAATTTCATCTCTCATATTTATGAGAAGAAAGTGAATGAAGATATTGTAAGAGTAGAGAGAAGCATAGCATAAATTTAAGAAAATTTGTTACTGAAATTCAAGAGTAATTGGAATATTTAAACTATTTAATTATTCAAAAAAAAACCTTGATTAATTTTTTTCTGAAAAATGCTTTTGATTTATTCATTTAGGTCTCAATCAAAGTAAAACTCATAATAAATTTATCATATGTGTGTGTGTATATATATACTACATATTATATCTATTACCATTTACCATATATGTATATAATTATATAATGAACGTATTCTATTTAATTTTTTTTGGATTTTATGGAATATATACAAATTATTTTTTAGTAATTATTGTAATATAAGAAAATCATGTTTAGTTAATTTTTCGGTAATTAAATTTTGAATCTCATATGTGTGGTTACTATGGTAAACTTGTGAAGTATTGAAAATATCAATAAAAATGGAAATATTCTAAAAAAAATCAAATAAATCAAGTCAATGAATGTGATGATTATGATTTTATTTAATCTTTCTTGCGTTAGCTTTTAAGAAAATTGATTATTATTTTTTAAAATTTTATATTGATGGACAACATCTTGTTGATATGATGAAAAGAATACAAAATGTTAAAAATAAAATTCATTTTATGTTAGGAGGTTAAAATATTTTTAGTATTGAATATTGAGTAGAATTATTTTTACACATGTAAGGTTATTTAATACACTTGATTTGAGTATCGGAGTTGATTTTCGATAATTGAGTTTTAAACATTGATCAAAATTTAAAATATTTGCACTACATTTTAGCACTTATGATCATTTCAATTAATATGCATATGAAATCTTCATACTATAGATTGTTAATAAAAAATTAAAGTTTGAATTTCACATGATTATGCTATTATTTGATACTAAAATTGATTTTTGGTTTACGCTGAGATACCCATCAACTTTTTTTGTCTTGAGTTAAATGAAAATAGTGATTGATAGACATTTTGAGTTAAAAAAGATACAACTTGAGTTTAAAATTTAATTATTAAATTTATATGAAAGAAAAAACAAAAAATCTTGATTAAATTTGTTAGTGATTAGAGAATTTGATTTATAAATATGGTTCATCAATCAAAATATCTATTATAAATTATATGTATTCTATGAAAATTATTACAGATCAACTATTGATTCAAAACATTCCTTGATTATGATTTTATTTCAATAAGTGATATATTTATTTCGATAAAAAACATATTGAAATTATGAAATTCAATTATCATGATAATATATAATATAGAATTTTCAATTTTACCTGATTTTTTTTCTAATTTATGTCATTAAGCTATTTTCCATGGTATGTAAATTTTCGAATTACTTGCACCTACTTTTTGAAGATTTAAAAATATTCTTAAATTGAAATAATCATCAAGAGGAAATTTTTGTATGTTTTTAAAATGCTGTTAGTTTTTGGAATAAATTCTATGAACATTTTGAACGTTCTTCCACTGTTGAACATAAAAATGAAAATATAACATAAAAATATATTTTAATACATAGCTTAAAAAAATTTTTGCGACTAGCAGCTAGTCGCAACAAAGCTAGTATAATATTTATGGCTGAGGAACAAACTTCAAATTAAAACTGCTTGAAATGAAATGTTTAAATATGAGAGTAAAGGTATAGGAAATGATGACTAGCGCATGAAAGTTGAATAATTTGATTGAAATGTAGATGAATGAAGATCCAGTTTCAAATTTTGTATGGTGGATATCTTTAAAAATGTTTTTATGAATTTTTGAAATAAATTATTTTTTGTGCTGCATAAGTGTCAATGTATGACAAAATTTGTAATATGATCTTTGATTTGATAGTTATGAACTTTATGATGCAATTTGTATGTGCATAAGTTCTCAAACATGATATTTAATAAGGGATAAAGCTTGTAATGATTTCTAATGTCTACCACGGGCAAAAATGTGCTAAGTTTGTTACTACAAAATTGGTCACCACGACTTGATGTTTTAAAAACATCAAAACTTAGCACATGTTGTTATCTTAAATGATAAAGTGTAACATTAATGTTTGCACACATTATGAGCAATATCTCTAGCAATGGAACTTGTTTGTGACGATCATTTGACTTTCAAAATGAATAGAATGCTACATGACATGAGATTTAAATCTCAACCAATTGCAGTTGACTATTATAGCGATTGTACCTTAAGATGCAAAAAGATAAACTCAATCCAGACAGTGGACAATAATGTATTTTTACAGGGGAGCTCCACGAATAACTTATGTAATCCAAGAACGAAATCTCATGTTGTGACTCCATGAATGTCTCTATGACTCTACATGCTTACAACATAGATGGATAGAGGGCTAATGGGTATGGTGAGTCGCATGATTTATGAGTAAAAGTTATGTTCAGTAAAAGCACTCGATTAACAAATCACGGAAAGTGTTCGGACCGAATAGGATTTAAAAAATAATTCTTCTGCGGTAGTTTAAGAGGGGAGTATGTTGGTTTCTCGATGAAGATACCTACTACAGAAATCCTAGAGGGGCAGATCATAACAATCGTCATATTCAGACCATCACGTCATTTCTCCAAAGATGTTGGCAAGTTTCGTGACGTATGGTAACCGATAGTGGAATCCTGGAACAGCCCGCAAGACTCATTCTGAGACACTTTCCATGAGGAAGAAAAGACCTGTGGAAGGGAGTAAAGCACAACCAGCAGAGAACTCACACCGTCATGTAAGGGTGCAAGCCTGCGGCTATGCTTGAAATCCCTTCACATGGCGAGCCAATTATCTATAGTTTCCAATAGAAGCGAGAGACATTTCTTGTGTACACTCAGATTTGCGAGATTGGGCACCTGTCACCATACACTTGGCAAGACGGCTCTGAGGAAAGCAACGGACTCCTTTTGGACTATTGGCGATTTGCAGTGTGAGAAGAATAGCCGCAAGTACTGTGATTTAGTTCTAAAATGGTCCGGTCCTACCTCGGAAGTGATACCTGATCTCCCATTGGAAGGCAACGATACAATATAGACTTCGAATCTTTCACCGCAGATTTGCTGTGAAAGAACAGTCTCAAACGGATTTTGCCCCAATGTCACTGGTGTCCTCACTGAAGAAGACTTTCACTGACTGAACCTCGGCAAGTCACCTATATGAAACGTGTGATTCAAACCATGTTGGACTTTGCCGGCCTCCTCGCCAACTTGGCAGGAGAAACAAACCAAACTCCGCGGAACCGGACAAAGATTCAAGACACCCTCCTCGAAGTTGAGGCCTTCGCTGAATGTACAATCCTCCACTCTGCATGCGCTCTTTGCTCCCGGAGTTCGCAGGCTCTTCTCTATCTCTCCGTGTCTCCGGACTACAGAACACACATTAGTGCGGAATGGTTCCAAGGCTCGATGGGAGGGAGTCGGGAGACATGAACGGGACAATCAGGCCTTGCGAAGCGCATGTGCCCGTCAATAGAAAAGGTGCGACATGACCCGCGCGGGCGGTCACCGAGTAACTCCGCGACACAGGAGCTTCCCAGTCGCCCCTCTCGAGAGAAAAAGTGTAAGCTATAGAGCGATCAATGTGACCTAGGTTGTACTGGTAGTTGAGATCCTGGCAATGAAGCAACCGATGCTGAGTAGGACGCGGTTCCCTACAGGTGGCGTGGCAAACTGGTGCTTCTGCCACGTCAAGGCGCCGAGCATGGGGCGGTTAAATCTTATCCGCTGCTCATGACGCACGTTGTCGAGGACCTCCCCCCGCCCGACCCATTCATGTCCTCCTCCCTTACCTGATCGATCGGTCAGACATCCGGTTCGTCGACAAGATCTGTCTTTTCTTGTACCGGTGATCGCTCGAAGCGCCATGTACGACCGGTATTCTTCCACGAAACGGGTTTTGGTGTCACATTGCGATTGTGTGTTTAAATATTTACTTCTTGGAGCAAACAGAAACAGTTGTCGACTTTGGGACTATGAGATGATATTCCTAAGACCGAAGATGAACACAATAAAGAGATTACTATCCCTTGAAAATCGCAAAATGATCGGATTGTGGGATTCTGTGTTCAATGATCTCTGCAGTCGATATTGGTTGCATATCCTTTGACCTTCATGTTCCTCATTCCGAATCTCGCCAACCCCAACGAGGTTAAATCTGGCATCTTGTTTCTCAATGCAGCGTAGAATTTGGAGTTCCTTCAGGTCCACCCTTTTGGATCATAGATTCACATGAGAGATCTCCTTGAGGAATGATGGATACAGGTTCATGTCTTGTTTTGGTGATTACTGAATTTATGAAACATAGAATTTGAGGATCTAATCGTTAATCCCCCATTCTCATCCTGCAAAATCTTATTACATCATATATTTTTTTAAGCTTCACAAGGAGCCAATCAAACGGTTGTAGAAAACAATGGCTACAGGTATACTCTAAATATGATGACATTTACGCATCTTGCGGCATTTTGAGTGCAAAACGTGGAAAATGGGTCGTCTTTGATTTAATGGTTGTGATACATAAACCGCATTTTTCCTGAAAGCATACAGTTGTATTTTCAGATACATACATACGAAAGCTCTGAGAGGTTATCACTTTTGTTGGTGGCTTTTGATTGTATTTGCATATAAACGTAGACCTCCATAGCTATGTACTGAAACTTGTTCACAAGAGTTCTCAGTTCTTCACGACATTTTACATCAGTTTCATTCCAAACGTGGAGCTCATCCCCTAGCCATGGCTTGTTAAACTTATCTGTGTTCTGACTTTCCAATGGGGGATGTGTGCCTATGCAGATTCTATTCCTTTCATAAAAGAAACATGGAATTCAATCAAGGGTTTTTTCTTGCATGCATTATTGATTAGTCCCACCAGTCCTTCGCAGTCACATGAAGCTCGGGCACCTTCCCCCTTCAGGACGGCCGTAAACATCGCTAAGTTTAAATCGAGCGTTCCTCACGTCGGCACCACTCGAATTCAATTTTCCAGATCTGCGCTTCGGATAGCTGGTCGTAACCTGTTGAGGGCTTAAACCAGAATCCAAACCCCAAACTCGAAGCAAGCTCACCTACGTTCTATCATCGTTAATGATAATGATGGTCATTCGACACCCTTTTTTTTTTGGTGAAGCAATTGATGAGTCTATTCCACTGCAAAAAAGGATCAATTCGACACCCTTTGTGGTTGAGAAGTTTTTCCAAGTCCTATGACTCCGCTCGGCCTCTATCTCCTTTTTGGCTCTTAATGAGCCTTCTGTTTCCTCGAGGATGATGGGACCGTTGCGCAATCAGGTTCAACTGCCAAAAATCTCCTCATTTTAATAAGAATATAAATATGTATGAGAAAATATCTGTCGAATTTTACTCCGATGTCTGCGAGATATTTGATTGCATCATGAGTTTTAATCTCCTTAGTTTCTGTATTGCAGCTTCCGCGCGCGACACTGGCACCGCAACTGGAACGGACTGACGGAAGAACACTTGACCGGGGCAGAAACGCACGGAAGGTGGTGACACGTGGTATCGGGGAGGAAGGCGGAGGTCAGAGGTCGGAGGTCGGAAGGCGGTGAATGCGACAGAGGGACGGACGGAGAGGCCGGTCAGACGCGGGCCAGTAACGCCAGTCGAGCGGGAGTCGGAGTGAGGAGTAGAGAAGTACGGTGCGAATGGGCGACGAGGAGAGTGGAGAGCGGAAGGGAGAACAGGCGCGACGCTGCTCGGCCGAGGCGGGCTGAGGCAGCCC
The DNA here is from genome assembly GCA_037833965.1 of Marchantia polymorpha subsp. ruderalis. Lineage (NCBI taxonomy): Eukaryota > Viridiplantae > Streptophyta > Marchantiopsida > Marchantiales > Marchantiaceae > Marchantia > Marchantia polymorpha. The sequence goes on from AP031357.1 coordinate 5,514,652, forward strand.
AGCGAACGTGACAAGGCAACACGTGGGATAGCGCTGGCGGAAGTGGATGTGGTGCGATGTGGGTCGGCATTCACACCGGCGACAGTCGTCGGGCCGATCGACCTCCTTATATGCTCTGCCTTGCTCCCTCTCAAGGCAGATCTGTTTGTCGCGTGCATTGCGTATACTCTCTCCTCCGCATTCTCCGAGAGCGTTACATCTACTCCGTGCCGCTTGTCCGCGTCGAGTATATCTTGCGAGCAGGTTTGTGAGACGGCTCCTTCGCTGCCCTCAGTCGGCATTCCATATCCGCTTGCGATTTTCGACAAGTCTGTTGCCACCGCCCTGCCAGCTCGAGGAAGGAAGGGAGCGAGAAAGCGAAGAAGCCGACGGGATTGTTCCGAAGCGGACGAAGGAAAGGAAAGGAAAGGATCGTGACTAATCTGCAGCCAGTGTCGCCCGGTCAAAATGTTGGCTCTATTTCACCCCAAGGTTGCCTCTCCTCCGCAGGAGATCACCGTCCCCGGCGAGGGTACTGAATTGCGCAAAGAGAGCACTGGCATCATGGATGCCTACAAGGCTCAATTTCCTGGAGCAATTTCTATGGAAATTGGGGGCAAGTGTGCTATGGCGTACTCTCATGATAAGCAGCATCTTCTGAGACCGAGGTATAATTTACCTCAATTGTCTCAGTACTCTTCTGCGTATTTTCTGTTAGATCGACCTTCTTTTGAGACAATCTCACAATCGACGGTACTCGAACTTTGGCTATAAAGGCAGATTGGACCGTCTAGTTTTATGTTTGACGTGTGGTGAATATCAGCTCTAGATCAGCTGCAATACACATCGTAATATTTCGTTCTTGAAATGAGGAGTTCTGGGAGTCTCAGATGGTTCTTGGCGCGAAGTGCCTTTTCTATGATGATCCTTATTTTTTTCCTGCGTCCTGCAGGTATTTGGCTGTCACCGATGACATCACATGCATGTTCGAGGGAACTCTTGAAAATATCTCTGTTCTCAGACAACAGTACGGAATCACTAAGAGCATTGCGGAGGTAGCGATAATTATCGAAATCTACAAAGCTCTAAGAGATCGGTCGCCGTATACAGCAGATCATGTCATTCGTGGACTCAACGGGTCTTTTGCATTTGTTCTTTTCGACAACACCACCTCATCGGTGTTTGTTGCAGTGGTAAGATATTTCATGACTCTTAACCGCCACCATTTTTTTAGGAAGGTCGTCACTCTCGCCTACGATGGTAGTCTCGAATTGTGGAATCTTGCTCTGCATCGTCCTACAACTTTTCAAAATGTAACTACAAACAGTCCATATTTCCTTCTTTGCCCTGGCTCTGAATGGCATGGCCTGAATATGAAGACATAGCGGAAGCGCTTAGTCGCAGTTAAGATCGGTGTTTTGTTTGCCGACTCTTTCTTGGTGGATCGGGCGGCATACTCCATGTATTTATATGTGTTCATTCTGTCGCAGGATTCTCATGGGAAAGTCCCCTTCTTCTGGGGCACGACTGCCGATGGCTCACTTGCGTTTTCTGACGATCAGAAGCTTCTGAAAGAAGCTTGTGGTAAATCATTCGCTACGTTCCCTCAAGGTAACTTTCGACATCCACGCAATACATAATAATAGATTACCTTAATGAATTCCGTTGTCGTGCATAAGTTTAGGATATTTACCAGCAAAGCCGATGCCGTAGCTCGAAGCATCGTTAGCAACACACATGGTCTGCATAATGGTCATTTACAGACGAGTTTCTTGAAAGTTCAATGTTTTTTTGTGTGATGCAGGCTGTTACTTCTCCAGCGCCGATGGTCTTCAGAGTTTCGAACATCCTCTCAGTCCCATCAAAGCTATGCCTCGTGTTGATAGTCAAGGTCAAGTGTGCGGATCAACATTCAAGGTGGAGCCCGCTCCGAAGCAACAACAAAACGCTAGAAACACATTCCCTAGAGTCGGAAGTGAATCGAGTTGGGCAACAGCTTTTTGATTGCTTAGGCAGGGTTGATAGATCAGCCGTAGTGGGTAGCATATTTTGACCTGTATAGACATTGTCTTATTTTGAACCATATCAGACCCGAGGCACGGTGCTGTAGATGTAAAAACTGTAATAAAAAAGATATGTTTTCGCACCCGGGACAAGTTGCGAGAGCACATTCGGCACGTTGCACGTTGCGATGTAGGAACCTCCTGAATGCGTGAGGCGGAGACATAGCCTTTCGTTGCGTGAGCCACTATCGGTTGATCTATTGATTTCACGTCTTCAGCGAATAGTAGCAAAGGTTGAGAATCATGTGGGTGAATATACTGACTTTGCGGATCTGCCGTGGAATCAGGTCGCCAGTTCGATTCGTGAACCTAACTACGATAAGGGAGTTGTTGCTAGTCGCTTTCGGTAGATTTGGATATATTTTAAGCTTCTGTGGTGTTCTCAAAACTGGATGAATCCGAGATTTTGGAGATGAATGTGTTATTTTTGAGGAAGTGGATCAGTGGGTTCTTGAACATGATGGCCAGATCAAGTCTTAACAACTGATGCAGGAACCTCGTCTCAAGGCGAAAATGCAGCGGATATTCTCGGGGCCTTTTTCTATGGCGAAATTGCAGGAGCTTACATTGTAAAGTCGTCGTTCAATGAACGTTATGCTGTTGTATCTGTTACTTGTGATATTTAGAAATATCAGATAACGAAGGTTGTCCGTTTCTTTATTTTGATCAAAGACGTTTTGAATTCGTGGAGTAATTCCCGGAGAAATATGTAACAGAACCTGTTGCGGATAAGATTGTCGCTTGTCAAAACTTTGTCATCTTCTCGGAGCTATCGTCAAGGAGGGTGGAATGGAATCAAGCTATTTACGTATAAGGGTAGTGGATGTTTGATTCACGTTTGGCGTCTATGGGAGCTGAGTGCTATTCTGCACTATTGTAAATGATATGAATCGCTTGGTGTACGAATGTCTTGTCCAAAATCCTGACACATACAATAGTGTTTTGATCAAACAAATCGATAAAAGATTTTCTTGCGCATGTTGAAAGAAAACCTTTTCGTAAGAGAAAGTGAAATTTGTCTCACTCAAATCCTCACCCACAAATAACCTCGATGTTTGTTAGCAAGAATTTACTTAAAAACCATTACTTAATTACAATGATAATCTGGGAACTGGTAAATAGATCAAGGCCATGGGATTTAGAGGGTCAAAAGTTGAAAAACACAATATATCTACTGACATATATACTAATAAAATCTATAAAATGTGTACTTATCTGCCACACTCTTCCACTTTGTAGTGCGAGAACTGATGACATGGGCAATCGCTTCCTCGCTATCCCAATTAAATATTTCCGTGCTCTATCCCTTAAACAATATATTTGTCACGCTTGACTAGGTTCCATTTCTCTCTTCCTCTCTTTCTCGCATTCTTCTTTCCCTCGTCGACTCCTTCCGTCCTACACTCGATTTCTCTTACCCGTATTCTCTATCTCTCTTTCTTTCTTTCTCACACTCTTCTTTCTCTCGTCGACTCTTTCCGTCCTACGCTCGATTTCTCTTGCCCGTATTCTCTATCTCTCTTTCTTTCTATCTCACACTATTCTTCCTCTCGTCGATTTCTTCCGTCAAACACTCGATTTCTCTTCCCCATATTCTCTCTTCTCTTTCTTTACTTCTCAAACTCTTTTTTCTCTCGTCGATCCTTTCCGTCCTACTCTCAATTCCCTTTCCAATTGCCTCTCTCTATCTACTTTCTTTGCATAGATTTACATGGGATGGAGAAGGTCTAAATATGTATAGTATGAGCCATTGTACGACAGTGGACAAGTTTAGGAGATGGGTTAGTGACATACTCTTGCAAAAAATCAAACTTTATCTTTATCTCAAACTTCATAAACTACACAAAAAGTTTATAGCTTGTCTCAAGATTTGGAATTTGATATATTTGATGCAAAGAGCACTGATTCTATTGCCTACGGTTATTTTGTTGCCATCATCTTGGATCATATTGATCAGCAACATTACTTTGAGCATATTGACACTTGTGCACTGACATGTTTGGAAAGTTCGCTCTTTCAATATTAGTCTATCGCAGTTTACAATCTCTACCATCCTGTATATCCTAGTCGTTCCACCCAAAGTATAACAATATCCGAATACGTTATCATATATTGATTATATATATCTCTCATGAAGCAAAATACTCACTCCAGGTATGGTGAATCATGGTTTGTTAGCTCATCTGCCATTAGCTTATCAAGTGTGGAGTTAAAGATCTGTCCAACAAATATTCAATATAAACATTCCTCATGACAAAAAATGTGATTTGGACACACGTTTTATTCCAAGAAATCACCACGTCAAGTAACACAAATCTTGAAGATCTACAAATATATCAAATTCTTACTTGAAGATCAGCAAATGTATCAAATCCTTACAAAATAAGAATTTTGTATTGATTATCATTCATATTGTTGATCTTCTGATTGCAATCTCATTGAAAACTCAGATGTAATCGTTAAAAAGACTGTCTTCTATCAAAAATTAATGTAAAGTATACTCTATCATGATACAGTATTATTGAATTCACTAATACATCATTATACTCTTCAAATATAAATATTAGTACAACAGGTTGCACAACAATCATAATTTCACATTAAGTTTAAACTAAAAAATCAAACAAATCATTCAAACGTATATAAAAATGTATTCATTAAAATTTCAAAACATTGATCATGCTCAACATATAATCTCTAAACATACAAAAAACGAAATCTTCAATCAACATCATTGCACCCAAAAAAATAAATATAAGAATTTTGAATCTTCATTTAATTACTTTGCAAAATTAGTTATGAAAAAATCATTATAAGTTGTATTAATCATTTGATCAAGATTGATGGTTTCACTAAATGTTTATATCCAAATGAAACAAAATATTTAATAGATGAATAAAAAAATTTGTCATCACAACATTATTTTGATATTCATGATATGTTAATCTAATAAGTTCAAGTCATTATTGTTGTAGTTTTTATAACATGGAAAAGATTTATTTTAATAACATGTAATATGTAAAATTTCTTGAACATAAAAATCTAATTAAAATTTATGATTCAAAAAAGATGATGTGATATGAATATAAATAATCACTTCAAAAATAATGTCACAACATACTTTAGAAAACCTACAATTGCACTGCATATTTGTTGATTGATGTGTTACAATTCAAAATTTATGAGGTTACATCATAAATTGATCATATTGATGTGTCTTATGATGCAAAATAGACTTCACAATTTATAAATCAAAATATTCGGAAAAGTAGAAGATTGTATGTTTTGAAAAACATAAAAAATACATCTCATTATTATTATTTTAACATCTTTTCAATGTAAATAGCAAGAAAACCACATACTACAAAGATTATCTATATGTGCCCTCAAAAACTTCATACAATATCAAAATTAAATCTATTTTTTTAATTCTCTTTTATAATTCTATTTATTCAATAATGTAATCATACAGCTTCAATCATTCTATTTGAATGCAATTGAAAATTCTTAGAATTATATATTTTTTCTTATATTTTTATTTTTTATAATTGATTTTATGACCATGAATATTTTCATCATAATTTTTTAAAAATTAAATTAACCTAATAATAGATTGTTCAGATTGATTGTTGATTCATCTAAATATCATTATAATTATTTTAAAAATATACATAAAAAATCATCTTCAACATTTTATATAAATTTAAATAAATCCACATTTTGAAAGAATATAACATGAGATATATGAATTGAATTTTATTCTAATTACTATTTTGAATAATATGATATAAATAAAAATTCTGAAATATCTACAAAAATATATAATTTTTTTAATATTCTGATATATATATATATATATATATATATATATATATTGAAAAGCAAATATTTTTTCTAGTGCATTGCCTATTCATTATTATAAGAACAACATATATATGCTTAAAGATTCAAGAAATATTCAAAATAGTGATAATTTCGATTAAATTATATGAAAAAAATTATAAGCTTTTTCAATTATTGAATAAGTATTTTAAATCAAAATATATTACAATATCTCAAAATCAACATATGTTACATGTTTTGCAACACATGAAAATTCATTTATTACTTATGAAATAAATTTTTTTATCAACATTATTGAAATATGTTTTTCAGACATTACAAACAACGTTTACTAATTATTCAAAATCATAACAATTTGTTCATTCATGCTTCAACAAATAACAATAGAAGTAAAAGATTTGTGTACAACTCTATTGCAGAATAAAATATATTATGCAATGCGAAGCTATATGAAACAACACAGTTACAAACATTTTCATCATTCTATGTCAATATTTCATGGCATTAATTTTATAATCAAGATGAAAATGAATGAATTATCATATATGAGTAATTATTTTATATATGATAGTTTTATATTCATGATTTTAATCCGAGATTATTTGATTTCAAGTTTTTCTCCTTTAGCATACAAATAAATAGACATTTCTAATTTTTAATAAATTTTTCATAAATATTATAATATTCACAATTTAGTTAATTTGATATAATACATAAATATGATAATTAAATTGATATAAAATTCACATGTTATGTATATAATTTATATATGTGATCAAAATGAAAATATCAAATGCTAATATTTCTCATTTTTTATTGTGTGATATCATACTAAGAATCCAAAATAAATTTCAGTTTTAAATTTAAATGATCATAAATATTACTTTAATCAGTTGATACATCCAACAAACTTTCAAAATTTGTCAACACTAATAAGAATTATGGATTCATAATTTCTTGAATATAACAATGAAATACTGGTAAATCATATAGCTACAAATTTTACAAAACTGTAAAATGAAATTTTACAGAAATGAGTATTTATAGCAAATCATTCAATTAATATTTTTTTTAAGACTTTAAAATTTATCAATGATTATACAATGAAATTGAAAATTGAAAATTAACTTTGAAAATAAAGCACAATGATTGAACTACATTTTTTAATTTTTAAGTTTCTATTGCTATTTCAGCTTTAACATTATTTCAATGAAATAAATTTTTTCATTGAAATAATTATTATACTATTTTGAAGAAAATATATTTTTATATTATTATATAATATAAATCTAAATATTTGAGTAAAAATTAAAGATCACTTAGATAGAGGTGTAAAACAAACTAAGTTCCATAATTTTGTTATTTGTATCAATGACTTGCATAAATAAATGACAACATAGTTATTTACTTAACTACTTTAATAATCAAGTGAAGATTGACAACATTGTATTCCAATATTACTAAATTGATAAAAATATAATGAAACAATGTCATCAGGTTTGGGATTATAGAGATGTTTTAATTAGCCATTGAATTGAGCATTTTTAAAAAATAGATTGTCAATAACTGCATTCATGTCCAAATCTTAAAATTTTAGCATGGATAGATATTTTTATATCTCAAAATTTTGTCCATAAATGGCACTAGCATATATTAACAAATCCCAATAGTTTTAAATAAGTCATCGTGCATATGTTCAAAATTCTTAGAAAATTATTATTCATCAAAATTATTATTTGTGTTTTTTGAAAGAATCTTCCATTGTATTAAACATATAGTTGCTGAATTTGACTACAACAAAAACTTCATCTTGTTTAGTTTACATCTTCAATGAATCTTTTTGCAATAGTGTATGCTAAATTTTAAGTTGTAAGAAGTTTGAAATGTGAATTCAAGGTAGTATAAAATTCATTGAAAAATTATCATGGTATATCTTTCAAACACATTTGTCTTGATTCAGCTACAACTTTTATTTTTCAAATCCGTTTGCACATATATAATTGATACTTTCTCATCTTAATTCAATTTCCAATTCTTGAGTGCAAAAATTTTACTACTAATGAAAAAATTAAAATACTAATGAAGCAATTTAAAATTGTAATTTAAAAGCAATTGTGATATTAAAAAAATTTATTCACACACGAGCATTTAAGAATTACTTGCATATTATAGAGTTCTTGCTTGTAAGTTTATTATTGACTACCATTTGTCATATTGATGTCAATAAGATTAAAAATTTTGATTTTCACATCATTTTTTTTAACTCGAAACTCTTTGTCATATTTTTAACACACTATCAACTTTTAATGTTAAAAATTTTCTTTAGATTATATCAGTTTTTGAAAAGATGTCATTCAATGAATCTGATCATGATTCATGAATCATATTAACTGCCGTACATAATACGTATATAAAATATATGAAAATAATTTCATATAAATAAATCAATTATCACAAAACCACATATAATGTAATTGTAATTATTATGTGCATATAAAAATAAGAATTATTTAATATATATATATATATATTAAATGATTGTTCAACTTAAAAATTACAAAACTTTATTTTTTGTACTTATCAAGTAAAATTTTAGTGTTTAAATTTGAAAATTAGAATCTTAGACAATTTTTTTCATCAGAAAGTTCACTAGCTTTAAAAAAATAAAATGTTTATTTCATGATATTTTATGGTTCAATTTTTTTTTAGCTTTTTAAACAACAAGTCAAAATTGTCAGATAGTTCACTTGATTTGATACTAAGATTTCCACAATTATTATTAAATTTTATCTTTATATGCTAAATATCATGATTAATCATAGATTGAAATTTCAAAATTTATATTGAAAAATCAACATATTTATCCGTATAACTTTATGAAATGCAATCAAGAGAAGATTTAAGATTATAACTGTTTAAAATATTCAACAATTATTGCATGATTTCATATAAAGAATGAGTAGTATATCATTTGAATACTGTTTTCAAATATGGAATTTACATCAATTAAAATTTTCTATAGTGATTATGGATATTATAAGAAATGATTGATTGGGAATGTTTCATTGGTTTTCATTATTATCAAGTTTGGATCATTATTTTTTTGGCGTGTTTCAATGGTTTCTAACTTTGGAAAAAAGTTTCATTTGCTTTGAATAATTTCCAAATTAATCAACATCCAAGATAATATACAATGAATCTGATTGATATCATTTTATGATTATTGTATAATATAATTCATTCAATCAATATTATCTATAATATTGATGAATCTTGTCAATCAATATTATCTATAATATTGATGAATCTTGTCAATCAATATTACCTATAATATTGATGAATCTTGTATGGTTTATCCGCAGCAATATTATATCATGCCTTACTTAGTAGAAGATATGACTCTACAAAAATGATTGGTCAACTTCTTAAACAAAATCTCAACTATGTTTTAACAAAGTAGTTCTTTAATCGTAGTTGTCATGTGACGATGTCAACTCAAGTCTCAAGCAAAGTGATAGTATACATATAGTCTTAGGTTTTTGGTTCTAAGCTCATGGAACTAAGCGTTTATTATCTTAGCCATCAGAAGGAAAAATACCGTCTCCTAATATCTCACTGACCAAAACCTTTGGAGGTCGTCCATATTGCTCTAATACGGAAAGTAACAAACCTCTCCTTCCAAGAACTAGTCACACCACAAACTTTAAACTTTATATATTGGAAAGAAAGAACACACTAACAACACACTAGGAGAAAGTGGACTTTGAAGTAAAACGGCGTGGATGGTGGCCCACTTAGGGACAATGGGCCAATGCCATTATCCTGATATTATGTAAAAGGTTGGCATTGGGTTGGTGACACTTGTATAAGTGAAGCTGAAATGGCCAACTTGGGAAGGTTGCTCATCTTGCTGATAATAGTTTCATCTATGATTGACTCGTCAATTGTGAACTACGCCATTCCTAACCACTGCATTGTACTTATAATCATACATCTGATTTGGTTATCATTCAATTGAAAAATTGTGGTCATTCTTGTCTAGTGCACTACTGTTCCATATATGTTTTTAACACATATTCTGGCCCAGACTCATAGCCCTATGACAATACGGGAACTTGACCGGCCCTTTGAAGAAGCAAAGGACTTCTCCGAAACTGAACTTGTCAAATTGTGTAGTACAAAAAATGACTCAAAAGCTAGAGTATCTGGGATTGTTGTCCACTGTTTTGCCATATTCAATGGGTAAAGAGTACAAAGTGCATGTCAGTACATGATCACCCATTTTCGAAACATGTGTCTGAGTAGCAAAAACCTTCATGATAGCCTTTGTAGTATGTGTTAAAGAACGGATCTTGCAAAGTCAAGGGTAAATTTAAAGAACTCTGTCCAAACCTCACTTTTCATGGAAAGCAATTGCTTTTGCTTTAAACATCGGGCCAACTGTTGATAGTGTAGTTGATGCCACATAATTACTTACCGGCTGAACTGAGCGATACTGTAAGAATGATTACTTTCGATGATCACGAACATTAGTCATGTTGCTAACAAATAGTAGTAGTTGCTAGAGAGTTTTCGCCATGCCCAACTAGCATTGGAGATCTAGTGGACTCCTTTATGTATCCCGCTATGGACGTTATCGAAATAGACACTAAACTTAGACATGTACATGAATGAATTGGTGAAAATTATCACAGGAATCGTCATGGGGTATCATTCTCTTTAAGTTACGTTGTAGCATATTTTAGGTACTTTGAATAATTGCTCCACGCAGATCATTTAAGAAAATTAGATGATGATGAATAATTTATTGTTTGTTCGCATTTGTCCAACTTGGATATACTAAGTGTGGCATGACATAATTACCGTTGTTCTGTTATTGCCAATAGCCAACCCCATGTTGGCTGTTTGGTGTAAAAACTAATGAGAGTTTCCCAACCCTTTTTTACATTTCACTGTCGAAGTATTGTTTTCATGTATCAATGTTAAACCCTAGCTAAGACTCTACCAAACTATCTACCAAACTTGATAAGGCCTAGAACGTTTGTTGTCCCCTATCTCTACCCGTCAGCACATGGCTTGGAAAGGCTTAGAATGTTGACAAATCTGACTTCTCCTACAAGGACTGATAATGTCAGAATATTGGCAATACTCTCATAGCTGTTGCATGTTATGACCAAACTTAGCTGATTTTATTGAGATGTTATAATCTTCCGCGATATAATGTTACAATTAGTCACTGTAAGGCAGACCTAATGAAAAGTGGCATTTGCCACTTTTGCCACCTTTTCGTTAGTTGTGGCACCCAAAATTTACTTTAAAATGGCATTTGTGGCATTTGAATTGAAAAACTTCTGTGGCAATCTTGAAACCATGAGAGATTGAGATCATTTCACGAGAAATGCAGGCAGGGTTGTTTCTAGTTTGTGGCTAACTTAGGTTATGCTCTCATGTTATGTCTAAGTGACAACTATAGCCATCGAAAGCTAACAAGAATTTAGAGGAGTCGATGAACAGGTCACATGATTATTCACCGTGAGGATACTCAAAGCACAAAGAGCTAGTACTCTCACAAGAAATGAGTTCAAGGTTCTTGATACTAACCATGAGTATATAAAACTTCAACTGAATAGTGCCAAATTCCAAAATCCACGAGACGTGAATTGTGTTACTCCTTAAAACTTAAGTTGAAGATGAAAATATCACATGTCTTCGATCCTAGGAATGAAGAGAAACTTGGTTTCAGGACCAGAATAGTTTTACGTCAGAGTTTTAGAAAACTTTCAAGGTGTATCTTTTCTTTCAAAAATTACATACATCAGGTGATCATGCATTATTTTGATTTCTGTCCACAATTTGCTCAAAACAAAAATACAAGGATTCTCTTTCCAATCACTTACTGAATGCAATTCGGTCTCTTGCTTGCTTGGGATAATAACATTCATCATTGTCAGGCAAGCACTTCGTAAACTTTAGGCAGTGCTTGCGAACTCTTGAAAATTTACGCCGTAAAGTTCAATTGCAATTAAAGAGTACCTAAAAGAAAAAGCTTAATTGTGGCATCGACCCAATTTTAATTGTGGCAAAGGTGGCATTTTTTCCTAAAATGCCACTCTTAATGAGATCTGCTGTAAGGCAGAGGTTCACTTTACCGCCAACTAAGAATCTTTGAGAGATATCTGAAAATTCTAGAAACAAGATCGGGAAGTGGAAGCTGATCTGACGATCGATATTTAAGTTGGAACGAAAAAAATCCGGGAGAGAGATGTTGCATGTGATGATAGAATTGCCAAATTTCTCTTACATCTTCTGCTGTCTAAGTAAATCACCCATTTGTTGCACACTTTGAGGGTCATCGAAGCACCAGTCTGTAATCTTACAAAGTTAATTCGAGCATGAAGGAGAGTGTGATCAATAGCCCGGAGTCAAACCTTGTGCACAATCACTCCGTCACAGTAGGTCACTTAATGCCAACGAGTATAATTCCTAGTGAAATGAATACGGACACTGAGAGGTCACTACTACCACTTGGCATCTACATCAAGGAAGTTCACAACTGTTAACACGCAAGTCTCATGAATGCAGCAGCTGCAGCAGTGTGTAGGGTGGGGACTTAGGCTTAAGGTTGCTTGGGCTGTGTTGTTGTCATGTAGATACTCACCACCGTCAAATAAGGCCCTTGTTCAATCAGCAGGACATGCCGCCTCCTCTGCAAGGACTACATACGAACATCCGTGCCATCAAGGGCGCAAGATCGGCACCTTAAGCAGTGGAACCTATTAGCTGAGACGATTTTTGATCTCCAAAGGTCCAGTTCATGAGTAATGCGAAGGGTCTCAAGGTCTTTGATTGTGTTCGATGTTTGGTAAGTCCGTGAGTTATCGATATTCCAAACGCTTTCATTCATGGAAACTGTTTCTTGTTATTATTGGCAGTGAATTTTATTGTCAATGAAACAATAAAAAGCTGACAGGCTTTGAATTGCCAATCACATTGCCGTCAACTCAGTTCCAACTCACCACAGTTGCCTCAGAGGAGACGCAACAGTCAAAATTAACCAGCTGTATTTTGTTCAGAACGTGCAAATTTTCACCGAAATACATGTCAGTACAATCTCAAGTCTACGACATGGTCTCAAGATTTTGCATTGCCAAGTTCATAATCTTTGCACCGCATAAAATATTTTAGGTGTCAAATTCCTAGCAGAAGTCTTGACTTCACCAAATATCGAACATATCATAAAATTTGGTATCAATTTCGATATTTTTTCTTTAGAAAAACTCGATTATGTCACATAATCGAGTTTGACACATCATTTATGTGTCAACTTCCTTACTTTTCAGGTTGTATTTACCCATCCAAATGTGTACTTAGCCACTTGCAAACCAACACTAGTGGACAATTTCATTGAAGGTTTTGAATATCGAATTTGAAAAGGAGATACAAAATGTTCGATACACAAACTACAATGTATATAGGAGATTATATTAATGCCAATTGTTTCGACCAGCAAAGATATGTGCATTTCAAAAACCTACAGATATAAATTTTAGATAAATTTTGGCGTCGCGATAAATCTAATCATCCTGTACATTGGTTCATAGTTAGTTAAATAATATGATTAAATAACTTAGTGAGTTACTAAAATTTTAGTCTCAAAGAGAAAATGTAATTTTACTCTCCAGACTCCGATAATAAAGAGTTCAATTTTTCACATAACTCTCCAACTTATATCGCAAAATTGAACAAAATAATAATAAAAGATGTTAAAATAACAAATAAGTCTATCTCTTTAAAAAAATTATTATATTATATTATAATTATGTTTATTTACTTAATCAAAAATAAATGCAAAAAGGGAAGAAACATATACGAATAAAAATGATTTTTTTTACATAGGTAATATTGGAAAAAGAATCATATCATATATTTTTACTCGGTCCAAAATAAAATGTATTCATTTATTGAAAATTTCCTTCACAAAGATAATATTCATAATTATGCTTTACATGTATATTCTTGATGCTATTACTTTAATAGGAGTTAACTCAGATTTTGGGTAACTCATATTGACCTTGATTAGTTAAATTAACTTATATGTGATAATTAAAAAGGTTGGGCTGTAGCTTTTAGTGACAGCTTTTATGATGAGGTTTTGAGATGATTCATGAATGTAGCGTGTTCAATATGGGTGTGTCTCTTGACTGCACTCCAATTTTCTGGTTACAAATTTGTTAAAATCTGCATCACGGTTTTCAAATAGCGGCAAATTTAGATTTCATGTATTTGAAAAATTCAAAAAATTCAAATTAAAATATTTTAAAATGTATCATTCAATCAAAATTGAATCATTTCAATTTTCACAACCTCAAGTCATGAATTTTTTCTCATATCTAATTTTTAAAAATACTTCAGATGTGACATACTTCAAAACTTAATTTTGTAGTTTAATCAAAATTTGAAAATATTTTTTCATTATTTAAATATATATATTTCAAAACTATTCATATTTACATGATAAATTTGTAACGCTGAAACTGAAAATCATCAGTCACTCAAAGCAATCAGCACCAGAAAAATGAGAGACACAAGTGTATTTGTGTACTTCATACTTAAGGGCTACGTTCATGGGGAAGAGCATCTTGATATAAAACTGAAAGTTCAGTGTGGTGATACAAAGACCATGGGTATATGTACCTAACACCAAAAACCAATCTCAGCTAAAGATGAGGTTATTCCTGAAACAAAATTAAACTCAACAATATTGAATAATGTATTTTAAAATTATAGCATCTCATTAAAAAATACCACTCAAATTCAGATAAAGATAATAATGTTATAAAAATATCAACAATATGATAACTTCAATATAAATATATTTTGTGAGCAAATGTTAATATATATCATTTCAATCAGATATATAAACAAGTATAAACAAAAGTTATATTGCAAAGATTTGAAGAAAGCATAAAAAATTTCAGATCGCAATAAAATATAATTTTTCATTTTATCTATATTATTTACAGATTCTTCTTACAACTCTATTTTTGTAAATATATATTTTTTGTGATTCAGAAATAATTTTGTGACAAAAATTCTGAAATTTTTTATATTTAAAAAACGTTAAGATTCAACTAATACTTTTTGTCAATTGATGTGTGTGTGTGTATGTCAACTTATATATATATATATATATATATATATATATATATATATATAAAAGTTTCTAACATACATATGAATTAAAACAAACTTGCAGGTAACATTTTTTGACAATCATAAAAAAAAGTTGAGATTCGATGAATTTGTGATTAGTTATTCTTACATCTAATGATCAAATATTTGGGTATGTGAAAATCAAACTTCTTGGAAAAATATTCTCGTGATTAAAAATGTAAACAAAATTTGTAATATTTTTTATATCATATTTATATATTTTTTATTTTTAATATTTTATGTGAAGAAAAAATATTTATATTTATTGCAATATAATTTACTTTATCTAATTTCCTAATTTCTTTCAAATATAACTGCCATAAAATAATATTTCATATAATTTTTGAAGTTTTAATCACAATAGAAGGGTAAAAAATGAAGCAAAAAATTCTAAATTTGTTTCTTTGAATTTTGAAATAATTTCATAAAAAATTCAAGTTATTTATGTTGATAATGATCCTGTATAGATTGAGAATATATATTTTTTAAGAAGATTTTATTTCTGAAATAAGATAATTTTTATTGTTTTAAAATAAATTTGAAAGTTTATTTTATTCCAATCAATATCTTTGAGTGATAGATTGAATAGAGATAATTATATTATTATAGTGATCGGGATACTGTTTTGTTTTGTGTTTGTTCGAGTATATTAGTTGGATTTTTTTATAGAAGTATCACAGTCAGGTTGTGTTACAGTTTTGAAAACAGAATGTATCCTTGAAATCAACAAAATTCTGAAACACTTTTTTTTTTGGAAAAAAAACTCTTTAGAAATTGAGGAACTAATTTTTTTTCCCAATTTGATTCAAATGTTTAATACACGTTTTTCATTTGATTTTTTTTTTCTATCAAGGGTTATCATAATAATCTGCAATTTTCTGAGGTTCAATTTGCTATTCTGTTTAAGTTATATCATTTACAAGGTGATATATATATACATACATATGGAGATTGTTAATAAAATTGTTGACCATGGCTCTGCAGTATTACACTTGGTGCTGGAGAGGCCACTTCTGGATAATGGATAATCAGGTTCACCAATCGTTCAATCATATGTTGACACGTTATTGTAAGATTGGGTGATTTTTGTTTTCCTCCACTTTCCTCTTTCTTAACAGTCAGAAAAATTCTTCATATGATGTGAAGATCGCCTAGGAAATTTTACAAGAACCAAAAAACGACTACGTTCAATCACCCCACTTCGGAAAAATGGGATCAATACAGCACATCTTCAGCAATAATTATTAACTCATAAGGTCGAGTAGATATCCCAGTCATCGAAGTATCACAATCCAAGTGAGCCCATTCGGGGTTCTAATGATTACAGTTTACTTGTTTCACGGATCTATGCATTGTACTTTGCCTTGTACAATATTCGAGATCATACGAATGAGCTGGTAAAAACAGAGGAACCCTCTGAAAGCTCTGCAATTGAAGTGCCATCGAAGTGTCGTACCGGCGTATAATCTCTGGTTTGTGTGACGGTAAGGGTACAGTTGGTTGAGTTGCTCAACCTTGCCAAGTTGATGACATTACGCAGAAACGCACTGTCCATCCGTGGCTACCGATCCAAGGAGTACAGCCGTACAGTTCTGGTCAACAGAGGTATTTTTGCCTGATCCGCTCGAAATTTCCTTGTCGTGGTTGACAAGGTAACGAGCCTCCGATTCAATACCTTGGCAAGTTCATGTTTTGACACATCTGTAAAGACTGCAGGGTTAATCACCTCATACAGCATGATTATGAACACGTGGAGGTTTTGGCCCGCGCAATAATTTGACAAAACACGTCCCCAACATGATTATCACGATCAGTGTCTCATCTACTTTGCATGACACGAAAAGCCACTATTTACTTTCCTGGTGTCACAGAATTCGAGTCCCCATGCAGTGTATTTTTGTGTGGTATAATAAACCTTGTTTTACAGCGCGAAGGATCAAGCCTGGTCTTCCTCAGGTGAATCAATATATGGTTATAGTGGAGGTGTGGATCCGCGGAAATGGAGAAACAGATCGAACCCCGGGGAGCACATCTGTGTACTGTACCCGGAAGATATTCTGCGTTCCAGAAGATGTCAGTTTCTGTTCCGCTAACATGCCTCTAACAAGAAGACATAATGCACATTCGATTCTCATCTGCACATGCGTGAATATACTTTACCGGTGTCAATACTAAGAAAGCATAAAGGTTCAAGAAAAGAGAGAGACTTTTCTGAAGCTCTCCTTTGAACTTTATGCCTTGGAGGAGTAGGGGACTTTTTGTAACAGTCGTCGGGTGCGCCCTCAATACTCCAGGACTCCATCTCCCCCACTACTGGAGCAAGTTGCAGCTCTCCAACAACATCTGGTAAATCCCTAACACACACACACACGGTCAAGACATGGATAGGCTTGGATCTCGTTGCGCACTCCATAATGTGTTATTATTTCGGAACCTGTGTAACAACCATGTCAAGATGAGCGGCGGAGGAGATCGATGCACGACGGTTGGAGGAATCGTAGCCACACGACGTCCAGGGAAATGAGGATGTTGGGAAACCAGGCAGCATCCGGAACAAAAGAGCAGTGAGTCCCCTGGGCTTCGCACCTCACGAGAGTCAGTCACTTCGGAGCTATGCATAGATTGTGCGACATTGTAGCGTGGAGGAATGAAGCCCCTCCAGATCCTCAGGCCATTCATGGCAAGTCTCGGTCACGCTCATCCAAAAGTATCAATCTAACGTGGACGAGACCGCGAAGCGAACGTGGGTACTTACTGATGGGCTCTCTCCTGATCGGAATGTTGAATCCGAAAGATTCTGGGCCTGCAAATAATTTCCTTTTGTGTTACAGTACTCTTTGCATGACGCAGGTTGCTGCCGGAATAGATTATCTCTATCCGACGTGGATCTTCCCGGATCTTTGAGCACGGGCTCTCGGGAGGCCGCTGCCCGAACGATCAGGTCAGCCCTTCGTTGCTCCCCCACGTGCTGCTGCCCTAACGGCTCGATGGGCGGTCTTCGCATCCTTTTCGCTCCATCACTTGGCCCCCTCGTTCCCCTCCTTGTTTCCTAATCCTAACGACGGTGCTTCCACTCCTCGAGCATTTTCCCCGAAGCGTCTGCATCTGTGAGCCCCTGGAGTCGATGCTCAGTTCTGTTTGGTGAACTCGATGGGGGTGGCAGCATTTTATTGCAACCCATTTCAGCGCAACTCATCGATTTTTTGCGCTGGCTCCGAATTTCGGCCCGGATGATGCTGACAAGGTTTGTCCGAAGAGAAATGACTCGATCCAAGGGGGCTCGAGAATGTGAGAATGTGGCGTGGGCTGTTGGTTAAGGATGACGGTAGAAAACTTCGTATGGTCCTTTCAGAGTTGCTATGATGAGTCTCGTCCTTAGACTCTCTTCGGAAGTTTGGAAGATCGATCATATGGGATGAAGATAAGTCAAAGTTTGTTATCCGGAAGCATCCACAGGCCATGCCAGCCCTTCCCCACAACTTATATGTTCAGAGGAGTGGAAAATATGTAGAGGGTAGCTACAGACATGCAAAACATGATAGGGTCTGCAGATGGGGCTTGCAACCTTTAATCGCCGTTATGATCGCCGATTATCATCTTTTCATGCAAAAAGACAGTGCACAGAACGTGGGTTCTTACACCTGTACCATGAGGCATATTGAAAAGCATGGGGACGAAGAAGTGATTCGCCAGAGGTTTTTCCCTTGCCCGTCTGGTTGGTCGCCGACGAGTCTTGTTCGTCACAAGATTTCTACCTTTTCTGGTAACCTGGACGGGTCCACTAGCTGGTGTCGCCCACACAGTCAGCCACTGGACAGATTTTAAAAAAAAATGGAAGACGATAGATTACAGAACTAAATCTATTTCGTTCTGCTGGTTCTTCGATGGTAGAGCTCGTGCATAAAAACTTACAAAGTGTAATATTCTTCGAGGTGTTTACCTCTCTGCTTGTGATGGCATTCCGTACTTGCCAATTCTTACTCTAAAAAAGTGCGATCGACTGGCTCACTTGATCCGGGTTAAAAATATAGTTATCACGCAACTGAAGTAATCTCTCGATTCTCGCTTGGTGACATTGGAATGTTATTGGGTTTAGGTCAAGATATATTATAAATAGCATTGATGGACATGTGCATGAACGCCATGTTATTGATGATCGTTTAGAACTGCCGTAGCGGACGGTGAAAGGGTATGACTTGCATCATGATCACGACGTACAATACGTCGTACCAGGCTGACCTCGCCGTAGCAGGCCACCGCATAACTTCTTTGATGATTAATTCCAGAACAGATGCTATTCCTAAAGCCTCCTCGTTTCAATACATGTAGAATAATCACTCGCCTGATATCGCTGTGGACGGTGGAACCTAACTTCTTGTCATCTTGAAATCTATATTCAGCAACGAAAGTCACTGTTGTTTCAATATGATAGAGGAGGAGAAACCAGTCATTACTCTCCCCGAGGACAATGGCGAAGCATGTAGATGGATACAAATCTCAGCAGTGGTCTTCGATCCTTAATTGTATGCAAAGTCCGGCCATAGTGGTATCTGTTGAGAAAACAGTGGCGTGACAATCTACCAGAACTGCACACATGTGAAGATATCAAGCCGAACAAGGGTCGGCACGTTTTCGTTTGCTTGTCAACTGGGCCAGCTGGCTCGTAATGGTCTGCATTAAACTTCCCTTATCATTTCAATCGAAGGAAAGAAAAAATTATCGAAACCGGGGGCACAAGTAGCATAGCCAAAAAATTGTGGAAAGACCCATCAAGCAGCAGAGGGAGGAAACCATGCGGGAACATGGGGCTAGTATCCAATTGCATCTATACAATAATACATACTATACTGCAACTATGACTATCCATAGAAAGACGAGCTGTTAATTGGCAAAATTCGCCCGCCCCTCCCACTTGGTTCACTTGTTAGGCATCAGAAGTCTTGTCCAGGAGCGGCGATCGGGTGGGACGGGACTTTCACGTGTCATAAATCCTATTTACATCGAGTTTTGTTCCTCTCGACCATCCTATTTTGCATGTCTTTTCAGTGACACAGACGTAGCTACCGTATGTGACACACCCAGTTGGGGACTCGATGCGATATATTAGTATTATTGCATGAGTCGGGTGCCGTGCGAGGCGGTTCTCGATGACTCGGAAGGTGCTTTTGGCGTCGAGGAATGAAGGAGAAAAGTCTCGGAGGAAATTGGTGTCAATGGGCTTAATAAGACTATTCTTAAAAAGCTTTGATGCGAAAGGGCCATGATTTTCTCGATGCTTCTGATAATATCTAGTCGCCATGCACGTTCCAGTGCATCTCTAAACATGTGCATGAAGAAGGGTGCCGGGTCGGATGTTCTCGTCTACGCTGTTCTACTCGACCATGCAACGTCAGCCAGCTCTGAGCTGTGCATGCTCGGCCAGATTCCGAATAACATGAAATGCGAGCCCAAACCCGGTCCGGGTACCGGGAATTGCATTTGGCTCGCAGGGCCGTGCACCGCTCACATCATCTCGCTCATTACGACTCTTTTTTCACGATCGCAGGCCTTTCCAACTCGGAGCTCTGCATTGTCGCAGCGCAGGCCAACAAACCAACAGCGGGCACGTGCAGCGCGACCGCCGCTATGATCCAAACAGCACCTGATCGCTGCACCACGCTACAGACACGGGCTGCGGCTCGGACGTCGCTCTTCATGGCCGCGTCTTCTGATGCCGGTCGATGTCGAGGGTTAGAGTTAACTCGACGGCCGGTTCGAACCCTAAACCGCGGTGGCCGCCCGGTCTTGTCGCTCTCGACTCGAGAGTCGTCGACTGTCTCATCTCAGATCCTGGGCCGTGCCGTGCCGTGCCGGGAGCAGAGTCGTAGACGGTTGGTTTGACTTATGGCATCAGAGGGTCGGCAACGGAGAAGTCGGGACTGGGACGACGCCGTCGGTTCGGCACCGAGGCGCGAAAGACATGGCATGACGGGGCACCGATGTTGACCCGACGCCCCCCTCCCTCCCTCCCTCCCTCCCTCTCACGGCGCTGGCGTGGGCGAGCCTGGGAGCTGAAAGGAGCAGCTGACTTGGCGCGCCGAGATTTTGATCGGAGTTACGCTTTCTTCGAGCGCCGGGGCGCTAGGCCGGGCGGGCAGCGGTGCGCCATCGCCGTGGTCGCAGCCGGTCGATGGTTGGAGGGCGTGGGGGCCGGCATGGGATCCTTGTGATAAGGCCCTCGTCTCCTCCCTCGCCTCTCCGCCTCCTGCCGATCGGTCGACGTGAATGCGGGACAGCAGCGCCGGGGCTCGGCTGCGGGCTGCGGGCTGGTGGCTGGTGGCTGGTGGCTGGGGCTGGAGGAGTCGTCCGAATTTGTGTCCTCCCTCTGGCGCAGCAGTGGGGCAGCGAGGGCAGCGGGGGCAGCAGGGGCGATAAAGAGCGTGGGGAGTTCGTTTCGGGAAAAGTACAGAAGTCGGCCTCCGGGTTTTCGGCAGTGGGCGAGCCAGTGAGGAAAGACATGTTATGAGAGAGAGAGAGAGAGAGAGAGGGAGAGAGAGAGAGCTGAAGAGGTTCGGCGGGAGCGCCAGGCATGGCCATGCATGCACGCCCTGCTACGTGCGCTTGCCATGGCGCGGATCAGTCGCTGTCGATGGGAGATGATGAGCGTCCAGCGTCCGGCGACGGAGGTCCGTCGGTTCGCTCGATGGCGCTCGGTGGTGGCCATGGCATGGGCCGGTCGGTCGGCCAGTCAAGCACGCCGCAGCAGCAGCGGCAGCGGCAGCAGCGGTCTCACTCAATCACTGCTGCTCGTCGTCGCTCAGTAGCTCACTAGTAGCTCACGCACTCGGTCGGGCGGGCAGGCAGGCAGGCAAGCAGGCGGGCGCTCGCTTACTCAGAGCCAGCTTCGAGCTTGTCTGCTAGCAACGCGAGCTCGATCCGCTGGCCCATGCACGAGGAGGGGGAGCGTGCATGAGTCGTTCAGCTCAGCTCGCTTCATTTCTCATCCTCTGCCCCCCGCGGCTGGCCTCGAGTGGGGAAGTATTTCTCCTCGCCCTTCCTTCGCCCTCTCGCAAGCGCCTCTCTGTGCATGGGCCTCTGATACGTGACGATTCACAAATCCCTTCTCGTCCCCGGGCCTATGTGCCCTTTTCCCCTCTCTTCCGTTCCACGCACGGTTCGTGTCGTGGACTAGTTCTTCGGACCCCACGCATCATCCTGTGCAATTTGGGGAATTCTTTTTTCTATGGCTCGGAACAGCGGCCGAGGTTTCCGACCGAGTACGCTTTAGGGGCAGTCGGAAGAACTTGGAGGTGACTCCAAATGTTTTGTCGGCTTGTTTATTCATTTCTGAGCTCATTTACTCCTCCGGACCTCTGTTAGTCGCCTCCCGTCTGCATCACGAGCTCGTAATTGAGCTACATTCATGCCTACACCAGTGACCGCATCCGGTCGACATAAGTGAACTTGACGGCAAGGCGTTTTCTTCGCGATCTCATCCACCAGATTGTGTCAGCCGGCTCGTGATCTACACTGTTAGTGTCAAGCCTCGGCAGCATGGCCGAGTTGAGGTTGATGGTGACGGGAGTCCTTAGATTGGCCCAGCGACCGGTTGCTTGTCAATTCCAGACGAGCACACTGCGGCCGCGCGGTTTCTACTCAGCATGCTTGTGATTTTCTCTCCGGAGTGAGGTCTTAGGGTTATCACACGGGTCACAACATCGACCTTCTCTTCAATCCAGACGTCAGGCAGGCGTTAAGATTTAGGTCGGCAGGGGCTGATGAGCACACCGTATCAACCGATCAAGGACTTGCAGATCTGAGCAGCTTACAGCCATTTGTAGCTCTCACAGGCTGAATTTCAAGCGAAGACCATAGGCTGGGAAGAGCAGGAGATCTTCGTGTGTGATGGAATGGATTTTTATAGCTTGAGCGGAGGATGGATCTTGGATGAATTACTGATGAATACTAATGACTGGTGAGCGGTTTACTCGTCGTTTTTGAAAATGGATACTCGCATGGAGCGGGCCGGACCCGTTCCGCGAAAGGTCTGCATGAATGTCAAATGTGGTACAAGTAGCTCCAACAGTTGGAAACCGGGCTGGCAGCTGCGCTCGGGTCGAGCTTGCGAACTATGTGAACCATGCGGGTACGAACTTTATTTTGTACCTCCTCTTCTTTCTGTTTTCCGATTGGCTCTCAATGATAGAATCGGATCCTTCTAATCACGAATTCATTTCTGCCATCTAAAATTATATGCTCACACTCAGTTCTTTGTAGTAGTCAGTTGTTGTGAAGGGATCTTGTGAATTCAACTCCACATAAACTACTTACGTATGGAATAAGGTAATGAGCGAGTTGATCGAACTTCAATTTACTTCCCCTCCGTGAATTAATATTCAGACGTCATCCTTAAAGTTTATTTTGGCCAAGTATATTTTCAATTACGAGTGGCGGCCACAGACGGCAATGAAGGCAGACTGAATCCCCCCTTTAAACGGGCGATATTCATCTTCACTTCAACTAGAATGACTTAAGCACCAACTCATCAAGTACCGGGTGTTGTTAACTGATATATGAACGACTTTCTATAGAAGCATCAAATGGTTTTTTTTGGTGTGTGTAGAACCACCTCGTCTGAAGGTCACTACTTATGCTTACTACAGTTGACATGCTTTGCTACAAAATTCGCTTCACATCTGACCCGCCCTTTTTCCCTTTTAGAGAGAAAAGGTTTATGACAGATATTCCTGTCCCCGTTGTATGACTTCGAGACAAACTGAAAATCATGTTTCTCGTTAGTTTCACTCGTATTTAGATTATTCTGCTTCTGGAAAAGTCGCAGTTGCCAGAGTGCAGGTTGTATCCATGAACTTGCGCTTTTAGGGAGGACAGTTGATGCAGTGCCGAATGAACCAAGTTTAGTAGAATTGTAGCGTCGTGTGATGTCGATGAAGGTTCGTGGAGTAGTGTCAAGAATCCAGACTTTATTGCTCACCTTGTACAGATGATGGTTATACCGTATGATATGTCATCTGCATGTAATTGAGGTGTCGCCCTTGCTATGCAATCTTCATCAACCAATAATGGATGCTATGTCTGTCCAAATTTTTAATCAAAGACTTAAAGATAATGCTTCACACAGAGTAACACACACACTACAAAATCCCTGATTTGTGACCTCAATCACTACTTCTTTTTACGGCAAGTCATGTTTTTAATTCCACGAGGGTGTTTTATCACAGTTGGCTGATTTGGAAGTAGTCTCTCCTGCGTTTTGGCATCTTCCTGTGTTATATGTGGCTTCTTTTCTCTTCTTTGTCTTGGGAGTTCTCTGTGCCGCTTTCTTTGCGAAGGTATTTACGTTCTGCGGTAGTGGCCCCAGTTCCCCTACTACTCGAAGTAGTTGTATCGTCTATCACTTCGAATTTGCCTGGAGACCATCTTTTACTGTAGTAGTCTACTACTGAACGCATCTTCTCGGTTACAACATAGATTGAGCTGTGGATGTCAACCCACATTACCAGCCAGTATATGTATGATACGTTAGGTTCATGCAGTTACTGTAAAGAGGTGATTTTTGCTATGTTTATTCAGTTACTTTTGGAAACGTGACAGTAGGTAGGGCTGTAATTTGGTTAGCAGTAAATTAGGGATATGTTAAACTCTTGTATCGGGTCTCGCATTGCATATTGGCTTCTCTGTTGCGGTTTGTGATCCTCATCCTCACATTCCGCATCCCACATGATTCTGTATGGAACTTTCCGGCCCGTTCTCTCATTGTGTTTCAATGAAGTTCTCAGTACATCGACAACTCTGGATGGAATGAAACATTGTGTTAACTCTCTCGTTCCGGGTAATTTCGTGTCAAGAAGTTTTTATTTGCTCTTTTCAATTCTATGTTCTCAAAACACAGATAGCAACGCAACGGTTCTTCAATCTACCTTTTTCATATACCACTCAAACCAACTTCATCCCCTTAGTATAGGTAGTCTATGAATTCTTTTCTCACGCGTTTCCATTTCCTTCTTTCCTTTTTTACCGCAGGTCTGTGTTCGACCAAGGGCGTTTTTGCGAGACTTTTCACTCCGATGATGCAGGTTGGAGAACATGCAATGCTTGCAAGAAGGTGGGGCACCCTATATTGATATTAGTTTTTCTGGTGTCTCTTGTTGTAGAGTTGACAACAGAGTTGACAGTTGACAACAGAGTTGTTGCCTGAGTTCGGAACGGTCCATACTATTCCAAGTTTGAACACATGATTAAATAATCAAGAAGCGAAACAGTCTTGTGACATCTGACATCTCACCAGGTCTCTGACCGTCTTGTGTGTTTTACAGCAATTTTTAAGTCCTAAGCGTTATTCTGACATAACCTGGCTTGCTCCGTTGTGCAGCGTGTACATTGTGGATGCATCGCCTCGTTGTACTCATTTGTTCTCCTGGATGCTGGTGGGGTGGAGTGCTTTTCTTGTGCTACCAAAACTGCACCTGCATTGGTATGTACAATATGCTCCAATACACCTCAAACCGAAAGAAACTTCAAGGTTGCATTTTTTTGAACCTTGGCTTCTTGGTGGTAGTCGTCGACCTCATTGAAGAGGTCGGAAGCCCTTTGAAGAATTAGCTACGAGAATATCTACAATATGGCCATAATATCGGGAAATGAAGGCTCTGACTTAATGGGGGTTACTTGTGTGAGAATAGGCACGATGAATGTACAGGTGAAAGTTTTATGGACTTATCTTATGCTTCCACTCTGTCCAGATCGCTCACTTATTTGCGTCAATTAGCTAATACTTAAGTCTAAGTTTAAGTTTGAAAATCAAAACCTGTTCATATAGCACAAACTTTTCTCACATCCAAGTCAAAGGTTAATGTACACTTTTGGCAAGAAAATTTGTTACCACGAGATGATTTTATTACAGGTTGTATACTGATGCTATCGTGGGTGCCAGCATGGATCAGATCTCTAATGTTTGACTTTTATTGATATTTTGCACTTTCTTGCCACCGTCCAACAGCCCTTGAAGCATTTACAGCACTCAGTAGTTCCTCCTGCCCCACAGCCTCAAAGAGTGGATCCTCTAGCTGCTAGAGGCTGGAGTGAAACCTTTGGAGCCAGAGCAGCAAGGAACATTGAAGTGGGGACGACCTGGCAGCCTTATTCTTCAGCTTGGTACCCCCCAAACACTGCGGGATTTCCGATAGTGAGACTTCAGGCTGAACTTGATCGACCTGTCGAAGGAAGCCATGCCGAGCCAACTCTTAAAGGGTTGGTAATCAGAAATGAAGACGCTTACCCGGAAAGCAAATTTCCGCCCACAAAGGATTCCTCTGCGTCTGCCGAGCATCCACGGGGAGACTCACCTGATGGAGAGCTACACGCGGTGGAGAGTAGCCCAACATGCTTCTCTAGAGATCCGGGTGCTGTCGGACCAGATAATGTACAAGGTGATTGTGATGGAGAGTCATTGCGAGTTGGTGTTGCGACGTCAATTGGTTTGGAGAATATAATCGGAAGTTCCGGTAAAGTTGGTGTTGATGTGACTCGAGTAATTACGGGAAAGAGTTTGTTTCCGACTCAGGACCTACTTAATGCTGGACCTTCCACAGGATTAAGCATGTCTATCGGAACATCTGCCAGGAAGGAAGGTGCGGGCGAGGGAAGCCAACAAGGAGGTATATTGGGACCAGCTGGTGCGCTTACTACGCCAGCTGGTGCTGGATCGTCTGGTGTAAGTGCGGAGTCAAGGGATCTGGCCTCTAAATTTACCGGATTGAGTCCATATCGTTCCCGACACAGACAACTTCTACCTCGACCATACCATGCAGGGACAGCTTCTCCGAATTCTAATGCTGAAGTGAAAAGCAACGAAGCCGGATCAGTGCGAGTTGCTCGCCCACCAGGTCAAGGAAGGGGCCGCAACCAGTTGCTACCTCGGTACTGGCCGCGTATAACCGACCAAGAGCTTCAGCAGATAACTTCGGGAGAGTATCCTTTTAACAAAATTCTTTCCAAAGAAACAATTACAGGTTGTGATTCACCAGTTTACTTTCGACTATGTTAGTTCGCTTTACTTCTCTCTTCTCGTTAGTCTTAACCTGTTGTCAGTTCAAACGCGACCATCACACCCTTGTTCGAGAAGATGCTGAGTGCAAGTGATGCTGGTCGTATCGGGAGGCTGGTCCTTCCAAAAGCTTGTGCAGAGGTACAATACTAACGCGCGTTGAGAGTGCATATATCTTATCTCTGAGCCAATATATTGCGACAATTTTGGAAGAGCTGTTTTCTTTTTAGGCCATGGATCAGCCTATGACAGGCAAATATCATTGATTACGATATTTCTTATATTCAGTGATTGTTAGCCTTGTACTTGTCTGCAGTATGTTACTTGGGGGAGACATAAATATTTATGATGATTGATCTTCGTACATTCTATGTGCTTGCTCGGAAGAGAAACTGATAAGTTTTCCGGTTTCATGTCGTCCAGGCTTACTTTCCTGCAATCTCACAACCAGAAGGTCTGCCTATGAAAATTCAAGACATTACAGGAAAGGAGTGGCTATTTCAGTTCCGTTTCTGGCCCAATAACAACAGCAGGATGTATGTCTTGGAAGGTGTCACCCCCTGCATACAATCAATGCAGCTGCTCGCGGGCGATACTGGTAAACACTCTCTTGCACGGAATGCTACTTTCCAGGCTTTTTTCCACATCAGGGATTATTTAGATTGGACTGATGCGGGCTAGGTGATGAGGTTACATGTCTCTTCTGTAATATAAGGATTTACCGATTATTTCTACAGACGTCCCCGTCGCTAGCGAAAAGTATCTATCTTGGAATTGGGGGTAGTCCTGCGGCGTTTTGACCTCGAAAGTCATTATCTGTGGATGATTGATTCTGATGTTTCATATTTAAAAACTACGGAGTCATAATCATTGTTTTCTAACTACGTGGTTGAGAAGAACACGTTTAACTTTGGCTACCTTTTGGCTACCAATTTTAATTATCACTGAGATCTGTGAACTGCCATTGGGCATCTCCTTAGACTCTGCATCTTCCTAGATTTTCGTTTCAGGTCAAACATTTCCACGGGCCTACATATTTAGTGAACCATTAGTTTTCTGCATTATCACGTCATAAATTATAAATGCATCCTTGTTGCCTGGTATCCATATGGATAAATTCATCAAAATTTTGTCTCTTTTGAGCTGATTCTTAATGCCTGATTTGATCAATAATAAATGAAATCAAGCGCGACTCTGGATCTAGAGAAGTGGGAATCTTGAAGGAGGAGCGATCTTATTTAGTCAGTTGTGGCTTTGATGTCTTATGCAGTCACGTTCAGTAGACTAGATCCAGAAGGAAAACTTGTCATGGGTTATCGACGAGCTCCAGCTTTGCTTACTTCTCAGGTCTGAATCAGCTTTTATTTTATGCTAGCTCTTTTTTTCCATTTTGTGCATGTGAATTATTTAAAAGTTAGAGATGATGTATTGTGTAGTGCTATCTTCATGTTACGGCTGAATTTTTGTTTTGGAGGCAGATTAGGTTTCCGTATTCCTTCTTTTGATGTTATTATTCTATACCGGCAATTGCAGCTTACATTGAAAAACAAGCGCGAATGCGTTAAGTTTTTGTTGCTAAACAGTATCTGGCTTAATAATGAACATTTTATCGAATGGAAGAAAATAAGGCATCTTGGAACGTTAGTTAGAAACCTTTTTTGTCAGATTTCTAACTTTGTCTTGTATTTATCAAATTTAAGAATCATAACATCTGGAATTCTATTCTGTCAGTTTCATGCATGCAGCATCTGACTTCTTTTTGTATACAAGCCTTGTAAGTCACTTGATTTCTCCAGGTGGTTACTGTATGAGTAGAATTTTGATGGTAGGAAGAGCTGGCTTGTGTGCTTCAGGATCCTAAGACGGCCACGAGGGGCACCTCCGCTAATGTGTCTAAGGGTTTAAGTTGTGGAAGTATTGACGGCCTTTATGCCAGTACTGGAGCATCGTTGCTTTCTGTCAGTGCAAACGCAGAAGCACGAAATAAGTCAGGCCAGAGCGATGTGTCAGACTCAGGGTATGGATGGTCTAAAGCTGAGAAAGGCATGGGAAAGGAAGGCTCAATGCTCGAAGCCTTGTCGCAGGTGGATAGAAAGCAGCGAGGGCGTCCTCTTGGTGGGAAGAGTAAGAGGCTTCGCTTAGAAAATGAAGACTCTTTAGAACTGAAGAACAGTTGGGAAGAAGCTCAAGAATTACTGAGACCACCCCCATCTGTGGTGCCAAGTATTGTGACCATTGAGGGTCATGAGTTTGAAGAATATGAGGTAAAGAAGGTTTCTATTGTGATTTATCATATGGCTCTTAAAACATTTGGTAATTTTCTTTCCCTTTTTGAAATCTGGAACTGTGACATTAATCTTATAAACAATTGGTTTTCGCAGGAACCACCAATTTTTACCAAGCGGACAATCTTCACCTCAAGACAGTCTGGGTAAGCCCTGCATACATATGTCATTTCTTTAAAATTTGATCAACTTTCCTGAATCTAATCATGTTTCCTCTTGCCTCATTTCCTCTTCCTAGGGCTCGCTATCTGTTCTTGTCGATTGAGGAATGTGAGGGTGCTCCTTGCAAGTGATGCAGGGAACAGGACCAGTGGGCCCAGTGTGACGAGTGTGGTAGCTGGAGAAGAGTCCCCCCAGAGGTCCTAGTAACAGCGAGATGGACTTGTACTGATAATACTTGGGATCATAAAAGGTATATCAGGACTTCCTGCCCTCCTTGATGTGTTGTTTTCTCTTTGAGAGTTCGTGTATATTTAGAAGGGTTTGTCGTTTTGTTGTTCATATAGCTCCCCACCTCTTTCATGTGTTCATTTTATGTTTTACGTAACTGGATCTTTTGTTGCTTGGACTTATTGGGTTGTGGTCTCTCAACAGGGCGATGTGCAGTGCACCCCAGGAGCTGAGCAATGATGATGTTGATCACCTTTTGGGGCTTATTCCGGGGGAAGGCAGGTTTCTGAAATTGTACCGCCGCTTTTTTGTTGGTCATACCAATTCATAGTTGCTGTTATAGGAGTTGGAACCAGTAGGCATAGTACTTTAACTTGACGGGAAATTCATATGAGCATTCATATGATCATTTTAAGGCTTACATTGTTAACAGCTCTGTCAGGTGAACGTTTGTGAACATGTGTTCTTTAAATTTGTTGTTTTTATCCTCCTGTGTGGTTTAGGACCTGTGTAAAGAGCCCATTTTTTTCAACTAGGAGTGTGGTGTGGGGATTTTCCGGCTATTGTCGCCGATTTTGGGTTGAGGTTGTAAGCGTTCTGTGATCAGTTTGGTTTGATTTTGAAAGTCATTGTAAAATAGACCATTTGCTTCGTGTCCAGAATCTGTAGTTTGAGATAATACTAGTATATGTATTGACCCTGGGAACTTTATGTATAATTTACTGAAGCTTTATAATTATGGAGCGGCTTGTTATCCCTCAGTTTAGGCTAATTATCTCTCACCCTACTATACTAGGGTGAAGGATAATTAGCCAAGTAACCCAAGTGGTTGGACGAGTTTTCGATCGGGCCCTTGGCCGGTGACAAAAGCCTGAACGAAGAATCCGAACATGGAGAACATTTCGAGCCTTCCGTTCTTCAACTCCTTCACCTTCAGCTCGGCGAAGGTGTCGGGGTCCTCAGCCAAGTTCAGGGGGTCGAATTGACCTCCGGGGTAGATCGGGTCGCTCACCTTTCCCACTCTGTATATCTCGATGGCTCCCATGAGCACGACCTGGCAGGCCCAGATGGCCAGAATGCTCTGCGCACGGACGAGGCCAGAGTTGCCGAGGTAGTCCAGACCTCCCTCGGAGAAGATCTGCGATCCGGCCTTGAACCAGACTGCCTCGCCGAACTTCACTCCGTTTTTGGCCAGCAACTCGGGGGTCACACTTCCCAAAGCTCCCAACATGGCCCATAGGGCGTGGATCAACTCCAGCTCCCAGTTCTTGGCGAAGGTCTCGGGGTCGGCAGAGAGTCCGGCGGTGTCCCAACCGTAGTCAAGTCACCGGGGAACTCACCGGTCAAGTACGATGGGGTGGCACCGGAGAAGTGGCCCAAGTACAGACTTGGTTCGGTCCGGAAGGGCCCGATCGAGAACTTGTCCGACCACTTGGGTGACTTGGTTAATTATCCCTCACCCTAGTATAGTAGGGTGAGAGATAATTAGCCTAAACTGAGGGATAACTAGCCGCTCCCTATAATTAATGCCTTCTATATAACACTAGCATTTCGTTCTTTGTCTCCATGCTTCTTTCCATCCATAATCCATTGTCGTCCTTGAGACTTAGATATGCTTTGGGGCCTTGCATGTAAACTCCTGCGGTTGATCCTTTACTGTTTTATCTATCTCACACTGGCCTATTCTGATTTTCAGCTCGTGTTTTTCCGGAAGCAACTGGTTGTCTGACTGACTAGGATTGTAGACTTCAATAGCATTCTTGATCCTTTGAATCACGTCAGAACGTGTGTTTATCTCATGAGCTTATATCCTCTTTCTAAGTGCTCGTCCTACTAGCTGCTGTGGTGCAAATTTATTCAATGTTCGGTTTTGTTGTTTTCGTTCTGTACAGAATTTGCGATTCCAGAAAAGAACGATACTAAAGCGGTAGGTTCTGGGCCTATGGTGGTGGAGACTTCAGCTGGTTTGGATGCTTTGGCGATTGCAGCAGCTATGGGGGAAACTGGTAGAGTTTCAACCTCACCATCGTCTCCTGCACGAACCACTAAGCATCCGCGGCACCGGCCTGGCTGTACTTGTATTGTTTGCATACAACCACCAAGTGGGAAAGGTCCTAAACACAAACAGAACTGCCTGTGCAATGTTTGTGTCACCGTTAAAAGACGGTTCAAAACTTTAATGCTGCGTCGCAAAAAGCGGCTGTCTGAGCGTGAAGCAGAAGGTTACGTAAGGAGGAAACGCAAAGATGATGTCGAGGTCAGCAGCAGTTCGAAACTGGTCACTGATGCTGGTTCGTTAGCGGATGGTGGCTCTAGGCATGAAAGTTCGGGTGGTGGAACCGTTGTGGAGGGACCAAGAAGAGACGATGCCTTGGTTGCAGATATTAGCAACAGTTCAGGCTTAACAGCATTTGGATTATCCTTCCCGAGCACAAACGCAGGGGAAGATGCTCTTGTGAGCAAAGGACAAATTGATCTTAATAGCCAGCCAGAGCGGGAGGAGGAACCTACGAAACTGGGTAGAGTAAGCATGAAACAGCTGTTACAGGATGCAAGTCAGCCTCTTGATACATATTTGAAGCAGCAAGGAATGACCAGTCTTTTCGGTAGTCAGGCAGCCGAGACTTCAGGTGCAGTAGGACACTGCGGAGGCAATAGTGAGAAGAAGAGTGATGAGCAGAGTAGCAGCCAGTGTCAAGATCACTCGAATGAAGAAGCTTCTCAGACTTCCGCCAGGATTCAAGGAGACAGTGCTGGTATCCCTAATCAGGCAGGTGCTCAAACCCAAGCTCGAATGCAAGGTTTATGCAGTTGGATCTAGCTGACTCACAACAATCCTCCCTTTACTGCAAGTTTAAGACAGCAGATATTATGATGTCTCGTGGACCTTTGCCTGGCCCCGCTTCCAGGGCCCTGGTGAACTCCATGAATTGAGACTAAGGGCCAACTTGACGTGCAGGTCTCCAATCAAATATCATGAGTATTCTGGTGACTCTATACATTCCAGTACATCTAAAGAAGACCCCTTGTTAGCTGAGCTTGGTGCAACAGCACCTGCAAAGATGTTTGCCACGGGTTCTGGAAGAGGACGGCAGATCTGCAGTGGCTGTCATCAGCCTATTGGTTGAGCTGCTAAGGTTTTTTCTTTAACCCACGTATAAACTATACGATGTGATGCTGTTGTTCCTTTTTGATGATTGGGTTGAGTTCTTGGTCGATGGTTCATCCTTAATCTGTGACTGCTTACTCAGCACCTTAGATTCCTAGGTGGGTTTGGTGATCTAAAGCTGCAGTGGTGCCGCTCGCCTCTTTAGCTGGATTTTGGTAATGCAAGAGGATAACCCTGGTTTGTAGCTGAGAGGTTAAAAGGTTATCTTCACTGGTTTATTGGGGGAGTCTACGTATTCATGCCGTTGTGCATGTAATACGCTGAGAACTCAAGCAAACTCATCTAGTCATCTGTTTAAATCTATCCGCACTAATGGGAAGGCGAAACCGATGGCGATTGTATAATATAGATACGTTCAAGCCAAACTTTTGTACTTCAATAGAAGTCGTACATCAAGTTGTACATCCTTCAGATCTTGCTTTCTTAAAATATCAAATAAGTGATTTTAGGAAGTACGCAGAGTTGAAGTACGTATAATAGAGCCATTTTTTTCTACGTCCGAATGACACTTCGGTACCGTTTTTGAAATATTCTGAGGATTAAGTCTTAGCTCTCTATGACCCAGGTTTGCAGGCGCTGTGGAACACGCATCACCTTGGGTAAGAAGAGAATATCAAGGGGCCTACCCTCCACAGAAGTCTGAATAAGTGCTCATGACTACCTCCTGATGGGATGCCGACGAAAGGAGGAAAGGGTTGATGCTGAAGAACTCTCCGCTGTTGTAACAGGTTTCTGGAGAGGTTTGCTTTGTTGATGGAGTTTCTCCTCCCGACGTGTTCTAGAATTCATCTTGGTCTTCAAGATATCTGTAATGATTGTATTTGTATTGTGGGTTACTCACTTGTTCCCTTCACAACTCGGGTAGTTTTATTATTGAAGAAGCTGGAAAGTCAACTATCAATGTTGTAGGAAGAGATTAGGTCGACGAACACGAGTCCGTCATGTAGATGATAAATTGACTTAGGAATTCTAATTGTGACTACTGTAATTAATTTTGTAGCCTACATTGGTCATCAGATCTTCATTGTCAAGCTTTTGCCTGGT
Source organism: Marchantia polymorpha subsp. ruderalis (assembly GCA_037833965.1). NCBI lineage: Eukaryota > Viridiplantae > Streptophyta > Marchantiopsida > Marchantiales > Marchantiaceae > Marchantia > Marchantia polymorpha. Next base: position 5,548,684 of record AP031357.1, read on the forward strand.
ACCTATTTTTTAAAATATATTGTTACTCATTCTTGAGGAGCCCTTTGAAGCTCTTCCATCGTTCACTTCAACTGCTAAGGCTTCACCGAAATTTATAGATCAAGCGTTTTGAAGCTCACATGTGTCTTTGAACGTGATAGTTTGATGTGCTTTTTAGCTCGCGCGGATATATCTTTCGTTGAGTAGTTGTTGGCGAATAGGAAACGATGTAAGTTGGCTCGAATCATGGTCAGGAATAGCTGCACTGATTTTTGAGAAAATCATTCACTACCTGTCAATTGAATATGACTTTAATTGGACGTATTTTATCAATATTTTGCACGCTTCTGCATATCTGAGCACTTTATTATCCATTATTATCAACTTTCGAATGTGTCCAAACTTCCAGATCACGAGACCAATAGTTGAATATTGTTCAGTTAACACGATGAGCTCGAGACTGGACTTACGATCATTAGCGATGATTTTTTTACGTTCAACTTGCCAGTTTACACGTGAAGGTTTTGGAGCAGCGGATGCTGCAGCGACTCTAAGTAGCCATTGCAATGATCGTCGTGAGGTTATAATAGCTATGTACACATCAGTACTAGTACCAAGTACTTTGGATTGCTCCCTCAAAGCGAATCATGAACTTTTGTCTTTGCAGTCAGGTCCTTTCCGCTATGTCGTCGTGTGAACCATTAGCTTCTTATCTAAATTAGGTGGCTTATCGGATATTTGAGTACTGGGCGTTTTGCCACATTTCATTTCTACTACGTTCAAGGTGCAGTCCTATCCAGTTGTGTTGTACTCAAGCACGACCAAAACAGCAGGGCGAGTGTTGAGATGAATCTGTTATCTTGTACCAAGTCGTTCGCCAAAAAGCTTCAGGAAGTCGAGGAGGAACCTGAGTTGGTATCACATCACCGTTTATCTCGAAAACAAACTCAAAGTGTCATATCGAAAGATATCAACTCGGGCTTGTAGATGTTGTACCTCCAATGTGGATTGTTGAAGTCACAGCACCACCTCGGTACTTGCTTTAGAACACGTCTTTTTTAGCTTATTGTGTACCATTGGAAAAATAATTGATTGTCTTTTAAATCCATCTACCAGAATGTACGCTTGCTTCGTCAACTACCGGATTTATTCATTTTTAATCAAAAAAGGTAATTGTATATCTCTTGATATTTTGCGTCAATACTCTCAACATTTTTTTCGGCGTAGAAATACCTCACCGAAAACCCTCTGGTCACAGAAACATCTGATTATCCTTAACTTCGTTTACGGCACAGTGTCAGAAAGTAACCTGATGCACTTATATCAGGAGATTTTAATCTCACGAAATTATGGTTGCTTTCAAGGCTAGAGCGACTCTTAAACCCTCAGTTTCAGAACATGATATATTCTAAATCTTGATATCTGCAAGAGCATGAAGCCTTAGGTTATCGTGTACATAGTAAACTTATATAATATACATTAGGTAAAAAAAGTATTTATAAATCAAAATATATGTTCAGTCAAAATCTTTGAATATCAGGTAGAAAAGAAAATGAAACCTTTGAGACCTACAATCTGCCAATTTAAACCGAAAGTTATATCCACCCTTGTTTGAAAATTTGATACATATAAAAAACAAGTATCGAAGCATATGTACTGTATTGGATTCAGCAAGACAATATAAATCAGCACATTTTGACCCAAGATGTCCATATGCAGAAGATAACTGGACGAGAATTCTTCACTCTTCTACAGATTCAGGTAATCGAGCTCCCTACTACACTCAGTTGGAAGATAATTCCCGTTCATCAACATTGCGATATGAATTCAATAGGGGCTCCAGGGCCACGAGGGGGAAGGTAAATCTATGCGAGACAAGAAGCGTGGCCGGAATGACTGCGTTCGCCTCAGAGCAACACGACACGACAGTCCAAGACCTAAACCCCTCGGGGTTTCTCTTCTCCATACACAGAGGTTACTGTGATGACCCAGCGGATATCTATCGATCACCACTCTGCTGTTCTGTGGTGCGCAATTGGAAGGAAGAACGAGACGGAAGGGGAGGGTCGGCGTTTCGAGTCCGCCGGTTGCTTGAAATTTCAATGCGATGGCCGGAAAGCGCAGGGATGTAGGATATTCTCGGACTCCACCGAATCATAAAAGGTCCAAGTTTTCAAAGTCTGATGGGACGCGACCAGCACCTGCACATTCTGAGTGGGCGCAGAGGAGCTCAAATGACAAGCTTTCACGTCATCCCAACAAGAATCGTGGCTCCCGATTTAAACAAGGTGAAATTCAGTTTCACACTGTGTTATGTTCACCTTGCTGAACAATTTAGGCACGTTCGGTCTGCAGACTAGAAGTTAGTTGACATTGGTTGCATTAACAGGGTATAGAATCCTGGGACAGCATTCTGGATGTTGGGGAAAAAATTCAGAGTTACATATTCTTGTCTACCACCGCCCTTGGAGGTTTGTGGAATTGTTTGTCGTCTGTAATTGAAGTCTTTCGCTCTTGATAATATACAGCAAATACGTGATGAATGTACGAGCAAATTCGCTTATTCTTGAGCTCAGGTCTCATCACGTGGGCCCGGTTCAATTATTTTGAACTATTGATTGAGGACCTGTCCGCAGTAAATCGTTCCTGTTGGTGGACGTTGGCACCAATTTGATACTAGGACCTCTTTTATGAGATGGTGTTTTCTTATTCAAAATGTAATGTTCATGCGTGAATTTTCTGGCTGTTCTAGTTCCATAATTTGAGATCCATTCTTTCAGCAGGGAATCGCAATGATTCCTCTGTGACGACGTAAAGTAGGTTCCTGTGAGTTGGAAGTTTGACAGGGAGGTTCAAATTGCAGGAGCGAAGATTGTTGAAAAGGTTGTAAAGAAGGAGGAGGTAAAGGAAGAGGAAGAGGAGGAGGTTTTGAACTTTTCGGGAGACGAGACAACAGCTTACAATGTTCTCTTGACTTCTTTGCACGCCAAAGGCGGCTCATTTGCAGATGCCTATGCGCGGAGGTATTGTATTTGAATTGTCAGAAATTACAGTGTGCACGTTTAATGGAGTTGTCTATGTATCTAAAGCTTTTCTCACTTCGCATATTTTATCTTCATTTGTATTAGAATGTATATTTTTGTCTTCTAATTTTCTGTCACAGACAGAGAGAAGAGCAGGGCGCGAGCAGTTCTGACGAGGATGATCTCGGTGAACCAGAAGAAGAGGATGAAACTGCCGTTGATGCCAGTGAAGATGATGGTATGAACTGTTTGCTGTCGCTGTCTCCATATCTTCTGTCACGTGTATTGGCTTTTTCTGCTCCTGTGCTTCTGCACCGTGTGTAGTGTACGAGTGGAATTCGATGTTCCTGATTGAATTCTTAGTGTAGTAGCTGTACCACCTGCTGGTTGAGTAACGTGATTCGATGGTGCTCCTTGTAATACAGGTGCTTCTATCGAGCTACCCCTTGAAGAGCTTGAGGGTGCTGAAGATGACGACGATGAGTCGATAGAAGATGATGGAAACGATGATGAAGACGGGAGTGACGACAAGACTGATGAGAAAGCAGATACTGTCGTGCAGAGTGAGGATGAGTCAGAGGACGAAAGTGATGATGAGACTGATGCACGGGCTGCTAGTGTCGGTCAGGCCGGTACATGTCAAGAGTGAGTCTAAACTGACTATGTTCTTTGATATTGTGTATCATATTATCCAATAATTGCTTAATTAGCAGTGAAGTTGAGAAATATTACCGGATCATTTGATGATGCGTGAAGTTGAATGTTGTTCTTGACGTCGCTGTATGATAAAAGTATCTGACATCCAGAAAACTTACAAAACATAAAGTTATGCTATCCAGAGTCCCATCGACTACTGTATCATGAGTGAAGGATTTCTTTGCTTCTTGGAAAAGTAGCGGTAGGAATCATCTCTCACTTTGACATGAGCTACTGCATCTATGGGGCAAGGTTTGACACAGAGGTAGGCCATGCAACGATAAATGACCTCGTGCCAAACTTATCTACAAAAGAAGCTTCTCGTACAGTAAGTCAACACTGAGAACGTTGCACATCGTTTTCTGATGAAGTTCAGACTTCTATTCCGCGCGAAAGTGGTAGCAGTAAGTTTAGCTTTGATTTGAAAAGAGTTGTTGGAACTATGGGGCACAGTAATCTTACACAGTCCAGTCCATTGGTAGTCACATCTTTCAAGTTTACGTACAGAGGATGTCTTCTGTAGAGGTAGTCGAAAGACTAGAGAAAGTAGCACATCTACTGATATCCTGTTCAACTTGTCTCGAGTACAAATCGTAACTCTTTTGTAAATAAGCTTAAACTCAATATCTGGACTTTTGGTGCTGTACATGAATGGAAGCTGAAGTTAGGCAAGATGCAGACGAGTGCAAGGTTTTGACAAGGTCTCATGAGGTGTAATTTATCTTGGCAGCCCCTTCAAGAAGCATTTGGAGCGCGGGCTCCTTGATGACGAGATTGCAAAATTATCGAAAGGTGGAGAGAAGTTCTATACAAAGTTTCCTGCAGCAGGTATTGACGGAGGTAGCTGGGTATCTACTGCACCTTCAGCACCATCTCAGGTAATTACAACTAAATGCAAATGTTTTCTGCCCAGACTCTATATCGGCTGTCTTGTTTAGTACACATTCCGCTTCTGAATCCTTCTACTTTGCGACGGGAGATGCTTACTTTAGGATGTCTGAAGTTTCACAGTTTCTCATCGTGATCTCATGCTTGGTAAAGGAAAAACTTCTTGCAAGTTGTTCGGTAAAGAAACGCTTGGAGACCTCCTGGCGGGAGTCTCATAAGGAATGTACGTGGGGCGATTTTGAAACTGAACAGCAGTGCCAATTCTTCTCACTGTGTAAGCATCCGCTTCACTAAGTTATCAACATTGAAAAGTCCTAGGAGTTAGTAGTTTCAACTGGAATAACATAGTAGCTCAAGTTTGATTAGCATCATCTAGGCTCAGGATATCAAGGTTATTATCCGAGGAAATTGGCTGTTTGATGCATCCTTGAAGCAAATCTTCACCTCTTTAAAAAAAAGACTACATGAACATTTTCGGTATACTGCAAATGTGTAGACAGAGGATGTTCGAATTTGAGGACGTTAGATCGGTCATGGGGATCTTGCAGGTAATAGCTATCAGGACATCTTGCACACAAGAAGGCTGGTGAATAAAGGGGATGGTGTAGTGAATCATGAAGACGTCACTACCATGGATGCTTACATATTGCATATTGTGAGTTCTTGGATTCATGATTCTATTTAAAGCTTGTCCTCATTGTACGTTATCTTTTGCAGACAAGGATCCTTTCTGTGATCTAGTTTGATCAGTAGATAGTAATCAATTAATTAGTACACATATTGCGTTTGAGTGTGAACATACTCGGAAGATGCTACTTTTCCGAAGTAATCTTGCTTGTATCTTATGTCAATATTTCCCTCTGTTGTTTGCAGCTCAACCACTTGACGAAATCCAGGGATTTGATTCAAAAGAACAATGAGAAGCTTCATCATACATCGTCAGGTGGTTTGTCATCGCAGTCTGTCGTGGATCCTCCACGGGACCAAGGATTTACCAGACCTAAGGTTAACAGATGAACTTTCAAAACATAAGTCGATGAACCAGTTTATCAGTAAACCTCAACAGTTTCTTCTTCATGACGTTGACATGTCGTTGATATTTGTCAATGGGTGTGAAATTTTAGCTGCTTTCCTTGATTAACGGTGTAGTGACTACCAATGCAGGTTCTGGTTTTGCTGCCATTTCGCAGCTCAGCCTTGAAGTTTGTGGATCGGTTACTGAATATGGTTCCAGCGTTACAGAAGGTGTGTATGAATGTCTGGTGCGTGAAAGAGGTTTATGAGATGCACCTGCGAGACGTATTAAACTAGTGGGCATGCCGAAGAAGTACACAAAATGCTGAAACTTTATCCTGATGGTTTCGGACGAAGAAGCAAACACGCATATAAAGACTTCTATTGCCTGCCAATAAAATCGTCGAAGGCAAAATGGGTGTTTCAACGCAACTCATACGTTTGTTCAGTGTATATGCGGTTTATGGCCTTCAAGTCGTTGAGATATGTTTGTTCTCTGCTTCGGAACCCGAATAAACTCAGGTCTTTGTTGTCTGTTGTTCACCTCTTTCTCGAATGATGAGAATTGCCATCGACTGACTACGTTTTGGGGTCGTTCTCATAGGCCAATGTGGAACACAAAGATCGTTTCTATGATGATTTTGGTGCTTTGAACGAAGAAGACGCTGAAGCATTAGGTGTTCCCAACAAGAAAGATCCAAAAGCTGGAAAACCTGCGGACTTTAGGGCCCTCTTCAGCGGAAACAACGATGATCATTTCCGCATTGGACTGAAATTTACAAGGTTTATACAAGTCATCTGCATTTTATCCCTTCTTTCAGACTGGATGGTTTATCTTGCTTTGTAATTTTCGGAATTTCGAACCTAATGGTTTGGATTAAAGCTTTTGCATAGTTGTGCTTATTTATCTATTTTTTGATTGCAGGAAAGGCATCAAGCTATATAGTGAGTTTTATTCTTCTGACGTAATTATAGCGTCTCCTGTTGGGCTTGTTACGGTTAGACCCTTGAACCGTAACTCCTATAATGAGTATTTCTACTATTTCGTTTTAGTTGGTCAACTGAGTGCCAATTTTTTTGATGTTGTATTCTTGTTCCAAATCTCTTTTCAAGAACTTTCTTAGATTTGATTACTTATCACAGTTGATCTTCCTGCTGCTTTTACTTGGACTTTCCTGCATGAAATTCATCATGCAGGAAGGTTCACTGCTAGGAACTGATTATGAAGACTGCTTATAACGATAAGATACAACGATGGCTGTCATAACTAATATCTCTTGAGCCGTCTATTCTCTAATCTTCGCTTTGATAACGCAGAGAATTGGAGAGGCAGAGTCTGAGAAGGCGAAGGAGATTGACTTTTTGTCATCCATAGAGGTGAGATTTGGAGTACATGTTGGAGGTTTTTCCCCAACAGATAGTGCTGGTCCGAGAGATAAACGGAATGACTAATATTATGGATCTTTCTCATGGACCAAATTATTAAATAAGGACGTAGTCCTTGTCGTTCACTTTATCACGAATGTGAGAGTTTTTCCTTTAATGAGGGCTAAGGTTGATCTTTGATCACAAGTATTGAAACGTTTGACTTGTGTTCTTGATTTCAGATTGCAGTCGTCGATTTTGCGGACATCATATTAATGCAGGTTTGTCTTATAATATGATCCTGAAAGATCCACTCTAGAAGTCATTGCTTTGATGTACTGGGAGCAAATTGTTATCTTTGCACAAAAGTTTCCAGGGTTATACTCTCAGCAGGTTGAGTTTTAGTCTGAGAAGTCAAGGATGGAATTTTGTATCCGTGTCTTGAAGCACCAATAATCCTACTAATCATTACGTTTTCTACAAGCAGAACTGGGCACATGTGGCGACTGTGTTTGAGCATCTCAATAAAATACCAGCACAACAGCATGGAACAGATTTCATGAGGATCCGAGAGTGGTGTGTGTCATCATACGAAGAACCTTTGGTGTTTCATTAACCGCAATCTATTATACCAAACTGTTTAGATGAGTTGTCTGTGATTCGAGCAGTAAGCGACATAAAACCTAAGAATACGTTCTTGACACCGGTAAGAAACAGCAGTTTGTCAATATCTTACGATTGATATTTGCACTGTCTTCGTGTTTGAGTTCAGGTTCTTGAATGGCCATGGTCGTCACTACCGTCAATCGATAATTCTCAGCGCTTTCTCAGATGCAGGTCCGTTCAACTCGATGAGACGAAGTTATGTGAGCTTAGTTGATAGTTTTCACTGGATGTTGTTGTCTCTGATCTTCTCGACAACTCGTTCTGGCCTTGTGTCTTCTCCGCCTTGAAGTTTGTATCCGATGTCGTCTTATGTGGTGCATAGTCTCCAATCAATCACAAAAACTTCCTGAACGAAGCGTTTTGTACGTAATGATGATGCTTGAAGTTTGTAGATATTCAGTCGGAGGGTTCATTCGTCCCACTTGAACGGATGATGGTTAGCTACATCGATTTTTTCTTCTCAATGCAAGCAATTGAGCAAATTCTTTCAGTCGAGAGCCTGTGCTTCTGTTTTAAATCGAAAAGAGAAACCCAGACATTTCAGCAGTGTGTATGAATATGCCCTTCGATTTGCTTTGAGCAGACAGTCTGCTCAGAATTTTTGCAATTGATGACCAATTTAACAAGATGACTGGCTTCTTGTACGAACCATATAAACCAGGTATGAAGGCGATCACTAACCTCAAGCTCTGGTTTTTCAGGTGTGAACGCACTTTTCCACCGCACTTGTGTCAACCATGCCGGAAAGGTACGAATTGTAACTCTTAATATTTTGCTGTGGATATCTTACTACCATCTGGTAGTAAGATATCGACTGTCTTTTCATATGCAATTTTAGTCATTCAAAGGAGTGGAGTACACACAATATCCATTAAGTGGAGGCACTTGAAACATACTTGGAAGTTCTAAACATTGGTGTAAAACCCAAAGACGATGCTGTTTTGAGGCCACTACATTATGTGAAATGGTTCCATGATGTGTTGTTACATTTCGGCTTGTACCGTTTTCAACACTGTGCATGAGGTCTTGCTTAGTGAAAGTTTTTTCATACATCAACATTGACCATGCTTCACGAGTACGCGTAGTTGGGATAGATAGAATTAAAGCTAACTGTGACTCAGTTTTCAGTTCGGGATTTGAATGCTACTTAGTTGTTACAAGTGCAGCAAGCTAGTTGTCGTATCAAGGAAGACACTGATCATACTTTGAACGTAATAACAGTTGAAAGTTCGCTGTCAGTATGAAGGTGTGCTAAGCCGTATAGTTCTCCAAGTGCGCCAAGTAAGTCTGCAAGATGTGATTCATATCGAATTTGTGATTAAGTTGTATTTTTTGATTACCAGCTGTATAAGGGTGTCAAACGATGTCTATGTGCAATCTTTGCTAAGAGGCGAGTTGATGGCTGTGGAGAGAACCGAGGTTGGATACATAGTTGTCTGACCAGTTCTGACTAAGTTGAACACAATTAGCTTTGCCTTCGTGATATTCCATCGAATAATATTCACATAGTGATATTGATCCTCTGAAAAACTCAGACCTGTCTCTCCGTTCGTAATTTACATTCGTCCGGATTACTAAAGCAAAGTCGAACACGTCATGAACAAAATTAGCTTAGCGGAACTGACAGATTCACCTAGTAAAATGCAAATGCACTGGGGCTGATGAACTATTCAATGCCTAGTCTGTCCACCAAGAGCAAGGTTTACGCTTCTCAACAGCCAGCCCTGGACATAGGCAGTAGAGTGTACAGTCCCAAATTACTTCTCGACTCTCATGTTAGTGAGACATCGGGCAGGCTACAAAATGGAGAGACATGATGTTCAGCTCAATGTTTTCTGGTCTTTCAGGCTATGGCCCGACTACAATTATATCTGCTTACATATGTCTGTTGACGACGATTTGAGCAGGTTTATGAAAAGATGGACTGTACTTCGATCGCAAATGTGGACGACTTGCGATTTGAATTTTTTACCACACAGGTAACGAGGGAGAATCGTAGAGTCCACGAGCAAGCTCCAGCGATACGTATAGCATCTTTATGTTTCTTTAGATCGGGACTCCAACTTCTTTCTCATGATTAGGGGATTCAGCTGTAGTTTTAGTCTTGATCTCCCAACTGCAGTTGAACGTTCTCTCAGTTCTTTGGGCACATCTGTCTAAGTGTTGCGGTGTTGCTGCAGGTGTTTCCCCGGATTAAGAACTCTATACAGGTACAGCACTTGAACGAGATCTTTTCACTACCATACCATACCGCTCGCGGAGTTGTGTGCACTTTACAGCAGCTTATGGTCTGCTATTGAATAGAAGGATGAACTATGTTTGAATCTTTGCATTCTTAACCAACGGGTGTGTTTGAAATGGCAGGGGGGAACCTTACTTTTTGTGCCGTCGTACTTCGACTTCGTGCGATTAAGGAACTTCCTCAAGTCTCAAACCGCGTCGTTTGCTCTTTTGGGAGAGTAAGTTGTTCTATCATTCACCAGGTTGTCGTGTACACCTATAACCATATCCTGAGGCACATGTTATGATTTTACGTCGTTCCGCACGTGAAACCATGTACGTGTCTGGGACGTACAGGAGTCTCTGACGAGAAAGCTTTGTAGTGAAGCCTGTGCAATTCTTGCTATCGGTCATGGATTGTATAGGATTCTGTTAGACTTCGCTCCACGCTGCCGGCTATGGCAGGTATATCCTAATCAGTAAAGCTTGTACAGTTTACGATCAACTGAATTTGCTCTTCAACGAAAAAGTGCAACCTCTGGTCCTTTCGTGTATGGCTTTTACTCAGGGTTAAGTTGTCATCCGTTTCAGATGCTGGCCTGTAGGACCCAGATATTGGCATTGAGTGCAATGCTTGATTGAATGTTAGTTTAGACGATTGCTTTATTTTGAAGAAACACAACGACGGTGCTCAATCGCATGACTGCTATGATACAGGTATACCAAACAAAGTGATATCTCACGCGCCCGATCGTGGTTCTATCACGGGGAGCGCAAAATTCTTCTATACACTGAGCGTGCTCATTTCTTCCATCGTTACAAGGTTTGTTTAGTTACGGAATTGTTTTTGTCCAGTAAACATAATTTTTAATTGGAAAGTATTGACTACCTACCTGAGATATTATAGTTTTAATAAAGTCGTGTTCGATGACTTCCTTCGCAGATTCGTGGAATTAAAGACATAATCTTTTACTCGCTTCCCGAGCACGCAAACTACTATGTTGAGGTATGGAGCTTTTCCGAACTGGTGATATGCAGATGTCTGCTGATTACGTGCGATCAGTAGCCTGATTATCGAAAATAGTCACTCTGATAGCTCTAGCATAAATCGACAAACAAACATATGAGGTCGAGCTAAAGCTAAAGCCTCCAGTAAACATTGGAATTTGAGCCGGTTTCTTCAAGATGCCCAGAAGAACACGTGACTAAATGTTTTGTTTCGTGTCACAGTTATTGAATCTGCTGGAGGGAAACGAAGCTCCGTCATGCACTGTCATATTTTCACGTTTCGATAATCTTCAGGTTTGTTTTTACACTTTGTCTGCTAATTATGAAATTAGCACGTGGAGGTCATGTTTCATTCTCTTTGGAGGGGCTAGAAAATCTTGCGATTTTCCCATTCTTACGAAAATCTCGAAAGCTCAAGTTTGTGCAAGTTTTGAGCTGACTTTGTGGAAAGTAGTCCTCAGTTAAGAATTGAATTTCCTGTTTGTTGTCTGCAGTTGGAGCGTGTCGTTGGGACTTCACGAACCAAAAAAATGCTTTCATCCCCCAATCGGCTTTTCATGTTCATGTAGAGTGTGTCATTGTTCAACCAACCAAGAAGCTCTACAGGGTTAAATTTGTAAAGAATGAGGGATCTCAAGCTCATTGGACAAAGATTGTACTCCTTCACATAGGATAGGAGATCCGAAATAGGAATAGTCGAAATCAAGTGACTCATAGAAGCAGATGTATCTTTTACATCTTCATATTTCACGTTAAACATAACTTTGTTGTACGTTTCTGCTGAACGTTTTCTGTACATTTACGCACAATCAATCAAGATTGAAACTTCGAGGTTAACAACGTTCGCTTGCGTGTAATCATCTTCACTCAAATTAGCAAACTGCATCGATGGGAATTGATCACTCCTCACAATACTCTGGTCATTTTTGTCAATTATTGCTTGGGCGTATGGTGTCACACCTATTTGTCGAAGATAAGAAGTTGCTCATTATCTGATACACGATTTACTTGATACGACTTTATTTCAATGTTCACGCTGATATCTAGGAACGGCCATTCATGGCTACAGTGAACTACAGTAGAAATCATTCAAAATTGCCCACCTCAGGCCATTAAAAGCCAAGCCAAAAGTTTTGAAGAAAAGTAGAGGGCTGAATAATTTTAAGGGTCTCAAACTTCACAAAAGACCCAATTATCCACCAGGACGGATGATCTTGTCAATGTTTACCAGATTAGTCAAGGAATTTCCAGAGAAACCTATTATCGCTGTAGGGAGGTCGACGTTAATGACTTGGGCGTGAATTTAATCCGGATACAGACAGGGAGCCGTAAATAGACGCGCCGACGGATTCTAATCTAGACAGTACGAACTCCTACCGCCTATTAATCTATCCAAGTTGAGAAAATGAAAGCTTGTTTTGAGGAGATATATCTTCTAATGCAGAAAAGATAAGATATAGTAAACAATAGTCTTGATATGTGGAAAACCTAATTTTGAAGTTAGCAGTTAGATTACAATCATGAGAAGTTTTGAAATGTCCTTTTTGTTATTCGAGAAGTGTAGAAGATGGATTGTGATGTATTTGATTCTTCATCCTTGAAAATTTTCCGAAATCTGCTTTGCTGGCAACGTAGTGCAGGTCTGCAGAAAAGGCAGCATACCTGTTTCTGGTGGAGAGATTGATGATGCGGTGAGCTTTGAACTGGTGAACAGCCTGTCATCAATTGAGCAGGTGATTTCTGTTTGCACGTTCATTCATTGTGAGTTTGCGAATTCAACAAAATCAGTGGGTCCTCCATGGACATCCGGAAAGTCAAAAGAAGAAAATGTGGTGAAGATTCCAGAAAGGTTTGTAATTTCCACTATAGCACCGATGGACTGCTTACTTCAGTACATTGGAGGAAGTGGGCAATCAACGCGTATTGTTCAGCTACATTTACTCTTCTTACTGCAGCTGTTCATTGACACTGATTTGACTGTAGACAAATGCAGGCAGCTGAGAAAATGGAAAATGGGACATCCGCGTTTTAGGACAGGGTCGTGTCTCTTGTTGTGACTACAAAATTTAGCGGAAGACAACACCGAAAGACACTGCACGTAAAAGTCGTGACTTCATTCTGGCAATTGCAAAGGCATCTAGATTGGAGCAGGGAAGAATTTGTGCAACAGAATCTTCTGATTCCAATTGTCTTTCCCATGAATTGAGAGTTTTACAGAGTTGCATTGTCATGGTAGATGGCATGATCCAGTAAAATATGATCGGATGCCAAGTTCTATGCTAAATGCTTTGCGGTTGAACGCAAGTGAAAATTTCAACGAGCATATCCAGACAAAAGCTTACGGAAACAATCGGAAATGAAGAAAGGGAGAGTTTTGTGACTGGGCCTTTTGGACTATTTGGCTGGTCCAGTGAACAAACTGACACTGGGCGTGGTACCAATCATATGGAAAATGCAGCGATCATATTCAGGTGGTTTAACATAGTGTAAATGGTTAGGAGTTGCATAACATCAGAACCAAGTAAGTAGTTTTCTTTGCACAACATCGCTTCAACTTTTCAACTTAGTTCAACTTTTCTCCAATGGGCATCCATTGCGGTGAAGAGTCTGAAGGAAGAATGAGGGGCTAAAATAGTCATCTGAGGTCACGGTTGGCTGGTTGCGTTTGCAAAAAGCAAACAGATTCGGATCTACTCTTTAATGAAAGCAATGTCATGTGCATTGTCATTGTTAGGTCCCACAAAAAATTATCAAAAGTGTCCAGCCTAGCATCTTCACTGTCTTCAGCGGAGTGAACTGGCGTAAGTTCAGTACAAGCCGGGAGTGAAATTAGTATGCTTAATAATTTCCAGTTGAGGATGGACATATTTTAAGATATCAAACAATTTGTGGAGCACTGAAGATCAAACAATATTGTTGTGAGTTTTCTAGAAGTCGTTGCATTAAGATTTTTCCTTATGATTATGTAAGATAAAGCTTGGGTCATTAGGGTGAATGCAATATATTTTTCACGTCTTGTGTAGCAAAAGGTTTCCTATTACTCCATAGATTGAGAATTCAGGGGTCCATGTGAATACTATAGTTAACTACCAAGTGCAACATTTCAAAAACGTTCTTTTACATGTTAACCATCGGATACTATGTGGAAGCAAAGTAAGTTATCCAAATGTTTTGGTTGTACCAACGGTGAAATCACACAACAAAGTAACCACAGTACATGGCAAATAACCAGATCATGCTGTTTCTGTCGTCTTCTGTACCAAGCGAGAAGCAAGCAAGAGTGTTCTTAGCACGATCAAAATTCGATAACGATTTCATGTTTGTGGTCTAAAGACCTCCAAACTATGCATGCATTCACATACTTGACAGCTGGGGTAGAAGAACAATCATGCAAGCAGTTGATGACCTCGAGTACTGGTATCCTCTGTACACAATTCTCCGATATGATAGGTAGTAAAATCCCAAAAAGCTTATCAGTTTTTTCTGAACCTACAAGTTATTTACAATTATGTAGACAACTGTTCTGGGTCAGAAGTAAGAAAAAACGTAACATGCTTATTACAGCTGACTACGCATGTGCCACTCAGCTGTCAGAATGCGTCCACTTGCTCGAACAGATCGAACATCCCAGACAAATGGATTAACAAATAAGAAAATTGTAATTGAAATTGTCAATGTGACGTCATCGAATATACCATCACACTAAACACCATCATTCACGTTTCCTCTCCGCTTGCACAACAAAGTCAAGATCTACTCTGACCTTCTAACACCATGTTCCAATCACAGAGTATGAAAGAACACGATTTTTGTGTTCGAATGTTGTCATTACCTTGATCGCTCACACGATTCAGTGACAAGATCTGATTGAAGAGGATGCATGCTTTTTCCCGCGCTACCCATCGTAGTGTCTGTCTTCCCGTTGGTCTTGATGCAGCTAGATTCGCAGTCTCCCAGTACAAGTGAACATCCAGTTTTTCCACAACTCAGAGTTCGTCTCATCTGAGAAATCTGCAATATCATGCATTCTATGACATTTTGCTTTCACATCTCGCCATCTTTGCTAATAACTTGATTTCAGATACTCCTGCATAGCGATCATCTTGTCCACTCAGTTCGGTCACTAGTGCACATCAAACCCAATAGACGTGAAGTGTTTTTGCCACCCGGTCTACGATTTAGCTTGGAACCAGAATCCTGGTTTTCCGTGTTAATTTTGATTCCCATCACTTGTCCCGAGCTCAAGCAGACTCCTGCTTCCACTTTGCACAATCTTCCTCTGTTCGTGGTCTGCGTATCTTCAGATCTCGGAGTGATATTTGTGCCGCTACTTGTGCACAGTGCAAGAAGTCTCATGCCCAGTGCACACGAGTTGTGACACTACTACAACGGGAAGATCAGTTTTCTGGAGAGCTGGGCTTTCGGATCGAGGGGAGGGCCTCCTGTAACCCGGTTTCATTTCGCCTCTGTGAGAGTGGAGGAGAGAATGGAAGGTGCAGGTGCGTCCATGGTCAGTCACGCTGCTGAACTTGCGACACGGGAGATGGAGTCCGCACACGAGGAACCGGAGCTTCCCTCCGCCATCCAGGACCTTGTACGGCGTCTGGAAGGACAAGGCGAGCCTATGACGCGGCTTCCCAATTTAAGCGGACCAGAATTTCTGGACTTCTTTCCGGAGGGTGCATCGACAATCATAGGGTGGCGAAGCCAAGTGCGTCTTCGAGTGCTGGAGGCAATCGGCAGCTGCAACACCTTTGAGATTCTGGACGTGCATGATATTTGTGGGGGAAATATTATGAGGTTGACGGCAAGCGAGTGGGAGCTAGTTTTCAGAGGTTTCAGGTCTAGCACCATTCTACAACAGATACGCCTTGGTCCTTCGCTATGGGATTTAGAAGCTAACTGGGAGAGCTTGTGTTTACAGCTGGGGAGAATTCTGAATTCCTCTAGCGTAAAAGAATTGAAAGTAGTCCGTCGCAGAATCAGTGTCAGATGTTTCTTGAATCTCGCCTCCGGACTGCAAGGACATTCCGATTCTAAACTCCAGTCTTTAGATTTATATGACGCGTGGGAGGACTCGAGTGCGATGAAGCATGTGGCTGACATGATCAATAGTGCTCCACTATTAGAAAAGTTGCTTTTAGGCGACTCTTTTAACGAAAACGACATGGAGGACGAGACCGTTGAAATCCTGTCCCAGGCGTTGATCCAGAGCTCGTCCCTGAAAGAATTGGAGTTAGATGGGGTGAAGTGGGGACCGGCCTTGTTGCAGAAAGCATTGGCCGGAGACGATCGCAACCGATCTATTGAACGTGTTCGGCTCTTTGGTATGGGTAGAATCGGAGACTGTTTAAGGGAACTTCTTATTTCCAATCCATCATTGAAGATAGTGGAGTTGCGCTCGTTGCGGATGCGTACTGAGGAATGGCACCAGCTCGGCGAAGTCATACGTGACAATGCTATAGAGACAACTATATTTGTTATGTTTGGCTTCGAATACGATAACCGGGAGTCAATAGAAGCTCTTGTTCGTTCTGCTAGGTCCGATGTCAAGGACCCCACAGTGGAGCTTGAACTCCATACTAGGAGTGAAGATCAAGTGATGTACTCCAAAAAATATAAAAATACGGAGTATTCATTAAACCTATTAGGTAGGGTACTGCGCGGGGAAATCAGATCTCTAAAATCTCTGAGTATATTGACGCCTTCTAAAAAAATTATCATTTTCAGTATCCTCCCGATGAATGGGAAAACCGGAGAAACTTCAGTCCTGAGGAGACTGGAATTATCTGTTCGAAGCGAAGATCTTTCGAAGGAAGTATGGGAGGACCTGCTTTGGTGCATGCGAGGGAACCACCTCACTCACTTGGATTTGTCTGACTCCGAACTCGACGAGGAGTCGTTTAGGGACCTGATGGGGGTCCTCCAAGTGAACTTGGCCCTCCAGGAAATCGACTTCTCACGAACATCGTGGGCAACGGACGGAAAGGCGGCGCAGATTCAAGAGACCCTGAAGCAGAACCAGGAGCGGGCCGTCTACATGTCCGTGTTCCGAGAAGCCAACTTAACATTTGGAGATGCAAAAGCTGGTCGACTCTTCTTATGCGGCTCTCCTAGAGCAGGTAAGATGCGCCATAAATTCTCTATTTTTTACTCAATGTACGCCAACTTTAACTTTTCTAAAACTAAGATTTACACAACAACTTGCTATTTGGATCTATATATAATGATGTGTGTATATAAATAGTAACAGAAATAAAAAAAAAAACAAATGTGTAAATCATTAATCATATTATATAACTACAATTGTTTAGGTGATTTTTACATTTTTCAATCAAATTTATCTTCACATTTTAAGATAATATCATGTCATATTGTATCTCAAGAATATCAATTTAAAGCATATGTGAAGATATAGATCATAACAAGTTGTGTATTTCGTGATTTTTTTTCCTAACGTGCAGGAAAAACTCAACTGCGTAAAACCCTGATGAAGATAAATCATAGCTGGCTACACAAAGGCAGTCTATTCAATAAATGGGGCGTATTGTGGAGGACCAAGGGCATTGAAGTGGAGTTTTTGGAAAACAATGACAAAATGCAAATCTCAGTTTGGGATCTTGCAGGTCAATGGATTTTTCGTACCCTTCAAGATGTGCTCTTTCCTCAAACCAACAATTTTTGTGTTTTTCTTTTTGTGTATAGTCCCTTCTGTGAGGAAACATCTTCAAACAAACCAGACTCTTGTTTCAGAGATGAGTTGGAAGATTGGTTGAGTTTCATCACATCTAGCATTAAGGTCACAGGACGTGATCTTCCCCAAGTTTTTATTGTCATTTCACACAAGGATAAAGCCAAATACAGCTCTTTGAGTTGGGCTCAATCCATAGTTGAAAAACTCACCCAAAGATTCGCAAATTTTGTGGATCTCCGCCCTGTTCAAGAGTGTTTTTATGTAAATGCTCGAAAAAAAAAGCAAATTATTCCTCTCAACAATCACATTTTTGAGAATTTTAACAAGTTGTTGAGAGAAAAATCTCCACATGTTCCCCATTTGTGTTCCCAACTCACCTCCCTCTTAGTTACACAAACCAAGAAGAACAAAATTTCTACTCTGTGGCCATCCAAAGAGTTTCATGATTTTTGTGCTCCTAGCTTGGCACAATTTATTCCATCATCTTCTATTCACTTTGTTGATCATTCAAGGATAATGGAGTCTATCATATCCTATTTGAATGATGTTAGATCCATCATATACATTCCCAACCTTAACTACATCATTGTAGAACCCAACTGGCTCACTAATACCTTCTTGGGTGAGCTCATAGCTATGGGTCAAGATTTTCAAGCTCAAGAGTCAGAGTCTTCTAAGAGAAGGAGCTCATACGCAAGCAAGGACGGATTTGTGAGTGAAAGTGTCTTTGCTCGGTTGATAGAAGAGTTTCTCGGAAACCGACCACGTGGACAGAGAGGTGTAGACAGAGAGCAGCTTGAAACCATCCTTGTCAATTTAGATTTGTGTTTCAAGCTTGAAGATAGTTCTCAGTATTTCATTCCTTCCTTCATCCCTGAGCATGCAAGCAAGGAAGAACAGAAGCATCAAGAAGGGGCGCATGTGGAGTCAATGTATTGGGAAAATAGAAGTGAGACGTCACAGTTTGTCGGCATTCGAATTCAATGCCAAGATGGAAGAACAATGTCCCTCACTGCTGCGTTTTTTCCACGCTACCAGGTGAGGTTCGATCATGATTTTATAAACATATGGAAATCATTTTATGTGTCAAGTTTTGATTGTAATTTGCGTATGATGAATTGAATGTTTCTTTTTCATTAATTTTAACACATTATTCAAATGTTCAACTCAACATTTACCAAGTTTTCTATCATTGTAGATGTTCATGAGACGCAAGTTGATATCCGAGATGAGTGTTTATGAGGAGAATGTGACCTACTCTCGAAATTACCTGCGACTTTTCCTTGACGGGCATCAGATATATATCGAGCACGTTCAGAGTGAAAAGTCCCACAAATACGTAGATATTCTGATGTTATGCTCGAGGCATAAGTCAAGGCAGGCGGCTATTACGTATGTGAGGAAGCATATTGTCAAGGAGTTGATATCATTTTGTGCATCACCGAAAGGCTGTCCCGGGGTGGCATTAGTGCTCGGTGTGATCCAAACTTTTTGTGTGGAGATGCTGATTCCAAGTCATCTCAGAGGAGCCATTTTTATCGAGAAGCTGAAATCGGACTTCATTCGTAGCATCAATGACAAACTTGAGGAAATGTCGTTGCAAAGGTCACACTTGCTGGAGAAGGAAGAGTTGTTACACTATGAGCAGTGTTGGCCTCCGATTGGAAGGAACTCCGGCGGGATATCCGAAGGAGCAAGGGATTTGTTGTGGGAGAGCGATGTGGAAGCAGTTGTGAATGAGAGTCAAGGATGTGGTAGGTTATTTCGTCTAATATTTCATCATTGTTTGACACGATTGCAATCTCGTACATCAAGATCCACGCCGGCAACATTGTGATCTCACAGCAGCAACAAGAAATGTTAATATTGCTCTTTGATATTGTCGCAGGTCTGGACATCCGCCCCACCACTGATGAGGCGGGCCGGATGTTAGAAGAGGTTGATCCGCTGAGCATCATCACACGAAGCAATTGATTCATTCTGAAAGATTATGTCGTCATGCACATTCAAGATCAGGGATCCTGGGTTCGTGACTTGTACAATGACCCCTCTTACACTAAAAAACAGAGAACTTTGAAAGCAATCATCATCTTTGTCATTTCTATTGTTGCTAATATATTGCAGGTACAAGCCAAGCGTGATTCAAATAACAACGCAAGGGAGTTGGAAGCATCCCCTTTCATGCTCGCGGATCTTGTCAAGATGCATCCCGCCGCATTCATCTAAGATGTGTTGGATACATATCTCTCGAAACATTGGTCTCAACAGCAGATCAATGACGTGGAGAAAGAACATCAACATTTGCCTGCGGTATACGATCATGAGCCACACGTCACGAAGGCATTTGATCAGCATGACAAAAACACTTTTTTAACAATGTGTGAAACGTTGTCAATTGCAGATCCAGTGATCTACGCTAGTTTTGTGATGGATTGGCAAAAGCGTTTTCCAACACGACGGTTGTTGAAAGCATTTTTTTGATGTTCAAGTTGGGAAGAAACAACTCTCGCACAAGCTTGACCAGCTTGGCGCTGACCGGTATCATGCACGCAAAGCAATTTGAGCTCTTAAAGGCTCTTTTCAAACGTCCAAACGCTGCAAACGATGGCGGCAACCATTGAAATTCACTTTCTAACATTAAAATACACAATGCCAATTTTGCCAAAATTACCAAAAGAAAGTGCCAAAATTAAATTAATTTTGGCAAACTTAGCATTGGCCACAAACTATGAGACCTGCCATAACTTCAAAATTAATAATCTGACTGCATGAACCAAACACAATTACATCTGGATGTTTTTGTGCCAGCAGAGTACAACTGAAAAGTGAAATCAATTTAACTTTGAAGACGTTCCAGGTCTCTACCTAGAGCGTTGTAATGACAGATAAATACCAAAAAAGAGCATAATGATAAAGATCTGATCCCACGAGGACAGAAACAACACAAAGAATACAAATTGTCTCGTTCTTAACAGTCTATTGAGGAGTTTGAATTCTCAGGCTACTGTCACTCCCAGAAATACTGCAGGTGTTCGACTCGGAGATACTCGGAGGACACGCAATGCAGCGTAATACACACAAACGCACCTGCAAGTAAATGCAAAACTCAGAGGTCAATTAGGACCTCAACTTAAGATTCAGGGGGGAAATTTCCCAAGGAGTACACTCAGAGGACCTGTAGCTAGCAGCCAATTACGAATTTGCTTAAATCCTGTCACTAGCCAAACGCTATTTCAGAACATTCGAATTGGGGCTCCTACTTCAGATGCCGTACCTTCGACAAACCGAAGTCACTCTTACGCGGTGAACAACACACTCAACTCACAAAATGCGTAGAGAATACAGAAGTCCTAACTTAGAAACTAAATTGAGAAAAGACCCCCAAGGCCAACGCCTTGGACTACATTATTCCTAACTACCAAAAACTGTCATCTGCTGCAGTGCGAGCACCGAACAGATCCTAAGCCTTTGGAGTCGGCAATTGCCGCTCCCTCTAACCTCCGCTCTAAACCTAATCTTTTCAAAATGTTTACTAATTCTACCTCTAACTTCGCTACCACGTCGCGCGATCTTGTAAAATACGATTCTAGCTTCTTGGACAACCGACGGTGCCTTCGTCCGCTCCTCTCGATCAATTCGACTGCACGATGTTCAATCTCGCGTATCCGAAGCCCGTTGTGAGATTCAATCTGCCACAACACGTACTGTGCAAACATCCCTCCACTCGTGCAGTTAAGGCTTCACGCGTCTCATCTGATAACTGCCGATTCTTTCCTTTGGCCTCCGTCAATTTTGCTTCCACCTCGCATAACTGCTCTTCAGCCTGCGATCGTTGCGTCCTCAACTCGCCACACTGCGTCTCTAGTTTCAAAATTAACTCCACATCCGCAATCCGCGCAACTTTGTACTCGGATAGCTTCTTCGCCTTTACCGCCAACTCGGTTTGATACTCTCGCTTCGTTTCCTCCGCGGCATCCAGCAACTCATCTACCTTTAATGACTCAGCGTCGAACGCGGTTCTACAGGCTTTCAATCTCTTCAGTAGGTCCACGCTGGCGCACTTAGCTCTCTCCACATCCTCATGAAGACTGTCACCGGGTTGCTCCGCCTTCCGTTGCTTCTCAACTTCCTCAGATAGCTTCCTCTGAAGTGCCTGGTACTTCGCTTTCGTCGGCTGACTTCTTTGTTCCTTAGCGGCGACCTCAACTGCCAGTTCTCTCTTAATTCGCGTTTGATTGCGCATTATCTCCACATAGGATTCACTAGGATTGTCCTCTGCGTACTTCTCTCGCTTCCGGTCGAGGTACTTGAGCAACGGTAGTACCTACACACTCAACACGTCGACGGCACCCAAGACTTGCGACTGTGTCTCCTCTGCTCAGGTTTCCTCACTCTTCTCCAATATGATTGTGTCCGTGGAGGTCCGAGGTTGAGGTCACCTTCTGTGATTCACTCTCGGCTGCTGCCACGTCATCCACGGCCTCTGCCGCGACTTCCTCTAACGCCACCGGGTCCTCCTCAGCCTCCGAGGACACCGTTAAGACCTCAGCGGCCTGGTCCCGAGGTTCCTCCCACCGAGTTTTCTCCACAGGAACATCTCTCCTCTTCAAGGGAACATCCTCAAACAAGATGGCTTTCCCTTTATCTCTCCTTGAAGCCTGCGACCTTTCGACAGAAGTCGATCGGTCTTCTACAGAGCATGGCTTCTTCCTTATCAACTCTTCCTTTTCCCTGGCCGCTTTCTCCACTTGCCTTGCTTCTTGACTAGGACAGTCCTTCATCACTGTTCTCCTACTCTCGGGGCTGCTATCTTTGTCTAGGACCAACCTCCTTGGCCTTCATCTTCGATCGAGCCCTAAAATTGGGTGTTCACATCGCAATGAGGGCGGTGCGCTGTAACCGCTCCTCTTCTATTGCAGCCTCGTCGATTCGACGCTTCTTTCTCGGCTGTGAGTCCTGCCGACCTCGAGGTCGCTTCCTCCTTTGCTGAGGAGAGCTCCGTGGTTCGCCCTCCAGGTCCGAATTGACCTCGTTGGCTAACACTACCTCCTCTCCTTCCTGCTTGACATTCAGCATCGGAAACGCACTGCTCTCTTCAGCAGTCAATAAGTTTATGCCCTTATAGAAATTGATAAAAAAACAGGGACAAGTAACTAGGTGACCTTCATGCGAGTAGCCCAATGTGCTGTCGGGTTACAGTCCAGAAAATCCGCGCCCAGTGAATATGATCTCCGCGCAAAGCTCTCTCAATGAATCCCACCTGCCAAGTCTTCATGTAAGTGGGTCGCTGCGGCTGAAGGATTTGCATCAAAGTCATCGCGATGTTCCGCCGCATTCGATCTAGATACCATACTGTGCGGTATTGCAACCTCCGGGCTGACTCTCATTAAGGTTTACCTCAGATGGCTTTTGGGTAGCTCATCATGACTATTGAGGAGTTTGAATTCTTAGGCTACTGTCACTTCCAGAAATACTGCAGGTGTTTGACTCGGAGGTCACTGAGAGGACACGCAATGTAGCATAACACACACACATGAAATTATCAATTGCAACAACACAAAGGCCGATCGCAATCTTGTCTTAGTATTCAGGGGGAAAATTCCCAACGAGTACGCTTAGGGGGTCATGCACACAGCTACCAATTACAAATTTGCTTAAATCTTGATTCTAGCCAATTGCTCTTCAGAACATTCAAATTGGGGCTACTACTTCGGATGCAGTATCTTCGACAAACCGAAAAACCTCTCTCACGCAGTGACCAACACATTCAACTCACAAACGCACGGAGAATATAGAGTTCAAAACTGAGAAAACTGAATTGAGAAAAGATCCCCAATGCCAATGCCTTCGACTACTATATTCCTAACTACCAAAACTGTCACCTGCTCCGATGCGAGCTCCGAACAGATCCTACACCTGCGGAGTTGGCAGTTGCCGCTCCCTCTAACTTCCGCTCTAAACCTAATCTTTTCAAAACGCCTACTAGCTCTAACTCCATATTTGCTACCGCGTCCCGCGATCTCGAGAGGAACACGTTGAGCTTCTTGGCTTAACGGCGATGCCTTCGACCGCTCTTGGATATCAATTCCGCCGCACAATGCTCGAGTTTTCGTAACCAAAGACAGTTGTGCTTCTCGATCTGCCATAAAGCATATCCGCATAAACACCAATTCATCCTCGCAGTTAAGACATCACGCGTCTGTTTGGCCGATTCTTCCTCTCAGCCTCCGTCAATCTCGTCTCTATCTTGCATAACTGCTCCTCAGCTTGCGACCATTGCGTACTCAGCTCGCCGCACCAAGCCTCTAGCTTCTCTATTAACTCCGAATCCGAGATTCGCGCAGCCTCGTACTTGGCCAACTTCTTTGCCCTCACAGCCAACTCGGTCTCGTACTCTTGCTCCTTCTTCTCCGTTGTTGCCGTCAGCTCATCCATCCTGAATGACTCAACGTCATAAGGAGTCTGGCACGCCTCCAAGCTCTTCAGAAGATCCACGGTTGCGCACTTGGCCCTCTCCATGTCCTCACGAAGACCCTCGCAGACCTTCTCCAAATACCTTTGTTTCTCAACTTCCTCATCTAGCCTCTTCTGAAGTGCCTGGTACCTCGATTCCGTCGGCTGACTCTTGCGTTCCTTCGCGGCGACCTCAACAGCCGCTCATATCTTGGTCCGCGTCCGGATACGTACTATCTCCACATAAGACTATGGTGCTTGCTTCCGCATACTTCTCCCGCTTCCAGTCAAGGTACTGTAGCAACAGAAGTATCTGCACACATACCATATCAACGGCAGTGAGGGATTGCGACTGTGCCTCTTCCGCTGAAGGTTCCTCACCCGCCTCCAGTATGACTATTCCGATGGAAGTGTAATAACAGATGGAGCATAATGGTAAAGATTCGATCCCACGATGACAAAAAAAACATCAAAGAACCAAGTAGTGTCACGAATTGACATTCTATTGAAGAGTTTTACTTCTCAGTCACATGTCACTCCTAAAAGACACTGCTCGATTTCAGCCCAAGGCCCAAAGAGCAGAGTATAATCACACTCACAACCTGAAACTTCTCCAATCGACACCTGTGGGAATCGCCTTCGACCCCACACTCAGATTTCAAGGGGAAAAACTTCCCAGAATTGCATACATCCGACTCACTGACCCGAATACCTAGACCCGAATTTGCTTAAATCCCGAAGAGCCCCCGGCTACTCAAAATATTCAGGCTGGACACTCACACGCCCGATGCGGTAACTTCGTCAAAAAGTAGCGCACTGTGCTCGATGTCTGGATCACACACCAGCACACAGACACACAGTGGATACAGGTTCACAGTCAAGACAAGCCAATTGACAAAAAAGCCCCCCCAAAGGCAGAGCCTTGGGCCTCTTTATTCCTAACTAACACTCCAAGATGTCACCCGCTGTGATGCAAGCTCCCAACAGGCACGACGCCATCCGACCCGGCAATTACAACACCCGTTGAGATCCTATCTACTCCTATCCTACTCAAAACGGCTGACAGTTCCAATTCCAAGTCTCCTGCGTCTACTCCAAACCGAAGATGAACAAATTGAGCTTCATATCTAACTGCAAATGCCCTGCTACTCCGCTGGCTGTCAATTCCTTCACTTGATGCTCCGGCTTCACCACGCGCTTGAATTTTCTCTCAAATCCCTTCAAGTCCAAAGTTTGAAGTTTCTCTCCGAAGTCAGAAGGTTCATACAAACTCAAATTCAAAGCTCTGAATTAATTACTTCTTCAAACAAACTCCGTTGAGGCTAAAATTTTGCACCCATGTGCGCTCGGCTGAGACTAACAATCCCATTAAATTTCAGCTCCAGCTGACACTCCAACGCAAAGCTATGGCTTCTGCAAGATTCATGCTCCAAGGCCGAAAACAGTAAGGCCGAAGTCCGAAGATCCTTCGGCCGAAGGCCCTTCTGCGCCTTCGCCTATCCAAACCAGCCACTTCCGACACTCATAACTCAGTGATACCTTATTTGTTTCAAGAGTTTCTTGGGCTCGTTAGAAACAACGTGCCAAGCTCTATTCATCAAGACCCTAACTAAGTCAAATTGTTACTAATTGAAAAAATTATGAGGTATTTACTATATCAGATCATAACTCATCTAATTCAACTTTACTGCCTACAAGTAAAAACACTAACTTGAAAGAGAGGAAGATAAATGGATTCCACTACTACTAACTGGACTTTTACCATAGAATCCACTATTAATTCTACTTCGTAGTATTCTTGTTCTAAAAGTGTGAAATTACTAGTCTTCTACCTCTCAAACTTCTCATTCCGGAAGAAAAAAAAAAACTAAGCACCACAAGAAGTCCGAGGTGATGCCACCTTCTATGGTCCACACTCAGCTGCTCCTACGTCCTCACGGCCTTCAACCGCAACTTCCTCCAAGGCCAGATTGTCCTCCTCAGTGTCTGACGACACTGCCAACACCTCAACGGTTCTTTCCCGAGAAGTCTTCATCCTTATATCCGGCGAAGGAACCTCAACCTGCCTCTGGGTACTTCCTCAGTCAAAACCGCTTTCCCCTTGTCTTTCCATGAAGCCCGGCTTGGCTTTACAGGTGTCAACCTTACCTCCGTACTCCGAGGTTTCTTCCCCGCCGGTACTTCCTTCTCTTTGATTGTAATTGCCACTGGTCCCTCTTCTTGAGTGGGCCATGCTCTCGATGCAACACCTCTACACTTTGTGCTGCTATCATATTCCAGTACCAAACTCATGGCCTTCATCTTTGATCTGGCCCGAAAGTCCGGCGATCGCATTTCGACGGGAGCTGCCCGTTGTAAATGTTCTTCTGCTACGACGGCCTCATCAATCCTCCTTCTCTTCCTCGGCTATGAGTCTTGTCGGCCTCTCGGCCGCTTTCTCCTCTGCTAGGGTGAATTACGTGATTCGGCCTCAAGATCCGAGTCGACCTCGTTAGCAACCACCACCTCTTCTACTTCCTGTGTCAACTCTCGCAATGGAAAGTCTCTACTCTCTGCGATAGTCAGAACTCCCATACCTTGGTAGAAATTGATCAAGGATGGAGACAAGTAACAGACGGACCCTCTTGGAATCAGCCCAATGTGTTGCCGGGTGGCTGTCCAGAAGATGCGCACCCAATGGATGTGATTTCCCCTCAATGCTCTCTCTACAAACCCAACCTG
Organism: Marchantia polymorpha subsp. ruderalis; assembly: GCA_037833965.1. Lineage (NCBI taxonomy): Eukaryota > Viridiplantae > Streptophyta > Marchantiopsida > Marchantiales > Marchantiaceae > Marchantia > Marchantia polymorpha. The sequence goes on from AP031357.1 coordinate 5,575,411, forward strand.
CCAAGTCATCATGTAAGTGGCTCGAGACAGACGGAGAGTCTGCATCAACGCCATGGCTACATTTCGCCTTAATCGGTCGTGGTACCAAACGGTGTGATAACCATTCTTCCTGATGCGAGGGTGCTTGAACAAAGTGGCATAAGCCCTTTCCTCCTCTCTCGTCACTCTGACACTCTCGCTGTCAAAAGTAAGATCGACATCGTCCCCCGCGCAACGACCAAGAACCAATCCCAAATTTGCCATGTATCTGGATTGCCTCGATAGCCTGGCGGCTTCCGCAACCCATTGATATCTTACTCCTGTATCATCGACTCGCTCGTTTAATTCCAACCCCGCAACAGGAAGTCCATCTTTGCGATAATCAAAGCACTACGATGAGCTCGTAGTTCTACTTCGGGAACTCTCAAAGTGTGTAATTTGATCGGGCGCACCATCGCTATTGTCTCTTGTTTGAGCCTCCGCCCCCCAATCTCGCGTCGATTGCAAAGTGTGTTCGTGAAATATGGGCACCGAGCTCTCGCCTCCTTGGGTATACCCTGCCGGTGCAACGGTTTCCCATTCGTGTGAATTGAAGTGCCGCCATTCAAAATTCTTTCCCGTGCGAGACTATCTTTTACGTCCATGGAGATCCTTTGCCGTTCATGTAACCGCGGGAGCTCCGAGGTCCTCATTCGCGAATACTAAATACCCTCACCAAAATACACGCCTAGGTACTCAAAGGAACTAGGTCTTTCTACCTCCCGATCCGCTACTCCGGATTAGAACCTCACCAGCCTCTGATGACCGGCGCTTGTGTTGAGGTTTCCTTAAGGGTACTACTACTTCCTAACTTCCGGTGTAATTCTATTCTAACCTAATTAATTCTACTCTAAAAGTTAAAAAATAATGTGGATTTTCCGTTCTAATACTTTATTTCTGGAAAAAAACAAAAAAACGGGCCAACCACATCAATGGAATCAACAATTGCACTTCTTGGACTGCGCAAATGCAAGCCAACTTGCGCAAGAAGAAATATTGGACAGTGATCAGCAGGTCTACGCCTCTAGCCAAACTATTATCTCCCATCGACATACCAGAGTAATCGACTGCTCATGCGCGTGCAAATGGCGTTGCCGCCAAGACCAAACGCGATGCAAAGAATGAAGAAACTCATGAGGTTATTGATACTCTCCTAGAGCAACGAGACAATGTTATCCATTACATAATGATGAATGTTAGAGAGCACATAAGCCACCACATTTCTGCACTTACTGATCCTCATCTCATGTGGATTGAACTTGAGACATTGTTTGCCTTTGCCAGTGAGGATCGCCGTCAACTCTTTCACATGAAGCTTTCTACTTTGTCAATGAGGAGAATCAGTCTATAAAATTTCATATGCGTGCAATCAAGAGTCTAACTAATCAACTTTTCAACTGTAATGATACAGTGGCAGACAAAGAGCTTATTCCGTTTATACTAATGGATTTATCATCCAGTTGGGGTTCTTTTGCTTCTTCAATCAAAGCTACTCTTCATCATCTCACCCTCACGCTCACTCAACTTTCCACATTGCTGAATGACAAAGAGATGACTCGGAAAGTGAGATCAAACCCAACCGGTGTCTCTACCAAATCACTTATTGTCTCTAATCAGCGGCAATCATACCGCGATAATGGACGTAGCGAAAATCATGGTCGGGACATAGAGTATGATCATGAGCAACAAGAAAAAGAAAATTGAGAGGATAGAGGTCGTTTAGTGTGGTACCCCACTTTTGGTATTTTTGCGGAATTTAAAACATTTTCGGAAAACTGTACCGCGGCAGCAGTGTAAATAGCCATCGGTGCATCAAAATAGAGTGAAACTGGATGATCTCGGAGAATCTCGAAGAATCTTGTAGAATCCAGGAGTTGGGCGCAATGTCTGGGACAGACGCCGCCCTAAACGACGGGCTCTGAAGGAGTACCTCTTCGGCGCAAGGCGCCTAAGCCGCCTTCGGCGCTACGCCTTCGGCGCTAGAGAAATCCCTCAGAATCTGATCAATTCCCAAACGCCTTGACTTGGTTAGGGTTTCGTTGGAAAGAGCTTGACGCGCTGATTCTAACGAGCCCAAGAATGCCTGGACCGGATGAAGACTCAGGGAGTTGTGACGGTCGAAAGATACAAAGATCTTCGCATACGCATAGGCGAGGGAAGTTCGCCTACGCATAGGCGAAATAGGGCTTGACGTCGGCGGGATGTCCGCCGAGAAAGCCGCCTACGCATAGGCGGGGAGGATTTGCACCTACGCATAGGCGAACGGGAATCGCCTACGCATAGGCGCTTCGGTGTCGGCGGGAAGTCTGCCTTTGGCCCTAGAAATCCGCCTTCGGGGTTGGAACTTGTACGGCGCCTTTGGCGCCAGCGCATCACGGATGGGCGAGGACCCAACGGAGTAGTAAAATCCGTACGGACTGTACGGACGGAACGGACAAGTGCGCCTTCGGCCGGTCGGGATTACGGAGACAAGAGCGCCGACGGAGAGGCGAGAGAAATGGACAGACTGGACGGAGTCCGTTAACCGCGGTCAACGCCTTCGGCACAGCCGCCTTTGGCGCTGCGCCTGCGGCGAGGGACCTGCGCGGACGAACGTGCTGTGTGCGGACGGAATTCGCCTACGCATAGGCGAACGCCTACGCACAGGCAGATGAAGTTCTGCGCCGGCGGAAACTCCGCCGGGGATTCCGCCTACGCAGAAGGAAGTTCGACTTTTGTCCTGTGCGCGGACGAACGCCTTCGGCGGAGGGGGACTAGCCAAATTGAAGTACGAAGGAGTGTAGCGCGTCGGCAAGAAATCCGCCTTCGGCGCTGCGCGCCCATGGGCGCGGCGTGATACGCTGGCGGAGTTCAAATTACCAATTCGAGCGTGTGAGTGAAGTCGGCGTCGGCGGAGCGTGAAGCCGCGCGTGAGAGAAAAAGCCGTTATACCGCGGAGCCGGCGCGGCCATTAAGTGATTCGACCTTCACGACCGAGAGCCGACCATGACCTCATGCGAGGGGACAGAGGAAGCCTCATTCTTGAATTTGCGATTTCAATTTCTGGTGCGAGCTGCGCGCGTCCACCTCCTAGCTGAGAGACGTTCTAGACGTCACCGCGCGGAGAGTTACTCGGTGGCTGAGAGAGAATTGAGTGCGCGACAGTTGGAATTGAGAGAAATTAGAGTTTGCAGAGGAGGCAGAAGCGCGAGCAAGAGGCTCGGGCAGAGCAGACAGAGAGTTGCGCGAACCAATTTCAAGAACGCAATGTCGAAATCGATGAGGCTGTGGATGGTGCCACTCAAGCTCCCGCATAACGGGTTGCGTGCTTTTGAGGAACGGCTGATTGCAAGGAAACTCGAGTTCTTGCTGTGGGGATGGAATTACGTGTGCGTAGACATGGTGCGCGAATGGTTGGACGAGGAGCGACCACCTACGCGCGGATTGCGTCCGCACGTAGATAAATGGACTGTCCGCGATTGGGCACAGGCATTGGGGAGATGCGCAGGTGACGACGGGTACCTCCTATTCGAGAGTGAGAGCGTCAAGGTAACGAAGCATGACGAAGCCTCCTTCGTGGAATTATTCAAGCGGGAGAGGTCTTCCAAGAACGGGTACATGACCCGCGACTACAAAGATCGTTTCCGCAGGACCCTAGCGATGGCGCTGTTGCAATTGTTGCAGCCGCACCGCACTACGTACATCACGTTGTGGCAGGTGTCCTTCGTGGAGCTCATCTTGGCCGGAGCTCCAGTTCACTGGTCGCGTATCCTGCATAGGGTGATGCGTCAGCATGCGTTTGAGGAGCAGGGAGGAACTCTCAATCACCTCTCCCCCTTCTTGATAAATTTTTATCGGGAGATGAATTGTTTAACCGCAGCGGAGCGTGCTCAATTTCCGCCATTGTCAGTCGACCATCCCGGGAGGTATGTGCGGGATAACGAGGTAGACACCGACGCGGAGGATTCGCCAACTTCCACTCCACCGACTCAACAGGATGCGGGAAGAGACACACCCGCAGCGAGAGTGCCGCGGAAGCGAAGATGGAGAGAGGAATCGGAGAAAGAGCAACGTCGAGAACCCGCTGCTCTCACACGGAAGCGGCCACTGCACAAAGTTTGCAGCTGGCCGAAGCAGAAGGCGCGCAGGCTTTTGTTACCAACCAGCAGCGCGGAAACGGCGACGATCGCCACAGAGAAGGGAAGTTCGTCCCCAGAGAAGGATGGGACTACGCGGACGGCCGAAGGGGCGGTAGACCACGCTACGCCTTCGGCGGAAGAGAGACGGCCTTCGGGTCAGGAGTTACCACGTGCGGCGCGGACGAGTGTGCCGCCTACGCATAGGCGATTCCCTGTGGATAGGCGACCCCTTGCGGACGTGGATCTGTGCCTACGCATAGGCAGAGAAAGTCTGCCTACGCATAGGCAGGACTCAACTCCGGTACAACGCAGGAAGGGGAAGGAGCCAGCGGAAGATCCGCCTTCGGCTCAAGGGCCTTCGATGCAAGGCCCTCCGGCAGAAAGAACACCGGGATTTGCGCCTTCGAGCCAGCGAGTTACAAACAGGGAGCCGGCGGAAGCCGCACCTTCGACGGGGAATCCGCCGGAAGATGCGCCTTCGGCGGAAGGGCCTTCGGGCCAAGGAACATCGGGCGGGCCGTCTTCGGCACTACGCCTTCGGCGGATGAAGCGCCGGAAATTGCGCCTACGCGTAGGCCAGACGCATCCCTCGCGTAGAACCTAAGGGTGGAGCAGGACCGATTGGTGGAGCAGGACCTAACGGAGGAGCGGATTGTCTGTCCGCAGGATGAGATTCGTGCGCGCGATGCACAATTACACCCCGCGCAGACATACCCGCACGATCGCCTTCGGCGGTAGACGCCGGCGGCGAAGAAGTTACAATCGACGCACGACAGGCGGACGATGGGGATGTGGTACGGCCGCATTCATCCACCGCCTTGGACCTTTTAGCAAGGAGCAGCGAGGCTGCAGGAGCGCCAGCAGCGGCAGAACACGCAGCCATCTCGCAGCCCCACTCAGGCCATTCGCCGACGCAATCAATGGCGACCGAAATCCTCAATTCGGAGGATGATGAAGAAGGAGGATCCACGGAATCAGTGCCGGGATCGGGATCCACCGAGGAGGAGGAGGAGGAATTAGTTGGTGCGCCGGCGGCGGCGCTCTGTGAGCAGGTAGTCCCTCTGCTAAGGTACTTGGATCGCAAGATGGAGAAATACGCGGATCCTCGTCAGCCTGGGTCCTACGTCGAGTTAGTGCGCAGGAGAACTCGCACTAAAGTCCACACCAGCATGTTGCTAGCTCGGGTGGACCGGGAACTTAAGGATCTGCGAGAGAAGCATGAATGCTTGTGGGGTCAGTACAACCTCAATAAGAAATTCTACAAGTACTCCGAAAAGGTGAGGGATGGGAGATTGGAAGAGCTCACCAAGGAGTAGGTGAAGGTCACGGAAGCACTGATTTCTGAGCAGACTTAGAATCGGATTTTGTCAGAGAAGCTCGTGCGACAGACGCGGTTGTTTGGGCAGTGTCAGCTCGCACGACAGGCGGATGAGGAATTAATCCGCAGGCTGCAATCCGAGTGCGGAGAATTGAGAGCACAACGTGCGGAGGCCAAATCGCAGTTGGTAGTAATTGAAGACGATCGCCGACAAGAGGCAGATCGCACGAAGGAAGAGATGGCGAGGCGAGTCACCCACTGCCTCAGGGGCTACGCCCACTGGGAAGTGGCGGCGCAGGAGAGACTCACACTGCGTGAGTTAGAGCTTCGTGCAGCCGGGTTGTTGACAAGTGACAGTCGGAGTCGGCGGCGAGTAGCGAAGAAGCTGGATTCTTTTCTATCGAAGGCGCGAGACACCATGGCCACCCTTGAGACGGAGGTTTCCGCGGCGTGTGTTGCGGCGATTGGGACTGTGCAGTCGAGGTGAAGACTGGCAGGGTAGAGAGTTAGTGCGCGGCAGTCCGTCGCGCAGGAGGCGAAGCACAGGTTCTGCGGAGTGTAGTGTAGCGTGGTTCCGTGCAGGCGCATAGCATAGTGCAATGTAGTGCTAGTTAGGATTTAGAAGGTATAAAGTAGTTCAAGGCGTCTTGCCTTGGGATTTTTCCAGTTTCGGAAGTGCAGATCAGGAACTCATTTTCTCTGCGTGTTTGTGTCCTTAGTTCTGTCAACACGCAAGAGGAGCTACACCTTGGCGGTCCGCATTGTGTAGCTGAAGGCCTTCGGCCGAATGTTCAGAGCTAGTACATTGGTTAGAGACTTGAGTAGTTCGGATCTACACCCGTGGGTGATTGCCGATGCTCAGAGCAAGTGACGAGTTAGATACTTGAATAGTTTCGCCCCTACACTTTCGAGTGATTGTTCCTGATTGTACTCCTTTGGGATTTTTCCCCTGAATGCCAAAGTGAAGTTTTGCTACTTCGTGCAAGCCTTGGTTGTAAATTCAGGTTACGCTGCAGCAAGTGCCTTCAGGGTAACCCCTATAGTATTTCTGGGAATGACAAGTGTCTAAGAATTCAAACTCTTCAATAGACTGTTATGGTGTAGTATTGGAACGTTTCTCAGTGAGTACATCAGTGCGGAACTGTGTTCTCTGCGCGTTTTGTGAGTTGAGAGTGTTGTTCACCGCGTATGAATGCCTTCGATCCGAAGTAGGAAGTCCAACCCGGGTTCTCTACGCTAGCAGAAAGCTAGTGGGAGGGTTGTAAAAGCCAAAGTTGGGAGTCACTACCCGCAGCTTCGCTGAGTGCTCGCGAGAGACTTTCTCCCTGAAATCTTAAGTAGAGGTCCTAACCGATCTCTGGGTTGTGTTTCTGTAGTTTCAGGTGTGTATGTGTGAGTGTGTGTTGTACGCTGCACTGTGCGACCTCCGAGTGAGCTCCGAGTGAACACTTGCAGTATTTCTGGGAGTGACAGTCGCTTGAGAATTCAAACTCCTCAATAGTCTGTTAAATGTGACACTTTGTACCCTGTGTGTTCCTCTGTCCCTGTGGGTTCGACCTTTCTACCAGTATATTGCAGTTTTAGCCTTTAGTGGGTTATTACATTTAGTCTCCTATCGTCATCATCATAGCAATCAAAACTACACTGATCAAGATCATAGGTATATAATTTGTGATAATAATTGAGGTCAATCTCCTGTGCAGCGATACTCTAATAATTTTCGTCAATTGCAACAGCGTTCTTATCAACAAGACAGGCGTGGAGACAATCATGGTAATATGATTACTCACTCCACTTCTTCCGGTTTAAAGCAAGGAAATTGCAAAAACTGTGCGGAGCACGGCCATTGGTTCTATGAGTGTCGTGAATATCATCTTCCAAAGTAGCTGGACGTACTTCAGACTTCCTACAATACGTTGATTTTCCAATAATTGAATATATAGATCAAAAATTTAAGTTTGAAGAATTCCAAGCACTCGGAGGCCAACAATGTTGAATTTTACCTCGATAGTCACGATGACCATTGTAAAATTGGCTTTGAAGAGGCTAACAACATGTCTTTTGACTCTGATCAAGTTACTCCATGGAATGATGATGCTGCTGTTGTTTTATCTGCATTTTTCAGTCATGTAGAAGAAAAGAAATCTTGGTTTTTTTATAGTGGAGCTTTGTCGCATTTAATCGGACATAGTTCTTTGCTTTCTGATATTGAGAAACAAACTAAACATCTTTCAGTTAAGATCGCGGGTAATCAAATCCTTTCCGTCTGTGGAAAAGTCTCTTTAACCTTAAATGATAGTAAGATTTTGGATGTTTTCTATGTTCCTATGGTCAGCAAAATCTACTTTTTGAAGGTTGACTCACTAATTTGGGTCATATAGCATTGTTCAACTCTAAAAATTGCTATGTATTTGATAAAGCAAACCCATGTAAGGTACTTCTTTAGGAAGAACGAGATCCACGCAATAGTCTCTACAGGCTTTCCAAGCAAAACAATTTTCCTATGGGTCCCTTCACAACATCGTCTCCTAGTCATCTAATCAAATCTATGATTTGAATATTGAAGGCCCTCAACCAGAGTTGCACACGTGTTCTGTCACGCAAGCAGAGCTTTGGCATCGACGCTTGGGGCATGCAAACAATCTGAAAATTCATCTCATGGCTTCCAAGAAGTTGGCCGCAGGCATTACTCAAATTTGTCACATGAAGTCTCTTTGTAGCACTTGTCTCAGGGTCGAACACAGTAGAGACTGAGTGCCCAAGCACTCTCACACTCAGACCACGCGACCACTACAACTACTACATTTTGAACTTTGTGGACCTCTTCCTTGTGATTCACTAACGAAAAAACGTTAGATCTTGATGTTCATAGATGATTTCACCAGATACACCAGGATCTACTTTTTGAGAACAAAGGCCGAGGCTTTACAACAATTTCAAGAATTCAAGATCTTGGTGGAGAATAATTTCAGTAGAATCATTGCTGCTCTATGAACAGATCAGGGAGAAAAATATCTCTCAAATGCATATCATGACTTCTGTGCCCAATTAGGTATTAAACACATCCTCACATGTGCTTATACCCCACACCAGAGTGGCATTTTTTAGCAAATGATAGAATTGTCCTTGAAATGGCTCATAATTTTTTATTATACGCTCAATTGTCTAAGCATCTCTAAAAAGAAGGAGCTAGAATAAAATTATATATACTAAATCGGCTTTCTACTAAAGTCATTCAGATGTCCACTCCATTCCAAAGATTAATCGATCTTATTTCCAATCTCAAACATCTAAGAGTTTTTAGATATGCTGACTTGGTCCTATTGACAACTCGCCATGACAAGCTTTCTGCCAAAGCGCTCCCAGTTACCTTCATAGGCTACGATACTCAATCTAATGTCTACTGCGTCTATGATCCTATCAATGAGAAGATTCATATTAGTCCAAATGTCAGGTTAAATGAACCCATATTTGGACTCGCGACTCGTCATGATCCAGATTTAGTTTCCAATTGGAATATTTTGCTGCATTCCAAAACGCCTACTATCCAATCCATTCTTGCGTTTACACCACCCGAGTCCGACATCCGGCAGAATTATGGATCCACCTCTACCAACCAGTACACCGACCCTACATTAGAGTTGCCTCACCTTTTGTGTCCTTGACCCTATCACTTCCTTCACCGGCCGAACCTTTCACAATTGAGGCTCCGTGGTTCTCTGAAGATCCACAGTCTACATCCGCAGATCTAGCCGACTCCAAACCTGATCCGAGCCCACTGCCCTTGCCTCAACAAGACTTTATAGAGGAAGATCTCCCATTTGACCGGTCCATAATTCCACACTAGTGGAGATCCCTTTCCTACTGGAAGTATTATATCAGTTACTAACCAAAGTGTTTAATAACACATTAGAGTGTCACGATGCAGAATTATTGATTATTTGGGCAGCAAGCTTACATTCGATCGGGCAATCAATATTCCCGAATGGTATGCATCAATGGCTGAAGAGTTAAACTCTATCGACAAAAATGACACTCAAAACTTAGTCGCACTACTACCCGGCGCCAAGACAATCACTTGCAAATGCATTTTTCGGATGAAGGAGCCGCAAGGAAATTCTCCATCACGACTCAAGTCCCGCCTAGTGGCAAGGGGCTTTCAGAAAAAAGAAGGTATGAACTATTCTCACACCTTTGCACCTATAGTAAAATGGTCGACAATTAGTATCATTTCAGCCATAGCTAGCTCTTTTGGATGGCCTATCACACATCTCGATGTAAAAACTACCGTTTTAAATGGCATTATTATTGAGGAGGTATGTACATCAGCCTCCTGGATTTGCAAAAATTGGCTTTGAGATTTTTGTGTGTAAGCTAAATAAAGCTCATTACGGGCTGAGGCAGGCTCCTAGGGCCTGGTATGAATGCATAGATAAATATTTACGTCTAGCAGTATGAACTCGTATCAATTCTGACCCAAACCTCTACATCCTTAGAGAGATCTTTTTCATTGTTCTATTGATGTTGTACATTGATGACATGTATATCATTGATAATAATCAGTCCAAAATTTTTGAGACCAAGTCTGATATTATGACTCAATACGAGATGAGTGACCTCGGAGAGATTAAAAGATATTTAGGAGTAGAATTTGTTAAAAGTCAAGTAGGATTTTTTCTGCATCAAAAGTCTTATATTCTAAAGATTTTCAAGGAGTTCAAAATGGTAGACTGCATAACATCAGCACTGCCTATAGAAGCAGTAATATACTTGATTGAAAATACAGGTACCCCTTCTATAGACCCTACATTCTACCGGAAATTGGTGGGCCAACTGCTCTTTGCGACAAACAGAAGATTCGACATCTGCTTTGCTGTCGGACAACTCTCCAGATTCATGGCCAAGCCTCAAGAAGCCCATTTGGAGATGGGTTTCTAGATCCTACAAAAGTATGTTGGATCACGGCTTGTTTTTTAAATGAGGTTTTTCACTTCAGTTTCGGGGATACACCGACGCCATTTGAAGCACTTATCTAGATACTTTTAAATCCACCGGAGCCTATGCTTTTACTCTTGCTGATGGGACAATTTCCTGGTGCTCCAGTACTCAAGCTTTGGTATTGCTTTCATCCACTAAAAGCGAATATAAGGCACTTTCATTCATTGTTGAGAAGGCCATTTGGCTTCGACAATTGGTCCGAGAGATATATCTGACAACACTACCACCTACATCACTTTCATGTAAGGATCTCAAGGTAACATTCTCAATGCACAACTCTGACTTATCTGAAAGATCTACAATTGTTCATTGCGACAACGATATTGTCATTGAACTCGCAAAGAATCCAATGTTTCATGCCTGCAGCAAACATATAGGCATACAACATCATTTCATTAGGGAGAGAGTTGCTCTAGGCAAAATTATCATCAAATTTCTGTCAACTAAGCTTCAGCCAGCAGACATGCTGACTAAAGCCCTGCCAAGGTTAAAATTCAATCAGCATCTACATTTTGTAGGCCTCCGCTATATGTCAACTTTGAGTGATGACTCTCTTGTTTCCTTACCGAGCAGTTCTAACGCCTAAGCTAAACAAAAAGCTCGGCTACTCTTCTAGTTCTAAATGCTTTGTGCAGGTATCCTAGATACTCCACTACTTGAGACGCAGCCTCTCGTCAGCTCAAGTAGACGTCAAGGCGTTTTTCAATGGCTACCTCATACTACTTCCTTACCCGAACGTTGAAATCTAGGGTACCCTACCTACAAATTCTGGTTCAGAAATTTCATTAGTGACATCAAGTGGAGGCCCCAAATCTACTCCTCTTTCCGACACCTCCCTCCACCTTGGATTCACTGCAGCTGGCTGCATCACCTCGCTTTCAGGTTCAGCATCATCGATCTCAATAACATGAGAAGAAATCTCCATAAAATAGAGAATAATAAACTCCTTAGTACCCTCCGATATTGCCTTGCCCTTGCCTCTCAGATTCGACATTCCTTGAAAGGTTTTCTACGATGTTGATCTCAACGATTATCTTTTGCACTCTAGAGTAAGGGAAGGTGTTAGATACACATACTCTTAGAGTGCGTACGGTTAGTTTAGTATGTCGTCTTATGTTAGCTATCACCTTAATATAAAAATAAGGACCTAAGCAAACCAGGTAATCAGATGTGTAGCCGTTGCGGTGATTAGAGATAATGCAACACTAGAAATCAAGATAAACTCGACAATATGTATTCGATCTCTTCACTAATATTTCAGCGATGACGATGAGTGTACTTCCAACAGGCAGCCGACCTGCGGGGAGTGGGCTGCTTCTCCACCATGACCTCGTCTGTGACCCTCAAATTTAAATTATTTTGCTATTATAACTGCAGGCACTGTTGTTATTCGAGAAGTGTAGAAGTTGGATTGTGCGCTTCATTCATTTACTCTCTACTTTTTATCCGGTATATGCATTGCAATAAGGAAATTATTAATCTCGTATTCACTTTCTCTATGCATTTAACAGTAGAACAGTGGTGGCAAAGAGTGATAGTTAGTTAGTATTTTCCAAATATGGAACTACAAATCTTAACTTAAGGGTTACGATAGTCACTTGAAGATAAAGTTTTGAAGTTAATACTTCTTGTTTACGTGTGAGTAAAGAATTGTGTATATAGTGGTAGCTAGATTGTAAATAGCACATATCAAAACACTCATTTAGCAAGTGGTTACTTTCTTAGTTGATTATGATATTTTTTTGAAATCTTTCCAACCTAGAACTACTTCCATATCAAATTAACATGAATGATCATTTTTTATAAGAAATTCATTGAAATGAAAAAGAACTTTAAATCAAAATGAAATACCTACACTCATGTTAGTCAAATGAAATATTTGAAAAGATTTCATAAAAGTATTTATGATGTAGAGTAATTTTAATTAAAAAAATATTTTATACTTTTATAATTTTAAGAGATCACAAACAAATAATTTTCATTCAATCTTTGAAATTCATGAAATTTTTTAACTACTTGTAAGATTTTTAAATGTTTATTTCTAGACCCAACTTTTTTTTTTTGAAGATTTTAAACACACAACTCAAGATTTTTGAACACAAGTTTTCAAATACTTGATAAGCTGATGACATTGATGCAAACTCTAATTCCAACCAACATGAGAAGTGTCATTTTCAACTTCGAAAAGCTATATTGACTATTTAACTTACAGTTGTACAATTAACACATATCCTCTATTTATCTTATCATAAGGAAATTAAAAATGTAATTTATCATTATGTTCAAAATTTATCAAGTCTAAAAAGCATATATTTCATATATGTATATTATTTTGAGAGATAAAAAAATATTAATTTAATTCAATTATAAAATAATTAAATATCGAATTCATTTTGCAAAATATATTCTCCAAAGTGATTATACACTTGTGAGATGTATTAAAATAAAAAGCATGGAAAAATTTCAAATCAAATTTCTATTATCTTTATGTAGATAATATAAAGCACTGAAAATGGCTTTATAATGTTTTGTATATAAAAAAAATTTATCAACATATATATATATATATATATATCCTGAAAGGCTAGTTCCACTTCACATCATATGTTGACGTGGAACATGCATGCATGGGAGAGTGGTCGTTCATGATGGCGGTTGGTTCCTCTCTATTCCGATTTCGGGCAAATTTCAGCAAGTCCGACACAAAGGCAGCGCTAAACGAGTAGAAGAAACTACGAAGCAGATGATCTTCGCGTTCTACCGATCGCAACGATGAGGCCAATTGACGGAGCGAGCTAACATCAACATCATTGCAGATCGACCAGAAGAGGCTCGAACGTAAAGCCCAGAAAAGATCCACTGTTGTACGAGTTCATGCTTCTATCCATGGATTGAAAACGACTCGAGCGGTTCCAGTTTCCGATTCTCTCTTGTAGCAGTCGGATGCTGCGCCGTCCACTCTGCGGATGATGGAAGTTTGCTGCAGGGATGAGCGTTTTCCATGCGCTCTCAGGTGGGTCATTGAAATTGTAAGAAACGACAGAGAAGGACTTGGAATCGAGTGTCGTGGCCATGACGATCAGTTTGTCGCCCTGGACTTTGTCTGCCACCGGGAAAATCTGCAGCATCATCGTCGAATGCGAAGACTGCGAAGGACTGACATCAACTTGTCCAGACCTTCTGGATGTGGAGCTTTCCCCAGCTGCGGCACTCACTCTCACGTCATCCATCGTCCACGAGCTTAGCAATGTCCACTCTATCTCCATCTCAGGTTCCATCGTCGACGAGCTCTTGAAAACACGCAATTCCCGGACGAAGGATTCGCCGGCAGACAAGGGCGAGGAAACTGCCACTAGAATCCACTCCTTATTTCTTTCGAATATTTCAAAGTACTGGACCATGGGCTTAAGCCCACATACGAGCTCCGGTGGGTACAGCAAGCAGGAGTACCAAGTGTAGTTCTCGACACTGAACCAGCTCAGGGCCTCCCCCGAATACTCTCCTGCCTGCGGGGAGGACCAGCCGTGCTTGTGATCGCGTCTCTCTATCACGCAAATCAGCTCGTGATCGTGGAAGCTTTTCACCTCGTGCAGAGTCATCTCGGAGATGGTCTTCAACTTTTCATGGCATTGCCATCTTCCGTCGACGGACGAGTAGAGAAATATGTCAAATTCTGTACTGGCACTATAACCGATCGGCCTATTCCTGCGCGCTACTAAAACCTTGTGGTGGGACACTGAATCTGTCGTAGCTGCATGATCTGTTTTGGCAACGATCAGGTCAGGGAAGCGGCATGGAACGGGTGGAAGCTGGATTTGATATCCTGTGAGAGGATTGTAGGCCCAGATTGCGATCAGAGCAGGTTGCGTGGTTTTAGCAGCTTTGAGTGAATAGAAGTCCTCCTGCTGGCGCAGAAAGAAGAGGCCATTAGCACTCGTGTTACAGAGAGCGAGGCCTACATTTGCAGGAGCCATCAGCCGCTTCAGCTCGCGGTGCGGCGTCCAGTTGTAGCACTGGTTGCGCTGAACGTCGTACAGCACATGCTGATGCAAAATTCTCTCGTGCCAGAGCACCAACCATCTCTCGTCGGGCTTATTCTTCACCCAATACTTCCGGAGGAAAGAAGCCGAGCTCGGAGGTAAAGGAAAAGGCGACCCCGATATGGCCGTCCAACTCCTCGACACGAGTCGGCTTCGGATGAGATCCACGACCCCCAAGCGACTCAGAATGTTGGACATCACATCTTGTGGCAAACTGCTGATTCCAGTTTCCTTCTGGCCTTCGTAAATGCTCGAACTCGAAGTAGCCAGAGCACCTTCAGAATCCGTGTCTCTCACTACCACCTCCGAGTTGCTGCCCATCCAGGTCCAGTAAAAAGAAATGAGGGAATTCTACAATCTGCTGACTGCTGTCAGGTGCAGTCGATCTGTCCACCGATTTTTCAACGATTTTTCGACAGCTCTAGCACTGTGGGCACGCCAACTTGCGGTTCAAGTTGTCGAATCCAAGCCCAAGAGCTTGGATTCGACGTCCAAAGCTTCCAGCAAGCCGTGTCATTCGCTGTATACCTCTGCCATCGATGGTATAAGCTTGCAGAGCGTGGGTTGCGATCCACAGCTTAGCCAACATTTTGTGGTTCGGGGAAATGTTCCGTTAGACTTATGCGTTTTGAAGTTTTAAAGTCTGATAATTGATTTCGAGTTCGATTGATCTTTGAGTAAATATCAGGCACCCACGAACAACGGCACTTGCAACCGATATGATTTGTTAGTTTCGTTGAGCAGAGTTTGAAACGAAGCAAGCTCTCTGCTTCCTCACAGGAACGATTTAGAACATGCGACCAGTCAAGATGTTCAGACTGAATTTCAACTTGCAGCCGAGGTGCCTTCTAATGCTGAACAGATCAAATGTGCCAACGGGAAAATCTTTCTCTTCGATCGCAGTGGTTCTGTCTTGGAGTCCAACATTTACTTCAGCTCAGATGTCTGCCTTCTAACGTTCGGATGACATCGTCGTTGCAGGAGGCTGGCTGCCATCGTCATGCAGCAGACCGGAACCATAATAGTGGACACGGTTAGAAGTTGTGAGTCTGAGTCTGAACTGCATTGAACGCTCGTGTATGATCTGCTCGAACCCGGGTTCCTCCGCCGGAGGGCGATGCAGGGGAATCAGTGATTGTAAGAGCGCAGAAAACAGATCCGGGGTCGAATCATGCTACAAACAAGCCTAACACAAAAGAAGAAGTGTTGGACCTTATCGACAGATCTTCTTCTCATGTTCACTTCGACAGTGAGATGCTCATCGCTCACATTCCCGGAAGTCTTGTATTTCCGGTCCAAAAATTTCCCCCAAACAAAATGAGGCTGCACGCAAAAAAGCTTGGTGACCATAATTTTGAGTTTCTTTAACTTGATAATATGAAAAAAGCTGTAAGTCACTTTCTCAAATTTGTTTTTGCTGCATTATCTTTCACGGAAAACTGCAAAAAATGAAACATTTTTGCTCCATTTCAGTTCACCTGAACTTCAATATCTTACACAATCGTCGCAGTATTAGAAGTGTTGGTGAAGAAGAGGGTTTCAAATCTTTCAATTTTTTCTAAAAAAGTTCAGATCATATCCTTCTTTGTATGAGAAACCCCAAATTGAGCTTCTGGAAATATGAGATGTAGAAACATGTGTTCTCCACAAACAATGTTGTTCACTAGCAAATATGTTAGGTTATTTGTAATTTTACTTGCAAAATTAACATAGAGGGTATTGAGGTTATAGTCCTCAAGACATGAATCAAGGAGAACTTTTCAATAAGAACAAGGCCGTCAAGCCACTATTTATGAAGTTTGGACAAAAGGGATTGGTCTTATTACTGAACATAACGATCTTCTTATGCTTGATTTCTATGGATGCAGTAGACTTGGATGTGAATCGATTTGACGGATAAACATTGAATAGTACGAGGATAATTATGAAAGAATATCTGAACATTCCTAGAACATAGGAACACTCATTAGATGTGATATTGATAAAAGGGAGAAATGAAAATTTTGAACACAGAAACTCGCAGTCCTCTATATCTTGTAACTCTTTGAAGATAGTGATATGCTATTACAAGTGTTCAACATTCACCCGCGTAACCCAAAGGTTATTTATGTTATAAAGATTCAAAACAGGTATATAATCTAAACATATGACTCAGACTTTATTGGACCATTTCTCGATTTGTGCGTGTCATCCTTGCCGCAGGACCGTGCTAATCTTCTCTATGTACAATTTTATAGCTCGAGAGTAATATCAATAAAAGAGTATTTATCGGCATAAACTATTTATTGATTTTATTTGATTCACAAACCACATAAGTTGAAACTCGGAATTGGACAGGATAAAATTTTGGCTTCAAAGGTACTACGAGATGAAGATGGACGGCGCGACTAACTAAGCGTAAAAGGGTCCCTGATAGCATTAGATAAAAGTATTGTCAAGTACTTCGACATTGTCACCGGTATCTTACACACCCACTGAACTAGGAACCCATTCGTTGTGCCCATCGGCTTGAAATCAAACCCGATGGGCTGATGTACGATGGACGATGGGGCTGAGAATGCAACTAGTGGACAGTAGAATTCATGTTGTTAGTTGGGGCTGCCACTGAAGTGTATGAAAATTTACTGATCTCTTCCTAATAGTGAACAGAAGGAAATGAATACATCATGGTTATGATCGATAATGTTCAAGAGTCTACCCGTACTCTTGCCGGTCGAAAGGCACTCTTGTTAGAAGGACGAAGCTAATGGAAGTAATGCTTTGATCCGGGCTTTCTACTCTCTTGTAGCGGAGCTCACAATTACTTTAAACGGAATGTGCTCGAGGAGCTTCATAAGATAGCGGGTACAAGTTGATGCACGCCCTTGGGACGTTATCGAGCGTCAGAACAGTCTAGACTAGCACTTTTGATCGCCTAATGGGTAACATCAATAATTTTTTCTTTACTTCGAACTTCTGCTCTACTACATTCGATACAGATCGGAATGCTTCAGGATCTGGTTGAAGGTGTAAACAGTGTTCACAGTAATAAGCGTCAACATTCCATTCATTGTCTGCGCATGCTTTTTAAAGACATCGTGACTCATAACTCTCGGATTGAGTACATGTGCTCAGTCTAGCTGTATATCATTTCAATGCATGGAGGTATACAAGAATCAAGTTCAGAAGAATTCTATTCCCACTCCGTTACGATCAGTAAAGGATTGTTTCGAAAGTGTGGACCATTCACATAAAATCTGCACAACATGATACCTGCCTACCAGCTAGCTCCGATGCCAAACACAATGTAACCTCCCGTACGAAGGCCACACACAACTCATTGTATTAGCACATTCACATGAAAACAGCGTCACGTTTTCGTTACACTTACAAAGTTTCCTAGTGCTTGAACTAACAGTGACTTTTATGAGACCTAATTCAGCTATCTTGGCGACTGCTCCTGAAAAGAAAGACGGATGAGGAGATTCGCAAAAACCTAGATAGATCATAGATGGGGCTAATAGGTTTTGTGAGATAGTACAGGACCTCGTTCCCCGTAAAGTGAGGTCAATGTAGCAGACATACAGAGGTGCCACCTTATAAAATCTGCAGCAACGGCTCTAGGCATGAAAAATTTCTACAGAACCATTTTTGTAAGGGTAAACTGACACCCTTACTTTGTACGAACATGTGTTGAACCTCCCCTGGCTACAATCCTTGCATGCGGTTCTGACCGACCACCCGGGATTTAGATTATCAGGCAGTTCAAATGGAAATGTCCACATTTCAGGTGATCGGCTGCTGTAAACACCCTTCGATCCGCAATGCAACGCCGTTGCGTCGTCAAAACTGTCACTGACCACAGAACTGAGAGTTCTGCGCTTAATTGTGGACTCCAAGCACAACGAACACCACAAGCTTTTCCAATCATTCCTCAAAACCCAGGTCCTGCTACAGAGAAAGATGCAGCACGTTTCTAGCCAGGAGAAGTTCATTAAGTCTGTCTCTTGACAAGCCCAATCTTGAGGTCGTTGGAGTTCAGCACCTCTTTCTGTCAACATCGAAAGGAATGTTTTACGTCCAAAGGAGCAAGATAACAGTGGAAACATTGGAAGTAAATGTCGTCCAATTGTCACCTGTTCTTATATACAAATTTCGTCAACAGAAGGTACTTCATCCGAATCTGTGCGGTGTTGTATACAATAAACTCATTGTAGAGAAGATACTGCAATCAGCCAAGAAACAAGAAAGACGTCAGGGTGTTGAACGCGAGTGAAACCATCAGTATGTAATTCAGCCCCAGGTGAAAGTTTTGGCAAACCGACATGAAGAACATATTTGAGATCTTTCGGAAAGCAATAGAACACATCAAAACGATAGCATTTGACAATGTGGAAACGAAAAACCACTTGGTTTGGTTAATGTTAGATGCACATCAGGCAGGTAATTGAGAAAGCTTGCAGAACATATGAGCGAACTAAACAGTAATTTGCATACACCACTGATAAACGTCCCCGTTCGAATATAAGAATTAGAAAGAGAACTGCACCACGAAGCGTAGCGTATAATTAACAAAAGCAGGAATATCACTCTACGCCGGGCCCAGAACAGCAATCCCTGTTTTCTGAATGCAAGTGACTACATCATGAGAACAGAAGCAGTTGGGCATACAGTAGACCGGTCATGTGGAAAACATGAACGCTCAACTCTGGATTGTACGGAAAGCTCTAAGAAGATGTATGGAAAAATCACTTCAAGCAGATGCCTGTTACGGGACATAACTATAAAACTGTGCCTGCCCATAGGAAAAAGCACGGGAAAAATCGTATCATAGAGTACCAATCTAAAGACTTCTTAAATGAAGAGCCACTCTTACTTGTACTACAAAAAGTCCTTCTAATCAACACTGTTAAAGCGTCAGAAGAATGGTGACATCAGCTTCAGAAATACGTCTATGCTATGTGACGAAATGTTATGAAGTTCTTTGCATAAATCCGGATGGTAGAAACGACATTGAAGTGATAGGAACCAAGTAACAAAGCAAGAAGGATGTGAAGACTCCATATATAAGCAAGATATCTAAGTAATATCAGTACAATCGCGAAAGAAGTAGTGACGTACTTCAGGAGGACCCCTGCCACATCAACCTGACATGACCAGCATCAAGATGAAACATAACTGCTCTATTGACCACTTTGCAAGCAGCCATGGAAGATACGATATTGTGCAATCGATGAAGGACCATATTAAAACGAAACGCTAGATGGATACAGATGGGCGATACACGTACCCCGCCTTTTCCTACTCCCTTCTTAGGCTTCCCCATGGGCACAACAACACCATTATCTAGAGTCTTGAACTGCTTCGGATCAGGGGCGGTGTTCCCTACACCTTTCGTGCTGCACAGGATATGCATAAGTCAAGAATCGGTATACGACTTCAACTTTTCCTCAGCCTTCACGATTCACATTGTTTAGTAATCTGCATAAACTTCGGCGTCTAATCGAAACCACATTCCAGCATCAGACACGCAGGAAGTAAGCTTAACAAATATACGCACCTAAGCAACCCAGGTGGTAGCTTGTCAGCATTATAGTCAGATGTGGTGAGCTCTCGCATATCTCCTAGTGCGACCTACAGGAGGTAATCAGATCATCAAATTTCACATGTCAAGTTATAACAAAGCCTTTGGCAGATTGAAGTTGCAGTTTCTCAAGTCGGAAGAAAGTTTCTCGCCGCACCTCACACAACAGGAGAATTCCCGTATTTTCGGTTGGGGATGTATAACAGTAATTAGCACTCTTTGAAACCATATCTGCGAAGTATACACCTTTACCAAACATATAGCCAGTCACTGGAGCCTCTGGAGGTGCAATCCTCAGACCTGTTGAGGATGACAAGGTGTTAGAGGCTACATACGACGTTCAGAAATTGAACACGAGGAACTGAAGTAGTAGGCCCTTGTACAGTGAAATTTCAACTTATGCCTGCAGAAGCTTACCTTGTGAAAGAATACCAGTCCAGTTACACAGTCTTGATCCATGCCATAGAAGCATACGGTTCTTTTCGTCTGCAAACTAATAGAGAACAAAAGCAGAGAACAAAAGCATACACATAATCATGTGTATCAGATCCTTCAATGTAGCATTCATACAATTTTCGACGTCCTCAAGATTCATCCAGCTGATTGGATCTTTACCAAAACGGACGTACTCTATTCTACTTTGGAGGTTGAACGGAGCCTTTTCGAAAAAAAATCTAGTATGAGGTGTTAGACTTACTGGCTTGAATCGGCTATCTTCGTTTTCTCTTTCAAGGTCGTATATCTGCTCCACTTGTAGACTGTAAGCGCCATGTGTCTCAGCGTGAGTGTTGCTCACATATTCTTTAATCTGGAAAAAAAGGACCGATATGTTCATGGTGGATGTTGCTGATTGCAGATATACAGAATCCGTGAAATATGCGAGGAAACGAAATTTTTAACGGATTCCTCAAAACAGGAAAATTTAGTGAAAAAAACTTATGAGACCTACCCATGCAGCATCAGGACTATCCATAGGCATCGGTTCGATCTTGCACTTAAGCTTTTCATAATGACCGTATGCAGGATCATCCTGTTATGAGAATTGACAAAGAACACGTTCGAAACGGCGCAAAATGTCAATGCTTCAAAAAGTGCGGCGCAAAGGATGGTAGTTTTGAAAGTAGTTCAAGATATAGAGCCAGATCTAGAAGTCCTATCAGGATCCAGCTGCAGGAATTAGAGATTTGGAGGATCACAACACGAATAACTACAATCAACGCACCTCATCATCTGCAGTATTAAGGATCTTGGAGGCCAGCTCAATTTCTCCGAGTGCTTCGACCTACATACGGAAGCATGGAATAAGGCTGACATCTCAATTTCCAAGGTATGCTTTGGGTAATTATGAAGGCGGTACATTACAAGAGGGCGATTACTATATGAAAATTTTGTTCGTTACGTGCAGGAAAACCGCGCTAATAACAGCATGAAACGAACGAAGACAAGAATTGCTTAGGTTTGTACAGAAAGTTACCATTTCCAGTTTCTTTTTCAAGACTTGGGGATCACTGATGACAAATTGACCTGCATAACTTGGACATCAATCAGAAACCGAACAGTGATAAAGTCCGTGCATAGATCAACCTCCTAATGAACACAACTGTAGATTAAACCAGGACGACAGAAGAGAAGCTTACTCATGTTTTTGAATCCGAAATCATGAGGTATTGTAGTATAAAATTCACTGCACCCAAAAACAAAACAAGAACTAGTTAGTTTTGTTTGACACTGGAAAACCTCTTACTCCATCGTTTCCGATTTTCACCTGAGAAAGAATGTCCGGCAACTTCACAGAGTTATGGACCTCATCACGAAAACTGACAGCCAACTTACAAGAAGGCTACATTCAGTTGTCACAGTGCACATGTTGACCGAATTCTAATCAAGTGTTGAACTCCTGAATAATGTAACGTTATGTAACAAAGAGGTGTGTCCGGACCTGCTAAGCTGGGCAAGTACACTGCCAGTTGCCTTGCTGTCCAATGCCGCTGCGATCCTCTTCAAAACTTCATAGCCCTGTGAAAGGAACAAGTTTATTGTAACCATTTACTGTCACAACATACAGCGTTAAGGGAAGACAAGTCTTGGTAAATGTGACATGGATGTTCATCGAGCTTTGTTCAAAAACCACAAAATTCAGCCTTCACGATGACCTTAAAAGCAACACCGGTAAAGGCAGATAGGTTCACACTCTAAGAATTGTGGACTTGCTCAATTTTCCAAGAGGCATCTTCTTCGCGTCATACCCTGAAAGTAAAACAACAAATGTTAAGAGTTTTGAATTAACAAGGAGGAATCGTACCAGAGAGAGCATTTTCAGGTTCGAAGTGAAGATGGGATTCTTATGGTGATATTGGTGAATATTCTCTTATTCTGCCCTTCCTCTTCATCTCAACGTACTTAATCTTGCCTGTCTGTTACGACCACCGCCGCTCAGCCACGTTATGATCTTCAATCTCTGACATGATAATACTAATACGTATAGTTCTGATAACAAGAAATCTTCATTTTAAGACACTTGAACTAACAGTGGGAGTGAGTTGATCACAAAACTTTTGCTGAATAGAGTTGTACACTTTCATCGTTTACTTGAGCATAGAAATTGAAAATTAATGACTGACGGGAGCTTCGATATGGATCGATGCACATCAAAAATATACGATGAAGCTTTTTGCAAAAGGCTCTGTAATGTTTGAAGAAAATTTTCAAACAGGAAACTCCTTACCAATTTCCATCATCTGTTGCTTCATCATGTTGATATTGCAAATGAGCTGAATTAGCTTCTCAACTTCAGGTTTGAGCTTGCTAGGGCCACGTGGTTTTTTGTCTACGTCATTCTCCTTAGCAGCCTGCGCATCAGAGATTTCCATAAGCTTTCATCTACCATAGGAAATCGAGAGGGTTTTTCAAGAATAAATTTATGAAAATGCCAAACATGTAGATGATGAACTTACGTCATTCTTATCATTGGTCTCTTCATAATCCATTTCCAACCATGTGTATTTCCCCGGGTACGCTTCAAACTTTTTGCGCTTATCCCAATCATTTTTCGTCTTGTCATGGAAAGCAGATTCGAAAGCACGTATTGCTTCGAAACGGGTCGAACAAGAGGAGAGCTTGCTCTGTCCCTTTGCACCAACTCTTCCCCACCTGGTGAAGATGTAAAACTGGCCACCTGCATCTCTCTCTGCGTCAACAACTCACATTACGTCATTTCAAACCCTACTGACTGTGACGTTTTCTTGTACTATATAAATAAAACTATTTGAACTTGAAAGAAATCAATTTTTCGATTGTGCTACCGCACCAGTTCCACAATTACCTAAAGCAAATTTTTGTATATTTCTTACACATCCAAATGTCAGATAACTGGGTTAAGACAATAATCCCTGAACAAAGCTAACGCTTCAGTCTTAGATCCCGACTAAAGTTGGTAAATTGTTACCAGGTATTCTTGTATGTAAATCTAAACATCTGTGAAACAATTGCTGAAGTTTTGATGAAATTTGCAAAATATACCCAATGCTTGAATCACGTAGTACTTGTTGTTGTTGCCACCAACATTCGTCTGGTTCAGCATCGCATCATAAACATCCTCACCCTGCAGAAAGAGGTATGGTTAGGAAAAAAACCTGTTTTATTACAATAAGGTCCTTATGAAATATGCATAGCTGATCTTCGAGGTGCAATCATGTACCTTTCTACACTTCTATCCTTACTGAGTAGGGAGTGAGAGCGCAAAATATGATGTGGTTTTACTGAATGAAAACGTGTGCGTGGACTTACATCCTCAATAACATGAAAAGAGTTCTTAACAGTCTCGGGTAAGTTTGGATCCAAAATAGCACGTCCTTTTTTGGTAGCTGTGACTAATTTTTTGTCATTGTCTTCACCATCATTTCCATCTGAATGGAGACGGAACAACGACAACAGAAATCAATCGATATGTTGTACTTATCGATTTTGCAAACGAAACAAATCGACATAGCAATCACTCCTTTCCAGGGTCGAGGTCCATAAAACGATTTGTCAATATCTGTATGGGAATGAAATGGAATTTGAAAGTAAGACTGTTACACGTAGGACCAGGAGTTGATCGACCTGGAATACGAACTCTCACTAACAGAATGGCAAAACTATATAACTCATTGGTGACATTCATACAGCTGAATAAACATGAAAGATGAGTCGTCTGCTGAAGCCGAGAAATGGATTAACAATGTTTTCTTCAATGCAAACCGATTGTCAAATTTACCTGTGGCAACTCCCTTAGCTTTTTTCTCCTGAGCTTTCAGAGCAGCTATCAGTCTCTTCTTCAGAGCTGCTTTTGCTCCTGCAGTGGAGCAGCCCATATCAGCTAAGGTGTCTTTGAGTTCGGTTACCAACATGGCGTTAACATCTTCAAGCTTTACTCGCTTGGGAGGTGCTGCTTGATCATCGTCGTCATCTCGAGCATGAGTCTTCTTTCCAGATGCTTTCTTGTCATTCTGTTCAATACAAGCAGCGTAATATAAGTGCTGCAGAAACTTTCTTAGGGTAGTGAAATCCTTATTCGTCAAGTGATTCACTATGGGGAGCGCGCATACCTTGTCAGCGTTTGTCGATTTCTCATCATCATTAGAAGATTTCCCGTTATCAGATGCAATGTCATCTGTGTCTTGCTTGTCGTCTTTGTCATCCGCTTCAATCGCCGCATCAAGCCTAGCTACCTGTGATCCAGTTATACAAACCTTGCTTAGCATGAGTAAGAACAGCGTTAAAGCTTGAAAGATGGTTGACACATTTTCATACGCAGTTTATGGCCTCAACATTATAATAGAAAATATCTTCTCATGTGATAAAAAAAAAACCATTCTTCGTCGCTTAAGATAGATGTTAATCTGAGTAGCGAAGGTGCTCAATTTATCTCTGTTTGATAAGAGATCTGAAATCATAATTAAAGGGAAAGAGTACCAGAGCAGGCTTTAGGCCAGTGGTGTCCAGTCCCCGCTTCGCTAGCTCATCTCTCAGCTCCTGGACTCTCAATTTGTTTGACATTTCAACTAAGAGCAGTCAAAAGTCGGTTCCTTTAGTCGAGTGACCAGAAGATTGCGCTGCATCAGCACTTAAAATGTCAGCCTTAAACAACACATGTAAACACTAGGAGTTCAAATCAAAACTTCTTTTCTCTTCACAGTGCAGTAATCAGATATCTTCCGCTTGAGTTTGGACTGAACAAACAGGTTCATTTCAGAGATGCCCATATCTAAAAAAGTTCGACAGCGTTACAGAATTGGCCGGCAAAGAAACAGTAAATGGAAGAGAAAGGAGAACAGCAGGACTGGTCAGTGTTTCAAAGGTTGATGCAGATCTGATTGGCAACGATAATGTTGTGATGAGATCCAAGAAAACAATTGGAAAGCAGAGCTCGCAGCTACAATTAAATCCAAACAAAGAGCAGAAAAGCTCCAGTAAGAGACATAAATCAGACGAGCGCGAAAAGTAATTTTCAACTTCTACAACCATCACACCATGGGAGAACAGATGTCGGAATGATCTATATTCTCTGAGCACATTCTGCCTTTCCGTTACAGACCTTATCCATCGATCCAAATTCTACGACAAATCTAAAGGGCATGAAAAAATTCGATCTTGCTCTCAACCAGGTACAAGGGCATCTACTGCGACGTAAGGTGATTAATTATCCCCCATGCTGACTGCAAACATGACCTCATTAACACCGCCACCACCCAGACAAAAGAAACACAGCACTTCACAATCAGCAGGAGATCTCAGCTCACGTCAAATCATGCTTCCAACTATCATTGGCTACGCGGAATCTACAAACATTAACACATGTGATATCCTTGTCTTGCACACTAGCGTGTCAGAGAAGCAAATGAGAGCATTGATTTGAGGCCCATTCGATCGCTGCCGAATTGAACTCGTTGCCTTTTTGAACCACTGAAATCGAAATCTTTATTTAGCGCGCTATAAATTCAAAAAAAAATTCGCACGGCACTCGAACGCAAAAGCGACATACCGAAAGAAAAAAATCCTCGGGCGAGCGATCCATGCACTAAATGCACGCGCACGTACCTCCTCCTACTCCTCCGGTCTGAAGCAGAATTGCAAGATTTGTCAAAACCATGAACGAATGTTCGCGATCTCAGGTCGTCCTCCGCCTGCGCTGCTCCGCTCTCCAGGCATCTCTCTCTCTCCGCTGGAGAACATTTAGAAGAACACTGCGATCGTGTCTCCCGGTTCGAGCCACTCACGCGGGCAATCGGCAGCTCTTTCGCCTGAAGGATGACCAGAGCTCCCACAGCGCTCCTCCATGCCAGGCCGCCCAGATGTTCTTGTAACGAAGGAGAGACGTGGTCAACGCGGAGATCTTGCGGTATAGATTTGAATATCGCGATTGACAAACTGGCATCTGAGACGACAAGCTTCAGATCGAAGCCAAGCCAGCCGACGACTGTACGGCACCCTTGTTCAATCTCTCTTATTACGGATCTTCTCTTAACTTTAGACGGAGCAGAAAAGCAACTTCCCTGAAGAGGTACAGGGATACATTCTCGTCTAAACTTGAATATGATCCATCGCTTATCTTTGAGTGATAAGTCTTTTTGTAACCTCACTCTATCCACAAACCCATGAGATCACACGTTCTAACAATCTGTTGTGCCCCATGAGGTACTTTGCCGTACTGGTTTAAACCTTCGTATCTAAATTTAAAGGAGAGCGTTGAATGCTTCGCCACTCCTCTCTCATTTCTTCATGAAAATAGCTTTATCTCTACTCTCCATACAATACTTGCTGCAATACTTTAAGCTGCCCGAGAGGAATGTAGTCTTGTTAGACCTATTGCTTGAATACACGTTTTTCTCTTACACTTCGTCAAGACTTTAACATAGCCTTAGGAAGAAAATATTTGTTTACTAAATTAAATACTCTTTATTAATTTAATCAAGTCCTTGAAATCAATAATTTTGTAAAATATTCAATGCTAATTGGCAAATAATACTGGAATAAATGACATGATCGCATATGCACCTGTCAATCAAAAATGAACCTCTAAGTTACGTGGAGAGTAATTTATGTAAAAGATCTCATAGTTGTTGTTAAATCATAAGATCTTGATGGTTAAACCATAAAAATCAACTCACTTCTTGATTTAACTCTTGATACTTTAACATTGATCAGTTCAATTAAATAGTCTCTGTTTATATAAAGTAACATTTAGGTTTTGAAGTAAATCACTTGAATTCAAGTGGAAGTAGAATCAGGGATCTGAATCAGATATACACTATGTGTCATATATAAGTGTACGCTATGATCTACTGTTGAGAAATTTTCTCTGTTTGTATATTTTCCTGATGCATTTCCAACAGTGATCTCTACTATGAAACATTATAATTTCTGAAATCTACATTCATGTGATTGATGACATGCAAAATTTTGAATATAATTTTCATATGCTAATGATTCCAGTATCACATCTTTACTCCACAATGAATGCAAACATCTAGCACTATACCAAAATAATGCGTTTTTGTTATATATAATATCATGAAGGAAAAAGATTGTTTCACAAACTTTGAATAATGATTAACTACCAAAAAAAATTTCATCATGTGCTGATATCCATTTCATTTCATATGAATCAAACTAACATCAAAATTAAAAATTCTTTTAAATTAAAATTCTAATTGTCAATTTTTAGTCATTTATAAATAAGTAAAACTAAGATTTTTTTATTTATTTTTATTATTCATTTGCAGAAAAAATCTGCAGAGACGAATTTTCAATTTCTTGATCATTGATGTATTAAAAAAAATACTATTGGTGACAAAAACTTCTATAGTTGACTTTCTATAATTGATGATATTTTTTACATTAATAGAAAATGCATCAAGAGATCATTTTTTTCATGCAGATAGTACAGAATCAACAGATTTTTTTAAATATAAAGTATTGAATGTTTATTTCATTTTAATTCATTCAAACTTTGTTTGATCATTTAGTCTTGAATCTATCTAAACTAACATCATTCGCGTTTTTCTGTTTATACATTATAAAATTTATTACAGGATCTTCTTAATGAGTGACTTAACTATTTTAAATTGATAAGCACTAAAACAATATAATAAAAATTTCAAGGGTTATAGAAATCTTGAATTGCTACGATGATCAAAAAAAATATTGAAAAAATTAATATATGAGGACATAATTATAAATAATCAATTTTACCCAAATTTACTGAAATAAAAGTATGTGTGTATTTCACCCACAAATCATATCTGAATAGAACTAACAAATCATGTTCAATTATTCAAGTTAAAATGATATTTTAATTTACTTTATTTTATCAGAATTTGCATATAAACTATCTTTTGTTAATACATACTCAACTTGTTGTCTTGTTAACATCAACATAGATGTACATGAAGAAATTCATTCAAAATATTGAGAATTGAACATTATCTCATAGATTATCGATTGTGACTCACACTTATTAATTGGATAATCCAAGTATGGACACCTGAATTAAGAAATAAAGGAATAATCATTCAAATTTATACATTTATTAAAGGTTAAATCTTTCAAGGTTAGATAGATTATTTACATGTAGTTTGATATTTTTATCATATATTTAGATGAAAAAATATCTTGATCCTAGAAGTAATAAAATTTAGTTTCATCAAAAATTCTTAAAAAATAAAATTTGTGTTAAAATTTTAATTATACAAATAATTGTTCTTATGATCTTCCATTCTTAACACATATATTTAATTTAAAATATAGGAATTATTGACTAGATGATTTCATTGTATTTATATATAACATGTTATGCACACATGCTAATGTGTATCTAACATTGAATGTGATTTTTGATTACAAATAAGATTAGCTATCAATTACAAGCTTAATTCTAAGAACAATTTTCACATTGTGTATGAATTTGAAGTACGTCAAGCTTCCAAAAATTAATAATTTCTAATATACATTTGATTTGTAAGTAATGAGGAAATATTTATAAAAATAAGAATCAATTTGAAGTTAAATGAAATCAAGTTATGAAATAGTATAAACTAAAATTTCATTTATAAAAGTCATTCAAAAAAATTCAAATTTTTTACATTGTTACAAGTTGTAATCATTAATGTTTATAATTAAGTAATATAAACTTCATACTCATATAAAATTATGAAGAAAATATTATATATATAATCTAGAAAAAATTAACATTGGAAATTTATTTTTTAATTCTATATTATTTGTAAATAAAATATTGATAAAAAAACATCAAATATTTAAAAAGTTTCCTAGTAATTGTACTAATTATAGTTATTAATTGTTGTTTGCAAATTCTTTAAAAAAATCGTATGTTAATCTTTTATTATTATAATTTAGGAAAATGAAATTCCTACATTGTGTTGAATAAATGTGTAATGTGCCTCCGGACTTATAAAAGATAAATAACATATATATTTAAGTACCTCCTTATAATTTGTTGTTGTAGTGAATAAAAACTTGAACATAAAATGTTATAAAAGTTAGATGAATTTTAGTGACAATATAAAGCAAAATTTGTGAATGATACAAATAAAGACTAACACATACTTTGCAAGTAAATTTTGTGACATTTGAGAGTAAAACTGAATAGAACTTTGCATTTTGAGTAGATTTAAACACACATGTAAAACAATAATTTAATAATGTACAATAAATACTCTTAAAAAACAAACTATAAGATCAATAACTTATATGTTTAGAATCTAGTTTGAATTCTAGATTTTTTGCTTGCAAAACTTTGCATGCAATTTTTTCACACATTTTTTTTACATGTAATTAAAAATTTTAGAAATTGATAACTACATTGAAATTGATAACAATGACATCACAAAATGTTTTACACTTGAAATGATAGATATTCAATTTTGTTATTAAGAAATTGATAACTACACAAATTTTTTTTAATGATTCGAACAAATATCAACAACATTTAAAACTTTCATGTTCAAAAATTTTGATTTTTCAATCTATGATAATATACAATGATATGATAATTAATAAAACTACTTCTTCAATTGTTGAAGGAGTAAATCTAATTGAGTAAGTCAAATTAAAATAATACACATTGAAATAATACACAACTTAATAGATACTTAGAGTAACAAGAAAAATTCAAAATAGAGTAACAATCTTATTTATTTATTTGAAAAAGAATGATGTTGTAAAAATATTAATCATGTTGAATAATCCCTTGCAGCTACAACCTTTAAAAAAAATAGCAAATAAGAAAATTTAAAATATGATTGAGAAACTTATTTATTTAATTCTTGATGATGATACAAAATGTCATGTAATAACATCAAAATTTTTGTCTATAATTTGTTTTATTCATCCATAGAGCACATAAATAACAGAAAATTATGACATTAAAATATTGATTATTAATTTTAAAATTCAATGTACATTATTTCAAGCATATATATAGCTGATATTTAAGCTTTAATTATTATAATTAAAATTTGACAATAAAAAAATCAAATTGAAACAAAATGTTAGAAAATTTCACAATTAATTGTGGAAGATAATCTGACGACTATATCAAACAATTTTACAAGTTTGATGAACATATCATTTCATAAATATTTAAGAATAACAAACAACGTCACAAACAAATTTCTACTCTAAATTACAACTGTCAATCAATAAACAAAAATCAGTGTAATATATACAATTGACAATGGAAATAAATATCAGAATAAACTTTGAAAAAATTATGATCTTTATGTTAGTTTAACTTGTTTTGTTAACTATAGTTAAATTGTTTTGTTAATATCTAATTGAATTTTATGTTGTTAGCGTTTTTTTCTTCAGTTTGGGGTTTAATTTGGGCTTTTAGTTTGTATACTTTGTAGCCTAATATGAGCATATTTCAATATAGTATCACATGTAAATCCGATAGATAATAATATAATAGAGTTTGTTAAATGAGGGCTTTATGTAATATTCTCGTTTTAGTGAATTTTTTATTTTGATTGTGTACGTAATCTCATGTGGAGATGAATCACGTCCATAGATTTGTGATTTTGTTGCGTTGGACTTACATTAAAATTTATAATGAATAAAAAAATGTGTCTAAACAATGTATTCATTTTATATTTATAAAATATATCCGGTTGAATGAATGAATCAATGATTGAAGTCGGTGTATTTTTAAATATTTGATATCATCAAGATTATGATTGTTTTGTAATGTATTTTTAGAATTTTATATAAATCAATCAAAAAAGGAAAAAACCAAAATAAAAGAAATTTTATTTATTTCATTTTAAATTCAAAATCATAGTAAATAAATTCATTTACATACAAAGATGATGCTCATAAAAATTTAAGATAATAAATTTTATTTTTTTGAAATATTGATGCTCAAGTATTAAATTTTTGTTGAAATTAAGATTAAAAAAGAAGATTTTGAGAAATCAATTATTAATTAAAGTAATTTGATGTGAAAAAGATGTAAGTCAAATATTTATGAAAGAAACAACAACACAGAGATAACATAATTCAACCTCAAGAAGAGTGCTATGTTCGTCCAAAACTCTCAGCACTTTGCTCTAGGTCTTGTTAGAAAGACTCAATATATAAGAAGAACCCCGAGGTATTTATCATTAGTCTATGCGACCATCCTAGCTATAAACAGCTAAGATCCGAGGTTACTCCTTAACTAGAGTTAACTTCAACAATCTTCCACTTCACTCACGTTAAGTAATTGTAACCTCTATAACATATATTATTACTCCGCGAGAAATTTTAGACAGAAATATACCACAAAGCTACTTGTTTACATAAGAGTTAACTATAACTAAATCGTAGCCATAACATGATAAAATAATAACATAAAGAGTTAAGTAAAAAACTTGCTAGCATATAGGTAACAGAAGTTTTGTAACCTATGTAATTTTTCCACAGGAAGTTCTAGAAAGAAACTTAATACAAGGCCAGTCTTTACACGAGAGTTGACTTGAACTAAGCCGTAGACATCAAAGTATAGAGTAAATATATAAAAAGAAAACTGAATATATTACGTTGATACTATGCATGATAGCACAGTTTCGTTTGAAATTCTTTCTAGAAATAATATTGACAAACGCATCAGCTGGATTAAATTTATACTCTATCTTGGCCAGCTTAATCATCAAAATTACCATCAAGATTGACTAGATCAATCATCAGAGTTCACCGTCAAGATGAACTAGCTCAATTACCAGAGTCTATCGTCAATATATGACTAATATTGACTATTGACTGTATTGACTATATTCGTGAACAAAATTTTTCACTTGTCAGGACAAAGATCCTTAGAATTCTCCCACTCTTTCAATGAACAAGGTTCATTGAAAGACACACACACACTAACATGAACCTTTTAATATATGTTGCTTGCGACTTACTATCATCTCTTACTATCTGTCACTTGTGACTAACTCTCACAGTTGCTCGCGACTTACTATGCCCACAACTAATTGTCATGTGTGATATTTCTCACCGTTGCCCGCCACTTACTACGCCTGCAACCGACTGTCATGTGTGATTATCTCTAAATGTTATGCGCGCATTACTAATTGCGCTCGCAACTAGCCCTCATTGTCGCTCGCGACTGATTGTGCTCACATCTTACTGCGTTCGCGACTCACCGTCGTCCGCGACATACCGCGTCCACGCCTTACTTCATCAGTGATTCATTGTCTCCCGCAACTTGTCATCCGTCATCTACGACCACCGTTGACCGTGATCAATGTCGCCTGCAACCACTGTTGTTTGTGATCAATCCGTCACCCGCAACCACAGTCGCTCGTAACCAATGTTGCCCGCAATAACGTCATCCACAACCAATGTTGCCCGTGATTAATGTCTTCCGTAACTCACTTGATTGTGATTGCCTTCCGAATCAATTTACTCCTTTTGAATCATCGTTCAACTCCTGAAAAATGTTCAGATGCACTATTGGCATCAAGAGCTTTTCAACGATATCCAATTTACCTATACTCTGATGAGAAATATTTTGGATATAATATTCTGTCACAATCACTGTTGGTCAACAGTCACCGTAGATCACCGTTCGTCACCGTCACCCGTTGAATGCTTTGCCCTACCAACCACATTTGACCTCAACCACGTTGAATATTAACCACGTTGAATATTAACCACGTTTGATCTCAAATCATTGTTAACCGACCACGATAATCCTATCAACTACGTTGGCTCTAATTATCGTGGTTCATCAACCAATCACAGTTGACTCTATAATCACGTTTGGTCTACTACCACGCAAGATTTTCCACCATCAGCTCGAATCCTCGGC
Organism: Marchantia polymorpha subsp. ruderalis; assembly: GCA_037833965.1. Lineage (NCBI taxonomy): Eukaryota > Viridiplantae > Streptophyta > Marchantiopsida > Marchantiales > Marchantiaceae > Marchantia > Marchantia polymorpha. The sequence continues at coordinate 5,608,823 of AP031357.1, forward strand.
CGTTTATTGTTTGTATTTTGTTCGTCCTTGCGTGAAAAAAGCCTGCCGTTCGAAGCCGTCGACTACCCTGCTCGCTTGGTGAGGAGTTAGTTGCCCCAAAATCTTCTTACCGCAGCTTCTATGCAAGTGTAAGCTGCATGAGTTTAGAGAGTGCACGTGCCCGCTTTTATCTCCCTGCTCTCTTGTTCGAGACACCAGCACGCTCTCGGCCGCAAGGCTAGGACCTCGTCACTCTCTTGCACGGGAGAAAGGTGCCCCGCCGCTCGGCCCCCTGCCCATTAAGTTCGGTGGGGCTATAAACAATCATGCTAGGGCTTGTAAATAGACTTATGCCCGGCCGTTTGGTCGGGGCTTTTAAATGTCATCGTCCCGTTTTGGACCACAGCCATGGTCCCCTCGGCCCGCTCGGATATTTTGTGTGGCCGCTGTAGTCCCGATTGTGATTCCGGGATGAATTACTATTTTCCTCTTCGGCCCCTTGTTACCGTCGTTGTTCCTCCGCCTTGTTACGCTGTTGGTTTCCTCCGCTTGGCTCTTTCCTTCTCCTTCTCGCTTGCTCGTGGAGCTCTCTCGCGTGCAAAATAAAGAAGAGAAAAAGAAAGGTCTCTACGAAGCATCAAGAACCCTAAAATGTACTCCCTATGTGTATGTCACTTGCTCATTTGGCTCATTGCTCGCCCATCGTACGTCTTGATGCATCAACTTCCTCGGCCCAAGCTTGTCCGAAACATCAAATTTGCACCTGTCGCCGGTCGCCGAATCAATCGAGATCAAGCAGAAGCAAGCAAACCGAGACGAGCACGTCCGAGTCAATCTTAATAATAACAATGGAAACATGTTGAATTTGGCAATCCCTCCGTTCTATTTCTGCGCGTGCTACTGCTATCGCGTAGGGCCGCACGAACAACCTTTGGGCACTGTCTTCAAGATGTATATGATGCTATACTTGCTGGCTCGCCAAACGCGTCACACAAAATGTCATTCATGACAAATTGAACACTCGAGCCGAAAGCTCGCTATGATAAAACAAACATCCGAGCCAAAACTTTACTCTGATACCATTTGTAAGTCAAAAATCCATGAAAGAAACGTTGTTCACCCTCAAGAAGAGGGCTACGTCTACACAGAACTCTCAACACTTTACTATATGTCTTGTTGGAAAGACTCTATATTCATGGAGAACCCCGAGGTATTTATCACAAGTCTAAGCGACCGTCCTAGCTATAAATAGCTAGGACTCGAGGTTATTTCTTTATTGGAATTAACCTCAACAAAAGATTCTTGAAATAAAATTTACAAAATAATTTAAAATACAATAATATAACACTTACAAACATAAGTTTTCAGATTTTTTTCTGAATTGTAAATATTTTGATTTATTTAACATTTAAATATGTTTCTTAGCAAAAATTAAAATCTTTCTACACATTTCTAAAATTATAAATTTTAAGTATAAATAATTAAAAATACAACATCTTTAAAATCAGATTGATGCTTTATATAATCTTGATGTGATTTGCAATATTAATTGGTGATATTGATTTTAGTGTATATACACCCAACACACACCCACACAGTCTTAGTGATATACACCCAAGAAATGCCACGCTATACACCCAAGTAACTGTGCAGCAGGGGTGCATAGCGATTGTTTCATCCGGCGTGGCATTTCTTGGGTGCATACCACTAAAATTGTGTGGGTGTGTTGGGTGTATATACACCCAAATCACTACACTCATATTAATCTTGATGAAAAATATAATTTTGATTAAAATTGAATATTTTGATGTTTGTTAAAAGTTAAATTTGTTTCATTTTTGTCACAATAAAATATCTCTACTTCATATAGAAATTTTCTATGATTCGTATATTCAAACTTTTTTTATTTAAATTTCAAATAAAAAACGTTATGTAAAGAAATTTTAAATCAAAAATTGGAAAAAAATATTTAAAACTCAAATTTTTTATCCTCAGAAAAGATGTATGAATTTAATAGAAAATTTAAAAATAGATTTTTGAAATCTTTATCTGGATTATATATAGTTTTCAAAGAAAATTAAGAATTAAATTTTTTTCAAATATTTATTTTGTGATGTGCTTTTGGCCCCTTTGGATTAGATAAAAATCATGATGAAATCATCCTGTTAGTTTAATTAGAAAATCACAAATATTTTTATCTGACTACATTAATTATTGCATTTTTAACCAAGAAAAACCAATATTACAAACCGTTATTTTGAATGACAATTGAAATTTTTTTCATGACATTATATGTCATAATCAATTCTATTTTTTTAATACATTTTCTTTCTGTTTAAAGTTACAGAAAAAAAAATGATAAAAAAAATTTATTGTTATGAAATTCTTAATTACTTCTTGAATTGTTGAATGTTGTAATTCATTGAATGATATAAGTTCTTCATGTTTCAAGAAAAATTTGAATCGGAAAAGCAGAAGATGGTAATGTTTATTTAAAATATCTAATTTTGTGTTATATGTAGATAGATTCTTATTGGATTCTGATAGATATTTATTTGAAGAGATAGTGCTTTACTACGCTTTGTATATATGAATATTGTATTTTTCTTGATTTGGAAAAAATTTAAAATTTTCTTGCATTTATTTTAAATGATTTTTAGTTTATTTTAGATAAGTCAATTTTTTTTGGCATTTCATGATTTTTATATTGGTTTATGGAGTTGTCAATTCTGGCTAATATTGTATTTATTATTGCTATTTGTATTTCGTTATTTGATAGTAATGTGCATTCAATATGAATATAACTTCAACTTTGCTTTCTACATATCAATGATATCAAAAGTTTAAATAATTTACAAGAACAAACATCAAGAGCTTGATAAAAACATAAAAATTTGGATATAGTCATTTGATATCTCTTGTATCTTAAAATAAGTTGTTTGATCTGGAACATGTATTTATAAGATTCAAATATTACATAAAAAATGCATCCAATACTAAAAAGTTTCATTCTTTTACATGTAAAGTTTATTTATGTGTTTATGATATATTGAAAAATTGAATTCATAAACGAGAAAGAGTCACATATAACATTATAGAAAACAAAAAATATGTTTTAACTTAGTTTCATGTACCTTGACATTTATATTTGACAAATAATAATACTTAGAATTTGAATCTCATTAGCTTATACAATCTTGAAATCAGATATTTTGTCAACCTGATCTTTCATGTGATTCTTCATCTCTACAAATAGCACAAGACTGGTTTTTTTATTATTTCTTTTTATTAAGAAAATGTTTTTATATTAAAATATGATTGATGAAATTGATTAGTCATATGATAAATTGTAAATATGCAAATTTTAGTGATGTTAGATTGATCAAATAAAGCACATGATGAAATAAAATTATGTGAATGAAGTCAAATGATATATCAACATATGCATAAAAATGCAATAAAAATAAAAAAATGCAAAAAATGCAAAACTTATTATTCTTATATCGTGATCAATCACTATATTTTGGTATCTCTTAGGCCGCTGCCATATGACCGGCAACCAACACTAAGTACATGGCTAGGAGTTTGTACCACAAGGCAAGCCGCAACCTTCGAAGTGAGAAGCAACCGACAAGGTGCTGTTGCAGCAGACTCCTCGTTAAGTCTGTCAAGATAAAACATTAGATTTTCTAACTTCCAACACAATCTTTGTCTGCATTGAAACTTCAATAGACTTCATGCAATTTTAACTCCAAGCCCTCAATTCCATCTGCTCCTTATTGAAATTTTCCCCTTCTTAGCTATTCCATAGAAGATAACATAATGTACATTAATATCCAAGGACTCATTTTTCTTCTTTTCTTGCAGTTCACATTGTTTTGCACACAGAAAAGTTTTAATAGAGATGAAAGTGTCATTTTCATGTTGCATTGACAAAAAATGTCTTGCATATCAATTAAGGTGCAGAGATTCATGCTAGAGCGTGTGATGAGAGCCTGATGTTTATGAGCCCACGACATAGGGTTGGAATAACTCGGATTCTTCGATCGGAACTTGCTCTGCTGTTTAAATGTGAGTAAGTTAAAGTATCGCATGCGGATGGATGTTTTCACATTCGAGTTCTTGTGTTCCTCACTCGCGCCTTCATTGCAGAGACAAGATATCAACATGCGATCAGCTATGCTAGATCAAGTGAAGGTGGCGGTTTCTATATTAAGATTGATCACAAATAACTTCATGCACAACATTGTGGATTTGTATAGGACTGATCTGTCAACAAATCAATTGGATGTTAATCAATTCACTAATGTTTTGACATTGCTACTACTTAAAAAATACAGTCGTTGGTACTTCACTATCACTATAGACAAATTTGCTAGGACATTTGAAAGTATTTATTGAATACCATATGTGATTGATGTGGTGGGTGATTCACATATATTATTGATGAATAATATGCTACATACGGCCAATTATTACAATCGTTAGGATTTTTACTCTATGCTACTCCAGGGTGTTGTATCCAACAAGTGTATAGTATGGAAGTTTGATATATGATGGAAAGGATCTCTGCATGACGCTTACCTATGGAGATAACCTCAATTGGTCAATTCTGCAAGGCTGAAAAGTTTGCGCCTTACGCTTTGGTTGGAAATGCGGCCTACCCATGCTGCCTTTGGATATTAGGCTCCTTCAGAGATCACAAACACAAGTTAACTCTAGAGGAATACAACTGAAACTTCGTTCATAATTCCACTCGTATGTGCATTGAGCGAGCATTTGTAATGCTCAAGGGTAGGTGACGAATAATGTTTAAAAATAATAATGTGCAATTCAAGAATGTATTTGAATTGGTGAGTACTTGATTTGTGCTACACAACACATGCATCATCATAGGAGACAACTTTTGAAAAACGGAGTGATTGTTAGATGCATCGTACGAAATGCTCTATGGGTTGTTACTTATGACACCTTTGGGGTTTACGAGACAAAAGAAGCTTGAGGTGGCCAACCACGCTCCACATAGCATCGTTGGAATTGAAGAGAGTTTGAAGAAACATTAGAGTACATTAAACATGAGAATTACAGATTTTAATGACAATTGGAGGTAAAACTGCAAAAGAGTTAATTGTAAGGCGGAATGGCATTGCCAAGAGCTTGTGGATGGCTGAACATGGAAGTGTGTGGAAAAAAAGTTCTTTATGTACGTTGATTAGCCTAACTTAGTTCATTAAGTGATCAACTAGAGCTTATCAATCAATTTTTTCATGGTTTTTTGCCTACTCATTTATAAAGTCATTATTATAACATCCTTGGTCTTTGAGTTATCCAAGTCATTGCTCCTTCCGCTTAAGCTCCAGCAATCTTAATGAGTTTTTACTGCTTTTTTGCTCTGTTGTGTTTGTCTTCAAAGTGACGGTGCACTTCACTCCATATTTGTTTACAACACTAACATAGACATGTGACACAACATTCGTCTTGTCAAACATAAATTTGGCCACCAAGTGATACCATCGTCATTTCTTCCATTGTTGTGATCCGGACTGCAAATTCATCGCCTTGTATTTTTTGTAATTTTTATAGATTGTTCTTCATTTCTTTCTACATGACTCACTATACCTATAAAAGTTGGGGCACTTTGACACAAGCTTTGTGTGATGTCGTGAACAATTATCCAAACCTGAACACAACATGGAATCATGAGATTCAAAAACAACAAGTATATTAACTTCAAATCTAAAAAACCCAAACAAGAAATCAAATAATGTAAGTAATACAAGCCATTGGTGTAGTAGTTTTAAATGCAACATAAGAAGCCATTAGTGCAAGCTCAAAAAATATGATTAGCAGCAAATAAACGCAATTGATTGTAATTCAGCAATTTGCTTAAAAAAAACATTTCAAGAAATCTTTGATGTACAATAGTAGACTGTGATCTGCAGTTGATTTTGGGCCAGCAGCTTGTAGAAAAAATATATACAGTTACAGCAAACTACGACTGGCAGCTGATTGTAATTCAACAGCTTGCTAAAGAAAAAAAACCAATTCCAACAAACTTATGTAAACATTCATATTGTAAATCAACACACAAGCCTAATCATATTGTGGTTGCAAACCACAAGAAAGTGTAGTAGATTGCAATGATGCTCCTTAAAGTGATGGTATTTTTTTTGACATTTTGAGATTGTTATAAATATAAAAAATGGATAAAATCACACAAATATTAAAGATCAATGTAAGATGAAACACTTTGAAGCAACTGTACATTTCTAAAACCAACATAGCACACACCACACATAACAAATACAATGAATTGAAGGCAATATTGCCAACTTCAACTTGCTTAAGGGGGTTGAAAAAGTGCTGTGCATTTTATTTCCGGATTGCAATCAACTAAATGATATAGTGATCACTTTAATGCCCACCACTCTTCACAACATACACTTCCTACTTCACGTCTTTCAATTGGTTTCAGATTTTTGTTGAACAACTATTTGTTTTTTGTCAATTTTGACTGCTTCGCATCACATTCAAGCAAGTTGTGCTTGCGAGAGCCACCCGTGAGGTCCACAGGGGCGCTGGTACTACCATGGCTTGCAAGTGAAAACCCCATATCCAGAAGAAAATGCATTCTTGATTATGAAAAGAGAAACGGCATTTGAACTACCAGGCGTGGAAAACCTCCAAAAAATGACGCAAGTGAAATGATACTTCCTTGTGGATGAAATTTGGATTTCATTTGAATTTGGCAACGAATACGTGGTTTGCATGCGCAACACCTGCACGCGGCAAAGCTCCTTATGAATCTATGACGGGCAAGCACACAAACATCACAAAACTCTAAACATCTGCAAGGGTTGAGGAGCACCTAAAAAATAAAAAAAATAAACCATAAACTCAAAAAATATTTAAATTAAAGGGACAAAAGTGATAAACTTGGACTTAAGAGTAGGGAGAGCTTTGTCAAATTGATGCAAGCAGGTGTGGAGAGTGAGGGCTCCGTCTAATTGCAATGTGGTGTGAGGAAGGTGGGAGGGCGCGATAATCCACATGGATTTGATGACATCGGAAACACATATTATCTAGGCGGAAGTACTTGGTACTTCGCAGCACCTGATTTCTCTACTAGCTAGGATACCCTAAACTGCCGCTCACTCCCGTGTGGTAACGGGGAGCTGGCCGACCAATTACTGGCGCGGTTTCACTGCCCTGCCTGTCGTGTGGCTTGAACCTAATATTTCACACATATTTAGTCTGAATATTTGATTAAGTAGTGTAAATGAAAGAAATAACATAATTCAATTATCATATTTTAATAGATAATAAAGACAACAAGATGTATATATGTGATCCAAAATATAATATTTGAAAAGTAGCATTGATACCTTGACTATTCTATCACTTACAAGATTCAATATATTGCAAATGACATCGTGTGTCAGTCTTTCACCTTTGAAAGGTTTATATGTCAAAAGTGTCAAATGCATCTACATTCAAATCACATTATAAGAAAGCATGCTTAATTCAAGTGAATGGTACAAATTTTAAGTTATAATCATCCATATGAAGTATATTTTCAAATGAAAATATTCAGTAGTATGTATTCCATCACAAGCTTTTTATATATATATATAAAAGATTCAGAAATAATAAAGAGTGATTATTATCTACTATAGATGTGAAATCATGCAGGCCTTCTTTCATGGTAAGATAGTATTTGCATCCAAAGATAATGGAGCTCAATAACACTAATTTGACTAGTCATATGATCATGACTATAATTATAACCTTGACAATCTTATTAGTTTTTAAAAAAATTTATGATTTATGTTATTATAATTTTGAACGTATAAAATAACAAACGATTGATATGAAGGAGCAATCATAAACCTTAGGCGATGTCTGCGTGCGGTTTGACACTGATTTTTCAAATATTGTATGTTATATCGGACAGAAGACTCATATAATAATTATAGTCACTAGCTCATAAACCCATGAGCTATTTCTTTTAGGGCTTGATGTGTTCTTTCCAATAATATTGGGTGGTCTACTTGACGACCTATATAATCAAACTGAAACATCTTAGACAGGACAAAAGAAGTGTTGGAACTAGCGGGAAAAGGAGACATGTTCCCTGAGCATCTATATTCCAAGTGTAGCAGGTAAAATATATGCACAAGATAACTCAGTGTCATTTTTGCTATCGGTATTGGAAAGGACAAAGCAGACATTTCTTCGCACTGTAGAGGGTTGAATAAATATACATCGTAGGTGAAAGTTTATGATTTTTAATCTTTACTTTGGGCTAGGAGAAAAGTACATGTATTCAACCAGTGGTTTAAATTTTTTCGTTCCTCTTGTTTCTTCATTAATCTTGAAAGGAATGAAGATACACAGATGGCATTTTTTTCCTGAAGGGTTAACGGAAAAGGTATTGAATTATTGAGTCATTGTAGGAAGAATTGGATATGGTTGTGACAATAAAATAGTGTCATCCACTTTAGGAATGCGTGTAAGATCTTTTCGAATTTCATGCACCTCCCAGCTTTGATAGCTACAAACTTTCCTTTGCCATCTCACTCGCTCCTTTTCTCGACAGGGTGCTTTTGTCAGTCTGATGGTGTGTTTAGAAAGAGAAGTGCCGATGCAAGCCACCACCATGGTTCCGTTCCAACAAGCAAAGCGGACACGAGGTCATCGTAAAGAAGCGAATGTCTACGTACTCCCGTTCATACTGTACTCGCATTCAGTATCCTACATCGCAAAGACGTAGCGGAGCCTCGTACTCGTTCGTTCCAACATGTGCAAACTGTGGTAGTCACGTGATACTTGTGGAAGGCCGAGAAATGATATTCTAAGCTACAAAATCCGAAACATTTGTTCCAGCGCGCGTCGGAAGAGCATATGGAGTAGGCATGGATGGGCCTTGGAAGCCTCGGAAGCCTTCCGTCGGCAGTCTGCAGATAGGGCAAATCGATTCTCTCACTCGAACGGATTTTGCGAGCCTGCGAACAATGGAACTCGCGTTGACAGAAGTATATGTGGAAGGTAATGATTAACATCTTTTTGTTTGATCCGTTCAAAAAGAGCGACCTGTTGTAATCTGCAACAGGAGTCGTCCAAATGATACGGTCACGTCCAGGACTGGGGCATCGGGGAGGAGATCCATGAGTAGTGCTCGGAAGATGCCACCCCCCCAGGGAACCTGCTCTCGCCATTTGAACACGGCGTGGTTGACCACGACCGAGTCACCCACTCCCTCCCCGCCTTCTTGTCCTGCACAGAAGGTCCTGTGAAAGGTGTAAAGTACGTGCATACGAAAAGGGTCATTATTCATTCTTTTACGTAGTAGTCTCGCGGAACAAAAGGCTACTCTACTTACCGCGGCCTACTTGTATGGGAAAAGCTAGAACGTTACGCAAAGAATTGAATGGAAAGAGGAGCTCATGAATGTAGCCCATGGGTTCTAGATATCATTGACTTGAGCTGGTAGTGAGCAGCAGTAATATCCCGTCTCCGGCAGTAAGTCTCTCTCTGTGTTTGTGTGCTGCTGCTGCTGGCCTTCGGGCTTCGCGTTTGCCCTACACGCTCCCTCCTCTCGAGGGACCTCACTTGTTCGTAGGTCATCGATCTGGGAGATTCTCCACACCGTTTGCGCGTGGCGTGAGGGTCTTCCGATTTCACTCTCAGAGAAAATCTTGTGCTCTGAAAGCTCGAGGTTTTTTCACTCTGCCAGGGGGAGGAAGGACTCGTCGGATGTAAAAGGCTCCTGGCTCAAGGTGGATTCCCGACCCCGATCTCCTTCATTGCAGATTGCACAACAGCAGACATCAGACATCAGTCATCAGTCAGGCTCTTTCCGTATCCACAAATTTACTCGCAGTCCTACACAGCAGCAAAGAGTTAACGTAGAACACACAGTTGCAGCCCTCCCGGGAGATTGCTTCGAATCGAAAGCGGTGGAAGGGACTGGAATCTCCGGAGATCACCTTCCATCCACAGTATATAATTCACTGGGCGACGGAACGCATGCGCCTGCACAAGCTGACGGTTATCTGCACGATCTGATTTGACTTCCGCTCGAGTGATTCTCTGCTCTGGGACTTTGGACGAGCCCAAAAGTCCTACTCTTTACAAGGACGGACGAAAGGGGTCGAGTTCTCACCTTCCCCCTTCTCGCAAACGGCAAGCAACACCTGAAGTGACCGGCGTAGGAGGTCAAGAGAGGGAGGGAGAGAAGTACAGCACATACTATACAAAGACTCCCTATCTCCAGAATATCTTACAGGTCCACTTGGCTCTAACAGCCTAGGAGATTTTTAGCCGTTTGCTGCACATGACAATAGGGCATATCAATGGCTCATCATCATAACGCTGATAATATTCGAGCGGCATTCGAATCCGTTGTATTCTCGTGGCGCCGCACTTATCCATGAGCAGCCTATTCCTAAGCTCCAAATAAGTATTATTCTATAATACTCGGGCCCCCGAGTACTATTAAAAAATTTACTTGTCTTATCCCACCTCCCAACTCTCTTCCAGCGATAAGTATATCTTAGGCCCGATAATAGCACATGTTTTGCTTCTGAGGTTCGGGTTTTGAATATATATATATATATATATATCTAATTTTTTATTTTTATTTTTATCTGGATGAGCTATTGGTATGACTTCTCCGGGAAAGAAGGACGTGCTGGCCATAGCTCGGCTGTGATCAGCTTGAAAGTTTATTGAATTATAGTTAAGAACGTGTACGATTCAGAGGGGAAATCTGAAAATAATGCTTACCAGAAAACAAACTGTCGTGCACAAATATTCAGTGCATCTGTCTGCGTTAGACAGCAGCAGCAGCACGGCGTACCGAGATTGGGGTCTTCCCTGGACTGCACCCATAGAGTCTCGTGTGGGCAGCGGCAGCGTACAGTATTCGAATACACGAGGCATGTGAAGTCTAGGTTCCATTATGCTGCTGCTGCACGCATGTACCTAATATTTGATGGACCGTCGACGATGTGGCTCATCAACGACGGACGGAGGGACATCGGCATGACTCGACCCGGTGTAAACAATTGGATTCAGATGTGGATAGGCGTGGTGCATGGAAGCCAGGACTGGATACTTGAATCTAGAACACTTTCTTCCGACCCTCGGGACTGAGACCGGTATCGAAGAGAGGGAGCGAGCGAGCGAGCGAGAGGATATATGGTGATGGGTGAGGGTGGGCTCACGAGCTAGCGAGTATCGATCTTCGGGCTTGTCCTTGGAATCCCCATGTACCTATTCACATGTGTGTCCTTCGCTCGGAGGGTTCGAGCGCAAGGCTTTCCATGTGTGCTTTGTCCTCACCTCAACTGTTTTATGTTGTCCCAGTTACCGACTGATCTCTGAGACGAAGCTCACAGTATTCCTCGATACCGTAATCGCTGGCTTCGTCGTCCTTGGTATGTGTACTGTACATGCTCCGCCATGAGTATCGAGAAGGATTCTCCGCTGGACGGAGATTGCGGAAGTATTTATGTGCTTCGGGTGACGTTATTCTTGCATCGTCGAGTTTTCTAAAGCTTTTGAGATTTCTCGGCGATTGATTGCCTGATGTCTCGGAACTCGACAGAAGGACATCTTTCAAAGTGTTGAATGATCTTGATCGAGTTTGACCTGTCACCGTCATTGGGCATGACAATTGTTTTTGGAGGGTTTTACTTTCAGGGTTTCTTATGAACTAAATGAGCAAATCTTTTGCCAACTTCGAGTTCGAATTATGCTAAGCACCAAATCCGCCTTCAATTGGTCCGCAGGACAAGGTTAATAGTGAGGCCGTTGTACACACATATATACAAGTGACAAGTTTTGGGACCCAGTCGGTGATTTGTTACCCATCCTACTATAATAAGTGTGGCAAGTGGACTTTAACTTGTCAAAATGTCTATAGGCATGTTTAAAATTCAATAATTTGTTTCTCTAGACTTGAAATAATGTACACCAATTTGAAGAAATATTATACAGAGACCAATTGAGTTTCGAGATCCATGCATTTTCTATTTCTTTTGAGAGTTTAAGTGTTAACATGTGAATTCATGTAATGACATTGTGGTGTGAATTTTCAGATATGCTCGCAGTTTATTTTCTGTAATAAGGGGTTTCACAACAAGCACATCCTACATTTATTATATCCAAGAAAACGAAATTATGGGGATTCCCATAGGTCCTTGCGGGAAATTAGATAGACCCCGCATAATTCAATTCAATTTAATGGGGGATTGGCTCAGTGCATGTAACATGTTAAGAGATGAAAATTATGTGCCGAATTACACTGAACACTGTGAATATAGTTGTGAATCTCCCTTGCGTGCAAATTTGGGAGAATAAACATAATGAGACTAAATGTCACCACATGAACTGAGGTTTTGAAAACAGCATAAGGACCATTCATACGAATCAGATGCAATTATAACACGAACGAGTTATGGTATAGACATCAATTCGTAACAAAGAATGTATTGCTGTTAACTCCGAGGCTCGGGCTTGAAGAAAGAGAAGGACAATTTGCTTTTAAATTCCTTCAAGGCATGTAGAACGCAGCTTGTAAAGGTACATTTTGTTTTGAAGCATGACCTCAGAGATATAAATAAAGACATTAAATAATGTAACATGTGATAGAAAATTACAGCACTGCAGAACAAATTGGCAGTTCTCACTGATAGCAAAGTACAAGAGGGAAGGATCTTTCTCTGTATTGATGTGCTTCACAGATGATGATCGGCGGGATAGGAGCCTACACTTGCTGTAAGAAGTCAAGACGATTATGTCGGTTCGTCTTATGTTACTATTATTTGATGCCAAGTTGGTCAAACATAGCTTGTATAAGGACCCTCTTTTTGAACAATTTGTACTCCACTTGTAGATCTGATTAAGAGTGCAAAGTGGAAGACTGAATTTCATGCACCATGGACTCATGAGATCATGGGCAGTGGTCGCCTTGGACTTTCACAACCTCTAGTGTACCCCCAAGATTCAATGCGACCTCACCAGATCCAGATCTTGGAGGCGAGTGAGAAAGACACATATATCACTCGCCTTGTCTTTCATCATCACAGAGGGTTGTGCTTGCGTCATAATCACCGGGCAGGAGAATCGCGTAACGTGATATACAAGGCGGAAGGAAGGCTCTCCCAAGGAACCACCCCCCTCCTCCTTAAAATGAGAACTTTGTACGTCGTCCGAAGTGGACAGATGGGAACCAAGAAAGGTCATAAATTCACCCGAAGGTGATATCAGAGCACAGTAAAGAGTTAGTTCACAAGTCTGCTTGATAAGTTGTGCATTGTGCATACACAGTGATACGAAGCGTGACGGTGATGGTTGCCGCTGCTGCTGTTGGCTGGGCACACAGACCAGACAGACAGGTTCGAAGACAGCGGAGATTAGATTTCATGGACTATCATGCACATGAAATTTAAAGCTCGCTGGAGGAGGAGCACGCTGATGTGCCGAAGAAAGAATGTGTAGGTGGATTTGGAAGACTGGACCGGTCACCGCTGCATGAACCATATCTCGCCGGTGACGGGAAGCGATGATTGGCATCTGGAGTGGACGAGCGATGGTCGCCAGTGTACATCTTCCATCGAATCCCTACCCATTCGTGAAACGTGGAGGGGCCCTAAATGGACCGACTGAAGCAATTCAACCGAAACGCAAATGTTAGCCTTAAAAACAAAAGCCTGCCCCCGCAGGAGGAGGTGATGCTGCTGCTGTCTGTGTCGGCTCTAGGGCTAAATGAGGCTGCACTACGGAGGGCTCCGATCTTCTCGCCCCGCCATAGTCTGGCAGCTGCCCGTTCGCTTGAAGGACGGGTGCTCCACTGTAGAAGAACAGAGTGGTGGCATCCGAGCTGCGGCCCCAGCGGCAGATCTCCACCCTCGAACCTGAGCGGACACGTGCCTCGAGGCAGCGGATATCCATAATGGTACTGGCAGACAAACGACGTGTCACAGCTGCTTTATGGCGGGCTGGAGCGAGGGATTCCGGCAGGACTTTTATCCTCTACAGGCTTGCCGGGACTCCGTCACTGTCTGCGTGAGTATTTGAGATATCCGTGCCTCGGGACCTCGCGTTCGTGATCGAGCGAGAGGACGAAATTCAAACCAATAAAGAATCTAACCACCGTGAATATCTCGATGAGGGTTCGTTGACCTCATGCGCATAATGGTCGCAGTTTCCCCATCCTCGGCCCGCATGTCATCTCGCTTGAATCTCCCCGGCGCTCGTTCGCCCTGTCGGTAGCGCATTTCCCGTCGGATGGTGTCCAGCGACTCCAGTCTCGCGAAAGTCGGGCATGGCGCGATCGTTCGTTCGTTCCATGCTCGATCTGCGATCCGTCAAGTTCGCATTATTTATCTCGAGATAATTGCATTATAACGGATGATGGTCACCAGATATGCCAAACATCAATGTCGCATTTTGTTCACATCCCAATCGCTCCTCCAAGAGGACCAATCGTACGACCGTAATTTGTACTCTATCATACGTTTAACCGGTTGCCTTTCTATTTGATTTGGTAGCGGGCTCATCATCCCCCATTATGATTTATTGATTTCCCGAAAAAACAAAATGTTGACAAAGTGGTGGGTTGCCCGTGCAGAGACAAGTGCATGTTCGAAGACAATCACGTTTCGCTAAGTTGGTCAGGTTCGAGGTTTGTATTCAGTCTTTGAGGTTTTTAATGGAATTGGCTCTAAAAATAATGCACGCAACTTTGAACATTCTCGACGAAGACGAAGCACCTAACTAAAAGAAAACCCGAGGCAAACTCCTAATTGTGAAAACGACTCTTTATTGAACTTCCTCTTGAAGTACTGGTGTTATGAGATTTTTCAAGGTTTCTCAAAAGATCCCGTAAAAGAATTTCGTCAAGTTATGTGGACTCACCTGAATGAGGAAATAAAAACGAGCCCTATCAGCGGGCTATCTCCAACCTCCTTTTCTCTCTTTCGATCCACCTCTTACCTTGAGGTGAGCCCCCAGCTTTTTAAGCACGAAGATAAGGATGGGGCGTTGAGCCATAAGATTATTGTGATTTTGCAGAAATGAGATAACCATAGGGAAAACATTATTCTGGATGCGATCGGCCTTATAGTTGGGCGAACGGTCATGCAGCGAAATGATTAGTTGAGCAGCTATAAGGCGCGTCATAGGAAAAATTAAACAAATTGCAGAGATGAGGACCGGGGAAAGGGGAAACATAGTGAACTTTGTAGCTTCCTACTGCCCGTAGGGGATATATCAGAGCATGTTAGGTGTAATTTTGAGAAGCTTTACACGTAATGGAGGAGCCTACAAGTCGGGAGCGGAGAGACTGGGAGAGAGGATGAAGTCGAAGCGGACGACAGTATCTTTCCGGAGCGAGCGAGGCCCGGGCAGGCGAATAAATCGAACGACCTAGGACGAAAATGATGGCCCTATATTCCAGCGGACACTGAAATCTTGTTGACGGAACGGCGTTCGGGGAGCGCCCCGGAGTTCGTTCAGTCAGCCACCCAGTGGCAACCTCGGCCCAGAACACGATCTGCGCTCGGCCGAGATTCGAGAGCGACGGACATTCAGTAGACGACGACGGAGGATCACGGAATCCGGCGGGCGTCGATGCCGACAAGCGCACAGATGCGGAACGATCGAAACAGACTCACACGCGTAACCAATAATGGACGACGAATGGAAAACAAACGGCGAGAGACGTTTGAAAAGAGAAAATGACATCGTGGCCGTAGAATGAATAGATCTATCCACATCCGAGGGCTCAGGAATAATCTGCTCGATTTAACGGAATTGTCCGACAACAGTCCCGGATTGGGGGCAGCGAGGGTGGGGCCTAGGACGGGCGGACTACCGGGATCCCGTCGACGTCAGCTGCGTTTACCGGTGGAGGTGGTAGGTAGTTGACAAGCAACGGGAGGTACGTTTGAGACGCCCTGACGAGGGAGGCGGTGAGCTCGGCCTCGCTTGCCGCGACCCGACGAATGTGAGGTGGGTAGGGTAACGTCACGATTTCTGGATCCTCACACAAGGCCGAAAGCTGAAGCCATGGGTACGTAAGAGCAAATCTTATAGTGTACTATGCTCGTATCGTCTCGGACTTACTTCTATGCAGCCAATCGGAGCGAGATCCGGTGAGGTCCATGTCAATGAATGTTCCCATTATTTTAACGCCCCAGAATCCCGCCACGTTTACTATGCACTTATCCACACCATTTCACCAAATGGGGCCCTGAACAGAACATGGGATCGAGAGAGATGACGGTTCTGAAGTGACCAGCTCTGACCACAGCTGGTCACTTAATCTGTCTGGACTTCCTAATGTGTCTAGGGTTTGTAGCCGAATAATTCCGATGACCTTCGTTTTTCCCAGTTTGGATCCTAGTCCACCTTTCGGCCTCTGCTGCTGCTGGTACTAACGAGTGGCGAGAGACGAGAGCCCAAATATATATAAAAGTGACGGCAAATTACACGGAGCGTCAAGAATGCACCACATGAAAATAGGCCAAGGGCCCTTTCAACACATGGTTTACGTGCCAATTCTCATCTTCATGGTTGGGTACTTAGAGGCTAACTCACAACTTAATTGAATGGTAGTTGTGCCCAAGTTTCATGTCCTGCTCTTTCAGCTCTCTTTTTTCTAAGTCTTTTTTAAGAACTCTTGTAGGCATAATGTGGTTGTGGCTTAAATCTTTGTTCTTTCTCTTTTATTTCTCTGATCGATTTATAGTGTTTTCCTCCAGTAAGCTGCTGAAAAGCTTACAAATTTAGAATTTTTCTTCCTTTTCTGAAATTTCTTAGAATCAGGATTTCTTTCGGGTTTTATTACAAGCCAATGATACCCTAACTTTTTCCCCTGTCACAACATATTGCAGATATTATAACCCTAGCTGTTGGCCAGACATGACTAGTGCAGTCGTCGGGTGGATTCACGCAGTAAATTGAAGGTTGGCTCCTAATTTGAGCTACTTGGGGATCAGTAGTAACCATGAAAACAGAATTGTGGTTGTGGTTGTGTGAAAAGGCGATTCAGTCCGGACAGGCCAAAGTGCCATAGGTCCGAACTGAGCGCTAAGTAACTATTCAATCTATCAGTGGGTGGGGGTGGGGGCGGTGGAGACCTAGACAATGTCTGCCAGTGTGAAACTAAGAATTAGAAAAGAAGAATAAAAACGAACTAGACTATGTTCCACCTCGGGACTCTGAATTCAATGGAAAATGTCACTGTTCCCCCGCGGTTTCCCTCTCCTGTCCGTTCCGAAGAACAACTAAAAAGCTAATGATGTATATACTTCTTTGTTTTGCGTGAGAAAAGGTTCGACGAGCTCTAAAAGTAGCTGTGTCTTTAAAAGCATAAACTAACTTCGTAGGCTATGACTCTATGATACCATAAAGGTCAAAGTAAAAACAACAAAACTATGGAAATACTACCATGAGTCTCCCGTGGATGAAACCAAACGGGGAAAATGGGGCTAGGCCGCAGTAGCATCACACTGGTAGATATGTCCTACTGAACCCAAAGACACAATTGACAGTATCCACGAAGTATTCCTTTTGCATGGTTCTATCTAGTCACATGTTGAGGTTATTTCTCACTCACTTAAAACGTGTTAAGAAAGAAATTTGTGATTTTTGTTCGCGAAACATCATTTGTGAATTACAAGAGTTCTTACATTGTTCACACTCATGCGTCTTATGAAATGATTGAGGAATTCGCTTAGTACAGTATTTATCTTCATATTTTAATTAATGTAATATCTGAGTAATATTTTAGTTGCACAATTTCGATGTAAAAAAGATTGCACTTTTGTTATGAAAAATAGTTATTTTGGTCAATGACTACAATATGATATTTAATATACACACTGGAAACTGAAACAAGGTCCAACTCCCGAGAGTAGTCTCATGCAGAACATAGTTTAATGCAGTGTGAACGTTCAACAATAACTGATTTTAGAATGAAACATAATCACTCTCTTTTCAAGGAGAATTCATGGTCAAAGCTGGAAACTTGAATGTCTGCTGATGACGAGGAAAAGATCTCGAAAAGAGCATGGACGGAAGAGACGACTTGTGGTTGCCGGCTGTTAATCCTTGTCTTCAAAATTGTCTGCTTCATAGCAGAAAAGACTTATAATACTAAGCCGATTGGTGTTCCTCTGTCATAAACAAAACTTGAAAACACTATTTATGTATATGAATCTTGAGTCAATCTACCGTCAATAAAACTTTTTTTGAGAAAAAGCCTATCTATCTCTTTGTTGGAAGCTTGTAGAACTTTTGATGCATAAAGGGAAGATGAGGAGGACTTTGAAACGAATATTCGATATGAAGAGTGTTTTCGGTTGGGTGGACGGAATGAGCACAAAACAAGGGCTGAATTTGATTGCAGTCAGATATAAATTACAGGATATCTTACTAGTTTATTTCTTTGTTACTGTGAAATTTCACAATCCGGTCTCTTTGAAATGGATGAAACATGATGTCAATATAACACGTGAAGATTAAAAAAGAGAGGATGGACTAAAGTGACGTACATGACTCGGGTATGGCTGGGCTGTATGACGCGATTTGTCTAGTTATGGACATATAAATTTCATTTCTCTATCTACTCACGGGTTTCCAATTACCGATGAAAGTATAGCATGAGAGATCTTGCAAGACTCTCTTGTAATGATTACTATTTGATTTCTCTGTACACAAAATGTATTCATTATGAAATTTCTATCCGTGACCGTAGAGCAGACTTTAGTTTCATGTTTTTTTTAGTTTTAAACTAACAGATATCCACTGATACACTTGCAATGAGCTACAATATAGAACTCTACAATGATGCATCAAAGGTGCATGCAGCAAATATATCAAAAAACTGCAAGAAAGACAATTCTGCAAAGGCGTGATCTGCTCCAGAAGTTTGTTTTCCTGGACTTGTTTACAGCTCGCACTGCGTTGAAGAACATCGGACAGGAAGTGTGCTGATATGGAACCATTGCACAATGTTGAACACGTGCTTGTTTCCCAAGGGATAGAGATGAAGAGAATATGGACGCGTAACATATTTGACCACTTAGATGATTGGATTTGACAATGCTTTGGATGCTGGAAGCCATGATGGAGGTTGAGTCATTCAGTTTCAGATTGTAGCCCTACATAACAGTACTTGTAAGCGAATTACGGGTGAGTAGACAAACAGAGAACAAAATCATTTTGCTCTTTTCTATCATATCTTTCAATATCAGAAGGGCTAATCTCACTGGGTGTAGCTGCTGAATATTATAGATTTAGTTATCTGTACGGCCGTTTTCAGTTTTTGTTTATCTCGTTTGTAGGAGGTTCTAATGAGCTGCACCAGTCTAGGCTCAAGGCCAGACAAAAAGATTAGAGAAAGATGAGAAGGGTCGACTTTGTATAGGAGGTCCACTCTCTATGCGTGCCGAGGAGGACAAGGTGTCAACTACGTGTATTTGCTGGGGTCTGTGAAGTACCTGCAGTCAACAAATACCACCGTTTGTTGAAGATGAAGTCAATGATGCTCGAGGGATCATGTGATACAAGGCAAGAGAATGGCATTTTGACAGAAATGAAGCCTGCCATTGGGGTGAGAGACTTTTGCAACAATCATGAAAGATTATGTGGACGTGAACATGTTGAAGAATCTCCATGTACAATGGTTGGATGTCTGTGAGATCCCAACAACCACCTCATTTAGATAATGGCGAACTTTATCAGAAAGTCTATCAAAGTCTCTAAGATATAAAGAATGAAAAATTCGAAAATTTTCCAAGCAAACTATGTGACAACTTTGACTCCAAAATGCACTTTTATATTATGACATAGTGAATTATGACATCACAGCTACCTCGAAGGAATAAGGGGCAGTGAAAATTAACCCGTAAGAGTTCTTTAGACGGACAGTAATGAGCTTAACTTCTGTTTGAGTACAAACAAGAATAAAGGGTGTCTGCAATGCAGGTGTACCTTAAACGTAGCTGGAAAGTCCATTCCAGCTTTCGAGCACAGTGTTTAACTGTTGAGATTGCATGTCACTTGGCACTTGTTGTGGAGAAGAGAAGAAAGGAAAATTAGATCCTGACTTTGAATCACAATCGATTATTTATGTTATTTCGGTTATGCCAAATTGTTCGTGTCACCATCAATACCTGCCACATGAAGTCTTGGAGAGTTCTATACGTGAGTGTTGAGGCGATCATTGTCAATAGTGAGATGTCACAAAAGTGTCTTTATTTGGTCATAAACCTTGGAACCTCAAATAGTAAATTACTGGTAATTCGTGAGTAGTACACTTACTGAAGAACTATTAGAAGTGTACTTAGACACTGCAAGTACAGTTGACTCCTTGATTAATATTCCTCCCAGTACAAAAATTTGTAACAAAAAAAGAGGGAAACTACGGACCAGCAATACCGCAAAGATTGGAAGGACTCTTGAGTTCGGATAAACCAGCATTAACAGTACATACTGTTGTGATGCATTAGCAGTAGATGTCACCCGAGTGAGGTAAGTACTGCAATCCTCCAAGTCTTGCTGAACAATTGTAGGCTGTACTTGGAGTCTACACTGACTCAGCATGAATCTGTATAAGTGAGCCACAGTGGGGTAATGATCAGGGATAAATGATAGGGTAGAGAAAAGATGGCTTTTCTGGATTGTTTAAAGTTAGGACAGCAAATACAAACCAAAGATTTCTGTACACAAGAAGTCTAACGAACAGGATCTGCACGTCATTATACAACCTACGTGAGGTCTGGTTGCAGTGCCAGCGAGTATCATATGAGGTAACTGTCTATCATCGTTAGAAATGAATATACTTACAGAGCTCCTTTGACACTTTATTTCTCTTCTTTGTTAGGTGAGACGTAGCTACTAGCCCCAAGTGAAATCCTCTTGGTAATGTATTTGCATCATGCAGACTTCCTTCACATTACTTGAAGACCTAGCTCATCACCTATCAGACGTCTTTCTAGCTACAGCCTACAAGATCGCAAGTCGTCTGTTATTTACAATTTATGAATCTAACCTTTCTGAAAATCTTCATTCTTCTTCCACATCCTTTCTAGAAACGCCAAAATCAGATGTTGTTTGTCTATTTGGTATTCCTTCCAGACTTCACTGACCTTCTGTAGAGAGAAAAATTCTGCCTGGTTTGTCATGATCCATTTTATTGAATCTAGAACCTTCTACTTCTTAGTTGAAAGTACACAGTTTTTAAAAAAAATCGTCCTCTTTCTCCATGTAAAACCTATTTCTTAGTACATTATCTTCTACACATCCCTACGATGGAAAGTCTATTTGAGTTGTTGAGAAACTTTTGTGTAAAAAAATCTAGTTTCATGCTTTCCAAGCATTTTCCATATCTTACACTTAATGACATCTCTGTAGATTTTCTTCATGGCTTGAGTTTCTCATCTGTTGATCAATACATCTGTAACAATGTTCTCTGGGGACAACACCCTTCTGGTGCGAATTTCATGTTTCCCACTTCTTACCATGTCACTACCTAATAGAACCGACTAGAATTTCTGTCGGTTGTATAGTTTCGATTACTATCCTCCAAGTTATGGTATTTGTGCTTTAGCTTCGTTTACCATAAGCTAAAAAGTCCATCTTCTTCCTTCCTCTTTCACTTCAAACCAATCTACTTCCTCAAGAACATAAGTACTTAGTACATCATGAAATTCCAAAGTCTCTGTGACTTACTTCCACATGCACTTTTATTGAGATATTTTGCCGACTCTTTAATCATCACTTTACCTTGGCTCGAAGGGCAATACCTACATGTGCAACCATATTTTAAAAGAATTTAGTTGACACCTCTTGGTGAAGACGTTTCTTAGCCTCAGCACAAGCTTTGAACCGTAGGAGGTCCTTTCAAGGAACCCACCTCGATGAAATAATACTTATGTCATCAACTATCACTATTATATATATATATATATATATATATATATATATATAAACCAAATCCATCAATTCTTTAAAAACGTTGATGGAACATTATCCTTGTCTATGATGGACTGAGCGATTGTGAGGGCCAAAATATTGTCAAACATGATTTCTTCTTTTCACAATTTCCTATGACAAAAATTAACAAATTTTGACTATTGGCCTCGTACAATTTAGTCAAGAT
This sequence comes from Marchantia polymorpha subsp. ruderalis, assembly GCA_037833965.1. Classification (NCBI taxonomy): domain Eukaryota; kingdom Viridiplantae; phylum Streptophyta; class Marchantiopsida; order Marchantiales; family Marchantiaceae; genus Marchantia; species Marchantia polymorpha. The sequence goes on from AP031357.1 coordinate 5,630,979, forward strand.
TTTAGATACTAGTCTTTTTCTCCTAAAGTCTCTCTGCTCAACCTCTTTTCATGTTTTCGATGGCTGCTGTCGTCATTCGGTTGTCGTTTCACTTTCATGCAAAGTCCTATGTTCTTTCATTTTCATCATGGCCACTAAGTATCTCACCTTATCATTTTGTCTTGCAAAATATTCTGTTCGAAGTTCCTCGTTTCAATGAGCTATCTTCTTCGTTGGTTTCATCTTCCTTATTGCTCCAAATTCCTTACTCTGATATAGTGAATTTGTGGTATTCGATTGGAATTCAACCTTCATTGTTCATTTGTCTTAATTCTCAAAAAAAGAGTATAACTATTTTATTAATCTAGACACCTTCATAGCTTCTCTGTAGTTCATCGTCTTTCCCCTTTTGATTCATTTTATTTTTCAATAGCTTTATCCTGTCGATCCCCTCTCATTTTATAATCTGACCTCTTTTTACAATTTTGCTTCACTGTCTTTACTCATGACACATGCCAAGACTGCATATATATATATATATGATTTATCTATAAATAATTAGAAAGTTATATATATGGGAGGAGAAGAAATCTTTCGTCTTCATATGTCCTCGGGATATGTGTAGTAGAATCACCCATTTTCCTCTAAAATTTCTTTCCGTGGTTTGTGTGTGTAGTGCAAAATTTGTAACTTGCAAAACACAGTATGTAGTGCAAAATTTGTGGATTCTTCATCAACTTTGGATCAAAGATGAATTTCATGGTAAAACAAAGACAATACGTTGCTATAAATAAAGTGACCATGGACATTTTTTTCTCATCCCTTGATGCAATGGTCACTACGTCACACCTTGTGTTCATTACCTCTTCTCCTGCTATTCCAAACAGTTAGGGAGTTCTTTCTCATCCTATTGGTGATTTTGTATAGTTGTTGATGAATATTTCATTCTTTAGAGAATAAAACCATTTCCCTTTGTCTAGCTAAGGATTCTTCATTCAACACTGTGAGTTTTCACCTTCAGCACCAAGCTTGATATTTATCCTCCTTTCAGGCATTTTTATCATGTGTGTCCACTCTTCTGTCTTTTCTTCGGTGAAACGATCTTCCAGAACTTTTTAAAAGCCTCCTCTCTTCCAGATAAAATATCCTTCCTTCTTAGTTCTGCATCAAACAAAGCCTTAACAGAATCGTGTATATCCACTACGGTCTACTTCGATTTCTGCGTGTTTCCCTATTTCCTTTGCACCTCCACATGTGCTTGTTTTAGACGTCTTCTAGTGGTTGTGTACTGGGTTCTATTTAGCTGGTGGAGCTTGGGGATGTGATGTGTTAGAAGCTTGAGCATATTTTTTTTCTGCTCTCGTGAGCTACAGGTTTGAGAAGGGCGTGAATAGCAGTGTTTGTATCTGCCCTCCGATTATCCAGATCAATCCTGCGGCTAACATAATTCTATCTGCTGTTGTTGCTTGGGTGCTCTCCATCTCACATCTAAAATTGCAAAATCAGTGCCATTTCTGAGCTTGAAACGTTAGCATGTGATGTTACAAGATGCGCTCCAAATTTGAAGAGCGTGTTGACATTTTCTTTGTCTGGACCGGTGGAATCTGTAAACTGTTGCTGGTAAGTGATTGGGAATTGTACTTTTTTCGTAATGACTGACTCGTGATATCAAAACATTCCGAGGTGGCGTATACGCGAATCATTAAAGGTCTGAGGAAGTACAAAGTTCGGGAGCAGTACCAGGAGGGCATGATAGGTTTCAATTTGAAATCTGGTTCGGGGCGACTTGTACCACAACTACCATGGTAACTTTCTGACTGCACTGTGGGCGGGGGCGTGATCAGTGAAGTAGCGCTCGGGAGGGAGGCGGGAGGGGAGGGGAGGTGGTCCTATGGGGATAGGGGACCACAAAGTCCAACCCCTTTCGTAAAGTCTGTTGCTGCTTTGTTCAATGGCGGCCGGCTATGGCGTATGGAAAGTAACGCCAACGAGCTCGATCAGTGTTGCTATGTCATAGGAGCACTGAGCATGATCGCAATCAGAACTCAGACATGCCTTTCCTCCACACCGTCTTCACAATACTAAAGTACAGGATGGTGACCATGCAAGGAACACCGGCATTCCTTTTCATTCATTACTGCCCTAGCATGGATTTTCGTCTACATATCCATTTACTGAAAAAGTTTCTCAAATATGCTCTTGAACACTTAAGGGTGCAGAAATCTAAGCAAACGCACCTAGCAATCCAAAGTGTGGAAAGAATTATATCTCTAGTGCGGTGTGTAGTAAGCAGGCGAAAACACACAAGGATGCCTTTTACTTTCCATGCCTCACACAACGTGATAACTTTTGGAATACCAAGTGGCAGATTCTGAGCTTCTCTCGAGCCAGATTGCTAGATCACAAGAGAAGACTAGATCAATCCAGAAGTGAACATTACTCCAAAAAAGTAATGCAGTTTTTGACATGCTACCGCTTTACACGTCCGATTTTTAATCACCTAGCAGACCAATTTAGAGGAGATCACCTATTTTTATTTTTTTTTATTCTTATTCTTTCTCCAAACCGTCTGTCTCCCTCGTCGTAGTGTCGGACGGACCTTCGCAATCTTTTTTCACAGCATACATAATCTTCTCTCAACTTTCTACTGGAATGAGAGCCGGCGATTGTGTGCCGTGCCATTACGTCATACTGCCGATGAAGTTGGAGTCCTTATACACCATGTTCTGTGGTTACCGCGCTGGAGCTTGACGTCTCTCGGTAATCAGGATGGGTTGTTTATTGATCCACAGGGTAAGGAACAGTTCTAGATGATGAGGAGGGTTTTCATTTCAACACACTCATGAGCTTGATCAACAGTCTTGCCACTTTATGCTTTACGAGGATTTCCGATTCCCCAGTCCGCCACTACCAGTACTGGACCGTCCTCCTCCTACCTCCACCCTACCACCTCATATTGATTCACCACGTTATGGGAACTTGGAATGACATCGAGCCAAGCTGGCTTGCCTCGATACCTTTATGATCCCATACTATATAAACGAACTAACTTTCGCCATCTTGGACTGACATCAACTGCACGCCGAAGGTTTTTCAGAATCGAATCGGTCGTCATGTGATGGAACGCAACTTACAGCATCTCTAGGAAGCTTGTTCTAAACGCTCCTTCAATTGCCACCCTTCCAAATTTTCTACACGCTTTATTACAGAAAACAACAAAATTGGTTTTTTCCTCCGCCATACCTATATTGGGTTAGGTGGAGGGATCCATAGGTGTTTGCATTTAATTCCAGGTGCGCAGAAAGATAGAAACTTAGATGGCCGCATGAGTATTGTGTGCAAATGTTATTTCACTTCCGTAAGTCCAGAGGCGATCTTCCCGTTGGTGACTACACGTTGTACATAACCTGACAACACCCACCTGACGAGCAACGAGAGAAACATTCCAGAAAGGATTTGAGATCGAAGGAAAAGATCGGTCCACGAGTTACTTAAAACGAAAGGCATTTTTTCCCGATGTACTCAGACACCAAGAAAAATCTAAAAGCATAGGGAGACCCCAACAAGGGCTACATGTGGGAAACCAAAGGAGGAAGATGGGGCTAGCCGTCAATAGCTCTACAATGGGCAATGTATCATACTGCCGATGAGAATTCATCTCCGCACGGAAGAAGAGACTTAAAACGCTTGACTCGCAATGGAAAGCGAATTCACGTTTTGATCCAATGGGAAAGCGAAGTCAGCAGGTTGTTGTACAGTACAATGACCTGGTATGATGTTGATGTTGCAAGCTAAGGCATGTGTTCATGCCAAAACAAAACGACTGCATAGTGAAAGCTACGTGTTCATGAGGACCCCGGAAGCTTCAGATGGCGTGCCAGGATCCTTCCTTACCTTCCCAATCCACACAATCGATTGCACTGTGAGGTGCGCAAATCTTGAGAGTTTGCACTCTCCACGATGGAGACAAAGCAAGTCGACATATGATGTAATGTGCAGAGTCGACTACACTTGCCTCTAGAGGATACGAGATGCAAAAAGCTTCTCTGTCGAAGTGAATATAAAATACCTGACTTTTCTTTCTTCTGCTTGAGTTTTATTTTTGCTGCCTCCACTAGAATACTGTAATGGAGAAACATATCTAAGCCATTTAGAAAGAAGAAAGCCATTTAAATTCGCTGGTAGACTCACTCCTCCTCAATAGAAACTGGGCAGATGCCATACTCTTTTCAGAATATAAAAATATTGTGTTTTTTCCACTAGAGAAAAGCGAAAGCAACATCTAGTTTAAATTAAACATCGCATCCATATATTGTTTTTTCTGAGTTGGGTCAATAATTGTTAACACTCATGAAGCGTACTTGAGGGTTGACATGCAAACCAACCCGATGTGTGGCACTTCCTGAATATCACGCCAGTTGGTGGGATTGGGAGGTGAATTTATTTCCTTGACAGAAGATCCGTCGAGTGTAGGCAAATTCTTGAATTGTGATGACAGAAAGAACGAAACACTTGCGACTTGATCAACAACCGCTTACTTGCTTCGTTTCGCATGGCTCTTCTCGCTAGGCCGTCCAAGTTTACCTCCTCAAACGAATAAGTCCGAAACGAATGAGGTGTTCGAGAATATATGAACACTTTTGACCTCGCAAGTACAAGCCTACTGTTCTTTTAGAAAAAGTCTGCTGTCGCGGCTTTCCATCATCCATGGATCGTCGAGCTTGTTTGGTGCCGCCACAGTGAGCAGCACATAATTCCCTCTGTCGAGAGCAGGAAAATGTGAGTGCGATGCAACGTTCGGTTTTGTTCTGATCTCTTCTCGTCTGTGCATGAATCTACGCCAGTGAGGTTCTCAATGGAACAAGTGACAGACTCGCCGTTTTCGAAAGGTCCATCAAGGGAGGAATCAAAGTCGCGAAACCTTTGGGGACAGCTCACCGAGCCCTGCGCGTTCTGGCCGAAAGCTGGAAACGACGCAGAGTTTACCGTTACGCCCAAGTCCAGAGCTGCGAAGCGAAGGAAAGGCAAGAAGAAAGGCCCTCGATCGAAAACAACCGGACCCGGACCCGGAACTGCTCTTGACGCTGCGAACCACTGCCCCAAAGGAGGCCCCGGCCTGACCCCCGGTATACGACCGTTGTTGCTACGGCTATGAGGCGCGCATGGGCATCTGCCTCGCTCCGTTCTTTCCTTCGAGACTTGAGCGCGCAAGACAATTATGGTTCTAATTAACGGTACACACACTCAGCCCAGCGCGGCAGCTCTAGCCCTCCGATCGACACCACCTACTTGGTCACCGGGGGCCCCTGACACGCAGGTCCAGTTTTATCCCCCTACCCTCCCTCCCTGTCTTACCAGCACTCCACGGGGATTTCCACGGCCAAGTGAGTCCAGCCGCCGGTACGGTACGGGTTTGTCACGAGGCTGGCGGGCCGGGTCTATAGACTCCGGGCCGGGCCGGCTGCCTGCCTTCCACCCCGCATAGACGTTTGAATAAAGGGCACCGGAAGGGATAGCGGGTGGTGAAGACCGACGGAGCCGGTGTCGGCAGCGAAAAGACGGCAGAGAGCAAAGATAGATTGCGGGTGGGCAAAAAACATCGCGTCCAAATTGCACCGGCGGATTTGGAGGCGGTGTACTGTATATGGACGCATCGGAGGCCGGGCGAGTCGGCCATATACCGGCGGATCCGCTGGACTGAGGCGGGCTGGTAGATGAATGTGATGAATGAGGACGAGGCGCAGATTTTGCTCAGCGCGGCTAATCTCTTTCAAAGTTCAAACGCATCGGATATCGGAGGCCGGTTGGTGGATCGCTCACAACTAGCAAGTGGACAGGGCGAGGATCGGTCGCTGCTCAGCAGAAACCGGTGGATTTCATGCTGCTGGAATTCTGGGTTGGATAAACATCCAAACCGGAGCGTTTGAATCAAAACCGGCGGATGCGAACCCGTAATGGGTAGGTTATCTGTACGAGAGAGAGAGAGAGAAGGGAGCGGGGGGACAAACAGCTGCCCCTGACAGGCGCGTGAAAGCGAGGAAATAGTAATATGGGAGAGCGGGGAGCAGCTCACGACGTGGATAGCGGACGAGCAAGATGATTGGATGGATGGTGGTCTAGCTTCCCTGCCGTAAAGCTTACAGTTCAGTTCGGCTTCGTCCAGTCCCGGCAAGAGAGCCCGAGAGATGTCAATGGACAGGTTTGACGCAGGGTAAAAACAAAAGCAGGCGAAATCATTTCTCGCGGAAGGATGATGGCCAGACGAGGAGGAGGAGGAGCATTTTTGAGTTTGGGCGGGAAGCCGGGTCCCAACATGATAAACATACATTCATCATCACCGCATGAGTCAGCCCTCGTTTGTCCTGTTGTAGCTGCTGCTGCTACTACTACTACGTAGCTGATCGCTGCCCGCCCGCCCGCTTGCTCTGCGTGGGCAGCCCGAGGGACGATGCTCGTCCCAGGGCTTCTTTCCCTTTCTTTAGGCGCGGTTGCTCTGTTATGCTGCTGTTGTGCCTCGCGGGGCGAGCACAGACGCAGACGGCAGAAAGGGACGGGACGGGCTGCGGCAGCACGGCCATTTCCGGATGTACGTGTTCGTCGTTCATTTATGATCTTGGCCACAGGCTTTGCCACTTGGGGAGGATGAAGTTGGAGGGAGGGCAGGGCAGGCCAGGGGAGGGAGGACGGTCTAACGGTCATCCGATGTGAGGGATGGTGATGTATGGGGATGGGGCCCGATGGGGACGGGATGGCGAAAGGAAGACAAGACAGGGACGCAGGGAGGCGGGCAGGCGGGCGTGCGAGAGCGAGATGAGGGATGCTGCATGCTGATGATGTGATGTGATGATGGGAATGGAGGGGCTCACGGGCAGCAGTAGCAAGGAAGTCCTGCAACAGCATAGGAGGAGGAGTTCGATGGCGAAAGCGACTGGACGAGTCACTCGTCGCTAGTCGCTACTCGGAGCACAGCGCCGTAGCTTTCACTTTTCCGCTTGGCTATACAACCGGTTCACACGCCTCTCACCATTTTCCCCGTGCGACTTGCTTAGTTGCGCCTCCGTGCTTGCCTCCCTTCTCTTGCTCCCTCCCTCCCCTCCCCTGCCTCCCTTCCTCGACCGCCATCCAGATGACTGTGAGCGGAAGAGCTTCCTGTAGGCATGTGTACAGTGTAGAGAGAGTGTAATGCACTCTGGTTCATTGGGATCTTTGGCATACGGTGGAATTGCGAAGGAGCAGCCCCGACGCGAGGAATCCGAGTGTGAGTGAGTTTTTGGGAACACGGATGAAACATCCCTGTCGATTGGTCGATTGACTGAACCGGAGAGGAGAAGCGAGAGACAGAGGGAGAGATTCAGACACAGAGAGAGAAGCGTCGTGAGAGAGAGCGAGCGAGCTCCCCTGTCCTGTAAAACGCGTTTCAAGAATCGGAGTCAGGTTGCGGTTTCTGGTACTACTCACGGCCAAGGATTGGACTGTTTTCGCTTCGACGGCTGCTGATTGATAGCTTTTAGTCGTTCGTAGCTGGGCAGAGGTGGGTTTCGGGTTTGTACAGTGCGTGCCTCAGTCCATCGCATTAGCAGTCTCCAACGATTGGAGCGGACATTCGCAGGAACCATGAAGAAAATGTTGCCCTGCTCCAACTCTTCAGGTTTGTAACGTCCATACGCCGTCAATTGTTGTAGTGGGAACCAGTGTCTGTAGATCCTCCCGTGGATGAAGTAGCTTTTGCGCTCCGAGAGCCGTAGAGGTTTTAGGCAGATTGTTGCACACCTACGGCTCGCGGCTCGTACACCTCTGGCGTTGTGGGGGGTGGTGAAACGCGAAGCGGCTGCAGTCAGTCCTCGAGAGGGGATCTGTTTGAAGATTGTGGGCGAGAGGAGGAGGCGGGCAGTTTGTCGATTGGGCGCTCCTCACGCCGAGTCGATAACAATCAAGTGAATCGATGCATTGTGGCATGTGACAGCAGGCTCCGGAGCGAATTCGAGAGCCGAAGCGGGCAGCATGTATACAGATACTCGCACGGGTTAAGGCCGCCCGCCGTTTGCCGGAGGATCTTTGAAGTTTGAACGGGCGTCGTCGGGACGGACGTTGCCAACGGCGAGGACAGGGACCGGCCTTGAATACGTTGAGAGCGTCGGACGTCGCAGGTTCGGAGCAGCCCGACCCGCGAGAGCTCTGGATTGGTCGCAAGTGGCGCGCCCACTTGGCCGCCGGCGCCACTTGCATTCTAGCGGATTGATTGTTCACAACGGTCTGTTCGTATCGGAACTTGTACAGACACCTGCGACGGGAGGGAGTGGCGCCATTTCTGCGCCTTTGATGGTTGGGAGATCGCTGGCCCGCAGCGAGCTTTCACCAATTTGGACATTGGGACATGGAAGAGCTTCGTTATTCTTCGTTGTCCACGACAGATGACGTTTTGTAGTTCAGAAGGCTTTGGTGTACAGTTATTGAGTTTAGTTGAGTTCAGCGCTCCGAGGAAGGTACAGGCACCGCTGTGTTTTTTGGGCGACAATTTGGCACTCGTCGAAGCAGCACAGCGGAACTTGTGATGACCTCCGCCGTGGAGCAGGCAGGGAACGACCATCCGGTGGGCTTCCCTCCTCACCGCGACGGTCCTGTATCGCAGTCGCATTTTTCCCAGTTTTGGTATCGAACAAATTCCATTCCGGAACCCATTACCGTCATTTCTCCATCAAGTGAGTTGCTGCCAGGCGAATCCCAATTTTAGTCAATGGTTCGTCAATGCCGCTCGTCAGTTTTGTGAAATTGGATAGAAGTTCTTGCTTTATTACAGCCTCGAGGGGCATCTGTGGACCCTCAATCTACCGTGAAGCGAGGATTGACCTAGTGTTTGTCTCCACAGTGGGTGCATCAACGCCACCGCCCCGAGGAGTCCTCAAATTGGACGTCTACGGTAGTTCAGCGAAAGACATGACGCATGATTTGCCGCATTGGATGGACTCGAAACGGGTATGCGATTCTATCGTTACAGTCATTTTGCCTCCACTGTCGAACTTCAATAGTGGCCTCAGCGCTCGGGATAGACAGGGTGTTACTAAACGAAATTCGCTTACTCCGGGAGTTAGTGTATTGCTTGAGTTCGATGCGTCCATCCCAGGCAGCTAACTTTCCTTCCTCCAGCTGGCCACTGATCACAAAAATTGCCGTCGCGCATGTCCTGTGATGATGGATAACGGCAGCTGACAGAATGCGTTTGGTTGTGAACAGGGCCATACACAGTCTGCAACTCGGTTGGAGATAACCCCTGAAGCAGGTCCCTCTACTCCCATGAAATGCCCTCCGAGGCAGCTTATTGAACCCCCGAACTCTTTGCACCAGTTTTCCCCAGGAAGTTCTTATGTCGCCTTGTTCGATAAACGCAGCAAGCTGACTTGGGCCAGGCAGGAACAGTCACCAAACATACCGGCAGGTGCGAACTACCCTGTGCCTGCTTCTTCAAACAGGGGGACCGATCATTCTGGTTTGCAGCGGGATTCCGTACAGGTTCAGAAGGAATCTCAGAAAGAAAACGTGATGTCACTGACAGTGCTCAACTCTGCGCTTCATATGATATCTACGTCGAAAGGCGGAGCTTCTCCTTCCACAGGATCCTCGCCGATTGGTCAGCCCCCCTCGATTCGCGCATTGGCGACGATAGCCGAGACGAAATCGAAAACGACACATCCGGACGACTCCATATTGCAGCTCCAGTTGCGACATGAGCCGTGCAGCCGATCTCCTGTCACATCACCAGAGAAGTACTGTGGAGATCGCCGGGCTCATCACGAAGCGGTGGGAGGTAGTGACAGCACGTCACACGGAGTGAAGCAAGAAGCTCTGAATAGACCCAGTCGAGTTAACGATGGGGCTTGGAATCCGGTGCGCCCAGGGTCAAAGTCTGGCGCACATGAGTTTTCCCATCCACCACAAGGTCACGAGTCAGCGAGGTCTATGATCAATTCGTTGAGATTGTTCCAGCCGAGGAGGCAAGCTACACAAGAAAGCCAAGGTTCTCTAGATCTGCATGCGGACCTAAGTCTGGCCCTGCAACCCGCCACCGAATCTACTCATCATGCCATGTGGCACGGGAGCGAGTCTCCCTCTATATTATTAGCGCAAAAGTGGTCCGAGGTTATTAGTCCGAAACCAGACACTTATTTAACAGCCCATAGTAACCAATGTAGCGGATCGACCAATTCAACTCCCTCAGCTCCGCAGACCCCCGCCGAGAGCTTGTCCCTTTTCCATCTCATGCCTAGCAGTGATACAGTAGGCCGGGAACAGTCCAGGACGGATGACGAGAGGATGGGAGGCCTGAATGATGGGACCGCGTCCACCGGGAGGAAGCGAAAACAATTTCGCAAGGTGCACAAAACTGCGGATTACTCACCAGGAGCATCCTCTGCGATCGAGCTGAATAACCCCGCCGAGTACGCGGATCTGCGCGATCAAATCAAAAAGAGGGTCAAGAGGGAGAATTCAGAGCTGGTGCCTTTGGCAAACCTATCGAGTGCACAGGAGCCATTAGAAGACACCGATGCGGAGCCTACGTCGTTTCAGCTATGGTTAGAGACTTCTGAAACAGTTTCTCATCCTAAGAAACACGACTTTTTCCCAGACAAGCCCAGGTGTGCCGATGCCACGGTACCGTCTCCATCTCAAGAATCTCCTCTCAGAAAGGCGAGGCTGTGTGGGACCGGCAGTCCTTCACTGTTCAAAGACTCTCGAAACTTTTCACGGGACGGACTTCGCTATCAGAACGGAGTCGTTAGAGACAACGCAGCAGCTGGATCTTTCGACACGACGGCACCCAACAAGGCAACCCTGCATTCCATGTCACCGTTTCCCCCGAGACAACCGTCTGCCGCAACAGAGATGCTTGAGGACACCGAGCTAGGTTTAGGAAGACCTTCCACTCTTAACCCGTCAGTAGCAGAGTGCATCAGGAGCCTCCCGCAAGTCGTGAAAACCCTGGGAGAGCAAGGAGAAGAGGCCACCTGCGGAGACGCTTCATGGCAGCGATCGAAGCTTTTCACAGTCCCAGCTCATGCGCCAATGCCGATTTGTCATCCAACATTTTCAGCCGGAGAGCCGTCTTTGCCACTTTCGCTGAGCTGCTTTGCCGAGCCCGTGAGAAATCCTCCGGCTAGGAGCCCAGTTGCATCGACGCCCAAGCCCGAAGAAGAATGGGGCAAGTCTTTGGCGCTGTCTGCCACTCCTGTGGCACCCGTTCCTCCCCATTCGTCTCCCGCAGGGCCACCTATGACCTTCCAGGATCGTTTTGTCCTGCTTCAAGCATATCTGAAGCACTGCGATGAAGTTGGCACCAGTCAAAACGCCCAGGGTGGGTAGAAGAAATTCAAGCCCTGTAAATCAATGACAGAGTTTTCTGATTTTTGTTTGAGTTTGATTTTTTTATTCCTATCTTGCAGAGTTTCGGCCTGTACGATTTGACGATGACTGATGGCTTCGAGTGAAACGTTCATTCGAAATTTCCTGACGATTGTCCTGCTTGTCTCCGCAGCCCTTAGGAATCTTTCTCCCGCCGCGCGGAGCGGCGTTGCGGTCGAATTAGAGTCGAAAGCCATGTGGCTATCGATAGAGGAAGGTAAGCTAGATGATCTCTCTGATTCCTAAGCTCTGTATTTTCATGTGTCACATTTTACTGAATTAGTGGATCCAGGCTAGGGTTTGCATCATGCCATCCCGTTGAAGCAATTAATGTGACTTTATAATAAGCCAGATTCCGTTCTGCTGGACTCAATTATGCAGGCTTGGAGATGAAGCGATTGAATCATATCAATGTCATGGGCTGGGGCACCAAAGCTTCACAGTTTTCTCAAGGAGATGAGGGAGCTACACCGAGAGGCAGGAGGTTACCAGTGCCTGGAGACATGCGGCCCCTTCCATTTTTTTCACCAACCCTACCAGCAAGAGTTCCATCGGGAGTGCTGTCAGTTGCTACCACTCCAACCCCATTCACTTAGATCATCGCGGAGCTCTTTCAGAATTTTATTTTTCGCGCGGACCTTACTTAATTGCGGTTCTACCACACGAGTCCACGCGGAGGTAAGGTATCCCGTCTGTGGAGAACTCGTGCGCGGCTTAGCACCACCGATCACCCACTTTTCAGAGGGTCGTTTTTTGTGAATAACATTTCCTTTGAGGTGGGGATAGATATTCCCCGTCACGGGCCCATTTGCTAGATGGGTTGCATCAAGTCAGTAGGTTTCATGTACAGCGGAACTGTATCAAGGACCCCAATTCAAGGGTCAATGGAAGAAATGTCAGCTAATTGCCGATCACCTCCATCTTTGAATAAATCAAGGAGTCATGTAATTTATATTGATATTTGTCCTTGATTTTCCTCTGTTCACTGGTGTTATCTTGTGTCAGGGCTGTTCCCAACACGGCAATCTGTTTCCGTATGTAATGAATCTACATCTCGTCAGAACTCTCATGACAGCATTTTGATTCTCATTTTGCCTCAGCATTTTGCCTCAAATCTACACTCGCTGTACGCTCACCGCGGCTGACACGTCTTTCTTCGTCTGGGCCACTGGTCTTGTCCACAATCTTCATCTGTGTGGCAGCCGCGGAGGCCAACTTCCCCAATTCTATCTGATGTATACCCCTGTTTGAGAGTCTTTCGTTGTAGATCAGCATTCGTACAAGACCAGAACTGGAAAAGTGAAAGGCAGGCAGGCAGGCAGCGTACCGGGTCTCTATAGATTCGAGCTACAAACAGCAGCATGAGGCAGATATTATCTGTCACGTCGGCGGCTTCACGAGAAGTGTCCGCTCAGTGCTCTTAGCCTACTCGGTAAATTTTGGTGGAGGATAAGGGCCGATACACGACAGGAGTCCGGTTGGGATGGAATAAGAAAAAAGTTAACTTAGCTAGACCTTAACGCAGTGGAGGTACCCAATCACGCTACGCCGCTCTGAAGCCGGAGAGAAAATGAGGAAGGAAGAGCCTGTTACAGCAGCGCTTTTGCTCAACTGTCAGGCTGTAACCTCTAATCTCAAACTGACCTTTTAGCTCCAGCTCAGGCCGACCTGACTTGACGTGACCTTACCTGGTGAAACTCGGCACTCCAGCTGCCACTCTACCACCACCGACTACACGTAGGGGGATGAGGGATCCTTCCTGGACCCTTACATGTACATGGTCATGTACTCCATGTACATCACCAGGATTTACAGGCCAATTTTGAAATTTTGTATTCCGCGAATCTTGACTGGTGAGAATTCAAATCTCCCGTCTTTCTCGCGCACCTCTTGACTCGTGTTTGTTTATGGGCAGGTGGCCAAACGATAGGGCGGTTGACTTTTGCTGTGATAAATGAAGCAATGCTTCGATCCTTACTTTTGTTTGTTTGTACAGCAGCGGCACTATGTAAACAGAATGACAGAGCACCCCACCCGCTGCCCCTTCCCACAGCTTCTGCAGCAGCAGCAGCAGCAGCAGACACTTAAACAATGCGGTGGACTTCTTGACCCCAGCCAATATTCTGCGACTCTAGAGTCTACATCCTCCCTCGTCCCTCGTCCCATCTCTCGATCTCCCCAGCCTCTCACTCCGCTTCTATCTTTGACGCCTCACCAACGAACCACCAGCACTGCTACTACTACTACTACTACTGCGTCCCATCACCCCATGTCATGTCGATGCGAGGCCATAATTGCCATAATGTAGACGATAATGCGCGGCCGCGCATTGATGGGCACCTGCAGCTCCTCGACTATTCTCATTCGAATGCAGCCACAGAATTCAAATCCCTGTGGCCCTTAGGACCTAGACTCCTACTCCGTCTAGAGGACAGGCTACGGAGAGGGCAGTCGTCGTGTCTGCGGCCCGGTGCTACTCCTCCTCCGCGGACTCCCCGTCTTCATATTTTTGAAAGTTGGGAGAATGTAGCACGGAAATGTTCCCATTGGCCTTTCCACGGTTCGTACGTTTCTACGTGAACTATGCAAGGTACAGTGGAGGAGGTGATGAGGACGGAAGGAGGGTGTTATGATTCTGAGAATCAGTGAGTGAGATCTTGGATTTGGCTTGACATGTTTGTCATTTGCCGTGCCCCGCCCGACTGAGTCAAATTCAACTGTAGACTCTTTCCGGATTGACCACGTTTTCAACTGAAGCGGGTCTTCAACTTCTTCAACCATATCCATGCTTTTGACAAACCTGTCTTGTTCCCCCACATGCTAAGCCGTTGTGTGTCCTCTCCTTTTCCAAATTTTTCTCAGCCCAACATGTCTCCAAAGTTGTTCTGGTCTCACCATGTACAAAACTTGAATTCTAACCGTCGTGCTCTAATATGATTCCTGGAGTTGAATGTGACCTCCGTGAGTATCCAAATTTGGAGACATAATTTCGCACTTTTGTTCACTGACATATTCAGAAGATGTGTACTAAATCTAAAAACCTAAATCTCCAAGATGAGGTTCAAAGTCTGAACTTAATTGGGTGAGTTGTGATTCCGCGAAGATGCCACCAAGACTAGGACATATTCTAAAGCGTAGACTTGCTTGCTGTACAAAGTGTGATAAATGTAGTTCTATATCTACATGGAAAAAATATCCACGTCTTTTATATTTTAGAATCTTATATGTAGAAGTCAAGTCCAACTTGCGTCACATTGTTCTCATGTATTTGACGATCTGAATGTTGTGTAATCATTTGCTTTATGTGGAAAGTTCATACTCCTACTTTCTATCCTGTTTTCTTTGTTCAACTGATTTGTACTCCACGAATAAAAGCATGCAGTTTTTAGATTTATGTTTATCGTGGTCACAAGAGCTGGCCTTGTAAGAGATAATGAGGAACAGAGGCTTGTATTAGTCATCATTCATGGATTCTCGAGAAATTTGAACCATGAACTTCAAGTTTCCATGATGAAGAATGTTGTATTTCTGAATGGTTTGAATTTCAATTCACTCAAATGATTGATTTCCTCAATATTTTGTTGTAGATGAAGGTTTTTTCCATGAAATCTCTTGAATCTTGACTTCTTACGTCTTTTAATTAATTTCAAGATATCGCATCAGTTTTTCAATCGTTTCATAAAGAATAATTCGCTTCTTCTTTGTAAGAATTGTGGGCCTTTTGAAAACGATATTGTGAAATAGAAATACAAGTCGTAGTAAACAAAATACATCATGCACGAAAATTATTCATGAGGAGGTGTTGCAATGTAGTTTTGGAAATCGCTGAATTTATTTGGATTCGATCTCTCAGTTAGTCTTTCGAAAAAATTTAATCTTTTGAGGTTCCACTTGATGGATTGACATTTTGATGTAGCTGTGTTCCTTCCTCTCTGCATCTAAATTGCACTTCCCACGAGCAGATTGCTGCCTGTAACTACACTGGGCACGAAGTTTTTAAACGGCTTTTTGGCTTCATTTGTGTGTACAGTTGGAAAGAACTTTTCGGTTCGCCATCCACCCTTTCCTTATATCCCTCAAATATGGTTTCTTCTGCCCTTCTTTGGCTCTCTTTGTCTCGTATCCTTGGTAGTAGGTCTTATTTGATTCAGCATCTGCTCTATTGGATCTATAGATTCCTCCATTATAAAAAAAAATTATATGTTTGTCCTCGAGGATATATTTCCGTATGACGTACACTTCACATTCAGTGAAGGGGTTTATGCTCAAGCCGATGAGACATACCGCCTGCCATGAATTAAAGTAATCACTGAAAGATTTTCCTGCACAGCTCGAGCAATACAAAATGAATCACTCAGTGTATGAACAGAAAGTTCATCGTCTTGGATGACATTGTAGCAAGAAGCAGCCTCTTTGAACTCTGTTTTGCAGTGCAGATGCAGAAAGCAACCGCCGTATTTTTGCAACAAGGAACTGTATATTTGTAACAGCGAGGCATGAAGGCAGTCCGTCCGGTGAAGTCTATCTCAATTCAAGGCTAGGAAGCATGAAGTGAAGACACGGCGGCATTATGCTTTGCAATCACGTAAGTGCTGATTTCAACAGAACCCTCTTGTTCTGATGACCTTATCTTGGAAGAGCGTCCGAACTGCATCTATGAGGTGTCATGAACCTCGTCACGGATGACTGTGGATCGCATGTTCCGAACTTCAAAGAAAATTCCTCGTAATGCTTTTTCGATTCCAGGTCCAACCTCACTCCAGACTCACTCCGAAAGTCTGCTCTCGGGCTACAACTTTCCCTCTCGCTCTTTCGTTCTTCACGGCCGGGTTTTGATAAGCGCAGCGAGTCAAGATAAACATGCCCCACATGCAAAACATTTCCCAGCGGCATATTTCGCAACTCATTGGCACATGATCTGGTATCGGACGAAGACGAGACCTCCGTCAACAACAAAACACATGTGCGAGTTGATCTGGCGGCTCGTGAGAGCGAACGGATGGCAAATCCGGTGGTCCCCAGCACGGGACGAACGAAGGGAGCGAGTCAGGGAAGGAAGCAAACGAAAGGAAAGCAAAGGAAAGCAGAAGAGGGGCACTCGTAGGGTCGCCATGTGGAAAAGTCATGACGATGGATGGTGCATCGCCCGATTGGATGAGCAGATGGAACCATGTTGCAGCCACTGATTGGAAGATGACAAGGAGCCATGTCACATGTGCTGTATTCTGTACCATCATCCCGAAAATCTATTTTGAAAAAGGTTCTATCTTTTCTCTGGCATGTCGTGCGTCTGCGTTATTGCCCTCCTCGCCCCTTGTTTGTTTTGTTATGTTCTTGTTTGGCCTTTCTTGTTCTCTATTATGGGATCCGATGTACGAATCTGCACAAAATCCCGCTTTCCGCAATTCATCGTTATGAGCGAGTGAAAAAGCTCTCCGACGCATTTACCCGTCCCACCCATTGCACGAGGTCAACCGCTCCTGTTCTCCCCCGAGCCCCGCCTCTTATTTTGCATTATCCACGCCCGCGTCCCGCATTTCAACGGACTAAAGAAAATATTTGGTTAGCTGTTGTCGACGTCTTCGCTTTTCTTCACGAGAGACAAAGGCCACAATACTCATTCCTTCTCGACAGTCTCCGGTAAAATAAAATATTTACGATGATTGGTGCATAGCCTTTTGACCGCCATTGTTCACATGTGGCTATCTACCTGCGAAATAAATAATACGTGGCTGCGAGAAAAAGCTGCTTGGACATACTTTACCACTGGTGCCTTTGACACAGCAGCAGCAGCATGGGATGTTTTTACCTCCACACTCGCGGCCCAGATTCCCACCCACAGTGTGCAAGAACTTTGTGGGAGGAATAAAGTTGCCCACTGAATATCTCTGTGTCTGCTCTTGCATGGCTGTAAACCCGGCCAATACCGTATGCGACGTTCATCATTGGATGGAAATGATCGAGTCGGTCTACGAGTAGAATTTCCATGTACAAGTGGTCAGATATCTAGAGACATCATTGCCAAGTTTGAGCCTTCGTATGTCGAAGCTACCGTCGAGAACGTGGCTGCAATTCCAGGCCCACTCTGAGCACCTCCGAGGATGTTGTTCAGTAGCTGTTTTACTTGGCCATCAGGAAAGTGAGCAAGCTCTCATTTCCTCGTCAGCTTCCTTTTCTCTCGTCTTTTACCGGAATCTCGCCTCTCTTCTAGAACGCCGTCCGTAGCTTGACAATGACGCACTGGGGGTTTGTCGGTCGTCGTCGAAAGCGCAGAGCGTGGTAACTTAGACGCGACTCTCGGGCACGATCGTGGGCATGGAGCAAGACATCGAGGTTCCTGGTTCTGCGTCAACGGACCTCGACTCACCAATCGCAGCGTTCCTCTTGTTTGTCTGCCTTTAAAATAGACGTCACACCTTTTTCTGCAACCCGTGACCGAAATAATTCCGAGATATTAGGTGCACTATTATTTATTCCATTGTGATGCTATTCTTACCCCCTCGGTCTCATCCTTGACGGGTCTTCCCATGCTTTTTGCTATATTCCGCAGTGATCCCGGATGATTAAAATAGAAAGTCCAAATTTTTTAAACGATCTTCGCTTTCACACGAAGTTTTGAATTTCACATCTACGTCCCCACATTGATATTCCATGTTGCGAAACTAGAAGAAATTGGGCATTTATGTAGCAAAATTTGGTACTCCATGTAGCACGCATTTCTGATGGAAGTATAACGAGAAGGCTCGGCAGACAACGGAGCGGCCATCCTCGGTAGAACGCTGTGTCACACAGCCTGTGTGGCCATGGTGAATGAAGCTGCTAGCAAACAAGCCTACTTCGCTGCTGAAGAAGTCATAAATTGTTCCAGAGGCTAAATTAGAATCACTCTTTGTTGGAACAACAAAGATTGTTCCCTGAGAAAATTAACAACATTATAGGAAATAGAGTAGGATAAAACATTGTTTATTAAACATGCCTCTGTTGACATGTAAAAGCATGTCTGTACATTTCAGATGGTAAAAGTTATTATGATAGACTTGGTACTTCCAATCGTACACTTGATATAGTTGTAAAGAGTGTGTGAGAGTATACCCCGCTAGATATCAAGATTACTATTTTCATTTGCTTATTGTGTAATTTTTTCATTGTTTGAAAAAAAGCACTATCCAGTGTTAGTCACATAGAAGCAATCTCATCCTCATATGCTCATTTCTTTATTCCCAATTCCATATATGTGTATAAGAAATTATTGCTCATTGAATTGTTTGTAAGAATCAAGACCAATTCTCATGTTTGATTTTATGCTTGTATGACTCGATATCATTCCATGATTTTTATTCCACTTGAATCTGCCTCAATACACCAAGGAAGAGTCTAGACTTGTGTTCAGATATATCAATGATACCTGCACAAGATACAGAAGTGTCATATGCATGATAATCATTTTTTTTAAACAAGTATTGATCAATTATTAAAGTAAGCTATAACTCGTGGAATGTTAACTGTATTAAATACGGATTTTTTTGCTCGGATACTTTTGCAATTATTTTTTGTGCTGCTCATTATGTTTTACTCCTTGGTTTTAATAACGTTGGGATAAGTTTTACCAACTTAGTTTTTCATGTTTGTTTTAATTGTTACAACATGACAAAGAAACAAACATTCACATAGAATAAACATATCAAAAACATGTTTCATCATTACAAGATTATGTTCAAGAGGTCACTTCATCATTATCATATCTTCATATGATAATGAAATCTTCAGTTTGTATCACAAAAGAGTAGACCTAGTTTTCTTTAATAAATCTAAATAACCATAAATACATCAATTAGATTTAATATCTAAAATATATAATTTGTAACGATAAGATTGGTGAAATATTATATCACTCAATTGTTACAATAAAACTCAGCATGATTTTTTTTCTCTCTACATACATGTTTCACATATGGTTAACACAAGATAAAATGTCATAACTATCCACATAATTTCTTGTAAATTGATAAAATGCCTGATCTCATTATGATCCCAAAATTAACACATCACACACATCATTGATGTGTAATCTCGTAAACAAAAGAATGATTCATCATAATGGTCTAAATCCAAGGACATAATTCAGAAATTATTCACAGGAAAATCGGATTATATCATTAATAACTTAAATGAGATGTTATATATGATAACTACCTTATTAGCTTAATTAAATAGGATTAATATAATTGAAATTAGATCAAAACAAAAAATACAATGAAAAATACGATGAAGATAAGACTTTGGATTTGAAATTCAAAAAAATATGAATGACAAGGTAAAGAGTAAAGTTTTATCAAAAACGATTGGATCAAAAACGTTTTTTATTCAATAAAAGCAATAGAAATTATTTTAAAAAAATAAACGTTTGTATTTTTATATTACATTTATATCTTTTGATTTTGAGGCAAATGGAAAAAAATAATAATTACATTTTGATGTTGGTGGTTTTGAAGCAAAAATTACATTAAAAATTTTGTCAAATAGATTATATGTTTTTTTGAAATTGACGACTTTTAACTTGTAAGAGTTTGAATCAAAACTACTACATCACATTGATCTTTCAGATAATTTTAATATTAATCTATCTATCTATCTATCAAGTTGATTTTTTTTCAACAAGTGTTATATTGTTAAATATGTTAGTGATGTGAAGTGTTTTTAACATAACGACTATTTTTTATTATAAGGTTGTGAGTTCTCTCATTTAAGCTCATATAGCTCTAGCTGGGAACAAAATAACAAATATATGTTGAGTTTAATAAACTAAAAAAGATGTAAATTAATTTTTGATATTTAAGAATAAGGTATTTTCATTTGATGAAAAAATAAAAAATATCAAAACCTTGTTAAACTAAGATGATGTTAAATTTAAAAAAATCTAAGAATGCAGATTTTTTCATTTTATAAATCCGTCTTCAATGCTTTTTTGGTAATTAGATTGCAAATATTTTCTAATTCAAGTAGATGGTAAATTACCATTTCTATTTAATGGTAATTTTACCGTCAACCATCTTAAATTAAATCCACAATATTTTACTCATATGATATAAAAAGTCCTTCAGTCTCTTCATTAAAATTCATAGAAAATAATTTTCGTTCCCTCGCCACACATGCATAAAAAAGCTAAAAAAAATCCAATTGGGGTATTTGACATTTGCATCTGATAAGATAGTAGAGACCTCATGGGATTCAAAAAAGAAAATTAATTTTGGGATTAAATTTAGAATAGTTGATCATTTTTAACTCATAATTAATTTATAAAAAAATATCTATGAATAAAATCAAAATTTTCAAAAAAAAATCAATTATTAGAAATAAATCAAATTATTTTCTATTTTATTATTATTATTATTTACAATGAAACAAGTTCAAAGTTAATATTTTAAATGATTTAAAATTTGAATGAAATAAATCATATTCAAATAAATTTATATTTAATCATTTATATTATTAATCATTTATTAATTTATTAAAAATACTTACAAATCTCATTTAAATTTCTTCTCAACAATCATTTCTGAAGTTGACATGTATTGTAACAGTCATAATTTATGGGTTTATATATCATAATATTAATATAATAGTTATTATCTCTTATATAGTAAAATCATTAATTAAAGTATTAAACTAGATTATCACTTGTTAAAATCAATATGATCTAAACTTATTTCAAACATGAATTCATTTGTAAAAAACAAATTTTATTTGATGCATCATTTGATATAATGAAAAAAAGTCATCTAGAATAATTGTTTCTCCTAAATTCATCTAGTTTATTGTTGTATAATTTTGATATCATATTTTTTTAACATAATTTCATTTCAAATAATATATTAAAATTTCATAATCCTACTAATTTGTGATACAAATTATTATTATTTTCTCCTCTGCCATGAAACTTATAACATTTTTAATGAAATAATAAAGAATATTTAAAATTTGGTTGTAAAATCCTTTTTGATATAAATACTTTGAGAAGTAATCACAATGAATTAGCTTTGAAATTAACGATATTATGGTCATGTTTGAATTAGTTTGAATAATAATAAACTTCAAGATTGATCAATTTTTTAATATCAGAATGCTGATAAGCTTTTAATATATAATATTGGATCTTAAAAATTTATAGTAGTCAATATTTTAAAAAACATTTCAAACATGTTTTGAAAATACTAGATCTTATGAATGTCTTACAATATATTATTATCATCCTCATTCTAAATATTATGATCATTTCAATCAAAATAAATTTGAATCAGGACATCATATTACAATGCAATATTAATGCATAAAATATTGATTCATATTGATAAATATTCAATACTTCAAAATGATTATGATAAAAGATATATGGATTGAACTATCGGTCAAATTTACAATGGTTGTGATCAATCTAGTTGCTTTATCAAGAATTTTCTACATACCAGTTAGCTAATTTTTATTCAATTTTATAAAATTAAAAATTTTGTATATTAAAAATATTTCAATATTTTTTAAATTTTCTTTTACTTATTCAATTATGTATAAAAACTTGACTATCAATTGATACAAGGTTCATGAATATTGCAATTTAAAAATATATTCTTTAAATATTAAAAAATAACTTTTTCAAAATTTCTTCTTGATCATTTATTATATAAATGTTATTTTTATTACTTTATTATATACTTAATAAATTTTTAATATTTTATTTTATTTTATTTTCATATTTTTATAATATACTTTATTTAGATAAATTTCATTTAGTAGTTTTATCAGTTTGTAAATAATTGATAAAATTACTTTATTTTATCAATTCATTTAAAATTTGAAAGTTACAAGATGTATTTATTTTGCAATATTTACAATGTTAGCTAAAATGATGGTTTCAAAATGATGTATTGAATGCAATCTACAACTTTACAAAACATCATAACTAGTGAGAATTTCAAATTAATGACTCGGAATTTGGACACTATGAAGCTATGTATCAAGTGCAATCTATAACTTTACTACACAATATTTGTTGAATACATTTTTCCTGGTCTATATTTAGTTGAAATAGTACAGATAGTATATTAACGTCTCAAAGTATCTACCATCACGGTACATTGAGTTATTTTATGCTGAGGTGACATAAACTAGTGAGAATTTATAGTAAATGATAAAGATTTTGGACGCTATGAAGACACTTTACTCCTACATAGATAATTCAGTTATCCTTGTGAAACTTATAAATAGAGCGATGAAAGTGCAAGAAGTAATAACATTATTATATCTTTTCCAACACAAATGTTTGCAATGGCAGTATAGTATCTGCAGAGGTGTTATTGATTCATGGCTATCTATAGGTTGTCAAAATTTCTTTACACATGATAATCGAAGTATACTTCAATTTATATCTTATTTCCAAACTCAAATCAAATGTTATGTCTACAGAGAGAACATGCTGATGATATAGAAAATTTGATACATATGATAAGGGAGGAGGCTCATGAATTATGAGGCTTTTTATTCACGTGTTTCAGAACGAGCATCTTACTTTACTCATAGCATGCCTCCAGCTATATTAGTCATTTTCCATGTAATTCATTTCAGTCAAAAAGAAGTGAGAAGATATTAAGGAACATGGATACGAAAATCGTTTCATCGTCTTATATTGAACTCTTACTGCCATATGTAAGGATGACTACATAACAACACTCATACATATAGGAATACATTCTTTAGGCTTTATTAGTAAATTGTGGTCATTGTATTTTGTACTTGCTTTGTTTCCATAAGAATCGTGTGCTTAGAGGTCATTTATCAATTTGAAACGAAGTCATATTCAGTAATGATGCAGAGTGATCTACATGCAACACAAGACGACAATTAGGAGTGTTTGGCCAAAGAGGAGCCTCTTAGAAAGTATATCTCGAAAACTTCATGGAGAATTATAGCCTTGTGCTCCATCATGATACATTCCTTACATCTACACAGTACTGTAGCTCTAAGTATAAACAAAAAAAAATTTAGTGTTGACATTATATGACTAGAAAGTGAGAAGTACATACACCTCACAATTATAGTCTTCAAAATATTTTCAATGGACCTATCAGTAACCACAATCTGCAAAGCTTATGTCTGCTTTTGCTGAATATCGGATATGGAGCTTTGGTTGATTGCAAGACCTTCTATCTGTTCAGTCTGCAATGCATGCATACATTCATGTAGCATTATCACTTTGATAATGATTGATCTAGCCATCTATCTACTTTGCTCACTCGCAAGTCGGAAAGTTGTTAAATGCACACTTTGTTGTACCCTTGGCGGTTAGAGAAAAGTCAGAAAGGGATTTTTCAGAGATAAACACAAAAGCATTAGGTTGAAAGTGTGGAACTTCGTTTGAAAACATGATATGCATTGACAACATGCGTAATTGTGCAATCGATCTTACATGACATATAAGAAGAGATATTTCAAATGGCAGGAGTGAAGAATATTTTCCGGAGTGAATTATTCTCATAAATTTTCACATTTCAGAAAAGTTCCTAGATCTACTTATAGCATGCAAAAAATATATTATCCTTTGACTACGGGTAGGTTATTTTGTTTCAGCTATTATTCTTCTTCAAGAAGGCATACTCTACTTGTTTGAACCGCTTTGCCTAATGAACTTAGGTGTTTCTACAAGTTTCTAGACCGATCTGCACCCATAGATAATCATGAACACCTAATGCCATTGTCAGGTTTGAATAGATTGCAATAAAACGTGCAAATCTAATCTTCGTGCAATAAAATGTATCGCCATCATCACTACCTATGAACATGGAGAATCATAATATGGGCTCAGTAGATACTCTAAATACTACACATGCTAGATATCAATATATCTTGAAAGTTTTCTCTTTGAACTCCGCTAGCACTCGTGGCATCTAAAGATAGAACTTCCATGAGGAAAAATCACCGCTCGAGCACTCCACACAGAACTTGCCCCCGATTGATTTCAACAAAATATCTGAAGGAAAAGTTGACACGATTTGAGGAAAGCGTCTTGTTTTTTAAGGTCCAAAATTTACTTGCAAATCTTAATCTTATTCTATTTTGCACCACTCCCAAACGTGAACAAAATCGGGATTACAAACCTTTAGGGTTTGCATCTTTTAAAACTAATCATGCTATCCATTCTGGTCGTTCTCATCGTAGCCGTCATTCGTAAAAGACATCATCGTCAAATATGCAATCACACCGTTTAAAAGTGAGTGGTATAACTCCCCTCTTGATATTAGATAATAGAAAATACAACCCATCACTGACCTAACCTTTGGCACGGTTCAAAAATATCTGTTGGACGCATTTATCAGATTTGTATTCACAGTCCATATTCAAGTGCATTCTGAATCTCAAATACTCTACGTGCATCATTACCACATTTCATGTTCAAAAATCGCTTCGCTGAAGATGTTATTGACCATAATATAATGTCTTCTTCGACTCATTCTGCTGGTCTAGGAAATGGGGGTAGATTTTTCTTTATTATTTTCAATGAGGGCACATTGAAGAAAGATGTTGGACTATGAAGACGCGTTGGATGTGGTCTGTCAATTTTCATCCGAGTTCTGATCCTTCCGATTTTTATACCAAATTGAGAGTTTGTTCGGTTTTCTCTCATAACCACTCGCTGCTGTAGAATTTTTTCGATGGCATATACAAACGCTTCACACTTATTGTTAGTTAAGCATGTCAGAAAACTTGAGTGATCCAAGGTTATGCACTGCGATTATACACAAGTTTATCCTTAATTGGGAAGATATATCTAAAACCAAACGATATTTGACGCATTCACAGTAAAGATTATAATTCACTTTTGATTGATAATCTTGACCAAAAAAATACATTATTCATTTTCAATTGCCTTAGTTTGTTCAAAATCCCGTACATATGTTGATTGTTAGTACAGAGTTGCATCTCACAATATATGTACTTTCTCAAAATTTACTTACTTCTCTTCTGTGATTCAACGAGATTTGAACTTTACCACCCTCCATCCATATGTATAGATGGTTAATCAAAGTTTTAAAATTGCAGCTGAAGGATTGAGATCGTCTCCCTGCTCAGTGCATATTTCAGCATGCTTCATGTTACATGAAGCATGCTGAAATATGATTCATAATTGTATTTTATCTTTGACTAAATAGAATGTAAAACTGTCTGACATTAACTGTAGTAGCAAAATTATCTTGCTAATCTTGAAGTATTATATGTATCAGCTTATGTTATGACTATATCTCGCAACTACTTGTTGAAAATTTACACATTTGATTGATGACACTTCCTAATTGTAGTATATGAAATATAATCCGGAAAACTTGAGCTCAAAACAAACAAAAATTAAACTTTCAACATACTTTTCCGAGGATCTGGTTCAAGTGGAGGATTTAAAACTCTAGATTTATAAATGAGTGATCCCAGCCAATCTGATATTCAAGTTTTATCCTTAACAATTTGTGGATCACACGAGCCATTTGATTTACACAGACATTTAATTATGAAAATTCAAAGCTGAGGGAAAGTTGAGCTTATTAAACTTGAATATAATAACCCAGTAATACTTAAATTTTTAAATTGTTTTTTTTGGGGAAAAAAATTCTCATTTACGTATCTTAAAACTTATATCAACACAATTTCACAAGTTTAAGGTTTAGATTTAGTTAACTATCTATTATCGATATCAAGGAAAAATCTCTATAATGTAAAAGCAGTCAATAAAGGATATTTAATCTATGTATAAGTTTTTAGATTTATTACAATGTTTCATAAAGGAGAAATTATTTCAAATTAATACTGATATTATTTTATATTGTTTAAGAAATTTTTAATGCAATTTCTATGCAATTTGATTTAGGCGATTACTTCGTCTCAATTTTTCTATCAAATCATTTTTATTCCAAATTTTCATTAATATTATTTCATCAAAAGGAATGGTTCAAATTAGAACAAATCTGCATTTTCATCTAAATTCTTTTCAGATTCCTAAACTCTAAGTACCAACTTAATCAGTAGCAAAATCTTGAATGATATTTACTTTTGAGATGAATTTAAAAATGTTCAAGTAAAAGCGAAAACTTAATTTTATATTAAAAGGCTTTTCAGAAATTTAGCAATTAATATTTAGGGCTAACAAAGGGTTAATGATTAAAACAATACATGTATTTTTTATGTGATTCCATGTTCAGATGTTAATCAGATTTGAAGATGATCAGAATCATATAATATCAGAATAGACGGTTATATAATATGATGATAGCTGCTCTCAATCAATCTAGATCTACTGACATCACTTTATGGAACATCCTTTTGCAGGTGGAAAAAGCTCTCTTTGTTGCTTGAGTTTTACACATAGACCTCAATTAGTGGGAAGGGAAAGGTGGATTCGTACGAAGAAGCCAATAAAAATCAAAGACAAACTATTCAAAAAGAATTCAACATAATCTGACTCTTCATTGCGTACAATACTTGTATCAATATCGCGCAGCAGTTTCATACCTGAAGAAGTTACCTCGAACGACTGGTCTGAATGACTCGATTATAATGTCATCAATGGCCTAAAATCCCCAATTATGGAAGGACAGTTGCGGCTGCCTTAACAATTACAATCCTTTCATTGAGATTTGGTGATAATCATTTTTCCAGTCTGTATACTGGTGTTTGTCTGTGTATATATGCCCACCTTTCTAGATACAGGGGAAAACAATATGGACAATCAAACCCCACATACACTAGGCGTGTTGCATGGACAGCTGAAGGAATTCTCTCTCAGGTCTGGTACGCAGGATACTGTGAAAATCCAGCCAGCTGTACAAAAGAATCTAAGAGGGTTTTAATAAGTTTGACATTTGAACTGAACAAAGAAACAAAGAGCCATTAGGCACTGACTACAAACAGAAATGTACTAGTTGGTACATCAGATGCAAAATTTGCAAGAATTCGTTATGATCAGTCTTAAAATTTTGTTAGACATCATCATGACCCAGAAGCAGACAGCAGGCTGAAAATGCACAAAAATGCATCTCAATGAACGTTGATACTGCAACGGAAAGTGAAGAATTTTCTTGCGAAAGCTGAATTTTACATGTTCAGGTCTATCCTTGATCTTCCAGTTGGTACTGCATATTCACGATGACTTTCGTTATTCACAGAATATCTTTACACAGAAGCCACGGGCATTTCAACATACTGAGCTTTAATTTGCAGTGAGTTAGATCACCACCTGCAGGTTGGCAAGAGCCTGAGCGACGTGATTGATGTACAGTTGACCCAAGGTAGCTTAGATAATCGACTAGGATGTACACAGAGCTGTACTAATTTTCAGACCTCCAATTTGGTCCCAATGAGAGAAATAAATTGTTCAGGATATCTGTCTTTTGGAAACTCTTTTGGCTTATGAAAATTGTACCTCAGCCGATATCACCACATAGAGGCACATAAGAACGATATGATAGAGAAAAAGCATTCCTTTGAACTGCAAGTGTATCGACGAACCAATAAACCGGAACGCAGACAACTCTATCTCCACAATGCAGACAACAACTGAACTAGATCAGATCGAGAAGACATAGCTAAATCAGGCGAAGTTCAAACAATTGCAACTAAAATATCCAAGGAAAAAAGGAAGAAGGATGTCCACAGCGGCTTCTCAAAACGAATTGGACCCAGATGCAATGCAAAACACAACTGGTGTACAAACTTTGAATTCAGGGGTAGCACAATGTTGAGAGCATCGGGGCTGCTAAGCTCCTGTCCTACTGACAAGAAAACAAGCTATAGAGCAACCACGAGTCTATACCTAGATTACAATGTCCGAATTTGCTATCCTACTGACTGATCTATGTTTTCCCAATCTCAAAAACGGTGTTGAGTACATGTGATGGCTGCTTAGACAGACCAAATTCACACGCAAGTTTGTATGTCTTTGTACAATGAAATACAACGGGACTCTCATTCAGTGGGCTTAAGTCTGGAGGTCAAAGTTTGTATGTACATCTGACCACGGTTGACAATACCAAATTAAAAAAAGTCATTGCCGATGTCCCTCAGGTAGTGTAACAACGTGATAAAATGGTACTTGCCGTTTCGGGAGTCCGTCCATCCCTTCTTCTTCATCTCCGTCGAATTCCAGCAAGTAGTCCTCATTTCTTCGTTTCCTGTTGGGGCCGACAACAGACGCTTTGTAGAGAGCAGTCGTGCCAGGGTAAAGTGCCAAGACGTTTGAACCAGGGGGAAAGTCCGTGACGTTGCTTGCATCTGAGCGCTTGGGGAAGGGTATAATGCAAGTGTGAGACAACTTGTACGCCCTCTGACCACTCTCGCCATCGTCGTCTGGTTCTTCGTCGATGACTTCAAATTCATTTGTTACCCTGTCGATCCCAGTAACTTTTACTACAATCCACTCGTGGTTTTCAGCTTCATCGGCCGTGACTCTGGCTGCCACTTGATCGCCGACAGAAACGCTCAAATGTGCAGCAGGTGTACGAGGAAGTGCAGGGGACGATAATCTTGGCAAGTCTGTCTCGGTCTTAATTCGCTTGCGCTTCTGCTCATTAGAAGCCTCAGATTTCTTGCGGTGTGGAGGTGCCTGTCCAGGAGCGATCAAAGCTTCTATTTCGGTGATGCTGTTTCCAATGAGGGACTCTTCCTCGTCAGCTAAATTTTTAGCCTGTACGTAAAACCCCCGGAGTTGGAACCACAGCTTCTCGCCATACTTCTCTGCTTTTTCTGGGGGAGTTTGAGACAGTTTGGAGTGAATTTTATTGATTTTCCGAATTACGAGATCCTGTTCCTTTCTCAGTCGCTCCATTTCCTTCAATCGCTGATTGGCTCCCTCGAATGCTGCCATGCTTTTGGAAACACAAGACGGGATCGTCGAAAGTGCAACGTGGAGAAGGGGACTGCCCATCAATTCCCGATATGCACCTCGCTCCTAAACTCTACTGTTCCCACAGTAGCTCCACGGAACGCCTAAAAACCTCCATCGTCGGCCGCGGTACGTCCCATGGAAGGGAGGCTCTGGTTCCCACCTGCGTACTTTCAAATTTCACAAACAAGTCACGCCGCGACACCATCTCCAGCGAGCGCGACCCCAATACAATCCCATTCATGTCCTGACCGGCCAATTCCGCCTCCTCTGCCACATTCCTCGAAAGCTACAACTCCTCCTCCGCCACCTCCACCTCCACCTCCACTCCCACAATTGCACTCGGACGATGCAAAGGCAGCGGCAGCAACAGCAACAAGTCCGACGCGCTCATCTCGCACGACCAGGGTGTCGCATTCTCCTCGACAACGATACACAGCTTATCTCGCTCCCGAAAACTCATAAGTAGCATGACACTCGCGGTCTAGCTCTGCCTCGGAAGCTGCCACAGAGAAAAGACACGACACCTCCCTCGCTCGGAAGCCTCCAAAAGTAGACAGAAGTTCCCCTCCTCTCACCGCCCTCCACCCCTCCCCTCTCTCTCTCTCTCTCTCTCTCTCTCTTCCACCTCCTCCTCTCTCTCACCGCCCACTTCACTGTCTCCCCTTTTTTCTTCTTACACCCACTGTGTCACAGACGAGTCGGCAAATCCCACCACACCAAGAATCTCACGGTCAGTCCACTCCCTCGGCTCACTCCCCTCCCCTCCCCTCCCGACTCCCCCCCTCGCCTCGCGAACAAAGAAGCGGCAGAGAAAAGCAGAGTCTCCTCCGCAGCTCTCTCTCCTCGCCCGCTCAAAAAAGCTGCTGCTGGCGCCCTCGCTGCGTCTTCTTCTGCTGGCTCCTTGTTCTTGTTTCTGCAAATGGCTACTCAACCGTCTCTCGGCCCCGCCTAATCCCCTGGAGGCGCTCGCTCGCTCGCTCCCTCCCTCCCTCCCTCCGCCCGCTAGCCAGAGCCAAAACGGGGGACCCTGCCTAAAGTCCTGCAACAGCAAAGTACAAACCTCTGTCTGCTCTCTCTGCGCTTCTGCTTCTGCGGCTTCTGCTTCTTCTACTACTGCCGATTCGTGTCCTCGGCTTCGGACTTGTCGCCGATGCTGCCAAGCCTCTGCCAAAACCGCCTCCAAATGCTGCCAGCCCAGTTGACAACAATGACGCCGACGACGACGCCGACCGCGACCGCCACATCAAATCGCGCCCTTCGGAATCCGCATTTCTCCGCCCCTCTGCAAACTCTGCAGACGCCGACCGGAGCTGCTCCCAACATTCCTCTTTTGCGCGCAGAATCAAAACCCTAAGACCCGGGGCTCCTCCGGCCGCCGCGACCGGAGGAGTATCGCCGACTCGTTGGCCAACACGTGTCCACTGTGCGGTCGCGTGAACCCTGGAGTCGCGCGAGCTTCTCCCGGTGAGCGAATGGGGTGGCCTTGGGGAGCGCGACTCGCGACATCCGCGACTCTACTTTCGAGTCGTCGCTGAGACTCCGGGTGGACTAACCCTAAAGAGGACTTTAGGGTACACTCCGGTTTGCCTGCGACAACTCAGATGTTCCCGTTCTGGTGCCCTCGTCGCCTGCCCTGGCCCGGCTCAAAATACTCTTCGCCGATGGTCATCGGACGACTTAAATGTGCTCCCTCTGAGAATCTCAGATGACGAGGGAATCTTCTTATAGTACGAAGGCTAATTTTGGCTGCGCGATTTGAACCGCCTCTGCTGCCATGGCTGAAAATAATCCTCCCATCGGACAGTCTCTGCTTGCTGTCTGCACGACGCCAACGGTTTGGATGGGACTGCTCTTGTCGTTTTTGGACCGCGGAGGTGGAACTAACTGACTGTCACGTCCACACTGGCATTGTCGCCTGACGTGGAACACACTATCTACAGATGCTTATGTGGCACGCCGTGATTTGCTCATTTTCCGAAAACCAGCGCATTTCGGTTCCGACGAGAGGAGGAGCGATTGGAGGTACGGACTCATGTGAAAACGAGTGGGGACTAGCACCGCATTTGCGATGCTTTGATTGCACGCTCGATTCCGTCGACGCGAGAGATTGACGGATCCGATCGAAACTCGTTACTGCGTACATTCCCGCATCCCACTGTATCCGGCTAATCCACGCGTGATTTGCCGCGTGGAGAGGATTTCGTGGGAGTTAGAGGATTGGCGCACACATTGCGATCTAGATCGTTCAAGTCAAAGATCGGACGCTTTGACGACCAAGATCCGTAACCACGGGTTTAAGTGCTACGTGAGTGGGTTGAAACAGTGCACTCGACTAACCCTTTCCTCGTGGAAAGTGGAGCACCGCCTTACAACATCCCAGATTGTCGGACGCAAAGGATAACCTGAAAAGGCCTCCGTACTTTCTGTAAATCGCTGTTATGATGTTCTATGCAGAGCCAACAAGGGGATTCAAGTTTCCTTTTCAGACCTCGGGATTTTCAACTCAACTCCAAGATTTCATAATCACTCATTTCAATCCATACAGATATCGTCTTCTCCTTCTGTGGTAAAATTGTCAAATTGTGGTCAATAACCCTTTTCCTTGCACTCTTGGTAACTTTTAAATATAGATATAAAATTCTCATTAATTGTACAACAAATAATACCGGAAAGCTCATTCAACGTTTCAGTTATTGTGTTGTCAACACTTTTCTTTTCTTTTTTGAAGGAGTGGGTCCACCGATATATAAACTAGTGTCCAGTTAAACAAATAGAAAAAAAAAAAATTATGTTATTTTCAGTTAGCGACATTAGCATATTTTTATTTAATTTTCTCAAAACATCGTGTATCATGATTACTTTGAAGTCATTTGAAACTTACTAACTTCTTTTCGCTATGATATTTATAAAGATTCTGAAAGTGCATTTTATCTGTTATATATATATATATATATAGGCTGTGGATTTTCACAATCATTGCGTGAACATATAATCCATGGTTGTACAAATCTTATCACATCGCATCTATGAAACATGAACTATACGGCATAGCTTCAGAAATTGTCATTCGCTATCATCGTCGTACTTAGCCCGGAATCCAAGAAAAAAAAATCAATAAGGCCTGAAATAATAAGACGCAGAGAGATGAATGTATGTATGCTGAAGCAAGCTCAATAATCCATATGTTCGTTCGAAACCTTAGTAAAGCTAGTGGATAATTTAACTCAAAGTGATTGATACACCCTTTCTCTATCGTTTATTTAGCAAGCTTAAAAGTACTCAAACAAACTAACAACTTATATATTTACAGTTGATACACATACTATTCTGACTTTAAAGAAATTAAAATTTTTAAATACCAACCAAATTACATATGGAGAAAAATCCACCATTTAAGAAATCAAAAGTGATAAAAAAATATTTCTATATGCCACTCTTTGATACCTTAATAAAGAACACAAACTTATATAAATGATTCTGAATAATATTAGATTAAATAAAAATTCATGAATATATTGCTTTCTACTATCCAAGAAGGTTGATAGAAATTCTATTCCATATTTTGTTCAGTAAGCTCAAGGGTATTTTTGTGTAAATAACAATGAATTTGTCATATTTATGACATGGAATATGTTTTTCATGAATATATTTCTAAAAAACATAATAATTTGTATATTTTATTGAATAAATCTACATTCTGTTTTACTTTCAAATTTGCAAATATTGTTCTTTTTTGTATTTTCATATTAAAAAATGCTGATGTATTCAAAAAAAAACTAACTTATTTCAGATTATGAAGTCAGAATTTTCCAATTTTCATTTTTATATTTTTTTCAAATATTTCTCAAAATAATCTAAATATTTTGGGAAATGATAAAATTACATGTTTTTTTGTTGGAAAACTCTGTATCATAGATCTATGATGAACTGAAATTGAAAAACTGTATGAAATCACCATTTTTATTGTAACATTATTATGCCAAAGTAATAACTTGTAATTATGTTCAAATATTTAGTAGCTTGAATAGCACTAATAAACAATCTTAAAAACGTCATGGGAATATGAACTACTAAAGAAATAAGTACAGCAACAACTAAAATAATCCCAAAAAATCAAAAACTTAGTGACATCAAAGATTCCAAAGAAGCACAAAGTAATGAACTTGAATTTAATTTTAAAAATATATAATATATTTTTTTCGCAAAAATACACTTTTTACAGCATTTGATGGTGTAATAAATTGAACAAAGGATGAAATAACTATGTTTATCGAATCAAGTAAATATTTGATATAAATATAAAATAATTATATATAAAATAATACAATTTTAAATCATATCAAAGTATTTCTTGCAGGTTTTAATATAATGAATCAATTTATTTTAATCAATTATAAATGTGCATTCATGATAATCAACATATGCAAATTTGAGATATAAAATAATCAACAAATTAATACTTAAAAATTTTATAAGGAGATTTGAGTAAAAAAACAATAATTTATTTTATTTTTATATATTATATATGTAATTAATATTTTTGGTAATATATATATCAATTTTATTATATAAATTTTAATTTTTCTATTAAAAAATATTTTTTGATTTAATATAATGATGTAAATCATGTCAAGAAAAAATCGAGCTGATCGCCACTTACATGGACTCATTCCCTCCCTTCGTACTTTTGATCGCTTGCATTATCGGTCCAGAATTGCTAGCGGCACCGGTAATGTAGTGAGGAGTTGCATGTGTGTGCCCCTCGGCACGCTTCTAGGAGAAAATCACCGAATCATATTCTATGTTCATGCTTGAGGACGTCGGATCGGATCTTAAAGTCATTTACGGAAGATTTGTTGCGTTTTTATAAAGTTCCTAGTGAACGACATCTTACAGAACGTTTGGTATGAGCATCCCAGAAAGAGGTAAGGTTGGATGTACACAGCCCTTTGAGTTGTGTAAGAGTGTTGAAGTTATTAGCATCTACATCACCATTAGTGAAGTCATCCATGAACACCAGCGTGCTGACGACTTCCGGTTACTTACTTTCATCTTAGTAAAATTGACAAATTATAAGGGTCACTAAAGGAGTATAGCGGAAAATAAGGTAGTGTACACGTAGGTGTTGACATATTGCATAATATTTTATTATCGCAGTTGAACTATTTTAAATGCAATAGAACATTTCACGGGCTTGCAAATCCTAAGATAAGAATAACCAACCTACTTTGAGTTAACACTAACAAGTAAATCACAATAATTTTTAATTTAAAAACGTGAAAGACAAAATAATCATAAATTATTAATATTATAAATGATTAATTTTAGTATAATAAAGTTATCATTAATTATCATTAATTTTTTTAATATATTATGTTTTTAATATAAAATAAATTTAAAACTTAAATTAATTTTATGCTTCAATTATCTGAAATTTCATCAATTTTTAAATTTTTTTTATAAAATATTTCAATTCATTATTTATTACATACTTAATAACTCATTTGATAGATATATTAAAAAAAATATTTTTTCAATCCAAAAAATCATCTTACTATTTTTAATCAAATTAATTAAAAAAATGATGAATAAAATTTTGATTTCAGTATCAAGTAACTAATATATAACATAAAACAAAAATATATTATCATCATATTGAGGGGCGGTTTATTATAATTGACCAATAATTTTTAAATGTTTTGATCTTATAAACAATATTAGATCTTGTTTTTACAATTATTATTTTTAAACTGATATATTTTACTATGACATCAATTTAGTGATTCAAAATATATAAACGTTCAATTCAAAAATCCACTCACTTTGCAAAACACAAAAGACAATATATAAATTTGTTTGAAAGATAAAACTTTGATTTTTAGTATAAAATGGTTTTAATGTTGTTTATATATAACTATTAAAGTTTTTTCAGTACACAGTATTATATATCATCTATATAACATAACGACTACATACATTAAACAATAATTAACTCTACATCAGGGGAAGGGTGGCAAGAGCTGGAACAAAAACCAGAACAGCAAGGGAGGACATGCAGTGGCAAGCGCGGGGCAGTGTCATGTCATGAGAGGGAGAGGGAAAACCAGAAGCTAAACTGTCTCCATTAGAGTGCATGTGCGCATGTCTTGTTTGTACCTTCAGTACCGACCGACCGGATTGCTGTAGCGCGGAAGATGAGACATTATACAATAATAAACTCTACATCAACAAACTCTAGCCTGAATAAAATTCATATTATATAAATGTGTTACATAAGTTCAATCATTTGAACAATAAAAAATGCAATGGCCACATTTTTAGATGACTTTCAAATTATATCATATAAAATAAATATTTAAAGATTAGATACCATATTAAAATCATTTATCAAATCAAGATTAATATTTAAATATATTTTGTGATAAGTTATCAAGATAAATATATTTATAGTTAATACGCATACGATTCTAACTTTAAAAAAAATAAAAATTTCAAATACATACCAAAATACGTATGATGAAAAATTCACAACTAAGTAAATCAAAGGCGATAAAAAATATTTTTATATGCAAAACTTTAATACATTAATAAAGAACACAAACAAATATTAATTATTCTGAATAATATTAAAAGTAATGATAATTCATGAATATATTGCTTTCGACTATCCAAGAACATTGATAAAAATTCTCTCCCAAATTTTGTTTTAGTAAGCTCAAGGGTATTTTTGTGTAGATTACAATGAATTTCTCATATTTATGACATGGAATATGCTTTTCATGAATATGTTTAAATAAAAATATAAATGTTTATTTTTTATTGTATAAATCTACCTTGTGATTTACTTCTAAATTTGCAAATATTAATCTTTTTTTATCTCATTCTAAAAAAATGCAAATTTTAAAAAAATATAACATATTTCAAATTATGAAATCAAGATTTTCCAATTTTTATTTTAATCTTTGTATTAAATATTTCTCAGAATAATCCAAGTATTTTTAAAAATGATAAAATTATATGTTTTTGATTTTAAAACTCTGTATCATAAAAAAATGTTGAACTGAAATTATAAAATTATATGAAATTTTCAATTTAATTGTAGCATAATAATGCAACAATTAAATTGAGGAACAAATAATCTTCAATTATATTCAAATATTTAAATGAAGCACAAAGTAATTGGCTTGAATTTAATTTTTTAAAATATAAAATAAATTTTTTCACAAAAATGCACTTTTTATAACATTTGACGATATAAGAAATTTAACAAAGGATAAAATGATTATTTTTCTCTAATTGAATAAAAATTTGATAAAAATATATAATTAATATATATAAAATAATACCATTTAAAATCATGTCAAATTATTCTTTGCAGGTTTAAATATAATGAATCAATGCATTCTAATCAATTATACAAGTGCATTCATAATAAACAACATACTAAAATTTGAAATATAAATTAATCAACAAATTAATAATTAAAGATTATATTAAGAGATTTGAAAAAAAAATTATATTTTTTTATTTAGTTTAAATATTATTAATCTTTTTGGTAAAATATATGTCAATTTGATGACATAAGTTTCAATATTTTTTAATTAAAAATTTTATTTTTTTATTTTTTAATGAGGATTTATTAAATGTAATGGTGTAAATTATGTCAACTAAAAATTCAGCACTGCCAACTTTTAGTAAGGAAAAAATCTTAGAATCATTTACAGAAGGAAAAAAAAAATCATCTGATAGCTAGATTAGCTGAGTTTTTATAAATTGTTAGTGACTTACATCAGGTGGGCTCGCAAATCTTTATCTGAGAAATATCAACCCAGTAAGAGTTAACACTAACAAGTTAATCACAATAATTTTTAATCTAAAAATATGAAAGAAAATATAATCATAAATTAATAGTTAATATTATAAATTATCAATTCTAGTATAAACAATTAAATAATAATTATGATTAAATATTTTACAAAATTATTTTTTTATATTAAATAAATTTAAAATTAAACAAAATCGTATGATCCAATTGTTTAAATTAATATTATAATTCTTCATCGATTTGTTAAATATTAAAAATAATGAATGTATAAAAATATTTTTAATTTTTATTTATTACATATTTAACTACCCATTCAATAAATATAAAATTCTTATTATTATTTAAATCCAAAAATGTGTATTGAATTATTTTAAATTAAAATAATTGGAAGAATAAAATTTTTGATTTCAATATCAAATAACTAATATATAACATAAAGTAAGAATACATTATCATCATATAGAGGGGCAGTTTATTATAGTTGATCAATACTTCTAAATATTTTTTTTATTATAATTTTTTTTATAACCTGATATTTTTAAATATATCATAAATTTTGTGATTTCAAATATATCAACCCTCAACTTAAAAATTCACTCACTTTGCATAAGACAAAAGACATGACATAAATTGATAAATTAAAAAATTCATCATAAATGTTATACGTAATTTAATGATATAAGTATTGATGGTCATTTATAGTTCAATAATATTGAATAATAAATGAAGTAATTGATAAGAACAAAATATATGTCTTATGTGTTGTATAAGTAAATAATTGTTAATAATTTTTGAGTATCATGAAGCACATACATCACAAAGTAAATCGCGTGTGCAATTAATTGGCCTATAAATTTTTTAAAATATAATTGCATCTGCTTTCAGCATTAGCACATGTAGGAATTTTGGTTTTTTACCACTTTATACTTGACATTAATCTCTTCATCAAACTTAGAATAAATTCTAATATAATTGAGACACATGATCATTCCACGTAAACAATAATTTTTGTAATCTGTCTCTCTAACAAATGTATAGTCTACTACACTTATTGTCAATATTCATTATGAGTTAGTATTCTGATTTCATGTGGAATTTCAAAGCTGCACTGGGCGGCGATGCAGCC
The DNA here is from genome assembly GCA_037833965.1 of Marchantia polymorpha subsp. ruderalis. Classification (NCBI taxonomy): domain Eukaryota; kingdom Viridiplantae; phylum Streptophyta; class Marchantiopsida; order Marchantiales; family Marchantiaceae; genus Marchantia; species Marchantia polymorpha. The sequence goes on from AP031357.1 coordinate 5,669,220, forward strand.
TTGACGTTGCAAATGCCAAACCTCGACTGCTGGACGGGAAATATCTGCCGTCATTCTCGACATGTCAAACTTTGATCTCTGCTGCTCACGAGCTCCGTCTTCGACTTCGTTTGAGTCCCACACTTCGTGCACTCTCAATTATATTAGAATTAATTTTAAGTTTGAAAAAAAATAAAATCAACAAACACAAAAATACACACAAAGACACATAACGTCAATCCGACGTATACATAATTTGCCACTTTTGTTTACTTTCATGTGAACAAAATGTTTGACACCGACTACGGCTCGCTAATTCTACATGTAATGAGTTCAAAAATTATAAACACAATAATAAAAAAATTAAACCTATCTTTAATCATAAATAATTTTAATATGTTTATAATTATAATAATTTTTATCATTCTATTTGATTTATTCTTAAATCATAAATAATTTACCATAAGATTGTAATTAATATGAATCATATTTTAAAATATTTAAAAATCATAACTTGAATGTTTTCAGATAATCTATATTTTAAAAATTCACACATTTTAAATTTTAAATTTATGATTATTTTAGTTTTACTTTACTTTTTGAATTTTAATATAACATTTCCATTTATAAATAAAGATTATAAGTTTTATGATTTCATATACTTAACTTGATATGCAGATAAAAAAAGCGAAAATAATATTTATATTTTAAAAAAAATTAAAAAAAATTTGAATTCATTTAAAATTTAAAAGTAATATTATTATTTAAAAAAAATCAGTAGCTCAACTATAGTGATTGTAAAATTTTGATCAATATTTAAAAAAATTAATAGCACATTATTTATGCTCGATTAATTTACTTATTAGGTTACGTATATATCACATAGTTAGTTTAGACTTTTTGTTTTATTATATCTAGCTTTCTGTTGTATGATTTTGTTATCTTTCATTATTATTATTTTAAATTTTCATTTTCTAATGTTTACAATCAATCTAAAAGACACAATTTTTTTAATTATAAATATTTGATTTCTAAGTAAATATTTTAAATTATATTTTATATTTATTGATTGTCTACTTATAAGAGTTAATTACAGTAACACATGTTGTAATGAGTTCATTGATTTTACTTCATTGCTTCATCAACAGCACAAGGATTGTGAAAATTAGTGTTATATCAATCATTATACCTTTGTATATCTTATCTCAAGTCCAATTATAATTTATTGCTTTGTAAATAAAAAATTTTAAATTTTTTTGATATTTTGTTGATATATTAAAAATTTGACATTTTAAATATATTTCATTATTTCTAATTTAAAATTACACATTGAAAAAACATGGCATTTTTTACATGTATTTAGTAGCTAAAATCTAACAGAATTTTATAGCAAAAATTAATTTATTTCAGAATAAATTTTTTAAACAACAAAAGGTTAAATTTATCACATAATATCTTTGATTTGACTCATTTTCATATTATATTTTTATAAGTAATTAACAACAATAAAAATTTATTATTATTAAAATATTTATTTATTTATAATATTTTATAATATTTTCATTTATTTGTAATTGAAAATATTATTATTATTATTAAATAAAACAATTACACCTACACATCTTGGTGACAATACGTCACCAAGATGTGTAGGTTTACTATGCATACAATCTACTATACTTATAGTAGGTTGTAATATTTCACATACACCGTTTTACTTTATTTTGCAATCTTGATAGACTTCAATTTATATTTCTATAGATTTACAAAATAGATATTGATCTTTATAAATACATGGAAATGAGGACATCATGAGATATTGTAAATAGAGAATATAAAAAGATGTTAACTATTTGATTATTTAGCACTGTAATTCTATAAAGCTATTGACACGTAGTTTCACATTTTGTGATAGTATGCACAAGTACTGGAATGTTATATGTTTCAACACACTATAAAGAATAGTTTGGCGATCATTCTATCAACACATTCATTCTAATCAATATGTTTTTATTGTTTCACATAAGTAGGTTCTATGTACATGTGGAAGCAAGCATGTTAAATGATGTGACCATGAATGCCTTGTTTTTTTCTCAGTTAATTAATATGTTAATCTAAATGTTGATGTTATTTGGGTTTTGACAAGGCCTGTTGTGATCATTCCATTTTTTTGGGGATGTTTTAGCCCTCATATGATTCTATCCAATCTATAGAGATTATGTGGAACTAAAGATGAAACACAATTTAGTAGAAAGTAACATGAGTTGAGAATGAGAAGATGATCAGAATTCTGAAAAATCTATATTAAATTTAGAGCTTCTGTAATATATAGCTTAAAATATTTATTAGGGAACAAAATATGCACCTGGTCTATAGGGTACGAGACCTGTAAGGGCAATTCTGATGATTTGTATGAAAGGTGTTTATGCACTGGAGAGTATAATTTCGAGGAGAATAATATTTTACCATTCGTAAAGTATGAATTTAATATATAGTATGACTTCTCTTTTCATCAAAATTGAATCAACTGGCACAATTGGCATGATCTTTGTAAACTTCTTTGGTTTTTTGAAAGAGTAGAGATATCAATTAAGAAAACTGGAGACTATAAAGGAAGAAAACAATTACAGTTCCAAATCTTTATTTAGGATGTCGCCCGTACTCCACAATTTCTGGTAAGAGTTTACAGTGACAGCAGAAGAGCCTCGTTACGAGCCCCATAATTTGACCAATAAAATCCAATTAGGGGCAGAGGAGATTTCACTGGGATTCGCTAGTCGTTTAATAGAACAGTTGTTACGCATTACGTCGGCAATTGGATATGCATTCCTTGAGAAGAGGATCCTCCCGACTGCAGGGGAAGCAGTCCGTGAGTTCCCTGTGTGCGTTTCGGTGCATGTCACGGCGGAGGTGCAGTCCAAAATACGGCTGCAAAAACGACCGCAGCAACCCACCGTGCGTCTGGTCCCTGGGTGGTCACGGTTCAGCTGCGGCCCAAAAGACGGCTGCAAAATGCGCCTGACGAAGAAAGCACAAGTGCAGTCCGGATTGCCGTGCGTTACGTCGAGTACTGTAGCTGTTCACGGCGAACGTGCGTTGAAGATTACGGCTGTATATTCTGCTTCACAGAGCTGTCGGAGAAAAACTTTACGTGCTAGGCACAGCGCAGCTGCGGTCCAGAACACGGCAGAAAACGTATACGTCCGGTCGATAAAACGTGCCGTTTTATCGACCGGACGTTTCCATGAGCCGGCAATTCCCATCTCCGTGCCAGCACGGCCAACTTGAAACAGGCTCATGAGCTCGAGAAACCTTTTAAGGCCACCCTAAACTCATTTCTGCTGGAGGTGATTGTGAGGCCGGGAATTGTGAGTATTCCTCAGCTCGAATGAGGTGCCCAACGTCGCTGATCGTTGGAGATCTTCTCGGGTCGTTCGTTTCAAAGCAGGGAATGGAGGTCGTGGAAATGAAGGAGTTTCGTCAGCGAATCGATGTCATATCCGATGGCGCTCTCGGTCATTTGTTGTGATGCATTAAGCTTCTTGTTGCCGCACAAGATTTGACCGCGACCACCTTCGAGCTTTTCCATCGATTTCAGGGTTTCAAATTACGGCTGATGGGTGTGTCCTAGCCCATGGTAGCCGGAGTTGATGATTTCACAGAGCAGGTGTCGTGTTGTAGATAGGGTATGTGAAAAAGGAGTCGAAGTTGTCGTTTGACGGATTTAGGTGCCTAGCACGTAAAGTTTTTCTCCGACAGCTCTGTGAAGCAGAATATAAATCCTTCGAAGGATTTAGGTGGTCGCTGTTACTGACAGTACACTCTGGTCATTCTCACTAGTTTTTGCGCAGCCTTTGTAGGCTCTTGTACCAAAGGTGATCTTCATGGCTGTCCGATGATGTTAACCATTAACTGAGAGTGGTGGAAGGCAGATTCCTTTCCCTTTCTGTTTCTCGATGCGTCTCCCCTCTTCGCACAGTAATGCTTCGCTCCTGAAGAGGACCTGTGCAGATGGGAGACAATGAAAGAAGCATCCACTTCCCCTTCTTCTTCAGTTTCCCTCTCTTCTCCTTTGAGTCAGTCCCCGGAACTGTCTTCCCGATGCCACCGCTGAGGTTTTAGCTATGAGAGCTGAGGACAGCCATTTAGATTTCGAAGGTATGGTATGGAATTCTCTTGTGCATGAGAGCCTTGTCCTTCGAAGTGTCGGATTCGTAGACGTCACTGGATTCATTTCCGTTTGAACTAAATTTATTACGTTGTTTTCAACCAGAAATGGAAACCTCTTACTGGCAGCTCACACCTTGCTTTGTTGACGACAGATGTGCTGGCTCGGTAGTGGTCAACCGAGGCTAAACCAAAAGGTTTGGCCTCGTTCAATAAGTTCAACAAGTTCAATAAGAAAACAAAAGTGGAAGTTCTGAACCTGGTTTTTCTGCTCACTTCGAACCTTTCTGAAACCAAAAGAACCTCTTGCATTTCGAGTCCATTAATCTCGAACAAATTTTGAATCAAACCAAGAACACTGCCAATAGCTGCAAAATAAGAACATAGGCACAATTAAATTTCAGTTTGCTCATAGTTTGATTCAAAATCGAAATGTAGGACATATTTCTCTCACGTTATGACCACCTCTTAAGGAACGTCTACAGATTGACAGCGGAGTGAATTCCAGACTAAAGTCAGAAGTAGTTACCAAAACGCCAAATGAGCAGTGTGTGTAGAACTTAGTGCAACAGATGACGAACCACAGCAATAACGTATCACATCGACATGTTGGCCGCATGATCTCTGTAGAGATAAGCCCTAACAGTATCTCACGGATAGACCCCTAAGTTCGAATTTACATCTCCCATTTGGTCACGTCCACTGACAGGACATGGCGGAAACACATAGCTGCTGCTTAGAATAACGAAGAGATATAGCAGTAACATACCCACAAACGAAATTTTGGAGAGTATCCAATTGCGCAGAGCATATCTTGTTCCCAATCAAGATACATCTTGTTCGGGACCAAGAGCAAGTGGAAGAAATAAACGTAATGCTGACATTCAATCCGAATAGTTTCTATGTGAACCTTGGCTGGTTCATGGGAAGGGAAGAGGTGGAATAAAAAGATGGTACATACAGGGAGGACACTACAGCGTGATTTCCACAATACAAGTATGCAATTTTTAGATTCAATTTAGTGCCCAACCACGACATGTAGAAAACCACAATTGACTACTCTACAGCAAAGTCGGTAACACTGCATTCCAAAAATCGTAACGACTGATCTGTGAATTTTATTGGCTGATTGGACTGCTTTCTCTATGCATTGCCATCAGCTTACGCCAAACCAAACCAAACCCTGCCGAATTTACAAGAGCACGTGACCTTGATAGCTCGGTGTAGGTTTGAACAATCGTCATCTCACTACAACATCATCGTCTCTGTCGAAGATACGGAGTAATGACTTAACATTGAAGCCACTGAAGTTTTACCAAATGGCTTAGAGTGATCACAGAAATACGGATCACGAATTCTAAATAAGAACTTGGGTTTCATCGGATCCCGAAAGCAACTTGGAAGGTGATAAGTTTTCGCTTGTAGTGGAAGTAATAACAGATGGCTCATTCAGGTTGTGCTCAGAGCCTGAGGCTCACTGCAGGACTGAGGGCGTGTCTGGGATCTCCTCCATAGTCACCGGCATCACGGCTATGTACATGCTCGTCGTAGAAATCCCAAGTTACTTCCTCGAACTGGCTGCAGTTTCGACAGACCCGTAATGAAATGGGGTCTGTTCTATTAGATAAAATACTCCAAAGTCGTCTTCCGAGGTTGATGAAAAGCTTCATGCTGCCGTCGCATAGTAAGCTTCTCTCTGTTACAAAACTCTGACAGCTTCGTAATTGGAAATATCGAGTCTGGTAAAATTAACACTTCCCTTTCTTCGTCGAAATTGCTCACTAGGTGTAGAGATCCTGTAAGTGCTTCAGAACGCAGGTCTAGTAAAAACAAGTCTTCAGACCTCAGGAAATGCACTCAAAATATTCAGGAAGAGGCAGAACGCACTTTTCCCACAGGAAATGAACGGTGCTCGTAGCATTCGTCGTGATAGGAAAGGGATTCCTCTGCGAACGGGGCATTTTGGAGCTTAATGCAAGGCACAGACAACCCGGAAAGAGGAAAGACTCGACAGCCCTGCAGCATGTAGAGTTATGCACGACTTGATGAGGCTTATTGAGGGCGCTTTTACACGGGCTCAAAATTCCTCTCCGATTACCAACGCAAGCTGGCAACAAGGCCTCTGTGACAGTTGTTCCAATTATGAGATAAGTCAGCAGCAAAGCGTACACAAACCGCACTCTGCTAATCCTTCGCATCTCCCCCATTCTGAAAGCAGGATTTCTCTGAACAACCATATTTGCAAAGAAGACGTGACCTGATCGTTGCAGGTTACTCTCATGAATAAAAGAGACAGGTTTAGGCTGCTGAATTGACACAACTCGAATGATTTGCTGCCAGTAAGATGCTCTGCATACGGCGTCCTCATATACTGCAGAACAGATCAACGATTCAGGTGAAACATTCTGTCCGGATTCTCGTTCAAGACGTCTGTTCGGCTTCAGATTAGGCGTGTACAGAATTCCTAATGCACATTCAAGGTAACTGCTTAAATTGCGATCCACCTTCTTCCTTCCCTCACCCTCCAGCTCTCCAAGGAAGGCGAAACTCTCACAACGAGGACAACTGAGTCTGTTGAGCGGAATTCAGTTCAACGCAATTGACGCTCCAATCTGTACGTCTCAACCGCCTGACCATCGCGATTTGTACCTGGCGGCCGAAGGGGAGTAGCCAGACCAAGAAGATACGTGGCCCGAAGACGTGGAAAGTCTCTGATCGACTGACTGACCGACTGGTCACGTCTGAAATTCGTCTCAGAGTTGTTCAACCTGCCGCTTGCATGCGTCGTCACGATCCCTCTCGGGGTCTCTGCGAGAGCCGATCCGAACGGTTTGGTGCCGAGGAGAGAGGAGAGCGAGGTCGAGGTTTTGAAAGTTGAATTATTTCGCGCACGGTGGCCGGCAGGATGGACTCGAGGCGGAGAACGTTGGAGGTGCGCGGCTCGTTTGGCAGATCGAGTCCGACGATCGTCGGTAGAGAACCGCGCCTTCGTGGCCAGGCGACACTGGAATTTGCATTTCTCTCCGCTTCCATGTAAACGCGAAACGTCGCAGCAAATGGTGTGAACCGCCCATCTCCTTCCTTTCCCCCACAACTCATGCAGAGTTGCACCACTTGTATGTCAGTACGATACAAATTCGTAATGAGCTGAACATTGTGATGTTCTCGATATCATCTCAATATATACATAAAAATTACATTTTCGATGTCAGAGATTTTATTTCTTAATCATATATGATTTGATACGAAATCAAAATCCTTTGTCGAATAAAGTATTACTTTATATTTGCTCTTCGTGGATAAGTAACTTATTCTGGTAGACAATTGTGTTACCAAAGAAAATGGATAACAATAAAAAATATTCTCAATAGTTAAACATTACTACTAATAGGGAGTCTCGCATTATTAACGTCAAGATATGACTACATTTGTTCATGGATTCCAGTAAGCTACAACAAGGTACAGCCAAAAGTTATGAAACAATGAAATAGAACAGTATATATACAATTTCTTACTCGGATAAATAATTAATGCTTACTGTAATGGAACTTGAACAAGTAAAATTTCACAACAAGTTTTATTAATTTTCCCATCAATATTCTAGAAAAGGGGATAAATAGATTACGTAAAAGTAACCATAGGCAAAAGATGAAGAGCAAATGCAGGTAATCATGTTATAGTCTTTCTTGAAGGAAATCATGTCTTTTCATATGTAGCCCACCATGTTGAATATTCACTGTATCCGACTGAACGACCTCTGGCTCCTCTGTAGTCCTCCCTATTCAAGAAATCATATTCTATCAGGCTCCAGGAACTTGTAAGAACTTGATGAGTTTCTCTCACATTAGTGCAAAAAACCTTATGAACAAAGACTCTGAATGGCCAATTGTCGAATCAAATGGCTCCGAGGTAATGAAATCGGACTCATGCTCAAAATTCTTATATAAATAACATAAAATTGGATTATATTACATAGGGACTTGCAAATTATACAGCACATTTTAAGTCCCACCTCGATGCAAGTACGTGGAATAGATGTCACCACGATTTGTTTCTTCTCCTTCGAAACGATGGTAGATCAGGTCTGACCGAAAACTTTAAACCCTACAAAAAAGACAAAATTTTCTTTGATTAAATCTAACTATTATGAATATATCAATAATCAGGTGAAACTAAAATAACTGATTAACGCTTGTTTTTATTCGATTTTTTTTTTCAAATGTGAAAAGAAGAAACTTATGTAATTTACAGTAACTTTGATTTCATTAATCAAACGTACCTTTAAAGACGTAAGTATTGGTCTTTTTGTAGCAAGTCGGTTTGACCTTTGTATCCTGCACCATTATGATCAAATTTTAGAAGAAGTATAATGTGTGTAAACTTAACTAATATCTTTACTCCTTTTGCAATGAAATGTGCAGAATATAATTGTCAATTTCTTGTGTGCACAGCATACTCCCCTATACTAGAAGAAACAACAATATGAAATCAATAATAACAAGTTATCAAGTCAGCTCGTTCATGTGATCACACCAACCTACCAAGCATGTCTTAATTTGTCATGGATTGCAGGAAGACAATCCGTAAATAGAGGAATTTAGGATATAAAACACAAATAATACATGAGTGCTTGAATATTTATTCAATGATCCCATATATTTGTATGTTTGATAAAGTCAGAAAGTAATGTACTCCTCGTGATCTTGAGGTGATCAATACCAAATTAATATTGTACTCTCTATCTATGCATCCAAAAATATTTATTTTAATTTTTTATGCATCACTTTAAGATTCAATACTTTTGGATAAAAAATGATCACATACCGAACATGACGTGACACATACCTCTAGAATACATCATGAGATGAAATAAAGTTTTAACTAACACAGAAATAATGATAAACATACTAACTTTTTTATTATATGTCCTCACACACTCAAAATTACATAACATTCTAATCAAACTTACTCAAATTTCTCACTCCATACTTTTATTTTTCTCATTACATCACCCACATCACATGATATCTTGAATCACACGAACAATGTAAGATCAAGATTAAAATCACATCTGTGTCCATCTCTTCAATAATCAAATCATACAAAAATGATTATAATAAGAAAACATTATGAAATAAAAGTGAAGGATATGATTCCTTGTCTCGGCGATTGATGCGCTCCAAAAACTATTACAGGAAAGACGGTCTCAAGGACGAATCCATAGCTGATGGAGCTGAAGACGCTTGAGGAGAGTTTAGGCCTGACGCTACCTCCCCAAAATGGCCTGGATTGTCCGAGAGAGCGCGTTCTGGTGTCGCAGAATCTACACTGCATGAACTCCACACCTTTTATCTCAAAGTTTCTCTTGCTACTCTCCAGCAGCCAGCGCCTCGTGCATATATGGCCCGGAAACAGAAGCTCGAGGCTGTTTACAGTGTGCTCATAGACAACAGTGATGATGGTGAGCAGCACCCTTGGACGATGCCAGTGAACGGCTACTACCGTAGGAGAGGCTGCTTATGAATAAGTTAAGACCCCTTACTCTTACACTCGTGGTCTGACTTGGGATTCTTAGTGAATTGTGTTGTCATGAACCATAATCTTTTGTTGTGTCCGTGGTTCTCCTCAGCTCTCAGAAAGTAACCCTCTGAAACGCAGGATCTCGCTCGGAGCTGAAGCATGGAGACCCGGTGCTAAAACCCAGGTCATAGTTGAAACATCCATCGGAACCCAGAGCTGTCGCTCTTATCACATGTCTGCATGCTTAATGCAGACATGAGTAGCATGAAACGCAGACACGAGTTGAAAACTCTAACATAAATTCATGACATTGGTACGGAGTAATAGCGAATGTCACTACTGTAGTATACACTCGTGACATTCTAGTATCCACTAGATAACATGTCTTCCCTCATTCATTAGTCAATTATATGTCTTTCCTCAGTCTAAAGAACAAGGTAATTTTCATTTATATTTATATTTTAGGCACATCGATATAACAACAAAATTAAATATTTCTTAAACTCAAATTTTTTTATTAGATAAAGTGTTTTTCTTGATTTTTAAACGAATATGAAACTCACTCAAACGTGTAAATTCACGAAAAGTAACATTCTAATAATCTAAAATTAAAGGTATACACAGAATTTCAAATTACACACTGAATCTTTTACTCCTATTAATGTGTGTCAAAGTATATACATGTAACTAATGAATGACTTTTTACATACCTAAACTCACAAATACTCTTGTAGCTATAGTGCTTGCTTGTTTGTTACAAATGGATGTCATCATAACATATATGCAATCCTCAAACAATCTCCCATGATACTTGTTAACGCAATATTATCTCTCTGTCTCTCTCTCTATATATATATAGTACATATATACTTGAAAAAAAATATTATTCACACAAGATTAATTTTAAGTATAAATAAATTTCTTGAAAGATTTATGACTTGAAAGAACTTCACAGATGTGGTTAGTGATTGTTATGGGTAAACTTCAATTTATGAAAATTTGTTTGGGGATCTATATTGTAGTTACTCCTAAATCAATGTTATTTTAATCTTTTAGGTCTTGATTCTCAATTATACATATCAAAAAATAAACATATGTGCGTTTCTCATAACATATGTTATGAAAAAAGCCAAGGTTGCCAGAATGTCTCGAATCTTTGGGAGAGAAAGTAAGTGTTTAGGGTCCAGATAAATCACTTGCTAGTTATCCAAATTGTTACAGCGATTGTCAACAATTTTATCCGCATGCAAAGATATAAAACCAACACATTTCATAAGACCTTTATGGTAGTATGTCACGAGACATTAAATATTTCTGCGAGTCAATGGATGAGTAAGTATTGCAATGAATCGTTATTCAACCATGATACAAAGCTCGTACGAAACTATACTGGTTAGCTTCTATGGTACAATAGACATTTGTACTCCGAAAATCACTCAGCCCTATATTTGAATTTAACTAGAAGAAAGAATTTGTTTTATAGAAAACGAGATAGTCATGAAATGTTTTATGGAGAATCTGATGTCCATATCGTTTGTGCAATACTCAAAGCCTGGCCATAAGAGGTGATTAAAAGGATCATTGACTTAAGGAGCACTAGACTCCTTTGGAACCCTCAATCTTGCCCCGTCTAGGCACACAGCGTTAAAACATCCCTCCATCCAAACCAACATCGTGGCCTCCAGATTTACCGGCGGCCAGTGTCCGGCCGGAATCTGGCGGGGATCCGACGTATGCAGTGCCGTGCCCCCGACAACAGGGTCACTTCGTTTTTCATGCATAAGATTCGCGTGGATTCTATCCCAAGATTGCTTCGGCCGCGGATGAATGTCGTACGATTGCACGAATTCGTTTCGAGATTCGTATGGGAGTGTTGAGACATTAGATGAGTGATGACGGAATTCCCCCAAGAATCGAGGAGTTCGTGAACCACATGGTTCTATTTCCTAGGCAGGCACGCTGAGCATCCATCAAGGCGGTCGATCCTCCAGAATGGAAGCGCGGAATTGGGGTTGCCAAATCGCAGTTTGGAGTCAGTGGAGCTGCGAATGATATTCTTGTTGGCACGTTTATAGTTGTTGATGTCGAGATTGAACGCACCCAGCAACTTGCGCACAGATCGGAAGCGACAAAGCTGCCAAAGTTTCTCTGCGAAGCGATGTTCTGAGACGTACTTCTCGCCGCCGAGAAGGCCTTGGGACCTTCTAACTTTCTCCCAACCTAAGAGATTATGGGAACTCACTCCCCCTTACCGCAGAGGTACAGATTCCCACCCTTCCTGCTTGACCAGTGGCAACCAGATATACACCCAGTTGATCCCAACCCGAGAATTGGAGCCCGCCTTTTCGTTCCTGGTCAACCTCAGGAGAGGAGGCGTTCACGCTAGGACCTCAATTGCACTCTGGGGAGAATTCTAATTCAATTCTTCGTTGCTGTTTGCTCAAAAGAAGTGTCTCTCCATCTCACAGTTTTATGTAGTACATACACGAGGGCTCAAATGGTAAGCTGATTTTGTTTTCTGTTCTCAAATGCACGTCTTTTCATGGGCCTGGTGAACTGCCAGAAATACAAGGAGGGAACAATGTGTCCGCACCTCCAAGTGAAGTGCCAAAAGAGAAACGCCATGAAGCGTACCATGAGATTCGCACTATCTGTGGTCTCTTCCCAAACAATCCCGGAATTGGAAGGAAGAGATGGCCCAGTGATCAACTGCGTCGAGAATGCCAACCCGATCCCAAGGAAACAGAACATTCGAAATCAAGTCAGTCCACTTCAGATCAGATCAAGGTCAGCGTACATGATGTTCCGCCACGGATGGATCCTTGGCTTCATGGAATGGATCCCTCCATCGAAGAAGCGAACCAGAATATTAGCATGCCTTTAAGTTCTCCACGTCCGCATGGTACCGAACTTACAGAGAAGAAAAAGTTTATACGTGATCACACGGAACAGCTGATAGCGAAAGGGCAGAGGGAGCTGGAAGAGATAGAGAACATGAAGGCAAGACTCTCACGATTTTTCAAGCTGTGTTTCTGGACTTCATTTAACATGATTGGGATCATTCTTCTCATGAAGGCTAGAGAACAAAGAATTAAGTTGGATGAGTATTAAACAATAATTTGGAGATTTGTGGTATCTTTCTTCTCATGCAAGCTAGAGAACAAAGAATTAAGTTGGATGAGTATTAAACAATAATTTGGAGATTTGTGTGGCACGACAGTGCACTACCTGCGATTATAGTCAGTGGATGTTCACCTTGAACATTTGCTAAAGACTCGTCATTCTTTTGCAATTTGTGGAGAGATTTGCTTGATGTGATCCCTGCATAAAGTAATTTGCTTGATGGGGTACTTCAAGTTTCGTTTTACCCGACTGGACCTCACTACATCGTCACCCATGTTCTAATAACGAATTGAGTTTTAGAGAGAGTACAACGAGTAGTCAACCACGCCCTCAACCTCGGAGAGAATGGATTTCCCACTCCATCACGCTCCCTTGTTTATATTTTGTCATTCTCTATCCGCGAGACTTGAGCTCGGACCATTTCCCGGTACGAGCTACTCGTCGCATACGTAGGGTTACGGAAGGAGTGTGTCGGCCGGAGGCAACAGAGAATTAGGCGAATCGGTGCGATCAGTAGAATTGAATCACAACAAATTGCTCTTCAGGCAAAATTGATCTTTGTTGCTATTCGGGCAAAATCAATCTTTGTCCCATTGATAATCTGCCAGAATTTATAATCAATCATTGATTTTTGCTTGTAATCTCCGCACTGTAACTATCAATCATAGTTACAAGAACCATGGCCTACGACACACTATCGTTCGGGTCCCATTGTGTAAAACAAACCTGAAGTGTCCATCAAGCGAATTAATTTCTGCAGGAATCCCATCAAGCAAATCTCTCGCAATTTGTGTACTCCGTATTTGTAAATTGCTTTCTGAACGCCCATATTAGTTCATATGCGTAGGGGATAGTGAGATCAATGATTCTCTGCTGACTTTTGGTGCTCTATACAGGCTCTTCTGAATATTTAGATGTCCATATTGACTTAGAGAGCAGCCCTCTGTTTCTGTCCGGTGGAGTGTGCAGGTTCAGATGATGTTGTACGAGAAGCTAGCGTGGGACAAAGTCCAAGGCGAAGTAGGCAAGGGTTGCATGACGGAGGTGACACGTTTGAAAGCGCTTCAAGAGCCAGGGAAGTTACTTGACGACGATGCCACAATCAGGGCAAGTGAGAGAAATCTGGCAGTAGACGCGGCACAAAATCTAGATGTTGAAGGATCCATCATCGATAGGCACAGTTCACAGGCATGGAAGGCCGGACTCTGTACTTTGCTTCAAACGTTGTTTTGGTACTTCTGTATGATCCAGCCAATCATTAGGTCCATTAAAAGTCCTCATTTTGTACCTCCCACCTAATCTTCCTCGACGCCCATATTCTGTCCGGATTTGACCAGAATCAAGGTACCGTACTCGCTTCTGGCCAAACAAAAGCTGTTGACTTTGCAAGATGTGAGCCCATCTCTTGTCTTGTCTGATGGCTGAAAACTTAATGAGAAGTGTGATGTGCGCACGAGGACAAACGCCATTTTAGGAAAGACTAGGACGGAGACCAAAAGAGGTCCGCTACAGATCGCTACGAGCAGGGACTCGTCCTAAATGGCACATTTGTCGACAGTCCAACATCAGACCGAGCGAAAGTAGCATTCGTTGATAAGTTTCCACATGTCATCTTCCATCGATATGTCGAGCATCGAACACATGTCTAGATGCCATTCTACTTACAGGTGGAGAAGCATTTCATTCGCAACTGAGTACAGGACGGTTAGCTGGGCCTGGACCTTCCTCACATCTGTCGACCTGCGGACACGACAAACAAACCAACAAACGACGAGATCGTTACACGTGGTACTTGCACGTTCCCCTTAAACTGAGCTTGCTCCATCCAATGCTAACGAGAAAATCGACAAGTTGCTCCAGCACAGCGACGAAGAGGTCATTTACGTACATTAGCTCTCGTGGAAGGAAAAGTTCGCAAAACACCGACATCGATTTACGGTCATGATTTACCCACTCGTGTGTATATAATCAAAGCTGGATTCCGATGCCAAAATAGGAGTACGTATTCCCCGGACTCAAAATCACAAAACAGCCCCTGCAAAATCTGTCCCACTGGACTGGGAAACAAGATACTCCAGCACAGAAAAATAAATGACTTGCCCAAGTCTGCTTAAGAGAGGGAGAGAGCTCTACTTGTTGAGATGAGTTGTCTACAGAGGCAAGCCTGATCCCAGCAACCTCGGGGAATAATGGCCGAGAGGTAGCGAAATTGCAGATGGAAAGATCCAACTTCAAGGAAAGACAAAGTTTCCAAATTTATTTACATAATTTTCTTGCAGCCAAAGCTCCGCGAGAACTCGATGAGGATTTCAACGGAGGAGCTGGCTGAATTTACAACACACAGGGGCTCGATTGAAGCCTTCTATGTACACGGGGGAAATTCGTCAACTCAGGTCAGCTCTTGACGAAGAAAGAATCTCCAAAACATTTCTCCTTTTCTTAAGCAGCTGAAAGAATGAGGCAGGGACGATCAACAACACACACACTCTCTACAGAGACGACCCTAAAATATAGACCACGTGATGTCGTGATCAGCAGCAACCGAAAAGGGAACAAATTGATGTAACTTACAACAGCAGCAGGAGGCTGAGAGAGGGAGGGGGGGAGTCCAGGTTAGAAGAGAGAGTCAGTTAGGCGCTATGCCTGGCCATCGTTACTCCAATGCAAATGTCAACGAAGTCTTCCTCGACAAAATCGGTGGAGAAGATCTGCAGATTGTCGAGGAGGCCTTGCTTGAAAACTTGCGACACGAACAGTCGAGCGAACGGTTTGATTCGAGTGGTTACCGGGTAGACGCACAGCACGACGCTGGAGACCTGAGGGGTGACTGTGTTCTCGACGCGGTAGAAGAATCTGCGGACGGAGTTGGGCTGCTGCTTGCGCAGATTCTCGAGGTTGCTATCGAACTTGGTGGCGGGCAGGTCCGTGTCGATCCAGTTGTCTTTCAAGAACCCGGAGCTGAAGAGCGGGCTGCCCGGGGACGGAGCGGGAGAGTTTCTTGGCCTCCAGATGCACAGGACGCGGTGAGGCAGGAGCTCGCGGAGCGAGCGGTCGACGATGTTCGCGTCCTGAGGCACCAAGAGGTCGCCGAATTGCGCGATGAGGAATTTTTCGAAGTCCGGCGGATCGACTTTCTGGAACTCCGTCCGGATCTCGAGGATAACGAACTCCTGCTTTGTCTCGGCCATGAAGCGCTTCACGTCGTCGATCACCACGTCCACTTTGTACGTGGTCAGCACTCCGTGGCACACTCGCCCGCTGCCCTCCACTCGAATGTCCAGCACTCGCACTCCCAGGCACAGCTGCTCGTACACCGACAGCGTCTGGCACTGCGCGAATGGCCGACTGATGCCCGGAATGCCGATCTTGTTCGTCGCCGAGTCGTGAGTTCCCGGCCACATCACGTCCTTCACGTGCACTCTGTCCAAGTCCAAGCTGCCCATCCATTCCTTGCGCTGCGCCGCCCCTGCGGCCCGGAAATCCGAGCCCGGAAAATCCAGCCCGCCGCTCTGCTGCAGCTCCTGCAACCTCTGCTTCTCCGCGGCCACTGCCTTATGCCTCGCTACTTGGTTCCCCATTGTCGAGCCGGGCCTCCGCTTCTCGATGCAGCTCTAGGCACTCCACCTGCACGCCAAATGCAAAATGCAACACACTGTGAGGAGAAGTGGAAGGCATACTGTCTCATGTCTCTCTTGCGTCCACGAAATAGCCCTCGACCTTTCCGTGTCTCCGGGATTCCAGTCCCGACGCGGAAAATTACTGCGCTCGACAGCAGTTGTGATCGTGGATTGAGGACCGCACGCATCGGACAAAGGATGTCCATTTCGAGGTAATGTATCGAAGTACAGCCAGCCTTCGCAGAGAGGCCATGAAGACATGGCTCCGAGGAGGAAACGGGGGTTTGCTGACAACCGGATTTCTGTTGAGACAAGAATTGAACTCGAACCGAAACACAACTACCGACTTCCAATGACATCGAATGCATCTACTTGCTGTTTACCAAACTGAGGTTTGTGTTAGTCAAACTCTGCGACTCTGCAGATAGGAGACCACATTACAGTGTTAGAGGCACGAATGTGTCCATGAGAGAGGCGGTTCATCTTTTCATAAACAGCTGCTCTACCTTCTTTGTACGAGGACACCTACTCGATCGATCTCAGTTGGTCCGCAGTTGTCTCATACGAGAGAGGAAGGGGGCAGGGTGAACTGACAGATGAGAGGCTACCTGGCAGCACAACCTGACTGATGTCCGAGGAACACAGACTCTGTCCACGGAAAGAGAAGAGGGCTTGGCAATGCTTAGGAAAAAAAAATTACGAGCACTATCAACAAGCTCCTCTCTCTGCGTCTCGTCTCCTGGAAAATTGAACAGCCTAGTCTTCGAGGAACCGATCGATCGTTCTTTTGTAGTACAGGACCAGAGATGTGGGTCGGTCCTCCCGACCATGAGGAGGACCATCCCGCGACCCAAAGAGCGAAAATCCTCACACACTGACACTCACAGCTTCTCACTAATGCGGTCAGTGGCACGAGGCGGGCTCGCAGAATTCTCGTACCTGACAGACGGCTCCTGCTCTCCGACTGCGAGACCCACAGCGGCTCTCTGCCGTCCCGCTGCGAACCTTCCACACCCGAGCTCAGAGTCTTCTTAAGCTCGAGCATCCGGGCGAGGAAGTTCCATATGTTCAGCAGCTGACTGGCTGGCTGGCTGGCTGACTGGCGGACTTATTCACTCTGAGGCTGTCTGTCCATGGGAACAAGACCGCCGAGGCAGAAGGAATCGGCAGAGAGACGAGGTTCGTCTGTTCTTAGCGCCACTGCATCTACAGAAATGTTACTGTGAGCAGCACCGAGGCGCTGGGCGGGTACTGATCTGATCGTAGTTTGAGCTGTCTTTACGCTAAGGACCTTTGTATTAAAGCCGAGCGAATAGACATGGGAATATTCAGTGTTTCCCCTCAATTCGGTGCCAAAATAAGCCCGTCGAATTATCAAAGAGTTGGACTGGGTGCGCTTTATATATAGTTTTATATCCGGGCAGGTGTTTTGTTTCTGCTCTTCTGAGCTGGAAAGGACATGGACCCACTAATAATGCCCTTCCCAGCTCCTCGTGTGGGTCGGTCGGTCCAGATTACCGACAAGGATCGGCTCATTCGACGAATTCACTTCGAATGCAACCCTTAACGAGAAAGCCGCCTCCATATTTAAAAAACACTCACATTCGTAGAAGACGACGCCTGCCGATTCGAATGAGGGGACATTTGAACTGCGTTGTTTATTCATTTCTTTCGTCAGAATGAAACGAATCTTCCTTCGTGTACTGTTCTCAGCACGAGCATGCTCGCTTCCATACTTCTGGAAGATCGTGTAGTTTTTGTGATATGGACGTTCACTTTTGAGAAACAGTTCCAAAGTTTCCGTTCCGTGATTAAAATACAGTTTTCGGAGGGCATGTTTTCGAAAGTGCAGATGATTGTGCTTGTTGGAGAGGTGAGATCATGGCGACTCACTCAGATGAAGATCTGCACATTTTTGTGAATTGCGCACGCGATGCAGAGTCGGTCGCCCTTGTGTGCTTATTTCTACATGTGGTGACTTCTGCCCGTACTTTGCTCTTGGCCATTCAGAGGCATGCAAGTACCGCAGACAGACACAAAGGCACACACAGAAAGACAGAGAGAGAGAGCTTCGGAGTTGTCAATCTCTTTGTTACAGAGATAAATTTGGTGGGAGAAAGTGAAAAGAGTTCCACCTGTCCACATTTATCCTCGAGAGGCCGCATGACTACCAGTCACCTCTGGTATAAGCACCTGAAGGGGGCACGAGGAGCAACAGGTTTTGCAGCAGACGATCTACAGAGTATAACCTTCTTGCACGCAACATTGACCATTCGTGCAAACTCATGGTTGCGCAAATCGACTTTCCAAGGATTTATCAACGTCCCTCACTACAGGAGAACTCCAGAAACCCATGTATAGTCTACATGGGTTTAAGTCTAGAGTGAGATCATGTAAACATAGAGTTGTTAGGTCGATATTGTAGACCCAACAACTTCCATTCAAAGAAGGGAAGAAACGAGGAGGAAATCTCTAGCATTATAATCACCACAATCATCCGGAAGTCATCGAGACCTCCTCCGAGTAATAGGACAGTACAATACTGTAAACCACAATCATCGAAGAGGAGACATTATGATGACCGGAGAGTCATCGTCGACCGAAGACCTCGTTATCTGCATTGTGCAGACTCGAGTGGTAAGTCTCCCAGGTCTTAGATCTTTGTGAAGCTTTTGGAGATGAAGGCTTTCCAGAAGGGGAAAATCACATCCTCGCCGACTGGATAGTGTGATGAGGTGGAGCCCGGTGGACGTGTAGACCAAATCTTTCGGAGTATCTTTCACGAACACGAACAACACTTGTCATGATTTGAGGAGGACATGAGAGGTGACAGGTCACTGCGCTTGCCCCGAACCCTGCAGATGATAAGTGTAATGAAAGCACGTGGATTCACTCTGAGCCTTCAACTTTCAATAGTCGACACGCGCCTTCCTACCTGAACATCTACCTTAGTTTAGCCCCGTAGCTTTTGTCATAATTGTTTAGATGTTCTTTTATGCCGCCGAATAGCCTTGCACACCTATCTACGCTGCATTCCTTGTTGTGGCAAAAGGTCTGATACCATTAGTCACTGAAGGATTTTAGTGATGAAGAGACCAGCTCGTTCTCCATGTCTGGCTTGAACATGAAGCCCTATATTAAGCAAAGTACTACAGTATGGTTTTGGATTGATTTGAAACTATACGAGTATTCAGATGAAACAAGTTCTTCCTTAAAAGTCCTATATTAATATAAGGATGCACCATATAAATCAATTTCATGGAATATTTCCGTATTTTAAATTCTGAAATATTATACTTCAAACTTTCATTAACTTAGATGTAGTTAAACCACTAGGTTACATAATATATGTAATAAAAATTTTAATGATTTCACAAAAGATGTTAAAATATCTACACTAGCATCATTTGTTTAAATCATGTCTTAAACTGATCAACTTTTTTAAGTTAAGTCTATTATATGTTCGGAAAATTAAAAGCACCGTCAATATAACTATACAATTTGTAGCTTGTAAATAGTTACGATGAAATCAATAGATTTCAATTCGCTCCAGACATGAATGTTGAAAATTTAATGAAAAGTAATGAAAATTTTAATTTTCATTAAAATTTTCATCAGTTCACTTTACGTCCATAAAATATATTCCAATATATATATGGTGTTTGAAGACTTGTGAGTTGTAATTTATTTCACCTTTTTAGCATATTGATTTAGTGGTTAATGTTCCTACATTTGACTTTTTGTTCTCAAAATTTTTTAGACAGCAACATGTATATTGACAATTAGGTTGTGTTGATTAAAGTAATGCTTAAACACTTTGTACAAATTTAAATCATTTTATTTTATGTTTAGACATATATAATTTTTTTCATATATTATATTTAATATAAAAATTTTAGTGAAAATTTGTATATATGTATGTGAATAAATATGATATATATCATAACCTCGCATATGAATAGAATTTTTTACTACCTATATTTGCAAATATGTGAGATTGATATTTGCAGTATCTAAATTATTCTATGATTCCAAAAGTTTTCAACAAGCAAAATTTTGCGCATTTCACATTGCTCAAATATGATCAATATATGATTATCTTTTGATGTTGCAAGAGTCAATACTTGTAAACTTTCCAGTTATGTAAAATGTTTTTAGAAGCTAAAAAAAATCATAAAATAAAAATAAAAATAAAATCATAAACTTAAAAAACAATAATAATAAAATTTATATTTTGAATAAAATATTACTATCAATATTAACTAAATAAATTTTCTACGAATATTAGAACATACTCATTTGAATGAGTTAAAAAATTTATTCACATGCTATTTATTTGAATAAATTATTGAGTTCAAAATTTATTTATTATATCAAAATGTTGACAAATATTAAATTTTATTGGATAAATATTTCTCAAGTTTCATTAGAATTGGATTATCTATGAATACATGCAAATTCATGTTAAAAACTTCATAATGAACATAAAATCTGAATGCATATGATTTAAACTTTATATACAAGATTTGACAATTATGATCCATACAAATCAGATTGATACAAAGTTAATCAATTACAAAGTAAATATCCTGGATTTGATATATCCATATCAAATCAGAACCTATAGAAACATGAAATATTATCTCTAAAGCGTTAATTATTATATTGTAAATATATATAGTTTGATATTTCTATCAGAAAATTGTTCAAGAAATCAAAATTTTTTTGGTTAATGATTACTTTTTGAAGCTATGCAATTCTCATACTTCTAACTAAGACACATAAATCAAATTTTTATGTATCACAAATTTTTTATTTATTTTAAATTCGGATTGAACGATATATATTGCCTTGAAAAAACTATGAACTGATTAACGTTATTATATTTTTCGCAATAAAAACGTTGAAAAATGTAAATATATTTTTTATTACATTTACTCATATTCAGATAAAATGAAAAAAATTATCATAAAGATTAAAATCATGTTCAAAATATCATTATAAAAAATAAAAAGTTTCACTCAATGCCTTAAGTATCACCAAAACTTTCTTTTGAAATCGAATTTTTAAATTGTATAATGAATGATACAATGAATTTAATCATGATATTTGCGCAAATTTATTTAATATCTATAAAATTGATTGAGATATTCTTATATTTTTATACAAAATTTATAGATAAATCTGTTACTCTTTACAAATATGAATTTTTTAAGAGATTGATCACTCTCTTAAAAATTTGCATCTCATTTTGTTAATATATGATATAAATAACATATTTGTAATTTATGATATTATTCAGTCATAATAATGTAAATTTT
The DNA here is from genome assembly GCA_037833965.1 of Marchantia polymorpha subsp. ruderalis. NCBI lineage: Eukaryota > Viridiplantae > Streptophyta > Marchantiopsida > Marchantiales > Marchantiaceae > Marchantia > Marchantia polymorpha. The sequence continues at coordinate 5,690,947 of AP031357.1, forward strand.
TGGTTTGTCACAAAAGTTCACTATATTAACGCTTTATATTAAGCTAGATTTTAAACTATAATATCAAAGAAAAAATTACATGAACATAAAGAAATGTGAAAAAATCCAAAGTAGTTCCAAATAATATGATAGTAGAACTATGATTTTGGTTTTTGAATCATAATAATATATTGATAATGTCATCAGAATACAACAAATTTGTATATATATTACATACACACTGAAAATAATTTGTATGTGAAACATAACATTTTGAATAATCGAACATACAAGCATATTTCTGAAATCTATCAAAAGAATTGTAAAATTTTATAATATATAATGATACATGAAAATTTGAACAAACTTGGAATTATTGTAAAATATGATGATTTTTTTAAAGAAAATTATTGTGATTACATACAAATCATTATGAATCATTTCTTAAAGATTCATATTGATATGATTATATTAACATGTGCTTAAAACTAAAGTAAATTTGTTGACAAAGGTCATGTATTATATTTAAAAAAGTGAAATTGTCAAATATTGCTGAATTTGGCAAAATATAAATAATATATGATAATATTAATGAAGCAATTCATTAAGAACAAAGGTAAGCGATCTGCACTATATTGAAAGCTAAATTCTACAATAATCAAATCTGAAATGAAAAAATCTTTTTCAATTGCCTCATTATGAATACTTTAACAAAATTATAATAGTTTTAAAAAAAATATAATAAAAAATTACTATAGATAGCAAATAAAAGTTAAAACAAATTTGAACAGGTATTTCATCTTGTTTACAACCTGCATAGAAAAAAACCAAGTGAAAAAAAAAATTAGATTTAATGTAAAGTTTATATTAAAAAATAAAATTTTATTATAAATTATTACTAGAGCATCATGTATTTGTGAGCTATGTACTTCTCTGGGAATAAACTTGAATGTCTTTCAAGGCTCAAAATGTCGACACTTACAACCGTAGGAGATAGGGTACTGCCGAGGGACCAAAGACTCTCGTCAAGAGATTCGGTGAGTCGAGCTTTGCCGCAAGCGTAATAGTTTGTACGACGTCTGATGGTTCGATGGTCGATCAGGTCAACAGTGTCAGTCAGAGACCAATGAAGCGGCTCTCGGCTTTTAACTGATGATGTTTTCAAAGTCCATGGATATAGGTAAACCCAGTAGTGAACTTCACATACAGTTCCCAATGCATGAGGACTTTGTGCACTCACTATAGAACGAGCTGCTCTGATACAGGAAACCGTCAAGTATCATAAGCAATGCTTCCAATTTTAATCGGACCACGTTTGTCTCACTACTTTGATGGAAAGTGTACACTGGATCCATGTGGAATACTGGATTTTGCATTGATATAATGTTGCATTGGTATGAGCGCATGCGCCTTCACATAGCTGTAAGATTTCACGAGTATGTGGAACTCAAGTACTTAGTGGCTGGGCCAGATCATTAAACCATAGATCCATCTTTGATCCGACAGGATATCGAAAACAAATGTCTTGTCGCTGAGGCACTGCTCAAGTCGATAGTGAACTTCTGATTCGCTCTCGACACATTTTTCCAAGAGTGAGTTAGAGATGTACGTTGCTCGAGTGGAGTCACAAAACAAAGAAATTTTAGAATCCGTGCTTCAGTAAACGTAGGATTGCGAATCGAGCAACAACTTCTCGACATCTATCATTTCTGCCTGATTTGCTAAAAAAAATCTCCAAGAATCCACAAAAGAAAAGTTGTCTTATTGGATAAAAAATCTCACAAATTCTAGATTGATTAGGGAAATTATTGTATGTAAAAAATAATCATTAATAATGACAAACATCTTAAACTTAAATTTAGATTTTGAAAAAAAGATAGAAATATATTAAAAAATTCTCATCAATTATGTAGAAAAAAATGATAATTTATTTTTATTGATTTATAGAAAAGAAATTTAGAATTTTTGAATTTTTTAATAATATCTTAAAAAGTAAATGGATCACATCATAAGGTTGCAAAAGAAATCTAAACAACAGATATTATATAAAAACATATAATTTAATAATCAATTTTTTATAACAATTATAAACAATAATCAATTTATCATGGATGAACTATTTGAACTATCAACGGGTCCAATTGTGCAAAATCCTTGAGAGGGATAAAAATTAATATGGCTTTTGGACTGGCTAGAGTGAAGTGAGTCTTAGTGCTAATACTACAAAATTTTTATGTATCATCTTTATGTTTTAGTAAATGGAGTATAAAAATGAGATGGGGTTAGAGCATCTTGTTGAAGACCGTGCTACTGCCATCAAACCAATTATGTCTCTAACCAACTTTTTGGCCCCTGAGAAGTGACCCACTAGGTAGGCCGGTAACAAAACATAAGAAGTATGTTTTGTTACTAGTCCTATTTGCCTGATATAATCACAACAATTTTTCAATTTAGCTATGCAGCTTTAGTACAAAACTTGATTATAAATTATTTTATATTTGAAGATTGCATAAAAAATTGTGACATAATGATTTTTTTTCATAAAATGATAAATAGAAAGTATCAAAATACTTGCAAGACACATTTTTTTAAATGTAAGTATTCAAATTGAAGTCAATTTTAAAATAATTTTTAAAAATAATTTATTTAAATATTCAAGTACATGTTTTTAATCTGAATGAATCATAAAAATTATTATTACATCTAAAGATTTGTAAAAATATGACGTTTTTAAATAATATAAAATAGGAAGAACTATAAATAAATAAATAAAATACAATATATTATTTTTTCACCATTTTTTTGAAAATAATACATCATTGATTTAAATGATTTAAAATAAATTTATCTATCAGCCAATGTCTGTTTTTTTTTTTAAATGGCAACATAAAAATATGATAATATGTTCAAAAAAAATTGAAAAAACATTTTCTTAGAAAAAAAAGTTAATATTTTAATTTATATCTTATTGAATAAATAATTAAATAATTTGATTAAATTTTTTTGATCCTAGTTTTAATAGACATGTAAGAAATAAAAATAAATAAGAATTATCATCCTAATTGCATTGAATTGATTAAAAAAGTAAAAAAATCATTATAACCCATTTTTTCTTTATAAGTGAAATGTTAGTTTTTTTTTTAAAGACACAATATATCTATTTTAAAAATAAAATTATATATGTATAAAATTAATGTTCTCAGCTTTATAACTTTAATTCACATTTCAAGTTTATTTTATCAATATAGGCACAAAATCTTATATTTTTTTTTCAAATATAAAAATCAGATAATCTCAATAATAAATATCTCAATAATTTGATTTAAAACAATTAAAAATAATTTATCATATTTTTTGACTTTTTACCAATATTTATTATAGGTAGGTCAAAATATTAGAATTAACACTTACTTAAAAAATATTTTAAATCCAGAAAAAATATTCAACAATTGAAAATTTAGAACGTTTTTGTATGTATATTGCATATAAATATTACTATACAACTGATTTTAGAATTGAAATTTTTTTGAAGTTTATATCAAAGCTTCATCTTCATATAAGATTTTTCCTTTACTGATCATGAAAAGTTTTTTTTGGATATCTTAAATTTTATTTCATAATATATCATTAAAATTCATTTGCCACATTGTTACTTTCAAAAAATACAAGTAGTTTCAACTTTGAAACAAATAATTGATACTAGGGTTTAACACTAGGGTTTAGAGAGAAGTTCACTCGAAGATAGAAACGTAAACTCTGAAGATGAGAGATCCCAACAATGGTTCTCCTCTCCTTTATTTAGCTCTCACCAACAAGTACAAGGTGATAAGATCTAATCCCCACCATCCATCCCACTCATAGTGGATGGATGACGTGGCGAATAACCCTAACAAGCACACGGATCGCTGACGTGGCGCACCCAACTAACACACTAACTAACACACTCAATCATTACCTACAAGCACACGGATTGCTGACGTGGCACTGTCAACTAACACATCCACTCTGTACCTACCAAGTGCGCGGATCGCTGATGTGGCAGCTATGACTAGTGCACACTAAAGTATCTACATCCATATTCAGAGTAACCTCTAATTTAGTTCTAACTAACTAAAGATGGTTACAAACCTCCCTCCTTTTAAGATGCAACGTCCTCGTTGCACATACGTTCAAACTCCTGAACTATCAAAGGTGCATTTGCTAAATTTTTAGCTGGTTCCCAAGTTGATTCATACGATGGATAACCTTTCCATTGAATCAAATACTCTACTTTGGGATATTTATGACCTCGAATTCGTTTCTTGAGTATCTTTTCTACCTCAAACTCCTCATGATCTGCTATCAAGGTTGGAAGAGGAGGTGGTGCTGGTTGGTTGGTGAATTGTTTTGGTCGTGGTACATGTTTTCGCAATCGTGACACATGAAATACTGGATGTATTTTCATATGTGACGGAAGTTCCAACTTGTATGACACTTCACCAACACACTTCAAAACCAAAAATGGACCAATGAACCTAGGGTTTAACTTTGGTGTTCCTACAAGAGACAAATTCGTTGTAGATAACCAAACATGATCTCCAACCTCAAAAACCACTTCTCTACGATGAGCATCGGCATGCTGCTTTTGCCGATTTTGAGCTATCACCAACTTCTCCTTGGCCTGATGTAGTCCTCGGTGAATATGCTCCACGAATTCGTTGACTGCTGCAACTTTGGTCGAAAACTCGTCTCCTTTGGGAAGTCTCATCAAACTTGAAGGAGTTATCGGATGAGCTCCATACATAAGAAAAAATGGAGACACTTTTGTGGATGCATTAACAGAATTGTTATATGCAAATTCCACAAGTGGCAAAAGGTTGTCCCATTCTTCTTGCTCTTCTAATGTGAATGCTCGTAGCATATCCTCTATGGTTCTATTTGCCCTCTCAGTTTGTCCATCAGTTTGAGGATGATAGGCCGTTGACATTGCTAGTTTTGTTTTGAAAAAACTAAACAAAGTTTTCCAAAATAAACTAGTGAAGTGAGTACCTCTATCCGTGATTAACACTTTGCTTAAGCCATGATTCACAAAAACTGCATCTAGATACAATTGAGCTAGTTGTGGAGCTGTTACTGTTTTTGTGGTTGGCCTGATGTGAATCATCTTGCTCAATTTGTCCACAAAAACCACCACTAAATCATGTCCTAACGAAGTCCTTGGTAACTCACATACAAGATCCATGGTGACATGTTCCCACCGCTGTTCGGGAATAGGAAGAGGCTGTAATAAACCCGCTGGTTTTTTATTACTTGCCTTGTTTTGTTGACAAGCAACACAACTTCGAACATAAGACTCCACATCCTCACGTATTTTGGGCCAATAGTACACTCGTTGTATACTCTCCACGGTTTTCTCCACTCCCACATGACCTGCAATGGCTGTATCATGACTCTCTGCCAAAATCATTGTGCGCAAATCGTGATCTTGTGGAATCCATATACGCTGATTGTAAAACGCCAAACCTCGAGATTTCTCTGCCTTTCCAGTTTGTAGTGCCCGAGTGATCTCTTCATCCTCCTTTGTGGCTTGTGACATCTTGCTCCACCAATTCGCCTGAATTTTCACTTCTACATCATGATTCAAACAAGGCATGCGTGTGAGAGCATCCGCAAGTTGCTTCTTTCCCTTTACGTACACAATCTTCATGTTGAAGCGTTGACGCCACTCTGCCCATCGAATTTGTCGTTTGGACAGATCCTTCTGAGTTTCCAAATAAACCAAGGGTTTATGATCAGTCTCCACCACAAATTCCTTATCACCCAAATAATGCTTCCAATGTTTGGTTGCCAACACGATAGCTAACTCCTCTCGTTCTGTCGTGTGATAATTTTGTTCCGCCGCCACCAACTTTCGAGAATAGAAAGCAACTGGATGCCATCCATCCTCCCATTCTTGTTGAAGTATGCCACCTACTGTTGTACCTGATGCGTCAGTGGCCAACTTGATAGAACGGTTAGGATCATACCACTTGAGAATAGGTGCGTGTAACAAAGCATCTTTCAATGCTTGAAAAGCTAACTCTTGAGCTGTTCCCCATCTCCACTTTTGACCTTTCCCTAACATGGAAGTCAAGGCCTGAGCTAGTCGAGCAAAACCTTTCACAAATCTACGATAGAATCCAGTGAGCCCTAGAAAACTTTTCAATTGAGTTTGATCCTCAGGTGCTATCCATTTCTAAATGGCATCTATCTTCTCACTCATCACTTGGATTCCTGTAGCTGTAACTCTATGACCCAAGTAATCTACTTCTGACTTGCCAAATTTACATTTTGAAACTTTGGCATACAATTGATTGTCTCTTAAAACTTGAAGTACCTCTTGTAAATGACTTCTATGATCACTCAAAGTTTTGCTATACACCAATATATCATCTAGAAAAACAATGACAGATTTATCTAGATAAGGGCGAAATATATCGTTCATCAATCCCATGAATGTAGCTGGTGCATTAGTGAGACCAAAAGGCATCACCAGATACTCAAAGTGTCCATACCTAGTACGAAAAGCTGTCTTGTGAACATCTTCATCTGCAATTCAAATTTGATTGTAGCCGCTTCTCAAATCTAGCTTGGTGAAGTACTTCGCTCCTTGAAGTTGATCAAACAAATCATCCATACGAGGTAATGGATATTTGTTTTTCACCGTTTGCTGATTCAACCCGCGATAATCGATACATAGTCTCATGGATCCATCCTTCTTCTTCACAAAGAGTACTGGAGCTTCATAAGGTGAAACACTTGGTTGAATGAATCCCTTGCTCAACATCTCCTCCACTTGAGCTTTGCATTCTTCCAATTCGTTTGGAGCCAAACGATATGGAGCCTTGCAAGTTGGTGTACTTCCAGGTATCACCTCAATCTTGTGATCTACTCGCCTCTTTGGTGGTAATCCTGCAGGTAGATCATCTGGAAAAACATCTTTATACTCCATAAAAATGTCGTTCAAGGACTCCGGGATGTAAGGTTTGTCCGTGGACCCAATATCTCTTATAAGTCCAAGGAAACATACATCATCTCTAGAAATGTATGTTGTACCCATCACAAAGAGGGGTAAATTCCTATTCTGAGATCTAATTCTATCTCCATAGATCTTCCATCCACTACTTGTAATCACTTTTCTTCTCCAATCTACTTTGGGATTATATTGTTCCATCCATGGCATTCCAAGGATGACATCATATCGAGCTAAACGAATTACTCTCCATTCAATGCTCTCCTTGTATCTACCTATGGATAATTCTACACTCCGTGGTAGTGTTTCTATCACTTCAGTTTGCCCGTTTGGCAATTCCACTTCTTCACTCACGTCCTTCATCAACATCAAACCTAACTTCATAGCAACACTCCTTGATAGAAAATTCTCAGTTGCTCCAGGATCAATTAAAACTCTCACCTTGTGTCCTTCCATGAAACCATCAGTGACAATGAGTTGAGCTTGCTTCTTACTCCTTCCATGAGCTCCCAACCATTGCATTCTTCCAACCTCGCCTTTTCTTCGCTTTGTAGAACCAGTAAGGCCGCGAGGCAAGATTACTGGTGATCTTCGTTTCCCGAAACTGCTTCCTCCACCTCTTCATACTCTATCCCCTCCATATTGTTGAACGGTCGTCGATGCATGGGCCGTCCTCCTTGTTGTGTCGGCCGAACTCGACAAAACTTGGCTATGTGACCCATTCGTCCACATGCATAGCATTGGCGATTGTCACGAACACCAGCTCCTCCTCGAACCATTCCATTATTTGCATAACTTTCTTGCAAATTTGGAACTCCTGGTCGCCTAATCTCACCTCTAAATCTTGGTGGTGGTCCTCTTGTTGGTGCAAAATCTTCTCTACGTCGAAGGTTTCCCAACTCCATCGGTGTTGGACTAGATGGATCTCTAAAATTGCTCACTGGTTCACCGTGTGTGACACCAAAAGTACCTGAAATTTGTTGAGCAATTGCGATTGCTTCATTCACAGTAGATGGATTGCTTGCCATCAGCTCCTTTCGAAGTCGATCTTTCAAGCCTTGTTTGAACACGTCCAAGGCTTCAGCTCCACTCATATCCATGATAGATACTTGAAGATCACGAAATTCTTCAATGTACTCATGAATACCTCCTTTCTGCTTCAGATCCCACAACTTCATTCTTGCAGTTTGAAGAGAATCCACCGCTTGAAAATTTTGCAGAAATCCTTCTTGCATTCCACTCCACGAAATGGTAGCACCTCGTTCTGAAAGCATTCTCTCCCATGTTGTGTACCATGTGAGAGCCTTATCCGTAAGATAAGATCTCATGAACATTTCTGCAATATAATCAGAAACATGAAAATGGGATAAATGAATATTCATCCTCATAATCCATCCCTCTAACACTCCCGTTGCTCTACTCCCTTTGTAAGCTTCCACCTTACAGGATTTTCCCATTCTAAGCAAAAGATTTGCTTGATCTTCAATCTCTTGAAGACGTCTCCTATTTGCCTCTGCTGCATCAATAGGAGTTGGTTCTGGCTGAACTTGGGAAGCTTGAACTTGAGGTTCAACTTCCATCTCTCCAACTCTCTCTCTCTACTTTCTCACTCTCTAATGCGAAGATTTTATCTTCCATGGTTTGCTCCTTGGTATGCCCATCTACTATTGCTTTTCTCAACTCCTTCATCTCCGCCATGATTGCATTGAGAACCTCACCCATATCAATTGATGTTCCCATGCTTTCTCACAATCCCTCTAATACAAAGTGAGTATAATCACTATGTGACCTCTCAACAAAGGAGTCATAAAAGGTGCAGGTGACTCTATCACAGCTCTATAGTACTCCTCTCCATAATTCCTCACAAGAAAATCTTTCCATATACTCTTCTGTCTATATACTGTTCTAATCTCTACATAAGTGCTGAATCGAACCGGGACAGGTGGTTCGCGATTCAAATCCATGAAACAATCAGTATATAATGTATATAGTACAATCCCAAGTCTCTCCATAAGTAACTATTGGAAGAATCAGTGGCACTCTTGACTCCATCACTCTAGTCATAAAATCTGCACCCCAACAAGCCACAAGGTACATCCGAAAATGATGTTTCTCCATGCAACGAAGGTGAATATCGAATAGGTTAGGAATTGGCCAGTGCGGTACTGGATTCCTGTCAATCCCGTCCATATCTGCAAAAACACAATTTCCCCCTTCCAACTCTCTCTACATGCAGATGAATGACCTCTGCCAGCCTTTATACACTCTCAAGACTACACTCCATCATCACTCACTTGCTATTCCATGAGAGGTAATCCACACTCAAGGAAAGAGCAAGGTCGCTCTGATACCATTGTAACACTAGGGTTTAGAGAGAAGTTCACTCGAAGATAGAAACGTAAACTCTGAAGATGAGAGATCCCAACAATGGTTCTCCTCTCCTTTATTTAGCTCTCACCAACAAGTACAAGGTGATAAGATCTAATCCCCACCATCCATCCCACTCATAGTGGATGGATGACGTGGCGAATAACCCTAACAAGCACACGGATCGCTGACGTGGCGCACCCAACTAACACACTAACTAACACACTCAATCATTACCTACAAGCACACGGATTGCTGACGTGGCACTGTCAACTAACACATCCACTCTGTACCTACCAAGTGCGCGGATCGCTGATGTGGCAGCTATGACTAGTGCACACTAAAGTATCTACATCCATATTCAGAGTAACCTCTAATTTAGTTCTAACTAACTAAAGATGGTTACAATTACTTCTTAAGTTAAAACAAGTAAAAAATCAATTTTGACCAAAATAAAAAAATCATTAAAATTTTTTTTTTATAATATTTATAATGTCGGACACTTCTTGGCAATTGAAGAAATTTGAAATATTTATAAAAATGAGTGAAAATTGTTTTATTCAGTCATATTTATGTCTTAGAAAAGTTATCAAAATATATTGATTTATATTTTGAAATTTTTCTGATCTAAATATATTTATTCGTATTGAAAAAAATTGTAAAAATACATGAAGAAAGTTTTTTTAAACGTAATTCCCCTTTTAAGTAAATAAATTTAAAATTGATAATAATATATTTGTGTTTTCAGAAAGCATTAAGAATTTATTCTATTACAGTTTTATGAAAGATCAATTTTATTTAAATAATTAATCAGAATGTGACTATGATAAATTTCAAAATCAACATTCTTAAATCAAAATAATTAAAAATTTTTCTTATAATTTGATATTTGAGGGAAATAAAAACATATTATAAAAGACTAAGTTGCTAAAATTTTTTATGCTTATGAGTTGTACATATTTAACTACATTTTGTTATAAATTTTCTTTTGAGTTTTACATCACTTTACTTATTTCACCCTAATTTTGTTAATGAAATTAAAATTTAAGACAATAAAATTAATTCCTTTCATTTTTTAATTACAATATTCAAAAATAAATTTAAAATATTGTATTTAAGTAGATTATATGTTTCTAGCTTAAATCTAATAATGATTTGATTTTTTTTTAAAAATAAATTCTTAAATGAAAATTCTGAGTTTAATAGATTGATGAAGCGAAAATAGTTTTTGGTGATTGAATTAAATATATTAAATTTTTTTTCATGATTTAGGAAATTATGTTACAGAAAATCACAAAAAGAAGTCCAAAATAAAAACACAAATGCCAACATGCCAATAATGAAATACAAAGTTTGCCATTGTAAAAAATATAAGATTTTTATTGGATAAATTCCAAGTTGGATCAAAAAGAGATCTTGTGAGCTATTTAAACTCATATTAAACTTATATGATTTTTCAAAATATCGAAATGAACTCATAACAATCTAATTCTTAATTTATGTACTTGAAAGTATTAATTTGATAGCCTAAATAATATTTTATTGAAAATTTTAGAAAAAAAAACCAACGTTAACTCTTATTTACAGTAATGGTAGCGTAAACTAAGATATGATCAAATCATGATATAATAAATATATATATTGAGGTTAACAAATTGCTAGTAACTATTACTATGTTCTTTATGCAAAACCTCCAACATAATTATATGTATTGTAAAATTTTCCAAAAAAATAAATTTGTTCAATGCATCAACTGCAAATTTGTTATCATTAACTAGCTTGAACTTCTTATCAAAAATTGCATATTTGATAAAATGATACTTAGGCTTAATGTACTTGGATTTACTCATCATTTGATTTAAGGCAAGATGTAACATAACGAGTATCCGGATTTATCATGATGAATCTAAATTATTATAATCATAAAGTTAGAGTTTGAATATTTAAACTTATTTCATTAAGAAAGAGTTAATTTTTGAATGAGAATGAAAGTTTGTGTTTAATGAAGAGATTGTGTGAGAAACAATTGAAACATTGGCACGTAGGTCAAACCTCAACCTTCTAAGATTAAGATAAACTATGAGATAATGTTACTATCATTAGTTAGTTAGAGATAAAAGTAAAAGTTACTCAAAGTGATTTTATAGTTACTTTATAATGCACTATTCATAGTTGCCATGTTAGTAATCTATGTACTTGGTAGATAAAAAGTAAGTGTGTATGTTGAAAGCAACACGTGAGCAATCTTTGTGCTTGTTACAAATTGAATTTGTTAGTTAATGTGTTAGTTGAGAACGAGAAGTCATCTATCTTTGTGTTTGTTAGTGTTATTCTTACTAAGAATATAATGGATTGTGAATGTGAGATATTATCTCTTTGTATTTGTTGGTATTATCTATATAAGGGGAGTAGAACCATTCTGAAAATTTTTCATTTTCACAATTGTGTTCCAACTTAGAATGAGCTACTCTTTGATCTATAATCATATAAAATGAACCAAAATTGGAATTAGTTTGAAAGTTTGAATAAGAGTGAAAATGACTTGAAGTTATGGAAGAAAGATAATACAATCAACCATAAATATTAATGTCAATTATTTTTATAATCATTATTTGATATTTTTATATCCTCAATAAGAATATTTCATCTGTTTAAATAATTTTATAAATAATAACATTAAAATATTAATTATTGCACATGTTAAAATTTTTGATATAAATTTAATTTTAATATATTTTGTTGAAATAATATTTTTATATAATAGAAAAATATGCTTTTTTAAAATGCAATGTGCACATCATTATAAAGTTATTTTTTGTATAAATTGACTCTATGTGACAAGAATAATTTATATTTAAAAGTTTTCATTTGAAGTATTGATAGAAACTATTGAATTATCATGAAATTAAGTTGCAAAAATCATATCAATGAATGAAATTTTATTATTTTTATCTCTGAAATTTCATTTTGATCTATGTTATGAAAATTTCACATCAGCTTTTTTGATTTATTTTATTGAATGTCACAATTGCTTTCAAATATACTTCAAAATTAAATTATTTTGCTTTAATAATGACAAATGTTGCAAATTATAATGTTATATTGAAACTAAAATAGTTGATTTGTTATAATATTACTTTGATTGATGCATACCATGTTTGTTTTCAAGGAATTTCAAATTAAATAAAAAAAAGTATTGCTAGTATGTTGCAATATTATTTTCTTGAAGCAAACTTATAACTTAATATTCTGTTTTTTTGACATATTTATGTTGTGTTAGTCCTATATGTGAGATTGTGATTGTTCATTACAAGCAATACTAACAAATATGTTTATGTTTAGAAGATCACATTACATTAATTTTAAAGACTTAATATTGTTTAGTTAAGGAATCAGTTGAATTACTTTGAACACTTATTGATTAATTGAACTCATGAAGCATTACAACTTACTGCATGTAGATTGAGTTTCGTTATTGTTAATAATTATGCATTCATTGTAATTCCATATGACTTTAAAAAACCATTAGTAGAAAATCAACGCTTGAAAGAGCTATCATAATCAAATTTATTTCAATTGAAATGTTTATTAGTTGTAATCTCTAACTAGTGTATTTTAGTCCTACTATGTGTGCACAATTGTAGAACTAATCAAAATTTTGCAAATGAAGAATTCAATTTTTTTTATCATGAAAACTTCATGAATTGATATATGTGTATCATCTTATCATTGTCATTAGGATACTTGTCTTAGTTAGTCTTGTTGTAATTTAAAAATGGAGTTTATGGACTTGTTTAGAAGCAATTTTTTTACAATAATGAGGAAGTGTTTAAAATGAAAAGAAAAAAAAAGATAAACTATAAAGTCACACAAGGATGAACTAGATTGATAAGCTATGAACTAATCCATTTACTAGAAATAGTAAAGTATATTACACACCACATAAATGAATATTACTTGAAACATGAACACCAATTCACATTATACACGTAAAGAGAAACCCACATGAACATTATACGCAAAATAATATGAGAAAACTCAGTCATTCATGAGAACTTTGGAAACAGATTAACATGTGCAAAATATGTTTTCTCTGTGCGCACAATGTAAACTCCGAGGAAGGAAGAATGTCTCTTATTGAATTTCATTTCATCGCCTTCATTCTTCCTACTGAAGGAAAAATTTAGGCGATGAAATGATCAATCACTCGTTCCAGTAAATAAAATAAATGTCAAACGGCGCTGTAGAGCGCACGACGGGGTAGAAACTGCGTGACTCGCGCAGTGCAGCCGCCGCGACTGCAATTGCGTCGCAGGCTCACAATCTTTTGGTCAAGCGATCAGCTTTCTTTTTCGATGCTCACTCTCGTCTCTGGAATCACTAGCGAAACAGAGCAGTGGAGTTAATCGATCAGAGTGTGACTGGGACGATAGAATGTCCGTCGAGAAGATGACTACGTTTCAGCTGGAAAAGCATGTGGATTATATCAAATCTCTGGACAAGGTAAGCTCGACCAATTGCTGTTATTCGCGCTCGGATGGGATTTCAGTTCACGGAATAATCTTGTATGTTTGGGAGGATATCGGCTCCTTGCTCGTGTGAAATTTTGAGTGTTTGAGGGCTTGAGAGATCTGCAAGTGTGCTATTTAGCGGAAGGTTATGGAAAATGAGCGTTTGCTCACTGCGAAATCATCCGTTTAGCAGAAGGCGGACTTCGATTCGGTTGTGATGGAGCACCTTCGAATGAGTGGAGCGTACTGGGGCCTCACAGCCATGGATATGATGCACAGTCTGGATGACATGGATGGCGATGAGATTGCCGCGTGGATCTTGAAGTGTCAGCATGATTGTGGTTCGTTTCCTTCCTTCTAAGACTGAACTCTGGTTTTCTTACCGAATGACTCGATTGAAATTATTGATTCATCTTTTACGGTCGATGATCGAAATGAGATTGAAGTTGGTAACAGTCAGAGTGCCCCTGAGGAGTCTAGGTGTTGGATTTTTGCAGGGGGCTTTGGCGGAAACCTCGGTCATGATCCTCACATTCTGTATACCCTCAACGCCGTGCAGATTTTAGCTCTCTTTGATAAATTAGATGTCGCCGACGCTGACAAGATCGCCAACTGTATCCTCAACAACCGAGTCATCTGAATTCAAGTCGCTGGACACTTTGTCCTCTGTCTTCTCGTGTCATCCATGAATTTCTGAGGTCGTGAAGATCCTCTAGCAGGCAGTTGTGTTTAGGAAACCTCTGGAGCTAACGAAAATGCATTTGACACTCGAAGAGTATTAATCGATGTTCTTTGACTACCTTGGGACAAGATATCTCTGGTCTGCAGAAAGACGACGGGTCATTTGCAGGAGACGAGTGGGGAGAGATTGACACCCGGTATGCCCTAGACTCAGGTGCTCACTTTTCCCTTTCATTCTTATACTCATTAGAGATCTTTGCTTAGACTTGTACGTGGTTGATAGTATCTTGTCCTCAGTGTTCTACATTTGTTAAAAGAAAGTACTCTCCTGTAATACATAAATGATTCGAGCGAGAATTATCGAGGAGATGTATGTGCTTCCACAACTTTGGAAGAAAAGCAGCTATATTTGTTTTTTAACAGCCAGTATTGTTGATGTAGGTTCACCTATGCTGCTGTCAACTGCCTCAGCATCTTGAAACGGATGCACACTATAAATGTCCAAAAAGCAACCGATTTTCTAGTTCGCTGTAGGAATTTTGACGGTGGATTCGGATGCACGCCCGGTGGGGAGTCTCATGCTGGACAAAGTATGTGTGCTTCCAACGTGTTATACTCAGCTAATCTGATTGCCATTTATTATTCCTACGAGTGTATGTTCCCATTTTATTATCTGTTAGCAAACTCGCCAAGCGAAAGATCTAGGATTCCGATTGGGTGTTCTTCTTTGGAAAGCACAGGATGAAGATTAGTTGCTGGTCGTTACCTTTTCTATGAGTGTGCCTCACCTTGTTTAAGTAAAGGCACTGTGCCATTGCTAGTGATTCCTCTTGACATATGGGCTGACATCTCCTTTCGTTTTACCTTGATTTGTTTCATAATTCGTGGCATTTTACCCTTGTCATAGCCAACAGGCACTTATCAAATTTTGCAATTTAAGTTAAGATGGATGTTAGTGAGAGCCGTGCGCCAATCAATGTTAATAGGGTCATGAGTAGCCGCTGTTCGATTTTTCGGATTCTACTCTTTGACTTGGATGTGTAATATTTCATAAAGCCGGCATGCATGGGGGTTATGTTTGCTGGGAAATTTTATCATGTACGTTGATGTTGGGATCTGTCTAACCTTAAGCAATAGGTTTTGCATGTTGGAATTTGTATAATATGCTTCGATGTTGTTGTGTAATCTAACCTCAGAATATTAATTTTTTGGACCAGTTTTCTGCTGTGTTGCTGCTCTTGCTATAATGGGAGCACTTCATCATGTTGATAAGGACCTCCTAGGCTGGTGGTTGTGCGAGCGCCAAGTAAAGGCCGGTGGATTGAACGGGCGGCCTGAGAAGCTACCTGATGTAAGTTTTGTAAACCTGGGCTTAATAATAAATTTGTTGTGAGTTTGAGGGATCATTACGCCGAGGCAGACCGTAACTTTAAATTTCTGATGAAATTCCACATCCTTACATAATAGATATGCAGGAGTTGATCATTCATCAATATATGACAATGTTGTTTAAGGTTGTTTAGTTTCCACCTGAGTTGAACTGCCCGTCGTACGAAGATCAAAACTGGGTAATAGGGAATACTTTATCGCATAGTAGGAATCAGTGTGAATTAGAATCACACCGTGTGTGCACTTACTTTATCACTCATAAGATCTGTTTATTCAGGGAATGTATAATATGCCTTCTTATTGTTTTACAGGTATGTTATTCATGGTGGGTACTATCGAGCCTCGTCATTCTTGACAGAGCCCATTGGATTAACAAGGAAAAGTTAAAAGATTTCATTCTCAATTGCCAGGTAAAGGTCCAGATCTAAGAAGTGAAGACATTGACGTGAAATGCAGAAAGCTGTGAATTCAATTAGGAGTTCCCACTTTTGTCGAATTGGTTGAAGTCATTAGCTTAGTCATATGATCTTTTTGCGAGTAGGGCATGTAATTGTTGCTGAACATGGATATGGACATTGGACTTTGTAGGATCAAGATAGAGGTGGCATTTCAGATGCGCCCGATGACGCTGTGGACGTTTTCCATACTTTCTTTGGTGTAGCTGGTAAGTGTCATTCTCATGACTTCTGTGCTTTCACCAGGATTGGTGTCTTGTCTTGAAATGGGATTGCGTCAGAGCTTAGTTCCGAGAGTTCAGTACATTTTGATGCGCTTGTTCTTGTCCTTGGCAGAAGCAGTTTTGTTTGCTTATACTTGGAACTTAATAATTGAAGATTTTACATTAAAACCGTCCGCACATCAGCTTTGTTTGCTTTTCTATTTCCAAATAATGTCGATGCATCTACGTAGTTCCATTTTGTACCTACAATGGAGCTGGTCGCTAGGTTTTACGTCTTTTGTCAAAGAACTAGCTTCGTCTTCCATCCGACTTTTCAAAGTCCCCAAGAAGAGTTACCTTCCATCTCGTTGTCCGTGGTTAAATTTTGACATGTTGAAAACATGTTTTGCAGGATTATCATTGTTGGAATACCCGGGAATCAAAAGTATCGACCCCGCATATGCTCTTCCAGTGCACGTAGTGGATAGAATATTTTTCAGGCAGAAGTGTTAGCCGTGATCTCTTAACGATCCCACTCTTCTCACCATATCCTTTGCGGGAGGAGGAAATGTGCTGCTCACGGGAGTGCATTGCGTTCAAATGCTTGTACATTATTGGTGAAAGCACTTCATATCTCCCAAGTGTTGCTAGTGAGGCAAAACAACACGGAGCGAGATGAGTGCTGGCAACTCTTTGACTCCTGATGACATGGACTTTGTTGGGGTTTATTGTCTTAGTTGAGAGGAGAATTTGGTCCGGTGGATTCATGTTATGAAATATACCTGATCTATTAGCTGCTCTTGAGTGCCCACATATATGAGAAGGACTTGAAATATTTCTGGTCCTACGTGCAGCACTGACAGATGTTCAAGGGCTCTGTGTACCTCGTATACTACAAAAGGGCGATGGAACGGAGTGTGAAGGTCAACTGTACAAATGTTACAAGGGATTTAATATCATCAGTTAACAAAAGCCTTTGCAGACTTCAAGTGAATTGCCTCCATAGTTTCGGATCATCTACTCGGTTCTTGCGTCTTCTTTGTTTAATATACAGACTTGTTAGAAAGGAGCTCTCGAATCTGGATGATAGAAGAACACGGGCAGAAGACTACGACGTTACTTCTCTTGCTAGAAAGTAAAGTAGTCCCCTGCCCTTGGATTTCAGCTGTTTCGCAAGTATTATTCCGGCTCGTTGTATACAATCCGTGTCGGGAGCAGAGTACGTGACTCGGTACAAGTTAGTGACCTTATCTGTTTAGACGATAGTGATAATAAGATTTGGTCCATAATTAGCATATTATGTCATGCTAAATATCAAAAGCATGTTTCAGCTTCTGTGTGAAAATCAGTAGTTCGGATTCGCTGTTTCATTTTTATAGTGAATCAATAGTTTGTCAAAAGTATGCAGCGAAGGTGAGGTGCCCCAGTCGCATCCTCTCTGAACCCTTGGCTTTCAACTCTGATGGGTGAAAGCCATGGGATGTTGCGAAAGAACTCCCTGGGTGAGGATAGTGTGTACAACACGCGAGATCCGTGAATTTACATTGCGTGTATGGCTAAATTCTTTAACTATCAACAACTGTCTCGATTTTTTTAATTATGCTACTAAAATGTTTGAGCTCATGATAACTATTAGAATAGCAACAGATGAGTGTGCTACATAATACGAACGCGAAGATTGATTGTTGCAAGCCTTGAGTTCACAAACAACCTCTTCGTAAACTGCAAATAAAAATTTTAAAAAAATGTAAAATATAAAATGGCATCCATTAGCAATCAAAGAATGCATTTGTGTCGATGATCCACTTCCCTCAACGATCTAACTCTCATAAACTGCAAACATGCAAAGGTGAAGCATAGTATCGCATGCGTTGATAATCTTAGCTCCACAAAGGAGATCACATCATATCATGTTGTACCGAAGATGACTATTTGATGTTTATAATCTCACAATCATGCATTATCAAGGCGAATGCCCGTAAGGAACAAGGAGCACAATCCATCAATAGGAAGAGAAAAGGTGCAGTTAGTCTTCTTAATTTTCTCTGCACAGTTTGCTATTTTTTCCCCTTTCCCAATCCCATCACACGAGTAATTCAGATTAAATCAGTATGAATTGATCAATCTCTTTCCTAAAAAATATCATCTTTTTGTTTAGAAGCTTCGGTCAAAGCGAGTACCTCACGTAATCACTCCTGACGCGTGCTTGAAATCCGGCTCATGGATGAAGAAAGAAGTTGGATGCTTGCAAGAAAGAAGATATAACTACTACAACCTTTTTATTTTTTTATACAACAATCTGTGTCTACTCCCATTCATGTTCGCTTGATTACGCCACTCAATTGCACTTCATCTCCTAGATGTATGAGTTCATTCCCAACTGCATCTCCACTATGTATGCAACAATATCATGTTGTTTTGGATTCACCGCCTCCTAAAATCCCATTGAAGTGCCTTGTATTTCTTGCGCTTTTCCTTGTTATTGACCACTACAAATACTCCTCGTCACACCGAGTTTGGACGCATTTGTTGGTCAAGGCATCCAGGGTAGTAGATGACTCCACATGAACTAGTCATAGTTTTTTTTCATATCTTGCAACCTCAAGTTTTCCTTATCCGCGAATTTCACCAGTGTTACTGAAATTGAGAAATTTCCACGTAAGACTGCTTCGACTCATGCATCTCCTCCTCGAATTTGATATTATGCTTGAAAAATTTATCCACATTCTTCGTCAGTTTCCGAATTAGTATATAACAGAATCTGTTTGTTTGGAGCCAATCAATAAATCATCTAGATCAAGTTCACATAGCCTGTCAGTTTGAGGATTTCATTCGAACATATAGAACATGAATCACCGTGTAAAACGATGGACACACCATCAATTCTAACAAGGAACAAAATTCAGGTGAGAACATGAGCCAGTCCCGGGTATTATAATGATGAAAGATATGACAAGACTTTGCTAGAACTACTGCTTCTATCTTCTTTCTAGTATACATCTTAATCTTTGCCCAACTACGCACATGCCCTGAGATCTTACTCTGATGGGAAATTCCCACTATGAACGTATGCAACTCCAAACCTGTTGGCTCCTTCTTCATCTTTCTTGTGCAAGGTTATCACTGTTCTTACGCTTGAAAAGAACACGTTAATAGTCTAACTTAATCTACTAGAGATGGGATTCTTGATGATAATCTTGATGCAGATATTGACAATTCCATCTGTAATAGATATAAACGACGCTGCTCTGGATACAAACACCAAGAAGGAAGTAATACAGGACACTCTTCTTATCGTCTTTCTCGTGACCAATGCTTGTACATTCTTTCTCAATATCGCGCTCAAATTAATGTGAATTTGTCTCACAAATTTGTCTACAATCTACACTTGATGTAGATTGATATGATAACTGCGTTATGGCAAGGATAATTGATTTAAGGTGTGCTTAAACTTTCTGATCAACGCATCTTTTCTTCAATTTAGCCATTTTGCTTCGTCAAAGTAAGAGATGGTATGGAACTACAAATACTTCTTTTATACATTCTTTGTAGATTTTCCTAAAGCTTTAATCCTCAAGTTTGCGTCCCATCCTTCTTGATGCTCTTGCTAGATATAATTGTAATCAATCAATACTTTGAAATCAAGAATGCACATAAAACTAATGTTATCCGAGATATTTTACGAGCAAATGCATGTTGATTTTTTTTTTTAGACTACAATTACAATTCATATTTTTCCTTATTTTACATCTATTTGAAAAATTAACATTGATATTGTTACGAAAATAACGTCTCATTATATTATATACTACAAGAAGTTTGTACAAATACTATTAACAATTCATACATAATGCTTAAGTCAGATATAATATGGAATACCAATATATGTCATAGTGTATACGATGATCCAAGTATAGTTATTTTTGTTCTCATAACAATAGATATTGTGATGTGTATTAAGAATATCAAAGTTGTATAACATCATTTAAATCTTTGATTTCAGCAAACAAAGAAGATTCATCAAATTCAAAAAAAAGTGTAATGATGATGATTTTCACCTAAGCTCATATTACTATCAACATAGGTATAAAAGTCATGATAGCTAAGTTATTTAGTTTCTATCACTATTTTTATGTGGAATTTTTTAAATTAAACACAGAAATTTTTAATTAGTGCAAATATATAACTATGTTTGAATGAAAAAATATGTTTGAATTTATCATGATGCTATGGCTATTAACAAATTTTTTTACAATTACTTTGATATATGATAAATATCTTGATGTTTGATGTGACAAGGATGTGTCGTAATACTTGTCAGAAATTATATATCTCGTTTGTTCATATACTTATAACACACCATGAATTAGCATTTCTTAATCAATTAATAAAACAAAAATAATATTCAATCACAAATAATTTTTTGTTGATTGATTTTAAATATTACAATGAATCATAATGAACTTTTGGAAATCTACAGTTTTATTGGACAAATCTATCAGATACGAGCTAGATTCTTAAATCAATCACATCATGAGTTTTGAGCGAAAATTATTATTTGTAAAATTTAATCATTTCTGATGATAACATTTTATTGATAGTGAAGCTTTCAATTATCATGAGTATCTGGATATTTGCAATTGAATGAATTACAAACTGAAAACTTTGACATGATGGCTAAGTACCTCAACAAAGTTCTGAAAGATGACTAAGTATATACATTTGTCTAGGAGCTATTTTCAATAGAATATCTACAGTATCCTGTATATTAATGAGATCTTATTATAATTATGTTCATAAGTTGTTGATTATGAGATGTAAAATATTTTTTTAACAACATCAAATTTTTTTAATTGCAAAATTCAAAAAAGTGCAATAGTGTCTCAATTTGGGATCAAAATTGTTGAAAAAATAAATTAGTGGCTTTGAATAATACAAAAATATAATTTAGCTCAATGGTTAAATACTCCTTAACAGTAGTGATATTTAGAATGAACAACCCATCATGTTACATGTAGACTATGAAACATCTCTTGCTTTGATATAAATTTTGTACTATATACTCTGAACAAACATCCATCATATTAGTATTAGCGAATAACTACAATAGTTAAGATTTCTTACATTCTTCTTCTACACTGTATACCAATAGTTATCCGTATTTATTAATCAATTCAAAAGCATAAGCTGAAAACTACAATTTAGAATTTAAAATTTGAGGTTAAGATATTGAATGTATGGGAGTGAGGCAGCTAGCTATATAGTTTCTCAAATCAATGTACAATCTAGAAATGATTCTTTCTGCCCAATTGCTTCTATACTTCTAGAAGCATTTAGAGCCAATTCCATTATGTCATATACTGTTATGATTCTGTAGAAATTACATTCATGTCATTTGTAGGTTACATAGAGAAGTGAAAATCACACAATTGTATGGAAGTTCTACTCACGAAATTTGACTAGAATATAGAGTGGGCCTTGACGTCCAAACTCAGTGCGGAATTCGGTCGAGCTCGTGAAGTAGTACTGCAAGTCAAGTGACCGTTAGTTTTATAGAAGAAGTACAAGTGCAATGGAAAGTTTTCTTTTGTGCCTTCATCCATTTTAAAGCTTTTGACATAGAAAATCGTGATTTTTTTTGGTGAAGATTGCAAACCATTGGAGTACCATCATATCTCTTAGCAGTTGTGATCACATTATACCACTCCGTTCGGGTCAAGATCAACACTTCTCAAATTGAAAAGATTTTGATTACCATTGGCGTCATTCTGAGTTGTACTCTCTCTCATACTCTATTTGGAGTTTTCATAGATGATATAGAAAGATGGTTAGAAGATTGTGAAAGTGAAGGTGCCAAACTTGGAATCTTTGTCATCAAAACTCTTTTATATATAGATGATGTCATATTACTACCACTTAACACTTTGGCTAGCTTTTGTACTCAAAATCAGATGGAGGTCAATTTGGAGAAGTCAAAAGTCATTTTTGTGGGCACTAGATCCAAACTTTATTTGTTTCACAAAGTATTAGAGTTGGAACAAGTGAGTAGTTACAAATATTTAGTCATTGATTTCTTCCACGACTATAGTTGGGCATTTTGTTTGCAAAAGAGTATAGAAGCTGGTTTCAAAGCTCTATATTCATTGCTAAATAGATGTAGAGTAGCTCATTTAGTGTCTTGGAGTTTTAGGAGATTTTTATTTAATAGCTTAGTGTTTTTGATTATCTTATATGGAACACATGTGTGGGGTTTTGGTTGTAAGAAGACAGGTTGACAACGCTTAAAAATGATGCAAAAGATATTCTTACAAGAAGAATTGAGTGTGAGAACCCAAACTTCATATGCTATTCTTCTTGCGAAAATAAATTGTCTACCTCTTGAGAGGGAAGCTCTCTTCTTGACTATCACTTACGATAGAAGAGTAAGATCTCTAGATGCTTCTCGACTTCCTCTTGAAGCTTTGCTTGCCACACGTCTCAAGGGATGGTCTGTAGATGTGATGACTTGATCTTTGAGATAGAATGTGATGGAACTTGATTGGAATTTGCAACCTATGGACCTTCGCGAGCGTATTAATGAGGAATTTCTCAGCATTATTTGGAGCAAGCAAGTCATTAAAATGGAAATATTATTTGTTTAATCTGAATCCTATGCTTGTTTATTGTGAGCAATGATACCAACTTGCTGAGATCTCTACATCTTTAGGTTATATTATTGTTCAACATAGAATAGGATCTCATAGTCTTGGGTTTGAGTAAGATCATTGGTTGAACATAGATAGGAATGAACTTATTTGTAGGCTATGTGATAGGAGAAAAGTTGAATATGAAGAGCATGTGTTTGTCACTTGTACTAGATATACAGGGATTAGAGTGTCGCATAAAATTGTCGTTGAGAATTTTCATTTTTCATTGCAACTTGAGCCTTATGATTGAGGTTGTTTTATGAGAATGTTATTAGTTTTAATGCTTTGGGCACTAGCTAGGAGTTTCTTTTGGTTTTCTCTTGGTTTGTAGTTTGGTTGTTTGTATTGTATTTTTTAGCCTTTTGACCCTTTGCCTAAACCCTTTCATACTATCCAAATGAAGGTGACAGATATTTGACATTGTTACACTCTCCCATTCATCGACACGCCGTGTGCTTAGTTTTAGACCTGCCTTTCTTGATTGTGACAACGATCAAGTGCTCGGAGTGACCGTAACACTCCACAAACTGGATCTGTCAAACACAAGAAAACACACTCGCAGCTTATACCGCAATTATGAACACCGAGGTTTTGGTATTGAACAATGCACGAGGATCTTGATTCATATTCGAGCAAAGCTTGAACTCTATATAAACGGCGACGGTAAATAAGCAACAAACCGTAAAAAAACAACAACAAACACCCGTTGGGTCGATCTCTACATTTCCAGCTGAAATATAGAAATATAATTTCCAGATCTAACGTCGAACACCATGACAGAGAAGAAGTCCCACTTAAATGGAAACGTTCTTGTAGTCGTAGTCATACAGCGACCTTCAGCAAATCTGGCACTCGGATATATTGTGAATCGAGATGGAAAACATAGAACACATTTTCTGGTACCATGGCAACAGTGCAAGCAAAGCAACACATTTATAAGCAGTGACAGTCTATCCATTTCGGTATTCGTTATGAACTAGCGGCAGAATTGGAAGTTCTCCTCATGCACAACAGTCTCAATTCATATCTCTCAACAACAGTAATTTCGAGCCTTTCATCGTACTTCGATTAAACGTTCTTGCAGATCAGATTCCATAAGTATGGAAAAAAATTTCAGAAGCAAGCCGTCACCACTGTGCGGAAGCGGAGTACTTCTTCTTCGGTGAGAGGCAGGCCCGAGGCTCGTGTGGAGCATACCTTTATACCTTACAGGCTCTCTAATGCCTGCAGTGACCTGAGCATAACTGGTACTATGATCGTACAGAGGTGTCCACATCGGGCACTGCTCACAGAAGTAGAACGAAGTGCAGAATTCTGACGTTTTTCTGCCATGCCCAACGAACTTTTATAGTCAGCACGCGAACGATTATAAGTTTTGAAACTCCCAAGTCCTCGAGCTCGGGTTCGAATTTGAATCTAGCAGCTCAAGCAGCACGAGGTACCTCCTCGGCCTAGCTGCTCATCCTCGGTTCGAAATCGGCAAAACGTTGACACGGAATCGGCCTTCGAACGTGTGTGGGATCACCTCATCCTCACTCGCCGTCAGTCAGCTCAATTCGAACTCGAAAGCGAATCTGGACAATGATTCGGACTTTCTGAAAGCATGCGACGCTGAAACACTCGAAGGTTTTTGGCTCAGTCTCCTCACTTGCTCGTGACATCTATAGATGTAGCTCCACAGACAAGCATACAATTCTGTCCTGCCTTCTCTGTTTCGAAGAGTTCTTCTGAGGTTTGAAGCTTTTACTTGCATGCTCTTCAGCCAGAATTCAACCATAAGTCGTCCCAGAAGAGCCAAATGTCTGTCGAGATCCTCAACTACTGAAGATCGGACGAGGTTTCCTCCACTGCTGGAAAGAAGTAGAAAATAGAAATTAGTGTTTGCATTTCTGTCATTGTGGTAGCTGTTATGCCGAGCAGCTGGACGTGACTGCTACTGCTTTCAAAGTTGATCACTTTTATGGTTTTCCTCACGGCCGCTCTCATCGACATCGTCGAAGCTGCAGCCACTCCTGCTGTGGGGGACTTGATGTATGCAGAAATTTGTCGTCCGGATGACAGTGAAATACAGAAGACGGCGATCCCGAACTCGGGAACGACGCCAGATGAAGCAGCGAGGACGATAATGGAAGTCAGGGGGAAGAAGTCGAGGAGGCGAAGGATGATTCCCAAACGCCTGGACTTGAAGTTGGAGTTCAAGAATTTGACGTACATCATGCGCAAGTCCGTCAAGGAGCGGTGCGAGTGCTGGAGTACCAACAAGGATAGAATTCGGTCGGAGATCGGGAATCAGAAGAACGTTCTGCTGCACAACATTTCCGGAGTGGTGAGAGGGGGAGAGATCCTGGCCGTGATGGGATCCAGTGGGTCTGGCAAGTCCACTCTGATCGATGCGCTTGCTCAGAGAATTGCCAATCACAGCTTACAGGGAAGCATCACTTTGAACGGGGAGGAAGTCAAACACAACATCGGATTGATGCGCAGCATCTCGGCCTACGTCATGCAGGACGATCTCTTGTTTCCCATGCTCACTGGTAAGCTCCATAATTTAGCTCTTCCTCGTCCCCAATCTAGAAACTTAGTTTCTCCACCTGAAGCTCAAGCTCCAGTTGAAGTTCATGACACAGATCTGCCACTTACGCTCTGCTCTCACCTTTGACACACATCCCTCACATACAAGATCGAGGTCGGAGTTCTCACTCTGTTGTCCATCATGAACGGAGAGTCAGGCTTTGATCAGTGCCAATTCTGGTGTTATGAGACTTTACTCTGCTTTTACGCATGGTCCAGCGCAATGCAGAACGGTGTATGAAAAGCAGAGTATTCAACTAATGTTTGACTTGCATCTCAACGCCGGAGCCTAGTTTTCATGCCTTTCGATGGAAGGAAGGACAATTGATCTCTTTCAAGAGATGTGCTGATAATTAATTTTGGAAGCGGGATAGAGTTTGAAGGCTGGAGTTGAGTGGAAATATTGGTCGGCGTTTGTCTTGACCGTGGAATTGTTTGCGTTTTGACAGTGAAGGAGACTCTGCGATTCGCTGCCGAGCTGCGTCTGCCCAGTAGCTCTGCCGAGAAGAGCTCTAGGGTCAGGGAAGTGATCAAGCAGCTGAATCTGTCGAAAGTGGAAGACACGATCATCGGCGATGAAGGACACCGCGGTGTGTCGGGAGGAGAGAGACGACGAGTCTCGATCGGCAAAGAGATTGTGCACGATCCCCTGCTCCTCTTCCTCGACGAGCCGACGTCGGGCTTGGACTCCGCCAATGCCTACACCGTCGTAGAAACTCTGCTGGTACGATTCCTCACTCGGGCGCTTTCCATCTGAATTTCAACTTCTCTACCTCAAAACGCTTCGAAGCAATGATTCTGCTCCCACCAATTTTAGTTCTGGGCTTGCAGTAACAGAGAGAGCAGTGGTTTAGAGAAGTCAGACGCTTGGATGTTCATCAGTTGCCGAAGCACCGTCCAATTCTGGTGCATCAGCCCTCTGCATTCTTCTGCGTCTTGCTTGTCCAATTAACTCGATCAGGCCTGAAGTACAGAAGAAATGCCCGTCGATCGAGAGTCAGAGTATGGTCGATGCAGCACAATTTCATCTGCTGGTTTGCATGGTGCAGGAAATAGCTCAAACCGGGAGCATCGTGATGCTGTCGGTGCACCAGCCGAGCATGCGCATTTTGAAGCTGGTGACGACGCTGCTGCTCATCGCGGATGGCAGAACCATTTACTGCGGGCCGCCTCGAGGCATGAAGGACTTCTTCGGCACGATCGGGTACGAGTTCAACGAGGGAGACGTGACGGAGTCGGTGCTGGATCTGATGCAGGAGTTTCACAAAGCCCAAGTCCCCGTCACGGGCCTCGTGGAAGAGTTCCAGAACTACGCTGCCAAGTTGGAGAACGAGGCAGCAGCCATCGACAACAACATAGAATCCGTCATCGGCTGCGATGCCTCTTCGTCATCGGAGCCCGATCCCGAGTCCTTGCTGCCCACGGGAGTGAGAGGGGCTCTGGCTGCGAGCATTGCCCGAGGCAAGCTGGTGGGATCCCACGCCTACCGCAAGCAGTACGACGACATGGACACGCTGGTCCACAAGTTTGCCAACTCGTGGGCGCGAGAGGTTTACGTGCTGGCCTGGAGAGGAGCTCTCAATCTGAAGCGCACTCCCGATCTCTTCCTCATGAGACTCGTCACCGTCACCGTCTCCGGCGTGTTCCTGGCCACTATATTCTGGAGACTCGACCATTCCCCTCAGGGTCTCAAAGAACGCCTCGGCTTCTTCGCCTTCGCCATTTCCACCACTTACTACACTTGTGTCGACACTCTTCCCATTTTCCTCCAGGTAAGGCAATCGATCGATATGCCTCCGGTGCTCTCTGTCTGATTCATGGGGTTGATGGAGCTTAATGAGCTATTTCCCTGTCGCCTGCAGGAGAGGTACATTTTCATGCGAGAGACAGCGCACGATTCGTACCGAATTTCGTCGTACGTGTTCGCCATCGGCCTGATCAACATTCCCTTCCTGCTACTGCTGTCGTTCACCTTCTCGATCGCCACCTTCTGGTCGGTGGGGCTGACAGGAGGGCTCGACGGGTTCCTGTTCTTCCTGGTGGTGGTGTGGGCGTCCTTCTGGGCCGGCAACTCGTTCGCAACCTTCCTCTCGGCCGTCATTTCCAATGTGATCATGGGGTATACGATAGTGGTGGCGGTGCTGGCCTACTTCCTGCTGCTGAGCGGATTCTTCATCAGCAGAAGCCGGATCCCCACCTACTGGCTCTGGTTTCACTATCTGTCGCTGATCAAGTACCCTTACGAGGCCGTGCTGCTGAATGAATTCGATCGCAGCAGCAGCGAATGCTACGAGACGGCGGACCAGATCTTCTACGGCACCCCGTTCGCGGGATCGGAGGCCATCTCGAGCTACGTGCTGGCGCAGATGAGGACTCTGCTGCGGGGCACGGTGTACAGCGACCTGAACGCCTCGACGTGCATGGTGCACGGATCGGCCGTTCTCCGGAGCCAGAGCGTCGGCGGTCTGAGCAAGTGGGAGTGCTTGGGCCTCACCGTTTGCTTCGGCCTCCTCTACCGCCTCCTCTTCTACGCCGTCCTGCGCATCTCCGGCAAGGTCAAAAGGCACTGAGATTTCCATCGCCCTGAACTGAACTGAACTGAACTGAACTTCAGTTCAGCTTTGACTCATCTCACTCGATGTTTGAGCTTTTTGTACATACGTATATCATTGTCGTCATCATTGAACTGTGATCACTCGAACGAAGTTGCAACCCATTCAGCACTGCTTCACCAAATGTGTACAGAGCAAAGCTGCTGTCTTGTCTTGACGCCAGAGTCTGGCTGGCGCTTTCCGGACAACGAGGCCTACATAGAGAGATCGAGAAATAGAGCAGAAGAGAAGAGAAGAGAAGAGAAGAGAAGAGAAGACAATAGGAAGGAGTGATTCCGAGTGTAGCCGGGTTCTAGAAGTAGGTTTTTAATTGCTGGGCGTTAATCCGACCGAGCGAACGAGCGTGGAACTCACTTAGAAACTTCTCTTTGCAGAGAGTGGAGATTTTTATTCCGCATGTGTTTCATTCATTCATTTATTCATTCAGTCATCCGAGCTGACCAAAAGGTTTTTTCCATTTTTTTTTCTTTTTTCTAATGACTTTATTTGCATTCAGTGCTCATCAACATGGCCACCATTGGGTTTCTCATTCGGCTGGACGGAAGAGTGACAAGCAGCCGTCGTCCCGAAGAACCGGTGGTAAAGTAGGTAGCGCTTGATGACACCATCCGATAGCGCAACGTATGATTGCTTCTCATACGCAATTTTACAAGCAGTCCCTCTGTGTGTCCGTCCATTCATTCGTTCGTCCAGACGAACTCTGCAGATGCATGTCGAGGATGAGACTTCATTCCTTTCTAAGAAGGGCTCTCCAGACTCTCGCTCTCTAGGTTCGCGTAGGAGACATCACGGATTACTACTATGTGGACTGGAACGGTTTGGTTCAGTTGGATTGAGTGGGTCTCAGTCCTCCACTCAAGGGAAGGACGCCCACTTGTGCCTAAGCGCCATTGCGTTGTCCGCAGTTTTCATGCTCAATTAGTTCTGAATTCATTACACCTTAAATACCATTACATATCACATCTCTTGCGTCGAGCAATCACTTGGGTCCATAAGAGGCTCCTACTTTACCAATCAACCGTTGCTACCGAGGGCCGAGACTTGCGCAGCTGGCACATGCACAAGTTGAAGAGTGAGTTTACGAGGTCTCTGGAAGAATCTCACCTGCTCTTCTTGTCTAACGAGGTGATGACATGCGTAGCTCTGAGTGTGCTTTTGCCGGAGCTTGAGCTTGTGTGCAAATGATTATCACTTGGTGATGGAAGGCTCACTGGGACAGATTGAATGGACAGAGGAATGTTTCGGAGGTTCATGCAGACAGGCTCGGACACAATGACACTGTTGCAAGGAATGTCTAAAGAGATTTTTCCTTGGATTTCTATTCTGACCGAGAGTCAGTAAGATTTATAGCCATTGCTGCCCTTTTCGTTGGAGCACCAATCGTTTAGATCACATAGCAAATCATGGAGGAAACCAGCGAGAGCCTCACTCCATCTATCTATTCGGCTGCTGGATATAGAGAGCCTCTTGCGCTTTGAAACTGATCCAGGAGCAAATCAATATGCGGATGAAGCTGTTCTCGAAAAGTATATTAGATAATTTGAAACTTACATGATCCGATAACACAGGCGGACCATCAGAAGGGCTGCCTAATGCAGTCCTGTCACCAGTATTTCTTTTCAGCCGTATCGGAAAGGGCCTCAATTGGGTCACAACATGCCATGCCAGTACGTGACGAGCACGGCTGACTTTGCTCCGAAGATTCGACCTGGCGCGAGGATTTCCACGTCCTCTGGTTCGCCATGGCTATCGTATGAGCGCCGTGGGTTCGGAAGACAAATACCGACCGTAAGTTGAATCCAGCGCCGAGTATCTTCGGAGTATGGTCGGCTAGCTGCGCAACATGGTACCGAAAAATCGAGCAGACATGAATGTGCTCTACAGCTTCGATTCATGCAAATCAGACGTACTTGCTTCCGTGCATGAGCGTGGACAAGCTTTAGAACCTACCACAAGGCCTAGAGCCACGACGACCGATCCCGGACCTTCGTTCGTTTTTACATTCGTTCAGCTGCAGCATCGTCGTCAGTCAGTCAGGTTCAGCTCCTCTACTCTGCTCTTCTCTGCATAAATGATTGCCATGGTACAAAATGCATCTTCATACGATGTTTCCATGTTTGTCATCGAGACGTACGAGGCAACGAGTCCACCTTTACAGCGGGGACGGTATCGCAATCGATGCACCTGTTGCAGATTTACTTCATACTACGACTCCAGTACAACTATCACCATCAGCAGCTCTACGACGACGCCGACGCCGACTACGACGCATGTACGGTCCTGTACTGCCTTCGATGCGAAAGCTCGTCCTGTCAGTCAGTAAGCAGTGTGAAGATCGTGTTTAGGATCGCGCCTCAATGGCAGGCGAGCATTTTCTCGCACACAAGCGCAAGACGGCAGCTTTCTGTCTCGCAGGGCCCGTGGTGCTGCTGAGTCGAGGGCGATAAGATAAACAAAAATGCCATTTTCGGTCATCATCAGGTGCTACGCTACGTCCCTACAATTAGTCCGGAGCCAGCATAGATTTCCTTTCTGAGATTGCATCTTCGCCATACATCGGCGACATGGCGAGGCTGCGATGCACGTGAGGCCCGGCGACCGTCTAATTGAGCTGCCATAATCAAATCTAATACCTCCGACACAAGGTCCCTAGATCCGGGCAAGGGCTACTCTGAGAGAGTGTGAGTGTGCGCGCGCGGGGGGCTGCCTGGCTGTGCCCTCTGGGTACGTGCTGCATGAGTAGGGGGGGCTCCGTCGTGCCGTTGCCTCACGGGCCCGGCCAGAGACAGAAGACAGAAAAAGGTTCGGTCAGAGAGGAGATGGGGCGCGGGGGGGGGGGGGGGGGGGGGGGGGGGTTATTATGGACGTTGTGGGCCTGGTGAAACCGACAGAGGAGAGAGGGATTTGCTCTGCTCTGTTTGCTGCTCGTAGCGAGGGGGGATGGTGAGGAGGATGGAGGAGGGAGGGAGGGAGGGAGGGAGGGGGATGCTCCAAGGAAGGAACGAGCGAGCGAGCTCGATGAGCGAGTTTGAGCGGGGCCTGCTGCAGCACATGGCGATCAGCTCGGCCTGTGGGGTATACTGGAGTCATGGTCATCTTTTCCCAGGGCCCATTTATGATGGTCACGTCCAGGTCCACTCCTTTGCACCAAACCCATTAATGGCGCTGCCAGAGTACTCCTGCTGCCGGGGGAGCTCGCTCACGCAGCGGATAGATGTGATGGAGGCTAGACTCTAGACACTTGTGAGGGCACCCTACGAGGGCATGCAGCGCAACCTTTGGCCTGCTCTGCTCACTCTCTCCATGGCCGCCTCGGCCAACCGTCCGATACTGTCACATATTTGTGCAGCAGCACCGCACTTGCTCGGATCCGCCTCGTGTCCACGCGAGAACAGCTGAATCCCTCGTCTCTCTTGGCTCCCGGCGAGGTCTGTCTGGCCATGCCATGCTGCTGCTGATCAAGTGGAAACATGGGCTTCGACAGAGACAAGTGTTGCTCGCAGAAGAACCTTTGACTTCCGAGCACCAGGTGCAGACACATTTTCCGTTTCCAGTTCAGACAAAATCGGACGTTCGGAGCACAGGAATTTACACCGACGGAGCGCTTTCCTGGACCCATCCAGGCCCTCATTTTTGTCCTTGCCAGGAGCCCGGTTGTTCCTTGATCCTTTTATCCGGATCTTGTCCATGACTCCAGCCGAGGCCTCGTGTAAATGCACATACACCGTCTTCAGCCTCGGCATGCAGAGCTTAAGTCTGGGGCTTCAATGATGTCCCTTTTTGCCTTTTGCCCTTAATGTCGAGCACCTTGCGTAGCTCGATGTTCCGGTTGGCACGGACGCAAAGAGCTTAACTGACAGACATCTGAATGAGAGATGAGACCTTTGCCATAATGTGCAGTGGAGCCCGAGATGTGTTCGTCTAGAAGGTAGGAAGCACAAGACCTTTGCTCTCCCAGCCACCAGCGACTTCGGAAACATGAAGATGGATTGACCGCATAGATTGTATGAACATCGAGTGCAAAGAACCACCATCAATCCTTTGACAAGCCCGGCATGCCGTTGTAAACCCATGAAGAGGTCTCTGACAGTCCATTCTTCGACCATTCATTCCGAGGCTCGCACGCGTGGAACCTTCGTTCTCTTCCACTCGTGGTTTTATGGATTCAGCCTTTTGATTCCTAAGCGCGGCCCACAGTGCTCGATGCTCATCACCTCAGGTTTTCGGAACCGCTCTGATCGATAGTAACTAAGAGTGTACGTGCTTTCAATGTGCCCTAACCTATCGTGAACCGGATCATATTCGTGGCTCCCATGCTGGATCAGCTGAATGTACTCAAATCCGTGATGATACGTAGCACCTTCCTCCCTTGACTTTGTCCTCGAGAAATACTGTCTACTTGTTTTTCGGCAGCTTGAAATGTGGTCATACGGACTGCTCATCACATTGTTCATTAATCTGCCACAAGCTAGATCCCCTGACACGGCGGTCTTCATCGTTGCAGCTTGTCAGTTGTTTACAGGTTATCTATACCATTCATAAGTCTCCGAAGAAGCAGGTTGAGTAGCTCGAAGCCCTAGACATATACATAGGTTTCACTTTTCACATGGTTGGCATTGCCATTGCTTGCTGGACATTCTCTCTGTAGACATGTATGTTGGTGAGATAGAAGATAAGACGGTGCTAAGCACGTCCAGTCCCAATTCTCTCTGTGAAACCCGGTCGAATGCAAATGTGATTGCAATAGCTTCGGCTGGTACCATCTTCCATGAACTGGTTGGCTGAATCTCAAGTTTGAATCTCCTTAACAGTAATCTCTTCGTAAGAATCTTGAAATTTCACAATTCATACATGGTCGAATAAATTGCTTGTAGCATTTTCCGTGACATGAGACCTTCATGAGTCTGAAGTTCCACTCTTCTCAATCCCATCAAAAGGCCAAAAGGTTTGCCAGCAAAAAGTTACGGGGAAAGTTCAAAACTTGTGAAAATTCGAAGAATGAGATTACTCCTGAGGTCTCGCACTTACGAGATCTGACTGCTAGTCGTGCATGGAGAGTGAGGATCTCGTCAACAGAGGCAGGTGTTTCCGTTCCTGCACTCTGTGGAAGCCCTTGGTGCCTGGTAGCTGTGGACAACAGTGAAAGAACAGTCTTCGCATGACTCCACGTCCACCACACTTTGTCATGAGATCACAAGGCAGCTATCTGTCCCAGTCTCAGCAACTTGCAGCTCGTAGGAAATACCGTTTTGGATCCAGTACAGTGGCCGAACATCTCAGACGTTGCATGTTGGGGGCGAGGTGTCAGGAGGAACTTAATGTTCAGCTACTCGATAAGCTCTAACTTTGGAGTTTTGTATTTTTGCTTTGTTTTTGTTTTGTGCACTTAAGGAATTCCACTTAGACTTCTACACTGCAGACTCTAGCATCGGGTAGGCCATGAACTCTGCAGACGAAACCACGTAAAGAAGCAATATCATTGGAGTTACGCAAGGGACGGTGGAATCACCAACTCTTCAATCCTTTCTTTCTTCTTTATGACTGTATATTTGACACATTTGAGTAAGGGGTGATAGGCCGCCAGAATAGCACCGAGTAAATCCGAGTTTACAGATATGGCGTTACATGGACTTATAGACATTACCACAATTTTTGTCTATGTTTCACATGATATTACAACAGTACCCCACCCACAGGTTAGGATACCCATGATAAATCTTATGGGAACCATCTAGATGAACCAGTATCTGACTGGTTTCTTTAAATAGTTCCCATAAGTCTGGCATGATAAATGAAAGCAATACTACATAGATAAAGTATGTGAAGAACCAACCAAGCCCGGAATGGATGACACCAAAATGAGTACATATTCCAAAGGTCCAGTACTATCACAATGAAAAAAATGTCGAATGCAATTAAGATATCCAAATGATTTATGTTAGATTATGTAGATTCAACGGAAGTATCCAAAAACTTATCACGCAGCTTAGATGCTGTACTAAAATAGGTTACATATGAGCTAAGTACGTGGATACCAATGTAGTCCAGTTTGGTATGATCTATCAATCTCTCACTAACATTAAGAAATCTGTGTTCATAGTTTCATGCAATTCTCAATCTAGAGTAACAAATAGTCATACAACTAGATCGCCCCATACTCTTGGATACCTTGTTGATGGCGCGTCACTTGTCAAAAGATGGGAAATCAAAACCATCCCATTACGAGAGCAATATTTGACTTGAGTTTTCTGTAATCGAGTTCAAGTATGACTAACCCGAGGCTATCTCAAGGTTGATAAACATTCTCTCTCCAGGGGAGATATGTACGCACCATAACACATATCTCATCATAGATAGTCATAATCCAAAGATATCATGAATCATATGTGTAATATATGTAGCTAATATTTAACCATCGACATATACTAGATTAAGAGTGAAAAATGAAAATTTACGAATCAACACGTAAAACCAAACCAATACATAACCTCATTGCTTCAGAGAAAGAATATGGTGGACTATGTATGGTGATGGAGATGCAACATGAAACATGCAACATTCAACATTTACGATCCCCGTCAGGTCGTTTAGGGATGAAACCGGCTCTTCTTCGGGGTCTTCGCATCCTTCTGCTCTCTAAGTCGAGCCTTCTCGTTTTAGCTGATCTGACAATGTCACTTCTACTCGCGTTATGACTCAAACACAAGCCTCAAACAACCGGTGGACAACGTACGTTACAATACCGCGTCATTGGTAAGTTCAATGACGTAATCACTGTAGAGCATCTGAACACCTCTTTATAATTTAACATAGTATGCCACTTGTAGGACATTCCAACATCGATTGCCAAGCTACATGAATGCTAAGTGAAGTTTCTGGACGATAGAGCATCGTGGAGATTAAGTAGAAATGAATAGTTAGAGGTCCAACTGATTAATAAATGTTGGGAACGAGTGTGGATGATTCTGATCAATGCAGAGCACAAACCACACGAGCAGCTGGATGAGACCTGCAGCTCCAGAGGCTCTGTATCGGTCTGCAAGAGGAATCGACCAATCGTAGATTCAACCTGATGGGGCTAGCAGGCTTTAAACCGCAAGCACTTAACTCTCCAAAGCCTGTACAGCCAGACCATATTTTCATTTTGCACTCAGAGCCAGAAGGACCCGTGAGCTGCAGAGACCATGAATTTGACCTTCGGCTTGTTTCCACGAGCTCCCCGAGTCTTCAGCAAGCCAAAGCTCAAGCAGACCGTGGAGGAAAGCCTCATGAATAAAGTCTGAATGTAGTTATCACGGGTATCGCTGATTCGTCAAGATTAAAGTTCTTGGAGGCTCGAAAAGATTGAAATGAAAAACTATATTCCAATGTAGGACTCGATTTGCTCGCATGGGAGTAAGTGTCAGCCCTTCAATCGTTTGATCTTCTTTTCTGCCTTGGTTCTGGCCGCAGGAGCTTTCCCATCCCTCCTGATGATGTCCGTTTAAAGACTACTTTCAAGAGAAATTTGATGACATATATTGCAACACTTTGTGTTGGACCTCCAGCCAACGGTCGATGTCTGGTGAGAGGCATTTCTGGACATCGTTAAAGAGGACAGAGACTGACTGCAGGGAGACCAAGATCGCCGAGAAACACAAGGATCCCGATATTTCCTTGCCAGCCTAGATGTAAGCAGCTTTTGTTGCCCAGATGATGAGACTAGCAGTGGGACAGACACGAGGAAACTCGCTTGAGAAGAAAGCCCTGCTACACAGCATGGCACGGCAGGCAAGCTTGACATCACTTCCTATCAACGAAGGAAAGGTAAATTCGAACGAACTGAAGCTCAGGGCACAACCTCCACGGAGGCTGAAATTGCACTCGAGGACATGCGAGCGCTGCATACATGGGACCACCAACCAGTAAGCATTCCTCGGGTCGATAGGTGAAAACGGTGACACATCACAGCCCAGCCGCCGAGCTGAGAGTGCTCGATGTCTAAAATGTGGGCACCTTCGATTCTATGGGTGTTCGTCGAGCTCCAGTGGAGGTGGTGGTGGTCGTGGTGGTGGCTGTAATGGGAGCTCGAAAGCCCACACGGATTCTTCAAGTCTCTGCAGTGCTGCCTGCATACACACAGAGGGCTCGGCAGGACAGGCAGACACAGAGATCGTCGTCGAAGACATCGATGTGCCGGCATAATTCGCCATCGCTCGCTCGAGTACCCTGCGACGCGACGAGACTCGAAGTCGCGAAGCTCGGGACCGACGGCCGAAGAGCTTTTTAACGACGTCGTGTCCTTGTTCGCGCCTCACTATTGGCTCCGATCACAGATTTAGCGGGACCAGTGGCAAGCACATGCACGTCGTGAACATCAGACGAAGGACCTCGCATAAGAACACTCGCTAGTGGAACACGCACCGGACCCGGGACCTTCTACAACCCGTGGAGGCAGGCCCGGACTCCCTGGCTCGGAGGGCGGGACTCCATCGGGGTCCGTCCACGCGAACATTCCGTCACCGTAACTTCGAGCGAGTAAGAACTAAAAGGGCGAGCCTTTGGTCTTTTGGAGCCATTTGCTAAAGGTCGTGGTTCTCGATGGGAGAGCACGACCTTTAGAACATTCGCCCCCAATCCTGGCCAGGCCATGACATTTTGCTTCGTCCCAGACACATTTCTTATCTTCAACAGCAGCATAATCTTCCAGTAGGATTGAAGGTCGATCGTCTGCCGAAAACCGTTATCGGAAGACCGGCTTGGCCAAACGCGCGGTCAAATCTCTTTTGTTGTCTAACTCCGCGAGCATCATCATTCTCGTGTGGCTGTCCATGACTTCGGTGGCCGATTCTCCAAGTTCTTGTTTGGGCACGTTGACGTTGACGGTAATACGACCTGTTTTTATGACGGTACGTATGTCGTCGAGGAGAAATGGAAAAGTATAAGGCTCATAGATCTTTGAATCTGTACATGAGCGATAAATGTCTTGTTAATTCAAACTGTCGGAAAGCAAGGATGTCGTCATTGTTTTTGGCGAAATCTCGTTGTGTTCTTTTCTAGTGTCATCATCTTGCGTGCGTCAAGCACAGAGGGAATCTGCAAGGATCGAAGTATCTCCTTTATCGAGTTGCACTTTGAGATTATTCGAGGCCACAAATGCAATGGTGACATTGATGGGGGGGGGGGGGGGGGGGGGGGGGGGGGGCTGGTCGAGATTTGATCACGAATTCACGAATTGGAAAATCGTGAGGATGTATTTCTTTACTTGATACATGTATAAAAATGGAAATTCTGCATGGATTGTACGTCAATATCCTTTTGTCTTTTGACATGTGAACGTTAATTCCATCTAACATGTCTTTCTTCCCATCAAATTTCTGCTTCATCTTCGAATACTGAAAAGAACAGAGAAGGACACTATACATGTTAGCCTCAAGTACCACTTTAAGTAACTGTTGCATGATGTTTTAATGAGAAATGTGAGCATCAGAACTTGCTTTGCACAGAATGACTTAAAAGTAGTCGGTTGAATCTTTTCTTTCTCGATATATTAATGAGAAATGTGAGAATCCAACCTTCTTCGCTACCTAATCCCCATAAAATAAAAGATGAATACTAGTTTTCGTTTCCTTTGAGTTAAATTCTTCGATGATGGAGCACCGAAGCTATGGCATCTACGCATTTAAGAGCACTCTTTCCTTGTCCGGCACGGAAGCAGTGAGAAGTCCGGTGTTGGACAAGTTTTCTTTTCATCTAACACTGTCTATTATTTCACTTTTTTGCATGGGATTATAATAACGAGGAAAAAAAAGCATGTCCGCATAGTCTTAATTTTTGTTGGCATGTTACTTGGTTGAATTTTCGCTACGAAAGATTTTTCTTTTGTTCCTTATTATCACATATAAAGTTCTATGCGTTTATAACACAAACGAGTGGAAGTTGAAGTCCCACAGGTGAAAGACGACCTCAATAGTGCAAGATTTCCACTCCTTGTCGAAATAAACCTGCACTTTGTCAATGTGCACGCAAATCATGTTGGGACCTGAGATTCAATGTTTCTGTACTCCTGAAAAAGGTGCCGACTATGCAATCTCAAAATGGTTGTTTGGCTGGGTAGACAAAACACAAATTGCACGAGCAAAATATGCACTTTCGGATGTATTTTTTCAAAAGTGTGGCCAATCTTGCTGGCATCTAAGCTCTCAAAGAT
This sequence comes from Marchantia polymorpha subsp. ruderalis, assembly GCA_037833965.1. Classification (NCBI taxonomy): domain Eukaryota; kingdom Viridiplantae; phylum Streptophyta; class Marchantiopsida; order Marchantiales; family Marchantiaceae; genus Marchantia; species Marchantia polymorpha. The sequence goes on from AP031357.1 coordinate 5,729,581, forward strand.
GGCAGACCAATTCCACTACAAAGAGTACTTTCATGTAACAGTTACTTTTGTCAACCCGGGCTCTCTCGCTCTCTATCGAAACTTTCATCATCAATCGCTCCATTTTCAGCTTTTTTTTCTTCTTTCAGATTCAGTTCACAAAATTCAACTCTTCTTTGTATCGTACTTTTGAAACCGTGTGCAAATCGTGAGGAGACCCATACCTGATATTTCTTTCCGTATCTCTGGAATAGGGGAACAAAAGAAGAACTTGTTGGATGTGAGGATCGTAAGGCGAAACTCCTGGCTTTAAGTGAAACGAAATTCGTTGAGAAGGATTCAAGGCTTTTGAAATCCAGTGGGAAGTATGATGATTGATTGACATGTGAAAGTGGAAGGTACACAAACGAAAGAGGGGCCAAGTGGATAACAAAATAGGGAATAGTGGAACTTGACGATTAGCACGTCCTTAGTCTGGCATAACTTGAGTTAGATCGCACTTTGATCCGATGGAAGATGCTTTGAAGCTCCAGTGTGGTCTATTTCCACTGGGAAAGTGAAGGCGCAAGTCCTGGCTTTTTTTGGATGGTTCGAAGGCCTCAAATTGCCTCCGTCCTTATTCACTTGTGCTGGATTCCACGGGAGGAGGGCTTGTCCACATGTATAATCTATAAGCTCTTGATGAATCCGCCACCTAAGTGGACACATTCAACCATTCATCGACAGGTCGAAAGAAGAAAGAGTTCAGATGAGTTGTGGACGAGACAACTGGCACGTGTAGTAGAAACCGTGGTACATGCTCAAGTAACAAAGGAGAATCAAATGTGTCGACCCACTCAATCCCTGGCTGGTGGTTATGTCGACGACCTTGCAAAGCTTTCAGGATCTCCATCCAGGGTCGTGGCTGCTGACAGATCGATTCGATTCATGCTTCACGCAATTCGTTTCCATGAAAAGAAAGTAGAATGCAGCGTGAAAGAGCGTTTGGGGTCTCCAGAAACTTTCGTTGTTGTTAATGTTTTGGTTGGAAAGTCGAATGATTTTGGATGTATGCAGCAGCATAATCGAAAGTAGCCGATCATTCGTCACTCGTCTCGCCTAGTGTAACAAAAGTTGTCACAAACGTACATGTAGGAGGTAAGCATGTGACAAATCGTCTCATCATAATCGGTGAAGTTGCATGAGAAATTTATTGTCAGAGCGACCCAAAGGAGCCCCGATTCCTAAAGGTTGTTTTTGCACTGTACCTGGATCGAATGCTCACCTATGCAACCACCATCGCCACGGAAAATGGACAATTCGTCGACAACATGTAGAGGCCAGGGCTTCTCTAAACTTAAATGGCAATCTTTTGGAATTGTCCGTTGACTATCGGCAAGAATATATACCATCCAGGCAAATTTTCTGGTCATGATCACATCTAACATCGCAGCTGCAGTAGTTCAAGGTATCGTTCAAAAGTCCACTTAGTTGTTGTGACAGATCGTCGGCTACAACAACTAATTAATGCACTAGAAATTCTTGCACTTTCTAAGACGCAAGAGTAAGCACTTTAGGCTGTAAAGGCTACTTGCCATAGCATGGAAGAGGTAAGTTGTCGAGCCTCGGTTGTTTCAAAGATCCAAAACTTGCCGTGACAAAGTAGAATGCCACCCAAACTCCACCTAACACAAATCTTTAGTTCGATCGGCGAAAAAGAGCAGTCGCCCTTCATGCTGGAAGGGCTATGGGCTAAGGAAAGCCTTCTTTCTACCCAGAGTCTCCTCAGTCAACTGATCCCGGGCCTGCCAGCATGAGCTCTCTATGCTTCGCTGGGAGCTCGCATGTATGATCCCGAAGCCTAAAGCAGATGCCTTCAATGGAGAAGTGCAAAACTGGGTTGCAACCGGAATCCACCAGGAGCTCTGGCTGACTTTGCTGGGGTTTGATGTAAGCTAACTGGCCCAATTCTAACGACCACACTCAGAGGCTTGAAATCTCCGTTCTCTGAACGTCAGGTGTGTACCTCGTGGTCTACTCCTGGAGCACTCGATGGTCAATGTTTTTTACACGTTGCGAGCGTAGGTACTCAGTGAGAAATTTCGTCTTAATAGCGTTTGCAACTTCGCATCTTTTGACGTTTTGTTTCATGACAAAAGCCCGAGGGAAACTGTCAGTCTGAAGTGCAGTGCCAGAATTGAGGAGTAAAGAGTGTTCGTTTTTACGGCGGATAATTGCCAAAAATGAGACTTACAAAATACCGAGGCAGTTCAACGAGTTTCATAATTTCGTCCTCGCTGTTTCCAGACTTGAGATGAAGTCAGTCCTTTGCTGAACGATTTACGAACTCTTGGCCCTGCTCCTTCAGCTGCATTAATAAAGATTCCTGGCCACAATAGTGCCCCCATCACGTTTAGATTCTTAATATTTTAGACTTCAGAGCTATTCAGAAATCAGATCGCTGGTCAGGTCACGAAAATAATGGTCAATTGATGTCCTGCACCACCAAGCAGGCTCTCAGTATGGAAATCTTCTGCTTTGAGGAGGGGAAAAGAACCTCTTCTGGCTGCGAGTAATCGAAGTTGTCAGATTTGTAAAATCCCAAGAGATCCCTTCTAGAATTTTTGGACTTTGACCAAATGATATCATTTTTTGAAATTGTAAAATCTCCTATGTACAATTCAATGTTCTTCTATTTCAAATAAATTTGAACAAGGAGCGATATTATATCGGTGTCTTCGAGATAATCTTTGACTCTCAACACTTCGACAGTTGGTTACAGAAAGAGCTGTGAATGTGGTGTCACCGGACGCTGAGGACATCAGGATCACACATTTCCGTAGTAGACAATCATGTCTCTTAAAAAACGTTTTTTTTCTCGAACAAGGAAAAATCACAACCTGAAAATTCAGTCCGGATGGACTGAATCAACTGTTTCCTCTTGTTCAGTAAATAGAAGTCTACACTGCTTCACATCATTGAAAAATACTTGGAAACAAGCTTTTAATAACTAGCGATACAATTATTTATGCTGTACAATATTCATTCCCAGAGTAAAAGAAGAACTAATCATTTTTTTAGTTGTGTCTGCCACTTAAACTGCTTTAAGCATCGGGATATCGATGTTGGTTATTTTGTCTTTTGATCGCACGAGCTAAAGCTTTTTTTAACTTTCTTCTACTCAAGAACTTTCAATCACTTCTACTTATAATGTGTTACCTGGCCAAATTCTTGGCATAAAAACGTGAGAGATTGCATGTGTTAACATCGTTTACGACTACAAATACTTCAACAATGAAAACTAGATTGGGACAAGTCTTCAAACCTCGTTAAGATTTTAAAAAGTCTTTACAAATATCTTTTCAGCGAGTGGGTTTTCGAGCGACATACATAAACCAGAAGACACATTTTGTATGGTCAGAGCATTCACCCATCTTCACTAATGAAGAATTTTTGGATGTTGAGAGGAATTAACATATGCACGTTAAGTCTTGTTAGTACATGTGCTACACCTTGTAAAGCATTAACTGTGACCAGGATTCAAACAAAAAGTTTCTATCATGTGAATGGTTTAGCTGAATTTCACCAACATAGAAAGAATGTTTATGACTTTAGGAATGAGGTTGAGAAGTCCACTTCCCATAGATCTAATCTAAGTATTTCTTGGCTGAAAGAAAAATTGTTAAGCTTCTGTATGTCCTCCATAAAAAAATATTTTGCAGTGCTCGTGCTAGATTCTTCAATTTCCTAAGAATGCAATCCCTCAGTACCGAAGCAAGAGAACGGCAGAATCATCGAGAACGTGAAGGGTGACAAGGATGGATAGTGAGCTTTGCAATCGTCCGATGAGACATTTGGATCAAGACTACAGTAAGGCTTATCTCATAAGAAAACTTCTTGTGCGATGGTGAGGGAATATTTACCCATAAATTGCAGCAACGATGGACAAAAAGGACGCCAACACAGAGAGAGATGAACGATGCGGATTGGTCCCAGAGTTAGGGATGGCATGTGGAAGACGTCAGAGCTTAGTCTATAGTGGGTCAGGATCGTCGAGTTTGGGATCCTTGTCTTCTAACTTAAAGTCCTACCCTACGGTCGCAGAAGTTGTTCAATGGCTCGCTTCAAGCAAATCCGCTGTTATAACCCACGAGCCCGAGCTTGAGGCGATTGACGGGGCATGTGGCAAGCCTGTCAAAGTGCCAGAAGAACGACCTTGTCCAAGAGCGTCAAGTTAACGGTTGAAGCTCAAGTGAACCTTAGAGCTAAGGGATTAGCCTTAATCTCGATTATTCATTCCGGATCTCGACCAGGAGACTGTCACGAATCACGATCGGCATGTGCTGAGACAGTCGTCTGCCAGCAAACGACTTTGTCAAGAGTGTCAGTTTCTGCTGAGCCTCCAGCGATCTGGAGTCCAAATCGCCGAGCTCACCCCGAGACGATCATGTTTGCACTTATCCCGCCCTGTCCGTCATTGAGATGCCGACGGATAGGCAGAACCCCTTCGCATTGATATTTTATGAGGCTGATCTCGAACATTGAGAATATCTGTGCAGTGTGGTGAGAATCTACAAAGCTCAGGGGCACCGGTGGACTTCCTCTACTGCTGATTGTGGTGTGACACTGTGGTGGCTAGCGACAGTGTGTACACTTCTGAGGCTAGGCTAAAGGGAAGTGAGACAGTACTGAACTACAGTAGTCTTCGTAGAGCTTGCCTAAGGATTTCAATGTGGAGGCTCATGTGATCGGAATGGGAGGGCCCCCACCCCCCATAAAGAGCTACTCACAGCCAAGTCAATGGTCAGGCCGTTGATGGCCCTACGACTTAGAATGAGTTGGCTCGGCTCCTTAGTCCATGGCTGGAGTAAGTGCTCATTGCAGCAAGTGACAAACCGTTCTCAAATGTAACGCCCAATTGGCCACTTCTGATCCAGAATCTTCAAATAGTTTCGTGCCATCGCCAAATGCAGTTCGGATATACCCGGAGGCTCGAGAGAGAAAGTAATGAGTGAGAGGAGAATCAAGGCTGAATTATACAGGAAAGATATGGGATATCATGAAAAGATCTGATACACGGTAGTTTGGAATGGTACAGCTGCATGAGATAACTTCGCTCTGCTTGAGTCCAGGAAGGATAATAGCTATCCGGTGCTCCACGCCCACGCCAGGCTACAGAGGAATCGTTTTATAGCGAGCGCTTTGGGACTCATAGTGTCTGCAGATTATTGTCCGGATCTTAGACTTAGCAGCAATGATCGGAATGTGAGGTTCGTTCCGATTTGTCGATTTACTTCTACCTGATTTCACCGATTACGCTCCTCTGAGCTTCACATGTGGCCCACGGGAAAATTGAAGAGCGCACTGAACCATGCTGTGGCATCGAAATGATGCAGTACAGTATTTCTCCGTGTTCCACCGTCAGGAGACAAACGATAGCGAAGAGGTTAATGTTGCATCCAATCCCACTCCGCGACTGGCCAAGCAGACTGCTCCGAGCAGATGATTTCAGCTCACATTAATTTTAATCAGGCAGCCGGTGCGCTGATAGCAACCGAGGCTTCTCCTCTGGCTATGACAGAATGAGCTACACATACTAGAAACGACAGAGGTGGGCGTTGGGAAGGTCCTGAAGGACACCTGTTTAAAGCGGGAGTCAACGACTGGACGCATACAGGAATGATGGAGGTGTCGACGTTGTTCTGACTGCAAATCATCAATGACATCCCTGTGAGCACTGCCCGAAAGAGCCTGGGTGGTTGCCGTGATTGTAGACTTTTGTCAGGCAAGCGCAGGCCTCTTCAATACTCCGAAGCCAGATTACGCACTGTTTATTCTACACCGGTGACAATATGTCAACCCTTTGTGAAAAGCAGAGCTAGCCCAGGTGCGGGACTGGCTTGGCTTGGCTGCTGCTGCGGCCACTGGAGGAGGAGCGGGAGGAGGAGGAAGAGGAAGAGGAGGAGGATCCGCCTCCTCTGCGCCGGCCCAGAAGATTGTGTTTCATGGACCTGTGCCACGCCTGATTTGCGAATGCTTCTGTGTGTTCCCATCTGACAAGGGCGAAATCATGAGCAGGAACATTAGAGATAAGCGTCCAGCCCCGCTAGTCATCCATGACAGCAGGCATTCTTTTGCAGCAGTGAGCAGCGCGAGATCGCAAGACTCCCTCGCAACGCCCTCAGACTCACAACACCATTTCCCATGCACCCCATCTTGTCCCCATGTTTAATAACATCCTGGTAATTGACCCCTCGTACCTTTCACTGCCACAATCGCAAGCTACCCCATGACTAATCTCCGGTGTGCCACAATCTAGTCGTGGATGCCAGTCGAGCCCAACTTGGGGTTGGGGTTGGGGCTAGCTGTCGAGTCCTAGCCAGTTGACTGACTGCAAGGGAGGAAGCACCTCCTGCCCCTCTTTGGGTCCTAGCTAACTAGGTTGGGCTGGGTTAGGTTAGGTCAGGTTAGGTTGACCAGCTTCTACCGGCGAGACAGAGCCGACACCCAAGGTTTTCCTCCTGTTCCCGGGCGACTCCGGCAATGGACCAATCGAGGCACGGCACATTCCGGTACACCACTGACGTGAGTGAGCGCGCGAGCGGGTTCGACGCCAAATCGGCGTCCGGAATGGAATCTCCCGAGGAGGTTCTGTGATTATCCGGCGGCCCGCCAGCTGCTGCCGCTTCTGCGGCTGCAGAGCTGGCTGTTCGGAAGTTCGGAAGCTCGGAAGGAAGAGAACTGCTAGGGCGATTCGGACGGATTCCCACGAAGATTCTCCGCGGGCGCCCGCGGCGCGCTCGGCATCTCGGGAGGACATCGCGGGGGGCGGGGGGCAGGGCTGCGGTGGATATTCCGGCGGAATAGCTGCCCAGCAGACCGTAGCGCTCTGGCACGCGAAAGGAGGTCCTCCGGTCTTCCCCGCGGGCAGTTAATTCCATTTGCAGCCGAACAACCGTTTGACCCGAGTATAATAACCGCTGTCCCATTGGGAAGTGCCAAAAGAGTACTTATAGGTACGTCCCCGACATCTTGAAAGGGGGCGAGGGGAGAGAAGAACGCTCGGGCCCCGAACAGTGCCTCGACAGGAGATGAGGGTTATCGGAAGGCGGACTGCGATTTTGGAAAAGGAGGAGACAAGTTGCTTTTGAAGGAAGGACGGGAAAGGGGCAATAAAATCTCTATCGATCCAATCGCCGTCGAGCATGCAGACGCAATATATCTGCAGTGGGATCAGTCGTCGTACAGGGCTTCGACTGATCCTATTCCAAATCTGTACTGCGGAGCACGGAGAGCACCTGACACCTTGCGCAATCATCGAGCGACTGGTATGCAAGAAGGCCATAAATTTTTGGAATTAAATCTCCCGCGAAAGCCTGAAAGATAATGAATTTGCTCGATGCCGATATTGCCAATGTGCCCACCCATCGGGAAATCTGTCTTCCGCTCATTCGAAGCGTTTGGCCGAATCGAATGGGCTATGTGGCGAATTGACTTCCGTACTGAACAGTTTCTAGAAGGGTTGTGGAATTCAGAGGAGAAACAGTGCTGCTGCTGCTGCTGATGCAGTTACGGCCTCCTGTCCGGGCTCAGAATCCAACAGCTTCTGAAGCTCTGTTCATTCGCAACATGGCATTGCGTGCCGCTTCCTGCCTTTCAGTTGCCACCGCTCCACTCGCGATGGGGAATAGCTCGCAGGAGAATCCCTAAAAAGTACTCGCGAGATGCGAGCATGCAATACTCCAGAAGAACACATAAGCCTAGCGCGCGCGCCAAATTTGTTCTGCAGAGCTTGTACTTCGTCACGCAGATGTTAGCCACCCGTCGTATTCTCGTTATTGCCCGGGCTGTGGGAGCCAGCGACAGGGGAGTGAGAAAGCGATAATATAATGCAAGTGATGCTGGTCTCGCCGGATGGGCTTGGGTCCTGAATCTGGGGAATGGCGCCAATCATGAATTTGGCTGCCGAACTACAACAATGACAACAATAAACGAGGAAAGGAAAGAGAAAGATCGAACTCGTGTGCGTTCAAGGAACTCTTCTTTCCCTGCTTTTGCAACCGGATGGATCAGGCTAGCGTGCGTTTTCGAGACGGTGACTCGATGCGACACTTTGAGGATCTGATTGTCGACGTTCCACCAAGGTGACGAACGATGATAACAACGAACGCCAGATGCTGGGATGGTAGAAAGAGTATCCTCGGGAGTGGCAGACGACGCAGTCGCGGCGAGGTCCAATGTGCGACCCGCTTCTCTCGCAGGGCACTGATGAAAGCAGTTCAAAGGCCCAAAGCAGGGATAAGCGCAAGTGCTTTCAGCCAACTATCGTCAACTCGCGATGCTCCGACGCGGAGAATGCAAGCACACATCCCGAAAATCTTCCCTTTGCATCGGCACACTCCGCGGCGTGCAGCAAAAGCGGACCTGGGTGACAATGCAGGGGAGAAGAAGAGGCATGGGATTCGACCATTGCTCCTTTTGTTCACCGAGATCTCGAGTTGGTGAGGAGAGGAGGCCTATCGCTCACATGAGCATCGGTGCGAACCCCCTGCCTCCACTGCGCAGGACCTGGTGAGCTCGGCCGCTCATGATGAAGCCAAGAACCGCAAACCGTAAGCACGCCAACCAAAATTGCAAAATATTCCAGGCAACGATGAGTCTCGCGTTGAGATTGTCCTTACATAACACACATGGCAACACCTCCGGCGCGTGAAGCTCGACGAAGCCTGGATAATTACAGGCCGCAGAAGTGGCCGGACTCCACACGGCACGGACATCTGCGCGTGCCTCTCGAAGTGGCTACGATGATGAGACGTTTGACCGCAAAATCTCCCCCGGTCTGGACACCCAACTTGACAAATCCGAACGAGCAGATGCGAAAGCGCAAAAGCGCGGTAAAGCATCCGTAGTGTCGAGCCGTCGGCGCTACACACGAGAGCAGACATCCAGACGGGACATCATGCATCGCCACTTTCCATGAGCACCGAAAAGCGAAACCTTAAGATAAGAAAAGAAAAAAAAAAACAGAAATAAAGAAATGAAGCACGTCTAATTCTTTTCTCCGATCGACATAAACCTCGTGGCGCTGGACAGCAGCCTTTCTTGACGTCGCAATGCAACGGTCGTTGCGAGAAAGATGCGCGTCTTGGGCCGCCCCGCTCCATCGAGGCGGAGAATATCGAAATCTCCCCTCGCCTCCGAGCCATGCTCGCGCTCCCGCTCCCGCTTCTGCTTCGAGCCCTGAGAGAACGCGTCCACACAACGAAATCATGGAAATGGTCGTCCGGAATTAGCAGCCGAAAATCGCGATCTCTGCTGGTCTGGAAGCCATGCCCTATTGCGCGAGAATATAGACTCAACGGACACACCAGCTGGTGTGAAATGCGCGATATTAAACACGTCGATGATGGTTCGGGAGGAGTGAGGGTCATGAGAGAACCCAAACTTAGTGTTGCCAGCGGAGACGCCATTTTTTAACCTCGGAAAGGCCTTCGGCAGTTAAGTCTCTTCCCGCCGCTAAGAATAGCATGGCACGCAGGTAATGATTGCGCGCGAGCGTGGACCTTTGATGATCTGGAGGGGTTATGAACGCCCGGAATTCGTTGCAATAGGCGCGAGGACATGGCCGAATGTGTTTCACATCCTCCCATCCCCGAGTGTATGCAGTGCTCGTTTTTGCCAATTCGGATCTTCGTGGAATTGTGCGCATTCTTCTTTACTACGCCACGCTTTCTTCTAGACCCGAAATTGAAACTTTTCCTCGAGTTTGTCGACGGGACTATGACCATTCAGAATGTCAGGGCTCATTTTGATGATTTGGTCTTACCCTGACAGACGACGGCTCCGAGGTCACACTCGAGCCTGTCGGTTCTCTCGGACCTGGGTTTCCTCGTGTTGATTGGACGGGCAGCCCTGCGGGTATGTCTGAATGGGCCTTCCATAGATGACGCCAGAGGTGCAAGAACTAGAATCGACGGAAACGATTCTCCGAATCCTGACCTCTGTTCGAAAGCTCAGAAGGCATCTTTACAATCAATCGACAAATGCGAGAGCGAGGGTGTCACAATACACCGACCCCAGGCGCAAAGCCTTCATAATGAAGAGAATGCATGAACGGTCACTGAGTAACACACCACAACGAGAAGATGGAGGGACACTGTCGCTTTATTTGTGAACTTAAAGAATAGTACAATGTGGTCAGAGATCTTTTTACCGCTGACCATCAAGGGTGCTGGGATCTGAGTATGAGTCTATGGAAATTATTTTTTCAAGACATGGAATTCGCGCCCACTTCCGTAAGTTGAAACCTGTGGCTACTACCTGTTCTTCCTATCTATGCGTCTTGCAGGGTATGTCGATATCTTGGTAACGTCCATCAACACTTAATTGAACGCGAACGATGTTCCCAAAGCAGCAGCGGCTGGGAACAGGTTCAGGAAATCCCCAAATCCCCGTGGGTACCTTTGCTTGTATGAATGTGCGGCTTGGGGGCTCGCAAACTGCCCAGATTAGCAGCCACTGGCTTTCTTCTGCAGCTGCTCGGCGCTTGCGCTCTTCTTCGGAGCGACAGTTCCGTCATTGCCAGCCAAGACGCTGTACTTGTCCTTCCGAGTGAAGTTGGTACACTCGAAGCTGAGGGTGCCAGCCACCACACGCTGGATGTAGTTCGCCACCTCGTGACTCGTCTTTCCGCCAGTGCATGTCAGTTCCAACGGCAGCTGATTGAGAAAATTCACCTCGTACACGGGGCTGGGATTCATGAAGAAGAAGAAGGGATCCATGCCCTTCCAGCCCGTGGCCGTCGTTCCGTGGAACATGCTCATTCTGTTGTACATGGCGACCGGCACAATCTGATCGGTCAGCTCCGCGAACAGAGCGCTGAATCTGAGCAGGAAAGGCTCGCGGCACGTCGTGCCCTCCGGGCAGATGGCCAAATCCCCCTCCTCCAACAGCTTCCGAATGTTGGCGGCGTCGGACTCCCGGTTGCGGGTGAGCGCCACGGTCTTGATCGGCGACAGGAACTCGGACACTCGCGAGATGGAGTACGTGACCGCGCTGACGGGGCGTCCGAGAGCCACGGAGAGGAAGATGGGATCCAGCAGCGTTCTGTGCGAGCAGACGAACAGCACCCCGAGCTTGCCCTCCTTCTCCTTGACGGGCGCGGGGGGCGCTCCCCTCACAATCACTCGCACGCCCAGCAACGTAAAGGCGTAGTAGACGATGGACATCGGCAGCAGGGAACCGGCAGCGATGCGCAGGAACGCCAGAAGAAACCCAACCGGCAGCCAGACGAGGGTGATGAGCGCGTTCAGGGGCTCCGGGCGGCACACCAGACGCCCGTCGTGGAACACCAACGGCTTCGGAAGATTCTCGCGCGGAACGGCCTCCACCTTCGTGTCGGGCACGATGTACGCTTCCTGCGTAGACGAAATCAGGGCCCGTGTTAGAGCGAGTGCATCGTCCGGGTTCAAGAACGGGCGCCGCGGTGGCGTGCAAATTCACAGGCCACCCCGACAGAGCAATCGCATGACATGACACGACGCGACGAGAAGGTGGCGGAACAACGCCAGGAATCATTGCAAGACATTGCGAGAACACACGTCGAAGGCGCATGCGAGGAACGATTCGGAATTCTACTTACTTTGCAGAGAGACATGAAAGGGTAGTCGGTTTTGCGGTCGCCCATTCCGACGTCGGGCTGATCATCCACGAACTTTGCCTTCAGAGCGTTCTCCTTGTTGACGCCCACCAGCACGCCAGGCGCCTTTACGAATCCAGTGGCGTAGCCTCCCTTGGTAACCTCAATTTCCGACCCAATGACTTCGTCGGCTCCCAGACATTCCTTGGCGAAAACCTCCACCATAATGCGGGGATTGGCGGTGAGGACATATCTTCTTCCGAAGGATGAGAACACCCGCCACGACTCTGGATGCAAGTCCTCCGAGTAAAACTTGGGCAGCACCGCCCTGGATACGCTCTCGATCTTCTTCGCCTTGACCCCGGAGAATGTGACGAATATCAGGAGTTTGATGCCCGCCGCCTCGGAGACGAAGTGGTACAGAATATACGCGAGCGGGGCAGCCAGGAGCAGCAGAACGGAGCGGAGCACGCCTCCGGCTTCGAACGCCACGAGCATGAAGTAAGGAAAGGAACTTCTTCCACGAACCAAGGTCCCATCGAGGTCCGACACCACAGTCTGTTTTTCCCTCCTATCAGAGCTACATTGCGAGACCAGCGGAAACGGTGGAACCTCCGCAGCTTGCTTCCCCATCGCGCACTTCGGGACTCTTGAGGGGGAAAGCTGCGCCTTCGACCACCCAACTGCGCGGGTTCAATTATACGAATCAAGTGGGTATCACACTTCCACTCAGTGGAACATTCTCTATCACACTCCGCCACCACAATTCGTGCCACCACCACCCAGGATGTGACCGGACGACCAGCTTCTTTCGTCGTTCGCTGTCACATGTCCTCCGCCCCACCCTCCCTCCCTGCCTCCCTTCCTGTCGTCGTCCTTCGCGCCGTCTTATTCAGACCTCCGAAAACTTCGATTCCCAACCTTCCCAGCAGTTGGAGGTCAGTCAGAAACCGTATGCTGCTGCTGCTGCTTCTTCTTCTTCTTCTTCTTCCTCTTCTCGTCTTCTCAGCGGCGTAACGATTGGTGGTACGAACAACGAAAGTTAAGGACAAGTAGTTCAGGTGAATGAATGCCTCGGCTCTCCTGCCTTCCTTCCTTTTGCAGTCGAAAGGAGAGGTGAGCTCGCTCTGCTTCTCACTCGATCCAGCCAGAGGCTGGCCGCGAGTACTTGTGATGCGACCGAGGAGTGTTCAGAGTTTCATTGCCTGTCTATGGAGGAGGAGGTGGAGGCAGAGGCAGAGGAAGAGGAGGAGGAGGAGGAGCTGCTGTGCGTGTAGGGTGAAGAGCAAATGGTCGGCTGTTCAGAGCTGTAAGAACTGTAGGTTCTTATAAGGCCCGCGCCAGCCCAGGCGCTAGCCGGTACTTTTTCCCTCCCCGCCGGTCCGTGCAACCGGGTCCCGGTCTCCGCCCTGACCCCCCACCCCACCTCCCCGGCCCGCCCCGCCCCGCCCGCCCCGCCCGCCCCAGGGGAGGCGACCATCCCGGACCAGCGATCCCTCCGCGGTAACTCCCTTCCACCCCGCGGATAAGCCCCGTACTAGGTCAGGGTAATTTCCTGCGCACCCCACCACCCCCACCTCCCCTCGCCTCCCGACCGAGGTCACTGTCCAAGCGAGCCCGAGGACTGCCGAGACTGGTCGTCCTTAACGAACTCTCCTCGCCTCGGCTGTTGAAGACAAGAGCCTAACGGTCCCACTAAATCTAAATTTCTGGTACATCCAAAAAATCATTTGTTTAGCCCTCCCTTCCATCGCGGAGCCGCGACGCCAGCGTACAACCAAAATGGAAAGCAGGATATCCGGTGACGAGTTTCTCCGAGGGTCCTGGCGGGTCGCAGCGCACTCGAAGTCTGCCAGGGCGACGGGTCTCCGCACACGAAGTCGCGAGTGCTCGAGTGCTCGAGTGCACTGCGCTGTTCGATCGAGTGGCCGCATTCGACAGGCAGCCCGAAACCTCGAAGCCTTGCAGCGTGCACTGAAGGGCAACGAATTTCGGTTGCGTGTTCGAGTCACGCGAACCATGCTCGAAGTCCCCTTTCCATGAAGCTCTAATGTTCACTGAGAATTGGGAAGAAATGAAATCGGAGGAGGGCGATTCTGAACTTATTGCAGCGTGCATTCGCCTCTCTATCTTCTTGATCTCATTGTCAGGATCGAAAGGAATGTCCAGAGAGCTTGTCGAACCGGAGTCATGAGGAATCACAAGACAAATTCCCAAGGTAATTCCATTTTAACACAAACAATTCAAGAAGAGCCAAGTCGTGTGAGTTAGTCGGAGAGAAGAATAGAAGTTATGAAACCAGGCCCAGTTTTGACAATCCTTCTCGATCAATGGATCCTTCGTTCAAACCCGAAGAGATTGAACGACGAATTGAACCCAAAGGAGAGATTTGAGCGAAAGTCGAAAATCTCCGTAGACCAAAGAATCCGGGGGAGGCTTTGTGTACATAAAAATGCAACGACCTCGAAACCTATAAATATAGAACATATAATCAAGTGATTCTTTCACATCGTAACAAGCAGACCAAGTGCATGAAGCATTTCTTGTGCACACACGGGGCATGAGGTGTGGCCATTTGTTACCTAAACTGAATTTCTTTAGTTTCTCTCCGAACAGAAATATAATTTAATGCCTCCATTTATCAAAAACATGGTCAAGTTTCCTTTGCCGAAACACATTGCATGCTCAATGGTTCGAGAACTTTAGTATATCGGCAGAGTGTATGCGATGTAAGAAAACCCCACTCAGCTCTAACCAAATCCACAATCAAAAAAGGTGCGAGTGACTCGTTTCGTTCTTCGACATCGTAAATCTTCTACCACAATGAAATTTTCTCTTATTGTCTGCACTCTTCCAAATGCCCAGACATTGGAATTCGGGCACAGCTTTCATTCGGATCATGAGTCCATTCTCTTTCTCGTCGTCCATGTTCACCGTCTTAGACACTGCCGCTTTCTCCTTGCCTTTCCCCATTTGTGAGGCGGAGGCACCAGCCGGGGGAGGGTCTGCAGTGGGCGGATGACTGCCGGTGACACGGATGGTCGGACGATAGAACGATGCGACCTTCCCCACGGCAATTGAAGCCCGGGGAACGATTCGGGGCGATAGCGGAGCCGGTAGAACCTGGACGTAATCACACGCGGCTGGCAGCGATTCAGACAGCGGAGAACACCGCCGGGCCTTGTGGTGAGGCCACCGGCAGACCCCGGTGAGAGCCTATTTGTCAACGCCGTCTTCGTCCGTCCGACCCGCTTTCTTCTTTCATTTCCTACGACTTCGTTCTATGACTCGACAACCCAAATTCCGGCCGAATCTAATGCACAGTTGCATTGCGTTCCCTCGATTCCAACCCGTGATTGAGGGAAGATGCTGCGACTTGTGTACTGGACCTCGCCTGATTTATGAAAACGGCTCTTGTTATCCGTCTGGATTCGCTATTACGGAAGTGGTGCACTTTCCGTACATTTCCGAACAGATGGACGGACTTGAAGCTTTTCATCCAAATGCATGAAGGTGACATTTGTCGTGCGGATGGTCTCCTTTAACCGTCATTTCCAACAGGAGTCCGTGCTAAACCGTCCTTTGGACGAGCTCTGGAAAAAAATGCACAATCCTCACATTTTCAGCTAACATTGAAAGCCAGGGACTTGAGGCGTTTATTGTTCATTTCAGTTCAGCTTTGCTATAGCGAATACTCGAGATCTAGCGGAATATGAAAAGGAAAAAAAAATTGCTTTGCAATCTCTAGATCGTGTTATAACTTGGATACACGGGCAAGGCCATAACTGAGAAAACCAGGAGCTCGATCAGAAGCTGGAATTCCCTGTCGAACAGAATGTGTGCCCTCACCATGGGCATGTGCACCCTCACAAGCGCAGCCAGCTTAACGAATCATTTCTAAGAGTCACAATTATGCTTCTTCAGACTTATATTTGATTCACCGTATATTTCAAGGAGGAGTAGTATGTATCTGCTCTAGTTGTGGGGGGGAAGGGGGGGAGAGGAGTGTCCATAGCTTTTATCAGCTATGGACCTTTCCGAATTTATTTCCTACGGTACTCGAAATCAGATAATATCTCAATGCCGGATACTGGCATGCTGTGGTTTGATATTTTCAATCAGTAGGGTTCCGACACTAGAGCATATAGTATGCGCTGCTCATGGTATAGGACACAACGATGCAGGTCACGCACAAGGTCGCTCGTGTCCAATGTCCATCCTACAGATACACAAAACTCGTAGTGAGCCGAATGTCTTCACCTCCGAGAATCAACCAGAAGACGATTAATCATCCGGCACATAGCTTCCAGCGGAAGCCGCAGGTGCGACGGACCTTTCCAACCAAACCTCTGGCACCACGCATGAAAATTCATCAAGTGTAGCCATGATTCGAGAATCCACCTCCCATGCTCTAGTCAGTAATTTCATTTGGAGCAAATTGTACGATGTACTTCACTCCCAGCGACTAGAGTTCACTAGATGTCTGGTAGATTACAACGCTTCCCTGACCACATTTATTCCCCAATGCTGGCTCGTCTGAGAAGGACCGACGGACGGTCCTGGCATGTTCTACAGCTGAGTCATTAAATTTCACGATCTGAGACCTACAGTGCGGTCAATTGCTCGACCAATTCTCTCACCGGAGGGCCGGATGGAGAAATCATCACAGGGACATCTGGAAGCACTGGGGAAGAGCATCGAAATGACCGTTCACGGTTCCTGGAGCTCCGTGGCGAGAGCGGCATCATTGCCCTCGCCAAGATCAAGAGCCCCGCTACGGAACACCTTCCGTTCGCTTCACGGTAGCCCGGCCGCCCCGGCCGGGAGGTCCTCAACGCTCGCCGTCCGATGCGCCTCCTTGGGGCGAGAGCGAGTTCCGCGTCGTCCATGTGGCAGGATGTTGGCAAGATTTCGGCGGGCGGGTGGCCGCTGCTCCAGTCTCCATCCATCTATCCATCCATCCATCCATCCATCCATCCTTCTCTCGATGGAGCGTACCGAAGAAGAACTCGAGGCAGGATGCCCCCCACTGCGCTGCGCTGCCCATGGGCGCGCCTTGACTTTACGTGAATGGGCGTCGCGGACAACGATCACGCCTGAGCGGTAGTGAATCACGCGTCGCGGAAGTCAAGATTTCTTCTTTGAACCGCATGTCAGAGCAAGGGGCAGAAAAGACCACGCGGGGGACGCGCGACAACTGATTCCAGCAGGGCAAAAGGTCTGTCGCACACAATCCCTACAGTAGGTGAATCTTCCTAAAGTCAATGTGTGGCGACGAGCCTAGAACCATACGAATCTTTACGTGGTCACTCTGGTCCTCGGACTGGAAAATCCTTCGCAAGGACTCCCGGAACCTCCAGGCCCGTTGCTGATGATTACCCCTGAGACCAACCGACACGACGAAACGTATTATATCGCAGTAAGAAATCCACCTTTTGCTCTGGAACTCGACCTTTTGATCTGCATCCTAAATGAGAACCTGAAACTTCCGATTTGCAAATGCTTCTAACAACCGACACCGAGAAATGTTTCCAATCTGAGCGACCGGCCAAAAACAACGTGGATCCTTGTAGCTGTCCCGAATTCGCAGAATCACTTGCTGGCTTTAACCTTTGAGTCATAGTCTTCAACTTTCCACATGTCGTGAACTAGGACCAAAAATCATTTTGTCATGCTCACACGCAAGCACGAGAATCATTCTATACTAGAAGTAAAGCCATGCTCAAAAGCTCTCCGCACTCCTGTGTTCCAATGGGACTGTGAGCAGACGTAGGAGCCATCGTGAAAACCGAAAGTGCATTTGTTTGTGTGCTAATCATGCTTTTGGATTCTTTGGCCAAGACGCATGCTGAAGGATGGTGCTGGTTGAGACAGCCAAAGTATGGCGCCCTATAGATATCCAGCTCGTTGGATCCTCACTTATGATGCTTTGTCATGAGTAGTTACTCCCCGACGATGTCCTGGAGTTTGCTCGAGGTTTTAGATCTTTATGAATCATTGATGGATTGCGATTTGAGACCCGAGTCCTTCTCCACGGGGACGAATGGACCGAAACACGACATGCAAAATCAGTGCCTTCGGGCGGCTCAAAGCTGACACATATTGTATCGACGAGCTCACGAGTGCTACATAACAAGCTAGCGAGTAATTGCATATCGGGTCGGAACACTTGTCTACAAATGAACATCCGAATAAGTTCAGCCAGAATCTCTTTGCAATTATAAAAGGGATTCTGTCTTACTTTGCAACGTTCCAGTTCTTCGATCTCGATCGTACTCTCTTGGCTTCACCGTTGCGTGAAATTTGCATCTTGCATCCATCTCGCTCTGGTGCAAAGCTGGAGTAGATGCACCCTTCGTGACTTCGATCGAGGCTTTAAATTCGAGGATCAGCGGATGTCTCACTTCAATGCAAGTTGTCACGATTCGATAAAAACATTTCAAGTCCGAGACTACAGTGTTCTCCTTCCTCCAGATATTTTGTAAGGTTAATACGGGCTGATTAGTAATACTGAGGTCGGTGGTGGAATCAGTAAACTTTCATTAAGTGCCGCGGCAGTCGAAATTCAACCACTTTTCCGTCGTGGATTCATTCGTATTCTTGGGCAGGAAGCGCACTCAGCTTCCAACACGGCTGACGCCCAGTTGAGTTAGGGCCTGAGCTCATTCGGAACTCGTCAAACGCTGTCGTAAGGGCACGTACGCGACGTCGAGAGTTTGCATTTTGATAGTGTAAAATGACAGCAAATTGAACTGCCGTTTAGGCCTCCTTCGCCGATGCTGACTCTCATGCCAGTGGAAACCTTCGTTTCCTTCTTCGATAGAGAGATCAGGCCGGTGGCACTTCCTCTCCAGGCAGTCAATGCAACGAGCCCATTCGAACCAAGAGTTACGATCTTCCCTTCGCAGTCTCAGCCATCCAGATCTCGCATCTCTCGAAGCGCGACCTCGCATTGTGTCATATCAGACGGTGATCACAGTGAATTCAGATGCTCCCCGACATCATTAGCATTGTCAAACCTGCAAGACTTCCCAAACCGAGAGCACATCGTGGCAAGCCGGTCCAGGGAGGGGGGCAGACGAAACTCTAATGTGAGTAAATGCGCGGCTAGCATGCTAACCACGGTTACAGAGCAAAACCGAACCGCATCGACCTCACGAGCGACGTGATCACTGAGGATCATCACTGAGGACCACAAGGTCACCTCGCAGTCGACTTGATCCGCGGCACTTACCACGGTTGCGGTTTCAAACCGGGTTCGCGGGGGGAGGTGTCAAGAGCAGTAAAGATCTGAAAGTTCGGTGCCCATCACTCTCAAGAAAATGTTCCTCGCACACTTGAGTTTGAAATTCAAATTACTGCGGTCGTCCGCGGCGGGTGCTTGTGAGGGGCCGGACCGGATGGGGACCGATTGAGGCCGACGCGTATCTGTCACTGTAGATTTCACATGGCCAGCGAGGCAAGGCGAGGCCAGGGCAGGGCGGGCACGGGAAGGCGAAGGGGAGGGGCAGGGGAGGTCGAGGACTCGAGGTGCATATTTTATTCGGGACGCGCTCGGCAATTCCAGCGGGTGGAAGTCATAACATTTCCACCGAGTTGCTGAAGGACGTCGTCTTGGGTGGCGGCTTGCAGAGCACGTAGGGTCGACAGCAACGTAGGTCTGCGAGCGAAATGGCAGTGTATCGGGGGCGGGGGGTGGCCACTGTTAACATTCTGACCTAACGAAGACCTCGACAGCGGACATAAAAGCGTTTGATCGAGATGGTTGACGAGGTGGATTCGACATGAACTTTAACATTATTAACACAGCTTTGTGATAAGAGCGCACGCTCCTTGCGGGGTTGATGTGCGAGTTTGACATCGAACAGAATGCATCCGGCCAGCATCAGTCGAACACCTGCCTCCCTTCATCGTTCTGGTGGGGGTGTTGACAATGAGCTGACGAGAGATTCTGTGATATCCGTGGTTGGTCATATGTTCGCCGATGACTGCAAGCGAACCAGAGCGATGGTTGACTTAGTTGACTTTGAACCGTACTTTCAACTCTCTCGCCTCGCCTCGCCTCCCGTTGCCCCTCTCCGTGCGTGTGTTTGGTGAACACACATTATGGATGATACCGATGCAATTTCCCCTTCCCTTCCTCCCCTCTTCATTGTCGATTGCCAAGCACTATTTCTTCGGAACCAAGTAAATATAAGATAAAGGATGGTAAGACTCCATCAAGTCCTAGATAGATGAAATCCCCGCTGGCAATATCTGAAGGAATGTATCCATGTCAGCCATGAACGATGTATCTGGTCTTCCTCTTGCTTTTCCCAAAAGAATGTCGAGCTTTGGCCATGTTCGCAGTAGGAGGAATTTCTTCATACGTTGAAATTTATTTATCACTCCTCATTGTTTTAGACACATTCTTTTCTGTTGGGCCTCCGAATTTGCAATCCGTTTGTTTGTTATATAACTGTGGAAATTTTCGATATTCTGAGGGAGTTTGATGATTTGCGTGTTTTTTATCTTATGGTTCTTGTACATTCTTCATATTTTTCTGAAATGTAGATTCCTTTTCCTTCTGATTCACAGTGCACGTGAAGAGAGCGCAGTGTTTAAAATAATATATATAAGAAGATTGAGGTAAAGCCTCGGAGATAGAGAGTAGACATACAAGCAACCCCATTGCTGGTTCCCGAGTTCTCAAGCGGATGGAGACAGTTGATCTTTAAGAAGCCTGATACTGCTACAACATCGATAATCTATTGCACATGTGTTGAAATATATGATTGTGTTTCTGCATGTTTAAGGTGTTCCTCGTTGGAGCCTCCTGAATGCAGAAGGAATGACCTGTTGCACACAACTACACATCTCTCGAAAAGAAATAATATTTCTTTGTCAAAATGATACATAAGTCTCATGTAAATTTTTATATACACTTCCACATGTTTTCCTTTGTCAATAGTTTTGCATGAGGCTTGAGACCAAAAAAATTGTTTATATCTGAGCATGTGGAGGTAAGATAGAGTGAAGAATTGGGCGTATGAACCCAGAAAAGGTGGAGGAGAATCACTCATTAGAAAAATGTCTTACTTCGCCCAATACATGAACTCAATTACTGAAAAACAAAGTATCCATGTTAGATATAACAAGGCATGGTTATTTAATGCGATCGTATACCGAGTTGACTAAATTATCTAAAGTGGCGATACCTCTAGAGCCTAAATCAAACGTAACATCTAATTTTTCATTGGCTCAAAACTGGAGCGTGAAATCTCTCACGCTCAAGTTTTCAGCCATTAAGTTGTGAATCAGGTTGTTACCACGTTAGTGTTATATATCATTGACTCACAATTCAAAAATTTGTAAATTAAATCTTCTCTCGCCCAGAGCATCACATGACTACTGCAAGCCCCGCGTGATTGCCTGAATTAGGCTAAATTAACTTTTATGCGACTAAATTATGCTGAATTAGCTTAATGAAGGCGACCGACTAATATAACATGATTGGATATAACTGAGAACCTTTTTATTTTTCAATAAGAAAGGAGATGACTCATTCACATGGAGGATGAAAAATTATAAAATAATTATTATTTGGGAAAATTTCTTATACATCGATGGACAGACATGATTAACCATGCGATTACCAATTAGTCGTTATTGTGTCTACAATAAGATTTTCTCTATCAGAGTAATGTAAATCAATGAAAGCTTACATTAACTTTGCTATGGTGTCAAATAAAGTCAATCTCAACACACTTAGGATATTTTGTAATTTCAATAACTCTCTAATGTTTGACCACTCTCAATGCTTGATTTGTAAATGCATTTATTAAGAATTGAAATATCCTTCAGATTGGGGAGAAAACCTAATTTGAAGACAGTATGCTTCCATGATTTTGCAATTTTTTTCTGATCTGGAATTTCTCACAAGACTAACAAAAATATGTTTATAATGAAAAGGTCAAATATATCAATGATTAAAATAAAGGATGGATCACAAGTGATAATAAAGCAATTTTCATGAGTATGAACATTCAAATTGGAGTAACTTTTTCTTTAAAAATAGAAATGTTCTACATGCGTTTACACGATCAAATCTTGATCTCGGGCATTCTTTTAATATATATATAATCATGTATTCACTTATACAAATGTAATAAATACTAAATATGACTTATTATGAATTTATATATTTTTTTTAAATATTGCCATATACAAACAAAACAAAATGTTATTTTCACTAGATGAGATCATGTTTTGGTTTAATTTCTAAATGGTGTAATGGATTAAGTCAAAAGTTCATTCACACGTTCGGATTGTTCTCGGATGTAAATTCAAAGATGGGCGCAGGAGGTTTCCGAATCGATTGAAAGTGGTTTATAGACCGTCTTTGGTTGTTCTTCGAGATTACCTCTCAGTAAGTCCATTGACGACTTATTGATCGTATATTAAGGGTTTCAAGATAGCCGTATTGATTAATGGAGAGGTCTTAAGTGATTCTCATATTTGTTCCCCATTGACATTCCCATGAGAGTTTTAAGGCTAATGTATAAGAGTCTATTAAGTGTGTCATGGTTAAATCCAATTTTTCTTCTCGCTTAAATTCATAGCTAAAAAAGAAATTCCTTAATGGAAAAGAACGTTTCTCAAATGGTATGTATCCCGTGAATTTTTTCCCTTTCCCAATAAAACAATATTTGTGACTACCCTAGATAAATAACGGTCAGGCATGATACCCCTAATACCATGTAGTGGTAAGACAACACTGTAAAATTAATTCGAGGATAATTGATATGGATGGCTTTAGAATTCCACGTAACATTCCAACATATGTTTGTTATGTAAGTTACCACATAGACTATCTGTCATCTACAGTAGCTAAGTCACTTCATAAACGTTCTTTTCGCTTTATAAAAATTAAATATTGCCCCAAACATGAAATTCCTTTCCAATCATATATCCCAATGTTGCAGAACATCTCCGCTTTTGCACCAGTTTGGAGGAAGAATATGAACTGCACGGTACATCGGTTGATGAACCCCTTTTCAAATAATCGTCGGGATCGGGAAATCTGTGTCCCACTTGACGTCAGACGATTTGTAGATGATCGAATTATTAGAATGCGGTTCATTGTGGACGACAAACTCGTAGTGTGTACCTTCCATCTGGTCTCCACGTCTTCCTGGCTTCTGCATTTTCCCATATTAAACATATAAAGACTTAAAGCATGCACTGAATGCAGTGTGGGTGGAAAGGGTCAGAATCAATTTAGAATACATCGAAGATGTACAAAAATATAGTAAATGCGATGATAAATGACGTACGCATTAAAGACAATCAAACATAATTTTTTCAAGAATGGAATCCTGTGGTAAGCGTCGATGTTGGCTTATGATTGTTCTCGTAAGTTACTCCATTTATGATGAGAACTGGAGGGCATTTTGTCCAAGGGAACGAGTGATCAAAGTTGGAAGACGCAAATAGACAATCTGAAGCATGTGTCGAGATCGGCTTTGGCACGCTGGATGGCTAAGAAGATTTCGGATCGATCGAACCCAGAAGAACAAGGAGTGGAGGTTGCTCTTAAGATTTGCTCAACCTCGGTTGTTGAAAGTTTAATGGTGGGGGCGGCAGAGGTTGCATATAGGACAAACCGTCAGTTTACGACCTTTCCTCAGCGCCAGGAAGGTCATCACCAAATACATTCAATTCATTTGTCTTCTTGCGAAACCCGTGACAATGCTCGATTACGATCGGAAAAGAGCCCCATGCATAAGAGTTTTGGATGAGAGCTACTCTACACCTGCTTTTGAAATAGTTACACGTACGACCTGAATTCTCAAGGTGTTCTTCAAAACTTCTGCGACCTCCTTGACAGAGAAGCCTCTTACTGGATGTGAGCATCGCCAAAGTCGTGAAGTTTTCGATCTGAGATCAATTATCTGATTTGTCATGCTCACGAAAATATATACCTCATGTCTCATATGCATATGTTTATGTGCTCAAAAATCACATACGCATGTAGAAACAGACGAACTCACATACTTGTCTGTCGAAACGTTCTTCTAAGAACCAAAGCTTTTACAATCCGGGCATTGGCTTGTTAAGAGCAATTATTATTGGCTGGGGAAGGGGAGAAGAAAGACAACTCATTTTCTTTTAACGGGTTTCAAGAAGGATATGGAATCATATAGTTAACGTTCTCCTCTCAATCTCCATATCTCTTTGATTTGTGTTATGGATCATTTGAATTTGAGAAATGTCAAGTTAGCTTTTAACAAACTATCCTCATAAATTTTCAATGAAACAAGAATCACCAGCTTTCCAAACGCTGGAATTGCAGCTTTTGTGAAATCTAAGTTATTTGTTCCTATCAAATTATGTGTACAGAAAGTTGAAACCTAAGAAAAATCTTCATAATATAAAGTGAAAGTTTGTACACTTTTTGTACTGAGGCAACTAGAAATATCTTGCAATGGAGTTTCATTCGATCAAATATCACAGATACAACCAAATGCTAAAATTGGCACATACCACACAATCATTCTTGCAAAGGCTGTTAAATACAAGCTCTGTAAAGTTAGTTTGTGTTCATGCAAGTCACTTCATTGCGAACTTGAGAATATGCCCAAACGTAAACTTGAAAGGAGTCATTCAAAAATTCAAACCCCTATTCGAGTTCCTTGTGGAATTGTTCCTTTTCGTCAGAATGCCAACATATACTAATCCAATAAGAGGGAGTACATTGGACAGACTTGTAGGTCTTTCAGACTCTTCGTTTTTTTCCGTGGACATATTCGACACTAAGTGTTAAGCTCCTTTTAATTCTGTCCTTATGAATGACAGATGTCCAAAACTTCTTTCAATACTCTACACCATGAATGGCGACACTACTGTATGATTGTCCACTTTATATATTGCAGAATGAAGTGCGAGAGGCCAAAATGAAATTTAGATCCAGGGTGCTCACATTCTACGAGTTACTGATCTCGTTTCGGAACGAAGGATTGGCTTCAATTTGCTTCTTCAACTCAATCTGCATAATGTTTCTTGTCGATTTCGCAAGGGGAGGCTTCCTATCCCTGCTCTTGTACAACTGCTCATTCTTCCTGGGAAAAGGAGACCCTCCACGTCGAACAGCCGACAAAGTGTTCTTGCGTCGCAACGTAAACCTACAACTATCACTCCATTCGCTCATCGACGAAGAGCGTCACATGACATGGTCCGGTTAGACATCAAAAGAGACTTACTGATCGCGTGCTAGTATTCTCAAGCCTGGAAATGTGATCCGGTGGCACACCTGACAGACATGTCTACGTCTAGCCTTTCACCCTAAGCGACAAGGTGCTACTTTATTTATCTTTTTCTGCCACCAACATGTGGTTTCACAAGAATTTACTTTTCTGTCATCTTTTTGTCAAACTAACCATCAGATATTCCAGGGTTTCGACATGAGTCAACTCAGTCTCCCTCAGACTGAACATTACAGACCTACGTTCTTCGGACGGGGACGGGGACAACAATCCTAACCCGATAAAAGAATTATGAGTCTAGATACAGCATACACTTTGTTTGAAATAAGATGTGTGAGGAGCCTTCAAAGATGGTGACATGATGATACTTGCTTGTTTGTACTGAACTGCAAGTTGAAAACTGAGTTCTTTTCCTCCAAATTTTGCATTAGAAGTAACAAGGTGCGGATTTGGTATTTACTTGTGTTCAGTTCAATATTTCTGAAAAAAACTGCTAGTCTTTCCAAGCTTATCCATATGCTGTCATGTGCTTTGCTCCAACTACATATTCGCAATATGTGTAGAGACTCCATTGGCGACCACAACGCTCACTGTACATAACGATGTGTTTTCATTGGGTGCGGAACCACAGGGTCATCTAGTGGGAAATCCCAGCATATTGTAGTACATGGTCGATCTGCCCCATGCAGAGGATCAACTATCAGAGTGTGTTAACAATTTCTTTTGATCTTGTTCTGGAAATGTCTGGATTAATGTACCACACATCTGCAACAGAGGCCGATTTATACACGAAAGTGTCTTTGCCACTGGATAAGAGGCACTCTGTTATCGGGGCCGATCTAGGTTTTGCAAGGTTGATCAAGTTTAGCTCTTTAGCACAGAAATTTCTGTCAGTTTTGCCTTTGATGACTACGCACCAGAAGAGACTACCCCTGCATGCCTCTCAGAGGGCAGTATCTCTCAAACCTCTCAGAGGGCAGTCTCTCTCCATGATCTAATATCAGTGACGATTTCTTCTCACAGAAAAATCAGACTGTTGAGCTAGTATGGAGTATTTTTTTTCTAAAACATTTCAAGCTTTGCCTCTATCGAAGTTCAGGTACTGCGCTGTCCATTGCAACCTCTTTTGTCAACTCCTCTGGTTCAGACCGGAACTTTGCTTTCCGAATGAATCTTAGGTCCCAGAAGTGGAAACCACATAGTATACACCACAAGCTCTTACGAAGCTGGTCTCCTTCATCTCATTGATATGGATTGATCTCCATCTGATATGTTTTGTCTGCATCTTCGTTGATATTGACCTTGAGCAATTACTGCGTTACGAGAAAGTTTTTCCAGCATCTAGAACGAAGATTTCCGCTGGTTATCATTTTACTGTATTTAACCAGACATTCTCTACATCTAAACTCAAGGCGTGAAGTGTTCTTAAATTTAGCTTCGGACTTGTCGAAATCACATTGAAGAGTACCATCTTCGATGGTATCCTAAACATACTAAGATTCCTCATTTATCTGAATATATAAATTGCCAATATCAGAGGATTTCCTCTCTTCCTCTGTTTATCACTATATTTCAAGTCATCGTATGGACCACCAAGCATGCTGCTAGATCTTCGTTTTTTGTTGAAGTCAGCCTACTTAGAAATGTATCGACTGTTGAAAGCAGGTTTATTCTCTGTATCCCACTCCTTTTCAATGCTGTATCCACGGTCAGCAGGCTACATCTTACTGTGCATTGTGAGTAGCCTTTGGCGTGCTGTAGAACAATTAAAAGTATTGAGATCTACATAGCACCGTGCAGGAAGGTTCTTTCTGTATGACAATTCAATAGAGTCTTGCCTTCTATGAAACGGGTCGATTGTTCTTCAAGACGACCATGTTTGATAGTGTATCATAGTTTATACCTTGGACCGTGGGAGAGGATGCATAGGAATGCATATCGGTAACAGAACTAGTTTCAAAATTCCCCCGTATGTAGTTCTGCTCTGTGCTGGCAAGTGTTTTCACTGTCACGTGGCAGAGGATGCATAGGAATGCACATCGGTAACAGAACTTGTTTCAAATTCCCCCGTATGTTGTTCTGCTCGGTGCTGGCAAGTATTTTCTTTGTCACGTACCAACGTGGGATTGAGAGAAGTGTAAATTTTACAGAATGACCGGATAGAGGCTGACATGCAAGTAGTCAATAAAATAACTTATATATCATACCATACCATATTGTAAACAGTTCACAAGAAACGCCATTTGATAACTCTGTTGAGTTCTGCAAAATATATCCATCTGCTCGCGAATGTGCAATTTCTTATATAGGTTTGGTGAAGAAATCCGTGCCAAGAATGAGGATTCTCCACGTTGGACCTAGAAGGCCTGGGTAAAATGAACAGCTGAAGTGAGTTCACAGTGATACGAATACTGCTTACGATTGTTTGGAGAATTTGTTCTTGCCAATATTCTGAATTCCCTTACGGAATTCTCTTGACGCAATTTTTTTCTAGATTCACTGTGGGGACATGGATTCTCCTGTCAACAATCCACTTACATTTTGATCTGATTGAAGTGTACGATCTTCTTCCTCGTTTCCTCCCTTTGCTGAAGATTCTCTTGCAGGAGATCATTTTGCTTTTTGACTTCTGATGATGAGTTCAGCATATTTGTTGCAGCCCCCGTTCAGTAACATTTCTTTCATGCATCTGAAGTCCCGAGCTAACCTAAGCAGATAACCGGCTCTGAGTAAGAATAAGAGTTTGAAATACTTGGCACATCTAGTAAGACTGAGCCAATGAACTGGAAAGCAGTTTATATAACGATCTTTCGTCAAAATTTGTTCTCGACCGAACAGAATCTCCGAATTCATTAGTGAAGCTTGTTTTGTTATACTGGAAGAACACCAAGTGTGGAATTTCATTTGGAAATTTCTCACTCACTAACTTTGAATTTGATGTATTTCAGTTAAGTCTCAGATCACAGCTACAGCTATTTTTGTAAACTATGTTCTGTTCTGACATATTTACATTGTACGGATGGCTTAAGAGTTCCCAACAGTTTAACGGTTCTAGAAGTACTGAAAGTTGAACACATTGAATGTGACCGGAATATACTATCAAGACTACAAACTATCAAACCAAAGGGATGACTAAAATTAGACACCGATAGTATACATATGAGATATATATCATGCATTATCATCTATATTCAAAATATCAATATCAGTTTTTATACAAAGAATATGAGTACTGAAAAACCCATCACCTTTAGCAACTGCCATCCTATGTTAGGAAGTATCCAGTGCTCTCTATATAGAAGCACAATGTCTGAGATAAGTTACGGATGGTAGAGAAAATTCTACATCATGTTGCTAGAATGATACAATGTCGGGCCAGCCATCAATTACATATCAGCCCTCAATTACATATCATATTTTACATCGATGGTTTCATTTAGCTCCAATTCTGGGTTTTAAGGAGATGACCTCCTTACATTACACTCCAGTTGATAGTGTCACATTTGCCTATATCGAAGAACACGGTTAACAATCTACAAAGATGGGCCACGTGTAGTAGTATAAGTAATCATCATATTTGCAACTAATATTTGGAACGAAGAATGCATACGTCCTAAAGGTATTAAAGATTCATCATATTAGAAAATTTGCCCATAGCATCACATCTGAATGACATTGTGACAAAAAATTATTCGAGAGAAGCTGCAAAACCCAATCTATACGAAAGTACACCCGAATCTCTAAAGATGGAAAGAGTGGACAGTATATTCAGTTTAGTATTCCGGGATAAATGAGGATGGATACAATTTAAACAATCCACTCTTCACATTCCATTTGAGATTAACAAGAACAAATGATTTAATTCTAGAACAAAGAAAGGTATCAATTGATTCAAATTTAATCCAATTGAAGATCCATTTCGATGTCTGATGATGTGTATCCTCAATATATTTTTGGCACCAAAACTCACAATTCCTGCTATTTTGTACGAATGAATCTTCTTGAAGGATTTGTAATATTTAAAGCAAGGATAAAGGGAATTGCTAGGCACACACCCCCCCTTGCTAGGCACACCCCCCCAAAAGAGGGATGACCGCCCGTGACCTTAATAGCACGCTCAGATCGACAGAAGTAGCCGTCTCACTCGCAGAGGCACCATATCAATAAAGATTGAGCCACCGCCGCTGGATCGCGTCTACGCGTCGTTGGAAGAAGCCGAGACGGAGATCTTTGCCTTTGCTCACATGAAGGGGTACAGCTTGAGTCGACTGTATGTGTGTGAGGGCGGCAAGAAGCGCAAAGTATGGCTAGCCTGCGCACAAGCTGGTGACTACCACAACGTCCGTGACTATTTGACGCAGAAATGTTTAGCTTTTGGTGTTTTGGCGCAGAAATGTGCTTTGTGGACGAGTGGATGTATGCACAGGAGGGAGGGGGGGTGTGCCTAGCAAGGGGGGTGTGTGCCTAGCAATTCCCATGATAAATTGGGTTGATATTTTTGCACAACATGTGCAAGAGCTAGATGTAAGAGTGAGAAACAAGAAAAATGCCATCATCTAAATTTTGTCTTGTTTGAGACATATGTGTGCATATATAAATTGAATGACAACAAGAGAAACACAATTTAAAAACAAATTACATACTATGGAATGAATTGTATATGAATAGGAATACATAGTAATTTTCCTATGCAAAATTTAGCACAATCAAGGTTAAGATCAAAACTCAATATGATCCAGATCGTTGATGAAGTATGGGGTACAAGCTTAATGAGTTTACAATTTGGAAGAAAATCTACTCAATATCATAGAATAGAATGAATCAAAATCTAATCAGATAAAACAAAGATCACTTCATAAGATGTTGGACGATGATGTTCAACCCATGAGAAATAAACTTCAACTGTCTTTCTTGTTTGAAGTTGATTCAGAGTTTTTTTGTTGCACAAGAAACTAATGAATCTCATAAAAAGATCCGCGTTTTAAAAATTATCATTTGATAATAGTTTACTTACATATAACTCAAACGGCTCAGACTATTGTTGATAATGTTCTTTGAAATTAGATAAACTAACATATTGTATTTTAGAAATGAGAATATTTGAACTTTGCTTATGTAATATATACTAGATTGCACTCGTATTGACTACTCGTTAAAATAGCTTCAATCGTTGAAAAAAATCCAAAACTTGCTTAAAGAAGCAATGAATTACTACGTAGCTAATGTTGCATAACTCAAAGGTTGACATGAATTAAGTTTGAACTTGCAAGGTTCAAGCATATTATGATTGAAAAATATACATTTTGAAACCAGCAGATTTTTTTGAAATCTGTTCATAAATACCTTATCTATTAGCAAAAATGTACTTATGGAATATATCAACTGTTTAATTTTTCAATTTCAAGTTGCCAAATGAATATAGTTGATCAGATGTTGAAAATAAATTATAAGACTTGGACTGGATATGCCAAGCTTATGAATGACTTATGTCAACATATGCATTAGTATTATATCAATACACTTTCAAATTTGTGTGTGAGTTGCTTGAATGATTGCAAGTTGTGAAAATGGAAGTTGATGCCTTAACAGCAAGAGCAATAAAATTACTTATTTCTGTACCAAATTTCTGTTTTGGACTAATGCAACAAAATTAATATATCTAACCTAAGATTCATGAATAAAATATATAAATAAAATAAATGTAGCTTTAAAATTAATTTTTCAGGCTCCAAAGTGTTCACATATTAAATATAACATGTCAATAATAAAATGCAATTAAAGTTATTTCTATCTTTAAATCAAGATTTTCATAATTTTCGGAAGTTTTATTAACCAATTTTAGATAACACTTTTTACAATATTTTTGAAATTTGATGCATTGATGTTTTTTGAAGTTTGATGATAAAATAACGTAGTAAAAAATTATATGACCTCAACTTAGAATAAGAATGTTTAAAGATAAGATGTTTTGTGCCAAAATCAATTTTCAATATAAAAATACGTTCAACAATTCCTCAAATAATTTTTGAGGCATTTTTTTCAATTCAATTGCAACTGAATAACAATCATATATCAGTACAGCACAATGTTTTGACTGTCATTTTGTCTTCTTTATTCTTGTAAATTTGATTATAGTTCAATTTATTGAAATCAGATTTGTCCGAATTTTTATATTATTTACTATGAAATTGAAGCTTAAATTTTTTGGAATTTTCAAGAATTTAATAATTTTTTTAAATATTGAAAAAAAAGTAAGATAGAAATAACCATAACCTATCCATATTAAAAATAGGCAACATTTTCTTGTGCTTTAAAAATATTTCAAATTCAAAATTTGACTCAATTATTCAGTTATTAACTATGAATATTAATTCAAATAAAGAAAGTTTCTTAATTGTAATAAAATTTATTATCAGAATCTAATTCAATTTAAAATATAAAATAAAAGAAAAATTAAAATCCACATGCTTGGTCAGTGATTACAATGTTCTATTTGTGACATAAATATAAAAAATATACCTTTACATACTTCCACATAATATTTTTTTAAAAAAGATGTATATACAATCATAAATAAAAAAAGAAAAAGGATAAATTAATTTAACTTTTAAAATATATACAATGTATTATACCATTTCACATTTGGCCAAAAAAACTTTGATATTATGCTATATGGAGTCAAAGGATTTATGATTAATAATTATTTATAAAATTCAATCATTTGTGAAAATAGTATCATCAAACTGATTAAAATTTGTTGAAAATAAAACCTTGTAAAAAATATGGTTGAATGTACAATATAGTAATCAAAGATAAGATATGTCACCTTAGTTTTATTAAAAAGGTGAAAAAAATTAGTCACAAAAAATTTTCTCCATTTTTTAATTGAAATTTACTATTATTATTTATATATTCAATACAAGAAATAATTTTATGATTTTTAATCATATAATTTTAAATTTTTATTTTTATTTTTATTTTAATGAAAATTTGTGTTTTTTCAAATTTTTTCAAGAAATAAACATATGCAGAAATAAATGTCTTGGTTTTCTGTTCATATAGTGGAAGCACAATATATTTGTTGAGTTTTTTGTAAATTTTTTTAACTTATTCATTGATAAGATTCTTCATGTTTACTATTCATACAAGTTTTAAACTTAAAATTCAAAGTTTTTTGAATTATTTACTTCTTTGATTTTTTAATTTTGATCAAATCACTGTCAATTAATTTTAGCCCTTGAGTTTTCAACGCTTATAGAAAATTATATTAATTTGAAATTTTAGAAATTTTGTAATAATTTTATCTTACTCAATTTACTATATAAATATAAATAAAATTAGTCACAGTCTTATTTCAATGACTATACAATTATTGTATGTTTTAAAGGTTGAGGTTCAAAACCTACGCATATAAATGTCTTTCCAAAGTCAAGTGACGCTTTTAGCTTTTGTCTGGTCATCCTTGCAAGTAAAGTATACCCTGCTTTTGCTGTTGACAAAACCGGTCGTGTACGCTAACGCCTTGTTTTCACTGGAACAACAATCCTAAGCGCTATAGAAACCCACAAGCTACACAGCCATTCGACCCCGGCTAAATTTATCACTCGAAAAATGAATTTAACTATCTATTTAGAGAATGTGTAATTTTTTATATTAAAGTACCAGATTTATTTTAACTATGAATTTTGAATTATCCTGAAATAAAATAAAGTTTCAAATTTTTTGAAATAAAAGAAAAATTTCAAATGTAAAGATGTTTTATAATGTTTTGGATATAGTATTGATTTAAAATATTCATTGATACAATTTTATTTCAATTTTGCTATAAATATTTTCAAAATTTTTTAAAATTATATGTATATATATATATATATATATCTTCTGATGATAATACATTTACCAAATTATAATTATTGATATAATAATGATTTTCGACACATATTATAATTGTTCATTTGACTAATATATGAAGATAGAAAGAAAAAAAATTTATATCACACTCACCATAGTGAGAAATTTGTATTATATAATTTATAAAATGTCATTGTTAGTTCATTCTCTTTTCCAAAAATATTTTTATTTGTTAAATTTGACCCAATCCAAAAGACAACAAAATTATCACTAAAAGAAAATAATAAGTTAAAATTGTACCTAACAAATATTTAGGTACATATTTTTAATTTTTAAAATATTGTTTTATTAAAGCAAAGATGCTTTCATAAGACATTAAATCTGATTTTTGCAAGCATGCTTTTTTCAATTTTCTCTAATATATTATATAAAGTTGAACTTCAAATCATTTTAAATCTAAAATATAGACAATTCAATCAAAATTTCAAACACGTTGGAATTTCATTTTTTCCTTGTCTTTTTCATCTTAGAATTTTTTTGAACGATGTAAGTAAATTTGAAAGACTACTATATCATTTAATGAGATATATATCTGTATCAATATGAAACTTTAGAATTCAAATGAGCAAGAGCAACACCAACTTTACTTTGCAAATTTTTTTAACTGAAGAATAAGAGAGAATGATTATTTGGAAAATGATACACAAACTTGTAAGATGAGAAATATCTTGAATGTTGCTTCTTAGTTTATTATATTTTTATATTTTTTAAATAGCTACAAGGTAATAATATTTCATCCAAGTAAAAATTTCACTCATTTATTCCGGTTTCATTCATTCCCGTAAAGAATGTTAAATGATAACATGCCATTGTACTAGACCTTCTTATAACTTCTTTACATCCAGGTTGAGATGTCAGCATACCAATGAGAACATTGAAGCTTCAAGTTTGACTTGTCACTTAGTCAAACTTGAATTTAATATAACATATATTATTTTTAGATCTAATCAATATAATCAAAATTTACATGTATTCAAAGTTTTCTTGGATGACAAGTCCGATTATTTGAAAAAAAGCTAGAATAACACAATTCATCCACAAATGTAGTTCTTTTTAAGAATATTTATGTGATGAAAGATATTTTTTAATAATAAATTTATAATAAATACATCTATAAAATTCAGGACTTTACAATTATATGACAGTTACATGTAAATCGAAAGACACAAGCACAAGTACACAAGAGACACAACATATAACATGGTTCAACTTTCATAAGGCTACGTCCACGGTTGAAACACGTGAGAAAGTTTATTGATAACTGAAAGAAACCACCGTACAAAATAAAAGTCTTGGGATATATATACCCAACAACTACGACCAACCTAGCTATAGACACCTAGAACCTAAGGTTAATACTTAATCAAATTTAACCTCAACAATCTCTCTTTTAAGTTTTGTTAAGAAAATAATAAACTGTGCAACCTATATTTTTATTCAGCTAGAAGTCACGTACGGAAATCTAACACAAGGTCTACCTTTACACAAGAGTTAACTAGATTTAAATCATATTCATAACAGTATTAAGTAATAACATAAAGAGTTAACTAGAAAACCTGCTAGCAGAGAGATCAAAGATCTTGTAACCTATATAATTATTCCATGAAAAGTTCTAGAGTGAAATCTAATACAAGGCTACTTTTTACACGAGTATTAACTATAATTAATTTGTAGTCATCACACGATACAGTAAATATATAAAGAGATAACTAAAGTTACTATGCTAGCAAACTTTACATGTGTTTCCCATGCAAAACTTGCATGATAGCACAATGTTGCATAAAACTCTCTGAAGGTTATATTTTGATCAAAGCATCAGCTGGATTGAATCTATCGTTTATCTTGATAAGCTCAATTATTTTATCATACACTACTTGTCTGATAAAGTAATACTAGATGTTGATGTGCTTCACTATGTTACCATGACATGGTTTGCAACCAAATGTAAAGCACTTTGACTATCACAATGAAGATTGATCACACCTTGTGTTAATTTCATCTTCATGATAAATCATCTTCATCTTCAAACCAAATTTTTTTTTTTGCCCTTTTGCTGTTACCACATACTCAACTTTTGTTGTTGACTGAGCTACGCATTTTTGCAAGATAGATCTTCAACTAATGCTTCTACTGTTATGTAAACACATATCCAATTGTATATCTCTTTTTGTCTAGATCTTGTCTGTAATTAGCATCAACGTAGCAAAAGAAAGATTAGACATTGTCTTATAAACCATCAAATAGTAGTTCATAATTCACAGTACTCTTCAAATATCTCATAATCCATTTCATTACTTTTCAATAAACTTTTCTTGGATTTGACATATATATGTTCATCTTGCCCATCGCCAAAACAATATCTGGCCTAGTGCAAACTATCAAATACATGAGGTTGCCTACAGCTTGTTCATAGGGAACCCATAACATTTTTCCTTTCTCCACAACATCGGTATGACATTGAGCTGCAGAGAGTTTGAATGTGTTGCCAAAGGAATCCATAGTCCTTTAGAATCGGTCATGTTGAAACTGTCAAATATACGACAATCATACTTGACATAATTCAATTATAGACTCTTATGTTCAAAATTGCTATGAATATCTATGCCTAATATTTTATTTGACCTCCTCATATCCTTCATCTTAATTGTAAGATTCAGCAAATTTTTGCAATCATCAACATCAGATTAGTTTTTTTTTGTCAAGATGACAATATTGTCAATGTAGAATACTAGAATGATCAGATTGATCATCTCATCATTCATTATTTTTCATGTAGACAAAAGGATCACACACGCTCCATAAAAAATCCTCTACCTTCATGAACTCATAAAATCGCGTGTTCCACTGCCTAGAAGCTTGCTTCAGTTCATACAATGATGTTAACAATCTACAAATCAACCTCTCTTGGCCTTTGACTTCAAAGTCAACCGATTGTCTCATTAAGATTTCCTTCTTTAAATATCCTTAGAGTAAGGCTGTAACCACATCCATCCATAACAATAGTGAATATCGCGATCGGTGCACGTACCAAACAATTGTAGCATACTTTGCTACAAGTGGAAAAACTTTGTTGTAGTTCACACCCTTCTCTTCTGAAACCTCTAGCCATCAACCTAGCTTTAAAGATTCTCGTATCGTCCCATGCTGGATTGTTCTTGAGCTTGTACATCCACTTGGAGTCAATCAGTGTCTGATCTCTATGAAGTTCATCCATCTTCCAAGTCTTGTTGTCAATCAGCGACTGCATTTCCAGCTTCATATGAGCATTTCATTTAAGCTTGTTGATCAAAGCTTGAGCTTGCCATAATGAAAAAGTTTCAACTTCTTTCAAGATCAACGCCATACCATGCACATCCTCTATATCAAGGTCACGATCTTTGAGAATGAATGAGTTGAACCGGTGCTCCTTCTTGTGATAGATCATTAGTGATATAATGATCAAACTCCCTCACAACAACATTAGTGAATGGAGATTTTTCCTTGTCACTACCGAGAGCCTTTGAATTCTTCCACTCTTTCAATAAGCTTGGCTCATTAATAAAAACATCCATATCGACAATCAACTTACAAGGCTATTGGATCGTATAACCTATAACCTTTCACTCTACTAGCAAATCCAAGAAAACAATATTTCTTGGACAGATGATTTATCTTAGTCTTGTGCTATTTTGATGTGGGATTATAAGCAGTACGATCAAAGATTCTCAAACGTTTGTAATCCCCCATCCGTTTATGATTCAGTTCAAACAATGTTGAAAAAATGATTGCATTAGAATCAAAAAAGCTTATTAAGTAAACTGCGGTGTTTACAACCTTGTTCCAAAATTCTCATGGTAAACTTGATTCGCTCAACACACTTTGCACTGTCATGGGGTTTATTAGAGAGTAGAGGCATCAATGTAGTTAATATTTTGTGTGAGTATAGGTTAGAGAGAAAAATTATTAATAGTGTGGAAGCTATGTCTGATTACAATAACTAGAGTTGAGTGTAGTAGGTACTTCCAAGTTGTACTACAAAATTTTACTACATGTTGACTAGAGTTGAATGTACTACATAGTTTCAAGTTGTATTACAAACTTGAGTTTAGTATGAAGTTTATAACTAGAGTTGTATTACTCACATGCTATGTTTTACTTTTGAAATTTTTCTTCAAAAGCTATATAGTAAAGAGTGGGCGGCTCATTTTGCTCAATTTTAACTTTGCGTTTCTATAGGTTGAGGATTTGAGGATTTCCGTGTATATTTTAGTATTGTGTGTGTTTTGCAATTTCTTTGTTTTTTAGGTGATTTGACATTGAATATTGCGGTATTAGATGGAGCCGATGGAAGTATTTAGTAGGGGAAGGTGCTTTTCTTTCAAACAACGTCCATTTGAGAGAAAAGTGGTCTTAGGGAGAGAAATACATCTTTTCAAAACAATATCAAAAATTTTATTGTAGAACAGAAGATAAGCTATTTTTCAAAAAAAATTTCAAGTTTATATTTTATGTAGATAGAAAGTTGTGAGTGTTGGAACTTAAGAGTATATTCACAAGTACCAAAAGTTTACTCTCAGACAAATTTATACAGAGTAAATTACTTTTTCTTTAATTCAATTTTTTGTTCACAAATTTTAATGAGTGTGAATTGGAATATAAGCTATTTTTCAATACAAATTTCACTGAAAGATCATGTCAATAGTGAAAGTTATGTTGTTTTGAAGTTCACAGGTTACAAAACAAGGAAAAGAAATCAAAAAT
This sequence comes from Marchantia polymorpha subsp. ruderalis, assembly GCA_037833965.1. Lineage (NCBI taxonomy): Eukaryota > Viridiplantae > Streptophyta > Marchantiopsida > Marchantiales > Marchantiaceae > Marchantia > Marchantia polymorpha. The sequence continues at coordinate 5,767,072 of AP031357.1, forward strand.
TGAATTTCTTTATTTGCAGTTTTTTTCATGTAGAGAGCGTTTTTTCCGGAAAGATTGTTTGAGTGTTTTTCACCTCATGGAATTGCCATATTAGTGTGATGGATCTTTGTTGCTAGAAGTCATATGCCTAATGCCTTCTTGAGCAGCTCTTTTCTCCCATACAACACCTTCTTTAACACTATGAGGTTGAGTCTTTCAGAAACAATGTTTTGTTGTGGAGTATAAACCGTCATAAAATGACAAGTATGCCTCTCCTCTATACAATACCTCTAAAATTACTCCAAAGTATTCCTGCCGCCATTATTTGATCTCAAATATTTCACCCTCTGTCTAATCTAAGTTTCAACTTGTATGCACCAAGTTTTGAAGGTGAAAAACACCTAAGACTTGTGAGTAAGAAAATATACTCGCACAAACTTGGAGTAATCATATATAAAAGATATATAGTAGGTATCCATAAAGGCAACAAGAGATGAACTCCACACGTCATTATGTACATACTCCACTATCGTTGTGGAACTATGAGTCATAAAACCAAAAGCTCGCCTATGTTGTTTTGCCTTTGATACAATGTTCACAAAAAGTCAATGCAACTTTAGCCAAACCTGGTAACACATTTTTGTCATCAAGAAGAGACATGTACTGGTCACTCATATCACTCATCGTCTAGTCTGGAATGCCATACATGAGACATCTCAATGCGAGAGTTGATAAAATTAACTTCTCTACAAATAGTTGTGAACTCTAATATGTACAGATTGTTGTGCTTGTATTACCGAAGGATAATCTTCTTATCATGGGATCTAACATATAACATGTACTGCCTAGAGCTTCACTCTAAGACATGTGAATCTAACACTACAAGAGAGATAAAGTTCTTTATCATGTTAGGTATAAACCTAACCTAGATTAACATATGTTTGATCCCATAAAACATGCAAATCTTTATAAAGCCAACAACCTCAATTTTACAGGGTTGGTCACACCGCATAATAACTAAACTATTTGATCATGAAAATATACAAAACAACTGTCTAATGAAAAAAATATGATGGGAACAAGCACTATGGGAAATCCATACATCATCAACCACTTTTGAACTATAAAGGTCATATCTCTAGCATCATAGACCGCTGGCAAACATGTACTCCTCCTTGTGATGAAAATGCTCCGCAATGTTCGCCACTGGAGGGCAGTTTGTACCTCTGACTATCATCCGACAGTCTTTTCTAATGTGATCTTTCTTGTCAGATTTCCAACATATCAAATTTCTCCTGTCAAAAAACTGAGCCCCAGATTGAGCTCTCTTCCACTCAAAGAATCTGAATCTGAAACTCTTAAATCATTACGTCACAAATTTTTGGTATACTTTGGATGTGATTGACCTTGGGTCACAATAAATGCGATACGTGAAGTGAGTGAGCAAGAGAATGACAGTGTCTCTTGGTCTACCTCGTCCGCCAGGAGAGCACTTACAAGCTCATTGTAAGTTATAGCCTTGTTATCTAGATGAGGTAAAATTTTTTATAGCGTTTGGTAGCAGGGAGTCAAGAAGTGGAGAAGATGCATAGCTTTCTTCTTATCCAGAAGCTATTATCCCATACTCTGGAGATCTACCAACAAATCATCGTATGCGTGAATGTGATACTAAATCCTTGTTCTATGTTTCATCTTGAAATTTAACAACTTCATTTAGGTTTTCATCACGTGTGACAGTTACTTTTGATGAAACCATCATTGAAGGACACCAAAAACTTGTGTGACTTCGGCATAAATCTCAAGTTGCTTCATAATCAAAGGATTTAGATGTCCCATAACAATGTAAACTCCATGCACTTGTAAATCCCTCTAATCAATGATGCTAATGTGCATAGGCTTTTTTTTGGACACATTAGCAAAACCCATACACATCAACTTGACTTTTACTTGCTTTTTCCAAAGCCGTTAATCACCTCGGCCATCAAGGGGTAGTATGTTGTACCCTGATACTCCAACTTGTTTTGATGCTATCTTCGATCAACAAAAACGAGATACAATAGCTGCTTCTGCGTTGATTTTGTACTTCGGAGTCATCTTCAGCTATTGAAAATAGTCTAGATGCTCTAGTCGCGTCAAGAGCTTTCAAACGATACCCAATTTGCCTATATTCTCATGAAGATTCATAGACAAAATATGTACAAGCAAAATATTTGCTTGGACAGACAGAATCTGACGGACAAAATCTTTCAAATAGATACTTCTTGACGGATGAAATCTTCAAACGAAATATGTGAAACAGTCCTACTTGAACTGCCGGAGATGCTCATTGCGTCTACCCGTGTGGTGGTGAGCCACCGGTGAAGCTCAAATTTATGTACTTTTTTTCATGGTTGCAAGATCAACTAGCACCGCCTTTCATTCCTTGTTTCTTCCATAGACGGTGTAAACTCATGATGCATCTAGATGGAAAGGAAAACGTCTTCTTCGTTCATAGCAACTACAACACCTGAATTAGCACAGATGACTTGACTTACTTACTTCCTCTTTTTACTTCCCTCAACTTTGTTTCACTTCAAATTTTCACAAGATTCTATTAAATTTCTCGACATAAAGCATTCACAAAATCGACTTGGTCTATCTAGAGCTCATGCTAGTGACTTACTTCTTATAAAATTTGATCACTTTGTCTACTCCAACTGGTTTCTTGTCACCATTGTCGAATTGTCAACTCTGACAATTTTCTGACACTAATTTTAAGAAATCAGTAAAAAAATTGTCACAAACAAAACATTTGTCAACAACAAAACAACTCGTCTTCAAGAGACCTCCCACACACACGGTGCCAAATTATTAAGTGACAAACCCCAAATCAAAACAACGCTTTGACACCAATTTCTTACATGTAAACCCAAAAACCAAAAGACACAAGCAGAAGTAGACGAGAGACACAACATATAATGTGTTTCATCCTTCAGAGGACTACGTCAACGGCTGGAACACGCGAGAGAGTTTACTGATTACTGAAAGCAATCACCGTACATAGTAGAAGCCTTGGGGTATATGTATCCAACACCGGCAACCAACGTAACTATAGATAGCTAGAATCTGATATTACTCTTTAATTGAAGTTAAACTCAACAATAACTAAGTAATCACGCCTAAAAAAAGTACTAATTTTTTTAAGTATGTTGATGTCAACAAACACATTCAGTATCTACTCAATAACCATATAGATTGTTTCCGAATCATTTTATATCAAAGCACTCAATCTTTAATCATCAAGCATATAGAAATTTACATATTATAAGGTGTACATAGGCAAACAAATGTTTCATCTCACAACGAAACACAAGCAGATAATAGACCGTAAGAATAACATAATTTATCATTATGGCTTACATTCACAAAAATACTCCACACCTTGTTAATAAAAAATCTTAAAAAAATCTTTGAAAACTTTGATGATCTATAAATGATAGTTTCTATAATATAATAACTCTAATTACAACTAGAATATAATATTGAAATATCCAAAATTTGAAGTAAAAATTTATTTCACTTCAAATAAAAATATATATATCATGTTATTTTTTCCTTTTGAATAAAAGTTTACTAAATTTTTATAATAATATTTTATTAAATACTTAAGTTTTAAGTATTTAAAAGATGTTCAAAATCTTTTAGAATCTTTTGTAAGATGCAATATTTTTGTTGCACATAAGTTTGAATTTTTTTAAATATCAAAGTTTCACTTGCTAGTATTCCAGCTAGATAAATGATTTTAAAAATAAATATCTTTTTCATTGAATCAAATATTTTTTTACACATAGATGAGATTATAATGTGATAAAGTGTTGACATTGATATATTTTTTTGTTTGAAAGTATAAAAAAAATTTAAATAGATTAGCAAAATGAATAACTTTAACAATGATTAAGTCTTTTTTTGAGTCATTATTTATAAACCTGCAATCCTATACAATAAAGCAAGTAAGAAGATGTTTTTATAAATACCTTATTCAATATTTTCAGAGAATTCACTATCAGATCATTTTTGTAAGATATTTTTTGAAATACAAATAAATAGTTTTCACATTACATTGCTCACATCACTTTATACATTGTATTTGTTGTTTGAAAGATAATCATGAGACTCAAGTATATGAATAATTTAAATTCTTTCCCGTCACAAATTCTTTTGGGTCCAAGTTTTGAATTTGATCTTTTGAACTTTTATTGCCAACATAATAAGTAATTTTTGTCCTTCGGAAGTTTGAGTATTTTGCTCACCTAGCATAAATATTTAAGAACAAAATTTTGAATAATAATCTTGATCACAATCTTGTTGAATGGTGCTATTTATTATTTTATTTGACTTATTTTATAAAAAGTGCGGATCTTTTAGTCATATCATTCTAGATATAAAAAACATATGGAAAATCATGTATAAATTTATTTGAAGCCAACTCTTGACTTCTTATCTTTTCATTAAAGTAACAACTCAAAATTTTTAAAAAAATTAAAAAAATATTCATATTTTTTAAATTAATATTATGATATTCTTATTTTTAAATAGTTATTATCGCTTTATGGAGAGTAGGATTCTCAGAGACTATAGGAATCATCATTTGAATATTAAATGATCCAAATAATATAGTTTGATTTGCTAAAGTCAAATTTTAAAGCTTTGATATAAAATTCTTTTGTCATAAATTTTATTTTATTTTTTGTAAATATCATATATCATCATTCAAAATTTCAGCATGTACGAGATTATCATGTAATCATCAATTTTGATAATTTTTTTTGAATAAAAAATTTCAAAATTTCATCAAATTCATGATTGTAACAATTGCGTTAGTGAGGCCAAAAGTTATCAAAAGATACTCAAAGTAATCATGGTGGGTACAAAAATCATATAAACGAATATTTTTATTAAGATTGGATTTTAATTTTAATTTTTTGACATTTTATTTGATGAAATATTAAATTTCTTTATGTTGATCACACAATTTTTTTAAAAAATTATTGAAAATTTTTAATCATTTTCTGATCTAATCTACAATATTCAATGCATGAAGACTTGTTATTATTTTTTTCTTTGACAAATAAAATTGATGTTTTGATAACTAAATGATTGATTGAATATTTTGTTCTCAAAAGATTTTCATTTAAACTTTGCATTTTTCTAACTCGCATGGAACTAAATCATCTGTAGCATTGTTGTTTGATGTACTTTTAGATATTATCTTAACTTTCTGATTCACATATAAAACACATATAAAAATATCATTCTACTATGTTCAAGAAATTTAAAATGTAAACGGTTGTTTATTGGACAAAAATATCATTTAATCATATATAAAAAATGATGTATGGTGTTTAATTAAAAAAATTATACATCATATCTAAATAATAATTTTCTATCAAAAATCAACATGCGAGTTTTCTTTTTTGACATATTATCATATCTCAAAAAAATTTAATCATTATTTTTAAATATAGTTATTTATTGCTTCATCAATGAAATTTATAAATAGAATCTACGTTTAATTTAATAATTTATTTTACATTCTAAATTTCTATTTAACTATCAATAAATATATGCTTCATAATAGTATTTTTGTTGATTCAATTTGTTCGTGTAATAAATTCATTTCTTCATTCATGTTTTTCATTAAGATCAATCATAATCTTATTGCAAAATTTTGTAATATTTTTTTTGTTATTTTCAAGTATAAAACTCTTAAGTTATTTAAAACTAAAATAAAAATATTTCAAGATGAAGATAAAGTTGCATCATAATTTTCTATCTATAACATTCACGTTAGCAATCTGTGAGTTTGTTATATTTATTTTCATATCATCAATTTATTAAGATTGTAATGGAAGATAAAATTAAATCTTCTTTTATACTTGTTGAGATAATCTGTATAGAAATATTATATTTTATTCTAGATAACTTTCATCTTGAAAATGTGTGTTTCATATTTAAGTGAACAACTTTTTTTTCTTTTAATGTTACTATGATATTATAGCTACTTTGTTTGTTATGTGGATGTGAATTATTCCTCATGAAATAGCAACAAAATGTTAATGAAGTTTGCTAGTTGAGAGTATAAAGAGTTTGATAAAACTCATTGATCTGCATTTGAAGAAAAGAGAGTTATTTACTTGATGTGACTCCATCGGAACCTAAATTGCTTGATGGAACTCATCAAGTTTTGTTGTACCCGATGAAGTCCAACCGAAAGCACATTGTCGCGAGATTCCAAAACTTGTTCATATACACATATGTGGCAAGCTTTCTATAGCATTCTTGATTGTTGAAGTTCCCTCCTAATCAACGCAATTGACAATGTAGTGCGCGTTCTGATAAACCATGTGGGTTTGAAGTGCCGACGAGGACGAATCCCTGAGAAGATTTTAATGTCATTCTTGAAAGCGCGTGTAACCATATTTGATTAGTTAGAACTATAGTAAAGTTTGCTCTATATGTTGATATATATACTTTAGTGTGCACTAGTCATAGTTTAATGTGTACTAGTCATAGACAATGTTAGTTGATAGCATCACGTCTGTGATCCGTGTGCTTGTTAAGTAAAATCAGGGAGAGTAGAACCATTGTTGGTATCTCTCATCTTCAGAGTTTATGTTTCCATCTTCAAGTGAACTTCTCTCTAAACCCTAGTGTTACAATGGTATTAGAGCAACCTTGCTCTTTCCTTTAGTGTGGATTACCTCTCATGGAATAGCAAAAAAGTGATGATAGAGTGCAGTTTTGAGAGTTTATAGAGGTTGGCAGAGCTCATTGATCTACATGAAGAGAGAGGTGGAAAGGAGAAAATTGTGGTTTTGCAGATATGGACGGGCTTGATAGGAATCCAGTAACGTAGTGGCCAAGTCTTAATCTATTCGATATTCATCTTCGTTGCATGGAGAAATATCATTATTGGATGTACCTTGTGACTTGTTGGGATGCAGATTTTATGATCAGAGTGATGAAGTCGAGAGCGACACTGGTTCTTCCAATTGTTAGTTATTGAGAGAGTTGGAATTGTATCATATACATTCTATACTGAATGTTTCATGGATTTGGATTCATAGATCGCGACCCACCCGTTCCGGTTTGGTTCAACACTTATGTAAAGATTAGAATAGTTTACCAAAAAAAGAGATTGTGGAGAGTTTTTCTTGTGAGGAATTATGATGAATAATACTATAGAGTTGTGATAGAATCACCTATTCTTTTTGTGGCTTCTTTTTTGAGAGTTCACATAGTGATTATATTCACTTTGTATTAGAGTGAGTGTAGTAAGAAAGCATGGAAACATTAATCGATATGGGTGAGGTTCTAAATGCAATCATGACGTATATGAAAGAATTGAGAAGAGCGATAGTAGATGAACATACCAAGCAGCAAGTTATGAAATATGAAATCTTTGCATTGAAGACTGAGAAAGAAAGTGTTGGAGAGATGGAAGTTGAACTTCAAGTTTAAGCTTCCCAAGTTCAGCCAGAATCAACTCATATTGATGCAACAAAATCAACAGTAGACGTCTTCAAGAGATTGAAGATCAAGTAAATCTTTTGCTTCGAATAGGGAAATCTTGTAAGGTGGAAGCTTACAAAGGAAGTAAAGCAATGGAAATGTTAGAAGATGGATAATGAGGATGAATATTCATTTATCCTATTTTCATGTTTCTCATTACATTGCAAGAATGTTTATGAGATCTTATATTACATACAAAGCTCACATGGTACACAACATGGAAGAAATTGCTTTCAGAACAAGGTGCTGCCATTTCGTGGAGTGGAATTTAGGAAGTACTTTTGCAAAATTTTCAAGTGGTGTACTCTCTTCAAATTACAAGAATGAAATTGTGGAATTTGAAGCAGAAAAGAGTTATCCATAAATACATTGAAAAATTTTGTGATCTTCAAGTATCTATCATGGGTATGAGTGGAGCAAAAACCTTGGACGTGTTCAAACGAGGCTTGAATGATCAAATTCAAAGTGAGGTGATGGTAAACAATCCATCTACAGTGAATGAAGCAATCACAATTGCTCAACAAATTTTGGGTGCTTTTGGTGTCAAACATAGTGAACCAATAAGCAATTTTTGAGATCCATCTGGTCCAACATCGATAAAATTGGGAAACCTTTGTCGTAGAGGAGATTTTGCACCAACAAGAGTACCATCGCTAAGATTTGGAGTTGAGATTTGATGACCAAGAATTGAAAATTTTTAAGAAGGTTATGCAAATAATGGAATCATTCGAGAAGGAGCTGGAGTTTTTGACAATCGTCAATGCTATGCATGTGGACAAATGGGTCACATTGCCAAGTTTTGTTGGATTTGATCGGCATCACAAGGAGGACGGCCCATACAAAGATGACAGTTCAACAACATGGAGGGGATAGAGTATGAAGAGGTGAAGGAAGAAGTTTCGAGAAACAAAGATCACTAGTAAACTTGTCTCACTGCCTTATTGGTTCTATAAGGAAAAAAAAATGCAAGATTGAAAGATGGCAATGGTTGGGAGCTCATGAAAGAATTAAGAAGCAAGTTAAATTCATTGTCTCTGATGGTTTGATGGAAGTACAAAAGATGAGAGTTTTATAATTGATCTTGGAGCAAGAGGGAATTTTCTTTCAAGGAGTGTTGCTATGAAGTTATGTTTGATGTTGATAAAGAAGTGAATGAGGAAGTTGAATTGCCAAACGGGCAAACTGAAGTGATTGATACACTATCACGGAGTGTAGAATTATCCATAGGTACCAGGATAGCATTGAATGGAAAATAATTTGTTTAGCTCGATATGATGTCATCCTTAGAATGCCATGGATGAAGTAATATGATTCGGAGAAGAAAAGTGATTACAAGTAGTGGTTGGAAGAGCTATGGAGATAAAATTAGATCTCAGAATAGAAATTTATTACTCTTTGTGATGAGTAAAACATCAATTTCCAGAGATGATGTATGTTTCTTTGTACTTATAAAAGATATTGGGTCCAGAAACAAACTTTACATCTCGGAGTTCTTGAACAACATTTTTATGGAGTATAAAGATATTTTTCTAGATGATATACCTGCAAGATTATCACCAAAAAGGCGAGTAGATCACAAGATTGAAGTGATATTTGGAAGTACACCAAAGCTCCATATAGTTTGGCTCCAAACGAATTGGAAGAATGCAAAGCTCAAGTGGAAGAGATGTTGAGCAACGGATTCTTTCAACCAAGTGTTTCACTTTAAGAAGCTCAAATGCTCTTTGTGAAAAAAAAGTATGAATCCATGAGACTATGCATCGATTATCAGGGGTTAAATCATCAAACGGTGAAAAAAAAAATCCATTATCTCGTATAGATAATTTGTTTGATCAACTTCAAGTAATAAAATACTTCATCAAGCTAAATTTGAGAAGCGACTACAATCACATTTGAATTGCAGATGAAGATATCCACAAGACAACTTTTTGTACTAAGTATGAACCTTTTGAGTATCTAGTGATGCCTTTTGGTCTCACTAATGCATTGGCTAAAGTCATATAATTGAGGAACGATATCTTTCGCCCTTATCTAGATAAATATGTCATTGTTTTTCTTGATGATATATTTGTGTATAACAAAAATTTGAGTGATCATAGAAGTCATATACGAGAATTACTTCAAGTTTTGAGAGACAATCAATTTTATGCCAAAGTTTCAAAATATAATTGGGCAACTTTGAACTAGATTACTTGGGTCATAGAGTTACAACCGCAAGAATCCAAGTGATGAGTGAGAAGATAGATGCCATTCAAAAATGAACAGCACTTTAGGATCAAACTCACTTGAAGAATTTTCTAAGGCTTAGTGGATTCTATCATAGATTTGTGAAAGGTTTTGCTCGCTTAGCTCATGTCTTGAGTTCCATGTTAGTGAAAGGTCAAAAATGAAGATGAGAAACATTTCAAGAGTTAGCTTTCCAAGCATTGAAAGATGCTTTGTTACATGCACTTATTTTCAAGTGATGTGATCCTCACCGTCCTATCAAGTTGTCTACTGACGCATCAGCTACAAGGGTGGATGACATACTTCAACAAGAATGGATGACATCCAATTGATTTCTACTTTTGAAAGTTGGTGGCGGCGAAACAAAATTATCACATGACAGATGGGGAGGAGTTAGACATTCTGTTGGCAACCAAACACTAGAAGCGTTACTTAGATGATAAAACGTTTGTGGTGGACACCGATCATAAATCTTTTGTTTATTTTGAAACTCAGAAAGATCTCTCCAAACGACAAATTTAATGGATAGAGTGACGTCAACGTTTGACGTCAAACATGAAGATTGTGTATGTGGAGTGCAAGAAGTAACTTGCGGATGCTCTCACATGCATGCCTTATTTGCCATCACGCATTGCAAAGTGAAGATTCAAGCAAATTGATGGAGCAAGATGACACATGCCACAAAGGAGTATGAAGAGATCATGATGACATTATAAGCTGGAAGAACAAACAAAGCAAAAGGTTTTGCGTTCTAGAAACAACATATATGTATTCCACAAGATCCAGACTTACGCACAATGATTTTATCAAAAAATCATGATACAGCGATTGCAGGCCATGTGGGAGTGGAAAAGACCTTGGAGAGCATCCAAGGAGTTACTTTTGGCTCAAATTATGGGAGTACGTGGAGGCTTACGTTCCAAGTTGTGTAGCTTGTTAACAATATAATACAAGTAATCAAAAACCAGTTGGTTTATTCCAGCCTTTTTCTATTCTTGAACAACGATGAGAACACGTCACCATGCATCTTGTATGTGAATTACCAAAAACTTCTTTAGGAAATTATTCAGTGGTGGTTTTTGTGTACAAATTGAACAAGATGATTCACATTGGATCAATCACAAAAATAGTGACAACTCCACAACTTGCTCAATTGTACGTAGATGCTGAGACCTCCATCATTGATAGAGATACTCATTATACTAGTTTGTTTTGGAAACTCTTTGTTTAGTTTTTTTGAACCAAACCAACAATGTCAATAGCTTATCATACTTAGATTGATGATCAAATAAAGAGAAGCAATAAAATTATAGAGTATATAGAGTAAATTAGAGGAGCAAAGAGAGTGGTATACTCTTTTGACTCTTGTGGATTTTGCATATAACAATTCTGTAAATGCATACACAAAGGTATCTTCATTTTACCTCTTGTATGATGCTCATCCGATTCTTCCATCAAGTTTGATGAAATTTTTGAAAGTAAAGGAGGTTTCAACTAAGGAAGCCGCAGTCAACGAGTTTGTGGAACATATCCACCGTGGGCATCACCAAGCAAAGCAAAAGTTGTTGATTGCTCAAAAACAGCATGCAAATGCTCATCGTCGGAAGTTAGTTTTTTAAATTAGAGATCAAGTTTTGCTATCTACAACAAATTTGTCTCTTATAAGAACACCAAAGTTTAACCTAGATTTATAAGTCCTTTTGTGATATTGAAATTTGTTGGTGAAGTGTCATACAAGTTGGAGCTTCAGTCACATATGAAAATACATCGTGTATTTCATGTGTCACGAAACAAAAACATGCAAAAACATGTATCAAGACCAAAACAATTCACAAATCAACCATTGTTAACTTTTTTACCATACCTTGATAGCTGATCACGAGGAAGTTGAGGTAGAATAGATACTCAAGAAACGGATTTGAGGCCATACGTGTTCTAGGATTGAGTATTTGGTTTAATAGAAAAGATATCCATCATATGAATCAACTTAGGATTCGGTTGGAAATCTAGCTAATACACCGTTAATAGTTCAAGAATTTGAACAAATGTGCAACAAGAACATTGCGTCTTAAAAGGAGGGAGGTTGTAATCATCTTTAGTTAGTTAGAACTAAAGTAGAGGTTGTTCTAAATGTTGATATAGATACTTTAGCGTGCATTAGTGATAACTGCCACGTCAACGATCCGTGTGATTGTTAGATAAAGATTGAGTGTGTTAGTTGGTAGCACTACGTTAGCGATTCGTGTGCTTGTGAGGGTTATCCACCACGTCATCCATCCACTTGGAGTGGAATGGATGGTGGGAATAAGCTCTTATCTCCTTGTACTTGTTGGTGAGAGTTATATAAGGGAGAGTAGAACCATTGTTAGTATCTCTCATCTTCAGAGTTTATGTTTCCATCTTCAAGTGAACTTCTCTCTTAACCCTAGTGTTACAACGTGTAGTATTTATCTAAAACTTCTAATCTGCTCATGAAGATTTGGGAGATTGCGTGACTACTTACTCATTCTCATATTTGATATTAACTTTTTGCTATTCTTCACTATCATCAACTACATGAACTTGACAAACACCACATGTTTATTATATAGTTGATGTTACATGTCGTGGAGTTGATATACTAGCGCATTGATCTTGCATTCACAATGAAGATCAACTTTCTGTATACAAAAATCATAAATGATGTTCGAGTTTGTTGGATTTTGCAAAGTTTAGATCTTGGCTGATATGAACTAGATCCGTTAGATTGCAATTGTTTGGAGCGATCTAGAAAGAATGAAGCAAGAGTGATAATTGCGTATTATAAAACTATTTTTACGTATGTTGTTGCTTGAATATACTCTGAAAGTAACTTGATTGTTTGATCCATAACAAAATGGATATCTACAATTACGATATCTATAAACTACAAGAGACTCGTTAGTACAATCTTCATTAACTAGTACTATAGTAAATTCTTCACTGAGCAATATGGATTTCATTTCATTTAATGATGGTGATACTCTACTTTCTATCAATATGTGATGTACAATGTTGTAATCTTTCAGAAGGTTTTTCAGTATGTAATAAACTACTACCTTGTTGAGTGTAACTATATTAAATTCTTCTAGGAGTTTAACATCGTTCTTGACCTATGTAAAATGAAAACCCATTATGACTGCTTCAATTTTTCTCAAGGCAAAAAATTTTATCAAGCAGATGAATTTTACAAAAATCGCTTGTACTACTAGAGTAGACTTGTATCTACTCTTTAGATATGAACAACAAGCATGAGGTTTAGTGTAGTTCTCTACTGTTAAGATATGACCAACGAGCAAGAGGCTCATTGTTGCTTCTTTAGATTTTCATCTCTGAGTTTTTTTGCATTGTTGATCAAAATGTCATTGACTCTAGAATGAAACGCACTCTCATGTAGACTAGCAAAATTGGATGCTAGTAGTATGCAATAATCAAAGAGTGCATGTTGATTTTTAAAATACCATACGCCATAGTTGATTAATACTTCAAATTGGTATGGCTCAAGAAAACATGGATCATTTTTAGATTGAGATTCAATAGTATCATTAATTCTAGTGATTTGAGAAGAAATACTCATAGATACAGTTTCAGCATCATTCCATTAGATATTGTGACCACATTATTACTAGCATCGTCATCTAAAACGGAAGTCTAAGACATGATAGGAGATGAGTGAAAAAACAACTCAAGAATACTAATAAAATAGAAATATTGTCGCATGGAACAATATGGAAATCTTGCGACTCTAATCCTTGACTAGATAAAACATGGAAAATGAAAGAGTTCTATGTCAAATGCTCTCATTCCATGTTGAACAAACTAAGGTATGTTAGAACTCACTGTGTGGAAGTAAAACGTTCAAAATGCTTGATGAAAAACAATACACATATAAAATAATACAAGTAGATTTTTGAGACCTAATCATATGCTATGAGTAAGACCAAAAGTCACAAACTACACCAAAAATCTTCCTTAGTCTAACTATAGCAGAGAGTATAACATCAAACATTAGTTAGGAAGAAATTTTGTAGATATACATTGTTTCGTGACTAGATGAGATATTGTGTCACTATGAGTCCTCAACGATCATCACAAAGATTCATATGAAAACAATTCATTCAGCCACAACACATTGTACTCTAAACGCAATGAAAGTACAAACCGTTCACACATTTAAAGTTATTCAAGCTCACGGATTAGCTGGGACTAATATTCGACAAACTTCTAACCTACTACAAGCAAATCTATTCCAAAATTGATTTGAAACGATCATGTGATATGCTTGAGACTATTTGGAATCAAAGATAGAAGAAAAACATGTGGAATGAGATGATTGTGGTGAATTCATGCTCATCCCCGTGCAATATAGATTTGAAGATCATTGTATCTTGAATAAGAAGTTTGGCATCCGCCGTAAAGGCTCGTCAAACTTCAATAAATTGCCAATGTGATAAATCAACAGCATCAAACATTCATCATTGATTGCAATGGTTGCCGATTGTAACGAACTGTAGACTCCCTCCGACCCCTCTCCTATACTGGTAATTCCTCCTCGTGTTTCACGGCCTTCCTCTAAACACCGAGTTAGAAATCACCTTAGTTCCATATTAGAAGATGGGTATACTGTGCCGTTGGTGGCATCCTATTGGACAAAATAATACGTGATAGATCCCCTTAAGCTCTTTGCGTTTCAATGAAATCCCTTCAAGTAATATTGAGTACAAGAAAAATAATTTTCATTAGATTTTGCATTGCAAAGTATATTTACAAGTTTCACTGCTATATAAAATCCCTTTAAGATCTAACGGTGTAATGAATCTTCATATTATTTTTTCTTGCATAGCTCAGATTTCATACAGGCAAATCACGGTTAACACAAAACGATGATTAGAGGAACATCGGGCAGTGCTATCAAGAAAATAAACATGAGTAACAATGAATGCACAAGTTTGGAGATATGGGTCGAGACCTGGAGTTGGAACTCCGAGGTGAGTTGGTTTAACGAGATGAAAACACGACAAACCATCAAAGAGCGGGAGGAGGTGCGGGACAACACGCAACACGCCTCAAAAAGATTATGCGGGAGCGTGAGGGAAAGGTCAGAAAAAGAGAAGGAAGGGGTGGGAATATATATGTGCGAACGGATTATGAAGGAAGGGACGAAGGATAAGACGCTTGGGGAGACATGCTAATCAAGCCCATTAGCCTCGCAACCAGAAACTGGGACTGGTGGTGATCGGAGAGCGGGAGGAGAACGAGGCCCACCGAACTTGACCGGGGAGGAAGCAGCGGGAGGGAGGAAGGGAGAGAGAGAGAGGCGACGAGGGCGGCGAAGAGCGCAGCAGAGGGCTCCCATTGCGTGTGTGCGTCTGCCTGCTGCGACGGCTCGAGCGAGAGAGAGGGGGAGAGGGAGGGAGGGGCCGTGGCAGGGAGGGGAGGGAGGGAGTTTTCGTCGAGGGGGCCTGGGGAAGTCGCGAGAGTGCAGCTGAACGCGATTTGGACATGCCATCGAGAGGATTGATGAATTAGGGGTTGGGCGCGGGGTGGTGGCTTCGGGGGAGGGCGGGGGAGGGGAGCTATCTGCGCGAGCAGGGTTGGTTCGCGGCGTAGGTTGGCACAAGGGGACGAAGCATGTCAAGTTACAGGGGCAATAGAGGGGGAGGCTATGGAGGAGGACGAGACGGAGGGCCGCCCGGTGATCGAAATTCGAGATATGACGGGGGAGGTGGTGGTGGCGGCAACAGGAATGGTGATCGGGGCTATGGGAATTCGAACGAGCACGGCGGGGGTGGTGGCGGTGGCGGGTATAGGTCGGGAGGTGGTCACGGAGGCGGTGGCAGGAGCGCTGAGAGGGAGCAAGGAGGGTATGGTGGTGGAGGCGGCGGTGGGGGTAACAACGACGACGGGAGGTCTGGGTATGGAGGCGAGGTCGGCGGCGAGGAGCCTCCCCCTGTGAAAGTGAAGCAGTGCGACGATGAGTGTGGCGACACATGTGACAATACAAGAATCTACATATCGGGGTTGCCTCTGGATGTGACTGTGGACGAGCTGAGGGAGCTCTTTGGAGGTATAGGTCAGGTCGCAAGAATAAAACAAAAGCGAGGGTACAAAGATCAATGGCCCTGGAATGTAAAGATCTACACAGACGAAGCCGGAAAGAATAAGGGTGATGCTGTTTTGACCTACGAAGACCCTTCGGCAGCACACTCCGCCGGAAGTTTTTTCAACGACCATTCTTTGAGAGGGAATAAGATCAAGGTAACAATGGCGGAGAAATCCGCTCCACGGGCACCGACAATGTTTGGGCGTGGAGGTGGAGGAGGTGGAGGCGGATTCCGTGGTGGATCTGGGCGCAACAATAATACCGGTGGCCCCGATAGGCGCGATGGTGGTGGTTACCGCTCCCGTCCCTACTGATGTTGGTCAGTAATAATCCCACGAGAAGTGAACTTTTTTGAAGATAGTTGAGGACGGTAGTTTTCGTAAACTGCCTCGGACCTTTGCTTCTTCTGTAATGTGTTCATGCCATGAAGAAACCATACCTTCTGTTCCTTCGACAATCAAAAGATGAATGAAACACTAAATATGTATAGGAATCAGGTGTTTTAGACTCGTAGTGCCCCAGAGTAGGCTTCCTTATTTTTAGGTTTGTGAACTGAAGGAGGCAAAGCAGCTTCCATTACGCACCCCGCTTCCATCAATGGTTTTCCCGTTCTCACGGTTTTATTCCAAATTTTTTTGCGCACCCTGTATTCTGGTTATCATGGAATTCTGCCTCCATCTTATGGATTATGCGAATGACGATCTCTTCTTTCCAATAGATGTTCGTATCTGTTGTCCGTCGGGAGGGTTGCGAAGTAATGGCCTGACAATGTAGGCTTTACCCTAAACCCCAGTTTTTGTACGTATTTTGTTCTTTGGTCAGTTCACGTAGGAGTTTTGGCATGATGCTTCTGTGTACTGGGCAGTAACTGGAAGACGAGGTGATCTGTCACTGAACCTGGCTTACGAGGTGTTCTACACATGAATAGTCCAGAACCGTTTCCCCCCAAATATTAAGTCAGTGTCAGTTACTCGTTGCTTTGTCAGCAGAGTGTCTCCTCAAAGCCGAATTTTTCGCTTGCGAAAATACCAAGCCGTAACGATAACAGGATAGAGTAATATAATATAGAGGTAACTCAACAATCTCCCCCTTAACTCGTGTTAAGGAATCTCAGTAACCTCTCTAACCTATATTATTACTCCGCCGAAAATAGACAGAAACCTAACGCAAGGTCCTCTTCAAACGAGGGTTAACTAACACTAAGCCGTAGCCATAACAGGATAGAGTAATAACATATAGAGGTAACTAACAATCTCCCTGTGCTCACCCTGCAAAGCCTGCATAGTAGCACAGTGTGGCTTGAATCTCTCCACAGTATTAACTATGGTTAACGGAGAGGGAGTTGCATGATGTCTTCAAGGAGTGGCAAACATATTGACAGCTCAAAGTTTGAAGCTGATGAGCTCATCACTCGATGAACGAATTTGTTTTAACGCGTGTTCATGTTTTTCCATCATCTGCCCGTCTGAGTTAAATCTGTCGAAGTGATAGTTTGCTTTGTGGAGGAAAGGTTTTGTGCATATATGTATATGGCTCGAAGCTTTGAGTTCCACAAGCTACTAATATACATTCCGTTCCAATGCTTTACATGGTGCTTAGGCTGTGTTTCGGTTTCAAACTCGGACGTGACAGAGTGATTACTCAAAGAAGGTGCTCAATGATGGTGCTTCTATTTCTGTGTTCTGTCCATTTCAGGGTTCGTTAGTTGACTTTTTGCTAACGACTTGCTGTATATTTTGCTTTGACAATAGTCAGTTCAAGCTGCGAATGCCCTTTTTCAGTCCGCTTTGTAATCTCCTTGGAAGTAGTAGAGTAGGGTATCCAACACCCGCCACCTTTGGCTTGACTTTTTTATGGCTAGATTATGAAGCTTATTGAGTAACTTTGGGTTGTACACTCCATCAGGCGATATGTAGTATTAGCTATGGCTAATGTAGCCGGAATGGTACATGGTGATCCGTCCGTAACGGATGTGCACCAGCGTGGTACATTCTGTTTTGACTTTTTGAGATACAGATTTCTAAATTATTTTGTTGTAAACGATTTGCAACGTGTCGTTGTTTCTACTTGATGGGTTTCTGTTAATAGGCTTGTTGTAGTGTTTATTCTGTTTCCACTCCCAGCAGGCCCGTATTGTTTTAAGAATTATTGATTCAATGAGGAAACCAATATGATTACGGTCCTGACGCTTAGTGCAACGATATATTATTTATTGCCAAATATACTGCCCCTGATGTTTGTATGTTTCTTCGCGTTTTACTGTTTGAAAAGCCGACGTCAACCGGTTTGTTTGATGCACTCGGTTTTAACGCTCTGTGCGAAGCTCACGGTAGTCCTGCTCGTCGCGCTCTGTATTCCATGTCTTCCGCTCTTCTGCTCTTCCGCTCTGTATTCCATGTCCTTCGCTATTTTAGTTGGGCCAGTTTTCGACTAATCACGCACCGCAGACAATGCATGTAAATAGATCAACGGATGATTCTTACTCCAATTTGTTTGTTTATTGAAACTGCTGCGTGGAAGGCCGCAGGGCAGTCACTCACAGTAGTATTAGTGTACTGCAAACCAGTATTTCAGATGTTTATATGCTTTTCTTTTCCGCTGAACTACTTGTAATTTTCATTCTGACCCGCCTCTTTTTTTCCTTCGTTTTCCTTCTTATTGCAAACGGGGTCTATGTTTTTGACATGATTCTTATCATACCAAAGAAATCAGCGAAAGAAATAAATTCTGAATATGGATCAGCTATATGATCATGTGCCGACTGATCATCATTTACGCTTTAGCTCGTTGCAATCTCTGCTCTTTGTTTCCAGCTGGTGATTAGGAGCAATGAATTAGCTCCTGACTCGCTTGAGTGAAACTGTGCCCACGTATCATTCTTGTACTGGGGGTTCACCATCCAAGTATCAGTTCACAAATACGTGCTCTGGCCCTACAAGTACAAACGCCTAAATGGGGACTCATTCAACCTCACGGCGCAGAAGAAAGTCTCTATCTCTGTATTGCCCGTCGTGTCGGTGTGAACGTGTTGCTGATGAATGCCATATATCAAAGCTCTGGACTGTATATGTCAACTATTTTGGAGGTTGTGAGGAATTCTACTTGTACTTCTTGTTTCCGGTTGTTGATCTACGCCATCTTTGGATTGCACGTTATGTCGGTGTGAACGAGTTGCTGATGAATGCTACATAATAAAGCTCTGGACTGTATATGCAGGCATGGTTATTTTAGTCGGTCGCCTTAATTACCTAAATTAGCTTAATTTAGTCGCATCAAAAAGTTAATTTAGGCTAATTTAGGCGCCTTGGTGCTAAAAGTCATCTTGAGAGACAGAGTGGTTCGGAGGTAGAGGGAGAGAGAATCACCATCACGCGGTGCTTGCAGTCGGGCTGTGAGTCTCCTGGGCGAGAGAAAATTTAATTACAAATTTTGGATTAGAACTCAGTGAACTATGAGAATGACGTGGTAATAACCTGATTCACAACTGCAATCTCCCACGCTCCAATTCTGAGCCAATTAAAGAATATATGTTACGATTAAATTAGACGCTAGAGGGAGCGCCACTTTAGGTAATTTAGGCGCCTCGGTATACGATTGTCTGAAATAACCATGCCTGCGTATATGTCAACTATTTCGGATTGCGAGGAATTCTATTTCTACGTCTTGTTTCCAGTCGTTGATCTATACCATCCACAGTTACTTGGGCTTTTTGCGAAAGCTATCAAGTACATCTCAGAAATTTGTCCATAAACAAATAAATGACTATTTATTTGTTCCTATATGACAGTCGAAAGTTGAAAATTCAAACACAGTTCCTTTGCAGTGCATCGGAACTGGACTCACTAACTCCACTGTACTCCACATTACATGACTTACCTCTCTAAGCCACCAGTTGAGGTTTGTTTGTTCAAAGACCATGCAGAAATTAGTTTCTTCATTGTCCAACGATGTGTTCATGTCAGACTTTCGAGTCTCAAAAAAGATGACTTCCCTCTCAACTTTTATACCGGAGAAGAAATCTTACTAATGATATAGAGGTTTCGACGGCAAAGCAACGAGGACAACCTTGAATAGTCTTCGGTAAGTGCTTGGAATCATATGCAGTAGCAAAATAAATTAACGTCGGAACCGAACAACTGATATAGCATGCATTCGGATCTCTTCTTTCCGACTTTACCATAGTTTAACCTTTCGGATACCACTTATTATTTTCACTGGTTGTTTTCTACTGTCGATTCTTTGTGTCTTATCAGTTTCACTTTTCAATTTCTGACTTCAATTTTTGGTTCTTGTATGGCTCATTACTGGAGGACTTTCATAAATCGATTAGACGTAAAATTTATTTTCAGCTTTTCGGTAACCAGTTATTCTTCACAAGTCTATAGTTCTCTTTTGTTTCTTTGTCTACCCAATTTCCTGCTCATTTGTCATCGGTTTGGTTCTCGTATGATGTATGTTGAAAGAACGTTCATGAACCGGGCAAGATCTCATGTCACCCCATAGCTATAGCCGTTTTGGACTTTGAGAACTATTACTCAGGTCTTGAATGATAACCAAGTTGCTTAAAGAAATCTAAGTGGCCATGAACAACGAATAGTTGAAACTTTGGAATACCGTCGCAACTCAACTCACTCCAAGAGAGAAGTTCAGCCTTTGTCCTCAGTCCCCTTTCACAGAAGTGATAGTCATGTTTTCACCTGTTTAGACAATGTCAATGATCACGAGTACAACGCAATGATATAGTGACTGCAAAATATTGATCGAACAACGTGGATTGTTCTCGGAGTCAAGTATTATACTCACTGACGGATCTTGAAGAACGGAACTGGCTTTCAAGCTTGCTTTCAGATTAAACCGTAGAATGTCTTTTTGGTTCTATTCAGTTCGATTGATAAGCGCCACAGTTTTCATGTCTATCCCACTTACCTCCTGCCGCAAAGCAGTAAAGATACTGCTCTGCCGAATCAGTATCAATCCCAATATTTTGTTCATGTAGATAGATAAAACCTCTTGAGGGACCATGGAGCAAAGTATAGTTCTCATTGTGCACAGCGTTAAGCACAGTTATCACTCCTGAAACTCCTCCATTTAACATCCACTCCCGTGTCGACGTTCTTCTTTTATCCCGATGTCATAGTGTACTTTGCTCGTCAGGGACTTGTTTTCGTTGTAATGCTACTTGACAGTAAAACTGTCGAACAACTCACATCCAACAAACTCAATTACTAATGAATTTAGTCTCATATATTTTCTACGAAATTACTTCACTAATGTCAGGTAGTTGTACCATATTCATGTTGATTACGTACTGTGACTCAGATGTCATCGTTGCACATCAGGACTATAGTACTCTTGTTTTTAAAGTTCGAAACAAAGTCCGCAACTCAGCAGTCCGTTGTGATGAATTTTCTTCCATGTCATATCCACCACAAACTCTCTTACAAAGCATTCAGCCGGTCATGTGATCAATTATCATGTAAGTTGTACCTTTTAGATGCACCCCAAGTGTATAAATACAGCTAAAATACTACCAAAGAGGGGAAGAAATGTCTCAGTTTGCAAGCAGAGAGCTCTTGGTTTCTTGACAAGGAAGTGCCATGTAACCATTGTGATTCTGATCCATGTGTCTTCACTGTTTCTTCGCCCGATAGATTTGCTTGATGGATGGGATCCATCCAAATATCCAAACGTAAATTGTGTGATGGGATCCATCAAGTTTGAATTTATCCAATGGACCACCACTACCCACACCTGTGCCGAGTTCTAATAGATATTCTAGTATATTTTATGTTTTTTACATATGAATTCTAATACATACACTTTTAAGAATATGTTTTTGTAATAATATATTTCAACACGTGTTTTTAGGGATATATTCTTGTACAAATATATTCGAATTTGTGTTTTTGCAATAGCTTGTGTGGCTTGCCACCGGAGTTTAGAACGGAGTTGTCTTCACCAGTAATCGGTCCGAAAGTACTTAAAAGACTACGGATAATACCTACATTGTAAAAGCTATTGATCACAAGAGATCATGGTTGAAGCCTCTGCAACTTGAGAAGAAGGCCAAAGTGATCACTTGGGTATACTGGCAGAGTTTGCATCTGAACTTCTCTCATCACCGTCCGCTCCTTTTGGTAGGTTAGACCTGGAATTGGTTGTGTTCCAACCATCTCAAGACTGTCCACTTTGAAGTTTTGTAGATGACTAAAAAAAACCTATCGATACGTTTCTGCAGGCGACTCCCAGTGCTCCTTTTGGTAGGTTAAACCTGGAATTGGTTGTGTTCCAACCATCTCAAGACTGTCCACTTTGAAGTTTTGTAGATGACAAAAAAAAACGATCGATACGTTTCTGCAGGCGACTCCCACTGAGCATCAAGGTCGCTTTGCTGTCATATGTCAACCCTGGCTGCTCACCCATCAATCAAACCCCCAAATCAGGTTGGCGTTATTCCGATCTCATTTCTGTACGACTTCTCTGCTTACAAGGCTACGCTTGAAAGGGTTTGGAAATAAGACCTTTATATGTTCTAGACATATCACAGATGAATTTTCTTTCGAGCACAACATTTAGAAGCTGGAGGTCGATGTAGCTTCCCAATCCAAGAATCAGTGTACCTTAATATGATACCAAGCTACTAATGTGATCAATGAGACATGCGAACTTGAAGCACCTGGGGATCGTACTGGGAGGATACATATTTGGGGTCACCTCCAGTTCTGTTTCCAGGTTAGTGTAAATTGAAATGTTAAGATCCAAACCTAGTTTGAGGCACGCATTTTTGAGGTTGGAACATATGTTCAGATAATAGGAACAAAACTAATCGAATAGTATATGAGAAGGCAAGCACTGTTGAAAAATATATCAACAATGCTTGCCTCATAAGCATACATGGGTGTGTCTGGCACCATTCAGAACCATTTAAGAGCGCTACTGAGAAACAAGAAATAGAATTACGAATCCTTGATGACACGAAGGATACTGTTAATATCAAACTTGATTTTACATTCTTTAATGGTCCAACAACTCGGTGAGGCATGCCCAAATGCATTGCACGAGTAAGGACATGTCTGGAGTCAGTAGAGAAAAAGATAATTGCTTTGGATCCGTCCAAAGCACATACCAGAAACCACAATGAGTTACATAAAAGACTCTCCTTGGTATGAAATATATTTAAATATGAATGACGTTGAAAAAATATATATTATGAGCGGATGATCTGCAAACCAAAATGCAGCAAATCTTGGAAGCATGTGTTTCGTCAAAAAATAATCTGCACAAACATGGATGACAAAACGGATGGTGCACCTCCACTTCCTAAAGTATAGTTTGATCCATGGTTGAAGCTTCACCCTACTCAGGTACAAAAGACTTACCATCATATCATAATTCTGATGGTTTATCTCTCAGATTTAAAACTCTCAGAGTTTGTCATGTCACCACCAAAAACCACATTCGGCATATCTTTCATAAAATTTAAAGCCTCATTGGCTTGGGTCACTTGTTCTTTACTGTACATCTGATTCCATGTCGGTGGTGCATGACAAGGGCTTTCTAAGTGTGAAGTGGCAACCACAAGTTATTCTCCATGACCATCATCCATGTCAGCCATGCACAGCTCTCGTCCCATTACTGAGTTATCGAAGGGATTCCGATGAAAATTCTGAAAAGGTAATCTGATCATATGGTATGAGACACTCACTCGAACCTTACACATTTCAAGATCATAGACTTTGCACTAAACTGAAAGACATTATTAAAAACAGATTGCACAGAACTGATAATATGGAATATTGAGGGCCGCGGGAGGGATATTATTTTGAGTTGTTTATTTAGTAGAATGACTATTCTCAATACAGATTACGTCTGAAGCTGTCTCAAAAGAACTGAACAATCAGTAAAGATGGAATTTGTTAAAGAGAAAACATTGGATGCTATTAGATAAGTATCGAAACTTCATCAAAGAACTCAATATTTCTCGACAAACTCACCTGGACACACTGAATACGCTCGCTTGGATGATTGAGCAGGTGGAACAGAATACTGATAGAGTTTCCATCAACTTCTGAAATATGCTATAAATATTTGTAGTCACCTCCATGGACACATATGAAGTGTGTGCAACTTAGAAGTCTCCCACCAACATACATCTTTTTCTAGTTCCAACATCTAAGTTGCACATAAGCAAGGTAACGTTTGAAACACGATTTCAGGGGAGGTGAGTACCTGAAAGCAGATCACGTGAGGCTGATGTTGCAGAATGATATTTCCAATGGCATTTATTTTTGACTGCAACTCAAGGTACTACCGAAACCACACATTATAACTCAAAAATAACAATAGTATCCGTTGTTGTTTGTTGAACTGGGGGTGCACTTTTCTCTGATCCCCTCCCCATTTGGGAATCCAAGGCCATTCCAGAAGCTTCAACAAAAGTTTGCTGACTGCTTTTCATAAGGTCTGGAGACCATCATTTGACAGCCAAAAGATTGATCCGTCACTGAAATATAATGACTACAAGTAAGTTTTGAAACATACATGAAAACTTACAAAGCCATATTCAAATGCACACATAAGCAGCCCGTTTTGAGCATACTTTACAATATTTTAGTGCAATATTGTAAGTTGAAGAACATCAGAGTGAAGAAAGCGCCAACTGCAGCAATATGAGTAGTAAACTGGCCGTCTTGGTATATACCGTCCACATCCAGGCATCAACCAGCTTGCCAAGCACACGTGAGCCTACTTGTGGGGTTGCAGACAGAACCCATGTAAAAATATGAGCAGGGCATCAACATAGCAAACGAAGAAGATCAAAGAAGCCCTCTGCATACTCCTTGCCAATTCCCTAGAGAAAATTTCATATTGACATATGATACTTATTAATATGAACCCGTATTCACATTAGTATTAATCTCAAAACATTATACTAAGGAAACCATAGACAGCTAGTCAAATAATCAGACTCATTCAGAAAACACCAGTGGAGCATAATGCATAAACATAGACGTTAAACGTGATACGTTGTGAAAGCTTCACAACGTAGTTAGTGATAATACATGCATGCAGCTAGCATACGTTTTGGATTTCAAGCACAACTATAAATACATCGCAGCTTCGTAAAGAGATAGGTGTTCAACAAAACCGAGTACAGTTTCTAGTAGGTTAACATACTTGGGTCATAATTGTAAAGTAATTAACAACAAATTAATTCTTTTGCCACTAGGTCCAAAGCAATGTATAACAATAGATGCTTATGAAATGTACGCAACTGAATACATGGAGCCAGTATATAGTCTCCAAGTATGTCATAACATCATCATAACATCAAATTGGGCATATCATCATTGTCATTGTAATCATAATATTCTCTAGTACTATCACTACAAAATCCATCGGAAGTATATGTCAGATATTTTTTCTAAGTCACTATACATGTCATTTGAAATAAATCCAACAGATGATGTGGGAAGCAGCGATGAGGGTATCACACTCTTAGCCTCCTCATTCATAAAATCTACCACATCCGCAACTGCTTTTCTTTCGCATGTATGGGTATTGTACCCTATTGCTTGCATTTGGAATACTTACCTTTTGCCCCATAAGCTTGGTTCTTCAAAGATTGACGTGTCTTTGTCTGTTTCACAATTTGTACTTGTTTATCATCAGGTAGAGGCTGTTGCAACTCAACATCATCACAAATGGGGTACTTAAGAAACAATTAATCATCCTTTCCATAGAATCGTCGGATGCAAGTTTTGCTGAAGCTTTGCGTAAACCTTTACATTGTCGATTCTCACCACTCGATGACGACCTCTTTTCATAGCTTATGCATAACAATCTTCATGAGCATTCATGAAGACTCATTAAAACTAGAACTGTTAGAGCATATAACATACGTAAACTTTCGGTTTTTCAACAACGATGAAAATGCCTGAGATGTTCACATGGCCAAAGCATTTCTTATGTCTCCACGCAAATACATGTGATTGTCGGTGACAATGAAATAACATACTCTTGACTGCAATCTGTAGTAGAAACTTTTGCCCTATACTTCCCGTCGTCAGCAATCTGCCATTATCCATAAGTTCCCAGGTTTACCTTGTGCCGAACATCTGCTGAAAAAGTCAGAATAGACTTTCTTCTTGCAGCTTTTGACCGTCAAACATTGAACTTATTCTGAATATAATTCCACAACAAAACAATCAACTTGTAAGGAGCATACTCTCGTATCTCCAATAAACCCGAATTTATATTTTTGGTATGATTAGAAGTCACTTTGCCTTATCAAGGTAATGGAAATGCATATATAGATCATAGTCGCGGATCAATGTGTTTTATATAATGTGAAGAAGCTTTTACTCTTTTTTGTGTGTGATAGAGTATTCATCAGTTCTTTAAACCGAGTTTTGGTTTCAGCATATACGAAGACACACATTAAAACCTCACAGTATTTACCAAAAGTTTGTTTGAATGTTACTTTTCATATGAAAAGCACATTGACCATGTATGGAACTTGAAAATACATCTTTCACTGCAACTAAAAGTACTTTCTGCCTATAAGAAATCAAAAAAATCTTTTGATCAGATATACCTATTATGGAAGTCCGAAGTAAAGTGCAAAACCATGTCTAATTCTCTGTATTTTCAACCGGTGCTAAAGCAAAACAAAGAATCACCACTTACTTTTTCCATCAAGAGCAGTAGCCATGAAGAGTTGAGAGGGAAACTGACTGTTCTTTGTGTGAAATGCGTCCAAGCTAACTTGCGGCTCACAATACTTCATAGCACTACATGTCACTGAATGGTATATAAATGCACGTTGAAAAATTGTAGGATTGGGATATGTTGATCAATTCACTACACTACCAAGATCTTCTTCTTAAATCTTTGACATCAAAGCTGAAATCATGTGGTAAGATTTTTGTTGTCCTTCTAAAAAATCCTTCACCATATCCTTAGCCCGCCACATCTTATGATACTTTGTGTTCAACTTATAATTAGACTTGAATTCACGCACTAATACTCTAACAGGTTCACAAATGTTGCGTTGTTTCCTATACTCCCACCAAGCCAGTGAGAAGTATGTGCAGGACCACTCCACCTACTCTTATGTCGCGGACATATGTGTTCAACATTCAACAAAGTGATCACAAATGTCCCTTTTGCACTGCGTTGGTAGCGCAATCTAAAAGGACATGGATCTATGAAACTAAATCCCTGTTCTAGAATTAGGTCTAATTCACTACAAGCTCCGGTCACAGAAGATTCACTTTTGTTTTTAAACATATCACGACTTGGTCCAAAACTACCAGGAATCCACTTTGAAGTATGTTTTACAACCGAACGCGTATAGCCTAACATACTTTGGTTACCTTTGTTAACTTTGTTGTTTGTCACAGGTTGACTTAACTTGATTCTTCTAGCAGCTAACTTCGTAGCTTGAACACTAACACACGTAGCGGATGTATTTGTGAGAGAATTCTTGGTTGTGGTTGAACTCTGAACTTCTAGAACTGAAACTGTCTCCTCCTCAAACTCTTCAGTTAGTACAGTTTTCTTGTTTCTAACCAAAGGCTTTCGTCTTACTGAACCATATCAGCAAACACGCACACGACAGTTGAATTTCGTCTTGAATTAATGATATGCTCTGCCTTCTATCACACTCCAAGAATGAAGACATCTATTAAACTCCTCAGATTTGTCAAATTTTTCTCCCAATCTTATACGCTTGACCTCTGTTTGGACTTCATCTGGACTTCTTCCAGCTAAATCAACCATCTTACTTGTTTGATCTCCAACCATCTTCCACTTAGAGTATCTATGTTGAAAAATTGTCTAAGGTGAAAGAGGTATGCTTTTTGTGTTGAAAATCTCAATAATTGCAGATCCATTGTGATAATATGCCTGCAAAGACTCCTCATACTCATCCATATTCTTCAACTTGAAAATTCTAATAAATCTGCTGATCACTCGATTAATAGCTCGGGTCACTCGATTGTTAGCTCCCTTTAGCAGCAACAGAAAGAGCTGGATAAGATTTCACTTTTGCATTATTCACTTGGAGATAAGAAAGGGCTTCATCCATATGCTATATCCAACTGCAAGGTAAATAATCCTAGTATGTTTGCTTCAACAAATTGAGGAATCAATCAAAACGTAGATTCAACACATGGATTTTAAGAACTCTTTCTAATTGAAGAGCTTTTAGAAACTGCCTAATCCGACAATCTTACCAGTAATTTATTTGTAGCCGCTCCAATTGTTCCTTCGATATAGTATTTCACTGCAATCCCAACAAAACTTAGTATGTCTGAAGCGCTAAAAGCAATTCAAGGTCTCTAGAGCTCATGCATGAAGCTTTCATTTCGTAGGCATTTCAAGACCCTCTAAGCCCAATGGGATTACACCCATTGTAGTCCTCAAGTTGGCACTTACAGTTCTACTATGAGCATGGATTTATTATCAAACACCTGTTCACTATCACGCTATATTGAAACCTAGCGTAAAGAAGATATACTGTAGCTGGGCATTTGGACGCGACCCACAACCTTGTATCAAAACACTTTGCAGATTTCAGAAATATTTGCAGCTGCTTAATATTCAAAGGATATCGACATGGATCTAAACAGAACTCAAAACAAGTGAAGCGTGTAAATACATTTCCACATGTCACAGTCCAGAAAATATTCTCGGTACTAGATGAATACATCGCTTAAGTCCACATTGGCTGCATCTATGTCATCCACTCGCACGGGTGAACCATCCTCCACGTTTGGAATGAGGTTCCAAAACTGAGAAATATAAATCCACTTCACAGACAAGGAAACCAATATGAGTAATAAGCTGTCTGGTTGCTGAAATAGAGTAATTACAACAGTTACTTATGAAAATTTTAATGCCTAAGAAGATAACACTATCTATTTACTTAGTCTGAGTAACAAGCGTCTATCAATATCTATTTACTCAATCTTATATGCACATATGTATACTAAAACAAATCTTGAATGAGTCGATTGTTTCACTTAGTTATAGTACATCAATGAAAATAAGGATTTCTGTACTTGAAAACAAAATGATTTAGAATAGCATTGGTTCCTTGCCCTCGAACGGAGTACGCTTTACAACTTGACTGCCACTTTAATTTTTGAACCTGTTACAGGTTAGTTCAAATGCGGGCTTTTAGATCTTCAAGTGGGTTTTCCATTCAGGAGATAGTTAGTCAAAGAAATCTTAGTCGTTCGCTCAATGAACATGAATGACAAAACTTCATGTGATATCTCGCTTACAGCGTTAAGGTCTTAGAACAATGTGTCAAAACCTTCTCTAAGAGTCTGAAATCTCTAATTTGCATTCCTTGTAAACATTTGCAAAATCCATATTACAATTTTTTGTTAACACTATCCACAATAGAATGGATCCAAGTTGGCATATCTTCAATGGAATCACATCTTATCATCATATTTGGCAAATGTTATGAACAACAATAGAGCGCGATAATCTATGTTAACGTTGTTTCCAGCTACATGTGCACAATCATGTCAATTTAGTTCAAGTCTTCGACACTATACGTAGTTGGCTTTGACGGAAAATCTGTCAAACTCTAAGATGCTTATGACATGTACATTCACACGTAACTAAAGACTTTTTCTTGTCTTTTATCACTAGTGTGTCTTTTATCATCCAGCTGGGAGACCATCGATATCACCTGGCCGCGACCATCTACTCGACAATGGGTCGCACACATTTCTGTTCCCATGTGTTTGTGCAAGGTAGAACTCTCTTTTATCTTGGCTACAAGCCCAAGCCCAAAATTCGATGGGACAATCTTGCGACGTATCAACGCACCCAGTTCCCAATAGCGAACATTTGGTACATACGTTCCAATCGTGACACTGCCAAACTGTTTCTGAACTCAGCCAATGATGACATGTAACAATCTTTAGTTAGTTAGAACTAAAGTAGAGGTTACTCTAAATATTGTTATAGATACTTTAATGTGCATTAGTCATAGCTGCCACGTCAGCGATCTGCGCACTTGGTAGGTATAGAGTGGGTGTGTTAGTTGACAGTGCCATGTCAGCAATTCGTGTGCTTGTAGATAAGGATTGAGTGTGTTAGTTAGTGTGTTAGTTGGGAGCGCCACGTCAGCAATCCGTGTGCTTGTTAAGGTTATCCACCACGTCATCCATCCACAAGGAGTGGGATGGATCATGGGGATAAGATATTATCTCCTTGTACTTGTTGGTGAGAGCTATATAAGGGAGAGGAGAACCATTGTTGTAATCTCTCATCTTCAGAGTTTACGTTTCTATCTTCGAGTGAGCTTCTCTCTAAACCCTAGTGTTACAATGATATCATAGTAACCTTGCTCTTTCCTTGAGTGTGGATTACCCCTCGTGGAATAGCAAGTGAGTGATGATGGAGTGCAATTTTCAGAGTGTATAGAGGCTGGAAGAGATCATTCATCTGCATGTAGAGAGAAGTGGAAGGGGGAACTTGTGATTTTCCAGATATGGACGGAATTGATAGAAATCCAGAACCGCAATAGCCAATTCCTAACATATTCAAAATTCACCTTCGTTGCATGGAGAAACATCATTTTCGGATGTACCTTGTGGCTTGTTGGGATGCAGATTTTATGACTAGAGTGATGGAATCGAGAGTGCCACTGATTCTTCTAATAATTACTTATGGAGAGACTTGAAATTGCACTATATACATTCTATACTTAATGTTTCATGGATTTGAATCGCGAACCACCTGTCCTGGTTCGGTTCAGCACTTATGTAGAGGTTAGAACAGTATATCGACAGAAGAGTATATGGAGAGATTTTCTTCTGAGGAATTATGGAGAGGAGTACTATATAGTTGTGATAGAATCACTTGCACCTTTTGTGACTCCTTTGTTGAGAGGTCACATAGGGATTATACTCACTTTGTATCAGAGTGAGTGTGAGAAAGCATGATATGGGTGAGGTTCTCAATGCAATCATGGCGGAGATGAAGGAGTAGAGAAAAGCGATAGTAGATGGTCATACCAAGCAACAAGCCATGGAAAATAAAATCTTCACATTGGATAGTGAGAAAGTAGAAAGAGAGAGAGTTGGAGAGATGGAAGTTGAACCTCAAGTCCAAGCTTCCCAAGTTCAACCAGAACCAACTCCTATTGATGCAGTAGAGTCAAATAGAAGACGTCTTCAAGAAATTGAAGATCTAGCAAATCTTTTGCTTCGAATTGGAAAATCCTGTAAGGTGGAAGCTTACAAAGGGAGTAGAGCAATGAGAGTGTTAGAGGGATGGATTATGAAGATGAATATTCATTTATCCCATTTTCATGTTTTTGATTATATTGCAGGAATGTTCATGAGATCTTATCTTACGGATAAAGCTCTCACATGGTACAAAACATGGGAGAGAATGCTTTCAGAACGAGGTGCTATCATTTTGTGGAGTGGAATGCAGGAAGGACTTCTGCAAAATTTTCAAGTGGTGGATTCTCTTCAAACTTCAAGAATGAAGTTGTGGGATCTTAAGCAGAAAGTAGATGTTCATGAGTACATTGAAGAATTTTGTGATCTTCAAGTATCTATCATGGATATGAGTGGAGATGAAAACTTGGACGTTTTCAAACGAGGCTTGAAGGATCGAATTTGAAAGGAGTTGATGGTAAGCAATCCATCTATTGTGAATGAAGCAATCGCAATTGCTCAACGAATTTCGGGTGCTTTTGGTGTCACACACGGTGAACCAGTAAGCAATTTTTGAGATCCATCTGGTCCCACACCAATGGAGTTGGGAAACCTTCGACGTAGAGAAGGTTTTGCACCAACAAAAGTACCATCACCAAGATTTGGAGGTGAGATTCGGCGACTATGAGTTCCAAATTTGCAAGAAGGTTATGCAAATAATTGAATGGTTCAAGGAGGAGCTGGAGTTCGTGACAATCGTCAATGCTATGCATGTGGACGAATGGATCACATTGCCAAGTTTTGTCGAATTCGGCCGACACCACAAGGAGTACGGCTCATGCAGCGACGACCGTTCAACAATATGGAGGGAATAGAGTATGAAGAAGTGGAGGAAGAAGTTTCGAAAAACAAATATCATCAGTAAACTTGACTCACGGCCTTACTGGTTCTACAAAATGAAGAAAAGGTGAGGTTGAAAGAATTCAATGGTTGGGAGCTCATAGAGGAGTAAGAACTCAACTCATGGTCACTAATGGTTTGATGGAATTACACAAGGTGAGAGTTTTAATTGATCGTGGAGCAATTGAGAATTTTATATCAATGATTGTTGCTATGAAGTTAGGTTTGATGTTGATGAAGGATGTGAGTGAAGAAGTTGAATTGCCAAACGGGCAAACTGAAGTGATAGAAACACTACTACAGAGTATAGAATTATCCATAGGTAGATACAAGGAGAGCATTGAATGGAGAGTAATTTGTTTAGCTCGATATGATGTCATCCTTGGAATGCCATGGATGGAGCAATATAATCCGAAGGTAGATTGGAGAAGAAAAGTGATTACAATTAGTGGATGGAAGATCTATGAAGATAGAATTAGATCTCAGAATAGGAATTTACACCTCTTTGTGATGGGTACAACATACATTTCTAGAGATGATGTATGTTTCCTTGGACTTATAAGAGATATTGGGTCCACGGACAAACCTTACATCCCGGAGTCCTTGAACGACATTTTTATGGAGTATAAAGATGTTTTTCCAGATGATCTACCTGCAGGATTATCACATAAGAGGCGAGTAGATCACAAGATTGAGGTGATATCTGGAAGTACACCAACTTGCAAAGCTCCATATCGTTTGGCTCCAAACGAATTGGAAGAATGCAAAGCTCAAGTGGAGGAGATGTTAAGCAAGGTATTCATTCAACTAAGTGTTTCACCTTATGGAACTCTAGTGCTCTTTGTGAAGAAGAAGGATGGATCCATGAGACTCTGCATCGATTATCGCGGGTTGAATCAGCAAACGGTGAAAAACAAATATCCATTACCTCGTATGTATTATTTATTTGATCAACTTCAAGGAGCGAAGAACTTCACCAAGCTAGATTTGAGAAGCGGCTACAATCAAATTCAAATTGCAGATGAGGATGTCCACAAGACAGCTTTTCGTACTAGGTATAGACACTTTGAGTATTAAGTGATGCTTTTTCGTCTCACTAATGCACCAGCTACATGCATGAGATTGATGAACTATATCTTTTGCCCTTATCGAGATAAATTTGTCATTGTTTTTCTAGATGATATATTGGTGTATAGCAAAACTTTGAATGATCATAGAAGTCATTTATGAGAGGTACTTCAAATTTTAATAGACAATCAATTGTTTGCCAAAGCTTCAAAATGTGAATTTAGCAAGTCAGAAGTAGATTACTTGGGTCATAGTGTTACAGCTACAGGAATCCAAGTGATGAGTGAGAAGATAGATGTCATTCGGAAATGGATTGCACCGGAGGATCAAACTCAATTAAAGAGTTTTCTAGGGCTCACTGGATTCTATCATAGATTTGTAAAAGGTTTTGCTCGCCTAGCTCAGGCGTTGACTTCCAGGTTAGGGAAAGGTCAAAAATGGAGATGGGGAACAACTCAAGAGTTAGCTTTTCAATCACTGAAAGATGTTTTGTTACACGCACCTATTCTCAAGTGATATGATCCTAACCGTTCTATCAAGTTGGCTACTAACGCATCAGGTACAACAATAGGTGGCATACTTTAACAAGAATGGGAGTATGGATGGCATCTAGTTGCTTTCAATTCTCGAAAGGTGGTGGCGGCGGAACAAAATTATCACACGACAGAACGGGAAGAGTTAGCCATTGTGTTGGCAACCAAACATTGGAAGCATTACTTGGGTGATAAGGAGTTTGCGGTGGAGATCGACCATAAACCCTTGGTTTATTTGGAAACTCAGAAGGATCTGTCCAAACGACAGATTCGATGGGCAGAGTGACGTCAACGCTTCAACATGAAGATTGTGTACGTGGAGGGAAAGAAGCAACTTGCAGATGCTCTCACACGCATGCCTTGTTTGAATCATATTGCAGAAGTGAAAATTCAGGCTGATTGGTGGAGCAAGATGACACAAGCCACAAAGGAGTATGAAGAGATCACTCGAGCACTACAAATTGGAAAGGCAGAGATATCTCAAGGTTTGGCGTTTTACAATTAGCGTATATGATTCCACAAGATCACGATTTGCGTACAATGATTTTAGCAGAAAGTCATGACACAACCATTGCAGGTCATGTGGGAGTGAAGAAAACCGTGGAGAGTATACAACGAGTGTACTATTGGCCCAAAATACGTGAGGATGTGGAGTCTTATGTTCGAAGTTGTGTTGCTTGTCAACAAAACAAGGCAAGTAATCAAAAACCAAGAGGTTTATTACAGAGTCTTCCTATTCCCGCACAATGGTGGAAACATGTCACCATGAATCTTGTATGTGAGTTACCAAAGACTTCATTATGACATGATTCATTGGTGGTTTTTGTGGACAAATTGAGCAATATGATTCACATCAGGCCAACCATAAAAACAGAAACAGCTCCAGAACTAGCTCAATTGTATCTAGATGCAGTTTTTGTGAATCATGGCTTAAGCAAAGTGTTAATCACGGATAGAGTTACTCACTTCACTAGTTTATTTTAGAAAACTTTGTTTAGTTTTTTCAAAACAAAACTAGCAATGTCAACTGCCTATCACGCTAAAACTGATGGACAAACGGAGAGGGCAAATAGAACCATACAGTATATGCTATGAGCATTCACATTAGAAAAGCAAGATGAGTGGGACAACCTTTTGCCACTTGTGGAATTTGCATATAACAATTCTATTAATGCATCCACAAAAGTGTCTCCATTTTTTCTTATGTATGGAGCTCATCCTATAACTCCTTCAAGTTTGATAAGACTTCCCAAAGGAGAGGAGTTTTCGACCAAAGTTGCAGCAATTAACGAATTTGTGGAGCATATTCAACGAGGACTACATCAGGCCAAGGAGAAGTTGGTGATAGCTCAAAATCGGCAAAAGCAGCATGCCGATGCTCATCGCAAAGAAGTGGTTTTTGAGGTTGGAGATCATGTTTGATTATCTACAACAAATTTGTCTCTTGTAGGAACACCAAAGTTGAACCCTAGGTTCATTGATCCATTTTTGATTTTGAAGCGTGTTGGTGAAGTGTCATACAAGTTGGAACTTCCGTCACATATGAAAATACACCCAGTATTTCATGTGTCACGATTGCGAAAACATGTAACACGACCAAAACAATTCACCAACCAACCAGCACCACCTCCTCTTCCAACCTTGATAGCACATCATGAGAAGTATGAGGTAGAAAAGATACTCAAGAAACGTATTCGAGGTCATAAATATGTCAAAGTAGAGTATTTGATTCAATGGAAAGGCTATCCATCGTATGAATCAACTTGGGAACCAGCTAAAAATTTAGCAAATGCATCTTTGATAGTTCAAGAGTTTGAACGTATGTGCAACGAGGACGTTGCATCTTAAAAGGAGGGAGGTTTGTAACCATCTTTGGTTAGTTAGTTTTAAAGTATAGGTTACTCTAAATATTGTTTTAGATACTTTAGTGTGCACTAGTCATAGCTGCCACGTCAGCAATCCGCGCACTTGGTAGGTATAAAGTGGACGTGTTAGTTTACAGTGCCACGTCAGCAATCCGTGTGCTTGTAGGTAAGGATTGAGTGTGTTAGTTAGTGTGTTAGTTGGGAGCGCCACGTCAGCGATCCGTGTGCTTGTTAAGGTTATCC
This sequence comes from Marchantia polymorpha subsp. ruderalis, assembly GCA_037833965.1. Taxonomy (NCBI): domain Eukaryota; kingdom Viridiplantae; phylum Streptophyta; class Marchantiopsida; order Marchantiales; family Marchantiaceae; genus Marchantia; species Marchantia polymorpha. The sequence continues at coordinate 5,802,752 of AP031357.1, forward strand.
ACCACGTCGTCCATCCACTAGGAGTGGGATGGATCATGGGGATAAGATCTTATTTCCTTGTACTTGTTGGTGAGAGCTATTTAAGGGAGAGGAGAACCATTGTTGGTATCTCTCATCTTCAGAGTTTACGTTTCTATCTTCGAGTGAGCTTCTCTCTAAACCCTAGTGTTACATGACATCTCCAATGATGGAGATTCAAGTTCCGGTATCGATGACGTCGTGCCATCGCGAAAGGTGATCCAAATTTTTTTTTGCAAGAGCGACATCAAGTCTGCGGTGCTGCCGCAGCCGTCACAGCGAGCGAGCAAACAAAAGAGTCAACTGGAGCCCAACCACAAAAAAGTAGGTTTCCGATGGGAGTATCAATGCAGCCGGTCAATTTGCGAGATTCGCTGCTGAAGTGCTCGGCTTGCGAGCAGTCCATCGCGCGAGGGCTTCTCCGAATCGTCAAGATGGAACTTACCAATGTTGCGCGAGGTTATACGAAGGAGCGATCGTATCACAATCAAGCGGACTGCTTGATGTCTTTGTGGAATGCGGAAAGAAATTTCATCAAGCAATAAACTATGTTAACGATGCTAACAATGATGTCCTCATATGATTCACCCATTGGATGCCCATATGATTCGTACAATCGAACATTATACCCAAAATTTTGTATTCAATGGAAAATATAGCACAAATCGTTCACTGTGTTTCATGCTAGAGCAATCGATGTGCACCCTTGCTGTGCAGTTACTTGGGTGTATAGCTTGACATTTCTTGGGTGTGTGCAGTTTAAACTGCCTGGGTGTGTGTTGGGTGTATATACACTAAAATCAATATCACCCTTTTTCTTACAAAGATATTCCATGAGTTCATTTACATGATATCCGACTAATACTTCAAGACTATTGTGAATGATCACCTTATATAATCTAGGTGAAACCTAATAGATAACGTAGGTATACAAGCTAAGACATAAATTCATCACGTATAGAAAGTTCTAATTTTTTTATCATAATGAGTATCCCCACCAAGAAATTAGAGATTGTGGAACTTTTTTACCATAATTGCTTGTAATTGTTCATTATCACTTACAGATGATATTTTTTTTCTCAATCAGTATCAGTTGCTTGCAAAAAAATGCAATTTTGTTGAACGATCTTTTCTTGATTATCCCAATCAGATGAAGGAAAGGAACAACCTTGTTTGTGCAAGAATATTAGCTCCAACAGCAGGTAAACACTCTGATACTAATTCTTGAACTGAATACACACAAAAGCACAAAAAATCACACGAGTACACGAGAAAGTTAATGTGGTTTGTCACTCGGCTACGTCCATGGTAACACAAATTTTACATTCAATATTTAAGGGGGCAAGCAAGTTTTCACTATTCTTAGCAATCAGAGCCAAAATTCTAATTCATACTTGATCAAAATCTAACTGAAAGCTGAAGTAAGTTGCAACCTAACATCAAAGTTTTTTTCAAAATAGTTTTTTTTGTAACTTGTAACGTTCAACATTTCAAAATAATTTATGCATAAAATTTCAAGATTTTTATCTATATATTCATTTTCAGCCATATTTCGGAATTATTTTAAAATCTTAATGTATTATAAACCATTTGATATTTTATTTATTTTATTTTACTAACTTATGACTTTTATCATTGTATTCAAATTTTTATGACATAATTGGTTTTTTAACAAATTTTTGAAAGCTTTTTTGCGCATATGTTTAATGTTCATTTAATGCAATAACAGTTCATATGCATCGTACTATATTTTACTATACATCGTACTATCCTTAAAAATATTGTCATGAATATCATGATAAAAAAGCTATTACGTGATTTTAAATGCAAAAATGATTTTTTTTTAACAAGTTTGTATAAACGTTGATCCCCCTTTTACTCAAGTCTGAGCTAGTAAAATGTTGCATTTACAATTAGATATTATTATGAAGTTTTAACATATTTCAGAATTTTCAATATAATTTGAGTTTTTTCGCCTATTGATTTGATTCTTGTTGCTTAATACAAATTATTTCGAAGGTTACTTCTGCTGTCAATTTCATATATTTGAAAAATTAATATACATGTGTAATGTGTTGATATATTAATGTGTATAGTCTTGTGTGAGATCCATAAGTGTCTTGAATGACTATCAATTTCTGGTATTTTTATGTTACTAGCTTTTTTAAATCACTATATTAAGTTAGAACTATGTGGTTGCAAATTCCCATTTTATCTATGATTTTTTTGAATATTTATTATTTCATTCCTTGATTATCTAAAAAAATATGACTCAAATCCGCATATTAAAAGATTTTACAGTAAGTTTTACAAAAATTCATTGAAATAATTAGTGTGATGAAATCATCAACCTTTTTATGAAGCTTTAACAGCTTTAATTATCCTGATACTACATGAAAGAAGTTCACTCAAATGCTATAAGTGCGAAATAACCATTCATACCTTAATACTTAGAAAGACAAATTCTGAAAATAACTTTTTACTTGTAAATTATATATAATAGAATATCATAACGGTTGGGATCTATAATTACATCACATACTAGATTTTTCAATTAATATACTAAATTCTGTATTAAATACGGTTTATTGAAATTCGTATATAGAATATTTTTCTTATGTCCATTTAATTTAATAAATGTAGATATATCGATTCTTTTAAAATAAGAACTATTTTATAGATGTAAAACTTCATGGTGCCACAGCAAAAAAATTTCATGTTATCACGTACGTACTTTTAGATGTACCGATGGCCATCAAAATTCAGCTATGTATCTACTCAAGTGAAAATAACTCAAAGCTTGTTGAAATGTCAGTGCTTCCTCTTTCCCTTGTCAGTGAATTGATTATAATCTGGATTAGAAATTTACATGCAATTACAAGTTGTAAGGATCTTATTTCGGAGTTTTAATCAATCACGTTTACTCTCAGAATTTGTATCACTTTTCTAAGCTTTTCTTGACCTTTTCTGCCGTAGTTGTTTCTTTCTCATTTTGACTTGATATTTTGTGAGAAGTCAAGTGCTTTCGGCCTCATCCTTTTTCTGGCTTTCAGGTCTCATGATTTCTGCCATAATTGGTATTGTTCTCACTTTGCGCAAAGGTTGGGGTCAGGGTTTGAATTGAGAACCAAAAGCAAAGGTTTCAGACTGCCAATTATTCACATTTTTAGAAAATATCCTCAGGAACTTGTCACATCGTTAGTAAAACATTAAAAAACGACATTCAGAGACACGTGGAAAAACAAACGCTATGACACAAAGTACCTAAGTAAGCGCAACCTACAGCCTGCGAGTAGACGTCACAACGACTACTTTGCTACAACGGATAGCCTGCTGAACGTTGGCCTGACGCGCGTCCGAGTCCGAAGGGAGTCAAGGTAGCAAACCATGAAAGCTGAGGGGTGCGTGAGGCCGTTTTGCTGTCCCTCGTGCCAGGTACGATCAATTTGCTGGTCAAAGATGCCAGAAACCGGACATCGGGCGATGACTGCATGCGAATTATTTCTCAGAATAGTGTGTCTGTTCTTCCAAGTGGAAGAAGTCTTCGGTGAACTTGGGAGAAGCTCTGTCGATCCACAACTCTTTACTCTCACGTGATGGCGGGGGCAGGACTGTTGCAGGGGCAGGGGAAGCCCGTGATGTGCAGGCAGAGCAGATCGTGGCGTTCAACCCAGAGAGAGAGAGAGAGAGAGAGAGAGAGGACCGGGACGCTGTTCTCGAGATGATTTCCTGTAGTCACAGATTCCTGACGAGAAGAGAAGCCTTCGACGATGTTGGGAGCAAGGCGCTCGCTCGATCGTATCGTTGATGTGGAGCGGATTCAAATCGAAAATCGCTAGGACAGTGCTCGGACTGTTGATCTCCAGGAGAACCTGGTTTAGGAAGGAAGGCCAGGAGTGGGTGAACTAGAAGATGCTCCACCACTCCCCGTGACTTGCTATGCGAGTACGAGCGAGTGGATAATTTCCTAGAATGACAGGAAGCACCATCGGGCTCGGAGAAGGTAACAGAAAAATAAAATCGCCCTACCGTAAAGAAAAGCCCGTGCCGATGAGGCCCGTGCCAGAGGACCCCGCCACCGAGCTGCATGACCAACTTTCGAAGCTCGTGTGTACTACTCACTCACTCACTCATTCACTCGACCGTGTTCGTTGAAGAAACGACAACGGGCGGAAAGAGGTGTCTCGACTTCCGTGCATGCGATGCGATGGAGAGCCTTCGGTGCTCCTCGCTCCTCTTTTTTGACGCTTTTCCTGCTGCCCCGAATGCAGATTGGCCGGCCCCATTCGCTGCTGGCCTCGGAGCAAGGCGACGCCCGATCCATACAACCATACAACAGACAGGGGGGAGTCGAGATTCTGCGAGAGAAGAAGAGGGGAAACTGCAAGTGGGCCACGCCACAGTTGGCATGCTGCAAGATGCCGGCGTGTTGTAGCCCCGGACAGCTGGTCAGGAGATTAGCAGTCGTTCAGGTCAGGTCAGGTCAGGCTCAGGCTCAGGCGCTCGCTCGCCATTGAGGACCAGCCACAGCGCCCCCTGTACCTGCTGCTGCAGCTTTTGTACAGAACAGTACGATGCACTGATGCACTTGTGATCTGCTGAGCTGAGCTGAGCCGAGCACAGCCCAGCAGAAGACGCAGCTTATCGTTTGTCGAGAAACGATATCCCAAAGATTCGTGGAATCTATCCCCAGTCTAAAATTTACCTGAAGATCTGAACGGACGAATTTCACCCATGAATGCCGATGACTTGCTGTACAAAATGCTTCCACAATTCCTCGGCATTGCATCAGCAGCGACCGGTGCATGCGAGAAGGAATCTCAGGCGAACAAACGCGGAGATACTATGTGCAAATTCAACACAATGTCAGAGCAGAGAGAGAGAGAGGGGCATGTGTAGATTTGCACAACGGTTTTTTGCGTATGTATTGTAAGAGGGTACGTGAGGTACCCGTCGGTAAAAGTACAATAGGTGGCTCAGACACAATCCACGAGGACAGTGCTCATATATGTTGGCGAATGAACTTGAAACTCTAGACAGACAGAGAGCTAGTGCCCCACAACTACTTTCGTCGAAAACTGACGACTGACTTGTGACTTCCCGCAGAGAAAGAAAAAGTACTCGAAAAAATAGAAGCAACTCAATACAAACCAATACGTCTACGTCGACGACAAGCAAGAAAACCTTGATCCATCGATTCTTCCCTTCCCTCCCTCTCCCTCTCCCTCCCCCTCCCTTCCTTTTCCCTCACATTTGCTTGCAGATCCTCTCGGATTCCTTCCCTCCCTCTCCTGACTTACGCGCCCAAGGGATACGTACATGTCCCGAAACCTGCATTCACAAACAGATCACACAAACTGGATCAGAGATCGATTTGCGTATTCAATGCCATCGTACTGTACAATGTACCTTGTAATCTGCAGTCCCCTGAGTTTCTGACATGCGAGCAATGTCGGACGACACAGACAGGGAGAGAGAGAGAGAGAGAGAAACTCGGGGCATAGGAAGGAAGGAAGGGCAGGGCAAGAAAGGAGCAAGCTTCTCACTCGGATCCACCGTGACGATCCTTCCGGTGTCGTTGAAGAAGCAATTCCAGTAGTTGCGATTGTTGATTTGGTAGTAGCTGTTGTAGGCGAACGAGGCGTGGTTGACGAGAGTGTTGGGATCGAAGCAGGCCTGGCCAGCTTGGATGGGGCCACAGTTGGCCTGGCCCTCGCTGCAGGCGAAATCGATCCCGACCTGCAGAGCTGCGGGATCCGCCGTCTCCTTGGCCACGCACCACGAAGCCACCACGGGGATGCCGGGAGTCGTCGGGGGAGGAATCGGCACGGGCGGCGATCCGCCGGGAGTGGGAGTCACTGGCGGAGGAATTGCAGGCACCGTCGGGGGCACACCGGGGACCACTGGTGGAGGCGGCGAGACGGGGATCATCGGCGGCAGGCCTGTGGCTGGGGGCGGAGACGGAGGCGGCGTGGTGCTGGGAACTGTATTCAATCCCGAGCTGTAAACCGCAGCGCCGCTCGACAGGAAGAGCCCGAAATTGCGCTCGGATGCCGGCCCAGGCTTCAGATTCTCGTTGTAGAGGGCGAAGATGTACGTCTCCACTGTGACATTGGGCCGGGCCGGGGTCCCCAATCCGGAGTCGATGTGCTTGATCAGTCCGCTGTTGTACAACTGCGCGTTGGCGATGGTGGCGCCGACCTCGTCGGGCTCTCCAGCCGAGGGCCATCCGGTCTCCGTCACCATCACCGAAATGTTGGTGTACCCGCTTCGCCCGAGCGCTGCGTAAATGGCGTCGATCTGCGCATCGAGCATGTTGGAGTACATGAGGTTGGCCGTCTTGTCCTTGACGGGAATGGCCGTGGGCTGGAACAGAACGTAGTCGAGCGAGATGTTCTTCGGATTGGCGCCATAGGCGAAGTATGGGTACGCATTGATCATGAATGGGGACCCCGTCTCGGCCAGGAACGAGAGCATGGGAGTGATGACCTCCGCATGGCGAATGTGGAAGGTGCCGAGCGACGGCGGGAAGGATTTGGCGAGAATGGCCAGAGAGTGCGGCGTCGACAGCTTGACCTTGTCGCTCAGATTCACAGCGACGAGGGCGGCGTGCAAGTTCTTCAGCGCAGGCAGCAGGAGCCCGTCGAGCTCCGGGGCGTATGACAGCACCTCGTTGCCCAGGCAGACGGCGACGATGGAGGTCTGCGGGTACGCGACGATGTTCGCATTCACCCACTGGACGGCGATGGCTGGATCCGAGGCCAGGGGCGTGATCTGATCGTTGCCAGCGCCGATGATGAAGTCGATTCCGGACCCTGCGAATGCGTTCAGGGTGGCCGGGTCGGCGTTGTAGAGCTTGATTTTGTTTATGGTCGTCGTTTTCACCAGCGCCAGCACCGTCGCTGGAGCCGGCAGATCACTGGCGACTTGCCCATAGTTGATTCCAATCGCGCCCGCGGCTGCAGAGCGCACAAACACTTCAAGAATTCAGATTCGACGACAATGCAACAAAGCGAGGACGCTCCAGGAATGCAATCGCTCAATCTACACTAAGAGCTCGACTGTCTGCCTGCCTGCGGCCCGACGGACTGACAGATTCGATTCTGTGGCTGATTCAGCTGCATTACATCAAAACAGAGCTGCACCAGCTCACATAGCCAGAAAGACATTCATTCATCATGAAATTCCGGAGTTCGTTGTCTCATCATTCAATCCTCAATTTTCCAGAGACAATTGGAATCTTTGAGTGGACAGGCGGAGGCACATCTGACGACCAAACGTAGAAATTGCGGATGTAGGGCAAGCCAGGAGACGATGCATTGGACTCACATGAAACCACGACTGAGAAAGCACATAGCAGCGTCAGAAACTGAGCCATTCTGGCCATCCTGCTGCTCCACTGGAGTCGGCCAGGTCCGCGGTTCCTGACTGAAACTGAGTCTGATACTGCCGCTGCCTCTGCCACTGCCACTGCTACCACCTGAGAGCAATCCCTCGATGTCTGATTCAGTCAGACTGGCTCTGAGGACCAGAGCTCTACCGAATGCTAATGCTCCCCATCTCTTGACGAGGAAGAGCTCTGAGCATTACAAGTAGTGTCCGAGCAGCTCAGAAGTCACGCTGACCGACCTCCCAGTGTCCACTCCTCTGACTCCTCTCTTCCTGAGCGACCTGAATACCCGGAGCGAGTCATTATTATTGACTGAGGGCCGAGCGCCTCGCTAGAGGCCAAACGCAGTTGCCTTTAGCACTGTCCATCACTCACTCACTCTCACTCACACTCTCTCTCTCTCTCTCTCGCGCACACACAAAAACACACACCCTCTCCCTCACTCGCTCACTAGCCTCCTCCTTTCCGTTCGTCGTCTCCTGCAGCACAAGGACCCCACCATTCTCAAATTTTCACTGGCCCAGCAGCAGCTGCGGTCGGCGCCCCCTACACGACAGCAGAGGATCGTTTATCCCGGTAGATGAGGAATATAGAGCAGGGGCGAGCCACAATTGGAAACAACGGTCACTCGTCCGGCAGTAGTACTACTACACGAGCTCGACCGAATTCCGCACTGGGCCTGGACGTCGAGGCCCACTCTGTATTCTAGTATTTCCGATCGTCCACCAACTCTCAGAATTATTCCCTCGAGATCGAGCACCGAAGAGCGTCGTCAATGTTGGGTCCGATCCTGCCTTCCAACACTCCATGCAACTGCCGGCCCACCGTCGGATCGCCATACTCGAGGATCCGAGACCGTGGCCGCGAATGTTCGGAAGCTTGACGTGAGTATGTCCTGCTCAGACACACAGATGAAGATTAGCACCACCTCCAAACTGAGCCCGAGCAGGCGAACGGGATGAAGGGAAAGCAGGCGATCGGGGACGGAAAGCGTCGTATTCCCCAACCACTGGTGCTGGTTCTACGTCCACCATCAGCAGCAGTGCAGCACCAGCACATACCCGACTTCAAGGCTTTCCCTTCCAGACTGGCTAGCTGGCGGGCGGGCGGGTTGGGTGTGCTGTCCGTTTCTTCTCTTTTCACGGACCGGCCTGGTTATTGCGACATGGCACCGAAGCATTTAAGAATCTCAAGCCGGAAAGAGACTTGGAGCTTGGAGCTCAAGTAAGGTATACATGACATGTCATACTCCGCATGTGTTTGTCGTTCCTTGTCTTTCTCTTCTCCCCAACCTCTCCACAGAATGTAAAGAATGTGAACTTGCGGCCTCTCTTCTAAACATGTTCATGCACGCGTAAGATTTCTTCACCGGGGAAAATCCTGAAGGGGAAGGGTCGAGCTAGAGTCGAGCCGTACATGGATGAAACCAACATGTTCATGGCATGACATGAATTTGTCGCCGGTCCACAATTACCTGCTCAATCAGCCACGCTTTCTTCCAGCTGCTTCTTCCGAAAGTGGAAATCTCTCCCTGCTTAACAACAAACGAACAAACCCGGATCACAGAACCAGAAACGCATCACGCGTTTCTGTTCTATTGAGCTCATGTGTAGGTTCGAGAACGCAGCGTGGTATGGAACTTTCTGCTTTGCTTGCCCCATCGTTTGTCTCGGCGAGCACAGTCCCCATATCAAGCTCCAGCCTCCAAGGGAAGTAGGCTGAGCGAGCTGAGATTATACGTCTTTAGCGGTGAGAGGAAAGCATCAGAAAGCTGTGCTTCAACGATTCTTCTGCTTGGGCTGCCCACTGAAAGTATTGACAAATTTGAATTTCGATTATCGGAGTCTTTTCCGTGTTCTGCAGAAGATGCTGTGGGCCTTGACATCTTTTGCAGACATTCCTGAAGACATGAACGGACAAGTTTTGCGATGACCGATGTCGGATGCCAGCACGAAACTAATAGGAAATCCCCACCAGTACAAAAATCCTCATTTTCCATGAGCCCATACCACCCCCCTTCTCCCCCCGCCCGGCATAACGCGGCCAGCCTTAGAATCCTTGGCCTGGGTGGGAAGAGGGGCCAAGTGGATAGCAAAAACGATGAACATTAATCTGACCGTTGTGTGTGCTCATGCTATGTTGGAGCAAGGTAGTGGACTATATCCGCTTGACACAGATGGAAGATATGAAAACACTGTCACAGTGGCAATCAGATATCGCTCGATTGAATGATGGAATATTTTACGTACAGTATGACATCACAAGTGAATAGTTTCCACCAAAATTCGTAAGCGAGTAAACTATTACGACATTCTTAATTCTTCAAAGCTTTCTTTCTTGCGCGGCATAATATTTTCACTGTATTTATTTTCCTTTTCGTTTCGATTCTTTATTTTTGAACATGCAAATATCTTCAATGTAAATGTCGAGCAACAGTATTGGTCTTTTGTGCGAGGGGGCTTTTGCAGACTTCCAAAGTCGCACAATAATGAGTGTCCAGTTCCTCACTTTTTCTCGTTTGCATGACTTGCCATCAATTTGTCTGGAGAAGTGCCATCAATTTAGCTTCCCACACCGAAACTATCCGAAACGTGATTCGTGCACAGTACGTTCTGTTGCATCCAAATCTATAAGCTTTAATGAAAATTCACACGGTTCCAAATTGTCTGTTCGGGTGGACAAAAGTTGTCACGATAAGGAAAAGTGGACTGTGAAGCCGCGTCCAGCGTCTCATGCCAAAGCTTTTGCGATATGAACAAATTTTTAATCGAGAACATTAGTTGTGTACATTTGGATGGAAGGGATATATGTCGCATGTGATATTTGCTTCCAAAGCTTTCATTCCGAGCTCGTCGCGAGTATTCGAAAGATGATCCTATCTCAGGGTCCAAAATGATAGCTCACGTACCATGCCGTTATTACACAGTACTCTGACTCCAAATATTACAGCAGCACATTGTAAAGTACGTTGGAATATGGTCTGCTTCCCATGTAAACAAGGACAGTGTCCTCGGAAGTGTTTGATAATGTATTTGATTCTTTTTCCTCAGCCAATACATTCGAGAGGAAACCTGATAATTTCATTTCTGAGGAGCCAAAACAGCGTAGGTGAATGACGAACTACAAATATAACACACATCAGTGATGTGATGATCGTATAAGTATTTTGCAACATCATGAATGATGTCACATCACTCATGATGTTGCAAAATACTTATACTAATTCAAAAAATGAAATTCAAATGATGAAACTTAAATCAAGTAATTCATGATGGCGAAAAGTGGAATCGCAACGCTCAAGATAAGCAAGTAATAGGAGATAGAGAGTTCTTCTCTTAGCATAAGATATTCATGGATTTTGCAGATTCTTTTGCATTGGTTCTAGACACAAAGTCTATCATATGAACCAACAAAGTAGTACCTTAAGCAAATTTTAGAATTTCCATATTTCTCGACCTCAGTGCCCGAATTTTCGCCCTTGTACAATTTTCCGTAATTAAAAATCCTCGAATTCTTTTTCTAGACACCGCAAATCATACCAAACACAAGTTTAATTTCTGTTAACAAAAAATTCCCTCACCGTTCAAATAAAATCTACAAACAATATATATGTACACCATTTTGATGCTCTTCGAACCAAGCCCCATCTTACAAACAAAAAAAAAAGGGTTGTATCCATGTTATTATCATCTTTTTTTCCGAATTACTTGTTTGCAGGGAAGAGAGATGAAATCATACAGAAGTGTAAAGTGGATGGCTATAGTTTTCATCAATCCCGATCTCTTATAGAAAAATACGAGAGTAATCCTCAGGTATCGATAATATTACATTTTTTTCGATCACTTTTGGATAATTTCTTAAACTTACATAATTTCCACTACTAAATTTTACTTCGGTCTGAATACGTTTCCACGTGATTTGTATCTGGCTCAAAAAAAAAAAAATTAAAAAAAATGAATTTAAGCCACTTGTGACAGAGTATCAATCGCGGAGTGAGGGAAGCACTTCCATATCTTTGGTAATAAGTGTAAAGGTGGGCGCGGAGTATGGCAGCTCGTTCTTTATTTTTAAAAGTGGGTATTGCCCTGAAGTTTTGATGAGTGACGCTCCAGGTGAGAGATATATTACTCCATAATAAAACAGCCGATTCAGATGTTCCCTTGGTAGACTTCCGTATGTACGCAACTGAGCCATTCTCTCAAGTAAAAGTGGGTTAATATGCATTCCAGTTTTCTGGCATATTATTTTTAAGAGTTCAATGTCCAATGCTTTACCAATCTGTCCGACGCAATGTCGAAAAAACTGTTCATTACACTAAAGCTAAAACACGAACTAAAGAAAATTTAAGAAACTTTCGACATAAATTAAAGAAACTCAATGCCAAAACCAAAACCCTGTCTTTTCAGGAATAAATTCTAGATCCAGTTAAAGAAAAACATACAAGAATTGAAATGGAAATTGAATGGACGACATGATAGAAGCCTTTATGGATCGATGATGCAAGATGATGATTCAGATGTAAGATGATTATGGTTTCATTGCTTTCGACCTTGACCAAGATAATTTGACATCATCACCAAATCTAGAGCAAGAAGAGGTTTGATACATTGTGGTTTTCTTAGCGTCCAGAGTTGCGAGAAAGATAACTAAAAGGATGGTGGCTACATAAGATGGATATATGAAAAGTGAATATAAAATAATCTCCAAGATCCTATCTTTTACCATATAAGTTGAAAGTACATTGATTCTTGAAGAAAAACATTTGTCAAGGGGAAAAATGTTGTTAATGTGAAGAACTTAAAGCCTACTTTGAAAAATTGTTGCTCATGGAATTACGCTCCTAAACACGAGCTTGTGTCAATGATCACGATCCATTTAGAGAGAGTTAATTATTGATATATTTCCGAGTTTAATATTACATTTGTCATCCCTTGTGTCTAAATTTACCCAGTTGCCATCTTGTCGATAAACATTTATATCTCCTGGATCCAACGTGAAGTCACGATAACTGATGCAGGAACAAGTAAACTGGCGAGACCAAAAGTAGGAACCTAGTCGAGTGCAAGGCTTGAAACTCCAAATTGAGATACAGCAAATGCTAAAGAAATTATTTCATAATCTCTTTGATGCTGGGTAAGTCATGGATGTGGTGGTCTTGGAAACCTACTACAGTAGTAAGTTCATTGACCTGCTCGAACAATTCCTTCTGTACAGTATTGCTGACGTGAAGTCTAATGTAACTTTGCATGCCTGACCTTAAAAGAGGATGAGAATTTTTTAACCGAAGATCTGATCATAAATGAAATATCAAACTTGAGATTGCTCAGGCCAATGACACAATGAGGACGACAATGCAATCGTCGATCTTAGCGGTGCGTGCGGATTCGATGTGTGGATTCCGTGGCTCGTCCGAGACGGAGGAATGCTCATGTGGCTCGATTGTCCACATTAGACATGAACAGGTTGCAGAAGACAAACGAGATTCCATATCCAAGGCCGAAGTTTTCATGGCCCATGGGTTCAAGCCGAGGTTGTGCTGTGCTGAGCTGAGCTCACGTCCCTCCAGATCCCACTGGCTCCAGACTCCCTTCATTACGAAGTTTCACCAGTCCATGCGCCAGGATTTCCTACTGGCCCTCCACGACCGGGGACACCGCTCAGCAAGCGCATAACGGTGCACAAACTCGCCCGATTCGGTCACACGTGGACGAGACTCTGAGCTCTAGACTGTAAATGCAGGGCGCTAAGAAGTGGGGGTTTTCTCACCCGCCAGCTCTGAATTCAGGCTTGCGATCTTTAGTCCTTTCCGTAAAGTTGTCAGTTTAATCTGACAACTTTAGATTGTCGCTGTCGTATTAGAGGTCGAATGTTGCTAGCGACGTAGCGCTTTTGTTTCAAATCCACAGAAGAAGAGCTAAATTTGTGACATGAATTGTGAGCTTGGGCTGCACTGCTCGTACAGTCCAAGATAGCTCGTAGGCTGGGCCGTCTGCAGAACTTTGCAGAGGAGCCAAGAGCAGGAAAAGCGCAAAAGGATTAAAGGGATCGTAACAGGCCTGTGGTGGGGAATCTCATCAAAGTCAAACATGGACTCAATATCAATAGTCCATAGGTGTACAGCGTATGTCTCTTATCTTCAGACCCGAGCCATCAGCAGCAGGAGCAGCAGCAGCGATCGGAGGGCTGCCACAGTTGACGCAGAGCACATTCTCTCCGCTCTGTACTCTAGGGCATACTATTCTTTCAACTATTCCCGTTTCACCTTTCGATAGTTCGTTTGTACGTCGTGGCGCAAACATGGAAGCTATGGATGGGGGCTGCACGTTTACGGAAGTACGCATACAGATCTCGAATATTGTTCAACGCCTGACTGCTTCCACGTGAAGGGGCCCGACACGGATATCGCTGATGAGTCTCATGAAGAAAGTAGAAGGTATGAGATCAGATTTCAGGGGCTTGTGAAGAATTGACTTTGATATTCTCAGCCTCGGGGACTGGATGATCGCTTCACTGCATGCCAAGAGTTTGTTGCTGCCCCCGAGGTCGAGGCTCGATGACGGCGTTGTTGCTGGAGACTCCTCCAGCCCCGCCACCTGTGAAATTGCATACCTTCAAACGAAATCAGTCATTGCAGCGCTAAAGTCGATGAATGATACTCTCGTGAAGTTTGCATTACAGTGCGAATTTTCCAGCTTTGCAGACGTCAGTGCCTACGCAGGATGGAACGAGCTCATGCACTTGAGAAAATTCTTTCCACGATGCTCTGCAGTTCAGTAGACTATTTTTCCATCATCTCATGGACACATTTCCCCTAACCCTTTTCCTGCCCACGATCTTTCTCGACACAAGCCGAACTCTATTGCCCTGCTTCTGCTGTCTGATTGAACAAAGCTCTCGATCCTTTACACTTTGCTTCGCACTATACGAAATCAATTTTCAATCCACTTGATTCAGCATTTGATTCATATGAATCCGAAAAATCCTCGAGAAAATTTCCGGACGACAAGGATCTTTCTTTATCGAGTATGCAGAATCATTTCGCGGAATGAAAGAATCTTATACCAGAAGACTTCGAGGAGAATCTATGGCGAAAGATTGTTTAGTGAATTCTGTGATCTTAACCTCCTCAGTTTGAGAAGAATGACGTATGGGCCCAGGTTAGCCCTAAGATTCGATAATCCGAAACCCAAAAAAAAATTTGCAAAACACATGCAAAATTGTTTGCAATCCAGATGTGGCATCATGTGCAGAAATAATTGCTTCTTACCGTCTTCCTCAGACGCACTCGAATTGGTATGATAGCATAAGTTTCACATACAGACTATACCAAGGTCGGTGGCTTTTGTACAGGCTACCAAAGTACAGGTACCAAAGTCAAACTTAGGAATAACGTTTTAGTGTTCATGAGTGTAGATAACACGGAACGGATTCATTGACAGACATACAGAAGAATTCAGTGACGGAGAGCTGGTGCTTGGAGCTCAAAAGCTTGAAAGCCAAAGGACCTTTTTAGAACCAACCCAATCTTCAGCAGCTCCAATATACACTCATTCAGTGTATAGCGTAGGGTTGTGGCCGTCAGTGCCCGTAGCTCTTGAAACTTGCTGCATGTGTTCACGGACCCAATGGACGAGTCATCTTTCCCCCAGGCGGACCGCATCGAGACGATGCTTTGGAAAAGTATTACTCTGACTTTGAGCTCCGAGAGAGTTCTCTCGCTTTGAAGGCAACTTTTGCAGCCTAGCTCGCCATGTACTTACTACCTATGCAGAGAGCCATAGCTATGGTCTCTTCATTCTTTCTCACATGAGGCTATGACAAAGAGGACTGGCTCTCGGTGGTGCCCATATGCATTCTGAATTTGTAAAGCTGAAAGTGTACTACAGTACAGGGCATGGCAATTTGCGGCAAGGGGAGGTAAGGCAAATGCAGGGCAATGCCTGCAGGCAGGCAGGCAGGTAGGGAGACAGCTTTAGTTTCGCTTAACTATGTCCCACATCACATGATAAATCGTCACTCCCAAGACGTAACCAACCGATGGAGCAGATGAGGAGCATGTAGACATCCCACTATTTCTTTGGAATTTCTGGCTGTAGTTGCTTTCTCCTCTAAGCATGAGGTCATAGCACACAAACAATAAGTCATTCTCTATCGGATCTAGTTGCTCCCTTCATGATACGATTTTTGTAGTCTACTTGAGTTGGATTTGTGTAGTTGTGAGTTGTAATCAACATCACAACAACTCCCTTCTTTCGTATTTCAGCTTAAAATACAACACCTTCAATTTCAAAGGAGAATAGGATCTAATTCTGCCAGGGATAAGAGTGGGCTCACTGGTCCCACTTCAAGATCTGCTTGTCACATATGCAAAGAAATGTATTTATACACCTACTCCGAGCTGCAAAACCAAAGAGCTTCACCAAAGAGTAAAAAACTTGTAGTGGTAAAATATTGCAAAGTACAAGATGGGGTACACATATGTACGTAGAATTTCGTATCAACCCTGCAGATACTTTAATTTCGATATATGATCCATAACTAACTAACATGAAAGCCATCGCATATTTCATATATATCAATGAAGAAGATATTTTCTTAAGATTGGAAGTTGTGTTATTCTTGCTTTCTTACCAAATTAGCAACTTTTGAATCGCTGCCGAGGAAATACTCGAAAAGATCTCATGCAGAATAATAATCTTACTCAAATTTCTTTCATAGCTTTTTACCTTTGATCCGATTCAAATCTCTACACAAGGGATTTGGCCAAAGCCGATGACATTAAATCAAAACTTTCCACTTTTTCAAAATGTAAGAACACATATGAAAGCAGAGTATTGGAAAGTCCTCTACTTTTATCTCTTCTTTTGTCATACCACTGTTGTATAATATTTGTATAGGATGAAGAAACATATTTTGATAACTAGAGATAGTAATATTTACTCACAGTATACATTTAGGTGGACAACTATGCTTGTTAACCGCGGCTCTCTTTGGTTTATTCTTGAAATAAATGCTCTGTATTAAATGCCAAGGATCATTGATTTCTTGGCTGCTATGATGAAATGCCACATCTTTCCCTTTGGAAGAGTATGTAAAACATTCAAATAATCATTTGCTTATCCTGGGAACATGTATTCCGATAAATACAACATGTGAACAATGGGGAGTTTATGTTAGATTATGCATTGAAGACTTGCAATGGTTCTAGTTTTTACATCAAACTCCTAGCTATTAATGTGGATGAATGGCTTGAAGTTGATGACTTCAAATCTCAAGAAACGAAGACAATACGGTATCCCATTCGTCCGCATAGTCCAAGGAGTTAAACATCATAGTTCTTAATGAATTATAATTCTAATTGTGGATGTTTCCTTGACATGTAATCATCTGATTGAAACTGTGCATCATACAGAATACGTGGAGGACTAACTTATGCCCATCTTATTTCATCGCGCATGTTAGTGAAATTATTTATTTTATATGTACACCATCATGTGTGTTTACAGATTTTTTAGCTTTGATCGAGTGTTTGTCAGCGAGTTCAACTGGCACGCTTTTACCTTTATCTTCCTCGTTGTTTAACATTGCATTGAAACTTCTTTGCCTACATCAACATCATGAGCTAGGAAATCCATGGTTACAAGGAAACTCGAGCTCTAGCAGCCATCTAGCTACTCAAGTCACTGCTTTGGAATCAGATCAAAATTTTAGATTCTTATATTTAAATATTTGCTTTTTGAAAGAATCTCCACCTTTGCCAATATAAAAAGCATTCTCTGACCTTGTGTATGTTTACTAAGCAGAAAGTTTCTTTATAAGGAACAGAAATAGTAGCTTCGTGTACCTTACAAGATCTCACTGGATGAGGATATTCTTGGACAGCTTAATCTTGTATATCAATTGAAAGCTTAAAGCACTCCTCTTTGATTTCGTATTATCACTCAATCTGATCTATTTATCATGAAAAGACTCAGGGCGAGTTATATTGTCAAATTTTAGTGACCTGTGCGCCATTGAAGGTTTTAACTATGGACATATATTTCAATTGCACTAGAATGATGACATTGATATACTCGTACATAGAATGAGATTTAAAGCAGGTCACAGATCTAGAATGTTATGATTGTTTCTTTCAAGAGACCTCGTGCGCTCCTTTGAAACTACAATTCTACGTCAATTCTATACTAAACAATTGGTCCGACAAGTAGGCATTCCTAATTCAAACGTACAATCTGTGGAGTGTTCAAGCTGCACTAGTTGCCACCTACAAGTGCAAGTACAAAAAAATAATGAAGGGAGACGGACGAGGAGAGACAAAAAAGCTTCCCTACAAGGAAATTGATAGAGCGTCGGATCATAAAAAGTAGAGAGTCCAAGCTAAAATTTGTATTCAGAGGTGGGTCTTTGGACCCTTCCATTAGAGCTCCAATCAAACTTTCCATGCAGAAAGGGTTTGAGCTCCACATAAGCCAAACAAATATGATCTTATTTAAAGTTCTGATGTTCCGAGCTTGATGGACCAGAGGTCTCATGTTAAGTTCAAGTGCATCAGATTCGTAGATTGATAAAGTTGAGAAGGAATGTGAAAGTGTCGTAAGTGTAATGAAAATAGTGAGCAGGTAACTGTACACCACATCGGAAGATTAGCCCACAGAAAAGTTGTAGTATGGTATATTGTTGACAACTTGTTGGGAAGGAGTGTCTGTTTTGTCCACTGATTTCTGATTTCCTCCCGAGACTATGACATCTAGCAAAACAGAACGTAGTAGTTCATGCATCGGTAACAAAGAGGAAATGTTGTTGACGTAGACAGTATTCGACTGATAATTTTTTATCCTACTTTGTGTGAGATGTTTGTATCACTTAGGCAAATGAGGGTTTCACAACTAAGATTATATCAAGGAGCTGTAGTAAACATAAGGATAGCTCTGACCAATCGCAGAGCTCTGTTCACTAAGGTGAAGAATAATTAGTCCAAACTGATTGATAACTAGTTTCTCTCTAAAGAAAATATGTTTTCCTGGAATATATTCACCTGTTCCCTGGAATTCGTGTATTGTGTAGACTCAAAATATATAACTTATGGGAACGGGGACCGGGTTTAATGGGGCAATCCATTTACGCTCAAATCCATAATTGTATGGGACTTATTTGAAGCCGCTAAAAATCACTGCAGGAAGCAGTACCGAATACATGTATTGGATTGGGATGAAATATGTAGGTTTGGGTAATTACCGGAAAGGTGCATCCATATACTTTCCTATCTTATCTCTTCTATCAAAAATGGGACTCTTTGCAGACAAGTACACTACTCCAATTGAGTTTCATAGGCCATCAATGACATGAACGAAAGCGTCTAAAAGTGTGTAGACCAGATCGTCAGTTTCCTCGTCATCCTTGAGCCAAAAGCAGCATCAGCAGATGAGGCCCATTACCGGACTACGATAACATGCAGCTCGTTTGTCTATTGCAACGATGTGAATTATAAGGCTCTGAAAATTCCGGGTAGCTTTCGAAACTCGATGATGGCGAATCTAATAAACGATACACACTTTGGCTCCCAGACGCTGAACGAAGTAAAGAATAATTCAACTCTGGTCGATTGTCAAAATCAGCTGCTATCGTGTTACCATCAGCAACACCATCAGCAACACAAGGACAGAGAAAGCCCAACCTCGTGCAGAAAGGGTGAAGTTGAATTTTGACAACGTAGAAACCACAGAGTACGTAAGTCCTTCACCTTCGTGGCCCTGCTGAGGAACAGTAAAATTCTAAGCATACTGCAGTAAAAATGCCTCTCGATGGCGATGGCGGGAAGGAGTTCTCCCTTCTCGATTCTGTTACACAACACTGTACAGTATGGTCTAACAGAATGAAGACGAGCTCTCTAAAAAAAAACCCGGTACAGGCGAGTCGAGGTATCCCATTCACCGTGTACTCTTTTATAAGTCGGAAGCTGATGACGAAGAATGCAAATTGTCGAGTGGTGAGCATTTTCAAAACTAGTCAGATAAAGACGTTTGATTCTCCTGACTCCTTGCGAGTTTGACGAAATGTCTGACGAAATTGGAACGCTGCAGCTGTAGATGGGTGGCAGTCGGTCACATCTGTCAGAGAGTCTCAACTGGCACAACATCTGGTCAATTTTGAATGCAAAGGGTAGGGCACACAGAGTCAGTGTAGTCAGATGGAATGTGGTGTACTGGCTCTCAGCTTTGCTGATATCTTCGTTACAGGACGACCTCTCTGAGTCGTATGCCGTACCTACCATTATTGGGTACGTCGTCACTGTCGACACTTAACATGTTCATTTGAGCGGTGGAAAACCCAAGACTACGTTCATCTCTTTGCATATACGTTCACTTTTGCATATACCTTGCCATCATTTCCTCACACCTTTCTTCTTGACCAGAAGGTAAAATCACTCTCCAAAGCACAGTCCTATGATTGCAAATATGGTGCCTATTGTAGTCGCTTTCCCGATGGATGGCAATCATTGCACAGAGTCCGACTTTTACTAGTTGAAGCAGGAGCTGACGAGATCTGTGCATAATTTGAGATCGTTGTTGAATAATTTGGAGTCAGATCTCGCTGATTTTAGCCTGGGCCTGATTAGTCCGCGAGATTCCTCCAGCTCAGACTGACTAACACTTGAGAACGGACTGAACGGAAGTGCGAAGCACCGATGTAACCAAGTTTCAGACTGTCTTCACGACTTTCGTGTGGGGAATCTCACTTCATATCAGGGGAAAAAAATGTATATTGAAGGTAAGCAAGAATAACACTCTCTGCACATTCTACTTCGGGAAGGTGGGCGAAGAAAGCTCACAAGGTGCCCATCTCTTCGCTTGCTCACGGTGACACTATTTACTTTCCACTTCCGACGTTCCTAAGACTCTAAAGTACTTATTACTATTACATTGAGCCTAAAGCGCCTGTGAAGGCTCCAGTCCGAGTGAGTACAGATGAAAAGTCCAACGGTGTAGGAGACGCAAAATGTTGGGCCTTCCCATTTCTCAATTCCAATCGCTCAAGGGTAGAGGCAAGTGCTGTAACCTGCACACACAAAGACCAATGTGTCCACTGGATTAGCACAAAGCAGTTCATTTCATCATCACAACAAGCGCTGTATCAATATGGCAAGTGACTCTCCCACACATACTGAATTCCCGTCCGTTCCAGACGAACATCATCACAGGTGGATGGGGTTGGCTTCCAAATTGAGAGAAATTCGCCAGGCGATCGATACTAACAAAATTCAAGCATTAGTATCCACAGTTGGCCATTTGACGATGCGAGCGAGTGCTGAGCAGGAGGAGAGTACTTACTTGGGTTGGTGATGGTTATCAACGAAGAATTGCCGAAGAAGCAGTTCCAGTAATTGCGGCCGGACTTGCTGTAGTAGCTGTTGAAAGCGAACGAAGCATGAGAGAACAAAGAATTGGGCAAGAAGCAGGGACCGCTGTCTTGAATGGCCGAGCAGTCAGCTCCCCCTTCTCCACAGGCGAAATTCAGCGCATTCTGCAGATCGACCTGAGAAGATCCCGGCTTGGCGACGCACCACGTATCCTTCCCGGACGGCGGCGGAGTTACTCCCGGCGTGGTGGGAGGAGCAGGCGATGCCATCGGCGGGCTGGGGCTCGGCACGACGGGAGGCAGAATTCCTGCGGGAGGAGGCGGCGGCATCACCATCGGCGGAGAAGGAGGGCTCGGATTGAACGGAGGTGTCGATGGAGCAGGGGCCTTGGGAGGAGGGGGAGAAGGCGGCGGTGTGAACGGGGGAGGCGGAGGGATCGAGAACGGAGGAGGAGGAGTGGGAGGGGTCGGGACGACCGGTGGTGGCGGCGGCGGCGATGCCGTCGGGGGGGTCGGGGTGGTGGTCGGGGGCGGAGGGGGATGAGCAGGCGCTGGGTTCGGGGGAGGAGAGGTCGTCGGAGGGGGAGGGGGACGCGGAGCCGTTCCGTTCGACGCTGGGGGGGGCGACGCTGCGGTAGGAGGAGGAGGAGGAGGAGGAGAAGCAGGAGCAGGGGTCGAGGGAGGCGGTGAGGTCGAATTTCCCGGCGGAGGGGGCGGAGCCGAGTTCATGGGAGGCGAGGGTCCTGTCTGGATTCCCACATTGTAGACAGTGTTCCTGTCGGGGAGAAACAATCCGAAGTTCCTCTCTGATGCAGGCCCGGGCTTCAGATTCTCATTGAACAGCGAGAAGATGTAAGTCTCGACGGCCGCGTTGGGTCGGGCAGGAGTGCCCGTTACCTGCGCCAGATGCTTGATGAGGTTGCCGTTGTAGGTCTGAGCGTTGGTGACCCCGACGCCCGATTCGCCAGCATCGCCGAACGAGGGCCATCCGGTTTCCGACACCACGACCTTGATGTCCTGGTGCCCCAGTCTTCCCATGGCGGCGTACACGGCGTCGACTTGCGCGTCGAACAGATTGTCGTAGTGCAGCCCCGTGGCCGGATCCGTGACTCCCGTGTTGGGCTCGAACAGCGCGTACGCGATCGAGAGCTTCGAATCGTCTCGGTACGCGAAGTACGGGTACGCATTGATCATGAATGGCGCTCCGGTTTGCGCCAGAAAGTCCAACATTGGAGTGAACACATCGGCTGACAAGTCCGCTCGGAAGAGCCCCATGTTCGGCGGGTACGATTTCGTGATGACTCCGAAGGAATGCGGCGTGGAGACTTTGATTCGGTCCGCCAGCCCCAAATTGACGAGCCCTGTGTGCAAATTTTGCATGGCAGGTACGAGACTGGATTGTAGGTTCGGGGACGCCGTCAGCACCTCGTTTCCGACGGCGATGGCGATGATGTTCGTCGCTGGCACGTACGAGGCGACGTTGGCAGTCACCCATTGTTGCGCGAAGGATGGAGAGCGGCCCAGGGAGTAAATTTGGTCGTTGCTCACGCCCACGACCAGCGAGATCCCCGAGCCGGAGAAGGCGCTGATGATCGCCGGATCCGCATTGTACAATTTCACCCTCGTGATGGTGGTCGTCTTCAGCAGCGCTACGACGTCAGCTGGAGTCGGCAGATTGTTCGCCACCGTCCCGTAGTTCACTCCGAGGGTGGCATCCACTCCTGCAATCATTCAGTGCCGACCATTCATCCACAATGTTAGCTCCCGTCGTCAAGAAGATCTAAACAGGCTCGACAAACGTAGCGGAGCTGGAATTCATCCTGCCAGGGCTAAGCTCGAAGAGCAGAGACAGATCTTCCACTCTGCTGTCAAAATACACGAGGACCAATCTGAATTTGAACTACAGAACGCTCTGCTCGACGGACCAAGCTCGCTGAGAATGGCGGACGGTAGTACGGTAGGCGCGAATGGGCAGTGAGTGAAAAGGGGGGCAATTTTTTCAGCTCCTGGATGAGGATGATGGTCGTCACTTGGAGGTCAATGGCGCTGACGTACGCCTCTGGCTGGAGAGGAAAAATCAGCTCACTAGTGACAGAAACGGGAGAGGATGTAGGTCTGCATGTATGTAGCTCAAGCGACGTGGGAGAGCGTAACAAGTGTCGAGGAGAAAAGTACAAAAACCCAAAGAATTCAGGTGCCACAACCAGCACAGCAGCTTGATTCCGAGAAACACAGGGCCATGAAAATCGTCTTTCTATTATGCGGATGACAGGACTTGACCCATCTCGAGACAAACGAACCAAGGGAGGCGTTTCAGAGCGCGCATGATGCGATTCTCACCAGGGATGGAAGCGAGACTGAGTAGGAGGAGCGTTGCCACTCCAATGCACGCGAGCTGGTGCCGAAGAATCATTCTCTCCGTCTGCCCGCCGACACTCTGCCTCGTCCCGCCCTCCACAGCTGCTCGCTTGCTTGCTTGCTCACTTCTTTCTTTCCTTCCTTCGTTGCTTCCTGCCTTCCTTGATGCTTGCTGCCTGTTGTTGCCTACGAGCTGCCCGCCCTGTGAGGGGCTCTCTCTCTCTCTCTCTCTCTCTCGCCACCAATTCGCTTCAGCTCGACAGCCCAAACCAGCTCGAGCTCGCCCTCACACTCAAAGTAAAGATCACACTGCGACACCCACTTAACAATCTCGCGAGCAGCAGCAGCTGTCTCTCTACCGAGCTAGCTCAGCACACACCAGCCAGCAGCGGCCGCAGGAGCAGCAGCAGCAGGAAGTGGGAGCAGGTAAGCTCACTCCGCACATCTACTCAAATGCCATACATACATACATACATAAAGCACTGAACCCAACACTGAATCGATCGCTCGCTCGCTCGCTTTTCTCTCCTGAGAGAGCCCCTTCGTCCGCCAGCTTCGTTGCTCGCTCGGACGTTCGGTCGTTCGGACCCGACCCGCACATGTGCCAAGGCAGCACAAGGGCCAAGCCAAGCGCCAAGGCGAGCGAGGGAGGGAGGGAGGGAGGAAGGAAGGGAGCGAAAAGAAGGGACACGAAAGTATGCAGAAAGGACGAGACGGAGGGGGGGACGTGGGTCCTACAGGAGCCAAGAAGAAGAAGCCAAGCGCAGCCAAAAGGCGAGAATAAGGGACCACCATTTATTGCCCGGAACCTCACTCGCGCGACTCCTCCCCACCCCCCCCCCCCCCGTCTCTCCCCACCAACGGTCACTTCGTGCTGCGTTCTGCTCGGCTCTGCGGTCGCTTTCCGTTGAGTATGTCAAGTCTCCAGTAAGAGAGTAGGCCAGTACGTCCCTGCTGCTGCTGCTGCGATGATCTATAATAGACATTTTTAATGTGTAGCTGCCCGCACTCTTGCGAACGGATATTTGCTCCAGAGCTCTGCAGATCAGAGCGGAGCAGAACGGACATTTTATCAGACTCGGGATGAAATGAGCGCGCGCGACGCTCTTGGCATTATCGGTCGGCATTTTGTTGTTGGCGACTGACCTTTGTCACCACACCGGCATGAGCGTACGTAAAGCCGATCACCGATATTCCTACACGTTTAAATCATCCCCTGGCTGAATGTTTCAGACTGCGTGTATACTTCTTGTATTTCTTGTATAGACTGCGTCGTGTGTCTTATCTACAATTTCTCTGTTCTGAATCTCGTCGTAAAACATGGCGTAGAGTATGGAGAGATGGAGTTGCAGAGCTGCTTGCTTCCGTGAACTGCATATACGAATGTGCCTGTTTATTTCATTTTATATACTTGATAAATGTTGCTAGCTCTGAGGGATGAACAGCAGGAGAATTCAGATCTAGAGATAATGGTTACCTGTGTTAATGTTTGGATGAGTTAACCGCGACGCAATTTCAAAATTTCGTTCTATTCCGCTCTAGGCCCGCTTTGACTTCAGATACCACTAATTTATTTCCCATTACGTGCAGTCGAGGTACCGAACATCATGAAAGACGACAAACATACATAGTCATACAGAATCCTGTTATTTTCATAATGAGTTTTTACTCATGAAGAAGAGTAGTCATGAGTAAAAACAATCGAGAAACCGGTTGGACGCCCAAAACGTGTACACAACAAATCGAACTATTTAAGGAACTCCAATTCATTCATCTGAAAACTGAATCGAACTTTCTTGGTCGCAACGAGATCATTCTGTCCGAAGAAGTGAATTCTTCCCATTAAACCAACCCCTCCATGGCTTTCATAAGTACCCAGAGTATAAGTATTAATACGGGGTTTCAAGATGTACCTATAAAAGGATGGTCGCGATTTGAGCAACACCCAGTCCCGATTCCCAAAAATATTGTTAAGGAATGATTTGAACAGGTCAATAACTCTCTCTCTTTTTTAAACAAATCAAGAGAAATGATTATTCTTATGATACTCTATTGATGTAAGATAAGAGTTTTTGCTTGAGATGTTCAAAATGTTATCGGCTTAGTTTATCATCGTTCAGGATCCCTAACGGTTTCTGCGCTTACCTATAAATATCGTAAAAGGTTTCGGCCAAGCTATTAAACCCTTGTAATTAATTAAGATTCAGATATACAATCGTCACAAACTGCAAACGAGATAGAACGTTCTAAGAAGAGAAACCTACTATCGGAGCGTATATCATAGACAATGCATTGTAAAAAACGAGACGATGGAATTTTAAAACGCTATTTATGAAAAAACGATACACAATAACGTTCAGGGGAAGGGAAGTAATACAATACAAGGTCGCATGGTGGACGAGAGAAATATGCACCAAACAGTAGAAACAAATTCTAAATTGCATCAAGAATCTCATTCAAGAGTTGGTTATCAAGTAATATGTGGAGACAAGGACTGTCTTCTCGAGTGGATTACTTCCTATATCGAATCTATGTCAATTCCCCAAGTAAAATTACATCCACACGATAGCTCACAAACCTTTTCAAGTTCTTATGACATATATAACATATATAGTAAAGTGATCTAGCATTAGATCCCCCGTCCAACGAGGCATCATATCTGGGGAAATTCCTTGTTGATAATCCAGCGATTATCAACAAGATGTTTTGTAATTAGAATGTATGGAAAATGATCCAGCAGAAGGTCTCTGTCCAAGGAGGCATCCCACCTGCGGCAGTATTCATGACTAGTGGATATATATAATTTGCTTTAACTAAAAATATCCTTCAAAGGGCCTAACGCAGGGTATGTCATGTCGGTAAACAGCGGCTTGCTAATCATAGTTGTCTAAGGTTGCTCTACATGCTCATAACGTAAATTTGTTCGATAGATTGTGGAGGAAATGGAAGGTTTTGATGTTTATAAAGTGTAGAGTCTTCAACGGTTAGAGTGTGTATGGTGATTGTAAATTAATCCCACTAACGGATAAGATTCTCAACGTCTCATAGATAATCTTGCAAGTATTTGATGAGCTGTTAATGAAGATAAAGTCTTGCTGGGAAAATATCTTGAAAAGAGACAAAACTGTAATAAAAAGTGAAAATTAGGTTCTTATCTTTTAAAGTAAAAAATCATGCTTTAGAATTTAATTCTTAATGAAGATGCTTCGTGATAATGATATATATCATACAATTATATGATATAATACTACAACGTCATCCCATCCATTTTTATGTTATTCAGCGCCATTCCACATGTAAATGATAAATGGTAAATAGATCAAGCCCGTGGGACCTAAAGGGTCAAAAGGCTAAAAAACACAATACAAATAATCCAACTCCAAACTAGGAGAGAACCAAAAGAACCCCCTAGCTAGTGCCCAAAGCACTAGAACGGTAACTAATAATATCTCTAATATAACAACCTAAAACATAAGGCTGGAGTTGAAGCAGAGAAAAGAAATTCTTGACATCAACTTTATGCGCCACTCGAATCTCTACATACCTAGAACAAGTAAGAAATACATGCTCTTCATACTCAACTTTTCTTCCATCACATAGCCTACAAATACGTTCACTCCTATCAATGTTCAACCAACGCCCTTCTTCAATCCCAAGACTATGAGATCCAGTTCTATGCCTAGCAATAATATGACGTAAAGAAGTAGATATCTCTGCAAGTAAATATCCTTGCTCACAATAAACAAGCATAGGATTCACATGAAGTTGATAAAACTGCATCTTGGTGCCTCGTGTGCTCCACATAATGCTGAGAAATTCCTCCTTTATACGCTCGCGTAGGGCAATAGGTTGCAAATTCCAATCGAGTTCCGTCACATTCCACCTCAAAGACCAAGTCACCACATCTGCAAACCAAACCTTGGGACGTGTGGCACGCAAAGCTTCAAAATGATACAATTACAAGTGAAAATGGGAAAGAAAAAAAAAAAGTCAGTAGATGTTTCGTTTTGATTATAAGATTCTAATTTCAATTTTTCGTGTGTTAAAAAGAAACTGCTCGTAATCATTTTTGGAATCTGAATATATAAACATCAGTTCAAAAGTGAAATGTTAAGATTTAAAAATTACACATCTGCAATTACAATTTAGAAAACTATTTTTGGTTTAATTTCAGTAGCTGATCAAGTTTTTATAATTGAATGCTTAATCTGATGTCAAAAATTTTATTTAGATCAAATAGTTTGGAATACACTATTGGGTAAACATTCATGGATTTAATGTATGCGCATGTAAATTATTGTTCAATCATATATAAACATATGTAAAATGATGAACATTGTGACCAAAACACACAACACTTGTTGATGCAAAAAACTTTAACAATTGAACAGTGTTGTAAATGTCGTTGTTTTTTATATAAATTTTGTCTAATTTGTTTTCTTAATGTCATAAGTAAATAGGAGATCATTAGTTTACATAGGTAACCTAATTTTATACTTTTCATATTTTTCCAATCTAAAATGATTGTTATTACAAGCCTTTAACATAATAAATCAGGTTTCATTCTAAAAACTTTTGTTTAATCATTGAAATCATAATATTTTTTAGAATTTTGCAAAAAATTCTATGAAATTATTTCTATCATGTGTTTTTATTGTACACATGTGATTTAATACCAAAAATTTATGAATTAAAAAAATTATGAAAATTGCACTAAGTAGTAAACATGATGGTTTGATACTTTATTAAACAATGTCAAATACTTGCTAAGCTAGGTTTGATATCGACTATGTTAACTAATGATAATGTTATGTGCTTGTTGATCCTAACTATATACAAAATCTGGATTAGGGTGTATTTACAAGATGATGTGTTTACATTTAATAATGGATGCATTAGTTCTCAATCTACCTTGCAAAATTGTGTAGCTCATATTACAACCGAAGCTGAGTATGTAGTGGGAGCAAAGTAAGTTATGTCGTTGAATAAGCTAATCATTAAGATAGGATGAAACATGAGGTTGTGAATTTTCACTATGAGTGCATTGCATTTTGTTGAAAATCAAGTGACGGAGAGCAGAAATAAACATATTGACATCAAGTCTACTGTTATCAAACATGTTAATTATAATGTAAATATTGAGTTAGTCAAGATTGACGATAAATTAAATTTAGTTGATGAATTGATCAAAATTATCCATTTGAAAAATTTTAATAAAGATTTTGTTACTATACAAGTTTTGCATGAAGAACATAAATTGATCTAAGTAGTTATATTCAGTTAACTCTGTATTTTTATTCTATCTTGTTTTCACTACTATTTAGTTTTATTTAGCTCTAGTTTATGGAATTGACTTTGTTATGTTTCTTCTAGTATTTTTTACTAAGTAAATATAAATTATTGAAATTATTGTGTACTTGACATGAATTAACTAAGAGATTGTTATGTTTAGCTCAAGTCTCAAGTGAATCTAACTTAAAGTAAAATTAGAATTCGTTACACTATTTAGGGCTAATCCTAGGGCTTCAACTAGAAGATATTGTGAGACATATCTCGCCTTGAACAATTGTAAATTCTCATTATAAACCTTGTTGTTTATGTGTAAGTTGTACTAGAATGACAAATCACATATTTAGACTTATCAATTTGCTTGATTGTGGATTTATAAATCCTTCCACGACAAAATATTCAAATTTAATCATATTTAATTCACAATACTCTTACAACATGTTATGACAATTCTGTTGAGATATTATGCTCACAAACACATGACATAAAATGAAGCAAATCATATCAATATATTTCTACAATCTTTTTTTCTCTAGGCTTGTAAGAGAAAACATGAATATCATTCGTAACTTTCATAAAACTTTTCAAATAATTTTCATTCAAATACTATGATCAACATTTTATCATAGTCTTTATATGAAAATTTAATATAATTTTCATACCAATTGATTTTTTTATAATCTGAATATTATATCATTCAAGACTAGATTGAGTTAAAATGAAAATCAAACTAAGTATGCCAATGATGAAAAGTCATTAGTTTCAAAGATTGTATAAAGTTAGAGTTAGCTATTAGTCATAAAAAATTAAATTTTTATTTCAGATTATGATTATTTGATATGTAATTTAAAAATTGTAGTTCTACATCAAATATGTATTAAAATGTCCAAAAGTATTTCACAAGCTCTGCTGATGATATCTTAAAAATAAATTCATGTATAAAAAATTTAACATGTACTAAATGCAACTCTGCACTTATAATGATCATACTAAATGATTATTATAATTATATTCATTGCATTGCTTATAGAAAATTGAAATGTCAGAAGAATGTTATGTGGAAGATTTATTATTGCAAATGAAGCATTTTCATTAATGATATAGTATTCACATAACACTAAAATATAAATAAATGATGATTTATATCAATTTTAAGATATCAAATCTATTACTTTGAATTCTCATTTGCATAATGTGAAGATTCCATTCAACTATAGTATCAAATCAATTCTATTTATGTCCAATCACATCATGAGCATAAAACATGTAATAATCATTTAAATTATTCATATAAACCTTTATGATTTCATAAAACTTTTGAACTCAAAGTTTTCTCTAGATAAACAAATAATTTCATAAACATGCAGATTTTTTTTAACCTCAGTAATACAATCCAAAATATATTCATTAATTTATCAATTACTCATCATATGATATTATAAAATTTTTATTTATTCATATATAGATAAAAAAATATTTTTCAAAAATAGTTAGAATCAATCTTATTTTTATTGAAGTCAAAGATATTTTTAAAATAACACTATTAAAAGAATTCAGGTTACTGAAATAAGATTTCTTGCTATTCAATAATATCGAATATAATGTATGAATGAACTCTTGTAGTATGATAGGAAAAATTTTGCATTTCCCATTTTACTATATGATTTTAAAAACTTACAATTTTGTAAGAAATTTAAACCATTATAGACTTAAGTTTCATCTTATGACACTCTTCAAGGTTGATAATTTTTCTCATTTTTCATGTTCTTGTTTTTTTTCATTTCATTATTATTTATTTAAGATTTCAAACATGTATTGTGCAAATCAATTTTATCTTTATTATCATTTTCATCTAAAAAAATTGGAAAATTTATCAAAATATCAATGACCTGATTTTATAAATATTTCGTATTCAAAAATGTTGATGTTCCATATATATATGATTCACATATATAATAATTGAAGTAAAACAACACACATGAACACAATAGTATCATATGTTAACATTATCTATGCTTCACATATTTTTTTAATGAGAAAAAATTTTCCAAACACATAATTCTACAAGATTAATGTAAGTTGTAATGATTCATTAACTTTCCCACATTATTTGAAATTTAAAAAAATTTAAAAAAAGAAATGAAAGATTTTTTTGGATCAAATTTCATTCATACGACTAAGGAAACAAAAATCATTTTTGAACGTACATATAAAGAAAAATGTATACTTGCTCTGTAAAATTTGTTTAGCTTTACAATACATTTGATGCACTGATGTTTTATTTTTTTCAAGATGATATGTGGACACACAATGTATATTTATGTTGATTTAATAGTTGTTGACATAAGTTATAGACATAATATATTCTGAATCTGATAATTGACCCTTATTATACGTCACGTTTGTTACTTATCACAGCTCATTTATATTTTTGTTACATGAATCAGATAATTTTCTAAAGTTGTCTGAGTTACGTATCAAACATTATCACTTATGTTAGTATTTGTGTTTCAAATATATAAACTGATAATACTACGAAGTGATTTAATCATACCTGCAAACATCACAAGTTTGAATTTGAATTATAAATTATAATCATCTTTAGTTTTCCAAACTAAAAAATAATTCATGCAAGATATATAAGATGATGTAATGTAGATATTTAATCTATTTTTTTATTTATCTTCTCTATAACTTTCATAGTACTTTTTTATCATATCATAGACCTACAAAGAATGATATCAATATGAAGATGCATTTTATTTTTAATTTTTTTTAAATAGATAAAATTGAATTTATATGAAAAAATTTTTACTTCAAAATTTGTGGATAATTCTATTAAACTTGAAACTACTAATTTTTTTTCCAAAAAACGTTGTAACTTCTGGATCTTTGAAGATTTTAGTCATTGAGATTCACCATCATGATTTATCTACAAATTAATTTACTAAGTCAAAATATATTAGTTCTTTATCAAAAGATTTTTTGTTTTTTTAAAGCCCAGATGATGTCATGGAAGTTATCTTGTTCAGGCTTTCTACATTAATTTACTTTAGTTAATTATAAGTTTTAGGACAAAGGATATCTTATATCTGCTTTACTTCATGAGATGATACATTGTAGAGATTAATGTATCTAAATAAATTTTGAAATCAAAATTTGCATCTTTTATTTTTGAATAATATAAGAAATATCATCTACACACACGCATACAATTTTGCCATAGATTTGATTTCATTATCAACGTTTTTAATCATTGTTCTTATCTTGATCAGATTTATGTGAATTACATCCATTGGAAGTAATTAGACTAAATTTAAAACAATTCGGTAATGCACATGAATAAATCTGTTACGAGATAAGAGAACACTACAATCAGCTTACATATATATAAAGAATATACCTTTTCCATCAATGGGTACTCCTAACGCATCAACCACACTACCTAACATGCTCTTTACTACATTTCGAGGATAGAGCTTCAATTTCCGGGGGGCTTGCTTCAGACTTTTTTGCCACGAATTGAATGTGCTTCGGGGATGCCGTTGAATCGTGGAACCAGGAACTCGTGGGTCTTGCCATCCTTTTTGCTTTATACTTGGTTCCATCTTCATCGAGTGCCGTCAACCTGACCTTCCAGGCATCAGAGACGAATGTACATTTGAATTGACCTCAACTCAAACGATGATCAGCGAGTCGCGATGTCGTCGGAGCCTAGATCGAGGACGTTCAGAGATTGATCGAAAACGTGTACAGGGGCACGCCAGGATTGTTCTGTACGCGAGCAGCAATAAGGTATCCTTGACTTTCAAGGTACTTGGGTAACCTCTGAGTCGCATAATTTACATCAAAGGTTCTACGTGACGACATACCTTTGGTTTTTTGCCTACAACACCCAAATAGGGTGTTAAAAAGTCTTACGTGCATGATGGTGTGTAGTGCATTATACCTTCCATCCATTCCACTATACACCAACTGTTATTTTTAAGATTGCAATGAAAGTCAACCGACTTCATATTTTGTCGTGGAGTGAATGTCATATAAGCAGTCAAATGTGAGGAAGATTTGGCTCTCCCTCCTTAGACAAAATGCCCATTTTTCGTTATTGACTTTATCTAGTTGTATCAACGTATCATATTATAAAAATGTGTCTACATCCAAATTCAACGAAGAAGACTAGACGAAAGTTTCACTATCGGGAAATTGCCACGTAATGATTTCACATATATGAATTCATTTGTGATGATGATTATGAAATTCATAGTATGAGGGAGAAGTTGATTACGGGAGAGGTTAAACGTTGATACTCTTAGTAGTGAGACTAGGCATTGTCTCATGAAGGTGTCTTATGAAAGAGACTGGTGAGACAGTGCTGGAGCAAGACTACATAAGGTTATATAGGACCATCTTCAGAAATTGCCAAATTTGATATCTCATAGCTAGAGTAAGAAGGGATATATCTTCTCTCCTAAATTGATATTTAAATTCTTTGCTTTTAGTACTCTACTTCATGTTTATTCAAAGTATTGGTAAATTGACTCCGATATTTTTAACTAAGAAAATTTTAAAAATTTAGTGATAAATATATCAAATTTTGATAATAAATGATGGATGATTGAAACATGTAAAGACATTTCACCTTGATTACATTTTGGGAGGGGCTAGTGATCTCTCACTTTTGGCTAATAAGCACTCATCCTACTATATACTCTTCTATGATTGGTCGATGCAAGGTCCTATAACTTTCGTGAGATGGGTTGTCGCTATTTCTAAAATAGGGTGTTCTTCGTGAGTTGGCGGAGTTGCTTTCTGCGTTAAAGCCGACTTTGTGGAAAACACCACATCAAAGCTTCTGTGAGAGGGTACAAGATCGCAAGGTTTCATGATTAGTAGTGGGGCAAGCTCCAAACGCGACACCAAATGAAAAGAATGGGATGTTTCTTTATTGACAAGAAATCGTTAATGCTCAGGTATTGTCACAGTCATGAATGTCGAAGCACATTGGTAACTTTCTCCAAACGCAAAGAATGGGATGCTTCTTCATTGATAAAGAATCATTAATGCTGGATGATTGTCACTGGCATGCATGTCGAAGCACATTGGTAACCTTCTCTATGTGTCCGTTTTACCTTTGTTTGATTGAATCCATTTCAACGGAATATCTTTGATGTTTCTTCTTTCTTCATCTTCCACTCAATTGAGGTCCCTACATCTGTACGATTCTCTGTTAAGTTGATCGTTCACGAGTTCGGACCACCTCTTCCCAACCATTTGAAAGCACTCACTTAACTTCAAAAGCTCGGGTTTAATCTAACATACGCTTGCTGAAGTTATGAGACATATATTCTGGACCTTCCCGAGAATTGAGCCAGAGGCGGATTTGACATGACATGGAATGCGTGGCTTTGACATGGCGTCTGCCACGGAGTAGACTTTAACGCATGAGTAACTCTGCCAACTCACTAAGAACACCCTATTTTAGAAGTAGCGACGACACATCCCATGAAAGCTATAACCCTGCATCGATCAATCACAGAAGAGTGTTTAGTAGGATGAAGACCAATTAGCAAGCCTCTTCAAAACTGGCATTGGCGGCGCTGATGCCAGTTTTGTCATAAATAAAATTAGCGGCATGCCATAAATAAAAATAACAGTTTTTGTCGGCGTTTTTTCAAGTCAACAGATTCCTCTTGTCTGTTAGTGTTAGAAACACCGTAAGTATTGAGTGATGTAAAGTAATGAAAGCAATCTGCCCGTTGCTGTTGAATGAACAACAACAACTCTTGAGCGTCAAAAAGAATGTGAAGAATTCTGATCTTTCTTTCGAGGCCACAGATACGATATGAGTCTCGTTTATCACTGCTGTAGAAGAGATCTGCTGTTCGTTTTTTGCTGTTGAAGAGTTTTTGTAGTTGCTGAACTGCTGTAGATGATATGTCGTTAAAGAAGCGCGAAACTCCATTCAATTCCTCTCACGAACTTGAGTATGGATTGAAAATTTTGACGCGTGATCCGTTGTCTGGTGTCGTCACATCAGTTTTGTGTCATTTTTGTCAGGTATGGGGACGTGAACAGAAGATCGGACAGAAGCGCAGGCCGGCTAAAACCACAAAGTATTTTAAAGTTCCATATCGACCAGAACTGTATTCACAGCATCTCAAAAGCCAACACCTGACGAAGTGGAATGAATATCGTTCTCTGTCAATAGACGCAAAGCGAAGTTTTTTTGATGCTACTGTTTTAATGAATACTATGCATGCTCATTTTGTTGGATTAGGAGATCAAGTGTATTTTCATATAAACGCTAACATCGTCGATGTAATTCTGCGTACACTTCTGTTTGATCCCGAAGCTGGGGAAGTTTGTATTGATTATTTTGCGTTGAGATGCGATGCGTTGAGATTTTTTGAGCCAATCAAATCTAACATGGTGCTTGTAGGGTATCAAGTTCATATAAAAAACATCAAGCTTTTCAAACTTGTTATAGGGATGGTTGGTCTTGGCTCGTTGTTCAGATTAACAGCACGTCAAGTGGAGTGTGCACGTGAAGAATTAACTCTCGGTTATCTTGGTGGATGCAACGAGGGAAAAGTATCATTGTTTGTTCGAGTTGCTGCTGCTATTTGACTTCATAAACTGAGCAAATTACTTGCTGATTGTTGGGCCTTTTCTGTTGCATTTGATTCATCTACTGTCGAGACCACCTCGTATTTTGACGTTAGAGTGAGGTTTGTTGTAGGAAGTCGGCTGCATTGTTTTCATTTATGTTGTCTTCCTCTTTATGGACGACACACAGGTGACAACTTGTTTGAGACATTTGAGAAAGCTATGGATGCAGTTTGTCCATCTTGAGTATATACACTCTTATCGACATGCTCTGATGGTGCCAAAAACATGATAGGTCGAGTACGTGGAATAGTTACTCGTGTCTCCACTCGTGTTGAACAGGAAGGTTGTCACTTGATTCGATTCTGGTGTGGTGCACACCAACTTGATCTTGTTTTTCAAACTGTTATTTCATATTATCACAACAAAGAATTTTACTCAACGTTAACTGCCACCATCGGATATCTTCGTCGACAGCAGAATTTGATCAATGAAATGAGATCCAAGTGTCCAAAGGTTGCAACTACTCGCTGGTTATCGTTAGGGAAAGTATTACCTTGGTTTTTAACTCATCGTTGCCGTATTGCTGAATACGTAGATAAGAAAAATTTTGATTTGAAACCAACTGTCATGTGGTGGATTGCTTTATATTCATTGATCCCTATAGTTACAGAGATTGATTTTCTGTTTAAAACTTTGCAATATTATACGTTGTTGGTCACACAACAAGAATTTGCTTTTTCTAGATTCATTTGTTGTCTTCGGGATGTGACAAGAATGGAAGGTCCACTTTCAGAATTGTTATTTCAGGAACAAGATGAAGATATCTGGTGCTGTAACAATTTTTACAGAATTGCGAAGAATGTTGTCGTGCACTTTGTTCGAGGGTGTGGTTCATTTGTTGCTATGTCATTCGATAGCTTGTGTCAAGTTGAGAAGGATATTGTCATTTGTTCAGTTGGAAATCTAATAGTTAGTCTTGCAGCAAGAATACATGCAATCGAGCCAGAAAGGGATAGTAACAATGCACCAGTAGCAACTTTACCTCCATGTCTTCCTCGTGAGTTTGTGAACATGCCTGCATCAAGCTTCGTGGACCTGATAATTAGATTTTGATCTCGACTTGAGAAGACATTCACCAACGAGTACATTGACAGCTTGGAACGAGAGTTCAAAGAACTGAAGACTGCTTATCAAAGAGACAATATAGTTCGTGACACTATCGATCAAATGCCAGAATCTATAGATTTTCATGAAGCATGGAGTGCTCTTCAACGTAGGTTTCCCAAACTGTGCACGTTTGCTGGAGGATTTGCTAGTGTGTATCCTGGTACAACGCGTGTAGAGAGTGAATTTTTCTGTGATTAGTTGGGAGAAAGACGAGTACAGATCGTCCTTGATGGATCTGTCACTCGAAGGCATCATGCATTGTAAACAGCTTAAAGAAATTCAAGCAATTTGATACCTTGCTCATATTTGTCATAAATAAAATTCTGATGATGCCATAATAGAATACTTTATGACAGATTTGGCAAATGCCATGTTAGCAGAGGCCTGCCAATTAGCCAAAAGTGAGTGATAACTAGCCGCTCTCTACATTTCAGATGTGAGAAGATTCAACGTCATGTTTTGAAACATGATCTTTATGTCAAAACATTAACTTTATTATATCAAAAAATAGATCACATAGTACAGATCAAATAGTTGATACCTAGTAAGCTTACAATGAGTTTTGAATCATTATGATCTAAAGTGTATATTTTTAACAACCTTCCAAATTTCCATCTACTCATAGCATGATAGTCACAACATGTATTAAAGTAACAGTTCGGACAAGCCCTAGTAGCATGAATAATGAACGAATTTTTTATAAAGAGTGTATAGCATGTGAGCATTTTCGAAATTTCAACTTTTCCAAGCATAGGATAATTCAACTCTTTGATCTCACTCTTAAAAGCATCTCAACTTTAGTATTTAACCGCTACGTTCCCCATCGCCTGTTAAGCATTTTATCTTAGTTGTTTCTAAAGTATTGACCGTTAACCATTATAGATCATAAAACTCATCCATAGATCAATTGGGTCTTTAAGATTTGCCTTCACTTTGCATTGCATTCCGCTCTGTGATGAGGTTTTTTCCAACTCATTTCAAGCACGAGAATGATGATCCGTAAGTAGTTGCTGATCAGGATATGATAGAGGGGTACAGGATGAAATCTGGGATCATAAGGGATGATTTTGCTTTGTTCGGTATATTCTTCAAAGGTCCGCAAGGCTCCCAAAGCCTGAACGCTTTGATCTGCATCCCATCGTTTCGCTCTTTTCTTTCATGATGACTCTCATGATGCTGGAAGTCTCCAAGGCAACTTTGCTCGAGGGTGGTCGATGATTAGTGATCTGTTTCTTTGTCGTGGCATGAGAGTCATGGATGAATCTGGAGCCCAAGCCTTGAGCCGCAGAAATGATCATCGCCAAGGAGCATGAAACGGCCTTCAAACCTGCCACATGCAGGCTCTGGTATTTTGACAAAGCATATCTGACACGTATCTAAATGTGTCTTTTCAACCTGCAGGTCACAGGGTTTCCGATCCAACTCAATCGACGCCCAAAACTGCAGTAATTACTGCATCTATCAGGAACTCAGGGTTCTCAGTAGCCTGCGGTTGTGTAGGCGTAGACCACTGCGTGTATTTCCTGTGTAAGTCTGACTGTCCTCATACAAAGATTCTCTGCTCTCGGGGAACATCAGGTCTTAATGGTGGTTCTGCGAGATCTCTTAGAGAGGATATCTCTTTGCGACAGGGTGTACGAGTAAAAACCTCGTGTCGAAACACAATATCTTATGTCATGTGGTGCAAAGCGTGGATCGATTGTGAATCCTGTACGTTCCCCTGATCACATATTGTGCTGTATCACTATGATGCGAACCTTTTGCCCGACTCTGCTGGATGGTCCAAACAGATTATGGAAGTAAAATGATCATTCAGACAGAAAGTTGCCTGTTTCACTTCACGCTAGAAGTTAGAATTTGCACATTTCCTTCATGTGTTGCTCGACATGTACAGAACTATAAATAAATGAAGTTGCCACTTCGACTGTTTTGGTCTCATTTGGTGACGTTGATGTAATTTCATGAGTGTGCTGGAAAGCTGAAAGTAAAATACAAAAAGAGAGAGAGAGAGAAGCTAAAAAACCAAAGAAAATAGAAACAGAGAAACAGAGGAAGTGTCAAATGAGAGCCAAATAGGAAGACTACCAAATGAAACAACACAGATACAACTAATGAAATGAAAATGTTTCATGCTTGCTTAAATATACCGTAAAAATGAAATTTCTTTTTGGAGGGATATAGAAGAATGTTTCGAAGGGAATTTTATATTTAATTATATTCAGTTTCATGTTTTTTTTTCGGATCGAAGGTTTTCCATCGGTGGCTGCGGGGGATTTGTAAGAAACCCGAATTCTCGAAAATTAATTGGCATAGCTTCCAGATGAAACTCTGACCTCGTTTGGAGCCAAAGTGTTTGCAAAAATTGTTAATTTTGTCGGTATCATGAAAAAGTGTGCAGTTAATTAATTGCTGACGTCAACATACCGGTAATGGAGATATGGATCCCGATCTCCAACAACGTTGCGACAGAAGGCCTCGTCCACCTGTTATTGCGCAGGTCCACCCAAACGCATTAGTGCAGGTGGTGAGAACACACATCCCTTCCCAATAAGACCGACCTGCCAACAGCAGGCTTGTGCTGGAATTGCCCTTCATCACAAGTGACAAAGACAGATATTTAAAGCATGCCTTGCTAGTTCGATGGCCAACCATCTCGAGCTTTCTTGCCACTCTGGCAGAAGCACAGCACACCGTCTATTGAATAGACTCCATTCCGTTCACATCCACTTTCACCTCGCAGGCTAAGAATGTAGCAGATTCCTCTCTCCACAGCAGAATCTTCACTCGTCTGGACCTTCTCACCTGTCAACAGATTGTAGTATCTTCTACGTACACTAAAACCCGAAATTCATGGTCTCAATATTTTATGATAGTGGGGTTGGGTTCTCGTTCACTGTGTAGTTTCTTTTGATTCTAACACCCTTATAAGTGGTAAGGGAAAACACGAAGAATGTAATCATTACATCAATTTCAAAGTGGTCCATTGTGAGCTTCAAGCGGGAAGAGACCAGGTATAGTAGCAGGAAGGAAGTGGAGACCTGTTGATTCGATGGGGTCCTCCCGTCGCCATCAAATGTTAGGAGTGACAACGATAACAAAGCTTTCTCAAAAACATTATACTCTTTTATAGATTGAAAATGTTGGTGATCTGTTTAGAGAAATTAAAATCAAGTAGTCTATCGTGTTGTGTATGATGAACTATAGAAAGTGATAACCACTTCTTCGTATCATGCCAAGTGTTCATTTACGAACATATTGAAGTTTGCAGTAAGTCAAACGTTAGATGATTAATAAAAATATATATCTCTATGTACTTTCGTTGTTGCTAATCCATTCATACCACATTCAAGAGAATAACAAATTTAAATTGTGTCATGTATAACATTGATCACTACCATTAAAATCTCTAGCACGATAGCAAACATCGAACGTAAAATGACATCATAACTATCCATATTTTACAATGATTTATTTATACATTTAACGTGTGGCATAACATTGGGAGAAACTTTGTTTAATATTAAAATTAAAATAAAATTGTCTCTCAAAGTGTAATGGAGCATTTATACCAATTTATATAATGGAAACATGAGAAAAAAATACTAGATAAGAACATACCATGACCAGTATGAATTTAGGAGTGTAGTAGTATAGAGTAAAGTCATCGGTGAAATTACAAGGAGCACAAACTGGGCAATGAAGATGGACTTCATATTGATGTAAGCTTTTCAACGCTGCAATTTCGATCATCTGCTATGGGAATTTGCGCCTTCGCTTACATTGCGCAGCTTTGATTTCAGATTCATTGACTGCGATCGATGAGCTCGACGATGGCACCAGATTAACGATTTTTCGTTTGAGCCAGGGGGCGTTCTCAACTTCGAATTTCTACCAAAATTCTTTTCTTGGTTTCCGCGTTTTTGGGGTTCCTTCTGACTTCTGATGCCAATCTCTGCTATGAGATAAACCTTCACACTTTCGAGAAATTTAAAACTCCTAAAAGTTGGGTCCATCTGAAGCATTCCTATTTGAGGGTAGAGTGCGCGTCCCACGTCACAAACTGTCCATAGAATTGATTCTGAGAATTTTGAAATTCGTGACAACCTTCGTCCACTTTCTTCGGTGGCATATTTATCCTCCGGCTTCTCGTCGAGAATTGGCGAGACCTCCACTTGCTTCCTCGATTTTCCATGACCTTCCGTACGCCAGATCAAGCCTCAAGCCCCAACCAAGCAAGCATTTCGCTGCTTTGCCTGGCAGCAATCGTCAACGGTAGGAATGTGGATTCCACCCGTATACAGCATCCATTGCATTGATAAGCATAAGACGACCGTTGATGAACATTTGTCGTTTCACTCAATGATTATATTTACGGCTTAGCGAGGACGTAAATCGAAGATCCTACTCTGGAGGTCCGAGCATTTTGGCAGACCGTCACCATCGAGTTCGCGGTCAGGTTTGGTTTTCCAGCGCAGGTCTGACGAGCTGATCGATCGGTTGGAAATCAGTAAGAAACGTCTGCACGGAAGTGGAAATGCTGGAGAACAATCCAACAGACCACGGTTTGAATTTCATTTTATGGCAATCTGCAGGCTTTTCTTTTCCGTGCCTCGGAAGTATGTGGACCGGAACTAAACTGGTCAGTTTGCGTCCTGATGTGAGCTGAGTTGAGAGAATCATCAAAGGAGGAAAAGCGTAGATTGACTCTGAACTGAAAGCCTAGACCAATGAGAGATCACACATGTCCCTGATATGAATGAAGCAGAACAGTGAAAGCCGTGAAGTAAGTAGTCAACCCACTAGGAGGACCAGTCTCTGTCCCGGATTGACAAGGAGTTCCGTGACCATGATTCATGTCAGGAACTAAGTTCTACGGCTTTCTTCCATGAGATGCTGTGTCCGGGATTGCAAACAATACGTTGAATAAGAAGGACAGGGGGTCGTGGTCTGACACAGTCTTACGAGAATAGACCAAATCAATCAATCATCGATCATATATGCACAAGTCTAAAAGAGTTTTTTGGAGATCGATGGAAGAAGGTAAACAAGATGAGTGACAGCGGTTGCACCTTTGCTCGAGGTGCGCAACTCGAGGCCTAAGCTCAATTTCCACTACCTCGGCAGCGAAGAAAACTTTTCCTCTTTGGTGTTCCACACCCTCTTTCGCTGTAGGTTTTGTTTAGAAGTAGGAAAAAAATCGTTCATGATGTTAAATTGTATTCGAGGCCTTGCTTTCAGTCTAGTGGACATAAACATCGTCTCATCAACACGGCTGTGCACAACTTTACGTCATACAGTGGACACTCTAGCTACAGCAGGAGGCTTCGCCAACTGATTCCTCTGTGAAACCTTCATCTTAACACTTGACTCACAGTTCCAACAGCATTGATACCACTACCTTCATGCCCAATACGAATATTCCTAACAGAATCGCAGCATAAGTGTACAGTCTCGTAGTTAATCTCACGGTCCCACAAGCTCACACACGTGAACAAGGGACAGAACGTGAGTGCCCATCAGATGTTGCTACGACCGTCGAAGCTCCCCGTTCCTCCACCAAGCTCCCGCTTGGCATAGCCCGGAGGTGAACCTACATGACTAGAGTACAGTTGAGTAGCTCAATACCTCTCGTGTACTTTCTCGCGTGAGAGGTGATGCGTCATCGAAAGACTGGGTTTGGCTACAGTCTGTCTAATTTGATATCTCACTTCCAGCACACCAGGTGCCCGTATCATGCAGGTGAGGTAGAAGTCTAGCGGCAGCTGATTCATCCAACACCTCCCTGTCCCTCAGCGTAAATGCTGTGGAAGGAAGAGTTACCACAGCACTGGCCGCGTTAGAAACTCGAAGCATGCCATATCGTTAGGACAACGTGCTTATGGGCCACTCGAGCCCGAGAACGGCCATCAGTGAAGTGAACCCAGTTGCTTTCGAGTTCAGTTTTACGATCCATAACTGGGAAAGGTTTCAGCGCGCACGTTCATCCTTTCTTGTTGGAGGTCGAGACCTTGTGTACACAGCTGCATTAATGCTCTTCAGTGTGTACGCATCATCCTCTCCCAGTTCGAATGTTTTGTTGAGTATGGAGCATAAACATTAAATGCTGTCACGAGTCATGTCATACTGCTAAATAAACCGACACACGGTTTGTCGTGCTATTAATTTCTTACTCACTTCACACTCCGGCTCGAATCTCTCCGATCGAAGGATGTTGTTATCTCACTCCATTCAGTAATTCCTTCGGTGACATGTGACGTCCGCAAGAAGTCACAAGACCCGTTTCGAGGCTGAATCCACCGACCCTTAGCCATGATGCGAGCACAACTATCCTTGCTGCGGAGGATGGTATGAGAGAGAGAGAGATGTGAGCACGGGCTCGAACTGTACAGAGGTGTGCCCTGAAAGTGCAAGTGCAAGCAGCCGTCCAATCTTGATATCGTGGGTGCTGTAAATTCGGAGGCCCTCAGAACTTACTGAAAACTGGACTGCCATCGTCATGATCACTGCAGGGAGGACCTGAGCAGGGCGATGAGGGATTTGGGTACAATTCAGGGACCTCCGTAGTCCCTTTTTGTCCTAGTTTCCTCCCTCGAAGGCAACGAGGCAGCTGCCCCACATCGGATCGAATTAGT
This sequence comes from Marchantia polymorpha subsp. ruderalis, assembly GCA_037833965.1. Lineage (NCBI taxonomy): Eukaryota > Viridiplantae > Streptophyta > Marchantiopsida > Marchantiales > Marchantiaceae > Marchantia > Marchantia polymorpha. Next base: position 5,845,571 of record AP031357.1, read on the forward strand.
GTTGCCCTCTTGAAGGTTAAGTACATAACATCATCATCATCATTTCCATGTCTCATCATCGTAAGGTACAATTCTTGCCCGCTACAGGCCGGAACTCTGCAGCCTTACAAGTGCCGAATATGTCTTAGAGGTCACTGTGTCGCTTTTGGAGTTGGGGGATTCTGCACATGGAACTGTCACTTTCCCTGTTCTCGGAGACATTGTGGAACACAGTGTAAAAATTACAACTGCTGCTCCGGGAGAAAAGAAGTTGTTGGCAACCTGTCAGCGCTGCTTGGAATGTCTTCTCCTGCTCGCTCTAGACTTTTGACCCGAAGTTTCTAACTGTAGCATTCTCATGTCTAGTCCCTAGCTCTCCTGTTTCCAAAGTTTCATAGCTACTTTGCACATCATGTTTACCCGGATTGAAGTGGACGTTACGGAAGTTACCTCATCGGTAAGGTACTACTGTGCGTTTACAGCAGAACCCTCTACAAAGTACTACCCAAACAGGGACGTCTGATAGGAATCCCCACTGCCCAGTAAACTGATAGGACGGGAGAGAAAGATATGTTGACTACAAATGGAAAAGATTTTGAACTCATACAACATTAAGAGCTTCAGGTTTCTGACAGGCAGATTATCCCGTATATTCGTACATGTATAACCGTGTTTTACTGTTTGTTTTACTTTCTACGATCTGCCAGAACTGGAGGATTTAACGACTATGAGGATTAAAGGATGAAAGGTCAAAGTATGCATAGAACAAAAGAGCAACTTGGAACACATACATGTGTCAGGCATAATGCTTATGTCCTTAAACTTTAACCATGCAAGTACACTGTTTTATGTTTCACACTTTGTTTACAGACATGCTTGCACATCGGTACGCGGTCGAATCTATTCTTTTGAATCGGATTTGGGCATGGTTGCATGAGATTTTGAGTGACCCGAGCCTGAAACATGATGGTTGGGGATTTGATAGATTCTTTTTATATAAACAATACGTTTATATAAAAACATGAGCTTTCTCATTTGTCTTTAGCTCGAAGCGCGAAACTGCTGTACACAGTATATCCCATCAAGTATCTAAATCTCAACTTTAAGGAGCATGCATTTGATTTCATATATGGTGCATGCAGATGTGGCCCTTTTCACGAAAGCGAAAGATGTGATCTCGAACTACATGACTGATCGGGATAACCCTGAGGCAACAACTCTGTCAGCAAGCTACAACCAGGCAAGTCTATCCTGCCATCAGTGTAGGGTCCGCATCGTTACTTATCTTCGGGCTCTAAAGACATCTTAGGTGATCAACGGGATTCAAAATACAGTAACCTCTTCTGAAAGAGAATCTAAGTTCCGCAGGACGCGATTTATAATTGCCGTTCATCTCCTACCTGCAACTGAAGGAACTAATACGATGTGGCGTGTTTACTGGATGAACTGGAAGTGCATTCTCTAAAGGGATTGGAGTTTCAAAGACCAAAATTCGATTGTAAAACTTCTCGAAGAATGAGTAGTAGTTCCTCGAATACAAGTTCATGGAGGCCTCATTCATTGTTCAGGACAATAGAACTCTAAGCTTACCATTTGCTTCAAGATTGGAAGTTCGTGGACAGAAGTAATGCGGTAGTCTCCCAACAGAAATACGGTTTGATGAGTTCAACTCACTGATACTATCATGGAAAGTGCACTCTCAACATAATTGAATCACAAACGAAAGGAATGGAATACACCGTTCATAATTGATGATTCGAAGAGGAGAAACTTGCTTTCCTCTTGTCGTTATCCATCCCTTCCTGTTGGTGATTACAGTAGCTTGAGGAAAGCCACTCTCTTCTCCACCAATGCCGATCCAAGATGATCTATCATGCATGAGGTCCACAGCGACCACTAGTACCTCCTTTACTAAACTTAGATGATTCTTCATGCTTATAGTGTGCTGTCGACTCCAACCACGGCAGCCATACTGGGCATGGCATCACGATGACTGGCCTTGAGGGTACGAGGAATGCTCTAACACCTGTTGATTTTCTGGCACGTGCTAGCATGGCGAATTCCACGAGAGCAGGTCTTGGTCCCTCGTGAGTGTGAGTGTGGTGCTACAACAGATAATCTGCCTTGAACAGATCAGTGTGAGTGTTTGCATGCTAGCCAGCAAGATACCCTTGAAATATGGGTGTTTATGGAAACTCATTCATGGAAGATGGTCAAGACGAGGGGAAAAAAAATCCAATCCACGAGAGGATTCAAGGGGTACAAATACTCGTCATTATTGGTTTCGATCTGTATTTTCTTTCTTTTTGCGATCTAAAGGATCTTTCCAATAATTTACAGAAGTCCAGGATGATTGTATATACTATTCGTAGTTGGTGTTTTGCAAGCCTCCATACCTGATACTGCGTATGCCTCACTGACATGATTAACATCAATAATGGATATGGAATAAGGTATATATGATTCCTTCACTCACTCAAGTTATATACACAAATAGTTGTCGCTTTATTTCTGCGTGTATATATTCACTTCTGTAGAATACAACTAAACATGACGGAGGTTTTTTTTGGATGAGAACGTACAGTGGTAAATAAATACAAATTTTCCCAATTTTAATATCTCTAATCAAGTATATTTCAATATAGAAGTCTTTTTACTAAAAACTTTAACTTTTGCAATTTTTTACCTAGCAAAAAAATGTAATGACTATCCAGTTAGACTGTTTATAAGCTTCTCAATAAGCCAAAGATGCTAGGGCAAAATTCTTACAAAGGTCTTTCAATGCTAAATATGAGTTATTTTTTGATTTTTTCTCTAAATAATTAAGTTTCATTTCATCATTAAATTGATACTAAGAAAATATGAGCATATATGTTAAAATTCCATGAATCTTGAAATAAATCTTATTGACTTTTATTCTGATCAAATACATAGAAAGATGTTGAAACAATCCTACGACTTCAAGTACACCTGATTTCAAGATATTTTTGGACTTGACATATATAAATTCTATCATCTCTATTTCATAGAATCATGTATATATAACTTACCGATATTTTTTTTAATGTTTTCTCTATTTTCACCGATATCTTTCAAGTTTGTTATACTTAGTACTATTTATTGCATAAGAGATGTATTCAATTTCAAGAGCGTAATAACAGTTATATATCTCTTACAACAAAAATGAGTTGTTTCATCCAATCCAAAGGATCCTAACTCAGCACGCGTGGGGCATCGCTAATAAAAAACAATATTTAAAGTGCTTCAGACTAGATGTAACACAACCAAAAATAAATGGTACTAAGACTTAGCACCGCTTATTTTTGTCACTTCAGAACTAATAGTAACTATTAGCTCCTATTGAGGCTGGTGTGGTCGGTGGTAGGGAAAAATGATAATGTGAAGTACACAAAGGTCATATGTCTGCATCTGTCAGTATATGAATCCAACTGGCTGTCCTATGGACTACAATGTCAACACTTACTTGTCGGCAACTTCCTGGAAATCGTTGGTCTGCGTCACATCACATCATTCCATGCCCGTCCAAGTTGATATATCTAAGTCACATCCACCATGTGCTAACGTACGTTGAGATTATATCCGAACCATCCCAGCTTCCTTATCTTCCCCTTCTCTTTTTGGCTACATCATTCCTCCTTATATCTCATTGTATCAGTTAGAAACTTGAGACAATGACATTCAATTCTTTATATATGAAACTTACATTATCTCCAGGACGTACTCAAAACATGTTATTTGACATCGAGCTGGTATTTTCAGCATGCAAGTAGGATATGTGCAGTAATAAATTGAAGATTAGTTTGTAAATGGCAACTATCACAACTGTGATCAAAACTCAAAGAGATTATGTATTGGTAGTTCCTAACAAAGCTGTAAGAAATCACAACTCATATTTTAGTGACCAAAAGATTTTGAGCATAAGATTGTGATGATTCACTTCATTCTTCATGATTTTCTGCTGCTCATAAGAAAAAAAGCATGATGAAAAATATTAGAATCTCTTCATAAAAAAATAAATAAACCTCAAGATATATATCGATGGGTCAGAGAACTAACCAATTATGTTCTTATTTTTTGTATAAGTTTTTCTTTTTCATCTGTATGCACTTTAGAATTAAAAATATACACTCTTACACATATTTGAAATAAATTATGCTGAAAGATATGTATAAATAAATTGACATTTATATTTTGGTTATAGAAATATACATTCAATTATTATGTAGATAGTATATTTTAAATTTTTTTTTATAATTATATGTGACATTATGTTGAAATTATACCAGAGGTATTGAATAGAGTGCATCAAGATGTATAAAATACTTAGATAAGTTTCGATGTATTGGATCACATTATAGACGGTATCCGACACTAAATTATATTTGATAAAATACATGTTGTGGATACAAAAGCTGAATTGTATACAAAAAAGTATGAGGAAATGATGAAGATGGAAAAATCTGTCGACTACGATCAGAAGGTTCTGTCATCTTATCATGACATCGATGTAACACTATGAGTAGTTGTGACAAACAAGGTAGCTACGAAATATTTTAGTTTGTTGTAATTTATATTACTTTTGACATGAATACGGAGTGACATGAATGCAATGAAAATCAATATGCAAGTTTAAGCCTCTTCAGTAGTCTCTAGACATCGCAGTGCACAATTGGAGATGCTGGTTTGTCTCGAGAACCACATATGCTTCGCTTTATTTCATGCTGAGTCCTCTAATAGACTTTTAAGAGTTGGCAGCATCTTGAAAATACTTCGCCTTCTTCAGAACACCAATTACATATGGAGATACGAACCTTCGTCGGCCATCGCCTCGCCCGAACATCTTCCTCTACGCAAACTGACAGCTCGACTTGATTAAACTTTCCTACCATTCTTCTTGCAGGGACACTAGTGCCGGTTTCATCAGCATTCAGGTAATGCCGTGCAAAAAATGATATTTCTTCGATATTTGCTCCATCTTTATCCACTATCTTTCGACATGGGCACAAACTCCATTACCCTGAAATGTGAGTTATGACTTTCAGTAGAGGACTCAGCCTCTTTGCAGGTCGAAGCATGGGTATGTGTGACAAGACTTGCTTCCGTATACTGGGGTCCTTTAAGAATGACCACTTTGACTTCATATGGTCCTCTGATGTGGGCAGTTGTTGACGTAGTGTAAGAGCTAACCAAGGAAGCTTCAGGTGCTGCAATAGTAAACTCCTTCACGTCAAATCCAAGAAGAATCCAAAGATGGCTAGGAACGCACTAGTCTACAGATGCACACAAGAAGTTGCTGGATTCCATGCGTGATTACGCATGATGATTTTTTGAGATGCAAGCACATTCGAGTGAATAGTATTTAAGTATTGAAAGCCACAATAGACCTTTTTAAGGAATATTTCTGAGGTTCCAATACAACATTTCGGCCAACTAATGTGATAAAAATACTTGGGACAGAAGCAGATAAGCGATACAGATTCTAGTGGGACCAACAAAATTAGCCAACTCTAATCATACATTGTGGTAATCACACCGCTATGTAACAGGTGCCCAAAGCACTAGTCAAACATATAAAGCAGAGCGAGAAGATTCGAATCAGCCAGAGCATAAAGTTTATATGATGATGCCCTATGTAAACGAAGACGCACTACTCTAGCTCTCACAGGGCAAATGAAGCTGTCTTTCGAACCTATAAACTCGACAAAGAGCCAAACTTTCCAGAGCACTAAAATGAGATTTTCTATGTGTGAACATAGCTCTGGCATTACAAGATCTTTGAACGAAAAAGTCCAGAATCTAACTACCAAGCCGTCATAAGTAGAAAAGTCAGACCAACCATAAAATTTGCCAAATCAATCTACATCAATCATCTGCAACATGCGACCTAAGTGGAGTGTGAGAATAGAAACTGCGAAGCCATTTAAAAATCGGACCCTCGTAACTTCGATAGTCTTTTCCTTGAAACAATGCTCAGGGACTTTCAAGAGATGAGGAACAAAACTCTTGGAAGCAGAGACCATCTCCAATTTCTTTCCCTAATATGGAGGAAGCAAATAAATCTCGAATCGGGCTAGAGCACTAGTAATATGAGATAGCACATAGTGTCAGTCCTGCTGCAGAGCCTCCTCACGTTCGTGACTGAGTGAGGTGAACTGAGGCGATTTTACATTGTCCATTCTCAAATACATGAGGGACCTGCTCAGGCATTGCATGCTAAGTGCACATGAGCCCTCATCACAGTAGGTAACTCAGTTGCCGACTACTCTAATTTCCTAGTCGTTAAAATAATCATTTGAGTTTAATGAAGAAAACAGGGACTAAAGTGCAAGAAGTATTTGGATACTATCCAGATGAACGTACTATTAACCCCCTGAATGGGAAACTGGGGTGGTGATGAATTGCCCATCTTTAAACTCATTCAAAAACTGCTCTGGCAACGCATGCTCCACCTGCACAGAAACTCATCAGAATTAGAAAAACAATGACAAAAGAGTTCCATCCAGAAGATAGAGACCAAATTAGATCGTGCTTGTCCAACAAAACTTGAATGGCATTCAGAAACTCAGTTGGCAAGTCATATCTTTGCTGAGCGGAGATTGATTATGTTCGTCTTTGTGACACCGTAAGCAGCTTCCAGTTTGTTGAGAAAGAGTTATGACAAAGCACAGCATCCTGAAACCAGAGAAGAATCCTTGGCCATTACACGTACCAGATCTGCTTCTGGTGTTGCTCCTGGGACCATAATATTTACTTCGCTTGATTTTGCTGTCGTTATGGACGCGTGTAACGAGTTTGCACTCAAGTATAGCTGGCACCCATTTGTATTATCTATGGCGATAGTTGGTGCTGAACCCTGTCCAACGGATCGAAGAACATTAAATTACTTCATTTGGTAGTCTGGAAATCTAGAACTATTACACATCGTCAACAGATTCAAAAATAAGTAAGGGAACACTGAATTAAGACAGAAAATGATAACGAAGCAGATATATATAACAAACAAACCCACTAAATATTGGATGAGCCACATCAAACAGTCAATTTCCAGGACCTGAAAATGGGAAAAGTGCAATACCTGACACTGCACCTCAACGCTAGTGCAGTTTACAATCTCACAAGCCGCAACCACATCCTGCAACCAATGCAGCTAAAAATAAGTTTCCTGCACCAATAGCAAAAGCTCTGGTAAAACTGATGGCATATTTGGAGTACTCGGCTTCAAGTACGTGAAGGAAAAAACTAGAAAATGTGTATAGACCAGCTTACACTGAAAACAAGAGCTGTCTTAACGCTTTTATCCACTGTAATATTATTCACTTTGCCTGCCAAAGAACGAAAGAAATCCCTGTTAGTCCAAGTAGTTGGAGACAAATTAGAGGTTTAGGCAGTAGGGCATTGCCTCAGGTATCAAGTGCTCCACACTAGGAGAGCTGTTTATCATGCAACTCAAGAACTTGGGCCCATCCAGGAAGCTTAAGCAGTGCATCTTTTGAATTTATTGTAGTACCTTTAACGTGGATGATTGAATCCTTGCAACCAAACACATAGACAGATTGCCTGGGATTGGTATCGTCTATATTAAGTTGCTTGTTGCCAACCTGATGCTCTATTACCCATCTGTCACTCAACACAGCGAACTGTCCATCATTTACAAGAACCATGCACCTGGAGGACTTTAAAACGAAATACTAATTTCCAGCAACAATATCCATATAGCTCTTCGGTATGCAATAAACCTTCGCTTGTCAATCATAAAAAAAGGAAGATGTAGATGTAGATGAAACTCTTAAGAAATGCTACGATTATGAGGTCACCTAAAAGGGCCACTACTTACTTCCGTCCCAGTTGCAATTCGAAAACTGGCTTCTTGACAACGGCTTTCACTGGAGCCACAGCGGCTTCCTTTTCTGATTTGGAAATGGCGGGAACTGCCCCAGTCCTGTCAGCCCTATTCTTTGTCTTCATATCATCCGTCACTTTCCTCAACCCTGCAGTAATAAACCCATCCCCCTTAAAAATTCATTCCAAAAAGCTCCTAAGTACTGTTTCAAACATTTTCAACGACGAATGGTGATGAAGATTGAGGTGTAGCTGCTGTTACACATCTCCAATGCATCAGTAAGGCATAACAAGTACGAATGAAGGTCACCAACCTATGGCTGCAATTACACCCACAAATACAAAAAACCGAAGCACTAATTTGAACCGTCTAATTTGACTCCTGAGTCTTTAAGTGACATGAAAAGAACCTGCTGTAACCGCTTCTCCTTTGCTCAGTTCTTTGAAGACTTCGCTCATGCTCGCAGCAGGCGCAGGAGCAGCTGGACCGGACGATGAAGAAGCAAGCCCTGAAGGTGGTGGAGGTGGAGGTGGAGGAGGGGGAGGGCCTGGAGGTGGGGGTGGGGGTGGTGCCCTTGGTGCAGATGGTGGTGCAGACGGCGCGGCAGTAGGTGCCTTCGTCGCAGCCATACCAAACTGGGAGACATCAATACCTTTAGCATTCCAGGCAGGTCCCGTGGTATGGAATTTTTTTACATAATCCCTCAAACCTGGTATGTACAAGTCTTTGACGGCTTTTGCCCACTCAACATGATTTGGATCCTTAGTTTTATATTCCACAAGAACCTGCAAGAAAGACAATAACGTAATTTGAGGGAAATAATTCACAAAATGAACATAGAAAACCCACAGGAGTAGACTAGCTCTCCACTTCACTTAGAATTATAGGGGAAAGATAGAGATGGATGTAATCCTCAAGGCACTACAACAGATATTAGCTGATCTTTTGTTGGCATCTCCGAGCAAAATCTTCGGGTGATGTTTATGGAGAGAGAATATCATGAGCAAGAAATTAGCCTACAAGACATAGCCAGAACATAAGCGGACGCATTGTCTTCAAGGGACATTTGAACAGGCATAGCAAAGGGTTTCATAAAAAGATTTTGAAACGCTTTACTTCATCTTTCAAGCGCGTCCCGGATAAGTGCTAGGACAGAAATAACTACGGGCAAATAGAATGGAACACAAACACCTTAGAAGATTTCGAGAAGGCTATCACCTGCCGTTGAGCATTGGCCACGCTTTCCATACATTAAATGCTTAAAGTCTACATTACTTAAATCCAGATGGCAACGACCTGTTTTATAATATGCGCTATGAAACTCAGAAACAACTTTCAACACTAGTTAACAGACTCGTGTTCTACAGGCTGTGTTATTTTGAAGTTTAAGAGGTCAGAAGTCCAAAAGATGGAAATGGTTCAATCAGCTTACTTTATTGTTATAAAATTCTGCAGCTGGCCAACTCTCGTCGACATGGGGTCCAGGCAGGCTCAGTCCTGCAAAAACATTGGTGGGAGGAAAGTCTTCAAAACCACCAGCAATTTTTACGATATCAAGAATATAAAATACTTTACAATCAAGCCAGCTACTAGCCCACAGAAAACTTGAGGTACAGATTTCGATTTTTCTGTATATTGCGACATGGTTCTTTCTCCGTTCAAGGCATAGAAGATCTTGATCCTGGGAATGCCCTTACCACAGTCTTTTCCCGTGTACACAACCCATGAGAGTGTTGAAAGACTCTCCGCTATAACTTTTTGATGATTGAAAGCGTCAGTCCTTTTCCCTTCAGTCAAGGCATGTGCCTTCTGGATGGCTTCCCCCAGAGGTTTGACCAAGTTTTGTAAACCTGCAGAGTTAGGTTCCTGAATTTCCACAGAAAGCCACAAACATCAAAAGTTTAATAAGATGTCAAAGGATAACAGCCATCTTACACATCATACATAGAACGCAACCAGGAAAACCAAATCACCAAATGTACGAGAAGTAGCCTAAGACATGAAAGATCAGATAAAAATAGCTCAAAAGAGCATCTGCACAATAGGAATCTTATACATAAGACCAACAAATACTGAATCCTTTGACAAAATCCTTACACATTCTAATTTTAGCATAGAGTAATCAGGAGATTGAACCCCTACGATGTTCAAATAGCCAGATGTTCATGTAGCCAGATATATTATCAAATCTTATATATTTATTTAGATTTGTGCATGATTGTAGGCCTGAAATTTGTGAGGGTGCATGTAACGTTCAATATGTTTCCAACTTCTTCTACTGACTCTTGCAATGCTAAAAGCCCTGTTGAACTTATTGAGCCTCAGCTTGATTCTCGACTAGGAAGCTAGAAACTCACTGAGGGCTACAGATGTTGCCATTTGCCATTTAGATGCTATCCTCAGTTCTCTCAGCAACCGACTCACATTATCGTACTGATTATAACAGCAAGCCTCATAGGTTAGTTCAGGTGACAGTTCCGGTCGCGAAGTTACTGTAGAGCTGCAGCACACTTGTTCAATGTATGCAATCATTGTCCTTTAGTTCAATCCTTCAACAACCAGACGAAGGCCTGAACTAAAACCGGGACATCTTACCTCTCACCCTCAAACTTCTACTTTCCAAACGAAGAATATGCACACGGCATGACATATGTGGCCTTCAGAATTTCAGGCAGCTCTTTTCTGCGCTTCTGGCATATAAACTCATTCTTTGATTGTTTTAAATTTTGCCTAGGGCAGTATCTCCCCGTGGAAACAGGGCATGCTCGAGAGGCTCAAGGACCACATAGTGTTTTGGCAGATTTCTTCGCCCCCTTGATCTGACCCCAAAATCAAGTATGTGAGATACAAACTGCACAACTATTACAAAATACATTTGCCTTTCTGAGACTGTATGACTGTCGCGCATTTCTCGTCTACCAAATACCAGTAAGGATTTGTCTTATGAATGCCAAATCGAGCGCCACTGACAATCCTTCCCTGAGAAGGAAGTGTAGTGCCTAAGCAGTCAGTGCATACAGACAAGCAAACCATCCACATCGATAAACTGAGGCACACTGCTAGCTACAGGTGCAGTCAGAGGGAAGATAATCGCTGCGACAATCTGCACTGGCCTTGTTGTGTCATTCTGTGTCATTCTCTGAATCTACAAAAATCTGTCGATGGATCGAATCATTTTCGAATGAGCAAGAAGAGGGCCCTCTCTAACTTGGGAAGAAGGAATTGCCAGAATAAGGAGGCAAAGTGTGAAACCCGGATCAATTCATCTGAATCACGGGATCAATCCGGATGCACCGCCGTCCGGCCAAGATCGTGCCTCGGCCTCGAATGGCGGAAGAATACCAAAACGCATCAAAACTTGCAATTACCTTCAGAGTCCTGAAGCGTAAACAATTTGATCAATTGGATCAATTCACTCACCTTGCACTGGGAGAAAGCCAGCACAATGTTCCGCTCCGCCGCAAACGCACTCTCCAGAACCTCGGTGGCCTTCAGCACAGATCCGCCAATCTTCACCGCCGCGGCCTTCACGCGCGTCAGCTTGGTCTTCAAAAGCTCATCGAAAGCGGCCACGGAAGGGCTGATGGCCCCATCCGCGCTATCGACCTTCGCATTCTCCTTCACCAGATCCAATGCCGAGATCGATCGACTCGAGACATCGGGCTTCTTCGCGAGAGCTGGCGAGGTCTCCAATCTGCCTTCCAAGAGCGACGCGACCCTCTCCAATCTTGCCACTAGAGCTTCCAACGCGCCTGCATCCGCCATCGCTGCGCTCTCACAGCAAGCAAAGCTCTGCCTGCCTGCGCTCTCCAACACCAAGAGCCAAACTTTAGATCCTTAAAAGTCGACGCTCGTCACATTCGCCAATTCGCATGGCACCGAGGTCGCGCCATTTCCTCGCCAGAACCTCGCGCTACAAGGACGCCTCCGTGCCCGCTGCCCGCCTCCGACGCCGCCTGTACCGAGCGCTCGGCGCCTGCGCTGCGCTGTACAAGAGCATATTTTGGAGGCGCCTCCCGCTGGCAAGAACACTCGGATGGCATGCGCCCCAAGCAACTTGACGCGGGGCCGGGCTTGCCGGCCGTACCGCAAATGGCAAGTTTATCGCCTGCCCGTCACTTCTCCGACCCTCGTCTCGCGTTTTCCGTCCCCATTCAAATCTTTATCCTCGCGCGGACTCTACGGCCGGTACGGTCCCGATTTATCGAGCATCTCCACCCAGCCAGCACTCTATTTCTATTTCTATTTCCCGTCGGGTGGTGAATACTCCATTTCTCCAATTTATGATTGAGTTTAATCTCATAATTGATGTGTATTTGAGTGCCTCTCAATTTTTTTAATTTTCACGATTGTAAACTTTCATAAGCTCTTTGATCACTTTCTCTGTTACATTTTTATTGCGGCAATACGATTTCATTTATGTACCAACATTTCACCAAACGTCTTTCGTTCACCCGTTCTTCGCATTGCTGATACTCATCTTTTTGTCAAAACTGCATGCTCGTGAAGCTTGGATCGACCTTGCATCAACGTTTCACTACTTGCATTATTTATTTATGAACAATTTGGCTCTAAGATCATATTTGCGTCTTCACATTATTTCACCTGCAGCATGGGTCCATATGAATCGTTAGACTGGTGAAAGTCATTCAATATGATCATGATGAAAATAATGAAAGTATTTGTTACGTTACAAGATAGTGGAGATCTGTGATATATATAGTATAATATAATATTTTAATTAATTTAAACTCTAGCTATAAAGTGATGTAAATATCTTAATATAAATTTTGACATGTTTGTGAAAGATTTTACGAAATACTATCATATTTAAAGGAAGGTGTAATTATTTCTCTAACCCGTTGTGTATCCACATGTTTCTTTTGTACATAGAACTTGTTATGTGCTTTAAATCAAAAGACAATAAAATCTAACGTATCTTTCTATATATGAGAATAATTCATGGTAATTAAATTTGAATGCATACATAATTTATTTCATGCATTTATTTTTCTAGTTTGAATATTATAGTTTTTGCATGACATAATTCTCCTTATGACTCTACGGATGCCTCGCCATTGGTTTACTTTGCTAATAGGGCTTGATGTTGTCTTCTTCTTCTTTTTTGGCCATGCACTTGCATCCAGTAGTATCCATATAAAAGCAACCACAAAGATAATGTTTTATCACATGCTTTTGTAGTATATAGACTATTAGAAGAGAGATGATTAACTCCCAAAACGAAAAATCCCCAACTTAGAGACGACGTTTTTCATCATCCGCTTAAAATGATGATTCGCATAGTTCCTTTATATTTCTATTCTTATTGAATCCTTTCTGTTTTACAAACTGCAGGTTGTCATTTGAAATTATTTCCTCGTAGAGTGAACAATAATTTGTCCTTATATACTACGGCTCAAAGTATTAGGAATTGTGATGACACCTGTTATTGCAACTCACAACGATCTGCAAAATCATAATATTTAGCACATAAATGTTTAGAAAAGTTAGGTGCCTGGATTGAAGACTCCGAGCAGCTTATGTGCTGACAGGAGTCTGATATGCAAATGCTTTGATTTGATCGAGTTCCACACTCGTGGCTTGGGCCGACTTTTAGAGTGTCTAAACGTTCGCCCAAGCGACGAATTTGGAACTCAGACCTCATGGTCATGTTTCAGTTGTCACACAAGATATATAATTTGACTTTTACCAAAGCTTTGATATTAGTCCTATTTATTGATCTATTAAAATGCCAACTATAATATTATTGTTAGATTCGTCATTAAAATATGGTAGTTACCATAATTTGATGGTGACTATTTTGGAAAACAGTAACTTGGTAATAGAAAGAGTATGTGTTAAGGCTGTACATGTCCATAAAAAGAAGGAGCAAGAAATCGGAATAAAGGACGGTAAAGCTCGACGTATGTGACTCAAGATTTGCTTGTGTGAACGAATGTGAGAGATATTGACATTTGAAAAGTCGATAATTCTGATACCCCTCAAATTTTTTGCTGTAAACGTGGCAGGGAACATCAATAAACGTGCGTATATCTCCTCAAGCGTGCTTCTACGTGTATCCACGACATGTGCATGATTATAACACACTTGCTCCTAACAATGTGCTACATTTCGTGACGACCCGTACATACCCTCAAGTGAAATCTATAACTACCAACAATTACAAAATTTACAATTTACGAAATGTCTTTTCCATATAAAGCACCGAATGCTCTCCTTCGAAGATGACCGGGTTCGACGGCACAGCCGTCAGGTGGAAATAGCCTCTCCAACCCGGAACCGGGTTCCAAGTAATAGACCTGGCCAAGCCATTACGCCATCCACCACAACCACGGAGCTGATTAATAAAAGTTCGTGCTCACTAACTAAAATCGTCTACAGAATAAAATAATGTACATTGCGTGTTCTCATATCTCAACTCGAATGTTTCAAGCTCAAATAAAGCACTAACCTGGCGAATATTGCTGCCGCACACCCCAGGACACGGTAGGAGTTCTTCTAGAAATTTGTCTACTACGTCCAAGTCAAACCCATACCATAAATCTACGACGGGTGAAGTTCAATTGTTGGAGGCTAAAGGAGCAGATATGACGTTTGTTCTACTATACAACATGTACGGACGCACAACACACAGAATTCAGCTACTTCCCATAGCTTTTGATAAGGTGTATACTAAAGAAGCAGTTTGAATCGGATAGTTTCTAATTATGAATTTCTTCCGAATCCGTAAAATTACCAATCTAAATTGATAAACACTTATAATAATATTCAGACCACTCCTTAAAAATGAAAATGTTACATTTAATAAATTTATCTCTACATATTGTCTAAGACTTCGAAATGGTTTCCTTGATAGCGGGAAGTTCTTCAAAAGGGGAAAAATAAAAAGAGTCCTGGCATGGCTTGATGCTCACCTGGCATTTGTGTTCCTCCTCCAACACGTTGACCGGAGGCTCCGGGTTTCTTGCACGAGAGTCAAAACCAGGCACTGTAACGAGAGGGAGGAGAATGACGGCCGCGGAAGGAAGGCGCGGGACGGCCAATCGGGGGCCGCAAGGCGCACTGTCGAGGCCGCAGTCGCAGGAGGCGCAGCGGCAGGCGCGCCCGTCAGCTGATACAGAGCACGAGCGCATCGGGCGAGATGGAGATGGTGATGGCGAGCCGCCAGAAGGGGTGCGAGTCGACGCTATGCATGTGGACATCGGGCCAAACGACGAGAGTGGCCATGCGCTTTACTGTTACTTTCACCCTGTCTTGAGTCGCACATATGCTCTCGAGTGTGGGCGGTCGGTCTCGGCCTTGCTTTCAGACAGGCAATTCGATTCCACTCGCCGTCCGATGCCAGTGATCGACAGCTCTTCAGGGGTACAGGCTTTCCTGGTGGGGCACGAGTGACTTTAGCGCCTTGGTCGAGTTGTTTATTCCTTTCGGTGACAAGACGACGTTTTGTTGCTGGATCCCAGAAGAGAAATCTTCGGGTCCGGGCGATTGCCTTCGTGGGACCGAAGTTATGGACATAGTGGCGATTCAGAAGTCGGCAAAGCAGTCGTAGTTGTTGGTTGGAATGTAACCGTTCTCAAGCTTTCACCCTGCTAGACAAACAGTGGAGCGTAAGCAGTGCTGTCATGTGCCAAAGCACGCCGAGTGCAAAGATTGTTCACAGTGCTGTTGCAGGTTCGGTTTGGAGACCATATTGAAGTTGTGCACTGATTGGTAGTTTCGAATCATCTTACCTTATGCCGGCAGTTTGGTTCTTTTCAGATACTCGGAGATATTCGATGTGAACGCGGTTAATGGTGAGCTCAACCTCGTCGCCAGTCACCGTCACACGCTCAAGCTCAATTAGTGGGTCACGACGTCATAGTATCTTCCAGCAGGTTGAACAGCATGTATTAGACTCTACCATTCTTCTTTTCAAGAGCTCTAGTCACTCAGAGCTGTCGATTGTCCCTTCACATCTGAAGATACATCTGGACTTATGTCCCGTTACTAAAAGCATGTCACATATTGAGAGCACCTGTATATAAGGCCTGTAGTCTATCCAGGCTTGTCCACCCATCTAGCAAAGATACTTTCTAGCTGTAAGCAGCAGTAGGTGAGAACTGTCAACGTATTATTTTCCAATGACCTCGACGAGAGAAGACTTGGAAACGACGATCTTTCCAGATGACACAGTTTGTTTTAAAATTTCGACAAAGATCGACAAAGATTGACAAAGAACGAACGTCCCACCGCCGATGGCGTGAGACCTTTCCTGATTTATGAGGCCAGAGATAATTTACTTCTATTCAATGTGACTGTACATGAAACACTCAATTTCGTTCCGTAACTAGCGAAACCTTCAGCTCTTTCATCGGCGTCCACTTACAGATCACCAGTGTGAAGGTGATCGGCATACAGCAGCTCCTTTTGTATATTACAAGAAGGTGGTGATCCGTCCAGCAGCTGCTATAACCGATTGGCATGATCCACAATTCAGCTCTATTTCTATGTATCAAGAATCCAGCTGTATCCTGGATTCTGGATACATTCTGGATCAGCGTATGGTGCAAGGAAGGTTGCGAGTCATCCTCCCGTCAGAACTTATGTTGACTAAAAGTTGTGTATATGCTGGTTTTCAGCAATCGATTTGACAAAATTGGTCGGCGATGCCGGACATCGGAATCTACATAGTAACAGCCTAACCTCAGTGCTACGATACAGAAACACAGATCCCACTCATGTTGATCCACCTGTATGCACATCTATCTCTAAGGTCCTTCACAACTTGCGCCGCACAGTCAAAAGCAGGACGAGCTATAGCCAGCTTCCTCTCGGCAGCTACTTTCACAGTCACATCGGACACCTGTGTGAGAGACGAAGATGTCAGCAGATTTCTCAGCTCTGATATTCAGATATGTACGTTCAGTGGGCTTAAACATCCGGAATGATCTGTCACAACGGTAGTCTGCAACCGACCAGGTATATTTTTACGCTGACCTCTCGATAGATCTCTATCATTCACCAGACTAATTAAATCGTTCTGGGCCATGACCGAGAGAGAATTGGAATTAAAGGTTAACAGAGCAACCTAGAAACGTAGTGGTCATCAAACGATAGCTTACCTTGTCTAGAACGCGCGCTGCGTCTAGCAATCGGTGGAAATGGGTCAGTTGTTTGTAAAGGTCGACTTCCGTATACTGAATCAGAAGACAAGAAAAACCCGCGTTATTATGACACATATACGTATTATCGTACTCGGTTACTGGGAAGTGATTAATCTGATCATCTGATTAAACTGATCAGACGATCCTGCTGCGGTATGGAAGTATATCAGGAAAGCGATGCAGGATCTAATATTTCTCAAAGTCGTGGTATCAGCAGGGGAAGATTGAACATACCTGACGGCCTAACCGTCCATTGCATCGGGGATAGTTAGGACATACGGTGCCTCTGTCCGCATCTCCAACAACCCGTAGGCTCACGTTTCGAGTGAGGTGACCACAAGCCTCGTCGTCACACTGTGAGAGATACTAACAGATCAGAAAGAGGATAGTGAAGTTACAAAACAATACGGATCCATCAAGAAAAAACGCTAACATTGGGTCGTGTCCACCTTCCACAAATTACAAAGTCCACGAGCTACGACTTGCATGACGTAGAAAGTATTACCATCATCCAACCGTCATAATATCGAGCTATAAACTCCTCAGCCCTTTGCTTCACCTGCAATCAGTAATAAATCTTGAGTTTTATGAACTTCCGTTCCAATCTCATTGAGGACCCAGAATGGTCCTCGCAAGAGTTTGCTGGAAATAAGAATGACTCGTGAGGCGAACTATCGAGCGACAATTGGGCGGAAAAAATCTTTAAGAGGGTTAGTGCATCCTCTGCATTTGCTTCAAGTTCGACTGTAACAGTAGATTTGATGTTCCTCCAACAGTACCTACAATATGGATGAAGAAGAAAGGTAAGGCTACACAAACCTGGTTCGCAAGCATAGCCGGCGATAACCTTTGCATGGAGCCCCCATGGGAACACTGAGGGCATCTTAGCGGATCATCTGATACAGGATGCTCACTGCTGTCTTGTAAATTGGGGGAAACCATTCTGCCGACACCGGAAAATTGATACCGTCTAGTGCACTGTGGACACACCAGCTGGAGTGCTTCGCAATGGCGATATCTAGCACGTCAAACAAGATATCTGTCAATAGGCTGGAGACTGAAAGGGAACTTTGGGCAGCTTCCCGTCAGCCTCCGATCACATACAGCAATCATGAACAGCGCCAGCGACGGGAATGGGCTCAGAGAAGAGAAGGGCAAGCCCCTCTCAAAATCAAGAGCTATTTCATGTGATTTCTCCGTAAGTTTCTGCATCATGCAGAAACTTACGGAGATTCCGCTTGAGACCTGAGTTTGAGCAATGCCTTCACATTCTAAAAAGACACCGAGCCAAGTGAGTGCGCAAGTACAACGGCGAGCGAGGAGAAGATATTGTCACCCTAGATTATTAAAGACCAACAAGATGTCATACCTATCGTCGTCATCAAGAATGGTTGCCGATGAAAGAAGAGTGTCTTCCACTTCGTTTGCAGGTTCCGCTCGGTGAAACTGCAAAACATCGGACGACACAATTAAGGCACAATCCTTGACCTACGGGCAGACCGTTATTACTTCGCCTTTGATTATATAGTGGCCTGAAGCAATGAGTCAGTTTCTTGTAGTGATGTACACACCTTGGAAGGATCCAAGCCTAGACATTCGGCTATGTGTCTGGCGTCTGTTCCTTCAATCGGTGCGCACAGTCGCGATACAACAGGGTGAATCTGCATGAAGTCGAATCCCTATTAGTCTTCCTGGACTCTTTATGTATTCTCTTAACGGAAGTGCACAGTTTTGTGCTGCAGAAGACACTTGCATCGCTTAGACGTCAGCTTCACAACCTTTCTATACTATGTAAAGAAGTTTTGCACTGTAAGAAACGTTCGTCTCTTCGAACGGAAGGGCCCACCTGCTGAGATAGGTAGTATTCAATGTCCACCATAAAGGCCTCGCTATTGGCTTTAATTTCATCTGGATGTCTTGCCCTCTCCGCGAGTCCAGTGGAGTCCTGGAGAAAAAATTGAAAATTCGTAAGAGGTTAAGTGTTCGAGTGGTTTTCCAAAGATTTAGCCTAAGAATGTGACTTCACTGCTGGTTGCAAGAAAGTCCTCGGCAAACCTTGTCAACACAGATGATATACGGGACGGTGTCGCCTGCACAGCATCCTACATGATGACCAGCCTGTCTCCTCCTGAGAGCAACCTGCCATCGTCAAAGTATTCAAATCTAAGATCGTCAGTGGACGCCGAAATCAAAGAGCACCTGCTACCGACTGGCCAGCAACAATCAACGACCCCAGATATTAAGAAGGTTGCTGAGTGTGAGAAAAGCTTGATCAACAACCACTCGCTGATGATCTCATCAACCGCAGCCGATCCTTCAACCACGAAGAGATCAAAGATAACGCACTTGTCGAAAGCACTGTACCTGGACGTGTGGTTGGTTTTTTGCATCTGGGTAGTCTTCAGGAGCCTTGGTGAGAGATTTAGTGATGATGTATTTATCAAGCTCCACCTGCCCATTCCTCATGTCTTCTTGGAGCTGAGACATCAGATCATGAAACCATACGCAAATAAAATTGATGCAGAATGTCGATAAGCAAGCTGGTCAAACAAGTCCCGAATTTTGAGCCATCCCTCCATTCATTCTCTCAAGTTTCAATTTACTTTACCGCGTTAAGAACCATAAATATAGTACTCTAAGATAGTCAATTCAGAAGATCAGTACTTCTAATGTGACATCACCAACCAGGAGTATCAATGACCTGCGATAAGAACATGGCAAAAGCATGTATTTTGAGTACCTTTCTTAACTGGTTATGGATAGCTTCTACGACGTCTTCACGTGAACTGCACAAAGAACCAGCAACAGTAGATTCAGAAGCTGTAAGCACGATAAAGGCTATGATTGATTGGTCAAGAAGACAAAAGTGACCATGAGAAGCTTCGGGAATTACACTTCCCGGGCTTCAGCTGCGGCCTACGGCCTTCCTTTGGCATCAGTGATAATCCTGAGGTATGAGCTCTCAAGCGTTATCCGTCCAGGACAAGAGTGGCATCACTTGAAAGTTATCGATGAGTGAAGGATTTGTAAGATATGTACAATGTACAGTAATCTGATTCAGCCTGGTCTGACAAACACGTACAAAACATCGATGTCTTGCAAGAGTAGAACGTACCAACTAAACCCAGAAGCTCAAATAGTTAGTTAATCTGTAATGAAGTCAATAATGAAAAGAGAGAAACTGACCCTTCAGAAAGTATCTGTTCAAGAGCGAAGTTACCAATCTCCTTTGACAACGAACTCCAATCTCGCCTGACAATGTCTAGACCTTTTTGTTCCATAACCTGCATGGAGCAGTCAGAAAAGGGGTGTTACAGAAGACCTGAGCTTTCAAAGTATTCAAGATGAGTATAACTACGCAATTTCGTGATAAAGCATGGAATATTGAGGTCAAGGTTTCACCTCTCGAGGAGAACCATCCTTGCTTAGCTCAACTTTGACCGCAGCATATTTCTTCTTTTTAAGAAGAAGCATGCGTTTGAAGATGCCATCCATGTCTATTTCCAAGAGCCTGTACTTTCTGTTAACCTGCATCCATAGCAAGAAAACCTTTAGCTTTCTGCAGGTCTACAATCAGATTACTGACATTTCTTGCTCTTGATGTGAACATCAGAGACAAAAGACATAGCATGAATGACTTCTATGATTACAATTCGAGCTAGGATGTTAGGAACTGATTGCAACCTGGAACTCTCAAGCTGCAAAACCCTACAGAAGTACCTCTTTAATGACTTTTACACCAATCGCCTTCGCAGCAGCAAGGTCATCGAGTCCTGTATGGATCATGATTGAATCTGTGTCTCCATAGATCACCTACGAGAGGGAACAGTCAGTAGTAGCATGAAATATACACCAAACTTGCACTTCAAGATCACGAAACAGGAGCTTCGTGAAACTGAAGCGCAAAGAATTACCTGTTTCAACTGAAAGTGAAGCTCCTGAAAGTGTTTCTAGGAAAAATTTTATAATATCAACCAGCTACTGTTGGGACAATTATTTGGACAAAAACCGATGACCCGAACATTCTGTAAGAAGTACCTCGAGGTTCAGGTTGTTTTGCACTAGATCTACTGTGCTTTGCAGAATTTCACGACCCTGCATGGTGACCATATGAGGTTGAATACATAAGAATACATACTAAGAAACGAGAGACGAATGAAGAATAAGAGAACTGGCGATGAACAACTTCCTCTTATGGTTGCTACACTCGATACAAAACATCGTCAAGCATTTGAAAAAAAATATCTCCTACAGCTCACAACTTTCATCAACCCAGAGAAGACTCACGCACCTAAACTATAAACCAGATACAACATTGATGAGTAGACATACTACCTGAGAAGTGATGAGTTCTGCGATCGGTTTCGCATAAAATCGTGCATTTGTGAACCCCAGACACCCGTAGATACTGACAAGATAATTCACAAAGAGTTATGAAAATACGATTGGTCTATTACTTTTTGGTTCAAACTAGAAATTTTACTTGGAAACGAAAACAAGGTGCTCTTCGATGAGAGAATAATATCCCCGTTAGAAATTAAAATGGCAATGATAACATCTCATCTGATAACACTAAGTAACTTAAACAGTTTTGATACAATGAGCTGCCTGTGGCTGAAAAGGCGCTAACCTGTTAGCAGTTAGTTTCAATGCTTGCTGTTGGATATCAAGCTGACGATACTTAAGATCATCAGTGGTTTTCTTCAACCACGACTTGACTTGCCGTCTCCGATCGACGAGACCCTTCAACACCTGATAACCAATAGACATGAGTTGGGGTATAGTGTCTCAAATTCAACTAATGACGATGCAGGAAACGCAGAACTACAACAGAATGTTCGACGAGTAGACGAGACTTCCACGTTCTAGGAAGAGCTCTAAAGAGAATCACGGAACCAGAAATAAGTATACATGGAAGTCAAAGCCGGCAAAACGGATGCCAGTAAAATGTAAATCGAACTCGTGAGAGAGTGAACCTGAGGTAACACTCCAGGAGGCTCGCTAGAGGGTAGGGTGGGAATTGAACCATCCGAAGGTCTATCTACAGTCGTGAAGCACACATTGTATTCCTGCAAATGTCAGCATCGGCTACTCGCGTTAGCTAGACGCATTTTTCTTCGAAAGCCCATGGAGATTAACAAATACATACAGAAGACCAATAGAACATGCTCAACAAACACTTTCCAGGCATGTAGCACCACTCTCGTTAATCCCAACCATCAGTTCGACTCAATGTTCAAAGAGCCGGCAACCTAAAACAATAAGAATTTCACCTGTATAATTGAAGGATACAGACTGTTGAAGTCGAGCAGCAGGATGTACTTGTCATACAGGCCCTTTTTAGGCTCTAGAACAAGACCACCCAAGTATGCTGCACCCTTCTTCCGTTTACCACTGCCAGTTTGAGGAGCATCCACATAAGTCTCCTCGTCTATATTGTTCTCATCTCCAGCATTTGGTAGATCTTGGTCCGAGATTAACTTCCTCTTTGATGTGAGCCGTTCTCTTTCTTTAATTGAAAGCTTGTCTGGAACTATAAACTTCCGACTATAAAACTCGTGAAGCAGAAGGAACTCAACCCTTTGGGCCCTGTTTCCCTGAAAACCAGGTTGCACAACAAATTGGAAGTCTTAATCGAAATTGCAACGTGAAGGAGTGTTGCTGCTGCTCTGCTCGAAAGGCGAGTGATAGATCGAAGTGGACATCGAAAGGCGAGTGGAAGAGAATAGAGAAAGCTGCGAGCTTCATTCATTTCATCTTCTACATGTGAACTGTACATAAAGTATTTCAATAAGAGCTGGATCTGCAAAGGATGACTCTCACCTGCAAAGTTTTGCTCCACAAATTTCCACTGATGTTTGTCAACTGTCGCGACAATGGCAAAACACTGAGATGGAACATGAGGCCAAGAGCAAGCCATGCATCCGTCTCTCCAGATTCTATCTGTTTGGTAAAAGATCAGATACAGATGTTAATTCGAAGTTAAGGCAGTTTACATGTTTCATTCGTTAGCCGACTTGACACCTGAAAATAGATGAGAACATTGAATCGCTGTAGGGTTGTTCGCTGGCGTTTAAGACACACCAGTTCCAGAAGCGAAGCAGATGATCCGTACATAGCAGGAATATCTGATGGCACCAGTTCTTTGCGCTCCCGACCCAACTGGTTTCTGGATAGTTCTGTTAGCGAGTAGCTTGTCTGCACAGATCGAATACAGGAGGGAAAGGTTATACGGCGGAAGTGTCAAAATCATTCAACGACGAGCTTTTCAATTGTGAACCGTAGGTATGGCTTGTATGATGGTTACTGACTGTCCTTATACTCAACACGAATCTGCTTGCTGTGCTCAACAGTGACCTGAACGAACTAACGAATTAACAGGGTAAGAGGACCCGTTACCTGTCTCAATAGTTCGCGAGATGAAATATAAGTGTCACAAAGAAGTCGACCAGCTATACAGGCCATAGCTCCTGGACCTGCTCCTGAACCAAATGTATTCCCGTTGCCACCAAGCCTCGGCATCTGAGATCGCCTTAAGCGACCTATCTTTGACCACATCTTACTTTGAACCTTGCAAGCCTGTCCAGATAACTTTCAGAAATGGAAGTGCGGCCTTGTAAAAGTAACAAGGTTCAGTCCCTACTTTAAAGACATTTCTGACAAAAATCTTGCTTGCAGTCCAATAGAATCCCTATGTCTCATCCTGCAGATGCTCAGTTCCACATTGAGCTTATGAAGGATTAAAACAGGATCGTTTAAAAGATTTTTTTCTACTTCCCAGAGCAAAATAAATGAACGGCAATATTTGATCAAAACCTAGACCTGTTACTTACTTGTAGTCTATGAAGGAGCACATCAAGATCGAAGCCTGAGATATTGTGACCAACTAGCACGTCGGGATCCAGCTGATAAAGCTTCAGCATGAGGTGATTAAGCAACGCTCTTTCACTGGGAAAAAACAAGCATAGTCAATCCAAGATGATGAGGAGCCAACATGAGTTTGCCAATTGGCGAACAACGTATATGTTTAAGGCAAGATAATAATCCTTCATTCATATACGGGCTGACTTTTTGTCTTCCAGGGTAAAATTGCTCAAAAACTCCCCTGCGGTCACTCTGCCTGCAACTTGCGAACACGATATGTCTCCAGCATCATAGGTGAAGAGACGGATCGGGAGTGACCATACGTGAGATCATTCCATGCAAACAGGTCCTTATTATTTGTATCAAACAAGCCGACAGCCAAAAATATTCTGGAAGGGTCTCGAAGTACATGACGTGTGCCCAAAGTAGAATCCTACCTGCTCTCATGACTCAACACGTTCGAGCCGACTTTGCTGTTGAGATGAGCTACTTCTGAGGTAAATCCAACAGGAAAAATTCCACCATCAAGCTTGCGCACAATGCTGAAGTGGTTTAGCATTTCATGTGTATTCCACTCGGCTTGAGGCATTGGCATATCAACCTGAAGATGCAAATGGTTCAAATTAGACGTGAAGCAATTGTAAGTGCAACATGGCGTCAGGTTGATTTTTCAAAGAAGTCCTGTCAATTCTTCATACATGCCTCTGCACCGAGTGCAGAGCATTATCAAACTGTCAAGCTTACCTTCACATACTTGCAGGATACGACGGAAGCAGAAGCAATTTCATTTATGTTCTGCTTGTGGTTGATAACAGTTTTCAGGTTGATGGCTGCAACGACAAGCTTGGGTATCTCCATTGGCGCGTTTCCAGGAGGAGTGACTGCCAGATCCTTTGACGATTCCAAACTCACTTCTAACTTGCACCAGCTGACCTATTACATCCATTACATTCCATATCTTAGTGCTCCTCAACTCTGGTACGCAGCAGTCTGGTTAAGTTTAGTCCAAGGACATCTGTATATCACATGGCGATAGAATTAAGCTCCAGGAGACAGCAAAAAAGCAATTCGATCTGAATCAAATTGGCGTTAAAATTTTCCACGATACACAACAGGAGAGTTTGATACTCGACCAATGCACGCTGTACTTCCATGGATATAATCCTAAACACATACAGTCGTAATTTACAGGGCAGATTATGCCTACAAAAGCGCATCATGCCACTTAGTAGCGTACTAATGTACTGGGCTGCTAAGTAGCATGGCCAGCGAAAGAAGCACCTGGGAAGAGCTGGGACAGAGTATTGGGTTTGTAATACTCATCCAACACGGTCCTTTTATTCTCCTCTTGATGAGCAAGAGCTCCAAGGCGCTGCATCATGAACAAAAGCATACAGTTAGGACGTCATCTAACAGAGAAGGGAGCCTGTTATTCTCCGGCGACGCAATCAGGTTGACCAAACCAGCGAGTAACAGGAGATACGATAAGACATTATCCAAGGATTGGTAGAGACGTATAGCGACAGAGGTTTGGGACAACACAAACCTGGAGTGGCTTCCAAATATACTGGTGAAGTGAACACCGTGCAGATCGTGCGGCAGAGGAGGATCCTGCAGTGACCAAAATGTCTATTCAGATGCTGCCCGGGTAGTTGAGGAAAACTTGAAGATGCAGTGAAGGAATGGTAATAGAAAGCACCTTGAATGGATAGCTGAGCTTCATAAAATACTGTTCTCCAACAGGTACGTCGGGCCGTTCGAATGCGTAAGATCGCTGAGGACGTACACCAGTCGGGTGTTATCTCTCGACGTCGAGTAAAACAATGATAAAAGTGCATGACTTTGATACATCTTATGTCGTCTAGATCAGATGAGGATACTGACGATTTCTTACTCTGGCAAAACCAATCATTCATGCTTCCTCTTCGGCATGTTTAACAACTGTATATGATGAGCTTCGTGAGAAGAACATACCTTTACTGGAACCATACTAAACCGGCCAACATTCAGATCCAACAACTTTTCTGCAAGTTCCTGCTTCAATTCTTTTGCTAGTTCCTGCAGACGCACAATTGATAAGTATTAGGCATAAAAGAGGTCAACAAAGTGTACTCACATGAACCTTAATCAATTGCGAGCTGGGCATGTTCAGAGGTGACTTTCATGAAGAGGTTCTTCTCTCGTGCTTATAATTATAACGACTATGATAAAGGCTGATGGGTCAAACCTGCAGTTTTGCGTTTACAGCGGTTCTTCTAACATCTTTCGTCAACTTCGCCTCAATTTCAAGCTCCAAGAGTTTTGTGTCCGAAAACACGTAGGACGCAGGAACGGCAAAGACGCTACGCTGCAAGTTGCGAACGACCACACAGCAGCTCACAAACTCGCCTCCCTTCTTCACCTGCAGTCCAAATATCTCCCGGACGGTCAATCACGAAGCCAAGTGAACCAGGAATTTGAAGAGTGCTGTTCGACGATCCTATTCACCAAAATAAATTGCCGGAAAAACTTCGACATCGTCAAATTGATTACGAAGGTTTGGGCAAATTACCTTTCCGAAGAGATATACGGTACCAGGGTTGGCCCCAAAGGCTTCCTCGTATGCATCAAGAAAGTAGAAGGATAACTTGCCCTCAGCATCCAGAGGCAAAGCACCGCTAACTAATTCCAGATTCTCGTCAGCTGTTTCCTTTTTCATTACGGCGTTCGCTACCTTCTCCGAGCTACCATCCCGAATTGAGTGCCAAGCAGCTGACGCCCCTTCCATTGTTTGAGGACGCTCCACGATCTTCGCGTTGAGTCGAATTTTTGATTCGACTCTTTCAGCTGTGACCACATCGTCACTGCTAATGGAGACTTCAGCCACGTGATTGGATCCCATCTTCGGAGGACTTTGTTCCCGTTCGAACTGGTGCGACGGAAAATCATCAACCTCAGGAGAATTTACAGTCTCGCTCTTCACTACACATGAGATGTCTGGCACGCTTGGAGGATCGTCGATCACTTCCAATTCACCGGCCCTGACCTGGAGGGTTTCTAGGCGATCAGGTGCCCTGTCCGGTTGAAACGACGAGACGGGTTCGCTGGGCACAAAATGGTGACTTGCTGTTGGAATGCTTGGATAAGAAGGTTGTCTGAAAGCTTGTCGCCGCACTGCACCACCTCCGTCTGCAGCTCGCGAGCCTGCAGAATAGACGGATCTGAATTCTGAGTGCAAGTAAAACACACAACTCGCGAACTCTTCTGAAACAAGTGTCTAAAGTTCAGACTTTCAAACTTCCAAAATCAATACCGGGTCTGCATGGAACCAACATTCAAGATAATCTTCACTGTTCAACAATCCTCGACAACTCAGGTTGCACAAGAATGTCCAATCCAGTTGTCAAAAAAACTAGTCCAGTTTGCGCAAACTTGTAGTTTCTGGATTGCAGATTAACTGCAAAGACTAACCTCGCCGACGCTGTTGTTTTAGTTCGTCAACAGTTATCCCAGCAAGAATGTCATCGACGATACTGTCGGTGGAAATTCCAGATTTGTGCGCGGCTCCGTTCTCGTTAGTGGGACGTCTTCCAATTCCAGTATTGGAAGCAGCAGCGAACATACTTGTCACTTTACGCTTCCCCGTCAAGGCGGCTGCCGCAGCCAATTCAGTAGCTCTCTTACTGGGTGCAACCTTCTTCGGGTCTGAATGCAGTACATCTCATTAGTACATTCTCCAGTAAGAAGTCCCAAATTTCTTCAGCAAATCCCATTCCAGATCAATTTGACGTGGAAAACGTGCACCCGTTTCATACATTGAACATCAAGCACCTCCTAAAGTTCAGAGGTTTAGTCCAGCGGTGGCTGAGTTTGCACTAAAACATCGTTGGTCGTCAGAAATGCAACCGTAAGATACCACGCATGCCCGAGAAGAGACAAGTTCTGGCAAGCAAACAGAGTTCAATTCCTGGTATTCGATTCGAACTGTACAGCGCCAGCAGATCAACAAATGTATCGAAATCGGTACATTACCACGTGGTTTCTTTGGTTTGGTAGATTTGTCATCTTCTTCATCAGAAGCTCTTCCCAATTCCCAGTCGTCTTCTTCTTCGAGATAACCGAGACCGTCATCGTCAACGACGAATTCCTCGGCTTCCTGACGCCTTTTGGATATGTGCAGATTGTAATCCGCTTCTGAAAGAGTATCGTAGACCTTGTCTTCCAGTCTCACTTCAAAATTGTCTACACGCTTCCCGCCATTTTTTTTCAATGCCAAGAGTTCCTGGAGAGCTGAGGACCTCGCACTGGCCTGGGGATTGCTACACGTTCGCCTCCGACTCCCTTCGTTCTGCGACATTGTCTCGCTCCTCTGCTCACTCCGCTGCTTTGGGCGCCCAGACTGCAAATTTCTTCGGACTGGAACGACCTCAGCGCAAATCTCCTGCTCCTAGCATTCCGTGACCAGTCGGCCAGTCATCCTCCGGAACACGAACCGGTCCGTGGGATCCTTTCCACAGAGTCTCAGATTCCACCACGAGAAACTGAAAGCCAGGACCGTCAACAGCCGTTAAGACTCCCCATGCACTCGTGGAAAATTCCTCTCCGCGGAAATCAGAGAGCTCGCTCTGCGATTGTACATGAGTGGCAATTTCGAAGATGACCCGAGGGGCCAAGGAGATGAGCAATGCAGAAGCCCACGACGGAGAAATTCCAGCTCCGCAACCTCTGGACACGGCGGAAATTGAACCAGCTGCTCCGGAAATTTCTTTCGACACTGCGGCAGTTTTCTGGATCCAGTGCACAAGCGGGGGCCGGAAGTCGAATCCCAGTCAGGCGTTGCTTGTCAAAAGGCTCGGATTCCTCGATACGTAACGCGGAAGAGGGCAGCAGCGGACTGGCCTCCGTTGACCGAACGCTTCGGCGTCAAACATTCATAAGGTGGTCGAGGCGGGAATCGCCATCACGACGCGACAGCGGGGGCGGAAATAGAAGGGGCCGTCCAGCCTACGATGATAATGGAGGAGGAGGCGGGACGACCGGGCGCCTACTGGGCCGACCTACCGGATCAAGATCTTCATGGCGCGACGCTCAGGTCACTTTGGACGACCATCGCGATGCTCTCAGGCGGTCCAGTGTACATTTCTCGACCATGCGATGAGGCGGGAAAGCCACGCGAGAGCGGGAAAGTGCTCCTCGAGCTGCCGAATTAGACGAAGAGATAGTTACAGTGACTGGATGACGGCACATCGCCGGTGACCAAGATTCGCGCCTGTCCGAAATCGGTCGGAGCCGCGAAGATTGCCCAGGGCCCGTCAGAAATCCCGGGTGTGACCTGGCAGAGCCGTGATCCGTCGCCTTGATCTACGACAGGCCACAAACTCGCGGAAGTTGAGTTCTAGAACGTCCACATCGAAACAGCGAGGGAGGGAGGCGGGACAGCGCCTCCTCATTTGACTACGATGTCGGTTGCCCGCACTGCAGTCCGGCGATATCTTTACGGATTTCCTCGTTCTTTCTTTCACGTCTCAGGCTCCTCGTTCCATTTTCTCCCCGGGATAGAAATGGCGAACATGGCTTCTTCATCTCGGTGATATTCCAGAACGACGAGGCCAGCACGTAGCCTTAGTTTCAGTTCGGCCTTTACACCCTGCTCTTCTTATCGCAGGCAGCCCTTTTAACGATTCTCGGAATATGCTCCCAACGACGATTGTGTTTTCCAATGATGGATGAGTAGCTTTGAATCTAGCAGCTCCAATGAACAGTTGGAATCTTTTTAGAACTAGAGTAGGCGAATACCACAGAAAATCTGCATTCTAGTTAGCACTTGTAACGCCTCATTGCGATGTCATTTGTATGTACATCAGGTTCATATGCATACATTTATGTCATGAGATAATTCATCCTCTTAAGAGATATATTCACCTTAGCACACATTAGCATTATAATCATGAACCGTTATGGGATCTGTACTGATTATTCAGTCATATATCCGTTCATATGCATAAATTCATGTCAAAAGATAATTCATACTCTTAAGAGATATATTCACATTAACACACATTAGCATTATAATCATGAACGTTTATGGGATCTGTACTTATTATTCATTCATTTTTCGCAAGCACATTGCAATTCGTGCTTAGCTCTCTTTTTATTTTTCATGTCTCATGCATGATAACATCGCAGTTGGATAGAGAAAATAAAGATCCATTGCAATCAGACTATTTATTATTATTATTAGTATTATTGCAATATCATCCCCACTTTATTCTACGATACAGTTTAAAAAAATCTGTCGATCTAAAATATTTGAGTCTTCTTTTCCCGGTTTGCATGTATCATGCAAACCTGGGTTATGCATGTACTTTTCTGTCTGGTAGTTAATTCAGAGTCTGTACCTATCAAATCATTTGAAAATGCTTCTACTGTTTGCGATTGTGGATATTTGAAGAAGTATACTTCTTTTAATTCTCCTTAGTAAAACATATTAGCAGAAAGTCCCGTTAAGATTTTTTGTAGCTTTAGAGAAACATGGACTAGTATGGGTCACTCTAAATTTTGATGAATGAGATACACATCTACGTTATATATGCAAGCTTTGTGATGTAGAAGAATGTGAACAAAATTGCATATAATTAGCTTTAGAGTGAATACGTAATTTCCTTCCTACAACGTACACTATATCGTACATATAGGTAGTGAATATTTATGATATAACATCGTCTGTTTTTAGGAAGCGAAGAGAAGTACTTGTACGTAGAGTCAGACCTCCAAACATGAAAGTATTGATCAATCTAATATTTAACAGGTTTCTTCTTATTCTTTCGATACTATAAATATATATATATATATATTATTTAAAAAATTTTCGAGCTCCATATTATATTAGGATGACATGTAGGGAATTTGAAGAACTTCATGAAATTAATGTTCAAAGTACTCGGAGATGGAAGATGATGATAAGAAAGTCGTAATAAGGAGGAGAATAAAAAGAAGAATTCGTCTTATGATATACGTGGACAAGATCGTTGAAGAAAAATGAAACAACATAATGAAATTGTTAAAGTATCGAAAGAATATGGAAGAAACTTGTGACAGTTAGATAGCTGTAAGGAGGAAGAGTTTGTGTGACGAACCTCATCAATCAAAAATAGGATTAGAACAGGCACATCCACAGTTTTATGGTCGTAGGAGTTGAACAGCTGGAAACTCATCAACATCAAATGTTGTGCTAGTGCTCTACCTTACGTGTGCTGCACATGAAGAGGAGTAAATAGACTGCCATATGTCAACAGCTTGGCCAACTGTTACTGGCCGGTCAAATGCCTTGTAGTGTGTCCAAATTGAGAGATTTGAAATTCTCCAATTAGTGGAAGATCCTAGAAAGAGAGGAAAAGTCAAACATTTTCTTAGATATTAGCCTACAAGTTGGTAGAAACCATGCCTACAGTACAGATGGATGGAGTTTGAGCCCCTTTAGACAGGGATGATAGACTTGCGCACATGTCGAATATTCTCGAAGCTATGTTCTGTCTTGATACAAAATATCAATATGTGTCAATATTGCTGCTTTGATGTTTATCCACCTCCGAAAAAGGAGGAGTAAAAAATAAAAGGAAAATCGAGACCGAGTGACTTCGAAGGAGGTACCAAGTAGAATAGCGCAGACAGGACGGGAAGACCGCATCAAGCCGATAGGAGATACCAACTTTCCAGATGGGGTACTAGAAACGACTGCCACAAATAGAACAAGGTTCGTCATGCATTCCATCCTCACCGTTGAACTCAGTCAAATTGTAGTCAAAACAGGAGACTGAGTGCAGTCAGTTTGAAGTTACCTGGTTGGCTACTAACGAGGATCCAAGTCAGAGCCAAGAGGAGAGGAGCCTGCAGTAGTTCGTACGGTAGTTAAAAAACGTTGTCCTGTAACAGAACCTACTGGCATAATGTTCTCATATTAAAAGCATTAAAAAAGTCGGAGAAACCTGCTCATGATCATCATGCCTGGCCATTCTTTTTCAAAACCAGCAGGGGTATGATCCTCGATCCCCCTTTGAGACCCGTATCCAAGGTTTCACGCATAGCATTAATCTGCCGTGTACAGTTGTTGTAGACATCCACGAGAGATAAATGTAGTAAAAATTCGGTAAAATGCAGAAAACTATACGAAAATAGATAACTTATAGCAACTTGTGCTATGATACAGCGTTTTACTGCGTGCTATATTTGAATGATATGAATTTCTTCTGATTAAATTTCTTCAAAAAGAGTGACTTTGGTAAGAATTGAATCTTCAACTGAGTAAGTATTGATCTTTTTCAACCAACATACGCGTCACAAAGTACTTGATTCAGATGAATTTTAGCTAAATTCTCATATTTTGTAAAATGTACAAGTAAAGAACAATGTGCCGATGATAATTATTATAAAAAATTTAGATAATTAGCTACTACTATAGTTACGATACGTTGACTACACCCATACAATAAAATCAATCTTTTATCCAAAGAATACATGAATGTTTTTTGAAACCATATTATTAAGTTTTCGAGTATATTTTGAAATTTATAAGAATAAAAATATAATATCATAAAAGATAAAATTGTCTTCTTTCTTCTTTATAACATCCTTTTCCAAAAAATTTCAAAGTCATATTTGAAGGGCAAACAATGAATATGGAAGTGCCTAGTTTCTTGTGACTAAGATTTTTCCATGTGTTTTAAATCTAGAATTTCGGAATGAGATGTAACCCAAAAAAGAGATTAAAAGATTGTCCTAAAATAAGAAAATGTGAAATGTCGTAATTTAGTTATCACTAATAGAACTGTGACGTTCTTACCTGGTGGAATGGGAGCTCATCTTACGCGTAGAGACCGCATCCGTTTTCTGTGTGTCGCAATGATTCCTGGAAGTCTGTCGGAAATGCAGAATATGATCTTCCTGTGTGTACTCCATGATATCCACTAGCATTAATGTTTGATCTCCACATTAGAGTTAATATTAGCTTACAACAGATGATAATATTACATTGGCCTAATCGACGTGTTGGATACAAGAAATCACCGAGAACCGTGAAGCGAGCATATTTTAATCTCATAAATCAGCAATTTATTCGAAGCACTTGGGTGAAAAGAAGGCAAAAGACAGCGTCCGGTAGAGTATCTTGGGGCATTGAGTACCTCGCAGGGCTGTGTACGGTGATGCCACAGCGCCACCCGAATTTTGTCCGCATGCCATGCCATAAGGAGGCGCTCACGCCGGATGCAACCGAGGCCTCGAAGGGGTTAGGTCAGTCCTCGGCGTTGCTTTCAACCGTAGTTGGTGCAGAGCATAGTTCCACATCGGTGGCTCATACTCCAGCGGTAGTGGCGCGATGAATTCGCGAGGGGGCTCAAAGGTTCGTAATGTGCCACAGCACGGGAGGGAAACGAAAACCGCAGCCGACGTCGACGGCCGTCACATCACCGGTCTGCGCAACGGGAAGGCCGGAAGGAAAGGCGAGCTTCGCGGGATGCGTGAGAGAGGAAGTGACGCAGATCGCGGGTGCCGGCGATGGGAGCCCCGGCGAAGCGCGAACGGAGCGGGCCCTCCGTCCGTGGCCGCAAACCGTCAGGTGCAACGGAAAGAAATGCAGAAACCTAAAGAGAGTTGGGGGAAAGAAAAGAAGGGCGAGGAATCGGAAAAGAACATCGAGGAAGGCAGGCAGGCAGGCAGGCAGGCAGGAAGGAGAGGGCAGGGGCAGGGGCGGGGCGGGGCGGGGCAGGGCAGGGCAGGGAGGGCAGGCGAGGCAAGGGTGGGCGAGAGGGAGCGAAGGGGACGAGGGGCGGGGGTCGGGGGAGGGAATTTCACCAGCGTGCGAGAAGCAACTGAGAGCTCGACGACGCCGAGTCGACTCTCTTGCGAGAGAGGAGAGGAGGGAGGGAGCTGGGCGTGGACCAATAGAATGGACAGGCTCTAGGACACACCACACCAGCACAAGCTTTGCTTGCGTTTGCTCGTCGAGAAAAGGAGGATTGGAGCGATTATTGGTGCGAGGGATAGGACCCTCCTAGGTTTGCGACGCGGACGAGACGAGGGAGACGACGTTCGACGAGCGTGCGATACAGGGCGCGCGAGTGTCAGAGAGAGGGGGAGGAATATGTGTCGAAACCTCATCGATGCCACGCTCACACTCCGGACCTTAACCACCACCGAGTACAGAGGACTCGAGGTATAACGAGAATCGACAATAGTGAACTTGTCCAGGCCTCGACGAGAGCGCGGGAAGAACGGGGTTGAGGCGAGGCGGAGGGAGGGAGTGAGGTAGTGAGGGAGCTGAGGAGGAGAACCAAAGCAAGAGGAGATAGTAGGCGGCACGGGGAGAGATGGCGGAGAAGCTGTTGGACTTTACGCAGCCGTTTGATGTCGGGCTTCTTGATGCCACTGTCGCTGCTTTTTACGGCACAGGGTCGAAAGACGAGGTACTATTGACTCTTTAGATGATTGTGTGGACGTCGTCTCGTCGTCTGTAACGGCATCCACTTTGAGATGTGCCAATTGAAGGACTGGAATTCGGCAAATTTGATCGGAAATTTGACAGAAGGGTCCATTCCGGTGCCTAGTTTGCATCTTGAGCCTAGAAGACCGTCTGAGGTCTTGTTAAGCTGCTTCCGCCTCGACCGCGCTCACACTCGCACATTGCTTTCTTATCAGAACAATGTAGGCCAGAGTCCGGATGTTTCAAATCGACGGTGCAGCTGTAGGGATTACTTTCGCTGTGTACTGTAGGTTGTCGAATCTTTGATCACCTCCGAGTATATTCTGACATCAAGACTTTCCTCCTGCATTTGCCAATTCTCAATGTTGAAGACGATAACAACCCTAGGTTTTAGCGGAGCACATCTTTCCGAGAAGTGAAGCACGGCCGTATCACGAAAAGACTACGAATACGTAGACGCCATTTAAAGAATAAGACGACTTTTGCACGATCTGCAGATTTAACCAACCTTTCGCGAACAGCAGACGTTCGAAGTCTGTCTTTGATCTAGACCAAATAGAAACTCCTCTGAATTTACGGTGTTCATTTTGCAGAGGGCAGCGGCTGAGAGAATCCTCAGACAGTTGCAGGAGCACCCTGATACGTGGACTCGCGTCGTGACTATCTTGCAAAATTCGGGGAACTTGAATTCGAAGTTTTACGCCCTTCAGGTCCTGGAAGGTGTCATCAAGTATCGGTGGAATGCCTTGCCGATGGAACAACGGGATGGGATCAAGAATTACATCTCAGACCTTATCGTTCAGGTGACAGCTTGCCACAATTATACAGTCTTGTCAGCTTTTGACCATCTTGGTGGGCTGAATACGTATAATCACCAGCTCTTCTTAGAAAACGGACAGAATCATTAGAGCTTTCTTATTGTCGAGTCGGGAGACGCATGTATCAGACTTTGATGTTCTTCAGTGCATGTCAAGTCTAGTCTCTTTTCAAGAGATAAGAACGCTAGGTCAGTTTCTTTGGTTGGAAACGGCATGACCACATTTTGCCCAAGGGTTTACAGTGTCGGGGGCTCTCAATTTTGATAATTCATTTGGTCATTGTCAATATCGTTATGTACTCTTGCCTTCTTAAACCTGCGGTCTCTCATCTTTAGATTCTTACTACACCCTGAACTCTGCTTCTTGGTGTCTGTCGCGTCCTGGTAGAGACAGTTTCCGTTTTGGTGTGTGGAATATTACATGTATCGCTTATGCTCGAAAGGTGTTGATGGTCTAATTTCACAGTTATCAAGCAACGAGTCCTCATTTCGACATGAGCGACTTTACGTCAACAAACTGAACATCATTCTAGTTCAGGTAAGCCGAAAGTCACCTCAAGCTAGGTCTTAAACATGCAGGTTGAGAGTCATGTAGAGCTGGTAAATCGGCTCTAGAAGATCACGGATGTCATTTGTATATTCAAAATTTCAAAAACGTGCGATTATGTGACATGTGTCTAAGATGAGCTGAAATTGCGAGTTTGATCGACAGACATGCCGACTTCGTTGGTTTCATTTTGGAGGGAAAATTGGACACATCTCATTGCCTCTCTAGATGTCAATAGAGTAGTCTGCAGCCTGTATGCTTTTCTCTATGAAGAAAACCTGGGGCTCATCGTACGCAGCTTAGAATTATTTGGGGCAGAGTCCAAGCTTCTGTATCCTTCACGATAAATCAACTCATTGAGAATTAAAGTACCCCTTTTAAATCGAGAGCGTAGTTTTTTATTCTCAACGAGTGTAGAAAATTGACATGTCGGGGTGATTTGATCAACCGTACTGGGTGATCTTCTCCGCATCAAAAGCTTACCCGTAATCACTTCTTAGTTGGGAAGAGAGTTTGAAATATTTGTCAATGTTGATTTCTCTCGCTTTGGTAAACATTATTAAAACATGTATAATGTCCTTGTTCAGGTTCTGAAGCATGAGTGGCCTGCTCGGTGGCCCAGATTTATACCGGATCTCGTGTCAGCTGCAAAGAGTAGTGAAACTCTTTGCGAAAATTGCATGGTTATTTTGAAGGTATTGCCAAAGAGATCCACTCTCAGATCACGGATATGTTGTGACGACATCTTTCATGTTTGGGGTCTTCGACAGTTTTAGTGTGGTATCTCCGTCTGTTTGCAACTTCTAGTTATGTATTGTCCATCCTAAACGAATGTAATCATCGTGCATATGCGTCATTGTGAGGTTTCCCCTCCACTTTGAACTGTGCTCTGCGAATTCCGAGGATTACCCTGTTTCTGAGAACTTTCAATATATTCAGTTTTCTCGCAAGGCATGTTGTTAACATTTGTTAATTTTGTTCCTTGACAGCTCCTAAGTGAGGAAGTTTTTGACTTTTCTCGGGGTGAGATGACGCAAAACAAGATCAAAGAGCTCAAGCATTCACTTAACAGGTAGCCGCCGTTTTGTCTGATCACATGAATATCACTTGTCGTGCCAACGTTTACATGAAAGATGAACCTGTACTCGTTATGTTCTAATGTGCTGGGTCTTTTGCCAAGTTTTTGGTTCTAAAGGAGGGCTGCTTATCGGATCTTTGCAGTGAATTCCAACTGATACACGAGTTGTGTCAGTATGTCCTGTCCGTCTCTCAACGGCCCGAGCTAATTCGAGCTACGTTGGCCACTCTGCACGCCTTCCTATCCTGGATTCCTCTGGGATATATCTTTGAGTCATCTTTGGTAATGTCACGCAACACGGATATTATCTTTCTTTAACATATGTACATTTACCATGGAACCGAATCTTCAAAAAGTGGGATTGATTCTTTTCTTTTCTCTTTATTCTTGACCTGTTTGGGAGTGCAGCTCCTTCTGCATGATATTTTATGCATTAGAAGTCAGCTCTCTGGCATAACAGAGCTACCTGAAATCCTCGGGCACTTCGTTTAGTCTCTAGCCGTGGGTGCTAATTAATTTTCTAATCTAAACTTTAAATTGGTTGCAGCTGGAGACTCTTTTGAAGCTTTTCCCAATCGTGGCCTACCGAAATCTTGCTCTGCAGTGCTTGACGGAGGTGTGATCTTCATTTCACTTTGTTTTTGATTTGTTACTTACATGCGTGTGCGTCACTTGCCATAGTTTTTTGTTGGCTGGAAGATAGCGTTGCGCTTATACTGGATTTGCCGGCCGGAGGTAGAACTTGTTGAAGAAAAGTAGGCATTTTCACGTTATTCCTGGTTGATTGACTCCATGTCATTCCTGGTTGAAGTTTGTTTTGCCCGTTCAGGTTTCATAGGAGACTCACGGGACTGATCTTGAATCCTATCTATTGATGCAGGTGGCTGTCCTTAGCTTCGGGGATTTCTATGACTCTCAGTTTATCAAGCTCTATACAATCTTTATGGCCCAGCTGCAGGTACATCTTGGTCATTGTTTTAGCCTGCTTTCTACATCTGCTTTCATGGCATTCCGAACATGGCCGTCAAGTTTAGTCTCTTATCAGTGAGAAGAGGTCGCTCACCTAATACTACCTATCTCGCTACCATTTTTTGCATTCTGAGCTGTCTGGATTTCATGCTCATGATGACACTCGTTCGGACATTTGCAGATTATTTTACCTCCCGGAACACATATCCCAGAAGCATATGGCAGTGGTTCCGATGAAGACCAGGTAATCCAGGATTGCTTCTTATATCTGCACTGTCTGCTGCCGATCTCTGTGGTTTGCATATGTCATTTCCTTCCAATTTTTTCCCCCTGATATCTACATTCGAAAGCTGTAGATCACATGGTTGGTATGTTTGCTGTTGCTTTAATGCGTGTCCTGTGTCCTTGCTTCAAAAGCGTGTATCCCTTTATTTGAAGCCTGAAGTCGAGCCGAAGGAAGTCTCTTACTAATTTACTATACAGAGTTTCTGAAGTTCCACTTAACTGGATAATTACAATCTGTAAACAGTTCTGGAATCGTAGATTTTGAAATCGTTTTGGTACACGAGTTTTCATGGAACCAGGTTTTGGTTTTTATTGTCGAAATGCTGTGGACATGGATGGGCACTTGAAAGTGACGGTTTCTCTTCATACGGCGGTCACTCTTTGCTCACTACCGTTTCCTGCTTCTTTCTTTGCAGGCTTTCATACAGAACTTGGCTCTTTTCTTTACGTCCTTTTACAAGGTCAGTAGAAACTTCTAATTCTCGAGTGATAGTTCCTTCATTTGTTTGGATTTTCTGGTTTCTTCCTATCTCAAGTAATTTCTTGTACTAGCCTGTATTCTGACATTTTTCTCAATGACAGTCCCATATCGGAGTGATGGAGGCAACCGCAGAGAACCAAAGCGTTCTTTTAATGGGTCTTGACTACCTTATTGGGATCTCGTACGTGGATGACACCGAAGTATTTAAGGTACGTTTGTACTGCAGCCTTCAATCCGTATGCACAATTCCGCCCGTGTGCAACTTGACTTATGGAATGTGTAACTTGTTCAAGGTCGACGTACTTCGAACTTTATTCAACTTGTTTTGATTGTCTCTTTCCTTTAAGCGTCGTTCGCTACGTATTTGAGATGAGAAAATAATGTATTGGAGGTTAGTCTCTTTGGAGGTTCTGGCGGTTCCGGCTCTGATCTTGATCCGGGACCACATGTTCATCTATCATGCTTCTTAATTTGGCTTCATACATCCAAGCCAGAGGCTTACTTTGGGAAAATGACTACAGGTTTGTTTGGACTACTGGAATTCTTTAGTCTGTGACCTTTTCCAGTCCGAGTGTAACATGGAAACACCAGCCACCGCAAGTCCTTTGGGCCTACAGGTATTGTTACGTGTCCATATCTCAAATTGTTAATTCACTGTTGCCCTTTCTTGTATGACTGGATGAAGCAGTAAGGAGTGCATGCTTCTATTGACGGTGAACGGAGATGGATTTTGCACCCGGAACGAAATGTCTTATCATATGAGTATAGAGGTTTCTTACTACCTGAAGCTAATGTCATCAGGTTGGTCTTGGTGTAACCATGGGAGACGGTCTCGGTTCTCAGTTGTCACACCGGAAGCAGCTTTATTCTGGGCCACTGTCAAAACTCCGACTGCTCATGATTAGCCGGATGGCCAAGCCTGAAGAGGTTTTGATCGTCGAAGACGAGAATGGTAACATCGTACGAGAGACAATGAAGGACAACGACGTTCTTGTCCAATATAAGGTCTGTTAATCACCGAACTTTCCGTTCCTCATTAGTGACTTGATACGAGGACACGTGTTTTGCATATACGTGATGAAAGTAAGTCGAATACTATGATCTGATATTGGATCTGCCTCATGAATGTCATTTGCTCTGTTTGGAGTCGGAACTCGTTGTTCGATGTTGATCAATCCTTGGACCTTGAGACAAGTGTCAAATGCCAAATGAAGGATTGGTACGCTAATCGGACTGGGGTTTCACGGTGGTTTTCAGTCGGTGACATGGATGTAAACAATATGTGTTCTACAAGTTTTCTTACTTCCTCTGGAATTTTGACAACTCTTTGTCAGTCAGTAGAGTTGCAAAGAGGTTAGATATCAAAGCTTACTAGGTTGGGCTAGTTCAGGCGTCTGTCTTAAAGAACATAGCTCTTTTTGGACTTTGGATGTTGGATACAGATAGCCTTTCTTGTCTGCCCGAGCCTTCAAGACTTAGAGAAGGAGAGATGATCTTGAGAGCTCTTTTAGAAGCAATCAGCTCACTTGGAGATATGGATAAAGAGATAGCGGTGCGGTATGGTAATGCTATGCACTTATAAGCCTTCTTGTTCTCCAGATCATGCGAGAAACTCTGATCTACTTGTCCCATCTGGACCACGAAGACACTGAACAGCAGGCAAGTTTTTCTGTCCGTATGTCTGCTTATCTTCTCGTTTTCAAGTCATTGGATCTGCACGAAGAATCGGGTTACGTCCACACTGGTATTTAGGTTCGTGTCATAGGTCAACCGTCATTCTTTTGTTAGCGGTATTGTCGTTGATTGTTTTTAAAGTTTAATATGTGAATTTGTCAACAGATGCTGAAGAAACTGAACAAGCAGTTGAACGGAGAAGAATGGGCTTGGAATAATCTGAACACTCTTTGCTGGGCTATAGGATCCATTTCAGGATCCATGGTTGAAGATCAGGTAAATTTTAAATGTCAGCCAGAACGTCGCTCGAAACTAATGACCGAATCTTTACGCAAAGAATTCTTTACATTGATGAGAAGTATATTATAAGGACGACTTCTTCATTTTGTCCTTTTACTCCATTATGAGATCAATGCATCAAATCTTCCAAATGCGGAACTTATTCACGTTTTGTGCTGATCAGTCTTTCATTTGACCTTTTTTTTACAGGAAAATCGATTCCTAGTGACGGTCATACGTGATTTACTCAATCTTTGTGAGATTACTAAGGGCAAAGATAACAAGGCGGTGATCGCCAGCAATATCATGTACGTCCTTATTAAACTCCTCTGAATCATAGCTGGAACTGTGAAATTCTTGTACTGAAATGTTTATCTAGTTCTCAAAAGGTGTCAGTCTGTCTTAGCGTTGTCGTTTTTCCATTGTTGCACTCTCGATTTTTGCCGTATGGTGTACTTATCATGACGAGGTGGACTCGGTCCCAAGTCTCATCACCGCAGTGTTGAAACTTTGGAATTGAAGCTTTTTCATCATAAACAAAGATCTAATTTAGTGTCTCTCCGTTTTTGCAGGTATGTTGTGGGTCAATATCCGAGGTTTCTAAGAGCCCATTGGAAGTTTTTGAAGACTGTTGTAATTAAACTGTTTGAGTTCATGCATGAGACCCATCCAGGTGTACAGGTAAGAATGATTTGATCTAGAAAATATCTTCTCTACCCTTTTAATTCAAGCACCAAGTTTTAAATTGGTGGGCCACATTTTGGTAGTCTACATACCCTTCATTTCTCAGAGAGTGGACGCTGAATTTGATCCAGTTTCTGTCTTCCGACTCCTGCACTTGCTTTGTTATGTGCTTCTTTGGAGACGGTAAATATGAGTCCAGTCTCCTTCATTTGCATAAGGGACCTGACTTGATCACTTTCCAACGAAATTGCTTCCAGGATATGGCTTGTGATACGTTCCTGAAGATTGTTCAGAAGTGCAGACGAAAGTTTGTAATTCTTCAGGTGCGAATTTCCTACTGTACACTTTTCTATAAGAAAGATCCTCTGCACCGGAGACTTTTGCACTTTCCTTAGGGGATCATGCCTCATTGAGTCTACGTGTGATTTGTGTGGAATTCAGGAGGAAAATTATCTGGATCAACTTGATTTTTGTTAATCATCTTCACTTTGTGTTCAGGTCGGAGAAACGGAACCTTTTGTTTGTGAGCTATTGAAGGGATTGCCAACCACTATTCTTGATCTTGAAAGCCATCAGATTCACACCTTTTACGAAGCTGTAAGTTTATTGAAGAGCATTGTTTCTCCTGATTGGTTGAGTAAACTACCTTCCCAGTTTATTCTTGTCGCCTAGGCCGGCACCTCCGTGGGCCTCCAGTTAGTCGCAGAGTAGACGTCTTCCTTGATAAGTACAGACGCTGTAAGGGTACGTGCAATGATCTCTTTTAAGAAATATACTTATGACGTAAGGTGGTGTTTGTATATAGGTCGGATTCATGATTCAAGCCGAAGGAGACTTACAACGACGAGATGAATATCTCCAAAAACTGATGGAGCTTCCTAACCAGGTATCAAGTCTAAGTCCACCATGGGATACCTGATAATCGAAAAGGAAATGAGAACTTCAACTCTATGGTTAATCTTCGTGTCTAGGGGCTGATCGCTTTGTGTGTTTACAGAGATGGGCAGAGATCATTGGCCAAGCTCGCCAAAGTGTTGATTACTTGAAAACTCAAGATATTATCAAGGCCGTTCTTAACATTCTTCAGGTCCGTGCTAATCTGTTTCATCAAAATTTTTATACAGAATGAAAACACGATAGACCATAATTGGTCTATGAAGCACTGAGGATCATTATGCTCATTTAACCATTTTTTTTCAAGTTGAAAGGCGTATTACTCATTGGAGATGAGAGGAATTCTGAAGCATTCGTTTCTCATGATCTACAGACAAACACGAGTGTGGCGAGCTCCCTGGGCCAAGCTTTCCTTTCCCAAATCTCCCTAATCTACTTGGACATGTTGAATGTGTACAGGTAATATTCAGCTTCTTGCGGCCTTTTTGAATCTGAGTGTGTGGTTGAAGTGACTTTCGTAAAGTCGGGCAGCTTCTGTTTTCAATTAAGAAGTTGAATTTTCTCTAGCTGTGAACAATGTACTTGCCTTGAATCACTGTTCTGAGAGAAGTAATAGTTGTCTGATTAATATCTTTATACAATCTAAAACAATTTTTTTGTAATTTTTTTGGAAATGAGACATGAGTCGTAGAAGACTTCACAGCAGAGCCCTGCAATGGGTACCCATACCCATACCCATGGGTAAATGGGTGGGTAATGGGTATGGGCTAGGATGCATGGGTGGGTACTAGGAATGGGTGGGTAATGGATGGGTATGATAGAGCCCATCTTTAAAACGACTGAGCTAGATGACTTAGACCGACCTCTCGGATGAAGTGTAAATAAGAAGATCCTTGGATTAACTGTAATCAAATACCAGATCTGACGAAGGTTAGAGACGTGAGCTTCGTAATTTGCGATCTGTAAGCGCCGCCTCGAGCAAACATTGGGCCGTTTTCAGGCCGCAAGTCCTATCGCTAAAACTAGAACTAGGTAACTTAGTGACTGCGCCATCTTATGCCCGATAATCTGGGGCAGAGTTAAATAACTCTGAAGTGCTCTTAAGTAATTTCATTTTGGTGGTGGACTCATGGGTATGAGTTGGTTATGGACAAGGTGTCATGGATGGGTAATGGGTGGGTAATGGGTATGGAAAAGTTGCCATGGGTGGGTACAGTTGACCCACGCGGGGTTGTGAGTTGGGTATGGGTTCTGAAGCCCAATGCAGGACTCTGCTTCACAGTCAGTGACCTCTTTATAGAATCGGGTACTCTAAGTTTACGTATGATACATTTAATTAAATGTCTAAATACAGGTGGTAATCTCCTACTGTGCATATCAATAGATCTCAAAAGTTTGGCAATCGGGACCTATGTTAGATTTTTATTATCTTGCCGCATGGAGATTGTTTGGTCTTTCTTTTTTACTGGAGGGAATATTGTGGTCCTACGCATGCTTCTTGAATACCTCTACATAGAAGTTTTGGGCTGAGGAAACCACCTCTTTACATGTCACGACCCTCCATTCTTGGAAGGTCACGTCAAATCTATTCGTTACAATTCGGTCATGTTCATCACATGTCTCACCTACACGCACATCTTCCATATCCCATCGTGCAAGGTCT
The DNA here is from genome assembly GCA_037833965.1 of Marchantia polymorpha subsp. ruderalis. Lineage (NCBI taxonomy): Eukaryota > Viridiplantae > Streptophyta > Marchantiopsida > Marchantiales > Marchantiaceae > Marchantia > Marchantia polymorpha. The sequence goes on from AP031357.1 coordinate 5,889,269, forward strand.
GTGTGCTACTTTTGTTCGTACATATCTCTAACTATGGCCGACGCTTCCTGTCTCACCAAGTGAAGATTCTCTTGTGGAACAGAATGTACAGCGAGCTTATATCTAGTAGCATCGCAGATGGAGGCCCTTATGCTTCACGGACTGCTTACGTGAAACTTCTGCGGTATGTTAAGAAGCCACCTTGCTTGTCTTCATACCAGCTTTAGACATTACTTGATCCGTGATCTTGTGGAAGGCTTTCATTTTAGGTTTATCGACAAACCCCATACTCGATTTATTGATTGGAGGTGTGTTGATGCAGGTCTGTCAAGCGAGAGACGCTGAAGTTGGTAGAAACTTTTGTGGACAAAGCAGAAGACACGGAACTGATTGCCAAGCAGTTTGTCCCAGCAATGATGGATCCTATCTTGGGGGATTACGCAAGAAATGTCTCTGACGCGAGAGAGTCTGAGGTGCTCTCCCTATTTGCAACCATTATCAACAAGTAAGCGCTTCTAGGTCCTACATTAACACTTTCGTTGTTTAAGTTCGAAGGTTGCCTCCATGAAAGTTGATGCTGCTTTTCCCGAACTTGCATTGTGCGCCTGGTGGTTGAGTTGTTTCTCAGCAGTTTTGAGAGTGACCTCTGTAGGTTGAAGGTGGCTATGATTGAGGATGTTCCTCGAATATTCGAAGCTGTCTTTGCTTGCACGTTGGAGGTAAGGATTCAGGTTAAGTCGAAGGCAGTTGGTTCTATTTTGCCCATAGCAAGACCAAAGTTTCAAGTGAAAGCATAATATGTTCATTAATGTCGACAGCAGTAATTTACTCAAGATTTGTTTTTGTGCTCAACCGTTGGTGTTCTGCCGTGGGATTTATGCTCATCTAAGAAGGGGTGATTTTTGGTCCAGATGATCACTAAAAATTTCGAGGATTACCCCGAACATCGGCTGAAGTTTTTTTCGCTGCTAAGAGCAATAGCCAGCCACTGCTTTCGTGCTCTGTTCACTCTCTCAAGCCAGGTAGCCACCCATATACGCTCAAATTTTCTGTTGTATCAGATTTTCATTGCGTTGACCTCTATGTGTACGTGACATAATTTCCTTATATATTATTCCGTTCTATTAATGCACCCGTGCTTCGTTTCTGGGCTTGGAACAGCAACTCAAGCTTGTCATGGACTCAATAATCTGGGCTTTCCGACACACGGAGCGAAATGTGGCTGAAACTGGTCTCAATTTACTGCTGGAGATGCTCACTAATTTCCAGGTTAGTGGAAGCTCACAACCCAGCTTCATCGGTCACTCCCACGAAGACTGAGGTTTTTAAGTGTGCGGAATCTGTATTGTTATAACCCGTTTACGCCATTCCGCAACATTTGGTTTTCCGTTTTTGGTTATCATCTCTTGACATGTGCTTGGTTGGGCTGCAGGCATCAGAGTTTTGCAATCAGTTCCATCAGACGTATTTCTTGACTATCGAGCAAGAGATTTTTGCGGTGTTAACAGACACATTCCACAAACCTGGATTTAAGCTCCATGTCCTGATACTACAACATCTTTTCTGTTTGGTAAGTATTCAAGACCTCCTGTTTTTTGACAAGCCCAAGTTTCTTCACCAACTTCTCCTTTTTAAGAGTGGTTTAGGAGTTGCTGTGATACAATCTCTTAATTGGAAGGGAACTCTTTATTTCAATCAGGTTGACTCCGGAGCACTAACGCAACCCTTATGGGACGTGAGCGCCCTTGGTGCGGCTGCCTATCCAAGTAATATGAACTTCGTTCGTGACTACACTATAAAGCTCCTGGGCAGCTCATTTCCCAATATGACACCACTGGAGGTAAGATCAGCTGATCTAACTTGACTGTGCTTCTACTTCATTCAGATGGCTTTGTGTTGCTTTGTGCTGTTTAACTTCCATGATCATGGTTTCTGTTGTGTCCTGTTTAAATAAAACTTCATTATGTGTCGAACCCAGGTGACGACATTTGTGAATGGTCTTTTTGAGACAAGAAATGACTTGGGCGCTTTCAAGAATCAACTACGAGACTTCTTGATACAGTCCAAAGAGTTTTCTGCTCAGGTATTGTCTAGCATTTAAACTTCGTCTGAGAGTAGACCAGATATCTGTCATGTTTTGCTTGGAGTGAGATTTTCACGCAGTGTCACGTTATCTCTGGGGCGTTGTTCTTACGCCATTTCTCGAAGACGCAGAACCGTTTGGACCTCCATTGTCTTGTTCGGGTTTATGGGGTTCTTAGGCATTGTGTGTATTTTGTATGCACAGCAGGTTATTGAATGCTCTTGCAATAGAAATTGTGCATCTGAGAGCGATTTCTGGTCTGATAATGCAGGATAACAAGGATTTGTATGCGGAAGAAGCCGCTGCGCAAAGAGAAGCGGAAAGGAGGCGGATGTTGACAATACCAGGTCTGATTGCCCCGAGCGAGCTGCAGGACGAGATGGTCGATACATGACATTGACCTGTTCTATCTCAGTCCCGTGCTTGGTTTCCAGGGGAAGGTTTGGAAGGTAGCTGTGTTCGACTCAGCGGGCACCCATGATCTCTGGTCCTTACAGATAGGAGCACCTCGCAGGGTAGGCAGTTTTTGTGAAGAAAAGCAGAGCATATGCTACCATTAATTTCATCTCATTGGTTGGAAAGGTGCGAATAGAGGAGCTTGCATCTTTTTGTACGTGAGATCGGGAGTCTTTGACTCTCGCTTGAGCACAAGTTATGTAGGGGGCTGTCCATAACTACTAGTGATGCCTCTGGGCAGGGTTGAGAGTGCGTTGTGCAGGTTCAGGTTTTGTTGCCTGGTAAATTACCCTGCCTGTAGAGCTTCTCACAGACTCCGCCTTCAGTGGTTGAAGTAGGGATCGCTCCTTTCAAGTAGGTTACCCCACAGCAGACAAGCTGTAGATGGACGCGCACCATGTATGCAACTGAGAAATTCATCTGATTGTGGAGCATCCAACGAATAGGATATTAGTCTGTGGGCTGAGATGGTGGAAACGTTGGTCAGTGCCATATGCTCCATGCTTGCAAAGGATATATGCGAGTTGTCAATGATTTGTCAAATTTTGATCTTTCACCATCTCATGTAACTTACGTACAGTATATCAACAAAGCCATTAATTGTATTTTGTGTAATGGACATGATACAAACTTATCTGATGTATTATACCTATTTGGACCGCTATGAATCTTTTTACTTTATTTGTGTCAGTTTCATGTCGACTGGTCGATTGTGAGTGCTGCGGATGAGCGACAATATTCCTCCGTCAGAGGCTGATCATTACACGATCTCTACCTTCTTTGGTGCACAATGGACTACCTAAGATTTGTAGCTATCAGCGCTACAAATTTTCTCTTAAAATTTAAGAGAAGATTTGATAGTGTTTCAGAACTTCCGTAACGCATGTTAGTACTGTGTCCCATTATTTGTTTACTTGAATAACATCAGAAATTACCATTTTGAGACTCGAAGCAGATAAGTTTCATTGTCTCTGAAACAACCGATTCAATCTAAAATTGTAAACAGATACTTGTGTCTGCTCAATGAGTTCGAGACGACACATGGTACGAGAGGAGTGACCTATTTCGAAGCGAGTAAGTTCTGTCTGAGCGCATGACGTGGAGGAAAACAGTTGACAACTTGACAGAATCATTCACACACAAAATGTATGCAAACAAGAATAAAATGCCTCATTTCCGTAAAAACAAAACAATTTGCTGAATGTTACTAAATTTGTGTCATTCAGAACTATAACTAGCTACTCTCTTTCATAAGAAGCCAACCCTAGTCCAACAAGTAAGAATTAACTAACATGAGTCAAGACAATATAATTTTGTTTCTAACATAGATGAAAAATTTAAAGTTTAATACTTCATTGATCTATCCCATTATATATTGAAATTTTCATCAAATTACTTTAATAAAAGAAATATATTAATAAAAACAAAAAACGAAAATAGATGATGTAAGATACAACAAAAGATGAGATTGTATGTCACTATACACATAATCCAAATCCCACAAAGTTTTTTTGATCAATGAACACAATGTTGATATTGTATAATAACCCAGACCAACAATGTTGATCAATTAAGATAATGGAGCAGTGGTCATAAAAGTTGAAATCAGTTTCAAAATGTGTAACAACCTAGATCTTACCATGAGCCTTGATCGATTAAGACAGCAGCATGATCGTAAAGTAAGTTGAAAACATTGCCTCGGAATGTGTGAGAAATCACACCTTGAATGGACTAGTTAAAAAATAGATGACACTAAAGCGCAAGTGTTACACTCTTACATAGTGGCCAAATGCGTGAAGCTACAATGAGTATGAGGACGTGAGAATTGTGATATAGCCTTAAATACGAGTTCAAATGAAAGAAATGCGGTGCAAATCTTGATAGTAGTTACAAATATTCAAATGAGAAATTTAAAGTGAAGAAGTATCCGTATGAACAACAAGTGAACATGTCATGGTCTATCCTAACAGACGAGGTAGTCCAGCGTCAGAAAGCAATAAACACTTTATCTATAAAGGGGGGAAATTTTCCAAGATTGTGCATCCACATAAGCTATTTCTTAGGAGCTTAAGATTGGGATATAGCATGTAAACCACGCACATGTAAACAACTAGTGTTTTTTTCTAAGACCAGCAAGTGGTATTCCTCTCAGAACATCCCGCACTCCAACAAATTGCTGGAATGGTAGTTCTCACGAATCCCCCTATCTTCTTGCAAGAAAATTGATAATTTGTCTTCATCACCAAAAAAACACATTTGCAAAAAAGGGCATCCCACCCTAATTACACGTCGTGATTATCTAACATTCACTAGATTCAGTGTACAGTGTCAAGGACACAATGATCACCCTACATCAAAAGTGGCGAGTACGCAATAAGCATACCACATCAAAACGGGATGCAGTTAGTAATACTAAACCGAGACATGATAGTGAGGGATGATGCCACCAAATTGAAAAACACCGACCGTTCCACGGAAAGAAGTGTTTTTCTTTCTATAAATTTTACTGATTTAAAAATCTGCAGGATCATGCTATAATTGAAAGAATTAATGTTAAATTTCTGAAGATATATTGTTAATTTTTTTATCATGTGTAATTAATATAAAAGTAATTTTTTTAGAAAAATAAAAAAATAATTAAAATTTAAATTATAAAAAATAAAAACTAAAAAAATATATATTGAAGAAATATGATTTGTTTGAAAAATTTATAAATATTTTTTTACTTCAAATAAATAATTTTGACGTTTTTTTTTAATTCAATCAAATCAATCAACACAAGCGTAATTTTTTAATTTGATAAAAAATAATATACTTTATTTTTATAAAAATAGATCAATAAAAGTTAAAAAAATGTTTGTATACATTTTCCTTTTTTTGGCTTAATTTGGCTGAATACTATTAAAAGGCTAAGGTCGCATTAATTACAGCTCCACCAGGAAGTTTTAAATGTAAAATTTTGTATTCCATGAATCAAATCCTAATCCTTAGGATTTGCGAGGCTATGCTGCGTCTAATCGAGCTAAAATAGCTATTTTGAAAAAATGATATAGAAATGCTTAAAATATCAACAATATAATCAGATATATTAGATTCAAATATTTCAAAACAGAAATATATAAGAAAAAATTAAATCGATGAAATAAAATAGATAAAACACTGTAAATTGAGATCTATTCATGATATTAATTATGATTTTGAAAATTCAATAATATATAAAATTCAACAACGATAAAAATTTGTAAGTTTGGATTTTTTAGAAATTTTTTTTTTTAAAAAATCGTTAATAGAAATTACTTTAATATCAATATCCAAAAAGATAATATATTTCAAATTTTTTTTTCTTGTGCTCTCAAAAAAAATCCAAAAGTATTACGTTGGAAAACTATACAACATAATTTTTTTTTCAGCATTTGGTCTAGATATTTTGCAATTTGTCAATTATCTCCATAAGACATAACAGTGAAAATGATCAGGCTATCTATTTTGAGGTGTAATAAAATTCGTGTGACGTTGAAAACTGCTTATGTGTATGCAACTCATCTGAAGGAATGCTTTAAAGTCACATTGTGATCTACAGGATGGTAAAAGTGAAAAAAAATGCCACAAAGAATGTGAAAATATATGCTTCGTACTTTGATTTCTTTACATGACGTGAAAGACCGGATCCTGCTCTAAAAATGCAACAGTTTGGAGTGGATCCAGAGAATATTGAATTTTTAGATATATGATTCACAATCTCGTCATGTTTTCAAATACACAATCACGTGGTGAGTGAATTTCGTGGTAGGAGTTCAGTTAGGCGCGCGTCATATGTCCACCACTGGTCCGATGGGCACATTTGGTAAAAAGATTTGACTTTCAAATATGCACTGACCGCCCAAGCTTCTCTTTAAGCTTTAATGTTCTAAAACAAATAAGGTTAAGGTGTTCGCTATTAAGGTGTGACAGAGAGGCATGACGTCTCAGTGCTCAGACGTGTGACGAAGAGATATAAAAATATTGAGAAATGGACAGGAGCCATTCGTTTGGAGTTTATGTATTCCATCAAGCAGGCAACCTTCCAGCATCATACAATCGCGCTGTGACGCTTTAAGTTTTATTTCTTCCTTGCTGCAATATCATCATCTTCAGTGTTATCGAAGACGAAGATGACGTCCTGAACGAGTCAGCCTACTAAATCAATCATCATAACTCTATAATTGTCGATTTTGGAACTGCAGCTGGTTAGAATGTACTTCACATTAGATATCTAACTGATGTTAGAAGAACCTAAATACTAGTTGCGAGGCAGGTTTGACTTACGTGTATTAATATATGATGATGGAATAATTAAATAAAGAAATAAATTTATGCTCACAAAGCTGTCATGATTTAAAAATTATGTCTAAATATTCAGATGATATATAATGAAATAGAATATAATGAAATATAATGATTATAATGAATAGTGCAGTCAATATTGTTATGAAATGAAGAGATTTGTCATAGTTCTTTACATATACAAAGAAACGTTATATATCTTAATGCATGTATTTTGTATCTGATGTTAGTATCTAAAAACCCGATAAGATTCGATTCGCTTAGTTGCACAAACTTTTACAAACGGCCGTACTGCCAGGTGTCAGGGATCCCAGTTTCTTTCTCCTCTTTCTTTCTTTCTTCATCCTCCCTTGTAATAACCCACTAAAGGCTAAAACTGCAATATAGTGGTAGAAAGGTCGAACCCACAGGGACAGAGGAACACACAGGGTACAAAGTGTCACGTTTTAACAGACTATTGAGGAGTTTGAATTCTCAGGCAACTGTCACTCCCAGAAATACTGCAAGTGTCCACTCGGAGCGCACTCGGAGGTCGCACAGTGCAGCGTAACACACACACACACACACACACACCTGAAACTACAGAAACACAACCCAGAGATCCGTTAGGACCTCTACTCAAGATTTCAGGGGGGAAAGTCTCTCGCGAGCACACTCGGCGAAGCTGCGGGTAGTGACTTCCAACTCCGGCTTTTACAACACTTCCACTAGCTTGCTGCTAGTGTAGGAAACCCGGTTTGGACTGCCTACTTCGGATCGAAGTCACTCATACGCGGTGAACAACACTCTCAACTCACAAAACGCGCAGAGAACACAGGTCCGCACTGAAGGACTCACTGAGAAACATTCCAGTAACACAACAACAGTCTATTGAAGAGTTTGAATTCTCAGGCACTTGTCATTCCCAGAAATACTACAGGGGTTACCCTCAAGGCACCTGCTGCAGCGTAACCTGAATTTACAACCAAGGCTTACACGAAGTAGCAAAACTTCACTTTGGCATTCAGGGGAAAAATCCCAAAGGAGTACAATCAGAAAGAAACACTCGAAGGTGTAGGGGCGAAACTGTTCAAGTATCTAACTAGTCACTGGCTCTGAGCATCGGCAGTCACCCGCAGGTGCAGATCCGAACTACTCAAGTCTCTAACCAATGTACTAGCTCTGAACATTCGGCCGAAGGCCTTCAGCTACAAAATGCGGAACGCTAAGTTGTAACTCCTCGTGCGTGGTGACAGAACTCAAGGACACAAACACGCAAAGGAAATGGGTTCCTGATCTGCACTTCTGATGGGAAAGAACCCCAGGCAAAACGCCTGGAACTATTTTATACCTTCTAAGTCCTACCTAACACTACACTGCACTACGCTACACGCCTGCACGGAACCACGCTACACTACACTCCGCGGAACCTGTACTACGTCTCATGCGCGGCCGACTGCCGCGCACTAACTCCCTACCCTGCCAATCTTCCGCTCGACTGCGCAGTCCCAACCTCTGCAACGCCGCAGACACCTCCCCTTCGAGGGCGGACATGGTATCCTGTGCCTTCGACAGAAAGGCATCGAGCTTCTTTGCTACCTTCCGCCGACTCCTACTGTCACCAGACAACAACCCGGCTGCGCGCAATTCAAACTCACGCAGTGTGAGTTTCTCCTGCGCCTTCACTTCCCAGTGGGCGTAGCCCTTGAGACAGTGGGCGACTCGCCTCGCCGTCTCCACCTTCGTGCGATCCGCCTCCTTCCTGCGATCCTCTTCAAGTATCACTAATTGCGATTCGGCTTCAGCACGTTGCGCTCTCAATTCGCCACACTCTGACTGCAACCTGCGGATTAACTCTTCATCCGCCTGCCGTGCGAGCTGACATTGTTCCAACAACCGCGTCTGTCGCACGAGCTCCTATGACAAAATCCGATTCTGGGCCTGCTTAGAAATGAGTGCTTCCTTGACCTTCACCTGCTCCTTGGTGAGCTCGCCCAGTTTTTCATCCTTCATCTTCTCGGTGTGCTTGTAGAATTTCTGATTAAGCTTGTACTGACCCCACAAGCACGCATGCTTCTCCTTCAAGTCCCTCAACTCCTGGTCCACTCTAGCTAATAGCTTGCTGGTGTGGACTTTAGTGCGAGTCCGCCTGCGCACTAACTCGATATAAGATCCCGGCTGGAGTGGGTCGGCGTATTTATCGACCTTGCGATCCAAGTACCGCAGCAACGGAATCACCTGCTCAGAGAGCGCCGCCGCCGGCGCTCCAACAATTTCCTCCTCCTCCTCCTCGGTGTCTTCTGCTCCTGACATTTCTTCCGTGGAGCCTCCGTCGTCATCATCCGAGTGGAGAATTTCAGTCGCCATTGATTGCGTCGGCGACTGCCCCGAGTGGGGCTGCACGTCGTCGACGTGTGCTGCCTGCGAAGGCACGGCTGCAGCCTCGCTGCTCGTCGCCAAAATGTCTAAGGCGGAAGGCGAATGTACTCGTGCGGCATCCCCGTCTCTCGCTTGTTGATTGTCTACCGCATCCTCTCTGCCGCCGTCGTCCGCCGCCGAAGGCGATCGAGCGGAAGGTGGCTGCGCGGGGTTGGATTGCGCATCGCGCATCGAGATTTCATCCCGCGGACAGTCACTCCGCTCCATCGTCTGCTGCTCTCTTGATCGGTCCGTGGGGGCTGTGCCCGGCCCGTGCGCAGGCGCATTTGCCGGCGCCTTGTCCGCCGCAGGCGTAGCGCCGCGGACATCTATCGCCGAAGGCGACATGGCCGGGGGCCGCACGCCCGATGTTCCTTGGCCTATAGGCCCTACCGCCGAAGGCGCATCTATCGGCGGACTTCCCGCCGATGGTGCGGCCTCCGCACGCTCTCTGCTCGTATCTCCTCGGCTCGAAGGCCCTGGCGCCGAAGGCGCAAATTGCGGCGCGTGGTGCGCCGGAGGGTCTGGCCCCGAGGGCCGGTGTCTCGTAGGCGGTTCTTCCGCCGGCTCCTTCCCCTTCCTCCGTTGGAACGGGGGTGATTCTTGCCTGTGCACAGGCGGCACGTGTGGAGGTGTCCTGTGCACAGGCGACCTGTGCACAGGCGACCTGTGCACAGGTGAGCGCCTGTGCACAGGCGGACTGCTCCTTCCCACGCGTAAGCGTAGATCCACGTCCACTTGTGTTCGCCGGTCCGCGGAGGCTCGTCCGTCCGCGGAGGTTCGCCTGTGCGCAAACGGAACATCTGTCCGCATCGCACGTGGTAACTCCGGAGGCCCTTGGTCCGTAGGCGGCCTCTCTCCCGTCGAGGTTGCAGCGTGGCCCGTTGCTCCTGCGATCGTCCGCGCTTCCTCCTGTCTCTCTGGCGACGCACTTCCGATCTCCGTCGCAATCGTCGCCGTGTCCGCACTGTCAGCTGGTAACACCAGTCTGCGTGCCTTCTGCTTCGGCCGGCTGTATGGCTCGCACAGCGGCCGCGGTCGAATGGGAGCAGAGGGTTCTTGATGCTGCTCCTCTTCAGACTCTTCCCTCCATCGCCGCTTCCGCGGCACTCGCGTTGCAGGGGTGTGTCTCCCTTCGTCCCTCCGTCTTGATGGGGTAGAAGTCGGTGACTCCTCTGCATCAGTATCGACCTCGTTCTCCCGCACATACTTCCCGGGATGGTCGATGGACAATGGCGGAAAATGTTCAAGCTCCGCCGCTGTCAAACAATTCCGCTGTCGATAAAAATTGATGAGGAAACGAAAAAGATGGTTTAGAGTTCCCCCCTTCTCCTCAAACGCGTGCTGTCGCATCACCCTGTGCAGGATGCTCGCCCAGTGAATTGGAGTTCCCTCGATGAGGCACTCCACAAAAGAGACCTGCCACAATGTGATGTAGCAGGCGCGGTGCGGCTGCAGTAATTGCATCAGCGCCGCGGACAAAGTCCGGCGAAATCGATCCTTGTAATCACGGGTCCTGTACCCATTCTTGGTAGACCTCCCGGTCTTGAACAGCTCCACAAATTGCGCCTCTTCTTGCTTGGTCACCTTGATGCTCTCACTGTCGAAAAGGAGATGCCCTGGCATGCCAGCACATCTTCCCAACGCCTGCGCCCAATCTTGGACTGTCCACCGGTCAACATGCGGACGCAATCCGCGCGAGGGTGGTCCCTGTGGCTCTAGCCACTCGCGCACCATATTCGCACAGATGTAATTCCATCCCCATAGCAAGAAATCGAGCTTTCTTGCTATTAAGCGCTCCTCAAAAGCGCGCAGCCCGTTCTGCGGTAGGCGAAGTGGCACCATCCGCAATCTGCTCGGTCTCGTCATTGCGTTCCTGGGGTTCGCTCGCCCGCTCATTCTACTTCCGCACCGCCCGGGTTTCTTTCTCTCTCGGCAAACTCTAATCGCCCTCAATTCCAAATCACGCGCACTCACTTCTCCCTCAATCAACAAGAAATCTCCTGTGCGACGACGTCGAGAATGTTCCGCAGCCAGCAGATGGATGCGCGCAGCGCGCACAAGAGATTGGAATCGCGAATTCAAGAATGGGACGTTCTCCGCCGCCCGGTCGAAGGTCATGGTCGGCTCTTGGTCGTGAAGAACGTCTCACTTGATGGCCGCGCCGGCTGTACGCTGGAACGGTCTTCGCTCTCACGCGCGGCTTCACGCTCCGCCGTCGTCGATTAAACTCTCACGCTCGAATTGGCGGATTTGAACTCCGCGAGCGTATTACCCCGCGGACATGCGGGCGTAGCGCCGAAGGCGAGTTTTCCGCCTTGCGCGGTACACTTGTTCGTACCGCCCCTCGGCCAATCCCCCTCTGCCTTGACGCGTGTGTCCGCATGTCGGACAAAAGTTCAACTCCTGCCTGTGCGCAGGCGAATTCCGTGCGCTACGTCGCGCTGGCGCGGAAGGCGTTGACCGTGGTCAGCCGTCTCCGTCCAGTAAATCCGTTCCTTGTCTCTTCGTCGGCGCTTCCGCCGCCGCAACTCCGTCCGTCCAAGAGCGCATCCACCCGTGCCGTCCGCATGGTCCGTACCGATTGGATTACTCCGGCGGCTCTTCCGACGTACGCGGCGCCGCGCTGGCGCGGAAGGCGCCGTACACTTTCTACCTCACAAGGCCCATTTCTAGGGCCCAAGGCGGATTTTCCGCCGACGCCGAAGCGCCTGTGCACAGGCGAGCGCTTGTGCGTAGGCGGACTTCGCGCCTTCCCTAACCCTACTTCGCCTGTGCACAGGCGAACGCCTTCGTCCGCGCATAGGACAAAACTTGATTCCCCCTTCCGCGTAGGCGGAATTCGCGCCGGTGGCGAAATCTTTCCGCCGTAGGCGACCGCCTCCGTTTCTTCCAATAGCGATAACTCCCTAAGTCCTCATCCGTTCCAAGCGTTCTTGGGCTCGTTGGAATCAGTGCGTCGAGCTCTTTCCAACGGGATCCTAACTTGGTCAAGGCGCCCGAGGTTTGACCTAATTAGGGAGGGTTTCCCTACAGCCGCGGACGCAACCTCCGAAGGCGGGTTTTGCGCCTTGCGCCGTAGAAATCCTAACTGCAGAGCTCGCAGGGAGGGTGGTGCCTGTCCTTACTGCGGCACCCCAAATCCCAGATTCTACAAGATCCCTCGAGAATCCCCGCGATCTTCCGGATTCACTCTGTTTTGATGTACCGAAGGCTATTTACAATGCTGCCAGGGTACAGTTTTCCAAAAATGTTTTAATTTCCTCAAAATTGCCAAAAGTGGGGTACCACATCCCTTCGGGCTGCCCCGGATCAGCCGGATTTTATCTCAGTTTTGGGAACGGGGAGGCGGGGCGCTTTGCGGGGAGGGTCGGCAGACCCTACATTCCGGCAACCATGTAGAGGCCATCAACCGGATGAAATTCCAACAACCATGTAGAAGAGAGGCCGTCATTATAGAGGCCGCAACGTTGTATCTAATGCGTTGCAATGATCTACGCCGTAACAATGATCGCAGTCGTGTCGTGGAACGTTGCGGGAACAAAAAACTAATACTGAACTGCAAGAGGTATGGCTCAGATGGAATCCCTAATGTTCAAACTGTAATATTTGTAATCAAATATTGTGATAACAAATTGAGGCGACGAAATTTTAAGCGGCAAAGATTACGGTTTTTGAAAATAGAATCACATCAATATTCTCCTCTTGTCGTTTCGACGTCGCTTTTAGGTGCCAGTGTCAGTGCTTTGAGGAGCTCGTGCCAGAGCTCGTGCTTGTACTTTTCTTGTCATTTCAGGTGCTTTTGCAGGTGTGGTGATAGCATGGAGGCAGGATGGATTGTGCAGGATCCACCTTATGATGGCACTTTCAATTCGTTAATGTTGAATTGGTCAAATGGGACGGCCTACATCAAAAGCTCGAGGCTTAACGATTTTGTTTCGGGAGAGGGATCTTGTCATAGTGATGCAAAGACAGAATTTGTGACACGTTGCTTATACAAGGGTGGAGTTACTAGGCACAATTGGGAATCGTATGCAATGTATTATTGCAAGTATGGTACTCCAGAAAGGGGCAAGAAGAGTATGCTTTCCTCGAATTTTATTCAAGATCCATCAACAAAGGCAAAATTTGGTCCTGGCAGCAGGGATAGACTAGATCATGATTCGCATCACAAGGGCTGTCAGTGCAGGTTTAGTGCCATTAAACTGCTGTCTAATGATCACATTCCACCAGGAATCACAAAATTGATATACAAGCATAGAAGACACGTAAATGCTGCAGGTGTAGCTTGTTATGGCACAGCGTGTTTGGATAGTGTTGGCTTGCCATCTCAAATGGCGCGCAATTTATCCTCTGAATGCAGGTAACGGCATATTTGTTACATTTTCAATGTATTTGTTTATCGTTCACAGTCAATCTCCCGTCATATTTGTAATATCTACAATAAGTTTGTTGTTATTACAGTTTGTAAAACTTTGACACTAAGCAAGCACGTTGTCTAATATTTTCTACGTTCTTATGCCAGAGAGTGGGTTGAATGCGAGTTAAGAAGAGGTTTAACTCCTCCACAAATTCTCATGCGTGCTGCAAAAGCACTGTTTCAAAATCATCAGCGCTTAGGCTATGTGCAAGGGACCCCTATTAGAGATCATTATATCACATCTGCCGATGCGTATAATATCAAATTGGAACTGGACAAAGAAACTTGGAGAAGGCATGCTAATGATAGAATTAGCACAGAATTATGGATGAAAGCGAATTCATCTCAAGTTGTTTTGTATCAGGCACCAAAAAGTGATACATTTAAACCATTGAGGCTTGCTGTTACAAGACCCTTGCTCCTAGATTGGTTGCTAAAACATGGAAATGGAGGTTGTGTTGCTATAGATGGAATGCATGGCACACAGAAGTATAAGGTAATATTCTACTTGTCCATTTTGATGTTTTTATCATCAGGCTTCCATGATTATGTATATTCTACCTTACTATTTGCAATCTCTGCAAGATATTTGAATCGCAATCTCTGTTGCAGTTGTATAATATGTCACTAATTTGCAATTCGAATGAAATATATGGCCAGATTTCCTGCAATATGCAAACCGCAGTGGAAGTGTCACCACTTGTATCCCACATTTTAGATGCAGTACAACGTCTACAGAAATAATTTTCCTTCACTTTCCACTGAACGGTTCATACTCGAATGTGCGTATTAATTTGCCGTTCAAGATTGAAATCTTGCTTTTGTTGCTTTAGGATGGCATGCTGCGTATCTCAATCGTGGACCACTGCAGCTGCCGCGCACTTTTCTTAGATCGTCAGAGAGACGGGAGACTTCTCCAAAATCTAACTAGTTGAACATCGCAGTAAATCTTCAATCATCACCATGAAAGAAGCCCGAAGCTACGGTGGTCAATCATGTGTTGACCACCGTAGTGTATCTGACACTCACTCATTCATTGTACGAGCGATCAGAGAGCTAACCGGGACATTGGCCCTCTGGAGCAATTCTGTAACGAACATTTACAACTATGAGCTCACCAGGACACTGGCCCTCTGGAGCATCTTTGTAACGAACATCAACATTAACTCCTAGTTGGGATGGGGTGTGCTTATGCTAGAAAGGTTGGTTGCTGCAAGTTCAATAGAGTTTTATGCATATCTTTAGCTGAGCTTCATCATCCTCAAGCTCCATCTTGACGAATTCTTAACATATCTTTTTGCAGAAACACTCACTACTACGCCAACTCTTTTCTGTGTACGGTCAGGTATCTAAAACTGTCAAACAGGTGTGGCGGAGTTCTAAACGTTTTCTTTCTGTTCATATACTTTTGTCTAGACTTCCCATATCATTATTCTAGTTACTTCTAAAATTGATGCTAATTACACCATTTTAGAATTAGAGTAACTTGTGTTTTTGCACATTAACTAAATGCAGTGATCTCTCTTTGATGACTGTTTTACTGTCCGTTAGTCAACAGTTGTACATAGAGAATTGTGAAGTAGAGTTTTGATTTCATTCTTATGATATAACGTGCATGTTTGTTGCCCATTTAGGACTTTCTTTCCGCCGGCCACGCTACTGCTTAGACTTAGGATGTTGGTTTCCAGCGTACAATATGTTTCTTGATCTATCACGACATTTCTTTGTTTACAGATGAGTTATCATCCTGGGATCATCTATAGGAGGACTTATAAAACTTCATGAATTCTGCACAGGTTCTTCACAGTCTTACTAAGGGTAGCACTCCTTCTTAGGAGCTCATCGCCACTGTTAAAAAGTTATACGAGACTAAGCTGCAGGTACGCATTGATCAACTTCCTGTCAAAAGCTGGGACCATAGACAATTCATAGACTAGACATCACAGTTAGTTTTGCCTGTGCTGCTGTACAGCACAATGGATTATAATGTGACAGTTTACATTATCTTTTGTAGCAAGGTACACACAATTTGTATCTCTTGTAATTTGCTCTATGTTCTTTGACATCAGATAATTGGAAGACCACCCTTAGTAGGATCATGTAGATTCTTATACAGTAGTTACGGCACAACACCAAGAGCACAGTTTGGGTGGAACTTCATTCAATATCTTCAGGAATTTGTTGACTGAATACAATGCTTATTCGTATTGGTTTATTGAATGTTGACAGAAGACTCTTGCTGCAAGCCAGCGGTGTAGTGAGCGGTCATGGCGGGAGTATTTGGGAGCGAACTGGAAGAGGCGATATTGGATAGGCACTATGCAAAGGTGCCACACGTCACCAAGGGCGGTAGGCGTAACTGGAAATGCCTACTGCAAGGTTGTCCTTTCCCAGGAACATTTTCCCAAAAAAATTATATCGAAAAGCATTGGAGGAAAGACCATGTGGACTGTCATCTCCAAATTACCCAGAAGCTTCCACCTGGATCAAAGACGACTGGAGTTTCCAGGAAGGCTGACAAGAAAGAGTTGATTGACTCTTGTGACAAGCATTTTGGTAATATCTGTCAACGTTGGATCAAGCACAAGCAAGATAAGTTGGATTTCTTTCGAGGCAAGGTATGCAATCTTCAGTGGCAAGTTTTTTTTTTCTATTTGCATTGTTTATTTCAAATTGAATTCAAGTAGACTTCCACAAATAATTTGAGATTTATTATGTTCAGATTGCAATAACCGTATATATGTTGCAGAATTGACAGTTTGAGTTGTGTGTCTAGATTATTAAGGGGTATTTCGACCAAAAGATATATTCTTTAATGACGGGAGAGGATATAGGAGAATTGGAGGAACCTCCGATGATTTTGAGGGCCATGAGACTCGTATGCAAGAATTTCCTTCCAGGTTGGAACATGTTGAGAATTCCAGAGTTTACAAATTTTGTCTTTGATCATCTTGACGAACTACTTGATCCCTGTAAGAGAAAGGCACAGTTTGTAGATTCTATTCAAGAGTGGGTGAAGAGAGAGCACGCCAAAAACAGAAAGAGCAGTCAACGACGAGGTATGAAGAAGTCAGAGATTGACATTGACGAAGTTGAAGCCATGGAAGATCTTGTGGCGATCTTGAGTGCAGATGACAGTTGCAGCGATTTGAAAGCTGAGGCAAAAGAATGGATAGTATTCTGTGGTAAGTACAGTTGGATTGAACAATCCAACTGGAATCCATCTTTGGAATGTAATGAACGAATAATCTTGAAATTTCTGGATTATCTCTATAGTCCAACGGGCAGGAAAGCTAAACTTGATCTTGGAGAAACCGTTTTGAGAGGTCGAATGAAGCGCATGGCAGACCTGGGTGTCATCGAAGATGAAGAGACAGCTCGGACAAAGGTCAGACATTCTTACTCCTGACGTAAAGATTTTCCAATTTGTAATGTTTATGTTACAATTACAGATTTTGCAGTTTGGATATGATCTAAGAGTATTGTGCTTGTTATTTTTTTCAGGGTGAGATTTCAAAGTCAACTCTTGATGAATCAGAGATGTATGGTTCCGTAGAGCCCATATAGCCATTTTTTATGTCTGTACATATATCACAGGAAGTTGAAAAGTGGGGAGCGAAGGTTAAAGTCAAGAGGATGGATGCAAAAAAACAAAATCTTCTCTTGGAGTGGGGAGCGAAGTATACGGCAGACGAACTTAATACGACAGACGCCTCATATAAGATCCGTGTCAGCACACTTGAAAAAAAAGGGTTGGTAAAATGGGCTGTTGCTGCCAACAAGTGATGGAATAAAGTTGAACTGTTTGCAACAGCGATGTCTCTTGTTAAGGATCTTAGCAAAGGACCAGAACTTGATCGCGGCGGGAAACGTGCAAGTAAGATCGTTCCCAAGCATTTTCTTTGAGCTTTAATTTTAACTGAAATATGTTGTATCAAAATGATAATATCTGCGATTGGGTTGCTGTTATTACAGATAGGAGAACTCGTTCTTCATATGGTAACATGGATGTAGGCGTCAAGAGAAAGCCACCTGGTGAGAGGACATGTAATAACCCACCAAAGGCTAAAACTGCAGTATGGTGGTAAAAAGATCGAACCCACAGGGACAGAGGCAACACACAGAGTAAAAGTGTCACGTTTAACAGACTTTTGTAGAGTTTGAATTCTCAGGCGACTGTGACTCCCAGAAATACTGCAGTGCTCGACTCGGAGGCTCGACTCGGAGGAGGATCTCGACTCGGAGGATGCTCGGAGGATGCACAATACAACGTAGTCACTCAACACACACACACACACACCTGAAACTGGCAAAAGCACAACTCGGAGGTCAGTCAGGACCTCCGCTTCGGATTTCAGGAGGAAAGTGTCTCAAAAGTTCACTCAGAGGTTCTGCAGGTAGTGACTCCCACTCCGGCTTTTACTGCCCTTCCGCCAGGAACTAGCGTAGGGTACCCGGACTGGACTTCCCACTTCGGAACAAAGCCTCTTCATACGCCGTGGACGTCACCCTCGACTCTCACACCAAACGCAGGGAGTGCAGGCCCGACTGAGAACTTGACTGAGACCCAATCCAATAACACACACACAACCTGAATTGCAAACCAAGGCTTACACGAAGTAATAAAACTTCACATTGGCATTCAGGGGAAACTTCCCGTAGGAGTACAATCAGGATATGTCACTCGAAGGAGTAAGGGGGAACTGTTCAAGTCTCTAACTCGCAACCGGCTCTGAGCATCAGAAATCACCCGTAGGTGCAGATCCGCACTACTCAAGTCTCTAACCGGGTACTAGCTCTGAACATTCAGCCGAAGGCCTTCAACTACAATATACGGTAACTTCGCTATGCTGCAGCTTCTCTACGTGGTGCCAGGACCAAAAATGCACAAACACGTCAAGAAAGTGAGTTCCTGATCTGCACTTCCGAAACTGGAAGAGTCCCAGGGCAAAACGCTTTGATCTACTTTATACCTTCTAAGGTCCTAACTAGCACTACGCTATCCTATCTACTACTCGCAACATCTGTGCGAAACCAAACTATACTACTGCACTCGGCAGATCCGGTGCTGCGCCTCCTGCGCGCCGGACTGCTCCGCTCGCTGTCTCTACCTTGCCAGTCTTTCGACCGGCTGCGCAACCCCAGGCGTCGGAGGGCTGCAGTGACTTCCGACTCTAAGTGCGCCATAGTGTCGCGCGCACCCGACAAGAAGGTTTCTAATTTCCTCGCTACTCGCCGCCGACTCCTACTGTCACCCTCCGTCAATGCCGCCGCCCGAAGCTCGAACTCCCTGAGTAATCCTCTCTTGTGATCCTCTCTTGAGCTGCCACCTCCCAATGGGCGTATCCTTTTAGACAGTTAGTCACCCGTGTCGCCAACCCTTCTCGCGCCCGGTAGCTGCCTTCCACCTCTGCTAGCTGCATTTCCGCTTCCGCACGCTGCGCCCTCAAATCCGAGCACTCGGATTGCAAGTTGCGCAACAACTCCTCATCCTGCTTGCGGGCTCTTTGACTTTCTTCTAAGGCGCGCGTTTGGCGCGCAAGCTCGGCTGCTAGGATGCGGTTTTGTCTCCGCTCTTCCTGCAATTCTGACTCGATCTTTGCCCGCATTAGCTCGGCATCCGCCTGGCTTTTCGTCGCCGCATCCTCCCTCTGCTGCTGCAAGGCTTGGTATAGCTTCTGTGTGACCGCCAGGTGTTGTCGGAGGGCGGTATTCCTCTCCTGATATACGTGGCACCTAGAGGCCCAAGTGGCCACCTTGCTCCTCGTCCTGCGCTTGACAGTCTCCACATAAGACTGCGGTTTTCCAGTACCCGAGAACTTGGATGTCTTGCGATCCAGATATCGTAGGAGTGGGACTATCTGCTCGCACAACACCCCTGTTGGCGTTTTCTGCACAGAATCCGCTTCCTGCTCTTCCGAGCTCGTCTCATCCTCAGTCTCGAGGATTTCAGTCGCCACCGAATCCCTTGGCGACTCCTTGGAACTGTGGCGCGCAGCAGCTTCCGCTGCGACTGCCACACCACTGCCTGCTAAAATATCCAGGGCAGTGGGGGATCCCACTGCTTGAGCCCCTGTTCCGGCTCGATCTTCCGTCTCCGAAGGGGTCGACGCCGCAGTGACTCTTGTCACCTTTGCACCGCCCGCTTCTGCTGCCTGCCCTTCCGGCGCAATCTGCGCGGAAGGTGTCTTCGCTGAAGGTGCGTCCGCCGAAGGTGTCCGCACACTGGTCGCCGGCCCTGTCCGTCTCGCAGTCGGCGAATCCGGCCGACTCTCTGTTGACCGACTCGCAGTCGGCCGACCAGCAGTTGTCCGACTGGGAGTCGGATACACCCTGCGCGTCTTTACTCCACTTGGCCTGCTTGCTGGTGGCGTTTTCCTAGAAGTGCCTTCCGCCGAAGACGACCTTCTGAGGGTTGTTGGCTCGTCAGCCAAACTCTCTTCTGCTTCCGGCCTGCTGTCCGGTTCAACGCGCCGCTCAGTTGGCCTTCCTTTCGCTTGTCGACCTTCAGTCGCCCGACTCGTAGTCGGCCGACTGTCAGTCCGTCCATCTCCTTCCGAAGGCATTGGTGCCTTCTGCGCAGAGGTATTTGTCGACTTCCCTAGAATCTGCGCGATTATCTCCTCCTGCGTGGGATTCCGCCGGACCGGAGTACGCCCGGTCTCCTCAGTACTAGTTGGCATTTTGCGTGCCCTCTGTTTTGGTCGACTGTGAGTCTCGTGGGTGGACCGACCACGAGTCGGCGCAGCTGGCACTTCCGGCTGCCTGTACTCAGGTCTCTCATCCCACTTCCGCTTTCGCGGAATGCGCTCACTTCAACGTTCTTCTGCTGCTCTTGCTGGGGCCGGAGCCGGAGGCGGACTGGCAGGTTCCTCGTCCGGATCCGTGTCTACTTCGGCCTCTCGTGAGTATCTACCTGGATAGCTCTGTGTCAGCAGCGGAAACCGTGTCCGCTCTGAATTTGTCAAACATCCCATCGCCCGATAAAACACAATCAGGTAAGGCGAAAGATGATTGAGGGTTCCTCCTCTCTCTTCTTGCGCATGTTGGCGCGTCACCTTCCACAGGAGCCGTGCCCAATGCACTGGAGCTCCTGACAACACTAGCTCCACAAATTCTACCTGCCAACCATGCATGTAAGCGGTCTTGGTCGGCTGCAATATCTGCAGCAATGCAGTCGCGACATATCTCCGCAATCGATCTTTGTAATCCCGTGTCCGGAAACCGTTCTTGGGATGCCTGGCAACTTTGAAGAGCTCATTGTAGGAGATTTCTTCCTCCTGGGACACCTTCACGCTATCGGCCTCGAAGAGGAGATCCCCTTCCTCACCGGCACACCTGCCCAACACCTACGCTCAGTTACAAATGTCCCATCTTTCTGGATGTGGACGGAATCCGCGTGAGGGCTTGTGTCTCTCCTGCAGATACTCGCGCACCATCTCCGGACATGTCCAGTTCCATCCCCACAGGAGGAAATCGAGCTTCAGCCCCAGCAGCACATCTTGAAATGCGCGTAGACCGATCTGCGGCACCCTGAGGGGAAACACTCGCAGCTGGGGAACCTTCGACATTGCGTTTCCTGCACACACAAACGTTCTCCCTTTCGCTCGCTCTCTCACAATCGCCACTGCGCGTCGGCCGCTCAAGCACTGACTGCTCACTCTCTCTTCGCTCACGCTCAAGTTCGCTACTCGCAATTCTCTCCAAGGTCTGTCAAGATCCTTGCGCAACTCGTCTCCGCACTCTCTTCCTCACTGCAGGTCTCTCTGCCCTTGCGCGTAATCTTGGAAGCTGGAAATCGCAAAATCAAGAATGAGAGAATGAGACTGGAGCGCAGTCTTTTCTTCTCCGAATTCAAGAACGTCCAACGTTCTTACTGGTTACAACGTACGCAGCCGGCTATACGGCCTAACGGTTCGCCCTTTGCATGCGCGAACTCACGTCTCCGCACTGCGCGCATTCGCATGCGTGAATGTTGAATTCTCCCGCCGCCGCCGCCTTCCGGACTCGAGTCCGCCGCAGGGTATACGTCGGCTATGTTGTCTTTCCCTAACCCGTCCATCACCGGAGGCGTGTCGCCGCTGGCGTGTTCCTTATCCATCGGCGCCTTGCTGGAGGCGCACATCTAGGCGGAGCGAATTACGCCGGCGCGTATTCGTACCGCTTATTTTGTCCTTTATGCCTCGTCCATTGCTGACGGCGCATATCCGCCAGCGCAAATCATGCCAGCGCATCCGGCCATCAGCGCCACGTCGGAGGCGTACATCAGACCGGCGCTTTCCTTCCATGAGCAGCCGCCAAAGGCGCTTCCGACTCTGAGTTGGTTTCCTCCCATGAGCGCGCGATTCCGCCGAAGGCGCATCGCCGAAGGCGTACGGGAGTCCTTTCCGGCTGTGAACCCTAGCGCGAACGGCGCATGTCCGGCTACGAGTTTTCCGACGCTCATTACTTCTCCGTCCCTGATCCATCTCCGACGCTCTTGGGCTCGTTAGAACGAGCGTCCCAAGCTCTTTCTAATGCAATTTCAACCAACTGGATCTACCGTGTATTCCGATCGTTGTGAAGGTTTTCCCTTTCCGCGCTAGCGACGCATCGCCGAAGGCGCACTCATGGTCGGAAGCCTTCAGAGGTCCGGGCCGTTCTTCTGACGTCTTTAGCAAAACCTCCTCCTGAGGTGTCTGCTCCGGAAGCGTAGCTTCCTTAAACGCTGGAAGCGCGTGAGTAGAGACACCTCAGAAAATGAGCTTTTGCCGAAGGCGCCGAAGACATTGGCGTTGGTACATCCGACTACGCGATCCTTCGTGACCTCGTGACGATCTCATCAATCCACTCTATTTAACGTACCCTTTTCTAACTACAAACACTACTTCGGTACTAGTTTTCTAAAATTGTTTAAATTCTGCAAAAAAACAAAAAGTGTGTTACCACAGGACACGACGTGCTAACATATGGCATGAGTTGAAAGTCATACGTGGACTTCGATACTGGTTAGTTTCACTTACAAAAGTCTTAAATGGCAATTTTCATACCTGTTTTTTTTCCCACTCTACCTAGATAGGCTCCAATGTGGCTCAAAAGAAGTGGTATGGGGTTTTTTCTCCTCATTTCTTCCTTGTAGTTGGTGTACTTGTCCTACTTTCGAAGAGGAAGCGGATAATTATATGTATTTTGAATCGGTGTTTCAGATCGCTATGCTTTTGCTTCAGTAACCATGGTAGTGTAGTTGCTTCATTCTGAAACTCAAAATCTGCTGATGTCAGTCTAAACTGGATCCTTTACGTATGTTTATACTTAACGTATTCATAAAATCACCGTTCTTGGATTCTGGAACGGTAGATCAGTATCTGATTATAATTTTGCTTTTTCTGATACAACTTTTATGGTGCCAACGAAGGATGCAAGTGCGATGACAAGTCCTCATGCAACCCTTGCAATTGCAAATGAGAGAGAACACCTCCAAATTATGCTGTTAATATTCCACAAAGTCATCCTCAGTCGACTGAGGATGATGAGCTATAGCGAAAGTTTTGCAAATCATATATGCAGTGGCTTTAGGACGCACTCATCACTTTCTGGAAGTTTGACTGTGCTTTCAGTTGACAGTTTGCAGCTTTAGAGTTTTTGTATCGGAACAAAATTGGAATAGAGCTACATCGTGCACTACACATTAACTTTTCTGTACACTCGGATTTTTCTACAGTCTCAGACTTATTTGAATTATGAATTTGAAGCCTTGGAGGCTAATTTTGAATCTTTTTGTATTGTGAGATGTCAGCGTGGTTTTTAGTACCAGTTCGGTTCATGGAAGCTGTAAGTTAGGAGATAGTCAATCTACATGGTGGCACACAGGTCGAAAGCAAAAATATAGGGTCACATGAAAGGGAGAGAAACATACCCAACAAATCTAGCTCAATGATAAGAGATACAAAGAAAAGGAATCGGGACTACCTTCTCCATAAAAAGTCATTTCTTGTTCAAACAATATCCTCCGCCTATTTCTGTGTGTTTATATTCCTATAGAACTCTCATGACAAAAACAGGAAGACGTATACAGTACTTTTGTCTGAATTTGGAGATTTATTCTTGAACTCAATGTAGGATCACACTAAACCCTACATCACAGAATCCTGTGTATATCTGACGACATAAATAAAGTCAGCAGAAGCATCTGCTGTAAGATTTCTGGTCATATGTGTGTTCTGTGAACTTACTGCATGCTTAAGTGAATTAAGTTGGACCTTGGACAGTAAGTATGGAGAGTAGTGAGAACTGATTCGACAGAGGTATGTAATAGCCAAAAGGGTGGCGAGTTCCAAAGACAATTCTTGCCTCATCCGACAGAAGTTGCCAGTTATTGAAGCCGTCATTGGTCTCGACCTTCAGTCACATTGATTCATAATTCATCTCACAAATTGTCATATATTTGCTTCTGTTATCTGACTTTGCTCATTGCAAAATGCTCATTTCTATGCAAGATGGACGATTATAATCAGTCAGGTCCTGAGCTATCTACATCCAGCAAAAACTCAAACTATCTCAAAACTGCAGCTGTAAATATGTTAAACGATTATATGCTCTAATATGTGACTATGTTACCAATTATGCAAGTCACATAGCCATCTGAGAGCTTATAGGTGCACTAGACGTCGGCATAGGTGACAAAGACAACATTCTGATAGTCACACAAAACTTTAAGTGAATCTACTTCGAGATTGGACGTGCCTATCAGAGGTCTCACACTGTAAGTTTCAATGCACATCGAAGAGTTCCAAATCAAATTGTTCTGAACTTTTAGTGTTCAGATACAGGTATCTGACAGATACAGGTAGAAAAGGGTTTGAGATAGAACTATTTACTGTGTATTCTTCACACGACTCGCTTAGTTGCACAAACTTTTACAAACGGCCGTACTTTACAATATGTTATCACCGTTTGATTACAAAAATTACAGTTTGAACACTAGGGATTCCATATGAGCTATCCCTCTTGCGATAAAGTTTTAGTTTTTAGTTCTCGCAACGTTCCAAGACACGACTGCAATCATTGTTATGGCGTAGATCATTGCAACGCAATAGATACAACGTTGCAGCCTCTACAGTGACAGCCCCTCTTCTACATGGTTGTTGGAATTTCATCCGGTTGAGTGCATCTACATGGTTGCCGGAATGTATGGTCCGCCGACCCTCCCCGCAAAGTGTTCTTATAGTCCATCGTTAGATGCGTCTGCCGGAAATCACTTTGATGCTCCATCGGAAAATTGAGTGCCAATGAAAAACCTGCCCGGTTAGCCTGCCCGCACATTCTTCCATCTTTGGTTCAAAAGAGGAGAGTCGCAGCGAAAAGAAGAACTTCCGTCACGGGTCATTGCAGGATGACACCTGCCTAGGTCTATGAAGGCCATATATAGGGGCTATGTATAAGTTTGTGCAGCTAAACCCGTCCCGATAAGATTCTTATATTTCATTCTTAGAAAGCTAGGGAGTGTTGGATTCATGAGA
This sequence comes from Marchantia polymorpha subsp. ruderalis, assembly GCA_037833965.1. Taxonomy (NCBI): domain Eukaryota; kingdom Viridiplantae; phylum Streptophyta; class Marchantiopsida; order Marchantiales; family Marchantiaceae; genus Marchantia; species Marchantia polymorpha. Next base: position 5,914,425 of record AP031357.1, read on the forward strand.
AGTAATATGTTGTTGTATAGCCTAGTTAGATAATTGAATTACATTATGGTCTTCTTACCAACCCAAAGGTCTTAGCTTGCTGACAAAAGAGTTATCAGTCTAATACACTTTCCCGAAGCTAGGGGAGGGTAGTTGTCAGCAGTAGCAGTAGAGAAACCTGTGAGCTGCCCTGGGATATTCCAAGCTGGAAGTTGTACCCTGTTGGTGCTTTGGGTGGTGGTGGTGGTGGTGGTGGCGGCGGCGGCCATGGAGAGTTCCATGCCAAGCAGAGGAAGAAGCACAGGGAACAAGATCGAGAAATTCGCCAAGCCAAAATTCAGTTCTCAATGAGATCTTGGTGCATGTGCTGTATTGGGACCTGATTCAGAAGAGGGCACTAGAATTCAATCAAGGGAAGGAAATGTAAGAGTAGTCGTAGGATTTGTGGTTTAAGTAGGGGTCAAATTGTTAGTTGGGCAACTTTTCCAGTGTCAGTAATCTGTTGGAAAGCCTCAATCCTAGTCGGTTTAGACAAATTACACACGCAGCTCAGACTCTGTCAACATAAGCCTAGTCTTGTCCAAATACATGCAAACTTATCCGCTATACTTCAACTAGCTGAACGCTATGCCCACAAGAACTTTGTTGAGATAACGCTTGAAATCCAGCTGGGAGAGAGGAGATCCCCTCTTTGTCTAAATTCGCCTTTTTGTATGTTAATTGTTTTGACTGCAGAGCATCCAAAGTGCTGAAATTAAAATAGTTTGGTGTTTTCACTGTATTGGATGGTTTATCGAAGTTCTCGCAACTTTAGAACATGTAGCAAATGTGGGTATGCTGGATCTTTCAAAATTGGTTTCATGCTGTTAGGTACTACGCATCATGATGAACAAATTCCAGTCTTCACAGACACAACAACAGAACTAGCATAAAGCTCTAGTGAGGAAACCCGAACAAGAGAATGTAATAAAAGCGACTCACGTAAAAATGAGTTGCTGGTTCTACAAACTTGAGGGAGTGTGGTAACACACTTTTTGTTTTTTTTGCAGAATTTAAACAATTTTAGAAAACTAGTACCGAAGCAGTGTTTGTAGTTAGAAAAGGGTACGTTAAATAGAGTGGATTGATGAGATCGTCACGAGGTCACGAAGAATCGCGTAGTCGGATGTACCCACGCCAATGTCTTCGGCGCCTTCGGCAAAAGCTCCTTTTCTGAGGTGTCTCTACTCACGCGCTTCCAGCGTTTAAGGAAGCTACGCTTCCGGCGCAGACACCTCAGGAGGAGGTTTTGCTAAAGACGTCAGAAGAACGGCCCGGACCTCTAAAGGCTTCCGACCATGAGTGCGCCTTCGGCGATGCGCCGCTAGCGCGGAAAGGGAAAACCTTCATAACGATCGGAATACACGGTAGATCCAGTTGGTTGAAGTTGCATTAGAAAGAGCTCGGGACGCTTGTTCTAACGAGCCCAAGAGCGTCGGAGATGGATCCGGGTCGAAGAAGTTATGAGCGTCGGAAAACTCGTAGCGGGACATGCGCCGTTCGCGCTAGGGTTCACAGCCGGAAAGGACTCCCGTACGCCCTCGGCGGTGCGCCTTCGGCGGAATCACGCGCTCATGGGAGGAAATCAACTCGGAGTCGGAAGCGCCTTTGGCGGCTGCGCAACGGAAGAAACGCGCCGGTCGGATGTACGCCTCCGACGTGGCGCTGATGACCGGATGCGCTGGCATGATTTGCGCCGGCGGGATATGCGCCGTCAGCAATGGACGAGGCATAAAGGACAAAATAAGCGGTACGAATACGCGCCGACTGGATGTGCGCCTCCAGCAAGGCGCCGACGGATAAGGAACACGCCAGCGGCGACGCGCCTCCGGTGATGGACGGGTTAGGGAAAGACAACATAGCCGACGTATACCCTACGGCGGACTCGAGTCCGGAAGACGGCGGCGGCGGGAGAATTCAACATTCACGCATGCGAATGCGCGCGAGACGTGAATTTGCGCATGCAAAGGGCGAACCGTTAGGCCGTATAGCCGGCTGCGTACGTTGTAACCAGTAAGAACGTTGGACGTTCTTGAAATCGGAGAAGAAAAGACTGCGCCCCAGTCTCATTCTCTCATTCTTGATTTTGCGAGTTCCAGCTTCCAAGATTACGCGCAAGGGCGGAGAGACCTGCAATGAGAGGAGAGAGTGCGGAGACGAGTTACGCAAGGATCTTGACAGACCTTGGAGAGAATTGCGAGTAGCGAACTTGAGCGTGAGCGAAGAGAGAGTGAGCAGTCAGTGCTTGAGCGGCCGACGCGCAGTGGCGATTGTGAGAGAGCGAGCGAAAGGGAGAACGTTTGTGTGTGCAGGTAACGCAATGTCGAAGGTTCCCCAGCTGCGAGTGTCTCCCCTCAGGGTGCCGCAGATCGGTCTACGCGCATTTCAAGATGTGCTGCTGGGGCTGAAGCTCGATTTCCTCCTGTGGGGGTGGAACTGGACATGTCCGGAGATGGTGCGCGAGTATCTGCAGGAGAGACACAAGCCCTCACGCGGATTCCGTCCACATCCAGAAAGATGGGACATTTGTAGCTGGGCGTAGGTGTTGGGCAGGTGTGCCGGCGAGGAAGGGGATCTCCTCTTCGAGGCCGATAGCGTGAAGGTGTCCCAAGAGGAAGAAATCTCCTACAATGAGCTCTTCAAAGTTGCCAGGCATCCCAAGAACGGTTTCCGGACAAGGGATTACAAAGATCGATTGCGGAGAAATGTCGCGACTGCATTGCTGCAGATATTGCAGCTGACCAAGACTGCTTACATGCATGGTTGGCAGGTAGAATTTGTGGAGCTAGTGTTGTCAGGAGCTCCAGTGCATTGGGCACGGCTCCTGTGGAAGGTGACGCGCCAACATGCGCAAGAAGAGAAAGGAGGAACCCTCAATCATCTTTCGCCTTACCTGATTGTGTTTTATCGGGCGATGGGTTGTTTGACAAATTCAGAGCGGACACGGTTTCCGCTGCTGACCCGGAGCTATCCAGGTAGATACTCACGGGAGGCCGAAGTGGACACGGATCCGGACGAGGAACCTGCCAGTCCGCCTCCGGCTCCGGCCCCAGCAAGAGCAGCAGAAGAACGTTGAAGTGAGCGCATTCCGCGAAAGCGGAAGTGGGATGAGAGACCTGAGTACAGGCAGCCGGAAGTGCTAGCTGCGCCGACTCGTGGTCGGCCCACCCACGAGCCTCACAGTCGACCAAAACAGAGGGCACGCAAAATGCCAACTAGTACTGAGGAGACCGGGCGTACTCCGGTCCGGCGGAATCCCACGCAGGAGGAGATAATCGCGCAGATTCTAGGGAAGTCGACAAATACCTCTGCGCAGAAGGCACCAATGCCTTCGGAAGGAGATGGACGGACTGACAGTCGGCCGACTACGAGTCGGGCGACTGAAGGTCGACAAGCGAAAGGAAGGCCAACTGAGCGGCGCGTTGAACCGGATAGCAGGCCGGAAGCAGAAGAGAGTTTGGCTGACGAGCCAACAACCCTCAGAAGGTCGTCTTCGGCGGAAGGCACTTCTAGGAAAACGCCACCAGCAAGCAGGCCAAGTGGACTGAAGACGCGCAGGGTGTATCCGACTCTCAGTCGGACAACTGCTGGTCGGCCGACTGCGAGTCGGTCAACAGAGAGTCGGCCGGATTCGCCGACTGCGAGACGGACAGGACCGGCGACCAGTGTGCGGACGCCTTCGGCGCACGCACCTTCAGCGAAGACACCTTCCGCGCAGATTGCGCCGGAAGGGCAGGCAGCAGAAGCGGGCGGTGCAAAGGTGACAAGAGTCACTGCGGCGTCGACCCCTTCGGAAACCGAAGATCGAGCCGGAACAGGGGCTCAAGCAGTGAGATCCCCCACTGCCCTGGATATTTTAGCAGGCAGTGGAGCAGCAGTCGCAGCGGAAGCTGCTGCGCGCCACAGTTCCAGGGAGTCGCCAAGGGATTCAGTGGCGACTGAAATCCTCGAAACTGAATATGAGACGAGCTCGGAAGAGCAGGAAGCGGATTCTGTGCAGAAAACGCCAACAGGGGTGTTGTGCGAGCAGATAGTCCCTCTACTGCGATATCTGGATCGCAAGACATCCAAGTACTCGGGTACTGGAAAACCGCAGTCTTATGTGGAGACTATCAAGCGAAGGACGAGGAGCAAGGTGGCCACTTGGGCCTCTAGGTGCCATGTGAGCCGAACCTTCCCACCCTTCAGCGGTTGTAGTCCAGGTGGGGGTTCGAGCTCCCATAATCTAACTTCGCTGAATTCAAGCCATGTACTCAAAGTGTATTCAGGACAATGAGATCATAAACACTTGCTCCTTCACAGACAAATTATCCAGAACTGAAAATAATAACCTTGCTGTCTACTATTTTCGCAAGAGCATCAGACAAGCTCTTTGTTACATAAAGATCTAACCCAACTCTGGGTGACTTCCTCAATACTACAGCCGCTGTGGGCTTTCCTAGATACCAGTCCCACTCCCAATTCCTACTCAAAGTTCAATGTCGACTTCTCAGCTCCCACCTTCAGACCCCACCAGATTTCTCTCTCGGATTCAACTCTCACTTTTCAAGTTCAAATTCAGATCCCGACTGTCAGATTTCAGTCTCAGATTTCACTTCACTCACATCTCCCACTCTCAGGTCTTCCACTCTGATCTCAGCTCCCAGGCCGAGCACACCACTTCCGTCTCCACACACGCACACCACCAGCCCTCGCACACTGGTACACTACAAGCTCTCGCACACTAGGCCGAACACACCACCAGGTCTCAGCTCCCACGCCGAACTCTCCACTTCGAAGTCCAAGGCCGAGACACCCACAGCCCGCCTGCATGCCCCACTCGCAATGGTGGATAGCTGCCTGCTCCCCCTGCGCGACTACACGCCGCCGCCGCCGCCACACCTGTACATTCTACATCCTGACCACCCGATATCCGCCGGAGGGGATCTTCTTCCGCGCACCGCCGAAGGCATCCACCCGTAGAAGACGCACGACCACACCTTTGCTTATCCATAACAGTCACTCCCGACACCCATAACTCACAGACCCTAGCTCTGTTTCACAAGTTCGTGGGCTCGTTGGAACGAGCAGGTCGAGCTCTTTCCAACGAGACCCTAACTGAGTCAAACCGTTACGAATTGAGAAAGTTATGCCGGTTTTACCCTTCGCCGAAGGCGCCGGCACGAAGTTCGCCGACCTCGAGTTCTCCGGAGGCGGGTTTTCCGGTTTGATGTCTTCTGGTTGGATAGCTTCCGGTTGGATATCTTCCGGTGAGATAGCTTCCGGTTGGATAGCTTCCGGTTCGATGTCTTCCGGTTGGATGTTGTCCTACCCTATCTGCCGCTTTCGACGCTCATAACTCAGTGACGCCTTATCCGTTTGAAGAGTTCTTGGTCTCGTTGGAACGAGCGTCGCGAGTTCTTTCCAACGAGACCCTAATCAAGTCAAACCGTTAACAAATGAAAAAGATATGCCGAGTTTACTGTTTCGCCGATGGCCCTTGCACGATGTTCACCGGCTCGGAGTTCGCCGACCCCGAGTTCGCCGAAGGCCTGCTCGCAGTTGTCGCGAAGTCGTCCGAAGCCGAAGATGTTCGCAGCCGGAGACCCCCGGTGCCGAAGACGTTCGCAGCCGGAGACGTTCGCAGCCGGAGACTTGGAGCCGAAGACGTTCGCAGCCGGAGATGTTCGCAACCGGACTTGCCTCAACCCTTCCCATCAGTAACTTCCGACACTCACAACTCAGTGATTCCTCATCCGTTTGAAGAGTTCTTGGTCTCGTTGGAACGAGCGTTGCGAGCTCTTTCCAAGGAGACACTAACTGAGTCAAGGAGTCACACATTGAAAACGTTATGAGGGTTTCACTGTTTCGCCGAAGGCCTTTCCCCGAAGGAACTTCACCGAAGGCTCTTCGCCGGAGACCCTGCCCTGAAAGCCCCGTTCCGGACCTTTGCCTACTAGCTATTACACCAACTCCTAATCTTACCAAAACTTCCAGAAAACTCCGAGCATAATTTTGCAAGAGCTTAAATCTAAAACTTTAACTCTCACAAGGTTAAAAAGACATGTGAGCACAATTTTGTGCTCACATCATTGGCGACCATCAGGGGAAGATTCCAGAATCCTAGCTCTGCAGGCTAGACAGCTTCAAATCCGGTACTGCTTGCATCTACTTCCCGCAGTGCGTGTGGGGAAAACTTCTCCATTCAACGTTTCCAACTGCACTGAGTTGTTTGGAAATACCTCACGAATCAGATAAGGCCCTAACCATACTGCATCAAACTTTCCTGGGAACTCAAGCTTCCTACCATCCTGGAGCATCACCATCATACCTGGCCTCAGCGTCCTTTTCTTATGCTTCTTGTCAAAGGTGATTTTTCTCCTCCGTTGAATGGCCTCAATATGTTGAGCACTCATTCTCCTCCTCTCATCAAGCTCTTCTAATGTCGTCAGCCTATTCCTTAATGACTGACTGTTTGTAAGCCGTGACTGCACTGCAACTCGGAGTGATTCCACCTCGAATTCGATGGGGAGAGTGGCCTCCAATCCATACACTAACGAAAACGGCGTTGCCTGTGTTGTCACCTTGAAAGTTGTCCGATAAGCCCACAATGCTGCTGTCAGCTTGGTGTCCCAATCCCTTTTTGAGTCAACCACCGTTTTGCGAAGAATACTCACCAGAGTCCCATTGACTCGCTCTGTCTGACCATTGGTTTGTGGATGATATGGAGTAGTTTTTCTGTGATCTATCTCAAACCTATCTGTTAATTCTTGAAACATCTCATTCAAGAAGTGCCTGCCCCTATCGCTAACCAGAATCTTGGGACATCCAAACCTTGAAATGATGTTTTCGTACATGAATGTGGCAGCATGAGCAGCCGTATTCGTCTTCACCGCTTTTGCTTCCGCCCACTTTGTCAAGTATTCTGTCGCAACTATGATGTAAGCCATGCCTTTTGACGAATGAGGATGAATCTCACCGATATAATCAATTCCCCATTTTTCAAAAGGTACAAGTGGCAATGAAACGTGTAGAGGCATCTCCATTCGAAGGTCATTCCTAGCATACCTCTGACAGGCATCACAGCGCTTCACATATTCATGAGAGTCCCTAAACAACCTAGGCCAGAAGTATCCCGCTCTAAGTATTTTCTGACCTGTAAGTTGGCCAGAGAAATGTCCTCCACAAGCACTGTCGTGGCAAGCCTCTAAAATTGCAGGAACCTCCACTTCTGACACACACCTTCTCAGAACACCATCAGCTCCCCTTCTAAACAATCTGTGGCCAATCACTGCAAAATGTCTACTGTTGACTCTCACCTTCCTCCTTTCCTCCTTAGTCCAATCACCTGACAACTGCTGAGTTGTCAAAAACTCTACTATTCCAGCGTACCATTCTGGCTGAGCTGTGACTACAAAAAGACTATCATCTATCAACCTATCATCTAATGGACTGGTCCCTACATCCTCCGACAACCTAGATAGATGGTCGGCCTGCAAGTGCATGCGACCAGGTTTATACTCTACAGTGTAGTCAAATTCCTCCAGCAATAAAACCCACCTGGCCAATCTTCCACTAAGCTCCGCCTTGTTCACCAGATATTTGATTGCCATATGATCAACGAAGAAAACCACTGGATTGCAGATCAGATAATGTCTAAACTTCTTGACTGAAAAAACCATGGCCAAGCACTCCCTCTCAGTAGTAGAATAGTTCCTCTCTGCTGGATTCAACTGCCTACTGGCATAAGCGATTGGCAGGTCCTTCCCCTTCTCCCCTGTAGACTGACATAACGCACTACCCACTGCTACACTACTTGCATCACAGAAAACGTGAAAAGGCATGCTCCAGTCAGGAGGCCTCAACACCGGATAAGTACTCAACCTGGACTTCAACTCTTCAAAAGCTTCTTGACAAGCATCTGTCCACTCAAACCTGTTCTCCTTCCTCAACAGTTGAGTAATAGGCACTACAATCTTGGCAAAGTCAGGAATCAACTCTCTATACCACCCTACATGTCCCAATAACTTGGCTACACCCTTAGTATTCGTGGGAGTTGCCAATCCTTCAATGACTGCAATCTTATCAGGATCCGGTTCTCTTCCCTTCTCACTCACGACATAACCCAAAAGTACTCCTCTCTGAACACCTAGGAATGTCTTCTCAGGATTCAGAGCTAGCTGCATTCTTCTACATCTAATGAGAGCTTCTCTAACACACTGCAGATGCTCACCAGCACTTGACTGAGTGCTAAAATCGTCCACAAAAACTGTCATAGACTTGTATAACAGATCTGTGAAAATATACATCACTAACCTTTGGAATGTGGCAGGTGCATTGCACAATCCGAAAGGCATAACAACCCATACAAAAGTTCCCCACGGAGTTGTGAAGGCTGTCTTATGAACATCCTGTACAGCTATGGAAATCTGATTGTAGCCAGCATATCCATCCATGAATGTGTACCTCGCATGACCCCCAACTTCCTCCAAAAGCAGCGTGATAAAAGGTAAAGGAAAGTGATCCTTCTCAGTACAGGCATTCAGCTTCCTATAATCCACACACACTCTAAGTTTCCCATTCTTCTTCTTGACCAAAACCATAGGAGAAACCCAATCCGTGATCTCTACAGGCTTGATGAATCCAGCTTTGAGTAATCTCTCCAATTCTGCTCGAACTAACAACTGTAACTGTGGGTTCATCCTTCTCTCCTTCTGTCTAATAGGCTTAGCTCCAGGGACCAGCGAAATCCGATGCTCCACCATTTCACGAGGTACTCCCTTCAACTCATCATACGACCAAGCAAAGGTATCACTGAATTCGTCCACCAACTCACCATATTTCTGTATCTCATCCTCTCCTAGCTTGGAACCCATCTTCATTTGCTTCAGTTCTCCTCCTCTGATGGACACCTCCACATATTTCCAGTCTTCTTCTGCCACATGAGTTTGTTCCTCTGAGCTTTGATACCAATCTGGAGGGACCTGAGGATAATCCCTGACGTCTTGGCCCACCACAATTCCGGTTGATGTAGTCCTGAAATGCAAGGGTTCCTCCAACTTCGCATTTTTCACAGTAGTCTCCTCCTCTTGAGTTCCATCAACATGCACCGAATCCACCTCAGTAATATCCAACTCGTCCAACCATGGAGTGAGACCTCCATGTATCCACTCTTCCTCCATAAGAACCTCACATGGTTCTAGCAACAGATACTCTTCTCGCTGTGAACTGATCACCTCCTTCTCAAAAATTTTGTGATGAGAAATCATCATGGCGTCACAACCTGACTCAGGATAATCTCTCAACCACTGAGCAAACTCTCCATCATCGCTTCTGCTGTAAAAACTAGGGCCCAAGCTACCTGATCCTACATCTAATCTATTTTTTCTGTCATTCAAATGAACCACTCCCACTAAAGTGTCATCACACTTGGCCTCGTTTTTCTCTTCTTCCTTCCCTGAAGATAACTCAGGATCCTCTCTCACCCTTCCACCTAATGACCCTATTGACACCTTGACTCTGTTATCATGAGGACCATATGTGATTGATGGCTTCAGTCCTCCCCAATCCACAATTGCATTAGCCATTCTCAACCAAGGTCTGCCCAATAGAATGGGAAAGGTGTCCCTGTTCGAATGCATCTTAATCACATGAAATGTGACAATGTACTCCTCACCACCAGTGGACAACCTGCAATCTTTAATCATCCCCACTGGTACAGCTGAAGTCTGATTGGCCATATTGATAATGAAAGGTGAGGGGCCTGTCAGATTCAAACCTAACTTTCTCATGGTGTGTTCAGGTAGGATGTTCAAACCACTACCCCCATCAACTAATACATTGGGAATCACCTTGTCTACCACTACCACCTCTATCTCCACAGGTTTGACATCCTGACTTCCTTTTTGCAAATGAACTCTAGCAGCGACTCTAGTCTTCGTCTTTCTACTCCTTCTATGCACTGGAATGCCCTCCTTCAAAGTCTTACGAGCAATGGGAGATATTTCCAGCAGCTGACCAAAAGTAATGTCTGCCTTCAGCGAACTCAGATCTGACCACAAATTGTACTTCTCCGACTCTCTCCTTCTCTGACCTCTCATGTTCTTCCACTCTGTCACAGGAATCCCAGGTCCTTCCCACTCTCGTGATTGATTGCTTTCTGAATCTTGCGTGACAGGTGGCACCTCTGCATCATGTAGAACCTCATCTCTTTTCTCCTCTGCTCTTGTAATCCTCCTTGCTCTCCTCGCCACTCTCTCAAGATCAGAGAGATGAGGAGGCTCCTCAGATGAAGTCTCCCCTTGCTCATCTTCATTTTTCTCAGTTTGCATCTTGCGATGCACAGCTCTGGTGGTGACAGCAAGGGCCGGAGCTTCATGCATAATCACATCATCCGAATTTTTCAACTTATAAGTAATCAGATTAGTATGTGGAGGCCACTGATTCTGCCCTTGTTCAACTATCCCCTTACCAAGATCAGAACTACTACGTTGGACATCTCCATCATCGTTTGCAAACCTAGCATCTTGAGAGTTTGAAGAACATGGATCTGCAAAAGAAACCTGTTTTCTGTTGTCACTACGAGGTTCATCTCGTGGTTCACTCTGGATGGGAATATATCTGTTCACTGTCTGCAGTCCAACAGGTGGATTGAATGTCTGTTTGCCGTTCTCATGATCATAATACAAGTTAGAAGGTCTAAGATTGTTAGAATGCTCATTCTGCGGTCTTGCACCCCTCATATTTTCTCTCGCCTGGTAAGGACTAACAGTAGGCTGAGGCATCCTAATAACTTTATCTGGCTGCCGACATTGGTCAGAGGGATGACTACCTCCACAATTACTACACCCATTAACCCCAACCTCAGACCAACACTGACCTGGATAGTGCCACCTACCACAAAATGCATGTAATTCTTTTCTCTCCATGTTCTGACCAACCTGACCCCTAGGAGGTACTCTGTACCCGTTTTGACCTTGGTAATTTGGTCCTTGGCCCCTTTGGTGTTGCACAGGTGGGCCACCGCTCATTCTGTTGTCACGGTTTGGCACCACCCTACAAAATTGCCTGGTATGACCAGATTGACCACACTGGACACACCACATGCTTGATGAATGTCTACCTGACTCGACTGGAGGAGGAGGCCCTGGCTGTTGACTCCTGATCATCAAGGCCATCTGATCTGTAATATTTTGCATTTGCTTCATCATGGTCTCTTGAAAGCCCACTTGGCTAGCATTTAATCTTTTCTCTACATCTGCCAGGTTAGGATCTACAGTAGGGGCTGGCAATGCTAAAACAGGTGCTGGCTCTCTGGTCTGCGAAATTGACTCACTGAGAGAATAGGGAGCTTGACCCCTATGCCTACCTAAGTCTCCTTCAATTGCTCTTGGACGAATTGGGATGAACTGAGGAATGGATTCATCCTCCTTCCTCCACAATCTATCATAGTCCTTGTCAATATTCTCTATCTCCCTGGCAGCCATCTTGGCCTCAGCAAGAGTTTGAGGGCTTCTCTCCAGCACCCCTCGGATGGTCCCAGATTTGAAAAAGCCTTGGATAAAAAATTGTCTCAGCGTATCGTCATTGAGCATTGTACCCACAAAACGCGCACAAACCAGATCAAATCTTCTAATGTAAGCTGAGATTTCCTCTTCCCTTCCCTGTTTTAACGATGCCAAAGCTCTCAATGCAGAACCTTGCCCCACCTCAGGCCTAAACTCATTCAAGAACTCCCTTTGCATCTGATCCCATCCCCCAAAATGACCTTCAGAATGATCCCTATACCACTCATACGCCTCACCTTCCAGGGTAGTAGGAAACCAGACCAAAAAATACCCTGGATCTGTAATCAGAGAGCTGGCTAGCCTCTCAACATATCTTTCCATGTGCCTTGAAGGATCCTCATCCTTCGTCCCATAGAACTTAGGCAGATTGGGTGGCATGACCACAGCTGCCAAGTTCTGTGGAACCTGAATAGGAAGGCCTCTTGGCCTCACGAGTGGGTCTATGGGAGGACTAGAAGGAGGTCCTGCTCTCCCTCCATCGTCAGCCATGCTAGCAGATTCCTCCACCAACCTCTCACTGTCAGGTTCTACAATCTCTAAACCTTCTAACAAAGACTCATCAACAGGGTCTACGTTCAGAAATATCTCAAGTTTAATTTCTTCCTCGATTTCCTTATTCTCAGGTTTCTTCCTACTGCGAACAGGTTTCTCCAATCCTGGCTCCAGGTTTGGTTTGTGCGATCTAGTCCTATTCTGCATTTACAAGATCAGGCTCCCGGCAGACGCACCATTTTATGTGAGCCGAACCTTCCCACCCTTCAGCGGTTGTAGTCCAGGTGGGGGTTCGAGCTCCCATAATCTAACTTCGCTGAATTCAAGCCATGTACTCAAAGTGTATTCAGGACAATGAGATCATAAACACTTGCTCCTTCACAGACAAATTATCCAGAACTGAAAATAATAACCTTGCTGTCTACTATTTTCGCAAGAGCATCAGACAAGCTCTTTGTTACATAAAGATCTAACCCAACTCTGGGTGACTTCCTCAATACTACAGCCGCTGTGGGCTTTCCTAGATACCAGTCCCACTCCCAATTCCTACTCAAAGTTCAATGTCGACTTCTCAGCTCCCACCTTCAGACCCCACCAGATTTCTCTCTCGGATTCAACTCTCACTTTTCAAGTTCAAATTCAGATCCCGACTGTCAGATTTCAGTCTCAGATTTCACTTCACTCACATCTCCCACTCTCAGGTCTTCCACTCTGATCTCAGCTCCCAGGCCGAGCACACCACTTCCGTCTCCACACACGCACACCACCAGCCCTCGCACACTGGTACACTACAAGCTCTCGCACACTAGGCCGAACACACCACCAGGTCTCAGCTCCCACGCCGAACTCTCCACTTCGAAGTCCAAGGCCGAGACACCCACAGCCCGCCTGCATGCCCCACTCGCAATGGTGGATAGCTGCCTGCTCCCCCTGCGCGACTACACGCCGCCGCCGCCGCCACACCTGTACATTCTACATCCTGACCACCCGATATCCGCCGGAGGGGATCTTCTTCCGCGCACCGCCGAAGGCATCCACCCGTAGAAGACGCACGACCACACCTTTGCTTATCCATAACAGTCACTCCCGACACCCATAACTCACAGACCCTAGCTCTGTTTCACAAGTTCGTGGGCTCGTTGGAACGAGCAGGTCGAGCTCTTTCCAACGAGACCCTAACTGAGTCAAACCGTTACGAATTGAGAAAGTTATGCCGGTTTTACCCTTCGCCGAAGGCGCCGGCACGAAGTTCGCCGACCTCGAGTTCTCCGGAGGCGGGTTTTCCGGTTTGATGTCTTCTGGTTGGATAGCTTCCGGTTGGATATCTTCCGGTGAGATAGCTTCCGGTTGGATAGCTTCCGGTTCGATGTCTTCCGGTTGGATGTTGTCCTACCCTATCTGCCGCTTTCGACGCTCATAACTCAGTGACGCCTTATCCGTTTGAAGAGTTCTTGGTCTCGTTGGAACGAGCGTCGCGAGTTCTTTCCAACGAGACCCTAATCAAGTCAAACCGTTAACAAATGAAAAAGATATGCCGAGTTTACTGTTTCGCCGATGGCCCTTGCACGATGTTCACCGGCTCGGAGTTCGCCGACCCCGAGTTCGCCGAAGGCCTGCTCGCAGTTGTCGCGAAGTCGTCCGAAGCCGAAGATGTTCGCAGCCGGAGACCCCCGGTGCCGAAGACGTTCGCAGCCGGAGACGTTCGCAGCCGGAGACTTGGAGCCGAAGACGTTCGCAGCCGGAGATGTTCGCAACCGGACTTGCCTCAACCCTTCCCATCAGTAACTTCCGACACTCACAACTCAGTGATTCCTCATCCGTTTGAAGAGTTCTTGGTCTCGTTGGAACGAGCGTTGCGAGCTCTTTCCAAGGAGACACTAACTGAGTCAAGGAGTCACACATTGAAAACGTTATGAGGGTTTCACTGTTTCGCCGAAGGCCTTTCCCCGAAGGAACTTCACCGAAGGCTCTTCGCCGGAGACCCTGCCCTGAAAGCCCCGTTCCGGACCTTTGCCTACTAGCTATTACACCAACTCCTAATCTTACCAAAACTTCCAGAAAACTCCGAGCATAATTTTGCAAGAGCTTAAATCTAAAACTTTAACTCTCACAAGGTTAAAAAGACATGTGAGCACAATTTTGTGCTCACATCATTGGCGACCATCAGGGGAAGATTCCAGAATCCTAGCTCTGCAGGCTAGACAGCTTCAAATCCGGTACTGCTTGCATCTACTTCCCGCAGTGCGTGTGGGGAAAACTTCTCCATTCAACGTTTCCAACTGCACTGAGTTGTTTGGAAATACCTCACGAATCAGATAAGGCCCTAACCATACTGCATCAAACTTTCCTGGGAACTCAAGCTTCCTACCATCCTGGAGCATCACCATCATACCTGGCCTCAGCGTCCTTTTCTTATGCTTCTTGTCAAAGGTGATTTTTCTCCTCCGTTGAATGGCCTCAATATGTTGAGCACTCATTCTCCTCCTCTCATCAAGCTCTTCTAATGTCGTCAGCCTATTCCTTAATGACTGACTGTTTGTAAGCCGTGACTGCACTGCAACTCGGAGTGATTCCACCTCGAATTCGATGGGGAGAGTGGCCTCCAATCCATACACTAACGAAAACGGCGTTGCCTGTGTTGTCACCTTGAAAGTTGTCCGATAAGCCCACAATGCTGCTGTCAGCTTGGTGTCCCAATCCCTTTTTGAGTCAACCACCGTTTTGCGAAGAATACTCACCAGAGTCCCATTGACTCGCTCTGTCTGACCATTGGTTTGTGGATGATATGGAGTAGTTTTTCTGTGATCTATCTCAAACCTATCTGTTAATTCTTGAAACATCTCATTCAAGAAGTGCCTGCCCCTATCGCTAACCAGAATCTTGGGACATCCAAACCTTGAAATGATGTTTTCGTACATGAATGTGGCAGCATGAGCAGCCGTATTCGTCTTCACCGCTTTTGCTTCCGCCCACTTTGTCAAGTATTCTGTCGCAACTATGATGTAAGCCATGCCTTTTGACGAATGAGGATGAATCTCACCGATATAATCAATTCCCCATTTTTCAAAAGGTACAAGTGGCAATGAAACGTGTAGAGGCATCTCCATTCGAAGGTCATTCCTAGCATACCTCTGACAGGCATCACAGCGCTTCACATATTCATGAGAGTCCCTAAACAACCTAGGCCAGAAGTATCCCGCTCTAAGTATTTTCTGACCTGTAAGTTGGCCAGAGAAATGTCCTCCACAAGCACTGTCGTGGCAAGCCTCTAAAATTGCAGGAACCTCCACTTCTGACACACACCTTCTCAGAACACCATCAGCTCCCCTTCTAAACAATCTGTGGCCAATCACTGCAAAATGTCTACTGTTGACTCTCACCTTCCTCCTTTCCTCCTTAGTCCAATCACCTGACAACTGCTGAGTTGTCAAAAACTCTACTATTCCAGCGTACCATTCTGGCTGAGCTGTGACTACAAAAAGACTATCATCTATCAACCTATCATCTAATGGACTGGTCCCTACATCCTCCGACAACCTAGATAGATGGTCGGCCTGCAAGTGCATGCGACCAGGTTTATACTCTACAGTGTAGTCAAATTCCTCCAGCAATAAAACCCACCTGGCCAATCTTCCACTAAGCTCCGCCTTGTTCACCAGATATTTGATTGCCATATGATCAACGAAGAAAACCACTGGATTGCAGATCAGATAATGTCTAAACTTCTTGACTGAAAAAACCATGGCCAAGCACTCCCTCTCAGTAGTAGAATAGTTCCTCTCTGCTGGATTCAACTGCCTACTGGCATAAGCGATTGGCAGGTCCTTCCCCTTCTCCCCTGTAGACTGACATAACGCACTACCCACTGCTACACTACTTGCATCACAGAAAACGTGAAAAGGCATGCTCCAGTCAGGAGGCCTCAACACCGGATAAGTACTCAACCTGGACTTCAACTCTTCAAAAGCTTCTTGACAAGCATCTGTCCACTCAAACCTGTTCTCCTTCCTCAACAGTTGAGTAATAGGCACTACAATCTTGGCAAAGTCAGGAATCAACTCTCTATACCACCCTACATGTCCCAATAACTTGGCTACACCCTTAGTATTCGTGGGAGTTGCCAATCCTTCAATGACTGCAATCTTATCAGGATCCGGTTCTCTTCCCTTCTCACTCACGACATAACCCAAAAGTACTCCTCTCTGAACACCTAGGAATGTCTTCTCAGGATTCAGAGCTAGCTGCATTCTTCTACATCTAATGAGAGCTTCTCTAACACACTGCAGATGCTCACCAGCACTTGACTGAGTGCTAAAATCGTCCACAAAAACTGTCATAGACTTGTATAACAGATCTGTGAAAATATACATCACTAACCTTTGGAATGTGGCAGGTGCATTGCACAATCCGAAAGGCATAACAACCCATACAAAAGTTCCCCACGGAGTTGTGAAGGCTGTCTTATGAACATCCTGTACAGCTATGGAAATCTGATTGTAGCCAGCATATCCATCCATGAATGTGTACCTCGCATGACCCCCAACTTCCTCCAAAAGCAGCGTGATAAAAGGTAAAGGAAAGTGATCCTTCTCAGTACAGGCATTCAGCTTCCTATAATCCACACACACTCTAAGTTTCCCATTCTTCTTCTTGACCAAAACCATAGGAGAAACCCAATCCGTGATCTCTACAGGCTTGATGAATCCAGCTTTGAGTAATCTCTCCAATTCTGCTCGAACTAACAACTGTAACTGTGGGTTCATCCTTCTCTCCTTCTGTCTAATAGGCTTAGCTCCAGGGACCAGCGAAATCCGATGCTCCACCATTTCACGAGGTACTCCCTTCAACTCATCATACGACCAAGCAAAGGTATCACTGAATTCGTCCACCAACTCACCATATTTCTGTATCTCATCCTCTCCTAGCTTGGAACCCATCTTCATTTGCTTCAGTTCTCCTCCTCTGATGGACACCTCCACATATTTCCAGTCTTCTTCTGCCACATGAGTTTGTTCCTCTGAGCTTTGATACCAATCTGGAGGGACCTGAGGATAATCCCTGACGTCTTGGCCCACCACAATTCCGGTTGATGTAGTCCTGAAATGCAAGGGTTCCTCCAACTTCGCATTTTTCACAGTAGTCTCCTCCTCTTGAGTTCCATCAACATGCACCGAATCCACCTCAGTAATATCCAACTCGTCCAACCATGGAGTGAGACCTCCATGTATCCACTCTTCCTCCATAAGAACCTCACATGGTTCTAGCAACAGATACTCTTCTCGCTGTGAACTGATCACCTCCTTCTCAAAAATTTTGTGATGAGAAATCATCATGGCGTCACAACCTGACTCAGGATAATCTCTCAACCACTGAGCAAACTCTCCATCATCGCTTCTGCTGTAAAAACTAGGGCCCAAGCTACCTGATCCTACATCTAATCTATTTTTTCTGTCATTCAAATGAACCACTCCCACTAAAGTGTCATCACACTTGGCCTCGTTTTTCTCTTCTTCCTTCCCTGAAGATAACTCAGGATCCTCTCTCACCCTTCCACCTAATGACCCTATTGACACCTTGACTCTGTTATCATGAGGACCATATGTGATTGATGGCTTCAGTCCTCCCCAATCCACAATTGCATTAGCCATTCTCAACCAAGGTCTGCCCAATAGAATGGGAAAGGTGTCCCTGTTCGAATGCATCTTAATCACATGAAATGTGACAATGTACTCCTCACCACCAGTGGACAACCTGCAATCTTTAATCATCCCCACTGGTACAGCTGAAGTCTGATTGGCCATATTGATAATGAAAGGTGAGGGGCCTGTCAGATTCAAACCTAACTTTCTCATGGTGTGTTCAGGTAGGATGTTCAAACCACTACCCCCATCAACTAATACATTGGGAATCACCTTGTCTACCACTACCACCTCTATCTCCACAGGTTTGACATCCTGACTTCCTTTTTGCAAATGAACTCTAGCAGCGACTCTAGTCTTCGTCTTTCTACTCCTTCTATGCACTGGAATGCCCTCCTTCAAAGTCTTACGAGCAATGGGAGATATTTCCAGCAGCTGACCAAAAGTAATGTCTGCCTTCAGCGAACTCAGATCTGACCACAAATTGTACTTCTCCGACTCTCTCCTTCTCTGACCTCTCATGTTCTTCCACTCTGTCACAGGAATCCCAGGTCCTTCCCACTCTCGTGATTGATTGCTTTCTGAATCTTGCGTGACAGGTGGCACCTCTGCATCATGTAGAACCTCATCTCTTTTCTCCTCTGCTCTTGTAATCCTCCTTGCTCTCCTCGCCACTCTCTCAAGATCAGAGAGATGAGGAGGCTCCTCAGATGAAGTCTCCCCTTGCTCATCTTCATTTTTCTCAGTTTGCATCTTGCGATGCACAGCTCTGGTGGTGACAGCAAGGGCCGGAGCTTCATGCATAATCACATCATCCGAATTTTTCAACTTATAAGTAATCAGATTAGTATGTGGAGGCCACTGATTCTGCCCTTGTTCAACTATCCCCTTACCAAGATCAGAACTACTACGTTGGACATCTCCATCATCGTTTGCAAACCTAGCATCTTGAGAGTTTGAAGAACATGGATCTGCAAAAGAAACCTGTTTTCTGTTGTCACTACGAGGTTCATCTCGTGGTTCACTCTGGATGGGAATATATCTGTTCACTGTCTGCAGTCCAACAGGTGGATTGAATGTCTGTTTGCCGTTCTCATGATCATAATACAAGTTAGAAGGTCTAAGATTGTTAGAATGCTCATTCTGCGGTCTTGCACCCCTCATATTTTCTCTCGCCTGGTAAGGACTAACAGTAGGCTGAGGCATCCTAATAACTTTATCTGGCTGCCGACATTGGTCAGAGGGATGACTACCTCCACAATTACTACACCCATTAACCCCAACCTCAGACCAACACTGACCTGGATAGTGCCACCTACCACAAAATGCATGTAATTCTTTTCTCTCCATGTTCTGACCAACCTGACCCCTAGGAGGTACTCTGTACCCGTTTTGACCTTGGTAATTTGGTCCTTGGCCCCTTTGGTGTTGCACAGGTGGGCCACCGCTCATTCTGTTGTCACGGTTTGGCACCACCCTACAAAATTGCCTGGTATGACCAGATTGACCACACTGGACACACCACATGCTTGATGAATGTCTACCTGACTCGACTGGAGGAGGAGGCCCTGGCTGTTGACTCCTGATCATCAAGGCCATCTGATCTGTAATATTTTGCATTTGCTTCATCATGGTCTCTTGAAAGCCCACTTGGCTAGCATTTAATCTTTTCTCTACATCTGCCAGGTTAGGATCTACAGTAGGGGCTGGCAATGCTAAAACAGGTGCTGGCTCTCTGGTCTGCGAAATTGACTCACTGAGAGAATAGGGAGCTTGACCCCTATGCCTACCTAAGTCTCCTTCAATTGCTCTTGGACGAATTGGGATGAACTGAGGAATGGATTCATCCTCCTTCCTCCACAATCTATCATAGTCCTTGTCAATATTCTCTATCTCCCTGGCAGCCATCTTGGCCTCAGCAAGAGTTTGAGGGCTTCTCTCCAGCACCCCTCGGATGGTCCCAGATTTGAAAAAGCCTTGGATAAAAAATTGTCTCAGCGTATCGTCATTGAGCATTGTACCCACAAAACGCGCACAAACCAGATCAAATCTTCTAATGTAAGCTGAGATTTCCTCTTCCCTTCCCTGTTTTAACGATGCCAAAGCTCTCAATGCAGAACCTTGCCCCACCTCAGGCCTAAACTCATTCAAGAACTCCCTTTGCATCTGATCCCATCCCCCAAAATGACCTTCAGAATGATCCCTATACCACTCATACGCCTCACCTTCCAGGGTAGTAGGAAACCAGACCAAAAAATACCCTGGATCTGTAATCAGAGAGCTGGCTAGCCTCTCAACATATCTTTCCATGTGCCTTGAAGGATCCTCATCCTTCGTCCCATAGAACTTAGGCAGATTGGGTGGCATGACCACAGCTGCCAAGTTCTGTGGAACCTGAATAGGAAGGCCTCTTGGCCTCACGAGTGGGTCTATGGGAGGACTAGAAGGAGGTCCTGCTCTCCCTCCATCGTCAGCCATGCTAGCAGATTCCTCCACCAACCTCTCACTGTCAGGTTCTACAATCTCTAAACCTTCTAACAAAGACTCATCAACAGGGTCTACGTTCAGAAATATCTCAAGTTTAATTTCTTCCTCGATTTCCTTATTCTCAGGTTTCTTCCTACTGCGAACAGGTTTCTCCAATCCTGGCTCCAGGTTTGGTTTGTGCGATCTAGTCCTATTCTGCATTTACAAGATCAGGCTCCCGGCAGACGCACCATTTTATGTGAGCCGAACCTTCCCACCCTTCAGCGGTTGTAGTCCAGGTGGGGGTTCGAGCTCCCATAATCTAACTTCGCTGAATTCAAGCCATGTACTCAAAGTGTATTCAGGACAATGAGATCATAAACACTTGCTCCTTCACAGACAAATTATCCAGAACTGAAAATAATAACCTTGCTGTCTACTATTTTCGCAAGAGCATCAGACAAGCTCTTTGTTACATAAAGATCTAACCCAACTCTGGGTGACTTCCTCAATACTACAGCCGCTGTGGGCTTTCCTAGATACCAGTCCCACTCCCAATTCCTACTCAAAGTTCAATGTCGACTTCTCAGCTCCCACCTTCAGACCCCACCAGATTTCTCTCTCGGATTCAACTCTCACTTTTCAAGTTCAAATTCAGATCCCGACTGTCAGATTTCAGTCTCAGATTTCACTTCACTCACATCTCCCACTCTCAGGTCTTCCACTCTGATCTCAGCTCCCAGGCCGAGCACACCACTTCCGTCTCCACACACGCACACCACCAGCCCTCGCACACTGGTACACTACAAGCTCTCGCACACTAGGCCGAACACACCACCAGGTCTCAGCTCCCACGCCGAACTCTCCACTTCGAAGTCCAAGGCCGAGACACCCACAGCCCGCCTGCATGCCCCACTCGCAATGGTGGATAGCTGCCTGCTCCCCCTGCGCGACTACACGCCGCCGCCGCCGCCACACCTGTACATTCTACATCCTGACCACCCGATATCCGCCGGAGGGGATCTTCTTCCGCGCACCGCCGAAGGCATCCACCCGTAGAAGACGCACGACCACACCTTTGCTTATCCATAACAGTCACTCCCGACACCCATAACTCACAGACCCTAGCTCTGTTTCACAAGTTCGTGGGCTCGTTGGAACGAGCAGGTCGAGCTCTTTCCAACGAGACCCTAACTGAGTCAAACCGTTACGAATTGAGAAAGTTATGCCGGTTTTACCCTTCGCCGAAGGCGCCGGCACGAAGTTCGCCGACCTCGAGTTCTCCGGAGGCGGGTTTTCCGGTTTGATGTCTTCTGGTTGGATAGCTTCCGGTTGGATATCTTCCGGTGAGATAGCTTCCGGTTGGATAGCTTCCGGTTCGATGTCTTCCGGTTGGATGTTGTCCTACCCTATCTGCCGCTTTCGACGCTCATAACTCAGTGACGCCTTATCCGTTTGAAGAGTTCTTGGTCTCGTTGGAACGAGCGTCGCGAGTTCTTTCCAACGAGACCCTAATCAAGTCAAACCGTTAACAAATGAAAAAGATATGCCGAGTTTACTGTTTCGCCGATGGCCCTTGCACGATGTTCACCGGCTCGGAGTTCGCCGACCCCGAGTTCGCCGAAGGCCTGCTCGCAGTTGTCGCGAAGTCGTCCGAAGCCGAAGATGTTCGCAGCCGGAGACCCCCGGTGCCGAAGACGTTCGCAGCCGGAGACGTTCGCAGCCGGAGACTTGGAGCCGAAGACGTTCGCAGCCGGAGATGTTCGCAACCGGACTTGCCTCAACCCTTCCCATCAGTAACTTCCGACACTCACAACTCAGTGATTCCTCATCCGTTTGAAGAGTTCTTGGTCTCGTTGGAACGAGCGTTGCGAGCTCTTTCCAAGGAGACACTAACTGAGTCAAGGAGTCACACATTGAAAACGTTATGAGGGTTTCACTGTTTCGCCGAAGGCCTTTCCCCGAAGGAACTTCACCGAAGGCTCTTCGCCGGAGACCCTGCCCTGAAAGCCCCGTTCCGGACCTTTGCCTACTAGCTATTACACCAACTCCTAATCTTACCAAAACTTCCAGAAAACTCCGAGCATAATTTTGCAAGAGCTTAAATCTAAAACTTTAACTCTCACAAGGTTAAAAAGACATGTGAGCACAATTTTGTGCTCACATCATTGGCGACCATCAGGGGAAGATTCCAGAATCCTAGCTCTGCAGGCTAGACAGCTTCAAATCCGGTACTGCTTGCATCTACTTCCCGCAGTGCGTGTGGGGAAAACTTCTCCATTCAACGTTTCCAACTGCACTGAGTTGTTTGGAAATACCTCACGAATCAGATAAGGCCCTAACCATACTGCATCAAACTTTCCTGGGAACTCAAGCTTCCTACCATCCTGGAGCATCACCATCATACCTGGCCTCAGCGTCCTTTTCTTATGCTTCTTGTCAAAGGTGATTTTTCTCCTCCGTTGAATGGCCTCAATATGTTGAGCACTCATTCTCCTCCTCTCATCAAGCTCTTCTAATGTCGTCAGCCTATTCCTTAATGACTGACTGTTTGTAAGCCGTGACTGCACTGCAACTCGGAGTGATTCCACCTCGAATTCGATGGGGAGAGTGGCCTCCAATCCATACACTAACGAAAACGGCGTTGCCTGTGTTGTCACCTTGAAAGTTGTCCGATAAGCCCACAATGCTGCTGTCAGCTTGGTGTCCCAATCCCTTTTTGAGTCAACCACCGTTTTGCGAAGAATACTCACCAGAGTCCCATTGACTCGCTCTGTCTGACCATTGGTTTGTGGATGATATGGAGTAGTTTTTCTGTGATCTATCTCAAACCTATCTGTTAATTCTTGAAACATCTCATTCAAGAAGTGCCTGCCCCTATCGCTAACCAGAATCTTGGGACATCCAAACCTTGAAATGATGTTTTCGTACATGAATGTGGCAGCATGAGCAGCCGTATTCGTCTTCACCGCTTTTGCTTCCGCCCACTTTGTCAAGTATTCTGTCGCAACTATGATGTAAGCCATGCCTTTTGACGAATGAGGATGAATCTCACCGATATAATCAATTCCCCATTTTTCAAAAGGTACAAGTGGCAATGAAACGTGTAGAGGCATCTCCATTCGAAGGTCATTCCTAGCATACCTCTGACAGGCATCACAGCGCTTCACATATTCATGAGAGTCCCTAAACAACCTAGGCCAGAAGTATCCCGCTCTAAGTATTTTCTGACCTGTAAGTTGGCCAGAGAAATGTCCTCCACAAGCACTGTCGTGGCAAGCCTCTAAAATTGCAGGAACCTCCACTTCTGACACACACCTTCTCAGAACACCATCAGCTCCCCTTCTAAACAATCTGTGGCCAATCACTGCAAAATGTCTACTGTTGACTCTCACCTTCCTCCTTTCCTCCTTAGTCCAATCACCTGACAACTGCTGAGTTGTCAAAAACTCTACTATTCCAGCGTACCATTCTGGCTGAGCTGTGACTACAAAAAGACTATCATCTATCAACCTATCATCTAATGGACTGGTCCCTACATCCTCCGACAACCTAGATAGATGGTCGGCCTGCAAGTGCATGCGACCAGGTTTATACTCTACAGTGTAGTCAAATTCCTCCAGCAATAAAACCCACCTGGCCAATCTTCCACTAAGCTCCGCCTTGTTCACCAGATATTTGATTGCCATATGATCAACGAAGAAAACCACTGGATTGCAGATCAGATAATGTCTAAACTTCTTGACTGAAAAAACCATGGCCAAGCACTCCCTCTCAGTAGTAGAATAGTTCCTCTCTGCTGGATTCAACTGCCTACTGGCATAAGCGATTGGCAGGTCCTTCCCCTTCTCCCCTGTAGACTGACATAACGCACTACCCACTGCTACACTACTTGCATCACAGAAAACGTGAAAAGGCATGCTCCAGTCAGGAGGCCTCAACACCGGATAAGTACTCAACCTGGACTTCAACTCTTCAAAAGCTTCTTGACAAGCATCTGTCCACTCAAACCTGTTCTCCTTCCTCAACAGTTGAGTAATAGGCACTACAATCTTGGCAAAGTCAGGAATCAACTCTCTATACCACCCTACATGTCCCAATAACTTGGCTACACCCTTAGTATTCGTGGGAGTTGCCAATCCTTCAATGACTGCAATCTTATCAGGATCCGGTTCTCTTCCCTTCTCACTCACGACATAACCCAAAAGTACTCCTCTCTGAACACCTAGGAATGTCTTCTCAGGATTCAGAGCTAGCTGCATTCTTCTACATCTAATGAGAGCTTCTCTAACACACTGCAGATGCTCACCAGCACTTGACTGAGTGCTAAAATCGTCCACAAAAACTGTCATAGACTTGTATAACAGATCTGTGAAAATATACATCACTAACCTTTGGAATGTGGCAGGTGCATTGCACAATCCGAAAGGCATAACAACCCATACAAAAGTTCCCCACGGAGTTGTGAAGGCTGTCTTATGAACATCCTGTACAGCTATGGAAATCTGATTGTAGCCAGCATATCCATCCATGAATGTGTACCTCGCATGACCCCCAACTTCCTCCAAAAGCAGCGTGATAAAAGGTAAAGGAAAGTGATCCTTCTCAGTACAGGCATTCAGCTTCCTATAATCCACACACACTCTAAGTTTCCCATTCTTCTTCTTGACCAAAACCATAGGAGAAACCCAATCCGTGATCTCTACAGGCTTGATGAATCCAGCTTTGAGTAATCTCTCCAATTCTGCTCGAACTAACAACTGTAACTGTGGGTTCATCCTTCTCTCCTTCTGTCTAATAGGCTTAGCTCCAGGGACCAGCGAAATCCGATGCTCCACCATTTCACGAGGTACTCCCTTCAACTCATCATACGACCAAGCAAAGGTATCACTGAATTCGTCCACCAACTCACCATATTTCTGTATCTCATCCTCTCCTAGCTTGGAACCCATCTTCATTTGCTTCAGTTCTCCTCCTCTGATGGACACCTCCACATATTTCCAGTCTTCTTCTGCCACATGAGTTTGTTCCTCTGAGCTTTGATACCAATCTGGAGGGACCTGAGGATAATCCCTGACGTCTTGGCCCACCACAATTCCGGTTGATGTAGTCCTGAAATGCAAGGGTTCCTCCAACTTCGCATTTTTCACAGTAGTCTCCTCCTCTTGAGTTCCATCAACATGCACCGAATCCACCTCAGTAATATCCAACTCGTCCAACCATGGAGTGAGACCTCCATGTATCCACTCTTCCTCCATAAGAACCTCACATGGTTCTAGCAACAGATACTCTTCTCGCTGTGAACTGATCACCTCCTTCTCAAAAATTTTGTGATGAGAAATCATCATGGCGTCACAACCTGACTCAGGATAATCTCTCAACCACTGAGCAAACTCTCCATCATCGCTTCTGCTGTAAAAACTAGGGCCCAAGCTACCTGATCCTACATCTAATCTATTTTTTCTGTCATTCAAATGAACCACTCCCACTAAAGTGTCATCACACTTGGCCTCGTTTTTCTCTTCTTCCTTCCCTGAAGATAACTCAGGATCCTCTCTCACCCTTCCACCTAATGACCCTATTGACACCTTGACTCTGTTATCATGAGGACCATATGTGATTGATGGCTTCAGTCCTCCCCAATCCACAATTGCATTAGCCATTCTCAACCAAGGTCTGCCCAATAGAATGGGAAAGGTGTCCCTGTTCGAATGCATCTTAATCACATGAAATGTGACAATGTACTCCTCACCACCAGTGGACAACCTGCAATCTTTAATCATCCCCACTGGTACAGCTGAAGTCTGATTGGCCATATTGATAATGAAAGGTGAGGGGCCTGTCAGATTCAAACCTAACTTTCTCATGGTGTGTTCAGGTAGGATGTTCAAACCACTACCCCCATCAACTAATACATTGGGAATCACCTTGTCTACCACTACCACCTCTATCTCCACAGGTTTGACATCCTGACTTCCTTTTTGCAAATGAACTCTAGCAGCGACTCTAGTCTTCGTCTTTCTACTCCTTCTATGCACTGGAATGCCCTCCTTCAAAGTCTTACGAGCAATGGGAGATATTTCCAGCAGCTGACCAAAAGTAATGTCTGCCTTCAGCGAACTCAGATCTGACCACAAATTGTACTTCTCCGACTCTCTCCTTCTCTGACCTCTCATGTTCTTCCACTCTGTCACAGGAATCCCAGGTCCTTCCCACTCTCGTGATTGATTGCTTTCTGAATCTTGCGTGACAGGTGGCACCTCTGCATCATGTAGAACCTCATCTCTTTTCTCCTCTGCTCTTGTAATCCTCCTTGCTCTCCTCGCCACTCTCTCAAGATCAGAGAGATGAGGAGGCTCCTCAGATGAAGTCTCCCCTTGCTCATCTTCATTTTTCTCAGTTTGCATCTTGCGATGCACAGCTCTGGTGGTGACAGCAAGGGCCGGAGCTTCATGCATAATCACATCATCCGAATTTTTCAACTTATAAGTAATCAGATTAGTATGTGGAGGCCACTGATTCTGCCCTTGTTCAACTATCCCCTTACCAAGATCAGAACTACTACGTTGGACATCTCCATCATCGTTTGCAAACCTAGCATCTTGAGAGTTTGAAGAACATGGATCTGCAAAAGAAACCTGTTTTCTGTTGTCACTACGAGGTTCATCTCGTGGTTCACTCTGGATGGGAATATATCTGTTCACTGTCTGCAGTCCAACAGGTGGATTGAATGTCTGTTTGCCGTTCTCATGATCATAATACAAGTTAGAAGGTCTAAGATTGTTAGAATGCTCATTCTGCGGTCTTGCACCCCTCATATTTTCTCTCGCCTGGTAAGGACTAACAGTAGGCTGAGGCATCCTAATAACTTTATCTGGCTGCCGACATTGGTCAGAGGGATGACTACCTCCACAATTACTACACCCATTAACCCCAACCTCAGACCAACACTGACCTGGATAGTGCCACCTACCACAAAATGCATGTAATTCTTTTCTCTCCATGTTCTGACCAACCTGACCCCTAGGAGGTACTCTGTACCCGTTTTGACCTTGGTAATTTGGTCCTTGGCCCCTTTGGTGTTGCACAGGTGGGCCACCGCTCATTCTGTTGTCACGGTTTGGCACCACCCTACAAAATTGCCTGGTATGACCAGATTGACCACACTGGACACACCACATGCTTGATGAATGTCTACCTGACTCGACTGGAGGAGGAGGCCCTGGCTGTTGACTCCTGATCATCAAGGCCATCTGATCTGTAATATTTTGCATTTGCTTCATCATGGTCTCTTGAAAGCCCACTTGGCTAGCATTTAATCTTTTCTCTACATCTGCCAGGTTAGGATCTACAGTAGGGGCTGGCAATGCTAAAACAGGTGCTGGCTCTCTGGTCTGCGAAATTGACTCACTGAGAGAATAGGGAGCTTGACCCCTATGCCTACCTAAGTCTCCTTCAATTGCTCTTGGACGAATTGGGATGAACTGAGGAATGGATTCATCCTCCTTCCTCCACAATCTATCATAGTCCTTGTCAATATTCTCTATCTCCCTGGCAGCCATCTTGGCCTCAGCAAGAGTTTGAGGGCTTCTCTCCAGCACCCCTCGGATGGTCCCAGATTTGAAAAAGCCTTGGATAAAAAATTGTCTCAGCGTATCGTCATTGAGCATTGTACCCACAAAACGCGCACAAACCAGATCAAATCTTCTAATGTAAGCTGAGATTTCCTCTTCCCTTCCCTGTTTTAACGATGCCAAAGCTCTCAATGCAGAACCTTGCCCCACCTCAGGCCTAAACTCATTCAAGAACTCCCTTTGCATCTGATCCCATCCCCCAAAATGACCTTCAGAATGATCCCTATACCACTCATACGCCTCACCTTCCAGGGTAGTAGGAAACCAGACCAAAAAATACCCTGGATCTGTAATCAGAGAGCTGGCTAGCCTCTCAACATATCTTTCCATGTGCCTTGAAGGATCCTCATCCTTCGTCCCATAGAACTTAGGCAGATTGGGTGGCATGACCACAGCTGCCAAGTTCTGTGGAACCTGAATAGGAAGGCCTCTTGGCCTCACGAGTGGGTCTATGGGAGGACTAGAAGGAGGTCCTGCTCTCCCTCCATCGTCAGCCATGCTAGCAGATTCCTCCACCAACCTCTCACTGTCAGGTTCTACAATCTCTAAACCTTCTAACAAAGACTCATCAACAGGGTCTACGTTCAGAAATATCTCAAGTTTAATTTCTTCCTCGATTTCCTTATTCTCAGGTTTCTTCCTACTGCGAACAGGTTTCTCCAATCCTGGCTCCAGGTTTGGTTTGTGCGATCTAGTCCTATTCTGCATTTACAAGATCAGGCTCCCGGCAGACGCACCATTTTATGTGAGCCGAACCTTCCCACCCTTCAGCGGTTGTAGTCCAGGTGGGGGTTCGAGCTCCCATAATCTAACTTCGCTGAATTCAAGCCATGTACTCAAAGTGTATTCAGGACAATGAGATCATAAACACTTGCTCCTTCACAGACAAATTATCCAGAACTGAAAATAATAACCTTGCTGTCTACTATTTTCGCAAGAGCATCAGACAAGCTCTTTGTTACATAAAGATCTAACCCAACTCTGGGTGACTTCCTCAATACTACAGCCGCTGTGGGCTTTCCTAGATACCAGTCCCACTCCCAATTCCTACTCAAAGTTCAATGTCGACTTCTCAGCTCCCACCTTCAGACCCCACCAGATTTCTCTCTCGGATTCAACTCTCACTTTTCAAGTTCAAATTCAGATCCCGACTGTCAGATTTCAGTCTCAGATTTCACTTCACTCACATCTCCCACTCTCAGGTCTTCCACTCTGATCTCAGCTCCCAGGCCGAGCACACCACTTCCGTCTCCACACACGCACACCACCAGCCCTCGCACACTGGTACACTACAAGCTCTCGCACACTAGGCCGAACACACCACCAGGTCTCAGCTCCCACGCCGAACTCTCCACTTCGAAGTCCAAGGCCGAGACACCCACAGCCCGCCTGCATGCCCCACTCGCAATGGTGGATAGCTGCCTGCTCCCCCTGCGCGACTACACGCCGCCGCCGCCGCCACACCTGTACATTCTACATCCTGACCACCCGATATCCGCCGGAGGGGATCTTCTTCCGCGCACCGCCGAAGGCATCCACCCGTAGAAGACGCACGACCACACCTTTGCTTATCCATAACAGTCACTCCCGACACCCATAACTCACAGACCCTAGCTCTGTTTCACAAGTTCGTGGGCTCGTTGGAACGAGCAGGTCGAGCTCTTTCCAACGAGACCCTAACTGAGTCAAACCGTTACGAATTGAGAAAGTTATGCCGGTTTTACCCTTCGCCGAAGGCGCCGGCACGAAGTTCGCCGACCTCGAGTTCTCCGGAGGCGGGTTTTCCGGTTTGATGTCTTCTGGTTGGATAGCTTCCGGTTGGATATCTTCCGGTGAGATAGCTTCCGGTTGGATAGCTTCCGGTTCGATGTCTTCCGGTTGGATGTTGTCCTACCCTATCTGCCGCTTTCGACGCTCATAACTCAGTGACGCCTTATCCGTTTGAAGAGTTCTTGGTCTCGTTGGAACGAGCGTCGCGAGTTCTTTCCAACGAGACCCTAATCAAGTCAAACCGGTAACAAATGAAAAAGATATGCCGAGTTTACTGTTTCGCCGATGGCCCTTGCACGATGTTCACCGGCTCGGAGTTCGCCGACCCCGAGTTCGCCGAAGGCCTGCTCGCAGTTGTCGCGAAGTCGTCCGAAGCCGAAGATGTTCGCAGCCGGAGACCCCCGGTGCCGAAGACGTTCGCAGCCGGAGACGTTCGCAGCCGGAGACTTGGAGCCGAAGACGTTCGCAGCCGGAGATGTTCGCAACCGGACTTGCCTCAACCCTTCCCATCAGTAACTTCCGACACTCACAACTCAGTGATTCCTCATCCGTTTGAAGAGTTCTTGGTCTCGTTGGAACGAGCGTTGCGAGCTCTTTCCAAGGAGACACTAACTGAGTCAAGGAGTCACACATTGAAAACGTTATGAGGGTTTCACTGTTTCGCCGAAGGCCTTTCCCCGAAGGAACTTCACCGAAGGCTCTTCGCCGGAGACCCTGCCCTGAAAGCCCCGTTCCGGACCTTTGCCTACTAGCTATTACACCAACTCCTAATCTTACCAAAACTTCCAGAAAACTCCGAGCATAATTTTGCAAGAGCTTAAATCTAAAACTTTAACTCTCACAAGGTTAAAAAGACATGTGAGCACAATTTTGTGCTCACATCATTGGCGACCATCAGGGGAAGATTCCAGAATCCTAGCTCTGCAGGCTAGACAGCTTCAAATCCGGTACTGCTTGCATCTACTTCCCGCAGTGCGTGTGGGGAAAACTTCTCCATTCAACGTTTCCAACTGCACTGAGTTGTTTGGAAATACCTCACGAATCAGATAAGGCCCTAACCATACTGCATCAAACTTTCCTGGGAACTCAAGCTTCCTACCATCCTGGAGCATCACCATCATACCTGGCCTCAGCGTCCTTTTCTTATGCTTCTTGTCAAAGGTGATTTTTCTCCTCCGTTGAATGGCCTCAATATGTTGAGCACTCATTCTCCTCCTCTCATCAAGCTCTTCTAATGTCGTCAGCCTATTCCTTAATGACTGACTGTTTGTAAGCCGTGACTGCACTGCAACTCGGAGTGATTCCACCTCGAATTCGATGGGGAGAGTGGCCTCCAATCCATACACTAACGAAAACGGCGTTGCCTGTGTTGTCACCTTGAAAGTTGTCCGATAAGCCCACAATGCTGCTGTCAGCTTGGTGTCCCAATCCCTTTTTGAGTCAACCACCGTTTTGCGAAGAATACTCACCAGAGTCCCATTGACTCGCTCTGTCTGACCATTGGTTTGTGGATGATATGGAGTAGTTTTTCTGTGATCTATCTCAAACCTATCTGTTAATTCTTGAAACATCTCATTCAAGAAGTGCCTGCCCCTATCGCTAACCAGAATCTTGGGACATCCAAACCTTGAAATGATGTTTTCGTACATGAATGTGGCAGCATGAGCAGCCGTATTCGTCTTCACCGCTTTTGCTTCCGCCCACTTTGTCAAGTATTCTGTCGCAACTATGATGTAAGCCATGCCTTTTGACGAATGAGGATGAATCTCACCGATATAATCAATTCCCCATTTTTCAAAAGGTACAAGTGGCAATGAAACGTGTAGAGGCATCTCCATTCGAAGGTCATTCCTAGCATACCTCTGACAGGCATCACAGCGCTTCACATATTCATGAGAGTCCCTAAACAACCTAGGCCAGAAGTATCCCGCTCTAAGTATTTTCTGACCTGTAAGTTGGCCAGAGAAATGTCCTCCACAAGCACTGTCGTGGCAAGCCTCTAAAATTGCAGGAACCTCCACTTCTGACACACACCTTCTCAGAACACCATCAGCTCCCCTTCTAAACAATCTGTGGCCAATCACTGCAAAATGTCTACTGTTGACTCTCACCTTCCTCCTTTCCTCCTTAGTCCAATCACCTGACAACTGCTGAGTTGTCAAAAACTCTACTATTCCAGCGTACCATTCTGGCTGAGCTGTGACTACAAAAAGACTATCATCTATCAACCTATCATCTAATGGACTGGTCCCTACATCCTCCGACAACCTAGATAGATGGTCGGCCTGCAAGTGCATGCGACCAGGTTTATACTCTACAGTGTAGTCAAATTCCTCCAGCAATAAAACCCACCTGGCCAATCTTCCACTAAGCTCCGCCTTGTTCACCAGATATTTGATTGCCATATGATCAACGAAGAAAACCACTGGATTGCAGATCAGATAATGTCTAAACTTCTTGACTGAAAAAACCATGGCCAAGCACTCCCTCTCAGTAGTAGAATAGTTCCTCTCTGCTGGATTCAACTGCCTACTGGCATAAGCGATTGGCAGGTCCTTCCCCTTCTCCCCTGTAGACTGACATAACGCACTACCCACTGCTACACTACTTGCATCACAGAAAACGTGAAAAGGCATGCTCCAGTCAGGAGGCCTCAACACCGGATAAGTACTCAACCTGGACTTCAACTCTTCAAAAGCTTCTTGACAAGCATCTGTCCACTCAAACCTGTTCTCCTTCCTCAACAGTTGAGTAATAGGCACTACAATCTTGGCAAAGTCAGGAATCAACTCTCTATACCACCCTACATGTCCCAATAACTTGGCTACACCCTTAGTATTCGTGGGAGTTGCCAATCCTTCAATGACTGCAATCTTATCAGGATCCGGTTCTCTTCCCTTCTCACTCACGACATAACCCAAAAGTACTCCTCTCTGAACACCTAGGAATGTCTTCTCAGGATTCAGAGCTAGCTGCATTCTTCTACATCTAATGAGAGCTTCTCTAACACACTGCAGATGCTCACCAGCACTTGACTGAGTGCTAAAATCGTCCACAAAAACTGTCATAGACTTGTATAACAGATCTGTGAAAATATACATCACTAACCTTTGGAATGTGGCAGGTGCATTGCACAATCCGAAAGGCATAACAACCCATACAAAAGTTCCCCACGGAGTTGTGAAGGCTGTCTTATGAACATCCTGTACAGCTATGGAAATCTGATTGTAGCCAGCATATCCATCCATGAATGTGTACCTCGCATGACCCCCAACTTCCTCCAAAAGCAGCGTGATAAAAGGTAAAGGAAAGTGATCCTTCTCAGTACAGGCATTCAGCTTCCTATAATCCACACACACTCTAAGTTTCCCATTCTTCTTCTTGACCAAAACCATAGGAGAAACCCAATCCGTGATCTCTACAGGCTTGATGAATCCAGCTTTGAGTAATCTCTCCAATTCTGCTCGAACTAACAACTGTAACTGTGGGTTCATCCTTCTCTCCTTCTGTCTAATAGGCTTAGCTCCAGGGACCAGCGAAATCCGATGCTCCACCATTTCACGAGGTACTCCCTTCAACTCATCATACGACCAAGCAAAGGTATCACTGAATTCGTCCACCAACTCACCATATTTCTGTATCTCATCCTCTCCTAGCTTGGAACCCATCTTCATTTGCTTCAGTTCTCCTCCTCTGATGGACACCTCCACATATTTCCAGTCTTCTTCTGCCACATGAGTTTGTTCCTCTGAGCTTTGATACCAATCTGGAGGGACCTGAGGATAATCCCTGACGTCTTGGCCCACCACAATTCCGGTTGATGTAGTCCTGAAATGCAAGGGTTCCTCCAACTTCGCATTTTTCACAGTAGTCTCCTCCTCTTGAGTTCCATCAACATGCACCGAATCCACCTCAGTAATATCCAACTCGTCCAACCATGGAGTGAGACCTCCATGTATCCACTCTTCCTCCATAAGAACCTCACATGGTTCTAGCAACAGATACTCTTCTCGCTGTGAACTGATCACCTCCTTCTCAAAAATTTTGTGATGAGAAATCATCATGGCGTCACAACCTGACTCAGGATAATCTCTCAACCACTGAGCAAACTCTCCATCATCGCTTCTGCTGTAAAAACTAGGGCCCAAGCTACCTGATCCTACATCTAATCTATTTTTTCTGTCATTCAAATGAACCACTCCCACTAAAGTGTCATCACACTTGGCCTCGTTTTTCTCTTCTTCCTTCCCTGAAGATAACTCAGGATCCTCTCTCACCCTTCCACCTAATGACCCTATTGACACCTTGACTCTGTTATCATGAGGACCATATGTGATTGATGGCTTCAGTCCTCCCCAATCCACAATTGCATTAGCCATTCTCAACCAAGGTCTGCCCAATAGAATGGGAAAGGTGTCCCTGTTCGAATGCATCTTAATCACATGAAATGTGACAATGTACTCCTCACCACCAGTGGACAACCTGCAATCTTTAATCATCCCCACTGGTACAGCTGAAGTCTGATTGGCCATATTGATAATGAAAGGTGAGGGGCCTGTCAGATTCAAACCTAACTTTCTCATGGTGTGTTCAGGTAGGATGTTCAAACCACTACCCCCATCAACTAATACATTGGGAATCACCTTGTCTACCACTACCACCTCTATCTCCACAGGTTTGACATCCTGACTTCCTTTTTGCAAATGAACTCTAGCAGCGACTCTAGTCTTCGTCTTTCTACTCCTTCTATGCACTGGAATGCCCTCCTTCAAAGTCTTACGAGCAATGGGAGATATTTCCAGCAGCTGACCAAAAGTAATGTCTGCCTTCAGCGAACTCAGATCTGACCACAAATTGTACTTCTCCGACTCTCTCCTTCTCTGACCTCTCATGTTCTTCCACTCTGTCACAGGAATCCCAGGTCCTTCCCACTCTCGTGATTGATTGCTTTCTGAATCTTGCGTGACAGGTGGCACCTCTGCATCATGTAGAACCTCATCTCTTTTCTCCTCTGCTCTTGTAATCCTCCTTGCTCTCCTCGCCACTCTCTCAAGATCAGAGAGATGAGGAGGCTCCTCAGATGAAGTCTCCCCTTGCTCATCTTCATTTTTCTCAGTTTGCATCTTGCGATGCACAGCTCTGGTGGTGACAGCAAGGGCCGGAGCTTCATGCATAATCACATCATCCGAATTTTTCAACTTATAAGTAATCAGATTAGTATGTGGAGGCCACTGATTCTGCCCTTGTTCAACTATCCCCTTACCAAGATCAGAACTACTACGTTGGACATCTCCATCATCGTTTGCAAACCTAGCATCTTGAGAGTTTGAAGAACATGGATCTGCAAAAGAAACCTGTTTTCTGTTGTCACTACGAGGTTCATCTCGTGGTTCACTCTGGATGGGAATATATCTGTTCACTGTCTGCAGTCCAACAGGTGGATTGAATGTCTGTTTGCCGTTCTCATGATCATAATACAAGTTAGAAGGTCTAAGATTGTTAGAATGCTCATTCTGCGGTCTTGCACCCCTCATATTTTCTCTCGCCTGGTAAGGACTAACAGTAGGCTGAGGCATCCTAATAACTTTATCTGGCTGCCGACATTGGTCAGAGGGATGACTACCTCCACAATTACTACACCCATTAACCCCAACCTCAGACCAACACTGACCTGGATAGTGCCACCTACCACAAAATGCATGTAATTCTTTTCTCTCCATGTTCTGACCAACCTGACCCCTAGGAGGTACTCTGTACCCGTTTTGACCTTGGTAATTTGGTCCTTGGCCCCTTTGGTGTTGCACAGGTGGGCCACCGCTCATTCTGTTGTCACGGTTTGGCACCACCCTACAAAATTGCCTGGTATGACCAGATTGACCACACTGGACACACCACATGCTTGATGAATGTCTACCTGACTCGACTGGAGGAGGAGGCCCTGGCTGTTGACTCCTGATCATCAAGGCCATCTGATCTGTAATATTTTGCATTTGCTTCATCATGGTCTCTTGAAAGCCCACTTGGCTAGCATTTAATCTTTTCTCTACATCTGCCAGGTTAGGATCTACAGTAGGGGCTGGCAATGCTAAAACAGGTGCTGGCTCTCTGGTCTGCGAAATTGACTCACTGAGAGAATAGGGAGCTTGACCCCTATGCCTACCTAAGTCTCCTTCAATTGCTCTTGGACGAATTGGGATGAACTGAGGAATGGATTCATCCTCCTTCCTCCACAATCTATCATAGTCCTTGTCAATATTCTCTATCTCCCTGGCAGCCATCTTGGCCTCAGCAAGAGTTTGAGGGCTTCTCTCCAGCACCCCTCGGATGGTCCCAGATTTGAAAAAGCCTTGGATAAAAAATTGTCTCAGCGTATCGTCATTGAGCATTGTACCCACAAAACGCGCACAAACCAGATCAAATCTTCTAATGTAAGCTGAGATTTCCTCTTCCCTTCCCTGTTTTAACGATGCCAAAGCTCTCAATGCAGAACCTTGCCCCACCTCAGGCCTAAACTCATTCAAGAACTCCCTTTGCATCTGATCCCATCCCCCAAAATGACCTTCAGAATGATCCCTATACCACTCATACGCCTCACCTTCCAGGGTAGTAGGAAACCAGACCAAAAAATACCCTGGATCTGTAATCAGAGAGCTGGCTAGCCTCTCAACATATCTTTCCATGTGCCTTGAAGGATCCTCATCCTTCGTCCCATAGAACTTAGGCAGATTGGGTGGCATGACCACAGCTGCCAAGTTCTGTGGAACCTGAATAGGAAGGCCTCTTGGCCTCACGAGTGGGTCTATGGGAGGACTAGAAGGAGGTCCTGCTCTCCCTCCATCGTCAGCCATGCTAGCAGATTCCTCCACCAACCTCTCACTGTCAGGTTCTACAATCTCTAAACCTTCTAACAAAGACTCATCAACAGGGTCTACGTTCAGAAATATCTCAAGTTTAATTTCTTCCTCGATTTCCTTATTCTCAGGTTTCTTCCTACTGCGAACTGCAACCTCCGGGCTGACTCTCACTCAGGTTTACCTCTGATGGCTTTGTGGTAGCGCATCA
Source organism: Marchantia polymorpha subsp. ruderalis (assembly GCA_037833965.1). Lineage (NCBI taxonomy): Eukaryota > Viridiplantae > Streptophyta > Marchantiopsida > Marchantiales > Marchantiaceae > Marchantia > Marchantia polymorpha. The sequence continues at coordinate 5,951,052 of AP031357.1, forward strand.
TGGTTCTAGAAGACTAAGATTCATACTCTCACTCATGTCCCAAACACCTTCTCTTACAAACTCTCATGTATCACTCCAACTCACACACAACTCTCCTCACATCACCCTCTTCACATAAATGCAAACACACGTCGATACTCCAAGATACTCAAAAACTTCACTCCTTCATTACTGAAACAAGTCCTCACACATGACTCTCCAAACTTGCTTGAGAGGTGCTACTCTACCTCTCTATTTATACTACTTGAGAAGTTACCATAGTAACATGTGGTAATTTCTCCTAACTTACTTTTACCTAGGTAAGTTTGACTAACCTTCTCTACGTGGCAACATGCCATTGGCCTACCTAAACCTTCTAGAAGCTTCCGGAATCCAAGGTTGAGGTGGCGACATGCCATTGGAAGCTTTTAAACTTCTACAAGCTTCCTAGCCACTAAGTCAACATTAGACTTAGTCTAGCCAATCATCTTTCATACATTTAGTCAAACCAATCAAATCCAAGCTTCTAGTCAAATATCTAATCCCTTGGAATCTAGAACTTTTGTATAAGACAAAATAGAAGTGCTCACTCCTTGTAAAAGACAAAATAGAAGTGCTCACTCCATTCTTCTAGAACTCCGCTAATTATTCCGCCAACTATAGACATTGTAGCTAAACTTAGTCATGACTAGATAAACTTAGTTATAACTAACTAGTTTAGTCATAACTAGCTAGTCTTAGCTATGCCTTGGCTAATCATCCTTATTCCCTTGACCACTTCTAAGACTTAGTACATATGTGCAACACCCGGTCTTACATTTACCCCCGGACCAAGATTTCACTACGCCCTCGGAGTGAAAGAATCTGATCTTCGATGGAATAACTTCAACTTGTCGTGGTTGACTCGATCGAAGTGACGTCCTCCTAACTCCTTGATGTCATAAGTGAAATTTCCCCACACCTTCTCAACTATGAAAGGTCCAAAATACTTAGGAAGAAACTTTTTCCTAGCTCTCTTGTATCTAATTGCATCAAAGAGCATCACCCAATCACCTTCCTTGAACGGCTTCAAGTTCTGGTTTCCACTTCGTTTGTCGTGATACTTCTTCTGCAACTGTTGAGCCCGCTCCACTCGTACCATGGCTAATGCTCGAGCTTCCTCCAACTCCATCAATTGTTGTTGGCGAGACTTGATGGCTTCTGCTCCATTTGATTTCTTCAACCTTTGCTGGATTGTTGTGAATGTTGTCAAGTCAAACTGTATGGGAAGTTTTGACTCAACTCCATACACCATCCGAAAAGGTGAGTATCCAGTAGATGTCTTCCATGTTGTGCGATACTCCCATAAGATAGCATGGAGCCTCTTGTCCCAATTGTGTTTACTCCCGTCCATGTCTGCATCCTTGGCCAATATCATACACAAAGTGTAGTTGGTCCGCTCCGCCAACCCATTAGCGTTAGGTTTGTAGGAAGTGGTCACTCGAGCCTTGATGGAAAAGTGCTCCAACATGGCTTGAATCATACTTCCCACAAATTCTCCTCCTCTATCTGATACTAACTCCAATGGACAACCAAATCGAGTAATGATTCTCTCATATAAAAATCTACCAACCTCCTTCTCATTAGTAGATTTAAGTGGTCTTGCCTCTACCCACTTCGTAAGATAATCTGTAGCTATCACAATGAACTTATTCCCTCGAGGAGTAAGATTCAAAGGACCTACAAAATCTATTCCCCACTTTTCAAAAGGACCTAACACTGGTACAGAAATCATAGGAGGGGTTTTCATGGACTTTTTAGCAAAAGCTTGACACACATCACAACTTTTGCAATATTCCACACAATCCTTAAAAATACCCTTCCAATGATAACCAGCATCAAGAATTTTGAAGGCAGTTACCTTCCCCGCAAAATGTCCTCCACATACTGCACCATCATGAAACTCCTTCATGAGTTGTAGTGCCTCTCCTCTCCCAACCGCCCTTCGTAGAAGTCCGTCAGCTCCTTGATGAAAAAGTACCTTCTCCATGATCATATAAGGTTGACATCTCTTCACTAATGCATTTTTCTCCCTTTGATGCATTCCTTGAGGAAACTCTCCTCTAGAGATGAAATCCCAAATTTCCTTGTACTCCTCCGGTACTGTTGTCACCGTGTCCATGACTAGCAAGTCCTCATCCGGAAAGGTGTCATCTACTGACTGATCTCCTCCATCATCATATGCTCTCGACATCAAATCCGCATTAGCATGCTTCTTTCCAGGTCTATCCTCAATGGTATAATCAAACTCTGCTAGTAGTAGCTTCCATCTAGCTATCCTCCCTTCAGCATTAGGCTTGTTGAAAATGTATTTCAAAGCCTTATGATCAGTCACTATAGTGAATCTCCCACCCAACAAATAATGTCGAAACTTCTTAAGTGAGAAGATTACAGCTAACGCCTCTCTCTCTGTCACTGAGTAGTTCTTCTCCGCTTGAACCATTTGTCTACTAGCATAGGCAATTGGATGATCATGCTTTTCATCATCTAATTGACTCAAGGTGCATCCTACAGCAATATTTGATGCATCTGTGTAGAGAATGAAAGGTTTACCCCAATCCGGTTTCGCCAAAATTGGAGCCGTCACCAACGCCTTCTTGAGAACTTCGAACGCCGTCTTTGCAGCTTCATCCTTGAAAATGAGTTCGTACTCCACTCCCTTCTTCATGTAATTTGTCAAGGCATGAGCTTTGTTGGAGAAGGACAAGATGAACCGTCGATAGTACCCCACCATACCAAGGAATTGCCTCAACTTGGTTAAAGTCGCCGGAAAAGGTAACTCCATGATCCGTGTCACCTTCTCTGGGTCCACCGCTATACCATTCTTGGAGATGATATGCCCCAACAATAGGCCTTCCTCACATCCAAAAATGCATTTTTCTGGATTGAGTGAAGCCTTAGCTTCCTCCAGCCGTTGAAGTATTTTGATCAAATGATCAAAATGATCCGCTTTCCTCCCGTAAACACAAAAATCATCTATGAAATCCCTTACAAACTTTCCAATGAAAGGTTCAAACACTCTATTCATGAACCTTTGAAAAGTGGCAGGAGCATTACATAGACCAAACGGCATCACTCTAAAAGCGAAGGTTCCCCATGGAGTAGTAAAAGTTGTTTTGAGTTGGTCTTCTAAGGCAATTTGGATTTGGTTATAGCCACTATAACCATCTCCAAAACTATACCACTCATGGCCAGCAACCTCCTCTAGAATCTCATCTATGAAAGGCAAGGGATAGTAGTCTTTCTTTGTGACAGCATTCAACTTTTTGTAATCTACGCACACTCGTAGCTTACCATTCTTCTTCTTCACTATCACAATTGGAGACACCCATTCAGAATTTTCTACCTCGTAGATGAAGCCAGCCTCCTTGAGCTTGTCGATCTCCTCCTTCACCACAAGAGCCGTAGGTGGATTTATTCGGCGTTGCTTTTGCCGAATAGGACGAGCTTTCTCCTCCAACTCGATGCGATGAGTCTCCAACGTCACATGCTTAAGATCCTTGTAACTAAAGGCAAAAACATGAATATATTTGCGAAATATATCCAGAAACTTTGCCTTTTCCTCCTTGGTAACCTTGGGACCAAACCTGAGAGTGGACAGTCGTCGACACACCTCCTCTTCGCTCATCTCCACTTTGTCAGGATCTTTCTTCACTCCAGGCCTAGGCAACAACTCCATGGCAGCAATGACTTGTACTTGAACATTATCATCAGAAGAGTACTCCGATGATGTTTCTTGATCAGAAGTTGAGATGTCTGTGTCAACTTCTGAAAAGCTACCACTCTCTTCACTCTCAGATTCCCAATACTCGTCAGTTGGTCTATCTGAGTCAGTGGTGGATTCCCCTCCTCTCGTCAAAGGAACCTTAACTCGATGGTTCTTTGGGCCTATCCTCAAATAGCCCTTGTGCCATCGGTCCGTAGTCCTTACCGCCCTCAACCAAGGACGTCCCAACAGCAAGTCGTAGCTAGCTTCCTTGAGAATTTGGAAGGAAAGCAAAGTTTGCACTCCCCTCACACTAACCACAACTTTGTCTACCACCCCCAGTGGTCTTACCTTCTGTTTGTTGGCCATACCAACAATTATGCTAGAAGGTCTAGAAGGTTGCATACCCAACTTCTGCATCAACCTCTCAGACATGGCATTCACAGCCGATCCACCATCAACCAACACATCTGATACATCATGTCCATTGATCCTCACTTCGATCTTTGAAGCATGTGTACATACCTCCGAAGCAGCCGCATCCACCACCCCAACTCCCACATTGGTCATGTGAGCCTTCCCCTTAGATTTCCGCTTCTTGGTCCTTGTGGAGATAAGACCTCCTCTTAACTCCTTCCGAATGGCTGGATTCAAGGCAATCAGCTGACCAACTGTTATATTGGCCTTCTGATTTCCTACATCCTCCACCACGTCATACTTAGCTTGAGAAGATGAAATGGAAAAGTCATCCATGCCCAACTTCTTCCTTGGTACTCTTGGTTGACTCACTCCACTTGACCGTGTACTTCGACTTGGCGTGTCCTCCATGAAAATCGACTCGTCCGCAAATCGGGCCCGCTTCTTCTCATGAGCAAGGATATCCACTTTCGATTTTGAGCTCTCCCCTTTCTCAAAAGTGCATTGATGAGGGAATACATCAATGGATGCTACTCCCTTATCCTTGGCTTGTTGCGTGGCCGGTGCATTGTTGTTGTGCCGAACTCCATCATGTTGTCGAGGGTTAGGACAATTTCTCTGAAAATGAGGACCTCCACAAGAAAAGCAAGAAACCGCAAAGTTTCCTGAAGGTGGATTTCCTCTTGGAGGATAATTTCCATACCCCCTAGAGCCTCCTACTACGTTCTGATTCCTCTTCTCCCACAACTGTACTACATTGATCTTGAGATCTGCTAGAGTCTCCGTGATAGATTTCAACTCATTTTGAAAATCCACACTAGGATTCGCTATCGTGGATGAAGTAGAAGTGTTTGAAACAATAGACCTTCCTACAACCGGTGGAGCTACTTCTCTAGCCACCAAGCTAGAATCATCATCTTCTAAGCTCTCCTCCATTCTAATAGCAATTCGAATGGCTTCAGCCTTAGAAGAGGGCTTCTCGTATCTCACCTTACTTCGAATCTCTGGTCTCAAACCTCCAACGAAGTTCTTCATGAGCATCGCCCTTATCCCCACCATTGTAGCATCCACTTCGTCTCCGCCCTTCCTCAACACCACGTGGAATCTAGATTCCAACTTCTCGGTTCTCTCCACATAGGTCCTCACCTTCTCGTTCTCTCCTTGTTTCAAGAAGGTGACCTCACACATCAACTTTTCATAACTTTCACTGGGAAGAAAGTTTTCGATCAGGTTCTCCGTTAATGTCTCCCACGTGTCGTCCTCCGAATGCTCCCTCTTGTACTCCTTGTACCACTTGAGAGCAGAATCCTCCAAGAAATCCGGCAAAAGCATAGCCCACTCGTCTTTCTTCCTCTCATTGTTTCCTATGCAAGCCCTCTTGAAGTCCCTAACAAAAGCTTCTACATCCTCATTCTCCCTCCCATAAAATACCGGAAGCTTCCCCATTTCCAACTAATTTTTTTTTTTTTTTTTTTTTTTTTTTTTTCTATTGGAAATTTATATGGGGCTTCCTAATACAATATAAACAACACTAACTCCATCCTTGAGTAATTCATCAAAGGAAACACAAAAGGAATTGGTTGTTCCAAGATAGCCAAAGCTCTCTCCTCTCCTAGGCATACGATGAGTCTTACCCTCATCATCATCTTCTCCATCATTCGAATGATGATCTCCATCTTCAGTTGGAGCTTGAACCCGCTGAGGTCACTTTCTCTGTTTCAGCACTTAGCTTGCCGTCAAACCCTTCCACAAGTGATTCCAGAAGTGCCTTCACTCCGCTGCATTCGTGTCCCGCTGGTAGCCCAATCACTCCGCAATTGTCACAGAAGGTGGCGCTTTGGGATTCATGTGGCGATGATGGTCCCAAGTGAAGTTTCAAATCTCCCAAGTTCCTCTTGCTCCTCAATCTTCTATCTTTGTTCCGCAGGGAACAATTGACAACCTTATGGCCCTCCTCTCCACAATAAAAACAAGTTTCACGTTTGACTCTTGGAGATTGACTCACTACTCTTTCTTCAAACTCCACCTTGAATTCTCTTGTATTGGAGTCTAAAGACACTATAACATCCAAGCCTTGAGGTACTTTGGATAACCTAACCTTCCAACCTTCTTGTTCACTCATTTTCCCATAAGGTAGAAACCACTCAAAAGACCTCTCCCAGAAACGCTATCTACTTGACGAAAACTGTGAATAAAGAAATCAAAAACTTTTGCTTTGTTATCTTGCTTTTGTACCCCCTCAACTTCAAATCAACATAACTTCGTCTCTAGACGTGATCTCTCAGTGAAATTTTGACTCAAACGTAGCTTATCTTCCAATACACACTCGTACGAAGTTTCAAAGCCTAAATTGAAATACAGAAAAAGTAATCAACTCTGTACAAACTTTCCAGAGAGCAGACTTTTGATACCCGTGAAAACCCACTCAACTTCTAACTCTCATATCTTTCTGTTAACACATGATCTGGACCTGAAACAAAAACGTAAATTTTCTCTATCTTTCACTCTAAAATCAATAAAAACTTTGAAGAATACCTTCAAAAATACTTTTCGGTGTCTAAGATCACTTTTCTCTCAAAAAGACATGTTTACGTGAACAAAACATACAAAATCACTTCTAGGCTATCATATGAGACTATGGGATAAACAAATGGAATTTCGCTCTCAAGCACACTCTCCGCTCTTTCATTCCCCAATGTTAACACCAAGTGATCCCTCATGGATACTTTCTCTCGAGCTAGAAATCGAATCCTAAACATTCCGCCTTCTAGATTGAGGTCCCGGCAACGGAACCAAAAATGCAACCTCCGGGCTGACTCTCACTCAGGTTTACCTCTGGTGGCTTTGTGGTAGCGCATCATGGTTCTAGAAGACTAAGATTCATACTCTCACTCATGTCCCAAACACCTTCTCTTACAAACTCTCATGTATCACTCCAACTCACACACAACTCTCCTCACATCACCCTCTTCACATAAATGCAAACACACGTCGATACTCCAAGATACTCAAAAACTTCACTCCTTCATTACTGAAACAAGTCCTCACACATGACTCTCCAAACTTGCTTGAGAGGTGCTACTCTACCTCTCTATTTATACTACTTGAGAAGTTACCATAGTAACATGTGGTAATTTCTCCTAACTTACTTTTACCTAGGTAAGTTTGACTAACCTTCTCTACGTGGCAACATGCCATTGGCCTACCTAAACCTTCTAGAAGCTTCCGGAATCCAAGGTTGAGGTGGCGACATGCCATTGGAAGCTTTTAAACTTCTACAAGCTTCCTAGCCACTAAGTCAACATTAGACTTAGTCTAGCCAATCATCTTTCATACATTTAGTCAAACCAATCAAATCCAAGCTTCTAGTCAAATATCTAATCCCTTGGAATCTAGAACTTTTGTATAAGACAAAATAGAAGTGCTCACTCCTTGTAAAAGACAAAATAGAAGTGCTCACTCCATTCTTCTAGAACTCCGCTAATTATTCCGCCAACTATAGACATTGTAGCTAAACTTAGTCATGACTAGATAAACTTAGTTATAACTAACTAGTTTAGTCATAACTAGCTAGTCTTAGCTATGCCTTGGCTAATCATCCTTATTCCCTTGACCACTTCTAAGACTTAGTACATATGTGCAACACCCGGTCTTACAGAACAGGTTTCTCCAATCCTGGCTCCAGGTTTGGTTTGTGCGATCTAGTCCTATTCTGCATTTACAAGATCAGGCTCCCGGCAGACGCACCATTTTATGTGAGCCGAACCTTCCCACCCTTCAGCGGTTGTAGTCCAGGTGGGGGTTCGAGCTCCCATAATCTAACTTCGCTGAATTCAAGCCATGTACTCAAAGTGTATTCAGGACAATGAGATCATAAACACTTGCTCCTTCACAGACAAATTATCCAGAACTGAAAATAATAACCTTGCTGTCTACTATTTTCGCAAGAGCATCAGACAAGCTCTTTGTTACATAAAGATCTAACCCAACTCTGGGTGACTTCCTCAATACTACAGCCGCTGTGGGCTTTCCTAGATACCAGTCCCACTCCCAATTCCTACTCAAAGTTCAATGTCGACTTCTCAGCTCCCACCTTCAGACCCCACCAGATTTCTCTCTCGGATTCAACTCTCACTTTTCAAGTTCAAATTCAGATCCCGACTGTCAGATTTCAGTCTCAGATTTCACTTCACTCACATCTCCCACTCTCAGGTCTTCCACTCTGATCTCAGCTCCCAGGCCGAGCACACCACTTCCGTCTCCACACACGCACACCACCAGCCCTCGCACACTGGTACACTACAAGCTCTCGCACACTAGGCCGAACACACCACCAGGTCTCAGCTCCCACGCCGAACTCTCCACTTCGAAGTCCAAGGCCGAGACACCCACAGCCCGCCTGCATGCCCCACTCGCAATGGTGGATAGCTGCCTGCTCCCCCTGCGCGACTACACGCCGCCGCCGCCGCCACACCTGTACATTCTACATCCTGACCACCCGATATCCGCCGGAGGGGATCTTCTTCCGCGCACCGCCGAAGGCATCCACCCGTAGAAGACGCACGACCACACCTTTGCTTATCCATAACAGTCACTCCCGACACCCATAACTCACAGACCCTAGCTCTGTTTCACAAGTTCGTGGGCTCGTTGGAACGAGCAGGTCGAGCTCTTTCCAACGAGACCCTAACTGAGTCAAACCGTTACGAATTGAGAAAGTTATGCCGGTTTTACCCTTCGCCGAAGGCGCCGGCACGAAGTTCGCCGACCTCGAGTTCTCCGGAGGCGGGTTTTCCGGTTTGATGTCTTCTGGTTGGATAGCTTCCGGTTGGATATCTTCCGGTGAGATAGCTTCCGGTTGGATAGCTTCCGGTTCGATGTCTTCCGGTTGGATGTTGTCCTACCCTATCTGCCGCTTTCGACGCTCATAACTCAGTGACGCCTTATCCGTTTGAAGAGTTCTTGGTCTCGTTGGAACGAGCGTCGCGAGTTCTTTCCAACGAGACCCTAATCAAGTCAAACCGTTAACAAATGAAAAAGATATGCCGAGTTTACTGTTTCGCCGATGGCCCTTGCACGATGTTCACCGGCTCGGAGTTCGCCGACCCCGAGTTCGCCGAAGGCCTGCTCGCAGTTGTCGCGAAGTCGTCCGAAGCCGAAGATGTTCGCAGCCGGAGACCCCCGGTGCCGAAGACGTTCGCAGCCGGAGACGTTCGCAGCCGGAGACTTGGAGCCGAAGACGTTCGCAGCCGGAGATGTTCGCAACCGGACTTGCCTCAACCCTTCCCATCAGTAACTTCCGACACTCACAACTCAGTGATTCCTCATCCGTTTGAAGAGTTCTTGGTCTCGTTGGAACGAGCGTTGCGAGCTCTTTCCAAGGAGACACTAACTGAGTCAAGGAGTCACACATTGAAAACGTTATGAGGGTTTCACTGTTTCGCCGAAGGCCTTTCCCCGAAGGAACTTCACCGAAGGCTCTTCGCCGGAGACCCTGCCCTGAAAGCCCCGTTCCGGACCTTTGCCTACTAGCTATTACACCAACTCCTAATCTTACCAAAACTTCCAGAAAACTCCGAGCATAATTTTGCAAGAGCTTAAATCTAAAACTTTAACTCTCACAAGGTTAAAAAGACATGTGAGCACAATTTTGTGCTCACATCATTGGCGACCATCAGGGGAAGATTCCAGAATCCTAGCTCTGCAGGCTAGACAGCTTCAAATCCGGTACTGCTTGCATCTACTTCCCGCAGTGCGTGTGGGGAAAACTTCTCCATTCAACGTTTCCAACTGCACTGAGTTGTTTGGAAATACCTCACGAATCAGATAAGGCTCTAACCATACTGCATCAAACTTTCTTGGGAACTCAAGCTTCCTACCATCCTGGAGCATCACCATCATACCTGGCCTCAGCGTCCTTTTCTTATGCTTCTTGTCAAAGGTGATTTTTCTCCTCCGTTGAATGGCCTCAATATGTTGAGCACTCATTCTCCTCCTCTCATCAAGCTCTTCTAATGTCGTCAGCCTATTCCTTAATGACTGACTGTTTGTAAGCCGTGACTGCACTGCAACTCGGAGTGATTCCACCTCGAATTCGATGGGGAGAGTGGCCTCCAATCCATACACTAACGAAAACGGCGTTGCCTGTGTTGTCACCTTGAAAGTTGTCCGATAAGCCCACAATGCTGCTGTCAGCTTGGTGTCCCAATCCCTTTTTGAGTCAACCACCGTTTTGCGAAGAATACTCACCAGAGTCCCATTGACTCGCTCTGTCTGACCATTGGTTTGTGGATGATATGGAGTAGTTTTTCTGTGATCTATCTCAAACCTATCTGTTAATTCTTGAAACATCTCATTCAAGAAGTGCCTGCCCCTATCGCTAACCAGAATCTTGGGACATCCAAACCTTGAAATGATGTTTTCGTACATGAATGTGGCAGCATGAGCAGCCGTATTCGTCTTCACCGCTTTTGCTTCCGCCCACTTTGTCAAGTATTCTGTCGCAACTATGATGTAAGCCATGCCTTTTGACGAATGAGGATGAATCTCACCGATATAATCAATTCCCCATTTTTCAAAAGGTACAAGTGGCAATGAAACGTGTAGAGGCATCTCCATTCGAAGGTCATTCCTAGCATACCTCTGACAGGCATCACAGCGCTTCACATATTCATGAGAGTCCCTAAACAACCTAGGCCAGAAGTATCCCGCTCTAAGTATTTTCTGACCTGTAAGTTGGCCAGAGAAATGTCCTCCACAAGCACTGTCGTGGCAAGCCTCTAAAATTGCAGGAACCTCCACTTCTGACACACACCTTCTCAGAACACCATCAGCTCCCCTTCTAAACAATCTGTGGCCAATCACTGCAAAATGTCTACTGTTGACTCTCACCTTCCTCCTTTCCTCCTTAGTCCAATCACCTGACAACTGCTGAGTTGTCAAAAACTCTACTATTCCAGCGTACCATTCTGGCTGAGCTGTGACTACAAAAAGACTATCATCTATCAACCTATCATCTAATGGACTGGTCCCTACATCCTCCGACAACCTAGATAGATGGTCGGCCTGCAAGTGCATGCGACCAGGTTTATACTCTACAGTGTAGTCAAATTCCTCCAGCAATAAAACCCACCTGGCCAATCTTCCACTAAGCTCCGCCTTGTTCACCAGATATTTGATTGCCATATGATCAACGAAGAAAACCACTGGATTGCAGATCAGATAATGTCTAAACTTCTTGACTGAAAAAACCATGGCCAAGCACTCCCTCTCAGTAGTAGAATAGTTCCTCTCTGCTGGATTCAACTGCCTACTGGCATAAGCGATTGGCAGGTCCTTCCCCTTCTCCCCTGTAGACTGACATAACGCACTACCCACTGCTACACTACTTGCATCACAGAAAACGTGAAAAGGCATGCTCCAGTCAGGAGGCCTCAACACCGGATAAGTACTCAACCTGGACTTCAACTCTTCAAAAGCTTCTTGACAAGCATCTGTCCACTCAAACCTGTTCTCCTTCCTCAACAGTTGAGTAATAGGCACTACAATCTTGGCAAAGTCAGGAATCAACTCTCTATACCACCCTACATGTCCCAATAACTTGGCTACACCCTTAGTATTCGTGGGAGTTGCCAATCCTTCAATGACTGCAATCTTATCAGGATCCGGTTCTCTTCCCTTCTCACTCACGACATAACCCAAAAGTACTCCTCTCTGAACACCTAGGAATGTCTTCTCAGGATTCAGAGCTAGCTGCATTCTTCTACATCTAATGAGAGCTTCTCTAACACACTGCAGATGCTCACCAGCACTTGACTGAGTGCTAAAATCGTCCACAAAAACTGTCATAGACTTGTATAACAGATCTGTGAAAATATACATCACTAACCTTTGGAATGTGGCAGGTGCATTGCACAATCCGAAAGGCATAACAACCCATACAAAAGTTCCCCACGGAGTTGTGAAGGCTGTCTTATGAACATCCTGTACAGCTATGGAAATCTGATTGTAGCCAGCATATCCATCCATGAATGTGTACCTCGCATGACCCCCAACTTCCTCCAAAAGCAGCGTGATAAAAGGTAAAGGAAAGTGATCCTTCTCAGTACAGGCATTCAGCTTCCTATAATCCACACACACTCTAAGTTTCCCATTCTTCTTCTTGACCAAAACCATAGGAGAAACCCAATCCGTGATCTCTACAGGCTTGATGAATCCAGCTTTGAGTAATCTCTCCAATTCTGCTCGAACTAACAACTGTAACTGTGGGTTCATCCTTCTCTCCTTCTGTCTAATAGGCTTAGCTCCAGGGACCAGCGAAATCCGATGCTCCACCATTTCACGAGGTACTCCCTTCAACTCATCATACGACCAAGCAAAGGTATCACTGAATTCGTCCACCAACTCACCATATTTCTGTATCTCATCCTCTCCTAGCTTGGAACCCATCTTCATTTGCTTCAGTTCTCCTCCTCTGATGGACACCTCCACATATTTCCAGTCTTCTTCTGCCACATGAGTTTGTTCCTCTGAGCTTTGATACCAATCTGGAGGGACCTGAGGATAATCCCTGACGTCTTGGCCCACCACAATTCCGGTTGATGTAGTCCTGAAATGCAAGGGTTCCTCCAACTTCGCATTTTTCACAGTAGTCTCCTCCTCTTGAGTTCCATCAACATGCACCGAATCCACCTCAGTAATATCCAACTCGTCCAACCATGGAGTGAGACCTCCATGTATCCACTCTTCCTCCATAAGAACCTCACATGGTTCTAGCAACAGATACTCTTCTCGCTGTGAACTGATCACCTCCTTCTCAAAAATTTTGTGATGAGAAATCATCATGGCGTCACAACCTGACTCAGGATAATCTCTCAACCACTGAGCAAACTCTCCATCATCGCTTCTGCTGTAAAAACTAGGGCCCAAGCTACCTGATCCTACATCTAATCTATTTTTTCTGTCATTCAAATGAACCACTCCCACTAAAGTGTCATCACACTTGGCCTCGTTTTTCTCTTCTTCCTTCCCTGAAGATAACTCAGGATCCTCTCTCACCCTTCCACCTAATGACCCTATTGACACCTTGACTCTGTTATCATGAGGACCATATGTGATTGATGGCTTCAGTCCTCCCCAATCCACAATTGCATTAGCCATTCTCAACCAAGGTCTGCCCAATAGAATGGGAAAGGTGTCCCTGTTCGAATGCATCTTAATCACATGAAATGTGACAATGTACTCCTCACCACCAGTGGACAACCTGCAATCTTTAATCATCCCCACTGGTACAGCTGAAGTCTGATTGGCCATATTGATAATGAAAGGTGAGGGGCCTGTCAGATTCAAACCTAACTTTCTCATGGTGTGTTCAGGTAGGATGTTCAAACCACTACCCCCATCAACTAATACATTGGGAATCACCTTGTCTACCACTACCACCTCTATCTCCACAGGTTTGACATCCTGACTTCCTTTTTGCAAATGAACTCTAGCAGCGACTCTAGTCTTCGTCTTTCTACTCCTTCTATGCACTGGAATGCCCTCCTTCAAAGTCTTACGAGCAATGGGAGATATTTCCAGCAGCTGACCAAAAGTAATGTCTGCCTTCAGCGAACTCAGATCTGACCACAAATTGTACTTCTCCGACTCTCTCCTTCTCTGACCTCTCATGTTCTTCCACTCTGTCACAGGAATCCCAGGTCCTTCCCACTCTCGTGATTGATTGCTTTCTGAATCTTGCGTGACAGGTGGCACCTCTGCATCATGTAGAACCTCATCTCTTTTCTCCTCTGCTCTTGTAATCCTCCTTGCTCTCCTCGCCACTCTCTCAAGATCAGAGAGATGAGGAGGCTCCTCAGATGAAGTCTCCCCTTGCTCATCTTCATTTTTCTCAGTTTGCATCTTGCGATGCACAGCTCTGGTGGTGACAGCAAGGGCCGGAGCTTCATGCATAATCACATCATCCGAATTTTTCAACTTATAAGTAATCAGATTAGTATGTGGAGGCCACTGATTCTGCCCTTGTTCAACTATCCCCTTACCAAGATCAGAACTACTACGTTGGACATCTCCATCATCGTTTGCAAACCTAGCATCTTGAGAGTTTGAAGAACATGGATCTGCAAAAGAAACCTGTTTTCTGTTGTCACTACGAGGTTCATCTCGTGGTTCACTCTGGATGGGAATATATCTGTTCACTGTCTGCAGTCCAACAGGTGGATTGAATGTCTGTTTGCCGTTCTCATGATCATAATACAAGTTAGAAGGTCTAAGATTGTTAGAATGCTCATTCTGCGGTCTTGCACCCCTCATATTTTCTCTCGCCTGGTAAGGACTAACAGTAGGCTGAGGCATCCTAATAACTTTATCTGGCTGCCGACATTGGTCAGAGGGATGACTACCTCCACAATTACTACACCCATTAACCCCAACCTCAGACCAACACTGACCTGGATAGTGCCACCTACCACAAAATGCATGTAATTCTTTTCTCTCCATGTTCTGACCAACCTGACCCCTAGGAGGTACTCTGTACCCGTTTTGACCTTGGTAATTTGGTCCTTGGCCCCTTTGGTGTTGCACAGGTGGGCCACCGCTCATTCTGTTGTCACGGTTTGGCACCACCCTACAAAATTGCCTGGTATGACCAGATTGACCACACTGGACACACCACATGCTTGATGAATGTCTACCTGACTCGACTGGAGGAGGAGGCCCTGGCTGTTGACTCCTGATCATCAAGGCCATCTGATCTGTAATATTTTGCATTTGCTTCATCATGGTCTCTTGAAAGCCCACTTGGCTAGCATTTAATCTTTTCTCTACATCTGCCAGGTTAGGATCTACAGTAGGGGCTGGCAATGCTAAAACAGGTGCTGGCTCTCTGGTCTGCGAAATTGACTCACTGAGAGAATAGGGAGCTTGACCCCTATGCCTACCTAAGTCTCCTTCAATTGCTCTTGGACGAATTGGGATGAACTGAGGAATGGATTCATCCTCCTTCCTCCACAATCTATCATAGTCCTTGTCAATATTCTCTATCTCCCTGGCAGCCATCTTGGCCTCAGCAAGAGTTTGAGGGCTTCTCTCCAGCACCCCTCGGATGGTCCCAGATTTGAAAAAGCCTTGGATAAAAAATTGTCTCAGCGTATCGTCATTGAGCATTGTACCCACAAAACGCGCACAAACCAGATCAAATCTTCTAATGTAAGCTGAGATTTCCTCTTCCCTTCCCTGTTTTAACGATGCCAAAGCTCTCAATGCAGAACCTTGCCCCACCTCAGGCCTAAACTCATTCAAGAACTCCCTTTGCATCTGATCCCATCCCCCAAAATGACCTTCAGAATGATCCCTATACCACTCATACGCCTCACCTTCCAGGGTAGTAGGAAACCAGACCAAAAAATACCCTGGATCTGTAATCAGAGAGCTGGCTAGCCTCTCAACATATCTTTCCATGTGCCTTGAAGGATCCTCATCCTTCGTCCCATAGAACTTAGGCAGATTGGGTGGCATGACCACAGCTGCCAAGTTCTGTGGAACCTGAATAGGAAGGCCTCTTGGCCTCACGAGTGGGTCTATGGGAGGACTAGAAGGAGGTCCTGCTCTCCCTCCATCGTCAGCCATGCTAGCAGATTCCTCCACCAACCTCTCACTGTCAGGTTCTACAATCTCTAAACCTTCTAACAAAGACTCATCAACAGGGTCTACGTTCAGAAATATCTCAAGTTTAATTTCTTCCTCGATTTCCTTATTCTCAGGTTTCTTCCTACTGCGAACAGGTTTCTCCAATCCTGGCTCCAGGTTTGGTTTGTGCGATCTAGTCCTATTCTGCATTTACAAGATCAGGCTCCCGGCAGACGCACCATTTTATGTGAGCCGAACCTTCCCACCCTTCAGCGGTTGTAGTCCAGGTGGGGGTTCGAGCTCCCATAATCTAACTTCGCTGAATTCAAGCCATGTACTCAAAGTGTATTCAGGACAATGAGATCATAAACACTTGCTCCTTCACAGACAAATTATCCAGAACTGAAAATAATAACCTTGCTGTCTACTATTTTCGCAAGAGCATCAGACAAGCTCTTTGTTACATAAAGATCTAACCCAACTCTGGGTGACTTCCTCAATACTACAGCCGCTGTGGGCTTTCCTAGATACCAGTCCCACTCCCAATTCCTACTCAAAGTTCAATGTCGACTTCTCAGCTCCCACCTTCAGACCCCACCAGATTTCTCTCTCGGATTCAACTCTCACTTTTCAAGTTCAAATTCAGATCCCAACTGTCAGATTTCAGTCTCAGATTTCACTTCACTCACATCTCCCACTCTCAGGTCTTCCACTCTGATCTCAGCTCCCAGGCCGAGCACACCACTTCCGTCTCCACACACGCACACCACCAGCCCTCGCACACTGGTACACTACAAGCTCTCGCACACTAGGCCGAACACACCACCAGGTCTCAGCTCCCACGCCGAACTCTCCACTTCGAAGTCCAAGGCCGAGACACCCACAGCCCGCCTGCATGCCCCACTCGCAATGGTGGATAGCTGCCTGCTCCCCCTGCGCGACTACACGCCGCCGCCGCCGCCACACCTGTACATTCTACATCCTGACCACCCGATATCCGCCGGAGGGGATCTTCTTCCGCGCACCGCCGAAGGCATCCACCCGTAGAAGACGCACGACCACACCTTTGCTTATCCATAACAGTCACTCCCGACACCCATAACTCACAGACCCTAGCTCTGTTTCACAAGTTCGTGGGCTCGTTGGAACGAGCAGGTCGAGCTCTTTCCAACGAGACCCTAACTGAGTCAAACCGTTACGAATTGAGAAAGTTATGCCGGTTTTACCCTTCGCCGAAGGCGCCGGCACGAAGTTCGCCGACCTCGAGTTCTCCGGAGGCGGGTTTTCCGGTTTGATGTCTTCTGGTTGGATAGCTTCCGGTTGGATATCTTCCGGTGAGATAGCTTCCGGTTGGATAGCTTCCGGTTCGATGTCTTCCGGTTGGATGTTGTCCTACCCTATCTGCCGCTTTCGACGCTCATAACTCAGTGACGCCTTATCCGTTTGAAGAGTTCTTGGTCTCGTTGGAACGAGCGTCGCGAGTTCTTTCCAACGAGACCCTAATCAAGTCAAACCGTTAACAAATGAAAAAGATATGCCGAGTTTACTGTTTCGCCGATGGCCCTTGCACGATGTTCACCGGCTCGGAGTTCGCCGACCCCGAGTTCGCCGAAGGCCTGCTCGCAGTTGTCGCGAAGTCGTCCGAAGCCGAAGATGTTCGCAGCCGGAGACCCCCGGTGCCGAAGACGTTCGCAGCCGGAGACGTTCGCAGCCGGAGACTTGGAGCCGAAGACGTTCGCAGCCGGAGATGTTCGCAACCGGACTTGCCTCAACCCTTCCCATCAGTAACTTCCGACACTCACAACTCAGTGATTCCTCATCCGTTTGAAGAGTTCTTGGTCTCGTTGGAACGAGCGTTGCGAGCTCTTTCCAAGGAGACACTAACTGAGTCAAGGAGTCACACATTGAAAACGTTATGAGGGTTTCACTGTTTCGCCGAAGGCCTTTCCCCGAAGGAACTTCACCGAAGGCTCTTCGCCGGAGACCCTGCCCTGAAAGCCCCGTTCCGGACCTTTGCCTACTAGCTATTACACCAACTCCTAATCTTACCAAAACTTCCAGAAAACTCCGAGCATAATTTTGCAAGAGCTTAAATCTAAAACTTTAACTCTCACAAGGTTAAAAAGACATGTGAGCACAATTTTGTGCTCACATGCCAAGTATATGTGGAAAGGAACACCGCCCTCCGACAACACCTGGCGGTCACACAGAAGCTATACCAAGCCTTGCAACAGTAGAGGGAGGATGTGGCGACGAAAAGCCAGGCGGAGGCCGAGCTAATATGGGCAAAGATCGAGTCAGAATTGCAGGAAGAGCGGAGACAAAACCGCATCCTAGCAGCAGAGCTTGTGCGCCAGACGCGCGCCTTGGAAGAAAGTCAAAGAGCCCGCAAGGAGGATGAGGAGTTGTTGCGCAACTTGCAATCCGAGTGCTCGGATTTGAGGGCGCAGCGTGCGGAAGCAGAAATGCAGCTAGCGGAGGTAGAAAGCAGCTGCAGGGCGCGAGAAGAGTTGGCGACGCGGGTGACTCACTGCCTAAAAGGATACGCCCATTGGGAGGTGGCAGCTCAAGAGAGGATCACACTCAGGGAGTTCGAGCTTCGGGCGGCGGCATTGACGGAGGGTGACAGTCGGAGTCGGCGGCGAGTAGCGAGGAAATTAGAAACCTTCTTGTCGGGTGCGCGCGACACTATGGCGCACTTAGAGTCGGAAGTCACTGCAGCCCTCCGACGCCTGGGGTTGCGCAGCCGGTCGGAAGACTGGCAAGGTAGAGACAACGAGCGGAGCAGTCCGGCGCGCAGGAGGCGCAGCACCGGATCCGCCGAGTGCAGTAGTATAGTTTGGTTTCGCGCAGATGTTGCGAGGAGTAGATAGGATAGCGTAGTGCTAGTTAGGACCTTTGAGAATATAAAGTAGATCAAGGCGTTTTGCCTTGGGACTCTTCCAGTTTCGGAAGTGCAGATCAGGAACTCACTTTCTTGGCGTGTTTGTGCATTTGGTCCTGGCACCACGTAGAGAAACTGCAGCATAGCGAAGTTACCGTATGTTGTAGTTGAAGGCCTTCGGCTGAATGTTCAGAGCTAGCACCCGGTTAGAGACTTGAGTAGTGCGGATCTGCACCTGCGGGTGATTTCTGATGCTAAGAGCCGGCTGCGAGTTAGAGACTTGAACAGTTCCCCCTTACTCCTTCGAGTGACATATCCTGATTGTACTCCTACGGGAAGTTTCCCCTGAATGCCAAAGTGAAGTTTTATTACTTCGTGTAAACCTTGGTTTGCAATTCAGGTTGTGTGTGTGTTACTGGATCGTGTCTAAGTTAAGTTCTCAGTCGGGTCTGCACTCCCTGCGTTTGGTGTGAGAGTCGAGGGTGACGTCCACGGCGTATGAAGAGGCTTCGTTCCGAAGTGGGAAGTCCAGTCCGGGTACCCTACGCTAGTTCCTGGCGGAAGGGCAGTAAAAGCCGGAGTGGGAGTCACTACCTGCAGAACCTCTGAGTGAACTTTTGAGACACTTTCCTCCTGAAATCCGAAGCGGAGGTCCTGACCGACCTCCGAGTTGTGCTTTTGCCAGTTTCAGGTGTGTGTGTGTGTGTGTGTGTGTTTTGAGTGACCACGCTGTACCGTGCATCCTCCGAGCATCCTCCGAGTCGAGATCCTCCTCCGAGTCGAGCCTCCGAGTCGAGCACTGCAGTATTTCTGGGAGTGACAGTCGCCTAGAATTCAAACTCTACAAAAGTCTGTTAAACGTGACACTTTTACTCTGTGTGTTGCCTCTGTCCCTGTGGGTTCGATCTTTTTACCACCATACTGCAGTTTTAGCCTTTGGTGGGTTATTACATAAGGAGCCGACAACTTCTTTTTTTCTCTTCTCTGGCTCTCTCAAACTTGAGGGAGCCAGAGAGAAGTACAATTTAATCTAACGCTGAATCAAGTTCGCACTGAGAGAAATATAAAGTAGCTCAAGATAGTTGGCCTACGATTGACGGGGTGGACCAATAGAGGTTTTCTACATAAACCAAGGACCTTGGATTCACAGGCGTTGAACGCTTCTGAATCTATTATGGTGAAGTAGCAGATATGTCAGAAGAAGATGAAGACCTCAGATGTATATTACAAGAAAACGAGGACTAGACTGGAAATTCAAAACCTCAATGTTTATATTACCTACAATTTTCCATGCATTTTGCGTGGTAGATATGAGTCTCAACACATCCAAGATACGCCGCCACAACTGGATTACTACCACTGCTTGTAACCTCGAGTATATTGGTTTACTCATATTCATGCTCAGTACTTAGTACTCGCCGGCGTTTTGGCTATTCCCTAACTCTCTCAATAATAACTCTCTCCTAACTTTCTCGTCATTTTCTCGACTAACCCCGATTCTCCGACACCCACTCCCTAATTTCCGCCCCACCAATATATAGAAACAAAGAGAAAAAGCCATACAACATCAACAAAATGCCAAAAAAAGCAGCTGCTTTCCACTCCAACGGCGTTTTATCTCTCTCTCTCACACGCATGCAGTAAGTTTTCAAGACCAGGCTTTCACCAGAAATCTTCCAGCAGATGCTTCTGCAGACTTTATTTACTTCGTCACATATACAATAGAGCTTAGCATTCTAAATTGATCTCGAGGATAATTCCTCAAATTCTGACGAAAATAAACCGCTCCCTGTTTTGTCAGTAGACTTCTGTAAGCATTTAAATCACAAGATTTGGAATTTTTGACACTGCTCTCTCACTTGCAGTTGCAAGGGTTGCATGAGCACTTGTCACCGCACTTGCATCCTTCATTGGCGCCCTCAAAGCTGTATCATTTGCAACAGATTCAGAAGATATTAATCAATCGCTTTAGAATCCAAGAAGTCATGCTTGCTAGATTATTGTTCGGTGATGGTACAGTGCTGTAGCACCAAAGAGGAAAGGAGCCAAAACAACAGGATTACAGATTCAATCAACCATGAATTGCAAATGTGGTCAAGATATGGAAACAGACGGGATGATAAGTACCCTCTCATCTCGGAGCTCTCGAATGTGTCCATTGACCTCATCGGGCAGCAGCTATCAAAATCAGCAAACCACAGTTTAGAAAGAACTGAGAGAAACATTTGTTCTAACTTAAGATTAGCTATCTAAACTCAAACCACAATGTGGAAATTTCTCGAATGTATATGCTCATGATGCACACTAAATCCATGGTCTTTGGCCATAAATTGAAGATTTCTTGATCAGAAAGCGGAGGAAGGATTTCTGCAAGGTGTACATTAACTACATTGACTTTGTCTTAACACATGCTCCTGTCACACACTTGAAGCAAAAGCTTCCGCGAATTACAGATAAATACAGACAGTTGCACAACGAAGAAATCTATTTGTTCTTTACATCTTGGCTTGAAAACCATGACTTGAACTGACCTGTTGCCAGTGCTGCACTTGCAGGCAGCGCCGCAAGAACAAGCAGAGCTTCCGCAGCCAGACATCTTAAAATGATTAAAAGTAGTAAGTGGCGCTTGGCTATAGCACGGACGACGAAATGGAATAGAATGGAATGATAGAGATGTGAAAAGCAGGAGGTTCCTGAGAAAGGAGTAGTGCTGATGACGAATCCACAGCTATCAGCTGCTTTAAATAATGATCTTAGATCCACGATTGGATTGCCTCCTTTGATAGGAATTCAACAGCAGGTTCTGCGAAATAAATAAGAAACTCCTACGCCTTTGCCTCTGCCGTGGGTAGTGGCTGCCGACTACACTCGTAATCAGAGTATTGGAATGCATGGCTAGCTTATTTTCAGCTGTTGACGGAAACCAAAGGCCAGATTGAGAATGAGTTTTGTCGAATGTTTGTGATGTAGGATCAAGGACCAGGATAGAAGTAAGAAGTGTTTCACTTGTACATGCACAGCCTCAGGTTTCTGATTCATGGAGTGCCTGCTAGAGGGGTCTGGAAACATCAACTTAGCTCTGCACCAGAGTTGAGCGAAGAGCTTGGTTGCCGATTCAGTTTTGTGAGCAAATTCAGGCGCGTACTCAGGCTGGCCAGCGTGGTAAGCATGAACAGAGATAAGTCTCAAAACAGGAAGAATGAGTGCACGGGACAAGAGCTCAATCTCCCGCTCAGTGCTGAGTGATGATTGGGATGACCTGGTGGAATCTCAACAAAATCAACGTCAGATGCAACTTCCCAATCTGGAAGGAGCATCTCACGTTGACTTCATCATAAAACAAAATTACTTGATGAAGGTCAGGGATCGAGGCTGCCAGTTCTCACCCAGATTATTACCCAGAATTCTACTGTTCAAGAGATTGGTTTACATTCTCACCCGCTGGAGTTTCGATGTCGAAAATGATGATATCTGATGATTTGTACAGGTTGGCTGAGTCGTTCAGGACGTCATGTTGTCTTCGAAAACACTGAAGAAGGTAATTTATTAGCAAGGAGCAGACGAAACTTAGAGCTTCACAGCGAGATTGTATGATGCGGGAAGGCTGCTTGGTTAATGGAACATAAAAATTCCAAACGAATGGGTCCCGTCCATTGCTCAATTGTGTATAAAATTTCTATTACACATCTGAATACTGAATAGTCATGACTTTCTCTCAGAATAGCACAAGGCCTTTGCCTAAAATAGATAATAAATTCCACTCTTCAAGATAAGTTCAAGCTTCAATGGAATCTTCGTGTTTTGCCTCTCATGAGAAACATTCTTAGAGCCTAAGATCCGGACATCCAGAAACCTTGTTGGAGCTCCATGGTGCATCAGCAAGGACGATCAGGTTGACAGAGGGCTGAAGTCATTTTCTGAACATCTTATGTTGAAAATGGAAAACTATTTTTCTCTGCATAATTGTCTCTATGATCTTAGAGTACTGGCCGGCATGGCCCAATACAAAGAATCAAAAAGTGGTGGAAATCTTGACTGAGTCCGTGTATATATAGTTCTAATTTTATGTGTTAGTAACACAAAAAGAATGGCATTCATGATATCTCCTAGTTAATCTAGGCTTAGAGGGAAAACCTTCAGGCGACAAACTGAAGTATAGGAAATTATGAGCCCTAGCAAGTTTTAAGCGAGGTGCTCCATGGAGTACATTATATAGATATTAAGTTGAAAAAAATGGAAACTAATTGGTCTGGAAATAAAATGAAGTAAATCTAGAAGAAAAAACATTTATTGAGTCCATACTAGAAAATGAATGAACCTGGAGTTCGTCAAGAATACTCAAAGACATCCATATCTGAAAACTTGACTACAGGATTTTATCAGCCCTAGCAAGTTTTCAGGGAGGTGCTTGTGAATGCTGAGAATGCATTGAGAACATCATGTAATGTTGATACAAGTTATCAACGTGGTCTTTGAATCATATGTATACATCCAGCTCATCACTGAATTGAAGCGACAAACCCTGTTTGATGGCCGTACGAGGAAGCCACTACACAAGGCACCGGCAAAGGCGTAGGAGTCTCTGTGATTTGTTCTCTCAGCACCTGCTGTGGAATTTCGTGTGGGTAGAGGCAGTCAGTACATAAAGAGACTGACGCCTGTGGATCCTTCAGCAGCACAACCCTTTGCTCTGGAACCTCCTGACTTTCACATCTCTATCATTCCATTCCATTTTCGCTGTCTGTGGTATAGCCAAGCGTTCCTTTCTTTTATTTCAAGCATTTCAAGATGTCTGGCTGCGGAAGCTCTGCTTGTTCGTGCGGCGCTGCCTGCAACTGCAGCACTGGCAACAGGTCAGTTGAACTTACAGTTGTTGGAAAGATTTCTTGATAGTGTAGATGTACAATTATTATCATTCATTCGCAGAAGCTTTTGTTCGTAGCCTGTGTGAAAAGCAAGATTGGAACAAGTTCGTGAATTCGACATTGTAGCATGCTCATCTAGAGTCCATAAATATTTCATGTCATTTGAGTTTTAGATAATTCATCTGAACTTGGGACAAACATGTCTTTCATTCTTCTCTAAATTCCGGTTTGCTGACTTTGATAGCTGCTGCCCCATGAGGTCCACGGACAAATTCAACAACTCGGAGATGAGAGGGTACTTATCATCCCGCCGGTTTCTATATATTGCATACACATTTGCAATTTATGCTTGATTAAAACTGTAAACATGTATGGTGACTTATGTACTAAAGGCGTTACATTCATAAAATCACCGTTCTTGGATTCTGGGACTGTCGAACAGTATCTGATTGTAATCTTTCTCTTTCTGATACAGCTTTGAGGGTGCCAACGAAGGATGCAGGTGCGGTGACAAGTGCTCATGCAACCCTTGCAACTGCAAATGAGAGAGAACACCTCCAAACTCTGCTGCTTATATTCTTACAGAAGTCTCATGACGAAAACCGGAAGAAGTATACTTTTGCAGAATTTGGGGATTTATCCTCGAACTCAATGTAGAATCAGAGAATCCTTTGTATATCTGATGAGATAAATAAAGTCAGCAGAAGTATCTGCTGTAAGATTTCTGGTCAAAGGTGTGTTGTGTGAACTCACTGAATGCTTGAGTGAATTAAGTTGGACCTTGGAGAGTAAGTATGGAGAAAAGTGAGGACTGATTAGACAGAGACCGAGTGGCGAGTTCCAAATACTAAGTCCTTTTGTGAGTCTACCTATGGACACACGTGGTAATTAGCAAGCAAAATTAATGCATTAGTAGCAACGAATCATAAGTTCGTCATAATAAGCTCTGAGATTGAGTTCTACTCTAAAAAATATAAGGAGCATGGCAGGTACAGAAATGAATTTAGGCCATGAATTTTCTTGGTTTTGGGGCGCATTCTAGCAATCGACATCTGAGTTCTTTATCTTGTTATGAAATAATCGCTAATCAACCAAAGTAGGTTGATTAGCGATTACGACTATCAGGTCGTTGGTTAATATAAATAACGTCGATCGGTCGACCCCGTCAATCGTTCGTTGCCACTATCTTTGAGGCCAGTATAAATCATTTTTCTGTCATTATGAACATGAGCCAGCGAAAGATTTAAGTGTCTTTCTCTCTCGGTGCGTCAACTTCGTAGCACAAGGAACTTATTCATTCCTTGAGTCACTTATTGAAATCCTCTTGTTCGGATTTCGTCAACATTGCTTGATTTGAGTTCCGTTTTTGTGACAATGAAGGTTGTGAAGTATGTAACAATGCTACCAACTTTGGAAGGATGCAGCAAACAAATACTGACGTCGCGAACAAAGAACTGGCGTCCAATCATGCACAAAGAGCTGGAGCTTTCTTTGTATATTCTAAACAAAAATTGAATACGTGACATACATTATTTATTCATTTATTACAGGGTATTGGTGTGTGATGAACTTTATCACTGTCAGTATATTTAGAGTTCGAAAGGTGTATATGATCATCAACCAATGATTCAACTTTGTTCATCAAAAAATGATAAAATCTAAGCTCATCACACAAATTCAACAGCCGATCAGAAACCAATTTTTCCTGTCACACGTGTCTCCTTGCGTTCCATAACGAAATGGTTGTGTTTTCAAAGAAAGTGTCGCTTAAATTGAAAAACCTTAGATTCATCAAGATCACTTCAAAGTGAATCATACTTAACACGAAGAATTAACCACAATCAGGGAAATTAACAGGTCATCAAAGGACAAGACAATAAAGCAAGGTCACTTTGAGTCGGACTAAAGTAAGAGTGATCTCCATACAAGCACTTCAATATATAATAGCGAATCACCTTTGCGTTGTGGTATGCGTTGGGACATATAATATCAGTATTTTGGGGTGATTACTGTTGTCATTTTTTAAATCTTAGTTTGATAGTTATTCGAGCTCTCTTGTAATCCAAGGTTGGAGTTTTATATGTAATACAATGAATGGAGATTGTTACAATTAAGGCAACCAGAACTCAGAACTTGAGCTCAGCATTCTTTGATGATAATTTTTGCTTTTGTCTTGGTATCCAGTAGGACAGAAGATAAAATATAGTATCCCTAAAAGAACAACTGGAGGACTAATTGAGTCTGGAAAAGGTACTTAACACCGACTCTGGGGTAAAATTATTGCATGTCTATAGGGGCATGAAAAGACCGAGGCATCAATTGTCAGATAGTTAATATACTTCATGTTTCATATTAGACAGACATGAAAGTTTCACAAAAACCCCTGGAATTCTCCCCACCTTGTCTCTCTTCTCCTTTTACTATGAGAACAATCTCAATGTGCCACATTTCTAGTAATTTGACAAAAACTTATAGACATTGCATATGGCTGTTACACGCCAACCTTTTTACATATATGATTCTTTAAACTATCTCAAAGAATACTCCACTATGTCGTCAAGGTATGAAGTGGTAATCACCAATTCAGACAAAAGAATGCATCCATAGTGGAATGTGGATTTATTCCTACCTCAGTTACATCTTCATTAGTTTAAAGGCGAGATCGTAGGCACTTCTTTCTCCCACCATTTCAGTTCACCAAATCCGTGGGAAAAGGAGCGCACCAATGTTATCACAATGGTAAGTCCGAGGTCCAAATCATCTCATTCTCACGCATGCACTTTGGTTTTACAAGATCATTCTTTTGGGCAGAAATGCTTCTGTTCTCTTTATTTATGTCGTCAGATATACAGTTGATCTGGATATTCTACATTGAGTTCGAAAGTGAGTCCTCAAATCTGGAAAAGAGTACACCATTTCCTGTTTTGGTAAAAGGACTTCTGTGAGAAGATAAACGACATGATTTGATTTTAAGATACTGCTTTCTTACTTGCAGTTGCAAGGGTTGCATGAGCACTTGTCACCGCACTTGCATCCTTCGTTGGCGCCCTCAAAGCTGGATCAGAAAGAGCAAAATTATAATCAGATACTGATCGACCGTCCCAGAATCCAAGAACGGTGATGTTATGTATTGTCAAGTTACGCCATTGGTAGGTAAGCCAGCATACAGGTTTGCAGGTTTTATCAAACATGAATTGCAAATGTGTATTCAATATACAGAAACCGGCGGGATGAGAAGTACCCTCTCATCTCCGAGTTGTCGAATGTGTCCATGGACTTCATGGGGCAGCAGCTATCAAAGTCAACAAACCGGATTTTAGAGAGGAATGAAAGACATATTTGTCCCAAGTTCAGATGAATTATCTAAAACTCAAATGACATGAAATATTTATGGACTCTAAATGAGCATGCTACAATGTCGAAGTCATGAACTTGTTCATATCTTGCTTTTCACACAGGCTACGACACAAAAGCTTCTGCGAATGAAAGATAATAACTGTACATCTGCACTATCAAGAAATCTTTCCAACAACTGTAAGTTCAACTGACCTGTTGCCAGTGCTGCAGTTGCAGGCAGCGCCGCACGAACAAGCAGAGCTTCCGCAGCCAGACATCTTGAAATGGTTGAAATAAAAGAGAGGAACGCTTGGCTTTACCACGGACAGCGAAATGGAATGGATTGGAATGAAAGAGATGTGGAAGTCAGGAGGTTCCAGAGCAAAGGGTTGTGCTGCTGAAGTATCCAGAGGCATCAGTCTCTTTATGTACTGACTGCGTCTACCCACACGAATTCCACCACAGGTGCTGAGAGAGCAAATCACAGAGACTCCTACGCCTTTGCCGGAGCCTTGTGTAGTGGCTGCCTCTTACGGCCATCGAACAGGGTTTGTCGCTTATCGAAGTAACCAGAAATTAGTGTTCACGAATGTAAGACCGAAACTTCATCTTGATGTCACATTCGGTATCAATCCAGCGCTGAGGTTTAGAGATTGAGCTGAGCTAAGCGATACGATGATTATGTGTCCTGTCAAAATTTTGTTATGTTGGAGAAATCGGACGTACATGTAAGTAACTTTTAGTTAGTGAATTTGTGCACAGTCTTATCTTACTTAAGGATGCAGTATAGTGGAATCTAGACACATACAAATATCTCTGCACTATGGTGAGATGCTTCGCTGTATAGCTGCTTGTGCGTGAAGTCTTGTAAACATAGGTATCTGCTTGTGAATCATGCATAATAGTGAACAATGCTGCACTACGTCCTCTGAAATAGAGTAGTGTCATAGCATAGACAACAAATTTGGATCAACTGAAGAGGCCAGCTTGCACGGATCAAATGCCATCGATGTGTCGACAGAATTGTTTCCACTTGATGGTTACCACCAAGCACTACAGCAAGGGGATGTGAATAATAGAATAGCATATGTGTCCAGATTATGATCTGATCTGAAACATGAGAGAAAATTTACTCTGACAAAGCTTTTCATTTATTTTATGATGATAAAGCTATTCCAGCTTGCATCACAGTTACATGGCAGGGGGCGGATAAGTGTGTTCCAGTCTCGGACTTTGCACATTTCGTCATGTGGCTCAAAGTGCTTGGAAGAATGCTACGGGTTTTCCAATCGCATACATTCATTCCGTGGCCAAACATTTGTCGTAAGACAACGGTACACATTGCCATATGCAGAACATAGCTAAATAGTCGATTGCAAGAGGTTGACGCAATTCCAGCCAGACTTTGAGAGGTTCATACGTTCAAGGCAAAAGGATGGCCCAGGCAGGAATTGAACCCGCAACTCGGCGGACCTTCGAGGGTGTTCCAGGTGGCGAGGATGGAACCCCGCCCCCGGCCTCTCCAGTCCTGTCATGAGTTTGTCAAACTACTGGGCCTCACATGGCAAGCTATTGGAAATGCAAGGATTTCAACGCGCAGGCACTGTGCGGAACTCGTAGGCCGAGGAAGTTCGGTAACTGTGTATATAATAGCAATGGGAGTAATTTCCCACTGGTCTACTGTATTCTATCCTCGGGAAAGGGATAAATCATTCCTCAGCTGGTTGGACAACGCAAGTCTCGCACTGAGCCCCGTTCGTTGACTTGTCGATGGTTCCATCCATGAAAGGAGAGAGTGGACCTTACACAAGCATATTTACCCACTTCGTCAGTGTGGGAGCCGGTTGAAGACACAATTGCAGTCTCATATCCCGTTCGCATGATCCATTGGAAAATTCGTCCATACTCCGTAAAACGTCCACGGTGGCATGCACGTGAGCTTCGGGTCAATTCCATGGCGGCGTGGGACCCGCTCAACTAAACCACGAGAGTCTAAAAAAGTCCCTGAAGGCGGGCTTCATGTTCCGTGGCCAAGGCCTCTGAGACGAAAGTGAGACGACGGTGTCCCTGCCCATCTGAGTGTTGCATATGTTAATGCCATTCACAGAGCTTCAATCCTTGGGGGCCATGTCATCTGCTCACGGGAACTGCCTTGAATAAAGTGAATGTAATGTTCCGAATGACTGATGAGAACTGGGAACTGAAATGTTCATTTCTCGAAATATTTAAGAAGGAAATATAGTCTCGGGAGCTCGGAATCAAGGGACTGTTTGCAGTTGTCAGTATAATTGGACGGTCTTTGCTGTGAAGAGTCAATCTATGTGTTGGAGCTACATGTCACTGTTATCTGAATAAAGGCAACTAAGCTCAGTGTTCTTTCTTGGATTTACTCAGGGCAGTTACGGTTTAACTCTAAAATAATTACAACTGCTGAGCTGTGGAAGATCGAGCAGTCGGAGAGAGGCAGATCAAATATTCAGCTTAACATCGAAAATGTTTGTATTTCTGATCAATTTCATACTAATAAGCTTTCATCTGAACCCTTCTAAGGATGATACCAAAACTTCGATAAGAAACACGAAGAGAGTTAGTGATTTACTATTTTTCATTTTCGATATATCGATGTTTATCTCCGATGTTCTAAAAATACTGTGGTAATAGGTGGAAATAATACAACTGTTGTAAGTGCAGTATGCAATATACATTGTTCTAATGCTATGAATATTTATCTTCGTGACGATTGATACAAACTGACAAACTCTGGACAAGAGACAAATCCAGAGAGACCCTTGCCTCACCTCAAGAGAGCTGAAATCTATACAGTTCAGCAGTTAAATTATGCTGACGGTGAGATGCACTGTTAGTCTCACTTTGGTGAACAATGACTTCTGGCCTCTTCGATGAGCTCCAAACCGTGTTTGATGGCCGTAAGAGGTACAGACCACTCATGGCACTGGCAAAGGCAAAGGCGTAGGAGACTCTGTGAGTTATTTTCTCATCACCTGCTGTGGAATTTCGTGTGGGTAGCCGCAGTCAGTACATAAAGAGACTGATACCTCTGGATCCTTCAGCAGCACAACCCTTTGCTCTGGATACTTCTGACTTTCAGATCTCTATCATTCCAATCCATTCCATTTCTCTATCCGTGGTATAGCCAAGCGTTCCTTTCTTTTATTTCAAGCATTTCAAGATGTCTGGCTGCGGAAGCTCTGCTTGTTCGTGCGGCGCTGCCTGCAACTGCAGCACTGGCAACAGGTCAGTTGAACTTACAGATTTTGGAACGATTTCTTGACAGTGCAGATGTACAATTATTATCTTTCATTCACAGAAGCTTTTGTTCCTAGCCTGTGATAAGAGCAAGATATGAACAAGTTCATGTCCTCTGATTGTAGCATGCTCATCAAGAGTCCAGAAATATTTCATGTGTCATTTGAGGTTTAGATAATTCACCTGAACTTAGGACAAATATGTCTCTCGTTCTTCTCTTAATTCCGGTTTGCTGACTTTGATAGGTGCTGCCCGATGAGGTCCATGGATACATTCGACAACTCGGAGATGAGAGGGTACTTATCATCCCGCCGGTTTCTATATATTGGACACAAGTTTGCAATTCATGTTTGATTAAACCTGTAAACACGTATGGTGGCTTATGTACTCATGGCGTTACATTCATAAAATCACCGTTCTTGGATTCTGGGACGCTCAAACAGTATCTGATTGTAATCTTTCTCTTTCTGATACAGCTTTGAGGGTGCCAACGAAGGATGCAAGTGCGGTGACAAGTGCTCATGCAACCCTTGCAACTGCAAGTGAGAGAGAACAAGTCCAAATTATGCTGTTTATATTCCTACAGAACTCTCATGACGAAAACAGGAAGACGTATACTTTTGTCAGAATTTGGGGATTTATCTTCAAACTCAATGTAGAATCACAGAATCCTCTGTAAATCTGACGACATAAATAAAGTCAGCAGAAGCATCTGCTGTAAGATTTCTGGTCATAGGTGTGTTGTTTGAACTTACTGCATGCTTGATTGAATTAAGATGGACCTTGGAGAGTAAATACGGAGAGTAGTGAGGAGTGATTAGACAGAGGCTTGAAATAGCCAAAAGGGTGGCGAGTTCCAAATACTAGGTCCGTTTGTGAATCTACCTATGGACACGTCGTAATTAGCAAGCAAATTAATGCCGAAGTGGCAACGAATCATAAGTGCATCATAATAAGCTCTGAGATTGATTTCTACTCTATAAAATGCAAGGAACATGGCAGGTACGAAATGAATTTAGGCCATGAATTTTCTTGCTTTTGGGGCGCATTCTAGCAATCGACATCTGAGTTCTTTATCTTGTTATATGAGATAATCGCTAATCAACCATAGTAGGTAGATACAGAAGTGTTCAACGCTAACGACTATCAGATCGTTGGTTAAAATAACAAACGTCGATTGGTCGACCCCGTCAACCATATAATAAATAAATCGTTCATTGCCACTATCTTTGAGCCCAGTATAAATCATTTTCCTGTCAGTAGGAACATGAGCCAGCGAAAGATTTAAGTTTCTTTCTCTCTTGGTGCCTCAACTTCGTAGCACAAGGAACTTATTCATTCCTTGAGTCACTTATTCATATCCTGGTGCTCGGATTTCGTCAACATTGCTTGAATTGAGTTCCGTTTTTGTGACAATGAAGGTTTTTTAAGTATGTAACAATGCTACCAACTTTGGAAGGATGCAGCAGACAAATACTGACGTCGGGTACAAAGAACTGGCGTCCAATCATGCACTAGGAGCTGGAGCTTTTCTTTGTATATTCTAGGCCAAAATTGAGTACGTGACAAAGATGATTTCTTTATTTATCTATTTAATCTAGGTTTTGTTGTGTGATACACTTCATCTCTTTATGAACATTTACAGTTATATGATAGGTGTATATGATCATAAATCAATAAATCAAACTTTGTTTCTCAAAAAATGATAAGATCTAAGCTCATCACACAAATTCAACAGCCGATCAGAAACCAATTTTTCCTGTCACACGTGTCTCCTTGCGTTCCATTACGAAATGGTTGTATGTTTTTGATACAGTGTCGCTCAAATTTTAAACCCTTAGATTCATCAAGATCACTTCAAAGTGAATTATGCTTAACACGAAAAATTAACCAAAATCAGGGAGATTAACAGGTCATCAAAGGACAACACGATAAAACAAGGTCACTTTGAGTCGGACTAAAGTAAGAGTGAAGTCCATACAAGCGCTTTAGTAAATAATAGCGAATTACCTATGGTTGTGGTATGCGTTGTGACATATCATATGGCTGATTACTGTTCTTATTATTTAAATCTTAGTTTGATAGTTATTCGAGTTCTCTTATAATCCAAGGTTTAAGTTTTATGTGTAATAGAATGAATGGAGATTGTTACAATTCAGGCAACCAGAACTCAGACAGTGAGCTCAACATTCTTTGCCATAGGTCGATGAAAATCTCTGATTTTGTCTTGCTATCAAGTAGGACAAAAAGCATCCCTAAAAGAATTACTGGAGGACTAATTAAGGTACTAACACCCGCTCTGGGGCAAATCTAATTGC
Organism: Marchantia polymorpha subsp. ruderalis; assembly: GCA_037833965.1. Classification (NCBI taxonomy): domain Eukaryota; kingdom Viridiplantae; phylum Streptophyta; class Marchantiopsida; order Marchantiales; family Marchantiaceae; genus Marchantia; species Marchantia polymorpha. The sequence continues at coordinate 5,983,491 of AP031357.1, forward strand.
ATGTCTATCACAATCCTTACTATCCTTGCTAAGTCCGAGGTCCAAATCATCTTATTCTCACGCATACGCTTTGGCTTTACAAGACCAGACTTTTGGGCAGAATCTTCCAGCAGATGTTTCTGCTCTCTTTATTTATGTCGCCAGATGTACAAAAGATCTGGATATTCTACATTGAGTTCGCAAATGAGTCCTCAAATCTGGAAAAATGTACACCATTTCCTGTTTTCGTAAAAGGACTTCTCTGAGAAGATAAACGACATGATTTCGATTTTATGATACTTCTTTCTCACATGCAGTTGCAAGGGTTGCATGAGCACTTATCTCCACACTTGCATCCTTCGTTGGCACCCTCAAAGCTGTATAAAAAAGAGCAAATTCATTAGTAGAAACTGATAAACCGACTCAGATTCAAGAAGCAATGTTCGTTCATGATATAGTCATATAGTGCAAATAAGTAAAGGAGTCAAAAACTTGCTTTATATTGACTGCAAATGTGTATTCAATATATAGAAACCGGTGGGATGATAAGTACCCTCTCATCTCGGAGTTGTCGACTGTGTCCATGGACCTCATGGGGCAGCAGCTATCAAAGTCAGAAAACCGGATTTTAGAGAGGAATGAGAGACATATTTGTCCCAAGGTTCAGGTGAATTATCTAAAACTCAAATGACCCATGAAATATTTCTGGACTTTAGACAAGCATGATACAATCAGAGGTTATGCATTTGTCGGTATCTTGCTCCTAGAACAGGCTAGGAACAAAAGCTTCTGCGAAGAAAAGATAATAATTGTACATCTGCACTGTCAAGAAATCTATTCAAAAATCTGTAAGTTCAACTGACCTGTTGCCAGTGCTGCAGTTGCAGGCAGCGCCGCACGAACAAGCAGAGCTTCCGCAGCCAGACATCTTGAAATGCTTGAATTAAAAGAAAGGAACGCTTGGCTATACCACTGACAGCGAAATGGAATGGATAGGAATGAAAGAGACGTGAAAGAAGGTTCCAGAGCAAAGGGGTGTGCTGCTGAAGGATCCAGAGGCATCAGTCTCTTTAAGTACTGACTGCCTCTACCCACACGAAATTCCACAGCAGGTGCTGAGAGAATCACTCATAGAGTCTCCTACGCCTTCGCCGGTGCCTTGTGTAGTAGCTGCCTCTTACGGCCAATCAAACAGGGTTTGTCGCTTATCGAGGTAACCAGAAATTATTGTTCACGAAAGCAAGACCGAAACTTGATATTGATGTGACAGTCGGTATCAATCCAGCGCTGAGCTTTAGATAATAAGGCTCTTGAGCTGAGCTAAGGGATACGATGATAATGTGTCTTGTCAAAAGTTTGTCATGTAGGAGAAATCGTACGTACGTGGAAGTACCTTTTAGTTAGTGATTTCATGCAGAGTCTTATCTTACTTAACGATGTAGTTTAGTGGAATCTAGACACATAAAACTATCTCTGCACTAGCGTGAAATGCTTCGCTGTATAACTCCTTGTGCGTGAAGTCTTGTAAACATTAGTATCTGCTTGTGAATTATGGAAAATAGTGAACAATGCTGCAGTACGTCCTCTGAAATAGAGTACAGTCATAGCATAGGAAAAAAATTTGCATCAACTGAAGAGGCCAGCTTGCACGGATCAAATGCCATCGATATATCGAAAGGCACGTTTCCACTTGATGCTTACCACCAAGCACTACAGCAAGGGGATGTGAATATCATAATAGCATATGCGTCCAGATTATGATCTGATCTGAAAGATGAGATAAAATTTACTCTGACAAAGCTGTTGTTTTGTATTATGATGACAAAGCTAAGCCAGCTTGCATCACAGTTACATTGCAGTGTGCGGATAAGTGTGTTCCAGTCTCGGACTTTGCACATTTCGTCACGTGGCTCAAATTGCTTGGAAGAATGCTACGGGTTTTCAAATCGCATCCATTCATTCCGTGGCCAAACATTTGTCGTAAGACAACGGTACACATTGCCATATGCAGAACATAGCTAAATAGTCGATTGCAAGAGGTTGACGCAATTCCAGCCAGACTTTGAGAAGTTCATACGTTCAAGGCAAAAGGATGGCCCAGGCAGGAATTGAACCCGCAACTCGGTGGACCTTCGAGGGTGTCCCAGGCGGCGAGGATGGAACCCCGCCCCCGGCCTCTCCAGTCCTGTCGTGAGATTGTCAAACTACTGGGTCTCACATGACAAGATGTTGAAAATGCGAAAATTGGAACGCACAGGCACTGTGCGGAACTCGTAGGCAGAGGAAGTTCGGTAACTGTATATATTATAGCAATGGGAGTGATTTCCCACTGGTCTACTGTATTCTGTCCTCGGGAAAGGGATAAATCATTTCTCAGCTGGTTGGACAACGCAAGTCTCGTACTGGGCCCCGTTCGTTGACTTGTCGATGGTTCCATCCATGAAAGGAGAGAGTGGACCTTGCACAAACATATTTACCCACTTCGTCAGTGTGAGACAGTCTCATATCCCGTTCGCATGATCCATTGGGAAATTCGTCAATACTTCGTAATACGTCCACAGTGGCATGCACGTGAGCTCCGGGTCAGTTCCATGGCAGCGTAGGACCCGCTGAACTAAACCACGAGAGTCTAAAAAAAGTCTCCGTAGGCGGGCTTCATGTTCTGTGGCCAAGGCCTTTGAGACCAAAGTGAGACGACGGTGTCCCTGCCCATCTGAGTGTTGCATACTTTAGTGCCATGCACAGAGCTTCAATCCTGGGAGGCCATGTCATCTGCTGACGGGAACTGCCTTGAATAAAGTAAATGTAATGTTCCGAATGATTGATGAGAACTGGGAACTGAAGTGTTCATTTCTCGAAATATTTAAGAAGGTAATATAGCCTTGGGAACTCGGAATCAAAGGGCTGTTTGCAGTTGTCAGTATTTTTGGACGGTCTTTGCTGTGAAGAGTCAATCTATGTGTTGCAGCTACATGTCACTGTTATCTGAATAAAGGCAACTAAGCTCAGTGTTCTTTCTTGGATCTACTCAGGGCAGTAACGGTATACTCCTAAAATGATAACAACTGCTGAGCTGTGTAAGATCGAGCAGTCGGAGAGAGGCAGATCAAAATGATCAGGCAACAGGCGCCTTGCGAGTTGCAAGTCACGCACGTAATGGTGGCAGCTCATCTGACGCTATAGCATGAAGAAATCCGGCGAAAGCCTAGGGGAGTATAGCATGCTGGGCAGTTGACTCTTCTGTGTGTCGCATAAACATACCGAGGAGTGCAGATTTAGGTGCTTAAGCCAAAATTTATATTCTTTAGCTAAATTCATCGTCAATATTTTATATTCACAAAGTAGACAAAGTAAAGTTTCCTACGGAGTCAAATGTAGTGTTTTTACATGAGAACGAAGCATGTATGATAAATCAATCATGTGTTTGCATCATGTTTCTGAATGAAAAATCCATGTCAGACCTCTATTGAAACATCCTTAAGAGACTAAAAGACAATTTTTATTTTTTAGAAGAAAAAAACACATCAATCGAATCTGAAGCTTTTCCAAATCACTATAAACTAGTTTCATATCCAGCTTAACAACGAAAATGTATATATTTCTGATCAAGCACATACTGATAAGATTTCTAAGGATGATACCATAACTTCGAAAAGAAACACGACGAGAGTTAGTAAAATCTGTTTTCCATATTCGACATATTGACGTTTTTCTCCGATGTTCTAAAAGCGCTGTGGTAATAGGTAGATATCTGATGGAGATAATACAATCGTTATAAGTGCAGTATGCAGTATAGATTATCCTAATGCTATGAGGATTTAACTTTGTGACGATTGATACACACTGACAAACTCTGGACAAGAAACAAATCCAGAGAGACCCTTGCCTACCTCGAGAGCTGAAATCTTAACAGTTCAGCAATTGAATTATGCGGACGGTGAGATGCACTATGAGTCTCACTTTGGTGGACAATTCTGGCCTCTTCGATGAGCTTCAAAGTCTGTTTGATGACCGTAAGAGGAACAGACCACTCATGGCTTTGGCAAGGGCGTAGGAGACTCTGTGAATTGTTTTCTCAGCACCGGCTGTTGAGTTTAGTGTGGGTAGAGGCAACCACTACATAAAGTGACTGATGCGTGTGGATTCTTCAGCAGCACAACCCTTTGCTCTGGAACCTCCTGACTTTCACGTCTCTTTCATTCCATTCCATTTCACAGTCCGCGGTATAGCCGAGCGTTACTTTCTTCTCTCAACCATTTCAAGATGTCTGCCTGCGGAAGCTCTGCTTGTTCATGCGGCGCTGCCTGCAACTGCAGCACTGGCAACAGGTCAGTTGAATCGACGTTTTTGAAACCCAGATGCAAAGAACAATTGTAGCTCTTCGTAATTCATATTTATGTATTTGTGTTATTCACATATGCTTTTGCTTCGAGCATGTGATAGGAGCATTTGTTGAGACGCATTCAATGTACATAACATAGACCTTGAAGAATGGCTTACTCCTCTTTCTGATCAGAAAATCTTGAAATGATGGCCAAAGATCATGGGTTCAGTATGTATCATGAGCAACTACACTCGAGAAATATCTACACTGTGGTTTGAGTTTTAGATAGCTGATATTAACTTAGAATAAATGTCTCTCATATCTTTCTAAACTGTGGTTTGCTGACTTTGATAGCTGCTGCCCGATGAGGTCCATGGACACATTCGAGAGCTCCGAGATGAGAGGGTACTTATGATCCCGTCTGTTTCCATATCTTGACCACATTTGCAATGCATGGTTGATTGAATCTGTAATCCTGTTGTTTTGGTTCCTTTCCTCTTCGGTGCTACAGCACTGAACCGTCACCGAACAATAATCTCGCAAGCATGACTTCTTGGATTCTAAAGCGATTGATTAATATCTTCTGAATCTGTTGCAAATAATACAGCTTTGAGGGCGCGAGAGAAGGATGCAAGTGCGGTGACAAGTGCTCATGCAACCCTTGCAACTGCAAGTGAGAGAGCAGTGTCAAAAATTCCAAATCTTGCTTACAGAAGTCTGCAGACAAAACAGGGAGCGGTTTATTCTCGTCAGGATTTGAGGAATTATCCTTTAGATCAATTTAGAATGCTAAGTTCTATTGTATATGTGACGAAGTAAATAAAGTCTGCAGAAGCATCTACTGATTTTAAGTTGGAATTCAATACTTACCACATGAGTGAGAATGAGATGATGAGATGATTTGGCGTCCGCGAGTGGGTGTACGCTCAGAAAGATCTGTATAATGGGAGTGAGAGTCAGCAAGATTTGAGTATTTTCAGAATTGTTCAATGCCTGTGAATATAAAGTCCTTGGTGAACGTAAAATCCCTCGATTGGTCGACCCGTCTATCGTTTAATGGAACCAACTTTCGAAGGATCAGCAGACAACAAATTATATCTTATAAAATGGCACTCTGCTCAGCTTCATATGAACGGAATCAAAGAATCTAATCAGGTTTTCCAGCTCTGGTCAAATACGGACAAAGTCGGGTCCAAAGCTCTGGCGTCAAAGCATGCACTCAATTCTGTAGCTTTTCTTTGTATCTTAGCAGTTGTTTACATACGTGACAAACATTGTCTTATTATTTTGTCTTCAGAGAAAATGTACTTCGAACAATGTGGTGGACTCATGCTTTAGACTTTTTCTATCCCATCGACCAATAAGCGTACCTCGTCAATCGGCATTCAACTTATGTTCCTCAACAAATGGTTAAGTCTAAGCTCATCACAACAACGAAAGACAGCCCTTCACACATGCCTCCATTTATATCCATTATCACATAGTTGTATTGTATAATAAAATGTTGCTCACATTTTAACAAGTGAAAGTCATGAATATCACTTCAAATTGAAGCATGCTTTTCTTGCAAGATTGAACTACATCCAAGAAGATGTTAATTAAGAAGTCATTCGAAGACGAAACCATCAAGTACGGTGACGTCGAGTACCAAAGTAAAGACTGGAGTCGATACAAGCGCTTTGAAGAATGATAGCCAATAACCTTAGCGTTCTGGTATGTACTGTATATTATAATACTTTTGGTGATGAACAGGTTTCTATTTTGTACATCTCAATTTGATATGGCTTCTAGCCCACCAAACTGATCTAAGATTGGGGTTCTTAGATCAGTATGTGTACTAGAATGAACGGAGAAGGTGGGGGTTACGTCAGGCGAGGCAACGAGAAATCAGATATTGAGGTCAACTTTGTTCGCATTAGAAAGATGATACAAATGTTTTGCCTTGCTATCATACAGGAGATCAAGGATCATGAGATATCTCTAAAAGAAGAATTGAAGGTTGATCCAGTCTCGATAAGGTTTTTACACCCACTGTGGATGAAATCTTCATCCATGTCGATAGGGATATTGAAAGTCCAAAGCATCAAGTTTCAACAAATCACCTTCGCCCGTTAAACAGATTTAATAATATATACTGGAGAGACAAGACGGTATTAAAAACCCAATTGGAATCTCTTAACCCTTATATCTTTCTTACCCTTTCACTTTGAGATCAATTTCAAGATCTCAAATCTCTTGAACACTGACAAGAGAAATAAAATAGTTTGCGTATGGCTGTTGTACACCGATTTCTTTGGTTCATTGTTCCTTTAAACTATCTCAAACCATTCTCCACTAGCTCATAAAGATATATAATGGTGATAACCACCTCAGAACGAAAATCAGTGGAACCATACTGGAAATAGACTTCAACCCTGCCCTTGTGACATTCTCATTAGTTTGAGGGCGAGATCTGGAGCATTTCTTCCTCCAACCTTTTGAGTCCACCAAATCCGTGGGAAAAGGAGCAAACCAATGTTATCAGAAGCACACATGTTAACTGGTTGCTATCCTTGCTAAGTCCGAGGTCCAAATCATCTTATTCTCACGCATGCACTTTGGCTTTACAAGACCATTCTTTTGGGCAGAAATCTTCCAGCAGATTCTTCTGCTCTATTTATTTATGTCGTCAGATATAAAAAAGATCTGGATATTCTACATTGAGCTCGAAAATGAGTCCTCAAATCTTGGAAAATGTACACCATTTCCTGTTTTCGAAAAAGGACTTCTATGAGAAGATAAACGACATGATTTCGATTTTATGATACTTGTCAACTTTTATGATTTGTCAACTCAACGATTTTATGATACTTGTCACAGCAATTTCCATTGCTAACTTGTCTCCACAGTTGCATCCCTCGTTGGTGCCCTCAAAGCTGTATCAGAAAGAGAAAATCCATTAGTAGAAACCGTTAAACCGACTCAGATCCATGAAGTCATGGTGGGTAGAAATAATTTTGGATGATGGTATTGTCATGTAGAGTAAATGAGTGAAGAAGCCAAACAATTGGATAACAGATTTTATCAAACATAGATTGCAAACGTGTATTGAACAAATGGAAGCCGACGTGATAATAAGTACCCTCTCATCTCGGAGTTGTCGTATGAGTCCAGGGACCTCGTTGGGCAGCAGCTACCAAAGTCAACAAACCAGAAACAAGTGAGAAAGATAATTATTCCAAGTGAAGATGAACTACCCAAATCTCAAATCACAGTCGTAATAGTTGCATACTGAACTCATGAACTTTGACCATAGATGGAAGATTATTGAGCAGAAAGCGGATGAGGGCATTCCCCGTCTCAACATTTGCTCGTGTCACATACTCGAAGCAAAAACTGGCGCTTATAAAAAATTAGAGACACATAAAAATGAGTACCGATTGGTGCACTACAAGAACTGTATATGTGCATTGTATATGGGGTTCAAAACTGTGACTTCGACTGACCTGTTGCCAGTGCTACACTTGCAGGCAGCACCGCATGAACAAGCAGAGCTTCCGCAGCCAGACATCTTGAAATGATTAAGAGTAGTGAGTGGCGCTTGGCTATACCACTGACGGCGAAATGGAATGGAATGATAGAGATGTGAAACGCAGGAGGTTCCAGAGCAAAGGGTTGTGCTGCTGAAGAAGCCTCTGGCATCAGTCTCTTTAAGTACTGACTGCCTCTACCCACACAAAATTCCACAGCAGGTGCTAAGAGAACAAATCACAGTGACTCCTCCGCCTTTGCCGGTCCCTTGGGTAATATCTGTTTATAACGGCCAGCGAACAAGGTTTGGACCTCATCAAATTAACCGGAAGCGATTGTTCACGAAAGCAAGACCAAAACTACGTCTTGATGTCACAGTCGGTATCAATCCAGCGCTGAGCTTTAGAGATTAAGGCTCTTGAGCTGAGCTAAGGGATACGATGATAATGTGTCTTGTCAAAAGTTTGTCATATAGGAGAAATCGTACGTACGTGGATGTACCTTTTGGTTAGTGAATTCATGCACAGACTCATCTCATTTACCGATGTAGTAAGTACACCATTTTGTTTCTTATTTTTTTACATTTTTATTATCAATCATATTCTTGTAATGCTTAAAAAAATGATAATTTTACCATGTCATTAAAATTCGTCGAAAATCATTGAACAACTCACCCGAACACATCACATATATGTTAGGGTTTGTATTACCGAATAGTGTTGCACTGAAGTCTGATTTAATTATGGATAGGTGAAGAATTCTCGTGCGTAGTCATCACTTTTTCAGATTGAAGGTGCCGATTCACTGCCATTGTGCGCATCGGAGCAAAGAGGAAAGTTAGTCTTGACATATGCACTGGAAGCAGCTGGGGGTCAGAATCTTGTGACGTACCACGAAGTGTGGAGTGTGAGACTGGAACACACGTTGCTGGCCACTGCTATCCACTGCTATGTAACTGTGCTACAAGCTGGAATAGCTAAGTCGGATTCATGTTCTCATGTTTCAGATCAGATGATAATATGGAGATAATATGACATATGCTATTATATAATTTACATCCACTTGCAGTGGTGTTACTTTTTTATTTGACAAGAAAGAGAATAAAGTAATTTCAATTTTTTCATTTTCAAACATAATCTTAAATTTACAAAATAATTTTATAGATTTTTCATTTTTTTCTTAAGTTTTTAAAATTTTAATCGTTTATTCGAGGAATCAAACGTCAATCCTTAGTATTTGCGGGCCTACGCTATGTCCAATTGAGCTGAACAAGAAAAAATACTAGAAGCTAGCTAACTAGAAAAAAATATTTACATGGAGATTTGGTGACATATGCTATTATATAATTTACATCCCCTTGCAGTCGTGTTTTGTGGAATCCATGTAGCGGAATCATGCCTTTGGATCAAATATCGATCATGCATCTCAAGTCTCTCGGATGCCAATTGATCCGTTCAAACTGGGCTCTTCGGAACATGCTTAAATGTTTTCTATGCTGTGAGTTTATTCTAATTGAGAGAGTACATAGTGTTGTGGAGAGCTAATCGTCAATAATTTCCATGATTCAGGAACACTCTGCTGTGCATAATAATAAACAACGCACAGCCATACCTAGACTAAAAGGCCTCAGATCCCATCAAAATTCAAAAGCTGTCAAGACAATGTTTTCATGATTATGCGCTAACACTGCGCAACCAGGTTCTTACCGCTGGAGCCGAGCTAGGGTAATGTATTTCATCACTCAGCAACAAGATACGCTTGTGCATAAAATCCTTGAGATAAAATACAAACTCTCCAGTACTTACACCTGACTCTTACGCGTTATTGACAGACTTGACAAGAGACGCTAACAATGCGGCCCTTGTCTCAGCTCCAGAGCTGAAGCCTGTGCAGCTCAGAGCTTGATTGAAGCTCACAGTGACAGGAAGACGAAGTTTCCCTCTCACTTCCATGAACGATCATTTCTGGCTGCTTCGATGAGCTCCAAACCCAGCTTGATGGCCGTAGAAGGCAGCTACTACTTACTACCCATTGCACCGGCGGAGGCGCAGGAGACTCTGAGAGATCTTTCTCAGCACCTGCTCTTGCATTGCGTATCAGTAAAGGCTATCATTATATAAAGGATCTAAGAGCTCTGGATTCTTCAGCAGCACAACACTTTGCTCTGGAACCTCCTGACTTTCACATCTTGTTCATTCCATTCCGTTCCATTTCTTTGTCCGTTTTAAAAGCCTAGCGTGAATTTCTTCTCTTAACCATTTCAAGATGTCTGGATGCGGAAGCTCTGCTTGTTCATGTGGCGCTGCCTGCAAGTGCAGCACTGGCAACAGGTCAGTTGAAGTGATTTTTTTAAGGCCCAATCCAGGAGACCAATTGAGTTCAGATTATGAAGCAGGCTGCAGATTAGCTCATTTGCGGAATTCTTTGCATTCGACTCCTGAATGGGAACATTAGTGTAGGTTTCATGAAGAAGAGGAATTGGATTCAGAAGAGGATGTCGTATGACATTAAACTCTGGAGTCTTTGGAACTATAGCTGAATTAAATCCCATGAATGCGGTTCTTGGAGAGTTTTCTTACATTGAATTTCTCAATTTTATTTTAGCTAAAGATATATCATTGCTGTCATTAACAAACACATTTTATTCGTCTCATTCTAAATTCTGCTTCGTTGACATTGTCAGCTGCTGTTCCTCGAGGTCCATGGACACCTTTGAGAGCTCTGAGATGAGAGGGTACGTTTCAATCCGGCAGTCTCCTGTAGAAATTTGCATTTTGTACTAGACGATGTCGAACGGCGTTGTGCGAATTCTTCACTCCGTTTCATCAGATCACATAGAACTGTGATTTAGCAAGCATGAATTTTTGGATCCTAAAGCGATTGATTAATATCTTCTGAAAATTGTTGCAAATGATACAGCTTTGAGGGCGCCAACGAAGGATGCAAGTGCGGTGACAAGTGCTCATGCAACCCTTGCAACTGCAAGTGAGAGGGGAGATTGAAGCTATGGAAGTCATACTGATCTGCTGGCATGCTGATCTACTTACAGCAGCCCTTTGTAGGAAGTCTGAAAGTGGTGATGAAGCCTCCTTCAATGTAGAAGGCTGAGATCCTCTGTAAATTGGATGGAGTAAATAAAGTAATATCTTCAGTGCGAATTTGTCTGTTGACGGTTGCTTATAGTCGTCTGTGTCCAATTATGCGCACTGCAGCTGATTCAAACATTGTAAATTGGGGGAATAAATGGGAGGCGAGGCAATTTGTGGTCAACAACTTTTGTTTGTTTTCTGGCATTAATAAAAAAGAGCAGGCCTGCATGATGCACCTATTGGTGAGAAGGATACATTTAGGCCATTTATCTTGTCTTCAGTGGATTTACACAATATGGGGACTCGATTGGCGATATGGCCCACCCATCTTTGCTCGTGGACTGCAATTCAGTTACGAGGGATACGGTATCTAACTAAATGCATCATCACACTTCAAGTAATCTGATACGGTTAGTTATGATTTCATTGGCTCTGAATATAGAATAATTTCGAAAGCTAGTCATTGTGGCATCATTTGTACATGGAGAAGTACTGAATTCGGACTTGTGATGGTACTATAGTTGTTTGTTGTAGTTAGTGAGTTTATCATAGATGCATTGTGAAATACAGAATATTTCAAAATGCAATCCATACAGGGCAATCTGATGAAGGACAAGACTGTATTTTTTGGAGTTTGATAGTCAACATATATTAGGCGCAATAGAAAAAAATTACGCTTGTGATGCTACAGGACCCAGCCCCATGTTAGCCGGTGTCAGTTTTGTTAGAACCTTCCATTGCTAAATTTTTCTTGTACATTCTACCAAAATTATGACATTCCGATCGCAATCTTGAGAATATATTCATTAACTTGCACTGCATCGGTGGTCCTTTGAAATGTTCAGACATATATCTTTTTCTGCTATACGTAGTTTGATGTGAGTCAAAACGTTGCGTGACAAATTCACACCTATAGCTGATCAGATGCGGAGTGAAGATATCTGATTGAGTGTGTAGAAACTAGATAAAATTTTAATACTGGTTTGGACGTAGAGTAGAGGGCCTAGCTAGATGCAAGTGGTTTTTGTTTCACTGACTCTCATAGGTCACAAACTTAAAATCAGAGTCCTATGAAGCAGGTTTCAGCTGGCTTATAATCAGCATATTCTTTTCGAGAGAAAAGAATATGCTGAAGTGAAGAGAGAAAAAACTGAAGTTTATACATTTACATACAAGTCATGTATTCAATACATGCAGTTCTTCACTTGGTAAGTCTAGAAAAGCGATTCTAGCTCTCCTAGTAGGCCAGGTTCACGAATCGTACAGGAAACTTTGGTACCTCCGGGACGATAACTTTCATAATTGATTTCGTCTTTGTAGTCCACTATGTCAGAATGGCGTTGAATTAATTTGGTGTTATCGAATATGATTTATATTCTATCTGCCAAGGCATTTCCATCTCCTATCTAAATTATAGGAGATGGATATCCACAAATACTCAGATCATCTGTTAGCAACACACATTCTGAAAACTCAGAGAGATCATTGTGAAATCTTTTCCTTCTCACTTTCACTAAGCACATTTCTAAAATTTTCTAACCAGTTGAAAGGAACAGACCTAGAATGTGAAGGAATGCATGCGTGTTACCATAGAGACATCTTGACTGATTTCGATTAATTTCAACTTCAACTTTAGCCTTAAAGAGCATAGACTTCGGCTCCCACTTCGATGATAATGAGAGCGTTTCATCTAGTATTGGCAATTAATAAAAGGTGACTGACATTCTAGTAGGCTCATTCATTAGGATTCCGCAAGAGTATTTCCTTGGTCAGATGTATGACGCGTTGTAGTGGTGGTCTAATGCTGCGCAGCCTTTTGGGATTAAACATCAAATTACTTTGGGTCGTGGAAGCTTATTGCTAAACTTATCCAGCTAGACGATGACAGCACGCAGTAGAATATGACTTGCATGGGTAGAAATTGTGATATATATATATATATGCAGATGAAAGAAAAATTGCTACTCTGGATTTGACTCGAAATCTCATTGCTAACTTGCTAATCCATCTTAATTTGCTCTTCTATAGGACACCGTTTATCATCTTAGTTTAAACATGTAACATTCAATTTCTAGTAGTTAGATATGTTCAGATAATCTAGACATGGTGTCAATTTCACGCATGAAAGCTACTGTATCTTCTGCTTAGCCAGCAAAGTATCAGGAATTAATTATGTTGTTGACATGTTTCTGGTGTTCTTTCTTCAGTCTGAAGCGTGCTGGGCAAAGAGTTCAGTCGAAGGCAACATATGTCAAAGTCGTGTTATATTTCGTGTTATGGAGTTTTCTTGTCCACACAAAATACCACCATTTTAGTACTAACTGTGTATGGATTATGTAGGAGCTTGTAAAATGGGATGTGCTCGAAATGCAAGCGACTTATCACATGAACAATTCCAGTTTACCTTTTACACTTGGAGCTGCAGAACGGCATTTCTGACTACGATCCAATGCATTCGATTTGCGCGCTGTAAGTTACATCTGCAATCTCTGCGAGTTCTCAGTTTATGCTGTGACATGTTGACCTTACTGGTCAACCGCAGACCATTCCTCAGACTTATGTTTACTGGTGGGTAGTGAATGACAGTTGGTACTTCTGAAGATGAGATTACTATGGCACTCTACTCAGAGATTACTGAGCTTAGTCTTGACTGAAATTATCATTGAAAAATATGATTCTATCTGTTCGATCATGAAATTCGAATAGGAAACAAAATTACAAGTTTAATTCCTCAGGCTTCCAGATTTCGCAGCTCTTGTTTCGCGTAACACTGGCAAAATGAACCGATTGAGTCTTTCGATCCTAATCTTGCAGATAAATGCTATTAAGGAGACTATAGATCGAACTTTAAAAATACTTCGAACAAGAGCATTGATATACGCTTTAATTGTTGTCCGAAGTGTAACCTACGAGCACAAACAATCTGTCGAACTACACAAAAGTTGATATTTAAGATTTTTTAGTTAGACCGTAGAATCACAATCCCTGAGCATCTCAACTCAGTTAGCGACGTTTGTAGTGATAGTAGTCGAAGCGCTCAATGAAGCGCCCTTCGATTGTAGGCAGTTCACTGTCTCCCCTTCAGGAAAGCTTTTGACCTGAGAGAATAATACAATTATGGATAGTCTCTTTTCTCTTGGTTATTACAGTTTAAGATTTTTGCTAGATATTTTGCAACTTTGTATATTTCTCAATAAAAATACTATTTGTTGAACCACAATCAACTTCACACAAGTCAGTACTCCAAAAAATCTATAATGAAGCCGTTTTGGCAAGCGTCACGCACGTGATATATTAAAAATACGCAGCTAAAGTGTTAGAAAATTGCCGAGTAAGGCAGATATAAAACAGCTACTCAGTCCAAGCATTGTGCTTAAAAAAAAAATAGAGTTTTGTTGTCAAAATTGCTGAGATGCTAAAGAAGAACGGTAGGTCTTTTTTTTTTTCAAGGCAGAAAGAGTTCAAAGTTGCAATCAGGTTCAGGAGATATGTTGCATGTTTAGCCTAACTTTCAAAAATTGAGAAGATTATACACAATTGGAAGTCATGTATTGGCATGGCGTGAAGATAACATCTTTCTTCAGCCATGTGCTAAGTGAGATTAAAATCCAATAATTTTTCTGGTGAATATATATTTCCGTTAACAATACTATTTTGTGAGAGGCGATTGATTGAGAACACAAAGCCAAAGAGGATGAAACTGATTGAGATGACGCAGCGAGCATCCCTAAAATTCAATTGTATCCAGATAATTTTTGCTATCTCACGAAAGGAGAGGGTTGAATTAATTTAAGGTGGAGATTATGCCCAACAAACTTTACAATGAAAAGCAACTTATATTTTGATTGATCTTGTTTTTCCATTGAAAACAACGTAAGTCAATAACTGCAAGGATTGCATTTTTTTTACGCATATATCAAAATCTTTTTTAAGGCAATTGATTTAACGCAATATACATCTCACATACCCAAACATGAGGTCAAAAGGGATAACACTTATATTTATAAATATTTTCGATATATGATTGTAACCTCAATAGTGCCAAAAGTACAAGGTTATTCTAGATGTAGGTTTGTAATAACATGTCGAACATTCTCCAACGAGTGGCTCATCTCGGAGCCATAATGAGGATAAAGTTCAATTTCTTCTGCAAAAGCCCCGAAATTTTTTGGAATCTCGGATGCAAAGAGTGGGTGATGTTACGGCAGATTATGATTCAAAACCTTAAGAAAAATGTTCACCTCCCATGTCTCGTAGAGTTTAAGTTTAACTGCCTTAAATTTTTCGCTTTTCCTTAAAATTAACACGTCAAAATCCATGAATAGCTAAAATATCTACTGCTAGAAAGTTTTGCTGTCTGCAACGTCTTGTGATTGATAAAGATCAAGTTATTTGTGACTTAACTGAGAAAATTTTTTTCAAGAAAAGACTAAATTTTTTGATATCGATGTCTATGATTCCAATTGGAAAAGAAAGGAAAATAAAATTCTCTTTTTTGAAAAACTCAGTTATGTGTACGTGAAGACTGGTAAAACTATTACCAGATTTTTAGATAAATTAAATTTTAAGCAACACTGTTTCCTGATATAGCGGGCATTTGGTCTAGTGGTATGATTCTTGCTTTGGGTGCAAGAGGTCCCGAGTTCGATTCTCGGAATGCCCCCTTTTGGCCTTTGGAGTCTAATTGAGGACGGCGGAAGCTCCAATTTGTTTCTTCTCACCTTCCCCGACGGCATGAAAAACATGCTGAAAATATAAAGCTGGGGATTCTCCGTAGAAACCAAATCCAGGCTCTGTTAAGATGTACCCAATTCGATCAAGCTGGGACTACATTCTGTTGCTTGACTTTCATTTCTATTCTTTTGAACGCATTAGATACCGAGTATGATAACAATTCTTTCAAGCTAATTTTATTTTCGGGTGCACGGGCGTGTTCATGAGGACAATTCCTGGAAGAAACAGGCATTGCCGCCGCATTAGGAACATGTAATTCACTCTTTTCAGTAGAAGCTTGAACCGGATATGCTCGGTTGAACCCTTTTGATTGAAAGCAGGATTTGAGATGTAATATTCATTGCAAGTCTTTGGGTAGGTATTCCCATCGTTTTTGCTATTTAATTAATCAAATCTTTTATCTGAGGTCGAATTATTACCATCTCAAGTTTCATGAGTTGATAGTGTCCGCTTCATTTACAATCAAATGTAAAGAAATGATCTGGAAGAAAAATACATTCCTACAACTGAGCTGGATGTGTTGGAAGAAGAAACTGTAAGAGAGGAGTACACAATTAGTTGCTAGTGTCTTCGATGTAAACTTCATTTCGTCATTGATTTTTGCATAAGTTCTTACTCTCTCCATGATTATCATCCATGTTATTTTATTTTTGGATTAGTAACCACCTCCTCTCTTGGATTATCATTAGTAACTACCTCCTCTCTACTCCCCAATATGATATTTATACAAAGTTTATTATGATCAAATTTATAAATTATTTTTTTCATTAATTTCTTTTAGTTCATTTTAACTAAAATTGATTATTTTATTCTTTTTTAATGCAAAGTTTTTGTCTCAAATATTTAAGCTTTTCAAGTATTGAAGATATACAAATTTGATAATTTGTGAGTTTTCAAATAAATCAATGGTAGTATGCATTTGTTTGGAAAAATCATAGCTCCACCTTTGGGTATTAGTGACTTCAAACTTTCTTTTTCAGTATTTTTTATCCTCAAATATTTGAAGTGTAACTATCAAGATTCATAAAAATTTATTTGATGGATTCATAAATTGCTTTGAGCATAATACACAATTGTGTTATTGTGAGGCGTAAATATATGTATTGGTGGACAACAATGTTAGCTTGTATAATCTTTTATCAATATGTTATATCATCCAAAAAATAAGTTTGAATGAATCTTAATATTGATGCACCAGATTTGTTGTAAATTATTCACACACAAAAATTTGCAATAGATCTCTGTAGATTAATTTCAAAATATTATGTAAAAAAATTTGAAATCTTTTGAAAAGTATTTCACAAAATTTTATAACACATTTCTAATAAATAAATTTTTTTTCAAAATAATATCATCCAAGATAACAATTTAATTATGAACAAATCATATGAATTCATCATATGATTTGTAAAAAATTTATACTATTTAATTTTACCAAATATTTGATAAATTCTATTACAAATTTTTTTTAATTAAGAAAAATTGATAACTAATCAACAAATATCAATTTTTATTTAAAAAAATCTTTTACACATTTGAATAAACATAATTACAATTTTTTTGCAATCTAAAACAATTATTGACATACTTACAACAACAAAAACTATGCTCAAGAAAATTGGTTCATATTCACATAATACATCAAAATAAACATACATATTTTGGTCACATATCCTAGCTTTGTGTTATGAAAAGCTAAAAAAACATGTATACATAGTGACACTATATTTCTTATTAAACCTATTAGTAATCTCAAGTAATATAATCAAAATATATTATTCATAACTCTCCATCAATTTTTGTCTTGCATTGTGTATTTTTTTCATTAATATGATTATTTTGTAAATCAATCTCAAACAAAACCTTACCTATATTACTTTGTACACTAAAGCTAATTAAAAATAAACTGTAATACAAAAATGAAATAAGTTCATATATAAACATTGCAAAATTGCTAATGAACTCAATTTTTGTAAAACTTTCATAATAGCACAAAAATTTCTAAATCTCTTCCAAGTAATAAAAGTGGTTTATGCATCAATTAAATTGAGGATTTTATCAATAGTGACTAGATATTATTTTTTTTAAAAAAATAACAGTTCTGATAAATAACTATCTGATGTTGATGTGTTTCATCCTACTATTTGTCATTTAATTTTTTGCAAGATGTAATGCATTATCATTATTGAATAAAGATTGACAGCATCATTTTTTCTCTAAATTTTAATATTTTCAAATAAATAAATTTTTATTTTTTTTTTGTTGGCGTTACATATTCGACTTTAATTACATATTTGATTTTGCCTCTCCGTAAGGTAAAACTATAACTTATACAACCATCATCAAAAGTAGACACAATTATGGTCCTCTTTTTTATTACAGTATGTGACATTAGCAGTTGCATGATATCATGAAATTTCATACACTTAGATTTGGATGGATGAATCTTAGTTTTGAACAGAGTCTCATCTTTTTTGAATAGAAGACTTCTTCTTACTTGACATTTTTTCCGAGTCAAGCCTTATATCCATGAGATTTCATCCATTTAGAGTTGGATGGATAAATCTTAGTTGTGGAGCTTGAATTTCCATCTTCCAAGTAAACAGATTCTTCCTTGTCTTGGCATTGTTGCCAAATAAAGCCTTGTAAGTGAGTGTGTGAAGAAATCTTGTGTGAGGTGAAGATTGCATTTCTTGCAGTAAATTTTGAATTCTATTTCACTTATTTACATTTTTGAATTGATCTGTGATAACGACAGAGCTTTACTCATTGTGTACATTTGAAGAGAAAATTAAAGTCATCGTGAATGTTTGACTCTATTATTTCTCACTTGGCAAGAATGCCAAGACAAGTAGTATGATGATGAAGGAGGCTACGTACTTAAAAACCTCACGCTCCACAACTAAGATTCATCAATCCAGATCTAAATGGAAAACTATCCGTGAATAAATAGTCCTTTTATGTTATTGCAGCTTGTTCATCAATTACCATTGACAAACAACAATAAAATGTAGCAAATTCAGACTTAAACAACACACCATGACATGACACTCTTATCTATTAAACAACTAAAATCAATACCAATCCAAGGAATTTTATTCATTTAGTTTTATCCAAATAATCCATTTTATTAGGTTATTTTATCCAATATAACTTAATAAAAATGTTTCATTTTTTAATAAATCATTAAATAAATTATCTCAAACCTATAAAAAAATTAGTTTTGAAAAAAAAGAAAATTCTTCATTTTTTAGATATGACATACAACTCTTTTATTTTTAAAACTAAAGTAATATCATTTACATGCATAACATTAAATTATTTCGATAGTATCAATTGTACATAGAATTGAATATTTTTTTCAAATAATTTAAAATTATATTAAAATTGACCATGTTTAAAAATATATTTGACATGATTTAACATTCTTAAAAATCTTAAGAATATCTGTAATTAACATTGATTGAATATTTCTTCACATGTAATATTCTTCAATATTGAATTTTTTTTTGATTGATTGATTTTTTGCGAGAATGAACATACCATCCATCTAAAACCATCAAACTTGTGAGGTACAGAACATATTGGTGACGAAGTTGAGGTGACATATATGCAGCGGATACGGAACAAACTAGCAGGGAAACAGAGTGGAGGAGAAATGTCTACATGACCCAGGAAGAGATGCCGAGATGGGGACATTGCTCATTCTTATTATGGTCATGCACTGTCGCTCGCTCGCAACGTTATAAGTGAGGGAGGTTGTTTCAACTTAATGTACATAATCACGATCTGTTCTTTTTAACGCCTCGACAAAGTGCCTTTAGCTAGTTCGACCATGGCAGGGATTTCTACGTGTAATTCCCAATGAAGGATCTGGATCGTCCGCTCCTCGAGGGCCAATCTGCTCTATGTTATGGACGTCTTCGCTCTCAGAAGCAAACGAATGGACGGCTACTGTGAAGAATGAAGCGCTCATCAACCAACAGTTGCCTCGAAAGTTTTCAAGTTATGATCAACATGGAGAAACGCAATCTTCTCTGTAACCTCTGCTGGGTCTTCATCAATAATGGCGAGGACTGGACAGAAAAGTCAACGGGTACTGTTGGTTGTTCACTACTTGAAACTTATCCAGGACTTTGCCTCGGACTATTATCGACCTAGTGCTTGAGGTTTTAGCAGGCAGCCGACCTGTTCTTGTATTCTTCTTCGCCCTCTTCTACACACAGAATTCAATCGGCTGTAGAACTTCGAAGTAAGCAAGAAGAAGCAATCTTTATGTCTAACTTTAAGATTCTTGACTGTGAGCTGCCCGGGGCTCAAATGTTCAACTCTTGTACAGTATCGTTGAATATCTAAAAGTGAAACTAGAACCTACTGAGAACGACTCAAAAGGAGGAGGTCAAGAGAGTAAAACTAATGATCGATAAACAAGCTGTGCGTGCAATTACTGGTACAAAACGGGAAACTTAATTGACGAAATTGGTAGGTGAGCGAATAAAGATCAAGTATACAGAAAGATCCGCGCCACTACCCGGCATACATCACAAAGCTACAGGCGCCATATCCCCAGAAAAATCGACCGCGGTGAAGGCTGTCATTGTCATTCAACCATTTATTATTCTGCTGAGGACAATATTGACAAACTCGCAACGCTCTTCTCTGGGGCCTTAACTTGCACGCTTCCCGTCTGAAGCGATACATAAATGCGTATCTTTTCAAAGGATTCTGTAAGGGTCAGTGGTCGTTGCTACCCGAACTAAAGGCCTAGAAGAAAAAGAAGAAACTGAAGAACAATGTTCTCGACTTCAGAACGGGGAAATTCCGACAGAGAGATAACGCAGACTGAATCTCGCCTTCCCTCTCTTCATTCTTGTCGATAATTTATACAGCTTCGAAGGTGGAACCTGCTCTACTGACATTCACAATCGGATCACCGAACGAATGAAGCGCGAGGCAGCGGAGAGGCCGAATCTTCTCGGCTGCGACGAGATCAACACAAGCGACCGCGGGCTGGCCCATCCGTCGCTGCACGTCGGGGCACCCGAATGCCCCGACGTGCAGGAGAGGAAATCGCCATCGGGCCTGCCTGCTTCCATTATCCGACCCTCGCCCGCGAGCTCTCTTTCTCTTCTTCGTTCGCAGGCGAGCTTACTGAAAGCGATTCGAGTGTGGATCGGCAAACCTGACGTGCCGTGTAACAAAAAGTATTAGCCGCCTAGCCGCTAGCCGATAAATAATGTCACCACTATCCGAGAACGAAAACAAATCGTATAACCAAACCGAATTTACGTTTTCGTCTGATTATTTCCTTAGCATTGGCCGAAATTAAGCATTATTTATTTATTTCGACCGAATATTTCGGTAGATCGCATAGCCGATTGCATCGGCTAGCCGAAAGTTAGCCGGCTACGTGCCGTGAAGCAATAAAACGACTACAGTTACGCATTTGAGTTTCGCCTGTTTCACACGACGGTGACGGTGAGCCACGAACGGTGTAGGTATGTAAGGCCCCGGCCGTCAGCCCTGAATTATAGGGTTGGGGTGGCTTTAGTGAAAATTGTTGTGAGAGGTCACTCATCTCTGTGAGCTGGACGCAGGTTAACATTGGCCCGCTAGTCTTCCCGAGGAAAGTCGGCAACCGACCCACACGAGGAGGAACCTCATAGTCAGCTAGTGGAGGAGGAAATTTCTGATTGCATGTATTGGTCTGGAGGGATTAGGGATTTCGATTCGGCGAAAATACAAAGTTCATTCTGAGCGACGTTACTTTCTCGCAATTGTATTAGCAGTTGTTTACTGACGAGGAGGAGAAGTAAATGGATCACATGCTCTCCATACTCGCCGATTACTTCTTCCGCCGTCGATCACGCAAGTTAAATGCAATGTCTCTGCCCCCTGCGAATTCGGCCACTGCCGTTCCGAGGGTAAGCTAATCACAATAATGTATGCAAATTACAGTATAGCAGTTCTGGAACGTACATCAATGTTTGCGCTATTCCCAATTATTTCTTGAAACCTAAGAATCTCAGAGCTGCAGTATGTAAGATCTGTCCACGTTGTTTGATTGCTGATCTGCATCTGTTATATCAGTTAAGCGACTCTGTATACGAACTTCACAAGCCAGGAGTTGAATCACTGCTGGACGTTGTACTCTTTCATGGCTTACAATCGTCACACACCTCTGTAGCTCACTTATCAACATGGAGGTCACGCGGTTGGCAAAAGGAAGTATGGCCGATGACCTGGCTCCCGGAAGAGTTTCCTGGAGCTCGGATTCGGTCTGTCACTTACGATGCTTGTACCACAACATCAGCAGAGCGTGGAAGATTAGACCTCTACTGCACAGCCGAAAGTTTGATCCAAGATCTTATATTTGCAAAGTTGGGGCAGGATCCTTGGCGTCCAGTTATACTTGTCGGTCATGGTTACGGAGGCTTGGTGATAAAACAAATGTGCCTCCGCGCGCGCTTCAGAGAAAGCTTGCACCTCTCAAACGAGGAACAAATGGCTGGATTTCTCAACTGCGTCAAAGGAATTTTCTTCTATGGAACTCCCCATCACGGAATGTCAAATTTCTTGAGTCCAAATGGAACACACCTGAAAGATGCTAGCCCTCTAGTGGACTATGTGAAGCTGCTTTGCGCAGAATCAGCTCGCCTTCATCAAGATTTTGATGTTTTACGGCGGTCCTACAAGTGGAGCATTGCTGGAGTCGGAGAATCAAAACCTACTATTACCGTGAGTGTGAGGCTGATTTGCGTTCACGATGTGACATGTTTGTTCTTAATTGTAATCGGCTTGATTTTAACCTGCTGAAACAGCAGCCCTCAATTCTGCATCCACATATCTTGGTTTGGAATCCAGTACTTTTATGAGATTGTTTGGATTCATTTACAAAAGATCTCGATGGGGTTCATGAACTTGGCTGAATTCCAGTTTTTGTTTGGAAATCCATCCACCATACAAGGATTTCAAATGACGAGTCTGACCAGTGGTTTGTTCCAACCTGTTAAGGAAGTATAGGAAGCGGGGTCTCAAAATGCTGTCGCAGTTAGCAGTAAGATGATAGTAGTCGAGGCTTCAGCTCGGTACGGCGACTTCACTGTGGTGGAGCGTGAGGATCATGTCTCTCTCTGCCAGCCCGAGAGCAGGACTTCAATGACTTACATACGTTTGACAGCGTTCATTCAAAGTATTGATCTTCAGGTAAGCAATAAGGTTGCTTACCCAAAGATGTTCTCCGTCTTAGCAGG
Source organism: Marchantia polymorpha subsp. ruderalis (assembly GCA_037833965.1). Taxonomy (NCBI): domain Eukaryota; kingdom Viridiplantae; phylum Streptophyta; class Marchantiopsida; order Marchantiales; family Marchantiaceae; genus Marchantia; species Marchantia polymorpha. The sequence goes on from AP031357.1 coordinate 6,006,380, forward strand.
TTTTATTTTTCTTCAAGAGAAGCAAAGATTAGCCCTTGAGACCCTCTTTTAGATGTATGCGGGCCGAAAGAAGTTCATGAAACCAGAACGAGTTTATTAGAGTGGGCGTCCGTCGATAACTAGATCACTGCCGACAGAGTTTCAAACTGCGGCTTTCAAGCAAGAGGCCATTCTAGTTGGGTGAAATTCTTAGTGGCCTACAAAGCTAAACTGCGTTCGGCTACTGTGATATGATACAGGTGAAAAGGAAGAGACTTCTTGATAATTTCCTGAGGGTGCCAAAGATGGCAATGAGCATACATTCTCACCTCTTCGTAGAGGTTCAAAACATCCTACTCACATCTCCAATAGTAGGTCTTTGCGGCATGGGCGGTATAGGGAAAACAACTCTCGCGAAGCTGTTGTTTAACGAATTGTGTGCTGGATTTGAATACACTTGTTTCGTTTCTGGATGTAAACTGAAGGGAGATGACAAGGAAGTAGAGCGCGTAGTGTATTCGTTTATGCATCACAATGGCAAACAGGTTGCAGAAAGTGGGGAAAACAAGGAGTGGAAACGGACTGCTTTGAACCGGAAAACCCTTCTCCTCGTTCTGGATGATATTGACAATGATAGCCATGTTGAACTTCTCAAGGACATCTCTTGGATAAATAATTGAGCGAATAGTCGTTACATTATTACCTCTCGAGATAGAGATATTCTGAACAGGTTGGATGCATACGTATTTGATGTGAAACTCTTGAATCACAAGAGTTCCAAAGAGTTATTTTTGAGCCACGCATTTCCTTGTCCAATAGAACCAAATCCATCACTTACGGAATGGGTAGACAAAGTCGTCGCAAAATGTGATGGACTACCGTTAACCCTGGAGGAGATGGGCAAGGCTCTGCGCAGGGAAGTCAGAGAAAGCATATGGAGGCAGTTACTCGTCGCTCTGGATGAGGCAGACAACGTAGTCAAATTGGACCAACGGTTGTGGGCAAAATTCAGAGTGAGCTACGACCGTTTGGGTAGTCGGGAGAAAGAAATATTTCTTCTTGCTGCGTCTTTCTTCAACAATTCCACATGGACCCTGGGACAAGCTAAATCTTGTTGGCGTGTGGTCTATGGCTTTGAAGATCTCCTATGGCAGAAACTAGTAGATATGTCTATCGTCTACGATGTCGGCGAAGAAGAAATTATACAAATGCAGGAGCAATTGAGATCTCTGGGAACTAAACTAGCTTCGGAAAGCGGAACATGTGGCAAATGTAGAACTTGGACAAAGAAAAATGTGCCCTCGAGGTTTAATTCCTCAAATTACAATGAAAGGATGGCAGAAGAACAGTTCTATTCAAGTGATTCACTTCATCGCTCATCAAGCACTGGTATGAAAACGCATATTGAGGTATGAGATTATATTCAAAAACTCTCAAAGTTCCGTCTTTACACTAGAGTTATTGGAAACGTCGGATATATATTTATGTAGATCATTCATTGAGGCACATCATTGTTTAGTCAGTTTTGTTTTGCTAATTTTTTCTCTTGATTTCTTGTACGCGTTCGTTTCAAAAATTCACTGCCCTTCCTATCAGTCAACGTATTGGATTTGCGAGTCCATTAAACTCTCTTCAGGGATCCAACGACTTTCCTATCATTATGTCATTCATTGAGGCACATCATTGTTTAGTCAGTTTTGTTTTGCTAATTTTTTCTCTTGATTTCTTGTACGCGTTCGTTTCAAAAATTCACTGCCCTTCCTATCAGTCAACGTATTGGATTTGTGAGTCCATTAAACTCTCTTCAGGGATCCAACGACTTTCCTATCATTATGTCATTGAAAGCCCTCTTGCTGTTTCCAACTTCTCAAGCCATTCATCAAGTACTGTAATCGCCACACATCACTACTGGTTTTGCCCATCCTGACCTAGCTCTTATAAAACCTTCTCATGACACATTGAGCCCTTGCAACTTCCCCGTCCTTCACCTCAAGTCTGGCGCGGTGAATCCTACGCCTTGACAATTAGGCGAAGGTGCACACACCTCTCCTACACACAACTTTTTTACAACTGGTTTACGTGAGGAGGAAGTGAAGAACCTCTCACCCACACTTAGTCTGTTCACTATCTTATGCCTTGTTCAATTTTGCATATTCCAATCATATTCCACATTCAGATAGTTTACTTCCAGGAACTTCTCCTAGCTGGACTTTGAATAAACTAGCAGCGTCTTGTTGGCTTTCCGTCCACAAGCATCCTAGCCTACGAACAAATCGTCATATTCTTGGTTTCTGTTGAGCCTGTGATCTTCTACGGAAGCTTCTCCTCACTCAATTTGGGCTTTCTTGTGAAGGATGTAATCATATTACAACCTAAAGAATCGATGGCCCTGATCAAATGACATGCCACAAGTCTGCTGGATCAAGTTTACATCATATACTATATATGTGGCCTGGGATGTGAACTAGGCCCTGTGTGTTTTGGTGCAGGAGGTCATGGCGCTACGACTTGAAGACTCGATGTCCCTCACCTGGAGAGATATTTGCCAGATGAAGAAGCTGCGATATTTGGATTCCGAGAAGGAGTTGAGGTTGGATGAAAAAGGTGGCAAGCTTCCAACGAACTTGGTACTTCTTCGATGGCGTGGAGAAGTGAACAATCTTCATGACCTGATCGACAGAGGTTCTGCAAGGCATTTGGCTGTTCTGGACTTGAAAGCACCGCTCACATGTTTGCCAACAACCGTCTGCGAGTTCCGAAACCTTGAAGTTCTGAAATTACATGGCGGCCTCTTCCAAGGTCTTCCGGAAACGTTCGTACAACTTCCAAGTCTTCATCATCTGACATTTAGCTATTGTCGTAGACTTCGTTCACTCCCCGAAGCTTTCGGACGGCTCTCACTGCTGCGATTTTTGGAACTTCGATTTTGTCATAAACTTGAAGCATTGCCCAGCTCGACCGGCCAGCTCCCACGACTGCAAACTTTGATCATCGAGGGAATGAACAAACTTCAAAGGGTGCCTACGTACAAAATATTTACGAAACCTACTCGTGTATTGTGCACATGTGGCACAATACACATATGTAAGATCTGTCCACGTTGTTTGATTGCTGATCTGCATCTGTTATATCAGTTAAGCGACTCTGTATACGAACTTCACAAGCCAGGAGTTGAATCCATGCTCGACGACGACGACGACATACTCTTTCATGGCCTACAATCGTCACACACCTCTGTAGCTCACTTATCAACATGGAGGTCACGCGGTTTGCAGATGGAAGTATGGCCGAAGGCTTGCAGAAGGAAGTATGGCCTCTTCCAAGGTCTTCCCGAAACATTCGTACAACTTCCAAGTCTTCATCATCTGAAATTTAGCTATTGTCGTAGACTTCGTGACTTGATCGACAGAGGTTCTGCAAGGCATTTGGCTGCTCGAGACTTGAAAGCACCGCTCACATGTTTGCCAACAACCGTCAGTTTGTTCCGAGACCTTGAAGATCTGATATTACATGGCGGCCTCTTCCAAGGTTCTGCAATGCATTGGGCTGTTCTCGACTTGAAAGCATGGCTCACATGTTTGTTCCGAGACCTTGAAGATCTGAAATTACATGGCGGCTGTGAGCCAAACCTTCCCACCCTTCAGCGTTTGTAGTCCAGGTGGGGGTTCGAGCTCCCATAATCTAACTTCGCTGATCACAAGCCATGTACTCACAGTGTATCCAAGACAACAAGATCATGAACACTTGCTCTTTCACAGACAAATTATCCAGAACTGAAAATAATAACTTGCTTTCTGCGATTTTCACAAGAGCATCAGACAAGCTCTTTGTTACATAAAGATTTAACCCAACTCTGGGTGACTTCCTCAACACTACAGCCGCTGTGGGCTTTCCTAGATCCCAGTTCCACTCCCAATTCCTACTCAGATTTCAGTGTCGATTTCTCAGCTTTCACCTTCAGACCCCACCAGATTCCTCTCTTGGATTCAACTCTCCCTTTGCAGTTTCCCATTCAGATCCCGACTGTCAGAGTTCAGTCTCAGATTTCACTTCACTCTCAGCTCCCATTCTCAGATCTTCCACTATGATTTCAGCTCCCACTCACAGATTTTACACTTCAATCTCAGATTCCACTTCAACTTCACTCTCAGATACGACTCTTCACCCACGAGAGTCTGCTTTCTCCTACTTCAAACTCTCCACACTCCCCTCCTAATTCTCACCACTTCCCTGCGAAAAATCACTCACACCCACACTCTATTCCACGACCGATCCCACCTCCGTCTCCACACCCTGGTACACCACAAGCTCTCAGTTACCAGGCCGAACTCCCCACTTCGAAGTCCAAGGCCGAGACACCCACAGCCCGCCTAAAATGCAACACTCGCAATGATGGGTAGCTGCCTACTCCCCTTGCGCGACTACTACATGCACCGTCGTCTTGCCTTCCCCACTTGACTTCACGCCGCCGCCGCTGCCACACCTGCACATTCTACATTCCTGACCACCCAATCTCCGCCGGAGGGAATCTTCTTCCGCGCACCGCCGAAGGCATCCACCCGCCGAAGACGCACGACCACACCTTTGTTTATCCATAACAGTCACTCCCGACACCCGTAACTCACAGATCCTAGCTCCGTTTCACAAGTTTGTGGGCTCGTTGGAACGACCAGGTCGAGCTCTTTCCAATGAGACCCTAACTGGGTCAAACCGTTATGAATTGAGAAAGTTATGTCTGTTTTACCCTTCGCCGAAGGCCTGTTACCTGTTATCACCGAAGGCGCCGGCACGATGTTCGCCGGTTTGATGTCTTCCGGTTCGATGTCTTCCGGTTCGATGTCTTCCGACCCTATCCGCCGCTTTCGACGCTCATAACTCAGTGACGCCTTATCCGTTTTAAGAGTTCTTGGTCTCGTTGGAACGAGCGTCGCAAGCTCTTTTCAACAAGACCCTGATCAAATCAAACCGTTAACAAATAAAAAAGATATGCCGAGTTTACTGGTTCGCCGATGGCCCTTGCACGATGTTCACCGGCTCGGAGTTCGCCGACCCCGAGTTCGCCGAAGGCCTGCTCGCAGTTGTCGCGAAGTCGTCCGAAGCCGGAGATGTTCGCAGCCGGAGACGTCCGGAGCCGAAGACGTTCGCAGCCGGAGACGTCCGGAGCCGAAGACGTTCGTAGCCGGACTTGCCTCAACCCTTCCCATCAGTAACTTCCGACACTCACAACTCAGTGACTCCTCATCCGTTTGAAGAGTTCTTGGTCTCGTTGGAATGAGCGTTGCGAGCTCTTTCCAAGGAAACACTAAATGAGTCAAGGCGTCACACATTGAAAACGTTATGAGGGTTTCACTGTTTCGCCGAAGGCCTTTCCCCGAAGGAACTTCACCGAAGGCTCTTCGCCGGAGACCCTGCCCTGAAAGCCCCGTTCCGGACCTTTGCCTACTAGCAATTACACCAACTCCTAATCTTACCAAAACTTCCAGAAAACTCCGAGCATAATTTTGCAAGAGCTTAAATCTAAAACTTTAACTCTCACAGGGTTAAAAAGACATGTGAGCACAGTTTTGTGCTCACAGCGGCCTCTTCCAAGGTTCTGCAAGGCATTTGGCTGTTCTGGACTTGAAAGCACGGCTCACATGTTTGTTCCGAGACCTTGAAGATCTGAAATTACATGGCTGCCTCTTCCAAGGTTCTGCAATGGATTGGGCTGTTCTGGACTTGAAAGCACGGCTCACATGTTTGTTCCGAGACCTTGAAGATCTAATAATACATGGTGGCTGTAATAATCCACCAAAGGCTAAAACTGCAGTATGGTGGTAAAAAGATCGAACCCACAGGGACAGAGGCAACACACAGAGTAAAAGTGTCACGTTTTAACAGACTTTTGTAGAGTTTGAATTCTAGGCGACTGTCACTCCCAGAAATACTGCAGTGCTCGACTCGGAGGCTCGACTCGGAGGAGTATCTCGACTCGGAGGATGCTCGGAGGATGCACGGTACAGCGTGGTCACTCAACACACACACACACACCTGAAACTGGCAAAAAGCACAACTCGGAGGTCGGTCAGGACCTCCGCTGTGGTACCCCACTTTTGGCAATTTTGAGGAAATTAAAACATTTTTGGAAAACTGTACCCTGGCAGCATTGTAAATAGCCTTCGGTACATCAAAACAGAGTGAATCCGGAAGATCGCGGGGATTCTCAAGGGATCTTGTAGAATTTGGGATTTGGGGTGCAGTAGTAAGGTCAGGCACCACCCTCCCTGCGAGCTCCGCAGTTAGGATCTCTACGGCGCAAGGCGCAAAACCCGCCTTCGGAGGTTGCGTCCGCGGCTGTAGGGAAACCCTCGTAATTAGGTAACCCTCGGGCGCCTTGACCAAGTTCGGATCCCGTTGGAAAGAGCTCGACGCGCTGATTCCAACGAGCCCAAGAACGCTTGGAACGGACGAGGACTTAGGGAGTTATCGCTACTGGAAGAAACGGAGGCGGTCGCCTGCGGCGGAAGGAGTTCGCCACCGGCGCGAATTCCGCCTGCGCGGAAGGGGGATTCAAGTTTTGTCCTATGCGCGGACGAAGGCGTTCGCCTGTGCACAGGCGAAGTAGGGTTAGGGAAGGCGCGAAGTCCGCCTACGCACAGGCGTTCGCCTGTGCACAGGCACTTCGGCGTCGGCGGGAGATCCGCCTTGGGCCCTAGAAATGCGCCTTGTGAGGTAGAAAGTGTACGGCGCCTTCCGCGCCAGCGCAGCGCAGCGTACGTCGGAAGAGCCGCCAGAGTAATCCAATAGGTACGGACCATGCGGACGGCACGGGTGGATGCGCTCTTGGACGGACGGAGTTGCGGCGGCGGAAGCGCCGACGGAGAGACAAGGAACGGACAGACTGGACGGAGACGGTTGACCACGGTCAACGCCTTCCGCGCCAGCGCAGCGCCGCGGACGGAATTCGCCTGCGCACAGGCGAACGCCTGTGCACAGGAGGATGTTCAAGTTCCGCGCCGGCGGAGAATCCGCCGAGGCCCCTGCCTGCGCACAGGCAGGAGTTGAATTTTTGTCCGACATGCGGACGCACGCGTCAAGGCAGAAGGAGATTGGCCGAGGGGCGGTACGAACAAGTGTACCGCGCAAGGCGGAAAACTCGCCTTCGGCGCTACGCCCCCATGTCCGGAGGGTGACACGCTCGCGGAGTTCAAATCCGCCAATTCGAGCGTGAGAGTTTAATCGACGACGGCGGAGCGTGAAGCCGCGCGTGAGAGCGAAGACCGTTCCAGCGTACCGCCGGCGCGGCCATCAAGTGAGACGTTCTTCACGACCAAGAGACGACCATGACCTTCGACCGGGCGGCGGAGAGCGTCCCATTCTTGAATTCGCGATTCCAATCTCTTGTGCGCGCTGCGCGCATCCATCTGCTGGCTGCGGACCATTCTCGTCGTCGTCGCACAGGAGATTTCTTGTTGATTGAGGGAGAAGTGAGTGCGCGTGATTTGGAATTGAGAGCGATTAGAGTTTGCCGAGAGAGAAGGAAACGCGGACAGTGCGGAAGTAGAATGAGCGGGCGAGCGAACCCCAGGAACGCAATGACGAGACCGAACAGATTGCGGATGGTGCCACTTCGCCTGCCGCAGAACGGGCTGCGCGCTTTCGAAGAGCGCTTAATAGCAAGAAAGCTCGATTTCTTGCTATGGGGATGGAATTACATCTGCGCGAATATGGTGCGCGAGTGGCTAGAGCCACAGGGACCACCCTCGCGCGGATTGCGTCCGCATGTTGACCGGTGGACAGTCCAAGATTGGGCGCATGCGTTGGGAAGATGTGCTGGCATGCCAGGGCATCTCCTTTTCGACAGCGAGAGCATCAAGGTGACCAAGCAAGAAGAAGCGCAATTTGTGGAGCTGTTCAAGACCGGGAGGTCTACCAAGAACGGGTACAGGACCCGTGATTACAAAGATCGATTTCGCCGGACTTTGTCCGCGGCGCTGATGCAATTACTGCAGCCGCACCGCGCCTGCTACATCACATTGTGGCAGGTCTCTTTTGTGGAGTGCGTCATCGAGGGAACTCCAATTCACTGGGCGAGCATCCTGCACAGAGTGATGCGACAGCACGCGTTTGAGGAGAAGGGGGGAACGCTAAACCATCTTTCTCCTTTCCTCATCAATTTTTATCGACAGCGGAATTGTTTGACAGCGGCGGAGCTTGAACATTTTCCGCCATTGTCCATCGACCATCCCGGGAAGTATGTGCGGGAGAACGAGGTCGACACTGATGCGGAGGAGTCACCGACTTCTACCCCATCAAGACGGAGAGACGAAGGGAGACACACCCCTGCAGCGCGAGTGCCGCGGAAGCGGCGATGGAGGGAAGAGGCCGAAGAGGAGCAACATCAAGAACTCTCTGTTCCCATTCGACCGCGGCCGCTGTGCGAGCCATACAGCCGGCCGAAGCAGAAGGCACGCAGACTGGTGTTGCCAGCTGACAGTGCAGACACGGCGACGATTGCGACGGAGATAGGAAGTGCGTCGCCAGAGAGACGAGAGGAAGCGCGGACGACCGCAGGAGCAGCGGGCCACGCTGCAACCTCGTCGGGAGAGAGGCCGCCTACGGGCCAAGGGCCTCCGGAGTTACCACGTGCGATGCGGACAGATGTTCCGTTTGCGCACAGGCAAACCTCCGCGGACGGACGAGCCTCCGCGGACCGGCGAACACAAGTGGACGTGGATCTACGCTTACGCGTGGGAAGGAGCAGTCCGCCTGTGCACAGGCGCTCGCCTGTGCACAGGTCACCTGTGCACAGAACACCTCCACACGTGCCGCCTGTGCACAGGCAAGAATCACCCCCGTTCCAACGTAGGAAGGGGAAGGAGCCGGCGGAAGAACCGCCTACGAGACACCGGCCCTCGGGGCCAGACCCTCCGGCGCACCACGCGCCGCAATTCGCGCCTTCGGCGCCAGGGCCTTCGAGCCGAGGGGATACGAGCAGAGAGCGTGCGGAGGCCGCACCATCGGCGGGAAGTACGCCGATAGATGCGCCTTCGGCGGTAGGGCCTATAGGCCAAGGAGCATCGGGCGTGCGGCCCCCGGCCATGTCGCCTTCGGCGATAGATGTCCGCGGCGCTACGCCTGCGACGGACAAGGCGCCGGCACATGCGCCTGCGCACGGGCCGGGCACAGCCCCCACGGACCGATCAAGGGAGCAGCAGACGGAGGAGCGGAGTGACTGTCCGCGGGATGAAATCTCGATGCGCGATGCGCAATCCAACCCCGCGCAGCCACCCTCCGCTCGATCGCCTTCGGCGACGGACGACGGCGACAGAGAGAATGCGGTGGGCAATCAACCAGCGAGCGACGGGGATGCCGCTCGGATACATTCGCCTTCCGCCTTAGACATTTTGGCGACGAGCAGCGAGGCTGCAGCCGTGCCTTCGCAGGCAGCACACGTCGAGGACGTGCAGCCCCACTCGGGGCAGTCGCCGACGCAATCAATGGCGACTGAAATTCTCCACTCGGATGATGAGGACGGAGGCTCCACGGAAGAAATGTCAGGAGCAGAAGACACCGAGGAGGAGGAGGAGGAAATTGTTGGAGCGCCGGCGGCGGCGCTCTCTGAGCAGGTGATTCCGTTGCTGCGGTACTTGGATCGCAAGGTCGATAAATACGCCGACCCACTCCAGCCGGGATCTTACATCGAGTTAGTGCGCAGGCGGACTCGCACTAAAGTCCACACCAGCAAGCTATTAGCTAGAGTGGACCAGGAGTTGAGGGACTTGAAGGAGAAGCATGAGTGCTTGTGGGGACAGTACAAGCTTAATCAGAAATTCTACAAGCACTCCGAGAAGATGAAGGATGAGAAACTGGGCGAGCTCACCAAGGAGCAGGTGAAGGTCAAGGAAGCACTCAACTCTGAGCAGGCCGAGAATCGGATTTTGTCAGAGGAGCTCGTGCGACAGACGCGGTTGTTGGAACAATGTCAGCTCGCACGGCAGGCGGATGAAGAATTAATCCGCAGTTTACAGTCAGAGTGTGGCGAATTGAGGGCGCAACGTGCTGAAGCCGAATCGCAATTAGTGACCATTGAAGAGGATCGCAGGAAGGAGGCGGATCGCACGAAGGTGGAGACGGCGAGGCGAGTCGCCCACTGTCTCAAGGGCTACGCCCACTGGGAAGTGAAGGCGCAGGAGAAACTCACACTGCGTGAGTTTGAATTGCGCGCAGCCGGGTTGTTGTCAGGCGACAGTAGGAGTCGGCGGAAGGTAGCGAAGAAGCTCGAGGCCTTTCTGTCGAAGGCACAGGATACCATGTCCGCCCTCGAGGGGGAGGTGTCCGCGGCGTTGCAGCGGTTGGGACTGCGTAGTCGAGCGGAAGAGTGGCAGGGTAGGGAGCTAGTGCGCGGCAGTCGGCCGCGCAGGAGACGTAGTACAGGTTCCGCGGAGTGTAGTGTAGCGTGGTTCCGTGCAGGCGTGTAGCGTAGTGCAGTGTAGTGCTAGGTAGGACTTAGAAGGTATAAAATAGTTCCAGGCGTTTTGCCTGGGGTTCTTTCCCATCCGAAGTATAGATCAGGAACCCATTTCCTTTGCGTGTTTGTGTCCTTGAGTTCTGTCACCACGCAGGAGGAGTTACAACTTAGCGTTCCGCATTTTGTAGCTGAAGGCCTTCGGCCGAATGTTCAGAGCTAGTACATTGGTTAGAGACTTGAGTAGTTCGGATCTGCACCTGCGGGTGACTGCCGATGCTCAGAGCCAGTGACTAGTTAGATACTTGAACAGTTTCGCCCCTACACCTTCGAGTGTTTCTTCCTGATTGTACTCCTTGGGATTTTTCCCCTGAATGCCAAAGTGAAGTTTTGCTACTTCGTGTAAGCCTTGGTTGTAAATTCAGGTTACGCTGCAGCAGGTGCCTTGAGGGTAACCCCTGTAGTATTTCTGGGAATGACAAGTGCCTGAGAATTCAAACTCCTCAATAGTCTGTTAAAACGTGACACTTTGTACCCTGTGTGTTCCTCTGTCCCTGTGGGTTCGACCTTTCTACCACTATATTGCAGTTTTAGCCTTTAGTGGGTTATTACATAAGAAGCCGACAACTTCTTTTTTTGGCGCCGCTGCCGGGGACAGTTGCGTCAACACCGGGGTTTTTACGAGCAGCCATGCTCGGTGAATGTCGACTGGGGCTGGCGGGAGCAACCTAAGTGCTAGAGCTGTCCGCAAGTTCCGACGAGATTCAGAGAAGGCCGTGGAAGAGACACGGCGTCAAACCAAGAAAACACCAAAAAGAGTACCTAAGCCTAGTTCGGCCGACATCCTTGGGGAACCTACCCCCGGCGACTCGGAACCAAACTTGGTGCTTACAGTTCTACTAGATATTCCTTGCACGGACCCGCCTAGTGAAGTAGAACCGACCGCCCGAGGACCGTCGACAGACACACTGATGGCGGACGGACAAGCCAATGTGCGGCTACCTCAGCCGATTACTAAACATTCCTACCCGAAGTACAAAGGGAGTGGGGATGACGACGATGCAGATTCATACATCAAGTTATTCGAGTCGGTGTCTATTGCCAATCGCGAGATCGCAGACGACGACCGACTAAGGATCTTTCCAAGCCTTCTGCGGAAGAAAGCGAGGAGTTGGTATAATCACGAGAGCATCGATCCGACTGGGTTGACAACATGGGCCCAGCTGAAGGAGAAGTTCCTTCGTCGCTTTCGCGAGCTCGGCTACGACAGCCGGGTTTTGACGAAGTTACGTAATTTGCAGCGAGAGAAGAAGGAGAGTCTGCGTGACTACACTGAGAGATTTATGGACCTCCTCGACAGAATACCGAAACAGGACCAGGGTCCCCTTTCTCGGTACAACAAGCTGTGGATTGGTACGTGACCGGTTTAACTCGGGAGATGGAGACTTTTTGCCGACGCAGCAAGTGCGACACTATTGAGGATGTGATTGCATCGGCAGAAGCCTTCGAAACTTCCACTCTCAACCGAAGAGGGAGAGAGAGACGGGAGTCGAAGGAGCGCAAACCGAAAGGAGGGCGAAGACGGCGTAGAGGTACAACTCCGTCATCGGAGGAATCGTCTTCGGACGAGAACCGTTCTTCATCCGAAGAAGAGGAAACCTCATCGTCGGAGGAGGAGAAGAAGAGGAAGAAGCATGGGTCAGCGAAGAAAAAGGGCATCCGACGAGTGACTACGGACAGAGCGCCGGGAGATATAGCTTCGAAGATGGAGACCCTTGTGAAGGACTTCGCCGATCTCAAGGTTCAAGTGGTAGGCGGGCATGATCGCCGAAAATCACCCGGGAGAGTGCGAGCGAACTTATGGTGTACTACGTGCGGGGCGGTGGGACATGCAAACACCGAGTGCCTTACCACCCGGCCGTCATATCCAGTCAACGCAGTAGAGTGGGCGCAACCGTACTATGGAGAGCACCCTCAGTACTATGGAGAGCACCCTCAGTACTATGGAGAGGCTAGCGAAGAGACAGCCTACGCCGTCCAGTCGGTGCCTACCCCTCCTGCGGTTTCAGCAATGCAAGTTCCACGATATATTCCGGTGGATCGGGCCACTACGGTACCTGTGAGGCGGAGAGCACCTCCAGGGACGTTTGACCCACCGCCACCGCGAGCTTGTTATAATTGCGGGGAAGTTGGGCACTTCTCACCGCAGTGTCCCCATCCAAAAAGGCGAAACGATTATGCTCCGACATGTAGCAATTGCAAGAAGGTCGGGCACACTGCGCCAGAGTGTGATCAGCCACCAGTCCCTCGGCCAGTGGTACGATTTGTGAACACTCCTGCCAAGGAGGACGTGCAAGTTAACCAGGTCGAAGTAGGTTCAGACGGGGATGGCGAAGACGAAGAATGGCCGGCTGAAGAGGTTATGTGCGCACGGGTCGAAACTCGTAGCTCCAAGAAATCCAAGGAGCAAGAGCGTGACACTCGCAAGCACGAACGGAGAACCGCCGACCGGACGGGAAAAGGAAAGGAGAAGACATCCAGCAAGTCCGACTCGCGACCTGCTCGGAAGTCTTTGACTACGCGGGAGGCACCAGCAGTGCGCCCCCAGGCAGCAGTCGAGGACGAGCCAGTGCGCCTACTGAAACGGGACTATGCTCCGGATATCCGCAACGAGGTAGCCAACCTGTTGCAGGAAGCGATCCGCACTCAAAAGGATCCACCGCGGCCAGACCTGACATCCTCCCTTGGGGCGAAGTTGGCAGCCACCGTGGAACCTCGCAGAGCGTCGCCGACCCCGGCGCCCCAACGCGCCCACTATGACTTGGTCGAAGATCTCGGGAGTCGAAAAGTGAACATTACGTTCAAGCAGCTCTTGGAGGACAATAAGACGTATCGGAGAATGTTGATGCTTTCGCTACGGTATCCGCGGAAGCCGCGCGCGTCCACATCCTCTCAAGTATATCAAGTGGAGAGCGAAGACCAAGGGCCACCCGAGATCGATGTGGAGATAGCAGGATGTTGTGTACGCAGAGTGCCAATCGACTCTGGATCAGGAGTCAACATAATGACGGAGGATACAGCGAGAGCCTTGGGGTTCAGTCAATACGAACCCTCGAAGCGTGTGTTGAGATTAGCGGATCAGACGCGGAGAATGCCTGCAGGTATGCTGCGCAATGTCAAGACAACCATCGGGGGTGCGGACTTTCGGTTGACGTATATCATCCTTCAACCGATGATGAAGCAGGGCTATGACGTTCTGCTCGGGCGACCATGGCTATATGGTGCACAAGTCAGATGTGACTGGCGAAGACATCGCCTTAAGTTTCCTCATCCTTCGGAACCGACCAAAACCATTACAGTGCCCTGGAATAGGGTCAGGCACGAAGGAGAGACCCCATCGACAAGTGCAGGTTACACATCGGGCGAGGACAGTGAGTCGACCGCGCGATCGGATTCCAGTGGTACCGAATCCGATTACTTCGTGGGATTCGTTGCCTGCTGTTCGGTGGAAGAAGAAGAAGAGACGGAAGCTATTCAGCCGGAAGACGAATAGCAATTAACTGTGGGACTGGGAAGGAGTGAGACGAGTCACACCGAGGGCATTGTCGACCCTAGTGACTGTCACGAAGTACAACTCAGTCCCGGCAAGTGCTTGAAGGTATCAAGCGCAGTGAGAGGAGACGAGCTAAGGAAAGTACAGGCGTTCCTTAGCCACTATGTCGACGTCTTCGCCTGGAAGATCGAGGACATGAAGGGGATACCTGCACGGTATGGGGAGCACCGTATCGATTTACTGGACGACTCAGTACCCATACGACAGCGCCAGTATCGCCTCAACCCAAAGTACTCCTTGCTAGTGAAAGAGGAGATAGATAAGTACTTGAGCGCTGGTATTATTTACCCTGTGCTCAGCAGTGAGTGGGTGTCGCCGATTGTTATCGTACCCAAGAAGTTGACGGGTAAGATACGAGTGTGTCAGGATTTCCGGAAGTTGAATGCGGCAACACGCAAGGATCATCACCCGTTACCATTCACGGATGCCATTCTAGACCATGTTGCCGGACATGAATGTTATAGCTTCCTGGATGGGTTCTCAGGTTACAATCAGGTGTCTATCCGTGAACAGGACAAGGATAAAACTACGTTCACAACCGACTGGGGAACTTACGCATACCACAAGATGCCCTTCGGTCTGTGCAACGCGCCTGCCACCTTTCAACGGATGATGACCAATATCTTTCAGGAACAACTGAGGAAGTTCCTGGAGATATTCATAGATGACTTCTGTGTCTTTGGGAAGCGGTCTGAACACCTAAGTCACTTGAAGCAGACCTTCGATAAATGTAGAGAGAGCAGTTTATCGCTGCATCCCGAGAAGTGCTTTTTCTTCATGACTAGTGGGATCTTGTTGGGTCATCGGGTCTCGGCAGAAGGCATTGCGGTGGACATCGAGAAGGTCAAGGTTATACTCGAGCTTGAGCCACCCACGAATCTAAGAGAGCTGCGAGCATTCCTGGGTCATGTGGGCTACTACCGAAGATTCATACACATGTATGCAATACTGGCGGCGGACCTGACCAAGTTGTTGAAGAAGGACGAGCCTTATGCTTGGGGTGCGAACCAGCAGACAGCATTTGAAGCTCTGAAAGCGAAACTCACGACTGCTCCCGTACTAAGGAGTCCAGACTGGAATCGACCATTCCATGTTTACGTTGACACTTCGGCATTCGCCATCGGTGTAGTACTGAGTCAAAAGGATGACAACAAAAAGGACTACCCGATCTACTTCGCGAGCCGACAGCTGTCTCTAGCAGAGCGGAAGTACACCACGACGGAGAGAGAAGCGTTGGGGATGGTGTACTCCTGTAAAAAGTTCCGTCACTACCTAATCTGTTACGAGTTTGTGTTCCATGTGGACCACTACGCATTGCAACACCTAGTTAAGAAAGCCGACCTATCCGGTCGAATCGCCAGGTGGGTGTTATTACTACAAGAGTTCACCTACACAGTCCAGACCAGGAAAGGGGTGCACCACGAAAATGCGGATTACTTGTCCCGATTATGGACACAGCCGACAGAGGAGGAATTGGTGGACGATTTTCCAGATGAAGAGTTATTTCAGTTGTCTGCAGGACATGAGTCCCGCTATGCCGACCTGTATCGATATCTGCTAACCCTCCAGTGCCCCGAGGGCATGGATTTGGAACAGCGAACTGTCTTTATTCATAAGGCAGGCCCGTATCAACTCCAGCAGGGGGTTTTGTTCAAGAAGATGGCGGATGAGCGCTTATGCAGATGCCTGGAGGAATCAGAAGTACCAAGAATAGTGAGTGCGATGCACACAGAGGAGGCGGGTGGACACTATGCCACCAGGAACACGGTCACAAAGATCCTAAATGCGGGGTATTGGTGGCCGACCATGTTTAAGGATGTTCTCGATTACATCCGCAAGTGCGACAGTTGCCAGAGGACGGGGAGACCGACGCCTACAACACGATGGCCCCTGACTCCCATCATGCCTCTAGCACCTTTCGAAAAGTGGGGTATTGACTTTGTAGGGCCGATACAACCAGTGACTAGAAGTACACGAAGGCGCTACATTCTGGTAGCAACGGACTACGCCACCAAAATGGTAGAGGCCAGAGCCACCAGAAGGGATGATGCTGCCACAGTGGCAGCATTCTTGTTCGAGTCAATCATCACACGCTATGGATGTCCCTTAGAACTAGTCAGCGACCGGGGCACGCATTTTCTTAATCAGATCATCGAAGACCTGACACGGTACTTCCACATCAAGCACCGGAAGACTACTCCATACAATCCTAAGGCAAATGGACTGACGGAGAAGTCCAATGGACTGCTGTGTAAAATACTACTCAAGGTCACGGTGAATCACGCTCACGACTGGGATACGAAGCTAGCAGCCGCTCTATGGGCGTATCGCACAGCTGAGAAGATCACGACCAAACAGACACCATACTTTCTGGTGTATGGGCAACACCCGATCCTCCCAATCGAATTTGAAGTACCCACACATCGAACGATGGATTTGCAGAGGATGGGCGCAGAGGAGAGTGAGCTCTACAGGTTACAGGAGGTCACGCTGCTGGATGAGAGGAGAAGAGACGCCGAAGATCGCACCAGGAAAATCCAGCTCCGCCGAAAGGAGAGGTACGATAAAAAGATCACACCGGTACTACTGCAGGCGGGTGATTTGGCATTGCTCTACGACAGCAGGCATGCCAGATTCCCAGGCAAACTGCACCTAAGGTGGATGGGACCTTACAGGGTTGTCGAAGTCTTCCCGAATGGGTCCATCCAACTTGCGGACCTGGCCGGCGATTTGTTAGGCACCCGAGTGAACGGGTGGCGGTTGAAGAAATACCACATGTGAGTGTTCGCGTGGGCGCTCACAATTGAGGAGGGGGGCATGTGGTACCCCACTTTTGGCAATTTTGAGGAAATTAAAACATTTTTGGAAAACTGTACCCTGGCAGCATTGTAAATAGCCTTCGGTACATCAAAACAGAGTGAATCCGGAAGATCGCGGGGATTCTCAAGGGATCTTGTAGAATTTGGGATTTGGGGTGCAGTAGTAAGGTCAGGCACCACCCTCCCTGCGAGCTCCGCAGTTAGGATCTCTACGGCGCAAGGCGCAAAACCCGCCTTCGGAGGTTGCGTCCGCGGCTGTAGTGAAACCCTCGTAATTAGGTAACCCTCGGGCGCCTTGACCAAGTTCGGATCCCGTTGGAAAGAGCTCGACGCGCTGATTCCAACGAGCCCAAGAACGCTTGGAACGGACGAGGACTTAGGGAGTTATCGCTACTGGAAGAAACGGAGGCGGTCGCCTGCGGCGGAAGGAGTTCGCCACCGGCGCGAATTCCGCCTGCGCGGAAGGGGGATTCAAGTTTTGTCCTATGCGCGGACGAAGGCGTTCGCCTGTGCACAGGCGAAGTAGGGTTAGGGAAGGCGCGAAGTCCGCCTACGCACAGGCGTTCGCCTGTGCACAGGCACTTCGGCGTCGGCGGGAGATCCGCCTTGGGCCCTAGAAATGCGCCTTGTGAGGTAGAAAGTGTACGGCGCCTTCCGCGCCAGCGCAGCGCAGCGTACGTCGGAAGAGCCGCCAGAGTAATCCAATAGGTACGGACCATGCGGACGGCACGGGTGGATGCGCTCTTGGACGGACGGAGTTGCGGCGGCGGAAGCGCCGACGGAGAGACAAGGAACGGACAGACTGGACGGAGACGGTTGACCACGGTCAACGCCTTCCGCGCCAGCGCAGCGCCGCGGACGGAATTCGCCTGCGCACAGGCGAACGCCTGTGCACAGGAGGATGTTCAAGTTCCGCGCCGGCGGAGAATCCGCCGAGGCCCCTGCCTGCGCACAGGCAGGAGTTGAATTTTTGTCCGACATGCGGACGCACGCGTCAAGGCAGAAGGAGATTGGCCGAGGGGCGGTACGAACAAGTGTACCGCGCAAGGCGGAAAACTCGCCTTCG
Organism: Marchantia polymorpha subsp. ruderalis; assembly: GCA_037833965.1. NCBI lineage: Eukaryota > Viridiplantae > Streptophyta > Marchantiopsida > Marchantiales > Marchantiaceae > Marchantia > Marchantia polymorpha. The sequence goes on from AP031357.1 coordinate 6,024,304, forward strand.
GCGCTACGCCCCCATGTCCGGAGGGTGACACGCTCGCGGAGTTCAAATCCGCCAATTCGAGCGTGAGAGTTTAATCGACGACGGCGGAGCGTGAAGCCGCGCGTGAGAGCGAAGACCGTTCCAGCGTACCGCCGGCGCGGCCATCAAGTGAGACGTTCTTCACGACCAAGAGACGACCATGACCTTCGACCGGGCGGCGGAGAGCGTCCCATTCTTGAATTCGCGATTCCAATCTCTTGTGCGCGCTGCGCGCATCCATCTGCTGGCTGCGGACCATTCTCGTCGTCGTCGCACAGGAGATTTCTTGTTGATTGAGGGAGAAGTGAGTGCGCGTGATTTGGAATTGAGAGCGATTAGAGTTTGCCGAGAGAGAAGGAAACGCGGACAGTGCGGAAGTAGAATGAGCGGGCGAGCGAACCCCAGGAACGCAATGACGAGACCGAACAGATTGCGGATGGTGCCACTTCGCCTGCCGCAGAACGGGCTGCGCGCTTTCGAAGAGCGCTTAATAGCAAGAAAGCTCGATTTCTTGCTATGGGGATGGAATTACATCTGCGCGAATATGGTGCGCGAGTGGCTAGAGCCACAGGGACCACCCTCGCGCGGATTGCGTCCGCATGTTGACCGGTGGACAGTCCAAGATTGGGCGCAGGCGTTGGGAAGATGTGCTGGCATGCCAGGGCATCTCCTTTTCGACAGCGAGAGCATCAAGGTGACCAAGCAAGAAGAAGCGCAATTTGTGGAGCTGTTCAAGACCGGGAGGTCTACCAAGAACGGGTACAGGACCCGTGATTACAAAGATCGATTTCGCCGGACTTTGTCCGCGGCGCTGATGCAATTACTGCAGCCGCACCGCGCCTGCTACATCACATTGTGGCAGGTCTCTTTTGTGGAGTGCGTCATCGAGGGAACTCCAATTCACTGGGCGAGCATCCTGCACAGAGTGATGCGACAGCACGCGTTTGAGGAGAAGGGGGGAACGCTAAACCATCTTTCTCCTTTCCTCATCAATTTTTATCGACAGCGGAATTGTTTGACAGCGGCGGAGCTTGAACATTTTCCGCCATTGTCCATCGACCATCCCGGGAAGTATGTGCGGGAGAACGAGGTCGACACTGATGCGGAGGAGTCACCGACTTCTACCCCATCAAGACGGAGAGACGAAGGGAGACACACCCCTGCAGCGCGAGTGCCGCGGAAGCGGCGATGGAGGGAAGAGGCCGAAGAGGAGCAACATCAAGAACTCTCTGTTCCCATTCGACCGCGGCCGCTGTGCGAGCCATACAGCCGGCCGAAGCAGAAGGCACGCAGACTGGTGTTGCCAGCTGACAGTGCAGACACGGCGACGATTGCGACGGAGATAGGAAGTGCGTCGCCAGAGAGACGAGAGGAAGCGCGGACGACCGCAGGAGCAGCGGGCCACGCTGCAACCTCGTCGGGAGAGAGGCCGCCTACGGGCCAAGGGCCTCCGGAGTTACCACGTGCGATGCGGACAGATGTTCCGTTTGCGCACAGGCAAACCTCCGCGGACGGACGAGCCTCCGCGGACCGGCGAACACAAGTGGACGTGGATCTACGCTTACGCGTGGGAAGGAGCAGTCCGCCTGTGCACAGGCGCTCGCCTGTGCACAGGTCACCTGTGCACAGAACACCTCCACACGTGCCGCCTGTGCACAGGCAAGAATCACCCCCGTTCCAACGTAGGAAGGGGAAGGAGCCGGCGGAAGAACCGCCTACGAGACACCGGCCCTCGGGGCCAGACCCTCCGGCGCACCACGCGCCGCAATTCGCGCCTTCGGCGCCAGGGCCTTCGAGCCGAGGGGATACGAGCAGAGAGCGTGCGGAGGCCGCACCATCGGCGGGAAGTACGCCGATAGATGCGCCTTCGGCGGTAGGGCCTATAGGCCAAGGAGCATCGGGCGTGCGGCCCCCGGCCATGTCGCCTTCGGCGATAGATGTCCGCGGCGCTACGCCTGCGACGGACAAGGCGCCGGCACATGCGCCTGCGCACGGGCCGGGCACAGCCCCCACGGACCGATCAAGGGAGCAGCAGACGGAGGAGCGGAGTGACTGTCCGCGGGATGAAATCTCGATGCGCGATGCGCAATCCAACCCCGCGCAGCCACCCTCCGCTCGATCGCCTTCGGCGACGGACGACGGCGACAGAGAGAATGCGGTGGGCAATCAACCAGCGAGCGACGGGGATGCCGCTCGGATACATTCGCCTTCCGCCTTAGACATTTTGGCGACGAGCAGCGAGGCTGCAGCCGTGCCTTCGCAGGCAGCACACGTCGAGGACGTGCAGCCCCACTCGGGGCAGTCGCCGACGCAATCAATGGCGACTGAAATTCTCCACTCGGATGATGAGGACGGAGGCTCCACGGAAGAAATGTCAGGAGCAGAAGACACCGAGGAGGAGGAGGAGGAAATTGTTGGAGCGCCGGCGGCGGCGCTCTCTGAGCAGGTGATTCCGTTGCTGCGGTACTTGGATCGCAAGGTCGATAAATACGCCGACCCACTCCAGCCGGGATCTTACATCGAGTTAGTGCGCAGGCGGACTCGCACTAAAGTCCACACCAGCAAGCTATTAGCTAGAGTGGACCAGGAGTTGAGGGACTTGAAGGAGAAGCATGAGTGCTTGTGGGGACAGTACAAGCTTAATCAGAAATTCTACAAGCACTCCGAGAAGATGAAGGATGAGAAACTGGGCGAGCTCACCAAGGAGCAGGTGAAGGTCAAGGAAGCACTCAACTCTGAGCAGGCCGAGAATCGGATTTTGTCAGAGGAGCTCGTGCGACAGACGCGGTTGTTGGAACAATGTCAGCTCGCACGGCAGGCGGATGAAGAATTAATCCGCAGTTTACAGTCAGAGTGTGGCGAATTGAGGGCGCAACGTGCTGAAGCCGAATCGCAATTAGTGACCATTGAAGAGGATCGCAGGAAGGAGGCGGATCGCACGAAGGTGGAGACGGCGAGGCGAGTCGCCCACTGTCTCAAGGGCTACGCCCACTGGGAAGTGAAGGCGCAGGAGAAACTCACACTGCGTGAGTTTGAATTGCGCGCAGCCGGGTTGTTGTCAGGCGACAGTAGGAGTCGGCGGAAGGTAGCGAAGAAGCTCGAGGCCTTTCTGTCGAAGGCACAGGATACCATGTCCGCCCTCGAGGGGGAGGTGTCCGCGGCGTTGCAGCGGTTGGGACTGCGTAGTCGAGCGGAAGAGTGGCAGGGTAGGGAGCTAGTGCGCGGCAGTCGGCCGCGCAGGAGACGTAGTACAGGTTCCGCGGAGTGTAGTGTAGCGTGGTTCCGTGCAGGCGTGTAGCGTAGTGCAGTGTAGTGCTAGGTAGGACTTAGAAGGTATAAAATAGTTCCAGGCGTTTTGCCTGGGGTTCTTTCCCATCCGAAGTATAGATCAGGAACCCATTTCCTTTGCGTGTTTGTGTCCTTGAGTTCTGTCACCACGCAGGAGGAGTTACAACTTAGCGTTCCGCATTTTGTAGCTGAAGGCCTTCGGCCGAATGTTCAGAGCTAGTACATTGGTTAGAGACTTGAGTAGTTCGGATCTGCACCTGCGGGTGACTGCCGATGCTCAGAGCCAGTGACTAGTTAGATACTTGAACAGTTTCGCCCCTACACCTTCGAGTGTTTCTTCCTGATTGTACTCCTTGGGATTTTTCCCCTGAATGCCAAAGTGAAGTTTTGCTACTTCGTGTAAGCCTTGGTTGTAAATTCAGGTTACGCTGCAGCAGGTGCCTTGAGGGTAACCCCTGTAGTATTTCTGGGAATGACAAGTGCCTGAGAATTCAAACTCGTCAATAGACTGTTGTTGTGTTACTGGAATGTTTCACAGTGAGTCCTTTAGTGCGGACCTGTGTTCTCTGCGCGTTTTGTGAGTTGAGAGTGTTGTTCACCGCGTAGGAGTGACTTCGATCCGAAGTAGGCAGTCCAAACCGGGTTTCCTACACTAGCAGCAAGCTAGTGGAAGTGTTGTAAAAGCCGGAGTTGGAAGTCACTGCCCGCAGCTTTGCCGAGTGTACTCTTGAGAGACTTTCCCCCTGAAATCTTGAAGTAGAGGTCCTAACGGATCTCTGGGTTGTGTTTCTGTAGTTTCAGGTGTGTGTGTGTGTGTGTGTTACGCTGCACTGTGCGACCTCCGAGTGCGCTCCGAGTGGACACTTGCAGTATTTCTGGGAGTGACAGTTGCCTGAGAATTCAAACTCCTCAATAGTCTGTTAAAACGTGACACTTTGTACCCTGTGTGTTCCTCTGTCCCTGTGGGTTCGACCTTTCTACCACTATATTGCAGTTTTAGCCTTTAGTGGGTTATTACATCCGCTTCGGATTTCAGGAGGAAAGTGTCTCAAAAGTTCACTCAGAGGTTCTGCAGGTAGTGCCTCCCACTCCGGCTTTTACTGCCCTTCCGCCAGGAAGTAGCGTAGGGTACCCGGACTGGACTTCCCACTTCGGAACGAAGCCTCTTCATATGCCGTGGACGTCACCCTCGACTATCACACCAAACGCAGGGAGTGCAGACCCGACTGAGAACTTACTGAAAGCACGATCCAGTAACACACACACAACCTGAATTACAAACCAAGGTTTACACGAAGTACTAAAACTTCACATTGGCATTCAGGGGAAACTTCCCGTAGGAGTACAATCAGGATATGTCATTCGAAGGAGTAAGGGGGAACTGTTCAAGTATCTAACTCGCAGCCGGCTCTGAGCATCAGAAATCACCCGCAGGTGCAGATCCACACTACTCAAGTCTCTAACCGGGTGCTAGCTCTGAACGTTCAGCCGAAGGCCTTCAACTACAACATACGGTAACTTCGCTATGCTGCAGCTTCTCTACGTGGTGGCAGGACCAAAATGCACAAACACGCCAAGAAAGTGAGTTCCTGATCTGCACTTCCGAAACTGGAAGAGTCCCAAGGCAAAACGCCTTGATCTACTTTATACCTTCAAAAGATCCTAACTAGCACTACGCTATCCTATCTACTACTCGCAGCATCTGCGCAAAACCAAACTACTCTACTGCACTCGGCTGATCCGGTGCTGCGCCTCCTGCGCGCCGGACTGCTCCACTTACTGTCTCTACCTTGCCAGTCTTCCGACCGGCTGCGTAACCCCAGGCGTCGGAGCGCTGTGGTGACTTCCGACTGCAAGTGCGCCATAGTGTCGCGCGCACCCGACAAGAAGGTTTCTAATTTTCTCGCCACTCGCCGCCGACTCCGACTGTCACCCTCCGTCAATGCCGCCGCCCGAAGCTCGAACTCCCTGAGTGTGATCCTCTCTTGAGCTGCCACCTCCCAATGGGCGTATCCTTTTAGACAACGAGTCACCTGTGTCGCCAACTCTCCTCGCGCCCTGCAGCTGCTCTCCACCTCTGCCAGCTGCATTTCTGCTTCCGCACGTTGTGCCCTCAAATCCGAGCACTCGGATTGCAAGTTGCGCAACAACTCCTCATCCTCCTTGCGGGCTCTTTGACTTTCTTCTAAGGCGCGCGTCTGGCGCGTAAGCTCGGCTGCTAGGACTTGGTTTTGTCTCCGCTCCTCCTGCAATTCCGACTCGATCTTTGCCCGTATTAGCTCGGCATCCGCTTGACTTTTCGTCGCCGCATCCTCCCTCTGCTGCTGCAAGGCTTGGTATAGCTTCTGTGTGACCGCCAGGTGTTGTCGGAGGGCGGTGTTCCTATCCACATATACTCCGCACCTAGAGGCCCACTTTGCCACCTTGCTCCTCGTCCTTCGCCTGATAGTCTCCACATAAGACTGCGGTTTTAAAGCACTTGCGTATTTGGATGTCTTGCGATCCAGATATCGCAGGAGTGGAACTATCTGTTCGCACAGCACCCCTGTTGGCGTTTTCTGTACCGAATCCGCTTCCTGTTCTTCCGAGCTCGTCTCATCCTCAGTCTCGAGGATTTCAGTCGCCACCGAATCCCTTGGCGACTCCCTGGAACTGTGACGCGCAGCAGCTTTCGCTGCGACTGCTGCTCCACTGCCTGCTAAAATATCCAGGGCAGTGGGAGATCCCACTACTTGAGCCCCTGTTCCGGCTCGATCTTCGGTTTCTGAAGGGGTCGACGCCGCAGTGACTTTTGTCACTCTTGCATCGCCCGCTTCTGCTGCCTGTCCTTCCGGCGCAATCTGCGCGGAAGGTGTTCTCGCTGAAGGTGCGTCCGCCGAAGGCGTCCGCACACTGGTCGTTGGCCCCATCCGTCTCGCAGTCGGCGAATCCGGCCGACTCTCTGTTGTCCGACTGGGAGTCGGATACACCCTGCGCGTCTTGACTCCACTTGGCCTGCTTGCTGGTGGCGTTTTCCCAGAAGTGCCTTCCGCCGAAGACGACCCTCTAAGGATTGTTGGCTCGTCAGCCAAACTCTCTTCTGCTTCCGGCCTGCTGTCCGATTCAACGCGCCGTTCAGTTGGCCTTCCTTCCGCTTGTCGGCCTTCAGTCATCCGACTCGCAGTCGGCCGACTGTCAGTCCGTCCATCTCCTCCCGAAGGCCGTGGTGCCTTCTGTGCAGAGGTATCTGCCGTCTTCCCTAGAATCTGAGCGATTATCTCCTCCTGTGTGAGATTCCGCCGGGTCGGAGTTCGCCCGGTCTCCTCAGTACCAGTTGGCATTTTGCGTGCCCTCTGTTTTGGTCGACTGTGAGGCTCGGGGGTGGGCCGACCACGAGTCGGCGCAGCTGGCACTTCCGGCTGCCTGTCCTCAGGTCTCTCATCCCACTTCCGCTTTCGCGGAATGCGCTCACTTCGACGTTCTTCTGCTGCTGTTGCTGGAGCCGGAGCCGGAGGCGTGCTGGCAGGTTCCTCGTCCGGATCCGTGTCTACTTCGGCCTCCCTCGAATATCTACCTGGATAGTTCCGGGTCAGCTGCGGAAACCGTGTTTTCTCAGCATTTGTCAAACATCCCATCGCCCGATAAAACACGATTAAGTAAGGCGATAGATGATTGAGGGTTCCTCCCTTCTCTTCTTGCGCATGTTGGCGCGTCACCTTCCACAGGAGCCGTGCCCAATGCACAGGAGCTCCTGACAACACTAGCTCCACAAACTCTACCTGCCAACCATGCATGTAAGCGGTCTTGGTCGGCTGCAATATCTGCAGCAATGCAGTCGCGACATTTCTCCGCAATCGATCTTTGTAATCCCGTGTCCGGAAACCGTTCTTGGGATGTCTGGCAACTTTGAAGAGCTCATTGTAAGAGACTTCTTCCTCCTGGGACACCTTCACGCTATCGGCCTCGAAGAGGAGATCCCCTTCCTCGCCGGCACACCTGCCCAACACCTGCGCCCAGTTGCAAATGTCCCATCTCTCTGGGTGTGGGCGGAATCCGCGAGAGGGCTTGTGTCTCTCCTGCAGATACTCGCGCACCATCTCCGGACATGTCCAGTTCCACCCCCATAGGAGAAAATCGAGCTTCAGCCTCAGCAGCACATCTTGAAATGCGCGTAGACCGATCTGCGGCACCCTGAGTGGAGACACTCGCAGCTGGGGAACCTTCGACATTGCGTTGCCTGCACACACAAACGTTCTCCCTTTCGCTCGCTCTCTCACAATCGCCACTGCGCGTCGGCCGCTCAAGCACTGACTGCTCACTCTCTCTGCGCTCAAGCTCAAGATCGCTACTCGCAATTCTCTCCAAGGTCCGCCAAGATCCTTGCGCAACTCGTCTCCGCACTCTCTACTCTCACTGCAGGTCGCTCCGCCCTTGCGCGTAATCTTGGAAACTCGAAATCGCAAAATCAAGAATGAGAGAATGAGACTGGAGCGCAGTCTTTTCTTCTCCAATTTCAAGAACGTCCAACGTTCTTACTGGTTACAACGTACGCAGCCGGCTATACGGCTTAACGGTTCGCCCTTTGCATGCGCGAATTCACGTCTCCGCACTGCGCGCATTCGCATGCGTAAATGTTGAATTCTCCCGCCGCCGCCACCTTCCGGACTCGAGTCCGCTGCAGGGTATACGTCGGCCCTGTTGTCTTTTCCTAACCCGTCCCTCACCGGAGGCGTGTCGCCGCTGGTGCGTTCATTATCCGTCGGCGCCTTGCTGGAGGCGCACATCTAGTCGGAGCGAATTACGCCGGCGCGCAGTCGTACCGTTTATTTTGTCCTTTATGCCTCGTCCGTTGCTGCCGGCGCATATCCGCCAGCGCAACTCATGCCAGCGCATCCGGCCGTCAGCGCCACGTCGGAGGCGTACATCCGACCGGCGCTTTACTTCCATGAACAGCCGCCAAAGGCGCTTCCGACTCTGAGTTGGTTTCCTCCTATGAGCGCGTGATTCCGCCGAAGGCGCATCGCCGAGGGCGTACGGGAATCCTTTCCGGCTGTGAACCCTAGCGCGAACGGCGCATGTCCGGCTACGAGTTTTCCGACGCTCATAACTTCTCCGTCCCTGATCCATCTCCGACGCTCTTGGGCTCGTTAGAACGAGCGTCCCGAGCTCTTTCTAATGCGACTTCAACCAACTGGATCTACCGTGTATCCCGATCGTTATGAAGGTTTTCCCTTTCCGCGCTAACGGCGCTTCGCCGAAGGCGCACTCATGGTCGGACGCCTTTAGAGGTCCGGGCCCTTCCCCTGACGTCTTTAGCAAAACCTCCTCCTGAGGTGTCTGCGCCGGAAGCGTAGCTTCCTTATACGCTGGAGGCGCGTGAGTAGAGACACCTCAGAAAAGGAGCTTTTGCCGAAGGCGCCGAAGACATTGGCGTTGGTACATCCGACTACGTGATTCTTTGTGTCCTCGTGACGATCTCATCAATCCACTCTATTTAACGTACCCTTTTCTAACTACAAACACTGCTTCGGTACTAGTTTTCTAAAATTGTTTAAATTCTGCAAAAAAAACAAAAAGTGTGTTACCACAGCGGCCTCTTCCAAGGTCTTCCCGAAACGTTCGTATTACTTCCAAGTCTTCATCATCAATTTTATCATCTGAAAAATTGTCGTAGACTTCGTGACCTGATCGACAGAGGTTCTGCAAGGCATTTGGCTGCTCGAGACTTGAAAGCACCGCTCACATGTTTGCCAAAAACCGTCAGCGTGTTCCGAAACCTTGAAGATCTGAAATTACATGGCTGCCTCTTCCAAGGTCTTCCCGAAACGTTCGTACAACTTCCAAGTCTTCATCATCAATTTCATCATCTGAAAAATTGTCGTAGACTTCTTGACCTGATCGACAGAGGTTCTGCAAGGCATTTGGCTGCTCGAGACTTGAAAGCACCGCTCACATGGTTGCCAACAATAACCGTCAGCTCCAGCAGCTCCAGCAACAGCAGTCAGTTCCGAAACCTTGAACATCTGACACCCGAAGTGAACAGTCCTCATAACCTGATCGACAGTCTTCATGACTTGATGACTTCGTTCACTCCCCGAAGCTTTCGGACGTCTCTCACTGCTCGACACATCGAGCCCTTGCAACACATCGAGCCCTTGCAACGTCCCCGTCCTTCACTTCAAGTCTGGCGCGGCAAACCCTAAGCCTTGACAATTAGGCGAAGGTGCACACAACTCTCCAACACACAACTTTTTTACAACGAGGATGAAGTGAAGAAGCTCTGACCCACACTTGGTCGTTTCACTATCCTATGTCTCGTTCAATTTTCGCATATTCTAATTATATCCCAGATTCCAATAGTTTACTTCCAGTAACTTCTGCTAGCTGGACTTTGAATAAATGAGTAGCATCTTGTTGGCTCTCCGTCCACAAGCATCCCAGCCTACGAACAAATCTTCATATTCCTGGTTTCTGTTTAGACTGTGATCTCTTACGGAGGCTCCTCCTCAATCAATTTGGGCTTTCCTGTGAGGATGTAATTATATTACAACCTATAGACTCGATGGCCCTGATCAAATGACATGCCACAAGTCTGCTAGATCAAGTTTAGATCATATACTAAATCTGTGGCCTGGGATGTGAACTAGGCCCTGTTTGTTTTGGTGCAGGAGTACATGGCGCTACGACTTGAAGACTCCATGCACCTCACTTGAAGAGATATTTGCTTGATGAAGAAGCTGCAATATTTGGATTCCGAGAAGGAGTTGATGTTGGATGAAGAAGGTGGCAAGCTTCCAAAGAACTTGGTCCTTCCTCGATGGCCTGGAGAAGTGGACAGTATTCATGACCTGATCCTGCGAGCGATTTTGGTGTTCTGTATTTGAAAGCCCCGCTCACATGTTTGCCAACAACCGTCAGCGAGTTTCCGAAACCTTGATCTGCGAGCCATTTGGCTCACAGATCAAGTTTGCATTATTTTACATTATGTGATTTTTTGCTAGAATGAACATGACATACATCTAAAAACATTATACTTATGAGGTTCAAAAACTTATTTAAATTTTTTCATGTATACACATGTATCAATCACATTTTATGATAATACTAGTGATTTTATCTACTTATCAAATTGAGCATAATACTATCTTAGAGCTTGGATTTATTCAACTAGTGATTTATCCTATCAACAAATCCAATTTCTTGGAGTTTTTTTGAAAGCTATTTGATTGTTTTATGTAGATTATTCTATGTAAATATTATTATCTAAGAAAATGGAAGTAAATTAATCTATTTCATAGCTAGATTTCCGATAGTAGCTAATGAACATATCATTTAAATAACACCGTGTGATATTATGTTATTGTAATCAACATTTTTTTCTTGTGTGAAATATTTAATCAAAAATCTAGATTTGAAATTATTTTCTCTCTCATCTACATGATTGTGTTCTCATAAACACGATTTGTTATCAATCAAATTATTATTTTTTCATTTACATTCACGTCATTTTACCAATTATCATTTGCATCTTACTTCTTATACCAATATTATATTCAAGATTACTGACAGATTTTTGAATTTTTTAAGATATCAAATTATTTAATCACCAAGATCAATCATCATCATACTTAATCTCAATAACATCATAAACAAAAATGAGTAAATCAACACATAATTCGTAATTTGCAAAAAAATTACTGTTCCTATATGATTATTTCATATTGAATAAATCTTGTTTAGATTCATTGTTGTATGCAATATTTTGAACCTCAAAAACGATATTTTTTTAATCCAATTTCTCTATGTGACTCATCATCCAATCCATAATGATTGTTTTCCACTTAACAACAAATTATGCCAGGTAACATAACCTCATAAAGCTTCCACTCTTTCAATGAACTCTGCTTATTCAAATAAACATCCTCATGAAAATTTAACACACTATAATCTTATAAACAATAGAATCATCAAATGCTCTGGATATCCATTAAAAAGGTGAAGATTGAAGACATATCAACGTAATCTTATGCCTACATCCATTGGTGAAGAACATAGGAAAATCCTATAACTCATATGCCAACGGGAAAATTGAATTGTGTATGGTTTATGTGTATAACACATGAATGACTAGACACTGCATATTGTTTTATTTACAGACAGAGTATAACATAAAAACAATAATGTTTATGTATTGGTCAAACAAATGGATACATTATATATATATATAACCACATGCATAACCATAGAACAACAAGATATCGGATTTATCATAACCTTTGATTTGCACTGCACATGAAGCTAGTGAATGGCTATACACTAGCTTCCATTCTCCACGGACAGCTTTGTCTTTGAAGAAACTTTGTCCATGAGTTGCTTGATGGGTGCGGATCGATCAAGAAAGCACTGCTGTTAGGCTACTGAGCACAGCAAAGACCTTCTCCATCCAGTGACCTCTCCACAAATCTAAATTGACGTGATTCAAGCCGCAATTTACTGCACACTTGCATGGATTTCCTTCCTTGGAGCTTGGCCACACGCACCCAGGTTCCGAGGCTTCGTCGGCCTTCTTGGCTCCACAAATTCCTCAACGAGACAACTTGGTTCCTCTTTTCAGTTTGCACCACCGATCATTCTGCTGGAGCAGGATAATTGTTTTTCTTTTGATAATTTCTGTTATTTTCTTGCTGCCATTTCAAACGAATCCACTGTCCTCATGTCTCTCGGGATACACCATAGTCCACTCACGTTTGTAGTGATTTCTGTGAACAGGATTCCTGGTCATTGGAGATCCGTATATGCGCGTGGAAGATTATTAATTTTCTGATGAAAGAGACCTCACGCTTGAAAGCAAAATGACCCAACGATGCATGATAACTGGAACTCTTCCAAAATTTCGAAAGATGGATTCAAATGGATGGTCCAGCTCCACGACTCAGCTGGACGTAAGTGGCTCTAACCAAGTCTCTTCGTACCGCAGTCAATGATCGTCTCCATGGCTGTCACAACGAGGGATCGATCAACCTACTGGCCCAAGCATCGACTGGAACCTTGATATGAGATCTCGTTCCCTTGGGATTCGAATGTCGTCAAAGCGGTCACCTTCATTCTTTGTGTCATCGAGCCGAGAGTCTCAACGTCAATGGAAATTTGGCTAATCTTCCTTGCGCCTCGCTGGCTCTCTTCACACTCGATCTCGCTGATTTCAGATAACGCGCAGTCCACTTGCACCTCCACTTCGGCCCGCTACGTATACCAACATGCACCTGAGAGTTCATCGTGCAGCTTTATGCAATAATAGACTCAATTGGAACATGAATTCGAAGAATACGCAATGATGTTTTTTCCGTACTGTTCTTCTTCACTTCATCTCGTTGAAATCAAAACGTCGTGTACATTCAATTACAATTTGCACGAATAATTCCACTGACTGTATTCCAACTTCTCTCGCAACTGGTTCTGTGTATACAGATCTAAACCTCACTAGTATATATAATTCAAAATATATTCTTATTTCTTATTTATCCAAATTAATAATCATGATAAAAATTAACCTGAAAATGAGGGACAATGCATTTTACAAATGATAATTAAATAAATTTTAGCTGAAAATCATTAATAAATAAGCTAACATGAAACATTTTTATTTTAAAATAATTAAATGATAAGATTATTTGAAAGTTTATTATCGCGTGTCCCGGGCCAGATCTCGTCGTGGATTGAGAGGACAACTCGACAGGAGACTTGCGGGTGAGAAAAGCCTTCGCCATCTCTGACACGACAATTTCTCTTTCAACGAGGAAGATGCCACCGAGAATTCTGAAGAGAACGAACGAGATAGTCATTTGACCACACTAGCGAAAGCAACTACAAATAACACGCATAGACAGCAATCATCTACAATCGTTGCATACATGGATCTCCTCAAGTAGTTATTGATCTTTGGTGTAACACGAAAAATTTAATAGTACGGAAATATTAATAAAGACTTCAATGTTAATATGTTACGAACTATTGGAATCATTCCGAATAATTATTTTTTTATCTAAAAACATAAATTCGTATATAGATTCAAAAATTACAAGGACACCTATGTGCATTGTCAAGTAATTGAAACATACATTACATATTTAATTTCTCAAGAGACATGATTAAATAAAGTACACAAGCTCAAATTATATAAATCACCTCACGTAAATTCAAGTTAATGTGAACTTGAATGAATGTGAAATGGAAGTTCACATTAACGATTCATGACTAGATTTATTTATTTTTTCAAGAGACATGATTTAAGTAAAGTACACAAGTTCAAGTGATATAATTAAGCTCAAATAGATTTACGTTCACAATAATGATTCATGAGTAAACTCATTACAGTACTTATGACCACAGAACCTAATATCTTCAATTCCATCAAGATTATATTTACAAGACTATCATATTTATTTAAATATATTATTTCTTCACAACGAGTGTTTTCAAAAAATTAACTATAATTACGATAATACAGATAACTCAGTTAATAAATTGAATTTTCGATAAAGAAGAAATTCACAAACCTCGAACTGATCTTTCTTAAACACGTGAGATGTAATTGTTCTATAATGAAGGTTCTACTACAGCTTCAATTTATTATCAACTGTATATTTACCCAACTTACGCATATAAATTCCTCCATTACAAATAAGTACATGAGGGTTTAGGTTTCGTTCAAGGGCATGGAGAAGTTCCGAAAATATAGAAGAAAATAAAGTGAACCAAAAAATAACATAAACATTTTCCATTTAGATGCTAGATTGAAGTATAAATCTCCGATTAAATTATCCATCCAAAAGTAATCACATTAATAGCACCATATGTATAGGGTTTGGATAATGGATAGATAAAATTCTGAGGGATGCTTGCGAACCAATTCTCGATCTGAAAATTCTGGTATAATCTTGGGGCGAGAAGATATATCTAGTCAACAGAAGATCGAGGTGAGTGAGTGAGTGAGTGAATGGTCGGTGTACGCGGGAACAATCTGATAAGGCGAGGAGGAACGAAGTAAGAATGATATTGTGACAAAGAACTTTAGGAGCAGATTTACAGAACGAAGATTCCATCGAGTGAGAATTCGGGAGAGAATTCTGTCCCCGATTCCATTCGATCTCTCTCTTCAAATGCGCCAAGCGGCGGAGGGTATGGAGACGAGGAAATCTTGTCCGAGATCATGATTGAGGGAGGGAAAGCAACAGAGACACAAACGAAGAACGGACGCATGCATGCAAGAGGTCGAAGACGGTTGCAGGAGCAACAGCAAAAGCGAAAGAAGACGAAACAAAACGCAGAGAATCATGCCACGGAAGGTACGAGGCAGGTCCCGGAACAACGAGGAACAATATTCGTCGACAACCGTGCCCATGGCGGTGCGACTGACACTCGGAGGCCACGAGAATCGATCTCTCGATCGATCGATCGAACGAACGAAGGAACGAACGAACGAATCAATCAATCGACCGATCGCGCTAGAGGAGACGACGACGACGACCGAGAGAGCTACCCGGCGCTCCTCGTCACTAAGGGCTCCTCAAAAATGAGGGAACGCGACCTCTGCCCGCAGCCCGACCCCCCCTCCTCACCCGGGCCCACATCCCGACCCCCTCCCCCCGCAACCAGACACCCTCCCCCGCAGCCCGACCTCCCGGTTACTAGTTATTAGTTGTGGAGACCCTCCCGCTTTAGCTCGCCCATCGGGCTCTTTCTCTCGCGGCCTCCCTTCCCCGCAGGGAACTTGTACTTCGTAGTTTTTTCCTGCCCCATGCCCCAATTCTCCTCCCCTCGCAAAGGGGAGGAGAAATGAAGTAGCATGTTTGGGGCTTCCATTCTTCTTCCCCCAAAAAACAACTAGGTCTTTTTCTTTCTAAAGCTTTAGTTTCTAAGGAAATTATCTCTCTTCAATTTTTATATTTAAGTAAATCTATTCATCTATCAACATGATGGAGAATCACAAGAGAAGGTTTTGAAAGATTTTATGAAAGATTTCACAAAAGCAAAATTATAAAGTGATAACAAGATAAATGAAAAAACTCAAATCATAAATTTTATTTCACAAAAATCTCATGGTCACAATTTTTGCAAAAAATAGAATTTCCTCCTCTGCAAAAAAGGAATCTGATAAGCTGATAATCCGAATCGTGCTCTTTTCCCCACATGAAGTTAGGTAACGTCTTGACGAAAGTCTTAAATATCGACGATTATATCCACTCTGGAGAAGACTCGCCCGTAATAATTAAGTTGGCAGCTACCTGAGGCGGAAAAAACACACTCAATACTCTCATTCTCTGAACTTACATGGCCAGACGAAGGACATAATTCTCAACACCATTGTTGGGCTCGATTGTTATTGCCAGCGTTTTTGATTAATCAGAAGTTTGATTTTTCCGATTTACTGCTTGAACGCAGCGCCTGCCTGCGTCTAATTTTTCCAACCAAATCTCCGAAATGGAAGACATGACATACCTCGCAATACATTTGTCGTTCGCAGTTCTCTTCAAACGTGGGACAGAATCAGAAGGGGCTGGACTATTTAATAAAATTTAATGTAATTTAGCGTGAAGGACTCGGTGACTGGCATTGGCAGTGGACAGTGGACGCAGACATTTTGCGAAGGGACGGGAAAGGGAAAGTGGAGTGATCGGGAGGCGGCCATCGCTAGTCGGGCTGGGGGAAGGGGGGATGGGGTCGGAGGCGGGGAGGTCGGGCTGCGGGCAGAAAGCCCGGGCGGGCAGAGGTCGCGTTCCCTCATTTTTTAGGAGCCCTTAGTGACGAGGCCCGGCGCTCCCGTCCACTGACGGCTGCCATGCAGTGGGATCACGGGAGGGACTGGAGCGGCGACCGCGTGAGACGCTCTGGAATCTATTAATAGAAGGAGCGGACATCTCGAGGAGGAGGTCCTGACGGATTGGGAAAGATCCGGCCGTCCATAGTGCGAGCGAGGAGACGGGAAATTCCGGCGTGGGCTCGGACGCTCCGCACTCCCGCACTCCCGCAACCATGCGGCCGTCGACGTTAACTTCGATGAGATTCCCCTGCTGACGGACTCACTGACGGACTGACAGAGTCTAGCTCACCTGCTACGACGGGAATCTCTTGTCCGCCCACCTCGTGGCCGGATGGATGCCCGAGCGGCTCGGTTGACGACGCTGTGCCACTGGGCTCCAGCTTCCGACACCGTGGCAGCTGGCTGCGGTTAACCCAGGGGGCCGCCGTGGTAACCCACGGGAGAGGGCACGGTGGGTGGAGCGGAACGGAGCGACAAAGTCTGACACGCGGGCGGGACTGTACGAGATGTCCGAGCTTGCGATCCGAAAGCGCACGTGCTCAATTGTCCACCCGGGCCGGGCGGCCCCACCGCTCTCGTCGCGGCCCGGCCCGTCCTCTGCAGGGGCGTGAGTGCGAAGATTCTGCTCAGTCGTGACTCGGACACGTCGTCCTGACTGCGCACTGTAACTCGCGCTCGCTCGTCCCCCTCGCAGTAGCTCTTTCGTCTTCTTCAGCGCGAGAGTCTATTTAGCTCGTGCCTTCTCTCCCTCTCTCATTCCGGCTACGGAAGTTCTCATCGGGACTTCCATAGCTTCGTTCACTCACACACTCATTCTTTCATTCAGTCAATCAATCAATCCATCATTCTCTCTCTCTCTCTCTCTCTTCTCCTCACTGGCACAGACTCAGAAATTAGTCAGTTGTGCTGCCAGTGCAGAGGCAGTCTCTAGATGCTGCAGCAATTCGAGCAGAATCGTAGACAGTGTGTGGCACAGACTCAGAAATCAGTCACTTGTGCTGCCAGTGCACAGGCAGTCGTTAGATGCTGCAGCATTTGGAGTAGAATCGTAGACAGTGTGTGGGTGGAACGGTCCAAGTAGTTAGACTCGATTCTCAGACTCAATTCTGTAGAAGAAATATTAGTAGTAGTAGAGGCAGAACAGAAAATGTAGGTGGTGGTGGTGTTGTTGTTGTTGATGGGATTCGGGTGGTTCGAGTTTTTAGTTGTTCTCGGACGTGCAGTGGCGGGGATTTCTGGGGTCTGACGCACGATTGGAATTGGGATTGCTTTTGCGGAAGCGGAGGGTGGTCGGTCGATGGCCGAGGTGAAGAGCATGGCGGCTTCGGCGTCGGGGGAGAGGAAGAGAAGCAAATTAGGCGGCGGCGGCGGCCGAAGAATCGGACCCGAGCTGCCGGACGTGTGCGAGACTCGGGCGGAGGTGGTGTTCGAGTGCGACAAGGCGATGCTGCAAGCGAAGAAGAAGAAGCCGACGCTCAGAGCGTCGCTGGGCAAGTCGCTGAAGAAATGGTGGAGCGCTTGGTGCAAGGACTTTCACAGCGACGAGAAAGTTCTGCGGCGGGAGGAGCATCAGAGGGGGCTCGAGGTGAACCGCATCGTCATGTCGTTCGGCCTCTGAACATTCTCCCTCCTCTTCTAGGCCCCAGATTCTCAGAAGCCATTTTCTGTCCAGCATTCTCCAGCACACTCGGACCCGCATTGTCCCACTTCTGAGCCTCGTGCTCTTTACGCTTCAGCTGTACGCTGGCACCGAGTGCTGGTGCAGCAGCAGCAGCAGCAGCAGCAGGAGGGAGGAAGGATTTGGGGCGCAGAAGGGAGCCAGGTCGCATTTGGGCTCCTTCCCCAAATTTCAGATAGAATTAACCAATTTGCCGAATTACAGTCTGTACAGGCGACAGGCGTACAGACTAGGGAGCTGCAGGGTGAGCAAGGTGAAGGAGAAGAGAAGATGGAATTCACCACACTCTGCTGCCTGCCAGTCCGTCCAGCAGCTGCTGGAGGAGCCCGTGAAGAAGCAGAAACATCGAGGAATCCATATCCTCGTAGTACCATAAACGCAGGTACCGCAAAATTTGCTTAGATTCTGACACGAAGTCTACCATTTGGAAATCTTAGAGTGTATGGTATGGGATGGCTCGAGGATTCGTTCTCGGCATGGAAGAACTGCACGACATAGTACTCCGGCCGGTTTATCCTAGGGACAATGTGTGACCGAGACACGAGGGATAAGCTCGATGTTTTCAGACAGATTGATAGATTAGTTCTTAGTTGTAGTAGAAGTAGTAAGAGTAGTAAGAGTAGTAAGAGTATTTTGGTCGGTCATTGGGGCAGAAACAATTCTTCTGCCATCCGACAATTCTTTCTTAGACACGCAGCAGAAAAGCTGGCTCTTTGCTCTTGGCTGTTTCCGGCCACAACGACACGTCGGTGTCCATGTTTTTGCAGCCGAGCAAGGGGTCGCAAAAAGAAGCAGATCGAAAGGATGAAACGTTTTGACAACTTGCCATCTCCATGGCGCCCAGACATTTCTGGCTATAACTTCATTCGCGCACTCCTTTCTATCGAGCCATCTTGTGCCGCAAAGTCTGTGCGTCCATTTCCTTCCTTCCTTCCTTCCTTCCATCCATCATCAACGATCCGACACACCTCCATCTCTTTCCTCCCTCATCCTGCGCTATCATGATCTGATTTTAGCACAATCAGAACTATAACATCGAGATAGCTGAGCTGGCTAGAAACATGCAAGTGGGTTGCTGGTCGAGAATAAGAAGCTCTTTGCAGTAATTATTCGATTACATTTACCACTGGCAGAATTCACGTCCCTGCTGAGCACCGGTAAGCTCCATACATTGTTAAGGAAACAAGGGAACACACCGAGCCTTGTGCTAGTGCACAGGGTCCATGAAGATTGAATTTCTCAAGAGACTAATTCATCGAGGTTAACAAAGTCGCTTGACATGATCATGAAACGGTGCGGCACTCGGCAGCACATGAAGAAACCGAACACCTTGATTGGAAGTAAGTTACAACATCTGCTGCTGCAGCTAGCTCGCATGCTCCACCAACCAGAAGCTACCGATTTCGACGAGTGCCGGTCACGTCTAGAACCTAAATTGGTCGTCGTGAAATTAAAAATAGACCACGAAAACATGAAACCATGTGAACACCTGGACGTCCATGCAAGTGCATCTCAGGAACGCGCTCTGACTCAGGTGCCCGCCCCGTTCTGTCTTTAACGCAGCACGAAGTGGGTCCCATCCTGGTTCCGCAGAAGGATGCGGACTCGATGCCGATTGCAGCTGGATGATAAGCTCAGTGGAAGATCCAGTTGCAGGTCCATGAGAACTACGCAAGGTCCAAACCTCGAACGACCAAATGGTCAAAGGCAGTTGCAGTTGCATGTCGATCAGCGAAATTATTGATTCTTCCTGTCTGCTCTTCGGGAATCGTCGTCTGAACTTATATTCCCCGGCCTGCGAGCATTCAATTGCCAGTCCCGAAAATAGCCACGGAATCTAGCTGCAGAAGGCAGACTAGGTCAATAGTGATCAGAAGCATATGTATTTGTGGCAACTTTGAGCAAGGCTGCACGGATTCATTTCGGCCCCATTCACACAACAGTCCACATCTGGTTGCATCCCTTCGAGTCTCGAAGCAAGCTCAGACAAGCCTGTCTCTCTTTTTGTTTGCATCTCTGAGCCTCGAGATAAAGCAACAGTTTTGTCCACCCCCATCGACTTACCCCATGAGCACCCACAGACTGACTGACTGACTGACTGACTGACTAACTGCAGATGCAATTTCCGCTTCCCCGTAACCAGCCGTACAAGACAGACCAGCTGCTGCTGCAGCACTCTCGGTGGCATATGCTACGCTGCCAACTTTGATGCTCTGAATCTGGTGACTTCCACATAGATCTGAATGGCGAATGTTTGGGACTCTGGTTCTGTAGGCTCACGTAACTGGTCGTCGGCCTACTTGTCAGACAAGGATTCGAACCAGACTTGCGCTGGAATTCATTCTGGCTAACCATCAGACGTCAACTGCTGGAATATTCACGAGAGGAAGTCCATGGGGACTGACTGGAATATTCATGAAGACAGGCAGTCCTCTGAGGGATCGATGGAATTCATCACCCACCCAGTAACAGAGAGAGAGAGAGAGAAAGAGAGAGAGAGTTCCGGAGGTCGTCTGCGTTGGTGTGAGTGTGTGTTGCTCAAGGCGACGAAAGTTGGGCCACGTTCTGCCACACTGTTCTGTTGCTGCTGCTCCTGCCTATGAGACAAGTTTCACGTATGCTGGATTTGGGCGACCATGTTTCAGGTCTTTCTGACTGTGGTTCTACCTGGCCAGCTGTAATCTGCAGGTACGTACGTTATCAGCCCAGTGCACTTCATGATCAGCGAGAGTCAGGGACATTGGATTTTGAGTGACGAGCGACTGCATTGGATGTGATTGAGTAAAATCAGAGCAGGAGAGCAAGACAGGATCATCTCCTGAGCAGTCGGCGAAGGTGGGGGGATGGGGGTGGAGGCTGCACAGATGGTACGATATAACTCAGTGTTCGACTCGATCTCCCCGGAGGATCCGATTTTGTGGCGCGCATCATCAGACTGTGCACGAGGTGTACGCAGAAAGGGCATTTGTTTCCGGTCCATGGCATTTCGAACGACACACGCTGCCATCGAAAAGACTTCTGAATATGTTTTCTCATAAATCTCTTGGAATCTGTTTGGGATCAGAATCCGTGCAAGTGTTTCTTCACGAGTCTTATTTTCAGGCTTTGGGATCAGAATCCTGGCAAGGATGCTGATCCTGGTTTCCACTCCAAACTTTATTCCGACAGGGGTGTCCGTATGTATTCATTCCCTGGAAATGCGAGACCATCCATCTCACTGGACCTGCGCTGATTCGTTCATGAGTGTGGGGTCTGATGGGAGAATCTGAAGCACACTCGATTACTCGGTGCGCAATTCAATCTGCACGCAATCGAAACTTCACAGAGTATCTTCCCATGCTGCAGCAGCAGCATGGAGAGAAGAAGCGTATCTGAGAGACTCGTTGCCATCCCTCTGCAGCTGCTGCCTCGTGACCCTTTCCTTTTCCACCGCCACTCGATGTGATGTGATGTGATGAGGAATCGACCAGCGCTGTGTCCTCCGCTCTTTCTGTTTGTAGCAGCAGAGCTGGTCTACGATGTGGACTCCTGGCGACCCACGGACCTGTTCCTCACACGACAAATGCAGTCGTGATGGGATCGGATTATTGCTGCTCCAGTGACACCCATTACAGCCCTCAGGTGCGGCATGGCATAGCTTCCAAAGCTCAGTCACCTTGATTGCTCGAGTGCTCAGAGGCAATTGCGGATCTACTAAGGTCGTGATGACGCCAGCTCATGGTCTCCTTTTGATTCGGACGTTTGACCTGTAACCATGGGCACATGGATAGAGCAGAATTAAAATGGATAGAGCCATGAATCATGAACAAAGAAGAAGCTTAAGGAATGTAGGTATATTGAGTGTTATAAGTTGTATATAAGTAAATATGTTCGGAGGTATATATGTTGTATATACGTACAATACACCAATCGATATTGAGTACAAAATATAAGAGATTATGATATAGCATAACCTGAAGATTTGATCATTTCAATAGTATCAGTTCCGTTTCTCTGTCAACAATGTAAGATCTGTCACTGGAGTAAAGTTTATAGAATATTCATACTTCATTATCCTCTTCACTTTATCTACATGCTATATTAGTCGAAATAATTGCAAGCATAATGATCTAAGATATCATGAATTCTGAAATTCTGAGTTCTATTGAATGAATTCTAAGTTCTGAAATTTTCATCTCAGAAGATAAAACTATATGCAGAAAAAAATTAATTCCTAACCTTTTTTTTTCATTTTGAAGACATATGATCTTGTTATGACAACAAGTTTGCGTGATATCTTTCTGCAGCCGAATATCATAGAATCAAATATTGTTGTTGGTTCTTTTGAAAGTGAGAATGTTAATGTATTGATTTATGAATGTTTGTCTGCTTGATGTGACAGCAAGTGAGTGCATTATAAAGCCCGAAATTTGTAAAAATTGATTTTTTTTTAATTGAGATAATAAATGACAAAATTAACCAGTCGTTTTACAATTCCTTCCTCTTCTCTCCTTGGTGTCACTGGGAATCTCCATAGTCACCACCACCATTCACTTCGTCTCCTCCTCGCCAAACCAAGCACACGTGTGTTAGCAAAAGGCTCCAAACAGTAAATTGAAATTTTACACAAGATTGAAAGGAAAGGAAATATTCAAAGTGTCCAACCTAGCCGAAGTCTCCACTTCAGTTTTGTTTAAGCCCTCAGCATCGCTTCGATTCTTGTACAGACATCCGCAGTTTTAGATTCCCAGAATGGTTGCGCTCAGAAAAGCGAAGAGGTTCGTAACCAAAAAAATGAGTTTTTACCCAAAAAAAGATCTTATGATATATTCGGAATTTAATCTGAGCTTACCTTAATCTCTTGATTTATGGATTAGTCGTAGCTGCATATATAATGATTATAATATCTTTTTACCTAAATTTATTAATTTATGTATTATTCATTTTGTATATATGAAATGGAAACCTGATTTTATCCTTCTTACAAGGCCAGGCTTCTAAGTTATATTCCTTAAAAGGTCGAGGACATTTACACTGTGACTAAAAACTTTTCAATTCCAAAGCTCAGCCAATAAGTTGAGGACATTTGCGCTTTGGCACTTCTATTATTGGCTAAAACTGTATTACTAACCACCAAGTATAGCGAAGCCAGTACGCCGTCAGTGGTGTTTATGAACAATTTAAGGATATTCCGAAGTGATTTTGCATGAGAGCCCTCTAACGCGTTGAACAGCTCACTAACAATAGATATGGTAATACGATTTATCTGGAGATGCGTTACTCGAGAATTAGAGAGAAGCTGCGATCGGTTGGATTCATTCGGGACAAACAGGGTGCATTACCTAAATCCCCGCCCCGGATTACAGAGCTTGAGGATATTCAAATAATCGAATTTTTTAAGCAGGAGGCCTAGGGTCTTCTTAACTTCTACCAATGTGTGGACAATCGATGGAAGCTTATCAAGATCGTGAATTGGATACTTAGATAATCTCTCTTACACGCACAAGTATAACACTACTGTGTCAAAAATAATTGGCGTATACTCCAAACCTCCGAATGTCTTCCTTGAAGCTGGGAACCCTGGCGAATACTCTATGCTCACTGGGTTTCACACCCCACTGGAGATAAACACTAGACGCAAAGAATTCCTCGTTTCGGGAAATGAAACCCCCGAAGGCTTGGAAAAACTCCTTGAAGATAAGCGTACCCTTCTCACCCAACCGAAATCGAAGTTCGATAAATGCTGTGTCGCTGATTGCCCTGAAACTTACATAAAGCTCCATCACATTCGGAAGCTGGTAAAAAGGTTCAAAGGCAACATCATCACCATCGACGTTAAGGGCAAACGCACCGGAAAATAGGATCTGGACAAGGTGCGTCTTTCAGCCCTATCCAGAAAACAAATCCCCCTCTGCCCCAAACATCACTCCAAACATCATGAAGGCATCATAACCTTGGAAAACATAGACAGCAAGCATTCGTATCATAAGACCTTATATGTGGGCGGAGAACAAGGGAAGTTCGTGAACATAAAAGACGTCACCAAACAACGTTTTCTGGAGAAGAAAAAGACTGGTTTTTTTACCCCCCCTTTTATCCCCGTCAGGAGATATTATTGCACGGCCTCGTTCTCAGTTTGGATACAAGTCTAGGCATGAAGATGACTTCTGCGGTCTTTGTAAGTGACCAACATATGAAAAGCTATTACCTCGTAGTTTTCTCTCACATAATTATCTGCATTTCTGTTCGTCCTCTTTATGCCACATGTCATTACTCTGCGAAAGCTGGGATATTTAGTAGTATTAAGATTTCTTTTCGGTTAAAAAATCCGTGTAGAAAAACCTTTTCCATAAGCTACATGAAACTTTCAATATAAATAAACGCAGAAAAGTGGATAGGGTTATTGGCATTCGATCCAAAAGTATGAAATTACTAATTCTCCTGGATACACAGTAACCCTTGTAAAGCTTGGCATTTCACATTTCCTCAGAATTGTGTTTTGTAACAACAAACTGGATTCTTCCCATGTCTTTCTATACTTATCGAATCTACATGTCAAAACAGATCACTCGGAGGTTACTGGTACTAACGAAGCGGGCACAGATCACATGGAAGAGACGAGACATCCCGGCGGTCATGGTAGTAGGACACAGGCAGTCTCGGAAGTTTTGTTTCTCTACCCTTATGGGGAAGGCGCAATGAGCAGGAGTCATAATGCTTTGTCCCTTACTCCTAGATAACAAAATTCATTCTACTTGATCAAATCAAAGACGAGTGTCCAAGATTCTTCTTTCTTCCAAGAATTTACGTGTCAACGTTGCTATGTTGGAAAAGGCATCTGTTCAACATGCCTTAAAAAATTTTTACGCACCGTAAGACACAATCGGAATGACGTTGGGCCCACTGCTCGGCAGAAAAATATCAATATTAAGATATCAATAAGAACATCCCTTCAGGTAGTCAGTAGCACGGAGAGAGTCCAGGAACGATAGTACAAATTTTTTGATGATATCCAATTAGGAATGAGATTGTCCAAACACATTTCTCCAAGAATTTACTTGATACGGTCAAGACACTTAAAGAAGCATCTGTTTGATACAAAATGCATGTAATTTGCCTTACTTCACCATAACTCCACTAGCTTCTAAAGAGTTTATGATTTAATTTTATTCAACTGTAAGTGACACGGCACAGTATCATCTTCTGACTTTTACAGAAAATCCACTTGCAGATCAAGCACTAAGCATCCCTGACTCACTCAATAGGTCAAAGTAATGAGACATATTTTTCAAAAATGAACAGAAAATGATTCTGTGGCTAACTAACTACTTTAATTACATTACATGAGAAACTCATGCATTACTTGAGACCCCTAAGAATATGTCTCAAGAAGCTACCGCATAGAGCACGGTTTTCCTTTCTCACTGGTAGCTACAAAACTCGCACGCGAGTCAGGGGAAAGAGCCAATCACTGCTTTCGGCGTACCTCTGTTCATGAATAGGCAGTAATGCCAGTGTCTGTTTACATGGATTGTCTGTCCCCAAAGCGACCTGTATCCATGACCATCAAGTAGGCAAAATTTGCAAAACCATTACAAAATAGAATCTGCTGTATTAAACAGCAGCAACTTAGATGCACAGAGCTTTGGGCTTCCCTCCTATCTGCAGAAAATAAGAGAAAAAATTTAGTACACCGAGTCACTGTTTGTAATGATAAGTAATGAAGCTTGACTTGATGAAAGCCTCAATATGAACACTAAGATGTGTCCAGTAACAAACACTTCCTCCAGATGTCCTACCAGCGTTTCATGAGTTTAGTCGGAAAGCTTGAAATAATTGTGTAAGGTGTGAAGTGAAGTTTAAGAACTCACCTGAAATGAACCTTCACAGAAAAGACATCTGTACACTGCCAGCACTCTCCAAGTAAATGCCCCGGAACACATTCTTATAATTGAAGAACTTACATTAGCTGATGCAGCATGTCATCAAAGGCATCGTCTCCGAAGTCACCTCCAGAACCTTCATCACTACTAAAGGTCCTTCTCGTCATACCATCTTCTCCTTCAGTAATCAGTTCTAAAATGTTACCTCCAAGACCATCATCACTACCGTCATCATCGCTAGTATCACCAAAGTCAACGTCGACATCATCGTCGACGTCATCATCGTCATCCGCACTACCGTCATCATCATCATCATTGCTGGCAAGGTCGATGTCTGAATCATCAACGTCACCATGTAAATCACCATCGTCATCTTCATCATCGTCATCGGCCTCACTGTCTTCATCTTCTGTCTCCCCTCCATCATCAGGGTCAGAGTCATCATCCGTCGGTCGTCGTCTCCCTACTTCATACAACCTGGCAAACGTGTCCATTTCTTCATTGCTGTCCATTGAGACGACAGCGATAAACGAATCCGTAGGCTCAGTTGCCAAATCAAGAACGCATCGATCAACAGGCGTAGTTGCGATGTCCGAATAGTCAACGGCGTCCATGGTCCGAAAAGCAGCGAAAAGTGGATGACGGACACGACGAGGATTGAGAGCTGCCATAATATCGTCGGAGTTTCGCCGTAGTGTGGCGTATATCACATCCCCTGTAGCATTGAATGTGATAGTGGTCTGGTCGAGCGACTGAACACTCCGTAACAATTTGAAAGAGCGCATGTCCCACACCTCAGAATTTATAATTATCTGCATTAGAACCAAAAACCAATAAGCAAAGTTTCGACAGTCACTTATGTCTGGCTGCAGTAGCGAGCATCCATACAAGACATCCCTCTTTATTTATAAAAGGATCCATCACGTACCATTTGCACTATAGAACAGGAAAAGCTTACCTCATTGCCAGCAGGATGGAAACCACCACCACCGTAGTCAGTGAACTGATCAAATCGATGGATTGCACGAGGGATACGATGATCCCAGAGGACCCCACTCCAGAGCACGAGAACGTCTGAAGGACTAAAGTGAACCATCGCTTGATTGTGACCACGTGCTGTTACCACTGGAGAGTTGTCAGAAAGTCTGTGCTCTAGCTTGCAGGTAGCAACATCGTATAACAGTACCTCTTTATGAGGGGATTCCAACCCAACAGCACCGAACCTACTGCCACTGTGATTGAAGCGAGCTGCTCGACAGATATCAAAGGTGTGAAGAGCACCATTACTCATCATGGAAGAATCCCAGAGTTTTACGTCGTACCCAGCTGAGGACAATAGAAGCTGTCCCGTATGTGACGCCAAACCTTCTACGCCGCCTCCTATCTCCCTTGGAGCAGACTGCAGGAGAGTAATGGGCGACGTGTGACAAGCATGCACCTCCAAAGGGTTACCAGAACTGGAATCGAAAAGGCGGATGTCTCCTTGATGACTCCCAGCAGCCAAACAAGAAGCCTGGCCTAAAAATGTGGTGGCAGTCAATAAGACGGCTTGGTCACGACATGTGCGCCAAGGTCTGAATCGACTGTAAACAAAGTGCCTGTCGTGACGACGACCATGCACACCTCCATAGGGAGCCCTCACTTCTCTGGAGGCTAGCCTTACTGTGGTATTCAAGGGTGCGTCCAAAGTTCTGCTTGGCTCAGGACACACATGAGGATGAAGTAACGAAAGCGGAGGTAGGGTGGTAATAGGTGCTGGACATTGTCGATGTTGATGTTTCAAATACTGCACAACCAAAGAGTCCAGACTGGTATGCTCGGCTGGACACGCTCTAGATTCAGTAGGCAATCCTGAAAGAGGAACCTGCATGGACATGGGTGTACCTTGATATCTTGCAATGAACGAAGGACAGGGTGATAAGGATACATCGCTGTTGCCAGCATTTTCGAAAAGAGAAGATCCACCCGTGTCGGTTTTGTCAAACTGCGAGGACAAACTAAGTACAGATTTGACTGCACCGTCATTTTGAACTGGGAAAGACGAACTGGGTACAGGTGGCAATCCGGTGTCCACCATCAAGGTACTCTTCAATCGAGAATTTGGCGGCGTGAATGGGGGTGCAGTAAATCCAGACTCAAATTGAGCTACTCTCTTGATAGGTGAAACTGGAAAGGTATCCTTGTCGCCGGCCTTGCGCTTCAGTGGAAGTATGGTTCGGGATGATGTTGGCGTCTTGAAGGGATTGTCTGAGTTGTCAAGACCGGTATTCTTGATAACTCCGGATCCATTCGGGGTTTCAAGAGGCAATCGAGAGTCTTTACCGTTAAGGCTCTTTTTCAGAGGCGCAGTGACTGGTGTCTTCGGACATCCCACCAAAGCCGGTGAGAATACTGGTACTTTCTTTCGTGCCGAACTCGCGGAACCACTAACTTCTTCCTCCTCTCTTACAGCTTTACCGGGCCCAGCAAGAAAACCTCCGGGTACACGGCCTCCGGGCCACTCATGGTCTTCCCAGTAACACTTGTTTGGAGGACATGAATATTGTATTGATGCAGAAGGTATAGTCGACGGTAAAGGTTTGATACGTGCTTCCTTTAACAAAGCTCCAGCAGCGGTGGGAAGCCCAGATGCTATGAGGTGCTCATGAATTAGCTGAAGCAACTCCCTGCACGACGTCGAAAGGCGCATTATAACTAACTGTATATTGAAGACCAAAGCGGGCCGAGATGTTCTAAGCCACACATCCAGCTTACTTACGAGTTGACGACAATCACTTTCAGGGTTCAAATTGAGGAAAAACAACAGACAGCAGCGGTACCTTGAATGGTAACTTATAGGAGTCGCAGCGGCTATAGCAGCTCTTTCGATTCGTCTCAGAGTGGGAGCTGCAGCTTCACTAGCCGCCATAGTACTTGCTCTTCCAGCGTTGGTCACGATCTACGAAAAAAATGCACGAAATTATCTCAATTACTAGATTATCGGTTGTCTATGTTTGATCTTAGATGAACTCAAGATTTGATGACAAAGTCACTCTAATGTCAAAAGTTTCACCTCAGGCACCAATCAACTACATTCAATATACAACGAAAAAGAAGAAGGTGTAATCAGTAGCATTTGTTTCTTAGACCCTGCGCATTGGCTGGGGCGCTACGCAGTGGCGCAAAAGAGGAAAATCTGACAAAACACTTACTGCAATCAGCTCCAAGGCTACTCGACCCAGTTCAGCTTGCCACCGACCTTGCTCACCATGACCACCACTACCTGCTTGACGTCCAGCCTGGGCTCCATCACGGAGGAGCTCAGAAAGAATTTTCCCCACCTGCTCAACATGCGGAGCATGGGACTGTCAGAAAAATACTTCAAAATTCAAAAGACGTGAAAACTACAGTGTCCAAGAAGATGACTAGAGTTGTAATCAAATCAAAACTGATGTAGGCTGTGATTACTGTTGGAGGCACAACAAAAAATTTCGAGTCATGCCCATCCTGCCTTTCAAGGTCAAAAGGCATGCACGTACTACAATACGTACATTTGTTGTATCAAAAAATGTACTTCTACGGAATAAAACAATCTTAGTTGTGAATCTTGAAATCCGACTGTTGTATCAGAAAATGTACTTCTATGGAAATAAAACACCCTTAGTGAGTTGATGTTGAAATCCGGCTGTTGTGATACGTTTCAATTTGTTCGTCCGTACGGGCATGCCTCATATGGAAGAATGCGAATGAAGCATGCCCGTGGGCATGCCCTTGGAGGTTGTGCCTCCAACCCTGGCTGGGACACAAACACATTCTAAAATAAGAAAAGTCCCAGAAGACGGCATACGAGGCTTACCTGAAGCTTCGTTAAAATGTGAGCGATAGCATTGTCACGGGCAAGGCCAAGGAGAACCCGGCAAGAAAGAGCTCGTATGCAATCAAGCGCTCCTGGAGGAAAAAGCTGACGGGGATAAAGGAGATGAAGGAGAACTTTGATTCCATTATTTGCACGGACAGCTTCACGAGCATAACGGTAGCCCTGTTCCATGTACGCTGCAAGACCAGAACCACCAGCACCTGGCCCCAAAGATATCCTGCGGTCTCCAACTACCCCCGCAGCTGAAGAGACAGGAGTAGATGGAGCAACATGCCCAGGGGCTGATACGGGCCCGTTGGAAGTACCTGCAGGTCGATCTCCCCCATTCTTGTCCGTTGCCAGTTCTACCTTTCCCGACCTGTCTGATCTGTCCCTACTATCAACATTTACTCCAGCAGTACCGCTTCCAGAAATACTACTCGTCGGGAGCGCGCTGACCGGAGTTGGTCCTTGAGCATGAGACGCATGAGCAGGACCCGGTGTACTACTTGGCAAATTCGGACGACTACATAGAGAAGGCGGTGGACAAACAAGGTTAACCAGTACTAAAAGGGCTGATTGTATCACCTGCACACGCAGCACAATATTCAAATGCTATACGATCTAAGCCTATCATCAAGAGAATAAGTAACACTGCATTCAAGTTAAGCAAGGTACGACAAAAGTTTACAGAGATCGAAGTTGAAACCAGAGAGCTTGTTGTGAGATAGTTAACAAAGTCATTTCTTGCTATATACGTCCTTATGAGGACAGGCAGTTAAGATATGTGAGTTCTCTGAATGCCCGAGCAGGAAACAATCTATATCTTCGAAACTTTTATAGAGTCAAAATGCCACAGCTTCGCAACACAACGGGCACCTCTGAGAGAAAGTATATACCTCTGGATCATAACCCAAACCCACACCACTTGCAGCATCCAGAATGACTGCCATACCCGTCCGCTCGTTACTCAACGTCGAACCAACGACAAGCTTTCGAGTAAATGGCATTAAAGTAACAATCTGCAATACTCCTAGCGCATGCTGTGAAATTTCGTGCAGATACCTCTCGTTTGGTGAAGCCTACAAACATACCAAAATCAAGGTAAGCATCTCGCGGTTTTTGGATGCTCAAACAAAAACGAATGAATAGGTGCATTCCTGCTTGGCTCAAAGTATATACCTGCGTCAGCTCTAGTAAAATAGTGTGACCACCGTAATTCATAAACTTCTCCAGTTGAGTCCAATGATATTTCACAAAAGAAGGGCCCAACTTCCTATCCCGCTGCAACTGCAAGATGATGGCATCCATGGCTTCATTGCTTAGATCGGCAGGCTTGTAAATGGCTCTGCCACTGGAATTATTTCGAGAGCCACCACGATGGCCTTTGAGAGGTCTTAACGAGTCTACCAAAACAAGAAGGTGAGCACGAAAGTACTGTCTTAAAGCGACACAAGAGTGGTAAGCAATTTGCTTTCCAGACGATGTCAAAACTTCCGCAGCTAATTGTCGATCATTTCTGGAGACAACAGCGGCTCCACCCCCACTAGAACCACCACCAGATCTCAAATGGGCAGCATTGCGCAGAAGATTGAGGAACTTTGAAAGACCATCTTGGGCCTCAAAAGCATCCAGTATTGCTCGGAAGACAAATGCAGAACCAAAGAACAGCGCTGCATTCCTACGTGCAGGGTCTTGAGGACACCCGAGTAAATGAAGGCCGAGAGCAACAATTTCCTGAACAACGGATGGTGGTAGTGTGCAAACGCGTTCCATAACGCCCTGTGGTAGAGTAAGAAACGCAACAAAGATCAGGAAACAGCTTCTGAAGAAATCATACCCGCAAACACAATTACGAATGATAGAATTTAAGCAGAGCATGCCCCTAGAACAGCTAACATACTTGACATACATCTGATTACACGAAGTAGTTTAAGAGCCACGTTGAACAGCACCTGAAGCGAAGCAAATGCAAAGAGGCACAAAGATATGCCAATTAGTGTCAAAGGCACTCTAGGTGTTGCAAGTAGCTGTTGAACGCCCCCGCGATCCACAAAGAGTGAGGCAAACTTGCGATGAGCTGCTAGAGAGCATATCAACTTGAGAACTTCAGATAACATGGTCATGTCCTTCACTGAGCTGCTGTCTTTGGACTGACGCTGTAGAAGGGCGAGACAGACGTCCACTCCCCTTTCATGAAGAACAGGTCCCAATACTTCTAGGTACTCCCCCATCTTCTCGAGACATTGCACGCAGTAAAGTTCCCTCAAAGTCGCCAAGGATTCCACTTCTACACCACACACTCCTTTCTCTCCTAGTTCACATTTATGATCCTTTGTCTCAGCAATTTCTTCAACAGCCTTCATTTTGTGGTCAGGATCTGCTGCTGCAGCAGCTTCTCTGAAATACGCAGGACCAAACAAGCACTTTCAGCAATCGTTTCCGACATCACGTCAAGAAACTATTTCCTCTAAGTTTTATGAGTCGAGACAGCACAAATGGTAAAGTTGAAGGTGAAGATTTTTACCTGCATGTATTCACATTAATGGCTTCGGCAGCGTCCACAACGGTCGCGGCTGCGGCCTTTGCAGCTTCTTCAATGGCAGCGTCATCTTCAGGTGCAGTTGCAAGAGCCTGCAAGATGAAAGTTCAGCCCACTCTGTCAGAATCAACCACTTCAACAACCTCAGCGAACGAACAGGAACGACTACTAACTTTCGAGACATAACACATATGAACTAAAGGGAAATGCCACCAACCTCTGTTGCCGCCAGCTTGACAAGTTCAGTTGCTGCGTCTCCAGCAGCTTTGATCGCCTCTAATGGCGCAAAGGCAGCCCTTGCTTCTGCCTCCGCCGCCCTTGCAGCTGTTCTTATTATCCTTCCCACATCCACCTTGCCAATCATGACACAAGGTGCTGGCTCATCATCCTCTTTCTCGGCTTCCTGCGATGGCGTAACCTCCTTTGAACCTCCTTCTTTACCTAGTTCCGCCCCTTTCCCAGTCTCTGAAGTACTTTCAAAATTACTGTTACCTCTATCCACCAACGACCTTCGACGGAGGAGTTCTCCACCTCGAACACCACCTGTCGGTGTTGTTTCAAAACCTCCATCACCACTTCTTCCCTTCCCTCTCCCTCTGCCGCCTCCTCGATCACGAATGTCACTCCTTCGCTTCGAGGGCTCTGCTCTACCATTCTCCTCTCCATCTTCCTCTCTCGATGGACGAGTGTGTCCAAACCACTCTCCGCTAACTATTCCTCTTCTCTTTAAATCCCCTTTGTCTTTGCGCCGTCTCTTATCTTCACCTACCTCTACGTCCTCGTCGGCGTCATAAGTCTGTCCAGCTTGATCGGAAGCTTCAACAGTAGTCCTACCATCTTTCTCCTCCCCGACTCCTTCATCATCTTTCCGTTTGCCTTTTACGTCAGCTCCACGCTCACTACTCCTATCAACTGCAGATTGTTCCGTACCAACCTTCTCAATTCCAACTCTCTCAGAGCCCCGGTTTTCCTCCAAACGCGATGAATCCAGATGCATTCTTGCTCTGCCGCGTACTTCTTCCCTCGCTCTACCACTTGTCAGAGATCTGTTTTCTACAGCTGGACCAGTTTCCACGTTGATTTCACCAAGAGTGCGGATTCTCAAATAGTGCATAAGCTTGGCCACCATACCAGTTGTTAAGACATCTTCAACCACGTCCCCCCTGTAAGAGAATGAAAACATTAGCTTGTGAGCAATCTCATCTTGAAGCTCGACAAACATGCTTCTTGGGTTTCTCTATCCACATATGAAGACGAAAAGCTCCAGTTCCAAATGTTCATCTGTAACACATTCAAGAGTCCTGAAGCAAGAAACCAACAAGAGTCCACTTATCTGGTTTTAACCAATCACAAAATGCAATTCACATATAATCAAATTCCATATGAATTCTCTACTTGAGTGCCCTATTTTAGGAATGGCCGCTTCAGAACTCAGTTCAGGTGGCTGTAGTCTATATACAAGAATACATACATGGTCACAAGTAACCGAATTAATCTTGATAATGGTATCCAAATCAGAAGTAATAGAGATGTTTGTTGCCACAAGCATATGAAGAGATTAACATCGAAAGTCCCGCATTATGTGGACGGAAAGAAGTCTAGGTTCGCTCTTGCCATCGCAATTAGCCAGAGAGGATACACACATGCACCAAGTCTCTTACAAGACATTCTTAAGCGTTTACTTCCAGTACTGGTCGATAATATAGCTTGCCAGCTCGTAACACAGAATAGGATTCCTCACCAAGGTTTCTATACGCGACAAGGGCTCTGGTGTATGGGCTAAGAGCTTCGAGGCTCACGTTCAAATCTTATCATTGGTAGGTTTTGCTATGATCTTCTGCACAGCAATCACTTGCAGCATCACTTTCATATCTGCAAATTCACTCGCAGGACTGCAGGCAAATAATCACTTGCAAAGACGTGAAGGACATGTGCTCGCGATCTGCTAGACAACAGTACTCCTTCATAGCACCCAGCGGACGGCCAGTGTGCTTGCGAGGTGAGAAAGTTTAGCATGCAAGACGGGCTAACTGAATAATACCAACTCCACAAATGCAAGAGGTGCGAGCTGATGGACAAATAAGTAGCCACAAAAACTTAAGTTTTCATTTTCAGCAGGCCATTTTAACAGGAAAATAGAGCGCTGTAAACTGTGAGGCATGGCTAAATGAGAAAAAGAGAAATCTTATAAGATATAAAATCAGCTAGAGGAATGACTATCAAACCGCAGAAGTTGTTATACTTTTGGTGCACGATAACTCATCGATATTTCAATTGAGTTATGATAATCATTTTTCAAATCTCTGAAGATGAACTACACAACGCTACGTGATGTAACATGGAATTCTTGTTATGAATAAATTATATTTTGTAGGTTTATTCAATATCGGGATTACAGGATCTTCGATACTTTTTCCTATCAACCGGATGGTTCATTTCTCACCATAGATAAATGTAACAGAAGTTGTTGTCTTGTACATTTAAGCTAGTTGCACGTGATCAATCAGTAGACAATCATATGATAGCCTTCTAATCATGGCTAGAGAGTTCAAATCCATCGGAGTTACATTCGATGGAAACAACGCTTTGAGGACTAACTTTTATGGAATGAAGGCTGGACAGGACAGCAGAGGACAAGAGGATTCAGTAACTTTTGGCAGCTCATTGTACGTGCGCACATCATATTAATAAGCAAATCCAGAATGGAGCAACGCTGTGAGGACTAACTTTAAGGGAATGAAGGCTGGACAGGACAGCAACTTTTGGCAGCTAACTGTACGTGCGGACATCTTATTAATAAGCTAATCAATAATGGAGCAACGCTTTGAGTACTAACTTCTAGGGAATGAAGGCTGGAACGGACAGCAGAGTTCAAGAGAATTCAGGAACTTCTGGCAGCTCACTGTCCGTGTGGGCATCTGATAAATAACCAAATCCAGAATGGAGCAGGAACGAGTCGACGACATCGTGTCCATGTTCACATTGCCGCCGGATTTTACTACTCTTGCTCTTCGTCCCGGTACAGGTCCAGTCCAGCGTTTTATAGGAGATGACTGGACTCGGGAGACGAATTTCGGATGAGACTGGTGCGCAGAGGTTTAAACTGAAGTGGAGTGAAGTGAAGGATGTGAATGGACTCAGAGTAAGTGAGGAGCTGAAAGCGGAGGACCATGACTCGTTTCTGACTGGACCGGGCTCGATTTGATCGGCTCCAAGCCTCAGAACCGCAGCCACAGCGTCATCGAGGTTATGGATGTTGTCTGATGCGAAGCGCAGAAGAGAGGAACCAGTGCCATGACTGGGCGCTTCCATCGAGCTGGTGGGTGACGTTCTCGCACGATGGGAGATGGCGCTAGCCACGAATACAGCTCTTCTGCCGTACCAGCTCCAACACGAGAACGGGACCAAGACGCACTTGTATTAACTCGATCACAATTAGCTCGCTTACGTACTTGCATTCGATGCACTGAAACTCATCGCGCAGCAACGCCATGATAAAAGACCACCTCCAGTCATGGTTCAGACAACGACGTGGCAATCGCCCAATAATGGCCGATAATCGGTCGGTACAACGACATGATCGGATTAGAGAGGAAGACGCAAACAGAGCTTATCAACCGACGTGACAGGATGTCTACTATGAGCACTTACACTTGTAACGCGACTGCCAGAAGACCTGTTGCATAAGTTCTCAACATCTCACGATCCATCACTTCTGAAGCTTTTTTTCCAGAGGTTGCCGAATTCCTCCCTATGGAAATCCCATTCCGCCCATCACCGGCCTTAGGCGCGTCTTCTATGACCCACTGCTTGATACTAACAAGTACTTGGTCCTCAAAAACATGAGGATACTGCACATGCATATACTGCAAAAAAATATTCACCAGTATGAGTCTGTGAGTTATACAAGTACGTATTTTATCAAGAAAATGGTTAAAATTTTCTCATTTATACATGTAAGCATTCCATTACTCAAACGTCTTCTACCTCTAATCCAGCACTGTCAAAAATCACAAAAGGAACTTGCATGATTCGGAAATGGCAAGATCCAAGATGAAGAGAGAACGACACTCACCATCCAGCAAGATAAACAAGCTAGAAGTAATCTGGCAGCAGCAGCGCGGACACGGATTGAATGTCCGCTGTCGATAAGAAATTTCGAGGATACTAGCTCAAAAAAGTCATCATCTTCCTGCGTTAATTTCAAACAAAAAAATAAGAAACAAAACAAAGTAACTATTTGTTTATCTGGTCTCCATGATCAGATCCATGAAGTCCGATTATGAGATAAAAAAAATATCCCACTACACGTACATACATCGAAGAGGTTATGTCATTGTAGGTAGAATAGACATGAGAACAGAAAAGGCTGGTAGCAAATGTAACCCGTAACCAAACTCTTTCATACTCATTTGCGGAAACTACTTGTGAGATAGATGTAACGGTTAGACAAACTTCACGGCTCATTCAAAATTCTCATAAAAGCACTAGGTGAAATCACTAAAACGTCTAATGTGACAAGAAAAGACAGGAAAATGATGAGTCGAAGAATACCCGAATCATATTCACAAGGCGGCCAATCGTGTGAGAGGAACGGGAGTTGCTCGTGAATGGGTGTCCCGTTGCCTGCTCGTACCTACAGACGAAACACGTACGCTGTTCATAAGTACCTCCAACATACTATTGAGAAGCAATTACATACATGCAAAACAACAAGACCAATCCGAAACTCATGACAAATATTATCTTCCGAACGACATCAGAAAAGATCACATAATATCATTACCAGATCTCTGTAGATTAGGCACATGCCTAAAGTGCCTAATCTCAAGAAAATTAGACACAAATACCAATTAGGCGTAAAGATTAGGCGTAATTAGGCATCACCAGTTAAGGAAGATAAAATCACAAGGATATGAGTATTTTGTTGCTTAATCGTGCGCAAAAGGTCATACGGTTTGCATTGGAAAAATCAATCAATGACATGTTCAATACTTCCTTTTAAGATTATACATCCAGTTCCTCGTCATCAGTTCTAAATGACCTGCGACACCAACGAGGAATTTAAGATTTGGGTGTAGGGTGTATGATACAAAAGTCGATATTGTTTAGGTCGATTCGGTCACACATATGCACTTCACGGTCGGCCTGGGCAAGGTGGTTTCTACAGACATGCATGCTGAAACTGCAAGAAAGTTGAAGGTCTCCGACAAACACTTGAGAAAGCAGGTGAGCATTAAGTAGTTACAAACTGGGATTTCAGGTTGACCTTGAATTTTCCAATGTGTTTGCAGTTGTACATATGCAGTAGTACTTGTTGCTGCTGCATATGTGCATATGTGCAGTAGCAACAAGTACTACTATGATAGTAGGAGAGTAAGATCAGTATCTTAGTCTGCGACAGGTATTAGAAAGCACCAGCCATAGCACAATTTCACTCGAAATGTCACATGGAATGGACTCAAGCATTACAGACGCAATAAAGCACCGAGAGTACGATCCTTTAAAACCTTCATCCATAGTCACAAGGTGTCAAGGTACACCAATCTCTGTGCACGAAAAGATAGTGAATCGCATATATGGACGGAGAAAAAACCGTAAACATTGTCGAGGGTTTCTCGAGCTATCCTGGCATTTTCGTGTAGAATTTCAATATGTTGTTCATACTATTCAACTGTTCATCAGTTCTTCGACATAGTCTCAGTGTATTTTCTACCTAGTTCACCAGATGATTACAAGCTGATATTGCGTAGTCTCAGTGTATTTTCTACCTAGTTCCCCAAATGATTACAAGCTGATATTGCGTAATGTAACTGACTACACATTTCAGTCTGATCTCGACTTATTACCTGAAAGTAACATTGATCGTAATAACCCTACGAAAGGGCATCAGTTCCTCCTTTCTTGCGGTCAGGACTTAAACATGGAAGAAAAAACGTGATTGTACGGACACAACACGACTTAAATGTGTTTGATGTGGTTGATGCTGACATCCATCTTCACAAAGATTTATATCCAGGTAGGAAAGCGCGATGTACCGCATGAAGAAGCATGATCTGTACTACACTATGCTATTAAGCCATGAACCACCTTCCCAAACAAAAGGAAAAGGGGAGTGAGAAATCAAGAGTCAGTTCGAAGAGAGAAGGGCTACGCAGGAAGTCAGAGGAATAATGGTAAAAGATACCCACACATATTGAGTGGTACAGCATGAACTGAAGAAACGCACATTTTCGATTAGGTGGAACAGATTAGCGATTATTTTAAGGACAGGCTAAATGGAGTTACGAACAAGAAAGTAAAGTTCCATAATTTCCTCACGGCCCACAACAGTCGGCACTCCTGATGCTTCACGATAATCTCTTCTAACGGGGCTTCTTGACTTGATAATTACCCTCTCTAGTTCATTAAAGAATCGATGTAAAGTCCAGGCAAGAAGCTTCCACCAGCCATGCCAAACTGATGTGGGAAGCCATGTCGGAAAATTAGACAAACCGAAATGTAGCACAAGAACGAAGCGTGCCCCAAATGCATAACTCCCAAGGAGACGGAATGCTGTAAATTTTCTTCAACTTTTTCCATATACCTGCAAATCCCCTTTGCGCTTAGTTCCAGTGTTGGAGAACATCAGGACCTCATTTGGCTTTTTTCTCTAATTACCATCTGGCTGAGCTAGAACAGACAATTAAAGTTCACGGGATTGACGATTGACGTGGAACGAAAAATGTGCCAGAGGGGACAAAATCAACGACAAGGATTGTCCGCGTCGACATCCTCGTCAACGAATCATTAGGGCGAAAATGACTTCGTCGTGACAGCATTCCACAACACACCAGGTGGAGAA
Organism: Marchantia polymorpha subsp. ruderalis; assembly: GCA_037833965.1. NCBI lineage: Eukaryota > Viridiplantae > Streptophyta > Marchantiopsida > Marchantiales > Marchantiaceae > Marchantia > Marchantia polymorpha. The sequence continues at coordinate 6,063,170 of AP031357.1, forward strand.
CTGGTAAGCAAGTTGAAGTTCGTCATCTCAAAAGTAGAGGCGTCGTCCAAGGAACAGTGACAGTCCAGTATTTCAATTCCAGCAGCGGTGGGAAATTTATTTACTGATCTTCCACTGTGATGGCAATTCGATGGTGAACCGGGCGATTTGGGTCACAGACGACAGAGCTCGAAAGATCTCGACCTACCTCGATTCTTCCTGCTCCAAAATCGCCGCCAACGAGTGAAGCAGACAAGGCTCGGGAGCATGACGATTACTCCCTATCCGCCTCATCAAACTCCGCGCCTTGTGCACTACATCCTCGCTCCCACTACCACTACCGCTAGCTCCAACGACACCTCCTCCTCCTCCTTCAGCTTCGCCATTCACAGCAGCAGCAGCCGCCGTGCTCCCCGCGTCCATGTGTTGAACGACCACCATCGATCCTCACCCGTCGAGCTCCACCGCTTCTCTGTTCTTCCTTTCTCTACACTAATCTCGTGACCTCGAAATCTCAATCTCCTCCCTCCCTCTCTCCCTCGCTCACACTCTCATTCACTCCCGAGTCTCGAGCCTCCACCCGAACCTGCTGCTCCTGCTCCTGCTCCTACTCCTCCTTTTGCTGCTGCTGCTCGTCGTCCTCTGTGCGCTGCTGCAGCAGCTGCTGCTGCCGAGTGCTGCTGGATGTGCTTGCTGTGCTGCTGCTGCTCCCCTCCCTACCTATGCGGCGCTTTCCAAATCCGACGATCGCTGCCTTCGTGGTGCTTTAGCTGCTGCGCGTCCGCTCCTCTCCTGGCCTTGTTTTCCCTTGGGATTCCTCTCTAAAAGCTCGACCCCTGCACATCAGAACTGCGCAGAGGCCTCGAGACCCAGCGAGCGCACAGCGAGCGAGAGCGAGGGGAAGGCTCCTTCTGCTGCTGCTGCTGCTCTTCTAGGGCCTGTGACCGGCAACCTAACCCTGATTAGCCACCCGACGACGGCGATCTGCCGCGGTGACGAGGTGGGTTAGATCGCACGGTCCGCGCGCTCCCGATATGGCAGCGCCGGATCTGCCCTCGGGTTTGCGAGCGCTGGTGCCTTGGAGCCCCCGGAGCACTTCCGGCTATTATTAGCACAGGTTTTTGAAAATCGGAGCTGTTCGGCCTCTCCGTCGCCATCAGTCGCCATCATGCCAGCCCCAGCAGTTACGTAATTCTCCTGTGTGTACGGTTCTCTTCTTCCCCCGGCTTTTTCTCTGCTTGCTTTTCTGATGGGCGCCCGAATTTTCCATCGTCGGGCTCTGTACAGCAACTTGGTTCGGTTTCGATACTCGGTGGTATCTGTTTCTACTTGGTTCGACAGAACCGCGTTATTCTGCATACCTGGTACGTAAGGATTGGCGAATCCAACCAAGTTATGTAAGTACAGTACTGTACATGTATACAAATACGATCATGCATAGCATCGGAACCAGTGCAGTAGAGATATGCAGGCCTGTTCAATGTACGCGATCGTATGTCAAGACGCCTAAACTAGATTATGGGAGCGCGTCTACTTATGTAGACATCTTCACTCTACAATCTGAATAACAGTAGTGTAGCTACATCTACTGGAGACAGTGGATATGCTAGACACAAAATCATCCACGTTTAGTTTCTATCAAAACCTTAAGAGAAACCTGGGGGCATATCAGATGCCACCAAAACGTTTCTATAGACTGCCTACTGCAAGCATTAGCATTTATGAATCGAGTGGATATTGAACCCCATTGCAGTGTAACAGGTGATGCGGTGACTTGAGTGGTTGGTTATTGAGAGGAGTGGGAGGTGTTCTATCACTTCTAACCGAGCAAATGACTTCACTTTGAGTATGAAGCATGCTGATGAAATTATTCTGAAAAAGACCAGCTGCGTCCTTGATTGTAACATACTTTACACATCAGGAACGTACAGAGAATCGAAACTATTCCTCGAGGATTCAAGTACATGTCCTAGATGCACGCTGAGCTGGGGGATTTAGACGAATAAGGGTGCTGGATTTTACAGAAATAACCTGAAGGGTTCAGTCATAGATAAGGTTTCTTCTGATGGCAAATTAGAAATCCTTTGTAATGGTGGATGGCTGATAATCACAGAAATCATATTGGGCTAAGGTCAGTTCTGAAAAACAGCATTGTAATATTGAACAGGAGGGGAAATCCGGAGAAGAATTTCAAAACAGTATGATTGACAACCTGAATAAAGTCTTGGTACGGACTGAACGAAAGGTCTGTCGCCCATGAACTCCACATGGCTCCATTTTATGCACTCTATATGCTCAATAAAACTCACATTTACACACCTTTAAACTAACGTATCGACTTAATTTAGGTAACTTAGGTAAGCAGACCTGGAGATATGTCATGGGTTGCGTGATAGATGACTACACCATGTGTCAGATTGTATCATTCTTTTTCACTTATTGTATGAATTATGTAGATTGTGTCTATGGCTCTCCACTATACTCTGATAAAAATACATGACTCGATCACATTAGATGATGATTTTATTACTTATTTATTTATTTATACTTAAATTCACCCCTTCGCAAAATAAGAGTTTATGGTTGAGAAATGGTCGCAAAATAAGAGAGGACTTGGAATATGAACTGTTGGCTGAGATCAAGCGAATGTTCAAGCTCCCCAAGAGAAGCAGATTCCGGTGTTTCCTCTAGAGCATATGAAGTATCATCTCTGAGCTGGTGCACAGGAATGAAGAGAAAATGAGAAAGAGAAAATACACGAGAGAAAAAATAAATTCTTACGTATCTTGTTTCCATGACTTCAATAACTCAATTTAACATACATAAACTTTCAAGCCCCAAAATGGATTGAAAGCTTGGGATTTCCTTCGAGTCAATAGTGGGTGCGGGGGAAGACAGGTGTCCGCTTACAGATGAAGTTTCCCTTCGAGGTGAGGAATCGCTGCCCAGCGCCACATCCGCCTTGCGGAGAAGAGTGAGTTGGCAGTGTTGGGGGTTTCTATTGACGGGACAAGTGCGTCAGAAGTTCCTTTCGGAAGTTTGAGTCAGTGTTCACAGCGGTCTCTATACGCATACATATACGCATGACACATAGAGAGCCGATGAGGCTTTGATCGCAATCAGATGAGCTCCAACTGTCTTTCCTGTGTATTGGTACAGTAATCTCAAATGCAGCATGCATGTTCACGGGGAGTGGCATAGTCACTCTGAGATAACCAGCGTCGCAGAATGGGTTCGGCCTAGACGCTAGAGATCGTTACAAGTTTACCTTCCTCGTCTATACATTTTCCTCTGCATAGGATGGGGGTTTTTCCTAGCCGTTTAAGGAGTATGTCTCCCTCAGCCAAATATGAGGGAGGCATAAACTGTTGACATTCTTCATCGTTCCGCTCACCAGTATCTCTAAGTGACGGACAGCCGCCGACAGTAATTCCATCCTTCCGTCTTCCATCATATTATTCATGTAGGATGACACCTCGGTTCCAATGACCATTTTCAAAGAAGGAAGGACGCAAGTATCATCAAACAGATCATGTCCACGATCTAGTAAACGGGATATTTCTCTTCTCCTTAGCAAGGATACTTCACAATCGAGGTTACCCGCTGGATAATCGTACGATTTTCCCCACTTAACACGAAATCGCCTAGTAGGATGTTAGCCATTGTTCCATGTATGTTCCTTTAAATATGTATATTTCCTTCTCGAACGGTGAAAGGTACCTCAATGTTTCCCTTTTACTTCGAAGACATTACATCTAATGATGAGCTCTGCGTCAAAATGTTCAGGATGATTCGGTAAGGTCCTTCCTTGCCCTTATTTCTCCGATCCTTCCGTCACTCTTCCTTTTGTTCGATTCGTAGACTCTTGTCCCTTAACGATCGAAGTCTATCCAAGTCCCTTAACAAGTACGTAAGTAGCTGAGTTATCTGTAACAGTGCCACACAGACCACTATCCAACGAATATGACTATGCACCTCTTCATTTAACCCTTTCCCTGAAGGACATTTCCCCGCCGTGCAATAGTCTTCCGCTGCCATACTTTACAACTCATTCACACTACAATCACAAATTCTGACAGTTCGGCAGTTTAACATGTACGCAGTTCAATATTTGCGGTTTTCTGGTATTTCTTTCCACTCCAAGTTCTGAACAAGACGAGCTTTTAGCCTGTTTCAGCCTCCACAATCAATGTTCGGATGAAGGAAGAATATATATATTCAACAAACTGACTGACTTCAAATGCACAACAAGTAATCAGGAAAACTTCCTGAAATTACGACAAGAGTAGAGCGAAGTAACCGATTGCCGGTTCAAGATAAGTTAACACAGATTTCAGACCTGTGATTCCACTTCCTAATGACATCAGACCACCTCCACAAGAATGGCAGGGAAGAAAGGAACTAATCAGAACAATGTTGATAGCAAGGCCGTTCAAAAAACTTCCACATTCCACTCCCTACAACGGAAAGTTTCCGTGACCTTCCTCTATCCATTCCGAGTTCGGAAGAGCTGGCGATGAAAAGTTCGAACTCCCGCTGATGAATAAGGTAAACTTGCCAAACGATGTGACGTCGTGTTACAGTTGGACGGTGCATGACACAATCGAATCGTAGTGTACAACCTCTCTTGAGTTGATTCCATGATTCATAAAGCGACGAGTCCGGTCGCTAATATGAGAAGAAAAGTTACCACAATTTACAGCATGAAGGGTAAAACGTACCGTAGCAAACGACCTTGCTGTCACGCAATAAACTCAATCCTACTAAATAGGACAGTGGACAAAACTGCTAAGATTTGTTAGAAAACAAGTTGTTCAATTACAATATGATTTCTCACTTGAAGCACTTGGCCTCTAGAAGCTTTTCACCGTCAATAAGGTCGGGCTCCTCGAACATAGCACTAACACGTTCCTTTTGGGCGGCATCAGAGATGTCGACCTTGGTCCACTCGTACAAGTCCATATCGTAACACTCGTCCTTCACCAACTGGGGAATATCAGTGCCACGGAAAAGCCATACTCCCTTGATTGCGAAAGGTCCATCTCCTAGGATACACATTTTTCCGAAAGCGTACTTCCGGATAAAGTCCATACGCTGCAAAAATCCTCCAACCTTGTTCAAAGTGACGTAAGAAATCTGGTTCTCTTCGTTGTACTTGTAGTCGCAGAACCACAAGGAGTATCCTTCCGGGTCATACATTTCCCAGAATCCTGCGAGTCACGCCGGATAAGATGCATATCAGCGACGCGCCCACTAGAGACAGACTTTATCCTCGCAAAAATGGCAGTTGCACTCGCTAGTAACTAGATACGTTCCAATGTCGAGAAACAGGGGGAGCAGCTTTTCTCGCAAGTCCGTCAATCTTGGTGAAAAGATCGGCAAAAATGGTCTGGTGAAATTCATGCGTTTGCAGATTCATGAGAATTTGTAATAAGCCATAATGTGTACTTCAACCTTCTCGCTGACAGAGTTCAAAAAAGCGACGATGGACAGCAGACTGAGACTCGTAACTGCATAAGGTCATTAAAGACATCCAGGATATATTCTGTATGATTAAGTTACGTCGACGCATTCAAATGTCACTGCGTGCTGTCTTCTAATCATAAACTTCCACGCATCTTCGGACTCATGACCTTCTGAGGTACCACATCCACAGCTCTGACGAAATATAGAGATTCATTCGCGTGCGAGGACATCTGAAATCAGAGGCATCCAGCCTCCTCAGAACCCAGACAATCGAAGATCACGACATGGGACAGATAAATGGGTACCTTTGATAGCGACTTCGGCAAAATCCTTCGCTTTGGTGTTAGAGTAGAGCCTCTTCCAGTTATCCAACACCATGGGACTGGGTGGTAGAAGATCAAGAGCATTCTTTGACTTCTTTGGTGCGGCAACTTCCTCATCGTCGTCCGCAGCGGCGGGGGCGGGGGCGGGGGCAGCCTCCTTAGGTGCAGGGGGAGCCTTGGTTTTCTTCGCAGGTGAGGCTTCCTTTGCTGCTGCTGGGGCGGCGGCTGCAGGCGACTGGGTCGTTAGCTTGTCACCGAAAGTGAACTCACCGACGACTTTCTTGACCTGTGGCTGATTAGCCATAGTCCAGAAATATCTTTCGACGTGGGGGAATGCGCCGAGGAACTGCTTGTCAATAACAGTTCTCACTGCTACCAGAATGTTGCAGAAGATAACAACATCGGCGACAGTGATGGAGTTCCCAACCAGGTAGGTGCGAGTGGTAAGCCACGTGTTCAAGGAACCCAAAGCCCTCTTGGAGGCTTCAACAGCTCCCTCCTCCACCTAACAAATGAAAGATGCAGTCCATCAACAAATGCCTAGATATATCATTCGATTTAGCTTGAACCTGAAATCATCTCCAATTTTTCAAACAGAAAGGCAGGCGTTAACTTACATTTGGTGCGGTTGGCATGAACGTGTAGCCCATCTTGGGGTAAATCCATCGTAGTAAGTTATGGTCGAGCTCGGAGACAGCGAAGTCACACCACTGATCCACTAAACCCTGTCGAAGTTCAAGCCATTCCTTTAGCGAGAGCCAAAGACGAAGTGCAAACCTGTGACATATGCTGCGCACTTTAAACCACGTACTTGATGGGAACTATGTGGGAAGACGTGGTAAAGCAATACAGGAGTCGAACTCTATACCTTCTCGTACAAAGTGCTGCCCAGCATCTGATCCTTTGTCCTCGCGACTGTATTTGCACAACGATAGATCGGCAGTTTCACACATGAGACCGGTAATAATTATCTTAGATCTGTACGGCTCAGATACTTAGATCTATGACGCTAAGGTAGACTAGCAGACTCGCGTGTGCAGAATACACAGACTCACAGACTCTATTCATAGTCGAGAATGAGTGCAGGAGCTTTCAAATGAAAAAAACTAGGCTTGGATTCCAGAGTCAAGGCTACGATCACTCACCATATCTTGCGATAGCGTTGCTTTCAAAGATACCACCTTCGGGAGTGACTAATACTGGAATCTGAGTAAGCCATTACAAATGCATTAGGTCACCACTTATCGTATCAAAACAACGGCCGAAATAAGTTCTTCATCGTGTACAGGTTAAACTTCGCCCGCTCTCCGAGTGCATACCTTCTGAATTGGATTCATCTTTTGGAACTCCGGAGTCTTCTGAGTAACGCCCCATTCGACGGGGAGGGTTTCGATCTTCACTCCGATGAATTCGCCGACAATCAAAGCCTTGGCGGCGTTCTTGTTACTGCCATCACCGTAAATCTTCTGAGAGCCAAGGAGATTTCCAAACTGTTAGTATTCGTCGAAGACGACAAGGTTGCCGCGTTTTAAAAGAGGTGCGACCGCGGATTCAACAAATCTCACGCTTTTCTTTCTTTGAATGACCTGAAAGGCCCTACAGAGGACGCAGAACGCCAAGTACAACAAGCGACATTCACAGTGGCAGCAGTGTCTATGGCCGGGTTGCTCGCCCCGTCGACCATGGCACGCCAATGGTGATATGACGCACAACTTGAGCAAACAAGAATAGCCATTCCAGACACGAATCGACAATCTCGAGCTCGCTCCGATGTATAGGTATAACAACAACACAAGCAATCTCGAAAAGTACGAAAATGCCACACGTATAACAGAAAGCGAAATCGTGCGACGAAAAACGAAATCCGACGGAGAGCAGAATCGGGAAATCGGAACTTACGAGCGCCATGGTGGTGGTGGCTAATCGAATAGCCTCCTCCAACAAAATTACAAGATTCAGTGGCGGCGAATCGCAGTGGTGCAGACGGGAAGATGGCGAAAGAGGAAGAGCAGGGAAGCCACGCGAGGCTAATATCAGTGCAGCGCCTCCTTCGATTGTTCCTTCGTCCGCTGGTCTAACGTACAGCTTTCACTTAGGGCAAAGGTCGACCTTTGCCTCCCTCCCTCACCTTTCCTCGCTTGTCCTGCTCATGGATTTATTTCGGAATATTCGTTCTGGTACGCTATTTTCCATTTTCTCCCAATATGCTTTGATGTCTTTTCTTCTCATTTTCGCGAAAGGTCCGCGAATTTTTCCTCTCATTCTCCTTCCGCTTTCTGCAGGCTCGAATCTTCTGATCTCGCAAGTGCTTTCAGGTGCATGATACCACAGAGATTCAGAATATTGAAGGCTTTGAACTCCTTCGAATTTGTAATATATCGATCCCCATGAGATCACGTTTCCTTCCCAACTTAAAGTTTCTCGCTTGTGGATGAAGTAAATGCTCAGCTTGAAGGTTGAATACTTCCGCCGTGAAGGGAGTACGTACCGTAAATTTTAAGGAAATAAATTCAATACAGATGCTGAGGGTAAATATCTCTTAATTTCAAATACCCGTAATTTCAAATACTCTTTGTTGTATATACTGGTCTAGCCGTGTAGTCTAGATTAACTTAAATAAAAGGATTTTGAAAAAAATCCCAAAGCTTGTATAGCTGTCTATTTTTTTATACACAAAATGTGAGGCACACAAATAACCATCATACAAATAGATGTAATATAATAGTTCCTCCATCCACATAGGAACACAAATCCAATACAATTCACCATACCCGAATGTCATCCAGAAATACAAGCAAATTAGAATAAAGTCCTGATATAATGTCAAAATTTCCTATCCTTGATGAATTCTACATCGCTTTTGCTACGGTTCGCTATCATATGCAATTTGAGCCATGCAATCATTACAATCATCCACATAACACGATAAAATTTGTAGGGATACATGAAAAATTGTTCTGATACAACCTAAATACATTGATTTGACTACTCCGATTTCTTTCTGAAAAAAGCTAAACACATAACAATCATTTGCTAAATCACATTGAGACCTGATAAAAATCACGACATGCATATCACACCATGAAGCTCACAAATGACTGAAAATACCTGCAATCACAATCAAAGGTTAAAATAATACATTTAAATTGACTTAAATTATCTTTTAATATTGATCTCAACATCCTATTCAAATATCATGATGGTGTTATGACTTTCTTTCACATATGTTAAAGAAGTATTTCTATTCAAAGATTAAAATAAATCATGTTGAACCCTTGAAGTGACATATACTTACTATCATCATGCTTTGTGCACATGTCATTCAAGCATGTATTGTTCATGAAATGTTAATAAGAATTGTGGATTTGTCAAATATTTTGCCATTCAATATTTGATATGTGTACATATAATGACACTTATTCCTGAAGCATTGTTGATTCTCAGTCAATGCCATGAAAATTTTATTTGTTTACTTAATGGACAAAACAATTAGATTGACAAATTTTGAAAAGCCAGCGAACATCAATCTTAACATACGGCTACGTTATGTGATTTGAGTTTACAAAAGTGTACGCACAAAAAGCATGAAACATACATCTAATTATGAAAATTACAGTAATGGAAGAATCCACCACACATCACACGCATCGTTTTACATTTTTATTTCAGTTTGGTTTAATACAGCTTAAAAAAACTTTGATTTGATAAAAAATATTGTATTTGATAGCTTCACATAATATTCAATGTATTATTCAATAAAATATACATAATATTAAAGATCATTCTTTTTATTCACACATTCTGAACAAAATCAGGGATTCAAATTCTCAATCAGGGCAGCCAAATGCATCACACACACTTGCTTCGTATTGTACACAAATTTGCATCCATTCAACAACCTAACAACCACTCACGTTGGAAATGACAATGTAGCCAAACACTTCTTTCAAACTATAGGAAGAATATCATATCTCAAATAAAAGTTACATTGTATCTTGTAAGAAAAATATTCATAACCTTTGTATTTAAAAAACAAAAAAAATTGCGTATAAACCATTGAAAACATCACATATTTTTTTAAACACGCCAATTAACTATTATCATGTACTTTCAAATATTTTAAATATGTTGACATACTTCCAAAAGCATCCTACGCCGTCTAATTTAACTTATAAGCTTCACAAATAGCTATTAGAAACTATACGTTGCTCAATCAAAATCCATGGCAACATCAAATTAATGTTGGACTAATAAAAGATGACACTCTATTTTTAGACGGCTCCTTTGCCACTTCTTTACTATACTATGACGCAACTTTTTATCCAGTATTTATCGAGTACCTCTGTAATTATGTTGCGTAGTTACAACACTTCCTTGATCTGCTTTTCGTCGCTCGCGCTTGCAGATTCTTGCTCGCCTTTTGCTACAGCTTCAATGAGTTCCAAATGAAAGACGTCGTTCCAAGTTGAACATTGCAATGAGTTCGCGCTAAAAATCGTCCAATAAAATACTGTCTCCAGTGTCGTGAACGCGGTTGAATGCCAGCTCTGCATCCTCTCTAGCAGATAATACTATCGTGACGTTTCGTCGTCGAGGAAAGATGACATGACGATCCAGGGGAAACGTCCGCGCAAGCGCCGCCGTCAATGCAAGAAAGCGGCATTAGCATGTTTTCAATTTCCTTTTTGTGAGGAGTTGTATATTAAATATCACAAGCAGTAGCATCCCTCAACCTGGAAGGAATATGAGTCGATGTTGCCCGAACATAAATGTAATTTTCTAAGCAACAAAAAGCACACAATTGGTTTTTATTTCGAGAAGAAAAGCAACCCCATGAAGTTTGAAATCAAGCCAATCATTGTGGACGTGATGATCGGGGATCTGATTTGGCATCCAAAGGGCGATATGGAGAACAACGATGAGAGAGATCATCACGAAGTCAAACGCCCTCAAACTCTTCGCAAAGGCGACCGATGCTGCCCTGACGCGCCATACAAGGTCGCCATCAAGAACGTGATTGTGTACGAGCTCTCTAAGTCTCATACCTCCGTCAGGCAGTTGTTTCGGCAGACTAATCGTGTCATTGATCAGCACAAGATGATTTGCAAGAACCCGATGCTCGTAAGCATCAGCGATTATAAAGTCGGACTGTTCGTCCGCGTCGAGGTTGGCATCAACTTGCACGTTCTCACATCCATTTTCGCTCGCAAATTGGTATGGGCATTCTCCATTGCTGCTGACACTTCTTCACACCGTGGAGCATCATTTTTCGACATTCGCGTCCGCTTCGGCATTGTAGTCACGCTTTACAACCTGCATTTAATCATCTTACTGTTTTTTGAGCGCCAATCAGCGAACAATATCACTTAACTGATCATCAAAATGCTCAACGCTCTATACGATGGCTGGCGCGACAAGCTTTTTAGTATTACAACAGAATGCGAGCCGATGATGACAAGACAAATTTTGGGCGTCGCGACGCAACTTGTGTGCTAGGCAACCTATTCCACGTAACGGATCTAGTGTGCCCCCCACCAACTCGACTTGGAAATGAAAAGGGGCATGAATAATGTAATGGACGGTCAGTTCTATGCTATTGTTCACGACTTCTCAGTGTATCTTTGCACTCAGCAGATTCTCATCACCAAAATGAGCTCAACCTGCGCTAGAGATACAAATTGCTAGATGCATGTCACTACAATGCTGTCATGGATGACTAAACATCGTGTCCTTCTGTTCCTTCATATCGACGCCAAGCACCATGAATCATATGGTGAATCATCGCGTACTCCATCGTGCCAGTTGGTGAAGAGATCAACAAATTGTTCGTAAAGCTTCAAGGAAGCCTACTTGTTCTCTAGGAGCAACGCGACATGATTTTAAACACTATCGCGTCAGTCGTATCTTTGTGGGACATCCACCGCGGCAATCACAAGCTTCCAGAAGTATACAATGAGGCATTTTTCTACAAAAATTTGGACTGGTGGATCAAATACGATTGTGTGTCCAGATTTCATCACGGAGCACGGCAGATCGTTTGCTCGAGACCAATTGAACTTGCTTAGTAACGACGACAAGATCATTGTTAGCCAAGAATTGCCCGTTACGTCGTCGATCTGGTGATTGGCATGTCGGATATCATGGCCAAAGGTGACAGCGACAATCAAGCATCGATCAAGGAGGTCCCGCCGGTGATGTCCGCAGAGATCGCGTACCTTTTTCATAGAAATTTTGTTGCGGACGTTCTCGATTCGCTGCGCATGCGTCTGCAAAATTTTGGATGGACCAAAATTGATATCGACAATGTCGAGCAAGATCATCGCGACTTTTGCAACGCATACCGAAATGAATGTGCGCTCAAGGAAAACATCGACAAGCTTAATGAGGGCTGGGCCGTTGTTGGCAACCGTTACATGCATTTACGTGAAGTTTTGGTCGGATTGGCCAGCGTTTTTCACAATTCCACGTCGGTCGAGAGTGATTTCTCTATTGCCAGTGGGAACGCGATACCACTTGCCTGGTGTTAGCCAATCTCTCCTTGGAAGAGATCTTCTAGACAAAGCAGTCGGGACTATTGCGCAGCATTTCTGCGGAGGTGTAGTGCGAATGATAAGACCTCAAATTGAACGTAAGTTCAATTTGAACTTCATGTTGATTTTGCTAGTTTTTGCGATATTGCACCTTCAGTTGGCAAAGGTGGCATCCTTTTCAGGTCCACTTTATATTTAAAAGTCCAAAAAAAGGCAAATGCCACCTATTATGAGGAATGAATTAATGGCATATTTCAAATAGATGATAAATCCAAGTGGCAATGAAATCTTCAACATATCATTCTACTCAAACTTTGGCATGGCCAACTTATGAGGGAAGTGCAAGGGAGTGTCTCTTAAACCATAATGTCAACTATGTCATTATACAAAACTCTAAACACTTCATTTCACAAACTATGCATTCATTCATCAACGGTGAGAGTTACATATAATTAGCCATGTAGAAGGTTTCATCCAAAAGCAACTGCATTCAGAAATACATGTTCTCACATCACATAATGTTGAACATTAGAGGTATCAGTGATGAACACACTTGCTATCACAATACAACAAAATGTTACTTGAAATTAGTATATAAATTAACCCGTTAACCGGTGAAATTGAATAAACACGATTGTTGACACATTCTCGAATTCACAGCTTTAATTCCGAACTAGAAATATATGTTTTATAAATTATGCAAAAAATTCTTAAAGATTTTCGTAATACATTTACCTTGAAGCAAGTGAGCCATTTCAATCTTAATAGTCTCATACACATTGATTATAAACAACTTGGAATAGATATATTACTAATAATATCGCTAATGTGTTATGGCAGTGTTCCCAAGGTTCGCGCTATCAATTTTAGCACCTTGCTTTATTATAAACACTGCTTTGTTATTAAATTGTATTTCTTTATAAGTAAAATCTACTAACTTTTGAAAGAAATTAGCAAAATTTACAGATTCTGTAGCCCCAACTTCAACGCAGTTGGCTCGGGTGAGAGACGACTGAAGTATCCAACAAGACTGCAACGGAAGATACATAATCACTAAAACTATGATATGAACCAAATAGGTATTATTCAACTAACCATTATGATTTCTTTCTATATTGTCAAGTCGGTCGAAACCAGATACGAGGTGGAATATCAGCCGTACTCAATTTCCAACGGAGTGATTAATCTTGTAGGGGACCTCTTCACCTCGCTTGGTCTCATGCTAGATGAAGTCTCTCTAGGGATGATTGCATTATTGTTTCCAATGTCACAAGAGCAAACATCAAACTGTCCCTATGATAAGGTACGTTATACATTTGTTAAAGAAATTTCGCAAAGTGCATGTATCATTTATCTTTCGGATTCAACCGGAGGTGGAATTAGAGAACGAATTTGTAGAATTGCTTGGTCTAATATTTAATCTTCCAGAGAGTTCTGGAGTCAGTCTAGTCCTGAGTACGCGCTAAGATTTTCACAGGTTTCCCTGACAACGACGTTACGTTGAAGTAGCGAGGGACGATTCAAAGTCACGAATTATTCGACGGATACAAGTTCTTGGCTGGCTGCTCCAAATTAGCAGAGGTACGTATTCTTTGTTAGTTGTACATTTCTTCCCCTCCCTTACATAGCTGCGTCACTTCACAGTTAAATGTACACACCACAAATGGCATTCATCATTCATCATTCAACATCTACACAACCCACATGTCAGTAACTTGTTGGCTTTAACGTTAGCCTCAATCAACAGACTCTGAAAAGGGTGTACGTGGTGTACCATACGCTCATCATCAGAAGGTCCGTAGACAGGGACACTCCACTCGACGAACGTAATAGTACGCCTACACAGAAGTTCAACTGCAAACAATTAGCCACTATACACTGGCAGATAACCTTTCTTCGAGAGGTAACAGTGCGAAACGAAGAGGCACTTCCGATGCAAGTACTGTCCATGGCACACGTGCAATTACAGTACATGGCACCGTCTTCCACCTAATCAGTCGAGAGGGAAAAAGCCGAAGAAACTCGTGCTCGAGATATCAGGTGTCTGCCAGCAGTCGAGTTGTCGTAAAGACTTGACCACGCCTGGGAATTCACTTGGTCCTGCGACGATGACTGCACGCGAAATGCCCCGCACACCTCATCGTTTACTAAAACTTGACATCCTTGCACGAGACGCTTTCTTCTAAGTTGTCAGATTTTCCCAACCATTATTTTACATACTACTCTCCGAGTCGAGAGGATTAGTCATCTCGACAATTTGTACCGATCTCTTAAAGAGAAACCAAGTACAAGATAGAGAACCCCAAAACAAAAAGTACGAAGAAAAGGTTCAAGGGCACAAAATGAAGAAAGTCTAGGGTAGAAACCGCTGCGAGAAAACCTCCAAGCTTCTCAACTGGAAGCTAAACGCTCAATTTTTAGGATGCTATAAATTGTTCAACCATTTGTGATATAAATCGATCATACATGTGATATGTGCTGATCCTCGGAGACATGAAGGATATTCAGGGCCTAGTGTAGAGGCAGTAGTACCGGCAAATGCAAGAAGGCACAAGTCCTGTACCCTGATATGAGGTATACCCTTGATGGGTACATAAATATTACACCAAATGGAAACATCTAAAACTACATAGTACAGAAAAGAATTTAACACTAGTAACCATCCACAGGTATGCTCATCAATACCAAGGTCCGTAATTCTTCTGTCCATCGAGAGAGCAAGGGAATTGCCTCTTAATAGCAGACTGTCAATATTGGAACATTGTAGATTGTCCACCTGTAATTAAGATACAAAACCACCACAGGGATGTCTATGACCCACTCTCCCGCCCACGCTTCTTTCTCTTCATCTTCTTCATCATGTGTTACAAAAACCACCTAACTTCTCATCTGAAAAAGCTTCTATATGAGCCAACTGTTTACTCCCTCCGGCTCACTGACAGGGTGATGCACAGCTGTTTCTCAGAGATCCGGCTACGGTCACACAGCACGGTAGTTTGCATATTTGCTCGCTCTCATGTGCAAGTATACAAAAAGGATGAGATAAACAAATACCAACCATTCACTCAAGTAACGTGTGTGGAGATAAAGGTGTTCATAAAAAAGGAAAAGAGTTGGCTTGATCTGTTTTGATGACTATCATCATGAGCACGTTCTCTGCTTAGGGCAGTCGAGGAGTCGAGGCAGTGCCAATTCTCCACCCAACCCTGTGTACACACAAGATATCATAACCAGACATATCCCCCGGCTGCCCTCCAGGTCCTTAAGGAAATACTGTCTTCTCGCACTCATGCACGTGTCCTCTTACTCGGAGATCGGAATTAGCATGAACTCCAGCCAATTATAGAACTGGTGTTTTCCCACAGGGTGTTGGAGGACCCGTCCATGCGGTGCATCATGTTGTCAAAACAAGAAATTCTACTTTCAAACTTGAAGAACAGGCTCCGTCGCAGAGGTCATGTGGTAGTCAGAGCTGCCTCAGGCTCCTCGCTGCTATTATCGACAGGTGAAAGGAGCTCTAACTCAGCCCAGAGAAGAGGTGAACATTTGGAAGATGCTGCCTCTGGGGACATGTGCAGAGCATTAGACAGCATCCATGTTACTTCTCTCATCGAAGGGCGTTTGCTGGCCCTTGGTTGAATGCACAGGCGCACGACCTCACAAATGGCCACCAGTTCGTCGTTGTTGTAAGATTTCAACGAGGGATCCACCATGTACCACATCATCTTGGCGTCGCTCAGATACTCCTTCGCCTACATATTGTGATCAGAAAATATATTATAGCTAAAAAGACTTGCTTCATTTCGGCAGATTGATATCACTACTGTCGACAAACAAAACTTTCACAAAGCTTATTACACAATTATTGCTAATCAAAACGTGCCCATATAAGTGCTTCCAAGAACAAACTTTGTATGTGCACCTTCAGTCTAAGATAAATGGTGCAATTTACAAACGAGAATTGCTTTCAAAAGACCGGAACACCCACCCAGTCGATAAGCGATCCTTGTGTATCACTATACGGGGTTCTCCCAGTAAGCGTCTCCAGTAAAAACACACCGAAACTTAAGATGTTGCTCTCGAAGTCAGGGGCATGCCTATCATTGCCCTCACAGTCATCATATCCGATAGCGTTTATGAATTTACTGAAAGACTTCCGCCTGCCAAGATTGTTGGTCCCGACAGAGAGCTTCGATATGCCGAAGTCCGCGACCTGACCAACACCAAGCCGTTCATCAACATTAGGAAGGTTCGTCACATAGACGTGCTAGACATTTCACTTATGTACTTAAGCACTTTCATTCCAAACAATGCATTAAAACTGAGGACTGACGCCACTTTCGATTCTTGAAGCAAAATGTGTCGAAAACAGTTCAATGGCAATTTGAAATGAACACACCTTGGCTGCGTAATCTTCAGTGAGATAAACAGAGTTGGCATCGAAGTTGAGATGGCTGGTGGGAGGCACAAGCTCATGATGCATGTACTGTAAGCCGTAAGCAGCCCCCATCACTATTCTCATTCGCATGGGCCAATCCAAATGCTCCGACTCCTTATCTAAAATCACCACATAGAAGTTCAGAACAATTAAGTTCTTCGGACAAGTTCCTTACAGGACTGCTTACAGGCTTCATAGACGTCAACGGCGAAAACACTTAAGAAGAAAATGGAAAGAGTGGTGGTAACTCAAACTTGACTAGCCAACATGTTCAGACAGGAGGAATCCGAACTACATCTGTCATTGATTACAATATTTACACTCTTAAACGCCTCTTTTAAGCACATATAACTACTGATCTACATGAGTCGAAAACAAATTTACTTCTCCCACAGGGAACTGTACCCTCTTGGACTACACCGTGAAATCGAGGCAAGCGTTTTATCTTCACACGCGGAGCATATAAACAACTTGATGAGCAAACATGCGTTCAGGGCCGCGGGCTGATAATTACTGTGTAGGTGTTCATAAAGAGTGCCATTCGGAGCATATTCGAAGACCAACATTCTTTCAAAAGGTTCTTCTTCTGTACAATATGCCAGCAGGTTGACAAGATTTCTATGATTCATTCGGGCTAGAGCTTCAACCTGCACATCCACACGGAAAAATAATATTTAAGGTTCGGAGAATATGCCTTCATAAGTTGGACAATAGGTACATCACTCGCTTTCAAACCCCATTGTAAAATTTGAAACTTCACTAATATCTGGTGTACCTTCCGACGGAAATATAGCTCTGTATTGGGAGTCCAGCTTGTAGGAGGTATTCGAATGCTCGTGACAGCAACCTCGGTACCATTTGTAAGAGTCCCCTTAAAGACGATGCTCTCTGCCGAGGAACCGATAATATTGCTGAAGTCTTCACAAGCAGTCTCCAACTCATCTCTACTTATTGATGGTACCCCTGTTAAAATACAAGGCATATTAAATATCACGTTACAGAATGTAATCAAGAAACCGAGTAACTCAGTCGTTGCTACAGCAGTCAATGACGAGGTCCTTGAGCAAAAAGTTTACTCTACAACTCTGATACACATGTTTGTGACACTCAGACAGTGGGTCTCAATCGGGAAAATCTAAGAGAGGAACAAGACTAACACGAACGTTCCAGTCGGGAACTCATTGTCCACAATCTTCTATTCGAGATGGGCCTGGGTTTCTGCCACTACTTCGCTCCGATGTGCCCGACGGTTGCGCTCAAGGAGGCGTGAAAGAATGGAAGGAGTTGGTGAAAAGGATGCAGTGAGTAATCAAAATGCGTAGCTGTTCATCTATTCAGAAATACCTGTAACGAAAGCTTTCTGCAGCTGACCGCTCATGTGACCGCTCATTCCAGCTTTCCATGGGCTTACTGTTGCTCTTTTCCTCTTTCTGCGAAGGCATGTGATAGCTGATACCAGAAGTAAGAGTAAGAAAAGTAGAAACGCTGCGGGTCCTATCAGGAATACCCATAACAGCGGCTCGCGACTAGAAGAGGGCGGGTCGTCCAGGACAGGTGCTGGTGGAGGCGGACCAGTTGTGGAATTCGTACTGTTCGAGGTTTTGCCACGAGGTGCTGGTGCAGAATGTGGTGGAGGAACCAGACCAGGTGGTGACGCTGGTGGCTTTTTGTTGCCATCTGCGGTACACACAAACACAAAAGTTCGAATCAAATTAGCAAACTAAATGCAAGAAACCTTAGTTTGAAATACAGATGAGAAAGCGAAGACTTGCTAAACTTTCGGCAACAATGTGTATATCCCAGGGAGCATACAAAGACCTAGGCCTCTTCTCATAGAACTGAAACTACTATCAAGGCTTGTGAACTGTTACTTCGCTTCGTTATGTCAGTGCGGCATAGACATTTTCTAGCTTGACTTAGAGCAAGAAGTTCGTGAGTAAGCCTTGGAAGTCTACTCCTGATCTGGCAGGTACACAGCGGACTCTCATATCTCACGGTTCAAAGAACCGAAGTGGGGAAACAATTCTAGAGCAACAAAAACACGGTCCTCGTCATGTGGCATCTCAAGAACGAAAGCACTGTAGCAGCCCTCGGCAGGGAAACCTACTCGCAAACCTGGTTTCTATCTTCGGGCTTCTCATTACCAAAAATATTTGAAGGAGAACCACTTAGCGATCTAGATCGCGGACACGGTATCAAGGGTACTTAGAAACGTCTGTCGAGAACCGCGACATCACAAGAAAGCCGGGAGAGAAACCAGCTACGTTCAACGCGTTGTTACGCAGCTTGGACGCCAAAAGCACTCTTCAACCAAAGACATTGCCTTGCCTTGAGTTGTCATGCGGGGAGGACTTCATACGGATTCAGCTCTATGCGTTCACGAGACTCGCGCACATTGACTTATCCTTCAAATGGTCAAGAGGTTGTTGCTGAGCGTGGCTCTTAGTAGAAGGCAATGCCCGGAGAAAACTGGGGGCGGGGGTGGAGCATCTTCAGAGTTTCCGAAACATCTACGCTGGGTATCCAAAACGTACCTTGTAAAAGTACACGCCCAGAGCAGCGGTGAACTGCGCCCGCCAAGAACACCAGCACCAAAGTCCCAGACAGTAACACCCTGTTGCATTCTCTCGTTGACCTCCTTTGACACATTCCCATGACCTTGTGTCT
This sequence comes from Marchantia polymorpha subsp. ruderalis, assembly GCA_037833965.1. NCBI lineage: Eukaryota > Viridiplantae > Streptophyta > Marchantiopsida > Marchantiales > Marchantiaceae > Marchantia > Marchantia polymorpha. Next base: position 6,082,573 of record AP031357.1, read on the forward strand.
GGCATGCGGGATATTCACGTTTTCCTTCGTATGTTCCTCACTATGACGATTTGTCAAATCGGTGTCCAGCAACTACTGCGAGAAGCCTCATTCATAAAGCTGATGAGAATCCTGTGCTTCATACGGTGCCTAACCCACGCCAGATCGAATAACCTCTGTTCTCCAACCTGTGAAATCCTTATCCTTCTAAAGGGACCCAATCTTGGTCCTTGATCCTGCGAGATACTCCCGGCGCCGCCTAGCTCCAACCTGTGAAACATACTGTCTTGTTTCCATTACACGTGCTCCTGGGGGCTTGATCCATTGAGTCCAACTATCTGCGTCGTTGAATAAACGTGGATCCTCAAACCTGGTCCACCCTCTAGTATGTCCCGGCGAAGCCACCAAGAGAAACTCTCATCCTCCGCGCAATTCCCTGGAACCAGCTAGTTTCACCGGAACTTCAACTTCATGTGCCCGTTGAGAGCGTCGATGGCTGTCCTTCGGCAACCGAAGTCTTCGTCCCAAAACAACACACCCCGCTCCGAAGAAAAGACAGCCGGTTCAATGAAGTGGAGAGTTACATGAGTACTGCGGGGAGCTAAGATGCAGGTCGCAGGGGACGAAGAAGTCGGTTGAGCAATTAGCTGCTTGAATCAGAGGCAGCAAAATCGCCAAGGTGACAGAATCGTTTGTCACGGGCTTAACATAAGCAAGAGTTTTACGTAATACACAGTTCGGAAGCGACGACACAGCGAGACTGTTGCAGAGATAGATCTAGGGTGGCAAAAGAACGAAGCTAGCGCAGAGAGGAGAAGTGTTCCATTTACAAACTATCCCTCCCGGTCGGAGCGAGAAAGACTACCCGACCCGAACCCAAACCAGGACCAATGAGCCTGAGCCAGCTAGAGTTTCGACTCGACGGGAATTGACAGGAGAAAAATGCCTACGCGAAAAAAGCGTGGGCTAGACCGAGGGTCGGGCACGCGAAAAACCACACTCTAACTCACTCGCTCACACAGGAAGCCTGACGGGAATCTTCGACTTCTTCGTCTTCTTCCTCTTCTTCGTCCTCGTCTACTACTGTCCACTATCCTCCATCATCTGAGGAAGCAGCGACCGGTCGCGCGAGGAATCAATCTACCGAGCCCGCAATCGAAAATTTGCAATCGCGCACAGCACAGCCGAGCCACACCAAGAGAGAGACCAGCGTCCTGTGCTGCGCTTCGTTCGTGAGGAGAAAGCAGCCAGCCAGCAGCAGCTGCAGCAGCAGCAGCAGAGTGCAGAGCAGAGAGACGACCACCACCACCACCTCCACCTCGAGGCTCGAAGCGTGCGCGAGCGTGTGAAGGCATGAATGAACTGGACCTCCCCGCCGCATGCGTCGCGCGCGTGACTTGCTCGCTCCATCCCACCGGCCACAGCCGGTCGCGCCACCGGCTCCCGCTTTTTGAACCTCGGCCCTCTCCGGCCCCAACTGCCGTACTCGCCAGCTGGCGCACCGCGTTCCGCTCCTCCCTCTTATTGTTACTCCAGGTCCGCTCCCCGCAGGACGACTTACCCCATTTATTTCCGGACATCGGCCCGGATCCGCCTTCGCACCGAGGACGGTTTGTCCACTGTGTAACGGAGGCCGAGCAGGGCAAAGCTTTGGTCCAGCGGCTCTGCGCGCTCTCAACGAAGGAGTGGCTCTTGTCCAGATCATGGCATATTAAAAGCATAACCTGGGAGATCGCCCTTGTCGTCTTGCGGGTCGTGTTGGCACTCGGCCGCGCCTGCAGTAATTTATTCAAACGCGACTATGTGACTAAGCTTGTCACCTCCAATACGTTATCTAAAAGTCTTCAGGCTGCGATACACAAATTACACTCAACGGCGAGTTCTCTGCTCGGACCGCTCGTTGGAGCCGGTGACCGGCGCCATGTTCACAAACGTAGATTCACGGCCACAACGGCCGGGAGGCTGAGCCGCTGACGGGTAGTATCCAAGGCTAGTAGACCCGATCGGCCCGGGCCCACCACGGCCAGGACGGGTTAGTATACGGACCGGGTGTTAGTTTGCTGATTTCGTAGGCGCTAGACGTCAGGTTAGCGAAACTGAATACGTAAACGTACACTTGATACGACAGGATTATCCGGTTCTGAGTTGGATGTGTGTGAACCAACACAGTAAATGCGCGAAAGGCTGGATCATTTAATACGAGGGAGCCACGAGAATTGCGAGTAGTCGGATATGATAAAATACTGATGGTCGAGACGGGGCACTCGAAGCAGTATCTCTCGTTCTCGACATGTATACACATCCCTTTAGGGAATTCTTAAATATCTACAAGAGAGCGCTTTAAACAAAGCTGTCGACTATTCGGCTGCAAGGCCATGCACACAAATCACGAACCTTACCCATGACGAACCTCTTTCGAAAAGGATACACCGTTGTCCTGCCCGTCCGTGGAACTAACCACAGGAGTAGAAAGATTGTTCAGCTTTTCGAGATAGCAAGGTCCTGTCAGTCCGAAAAGCCAAATGAAGTTTATGCTACTAACTCTAGGTTTGCCTTATCTCACGGATAGTGGATCCAAAAAAAGCTACATTCTTCTTAATCGTCTTCAACTCCAATTTCGATGAGACGAGAGATATATAAGAACAAATGCAGGTTTGACTTGCGAATAAATGCACGGAGACACATGCACACAGAATCACGTAGATTCATTTGTTTCAAACTGAATAAACACATTATATATATATGTTCATAACGGATATGTTTATGTTTTCGACGTTTGGATTTGTATATTTTGAATAACCAAATAACATAAAAATTCTTTGTCACAAATTCTTATTTTAGAACAAAGTATATTACCATACATATTATTTATGTCACACGTTTTTATTTTGAAACAAAGAAATATATAACATATTACCATCAAAGAAATCACATGCATTTACATGACGTGACTCATCAAAATCTAAATTGTTCCATGGGAACCATGAAGTTTTGTTTTTTATCCAAGGGCGTACCATCATCGGAGTTCTGAAATGTGTTTTTGTACACATATGATGCAAGTTTTAGTGCAACTCTGCAATCACAAATTGCTACCATGCAAATTCCACAAATTTCTGTCATTTTTTTTACACAAATTTGTTGTTGGATGCAAATCTTGAACCGTCATCTTCGTCCGTGTCCCTCACGATCACTCGCTTCTTGTCGAACTCTCTATTCAATCGATTGGACAATATGATCGATCTAGTGAAATTTGTGTCAAATTTTATTTAGAAAATTGATAGATTTTGCTGTCTTCGCACTTGATTTATACCCATTGGATATCATATCGCACTTCGAACGAAGTCAAATTTGTCCAGGAATAAATAAAGAATTTGAAGATGTTGATGTTAGATCCAACTCCGTCAACTGTAATTCTGTTCCGTCGCGCAGCCGTGACTAACTGATTTCACTGCTCAGTTTTCTAACTTGTATTTCTAACTTGTATATGATTTTTACTCCAAACCACCAAAATATATAAAGCAAACATTGTTTTGCTCATAACACAAATCAAGCTCTTTTGTGCCAAATTACACAAACGATCTCGTGAAAATCGCTACTCATTCCACTTCCTACGCCATCTACTAATACTTGAACATGTGTGATGTGTACTATCGTTAGAGTCTCAAGGAGTAAAATAAATTAAAAGGTTACTAATAACCAATTTATGTTTTGAAGGTTTAACATCAAGAAAAAATTGCATACTATAAACATGATGAGCCAACAAAAACATGACTATGTCTATGTGGCTTCACACATAATCTTATAACTAGAGAACCACATAAAACTAAAGATTTAATGATAAATTTGTTTAACATCCGAATGTTAAATCCAAAAGATGAATTATGAAGAAAAACCCCACATGGCGATATGTTTTAATCATGAAATTACTACACATTACAAATTTCTATCCAATTCTCAATTTTATTTTTTTTCAAAACATTATGAAATACTTATATTGGAAGTGTTTATAAATGAAATAATGGATTCATCTTGCCAAATATGTTTAAATTTTGACTCCACATCTAACAATTTCTTGTCAATGTAAAATTCATTCACATGTACATGATAAAGCATATAGCAAAAGTATTTTAAAAGTGAATTAAAGTTGACTTTTGGTACGGATAATTATTCACTTATGTAATTAATTATTGCAAATTTCAGATAAAAACAAATATTCATGAGCAAAACATATTCAAAAAAATTCACTTCAATAATTTTTTTAGATATCTTCATATAAATGACAAATTTTGATAAATCATATAATCTTTTAGTTTCAAAAATCAAGAAATTTAATGTTTTTCTACTCTTCATGTAAGAATATGATTCAATAATAAAAATTATTGCAATTATTTCAGATTTTTGAATATATCATTGATTTTAAAAACTTAAAATTTTAAATTAATGTCAAATCAACTAAATATTTGATTTTCAAAATTTAAAAACCAAGAATCAAAATATTAAAAGTGATTTTTATTTCAAATTATTGAAAGTGAACTCCTTTAAATATTGGAAGTCAACAATAAAAAATGTGATTCAAATAGATAAATAAATAAATATTTTTTTAATGTAATATAAACATAAGCATATAAATGAACTAACCAAGTTGTGAAGTTTAAAACCAAGTTGAAATTTAAATTCTTGTTTAAAGTTTATGTTTTTTTGTCGATAATGCACATTGAAGATGGATTGAGATTTAAAATATGTGACAAATCTTACTTTTCATTGAACATTTCAAAGTCTCATGATAACAATCACATATATGTATATATATAATAAATCAAATTTAATTTAGAATTTTAAATAAAAAATTAATTGATATCAATTTTTGATAATTTCAATTTTTAATTGATACATGTAGCAATTATATGGGTTTGGTTCATATAGCTTATAAAATCATATTACTATAAAATTTTTGAGATACATGTAATAAAACATGTGATAATATTTTACAATTGCAATTTAGATTTCAAATAAATTAATTTAAAACATATAGCATAAGTGATATAAATTGAAGCTGAATTTTAACTATAAATATTTTAACATAACAATCATTCAAATTATTCACTCATGCTTGTTCTATTGTTCAACTATGTCAATTTAACAAATGACAATTTTCATGCATTTTTAAAATAACAAACAAACATATTTCTTCAATTCAATTATCATATAATTTAACCAAAGAAATGAAAGAAAGTCATGAAATAGTTTAACTTATATGCACAAAAGAAATTCTTCTTCTTTATATATCGTTGGTTTTCTTTTATCTAACAAAATTCAAGACAATAATTCTAAAATTAAAATTCAACAATAACTCAACATCTAAAATATGGTTTTGCAATTTGTTTGAAAGATTTAGTTTTGATGCATGGTTTCTAAAAAATACTAAAAACATGTTCATGACATAAACACACCTTCAATTTGATTAATTTAAAAAACTTTGAAAAAATAAATCTTCATATATTTATTTGAAACAAATGAAAAGAAAGCATGCATGAAATCGTTCATTATGAACAAAAAAGTCACCAGTTTTTTAATTTATTTTGTAGTTAAAGCAAAAAGTAAAAACTTTAATATTTGAATATTTTCTGTTTTCTAAATGTTTCAAATCTGATTGTTATGATAAATTTACTATTTTTTCAATTTTAACAATCATAATGTAACTTGCAAAGAATAAACTGATACATCACAATATCAAATATATTAGAAAATATTATAGAAGATATGAAGGATGTAAATAATATCAACATTGTCATTGATTTTCATTTTTCTATTTCTTTTATAACAAAAAATAATCCAAAATGTTTTTATGAATTTTTTTTTAACAAGATTTGTGTTCCATATTGATAAAGAGAATGAAATATATGTATTATGATGTTTATGTGAGGGAAAAACTATTTAGATTATTAGTTTTTAAAGGCATTTTTTTACTTAAAAGTACACATCATGTTTTAGGATTTATGAGAATATTTATTTACTTTTAAAGTATTTTTAATGGAACATTTATACCATTTTTCAATCTTAAAATTATATACAACCAAAAAAAAACATTGATATTACATTCAATTATGAATTAAATTTTCAATTAGTTTTTTCCAAAAAAATGTTGAAACAATTTAACTTCCAAAATTGTTATTTGTTATAACAAAATGATGTGAGTATTTGACATAAACCAATAAAATCAAAACTCATGATAACATAATGCTTTTAAAGCATGATACAGAAGATAAACTTTGTAACCATTGATATATTCTAATTAATTATGAATTTCTTAGTAGATAAAATTTGTAAAAAATGCTATATACTTGTTTAATAACCATATTTTTTTTCAGTAAATAATAAAATAAAATTTGTTGAATCATCTTTTAAAATCTTTATTGGATGATTGATTGTGCATGCAATGAATGAAAAGAGTACCATTCATATTTGTTAGGTTAATTCTATCTTGGATTAACTCCAATTAGTAATTACCATGGTCAGTGAAGTTGATAGTGGTTAGCCTAACTTAGATGTGCAACTTATCTCTTATTGTATGGAAGAGAGTAGAGTCATTAAGTAACTACAGTTCAACGTTGCACTTTGAGAGTGCGCAGTAAGGATGAGAGCTTGACCATGTAGTCGGTGTATACACCTGGACTTTAATGAAGTATTTGCTCTTACTCATGGGAGTAGCATATGGAATGTGAACCACGTTATCTCGATGTTGCGACTGTCGTGCGTGTTGATAGATCTTGATGGTTGGGAATTTTAATATTATACACCTACAAATATCTTCATATATACTCTAGATATCTAAATAGAATATCATAACATTGTAAAAAAACTTAAAATTACAAAATTGATCTAACAAAATGTCACATTGATGATTTTAACACATAATCTATAATGTTTCAATTGGTCACAAAATACATTATTCAGATGTCTATACTCACAAGCTTGATATCGAACTAAGCAGACTTAAAAACATAAAATGACATATGATAGTTTAAGGTACATAAAAAACATATGTCTATTTGTGCGAAAACTACATGATGTTACATCATCCATGGATATACAAAGTTTTTTGTATATCATTCAATATCATGCATGCTAGTTTAGATAAAAAAATAAACATTGTATTTTACTTACGTATTTCCATATTTCTCAGTACAGGCGGAAGAAAAGTCACATAGCTCGTAATGAAAATCTTATTTGATAGCTATGATTAAGAATCTTTGTTTATGATGTAATGTATGAAAATTGAACGTTGAATTATGAGAAGGTAATTTTGCTTTTTAAAATTAATCGAATGATATTTGTTGATGTTTGAAGCTTGAGATTGCAGATTTCTGAAATTTATCACATTATTTTGTTCTCATAGGAACTTACACTTTGGTGAGACAATTAGGATTGTAGATGATATATACATGTGGAGAGAGAGAGTCTATGAAAAAATTGGTGGTACAATGATGAAAGTTACATCTAGTTCCGAGAGTAGAATGTAACTTCTAGTTAGTCCCATCTACGCATAGCCAGTATAAATGACATATTAGAAGGCTGATTGAAGAGGGTGTGCAATAAAAGAATGATAGTAGGAATACAGAATGAGACTGCTTGGCAACGAATCATAAATGCAAAGCTCGCAGTCGGGTCGTGTACTTTACAGCCGAGACCACGGCGCAACGGTTGTGGGGGTAAATATTTTTCTCAAGCCCACTGCGTCGAGCTTCGCCCACGGGCCGATTGGGAAAACAAGGACCAGCACGGCGTGTGCCTGCGTTCTCCACCGGTCGCGCAAAGGAACTGGCGGTACTGCCAGGGCCTTCGTCATCGTACTCGTCTTCCGTCCGGTTCGCGGATGGAAGGGATCGTGCAGCCGAGAGTGGCTCCGCGGGATACATCCGACGGCTGGCGTTGAGCGGAAGGAAGCTCTAGACGTCGAGTCCTCGGTGGAGAGTGAAGGCAGGAAGGTGTTTGCGGGCCGGGGGTGTTTAGGAATGTTGTCTGCTCGTACCGAGGTTTAGCCGACTTTTCCTCGTGCCTCAACGTCTGCCGAGCATGGTCGATCAGTCTCTGGCCTCTCTTCCATCGTGCGAATTGGTCCCGCCGAGAGGTAGAAATTCAGCTCGCGGATTGATCCTGCCTGCGTGTTCTGCAGGAATCTTTTGCTCTTCTTTTAGTAGAAAGTAATAGCCTCGGATTGTAATATGATCGATCAATCGAGTTAGATTTGATGGTGTCGATGAATACACGAAATTGTAGAAAGCCGGAATTGTTTTTTTCTGACTTGGTGTCACAATTTTACTCGCATTCTGCGGAACTAGCAAAACTGCACCTTTTTTTCATTGATCCCGTCTACATGAACGAGCTTCCCTTTGCCGTACATACAGGAACCTAAATGATGACATTGTCAGTTTACGATGTCAGAGATTGTGGGAAGGCTGCCAGCAGAACCGAGTTGTCGTAAGCTCTGGAATTCCCGGGGTTGCTGTTTGGAGCTTAGATCCAATCAAAGCTTTACTCTGTGCAAGGAGATTATGTCAAGCGTTCCCCACTAATTCATTTCTTTAACAATCACTTCCATCGAACAAACTCTGAGCACGGCTACAAAACATGTCTTGCCGCCATCGAAAGAGCTTTAGGGTAGAGACACCTGCTAAAAATTTTCGGAGTCAATTTTTGTTTTTCCATACAAGGAAGTACTCATTCGTTTCCACCACGGAAACTGAAGCACATCCCGGCCGCCCTCAGCGTAGAAGAAGCTCTCTGTAAAATCTGTAGCACTGTACGGCGTGCTTTCAGTGGCGGAAAATTTCGTGTATAATTCTTCTCGTTAACATGAATTCATTCACTCTGTGCTTCGTAGGTTGGCTACATTAAAAGTCTTGTCGAAGTGTATGCGGGAAGGATGAATGAGGTGTGAGGTTCTTGAAGACGATGAGGATGAGGATCGGAAGTAGTACACCTCAAACGATCGGAGTTACTACGCCGCTATCATCGAGGTCCCAGCGAGTGGTGGGCCAATCTGGAACACTTATTTTGCATTTGTGAGTAGGCTCTTTATCTCTTAAAGTTGATTCCATGGTCAGGTTTACACGCCAGTGGACTATTCCATCGTGGAATTCTAAGTCTTGTCACGCAGTTGTGCCATTACGAAGGTTTTGTAGTCCACCGTCCATGGCAGCCATAATTGTGGCCAAGTGTCATGTCAGTCAGCTGTTATGATTAAGGCATCCGAGGTCCAGTTCTCTGTCTCGTCAGCACCTTACGGCGAGCATGATGTGCAATCAACTTGTGCGTACCATTTGGTGTCCCGTAAGCAAGTTGGTTTCCGGAGGACTTACATGGGATCCATTCATTCATTCATTCATCCATTCATTCTCTGAGCCTGTCTTCCTTATGAATGCTCTTCTTTAGGTCGAGCAAGTAGCTGTCAGTCGTCGTCGAGTGCGGAGTTGATTTTTTTCTTCATTACCAGGCCTGTGATTGTGGTTCGGTCCGGTTGAGCTGTTGTGTGTACTGTGTCTAGGATACCCTGAACCTGAGCAGCCATCGCTGCAAGCAAGATTCTCTTCGCACGATGGAGCGCGATGGGTTCAGATCGCCAGAGGAGGGCATGGTGGAGTCTTTCAGATTGGAGAGCGAATCATCGCAGCTGCATACCGATCATTACCTGGCGTGGGAGGGGAATCTGCTGCAGCTCATCGAAACTTCTCGGACGAAGGATGGTCGAGCGGTGCTTGCTGATCTGAAAATCATTCCTGTACTTCTGGCCTTGTTGAAACGATTTCATACGAGCCTTTTAGTGGGTCAATCTTCGAACAGCCCTCCTCACGAGCCATCGAAATCCTCGACTACCCTGTTGCTGTTCTTGAAACTCCTACGAAATCTGTGCGCTGGGGACTCGTCAAACCAGGATGCATTTCTTGTCGAAGAAGGACCCCTTGTTCTTGTTCCGATTGCCACAGCACTCCTCTCAGTGTGCAGGCCCAGCCGGGATTCGAGAATTTCCGACGATCTTTCGAAAGTTCAAATTTCCAGTTTGTCAAGCATTTCGAAAGAGATCACAGGAACTGGTAGTCCCCAGCAAGGAGACATTTACTCCCGAATGAGGGCAGATTTGGATGTCCTCGGTGGAAATTCTTCTGAAGTGCGGTCGTCAGGTCGTGAGAGAGTTCTTTACGCGGGCGATATTTCTGCGTCTGCTTGCTTGGATTCCGTCCGTATGCTATTACAACTGTTGGGAAACTTCTCCCGCGGTGGAGATGCGTGTGAAGAGGCCGTATGGCAAGAGTTTTATCCCAATTTGTTTTCTGAACTGGCATCACTGCAGTCGAATCAGACTTCCGACGTCTTGTGTATGGTGTTGTACACGTGCTGCAAGAACAGCAAGCAGAGATGTTGGCAACTATGCCAAGGTCAGGGTGCCGTTCTGATGAGTCTTCTCATCGTTGCAGCGACGGAGAACAACCCAGGTGACAATCATTCCTGCGTGATTTTCAGTCTTGTGAGAGCCATGTGGAAACCATATCTGATTTCTGAGGTATGAAGTTTTCTGAATGCATTATGAATGACGAAGTCATCTCGAATCCTAGCGAAGTTCCGAAAATGTGTCGGTGATTTCAGGGAGATGTGTTAAGAATCTGTAGCTGTGTACAATGAAGTTAATTCGGATTGCAGGGTATTGAGTTCTGTCTGGTTCTGGTATATATCATCACATGATCTCTGTCGAGGGTTATTCGTTCCTCCTTTTCTCCCTCCTTGTCCTCTCTCCCGCTTCCATAATCCTTTCTCGTGGTGTGTCGTGGGGACTATGGTCTTGAAGCTGTGACAGACAAGTACTTACGAGTGCAGTGTATTATCTTACAGAGGCCCAAGATACAGCCCAAATAAATTGGTTCGAGCTACTCGTTCGACATATTTGCCTCGAGGAGTCGCTCTTTCCATTGTTGTTCACAAACCTTGGGATCCTTCCTATGAGACGAGAATTGGAGTTTTCTAAAATTCATAGCGAAGAGTGCTTGTGCGCATGTCAACTCTGGCTCAAGACATGCACCTTCACATCAGTGCAGGCCAGCCTCTTGTACGCAGTTCTGGATTGTCTCACCGTCGATGTAGAAGACGCTTCTACTCTGACGGAGGATGAAAAAGTTGGCCGATCCGTCGATTTAAATTCTTACTTTTCAAAGCATGTCATGCTTTTCTCTGTGAGAATTCTCGAAAGGGCCGCACTCTGCGTTGTGGAAGAGTCAGACGAGGACTCGGTATCATCTGTGCGTCCTCTGCACTCAGGATCTCCCTCGGTTCAAATCATGGGATGTTTGTTGCACTTCTGGAGAATACTTTGTACTTGTGAGTCTAGAAGCGAACAACGGCTTCTCTTATCGCAAGTGCTCGTCCAACACGGCCTGCTTGACCTTTTGCTGAAATTGCTGGAAGCTCTCGGCCCCCCGGAAGCTCATGGCAAGAAATCAGTGGCTCGCAACCACGAAAGGGATGTCACGTCGTCTGGACCTGGAGCTGTTCCACGTACAATGTGTTATCAAGGTTACAGGCGGGACATTGTTGCAGTGATTGCAAATGCCTCTCATCAGAACAGGTTAGTCCAAGATCACGTCAGAGAAACGGGCAAACTCCTGTTGGTGCTTCAGCAGAGTACGGTGGAGATGGACAATCCCTTCTTGAGAGAATGGGGTTTGTGGGCAATGCGCAATCTGCTCGAAGGCAACACTTTGAATCAGAAAGAGATTTCTTCCTTGGAGTTACAAGAAGCAGTGAATCTTCCAGAACTTCACAACATGGGGCTGCGCGTCGAGATCGATCCCAAGACAAGACAACCCAGGCTTGTGAACACCGGTTCTCGATAGTAATCTGTATCCTGAGAATGAGTTCTTATTCAGTCATGGTTGAAGACGAAACAGGTACAGGTTCCACTCCATACACTCAGTGTTGGCTTATTTCTTTCATCTGTCATTCTTTAATTTGCTGTTTCTGGGGTCGATGCGAGCAAAGATATTCTCATACAGGATATACAGGAAAATGCGCAGAAGATTTTGTTTGCTATTCCGCATAAGTTTTCCACGAAATTGGGTCTAGTTGGTACAGCCATGGATTATCTTCGTTGAAAATCAACGTGGACGACTATGGCATACATGAATGAATGAATGAATGCATCCCGAGGGATTCTCTCTCTTGAAGCTACTTAGTACTACTCTGCTGCAGGTACGTACTATTACGGACACTGGACACGAGTGCGAATGAAGAGGTTGTCCTGTGATTCAAGGCGCTATTTGAGATCAACCGAGATTCACTGAAGCACAGGCTCATGTGCTCTTCAAAATCCAGGTGTACTAGGAGAGGTTCAGGACGTCGGTACGCATCTGGACGGGGATCTTCTGACTGCCAGCAAGTGGAGAGGACGATACTAGGTTTAGGGGATCTGGTTTCGGAGATGTCCAGGATGGAGCCTGTCTGTCGGATAGATCCGTAGGTTTCTGTCTGATGTGTGCGGGTACGTTTCACCTCTCGGCACTTTAACAGGTCACGAGGAGGAGGCTGCAGTTATTATCGAACTGAAAGATCCGAGTGTGTAATTGGCATAACTCTTCTGCTGAGAAGTGCATAGGACGGGTCCAGTACTGGGTATCAGAAAATGGTGGAAGTAGTTCATAGGCAAGGTCAGGTAATTGTGGTAGGAGATCCTGGTTTCTGCACAGGACATTTTTTTACAGCTTCGAGGTCATAGATTGCAATAATGTCCTGTAGAAATTAAAATGCTATGGAATGCTTTTAACCTTTAAAGGAGTAAAGTAAACCAGTGCCTTATTTTTCAAGTTCTTGCGTGGACATCATTCATACTCACTCCTGCTGTAGTCAGAGTCGCCTGTCCGGGAGTAAAAATCGCATCCAAACAACAGCCTTCGCTGGAAGTCACCGCTCCGTATTGTGGCGCTGCCTAGTCTATTGAAGGCCTCAGGTCGAGTTCATCACGTTCATGTCTTCATCTGCATTTGGTGTCAGGCTTGGGTCTAATCGGCTTCAGATTTGCATGAGCAGCAACAGATTTTGGTGGAATTTCAGCTACCACGTTCTGTATCGAGTATAAATGCCCACAGGACAACGCTGATCCGAGGACAACGCTGCGAAGCAGTAATTAATTAATTACCCCTCGAAACTGACATAATCTCGCGAACAGGCCTTTGCCTGTCCAACCCCGTCTCCCCGCATGTGCGACTGGGAGATTACGCATGCCACCAAGAGAAACATGCCAGAGATTTGAACTCGGGAAAATCAGCGTCATCCAGTGGTCAGGCTCTGGAAAATTCACCGAGCATTAGTAGGGGTTATCTTCTCCCGAGGGATTGCGAAAAGACATCACCTAGATTTAGCTCCGTGGTTCTCCACTTCATCTTTATCTCTCTGCCTACTCCAAAGGCCATACGATATTGCGAAACCCAGGACTAAGATGACAATAACGACGAGTGAAGATCTGGTAAGTAGGGGCTGCAGGTAAGGGTACACAGAGCTCCGAACTCTGAGCACACAACGTCGGGAAGAAGAAATTGGTTCTGTACCGTTGGCAACGCCGGCGACGGGCGAGCGTAAGAGTCGACGAGGGAACACAACCATTCCCAACTTCTCAAAGACACGATGCACATGGTGGGACGAGAACCTCTGGAGTCTATGAAGGTAGCGCCGGAACGAACTCGTCGGGTTCGTGCTGCCGGGGACAATGGCGGGCGGAGGTATCTCTGGAACAGATATCGTGGAACCCCCTGATTCAGAGGGCATGACTCTGCGATCTTGTCACCCACTTTCTTACTGGCCTCGACCTCGTATACCATTGCTCCACCGGCAGTCATTCAAGAATTGGATCCCCGGCTTCTAACCCGAGCTCACGAAATCATGCACGAACCCGACGATTGACGTCACTCACTCTGCCCGCCCAGAAACCTAATTCTCTACGAGATAAGTGGAGATACACCGGGCCTCCTCAGCAGCTACATCTCGTGCTGGATCAAAATTCACAGAAATGCGTACAAATGACAAGCCGTCATAATCACGCTCACAAACCATCTCCCTGCCCTCTCCCTCTCCCTCTCTCTCTCCCTCTGCGTGCGTGCTGGCGTGCCCCGTGACCGCAGCGATCGTACAGTATAAATGTCGCTCACTGGCTTCGCATTGCCAGATTCTTGAACCTACTCTTCGTCCTCGTCCTCGTCCTCGGCGAGAAGCCGCCCGCGGCTGAGAGCGATGGACATGTTGACATGGACAGCGATGCCGGGTCCGCTCAATCGGTCGCTCGCTCGCGCTCTCTGTCAGGCTCGACCATTGCCCACCACCACAGCGTCGAAAAGCCTTCCCTTCGTGGGCCGCGTGTACCGGCGCATTGCAAAACGTCCCGGGCTCGCTCGCTTCGAGTCTGACGGTACCACCTGGCGACTTGGTCGGAGCCCTACAGCCCCACCAGAGCTCGAGAGCGCGGGCATGGCGCCCACTTAAATGACGGGCGCCATCTTTCCACCGAAGCTCGGCACATGATGACCCTCGCCCGGGGGACACACGATCTGACATGCGCCGAGTGCCAGGTAGGCCAAGTTGCACCATACTACGTCGTGCAGTCGAGCGTGGTACATCGCCCACTACCTTCCCTATCTGTCTGCCCCCGCGGTCCGGTCCTACGTTATGGGCGGAAGGTTTCCCCGGCGAGTTTCCAGCGCCAGACCGGATCATCTGATTGTTTCCGATTCATTGGCCCGCAAGTATGAGCCGACCGGTGCAAAATCCGCTTTGCATTTTGCTCGATCAATTGGGCCGACTGTGAGCTGCACTCGGTTCCGCGGGGTTTCCTTCTACGGTGTCCATGTGAATGGGGGACTGCGTACACCACCAGCGTCGTCTTGGCACACGCACGCTGACTGACTGACTGACTGACTGACGATGCTCCCACATGTGAGTTACTGTACCGATGCAGTGCCAGGGTTCAATTTCGAACGCAGTCGGTGAGTAGTGCTGTGTTCGTAACATTGAGCAACTGTGAATATCGCCAGCTCCAACAAGTTCGTCTTGGAACACAATCACTGACCGACGATGCTCTCACTTATGAGTTCCCGAGGCCGTGCTAGGAATTGACGTGGAGAGGGCAGTCTGTGGGTTCTACTGCGTCCGTCTGGATGGACGTCTGCGTGAACCGCCCAGCCCCACCGACGTCGTCTCAGAACACGGTGACTGAGGGACCGTCCTCCTCCCACTAACGAGAAACCGAGGCAGTGCCCGGCTTTGATGTGGAACGCAGTCCAGATCTGAGGCCTGCTCCGAGAATATGATACGGCAGTGGCTGCACCAGCATTCGTGAGAGGTGTGCATGAAATCTTACACTCCTATATCGGGATTTTGAAACCTTGACGTGAATCATTTCATGCATTCATTTAAAGAAACACTTCCAGGCCACAGGCTCAAACTCCACGACCTCTTTCGCTACACATTCCACACACATCGACCCAACCTCCGCTGCACTCAGATTCGTACTTCACTAATTTTGTTGATAATTGAAACACAATCATTACCGGATCTCGTCTATCCTGTTCAGGATTGTGAGCTCACTTTTCTCACTCGTACTTTTGTTCGTTGGCTTGTTGGTTAGTATTTCCTCTCAGTGCAAAGAGTCGATCTACACAGAGCCTGAAATTTTCAATGACGAAGAGTCAATCTCAATAGCATCATGAGGAGTTAATGCGCACAACACATATCATCAGGAGGGGACTAAAAAGCTGAGGCCCTTGAATACCCCTGTGGTATGAGCGGTTCTCTCACATCATAACTTGGTGACATACACTGAATACATCATAAAAGAACTGTTAGCTTCAGAGTTTGGCATGCTGACGAAAAGATCCGAAGAGGGGTAAACATTTGTTTTCCTTCCTCGCTATCGCAGCCTTGCGACCTAAGCGATCGGCCGCATTCATTGAACTCTCCGTCAGGTAGCTCTCCACCTTTCACATTACATTTCATTTTCATGAAAATGAAGGGGTTTCAAATTTGCTCATCATGTCTGTCGGTTCTAGAGATAAGAACCATACTGGGAATAGAGAAATGTGAAGTTCTTTGACCACCGGCCTCGGCCTACCCCTCCAGACAACCGTAAGGCGCTTCGGCGTTTAAGACCTGCAGTACATGTGCTGGATGGAACTCGAGAGCTCCATAAGCGCTCCTCAGATCCAAGAGAATACAGCATTGAGCTGCGTCATTCATGCTCTTGCGTCTGCTGGCTCCTTCCATGAGAGAGTTCCAGTGGAGTAGTATTTCTCGACCATCGCCTAATCCAAATGCCTCTTGATTGTCCAACCCATCACAGGAGTGGGTTTCAAAAAGGACAGGGCAAAAGATATCAGCAGTAACATTTTATCTCATCTTCCCGTGGGTTCAGAACTTCAATCAATCCAGGATTTGAACATGAGTCCTCCACTACAGGAACAGTCATCTATGTTGTTCTTTCTTAGGCTGCCCGACAGCTGCCGATGCAGCTGCCGCTACTGCAGCTGCTGCAGCACCCATCTTTACTCCACCGGCGGCCTTGCACATTGCTGCAGCTTTCGCAACCCCAGCCAGGGCGGCTGCTGCTGCAGCCCGCAGCACAACAGTTGGTTTGTAAGCCATGAGCTCGAAGTGTTTCCAACCCTGCCTGGGAGATGATTCTTCGAAACCGTTTGTGCCACTAAAAGTTGCTCCCGACTCTGCGTCAAAAAACACAAACTATCAATACTCAAGAAATAATACTGATTTTCGTACATCTCTCGCTCGTCCAGTATCCAGCCGCTAGTTCCGCGAGCAATCTCAAGAAGCTCAACAGTCGTTGGGCCAGCACTGCTGCAGTGAAGGGGAAGGCAGAAAGAACAGCAGGAAAGCTCACAAATGCAGAACAAACGCCGAATATTTCAGATATCGCCCTTTTCGTAAACTCCTCGTAGGCTTGATGCACGAAGGCCCATACAAAACTTCATCGATCCCGGATGATAACCCAGCTTGGAAACCAGCAAGATATACAGGGTGCGGCACTACATCAGACTCCAGAGTGTGCGAAGACCTCAGGTAGGAAAGAAACAGCTCTCGCACCCCTTCGTCACCGAAGGCCGTAGAAATATCGATAAAACGAGAGATTTCAGATCCTGTTTTCGGAGAATGGCTCAAGAGTAAAGACTGTCTGAAGAATTTGATGTCTCATCCCGTTCCTATCATACGTGAAGGCTTCGAGTCATGACCTCCAGTAATCACACAACCAAAAACGCTATGAATTTAACAGACCTGAGAGTGCAAGGCCATGTGCTTCGCGCATGGCAGCAGTTGAACAAAATCAGACAGTCTGACATTCCAATATTTCTCCCTTGTCGTAACTCTCTATAACAGAAAGCCCGGAAGAAAGTTTGACCCTAAAATATTCTACTGGGGGTGCACTGCTGGACAGAAAGAAGCAAAATGGATTTGCCCACATCATTCACACCCTAGGATGTAACTCGAGGCCATAAACTTTCAGGAACAAGGTCGTTCCTTCTTTCAATCCTATGTAATCAACGCACGGTCGACCAATCACAATTGAACTGATAGGCTGATTCGAGATGAGTGCATCATTCACGGCGAGTTCTTCCTGCATACTTTTTATTTATCCCTTTAAAGTTACACAATTGAACACTTGAATATATACTACTTTTGCCCGAAAAATATAGTTCTCTCGTTACCCCGCACCTATTTTTCAGGATACCTGGACCTCAAGAAGGTCCAAACGATTCAGTGAAAAGGCCACTCGAAACGAAAACATCGAATCATCCTCGACATCCCCAAAAGCGGAGTCTAATCTCCTCCAAACAAACCCGATCGCCGCCCACTTTATTGCATTCCGGATGTTCAACCATTACAAGGTGACTCTGAATCTCACAAAAACGCAACACACATTACTGCCGTTCCGCACGAAAGCCCGATCCCAGCGATCATCCTATGTGAATATTTTCAGATGGGTAACGTGAGCCCTTGGAGATTCGCCATTCACCACAATCATTCGAGCCTAGGGTAAAAAAGCGATACTCAGCATAATTGTGGCTAATTGAACTCCACGAAGGCCCCGCCCGACGCAGACGAGGCCCACTGTCTACGTTTCCTTTCGAATCGACAACGAACCCTTGTTCTTGCGACATTCACCTGGCCCGCATTGCGTGCTCTTCCCTACGCCAACACCTGGGGCGACAAGAAGCATCCAAAAACGCGCCAGAGCACGAACACGGTAACGACTAAACGACGTACCTCTCAGATTTCACAATCGCAGATTCGTGAACGCGATGCACCCACCACCACCTTACAACACCCTTCAAACGCCCTGTAGCAGAGGCAGCAGCACCAGCACCAGCAGCGGCATCAGCGTGAGCAGATCGGATCCCCGGGGCTGCGATCAAGAGCCTCGACGGAGCTGTGAGAATTTCTCTCGCACCCGATCTATCCAGATTTGTTGTGCAACCCTCTGTAAACACCAACCCGCTTCGGGTAAATCACGCATCATGGCTCACTCACCTGCGAATCTGCCGACGGAACCAGTGGCCCACACCGAAACCAAATCATCCTGCACGTTCAATCAGGCGGCCATGCCCGAAACATGACCCCATGATCTCCCCTGCCCGACTGAGCCTGCCATCATTTCAGTTCCCCCTTTCACACTGCTCTTCTTTTTCTCCTCCCTTCCCCCCCTCCGTCGACGGCATCCCTCCAAGGCTTACTCTCCTTCCACGTTCTGGTCTCATTTTTCGTCTTGGAAAAGGGCTTGCATTCAATCTTGTGACCCCGCGGGCATTTCCATTTCCATTTCATTCATCAGACCCTTCGGTTTTCCCCTTCTTCCCTTTTACTTGGATGTGCATAGATTAACGGTTCTGGTGGCGGTCGAGGAGTAAGGCGTTCCCTCTGATGCGCAGATTTTAAAGTGGTGATAATAGATATGGGAGATGCAATGGCAACACAAATTAGCAAAAGTAGGTTTCAGAGTTTTTTCCTTTTTACCGGCTTGCTCTCACACTGCATCCGAAGCAATAGAGTGCATGATGAATGAATGAAGAGAAGGTCTAAAATAGTGTGCAAACATGCTCACGCTAGGATGGTATAAAAGCTTCCTTATCTGATGGATGAAAGAGCTTCTTAGAGTTTTTAAATCCTAATTGGTTTTCCAACTTCCAACATTCTCTGTACCCATATGCATTTTGGAGAATATACTTACAGTGCATCCTAAGCCTGAAACTGGTCTAAATCAGGACTAAAAGTCCACTTAATCTATTCAAATGTGGACTTGTTTCCAAGAAACTGACTATATGACACTCTATGGTGTCAATCACAATACATGTTTTCTTCAGCCCTCAAACTCCTACAAGTTTTTTGCTAGTGCAAAAATACACCGGGACAGAAACTCCACATAGCAAAATAATTCTGTCAAATGCTTCTCGATGTTGTACTTGTATACCATTAAATTGCAGTATATTTAGAATGTCATCGTCCATAATTCGCCCACATTATAGCGGACCGTGTTGTTCATCCTAACTATCCGGCAACAGAATAACAGTTCACCACTGTTCATGTCTCATCTACAAAATTAGCAGCAAGAACATATTTAGACTCCATGGTATTTGATTTTAGACGTGAACATCTATCTAACCTCCATACATCACAAGTTCACATTACACATGTTCATACATATGATCATGTGTTATGCGTTGTCCTCATCCTCATCTTTATATTAATGTCTGCAATTCACTAGAATAAAATCTTTTTGTAATTTGTATAAAACTTTGACATGAGAGAATTAATACTGAATTGTGCAAATGATTTTCATATCTTGCTGATCCAAGTGAATAGCTGAAAGAAAATCTAACCTGAAGATTCGCACTACATGGACAGCACTCATGAATGACACCGAGGTAAAGAGCTCAGAAAACTTATTGAATTGACAATAACTGAAAATATAGCATAATATATACGAGAATAACTGATATGTATATAAACCTTATATCGTAGAATTTATTCTTTTGACAGGTATTCTTCAGAGGAAATCTGAGTAAAATAAACCTGATGCCCGTATGTCTCTAGATTAATGTTCAAATTGGTATATAACAATGCATTTAAAATTATGTTTGATTGTGTCAAATTTATCCTATTTGCTTGATTGATTACCAGCAGACTTTGCACATATTTTTCAATTTCGATATTTTCTTGCTAATTATACAAGGTACACTATTAATCGATAGTACTGAAAAAAATCTAAACATTGCATGTTCAGAGGCATTTGTTTAAACAAAACTTTGCACTTTCCTAAAAGAAATTGAAGTAAATTTATTAGAGAGGACGTGATAATTTTTTTCATTCTGATTCTGTTACTCTACATTCCTCTATATTTCCAATTTTAGATGAAAAAAAATAAATTTATAAAAAAATGAGTAACATGAAAAATATACTACGAATTTTAGACCTCGTTGATAAATTAAAACCTTGTTGAAATAATTCAAAATTCTTTAACCTATAATATGTAAAAGAATAATTATTCCTAATAATAAATCACTTATTTAAAAAATAAAAAGTTAGGACATTCCAGATTTTTAAGTTAATTTTGAAAGCTAATATATTATGATTTTTTATAATTTTTAACTCAAGTTTTATTATTTTTTTTATAATAAAATGTGATTTAAAAAATAATTTCTAGGAAAGTTACTCTAGAAAGCAAAGAATAAATTTTGATTACAATTTTGTAATATTAAATTGAAGCCAATGTACTTGAATTGGTGTGCAAAGTATAATCAGCACACCAATTCGCTGTTTTACAGTACGCTCTTAAGTCAAGCAAGACTATGATAATTTTTTTATGCCTGAAGTGAACATTGTAATAATTGAAAATGAATAATCTGTATATGATGAATCTTTGATACAGGAAATTTTGATTTTCAGTTCGGTATGCATGCTTTTGTAACTTTTATGTTGCCAAATTCATAAATTACTATTTTCTAAAAATGGTAACAACTTCTTTATTTTCTGAGTTTTAATCTACTTAAACATTATGCAGCTCAACTATGCAAAACTGTACGTGTCTCATAAAACTGATTATAATGAAACATCTTAAAATTGAAGTCTTACAATTTTTTGATATAACAGAAATTTCTTAGCATATGCTATAAATTCAAAACATCGATTATTAGATATTTTTGAGAGAAAAGTTGAAAACTCTAAAATTTGATGAGGATCTGATTTTTTCTTGTATTTGAGTCTTACTGATTCTTAGGCTTTATGAACAAATGTCATATCGATAGACTTTCTAAGAACTAAATTCTTATATAACTATACCACTGTAGTATATAAAAATTGAGTTTTTCCCACTCGCTTTTCAATAAGCAAAGGGTGTACCATAGGTGAAGTTGAACATGTTTTAGGTTGGTGATGATTGAAAACACGTTCAAAATCTTTAAAAAACGAGTGATTTTATGGTTTTACTACTGAAATTTTAAGCGAGTTTTATCTTTTGATTCCTCAGATATTATTATGCGTAAGGCATTCGAAGTTTGACGTGTTGTGAGGAATGAGGAAGTCGTTTTTCAATGAAATAATGTAATGACCGAAAAGCACGTTACTGGAACCGTAAGACAGAGGAATGAAGTAGTAAGTCAAGTCTTCAAATGAACAATCCACAGTGCAGCATACAAATACGATATACAGCGTGACGAACAAGAAGAATTGTGTACTGTAAACCTAGAGTAGTGAGATTCTTGCTCGAGAGATACATCTAGAGAAGATAGAAGCACCAACCGCACCAACTACATCACCTCTACTGAAACTGAAATGACCCGTGGCTGGATTTTGGCGTAGTTAGTCCATCCGGTCAGTATTGACTCCGTCGCTGGAAAATCCAGTATTCCGAATGGTTCCTTCAAGTTTCCTTCATCAGTTTTACCTATTATGTCTACATTGCGGGCCACTGCCTTTGTTTGAAAAAGTATTTCTATGACGCCTTCAAATAAAAGCAAGGAATAGAGTAGACTTATGTAAGAAGATCTTACAAAAAGTCTTGTTATCTCAATATTACAATATCAGTGATGGTGAATTTGGGTCATCACTCACATGTTGTCGAAGACAGGTGAGTCTTGAGAGCTAGCTGCAGTGTGAGAATCAAAGAGAGGGTAATGGTGACGAACGTAGTGGAGAGATAAACTGGAGGGAATCGACCAGGTTAATGTTGCTGGAACCCATTCTCACGACAAAGTGTGTTGGATTAGAAGGGGAGGATGGATTGTAGATACGATATTTAAGCCCTGCGGTCCCTGAGGATATGGCAAACGTAATGTGATCTGGCACCCATTTATTGTAAACTCCGTGAAATCTGGGTTGTCGGTTTTAAAGGCAGTAGTAGTAGGGCTACCAAAAAGTACAAAGAGGTAGTTTTCATCTCCATCAGTAAATTTGTCATAAATATCGTTTTGTTGAATAGACAAGTTTTGTCGGTGTTTATAGGGTCTTAGGAGTTTTAGATCATTTTTCTAATATTGGTTCCCACTTCTCAGTTATATTATTATACGAAGCACCCAGACAGCGGACTGATCGGAACCGAAGGAGTGAATTGACAGTTTGTTCTAGTGTGTGCGCGAAGGGCCTCATGACCCTCTCCATCTACTGCACCGTAGTGTGCCTTATCAGAACTACCGTAGAACTGTTATTGCTTCGTTATTGTTTCAACGTGATATACGGGCGAGGTACTCCACCGAACTCCGAGAGAGTCAAACTGGGACATGACTACATATATATCTGGTTTAAAAGATCTGCACATCAATGGCCCCCACTCCTTAGGTGTTTAACGTTTTTTTTCCTTTGAATCGGATTGTTAGATCGGTTAGAAGTATTAAAATGGTTGCGCACCTCAACGTCCTTTTGAAATGTTTGTCGAAAAGATATTTCCAATGGAAATATTCAAAACGTCTACCTTCCATTGGCATTCTTCAAAGTCAACATTTAATATGCAAAGCTGTGTATTCTGAGTGTAGCACATATACGGCTTCTTCGTACCACGTCTATGGCTGATCCCGATATGGACGTCGGAACATCCAAGGTGGAAAAGGGAGAGGCAGATGAAGTTCATATCTCTCTACTACAACTTCTTGCACCCTATACGGAGGTGAGGTCACTCGCTGACGTAAATGGACCATCGGATTTTTGGTCAAAAGGACGACGGGACGAACGAACGAGAGTCTAAAGAACATGACGAAGTGGACTGGAAAGAGCCGAGAGATGAGTGCACTGCCCAGGGAGGAACGGACAGACGGACAGATTGACGGACGGCCGGAAATGAGCGCGGATCGGATAACAACCGCAGAGGTTGGTTCAATGGATAGCGCTCTGTCAGAGTTAGCGAGCGCGGATACGGCGAGATCTGGTGCATTGGATGGTCGGAGGGTGGAGATCGAGCCCGTCCGATATCTGTACTGGCGGATCAGCGAGCGGAAGAAGCGCCTAGCACAACTCGAACGGGGTTTATTTTTAGCCGGATCGCATGACAGGTTCCCACTAGCGGAGCGAACAGAGTTTCCGGTTCACGTTCAGGAGAGATCGGCTCGTATCCGGGAGCCGATGCCGAGGCGGACGGTCGTCAGCAGCTCCTGCGAACGATTCGGGAGGTTGCGAGCGGGGCTGGTGTCGGTTGCGTCAGTGACGCGCCAATCTGGGCCACAGCAGCCACGTCGCTCGCCAATGGGCTGGTCACGAAATGAAGCGTATGAGCTCGGATAGCGAGAATCTGGACCTTCGAATTAAGGATGAATTTGTATATCCGAATTTCGAATGACAAGTAAGCCTGAAAACGGACAAGGACTGGTAGTCCGGCGGATAGAAGCCCTTCGAGCCCACCAATTGCCGACGAATTCGCCCTCCACATGACACCCTTGAGCGCAATAAATAATTCGGCCATACTGCGCGAGATAAGCATATTCTAAAATATTTGTGGGCTTTGTTGGAGTATGCTGTTTTTTTTTCGCCGGGGAATAGTGCACTATAGGGCTTTATCGGTACAGATCGAAGGGGGAAAAAAAGGTTTGCGATTCCCAAGCGAGGTTTGGAGACAAAGATTAAGTGTTGCAGATTCCGCAGGGAGACGACAGGTTGCACACTTATTGAGGTACCGGTACTAAACAGAAAGGCCGGGGTTCGTTTAACACGAGCACGATTTTCTGGCGGAGCCATAACAGAACCCAAATTGCTCCCTGCGTCATGAGAAACAAGCCGAACTCTGTAAGTCAAACGGGTGTTCGATCGGTCGACTCCGCCGTTGATTCCAACCTTTTTTGGAGAAACGAGGTGGAGGAGCGTGCCTGCCAAAAGCTCTTTCCTCATTCACGATAACTTTTGGACATGGCCTCGAAATTTTACATGTGAACATCGCTCTCTCCGAAGACGGAGAGCTTGAGGACGTGACTCTGTTTCCCACGAGCATATCAGCATCATGTGAGCATCTTCCCCGTGCCGTTTTCCATACATCGGACGTTGTTGTGGATTTTGGGGGTAATCCCGTGGGCTTTGTTCCAGGGCAAAGCATAGAGCATATTTCTAGGCTTCCGGTTGTTCTTCCACTATGACTCGAGCCAGCTGATGTTTTGGAGCGGCCATAATCTGGTGCCTTCCGAGTGGGATCCCTACCGGAAATTGAGCCAGAAAATTTAATAATAATTTGGTGTATTCAGTATTTGACTAGCAACCAAAATATCATAAAATCACTAAGATTGTGATCAATTTTATAATAAAAGAAAATAGTAAATTTATGATCAAATGAGGCTTTCTAATGTGAGAGCATAGCTTCCTCAAGAAGACGGTTTTGTTCAAAACTTTTTTCCTTGATACTTTGATCACTTACAAGAAGAATGAACGGTTTTGTAGACCAGTGATGATGTCACTGAATGTCCGTGGAAACGGCGTGCTGGTGGAAAATGTCGTTGGCATGTTTCGAGGTGATGTATCACGGAAGACACACTGCGCACAGAAATCTACACATGAAAGACGGTGCAAATGCGACACATATTCAATTGCACCGGAGAGATCCGATCGAAAGGTCGCAACACTCTGCGATACATAATCTCATTAGGTCGTATAAATATAGATTTCCAAGTCGTCTCCAGGATGATAAGGCTCTTTATATTTCTCATGTCCACCGTCTCGCTCGGAGGCCGTAGAACCGCCATCGCCGTGCCACACGCGAGGGCTAGAATGCGTCTCGCAACACAACATTATTCGATCTGTGGCCAATGGGCAGAGATTTATCCTGCGAGATCTAAAGTGATGGCGGAAAGTCAGGTCGATGACTTTGCAGCTGCACTCACGTAAGAGGAGCTGCTGCTGGTGCCGCTGCGGAGTAAGCTGCTGGGAATCGAGACGATTTATGCCCGGGCAGTTGGCGTGGATTCTAATACCAGAGCCGGAGAAGAAGTCCGAAGAAAAAATCGGGAAAGAGGGCTATAATAGCAGAAACCGGGTAGGCAGATGTAGGAGGACGTAATAAAGCAGGTGCAGTACCGACGTCTTCGCGGTACAAAACAACAGTATTAGCACAAGAGCTCATGATTGCGTGGAGGATGAAGGAGAAACAACAAAATCTGACAAAAGCTCAAAACCACAAGACACAAAATTCACTACATTCCAAAGTTACAGGACCATGTTGGGGCATGGTTGTATGCCCGAGAATATGCCGCAGCAAGTTGAGCCCCGACGAAGAACTGCACTGCTGCTTTCTCTTCCTCCCTCCCTCCCTCCTCTTCGCCTCCCCCCGCCCGCCCCCCCTCGCACTTGCGCGAAATACGTGCGAGAATGCCTGCTGGCTCCTTGCCCTACTTCAAAGGGTGGGGCAAGGCCCCACTATTTGACTCGACTATGTTTGTTTGCTTCTTGAGCCTTGTGCATGTCACATGCACGTTACGGGCTAAAGGCCCCCATCCCCCCCGCGACCCATGTCACATATTTGCTCTCTCTATCTCTCTGTTCCACCCCCCCCCCCCCCCCCCCCCCCCCCCCCCAATTCACTTCCCTTGGGACGAACTCCGTCGGTCGTGTCTTCATAGCCTGCATGCCATCCATCCTTCCGCCACTCCATCCATCCATCCATCCAGCTTCCGATTCTCTCCTCTCTCTCTCCACCCCCCTCGCCGTAGACTAAACTTGACCGGCTTGACTTTCATGACCTGCTGCTGCTGCGGCAGCTTGCTTGCTGGCTTTTAGGCGCTGACACGGTTGGCTGGACCTCGCAAGGCCAACTTGGGGCGGAGTTGATTGACTGACGGGCTGTTGTGTGTTGGCCCTCACCGCGCTGATTCGCCCGCAGTGCGGTGATGTAGAGAGCACCGCGATCCGAAGATCCATTCTTCTACCCCGTAGTAGCTCGTACCGGCCTCCGGCCCTCGTATCATACCGCGTTCACAAGCGCTCGTCGGGAGTACTGTCGGAGATCTGACACGCAAATTAATGTTCCCGCTGGGGAGGATCGGGCGGAATATTCTCTCTGTACTCTCCAGGCCCTTCCAGTGCCGTAAGTGATACTGTCCCCGAGCCACTGTGCGTCGCCTGGTCAGGTAACCCATCCACGCTTATAATAGAAAATCTTTTGCCCCCCGTCGCGGCAAGAATTTTATCATTCTCCCCCGCCCTCCCACCACCCCCGGTACACGTGTAAGCCCGAGGCTATGTGGCTCACCAAAACCCAGATCCGCACTTTCCCGGCCCACGTTACCGATCGGATCTCTCGGCGGGAGTACCACGGCGATCCGGCATCGAACGAACTAACCCTAGGCCGGGGTTTGCCACACCTCCGTCCGGGACTGGTCTTATAGAAGAGCGAACGACATCAAATGGGTCACGAACGATTCCAGGGCCTCGGACGAACGAAATAATGATGCGAGTCGTCGTCGTCGTCGCCGTCGCCCGATTGGACATTTTCCTCTCTTCCCCAGAGGGAGCCTCGGATTGGTTCATGGGAGTTTGGGTGCCGGGGGTTGGGGGGTTGGGAGGGGGGGGGCGGGCAAGTTTCCTTCGAGGCACCGGAATAGGCGCGGCCACAGGCTCCAGATCTTTATGGTCAACCTCGAGAGAGGCCGGGGAGCTGTATCAGCGGGCGGGCGCAAACGGCCGAGACGGGACTGGGTCAACTGGGCGAGCATATTCAGAAGAGCTCATTCCCCGCGAGCGAACGGATGGACGCCACTTCCAACCCATGGCGCAAAAGTGCACTCCTGACTGTAGCGTGGTTGGGTTCAACCCAGTCCACCGAAGGCCGACACAGTCAATGGGACTCAGCGGCACCGGGATTATTGCTCCTCGTCGTGTCGAGGCAGAGGAGACTCGAGTTAAGGGAGAGAGAGACGCGAGTAAAAGTTGTCCGGGAGAAATCGGGAGGACGATCGATATTTGGACGGCTGAGATAGGAGGGTTGCGGACATCCGGATCGGTAAGAAAGTACTCTGAGCGAATTGATGTGGCTAAATTTGGCAGTCTGACGAATCGGATAGGTCCGAGTTGTCGGCACGGCTAAAGCCGAGCGTATTGAAATGGTCCAAATCGGGGCCTCGCGTAATGTTTCGGAAATCAATAAAATTAATTCTTACGACTTCCGGGGTTTGGAAAGAAAAGGGGGGAGGGGGAGCGAGAGGGCTTCTTCTCAAGATAAGAAACCTCCGGGCATCCCGCCGGTCGGCGCTGCGTTCCCGCGTGCGACCATTCTTTCACAGGCATGATCACTCATGACCTGTTATCGGCGATTCCTCCAGTCGACCGGCGGGGATTCCACGAGACGGACGAGAGTTCTGCGACGAGTTGCCGGTGGGAAACCGTGGGCGCTGGAGAGTCGCTTGCTGAGAGTACCGGGCGGGCACACACGCCGTCCGATGGCGACGCGGGCCGAGCCGTCGGATGGCGAACGGAGTAAGTCCTTGCCGTTTATCTCCCGGGGGGGAGTTCGCCCCTCACCGCGCTTAAATTAGCCGTGCGGTGTACAGCGGCTCGGCCACCTCGGCCTCGCCACGTGGCAGAGGCCCTGGGCGCGCCGGTTCCCTCTTTCGGAGGTTTAATAATTCATTTATTCGCTCTCGCGTCGGAGGAAGAAGCTCGGGTGCGACCGCGAAGCGGTACGGAGTGCGTCTAAGCCGAGAAGCGTCTGCGGTAACACAAGCCCAAGGAAATGACGGGGTTATTCCCCGCGCTGCCGCCCGCCCGCTTCGCTTCGTACGTGGTAGGTAGTTGTAGCGGGAGTTTTAGCACCGCTCGTCCGCACGCCGCTCCCCGAATTCGAAATCGCTCCGCGCGTCTTCTAGCGTCGGCGCTACATTTGGAAGGGGCGTGAGTCCTCGTCAGAACCCCCCACAACTCGGGGTCTCGCCTCCGGACCTCGCCGAACCGAACCACTCCGAACCTGGCCTTCCCCAACCCAAAGCGAGCCGAGCCGAGCCGCTGAAGTCCTGTAGAGGGCAGGCAGGCGGGAGAGGCGGGCGCCTGCTTGCACCCGGCCCGGCCTGTGTCGTCTGCGCCGGACTGTCGCGCCTCGCGTCTGGGCGTAGAAGCACGCAACGCTAGAAGCTCGCTGCCTTTCGTTTGCTCCGCTTTCCGAGTGGTGCGAGGGAGTTCGCCCGAGGGTGGGGGTCTGTGTGTCGATCGAGAGGAGCGAGAGGGAGCGAGAGGGAGGGAGGGGGAGGGGGAGAGCGAGCGAGGAGGAGGAAGAGAAGAGCGAGTGGCGAGCGAGAGAGTATTCGTATCGCCTCGTCTGGACGACGAGAGCTTGTTGCTGCGCCTGCGAAGGCCTGCCTGCTGTCGAGAGCCAGCCCCCGCCAGCCCGCCCGCCCGCAAGCCCGCCCGAGAGGTTGTGGCGTCGTTGCATCGAGAGAGAGGTCCAGACGAGTCAGTCAGTCAGTCGAGTCGAGTCGAGTCGAGACGAGACGAGACGAGAGAGGGCAAGCACGGAGGAGGAGGAGGAGGAGCAGCAGCAGGACCCGTATTCCTTTCTGCGGTGGTTTTGAGTCAAGGTTTTGGTTTGGTTTGGTTTGGCTTTGGTACGGTGCTGGTCGAGAGCAGCAGCAGCAGGAGGAGGAGGAGGAGGAGGAGAAGGCGGTGGAAGGAGGAGGAGGAAGAAGGCAGAGAAGAGAGGAGAGGAGGGGGGGCAGACGGTCGAGAGCAGCGAGCGAGCGAAGAGGGGAGGGGAGGGAACGAGAGAGGAGGCGAGGGAGGGGGCCAGAGCCACAGGGCGACGTTTGTTTGTCGTTGATAGGGTTCGTTGCTCTATCCATCCATCCGGCTCCGAGGGAAGGCAAGGCAAGGCAAGGGAGGGAGGGAGAGAGGGGAGAGAGAGAGAGAGAGCGCGAGGGAGTGAGTGAGAGAGAGGGAGGGAGGGAGGGAGAGAGAGAGAGAGTGGCAGGGGAGGGAAGGGAGGGGGGAGGGGGCAGTGCATAGCCCTCGTTCGTTGGTTGCCGTCGTATCGACAGCGACGCCGTGCTTTGCGTTGGTCTCGAGGGACGACTACATCTCGGACACTCGAGCTTTCCTCCCAGGACTAGAGGGTGGAGGAAGGAGGGAGGGAGAGAGGAGACCGAGGAAAGGGTCTAGAACCGACGAGGTTGTGGATAGTTGTGGTGGTGTAGAGGGCGGATTGACTCCTGTTCTCGACGGAATCAATCACGGGGCCGACCGTCGCGTGCCAAGAGCCTCTCCAGCATCCTGGTTCGCAGATTCACTCATCCTCCGACATCGTGCTTGCCTGTATGGGAAGACTCTGGCCGACTTAGATAGTCAGTGGGAAATAGAGGCGCATAGGTCAGATAGGGGTCCCAAGTGATCCAAAGAGGCTACATTTGTTGCATACCTCTAGGAATCACGTGAAATCTGGCTCTCGTCTTCTCTTCGTTAGGTCACCCTCGCTCTGGCATCTCCGAGGGAAGTTAGCATGGCACCGAGCATGATCTTGAAAGCTGCTCTGTGCAGAGGAGAGCGAATGGGGGGTCTGGGCCGCGGGCAATGAGAGAGCATGGGAGAGTGGAGGAAAGGAGAAGGGAGAAAAGCTGATGGGAGAGAGGGGAGACGGGGTTGGATGCCATGCATGTCATGCGCCGTTTGAAGAGCTTTACGACGGGCCGCTCGTCAGTCTCTGACAATGTATGCACTTTCTCATCTCTTCCCGTCCAGCCCCTCAGGCTTTCTGTTTTCTCCATGGCGAATGTTGTTCTTATCTCCTGAACCCTGTCTCCGACTCGCGCTTCTCCACCGGCGACCCTCCGACACCTCGCAGTCGTAACGCATCTGCCCCCGTCCCGAGCAGATCTTGATTGAACGAGCGAACGAAACATCTTGCATTGCCTCTAACTCTGCTTCTGCCTCGCTGCCGGCGCGGCCATCAGTTCTGAGATGTTCGTAGCCAACTTCTTGACCGCGATGTTGCCTCGCCCGAGCTCTTCTCTTCTCTTGTCTTGAAATTGTGTGTCGACGAGGCTCTCGCTGCCTTCTCTCAGTAGTTCGTCTCCTGCCATCTACATGTCCGCATCGTGCGGTTTGGTGCTCGCACCGCGCCGGCTCTGACCAAGTTTAGAATGAGGTCGAAGCTGCCAAAGATTCGGGGCACATCTTTGGAAATGATTTCTACTCGTTCGGTCTAGATTGTTCATCGTGGTTCCGTAGCTACTCTAGGAACTGTGGATTAGAGACGCGATGAGGCGTGGAGAACTGGCTGAACGTGCTACGAGGAGCGGTAGGTATGTGAAGGCATGACGACGTCCAAGCCCGTCTCGTCAGCTGAGACGCCCCGGCCGACTGGCTTCCGTCTTCTCTCGAATCTACTGCCTGTTGTCTCTCTTGTAACTAACTCACAGTAGTGCCGCAATGTCAGACATTTTCGCCAGCTTGTTAAGCGTCTAAAGAGTTTAACCTCCGCTACCTGATGCAGAACAGCACCTGTCTCTCGCTTCCAGCATTTACGAGTCAAAGCTATGGACTCATCGCTTGCAGGCGTGACCAAAGAGCAGTCCCTGCCGCTCCCAGATTGGACGGGTTAATTTGAGTCCTCCTTGACTATTTCTCCGGTATTCTTCTAGATGGTAGCTATTCCCCTCTTCTTCGTTACATGATGTTTGTGCCTCACTGTCTAGCAATGCACTCGGAGGCTCGTGTCGCATGGAACTCTCCTTCAGTCACAAAAGTTTTCATATGCTCTCCCGCGTTCTTCATTGTACTGCATTGTTGCTGAGTACGTCGTCCTATTTTGTTGCCCTCCGTGAAGGCCTCTCTGCGTCCACACTTAAGTGATTGCAACAGGCCCCCTGAGAGTGTAGAGCCTCGAGTCCTCTGTCGCCAGCTCAGTTAGTCTTCAGTGCACTCCGTAGTTCTACGGAGTGCAATCGTTTTTCAACGTTGTTCACATTGATGGCAACCAGAGCAGTACAACACACGAAGTATATGTTTACAGGCTGTCGTTGCAAACAATAGGATAATCCCCACCTTCCCTCCCACTGCGTACGGCTTCCTGATTAGGTCTGTAGGAGACTCCTACTTTCCCTCTTCCTCAAAAGTTTAGACGTGGGGTGCAGCAGCAATGTGCATACATACACATGTTGGTGGCAAGGATTGGCTGGTCTGGTCGTTGTGACTCAAGAGGCCGTCCGCCCGGCCGACCGTGTTTCGCCTGCACTAGCTTTTCAAGTTATAACCTAGTTGAGTGCAAAAATTTGCACGATCTCGTAGCAGCGTTGGAGCGACAAGTAATGATCCATCCCGACTGTGAGCACTGTCAAATGCGGCCTCCAGCTCTGGCCCAGCCATCTCAAACGTAACTGGGTATCGTTTGACACTCTCCCTCATCTTTCGGGACATCGTGGACGTGGATGGCGCTGCTTCGCGTTGCGCCTCTTCGATTCACTCTCTGTTCCGGGTAGTGGATGACGTCGAAAACACTACCCAACTGTTCGGATAGCTCTTGTTCTGAATTCGAACTTGCCGCTTGCCCACACTCACGTCCCTTATTGTTCTTTCGTGCCTGTTGCTTCGGAAGACCTGTTTGCCTTCTGTCGGTCGCCCCCACGATGTGAAGGTTATCGGGACCACCTCATATGAGGGCTTCTGATCTCTGGATAGCTCTTCCCTAGCTTGAGAGAGGTTCCACTGTGTGCCTCCGGTGGAATGTATGTCTTGTCTGGCAGCAGTAAAATGGTAGTTGCGAATCAACACCTGGATTACTCGCTAGCGAATATCTCACAGAGGCTTAACATCGGTAGTAATTCCTGTCGAAGAGTGCGGAATCTTGAGTTGATGTTATCGCCACTCGGAACGGACTTAGACCTCTTGCGTTTCTGTCACGAATGATGCAAAGTGCGTGCCGCTAGCGTTTCGTGTTCAATATGTTCCTGAGCTCGCTCTCTGCTGTTGTAGATTGGAGACACCGGCACGAAGCGTGTTAAGTTAGAGCAAGAAGGATTGGTGGGAACTATTTTGGATTCTCCAGCGATCGGAACATTTAGGGGTGCAGAGCAGCATATGGCCTCGGCAAGCGTGGGGCCTGTCGGTGCTGGAAGTACAAGCATGCTGGGGGTAGCCCCTACTAAGGCTGGAAGTAGTGGAGTCGAATCGCTTCCTAAGGAAATGCATGATATGAAGATTCGGGATGACAAGGTTGACCACAGTGATGACAAGGTATGTCTTGTCGAGTTCATTCAACTTGTCGCAGCTGTGGTCCGGGATTTTTGAGAGATCGCCGGTTTAAATCTTTGTGCATCCCGGTGTGAGCAGGAGATTGAGGCGACTGTGGTAGATGGAAATGGTACCGAGACTGGTCACGTAATCGCCACGACCATAGGTGGCCGCAACGGCCAGCCCAAGCAGGTATGTGAACTCGATTTTCTTCCACTGTGGTATCTTATTGGTGTGAAGTAACCGTAGGCAAGCTGAGCTACTTGTGTCCGTTTCATACATATTCCATCGCGGGGAGGAGAAAGTCCCCTATCGACTCATCGACTCATTTAAGAATACTGCTGGGTCTAAGTGGACGCTGCATTTCGTTTCGTGTTCTTGGTGCTTCACTAAATTCCAACGTCAAATTTTAATACTAGTGGGCAGTCAAATCTAGGCCTCGGTCGCAAGACCGTAGCTTTTCGTGTTTTCGATTATCTGCCGGATGTTTGATTGTTGGTATTCATCTGATGCAGACCATAAGCTATTCCGCGGAGCGGGTGGTGGGCACAGGGTCATTTGGAATTGTGTTCCAGGTATGGTTTCACGTGCGTGGTGGTTCGACGTTAGAATGGATTCTGTGCAAAATTACGCCTTAAAATTAAATGCTACTGAACGAATACGGTTTGTTTGCTTCGCCAAAACAGTCGTCGGGAGAAAGTGGTAATCAAGTGAACGTCTTTCATGGCTCTGCAGGCGAAATGTATAGAGACAGGTGAAACGGTGGCAATCAAGAAGGTGTTGCAGGACAAGCGGTACAAGAATCGAGAATTACAGATAATGCGCCTTCTCGATCACCCTAACATTGTGGCATTAAAGCATTGCTTTTTTTCCACTACAGACAAGGATGAACTGTATCTCAATCTGGTGCTCGAGTATGTTCCAGAGACAGTTTACCGTATTGCCAAACATTACAATCGGATGAATCAGCGGATGCCTTTGGTTTATGTCAAACTCTACACTTACCAGGTAGAGATCTCGCTGCGTAGTACATTATCTCCGTTCTCTCGTTTCCACAAATTGAATATAAGAACGAACTGAAAGAGTTACAATGATGTCGAATAGTGTTCTTTCTTTTTATGCTGTCCTAACTGCTTTTGCTGACTTTAATCTTGTTTGCCACCGCTTTTTTTTGTTTCATGAAGATCTGCCGCTCGCTTGCCTACATCCACAGTGGCATTGGTGTATGCCATCGCGATATCAAACCTCAAAATCTTTTGGTATGATACTGTTTCTACACCCTGCTCCTCCAAAAGTCACCTGTTATTCAGTACTTAGATTCCTTAGGCTGTGTATCTATATACTGAGAGGAGATGCTCTTTGCCGTGCAGGTCAATCCCCACACCCATCAGCTAAAGCTCTGCGACTTTGGGAGTGCTAAAGTGTTGGTAAGGTTTCCCTAAGGTTACTTCTGAGTGATTTTATTCTCGCTCGTGTATGAATTTGGTTAAGGCATGTGTCTTGTCATCTTTTGAAAATTCTTGGTTTCCTGGGTTCGATGCGAGGTTCTAATATTCTTTCACATTTCCCCTTTGCAGGTGAAAGGGGAACCCAATATTTCGTATATATGTTCTCGATACTATCGAGCCCCTGAGCTCATTTTCGGCGCCACAGAGTACACAACAGCCATTGACATATGGTCAATGGGTTGCGTAATGGCCGAGCTGCTGTTGGGGCAGGTGTGATAACTGTGGTCAAATTTGTGTTGTCTGTGTGGTGCTTTTTTAGTGGAAACTGCAGTGTGATTTAGTCTATCTAAGAAAGTTTGCTACAAGAACAATCTGTGACGTCTTAAAGAATAGCTGATCTGTCGAACAGCAGGCGAGTATATGAAGAGTCACTGAGCATATTTTTGTGGTCGTGTTGTCTGTTTATCGTATACAGCCTCTCTTTCCAGGAGAAAGCGGTGTTGATCAACTTGTGGAGATTATCAAGGTTGGTCGCGATGTTTCGCTTTCTTCTTCAACTTTCAGTTGCCATCAGGGTCTGCATTCATCTCGTCAATGTAGTGTAACTTATGTCAGCATGTTACTAATATTTTTGCTCTATGCAGGTCCTTGGAACACCCACTCGTGAGGAGATCAAGTGTATGAATCCGAATTATACCGAATTTAAGTTTCCTCAAATCAAGGCCCACCCCTGGCACAAGGTAGGGATAAAGCGGTGTCGTCCTTCTCCCCTTGTTCTAGTGATTCACACATTTATGTCATGTTGATGTTATCACGTCGAGTCCATGAGTAGTGGACCAGTGCTTTGCGCGACATCATTAGCTTGGTCTGCTCGATCAAAAGTTTGTTTACTTATATTGGGACCTAAAACAATTGACTGGTTTGATACGAAGTTCTGTCCATTACCCTAAGCTTGGATCTTTTACAGGTGTTTCACAAGAGAATGCCACCGGAGGCTGTGGATCTAGTATCGAGGCTGTTGCAATATTCGCCAAATTTACGATGCACCGCTGTGAGACCCTTGACACAATTCTTGGTTCCAAGTGTACTGGCGAGCATGATAGAGTACCAAAGCTAGAGATATCAAAGCAATCAATTGGTCTGCACTCGTGTATTGACCGAGTAGTAAAGAATGATGAGAGCATTTTGTTCTAGTGCTGCCTCTACGCTCTGTCAATTCTTATATTTGCCATCTTTGATTTCAGTTGGAGGCATGCGTGCACCCGTTCTTTGACGAACTCAGAGATCCGAACTGTCGCCTACCGAACGGCCGGCCTTTACCCCCTCTGTTTAATTTCAAACCACAAGGTATGGCTGCGTCGGATAGTGTTGGCTTGGTTTTCACTGAAGGCTTTGTTTCTATTATCAACCGATGCTAGTGGACTCCATGTGTGTATTCTACTTGATAGCACACTTGTGGAGCACATGTTTATCATGTTTGACATCTTGTCTTTCTGGCTGCAGAGTTGAAAGGTGCCACACATGATATCTTGCAACGCTTGATACCCGAACACGCGAGGAAGCAGAATCCTATGTTGGCAGTGTAGAAGAGTTGTATTGGTCGATCTTGTCTCTTTGAACTGTTGGTAGCATTTGCTTAAGCGGTGACTTTCATTTTCTCTCATTGGAACGGTCGAGTTCTTGTTGGAGATATCCCAGCTATTACTGCAAATGGGCTGGTTTAGGGTGCCCAGCCATTGTATACTTCCAATCCAGTGCCTCTCTAAGCAGATATTTTCGTAATCTTGTGGAAGCTTGAGAAGTGGGTGCTAAATGTGGGCTCCAAGAACTGGCAATGTGCAAGGATATCTTGAGAGAGCACAGAAGTGCCCGTTCTTGAAAACGGCTGGCACTGGAAGTTGCCTCAGACTGCTGGAGAGGGTTTTACACGCTTTCGCGGCTGCTACATAAAGATTGGTCTGGCTGCTGAAAGTTTTCCGCAGAGAGATGGGTCATGGAAAGGGTTTGTTCTCTGGGCCAGCCATATTCATAATTTTCTTGCCTAGGGTGAAACCGGGCATGAGGGTAAGATACTTCAGGTGCGTCGGTTTTCTCAACGGTAGCGTAATATTGATGCAACTTACTATGAACGCTTAATTTTTAAACCTAGAGGTCCAAATTTGTTTCTTTGTCGTGTGTTTGGGCACTCCCACTGCTCAAGTTGTATGCTTTTCACCTCCAACTGGCAGGCTAGGCCGTGCTCCATGTGGCGGTTGTCCTTGTTTTTGGTAGCCTAGCTTCCTCTGTACTACTTTGTGGCTGAGTCTGGTTTTCTGCCAGTCTGACTATTTGTAAAATCTCAAGCCATTCCATGCAACTGTAACCTTAAATGTTAAGTTTCATGTGAGGTTAAGCTTTGAAGCAACCTTACTTATAAAGTCTCATGAATTTTTGATGACTTTAGCAACTGCGCCCACAAAGTTGGTTTTCCCTATCTTAGTGCCGCAGCATGAGCTTAGATTTACTCTCAGTAATGAAGAAGAGGGGTGTTGAGTAGTTGTTCCTTTCATATGGAGCTCATGTCTATCTTGAAAATATGGCTGCAGTTCGAGCCCTCACTAATCTATGATCCGATTCTACTCATATTCCTGTGTACAGATCTTGAATGGTTTGTTTTCATATGTGTTGACATCGCACTCTAGTTTGCATAACTGATGACACGCCTCTCTTTTTTGAACCCTCTTCAACCCGTGAAGCACGAAATCTTCTGCCCACAGACCGGCTCCTTTCCTTATCCGACTTTCCACGGTCTGAAGGCTGTATTTCGCTGTCTATTTGATCATGGACAGGATCTCAAACCCATTTTCTCCAGTGTTTCTCAGATCTTTGACACGCCGTTTTAACTGCGTTAGCACGAATTGGTCTATTTTTCTTTTGAATGTATGGATTATGCTGCGCGATAAGTTTTGGTTCAACAACTGATAACCGTATAGAGTGCCTATTGTCGAGAATTCTTTTAGGAAATAGAGTGAAAGTTGATAGGCTTGTCAATATATACTCAAGTCTTCAGATTTGGATATGGGTTGGTTTCTGTGGAATTCTCGTTACATTGTCTGAATAGTGCTCTGCATCACTTTCCATGAAATTTTACGTTTGTGTGCATGAGTACTTTGCAAGAACGAACATATTGTGAATCCATTCAAAACTGTCATCCACTTTATTGTGAACAGATGTCATGTCCTCACTGAGCCCTTCGCCTCTCTTTGATAAATATTTGTGGCTCTTCACAGAGCGTGATGTATACATAGAGGAGATAGGCGGTTGGCCGTATGATACTTACATGCGGGGTTGCCTCCTGGGCTGACAGGCGCTAGGCGCCCCAGTCCAGATGTGAAACTGGAAGGAGATAAGTGAGTAAAAAGAATGGAAGAATCTCGTCTTAACTGTGAGGATGAAAGTCGCACCTGAAGACGAAATGCAACAGTTTGCATGATGATGCAGATCAGCACAGATATAGCATTTGGTTCAAGCGGAAGTCACTACAACCCAAGATTAGATGACGCCTGAGATTCAAAGATTTGGTATCTTCCCAGCAAGTTGATATGGGGTTTCAATGTTCACATCTTCGAGTCGTAATGATTCATCGAGTTTGTGGAAGTTAAGCACGGCAAAGATAGGTTTGTGTAGTAACCAGGAATAAATTTGTAAGTGGGAAAAACCGAAGGGAAGCCCTGGGATGAACCCAAAGGGAGCGAACGGTACAAGTCGATGTGAGAAAGATCTCAACTGCATAATTTGTCGAAGAATAGAACGCAAACTGGTTGCAGCACACTAGGCTATCGTTGTAGAAAACTAAAATAAACCTGTACTTAAGTAAGTAGCGGAGGGCAAAAATTGCCAACTGCTATTTGCATCGAAAATTAGTGAGCCTGTAACTGTGCACTAATACTAGATACTCATTATTTTATCATTTGTAGTCTACAAAACGTAACTGATTATTTGAAGTCCAGCTGATCATGCTTCATGATATCCTCAAAACATGGAATAAACGAGTATGCGAGTTAAAATCTTAAAAAACTTGTTGAATTGTGCCATTCAACATGATAGGTGCAACCGTGAAATAAATATAACCAGGAACATGATATGTGCAAATTGAAGATAAATATCCAC
The DNA here is from genome assembly GCA_037833965.1 of Marchantia polymorpha subsp. ruderalis. NCBI lineage: Eukaryota > Viridiplantae > Streptophyta > Marchantiopsida > Marchantiales > Marchantiaceae > Marchantia > Marchantia polymorpha. The sequence continues at coordinate 6,120,858 of AP031357.1, forward strand.
TACATCTGATGGTAGGAGAACACTAAACAACTCTGTTGACAAAATCAAGTTCTTAGTCAAGTCATTAGCTTTAAAGAGGTATCTCTATAGTCAGCAAGACTAACATTCTGTATTGCCATGATAGTTTCTGTACTACAATTATGATATTCTAGAACATACCACAAGCCAAATATCGGAGCTATCTATTCTTACGAATGTAGCTAACTCTGAAAAGATAGATGCAAATATGTATCTCATCATATAAAAAGACTAGAGTTTAGAAACCCGTTGAAGATGCTTGCTTTCTAGATTTATAACCAACAAGTGTTTCAATTTCTCATTGCTACACAAGAACACTATCTAGTCATATGTCTTCCAAGTGAGCTGATATAACGTTGATTGTTCATTTTATTATAGGCCTGTTGTGTTAGATAATTCAAATAAAAAAATTATGTCTTTCAACATCTGAGATATATCCTTCGTGCTAATACTTTTGTAACCTAAATCCTAGATTTTCGTTTCGTGATCTCCTTCCACAGCTGGATGGAGTCTTTCCATACTGTTATGTTTCTACCTGTTCCCTTGTCCAAGACAACTTTTCTTAGTACTCTCTTCTCTGTCTAAGCAATTCCCTTTTCTAGACCATCATACTAGTGAAAATTTCTTGAGATGATACAATTATAACATATTTAGTCATATTCAAGTTATTTAAACACTCGTTTTATTATATTACCAAATTTATGAATCAAAGATGTTTTTGGGGAAAGCTGACTTCAATGGATTTTATGGACTCAATTTTGTGGACTGTCCATGATTTCGAGACATCTTGAGGCTAACTTTGGATGTGGCGGGAGAGTATAACTTCAAAAGCGCACTACTTGCTTCTTCTTGCAATGCTCCACACTTGCCAAGTGCCATTTTGTTGCAGACTGTCTCCTAATATAAGGACCATCCAAGTTTAAGACTTATCGAAGGTGGTCAAGATTATGATGAGCTCCAACCAGACGCACTTTCACAGCCTCGGAGCAGTTGTGGCGCTTAAATAGTGCTGCATAAGCCAAGCAACCACTTGATGGACATCTGAACTGAACATCAACGATTTGTTGCAGCTGCTGCAAATCTTGGACTTGGAGATTGTGAGTTCTCACTTGACTTTTAACCTAGATATGTAGATAAATTTGACAGTATCAAAGTTCAAAATTTCTCTCTATCAAGAAAAAAGTTATTGATACTGCTAAAGATTTTACTGCACTGCTTTCAGTAGAGAAATTGAAACATGCTTGTAAATAGTTTAAAAATATGCTAAAGAATGTATTATTCTATTATGATTAGCCTTCGTGTACTCTATTATTCATATGCTAGAATTGGAATTTATATAATTCTATATAACTCCGACTTTCGAATGATAAAAATTTATAATTTATGTACACTTAATATTCAAAAACCTTGTGTATTGACTCTTTACTCATGCTTCATATGAGCCCAACTTCTAGTATTACGTTGCTTTTAAAATACGCAAGTACCACATTGACAATAGTAATAAAATCTAGCCTAAATTTAAAGATTATGAGAGAACTATACAGCATTCACCAGTGAAATATGAAGATGGATGTAACCAACCAGAACGAAATGTGGATATGACGTAAGAAATGATGAGCCTATGCTCATCATTATCACTGGATATTCAAACCAATTATTAACAACCTACATTCATACAAAATCTTGCTCCAACCATTCATTGCAATATATAAGGAATGTCCAGATACACTGAAAAGGATAATTTAGTAATATTGTATGTTGAAAAATAACAATTGCTAGAGTTCATATTGAAGAAGTGTAATGTAGTTTACGAGATTCTCACTATTATTTCTTACAACGATTTGTTCCGAGCATATGACAGTGAAAGATATCTATTGATCTGATCAAGCCACGTGGTGATGAAAGGGTGCTCTCTTCTGTCGATGAGTATACTATCGTTTACGTGAACGTGTATGATTCAGCCTTTCTGAAGTGAAGTTTTTTTAGTAACATTGCCTGTCATGTTCTGTGTCCATCAGTTTTCGCCTCTCCCTCATTTCCTCCCATTTTCACGTGTTTGTTATAGCAAACATCACAGATCAAGATTTATAAGAGGTCCACATTTTCCTCAAACAACAGGGATCCCATCCCATTCACATGTAATGCGTTGAACCACGTTGAGAAAAGCACCACACATTGAGATGGACTACTTACAGCTCGGTCGCTCTCCGTCACTCATTTCCCTCTTGTGCATTGCACACAAGCAAGAGTCTAATGTCAGACTATTTCGTGTTTAACCACATAAGAATAGGTAGTGCTTTATAGTTTTAACTATGACTCATGCTGAAGATCTGTCTGTGACTTGGTGTGTGGGTTTGGATCAAACGTCTTGTGTTTGCAAACATAGAGAGGAAAAAGGACATGAAGGCGAGGTCAGTGATTCCAAGACTGTAACGATGGATCTCTCGTGCTTATACCTGCAACCCGAAGGACGTCTGATAATACTTTATAACGCTTTCGCTTTGTCATCACGCACGGTAGACCTGACAGGGAGATTCCATGGATCAGTTTAGGCCTGTATTGACTTCAACATCTGTCTCCTTTGGGATCATTGAGACTTTTCTTGCAGACCTGGAGGTCGGGTTAATAATATGTACGGTAAGGAAGTATCCCTTTAGTGTGAAAAGTAGAGTGTCCTTTCCGTATCTGATGATGCCTCTTTAGTGCAGCGCGTCTTTGTGAATGGGGTGAAGTACAGCGAGATGCATAAAATTGTTCATAAAAACTGCGAGAAAACCGTATTGGAAGCATGTATATTCTGGATAGGCAGCACCCAAATTGTCAGAGTTGTCCAATTGTAGGTGCGCATGGTTACGAGAGTCAGACAACTTACCTCTCGGTGAAGAGTCAGAGGTTGATAATCTGACTGCCATCAAGAAACTACAGTCTGAAAAAGGGGTTACGAAGCAGTTCTTGACGACACCCTGAAGTTGAGCGAGCTTCAAAAAGTAGACATTTGAATTTCAGTTCTCACCACTTTGCTACTGCAGAACTTACTATTACGACATCAGGTTGAAAAGCGCATGTTCTTCGGTCGGAACTTCGCCGTACTTGGATTTGACACATCTTTCACCCAAAGTTGTCTTCCATTCTTGCATTCCATCTCCAGTCCGACGCAAACACTAGTGTTGTATCCAGGTGAAGAGTATCTGTCCAAATCGATGCCTCGTCAATTCCTAGCCAACAATGGTTTACCAAAATTCCCTCCCTCCTCCCTCCCTCAATCGATCTCTCGTCCACAGAATCTCGCACCAAAAGTTCTGTACAGCACACGAGGAGAGGAGAAACAAGAGCATTCTTCCTCGCTCGCTCCTTCGCTCCCGCATGAATCAGACCGAGCACAGCGATGCCACTCCACAGCAGCTGTACCGAACCGAATGCGCCCACTTGTCGACCTCTCGCCCTCCCCTCGCGCAGCCGCAGCGAGCGCTGGCTGCCTCCAGACGACAGAGTACATCAAGAATCAGCACCCCCCTCATACGCCCCAAGAAAGGGCTTGGCGTACGGTCGCCTCAAGGACGCGGAATGTACAGCGCCAGCCCCCCGACTCCTCCATCCATCCGTCAATTAGGGCTCAGGCTCAGTCAGTCGGTCGGTCAGAAGGCCATATCCGTCCGCCCGTCCGTCTGTATGTCGGTCTGTCTCTCAGACTGATGGACCGATCACTGTCCCACCCGTGGGCCGCTCCTGTAATCTAGCGGACCCCGAGAAAACCACGTCGTCCTCGACGATGGAGAGAATGGCGGAACCGACCACTGCGGACGATGTCCGACAGCAGATGAGGAAATTCCGTTTCTGTACGCTTTACCCTCCGGATCTAGAACTCGCGGATGGGGCATACGGAGCCATCACCCACCATCCATCCATCCTTCCATCCATCACATACCACGATCGGTCCTCGTCCGTCGCTGCGGCGGGCCGAAGTCCCACTGACTGCGCAGTCGCTGCAGGTGCTACACTGCAGCTTCGTCGTGCTAAGCGAGCTGGTCCATGTGCAGGCGCAGCAGGCCCCGGGGGCGCGGCCAGTGACCGGAGGGCGCCAGCGAGAGAGAGAGAGAGTGAGAGAGAGGGGGGCTGAGTTTGGGCGGGTGACAGGTCTGAGAGGGGGAAGGAAGGGGCTTGTTGGTCGAGTGCCTGTGCCCCGTCTGCAGAGGGAGGGGGACTACAGCGGGGCTACAGAGGGGCTAGACAAGCTGTCACTACGGCGAGCTCCAGCGAGGGGTTGGTGTAGTGTGAGCTGTCTAGGAGTACCTTTCAACCCCCTTACCTGCCCTCTTCATCCTCTGTTACATTCGAAATCCTTCGTCCTCAGAGAGTTTTGAGGGCGACACTGTGAATAACAATTCGATCCAACTTCCTCTCGACGGAGGAAGTGGTTTCGAGGATTCCTGTCTCAGTCGGGATACCAAGCGCGATGCCCACGTCTAAAAGGGCCAGCCAGGCATGCAATGACCCGTGGAAGTCCACATTTCAGACGATGAAAAGGAATGAAAAGAGTGTGAGACTGACATGACAGGCCCGATCCACACACAATTTCACCCCATGGAAGCGAAGGACAATTTTCCGAACGGATGAGAGAATGAATCTGATGAGAGACAGGAATAAACAATGCACGACGTGATAATAGAGTCGGAACGCCATGAGGTCATGGAGCAAATGTGTGTTTCCTTTCTTTACATATCCGGTCCATATTTTCACAAGTAAAAGAATCCTGGGGATAAAATGTATCCCAATAGTTTTCAAATATCCTCGAGGCGTTACCCTTGACTGATTGGTAGCAAGCCAAACCTTCTGCTCGGAATTTAACACGAGATCGTCGGTCAGAAGCGCCTTTTCGGCGAAAGGCCAAAAAAGCTGCTGCTGACAGAAGATCTCTGGGGCCTCTTTTCCTGAGCCGGACCGAGCGGCTCTACAAAAGATGGCCTTTGCCAAGGAGCAAATACTTATTGGGGCGAGCAGGGTGATCAATGGCTTCGAGAGCTGGTGGCAGAACAATCGGCGTCCCGCTCGACTCAGCTCTGTACAAGTTGCCGCAGCCTCTGGTCGTCGGTTTTCTCCTTGATGTTCAAGGACATATTACAAGATCTGCTTTCAAAATTGCTATCCATCAAAATTACAAAATGCCAGGTGTGTCTATGTTTATCTCCTCTCTGCTGGCTTCATCGTCATCATTCATTCATTCTATCATTCATTCATTCATTCAGTATCAATGGTTCGGCTGCCTCCTACGCTTTATCTCCAGCCCGAAACCTGAGTACACTAAGTAAAAGACTCCCCACTTCACCCGTCCATGCTTCGAAGGGTGTTCACCTTTCTCTCTTAAAAATAAAAATCTGCACGCACCCAAACGTCCAAATCCTCGTCAGAATCCTTTCCACCCATCGATCGATCCATCGACTGATCCATCTCACGTGGCGCCACCAGCATAAAATCGAAAAGGCAAGCATGAAGAAGGTCATACGTCATGGAGAAGGCTGATTTCGCAAGCTCGAAGCATGATAAAGCAAAAACTGTCAAAAACTGCTGCAAAAAGTGCAGCAGGGGAGGCCATGGGGGAGAGAGAGAAAGAAGGAAGGCTATGAAGTACCTGCAATACGCTGTAATCGTACACTCGGTTCTAATGTGACATACGTCGATGAATGATGAGGCTATGAGAGCAGAATCGACGACGACCCCGATAGAAGAATAAAATGTAAAGAAACCAATACGGCATGGAACGGGCACTCTCCGATTTCACGTAATAAAATATGAATCGAGTGAAGAAGAAGAAGCGTCTGGCATTCATTCGCCTCGCGCAGGGCAATCTCGCTCGCCGGACAGGCCGCTGGCGCGAGGGGACGAAGCTCAGACGCCTGGCTGTGTCGACTATCCGGAAGCTCTTCTGCTCGTGTCGACGACGTCGCCGGCGGCCCGATCGGAAGAAGGCAGCGAGCCCCTCCCGGACGAGGAGGATTGAATCTCTTGCATCGACTTGAAGAAGGCGTTGCTGATCAACATCTCGGCTTTTCCCGGATCCGCTACCTCGTTCGCGCCCTGTTCTCCCGCATCTCTGAGACAGAAAACGCCGAGGGCTCTCTCGTCAGCACTCACTCAATCACTCAATCTCTCAATCTCTCAATCTCTCTCCCTCAATGACAACAATGACGAGCGATGCTGATTCACCAGGCAATAAACGACGAGCAAACATTCACGAGGGCAGGTGATCACGACGTACATTTGATACGGGTATCCGTAGGAATTATCGGCCTCGGCGGAAAAGTGGCCGAACTGATCGCTGGGCACATCCACGAACGCTTTGTCGCTGTCTCCATAAGTGGCACTGCTTTGCACGAAGAGACCTGCAGAGCCGAACAAGAACCGATTCGGGGTCAGCAAAGGTGCGAGAAACACGAGAGACCACTCTCGACAATCGGCCGAAAATGTGGGGCTCGATCGGGAGCCCAGAGGACACTGGCTCAATGGCTCAATGGCAGCGAGAAACGACCAAAATGCGAGAAATTGGGGGATTGGGGGATTGGTGGGAGACTGACTGACCTTGGAAGACCATGAGGATGCCGAAGCCGAGGGTGAGCGCGAGGGCGATGAACGGGGTGCCGGAGCTGGCCGGAGCCGCAACCCTCGCCTTGCGCTTCGCTGCGGCCTGCTTCAGCATCTTCCTGCGCGCGGCAGCAGCACGATGCGCGGCGATGGTGGCCGAGTCGAGAGATGTGGCCCGTCCGGGGTGCCTGGGAGGCTTGGGCGGCTTCGGAGGCTTCTTGCAGTTCATGTTCACGGGGCTGCTGCTGTTGGGGTTGTTGCCCTTGGGCGCAATCGAGGCGCCATCCCTCTTCTGCTCGCCGCCATCGCAGCGACTGCTGCACCACGCTGGGCCCTCGGGCCGATAATGCGCCAGCGGCAGCGCATCGGACCTCGACTGCGGATCCCTGGCTTCGAACAGAGCCCCCCTCTTCGGGAAGGACTCTTTGCAAGGACTCGCCGCCATCGTCGTTGACGAGGTCTTCGTCGTCGTGTGCTCGGGCTGCAGCATTCCTGCGACGTCGGTGTTGCTGGAATCGTCGAGGTCCGAGGTCTTGAACGAATGCAGAAGCGACCCTAATCCATCGAATAACGAATGCTTGCCATCTCCCGACAGAAGCCCTCCGCAGGAAAGCTTCGGGGGCGAGAACAAAGCCCGAAATTGACTGACGAGCGATAAACATCCGTCGTCGTCGTACCCTGCAGGATTGAAGCCCGTGTCTGTGGCGCCTTTCCTCGAATCCTCGAGCCCGTGAAATGACACTCTGACCTCCTTCACTCCATTAGAAGAATCCAGCGCTTCCATGGTGATGTACGAGCGGTCCTTCTTCAAGCCATCCGGATAACTCCCCATCGATTTGGCCTCGTCGCCCTTGCCATCCCTCGACAGCCCGCACAGAGACAGCTCCAATTTCCTCGTCTGCTGCGACACTTCGCTCGATCCGAACAAAGGGCGGGTCTCCGAACCATCCTTCCTTTCCACCAACTTGAAGCAGTACTCGACCTCGGGCCTGGAAGCCTCGTCGAGGGAAATCGAATGCCACTCGGAATCCGCTGGGCGCTGCTGCTGCTGCTTCATCATCGTGTCGCCCCCTTTCCCGCAACCCACAGCTTCCTTCACTGCGCCATCGGCCTGAAGACCAAGAAACTAGGGCGCCAGCGCTCCGAGGCAATCCAGCGATCCCATCCTCGAAGATTTCGAGGCTCGCTGTACGCGAATACGAATACAGAACCGAAACAAATTGCGCACTCCTGAGAATTGCTCGTCCGTCGGTTCTTCTGAGACTAAGAGTTCATTTAGATGTTCCGGCCCTTCTCATGGACTCCATGAGGACCACATTAACTTTCCCGATGGCGTCGTCCACTTAAAGATGACCACTTCGAGGCTTGATCGGACCCTGATCCAAACCTCCGACAAGTCCTCGAGCTACAAGATGAGAAATGGAAAGAACGAATTCGAGCAATGTGACATTTTGATAGCAGGAAAACGAGCTCCTCACGGACAGCAGCTCGGAGCCATCAAGCTCGCGGGAAGAAGAAGAAGAAGAAGCAGAAGAAGAAGAGCAAGGTGATGCCGATTGCGAGAACCCGAGATCCGAGGCTCGACAGACCAGCATAGATAGAGGATGTGGTAGGAGACAGATAGATACAAGCGATCCCGCAGCACCAAATGTGGCAGCACCGGCAGCGACCGACCGACTGACGGCCTATTTCAACCAGGCCCGTGAATAATTGTGCGACCTGATGATAACGCGATGACACTCGCTGCTGCTGCTGCTGCTGCTCATCGGACCAGTGGCGCCCTGCAGCCGTCGTGCCTCTACCATGTGGGAGCACGCTGAGCCTGGAACCATCCAACTCGTGCAAGCCACCACCACAACCTCCACGAACACACCCGACCCGTCGAGGCAACGCACGAAGATTATATCCTCCGATTGGCCCCCGAATACTGCTTCTCCTGCAGAATAGGGATGTTGCTCCTCCTGCTGCTGCTGCTGATGAAAATGATGATGATGATTGAATGCAACCGAGGCCGGAAGAAATCAGAGTGCCCGGCGTCGTTGGCGTCGCACTGTGAGAGTTCCTCGTGCGGAAGAAGAAGAGAAGGAAGGGGAGAAGGCGTGGGAAGGGGGAGACGAGGTGCGTCTCTCTCTCTCTCTCTCTCTCTCTCTCTCTCTCTGAAACGGAGGACGGAGGGAAACAATCCACTGCCAAATAGACGAGATCTGGCAGCACAAGCAAAGCGAACCGAGCGAGCGAAGGCGAAAGTCGAAGAGCGTGCGCGTGCGAGCGAGTTTTGTCTCTGTCCTCGCTGTCTGGCTGGCTGCCGAGCTATTCAGCTCTATAGCTGCTACTGCTACTACTGCTGCTGCTGGTTTGCCTCATAAACCATCACCACTACTACCACCACCACTACTACTACTTCTACTACCACTCCTCAAGTGTGCATTCATGCTCATACTACGAGCGCAATTTCCTCGCCCTCTCTCTCTCTCTCTCTCTCTGTCTCTGATGACTCTGATGTGCCTGGTTCTAGTTGAGGTCGATGGATATATTCAGCTGTATAACTGAACCCGAGAGCGCAAGGCCCAAATATGGGACGGCCACCAGCAGAAAAGACGAATGCGCTCCGGTACCCATCATCAGGCCTCCCCTCCCCCGGTAACACGATCTTCGCGGCCTCGAGGGCTGGCCCACTGCGCACTGCATTCTCTTGCTTCTCGCTTTTGCGCGCTCGCTCAATCTTCTTCTTCTTCCTGTCTGCTTCCCTCTTCTTCTTCCATCCCCTCTTTCACGCCGTAACCTCCAATCCTGGCCCCCGCCCCGGGGGGGGGGGGGGGGGGGGGGGTCACCGGGCCCCACTGCTGCTACGCGCTCCCAATCTCTCTCCTCGATGCCGATGCCGATGCTGACTGACCTCATGCGTTTGAAATTCGGCTCGCAACAGTTCGTCAAATCCCTGGGGCTGGGGCTGGGGCTGGGGCTGGCTGGCCCCAATACCCCCGGCCAGCCCCCCACTTACCACTCTCTCTTCCGTTACCTTCCTGCCTGCGGCAATGCCCGGGCTCCGTCACGGCGCGGGTGCGCGGGGCTTAAAATCGGGTTTGCCTTGCCAGAGGACAGGGGGGTGGGCGAGGGGGAGGGGGAATTTTGGCTGCGCGGAGGCCACGCGCCGATTACGGGGATAAATTAGGACACGAAGCGCCGACACGTGGACCGGGGAGTACTCGAATGGACTATCGGGCGGTTCTGTTGTGGATCGCAACGTTTGCTGTGACTGGCCTCATATATCCGGTCGCGACCCTCAGGACCCCCGGTCAGCCTCAGCCGCAAAGTCGAGTGGCTAACCGCGGAGCAGGCACATAACCTCCGCCCGCCCCCTCCTCCAACTTTAACCGTGAACCTGCCGCTAACTGTTCCCGGTTTTCAACCCCCTTCCGTCCATTATAACTGCACCCAGATTTAGCAGGCCTGCCAGCTCCCCGGCTAGCCCCTTCCTTCTCTCCGGCCTCAACGGCCTTATCCGCTAAATGTAAGACCCCTGTGATCAGGACGTGAAACCACGGTACCTGACCGCGACCCACTTCCCTTACCGGCACAGTTCACTCCGGGCTGCCCGGCCTGTTATTGTACAACCGTCCAGCTAATCATCAGATCTCACAATCCGAACGAGATCCTTGGGAATATGCGATCGCGGCCTCCAAACACAGTATCGGATTCTTAATTCCGACAACCGCGTCTTCCAGCTGTAGAAGAGCTGTCGAGTTAGAGAAAACCGCACGAAATCCAACCGCGGTTCCGTTGCCCTCCTCGACCCGGGTCAGGTGCTGCCCAACAGACCCTTCCTTCCTTCCCTCCTTCAGTGCTTGGCGTGGGCGCAGCTGGACGACGGTCATTTTCTTGGTACGTCGATCCGTCTGTCTGCGTCGTCATCTGGCCTTCTAATTCGTCGCGTTCGCAAGAGCATTCGCAAGAGAAATTCTCGAGCACACGCATCGCACTCCGTTGGCAACTTCTGGAATATGTCCAAGAAGCTCCGCTATATTTTTTTATAAATCAGATGGTTCTATTGCATCTTGATTTTCCGCGAGATTTTATTTTATGGTACTTGATAACTCCGTATCTCACAAGGAACCACGTCAACGTCCAATCCCTCTTTGCACCCGCGCTTCTTGCACCGACTCGTGCTGTCCGTCCGTCCGTCCGCTCGCCCGTCCGCGTCCTAGGTCCCAACGCCAAGAATGGGTACAAAGATTTTACGGTATCGTATGAGGTGACAGGGATATATTCCGGCCCCGGATCTCCCTATCTTATAAAAGCAGGCGTCCCTGTCAACCACGTTAATGTTCTGGCTCGGGTCGTTGAAGACCATGGCCCTTGTAGCGTCACGCGAAGGCCCGCAATCGCGAGCTGAGGTCGAGGTTGCGGTACCGGATTCGGAACACGGCGAGAACAGCGGGACTGACATATGGGTCCCCACTCCAGACGTTCGGTCGTAACCACTGTGCCGTCGTACGCTGGGGGCGAGTTACAGTACTCGTAAGGGACGTGATTCGAGCAAGACCCGGTAGCGATTCCGGTTACCAGCCGCGGTGGGCGGAGATCGTCGGGCGGGATCGGATTAGGAGGAGGAGGAGGTCGTGATTAGGTACGGCGCAGGGGCGGACGGAAGAAAGGTCGTGACTGAAAGCTGAGCTGCCCTTCCTTCTACGGATCGGCATGCCACCGACGATCTCCTCGGAAACTGCGAGTCGAGTTTTCATGATGCCGCATACTCAGCGACGATGCCCTGATTTGGCACCCCTCTGTCCGAGGACGTGGCAGGCACGAGTTCGACTTGGAGGCTGACTGGATGATTATCCTCTAAATTCCCGTTGATGGGTTGGCGGACCTAACATTAACCGCGGTTGTCAACCGCGCTCATCATCGTGCCAATGGATACCGTGGACTTCCCTACCTCGAACAGTTCCAACCACGTCCTATATCTTGCCCATGGCAGCGACTCACAGTACCAACCTTTCTCTCGTCCCGACTCTCGTCTATCTGGCAATGCCAGGCAGTCGCCCGACGCCTCCGGAAAAAGCCACAGCCGACGGCCGCAAATGGCGACTATGTCGCGCGCGGCCGAAGTGCGTACCACGACCGGCATCCAACCGCGTTTCGTCCTCGTACTGTACGTAAGCCGGGGGGCGTCTCGAGCAAGACTGTCGTGAGAGACTCATCCGAACATGTTCAGGATAAGTGTAGTAGTTCGGTCGATGGGTCCCTGTGGTCGAGAGAAGATGGTGCCGCCGCGACGTGGTCGGGTCTCGTCTGATCAACCGCGTCGATGGGACTCAAGAACGGCCAGCTGTCGTGCGTGGTAGGCGCTCGTGGCGTCCGTCTCCTGTAACCGATACGGTTGAACACGAACAACGGTTTTGCTCTCGACGAGCTTGCAGTGCGCGTCCTTTGACCAGGGTGCCGGGCGAACGTTTGCCTTCCGTTCTCGTTCCCATACGAGCTGTTCTTCCTCTGGATCCACATCATCCACCGAATTGACTTTTGTTCCTTCATTTTTTTTCATTTATTTAGACTGAGCTTACGTTAGTCCACACTGATGATGACTTGTGCATAAATTGGACCACTCTAAAGGTTAAGAATTAGTCTATGGAACCCCGGAGCGATTGAAATACTAACGGTTTCCTTCACATCCAAAGAAGTGTGGACAGAGAATGGGATGCACAGCATCATTTCTGCAACTTGGCCCGGATGTCTTGCAAATGGAGGTATGGAGGGCTCTTGGTGTTCCAAAAATGTTGAAATCTAGGACTTTGAAAATGTCTCCTACCGGTGTGATGAAAGTTTTGTTTCTCGCGGAAAAAATGGCAAGTATCCCATCAATTCTTATTATTTATTGTCATCCGCGCTTACTTTATATTTTTTGTAAATCACTTTCGATTTCTCTCCAAACTTCCGAGGTGCCTTTTGGTGACGTTAAATTCACATCAGCATGGGAAAAGTTCTAGTTCTCTCCTTGACTTTCACAACACTTGTCAACTCGTGTTGGTCTCACTAAGTTCGTGTAAGAGCGTAGAGCTGAAATGCTGGAAAACCCTCGAATTTTCGAGGGTTCACTGACCGACATTGTCGATCATGTCAGTGACGTAAACTTGATAAAGGGAGGGATGTCTCGACGTCTTGATCAAGGGATGACTCCGGCGAATGGTTGCCCATTCGCATCGAGCTAACGCTCACGCTCAAGTGGTACTGACATTTTTTATACATTGCATGTCTCGTTGCGCTGAACTTATGCTTTCCATGCACACACAGTGGAATGAATTAAATATGTACGTCACGTGTTATGGACATGATGTGCTCGTAACCAGCGAAATTTACTGACACCTTCACATGTACGCAATGTCATATTGCCCCGGAGAGGTGCTGTTCCCTTATTCGCATGAAATCCTGGGAGTAAATCCCAAATGTCACCATGATCAAAACATTATCTCATTGTCTTGACTCTTTCCGACCGACTCTCACAACCACAGGGGGATTCTCCTCTTGTGGACGGAGATTTGAGGACCCCGCGGAGGCGAGCCAATGAGCTCTCGTCACTGTTAGTTTAGCGCAATTCCCTCTTTTCTGTATTGATTCAGTCATTTCTGAGAATGTGAATGTTCTGTATGCGAGGCCAATTTCTGGCACGACGAGGGCGTGCCTTTTTGTTTCAAGCAGCCCGCAGAGTAGTACATCGTAGTACCTAGCCATGGCTGTGCAAATTCTTCCGTTATTTTGCTTTAGCGTGTCCCGCCCAAAGACAACAGATACGCTATCAACGACGTGACCCCAAGTACTGAGACATTACGAGAATGTCTTTTTGTTTCAGGGAGCCCACAGACCACAGACCAACACTGTCGCGAGTCTGCAATGTTCCAACTTTCTCGTGATTCTTTGCTTTAGCACGCGATGCCCAAGAAACCAGCCGCATAACAATACGAGATGCCGGACGATCATCCGAGAAGTGGGTGGAAAAATGCAAGAATGTGTACGTGAGAGTAAAAATGTCCACAAAGCTCAGGCATGCAAATGTGGATAGTGCATCCTCGTCGAGCCCACTTGTGAATTTTGACCATGTCTTCATGTATCAAACCGAAGCCTATAGACTAGCCGTCGTTGTGCAATCTTCTCACGGTTTTTCGCTTTAGCATGCAATGCCCAAGAAAACGGACGCACCCAAAACCCGCACTGTCTGTTTTTTAGAGCGATCGAAATTCCAAAGTGCAATCATCAAGCACCGGATAGTCTTTGATATTGGAACTACATGTTGATATCGTGTTGCACCTCGAGCCCATTTGGATAACAAGAGCATGTCTTTTTGTTTCGAGCATCCCATAGACTAGCTTCATAGTTTGTTTGTTGGCCATTTGGAACTCTTTTCTCTCCTTCTTGGCTTTAGCAAGCAGCCCCGCACCCCATTCTCTTCAACTGAATAACTGAACCCTAAAAAACAATACAACCTGGAGGTGAATGATAATTAAGTTGACAATTTTCACTTTCCTTTCACGATAAATTGTCGGCAATTTGGGTTAAACAGGAATGTCTTTTTGGTTTCAAGTGGCCGACAAACAAGCGTTACACGGGATCCATCGGTGTGCAATTTTCTCCTGGGTTCAACATACAATGCACTCTACCGAGGAATCACACTACCGATCAATCATCCAAGAAGTGGAAAAGCAAAACATGCATGGATGTGAAAGCAAGAGTTCACGAACCGTAAACTACAGTACAAGGGTTACATGCTCCCTGACATTGCACACATGGATCCCATACATCCTACATGCTCGAAGCAGCGAGCTGATTCGCTGCGGTAAGTCTCAAGCGAGACGATCAAACGCGACATTAATGTACTGTTAAATCTCCCGATAGAGAACATGATTTTAAGCATTGGATCCTTGCGCCATGGTCATCCCTTCCGTCGCTGCCCACACTGCCGAAAGCTCACCGATTCAGCAGCCGACATTGTCAATCTCTCGAGCACCTCCCATCGCCATAGGCTCGACGAGGATCCAAAGTTCGCAGCCAGTCTCGGAATGCTCGAACGGCGGTGCGCATGGAATCCGATACAACGGACGAGCTTCGCATCAATGCCCCGCAACAGAACAAACGGACGTGGGCCCGCCGGACGTCCGTCGGCCAATCTCCATCCGGGATCCGGGATCCGCATAATACTACGCTCTCCGTCCGCAGTACAGTGCGCCGAAAATGAGGCGTCGTCAGAGTGGAATGAATGAATGAACGAACTGTGTTCCGCATGGCGTAACGTGGTAGATTCTTTTACCTTACCGATGAGGAGGAGGCACAGGCACACAGTAGCGGACTTACTTACTGTAATGCACTCGACCTGCTTCGAAATCAATGCAGCGTCTGGTCTGGGGATCCTCAAACCGCGGAAGGTATCCCGACCGCAGTGAAGGGCGACATACGTTGCACGTGGTATGGGATAATAGGGATAAAAGTTGGGCGTGTGCTTCTCCGCGAGTTCAGCACAGTGAACCGAGAGATTCGTCTCTTACCATGGTCAATAAAGGACAGCAACGGACGGCGGTGAGGGCGACATGCATTCGAGGCAACGGAGGCTGAACTGCGTATTTCCTTCGGGACCAGTGGACGCCTCCGTCCATGGACCCACTGCTGAACTGATCCAGTTCGACCTTATGCGTCCTAGTCAACTTCATTAATGCATCCTCGTTTCCCACTGGCCTGCAACTATCGACTGAACTGGCCTGGCTCGACATTGGTCGCTAGGCAAGGTATTTTGCATCTCATGCTATACTTGGTTCAGTAAGATCATTTTACTTTAGCAGTCATTATGGTTTTATTTTGACACTGTTTCCGAGAGATATTACCCTTGCTAATCTATGGGCGATTTGTTGCATACATTGATGTAACATGTTGCTGCTAGTGAACAGCTGGTGACTCACACCTACAAACTCTATTAGACGGGCAGAGAATGGACTATAATTGCCAGTATTTGAATTATGGTTACATATAACGACGACAACTCCTAGTTATCTTTATATGGATATATTGACATGAAATAGAATGTGAAAGAGTACTTGTATCACTTTCTTTAGTTTATTGTCTAAACTTCTTCAAGCGATATGTATTAATTCTTGGATAGAGATTATTAACTCGTGCAATTTATAGTATACCTTGGATACTTTGTATTATGGATATCGTCTGAATTAGATAAATGTTATATCTTCCGTGCTCTAGCCATATTTTCTATTTTGATACTATTGGTGCCTACTATCATATCACTCCTTCGGTGTCATCCATGTAGCACTTGACGGGATCCTCCCATCCTCTTGGTTTCAAACAAGTAAACTAACATATCTTGTGCAATGAACAACTCAAACACATCTGCTAGTCTTCTGAAAATACGGGGCTTCAATTCAAAATGGACGGTTACTTGTTCTCAATCAGTTCGAATCGTTCTTTTTACAAGGACAAGCTGGGTTAAAAAAACATTATTAAGTTGCGGTTAAATTACATTGAACTTCATGCAAATGTAATTCAGCTATATCAAGCTAAAATCTAGCAGAATAAGAAGTTCCGAAGTATTTCTCTGCCGAGTATTTTCATAAGTTTATAGTAACTTTATTATGCTTTTTGTGCTTTAGTGAATTGAGAAGCTACGAATGAGGTTTGTACCTTTAGGCACTAGCATCACATTTTCTTCAGCAATACTCCAAGACAAATCTTGTCAGGTAGGTGACATGACCTTACCAGCTGTTTTCTGTCTGTTTTATTGACTGAGCTACATGAGCATCTGGTTTGGTCGGCGAAGATAGGCTCTGATGTTGATTCTGGAAGACCTACGCTTCACATCCAAATATTTCTCGTACTTGACATAGTATATAAATATAAGTATATATTAAATCTTCTTCAAGCATCAAGAAAATGTCACATCTCATTGCAAACACGCTACTCTAACATACTTTTCTCTTCAATGTTATTGAAGGCAACGGTTCCAATGTGCCAACTTCTTTTTGTTGGCAGTTCAAGCAGTTCATAGTTCTTGGCAAAAAAGTCATTGTCCTCCTGAATAAAAGAATTTCTCGATGTTGCAGAACTCAAAATCGTTCTACATTAGTACATGAATTTGACAATTCTCCGAAATGTGAAAATTGCAATTGTTGTTACCATAATTATTTCTCCATCCCTTACTGTACCGGTGTGGAAAAAAAATTCTAGGTAGAATATTCTCACCTCGCTTATTACATAACAAAATATAAATGGGTGGCTCAAATTCATGACGAATCAGTTTTCAGGTCAATTTTTTTCTGCTCCAGAAATAGGATTCAAATTCAACAAGTTTATCTAACTCCCGCTGATCCGGTTGTGTATCCTTCAATATGAACGCAAGAGGGAATAATAATGATCTCATTTACGAGAAGACATCATGCAAAGAAGTCAAGCTCGGCGAATCCATATTACCTTCTTCCTTTTTGTACCATGTGTGAGTGGACACATCGCACTAAGGTCACAGTGTCGCTAGAAACTGCGTGGACTTGGCGCAGCTGATGCTTCCCGTTGACAGTGACGGAGAAGGTTAGGTTGATGCACATGCATCGCTAGAGTCTGAAACGTAGATTAGACCAAGAATTGTCCTCATAACATGTGTGAACATGTCAACAGACTGTCGGTCGACTACATCTGAGCTGGTCGTGTGTGTACTTAGGACGTCAAGAGAAGCAATATCTTGAGAAGATGTGTTGCCAGCAGCCCGAATCAGTTTGACTGGGACCCGAAAGAAGGTGGGGCTGTGGTAGACAGCTCAAGGACAGCAAGTGAAAACGATGACCGAGTGAGAGGATTTGGCGAACGAGCTGTAATGCCAATGCTTAGAGATGTACTGAATGAAAAGCCGTCGATTATGGTTGCTTTCTCATGTGCTGCCTGTCGTACTGAAAACTATGGGCGAAGGCGGCGAGGCTGTCTCTCTGTCCGTCTGTCTCTAGCTGAGCTGAAGTGGGAACCTTCATCAGTCGAACGCCATAGAGGTGGCTCTTAACTTTGGTAGACTGCCCATGGGCTCGAAGAGGTAAAAGAGAGCCGGGCTCATCTTTCCTCTTGTGTATTGAAGGCTTTCTTTCTTCTGGCCGAATTGGGGCGTGTGAGCTGATTAGTGATCGCCTTCACGAAATTGAGAAGAATAAATTAAAGCATTACCTTTTGCATCACTCATTGCAGATTCTTTGAGGATTGCGAGGGAAGAAATACACATATGGTCCAGCGGGAAGGTCCGAATCTGAAGTGAGAAAATATTACTTTCTTCGACATACTCCACCGTGAAGAGGAGGATCTCGTGTAGCTAAAGTTGCGAAGGTTCATGTTCGATTCCAGATGCTAGAAAAAAGTGTGACAACTTTTCTCTTTCGGATCCACGAGGTCATGTGATTGCAAGATCGCTGAACCGGTAACCTTGCCACAACTTTGGACCTACGGTGTGCAGATCATTCTTCCATATTGACATTTTCGTCTTTGTCTCACTAGAGGGCCCTCAAGTGGAGTGCTCCTTTTGGCCACAAACTTTGCTGTCTAGCTATGCCCTCAAAGGCTACGACACCGGCTTGGCGGAATGTAGTCCTTCAGTTATTTTGGCATCTGCCCCCACTCACATTTTGTCTGTTTAATTCCGCTGTAAATGTTTGCCATGGGCACATGATGCGAGCCGACGCGTGAGAGAAGAAGTCACTCGCCATGTGTGGCTGATCAGAGCAACATGTGTGGAGATCAGGCTGAAAAGGAGGCTTTCTCACTCCGCCTGTCAGCCTACCCCCACACACACACACTCACATTTGTCGAGACACAGAGGCTCTCCATATCTCCTCCGCGTCCGTTGCCTCTTCGCTCTTGCATCTCTCATCATCAGCTCGTTCATTCATGTGTGCCAGACCTTGTGAACAATGTGACTCTTGTCACGTATCATTTCATGTCCCCTCACAATGCTCCCGGATGCGCGCTGATCAAATCACAACTCGGTACTATGACACGAACCATGTGCACTCCCACCATCGCAGTTAAAATATTCCCCTAAACTCCATCTATTCTCTATACGGACTCAGATCATAGTTCCCATATCTTAGCTTCAGTAGCATATATTGCCCATGGTGATGGGGCAATTGGGGCCTAGCCTGGCCTAGCCCCATGTTACCCCATCGGTTTCATCTTCCCATCCTTTCGGCAATTTCGCTTGGTCCACGTGGTTTTCTATATTAAGGAGCCTCTGCTGCCCTGAGTTCTGTAATCTAATCACCTTCGAGGTCCCAGTTCCCCGGCTAACCATGTGCGCGACCATGGTTGGAATCTTCACTGCGTCGCCTGCGCTACCACGGAGGAGGGGGCTGTTGCAGGGGCATCTTCTTTCCTCGAGGCGGCGAGGAACTCCACTCTTCACTGCGTTCCGCCATGCACTCTCCACTCCACTCCACTCCACTCGTCCCAGTGCGATCCACTGTGCGAGCATGTGGCCCTTTCTGAGATTAGTTTTCTCCTTCTGGGTTCCACGCGAATGACACCAGGCGATCGCAAGAGCTGCCAAACAGTCACTGAATTTTTCGACTGCGCATTGAATCTGGTGGCTTCCCTTCCCTTCCCTTCCCGACTGCAAGTCACTTCTCTGGACGGGTTCTCCCATGCCTCTCCAGTTGTTCAGCATAGATTTGCTTCGGCTGATTGATTGATTGATCACCAGATGCGGATATAACAAATCTACTCTCCTGACAGAGCGCCATTAGACTTAGCCCCCTCAGCTCGCAGCTCTCGGTCAACTTCATTTTCATACACTGCTTGTCTTAGGGCGGTTGGATTTGCAGAAATGGTAGGAAGTTGTCTGGTGGACATAATCGTAATCATCCACACATCTGTCGGCCGCCCTTCCATGAGACGGCACCGGCGACGCCAAGTGCTCACAGACAATCAACCGAGCCGGTTGGCGAGCGAGACACATGTAAACATGCAGCCGGTGTTAGGAATTATGACTTGAATATGTTCAATGATAGGCGACGCACATAGTTGTTTATTGAGTCGGTCGTCGACATGGATGTATTATGGACCCATTGCTTTTCATATATTTAAACGCAAACTTTCATTTGAAGTTCCTCCTGCACTGATCTGTCACCTCTCAGACACGTGTAAAATTTGTGTATAATAGACTTAATTCCTTTAACGCTGTCCTTCATCCACCACCTGGTGACCACAACATGCTTGACTAGCAAGAAATTGATGGTCTTCAGCTGCACAGAGTCGTACTTAATTCGGTTTGAGCTCCAAACCTCCTTTTCAATGTTTGATGACTTGAGAGATCGTGATTGGCAAGTGAATTTGATCCATCATCAAACTTAAGAGGCCCAAGAATACTTGCTGGATCGACGTTTAGTAATAATAGCCATAATCACTTATTAAGATTTTTTTTTTTCCTTCATGTGATTCGAGAGGGAACATACCAAGAGCGATCCCAATGCACACCACGTTATACAACGTGTTCTAACATAATATGTTGGAAATGTGAGGTCTTGCTTAGCACGTACGTCTTGGGCAGAAATCCCTTTGTAAGAAACTGAGCTACAATACGACTATCTGAACCACATCACAGTTTCTATCGTACTGTAATTCCAACCGGGTGCAGTTTGGCTAACGTGGTTGGAACGGGGGTCGCTCCAAATCCGGCTCACGGCCGTAATAGCACCCTCGTTGTGCTTACCGTAATTTCAACCGTCAGAGTGATAGGCGGGCTTCTGTAGCTACACTGATTCCGCTCCATACGTTTCTGTACAGTAAAAGTACGCGCACAGAAGTACACCGTACTTATCACCAACCACCTGTCCGGTCTAAATTTTCGACGCTGTTCCCAGCGATGATTCGGACTCCTTCCTACCTTCAACTGACGGCACTTTTTCTCTCGAATAGGAATTGTAAGGTCTGTGAAAGAAATTACATTTTTTCATTCTCGCAAAGTTTGATATTTTTTTGAGTAAATTTTATTAGATAGATAACATGACATCAAAATTCATAGATATATCTTCAACATTAAAAAAATTAAAATCTTTTTTTCTGTATTAAAATAGTGGTTTTTGCCATACAAAAATTTAAATTACAGTACATGGTGCGTTCTTTAATGTTACATAATTTTATCACGATATTATAAATTTATAAATAATGTCTATACTTACTTCTGTTCAATTTTTATATCCATGTGATCTCTTGATTTCTCTTTGTCTTACATATTTTCCATTATTTTTCCTGAAGAAATATCGTTCACATCACTTTAATGACATTGTCTACTACTAGATGGAGATCGAGTTGATTCGTTAGACATTTCATTGGATTTCTTCCCTGTCTGGCCTTATGGGCGTCACCACATTTTGTAGATGTATTATTTGCCCCCTTAGCAAATAATTCTAGATCGTTAAAGGTCATCGTGAGGTCAGTGGAGGTAGCTGCCACCCGCACCATGAGACACTCATGTTGCCCGGGCTCGACAGAGTTGTCCCGTCCCGTCCGACGTCGATGCTCCGATAGCTGGACAGAGTTCGTTAAGTCCAGAGAAGACGGGCGGCCGCGAGGAACCAGCCCCAAAGGAAGGAAGACCGAAGCGAGTTCGTTAACTCAGTGCTTGTCAGAACTTTGGATTTCCCGCAACCGGGGGGCCGCCTGCAGTCGACCGACTTGGAAGACACCATGACATGACCTGACCACGTGCACAACCTCGACCGCTGTCATACCATGCACCTAAACCTCCCTGTTCATGGTTGTGGTAGAGTCGTGGTCTACAGCAGTCCTACTATGTAATAGGTTTTTACTTTCACCACCGACTCTATCCGATGCTGCAGTGACCGACCCGGTGCATGGTACTCGCTCTCCGGTGAGCTTAGCAGATGATTTCGACTTAGCAACGGGAGCCGTGAGATCTGCAGTATGCTAGTGCTTGACCTTCAGAGAACGATCGACCGGGCGAGGCGGTAATGAATCTTATCCTTATCTGCACATCAATAACTACGTCCATTCTGCATTACGGTACAACTCGAGGAAACTTCCGAGAGGAATACCGAACTGTATGTATTTTCATACATACAGTTCTTGTACTTAGTGGTGGGTACGTAGTTTGACTTCGGGACTAGATAATGTCCGTGATCTTGGAAAATTTGTTGTTTTCATTTGCATGATCGGGATCGTGCAGGTTCTGAAATGTCAACTCTCATCCATGTGATGAAGATGCAGCTTGGAGTCTGGACTGGGGAAGGAAGCGCTGATTCTGCAACACCGAGTGAGAGGATCTTGCGAAGACGACATGACTGACATCAGCAAAAAGCTGCTTTTAGATTATAAGTTTGAACGCATTCTCGACGTTCCGACGAGCGGCCCATCCATGCGGGCAAAATTGCTGCCTTCATCGTAGTCAGTCACTGGACCGTGAAACTGGACTTCCGGCCGCGGTGGTAGATTTGAGAACTTTACTCCATGCGTTGAAAGATGACGATGACGCGTCCCGAAACTCAATCATGCATCTGAGAGCAATCCGCAGGCTCGTGAAGTTTAATATGTTGTGGACGTGTTGATACCCTAATGACATTCTTCGCCATGAGGCTGAGGCTCAACTGTCTACAATAATTTTTGGCTTTGATATTATTTTGTCGAAAGAAACATCATTGACCCTAGTTCTTTTTCATAAGCAGTGCAACGAAAACGAATCCGTTGATACGGTGCAGAGTACAGTACTGTTCGAGGAAATTCATTTATCGGGACAACTTTTGCACGATGCAGTTCGGTCTATATACCACTACAATTGGATCTACTTTATACGCAGCCGGTTCTCATGATAAGCAGTGCACAAGGTCAATTTTATATCACAGTGCGATAGTCCTGTATTATCACGTCTAGGTCTGTTCACCTTGTCGGCGAAAAACTATGTAGTTGTCCGGTTCATGGAAGCTATTGGAATCAATTTACTGTTATGTGGGTTAGTTGATCGCCTCCCTAGATAGTCGCTCCACATCATGCATTCAATTAATCAACTGTCGAAATTCCTCTACGACTTTCAAAAAAGTCATGAATAATGGATGGGATGTTTAGGGTTTATCCATCTGCTGTCAGTGGGGAGAAGGGGCCTTACCTTTATTTGCTGTACGGGTGATGCTATTATCCACGGACGATCTAACCTGATCCCAGGGTTGACTATTCCACGGAGAATTACTGACAGGTAAGGATCTCAAAGGCGTCACACTGAATTATGGGTGAAGAGACAAATATTTGAGCTGCAGTTGCCACGAGATTATCATCGTTTACAGACTTTATAGGTGTGAAAATTTCAATCAGCACCGAAATTGAAACGTCCAGTGTCGAATGTAGGGAAAAATATTTTGGATCCAAAAGGGTCACGAAGTGTTTACCCGTGCAGCTGAACGAGGTCATATGCATGCAAATCTCTAGACAAGAACGACAAGCTACAAAGATCACATTCCCAACACGTTTCCCTAGCTCCTCCTTTCTATTATTTGCATGTAGACTTTAGTGTTTAGAAGAGATTCATGGACATAGTTGTGCTTTCACTTTTGAAACTCGAGGGGAACTTTTGGTTGCACCGAATTCTCACACGGTGCTCGAAGCGTAGAAGTAATATATATTATTTAAACTCAATAATTGTTAAAGACTCTTGCACTCGAACGGACGAACCAATAGAATTGAAGCTTGTAATCGGTTAGTGATCAAAAAGTGAGCAATGCACTCTCTAAGTTGATTGCGAACTACGTGGTTCAAAGATGAACCTAGGTCAAAAACTGAAATCCGTAAGAATGCTTTCAACCCCACGACGCGAGTGGCAGACAAGCCGCTGCGCTTGTGCTGTATACAAATGCAAGCAATGATTGCCCACTTCGAAAGGAAATAATGTCGTCTGCTCGTCGTTACAATGCTCAAGACGGGTCCTAGAATTCTAGCTTCGTGGGTCTTTTCTGTACTGTACTCTCAATTAGGTACTTCTTGGAGGAAACATGGTGTAAAGCTAGCAAATCAAATATTGGGGTGCACTGCCGTCCTACTCTTTTGTTTTTTTGTTTTTCGACACTCGAACCAAAAGTTCGAGCTCGAGCGCAGAAAGAGAAATAGACGGGTGCGCTCCATCACGTGGAACCGATTTCCTTGCATGAAAGTGCATACTATCGTTCAACCGACACACGTTTTTGTGAGAAACTCATCTGCGCCTCTGCTTTTAGCTTTCCCTGCTGACTGACTGCTGCTGGCTCCTGTTGATTTTAAAGATTCACAGGGGCCAAGTAGCAAACCAAAACGAAGGGGATTTCCATGCACGATTAGGGTTATGCACGTTCCCAAAGCAGATTCACCACTTCACAAATGTGCACCAGTTTTGCCAAACTCGAGCATGATGGACCGAATCTTCCCCAGATACCCTAGAATAAACAAATTCCTGCGGGCATCTCCCGACCCAACAGACTTATATTATGATAAACAGAGGAAGCTCGCACAATCAGAAGGAAGCGAATTTTCCATAAGCGAGCTGCACGGACGGTCTCATGTGACAACACACGGGCTCGCATGACTCCTCATCACTACGTCGGAATATTTATTTCCTTCATATAGCTACAATAATGCGGCACTGACCATCATGAAAGACACAGTAGACCACGAGACTCAGTCTACTACGTGAACTTCAAGGTAGGAACACAACTAGTGGTGAATAGCCGCTGCACTGCAGTGATCACCACCCTCGAGGTGGGGGGGAAATAACTTAGACTTGTTTCTTCATTACTATAAGCGGTGGATATCGTCTAAATTTGTGGTTCACAAGTGATAACGATTTCAAATCTCCATTCTAGGGTACCAGGGACTAGTAGTAGCACTGAGGTTTGAAATTTGACATGTTTATAGATTAGCTCTTTTGATATCCATATGTAAAGAGAGAAAATGTTGCATGTTCATCAGTGTAATGTCATACGGATCTTTATCACATTCATCTCTGCGATGTCAAGGTCCTTGACATCGCAAGGTGATGTATGAACATAATTGTATCTAAGTTAAAATGGTCTAATTTGGCAATTTAACGAAAACAAACTTAGAACTACAAAGTAGGTTAAAAACTTTACTCAATTATTTAACAAACTTGAAGTTATTTTTATTCAAATATTCATGTTCTCTCTTGTGTTATCATCGATTTAATATCACATTCCAATTCTCTTTTTAAAAATCACACATTTGGATCTAAAATGTACAACTTGAGCCTTGTATAATTAAATGTCGATTATTGCAAACGCGACTATTTGCATTATTTACTTATGGTCACGATATCAAAAACTAGCATTCAAGAAGTTAGACATTAAACTTTACCTTAAATAATAGATGTATTTAAAGCAATGTTGGTGTTGACAGACAAATTTATATACACTATTATATTTGAAGTTTTATTGTACATACCACTACAGGTTTTTAAAAACTAACTAATTATATTGATACAAAAATCTTTGAATTTTCAAATGATTAATATCTAATAATATGTTGTAATCTTAAAATTTAATTTTTACCAAGATTTAGATGAAAATAAAATTTAAATCAAAATCTTTTCAAAAATTTATAACTTGCAACTGTCTATAATTTTTCTTGACTTGAATAATTTATAGATTTTTCAAAAAGAATGATGATGATTATATAACTCATAATTAATTGATAATATCAAAGGATTCAAATGATAAGATTATTTATTCAAATAAAATTGATAAGATTTCAAATGTCATCACATAAAATTTTTACTTAGGTACATTCAAAGTATTATAGTTTTTTACTTCATGTTATGAATTAGCACAACTTTGAATAGGTTAAAAATTTAGCAAAAAATATCCAAAAAAATCATTTTATCTTTATACTTACGTCACTTAATGTTGAAATGTATATTATAAATTCTAACAAAAAAGTTTATTTACATATTTTAACAAACAAGTTGATTAATAAGTAGTTATCAATATATTTGAAAAACATAGTTTATCATCATGATTAATATTGAAAATGTTTGAAACAAATTTTTTTACATCTAACATATATGTTTATTTTATTGAATGTATCATTTCACAAAGTTTTATTGTTGAATAAAACAACATATATATATATATATATATATTAAAATGACCACACAAATTGTTAAAATGATCACACTGAAAAAAAAATTAGTGAAATTGCAAACTCTGTTCAATCAACAAATTTTGGGGCTAAGAAGAAATGAAGTATGATAAACAACGATGAGTATGAGATTCTGGAACTCGTAGAATCCGAGCAGGTTGCTACTGTAGAACCTATCTTCTCCAAGAAGAAGAAGGTTGGGAAGAATGAGGATGAGTATGATATTCCGGAACTTGTACATATCGAGCAGGTAGTCCCTTAGAACCCGAAGAACCTATCTTCTTCAAGAAGAAGAAGTCTGGAAAAAAATGAGATGAGTATGAGAATCTGTAACTTGTAAAATTCAAAAATGTAGCTAGCGTAAAAACCGAAGAATCTTTTTTTCTCCGGGAAGAAGAAGTTCGGATAGAAAGGGAAGATTGGGGCAAAGGTGAATGACGATGAATACGAATGAGTATTGAAAAAATTATTTTTGACACGTGAGGCGTCTGTGATCGTTTTAACATTAGATGTGACCGTTTCAACATTACTATATATATATATATATATATTACATACGTTTGTTTTTTTATAAAACAATGTCATATATAATTCATGATATTCAATGTATGTTAAAAAAGTTACACTCAAATAAGTAAAAAGTAAATTTCAAATTTAATTATGATCAATTTTATTTATACTTATATCAAAATATAAATATATCCAATAGATGAATATGTATATATGTTAAAAATATTATGATATCAGTAAGATAAAATGTTATTCATTATTACATTATATGATTTTGTTGAAGTTTTTATTCAAGTCTTCACATAGTATTTGAATCTAAACATATGAAATTTGTACACACGCACATAATTTGATAATTGATCAAGTCTTATTTTTTTTTTTTATTTTATGAAATATCAAATAATTGAATGTGATTTCAATCATGAATTACACTATTTACATTTTGATGATAATGATCATACTTCAAAATTATACGATGTGCAATATCAAATCTTGAATCAAAATAGACTTTTTTCATCACTTATTATGTATATATAATCTAATTCAATTATATAAATCTCATTCAACAATTAATCAAACCTTTAATCCACCAGTACTAAATACATGAAGAATGAATTAGGTCAATGAAATCTGTTACATCTTTAAATAACTTGTACTTTATGGATGCAACACATGAAGTTAGATCAATTATGTTACTTAGCAAAAATAAATTTAAAAGAAAATATTTATTAAAATCTTGATGTTGTTGAAAAATTAAAAAAAAAATAATATTGATTTTTTTGATATTAACATGCAAAGATCTATACATATAGCACAACATGAGAACATGTCATCAAATTGGAAATTGAAATAAAGAAATGATAAATCTGGAATTTTTTTAATCATATATGTATGCATATATCCTATAATATTTGAATGATAAAATTAATGTAGATCAAAGGACATAATAACAATAATAAAATGTTGATGTTAACAATGATTTTTTTTGAGAATAAAACTTTTCACTAAAAATCTTGATTCAGTCCAAGAATGAATGTTTTACAAATTAGATGTAACATCATGTTCATCTTTGACCTTGGGTCAATGACACAATTAATGAGGTGAAACTTAGAACCCTAAATTATTTGAAACTATTTTCAAACTATCACACAAGATTAAAGCCAAGGGCGTGGGTTGTAGTTAGTGACTTTACCGAGCCAGGCTCGGGAGCGAAGTGCTACAGCCTGTAGGCGATACCGGCGAGATCCAGCCAGATGAGCGCAGGCCGAGGTTATGAGATGAAAGGATTGCTCCCTAAGTCGAGTTTGCTTTTTTTTTAGTAGCAAAATGGATACAATAAAGAAAACTGTACTATTTGATTCTCTGTGTTTAAAGTAATAATACCTTTCTTGAATAGGTCATGAGATGAAAGGATTGCTCCCCAAGTCGAGTTTGCTTCTTTTTTAGTAGCAAAATGGATACAATAAACAAAACTGTACTAATTGATTCTCTGTGTTTAAAGTAATAATACCTTTCTTGAATAGGTTCAAATCCCACACAAGAAGGGACGAGTACAATTTGAGAGCGGATTGTATCTACCTGGTTTCACATAACCTGAACCTCGTGAAAAAGAGTCCAATACTTTTGGTTCGTGCCGACCATTTGATGAAGACAGTTCACTTCATTGTGCAGCCAGATCTGTCTGGAAAAGAAGGGAAAGTTAAGTCGAGTCAAGTCAAGTCAGGTTCGACAGAACGGAAATCCGCCTACAAACTTGCACGAAAGGACAGCGAGAAGCGTCGTACTGGACTTCCACGTTCGATTGAGTACGCGGACTGGTTAACGGAATGATAGCGGCGTAGAGCGTAGCAGGCACGACGGACGTTCCCGCGCACGACCGATGTTGGAACAAGCGGGGAACCCGCCGGAGGGACGGCAGCAAATACGGCGGGAGTTCCCCGTACTGGAACAGGTGGGTGATGTAAATTTGCGGACGAATGGCAACGCGGCACCTGCCGGATGGAAAAAGTCTGCAAGCCCTGAGTACCTAGCACCTGCTGCAGACGGAGAGGAGCCCCGGGGAGCGGCGTTCGAATGGGAACGAACGACATTCCTCCAACTTGCCGTGTCTGCTTGTTTCGCCGATTCGTGCGGCCGCGCCCTCACAATCCACTTTTCGGACGGGATACGTGACGGATCGGGCTAGGCTCCGCTATTTCTGGCGGCGGGAGCTCCTCGGACTACAGTGCGTTACATGCTACGAACCTGGAACTGGCGCCTCGCGTTCTTCGGAGCCGGCTGGGGACGTCTAGCGAGTCTAGCGGCGGTAGCGCGGCTGCTAATGTGACGGCTGCGCCGGTGGATGGATGAATGGATGGATGGATGACGTGACCGGCTCGTTCCGCATGCGGATAGAGCAGAACTTCGAGATCGATGGAGTGGGCACATGATTTACGTGGTACGCTGTACTACGCACAGTACAGGGTGTAGCTCCCGGGCTGCTTGCTGAGCTTGCAATGGCTCTGTACCCCGCTCACGACGTCGAACGTGGTCGGGTCGGCGTGGAAGTCAGAAGGCGAACTCGAGGGCCTCGAGGTCGCACCTACTTCGGCCAATCGTCGGCCATCTGGCCAAGGCCTTCCGACCACGATATGGCGGAATCCTCCTCGCGGACGACGACGAGGCCGAGAAGACGACACAGTCTCGTGTACGATGGGATATACGTACCCTGCTTTCACGCGACGGAATCGTCGCCAAGTTTGGGGCGGTGGATAGATCTCTGGACCCGCCCCCGTGAGAATCCGTGGGTACGCTGTTTCCGCAGTCAGGGCGGGCCGCGGGGAAGTGGTAGATCGGGGGAGGATGAATTCCGTTGTACGTGGTGAAGTTACGCGAACGTAGTGAAACTGGGATCACGTGGTGGCTGCTGCAGTTGCGGCAATGGAGTTCCATTCATTCATTCATTGCAGCGGGCGCGCTGACAAAAGCGTCCGACAGAAGAGCTCACGGATTTCGTCGTCTTGTTGCTCGCGAGCGGCAGCGGCAGCGTTTAGAAGAGAGGGAGGGAGGGAGGCCGGTCGCCAGCCTCGCGGCCTGCTTCTGACACAGCTGGGCTGCGGAGGGCGCAGGGCGGCAGAGGCGCGCGGTTGGTCGGTGGTAGGGCTCCAGAGCTGCGAGTTCTTGGTTGTGAACAGCGCCGATGTCCCGTCGTCGTCGTGGTGGTGGTGGTGTTTGCTCGCGCGCTGACACCAGCGGCCAGAATCAGGCAGACAGTTTCAGGTGCGTCTTCAAAAGGTCTTTGAAGCTCCTTTCCTCCTGCTGTGTGCTTTGCTTTGATGTCCCTTTTCTGTGCCCTCGCTCTGTGCTTGACCGGCCAGCTACTGCAACATGCTCGAGGACACTTGTGTCGAGTTGTCGCATTCGTCCGATTTGTTGCTTTGCACAGGGCGCGATCGCTCCATGTCCGTCCAAGGGTTTCTGGCTCTTTTTGTATGCTTGCTTTCCCATAGCAGCCTTGTCTTGTCGTGATGGATACACTCTCAACGAGTTACACCGAGTTTAGTTACTTGTGACACATTGCTCGTCCGATGCTCGAGAATCGGTGTCGTGACTGCCAGTTCCAGCTATTTTTACTGGCCTCTGGTCTCGAACTCTTGGTAGGGGCTCCTCGTCTGCTGCTTTGCAACTATTTTCCTTTCACTTCAGATTCTCGAGCTGGTAAATATAGAACAGTCTTTTGTGCCCTTCCTACGATTCGTTCATGGATTTTCTTCGTTTTTGTATCCCCTGTAGTCCGATCTTTTCTCATTGGTCTCCGTGAGCCCGTCGGATGGCGTCATCATCGGATTAAAGAGCATTAAATACACAGAAAGAAGATGCACATTCTTGTGCACTGCTTCCCTCCTTACCAACTTCTACAATGAATGTTGATGGGCATGCAAATGCAACAGGCCCTTTGCTACACAACCTCCTCTTCGTTCCGCTGCGTATACAATTCGTCAAATCTGCGATTGGCAATTCCATTATTTGAGAGCAGCCAGCAGCCCTGCCGCGTACGTAAACCCAGCCACTTTCCTGCATTCTGTTCTGACAGACGGAATCATCACGAAATTGCTGTTCGTGTCGTCTTGGGCACTTTGCATTCAATGCATGACCCCAACAAGATACTTGGAGATGCACTCGGCAGCTGGTCTCTAGTCACCACCCGAATTGTGGGTAATGCGGAAATATAGCTTACACCTACCATTCTTGATTCCTCTTAACAATTTAAGCAATCAATGAGTTGTATATCCTCCGAAACGAACGAAGTGGTCGGTTGGCCGAGGACACCTTCGTCTCTCCTTTCTACCGACTATACAAGCGACTTTCCGCAGCTCAGCACTTCTCTCGGAGTCATGATAGCATTGGGAATCTACGTTGACACTTGGTTGATGTTTTCTATAAAGGTATGCAATCGTGACTTGACATGAGATGTCCTAACGATGGGGTACGGAGTGATACGGGAGAGACTTCCCTCACAAAGATGATTTCAGTGGGAAGCTACGTCACCCTTTCATCATGATTTCTCAGAAGGTGTGCAAGGGTGACTTGACCTTGCAGACAGTTTCATAATAGTTTTTGAGACAATGTTAAGTTACATAATATGGTGAATGGTAAAAAGGTGAACATAAATTCATTAGAATCCATGAATACGTAGATTGATTATCATGGAGAATCAAACAAACGTAAATCAAAATGTGTATTAATCTTGTAAATCTCAATCCATAAATGGATACATAAATAATAATTAGTATAATGTTAAAAAGAAATATAGGTATATGTATTAATTTTTAATATTTCCTAACGAAATACTTAAAAAAATATAAACATATCATATTTTTTACTTCTAATAGAGATGATTTCTCTCATAAGTTTTTTCGTGTTATATGTAAGTACATCTCATATGGACAAACATAGAGTACACTTATAACTCTATATGAGGCAGAATACAACACTACATTGCACTCTCTTGATCCACTTTCTCGATGACATCGTATTCTCACCACTCTTATTTTTATGAATACGCCATGAGGTAAACAGTTTTTCCTGTCACTAGGAGTCGTTTACAGTTTTCCATCCGTTATGCGTATGATTCAACCATGTATGATAAATTTTGTATCTTAACACATACCTCTCCTACAACAATGATATTATGACATTATCTGTTCTTATAATTTTATTTCTTATATACATTCTTTCACATACACACCAAGATCTACCAAGGATTCACATGACTGGTTCACTACGAGAAAAAAAACAGATAAGGTTTTGGACAAAGATAATGATAAAATCCCATATAATTAAATTTGTAATCTGTGATCTGTAAAATCACAAATAAAAAATAAATGTCTTGCAGCGATATTGAGAGAAAGAGCCACATGTATTTTGGCTAATAAAAGTATAAGTATAATGTTACATATATTGTGGTTATTATGTATTTTTCGGATCTGAAAAGGTTGATTCCTTTTTATTTTTGAATGTGGTATCGATAAATTTGACAAGGTCACAATTTCCAAACATTTTGTTATGTATTTTTGTTTCACTCTCATTTCTAATATGAAGAAGGTACATTGCATTTTAAATGAAGTGCATCATTGATTTTTAGGGAGACTAGTTGGTGCAACATATAAAAGGTCTGCATATAAAATGTTGTTTTGTTGGATTCCAATGTAGTTGATAGATCACTTGACTTGTATAGTTGGAAAAATCCATATTCAATAAGACATATTTCTTGTTTTGATGGAAAATATGCTGATGGCACCTAGACTCATAAAGCTTCTTTGGTTTCATAGTGACTTGATGAGTTCATCTCATACTTTAGGCTAGACTGCTTGACAAGAGAACATGCACAAATTTGCAAACCATTCTTATCCGTGACTTGAAAGCTATGCCTATTGTTTTTGTCAAACGTTTTTCTAATGTTGTTTAAAGGGACTGCGAGGAATACAGCAGAAAGGATGGGGTGATTCTTTCGAAGACCTCATGTTCTTCCAAGTTTGTTGACTTCTTCTATCACTGGTCAAGATCACGTCCTAATTGGGACATATTTGTTACCAGTTTGAAATCATATCGCGTGGTTTTTATTTTTTGGCCCATTTTGCTCAATCGTTAGAAATTTTGTCTGGCTGACGTAATCTGAGATGACATTTCAGCTGAAAGGTCTCAAAATCTCCTCTAACAACTAACATCCAACACTCGCGACTCTTGCTTGCACACAAAGAACAGAGGCCAGGAGATAAATATATCAGCCTCCTCTATAAATAAGGCTTCAAACCCTTGGTCCTTAGCTGGTTAGTGGAACGAATTTGTCTCGAGTGTGTCTAAAAAACTGTGATTAGTGTACGACAAGCCTGTCCAGAGGTTCTGTACGGTTTTGAGACATGTTTAAACCTCGAGCTTTCGGAGGCTCGGCGTTTGCCGGATTGCTCTGCTTAGTCCGAAGGCTCAAATCCAGGACAGTATTTATTTCGAGAACAGACGCCGAGGATATCGTAGTCGATCTAGATCAGTGCGCCGAAATGTCCAAGTTGTATTGTTTTCATCGTCTTCGGATGTCGCGCGAGGTTCTCGCTTTGTTACAAATTTCGGCAAAGCTATCCTAAGTCTTGGGACTGCTGTTTGTTTCACTACCGAACACTTGAATAGCTGAAGCCAGTGAGTACGTCATGCGTGCTTTTCTTAATGCCCAGATTTATACGGAGATCCTCGCTTGCAGACAGTTCTGCGCTATTTAGAGTGGAGTTGGATATATAGGAGCAGAGATGGAACCCAAGTGTCCGAACTCATGCCACCAAAAGCCTTCTTTGTAGGCCGCAAACAGCTTTGAATCCTGAATTGCATTGCAAAGCTTGCCTTGTTGACTTTGTTAAACTAAAACATTCGATTCTTTCCGTCTAAATGTAGAATCAGATGCGCTGCTTGCAATTTGCATCTCCATTATTTTCGATCCGCCTTTGTTGTATGCCAGTTGACCGGAAGGGTATATCGGAGAGGTCTCATCGTCACAAGTCGTCAGGACATGCATTTTTAACTATCCATGACCAAAAGGATGGAATTTGTTTCGGAGGAAGTCGGTTGTGTTGGACGCGTGCCCAGGAGTTGACGTCCAATTTCGCTACAAGCTCAAGGATTCGAAGGAGAATTCCTGTCACCGCAAGTTGTCCTCCATGCTTCATTCTTATCAAGAAAGAAAACGCCGAATATCGAACTCAAAACGCCGAAAAATTCCTCCATCAAACGCGCTGAAGTTGGGCTCTTAGCAATCTGGATAACGCCCACCCTTATCATTGCATCCTCGACCCATTCTCTCTCTATTTCCTTGCCAATTTTCCCGTGAACGATCCTCTTATGACAGAATTTAGGGTTCTTGTTTGTCACAGTTCACTAAAAACGCATTGTGCTTCGTTCACGTTCAAAACGTGTCCTCATCTTTACAGGAGCATCGTATAGCTTGACGTTTTTGCTGTACCATTCGTTCTCGAAGTCGTCTTAGAGTCATTAAGTGATAAGTACTGGCTTTTTTGTTTAGCTTAATTATCGAAGTCTAAACCACACGGTGCAGTCGCAATCTATGTTTTTGTGGGCATATTTCAGGAAGAGAGAGTAACGCTGGCTGTTTTGTACTTCATGAACATCCCCTACTTCCAGATCTCTTCCTATCCGGTTGGGTGACAAGTTGGGGTTGTTCTGGATCATGAAGCTATTGAGCGCCGATTCCAGTTGGATTCAGATGCTGTAATCAGGTAGTAACAGTTTTTTTTTAATTTCATGTCTATGATAGTCACCTGTTTGACATTCGGAGTGGTCTACGAGCACTTTCCCCTCGACGCTCACATATATACCGCTTCAAGGGCATTGTTGGAGAAAGTCGCTAGGTCATAAATGTCCGCTCCGAAACCGGTGACCTACCGTTTATTAGATCTCCACGATTTTTGGCACAGGGAGTAGGGTTGGTATATGATACACTGTGTTGGAATCCCCAATTAAATTTTTCGAATATCTTGGCTGCTCGAAGATATCTGTTGATGTGAAGAGTGTTGTTAAGGCTTCGCACCAACAAAAGAACCTCGTGATTAGATCCCTGAAAATGTTGAACGTGCAGACATTTTGTCGTCAATGAATATGGCGCTTTGATATACGAGCTTCATAGAGTCATCGTGATGCAAGGCACAGCTTTTGCCAGTTTCCAGCGTGAACGAAATTTAAAATGTGAGGCCAACGAAACGGGGTCAACAGAAAAAGTCCTCGCGAGGAGGAAGCCAAGTGCATCGGTCAAGTGAGGCTCCTGTAAGAGACAGACAACACACAAATAAAATCTTCCCATCTCCAGAGAAATCAAACTACGAAGCTTGCTCCTGGTCGACGCTCTGGACAATCAATCCTCTTGATCGACTGAGTTATTCCATCATGCACAATCCTTCTGTCGCTCACAACGACTGGAAAGAAGTGAGCATGTGATTTCAAGGTGCTTAATAAGTGCAGCGTCAATATACGTGTAAGGCAATTTTCTTCATGAATTCTCCATGAACATTACAATAAGGAAAGGGTTTTAGCAGATAGTTAAATATGTTCAAATCCTTTCCTCTTTGTAATATTTTTCCACTGGAGTGTACAAGATGGCGAATGAAAGACTCTGGTACAGTCCAGACTAACACAAGTCCAATATTTGTCTTTTTACTCTGTACGAGATTTTTACTAACTCAAGCCCTGTATGTATTTAGCTGATATTTTTTAGCTTGTCCGCGAGGGCTGTGGACCTCATGAGTAAGTATTTCCATTAGCAATACGAGTAGATTTGAAAGCCCAAGGGGAGTCAATGTGGGCGTGTCCTTACCTGGTACCTTCTGTTCTGATTGGGTCTATTTCACGTATGTATGGCCAGACGCACTTCCTACAACCGCCCTGTCACCTACGTCTTTATATGTCATAATTCCTCACTCGAAGGGATGCCGAAATCACAGATTTGAGACAATCGCCACGAGCTAGTTTGTGTGAGACACAACCAGCCCTGTCATCTAAATCTTGGAATTCCCCTTGGAAATTGGGAGGAGGAAATGCTCACAGATTAGACCAAGGAAGTTCAGTTCGTAAACAGGTGAGAGACGAAATTTCCAGAGTTGTGTCTGCTTGAAGCTCACAGTACGTCTCATGCAGATATGAACACTTTACAGTCTGGATGGGAGCTCTCATTGGCACACTCATGACCCAGCATCCATTTCTTTTCACGCACCTGGCATCTATTATGATTCTGCTAGAATTTCCTGAAATTCTAGCATCCGGTGTGCGAATGAGTACTTCTTTCGAGGACGCTCCACAGAGTAGTCCCATTCTAGATACAACGACTCCACTGGCGTATGCTGGGGAGTCCTATATTTGTGATAAACGAACTCATCACATCACACAGTAGCAACAGCTAAGCTAATCTGGAACTTTCTGACCTTGATTTCACCGTAATTCTGGAACCTGACTGGTCCGAACCCATAGATTCCCTTCACTGGGCTGACCTATTCCAGCTAACCCTCAGCTGCCTCTTCTGGTCTCTTCCTTGTATGCAAGGATTCTACATCAGGGGGGAAAAATTGATTGAATGCACTAGTGGATCGTCACCCACAAGATGCGAATCGAAGCTGGTAGATGTCATCGATTTATGTATTGACCTTCTTTATCTAGATCGAACATCGCAGAAGTGATCTCTTCTCAAGTCCACAACTGGGTGGCCGAACTAGGACTCATAGGTCAAGCAGCTGCTGTATATTAATCGGGCTCACATCTTCCTTAGGCCCATACATCACCCGGTGCGCAAGTTGACTGTTAAATGCTTCTGTCGGGTGGAAGGCGTCCCAGAAAATGTATTCTGAACGGTTTGAACACAAATTTCCGAAGGGATTGCAAATAATAAGTCCATTAAATGGTCCCGCGCCACAGCATGCTGAACTCCTGTGCTTGAATCCTTGAATGTCACATCCGACCAACAACGGTTCGTGTTAGTACTCATGCCAACTCTAGGTGCGCCCTGCGGTCGACGACTCAGGTGCACACACGGAGTCACGTACCAGAATCTGGAGCTTATGCTCAAAATGGAAGCTGCCTATTAAAGACAAGCACTGAAGACAGCCCACAATAGTCAGAGGGGATATGAGTCAGTGCATACGCATTCTACTAACTGGCTTGGACTTGGGACCTGCACTAATCTGAGCTTGGGATCGTCCCCTTGATATTCCGGCTTCTGCACTAACCACTGCACTACGGAACATCAAAGGGACGACCCAAATTCAGACATATGATTTCGGTTACGTTACTTTAAGTGTCAATTGGGATTTGTAGTCAACCTATGGAAATAGTTACCAGTCTTTGTTTTGAAAGCAGAGCCATGGCCACATCCAATGTGATAAAAGGTACGTATACTGTGGCAAACCAAAAGCTTCAAATCCAAGCAGCTCAAATGAGTGTCCACGCTTTACTTCCTTCTCTTGACTGGATCAGCTGTATTGCCTAGAACTTGATAGAGATTCTTCTAAGTGCGAATGTTCGAAGGTTGGCAGCAGTGGATTTCTTCATTGGAATTGAAACAGCTGGGTAATGGTGCTTCACTCAAACACACGTTTTGGATTTAAGTTGAGACATCATCGGATTGACAAACTTGCTGAGCAGATCAAAGGCTGTTCTGATCTTCTGGCAAGTGAGCTGCGATATCTCTGTAAGAATGAAGCTGAGATTCTTGGGTGGTGATTCTGTTAAGCTGCAGGAAGACGGATACTATTTGTTAATCAAAAGGTTGTAGCAGACAGATGTCACAAAGGACAAGATCTGTTATATCATCTCTCTCGCTCTGACGCCAACCGTGGACCGGAACAGCTGAATGGACACGATAAAACTTGAATCTGGTCCCGTACAATGTCGGCAGCTGGACAGATTCAAATAAAAAATTCCCCATGGAAGTATAGTTGTTGACACAGGTGTGTAATGACGTACCTGTTTCCCTCAACATGAAGCGCGACGCAACAGATATTTTGGGGGCTCAACACAGCTGAAAAAAGTTGATGAGCCACTAGGCATACATCATCTGACCAGCTTATAAGCTCAAACATCAGTCATTGGAAGCCGATATTTCAATTTTAAATAGTGTTAGCCGCTGGACCCAGTTTTTGAGAACAGTTCTTAGACAAATTGTTATTTGTCTTGAATATAAAGCACTTGTGTTCACATATCCCGGGATGTTGGACGTGGTTCAATAGGTAAACCTTCTACTTCTGACGAATTTCTAAGTACTATAACACTACCCAAAGCAGCTTCAAGAACAGATCCAATGCAAAAACTTCGTCAGGCTGGAGATTGTAGAACATCTGTAGATTCTGCACAAGGCTCCAGCATTTTCGATGAGGTTAACTACACTAGATCCTCTACAATACTACTTCTGATAGACCAAAGATCTACACAAAGGGATCTAGATGAACAGCTCAAAGAGGCTCTCTTGTGAAATAGATTGCAGAAACTAGGAACTTACTTCGGGACGAACCTACTAGACTTAGGATATGTACCCTTCATCCAGTAAGTCTCCGAGTCAGAACTTTGCTGTAGGTCCACTACTGTCCACGAGTTTGCTGGAGAATATTGCTCTGTTCTGGCAAGCTGATATGATGATTATTGTTGCTTTCAAAGGACGTGCTGCCAATACCAGCAATCCGTCGATAGGGAAAGAGTAATTGGCATGTGGCGAGGGCTCGGAGCGCAATTAGTACTTGAGATGCGCACTGTTGTGGAGAAACATTGGTCATGACTTCATATGTTTCATATGAACCAGGCCAAAAAATATAAAGCTGAAACTGGTCAATGGTCAAGAAAGGAAAGGTTCCTGCCTAGCGATATAACTTTGCAGGCTCCTGACACTTGGGCTCTCACCTATGGAAGGGGTATACAGTGTTCTCTTCTGGTGGAGCGAGTGATCATGGAGAATACTGAAGTATAAAGAGCTAGTGTTAACGAACTCAGTCGATGGGCTCATTATCGTCGTCCACCTGCCTCAGTAACATGCCGTCGACAAACTGCAAGATAAGTTAGTGGAAGAAGATGCATTCAGGCAAGACACATGTTTTCACAACGGCCAAATGTTTCGAACTAACTTCCCTATTTCTATCCTTTTCTTCGTAAAGAAGAGGAAAACATTTAAAGGTGGGTCATTAGGCTTTATGAACTAGGCTTTGTGCTCTTCAAAAGTAATTAGTATGTTCTATGCTATAAAAAGACTGGATCTATTCATCTGCTCCATGCTTTGCACATAGTATACGTCCAGAGTAGATGGTCAGAGCTGATGCTTCATCGTTAGATATATTTTTTGGACACATGTTTCCTTGCCAAAGTAAGGGCTTACTCGCCCCAACAATGACTGGTGGACAGAGTTGAAGGTTCCAAGCACAAAGTGTGCTTGAAGTGCAGGTTTGAACTTATTTGGGCTTTGAAAAAAATACCATTCCGTCTGACTCACTACTCACTGACCCAAAACTTCTATGACTCAAATTTTCTACATTATTTGTTTGGCTCAAACTCGGAGCGCGTACAGTGCAAGTCTGGGTGGCCAAAGGGGTCCAAATTCCGAGGAAGGGAATGGAATGCTCGGGTTGAGTACCAAAAATCTAGGCCTGTTTGGGTGGGCCCGTCTGTTGAAGTAAATCCTCAACAGCCCCGCTGGGCCTTTATCGTTGGTCCTGAAGCTGGACATGCAGAGTGTTCGGAACAAAGCTCGCAGGAAGCATGATCAGTCCCTGACCCAACCCAACCCAGCCTAACCTAATACTTGTCCTTGGACTTTGCCAATAGATCTGTGGACTTGCTGATCATGCGTGTTGTCGTGTCGTCAAGATATCTCATATTGTATCTGTATATGATTCTCTATCGCTGTGTTTGTGTGTGTCTCTGTAATAGCTTTGGCCTGGATGTTTGTGCAGATATATCAGTATCGACCCCAAGTTGGTAAGTGTCTACAACAATCGACACTGTAGGGAGGCATCTGCAGTCTCGACTCTCGTCGTCATAACCGGTGGAAGCCACAGACCTACTAATGCAGTACCCCAAGAGTCAACGACATCTTCTCGCAATAGGTTCAGACTCTGATTTTTCACCACTCCCAAAGCTCTTGCAAATCGCTATCTAGGGCATTGATTAACGTCTATCCTCATCTCACATCATGTTCCAATAGAGCATTTCATGAGGGACAAGACTCGCTCTTACCTCCAAGTCCCGGACTTTTAATATGATCCATGACAACGTGGTATACGTCCATGTAAAGGAAGTGAGCATCAGGTAGTTGTTTCCTCAATCCTTGCAGCATATTCTTCAGTCCTGCATTGTAACTGAAAGCGATCCTATTGGTGTGTGTCACACAGCTCCCATTTCTGCTCCAGAGGGCTAGTTGTTGTGGGATGCAACCAATAGGCCCTAAATTCGACACAACTATTTTTCTTGCCCCCGCATCATGGAGTGCCTGCAACGAGATCAAAGACAACCTTCACATCCAGCTTGCGTATTCATTTGAATTGGGGTGAACATCAACTCTTGGAATCATGTCTGTGCTTACCCTAGAAGATGAAGACTTCAAGGTATGGACTCAGAAATTGAAGCTTGACATACATAGTTTCTGCATGGGAGAGATTGATTCGCTACCTGGAGGTCGTGACGGAAAGTTCCTATCAGTAGATTCTGGTATTCTACTAACCCATACTTCTTTATACGGGGCGAGAGTGATGGTGGGAGCATATAGTTGTTGATGTAGTCGTTTGATCCCACGTTGATTAGAAATAGGGCCTTGCTCACCAGATCATTGGTTCCATTCACTCCCAATCTTCCAGAAGTCAAGTTTTGACGCACTGTCAAAAACGCTGATAGTTGTTTCTGAAAAACCAAGCGTTCATTCTGCAATATTCCACACGTACAGTAGATACGGTACTCAGCATATAACGTAAG
Organism: Marchantia polymorpha subsp. ruderalis; assembly: GCA_037833965.1. Classification (NCBI taxonomy): domain Eukaryota; kingdom Viridiplantae; phylum Streptophyta; class Marchantiopsida; order Marchantiales; family Marchantiaceae; genus Marchantia; species Marchantia polymorpha. The sequence goes on from AP031357.1 coordinate 6,161,085, forward strand.
ATTCTTTCCAGTCTACGTGAGCAGTAGGTGATGAAAGTTGAGGTAAGTTTGGAGAATGGCACAGGAATTCATCTAACAGAAACTCTTGCTCAACACCAGCAAAGACATGCCTATAAATTTTGTTGAACTCACGAATAAGTATCCGGTGTCAAGAAGAATCCCAGCTCCAGCAGAAGCAAAGTTAACTCCACGCTCCCAATCTTGAAGAGTGGCATTTGGATACAGGTACGGGGATACGGATTCTGCACCCATAAATTCACCTACAAGTTCCGACCCAAACGTTTTTCTGGTCAAGCTTGATAAATTGATACCTTCGTGACAAACGTGATAGTTCTAGTTACGAACTAGCTATCGACGTCCCCAATGTCCAACAGGGTGACAAGGGTGCAAATCCAGGTGGTGGTGTGCTTCGGGGAGAAATATTCAGTCAGCTGCTCGAGCGTTCAGTCTAGTCATTTTGTTTGGAAGAAGGTATATAAGGACTAAATTTGTAGTTAAGTGCCAGTTAGAATTAAGGAATGCCATTAAGATGCACCCATAATCAGAGTCTAACAACTAGCTCTCAGGGTACGAACAAACTCTTGTACAAAAGTCGTAAGGTCAAAAAACTTTCTAATTTTATTTAAAAAGTAAAAATGTCATAGTAAACGAAAAGCTTTAGATGGACATCAAAGCGGAGTAGTCCTGTCTATGCAGGGTGTTCGTTGTTGGGGGTTGGGAGGGAGAGGATTGCTTACTTATGAAGTCGGGGACAAGTCGACCATTGCAATAGCGACCAGTTGCGATGTGGCCAGGAAAATCGATGCCATAGGGCTTGTAGTTGGCTTTGGTAAGTGATTTTAAGTAGTTATTGTTGCCATAGTCCACTAGAGAGTCCCCAAAGACGAACATCGCAGGCGGTGGTTTTCGCTGCGTTGCTACCCCAGCAGCTCCCATCCACTTGGCTGTCATTACAACAGACATCAGCGTCCACAATCTAAGGCTCCTTGCCAAGTCGATTCTTTTGTCGAAATTCTTCATCTCTTCCCTTTCTGTCACAGTTCCGTATCAGATACTTACAATTAAGTGAAAGTAGTCAATAACAGAGGAACCTGGCCTGGAGGTAATTGAGCATTGACGATATGCTGATGCTTTTCTAAACTCTAGCCAACTGAACACATACATGTCAAAAGCTGAGCACCGGGCATGCAGGCCGGCAGCTATTCGGAACCTGGATGTATAGGCTGTTGTGGACAGTCGAAGAAGATGAACTTGCCGGATGAACAGCAGACAAGCCAGGACATGATGTCAGTATTTTCAAGAGTTCAGATACTACAGCACTTTCAAAGCTGAATCTGTACGCAGCAGCAGCAGTGGGTTGAAGATGTTTTGATACCTTGAGAATGAAATTAGTGAGCAGCGTGACCGGCAATCATGAATGAACGAACTTGCTGTGTTCTTTTGTTGTACACGGCAGCAGCTGGTAATCTCAAAGATCGAGTGCTGCTTTGCTTTATATAAGTTGTTGTTGCTACCCTTGATTCTACCGTTACATCACCAACCTTCTTCATGAACAAACGTTCACATGACAGTACTGCATTGATTCTGGGCCAATGTGTCCTTGTTACCCCCAGGCAGTGAGTGTGCAACGTTCGGAATGGACTTCATGAATAACTGCAGTACCTCACTCAAACCTATTCATCTGATCGGCAATTCGTCTCGTGTTCCGTCAGTTGTTTTCATTTTTCAAAAGTATGCGGTCAGATTCAGTGCAACGCCACAAGGGCATGTCTCCCATTCGCATACCGCTTGTACCCTAGACCTCAGACCTGTGATATTTGCCTACTCTCCTCTGTACTGAACAAACATGACGATGGCTTCACTGGCTATATATTTCGCACTCCTTTACCTTCGATTCGTTAGATTATGTACCATCTAATGTTCACTGCTGGTAACCTCATTACTCGGTCCAGTACTCTTCCAGGGGAGTTAATTGAAGGTCCGTTTCCGTCTGCGATCTCAATCCATTTTGAAATTCTGTCAGCTCTGTCGGAAGAGACATAGCTCTCTTTTGCCTTAGCCACTCCCTCGATAGTTTCACTAGTTCGCTGCTGAGCATGTAGGTACGGTTGACATGTGGAGCAGTGCTGCGGACTTTTTCTTGTTACAGAACAGGTTTGGCGACTCCTCCGAACTCTGGTCTTCTCAGGCATGTGGTTGGTGCCTTCTACTGCATTGCCTTCAAACGTGGGAATCATTTCCTACCTAGCGGCATTTGTAGAAAATCGATCTAGATTGAGCTGACTAGCTTTTCTTGGGTCAGAGATTGCTCTCCTTCACAGTCCACCGTTAACGGAAACAATGGGAATGTTAAACGGAGGTTTGGGACGCTTAAAGAGTAGACCCTTTCTTTCGGTGGGTGACTTGGTAAGTGATCTGAAAGTGTCGATAAACAATTTTTCGTTTGCTCCATCTTCGATCTGACAAATTGAATATCTGTTTCCCGTAGCACAATACTTGTCGTGATATGAGGCGCATTTCTTTAGAGAACAATCGGAGTAACCATTGTCACGACTCCCAGATCACCGACTACGTCCAACAGCACGCTCGGCGAGCTGATTCAGAGGTTCTGGACATTGACAGTCAATGTTCATTATCACTGTCTCGTAGAGGCGCGAAACACTGACGGTCAACCGATGCACAACTCTATGAAGTCCCCGGCTTCGTCCTTCAAGTTCAGATCTCTGGAAGTTCATTGTCACACCCTATTTTGGATTTATCAAAAGGGAGAGCGAGAATCACGTCCCATAGTCTCCGTGGTCACTGCCATTACCTTGAGTGGGAGGCTGGGATTACGAAAGGAACCTCCGCTCTCCCTCTCCGCCAGAGAGGACGGGGAAGCAGGAACTCGAGTGGACCTGCATTGCCATACAATTCCACTGTGGTCTTGCACGATACTTCCCCTCCGACCTTCGTTTGTCCATACTTGTGGCCCGACAATGTGACCGGACAGGACGAGACGGGAGTCGTCCTGACGCGATCTGCTCGGTCCTCGTCCATGTCTGTGGCCCGGTGTTTCGTGAAGTAGGTGGTGTGCCGTCTGTCGACTATTCGTTCTCCTCTAGTGAGAACTGCCTTGTCCGGGCAGTGGAGTTCGTTCGCATTCCATCTTCATTCGAAGCAGTGAGACGAGAGGGAGGGAATCTGAACAAACTCCAAAGCTCGGACATGGCATTTCTCTCACTCATACGACCTCACTCGCCGATTCAGGTACGATAGCCTCACACTCACAGTTGATTTTAACGCTGCTCCGAAATCGGTGACGGTCGTTCTCAGAATACAATTGACCTAGGTAGAGAAGGAGAACGACGCGGGCCTTCATATCCGGAAACGACCGACCGACCAAGCTTGCTGCAAATCTATGAGAGGAGAACTTACGATTTTATTTAGCTTTCTGGTATGAAGAGGGTTTCATGAATGACGTCAATAACAAGTCACCACCCAACAATAGTACAGACGCCTTTTGCCCCATGTTCAAAGATCGTCTTAAAACTAATTACTAAAAGTACACTGGAATGGTATTTTGCGAACATCTGTTATCATCTAGATGTCATTTAACACTGCCTGTGAGTGCATACGGCTAGCCTCGGAACTGATGTGTGCTTCTCTCGCTCGAAGGTGTGAAGAGGAAATTAAAACATTCGTATCTAGACTGTTCGTTCGTTGTGGCAAAATTTGGCTTATCCTACAACCGGCTGCTCTCAAACTGTGATGTATTTCACCATAGCCTCTCGAATTTTTTTCATGTACTCGGCCATCTGGTCCTGATTTTCGGAGGTGAAACGGAAGTAGGAAGTCAGTATTATGATGGAAAGAGTCCCTGTCGGTTGGAGTATAGGAGTCAACTATCCTGCAGCACTTGGAGCCCTGGAGAGAAAATCCCTATTGCACACTAACGTGAAAGCTCAACATGACCTGAATTCAGTAAACGATTGTTTGTCTGTGTGTAGGTACCTGGCCGGCGTAAGAAGCAGCAGCAATGTTCTCGTCCAAGAGAACGAGAAGACCCTTATTCACTTTGTTCTCTCCAGCCAACTCCAACAGCTGTGTCATGCATGGATCAATTCGTCATACGAACCCAACAAAATGGATCTCGCCACTTTGGACGAAGGTGCACAATGTCAACAACAAGACTCAAGTTTGTCATGGATTCATGGAATTAGAAGAACACATGACCGTACTCACAGTGGCTTTTTTGTCCTTCGACGTGAGGATTTTCACCAAATTCTCCTTCGCATGGCTAATGTTGGCGGTTAGCTTGTCATGGGCAACTGCACACACCCTCAAGTTAGTAGTTATCAAAAACACAATCGTAAAATCCTTTCCAACTACAAATAGCACAAATAGAAGCCAGCAACGGTCGTTACACTTAGTGGCAATCAGTGCAACAACGATCTAAGCAGTCCAGTGCATCCCACTCCATTTTCAGTCCGTAGGATCTGAAGCTCTCACCTACGCCTTCTTCCAGGGTCTTCTGTAGCGTTAGCAGCGTCTCCAATCTAAGTTCCTTCTCCTGAAAAGCAGCCGAAATTCTCTCGTTATCAATAGATTAACATTTAGCAAAACTCAGAGAGAGAGAGAGAGAGAGAGAGAGAGAGAGATCTAACCGGTGTCATTTTGTCCAGAGCTAACCGGATGGTTCCAATCTCAGAAACCAAGAATCTGCGAAAGTCGTCCGTGAGCCTACACAAACCACCAACATATGCAGACATGTGCACCAAAATATGAGCAACGCGATCACAGCAACTCTCAACTGGGTATGAAGAGTGAAGCTGCAGTGGCAGTGGAGCTGGAATCTTGTGTACAGTACAAGTTACAAAGAGGACAAAACGAAAGTGGTGGGAAAGTACATTAATTTACATTACGACAATGAGTGGCTTCTCCCGGATCTAGGGGCAGAGTGTGTAGAGTACTACTCACAAGGGCCTGCAGCGACTGATCTCGAATTGCATATCAACAGGGTCCGTCATGAGGAAGTATTCAATCAGGCCGGAATGTGTCGATGGTTGCTCACGAGCCTGCAAAAGGATGAAACCAATTTCATCAGTCAGTCAGTCAGTCGCCTCATCAACTTCAGCTCACTTTTGGCTGCGCCCCGCCGGCACCATGGACAATTACTAAGTTTGAAAATTTCGCGGGTGGTCGGCCACTCAGTCAATTATCAGAAACTGCTGCAGGTGGAAATTTGCAAACAAACGAACCTCACGGGCAGCTTTGCGTTGCTCGGCCTCGAGTTTGAGAGCTTTTTCCATGGCCACCTTTTTGTCCGTCTCATCCTTGAACTTTCTCATCACCAGATTTCTGCTGATGAGCCCCGGTCCTTCAGGTCGGCCGAGAAGGCCCTCCGGGTCCTGTTCGAGACAACATCGAGGCCAGACATTAGCTGGGACATAATCTAAATCAGCTCACACACCAAGTCCATAAACCTCAAGATAGCACTCTCAAACCTCTATTGCCTCACCATCAGCACCACCAACATGACGCATAAAGACCAGGCCTTCCTCCAGAATCTACTCTCACGATTCGAACAAGAATTCGGCAGAGCTTGGCTTGACAAAATTGTGCGGATTGCAATTTCCAAACGAAACTTGATTTCAGCGATGAAACTCGAGAGGCATGACACAAAGCGTGAGAGTGCGTGCGTGCGTGCATCAGGAGATGGAATCGGTCGGTTTATTTGGTTCGCTGGAATTGTAAGTGCATCAACTTTTGAACGAGAGTCGAGAGCATTGACCAGAAGAGAACAGGGGACGAAGAAATCTGAATTGCAGCCACGAATGCGGGGCGACGATTGAATGTCCTTGAGGTGCGAGCCATTCATTCATTAGAGCAAATTCCAATCAACCGTGCGGACGACGAGACGAGAGACGCACCCAATTGACGTCCAAACAGCGGCAAGAGCCGGGGCGGGACGAAGCGGGAGCAGTGCGCAATCTGTCGCTCGTCCTCATGGATATCCGCACAGCTTCGCCATTCATCTGCTTGGTACTAAGGGCGCTGGCGCTGCGCAACACCGCGCTGCTCGAGGCACTGGCGCACATCCGCGCGACCTCCATAGCTCCGCTCCTCTCCTCTCTGCTCTGAGCTGCGCTGCTCTGAGTTGTTCTGAGTTGCGCTGCGAGAGGCGGTGGTCCAATTTTGCAATTGAGCAATCGAGCAATTGTCGTCAATGGTCGTCTATCCGCTGGAGTTGGAGAGTGTGCCGCGAGCTCGGAGCTCGGAGCTGGACGCTTTCCGAATTGACTGGTGCACGACGACGGAGCTCGACCCGCTTCTGGATAACGAATTCTCGTCGGTGCCATCTTCGCGACCATTCTTCACTTTCCTGTTTCGCGAAATTATCATGAGCCTATTTTTCCTGGCCTATAATATCCAGACACCACTGAATAATCCCGTTTTGTGATGAGAAAATACTAATATTGCTTCTAGATTGTTTTTATTTGACTATTGTGTCCATGGTGAATATGGTTAAGGAGGAGAATATTAAAAAGAATATTGTGCAACAAAATCCTAGAACGTTGGGAACCCGGTCTCCCTTCCTTGGTTCGGCTTGATAGGGTCCCATATATTTTTATATTCATGTGGTATGTTCTCGCTCCAAAATGTCCGTGATGTAAAAAGCCAGAAGTGAAAGTGTAAACATGTTTGATAAATTTCTCACAAAATAAAATAAAATATCTTTTTGTTTTGTGTTTATAGCCTTATTGCAATTTATTGAAAATTTTAAAAGTGTGACAAAAATTAAAAAACCTTTCTTTTAATGCTGGTTGCTTACTGGATTAATCAACTATAAAGTTATTGGCTAGAGTTTTAGAAAACTTGAACTAATTTTTATTATCCATATCTTGGATTCTTTTTTTCCGAAATCAATGCATTCTTACCATCAGACAGACCTATGTATCAATATCATTATATTCAAAAATAGGTAAAATAACTCATATTTCATATCTTGCGGTAGCTTGATTTGAAATTTTATGTATTTTGTTGGAATATTCTACTCACAAATTCTTATCAATGTAGTCACAGTCTTTTAACATTTTAAATTTCAATTTCAAGAGTTTAACCATAAATTTTGACCTGATTATAATGTCTATTAAACCTTAAGTCAATTTTATACAAACCACATAACAAACTAATAATGCCCAAAAATATCAAGTGTTTAGAATTTATATCTCTCGTTCACATTGATTGCCATACATTTTAAAAATAATTCAAATGAATCGACTTCATCATAAACAATATTGATCCTAAGAGTATACAAAATTTATACTTTTGTCTCTTTAAAATGATCTTATAACTCATGTTCCTCTCAATAAAATTTTAAAAATAATTTATTCAATGATTTTTGAATTTTACAAATCAACCTAGATGAAATTTGTTGTCTAGGAATAAATCTCATGTGATACAATATATGTTTGAGATTATTAAACCTGTATCAAGTTCTCATACAAAAAATCTATAACTCCATCAAACATTATACAAACCATAAACCCTAAAATTTTTACAGTTTCAGAATATTAAAATGTGTAAGTTTGATCATTTTTTGCAAGAAATAAATCATTTGAGAATATTTTTTTTTTAAAATTTCATATTTAACAAATGTGATATATTTAATCAACATAAAAAATCCATACATCATCAAATTACTTCAAAGAAATGCATAAAACATAACTTTGTATTCATAGTGCATTTTGAACCACTCATTGGTGCCTCGCAATCTTTCATTTGTTTCTTCCGACAGATAGTCCAGAGCTCCAAAGAGCTGACCTCCACCAGATTGTTTCAATACATGGATTATCCGATGTTCAAAATAAACTGATTTACCCTTAGCCTGCAGGAAGGTAGAATTTAAAGAGTGATGGGTTGCGTCATTGACAACTTCCCACAGGTCGGACTCAATTGAAATACCAAGTGGTACAAAGACAGTTGACAGTCTCAGTCTCACTCACAAGGACAAGTGAGAACGCATGACACTGAGTTTCTTAGCTTTGACCTTTTTCGAGCAGAGTGACGAACATCCGCCTCTTGATATGCTAATTTGATCACAATCCGAAACACTTCTTCCAGCGAAGAGCGGTTTACGACGACCTTGTAATAGCAATCTCTTCTTCCGGAAGCTTTTGGAAACGTTTAGAAGAAAATTTTAGCAAAACCTTTGAATTGCAAATGATAAATTAATACAGAGTTAAACTTCCCAATAGTGTCAGCTCTTATAAATGACATACTCTCATTAGTGAAGTAAAATTCCAGAACCATTAATTTTTAATTCGTAAATCTGTTCAATAAGAACAATAAGTCACTATTACCAATAATGACAGTTCTAGTGTAATTTCGGAGACAAAATTCCTATCATGCTCACAATACATAGTTATGAGAAGAAAAAATGTGTGTGACATACTTTATTCAAAGTTCTATCTCAACAATATACTCTATCTGGGTTTCAGTAAAATTCTTTGCTATATATTATCATCAATTGTTTCACTCAAATTTACGTAAAACGTTAGCGCCAATGTACATCACTATTGGGAGGTTTAACTCTGTACGTGTAGATCGCAAATTCATAATCATCCGCCGGTGCAGGCGTCCCCCGGAAGCATACTAAATGTCACTCTACAGCTCATGTCGCTTCTTCAGGATAGAGTGCTCAATAGAGGAAAACTTCCCACTTGAATGTGATAGAATTGGTGCCTGCGCCTCCAGCTGCTTTGGTGTTGATGGCATATCCTCTCATCATTCTGAATGTTCCAGTTCCTCCGACGACGGTCCATTCGTTGGACTCTGCTTCGGAAAGCCAGTCGCAGAAGACGACGAGCGTGCCGTTCCATTCCTGTGTTTGCAAAGTAATCAGCTTGTACAGAGCGAAGGTTCTCTCCTCCATGTTGGGCTGGAATGTTCCTGGGGCTCGGCCGATGATGGTCGAAGTGTTGCTCACCCCTTCCCTGACGACCTGCTCTGAGATTCCCAGATTTCCGAATGCGTACGTTGACGTATTGCCCGTGGCCGATGCCGCTAGCAGATCAGTGGCCGGATATCCCGGCTCACTCACAAATTGCTCGTGCAAGTAGAACTCGAGCTGCTTGTGTTCGGTATGCCTCCTTGCGTCTACAACACCTCCATTGAAGCAGATGGCGATAGCAACCAGCAACAGACCCGTGCAGGCCTGGAATTTTACAGCGTTGGGTGCCATCTTCATCACTTTGTCAAAAGAACTCCGATCGAGATATAGCAGTGAAGTGTTGTTCTGCAAATTTGCCAACTGTATTTCGATTCCTCGCACGAACTCGTGAGAAGCGTCTACCACGTCTTGCTTGTAGGTTGGAAAATGGTAGTTCGTATTGGTGACCGAAGACAAGATCAAGTCTCTTTCTTTCTCAACCCACCTCACAGATGATCAGTACAGATTTCGAAGAGCTGTGATGAAAGGACCTGCTGTGAAGCTCTTTATACTTGGCTCGAGATATGGAACTTGCTCCGACGACCTGTGCCCGTCAATGAGTCAAGGCATGGCAGTCCCATGGAGCAGTCCCATGGAGCAGTCCAATGTGACTCGGGCCAAATCTTTGGAGACGCCCTCTTTCCTACGTAGACTCTGTCGAGCTCGACTCCTAGGGACGCTTTCTGGAGTGGCCATTTCTGACCATTGTAATCACGTGGTGGATCTGTGTAGAGAACTGAAGGTCTCACCTTCGACAGAATTCGATCGGGGCCCACGCGTAATTTCACCGGAGCTCATCCAAACTGACCCTCTTTGACACTCCCAGTGGATCTCCGACACTTTAACTGCTTCTAGAATTGCAAATTCACGTTCAGTGACAAGTTTGTCTTCAAGTCTAGACGATTGGACTTCTGCAAACGTACAACTCACCTCTTCTACATAATCAGCTTGTAACTTGCACGTGGAGTCGTCCATTTCCCCAGTTCGTATACTTTCGGTATTCTCAGAGTATCAGGATCGTCTCTGGGCTCGCTGGCAATCTTCACAATGAGGTCATGAGGCGAACATAAGAATCGGAAGCACGATATAGTTATCTCTCTTTCACATGGTCATTTCCTCAAACCAAAATTACTGCCCAGCATCGATGTCGGGTCAAGACATGAGCCTCGGATTTCGTCGACCTTGTTGACCTCGATGACAAGACGGACGTCAATGGGCAGCGAGAGCATGCTGGAGTCCGAACTCGGGTCAAAGTCTTCGGCATGCGCATTAGGGAGAAATCGGTCCTCTGCATCGCATGGCTGCGATAGATTTTGTTCGAGGTTCCTTGTACGATGATGCACCGTACCCGCTGATTAGTTTTCACAATGAGAAATTGGGGAACGTGAGCAGGAAATCGTTCACTTGACAACGTGAAGCAGAAGGTAGACTGTAAAGACCCGAAACAGCTGCGAAGGTGGTACTTTTTAATGGCTGTCAAGATACTTGTCGATGGATCTTACGTTGTGAGTTCCATTAGTGGGCAAAGGGAAGGTACCCACGTCGATACAAATGTGGGACAAATGAAAGGAGGCTGCCTTTTCTGTTGGACACGTTTCTTTCTTTTTCCTTTTCGATGATCACTGGCAGTCCTCACTAAGGCTTTGGTAGTTTACTGTGTTCAATAAACCGGTAAGGAGAAACGAAATTGGACAAATCGTGGACAAGTGGACGAAAAGAGATGTGAACAAGATGATGATGAGAAGAAATGTAAGACTGTGATCATCTTAGTACTTTGACATACTCTAAACATGGAGATATAACATGGAACCCCTTTTTTAGCATCTACATCTCTTGAGTCTTCAACAAAACAAATTTAGCATATCTTCTTTCGAATTACAATGTACAACATCATATCTGAAGGTTAACGCCAAGACCCTACATTTTTTTACAATAGGTTAGCATCTCTCGCTTCGCTCAGTTTAACTTCTCAATATTCCATTTTGTGTCTTCCACATCACTCAAAATGAGAGAGTTCATGAGTGTCTTGAGTCAAATTTTTCCTATAATGAAAATTTCATTAAAAAAATGTTGGTACCATGGTGGTAAACCCGTTCATGTTGTTCAGATAGGATAAGGTAACAACCATTCAGGGTTGTAATTCTACATCTAGATACGGCTAATAGATTTATGGTGGATCTTGAAATGAATTGTAAGATTTTAGATTCAGTAAATCCTTCATCAGGTATTTCACTGTCACTTTAGAGCCCATTTGAAGTTTTGAATCATCCTCTAGTTTCAAGATTCAAGTACTCGGTAGTAGATTCAACAATACATACTATATCCAATATCTAGGCGGCGGTTAATTATCCTTCACTTTTGACTAATTATACCTCATCCTACTATGTTCTCTTTTGTAGAGGCTTGTGCTTGGTCAAATGCACGGACAGGCGGAGGCGTGAACCAATGGGTGAGGGCAGAGTTCCGAATAATATAATATGATATTATATTGGCTTTTCCAAAAATACAATAAAATATATTTGTATTGCGTTTCAACACAATACAATATATTGGTATTGTCAATCAAACAATACAATATATTGCAAAATCTAATATAAAAAATTAGACATATTGAGATCATCTATTCTGCTTCGCTTTTTGCGTGGCTCGGGTCATCTTCTTCACAATCGGTATGAACCACAATTGAGACCAAGGCCATGTTACAAAGGTTGTGGTTCTGTTTGAGGAACAGTAACGCATCTAGAGTACGACGCAGCAGTCGTTGGCGTTTGTTCAAAAAGATTCGCTTGTTCATAGAGAATAGCTGCTCGACATGGTTTGATGTAGGCAGTAGAAATCTGGTATCAATGTAGGTAGATCGATTGGATTGCTTCATTCGCTGTCGCTTGAGTGCGCGTTCTGCAAAAGAAAGTCTAGTATCATCATATTCTTTCCGCGCATCGGTATTTGACATCTTCAGGCATAGAACAACCTCCTTTTCATTATCTAGCATTTTGCGCTCTCTTCCCCATTGAATCTTTATGATGACATCTTCAAATGTGAAATTGTGAACGATGGGCGCATCAGTTGAAAGATATTAATCGAAATGGAAATTTGGAAAACTATGAATGAGAGATTGGAATAAAGTTTGAGATTTCCAAATAATGACATTCTCTTTTTGCAACGATTCGGTCACTGATTTGAAATCATATAATGCGCTAGTATGGTGGCGAATGATGTTTCGTTGGCCAGCAATTGGAAGGAGTTCCGCTACATTGGGATTGGTGTCGTCAATGTGAGGTCGTAGCCTTTCGTAGCGATCAAGCATTTTGATCACTCCGAGCCAACAAGTCTTATTGCGTTTAACAAGACGCAATGAGCTAGTCATGCGCAATCTACTCGCATCTTTCAACGTTGAAAGCTTGGACATCAGATTTCTCATTAAATCAACCTCGCTTTCTAGATATCGATCAATGTAAGCTTCAACTGCCAAGTTCAACCGATAGCTGCGACAGCCTAACAGTGGGAATCCGAGTAGGTTTGTTGTTGCACAATTCATACTTAAGTTGTCACCTATCAAACAAATGAGATCACTAACAGGCAGATGATATTAATCTAGTGTTGCTAGAATAAAATCTTGATGATTGACTGCAGTGAATGTAGTTTCGTCCAGCAATGGCGCAAATGCCAAGAGATGGATGTCAAAAGAGGATGATGCCGTATCTTGAGCAGGAAGAGTGATGAATAAATAAACAAAATGAGTGAAATCTTCCGTAGAGCCATCAAAGATCAAGGCATAGCGTGATGCAGCTAAAGCGAATGTTGTTTTCTTTTTTTCAACAGCATCCACCAGCATAATCATATACTTCTTCAGAGTTTTGGAGCAGATCTTTGGCAGGTTCGTGATCTCTCTGGTACGATCTTTTTTGCAGAAACTTGGCTCGTGCTCATCCATGACTATCCAATCCAGCCATTTGTATATACCGCGCGACTTTGAATCAATCATATATTCGAACGTGGTTTGCTCAACTCCATTGTTGGAAAATGTGATCTGCTTGAGGATGATTCCAGAGAATGCGCCGCGTAGATCTTGAGATAATCTAGATGCTTGCTCTTTACGTGGGTACAAGGTTATTGTACCCATTTTTCATGACATCACATTTCCGTTCTACTCCACATTTACACTTCCAGATGTTCTCAGAAGAAGTAACCTTGTCGTAGAAGAGTCAACATATTGCCTTGGACTACGGGGGAACGGTTGGTTGAGTGATCTTACTGCTCATGATCAGTATCCGTCTTATTCTCAGAACCTCCTTACCACTTCTCCGGCAGCAACCTCTTCGACGCCCCTGGGAGAAGTAAATAATATATAGGACTGTACAACGATACATGTCACAAGTAGTAAGCGTGGCGGTTCTCGGTAATTTTTATACATTTGCTAGAAAACACTACATGAACAAGTACTTATGAATGATCTCTGTACATGTGATTATTAAGCACGAGCCCGTCCATATACAAAAAAAGAGAACAAAAAATGACAAAAAAACAGAAAAAAATCTTGGCATGATTCTCTAGATCACTGGAGGCTTCAGAAGAGCACTACACATTTAAGAAATATAGCTGGCCCCATAACTTAGATTGGGATATTATCATCAAATCACAGATCGAGACGGTTATGGAAGCAGTCGATTGTTATTCAAACAACATTGTACAAGTTCTCAGAAGTCCAGAGTCAGTTCTTTACCTTACTGAAGATTCGTCCACAACTTCGTCAAGCTGAAAATGACATAATAGCAACAGGCTCACTTTGTCTCGATGACAAAAAGCAAACGAGAATATGAGGGTAGTAATACATTTGATATAGTATTGAACCTTTCTTCATTTGTTTCAAGCACTATACAGGTAGAAGAGGAGAGAACCAACCTGGTTAGGATCAAGCTCTCAATCTAGCAGTGCTGTTTTATTATCTATAGCTCCTTGTTGTATATCGAGCCCAATCACGTAGCCTGCAGTTGCTTCTTGAAGCACAAGCTTTGCCAGCATAAGCGTATTATGACCGTTGCCGCAAGTGGCATCAATGACCGTATCTCCAGGCCTGACTATTGTCCTCTAGACTCTACAGCAAGTTCATACATCAGAGAAGATTGACCTTGAACCTCAAAAGCTAATGCACTGAGCATAAAAAATGAACTATGCGAGCACAAAAAACGTTGTACATTGCAAAACTTTGAGAATGCCTACACAACCCGTATTCAATTTTTTTGCCTGAAAGCTAGTATGTCAAGCACATGAGTCCAGTACATCTATGCATCTGAAAGGCGTGACTTACTTGTGGGCTATGGAAGTGGTTTTGGAACCATCAAAGATGAAATCGGTTAAAGCGGCTTCAACTCTTTCCTCAATGTTCAGGCCTGCATCATGCTCAAGGAGCTACAATGGACAACTTATACTTCTCAATTGCGGCTTCTTCTACATTCCTGGGAAACATACAAGCTTCTAAATAACCAAAAAGTCAATCGCAAGCTCTCGAAATGAAGCATTTCCTCAAATAGATGCACATAAAAAGGTAATTGCTACTCTGAAGTTAAGCTTGCAAGTCATATTAAAATTTCGGAACATTCCGCAGACGGCTCGGGACTCAAGAAACATCAATTTTTACTCCCTGACATATGTGGATAATGTGAAAACATTGATGGTAATTCTTCAGGCCACAAAATCATGCAATACAATTGAAGAATGAGGGCTAGGAATGCATGACAGAACACCATTCCGACTCACTCACGTTCGGTGAAGAAGCATGTATGCCCCCGCGCATAGTAAACTTTGCATTCCTAGGATCGTCAAAGAAGAAGAAAAAGATGAAGAAGGAGAAGGAGAAGAACTAGTGTTCGTTCATATCCCCTTGCAAACCTTTCAAGCAAAACGTGTCCGCCTACTCCAAGTTAATCTCAGAACAGGTGGACGCTCCCCAAGCAAACGCCACCTTACCTTTCTTCCACCAAGCAACGGTCCAATCAAACAAAATTTTCCTTTGAATGAACGGTCCAATCCGGCAAATCTCCAATCAGACAATAGTATTGATATTGTATTGAGCAACAATACAATATATTGCTATTGGAGTCAGGACCAATACAATGTATTGAATACAATATAATATAATATATTGTTCGATAAATATATTATTCCCAATCTCTGGATGATGGCACAAGTAAACCATTCTGTTCTGAATCTATGCTACAAATCTATTGGCATCTGTCGGACCTTCGATGGGCACTAGTTCAATGGATCTCGAGGTCCGTGCGCCAGTTTGGCACAGTAGAAGAGTCAAAACTGAGTGTGGGAGCTCCAAGGCCAAGAAGATGGAACCGATGATGAAAATCCAAGCGGCGTTGCTCACTTACTTTGACAAGCGGTTACGGCTACCTTGCTCTGCCGATTGCCTCTTCATTCCTGCCCCCATTCCACCCAAACCCTGCCTTGAATTCTGCCCTAGATCAGCCAACATTGAAGAATGCTGCTCTTCAATTCGTCTTTCCATGTTCAATTCGACACAGTTGTAGGCAAGACGGATATACTCATGAAGTAGCACCCACGCGAAAACTATATCCTATTCACGTCCCACATCTTACCAATCACAGACCTCTACAAAAAAGAATATAGTAAGCTGAAGGATAATTAGCCAAAAGTGAGGGATAACTAACCGCTCCCAATATCTAACATTGAAATACAACGATGATATCTATGTGAAGACTACAAGTCAAAGTTTCATCACTGTTTCTAAATGCCTAGTATATTATATCGGATTGCTTAAAAAACATAATGTTGTATAGTAGCAAAGAAGATTTAATATTCTAAATGACATTTCTTTGTATGTGTTTCAAAGAAAAAATTTCAGTGTATTTTGTCATGAATTATCAAATTTGAAAGAAAGATAAGTAAAATTTTTTAATAATTAAGATAATAAAAAAATATTGCAAACATTTTCCAACAAAAAAAAATGTATTCTACATTTAGTCTCGAAACCAAAAAATTTTGAAGATTGAATATTGTTAGAATATTTCAAAGCTATCAACTACTGATTTAGTTCAAATCAAATATGAAATATCAATATATCGATATGAAAACAAGTTTGATTGTTATTGCATGCAACTATCGTTTAGTGTCTATTTTAATTGATTTTGATTTTTCAACATTATAATTTAAATCATATTGGTTAAAAGAACATCAATAATCTTACCTTCACACAACAATACTTTTTAGAATCATTAAAAATCATTTTTGCCACATATTTATCAAATCAATAATTTATGTTTTAGGATTTATTTGTATCATGATTTTAAATCCAAAATGATAATTTATTTCATCATTGATAATTTTTTAAATATAATTATCT
The DNA here is from genome assembly GCA_037833965.1 of Marchantia polymorpha subsp. ruderalis. NCBI lineage: Eukaryota > Viridiplantae > Streptophyta > Marchantiopsida > Marchantiales > Marchantiaceae > Marchantia > Marchantia polymorpha. The sequence continues at coordinate 6,177,431 of AP031357.1, forward strand.
ACAAATCATCAACAAAAAAATTATTTGAAATATATATTTGTGATTTAAAAACATTTAGAAAATATTTTAATTAAATTGAATTAGTAAATTATGATATATTTTTTGTTGATATAACTTAAATTTTGAAAGATAAACACTTTTCATATGATATGATTTTAGCTTTATAGAATAGTTTTGAAATTTTACATAAAATACTAAAATGTAATCATGTTAAGATAAATTTATGAGGTATCGTAAGCGGTCCATCATGTTATAAGTATGGATTTGTCTAATTGGACTATTTGCGGATTGCATAATATAATATTGTATAATATCAAATGTATTATACAACACACAAAGATACAATTCCGTTATAGATTTTATACTCGTACATCTTCTCCTTTGTCTTGAAGTTATACTCGTCATGAATGCCGTCGACATCCTCAGATATATCAATGCAATCAAATTCATCAATGATATCACCACCATCATACTCATTCTCATCGAAAGTTTTCTCTTCAAGTTGAGCTCCAAATCCACTCTTAAGGCAAAGTTGATGCAGCCATATGCAGATCTTTGTATTTCTTGTTGTAGAGATTTGACGATCGAGCTCTTTTGAATTGAACAATATGGCGGTCCCAGTTTCAATCTTGTATTTGCTCAACTGAGCTTGTGAGTGATTATGAAAGCGTTTGGTCCCCTTGTGATTGCGTTCATTTCCGTTTGTCCTTGTCGGATTCTTTGTGCAATGCAAAGAGACAATCTTTGATGACATTGTAGTAATGATCGTCAGATAAGGTACATAATTCAGAAGCTTTGAATTTGATGTCACTAAAATCATCATCTTTGTACTTCTGACGCATAATTGACTTTGCAATGAATGACTCAATACGAACTTCAACGGTCGGTTTATCAAGAAATTTCTTGATTGCAGAAACTATAAATTCAACTTTGTCACGATCCTAGTGCGTATAGACTTCGTATATATCTTCAAGAAGAGTTGATGAATCATCGTCACACTCTATTCAATATCATTTTTAGTCAAAGTCAATGCGTCATTTACTACAGATTTGAGTGTCTTAATGTGGAACTTGATTGTCTTAAAGCAGAAATACATAGCTAGAAAATGTCAATTTCACCACTTTTAAATATGTTATACATGAGAAAATCATTTTAAAGAATGCTTTTATTGCAGATACGTACTTTCAATAAAACCAAAGCACTAGAATCGTGACAAAGTTTAGCCAAAATTTTTTGCAATCAAAGAAATACTTGATCAACCAAGAGTTGAAGCTTGCATTCAACCATCTTGCAAATGTAGATTCATTGTCTACGGAGTTCATTCCTGATTTTTGATTGATCTGTACCCAAAATTATCAATTTGTCGCATATATCAATGTGATAATTGGTGTTAAAAATTTTGCTTAGCAACAATGCACATGCCAATTTGCTCGTACTGGCACGCTGAAAGTTGTAGTAGACAAGAGCCCATTGAATTATTGTAAAGAATATAAACATGTTCGTCTTCTAGTAACTTTCAATGCTTGGATTATCAAACAATTCTAATAAAACATGGGACGACTTTAACGTCTTGACCATATACCGTATCTATTTTAAAATGCAATTCATTCCTGAATACTTTGCACAATTTCATGCAAAGTTTGTGGATTGCATGAGGTGCACAACCGTACACAAATATGAACTCGTTCGATTTGAAACATTCTTTGTGCATATTACACATGATGCTCGGTGAATTGCTTTCGAAGCTAAATATTGATGGATTACTAAAAGGTTCATTCTTGATGCATAACGATTCTTCTTCACCTTGCTATTCTACAATTTCAAATTAGTTATCTAGATCTATAATACTTTTGATATAACTTGATAAAACAAAACTTGGAGTAGGGTTTCAAATATTTCTCAAAAGGTGCAACTTGCATTACAAAACCTTCCAAACAAATTCACTGCACTATTTCTAGGCAATCCTATTGTAACAAGTTCCAAGAAAATTTCAATTGATGAACAAGCCATCAAGTTGATCACCTACTTAACTTACACATTCTTTCATAGACTTGTTCAAAGTAAGGCAGATCTGCGACATCTTGCAAAAAGAACATCATTCATCACATATTTATACTTATCCCGCGATAAATGACCGCCAATAGCTTATCTAAAAGTAAGTTGGAAACAATCACAAAACGACTTGAAGAACAACTTCCATGTCGGATTCTCAAAGGTGGCAAATAGCAAAAACGTGTGGTGAATAACAGCTGCAAATAATGTATCGAGCTTCTTCTGTTCATATTTATTCAATAAATCAATATGATTCTTACAACTAGAGAAGAAATTGTAGTCAAAATCATTTAGGGACACTGACTTGTTCCAGTTGATGTTGGCAAGGATTTAAGTATTGGCAAACTAACGAATAATTGCATCATCTTATATTGAGATGGTTGGAATCCACAATACAAATGGATTATTCATCTATAATCTTGTATAGATTAAAAAATCCCAAGATCACTAGATGTTGTGAACGGAACCCAGATGAGTTCTCAACTTGACGATCCAAGATGGATGGTAAAATAATGCAGTAACAATGCGGTCCAATGGTGCATTTTGTGATATGCGAGGCGTACTATCACTTTGCTTTTCAATATGACATCAGTAATTTTGAGGCACATGTTCACCTCAAATTACATGATTATGAAGGCACAAGATAATTGTAGGTTTTTCAACTTTGAAATAAGCTCTATTCTAATTTTATATAATATATATGCTGAAATCTATCGTGTTTCAATTCATTTTGTTCAAAATGTTATGCTTCGAGCAAAATTTTTGTTTTTTTATGGTTAGAATAGTGATTGCGCATGCAATTCATTGCCTCAATCAGCTGTGCGTTGTTTTTGTTCAAAATGCTATGCTTTGAGCAAATTTTTTGTTTTTTTATGGTCAAAATAGTGATTGCGCATGCAATTCATTGCCTCAATCAGCTGTGCGTTGTTTTTGTTCAAAATGCTATGCTTTGAGCAAAATTTTTGTTTTTTTATGGTCATAATAGTGATTGCGCATGCAATTCATTGCCTCAATCAGCTGTGCGTTGTAACCGAAATACTTGCAGTACATTGATCTTACATCATCATTTCTGCCACAAGCTCCGAACTTATATCAAATAGCATCTTTTGGCTTCTCCATTTCTTATAATCTATGACAAATATGAAATTTCACACTTGTAGCAAGTCAGCAACACTTGTGCGTAATCCCGCGGACTCCACTACTCTTGACTTCTTGCTATAGAATTATACAAGGTATAGTTTGCGATTGATATATAATACTTGTCTAATAACACTTGTATATGTTAGAGTTCAAGTTGTGGAATATCACTTAGATCGGACTTGAACATTGAGAGTAAAATTCGTGTTAGCTAAGTGGCGAACGACGATATTTTTTGCGTGTATTGTACTCTTGGAATTTTGTGTGAATTTGATACTACAAATAGTAAAAGAGGTCAATTTCTTGTTTATTAAGTTCATTTCCAAAGAAGATTTCAATTGTTTTTTGCTGTAGTTTGTTGAGCGACTTGAAGAATTTAGTAGAGCTAGAAGAGTGTTCTTACGAAAGATGGTTGGTTGAATGATCGGTCGAGTAAAAGAATAAATTTAGTCAATTTAGTTGCTTATGTACACGTGTTGGAATCACTGATTTGTGATCAGTGATTCCAACAGGTGTCAAACTGTTTTAACCAGTAAGAAGTCTTGTACATATAGTGTAGTAGTCTACAACGGTAATCTATAACGGTAGTGTGGTAATCCACTTTTTGTTTTTGGTTGAAATTAAAACATTTTTGGAAAATAAGTACCGCTGTAGCAACTGTAAATAGTAATATGTACAAAAAATAGAGTAAAAAGGGAGAATTGCGCGTCACGGAGAATCTAGGCGTTGGCCTTGAGGGATTTTACAATTTCGGAAGTTCAGTTCAGGAAGTCGTTTCGTCTGCGCTTTTGTGTATTTTGTTCTGTCATCGTGCAAAAGGGATTGTAGAATTGTCGAAGTTACCGCAGCCTATAGCTGAAGGTATTCGTTCGAATGTTTTGAGCTAGCAGATAGTCTAGTAAGGATTTGAAATTTGGACTTACATCTTCAGACAATTTTTCCATGTTTGTGTTCCTTCGAGATTTTTCCCCCTTAATGCCAAAGTGAAGTTTTGTTACTTCGGAGTAAGCCTTGGTTGTAAATTCATGTTGTGTGTGTTACGTTGCTTGAGGCGCCTTCGAAGGTAGCCTCCGCAGTATTTATGGGAATGACTAGTGCCTGAGAATTCAAACTCGTCAATAGACTGTTAAGTTGTGACATTGGATCTTTTCTCCATTGAATTTCTTAGTTCCGATTCTTGTAGTCTCTGTGTGTTTTGTGAGTTGAGTGTTTTGTTCACCGGGTGAGAGTGACGTCGGTTTGACGAAGGTACCGCATCCGAAGTAGGAAGTCCAACCCGGATGCCCTGCACTAGCAGTCACTAGTGGAAGGGTTGTAAATTCGGAGTTGGGGTCACTACCTGCAGATCCTCTGAGTGTACTCTTGGGAAGCTTTCCCCCTGAATCTTAAGTAGAGGTTCTAATCGACCTCTGAGTTGTGCTTTTCCAATTTCAGGTGTGTGTTGGGGTGTATTACGCTGCATTGTGTGTCCTCCGAGTGACCTTCGAGTTGAGCACCTGCAGTATTTATGGAAGTGACAGTAGCCTGAGAATTCAAACTCCTCAATAGTCTGTTAAAACGTGACATTTAGTACTCCGTGTGTTGCCTCTATCCCTGTGGGTTCGACCTTCTGCTGCTATACTGCAGTTTTAGCCTTTGGTGGGTTATTACAGGTAGTGTAATAGATAACTAATCATTTGCGTTCGTTTCTTTGAACACTGACACAGTTGTCAAGTCTTGTGTATATTAGCACTCTAAGAGTACCTTTTGAATCTAACTTATTATAACATACTCCCTTGATCTAGAGTGCATAACGTAGGATCTACAAAACTACTTCTCAATCTCTAATTTTTCATCATCTAATTGTCAAAAGAGTTTCTTCAGGTGACGTTGATAGACTTTGTAGACCAAAATAATGTTTGTGTTGATTAAACTTCAGCCTAGAAAGAGATTTGGTCAGCATATCTGCTGGTTGTAATTTAGTGAAGAGAAATCAAACTTCAATTTCCTTCAAAACTACACGCTCCGTGATGAAATGATGTTGAATTCCAATGTGCTTACTTCTTGCATGAAAAACTGAATTCTTGGCAAGTTTTATAGCACTCTCATTGTCACAATGAAATATTGTGGAGTAAGTCAGTGAATTGGAAGTGAGAAGAGCAGAAGTAATCTTAATGTCCTTGCAGGAGAGAGGTGTTGGTGTCATTGTGACTGTAACTGGGTTGATCTCATGCAATAGTTGTCGTAGCCAAACAACTTCATGTGCACCAAAGGACAAGGTTTTATATTCACTTTCTGTAGAGGAGAGTGAGATGAGATTCTACTTCTTAGAAGATCATGATATTGTCCCTCTAGCTAGTGTAAAAACGTAAGCACCTGTAGATTTGAATGTGTCTTGGCAAGAGCCCCACGTGGCATCTATGTATTCCCTGCAATTGTAGTGGATTTCCTCGTTTGAACAATATTCCTCGGTCTAAAGTATCATTGAGGTACTGCAAGGTTTGGAAGCCAATATTCAGATGAGAACCCTGAGGTGTTGTCATGAACCGTGATAATTGTTCCACAACAAAACAAATATCAAATCTCGAGTTAGTAGCAAACATCAATTGGCCAACTAGTTTTCTGTAGAACGTAGGATCCACAAAGGGAGTGATGTTATCTTCTGTCAAGTAGTTTCTAGCATCGAGCATTAAGAATACTATGAGACAAAACTTCCTTAAAACATAAAGAATAGGATCTGAGTGACAATGTGTCCAACATGCTTGTCTTAAATATAAGTCAATACATTCATACCAAGCCCTTAAGGCTTGTCGTTAGTCATAAAGCGCTTTATTAAGTTTACCTACAAAAATTTCATAACCTTTCATAATAAAGCCAGATGATTGCTGTACATAGACCTTTTCTCAGATAACACTATTTAAGTTAGCAGTTTTGACATCCGGATGATAGATTGGCCATCTGCATGCATCGGCAATGGCGGACACAAATCTTATCGTATACCACTTCACAACAGGAGCAAAGTTATCAGTGTAGTCCTTACCTTCTTTTTGTTAGAAGCCTCTCCCAACCACACGAGACTTAAAACGGAATGTAGAACCATTCTGGTTTTCTTTGAGGCGGAACACCCACTTGCATGTTATTGACTTTGCTCCTCGTCGTATTTTAATCCAGGTCCAGGTACGGTTTTTATGGATGAAGTTCAATTCATCAATCATCGACACGTGCCATTCAAAAATCTTGATAGCTTTGTCGAATGTGAATTGTTTTTCCATGTAGTCGATAATCTCAACTTCATAACAGTCGAGTGTAATTTCAGGAATTTTGGCACTGAAACTCACATAGTCTTTTTCATAAGCTCTAGGATGCCTTGAGCAGGATGTGATCGGCCGACTATTTGGCACATCTTCTACAATAGAATCCGAAGTAGGTGATGTACTTCTGTCATGACTGTCAAAAGTAGGAGTTGAGTCTTGGAACCATTCACTCTCTCAACGGTGGTTTCACCTGGTGAAGGTGAGAAAGGTGAGGCAGAAGAAATAAAAGAAGGAGTTGATGTTGATTCTAAATCTGAGAAACTAGATTCCTGAATGGATGAAGGTATTGCCTGAGTAGATGTAGTCTTAGGAAATGAGTGAGGTGTAGCGTCAGTAGATAGAGCATTCTTAGTACTAACAGAGCAAGTCCTTGGTTGATGTTTTCTATTCTAGGGAAGTAGAATATCTAGATCGTCAACAAGTTCAGGATTGTATTGGGCTTCGAGTCCAAAAACATACTCGTTAAATCTTACGTTTCTACTCATATAAACATTTTTGTTAGCAACATCATTTTCAAAATAGGCTTCTGAATGAGTATCATAACCTATAAAAGTAATTGTTAGGGATTTAGCATAAAGTTTATCAAACCTGGTCGTAAGTAGGACAGAAGTTGCACATCCAAAGACTCAAAAGTGCTTGATGTTCGGAATGAGACCTGTCAATCGCTGAAAAGGTGTTGACAGGTGCACTACCTTTGTTGACAGCCGGTTTAAGATATAAACAGCTGTCCTGTCGGCCTCTGTAACACTAAGGTTTAGAGAGGAGTTCACTTGAAGATAGAAACATAAACTTTGAAGATGAGAGATACCAACAATGGTTCTACTCTCCCTTATATGGCTCTCACCAATAAGTACAAGGAGATAAGATCTTATCCCCATCATCCATCACACTCCTAGTGGATGGATGACATGACGGATAACCCTATTAAGTACACAGATTGCTGATGTGACGCTTCCAACTAACACACTAACTAACACACTCAATCTTTACCTAACAAGCAAACTGATTGCTGACATGACATTGTCAACTAACACACATACTCTCTACCTACCAAACGCGGATCTAACAAGCAAACTGATTGCTGACGTGACATTGTCAACTAACACACATACTATCTACCTACCAAACGCGAGGATCGTTGACATGGCAGCTATGACTAGTGCACACTAAAGTATCTATATCAACATTTAGATTAACCTCAACTTTAGTTCCAACTAACTAAAGATGGTCACAACCTCCTCCCAAAGAGCCTTAGGTAATTGAGCATAAAGTAGTAAGCTTCATGCCATCTCAACTACAGTCTTATTCTTTCGCTCAGATACTCCATTTTGATGTGGAGTGCACACACAAGTTAAGACATGATGAATACTTGACTTTACGCATAATGCATGATAATTCTGGGAGAGATATTCCCCCCCTCTATCTGTTTGGAGTGCCGCGATCTTGTGATTGTAACTATTCTCCACCATTACTTTGAAATCTTGAAATTGATGTAGTGCCTCATATTTGGTTCTCAAAAAATAAATCCAGGTATACGCGGTAAAATCGTCAATAAACATCAGTATATATTGTTTCTTTGTTAAGGGTTCAGAAGGGAGAGGCTTGCATAAGTTAGAGTGCAACAACTGTAATGGACGTGTTGTTTGAGTACGAGAGTGTTTGGGAATACAATTTCGACTTTGCTTTGCTTTCAACATGTAGCACATAAAGATCTAATGTGACGAATCTTAGTAATTCCTACAACAAGCTTCTTAGAGTCCATCAAATGGAGTTTCTGATAGTTTGCATGACTTATCCTACTATGTCAAAGTTTTGCCTAAAAAACTGAACAGGTTTGAAGATGAGATTTAGGCTCTTCTATAATCCAAATTTCAATGAAACGAAGAAGTCGTGTTGGGAAAGACGATGTTGTGATGCCTCGTGAGAGAACTCTAGGCTTAGTCAGCTTGTATAAACTGTTATATAGATCCCGATCTCCTTGCAATAGTATGCTACGTGAATTTTTTCTATCAAATACAGAACAAGTCCTCGAGTTAGAAAGTGATATATGGCCTAAATCAGTCAAGCGTCCAACATACAACAAATTTTTCTTCACACCAGACACGTAAAAAACATCAGACATTTTCTTCTGTAATAATGTAAGTGAGCCCTTTCCACAAACCAAAAGAACCTGATAGCCTGCACTTCTAATTGAGATATGGTTAGCATAATTTTTTATATTTAAAAGAAGTGAACTATTTCCAATTATGTGTGAGGAGGCTCCACTATCAAAAAACCATGACTGTTTTTCTTCTACTTGTTTCAAAAATGCAAAAAGTACATTTGCTACATCGTTAGCTACTATATTGTTTGGAAAAGAAGCAGCGTCGTTATCAAAGAACACAACATCAGCTTGCTCAAAAGCAACCTTGCGATGATCATCATGATTGTCGAGATAACATGCCATGTTGCTTGCCTCAGACTGCCTAGAGTTCTTGAGAGTGTTATAGGAGATCTATAGTGCTTTGAGCTCCTTCTGAAGTTGGTGCTGACAACATTCATACGACCAATGTTTCATTTCTCCTCACTCACTGCAAGTGCCGGGTTTCAAGCTCGGAGGATTGTGAAACTCATTCTGATCCCGGTTGCTCAGAGTTTTTTCTGTCAGATCCGTGGTAGTCACGATCATTGTTGAATCGTTGGAATGAAGTAGATCTCCTCTTATTTATATAATATTGCTGCTTGTCTTGTCCGCTACGTTTGATGGTGGCAATAAGAGATTCGACTAATATGTTGGTTCGGTTAGATGTAACCTCACGTGTCATTTTTTCATCAGTTCGAAAAGTAAAAAATTGTGAAAGCATATAAGTATTATGAACAATGCTAGCTATAATGGAACTAACATATTCTGACCAACTCGAAGGCAAACTCATCAGAATGAGAGGTATAAGTTCTGAATCTTTGACTATATCGTTGCAGTTTGACAGTTGGTTAGTGAGGTTTTTCACGGCACGCATGTGAGTTTCAATAGACTTATCCTCCTCATTGAGAGATTGAACAGTTTTGTCGCAAGAATTGGCGTAGATCCTCCCTAGCATATGCATATAGTGTCTCTAGCTCTTTCCACATCAGGTGAGGATCAGACATGGCAGAAATATGATGAACAACTTGTTCACGCACGTTCATCATAATGTAATAAACGGCGTCATCGCGTTGTTCAAGAATGATGTCAATTTTCTCATGAATTTCTTTATTAGCATACTCTCGTTCTTGCTTGGCCGTAATTGCATTATTACATGCGTGATCGATAAGTGCTTCGGGAACCTCAAGTGCAGGTAGTAACTTTGGTAAAGCATTGCTTCGTTTGATTGCAACATAACATTTCTTCTTGCGTAAGATGGCTCACATTCGCGCAGCCAAAGTAGTGTAGTTGTCGATGCCGTCCAACTTCTGTGTTGGGTCGATGTGCTTCGCTTCTTTTGAGAAATCCATGTTTCCAAACGGAAGAAAAAGAGAAAAAAAACTTCAAATACTGAGGTCATCAAGTTAAGTCATTCGCAATCTTAATTGGAGGATCAAAGAGAATACTTACACTCTAATACCATGTTGGAATCACTTATTCGTGATTAGTCAGACTGTTTTAATAAGTAAGAAGTCTTGTACATATAGTGTAGTAGTCTACAAGGATAATCTATAACGGTAGTGTAATGAATAATTGATCATCTGCGTCCACTCCTTTGGACGCTGATACAGTTGTCAAGCCTTGTGTAATATTAGCATTCTAAGAGAACCTTTCGAATCTAACTGATTCTAACAACACGAAGCTGAGCACAGGATCGCTCGCAAAAGAAACTATTCAAATGTTGGTACCAGTCACTAACATGGATTGTGTCATATGAAGGTTTTTTTATCAATCTCGATGAGAATAGTAGATACTCACCAATATCACTTAGTGAAGTCAATCAATTTTACATCATCCCTACAACGTTAATGTGATGTAATCTTGGACTCATGGTTCAACAGAGACTTTAAGGAGTACTTAATTGAATGTTAGGCGCTAAATTCCTCTCCGAGCGAGAGAGCCAGAATGGAATGAAATGCCCAAATGGATTCTGCAACAGCAGCAACATCAAAGGGAGGCAATAAATGAACCAGCGGGAGGATAGAGTCTCCGATTTCGACAACGGATATGGGAAGGAAAATCTGTGTCGAAGGATCCGTCACTCGAGTAGTGATGACAAGTTGTTCGGCTTGTGTGCGCCATTTGATGAGCTTGTGGTCGGTTCAGGGATTGGACTTGAAGTTTGACAAGAAGAGGTTACCCGTTCATGCGGTCAACTGGATGCGTTAGAAGAGTATTATCTATAGTCCTAGATTAATTGTCTTGATGCATTGGCATGCACAACCTGATCCCGTGGGAAAGAAGCTACAAACAATTACCAATTAGTTGCAATGTGAATAATCAAAATCAGAAGCAATCATAAAATTTCGCTATGTCATCAAGGAACTTTTGAGTCTCAAACAATTGGCACTAGATCTAATGGTATGTCCATTGAAGTTCCTCAACGAGATAAATATAAGTACAAGATACAATTCACTCGGTTGTATTTGTCTGTTCGCACTGTGTCGACCTAGTCGTCGTTTACCTACAAGACACAATTTGATTATGTTTGCCTCAGTTTGATATGTAGATTGTTATGGTTATTTTTCTTCCCAATTACTTCTTTAATTCACACTTAGAAGAGTAAAACTGCTTACCGATACCTACTTAATCTCCAACTCACTCTCACCCTCTCAGTCTCTACTTAGTCTCATCTCTCATTGAAATCATTGAGAGAGTTGAAATTAGACTTCGACATTTGACTTGTCGAAGAACACAATGACCGGGAAAGGTTATACTAGGAAGTGGAGCAAGGGTTCTTCGAGAGGCAAGGGGGCCCCGGAGGAGTTCAGTTGTGAATACAAAAGATCCCGAATACAAGGAGGACTTGAGGCAAATAGGTAGCGGAAATTCGCAACCCAGCCAAAAGAAGTCCGATTTCACTCGGAGTTTTGGCAGTTTCTCGACGAGGATCTGTACAAAAATACTCGGCTCTTGCATGGCGACGTTGAACGGTTTTGAGGTGTGTTATGGATTCACGGCGTTTTTCAAAGAATGACCGTACGGTTGGAATTTCATTTACATTCTGAACAGATTTTGATGGTAATCAAGGTCAGGGCCTCATGCATTGGCGTTCGGCTAGGCGAAGTATTCAATGATATTAAAAGAGTCTGCTTGTCATAGGAAAGGGAGTTTTGTCCAATTGTACGAACAATGTGTCAGCTACTTGACTGATTGGATACGTGCCGCATTCTCGCCAGCCGCAGTATTTCTGGACTAGATCTTCAGAGTGAGAGGAGCAGCTCAAATTCTAGCCGCTAAGAAAGTAGAGAAAGAGCTTCATGTCGAGATCATCGACATTGTGAGAAGTTACAAGTATGCTTGATGTGCACCTTTGGGCACTCTATACATCTCCAGTTCCAGGAAGTTTGGGAGGACATGCGGAATTGGTGATGAAATCCAGTAATCATAGCGAATCTGAACACCCGCTGGGCAACGCAGGCAAAAATCGTTGCACCAAAACTGGTATTCATTCAACTCTGCTGCAAGTAGAAACAAAGCACACGTGCTTCTGCTCACCTATAGCTGATTAAGGTATGTGATCGATTCAGACAGTGATTCTCTGGATGGTAATGTCACAGTATTGATATGTTTCGTATGTAAGTCCCAGCATCTCAGAGACATTTGAATGTTGAGACTAGTTTTGCAAGAAGGCACGTTGACTGGCTCTTACGGGAACAAGACTGCAGATGCCTTGAATGACATGTACACGGCATATCAGCAAGGAGAGTGAGCACTGACAACGAAAGAAATACAAGTGATGACCACTTAACAAACATCCCACAGAAACCGTTCGAAAGAATCAGAGCTAAGGCCTTGAAATTCATTTGGTGGTCAAAATTGAAATTCACAGCGGACACTACGAGGACACTCAACTTGAATGATAACCCAAATCTGGTACGACTACATTTTTATGGAATGACAGGGCAACTTTCCATACGCTTTAGGTGAGTGAGATAAGTATCTCAGCCTAGTGCGCACTCCAGGAAAAAGCCATCCCCTCTCAGGAACCAACAATCAATATCTCTTTCAGCAAGTGGGTTCTGGGGGATTGTGCACAATGTCCACCATTATCTTGGGAATTCTCGATTTCACGAAAATTTCAATCCTACTTCTTGGCTGCCTCATCATCTCCGCGGCCAAAGACAGACTCAATATCTTCAGCAATCTCATCCCATTTTTCCTGCAATCATGTGCAAAACAGATTTCAGAAATTTCTACATCTACCCAAAACCCCTAAAGAATTCTTCAAGTTCCTTAACTTAATATTTAGCTCTGTCTGGAGCTGCAAGCGCAATCAAAACAAAAAGAAACTTAAAATAGCCAGCTGGAGTAAAATTCTGACCTGGAAAGTATCGAACCAATCGCGCTCGTAATCAGCCCTAGTTGTAAAATCGCCGAGATCTTCTCTGTACCACTGTCTGTTAAATGTCATAAGATCCATAACCTGCTCCACATCTTGCACTTCCCAAGGCCGCAATCCTGGAATTTCCTTAGCTAGCCTTCTCCTGCATGAATTCACCATGCCGAGAGATCAGAAGAGAGACACAGGCGGTCTGCTTAGGACCACTAAATCATTGGCATTCGATGGGCACGAGGACAGAGTCGGCACATTCAGAACCCAGAACAATTATAGCCCACCCTCGAACTAGAAAGAAATTAAGTACAGGACGACACATTGACTACTTTCAGGAAAAAAGCACTCCTCGACTCTTCCAACAGGAAAGCTTATCAGAAAGGTTTAGTGTGTGAAGCACATCGGTGAGAATCCCGACCTCGTTTTATAAGGAATGAATCTGCCTGCTTTGTCGTCGTCTAACATATTTGTAAGCTCTGTTCCACTAGCCCAGAGGAACATAGAATAACTTGGGGAACGCTCTCCAGGCCAGGCTCCTCCGTTCCTTCGAAGAACAGCATTTTCTCGTTCTCTCTTCTCAATCGCTTCGCTTTGAAGTTGCTTGTAAGACTTGAAAGCATGTCCTCTCTTGGGACGCCATAATGGCACACCATTGGCCAGTTTGTGGACGAGCGAAGTTCCAGCGGTTGTCCACTTTACTGAAAGCAATACAATAAGTGTCTAATTATGCAATTCATGTGCATCCGCGCAGCTCAAGTGACGAGATTACCCACAAATCCGAGCAGAATTATACCCGCTGAGATGGAAAACAACTTAAATGTAGAATTAGGCAGAAAATTTACGAACCAATCGCCTTGGGGTTTAGGGTTTATGCCAGAAAGTGCGTTGCAGCCTAAAGAATAGAAGGTATATTTGCGTTGATTGCATACGGTGCACTCTAAACATTCAACGAAAGCATTGTAAACAAGTAAGAGGAGCTCACTATCTGGTGTCTCGATCGCAGTTTGCAGTCCGTAGACCATTCCAATCGGGGCCCACTCATCCATGTCGTCACCCCAGATGAAAGTATTTTTGTCTATAATGCCTCCTGCCCATGCAGTCTTCATATTGATCAGCTCCATTGGTCCACGACTACGTCCTAGCCGGTCCTTATAGTACCATCCGCCAGCTCTCATTGTAACTGCGAGACGCGGAAAACAGCGATTTAGTATTGGACAGATGAGACTGTCCAAGAGTAGAGAGAGCTTCACAATTTGGAGATGCTGCAATCCAAAAGGTCGAGAACATTTATGTACGTAGCCCCAAGGGTTTCAGTCTCATCAAAACGTACAATCTGCGTAACGTTTGTCCAGAAAATTGTAACCGAGAGCCTGCTGCACATCACAAGGCTTGTGAATTGGATACGGCCTTTGTTTGTAGCCCCACAACCCGAAGCCAAACTGTTTGAAAAAATCCCAAAAGCGGGCTTGCACATCATCCTCAGTTTTCAGTGCCAGCCTCGGCATGCCCGGGCCTCCATCTGGCCCTGGAACAAACGGCAGAGATTGCCACAATTTCACATCCTCCTTCCTGGGGGGCAGATTATTCCGCAATCGCTCGGTGGCAAGTTCTTCTTCCCTCTGATCCTCGCAGCGGAGCAAAAATTTCACCATCGGACTGTTCTTGAACTCTTCAATTTGCCTCTCATTTTCGGCAATTTCTTCCGGGGTGGTGGCCTCCTTCTTCCTGAAGAATCCCGTCGAGGTCAAATCCTCCTCGACGTCCGAATCATACCTGGGATCCGGCCGATACTCCTCCTCGTAATTATACTGCTCCAGCCTTTCCTGCCAAGTCTGGGGTCCATCAATCCCCGCCTTTGCCCCACTGTCCGAAGCTCCTGCTTCATCTCCCGATCCTGCGACGCCATCCTTGCCAGGACTGCTTTCGCCTGCCCGCCCACCCCCTCTCCGCCACGGAATCCACCCCATGCTGCCACTCCTGCTCTTCCTCCTCCCCTGCCTGCCACTGTCCTAAGAATTGCCGCACGATTCGACCATGGCCTCTCGTGCCTCGTGCTCTCCCCCTCTCCCCCTCTCTCTCTCTCTCGAGGCTCCGAGCTCTTCCCGAAATGCAATCCAACCAACGATCCCCGCGGGCCACAGCGACACCAGCCGGAGGACGTTTAGGGTCGTTCGGATGGCGCTGCAGCTGCAGCTGCATCTGGAGCAGGAGCAGGAGCAGATAAGGTTCTTCTGTCGACGCCCGACTGCGCTAAAACCCCCCTGACTGCGTACGGAGGCCGATGGACCAAGTTCGGCCTGGTGCCGACCGCAGTCGTTGCAGGCGACCTCGTGACCGGCGACTGGACCAGCAGGTTTGTGGCCGCCGACATTGGCGCCTGACAAAACGCTTCTGTCCATGTACTGTACCCCTTGGGCAATTGAGGTGAGGACCTGCTGTTGTTTGGGTTCGTCGTCCACGTTGTGCTCAGTCGTTTGCCTCTTGCCTGCTGATGATTTCTTTCTGAGGGATTGAACAAAAGTGAAGCTTTCTCCGCAACCACCGATTTGAGCACTCTCCGAGGATCCTAGTGTCCATACTTCACAGCACTAGACTCGGTCTGATGGTGGGCTTCCAGACTGCATCCCTCTGTCGCCCTACATTCTACAGCGTGAAGAGAGCTGCAACCCCTTTCCGGATTTCGAGGATACAACTGACTAACTATCGTGACAAGACATAAATCCTATCTAGCAGAAAAGACATAGGAAGACGGCCAATTGCGTCCAGTGTGGGGACGACACAGTTTGAGCGGTTTACACAAATGACAGAATGTTTCACCAGCAGGGACGACATTCGGGTGTACAAGTATGTATCACAAAGTCAAAAAACTACAGATCCACCCAATGTGCATGACAATGCTGACGTAGGACTTCATTAGTAGAGAAGAAGAAAAAACCCTACACTGCAGGCCTAAACAACGTACAAGGTGAGTGGAGAGCGATCAAGTCGCAGAAGTTGGAAGAGAAATTGCTGAATTATGTTTAGGATAATAACAAAACCCGTCCACAGTATCCTGTCTGCCGATGCCAAAAACGTGAATGGAATATCCTCTCATAAGGATGATGACAATCGATTGAGGCTCTTATCTAGCAACCACATTATAGCGTCCGTGGGGTAACTGTTCTCGACTTCCAGTGTCTTCGCAAGACCTTCCATTTGTCACCGCGAGCACTCTTTGTCTGGAGTATTTTGACGTACCAGACCAAAACGAATATTGGCGTGGTTCGCTCTATTATGAGGGTGAAATGAATGATTCGCATCAACGGCATACTCTGGCAACAATAAGTCTTCAGACGTGAGAGAGCAAACTGTTTATGAAAGTGACTGCTCGGGCACACCAATTCCGAGCACGTGAATTTTACTTCGTTGAGTAAATGTCTTGACCTGCCCACTTCACGATGTCCAAATATCGTCACTACTACAATACGTGCCCAGGAATAAATCAATACGTCCTCTTCAGCTTCATGTGTGCTGAAAGACGTACTGTACACAACCTTCCACTAAAACACAATTTTCTAAGCGTTCACCTACGAACAGTAGGTCGGTCGTAATAAGATTCTGTAGATCGTCCATCAGGAGATGGATTGCTTAGGTAGTGATTGTTATGAGATCATGAGACTCCAAGATGGCAATTAAATCTGGCTACAACTACTGCTTCTATGTCCGAAATTATCTCTCTTCAAGTTCCGCTTCAAACAGCGCCAATTGCTGTCGCAGTACTGGTAAAAATGACTTGCCGATGGCATCTGAAACTCTGCTCTTTTCGTTCGCTGGCACTGTCCTGTCCTTCAGTGTGACCTCAACCTGCAAGATTACCCCATAATGTCAGTCGGTGGAGTACTGATCGATACACATACTTGAGAAATAAGGATACCACTATTGATGTGGCCACTGATGCAAGATTTGTGCGTTGGTACCAGTTCTGTTAGATGTCGCTAAATTCATATGTAACAACCTATTTTGTTCACTAAGCATTGTTATTAAAAGCAAAATCGCAAGGTTCTTCTATCGGGGTACTCTATCAACAGTGAGGCTTTTCTAACAGGATTTGGCGTCAGAAATAGGTGATATGTCATGGAAACACGTAGTTACGGTGCATAATTTCGAATACTTGGATTACCAGGGTATGTTCCGACTCCTAATAAACTTTATAATTAGTTCTCCTACGCACTTCAGGGAATCCACAATTCCTCATTCACGTTTGAAAGTCGGAAACAATTTCTTAATTTCCAAGTCCAAAGTTCCTTACGCACACCAGGATACGAGCATTGTTATGTTCAAACCCAGGTTTGCAAACGGAACACACCCACATCCAGGATGTGGTGTCATTATCTATGCATACCCTCATCAACGTTCCTACGTCGCCTTAGGGTGTGCCATTGGTAAATGCATGCAAAGTTTAGAAGGCTATCAAAGCCACTATAGCTGGACCCGATGTAGAATCATCTACCTGCAAATCATCAAGTTCTCCGTAAGCAGCCTCCAATAATTTCACGGAACCCTCCAAATTCTTGGGTTCTCCAGAGCTGGTTATCTCTCCTGCAAGAAAGTTTCAAGATCACCAGTGTGTGAGAATGCTGCAAAGGGTTCTCAGCACGAGTCCAACTTTTACTTTGAATTCTCTGCATATGATATTATCATAGTTGTCACATCTTTTGAGTACCGACTCTAGGAGAAATTCTACCCTCAGTGACTGAGATACATGGTACACCATTCATCCTTGTTGACATCTGCTTGCCTCCATTCCAGTGACACGATGTGAATATCTAAAGTTATTGATAGGTTATGGGTCCATTCATAGCGAGATCCTAAATGAAGCAGAATTGACAAAAAGAAAAACGTATCAAAAAGAGAAGATGAAGACGAACAATACGTGGCGGCAATAGCAAAAGAGGACTTCAATCGGACTACGTTGGCCTGTAGCAGATCTGAAGTGACTAGGGAAGAGATAGGGATCTTAGATAGTATAATACCACGTAGAGCTTAAGCCGGACCTAGACGCTAGACTTAGGTGGTACTCAATGATTCAGTCCGCAAGCTCAATAAGGGATCCAGCAAGCTAGTGCAATGAGCTCAGGTTTCTGTAAGAACGTATTTTCAATCTTAGCGGACTGCCTAACCTATCAACATATATCTAACAATCCTCGAACTCTTGACAAGATAATGTGAAAGCAAGAAACAGTTCACAACCTACTTACCATTAAATTTGATGGTAATTTCGAAAGAGTACCCCACTCGCTTCTTCTTCCTCACAGTAACGAGTGTTGCCTGCACCCATGTTCAATGGGCACCCCCGCCTTGAGAACATTTCCTGAATTACTTGCTGACTAGTGTTTCCCTGTCTCTCCCTCCTGGCCGTCAAAAACACAGCACTTAGGAGAGAGCAGGAAGGACGAGATAGCATAAGTCACTCACCACGACGGAAGTGGTTGGTCGAGGGTATCTGCCAGCTGATCCCGCTATCTTTAGCCAAGTCATAAAAAAAGAAGCCCAGGGGCATGGACGGCAAAGAACTCACTGCCGTCCTAAGCTTAGGCATGGACCAAAATGTACTAAAAGCCCATGAACCCACTCTACCTGACTCGCGTTTACATGCTTTTCTTCAATTCAAATTCAAGTGCATGCTTCCCATAAAAAATCAGGGTCTTTCCAGTGTGCGATTACGGTTTGGAATGACGTACATCTCCAGTACAGCTCGAAACCTCTATCACCCTGGCCGTGCCTTGTGGGAACGACACAGTATCCGCACTTAGAAGCAGCTCCTGGGGTATCAAAAACAACAACAAGCTCAATTCTTCTTCCCGCAAATATTCCCGACAGACATTGAAAACACACATTGTAACACAATATATGAAGAACAGAACACTGGAATATGAGATCCTGCTACTGCAGCAAAGGGACGCAATTAGGCCATTGCCAAAAGCCATTCCACTCTTTTCGTGATTCTTGTATAGAACATTTATAGGGAACAAATCGCACTAAGTGCTTGGAGTGCAGGAAAAGTGTTACCTTCACCCTTGCTAACGCCCATGAGTTAAGACTTTTCTCTTCCCAAGTGCCAGCCTGTACCAACGCAAACGACTTAGAAGCGTTAAATTCCACGCCCAAACGTGTTTCCATTTCCTATGTGCACCGCAAAAGTACAAAATTTCTTTCAGGTGCAAAATCAGATTAACTACCCAGTGAGGATTGAAGTAACGGGCTGATCTTCCCACCCTGCTGATTTGAATACCCAGTCAGGATTAAAGTAACGGACTGATCCTCCCACCCTGCTGATTTGCTTTTCCCACCCTCCCCCCTTATATCACCCCCTCCCTTTGATTCTCACCACCTCCGTCTGCGCCTTTCTGATTCCCCCCATTCTTTGTACCGCCACGCCATGATCCCCCTCCCGAGCCCACTTACGACGCCACGCCATGAACCCCTCCCGAGGCCACTTACGACGATATCGATGCCTTGAAGGCTGCGTGCGTACAGCATGTTGCCGCTCATCTCTGTGGCGACACCACCAAGCAGTCCCGAGGCCACTTCCGAAGATATCGATGCCTTGAAGGCTGCGTGCTGTAGCATGCTGCCGCTCATCTCTATAGCGTCACCACCAAGCGGTCCGAGGCAGAAATGTGTCGGGAAAGGTGGGGAGCGTGGGAAAAGCAAATCAGCAGAGTGGGAGTATCAGCCCCCTAAAGTAACTGGAATACATTGCGCGGTCCCGACCCGAGAGGAAATGATCGAGACCATATTTATATATTCCACTCCAAAATGAGCGGTGACCACGCTAGTGGTGAAGGTCATGTTTGTCGCGAACGAACAAATTTTCGAGCAATTTTGTTCTTAGCGCCCAAATCAAGACCAGTGGAGCTTCAAAATTGAAAAGGTAAATCAAGCGATACGTGTCCAGAATGTCAGGGACCTATCTTCCAACTGATCCAGGGAAGACTATGGGTGCATAAAAGATGAGCATCGTCCAAAGAAATGACTTCCACACTAGGACAGAAAACGAAGGGTTAATCACACATAATTTGCAATATGTGTCTACCACAAGCCATTTTGTCTAACACTTGCGGCGTCCGAAAGCTCAAATCCGAGAAGCCAATTAATCATCAGAAGCCAACACGCATATAGTCTGCGTTCGAATCACAAGAACGAATGCAGGTCATCCCTTGTGCTGCGCTGCACCCTCCAGTTGCACGTCTGTATCGAAAACCTGTTCAGGAGGATGTCACAAGTCATAAAAGTCCTGGCGGAGAAATCGGCAAGGCTTGGAAATGCACCTGATTCCAAACGGATCCGAGCGGGGGAGCCTGAGCAGTATTTTGTTCTGCAATATCAGTCGCCGATAGCCTTCTATGCACGGGCGCCGGTGCAGCCTGCTGCGTATCCTGCCGAACCCAATACGTATAACCCGTCGCCTTCTTTAGAGCCTCCATAACTAGCCTTCCTCACCCGAGGTACCCTCCGACCTCCGACGCCAATTCGATGAGATATTTCACTCGAACCCGCTCGCCGCCTCCAGAAGCATGCGATCCAGCTCCCGATGAAACCCCAAATCCGAACAGCTTCCGCAAATCGCTGCCTCGTCCGCCCACCTAAACCCTAGGCAATTCCGTTCGGCAACCTGTCCAACAGAACCACGATGAATCGCTCTAACTTCCTGCAACAACCGAACCAAGACAGTGCGCAAAATTCCCGTCGAGTCGAGCGCGTGGGCGAGGGCCTCTCGTCAACCCTAAAATGCCAAAATCGCGATGCTCCGGCCACCGCTGCAGCAGCAGCTGCGTTGACTCGTTCGATCGGCTTCTGTCCAATTGAGCTTTCCGAGAGCGAGAGAGAGACGAGGAAGACGAAGAAGGAGACGAAGAAGAAGAAGCAGCAGCAGCAGCAGCACAAGGAGGACAGCAGCCCAACCACTGTACTGCAGTAACGGCGATCCTACGAGGTTCGCACCGGCTGGCGGCGGTCGCTGGAAATTTCGCGACTCTTCCATGGCAGATGTTCCCCGACCCTGCGGACGACCGGCTGTGCCTGGATTCTCGGAAGGAGCGCTCGGCCCGACTGTGCCAAGTTCCGACGACGACGACGACTCCCCGTTCTGTGGCTCCTCTTCTCCGACTGCGGTGACGTGGTTTCGATCCATCATCGCTGACCACGTTGAGCTGCGGCCGTAAAAGCGATGGTTTGACATATCTGTCGGGACTATAATACCAAACGTATTATATCACGTTCAGAAGTCCACCTCATTCGTAGATGTTACCGTCTTCTATCACCTCCTCGTCCTCGAATATATCGTCGTTATGGATACCTTCGACGCACTCGGAAACATTATCGCCATCAAATTCTTCAATGCTACCACCACCGGCTTACTCTTTGACGGATATTCTTCAGCTTTATATAACTCTCAGGGCGGAGCTGCTGCAACCACTTGCAAAACTTTATATTGATATAGCGATTTTAAAGATCTAGATAATTCTAATTAACAGAACGGTGATTTGGTCTCGGTCTTGCCAAACCGAGGTCGTGAACGATTATGAATTAGTTTGGCGCGTTGTGATTGCCTTCACCACCACCACTTCTCGGATTCTTGTGCAATGCGGGTACGCTATTTTGGATGTCATCTTAGTACTAATAATCATAACATAAAGTACATGATTCAAGTACATTGACTTGGCATCAGCCTGTCTACAAAAAATTCAGAATTTCTCCCAATGTCCTCTTTTGGCTTTCTCATTTCCAGTAAAGTAAGATAAATTTGAAATTTCACACATATAACAAACTATAGACACTTGTAAATATCATTAACTATTTTTTAATATATATTTATACAAAATGTAGTTTGGAAGAGAGCGGCTAGATTTCAATCACTTAGGGTTAATTAGCGTCACTCTACTCTAAACTCTCATCTGATTGGACTATACAGTGTTATAGGGTTAGTGAGTTGAATAGCATCTAAAATAGATGTTCGACCATACAGGGTTAGTGAATTTAATAGCATCTAAAATAGATGTTCGACCAATCAGAGAAAAGAGAAGTAAGGTGAGACTAATTAATACTAACTGAATGATAACTAGCCCTTCCCAGTTTGGAAGTGTTGCATAATACATACAGTAGTCATAATATCACAATTATACATACATACCTATAGTCGGGATTTCCGATGGCTTCCCCGCGTTACCACAGTTTCCACGGTGCGTGGTGGGAGGTCACGGATTTAGTCACGTCCGGATTTGCTTCGAACATACCGAGATCCGTGGCCCTTTGGACCCAATCGCACAGTCGAATTCCACGAACAAATGCGGCTTTTAACGAAGTCTATAGAGTTCGTGAGAGATGTTGCCTTGTGTCCAGTTCAGTGAATAGTTGTTGCAGTGAGCAAATACTTGGAATCACGACTACAATTGAGGCCTTATATGATACACACACATCTTAGCGAGGCAAAAATTATTATTATGTTGTTTTTCACAAGCAGAGAAGAAGCGAGCTTGTTTGGCATAATATTTTGTTTTTTCTCTTTTGGTTTGAATAAAGTTTTACCTTTAATGGTACACAACATATTCTTGATTTGTTGCCAATGTCGACTGGTAAAGCCGGTACAATGAAAAAGACGAATATATGGATATCTTTTTGATCTCTTGGGCCAAAGGGCCCTTAGGGAGAGGTCTTTTTTTAGTAGAAATTTGCTTTGCATAATGCTATTTTTTTTAAAAAAAATTCAATACGACTATTACAACGCTCACAACAGGTATGGCCTTTGGGTCCTATTTACTCCCCATGCTTTTGCACTTTAGCGTCAGTTTAAGAACCAGAAAGCTGCTTCCGCTTTTGGCGTTCCTTCTTATATTTTTGCATTTTATCGCTAGACACAAAATTCCGCTTTCCCCTATGACTTAGGCTCATGCCACATGACAGGAAGCCGGCAGTAACGTCCTGGCTAGATAATAACCTGCCCTCAGTCGGCCAACTGGAGATAATCCCGTAAACTCTACCACATTGCCGGAAGTGACTTCGGAGTGAAAAGTAGCTACCGACATATATCTAGTGAAGGAGTTCTAGGGAGGAGTAACTTGAGAAGGAGCGAAAATACACACGGAGTCGTTTTAAAACAAAGTTTCCAGCGGAAGTGCCCGATACTTCACATCAACCAATTCCTTCGCCATCTAGGATATCTTAAATTGCTGCTCCCTCCCGTGTAGTAAAGGGGGAGCTGATCTACTAATGACCGGCGAGTGTTCACGGTCGGTGTGGCTTGGCCCTTAGTGATTCAATTGTCATGAATACACGAGACGGGGAAGCTACTTTTGCAAGTGACCAGAAGAAGACTAATGATTACATAAATGAATTTAAATTATGGATTCTACTCGTTGTAATTTTGGTGTTTTTGGGATTTACAAAATATAGACACACATTGTCAACAAAATGTCTAAATGCGAAATATTTATCATATTTGTATATGGGCTTCCTGTCCTTCAGATGCCACTTACAGTCGCGTTTAAGTATAACATTCGAAGGTACAATCGATTCCTCGTAGGTTAGAAGGTAACACATCTGCAAAGGGGCTGTAGGGCAGAATACATCTATTGCCCAAAGGAAGATTTTCGACGCAGTGTAAGCTTCTAACTGTTCAAAAATAGCGACAAAAACATGACATAACAAAGGCCCATATGTAGTGCATGATAAGCTGAAGAAAAAATAGATATGTGACAGCACACCTGAGTCTCGATATTGTCGAGCAGCTCTCCCTGTGCCTCAACTAGTACGGCCATATCCAAAAATATCTGTACAAGGAAACAACCAGAAGTAAATCTCCCTCCCTATACTTCAATTTAATTAATCCCTGCAAAATTATGCTACAACTTTTGGCAACGTTTACATACTAAGACTTAAGTCATATATATGCACCTGGTGTAATTCCAGAAGTTTCTTCTCGATATCCTTCACGGCATCATGTAGCTCTTGTATTTCAGCAATTGTGTCCAAAATCTACCGGAACCGCACCACGTTAGCAAAGCAGGATAAAACTTTATCTAAATCTTAGAATTTTACACCACACAGAGCTGTCTGGTAAAATTTAAGATAACCTACTCACCTGGCCTCGCCCTTGTTCTTGAATGGCTTTCTGAAAAATTTGTTCACTATCCCCAGTTTCTATCAGCTGGTCAATGGTCTGCAGTCCACAAAGCGGAACCACAATCATGAACTGCCCGTTTCTGTACTCGACGAAAATGTTGTCTGTCCTAGCACAGCAGGTCCTGTACACTCTTGCCATTGCTTGCTCACAGACAATCTAACCCTCAGGTAGATTCTGAGCAATACTCCTGAGTTCCAGAGTAGAAATCTCGGTGTAGGACTCCCTACTTTGAACCAAGCTTCAACTCGAATTCAGCTAGATAACTACATGATATGTTAAAAAAAACCATCTGTCATTGCCATCTTTAGGGATTGTATGGTTACAAATTTACTTACCCCCTCATCAGCCTTCTGTCCAGTTACTGTCCGTTACACACAAGCAGATGTCAAAAAGGATCAGAGTCATGTCAAGCTGATAACAACAAGTAATCAAGTGTAGGCGATTAACCATTTTCTTAAGTAGAGTCTTCACATATCACTTGCAGAGTTTAGGTTGAGGTTCAGAGACAATGAGGTGGGAAGGTGGGCGTAATATGCATTACACTTAGAACTCATGCATTGTACAAGGAATTGCTTTCAAAGTTCCCTCCCCAGACTTTTCAAATACTAGTATGCAAGATCAAACGACAAGGGAAGCACTAGTAACCTCAAGGTGCAACCAATGAAACCGATCAGAGAGCAGTTAAAAATACATGATAAAACTGTACCGCCCGTAACTTTGTGCTTCAAATCCAAACTTCTAGAAGCCTTCTTCTCGGACGCCGAAGAGATGGATTAAAACGACATCGTCAGACCATTGAATTGCAGCTGCACGTTTCGTGGATGCATGTTGATGTCTCCAATTATGCTGAAAGCCGTATGAACGATTGTTTTGTGAAGGGGAACCTCGAGATTAAAGAACTCCGTGATTCCCCGTTAAAAATTAACAGTTTCCTTGACCTCCCGATTTCGAGAACTCTTCCTTCGACCCTGGACAAGCAAGAACCTTTTACGGTGGTGGGTTGTAACCTGCTTCCCTCAAAACTCTAGTATCAGGAAGTCAACACTCCAAATGGTTTCCTTCATAGATTAATTTAGTTCCAAGTTTTACGGTCACTATATATAATCCGTAACTGCTCGCTCAACCCTGCAAATCCAATTGTAATCACAGAGTTTAAATATGACTCTATACTCAAAGTTATTCCAATCTAGTCAATCTCATAGAACAGTCTTTCTTGTAAGTCGTCTTCTAATAAAACCTAGTCTATCAAACTCTCGTCTCATTGTTAAAAAAATATCTAGAACATAGTCAAAGTAGGTTAATTTTACTTTCAATTTTGAGTCATAACATCAAGCTGCCAACTCTGTAAACCTTATCAATCTTGGATCTTAGTTCTGGGTCTTTACATCAGGTTACCAAAAAAGTCCTTCAATCTCCATATCTGCCTTGATAAGATTTCAAAACTTCATAAAACCTTAAAATTATCCAGTGACGTCACTATACCAAACTTCAAGACTAATGAGAACAAAGAATGTCATTTCTATTTTAATTCAGCCAAAATAACGCAATCTAAACTGAGATCTTTATATGCAACTTAAACACATTCATCAACCATCATATAGACACAATATAGTGCATCTCATAAAAAGTCAAAATAATAGCTAAAAACCGAACAAATATCAATATAAATATAAACGTAATTTGACATTGTATAAGTTGCCAATATTGTCACAACGATCATAGATCATATGATGAGTTATGATAAAAATATGATCTACTAAAATCATATTTCACACATTAAAATGTACCACAAATGTCAAATTTGAATACATAAAATGTAATTTTTACAGAATTCTATACATTCATGTTAGGATTCAATTCAGTTTCAAATTTAATGTTAGTTCAATCCTAGTTAGGGTTTAGCTTAAGCTGTACTTTTTAATAAAAACTAGCAAAAGCTCTCGTTAATTTTTCTAGGTTTCACTAATGAAGTCTTTCTGTGTTCCCGTGGTAGTACTCCACAAATGCAGCCACATGCTTTACTGATTACGCTTCAATGTGAAGTTGTTTTGGTGTGTGTTTGTGATATTTTTTTTTTCATCATTATTCATCCCAACAATTGCTATATGAGCAAATCTTGGCAAGACTCTTTGTGAAATAGCTCGCCCCACACTTTTGAATTTTTGGTGTAAAAAAAGAATTAGTTTAGTTTGCTACCTCATATTTGTTGACATCTTTTTATCGATCTGCATTTTCATGATCATTTGAAGTTAGTGGAGATGTAGGTTGTCTTATTGCTTGGTTTCATGGCTAGGTTTATTGCAGTTTGATGGTTATGGCACTTTTTCAGACTCATAATTGTATGTGTGAATTAAGATAAAAATAATTCAAAGAGTTTATCACAATTAATTTAGCAATAACTAAGCTTAAATACTTATGATTAAACTCAACTATCAAATTTATAAGTGGGGAAATAATTAGAAGTTATGAATGAGCATTATTATTTAATATCATGTCAAAGTCTACGTGCTAATTGGAAAAAGTACTTTGATCACATGTTAGTTTTGATTGATTTTATTAAATAATAGAATTTTCATTAGTTAGACTAAATCAAAAGTTTGATTTGATAATATGTGAAAGTTCTAGAAGTTTCAAAGTGCCTAATGACATCCTGCCACTTTAATCTAGGACAAAAGAATTCTAAAAGATTGATAGAAGCTAATGACCTGATGCCATGTAATGAAAATTAGTCATAACTATCAATGATAATGATGATTGTATGATAATTATACTGTTTTACTTAACTAATTTCTCAAGTAATTCAAAAAAAGTTAGACAAAAGACTCTCAAGCAATTTAGGAAAATTCATGTGTAATAATTTAAAACATCATTGAAAGTTTAAATTTACAAATAATTTTGGAGTGTCAATGAGCTTTAGATTTGAATAATGAATTGAAAGTTTGTGTGCGTGTGTTTGTTGCGGGCATGTAGATGGATTATTAACTTCTAGAATCATGATGAGGTATGGAAAAGCAATATGAGTTAAATCTGAATGAAAGTCAACTTGGAGGTCAACTACTCCTTGGAGTGAAAGAACTTGAGACTTGCATGTGAGCTTGATAGTATATCATTGACGATGAAAGAAGAAGTGGAAAGATGGAGTATGTTGTCCTTGCAAAAGAACCGTTTTGTCAAAAGATAGAAATCCTCTCTTTAATTCATGACTTTGTTAAGATGCTACATCTACTTTACCTAATATATCTCAAGATATTTGAATGTGATTCAAATGATATATTTGAATGAACAAAAAAATTACAAAAATTAAAAATTAATATTTGTCCTAAAAAAATTTTCAATAATAATAATAGCAAAAAATTAAATAATATATATATATATTTTTATATATTTTTAAATTTTTATTGAATGGTAAAATAAAATCAATTGATTAGAAAAACCATAAAAAAATTAAACCCAAAAAATTCAAAATAAATTGAAAATTGAGTTATTTTTTATATATTATCAAAAAATATTAAATCCCAGTTTTTTAAAAAATTAGTTCATTTAATTAAATTTTATCTAAAATTAGGTACAATTTTTGAAAAAAATCTCTATGTTTTTAACATGTTATAAGCTCATTAGAATGCTATAGTTATTAATTTTCTTAATTACAATGCAATTAACTTCCATGAAGCTATGAGAAATTTAGAAATTATGATGATGAAAAAAACTTGGTTTATCATCTTATCATACTTTTTTTTTCATCAATTTATCATAGATATCAAAAAGTAGCCTAGCACTTTAATAAAATCAAGTTATCGTACAAATTGGAAGAGAATGTTATAAAATCAAAGAATTATTTAGAGATGATTTGTTTTTTTATATTATTTGATAATAAATTTTTTTTTCAAACATTAAGGTGAAATAATATCATGTTGATTTCTTTATTTTTTTAACATACAAAT
This sequence comes from Marchantia polymorpha subsp. ruderalis, assembly GCA_037833965.1. Lineage (NCBI taxonomy): Eukaryota > Viridiplantae > Streptophyta > Marchantiopsida > Marchantiales > Marchantiaceae > Marchantia > Marchantia polymorpha. The sequence goes on from AP031357.1 coordinate 6,205,512, forward strand.
TTATAATTTTACTTCAATATCTTAAAAAATTGAAAAAGATTAATACTTATAATGAATAAATGCTGTATATTTTATATGGTTCAATAAAGAGTTTTATAATTAATTAGATTATAATAATTATTTTTATTTTTAATTATTACAGTAATAAAGTAGATTTTTATTTTTAAAATTATTTTATGTCATTTATATTATGAGCTTAACAAAATAATTTAAGATATGTATCATATTTTTTCTACAAAAAATATATATCACTCATGAATGTTGTTAAAAAAATATTACTCATTACAAAATTTGTGAAATGGCATAATAAGAAAATTTGATTTTTGAAGTAATTTTTTATAAATAACTTTAAAATTAGCAAGTTATTCTTGGTTGATTATATTATTGAGTATTATATGATATATATTAATGATTGTCATCTTAACAAGATCATAAAACATGTTGAAACTTTTGAAAAATGAAACATGAAGTTATCAATCAGAATTGAAATTGATGACAATGCGTTAGATAGAAAATATCAATTGTTGTTCAATGAAAATAATCAGATGTGTATAAATTTTTTGAAATAATGTATTGTTATGAAGTTTATAATTATTATTGTTCATGAAAATTACAACATGTAATGTGATAAAACTTCTAGAAAATTGTTCTTTGATTTATAATAAGTGAATGTATACAATGAATGATACAAATGCATATGCTTATTTGGAAATTGCCAAATTTGTCATAAATCAGCCGACTATGACGTCACCCAATTTTTATTTATGACAAATATGATCACAATTTAAATTTTTTTGAATGTTCTTGAATGACTTAAAATGCAAGATGCACTCAAGTGACAGATTCATCAAGAACGATATGTACTCATCTCTTTCCCGCTAACCAAGGAGTAATCATCCTTTACAAGCATAGTACTAGGATATACACTAGGAAAAATTCTAGCAAACATTCAATGTTTGAAAAATCGAGGTTCAAAATTACTCCATGCTTCAAGCAAGTCTATAGATTTTGACATTTGATACATGGTTTTGTGAAGTACATGTGTTCGTGTGAATATGTATCGCCATATAGTCTACATCGCTGATATGCTACACACAAACACAAATAGGACGCGATATCGTAGACACTCAAATGTATCACAATTGAACGAGAGTTTTGAGTTTATGTTATTTTGAGCACGAGTTCTTCGAGTGAAATTAGTCATGTTAACTTCACTGGTTTAATACATGAACGTCACATATAGTCGAGCCCAACCCACTCACTAGAGAATCTAGATCAATGCTTACGGGCATCATAGTCAACCCACTAAAGACTATTTCCAACGCTACAGGTTCAACTCAAAGAACTAAATGTTCTTCGAGTCTTCACCCTTATACTCTCTTCGACTCCTAACTCTATGTCAACACTAAAAATAGCAAATTCAAAGACACATGACACATCTTCTCTTTGATAAGCAGTACGTAATACTTTTTGCTCTTGTTCCAAGATGTCAATGGACTCGTTGTTGAATTTTTTTTCAATTAAAGATTGATTTTAATGATGATGTTCACAAAGCTTGATGCATGCATAGTCGCAAATTTGTGAGGAAGACATAAAAGATAAAGATGTTGCCGATTCATTATTACCAATACTTTCAGGCTCGATCTCATGTATTCCTATTTCTAGATTAACAACTAGGTTTTTAACACAACAAATCACAACATTCTTTCAAGCGTTGGACAAGTTATCAAATGACAAACATCTCAAAGCAAAGTTCACAACAATGTTCTTGGCAAACTTAAAACTTTTTTTATAATATTATGTGCCTTGATCTTGTTCCTCGATTTGCGATTTGGAAAATGTATTTTGCAATACTATCACGTTCCAAAGACAGTGAATGAATCTAAAGAAGTCAACTTTGTATTGTGTTACTAGCAATGTAAAATGCTACAATATTTTGAATAGAATGTTAATCTCTGCAACAATTGAGACTAAATAAAACAATCCATCACATGGATTGTTTTATTTAGTCTCAATTGTTGCAGAGATTTATTTTAAAGAGTGTCAATTATATACTAGAGATAGTTGTTTTGAAATCAAAAAAAATTTTATCCATGTATTCAAACAATGAATTGAAAATCAATGCATCACATTTTCCAATGAACATCAACGAGTCATAACGACCTTTAAAAATTTAGATCTCATCTTGTTGATCAACATATGCTATCGATAGGTATCTAATAGTGGCAATTAACGTAGAGTAAAATTCATTGTTGAGATATAAAAAAATACAACAACTTGAATTACAAGATTGAGTTGATGTACATTACAACTACAAATTGAATCAAGAAGCAACCATCGTGTTCAATTTGATTAGAAACACAAGTAATTATTTCACGTATTTGACCTGTCATATCTGGACATCATCAAACAAAACGGAAAAATTGTATTCATAGTGTTTTAAAAGTCTCAAACAACTTGTCTCTAGTGTCATGTTCGTAAAGAGTAAGATATCATAAATTAAAGCAATACAACCTAGTGTACATAGTAAATTTAATTTGAACGTCAAAATACAAGTATCTCTCAACAAATGATATCATAAATTAAAGCAATACAGCCTAGTGTACATAGTAAATCTAATTTGAACGTCAAAATACAAGTATCTCTCAACAAATGATGAATCGAATGCAACAGAAAAGTCTTAGCAACCAACAAGTATTTTGCCAACTTTTTGAACGCAAATGGCGATAGGAACCCGGACAAACAATGATATTTTTGCCTCATTGCATTTGCCAAAATAACTGAGAGCCAATTCTTTCCATGCACACTCCACTTTGCGCTATAAATTTTAATGACAAGCAAAGACCAACCATCTCAATAACAAGTTTGAAAAGTTTGATGTTCATAATATGAACTTAAAAACATACAATTATGTTTGTTGAATTTGATTGGCTCAAAAAGTTTCAATGCACTATGAATAAAAATATTATTAACTTCACGATCAAATAAAAACGTGCGTAAAATTGTGTTGACGATATATACAGCTGATATCAACATATATGTTGATATCAAAATACAGCTCATCATCACATACAACAAAATGAGCATGGATAGTATTTATAAAAAAAGTATCATCAAAGAAAATTTGTTTGACATCTATTGACAAAGCACAATAATCATCTCACTTCAAAATATATTGGCTTTCTTCATGATTCTCTTAAATTCTTTTAAACCATTCTTTTAGACACAAAATCTAAGAAAGTATTCGATAGATGGAGTTGTTGCATTGCTCTATTTATCTAATATGATATCAAGGTTGATTCTACTCTTATTCAAGGATGCTTGAATCAAGACAAGCCCGAATGACGCTTCTTGCTTTGAATCAACTCTGTGCTATTTGTCACAACAATTACTCAAGATACTTAAACCCCGTGAGGTTCCAAATTTTGACAACCAAAGACCAAGATCTTCCGGAGTATCGAACCTGTGCTTCTTTCTAAAATTCCGGTTCGACGTTAGGCGGACTGAATTTGCTAAAGAATTGTTTGTGTTGATCAAATTGGTGATAGAGCCTGAATTGAAGAAAATTTTAAAATTTTGCTTGAAATTATAAAGATTTCTAAACTTCAAGCAAAATTTCATGGATTTGTGAAGTTTTTTTAAAATTTTCCAAATCAGGGTTAGCGTTCCGCACCACTGTGGTCAGGAGCGGAGCCATAGAGGGGGGCCGGGGGAGCATGCCCCCGCAAGCCCAGGAAGGGTCTACACAGATTGTGAGTTACAGAATGTGAAATTGAATGTTACAGAATGGCGGGTAGCACCCCCTCGCCCCCCCCCAGCTGAAAAAAATGAAAAATTTTTTTCGGAATTAAAACATTTTTGAATAGTAAGTACCGCGGTAGCCGCTGTAAATAATAATCGGTACGCGAAAACAGAGTAAAAAGGTAATCTCTGGGTCTAGGAGACTCGAGTGCAGTCTAGGGGTTTTGGCTTAGGCCACGGTCGTGCGCCTTGGACGGAACCGACGGTTCATGCTGAAGTACTCGCCTTCAGCGCAAGTAGAGGGAAGGGCCTTCGGCTCAAGCTCCTTGGTGGAGGCTCTATCGCTAAAGACGTACGAAGCATATATTACGGAACTCCTTCGTTGGTGGAAACGACCTCGTCGCTAGACTTCGTCTTCGGCTGTAGACTCCTTCGGCCAAGCACCTTCGGCATGAGCGCCTTCGTTGCTAGTGACTTCGGCTCCGGAACACTACTTCGGTGGAAGAAGAAAAGAAAAAGAAAACGGCTGAGGCGAGTGCCTTCGCCGCGAGCGCTTTCGGCGATACGCGGACGGAGAGTGAATACGCCGCCGATTTCCGCCGGCGAATGTACAAGTGTGGGAGTCCGCTCAACATCGGAGAGTGAATTCGCGCGTGCAAATCAGAATGTACAAGTGTGGGAGTCCGCTCAACAGCGGAGAGTGAATTCGCACGTGCGAATCAGACCGTTACACCGGCATAGCATTCAAGCAGGTCGCTGCCAGTTACACCGGCATAGCATTCAAGCAGGTCGCTGCAAGCCCAATAATATGCCTTTGGGGCCTGGAAAGATCGTTTGTTTTGCGCAGGTTTACGTGATACTCCCATCCTTTTCACTATGTTCTTTTCATCAATGTTGCCTTTACTTTGGACTTGTTACCCCTCCTCTACTCATGCGTGTTGCGTTTCAGATCGTCAGCAGCCCCTTAACGTCCTCGTATGTTCTGTGCCCATGTAATCTAGGCCTGCGTCTGCAGCGCAGTAAGAATTGCATATTTTCGAGTATGACTCCAAGTAGTCTCCAGTGGTTAATGAAAGGCTGAGTTGATTTCATCGAAGGTCACTTGACGTTACGAATAGATTGTCCATCGGAGGCCAAAACGACAACAATTTGGATCTGAAACTTCAAGATGGATCAAGGATTCTCCTCAGTCTTCGAGAACTGGACGCGTCACAATGCACAAGTTTCGAAAGGATTTCGTCCATCGCGGTAGAAACGAGTACAACATCCTGCCCTCAGAGATCTATTCAATTTCACTGCGACAGTAGCTGTAAATGTTTCTTACTACTGTGGAGACTCTACATCTCAGTCATCGTGTCAAGAGTCAGTACAAGCTGTGCAATCAATGAGACAGTGATAACAGAGACTCCATGAGTGATGGTAGAACCGACTCCTCATACTTCTGCGGTACTCTTCGTTCGAAATACGCAAAAAATTGGTTATCATCCACATCATCCCGAGATATCAGCTTCTGCACTACTATGCCCGTAGTAAAAACAAAAAGAACCCTGACAGGGACTATGAAGTATGCAGAGTAAAATTCTTCCAAAACAATGACTGTGGCTCTTTAAACTCGTTAACCAAAACAACGAATGAAAAGGATTAACTGTGCTCTATGATATTTCCTGTGATAGTCTAAACTCATTGAAAATATACATCGACATAGAAAACTATACACCAGTTGTTGAATCAAGATTGTGAATTTTAGCGAGAAAACGTTGTTTGCTGATTAGTGTACAGGGCACCAGATGGTTGGTGCGTATGATGTTTACTTACTGATAAAATCTTACAGTCCAGAACATCAATAGATTGGACAACCACGTCCTTGTTGAAGCAAGGCAGTGTCGAGTACAGAAGACTATGCAAGGTATCTCTACATGATGAAGAAGAACGAAGAATAATCTTTGGCTCCATGGTGTAAGGTGCTATTGACAATTCACTCAATCTTGTCATGGTAATCCCATATGCCACATGCTTGACGCTAATTCTGCATCTCTATCCTGACTACTGTTACCGAGTGATTGGAGAATTTGCCCAAGCTCACTCTTTCAACAATGAATAAGACTCAAATCTTTCATGACAGAAGCACTGTTCTTCATCGGATTACAGCTTCTTCTGGCTCTGGCACACCCATACTACCTCCAACCATGTCCACGCTCACCAACCTCGCATCGCTTTCCTGTCTTTTCCTGGTATCAGGTCCTTTACCGCTCGACACCTGAGAATTAAGCAACACCAAGTAATCCATGACAAGAGGATCTGTCCATGGGGCACCCAACGGAGCTTCTCCTCCAGCAATCCATCCTAAATGTCCTCCACCTGGAGTAACGACCAGTGCGCAATTCTTGTTTGCCTGCACAGGAGTTCTCGACGGTCAACTCACTTGACTTCATTTCGTACTGCTACTGTCTAAATAAGTACTCTTTAGAAGTCGTTTTGAATCATCACACTCATCACGAAGCCTCGACAAAAAGGTCGTCAAAGTGCGTCGTTCCGATTGCACTTTGCCTAGTAACAGATCCAGCAGTGATGTATAAGTCCGCTCAATACAAGTTTTCAACTGCATTGGTTAAATTTGAATGCTATGATTTGGTCAAAGAAGCTACAAACGAAGGTAGATCACAGAATGTGCTTACCTCAATGTCAGCTCTTGGTATACCAGCTGCTGGTGCAATTGGATCATCTTCAGCCTGAAGTTTCATAACGTGAGACAGACCTTCAAAAGAAACTCAGACTAACGAGACTCTTGGGTCAGATCTTTTCAGAACTGACCCGTCTTCTAACAGAAATCTACGAAGTAGTGTGAAAATATCGAGCTTTTCATGGTCCTCTGAAGACTACGGACAGGTAGGGTAGAGAAAGGGACCTGTACGCATAGAAGAGGGATTCTGACATCCTTAATAGAGCGAGAACTGGATGAAAAGTCGTAGTATTCATCCACAGTTTTGAAGCCAAACGACACTGCTCGTGGACCACAAAGACAATACGTCAGCCCATTTTCACCACTTCATCTCGGAAAAACTGGAAGTATAAGAAGAAGAAGAACGTCCATAAATGTAACCATACACAAATTAAAACTGCAATACTTTCGGAAATCCCAAACGCCTGTAGGAGAGACGTGCATCGCAGGTATTTTACTGCCAGAATCTTGGAGCTCGAATTCTATTCTTGCGTGTGCAAAGGGTCCGTGAATTATATCGAAGGAGAAATACCTCTAGTGATTCCCTCGTCAAAGTCCCTGACAGTTTTTGGGTTGGCTGCTTTTTCAATGTTATATTCTCCACCGATTCCTTCGAAGAGTTTTGCATGTCTGTAACGAAATGATAATCAAAAAACTAAACGGCATGGCCACTTAAGAGATTCATTTGGAATCTACGGATTTCTATATGAATAATTCTATGATAGGTAATTGAGTAAACTGATTGGTGTAGGGGCTTACTTCTTGAATATCTTTTGCAGTGCTGAGGCCAAACTTTTATCATAAATGTTGTTGAAACCTTGGTGGAAGTTTATATCCGCTAGTACCAAGTCAAAGGGATTACACAATGAAACTGCACCTGACAGTACACAGTTTTCACCCTCCTGCACATGTCCGATCAAATTCTGAGATTCCTGTCTGGAGGAGGAACACGCATGGAGGAACTTAAAGCAACTTGGTTAAGATTATAGCTGGGAAGTCAAAGTGATGATATACCTGACCCAGATAGCGGACCAGAATGTTGGCACCCAACGACCAGCCAGCGGCATAAATTCTCGAATTTGAACAATAGTTGGCGACATACTTAACAACTTGACGGAGATCCTCTGTAAAAGACGCGGAGTAAAACTGCATAATAACACTTCACACTGTTAACTCGAAGTCTGCGGCTTACCGAAAGCACAAACTTTTTTTCCAATCGTAACACCGAGGCTACACTCTACCATCACATGCTCAGGGGAATTAGCCGAGTAGGAAAGTGACATACCTGAGGAGAAGTGACGGGACTGTCGCCACATCCACGACTATTAAACACTACAGGTCTCCATCCTGCCTTCCTCGCTCTCACCAACATGTGCCTCACATATGTATCACCGCTGCCTCCTGTCAAACCAGGCTGCAACCAAGGAATGTGTCGCAACGAGCTATGGCTAAGCACTTGAACCTCAATAGACATCAACTCACTAACTGATGAGGAATGCTCAGAAAAATTCTGGACGCCCACGTGAACCACGGAAATGTGCGTTCTCATGGTTTGAGGACGTCAACGAACAACCATCTATGTGATACAGAAACAATATGGAATTCGCAGCCGCTACTGCTGTCGGCGGAGGTGCTTACATCCTAGTGGCAAGCATCACAGGAAAAATTCACGATGTATGGGACGCTGTAAGACGGACCAGAAGAACAAGCACTGGCGCATCCTCCGGCAAATCACTACTCCACAGGCCTGCATCTTCACCACCAACAGGCCAATCCAAGGCTACTGTTCCGCCATCCACCATTTTCAGACATTCCCTCTTGTACTGGATAGTTGGCAAAGTCCGAAAGTAAGCGGCAAAAATAGTCTCCACGTGACAGTTGCTGAGCAGGAGAGGCCTTTTATACGGTTCCTTGAGAATGTTTATTCTTGTAAGAAGCTGTTTGTTAAAGCTCTCTTGATTCACCAACACTTCCACCTGATCCGCAGCACGCAAGCTGGAAATTCCATGACGAGAGGTACAAAAACATACAATAACATCAAACGCAATTTTTGCTTTGCTCAAGGTCTACAACGTCTGCGTACACAAGGCCGAGCTGATGACAGGCACTCACTGGACATGCAATGGCAGCTACAGATAAACTGACCAATTTCCAATTCTCCATTTTGACAAATATATGTGTGTTCCAAAGGACACAGTACGCATCCATGGAGGAATTTCAAGTGATGTTGATTACCTCGATTGAATGCAACAAGAACGTCTCGGGGAAAACGTACGTCCTCTTCTGTCAGACTTCCAATCGGAATTAAACAATGTATTCGATGATGACAGATAGTTCCTCAAGGAGGAACGCTTATCTTGACAATCATACAAAAGCGGAGGATCGGCTCGTCCAAATTTCAACGAACAAATTTGAGATCGATGGGTTTTTACTGAAGACGTAAAATTTTTCATAAGAGGCGATTCGAATGAGCTCGGATATTTCCGAAATGACCGCCACGACAGGGTGTGGCCTTTACCTCCTGTCACCACCGATGATGACTGAAAAACATATTTGTAAGGTATTCCCGCACATTTCATGTTACATACAACACTGGAAGAAACAGCAGTGTCCATTTTCGGGCGACTTAACCGCCAAGCTGCTTACAGCACCATAAAATGGGATGCAGGACGAGTGAAGAATTGAACAAGGCAGGGGAGCTCAGCTGCTGGGAGTTTCGTTACGAGTTACAGCGAAAGCTCATCTCATCGAAGGGATCCCTCATACGAACCAGCCACGCACAGCCAGGAACTCACGTCATTCATATACGACGGCCTGAGCCTGAGAGCAGACTGCCAGTGGACGCTATCAGTAAATTACCACTGCCATGGACCTCGCCGAATCCGGCCTGTCTTTCGTTCGAGGCTTACACAGGCAGTTACTTCTCGGGTGATGCTTGCAATGCCCAATCAGCGAGAAGAGCTGGAGCCGATTTATGCACCCTTCCCCGACCTCAGAATCGAGGAGCCACCCAAACGCAGCAGCAAGGGCAGGGGAAGGGGAAGGAGGAGCGGCTACGAGACCTCAACTCATCGCAGGCTTTAATGCACCAGTCCATGCCCGGACGAGCAGAAGCGGCTCGGACGGTACCGGCCGCATTTCTCCGCGCGACGGAGTGTATGCGTGCGGAAGCGATTTACGGCGATGGATGGCGGATCTACGGTGGTCCCTCGCACTTCCATTCTGCGGTCTGCGGTTGTGAAGCCTCCCTGCCAAATGGTCGGCGATTCACGACGGATGAATTTCGCATTATTCGGGAAATTGGAGGCTATTAGCGTCTTCTGTCGGGGTCTAGTATAGGGACAGACACTCTGAGAGAGAGAGAGAGAGAGAGTACCAGCACGACGGGAGCCACGTTCGTGGGGCAGCCATGATCCGCTTCGTGCGAGCTATTGCTTGCGCATGAATCTGCTCGTAATAACTAGAAACAGCTCAGCCATCGGCGCCCTGCTGAATGTCCAGTCTTCCTGCGGGCGCCCGTGCTTCACCATTCCCGTCCCGTACCGACATCAGAGCGTGAAGGTCTCTGCGATCGATCGCGTCGTTGTAACCGCACATTGAAAGCTGACCACGATTGCCGACCCCGTCTCGTGAAGCGAATGGCGACAGGCGCAGGTCCTCTGCCGCCGTGCTGAAATATTCGCAACATTTTTGCGTCAGACTCTGCGCCCAACCAACCAACCAGCGGGCGCCGGAGGAGTGTGACTTGGCACCCATTTCAGGCTTGTATCACGAGCCGCATTACTGGACGCGAAAGCGTCCACGCCGCTGCAGTCGTCCCGCGTGGCGCGTGCGATGCGGTGGGCCCCGCAGGCTCCCAGCCCTCCCGGTGACCTTTATCTATGACGCAGGACGAAGCCCGCGCTGGTCGTTGCTTCGAATCCAGTTCCGGTTTCCATTCGCGGGTGAGCCTGTCAAAGCTAGATCCTTGGGGTTCAGCTCGCCAGTAGCATGCGAGCCTTTGCCAACCTACTGATATTCTCCGCCGTAAATCAAGTTTTGTTTCAGTCTCGATAGGTATATAACAGGATGTACTTACAACGATGTGTTGATGATATTATTTATTGTTCCGATATTCTTGCAATGGAATAAGTACTGGAAAAAAAACACAGTAGGTGACGTCCACATTACTAGGATGGCGACCTTTCGTGGTGAGAGATGGAGAAGTATCTTTTTGCTTCAATTTTATATTTAAATATAATCTTTGAAAAGCACAAGGGTGGAAATTCAAGAATTGTAATGTGCAATCATTCAGCCAAAAAAAAACCATTCGGTTTTCTAGTATTGACTTATATATTATCTCTTAAAATTTACTAAGGTGATCTTGACTATCTTTATATTGACAATTCTAACGATTTCAACCCGACATATCTTATAACAATTACAATATTAAAATGTTATATCAAACTTTGGAACACAAAATATGATTCCAAATAGCAACATTGCATGTAATCATCTTGAATATTCGGGTTATTGTGCAAGACTCCGATGATGAAGATGAGACGCTAACCATTTTAATCACGTTTCATTGAACAAGCTCGTTCAGGCTCGTGACGCTCGACATCCACGTGATTTCTTGTTTCATCGAGACCATTGACTTATCGAGTTGGAAGGAATCGTAGAAATCTGCAACCAGCCAAAGTCTTACCAAACAAATCTTGACTAAGTAGATACATTGATATCTATACAACCTTGAAACATATAACATAACATCATAATAGTATATATCATAAATTATTTTGGATTTAGAAGTCAACCTTGTATCTTGACCTGTGATGTACTCAACCATGTAGCAATATTGTAGTACAACACTCAACAACAAGGTATGACGTATTCACCATGTTCATTTAGAAACAGTACAAGCCTTATCCAAGCTCCGGTACAAACTGTGGTAAACTCTAAGTGGTAGTCAGCATACATGTGCTTAACATCGTCCTTCAGTACATGGACTTGTTCACTTTTCAATCGTCACCATCACAGTCTTAATACTAAACTTGCAGAACTCCAGAGCATCAAACAAACAAAAGACAGTAATTTATTTGGGAATCCATCTATTTGAATATGCGTAGCCTAAATATAAAAAAAATTCATGGCGTAATATTGATAGCCATGAACAATCAATATTTATTTATTTATTTATTTATTCATTATCTTTGCATTCCCCAAATGATATTCATTTACTTTGGTTATCAGTCCTAAATTACTTCTTACGATTTTGATACTAAACCACGTTTTTTATTGAATATCTTTTTACAAAAAGCCTCTTTCTGAAATGTAAACGATAATATAAGGTTCAGATAGTGTTCTTCTCCCAAAAAGAACAAAATCTCATTTATATAGACTACAAACCACGCTTGGTGTAGTAAGAAACCATTTTATTAGAAGCTGGCAACGACCATTGAGCTCCAAGTAGTGAATGAAGCTATTGTTTGTATGGGGGTTAGTAAGGATTCAGGTCGGAAGTAGGGAGTTAAATTAGTACCAAGATTCCAATTTCTGAATATGATTCAAGTCAAACTATCTAGTATCGAGAGAACTATGTTAACTCAATATTTAGTGTATCATTTATTGAGAACTTTAGTAACCTAATGGATGAGATCAGATTATCTTACCTTTAGTCACATATGATGTTGCTTGGGATCTCACAAATGAACCGAACCTTGGATCTGACCATGACTTGGCATAACCATTCGTGTAGATCTTGCATTGGGAGGAAAAGAGCTGTTCGAAAGATTCAACATTGAAACTTGTTGGTCACGTGAGCTGTTGAGCAAAACACAGGATTTATTTGTTGACCCTACCGCCACGGCCCAAGTTCTTCCATAACAGCATATGCAGATATCAAGCTCACGCTTGTAGGCCTTACATTTGTTAGATTATGTGAAATCTAAGGACAATTTTCCAACCCTCCTGACAACCGTCATGCTAGATTTCTCTCCGTCAATGGTTGGAAAATGTCCCTGACTTGAGAATAATGCTCAAGTAGCAAGAAAAGTAAGTTGCTCGGCTGATAGTGCTACTCGTTTGATCATTTTCTGCTGTCAATCGTGCTGTCCGGTCCGGGCTTTGCTTGGTACAGAGGACAGAATCTTATTCACGTATACTGCGTGACCAAGACGTATCGCAAGAAGAAAGGACCAAGGATCACCAGGTTTGTGACGTGTTTTCACGACGCCTGATGTTGTGACGTCAGGCTCCGTGCTTCTCGTCTTAGTACTAAGTCATGCTATCCATGTATTCAGACATGACTTCATGGCCACCATCGGCATTTAGTCGAACTCTCCAAAGTACAGGTATTCAGACACATTGTTATGGCCCCTTTAATGACTCGCGAACTATTACTGTTGCGTGTTAGTTTGCATGTTGCCTGTCAGAGCACTACTTGACCAAGTTCACCATTTCCATCGACTTGGAAACACGACATTCTTTCGTCCTTTGCGCAGCATAAAAGAAAGTAACATGTCAGCCACTTAACAATGACGAGGATTGTACAAGAACAAAGAGATGCATCGCTCTGTGTACTCCTCGTTGCAAGAAGCTTCTGATGTGCTGGCTCTATGACAAACTTTTTTCAGCAGAGCCGCCGATCGATTCTCGTAGAAATCTGAGAATCTTCGAGTGAAAACATAAACACCTAATGCATCAGGTTTCAGTACGTAACCTTTGCAGTGACCTATGTTTGACGTCGGTGGGATCAACTCTACCGTATCTTCGCTAAAGTATTGGAGCGAAAATTCCAAGTTTTCTGAATAGCGAACATACCAAAAGAAGGCCCGTAATAAAATGCTCACATTTCCAAAAAAAATAGACGAGTACATTCTCGATTCTCGTTGCTACAGAGTGAATGGCTCACGGGCGAGAAGCAACTTCACATACATTTACTCTCTTAGTTGATTTGAGAATAATCATTCAGCCACAAGGATTATACACACAACTATGGTGATAAACACTCCTAGTTTCTCAAGCTGTCAATAGTTGTTTCCTACAGTATCCAACCAAACAGAAAGTAAAACTCTCAAGTGCCTCTGCATCCACTGCATCCATGCATGGTCATCAACAAAAAAATAGATAGAGAAGATAGTTATATTTTACACTCATGCATAATGATGCTTGTCTTGACAGTCATGTCCAACACAATTTCCCGGTATGTGGATTTATACCTATCCAAACTACAAAAACAAAATTCTATCTCGTAAAGATTTTACTGATGGTCGTGTGTGGTGACCGTCCCATGAGAAAAAGTCGAACTCAGTTGAGTACATCCGATTTCACCAAAGCCTGAAGAGATATTCGATCACATGCCTTGAGCTCAAACTGTCACAGTGAAGAGTCGAAGACACAATTCGTGAAACTTCAGCATACCCGCCAGATGAGAATCAACCTTGCTGCTTGTAAATTGAAGCTAGTTGACTCCAGCGATTTGTAGATCTAAAGATGTAGGTATGTTTCTCTTCGATTGTCGCATTCACCAGCAATAATTTCAGACTTGAGCTTGACATTGAGCCTGAAGCGTTGGAATTTGAGGCACAAATTTCATAAACAAGGATTCCATTTGTTGACCGGTCCTGTACAAAAGAAATTAAATGTCTAGAGCTGGTACTGCAGGAAATTTTAGACATGTAGTCATCTTACTGAACTAGTAATATATATTTCAAACTTCTGTAAGACGCTGGCTCTCTATAAAACCCAAAGCATGCTAACTGTGCTCTAAGTCACCACACAGACGTATTACAACAAAATCCAAGCAGAGTGAGAAGGAGACAAGCATCTACCTGAAGGGGTTGAAGTAAGACAATTCACCTAATTCCATCCAGAGTGAAAAGTAGCAATTAGCTAACTCACAAAATTGTAGCAAAGCGTTGTCAGTGAGAAAGAAAGACTTACCTCATTTTACAAATGGCAATCCTGATGGAACTATCTTTTGATACTCCTCGTATTTGGGACCAAAAAACTCCACTAAAAAAAATTCCTCATATCTGTCTCCACGGTTAAAGTCAAGTCGCAATAATGCAGAAATCTACATTTATATGAATCGGCAAGTCAGCAGCCACGTTTACCTGGACGGCTTCGAAATACGGAGATTAAAAGAAAAACAATTTCCGACTCCCAAGTGCTTTCACGATGGAAGTTAACTAACTCTCTGCTGTTTACACTCCGTCAGATACTGCAAAAGTTGGACCTTTGAGATGTTTCATCACCAGACTCAATCAGGCCTATCTTGTTACTGTTTCACACTGTTTTATATCAAAGTTGCAAACCCAATACCTTCCATGTGGTAAGAAACTACAAAATAACGAAGGGCGGATACTCGATGCGATCGTGAAAGAAGCGCCATAAGATAATCATGTATCCAGCTGTTGCGAGAGGATTGCACAGCAAGAGCTGCGTGCCAATTGCAAAGACAAAAAATCCTAAATAGCTTGGATGTCGCATGTATCTGCAGAGGCCAACCAACGACATACGAACACCTGATTAGAATTTGGCTGCAGAGAGACTGACTGCCTTTACAAACTTCAGGTCTGCAACATCTAAAAATAGGTTTCATGACTACTACCGAAGCTTGCGCAGTTCCCTGGACTAGGTAAAGTTCCGTCCATCATCACTTGGAAATCGATGATGAACTTTAAATGGTGGAACAGAGCTTTCAGAGGGGAGGACAGGTTATGAGGGAACAAGATTCAGCACTTTTCGGCAAGATAAGAGACGAACTCGAGGAATTCTTCCTTGCACGGATTCGACATGCTGCGCGGGAAAACACTGGAAGGAATTACAATGGCACCCATCCAAACGATGTATGTGCAACCCAAGTTGCTGAAATAATTCATACCAGGAGCAGAGACTCTTGCCTGTATATTCCATGAGTGACCAGTTGATGATTTTCGTCATAATCGACTTTTATTTCGTGCGTGAAGTTTCGTCGCGCAGTCACGATAGCAAGCTTGCGGATAACCTCACCCACTATCACTAGCGCCAGGCCTAGATATGCAACATATGTCTGCGATTTGTATTCTGGCAGATACATACTCTCCAAATGATGCTCCACCAAGCCGAATGTCAATGCCACCAGATAAGGACCCGTTATTAACAACGCTGAGCATACAAGAACATGATGTCAGGTGATCCCCACTACGCAACCCAGCATCTACTGAACGATGAATAGAAGCAGTCGAGGCCACTGTACGATTCTTCCTCATCGGCAATGTCTGAAGAATGAATAGATGGAGCCAAAATTTGAGAAAATGATTGGATCGAGACTACGATGCAACATGAAATATCTCAAAGGATACTCACACTCAACGCCAGCAGCTCCGTGGTAGTGTAGAGCGAGCATAAATTCCGATACATGGAAAAATAACAGTGACATAACGAAGCACCGCAATCGCCACTCACTGGCTTCCATGATTTCCGTCATTCGCTAATTCCACACATTCAGCTCACTACCTGATCGCGCTGTTCTTCCCAACCCCTCCTGCGCCGGGCTCACCAAGAACTCACATTCCCCGCTCGCTATCGAAAGAAACAGCAGTCTCGCGAAGCAAGAGAGCGCCTCAGATGCATCGAGCGGGGAGACCGCAGAATGGACCGAAATCGAGAGCAAACACGCAATTTTTCCACGATTTGTGCTTCCTTCCTTCTCACAGGAAACGGTACAAATTTCAGCGTCGGAGCGACGCGCATGCCATCCCGAAGCGCGTCGCCGTCGAGGCCACTCTCTGCCGGGCCCCGTCCCTGTCCCTGGGGAAAGTGCACACGTACCGCCAGTGGGTGAAAAGATGGTCGACGCACACATCCACCTCGGGCCGCATTTCTGTCGTATTGATCTCGAGCGCAGGGGCGTCCATGGCGTCTTCTTCAGCTCGTAGAGCTCGGCGCCAGCGAGCGCGGCCACACAGTAATTTCGTCCATGTAATTGATTCGAGTAATTGGTAAATCGGCTCTCTCTCTACCGCGACTGCTATCGTATGCGCGGCCGACGAACCGTATTGACAAGTCGGATGCCCGAATGATGCCCCCTCCCCTCTCCCTCCCCTCTCCCTCCCCGCTCGTCCAATTCGAGCTCGGCCAATTCGCACGATCCACACACACACACATCTGACAGCATCTTTCCTCGCGCAGGCCGGCCACCTGGCACTAGGGCTAACCGCCCGGTCCATTTCCGGCCTCGAATCTGCGCTCGATTCTCCGCGATTCTGTACTCCTTCCGTCGACGCTCATGCCACTTCCAATCTGAAGATTGGAAGTGAAGAAGCAAGTGAAGATTGATCTTCCCTTGCTTGGCCTTCTGAATGTGCCAGATTTGGCCATCCCGAATTGAAGTTTTCTTCTTCAAGGTCCCCTGCTGTTCTGTTTAGGGATGGCACGTAGCCGGCTGGGTCTCAAATTTAGCCGGCTATCGGCCGATAGTGCAATCAACCGAAATATTCGACCGAAATACATGTTTATTGGATAATTTCGGCCGAATCTAAATAAATAATCGGCCGATAACGTAGATTCGGTCCGAGTTTACGGCTCGTTTTCGGTCTCGGATAGAGGTGGCAATATTTATCGGCTAGCCGGGTAACAAAAAATATTAGCCGGCTAGCCGTGAGCCGAGCCGTGTCCATCCCTAGTTCTGTACATTCAGAAGGAGAGTTCTTTCGCCCTCTTCTGCATGTCATGTGTGGATTTCAGAAGGAAAGTCGTTCGATTTGAAACCCGGTAGCTCGATGATCAATGATGATATCGAGCAAGATGTGCTTTCCAGATTAGACAAGACGGTGCCCTTGGCAGTCTACCAAGTTTTGGGAACTCGTCCGTTTGTACATAGAACTTGGAAATGAGCCAATCAATACCATAGATTTCCTGACAATTCAACAACTTCTGCATAAATTGGGCAATTCATTGAATGGATATGAGACTACAGTTTGACTGGGTTAGAATGATTGTGACCACGAGGATCTCTGGATCTCTGTTCAACACAAGGGAGCAACCGTAAATCGTATAAGAGTCTAATAGACCGCACATTTACTTTTTGTTTAGAGCAACCGTGACACTACTTGCTCTCGTCATCACATTTTTTTCCAACTCCTTTGAAGCATCCTCGATGTGGTATCGTTCACACTCATAGAAGATCGAGACAATCACGCTGAAATACAAGGAGTCCTGAAACAATATTCAGATGTCCAAATTTGCCAAGTGTAAAAAAACTGTTCATGTTTCAAGCAATAGCATGAGCTTTCGGTGGGCATTTGGGATTATTCAGGTTTTGTCTCAAAGCTTTTCCAGATATGTTTTGGTGGAACCAAGAGTTAATATAACATCCACCAATTGATTACATGAAAGATTGATTTGGAATCAGGTAGATCCAAAGAAACACTTCCGGAGCTAATTCTAGGTTTGTTCACATGTTTGGACAAAAGTTGGTTTCCGCTAACTCGCCAAATAATCGTTTCAAAAACTCATCATCTTCACCACGTAATCCAATTTGAGGGTAAGGTATTGTTTTTCATGTGATTTGCCCATATGACTTGGTACACACCACATATTATCACAGTCATTAGTCAATTCAGCGCAGGAGTTAGTAGTTCTTCTAAAATTTGCAAGAATCAGAAACTATGACAAGGATTCTACATATCTTCATGATCCTTGAAAATGCATGTAGCAACCCAAGAAGACATGGATCATTCGGTTCCACAATGTCATCTCTACACTGCAAGATCTATGAATTAACCTTTGTTCATCTACGTTTAGCTTTTGTAACCCATGTATTTGCATAGCTTACCGTATGTTATGATTTCTGTGATTTGTACAAACATACTTCGAATATGCATGTAACAGATGAACAAGACATGGATCATCTGGTTACTCAATGTCATCTATGAATGCACATTTTCTATCATCTTCATTTAGTTTATGTAGACAATAACTGTGCGCTGCATTATAAAAATTTTGTTTGATTCATGTGATTTGAGCGAGATTATGACTTTAGATGATCTTGTAATGTGGTCTAGTTAAATTATATACCAACAATTTGCATATACTTGCTTTGGGAGACAATATCTTATTATTGAAATGTAGTGACGGTGTTTTGGAATGATCAAGTGAAGAATCGTGCACCATGTGATCTTCTAAACATTGATAGCATCATAGATGCGAGCAGGCTGGAGATGTTATTATAGACCAAAGAATATATATTTTGTTTTGTTTTGTTTGAAAGTATGTCATATGTCATCTTTGACACCTCCTCTCATTGGAATGTCCAAGTGGACAGTAGAGATGTCTTCAAATCTTGATTGTTTCATAATATGGATTGCGGATAGGCGATATCGATAGGACATTATAGCACCCGAACTTCTGATCATAGTCTCATATAATGTTTTAAAATAGATGACTACCATGTGTTAGAGTACTCTAACTTGTGGCTAGGAAAAAGCAACAACCCCACAATATACTTGAATCAAACATGTAGCATCATACAAATCTAGTACCTATTATGAAGTTAGTGAAAGAATCTTGATGCATAATTACGAAAAGCCGAGGAGCAGCAGAACGGTGGGAAGAACATTGAGGAGAGCTCGTTAGGTATCAATGGTGATAGGATAACTGAGTCTGCTTTGTGCTTTCTCATGAGATTCGAAATAATAATCTTGCTTGCAGGGTTGTTTTTCTATCGCAGTACCGGTAGAGTTGGTGTATCTATTGTAATGTTTGATATGACAGTGATATTTATGTTGTGATGTGATAATGCAAGACAATTATCATGACTTATGTAATGTTCATCTTAATAGATAAATACTCAAATGTGACTTCACTAGATCTGTGGTTTTGGTTGATAGCGCTTTGAGTATACCTCAAAAGGTAGAATTTCAAAAGGTTCAGTTTTTGAAGTTGAGTATTGGAGAATGGGGCTATGGTGAAGAGTAGCTACTGCAATCAACTATAGAATTTGAGTAACAAATGGGTTTGGCTCCACTGTAAAATTGATGAAGATCATATCTCAATGGATGTTTCGACATTAGAAAAAGTCATAACAGATTATTTCTGTTTATGTTTTACTACATCTGAAGTCACATCGGTGTATGATGTGATGGGACATGTATATACTCAACAGTCTCTCTAGGAGAGACGCGATCCATAAATAATGCTTGTCAAAATATCATTCACCGCTGAAGTTCAAACTCGTATTAGCTTTCTTAATACAAGAAGTTCCAACAAGAAGGTTGTTCTTCCCACTTCGTAGACGAAAGCATGAACTGCTTTTGCTTTGTATTGAATATTCTCGAAAAGAAAAACCTGCACATGACTGGTACACGATTGTTGAGTGCACATGGATGCATTGAGAGAACTATAATGATCGATGGATAGGAGAATCGGAAAATTACGTTATAGTATTTTCTGTGTCTCAAAAGACCGAGATTGGATACCATAATAAACCTTCACAGGAGTACGGCACGCAAGGCGACAAACATTCTTAAATTTAAGTTGTGAATTTAATTTTAGATTGTGTGTCCACTTTTTGGACTGGAGTACATACGGTACAGAGGTGGGTACAGAACATGACTTTCATCGCATGGGGAGGAGGGAAAAGGAATAGCAAAAGGTACATGACTGTGATTCCATGTGCAGCTTCACAAGGTGGCATTTACCAGCCTCAAATACTCCCGCATTCTCTATTAGTACATGAGAAGGTTTCTCGCCGAATCCCAAGGCAAAATTGAGCAAGAATGACATATGACGTTCATACTCATGATATGATCACACCCACTCATCTGTTAGATCACAATTACTTTCCTCAGATATTCTTGAAAATCACGTATTAGTGTACTGTTTAATTTTGTAGAACGTGCAGTATGCACGTAGCATTTGTTTTCATTTATGAATGTCGATTGTTTTATAGCTTCAGCTGTTTCTAGCAAGGTAAAAGCTTAATATCCTTCGTGGAGGAGGGACGATGAATGATTCAGGTGGTCAACCGTATATTTTGGATATCTTAGGTGAATATTTGCAATTGTGATCATGTTTAATCGTCTGTCTTAACCCTTTGGTTAGACTTGATGAGTTTTTCCCACATTACTTGGTTCCAACTGGATATGGAAAGAAGCTTATTGACTTTTTAGAATTGCAAAATTTGGTCGACAGTAAACAGTCTGACGTAGCAGACATGGAGAACGTTTACCGAGTGAAGATTGTAAAACAACAACCACAACAGACATGCAACCGTCGTAATTGAGTTTTTTTTGTACGTATGAATGTACAGTACACACATCATGTTTGTCTCCAAAATTCATGATCACACTATTGTGCGGACACACTCTTACCATCCCTCCGCTGTTTCATTGGCTGACGACCTGGAGTAAAGTGACGATGAGTGCACGGTCCTCACCAGTACGGACACCAAGAACGACCTTTTCGAATTTTCAGCATTGTCAAATCCATTGCAGCCTCTGCATCCTCTATGCTGTCATGGCCTTCCGATCCATTCTGAATACTGCGTTTAAGCCATTTGTCGGCCAACATTCGAAGCGCAGGCTTTATCTTCCCGCCATGTCTCGGATGTTGGTATAACAAAGCAGTGTCAATCACTTTCATATGTATGACCTTCAATGCTGCCAAATCGCGTTCCAGTGAATGGCCTACAAGTATGGTTTCTGCAGATACGATTTGGATGAAGTGCTCCTGCATGATGTTGCTAATCAGTATAGTCAACTCATAATTTCAACACAGGTGGATGATCACAAGGAGAACGTTTCAAATTGTGTTGAGCAGGACCTGAATGTCCTTCAGTGTTGTATTTACGTCCCTCAAACGCGCTGCTGTGATACCGCTGTACCTGTTGAAGAAATTCCAAATTACTAGTCTAGTGTGATTTGACACGTAGGGAGGAATCATACAAAGACCGAAAGATCAGCCAGCTCCGGGTCTAAAGAATCGAATAAGCATAGAACAGCAACCAGCACAAGAGGAAACTAACGCATCGACGGGATTTATAAGCACTACGAAGTCAGATTCAAGAAAAAGAGAGTGTGACTTCGAACCGAGTGTTGTAGTTGAGAATTGGATTTGTAGGCATTACAAGACTGTCAATGAGAACCTGCGAATGATTCGACCCACGCGTCAGGAAGACAGAGTTTTGCTGAACAGGGTAATTTCCTGGTATATGGACTGTACCGAAAGATCATCACTGTGCTGAAAATTTAACGGCCAATCAACAAGTATATACCGTTTTGTTCGTATCGACCAGTGAGACCCGTGTGAGCTCCAGACCAGCGGCAGTACGGCACTGCAAGAGTTGCAACTCATTTGAACTCGACGTCACATACAAAAAAAAACTTCAAGCCTGGCAACTTCTAAAAACTATTGCTGCCGTTGTCGTGAAGAGCTCGACACAAATATCAAGATCCCTTCAGATATTCATCCACGAGTGTCCAAGGAGTAAAGCTCTTACCATTTCACAATCCACTGCAACCATCTCCGGGAAACTCCTTCCCAAAGCAGGTTGAGTCATCACAAAGCCTGCAGAGCACAGCCGCCAAGCTCGATCAAAACTCCAACCCCAATTTCAGGCTCTACCTCCATATCAAGCTATATTTCTACGACATCTCAACATCGAATCCTTGCATGAAAGTGGATTCATGTACCTGCAGGCAATTGACTGTTGGTTCCGGGGGAAGTAACAGCGGGCATACGGTAGCCATGCTGCATCATCTCTGACTTGCTAAGAACATAGTATGAAGCCGGAATAGTTGGTGCTGAGAGATCGTTTGGAGCTCTAAGATCTGCAGAAGCGCATATAATACACTTGTTAGCAGGCTGCTGCCAGGGGATGTCGCAACCCGAATTTGGTAGATGTTAAAACCTGTTCTGACAAGGGTCCTTCTCGGTGCCTTTCTTGGTACTGTATGTGAAAGGAACTTGAGTGTTCGGTACTTATATTGGCAGCACGAGGGGTGGATGTTATGGAGCCTAGCCCCTTCTGACATGTCACACCATGCAACAACGTTATATGAAGGTCTCTGATTGGATCGTCCTAGGCGTACAGAACGTAGCTGGGAAGTACAGCCATGCAATGGACCATGTCTACACTGAAGAGCTCGAGACTCCAACACAATTCCACAGCAAAGAACGAGTCAATTTTGTTGAGAAAAAACGCAATCACGTGGCCACCTGCAAGGTGATCGGCCATTATCACCACTGGTCTTCTGGATTTTACTTGATGTTCAGTCCAGCTTCTCTCGAACTTCAAGATAAAAGCTCTCCTTGCAACTCTCGTTCGGTCACTCTGCACTTTTGACTTGGGCCTTTGTTGCTAGTTCACCACGAGGAGTGGACCCTGCTGCTGAATTCAGCTCAACTGGCTACCAACTCACCGCTTTCTCTGTATCCTTTGGCAGCTGAAATGTCATCCAATGCACAGTGAACCAGCTCAGAAACTGGCACTTATATCAAGAACGAGAACTCCACAACGTACACAGAAGATTTGAAAACATTGATGCAACACAGCACCAGTTTAACTGCTGCATTGATCACTTCGATAACAGCAGGTACTATATTAACAAAGTGATCAATGCAACGCACATCGTCCCGATCGAGTGAACTGGGAAATAGAAATTATTTTCAGGAACTATTATTACATCTAAATTACTATATTCTAATTTTTAATATTAAGTCTTAACAAAATTAACAATTTAGTGTAATAAAAACCAATACATATGTGTAATGCTCTTATAATATTTTTTGGGAATAATGACCCTATCATCATAAAAATTGCATACATCGTGCACTTCAAAGCTAATCTAACAATATGAATGCTTAAAGAAACTCTGTTGTAAATCAAAACTCTATTTTGAGAACTATAACTAAAAATATGGATCTTATATTCCATGAGTAGGTGTAAATGTATATTATCATAAAAAAATATCAATGAAAGAAACAAAAAGTGGCAATATTTTTTCATATTAATATTGATATGGAATTGAGCAAATTGGGACATAACATGGGCCGGGCGCTTGCGTTTAGCGCAGAGATAATCCATTCGCCAAGCCGCGCTGGGCGGGGACTCGAAACAAAAGGGGAAAGTCCTTCGGAGCCTTAAGTAGTTGCTTCCTCTCGTAATTCATCACTGGCTTCATTTAATTAGCTCACTAAGAGAGACCGGCATCATCAACAAATCCCGCCATGGCTTTGCCTCCTTTCACAACTGTATCAACAGCAGGTTAGAGTTCAGTATTTTAAGCTGCTCCGACCGAGCGTCGCCTCCGTGTTTCGTCTACGTGTAAACGTAAAGCCATATTGCATATAATAATATCAAAAATCTAAAATATATCCTTCGTTCCATTTGCAGATAAGTAATACAAGTAGAAATCATGAATTTCCTCTCAAAGTATACCTGGCCACGTTCAGAAAACTCCAGTTGAATAGCGAAGTAGTACGTATCGTGAGGGAAAGGTGAAAAGAACCCCCGACTATTGTAATCAATCATAATACGTCCTGCCAGGTGCCGTTTTGCAGAGATATTTATTCCAACTGCCTATCATGGATTTCCACTCACAGTGATCCTTGTTAGGATCACATTTGCCATAAAACTCCAGTTGATCGTCGTACCGAGTGCTAAGTAGGACCGTGAGGGAAAGCATATTGTGTTCCAGCCCTATGGAATGACACATTCCCCAGCCATTTCATAAATCATAATACGTCCCGTCGTGGAGCACTTTTCTTGATGTGATGTGAATAATTAATTACGTAGATTGCGACCCGTACAGGATCCTTATTCCTTACTGGAAAAACGCTTAATAACAGGTAGGGGCAGTGAAGGGAGCTACAAAGGCCTGCTGGGCGTTAGCTCTCGAACCAATAGGATATCATAGCCTCCCCGTGGGCCTCCTAATGTTTTGAGAGAGTATCTCACCACGTGTCTTGCCGCCCTTTTTATTTCCTATAGGCTTTTGGTTCATCATAACCTAAAATGCCTACACAGTTGTTTAAGCAATGACTACCTTCGATTATTCACCACAATACTTTCAATCATCAAATTTTTTGTTAGGAAATTTGCTCATTATCAAACTTGTCAAACATCATATTATCATTCAAAGTAAATTCTTGGAGCTAATAATTATCAGCATAGTTTTTCTTTTAAATTTGAACTCAAAACCTCAATAATCACTCATCTTTATATCAAACTATATCCTAAGCGCTATGTCTCATTATAACATTGTCACACCAACCTAACTTCTAGTGAAATGCAATTTTAGATGCATAATCAATTTTTATATAAACATTATGCAAAGTTAATGACTAAATCTTGACATGAGAGATTTCATGTTTTCTATTCTAGAATAAGATATGTCAAAACTTAAGTATTTGAACACAAGTATTAAAATTTATGTTATAACACCTTACATACATTTGAAGATTTCAGCTTATTTTGTACTTATCTTTTCCATAATGTATTTTTATCACCTATGACTTAAATGACACTTTCAATTCTAGGTTCTCAAATTTTTATGAAAAGCATCCTATTACATCATATCTTTGAAATGCTTCCATGTCTTTGAATGATTAGATAAAATATTTTTTTCATTCATATAAGCTATCTCTTGTCAAAACTATGTCCAACATCGTCATTTCTATTGTTATCAAGGTTGCTATTGTGATAAACATTATTATTGTTCACAAAATTGTAATTAACAACAAATAAAATAAAAGAAACAGCTATGAAAATGTATCTATTGTGCTCAATAAACATAATATATGAAAAATTTCAAATTCCAGATTTATATTGTTTAAATAATTAGATATATATATAAAAGAAAAAAGGAAATTATCATGTAATTATAGACTTATCAAAAACATCATAATCTAATCAATCTATGTCTGTTTTAATACATTATTATTCTAAATATCATGTATATAGAGATAGGCGAATCTTTCAAGTTTATATTGGTTGAACTTGTGTGATGACTAAATCTTATGATTGAAAGTATCATATATATGGTGTAAAAGTTTTAAAAAATGCTCAAATAAATCACATGGATTAGAAGATAGATTGAATATAATTATATTTTCATTTTCAAATTTTTTCATCGATAATTAGTTAAAAAGATAGATATGTGTATTTTACTCCAAGTTGATTTTAATTTTCATTAATAATTATAAATTCCTTTATGCTTTACATAGATATAATATGATACAAATGAAACAATTTGTTATCATAAAAACAATTGAAGATAAATATTTTATCTATGAGAATTTTGATAATATTTTATTACAAACATAGAAATTAAATCAGATATAAAAAATGCCTCAAGAAAACATAAATTTCTATTAAAAAAATCTTAAATAAAGTATTTGGTCATATTTTATTTTTTATTTTTCCTTTTAACATTTTAATAATAATATATATTAAAAAATTCTTGTATTTATGTTTTTTTTGTTCAATTTCAATCAATCATGAATAATCTAATGTTATGGTTTTGTTTAGTTTTTTAATCATGTAAAAAATAAGTTTTTTTGATGTATAATAATTCTACGACGTTAAAATTTTTCTTCAACAGAAGCATTAAAATTTAATTTAATGAAATACTGAGACTAGTTTTGTTATTCCATAGTCAAATATTTGAACAACAATCATTTAATAATGCTCTTAGTGCAGATTTGAATCATCCACACAGTTCACCATGTTGATGAACATCAACAAACTATTTTTTGAAAAGGATTCTGAAGTATAAAGCTATATTAAAAAAATATACTTATATGAGATGTCAAAATATTCACATTAGATTATAAGTATGAAGTAAAAGATAGATCATGTGATCATTGTTCATAAACTTGTACAATGTGCACAATTATAAACTTTATTTTATCTTGCTCAATTTTCAGTATATTTAATCATCACATGTCATTTTAATCATACATAGATAGTTGAAATTGATGTTGTATATATTCAAAGTAAAAAATAATTATAAAAATTGAATTTGGATAGATTTTGGATAAATATAGTATAATAATTTCATGTGATTATAGTATTGTCCATCATCTAATCTACCTCAAAACTTTTAATGAATGTCGATTAGGTCATTGAATTTTTTATGGAATCATTTAATATATGAAATTTTCATCATGTAACTTTAACTTTTATATTTTCATGATCTTTATTTCATTTATTGCTGTGCATTTTTTATTAATTTTCTTCAATGATCAAAAAATTGAAACATGTTTTATGCTAGTGAAAAGAGTTGAATATAACATGAATAATTGTAATGCACAATTTCTTTCAAACAAAATAAAATTTTTATCAATAATAATTGTTGTTCACAGACATTACAGGCTTTGAAAGTTGAGATGCTTTTCATAAGTATGTAGAAAATTTCTGAGTAAAAAAAATTAATATGGTGTACTTGAGTTAGTCAAAATATTTTAATTATGTCATCAATGAAAAAAATAATTTATACTTGCATCATCAAATATTACAAACAAAGTTTCATAAACGAATTGATATTCTTTTAATAATCTTTTGCAATTTTTCATATTGATTTTTTTTAATTTTCAAATTTTTTCTTAATCATTTAAAGATATCAATGAATAGTTTTGTAATATATCAAATCAAAACATGAATCAATATTTGTACAATAGCATGCAATTCAATGTTTGCCAGTTAATTTAAATCTTGTTTGCATAATTTAATGTTTCAAAAAAATAATCCATGTTAGAAATAAATATTTTCATAAATATCATCAAGCTAAGTTTAAAAAAAAGTTATCTTAAGCTTAGTAGAAAATTTTTGTAATAATAATTTCATCCAATTTATTCATACATGCTACACTTCTTATGACATTAATATGTTGTACTTTTATACTTTATCACTTAGGGTTGATAACACTATTTCTAATTTAAAGAAATAATAATTAGCAACAAAATACAAATCTTTGACCAAAGAAATCTTGAAATCACTATTATTACATATTTTCATCAAATTCTATGAGGTTGAAATCTCAATTTAAGAATCGAACTTATATTTTTATTGGTATTGTCAACAAATATGTGCTCAATATTCACAAAACACATGAACTTTAATGGTAAAAATTTACTTTAATGCTTCAAGAAGACTTATGTTGTTACATTTGATGATCAAATGTAGTATATTATTTTAGGCTGTTCACAAGAGTTTTATAATATAAAGTATTAAGATTTGTTGAGGTTAACTCCAGTTAAGGAGTAACCTCGGATTCTAGCTATTTATAGCTAAGACGGTCGCCTGGATTGGGGATAAATATATTGAAGTTCTCCTTGTATTGGATGACGTCTTTCTCAAGAGACTTGGAGTAAAGTGCTTAGAGTTATGAATGGACGTAGCCCTCCTCCCCAAGGGTGAACTACATTACATCTGTCTATCATGAGTGTTTAATGTTTTCTTGGTTTTTCCGTTAACAAATGATATCAGAGCGCGAGAGCATGATGCGATTCTAAGCTATTGACCTGAACTTTGATCTGGCGGTGACGAGTCAAAGTAAGCCATCTTCCCCAAGGGTGAACTACGTTACATCTGTCTATCATGAGTGTTTAATGTTTTCTCGGTTTTTCCGTTAACAAATGATATTGGAGCGCGGGAGCATGATGCGATTCTGAGCGATTGGCCTGATCTTTGATATGGCGGTGACGCGTCAAAGCAAGCGTCGCAAAATCAAAGTCGGCTTGCTGGAAATGATCAAGAATCACATGCACAGCCATTAAGAATTCGCGAGCAGAAGAAGTATTGCATCGGATGGATAACAAGGTTGAACGGATCCGGCAAGAGCACCGTGACGTGTGCGATGAATTAGATTTTGAGTCTTATGGCGAAGTTATGTGATGGACGGCAACAAGATCCGCGAGGTCCCCTCTAGAGATTTGGGATTTTTTGGCTAGAGATCAATGGGAACATCCGCAAGATCGAGGATATATGAGGAGCGCAACGTGAAAGGCTTGTACAAACTCGCGCGGTAGGGAGTGATCAAAGCTTTAATCAAGATTGATGACTTGTATGAGAAGCTTGTGAATCTTGAAGTTGTGATCAAAACTGTTCGCTGAAGTCGTCGGGGCTAGGCGTGTCTAGCAAGCGATCAAATGGAAGTAGCATCACAACAATTGCTGAAGTCCCAAACAAAATTAGAATCACGAGGCGGCCTTCTGTAGAGCTACATGTCATCGATTCAAACTTGCGCGGTGACGCGAACTGGGGTGGAGGCTTGGACAATTGCAGGGCCGACGGCGAGCATCCGAGAGCAGCCAGGCCTCATCGATCCGCGGAGGAGCTGTCAACCTCAAAGTAGATGGCACGGGCGCAAGCGGTCTGTCCATTCCTCCCTTTGCTCACTTCCGCGCTGCAAGGACGGCCGTGGTTATGGTCCGTTCCCCCTCCACTTCAGTGCAGCAAGGCGGACGGCCTTATCAAAGGAGTAGTTCAGTAAGAGCTGATAGCAAGTGGGCAAGGCCGAGGCTAAGCGACATTCCATAGATGAGCCGCTAAGAACAAGCAAACGGCGAGATAGGTACAAGTGCGAGTGGCGACGTAGTCGAGTCCAACGCGTTTGTGGTCCATTTAATAAGACGAACGTAGTCAGCTAGATCAACCACGATCGGTAGAGAAAACTGTGTAGGCAGAGCAATCTCGGTCGGCAGGTCGGACTTGGTCAAAGATGGACCATGATCTGAGCTTAAACGTGGTTAGAGATCGAACGTGATCGTTGTCAATGTGGTCAATGAGAACGTGGTCAGAGTACACGTGGTTATGGTCGCAGTCACGATCACTGTCGCGGTCGAAGCTCAACGTGGTTGAAGTCGTGGTTGTGGATCTAACGTAGTCGGCAGATCAACAATGCTCGGTAGGGCAACGCAGTCAACTGTAGACCGATGGTGACAGTGACGGCGGAGCCTGACAATGATGGCCAAGATCAACGTTAACGGTTGGGAACGTTGATGACAGAATATTTTGGTGTAAATATTCCATCTGCAAGAATATTCATCAGAATATAGATGAATTGGATATCGTTGGAAAATTGTCAACACAACAAAAACATGTGGATCATTTTTTAGAAGCTAAAATATGACTCAAATGGAAAAAATTTCCTTAGAAGTTAATTTTCTATCTATATATTTGACCTACAACGTTTGTTGCGAGCGCTGGATAGTTGTGGGTGACGGTAAGTTGCGGGCAACGTTTGTTGCGGACGTCAATGAGTTGTGAACAAAGGTCGCGAGAGAAAATGTTTCAGTTGCAGGCGACATAGTCGCGGGTAATAAGTAGTTGCGGGCGACGCTGGTCATGAGCGACATGAGTCGCGGGTGACAGATGATAAGTTGTGAGGCAACGTTTTTAATTAGTCGAGGGCGATGGTGAGTGATAGTCACTAGCAACAGTCTGTCATGAGCAACATAGATTGTAAGCTTCATGTAAGTGGGTGTGTGTCTTTCAATAAGTCTTATTCATTGAAAAAATGGGAGAATTCTGAGGATCTTTGTACCGAGAAGTGAGAATTTTTTGTTCATGAATATAGTTGTGGGGGAGTTTTGATCATTATGTGATTAATGATCAAGATGAGCATCGGTATGTAGTTGTGGGTATGTATGATCATTGTGTGATAAATGATCAAGATATGCATGATATAAGTTAATTACACTACCGTGAAGCACAAAGATTTCAGGTATTTTATCAAACAAGAGTGTCCTATAAAATGATTGAGTTAGTCAAGATGGATGACAGACACTAATAATTGAGCTAGTCAATATTGACGGTAGACTTTGGTGATTGAGGTAGTCAATCTTGACAGTAAACTTTGATGATTGAGCCAGTCAAGATTGATGACAGACACTAATAATTGAACTAGTCAATATTGACGGTAAACTCTAATGATTGAGCTAGTCAATATTGACGATAAACTCTGATGATTGAGGTAGTTGATCTTGACGGTAAAATCTGATTATTGAGCTAGTTAGGATAGACGATAAATTTAATCCAGCTGATACATTGGTCAAAATTATTTCTTTGAAGAGTTTCATGCGACACTGTGCTATCATGGAGGTCGTGTACATGAGGAGTAGAGTTAGAGTTGGCTAACATATTATCTTTTGTTATCTCTTTATATATTTACTCTATCATCTGATGGCTACAATTTAGTTTTAGTTAACTCTTGTATAAAAAGATGCATTGTATTAGGTTTTTTTCTAGAACTTTCCGCGGAGTAATTATATAGTTTATGAGATTTTTGTTCAATCTATGCTAGCTAGTTTTTAGTTACCTCTTTATGTTATTATTCTATCATGTTATGGCTACGGTTTAGTTCTAGTTAACTCTTGTGTAAAGAGTAGCATTATATTAGGTTTTTTTCTAGAACATCCGCAGAGTAATTATATAGGTTACGAGATTTCTGGTCTTTCTATGCTAGCTAGTTTTTAGTTACCTCTTTATGTTATTATTCTATCATGTTATGGCTACGGTTTATCTCTGGTTAACTCTTGTGTAAAGAAGGGCATTGTATTAGGTTTTTTTCTAGAACTTTCTGCGGAGTAGTTAGATAGGTTATGAGATTTCTATTCTTTCTATGCTAGCTGGTTTTTAATTACCTCTTTATGTTATTATTCTATCATGTTATGACTACGGCTTAGTTTGAGTTAACTCTTGTGTAAAGAATTATCTTGTATTAGATTTTGTTCTAGAACTTTCTGCGGAGTAGTTAGATAGGTTATGAGATTTCTGTTCTTTCTATGCTAGCTAGTTTTTAGTTAACTCTTTATGTTATTATTCTATTGTGTTATGGCTATGGCTTAATTCTAGTTAACTCTTGTGTAAAGAGTTGCGTTGTATTAGATTTTTTTCTAGAACTTTCCGTGGAATAATTATATAGGTTATGAGATTTCTGTTCTTTCTATGCTAGCTCGTTTTTTGGTTACCTCTTTATGTTATTATTCTATCATGTTATGGCTACGGCCTAGTTGTAGTTAACTCTTGTGGAAAGAGTGATCTTATGTTAGGTTTTTGTCTAAAACTTCATGCAGAATATTAATGTAGGATATAGAGGTTACTGTTACTTATCGTGAGTCAAGAGGGAGATTGTTGAGGTTAACTACTATTAAGGAGTAACCTCAGGTCCTAGCTATTTAAAGCTAAGATTGTCGCATGGTTAATACCCCGAAGTTCTCCTTGTATTGGACGACGTATTTTTGACAAGACTTGGAGTAAAGTGCTGAGAGTTATGGGTGGACATAGCTCTACTCCTTGAGGGTGAACCACGTTACATTTGTCTGTAATGAGTGTTTAATGTTTTTCTCGGTTTTGATTTTAACAAAATTCTCTTCAATGCAAAATTTTCTATCTAAAAAAAATTGTTTCGGTAATTGTTGTGAAATATCTTACATCATGTTATAATTGATTGACTCTTAGTTTTTTGATCTAAATTTCAAAAGTTTTGAATTTGTGACTATCAATCACATAATTTTTTAACAAGCACAGGAAACTAAAATTATATATCTCTAACCTGACAATGTTTTGAATAAGAAAACTATCATTTAATAATATTATTTTAAGCCATTTCAATATTATGTATAGAATTGTATACTTCCAACACTTTCATTTATTTTTTTTTCTTAATTTTACTAAGAAAATAAAAGGTAACAAAGACTAAAAGCACCTATACAAATTGTCAATTTCGAACAACTTATTTGCCCCTGAAATTTTTTCATGCTAATTTGAAAACTTAAGAAATAAAACAGAGAAACTTCAAGCAATAATACCCAACTTAGATTATACTCCAAGCACAGGGCTTTCATTATATCACTCCAGAAATAATCTACATCAACTAGATAATATATACCATCATACAAAACTTGCCACAAATACATTAGGCGTCTCATTCCATTCAAAATGTTAGAACATATTTGTTTAGAACATACACACTTACTTTGCATTCCATAAAATGAAAATCTCTAGGCAAAGCAAGCCAAATCTACCATTGAAAAACAGGAGGCTAAAACATGAACTACTCTCTACTATACTGCTATTTTCAGAGTGAACATTCTACAATCCATCATGATTGTTGTGCACAATGTAGCGAACAGGGGATGTTGTACAAATTTCTTCAGGGACAACAGACCTTCTTATTCTCGGTGGCTAAATCCTCTACTACACTTAATAATTATTTTAATAATAATAATTATTTTAATTTGTAATAGCTTCAAGTTGTAAACACTGACGCGAACCATGATAGCAGAGAATGAATGAATTCAGCAGATTACAATTAGCCGTCAAGGTACACCGGCCACCGTCCGAGTAGACTGCGACGATCGGTAACTGGTCTCTGTTACGTGTACGAGTCACCGGCCGGTGACCGGTTGCCGAAGTCGATTGCGCCGCGGAACTCCAACTTGTGGACGAGCAAGTTCTCCAGAGGCGAGGGAATTGAGCTTTTGGAATGCTTGAGGGACATTGGCACATGGAGATTTGGTGGCTTTGAAGACGAGGATTTGGCCAGTTTGCTCAGCACTGAGAGGTATGTATATATTTTCTCGAGAGGTTTGGGCGTGGACTGACGAGAAGATGGCCACTGATTCGAGGATTGTAGTCACTTTTGAATATTCCCAGTACTTCGATTTCGAAAGTGATTCTTTGGAGATTCTTAGATCACGAGACTATTTGGAGCAGGTTTTGTTTCTGAAGCAACGATGGAATGGCAAAGCTTTATGAACACAAGTTTAGGGCTTCGGCGCCGATTCTGGTGCTTGACATGTATGAACGCTGTCTCGGCAGAATTGATGAATACCATATCGTTCTGTTCCTCTTATGATCTGAACAGGAATTTTATTTGGAATCGGTAAGCTGTATATCGAGGCAACGTCTAGAAGCCAAGCAGATATCAACTGACAATCGACTTTGAATGACATCCAGTGTCAGTGTATTTGAGAATTGTGACAACGAGCAGCGTGACGGTGCTCAGATCTGGTCCAGTGAAATAAGAGTATTGTTATTAGGTTGGAGTGCTCAGTTTTGGTCATGATCAGTATTTGCCGATCGTGAAGCTTTCTGCCAAAAGGGAATGCTGCAGTCTTCTCAGAGGCGAATGGCAAAGAAGAAGAAGCAGCTGGTGGCTGCAGGGAAAGGGACCGAAAAGGATTATTATGATGTGTATGGAAGCGATGTAGGTTATCACAGTTTCTCTGCAGATGTTATTATCGGAAGCAATGTAGCAATTTCGCCCGAATTCGTGCATGAACATTGTTATTTTTTCAGACTCTTGTAGATTATCCACCGTAAGCTAGTGCAAACATATTAAGCTTGGTACTTCAGATTCCTTTTCCTTCAATGCTTCGGGATCCTAGTAAATAACTTGATGTAAAATTAACATGATGCGCCGCAGGTGCTTATAGTAAATTTTACAAGTGTTTATAATTGAAAATTGTCGCGCAAGCATTACGGGTCGATAGAGCTTTCCATTAATATTTCTTCCAGTAAGTTTGTATTGATTTCAGTCTTCAACTAGGTGCTTGCTGTGTGTGTGTGTAATCGCGTATTCATTCACAACGAAACGAAGAATGAATTATGTGACTTTCTTACTTCCAATATTTCTTTGTCATGAAGGCAAAGCCTGAGGTGCAGTGGAAATTGCCTGAGAAGTGTCCAAGGTTAGATCTACAGGTAACTGTCTCTCAGTTCACTCTTTACTTGAAGGAATACGGACTTTGTGATTTTGCATTCAGAGTCGTAACTTTGAAGTCTTAGTTTCAGTAGAGAACTGCTGAATACCTATATTTCGGATGGGGAATGAAGCTGTTGTAACTCTTTGTGACATTTTTTTTTTCTCGTTTATCCACATTAGCATGCCTTGTTTCGGTTTTCCACTTTGCACGATGGAAGCATACAATGTTTCCACTATCATGTGGTTCATATTGGGTTGCTCTCGTCTGCAGGATTTTCAGGATCTCGTCTTATGGATGCTTGGCGAGGGTAAGAACCCTAGCTGGATCTTCATAAAGGTAAAAAGTGGGCATCCTATCAAGTAGCATTAACGTGTTTTAAGGTAGTCAACTGTCTTGATTTGATACCTCAATATGTTTCTCTTTCGCGATCGATTAGAAGCTAACAGCATTCGTATTCACCAGTTTTTTGTTCTGCGCTTTTGCTATGGATCAGAACAAGCCTCTCGTCTCGAAGGTGGTGTTGCTATTTATCCCCGGATTGGATGCTGCACTATTTATGTCACATCTATCATTGCTTCGCAACCTCAAGATGTTATGCGGAACCCCTCAAGCTGTTATGGCCCTTAGGTTAGTATGGTAACCACAGAAAGTTGGTCACTTCACTGTTATGCACTCTCATGTAGGAGTTTCTTTCTAGTATGGCTCCTATCTTGATCTGACCATGCATAAAAAAAAAACGTTTTCAGCCCGACCACAAATCCAGCTTCTACTATAGGAGCACTTCTTACCTGTCCCCGTCGAAAACGGAAAGATGTGAGTTGCATTGATCACTCTGTAGACAGCAGGTACATTGTACTATATAGGAACTGGTAGTTTGTTGCAGCAACGTTTCCTGTTATTTAGCGTAGGTTGTTGAATCTTCCTTTCTGGATAAATGCCAATTTCTGAGCTGAAGCCTTGTGCATTGCATGGCATTTCAGCTGCCAAATGATACCGACAAGGCGGTGAAGGTAGCTAGAACTAGCACAAAGAAAGGTCCTAATCAACAGAGCAGAGTGATCCAAAAAGAGTTGCAAGAGGAGCTTTCATCTTTAGGTTCGATCGAAGATGGTATTAAGACCCAAAAGGAGCCCACAGAGGGCAGCAGTGGTGATGATGCAGATGATATAGTGGCTAATGAGCATTCAGGTGATCACGCGATTGCTTGTCTTCAAATACTCTTCGTTCCTTCCTGTGTTTCTCGCGGAATTTTCTTGGATTTTGGAACCCTTTAGTGTCGTTTTGCTCTATTTCATGACGGTACTCTCCGATTCTATTCCTACAGGGTTGCAGTAAGAGGCTATGATGTAACTCATGGTGGAAACGCATCGTTTATGAAGTGCTCATTATTTTTTGGACGGAGAGAGTATGCTTGTGTCTGCTTTTCATGAATAGCACACCATTAGTGCCTGAAATGTAAGTTCTTCTTTTCAAGAGAGGTTTTAACATCTGCAAAATGGGAGTCACACCACTCTCCTGGAAGCTGTCTGCTAACAATTGTTTTATATGCGCTTCTGCAGATCTTAGAGCTCCAAACGATGTCTCAGCCCCAGCTTTTCCGGCATCATACTATGTTCTTAGCAAGACAGAGATGAAGGAGCATGGCTACCCTATGCCCGATGTTACTTCCCCCGGATCCAACAGTGAATTGCCTGAAGGTACATGAATTTTCTGAAGGTACATGAATTCACTTTCATGCTAGGATATGATGTTGAGATGCCGTAGAGATATAGCTTGTACGTGTCACAAATGATTTGGAGGTAGAGCCTGAAATTGGGGTTGGAGTTTTGATCAAGCTTGGCTGCTGTGCTCTGCAGGCTACGTGATGACTCAACCTGCTTCAGGCAAGAAGTATCCAGAGATGGTTGCAGTTGATTGTGAAATGGTAAGAGCTTTACTCCTTGGACACTTCATGAATAATTTGAAATGATAATTTGAAGTGATAATTTGAAGGGTTCTTGATATTTGTGTCGAGTTCTTCGAGACAACAACCGCCATTGTTATTAGAAGTTGCCAAGCTTTAAGTTTTCTTGTCCGTGACCTCGAGTTCACATGAGATACAACTCTTGCAGTGCTATACTGCCGTTGGTCTGGAGCTCACACGGGTATCACTGGTCGATTCGAAGAAAAAGGTATCAACTTGTTGGTTGTCCGTTTGATTTTCAGCACAGTGATGATCATTTGGTACAGTCCATATACCAGGAAATTACCCTGTTTAGCAAAACTCTGTCTCCCTTACTCGTGTTTCGTATCATTGGCAGGTTCTCCTTGACAGTCTTGTAATGCCTACAAATCCTATTCTTAACTACAACACTCGGTACGAACTCATTTCTTTCTATGCATCTTGAATCTGACTTTGTAGTGCTGATAAGTCCCGTCAATGCGTTAGTTTCCTCTTGTGCTGGTTGCTGTTATATGCTTATTCGATTCTTTAGACCCGTAGCTGGCTGGTTTTTCGGTCTTTGTATATCTCCTCCAGACGTGTCAAATCACACTGGACTAATTTGGAATATCTTCAACAGGTACAGTGGTATCACAGCAGCGCTCATGAAGAACGTAAAAACGACACTGAAAGACATTCAGGTCTTTCTCATAAGCCTTTGTAGTCTTACATATCGGTGTCCTTGAAGATCACAATCTGAGGATTGGATGCACTCATCTAGTTTCTCTTTGTGGTCATCCACCTGGTAGGAAATTTGGAGTTGCCTATACTAATTAGTAACATTATGCAGGAGCAATTCATCAAAACCGTACCAGCAGAAACCATACTTGTAGGTCATTCACTGGAATGCGATTTGGCAGCTTTGAAGATCATTCATATGAAAGTGATTGATACTGCCTTGTTATACCAACATCCAAAGCATAATGGAAATTTCAAGCCCGCTCTTCGAATGTTGGCCCACAGATGGCTCCAACGCAGAATTCAGGATGGATCAGAAGGCCATGACAGCATAGAGGATGCACAGGCTGCAATGGATTTGACACTGTTAAAAGTTCGGGATGGTGAGTCTCATGTTGCACTCTGGAAGAGAACCGTGCAGTAAAGGTTGATTGCACGCAAACAAAAATACCAAGGTCTTTTGTTGTGTTTGGGAAGAATTACTTTTAGTAGTATATGAACATGGTTGTTCAGTTTGCAAGAGTCTGAAGCAGCCGGAGGGAGGTTGAGATGGGAATCAAACCGTGAAGAACAATTACGAGGAAATGTAGGAATTTCGTAGCAAACATGGCTTTTATGCGCTTTTCGAGTTTGTGGGATCATAGTAACTCGTCATAACAGTGGAACCACCTTCTGCAGGTCCTTCTTCTGGGTACGCATGGAACGGCGCAGCTCAAAATCGGAAAAGTCTGATTGCTGTTCTCGATGAGCATGGACGGAGATGCTCGTTAGTGGATAGGAGGTCTGTGCTGCATCAGCATGCTACTGGAAGCGCCCATGCCGTTGTGTGCTCTAATGATGAAGAAGTCCAGACCAAGGCTTCAGCAGAGGTACTTTCCGACGCTTCTTGAAGTTGCTTGCTGTCTTTCAAGATCCTGACGAGGGAGTGATGGAGCTGAGCAGGTTGCGAACCTTTCTACGGTTGTTTCCTCTGATTTCCCACATTGTCAACCAGTTCACCCTACACCTTGTTCTGACTGATAGAGAAGAGATTAATTCAAACCTGCTGCGACAGAGAATGTTTAACTCATGATCGCCCTTTAAAACAGTGGCGATAGTTCGTGTCGAGTGATGCTTGACTACTGCATCCCCAAGTGAATCATTTTGACATTTATTATTCTGTTCCAGGTCAACAAGCCAGAAGTGGACTTTGTCTGGACTCAATTGGCTGATGTGAACACTTATCTCGACCGACGCGCTCAGAACCCTGAGCAGAATGCTGCTCTTGTTGCTGAAGTTGCCGCTCTGAAAACTTGTAATGAAGATGATCCGGACTCGCTGATTGACCTACCAATCTCAAGAGAGTTCGAATTGATTCTTGCCAAGACGGATGAGAGAGTGAAGGCTTTGTACGATGCTCTGCCGGTGAATGCCATGCTCTTGGTTGTAACAGGTCACGGAGACACTGCTTGTTTAAGGAGGTACGGGTCTCAGTCCCTTTGTTAGCCCTTCAAGATCACAATATTGGCTTGACAGAGATTAGTGTTCCCGGTCGCACCAGCAATAACGGACTGTTTTGTTGTGGTTGTAAGTAGGTTACAGGCGGGGATCAGAAACATGAGATTGAAGCCAGATGCTCTATCGCAATCTTGGATGGAATCATCCGACTCAGTTTACGAAGAACTAAGGAGTCGAGCGGAGACGGCCCTGGGCTTTGTAACTATCAAACAAGCGACTCCGGAGGAGTGTAAGATGGAAGTGTAGAAGGAAGAAAGTTGGAATAGCGCATTCGTACCTACTTCTGCTGTGGGTTGTCATAACCATCACATTCTTTCACGGCCTGCGAGGAATTTCTCGTTGACGGGCAGGTTGACCTCATTTATTAATGGATGGAAAGCTAACAACCATCTTTTTTTCTTCTGAGAAATTTTCCCGTTTTGCATGTTGTGAGCTTGTTTCTGGTTTCTGATGGCTTTGTGACATAACTCTTGCTGTTTGACACGATGCCACTGTATGGACGCATCCAGATCATTGCCCTTGTCTGTGATGTCTACGACGTATCTCAGCCGACGTCCCGTATGTACCTTATTATCTGCAGAAATTCACTTTTTTTTCATCCTCATCTCCTATCCCGTTTTAGAAGTTGTGCAGGCACTTGAAGGATCATGTGAGCCCAAGAGTCCTTGAAGGCTGTTCCTAAGCTATTTCTTCTCGCTAAGTCGTGGCTGTAGCAGTAGATTTCAGTCATATCGTCCGTCAATATCATCTGCGGTCGAAGAGTTGTCCACAACTGACAGATGCTTCTGTCAGTTGTGCAGTGTAGAGAATCTCGATGCGAGGGAGCTTGACAGTGTTGACTACAATTATGGAGCACAATAAAGTCAGAATACAGTAATTGGCAACGGATGGTAGATATTGAATCGGCTATGCACAGATAAGGTCCTGTCTCACAGTGGTCCATTTTTCACCTTGTTTGATTTAATCTGATGCCGGGAGTATGCTGCGCTGGTACGTAGGAGGTTGCCCAGCTGTCAAACCGAGTTTGAGTAAAGAGGAAAATATGTATATGCAAAGTCCTGCATGTTTAACACCGAACACCAAGGCAGCTCCCAGAGCTGCTACCAAACCTCTTCAGTCCCCGCCGCGAGCTATGCATCGACGGAGAAGGGGGGAAAATCTAAGTTCTGTGTAGAAAAGACATGTTGACCCTCGGTCTGACCTCTTTTATCAACAGGTGGCAGACGTGCAGAACTGCATGTTGAATCTAAGTTTGCAGGTCCAAAACCGTTGAGCTTTCCTCGACAGGGTTTTCTGAGGGACCATAACAAATGTATTTTTTATAAGGATTCCGGAATCTGGTCATCGTCATCGTACAAGGCTTTGCTTTTAGTTGAGCTTCCAAATTTGCAGTTGGGCTTACTAATAGAAGTCACGGCCTGCAACAAGACAGGCTCTAATCGTGTGTTGCTCGACGCTATCGACTATCTCAAGAATTTGAGTAGTTACGGGAGATGAACCATCGTGGACTCTTGTGTGGTAGTCGTCTATGACGAGAGCAATGAAGCTTTTGAGTGGTGTGGGCAATTTTCGATGTGCACTTTCAGTGAACCCAACCCTTCGCGAAGAGCGCACGCCGTATACGTATATGCGTACTCAGTTAAAAGTCAGGTCACTACAAGTACGCAGAAAGACGTAAGAAGACGAAATACACAACACTTTTTCAGAAGTTTCCTAAAGTTTGACAAGACTCCGTAAACCGAAGACACTAGAGTTCTTGAGTCGCGTAGTCTCGAACGATTTTCCAACCCCAAGGGCGAACCATGAGCTTTCTTCATTAAAGCCTCTGTCACCGCATAATGTAGCAAAGCCTGTTATTATTGTTAAAGAGGCTTGCCTGCAAGAGAGCGAGCGTGAGAAGAAGCTCGGTTGATGCAGCGACACATCTTCAAGACTCGACGTTCCAAAGGTGCTCCACAGGGAAACTCTCCTTTTAAATGTTTAAAACAATAGCATAGGTGTGAAATCATTTACCGTGAATGCACGTGATGCAGTGCTATGTCTCGGATACTTTCATCAATTGTTTGTAGATTGTCTGATCTTGATATTTTGTCGACCTAATACTTGTTTTTCTTTTGGTGTTGGGCTTGATGGGTCTTCCCATCGTTGTTTATATACATGAGGCCACCCACTAATCTGGAAAGCAGTAGAGAAGTCTACACCATCATTGATAGTCCCCGTATTGAAGAGAAATACTACATTCTACGAATCCTCAACTTTCAGGAAACGACTGCTGCATTAGATGGAAACAAGTGCTTGTGAGATGCATCAGTCTTGTTTTCGATGGGCCAGTCCTGTCGAGGAAACTGAAGAGACACTCGATGCAGATGGAGAACAATTCTTGTATTCATGATAATCGTTCAGGAATCTCATGTAGACGTACTCTCAGTGAAAGTAAATGGAAAACGTATCTTCCCGATGGAAAAAATCGCAACTAGTGCAGCAGCACCGTCGTGCCCAAAGAAAAATCGCATGCTCTAAGCTTCGACGTTTCGATGAAGAGTCTGAATCTCTCAAAAAGTGTCGAGGTGAAAGATCGGAAAGATCTTCTAACCGCAGCAATGAGACGACAAGGTTCTGGGGGGAAGGTCCAGCCAATGTCAGAGACGAAAGAAAGACTGCGCCATGCCAGCCTCATGCAAAGGGTTCAAGACAGTTGGAGGTCGGAACTCCTGCTCACTTGCACGATCCTAGGTCTTCCCTGTCGGAGCTACTTCAATGGAGAAACCTCTACTCAGAAGATTGTCTGTTAGGGAGTCTAACACTCATCGCAAAGTGTCAGCACTCCCATCCGCCCCCAGGAGCTTAGATCTCATTTGCGTGGCCTGACAGAGGTCGAGAGGCAAGCCAGGTATCCAGCGAAGTGCAAGGCGAACTTAGGAATGGAGCTTAGGAATGGGGCTCGTATCCAGTTCACAGCAGTCAGTGGAACACAGAGAGATGCTCCATGGTGAGAACAAAGAAACAGGACTGAGATATCGAAGCGAAAACTCTGAGCAGGGAAATGGATTGGACGATGCCATTGCGTCGATGAGTTTTCTACGCTGAGAGAATACTTCCAGTAACATCGGAGCCATGCCGACTGTTTTCTCCATACACACCGGATTTACAGACAGGTTCGTCAGATGTGCTTGTCCTGGTGACGAGAGTTGTACAAGACTTAGCACCATGGTGACAGGGTTTTGTTTTGTGGATGGTACGTT
Organism: Marchantia polymorpha subsp. ruderalis; assembly: GCA_037833965.1. Taxonomy (NCBI): domain Eukaryota; kingdom Viridiplantae; phylum Streptophyta; class Marchantiopsida; order Marchantiales; family Marchantiaceae; genus Marchantia; species Marchantia polymorpha. The sequence continues at coordinate 6,247,048 of AP031357.1, forward strand.
CTTCAAGGTGATGATTCACTCGACAAGAATTCGGCCCAAAGTCTGGACAAGCAGAGCAAGTATCTGGGAGGAAGTAAGAAGCAGGACTCATGATGAGATCTACAGGTCGGGCCTCAGGGCTGAAAGCAGAAATATCTGCGGTTAAATATAATAGAAGGATGCGCACATGCTCGCACAGAGCATGTGAAGCTACACCGTCTTGCTTGCCGCATCAGAACGAAAATGTCCCAGCAAGATCTGTTTTCTACGAGGCGTCTGAAGTGTTTCGAGCCTCGAGAGGAAGAGGCGGAGAGCGGAGCTCCGGTGGTAAGTGTTCTCGAATCGATTCCGGCAAGAGCCGTAGCGACTCATTGCACTCTTTCCTTGCCGGTTCGTCAGATTCTGTCAGGGCAGTCCATGTTCCCGGGCTCATCCTCTGTCCCGTTCTGAAACTCGTAATCTCTCTCTCTCTCTGTATGTGTCTCTGATGCTGTAGAGTACAAAGACGAGCAGATCAAGAGACGCAAATGAAGAACCATCAGTAGATTCTGCCGAACCATCTCTGAACCATCGAGCTCTTTGCACGGTACGTGTCGAAATCCGAAGTCTGCTGGCTCTCTCTCTCGCTTGTGTCTAGCTAAGCGGAACCATGGTGTCTGGTTCGTGAGTCGTGCCTGGCGTTTGCCTGCCGCTGATGTGCGATGCTGAAGCTCTGTGCTGGGGCGAAAGTGGTGCGGATTTCGAGTGATCTTGAAGCTTATCCTTGACGTGAAGCGGAAGTCTGTTCAGCCGACCAGACAAAGAATCTGTTACAGAAGGTCAACCAGTGGAGGCAACTGCGTCGAGTCGTGCATCTGCGCACCCACGCACACCCGAGGTCATCTGGGGGTGGCAGTCTCGACATGTCGGAATTTGTCTTTGAAATGCAATGTCCATGTGAGCGCTCTGACCTGTTAGGCCACCGCACAGTGGCAGGCAGCACTGGTCGCAGATCCTCTCGTCACCTTTTTACTCATTTTCTTATTCATGTCCCAAATGATGAGGATTGATCCGAATGATAGATTCATCCCGATGCAAAGAGCATGTCGCCTCCTCTCCTAGGGCCCATCGCCTCTGCAGATGCTCCATCCATCCCCCAAGTACAGCATACGAGACTCTCTGTGTCCTACTCGATGATGCTCGCCATTACTTGTAATTGTGATTGTCACCAGCGTGTCATTCGAGATGTTTTCTCGGGCCAGTTTCCTTTCCGGCATGTCATCCGCAGCTCAAGCAAGCATCGTCACACTTTCTCCAGTATGCCGTCGATCTTGCAGACGTATTCTGCGGCATTTGCTTCTGCACTAAAGTAGACAGCTGATGTACGCACACGGGCCCCAAATCTGCAGAGACTGAGTAGTTTGCAGTCCAGTATGCCACACATGCCAGACGACTACGTAGAGCCAGAATTTCACGAAATTAAATACGTCCATTGACTTGTGGAGCTCGAAGAGTTCGACGGCTCGCATCGAATCGAGTCCAAGAATCAGTCCCTGCTTATTTTCGGATTGCTCCATGCAAACCACGAGAGCTTACGAGGAGTCCCAATGAGGCTGGAGGAATGAATCTACACGAGACCACAATAGTCGTCCCATTCATTGACAAGGGAAGACCTTCGAAACTGCACATCGAGTGGCGATAATAAATTTATCTCAGTCATAACTATTTACAGGATTATGTGGAAATTATGATGAGGAATAATGCCTGAAGTGATAGGAGATGCGTATATCGATCGGGCTGCCATTCGAAGTTTGATCCGAACCCATGAAAAGATGGTGGATGTACTGTATATGGAAGTCACCTCAAGAGTCTATCCTCAACTCTCACGGGAGAACTATATTATGCGACATGACATACTTCATTCGGCCCAATGAAAGGAAATCGACATGAGTTGATGAATTCTCGTTCATAAAAGTCACAATTCTCACCGTATGACATGCTCACTGAAATGCTCATTTAGCAAGAAGCTTCTACTTGTTCAGAATGATACAACGAGGACATAAATTGACGACTGTGCTTTGACCCCGGTCGAAAGCAAGGTAGGAAAAATTTTTAATTTAATCACTTACACAGCTGATTGATTTACCGACTCTACTAGAAAATGGCATATTGATCGGATTTTGATCTTCGATGCAAATTTTAATTATCGTCCACTTGACAAATTCAATGTCGTATGCACAAATGCGGGCGGATGAAAAATGTTCCTGCCTTCAAAGACCATCAAAGTCTGGATTGATAAGATCCAGGACCTCAGCGGCTGCACATGAATCCGCCACATTGAGAGAATAGGTCGACGGGCAGGTCGTTAGGAGGTTTGGACGCAAATCTGGTTTAGGCTTCGGAGAATGTGTACGAGCTTTAATGCGGAATATTGAATGCGCATGATAATTAATTCGCCTCGTGAACGGCGAAATCGGTCGTCGCGTACAAAACCTCTCTCGGCTCGAGGAGGAGGACGAGGAGGACGAGGCTCTACGTACAAACCTCCAACAATGCAACAATCTGTTGCTGCTCGCTCGCTCGCTCAGCCTCGCTCGTCCGCTGTAGACAGATGGAACTGTCAATGATTGCACTTCGTCGCTTCTAATTACCACAGACAGCGCCATGATGCAAGCTTAGATTCCCATGTCTTGGCTCGCGTCCACGTATCGCTCGCTCGCTCGACGTAGATGGATGCCTTTCACGAGCCGCATACATGAAGGCGCATAATCGTACGAAAAGACGTCGAGGAGAGGAGAGCGAGGAGATGCAATACTAGAAGTGCATTTCTAGTTGGAAGAGGAGAAATATATTTTTCTGCCAGAGTCGTTCATATTTTTTACGATTCGAGGATGTCACCGAGAATGCCAAAACAGCAAATCTTGATCTTGTTTGCAAGCCTGCAGCCCCACCCCAAAGTGTAGATCGATTTTAGATCGAAAATCGCGGTCGCTCATGCTCATCTGTCATCTTCTCTCTCGCTCTCTCTATTTCTTTCTTGGCTTCTTTCTTTGGGCGTGGAAGGGACATCCGCCATGCTCGTGAGCTTTTGATTAGAGGCCACATGCGAGTGAGTGCCGGGGGGGAGGTCACTTGAGAGCCAAGTTATGGGAGGAATGTACGCACAGCTGTACCGAGTGCGGTGCATTCCCTTCTGAGAAGAAGCAGGGCCACATTGGGCACCGCTCGAGCGGCCAGAGCTGGAGAGCAGAGCATGGACTGGCGAAAGAAAGAAACAGAGGCTCTTCGAAGCGTGCAGCCTCGCCTCGCCTCGAAGCCAGGAGAATGGTGACGTCGGCGTGCTTCGTCGAATAGTGGGTGGTCCTGAGAACCTGCCGATTTCTGCTCTGCTCTGCTCTGCTCTGCTCTTCTCTTTTCCTTCCCTTTCCCCCTTTTTTGTCTGCATCTCCTCCGCCCTTCTTCAATCAGAAGCGGAAGCGGAAGCAGGAGGAGAAAAGAAGGGCTGGCTTGGAGGCCGGCTGGGTTTTGGTTGGCCGGGCGACGTCTGGTCTGGTCTGTTGCGAGGTGGCGTCGTTGGAGCATTGTTCTGTTTGGTATCGAGGCTTTCGCTGCTTCGAAAGCCGATCCTCGAGCTCGGGCAGTGGAGAGCTTTCCTTGGGATTGATTGTTTGATTGATCTCACGCCCAGGTCCACTTGTCACTGGTGAAGGCGGCGTCGGTTCTCTCGCTTTCTGGTTCTCCTTCCGCTGCTGCTGCAGGCACGGGCTGCGCAGGCCCCACTTGGGCTCTGCTGTGCAATTGCGCTTCTCGCCAACTGTTTGCGACAGCAGCATCTTTGTTCGGCCAACGCAGTGTGGCCTTCTGCATCACCGTTTTGTCACCCTCTCTCTCGCCTGCCTAGCGCTCTAGGTTCGGGAATTGCTGGTTTGTTTCTGCGACCAGGAAGGAAGGAGGGGCCTCTCGGGGAGTCACGACTGTCATCACTGGGTGGGTCGTCCCGCGCTTCTGGCCCTTGGGTTGCCTGGCCTCGAGAAATTGAGGTGGCATTTGATTAGTGGGTTCTGGCGAGGGCATGAAATTGACCGCGTCCAAGTCGCTCGAGGAAGAAAAGGAAAAGTCCAGCTCTCGAGAGCAGGTTTTGATGAGAGGCGCTTGAACAGCTTTCACACGAGCGGATCGTGTCGAGAACGGGCGATTTTTGGTCTTTTGAGAAGGTAAGGACTAAGGAGTCCGGGCGTCGATGTCTGCCGTGGAATTCATTGTCGGCTTCGTTTCCAGATCGGTGGCCGCGGACAGTAGAGAATTGTGTGTGCTTCATGGGTAGAGGAATTTTGGTTCCTTCCTTTTGGCAACGCCTTCCACCCAGTTTGAGGTGAAGGAAGTGAGGCCAGTGCCTTCCTAGAAAAACGAGGTGTAGATGGAAATGAGAGGCGGATTACGGAAGTGGTCCCGGCGCAGTGTTCATTCCTTCTTCTGAGGCATGGTTGCAAGGGCTGGACGACTCTTTGTAGTCAACTTCGATGATGGGAGGACAATGGGAAGTCCTGTTTGACGATTGGGCTTGTTGAGCATGTGAATTTGCGGTTTTTTAGCGTCAGCATTTGCACGCTGGAGTGCACTTCTCTGACGTCGAGCAATGTGTTTGCCCTACACCTCGCGACTGCAATCGCTCGTGGTTTGTAGGGCTTTCGAGTTCGAATCGGGTTTGAAGTGGAGACATTGTTGAGTCGTATTTGTGCTGTTGCAGTGAGCAGGGACTCCGATCAGCGTCACTGCTGGTTTTCATGTATTTGCTGCAACTTTCTGGTTTCGTTCCATCAGTTTTCATTTTAGACTTCACCTGGCGAATCACATTCTATACATATACACGAATCATAGTCCAAGCAGTTCTTTAAGATACTGCATCGCCGTGGAGTGACCACCTTCTTTTGTTAGTAGTGGAATGGTGCTAAGCACGGTCCATCTCTTGTAACTGACCAAGCCCATTGGCAATTCGTCGTCTGGTCGTCGTCGGTGTCGATGGAACCATAAATTACGAGATTTGTAGATGGATGGGATGGCTTCGATTGTTCAAGTCAATAAGTGGGGACGGCGCTCAATGTGCTTCTTTGACCGCTATGTGATCATTGCGGTACTCTGTGATTGGCCATTTGTAACGAATCATCTCTCGGTTGAGATAAGCCAAACTACTTGAATTATTGTGCCTGGGAATGTTTTCGTTGACCAGGAGATGTTTCGCATTGAGACGGCAGCCATGATTATCTTGGCTGCAGTCTTTGGCTTGACACCAAAAGCTTTATATAAGAGTCTTTGGCTTGACACGATATTCTCGTATCAGGGAACCCTGTTCACTGTTTCTATCTTCTCCATTTTCATCTGCAATTGTTCTGTTTTCTGTCCGAACAGTTGCGTTAATCTATCTGTTCATTGTGCCTTGGTACTGTCCTGTCCTCCCCTCCCCTTTACACATATCATGATGTCCGAACTTCAACTCCTAACCAAGATGTTCTGTATCCAGTTGCTTCAGTCTTGTGTTGGTAACAATTTCTTCCTCATACTAGTCGAACAAGATTGTTCAACTCTGGTTTTTAGTGTATCTTGTCTCCCTGCTTTTGAAACCTGTTTTTACCTACATCCTGCGCAGGTCTCGGAAAACGTATGCTGAATTTGCAGATTGTTAGGGTTTCTCCGAGGTAAATATTCAACAGAGAAGAAAGGCGTACTGAAAGTGGGTTCGATGCCCTTTATCGAGGGTGTTGGTGACGAGTTAGTTTATGCGGCTCTGGTAGCAGCCCCGGTAGTCTTCATCTGCCGCTGTTCTCTGGGGTATGACTAGTTCACGCTCGGCTTTTGTGGATGATAGTCTCCGATTACTTCGTCACGTAGTGGTGTTGGAAATTTTCTAGGCTCTCTCTTAACTTCCCTTCTGATTCGCCACCTGACGACATTCTCAAAGAAATATGCTTCTGAAATTTCTCTTAAACAGTTCAAATTGTACTAGAGAAGCTAACTTCTCCTTCGACTTGTCTTTTCCCAGACACCCAATAACTTGGTTGAAGCATGGGGCTTTCTTGGTGCGCAAGTGGGTCAGTGGTGTTTGGAGCTCACTGAGGGGTCAACGAGGAGGCCGTGGTACAGCAGATTCTGGGCGAGGCTATGCCAGGCACATGGAAGCCCCTGCAGATAACGACTGTTGCTCAATATGCCATGATAACTACACTCTGCCCGTTCAGGCGAACTGTGCTCATTGGTTCTGTGGTGAGGTTCCTGTCATTCGGTACCAAATTGACCAGCCCTTCAAACTTCAATACTCTCTTGTGCAATTTATCGTGATGCATTCACAAAGGTTTTTGTTATCTTAAAAGGAAAACTCTGAAGACATCCATTCCGGACTAGGGTTGTGTTGAAAACTCTGTGTGGAAAATTGGAATCGCTGCTTTTGCCTTGACTTCTCTTATCATATGTTTCCTGCCTAATTGGAGATGTTGGGATTTCACCTCATTGAATCACAATGGTAGTAGCAATCACATGGCAGTAGCAATGGTAGCATCAATTATCTGTCGTTGCTCTCTCTGTGCGGAACTGATGGATGTTTGCATCTCCTGACTTACTCGATCAGGAGAGTGTATTCTTCGAGTGTGGCAGCACACATCTGCTCTTCAGCCCTGCAAATGTCCAATATGTCGCAGACCGATTACCCTTTTCATTCCCAGCGAGGTGGATCCACATGTCCAGACGGAAGAACCTCCTAACTCAGACATGATCATGAGTGACATTGCCAAGTACAACCGTATTTTTGGTGGTGGTGTCGTCAGTATATTTCAGGTGATTACTTCGTTTTGTTCCATTTGAACTCGAGTTTAGATTTCTTCCAACTTCTTAGACGAACGTGTTGTGTTAAATTGATATAGCTCGTGTGTTACAGTTACTCGTTAGTTAATGCTCGAATTCGTAATCCTTGCTACTCAGCTCGAGAAAATCCAGGATCTGTCATCAAATTTCCGTGCTTTGAAGTGCTTATGCTGCATTGATCCTGGGTCTGTGCCTACAGTTGATACATTTTGCTTCAGTTGTTATAGATGTGATTAGAGTTTGTGGTATTTTTACCGTCTTTTGTATTACTTCATAAAATACTTTTCAACATTTTTCTTCAGAGAGTACGAGATATGCCACTTCTTTTACGGAGACTTGTACGGGAGTTGATGGATCCGCAAAGGGCCATACATTTGATTCACAGGACTCCTATACTATTTTATGTAAGTATGGGTGCTCAGCTGCAATTCAAGAAAAATGAAGTTGTTTGTATTGTGTTGAAGCGTCGTAAATTTGCTGTGACCCTGTGTCGCAGGACAAACAGTACATGTGAAGTCTGCTTACAGTTTCCTACCACTCTATCGTTGTAGTTTAGGATGTATGTATAGTGGGATAATTTTGAAGGTCTTTATCGACGCCCTTTGTATGAGTTCAACACTACTTTGAAGGTTTTCGGCATCAAATTGTATGCAGTCTAATGGCTTTTTCATCTTTTTTTATTGTTGCAGTTGCTTTTTCTGGCTTTCTACGTCTTCTCTCCTCTCGATATCATTCCAGAAGGTAACCATTTATTGCATATTTGATATTTTCCTTTTTCAATGGCGGACTTCTGTTTTGTAGAATTGGTGAGCAGTACTATTTCAGCGCAAAGAAAGACCATAAGCGATGAGTTTATGATTTTTTCCTGTGGCTGGAAGTGAATATAGCTTGCACTATGCATATCTAGAGTTGTTTTTTCCGAGAGGAAGAGATGAAGCTGCATCTGTATGTTGATTGTTAGGATAGCTTGGGGATGTTTCTTCAAATATTCCATATCCATCCTTCTACGCAGTTGCTGATTCAGTGAATCTTGTCCTCATGCGAACTCAACTTTGTTGTAGTGAGGGAAGAACTCAGAAGAGGTAATTGGCTGGAGTTGGTTGGTGGTGAATAGCGAGTAACCTTTTGTGGAACAATCGATTGCTAAGGTGCATATTAACGATTGTTCTCTTGCGGAACAATCGAATGCTTGTACCTCAGAGTGCGTTCCTACATGGTCAGCCGCGGCTTCTTGGGACAAACTGTGACAACGCTACGTATTCACCTGTGTCATGTGTTTCCTCATATTGACATCTCTGTCTGTGTATTGGCTGGTGGCTGGCAGGAATTGTGGGGCTGGTGGGTTTGTTAGATGATCTGTTAGTGCTGGTCATTGTGCTCTTCTATCTGGCCATGCTGTACCGCTCCACTCTCCTTCTCCACCATGGGGGTCATGCACAATGAGGAAATTTGTATATATTGCTACCTGTTCTGACGATGGGTAGTTGAAAACCAGTTGAATGCTGCAAAGCAAGGTTTTGAAAAGTCCCCACCAGGAGAGGATTTCAAGTCACTTATTCGAGAGTGCTTTCGGTGGCGAGGAAATTCTTACCACACTTACCCACCAACCCTCACACCCTAAGATATCATCCTGCGCTTTCAGTCAAGGAAGTCGGTTACTACTGGCTGTTAACTGATTATGCTACAGCGGTTGGGCAGCTTCATTCAAACCTTCGGACTTATCGCACGGAGTGGACCTTGACTGTTTATTGGGATTCGCTAGCAGCGGCATTCTTTCCTGATTGGGCACGTTTGTGTGCTAGAGACTCGCTCCTGAAAGCTTTCTATACAAATTCATTCCAAGTTTGTCCAGGAAAGGGATGTAAGGCGCCACCCTTACTTGTAAATTCTTTCCCTTAGACTGGAATCAAGGCTTCACGGAATTCTTCAGTTTCAGAGAAAACTGAATATCTAGTCCGCACTTGGAACACTTTCATTAAGGAAAATTTACTTGTTCATATTGAGGAGTCTGCAAAGAGGTTCGTTCCTTTATGTTGTGCCGAATTGTAAATTTGTGGCTTGGCTTGGCTTGCCAGACGCGAAAGTTGTTATGAATGTGACGAATGAAGACAACAACAACTGAGATCTATCAAAGTCACGTTTTTTGCGTTCATCACGTTCATGCAATCTTGTGAACAGTTGCAACCGTTGTTATGAAATATTCGCAGTCCGCATGATGTGTCAGCGCGTGCATATCCTGACTACTAAACCACCGTTTCAACACTAATACGCCTGCTGTTGGATACTTTTTCGTATTAAGCTAGTGCCTTCAACTGAGTAGTATTCACAGGCCACTGGAAACAGCTGTCTGTAACTGAGAGTTCACAGATTTGGCGTTTGGAGAAAGCCTAGAGGTTGAGGATGTGTGAACGCAAGGCTCGGGGCTACGATGAGATTGCGGGTCGCTGTTTCACTTTGATATTGATTAGTTGTTAGTTGATAGTTAATACTTCTCAAGTCAAGTGTTTACTTCGTCCTGCAAGTAGCACAACATCTAGATGTTGTGTGTGATTGGAACTTTCGGAAGTTAAGTTCTGTTTACTCACCTCATGCCTGATGACGGAAAACTAGCGAGAAAACAGCCACGTTGATATTGGCAGCAGCTGCGCCTTTCGAATTCACTGGGCTGTCATGTGGCCAAATCACGTCATTCTGCCTGTATGTAAGAAAGTTTCGACAAAAATTCTGAAAGATGCCACTCGCGCTTCTCTCGCCTGCACCGACAAAAGCCTTGTGATTCTGGACCGAAGGATACGGTTCACTCCGTCCAGATTGCAACTTCCAGACAATTACATTAATTCCTCACAATTACATATGAAGAAACTTTCGAGATTAGTTTGGAGGTAATGGAGAAAACTCTTCAAAAAGAATGTTGCACATATTATAAGTACTAGGATATCATGAATTTTTTTTAAACAAATTTTCATGTACAATAATTTTGCACTTAAACATATAATACTTGATGATAATAGCCATAATCTTCGAAAACAACAAATTATGGCTATTATCATCATCTTAAGTATATCTGTCTTTTATTTGAAACTTTTTCTATGAAGTAGATAAATAGAACTTAGAGTATGTACATATTCATCAATTCAATTTATAACAGTGAGTACATCGATTTGAACATTCTTTTTACACATGGAGTAAAATAGGTAGCTTGCAAAGATGATTAGAAAAATATACTCACTAATTTTGTCTTCTAATTTTGCAACATAAAAAATAAAATATATGCAAAAGAATGTAATAAAAAAATTTGAATATCATTAAGAGTCAAATTTTTTGTAGATTACATGATGATATTAGGATTCATTCCAAAGCACTACGTGCGTACAGTCTCAATTATTTAATTCCTCGGAGTGGGAAGTAAGATGAAAAATATGATCAACTAATTTTTAATTCGACTATTTGTATTTCGTTAATATTTTTGTACAACTATACAACTCAGAAAATCAAAGACAGTAAAGAGGAAGACAAAAAATTTGATTGGACTATTTGAATTTTATGGAAAAAGGACAAATATTATCAAATTATTTGAACCTGAGTAACCTGCTATATGGTCTCCACACCCGTAAGTGGTGTTAATCTTAATTTATAGGCTGACGGTGTACACTTAAACTAGTGTGAGAGGTTAGAGTAAGGGGACAAAGTTAACGTGAATAAAAATTATTATTCACAGCAGCTAAGGTGAACAGCTTTACTTGTCAATTCTGGTGGCGGACCTTATGCGACTTGCTCCCAGTTCAGCCTTGTGTCCATTCGGTTAAGTTTTGAAAGTAGTTTAGTCATCGGATGTGCTTACAGTCGTGCCGGTTGGGTTGGGTGACGTAATCATAAGCAATTGTTGTCCACCTGACTCTTGTGCATTGCACGCTTCCATCTCATGGTGTGCAATTTTCAGTATAGTCGGAAGAAGATCGTCTACTCTTGATGACTCCATCAAGAGTAAGGTAATTCAATGAAAAGGTGAGAAAATCACGCATGGATTAGTCATTGAAAAGTTTGAGAGCTACATTGTGCATTCATTGCGTTCAAAAGTGGGAAAATGTTATAAAAGCCTTGGTTACAATACTTGCCTTCCAATAGTAAGAGAATGAGACTCCTTAAAATACCACCGCAACTTCTTCGGTTTTACCTGCAAATTTACAGTGTCCCATCCAATTTGTATGTTTAGAAAAATTTAATACCTGATTTATCAATATCAAAGTCTTTATGACAAGTTTTGTTACCCGACTGGTTATTCTAAATTGCATTTCAGGTTATCGTGTGGATACTTCAGCCTCTAATGGCCCGATGATGGCAGTTCCTCCCACACACAGTAGCAGGCAACCATCAGTCTACAATAATTCATAGGGAGCGGCTAGTTATGCTTCACTTAGGGTTAATTAACCCTGATTGGCTAGTTATGCTTCACTTAGGGTTAATTAGCCCTGATTGGTAGCTGCAGGGTTCGTGAGAAACAACTATTTCTAAAATAGATAGTAGGGTGAGGGCTAATTAGTTTAAGTGAGGAAAAACTAGCACTTCCCATTTGATAATCCCATGATGGCCCAATAGTTCAGTCCCCAGCCGATATCTATCAGGTTACAAGAACTCGTACTAGAACATGAGGCAGGTTCCATCCGGTAGAATGAATAGTGTTGGGTCCTAACCAGTGTTTTGCTTTCGGCAAGATCCCGGCCATTTCTCATCCCTTTACAAAATCCACAGAAACTATCCAGATCCTATTCCATCCACTTGATTACAAGCTGCTTTCAAACATGAGCACAGCTACCTCGCACCAGTGATTTCACGATAAATGTCACACGGATACTTACAATGTAAGTTAACAACACATACAATGAAGTGTACAAGCTACAACTTTATTCATCCATGACAGAAAAGTGGAAGGGATCTTCGATAAGGACCTGACATTTACAAACAAACTGAAAGCAACTGCTCGCAATGATATCTTGTGAATACAACTTGCAAGGAAAACTATACATGCTCAATTCCGACTTGCGTCGTTGAGTCTATTTATTGTTGAAAACTACTCTGTTACTCAAAAACAACCTACACTTTCTTTATAACCTTATAAAGATCTCAGATGTTCCGCATATATATTCCAAAGGAGATTGGTCATATGCATGCGCTCATTTGCTATGCGAATAATATAAAATGACAAGCCCTTGGACAAGTGAACTCCATACGGTGTGCATCATACATAATCTGAACTCGCAGAAACGTGACGAAGTCCATCCAGAAATTGATGACGAAGTTCATTGTCACAACGAAAAGCAAGCCTGGGACAAGGGAAAATACGAGGAACGGACAACATATCAAGATTTGAAGAAATTTGTCCAGCATAAAGTAAACATGCACGCAGTTACTAACCAGGCAACTCAGCTTCAGGAAAGTATTTGCTGACGAGAATATTTATGCTGACAGATGTAAAGTGCTGACAGGGAAGAGATCTTCTTTGGAAAATCTGTTGATTCTTGACCATTCCATTAGCTTTACATAGAACACAGCCACTACATTCAGCATCTGCGGACAAATGATACAAATTGATACAACGGAACCGTGTCCCGAATTTACTTAACGGACGCCCGCAATCTATCATGCTGCCTGGAGTGATCGATGAAGAACTGAATAGCATGACTAAGTCCACCTTCAGATGTGAAATTACACCCTATATACACTTGTAAAGTAGCCGCTCTCCAAAGTGTCCTTCAAAGTCTGCACAATCCACTGTACATTATACTCTCCCATCCAATTCTCCACTAACCTATCACAATCCTCTTACCTAGCACTCCCAGGACATCCAATCTGTTTGATGCGTGATTATTCGTCGTATGCAGAATGGTGTACTCCGACATTGAACACTAAAAATGGCCCCGACCCTGACCGGCCAAAGCCATGAAAGCAAGCTTGAATGCAAGCCGTGACCCCAATATCGAATAATAAGGGCTTCTGAGGGAGCTAGTACTAAACACTAAATGTAAGAGTCCAGATACGTGTTGGTGCGGCAACGATTATACTCCAATAAGCTGCCATATGTGCGGTCTGTAACTCCTACAAAGAGGGCCTCAGTATCTGGACTGAAAGAGATTCCGGCCACTTCACCAAAAATATCTATCTCTTGTGATTGGTTGTAATCTTGCTTTGTGTCAAAAATGTGCACAAAGTCCGCAGGCTCAGCCATTGCCATGAATCTTCCATCAGAAGTGAAACGAATTGATCGAATGGCGCCTATACGACCCTTCAATACGGCCACTGATTTATTGAGCATCCTGGCATCCCACAGACGACAGGTTGTATCCTGGTTGCCTGTTGCAAAGGTATGCCCATTTGGGTGCCATGCTGAGGCGAATGAAAAATCTAAATGGCCAACCAATTTTCCGATAGTCTGTCAAAAGAGAAGGTTGAGAAAGTTAGAGATATACTATTCCAAGTCCGACCATAAATTGAACCATTGAGCAGAACAACCGAACATCGTGTATATTTCTCGATTAATTCCATGACCTTGATAGGCCTTCAATAGTCGGAGAATTCATTTCTAAAGCTGAAAAGCAAAGACAAATCAAATAACTCGCGTGGTAATATTACCTTCCCGCTTTGTGTGTCAGCGAGTATACCATCGGCGTTATCTCCTACAACAATAACCTCTTTGCTGTCTGGGCTCACAGAAGTATGCTGCAAAAAAGAATAAGGCAGATTAGCTTGGTAAGCAGCTCGATATATTCGTCAGCGCTGAAGGTGACTTGTATTATTTGCCCGTATGGTCAAAGCATGGCTGAAATTCATACCAGCATAAGAGACAGTTCATAAAGAAAAGAAGATACGGACGACATGGAATGAAAGAGCGAAAAAAAGAAGATTACAGTGACCACTCACAACTTTACTTACATTAACTGGCCAAGGGAACATGAACTTCGAAAGAACGGAGAAGCTCTCACAATCAAACACTCGTACAACTGAGTCATTGTTCGAGCTCATAAGCCGAGTGACACCACTGCAGAAAGAAGCCACAATGAGTCAAACAAATCCACCTTGTTACCGAACTTGCATGTTTCAGGACATAGTCGTGCGTGCTAAGCTTGTGAGTGACCGAAAAGACGAATCGTTTTGAAAGCAGCAAATATAATCAACTTCCGTAAATCCGAAGTGTAAAAGAATACAAGGTAGTTACACGTGCTAGAAACAGTTGAACCCAATCCCTGCAGGTTACACATGGCCGTCCCACAACAGTTTGCTCACACTTTGGGTTCCAGACTAGGCTAAAAAGTAAAGAGTGTTTTCGAAGTCGTCCTACCAAGCTTGTTCACATCCTCGCGTTAAATACACGCCTGAATGCTAGTGCTCTAATAAGATTGTTCAGTGCTCAATAGGCTCCCCGATGTTTGACTTGAACAAAACAACACGGCATGCACATCTACTATTGACATGATCCGCACGGAGAACAGCCTTGATCTTTCAGGGAACGTACCTAGCATTATCATATATTTCGATAGCGTTGGTGATGGCATTTTCGTCATGAGTTATTTTAGCACAGTACGAAACTCCAGGACGATCCAAATACTGCGGCAACATTTGTATCAATATTAAATTATGGAACCGGAATTTTCCTAGTTTATAAAATTTTCAAGTATTATTCACACAAAAAAGCTGGCATACCCTAAAGTTCACACCAAAAGCTTTCACATTGAAAGTAGAAATCAAGAAGATTTGTTCCAAAAATCTGCTCCCCTCGGCAATATTGAATGTCTACGTATTAGAGTCTAAGTCTACGTATTAGAGTGGTGCTAGAATTGCTGCAAAATCCAATGGCTCCAACTCATATCCAAACAAGTGAGATTACCTTGCACACCATCTCTCCCTGATACCCTCCAGCTACGAGGAGATTGTCTTTAACACACATAGTGCTGATTTGAACACGTCCTAAGGGCGAATAAGCCCATGGATTTCTTTGAGCCTGCACAAACATTTACAGGAACAAAACTTTCATCACATTTGCTGAACCGTTACGACCAGCAAAATGTCGTGATAATCATAGTGCATGCCATAACATCCACATTGAGCGAACCAAACTGAAACGAAAAAATAAGTTCGGAATATACCTCTGACACGGGCATTACCGGACCATGGACATTAAGCACCTCCGTGCCCCTTCGAGTCATAGGAGACCAATGCGTGACAGTGAAGGAGTGCATCAAGTAAACGTCATGCTTCGACGTTGCCCAGACCAAGTTCCTAAGCTGTATTCAGTGGCGAATCAAAACACAAGAGAAGTATCAGTTTCACCTTTTTGCTGCAAAAAACAACCGTGAATACAGTGTTCGGGTTGATAACATTGTAAGAAAAACCCTCTTGACGTTTTAGTAGAACGTCAAGTTTCTGAAAACGAAATAACCGATCTTTAATAGCCACGCCACCATCGATCTGGAATCCATACTGCACATGCTACCCGCCAAACGGCTGAGAACTTATTGCAGTGAGTTCTTCTAGAGCATATTGGCACGTCGCACCCAACTGGCCCGACCATTGACGGCTCTACGTTTTATTTGGAACACTTCATCCTCCTGATTCCCGGTCTTCTACTTCTCCTTCAACTCTCCCTTGCACATACCCGGTCAAAGCCCTCGGTATATGCCCGTCGAGCTATGGCAGGCACTTAATAAGATGTACAGTAACATCGAGCAAATTCGAATACGAAAGGAAGCAGTTCGTAGAGAATGACTGCGTTAATACAGTACCTGGAAATGGACATAAGTTGACTTGACAGATCTTGTGTTGTAACGAAACTGGTAAAACTTTCCTTCTGTCGACGGTGATTTACACTCCTGCTTCAAGTACACTCAACTCCATAGTCAGGGTTACCATCAGAAGTCTCTAGACTCGTAGGTGCTGACACTTTACGCAATGACTGTAAATAAATGCTTCAACAGAACAAAAAGGCGGCCTTCAAGAGCAAGATTTCAAAGAGTTTCAAACTGACCCCCTTACTTTATCCAGGCCTTCATGCGATTGATTCAAATTCTCATAATTTTTATACAGTTCCAGCCTTTGTATCCGGTATTTTTCCCTCGTGAACTGCAATCTGCTCCATGGTATTCCCTGAATATCTTTACCACGCCTAGCTTCAGCTGCAGTTGTGTCTGACGCATTTTTCAGCTGAAAAAATGGGTTACGTACGAACAGGTCAATAATTTATTACAAATGGACACTGGCTTACGTGGAGCCTTCAACATGTGGACGACGGATTTATTTTGGCTATTCGAGAAATACATATCAACGCATAAACGGTGTGTGCAGAGATTTCAAAGCGATTTGACACCCATGCAAAATACATAACTCTTCAGATCAAGGACTTAACAGACATCTAACCCTTCATGCTCTTCACTTTCGATCCGACAATATTCCAATACTCATATGCATACTAGATCAACACAAACCCTCTCCAAACATAGCTGACGATGACAAGCAAAATCAAGAAACGAACTGTGTAAACCGTTCCACACCTCATCATCACTGTCAGGATCAGACTCAAGTGACACTCGCTCCCGAGCAGCCTGGAGTTCATCATCATCGTCGTCGAAGTCAACAGGATCATAATCTTCGACCATGTAGTCGTAAACATCATGGTCATATTGAGCCATTGTGGAGACCCAAGTGCGAGGGGCCCTGACTTCTGTCGTGTATGAGGCTCCCCTGCTCTATAAAAAAGAACAACATTTTGATCAGTAGACACATAAAAGAGAGGTATATCAAGATAAGACAGTTTCTAACAAAGAGAACCTACTGCATCAATACTGAAGGGTTCGATCCGCCACCTCTTTCCGTCAAGTGAAACGCTTTGACCCTTTGGATAATCAATTGATAATATTTCGAGGAAAAAAAATTACTGGAATACTTCCAAGCTCTCCCGGTTAGTGTTTAGCAGAATACAAAGTACAGTAATAAGGCTTTCGAAACGACCACAGCAGAAACCCTCCAGTTCCAATATATATCTAGTTAACAAATGCTTATTAGTCCGTTTAGGACCAAGCACAAAGACGAAGGTTGAATTCCCAAAAATAAGTACACATTTTGTTGGTATTACTTCCAAATCCCTCTCTTGTATACATATATACTGACTAGTTACGGGAGCAGAAGTTTGGAACGCTTGGAGCAGGAAAAACCTTTGCAGCTAAATTATGCATAAGGATCCTTCATCAGAGATGTTTTGAGACTTTCAAAGGTGATCCTTAATGTTAAGCTATAGTTGGGTGTCCATAAAACTCAGCACTTTTTCATTGGTGAGCAGTTTCACACCACACTTCGCTTGCCATTCCTAGCGACTGAAATCTGAGGAATTGACAAAAGACGTCGTAGAGACGTGAAATCCAGACAACTAGTTACAGCATGTACCACCTCATATTATCAAGATGTTACGGAGCAAAAACCGATAATTTCTACCTAAGGCTGTATTGAGGTTGCAATACTTCTCAGAAGGTTTACAAATATTCTCGACTGCTCTTTGACAACGATGACCTAGCTAATTAACTTCGTCTCCTTCATAAGACCAGCACAAGATAACCAATACATCAATCCGATCACACCTTCAAAGAAGGTGTGATCGGATTTTACCAAACAGAAGAGCACAATCATACTACACCCACCAATAAGAACAGCACGATTAGATTCCTCCCACAAACCACTAATTCTTATACAAGACTCCTCGTAAATAATTAGGAATCACCATAGCTCTTTACCAAATGTTCTCTTGTGAACAATATCTTTTATCGATTCTCAGTTGTTGAATAAGTCCCATAGACAGATTGTACAAACTGCCTATACGAATTATTCAACCCACAAATTACTTTGAGGTGGCGATGCTTTGGTGTTGACCTTCCGACTGAGTGCACAAGAGAAGAATCGTTGCAGGGGTCTTGTTATTAATTCACGCAGTTATGGTTTTCTCGATATCCCCAATGACTCTCTCATGATATGGATAATGGACTGCTAATTCTCCAAAAGAGTTGATACGAGGGCTAGATTTTCTACAAAATGAAGGCTCAACAGTATGAAATATTTCAACCGGCTCCGAACACAAGCCTATGTAAATGAGGATAATGGATTGCGCAACTTGAACTAAATGATCAAGGAGCGAGTATAAGCCCATGACCAACGAAGTTCACTAACTTCACATCTTCGTATATTATGAAAGGCATGGGCCTCTCATAACATGCCTTTCAATGTTATGGGCTTCCCATAACATTGCCATGAACTGACCATCGAGCTTCCAGGAAAGCAAGTACTCTCGAATCGGAGTCCACTGAAGACTCAATTGGTAGACTACTTTCCCTACACGGGAGGATGAAATCACTAGCACAGATCCAGAGTTAAAACAGGAGTTAAAGGTGTTCAAATTTTCTTGATCTCATTGATGGCAGTTGAAAATTGAGAGAGTCAGAGTTGAAACAATCAATTTCAGGTACTGTAACGAATTAGTAACAAGAACCTTCAAGTAAAATCTCAAATCTTAGATCCAAATGCATTTCTCAAACCTAAAAGGAATCAGGTGAATGGTAGAAGATTAGTTGCGTCAAATCCATGATAATCTTAAGACCTGTAACCATTGGAGGCACGTCTGGAGCCCTTGTTTGGCTAATTCCACTCATCTGTACCCTACCAGGGCAATTGTGACCAAAGCACACGATGCGGGATAAAAAACAGAGTCTACAAGTGCAGAAGCCTTGAGCATGCTCATGCTTCCAAGCATCCATCTTCGACACACAACGGATTAGAACTCAAATGCTTCATCTAGATTGTTAGCTCGGGTCCAACCCATCTACAAAGATTTCGTTGATTACGCATCAATCTTCGACTTCCAATGGGTGGGAAATCCCGTTGACTTCTGTCTCCCGGAGTAGAATGTCATGCTCAATCACTAGTCTCCACCTACATGCAACTTCTTATCTTTCGTCCTGACAAGGAACCCAGCTTCCCAGATTCCATATAAAATGTCCGCGTTTTCCCAACCTAGCCTGAGAAAGGAAGCACGAGAAGGGCAACGGAGCCTGCAAGCCCTAAACATCTATGGCACACTGCTGGAACCAGAGGCGAAGAAGCGTTGACCTACCTTTTAATTGGCTTGCCTCTTGAACTCCCAAGTAGACAACATCAAAAGCTTGCGTCAATCCGAATTCGGGGTAGGAGGACGCTCAGTAATCATGCCAACAAGACGCCAGGCTTAATTCCCATCAGAACGTGGACGCTATCGACCAGCACCGTCAACAGGAGAGAAGGAAGTGCGGGCGGTATCGGGTTAAGGGCAGTAAAGCAGAATTGAGGATGAGATTCGACTGTCCGGTGAGAAGCATGGATACTGAATCTATGTCCCGACAGACACCAACACTGCGGAAACGCCGATGCGCGAGAACGAAACCCCGATGATGCTACACATGGAGGGAAGGCACAGAAAAGCGCAAACAGCAACTCAACTCAGCGCGTGCCAGCCACGCCCCCTCTCCCGTCCTGCCAGCCTGCGTGCCTGCGTGCGTGCCTGCCTGCCTCTCCCAGGACCGACTAACTACCACAACAGCAGCGAACACCTTGGAGCGAAGGAAGCAGCAAACCCAAGAGGCCCCTCCCCCCACCAGCAGCAGCAGCAGAATTCACCGCCCGTTCCGCAAACAACAAAAACACGACCGCGCGAGAGAAGACGAAAAGAGAACGAAAACCTCCTGCTTCCGCACGCAATTACGAATCCCGATCAATTGACCAGCAAAACTCTCGTCGGCTCTCGTCGGCCACTTTTCTGCCCTGCGCCGTATTCAATGACCCTCAAAGACGACAAAGAAAAAAAGTTCTCTCGCTCTCGAGATATGACTCTTGGATCAGATCAAAAGGTAGCGTGCGGGCGTGTGTCTGATGACACCTTCGACACCTTGGATTAACACCGAGCGCGATCAATGCTTCTTCCTCCTCTCGCTCGCTCTCTCTCCGTGCCTTCCTCTTCCTCTTCCTCGGCCTCTGCCTCTGCTCGGCTTTCAGTTTCCTGTCCAAGCATGAGCACATGCGTCCATCGCCATCGCCATTTCCATCTCCATCTCCATCTCCATGTCCAGCAGCCCCCTTCTGATTAGCCGACGACGACGCCTCTCTCGCCCAAAAGAGTCGCACGCAAGCGAGCGCACCGGCACATATGAGCCTTCCAGCTCCTTCTGCCGCACCAGCAGCCCATGGATGGATGCATGGATGGATGGCGATGGATGGATGCCTCTCTGTCGCTCTTGTCGTCCTCGTTGTGCCGTGTTTGCTTTAGGCCCGCCCGCCTCTCGCTCGGCACATGGCACCGCCTTCCCTTCCCTTCCCTTGCTCCGTCACTCTTAGTTAGCGACCTCCCTCCCTCCCGCCATACTTAGCAGGCCTCCTGACCCTGAGTCGGACCTGTGTTCGAGCCCATCACCCTGGTGGAGGGTTTAGTTCTGGCCCCAACCGGAACACATGAATGCTGCTGCTGCTGCGAGGAGCACCTCTACTCTCATCTTCGACCGAAATCCGCAGTTCCAGCCCTCCCTCCCCCAACGAAGGAAACTATTATTCATCGGCATATAAATAAAATCAAAACATTGTTTTTCATCGTTACAGAAATTCAACCCTTATGTATCATTTAATTTGCGTCTCGATGAATCTACTACTGAACATTATTCTACCGAATGAAGGAAGAAATAATTGAATTATCTGCTCTCTCTCACACGCACACATATACGAACAAGTTGTGTGATAAAATACTCGAGCGCTGGAAGAGTTATAAATTATAACTATTATAACTTATAATAGTTCAGGGTCTGCGCTAATTTCCGACAACTGCCTGCCGTGAGTTCGATATCCTCGCAATCCACCAGCTGTGGCCTGAATCATAATCGTCGGACAATGTGTCCGATCCCTCCCACGGGAAGAAATGTAACCTGTCTGTCTATCTTGGCCTCATGGTGGAAGTTAGTGTTTTCTCCCGACTTCTTCCAAACTTCCAAACTTCCAAACTTCCAAACTATGAGGACATTGTGTTCCGCATGATTCGGTGTTTTATTTTTTCCCATCCCCGTTCACCCCATCTCCGCAAGATTTGCTCCCTACCACACGACCTGGACGACCTGGACGCAGGGCATAGGCGACAGACAGCCTTCACAAGCATTGCCCATTTGGAGATATTATCTTTGGACCTGAGGTTCCCAGTCCAGAGCTTTCTCACTAATCTAGCTTTGCTAGCTGCTTCCATCTCGCTTTATTTTGCCTTTATGAACAAGATAAGGGACTAACTGGCCATGGCACAGTTCCACCGCGGCGATGGATTCCTCTCGGACCACTCTCAACCTTCCAGGAGATTGAGATAAAGAATTAGGGAGGGGCTGGTTATCCCTCACTTAGGGCTAATTAGCCCTAATTAGAATTATTGTTGTGTTGTCCCGTGTTCATTTTCAGAAGGTTTGGATGTATATTTACTGACACCTGCCTCTCCGAATGTAATACACGTAATTTCGCTGGACAACAGAAGCCAAAATGTCTTGCTCTTCCTTCTTCCATGGACAGTGGGAGGGAGGTTGAGATCGAGTCACTCTCGGTCCATGGTTGGTCACGGAAATCTGCACGCACCATTGATATTTGCCAGTCGGCCATACTCAGAGTTTTGTTGCGTCTGTACTCTTGATGTCAGAGCACAAGCATCCAGCGGATGGATGTGTGACTACGGCCACCATCTTCAGTCGCTATCGAATTCTTTCTTGCAGGACTTTAATTTGGCATTCACATCTGGACAGATGAGCATGCGGGTCGTGTGCTCATCAAGCCATCATCAGTAGACGGGAAGAACGAGGTTTGCGCCGAGATAACACCAACCTTGTTTGCGACGAATAATAATAATAATAATAATAAGTAGAGGTAGTACTCAGTCAATTACACACATATCCTACGAAAGAGTTACATTTCTTAAAAAGGGGCCCAAAAGTTCGTACATATGTTATGGATACATATGTTAAAATCTAGAGCTAATTTGGCTCCTTGATTGGGCTCATAGTTTTCAAAAAGACCCCTTCTTTGATTTCTGATGTTGTGCGGGGATTTTTTTTAAGGGGGTGAAGAACATTATTTTGTTAAGTCTCAAGTTCGTATCAATGTTGCCTTCCGGGCTCTATGACTTTAATGATTCGTATTGGCTAGATTGTGTGCAAGGTGGACATCCTAAGTCATATCTTCATCCTTGTCACAGTTACTTGTTGGTCTTCAAAGAAACATTTTACATTTGTCATCAACAGATACACAAAACAAATGTTATCACGTGTAGTTCCTTTAGCATCTTTACGTTGATTCATTCTTCTCGGATTCCACTGGTCGAATTTTATATCAAGATGCTTTCCATATTTCTCCTATGAACGTGTTGATCATTTATTATTTTGAATTCAAAACTCAAAACATGTATTTTCAAGCACAAAAATTTAAAAAGGTAGTAATATATATATATTGAAAAATTGAGCTTGAATTTTTTTTCTGAAATTGTATTCCATACCTAGTTTTTTGGACATGATCATCTACTAAAATTCGATTATCTCTATAATTGTTATCTCAAAACTTAGCAAATATGATTATTACAACTGAATGTTAAATTTGAGCAGACATTAGTACATGATATTCAAGAACATTTATTTCATTTTATATTTTCTTCCAAACTATTTGGTCTAGAGGTGATGGATCGACATTTCATCATGCTCTACCTTCATCAACTATTGGATCCTCCATTTACTAAGTAATATGCTCATCTATGCTCTTGCTCAAGCAAATATTGAGGCTAGTGGTACCACCGGATTTTCCAATCTGGATCAGCAACTTTTTCTTCTTCATAGTGATACATTTATTTAAATATCGTGTATAGGTTAGTCTTAACCTCTACACGTCCACTATGTTTATGTCAGATCCACAGACTATTCATTAGAGACACGGCGGTTATCATCATGTTGACTAAGCTGTCACTGGAAGAAAAATACCCAATCTATCCAATCAGACTGGTATGCACAGGGGTCAACTCTTTGTTCTTGTTGTAGTATTACGAAACTTTGGACTCATACATTGATGTTTGAGGGAGAGACGAACAAAAGCATCGTGGACTTCACTAGATGACAAATGATGCAATCTCTCTAGATTGATTTACAGTTTATGTTTGGCTTATGTTGTTTGTAGATTAAATCATAATATCTTAGTCATATCTGGAATATTAGAATGGGCCATATTTTTCATAATGATGCTAAGAGTGCATAACACCGTGTTGCCGTTTTGTTTCAAATATGTGCAACATGCATAAGCATTCTCATTATTTCGTATTTTTTCCCTTGCAACACACTTGAATTTAATCAAGATTACCATGAACAGATAAATTTACACAAATCAACAATCTTGTAACCTAACATGTAATGATGTTCACTGCATTAAGGCTTACTCTTGCTACTTCTTCAGGTCTAAAACACACATCATTAAAAGTACAAATTGCAAATCAGTAAGGTAACCAGGATGAATTGTATCCTTCAGGTGCTCAAGCAATCTTGTGATTCATCCATGAGTATAACCTGATGAATTCTAGATATTCACATGAGACATCTTGATTTTCACAATATGCTTCCACACTGACAATGTTAATATCATTAATGTCTGCTCATAGGAATGTATACATTATCCAACCGAGTAGCATTTTTTAGCAGCTTGCCACCTGGATCAATTAAAACATCCTTGTTCTTCACATTTAGTGACTTACATCACATCTTGCTCAAAAGGCTACACCGATGAGCTTACTTTACAGAAGTGGAGTTGAAAGGTTTTTCTTCATACTTTCTGCGAAGAACCAGGACGTCATAGAGAGAACGCGCCGGAAAATTAATACCAGCGCACTCAGGCTTTATTTGTGATGATCAGTAAAATCTCCACTGCACAACCGGCACGCCCGACTCAGTTGTGAGCTGTAATCAAAAATAAAATATTCATCCTGAGAGATTCCTCAACCCTACTTTAAACAGTTGCTCGATCCAACTGATTACGTGTAATAGTGCTTGAGGGATACTTCAACTCGCCCGGTATCATGGTTGCCCGGCTGAGATTTCGAGCATCAATCTGAGGACAAAAACTGGAAGGACTTCTGGTGGGATCATGGGCCCTTATGGGCCCCGCTTGCTTCGACCGCAGGATGAGGACATGACAGTATCAGCGTACTAAACAGAAGGCTGAGGCAATAACTTACGGGCGAAAAAGTACAAAAAGGTCCTCAGAAACACAAAGAGTGCTTCCAGGAGTTACACTGCAGGCCACAAATTTAAGTTAGAGAAAGGGACGTGAGAGACAAAAAGAGAGCGAGAAAGGTGGCTCGAATGGTTGACGCTCTGCTTCGTGACAGTCATGGGTGGCTTCGTGACGGTAGTTATCCCCACACTTTAGTGATTTAGGTCTCCATTCGCTCCGGAGTCAAAGATCCTATCAAGTTGTGTTCCCAATTAAAGAAGATAAGATGGTGGTGCACATTTAATTGTCCGATTTTCCTGTTTTACGTGACGGGCTATCACCTGCACCTTTGCCTTTGATATGCATTCCGCTTGTGGTAAATATTTTCTTTCAAAATCAAGCGTTTGTTTGTCATTGAGTGAACACAAACTACTGATTTGTGCTTACTCGTAGGCACAAATCATTCGTTTGTCCTTGCTCATAACAACCACCGGCGCGTGTGAACACATACGTCCGCGGGTGATCTACTCGAAAATGTTTTAAGTACTACCGGGTTGATGGTGGAAAGTGGTGCAGGTGATGCAGGGAACTTCTATACAACTCTTTCTGATTCAATTGGCTGTAAGTCTTGACGGAATCCATCATTCCCGTTTACCTGTCCATGTACATGGAGAATGATCTGGATAAGAGCTGCAGAAGTAGATCGTCTGTGTCGACTTGGCTTACACACGGGTAACAATAACAACAGCCTATTTACATCGAGTCTGATAAGATGGAGGTGATACATAAGCGAACATATTCTACCCAAGCCATTTTCGAGAAAAGACCCTGCGAGGACTTCAGCGTTCCCGGTGTCCCTCTTACTCAGCTTCCGACTTCTTCGCCTCTTCTAAGTGGGAATTTCTTGCTACTTGCTACACGTGTTCAGTCATCCAGAAAAGACCCTGCAAGCGACTTCAGCATTCCCGATGTCCCTCTTACCCAGCTTCCGACTTCTTCGCCTCTTCCAAGTGGCAATTTCTTGCTACTTGCTACACGTGTTCAGTCATCCAGGAAAGACCCTGCAAGGAACTTCAGCGTTCCCGGTGTCCTCTTACGCAGCTTCCGACGTCTTCGCCTCTTCCAAGTAGCAATTTCTTTGCTACTTGCTACACGTGTTCAGTCACGTCGAGACATCATGTTCGAAATCAGTGAATAGCTTATGCAAAACCGTCCACACACCACTGTATAATCACTTCTTTGGAATTTCCTGACTACCTAGGCCCCTCAATACAGTGTTAAGATTTGGTGCATCAGTCAGTACGTTAACGAATTAAAACATTTTCATTCATAGACAATCTAAGATTTGCCGAGCTACCCTCTCGACAACGCCGGGCTCTCCCAGAACTACGCGCAGCTGCTCATAGCCTTGAAGCACTCTACTCCGCTCTTGCGTGTCCATGCCTGGCAGCAACTTTAACGTTGCCTGCATAATGTTCTCTGCGTCGGCTGCCTCTTGGATATATTCGGGTACAACCTGCACCTTCCGAAAGTCATCCACGGCTAGAAATAACATGAACAGAAATAACGTCTTTGGATTTGCTATTACAAAGAATACAGCAGTATAAAAGTAAACATCACAGATGTGATTCGCCTGTCATTCATACAACTCTGTGTAGGTATCGTACATACTGCCTATGGAGATGCCGTGACCAGTAGATTGCGCGAGGTACAGCCATCGTGATCAAGCAAGGATGTCAATAGACTGACAACTCTTGCTTGAAGCCAACGTACTGATGGTTCTCTAAACATCATTGCAAGATTTCCTTGAAACTTTGGGTCAAACTTTCTTGCATTTCCAACCGTACCTGGGAATCGAGAATGAGGTTGACGAGTGAAATGTTCTTCACAGAAAATCCGAAGAGTTTCCGGGCGATCCAAGCTGTCAAGTTATCAATTTTGTATACCACGACTTGAGGCACCTGAGACAGAACAGAGGAACGAGCAATTACTTCTTGCTTAAAACAAATCACAATTTACGACATTACACCGGCTACGGAGGTCTGCATCACACGAAAAGATGTTATGACAGACGCAGATAGACAGGGTGATGAAAAGCTCCTGAAGATACGGCTGCGGTCGTCAATTTGTGGCACCAGATGCATCAGACAGAGACTTAGGCAGGTTGATAACTGCAGTTTACGGCATGTCAAAAATATCTCTAAAACTTTTTGATTTGAGCCGGAAAGAGGAATAAAAGTCACAAACCAATATTTAATTGCTGATGCATTCTGCCAAACATCTCTTGCTATAAATAATAGAAGCTTACCTTGTAAAGTGCCATCTCTAGGTTCGTACTTCCGGATTTTGTGATTGCAACATCAGCGGCAGCTAAGACTTCATGCGGATCACCCTGCATGTAGAAATACAAGAAAAGACTCGAGGTTAGACTCTAAAAATTTTAGAACACCTTTTAAACAGAACGCCTAGTTTAGAGGGTTAAAACTTTGACATGAAACGGAACCAAGACATGACAGGAAACCAGAACAAGCATCTGAACGCCAACCAGTCAACGAGAGTTTTCAAGTAGTCCACGCCTCTCTGTAATGATACTTACATTGAAAATAATAGAGTTCTGAAAAAAGGAATTATCTTCACATTCTTTCTCAATGACATGCCTTTGATCTCTGAGTACCGCGGGTATAATGAAATGAACACCATGAGGTCCACCTCTGCAGCAGGACAAGAAGAAGTTATATCCATATCATGATAGCAAGTTGATCACAAAAACTCGTTACTGTATGGTTGGAGTGTAATCTCCAAAGCCCCAACTGGCGGCCTCTCTACATGAATTCTGATAAGGCAATATACAAGCCCTTCTTATTTTAAAAGATTTCCAGCCGAAGACAATCACGTTAGAAACAATGTCCAGGATAAGCCTGAAACTAACATTTAAAACCAATGCAAACTGAAGGACAGTTAGCCTTTGAACTCAAGGATCCAAACCTGATCTCTACAAGTGCTTTGAGAAGCTTGCCAGCTGCAGATGCTATGGTTGGCCAAACATGCCTTAATTCTTGAGATCGGGACGCGGGTACAAGAGCAATGACTATGTCGTCGGTATTCACACCAAGCCTTTGTCTTGCCTACACAAAATTAGCAACTTAAGGTGTTAGGATTCATAAGGCATCATTGAGTAAGTTGACCCATCTGTAAGTTGGCGATTGATTACTCATCCACTACGGAGAAGTAACTCGTGTGTACTGCTGTAAACAATAGACACGGAAGAAACGGAAGCAGAAATCGTTTCTTTATGGGGTTATCGTCTGCAGCGCAGAGCTTGGGACTTCATCGGAGTGGTCCGATGAAGTCCGAAAATCTTCTACAATGGCATCGCACTATGCTTACCATCTACAGTAAAAACTGCTTACTTTGAATGCTGTAGTCTATCCATGTTAAGGTGAGAGGTACATGATGTACGGCAGGGTATTAACATGCACTGACCCGTCAATCCATATTAAACTGGAAAACGAGACTCTTCACTTCAACTCCATGCAGTAACGTAACAGAATATATGACTCTTGGTTAGCTGACAGATAAGAAATCAGGGGAAACGGAAGAATGGAGACTTTTGACCTACCTCATTCCTATTGATACCTTTTACAGTATCAATAAGAGGATGACCAACTAACTTGACGTTGGCTCCAGCCCTAGCGTAGTATTCAGCCTATAAAATACAATGAAGGCTAGTTAAGGCCCTACCAATTGTCTGTTATGTGGAGTAGGAGTGCACCACATAGTACGTGCAATTATGAGTAGAAAAATGACACCTACAACGTTCGGTTCATAGAAATGTGGAGGCGTGTGTTGGAGAATACATACTTCCCCCGGGTACACCGCCAGGATAATGTCACTGATGGATACAATACTTTTAGTTCGGGAAGTGTTCCAAAGCCATTCATTAGGTGGAATGTAGTAAATAATTTTGCAACCTGTCGAAGTACATAAATGATATTATCACAAACGAGTTGCAATGCGGGAAGTATTACATAGCCAGATAAAGATAAGGATATAAACTACAGCGGTACAGAGATGTTAATACATGATGGACTTACTGGTTAACACAGACTTTAAGATGCTCTGACGCTCCGTGCATTAACATTGCACGTGAGACCACGGACCGCATTGCAGTGTGAACGTTATATAATTCTCACAGATGAGTTGTACATTTGATTATTGACAACAAAGCATACAAACAAAGTTCTGAAACTCGCCTGATGAAAAGATATATAATGACAAAAAATCTTTCGATTGCAATGCTCTCTAATGTACCTTTACAGGTACACTTCGAACCAATGACCGGTAAATAAAACTGAGAACAAAGAAATGATAACAAGGATACAGCAGATATCTTCGAAATAGAGGTATCCAAAAGTTTCAGAAACTTGCGAGAGGTGCTCACCAAACTTTTGCTTCACGTACTGGCCGAAAGGAATGTTAACACCTGGATAATCTATAAGAACCTGTAAAATACATGAAACGTCCTCAATTTATAACCTCTCAATTGTTTCCCTTTCATATGAAGAGACTAGCATCTTCGAACCATCTTTCCGTTAAGATATGATGAATCATATCTCTGAAACATACAAGGATTCACTGGAATCTGCTCAAAGAAAACGAGTCCATCACGTAAGGATCCGTCTCAGAGGATTCCAACAACTTGTCACAGGAATCATATCCAGACAGCAGAGCTGGTTGACTACTTCTCTTCTAAGCTGATTGATTAGCCAATTCTGTCCAGAATCAAAAATTGGATTATTTCTTGTGCTCTCTTACCAAAACATGTGGTGGATGATCATCCAAAAACCTTCGCACTGTGATTTGGAGAAGAAGGGAGGGTACTATCAGTGGCAAAGCCTCCAGAAGGCCAATAGAACTTAGTCCCGTGTTGTCACCTACATTTGTCACAAACAATTTCGTTCGGATTAAAACTGGATCTACGTACCAAAAACATGAGGCTTGTCCCGCACGCTTATCTCGCAACGAAGGAGGCGGTAAAAACACTCTACAAAAGAAATGTTCGCCAAAAATCAGTGAAAGAGCCGGGAGCAGAAGGAAATTCGACCAATTGGTAAGGTTCGTGATACGCACCACCCACCAATGAGAGTAGCTCCCGCGGTCCTCATGCGTTGACCTCCAAGAGCATAAACCTCGACTCTGCGTCGAGTACCTTGCGCTTGCTTTAGTAGCTCTTTCACTAGATTTGCTCCATGTATGTCCCCCATCACATCCCCTGTGCTCACCTGCACTTTGTAAACTTCAGGAAACTAAGGTGCTGATCTCCACTCATAACTCTTCGGCATAGTGTAAGTTTGATTAAGAGCAGTTGTAGAGCGCTCTTCGCACATGAGCCCCTCACCCTTTCAAAGACAACTACACACAAGCAGACATAGCAGGGCGCGCGATGCAGACGAAAGAAAATCTAAGAGCTGGTTCCCTTACAAATATTCGAAACGGTGCTACATTTTCAGCTTCAGACGCTTGGCCACAATCTTCGAGCTCCAAATCATCTACTCTCGCATTCGTCTGCGAAACTTCACTCGCACAGCGTGTCGCCCGTGAGACAGCCCGACATTTCCCAGAGACAAGGCTGAACGATATGCGCATCGGTTTCACAATCCAAGATTGCGCACACGGTGAGCAGGGATACACTGGAGAACTCGGCCACAAAAAGCCGTCACTATTCAAGCACCGTGAAACCACATTTTGATGAAATGATAAAGCCTTCATGGTTCCCCAAATTTGTCTCTTCGACTTCCCAGTCACAATAAACTACGAGGCAAAAAGCTGCGCACGAGAAAGAAAGAGCTGCATATACTGCAGACAGAGGCGGGACTCTAGCCTCGCGATAGAGGAGGTGAGAGGAGACAATCCGACCAAAATCGTCGCAGTACGAATCCCATGACAGAGGCAGCCGCTCGCGTTGCAACAAAACAGTAAATCTACAGATTTGGCCAGCAGAGCTCGACATTCAGCAAAGGTGTTCAGCCTCTGTCCCGACAGTTTTGGCAAACTGACACATTTCTGCTCCTCGTGCCAATCAAGACTTTCATTCCCTACCGAAACGGATAGCTTTACTGTACTTTGTATTAAGCTCCCATTATTGTTCACCAAGGTTTGGGGTTGAATGAACCACATTCTTTATTGATTACGAGGATTATTTCACTAGCCCAACTCTGAAATTTCCTTCAATCCCTACAAATGTACCAAGATGTAAATTCTCAACATCAAATAATCAATATTTTTTTTCCAATAGCCATGTCATCCACATGAATAACAAAATTTTCAATTCATACAAATGTAACAAGATATAGATTATCACCATCACACACTTTATTTCTATCAATAGTCATGTAATGCACACGAATGTAATCAAAAGTTTCATTGATTATATGAAACATACTCATAGAATTTAGCTTGGTGCATTATTGGTGAAAACATCTGAAAACAAAAGCAAACCCAAGCAAGTTTTCAACAAGCAAGATCAACCGCACAAAAGACAAAGTCTCAAACAGCGCCACCTTTACTTGCAAAATTCAATCCCGGCCTAGAAGAAGAATAACATTTATTGTTTCATTATTTGAAGCCTTGATAAAATCTATATGATGAGTTTAGGTCACTTCAAACCATTAACTTTGGATTTTTTCACAAATCTCCAAAATTGCACAATAAAAATTAAATAAGGTAGCAATTAGTTATACCTCAGTTTAGACTAATTATCACTGTGACTACTATATTTCACACAAGAGAGGTTTGTGATTGGTAATATGCAAGTACAGAACTAGTACATGGTAATTGGATGCTAACGGAATGTCATCGTATAAGAATTTTGCTCATTGTGTGAGTTAGGCCAGACTTACAATTCATTCTGACATTTGATAAGCAGTAGCTGAAAAACTCATACAAAAACTTTGCAATCAGCAACCATTGCAACACGCAAACCACAGGCATGATCAAAAGCGAAAGTCCCTGTAACAAATACCGGAGTATCTTTAATTTACAGGGAAAAAAAAAGCAACAATATCATGAAGAAGATGGGCTTGAACATGTCCGCGTTTCACGCAGCCAAGTACATGTTTAAGATTCACTGAAATGTTTGGACGTAACAAAAACTCTTCAGGTATTTTTGGTTCTTATCATTTTATCGACTTGATTGGCAAATCTTCGATTTTGGGCTAGCACTTAAGGAGAGCTTACAACTAATCGCCAACATATGCTATGTGTTTCACCTTACTAAGGTGAAACACATAGCATATGAAGTTTAATTAACCTAAACTCAAAATAACAACTAGATACTACTTAAAATAAATTCATAATTACATATTAGAGTGGAATAAATTTTATTCCACTCTAATGAAGAAATAAAAAACTTACGACATTTATTGATCAATTAGAAAAAATGACTTTTTCATGAACAAATGAAAAACTAAATTATTTTCTGAAACTAAATGCAATTAAATGAATAAGCAATTTATTAAAATTTGAAATTGAACTAGAAATTTTGAAAAGATTCAGCAAAAATAAAACTTTACAATTGCACAAAAATATCAACAACATCAACAGTTTTTCTAAAATATCAAATTTAGCAATGCCAAAGTAATTAAAATACTATTTTTTATAATAAAAAATGCAAAACTCTTGAAAAAGACGCTTACATATGTCAAACATTGATATTTTTCATAACAATTTCATCGTTTATTTACAAAAAATATATATGAAAGTAATGTATACATTCAAACAAAACAATGAAATCTGATGTTGATAATTACTATTTAGTTTTTAAAATCAATTTTTGATTTAAAAATTTAAAAATTGATTTATAAATCTTAAATAAATATAAAGTATTTCTTCTAATATATTTGATTTACGTAGTTATTATACTAGTTATGAGTTGAATTATTCGAATCAAATATAGTAGCTAAAACTGATATAAAAATTCTTCAATTAGCGCTTTTTTGAATTACAACTATTGTTAAAACTTCAATGAAACTTGAATCTCACATTAATAAATTGTAAATTTAATCTAGTAAGTCTTCAGTTTGTATAAATAATAATAAAATATATAAAATAATATATATTTTATGATTTAAAATTTAAAAAATATATTAAATAATAAAAAATATTTTAATTTTATTGAAATTTTCAATAATCATCTTGCACTTAAATTAAATTCATTAAAAATAAAATCAAAAATTTAAATTGAAATTTTAATTTTTTGTTCAAAATTAATATTTAAAAAATTCAGCATATTTTTTGATTTGTTTAAAACATTCATTTGATGTTTGTTTTATTTTCAATGATCAGAATTTTGCAGATAATTATCATATTATGTAATTTTTTTGGAATGTAATTTTGAATAAACTTAAATTTGAAGTTTTAATTTCCGTAAATTGTAGTTCAATGCATTTTGAACTTTTTCAACCTTTTCACTTTTATGACAGTAGTTTTCATTCTTGTTGAAAATCATATGTTTTATCAATGCTAAATTTTGATAATAAATTTATTTTCAATATTATTATTTTAAAATTTTAAAAAACCATGAATTTAAAATTTCATTCATATTTTTATTTAAATTCAATAAATTTTTTTAATCATAAAAATTTATTATATTATCACTTTCAATTGAAGATGCAAATTTCTGATTTTTTAATTATCTCATTATTATTTTTATGAAAAATTTGCTTTTTATTTTATCATCATTTCTTTATTTTGTTAATTTTTTGCATTATTTTCAAATTCAAACTGAAAGATAATTATGATTAAGTTATCAAAAAAATATGCGAATGGCCCCAAGTTGAAACTTATACCCAAATCTATTAATTGAACAAATATATTTTGACAAATCAATCATATATTTATATTTCAATAGAATGATAAAACATTTATTTTTTACAAGATATGAATTTAATTTTTCAACCATCACTTTCAACGTTTAGTTTCGATTCTTTAAAATAAGTATTCCATAGCTCAATTATTTAAGGAACTTGAATGTGTAATTTTGTAAATATCTCTTGTAATTAATTTTGTAAGCTAAGAAGCTTCAGTTTTTAATTCACATCTTTTATCACCCTTAAATCTACCTCCGTGACAAAAGTTTGTGACAAAAGAAAAAATATTGTTGCTCTAATGTCAATGAAAATTTTCATACTGTGTTATCACATTATCTATTATGGGATAAAAAGATTAGTATGTTTCTTGGTATTATTCACCGCTTTATAAATGTTATCTCCTTCGGAGTTAAAAAAAAATTTAGTAGATACAATAAATGTTTGAGGCAAGTGTACTGTTTTTTAAAATATTTGTAAACTTTCACATGGTTTTTTCAGATCTTTGAAAAGTTGTTGCATTATAGATTTCACTTTATATGATTTTCATTGAATTTGACAATCTTTTCAATGCGATACATCATTTCTCTTGGAGATTGCAATCTGAATCTACTCAATTGTGATCCTACTCAATTTACTCTAGATATGCATGGACAACTTCAATATATGCACACCTTGACAGGATATTTCGTACATGTAGAAGCATACAGTTGGATCCATCATTACAAGTAGTTTCCAAGGACTTCTAAGTGATAACCTTTGTGGAATGGGAAACATGGGCGAGTTGAAACCATGGGAGCAATTCCTCTTGGAAAAATAAAGTCCTCGTAAAGGAGAACTTTATTTTGCCTAAAGTTCTCCTTTAGGAAGGAAAGTGTGCGTCGACACCGAAACCGAGAAAACCAAAATCTACCCTCACTAGTTGGAATCAGCAATCTAGTAGCCACGTGTTGTTCCAACTAAGCCTTCTGCCATGTCCTGTAGTCATCATGGGCCCTCCCATCGACCAAAAGTACGCCAAGGAGATATCAGGTCACAGCACAGAAGTCGAGCCTCTGATTTACTTCAGAAACATAGCAAGAAGGCAACAACCCCCACCCAAGACGGGCTGAAAATCTCAAGGTCAATGGCCCCAAGACAAAAAAGAAATTGCCAAATCGCCAGCTTTTTCAAAGATGTGAGAACACTTTTTGTCATCTTTGTCACACCTAGAAGAGATTATAGTACGTATTGCTCGGAGACTTCCATGTGAGATGCACCCTCATGTAGATTTGCGATCATTAGAGTGTATGAAGATTGATGAACGTCATGTGAACTTGGAGATCATAAGCAAAGTTTGCACAGATATCACCGAGGACGTCATGTCATCTAGACAGGTTGAATGGACCCCAGAATCATTCCACCTCTGCTTCTAATGCGGCATGGTACTCACCATCAGAAGTGCTCCAAAGTCGTGGTCAAAAGTTTGGAGGACTGCAAATTAGACTGCATGCTAGAAGAATGGGATGGATGATACGCACAGATGATCCTTTTGTGAGGTGGTAAATCAATTGTCTCTTGATCACAAGTCAGAGTTCAGAATCTGAGTTTTAAATAAAGGGAACGTGGGACCAAGTGTTGTAGGGAGTATGATCCTCTCGTCATGTCCATTGACTCCGCATCGTCCACTTTCGGTTTCTTCCACACTCAGATATGCACCCTCTCGCATCCATGGACGCTGTACAGTCAACTGCGCCACTGCTCGGGATAGAATCGAATTCAGCGAAGGCAGGAAGACTTTTCATTGGCCTAATGCGGTGGTGACAGTTGTTCATGTTGTGGACAAGGGCCAGACGTCGTTGAATACGCTCATTCTGTGCACAGAAAAGGACGGCTCCAGAAAACAGCAACGATCCTGGTGGACACACTCACAACTTCAAGGAACAGCTCACAGTCTCGCTCAAACAGGGGAGGGTCGTATCCACAAGTTCGATCGATATCGAAATCCAGACCGACAGAAGCTTCCACCATCCAGACGAATTCCACAGGACCTTTGTGCGACTCTGGCCGTCACGTGTCGAGACCAGGCGGTTTGAGAATCTATCCGAATCGTGGTCGATCTGCATCGTCTGGTGGTCTGGAGGAAGAGGCTTTACTTTGGCCGCCCCTGAATCTCGTACCACGTTGTCGGGCTTAGGTCCCAGTTCACGATCGTCTCGCGTGAAGAATACATGCGCAAGGGCCGTAACAGCTGCCATCATCGCCAACGCATCAGAAATATCAGTCCATCACCCTTCCATTCGGAGTGTTAAATTTACTTTACTCATCATCCTCTACTTTCAGACTTGACTCCACACACACACCCTCCCCCTCCGCCAGACCTCACTAAACGGAGGGACATATTTCAGTTGGAGAATGTGTTTTGTGAACATGACCACCGGAGTGCCATTAACCATGACAAGAATGGGTGGAGCGTTGTTAATTACGAGCTTCGGAAGCATCAACAGATGACGGTGTGTCTCAAGTGTTGATCTCTTTGCGCTGACATGCATCCACATCGGAATTCAACAAGGCATGTAATCAGGGCCGCCATGAGTGAAGTTATGAAGCTAGCTAGATGTGCATTGTCTGAGAGGTTTTGCAGCGCCTATTGCTTTGTCGACACTTAATCCCGAGCTCGTCTGTAACTTTTCAAGACCTTCCTCTCGTCAATTTATTCGCCATTCCGAGAATACTGGAGCTCATAGCTCCAGTATTCTATGAGCTATGGCATAAATATCACATTCTTTAGTTTATTTTGTTATATATACTAGAGTGTGATTTGGTTTAACTAACTTATGTTGTATGTGTATGAATAATTATGGGATATTTTACTGACAAAAAAAGCTAACGTTCTTAATAACATTTGGAGTTTGATTGTCCGAGAAATCAAAGTGCAGTTACACATCTTTTCCATTGTGACGCAATTGGGTGCGAACCTAATGTAATCTTCCGTTTTGATCTCTGTTAGGTTTGATGTATATCCCGTCCTGTTTCGACAATACTTGGCCCCCTGGTCAAATATATTTTACAATCAAATGGCGCTACAAATGGGTGTGATCACATGCGTACAATGCTATAATACTACAGTACATGTAGTACAAGTATTACAGCAGAGTGTATGTGAAGATCCCATCGAGTAGTAGAGGGATAAACCAAAGGGCTAAGTAAGATCATGGGGCTGGGCCCAATCTTGGAAAGGTACGTGGTCAGTCCAAGGCGAAGGGTGGACTGCAGAGTTCGTGTCGTCGGGCATGCTACGACGTGACACCCAAGTTCACAACGCCGTCGGGTGGACACTTCCTGCCCATAGTTGCTACCTTTCCTCAGCATGGTCCGACACCTCGTTACCGACAAAAGTTGTCCCTAGCTGCTTGAATTCGGAGTGTATTTCATGTGAAGATTCGTTTGAGCTCGTGTCATACTTTTACTCCTGACATTAGTGTGCCTAACTTTCCTCTCCATGGGATGACATCAGTGTACTG
Source organism: Marchantia polymorpha subsp. ruderalis (assembly GCA_037833965.1). Lineage (NCBI taxonomy): Eukaryota > Viridiplantae > Streptophyta > Marchantiopsida > Marchantiales > Marchantiaceae > Marchantia > Marchantia polymorpha. The sequence goes on from AP031357.1 coordinate 6,283,487, forward strand.
TGTCCGCTCGTCATCTCTGAGATTAGCACTCCAAGTCTCGGGATGTTCGGAATCTTATTTTCTCAAAAGAGTGGACTGCGAAGTTCACGTGTCTTCAAGAATCATAAGGTTTGAATCTTGTCGAGCTGCTGATCTCTGATCTCCTCAGTGCACGTTCAAGGTTACTTGTTTTATATTTTCATTTAAGCATTTTTTATGCACGATAAATAAATAATTATGAAATATATTTATCTGGATTTGTGATTGCTTTCAATCAAATACTATGCAAAGATGTATGGAGATGTGAGTGACACTAAAGGAGTAATAATCTCATCTAATACTTTAATAACTCTTATATTTTCATATTTAGTACAAGATAAAACTGATAGATTTGTTAGAATTCAGTTAAATTTTTCTTTAATCCTAGTCAATAAAACTTTATTATTTAGAGAAAATAAACTTTATCCATTTAACCGTGTTGGTACAAATTTTCTTAAATCCACTTGACGTTTTTGAGATTAATACTCTACAAGTTGCATGAAAGTAGATTTAATTTCAAAATGAATTCTGTATCGTTCATGTTAAAAAAATTTTGAATAAATTTTCAGCTTTAATCTCTGATTTAAACAATAAAATATTTGAAAGAGAAAAAATTTTGTTGCAGTATCATATTCTTTTTCAAATAGATAAATTTTGATGGATGAATTTGCTACTTGTAAATCATATGTAGATTACAATCTAGGTAAATCTATTGTAATTTATTTTAAAATTTCAATAGGAAATTAGTTCATTCAAGAATTTTGATTTCAATAATCACACAAGCAATTTACAAACCTTCTATATAGTATCATAAGCATTTCATACTGCAACAGTCAGTTTTGCATCATCAATAAAGGAATTGCTATAAAAGTATAAACTGTAACAAAAATTTTGGAAGAGCATTATATGAACAACGGAATAAAATGACATCTTTGAAAACACAGGGTGCAAAACTTCACATTTATAAATTGCAATAATTTTTCAAATTAAATGTCATTAAAGTGTTTAGTAACAAGCATGTCAAGAACTATCTGTTTGAAACATTGTTAAAAACAAATATTGATGTCACAAAAAAAGATTATTTGATTTTCATGCAAAACATGACTACATCCAAAGTCACATCAAAACTATAATCACATGTTATCAAAAAGTAAATTAAATGTAAAGATTATATTATTTTATATGATCTTCATAAAAATTTCAATATTTTAAAGTAAATCATATATTTTTATCTCTTTATTTTTGAATTCAATGAGTCTCAATATTGCTAGTTTAAACTCCACTAATCAAATTTAAAATAGGATGTTAAATTTTGCTTTCACAATAAAGAAAAATTTTCCAAAGCTACTATTCAATATTTAAGGATTTTACATTCAAAAAGAAATAAAATTGATGTTAGCTGGGACATATCTGGTAATGACGAAGCAAATACTTTTATATCAATGATCATAATTATACTTGAGTTGATGTTTTGATTTGTCTCAGTGTGTTCTTGTAAAAATCTCAACAATTGTGCAATAAATATCATGTCAAAATAAATTAAATCATAAATTCAATAAATAAATTCTTCATTAATCAGCATAAGATTAGGTTTTTTATATGGTATTAAAACTTTTTTTATTATAATATTTTCACAAATCATTATAAAAAATTCACATTTTAATTGTGAATTTATTAAATATTAAAAATATTTAAATAAATTTCCAAACATGATTTTTAATAAAAAATAAAAAATAATTATACTAATGTATTTAAATAATAAATCCAAAACACAAAAATAAAAAAGGAAAAAAACTAAAATATACCAATACACTACACACAACAAATATGTGTTTTATTCTCAATTCATGTGTAATCATCTTTAGTTATTTAATATTAAAATATAAATTAGTCAATATTGAATAGAGCATATGAAAACAAAATATATATAGTGTCCTGTTAGCAATCCGTTTGCTTGTTAGGTAAATATTGTGTGTGCCAGTTGGGAGTGACACGTAATAAGATATGTCTGCCACGTCTTCAATTCACTAGGAAAGTATTGGATGCTGAGGATAATACTTTATCTTGTGTTTCAAGTATATAAGTAAGTGATACCTTTAATGGTATACCTTATATGTATTTCATGTTCAAAATTTATGTTTCATCTTCGAGTGAGTTTTTCTTTCAATCCTTAGTGTTACATCAAAGCTATGTATAAAGAAAAAATAACTAATTATTATGTTTCAAATCCAAATTGATACTCGCCTACAAGTACGTATAATTGGGATTCAAATCCAATGACAACGGTAACTAACTCAAAAAAAATATGAACTAAAGTTAATCCAGAACTATATTTAAATCCAACACACATTTATTAATACATACTTTTTTAAATGATTTCATTTTAAAAATTATACTATTTATTATCAATATACTATAATATAAAATTTATAATATTTTTTATGATGATATAATTAAATAAAGTATAAAAAAAATCGAGGAACATATCATTTATTTATTTGATTTTTATAAACTTTGAGTTGTGTTAAAATTGAGACACATTATAGTTTTTTATATATTCAACTTGCAATGAAATGTAACAAAATTAATACATGTTGAATTTGATTAAAATTTACTTTATATTTTTTAAATTATTGAAATATATAAAATCTATATAATTACAATTATACTGTAAAAATATATAATTTAATATACGATTTTTTCCCTTATGTATTTCAAGTCAAAAAAATCTTAATTCATTATTAAAAATAATTTATAAACATGATAAAGCTAAAAAATATTAGTTTTTTTATAAAATTAACAACAATTCATAACATGCTATGCCAAAAAGAAAAGGTTTCTATCATTAAAGAATTTGATCTTTGAAAAGATTAATTATTATTATTATTATTTTAAAAATATTTTGAAAGAAACTTTGTAAATTTTTTTTTGTGATATAAAAGATTCAAAACTTTAATTATATGTTTCATAATGATTATTATTATCTATAATGACAATAATGCTTGGACTTCATTCCTTAAGTTTCAAACTAATAACGATTTGCAACTGGGGATGATGATAATTCAGAAGAGCGAAAAGGTTATGAAAATCATCATATTGTTAATTCTAACAAACTCATTGCAGTTCCATTATTTAAAATGAAGTCATTGTAATAATAATCCTATTCATATCATGTGTTATTAAACATTACTTGATTTTAATTTGATTTAATATTTTATGAGCAATCATCATCACAATCAAAATTAAATCATAGGATTTGTGAGAATTGAAAGTTCAACCAATCTTGTGCATATCAATTAATGTATATTTACTTAAGATAATAAAATGTTGATAATTTTTTTCTATGTTTAACGTGTCTAGTATATCTGGATAGTTATTTTTTACATTGATATATATGGGTTTAATGAAGTTTCCAACTTTGACGAAATTCACTAGATATGACATCTTTTTGTTGGTAGATGCATATTTTTATAATATTGTTAGTTGAGTTTAAAGTGTATTTCTATCAAGATAATTTGATAATCATCTAACTATAATTTATATTTCACAGGAAATAGACACTTTTAATGATTAAATATTATAATATTTGAGCATATGAAGAAGTTTGAAATGATCATGTTTATCACACAACCTTAAGCATTTTGCTTGAAGTTATCAACATGTTATTGTTAGCATTTTTTCAATGAAATTAGTTGAATCTCATTGAATTAAAAAATAAAATAATTATGTATGCGATGAGAATGATTATTTAAATTGTTAAATTTATTATTTAAATTTATTTTAATTAATATTATTTGAATTTCTTGATAAAGTTTTTATTTTTGTGTATACATATTTAAATCAAATCAAAATTTTTCATATTATGTATTTTTAAATAAATTTAAATTAAAAAATAAACAACATTATTCCCAAAATTGCATATTGTGATAATAAGATTTTTTTAAAAAAAATTGTTGATTGATAAAATTTAAACATAATTTTAACTTGTTTCATGTCTAGTTTGAAATACAAGAGAATGTACTATATGTACAATTTTTGAAGTTGCCTTTAAAAAAAATATTATATTTTTATCCAGAAATATTCTTAGCTAAAAGATTGTATATAAGTTTATTATTTTGTATTTGACTTTTGCTATACCAAATAATTTATTTATCATTTTGAGAGATTTGGAATTAAAAATACTATATCAATTTCATGAATGTATCTCTAACCAATTATCTAAATGATTCAAATCGATTTCCTTTGTTGTACATGTTCCATAATCAAGGTAATTGTATTCTTAAAACAGATTGTATATTTTCTCGATTGTGCTTCAAGATTAAGCCAAGTGTTTTACAACCCGTGCGCAAAAAATGCAACAGTACGAATAGGTATGTCACTAAATTATCTTTCATCTTTTTAAGTGTAGCCATTGTATGCAATCAATCATGAAATACATTATTCGGGAGCTAGATATGAATCTTTGTCTCCGTCATGGCCACTCCTGATTCTTTCCTGATTTTGTGTGCCGGAACAGAGTATACGCAGGATACAGTACTAAAGTGGACCACTCTAAGGAACCTAGACAGTATCCCATAACACACTACGGTGTGTGTGGGATCGGTGTGTGGTGGGATCGTATGCACGGGCTTTTTTACATTTTTTGATGAGAATCCCAGATGTTGAAATGCATTGATTTCTACAACTCTAAAATGTCATAAGAAGCATATGGACAGTGTGGAGAGGTTTTGCATTTGATATAGTAAGCAGGTACCAGTTGACATAGGATGGGAATACCACGTGAAATATTATAGTGGTGAAAGCAAAGGGGTAGGATGGGTTAGACTCCAATAGCACTACAGTACAATGCTCTAAAAGCAAAGTGAAAAAAGCATTTTGGCTCACGGGGGATAAGCTTTCTGTCATTTTCATCTGATAAATTCGTATGCAAAAGAGAACATCAACTAATTTGATGTGCTTTTGCACCCTCTCTCCATTTGATAGTCGTTGCAATGTCTTGCATTTCACTCTCAAGTGCTGCGAGGTATTTATTTGTTTTCCTAAATGCTAGGTTAGAACGTACAGTGGCTGTAAAAAATCTCTTTTTTCTTCATAATTTCCTCGATTGGCTCATGGCTTGCAGCAATAAGCCCGTGTCTTGCAGAATTCAGAGATCCTGTGCTATCTCTTATAATCTGATTCTGATCCCCTTGTAGCTCAACAAGTAGATCCGATTCTGATCCCCTTGTCTGTCTGCACGATGTCAGATCATGTTTTCCTCTGGAAAAAGGTGGTGAGATAAACCTGAACAGAGCATCATCGATATACACAATTCAGGATTCATGTGCTATCTCTGAATTTGATCCCTTGCGCCGGGCTTTTGCAAACTTTCTCGTCATGTTTCCTCTTAGAAAAGTGGTGCTATTGATCAGCACACAGAATAAATCGCTACTCACAATTTTTGGGGATCATGAGATATCTCGCAGTGCGCAGCAGACCTTCGAATGAACACACGAGAGAAGATATGTTCTGAGAAAGCTGGGGAGCACCTCAAAAGATAGAAACCTTCGCAGGTAGTCAGATAGCTGCGGATCAGATTTCAAATTTTTATCAAGAGATTGCAGCTCGAAAAGAGATCCAAGAACTCAAAGTTTTGTTGGTTACTTTGTTGTGGCGTGGAAGTCATTTGGTAACCACATGCAACTGTCTTCATAGGGAGCTGGAGTTTGGCTATATCGGGAGTTACTTGATTGTGGCAAATGCAGGTATCATTCCTCCGTGCCGATCACCATTCTCGGATTAAATTCTCGGATTTTCTCAATTGCTTGAAGTTGGTACATGTGAGGTTGTGGTTCTAAAGAATATAAAGTTTTGGTTCATATGAATACAGTTCTAGAAGCTTCTTCCGACTGTTGCCTAAACTCCGCACTGTGACCAAACGTGCCCTGCTCACATGTTCCATGATCTTCCACACCCTCCATGGACTACCACTAAGCTTCATTCTGGAAGTTTTACCCAGTCACCATGCGGAACAAGGGCTGTAAATAAGCGAGGACTCGATTCATCGACTTCGAGACTCCTCTTCTCCTCTTATTCCTTCCCCAGGGAAATTCGTAAACTCTTATCTGTAGTGGTGCATAGTTACACACGCTTGGTATTATAAAAATTTATACATGAGCTATCCACTTCATTTTTCATCACCAGAAAGAATTATCGCGCTTCAATATATTTCTGCCTGGACCTATTATTATTTACACACTTGAAAAGATATCAATAGAATGATTTATAATGGACACAAATAAACTCCTAAGAAAAAAGACGATTTGTATACTTTATAGAGAGGTACATATAGCAATTTTCATATTCTCATAATGTTTATTTGGGTTTATTGAGATATTTTATCATGTATCATGATGGTAGATCTTATTAACAAATGGACAATTAAAGAAAAGCCATGTACAACATTTGTCCATGATTTCATCCAGAAAATCTGTTGTATTTTGTACAATACCGGACACTTTCGGTCAATGAAGACAACTAAAGAAAAAGGTTAGTCTCAAAGTTTTGGGGCATATAAAGTATTAAGTAGTTTTTCTTTCTGCAGTCATGTGATTTCCCATAGATCTGTATACAATCAACCTTGACGAACTTATGAGTTTGGCACTTTCTCCATTCCCATCTACTATACGCTGAGTCTATTTTGAAACCACCTGCTAAAGCAAAGAGAGATATATATATATATATATATATATATGTATGTATGTATGTATGTTAGAAGCAGATGTTGCGTATTATGTTGAGTTATACATACAGATACGAATGTCAGCCACGCTCTGCTACGTACAACAAGTCAAAATCAGACCTGGGTTGTAGAATGTGCAGGTGACTTCAGCAGCCATGATCTGTGGTAGCTTCGGACCTACGTTTGTTGTGCGAAATTGCGAGCGGATGGACTTTTCCTCTTTGAGACGAACAATTAGAAGATCTGGGTGGGGATTGGGCCCTTTTGCTTTTATGTCTGCATTGTTATGACCACGCTTTCCTTTGTCAGGCAGTCGCTGGTTGATGCTGTACTCCTAGCAACATGATGCAAAACGATTCAGTGTACACCATACGGACAGAATGCTGTGCAGTGCAGTACACTAGAACACAGCGATTCGTCACTGGGTATTGTACAAGAAGAATGACTGGGCCAAGGCCCCCTGTAGAATCATCCTACAGGAACAACAACTTGTCCTGCGCATATACCTGCACCTTTATCCATGAATGCAGCAGCAAATCCCGAGAAGCACTGAAGACAGAGCACTTTTGAAGAGGACAGCCATAGTGGTCGTTGTCAACCTTCAGGTAAACGCTGCTCAGGTCTACACTCTACATTTTCCGTCGTGAAACCATACAACCCGCAAAAAGAAAGATGATCCATGGAAAGAAGGAATTCATTGAGCTGATCAACATGTTCTCAATTTCTTCGCACTAGGCATTTGTACGAAGAAATTGACTCACAGAGTTGAAGTATAGTAAGTAAAGGGCACCAAGCAATGTAGCTGAAGAGAGTGGAATATCCCATCAAAGACTTTGATGGATCACAAAGGGTAACATGTGGCTAGCCCCCAATAGCATCAGAGAAGGAATTATTATCCACCGCATCTACCATACGTCAACTATGTGAGTAAAGCCGTATATATTCATGAGAACACGATAATAACGTCATTGTGATAGATAATATATCTGCAGAGAGATAATTAAATGCTGACTAACATGTTATACGGCAAAAAGAGTGATAATCGTTGTACCCTGATATGGAATGCTCTCCTGATCTCTACTGATATGCCATATCTAAATATAAAAACACAATTTCGATACTCTTGTTCCCTGCGGCTTGTAGTACTCATTTGTGTCAACTCACTATCTTATCATGAGTATGAATGTTCTCTTCTCCTCTTGTTTCTTTGGGAACTAATACGACGATCGCTGATGCAAACACAATCGTCACCCCCAGCCGCGGGTCATGGGGCGGGCCAGTTCACACTTCAGCAGGCGGGAGAGAAGAACCAGCGTAGCGGGCAGTGTGGATATGGTGGTGGCTCGATCGCCTTATGATGGCACCACTAACTTACTCACTAAAATTCTCTGGTACTGCACTAAGCGTCGAGCTCTTCCTGCAATCATCTTTTCTCCACATATTGGACAATATAATAACGTATTGGGAGTGTTAGCCCTAGCTCACTTAGGGCTAATTAGCCCTCACCCTAGTACATGCCATTCTATGATTGGTTGAACACATACACCCTACCTTGATTGTTATTCATTCGAGTAACCTAGAACCCTGCATCTACCAATAAGAGAAGAGCCTGGTGTATACGCGATTCTATGATGCGTTGAACACATACACCCTACCCTGATAGTTACTCATCCGAGTAACCTATAACCCTACATCTACCAATAAGAGAAGAGCCTGGTGTAGAGTGAGGGATAACTAGCTTGTAGGAGTGCTGCATTATAAGACTTGCTGGTATATTGTCTAGATGATCCTCCATCCTTGATGAGATTTATGTCCTCCAACACTGAACGTAGATGAATTCCATGAACTAACGTGATTGCACCCACAGATCAACTACTTTACGGACAAGATACAGAACAATGGGCCAGGTTCTAGACACATGCATGACCTTCATAAGGAATAAGCATTGGGAAAGTGATTACAATTTCTTAAGATGAAATGTTTGTCCAGAAAGTTCTATATGCGAGTTCTTACTTCTATATACCGATTTTTCTAGTTTTCTGAATAATAATAATCTCTGCATTCAATTTCTTTGTTCCAAATCATCATATTCTTTTGACTCTTAATCTAAATTGGTGTTTTTCAATCAGATACAATTGATTAATCTAAGTATAATAAACGACATTAATGTCTGATACAATACATTTGTGCATGACGAGGATCATCCTACAATAATACATAGCAAAATCAAACTTCTGGAGTGTTCACCACGAGAGTAAGTTTCACGTTGTTTCAAAAGAGCACTTGAAATATTTTTTTTTTCTATACATGTCTTTCTAATGTATGCCTACATAACCTACAAGGTTCATACTGATCACAAGTTTGACCGTGTGACCTGAATCGACCGCTCTTTCGGAAAAACAAAAAATGTAGATTGAAAAGGGATTTTGAACTCAATAGCATGGAGCTGAAAAATAATTTGATGAGTACATGAACCTGATTTTTGGGATCCTTAATAGAGCAAACTGATGCAACATATAATGCAATATTTTCATAATCCCGAATATGTGGCATATATTGGGGATTATGATTTTGATATTTTAGCATTTAAGCGTAAATCTTCCCATTATTTACTATTCTATCAAAACTCAAAGTTCATTCGAAGAAAAATATGATGACTAAGGTCCATTTTCAAAGTTTGAAGTGCAATTGAACAACCTAAACCACTGGTAAGAATTGTGATATTATTTTACTTTGAAGAGAAGATTGACTTCAGAAAATATGTCTCATTATCTTGAATAAAACCTGCAACCACTCATCTTAATTTATAGATGCATCTTAATCCTAGTGTTAGAGTAGCAGAAACAAGTATTTCAACTCAAACTACTAATTTTTTTAACTCCCTTTTCATGAAAGTTCTATCTTTGGAGCATATGTTCTATGTTTGCACTCTTCGTATCCATACCAACCATTAACGCACGCCATATCAGAGATCCATAGATTCTGCCCACAAGTTGTTGACTTCTATAACGCGCCGACATTCGGTATGACTTCAATGTGACGATGTGAGACATTCATGCGAAAATCATCATCGAGGTTAGCATCTCAGAACGAATTTTAACGATAACACCGATGAAACATAACAAATAAATTGAAAACTATGTGAAGAAAACAAAGGGCAGCTATCGTGAGCTAAAAAGTAAAGAAATATATATGGATTGGACTAATCCCTTCTTTGACATGGGATTTGGATTAAATGTACCTGTACGATTAGGTGGAAAAGAGTAGTTCTTCGGGAAAGACTTCCCCAAGAACTTCTCTTGGCAAAGCGAACAGGGATAGATTTTACATGGCCCACAATATCAAAGAATTAGAGCAGCATTAAATAGATGCGTAGACTAGATGTCTAAGTCATTACCAAATGATTCGTATATCATATGAACTGCAGGCCTGCACTGTACTACACCATCCTGTTGTGGAGACCCCAAAACTGCACTCGGCCAAACTTTCTTGCTGCCTGTCTAGTCTAGTCTACTCTCATGATGGCCAATGGTTTAGTTTGCCTTCGGTGGTACGTTGTCTTGTTTGGGCTCTGCCTTTGGGCACTTTTTTTTGGCGTATTTTATTTATGCATGTTCATCGGTGCCGATTATTTCTGAACCAGACCGAGCCAGTGTGCGGTGATCGAGGAATTAGAATGCTGACATAATGGGAGTATGGGCCATTGGGATGACCCAGCGTATGGCTTAAGGCAAAAAAGGCACACTGAAAAACCAACTGTCTTCAATGTTACGTAAAGAATTCTATCAAGATTCAAGATTCGAGAGTGCAAGTCCACCCCGTGATCTGAGTACTTCTGCCATGCGAGGACACAGGAGTCCTGTGTTTAGGTCCCAAGCAAAGGTCCTGTGACAGGAGCTTTGCTTGGATGCTCCCCAACCCAAAGCTCCACCGAGCAAGCTGCGCCCTACTCTGAAATGTGATGGGGAGAAACTTACATTCGACGCAAACATTATTAGTCCAGTAAGTGCGCAATGGATCAGGTGACATTTAAGAATACCAATACGCACGTTGTAGTTCCCAAGGAAATCACACTGTGCGGATCACTCTCTTGAGTCTCTTATTCTAAGATGTCAATACTTCGAGATCGTTTGATATATGCTTAGGCCTCGTGCAACCGAATCAGACATGACTTGGAGATATGACTTGGAGTCTTGGAAGCATTGGCAATCGCATAGCGCTCGGTGATTAGAAAAAGGTTCGTCCCTCGTTTAGCGGGATTGCACCCCGACAGAATGTTTGAATCTTCAGAGATGTTAGTCTAAATCAATAAAATTGCACGAGTCGAGCTGAAAAGCTAACTCCCGTTTGGCAAGTGCCATCAACTTGAAGAATAAGGAATCGGACCGTGGCTTAAATCATCGCTAAAGTTGGGCGTTGCCGATGCAGACTTCAGCTGTGCATGAGTCAATTCAGCCCACAAAATTCCTCCTGTCTGTGCGGAGGGCAATTCTTTCAGGACTTCCAAAAGCACCCACCGTAGGAAAAGAGACCATAATTGAGTACGTTAGTAAACCATCAAAATTACACCTGGTCTGAACTTCTCTCGCGTACGAAGTTGACCTGACACGACACACCCAACCGGATGTACAGACATCAAGGCCCTACGGGGGGCCTTGATGTCTGTACATCCAGCTCCGGCCGCTGTCGAGCGAGGATGCAAGATCTCAGAGCTGGAGACGCCGTGAGAGAGAGCCCGAGATCAAAAGGTCAACCGGGCAGCAACAGACGGCGGTATCGGCCCACGTATGAGTACTAGCAGGGATTAGGCATGAGAGCGATAGCGAGTCAAACTTGGAATCAAAAGTCAGCATCCAGAAGCCCAGAGGCCCAGAAAAGTGGTGCCTTGCCCAAGATTCAGAAAATCAAGATGATGAGGGCAATGGGACTGCGTGATGATTTGGCGGATGATCAGGTCGAACGAGGGCCGTTCGATCTCAGATAGTTCGCATATCTCGTTCTCGCGCAGTGCAGCATGTTTCGCATTGTCATGCTATCAGAGCAAGCCAGATCGAGCTAGCCCGCATCATACAATCCCGTCCCTGTACGCCTTGATGGGGTATTCCTTCCCTTTTCCTCAGAATTAGTCCATGTACTGTACGAGAAGGTTCAGCCCGTACAAGTGGACGGGGTTCTTCCCTTCCCTTCCCATCTTCTGGCGATGTCGATCTCGGAGGCGAGGGAGGAGTCCACCAGATTGAAGGCCCCGTGACTCTCTGCCTGCCAGCAGGTACTCACTCCTGGGAGGCAAGGGAATCTTCTCAGGACCTTCTAGAACTTCTTCTCTTCTCTTTCCCGGAGCCCCGGTGAAGTGGCACGCGAGGGAGCCTGGATCGGCTCGCAACTTCTCGTCTCCCCCCTCGCATGGCGGGGTCACGTGTGTGCCCTGCTGCTCGCTCCCGAGTCCCGACGTACAGATCAGAGAGCGAGCAGCTTTCTCGAAGCGCGATGAGCACTGCCGGGTGCTCTCGTGCCGGGAAATTTCCACCGGTACAGACCTCAACTCCAGAGCCGTCACGTCACGTCCACGTATGCAGTGGAGATCCGAGCTGGACTCCACGGGGGCCCCCCTTGGAGCCTCGAGTCAAAGTCCCTCAACGGAGCACGTACCGCTCGACAAGGAAGGACCGGTCGTGAAAGGAAGGACACTGTGCAATGTTTACTCGATCGGCCATAGATTCACCTGCCTACAGATGAAGAACGCAGACCTTTGCATTTGGTCCTCCCTGGAGCGAACAAGACTAAGCATGCCTAGTGTTGGTAGATGGAAAACGTCGGGATTTGGTGATTCCTCGATTCTACGACAATGATTGAACCGGGCGATCCGGGATCGGCAACTACTGTCGAGTCTCCCTCAGAGCCACTCTCTGGTTGCACTTGTGGAGTGTTTTCCTTTGTGCAGGATATTTAAAAGTCCAGCTGACGTATGATAAGCGATGGTCGACATTTCACTACTGGAATCATGCGATATTTTTGTGAGGGAATCTGATTATGAACAATCTTACGGTAGAAATCAAGATGATTTTCTCTTAAGCATGTATTTTGTAAAGTTTTATCGTGAGTGTGCAAATACACATCCCATCACCGAGAGGTCAGGAACAAAAATCTACAACCTGCAATATTTCGTGAATAATATCCAGTCGTCCAGTTATCGAGGTGCACTTCAAGAAACCCGAATTCATTCTACACCGCGTTCTCGTTCTGCAGTCGGGATGATGAAATGATGGGAATCGCCTACAAATATTTTATTAGATATGGACAGTGGACAAATGAAATGGAAATTGGAGATACCTACAAATTGGCGATTTGAAAACCTGTCGTGGACTCGGATGGGCCTATCACTATCGATTTTTACAAAAAAATCAGCCTTGCGGAAGATGATAATGCCCTTGTGTTCGAACCATTCGCTTTACTTTTCATTTCTAATTTTTTTTAACTTGAAGCATTTACAGTTTTCGAGTTGTGCTGTTGTTGAATTAAAGTAGTTCGATGGAACATGCTTCTGTGTCGACTGCATCTTCTGATGTTCGTGTAAGAAAGAAGACTGCACAAAGACGTGGGTGAAACTGTTCATTGTACGACGTAAATGTGGCAACATTATTTGGGAGGCTAAACGACGATATGATATACCATACGTTTGTTGGTCTGCAGGTCGTGTACATGATACAACTCGCCTTGCGAGGTCTCTTTGAGGTGCAAATAATATAGTTGTGGAAATCAACTACTCTAAGAAAAAATAAGTCAACATCATGATTTAATAAAATCTTCTTCTCAACCTGACAATAATAATGGCTTCTACTTGTCAAAATGTATGCTCTTGTGGCTGCTATGGTGTTGAAGTCTTGAACATTCTCCAAAATTGTTGCATGTGCACACATTCATTTAATGTACATCTACAATATTCCCCTCAGTCTGTCATCATTTCGAAGGACGAAAGGGACTTTTTCATGACGATTTCAATCTGCAAAATAATCCTGAAGTAAAAAACAAAATTATTTCGGAACATAGACAAGTTTCCGCAACTCGTCGTAGCTTGCATGAAATCATTTCTCCGAATTTTAGCGATCAAAGACAACGCAGGCCAAGACAGAATTGTTGTCATGTGAATCCTCGGATTCACATGACAACAATTATCCACCTACAACGAGAATCCGAGGATGCATGTGTAGATGAATTCATGGATTAATAAGACCCATCGTAGACGATAGAGCGAACCCACCAGTCATCTCGATTTCCTAGGTATTAGAGTAGTTCCATTTCCTAGGATGCCCGCCGCGATTGCAGGACCAGGAGGGAATTGAAATACAAGCCTGTCATTATTGCCCATCAAGAATTGCCGGTTTAGCCCCTCGTCCCCACGCCTCAGACAGCTACACATTATTCAAGCGCAGTTGCTTTTCTTGCGCTACTGCAATCCAAATCGATCTTCCATCAGCTCTGGTGCCAATGCGTCTTCATTTCTGGTTGTCTTATTCCTCTGCTCAGGTTGGGAAATGCGCTGATCCTTCCGGTCGATGTGAATTTCGACATACCGTCGAGGGGGAGGCAATGTGTGACCGAATGTTCTTTTATGTCTTATTATTCGGCGGGGACAGGTCACCGTTCTCAATAAATGACAAAGCATATAAACAAGTCTTGGCAAAAAGACGAAGTGCTGTCAAACCAAACGCCAGGAAGGTCCGGGAATCTGCTTCCATGGCCACCACAGGAGGAGTAACCGGGACGAGGGCGGGCAGTCAAAAGATGCAAGCACTCAGCGTGGCAGATTTCCTGTCCGTGGATTACAGAATCGCGACAAAGGTCGAGTCGCAAGCACGGAGCTCAGAAGTCTGGTCCTCATCAATGCTCCGATTCAACGCTCGAGGCTGGCATTGCTTATCCGAATGGTTTACCTGCGTTCGCCTAAACCTCGGGTCGTAACCACGGTTACATTGGGAGGTTGTGCAGGCGCTGGATGCGACCCCGGTTGCTGCTGCCCGACGGAAGGAGTGCCGGCGGGCAGCAGCATGTAAACATGGTTCGCAAAGTGGCCGAGCATCGGGACGTGTTCCCTGGATGGGAGTGACGGGTGACGGGCAGCGCGTGGAATGCCGTGCTGCCCGGTGCCCGGGGGTGGGGTTGGGGCTGCCTCCTGGGGAGCTGGAAGCGCGAGAGGCGAATGGAAGGACGAAGAGCGAACGATGGCGGCTGCTGCGATCGCGCAGCTGGAGCTGGTGGCGACGAATTTGGAGAGAATCAGACGGCGGGGCGGGGCGAGGGGAAGGGAAAGGAAGCAGGGAAAGATTTCCGAGGCATGCTTACGTGATGTCGCGCACGAATCTCAGAATTGGGTGGCAACGTGGACGGAGAAAGAAGCCATCACGACCCGAGGGATATGGTGTATAAAACGAGGCGGTTGATAATTTCAATTCAGCACGTCTTGGACCTGGACGACTACCACTCCTTGTTGGTGGGGGACTCGTCCAACGGAAGGAGGGGAAGCTCAAAGCTTTTTCTCGAAAGACGACTGAAGCGTGTACCGAGTGATCGAATAAACAACTCCACTCCTCTGTCTCTGTCTCCGCCTCTCGCTCTCTCTCTCTCTCTCTCCCCCCCTCTCCTCCTCCTCTCTCACAGGGTCTAGCAAGACACTACATTCGCCACACCGATCTGGCCTAACTTGCGCTGCACATCTGCTATGTGCGCATCAACCCAGGCGGTGGACGGCATATTACGAGCCCGGGATTGCATCTACGTCCACAAGCAGGAAACCCAGAGACTTGGGTCCGACCCGCGAGCCGTGTCAGTTGTCGCCTCGTGGTGACATTTGTACATTAGAGTGTAGCAGGAGGTGTGGGACTCTCGAAGGCTGAGAAGGGCGGGGCAATCTCCGCATGCAGGTTCTCTGGGGCCGAACACTCTCTCGTGTACAAAGAGATTTTCGTTTGTGTACATGCTGCTACTCACGCAAGTAGCAGTAAAGGCAGAGAATCTCAGCTGTGCATAATAAGTGAAGCTCAGCACAGCAGCGGTGGGTGGGACTTCGACACAGAAGGTTGCAGCTGCAGCTGCAGCTGCAAGTTTTTTTAATTTTAATTTTGAGGTTTTCCTTTTTGTTCTTTCGAAGAGATTTTTGGTACCTCGCTCGCGGAGGTAACGAAGGTACCCAATTCCAACGAGGTTCAGGAGAGGTCTCGTGGGCAATTTTTGCTCGGCAAGTGGGAAGAGGGACGATTCGGCTGGCGAAGCCAATGCTAACGACTATGCTTCTTCTCCGCGACCGCTCTAAAGCTTCAGGCGGGAGATTTTCTGATCCCACATATCTCAATTCGGCCATCTGTGTGGCACAAGCTGCGAGACCCCATAGCTTCGATTCGAAATCACAGGTCGTTAGGCCTTAGCACACACTGTCCCCGTGATATCCTCGATTCAGCACCGAGCGTGGAAGGGAGTACAAGTCTCGGCACCTGAGGGTGCGAAGTCCTCTGTGGAAAGAGGAATCGAAGGTCGACGCAATGGGTGATCGCGCTTCAGATGGAATAATTTCCACGCAGGCGGGAGTCACAGGTGTGGGTGCGGCAGAGGCCAGCGCTGCCGCTATGCCCGATACAGTTGCTCACGTGAAGGACCAAAACCAGCTCGAGGTGGTGAATGGGCACAAGTTGGACAAGTCGGATGTGGATGATGAGGAGGACGGCGAGGGAGCGAAGAAGGACAAGAAGAGTAAGAAGAAGAAGAAGAAGGATGACGAGGTCGTGGAATTGATTTCCATCCGCGAGCTGTTCTCGTTCGCGGACGGGCTGGATCGGATTCTCATCATAGTCGGAACAATAGCCGCCATCTGCAATGGGCTGGCGCAGCCGCTCATGACTCTGGTGTTCGGCCAACTTATCAACGCGTTCGGCCAAAATACTACGGACACCAAAGAGCTGGTCAGCGAAGTCGGAGCGGTAAGCAGTCCTGTCCTCCAGGAGCCCGCTCTGTCGCCAGAATTTCTCGTGTCCTGTCGCCCTGATCTGCGTACGGCATGCTCTCTGACAAGTCAGGCCGCTCCGTACCCTACTCTGACCACTTTGGATTGGATGGAATTCTGTGCAGGTGGCGTTGCGCTTTGTGTACATTGGAACTGGGAGTGCCATAGCTGCCTACATTGGTAAGAATGCTCGATTCAGCTCGTGAATCTCTTCAACCTTGCCCACCTGTTCTTCCTGAAAGTCTGGGGAAAGGGTGTAAAATTCGCTCTTCAGCCCGATTCCAGTTCTCAGCAGCCGTGCCTCCTCAGAGCCCGCCGTTTAATTTCCTGAACGCACGATGTATGAAGGATGTAGATAGATAACTCCGTATTCTTCTGAGAATCATTTTAGGATCCAATTTCTCCTGGTTCATACAAAAGCTCACAAATTGAATGAAATCCTCGATTGAATCCAATTGATATTGCATCAGCATGGAGCACAAGGGGTATGCATCGTTATCAAATCTAGGGGAAATTTATTGTTGGTGCTTCTGGTGAGCGCACGCAGAAATTGGATTGCCCATAATCTGTGATTTGGTATGGAATAATACTTAGTTCTGAGACTTGATGCTGGATGATTCGCTGTGCAGAGGTGGCATTTTGGATCGTTGCAGGAGAGCGACAGGCAGCGAGAATCAGAAGCTTGTACTTGAGGCAAATTTTGCGACAAGATATTTCCTTCTTCGATCAAGATACTACCACTGGCGAGGTGATTGCGAGGATGTCGGGAGATACAATTCTCATTCAAGATGCGTTAGGAGAAAAGGTATGCTGTCTGATTCCTCTTTCATTGTTGGTGGTTGCTCTTTCGCGCACATTGTGCCACTGGTTGTCAATAATTAGATGGTCGGATTCCTTCTTTCCGCACTGCAAATCTCAATGAGTTGAACGTTCCCGAATCAAGTCCATGATAACAATCCGTACTTTATAACATGCACGCCAGAATATGATTAACGTAGACCTGAGGCTTTGCTCTGTGGGAGGCCTTTCTCAAAAGCGTTACTAACGTGATGCTTGTTTCGAACACCCAGGTGGGCAAACTTTTGCAACTGACGTCCACCTTCTTCGGAGGATATGTTATAGCATTCATCAAGAGTTGGAAGCTCACTCTGGTAATGCTGGCAATCATGCCCATCATTGTCGTCACCGGTGGGCTTATGTCCAAGTTTATCTCGCAGCTATCCAACAGGGGCCAGAACGCATACGCTGGGGCAGGTTCCTTGGTTGAGCAGATCGTGGGCTCCATCAGGACGGTGAGTACTTTATTGTAGAAGGTGTACGTGACTTCTCGTTTTACTAGAATGTGTTGTTGCTGGTTCCAAAATTTGCGAGAGCTGTCACCGTATGCATCATGAATCGACCGGCAAAACTGTACATTTTGTTGGTTGGAAAATCCTGGAGATGGGGAGGATGACAGAGCTGCTTTGTATCTCAGGTGACATCTTACACGGGGGAGCAAAGGGCTGTGAAGATGTACGATGAATCTCTGAAAGGGGCAGAAACGGCGGGCATGCGGCAAGGTCTAGTTACTGGTGCCGGTTTTGGGTTCTTAATAGGCACCATGTTCATGGCTTACGGTCTGGCTCTTTGGTACGGAGGTATACTCGTCAGGGACGAGGGTTTAACTGGAGGCCAAGTGATTAACGTCATTTTCGCTGTTCTCACCGGAGCCATGTGAGTGGTCTTACAAGAATTCTCTTTCATGTTCCAAACATTAGTGCAGGTGTGATTTGTGCAGCTCTTGGAAGGGAGTAAACATAAGTGAAGGTTCAGGAGAGCACTCAAAACAGAGAATTGGGTTCGTTGTACTTACTTGTGTCGGTATCTTCCACTTGCAGGTCTTTAGGACAAACCTCTCCATCGATAGGAGCAGTGGCCAGTGGTCGAGCAGCAGCTTTCAAAATGTTCCAAGTTATAAAACGCAAGTCTGAGATCGACGTCTTGGACAAGAGTGGTGTGGTTCCTGAGATGTTGAAGGGTGATGTGGAGCTCCGAAATGTCGACTTCCACTACCCAATGCGACCTGATGTGCAAATCTTCTCGAATTTCAACCTTTTCATACCATCAGGAAAGACTGTGGCTCTCGTAGGAGAGAGCGGAAGTGGGAAGTCTACTGTCATAGCTCTCGTAGAGAGATTTTACGATCCTCAATCTGGTCAGGTGCTGATTGATGGGCTTGACATCAAAAGCATCCAGCTGAGGTGGTTAAGGGAGCATATCGGATTGGTTAGCCAGGAGCCAGTGCTTTTTGGAACGTCCATCAAGGAGAACATCTCGTACGGCAAGGAAGGAGCAACCATGGAGGAAATTGAGCATGCCGCAGCTCTTGCGAATGCAGCAAAATTCATCATGAGAGTTCCTCAGGTCTGTTCCGAAGGCTGGTTTTCTGCATATCAGGCAGCTGTGTATGCAATCCATCTTATTGAACAAGCAATCAATCTGAGGTGGACGTAGGTAGAAGTTCTTAGGAGCCCCGAAACATCAGGCTTATCTGAGCCTGAGGCTTTTGCTTACGAAGTGGTTCTGTGTGCTTTCTTTGTGGTTGTAGGGCTATGACACCTTAGTTGGAGAACGAGGTATACAGTTATCTGGAGGCCAGAAGCAACGAGTAGCAATCGCACGCGCCATCTTGAAAAATCCTCAAATACTCTTGTTGGACGAGGCAACCAGTGCCTTGGATGCAGAGTCTGAGCGGGTGGTGCAAGAAGCGCTCGATCGGGTCATGACCAACCGCACGACTGTTGTCGTCGCTCACAGGCTGACCACTATCCGAAATGCAGATATGATAGCTGTTGTGCAGCGCGGTGTAATCGTGGAAACTGGTAATAACAACGTCCTGCCTCCCCTTTGATCTTGTTTTTCTCGCAGCTCTGTCGAATTTGGTTCTGATTGCATCTCGTACCTTTTGCAGGATCACACAACGAGCTGATACAGAAACCCAATGGAGCCTATTCTCAGCTCGTACATTTGCAAGAGTTTTACGGCAAAAAGATGACAGAAGAGGAGAGTCCTGAAGATCCAGATTTTGTACCTCAATCCGAGCAGGAGGAGACATTGAGCAGGGATGATAGAAAAAGCGGAAGTTTTAGATCATCTTTCACCCTTCCCGCAACTAATGTGGTTAGAAGGTCCATGAGCAAGGGTGGCAGTACGAGGAATTCCTTCAGCCGTGATGGGAGCGTAAGGCGCAGTGAAACCTTCGGGGGATCATTGAAAGGTTCCAGGAAGTACGATGATGTCGACCCTGAGAGAGCTCAGCCGAAAAAGAATGAAGTAGTCGAGGTGTCCATTCTTCGGCTGGCTCAGTTGAACAGGCCAGAGCTGCCTCTGTTCTTGGTCGGTTCAATCGGAGCAGCTTGTTCGGGCTTGACCTTCCCAGTCTTCGGGCTTCTGCTGTCCAGTGTCATCACAGCCTTCTTTGAGCCCGTGGACAAGATGCAGAAGGACGTGAATTTCTGGGCCATTATGTTCGTCGTTCTGGGTGTCGGAGTCATGGTTGCAACTCCCGTGCAGCAGTGGAGCTTCGCAATCGTCGGACACAAGTTGATTCGACGCATCCGCCGTCTCACGTTCCAAAAGATTCTTCAGCAAGAGATCAACTATTTCGACCAGGAGGAAAATTCCAGGTCAGTTCACGGTGCACCCTCTCTCCTCAAATGTTTCGTCGTGTCGAGCAAACCTTCCACCCTTGCTTACAGAGTAGAAAGCTGACTCTGGTGCGTGGTGTGCTTCCAGCGGCGCTATCGGTTCACGGTTGTCAGGGGATGCTTCGGCAGTACGCAGTTTGGTTGGAGATGCCCTGTCTCTCCTGATGCAAAATCTCTCCACCATCACCGCAGGACTGGTCATAGCCTTCACTGCAAGCTGGCAGTTGGCTTTGATCGTCATCGCTGCGGTTCCTCTCTTAGGGGTGCAAGGCTACGTCCAGATTAAGTGGATGCAAGGCTTTGCCGAGGATGCTAAGGTCAGTCAGTGTTCATTCTCTCCTTCTGTACATTCATGAGTCGCAGCAATTTGCTCTGGATTACAATGTCCTTCCACATCTGCTCTCCCTCGATCGTCTGCTTAATCCTTAGTCCTGTCACGTGCGCTCAGGTGCTGTACGAGGACGCCAGCCGCGTTGCCAACGATGCCGTCAGCAGCATCCGGACGGTGGCGTCATTCTGTGCCGAGGACCGGATCTGCAGCTTGTACGAAGAGAAATGCCAAGAGCCCGTGAAGACTGGCACGCGCCAAGGTTTGATTGCTGGAATGGCCCTGGGCTTCTCCAACTTCGTCATGTTCAGCACCTACGCCTTGTGTTTCTGGGCTGGTGGCAAACTCGTGGACAACGGAACTCTGACCTTCAAGCAAGTGTTCAGGGTAAGGCTGTGCTCCCATTGCAGCACGGCGCTCAGCTGTGGGTTCGGGCAACTCCACCACAGCTGCGCTGAGTTGCTTCCCTCTTTCGCTCTTTCCATCATTTTTAGCACAATCCTACCAATTCTGAAATAATTGTCAGTCTTATATCTTTACCGTCAGCCATAATTCTATCTGAAATTTTACGTCCACACCACCTATTATACGAATAAACTAACCGACACTTAATGTGAAAAGTAATGGCTTCTCCCGATAATCGAATGCCTTTGATGTACAGTCGAGGGGAGGCGTTGACCAATCCTGTGTCCCCGTGTGACAGGTATTCTTTGCCATCACTCTGAGCGCTGTGGGCGTGACCCAAACGGCCGGACTCGCGCCGGATTTCACCAAAGTCAAAACCGCCGTCAACTCGATTTTCAAAGTCCTCGACAGGAAATCAGAGATCGACCCTTACGAAGTGTCGGGTCTGAAGCCGGACCAAGTTCGTGGCGAGATCGGGTTCCAACACGTCTCGTTCTTCTACCCCACGAGACCCGACGTCCAAATCTTCCAAGATCTGTGCTTCAAGATTCCAGCCGGCCAGGTGAGATGCTCATTCCCTCTGCCAGTCTTTCCAAGCTGAGCTCTGTTTGCCAAATCGATCGAGAATCTGCTTCCCTTCCTGCTGACAGAAGAGTGCCAGGAGAAGGACTGACCGGGTGACCGACTGACTGATTGCAGACCATGGCGCTGGTGGGAGAGAGCGGGAGCGGGAAGTCGACGGTCATCTCGTTGATCGAGCGGTTCTACAACCCGCAGGCGGGAGTGATCACCGTCGACGGCGCGGACATCAAGACGCTGAACCTGAAGTGGCTGCGGCAGCAGATCGGGCTGGTGAGCCAGGAGCCCGTGCTGTTCAACCAGAGCATCGCCTGGAACATCCGGTACGGCCGGGAAGGCGACATCAGCGAAGACGAGGTGGTGGCCGCGGCGACCAGCGCCAATGCCCACCGGTTCATCAGCGCTCTGCCCGACGGGTACAAGACCAAGGTGGGCGAGCGGGGAGCGCAGCTGTCGGGTGGCCAGAAGCAGCGCGTGGCCATCGCCCGGGCCATCCTGAAGGACCCGCGGATCCTGCTGCTGGACGAGGCCACCAGCGCCCTGGACGCCGAGTCCGAGCACGTGGTTCAGGAGGCTCTGGACCGGATCATGGTCGACCGCACCACGGTCGTGGTCGCTCACCGGCTGTCGACCATCCGGAACGCCGACATCATCGGCGTGGTCAAGAACGGTGTCATCGTCGAGCAGGGTCGCCACGATGACCTCATCGCTCGGCCGAACGGCGCGTATGCCTCTCTGGTGAAGCTGCACATGTCCACCGCGTAAGTACAACTGCGATCGGTACCACGTCCATCACCTTGGGCTACTGCGATTGGGGCCTACCTCTTTTGGTTTCATCCATGAAGGACTTGATGGGGTCTTCCCATCCTTCTTTGCTACGAGAGTAGGAGAGAGGGCGAAGGACAGAGAGAGACCTCGAGGTTTCGTACACTTATAGATTATAGAGCCGATCCATCTTGTAGGTAATACACTAGAAAACCCCACCGGAGAACCACTCGGCCATGAAGTCTTTAGTAACCAGGACTGAGTTATTTTCTGAATTTTTGAATCCTTGTGCAGGAGCCACGATTGGGTTTTAGAGAAATAACCCTCTTACCTGGATCAAGCCTTATTTGAGTAGAGCATAATTTCCAATTCACTTGAGTCTATAGCAACTAGCTTGCCTCATCCTCCCAAGAACTGCCACGTTTGTCTCATACAGCGTAATCACAGTGGCATTTGTTATGTACACGAACTAAAACCCAACAGCACATTGAGATGAATAAAATGACCAACCCGGGGGATTTTCTCCCCTTTTCGCGGTTTCAGTCTACAACTTTAATATCTTTCGTCGGAGCAAAAGTGTGTTACACACTTTACTTTTTGTTGTACATCCGACTTGTTTGTTTGGTGATTATTCGATTCATGCAATTTGGGCAGCTGTACTGACATGTGTAAGAAAAGAAAATTTTGTTATGAATGTATGGAATATTGTAGGAAAGGAAAAAAGTATTATGTCCAATGAAGGTAAAATGAAGATAAAACATTGCAGTTAGCTTTCGTTCAGATGTTTGTCGAATGCGAGTACCATCAACAATCTTAATCTGCCCGAGGAGAAGATTCACAAAGTAACATAGTATAACATGTCAGGACTACTGTTCAATATTGTGTGATGACCAATATTTGCATTGTCAAGTTAGCCATCTTCCTACAAATATTAAATCAGAAGTAAATATCTATCAATGAAACTTCTTTTCTAATAATGAACTAAACCGAAGACATTATGAAATAAGCTATTGAACAGTTATCATTAATTTGCACATTATTGTATATATCACAATGGCATTTTTTAATAATTATTCTAAATATGGACAATTTCACATGATTTGGCTAAGCAAATATATATATGCAAATGTAACCACAAAACCATTATATACTCTTCAATATGCACACAATTGACAAGAAAACATAAAAATGAAGAGTGTTCATTATATTAAACTCCCCCTCATTTGGATGTTTTAAAATTGGAGTCAATATTCATAAACATTTTCGCTGATCTTTTGCAAGGAAACAACAATGATTATCAGTAAAAGCCTTGTGATAAATATCAAGAGCTTACATCTAGTTTGCTATATTTGTTAATGTCCATTTAGTAAATTTCAGTCTTTCTCATCTCACCCTAAAAACTGATGATAAGTTGAATAAATTTTGACTAAATTAACATGATACTCTTTTATGTTACTCTAGTGATGATGCATGTATTCAAGCAAATATTGATTGTGATCAGGAATTACTAAAGATTTTATTGCAGTTTCTTTTATAAAATTTGAAGAAAACACAAAAGCATGAAAGAATCAACATATAAAATATAAGATTCATTTCATTTGTTTAGGTAAGCATATAAACAGTTTCTTGATAAAATCATCATTGCTCTGTAAAGTGCTTCAAATTGATACTCAAATGTTGTGTATAACTCGTTCTAGTTATTATTTAATTAAAGTAGAAATCTAGATGGAACTAGAATTAAATTGAATTATTATTTTCCACTCTACATGTAAGACATTCAAATTCTATAATTTTTATGATAATTGTGCAAAAAGATCTAGAATAAAATTTAACATGAATCTATATATTTAAAATCATAAAAATTATGAATTTAAGATAAATAGAAAGATTCATTCATTTAGATAAGATAAATACTAATCAGATCAGAAAACATAATATTTATATATATCAGATCATATGCAACACATGCAATCTAGAATAATACTTTCAAATATTTCTTACAAAATCATCTTTAAGACAAAAAATTATTATTTATCAGTTTTGACTCATCCCAACATTTTTCAAAAATATTGGAATGATTTTTTCCATTTTTTTTACATTCAATTTATGTCTCAATGTAAATCACCTTGATTGCCACAATTGATTTTGCAATATTTTGTATCAATTTCATATGTTTGACAATCATGTTAGACCGGAAATCTGATTGTGATCTTTTCATTATCGTAACACAATCATATTTTAACCAAACCAAGCTATGCAGGTTGCAATAAAGATCTAAAACTAATACATGCATCTTCAAATCTGAACTAGTTATAGATTTTTTCTCATTATATCTTACTCATAAACATCATCTACATGAATGCATGATTTTTCATCATTTAATTTATCAAACACAGATCCAAATAAGACTTCACTTTGAAGTATGCATGTATTAAATTCACAGATTTTCAAATATATGGGTCGTTGCATGTCATGCACATGTTATTCTTGTACATATCTAAAACCATGTCATGCCAGTGCAAATTATAATGTATTTTTATTATACATATCAACTTTTTGTTGGAATCTTATAAATTCTAATTCTGTACATATTGCATTTGTTGGACAGTGATATAGTAAGAGTTGTATAAAATATATCATCCAAAACATATATTTAAGTTCATCACAGTTTTCTACACTTCAGGTAATCTTTGAATTTTTATTTATAAATAAAATAAATTTGAATCAGAAATTTTCTCTTCTAACTTACAACACATGAAAATTTCTTCCCACTGATTGCTATGCCACAATTATTACTAGCAGCAATAAGCGTGTAACTGTATTGAGTTTGAGATTTTTTTCATAAGCAAAGATTGTTGCAATATTAATATTCATATATATGTATGTTTTTGTATATGTGTATATATTAGTTATTTTCATGTTCATATATGTACTTCAAAACATTTATGAACTTAAAATATGTTTATCAATTTTGATGTTTAATGATATCAATAACTCTTGATTCTTTGAAAATATCCATATATTATTCAATAAATTTTATTTAATGAAATAAATATTGAAATAAAAGAACATACATTTGAGACATGATTGTTGAGTTTAAGTGTTGGGATTAAAGAGTAATGTCCATACTAGCTAAATGTAGCTAGGAAGTGTTGCGAGGACTCAGTATACTTGATCCTAGTGAACACACACTACACTACGTTTTTTATCATTGCAATTTACTCTCTCGCCTGTGCTGACCGTAGCCCTGCGCATGGATCAATCATGTTATCTTCATGTCTAGTCTATCTGTGTCACTATCAACTGGCAGTGATTATCTTGTGTGTCTCGGACTAACAATAATAATTCAAACAGAGTTAAAATAGTTAAAAAAATAATATTAAATTTAATAAATAATTCTAATATATATATATGTTATTTAAAAAAACAAACTAAAAAAATTGTTTTAAGCGCAGAAATAATGAAAAAATATTTGATATTCGTTTATTATGGCGAAATTGTGTAATTGGTTTCAAAAAAATTATGTGAAAAATCAGGTAAACTTTCTTATTGATGAAATTTAGGATATCAAGTTTGATAAAAAAATATAAAAAAATTCATAGCTTTATTCAAATCATCTTTACAGTAAAATATGTCAAATTTTTTGTTACACTACCTAATTGATCAAGCATACTTATTACTTTTTTTATAATTATATATTGTGTGTGTGTGTGTATATATATATATATATATGAATATAGAAATTGATGAAAATTATAATCGAAATAAAATAATACAGAATTTCAGAATATTAAAAATATTGCTCTACATCTCAAATTTTTTTGAATGATTTATATATTTACAAATTTCTCATACAACCAAAAATAATAATTTGTTTACTATTTTTTCAACCTTCTATTGTGAGAGTTTAGCCCATAAACAATGTGAGATTTCACAAAAAATATATAAAAAATAATCAAATATTTAATAAGTTTCTTGAAGATGAAAGTATTAAGTAAAAATTTATAAGCTAATCATAGTTATATTGATAAATTGTGATGATCAACGATATATATTATATCATATCGATATATTATAATTCAACATGTGATAAAATTTCTTACAATCTTTTTTGCAATTTTTAAATCATATATTTTATTAAATGCAAAATTTTGTCATTTCATTAAAAAATAATATAAAATAAAATGAAAGGAAAAATTAAATGTATCAACATGATTGAATTACTATCAAAATTAATATATTTTTAATAAATATTATTATAAATTTGAAATTATGAATAACAAAATTTTTTGATATTTTTTTCAAAAAATCAAAATAATTCAAAAACTTACATTTTCAAAATCATCATGAACTATGTACATTAATTTGCATGACAAAATACATGATTAATAATCTTGTTTTCATATATCTACACAATAACAATATCTTACATTTTTTTTTCAACTTAATTGAATATTATAAATTTAATAAATTTATAATAGTTCTAAATAGAAATAAAGTAGAAATAATCTTGAAATGTATTTTTTAATTTAAATATTAATTATTTAAAAATAAATCAATAAATATATATCAATACAAATCAACTTTATTAAAATATTGTCCGTGAGTGCACAAATAATTCTATCAAAATTTCACAAATGGAAAGGGAACTGAAACCAACATTCCGTCCACTGCAGACAAATCACACCACGGTCGATCTGTCAGGTTCCGTCCTCCATCCCATGTCTTCTCTGAAGAGGCAACTGACGCAGCGACTGATAAACTGGAGGTGGGTGAGAAAGCCCTCGGTCTTGGCGAGCCTCTGCTCTAGGCTCGGGACCGCGCCTCCGTCTCGGCCCGGGTTGTCCTCTTGCTCCCCCGGACCTCCCGATGGGCGCCTTGAGTTTACTATTCTCGTCCGCAGTTCGGGGGGCTCACTTGGTGGCAGGGGAGGGAAGGGGAGGCGAACGGGAGGGGAGCTGTCGAGTGGAGAAGGGGACGCGAGAGCGCATTTGAGGATGCAGAGTCGAAGACGGGCGGGCTCGTTTCTCTCCGATCGCTGCTCGTAGGACTCTCCTATCGTATCGACGAATTGTCCCTTGCTCTGCAGATATGGCTTCCGGAAGTGCACGCAGGGCTGGAGCCCGACTCACCAACCTGCTCTATGGCTCCATAAATTCTTCAACTCCTGCCACCGCAGCATCATGGACTCAAACCGGTCTCGCCGCCGGGTAAAAAATTTTCTACTGAAATCTCACATTGTTTTGTCATGCACAGATGGGTTGGACCCGAGCTAACGATCTAGATGAAGCATTTGAGTTCTAATCCGTTGTGTGTTGAAGATGGATGCTTGGAAGCATGAGCATGCTCAAGGCTTCTGCACTAGTAGACTCTGTTTTTAATCCCGCATCGTGTGCTTTGGTCACAATTGCCCTGGTAGGGTACAGATGAGTGGAATTAGCGAAACAAGGGCTCAAGACGTGCCTCCAATGGTTGCAGGTCTTAAGATTATCATGGATTTGACGCCACTAATTTTCTAGCATTCACCTGATTCCCTTTAGGTTTGAGAAATGCATTTGGATCTAAGTTTTGAGATTTTACTCGAAGGTTCTTGTTATTAATTCGTTACAGTACCTGAAATTGATTGTTTCAACTCTGACTATCTCAATTTTCAACTGCCATCAATGAGATCAAGAAAATTTGAACTCTTTTAACTCCTGTTTTAACTCTGGATCTGTGCTAGTGATTTCATCCTCCCGTGTAGGGAAAGTAGTCTACCAATTGAGTCTTCAGTGGACTCCGATTCGAGAGTACTTGCTTTCCTGGAAGCTCGATGGTCAGTTCATGGCAATGTTATGGGAAGCCCATAACATTGAAAGGCATTTTATGAGAGGCAGGGGAAGCCCATGCCTCTCATAACATACGAAGATGTGAAGCTAGTGAACTTCGTTGGTCATGGGCTTATACTCGCTCCTTGATCATTTAGTTTAAGTTGCGCAATCCATTATCCTCATTTACATAGGCTTGTGTTCAGAGCCGGTTGAAATATTTCATACCGTTGAGCCTTCATTTTGTAGAAAATCTAGTCCTCGTATTAACTCTTTTGGAGAATTAGCAGTCCATTATCCATATCATAAGAGAGTCATTGGGGATATCGAGAAAACCATAACTGCGTGAATAAATAACAAGACCCCTGCAACGATTCTTCTCTTGTGCACTCAGTCGGAAGGTCAACACCAAAGCATCGCCACCTCAAAGTAATTTGTGGTTTGAATAATTCCTATAGGCAGTTTGAACAATCTGTCTATGGGAATTATTCAACAACTGAGAATCGACAAAAGATATTGTTTACAAGAGAACATTTGGTAAAGAGCTATGGTGATTCCTAATTATTTACGAGGAGTCTTGTATAAGAATTAGTGGTTTGTGGGAAGGAATCTAATCGTGCTGTTCTCATTGGTGGGTGTAGTATGATTGTGCTCTTCTGTTTGGTAAATTACCTTCAAAGAAGGTGTGATCGGATTGATGTATTGGTTAATAATTCATTCTTGTGCTTTTCTTATGAAGGAAACGAAGTTAGCTAGCTAGGTCATCGTTGTCAAAGAACAGTCGAGAATATTTGTAAATCTTCTGAGAAGTATTGCAACCTCAATACAGCCTTAGGTAGAAATGCTCCGATTTAGTTTTCTGCATAATCGGACAACATATGCCGTTTTGTGCTACAAGTAGGTGGTGTTCGTTTGTGGATGCTACGTATGCTATGCTGAATAAGAAGTCTGATAAGCATTGTTTATGTGGTGCAGGGAATTGGCACCTTTTGGTGCGCGTATGGCATCCAATCAAGTTGGTTAGTAGAAAATGCCATTGAACCCTTTCCTGCACATCGTTTTTTTTGGGAATACTTTTAGTAGTATATTAATTCTACATTTCTCTTTTGCTCAAGTTTTTTCTTTGTTTCTGACACTGAAGATCAGTCCGAAACCTAAATTATGAATTTCTGGAAGTTAAGATTTTTGTTCAGAGTTTCTGTCTGCATATAATGCTGGAAGTATGTTCGATGATGGCGATATCTGATGTATATTCTCAATCTGCAGTGAGAAATAGGATGAAATCTGTGAAGTCCATTCAGAAGATTACTAAGGCCATGAAGATGGTTGCTGCATCGAAGCTACGAGGAATTCAGGGAAAGACAGAAGACTCACGAGGACTCTGGCAACCATTCACTGCCCTTCTCGGTGACGCACCAGGTAAGATCTTTTGTTTCATGTAGATCGTCGACATTGATTGAATTAGATCTGTCCGAAACTTTTCTTGTTGGTTCTGATAGATATACCAACTTCACCAAGTCATTTTCGACTAGATCCCTAACAAAATGGTATCTAATGTCAATGTGCTTAGATCTATCATGTTTCCTCTGATTCTCGACTTGTTCGATAGCACTTTGATTGTCGCAAAATATTGTTGTCGACTCCAGCTCAAAGCCGAGATCGTTCAATAATAATAATAATTTTCTTAACCATATAGCTTCAGCTCCAGCCTTGGACAAAGCCATGTACTCTGCTTCGGTAGAGGAAAGCGCTATTGACTTTTGTTTCTTTGATGTCCAGCTAATGGTTCCACCATTGAGTTGGAAGCAATACCCTGAAGTGGATCGTCTATTGTCAAGGCAACCTCCCCAGTCCGCATCAGAATATCCAGTCAAACCGGATGGTTTATCAACCCTTGTAAACACAAGGCCAAAATCGAGAGGCCCTTTCAGATATCTGAAAATCCTCTTAACTGCCTTCCAGTGTATCAATCCAGGATTTGACATGAACTGAGCCACTAAGCTAACAGCATACGATTTGTCGGGTCTAGTACAGACCATCGCCCACATGAAGCTCCCAACAGCAGCTTGATATGGTATATCCTTTATCTCTTCTCCCACTGAGTTGGGAGAGTCGAGCACACTTAACTTCAAACCGGGTTCCATTGGTGTATCAATTGGCTTACAGTCAGCCATGTTGAACTTCGCAAGTTTTTCAATCAATATCGTGGTTGGGAGATCCGAATCCACCCTTGTTCACGATTTCTGTCCACTTGCATACCAAGACAATGATGGATCTCTTCTAAGTCCGTTTTTGAGTTTCTCCTTGATATTCGTAAGAAGATGCAAGGAATCACTCGCCAGTATACAGTCGTCCACATTTAGTGCCAAATACACAAATGCATTCTCCTGAGAGTGTAGGTAAACATTCTGATCTGCATCAGCTCTGGTAAAAGCAATCTGCAGTAAGAACGAGTCAATCCTTTGATACCACTGTCGTGAGGATTGCTTCAGTCCATAGATGGACTTATTCAGTTTGCATACCATGTTTTTCTCAGAAGAGATATTTAACCCTTCAGGAAGGGCCATGTAGACTTCCTCGTCTTATACCCCGTTCAGGAATGCAGTTTTCACGTCCATCTGGTGCAGCTCCAAATTGTATTGAGCTGCTAAAGCCATTAACACCCTAATGGATGTCATCTTCACCGCAGGAGAAAATGTTTCCGAAAAGTCAACACCATAAACCTGTGAATATCCTTTCGCGAGTAATCTGGCCTTGTATCGATCAACAGAACCGTCAGGCTTGTATTTGATTTTGTAAATCCATTTGCAGCCAACGACTCTCTTAACCGCAGGTAACTCTGTCAATGTCCAGGTTTGATTTTTCTTCAAAGAAGAAAATTCATCCTCCATAGCTTCTTTCCATCTGATAGAATCACCATTCTGTAAGGCCTCTTCATAAGAAGTAGGTTCTTGGTGAGTCTCTCCATACTAAAATAAACCTCGATGCTTCTTCTTCTTCTCCAACAGTTGATCATATCTTTCGACACGTTTCCTTACTCTTTCCCCTTTCGAAAGAGAGGATCGAGGGAGCGGGATGATGATGAAGCAGCCCCGGTAGCTGTAGGCGGGACCTCAGATGCAGTGTCGTGAATT
Organism: Marchantia polymorpha subsp. ruderalis; assembly: GCA_037833965.1. NCBI lineage: Eukaryota > Viridiplantae > Streptophyta > Marchantiopsida > Marchantiales > Marchantiaceae > Marchantia > Marchantia polymorpha. Next base: position 6,314,921 of record AP031357.1, read on the forward strand.
CGGAGTTCTCCCAGTAAGTCTTCGAGGTTGCACACCATATCAACAAGAGGAGCAGTAGAGAGAGGATTCTCCCGTCCCGAGAGAGGAGCTTCCATGTGCGCCTCTGATAAGTCTGGCCAAAACGGGCCGGATAAGTTGCAGGGACTTCAGCAGTGGGAGGACGACTTACGGAGGAAGTGGAAGTTGCCTGTGGAACTCCCACTGCTCTGATACCATATCAGAAAGCAAAGCAAGAGCAATGCATGAAAGGGTCGAGACACAGGTACTGAGTCCTGGAGAGAAGATCTGAGTTGTTGTTAGACATAGGACCCGGATTGGGTTTAAGTACCCAATCCGAGGTGACAAGGGAAACCGGCATTTACACCTCCGTAGATGGAAGGGTAGTGGTGTCAGGGACACCCCCGTAGTGGGAAGCGTAGTGGTGTCTAATGATTACAAGGACACCTCAATAGTAGTGGTGTAGTGGTGTAGTGGGCTGCAGTCTAACTATAATTACACAAGAAGCAGCGACAGAAGGAATAGGGAGTAATCAGTATTCTAACCGATTGAATTAGATCTGTCCGAAGCTTTTCTTGTTGTTCTTTCGTCTTCCACAATCTCTAGGTGACAAACAATCACACCGTGGTAGTTCTGATGAAAGCTTCTCACCAAGTTCGATTCTCCAGGTGTTGATGTGAAGAAGAAAGTCATCTTGACTCTTTCATCAGACAAGGGGTTGTGCGGTGGAATCAACTCCACTTCAGTGAAGTTCAGCAAGGCTCTTATGAGATTGACAGCTGCCAGTGGTTAGTACCGGTTGTCAACCATAACGTCAGTGTTATTATGTGAGAAGTTCCTCATTTATTCTTTACATCCACACTAAATTCGTATGTCTTAAATAAGGTCCGGATAAGGAAGCCTCGTACATTGTCATTGGTGAGAAGGGAAAGGCACAATTGCAGCGTGACTCAAGGAAAAACATCAAGATGTTTATCACTGAGACGCAGAAGTTGCCTATCAATTTTTCCCTGGTTGGTTATCTCTCCTCTCACTTCTTTTTGAAGTTCCCTAAATACTTGTACGCTGACTATGTCCATTTAGATTGGGCAACATGTCTTGTTGATTCTTCAGGCTTCGGATTTACTCTCTAGGATCCAATGTTTTGCAGTCAACGCAGTCGATTCTGTTAATCAAAGGTGGGCTCTGAATCACGTTTGTTCAGGCATCCACGCTCACAGATGAAATTTTGAGGACGGTTCAGTTTGACGCTATTCACTTGGTCTTCAACAAGTTCCAGACTGTGGTTTCTTACTTGCCAACTGTTGCAACTATCTTGTCTCCAGAGGTACTTTATACTCTAACTACGCAATGAACTTTCTTGGCATGATGGGAACTGGGATTAAGTAGTTAGCCGTTATGCTCCTTCTTTTATGTATTTTATTTATGTAAAGCTCACCTCCTACCTTCTCCTAGTTGTATGAAATTTGAATGTTTTTTCCGCTGCAGACAATGGCCAACGGTGTAGAGACAGGAAAAATGAGTGACTTGAGCAATTATGAAATCGAAGGTTCCGAAACGCAAGCTGAAGTTTTGCAGAATTTGAGCGAGTTCCAGTTTGCCTCGGTAGGTGAAACGAAATAGAAGGAATTGAATTTCTTTTGACTTCGTGTTGTGTAACCCGTTCAAGGCCTACCTCTTGTCATACTGTCTAGTTTTCGTTGCCTGCCGTTCGGAGATGCTTCATGTACATTTTTACCTTCAGTGCTTCACGCTGCTTATTTGGGCTAGCTCGCGCTGACGACTTAAAAAGCTGCTTGATGATGCATCTCTTTATTATGTTTGTTTGCTTTTTATGACGTGTACATGCATTTCTCCTTTCTTTCTAAAACTAGCCATTTCCACTAATAGTGCAACTTTCTATCACGTTTTGTTTATAAGGTTCTCTGGCTGTCTATGGTACCATGTCAGCTGACTATATCACGGATATCTCCTTCATTGTGTGATCTGTGTTGTGTTGAGAGTGGCAAAATCACAACCTCCATCATGGTGTGCAGGTAGTGACATTTTAAGATACGCTCTTGCTGTGCAGGTTTTGTACAACGCAATGTTGGAAAACGCTTGCAGTGAGATGGGAGCCCGTATGTCTGCCATGGACAACTCAGCCAAGAATGCTAGTGACATGTTGGACCGCTTGACGCTCAGCTACAACAGGTTAGTTTCGCAATGTTTCTCCTCGAGTCGGTTTTGGTGTAACTTACTGAAATTGCTTATCATCCGGAGTAAGTGTACCAACTGATCATCTTGTTCGGTCTGCAGATCACGACAAGCACAAATTACCACGGAACTTATCGAGATTATTTCTGGAGCGGCTGCTCTGGAAGCATCTTAAGCCAAAACAAATTTATGGCTTGCTTACGATTAGATGTTAACATTTTTCTGACTCGATTTGATGAGGCCATGAGTTTCGTGGCAAGAGAACCCGAGGAGGCTCATTTGTGGACTCATATACGTTCACCGTGCGACCTTGCAGCTCAAGGGGTTTGAGTTGGTCCAGAATAATTGATGGTCAACTTCGCCTCCACTGAAGACATTGTACTTGTGCACAACGTATGCATGGTTCTTTAGCACAAAAAGGCATCCCGAAGTTCTATATCTGGATATCTCACCTTTAAGTGGTGTATGAGTTTTGAATTGCACATAGAGAGAAAACGGTGCTGTACGATCCATTTCTTAAAGGTCTGGGTCCCTTGCTCTTGTCGCTTAATGATAAGGAAGTAAGCTCACTACTCAAGTTTTGGGGGAGCTTCAAGCCATAGGTCAATATCAAATTGAGTTAGGAGTCTTTTTTTTTCTGTTCAAAATGGAATGGACCACTATGAATAAAGACACCTTCCTCTTTGTCTCCATTCATCTTTCTTCTACTCTCCCGAAGACAGTCCGGTTTGTCAATGGCTCGAGGTATATGTACGTTGACTGGCCGTCAAGAGATACTTATGTTTCAGTTTGAGCTGGTTTGGTGGGGCCTATATCCTGTTACTTCGTCATCCTGGGTATCACTGCCTTTCTATCCTTCGATTGCAGCCCAATCTTCACTTAACCAGTATTTCAGACGAACGTTACAAAGTGCTCGCAAGACAAAAACTAGTTTCCCTGTCCATGGGTTTGTTCATGCAAGGCAAGGAATGATTTCTAAGGTCTGAGTCAATTTTTTTTCGGCAAGGAAGCGACTAGTCAACCTACCTATCCGTTTCGTGTATAATATCTAACGTCAGCTGGCCGATCAAGGAAAGACCATGAATGTCATGAATGTGGTCGCAGCTTTGAGTTATGCGTCAGTGAGTGATTCAAGAGCAAGATAGTAGGAATTTGAGCAATGCGTGAGCGTGGTTATTGCGATAAACGACCTGGAAGGGCAGAACAGTACGTGCATCACAGTTCGAACGCAGTGCATGTTGTATCGCGGTTTACTAACCGAGAGCAAATGTGTAAGAATTAGTCCTTTGGTGCCCTGAATGGGAGATTCGAGATCGGGCATCATCTTGGTTGACAACGAACAGTCACCAGTATGATACAGTTGCTGCAGACGAAACTACCAATTGTGCTAACAGTAGGAACGGTCAGACGTTGATATATGATAGTCCCCCGTTTGTCATTCTAATATGACGACTGAAACTAGCAGAAAGTCCTGACCCGTTGTAAAGTTGGTTGGCCAAAGCTCAGGGCAACAATCATTCGTGTTCTGCAGCTAGCTTACTGTTGTCGTCTAATCATGCTAAGCAACCAAGTCTGCGATCCATCGTCCGATGGATGGCAGACCGAAGACGTAGATACACCTGCAAACTCAGTTGCTTGGAAATCCAGTTATCTAGTTCAGTGGGATCGTTGGTGGCATCATCAATACATCAACCAAATTTTGTCCATTCTGTTTCAAAAATTGGGGATAATTTGAGTTTATCCACTAGTGTATTAGAATTATATCAAAGTCCATTTGTGTGTTACATTTCTACGATTCCATTTCACAAAGTTCGATGAAAAGGGTTATGTATGCTAGTTTTCTACTCTTAGTATTATTATTTTTCAGATCCCCATATCTTTCTATGACTACCTTTGTACTCACTAGTAGGAAGGTTGAAGACATGAAGACATGAGTCCTTTATCTTTGTTTCAATGATATCTGTTGCCTACACCTCGATTGGATAGTAATGCAGGAATGTTGAAAGAATGCTTTTGTAGTGTTTTATTTTTTTGATTTTGGCAAGTCTGATACCTACCATAGAGAAATTATATTGTTTAGATTAATGACTGCCAAAACGTTAAGGGGATACCAAAATGTGTTATTTTCTTGCTATTACACATGTAAAGCTCATCTGGAGATCCACATCCAAGCGCATGGTTTTTCTTCACAGAAGTTGTAGTCTCGATGAGCTAAATAACAAAGTTTCTATCACTCTGTAATTCAATTGGCTCATATTGGACTTAAAGTCATATTAGTTAAATTTTAGATCTATAATTGCCCTCACTCTCGATATCATGATTTAACAAGATGTTGTGATGCTTATGATAGATTTCAGATTTTGCGGTGCAAGCGAGTTTCATGTACTGCTTCATATGATCTTGTACATAATACTTTGATGTAGATTCTTTTGCAAATGGAAAACCAATCACAGGTAAAGTATATAAAGTGACAAGATTCATCTTACCCACCGGTTTCTCACAACATCGTTAGAATTGCACTTGGGGAATGCTTTTTTCTCAATTCTTCGTGTCTCAAATGAAGAATTGAGATTTTGGAAGGAAAATGATGCTGTGTGCGATGCCATTGTGGATCATGGGTTATAGAAGTCATTGGAGGTTTCTTTGGCTACTCAATTTGCCAAAGTCAAATGTGGAAATTTTTATTGTTGGCTTCAAGGATCTATAATTCACTGAGATTTGCGCCAAATCAGTTTTCTTTAGGTAATAGGACAGTAGTGCCTCTTATATCGTGTCCTTAATTTTGCATTTGTGATCTTTTACTATGGAAAGAAATTTTTGTTTTGTTTTTTTTAAGATTATTTTGCATGTTGATTATTATTATGGACCTTCAGTACTATAGTTAAGATCTTATAGATCAGAGAACTATAAGAGAGCCATACGATCATTCCTCCACTCTTAGATACAGATAGAGAGCTCAGATATTATATGGTTTTATTGTGTTACACAATGTGCTTTACTCAATCGTTATAGTCATATACTAGGATTGCATCGCGTACTTTGATAGCTAATTTCCAGTTTATTACCTCTTGGCTTGGTATTTACAAACGAGAGATTTTTTTTACTTAAAGCACAGTGGTTTTTTTGATCTCCAATAGGAGGAAATCTTCCGTACTTCATAACTAAAGATTAGATTGTAGTGCCATTAGAATAAATAGAGATGAACCATGGAGAATTTTAGCTCTCTTCAAATATTTTGGCCCATGAGTTGGAATACAATCTTATATTGTGGATGGTTGCTGGTCATGCTTTTTATTCTATGCATGATATTTTGGTATCTGGTTTGGCCCATGAGTTGGAATACAATCTTATATTGTGGATGGTTGCTGGTCATGCTTTTTATTCTATGCATGATATTTTGGTATCTGGTACTGCCAAAAGTGACCAGAATAAAAATTCTTTCCAGAGATTTGTAGTTTGTATGACTGGTGGCAGTTTTGGGCCATGGCCAGTACTGTCGCGAGTGACAGAAATCTCAGACTCGCGCTCTCAACTCAATCTATGTGCTATCTATACTTGTTAGTATGAAGAGCAGATAGAAGCCCCTGAACGAGTCGCATTTCGAAAACTCTTTGATTATAGAACTTCGCCAAATCCATTGATGCAGTAAAGAAGCGTAACTCTTCAATCCTTGGTCGACTCCTTCGTCAAAAGTTTCTCAACACAGGAAGCAACAGTGATTGAATGTGACGGGCAGAAAATACTCATGCCTTCGGTGATACAAGAAACATAAGACAACTCCACACAAGTTCTCAAGTGGGGTTAACGTAAAATTAGAAATCAGAAATTGGAATCTAAAATTGGGTTTAATAAAAGAGATGATTTTTGCATGTTAGAATTACGTACTCTTAGAGTGCGTACAGTTAGTTTAGTATGTCGTGTTATGTTAGCTGTCACTTTATTATAAAGGTGAGGACCTGAGCGAACTAGATTACAATCAGTGCATTTCCAACATTGCGTTCAAAACATTCTAATGCAAATCTAGTGCAGTATTGTTATGACAGTTTTCAAGGTTATAAATGATTTGAAACTCATTCTTCTCATAAAGAAATATTTCTTAGATTTCTAACACGCAATCGCTAATCTAAAGACTGTTATTTTATCTGTTTTCTTCTATTCTTATTGACCTGAGATTATCTAAGCCCGATTTCAAGTTCCTACTGTAGGTTGGCACATAAAATACTATTTTGCAATGTTGTTGGGTGTTGTTTCTCGAAGTGTTGTATGTTCATTTGTTTTGATGCCCGCAACGCTACTGAACTGCTCTATCCTACTAAACATCGAGAGCCCGTCACTACACTTCGAACTCGGATGCATTGTGAAAGAAGCATCTCTCGAAAGACTATACTTATGCACCGCTCAATGACCGGAATGAAAACTTCGAGGTATCCATGTCCTTAGAACAGCAATTTAGCTCCTCAGTGTCCTCCAGTTTTGATTCATTTCCCATAATTCGATATGCTGCTGTCAGAGATAGAAACCTCGCCGTCGCCTGAGCAGTGTCATCTGATGGAACAATTCCAACGACAAATAAAATTCTCTGCCAGCCGTCAGATAGAACAGAGATCCAACGTAAAATCATCCAAAAACAACACAAAATACCACAATCGTCTGTGAAGAGCAAGATTACAATGTAGCATTTAACATATTACTATGTAAAAACGCGCAGCACCAGTGTAGTGTACCGTAAGTAATGCATGTCTTGCGGCCTCTAGCATGCAAGCGAGAGAAGTATTTTATATTAATTATACACGAGTATGAGGCTGCAGTAGCCAAGAGAAGGAATACTTGGGGATAGGTGAACATTCAGAGGGCACGCAAACCTTCGAGAACTTCATCTTGAAGCGGCCAGGGCAGATGAATGGATCGACTATGGAACTGCAGGCAGTTGTCTGCTGTTGGCCATAGCCTCGCCTTGCCTTGTGCATGCGCATTGCCATAACATTGTCTTCTGAAGTTGTTGTCGCTGCCACCGAGTGGGGTTCGGACCTTCGCCACCTTCGACTTCCATTTGGTGCACATGCATGCACTCGTCGGTCACTGGACCAACCGATCTTCAAATCCGGAGTGGATTCAGAGCAGGTGGCCGACAAATATGAATCCGAGCTTCATACAAGATATGTTTCTGACACCATCTCGTGCCACAGGAATGGTTTGCTGGCAACCTCCATGGTCCTGGTGAAAACAACAGCACATGCAAGGTTGCATGTGGCCTTGCCTACACCGACCTCTCATGGTCGGGACAGGTACTTGTCTCATCCGCTGGAATCGATGTTCTTCTTACATTCTTCCTAACCGAGGTTGGTGGATGCTCTTCACGACAAGCTCATGGCAGAGAAGCAAATGCAAAGAGAAATAGGGTTATCAACAATTTTGGCAAAAACAATTGAAACCATCCTCTGGAGTAATACGGGTATACATCAAATGAGCAGATAGAGTTGATTCTATGACATTGCGACTGGTTATAAAGTTCACATCAATAATCTGAACAATCTCTTATGTCAACTGCGAGAACTCGAAATGCTCAAAGCTTAGCGGACACTTGAATTTCATGTTTCACAACATGGATGACAAATCGAGATGATCGTGGCCATATGAATCCATGGTATCCAACTCCCACCTCCAATTTTGAAGTGCAAGATGTTAGGACTTGTATACCATCCCGGCTACTAACCAGATGTCAACATGGACATTTCCATATCTTTGATATCTCTGCTCTGCGTGTCGAGCACCGGAGGCTTTGGCCCTTACGACGCACGACTCTATGGTCAACTTGAAAAATCTTCACTTTCCAAGACTCTAGATTCGACGTGCTCAAGGTGTAAGAATTTATACTGGAAGTGTGAGGACTTACCACATTTTAGTTGTTTGTGTATGGCTCAATCGGAAATAACTTGCTTCTTGAGACAAATCTCGAATTTGGCCCCAATCTCAGAGCGGATTTGAAAGTATTCCCAGTAGAACCGTAATGAATTAGAATTGACCAGATGATACATGCAACCAAAATATGAGAGTGTAGGAATATGAGATAGATTTGATCTTTGCGCAGGGTCAATTTTCAAAATTCTGTTAAAGCTCTTCTCATACTATGAACAGCGAGACATGCGTTTCTTGTGATTTCAGCACATGTTCATATCAAGCTTTCATCTCAGAAGAACAAGTCTAGAAACAAGCAAGTTCTTTTGAGTGAAAGTAGGATATTGCAAATATATTCTGATAAGAACCGAGTTTCGTTTCTTTTGGATCCCGTACCATTACCAATAACAACCCATGATATTTATAAATGTGAGCCTAAAAGCAACAACACAGGAAAAAAATTGGAAAACTTCATCTGAATTATTGCATATAATGATCGACTACGTTCAGTGACCGAATTTTAGCATCGTGTCCACTAAAAATCTCATTTGATATGTCCGTACTGTACTTTAGGGATTCCAACCGTTGTCCAAGATCTTCATTGTTAACGTCAAACATGAGCCTATGCTTTGTATTAGATATTTTAATAGTACTAGTAGTATCAACATATACAGATTGTTCTCTTCTTCGCTGAGTAACTTGAACTTATCTTTTCATGCACAACTATTTGTGGGGGAAAAACATAAATACTCGGGAAGAGATGTCGATGGCAAAGCAGAGATAAGATATTTTTAATTTTTTTACATCGTTCCGAAACTATGAAGAATTTACAAACAGTACTTGTGGATATAACAATTCCTAAACTCAGAACCTCAAGCAGATAGAAGTAATTATGTTATCAATACTGGAGACTCTGAGCCCCCATTCAAAAGAAGCAATTTTTGTAACATTTCTTTCAGTTCTCAACTGAAAGAAGACTAAAACATACAAGAGGAACATATTGAATATCTGCCGATAGAGCGAAGTTACTTTTTACTAGCAACCTAAATCCTATACATCCTACAAAATTTCATTCACAAAGAAATTCAATCACACACTAAAGAGTAACCCTATTATGTTCTTATTTTCTCTTCGTACAGCCCAAGTGCATGATATTGATGTTTGAATTATCATTTTGATACAAAGTGTATAAATATTACGCAGATTGATCTAGAGCCAATGTTATCATCATTTGGTATACAACACAAGTTGCAGATTATGTTATAGAAAATATCTATCTGGCTTTAACTCTTCTCTTCAATTTTCAGCGTAATAATTGCGCACCAATCCATAATGAACAGAAATCAAAACAACCAATCCCAAACTATGAAGATGATCACCCAAAAATGGAGAATATCATCTGTGACTTACTATTCTAAGCTACATTACAACTTGGAAAACCGAAGATGCCCATATACTATTTCGGGAGTAAAGTAGGATTGGCTATAAATTATCAAGGTCAGTTCATCATTGGTGGTTTTTGTAACATTTACGAAGGCTTAAAGCAAGTATGTTACTCTGTGATCTTTAGTCTGCCTCATCATTCATCTCCTACATACAATCAATCATGATGTCACTATAGATATATATGATAGACTGAATCAGATCAAAATATATTCCAAATATTGAATCACCTTATCAAACTAGAAGAAGTAACAGAATATTACTGTCAGTAATACAATTTTTTGAGTAATGAAATATAAGATTACGACCAGAAGCAAATTCCACCACGATATAAATAGTGCATCTTATCGTCATGTTCCCATGAGTTTCAAAATTAATAAAAAGAACACCCATTTGCACAAAATGGATGATTTAACATATCTGTATTCAGGTTACGTCATTGTGGATGGATATTACAGTGGAATTCCCATCTAAAACAAAGCTCTATAAATTTTTAAAACTAAAGAAAGAAATAAATTGGATTTGACACGTATTTTTCCAATTGTACTCTTCCAGAACACCACTGAAGGCGATGTCAACTTCTTAATATTTAAACTACAACATGGAGCTCACGTAGAGCTGCACATGATCACTTATTTGTATTGATACAAGGATACCAGGACAAGAACTAGGTTTCCTGAAGAAATGGAGCTCTCAACAGCAGCTGACCAAAGTGGGAAACAATGGCTTGAAAGTTGCGGGTATCAATTCTGGAAGGGAGATGGATCACTTTCCTGAACGCCGTAATTCCCCACAAGTTGTCTGGCTTCTTCGGGCATCCAGCGATCACCACCTTGCCGGCAATCTCACATTCAATTCGTAGCTCGTCCGCTTGAAGACCTGGAACAAGAGCGTAAATCTGATAATCATCTCTTGTCATGTACGCCGAGATCTTCACCCAGAAAACCGAATTATCATCATCTGCCACGGCTGCTTTGAGCTTCTTGATTGGCTTCGATCCGAGCAAGAACTCGCAATCCTCCAGGTGCTCTTGGCCTCCCTTTGCCATCCATGCTTTCCCCGGAGATGGTAGTGCTTTTCTTCTCCGGGTCCGGCTGTAGGTCCGGGTCTCACGGTCCTTCCCTCCCTTTTCCTCAATTTGGCGAGCCTCGCCAGTGTCCTCGCTGTAAAATTTGTAATCTCGCTCCTTCAGATTTGTACCGTCCTCCTCCCGTGCATGCTCATTCGCTTGAATCTCTTTTTCTTCGGAGTCCGTGGTCGGAGCAGCATGATCATGAGCGTGTTGTGTATCATTCTTCCATGTATCTCCTGAGGTATCTGAAGGAGATGTTTCTGTGTAACGGTGGTCACTTCTGCACTGCAAGAGGCGGTTGGAATTCGTATCTTGGTTCAAGTCACTTGCACATGGAGCTTGAGTCTTGTCCTCCTCCTTTGGTTCGGTATCGTCTCGAGCTCTCTTCTTCGGAATCAATGCACTTCGTTTTCTTCGCTCCGGAAAAGGAAATGAATGATCGGATTCCGGAGTCTGGTGCATTTCAGTCTGAAATGCACCAGACTGACATCGCTCGTACTCCAACAGTGCCTTGGCATAGAATTGGCGGAATGTGAAGGAGAGACTGGTACAAGTTTTGGGAGGATCAAAACTTTGCCCGACGCGTTTCCACAATTTCTTCGAACAGACCGCTTGGTATCCTCCCAATGTCGTCACTTCTCGCCAAAGTTTCAACAAATCCACATTCTCTCCGTAAAACTTGGGCATTCTGAACTCCAAATTTTTCTCGCGGAAAAAGTTACCCACCGTTTCGACAAAAGCGTCATTCTCCTGTTCTTTCGTCACAGCCACTTCCGTTTGAACAACCGCACAGTGAGATCCATCGTGATTCTTGTTTCCACCCCTTTCTTGATCGATTTGTTCATCCTCGTTCACCTCCATCACCGCGTCTTGGGAATCCACCTCCGGGTCCATGTTACCGGTGCTTGACCTTCCCAACTTGAGGATCATCAAATTCAGAGGATCAATGAAATTGTGGAAGAGCTCCGAAGCATATATCATAGCCCACGTCCTGTCCAGTCTCAGGACTCTAGGGTGCTCGAGTCACACTTGGAAGATGACGACCTATCATGGCCTTCGCCCTTAATCCCGTGAGGTGCTAGCATGGCATCCCTTCTTCATCTAGTGGCCAACATGCCAATTGCCACAACAACTCTGACATCGCTCACATATGCGGGTCTCACGTCTTCAGATGTGAGATGTGGGACAGATCACGGGAAATCCCCCGATCGTATGAAGTGAAAGATAAGGCACTAGAATCGTGCATGGACTCCAATGGAAGGAGATTACTGATAACCTATAGGGCCTTTGACACTGCGAGAAGAGCTAGCAAGGCACCTCCTCCGCAAATAGTTGTCAAATGTGCCAGTTGCAATGGTGAAGGTCATGACATCCTCGACATCTTTAGATGCGAGGATTTATCACGGGAGGAAGATGAGGGAGTCCGAACGCAGATGACCGAATAAACATGGTCGGATTTGACTCCACCATGTCATTTGACCTTGAAGGATAAAACAAACTGATCGTCTGAACTTTGGGAGATATTTAGGGTGCAGAAAGGAACTGAAATCTTTTGACGTCAGACATCAAAACTGCATACGACTTATGACTAATGGCAGGCTTAGGAAGAGCTTAAAAAATTTCTATGGTGAAAGAGATGAGCCGAACAATCTTCAAAGCACGAGACCATCAGAATTAATATTTCTGACTAAGAGCACCTTCGATGCAACATCCTGATTTTCGTCGGAGTAGAGAATGCCATTCTTCCTGGCCAGGGCAGTCGAGATTCTCAAATCAAGAAAGCTAGGAAGAGTCCAATTGACGCACATGGACTTCACACGATCACTCCCAGTTTCGACTTGCATCATTCACGAGTATCCGAGATGCTATCTATCTGCACAGTCCACCACTCTTGCAAATTGAATGCCGAGCCAGTCCAACATTGCGCCCCTCCCTCCATCTCCAAGTCTAGCCATTCGTTTCTTCCTCTTGCTCGAGAGCTCTTTGAGAAGTGAGGGACACTTCTTGACTCGAGAGATGTTCAAGTCGAGGAATCGAATGGTCTGCCATCGTCTGCAATCAGTGAAGGACTCTCTGCATCATGTTTCTCCTTCTCGTCATCTTTATCGACCGTACAAAAAATCACCCTTCTCTGGATACTTTCATAATTTCAAGCATATGAGACCCATCCTTGGATTACAATAAAAATATAAAATATATCTTCAATCAAAATTCCACTTTGTTGTTTTGCGCTCTGAACTTTTATCGTTGTTGCTACAATTCCAAATCTCAGGAAACACTTGCAAACTATTTTCTACCTAAAAGTTATTCAATTTTATGATAATCTTGAATTGATATTGACCATTTAATATTTTGCAAGCGCAAAGTCTCAGATAAAATATGTACGGTAACGATTCTCCATGCAATTTCGGATTTTCTGTTATAGTTTTCATTCGTGGTGTCCAGTGCTAGCTATAAGATATTGATCTTATAGCTAGCACTCGATATCTTATATTGAGTTTGGTATCAGTGATGTGGATCATTCATGAAAATGTTATGAAAACTAAGACTAGGAATCAAAATTCCTAGTTCTGGAAAATCTGAGAATGATATGGTAGAATTCTTCTGAGTTATTTGATACTTTCCAAACTGAATATTATACCTATATTATAAACATTTCAGATCTTTCTACTGCATCATTTAGTTTTTGAATAATAAAGGAATGTACAAATAAGTTTACAGTCATATTCTTCAATAATGATTAGAAAAAACCAGGGTACTATCTTTCCTCAAAATTTTTACTTCTCTTTATCCGTCAAGCAATATTTAATATATATCCGTCAAGCTATATGAAATTTTGTGTAAGAGCCAAATGTTTGACTATCTTTGAAGGTAAACGCAAAGTTTAAAGGAGTCAAAGCACATAAAATTAGTTATGTTCTCGACAATATTATCAAAAAATAGCTTTCATTACGGATTATATGGCTGTGCATAATTCTTCAAAATTGAATCAAATACAGTGCTTAATGATTCTGTGAAAACGACATGACGTACTACAACTAACGTTGAAACTCGAAGTTATTATAAACCTTACCTCGTAACCGACTTTGAAATCTTTGAAAAGCAATCTGGTGACAATAATGTTAAAGCAAGTGACGGGAGATATAATATAAAAAATTGTTGTAATTTAAAAAAAATTTAGAGCCATAAATATCGTATATTCTAGAAAAGTTATCCGAACTCGTGATACTTATCCTGTTGCAACTACTCATGAGGATATGACTAGATCTAGCAGATCTATTTTGGGTGAGTAAGAAGAACAACTGGTCTTCAGACCCAAATGTGGCGTTTCATTTTATCCGTCTGAGCATCCAGAATGGAAGAATATGGTGGCTTCGATTCAGAATGAGGATGTGAGTAATTTTCTTGTATGCCTGTAAAGAACACATGAGCATGATGATAGATAATATACAATTCTCGTGTCTATGATAATTGTCTGAGGCTCAATTACTATACAATGGCAGAAGAATCCCAGCGGAGAATTCCTGCCTCGTCTGATCAGATCGCTGTTTGCTTGAAGCCCGATGTTCTCAATATGACCACATTACATGTATGCAAATGTTTCAAGAATGAAATGCAATCTAATGGTATGCTATCTCACATCTCTGTTCATTTCACACCTCTAAAGAAATGAAACCCAATTGAAACCAAGAATTCCATCAGACACTGGGACAACAGAATTGTTGAGATAGAGTATGATCAAGGGAACTGCTAGAAGTTTCAACATCTACTTGGCACTGGAATTAAGTTACACACTGACAACCAGAGAAGCAGGTATGTGCTTTATTCCAGTGATTGATAAATGAAACAAGTTGAATGAGATTCAGTTTCAGACCCGAAAAGGTGACAGTCTAACTTGTCAATTGGTTACGATATTCTATACAGTTGGCATCCACCTTCCAAATTTAGTGGAAAAACAATTTTGACTCACCACATTGAAGACATCTATATCGTGTATCACATGAATGATTCCCCACGAATCCAACCATAGTAAAATCTTGATATCTACAAAATAAGACCCAGTGAGCTCTAAATTGTTAATCTAATTCTCAATCAAACCGACTAAAATTGACTTCACCCGACCATCGATAAAACTATTATGAGAGAAACTTAACTTCTCAACTTACACAAGTTGTTCATTTGTGATTTCAACCTATAAGTTCGATTCAAATTCAAATCTAACATTCTAATTGGATATCTTTATGATGAATTTGTAAGTACTTCTAAATTCTGTATAATATTTGATTCAAGTGTACGTAAAATTTTTAATTTGAATCTTATGATGTGAATGATGGTGATAAATCTTTGTGCTTCTTCAACGTAGCCTTCCATAGGTTCAATTGGTTGATTTATAATTCTAAAATTTTTGGTTGATTTATAACTTGAGTATCATCTAATTCATATTCTTCATTTAAAAATTTTTCAAAAAGTATACTACTATTTTAGGAGAATTATATATATCAGATTTGATCTATTTTGTGAAGATTTAGTGTTATTAATTTATCTGTATCATACAAAAATTGAAAAAATGAAAATGAATTAATTCATTGAAATAATTTTGATAATATATTCATATCATTTAAATGTTTCATCAATCTAGAAAGTATCAAAGATTCATCACTATGTATGATTACATATATATGATGCATAATACATTTTTCTATTTGCTTTAACCAGATAGATGAATGAGAACTGTTTTTTCAAATAAATGATTCCGTAAATGATTTTTTATTTTTCATTCACCAGATAATGCACTACTTGTGAAAAAAATCACAGCAAAATATATAAGATGATTATGAATTTGATTTTGTTGTATATGCACAACTTCAGATGTCCTTCAGAGGTTAATAGATATGGCTCATTTAGAGAACACAAACTATAGGAAAAAATTTGTCGTTAGACTAGTCTGACCTTCTACAACCATGACAATAATATGTGAAAAATCACTTTGATATTTGCAGGAGTGGTTGAATGTATTACATTATCTGGACTCGTGGATCGAAACCCTAGAAAAGATCAATGACCCATTGGGGTTTCATAGAGAGAAACAACAAGATGCGTGAGATTGTACAGAGTACAGGACACAACGGACAAGGCCAGTGGCCATCGGCTCCTGTCACACTTTATGTGGCAATCCACGACACGTAATGTTGCTGACTTTAATCGACATTCTTATGAGCAAGTGAAGCAAGTGGCACTCGGGCTCAGGCTATGGACGCCACTAATTCAGGGATCGTAGAGGAAAGGTGAAGAAGCCTTATCCGTTTGTGAGTCGAAGATGGCATGCCCAAGATTGTGACTCTTGTATCCCAAAGAGGAGATAATTTGAGGAGGGGGAAGTGGATCAAGCGACTTGCAATCTCAATCGGGGTTTCGTGTGGAAAGTCAAGGTGTTCTCTTGGAAGGAAGTTTTCTTGGCAGGAATTTTGGTCTTGCAAGATTTTGTGAGAATTTCGCTCAAGGAGGATGCTTCAATCCTCGTGACAAACCTTCTTTTCGAGCCTTTGCGTGGCACAAGTAAGCTTGTTGAGTTTGTGCGTCGAGTTTTGTTTCTAGGCCACGCTTCTCAAGACTGTCTGATGCTGGGGACAGTGGTGGATGCCTTTGCCAAAGAGACCACGAAGAAGACGAAGCTGGAATTGAGGTACACAACAATGTCTCACTTTGTGTCGAATTTGAAAAAGTCCCTAGGTTTACCCAAGCGTCAAATGCTAAATCTAGGCCAGGAGTTCAAACATGGCATAATCCAATCTAGAGCTCCGATATACTCCGATGTTAAAATCAAAACTTGAGGGTTTAGACTTCACAAACTAGTTCAAAGATTTTGACAACTCTAACTCTTACAATCAAACGTACAGTTATTTTGAACTTGGATGGCTAAAATCCTTCATTTATGATTCGGCGTATGTAGATGGTAGAAACTCTTTATGTTTACTTTTAAAGTAAAAGGTTTGCGTAGCAGGATATATTGTAAGAGATTGAAATACGTCTAGATCAGGTCCTTTTGCGAGATAATTTAAACGCTGGTTGCAGATATATAGACTCCACACAGTTTACGATGAAGACAGATCAACGGAAATAACATTAAATCTATGGAGTTGAAGTTGCTAATGTGCATGTTAGAAATGTTAATGTTTTAATGTCTTAGTTAGTATTCGCTGATGACTAAAGTGCAAATACTGGCATCCCTTTGTTTCCAGTATCGGAAGAGAATAGCAGTGATCGTCCGAATGAATTCAAGGAACTTGAGGATACCTCACGTCAAGTGTAGGATCCATGAAGTTGTCTGATGCTATAAATGTTGCACTGTTAGATTATTCTGAAGCGCAGTTTGGCATCTTCTACGGTACTTGACAACAACGTCACCTCAGAGTTGCACAGTCGGGACAGCGCATCGCTATCTCCCATCTGAAGTTATGGCCAAAGCTTGCTCAAATTTTCCCACTGTCTATGAGAAGTACACATCAGCCGATTGCTCGCAGTATAGCTCTACATTTTTCACCATTTTGGGATCTACCGTACTTTCTATGCTGATTCTTACCGGTCTGGTCCGACTCATCTCCTGCATGAGACGCAGACAGTTTCCTAGATACGTAATTCGATCTTCTGAGAGTTTAAGTTTACCCTCGGACGGTATAACCATAGATGATGATATCCAGCTACACACTGCTGGTGCAGGATCTGGTATGGTGAAGGGGAAAAGCTCTGAGGATGTGAAGTGCGTTATCATGGCTGGTGAAGAAAAGCCCATGTTTCTTGCACATCCGAATCCTATTACCAGTTACAATTGTTGAACTTCAAGCAAAAGTGAAAACAATAAAACAGCTTTAAGAGTCGGATATGGTGAGCTGATTCACCAAAGGTCACTGAGATTTATTCCTTTTGTCATATATTCATCACGTACATTCATTGATATCATCAGACGTGCTCATGATTTTCATCATTAGCCAATAGCTAGAATCAGTTCCCTCTGTCGATTCTTTGGAGTTCTTTTAATGTATGTAAATAGATTCCTTATAGAAAGTTCGAATCAATTGTGACTTGAAAGCTTATCAGATTTCAAATTTCTTCAACGTCTATCTCTCTTTGCCCACTCCTTCCAAATGAATAGGCAAGAGGAAATACAAGTTGAACAAAAGAACCGAGAAGACAAGAGAGCTGGAAGTCTTTTTGACAGGGGATGTTTGTATGTGCACATATGTTGGAAGTCAATTTACGGCTGCATATATTTTGGTATGAGATTCTTGACGAAGCACATATAACTCAATCAAAAACCATTCCTAATATATAACGGACGGGGTCCTATAAACTAACGGTGGGTGCATTGTGCTGCAACTTGTTTTGCATCAAGAATACCTGTTTCCCGATCGCATTAGACTCTCTCCAATTTTCCCTCCACTTAAATCGGTGACAAGGATTTGTATTCGAAGTACCCTACACATAACTGAAGGTTTCAAGGTTCTTCGGTCATGTAATGGAGCTCAAACGGACCTTGGATTTCATTCATTCAAAACAAGCAAGAAGAGAATCACATCTCATATGGGTCGAATTTTCGTCCGAGAGCTTTATGTGGGTCAGAGTTCTGTTGATTCTTGCCTTTCAATCCGCGACGGAAGCACGCGTTCTCCCAATATTCTTCTAAGTTGAACGCACTTCGTAGGGTTTGCTAGCGAACGTTTCGTGTGCATGAGCAACGCGTCTCCGCGCTTTCTTGATGATGGCCTAATCGTAACTGCCTATGGTTCGGATGACAGCTAAGGTGTGGATCAGAAGTAATAAATCCATCATTCGTCTCAAAGAATACAAGCGTTCCGCGAGCGAGCATCAGGAGCAGAGGCCCAGTTCATCCAAATAATTGAGTTCAATGACTCATGGTGAGTGTTACTGCTCTTGTATTCTGGTCGATTTATTCACTCGCTCAACATTTCATATAATCATTCAATCCATGGAGTCTCAATTTCAGCATACCTACCATCTCTTGTAACATGAAGAGCAGTAAGAAGTACCACAATTGGCAAACTTTGTCTGACCTAGTTTCTTTGCCCGCTAGATTGGCTTGATGCTCTCTAGACCTTTGGAAGCAATATAAAGAGAGAGGAAGTTGACGATAAATCAACGTGGGCAACAACATTATATTTCCATAACTTCGAGTAGTGTATCTCGAAGCGGGATAGAAATTGTAGACTTTACGTCTTAATTCGCGCGTTTTCTCGTCTTATTTGATGACTCGCAACATGGTTTGGAACGCTTGAAAGTACACTTCACGTTGCATTGTCCAGCATCCTCGGCTCATGCTACATATATCCCGCAAATCCAATCTCAGAAATTTAATCGGCGCTCTAATGATCAATCTCGTTCTTAGCATGTAAGCTTCGCCTCATGTTCTAGATCCCGACGTCTAACAAAAGAATCAATCGAATCCTTTGTTCCGTAATATGGTGGGATAACATTCAAATTGGTGCGATATCATCATATTCTAAGTTTCATTGTCTGGGAATTGTCAGAATGGTGACTTATATTTCAAACCTTGCGACGACATCCGTGGAACACACCAAACTCGACTTTGACGCCCACAAGATTCTGAATTACGTAAGTTCCTTTCCCTTGGACTTGAAACGTAATCTTTGACAGCTGATTCACGGCAGCAAAATTAGAATCTAACATTGCCACTTCCATGCATGCATTTAGGTACCATCACTTAGCTTATGAGCCGCAAGAAGTGGGCTCCTGAAGTGCATTGTATTGTCAGTTGGAGAACTGCGATAGAAATAGAGCACTGGGGAACTGCAATCGAATTAGTCTATTGCAGTCTCGACCCTAGTCGCTTACACCTACTCGCGTAAGATAACTGATTAACTTTCACCAAAATGTCAACTTCATGACCTCACCCACCTGCAGTTCCAAACTTTTAGCATGTCGTTTGAATAGAAATCCTTCCAATATTGAAATTTCCGTCTTTCATTTGTTATGGAACCAGCGTAGGTCAGAATTCTCCGCTCCTAGGTTTTTATTTCTTATCGAGGCACAGCATGGGAAGCAAGGCATGTTTCTCGGGAATGGAGTGATTCAAGTTAATCTACTTATGCCAAGGTATAAATCAGGGCCATAGTACATCCGTTTAAGTCATGTTCAGAATCATTTTGCTGGAGTAGACGCGGAACTGAGAGTGGTTGCTCATGTTTTTCAACTGTATGTCCATTCCACTCATTTGTGCCACCTTCTCAGTGTATTTTCAGATACTATTGATTAGCCAGTGGGTTAAAATAGCTTCTAATGTGGTGTAGGGTTGCACAAAGGTTAATTACTTTAGGCAGACAAGAAATCCAGAGATTCAGTATTTTCTGACATCGTAGGCGAAGAGTCTTTTTAGCTAATATCGAATTGCGAAGAATTTTGATTAGGCTAGCGCACTTGGTGGACTACCAAATGTTAATATAATTTTTTTTAATGTGAGTAAAGAAAAATATTCTAGGGCCTCCATACCAATTCGATAGTGATTTGTCTTTGAACCTTCTGCAGTTCTTATTAGTGAATCCCATTATTAGGAGGAACTCCAATGATTAACATAAACGGGACATAATTAATAGCAATTAGCTGTTGATAAGGTTAACGCATGCTATTGACGGCAAGGCTTGCGATGTGATGGACAACAGGAATTCTGTGAGGATCGACGGTCGATTCAAGCTAGCCAAGAACTGCAGGCACAAACGAAACCAAGGTTAACGCGCTGCAGCAAGCATGGGTCTCAGGTGGAGATCTACGATGGAGATTTTGAAGGAAAGGGAGGCTGAGTTGATCAAGTTGTCTCTGAAGTTGATGATTCAGAAGCACACACTAAGTGGAGAAGATTTCGACCTCGTGTGTGAGGCGCTTGCTGATGCCGAAGAGAAGTTGGCTGAAACAATGTGGGACTTGAAACTGGAATGGGATCGTCGAGCTAGAAATGAATATGAGTCAGACTAAAGAGTCGTTTGTGTGTGCCTACTACATGATAGAACATGAACACTCTGGTTGCAATCATCAGATAATGACTACTGCCGTACATCTATGTTCAATGTACTCTGAATTTCGTCACTGAAGGGAAAATCAGTCTATACACATTTGGATTTAAGCTCGTACAATGAGAAGGTGACAACTTACGCTGAGTTCCTGGGTTGAGCTCACGGGTACTTTGTCCCCTTGGTAGTTTTCATCCTGACTCCAAGATACTTATCCGGAAAGTAATGTTTTTGAAATTCTATGCATTATTGATGGTCCGTCCATTCATGATTAAGTGCTCGCATCCAGCTTAGCAAAATATGGCAATTCATTCTGAGAAAAGCAGTATTGTCAGACATTGAAGACGGAAAATGTTTTCGGGGAATATCGAACTGCAAAGGATGTTGATTAGGCAAGCGCACTTTCCAAAAGTATATGACTTGAAAAGTATTATGATTTTATCACTGTTCTCGTGAGCACAGACAACATTTTGCCTCTTAGTAAACTCTTGGAAACGAGGTTCAGAGCCTGTACCAGAATCGCCTTGGTCTGAACACAATTTTGTCGATCTGCACTCAGGGGAATCCATTTGCGAATGAATGTCGATACAAAAGCTGGAATTTCTTCAGCTACTGCCAATTGGGTGAAGCTTATGATTTCAAAATGACTACAGGTGCATTCAATCTGCCGAATCCGGAATCGCTTAAGGTATTCTTGAAACGGAATGGAATGGAATGCGGACCTCCTGAATTTGATATGATCTACCATCAAAAAGTTCAGCTTCTTGTGTGGAAATTGAAAATCCTCATCTATGTCAACGATGCACTGCCAAATTGATGCCTAGCGCGATTGACCAAATTCTCTGAGGTAACCACTTATCGACTCGCAGACTTCACTCCAGGTTCGTAAGAATCTTGTAAGTCTGCAGCAGGAGTATATCTCGCACCCTCCGAAGGAAGAGTGAATACGACCAAAAAGTCAAGCCATGGCGAAGCACGTGCCAGCACGCAAAAGCTAGCTCTGATTTGCTCTTCAGCAAATCAGGTTCCAAACATGCGAGTAAACTTGACATTGACATTGATAGGATGCTTGGGATTATTTTCCCGCTGTCTTCCACAAAGAGCACCGCCTTCGTCTCCACGATCGTGCTCTCATCTCAGCACGTTGCATTCAGCTTGAACCTGATACACTGATTGCCAATGTGAATCCGTGGATGGCAGTCTGCTATGTCATATGATTACGCGTCAAGAGTAGACGGAGAGCATGTTCACGTTTATTCAGCGTCTTACGTCCAAGCATCTGTAGAAGGCATTAAAAACCACATGGTAGATGCAAATTACTGTACTATAATCACTATGTTGTATAAATGATATGTATATCATTTTATAATGAACAATCGAAATATTCATATTAGTCATTAACATCCAATAGCTTTTGCAGATTCTATCGCCTACTTGGTACACTTGTTAATAATTTATTAGTAAAATATTATGAATAAAAAATCCAAACTCCCAATGAGTTTTATATGTTTTCACAACGTAGTGGCTCCAGTGCATGTAAGGAGATCTTTTTGGTCGTCCATCATCATGAATATGACAAACTTGCCGAAAGCCAGTAATCTTTCCTTCGAAAGTAATTAGGCTACTTCTCTACTGTCTGCTATTTGTAGTTTAAAGATCAAACTATAACTTATCAAATAGTTTCTTAGCTATTTACATTCCAACTTACGTGAATTGTACACGTTTTCAGGTAAAGCTATGTACTATGGTCATCTTGACGATGTCTCGTGTATTAACGGATACGCTATGCAACATCTATGCAACAACTCATCTCACAGCATTATTTCGTAGTGTTCGTAAACAGATCAGCAACAACAAATGATTTCCGAGATGTGTATGTGCGATTTGGAAGAAAAACAAAACCTATGTCTTTGTTGCTGAGGCTGTTCCATTGCCTCCCATTGCCTCGACCCATATGCAATCTGATCAAAGGAAACAGTGCTGTGACTTTCAGCACTGGAAGAATTTCAAGTGCGTCGATTCTGCAAGTAAACTGTCACACATGGAGTCGATCGGATGTCTGCCATTCACTCAATGTACGCAGAGTGAGTCGGTCCCTAAGGAGCCTCCGAAAGGGCTTCGTTCGATGGGTACACGAAAGTCACGAAGTTGCTTTGACTAGGCTCGTCAGAAAACTTCGGATGTGTATTTCAAACACTGCTTCTAAGCTTCCCAATCCTACCCGCAAATGCTCTGAGACTTCAGATGCCCTTCTGTGCTCGAATCACGCTCACTACAGGCAATTATGGTCAATCTCAGCACTTGAAGATTCTTACGCTTACCAGAATCTCTCTAGGCCATTATGCACATACAGGAGTTGGTCTCAATTCATGGTCTTAATATCTTTCAATTATGTTGGTGCCCATGTACGCACACGTTTGCATGAAATTCAGTTCCCATCGCAGCCTAAGAAATGCAAAATTCCTTCTGAAATGATACGAAAACGAAAGCTCAAAATATCAGATGAGCACTATGCCTGCAAGCGAAATAATCATCTCACACTTCACGCAGACGAGATCTTCATTGTTTAGAAGAATGCAGAGGATTTTAGGCTTCTGATCGCCGAAAGTAATCACGATGAAATCTCAACTGTCGTTCCTCAAATTGTTCAAAGGAATCATATCCACTCATCTTCGAAATTGATGTGTTCTTGCATAGTTCTGAGGGAGCCCAGATTGAACTAAACTCGAGCAGATCATCATGGAGATAAAAAATCCATTCGAGCTTCGCCTGAGGTCTAGTTGAACACTTTTTCCAGAGTGTTCTTTCATTTCGTTTGACTCTTTCAGCAGACACAGTAGCTACACATCTAGCAACCGAGTCTGATGCCCCATGATCTAATCTCAAATGCCCCAAGAAATCAAGAAATTTATACTGGAATGTACAACAGCTGTGATTAATGTGATCCCCCAATATCACAGCCTATCTCGGTTGAAACATCTTCGTACCCGAGAAAGGCAAAGTGCCTGTGTGGAGCTTGAATGTATAATCTCAGATCGTCATTCTCGTCTATAAGCATTCTGCAGTCGGGTGGATGAAATGACACGTAGTTCTCAGCACGATAGAAAACACTGGATCAAGCAAAGCATGTACATTGTCCGTCAGGTGTACGAGCATTTCAAACTCAAGCAGTCACATATCGTCATGATGTGTCAAGTCATGAGTCAACTGTAATAATAGATATTAGTGATCATAGATCACTAGACATCAGTCATCTCTAACATATACATGGTCAAACATAACATGCTCATCATCAATCAAGCATAGAATCATATCACGGACCGTCAATTCGTCCAGTAATTTGTTCTAAATATATCGGCCATTTTCGAACACAATTTAATATCCTCTTTAGGCTTTGGTTGTTTGAGAGAAGTTACGTAGCACTGGTCATTCTCAAGCAACGTAGCCCTGACCATTCTCAGGCAAACAATTTCAAGCCAACGTAGCCCTGACCATTCTCAGGCAGCTACTCTCAAGCATGGTCGCCCAGACCCATGGGCAGCACTGATCTTCTCTGGGCAGCACTGATAATTCTCAGGCAGCCAATTCCAAGCCAACGTAGCCCTGACCATTCTCAGTCAACTACGACAAAGCATGGTCGCCCAGACCCATGGGCAGCACTGATCTTCTCTGGGCAGCACTGATCTTTCTCAAGCAACGTTCCCTGACCATTCTCAGGCAACGACTCTCAAGCATGATCGCCCAGACGGAGGGGCAGTGAGTATTGTGAAGCTACGTAGCGCTGATCATTCTCAAGCAGTACAAAGCCCAGCATCCGCGCATCACAAGCATGTGTTCACTCGTCTTCGGAACGAAATCCAACTCTATATCTCCATAGAGCACCCTTGGCGAAGTCACTCAGCTCCTTGCTCCTCTTTCCTTCTGCTCGGAGATAGATGATAGTACTGTAGTGTGAAGAAACGAGTGGCGAAAGGAGGGATCCGGAGATAGAAGATATTAGTGAGAACAATCGAGTGGCGAAAGGAAGCATCCGCAACGATAATCTGCAGTTGGAGAGTATGAAGAAAGCGGCTCGAGGATTTTCGTCCCGCCGTGAAAGTGCACTTGTAGAAAAGGGCTACGAGGAATCTCGACCCGTTGCAAGAGCCATGACAGTCATGGTGGAGAAAGGCGGGGATGAGGTTTGCATGGCATATCTTTTCGAGTTTCTAAGCCTTAGCGAGAATACCCGAGGAGATGAGCGTGAGTCACTCGCTGCTGCAAGCTCGGAGTCTCAACTAACTCGTGCATTCATGGAGCACAAAGAGGGTAATGCGAGCTTTTGGCAATGTCTTTTGGAGATGTCCAGTCCCAACGAGAATGGTCGATCGGATGAGCGTGCATCACTTGCTTCAGGTTCGGAGTTTGAACAGAAATCCGTGTATATGTCTGCATTGCTCATACATGTGAAACGAATTGCTATATTGTGAATAATACCAGTTCCCTCTCACTTTCTCCTGATCTCCTTATTTACTACGTGTTAGCGAGACGGAGGAAGGCTTTAATTGGGGCCGACTATCGGAGTGAAATCCACATTTCTCATTTGATAGAATTCCAGAAGCTTTGTTCAGCTTTACGTCACTCCATCACTACATTCTCTTCAGCAATCTATGATTTTCTCTATGATGCCATGTGAAATTTAGTCAAGGTTTTCCCGCTCCATTTTGTCCAACTCAGTTGTATAATAAGTGTGGCCAATGTGCAGAAGGTGGAGAGAGAGGACCTCAACAGCAGCCGTGTAGGACTTCTGAAAATCAAGTCCAGCTACCGATAACAGGTCCACTGCACGAGGATACAAGCTCATTTGAGATGGATAATGATCTGATTTTGTTTGACCCGATCACACTGAGCCCATACGAATGGTCCTTCATCTTTAAAGAGCCTTCTCAACCAGAGAAGAATTCGTCAGTGCCTAGTGCCCACAAGGAGTTGTCCTTACGTTCAAACGTTGCTGATGCTAACCCAGTGAGGTTCCTGCAACCCATTCTGGCAGCGGGGATCGTGGACCCTCGACCAGCGCTACAGACGGACGTTCCAGTTATCACGACCAGTCCTTCAAATGTGGACTTCCAGACAACGGAGGACATGAATGTGGACTTCCATGCATATACACCAGCGACGGATATATTGCTGAATTCGACCATGGCACTCGACCAGTCCATGCAATGGTCTTGTGGGGAGATGCATATGGATGTGGATAATGATCTGTCGTCAACGGGGACGGAACTCCAGTCTAGTACGATGCAATCGGCTGCGGATCGCATGCAGATGGTGCATGCTGCACCAACGATGGTAGCCCTCACGGATGCACAAAGAGCACTAGTCAACAAGGAGTCAGAGCATGCTCATGATTCAGATTTACGAGTATGCGCTAGTGGTGATGGAAATTTCTTATCTCTGGGTAAGATGAAGCTTCCGGTCATGGCGACGTACTCGTCTCCAGACCACTTGTCCTATTCGGAGATGGAGGTTAGCTCAGGGAGGATTGCAATCAAGGATGCAAAATCCTCAACTGCTAGAGCTGATGCAGAGAACGCCTCTGATATAGATTGGGAATACGAGAAGGAGAGGATTGTCTTGAAAATGCTTGGAAAGAGAACTCACCGAAAGCAAGACGTGGAAGACGAAATGAAGATAGTCCTCCAAGATTATCAGGTTTGTTACAATAATATTTCTGAATAAGTACGTCTCTAAATGTGACTTTAGTTTTGAGTCTAGAGTGGACCTTGAGTTCTTGGTGCCAGTTTTTAATTATGATGTAGAATACTTGCATGGTGTTTAAGCATGTGATATACTTACGTCAGGAGCAACTTTGATAATAGTCTCATATATGTTTTCTTCACAATCCATCAAAACTAGTGTTTTAATTCGGTCAAATGTATCTAAGGACTGGACGTCGCACACTCATATATTTAATGACTGATGTGTTTCATTTTTGTATGGCATAGAAAACATCGAAAGATGGCGACTCGAGGACAGATATCGTGAGGGGAGAAAGGAATCTGAGATGTTTCCAAAGGGTAAGAGTGGACCCAGTTATCTGCACACGATGAGAAAAGCTAGCCCTTTTGACAAAAGTAAAGTTTTAGCATGAATGTAAAATCGCAACGATTCCACACTTGTGAATGACTTTTGTGTTTCAGCTAATTGAAAAAGAGCTGCTCATGTTTTGCAGAAAATAACGGAGATCATGAACAATTACTGTGACCGTGAAAAAAGAAGAGTCAGATACCTTCCTGACTTCTGCAAGAAAGCACTTGAGTAAATTCCTCATCAAAGATGTGATTTTTGTTGATAATTGTATATTTCCATGAATTATAGATCCAATAGTTCGTTTGGACGAAGAAATTTGGTTGACTTCTGATCTAAAATCATAGATGTAAGTCCTGGTGTATTGAATTCAAGGATTGATGATAAATTTAATATTATGCAGAGAATGGGTTCAGGAAGAAAATCACATGGAAAGCCCATATCCTGAGAAGGGAGAAATTTGCCGACTAGCTGAAGGATTGGGACTATCCAGGATACAGGTATCATTATGCTATGCTTGTTTAATTCTGATTCCTCTCTAATCGAGTCACATCAGCTTGGTTACATTTCAATGCATGTTAGTGGTACGTTTTTGCTATTGCCATATTCTATTTCACATTCCATGACCTCAGGGTTTCATTTATTATTTTTGCAGGTTGAACAATGGTTTGAAAACTTTCGTGTGAGGATTTGGCAGCCGACAACAAGGGGATTGAGGAAAGGGAAGTACTTTCGACATCCACCTGCAAAGACCGCGATACTAAAGTAAGTTCTGAAGCAGTGCTTGCGTTCAGTGAATAAGTTCAATTCTGTATCATAACTCAATGAAATAATATTTGCTTAAATAATTGGCTTCGACTTCTTCCTCCACCTGTTCACAGGAAATGGATTTTAAAAAATAAGAGCTCCCCCAATCCTAAAGGAATTGAACTAAAAGAATTGATGGAGAAGACCGAGATGACTTCTCCACAGGTAGATGGAAACTCAATCATGTGACACAAGAAATTTACTCAAGTGTTTATTTTAATGTAAAATTGTAATAGAAAACGCAAAGACAGAGAATCATATTTTCGACTGAAGGTTTAACAAATGACACTGATGCAGATCAAACAGTGGTGCTACAACTTCAGAAGGAGACACATCTCAGAGTTGAACACCTCGAGCTCCAGAGACGATTCAAATACCGACTCGATGATGCCCTCGAGATTAAATTCCGCTACTTCCTTCGACTTCAGGGACGAAGTTTCCGGACAGAGTTCAGTGCCTCCTTCTTGAGCTCCATAGCCGCTGATCGCACAATGACAACTACTGGACCTTCTTATGAAGGGTATGTCAATTTCGAGATTTTCTTGCGATCCAATTTTGCAGTTTTAGGTGTGACATGCAGCATTACAGCAATGTCGGGGACGAGAGGAACGTCGAAATTCACCACGATGCACTACTACACATATATAGTGTTTAGCACATGATGGAGGAATCCCATAGAGCGAAGCAAAACTTAGATGCTGCCATCAACGGAGCTCTTTGTAAAGGTCATCGACAACCAATACTTATAAAGTGTAAACTTGATGGGGCAAGTCATATGCAGCACACATGCCCCATTGATTGATGATGCAATTAGTATAGTTTGAGCATTTGTTTGTTTGCTAGTTACTCTTATATATATATATATATATATATATATAAAATTAAATATAGTATTTCTATCGTACCACTATTCCATCATTTGAATACTAACTGTCTTCTACTAATTTATTGTTGAAGTCGTCGGGATCCATATCATGATAGAGTTTTGCAATATGCTGTAAATGAGATGTACCATAGCTGAACTTCAGCAAGAATGAAGTATGACTGAAAATGAGTTGCTATAAATTTAAGCATTTATTTATTTTACATTTTCCGTTGAAATAAATACATAAAATAAATAAGTATCCAAGAAATATTCAAGTGAGAAAAATCTTCAATGTAAAATAGTTGTAATTTTTTTCCAGGGTTTTTTTAATAATCAAATTGATTATCGTATTGCATTAAATTCATAAACAATACCATAAATACAGTATAAACTCGGTTAAGTCTGAGCACTTTGATCTGAGAAGGTTTGTGCAGACTTATCTGGGATGCGGACTTTAGTTATATCTTATCTTGTGACTTCAAACTGTCCGCGGTATTTCTATGTTAACTATTGTCAAAAGGTATTAATAACGAGAAAAGACTCGGACAACATTCCAATGATTTTCCAGACGTAGTCATACTTCGTACCACCCTTCACTTCATCCCAAAAAACTATTAACCCTGTGGTTAGAGGTAAACATTGACATTACTAATAGTCCTTGTATTGCAATTGTTAAGGAAAAGGATAGTTAATATCTGACTCAATTCTTTTTACAATTAGTTTGTGCTGTTCTTTCTCAACACCGTCTACAACGAACTCATGTCGATATAGTTATTAACCGAGACAATATCTTTAAGATATTGGTAAGTCTGTAGAGATTGGTATGAGTGAAGCCTTATCAAGAATGAAACTGGGTTTGAGACGCATGGGATACGAATAGGAAGTAGAATGAAAACCAGTAGACTTAGATACAAGCCATTATTAAAAGATCCAACCTTAGGGCCAAAAAGGAGAAAGAGCTAATCTCTAGTGAGATACCACCATGTTGCCTCATACATGCAAACATTCGTTTCAAGTTATAACAATATTTTAGCATCACCGTCATTAATCAAAAGTTTGACTTCTGCTGATAATAAAACTCTAGAATTCGATCCTTGAAATTTCGTCTGAAAAATGCGGACTTAATCGGGATGCGGATTTATATGGGTGCTGACTTAAGGGAGTGTATACTGTAAAGTATACAGATTAACAAAGAAATAAAGTAGACTACACTGTGAAACATGGCATCGTCTTAGACATCATCAGATGTGAGATGCAAGACAACATATGTTTGCAGGTTATTGCTCATTTTCTAATCGTGACAATTTTGACATAAGATTGTCACGATTTAATTTGGAGAATCATATCCTTTTGATCATCTTTATGAAAGTGTGATTCATATACATGAAATGTATGATGATTTTATGACAGTAGGTAGCCTGCCATTTCCTACGAACACTTTACTCTCCAATCGTGTGAAAAATTAACCTAAAATTCGATGTCAGAAACCTTCAACTATCATTCCCGACATTTGAACGAAACTAAAATTAGACAGTTGCTAAGGTTAATTTCCAATTTTTCAGCGATCCAGCACTTCGCGTTTTGAACAGTGACTCAATAAAACATTCTTTGCAATTCGAAGTTCAGACTCTATTTTTTTAATAATTATGACAACAGTATAACTAAATTTCAGCCTCAACTTTGTCACTTAATTCACAAATCTAAAACCCTAAGTAATGATGAATCCTTAGCCACAAAGATAAACCTTAAAAAGCACTTACATTATGAATGAAATTATTTTTCACATTTAACAGCTCACTGTAAAGATGAGCTTACATATTTTTGTTACTGAATTACTGCTATGATTGAGACCTCATATTAAATGACAACATCCTAAGTCCAATTATATTAAACTCGTATGCAACCTCTGGATGCTAAGCATTACTTGTCATTACTACCATTAACCCAATGAATTCACTATTACAACTAATCTTTGATAGTAATACATCAATCCTAAGTTGATAGATTGTCGAATTAAATTACGCTGCTTCCAATCGGAATTTAATGTAACAAGCGTTTCTTTAGAAGACTGCTTACAATATATTACGATTTTCAAATCTTCTTCTGAATTATGTCTTGAGTCTTTTCAAAAAAACGTTTCCTTTATCTTTTTTATCAGAGTATTTGGAAAACACCATGATGTTCTAGGCGAACGCTATTGGATTTTGATAAGATAAATATATTAGTTTAATGTTCAATTTTGTTTCCTATTTTTTTCATTTCTTTACAATTTTATTTTATTTTGTTAAGTTCTTCATCAAATCATGTTTAAGAGAAATTCGTTTTACTGTATCCAACCAATTATTACAAGGTGCGTGTAGTTTTTATATCCACAATTATGAAGTTGCATCTATTCTGAAACATATGTTTTATAGAACATTTGGAGACTATGCTTCATGAAGAAATATCTCCTAAGGCATGTGCGGCAAAGATTTTTCAACATTCTGAGGTAATATTCCCGCTATGTTTTGACTGTATAACAATATCAATGTACATTGTCCATCATAAGAAGCCTAGATATGTTGTTTCATCATGTAAAGCATGTAATATAGCAAGATCTTGTCAGTCGGATGCAAGAAAAATGCTTATTTTACATCTTTAGTGTTCAATTTTCTATACAATGTGGCATAGTGTGTAATTTTGTTTCAAGCTTTTCGTGTAACATTCTTTGCTTTGCATACTCAAATTAATGATGATGAAAGTTAGAAATTATACCTTATATAAATTACAAACTTATATAAACTTATATAAATTATACTTAGAAATGGATATTATTTCAGTGCTTTGAGTACATGAAATCAATTTGTGTATTATTTTATGAATCAAAGGATCCCCATCTTCCTTAGATTGTA
The DNA here is from genome assembly GCA_037833965.1 of Marchantia polymorpha subsp. ruderalis. NCBI lineage: Eukaryota > Viridiplantae > Streptophyta > Marchantiopsida > Marchantiales > Marchantiaceae > Marchantia > Marchantia polymorpha. The sequence continues at coordinate 6,346,193 of AP031357.1, forward strand.
AAAAAAGTACTTGAAAATGAGCTAACTCACATGCTTTTATTTCACAAGAATAAAATAACTGATCCTAACTTAAAACACACAAGTATAATTTTAGCCGTTTCTGATTTGTATAGAGTGAATATAATACATATGCACTTTTTTGTATTGAAAAAAAAATATGCTTAAGTTCTACAGTTTTATTGAATGTGATATGTGCTAAGATACCCGTTGAATCTAAGATATTGAAAATTTACAGGATTGCAAACACCAATTTCCTGGCAAAGTATTGATTTAAACGGGAGCTGGACGAGGAAAATAACTTCTAACGCTGATATCTAAAAGCCTCAGAACTATCATTGACAATATCCTAAGGAACATAAATATTTCAATTTGAAAATATATTTCCTGATTATTAGTGAGAAAAATTCTGATTTATGGTAGCTCTGCGGCTATGCCAAAAGATGCATAATTAATTATCAAAGTATTTCTACTCTGAATATAATATTAAAAATTTGAATTTATGAACATTCTTTTCTTCTTTCTCAGGAATTTTGTTCAATTTTATCATGTAGCTTGTGATGTAAAAGAAAACTAAGAAAATAAAATACAAGAGAATAAAATTATATATGTCAAAATGAGAATAAAAAAAGCAAAAATTCATGTAGATGATATGTTTCTTTGTAGATTATTCATTTCTTTGAATGACAAGAAATATTTGATTAAAACACAATGAAAATTTTGTGATAGATTATATATATATATATATATATATGTTATCAATCGACGAACCCAATGCTTTAAATCATATTTTCACTTTCATTATATACTTGTTACATTTCAAACAAAATTTAAAATTTCACAAACACTTTGTTTGCTTTAAAAATCTCTTCATATGCCAGATGTAGTAGAATTTTTACAAGTAAAATACACTTTTCGTACGAACGTGGAAGATTTCGGATATGAATTCTGGATTTTCCAGATCTTTTGAAATCTTGCTACTGTATTTCAAATGCTGAAGTGGTACATCGGGCATTTCTATAAGGGCAAGATTCGATAGAGGAGTTCCTACTCAATGCAAGATTGGTTACATGTGCTCTTCCCATCTCTGAAATCGACTAACAGTTTGCTTTTTTTTCATTACTATCTACTCGCAGTTTCTCTTTGTTTCCAGAGTAGAGAAGAGTCCAATTTCTTCCACATTCTTCCCATATTTTGAAATTTCATCCACATCCGTATAAATGCTTTTTATCCCTTCGTTGCTTCACTTTGTATCTTGCTAAAAAGTCACCTTGACGAGATTCTATTTATACTGCAAAAATAAACATGTCTTATTTTCATTTAATGCATATTTGGTTTTCTATCCGTGGGAACTAATTAGACAGTAACTGAGTCTCACAATATATTTATATAAAGTCAAAATATTAACATGTGTATTGATTTTTCTTTATCAATAATTAAAGTATTATAAGTGATGATGAAATAAAACACATTTATCACAAATTTTGTAATTTGAATACCTTGACACTTTGAGAGTTCAACCAATAAAGATCAAGATCACTAGATGTGGAGTGTGTGATATGTTTCACCACATGTTACAATGTGAAGTGTAAAGACTATATCTAAACTCTACTCTTCATGAGATTTAAACGTTTGATTCATCTTGCACACAAGTTTTGCATCCAAGATCCTCATCAATTCAAGATTTTAGTGATATGATAATTCTCATTTTCTTGGATGAATGAATTTTGTTGCTATGATGAATGAAACCTGTAGAATATGGAATGTGTGAATCCCAAAACATTGTCCGGAAACGCGGGAAGTGACATTTCGTCGAGTGCTTTGTTGACGGTGCATGTGCAGATGCAAATACTGGCAGCAGAGTCTATGATTGAAGCACTATATTTCATATCTGCAAGATAGATGCACTGCCATGTGTTCTTTGTTTCAGTCCATGGTGAAGCTCCTCGAGGTTTCGCATCGGTGGTGGATGTCCAATGCACGACTACTCAACGTGGAGCAAAATCGACGACGCTAGAAAAACATGAAGCTCTTGCCGTTCTTTGGCTCCTGTAAGTGGGTCACGATCCCGTACTCTTGTGGCTTGAGCTAGGGCAAGACTTCTTTATTTTATAGGACAGAAAAAAGCAGCAGAGAATTCATGTAAAGGCAGTTGTGCGGGCTTTTTCGCAAACCTTAAAATCAGAATTTCGAATTCTATGGACTACTCCAGTTCCATCGATGATCAAAGAAGGTCATTCTATCGTCGACTGGAAAGATGAATGTGACCGTATCTTGTCTCTAGCAGGTATTATTATGAGGAGGCATTGTATCCATGAGTCGCAAGTTGCAAATGATGCTCGGCTATTCAGTTCACAAGTTTCAAGTGATGCATACTTGACCAACTTGTTCAGCATGCTTAGCTCAGCTTAGCTGTCATTTATGATTGCTGCTGAACATATCGCGTTTCCAGACTCAGATGCACGACAGAGGCGTGATACACAACTTATGGGGCATGGGTCTGACAGGAGGAGAAGCGAAAATCTTCTGTTCTTTTAAGCAAGAGAGGACAACAAATCAACGACTTAATTCGTGACTTCAAAAGCAGTACAGCATTTCTCAATGCTCATACATGAGACATTTATGCCAACATTATGCGTTGATAATCAGAGTAGCAGGTTTCATGTATGGACGTTGTGATAGATGCAAATAGTTCCTTGTGATGAAATCTACTTTCAGCTTGATTCTTCATAACCCCTTGATAAGTAAACGAGGTGGACGTCTAAGCTGGTCCCAATTATTTTTCTCCATTACTGAACTTTCATACAAGCCATCACTTTGCTACGGCTAGCTGGCAGAAGAAAGTATCGTTCAGCATGGACGTAGTATGGCGGGGAAACGGTGAGGTCATGAAACTCTGAGCGTTTGACAGTGGAAGTGATGTACTGCATATATATAGATATGCATCTCTATGTTGGTCTGTGGAGAAGCGGTAGTGTTGAGTTTTCCAATTGCAATAGCTTGCAATAACATTTGATGCAGGAATGGCTTCGTGGGACACGGTGAACCAGTTGTTCAGAGAGATTGCACAGTTGAAGAAGGAAACTGAATTGGCACTTACTGAGATAGAAGAGCTGGAAATTTGGCTCGAAAATGTTTCTCCCGAAACTTTGGAGAGTGACATTGAAGGAAAAATGGCACGGCTTGAAACTTTATACTCTGAAGAGCGAGATCGTGCAACGAAAGAAGAAACTCTATTAAATCAATCAATTCTACAGATAGACGCTATTGCTAAACAGTCTGAGAATGGCCAGGAAGATGATACACAAGACAAGGATCCATCAGCATGAAAAAGGTTTCGGTAAGCCTTCGTTTTGAGTTAGCACTTTCTTCAATTCCAGTGTATTTTAATCTCAAGTCTAAAATAAGCATGTTTGAAATTGTGTTCATCTGTCATTGATCATGATTAATCCATAAGTTGATGATGAATTGTCTTAGAAGGAACCTTTAACAACCAGTCCGTGGTTCAGGTGTGGACTGATTCTATCGCCGTACTGAAGGAGAGGCGCTGCAGCTGCAAGCTATGAAGACACGCAGATTGCATTTGACAATTTCTTTCACAATGTTCTGTATCAAGACTGCTATTCAGATTCAGATTATCTCAGCCTTAAGTTCCACAGCTTCCGACCCATCTAGTTGTCCTCAAAGAGCCAGAAATATCTATATAGCAGTTTATAGTTTTGTAATTCATTGGGTAGATAAAGAAGACTCTATTCACGGTCTCAGAATACATTCCAGCTTCTACGTTGCCTGATTTGCAGAAGATTGGAGCCCATTCAAAGAAAACGTAGGTTCCTCCACTAACCCAATATTGGATGACTTTGAAGTTTAATCGTCAAGGTATGATCTTTTTGAATCATCTTCAAACTCCAAAGTTCTGCATATGCTTGTTTGATGTAAAGATTGCTACCTGGATTTCAAGCTCACTGGTAAGTAAATGCAGCGAGATTAGCTTTCAGTATATTCCAAACCAAGAAGGCAGGAGTTCCACTGCAGAATACGTCCAGACGAAAATGACGAAACCTTTCCATGAATGCACAATATGGCCACTTGAATGGATAGTCATCATAGAATTCAAGTATGAATCGTCAACAGATCGTCCAGTTCATGACTAAAGATGAGCGGTTGTGAATCCTTAAGCTTTTGACTCCGAGTCTTTTTCAAGTGGTCCAATTATTACAGGAAGAGTTGAGACGATTTTCTTCGTCACCCATTCTCTGTCTCTTGCATTCCGCCTAAACTGCAAGTCACATTCAGTTGTCCTGGATTCCGTTTAGTTCCTGGATTCTTACAAATTGCTAGAACAACTAGCTACAAACAAATATACAGATTTTTTTTTAAATATAAACGCGAAAATCACCTTTGAAATGATAAAGCTTCGAGAATCGTTTAGTCGTGCATTGAATCGTCAGCTCTTAAGAAAAGGCGACACAACAGACTATGGCCATCACACGGGCATAAGATGAAATCTCTTACATGTAGGACATTCCGACCAAACATTAGATGGAGGATCCACTTCAGCTTGAAGTTCCCTATTTATGCATACACATCATGAACACTTTTAAGCTGCGGAGATTCAATGATTGCAAGTGGTCAGTAAATCCTATTCTATAGTCAGATTCGTCTTCAAAGTTCATAATATAGTGGAATTAATGTACTACTTATGATAAGACTATGAACCCAGGTATGAAGATACTAAAATCAGCTTTGTAAATCAGATTTGGCATGGACGCAATGCAGCTATAAATTAATTATATCGATCCATGACCAACTTTCTTGTCATGAGTTTTATCAAGGAAATAACGAAGATCTATCTACCTGGAACATTTACATTCCTGAGAAATAATTTGTCTTAAATACCACTAATATGTGTAAATTGCGTCGAAGTTACAAACTATGATTATATTATGATAAATTATAGAAATGACATAATTTTTTGTTTAATAAAAACTTGACTATGTACCTAAATCTGTTCACACTAAAAAAAAAGACTTGTGCAAATCTATGATTGTCTTGTACATAAGTATCCGTTTTTAACAATCTCCTACTACCAAAGATGAGAAATTTCTGAAGTCCTAAAACGGATGATTTATACACAAATTTGTGATTTGCTCTCTCTGAGACATTCGAGGCCGATAAAAGTAATCAGTTTCCAGATTCTTGTAAATTACAAGAATCTGGAAACTGATTACTTTTATCGGCCTCGAATGAAGCTAACTTGATAATTTGTGTTTATGAGTTGTTGTTGAATGACGTACAATCATCTGATGCTCGAAATCTTGCACCCGAGAGACTCATACACAGTGCACGAAACTTTCGTTTGTATTGCTGGTAAGTGATTACAGTAATTGCTTGAGGAAGCCTGATCGAACCATAGGAAGCCTGTCAGTTAGGAGAAGACTGACTGAAAAAGACAATGACTGACATGAGTAACGTGCGTTATCTCTTTCAGAAGTGAATCTACGATGACAATTTTATGTGCAGATTTGCACATGACGAGGCTCTCCTGCATCAGCACTTTATTTGTGCAGTCAATTTGCAGGAATAGAGGAAAATCAAGATCTAGAAGCTCTTTCATCATTGCGCGAGTGCTAAACTGTTTATGTAAGTAATCGGACCTACTTTGGTCATCGAAGGTTTACTGAACCACCAGTAGGTAGACGAGGTGTTGTTCATGCCGCACACCTAACTCGAAGAAGATAGTGCTCTCTTGGATGTCAAGAATTGTGACTGCATGTGATCGCCATGTCATCGTTCCAGGAGCCCGTGATAGAGCCTCATTTCTCTTTTGGCAACAGCCATAGCCGTCTGATGAATGCCATGGTTTCGTGGGACAAGGTAAATCAATTGCTGAGAGAGCTCGCGCAGGTGAGGGGAGATATCGAAAGCGCGTCTGCTGTGATAGAAAACTTGCAATCATGGCTCGAGAATTCTACTCACAGTGGGACGGACGAGGAATTGGAAGCAAGAATCGAAAAGCTCAGACGCTTGTACGTTGCAGAGCGTGATCGTGCAATGAGAGAAGAAAATCTCGTGAGCAGAACAATCCTGGAGATCGATGCTGTCACTGCCTGCATGGAACTTTCTGAACATGGAGCACAACCGAGAGAGGAAGAACGAGAGCCAACCTGAGAAGTGAGTCCTCTTCGACAAAACGCAACACCGCTTCACAGAATGATGTAGGATCAGATTATCTGACTTCATGTGCCTCACATCATCACGGCACAAAGCTCTGAAAATGCTGAAATTGAACTCGTCTCGGTCCTTAACAATGAACACTCTATGTGAAAGTAATCGATAGTCTCGACCAGGATCTATAATCTCTTTTACTCTTTTCTGAATGACTTGTTCTACCTCATCTCTAGATTTGTTTTTAGCTTCGTGATTTGTAAGCGTGCAGGCTTACAAATCACGGCGTCATTTAATTAATGGCTGACAGGCCTGTGTGTATTTCAGGTTCTCATCCACTCAAGAGCCAAACTGAAGGAGAGAAGCCCGTTTTCTAGAATCAGTTACTGTAATTAGAAATCTGTTCCAATATCGCCCTCGATATTTTATTTTTATTTCTATTTTTGGGCTTGAATTGAACTTTATTATTGTAGTTATAATTCTAGTACTTATGATTCCATCACTATTATGCCGATCAGAAATGGGTGACCTAGAACTCCAAGAAGATCCCTCAGCTACATGGCTGTAAGGCCCTAAACTTCCTTCACATTCCTTCACATATGCTTATCTTATAATGATATCACGTAGTTTACAGTATTTTTAAATCTCTTCATTGTTGAAGAGATTTCAGTGCTAAGATTGAAATAACGAAACAATGTGCGTATATTTACGTCTTATTCAGCAGTTTTTTAGCTGTATGAAACGTGACAATGATCCTCAACGTGATTGAAAATAAATCAATTTACTTTTTCTGTATTCTGTATGAATGAATTTCTTGCAGAATGGATAGACTGACGTGTGACTTTCGAGTTGAGACATTTGAATACAAGCTATGTCAACATTAAAAATATCCAATCTGCTGTGTTTTGCTCAATGTAGACAGATACATAGCAAAATACAAAACAATTTCTAGTCCTACCTTCCCTTGCAGTTGCAAACTTTGACTTCCATGTTTGTGATTGGAGCTTTGTTCAGTAGACATCTTGTTGTAAGGCCAATTTCATTGATTGAAATGCTTCTCTTAACTTGAATGGCTGAGTTTGAATAATATCTTCATGCTGTAGAGTTTTCTCGTTCTGGTTTAAGCTATTTTGGATTGTATGCAGCCTAATAAGTACTGAGTATAGAGTTAAATGATCAGAATCTGTCAAAAAAATTTACTCTTATGAGAGAATAACCTAAAAAGAGTAACCGACTTGTAATAACCCACTAAAGGCTAAAACTGCAATATAGTGGTAGAAAGGTCGAACCCACAGTGACAGAGGAACACACAGGGTACAAAGGGTCACATTTAACAGACTATTGAGGAGTTTGAATTCTCATGCGACTGTCACTCCCAGAAAAACTGCAAGTGTTCACTCGGAGCTCACTCGGAGGTCGCATAGTGTAGCGTAGTTCACTCAACACACACACACACACCTGAAACTACAGAAACACAACCCAGAGATCGGTTAGGATCTCTATTTAAGATTTCAGGGGGAAAGTCTCTCGAGAGTACTCAGCGAAGCTGCGGGTAGTGACTCCCAACTCCGGCTTTTACAAGCTCCACGAAGGACACCTGCCACAACGTGATGTACGTAGTGCGGTGCGGCTGCAACAGTTGCAGCAGCGCCATCGCTACGATCCTGCGGAAACGATCTTTGTAGTCCCGCGTTCTTGGAAGACCTCTCCCGCTTGAACAATTCCACAAAGGAGGCTTCGTCCGCCTTCGATACTTTGACGCTCTCACTGTCGAACAGAAGGTACCCATCCTCATCTGCGCACCTCCCCAATGCCTGTTCCCAATCGCGGACAGTCCATCGATCTACGTGCGGACGGAATCCACGCGTAGGTTGTCGTTCCTCATCCAACCATTCGCGCACCATGTCTGCGCACACGTAATTCCATCCCCACAGCAAGAATTTGAGTTTCCTCGCAATCAGCCGGTCCTCAAAAGCACGCAACCCATTCTGCGGGAGCTTGAGTGGCACCATCCGCAGCTTCACCGATGTCGACATCGCTTTCTTGAAATTGGTTTGCGCACCTCTCTCTCTGCTATGCCCGAGCCTCTTGCCCGCGGTTCTGTTTCCTCTGCAAACTCTAATCTCTCTCAATTCCAAATGTCGCGCACTCAATTCTCTCCCTGCCACCGGGTAACTCTCCGCGCGGTGGTGTCTAGAACGTCTCTCAGCTAGAAGGTGGACGCGCGCAGCTCGCACAAGAAATTGAAATCGCATATTCAAGAATGGGGTGTACTCTGTCCGCTCGCAGGGGATCATGGTCGGCTTTCGGTCGTGAAAGCCGAATCACTTGATGACTACGCCGGCTCCGAGGTATAACGGCCTTCTCTCTCACGCGTGGCTTCACGCTCCGCCGACACGCCTTCACTCACACGCTCGAATTGGCAATTTGAACTCCGCCAGCGTACCATGCCGCGGCGATGGTCGCGCAGCGCCGAAGGCGGATTTCTCGCCGACGCGCTGCATTCCTCCGTACTTCAACTTGGCTAGTCCCGCTCCGCCGAAGGCGTTCGTCCGCGCATAGGACAAAAGCCGAACTCCCTTCTGCGTAGGCGGAATCCCCGGCGGAGTTTCCGCCGGCGCCGAACTTCATCTGCCTGTGCGTAGGCGCTCGCCTATGCGTATGCGAAATCCGTCCGCACACAAGATGCTCGTCTGCGCAGGCCCTCGTCGTAGGCGCAGCGCCGAAGGCGGCTGTGCCGAAGGCGTTGCCCGCGGCCAACGGACTCCGTCTAGTCTGTCCATCTCTCTCGCCTCTCCGTCGGCGCTCTTGTCTTTGAAATCCCGACCGGCCGAAGGCGCAATCGTCCGTACAGTCCGTACGGTCCGTACGGAGTTCGCTACTCCGTTGGGTCCTCACCTAACCGTGATGCGCTGGCGCCGAAGGCGCCATACAAGTTTCAACCCCGAAGGCGGATTTCTAGGGCCGAAGGCGGACTTTCCGCCGACGCCGAAACGCCTATGCGTAGGCGAACTCCGTTCGCCTATGCGTAGATGCAAGTCCTCCTCGCCTTTGCGTAGGCGGCATTCTCGGCGGACTCCCCGCCGACGTCAAACCCTATTTTGCCTATGCGTAGGCAAACTTCCCTCGCCTATGCGTAGGCAAAGGTATTCGTATCTTTCGACCGTCACAACTCCCTGAGTCCTAATCCGTTCCAAGCGTTCTTGGGCTCGTTAGAATCAGCGCGTCAAGCTCTTTCCAACGAAACCCTAACCAAGTCAAGGCGTTTGGGAATTGCATAGATTCTGAGGGATTCCTCTAGTGCCGAAGGCGGATTATGCGCCTTGCGCCGAAGGGGTACTCCTTCAGAACCCGTCGTTTAGGACGGCGCCTGTTCCAGACATTGCGCCCAACTCCTGGATTCTACGAGATTCTCCGAGATCATCCAGTTTCACTCTATTTTGATGTACCGATGGCTATTTACACTGCTGCTGCGGTACAGTTTTCCAAAAATGTTTTAAATTCCGCAAAAATACCAAAAGTGGGTTACCACACGAATCTTGACCAAGCTTGACCCTACAACATGAGATGGCTTACTTTCTCATGATACACTTATCTATTAAAAAGGATCAACAATTTGACAGGTCTGACTATCTACATGGAGAAACTGAGAAGAAAGTCTTTCTGTGGTCTAGGCTCCAGGTGAAACTCAAGACTCCTTTCTATCTCCTGGAAATAATTGTCCCCCCATATATTCGTGTCACTCCTTTTTATTTTCTAGTTTTATTTTATATTTATATGTGAACTATTGTTAGTACTTAAAATATTTGAAACATTTTCCATGTCTTATCCAAATTTCAACTTGAGCATATTTTATTTATAACTTAGAAGGTATCGCTGGCGGCTGATCTAAGTTGCGCCAGCTGGCATCTAGAAGTATTTTCTTACATAAACGCATAAATTCACAATATCTGCTTTTTACCTCTCTTATATACGTACTAAATTTTGAATTATTATAAAAAAAATTCACTAATCCTCTCATTTATTTTTCGCTACAATTGCATTTATTTCTTATAGTTGTAATAACCCACTAAAGGCTAAAACTGCAATATAGTGGTAGAAAGGTCGAACCCACAGGGACAGAGGAACACACAGGGTACAAAGTGTCACGTTTAACAAACTATTGAGGAGTTTGAATTCTCAGGCGACTGTCACTCCCAGAAATACTGCAAGTGTCCACTCGGAGCGCACTCGGAGGTCGCACAGTGCAGCGTAACACACACACACACACACCTGAAACTACAGAAACACAATCCAGAGATCCGTTAGGACCTCGACTCAAGATTTCAGGGGGAAGGTCTCTCAAGAGTGCACTCAACGAAGCTGCGGGTAGTGACTCCCAACTCCGGCTTTTACAACACTTCCACTAGCTTGCTGCTAGCGTAGGAAACCCGGTTTGGACTGCCTACTTCGGATCGAAGTCACTCATACGCAGTGAACAACACTCTCAACTCACAAAACGCGCAGAGAACACAAGTCCGCACTGAAGGACTCACTGAGAAACATTCCAGTAACACACCATAACAGTCTATTGAAGAGTTTGAATTCTTAGGCACTTGTCATTCCCAGAAATACTACAGGGGTTACCTCACAAGCACCTGCTGCAGCGTAACCTGAATTTACAACCAAGGCTTGCACGAAGTAGCAAAACTTCACTTTGGCATTCAGGGGAAAAATCCCGAAGGAGTACAATCAGGAACAAACACTCGAAGGTGTAGGGGCGAAACTATTCAAGTATCTAACTAATCATTGGCTCTGAGCATCGGCAGTCACCCGCAGGTGAAGATCCGAACTACTCAAGTCTCTAACCAATGTACTAGCTCTGAACATTCGGCCGAAGGCCTTCAGCTACACGATGCGGATCGCTAAGGTGTAGCTCCTCTTGCGTGGTGACAGAACTAAGGACACAAACACGCAGAGAAAATGAGTTCCTGATCTGCAATTCTGATGTTGGGAAAGATCCCAAGGCAAGACGCCTGGAACTACTTTATACCTTCTAAATCCTAACTAGCACTACACTGCACTATGCTATGCGCCTGCACGGAACCACGCTACACTACACTCCGCGGAACCTGTGCTTCGCCTCCTGCTCGACGGACTGCCGCGCACTAACTCCCTACCCTGCCAATCTTCCGCTCGACTGCGCAGTCCCAAACGCTACAACGCCGCGGACACCTCCGCCTCGAGGGTGGACATGGCATCCCGCGCCTTCGACAGAAAAGAGTCTAACTTCTTCGCCACCTTCCTCCGACTCCTACTGTCACCTGACAACAACCCGGCTGCACGAAGCTCCAACTCACGCAGTGTGAGTTTCTCCTGCGCCGCCACTTCCCAGTGGGCATAGCCCTTGAGACAGTGGGCGACTCGCCTCGCCATCTTCTCCTTCGTGCGATCTGCCGATTTCACTCTGTTTTGATGTACCGAAGGCTATTTACACTGCTGCCGCGGTATAGTTTTCCAAAAATGTTTTAATTTCCTCAAAAATACCAAAAGCGGGGTACCACAATAGTGTGTCTATCTATTTTCATTTTTCAAATCAAATCATGTGGAATATTGACCATAAATTAAACCTTCAAAATTCTTCTGGAAGAAAACATTATAACCTACCAACTTTTTTCGGTGTTAGCACATATGCACGTGGTAATAAACTTGTTACCTTGAACTTCAACAATGATATTAATGATTATCAAAGATAGTTACTGGACATTGAGAACTAGGAGTCCGCTAGTTTCATGTTGCGATGTAATAACCCACTAAAGGCTAAAACTGCAATATAGTGGTAGAAAGGTCGAACCCACAGGGACAGAGGAACACACAGGGTACAAAGTGTCACGTTTTAACAGACTATTGAGGAGTTTGAATTCTCAGGCGACTGTCACTCCCAGAAATACTGCAAGTGTCCACTCGGAGCGCACTCGGAGGTCGCACAGTGCAGCGTAACACACACACACACACACCTGAAACTACAGAAACACAGCCCAGAGATCCGTTAGGACCTCTACTTCAAGATTTCAGGGGGAAAGTCTCTCAAGAGCACACTCGGCAAAGCTGCGGGCAGTGACTTCCAACTCCGGCTTTTACAACACTTCCACTAGCTTGCTGCTAGTGTAGGAAACCCGGTTTGGACTGCCTACTTCGGATCGAAGTCACTCAGACGCGGTGAACAACACTCTCAACTCACAAAACGCGCGGAGAACACAGGTCCGCACTGAAGGCCTCGAGCTTCTTCGCTACCTTCCGCCGACTCCTACTGTCGCCTGACAACAACCCGGCTGCGCGCAATTCAAACTCACGCAGTGTGAGTTTCTCCTGCGCCTTCACTTCCCAGTGGGCGTAGCCCTTGAGACAGTGGGCGACTCGCCTCGCCGTCTCCACCTTCGTGCGATCCGCCTCCTTCCTGCGATCCTCTTCAATCGTCACTAATTGCGATTCGGCTTCAGCACGTTGCGCTCTCAATTCGCCACACTCTGACTGCAAACTGCGGATTAATTCTTCATCCGCCTGCCGTGCGAGCTGACATTGTTCCAACAACCGCGTCTGTCGCACGAGCTCCTCTGACAAAATCCGATTCTGGGCCTGCTCAGAATCGAGTGCTTCCTTGACCTTCACCTGCTCCTTGGTGAGCTCGCCCAGTTTCTCATCCTTCATCTTCTCGGAGTGCTTGTAGAATTTCTGATTAAGCTTGTACTGTCCCCACAAGCACTCATGCTTCTCCTTCAAGTCCCTCAACTCCTGGTCCACTCTAGCTAATAGCTTGCTGGTATGGACTTTAGTGCGAGTCCGCCTGCGCACTAACTCGATGTAAGACCCCGGCTGGAGTGGGTCGGCGTATTTATCGACCTTGCGATCCAAGTACCGCAGCAACGGAATCACCTGCTCAGAGAGCGCCGCCGCCGGCGCTCCAACAATTTCCTCCTCCTCCTCCTCGGTGTCTTCTGCTCCTGACATCTCTTCCGTGGAGCCTCCGTCGTCATCATCCGAGTGGAGAATTTCAGTCGCCATTGATTGTGTCGGCGACTGCCCCGAGTGGGGCTGCACGTCCTCGACGTGTGCTGTCTGCGAAGGCACGGCTGCAGCCTCGCTGCTCGTCGCCAAAATGTCTAAGGCGGAAGGCGAATGTATCCGAGCGGCATCCCTGTCGCTCGCTGGTTGATTGCCTACCGCATTCTCTCTGTCGCCGTCGTTCGTCGCCGAAGGCGATTGAGCGGAAGGTGGCTGCGCGGGGTTGGATTGCGCATCGCGCATCGAGATTTCATCCCGCGGACAGTCACTCCGCTCCTCCGTCTGCTGCTCCCTCGATCGGTCCGTGGGGGCTGTGCCCGGCCCGTGCGCAGGCGCATTTACCGGCGCCTTGTCCGCCGCAGGCGTAGCGCCGCGGACACCTATCGCCGAAGGCGACATGGCCGGGGGCCGCACGCCCGATGTTCCTTGGCCTATAGGCCCTACCGCCGAAGGCGCATCTATCGGCGGACTTCCCGCCGATGGTGCGGCCTCCGCACGCTCTCTGCTCATATCTCCTCGGCTCGAAGGCCCTGGCGCCGAAGGCGCAAATTGCGGCGCGTGGTGCGCCGGAGGGTCTGGCCCCGAGGGCCGGTGTCTCGTAGGCGGTTCTTCCGCCGGCTCCTTCCCCTTCCTGCGTTGGAACGGGGGTGATTCTTGCCTATGCACAGGCGGCACGTGCGGAGGTGCCCTGTGCACAGGCGACCTGTGCACAGGCGAGCGCCTGTGCACAGGCGGACTGCTCCTTCCCACGCGTAAGCGTAGATCCACGTCCACTTGTGTTCGCCGATCCGCGGAGGCTCGTCCGTCCGCGGAGGTTTGCCTGTGCGCAAACGGAACATCTGTCCGCATCGCACGTGGTAACTCCGGAGGCCCTTGGCCCGTAGGCGGCCTATCTCCCGACGAGGTTGCAGCGTGGCCCGTCTCTCGTGCGGTCGTCCGCGCTCCCTCTCGCCTCTCTGGCGACGCACTTCCTATCTCTGTCGCAATCGTCGCCGTGTCTGCACTGTCAGCTGGTAACACCAGTCTGCGTGCCTTCTGCTTCGGCCGGCTGTATGGCTCGCACAGCGGCCGCGGTCGAATGTGAGCAGAGAGTTCTTGATGCTGCTCCTCTTCAGACTCTTCCCTCCATCGCCGCTTCCGCGGCACTCGCGCTGCAGGAGTGTGTCTCCCTTCGTCCCTCCGTCTTGATGGGGTAGAAGTCGGTGACTCCTCTGCATCAGTGTCGACCTCGTTCTCCCGCACATACTTCCCGGGATGGTCGATGGACAATGGCGGAAAATGTTCAAGCTCCGCCGCTGTCAAACAATTCCGCTGTCGATAAAAATTGATGAGGAAAGGAGAAAGATGGTTTAGAGTTCCCCCCTTCTCCTCAAACGCGTGCTGTCGCATCACCCTGTGCAGGATGCTCGCCCAGTGAATTGGAGTTCCCTCGATGACGCATTCCACAAAAGAGACCTGCCACAATGTGATGTAGCAGGCGCGGTGCGGCTGCAGTAATTGCATCAGCGCCGCGGACAGAGTCCGGCGAAATCGATCTTTGTAATCACGGGTCCTGTACCCATTCTTGGTAGACCTCCCGGTCTTGAACAGCTCCACAAATTGCGCCTCTTCTTGCTTGGTCACCTTGATGCTCTCGCTGTCGAAAAGGAGATGCCCTGGCATGCCAGCACATCTTCCCAACGCCTGCGCCCAATCTTGGACTGTCCACCGGTCAACATGCGGACGCAATCCGCGCGAGGGTGGTCCCTGTGGCTCTAGCCACTCGCGCACCATATTCGCGCAGATGTAATTCCATCCCCATAGTAAGAAATCGAGCTTTCTTGCTATTAAGCGCTCTTCGAAAGCGCGCAGCCCGTTCTGCGGCAGGCGAAGTGGCACCATCCGCAATCTGCTCGGTCTCGTCATTGCGTTCCTGGGGTTCGCTCGCCCGCTCATTCTACTTCCACACTGTCCGCGTTTCTTTCTCTCTCGGCAAACTCTAATCGCTCTCAATTCCAAATCACGCGCACTCACTTCTCCCTCAATCAACAAGAAATCTCCTGTGTGACGACGTCGAGAATGGTCCGCAGCCAGCAGATGGATGCGCGCAGCGCGCACAAGAGATTGGAATCGCGAATTCAAGAATGGGACGTTCTCCGCCGCCCGGTCGAAGGTCATGGTCGGCTCTTGGTCGTGAAGAACGTCTCACTTGATGGCCGCGCCGGCTGTACGCTGGAACGGTCTTCGCTCTCACGCGCGGCTTCACGCTCCGCCGTCGTCGATTAAACTCTCACGCTCGAATTGGCGGATTTGAACTCCGCGAGCGTGTCACCCTGTGGACATGGGGACGTAGCGCCGAAGGCGAGTTTTCCGCCTTGCGCGGTACACTTGTTCGTACCGCCCCTCGGCCAATCTCCTTCTGCCTTGACGCGTGTGTCCGCATGTCGGACAAAAATTCAACTCCTGCCTGTGCGCAGGCAGGGGCCTCGGCGGTTTTCTCCGCCGGCGCGGAACTTGAACATCCTCCTGTGCACAGGCGTTCGCCTGTGCGCAGGCGAATTCCGTCCGCGGCGCTGCGCTGGCGCGGAAGGCGTTGACCGTGGTCAGCCGTCTCCGTCCAGACTGTCCGTTCCTTGTCTCTCCGTCGGTGCTTCCACTGCCGCAACTCCGTCCGTCCAAGAGCGCATCCACCCGTGCCGTCCGCACGGTCCGTACCTGTTGGATTACTCTGGCGGCTCTTCCGACGTACGCGGCGCTGCGCTAGCGCGGAAGGCGCCGTACACTTTCTACCTCACAAGGCGCATTTCTAGGGCCCAAGGCGGATTTTCTCCGCCGACGCCGAAGTGCCTGTGCCCAGGTGTACGCCTGTGCGTAGGCGGACTTCGCGCCTTCCCTAACCCTACTTTGCCTGTGCACAGGCGAACGCCTTCGTCCGCGCATAGGACCAAACTTGAATCCCCCTTCCGCGTAGGCGGAATTCGCGCCGGTGGCGAACTCCTTCCGCCGTAGGCGACCGCCTCCGTTTCTTCCAGTAGCGATAACTCCCTAAGTCCTCGTCCGTTCCAAGCGTTCTTGGGCTCGTTAGAATCAGCGCGTCGAGCTCTTTCCAACGGGACCCTAACTTGGTCAAGGCGCCCAAGGGTTGACCTAATTACGGGGGCTTCCCTACAGCCGCGGACGCAACCTCCGAAGGCGAGTTTTGCGCCGTGCGCCGTAGAGATCCTAACTGCGGAGCTCGCAGGGAGGGTGGTGCCTGTCCTTACTGCGGCACCCCAAATCCCAGATTCTACAAGATCCCTCGAGAATTCCCGCGATCTTCCGGATTCACTCTGTTTTGATGTACCAAAGGCTATTTACAATGCTGCCAGGGTACAGTTTTTCAAAAATGTTTTAATTTCCTCAAAATTGCCAAAAGTGGGGTACCACATGCGAATTGAAATTTGAGGCTTCAATTTCCGAAGCTAACATGTGGTAACACACTTTTTGTTTTTTTTGCAGAATTTAAACAATTTTAGAAAACTAGTACCGAAGCAGTGTTTGTAGTTAGAAGAGGGTACGTTAAATAGAGTGGATTGATGAGATCGTCACGAGGACACAAAGAATCACGTAGTCGGATGTACCAACGCCAATGTCTTCGGCGCCTTCGGCAAAAGCTCCTTTTCTGAGGTGTCTCTACTCACGCGCCTCCAGCGTATAAGGAAGCTACGCTTCCGGCGCAGACACCTCAGGAGGAGGTTTTGCTAAAGACATCAGGAGAAGGGCCCGGACCTCTAAAGGCATCCGACCATGAGTGCGCCTTCGGCGAAGCGCCGCTAGCGCGGAAAGGGGAAACCTTCATAACAACGGGGATACACGGTAGATCCAGTTGGTTGAAGTTGCATTAGAAAGAGCTCGGGACGCTCGTTCTAACCAGCCCAAGAGCGTCGGAGATGGATCAGGAATGGAGAAGTTATGAGCGTCGGAAAACTCGTAGCCGGACATGCGCCGTTCGCGCTAGGGTTCACAGCCGGAAAGGATTCCCGTACGCCCTCGGCGATGCGCCTTCGGCGGAATCACGCGCTCATAGGAGGAAACCAACTCAGAGTCGGAAGCGCCTTTGGCGGCTGTTCATGGAAGGAAAGCGCCGGTCGGATGTACGCCTCCGACGTGGCGCTGACGGCCGGATGCGCTGGCATAAGTTGCGCTGGCGGATATGCGCCGACAGCAACGGACGAGGCATAAAGGACAAAATAAGCGGCACGACTGCGCGCCGGCGTAATTTGCTCCGACTGGATGTACGCCTCCAGCAAGGCGCCGACGGATAATGAACGCACCAGCGGCGACACGCCTCCGGAGAGGGGCGGGTTAGGAAAAGACAACAGGGCCGACGTATACCCTGCAGCGGACTCGAGTCCGGAAGGTGGCAGCAGCGGGAGAATTCAACGTTTAAGCATGCAAATGCGCGCAGTGCGGAGACGTGAATTCGCGCATGCAAAGGGCGAACCGTTAAGCCGTATAGCCGGCTGTGTACGTTGTAACCAGTAAGAACGTTGGACGTTCTTGAAATCGGAGAAGAAAAGACTGCGCTCCAGTCTCATTCTCACATTCTTGACTTTGCGATTTCCAGTTTCCAAGATTACGCGCAAGGGCGGAGCGACCTGCAGTGAGAGTAGAGAGTGCGGAGACGAGTTGCGCAAGGATCTTGGCGGACCTTGAAAGAATTGCGAGTAGCGACCTTGAGCTTGAGCGCCGAGAGAGTGAGCAGTCAGAGCTTGAACGGCAGACGCGCAGTGGCGATTGTGAAAGAGTGAGCAAAAGGGAGAACGTTTGTGTGTGAAGGCAACGCAATGTCGAAGGTTCCCCAGCTGCGAGTGTCTCCACTCAGGGTGCCGCAGATCGGTCTACGCGCATTTCAAGATGTGCTGCTGAGGCTGAAGCTCGATTTTCTCCTATGGGGGTGGAACTGGACATGTCCGGAGATGGTGCGCGAGTATCTGCAGGAGAGACACAAGCCTTCTCGCGGATTCCGCCCACACCCAGAGAGATGGGACATTTGCAACTGGGCGCAGGTGTTGGGCAGGTGTGCCGGCGAGGAAGGGGATCTCCTCTTCGAGGCCGATAGCGTGAAGGTGTACCATGAGGAAGAAGTCTCTTACAATGAGCTCTTCAAAGTTGCCAGACATCCCAAGAACGGTTTCCGGACACGGGATTACAAGGATCGATTGCGGAGAAATGTCGCGACGGCATTGCTGCAGATATTGCAGCCGACCAAGACCGCTTACATGCATGGTTGGCAGGTAGAGTTTGTGGAGCTAGTGTTGTCAGGAGCTCCGGTGCATTGGGCACGGCTCCTGTGGAAGGTGACGCGCCAACATGCGCAAGAAGAGAAGGGAAGAACCCTCAATCATCTATCGCCTTACTTAATCGTGTTTTACCGGGCGATGGGATGTTTGACAAATGCTGAGAAAACACGGTTTCCGCAGCTGACCCGGACTTATCCAGGTAGATATTCGAGGGAGGCCGAAGTAGACACGGATCCGGACGAGGAACCTGCCAGTACGCCTCCGGCTCCGGCCCCAGCAAGAGCAGCAGAAGAACGTCGAAGTGAGCGCATTCCGCGGAAGCGGAAGTGGGATGAGAGACCGGAGGACAGGCAGCCGGAAGTGCCAGCTGCGCCGACTCGTGGTCGGCCCACCCCCGAGCCTCACAGTCGACCAAAACAGAGGGCACGCAAAATGCCAACTGGTACTGAGGAGACCGGGCGAACTCCGACCCGGCGGAATCTCACACAGGAAGAGATAATCGCTCAGATTCTAGGGAAGACGGCAGATACCTCTGCACAGAAGGCACCACGGCCTTCGGGAGAAGATGGACGGACTGACAGCCGGCCGACTGCGAGTCGGATGACTGAAGGCCGACAAGCGGAAGGAAGGCCAACTGAACGGCGCGTTGAACCGGACAGCAGGCCGGAAGCAGAAGAGAGTTTGGCTGACGAGCCAACAATCCTCAGAGGGTCGTCTTCGGCGGAAGGCACTTCCGGGAGAACGCCACCAGCAAGCAGGCCAAGTGAAGTCAAGACGCGCAGGGTGTATCCGACTCCCAGTCGGACAACTGCTGGTCGGCCGACTGCGAGTCGGACAACAGAGAGTCGGCCGGATTCGCCGACTGCGAGACAGATGGGGCCAACGACCAGTGTGCGGACGCCTTCGGCGGACGCACCCTCAACAAGGACACCTTCCGCGCAGATTGCGCCGGAAGGGCAGGCAGCAGAAGCGGGCGGTGCAAGAATGACAAAAGTCACTGCGGCGTCGACCCCTTCACAAACCGAAGATCGAGCCGGAACAGGGGCTCAAGCAGTGGGATCTCCCACTGCCCTGGATATTTTAGCAGGCAGTGGAGCAGCAGTCGCAGCGGAAGCTGCTGCGCGCCACAGTTCCAGGGAGTCGCCAAGGGATTCGGTGGCGACTGAAATCCTCGAGACTGAGGATGAAACGAGCTCGGAAGAGCAAGAAGCGGATTCGGTGCAGAAAACGCCAACAGGGGTGCTGTGCGAACAGATAGTTCCACTCCTGCGATATCTGGATCGCAAGACATCCAAATACGCAAGTGCTTTAAAACCGCAGTCTTATGTGGAGACTATCAGGAGAAGGACGAGGAGCAAGGTGGCAAAGTGGGCCTCTAGGTGCGGAGTATATGTGGATAGGAACACCGCCCTCCGACAACACCTGGCGGTCACACAGAAGCTATACCAAGCCATGCAGCAGCAGAGGGAGGAGGCGGCGACGAAAAGTCAGGCGGATGCCGAGCTAATACGGGCAAAGATCGAGTCGGAATTGCAGGAGGAGCGGAGACAGAACCAAGTCCTAGCAGCCGGGCTTGCGCGCCAGACGCGCGCCTTAGAAGAAAGTCAAAGAGCCCGCAAGGAGGATGAGGAGTTGTTGCGCAACTTGCAATCCGAGTGCTCGGATTTGAGGGCACAACGTGCGGGATTAGAAATGCAGCTGGCCGAGGTGGAGAGCAGCTGCAGGGCGCGAGGAGAGTTGGCGGCACAGGTGACTCGTTGTCTTAAAGGATACACCCATTGGGAGGTGGCAGCTCAAGAGAGGATCACACTCAAGGAGTTCGAGCTTCGGGCGGCGGCATTGACGGAAGGTGACAGTCGGAGTCGGCGGCGAGTGGCGAGAAAATTAGAAACCTTCTTGTCGGGTGCGCGCGACACTATGGCGCACTTGCAGTCGGAAGTCACCACAGCGCTCCGACGCCTGGGGTTTTGCAGCCGGTCGGAAGACTAGCAAGGTAGAGACAGTAAGCGGAGCAGTCCGGCGCGCAGGAGGCGCAGCACCGGATCTGCTGAGTGCAGTAGAGTAGTTTGGTTTCGCGCAAATGCTGCGAGTAGTAGATAGGATAGCGTAGTGCTAGTTAGGATCTTTTGAGGGTATAAAGTAGATCAAGGCGTTTTGCCTTGGGACTCTTCCAGTTTCGGAAGTGCAGATCAGGAACTCACTTTCTTGGCGTGTTTGTGCATTTTGGTCCTGGCACCACGTAGAGAAGCTACAGCATAGCGAAGTTACCGTATGTTGTAGTTGAAGGCCTTCGGCTGAATGTTCAGAGCTAGCACCCGGTTAGAGACTTGAGTAGTGCGGATCTGCACCTGCGGGTGATTTCTGATGCTCAGAGCCGGCTGCGAGTTAGATACTTGAACAGTTCCCCCTTACTCCTTCAAGTGACATATCCTGATTGTACTCCTACGGGAAGTTTCCCCTGAATGCCAATGTGAAGTTTCATTACTTCGTGTAAACCTTGGTTTGTAATTCAGGTTGTGTGTGTGTTACTGGATCGTGTTGTCAGTAAGTTCTCAGTCGGGTCTGCACTCCCTACGTTTGGTGTGATAGTCGAGGGTGACGTCCACGGCGTATGTAGAGGCTTCGTTCCGAAGTGGGAAGTCCAGTCCGGGTACCCCCGCTAGTTCCTGGCGGAAGGGCAGTAAAAGCCGGAGTGGGAGGCACTACCTGCAGAACCTCTGAGTGAACTTGTGAGACACTTTCCTCCTGAAATCCGAAGCGGAGGTCCTGACCGACCTCCGAGTTGTGCTTTTTGCCAGTTTCAGGTGTGTGTGTGTGTGTGTGTTGAGTGACCACGCTGTACCGTGCATCCTCCGAGCATCCTCCGAGTTGAGATCCTCCTCCGAGTCGAGCCTCCGAGTCGAGCACTGCAGTATTTCTGGGAGTGACAGTCGCCTAGAATTCAAACTCTACAAAAGTCTGTTAAACGTGACACTTTTACTCTGTGTGTTGCCTCTGTCCCTGTGGGTTCGATCTTTTTACCACCATACTGCAGTTTTAGCCTTTGGTGGGTTATTACATAAGGAGCCGACAACTTCTTTTTGGCGCCGCTGCCGGGGACAGTGCGTCAACACCAGAATACTTGAGCAGCAATGCTCGGTGAATGTCGACGAGCGATAGTGTGGGAAACCTGAGTGCGAGAGCCACACGGAAACTCCGTCGAGATTCAGAAAAAGCCGTGGAAACAAAACGGCGAACTAAAAAGAAGACTCCCGGTGAGGACTCTGCAGAAAGATCGCCATCACCGACTACTGGAAGACAAAGGCGTTCAAGTTCACCTACCGAGAGCATTGAGCTAACAGTTCTATTGGACATCCCTCCGACAGGAACTCTTCCTGAGTTTGGCCAACCTAGGATCAGTCCGTCGACAGGATCACCGATGGCAGAACATCAAGCCAATCTCAGCCAGGCGTTTTCCCAACCTACCACCAAACATTCGTATCCAAGATACACGGGAACGGGCGACGACGATGATGCAGATTCATACATAAAGCTCTTCGAGTCTGTCTCCATCGCCAATCGTGAGACCAGTGATGAAGACAGACTACGAATCTTTCCTAGTCTGCTACGCAGACGAGCGCGTAGCTGGTACAACCATGAGAGCACCGACCCCACTGGCATCCGGACCTGGGCTCAGCTCAAGGAAAAGTTTCTGAGGCGGTTCCGCGAACTCGGATATGACAGTCGAGTTCTGACCCGGCTTCGAAATCTTCGACGCGAGCGGAAGGAGAATCTTCGAGACTATACTGAGAGATTCCAAGACCTCCTAGATCGAATTCCGAAGACAGGCCCAGGAGAACCATATTCGGTACAACAGGCAGTGGATTGGTATGTGACAGGGCTCTCAAGAGAAATGGAGACCTTCTGTAGGAGAGGCAAGACTGACACAATCCAAGATGTGATAGCTTCCGCGGAGACCTTTGAGACGTCAACCCTTGACACTCGAAGACGCGACCGACGGTCGACGAAGAAGAAATCGCAAGGCGGACGTCGGAAGAAAAGGGACTCGCCTTCCTCGACAGAAGAATCAAGCTCCTCCGGATCAAGTTCTTCCTCGGAAGAGGAAGAGGACTCGTCATCTTCAGAAGAAGAAAGACGGAAGAAGAAACGCAGTACGATCAAGAAGAAGGATCGAGGTAAGAGAATCCCAGTGAAGACTCAAGGGGACATCGCAGCCAAGGTAGACAACCTGGTGAAGAATTTTGCGGACCTGAAAGTTCATGTAGTGGGAGGCCAAGACCGACGTAAATCACCTGCGAGACCACGAGCGAATCTCTGGTGTACTACGTGCGGACAGGTGGGACATGCCAACACGGAGTGCATGTCCGCGCGGCCATCTTACCCAGTGAATGCGGTCGAATGGGCACCACAGTGGGAGAACCCCATGTATTATGCTGAGCCGCCCATGTATTATGCTGAGCAGGTTGAGGACACCGCCTACTCGGTACAGACAGCTCCAGCTACAACTCCGAACCCACCGGTGCATATACCGCGCTTTGTTCCGAGGGAAATGGCGGGTACACTCCCACCAAGACGCATGGCACCTCCAGGCAATCACAACCGACCTCGACCACAATTCGATGGTTGCTACAACTGCGGAGACATGGGACATTACGCGCCAAGCTGTCCCCACCCAAGGAAGCCAATGGGGTATGCACCGTTGTGCAGCAATTGCAAGAAGTCTGGACATACAGTAGCCGAATGTGATCAGCCACAACTCCCTAGGCCAGCGGTGCGTTTCGTATCGACACCTGGCAAGGAAGAGGTGCAGGTCAACCAGGTAGAACTGAGTCTGGACCCAGCTGAAGGAAACGAAGTATGGCCAGAGGAGGAAGTAATGTGCGGTCGGGTAGAAACCCGAAGTTCGAAGAGGAGAGGAGAAGGCCACGAGGACACTCGCCGCCTCGAGCGTAGGGAAGAGAGGAGGAAGTCTAAAGAAGTTAGAGAAGGCCAAAGGAGAACGCCAAGTACACCTCCGGCTATGAGAAACACCCAGCCGGAGCAGAACTCAGAAAAGGCGGACAGGTATTCGGAAGAGTCCCGGACTCGAGATTACCTTCCGGACATCAAAGATGAGGTGAGTCACCTCATCAAGGAAGCACTGGGCGCCGGAATGACATCCGACGACCGGAAGGCGGTTAGGCCCCCTACACCACTTCCGACCGCGAGTACAGGGAAACTTCCGGCTGTGACTTCCCACACTTCCTACGACATAGTGGAGGACATAGGGAGTCAGAGGGCAAATATTTCCTTCCACCAGTTGTTAGAAGACAATAAGACGTACAGAAGGATGCTGATGCTTTCGTTGCGCCGACCACGCAAACCCCGAAAAGAGAAACTTCCGGCTGTGTACAGAGTGGAAGGAGGAGACCTGGGACCTCCAGAGATCGAAGTAGAGATCGGAGGCTGCGTCATACAGAAGGTACCAGTGGACTCCGGCTCGGGCGTGAATATCATGACCGAGGAGACAGCGAACTCCTTGGGGTTCCAGACCTTCGAGCCTACATCCCGAGTATTGCGACTGGCCGATCAAACACGCAGAATGCCACTAGGAATGTTGAGCAATGTGAGAACCAACATTGGAGGAGTGGACTTTCAACTGTCCTACATAATACTGCAACCTCTGATGAAGAAAGGTTATGATGTGCTGCTTGGCAGACCGTGGCTATACGATGCCAAAGCAAGGTGTGACTGGAGTAGGAAGAGATTACAGTTCCGTAGCCCTGCGGACCCTCCGACTGTCATTACCGTACCGTGGACCAAGGTACCCCATGAAGGCGAAACACCTTCCACCACCTCCGGTTACACAACTGGAGGGGAGACCAGCTCATCATGCACTTCAGAAACCGAAACGTCGGAGGAATTTGTGGGCTACGTCACTTGCTGCTCCATTGAGGAGGAAGGAGACGAGGTGTATCAGGATGACGAATAGCAACTAGCAGCCGGACTGGGCAGAAGCGAGATCAGTCACACAGAGGGGATTGTTGACCCGAGTGATTGCTGCGAACTGCAACTCAGTCCAGGTAAAGGCTTGAAGGTGTCAAGCCAGGTACAAGGAGAAGAGTTGAACAGGGTACAGGCGTTTCTTCGCCAGTATAAGGATGTCTTCGCATGGAAGATTGAAGACATGAAAGGCATACCTGCAAGGTATGGAGAGCACAGGATCGACTTGTTGGACGAGGCAGTTCCGGTTCGCCAGCGCCAATACAGGCTCAACCCAAAATATTCATTATTGGTGAAGGACGAAATCGATAAGTACCTGAGCGCAGGAATCATCTACCCGGTACTTAGTAGCGAGTGGGTGTCGCCTATCGTGATCGTGCCCAAGAAACTGACGGGTAAGATCCGGGTGTGCCAGGACTTCCGGAAGCTGAACGCAGCAACGAGGAAGGACCATCACCCTCTTCCTTTCACGGACTCTATTTTGGACCATGTAGCAGGGCATGAATGCTACAGTTTCCTAGACGGATTCTCCGGCTACAACCAGGTGTCCATCAGGGAACAGGACAAGGACAAAACAACCTTCACGACCGACTGGGGAACCTATGCTTATCACAAGATGCCGTTCGGGCTGTGCAACGCGCCAGCGACGTTCCAGCGGATGATGACAAACATCTTCCAAGAGCACCTGAGGAAGTTCCTAGAAATTTTCATCGACGACTTTTGTGTCTTCGGTAAGAGGTCGGAGCACCTTAACCATCTTCGGCAAACGTTCGACAGATGTAGGGAGAGCAGCTTGTCCTTACACCCTGAGAAGTGTTTTTTCTTGATGACCAGCGGAATCCTGCTGGGTCACCGAGTTTCGTCCGATGGCATTGCAGTGGATGTAGAGAAGGTGAAGATTATTCTCGAACTGCAGCCGCCAACGAATCTGCGTGAGTTGAGGGCCTTCCTTGGCCATGTAGGATATTACAGAAGGTTCATAAATATGTACGCCATCTTGGCAGCCAACCTGACGAAGCTGCTTAAGAAGGAGGAACCCTATGTGTGGGGCAAAGAGCAACAGCTGGCCTTTGAAACGCTCAAAGCCAAACTAACGACTGCTCCGGTTCTGAGAAGTCCGGATTGGAACAGACCTTTCCATGTCTATGTAGACACGTCGGCATTTGCAATCGGAGTGGTTCTCAGTCAGAAGGACGACAACAAGAAAGACTACCCGATTTACTTCGCGAGTCGTCAGTTGTCAGCAGCAGAGAAGAAGTACACGACAACTGAGAGGGAGGCGTTGGGAATGGTGTACTCTTGTAAGAAGTTCCGACATTATTTGATCTGCTATGAGTTCGTGTTTCATGTAGATCATTACGCCTTACAGCACCTGGTGAAGAAGGCGGATCTGTCCGGACGAATTGCTAGGTGGGTACTACTGCTGCAGGAATTCACCTACACTGTACAGACACGGAAAGGCGTTCACCATGAGAACGCGGACTACCTCTCCCGACTATGGACCGAACCCATAAAGGAGGAAGTAGTGGATGATTTTGTGGTAACACACTTTTTGTTTTTTTTTGCAGAATTTAAACAATTTCAGAAAACTAGTACCAAAGCAGTGTTTGTAGCTAGAGAAGGGTACGCTAAATAGAGTGGATTGATGAGATCGTCACGAGGGCACCAAGAATCACGTAGTCGGATGTACCAACGCCAACGTCTTCGGCGCCTTCGGCAAAAGCTCCTTTTTGAGGTGTCTCTACTCACGCGCCTCTAGCGCATAAGGAAGCTACGCTTCCGGCGCAGACACCTCAGGAGGAGGTTTTGCTAAAGACGTCAGGAGAAGGGCCCGGACCTCTAAAGGCATCCGACCATGAGTGCGCCTTCGGCGAAGCGCCGCTAGCGCGGAAAGGGAAAACCTTCATAACAATCGGGATACACGGTAGATCCAGTTGGTTGAAGTTGCATTAGAAAGAGCTCGGGACGCTCGTTCTAACGAGTCCAAGAGCGCCGGAGATGGATCAGGAATGGAGAAGTTATGAGCGTCGGAAAACTCGTAGCCGGACATGCGCCGTTCGCGCTAGGGTTCACAGCCGGAAAGGATTCCCGTACGCCCTCGGCGATGCGCCTTCGGCGGAATCACGCGCTCACAGGAGGAAACCAACTCAGAGTCGGAAGCGCCCTTGGCGGCTGTTCATGGAAGGAAAGCGCCGGTCGGATGTACGCCTCCGACGTGGCGCTGACGGATATGCGCTGGCAGCAACGGACGAGGCATAAAGGACAAAATAGGCGGTACGACTGCGTGCCGGCGTAATTCGCTCCGGCTGGATGTGCGCCTCCAGCAAGGCGCCGACGGATAATGAACACACCAGCGGCGACACGCCTCCGGAGAAGGGCGGGTTAGGAAAAGACAACAGGGCCGACGTATACCCTGCAGCGGACTCGAGTCCGGAAGGTGGCGGCGGCGGGAGAATTCAACGTTTAAGCATGCGAATGCGCGCAAGGCGGAGACGTGAATTCGCGCATGCAAAGGGCGAACCGTTAAGCCGTATAGCCGGCTGCGTACGTTGCAACCAGTAAGAACGTTGGACGTTCTTGAAATCGGAGAAGAAAAGACTGCGCTCCAGTCTCATTCTCTCATTCTTGACTTTGCGATTTCCAGTTCCAAGATTACGCGCAAGGGCGGAGCGACCTGCAGTGAGAGTAGAGAGTGCGGAGACGAGTTGCGCAAGGATCTTGGCGGACCTTGAAAGAATTGGAGTAGCGATCTTGAACGAGCGCAGAGAGAGTGAGCAGTCAGTGCTTGAGTGGCCGACGCGCAGTGTCGATTGTGAGAGAGCGAGCGAAAGGGAGAACGTTTGTGTGTGTGCAGGCAACGCAATGTCGAAGGTTCCCCAGCTGCGAGTGTCTCCACTCAGGGTGCCGCAGATCGGTCTACGCGCATTTCAAGATGTGCTGTTGAGGTTGAAGCTCGATTTTCTCCTATGGGGGTGGAATTGGACGTGTCCGGAGATGGTGCGCGAGTATCTGCAAGAGAGACACAAGCCTTCTCGCGGATTTCGCCCACACCCAGAGAGATGGGAAATTGGCAATTGGGCGCAGGTGTTGGGCAGGTGTGCCGGCGAGGAAGGGGATCTCCTCTTCGAGGCCGACAGCGTGAAAGTGTCCCAAGAGGAAGAAGTCTCTTACAATGAGCTCTTCAAGGTGGCTAGACATCCCAAGAACGGTTTCCGGACTCGGGATTACAAGGATCGATTGCGGAGAAATGTCGCGACAGCATTGCTGCAGATATTGCAGCCGACCAAGACCGCTTACATGCATGGTTGGCAGGTAGAGTTCGTGGAGCTAGTGTTGTCAGGAGCTCCGGTGCATTGGGCACGACTTCTGTGGAAGGTGACGCGCCAACATGCGCAAGAAGAGAGGGGAGGAACGCTCAATCATCTATCGCCTTACTTAATCGTGTTTTACCGGGCGATGGGATGTTTGACGAATGCTGAGAAAACTCGGTTTCCGCAGCTGAGCCGGTCTTATCCAGGTAGATATTCGAGGGAGGCCGAAGTAGACACGGATCCGGACGAGGAACCTGCCAGTACGCCTCCGGCTCCGGCTCCAGCCAGAGCAGCAGAAGAACGTCGAAGTGAGCGCATTCCGCGCAAGCGAAAGTGGGATGAGAGACCTGAGGACAGGCAGCCGGAAGTACCAGCTGCGCCGACTCGTGGTCGGCCCACCCCCGAGCCTCATAGTCGACCAAAACAGAGGGCACGCAGAATGCCAACTGTTACTGAGGAGACCAGGCGAACTCCGACCCGGCGGAATCTCACACAGGAAGAGATAATTGCTCAGGTCCTAGGGAAGACGGCAGAAACCTCTGCACAGAAGGCACCACGGCCTTCGGGAGGAGATGGACGGACTGACGACCGGCCGACTGCGAGTCGGATGACTGAAGGTCGACAAGCGGAAGGAAGGCCAACTGAACGGCGCGTTGAACCGGACAGCAGGCCGGAAGCGGAAGAGAGTTTGGCTGACGAGCCAACAATCCTCAGAGGGTCGTCTTCGGCGGAAGGCACTTCTGGAAGAACGCCA
The DNA here is from genome assembly GCA_037833965.1 of Marchantia polymorpha subsp. ruderalis. Classification (NCBI taxonomy): domain Eukaryota; kingdom Viridiplantae; phylum Streptophyta; class Marchantiopsida; order Marchantiales; family Marchantiaceae; genus Marchantia; species Marchantia polymorpha. The sequence goes on from AP031357.1 coordinate 6,374,707, forward strand.
CCAACAAGTAGGCCAAGTGGAGTCAAGACGCGCAGGGTGTATCCGACTCCCAGTCGGACAACTAATGGTCGGCCGACTGCGAGTCGGACAACAGAGAGTCAGCCGGATTCGCCGACTGCAAGACGGATGGGGCCAACGACCAGTGTGCGGACGCCTTCGGCAGACGCACCTTCAGCAAGGACACCTTCCGCGCAGATTGCGCCGGAAGGACAGGCAGCAGAAGCGGGCGGTGCAAGAGTAACAAAAGTCACTACGGCGTCGACCCCTTCACAAACCGAAGATCGAGCCGGAACAGGGGCTCAAGCAGTGGGATCTCCCACTGCCCTGGATATTTTAGCAGGCAGTGGAGCAGCAGTCGCAGCAGAAGCTGCTGCGCGCCACAGTTCCAGAGAGTCGCCAAGGGATTCGGTGGCGACTGAAATCCTCGCGACTGAGGATGAGACGAGCTCGGAAGAGCAAGAAGAGGATTCGGTGCAGAAAACGCCAACAGGGGTGCTGTGCGAACAGATAGTTCCACTCCTGCGATATCTGGATCGCAAGACATCCAAATACGGAAGTGCCTTAAAACCGCAGTCTTATGTGGAGACAATCAGGCGAAGGACGAGGAGCAAGGTGGCAAGGTGGGCCTCTAGATGCGGAGTATATGTGGATAGGAACACCGCCCTCCGACAACACCTGGCGGTCACCCAGAAGCTGTACCAAGCCTTGCAGCAGCAGTCGGAGTCGGCGGCGAGTGGCAAGGAAATTAGAAACTTTTCTGTCGGGTGCGCGCGACACTATGGCGCACTTGCAGTCGGAAGTCACTGCAGCGCTCCGACGCCTGGGGTTACGCAGCCGGTCGGAAGACTGGCAGGGTAGAGATAGTACGCGGAGCAGTCCGGCGCGCAGGAGGCGCAGCACCGGATCTGCCGAGTGCAGTAGAGTAGTTTGGTTTCGCGCAGATGCTGCGAGTGGTAGATAGGATAGCGTAGTGCTAGTTAGGATCTTTTGAGAGTATAAAGTAGATCAAGGCGTTTTGCCTTGGGACTCTTCCAGTTTCGGAAGTGCAGATCAGGAACTCACTTTCTTGGCGTGTTTGTGCATTTTGGTCCTGGCACCACGTAGAGAAGCTGCAGCATAGCGAAGTTACCGTATGTTGTAGTTGAAGGCCTTCGGCTGAATGTTCAGAGCTCGCACCCGGTTAGAGACTTGAGTAGTGCGGATCTGCACCTGCGGGTGATTTCTGATGCTCAGAGCCGGCTGCGAGTTAGAGACTTGAACAGTTCCCCCTTACTCCTTCGAGTGACATATCCTGATTGTACTCCTACGGGAAGTTTCCCCTGAATGCCAATGTGAAGTTTCATTACTTCGTGTAAACCTTGGTTTGTAATTCAGGTTGTGTGTGTGTTACTGGATCGTGTTTTCAGTAAGTTCTCAGTCGGGTCTGCACTCCCTGCGTTTTGTGTGATAGTCGAGGGTGACGTCCACGGCGTACGTAGAGGCTTCGTTCCGAAGTGAGAAGTCCAGTCCGGGTACCCCCGCTAGTTCCTGGCGGAAGGGCAGTAAAAGCCGGAGTGGGAGGCACTTCCTGCAGAACCTCTGAGTGAACTTGCGAGACACTTTCCTCCTGAAATCCGAAGCGGAGGTCCTGACCGACCTCCGAGTTGTGCTTTTTGCCAGTTTCAGGTGTGTGTGTGTGTGTTGAGTGACCAAGCTGTACCGTGCATCCTCCGAGCATCCTCCGAGTTGAGATCCTCCTCCGAGTCGAGCCTCCGAGTCGAGCACTGCAGTATTTCTGGGAGTGACAGTCGCCTAGAATTCAAACTCTACCAAAAGTCTGTTAAATGTGACACTTTTACTCTGTGTGTTGCCTCTGTCCCTGTGGGTTCGATCTTTTTACCACCATACTGCAGTTTTAGCCTTTGGTGGGTTATTACATAAGGAGCCGACAACTTCTTTTTGGCGCCGCTGCCGGGGACAGTGCGTCAACACCAGAAACCTTGAGCAGCAATGCTCGGTGAATGTCGACGAGCGATAGTGTGGGAAACCTGAGTGCGAGAGCCACACGGAAACTCCGTCGAGATTCAGAAAAAGCCGTGGAAACAAAACGGCGAACTAAAAAGAAGACTCCCGGTGAGGACTCTGCAGAAAGATCGCCATCACCGACTACTGGAAGACAAAGGCGTTCCAGTTCACCTACCGAGAGCATTGAGCTAACAGTTCTATTGGACATCCCTCCGACGGGAACTCTTCCTGAGTTTGGCCAACCTAGGATCAGTCCGTCGACAGGATCACCGATGGCAGAACATCAAGCCAATCTCCGCCAGGTGTTTTCCCAACCTACCACCAAACATTCGTATCCAAGATACACGGGAACGGGCGACGACGATGATGCAGATTCATACATAAAGCTCTTCGAGTCTGTCTCCATCGCCAATCGTGAGACCAGTGATGAAGACAGATTACGAATCTTTCCTAGTCTGCTACGCAGACGAGCGCGTAGCTGGTACAACCATGAGAGCACCGACCCCACTGGCATCCGGACCTGGGCTCAGCTCAAGGAAAAGTTTCTGAAGCGGTTCCGCGAACTCGGATACGACAGTCGAGTTCTGACCCGGCTTCGAAATCTTCGACGCGAGCGGAAGGAGAATCTTCGAGACTACACGGAGAGATTCCAAGACCTCCTAGATCGAATTCCGAAGACAGGCCCGGGAGAACCGTATTCGGTACAACAGGCAGTGGATTGGTATGTGACGGGGCTCTCAAGAGAAATGGAGACCTTCTGTAGGAGAGGCAAGACTGACACAATCCAAGATGTGATAGCTTCCGCGGAGACCTTTGAGACGTCAACCCTTGACACTCGAAGACGCGACCGACGGTCGACGAAGAAGAAGTCGCAAGGCGGACGTCGGAAGAGAAGGAACTCGCCTTCCTCGACAGAAGAATCAAGCTCCTCCGAATCAAGTTCTTCCTCGGAAGAGGAAGAGGACTCGTCATCTTCAGAAGAAGAAAGACGGAAGAAGAAACGCAGTGCGATCAAGAAGAAGGATCGAGGTAAGGGAATCCCAGTGAAGACTCAAGGGGACATCGCAGCCAAGGTAGACAACCTGGTGAAGAATTTTGCGGACCTGAAAGTTCATGTAGTGGGAGGCCAAGACCGACGTAAATCACCTGCGAGACAACGAGCAAATCTCTGGTGTACTACGTGCGGACAGGTGGGACATGCCAACACGGAGTGCATGTCCGCGAGGCCATCTTACCCAGTGAATGCGGTCGAATGGGCACCACAGTGGGAGACCCCCATGTATTATGCTGAGCCGCCTATGTATTATGCTGAGCAGGTTGAGGACACCGCCTACTCAGTACAGACAGCTCCAGCTACAACTCCGAACCCACCGGTGCATATACCGCGCTTTGTTCCAAGGGAAATGGCGGGTACACTCCCACCAAGACGCATGGCACCTCCAGGAAATCACACAGGAAATCACCGACCTCGACCACAATTCGATGGTTGCTACAACTGCGGAGACATGGGGCATTACGCGCCAAGTTGTCCCCACCCGAGGAAGCCAATGGGGTATGCACCATTGTGCAGCAATTGCAAGAAGTCCGGACATACAGCAGCTGAATGTGACCAGCCACCAATCCCTAGGCCAGCCGTGCGTTTCGTATCAACACCTGGCAAGGAAGAAGTGCAAGTCAACCAGGTAGAACTGAGTCTGGACCCAGCTGAAGAAAACGAAGTATGGCCAGAGGAAGAAGTAATGTGCGGTCGGGTAGAAACCCGAAGTTCGAAGAGGAAAGGAGAAGGCCACGAGGACACTCGCCGCCTCGAGCGTAGGGAAGAGAGGAGGAAGTCTAAAGAAGTTAGAGAAGGCCCGAGGAGAAGGCCGGGTACACCTCCGGCTATGAGAAACACCCAGCCGGAGCAGAACTCAGAAAAGGCGGATAGGTATTCAGAAGAGTTCCGGACTCGAGATTACCTTCCGGACATCAAAGATGAGGTAAGTCACCTCATCAAGGAAGCACTGGGCGCCGGAATGACATCCGACGACCGGAAGGCGGTTAGGCCCCCTACACCCCTTCCGACCGCGAGTACAGGGAAACTTCCGGCCGTGACTTCCAACACTCCCTACGACATAGTGAAAGACATGGGGAGCCAGAGGGCAAATATTTCCTTCCACCAGTTGTTGGAAGACAATAAGACGTACAGGAGGATGCTGATGCTTTCGTTGCGCCGACCACGCAAACCCCGAAAAGAGAAACTTCCGGCTGTGTACAGAGTGGAAGGAGGAGACCTGGGACCACCAGAGATCGAAGTAGAGATCGGAGGCTGTGTCATTCAGAAGGTACCAGTGGACTCCGGCTCGGGCGTGAATATCATGACCGAGGAGACAGCGAACTCCTTGGGGTTCCAGACCTTCGAGCCTACATCCCGAGTATTGCGACTGGCCGATCAAACACGCAGAATGCCACTAGGAATGTTGAGCAATGTGAGAACCAACATTGGAGGAGTGGACTTTCAACTGTCCTACATAATACTGCAACCTCTGATGAAGAAAGGTTATGATGTGCTGCTTGGCAGACCTTGGCTATACGATGCCAAAGCAAGGTGTGACTGGAGTAGGAAGAGATTACAGTTCCGTAGCCCTGCGGACCCTCCGACTGTCATTACCGTACCGTGGACCAAGGTACCCCATGAGGGCGAAACACCTTCCACCACCTCCGGTTACACAACCGGAGGGGAGACCAGCTCATCATGCACTTCAGAGACCGAAACGTCGGAAGACTTTGTGGGCTACGTCACTTGCTGCTCCATTGAGGAGGAAGGAGACGAGGTGTATCCGGATGAGGAATAGCAACTAGCAGCCGGACTGGGCAGAAGCGAGATCAGTCACACAGAGGGGATTGTTGACCCGAGTGATTGCTGCGAACTGCAGCTCAGTCCAGGTAAAGGCTTGAAGGTGTCAAGCCAGGTACAAGGAGAAGAGTTGAACAGGGTACAGGCGTTTCTTCGCCAGTATGAGGATGTCTTCGCATGGAGGATTGAAGACATGAAAGGCATACCTGCAAGGTATGGAGAGCACAGGATCGACTTGTTGGACGAGGCAGTTCCGGTTCGCCAACGCCAATACAGGCTCAACCCAAAATATTCATTATTGGTGAAGGACGAAATCGATAAGTACCTGAGCGCAGGAATCATCTACCCGGTACTTAGTAGCGAGTGGGTGTCGCCTATCGTGATCGTGCCCAAGAAACTGACGGGTAAGATCCGGGTGTGTCAGGACTTCAGGAAGCTGAACGCAGCAACGCGGAAGGACCATCACCCTCTTCCTTTCACAGACTCTATTCTGGACCATGTAGCAGGGCATGAATGCTACAGTTTCCTAGACGGATTTTCCGGCTACAACCAAGTGTCCATCAGGGAACAGGACAAGGACAAAACAACCTTCACGACCGACTGGGGAACCTATGCTTATCACAAGATGCCGTTCGGTCTGTGCAACGCGCCAGCGACGTTCCAGCGGATGATGACAAACATCTTCCAAGAGCACCTGAGGAAGTTCCTAGAAATTTTCATCGACGACTTTTGTGTCTTCGGTAAGAGGTCGGAGCACCTTAACCATCTTCGGCAAACGTTCGACAGATGTAGGGAGAGCAGCTTGTCCTTACACCCTGAGAAATGTTTCTTCTTCATGACCAGCGGAATCCTGCTGGGGCACCGAGTTTCGTCCGATGGCATTGCAGTGGATGTAGAGAAGGTGAAGATTATTCTCGAACTGCAGCCGCCAACGAATCTGCGTGAGTTGAGGGCCTTCCTTGGCCATGTAGGTTATTACAGAAGGTTCATAAATATGTATGCCATCTTGGCAGCCGATCTGACAAAGCTGCTTAAGAAAGATGAACCCTATGTGTGGGGCAAGGAGCAACAGCTGGCCTTTGAAACGCTCAAGGCCAAACTGACGACTGCTCCGGTTCTGAGAAGTCCGGATTGGAACAGACCTTTCCATGTCTATGTAGACACGTCGGCGTTTGCAATCGGGGTGGTTCTCAGTCAGAAGGACGACAACAAGAAAGACTACCCGATTTACTTCGCGAGTCGTCAGTTGTCAGCAGCAGAGAAGAAGTACACGACAACTGAGAGGGAGGCGTTGGGAATGGTGTACTCCTGTAAGAAGTTCCGACATTATTTGATCTGCTATGAGTTCGTGTTTCATGTAGATCATTACGCCTTACAGCACCTGGTGAAGAAGGCGGATCTGTCCGGACGAATTGCCAGGTGGGTGCTACTGCTGCAGGAATTCACCTACACTGTACAGACACGGAAAGGCGTTCACCATGAGAACGCGGACTACCTCTCCCGACTATGGACCGAACCCATAGAGGAGGAAGTAGTGGATGATTTTCCCGACGAACAACTTTTTCAGTTGTCCGCCAGCCATGAGTCCAGGTACGCGGACTTATACAGGTTTCTGCTCACACTCCAATGTCCGGAAGGATTGGATGCGGAGCAGCGCACAGTCTTCGTTCATAAAGCGGGACCTTACCAGCTTCAACAGGGGGTCTTGTTCAAGAAAATGGCAGACGAGAGGTTGTGCAGATGTCTAGAGGAGTCTGAAGTACCGCGAGTTGTCAAAGCCATGCACACAGAAGACGCTGGTGGTCACTACGCCACCAGAAACACAGTGACCAAAATTGTGAATGCAGGATACTGGTGGCCGACGATGTTCAAAGATGTACACGACTACGTTCGCAAATGCGACAGCTGCCAGAGGACGGGAAGGCCGACTCCGACCACGAGATGGCCTCTTACACCAATCATGCCATTAGCACCATTTGAAAAATGGGGGATCGACTTCGTGGGACCAATACAACCTGTCACTAAAGGCACGCGCAGGCGCTACATATTGGTAGCAACAGACTATGCGACCAAGATGGTGGAGGCAGAAGCCACAAGGCACGATGACGCAGCCGCAGTGGCACGGTTCCTATTCGAATCAATCATCACCCGCTACGGGTGCCCCCTAGAAATAGTCAGTGACAGAGGGACGCACTTTCTGAATCAGGTGATAGAGAGTTTGACGCGGCACTTCCAGATTAAGCATCGGAAGACTACTCCATACAACCCAAAGGCAAATGGTCTGACAGAGAAGTCCAATGGATTACTCTGTAAGATACTCCTCAAGGTAACTGTAAACCATGCTCATGACTGGGACACCAAGCTACCGGCCGCCTTATGGGCATATAGAACGGCAGAAAAAGTCACCACCAGGCAAACACCTTACTTCCTAGTTTATGGGCAGCACCCGATCTTACCCATCGAATTCGAGATACCTACCAAGAGGACCTTAGATCAGAGAAGGCTGGACGCGGAAGAAAGTCAGGCATATCGACTGCAAGAGGTAATGGCACTGGAGGAAAGACGTCAAGAGGCCGAAGATCGGACAAAGCAATTACAACTCAGGCGGAAGGAGAAGTACGATCGAAGACTCAAACCAGTACTGCTGGAGAAGGGCGATTTGGCTCTGCTATACGATAGCAGACATGCTAGATTTCCAGGCAAGCTCCACTTGAGGTGGATGGGACCTTACAAGGTGATAGAAGTTTTCCCAAATGGATCCATCCAACTCGCAGAACTGACGGGAGAATGGTTAGGCACCCGCGTGAACGGATGGCGTCTGAAGAAATACCACGTGTAAATGTTCGCGTGGGCGCTCACAATTGAGGAGGGGGGCATGTGGTAACACACTTTTTGTTTTTTTTGCAGAATTTAAACAATTTCAGAAAACTAGTACCAAAGCAGTGTTTGTAGCTAGAGAAGGGTACGCTAAATAGAGTGGATTGATGAGATCGTCACGAGGGCACCAAGAATCACGTAGTCGGATGTACCAACGCCAACGTCTTCGGCGCCTTCGGCAAAAGCTCCTTTTTGAGGTGTCTCTACTCACGCGCCTCTAGCGCATAAGGAAGCTACGCTTCCGGCGCAGACACCTCAGGAGGAGGTTTTGCTAAAGACGTCAGGAGAAGGGCCCGGACCTCTAAAGGCATCCGACCATGAGTGCGCCTTCGGCGAAGCGCCGCTAGCGCGGAAAGGGAAAACCTTCATAACAATCGGGATACACGGTAGATCCAGTTGGTTGAAGTTGCATTAGAAAGAGCTCGGGACGCTCGTTCTAACGAGTCCAAGAGCGCCGGAGATGGATCAGGAATGGAGAAGTTATGAGCGTCGGAAAACTCGTAGCCGGACATGCGCCGTTCGCGCTAGGGTTCACAGCCGGAAAGGATTCCCGTACGCCCTCGGCGATGCGCCTTCGGCGGAATCACGCGCTCACAGGAGGAAACCAACTCAGAGTCGGAAGCGCCCTTGGCGGCTGTTCATGGAAGGAAAGCGCCGGTCGGATGTACGCCTCCGACGTGGCGCTGACGGATATGCGCTGGCAGCAACGGACGAGGCATAAAGGACAAAATAGGCGGTACGACTGCGTGCCGGCGTAATTCGCTCCGGCTGGATGTGCGCCTCCAGCAAGGCGCCGACGGATAATGAACACACCAGCGGCGACACGCCTCCGGAGAAGGGCGGGTTAGGAAAAGACAACAGGGCCGACGTATACCCTGCAGCGGACTCGAGTCCGGAAGGTGGCGGCGGCGGGAGAATTCAACGTTTAAGCATGCGAATGCGCGCAAGGCGGAGACGTGAATTCGCGCATGCAAAGGGCGAACCGTTAAGCCGTATAGCCGGCTGCGTACGTTGCAACCAGTAAGAACGTTGGACGTTCTTGAAATCGGAGAAGAAAAGACTGCGCTCCAGTCTCATTCTCTCATTCTTGACTTTGCGATTTCCAGTTCCAAGATTACGCGCAAGGGCGGAGCGACCTGCAGTGAGAGTAGAGAGTGCGGAGACGAGTTGCGCAAGGATCTTGGCGGACCTTGAAAGAATTGGAGTAGCGATCTTGAACGAGCGCAGAGAGAGTGAGCAGTCAGTGCTTGAGTGGCCGACGCGCAGTGTCGATTGTGAGAGAGCGAGCGAAAGGGAGAACGTTTGTGTGTGTGCAGGCAACGCAATGTCGAAGGTTCCCCAGCTGCGAGTGTCTCCACTCAGGGTGCCGCAGATCGGTCTACGCGCATTTCAAGATGTGCTGTTGAGGTTGAAGCTCGATTTTCTCCTATGGGGGTGGAATTGGACGTGTCCGGAGATGGTGCGCGAGTATCTGCAAGAGAGACACAAGCCTTCTCGCGGATTTCGCCCACACCCAGAGAGATGGGAAATTGGCAATTGGGCGCAGGTGTTGGGCAGGTGTGCCGGCGAGGAAGGGGATCTCCTCTTCGAGGCCGACAGCGTGAAAGTGTCCCAAGAGGAAGAAGTCTCTTACAATGAGCTCTTCAAGGTGGCTAGACATCCCAAGAACGGTTTCCGGACTCGGGATTACAAGGATCGATTGCGGAGAAATGTCGCGACAGCATTGCTGCAGATATTGCAGCCGACCAAGACCGCTTACATGCATGGTTGGCAGGTAGAGTTCGTGGAGCTAGTGTTGTCAGGAGCTCCGGTGCATTGGGCACGACTTCTGTGGAAGGTGACGCGCCAACATGCGCAAGAAGAGAGGGGAGGAACGCTCAATCATCTATCGCCTTACTTAATCGTGTTTTACCGGGCGATGGGATGTTTGACGAATGCTGAGAAAACTCGGTTTCCGCAGCTGAGCCGGTCTTATCCAGGTAGATATTCGAGGGAGGCCGAAGTAGACACGGATCCGGACGAGGAACCTGCCAGTACGCCTCCGGCTCCGGCTCCAGCCAGAGCAGCAGAAGAACGTCGAAGTGAGCGCATTCCGCGCAAGCGAAAGTGGGATGAGAGACCTGAGGACAGGCAGCCGGAAGTACCAGCTGCGCCGACTCGTGGTCGGCCCACCCCCGAGCCTCATAGTCGACCAAAACAGAGGGCACGCAGAATGCCAACTGTTACTGAGGAGACCAGGCGAACTCCGACCCGGCGGAATCTCACACAGGAAGAGATAATTGCTCAGGTCCTAGGGAAGACGGCAGAAACCTCTGCACAGAAGGCACCACGGCCTTCGGGAGGAGATGGACGGACTGACGACCGGCCGACTGCGAGTCGGATGACTGAAGGTCGACAAGCGGAAGGAAGGCCAACTGAACGGCGCGTTGAACCGGACAGCAGGCCGGAAGCGGAAGAGAGTTTGGCTGACGAGCCAACAATCCTCAGAGGGTCGTCTTCGGCGGAAGGCACTTCTGGAAGAACGCCACCAACAAGTAGGCCAAGTGGAGTCAAGACGCGCAGGGTGTATCCGACTCCCAGTCGGACAACTAATGGTCGGCCGACTGCGAGTCGGACAACAGAGAGTCAGCCGGATTCGCCGACTGCAAGACGGATGGGGCCAACGACCAGTGTGCGGACGCCTTCGGCAGACGCACCTTCAGCAAGGACACCTTCCGCGCAGATTGCGCCGGAAGGACAGGCAGCAGAAGCGGGCGGTGCAAGAGTAACAAAAGTCACTACGGCGTCGACCCCTTCACAAACCGAAGATCGAGCCGGAACAGGGGCTCAAGCAGTGGGATCTCCCACTGCCCTGGATATTTTAGCAGGCAGTGGAGCAGCAGTCGCAGCAGAAGCTGCTGCGCGCCACAGTTCCAGAGAGTCGCCAAGGGATTCGGTGGCGACTGAAATCCTCGCGACTGAGGATGAGACGAGCTCGGAAGAGCAAGAAGAGGATTCGGTGCAGAAAACGCCAACAGGGGTGCTGTGCGAACAGATAGTTCCACTCCTGCGATATCTGGATCGCAAGACATCCAAATACGGAAGTGCCTTAAAACCGCAGTCTTATGTGGAGACAATCAGGCGAAGGACGAGGAGCAAGGTGGCAAGGTGGGCCTCTAGATGCGGAGTATATGTGGATAGGAACACCGCCCTCCGACAACACCTGGCGGTCACCCAGAAGCTGTACCAAGCCTTGCAGCAGCAGTCGGAGTCGGCGGCGAGTGGCAAGGAAATTAGAAACTTTTCTGTCGGGTGCGCGCGACACTATGGCGCACTTGCAGTCGGAAGTCACTGCAGCGCTCCGACGCCTGGGGTTACGCAGCCGGTCGGAAGACTGGCAGGGTAGAGATAGTACGCGGAGCAGTCCGGCGCGCAGGAGGCGCAGCACCGGATCTGCCGAGTGCAGTAGAGTAGTTTGGTTTCGCGCAGATGCTGCGAGTGGTAGATAGGATAGCGTAGTGCTAGTTAGGATCTTTTGAGAGTATAAAGTAGATCAAGGCGTTTTGCCTTGGGACTCTTCCAGTTTCGGAAGTGCAGATCAGGAACTCACTTTCTTGGCGTGTTTGTGCATTTTGGTCCTGGCACCACGTAGAGAAGCTGCAGCATAGCGAAGTTACCGTATGTTGTAGTTGAAGGCCTTCGGCTGAATGTTCAGAGCTCGCACCCGGTTAGAGACTTGAGTAGTGCGGATCTGCACCTGCGGGTGATTTCTGATGCTCAGAGCCGGCTGCGAGTTAGAGACTTGAACAGTTCCCCCTTACTCCTTCGAGTGACATATCCTGATTGTACTCCTACGGGAAGTTTCCCCTGAATGCCAATGTGAAGTTTCATTACTTCGTGTAAACCTTGGTTTGTAATTCAGGTTGTGTGTGTGTTACTGGATCGTGTTTTCAGTAAGTTCTCAGTCGGGTCTGCACTCCCTGCGTTTTGTGTGATAGTCGAGGGTGACGTCCACGGCGTACGTAGAGGCTTCGTTCCGAAGTGAGAAGTCCAGTCCGGGTACCCCCGCTAGTTCCTGGCGGAAGGGCAGTAAAAGCCGGAGTGGGAGGCACTTCCTGCAGAACCTCTGAGTGAACTTGCGAGACACTTTCCTCCTGAAATCCGAAGCGGAGGTCCTGACCGACCTCCGAGTTGTGCTTTTTGCCAGTTTCAGGTGTGTGTGTGTGTGTTGAGTGACCAAGCTGTACCGTGCATCCTCCGAGCATCCTCCGAGTTGAGATCCTCCTCCGAGTCGAGCCTCCGAGTCGAGCACTGCAGTATTTCTGGGAGTGACAGTCGCCTAGAATTCAAACTCTACCAAAAGTCTGTTAAATGTGACACTTTTACTCTGTGTGTTGCCTCTGTCCCTGTGGGTTCGATCTTTTTACCACCATACTGCAGTTTTAGCCTTTGGTGGGTTATTACAGATTTTCCCGACGAACAACTTTTTCAGTTGTCCGCCAGCCATGAGTCTAGGTACGCGGACTTATACAGGTTTCTGCTCACACTCCAATGTCCGGAAGGATTGGATGCGGAGCAGCGCACAGTCTTCGTTCATAAAGCGGGACCTTACCAGCTTCAACAGGGGGTCTTGTTCAAGAAAATGGCAGACGAGAGGCTGTGCAGATGTCTAGAGGAGTCCGAAGTCCCGCGAGTTGTCAAAGCCATGCACACAGAAGACGCTGGTGGTCATTACGCCACCAAAAATACAGTGACCAAAATTGTGAATGCAGGATACTGGTGGCCGACGATGTTCAAAGATGTACACGACTACGTTCGCAAATGCGACAGCTGCCAGAGGACGGGAAGGCCGACTCCGACCACGAGATGGCCTCTTACACCAATCATGCCATTGGCACCATTTGAAAAATGGGGGATCGACTTCGTGGGACCAATACAACCTGTCACTAAAAGCACGCGCAGGCGCTACATATTGGTAGCAACAGACTATGCGACCAAGATGGTGGAGGCAGAGGCCACAAGGTACGACGACGCAGCCGCAGTAGCACGGTTCCTATTCGAATCAATCATCACACGCTACGGGTGCCCCCTAGAAATAGTCAGTGACAGAGGAACGCACTTTCTGAATCAGGTGATAGAGAGTTTGACGCGGCACTTCCAGATTAAGCATCGGAAGACTACTCCATACAACCCCAAGGCAAATGGTCTGACAGAGAAGTCCAATGGATTACTCTGTAAGATACTCCTCAAGGTGACTGTAAACCATGCTCATGACTGGGACACCAAGCTACCGGCCGCCTTATGGGCATATAGAACGGCAGAAAAAGTCACCACCAGGCAAACACCTTACTTTCTAGTTTATGGGCAGCATCCGATCTTACCCATCGAATTCGAGATACCTACGAAGAGGACCTTAGATCAGAGAAGGCTGGACGCGGAGGAAAGTCAGGCATATCGAAAAGCAAGAGGTAATGGCACTGGAGGAAAGACGTCAAGAGGCCGAAGATCGAACAAAGCAATTACAACTCAGGCGGAAGGAGAAGTACGATCGAAGACTCAAACCAGTACTGCTGGAAAAGGGCGACTTGGCTCTGCTATACGATAGCAGACATGCTAGATTTCTAGGCAAGCTCCACTTGAGGTGGATGGGACCTTACAAGGTGATAGAAGTTTTCCCAAATGGATCCATCCAACTCGCAGAACTGACAGGAGAATGGCTAGGCACCCGCGTGAACGGATGGCGTCTGAAGAAATACCACGTGTAAATGTTCGCGTGGGCGCTCACAATTGAGGAGGGGGGCATGTGGTAACACACTTTTTGTTTTTTTTGCAGAATTTAAACAATTTTAGAAAACTAGTACCGAAGCAGTGTTTGTAGTTAGAAGAGGGTACGTTAAATAGAGTGGATTGATGAGATCGTCACGAGCACACAATGAATCACGTAGTCGGATGTACCAACGCCAATGTCTTCGGCGCCTTCGGCAAAAGCTCCTTTTCTGAGGTGTCTCTACGCACGCGCCTCCAGCGTATAAGGAAGCTACGCTTTCGGCGCAGACACCTCAGGAGGAGGTTTTGCTAAAGACGTCAGGAGAAGGGCCCGGACCTCTAAAGGCATCCGACCATGAGTGCGCCTTCGGCGAAGCGCCGCTAGCGCGGAAAGGGGAAACCTTCATAACAACGGGGATACACGGTAGATCCAGTTGGTTGAAGTCGCATTAGAAAGAGCTCGGAACGCTCGTTCTAACGAGCCCAAGAGCGTCGGAGATGGATCAGGAATGGAGAAGTTATGAGCGTCGGAAAACTCGTAGCCGGACATGCGCCGTTCGCGCTAGGGTTCACAGCCGGAAAGGATTCCCGTACGCCCTCGGCGATGCGCCTTCGGCGGAATCACGCGCTCATAGGAGGAAACCAACTCAGAGTCGGAAGCGCCTTTGGCGGCTGTTCATGGAAGGAAAGCGCCGGTCGGATGTACGCCTCCGACGTGGCGCTGACGGCCGGATGCGCTGGCATAAGTTGCGCTGGCGGATATGCGCCGACAGCAACGGACGAGGCATAAAGGACAAAATAAGCGGCACGACTGCGCGCCGGCGTAATTTGCTCCGACTGGATGTACGCCTCCAGCAAGGCGCCGACGGATAATGAACGCACCAGCGGCGACACGCCTCCGGAGAGGGGCGGGTTAGGAAAAGACAACAGGGCCGACGTATACCCTGCAGCGGACTCGAGTCCGGAAGGTGGCAGCAGCGGGAGAATTCAACGTTTAAGCATGCGAATGCGCGCAGTGCGGAGACGTGAATTCGCGCATGCAAAGGGCGAACCGTTAAGCCTCATAGCCGGCTGCGTACGTTGTAACCAGTAAGAACGTTGGACGTTCTTGAAATCGGAGAAGAAAAGACTGCGCTCCAGTCTCATTCTCACATTCTTGACTTTGCGATTTCCAGTTTCCAAGATTACGCGCAAGGGCGGAGCGACCTGCAGTGAGAGTAGAGAGTGCGGAGACGAGTTGCGCAAGGATCTTGGCGGACCTTGAAAGAATTGCGAGTAGCGACCTTGAGCTTGAGCGCCGAGAGAGTGAGCAGTCAGAGCTTGAACGGCAGACGCGCAGTGGCGATTGTGAAAGAGTGAGCAAAAGGGAGAACGTTTGTGTGTGCAGGCAACGCAATGTCGAAGGTTCCCCAGCTGCGAGTGTCTCCACTCAGGGTGCCGCAGATCGGTCTACGCGCATTTCAAGATGTGCTGCTGAGGCTGAAGCTCGATTTTCTCCTATGGGGGTGGAACTGGACATGTCCGGAGATGGTGCGCGAGTATCTGCAGGAGAGACACAAGCCTTCTCGCGGATTCCGCCCACACCCAGAGAGATGGGAAATTTGCAACTGGGCGCAGGTGTTGGGCAGGTGTGCCGGCGAGGAAGGGGATCTCCTCTTCGAGGCCGATAGCGTGAAGGTGTCCCAGGAGGAAGAAGTCTCTTACAATGAGCTCTTCAAAGTTGCCAGACATCCCAAGAACGGTTTCCGGACACGGGATTACAAGGATCGATTGCGGAGAAATGTCGCGACGGCATTGCTGCAGATATTGCAGCCGACCAAGACCGCTTACATGCATGGTTGGCAGGTAGAGTTTGTGGAGCTAGTGTTGTCAGGAGCTCCGGTGCATTGGGCACGGATCCTGTGGAAGGTGACGCGCCAACATGCGCAAGAAGAGAAGGGAGGAACCCTCAATCATCTATCGCCTTACTTAATCGTGTTTTACCGGGCGATGGGATGTTTGACAAATGCTGAGAAAACACGGTTTCCGCAGCTGACCCGGACTTATCCAGGTAGATATTCGAGGGAGGCCGAAGTAGACACGGATCCGGACGAGGAACCTGCCAGTACGCCTCCGGCTCCGGCCCCAGCAAGAGCAGCAGAAGAACGTCGAAGTGAGCGCATTCCGCGGAAGCGGAAGTGGGATGAGAGACCGGAGGACAGGCAGCCGGAAGTGCCAGCTGCGCCGACTCGTGGTCGGCCCACCCCCGAGCCTCACAGTCGACCAAAACAGAGGGCACGCAAAATGCCAACTGGTACTGAGGAGACCGGGCGAACTCCGACCCGGCGGAATCTCACACAGGAAGAGATAATCGCTCAGATTCTAGGGAAGACGGCAGATACCTCTGCACAGAAGGCACCACGGCCTTCGGGAGAAGATGGACGGACTGACAGCCGGCCGACTGCGAGTCGGATGACTGAAGGCCGACAAGCGGAAGGAAGGCCAACTGAACGGCGCGTTGAACCGGACAGCAGGCCGGAAGCAGAAGAGAGTTTGGCTGACGAGCCAACAATCCTCAGAGGGTCGTCTTCGGCGGAAGGCACTTCCGGGAGAACGCCACCAGCAAGCAGGCCAAGTGGAGTCAAGACGCGCAGGGTGTATCCGACTCCCAGTCGGACAACTGCTGGTCGGCCGACTGCGAGTCGGACAACAGAGAGTCGGCCGGATTCGCCGACTGCGAGACAGATGGGGCCAACGACCAGTGTGCGGACGCCTTCGGCGGACACACCCTCAACAAGGACACCTTCCGCGCAGATTGCGCCGGAAGGGCAGGCAGCAGAAGCGGGCGGTGCAAGAATGACAAAAGTCACTGCGGCGTCGACCCCTTCACAAACCGAAGATCGAGCCGGAACAGGGGCTCAAGCAGTGGGATCTCCCACTGCCCTGGATATTTTAGCAGGCAGTGGAGCAGCAGTCGCAGCGGAAGCTGCTGCGCGCCACAGTTCCAGGGAGTCGCCAAGGGATTCGGTGGCGACTGAAATCCTCGAGACTGAGGATGAAACGAGCTCGGAAGAGCAAGAAGCGGATTCGGTGCAGAAAACGCCAACAGGGGTGCTGTGCGATGTGGTACCCCACTTTTGGCAATTTTGAGGAAATTAAAACATTTTTGAAAAACTGTACCCTGGCAGCATTGTAAATAGCCTTTGGTACATCAAAACAGAGTGAATCCGGAAGATCGCGGGAATTCTCGAGGGATCTTGTAGAATCTGGGATTTGGGGTGCCGCAGTAAGGACAGGCACCACCCTCCCTGCGAGCTCCGCAGTTAGGATCTCTACGGCGCACGGCGCAAAACTCGCCTTCGGAGGTTGCGTCCGCGGCTGTAGGGAAGCCCCCGTAATTAGGTCAACCCTTGGGCGCCTTGACCAAGTTAGGGTCCTGTTGGAAAGAGCTCGACGCGCTGATTCTAACGAGCCCAAGAACGCTTGGAACGGACGAGGACTTAGGGAGTTATCGCTACTGGAAGAAACGGAGGCGGTCGCCTACGGCGGAAGGAGTTCGCCACCGGCGCGAATTCCGCCTACGCAGAAGGGGGATTCAAGTTTGGTCCTATGCGCGGACGAAGGCGTTCGCCTGTGCACAGGCAAAGTAGGGTTAGGGAAGGCGCGAAGTCCGCCTACGCACAGGCGTACACCTGGGCACAGGCACTTCGGCGTCGGCGGAGAAAATCCGCCTTGGGCCCTAGAAATGCGCCTTGTGAGGTAGAAAGTGTACGGCGCCTTCCGCGCTAGCGCAGCGCCGCGTACGTCGGAAGAGCCGCCAGAGTAATCCAACAGGTACGGACCGTGCGGACGGCACGGGTGGATGCGCTCTTGGACGGACGGAGTTGCGGCAGTGGAAGCACCGACGGAGAGACAAGGAACGGACAGTCTGGACGGAGACGGCTGACCACGGTCAACGCCTTCCGCGCCAGCGCAGCGCCGCGGACGGAATTCGCCTGCGCACAGGCGAACGCCTGTGCACAGGAGGATGTTCAAGTTCCGCGCCGGCGGAGAAAACCGCCGAGGCCCCTGCCTGCGCACAGGCAGGAGTTGAATTTTTGTCCGACATGCGGACACACGCGTCAAGGCAGAAGGAGATTGGCCGAGGGGCGGTACGAACAAGTGTACCGCGCAAGGCGGAAAACTCGCCTTCGGCGCTACGTCCCCATGTCCACAGGGTGACACGCTCGCGGAGTTCAAATCCGCCAATTCGAGCGTGAGAGTTTAATCGACGACGGCGGAGCGTGAAGCCGCGCGTGAGAGCGAAGACCGTTCCAGCGTACAGCCGGCGCGGCCATCAAGTGAGACGTTCTTCACGACCAAGAGCCGACCATGACCTTCGACCGGGCGGCGGAGAACGTCCCATTCTTGAATTCGCGATTCCAATCTCTTGTGCGCGCTGCGCGCATCCATCTGCTGGCTGCGGACCATTCTCGACGTCGTCACACAGGAGATTTCTTGTTGATTGAGGGAGAAGTGAGTGCGCGTGATTTGGAATTGAGAGCGATTAGAGTTTGCCGAGAGAGAAAGAAACGCGGACAGTGTGGAAGTAGAATGAGCGGGCGAGCGAACCCCAGGAACGCAATGACGAGACCGAGCAGATTGCGGATGGTGCCACTTCGCCTGCCGCAGAACGGGCTGCGCGCTTTCGAAGAGCGCTTAATAGCAAGAAAGCTCGATTTCTTACTATGGGGATGGAATTACATCTGCGCGAATATGGTGCGCGAGTGGCTAGAGCCACAGGGACCACCCTCGCGCGGATTGCGTCCGCATGTTGACCGGTGGACAGTCCAAGATTGGGCGCAGGCGTTGGGAAGATGTGCTGGCATGCCAGGGCATCTCCTTTTCGACAGCGAGAGCATCAAGGTGACCAAGCAAGAAGAGGCGCAATTTGTGGAGCTGTTCAAGACCGGGAGGTCTACCAAGAATGGGTACAGGACCCGTGATTACAAAGATCGATTTCGCCGGACTCTGTCCGCGGCGCTGATGCAATTACTGCAGCCGCACCGCGCCTGCTACATCACATTGTGGCAGGTCTCTTTTGTG
The DNA here is from genome assembly GCA_037833965.1 of Marchantia polymorpha subsp. ruderalis. Lineage (NCBI taxonomy): Eukaryota > Viridiplantae > Streptophyta > Marchantiopsida > Marchantiales > Marchantiaceae > Marchantia > Marchantia polymorpha. Next base: position 6,393,233 of record AP031357.1, read on the forward strand.
GAATGCGTCATCGAGGGAACTCCAATTCACTGGGCGAGCATCCTGCACAGGGTGATGCGACAGCACGCGTTTGAGGAGAAGGGGGGAACTCTAAACCATCTTTCTCCTTTCCTCATCAATTTTTATTGACAGCGGAATTGTTTGACAGCGGCGGAGCTTGAACATTTTCCGCCATTGTCCATCGACCATCCCGGGAAGTATGTGCGGGAGAACGAGGTCGACACTGATGCAGAGGAGTCACCGACTTCTACCCCATCAAGACGGAGGGACGAAGGGAGACACACTCCTGCAGCGCGAGTGCCGCGGAAGCGGCGATGGAGGGAAGAGTCTGAAGAGGAGCAGCATCAAGAACCCTCTGCTCCCATTCGACCGCGGCCGCTGTGCGAGCCATACAGCCGGCCGAAGCAGAAGGCACGCAGACTGGTGTTACCAGCTGACAGTGCAGACACGGCGACGATTGCGACAGAGATAGGAAGTGCGTCGCCAGAGAGGCGAGAGGGAGCGCGGACGACCGCACGAGAGACGGGCCACGCTGCAACCTCGTCGGGAGATAGGCCGCCTACGGGCCAAGGGCCTCCGGAGTTACCACGTGCGATGCGGACAGATGTTCCGTTTGCGCACAGGCAAACCTCCGCGGACGGACGAGCCTCCGCGGATCGGCGAACACAAGTGGACGTGGATCTACGCTTACGCGTGGGAAGGAGCAGTCCGCCTGTGCACAGGCGCTCGCCTGTGCACAGGTCGCCTGTGCACAGGGCACCTCCGCACGTGCCGCCTGTGCACAGGCAAGAATCACCCCCGTTCCAACGCAGGAAGGGGAAGGAGCCGGCGGAAGAACCGCCTACGAGACACCGGCCCTCGGGGCCAGACCCTCCGGCGCACCACGCGCCGCAATTTGCGCCTTCGGCGCCAGGGCCTTCGAGCCGAGGAGATATGAGCAGAGAGCGTGCGGAGGCCGCACCATCGGCGGGAAGTCCGCCGATAGATGCGCCTTCGGCGGTAGGGCCTATAGGCCAAGGAACATCGGGCGTGCGGCCCCCGGCCATGTCGCCTTCGGCGATAGGTGTCCGCGGCGCTACGCCTGCGGCGGACAAGGCGCCGGTAAATGCGCCTGCGCACGGGCCGGGCACAGCCCCCACGGACCGATCGAGGGAGCAGCAGACGGAGGAGCGGAGTGACTGTCCGCGGGATGAAATCTCGATGCGCGATGCGCAATCCAACCCCGCGCAGCCACCTTCCGCTCAATCGCCTTCGGCGACGAACGACGGCGACAGAGAGAATGCGGTAGGCAATCAACCAGCGAGCGACAGGGATGCCGCTCGGATACATTCGCCTTCCGCCTTAGACATTTTGGCGACGAGCAGCGAGGCTGCAGCCGTGCCTTCGCAGACAGCACACGTCGAGGACGTGCAGCCCCACTCGGGGCAGTCGCCGACACAATCAATGGCGACTGAAATTCTCCACTCGGATGATGACGACGGAGGCTCCACGGAAGAGATGTCAGGAGCAGAAGACACCGAGGAGGAGGAGGAGGAAATTGTTGGAGCGCCGGCGGCGGCGCTCTCTGAGCAGGTGATTCCGTTGCTGCGGTACTTGGATCGCAAGGTCGATAAATACGCCGACCCACTCCAGCCGGGGTCTTACATCGAGTTAGTGCGCAGGCGGACTCGCACTAAAGTCCATACCAGCAAGCTATTAGCTAGAGTGGACCAGGAGTTGAGGGACTTGAAGGAGAAGCATGAGTGCTTGTGGGGACAGTACAAGCTTAATCAGAAATTCTACAAGCACTCCGAGAAGATGAAGGATGAGAAACTGGGCGAGCTCACCAAGGAGCAGGTGAAGGTCAAGGAAGCACTCGATTCTGAGCAGGCCCAGAATCGGATTTTGTCAGAGGAGCTCGTGCGACAGACGCGGTTGTTGGAACAATGTCAACTCGCACGGCAGGCGGATGAAGAATTAATCCGCAGTTTGCAGTCAGAGTGTGGCGAATTGAGAGCGCAACGTGCTGAAGCCGAATCGCAATTAGTGACGATTGAAGAGGATCGCAGGAAGGAGGCGGATCGCACGAAGGTGGAGACGGCGAGGCGAGTCGCCCACTGTCTCAAGGGCTACGCCCACTGGGAAGTGAAGGCGCAGGAGAAACTCACACTGCGTGAGTTTGAATTGCGCGCAGCCGGGTTGTTGTCAGGCGACAGTAGGAGTCGGCGGAAGGTAGCGAAGAAGCTCGAGGCCTTTCTGTCGAAGGCACAGGATACCATGTCCGCCCTCGAGGGGGAGGTGTCCGCGGCGTTGCAGAGGTTGGGACTGCGTAGTCGAGCGGAAGAGTGGCAGGGTAGGGAGTTAGTGCGCGGCAGTCGGCCGCGCAGGAGACGTAGTACAGGTTCCGCGGAGTGTAGTGTAGCGTGGTTCCGTGCAGGCGTGTAGCGTAGTGCAGTGTAGTGCTAGGTAGGACTTAGAAGGTATAAAATAGTTCCAGGCGTTTTGCCTGGGGTTCTTTCCCAATTTCAGAAGTGCAGATCAGGAACCCATTTCCTTTGCGTGTTTGTGTCCTTGAGTTCTGTCACCACGCACGAGGAGTTACAACTTAGCGTTCCGCATTTTGTAGCTGAAGGCCTGCGGCCGAATGTTCAGAGCTAGTACATTGGTTAGAGACTTGAGTAGTTCGGATCTGCACCTGCGGGTGACTGCCGATGCTCAGAGCCAGTGACTAGTTAGATACTTGAACAGTTTCGCCCCTACACCTTCGAGTGTTTCTTTCTGATTGTACTCCTTTGGGATTTTTCCCCTGAATGCCAAAGTGAAGTTTTGCTACTTCGTGTAAGCCTTGGTTGTAAATTCAGGTTACGCTGCAGCAGGTGCTTTGAGGGTAACCCCTGTAGTATTTCTGGGAATGACAAGTGCCTGAGAATTCAAACTCTTCAATAGACTGTTGTTGTGTTACTGGAATGTTTCACAGTGAGTCCTTCAGTGCGGACCTGTGTTCTCCGCGCGTTTTGTGAGTTGAGAGTGTTGTTCACCGCGTCTGAGTGACTTCGATCCGAAGTAGGCAGTCCAAACCGGGTTTCCTACACTAGCAGCAAGCTAGTGGAAGTGTTGTAAAAGCCGGAGTTGGAAGTCACTGCCCGCAGCTTTGCCGAGTGTGCTCTTGAGAGACTTTCCCCCTGAAATCTTGAAGTAGAGGTCCTAACGGATCTCTGGGCTGTGTTTCTGTAGTTTCAGGTGTGTGTGTGTGTGTGTTACGCTGCACTGTGCGACCTCCGAGTGCGCTCCGAGTGGACACTTGCAGTATTTCTGGGAGTGACAGTCGCCTGAGAATTCAAACTCCTCAATAGTCTGTTAAAACGTGACACTTTGTACCCTGTGTGTTCCTCTGTCCCTGTGGGTTCGACCTTTCTACCACTATATTGCAGTTTTAGCCTTTAGTGGGTTATTACATAAGAAGCCGACAACTTCTTTTTGGCGCCGCTGCCAGGGACAGTTGCGTCAACACCGGGGTTTTTACGAGCAGCCATGCTCGGTGAATGTCGACTGGGGCTGGCGGGAGCAACCTAAGTGCTAGAGCTGTCCGCAAGTTCCGACGAGATTCAGAGAAGGCCGTGGAAGAGACACGGCGTCAAAACAAGAAAACACCAAAAAGAGTACCTAAGCCTAGTTCGGCCGACATCCTTGGGGAACCTACCCCCGACGACTCGGAACCAAACTTGGTGCTTACAGTTCTACTAGATATTCCTTGCACGGACCCGCCTAGTGAAGTAGAACCGACCGCCCGAGAGCCGTCGACAGACACACCGATGGCGGACGGACAAGCCAATGTGCGGCTGCCTCAGCCGATTACTAAACATTCCTATCCGAAGTACAAAGGGAGTGGGGATGACGACGATGCAGATTCATACATCAAGTTGTTCGAGTCGGTGTCTATTGCCAATCGCGAGATCGCAGACGACGACCGACTAAGGATCTTTCCAAGCCTTCTGCGGAAGAAAGCGAGGAGTTGGTACAATCACGAGAGCATCGATCCGACTTGGTTGACAACATGGGCCCAGCTGAAGGAGAAGTTCCTTCGCCGCTTCCGCGAGCTCGGCTACGACAGCCGGGTTTTGACAAAGTTACGTAATTTGCAGCGAGAGAAGAAGTAGAGTCTGCGTGACTACACTGAGAGATTTCTGGACCTCCTCGACAGAATACCGAAAACAGGACCAGGGTCCCCTTTCTCGGTACAACAAGCTGTGGATTGGTACGTGACCGGTTTAACTCGGGAGATGGAGACTTTTTGCCGACGCAGCAAGTGCGACACTATTGAGGATGTGATTGCATCGGCAGAAGCCTTCGAAACTTCCACTCTCAACCGAAGAGGGAGAGAGAGACGGGAGTCGAAGGAACGAAAACCGAAGGGAGGGCGAAGACGACGTAGAGGTACAACTCCGTCATCGGAGGAATCGTCTTCGGACGAGAACCGTTCTTCATCCGAAGAAGAGGAAACCTCATCGTCGGAAGAGGAGAAGAAGAGGAAGAAGCATGGGTCAGCAAAGAAAAAGGGCATCCGACGAGTGACTACGGACAGAGCGCCGGGAGATATAGCTTCGAAGATGGAGACCCTTGTGAAGGACTTCGCCGATCTCAAGGTTCAAGTGGTAGGCGGGCATGATCGCAGAAAATCACCCGGGAGAGTGCGAGCGAACTTATGGTGTACTACGTGCGGGGCGGTGGGACATGCAAACACCGAGTGCCTTACCACCCGTCCGTCATATCCAGTCAACGCAGTAGAGTGGGCGCAACCGTACTATGGAGAGCACCCTCAGTACTATGGAGAGGCTAGCGAAGAGACGGCCTACGCCGTCCAGTCGGTGCCTACCCCTCCTGCAGTTTCAGCAATGCAAGTCCCACGATATATTCCGGTGGATCGGGCCACTACGGTACCTGTGAGGCGGAGAGCACCTCCAGGGACGTTTGACCCACCGCCACCGCGCGCTTGTTATAATTGCGGGGAAGTTGGGCACTTCTCACCGCAGTGTCCCCATCCAAAAAGGCGAAACGATTATGCTCCGACATGTAGTAATTGCAAGAAGGTCGGGCACACTGCGCCAGAGTGTGATCAGCCACCAGTCCCTCGGCCAGCGGTACGATTTGTGAACACTCCTGCCAAGGAGGACGTCCAAGTTAACCAGGTCGAAGTAGGTTCAGACGGGGATGGCGAAGACGAAGAATGGCCGACTGAAGAGGTTATGTGCGCACGGGTCGAAACTCGTAGTTCCAAGAAATCGAAGGAGCAAGAGCGTGACACTCGCAAGCACGAACGGAGAACCGACGACCGGACGGGAAAAGGAAAGGAGAAGACATCCAGCAAGTCCGACTTGCGACCTGCTCGGAAGTCTTCGGCTACGCGAGAAACACCAGCAGTGCGCCCCCAGACGGCAGTCGAGGACGAGCCAGTGCGCCTACTGAAACGGGACTATGCTCCGGATATCCGCAACGAGGTAGCCAACCTGTTGAAGGAAGCGATCCGCACGCAAAAGGACCCACCGCGGCCAGACTTGACATCCTCCCTTGGAGCGAAGTTGGCAACCACCGTGGAACCTCGCAGAGCGTCGCCGACCCCGACGACCCAACGCGCCCACTATGACTTGGTTGAAGATCTCGGGAGTCGAAAAGTGAACATCACGTTCAAGCAGCTCTTGGAGGACAATAAGACGTATCGGAGAATGTTGATGCTTTCGCTACGGCATCCGCGGAAGCCGCGCGCATCCACATCCTCTCAAGTATATCAAGTGGAGAGCGAAGACCAAGGGCCACCTGAGATCGATGTGGAGATAGCAGGATGTTGTGTACGCAGAGTGCCAATCGACTCTGGATCAGGAGTCAACATAATGACGGAGGATACAGCGAGAGCCTTGGGGTTCAGTCAATACGAACCCTCGAAGCGGGTGTTGAGATTAGCGGATCAGACGCGGAGAATGCCTGCAGGTATGCTGCGCAATGTCAAGACAACCATCGGGGGTGCGGACTTTCGGTTGACGTATATCATCCTTCAACCGATGATGAAGCAGGGCTATGACGTTCTGCTCGGGCGACCATGGCTATATGGTGCACAAGTCAGATGTGATTGGCGAAGACATCGCCTTAAGTTTCCTCATCCTTCGGAACCGACCAAAACCATTACGGTGCCCTGGAATAGGGTCAGGCACGAAGGAGAGACCCCATCGACAAGTGCAGGTTACACATCGGGCGAGGACAGTGAGTCGACCGCGCGTTCGGATTCCAGTGGTACCGAATCCGATTACTTCGTGGGATTCGTTGCCTGCTGTTCGGTGAGAGAAGAAGAAGAGCCGGAAGCTATTCAGCCGGAAGACGAATAGCAATTAACTGTGGGACTGGGAAGGAGTGAGACGAGTCACACTGAGGGCATTGTCGACCCTAGTGACTGTCACGAAGTACAACTCAGTCCCGGCAAGTGCTTGAAGGTATCAAGCGCAGTGAGAGGAGACGAGCTAAGGAAAGTACAGGCCTTCCTTAGCCATTATGTCGACGTTTTCGCCTGGAAGATCGAAGACATGAAGGGGATACCTGCACGGTATGGGGAACACCGTATCGATTTACTGGACGACTCAGTACCCATACGACAGCGCCAGTATCGCCTCAACCCAAAGTACTCCTTGCTAGTGAAAGAGGAGATAGATAAGTACTTGAGCGCTGGTATTATTTACCCTGTGCTCAGCAGTGAGTGGGTGTCGCCGATTGTTATCGTACCCAAGAAGTTGACGGGTAAGATACGAGTGTGTCAGGATTTCCGGAAGTTGAATGCAGCAACACGCAAGGATCATCATCCGTTACCATTCACGGATGCCATTTTAGACCATGTCGCAGGACATGAATGTTATAGCTTCCTGGATGGGTTCTCAGGTTACAATCAGGTGTCTATCCGTGAACAGGACAAGGATAAAACTACGTTCACAACCGACTGGGGAACTTACGCATACCACAAGATGCCCTTCGGTCTGTGCAACGCGCCTGCCACCTTTCAACGGATGATGACCAATATCTTTCAGGAACAACTGAGGAAGTTCCTGGAGATATTCATAGATGACTTCTGTGTCTTTGGGAAGCGGTCTGAACACCTAAGTCACTTGAAGCAGACCTTCGATAAATGTAGAGAGAGCAGTTTATCACTGCATCCCGAGAAGTGCTTTTTCTTTATGACTAGTGGGATCTTGTTGAGTCATCGGGTCTCGGCAGACGGCATTGCGGTGGACATCGAGAAGGTCAAGGTTATACTCGAGCTTGAGCCACCCACGAATCTAAGAGAGCTGCGAGCATTCCTGGGTCATGTGGGCTACTACCGAAGATTTATACACATGTATGCAATACTGGCGGCGGACCTGACCAAGTTGTTGAAGAAGGACGAGCCTTATGCTTGGGGTGCGAACCAGCAGTCAGCATTTGAGGCTCTAAAAGCAAAACTCACGACTGCTCCCGTACTAAGGAGTCCAGACTGGAATCGACCATTCCATGTTTACGTTGACACCTCGGCATTCGCCATCGGTGTAGTACTGAGTCAAAAGGATGACAACAAAAAGGACTACCCGATCTACTTCGCGAGCCGACAGCTGTCTCTAGCAGAGCGGAAGTACACCACGACGGAGAGAGAAGCGTTGGGGATAATGTACTCCTGTAAAAAGTTCCGTCACTACCTAATCTGCTACGAGTTTGTGTCCCATGTGGACCACTACGCATTGCAACACCTAGTCAAGAAAGCCGACCTATCCGGTCGAATCGCCAGGTGGGTGTTGTTACTACAAGAGTTCACCTACACAGTCCAGACCAGAAAAGGGGTGCACCACGAAAATGCGGATTACTTGTCCCGATTATGGACCCAGCCGACAGAGGAGGAATTGGTGGACGATTTTCCAGATGAAGAGTTATTTCAGTTGTCTGCAGGACATGAGTCCCGCTATGCCGACCTGTATCAATATCTGCTAACCCTCCAGTGCCCCGAAGGCATGGATTTGGAACAGCGAACTGTCTTTATTCATAAGGCAGGCCCGTACCAACTCCAGCAGGGGGTTTTGTTTAAGAAGATGGCGGATGAGCGCTTATGCAGATGCCTGGAGGAATCAGAGGTACCAAGAATAGTCAGTGCGATGCATACAGAGGAGGCGGGTGGACACTATGCCACCAGGAACACGGTCACAAAGATCCTAAATGCGGGGTATTGGTGGCCGACCATGTTTAAGGATGTTCTCGATTACATCCGCAAGTGCGACAGTTGCCAGAGGACGGGGAGACCGACGCCTACAACACGCTGGCCCCTGACTCCCATCATGCCTCTAGCACCTTTCGAAAAGTGGGGTATTGACTTTGTAGGGCCGATACAACCAGTGACTAGAAGTACACGAAGGCGCTACATTCTGGTAGCAACGGACTATGCCACCAAAATGGTAGAGGCCAGAGCCACCAGAAAGGATGATGCTGCCACAGTGGCAGCATTCTTGTTTGAGTCAATCATCACACGCTACGGATGTCCCTTAGAGCTAGTCAGCGACCGGGGCACGCATTTTCTGAATCAGATCATCGAAGATCTGACACGGTACTTCCACATCAAGCACCAGAAGACTACTCCATACAATCCCAAGGCAAATGGACTGACGGAGAAGTCCAATGGTCTGCTGTGTAAAATACTACTCAAGGTCACGGTGAATCACGCTCACGACTGGGATACGAAGCTAGCAGCCGCACTATGGGCGTACCGCACAGCTGAGAAGATCACGACCAAACAGACACCATACTTTCTGGTGTATGGGCAACACCCGATCCTCCCGATCGAATTTGAAGTACCTACCCAACGAACGTTGGATTTGCAGAGGATGGGCGCAGAGGAGAGTCAGCTCTACAGGCTACAGGAGGTCACGCTGCTGGATGAGAGGAGAAGAGACGCCGAAGATCGCACCAAGAAAATCCAGCTCCGTCGGAAGGAGAGATACGATAAAAAGATCAAACCGGTACTACTGCAGGCGGGTGACTTGGCATTGCTCTACGACAGCAGGCATGCCAGATTCCCAGGCAAACTGCACCTAAGGTGGATGGGACCTTACAGGGTTGTCGAAGTCTTCCCGAATGGATCCATCCAACTTGCGGACCTGGCCGGCGATTTGTTAAGCACCCGAGTGAACGGGTGGCGGTTGAAGAAATACCACATGTGAGTGTTCGCGTGGGCGCTCACAATTGAGGAGGGGGGCATGTGGTACCCCACTTTTGGCAATTTTGAGGAAATTAAAACATTTTTGAAAAACTGTACCCTGGCAGCATTGTAAATAGCCTTTGGTACATCAAAACAGAGTGAATCTGGAAGATCGCGGGAATTCTCGAGGGATCTTGTAGAATCTGGGATTTGGGGTGCCGCAGTAAGGACAGGCACCACCCTCCCTGCGAGCTCCGCAGTTAGGATCTCTACGGCGCACGGCGCAAAACTCGCCTTCGGAGGTTGCGTCCGCGGCTGTAGGGAAGCCCCCGTAATTAGGTCAACCCTTGGGCGCCTTGACCAAGTTAGGGTCCCGTTGGAAAGAGCTCGACGCGCTGATTCTAACGAGCCCAAGAACGCTTGGAACGGACGAGGACTTAGGGAGTTATCGCTACTGGAAGAAACGGAGGCGGTCGCCTACGGCGGAAGGAGTTCGCCACCGGCGCGAATTCCGCCTACGCGGAAGGGGGATTCAAGTTTGGTCCTATGCGCGGACGAAGGCGTTCGCCTGTGCACAGGCAAAGTAGGGTTAGGGAAGGCGCGAAGTCCGCCTACGCACAGGCGTACACCTGGGCACAGGCACTTCGGCGTCGGCGGAGAAAATCCGCCTTGGGCCCTAGAAATGCGCCTTGTGAGGTAGAAAGTGTACGGCGCCTTCCGCGCTAGCGCAGCGCCGCGTACGTCGGAAGAGCCGCCAGAGTAATCCAACAGGTACGGACCGTGCGGACGGCACGGGTGGATGCGCTCTTGGACGGACGGAGTTGCGGCAGTGGAAGCACCGACGGAGAGACAAGGAACGGACAGTCTGGACGGAGACGGCTGACCACGGTCAACGCCTTCCGCGCCAGCGCAGCGCCGCGGACGGAATTCGCCTGCGCACAGGCGAACGCCTGTGCACAGGAGGATGTTCAAGTTCCGCGCCGGCGGAGAAAACCGCCGAGGCCCCTGCCTTCGCACATGCAGGAGTTGAATTTTTGTCCGACATGCGGACACACGCGTCAAGGCAGAAGGAGATTGGCCGAGGGGCGGTACGAACAAGTGTACCGCGCAAGGCGGAAAACTCGCCTTCGGCGCTACGTCCCCATGTCCACAGGGTGACACGCTCGCGGAGTTCAAATCCGCCAATTCGAGCGTGAGAGTTTAATCGACGACGGCAGAGCGTGAAGCCGCGCGTGAGAGCGAAGACCGTTCCAGCGTACAGCCGGCGCGGCCATCAAGTGAGACGTTCTTCACGACCAAGAGCCGACCATGACCTTCGACCGGGCGGCGGAGAACGTCCCATTCTTGAATTCGCGATTCCAATCTCTTGTGCGCGCTGCGCGCATCCATCTGCTGGCTGCGGACCATTCTCGACGTCGTCACACAGGAGATTTCTTGTTGATTGAGGGAGAAGTGAGTGCGCGTGATTTGGAATTGAGAGCGATTAGAGTTTGCCGAGAGAGAAAGAAACGCGGACAGTGTGGAAGTAGAATGAGCGGGCGAGCGAACCCCAGGAACGCAATGACGAGACCGAGCAGATTGCGGATGGTGCCACTTCGCCTGCCGCAGAACGGGCTGCGCGCTTTCGAAGAGCGCTTAATAGCAAGAAAGCTCGATTTCTTACTATGGGGATGGAATTACATCTGCGCGAATATGGTGCGCGAGTGGCTAGAGCCACAGGGACCACCCTCGCGCGGATTGTGTCCGCATGTTGACCGGTGGACAGTCCAAGATTGGGCGCAGGCGTTGGGAAGATGTGCTGGCATGCCAGGGCATCTCCTTTTCGACAGCGAGAGCATCAAGGTGACCAAGCAAGAAGAGGCGCAATTTGTGGAGCTGTTCAAGACCGGGAGGTCTACCAAGAATGGGTACAGGACCCGTGATTACAAAGATCGATTTCGCCGGACTCTGTCCGCGGCGCTGATGCAATTACTGCAGCCGCACCGCGCCTGCTACATCACATTGTGGCAGGTCTCTTTTGTGGAATGCGTCATCGAGGGAACTCCAATTCACTGGGCGAGCATCCTGCACAGGGTGATGCGACAGCACGCGTTTGAGGAGAAGGGGGGAACTCTAAACCATCTTTCTCCTTTCCTCATCAATTTTTATCGACAGCGGAATTGTTTGACAGCGGCGGAGCTTGAACATTTTCCGCCATTGTCCATCGACCATCCCGGGAAGTATGTGCGGGAGAACGAGGTCGACACTGATGCAGAGGAGTCACCGACTTCTACCCCATCAAGACGGAGGGACGAAGGGAGACACACTCCTGCAGCGCGAGTGCCGCGGAAGCGGCGATGGAGGGAAGAGTCTGAAGAGGAGCAGCATCAAGAACCCTCTGCTCCCATTCGACCGCGGCCGCTGTGCGAGCCATACAGCCGGCCGAAGCAGAAGGCACGCAGACTGGTGTTACCAGCTGACAGTGCAGACACGGCGACGATTACGACAGAGATAGGAAGTGCGTCGCCAGAGAGGCGAGAGGGAGCGCGGACGACCGCACGAGAGACGGGCCACGCTGCAACCTCGTCGGGAGATAGGCCGCCTACGGGCCAAGGGCCTCCGGAGTTACCACGTGCGATGCGGACAGATGTTCCGTTTGCGCACAGGCAAACCTCCGCGGACGGACGAGCCTCCGCGGATCGGCGAACACAAGTGGACGTGGATCTACGCTTACGCGTGGGAAGGAGCAGTCCGCCTGTGCACAGGCGCTCGCCTGTGCACAGGTCGCCTGTGCACAGGGCACCTCCGCACGTGCCGCCTGTGCACAGGCAAGAATCACCCCCGTTCCAACGCAGGAAGGGGAAGGAGCCGGCGGAAGAACCGCCTACGAGACACCGGCCCTCGGGGCCAGACCCTCCGGCGCACCACGCGCCGCAATTTGCGCCTTCGGCGCCAGGGCCTTCGAGCCGAGGAGATATGAGCAGAGAGCGTGCGGAGGCCGCACCATCGGCGGGAAGTCCGCCGATAGATGCGCCTTCGGCGGTAGGGCCTATAGGCCAAGGAACATCGGGCGTGCGGCCCCCGGCCATGTCGCCTTCGGCGATAGGTGTCCGCGGCGCTACGCCTGCGGCGGACAAGGCGCCGGTAAATGCGCCTGCGCACGGGCCGGGCACAGCCCCCACGGACCGATCGAGGGAGCAGCAGACGGAGGAGCGGAGTGACTGTCCGCGGGATGAAATCTCGATGCGCGATGCGCAATCCAACCCCGCGCAGCCACCTTCCGCTCAATCGCCTTCGGCGACGAACGACGGCGACAGAGAGAATGCGGTAGGCAATCAACCAGCGAGCGACAGGGATGCCGCTCGGATACATTCGCCTTCCGCCTTAGACATTTTGGCGACGAGCAGCGAGGCTGCAGCCGTGCCTTCGCAGACAGCACACGTCGAGGACGTGCAGCCCCACTCGGGGCAGTCGCCGACACAATCAATGGCGACTGAAATTCTCCACTCGGATGATGACGACGGAGGCTCCACGGAAGAGATGTCAGGAGCAGAAGACACCGAGGAGGAGGAGGAGGAAATTGTTGGAGCGCCGGCGGCGGCGCTCTCTGAGCAGGTGATTCCGTTGCTGCGGTACTTGGATCGCAAGGTCGATAAATACGCCGACCCACTCCAGCCGGGGTCTTACATCGAGTTAGTGCGCAGGCGGACTCGCACTAAAGTCCATACCAGCAAGCTATTAGCTAGAGTGGACCAGGAGTTGAGGGACTTGAAGGAGAAGCATGAGTGCTTGTGGGGACAGTACAAGCTTAATCAGAAATTCTACAAGCACTCCGAGAAGATGAAGGATGAGAAACTGGGCGAGCTCACCAAGGAGCAGGTGAAGGTCAAGGAAGCACTCGATTCTGAGCAGGCCCAGAATCGGATTTTGTCAGAGGAGCTCGTGCGACAGACGCGGTTGTTGGAACAATGTCAACTCGCACGGCAGGCGGATGAAGAATTAATCCGCAGTTTGCAGTCAGAGTGTGGCGAATTGAGAGCGCAACGTGCTGAAGCCGAATCGCAATTAGTGACGATTGAAGAGGATCGCAGGAAGGAGGCGGATCGCACGAAGGTGGAGACGGCGAGGCGAGTCGCCCACTGTCTCAAGGGCTACGCCCACTGGGAAGTGAAGGCGCAGGAGAAACTCACACTGCGTGAGTTTGAATTGCGCGCAGCCGGGTTGTTGTCAGGCGACAGTAGGAGTCGGCGGAAGGTAGCGAAGAAGCTCGAGGCCTTTCTGTCGAAGGCACAGGATACCATGTCCGCCCTCGAGGGGGAGGTGTCCGCGGCGTTGCAGAGGTTGGGACTGCGTAGTCGAGCGGAAGAGTGGCAGGGTAGGGAGTTAGTGCGCGGCAGTCGGCCGCGCAGGAGACGTAGTACAGGTTCCGCGGAGTGTAGTGTAGCGTGGTTCCGTGCAGGCGTGTAGCGTAGTGCAGTGTAGTGCTAGGTAGGACTTAGAAGGTATAAAATAGTTCCAGGCGTTTTGCCTGGGGTTCTTTCCCAATTTCAGAAGTGCAGATCAGGAACCCATTTCCTTTGCGTGTTTGTGTCCTTGAGTTCTGTCACCACGCACGAGGAGTTACAACTTAGCGTTCCGCATTTTGTAGCTGAAGGCCTGCGGCCGAATGTTCAGAGCTAGTACATTGGTTAGAGACTTGAGTAGTTCGGATCTGCACCTGCGGGTGACTGCCGATGCTCAGAGCCAGTGACTAGTTAGATACTTGAACAGTTTCGCCCCTACACCTTCGAGTGTTTCTTTCTGATTGTACTCCTTTGGGATTTTTCCCCTGAATGCCAAAGTGAAGTTTTGCTACTTCGTGTAAGCCTTGGTTGTAAATTCAGGTTACGCTGCAGCAGGTGCTTTGAGGGTAACCCCTGTAGTATTTCTGGGAATGACAAGTGCCTGAGAATTCAAACTCTTCAATAGACTGTTGTTGTGTTACTGGAATGTTTCACAGTGAGTCCTTCAGTGCGGACCTGTGTTCTCCGCGCGTTTTGTGAGTTGAGAGTGTTGTTCACCGCGTCTGAGTGACTTCGATCCGAAGTAGGCAGTCCAAACCGGGTTTCCTACACTAGCAGCAAGCTAGTGGAAGTGTTGTAAAAGCCGGAGTTGGAAGTCACTGCCCGCAGCTTTGCCGAGTGTGCTCTTGAGAGACTTTCCCCCTGAAATCTTGAAGTAGAGGTCCTAACGGATCTCTGGGCTGTGTTTCTGTAGTTTCAGGTGTGTGTGTGTGTGTGTGTTACGCTGCACTGTGCGACCTCCGAGTGCGCTCCGAGTGGACACTTGCAGTATTTCTGGGAGTGACAGTCGCCTGAGAATTCAAACTCCTCAATAGTCTGTTAAAACGTGACACTTTGTACCCTGTGTGTTCCTCTGTCCCTGTGGGTTCGACCTTTCTACCACTATATTGCAGTTTTAGCCTTTAGTGGGTTATTACATGCGAACAGATAGTTCCACTCCTGCGATATCTGGATCGCAAGACATCCAAATACGCAAGTGCTTTAAAACCGCAGTCTTATGTGGAGACTATCAGGAGAAGGACGAGGAGCAAGGTGGCAAAGTGGGCCTCTAGGTGCGGAGTATATGTGGATAGGAACACCGCCCTCCGACAACACCTGGCGGTCACACAGAAGCTATACCAAGCCATGCAGCAGCAGAGGGAGGAGGCGGCGACGAAAAGTCAGGCGGATGCCGAGCTAATACGGGCAAAGATCGAGTCGGAATTGCAGGAGGAGCGGAGACAGAACCAAGTCCTAGCAGCCGGGCTTGCGCGCCAGACGCGCGCCTTAGAAGAAAGTCAAAGAGCCCGCAAGGAGGATGAGGAGTTGTTGCGCAACTTGCAATCCGAGTGCTCGGATTTGAGGGCACAACGTGCGGGATTAGAAATGCAGCTGGCCGAGGTGGAGAGCAGCTGCAGGGCGCGAGGAGAGTTGGCGGCACAGGTGACTCGTTGTCTTAAAGGATACACCCATTGGGAGGTGGCAGCTCAAGAGAGGATCACACTCAAGGAGTTCGAGCTTCAGGCGGCGGCATTGACGGAAGGTGACAGTCGGAGTCGGCGGCGAGTGGCGAGAAAATTAGAAACCTTCTTGTCGGGTGCGCGCGACACTATGGCGCACTTGCAGTCGGAAGTCACCACAGCGCTCCGACGCCTGGGGTTTTGCAGCCGGTCGGAAGACTAGCAAGGTAGAGACAGTAAGCGGAGCAGTCCGGCGCGCAGGAGGCGCAGCACCGGATCTGCTGAGTGCAGTAGAGTAGTTTGGTTTCGCGCAGATGCTGCGAGTAGTAGATAGGATAGCGTAGTGCTAGTTAGGATCTTTTGAGGGTATAAAGTAGATCAAGGCGTTTTGCCTTGGGACTCTTCCAGTTTCGGAAGTGCAGATCAGGAACTCACTTTCTTGGCGTGTTTGTGCATTTTGGTCCTAGCACCACGTAGAGAAGCTACAGCATAGCGAAGTTACCGTATGTTGTAGTTGAAGGCCTTCGGCTGAATGTTCAGAGCTAGCACCCGGTTAGAGACTTGAGTAGTGCGGATCTGCACCTGCGGGTGATTTCTGATGCTCAGAGCCGGCTGCGAGTTAGATACTTGAACAGTTCCCCCTTACTCCTTCAAGTGACATATCCTGATTGTACTCCTACGGGAAGTTTCCCCTGAATGCCAATGTGAAGTTTCATTACTTCGTGTAAACCTTGGTTTGTAATTCAGGTTGTGTGTGTGTTACTGGATCGTGTTGTCAGTAAGTTCTCAGTCGGGTCTGCACTCCCTACGTTTGGTGTGATAGTCGAGGGTGACGTCCACGGCGTATGTAGAGGCTTCGTTCCGAAGTGGGAAGTCCAGTCCGGGTACCCCCGCTAGTTCCTGGCGGAAGGGCAGTAAAAGCCGGAGTGGGAGGCACTACCTGCAGAACCTCTGAGTGAACTTGTGAGACACTTTCCTCCTGAAATCCGAAGCGGAGGTCCTGACCGACCTCCGAGTTGTGCTTTTTGCCAGTTTCAGGTGTGTGTGTGTGTGTGTTGAGTGACCACGCTGTACCGTGCATCCTCCAAGCATCCTCCGAGTTGAGATCCTCCTCCGAGTCGAGCCTCCGAGTCGAGCACTGCAGTATTTCTGGGAGTGACAGTCGCCTAGAATTCAAACTCTACAAAAGTCTGTTAAACGTGACACTTTTACTCTGTGTGTTGCCTCTGTCCCTGTGGGTTCGATCTTTTTACCACCATACTGCAGTTTTAGCCTTTGGTGGGTTATTACATAACACTCCTCCACCGAGCATGTGAATCAGTCATCTACAGTGTTTGGAATTGGATTTTTCTGATGCAGGAATCAGCTTACTTTTATATTAATTCTAACAGATATTATTTAGTTTCATCCGCCCCCACTCGCTTGTGGAACTTTCTAAGACCACTTTGGTTCAACCAGATCCAAAATACTCTTGTGCAGTATTCTCATTGCTTGTGCAGTCACAACGCTTTGGATGTGGCTTCGTGGAATAAAAGCACTTCCGAAGCAACCAAATACCCGTCGGTACACGACTAGCTCACATAATACCTCCGCAGACACAAAAATGAGAAGAGGCACTTTCACATCGATATGATATGATACCATTCCACCATTTTGTATCTCCACAGATCTGTTTTCTTCAACCGATGGTCAGTGACGGTCAACTACTTTAAAGCTCTTATGCGATCCAAATCAGTGAGTAACCGAAACCTTACAATAAGACGATTCGAGTGGAAGATCCAAAACTTTTTCTTAGGCATCATCGATTTAGATATTTGATGTCAGGTTAATTGTGGCGGTCACAACCTCATGCTAGAGACGTTTTGACAGTCTGCTTCAGATGAAACGTGATCTGTCGTAACTTTGCAGCTTCCTACCTCTACTAAAAGTTTATTGGTAGAATTTGATCTATTTACAACCAGAATATGCATGTTGGATCTCTGCTATTCACTTGACGGTCTCATCACAGTTGGAAAGAATATGTTCGATGTCGATCTCACATTCGATCCCATATGCATTTAAAAGTGGTAGTGAGTATTATCGCAAAAAGCACATAACTCCATCTATGGCATCATTGATTAGATTCATGTCACGATTCAAGTCGAAGCATAACCGGCCCGCCGTTCACACTGGAAGATGAATATATCCTGATTCGAGAAAGCGACATCCATGATTACATGCATATGAAATGAATCAGGTCAAGAGTTCTCATTCTTTGGAAAGAGCTTTCATTCTTTGCAAAAATGCGCCGCGTGGTATGATTCTATAGGGCTTTTGTAAACTTAAGGCCGGGGCTTTCAAGGCCGATGAAGAGGGCCTGGTATAGTACCTTGAAAATGCCACTCGAGAGTCACAAGCGGCACCTGAGGACGACGGACTCCTGGCCAAACGGAGTGGCTGTTGCCTTAAGTTAGAGGAGTACCAGAGCAGAAAAATTGCTGGGAAAAAAATTTGAACCAGGATCTGGCGAAAGCAAACGTGAAACTTAGTTGCCAAGGAAATCTTCCTAGTTGTGCAAGACTGGAGCGCAACAGCCCTGTAAGACTAAATGTTGAATGTGTGAAATAGAATTAGAAGTAACCAAAAGATTAATCATGGTTAGCTTCGTTATGACTAAGTTCAGATAATTATGACTAAGTCTAGCTAGTTTTAACTAAGTTTATCAAGTTATAACTATGTTTAGCTACAAAAACTGTTGGAACTTTGTTCTACGAATTAGATACCTTTGTGGATGATATTGTAGTAACAAGTTAGTAATCTTATTCAGTGCAATTGGAGTGGATCAAGTGAGTTGAGATAGAGATTTTGTTCTTTAGATGAAGCGTGTGTGATGTTTAGATTATATATATCCGCACTTATGGAAGATGAACCTCAAGTTCAAGCTTTCCAAAGTTAACTCTCTATTTATACTAATACTCCATCTCTTCAACGTACAACAGGTCGAGCGCTCGTTGAAATGCGCAACTCGACAAATAATTTGAAAAATTGACAAACAAATAAAAAATTTTGATAATGTTTTTGATCAGTATCAAAATATCGACAAACAACTTGCAATTGAACGCAAACGGCAACAATTGGATAGCGCGGACAAGCACGCGCTGGCAATGAACGGTTGTGCACATGCATGACGCAAACGCATCGCTTGGAAAACAAGTGCACTGTGCGCGACAACTTCCGTTGACTTGAATCTTGAGTTGACACTTGATAAGAATGCATGTAGAAAGTTGAAGAGGTGTTCAAAATTCAAATTCAAGCTTTTCAAGTTCAACCGGAACACATGTTCAATTATCAATGTTCTTCTATTACAAGACTTGTTCCCGATAGATGCTTTGTTTTTGCCAGAGCTATTTCCAAAAAATGCTCATGCTGGTCAAAATATGTAATTATAGAAGATATCTTCTACTAATTGTGATATATATCGCTCTTATGGTCTGAGATTGTTGTGTGACTTATCAAGCGAAGCTGCAGTGAAGACCCGTCTTATTTCTTGTAGAACAATTTCAAATTCATATGCAGGTCCCTATTAAAATTTTGAACAGAGAATCACAAGATTCAAAAATCCATGTCAAACCGTCAAACCTCCGGCACATCTGTGCTTAAATTTTCTTATGCGGAACTCGTACAAATTGCAAACGAATGTGAAGCGGAAAATATACCATGCGCATCAAGATGAAGGATTGAAATACAAGGAATTTGAAGGCCAGAATGTGAGACTAAAGATAGGGGATTAGAGAGTCTTGCGGATACCTTCTGGTAAACCGCAAGCAAGCAAAAAGGATACCAAATGTTTTTAGAGCTGAACAAACTATTCTCCTTGCTAGAAGTTCATAACAATAGTATGCGGACTCTTGTCGTGCCAAAGTGAGAGAAAGAAGATAGACGAAGGAATAATTCTTCATAGCAAGCAAACCAAAATGAATTTCTCCCACTACTCTACAAGCTTTCTGCATCTTCGTCATAAACCATACTCTTGAAATTATTGTGATACTTCATTACCTCTCTAGAATATATCAAATGAGAAGTGAAATATCACCGTGTTAGACTCTAAAACCTACCGTCTGTGAGACTAAGAATCCCATTGTGAAAAATGAAGAAGACTTGGACCCATAAAAAGTTACTTTTATCTGACTTCTAAAGATCTTTTGGCTCCGAATGTGATTTTACTCCTAGTCTTTAGCAATTCTAGAGAAGAATTGATATCTTCCATTTGCAACAACAGAGCCAACTGGACTTCACAAACAGAAGCTTCCACATTGACAGCAACACCACTAGTGTTGAAAATCCTGATGATTCTACCCTCTTGAAGGCTACGTCCACGAGATGTAATGTAGTTCATCCTCTAAATGCTATGTTCACTGCCAGTGAAAACCTCTGCACGAATGTACACATGATGAGAAGAAAGAAAATACGGTGAATCTCCAGGGCTAAGTACCCCAAGTCAAGCGGTGGCTAGCTAAACTCATCTAGCTAGATGTTAACCTGAAACACGAGTTAACCTCAACGGGATTGAATTTTTAATCTACTCACATTTCTTATATACATTTGTTTAATAAAATTATATAAAAATTCCAAATGTTTTTTATTTCAAAAAATATGTTTCTAAAATAAAATTATAATTTTTTTCAAAAGGATTTGATTATTTATGAATAAAAAAATTATATTAGTTAATTTTTTTGGTCATTGATTTTTCTGGATAGATGTAAGCATGCATAACTTTAATTTATGTGAGTGAAGTCCTAAAATACTAATCATAAATCAATTTTCATTTCTTAATCTATATTTAGTTTAAATTTTTTTTTTACAAAATAAAATCAAATATTTGAAAAATAAGAGATATTTCATTAATGAAAATTGAGTTAAAAAATTCCAACTCCTTTTATTTGTTTATTTGAAATAATGTTTGATGATGTCACAAATTTTCTTTCAAGTATTTTGGTTTTGTATTTTATTGGACAGTCTTAGATTAATCGAATTCTTTTCCCCTTTTCAAATTTTCTCAAATTATATTCTGTTATTGTAAAGTGAAATGAATCAGATGGAGAATCTAGCAAATATAGAAATAAGCATAAAAAACTCATGTGCTGGATATGATTAAATATGTAATTTGGTTTCAATTTTCATGCTTTTTTTTATATAAAAAATTTACTGCAAATATCATCTTTATGTATCTAAAACTTGCGTATTTCCAAATTACTTCTTTATGCTTTGTGAAAGATTAAGTCATCTCACATAGAATGATATCAAAACTTGATTCTAGACACACACAAAAATTTGTCCAGAATCTTGTTTAGTTTTTGAGAATTCTAGAAACCATTCATTCTCAAGTTAGAGGAATAAGTGAAGAAAATATCTTTTTAAGATTGCAACGAAGTAAAGCAAAAATTTTAAAAGATGTTTAAGGTATAAGAAGAAATAAGTTCAAATAAATAGAAATGAAACAAAGAAGTACAAAAATTTGAATAATAATTGAATAACTTAAATTAAAAAAAATAAAATCTAGTTTACTTAAGCTTGTGGAAAGACAGTTGTGATCTCGCCTCAAATTATAACCTAGGAGTGCGAATCATGTATTGTGTATCTGAGTTTGGTAGATTCTTGGATGTCAGCAAAACTAGAGAGGGAAACTAGATCTTCCAGGCAGGATAATTCGCTGCCTGGAAGATCTAACTAAGAACAATGGAACAGCTCCGAAAGCGGTCATCAGAGCCGCATCGATTGAAACTGTGGAAGCCTCTCCCACCCTTGCTTCCACTGCTTCTAAGCCAAGACAAAATTGATATTATGTCGAAGGTAAGCAGCAAAGCAGAACGGATAGGAGTGTGACTTTAGGGCTTGACCAATCGAAGTCCTTCCGTACAAAGTCAATTTCAACTGCTATCATGTACGTGAGTATCATGGATCATGACTTCCAATCCTGTCCACTCCATGCAGGACGAAACGCGACTAAAATTAGGTCCGTACTACAGGTGAGAATCAGAATTAGAGAATCGAATGAACGTGTCTTCCGACTTGTAGACGTTGAGCAGCAGGCAGCCCTTCCAATCTTGGTCTGCAGCTGCAACTGGCCTGTCAGCGTGGAGGATGCCTCGTCCGTCCGTCGAGCGAGGCCCCATCGGACGCGTAATCCTTGAGCTTGGCGGCAGATTTGAACATCCAACTGGGCAGTATGCTTGCTGTTGGATATCGGTTGTAACGCAGATCCCGACGGAAACTTTCACTGACTCGTCCATCGACGTACCGTGTACTGTCCAAGACACCATGCTTCACGACTGCAAATCACAAGCACAATAGAAACGTCCAAAGGGGAGATAGCAGCATGGAACTGCCACGTTCAGGGCAGGGTTCCGTGCTGCATGGAGCTCGTACTCGATGGAGTTCCACCTTTCTGGTTACGCCATGAAGTCCCGTGTACATGAATAGTAAAAGGTTGTGGCAATTCACCAGCCTCCGATCCAACCTCAACATCACGGTTGCTTTTCTCATTCAAGACCGCGGTGCGAGGAAACACTACGGTGGGTGGCTGGTCCTCAAAGTCGGAAGGTGGGCTGCGAACAGCCTTGGCCATGATGTGGATGTGGGAGTGGAGCGTCCCCATGAACCGCATTATCAGTATCAAGAGCTGCTGCGTTGCTTTCGCCTTCATGTCCATCATGTGGAATCGTACGAGGTCGATTCGGATGACTAATAAATACGTAAAAATCCTCGGACCAATAACACCGAACGTGCTTGCTTGATATCAAAAGTAAGGTAACTGGAAGCTCACTGATTAACAAAGGTCCCTTTGCAGCTCCTTGCATAAAAGTGCGCACAGATATTTTGAGCTGCAACTTCACACCGGGTACTACAAAAGACTTCAAGGGTGACTGTGGTTCACCAAACAACGGGTACTACAAAAGACTTTAAGAGTTGACCAATTAGCTGGATTAAGACGGGTCTTTAGCGCAGCTTCATCTGATAAGTCACACAACAATCTCAGACCATAAGAGCGATATATATCACAATTAGTAGAAGATATATTCTGTGACTACATATTTTGACCGGCACGAGCGTTTTCTGGGAATAGCTCTAGCAAAATCAAAGCATCTATCGGAAACAAGTCTTGTAACAGAAGAACATTGATAAATCGGACATAGTAAGAGAATGGAACAACTCTCGGTAACTGAAGAATTGATAAATTGGACATTGTAAGTGATAGGGAACAACTCTCTCCACCAGATAAAGCTATGAATCGAACATTGTAAGTGATAGG
The DNA here is from genome assembly GCA_037833965.1 of Marchantia polymorpha subsp. ruderalis. NCBI lineage: Eukaryota > Viridiplantae > Streptophyta > Marchantiopsida > Marchantiales > Marchantiaceae > Marchantia > Marchantia polymorpha. Next base: position 6,415,673 of record AP031357.1, read on the forward strand.
GAACAATTTTCTCTACCGGATAAAGCGATAAATCAAACATTGTAAGTGATAGGAAACAACTCTTTCTACCGGATAAAGCTATGAATCAAACATTGTAAATGATTAGGAACAACTCTCTTTACCGGATAAAGCGATAAATGGAACATTGTAAGTGATATGGAACAACTCTCTCTACCGGATAAAGTGATGAATGGAATATTGTAAGTGATATGGAACAAATCTCTCTACCGGATAAAGTGATGAATCGGACATTGTAAGTGATGACAACCATTTGAGCGGGACAGGATATGTGCATATGATGGATGTGAACTGCTCCAAAGGTTTGAGCGCACCTACTGGATTCTCCAAGTAACTCAGCTGAATTGCTACTGCAGCAATTACATTGCATCGCATTAGCATTCACAAGATTGTTAGAAGATTTAAAATACAAACACCACACATGCTTCATAAAAAACGAATTCTCTATTTCAACTCATTTGATCCAATTGTGCAGAAGATTATCAACTACTTACTGCAAGAGTATCTATTTCGTAGAGCAAATTTCTTGATAGTTTTTTGATGTTTGGATTGACAGAATGACAATGCAACTCAAAAGAACCTTGTTTATATACTCTGAAGTTTCATTTAGTGAACATTTCTATTTTGTCTTGTACAAAATTAGATTAGATTAGATTTCAAGAGAAAATACTTTTGACTTCATGTTTACTTTTTATTGGTTTGACTAAATGATGAACTTTCATTGGTTTGACTAAGTAATGAACTTTCATTGGTTTGACTAAGTCTAATGTTTAATTTAGTGGTAAATGGAAGTTCTAGAAGTTGAAAAGGTACAAATGACATTTCGCCATCTCAATCTAAAGATTAATAAACATCTATAAGGTTTATAAGTCCGGTGACATATTGCCACGTATTGATAACTAGTCAAACTTACTATGATTTATCTTTCTAAAAGTAAGTTAGATAAGAATTGCCATTTGTTACTATGGGAAATTCTCAAGTAATATATATAGAAAGGTAGAAAAGAGACTTTCAAGCAAGTTTGGATAGTTCATGTTTAGATGCTTGTTTCATATATATAAGAGTGACAATTTTCAGTATATTGGAATGTCGATGTGTGTGTGTGAATTGAAGTGATACCTTGAGAGATTGTATGAGAGAGTGTTTGGAATATGAGTATGAAGAGTAACTAATCTTCTTAAACCATGATGAGTTACCGCAAAACCATCTGAGTTAACCTGAGTGAGAGTCAGTCTGGAGGTTGTAGCGCCTGTTACAGCTCTGCGTGACGGCCAAGGTCAATAGGTTACAGATCGTGAGGACCTGGAACAACAAATTGTAGAATAATACCAAAATCTCTACTCGGCCGAAGCACGAGGCATCAATAGTCAGTATATTAGATGGCATCCAACCAACCTTCCGGAGTCGGTTCTCTGCCAAAGACTTGGACGCGTTGGACACTCCGCCCACCGTCCAAGAGCTGCACATGGTTATCAAAGCGATGACGTTGGGCAAGAGCTTCGGCCCAAACAGGGTCGTTGTTGAATTTTACAAGCACTTCTGGGGTCTGATCAAAAAAGACTTCATTTGTATGGTTACCACTGCAATCAATAATCAAATACTTCCATCTGACATGAATTCGGGGTTGATCGTGCTCTTTCCTAAAAACATTGATCTTGAGATGTTTAAGAACTGACGCCCCCTGACACCCTATTTGTACATCATAGTGGCGGAGGCGCTGTTAACAGCAACACAATACAAAGTCCGGCAAGGCAACTTGAAGGAAATTTGACTGTCAGACCCCAATGTCCAAAAGAATTTAATGCAGTACGCAGACGACGCCAACTTCTTGTTGTTTAGAGCCTAGAGGTACCTTGCGGCTGACTTTGATCTCCTCAAAGACTTCGGCAATGCTTCAGGTTTGATCATCAATGGTCAAAAGTGTGCGATATTTTGATATATTAGAATGAATGTCCAAAAGAATTTAATGCAGTACGCAGACGACGCCAACTTCTTGTTGTTTAGAGCCTAGAGGTACCTTACGGCTGACTTTGATCTCCTCAAAGACTTCGGCAATGCTTCAGGTTTGATCATCAATGGTCAAAAGTGTGCGATATTTTGATATATTAGAAATGACTCTCCTCACTGGCTCCACTCCTTTGGATGCATCGTGGCTCCTCCACAAGATCTCCACAAGCTACTAGGAACTCCATTTAGACCAGACTTAGCGGTGCTTGACATTGATGAGTTTCTCTTTGGCAAAATTTTGAAGAAGCTGAAGGACTTGTCTTCATCACATCTTTCATCAGTAGCTACGGCAGTAATAGTCAACTTAGTGCTACTATCTACATTGTGGTGATTTTTGAGTATTTGAGAAGTCTCCAAGAAGATTTTACGAGCCATTCGTGCCGCACTCCGTAACTTTCTATCAAAGGGTACAGAAGAGCGCGTCAGATTGCGTGTAAGGTGAAATAATTGCTGCACAAGCAAGGAAGTTGAATGATTAGGCATTGTCGGTCCAGATGAGATCCTCATCGCCCTTGTAGGAAAATGGATTGCGAAGGCAATGGAGCCGGGCAACTCCTCATTGCAGGTGCTCGTTCGTAACCACCTGATACAAGTCCAGCCACCTCGAAATTGAGCCTGGCCACCAAGCCTTCAGGTTAACTATGGCGTTCACAACCTCATGCTAGAGACGTTTTGACAGTCTGCTTCAAATGAGACGTAATCCGTCATAACTCTCCACCTTCCTGACTCTACTAAAAGTTCATTTGTAGAATTTGTTCTATTTACAACCAGAACATCCATGTTGGATCTCTGCTATTCACTTGAAGGTCTCATCACAATTGGAAAGAATATGTTCGATGTCGATCTCACATTCGATCCCATATGCATTTAAAAGTGGTAGTGAGTATTATCGCAAAAAGCACATAACTCCATCAAGTGTGTACATGGATAAAGCAAGCAGGAAGTTTGGGTCTAGCCCAAATTACATGACAATGGGACTAAGATTTGCCAACTATCCGATGACAGTGACTACCTACAACTACCATCTAATCGTTTACGATGCTATTAGATTGGAGATGAAAAAAAGCTTTCAGTCGATCCAAAATCGCTCTTCTATAACTGAATGTTTGTTCATACTTTTTTTAGGCCTTTTTATATTGTGCAATTATTATATTCATAGTGCCAATTTCTGAAGATTACCTTCTAATTGGTTTTATTTCTCCAATATTTCTTCTGGATTTTTTTTTTACTAAAATGAAGACTAGCAAAGCATGAGACATTCTACTATTCGACCAATTTAAATAAAGTATTAACCAAAACTATTTATATCTCCACAAGTATTAATTAGAAGAACTATAAAAATATTATTCAATTTATGAATCATGATAAAAAACTCCAAAATGAAATTTTTTTAGTAAATAAGAAGTTATCACACTTGATGGAAATGAATTCGACATGGCATTAGATCCATCATCTTTCTATGTTGATTTCAAATTTTTTAAACTAACTTGCATACATTTTTCCTAAATCTTTTATTTCAAAAATATTATTCTGTGTATAAATAATGCAGAATGTCTTGAAACAATAACTGTACAAACCATAAAATTATACTCAACAAAAACTTATGAAACATCTTGTACATTACAAACAAAAAGTATGTTAAAAGATATGATTATTTATTTTTTCTATGCATGTGTAAATCAAAATATGAATAGATTTATAATAGATAAAAATTAGATAATATTTACTATTAATGTTATGCCATATTTTGATCTACATATTATAAAGTATAAGTAAAACGAAAGAGAATATCATGATATTTATGAATGTAAGATCCTTAGGAAAGTACTAAACGTATATTTAAAATGAAAACAGAGAAAACAAATTTATGGTAAATATGTAAATATGTGCCTTTTTTTCAAATTAATGAAAAATTACATGCGTTTTATATCTTCACGATGATAGCATCCAATCACAGATTTTGCACTTTTAAAATTCAAAAATTGAAATTATATGTTGAAAGTAATAAAAATAAGTTTTGAATTCCGTAAGAATAATATTTTGATGTTATCAAATCTAAGGAGACTACAAAAATATTAGAATCGATAATCTCTTATCATTTTTGTTGCAGTGAGAAGCATTTCTACTCATCATAATTAAGTGAAAAGACACAATGAAAATAGATTTTAAACTACAATTTATCTCGAAAACATTTATCATCACTAACCTTCTGCATAATCATGTCTTATTCTCAAAGGTTGATTTCATATCTTAACAATTTCCATACATATAATCTGAGAGTGTACGCAAGCAAGATGCAAGATACATCAAGAGGTTCAAAGGGTTTTGTAAACAATATATTTAGGTCACAAAACCCGTTCTCCTCGGACCTCTTCTCTGATCTTTGTTGGACAGTAGGAGGGCAATTTTTAGACTTTATATGATTGAAATATGAAGTTTTTTATCAGGTTAACCATGAGGCACTTATGGGAATTTTTGAAACTGTCCCACAAATGAGAAGATATTGAACGAAGGACTAGTATTTTCTTAAACTTGCGCTGTCGAAGTGAATACAGAGTGTGACGAAATGGCTCAAGTTCTGACAGATTCGAGGCATTCGCTAATCGAGATCGAGTCCTTCAGGCGGGAAGAATGCGTGAGCAACAGAGGCAAGGGATTTTCACACGGAGGAAGAGAAAGCAGAATCCTTCGTGAGCTGTGGTGTGAAGAGCCTCTGTCCTAGAACTATTTATTAATCTCAGAGAGTCGAAGGTCTTGTTTTGTATTGTACAATGTACATCAGGCCGCGAGCGAGTCACGTGCCTTCTCATCGCACTCGCATTCATCATGTGTTGAATATGCATCTCGGATTGTCTAATGGCACTCGATCGATCCGAGCAACCACAAGCCACTGCATCCATCAGATCTCACGGAAACAGGCAGCTGAGCTGAAGGTGACGATGTTTGGAAGGAGCTAGGCTGCCATTTACTTCAGTGTGTCAATCGGATCCGAATCGAAACTGACTAGTAAAATGAAGGTGTGTACGCCATCTCCTTTCGTCATCCTCAGCTGCCTTCAGAGATGGTGACCGATAAAATCTGACCGATTCAATCGTAGATGTGAGCTCGGAGGGCGATGGACGATACTACTGCTTGCCCCACATTTTCACCAGAAGAAAGCCAAGGCCAGGGGCCTTGAAGTACAATCCCTTTTCATTCAGAAGCCAGTTCGAGAAGGGCCCCTCGCTGTGGTGGCGATTATTCTTGTACAAGACGTAGTGAATGAGATTGCTGCCCCACACGAAGGCGCATTCTAGCGAGCTCGACTCCACGGGCTTCGCCGCTTCATTGTCCGATGGTTGGATTTGAAAGCTCGCTCCTTGATGCGGTGCCAAGTTCACGCGCTTGAAGATGATGCTCAGCTTCTCGGCTTCGTATGCGCCGCAATCCACCTCCACGGTCGGGCCTCCTGCGGCCGTGTCCATGTCGCTCGTCACATGTGCTGTGATCAAGTCGTCGGACTCAGATCGACCATGGTCGTCGGCGACGGGCCGTGGCGGCGCCTTCTCGCGGTAGAATATAGGAGGATCTATGGACACCACCCCGTCAACATTGCCATTGTCATTGCCATCGCCGCCGCCGCCGCCGCTGCCGCTGTTGATGTGGATGTTGCTGCTTCGATCAAGCCTCGGATCGAAGTCTCCGGTGATTTGCGTTTCGTTGTAGTCCAGGTCCTCGATCACGGCAAACTCCTGTCCTCTGACAAACGCCACAGACCTCGACAGATGGATCGTGATCAGCAGCAGCAGCATCGGCATAGTCCACAAGCGTGCAGTGCTGCAGGTCCTCATGATAATTCACTGTCAATCGAGGGGTGATGAATCTGCTCGATCGATGGAGGGTGAGCTGAATCTGCTCGGGAAGATCGATGGTCATCCATCGGTAATGTGGAGGTGATTCGGGAGCCATTTAAAGAACCCTGGAGAGTGAACATGTAGTGGGGCCCATGGCGAAGAAGGATCGATCGAGGTGATGCAGTCCATGTAACGGAGATTCTAGATCTCGAGCAGTTGACTGCCGTATGGGGAACACTGATCACAGCTGCTGTACGTAAGAGGGACGGAAAGGCGGGCACAATCGAGCTTTCGATGGTCTACAGAGGAGGAGGAAGACAGCGGAGACGAGACATGGACTTGTTTGGGAGGTCAGGAAGCTGATGGAAGCCAGAGCAGTGATTGAGATCCATTCATAATAAGGACAGATGACGGCGTAAATTACCTTCTGCTGCAGATTTCGTCTGGGGAAAGCGGCTCTACCTCAGCTTCCGTGCCATTGTCCTTCCAGTCAGGTTGCACGTGGTGGCATCATCCGAATGACAGTCGATCACAACTAGCTCGATATCATACTCATGCTGTTTCCAGTAGGACTTGCACGTACCGTTTGCATCTTTCTTTGGAGCTTGAAGCTTCCGGAGTTTTCTGAGTAATGTGTGAACATGCTTGGAGTGATGGTTAGTACGATAACTCTCTCATCCCAGTAAATGCAGATGTCAGTGAAACTCAAGTCTTCTTGTTGAAATCAATCCATGCTTCGGAAGAGGACTTTATTTGCACTGGATTCATGCATTTTTCTTAAATCATTTTTCCGCAAGCTGGATTGTGACGCATGCTATAGTCACCGACAGAGCAAAGGGCAACCTTCTCAACCATATATTTCATACCTCTATATATGTATACATGGAACATATAAAAGATTTTTCCTCTTTGAAAAACAATGAGGACCGTGTATTTGTCATAAAGACGATGTAAAGGACCGAATCTGTATCTAAAGCCAGAGAAAGTTCTTATCAAACAAGAGAAATGCCGAGCTTTCCTCTCTCGTTTTGGAAAGTCATTCTCTCCAATGGCATTTGGCCAGTACACAGTCCTACTGCCATCTTCAATTAATTTGTACCTCCCTACATCGGACTGTGTAAGGTACCAATGAAAGTTAGTCAAGAGGAGTTTCAGTCGAGCTATTTTCCCGCTTCGAGTGTGCACGCCGTTAACTAGCCCTTCGCCGATCCTTGGATCTAACTGTTTACAACAGAAAGTTGAACTACTGCCCGAGCGATTAGAGCGAGTCTGTACGAGCCAAACTCAGGGTGCAGCAGTTTCCTTCGTCATCATGCAACTTTCAGCTTGGGATTTTCTTATGCTCAAGCTGTAATGGCGTAGGTGATTTCGTTCAATCGCTTACTCACATTTACCGTTTGTACCTGCAGGAAGATAACAACATAAGCACTTGAAGCACTTGAAACGATTTTTTGATGGGAAGTTCATTTGAAATCACAAGTTCAGTTCACTGAATAATTCGGATCATTTTCAAAATTTGATCTGAGGAAGATGCGGAAACGATTATGATACACAAGTATCAAAGAGTTACCACAATCGATAAAGGTCATCCTGACGTTCACGGAATGAAGCGGAAGCTGGCATGATTTTTAATGGTGGCCTGTGGTTCAGATCTGAAGGTGTCACTGGACGTGCAATGAATGTCGGTGTGAATCGAAACCTCTTTCAGGAAACAGGAACGCAACGAGACTGTCCACCTGCGAGTCCCGCAGTTGGTCAGATTATCTTAGTGACCCCATCATTCAAATCCAGAGTTCAAGATGTTGATGATGTCGACCTCAAGATGTTCATATAGGATGTGCACGATTCTATCAACTTATGGTATAGCAGATTGTTTGCAAATTTATTAGCCAATCCCCAAAAAACTACCACAAAATGTACTAATAAAATCCAAGCATATGTAAAAAGGAAGATAATGAAGGTACCAACCACATGCACAATCCTTATGTCGAAAACAAAATAACATTCTTTCTTGTCTCATGCATGTATATTATGTATTGACCACTAGGGGTTTCAGGTGAAAGCATCAACCCTTTGTACAATATTGAGTTGTGTCTGCTTACATGGGTGCAATTCAAAATTTTCCACATCATGTCCCATGCATCTATTTAGCCTAGAGATAATGCAGTCATGATAACTCATGAATAACATAAGACGAATTGCCATCTCGGGATCGAAGTTACGATTGACTGTCGAGTACCTAAGAACCCATCTTAAACATACAAAATCAGGATGAAATAATCCACTTGAATGAACTCGAAAATATCCAAAGCTTTAGCTTGGAGAATGTAAAAGCTTTCGGGTATCACTTGTGTAACTTTACAAATAACTTCAAAATTGTCCCTATCTCCTAAGCTTTGTCCAAGTCCAAAATCTGGGGACTGGAATCATGAGACAACTCCAAGAAGCCAAAGTATTACAACTGCCACTTCAATTTTTTCCACCAAAAACTAGATAGCTTTTTCTGGGACGGGGATATGTCATCTTTCATACCAACTGGTTCCAAGAAATCGAAGTGAGACAGATTAAATGCAGGGATGGGAGGAGAAGGAGGAGGCTCAAACCTCTCATCTTCCTCCAGTTTACAAGGATCCATGGAGTCAGCGAATTTCTGAATATTAACCAAACCAAATTGTTGGCACACAAGTAAGAATATGTAAAAACATTGGGCCCATTTGACTGAATGTGCCCATGGTCCCACCCCTACCCATTCTGCATTCATGTATACAATTCCAAGACATGGTTAGTGTAGAAGAAAGTCACCTCCAATATAAACCGGACCATAGAGCAGAGAAAAAGTAATCCAGTAAATGTGGACTAAAACGAATTAGAAATATAGTGATAATATGTCGTGAGGTGTATAAATTCTAAAGTCATGTTTACCGATCAGAACACACAACTTGCAACTTATTAGAGCAACAAAAATCACTTTAAAAACGATCTATAAGAATAACATGAGAGTATGCAAAGAATGGATCTAATTCTCTTTAGTCCAATGATAGTCTAAGACCAATCTAGCATTTAGCTTTTAGCTTTTGGATGGTAGATATATCTAATTAAACGAAGGTTGTTATTGGAACTAGGTCATACATCATCATATATAACCACCAGAGGTTATAGCGAAAAGAATCAAAAAACTATTGCATTCTCCTTTTACAAAATAGACAATGTTTGTGAAGTTTTTTTATTAAAGTTTCGTATAATAACCCGTTTTGTGTGACTCAAAAGTATAGATGATGCTTCTGTTGATATTTAATCCATATTTATTATGGATTTTTTTCTACACCTATGACTAATTTTACGATATTCAACTCATATTTTTGCCAAAAACATGTCAAACGAATGAATAGAAATCATTTGAACATCAAAATTCAAAACCTTAGACATAATTCAACAGGTTAATGAGGTTCTTTTATATATATATATATATATAAAATATCTTTCCCTTTGTTCCAAATTTTCATAGAAGTTTAAAGTAAGTAATGATCCTGTATTCTGCACTTCTTTTCCCTTTTAATAATATCATTCAGTAATATTAACCATTATAACCTACTGCAGCAAAACTGGTGATCACAGTGCCAACAAAATCTGCAAACAAATTATTCATAGAAACTTTATAAATAGAAGCATTTATAAAATAAAAGAAAAATGAAGTTTTTTTTATATATAAATAATAATAATTTATTTGGAATTTGTATCAATTGATACAATCCTAAACTACAACAATTCGTGATATTAGGAAATTAAAAAATTTTCTTATAAATCATAAAAGAAAGAGAAATAAACATTACGCATTTCAGTATAGAAATGTGGAATTTTGATCAATAATTCTTGAATTCCTAAATCAATACCTACTATAATCGTGGCGATTGTGCAAGATATTCACTAAGAATTTGAAATTTGAGAAAAGTTACATCCATATCTAAAACTATCGATTGAGCAATCGTCTAGCTGTAGATGAATAAAAGAGGTCTGTTATTCAAAGAAAATAATAATACAAAATAAATTTTTAAAGCTTATTTGATATACAGATGCAACACGCTGGGATGATATAAATATAAGTCAATGTATAAAATATTGATCAATTAAGAAAAAAATGAGTATTATTTTTCTTGATAACAAGTTGATAATATTCTTATATGATAACATATAAGAATGTATTCTATAAAAAACATATTGATACAGGTTTGAAACAAGATTAATTTGACATCCTGTTCTTCCAAATATGTGATCATTCAGTATATTTTGCGTGAATATACGTCCTAAGACTTTATGAAATCTGATACAGCACTTATGCAATATCAATTGAGAGCTTTAATAAGGAACTTCAACTATCAGCATAATAACTTATATAATAGATGAAAAGTACATATACTTATTTAACTATTTGTCTATGTCAATTATCTTGATCTTGTTGAAAAACATACCACTAAATTCTTCTTTTAACTAGAAGATGTTATAGATCAGACCAATAGGTAAAGTAACGTTGTACATTTACTTTCAAATTATTATACATGTCCGACATGACTTTGTCAACAATTTCGCCAATTCTTTCGTCATGAAGTAAGATTTATGCACTAATTCAAGATATTGGAAATACCTCATACGAAGCTAAAGAGAAAAGCAGAAAGTGTAAAATAATCCAAAATAACCTTCTTAATATTTGTATCAATATATTAATCACCAAATGTACAAAACTGTTAGTTTGTTGGCTTTGCCAAATATTTTACCGGTCTTCATGGCGCTGAAGATAACAAGGATATAAAAATAACCCAAAACATAACAAAGGTTACCATTACAAACATCCCCTCAAAGAAATTAGACCTTGTATTTGGAAGTGAAAGCAGAAGTAATCAATTTAGAGTTCTTCAATATGAACTACGGACATGAATATGCACAATCAAAATAAAATCAGATTCATTGAAAAATATAATTGGACGAATTTGATTCCTTATTTATTAAAGAAATTAAGTTATACCCTTTAAGAGTTCTTCAAGTGCAACTACAAACATGAACTTGCTTTCTCAAAAGTTCGTTCTCATGTATTAAAACGTTTTAATAAAAGTAATTGGCTATTAAGTTTAACCAAGTTATCATTTACCATATACAGACCTTTAACTTCAACAGCAGCAATGATATTGTACTCGGATGTTTGGAAACGCTGTAATTCCAATTTACATGTGATTTCACTGTATGTAAAGATGACTCGAACCTAGCTTGATTATTTTATATTCAGTCCCAAGAAGACTTCGTTTGCTGATGAATGTCCTCCTTTGTTAGTTTATTAGGGTTTAGCCGGACAATATTGTACAGATAATCTCTTCATAGTTTACACAATAGTAAATGTATTTCCCTTTGATAATAGGCAGTATTAAGGTACAAGTATGATGAAGTATTAAAATACATCAATCTTATATAATATATGAACACACTTCATTCTTGTAGCTCTCTTTGCTCCTGTTCTTATCAAGAAACTGTGATCGCATAAGGAAAGATGATCGCTTAAAAATTTATTCACCACTGAAGCCTTTACACGAACGTTCGAAAAGCCATTTACATTCAGCCATTCGGATCCTCATAGGTCACAGGCAAGATAAACGATTCAATTGCAAAAGACATCGTAACCAGTCAAAGCGATAGCGATACGCAAACGAACTAAAACAACAAAAAATCAGACATTTAGAAGAAAATCAAATCGATCTTCGATAAAAATCTCAAAACTTTGTGAGTAGTAGTAGAAAGAGAGCGAGTGATAGTTATATCATCACAGCGAATTTGCTATTATGTTACAATTTTGGGGGAAAACATCTTCAAAGAATGGCACCCAGCGAACATTTCTCGTTGTAGGTAAATCTAAAACCGAAGGGTGAAAGTGTAATTAACGGATGCAGAGATAATCTGAGTTACCTATTGCAGTGGACAACAAGCAGAAGATTACACAATTGATTTCGGTCTACCATGGAGGAGCATTGTTTGTGAATTCAAAGATTCAGCATCACTTATTGACTCTCGTTGTGCGCCAAGATCATCAAGTGGCTTAATGTCAACTACTTCAGCACCTTCCAACTTCTCTCGCGAGGTGGAGTTCTCGCTACGTTTACTGATGTTGCTCACATCCTGACTACCTCCACGAGATAAGGGTTTGGTGGGAGTTTTGGATGGAGATTTTGTAGGAGAATCACCTTGATTTTCTCCACTTGCTCCCCTCGATAGAAGAGTTTTGGGCCCATTTTTGGGTGGTAGATTTCTGTTCATGAGCTCGTCCGCTCCATCATCATCCGATTCATCGCCTGCTAGATCATTTCCAGCTACCACAGATCGAAGAGTTGGGTGAATGTAAGCATTCTCCAGAAACGCTCTGACGTCCAGATCGGGTTCACGAGCTCTTTCAATCGTGTCCTTCGCCTTCGCCTCCTGTTAAAGACCACCGTGACGATTATGAGCGCAACCATGTGACAAAGATTGCTAGTGTTCGCTCACACCTTGATTTGCATCTCACTGCTATACATTATGCGGGTTGAATACGAATAAAAGTTAAGAAGATATGTGAGAGGTCTCGTAGAAGATTGACAATTCAGAAAGTCTTCAAGAGTACTCTAACAAAGCAGTCTCATCCACAAATTATTCCAGAAGTGAACTGAATAGATGAATTATGCTCAGAATGTAAGCCAATTTAACATGGTAATATATTGGAAGTCCAAGACAGCAAAAAGAGTCGCTCTCCCAACGGGAAAGAATGTGGATAATGAACATTGACTTACCTCCAATGCATAGCTGTGGAAAGCTTCTTCAAACCGATTCTTGCAGTAAAGATAGAATATTAAGGTACAGATTGGAAGAGGAAGTAAGAATGGAGTCGAGGATGTTGCTTCTTTCAATGCCATAAGTCCGATAAGAGTAAGATGCTTCAATAACAGGCCAATGATAATATAGCCAAACATGTGAGGCCAGAAAGCCGCTGCACTCTCATATTTTGCCTCGTAGCAATTTAGAATCTGGGCAGTACAAGTCCAGAATCAGTAAGGCTCCGGACAAATATTTGTATATATCATCATAAGTCAAAGTCACATTATTAGCTGACATTGCATGATAGAAGCATTCTTTCAACATAGAAAAAGTAAACTACTACATCCCGACTCCAAAGCGCAGAAACAGTTACAACCCAAAAAGAAATTACGAGTATCGCTACTCACGAAGAGATGCAAGCCTCAGTGTTGTCCATGGAAGGCCTATATTAATTTACTAACTGAATTCAGTAGAAAACGATACCTAAACTAATTGAATGTCAGCGAAGATTGTGAGGAAGGAAAGTTCGAATGAATAATGCTGGTGCCCTGAAAAAAACTTAAAATGTTGACGAAATAGACGAGTAGACTTTACCTGGTTCCGATTCACCACGTAGGAAGCCCCTAAGGACACAACAATGAAGGGTAAAATGAACGGTGAAATCACCGCGTACACAAGTCCTAGAATAAAATATAGACCCAACTGAGGCAGTGCGGTATTCAGCTCAATTGTGCCGACTGGGGTAGCCCTCTCCAGATCTCTAGTTGTGCGCACCATCAACGCACTTCGAAAGTGAAAAAGTAGCAACGGTATCAACCTCATCAAGGTAACAGCAAGACCGGTCCACCCATCCACCATGATGTAGGTGATGAAAAATGTTGCCTTCATGGGCACTGCCTGGGCGAGAGTTTTAGGAATCCTGTCAAAAGTTAACGAAAGCCGGGGAGTGAGACCACTAACCAAAGACTAGTATATATATCGACATCAATCATTCACCTACGGTTCTAGTTTAAGGTAGAGATAAAACCAAAATGCAATCACTCTAAGGAATGTATTCAATGACGTGGAAACAGTTACTGGAATCCCTATATTTCCGAAGCAACAACGAAACCATCATCGCGTTTACGTCTAAATAGAATCTTGGTCACTTCCTAAGGACAGAAGACATATCTGAGACAGTTTTCCTACACGAGAACAGCTTGAGGAAACTTTAACAAACAGAGACGGAGCTGAAATTGAAGAGGCTAAAAGTCTTACTGAGTAGGCCTATCAATGAATTCCTTCAGCTGTTCAAATGCAGAACCAACCAACACGTTTCCCAGAAACACGTTTACCACCATGAAACCGAAATATTTGGCAGCAGCGTACTTGTCAATCCGAGAATATGACACATGACCTTCGAACCTGGTCATAATGTTCAAAACGTACGGCAAAGCTAGTAGAAAAATCTTCAAAATTAGACCTGGTAAAAAACCTTGTATCGCTGATTTCAAGACGTCCCTGCATGTTCAGATTTACAGGATATCAATGTCACTTCTCGAATGACATGTTCAACACAGGAAACTCATTCATTTCTTCAGAAGATACGCGAGAAGCCCAAACGATATGCCACCATGCATGATCCATTATACTCGGCATGTAAGGGTCAGACAAACTTACAGTTCCACAATTGGTTTCAAGAAAGGTAGATTTCGCTCAAGCTGTTGCAGATTCGCAAATCCTTGTACGAAAGTGACAGGAAAGAAGAAGAAGATAACCAGAACGATCGTTAGGATCAGCATTCCTAGCCTGCGTGAGTTTAGTCTGTGGTATGGAATTGGCAGGTTGGCCCAGTAGACGTCGCGAGGCTCGGGAGCCCATTCTGTCAACCACTTTGAAAGATCCCTGCTTTGTACCGTTTGCGAGCACACAGCAGCTCCCCATCTAGTCTCGAATGACACAAATGCAGCCGGCATCACTGCCTTATCTTCAGTCAAGACCCGCATCCGTTCTGCAGTTATCTGCATGTTCAAGAAGTTAAGAAGGTTAAAACTTTATTTCATACTTCAAGCAAGGGAGAGAGAACCTCTAAAGGAGCGTGAAGATTCCAAGCTATTCGTCACAAACCTCCCAAAATGCAAAGAGCTTCTAAAGCAAACAATTGAATACATAGATATATAAATCTTACCTGGTCAGTGAGCTTTGCGATCTCATCGTCGTAGTAATTGATTTGATCTACTTTCTTTCCCCAGAGTCCCCAATATCCCGTCTGCGCAACAGAAAACAAGCGGGTTCAGTTATTGATCAGAGGTACAGTGATGAACGCTAGCACAGCCCTTCGGTCCACAAAACTTGAAGAAACTCATCAAGATCATGGACAAAGGAACATCACCTTTACTGTAGGCCGCGCAGGTTTTAATTTTTTATCCATTACGCCTTGCAAGTACGTGATCTTGTTTTGCAATTTCGCTCTTCTCTTTACAAGCTTCGCCAGATCGTTCGCATTGTAAACTACCTGCAAAGGTCAACCATGTTACAGGAAGCATTGGACGTGGCCTGTACAATTCACCCGGTTCCTGATGCAACCTATCGTGTTCTAATTGATAAATCACTGGAATGAGAACAGGAAACTAGTTACGTGGCACCGAGCACTCAAGCTTTGCTGCGCATAGAGCAGAGTGAAAACAGTGAAGGTGAGAACTTTTGGACAAACATGTAAGAGTTCAAATTGTGAGAATTTACCTGACTCAACAGATAATGATCCGGATGGTTTACTCTGAAGAAATGATCGACATGTGTGGCAATCGGCTCATCTGGGTCTTCAGGTATACACCGGCAGAGGATCTGTTGTGATTCAAGAAACAATGTAATTAAAAACAACACATACATATAAAGACCTAAAATTTAATAGGTGTGCAAGATGATAAAAAAGCATAACTTATAGAAGAAAACCACAGCAATGCACTCACAGTGAACTGGTCCGGCCGTGCTATTTGCAATGCAAGAAAAGTAAATCGGAGGGCCACGATGTTCCGATACTCCCTAAACAGGAGCCAACATGCCCATATTGTGTAGACATATGCAGCCACGAGATGTGCCCACAATCTGCCCTGCATCCAAATTCACCCACGAATGATCTCTCGCATCTTTGTAAACTTTTCGACCTATATACTGGTTGCTCATAAATGACGGGACCGATCAATTAAATAACCAAAGATGGACTACTTTGCGTGACAAGACTGTGTGCAGGATTCCCAGGGACATGTTTCGGCACCTAGCTTTGGAGAATTCGAAATTGAGTTCAAAGAGCTATTGATGAAAGTTGAACACGACAACTCACCTCCTGGAGGCGGTACTTATATTAGAGATAGTGATTGTATCCAATGCATCGTATGTAAGTGCTTTATCTTTCAGGTCGTTGGATAGTTGTTTGTCCGTGACGTTCAGCGGCACGAGGACAACAAATCCGACCACGGTGAGGGGAACAAAGAGCTTCAATCTGCATCAAACATCACCACCCACCTCTTCAATCTATATCCATTCGATACATGGCGTCCAGTAATGTTCACCCAACCGGGCAAAATCATCATATACTCTATACGTACATCAGAAAATATGTTGCTTAATACGAATCGAAGAACCATGGAACAGGGATACGTAAATGCGGTGCTTACTTTCGGGATTGAAATTTTGCCAGAAGAAGAGTGGGATTGAGTGATCGAAAATCCTCAGAAGAGAATTGAATTACTGTGCTCCACTAGTAGTACGAAAGTGCATAACTGGGAAACAGCTAAAGGAAGCAAACTGCATTTCAGCTCTACGTACCCAAGGAGAATTAAACGAAGGAAGACAGCAGAATCCAGCCCGGCATGATCGATAAGTTCCGCCTCTGGCATTCTCAAACAATCCTTGATCCAGTCCATCACATGGATATAACTTTTTGCATCCAAGTTGATGTACCGACGTATGCCAGTGCCCGCCGGCAAACTGCCCGTCGGACCGACTTTCTCCCCTTTCAATTGCCATTTCGCAAAGTAAACTCGTGCGTTTAAGGGCTGATTTTTCAAGATGGAAAACAATCCAATAATAACCACGGACGCCACTCCGTTGATCCCGAAAGAAGTCAGGAGATCGGATGCGGTCGTCATATTGTGTCCTCACGACCTTCTCGTGTTCAATTTAGCAAATTCGAGAAGCGGAGTACGTGAAAACATTCGCTGACTTCCTGCTTGTTGGAGAGAACATACTTCTGCAAAGAAAACGTGCAATATGACTCTTCATTCTCAGCTTCACAACGAGTGCAAAAATACAGGAATCAGAAAATGTGGCCGTAAGGTCGATGTCCGCCAGAAATGTGAAACTACCTCACTTTTTGTGACCCACTAGACTTACAACTGACTTTGGCCTTAATAAAAAAGACATGAAACGTGGGATTGCACACGTTCATGCTGAGATGTAGAGGGCAGTAGAATACTTGATGTTGCAAATTGGTGTTAGTCGCAGCTGTCAGGATAATAAGGGGGTTTTTTTAATTTGACAATGATGACCATTACAGACAGGAAAGATTAAAAAAGGCAATGAAAGAATAAAGGAGAAAACCCGAGCCTCAACACTTCACTTCCTTCGCTGATAATGTAACGGGAAGTAACATCCGCAGCCACAACGGAAATTTTCTCACAGCCGAGCTCTAAAGTAACACTCGTCGTTTCTACTTCCATGCCACTAAAACGTTGATTCCTGCAAGGGACACTACAATGCCCAAGTTGACCGTCTGATTTATTACCTCTCGAAAGCCTGAGCCAGTTACAGTCCTTTGCGCGCTCCGAGGAATCCCATGGATAGACGTATCAGTCTGCTCTATCCCAGAAGGCAAGTGTAGACCAGAAATTGTTCGTCACAACCCAGCACTTCCTTGCACCACCGAGCTCAAGCAACCGCCGGGTTCCACAAGTAGCTGCGAAACTTATCCAAGAAAGGCCAGTTGCCAATGGGGAAAGGGGAAGAAAAGTGGACGACAGAACTTCTAACTACGATCGAAAGCAAGCGCTCCTTTAGGTCCCCAAAGACCGCAGCAGCTGCAATTGAACCCCCGTACTTCAAATTCCCCGGAAATCCGACCGACGAGAACCTCCTGTACTGCTGCTGCCTGCTAGTCCTAAGAATTCCCCTGCGAGATCCTTATCAACAAACCCGACGCACCACGCTCGCCGCGTCACCGAGGCTGCCCAAACACAAGACGCCGAGGAGTGAAGGGAAAGAGCAGAGAAATTATGCCAACAGCAGTTCCCCTATTCCACAAGCAACCCGGACCGATACGCATGCACAGCAGAGCAGCAAAGCGTCGCACGACGCCGGTCGATGGGCTTCACAAGAAATTTGCTGTTGCACAAACGAACAGTCGGTTCTTAGTTGGTGAAAACGAGAGCAGTCGCGAGCTCGGACTTCTAAAAACAGAGGTGTCTAAATTGGCGACAAATCCGAGCACTCTGGGACAGCAAGAACACACAGCAACGAGGCCCAACACTGTGAAATCTCCGCACTGGCCACTTTTCGCCAACGACTACCTTGTCCTGTCCGGCTCGACTCTCCGTTTGTCACAGCCAGCCTCCATGCCCTCCAGGTGTTATAAAGCAATCCCCCGGTGGGTCCCGCGTCTGCTCCTCCTCCTCCGAGTGCCCTCCACCATCGCCAGCAGCTGCAGCACTCTGCCTCCTCTGCCTCCTCTGCCGCTGCTGCTGCGGCTCCATGTCCATCCTTCTCGATCATCTTCTGAACCTTCTGATCCTCTTTTCTCCTCTTCCGTCTCGGCCTCGACTGCCGTGCCGTGCCTGGCGCTCCTGCGCTGCCCAGCCCTAATTTCTGGCCCTTCATTCCCGACCACAGTCGCTAGCTTAACGACGATGGGAACCACGTTATAGTACGACGGGGAGATCCTTCCAAGTACACGAATGCGCGAATGAAACCACTGCGGGTATCACGGGCTAACGGTTAGCCCGTGTTACCTGTTTTGGAGTTTAGCCGCTAGCCTCAAAAAATATCTCCGTGGCAAATTAATCATACCCTCCCGAAAATCTGCCCAAGCGGTATTTAAAGTGCTTAAGAGTGCTCTCTGAACTAATCCATATCACAAACCGAGGATGATAAGCCCTTATATTATATAATTTTATAGAAAGATAAAAGATTTATTTGAATCTGACACTGGAATGCGGATGATGCATGATTATTTTCGAATCGGAGGAGTTGCCGTAGATTTACACATTATGGTTCTATCACACATTCTCCCTAACTTGTTCCATTTGCTTGCCTTGCCTAACCATGGTTAGCACAACTTGGGTTAAAACATTATCCCGCAGCGTCAGAGGAGATATTCTTTCTTATAATCACACGGAGGAATGAGTCATTATGAGGTTTATGAGATAATGACGATATGGTCCTTAGGAGAATGAGATATTATTAATAACTCTCATTATTAAGCGATATCCGAACGAACGCCCTTTCGGCTTCAGTTTGCGTCGGCAGTCCGATCCAATACCCGGACTGCAGCTTACAGAGCACACCAGTACGGAGCACGAACGGTGGACTGCGGTTGCCGGGGGGGCTGGAGTGAACCGCAGTAACTGCAGTCGCCACGGCGCACTCCGTACGCCACAGAACTGCCCGACTCAGCTGACCGGATGCACCGTCCGCGAGCCGGAGCCGAGGGTCACAGGTTCGGGTCCAGGTTCGGAGCCAGGTTCGGGGCGAACAATTCCGCCACTCCACGGGGACGCAGCCCAACACCGCAGACAGCGTCGGAATAATAGGCGGATGGGAAAAAGGCCACTCGCAGGTGGCGGTCTCTGGTCTGATTCTCCTGTCACGTGTCGGCGTCTCAGTGGTGGCGACTTCCTCAGCGCCCGCTAACGACAGGCTAAAGTTAGTCACAAGTTCCCCAACGGTCAGTCCAGGTCAGTCCAGAATACCGGCGGATGCTTGTCTGGGACTCTGGGGCTCACGGCGACTCCGGCTGCTCGGGCCTGTCTCGGCTGCGGAGGAATCGTTCCGCAATCCATTCGTTCGTCTCGATGGCTCGTGATCGATCGATCATGGACGAGATCGGACTTTCTTTAATTGCTTTTCTAATGTCAGCGATATTATTTGCAGGAAATTTCTTGCGACCTCGAATTGTTTAGCAATACTTTCTCCGCCTCCATATCCTCAGATTTGCATATTTTATCGAGTCGGGCGTCGCATGATCGACTGTGGCATGCAGCTCCGGTGCATTCCTGTCGACGAGTCGGTCCTCGTTGTCCCGCCCCGTGTTCGTGGTTGCTCGTGGCGGGTTCGAGCGAGCGTCAATGGCGTGTTCGTGATGGCAATTGTGTCCGACACCCGCATACTCATAGTTCGAACCTTGGAAGGAAGATGTGATTTGTTTCGAGATCGTTTAGGACCACCGAGAGATGGATGTTCCGTTCTTGATCGCTCGAGCATCGATTTGGAGAAGGAGGTAAAAGGAAATTTGGACTGCGAAAGTGGACTTTTATCGGATTCGCATGCGCAAAGATTGATGTAGTCGCTGACCAGGTGGCGGCCTGTGAAGCCAAAATTCGATAAGCATATGCAATCTGATACAACTTCCCGGATGGTGATTTCACCGCTGGCCCTTTGAAATGTCATACAGACTCCTTGCCACCTGTCGGCTGCTTGCAAGTCAGTTGCGGGGAGGTGAAGCCGAGATTGTGTAGCGAGACGAACGCATGGCACATGGTGATGTGTTGCCGGGGATGCTAAACTGGGATCAAGTACCTTGTCCCTCGTATTCTCCTCGACCTCTTCGGAACAGTGGTGTCTCACATCGGAGCACCACGTCGAGCACCAGGTGTATGATTCGTACGACGCGGAAATTGAGCGATTCGTTGCACTTTTGGCGATCGATGCGTGAGCTTCGTTACGAAGAGCGATGTCATCTTACGTCCGATGGCAGAACCGAGAGCACCGGTCAAGAACAGAACGAGAACGAAAGCAATGCCATCACTATCATTCTTAATTCAGGCGGTGTACTTGAACCCCGATGAAGTCTCCGAAAAAGTCTCTATGGTGCCCTAAATTGGGCATGCTTTCGTCCGTGTCTATCAAGAAGGTCAGACATGTGCGTTGCAGAGCCGATTTCTCACGAGATTGGGCAAGACTTTTGTTGGCAGAAATGATGATCGAGGGTTTGTGTCTCTTGAAATCATATGCGGATATTCTATTTTACTGCGAATTGGGAGGCAGAAAGAAAAGGACCATCGCCTCGACAGAAGGACGTGTGTCCGTTCTGCTTCTGAGCCCTGACCTACCTCCGTGGACAAAGCATCAGGCTTATCCATCGACTTCCTTCTTCTTCTTACCTCGCTGGAGATTAGCCACAACGACAAGGGCCAGGTGTCGCAAGGGTGCCACCTGCTTTCCCGAGCTGAGGTAGAAATTCCACTTCCGACCGGCCAAACGAAGACCCTGGAATCCCGTGAACGAGGTCCTTCGTAGGTGAAAGGCGTCGATGGCGCCAAACTCCCTCGAACAGACCAGGCTCGCAATTCGATCATCATCATCATCATCAAAGATACGATTCCTCGGTACCATTCTGGATTCTGGAGTGCGATTGTAGGTCTTCTAGAGAATAATCAAACAACCGGTCGGAGGTCGAGGATCTGCACTAAAAGCCTAAAGTGGGCAAGATGTGGCATTTGTAGGCTCGCCTGGATTTCCAGCAAACGCGGGTACCTATATGTCTGTCGTGCCTTCGAGGGGGGAGGCACACCGAAGAGGATGGATAGGGAGATAAAGGACTCGGCCTTGGCCTCGACCTTTTCTGCACGAGCTGTAAGAATGGGGATCGAGAGATGGACCAGAATCCTCTCTTCGTCGCACTTTACGCTCGAAAGGTACTCGAGCGATGGGCACTTTCGGTTTGTCGGTCACGCGTTGACGGGCCGAGCAGGCAGTTGTAGCTCTCACGTTTTGCCAAGCGTTACGTAACCCTGAGCTCCAAAAGCACACTCGCTTCGCTCGAGATGCGAAATTTGAATCTGGATTTCGAGATTTCGAACACTCTCGGCATGGGTGACTCGATGACTCGAGTTGTCGTGTGAAAAAGAACGAGGAAGATCAAGATTGGCCTCTCGTACGAACTAAGACTCCTCCTGCTTTCACGTGCAGTCGTTCGTTAAGCAGGAGCATTCAATGTAGGATCGCGCAGACACTCATTGGACACGCTTGACTGGCCCACTAAGCTGATCGTGTGGCAGGAACAAGTTTACCTATCATCGGCATTCTCTTCCCTATCTTGCAGCTTTTGAAGTTGCACGTGCTTGTCATTGATAAACGTAATGGTGTAGAGAATCAAGGAACTGAAAAAGATGTCGTCAGGACGGACGCACTACCTTCGAGGTTGATCGTAGGGCAAAGTTCCAAGAAGCTAGTTCACCAGGAGCGAACGAGTGTACTGTCTCTTCCATTTTCATTTCTTGTGTCCATTCATAGAATTTGAAGGAGAAATCTCTCGACGAGTTTTATTTCTCAGTATAACAAGCTCATTAGCAGCGCGAATTGTGAATCCCGTCAACAGAAATTTCATTTGATTCTCATGTGAATCGGTGGTTGTGACTCATCACCTGAGGGAAAGCTAGAGTCTCTGGGTTCAAATTTCTCACGACCATCGACGAAGGGATGGGCTGCCAGCTGAGATAAAGACTGCTCCGACCCCATCGGAGCGGTACTCAAAATTGTGTCAAATGGGCAGACAGCCACTTCAATTTCTATGTACAGAACTTTCTCGTGTGACACCCGCCGACTGCCGACCTGAATATACCATCACTTGTAGACGGCAGAGTGGAACATCTCTTCAATTTCCCACTGAAGCTCCAAAGCCTTGTTCTCCATCACATCAGGCTCCTTCGTGGCGTACGTTCCGCAGGTCTTCCAGGCTTCCAGGCTTCCAGGCTTCCGCAGACTCTCGTTGCGGCATCAAACGAAGAGCCAAAACCTCCCCAGGGAGCGCCTTGTGACACGCTCAGCTCTTCATCATGTCCTCATCTAGCTTCTGCAGATTTCATGTAGCCGTCGGCAGCTTGCGCCACAGACTGAATGGTGACTCGTACTCCAGGGCCCATCTACAAAAATATTTGGGACCAGGTTAGGAACAAACCCGACGCCCGAAGAGCCCTACACCATCACCT
This sequence comes from Marchantia polymorpha subsp. ruderalis, assembly GCA_037833965.1. Classification (NCBI taxonomy): domain Eukaryota; kingdom Viridiplantae; phylum Streptophyta; class Marchantiopsida; order Marchantiales; family Marchantiaceae; genus Marchantia; species Marchantia polymorpha. Next base: position 6,438,534 of record AP031357.1, read on the forward strand.
TCGTCTCCGTAGGCCACTCTTTCCTAGAAGCCCAGACTCGGATGTACGACAACTCAGACGGCAAAACTGGAATGTCAAATGTCAGCTAGTTAACAAAACCATGAGGCGGAGAATTGATTGAGTACCGTGGATGAGAGCGTGAAGCTGTTGACATAACCGGCATATCTGGAGGCTGGAGAACGAGTCACATACCCGAGATGGGGAGGAAATGTGAGAAACTAGACTTCACCATACTGAAGGACACGAGGTACGTGCGCTCTAATAAATTTCAATAGCTTCTCGTTGAATAAGCACAACAGATTAGCTGACAAGTTTTAATAGCAATCACTAATGCCGTGCTGAGACTCGACCCCAAGTGGTGGACGAAGAAACTCGGCATTTGAAACTATGATCTACATCTCACTGCAGAAGAGGAAGGGCTCAGAAAATTACTCTTCTTCAAGCCCGTTGGTTTCGCGGCCAATAGAGCTCCTGTGAAAGCTGCTATATTCGCGAACAAAGCCTCGTCCTTGAAGCTAACCTGATATCCGTGGGAACGAGGAGATTTTAAGAAAAGTGGCTATTCGGAAAAGATCAGAATCCGATAGCGGAATGGGGTTCACATGAGGTGCGTTTCACATGAGAGACATCTACATGGTAGCGAAAGTTGACAGATTCGAACTCGAGCTGCGCTTGCCCATTGAGAGTATTAAGAGTTCATTTCTCGGTGATTTGGATGAGTGCCCTCTCTGACAAGTATGGCATCAGCTGGAAAATGATTCGCCCAAAAAGAAAAAGTGACATCTGGATCAGTTTCTAGACTGAAAGGATCTGAGTTGCGATCCAGCGTCTGCGGGCATCGTACCTTTCCGAGGCCGGCATGCACGATTCCAGACTTGTCCGCTCGAAAGTCCACAAGACCTTGCTTCGCTGCCCTCACGGCCTCCCCGACATTGTTAGTCACGGTCCCAACCTGAAAGCACAGGTGTAGGAAAACAATTCTCACAGACTGGCCATGGCACTACGCTGGTGGAGGTAGATTTCGTACGTTGGCATAGCCTCTGCTTGTAAAACCTGTCAATTTGCAGATTCAAGTTTGGAAACAAGAGAAGAGCTGCACAAGCATCATCGCATCTGGTAATGGAAAGTAACAGAGACTTCCATGATGATGTCGCACTGTCTAAATCACTAGCCGACTTCACAAATCCTAAAGCAGCAACTACAAAGGGTCGGGCAAACCTAAAGGCAACTCACTTTCGGGTTTGGCATGAGTCCCCGAGGCCCTAGAATACGCGCAACCTGCAGGCAACAAAGGTCACGTACTTCCAGCAACTTCAGTGTTGATACAAAGGTAACGTACTTTCAGCAAATTTACATACGCAGTCCTGACTGATACACAACACCGACAACAACACATTTCTCGATCCACGTAGCTGTATTGAAAGAAACAGCGAGTTTGATGGCAAAATTTTGGAAGAATGAGAACCTTGCCAAGTCTGGGCATGAAAGAGGGTGTGGCGATGCACTTGTCAAAGTTCAGCTTGCCGCCACCTACAAAACCAAAGTTTGCCATGAGATCCACGGGAGAGAGACGAAGTTCAGGGTCATCCGAAATATCACCACACTGAAAGCATGAATGTCACCACTGGCATGAGATGAAACTAGAAGTGCAACGAGAACTGCGACCCGATCGGACTTACTCTCTTGAATCATGGTGATAAGGTCATCTGCTCCGACCACGTCAGCACCTGCACTCTCGGCTTCCTGAGCTGCGGCTCCTTCGGCAAAAACGGCCACCCTGACGACCTGTCCTCATTGTCATTGATCCTTTCTTTCATGCCACAATCTTGCAAAGCAGTACGTTCCGTCTTTTCACAATGATAAAATGTGACTCCACCGAGTCTAATTGACAGCAAACTCAAAACAAAATTACGAACAATGTTGTACCTTGCCTGTACCATGCGGAAGAGTTGCAGCTCCCCGAACCATCTGGAAACAGAGAACGTCAATAACTGTTGTATCTGATGAATACTGAATTGCTGGACATGGATCGGTCATAAACAAAAAAATTCTGCACGACAAAATGCTCAAAAGGAACTCCTCCCAGGATTCTATCACAACCTGGCCTAACCTGGTCACTTCGGCGAGTATCTATGCCAAGCCGCACGTGGACTTCCACGGTTTCATCGAAACGAGCTTTAGCGCCAGCCTGGACATAAGAAAGAACACAGACCTTCAACTCTCTCGCATATTTCCGGGTTAAGACGGTGTATTCTGAAAACAAATCAGAACACGGTGGGCCTTTCTTCATGGTTTGTAAAATCGTGCACCAGAAAAGCATGCAGTGATAGATCATGCTTGTTCCAGCTCATTCGCAACACGCTGATAAGTAAACCAACAAACCAAAAAGTAACACTCTGAGACAAGTAAACTTGCTCTCTTTTTTATTCCTAGTTTCCACTTTCTCAGAGTTTATGTATTCGACGAAACACGACCTACATCCAATACCAAACATTTGATCAAACAAGTCACACACCTTCGAGTCGAGATGTAAGCCCAAAAATCGACAACACTTGAAAAATTCCGGACGTGATTAGGCAGCGAAGCAAAACATGTGAGATGAGAAATTTCCTGTAAAGCTGGCAATCCATGTATAGGAGGAATCAAAAAGGACATATGCGCGATCGAGCCAACCTTCAACTCCTTGATCGCCTCCGCCAACACCATAGGCTCCTTCCCCTTCACCTGCGCCGCTTTAGTGAAGTAAGGCAAGGCGACGTCCTCATCCTGCCCTTCTTTCTGAGAGAACTTCTTCGCCAAAGAGGACGATCCATCGACGGCACTGATCTCGCTCAATTGTTCAGGCGTCAAATCCTCGGGCAAATTGGCCACTCGAGGCTTAAATGAAGATAGGCCGTCCTCGCCATTCAAGTCTGGTTCTACGACCGACTGATCTACGGCACCATCCGCTGCACCGACGACGGGACTTCCTGCAACCGGCAACGAATCCGAAGGCTCGTGGGTGGAAAATCCCGAGGTGAATTTCGAGAGAAATGGAAACTTGTACGCCACAATCGGAGTGCTGGAGCACGATCGATGCGGGAGGTTGACGAATGCTGCGCGCTGCAGCAGGTGCCTGAGGGCAGCCATTGCCAAATTTATGATCCAATGTTCTGCTGTCGACGAATCGCTCTGAGCAAACGAGCGAGCTCTCGTCGGTTCTCGTGTAGGGTTTAAGCTCGTCCCGGCTCCTGCGCCAGATCTGAGTCGCAACGAGTCGCAGAGGGTCGCCAAAGGGTCCTCGTTCTCCAAGGCCTCCTTGCCCGACGCGTCCCAAGCCTGCCTTGCGCCGAGCCCCAAGGCGCGCGACCTTCATCTTCTTAAAACAACCACCTGTGAAACTCATGATAGATATAAAACTTTTCTTGAAATGAATTAATTAGTAAAATTAATTCTTGGATTATATCAAATTTAAAGAATTAAATTACGCTTCCAGATTGACGAGGAGTAGAATTGCAAGTTTCAGTATAAATATTACAGGCATGGGCTACAGTAGTCAGAGTGTGTAGAGTAAAGTTATTTACAAAACTTGTGAATTTGTGCCTGAGCTTGGTGAATCTTAGCTTGAGAGTGAAGTTGATTATTCACATTTCGCTTATATTTTTTTCTGCATAAATGAGAATTTGCTGAATACATCCACTTCTATCTTCATATCTCCTTGTGTAAATATTTGACATGTAATAGATGCTCATATGACTCAATGTCCTTACGGTTAACGCACGGAGCAACTGTCAATGGCTAACTCAAGTGAAAATGAGGAATTATTCATATTCGGCTTGGTTATACAAAATCATTTTGGTATTGTTGTGAGCTTGGTATTTATTAGGTAATATTAATGAACACTAAGCATACTTACATTATACTTATCAGATACAGTTTTGGCTTGATTTGCAACTAAGTTGCGAGACTTTAGGTTCTAGATAAATTATATGAAAAGATGAAGTTGTGGAACGCAATTTTACAAGTTTGTAAGCTATATATATACGTGAGTTTTATTAGTCATATTGCACTAAGAGAGTACTAAGTGATCATTTTTCAAACGGTTAGGGTTTACAGGTTCCTTCACTTATAACCACCATATCCTTATGCTTATCATTTCATTTCCTTCCTAACCTCTCGCATTCTCTAGAGTCTAAATCATGTACGAGTTTCTCAAGGTGTGATGTATGGCATACACTTAAATGGAAAGAAATGATACAAAGGAATATAAAACATTGGATTTCATATTTATGTGCTGAGGACTGTACAAATATTTCCCCTCTACTGCCATAAGTATGGAAGAGGTAGAACTGAGCCAGAAAGATAAAACTGCTTCGTTGATCTGTTCTACGCACGAGGGCCATGTATGCATCCATCTACTGCCTTGGCTGCGGATGGTTCCCTCTACAAAACTCCGACGTTGCGCATGATCAATACTCTGGTCTCGAGCATATCATCCATGGCGTATTTCACACCTTCTCGTTGGATTCCAGAATCCTTCACACCTCCATAAGGCTGGCTGTCCACCCTCATGCTCGGTGAGTCATTCAGGCACACTCCGCCCACCTGCAGAACATCGACATGCTCAGAGGTCATGGCCAACTCCATATTGCAGAATATTGCAGAAACACACGCCTGGAATCCAGTTGCACACAAAATCCATCGTCATACCAAGTGTCACTTACTCGAGTCAGCTAGCTGCTCATGATCCGAAAGGAGTACAACTCACCTCCATATGTTCAAAAGCGTAGAATGCCTTGTTCACGTCTGAAGTGAAGACACCTGATTGCAGTCCATACTGAGTGTTGTTGCATTCGTCAACTGCGTCCTTGAATTTGCTGCAGACAGATATCATCATACTCAGCATGCTTATTGACAAATCACACCCAATAAATACAACTCACCAGTTGCCAAGCTCTCATCCTCAGCACCTTTACCATAAGACTAAACGATTGGTCTGAAACTCTCCACCCGAGCCTTGATTATTTTCATCCTCCACCAGTCCACAACAAGTCTATGCCAAAAAATTCTCCACGTTGCACTGGCCTCCATACAATTGAAGTCAGGAGTGCTGACAAACAGTCGACCGACTGACCTGTACTTGTATAAGAGAACAACTGGACCGAAGATTTCTTCTTTCCGTGCATCGGCTTCGAGAGGCACGTCTTCGATGATCGTGGGGTATAGAAATGATCCCTTCCTATTTCCACCGATGAGCAGCTTGCCTCCCATGGAAACTGCATCCTTTATCCATTTCTCCACGCCCTCGGCCGCTGATTCTGATATCATAGGACCCATCATCGTATCCTCTTCCATGGGGTCCCCTACTTTATACTTCTTCACTGCTGCAAGAAGAGCTTCCTTGACCTGCAAGTGAAGCAAAACCATAGTTTCATTTTCATTTTCACACCCATTCTCTCTACTTCCAGTCACACCAACCTTCGATACGGAATCTCGTGAATAAATTACTCGGAGGTTAGTTTATAGCGGCAGCTTGGCTTGAACATACCTGATCATATATTTGATCTCTAACATATAGCCTTTGCATGTGAATGCATGACTGCCCACATTGATAGAATCCTCCGATCATCAGCCTTGAAATTGTTCCATCGAGATCAGGAACCAGATCTTCCACTATACAAGGTGCATTACCTCCAAGCTCCATCACAACCTGAACCGAGATATCATCAACACAAATGAGGAAACCTTCAGCGGTGGTTACAAAGTACATGCAGCATCTTCACTTCTGATTTTTCACTATTACACCAACTTCGAATTCTTAAGCAGCGAGCTAGGGGATCGGTCTAGCTGACCTTCTTCTTTCCTGCTCGAGCTTTCATGCCCCATCCGGCAGATCCTGAGCCCGTGAAGGTCAAAAGCTTAAATCGCTCGTCTGTGGTGAAGAGGTCTGCCTCTGTTCGTGAGACTGGAGTGATTGAAAAAGCTCCCTTCGGTAGCTCTTCGCACTGAGCCAAAATCTGTCCGAGTATCAAAGCGGATAGCGGAGTCCGGCTGCTTGGCTTTAGCACAAACGGGCAGCCTACTGCAATGGCTGGGGCAACTTTGTGGGCCACTAGATTGAGAGGAAAATTCCACGGACTGACCATGGAAACAGGGCCAATGGGAAACTTTCTGACGATTCCCTGTGAAATCACCACCAGATCCATTGTCAGCCTTTAAAATATAATACTAGCTGATTACAAGTGCAGAGGTGTTCAGAAACTAGTCAGAACGAGAATATGAGACTCTTGTTCATAAGAAGTAGCACTGGACAAACATTAAACTCGGTGGTTTCCACCATATAGTAAGAGAAGATCACCAAATGATACTAGAAATAATGAGTCTTCTGCAAGTCCATTTGCTCTTCTCTGCAATGAGACTGATATCATATCACAGGATTTGACTCTTCTGGATTTCGAAATTAGCTGATCAGTGAGGCATTCTGAAGGGCTGACGTACTTGGAGACCCTTGTTACGGGCAGAAATGTCCAAGGGCATATGCTCTCCATTAATGCGCGTTGCTTCCTCTGCAGCAACTTCAAAAGTATCGATCGACCGCTGCACTTCAGCTCTGGCGTCCTTGATGGCTTTTCCAGACTCCATAGTTATCACTTTTGCGATCTCCTCAGCTCTGTTGGTCAACTCCACAACAACCTGGAAACCGGTGGTTCAATCAGCTCAGATCTCTGAAATGATTCAGCACGCAGGACGACAAGATTCACGACATACTTTTGTTCTTTACAGTGTATCTTTCCCTACTCTGAAACATGCTGCAAGCCGAGCACTCTCTATTATTTTGAACTCCGATCATCCCTCTCAGAACCTAGCAAAATGAAAACTCTTTCTTTGACAAAGATAAAATCAGGTTCTTTCAGCTGATAATCTCATTAGCTCCAAGTGCCCCCACTTATTCAACTAGTACGTCCAGGAAATCTACTGAAAGTACCTTCTTGAGGACCGCCTTGCGTTGATAAGATGGCATGGCGGCCATGGCTGGGGCTGCGCCGACACAAGCCTGAATTGCTTCCTCTATATCCTCGGGAGTGGCCAGGGGCACTTTGGCTTCTGCTCAGAGCGCACATTGAACCGGATGTTAACATCTCACCACCGAAGCATGCATGCGTGCCTGTGCTATCAGATTTCACACCCAGAAGGCATACAGAAACAGCGAACGCGGAGGACTTTCGAGGCCACGCTTACCAACTTTGCCGGTGAACTTGTTTTCCACCTCGAGGTACTTCTCTCGGTCGCTATCCCGGGGGGCATTGGCGATGTACAGGTGGTACAACTGGACGTGCCCGTTCTCCATTTCGGAAGGACTTCTTTCGACCCCCATCTCCCGAACGATCTCACGGTTCAACGAGGTCTTGTAAACCTGCTCAAACTTGGCCGCGGAGCCGAAATCCCTGATTCCTGCTCTGACTCTCGCCAAGCACGGCGATGCCAACGACACCTTCTTCGCCTTCAGCTGAGCTCTTCCACCGAGTCCGAGTCCGGGTCCGAATCCGACACTTCTGAGAGGGGATGGAATTGCAGAGCAGGTCGGCAGAAGAGCATAAGTAGTAGGCTGTTGCTGCATCAAGAGCAGCGCTTTGCGCCCCTGAATTCGCATCATCTTGTCCTCGAGGGCTGCGAACTTTCGACAGAAGCACGAAGCCTTTGAGACCCGAAGCCGAGCAAATGAACGAGCGGGGCCATCTGCCAAATCCGCTCGCTGCCACGCTGCCCGGCATGCCAAGTGGCCGCCCGCCACGTGCCGCGCTGGCGCCCCAGACCTCCCCGCTGCACACGTTGCACTCCGCCCGTTGCGCACCGAGTGTGCAAGTCAGTCAGTCGGTCGTAAGTCAGCCGGTACGCAGTCGACGATCGATTGCATGCTCCTTCTTTCCTTCTTCAGCCGGTGGCGTGAGTGAGCTATGGACATGTCCGTTGACGATTGACATTCTTTGAGTGTGACATGAATGCTCTTTGCAATGGAGCAGGTCGTAGAAGCTCTCTGTGCATACGTCATGTTGTATCAGAATTTGGCGTAGAGTTATGATTGCTGCCGACAGTCGTTCTACAAGATGCGGATCTTGCAGATCGGACTGTTTGTCTCATCGTCTTTGGGAAAGGCTGGTTCAGTATGTGTGTACTGTACTGTACTCGAAGGCACGAGCCACCGAGTGAGTGAGTGAGGGAATGAGTCGGTCGAAACTCGATTTGCGGCTCTTGTGCAGCTGCTATTGGCACGTGTGCACCGTGCACCGTGGTTAAGAAGTCTAGAGGCAGTGTGGTTAAGAAATTTGCAACAAATGTAGGACAGCACAGGGCCTCGGAGCCCCACTGCTTGTGCCTCCCCCTTCAGAAAAGAGATGAATCAGTGAACCCTTCTGGTTTATGCGTTCCTGGTTTCCATTCGTTTCAGGACACATGCTCTTGCATGTCTTAGACGATGTTTTGTTAATCTGCTTGTTACTACGTTCCTGGTAATGGTTGCAAAGACTATAATATCCTAGACAGTGAATCAACTTCAGGGGTTGGCCAGCCCTGAATGAACACAAACGACCCCATGCTACTTTTACCATGAGGTCGAGATGTGGCCTCCGGACTTTCGTCTTCAAGATACTCTGGCCACCCCTATGTTGGTTCGGTTGCGTAGGGCTCAGAGGCGTGTTTACGAACTAGAGATTAGAAGTTGGTCGCAGATTTTGGACGGTGGGATAGATTGTTCGTACCTAGACTGCCCTTATGCAAGATTTCTTTTTCTTTTTCTCGAATTTTTTCCCCTTGTATATTGCTCTCTTCCTCAGGTTTGCTAAGAACCGGGAGGCATCTTTTCAACGCTTTGCAGACGCGAAATGGGTTCCATGCTCGTATGTGGTTAGAGAAGAACGCAAAATCTCAGATCCTTCCTGAAATTAAATTACCTTCTCATTACTAATGGAGAAGGTAGATTAACTTCAAGGAGTCAGGACAATCTCCAGCAGAACGCTGGAGATTGTCCTGACTACATGCAAAGACTCGTATTTTTTAAAACTACAGGCATGGCAGACCGTGACATCTTTTAACACAAACCAAGTATAAGGTCTGTCAATATTGGTTATGTTCACCTTCAATTACAACTAACTTGTTGCTACTCTTCCTCGCGTTTCATACAGAATTTGGTATCACTTGATGTCATAAGGGCAAACGCTTTGACTAGTAAGAATACAAATACCACAAGATACCACAAGTTTGGTACAAGGCAAGCAGATGAACTAAGGAACATACCACTCGTCACATGCCCATCAAATGAAGTGACTCATTCGGCATTTGAGTTCCTGGATATTAGAACAACTACGGCAATAAGGACTCAATGCAGATATCTCAAACTCACCTGCAAAGTTGTACTAATTCAAGGTACCAGGTACGGAAGGTGACAAAAGGCTATAGGACACATGAAGGTCGCATGATTTGAAGTTAAGTTGGATGAAAAATGAGCAATTTTTATTTTATTAAAAGAATGTATTTACACCTAAAACCCATTACCCATTACCCATCCCCCATCCATGACGACGGTCAAAACTGTGAGTACTTTCTTCGTCCTACTTCGCGGCCTTCAGAAGACTCCAAGGAGGAACCTGTCAACAAAAGACCCATAGACGTCAGATTTCAACACTTGTCAGACGTAGATAACTGCCCTCGAATCGTAAATCTTGTAAATAATGTTATAATATTACAAAAGCTCCCCTGCCTGTCCAACTCTAACTGGCTGAAAGCATAAACTTTCTAACCTCGCACAAAGCACCCAAATTCAGAAACGTTCAGGGATTTGCAACTAGTTTATAAATAAATCATACTTCAAGCGACAGTAGAGGTGAACTGACCTTTATATGATGAGGAAGGCACTTCAAATCGTAAGGCGTGTAAAGCCATGGTTCACTATCAGAAGCTACTAGATTCTCCAAGCGGCTAGTGTATACATCAGCATACCTCTGCACATTATATGCAAATGCTGATTCTTTTCCAGTATCGGTTAAAAAGCAGGATCCAAAATAGTTATTAAACTGAGCTCTCATCGCCACTCTTGAGTTCTCCCGCTCCTTCCGTAACGCTGCTAGTAGAAGCTGTTCTTCATTACCTTGTTGACAGGCTTCAGGTAATTTATGATATTTGCCCATTAGTTCCTGGACAACATTGTACTTCGCCTGGATTGTAATCAGAACAATGGCATTCGTCAGCAAGTAGAATTGAAGTTTACCATCCAGGCCAAGGCCTGCCACGCAAAAAAGAATATCGATGGGAGGGTAAGAAAGGAAGTATGTTCCAACCTCCACAAAAGCTTTTGTGCCCAAAGTCAATGGCAGATTTTCACTTATTTAAGATAGTCAGACATGTAAGTAAGTTAACCTACTTGCTGGAATCGATATTCGGGTTCATTTTGTGTCATGATCTCCCTCTGCACAAACGATAAAGGATTAACCAAACAAGGTCCCCCAAGGAATAAAAGTTCTTAGCTATTAATCCAAGCCAAACTTCTAAAATTAACTCGAACAGCGAGTTTCTTGCACAAGTCAAATATCGATCTGAACACCAGTAAGAGCATTTTACACGTAGTTTTTTGCAATCAGAAGCTACTCAGATTTGAGAACTGAAAGCTCTTAATCGCTCTATATTTCAGACTTAGTACAAACTTCAGATTCTCAACCAACAGCATAATACTCATTCGCAGAACAACTTGTACGTGTTATTCACGAACTTGGAAATCAATGTCCTCTGATTATCTCTCCACAAAAGGAATGACGTAATACAAACAAAATCATAACAATTGCGGAGTACCAAATACCTCCAACTCCCGAATTATGGCAACTGTTCGCCAACCAGCCTTAGCAGGCCCTCTTAAATCAGTATAGAGATGGTCACCACAATAAAGAACCTGCGGTTATCAAAAAGTAACCATACTTGATCAACAAATTTATAGCAATTTCTATTGTTCCATCTTCTAATTCAACTTATTCACCTGCCATGACTATATCAAGATAATAGAATCAAGTCATCATTTGAATGTAACAGGAGCTAGAAGCAAGGTTTGATCTAACGACGGATTGAAATAAAGCCGTGTCGAGCTGTAAGTTACACAAAAGCGAGGGTAGACCAGTCAAAGAAAAGGTGTACAAACTACCTAGACGTTTACACTGCTTGAGTATCAAATCGAGAAGGGGTCTTGCAATTGACTTACCTCTGATCCTCTCCACTTGGTGAGCTCCAAAAACTCTTTCAGACATCCATGGTAGTACACACTATGTTCTTTGAAGTAATTCACCTTCTTAAATGCCAGCATGTCCGTCCTAGTATTGTAGTGTCTGTGATATGCAAGAGTTAGCAACTCGTAGCACTGAGTTGATTCAAACATAGATTCTCTCATGAACAAAAAGACTTGATATGCGGATTTTTGTATTCCGACTGCTTTACCTAAATGGGCGCTCTGACGTATAGAAAGTTGGCTTGTCTGCAAGAGCCACCACCACATCGAAGAGCTCACGCCAAGATTCCCCACCCATTCCATCGTCCTGTAGGCAACGTCAATGTCGCATAAGAACGATCCAGCAATTCGAATATTTGAAGGCAAAAAAAAACAGATATAAGACCCTTCTGCTGAACTCTCCGAGAGTGGAAGGAAAGTACCTGGAATAAGAAACGCATGCCGCCATTCACAAAAGGAAAAGGAGAATTCGTCAAAATAAATAATTTCTTCCCTTTCGCTTTCAAGGTCTTCAACATTTGTACAACTGCATCCTGTGAACAATTACGACTGTGTCAAACGTGCGATTGGTCACAAAGCTTCTAAAAGAATCTCAAAACTCATACCAAACGTGCAGTTTCAAAACATGGTCATATTTGAAGACTAAAGTTACCAGACTTTGTCTTTCTATCTGAAAGCAAGCTACAAGAAGAAAGCGTTAAGTTACACATCTCTCCTATCCACTCACATTTTTTACAAGGTACTTCGCTGCGTTTGAAAGCACTTCTCGCCGCATAAGGCCACTCCGATGGACATAGTTTATTGAACGCTTCACATCGTCGTATACGTATGCAGAATCAAACTCCATATCTTGATCAACGAAGTGCTGGATGACATCTGAGATTAGACATGCCTGCCAACAAGAGTTGTCCCCAAGATTCATAATGTAAGAAAGTAAGTACATGCAAAACTATTGGCTAATCAGGGCTCAGAATAAAAGAAAGAGCAGTGGAGGTTGATAAACTTTCTGAAACGATGAGACAAAGAGCGAAACAACTCCACTTTCTTGCCATGTTCTCGAACTTCAAAAAAACTTCAAAATTGCAAGGCGCGACCTTACCTCTGATAGACAGAACAAGTCCATGAGAGCAACCAAATTTGGTATATCTGACACACTGATGTGCTTGCCGCCATATTGTTGCTCGATTTCTTCTCTACTAAGCTAAACAAAGACAAAAGTCAATATTATGGCCATATACGTAGTTTTATTGGACACATAAAATGTAGAACCCTCTTCCAACTATTCAAAAGAGAACCATCAACTGCGTAAGAAGTGAATATACCACAAGACTGAGCCAGCACTGTAAGCATTCCGTTAAGCAAATCTGACAGTGGTCGTATGATCCAGGTAGATACAGATGTTAAGAATAGGTCATCCTGAACTCAAGGTTCAGGGACCCGTTCAGAAGACTCCAGAGTCTTATTGGACAAAGTACACACAAAAGTACATGCCTGTACTTGCCTGACAATCATATACCCTCTTTGGACTAAACTAGATTACAAAACATAACGCAAACGACTTACTCGGCGACGTCCAAAGAAACAACCATGCGGCTCGACAGAGTGGAAAAAGTCCAGCTTCAGAAGATTGCCATGCTTTTTGTCATAATAAAGACCTCTAATAGGGAACTGCGGGTCGTACTTGAAGTTCAAACAACTCTCTGGATACCTGTACTGTTTGTCACATCCAAAACCAAGCGCAAGCTATGAGCTAGTTGAAGTGCTTCCTGCATGTCGGGATGAAGAGAATACGTATTCTCACAACTGGTGTCCATATATTAAGGAGCGAAAAAACCCTTTAGAATTATAACCTCACATTATCAAAGCCAAGTTACTGCGTAACAGATAACAGTCTACTGAGATTCATCATATCAAATATCGTAATAGATAGAGTTATTATTGGCCATTGTCCTGTTAGACCAGATCTCTTTCACTTGTTCACTGTACTCCAATAAATAAAACCATCGTTTGCTTTTGAAGAGTTACAGTCAATGTACTTGAAGCAATCAATCTATACAGAGAAGTGGATGGAGATTCCATCCTCTATTTACTGATTGTCACCTCGTATGCAAAATCCCTTTAGAAACCTTGACATTTGTTACGTTTTACCTCCTTCACGAGATGTTCCTTCGCAAGGTCGTATATCAGAGTTTGTAGAGCTCTAGTATAATGAGCCAAAGTGTAGTCATAATCAAACCCATAAACCTTGATCTGATCAAGGCGAAGATTATAGTTCGCATACACACCTGGAAACAGACTATTTATAAGTTTCAAAACACTGGAAGATCACTTGCAAGTCGAGGAAATAACACAAGCTCCACAATTTCAAGAGTTGCAGTAGTATACTACTCAGAATTTCTCAACAATAACCAACCTTGTTGTGAGTCTTTTTCATTGAAGAACAGCTTCAGGTACACGGTTTAAAATTAGAGTAATGCTAGAGGCTTACCATTTGGATTCATTTTGGGTAATTCCCGTATTGCCTCTGATATATTTGAGAAACCTCTGCAAGCAGCCTCGAACTCCGCTTTCAGCTGTGTACTATCCTTCAGAGTTCCCTCGTCTTCCCATTTTGGCCTGTCATTTTCTTCCGTTAACTCATCTGAAGAGTAGCCTCGGGATAGAAAGGCATTCAGAAACTTGGGACGCCAAGGCCTTTCCCAAACAACACCCACAGAACCAACTCTCTGTGAACTCCCTCGACAAGTAGGAAACACTGACGTGCAATTTGAAATACTTCTGACCATCTGCTGATGGCGATTGAAGTGATTTCGTGCCCACGGTGCCTGCTAATGATCGAGTCACAAATTTAGTACAGACCTTTCCGTTCATAGCTTCCTTCTTACATAAGAATATTCCATGTCACAAAAGTAAGCGAATAGAAGTCGGATACGTTTGCTTTTAAGTACAACAAAAGACTGATATAAATTCCGACACACGCGCTTTATCGAACAGAATATGGGCATGAGTGTGCTACGATCATCGTCATTATCTTCCTAAGATAACAAGTGGGTTTGATGTACACAGAATTATTAGGGAGATCATACACGCGATCAGAAAAACACGGAAGTCTTCACCAGTGCAGAAGAACTGGTGTACAAATATAATTCTATGAAGAGCGCAATGAATTACATGAATTCAGACCACAGTACATCCAGTACCAGAGTTTCAAAGAGTCCTACAAGTAGTGTAAGAACTTTTCAATTACGGAGGGACGAATTCGTTGGCGTGGACGGAAGCTCAGGGTCGATCGCAGATCGTGAAAACAAGGCATTCTAGCCAGGTACACCGGAGCCTGAGAATTAGAACCCTAACATGCGGAACAAAAAAATTACCTGACGAGCCTGAAACTGGAGGATCCCAGAAATGCCACGCTCAAGCATCTTGGAGGCAGAGTCCAGATGTTCTCTCTCCCCGGATTTCCAAGCTCGCCTGGCAGCAGCCCCCAGCGTCGACAGTGCTCTGTCCTGTCTCATCTTCTCAGTCGCTCAAAAACTCAGATCAAACTCACGGAAAATCCAGAAAACGTTCGAGAGGGGGCCGATCGCGAAAATGCAACCGGACCTGTTCCTCCTCCAATTCACAATTCAAAAAAGCGCAATTTTCCGCCACCTCCCCTGCGAGGAGGAGAACGAGGCACCTGGAGCCCGATCGACACTTTTTGTGTGATTTTAGCACGACAGGTTGTCGCGGTCGAGTCGAGGCGCATGTCGCCGACGGGCTCGTGCCCGATGACTGAAGGCGATCGCGTCTCTGCTCTCTGCGCTCTCGGACATTCTGTTCTGTTCTGTTCTGTTCGTGCAGCGTCAGAGCGCAGAGCGCAGAGAGAAACTCGTCCGTCTCCGGTCCGCTCTCACATTTCGCGCAATGGATGGCCAGCTGCTCCGCCACATCCGCGCCCAAGGACTGCCCGTTCCCGGTCCAGGCTCTGCCTTGGATTGAAAACAAGAGTACAGAATAGTAGTTCGTGAAAACCATGCACATATCAGTAAAATGCTGTATACCTATTCCTTTATTTTACAGTTCGCAATTTCTTTCGGAAAATTAAATACAATTTTGATAGTATGTTTCTCTTTCTGATTTTATTGCTTATGATTTTATGAAATAATTTCGAAAAAAATTGAAATTTTTATGTTATTCAAAATGAAATAAAAATTATAAATAAGTTGTCTGGAATGTTCACATCGACATGTTTTTAAGTTCTTATTTTCTGATCATGCCCAAAGATGTTAAGCAATTGCATCGGTTTTGCAACAGATTTGAAATCATCAACATGGACATAATATTTATATGCAAATCTACTATCTCGTAAATCAAACAAGTATAATAGTGATATAACTATGTGATCTTCTAAATTTGAATCAATACATATTTTTTATACTTGAAAAAAAAAATTTTAATAATTTGATAGAATTTTTTAATTATTTGAAATTAAAATTTTGATATTACAGATCCTCAAAAATAATCAGTCATCGAAATTTTTTTCTTACAATTATATCAGAAAACATCTGGATATTCTGATATCTAACAAATTTGGAAAAAAAAACTCAATTTTCTTTTTCTTGGAAAATAGGATTTGAAATTATATATTGTGATTTAATTTTTATTAATAGTCATGTCATTTAAATTTTATTAATATATTTCAATTTTACAACGACTATATACATGAAAACGAAAAATATTTCTGTATAATTAAAATTTCTAGTGCAGTGAACAAAATGTCAGTCAACATATCAATGAGGAGGCTTCATTAAATATTTTAAATCATATTAAAATATTATATTAGTTAAGCTCATCCTGATGGTATCAATTATTCTATCAATTATTATTTTGTTTTTTTTTCAAGGTTAAAAAAAATTATACAGTCATTTTAATTTTATTTTTTTAATTTAGATTTTTTTACATTCATGAAATTTTCAAAAAATTTAATTTTCAAAGGTCAGATTCACACTCTTAAATTTTATAATTTTATATCTTAAATTAATATATATTTATAAATTTAAGCAATTAATCTCCATTCATCATGACAAAAAACCTCAATAATATGATTTATCATCACTAGATTTTAAAAGGTGAGTTATAACATAAGCTTAGTGTTAAAAAAATGGATTTTAGTTTAAAAAATTAGATTTATTTATTAATATTTTTTAAAATTCATAAATATATATGTAAAAACGAAATTTAATTCTATTTATCATTTAAAAAATTTCACTAATTCAAAAACTAAAAATTGCACTCATTTTTCTGGTTTAACAACATGTTTCATCATATATGGAAGAACTAATGATAAAAATGAGGTTGTACAAGTGGCAAATCTAACTATAATGTATGTAACTATGAATTTATATGAAAAATGGGTATATATTATGATTTATAATTGAAAGTTAAAATCGTCAATTTTGTTTTAAAGTTACAAATTTTGACTATTGTTAGTATTAATTCAGGTCTAAATTTAACTTTTATAACTGAACTCCAGTTAAGTTCAGTTGACAGTTCTAATAAATGAGAGATGTCAAAAGCTCTACTAGAACATTTTTAAGTTTATCGTAGTGAATACTTCTGATTTCCCTGAATGTACTCCGGAGTGACAATCACTCCGGGCTACAACCACGTAGGCTTCTTTGTATGCGTGTGAGCATTTACTTATGCTGTTTTGTATCTGCGTTTTTGTGTTAATATAGTTTTTGGTGAAAAAACTTGCAACAACTACTGATTCTGTATTGCGTACATTCAATACATAACATATTGCTATCAAAGTGTGTATACTAGATATTAAAAAAGTGATATACTATTTTGAATCACAGTTATAATTTTATCAGTAGTAAAGACTATACATATCACAGAAAAGTATTGAAATTTTTAGAATTTTTTTAAAAAATAAATTCATTTATTTTTTCCATTTACGGAAAAATACTATTATATTATTTAATTAAGAGATAAAAATTAAAGAAAAATTTATAAAATTATTGTTAATAATTTTGAAAACATTTTTTATTTTTATGTATTTCTAAAATTTAAATTTTTTGAACATTTAAAAAAATTTTACTACAATATCATATTTTAAAATTTTTACTTTAAGTTTTATAAGTTTTAAAAATACATAATTGAGATAGAATTCTAATTTATTTACTATTTTATTATATTATAAATACTTCTTGATAAAAAAACATAATGTAATGATCATGTTGATTTAAAAAGTTTACTTTCAACAATGTGCTTCTAATGGTTAAAAAAAAATTGTTGATTTAAATAAGCAATGGCTCAATTAATTCACTTCAAAATTTTTTCAGAAATTTTCAACAAATTATTTTATAAATAAATATATATATATATATAATCAGAATCCAAAATTTATCATAATCAAGATAAATTACATATAGTTTTATTATTCTTAAAAAGTAAGATGAAAACATATAATATATAACGCGAATGCTACATTAATATATTTTTTAACACTTGTACAAAACATGTCTAGAATTTAGTTCGGTGGCTACAATAGCTAAGTGTGTTTGGCAAATCTTTTGAGTTTTTCAATATTTCAATTTTTTTATCAACAATTTCATGTTTGATCTTAGATGATATTTACTTGGTTGATACTTATGTTAATTGCCTCATTTATTTTTGTTAGTAATTTTATTGTCTATGACAATAAAAATTTGTATCATATCATTTAAACTTTTTTTTGTAAGATTATCATTTAAACATTTATTTTGTGATGAGAAGGTAGTGTTTTTTTATTCTTTGATTTCAATAAATACCAGATCAAACATTCTAAATGGTTGTAATTAAACTCTCAAATATTATAGAGTTTATCACTAATGTAGAGAAGACCTAAGAATTATTTTGACACATCTTATTATATATCTTATTAATCTTTTCACAAATATATTATACATAAGCACCACATAAATTCAAACAAACTCTACTTAATCACTCAGGTACACATCAAAGCTCAAAAGAAGCAAGAGAAACCTTCCTCTTCCTTCATCCAAGTTTTGCTCGAGCAAAGAACCACATTAGTTGCACTTTCTACTCTTCAACATACACATTAAACTAATTGGGGTTCCGTATCAAAGTATATGGACAAAGCCATATTTTGTGGAGCTAACGGCCGTAACGACACTCCGAGTGAATATCACCTCCATTACGATGACAATCACATTGATCTATTTTCTCTTGAATGCGCACACTTATCATACAAAAATCATAATTACATTGACATGTAAGTCTTTCTTTGGCTATAGAGATGTATGGAGACTCGACGCAAGATCAAGACTTATCATGAGAGTAAATAGTTGCACTCTTTCTCTTTTGGCTTGTCGGGAAGATTTCCCTTCGACTTTGTGGCATCTGCTTTGTTTTCTCCTCATAGTTTGCCATAGTTCTTCTACTCGAGTGCCTCCCCATCGTTTTGACCAACTGCCATATATGAAAAAAAATACCTTGTTATGTCTTATCATGAGATTACAATGCTTTGACATACGCATTTTTTAATAAATATCTTAATCAAGCCTCATTTTAGACTAAACAAGATGTCCCCCACGAAGTGCTAAGGATCACACTGGAGGATGCAAATCTAATCTGAACTCAAAATTGTAAGAGTGGAGGATGGCAGATATGTGCTACGAAGGATACCTCAGTGCAACATCATGCAGTCTGAAACTATTGAAGGAATATAACGTGAGGATTTGAGTAATTCTCAATGCATGTGACTGGCAGTGGAGTCGAGTGTGGTGTGCAGAACAGCAGGGCATCCAGCTACATCTAGGAAGTTCAGACTGACGAGCAGGAATCAACTTTGTCCTCTACTAGTATTTCGAGATGGGACACCAGAAAGCAAGCAGACTTGATGTCATTCGAAAAAGTGTGACGAGCCTGAGACGTCTACGCAAGAAGGCAGATTGTGAATGAGTGGGCATCGACTATCGACTTAGGGTTCATGTTATAAAGCTTGACTCGATGCCCTCAGGTTTGGACTCAGAAAGCTGCTTTGTCCTGCATGGCTTCCACAGAGTTTCCAAAGGGAAGAGACAGCAGATCATACTCAATTCACGTCACTCAGAAAATATTAAAGATTCACCCGTTCTTTCTTTATCGATGCTTATTTTGAGATGATCTAATGTTTGCCTACAGTCCACTACATGTTGGAGTTGTAGTGAAACAAACCGAGGATGGGCCCCACTCAATAATGTGGTTCTTGCACGGGCCACCAACCCAACTCACGACATTCCAGTGTACAGGAGATTCCAAAAATCCCACTACCTGCGTGGAGATCTTGGAGCATGGATATAACTCATAGAAAGAAACTCGTCATCGGTTACATTCTGGTGAAAATTTCGTTACTGTTGAAACGCCACCGATAGGCAAGAGCACGAGATAGGATTGACCTCAGGTTTCAGAATCACTTCCACAGTCTCCAAACAGCAATTCTCAGAATGTGCATATCAGAGCCCAACATTGGGTGCCCATGCCCATGGGTTTAGGGTGGGTTTTGGGTGACATTATTTTGCCATGGGTGGGCACAAGTAATGCTAAGGGGAGTGTTTGTCAAGATCCCACCAAGAATCTGCGCAATTTGAGTAGCATGGGTGGACAAAGGTATGGGTGGGCATAGGTCGCTGGTGATGGTTAGGTCTGGGTGCATATTTGAAGTGAAATGTTGGCCTCTGGTGCATATAGAAAATAAGTGGTTCAGTTGAGGGAGACTACGTGAACGCGGCACACATAAAACAATATATCGAAACTTTAAATTTCTATAGAAAATTATTAACATCACTTAACATGAAAAAATAATTCAATCGATCAAATTACGTGAAATTGTGTAATATTTTAATGAACTACTAAAAATCCACTACATACGTACGATCACAAAAATGAAAATATGTAGTTTACTTGGATCACTAAGGGGGGTTTAGTCACTTGATTTGAAACATTACGTATGTCCTGGAAAACTACAATTCCATGAAAAACTTAATTCTCTGTGGGACACGCTGGACAGCTAAAACTAAACTTGCAGTTGATGTTGAATGCCATAGCTTGAAGTTGACGTAAGTAGCTCCGAGGAACCGAGATGCAGCGAAAGTAGACTGATCAATAGTGGGGTACAGAATGCCAAGGGCGTTGAGGTTGTCCACCAGTAGAATTTAATCGAGACAGAAACAATGCTTTGACTTTTTGGCTTCTGATGTGGAGTAAAAGTTTTTCAATTTATCGGTCGCTGGGAGATGACTCGCCATAGTTTCGTGCTTGTCATCGACGCAGCCGAGCTCACAACATTTCAGTCGAGGAGCGAGATTCCTTGTCTTCATTGGCCTGATGATTCTCGGGAAACAGTAAGAAACTTTTGGACTAATATAAACTGCTCGTCGATCCAAAAGGAGGCACCTTCTGGCCCAGAGAGGGAGAAAAGTCAATAATTATGAGCATCGCCCTTTTTCTTTTGCATGAGGGATGGCCATGAGAACAGGCATGCCGAGGACGCCAATGTACGGGGCGAAATTTTATGCCTCTTTCTGCGGCCCCATTCATGAAGCTTTCTTTGCTTTTGCTCCTAAAAAGACGAACTAGACTATCGAGCATGTCGAGCATCGTCAAAGCTCTGATTCGACGTGGACCCAAGTGTTGCTAACCTCCCTGCTCCGTGTGCAACTTGTTGGAAAATGCACAAGTCTGCAAATTCAGCAGCCAGCGGTTCTCAAGGTGAAAATGTGCATCGTTCAGTGAAGACGTTTCAAGATCAATTGATAATCAATTGATCTTGAAAACCAAGCAGCTTGCGAGATCAATTTATTTTTCTCATCAATAAAAGGTTCGAAATTAAATTATTTTCCTAATTAAATAGGAGACCATATATTTAGTTGTTTTTGTATCTGTCTAACACAATTAGCTAAATCTACAACTCCCATAGGAGTTGTAGAAATATGAGGCAATCCAAATTCTTGTTCTAAATATAAAGCTGTTATTAATCCTACTTCACGATAAGGTACTAAGTTAACCAAGCTTTGGGCACTTCATGCAGATTTTCCACAAAACCCCCTTCAGGAATTTGCAGATACCCTCGGGAATCATGGTTCCTTCCAATTTTGGTCTGTACTTAGAAATTTTTTATAGAGATTTTTCCATCCGGGAGCTCGAATTCTCCCGCTAACTTGAACGATGTCAACGTCGTTGACAACTTTTCTTTACCTCCAAATTGGCACCGGTTAGTCAAACAGAGAGGAGACGCGGCAGAGAGTTGGGCACTCGAATTATTGTCGATCTGAAGGAACTCTGATCGAATCTGTCGAAGAAATTTGCGACAGGCGAGCATAAAGGGGGCCCGGGTGGGTCAGTTGGAAATCTGACGCGAGAAACCGTCTTAGAATCCGCTACCATTGCATCGAGCTCACGACGTTTTCATGAGTTCATGTGGACGAGTTTGGCAGCCGCCAATTTACCAGATCCGGGAAGCTGCTTATCTAAAATGGCGGAGATCCTGCCGCGCGAGCTGGTCGGCTGCCGGATGGCCGGAGAAGACAGCGGGGACGGTCATTACGTCACTTCTTATGCGGCCCCACCACGAGGGAGCACGCCCTCACTGACTGACTGACGGCCATGGCTGCTGCTGCTGCTGCTGCTGGAGCTGGGCGCTAAAGCTTGGAGGAGTGAGTGGGGAAGGGTGGCGAGAGTGGAGGGACACGAACGAGGAAAAGCAACAAGCGCTTGGGCATCGAGGAGGAAAGATCGTTGATCGAATGGTGGTTGGCTCGTTTGCCTCGCAGGCCGACCTCGACCTCGAACGAACCCGGCCACCACCACCAGCTCCAGCTCCACCACGAGCAATCAGCTGCAGCTGCTGCAGCAGCAGGGCCCAGCCCCGAGCCGTCTGTGGGACCGAGCTGATCACGCGGCACTCGCTGGCTCTGCTGGTGGTATTCAGGCACCACTGAGCTCTCATCCAACGAGGAGGAGGAGGAGGGCGAGCAGCAGCAGCAGCAGCCCAGCAAGGTGAGCGAGTCGTCCCGTCCTGCATCTGGTTTCTGAAGTGAGGCTGTCAGTCCAAACATTCGCCTTTCCTCGAGGTCCTCTCGTTCAGACATCGATCGTTCTGTCTGCTCTCGTCTCGTAACGCATTCTCGCGTCGCTGCCTGAGGCTTGCACGGAGCCGAGGCTCGCGCAAGAGGTATGCCCACTCGCGTTTCGTAGTCTGAGCCTAGGTCGTGACGCTGGCGTTTTGTAAGCTGCCGCCCTGCCCTGCCCTCCCCCATGGCGTCCGCGCCGTGGGCGAGTGCTCGTCAGAAGAGTTCGTGTCATCAGGAGGAATAAAATCCATCCGTCTCGACGAATGTGACTCGATTGGACCAGGATTCTTGCGGTTTAGATCATGCATAGTGTACATGGTGCATGTCGCACGGGGCTCTACCATCAGATGGTGGGACTGGCTCGCCGTGCAGTGACTGGAGCTCGGTCAGTCGCAGGTCTTAAAACGATTGCAAGGTGATAGGAAGGTGTGAGCATCGGGGATGACATTACCATCACGCGTGACTGATTCTTGTGTCGTGTACTGTGTCGGACAATGCAGAAGAAGTCGATCAGAAAAGGAGTCGAATTGGAGCGACCATGGCGTCCGAGATCGCAGCCGCGACATGGCTGACAGTGCTGATGGCACTGGTGGCATTTCTGAGCGCCGAGGGCCGCAACCTTCTGGCGGAAGACACGCCCGCCACCAAGACTAAGAACAAAACCGTCGAAGAAATCCTCACGTACGAGACCTTCAATGGCATCTTCCCCCACAGGAACGACCCGCTCTCCAAAGCGCAGGGCTTTTACACGTACGAGTCTTTCATCCAGGCGGCGGGCATGTTCAAGGACTTCGCCACCGTGGGCGGCGAGCAAATGCAGAGGCGCGAGCTCGCTGCGTTTTTGGCCCACGTCGCTCGCGGAACCACATGTAAAATCCTCTTCTGCTCACTGTGGCTCCCGAAACCTGGCAATGTCGCATGAGATTGAGCC
Organism: Marchantia polymorpha subsp. ruderalis; assembly: GCA_037833965.1. NCBI lineage: Eukaryota > Viridiplantae > Streptophyta > Marchantiopsida > Marchantiales > Marchantiaceae > Marchantia > Marchantia polymorpha. Next base: position 6,461,806 of record AP031357.1, read on the forward strand.
CGATAAGATGACCTAGGCTCGAGGTTTGCGTCGTCCATCTTTTTTGGTTCTCCTTCCGACGAAAGCTGTCGTAAACTCGTCGATGTCGTCATGCCATTGCAGGTGGTTTCTCCAAAGCCACAGACGGTCCTTACGCCTGGGGTCTGTGCTACTACCAAGAGCTCTCCCCATCCAGCCTCTACTGCAAGGACGACTTCAACTATCCCTGCGTGGCCGGAGTGAGTTATCACGGTCGTGGAGCCTTCCCCATCTACTGGTAAGCGTCAATCAGTCATCTCATCTCTCAGATGTGATTTCTCGCAAGCTGCGCATGTTTCTCAACTCATTGTTCCACCGAGAACCTGGGGAATGTGTGCGTGCGTCTGTGATTGTGATTAGGCTGATGATAGGCTTGTGCATTCCATGGGGGCGGGCACTCGGTCTGAGTGGGTGGCCATCGAGGAAATGTGTAGATACTTGGACGTCTTTTGGGGCCGTCTCGATTCTGAGCTTGGTCTGTTGCAGGAACTACAACTACGGGCCCGTAGGCAAGGCTCTCGACATCGACCTTCTGAACCGTCCCGACATGATCTCGAGCAACTCCACTTTGGCCTTCGCATCTGCGATGTGGTACTGGATGACTCCCCAGAAGCCCAACCCTTCCCCTCACTCGGTCATGGTCGGCGAATGGGAGCCCACCGACGACGACAAGCTCGGATACATTTTACCTGGATTCGGAGCGACCACCAACATTCTGAACGGACAGATCGAATGCGGCCACGGTGAGGACTGGCGTGGACAGGAGAGAATTAGCTTCTACCAAACCTTCGCTGCGTACTTGGGCGTCGAAGATGTGGGTGAGAACCTCGACTGCGGGCTGCAGAAAATGATGCCCTCAGGATACACCGTCATGTAGAGGATTCGGCCCTGGCGGCGGTAATGTCGTGGGAAATCGGGGGGCTCTGAAGGGAATTCTGGTGCATGATCATCACTGCGTCTGTACGTGTGGCTGGCTGGTCGACCTTCAAAGCCCGATGGACGAATGCTCGGAACGAAGGAAAGAAGTAAGGATCGAAGAACACATGAGTGTAAAATCAGATAGATATAAACACACTGTCTTGTATAGATAAGGTTGTGAGAAGGCGCTCGGATCTCGGAGGGCGTAGCTGTCGGTGGCCTGTGATTCTGAACTGATTCGGCGTCTTCTCGAGTCAAGCACCGTGCGAGTATGGAGGATGGAAGGGTACCTGTCCCTACCGAGTCTCATCTACGATTTGTACCTAATTTTCTTGTGAAAAGATTTGTAAGCTAAAGCAACCATCTGCTATGCCAGTGCTGCAATAAGTCTCTCTCCCGGTGGATGCCCATCATTGTAGGAAGGAAAGGCCATCTTTGTCACCGGATGTTCACTGACAGTGCGATAGCTCTGCCGCCCAAGCGTCGGTGATCTGTTGCCTGAACGTCCCATCGTCAGATGTGGAAGTTTCTAGGTCGTACTCTCGCGTATTCCATACACTTCTATGTAAAGCTGATCTCATGCATTATAATCAATTTAAGCGACTTGTATTTTACTCAGCAATGTGAGAGCTGTTGCCTGAGCTAATCTCTCAACCAGATATCCACCCTTCCACCGCGTTCATCGTTTGGGCAAACGATCGAACGGAGGCTACCATGAATGGAAGCAGCAACGTCGGCTAGTGCTCGACTCGAGAGTCAAGTCTCGACGTTCGAGCTGATTCGCACTAGACAGGTGTCTAGTGAAACAAATCGGCTGCTTTTTCCAGAGAGAGCCTGAAAGCAGATCGGAGCCCGTCTAAATGTGATCGGAATCGTGCACCGTGTTGTTGTCCAGACTGTAGCCAGCTGTCAGGGGCGGCTGGATTGTGAAATGTGATTAATGCACGGAGGGGACCCTTTAAAGCACTGCCTTCTTTCCTCTCTCTCAATAATGCTCCGTCTGAAAGGTCTGCTAGAATCTCCAAAGAATCTCTTCGAATATCTGCAGGTCGCCTCTTCCCGCCGTACATTTAATTTACGAATTAGGTCCCTAGTGGCTCCCGAATCACCTCTCTCTGGCAGCAGTGACATGGAGTTAGTGGAGAACAACTTGGAAAGTTCACTCGGCTGACTCCTAATAGATATATCTGCTCGACATATACATAAGCTAAGTGTGAGAGAGGCCCATCACGGAGGAACAGATCTGTGTCGGTTTTAATATAGATCATTGCATATTTCGCTGAGGGTGCTTGTTACCTTGTCTTTTCTATTGGGTATGATCAAGACAATCAAAGAGGTTAAAGACAGTGCCGCGTCGTTGACTGCAGATTTCTCAATATAGAATGGATGGGAAGACCCTAACAAATCGCAGATGAATCCAAACGTGTTAAGTCGGGCTAGGCCTCCATCAACAGCGCGGTTTACTTTCTCATTACCTTGAATCTAACTTATACGGAAAATAATTTCAAACGTGAATAGTTCTGAGGAGAAAGTCTCATCACTACATATTTTGTGGATGAATGTTTAAATACCCAGAGAATGAATTCAACATTCATCGGAATACTTCGTGGCAGCCGAGTAACAATGTTTGACATGTTACGGTGGTGATATATGGGTTTCATAGAAGGTGAAGTCGATATACTGTCGGAGCTGATCTTGTTGTCCGTTGGTTTCGTCCGTTTAAAACTTGATGGGCATTTAAAACTTTAGATCCCTCTAAATTAAGGTATTCCCCGGACTACAATCGCATTTGTTCTATTCACGCAGAGGTCTTTCATTTGTCGGAGCATGAGAAATAGACAAAGTTACTGTTAAGGAATTTAATTTATGATTAAAATGTTGATTAATGTAGGTTAGAACTTGAGATTTTATACCATGTTTTACCAACATATATACTTTTTGAACCGAGTAATGTCACAAAATACCTTAGTAGAGATGCAATTTTTTTCAGATAGAGTAAATCCATTCCATTGGGTATGACATTTGATTTTTTTTAGATATTCGATTTCATATATATACATAATCTTGCTTGATCCTGTAAAGTTCATATATATATATATATATCTATCTATCACTGAGTGGTAATTCATTTGATTGATGCTACTTGATGTTGAATTTTTTTATATTTTACATATTATAAATTCAAAATCCTTATATATATATATATATATATATATATATATATATACACATACATACATATGAAGTATTGAAACTCCCTTCTACTTTTTATTTCCCTCTGACATCCACGATATCTTCCACGTTGGTGTTTAGTATGGGTTAGGCAAGTATTCACTTGATACATGTAATTGAACACTTGTTTGACTTACATAAGCAGTGACGGGAGTCCGGAAAGTCATTCTTAAATTAAAGATAAACTCAGAGAAATTACATTTTGTGATTCTAAAAGCATTTACTTGTAACCATTACAGGTTTTATTTTCCAAAGAGATATATCAAGTTTTCTCCTTTGTGCTCGCTGCAAAATATGTTATAGCTCTGAATCACTAGAGTACGTTCTGATCCTGAGTACCTAGTAGTATTGTCAGCCATCCAAATTCACTACTATCAAGTGTGCATAGGTAAAGGTTTGACGATTGAGACTTACAAGATTTTGGATTCTCGGTCGATTGATAAATGTGTTGCAACCTGTGAATGGCTGATCGAGAATCGTCTCAAAAAATGACATGCTCAATGCAAGTTGATTTCATGAAGATGCAGACTAGATTTGGTAGAGACCCAGCAAGACAATAAAGATAGAGTTTGTCATGATGAGCCACACGAGAAATCTATCCATGGGTCTCATCTCATGTGACCCATGGGGATAAATATAAAGAGGATAAAGTTCATCAGAAAATTAAGTATATATATATATACATAAGAAGCAAATGATCGGGCGGGAAAAACAACACTGAATGCCACAAGTAAATAATAGTCTAGAAAGTCTAGTTACAAGAAAGTCTAGAATGTGGAGCTTGAGATAAAAAAATCCTCCAAGTGTGTTATAAGTACCGGAGTGTGTTAAAAATTGATTTAAGGTAGAATCGGACATATTGAACTGGACTTAAATCAAGAGGGATCGAATTTACTTATATATCATAATACACCTCACTATTTAACCATATGCAATTTATGTAGTATATTGTGACATTAATCTGCACTATGATTGATATTGAATGGCTATTAAGGTAGAATGTTTGAGTAGAAACTAAACATTATGCAGAAATAGTTAACATTGCAAGTGCTGATTCTGTATTTGCATGTGTGATAAAAAAATCTTTACACAAAAATTACACTGTTTGTCACTAAAACAAGTTGTCTTTTCTAATACTTGATTGGTTTATGTTAATTAGAAAAAAACTAGCTAGATTTAACAATATTTGAGTTAGATTTTACCATAATATACCAAGAAAGCTTTGTGTTATATTAATTCTTGATCAACCATTTGTAGTTTAAACAATTCTGGATATTGTTACTTGACCTTTTTGCAGTTTTACTTTTCGACCTTAAGTTTCTCATTATTTGTATATTATACGAATATATATCAATTAGAAGTTGATAAGCGTTTAAAAATTTTCAGTGAAGAATAATGATAATGATGGGAATCATTGAATGAAAATTATAAATGAATGTTAATGTAATAGTAGTAACATGTTAACCTTGTTAGTAGTTAACTCAATTTTATTTAAGCCTAGGTCAGTTTACCTTTAGTTGAATTTTAGATTACGAGAGTCAGCAAGAACTATTAATGACATTTTTAGGTTTTTATTAACAAATTTTTTTGTGTTTTTGTGGACGTAGCACGGAATGGAAAACAGCTGATTTCAGTGATTGCGTTTTGGTTTGTGGTCTCATGGGTTATAGTTTTTATTCTCGTTATCCACCCTAACATACCTATCATTGTGCTTATTGTGAGGAGTTATATTTTCAACTCTAAAATAAATTTTTTTTTCTGGTGATGTCAAATCTGTGGGGTATAAGAGAGTTGTAGAGCATCGTCACACACACGAATTGTTCAACTTTTATATCAACAAATCTCGGCATTTTAATGTCATTTATTGACTCCTAGAATCATTGTGACTTAAAAACACAATTTTTTGCTCTTGCTCCAAATAAGTTGGAAAGATTTAGTTCATAAATTCTTGTAGAATAGAACAAAATAGGCAAAGAAGCCTTTCAAGAAGCGTATTAGAATGCTTCAAAATGATGCAAATCAGTTTCTTTTCCCTTAAAATGAAGTCCTTGGATTGGTGTAAACGCCATGAGTGTTCGTCAATTAGGTTTATACATTGGATGCCTACTTCTTTGCAGCGGTTTTGAAGCATGTGTTCAATAAACATCCACATCTTTTTCGACGCTTCCCATGAAAGGTACGAGGGGATGAAACTTCGTGGCCGAGGCACTGGGACCAGGTTGCGAATACGAGCTCAATGCAGTGCACGGGGATCAAGCCAGCGCCGTATCTGCGTAAAAAAAAGAGGCAAGAAAAAAAGAAAAAAAGAAAAAAAGAACAAAAAAGAGAGAAGGCTCAGAGTTCCCAAATGTCTCTAAATGGTGGCAGACGCGTAAATTAAAACAACTCGAGAATCCCACAGAGGGAGTGCAATACTCGACTCCCTGCCGTCCGTGGATTCCAATGCAAGCACGGGTTTGCGAGGGAGCTCTTCAACACGTCAGAGCACTTCGAACTCGAGAAGTCTGACCTGGCTCGACGGCCGACGCGGACGTGGACACCCGCAGTCGTCCAGGTTCACCGCTCCGCGCAATGAAAGTCTGCCAGCCCACGCCGCGGGAACCGATCGACACTTCGAGAGAATATTCCGGATCGCGGCTGCGCGACCGTCGGATCGGATCGGCTCCAGAGCTTGCGCCGTGCGTTGCAGTCTCTAGGAGCCCCCACCACTACCTCTACCTACCTACGCTAACGGCTACACTGGTGCTGCCGACGGGAGTTATGGCGCGTTGTCCTTCCGACTTATGACCGCGAGAGTGCATCGAACAGCGATGCGCAGAAAGACGAGCAAAACATCGACACGCACTTCTTCACTTTCTTGGTGACAGAACAAAAAGAGACCTGTGCGGTCGGTCCGTGCCGCGTCTGATTTGGGTTGGTGTGTCACGGCGAGGGTAAGAGGCAGTTGCTGGATGATTGTGTGGGAAGAGAAATGCAGCTCGAGGTGAAATCACAGCCAGCGAGAAACAACACAAAGTGTTGAAGCAGAAGAAAAGCCTCACGCGAATATACGAGTATACTTCCATATCTGTACAGTACAAAGATATAGTCAAGTGCCGAACCCAATTTGTAACTAGGGGCTATCTGTCCGATGCTCCAGCCTGCGACTGGGACTCATCAAGATGACTGGAAAGCTGAATGACATTTAACCGAGTCGTAGGCGATAGATAGAAGGACCATCCATCGTAGGAAGATAGATAGAAGTTGACATGATCGAACATATCTCACATAAGCCAAGCCACCAAAGCAAAAACGAAATTCCAACTCTCGGTAACAAGACTATGGTCGAGCACCCTCCACTGCAGCCTTCACTCTGATTCTGACGAGGGATGCAGTCTCTCTAGCAGTGAGTCATTTTCTCTGCGTCTCTTTCAGTGGTTTCCACACAGGTGAGCAGAGTCTGCACAACCGGAAGCGTTCTGGTTTTCTGTTCGGGCGTGTTTTTGATTCTAGTTACATGAGCTCTGCAGCATGGACACTGGCCATGCTTTGAAAGCCAAGGAGTCAAGCACTGAGGGTGGAATGCGTGGCTGCATAAGAGGACTATGGTCGTTTCTCCAGCCAGCAGCCCCTCCAAGCACACTGGGCACTCATCGCCGACCTTGCCACATACTACTGCTTCCCTAGGCAAGGCGTTGATCACAGTCGTGGTCAGGCCTGCAACTTGCTCTTGCACTTGTCCTTGCCCTTGCCTTTGCCTTTGCCTTTGCCTTTGTGACGAAGTCGTTGTAGATGAGCGATTTGTACTGCGGAAGTCCAGTAGGTTCAAACACTGCTTTACTGACAAAGCACATGTTGCCAGCCAATCGATCAGTCTGGAATTTCTGCTACTCTCGTCACGCCAAAAATTGCCTTCCAAGTGTATCAAACGTGCGGTGTGCGAGGATTGGGGCTGGTGCTGATGCTGATGGCCTCTTGCAGCCAAATTACGCCCGCTGCTGCTGCTGCTGCTGAGGCCGATGCTTTGCGTTGGCGGAGCAACTGGCTGCAGGCGCTCGTCCAGTCGATTTCTTGCCTCCATCGCAAGGTCGCCAGGGCCAGTGGGATGGTGTCTCCGCCGGAATGATGTTGATCTTGCTCCTGACCGATGCTCCTCTCTCGATCGATGGATGTCGGTAATGCTGTCTGCGATATTTGAACTGTTTGAGCTCACGACGATCGATCCAGATGAACTGTCTGCCGAAGTGTCTTGAGGTCGGAGATGATACTGGGAATTGGCGAGTCTAAGGTGATGCGGGTGATAATGATGGTGAGCTCCAGCCACAGCCAAACGCGATCTGTGCGTCTCGGAGCGGCGCACTCCTCCCTCGTAAGCACCATCTCGCCCTTGTCCAGCTCGAACTCGGCGCCTTCTCGCCACCTCCACACCAGGTAACATCGTCCTTGCGGCCCAACAGACTGAGAGACGTGATTTCTGAGCTGCTCAATTACGAGGCTCAGTTTGCTCCCTGCTCTAGAGAGCTTCGGAATGACAGTCTCACGGACGACTGCCAAGAATCACAAGACAGGAACCGAAAGCACGACGAACTGTCTTCTAACACAACGTTGAGCGAAGAGAGTTAATCACCATGACAATCTCTCTTACTTCAGATTTTTCCGAGCCTGACTACTGAAGTTATACACATAACAGAACTCTAAACGTCAAAGCGTTTTTGTAATCTGCACTTGCACTCTGATCCAGTTTGTAGCTGGTGATCTCACTCTGGATTCCAAAGCTCCCACTGGAAATTTTTTCTGCCTTTAATGGCAGGATTGGGCTGCACCCTGATGCACACAAAGGTGAGGACGGCTACCACAAGCATTGAGGCGATTCTCGCTATGTGAAGTGCGCGCAGGCAAGGTACGGGACATGTAGTTAAGGACATCGCCATCAAGGTCTTCGTGTTCAGGGAGCGGATCCGACCAGAGCCATCATGATTATGGTGTTTGAATCCAGTCATTTTCATCCCATACTGTGTGGAATCGAACTTTAATTCGCTCTCTGTAAAGTGAGACACTGAGACAGAGGGCCATCGGATTTGGGCCAGCCTGAAAAGAGATTCATGGCAGACCCTGAAAAAATAATATTTTCTGGTCTGCCTGCCGAAAGCCAGGGCACCCGATAAGGTGGGCCAAGATGCACATGGAACTTTTTGCTTGTTGCACTTCAGGGAGTCATAAGATGGTGGCGCTCACAACCGGATTCCTGTGCAATCATGCTCTAAACCTCGGACACCTTTTCCCGACTACTAGTGTGAAAGTAAATCCGTACTTTTCTCGCTCGCAGCTGATGAGGTACGTCTCCGAACTCCTTCCCCGTTGCCTGATCTGCTCGTCGCGCACAGATGTCTGTCGCTCCTCCAACCGATTCCAATAGTTCAGTGTACAGGAGCTGCTGCAGGAGGGAGGGAGGGAGGGAGGGGAGGGGAGAAGGTGCTCAGAGATTTCGGCAGTTTTCGGTCAAAGCTCCTCGTTGAACGAGCATAAAAAATCGCGCAGGAGCTTCACGGAACTGAGCCGGGGCCCCGTGGGCTCTTTTCGAGGGGGCCCGTAGCTGCTCGCCATGACACAGTGGTCGGACGAGGGTGGAGGCACGGTCTCGAGCTCGTCGTACTGTTCCGACTTTGTTGTCTGCATCACCATGACTTCACAGCTCCAGCTCCAGCTCCCGCGTTCAGTTCCAACATGATTCCCTTCCAAAAGCTGGACGGGCCCTTTGTTCTTCTGAGGACGAGGATTGGATTTTCGGTTCACGTGCTGCGCCATTGCCTCCCTTACGCTCACCGCACACTCGCACACGCAGAATATTTCGACCCCTCTCATCATTGCGCTTCTCCCTTTCCTCAGGCTCGAATTTTCCTTTTTTTTTTATGAGCTTTACGTTGAATATACCGTCCTCAATAAAATATATCTCTTCCATTTCCTCGGCCAGTCCGATTCATGTTTATGTAGTATGAATATAACAAAGACATGCACTTGTTGGTATGCATTGCTAACAGGCCGTTTCAGGCTTTTGCAAGTGACGAGTAAATAATGCCTTTTTTCCATTTTATGTCAAAATTGATTTTTTTCTCATGCATCACGTATTTCTCGTTTGTGTTTCTAACAATTATATGCTAACTATAAAATTGAAATTTTCGTAATTTTTTGGGGCAAATATATAGCTTTTCGATGCTGTTGCTTGCGCAGCTTGTTAGTTGAGTGTCTAGTGCGTTCGAATTCACACTATAGCAGATATGGATTTCATTATCTTTTCTTCCCATTTTCTGATCCCTGATAACTTTGTCTTCTTCTTCTCTTGAATTTGCACCGTACGGGGCCTGGGGCCTGGGGCCTGGGGTCTAATTTCCTCAGCCTTTGGACAGCTGCGAAATGACAATGAACATTTCAAAAGCTCGAATTCGAACGTCAGATTACAGCAATGGACGGCTCAAATTAAGGAATCTCTTTGAATCCTGAAATGTAAAGTGAAGTGTTTCAGTTCCTTTGCTTTTTTATTCCATTAATGCCAAGACTATTTACCTACCGCCATCTGCGCTCTTGTATGATGACTGTTGTTTGCAGATTCTTACGCTACACGAAATTTTTTGCCTGCTTCCATGTAAGGCTCGAAGAATCATTTTCACTATTTCTGTCACCACATGCAACAACCCTACAAGCTTGCATAGTCCCTCGTTCAAACCTCTTGTATCACCAGGAAACACCAACACATCTTCGCTGCACTAACGAAGTGGGCCCTTCCCTTTCTAAAAGTATTTGTTCACCTGATTATGAACATTTGAGTAGTGTGACTTACATTTTCCACATAGATAAGATCTACCTTTCATGAAATGGCGTTATCCTCATATCACTTAATAATTGAACTCCGTTTCTTCGTTACAATTTGGAAAAAGGAGGGGATGTCAATCGAGTGTCACAAAAGCGCGTAGAATAAACTTGAGTTTTAATGCAATATTGTATATTTCATGCAATACTTTGGAATAATCTTTTCTACCAGTCAGCTTCACAAGCTTTATTGATTGAGCCATTTTATCATGTTTCCATGCATGGTAGAGATAATATATATCACAATAATTTACTAACTTATAGTTGCCCTCACAAGGATTGATTCATGACTTGCCGTTCACAAACATCATGCAATGCTCTGTATGCAATCTCAGTACTGTAAATCATATAAATTTAAAGTCATATCCATAATGAAGAGAAACAACTTATTTTGTAATCGTTATTCAAAATATATGACTTGCAACATGATACAAATTTTAGAATTTATATGAATTCATGTTATTATTAATAAATTCATGGTGAAGTTAAAAAGAAATTCAAACTCCTGAGTTTGATCATATTTGATTATTACAGTTTCTCACTGTGATATGTAGTTTCATAGCAATGTACTTTATCTAATCTGATTGTGATTCAATCATTTTGAATTATGCTGAGTAAATCTCACATCTATTAAAAATAAATATTTTGTTAAAAAAAATTATTTTCTGAATGTATTGCATCCTGCATGATCTTTCTTATTACCCGTCTATATTATAAATTCAGATTCTTCTCGTTGAATCCACCTTATTACATGCATATTTATTTGTAGAATATAGATGAATATATAAATCTAATAAATTATATAATTTCTATAGAATTATCTATCAATATAAACATATTCAGTCATATGTGATTTTCAATCCTTGATAACTGTGAATATTCTTATTACTTAATCTTCATGTATTACATTTTTATTGAAGAACAGAGTATAATATTCAATAAACGTGATATTCATCATTTTTAGGGTCAAAAGAGTGAAAATTACCTGCATAATATTGAAATGAAAGTTCCCCTTAAATATATAGGAGCTATTTACATTTTTACGCTTTAGTAAATTTTTGAAAGATAATCAACGTGTCTTTGTTGTTTTGCGACCGACACAATAACAGAGTATAGTTTGAAATCAATGTTAAAATTGAAAAAATTTCGAAATTTGATTTAACGTGGAGAAAACGGACTAAAATTAATAAAAAAGAATTTAAAAGATTCAATTTTCCAATGTCCAATTCTTACTAGATAACGAGCTAATGAATCTCCTTCTTTTTGCCATTGAAATTTCCAGTCTAAAAATTCGACCTCTTTGGGAGATGAAGTGGAAAAGAAAATTCTGTGAAATAATCAGATCGAAAAAAATTCTGAAGGCAAAAACTCGGGAAATAGTTGCGCGGGGCAACTCTGACATGAGATTCATATCATGTAACAAGGACGCTTGTTTTGTACACGATAGCGATGAGGAGCTGGCAAAGGAGATTGCGCCAGAGGGACGAAAGCGATGGCGGTTAATGGTCAAAAGGTCGGCGCAAATGGCCTTCTGAGATCTGGAGCAAAGACAGAAGTTCCAAACTGGAGATCTGAAAGGATTGGGGACTCTGTATGTCATAACATATCGAGGGACCTACAAATATCTCCATGTCCCTAGCATAACCATGGTTATCAGTTCTCTCATCATCACTGTCGTCTCCAACAACAAAGTCCTCGTTACATGGTTTGGATTCCATGTCAGAGTTGGAACCACGAAATACTTCAATTAATCTTGACAATCCAATTTAATCTTTTCTGTAATATGCTGCTAATTATTTAATTCCTTGCTTATTACCTACTTTTCTTTCTGGACCACACTCTCTGCGTTAGTGGATATGCCACCACCACACTCGGTAGGGGAGTACGTGACTCAGCATTACTGTGTTTATAAAACCTGCAGAGATTTAAGATTTAGCACACAGTTGAGTGTCTCCGTTTAATTATTACAATTCTCAATGCGACTATATAATAAACATAACATGCAAAACGCTTAGTACCAAAAGATGTGAAAATCAGCCTATCCAATTAGAACATTCTCACCAACTCATATGCAACGGGCGTAGTCCAGTAACCATTTGGCATACTTTCAAACGAATTAGTAAATTGGAACGACGCTAAAAAAAATAATGTACACATTGATTTTATCTTAGGAATCTTCTATGATAGTAATATATGCATTGTAAAATTTAGACTTTACTATGCTCATAAAGGATTCTATTTAGAGAAAAAACTGGAATGTTAAATCTAAATTTCAATATGTAATAATTCATTTGATCAATGCTAATAATCTAAATACTCAACAGATTGGGTTCATATCAGAAAGGGCAGAATATAACGTTCATATATTATATTTCCCATGAAGTGAACTTCACTTCAGAAGATATTTTCTCTAGCATCGACAATGCTACTCCTGGAACACGAGTAAAAAGTATATTCCAGGACCAGCCCCTTCTTACAAGAACTGGATCCCTAGCGTTTTGACCTGTAGCAGAAGAAAACAACAAGCACAAAGGACCATGGCTGGCTGGCTGGAGTTTTCAGTTTCTGGAATAATGACTTTCGGCACATGCATGATTATGAAGAGGATACTTTACGTTACGACCCAGCAGACTTTACAGTAATCTTTGTCGGGAATGGCTGACTCAATATTGAAAGCGGTCGACTTCAGGTCCACTCATGAATTCAGTTGTTTGTCTCATAACTTCTACCAATTTCGCTACCCGTGTTTGAAGTGTCAGTTTTCCATGAATCCTGGTGCTAACTGCTCACTTAGATATGTTTTCACGTACAGCTCGGGTCCATAAACAAACACGTCGAGGATTCTTGGTGGAAATGTCATGAATATCGAGATTCATTAGTTATAATAGAATTAAACATATTACATCAAATGGAACTTTCACACCCACTTGCTTACCTCAACAACAGTTGTATGATTGGGAATGGCGTCACAGTTTATGTCAAATACAGTAAAAGCTTGAAACGTCTTTGACGTCAGATAAATCACGTAAGCGATATCGCATGTATACAGATCGATATTGAAAATCGGTCTAGGTTATTTACGTTGTTCTAATGATAAGATGGCCTTTATAAACATGAAGACTCTCTAGTTCACAACGCTAATTCAGTTGAGAGTCAGTTCAAAGATGGTGTCTTCATATATTTTTTGAAATTTGTTTGACGAGGATAGGTGACGGCACCGTAATTTGTCAGGACAAATCAAGATGCAAGTAATGGAGACTAAGAGATTTAGCTCGTTTTCCATTACGTATGCAATTAATCATCGTATGCAATTAATCATACCTGCAGGAGGTACCATACAATGGTAAAGAGAGTAATCTTCGTTATAAGTTTTATGCTATCTGCAATATACTTACTTGATATATTCAGCTGCTCTTGGGTTGCATGTTACAAGAGTTAGAACAGAAGGTTCAATTTTATCCGCGCTAATATATTCCTTTCCAACTGAGAACTAGTAACAATCCTTGAGAGTTACTTTGATCTAAATACATAGACACATAATGAGAAGTTGAATAAATGACTGAGTATGAAAAAAACAGCTGCTTCTCATTCAGTTGCAGCCATAGACATTGTCCTGAGTCAATAGCCTTGTGTGTAGCTTTTCTCGTCAACAATCCACCTCTCATATGCAACTTTTTTTTCTAGATTTGGGTAAGAGCTTCATGATAGTAATCCGAGAGAAGACAAACACTCAAAAAGAAAGGGTCAATTGCGAACCAGAATGCTCTTTTTTTTTATATACATGCTCCATGCAAAAAACAAAAATTAAGAGTCTTCATGTGCAACTAAATAGTCGGCTTTCCCTCAGGCTCCATCTTTAAAGCATTAGATACCCATCTCCTCAATGCTCACAACAAACCTAACTTCACCGTTTGCTGATCTATTTTCAAGACTAGAATTATTCCAGACCTACTGTCACAAAAGACAATTTTCATCTCAGTTGAAGCCAATCTTGTGCATGATAAGCTGAAAGTTTTGTCCCCCTAAACAGTAGCTATGAAGCTAAATGGCAAAAATCCTATTCACTATAGTAGGTCTCCTTGATTGTTAGAGTCATGTTAACCACTACTATATATATACATATATATTTTATGTAGTAAAAGATGAGGCAAGATCACATGTTTATATGTTGAAATATTATAGTAATATCTTCTTCCATCATAATAGTAATGTCACGTCTATGCAAAAACAATGAACCTCATATGCGTGTTTATTTTCATGAAAAATGCGTGTTTTGCACTTTCATATAATGATAATTCCTATTTATCATGATTTGGAATCAGATTTCTTCCTGAATATAGAAAATAACGTTATGAAAAGACAAAGACAAGATAATTGTCATGCAGTACAAAACTAAATATTTAAAGTAACTCCAAATTTTTTTGGGGATATGTTATACGGTAGATGTATAACGCCATGCACAATAATGACATTATGAGCAACAGGATTTAAAAACTGACCGTGATTTTGCTAGATTTTAATTTCTGGGCTCAAAAAGAAAAGGTGGAAGGTAAAACAGGCATGCATTTTTCAACAATTTTTTTGTTACAAATAATTATCACGCTAGGTGCATATTTATATACAACTATTAAAGTCGATAGAAAAATAAAAAGAGTATGCAATATATATGTTCATTTTCTTATCACACGAGATATGAAAAACCTTACGTAACTTGGATTCTGACATATACATTTCATACATACAACTTCTTAACTTCAAGTAACCTATATGTCTAAGTAACTTACTTCCATGTCATGATTTTATCTACAGTCTTGAATGGTAACTAAAGTGAGAGATTTAAAGCTAACAATCTTTCTAATCTTTTATAGAAAACCAAAGATAGAAAAAACAACTGCATTACAATAAAAATCAGTGACTGTAATGTATGATGTAATGATAGAATAATTGAAGCATTATTCTACATTGTTAGAAAAATATAAACTGTAGAAGTATGTAAATATAAGTTACTACTTAAAGCATACTACTTAAGTAAGATTCTTCTTATCAAGCATTGCCAATAGCGTAGAAAGGACAATAACGAACATTATATTTGTAATTATCTCATAACCTTTAGAGCATTATGTGCAGTAAGTTCAGAATGACTTTCACGTTCTAGGAAATGTATGTACATTGAAGGTCTAAGTTTCAATGATTCATGAATTGCGTATTGGATATTGGTTAGATAATTAGAGTTTGTACCTTGAAAAAATATATGTGAAGAAATTATGATAAGCTTTCTACTTAATCGTGTACATGTTAAAACGAAGTTTTGAATCGGTACATGGGAAATTTCGATTTAAGATGTTCTGCCCAAGAGTCTTGTGGAGGAAAAGATTTTATACAGTCCAATTGTCAAATTTCTATATAAAAAAAAAAGCAATATAGAATTCACACATTTGACTAAATAATTCTGAGTCAAATGCTTCCATTTTCCAAGAGTTCTCGCTCTTTGTTTCTGCTCTACTTTCTTCTCTACAAGTATATAATGACTGATTTCCCCTGTGAATTATTAAAGATTCCGTGTCGGTTTTAAGTTACAAATATGTTTCAATTTTAGTTTAAGTAAAATTCATATATTTAATACTAAATCTATTTGCTAAAACCTTCATAAAAAAACTAGGAGAAGACCCCTAGATAAATATTCCTTCATCACATTTAAAATTTAAAATTTTTTCAATTTTTCCTTGTTTATTTTAGAAACATTTATTTTGGTCATATTTGTCAAACTTCGCTCTCTCATTCTTATTTCTTCTCTTCAAAATTTTCTTTAATCTGCTTGTGGCCTTCTTATGGCCCCTCTAATGCTTCGTCTCAATGAATGGAAGTTCACTTGGCTCCTGCAGCTGTAAGCTATCACTTGATCACTCTATGTAAGGAAGTATCACTTCATGTATACAGAACAAGGGGGTTTCAGACACCGAAATTTGAGGTGCACATATGATATAATTATAACTACAACTCACTGTAATATAATTACAAATAGGAGATGTCTTTCCATCTTCGAGATGGAAATACATTTCAAAATTTTGCGAGACAGAAGATGAGAATGTGTAATAATTTTTTTTATTCATGATAAAATTCAGCAAATCCAGTTTCATTTTTTCGAGAGTGCTATGTAGGACGCGAAACTAGCAGGGACACATCCACTAGTCTACTCCCGAGCTGAAAGCTGTGCATATTGATAAATATCTCAATGCATACTTATAGAAATGGCTATCATAAGGAGCAGGATTATATTCCAAACGACAGTTTTCTAGGTGAACTCCATTTACAATGTAGCATACAAGTTATGAAAAAAAAATTTGGCACACATTTTCCAATACATAGATATAAAGTGATTTTTTATTTTAAATTTCAAGGCTTCCTAAAAATTTCCTGAATAATGTTGTATCTCATGTATATTTGATAGAAGAAAATCCATAATATAAAAAATAATTACTAAAATCCTACCTTACATTATAACCTTATTATACTTCATTTGATTCTGACATATACACTCCACTTAGAAGTTTGACTAACTTGAGCCCCTAATAACGACATGTTCCACGAAGTAGCAGCCACTTGAATCATGTAGAGTGGTTTCAAAGCATGAGCATACTCAGGCACAATTGAAGAAGACAAAATTTGATCGAAATGTTCAATTGATCCATACATGTGATCAACTTCTGGATACAATGAGCTGATCTTCTTGTTAATTCACTGTCAGAGACCCTTCATATTTCATTACTTTCGAAGTTGGAAAACTCCATAAACACTTACATTACATCCTGGAATTATGTTGCTATATCACAAATGTTCTCCTTGTACAATGTCGACTCATCATCCAGACTTGATCTGCAAGGGTGAATGGGTTCAGTATAAATGATTCTAGTACAACGAGTCAAGGCTCGGTATCTGCGTTTTGAGTAATACTGATGACTGCATGGAATTCAGAAACCTTAAAGTCTGCATGTACCACCGGCGGCTATTCTGCACAATCACCCCTTGCGCCTCATGCTGGAGCTTATAATGACGCTACTTTCTCATTCTCTTCGGTCTTTGGACCTTCTTCAACGTGAGTAGAGAAATGTTGCACATTTGGGAATGCTCACGAATCGGTGTATGAGTTCCTAATCCTCAATATGCAGCAAACAAAGCGCAATGCACCGAAGCAGTTCCACCAAAGCTAGACAAGCTTTCTAAAATATGAGGCAGTAGCGACATACATGGAGCGTTAGCCCACTTTAATTCCGCGACCTCACTTTCAGGGAAAAACTGTTGAGTGTTTATAAATCTGCCGTCGGAATTGACCTGTCACCAAAGCACTGTATTGAGAAATTACGATTTCGAACTAGCAACAGTGACAACGTGTTGAATACGAGCTTTTGTCAGAAAGTTTTGTTCCGCTGTTGGTCGAGGAATTGGTAGGGTCAAACTCTTTCTGATCAAACCATGGAATGTGGTTTCATTCAAACCTCAAGGTGTCAAGCAATTCAGGCAGTATATAAAGCACTTGAGCAGCTCATATGCACAAATAACCTCGGTATCTCAGAACTCCACAGGAGCCTACGATAAACACTTGCACACAACAGCATTTCTGAAAAGGCATTCTAAGACTTGATTAGACGAGTGACAAATTAATCCCCATTTTCATCAAATCTTCAGAAAGAGTGTCCACCTGTAATTCTGGACGCTGAATAGCTGATTCAGTTCTTTGTTTCGAAGAGAGTATCTCATCGTTTTGCTCCATGGCTGACCACAATGATTTCTTCGGCGATGACGATTCCCCTCCGTGGCTGACTGCAAACCAAGAACCTGACATTGAGCAGAACGATCTGAATGCCTTTTTCCTGACTGCAGGAGTAACAGGTGTGCCTGCTCCTTACACCACTGAAAGACCGACGCTCACAGATACAGCAATGTTGAGGCTGCATGGGAGCGCGAGCACTTTCAGTGGCTAGACAATCAATCACATATCTTTATTACCCACTCCACTCAAAGAGGTCAGGACTCCCTCGTGTGGCGATCATGGTGATTGAATGACAACGATGGCGCTCTGCCTGGGCTTCTTCTCGACTTTCTCCAATTTTCTGCTGCCCCAGAAGCCAAAAGCTAAATTCTTTCGAACATCATACTCAAGCGAGGGACTGGTTAAACATGCACACGAGGTCGCCATGTGTGCATCTTGTAACCGAGGTTGGGCATTATTACATGGTTATAAGGTAGCAGTTACCGCAGGACAGATTACAGTTTATCCTCAGTGGAACAGGTCCTCTGCGGACTCTTGTGAAGCCTTCAGCTGGGGATCAGAATATTTGCCTCCCTTACCATAAAATGCTCATCAGCAGCAAACACCACTTTCAACCACAGGTCCTTAAGATATCGCACCTTTGAGCTGTTTTACGATGGGGTTCCAGAACTCCAGGTCTACCATGTATTGAAGGCATAGGGTAATAATAGATTGAAAGATTCTGTAAGAAAGACGGTGATCTGGACTCCAGCAGTATACCGCAACCAAGGTTTATACCTTTGTACACGTCCACATTAATAATCATCTTCTTCTTACTTCCAAACATTTATTGATGCTTGAATGACAATTTGGTCTTTAATGCGCCACAGACTCTGTAGCCCAGTATGACATGATTTGCACTAACATGGCCGTTCGCAGTAGTATATTATGAACCCTTTGCCGAGAGAGGACTGACGCTCAGGGGGCATGCATAACTTATATAATACCTCTGAACTTCAGGCACATGAATCTACCACGGACAGGCGGGCAAGTGTGAATTCGGAAGTGGATATGATTCGGTAGAATGCACAAGGGCTGTGTCCTAGAACTTAGACAATTGCAAATGGATTCTAATTCTAGATGTTAGTTTTCTATATTCAACATCTTCTCAGAATTTACTTCACCGTGTTGTTGATGTTGTCATCCATGAATAATGAATAAATACTTGTACAAGTTTACTTTGAAAATTAGTAGCAGTAGACCATACTAAATTTTCATGAAGATTTTTCGTATTTTTTTCTTTCTAAAATCACAACTCCTTCATGTTGAGCTTCGCAGAGCACGTGTGGCATTTATTTCAACATTGAAAGGACATAAATTGCATTTTTTTGGATCGAGATGAGAGATGACCATGCTATACATGGTCAGAGGGTAACTATGGTTGTTCATCGCTATGCTTCATGAGACCTCAGGCTAGTGGACGTATAATACAATACCTCACGGCAAGTAACATAAGTACTGAATTCTATATTTAACTCAAGGTAAATGCTGCTCAAGTAGTAGATCTGTTCTTCTGAAATAAACTCGATAGAAAATGCTCACCAACTAACGTTTCCATGTAGATACTACTTGTCAACAAATTTATCGTGTATTTTATGTACAAGCCGCTACATGTAGCCTCATGTGTAAAATTCACGTCGGCGATGATTACGTATGAGCATCCATTGTTAGACAATTCAATCCATAGTGTTATAAATTTGGAATAGAAATTGATATTTGGAGAAAATAAGGCCCGAAGAATGAGACCAGGATGAGTTGTATACGGATGACTGGATGACTCATGGCGGAGATAGAGCAGTCAGTATTGGGGAAGGACTCGGTGCAGGAAGCGAGGCGAAGGCTGAGTGTGCAAGAAATCAGAGAGAGTTAGTCTAAAAGCGTGAAAGTAAAAGGAGGCTGCTCGGTCCCTATCCCTATGCCAAGATCTCACGAGAAGGCAATGATGAAGGAGAGCCGATTATCTTCAGTGGTATAATTGTCGCAACAATGTGGAGAATGCCATGGTGTTGGTTGTGAGGCAGATTAACAAGTCGAAAATTAAGTACATTAAGTGATGTAACCCAATTTAGGACAGAGTTATGGATTTGATCTCAAAGAGGGAGATAATGATAACCCCAATATCACAATTAAGGTCTTTCCTCATCATAATATAAGAAGAATTGATCTTCTTAGATTCTTCAATCATTTGCTCCCCAACATACAGTGTTCTAGTGACGGAATTATCTTGGCTCGTGGGACATGACACACTGGTAATACTTCTTACGTGGTACATACATTGAGCTTATGGGTGGACAAATTTTCTTGACTTCCCGTTTCAAAACCGTGAATTTCATTGTTCCTATCAAATTTGCGGGTTTGGTCCGTAAACTTCGTTTCGATTTGCCGATTCGTTCATTGAATTCTTGCCAGTTTGCTAATCACATGTCAGAGTTGGAGCAAGCAGAAATCTGTCCGTGGATATATATATATATATATATATACGAATAAGAAGCCATTTCTGCCTGAATTTAGTCTTGAGTATTGACGACATGGTGAGTGGTGCCAAGAAGCTTTGGATCGTTGTCAGCAGAATAGTAACGAGATATTTGTGAATTCCAGGTGTTCTGGTGTAGCTCATCGAGAGAAAAGCGCGTTTGGTCTTTTTTGTGCACGCTGTTCCGCATCTTATGCACTTGTGGAATGAAGAACGCATGTTTATGAACATTCGACTGCTATCAATTTCCTGCATTTTGAATCACCCACAACTCTTTGTCTTCTTAGGCATGCAGCCCCGTGACAAATAGAAAAATTGCATCCTTCGACTGACGGTAAGAATTGCGTCATAGTGTAGGAACAAAGTAGAAATAAAATCGCAAAACGGATGAGAATATCCGTGGCTAGAGTTACTCGGCTTATAACAACATTCATTATCAGATATTCAAGCTCTATCGAACAAGAGCATGAATATCTTGTTTGATAGCTGACATTAATCCCCTACCTGCATCAGGATTGATTACACTTTATCTTCGAAATTATATTAACTGTATCAAATTCATGAAGAATGAAATTCTAAATGGATTTTTCATGTTGTGATAGAAACCGAAATTATTCCAAAGGGTATGAGTGCTAGAAAAGTAGAAACAAAAATGAAAGCGAATTATGAGATATGGCTAAAACGAAACAAATCAAG
The DNA here is from genome assembly GCA_037833965.1 of Marchantia polymorpha subsp. ruderalis. Classification (NCBI taxonomy): domain Eukaryota; kingdom Viridiplantae; phylum Streptophyta; class Marchantiopsida; order Marchantiales; family Marchantiaceae; genus Marchantia; species Marchantia polymorpha. The sequence goes on from AP031357.1 coordinate 6,482,793, forward strand.
ATCTTTACTTCTCATTTTGTACCCCAACATCCCTACGAAGTATGCATAGTCGAGCCAAGAGACAACAATTTTCAGCAAAGACAGAAGAAGATGATAGATGAACTCGAGTAAAATGAGTATCGATCAATTTATTAAAACTGAATATAAATCATGCTCAAATTTTTAGTATTTGAAACTACATTCTAGATCGAATCAATCCATGAGTAAAGATGAAGAAAGAAGAAGATCTTATGTCATATTTTGAGGATAAAATATCTCTCGTATGCCATCACAATGTTTGTAGAAAAAGATCATATACCTCATATACATCTCAATGATTTAATTACTTGTAATTATAAAGTGGAAATAGAAAAAAGGTTATGAGAGTATATTCTAGCCAAATATGCTTTAAATGATGTTTTATCATCAATATGAGAGCTCATTTACATAGGGTCAAATGCATGTTTGTCTTTGCGCCAAACCTTCATGATTTCACGATCAAGCAGGCGTTCCCTTCAGATGTTACTGGTTCTGGGTTGTACGTTAATGTGGCCATGCTCACAGAGCCCTTCATAAGTTGTACTGCATATTATAACTCGGAGATAGTGAATAATTAAGCCGTGAGATGTTAATTGTATGTATTGACTTCACTTACAGCGTTGTCGAGATGGATATAATTTCTTACGCTTTTGTAAGGGAGAAAAGAAGAAATTGCACTAAAACGAACTCGTAGTATGCAAATAGTTTGGAAATAGTTTTCAACCAGCAATTGACGCGTCTCTCGGTTTCACCTCACTAACTGCGTCATTGCCCCACGCGCAAAGATGGTATGACGTGATGGTTCATCTCTGTTCGTATTCGTGATAATTTCAGCTATTTTATTAGCCATCTTTGCAGCGGTGCTCGCGATGAACTTCATTGATCACATTCAATACTAAGGATCAGTAAACAATTATAGTGATTGTTAATATTGTGTCATTTTTGTCATGCAGACAATTTTCTGTTTGAATGTTGATGGGCAAGCTTTCTTGAAGATAGCCTAATGCTGTGACCATGATATCTTCGTCCAACTGGGTAGAATTCGACTGTACTCACACAAATGCTATCCAATCTATCTGATCAAGCATCTTTTGTGCATCTGTACTGGCAGATAATGTAAATAACAGCCCGATATTCCATGTCCTTGTTAGATCTCCTATGAACAACGGAAATCTAACAAGGAACAAACACATGGAGAGAGACAGAGGGACGAAGACTGTGCAGAGCTGGTGACTGGACATGAAAGTGGGCAAAGCCTCATGCTACTCCCGCATTCTCGTAGTTCACTTCATCTCATACTCTCACCTTTGGTTCTTACAGCTGAGTCATTGCTACCTTGAAAACTATCAAATTCGAGCATCTTCCTGACAGAGTTTACAGTGTGCAGTGCATCGTGGAAGTGAATGGCAATATCTTGGAATATCTCAAGCGACAACCGATCTAAACCGTAGCTCAAATAAGGCAGCCACGATAGAGATTACATTCACCAAGTTTCCTGCAACCATGCAGCAACAGAATTTGATATTATGACTCACTACTATCCCTCATTTCACTCTTTGATGAATTGCATATATAATGCAAGTCCACTTGCACGCAGTTTCAGTTTCATTATAAAGATTTAACCCCACATGTGTAATTAGTTTGCTGTACTGATCGTGCACAAAGAAGAACTAAATCTTTATCGTACAAAGTTGTAGTTTTTGTTGGACAATCGCAAAAATGCACATAGATTTCTCTGCTGATCACCATGTTCCTGGAGGAAACACACACTAACTTCTCACCTGTTCTTTCTCAAGCCCAGCAAGCTTCTCATGGAGCACAACAATCGGATAACCTACTTTTATTATGGAACTGTGGAATCCGCATTGTTCAGTGTGGCTGCTGCTGTCATTTCCAAATTTCGGATTGTACATGAATTCTGTTCTCGGTTTTGGATCGGGGTCTCACGTGTTACAGCTTGAGGTTGGAAGTCTTTTCGTTTACTGAGGAAAAGAGACTTTGTTTACATTGTGACATGTCTTGAGTTGATTGGGAGGTTCATATCATTTTTTCTTCACTGTCCACTTCACATAAACAAGAGGAGGAACTTTTCAGAGCTCTGATGATACTTTGAATAGTAGCAAGAAGTTGCTGGGTTCTTACAGAACAAAGAGTTAATTAATGAATTTCAATGATAATTAATAAATTTTAGTCTTCTTCATTATAGGTCCAATAGTTCATAGCCTTGCTTTTGTGGTCTTGCTTCTCGTTCCTTTCACCCTCTGGGTTTTCCACGAACTTTACATACCTTTGATCCATTTATTCCCCTCAGCTTGCTCAAAAAGTCCACATTGAGAAGGTTCTGAATCATCACTGAAGATATTCTGCTTTTAGAAAATCTCGAAGTGATGCTCCTCATGATGCAATAATGATATGGTCTTTACAAATGAATCTGAGAGCACTCAGACACTGAGTTACAACTGGTTAGCAGCAAAGGTGCTGACAAGTAGAAGAAACGAAATTTCAGTTAAAACATCAAATCGTTGCACTTGCTTGATCCTAAATTGGCTTGACTGGGATCTTTTCGTTACCATCTTCATATCTATCTACAACAATATAAGTGGATAACACTTACTAGACTGTGATAATTCATATCGTCATGCGGTCATTGCTTACGAAAGCACTAGAACATTGTAACAGCTGAAAAATAAATCATGAGAAGAAAACCTATTTTCTCGTAAATAATTTTCTGTCATCAAACTTTAATCTAAAAAATGATATAGATTATACATGTTCCTGAGGTACTAAATGCTATTTCAGGAAATATTTCAGCTCGTAGGCGATACTTAAAAAAGAGCTGAGGAAAATATGACTTAATCTGCACTCAAACTTCTTTTCAAGATTGATAACCATCTTAGAAGTTGGTATTGTGTTTGAAACGGCGATGGAGACCAAAAAGAGATTTGAAACCGTACCCTTGATATTGTGAACTAGTGATAGGGATAATGAAAGTATAGTTACAAGATTATCAACTTAGCAAAGACAGAAAATGAACCTTTTGAAAGGGGTCAAATAGAATAAAGGACAGGATACCAAGGCCAGGCCATGATGGAATCCTAATGAGATGTATGTCGGACAGCATCTACTTGAATTGTCAACATGAAACAATCTACAAATAACGGAGAATGTGATTTTGTATCACCCAATGTGATGGACGTACTATCTATTGTGCTGGTGGGTTTTTGCAGCAATGGAAACAACGAAGTGCTTACAGCAAAAGCAATGCAGCCATTCTAAAACTAGGGAGGTAAAATGAGTGCTAGAGTCCGAACCCACTTTGTCAGCGCGGGCTTAGCATCTAATCGAGCATCTTCCGACATGATATGGTAGACAACATACTCCTATTGCTGAACTGTGGCTTGAGGCTCTTCAGTGAGCCCTGACTCTTGCATCATCTCCAAAAATGTACAGGCATTGGGCATTCTTTCCTCGATCTTGAAGATCACTCATAGGCTTTTAGCAGGTTTCTCCTCTCATGCTCCGGTCGTTGTAGACCATTCGCTGTTTGAACAGAATTGTGAAAAGCTTGAAGGTCTGGGGGCCGGGTAAGGTGTATCCGGGGTGGGAATAATAATATTTTATATTGATCAAACCATCAAAAAAGATTCAGCAATTAGAATCATTTCATGAGGATATACTGCTTCTAGGAACACTTGATAAAAGCGATTCTAATTATTGATTGGATGCCTACTTTTTAATGAATGAAAACCTTTCGTGTTTTAGAAATAGTCAGGTTCAAGCAATAGGTGAGAATCTGTCCACAAGACGAGGGGAAGCTAAACTCTAAACATAATTCTTTGCCCTTGTCTTGCTCGATACGAAGATCTTCTTAGGCTACCGAAAACGTGTGGGAATATGTAAGGACTCAAACGTTCAATCAGAGTATTTTCATTCCAACCTAAAACTGGCTTATGCTCTAAGCTGATTCTTGCAAGAATTAAGAATGTTCCCTCCCGCACGTCCATGTATAATGAAGTGGCCAGTGAGCTTCTCTACTTAACTCCTTCAGTCAAACAAACAGAATTGACGAAGCACTGGCCGATTGGGAGGCCAATTGAAACAATAGCCTGGTTTACTATGAAACACCTCGTTGACTTGCATGGATTCAGTTCGTAATGTCTGTGCCAAGTGAAGATCCAGCAATACGCGCCGCCGTATTCCCTGGGACGCATGACATAGAAATCCTGTATCAAGAGTGATGGATAAACTTTCGTGAAGTGAGCAGGAATATTTCTCCCAACTTGGTAGAATCCGCGCATAAAATGATTCTAGCTCAAGATAAATCTGGGGGATCTAAGGAACTCGTAAGGGATCTTAAAAGAGAAAGGGCAGGCGGACCTTATGGTTTGAGCTTCGGGCTTGTAGGCCAATGTGGCCATGCTCAGAGAGAGGTTTTCATTGAATGCTGTGCATGTTGTTACAGGTGAAACGGGAATAAATCTATCGACACATAGTTAAACACTACTCGTAGTTTCCTTACAGACACTCCACATACTAGTGTCTACTGATCCTCTTGGTTAACAATTCTCTGATTTCAACCGATGAATGCAAGTATAAATGACGACGACCTTCTCTCAGGAAAGTGGACCCAATCCGACACCGAATGAGATCTGAGATCGGGATGCCGAGGTCCATTACAGTGGCTAGACCAGTAAAGGTTTTGTACTGCGTTCATTCGTCAGTTCGTCTGACTAGTCGGAGTCTCGTACATCGGAACACTACAATCATACTCTTCCACACAACGTTACGAGGACCACCTTTTCTACTGCTCTCGCCGATCTCATGTCCTGGACATGGCGATCAGGTGCTGCTCGTTCCACAAGACGCCTTCCCCTCGCCATTTTGGGGATTTGGTCGACGATCTAGCACTCGCCGGTGCTCTTTTGCTGCTGGGAGCGAGCTAGAGCAGATCTTGAGTCCGAAACTTCAGGACTCGCTTTTGAACTCTGCAGGTCTTGGAGTCCATGACCGTATATCCATAGATCCTTGACTCCTTCAGACAAGCAGAATTGAAGAAAAGTTGGCAAGCACTCGCACATTTGACTGGCAGTCTTCAGGTTCTATCTTTGAATATCACGCTGGTCACGTCACACCTCGAGGCAGCTTCCGGTGTGACGTGACTGACTGGTGGCCCAGATAGAATTGACTGTAAGAAAAAAATATGTACGCTAAAATATGCTAAAAGCTGGAACCATGATCTTTGTTCTGAAAATGAGAGAAACGATGGTGATACCTTTCGGGGTGCAATTTTTAAATCAGAAGGAAAATTATAATGTTCTCAACTATCAAAAGCTACACTTTATATCGGCTTACCGGCTTTATATCTATGTCTGTAATTATTATTATATTCTTCCATTGTTTGCAGCACCTGAAGTCGGCTGGGTTACAGCAGATACAGATTGAGAATGCGAGATTCTACCCAGGAATAGGAGTAGCTGTCAAAACCATCTCCATCCCTGAGGAATCATAGCCATGGTTTCAGATCGAATATATTTTGTATGTGTGACTTGAGTATCCCGGGACTTCGGTCCAATCGTAAGACATCTCTATAGTGTCTGTGTCATGCTTTTGAGTAACACCACAACACTGCACTTTCTAGCACCACCTAAGAAGCAAAAGGTACAACACGAGACACGATCATGCATCTCTCTGTTCATTTATCCACGAGATCAACAGTTTCAGAGCATACCTTCCTCTTTTAGGACAAGTTCCAGGCCAGTACCCAGGTATTGCTTTTGGAAATACATTGGGGCCAAGTCGCTCACATTCTTACGTTGTAGCAACACAGTAAAAACACGTGCTCAAATAAATGATTCAATGACATTATTTTCGAATAAAAAATTTTGCAGTACACAGGAGCGAAATTACTTTGTGTGTTCACATGAAGAGATGTCCATGAGTCGAATTGGAGGCGTCTTCAAAACTTACACATGACTCCTTACCTTTCATAGAATGGAAATCTGCAGGGCTAGCACTGAGGAAGTCTAATTATCTTATTTAATCCTAATAGACGTGAAGAAGATCAGAATTGCGTACATTACAAATTTCATGTGAATTTCGATGGATATGGATCCAGTATAAATTTCTGGCAGAAGCCATTTACAACTCTCTGCTTGCTGATGATTGGATTCAGGTAGGTATGTAACTTCTCTATAATTTGGATCTCGATCATACTGCAGTTGACGTGAAGTTGACCCCTTCATGGTACACTCCAGCTGAGCTCCACGGTCCAGCCGACACCGGATGCATCTAAGAGACGAAACAGGAGGAGATTGCACCGATGTCCTTCACAGTTGCTTCGCGGTTTGATCTCCATTCGTGATCATGCCGAAGGGGCCTTCAGCTGAACAAGGGAGCAAGCGAAACGCTTGTCAGTTTTTGAGTCCAGGTAGTCGACCACTGTCTGCACTGCTGCCGGTTGCTGGAAGATACGCCCTCCTTACATCAGACCGTGCTCTTCCCACTTTTCTCCACCTGTGGTTCGTCTGTTTCGCTGTAATGCTCTCATCGCAGCACCTTCAAGTCACTTTTTCTCATTATTCACGGTCGTGCCTTCGCTTCCAAGGGGTGCAGGTTGAAGATCTAAGCACACGTAGATTGAACCACATGCACAAGAGAGCTTACAATCACGACAAGCGTCCTATTGTCAATCGAATAAGGTCTTGGTCCAAATCCTGCTCCGTTGATGAGACTCAGTTCCCAGTACTGATGTTACTCTATGTCGAACTTCCTGCTTTGGAAGTTCGTCCGTTTGGTCAGCACATAAGAAATCGTCGACTTCATGACACAAAGTTTATCCAGATTCGAGGACCACTGATATTATACAGACACCCAGTAGATGGGATGACATAAACTCAGTGCAGCCCATGCATTGGGGAAAACTCCTGCAGATTCAGATTCATATTTGTAGCAAATATCATATGTTTGGTCATTGATAAGGAGACCACTGACGTTCAAGCCCATATCTGAATATGAAGACGTATGTAAGCTCATTTCCATGACTCCGGATAGACTGACTGGCACGTCCGAAAGAGGCTGTGTAAGTCATTAAGATGTAAATTTTAAGAAATAGCTATACAATCCGGGCACTGAATTGCCTGGAGTGAGGACTCAGACGATTCTATGTGGACATCCCCATCAATACAACTCCGGCCGGCTTCTACAGTCCTTGAGCACCACTGATTATCCTATATGGAAGATATTTAGAACCAAGCAGGATTCTCAGCCTCTGGATTCTATAATTTATGAGCATGAGGGTTTACAGATTAGGCAGCAAAGCAAGCAAAGCCAAGAAGCAGCGAGGCAGCGAGGCAGGAACGGATCGGGGACTCGGTTCAGTCAAAGATCTGATCAAATGAATCTGTAGTATATTTAATTGAGACTAAGTTCAGTCAAACAGGCAAATAGTCAATCAAAACGAATCAGTGAGTCAGTGGCAGCCATCAAGGTGGCCGCAACTGACCCCAAGGCCGGAATGGACATGGAGGTGACTCTGAGGATATGTTGGAAGAGCAACGACCGCATCACCACACGCGTCTTCGCCTGGCCATGAGAATCGACGACCGAAAGTCACAAGGAGTGCAGAAAAAATGCGCACGGTTCCGCCATCATCGGGGCCATGCTTCTGTTCCCGTGTTCGAGATCGGCTGCTAGTTCATTAAATTCGAGGAATTGGAACTGGAGTTGGAATTGGATGTACACTGACGTAATGTCTGCGAGTTCCTTCTCTAAGGCTTTCCGTTTCCCTGCCATCGCCAATGAAACCGGCTTTCCTGCAGAGGCCAGATTCATCCATCTCTGAGCGTGAAGAATGTCCGGCGACGAAGAAGGTTTAAGAGACCATGAATCCGGACACCATAGTCTGAGAACTTGAGTTCGAACGCCAGGGATTTTCTACTTTGTGAAGCCATTTATAAGGGCACGGCTTGGAGAATCTCTACAATCCATTGCAGCCAGGGAATCGTCCGGAAGAGTATTCTCTCCTGACAGCCACATGCACAGCAGGCAGGTGCAAGCTAGAGAGCGAAGTTTAAAAGTGTAATTTATTCATGTACAGTAATATTGATATCATCAATAATCTTTGAAGTATACAGATACACGTATCGGGTCGATCGATGTGACTTACTCAATACTACTCATCAATCGTTCCAAGGGTTGCAGGCCACTATAAGAAGTATATTTTACTTCCTGAGAAATTGCACACAATCAGACGCGAGTCTCAGACCCGAGGACTATCAAGTAAGTGTCTTGAGCATCGACAGCAGCGAATAAATTGCTTTAACGCTTTGGACATATATTTATACACCTCTGCAGCGACAATCGTAATCGAAATTCCAACAGCACGGCGGCCATGAAATATGAAATCTCGAAATCTCGAAATCGCAAAACTGGACACAAGAAGGCAGCTGCCTGTCTCAGATATGATAAGACGAAACGTTCCTGCTGCTGCTTGTGCTATGGAGCTTGTCGGAGATAAGCTTCAGCCTGGGGGCAAGCAAGCAGAGCGCCCGGCCCCTGGCCTGGCTCACGTAACTCTAGGTCTGGTTCCAAAGCCACGAATAGGAATCGTCGGTCGCGTGGATGAAAAATGGATAGCCTCGTGCTCCGAGCTCCAAGCTCCCAGATCCAGCACTGATCCGAAGCTTGCAACCGACCGCACGCTGGGAAAATTGAGTGTGACGTGTGGCCCTGCCTGCAGTAAGTCAGTCAGTAAGAACCTTGGGCCTCGTCGATCATGCCTTGTGTGATGTGCCTGCCGACACACATGCCCGACAAATATGTGAGATGAGCAATTCCTTCGACTGAAGGCTCGGATCGCAGGGAGGCAGGCAGGCTGGCACGGGAGACAATCTAGTGATGAGAGGTCGACCAGACAGATCTGGTCCTGAGTGCATGCGTAGACCCGTCGACGGAAGCGAGCGAGCGTGCGAGAATCAGAGCGCATCGGGCTGAGGATATAGATTCACGACGACTGCTGCAACGACGGGGGAAACGGCACCTCTCAGGGGAGGTCCTCCCCACGGCCATACACCGGACCTCATCGCCATTCCGAGCGCTCGCATGTATTATGGACCAGCCTGCTCGCAGATTCAACCTGCAGCTCGAGACAGAACAAAATCTCACAGTGGGCGCGACCATGGCAGATGCCGCTCGATCGTTTGTCGTTTTCTCAGCTCTCTCTCTCTCTCTCTCTCTTGTGGCACCGACTGCTCCATGGCCCCTGCCTGGCAACCCCCTATATAAGCTCAGCTCCGTCGTGCTCCATCTCCATGCCCATGGACCTCTCTCCCTCTCCTCTCCTCCTCTCTCCCTTCCGTCACACTCTTTCGATCCTCGACACTTCTCCATCTCCCTGGCCCTCTTTCTCTTCGTTAGTTCTCGTAGCTTCGGTCCTCGAATTTCCAGTGGCCATGTGACCTGTGACACTGACCTAAAACCCCACATCGCCAGCAGAAGCTTCGATTCGATTGAAGGAGAAGAGAGGAGAGAGGGCAAGGGCAACATTCTGTAATCAGTGTGGCTCTGGCTGACGATTGAGGAGCGAGCGAGCGAGGGAGCAGGCAAAGATGGCGGGCGTGGAATTGAAGCAGGGAGGGATGGGGGAGATGGGGGAGATGGGGGAGCTGGAGTTCAAGAGCAATCAGGAGGTGAGCGGAGTGGATTTCGGGTACCAGATGGTCGAGAGATGGTGCACGATCAACAGGGTGCCGTCGCCATTCGGAGCGCAGACGCTGCACTTCGCTCCGGCGAGCACGAGGCACAGAAGCTCGCAGCAGAAGCAGAAGCAGCAGCGATTGAGGTTCATGTGCACGATGCCGCAGGTGGGCACGAGGAGGAGCAGGAGGAGGAGGAAGCACGTGATCTTCTTCTTCGACTCGGACGAGGTCGAGCGGCTGGCCGAGCGCCATTTCCCGCCCTCGGTGGCGCTCAAGAACATCGAGGACGACATGCTGCGCCCGCTGACGGACTGCGAGGTGGCGCGCCTCAAGGTCGCCCAGCGCCACGCCACCTTCTACGTCTACGCCGTCAAATGGCGGGGCCGCGCCTTCGAGCGCATGCCCGAGCTCTGCGATCTGCTGCTCCGCCTTCCGACCCTCCTCCCCGACGACGACCGCTTCACATTCATCCCTCGCCCGAAACCCGTCTCCGACAAAATCGTCCTCGCGCCTCGAGCACCTTCGCAGCCGATCGACAGCCGATCCCGAGCCCATCTTCGACCTCTGCCGAGCGAGGCCGAGACGAGCAAGCTGCTGAAAATCTCTCCCAAGTGCCGAGCATTATGAGCTCCCATCGACCGACCCCCGACCTTTGCACAGCTCCTGCATCTGAATCCATCGTCCCATTCGAGCGCTGAGTGCGGAGTGCGGCAATTACCACCACCACCACCATCGACATCGACATCGACATATGTACATTTCATCTCATCAATTGGACAGCATCGACCATCGTGTACAAATTCGCAGAGTGCAGTTCTGATCCAGCAGCGCACAGCAACAGCAACAGCAACAGCAACGAACGAAACGTAGAACGAAACTCAGAGCAGCAAATGTTACGACAATCAGAAAGATAGAGCGTTGCAGCAGCAGAGCGTCCCCGGCACCTTGAGATTGAGCGTCCAGGCCCCCCTCGTCGTCATCTTGTAAATCGTCGCGCAGCTTTTGTAGTAAGCCCACAGTGCAAGTCCTGGTCATAGGTTCCGCCCATTATACAGTTTCAGATCCCCCGTGTCTCTCGATTTCTATTCGAAGATCGGTGGAGCTCTTGTGCTCGGCGTTTCTCTCTTGTATAGTCAGTCTGTCAGCCCATCAATCCGTCATTCAGTCTGTCTGTTCGTTTCTGTGCACAGCCGCCATCGCCACGAGTCCATAAAAACTTTATGTTCCACATGCTCGAGCCCTGTGCTCTCGTGTGATATAAAATGCACCCGCACGACGCACTTCGAGCAATTCACTTCTTCTCAGCTTCCGCTTCCGCGTCGATGTCGATGTCGATGCACAAATGTCTGCAAGTCTGTCTCAGAACTGCTCGCCACATACAGTATCCACCTGCACATTCGCTCCCCAACGTCTTCCTGTCCCCGCTCCCGACGACTTTGGCGCACGGTCAACGCGGTCACGAAATCCGCAGGAGTACCGGATCCATGACCCCGTGCCCTGAGAAGTCGACCTCTTTGCGTGCGCAGCCGGTCGTCCTTCGAATGGCGAAACTGGTAACCCCGGTGACCGGTTTCCGAGTCTACGTACGTGCGTCACATGCAGCGAGGTGCACTTTCTCGTCGCAACGGTCCTTGTTCTACGCTGGGTCCTCTGGAGTCTGTGCTTTCACTCACTCACTCACTCACTCACTCACTGCCTTTCCTGAGAGAGTGGCAGCGCCGTGATCGAGTGGTTCCCACACTCGGAGCCCACAATTCTCGCTCGTGGGACCGATTCGAAAAGGTGAGTTCGTGGGAGTGAATTCTCGGCACATCATGCGCACTTCTTCTTCTTCTCCTCCTCGATGGTCGAGAGGGGTCACAGTTTCCCGTTCACGGAGCTTTCGATGTCTCTCAGTCACAGTTAACATCTACGACTGTAACCTGCGTTTGGTCCGTTTGCTCGAATCTCCCGATTCAGCGTCCGATTGATCCTTTTCTTCTACGATTCTTTCTCCGCCTCTTTGGATCGTTTCTACAAGCATCGATACGGCCACGAGAAAAGGCGATGAGCTGGATTCTGGTGCTTGGAGTTGAATGCCATCTTCGATCTTCGCCGCCGGTGGACTTCTGTCGGGGTTTTATGATTCACAACAAATCTCCTTCTTTTGAGGGTATTAGACAATTTTGCAGAATCGATTTCTCTGGAGGTGTTCTTCCGATTGGCCCGAATATCATGTGGCAAGCTTCATTCTCTGGGAGCTGACGACCGTCGAGAAGATTTTCTCCAGAGAGTATATTGTTATTCAGTGCATAGATAGAGAACCCATTTCTCACTTCTCATGTTCACAGTTTCTGCTATGACGATACTTTTCATGTCGGTTTTTATTTGCAGTGGCATATGGGCAAACCAGCGAACAGATTTGGAGAGTTCTGCTGCTACTGCTGCTCGGCAACGAGCTTTACTAAGAAACAGGAACACTACAAACCAACAGATTTGAGAAAAATTTGATTAATTCAGGTTCTCTGACTTGCATGGGAGGTTTCCAGAAGAATAATAATAACAATGAATACCTTGTAAATAATAATATGCATCTCCTGATCCAGTATATTTTTCGAAGCTGGTCTTTATTTCCAATATCACATCTATTCAGGTTTGCTGTCTTTCGTCCATATTTCACATCAACTATATATCAAGGTTAAAAGTCAAGTTATCCATTAAACTTCCAACTTCTAGTTTTCCGTTTGTCCAGCTAACATCGTTAACCAATTCAGATATTTTGTGTCAAATAAATTCGTATTGGCTATAAGTAAGATCTGAATATGCAGGCATATTAGTCCAGATGAAATAAAATCTTCAATGATATGTTTCAATCCATTGTATTTCGTTTCTTCTTATTTGAATGTTGTAGGTTGGAAAGTTGCACCATGTATGAAGGGCAAAGGATCGAACCTCATTTATTTTAGAAGAACTTTGGCTAAAATATCTTTATGAAAATCTCCTTACCTGGAGTATTTTCTATAGTTCAATAATCATCACAGACCGATTGATTTGAACATGAAATAGTCTTATATGATTAATTCTAAAGTTATTATCAACCTCATTTATCAGAATTCACAGATGCAAGCTTAATGATAAAGTAAAAATAATTCTAGAATTAAAAAAATTTCACATAGAGAGACATTGGATTATGTTCAAATTGTAAATTTCAAACATCGTGTCTTGTAAGAGACAAAATCTATCTCTCACAAGACATGAGAAACTAAATCCTAGCTTACTCTCTCACAAACACATGTACCTGGTGCATCATGTATGTACTTCATTGCAGATGCTTTATTATCTTACTTTGAATTCTAAATAGTATCATTTATGTTTTTGCAAGTGACACTACGAGCAACTACATCTAGATATTATGATATAAATATATTTGTTCATTTTCTACAATGTGAACATCGAATATGCTTACAGGCAAAAATATCATACTTTTTATCTAGAGCATGCAACTAGGAGTTAGTTTGTTATCAGCATTTTTTATTGATGTGTAAATTTTTTTCACATTATGAAGCTAGACATTTCAAATTTTTGATACTCATTATGTTTTCTTTTTATTGAAAGATGGAAATGTACAAAGGTGTACAAAGGTACAAAGATGATGTACAGAGGTGATTTAGCTCAAGAATGCACCAAACGGTTTGAGGGTCATATTTTGTAGTCAGATTATTTCGAAAGATTTAGACAATAAATCTAAAGTGCACAGTACATTCGATTCAATTATTCAAGTTTGCGATCCATATGAACTAGAGATTTCTGAGCTCAAATGTCCATAACAAAGTTTCTCATTTGCAATTTCAACTTAAATGCTTCAAGATGATGACCACCTTTACTTCCACATAATTCTTAGTTCTCCAATTTTGATAGACTTTGTAAATAATTGGTTTTTATTGTACGGTCTTTCGATCCAACGTCGTAGCCATGATATCTTGTCCACTTCTGTTCTTCGTGATTCCTCCCGTGCATTGTTGACAGTACCAACTACATGCACGGCATAATTGATAGTGAATGCACATGCATTAACATCGGTTCTTGTTCTCCCTCCCACCCATGGAGGCTCTGTGAATTCACAGGGAAACGTGTATGTTGCGCTGCTGCAGTCACAGTCATCATCATAAGCTATTATGCACTTCGGCGTTGAGGACAAGTATCTTCAATTATTCATTCACAGGCTGACACAGTACGCAGTTTCAATGAGAGGACTCAATAAACTATCCGTACTGGCGTGATCCACACATTGCTACCTTTCGCTTCCAATCTATCACAGCGCATTAACTGATCAATGCCATACGTATCTCGAGCGAGCTGCTGTAGTAGCTCGATTCTTTTTCAAAATACGCCAAAAAGAGTGCCAACCTTTGCGCACTAACCGTTTCTCTGCCTCGAATGGACTCGCAAGGGTCCTTCATACTCTTCTCAGAACTCTTTTATATACAAAGAATGTGTCATGGTTGCTGGAATTTCGACGTCCTGCCTCTAGTCTCAATACCGGGAGTAAAGCAGGTTGAGTGGCCGACTAACGTGAACCAACTGGAGAATATTTACTGCTGTTTGATTCCCTGGATAAAGATATTGTGCAGCAGTGTTTTTCCTACTTCAAATCTAAGAGTAAATGAGTAGATTCGTTTGACTAAATCTTCAAAACTTCGTTTTGAGCCTGTCTGCTCGTTCGTCTGCTCGTCACTGTTGTACTGCCTGTGGAGTGCCTGCCTCACTTGCATCCTCGATCTGAGCTGTAGGCTCTTCAGCTCCTGGACCTTCCTCAACAGCAACTGCAGGCTCTTCTGACGCTTCTTGAGCAACAACTTGCTCTGAAGCTGACGTTTCTTGCTCCGTGTCCGGCTCTGCGGATGGCACATTTATCTTACTGTCTGGGGCACCACTGGCATAACGACGGCTATCATCCAGCAACGCTACCAACGTTGCCATTCGAGGGTCGTCCTTTGGTGTGCCACTCCTCTGTTCACAAAACAAGTTAACGTGGCGATAGGCTAAGTTAGAAGGTGAAACGAACCTTCTATAAAAGCAAAACACATTTCAGAAACTGGCAATTATCTACCGTCACATGTGAAATGACTTCAGTCATTCCAAACACAAATAATCTCTTCCTTCTCTATGCTGCGAAATTCCAAACGGTTAGTTAGAAAGCTTGCATATGGCATAAGTTGTTGTCAATAGGTCTCCACGACCGACTATGGGAAAAAGACCTCTTCATTTATGAAGAAAGAAAAAGGACTTTATGACAAGAACTTACATCAAGCGCTTTGTAGTAATCCATGATGACCTTCATCGGCAGCCTGACTTGACGAGCTTGCATCATATCCCAGATTATGTTCGCTACTGCGACGTCCCTCGTCTGCACAGAGGAAACCCCACAAACAAGTCAAGCTCCTCATATTGCCAACCGACGTAAGTAAAGTGCATAGTTGTCTGATTACGTTTCCTTCGTTCCTTGGCAAAGCTGTAGTTTCCTGTCAGAAAAAACACACTATGTCCAGCGTTCCTCGACGGCATCCTTGAGCTTCGACAGATAATCGAAACATGACAATTCTTTATGATGATATGTTGAATGATCGAGGAGCGTATAACCAGGTAGACATTCTTAACGTTCATAGTACGAAGCCATCTCAAGAACGCGTACAAACAGACACTACCCACTATGGAAAAGAAGTAGAAAGAAAATTAACATTTGATCTGGCCAGTGTGCTTGAAAGCTTGTGACATGCTCTTAAATCGGACACGATGAGTATTCATAAGCGAAACGAAGATGTTACCTTGTCCTGGCAGGCCTTGCTCAAAATTTCGCCGCCGGCCTTGCTGTTCAAGAAAAAGCTCTTCTGCACCAACTCGGCCTAGAAGAAAGAAGTATACAATCAGTACCATTAGATAATCGACAGTCATAGATGTCTTCTGTCCTGCCAACCCCAAATATCGGTTCCATGTACTGTTTCATGCAAAAAAGATCCGACAAGCATTACCGAGAAAATTACGTGCCATTTTATAGCTAAAGTTCTTACCAGTAGCTTTTGAGCAACAGCACTATTAGCGGGAGATGGGTGGGTGATGGCACCATCGATCAAAATCTGGACCACAGGAATATAGATTGAGTAATGACTTGAAATAGATCACTGAACCGACTCTTGCTAGTAGTAAACAAAAACCTTCAGATGCCATATCCCCGTCAGATATTTAATTAGACAAAGTTCGACCCAACGTAGCTTTGTATGCCAGCAATGATTATCGTGTTCGGCTCACCAGTCAACCTCCGAAACGTATTCACAAATTCAATCAACGTTCGAACCACAAGAAACTCAATCCTAGTTCGAAGCATATAACGCAAGAACAACTGACTTGGGGTTTTTGTAAGCGACAAGGCCTACTTGACTTATAAACTTTCGGCTCGAGCTTGCTACATAATAACTAAAGACCCATAAACCGCACAGACAAGATGGGACAACGGACCTGGTAGAGCTCTATCGTCGGTCTCCTTCCCATTTCCAAAAACTTGTTATATTCTAGGCAAGCTTTTTGGAAGTCTCCTTCACTGATGTAGCATCTGTTACACATTATGCGACAATGTAAGGGTTCAGCCAACCAAGAACAAAACTCTAGGCAAGCAGCACCTTTGACTGTACACGCTTGTCAGAAAAGCCATTCAGCCCAGCAGCAAAAACCCTGATGCTTGAGAGCATCTTAAGAAACTTACTTGATCAGCTGCACTGTGCTATATGCATCTATACCATGACCGTCCTTTTCAATCATATGTAGGACCTTCTTTACAGCCTGAAAAAACGACAGCTCTTCTCAGTGTTCACTTGATTTCATAGACGACTAGATAGGATCTTGGATAATGAAACGCGATGAGAAGACTAGCGTGGGAAGCTTTTATTCATACTATAAAGGATTCCCAACTTCGCAATTTATAAGGAGATCCATTCACAACCCATTCTGCTCACCTCGCGATTTCCCAAATCCTGGAAAGCAGAGATAGCAGCGTGATAAACCGTCAGTCGGCGGTTTACGAACCCGCGTCTGACTAGTGCATCATCTTTCTGCAAGAAGTTCAAGAACCCTTCTTCGACGTCGTCCCGAGGTTCGATCTCGCCTGTGGCTGCAACGGCCATGTTATCCTCTGCTTGCGGAACCTTTGACTGCTCCAGTACCTCAAGGATCTGTAGCAAACACTCCTTGCTCAGCTTATGACATTAAAGGTTCAGAATATATCTACTTCACACAGCAATGCCAGTGGACTGTAATCTGAATTCAAACTACAACTCATCTAACATTTCAATTTCAAAGTTACTACTAGAACTACCTTTTCTACGGTATCGGGACTTCGAGGCATCTTGTTCGCGTGAGCCGTTATCAAAGCAGCGTAGCAGTGCTTGTCTAAAGTGAACCCATGAGTTGCCATCCTCCTCACCACTCCGTACCTATAAACAAGAGGAAGAATGAAAAGACAAATGAGACCTCACAATTGAATGCAGCATTAGTCACTCTGTACGAGCAGTCTTCTCAATCCCTGAAACCGTGTAGAATCTAAGGCAGGCAAATTGGCTTGACTTTCATATTGCTTGAATGTTCCTTAACTAGTCGTGAAGAGAACAAGGACTTACGCCTCCTCTACTCGGCCGACAAAAGCACAGGCTCTCAGAAGAGCGAGGAATGTCCGATGCTTGGGTTGGACTCCAAATGCTTCCATCTCTTCTGCTACCTGAATTAAGCGAGCAAAACGTCAATATCTATGATTTACGGGCCGAAAGGCAATTTAAGACAAGATTTAAAGATGGAACCATCAAACAAGATGTACCTGAAAGGCGCGATCGACCTGCTGGCTCCTTCCACATGCAGCAATTATGCAGTTGTACATAGCTACCTGCGTCATTGCACATTCATTTCCCAGGCTTATTATCGGCAAATCAGAGAGAACTAGGTTATGACTTTTTGATGAACCCTTGGGACGAGCATTTCATCCAAGGAGACATATTTAGTAATGACAGCCCGTTACAGGGCTACAGGTTATTTAACAAAATAGAAGGGTTCTAAAATTGTTGATGAAAAATTCAAAGAATCAGACAAGGTGTCTTGCAAGGAGGAAGGACAAGCTTATCATACATCTGGTGTGATGCCCATCGCCTTCATCTCGTCGAAGAAGAACATGACGTCCTGAAGCCGGACAGTTTGCATAGCGCCAGTGATAAGAAGGTAGAAGGTATCGCGAAGTGGCTGGACTCCATCCAACAGCATGTCCTCGTAAACATCACGAACAAGAGAGAATCTGGAGCACATAATTCTTCCACCGTCAACACTCGTTGAAAAATAGTCACAGGTTTTTGAAAGCTCAAACACGCCATTGAAAATTTTCTGCGACATCAAGAGCACGTCTGCCGCACGGACGCTAGACTGTACATGAATCGAGAAATATAAAGAAACAATATCTCCGAGCTAACCATCAATCCGAATAGCAGAACCCCAGCTCTATTAATCGGAGTGGACAGAATTGTCATTACCGTTTCCTGTAGTTTAATTGCTTAATGACATAGTTGTAGGAGTCAACATCAGTGGGTTCAAAAGGTAGTGATTTGGCTGAAGAGTAGGCAGCTACAGATGATCGCGAAGAAGGCTGCAAACCTGACGGCACAATGGCAACAGGTCGCCCGGGAACGGGAGGTCCATTTGACAGTTCTGATCCTGAGGAACAAGGATTCAACTTCAGAATTTTTTTACTCAAAACACTGCAAACTGACCATCCGCGCAACTAATTCTCAGATTTCTTCAGTACCAGACACGTCACGACTCCGGAAATACCATCATCGACTGCATCACGATCAGGCATCGCTTCATCAAGCAGAAATTTGTCTTGAGGCACCCAGCTGGAAATTAAAAAATTAAAATGAAATCCCGACACAGAAGCGAGGATGGCTGCGAATGATGATTTCGCTCTCACGGTTTATCAGATTTTCAGAGCACAATTTCGCCAAGGAAAGTCAGAGTGGAGAATTAATGTTCATCCTCGCTCAGGGCGGCTCCTCGAACTTCTGGGTCCGGATTTCGACAAGGCCAGGGCAACATTTGCGACGGGGAACAAATCAACGCACCGGGCGAGAGAAGGGAATGCAGAGAAGCGCAAGAAACCGAGGACGAGCGCCGCAGCGTCCGTTGCGCATGGCGCAACGCGATTGCTGCCATTTTCCAGGAACCACGAGGGGGAGCCCGATCGACTAGCAGATCCGTCGCATTCACGAGGGAGCGAGCGCGACCACCAAATTGACGATCGACCGAACGTCCGCTCGACAAGAAAGAAGGGTTTCCTCAAACGATCCTCTGTCTGAAACCCAAATTCCTCCTCCCTCTGAACCCTAATGAACACCCCGAGTCCACCTTCTGAGTCCGGCCAAACTAGATAGTCCTCACTAACTTGGCCAAACTCGGCCAAACTTAGCAGCACCTCGCAGTCGCACTCGTCCGAGAGTCGCGAAGCAGGCGCGGCAGCACTAACTTTCTCCCGTTCTAAATGTGGCGCCCGTGCCTTCTTCCTGCACGTTAGCTGCACGCGCTCCTGGGACCTTGGAGCTCGGAGGTACAAGGCTCGTCCGAATCGGAATGAATTGTTGCGACGAGCTATGGGCGCTGAGGCTATGGGGGCACCACGTCCGTGAGGCCGTGAGGATATTGGAAGAAGAGCTCCCTTTCTCTATCGAGGTCTCTGGCTTTTCGTGTCGAATCAATCGTCTCGTGAGCGACACGAGTGCGGGAGACGTGTTTTTTCCGACTTGCTCGAATGTGGGCAGGATTTGATTGTACGACGGGGCATGGAAGTCGCATCTCTGTGGAGGCCTTCCCATCGTGGATTTGATCGTTTTCGGTCTCCGGGATTGTTGGCATTTGCATCTGTGTAAGTGCAGAGAGTGTCGCGAGGAAGGACGAGAGCTGAGGTTCCGCACGGTGCTCGTATGTTATGGATGGTGCGCTGGGAAACTCGTCGACTGAGCTAGACCTCCGTCGTCACGGATGACACATCTGTCGGAGATGAGCCCGTTTCTCGCTGCTGGTGCACCATTACTTGTGACTCTTGAAGGAAATTTGTTTTCCGGTGGAAAAGAACAGGAATTCGAGACTCCACCGGAGCTGGGACTTGCACTTTTTTGGCAGATGTGGTTAATAGGCGCCTTC
Organism: Marchantia polymorpha subsp. ruderalis; assembly: GCA_037833965.1. Classification (NCBI taxonomy): domain Eukaryota; kingdom Viridiplantae; phylum Streptophyta; class Marchantiopsida; order Marchantiales; family Marchantiaceae; genus Marchantia; species Marchantia polymorpha. The sequence continues at coordinate 6,502,709 of AP031357.1, forward strand.
GTCGAATGCGGCTGAACTTCTCGTGCTCGAATTCCGGTTACCAGTGACATCAGTGGCAGGACTCGCATCCGTTTCACCACGAGTGGCTGCCCCACATTCGATTGTCACAGAAGCAACATGCCGACTCTACGTCCTGCGGATCGATGGCTTGAAACTGGGCTCTTCGTTTATTGTCTCCTTATGATTACTTGCACACTGGATCGCACATCGGCGGATCCTATGAGCATTGTCGATCTCTCGACCATGGAAACCCGAGTGCTTAGGGTGGGCCACGAACGGAAGCAGGACATGTTGCCTCTGAGAGGAGGAGGAGGGAAATGTGTGTACGAGCTGGTGGATTTGGAAGAGTCATTCCTGTACGAGGTGAAAATCTCGTACCCCGCCACCATACCTTCGAGCTTTTCATTGAGTCTTGCGAAGGAGGAAATTGTTCATGGAAGCAGAAGGTTGCTCAACGCCGATAAGATCATCTTCCAAGTCGGGAGAGGAAATTCTCTGCAGATCAGCAGAGATGAGACCAAGTTTAGGGCTCTTGTCCTAGTGACCGTGGAACCAGAGGGCGTTGTAGCCATGGCACACGTCCAGGAACAAGAGTTCGTCGTCTACAATATCATGTTGGAAAGAGTTCGATTGGGCGGAATTCCCGAGCAGGCAATGTGGGTCGGCTTACTCGCATTTGTCGCTCTTGCATTATCGTTCCTGGCCGCACAGCTCTTCCCATCTTTGTTAGAAGTAGAGCAGGAAAAGCACAGAGCACCCAAGCTAGCCATTTCGTGAGTGGATTGTCGAGCTCTTCTATCGATCGCGAATCTGTCAAGACTTCGCGAGATAACTCGACAGGCAAGAGTCGCGATTTCTCGAAGCTTTAGAACGCCGAGATCGGATTGCTCTGCTGAGCTGCGATGTTTCGTCGAAGAGTTTATCTCGTAGTGAATGAGAGCATCGATCTGTTGATGGCACGATTCGTTTCTTGATCGTAAGCTCGCGAGAAATCCTGCAACGCATCGAATCGGGCATCGAGCCAAATTCACTGACGGAAGGAAAGGGGAGTTCTTCGAGGATGGACGCAGGCATGGACGGCGTCACTGACGGGGACGGAAGAATCGAAGATTCGATTCTGCCCATGGGCGCATTGGAGTGACAGCGCACCGTCCCAACGTTCTCCATCGAGCATCGGACGATGACTGACGGCGTGACGGCTCAATCGCTGGCGCTAAGACACGTGTTTCTGCAGTCGAAGGATGGATGTCGGTAGCAACTTCTGTGACGGACTGAAACGGAGACAGAATTCTTGACAGGTTTTATGTTGTATTGCGGAACCCGGTGACGAACGCAGCAAGGAACTTAAACAGGCTGTCCCAAGCTTTGAAGGCAGTTCAAAACCTCGCAACTTTTATAGCGGGAGGAGATAGTTCTCTGGGCTAAAATTTTGTCAAAGGCAATAGCATGGTACAAAAGAATTTTTATATTTCATAATGATTTGTTGTAAAAATATGTTAAGATAACATTACACAAAGTAATTTGAAGTAGGAAAAAATGATGGTAATATTCATTCATGTATAAGACTGAACACGTAAAGTTTGATGAAACACCTGATCAAACAACGAAGTAATTTCGATATTTGCGTCTATGATTTGGGGCAGAACAACACAATCTAAGTTTCGTTATATGATGACTTGTCCTTCATGATATGATTTGAGACAGTTTTGCGCCAGACTTACTATCGCACTTGTATTGTCAGTCAATCCTTCTTTATATGGGTATGAGTTTTCAATCACATGACAACACTTCAATACCTTAAACTTACAACCTTAAAATAAGCCAATACCATCAAGGAGGGCGGTTGGTACTATATTTTGACATCAGACTTTGCACCTGTTCTGTTTCTCTTCGATAGATATTGATATCATTAACATCTTTAAGGCTAGTCATAAATGATGGTTCGCACATTTCACAACACTCCACGAAGACGGGAGAAAAACGAGAATACGCGGAAACAAAACACAGAGCACCCGGATAAAGTGCGGACTGTAGAATCAAAGAAACATGGGGCTGCAATAGATATGTAGGCTCCACCCTTTGGTAAGCCGTTGTTTCAAAAAATAGTGTGGAACATGTCGACCAGTACTTAACAAAGGCTGCGCATAATAAGCGCACAAAATGTACTGAAGAGATCGTAAAAGTCGTAAAATTACAACGATTCGACGGAACTCCTCCGGGTAGCGAGAGGACGCCTCATCTTAACTGTAAGAGATGGTCTTCGTGCACCCTCAAGCCTTCGCGGAAAAGGGCCTCAGCGTGGGTGCATGTACGTTTCAGCATTAAACTGGAGCAAACGTACAAGACGGTTTGGAAGAATCAAGTAACCTAGGTTTCCATTGTACTAACCTCGTCTATCCGCAACTACGTATTCCTTTACATTTAGGACCAAGGCTCTGCTGTGCTGTGGTCCTCTCACCTCTCATGTACCGAGCTTGGACGCCGGTAACATGCTCAATTCAGATAAACTCCAGATAGTTTGTCGAGCATACACGATCTGCCAGCTCGCTCGATCTGAATTTGCCCATTGCTCGAGATACTTGTAAACGAAGAGGACATCAAGAAAACTGACTGTTGGGACAACAACATCCTGTGTCCGGCCACGGGTTTGACCCCAAACTTTACCGTGCTACCCTGTCGCTTGATTGAACAGAGGAGCAGTATGTGCCTCATGAATAATGCTTGCTAGTCGGATACAGCTGCCGACGTGCAAACTATGAGTTTGTTACAGCTTGGAAATGAGGATATTCGCCTAAACTACAAAGATTGTGGTCTCCACATCCTCTTTTGAGCAGCAACAAGCCGCTCTTTGCCTTCCTCGTAGGTGTATCGGATGCTCCAGTGCAAAGATTTCGCAATGTCCTCAATCTCGCTCATCACATCCACAGTCTCTCGGAAGATGGCCCATCCTTCCGGTCTCAATATTCTATCCATTTCAATCAAGGTATCCGAGATATTACACCTGTAGCAAGGATGAGTGTTAGATCGCAGACATATATGGTCAGTCAAGTCCTCCCAAAATAGTTAGAATTAAGTAAAGGAAGGTTCGAAGTGCCCCCACCCGATAATACGGATTAGTACACCAAAAACTACGGCTTGGTTATACGACGAATCAAAGTGTAACGAAAACTGAAACATCCGCCTCATGGTCATATGACTTGACCGCATATTTCCAGCAGGTACCTCATGTTATCATCCGTCTACCTTCCACCAGACTTATCACTACGTGGGCTTTCGCCAGTGCCCTTCTGGAAATTAGCAAACCACCCAGCACTTCCTGCAGCCTCAATAAACCACGTCCCGAGAAAAGCGAATGGTTCGATATTTACCTCTTCTTGAGTCCTGAGAAAAGGTGATCAGCATGCATGAGATCATAAGTTCTCGGGTACGTGCTGAAAGATTCACACCAATCGTGGTAAAGTCCAAAAAGTCCACGGTCGTATATGATCGTCAATGTGTCTGGCTCATCAGTGGGGATCACGTTCATAACCCACACAGGTTGGGAAACGAGAGCAGCTGCAAAACTGAAAGATGCCAAAGACCAAACAAGTAAGTTTCGAAAAAAGGATTAGTCGACAAAAGATTCAAGTTAATAAAAGGCTCATAAGAACGAGACATTACCCTCCATAGCCCGCCTTCATATCCATTACATTCCTTATGGCTGACCAACGGATCCCAATATTTGTGAGGTACGAATTTTCGATAACATTGCGCCAGTGCTCTGAGTCAGAGACGAACTCCTCCGCAGCAGGTTTTCCGTAGATACCCTTGGGAACACTCTTCAACCAACTGGGAGTTGTCTCCACACGTAGAGGCCACTCTACCGGCCACTCTGCGGCTCTGGCCCCCTCACCGGTAGGAATTCTATGCAGACAGCTATTCATAGGAACATACCTGCATTCGGAGTCAACGTGGAAAAATGAGGAATGAAATGGCGAGTGCTGGCCCACTGCAAAAACTATGATGAGGCAACAAAAGCTTGTATATGAACTTGTATTTACAGCCATTCGAGAGCAGAAGAACGCATTTTCATTACCAAGCGGCATCTGGTTGATCATCCACTTCGCACATCGGAGGTTCATCCGTCGTACGCTTTTCATAGCAGGAATTTTCTTGGGGCTTCTGGAAAACAGCAAACCCGATCTGCGTCTCGGGATCTGCCTTGGTTCGAATGACAAGTTTCCAGCACATCGCTTCTGTGACCTTGATAGTTTCTGCAAAGATTCGTTTAACAAACACACCACATCAGAAAACAGTTAATACTTAGGTTGTAGGTTCGCTCCTTCATGTAGTGAACCGGGCAATGTGGGAACTTTACTAAATGCAACGTCAGGCAAATGCCAAAAAAGTGCTCTTACCTTCCCATATGCGCACTTCGTCCGGGTCATTTCTGCGATATACAGGGGTTGCAGACCAGACAAAGTATCCCCCTGGTCTCAGCACCCGATTGAGTTCCAAAAGCAGCTTTCCACCTGTTGTACTCAAGGGGCAGTGTCATTGACAGTCAGGTCATTCGTAAGTGACAAACTTGACAAAGAAATCAAATCTGGATTTCATATGACAGAATGAGACATTGTTTAATATTGGAGGTCCACTGTCAAAGCAAGGACTGAGAGCTTAATTGTTCCAAAGATCACCGCAACAGGGGATACTAAAGCAAATTAAGAGCTCCAGTCAAATTGTGTGCTAGTGTAGGATAGGTGCACAGGAGTAAGTTCTCAGCAGGGGATTAAGTCTACGTATAAAGTGGATACATCCCATACATCGCACTAGCAAACGACGTCGAAGACATTACCTGCAGCATACCAAGGTACTCTGCAACGTGCACAATGTACGGCATCAAATACGTTGCTGGGGAAAACAAGCCTCTGTGTTCCCATCACCGATAGTATTCCTGGAATACCGCGCTCTAGGGCCATCTGGACTTGAGCTTCATGCTCATCTTTGGGGGCAAATGACATAACGAGAGCATCTCTGTCGAACATGTAGCCTCCAAAGCTAGCCACTCCACAACCGACATCCAAAACAACTCGAGTGCTCTTTCCCCAGGTGATATCAGGCAAGATCTGTACGGAAGAAGATGAGCACATGTAAATACTCAATTGCACGAGAGCAAACCAGCGAGCTTCGTATCGCCCTTCGTGAGCGTAGCCGACGATTTAAGATTCAAGGTGCCAAAGGATAAGGTATAACACACAACGAGAAAACACAGTATATACCTTGTGGATGGAGTCAATATATTGAAGAGCCCCAAACTTAAATTGTGTCCCACCTCCGGGGAACACCAGTAAATCTCCTTGCTTCTTGACCCAATTTTGATCCTGCTTGTAAGTCACAAGCTTATCGTGTGGGACGTTGGCATGCCAAATCTGCCACGCCAGCAGAGGGTTAATTTAACTTCAAACTATTTCTACGATAATTCGCACAGAATGGATCCGACAGAAAAACTTCAACTTTGTAGTAATTGTTTGGCACTGACAAGATGGCCTTCACATCAATATTGACACACTAGGAAATTACCTGATTCCTGCTTTCGGGCCAGTCGATACGAGGCTTGTAACCCTCGGGAAGAGGGACAAGACAAGTGGGCAAGTCTTTGCCAACTGGGCAGTGCCTCTCTCGATGCTCGAAGTGCTTAGTGGATGGAAGCTTCTTAATGGCCTTCTTGTTATCGAGGCAGGGGATATAATCCTGCGCTCCTTCCCAAGTGCAAACTTTCCAACTAGACTTGCCATCGTCGGCCACCTCGACAGTTTCCTCTGCAGTTGTACCGTCAGGGTTCGTCTTGGTCTCGTCAGTCTCAACGGCTTCCTTCTCATCCACAATAGCTTTCTCATCGATGGTTCCAGCCTTCTCAATGACTTCGTTGATCTTCTCCTCCTTGGATTCCTTAGCTTGGGTGATCAGGGAAGACTTCTCTGTCTCTTTGTTTTCAACCGCGAGCTCCAATTGTTCTCCATCTGTCACTGTTGTAGGTATGGTGTCGGTATCTTTGGTCTCAGTGGTAGACTCCTCTTTGTCAGTAGAATCGTCCTCGACCTTTTCAGTATCCACGTCGCTCTCTTCCTGCTGTTCGATGCCGTCTTCGATCTTCTTGTCCTGACTTTGCAAGTCCTCTTCACTGACATCGGCACTATCGGTCTTATCTACCTCTGCCTTCTCCTCGTTGTCGCCAGGTTCCCCGGCTTTCTCGGCTTCGGTGAGTTCATCGGCACTGTCAGCATCCGGAGTTTTCTCATCTCCTTTATCGTCGTCTACTTTGTCTTCCGCGTCTGCTTTTTCCTCTGACTCGGCGACTTCGTCATACACGTCCTCCGCCTTACTCTTCGAGTTAGCCTTCTCCGAGGTAGAAACATAAGCTGATGGTGAATCTGACGGAGCACTGAGCACCCAAATGGCAACAAGAAACATTGCAATGCATATAACCGCCATGACTAGCAGTCCGGGAACCCGCTTCTCGGGAACGCGAGCGAATTTGGACTTCATCTTGGCGTAATTGTAAAACCCCAATCACTGCTTCAGTTTCCCTCCCAATGTGCTTGAGCTCCGAAAATCTGCGTGATAATCGCCCGGTAGGTAAATTAATTATTCTCTTCTACTGATGAGTCCAATCTTGTGAGCCTACTTCGATAAGATTTGGACGCATTGCGATCCCTCAACTATTACACTACCAGTTGAGGACGCCTCAGCTGAAAGTGTAATTAGGCGAACTCAGAACAGTAACAGAGAATCAGAGAATGAGTCGGACTGATGTATGAGTTCATAACAAAAAGCTCAAAACAGCACAAAAGGGCCTCGTACGACCACTTCTACGACGTATCAACACTTCAAGGGTGAAATTGGAAGTCTGCACAATGCGAGCTCTTCCCGCGTCTGCTGCGGATCATGCTACGGAATGAGGCCAATGCAAAAAGGCGCTAAACCAGTAATTTCGACAGATGTTAAGAAGATCGAGTTCGGCAGATTCAATTTTCATAGCGCTGACAGCTTTTCAACTTTTACAAAAACGGTTCCTATCATTCACCAGCACAAACAATGACCACATTTCGCCACGGAGAAACTCAATAAATTGTAAAAGTTCAGAAAGCTCCACAGCTCCAAACCTGAAGATCGCTGCACGGATACTATCGCGAAGAATTATAAAATACAGGGCCTCTCGAATCTTCGCTATGAGGCCCAAAATAAAAAACAAACCAAACCAACCCAGCCAAAAAAAAGCCGGCAGCAGCAGACGAAAAAGGGGACAGACACTGAAACACAACCGGCGCAAAGTCCACATTCAGGACCTCAATCTCTCTCTCGCTGTACCTGAATCCGGTGACAGCCGAGGCGAAATGCACATCAAACTACACATACGCAAAGTACCCAACAACCACGGCAGCAGCTAGCGGAGATGTCCAAGCGCCAAGCTACGAAGATCTACGCTCCGATCGCCCACGGCATTGAAGGCTCGCACCAGCAAAGGGACACCGTCCCGACTCCTCCTTAAATACAGACCGAGCCACGCGCCTCACAATGCACATCTCTGCCGTCTCTCCCGAACGCTAAACTCAACGACTAAGCTTCGTTCGGCCCCACGACAGCACACAAACGGCTCCGGCATCAGTCTCCTCACCTCTTTCACCTCACACCTCTCACAAATTGCGCGCCGCGCAATGCAGTTCCAACAGCACTCGAGGACTCGTCTTTCGACACGAGGGAATTAAAATGACGCACCGTCGGCGCACGAACTCCCGATGCCCCACCCGCTAGCTTGCTTCAGGATGGGCTTTCAAAATCGCGACGATCCTGCCGATACCGAGCTCATCTCCACGCCGCGCTCAGCTCCGACCATGCGAGCCTCGAATCCATTCCGCGTGAACCCAGTCGACTCCTTGCTCCGAATTCCGCCCCGGCCCCGGCGTCAACACCGACAACTTAGGCGACGACGACACAAGTGCATAGCTCACGATTCGGCTCACAGCCCGACGCAACTCGCGCAGCTCAGGTCCGAGCAGCAGCAAGTGACGCGCTGACGCCTTTCATGCCCTCGCGAGAAGGACGCAGCAGAAATCGAGCGAGGGTCGAGAGATCTCGAGGAAAAGGAGCCCACTGACACGAGACTTAACTACAACCCTTTTCGCCCGAAAACTCGTTCGGCCCGAGACGCGAAAACAGGCGAAATTGCCCTCGTCGTCACTCGGCATCGCCCTCGGATCCTGCCCTCGTCGCTCGTGGAAACCGGTGATCTGTCCGTCCGTTCGATCCGCACCGCCGAGTGGTCCTCGGAGATCCACCACGTGGACTCGCTTGGACGTGGTAGTATTGAACCACTGCTCCTCGTACTGTGCTGTATGGTACAGCTCAATGCCTGGTCCACTCGAAATTAAATGCTCCTGTTTCTCTCCTATTCGTTTGGACCATTGTCCAATTAAGCGGTGCAGAAAACTACAGTAGTGTTCGCCCCTTTGTAATCATGGATCCCGATTGGATCATTGTGCAGTTCATCGCATTGTTTGTCGTTATCAATCCCAACGAAAGGAGAGCAATTTCAACCCGAATATTGGAGCCATTTCGTCATACCGTACTCTGCGGTTTAACATTTCAAACAGTCAAAACCTAAACATTGTACTTCGTGCATGCACACACATGTTCTAAGGTGCAAACATATAAGATAATGTTCTATATATCAGTTTTTTTCCAATATTAACAACACCACCCTGACTTCCACTCGAAAGTCTCCAGAGATTTACCTTACGAAGACTCTCTAGTGTACGCATTGTGTGGCGCGACAAAGCTAAATGTGGTGCACATCCCATTAGCTGGAAGGATCATTATTGACTTTGGTTCATGCTAACCCAAAAAACTGTTGCGATTTTTGTTCAATCCTGCAAGAATTTATTTTAAGGAATTCAAAAGAAAAATACCAAAATCAGTCACTAAAATTTAACTGAAAATACTGCAGTAGTTTCAGTCGGTTGGACTTCAAAAGAATTCATGCCCATTATATATCTATATCAAGTAAGGCCGGAGATAAAACTTTACGTCATTGGCATATTTTTCAAGTCTGATGACCAAATTCATCTTTTTAGAATATAAGGCGAGAAACAGAGCCTACAGATTGCCTACCTTCTGAAGAGCTCGGTGCAATAGTTGAAATAATCCCCATGCTAGTCGCACTTCACGACTTTGGCACATGTAAATCTGAAATGTCGAAAGGTTTTATTGCGAACTCCACACTTGTCACCATGTGGAGTTCGCAAGAATATAATAATACATGTTGATCTAATCATGGCAAAGGCTGAAAGTGCCATGTTCGTGATCGAGTAAGACCAAAAAGGAAACTAATAACCTCGTCCAGTTGCTAACCGCCACTTCGACGCGTCATAGTTAACTGCTTGACAGGAACCCGAGGAGAACACCGACAACCGGATAAGAAAGGTTCCGCACCTGTGTTCTCGTAAAGGGAAACTCGTTTGAAGAACACGGAACATGTACAAGAGGCCGCGTGCTCGACTCTTTCGGACAGTCATTATTGCAGAGGAGAGTATCCAGAATTTACGGATGCTTCATCAACGGGATGAACTGCGACGGTGCTTGTCTCGGCAGTCGCTACATTTACTCATGGTCAGTGAGCACCTCCGACGCCGCACTCTCCGGCAACCTCGTTGCCAGCACAGCATCACTGTCCGGGGCCGGTTCCATGCCTTCTCCGCTGGTTGGCATTCTTCTTACCTGCTAATCAATGACTCCGCAATCATGTTTCTATTCCGAGACAACTTTTGAAAGTCACAAGAGCCCACTCAGAACAACCCCATGAGCAACTTCAATCGTGATTCGTGATCAAATCTACACAATTCTACCCTCGTCGACGAAATTTATATGATGGTTCTATTGAGTGCAGAATTTTGGAGATTTGGAGATTTGATAAGGCAGTACTCCCTTATCGATCGATTTAACTTGATGATTTTACATAAGACGATTAACTAAATTTTCAGTCAGAAAACCAGAGAATCCTCCAAAAAATGAGCAATTTATAATAAGGAATAAATCAGGAAAAATACACAGAGTTTTACATAGGACGGAAAACATAGAAAACGTGAAGAATAGTCAATAACAGAAACTTACGCAGTAACATTGGCATCCACTACGTTGCCCTCTTTCACCATTTCCGAGGCTGAATGCCGACCGTGGTTGAACGTTCGGGCAGGGCTATGGAGCAGCATGAGCCCTCGCCCCGACTCGCGAGCAGTGATGGGCATCGGTTGTAATGCCGCACGGACGATAGAAGCACGTGGTCCGGCGCAACGCACGGCTTCTATAATCCGCAGGTCAGTGGCTTCCACGAACCCACATGCCGTTAATGGAAACTTTCCGGCATTGACGGGACGTACGAGGGCGCCGTACGAGCCAAAGCCTCTCGGTGGGCTTCATCTTGCGGCGTGCAGGGAATGTGGTGGGTGTTGGTTCCGCATCCCCTGCCTCGGTGCATAAAATAACGGACCATTCCGGCAGCCGTGCTGTGTGTGACCCCGCACTTTTTCCGTTCCATCCACTAGCTCCGTTTGTCTGCCTGGCTCCGACTTCTTTTTCTTCCCACTAGTATAGGGCTCGTACACTTTTTGCCCCTCAGCACAATTTGCATGGTTTCTTACGTTCACAATGATTGATTGTCTAGGATAGCGAAACATGAGTTTCCGAAGTAACATTTCACTCTCAACGATTTGGGCTCGGGTTTTTGTGAGCTCCCCAGGGCGTCCATTTGTGGAATGAAAGCTCCGTATAATAGATTTAGGGTAACGAGAATTTTCAAACCCATGTCAGCAATACAAGAGGTCAATTGTAGTAGTTAATGTAATTTGCATTTAGCATCTGAGTTTTTTCTATGTTTGCAGATTTTGATACTTTGACCATTCGTTCATAATATATCCTAAACACATATATCGCATTCTTTTATTTTGTATCTTTTTATCGAATTTTTAATGAACATGGTTTGATGCGTCTTCCCACAATAATTTATATTCCTTTGCTCTTTCGCTCGTAACCTTAGACTGATAGGTTATTTTGTATGCATGTGAAGAAGTAAATGATTGTAGCCAAAACTCCGAACGTGCATTGGCTGCTTCATGACAACCATCCAGTCGGAATTTGATGCTGAAGCGGAAAAGCGTGGACATGGCGCTAAGACCGTACCGAAGCTGGATGAAGTCGTTCAAATGGTACTTTCATCACAATAGCCACGTGGAAGAAAGCAATCCAAATGCAAAACAATGTGACTACATAAAGTGTTGATCTTTCATTCTTATTTATATATATATATATATATATATAGAATTCCCGAACCCTATGAACTGACAAAAAGGGATCGAATCGCAGTTATTGGAAAAGCCCATCCACACCTAGAATTCCTTCATATTCGCAATTTACACATTATGCAAGGTGTGCACTCCAAAATAATGTTTGGCAGCTGTGAAGGGCGATGACCTTATTGTATCTTAGAGGAAGTGGTGCGTTCAAAACACACATGCCACCAGTTGTGACCTATTGAGACAAATGGAATGCTCGAGTTGCTCAAAGGCGAAAGATGATTGGTAGTCAAAGTCTGAATGAGGAGCATGTGCTGGTTGGTGATCCTCATCGAAAAAGCATGAACCTGGATGCATCTGAGGCCAAGGGGTATCTCCTTGAGATCATGCTGAAACTGAATTGACTTGCAAGCTCGTCTCTTATCTTCGAACTGGAACGAGGAACAATGTATTATCCTTTGAAGTTGGATTATATATATATATATATATATCTCCACTGGCAATATGTGTGTGTGTGTCTCTGGTAATTCGATTATGTCAATTTCTCCATTGTAGCTGGCACTCTCCAGAAATATGGAGGGTGCCAAAGACTCTGTTTGACATTCATTTTCATGTTCGAGGAAAGTACCGTGCGGTAATATTTGTAGTTTTCTCAAAAAAATGGTCGTGGAGAAAGTCCATCAATTTTTTCAAAGAAAGGCTGTTCTAGAGTCAACTTACTAGAGTTGATACACATCATAAATTTCATTGAGCCCATGGTCGAGATCACCTGCCCTTGATATTTGTAGTTTTGACTTTTCGAAAGACTACCAATCACTTAAAACATATGGTAACAAGCAAGCTTTGCATTTACTATTGAAGTTTACACATATTAACAGTTCTTCATAGTTTGTCCTCGAATTAAATTTCTATCATTTCTTACATATGATAAAAATTAAAACATCTGAAAACAAGTATGTTAAAGTGTTACTTTATATTTGGCACCAAGACATACATCTTCAAATCAAATTTGCTTACGTTCATTATCAATGGATTCAATAACATGCATAGAGATTCAGGTTAATGATCAATCTCCACATCTCTCTTATCCACTCATTCTTTACGACTAGAGTAAATTTTGTCTTGAACATAGAAGAAATGAAAGTATGGAGCAAAACTTCTTCAAATCAAATTTGCTTACGTTCATTATCAATGAATACAATTACATGTCAAGAGATTCAGGTTAGTGATCCACCATTTGTTATTATGACAGAAAAATTAGGTGCTTCATCATTCTATTACTTAATCATCGATTGACTAAGATTATATAATCCATTAGAATAAACGAAATAGATCCATATTTTTCAATCCTCACACTAGATCTTATTCACACTCTTATATTTTTAAAAGTATGCAAGTTACTTGATCATTAGTTTATATTATATCAATTCTTTTTAAATAAAATTACTTATTTATTTTTATTGTGATTTTTCCATAAACTTTGCATTTTTTACTCACCTAAGATTGCTCTTACCTTATGTGAAATATATATACATAAAAATCAAATAATTGTTAAGAAATTTGTAAATGATTTAAATTTTTGTTTACATGTGATGTTTATTTTAACACAAATTATTTTAAATTTGTGTATCAAGAAAGTATTGATAGATGTTGAATTTGATGTGGGTTTTAACAATCTTATACTTGATTTGAGACCATCTCAAATCAAATTTTACAATCTTGGAAATCAATAATGAAGTGATGCTGTTTCTAATGCTTAAAAATTTATAAAAATGTTTAAAATTTGGAGTCAAGTATCTTACTTGCAAATATTAATCATCATTGTGATGCTATTGAGATATGTTTGTACTGATTACTTGATTATTTTTCTTATATGACTTGATAGATGGAGACTTATTAATAGTGCAATTATTCTCTTTGTGATGGAAGAGATCTTATGTAATACCATATGATGAGGCATTAACAATTAAAGTAATAAGACATGATCCAGTAATATATGGGATTAAATTGTTCACCATTAAATTGTAGAGGTAAAGAGCAAAGAAAAAGTATGTGTCAATGATGATTTTGTGTGAAGACCATTCTGAGTACTGCCAAGAATTCATGTGACATTAGACTTTGTTCATTGTATGCATATTGAGTCATTCGATAAAAGGTTTCATCAACAAAAAACTCATGAAGAAAAAATGTTTGATTGCTTGGCTGTGAATTTCCTTGGGTGAGCCATTTATCAAATTGGAGTCTATGAAGAAGAATGAAGAAAAATGTGATGTTCTCTCCCGTATTTCTGATTCATTTATATTACAAATATTATGGCAGTTCTATCAAACAACTGATAGTCTATTAATTCATTTCGATGGAGAGCTTTTCTAGATGTAACTCATTTGTTGACTTAGCATGCAGGACGAGCACTATGATCGACCATCAAGAGCATACGTCCAGCTTTTTCTACACAAGATTCAAGTCATGCTCTAAAATTCTACATTTATAGCTGATGCGAATCGTGTGACCTTACAAATGGTATTGCATTAGAGAATTCCATGATAAAAATATAGAAATCTGTCATACTTGGTACAAGTGCACAAGGAATCCATTAATACACAATCAACGAAAAGCACTGCATTGACATTTTAGCTTTGGTTATTTTTCTTCATCGGGTCCGTTTGCTTTCACGATCTCCTCATAGAGAACAAGGCCAAGGCAAGCTCAAGATATCATGTCTCATATGCTTCATTCACTTAAAGATATCCATGCATATAAATAGTTTGCTGAAAACACATTGTTTTTTCAAACAAGTTGTTCTCCCACATCTAGGTCACTTTTTGTTGGCTCCAATGTATTCTACTCATTCTAGACAGTATTTTATATTTATACATCTCATCTTTGGAATTATTAGTAAAAATCCAAGTTTCACACCGAGGAAATCTCAACATCTTCATTAGATTTCATAGCATGGGATAAGTTATGAAACACATGATGAATATGACAAAACTTATAGTACATGGCATATTTTGGAATAAGATTTACTTTCCAAACACGTTATTTCCACTTTGCATCCTCGTTGAAGTATAATATTAACTTTTGAATAATAATCTACGATATTTGGAAAAATGTGCTTTGTTATTAAAAATTCATTTGAAATAACAATAAGTTATGTTCAAAGCATAAAGTTAACAAAAACTTCCATGACTAAAATATGTTTATGTTGAAAATGTAATCTACATATTAACATTTAATTGAAATGATTAAAAATAATCAATTTAATTTTGAAATTATGTATAATATTTAGAATAATTATGAATAAAGGGAATTGCTTTTTTAACTAGTAAAGATTGTTTTATGTTATATTCATTTTGAATGAAACATATTGTAAAATCAGTTAGCATGTTGTAGCATATGATTACTTCATTCCATGCACTTGATTCTGAAAGATTATAATTTATTGTTTGATGATCTACCCGACAATGCCAAATCCTTGTTAGATTACATTGATGGTGATTATGTGTAAGATTTGTATCTGAAGAAGTCTACAAATATATATATATATATATATATACTTGGTGATTGAAGCATTAGTTGAAAATCTATCTTGCAGAAGTACATAGCTCAGTTTACAACGGAAGTTGATTTTGTAACGACAGCAGATGTGACAAAGAAAACTATTTGATTAGATAAGAATATCATTAAGATGAAGTTTGAGTTGTCAATCTACAAGAGTGCTTTTCATATTGTTGCAAATCAAGTGATGATAAGCTGAATGAGTTATATCTACATCAAATATCATTTTATGAGACATCTAGATTTTGATAAAAGTATTGAAATAATCAAGATTGATATTATATTTAATTTAATTGATATGTTAACCAAAATTGTTATTTTTTGAGAATTTTTAGATACATTAAACAACTATGCAAATTTTGTATGAAAAACACAGATAGACTTTACTAATATTTCAAGTACCTCTCTATATTATTATTTCATTTTTGTTTATTGACTACGACTTAGTTCCAATTAATTTTAGTTTAAAGAGTGATCTATTGTTGAAGTTCATTCTAGAACTTTTTTTTGAGTAATTTTATATGTTACAGATTACTAGGTTTAATTATTGTTTTGAATCAACTCTAGCTAGTTAAATTAACCTTGTATGTATTAACTGCCACTATAAGTACTTGTAAGCGAATGCCATTTTGACTTTGTAACGTCATTGACATTAGCATCTCATGTACGTAGCTTTAATGGATGAATCATATACTTCTCTTATCATCTTGTATGGTTTTTTTTTGTTTTTCTTTATACTTTGGCTCTACAATAATTAGCTTATATGAGTTGTTTCACAACACAAAAAAAAACTTGTACATGAGCAGTTTGATGGTATTATATCTCTAAGTAGGAGAATTGTTTGCAATTGATGTTTCGGTGATTCCTTCACTATGAACAAAGATGTTTGAAGTTGTCATGTTAGAGAAGTTGCATCGATCAACTCTTCTTTAGATCCAATATTATCAAAGTTTGGACATATATTAAGATCATGAACCAAATCTGCATAATTTCATGATGGTGGGTAAATTGATTTGTCATGATATAACTAATGATCCACATCCACGTTTTTTATTCCATCTAGAGAGTTTCACCTCACACGTACCGGTACTACAGTTAAGGCTCACTACTCGGAGGTGTTACTTAGAGGAGGTTTCGTAGCTTCATGTTGTTAACTGTAAGGTTACACGTGTTCAACGTTAAAGTGGTCCATGTGTACGACAAACTTCTCCAAGTTTATTGTTTGGCGTTTTTTCTTATTTTCAAGGTTCATGACGCTTTTGCAATGTCAAAGCGTAAGCGTTTGGATGTCAAGACAAAATTGGAGGTGCTCAATTTTCTCAGTAAACTAGCAACCACTTAGGATGAAGCAGCATTAGCATTTTTGATAGCACGTCCAACTGTTTTAAAAAATTTGGAAGCAAAGAGAAGTTATCAGACAAGTGACATCGGAATTAAACAGAGGTGAGATTATATTGATTCTTATATCAACTCGAGTGTAGATTCTTACCGACATGGTGCATCAATGAAGTTGAAGTCGATGCGCTCTCGTTGAACGTGAGTGGAGAGGTGCTCAAAACAAGGTTCTGTTTTTGCGATCATCATCTTATATGCGACTCATGCACGAGTACAACAAGATTGCCAAGAATCAAAACGTTGTCTTCTATATACTGCAAGATAATTGCTCATCTCATGTTTGCGCGTCGAAGATTTTGAATCCATCAGGTTCACATAAAACTTTTTTCCGATTTTAGAACTTGTGCATTATTTTTGTTCCACCGAATGCTACAAGCGAATGTCAATCTCTTGATCAAAGAATCATTTGGTGTTTTAAAGCGCATTTTCGTCGTGCTCAACTAAACCACCAGTTGTCTGAGTATATACACATGTTGTCTGAGTAAGAATTTTGTTGAAAATGTCGAAACACGTGGCAAATATTTGTCACGTGCCACAATAGGTCACTATTTGAGGTGTTATGTCACTATTAGAAAATAATGACGTACCGTTCTTATTTGATAGATTTTCAAGCTAAGATCTAATGGTTCTTCACTTTTAAGTCACTATAAGGAGTATGACACTACTAAGAAGTGACACTATTGGGAGGTGAAACTCTTTACTCTCAAGTTATTATCCTTGTTACACATCTAGATGTAGTATACTGTATACTACATCTACATGTATGCTACACGTATACTATACACATCATCAACAAGCTACATTTACTATTGAATGGATGAGATAGATCAGTTCTCTCTTTTGATGTCTAAGATCTATACGGGATTACTTCTCTCTAATTTTTTCGACCCGGCTTGAATAATTTTTAGTCTTATTCGTCTTTGCTAATCACTGATTATCAATCTTTGATTATTTATCCTTGATTTTCAAATTTTCAAAATATTTATCAATAAAAAATAATAATATGGATAAGTGTAAATAATTGGACTTATGAATATCGCTATTTTTTCATGAGGGTCCCCCTCTCCATATTTTTTCTTATATTTTCCATACGAACGGGAGGTAAGTACTTATGATGTCATGGGAGCAGTTTAATATAAAGATGAAGAGTCTGGAAAGGGTTGCGGGCATGGGCCAATGTGGGTCCATTGTGAAACCGCCGGGCGGCCGCCCGAGATCGGCGTCGGGAGAAAGAGGTCGGAGCCCGTGAGGCGCACTCGTCGTCATGTGATGCTCACGTTTCCATTAAGGCTGCGGATCATGCGACCAGCACCGCAGCGCAGCATTCGTCCATGTTCAGATCTCGTCGAGCTGCCGGAATGGCCCACGATGGAAGCACTCTCCCGGATCCCCCAAGTTAAGCAATGTCGACAAACGCCATGGCGATCGGAGCTCAGAGAGAAAATCGGAGTCCTGGATCGAGATGTTCTTATACAGAATCAGACAGGCGGCGAGTAAAGCCAGCGAGAGTGCTGCTGCTGCTGCTGCTGCTGCTTTAAAAGGCAGGTGTGGTCGGCCTGGTGTGTCTGGGCTATGGATGTAGAACAGCTTGACCTCTGGTGGATCCTATAACTCAAGTCAATGGTATTCGATTCGGATGTCTATTGACATCTGAATCGAAAGGCGCTCGTGAGCTCGAGGTCACTCAGAGAAGCCTTCCAGTAAGTCCTAGAGTCGTCAGTGGAGATCTGATGAGAGCCTAGAGACTTAGGCATGAAGTGCCCATAGGCCTCGTCCCTCGGATCTGCTGAAAGGTGTCCGATCCCACATTGGGTGAAGGAATCTCGGCTTTCGACAGCTCGTGCCCTCAGTCAACCGCACAAAGTCAGTGCCGGGTTGCCTTTTCGTGGCAGAGGTGACTGAATGCGAGAACTCGATCTGACAGACGAGAGTTCTGTTCTCAGAGTCCGTGCCTCATCAACTCGATGGTGAAACACCCTTCCGCAATCAGTCCGTCTTTCCTCATCTCTTTTCTGAGTGCCAGCTGAGACTCAATTAGTGACTGTAAAGCGTGTGCCTACCATAGTGAGTGAGTGAGAGATGGCGGGCATGGTGTTTGGGACTGATTGCTGCACCTTGTGTTCCTTGTGCTGGATCACAGAAAATCTTGACCTGCTTTTTGTGCCCTAGAACCTCCACAAACGCAACTCTCCTCAAGAGTCGTTACATGTGAAACATACTGATGAGGCTTCGCCAAAGAAGAAACGAAAAATCGCTGTTGAGCATCAATTTGAAGACTGCGGTCACGTCACTTAGCCGACCTATATAAAGGAAGGAAAGGATGCGTAGTCGAAAGTCTATGTGATGGGCTTTCTCATCGGAAAGCTCAGACATGAAGGATGGCACAAGAACAACCTTACTGAAGGATTCTCTGCATCCAAATCGCTCTTCTTGTTTGCTGGTTCGGCCTGTTAAAGTGGTGGTGGAAAGGCCCTATGGGCCAGTTTGCATACATCTGGACTCTGTACCACTGAAGCACTTTCCGCTGTCGGTATTGCCCAGGAGCTCAGCAAAAACGACGAGGGTTTGACTGATTCCTCGTCTAAAGATTCTTCGGTCGACCTTTGGGCTCTGGAATCCAGAGGTCGACAGAAAAACCGCGTACCTTTTTATCCCAGTTCCCTTCCACTCCCTTCTCGTTTGCAACTTTGTATCTCAGCGTAACTAGTGTACTCTTCCTCGCACGCCCATTGCAACGCTAGGGACCGTCAACATTAACCAGCTTTCATCAGGCAAATGGGAATTTCATAAAAACGACAGGACTCGCACTAGTCTAGACTCAAAGTTTCATCTTCATACTGTAAAAGTTATTTGCCGTGGAACATGTGAACTTCTCTTTTGGGCGATATTAGGTCCGGCGTATTTGGTTGATCAATTCACCTTTATAATTACTAACATCATGATTTGAATTACAGAACCTAACACGTACAAATACTCACGGGATATAGTGGCGCCCAATAGAATACGAAAATTTGCAAGTTCTCCCTACAGGATTTTGAGGTCGACTAATAACACTGGATCTCTGCCACCGATTTAGCTCACGTGATGAAAATTACTCTCCGCTACAGAAACGTCCACGGGGTTCCACCGCCAAGTCATGATCTAAGAGGCGACCATGTGAAGCTTGACAAGTTCTGACAGTAGCCATCGAGCCACGGCATGAACTGAAAACTGCTCGTCAAACTACAATTCCATCCGCACCCATTTCATCACCGGTTCTGAGTTTACAAAACATAAAAAAAAAATAAAAA
This sequence comes from Marchantia polymorpha subsp. ruderalis, assembly GCA_037833965.1. NCBI lineage: Eukaryota > Viridiplantae > Streptophyta > Marchantiopsida > Marchantiales > Marchantiaceae > Marchantia > Marchantia polymorpha. The sequence goes on from AP031357.1 coordinate 6,522,276, forward strand.
ATTGTCCATGTCACACGTGAACATATTGGCTCAAGATCATAACACGGTGTTACTCCCGATGATTAATTAAGAGATATACAAAGAATGAGACGGGAGCTATCATAGCCGACAAGCTCCAGCTCCCACAGTAAACACAGGTTCAACCTGGCCGCAATACATTCCATTCCGCTTTCAAACTTACTATCTTTTTTTATTGTGGTGCTTCTTCTTGGGTACTCCTTGACCACCAACTTTCTTCTTCTTGTTGAACCCGCCAGTGGCATCAGATCCGTCCCTCCGCCTCTTCGGCTGAAACAAACAGAACAGAACATTTAGCACTTGCACGCTGTTCTTCGTGGCTGCTACCCTATGCACATATCCACAAGACAAAAGACGGAGCTTCTCAAGCGTGGTGTCTCTTCTAGACGGTCCGTCAGTCAGCTTCTATCAGCTCACCTTCGCAGAAAAGGTCTTCAAAGGGTCTTCCTTTCCAGCTTTCTTTAGCTTACGTCGTCTGAAGTTCGTCAGCTTCTCTCCTATGACTGCTCTGGCTATTCTAATTTGTCTACTTGCAGCCTCGGTGGAGGGGTCACGTAAGTATTCGGGCACTGTTTGAAGGTGGACTGCAGGTTGCCTCTTGCTCAGTACCTTGTCGTGCTTTAAGAGTTCTGCAAAAATAAGCACGATGCTTATAAATTCTGCTGGCCACTTTGTGACAATACATATCAAAAGCCACTTGAAAATTCAACTGCAGGCATGTAAAAAAGACAAACTCTGCATCTGCAAAGTTCTAGAGAGTGTCTTCACCTAGATCAGTCGGATTATCTTCAAAATGTGCTTTTAATCTGCAATCAACGTTATGGAAAGTTAGAAACACCGAAGAAATTCCAAAATGTTGCGTGTTAAAGGCCTGCACACTGATCACTGACAACACGAAATTGATCCCAGACAGTCAATTACTGGCACGGTACCTAACCTACCGATCAGAATTCAAAATTTCCATGCGCAACTCCTTAGCTCGCGCCTCTCGTATAGCAATTTTCGTCACACCACGAGACACATCCTGCAAAAGAAAGAATAAGTGGGATGGCAGAAAACGTGTTCACAAACAAAAGCTACAAACTGACACTGAAATCAGTGCCTTAATGGGACATGTAGGCACTGATTTCAGCTGCTGCTCCATCACAAGTTTCTTAGCATAAGTCCGGCCACAGCATAGTTTCTTAGACCTGCTACAACCTATTTTTGGACTCAAGAACATCTACACTCTTTCGTCACAGTACGTGCCTTTCAGTAGCTGGGGGTCAAACAGCGGTGAGCAGTGCTAGATTTGTAATGTTCGGTACTATGAGAAGACGAGATAGAACTACTTAAGAGTGGCGAGTCTTGTAGTGGGACTCACGAACACCAAGAAAGCATAAACCAAAAGTACCTCTGCTCTGTACCGCAATGACTCTACTGCAGCCCGATTGAGGAGTGGGAAAGCAGTGATGCTCTTGTTAGAAGAGCTCTTCTCGGAATCACCTCCTAGGAGATCTTCCACGAGCGAAAGCATGCCTTCTTCTTTTGGTGACACCTGTTAAATAAAGACAGACCATCGTTATTATCTTCCGGTGAAAAATAGTCATTAGAAGATACCACACAATGCTTGAAGAAGGAGAATCAGTGTGCAAACATACCAGAGAAATCGAAAGGCCAGAATTTCCGGCCCTACCTGTCCGCCCTATACGGTGTACATAACCTGCTGGTGTGAGCGGCATGTCAAAGTTGATGACCTGCGCAGACGATGATAATTAGATATAACGTTGATGACTCAAACGACGACAACATATAACACATGGTAGACTGACCAGCAACATTTGTATCTTGTCGACATTTCCATGGCCCGATGACAAGCAAAATATTTGGTTCCTTGACCTCTTCTTTATTTATTCAGACAAAGCTTTCCGGGCAAGTCGAATCTTCGAGCTTCAAACCAAACGGTTAAAGGCCCGGAAATTCAACCCAAACTCTTCGGCCCAAAGGGTGTGAGACTGTAGGGAGAGGTGCGTGGCACTTTGAGGGCGGTAAACACCGAGTGTCTCAATACAACAAACTTTACACGCTGCGATGTGCAAGAAAAGTTCTCAACAGGACAACAGAAAAGTTGGTAGTCGGCGTATGAAAACTTTACAGTTCGAACGTTCTTGAAGTCAACACCTCTCACGACACCAAATTCAGCATCGACAAATCGTTTTTTCTTGTTTTTTCGAATCCTCTTTTCAGCAGAAACATCTTCTTCCGGCTCGTTCTCGTCCTTGGGTTCGTCATTCACTGGTTGCGATGATTTACCGTCGTCTGTAGCTATTAGGTGGTCGAAAAGCCCCACATTGAATTCCTGAAAGTAATCACAGTTTCATACCTCAGTTTCATGAACGAGAAGGAAAGGATTGACGAAACCCATGTCGGTAGAATTCCTGCAAATAATTCTAGGTCGGGTTACCTTAAGAATGTGGATGCGTGAATTTTGTGGAAGCTCCCCATTCAACACAGCTGACTTGATGCCAAACTGCAATCACCAATAGAGACAATGAGCAAATGTCTAATTCTTACGAAGATATCCAGCAGAGTGCAACTGAAACGGTGTGAGACTCAAGTAGACACTAAAAATGTCAGAAAGCAATCGAACGTGGCCACAGTACAATGTGATCTCAACATCAAACTGAAGGATAACTACCTGCTCAAGGAACAACTTCAATCGAAATCCTTTGTCAACAGTGTTGACGAAAATAAGGCACTTCTTTTGTACCAACTCAAATCTCAGAAGTGCTAGTGTATGTAACAGTTTGTCCTCATTTCTGCATTTCACCTGAACAAAACCAAGAGGTCATCAGCTTCCGTACGCTAGGTTGTACAGAGAAGACCTCGCACACAACCAGAGACTCCTAAGCCCCGACCTACGATTATGACCAACTCAAAGTGGCCCTTGCTTCTTGAACTTTGATACGTAATGTTTCCCTGTCGTAGATGAAAACCATGGACGACACACCTTATCGTCCAAAGTTTGGACACGTAGTCAGACAATGTATCGGTGCTTGGACTGACTTCCCCGAGAGATGAAAGTATGTCCTAAGTACTCTGAGAAGAGAAAGGTTCTACGCATAGTTGACCAAGAGGCTCATTTGTAAAAAAATTTACAACTTTCAAATTGGAGATTAGAGACTGCAGTACCATGAATTGCTGGACCGACTTGGGAACAATGCTCTCGTCTGCAGCGTCTTCCATAAGAGTTAAGATCACAGGGTTGTGAAGGACAAGTTTTTTCAGCTTCTCGACATCCGGACTGCACAAAACAACATTCGTCACTAAGGTATGTTCACCAAAAGCTGGTAACCTTGCAAAAAAATTCTGCTTTTGAGTTCAAATTGGAAACTGAAGACGACTAGGATCAGTAAATTTATATTTAGTCAACAAAGAAGAAACTAAAGTGCCAGGAAAGTAAAACCATATCCTCCTGTACATAGCACTTGACGGTGTGTTTACTCACCTTGATGTAGCAGACATCAGTAGGCATTGACAACGTCGTGGAATGTGTGGAGCAAGCTTCCTCAGGTCATCTTCATAACCATAAGAGAGAAGCAAATCAGCCTGCACAATCGAACTCAAGTATTTCGTTTGAGAATTCGCTTTATTCGCCGACAATCTTAACAAAACGGACGAGAGCAGTCTTCAAGAGTGTCGCTCTCATGCTCTCCTTGGTTCCCGACGTAAGTGAATACCCTGGCTACTACGTTGGCTGCATGTGGGTTTACAAACTGGAACAATGTAAGAGACAATCTCATTACTCTTGTTTAGGTACAAACCTCATCCAAGACCAACGTAGATAAAGAATGTTGAAGAGCTGACGGTTGAAGTATTTCGTTTTGGATGCAGACTGAAATACGAGCTGGTGTGGCGACGACAACATCTGGTGGCCCCGCCATGGCAGCTGTCTGGAAGAAACATGTAGCATGCTCCAACATAAGTGTATGCAATTACGTTTTAATCGGTGACAGTGTTGTCCAGAGCATCTGCCAGAATGATAATGAGTCGTCCTGTATACTTCAATCACAGTTCGAACCGCTTAAGGCGTGGAAATTCATTTTTTAAATAGTATGTAGTGCTTAGGTTTATCTCCACTAGGCTTTACAATTCTACGTCCTAAAATCACGAGAAAGGGACCCACTTTGATCAGAATCTTGTTCAACGCGGGTGTGGATACAAACTCTAACTTTCCATTCGGCATTAACACAGCAGTCAAATTTTGACGATGACTATTTCGAGAGGGAATCTTACCAGCGTTTGCACTGACATGTTAGTGGTCAGCTGCACGACTTTCAAAGAGCCCCCGCAGTGCTCGAAAAGCGATCGTACATCGTCATGAACCTACACGTCATTTCCAGATGAAGCGGAAACTGAGACCAGATTAAGAACAAACTTCGATGAAAATTGTGCAGAAATCCAAACGTGAGAAAACTTCCCATGGTGAATGAGCGAGTCACGAGGTCCCAAAAAAAGCTAGCGAGCAATTCGCTTTCGACACAGATGATTGAGATTCATAACTTGCGCCCCTACAGGTGATTACTGAGCCGTACGCACGAAATGAGCTGCGAAACTAAAGCCTAGTCAGCTTTCGCCAAACTTCGACTTCCGGGCGAACTCTCATTAACAGCAAGCATTTCAACGTAGGAAAGGCTTGATATACTGACAACGAGGATTGAAAACTCCTACTAATAACAACGACTGGCGTACTGCAAAAGTTTGTTCAACGAAGTCGAGATTCCTAGAAGGCAGATTTTGCGTGGATCAAGACAGTCACGCTAACTGCTTGCTAAAAGGATCCTGCATCCTTCCAGCTGGTCTTAGCTCATCCTCGCCGCCCCATATCAGATTAAACAGTGTGATTCGATCACCGAAATGATGATCACAGACTGGAAAAGCTGCTGAAGCATACGTGAAGCTCTAGTCCGTAGCACCCAAGTTTAATCGACCTCTCTTCTGCCTAATGACGACTCAATTGCAACACTGGTTGCGATCGCCCAGCCACAGAGGTGACTGGTTTAGGAGATCGATGACAATTTGCCTTCTCTTGACGTGATAAAGGGTAAGGCACGCTTGTTTCAATAAATTTCACTAGCCACATCGAGATGGATTTTGTGGCCAACGAGAGTCGTCAATGTCAACCCTGTAATCAACTCGCCATTCACTCCGATTGTCCACAAATGTCGGGCAGGGACCGAAACGCAGGTAGTATACTCAATCATGAGCATCTACTGTAATAACCTAATGCGAAGAGCAAAACTGCAATGCCCTTTCGCAGACCCAATTCAGACTTCATGATCCCTGAACCAGCTGCATTTCATCTCGACGTGTGGAAGCGGCCCTCGCTTCGTTCCACGTTCTACAGGGCAATACTCGGGAAAAAATGGCATAAAAAATGGAGTCACAACTAATTTCGGCACTGCCAATGGTCCTCCTATTTTACACTGTTTCCATAGCATTCCTCCTGCAACTGAAACATATGTCACCAACTGAAACTTGAAATATCGGTAATATTGACTTGAAGGTCATGAAGGTATCCAGACAGACCTGTTGACATAGCTCCCGGGTTGGAACAAGAACAAAAGCCCTAGGTCCGTCGTATGACGCAGTTCCTCCGGTGTCTCCCAGAATCTTGTGCACAAGAGGTAGTAGGTACGCGAGGGTTTTCCCAGACCCAGTTTTAGCCCTTGCGACGACGTCCTTCCCTTCCTGTTCCAAATGTGCAAATTCTACGTCAGGTATTCCAATCCGGTGAGCGAGACAGCCAGAACCAGTCAAAGCTAGAATTATTCCAACTGCCAAGAAGCATCCACGCCCCAATTGCGCAAGAAACTCACAAGAATGAGCGGAATGGCCTTGGTCTGAATGGGAGTGGGCTTGAGTAGCTTGCGCTTGGCAATGGCTCGCAGCAACCGAGGATCCAATCCCATTTCCTCGAAACCTATCTCATCTTCTTCCTCCTCTTCTTCTTTAGCTCCCTGCTTTTCCCCCTGCATCTCTGCCAGCTTCATCCCTGCCATTTCTCGATAATTTGCTCACGATCCCTTTCAAAAACACTCACAATTGACCTGCACCGCGATTTCTTCGAACCTGTCGAGGCAAGCAATCCATTCGCACTCCAAGCTCGCTACTCCGAACTCCAAAACCCCAGGATCGACGAAGAAACCTAAAACCCTAACCCTAACCACGACCACCCTTCAGCGTAACGGAGGCCTTGCCTTCGCTCGGTTTCACCCGTCGCCCACAAACACCCACCGGCAGCAGCCCATCGTAGCCCATAGTGGGTCGAAAGACGTTCGAGCAATGGACAAATTGGGCTACAAACCAATTATAGGCCTCGGACAGAGTACGGAGGCAGGGCGGAGCCTGATTGGTCGATTCTCGCAGTGTCATTCATTCTTCCAGTTCGAGACCGGCTGCCGCCGGTGGCGGGCACATCTGGGTCAGCTGACCGTGGAAGCGGTTGCGGGTGAGCTCGAAGGCCCTGCCTGTATCGTATCTGGAAGGCCCGGAGGTCGAATGTCCGACGAGCCCCGAGTCTCACCTTGCATCGAATTTCGTCGCTCAGTCAGAAGGTCGAATCGGGGTCGACATCGTGTGGAGGTTCTGGTTGTGGGGGCGGGGACACGTGATCGTCTCAGAGGCGAGTCATCAAAGCGCACATTGTCAGTTATCGGCAAGATTTTCGGGCCCGGCCCCCCTCGTGGCGTGATTCCTCGCTTGAATGCTCGAGATTCCAGCGTCGGGTTTCATTCGGTTGGGGTTTTTGATTCCGGACGAGCGGAAAGAGTGTGCGTTTGGGCGATCGGCGAGCTCTCGAGGCAAATCTCGCGAGGATTCGTTCTGTTCTGGGGCTTTGTGTTGTGCTTTTACTTCGTGGGGCGAGCGAGCGAGCGAGTAGAGTGAGTTGGTTCGTGAGGAGAGCAGGAGCCTGAAAGCATGACGTTAGCAGCCCAAGGGCCAGAGCCATGGCCTTCTCTGCTCAAGTATGGCAACGCTTCCATCATCCCTCAGAAGACTGCGACTTCGAAACCTGGAGCCAGCAAGGTTTGTCGTGCACGATCGCAGCTCGTTGCGTCGTTTCTCTTTCATCTACATTCTACATTGCCCTTTTACGAGTCTCGTAAATCGTATGTGATCGAGAATCTGCTGGGGAAAAATAGAGGAGCAGATGCGATGAGCAATTGAGATTTGCTCTTCCACAATTACTTGAATCAACTGAGCTTTCTCCACTAAGCAAAACCCAAGCACGAGAGACCAAATGCCTGCGGCCGGACAATGAAATTCCTGAACTGCGTTCATATCCACTGATGACAACAATTCCAATGACAACAGCGTTTCTTCGATAGCGTTTCTTGTAGATTGTTCTGGCGTACTCTTGACTCGTGATCCAAGAGATTCATCATTAATTAAATATCTAACGTTTAGGGATAAATACACTCTGCAGTCATTATATCGACTGACAGGCTTTGAGCTTCTAGAACAAGACTGTAGAATGTACCAGCTGATGTTTTTCGCTGAGCAGGCTGGCTCCAAGATTGTTCTCCCTATGGAAGCGAAAAAGGACAGTGTCTCACAAACTGAGGACATTCTCGACTCCATCCTGCCGCCCAGGCACGTCTTTCACGTTTGTTACAACTCAAAAACTGTTAAACTTAAGTCACCCTTTGGCACTAGAAACCTGTGCAGCCTTGTCCCTCAAGTTAAATACGGAACTGAGAAAATATTCTGTCGAATGCCCACTTCAGAGGCTTCTACAGTCGATGAACACTTCGAAGGCACATAATACTGAAATTAGCCTCGCCATTGAAAAGAAGGGTTCAGACAGGATCCCACCTCTTCGCTAGACATGAATCAGAGTCAAATCGAAGGATTCTTATCGGCATCTTGATGATAACTTGCGGTAGAAGTGATTCACACTTTCTAAGATTCAACGATAGTCAAGGCTGACTTCTTCAATGTTTGCAGGACGTGGACAGAAGGGTCCGATGTTTGGATTCAGAAGGTTTCCAGTGCTCCAGCAACTCGTCTTGATGTCATCAACTTGCAGGTCTAGTTCCGTCTACGCTGCAACTTGTAGTGAAGGTTGAACATCAGACGCATTGTGTGCTTCCTGTCACGTGAATCTCAAAAAGCCAGATACGGAAAGCCTTTATGAGCATGTGGAAGTTCATGACGTCGTTACGTAGATGGTGCCTCGAGACTTCTCTACAGATTGCTTGTGTGATTGATTGATTCACTACAGATCTAACCTACCATACACTGAATGTCCGCACCTTGGTTTGACGAACAAACTTGTACCAGTGTCCATCACTGACCTAAAGTTTGGAATTCTTTTTCAAAATGCCATAGGAAAAATTGGATCAACAACTGCAGCATCGGCAAGCTAGGGAGACAGGAATTTGTCCAATTCGGGAGGAACTCTACGCTCAAGCTTAGTTCGCTCCCCATATCCACCTTCCACAACCGTCCCCCCTCAGAGTTTCCCCCGTGGCTTCTACCTCAGACCATGCATGAATTTAGAGACTGGGATCGGATGACGTCTTCAAAGTGCTCAATAAGAAACAAATTAGATGTTTCATGGACAGAAGATGGTACCTAAGACCTGGGAAATTGGAACGAAATCGCATCGCCAATCGAATTCCAGCGCGAAGGCAAACCCTCGGTGGATTTCGGATACGAGGGTATCCTCAATGGCGATGTGTATACTATAAGATTCTAACTATGGTCTAATGCCCCGGTGTCCCTCTGAAGTCTTCAAATGACAATGGAAGTCTGTCAAGTTTTCATACTTCTCTCTCACGTTTTGAAGACACAGATGAGTGAAAGTGAGGAGGGATGTTTGGAAGGGTTGCAGTGCATGGACGAGCTTATCCGCCAAGTTACGGTCAACTGTGCAGAGAGAGGTCTCCTCCTTCTCCGGGTTCGTGATGAGCTCCGAATGGTAAGAACCTGAATTTCACCTTAACACTAGGTCTCCAAGTGGACTGGCTAGAAATTATCGAAAAGAAGAATACAAAGGTACTGACCGGTGCAAGTTCTTCTTTTCGTCCTTCAGACAATAGCTGCATATCAGGCATTGTATGAAAGCAGTGTGGCATTCGGCTTGAGAAAAGCCTTGCAGGCCGAAGTTGGAAAGGCGAATATGGAAGTGCGCATCCAGCAGGTTAGATGAATCACTTTGTCAAACTCATATTGTAAAGATTTGCAGGAACGACAAAGAAGGAGACTACCATTTTTTTACCTTGACCTGGATATAGCCGAAAGTACAAGAAGTCAATAATCGTTCTAAAGGAATCACGCAATAATTGTTGGTGGATCTGGCTTTTGAGATTTTTTCACTGTGTGCATTCGGTTCCTTGCAGTTGGAGGCTGAGGCCAAGGAGCTTGACAGGCAAGTGGCCGAGTGGAAGGTAATAAATCTTCATCCCCAAAGCCTTTGCGCCAGCAGTGTTTCATGCGTGCCCGAAGTTAGGCTCCTACTGTGTTCTGGTTATGGTGGCAAGCACCTCGTTGCACAAGTGGGAACGTTCGCACCATCACCCCCCTACACACCCCGAGCAGTTTTGACTGCTCTCGGGTTCTACGAAGTGCCCATCTCCTAAAACCGTTTCTGCTACTTGCAACGTACGGTACTAGAGCATGGGTTTGTGGTTGTATGCCTCTCCATGTAGTGCTTCACTAAGACTTACTAATGCTGGAGCTAGGAAAGAATTCTGCTTATGGTCAAGCCAAGGACCTGGTTGTACAGAGTTTGGCTTCAACCTGATTTTGAGCAGGTTTCATGATCCTTTATGAAATGTACATTTCTCTCACAAGCATGACGTACACATGACGACTGAAGATGAAATAAAATTAATTCACAGTTTGTGCCGGCCACGCGCAGAACAAGTGTGAAGTTAACGAGAAGAAGGAGATCGACCGGAAGGCGTACGAGGAGAAGAAACACGCCGAAGAGATTGCTTACTTCACTCGCTCGAACAAGCAGCTGAAAGCTCAACTTGAAGCCTTTTTGGCGCCTGCAAAGAAATAGTTTTATCGAGCTTATTGCTTGTACATTCAGATTGATTTGTGTGCTAAAAGGATCACCGGTTTGGGCCCCGAGTGAAGTCACGTAGAGTCGAGAACATAAGACCTTAGGTTAGGCAACGTTTAGCACTGACTGCGGCCTTAGATTTCCTTTGTTGACAACGGGCTTCAGTTTAGTTCGAGAGCCTCGAAATTCCACACCTTCAGATTCATCAAATGCCGTCTCTTTCACTTCAGAGGGGTTGAGATTAGACTTGACAGATAAATCAAGCCACCGGAGCAGAAAAACTTCACCACAAAAAAGTATTGATTCCTATCGTGATATTAATAAAAAAATGTTTGGTCTGAGATGAACATTAGCACGCTACAATCTGAAGTCCTAAGTTTCAGAGTTCTCTTTTCTTATCGATGATCCGTTTCAAGGTTCTCCATAGTCTCAAAAGATCTCCATGTTTGAGAAAATCCTGCAGGCGGAGACCTTGTACCTCGGCAAAATCATCCGGCCTTTATTCCACAGGTTCCAGACACGTTAGATCGTCGCAGTTCTCTGACTGACTTACACTCAAGGCAAAGACTGTCAGCAAAGGACGGCTAACTTGCACCGCACATCAGTATCGATGCAGAGTGCGCTTTTCAACAGGTGTCAGTGGAAACAAAGTGTGGATTTCTCGCACTCTCCTCGTGGATTAGAAGAGGGTCAATGAAAGCAGTGTGGAAGAGGATGAGGAGGAGGAGGAGGGGAATGCTGACCAGATTTCCAAATCCATGAGAATCAAGAGATGGCATCCACATCCACCCAATTCCAGGTAAGGCTTTCTGGCCAAGTACGTTCCATACATCTGCCGCTGTCAACGGCATGCATGAACAAAATTTGGACAAGGTTTGGACAGTCCAGCGCAATCCGGCGCCCCGGATGAGGGAGGATTCGTACATAGAAGGTACAAACAAACAAACAAACCATCTTCTCCCTTTATGGCCACGTCAGCTATATAGAGATCACCACCTCGGCAACATATTTCGGCCGCTGTCCATGACGACCACCATTTCGAGGCTTCGCTAGTTCCCCTTCGCCACCGCTTGTCCTGTAGACCTTTAATCCTTTTGTATTCGCATTCAGGGAAGAGGAAGAGATTGGCCATCAATGCTCTCGGTGAGCATTCTTTATTACTCCCGGTGAGTTATGTTGCACGCCATGACTCGGGTACAGATATCTGTATCGATATCGACGCCTTATGATTGTCTTCCCTCGATTCCAGCCATGTGGCGGAGTTCTGTCCGAATCCTTGACGTCTTCCCTTCTCGTTGGTATTTTCAGAAATCGGTTTGTACTCTTCGACATCGATGACAAAATGATATATACATGTGTCATTTTTTAGTGGTGAGGTTTTATTAATTATTCGATTATTGATTCTATCTGATATTTTTGGTATAGAGAATTTTGTGTAATGACATGTATTGATCTATCAAACTCATTGTATAATTTAATGTAAGAATCTAATTTAATTGTCATACGATTTATCTCTGATAAATTGAGAATATTTAATATTATTAAAAATACTTTTCGTGATGATGATTAGGGAATCTTCCGATTTCGTTAATACTCGTTTCCATGATGGAATACTCGTATGTTTATTGCTACGTGAACCAGGTGGAAACCTCATATAATGTACATATGATCGTGTGTACCATTCTGTCTTAGTAACTGTTGCGTGCAATGTGTTGATCATACTCTCAGTTGCAACCAAGAGCGTTTTTTCCATACAATACTACACGACAGATTCCCGAGGTCACAGCTAACCCCACCAAGGAAAACAGAGCCTCAATACGCAGTATACATCTAAAGTAAAATTGCTCTGGAACAATTTTAGAGACATTATGCAGTTGTACTATGTGAAAAAAGGTGTGTCTGTTACATGTTTTATTCCTTGTGATTTCTTGCTCTCAATTCCCTCTAATCTGCAATTTCATTCACTCCTTTCTCTCAATCTAACTGACTTTGGCGAAAATATATGAAATTTAATACTAAAATATCTAGGGTCAAGTTTTAATTATCCAACTAGAATTTACAGTATGCAAGCTTAACTCAATGCTCTCCAACACTTACTCATAGCTGTCCAACTTTGCCACATTACGTTCTCTGAACTCGCATTAACAAATGTTTCTAACTTCGTTCAAACAAACTCGGTGTCGGATCCCATCTTTGGGTAAAGTTGTAAACAACATGCAAGATAAAGAAATGCTTCATCAGTACGCATCCTCAATCACTTATTTACACGTGTTCGTTCTAATGTCTGCCCACCATTAACCGCCCTTGATGATGCTCCAAGAGGAGTTGGTAAATTGCTTTGCATTCATACTTCCATGATCCCCTGAAACTTGCCTCCTCTAGATTATGAAAATCATTCCATAAGTGCAGTTTGTTCGTCTCTTGCTCTCATTAGTAGTAGAGTTAGAAGGTCGTGCAAACAAATCCTCCTAACTGAAACAAAGCGGATTAATCCCGACCTGTTGCACTCAGAGAGACTTTTATAGAAATCAGGTGATTAAAAATAGAACAGAAAATCAAAGCATAGTCGGTGCAGAGGTTTGGTAACCCCTGGACCATACATGACGCCGCTTCTTTCTTGTGGTTGTTTCATGAAGAGAACATTGTCATCAGTGTGATTTTCTGTGATCACACCGTTAACTACACGTGTCTCGAAAGGCGCGTAGTTCTGACTCTCGATAAAATTATAATTAGAAATCAGTAAACTCTTGTCAAAGCAAGTGGAACAAATTCTTCAAAGACATCTACTGTTCGATGCATGCAACATTCACTTGATCATTGTTTGACTTGGCGTAATTCGATGGGATCAAATCACGAAGGCAGATCATGCTTCCAGTTCGTCATTGCACGACCATCATCGAACATTCTCATAAGATTACAATCTGGTTCTGTTTCCATCACTATTCGAAGCTCAAAGCTTAAAGCTTAAGCGTCTCCATCCGCCTCATTCTTGTGAATGAGAAGAGAAGGTCCACTTTTCTTGTCGCTGCTTTTGACAGTTGTACATTACTAGCAGGCAGAGTGGGGTTTCAGTAGGGATTTCTGTTAGTTAATCAATTTTGTTTTCTTCTGTGAAATGTGTCAGGTCCATTCACATTTTAATCCATTGACTTGGAGCCAACAAACCATAAATGTTACGATGCATCTGCTTCGATCTTGTTTATGATTTTAAATCTTTTGATATATATGTAACATACATATATCCAATCAAACATACGGTATGTTTGATTGGAACCGCTGTTATCCAAAATTGAAAATGGAACTCAAACTACATCAAAGAAAATATTGAGCTTTACACACACCATATTATGCCAGTGATGTGAAGTATGCTGGAAAAAATGATTGCTATAACAAAGAAAAGAAGATTAAAAAGAAATGTAGAAGATATTATATGAGAAAACATTCGAGAAGGAATTTGATGATCCCATAGTCTGCATGGACTTGAAAGTTTGAATGACGGGAGGCACGGAATAAAGTATTGTAACTCAAGTCAGCGGGTCACACTCTGAAAGGTACAGCAACAGGGAGACTCCATTTCCATTATTAAAGTAGATATAGACTGTTGGATATAGAGAGTGCAATAATACATTATTCCCGTGAGAGCCACAGAGGCCAGCCCATCCTGCCCAGATAGTCAATCAGAGTACAACTTGACGGGAGTCCCATCCTTTTACCACGTTACCACGTTACTACGTTACCAAGTCGCTTCTTGCACTCGTCCACCTGCCGTCAATCGTAGTTGAAGAATGTCAGACACGACTGCATCCAAAGTGGGTCCCAAATGCGGATGCAAAGTGAATCCACAGTTCCGTACATTGAACGTAGTCGAAAGTCGAAAGTCGACGAGGGTCGACGCAGTCCAACAGCTGGACTGGTTAGGCAACAGTCGTCGTCGTCGCCGCCGCAGCAAGAGCGTCGAAGAGTTCACTTTCCCGAAGGTAGGACACAGTCCGAGATCCGCGACGAGGTCCCGAGACAGAAAGCGCAGGACTGCGGACGCACGCGAATACGACAAACGACGAGCTTTTCTTCCTGGGGCCTCGGCGCAGCCGGTCGGTGTCGGTCGCTCCCTCGGAGCGAGGAGCAGAGTCGCTCCCGGAAGGGCCAGCAGCTGCTTCCGCGGCACGGGGACGCGACCTCCAGAGCACGTGAACCTTGCGGAACAGAAGCACGAGGCCGAGTCTCCATGTGAAGGTTGGAACGGACACGTCCTCACATGGGACGGACCCGACGACTCGGGTCCGCTGTACCGGCGGCCAAGCCCCGATTACGATCGACCGTTGTTAAGCATTAGCCCGATAATGAACCGAACTTCTAACTCGGGGAAGCATCTTCGATGCACGTTCATCATGACCCTTGCCCGAAGCGATACCGGGAGCCACCGGTAGCCACCGGTATCACCGTGACGCAGATTCTGCCTGGGGCCGCGGCGACCCTCGGCACTCATCATTCCATCATCCCCGTCTGTAAAAGATGCTCAGACCGGAAGAATCTACTCGATTCACGGATACCTGGAATTAGTGTACGTTGGTCGAAGATTCGTCCCGAGTCACCGGAAGCCTGGAAGCGAGGGCGTGAGCAGAGGTCAATCCCGCACCCTCCGGTCGCTGGCTCCCCCCTCCCCCCCTGATCGACTCGATCGACGATGTAGTGCGGGTTACGGTAAACCCTGTGGGTTTGGAGTGCGGGCGAGAACGAGTCCCTGAGAAGATCTCGCTGTCACCCTTGAATGCGTGTAGCAGTTATCTAGAAACTTGGAATCTGCTCATGAAGAGCTGGGGGCGGCTTTCGTGCACTGGACACCTGTTGAATCAGAGCAAAGCATGTCGACTGCAGCGCAGCGGCATTCTGAATCAGAGAGGAAATGGTCGGCGCGGTTTCGACAGGTTGAAGATGAAGAGGATCAGCAGTAAGTAAAAATCGGAGGCCGTTTCTCACCATGTTAAGTAATTCATAATAATTCAGAATTGAAGCTGGAGTCAGCAGACCGAGGATCCTGTCCGGTCCGGCATGGCATGATGGCATGGTCTGCTATGACGCGTAAGGTTTGGTTAAGGATTATTCCTTGGCTTTCCTTGTTGCCAACCGAGGGAGAAGGAGAAGGAGAAGGAGAGAGAGGATGGCGAATGTGCCGCTGGTTGGCAACTTCTGCTGTTACTGCAAATCTGTGGAGCCCAGGCGGGACCGATCCGATCGGCGGGCAACTAGAGGAGGGGATAAGTTTCAGATCGGGCTAGAGCAAGAGCAAGAGCGTGAGCGAGCGACGCGCGGATCATATATAAGGCCATTGTTTAGCTCTGGTACAGTCAGTGCCAGAAGTCTCGGCCGGGAACTCGTTGAATTCCTCTGCGCTCTCGAGGAGGAGGACTCTTCTCCTATTTGAGCAGCTGTGAATCCGGGCCCCCGCCATTCCCTTCCCCTCCCTTCCCTTCCCTTCCCTTCCCTTCTCTTTCCTTCCTCTGACTTTCTTCACTCTCCCGTTCACTCTCTGTGCAAACCGGGTCAGACTTGCTCCTGTATAAATCTCCTGGACCTCATCCAATTTCTCTACTTGACGACTCGTAGAAACTACGCAGCCCCGAAATTCGTCTGATCCCGCTCCGAGTGCGCAAAGGAATTCCACAGGTTTAGGAATAGGTGAAGAAGTCGTGACATTGGATTGCTGAAATTGGGTTCTCGCCCGTGGTCGATATCAAGGCACAGACAGACTCCATTCGTTTTACTCGAGGAGAGGAGTTGTAGTCGCAGTGCAAAATGTGGAACTGCTTGCCATTGCCGTTCTGGGACAGGTCCGAGGACGTGATTGAAGAGGAGAATTCATCACGCAGGGCGGAGAGCTCGCAGCGAGCTGCGAGGCTGCGCAGCGCAAGCAAGAAGATGGAAATTGACACCCGAGCTCTGCTCAGCGGCAGCGGCAGCGAGAGCGGCGCGCAGAGAGAGTCTCTCGTGGCTGACTCCGCCGCCGTCATCACCAGAAGCGTCATGAGGCCGTCCACTCGGCAGAGTGTTTCGTTGTGGTTCGGGTACGTGGTCGAGTATCTCGGCCAGACTCTTCTGAATTATCTGGCCGGAGTGGCCGAGAAGATGGACAAGCGCGAGTACTACTAGAATCTGCAGATGGATCCACGAACAGGAGCGAGTATATTTTTGGCCTTCACGGGCATGTCAACGATTATGGGCAAGTTCAGTGTGTGGATCATCATCGTTTGTACGTCGTACACATATTGATGAAACTCACTAGCTCCGTGTAATCCTTTCTGTATCATAATTGACTGTGTCGATCAGCAATCCTGTGAACCGATCGGTCAGTGATCGAGGAGATGTATATACTGTCCTCAGTGAACAGGCAACGAGAAGTATCAGGCAGTGGCGACAGATATCACTGGGTGAAATGTACCATAACAGTCCATAGCTTCGACCACGAGCTGTGATCATCGTTGGTAGTACTGTGCAAGAACTTGCTTGCAATTTGTAGATTTCTATAGTCAGGCATTCTTTCCCCCGCTTCAGCATTTGAAGCTTTGTAACACTATTTCGGGGGTCTAAGTTAGTCATGTTTTCGTTGCAGCTGGAGCTCAGATCTCAGATCTCAGCACAACAGTTTTCCTTCATTGGAAGTTAGCTACTAGTTGCACTGGCCAGGAGCCATTGTGGGATGATCTTCGCATCCATCCAACTTCTCTAGTTTTGGAACGTGCATGGAGATGGAAGGAAGGGAAGCATGAACTATGACATCCACTCGATTGCAGAAGATTGGCATGGTGGCGAAGTAAAAATGATTACAGTACACACACTGCCTTTCATACACAGATGCTGACGAAGATATCAATGCGAGAGTAGAATCTTCCCCGAGTTCGTTCTCATGTCGCACAAACACCAGAGCGTGGGACAAGGTGTGGGACTGAAGGACGACAGTTCATTGAAGAAGTTTTCGAGCTGCAGCTAAATGATCGCAACATGCTAGAACTGATTGGTAAGCAGCTGGCGGCATGTAGATTCAAGAGAGATTACACCAATCCGTCGATGGCTGAAGCAGGGACTGTCATTCTTTAGGCAGAATGAAGAAGAGCAAGTAGGACCAGAGATGGGAACATTTACTGCGCAAAGCTTCACTCACAAGCTATTGCACGAAGACCTTCAGCCAGCTCCGTAGGACAGAGATGAGCATGCGAGCGTGAATAGATTTGAATGCTAAATAAATAGCCAGGAGATATGCCAGAAATGCGAGAGAGCAGGCCATCCAGTACCAGCATTGGGATCACGTGATTATCCAACAGTGAACGATTCTTACGGTAAATTCTTAGACACTTACCATCGGCGAGAGGACTAGGCAGCATTTGCTTCTCGAGCATCTGTCAACTCCGATAAAGAACTTTAGAGCAGCTCAAGAAACACCCAGCCAGCCAGCACTGCAGAGACCAGGACCAATATTCTGGTTTTACTAGTCTCAAAGTACAGTAGGGAGCTTTCTATGGGGTTCATCCTTTCTTTGAGGACTGCCAGCGTGAAAGATTTATTGAGTAAATTTTGATACGACGAATTCTTTTTACATGCTCCGGCTGACTCATCCAGTCTGCCCACAGTTTGCCTAAAGTTTGCGTCCCTATCCACATATTCATTGCATGTCATTGATTGGGTTTCGTCTATCTTTTGTCGCATCCGTGTTGCACATATTCGAGCTCTAAACATTCTCAAGTCTTTGTAAGGGAACCCAAGCTCATCATTGTGCTCTTCATTCTTTAGAATCTACTCATCGATAACTTTTAAACATATCGGCCAAAATTGGCGAAAAACACAGAAAGAGACGACATTATCATTTAATGTATTCGAACAAAGAAAATTGACTCTGCTCTCTTCATTTCCAAGCGTAAGCCCGGCAGCAGATACGTATAAATTTGGAGAATCGACTTGGAAAGACCCAAGTAACCGAGGCTTCCAAGAATCTTGAAAAGTGTTTTTCAGAAATGCGTCCTAAGATTCTTCGCTAAATTTCACTCAGTACTGAGTGCAATCTACTGCCCGCTCCGTACATTTCATTGAAAATCTCTCATAACCTCACCGATTACGCTATACAGTATACTCACTTCATACGGATCGTTAGTTCTCATACGCAACACAAAGTCAGGGGTCACTTGTACAAATTCTGGTCAACTTTGTAGTCACGAAAGCGAGAAAGAATATTCTATCAAGTTCGTTGCGAATCTACTCTGTCACAACAGTACATATCGTGAAGGAAACTGTACTAAGATCAATCTTCTACACACTTCTCTCCGAAGACAAAAGACATATATTTACTGGAGTGACTTCGACACCTCTGGCAAGAAGCGCAGAAGAAAGCCAGACTACTCTTTACTGATGTCACGTATGCCGTTGTGGATGCTTTCAAGCTAAGACGACGTTAAGGGAAGATATTAAAAGCATGAAATAATCTTCGAGGTGATTTTACATCTCTTCTTGAAAAAAAACTTAGCGAGCATGGTATCAAATCAGTGAGCAAACACTTGCAACTTAGAACATAGCAATTGCAGATCTTATCACTGGAAACATATGCGGTACTTTGCTAAGATTCTGGAGTTGCCATAAACTGATCGACGCTAATTTAGATGTTGTAATTGCATACACTATATTATCAAGTGCTTGTTCATGTTTCTTTCCAGAATTATTTTGGTAGCCAGTTTATCAAAATAGGCGTTCACAATGTTTGTACAATTAGCACGAAGGTCAAACCATTATGACCAGTGAATAAATCTCCAGGATTGTATAATTTCCAGACAAGCTGCGAGGTATACAAGAACAAACGTACTTTGCAAGACACATTATTTATTGTTGGCATGATAAATTTACATCCTATAATGCCCTGAAGTGTGGAAGCTTAATCTTCAGAGCACGAAATAAAAAAAAATGAAACAATGGCAAGTGAGACGGTTTTCCAAAAGCGACTCACTTGTCATTGTTTCATTTGCAGAAACTCTGGAACATCGTTACACAAAGATATTCATATCTAGCATGACCTCAACAATATGTGATTTCAGAGAAGCAGTATGCAAGCAACAGTCAAAACTAAAAAGACGACATCACAGATACAAACTAAAACCTTTCCAGACTATTTCCTTAATACGTAGAAATCAGAATGACACAGAAGGACACCCAGTGGTGCTCCAAGAAATATGTGCATTGCAAACTTGTTTGAATAACAAATACAAATAAGAAAGATTCAGCTCCAGATTAAATAACTCCTTAAATACCTGCCACTAGGAGATTGTAACAAAGACAGATAAGGTACTTTTGTGCTCATGACAGTCTTTGCATCGATAATATGTAGACTTCCAGCATCAGGATAGCCATTATTGCTTTACAAACTAATGACATTCTCCATTCATATATTACTCCAGGCGATTGTCCATCAGGGTTGAGGCTTTAAAGTGAGTAGAACAACACGGCACGCCTACACGGCAGCTCATGTGATCCTTGAGTAGATGCAGAATGAGGTGAAGATTTCTCGCTTTTCCACTGACGTCGAGAGCTTGGGGAGCAGATAGAGCGACATATCCCTGTTACGGCTGTTTTCGAGCTAATTTTACAGCAAACAAGGAACTTCTTCCAGCAAATGAAATAAGGCGATTTTGTGGAGCCGCCATATTCGATCTTCAGAAACAGGAAGCAGTACTCTCTGATTGATCTAGGCGCATTTTATTTTAATTGCATCATTCCGACGAAGACGTTAAGAATGTCTCGAAGACCAAGCGTTACGTTTCAGTTCTATGCCATAACTGTATAATACATTAGGTTAGAAGTCACCCTGTTAAAGAGCCTTTGACATAGGACTTAATCATGTATGTAAATGTAAAAGTCAGATAGTGCTCCCACAGTAGCAAACGAAAATGTATCCACATACGTAAAAACACTTTGTAAACTTTCCAGTACATCGATTGTTCATGTGAACATGATCTCGATATTTTAAAATGGACGTCTTTGAAATAGCCTCTGCATTCTCAGATTTCTTTTCATCGATACATCTACTTAGATAGCTTTAGAAAAGATGGCAAGAGGATTTCAGCTAGACCCTCTGGATTATCAACATGCAACCAATGCCCAGCGTTTTGTAAGACGTGATAATGCACTTTGCCACTGTTCTGATCTGCAACAGTATCACTGGAAAGCCTTTCTAATTTAGATATACTTTCCGGGGACCATAGATCACTCCTGCTCGCCCGCACGATATGCACGTCCATACCTTTCGGAGGACTATCCAATACTGGCCAATAATCCGAATTTCTGCATTTACGCAGAACAAACATCCATGAGCGTGATATGACCACCTGTTCTCTTAAAAAAGAACTAGAACTTTCGAAAATCTATTCACAGGCTTACCTGTAAGAATTGAACATCTCGTAAGCTTCTTTGGGGTTGAAAACCCAAGTCATCTCCTCGCCTGACCCTGTCCTCTTTAGGTTACTCCCTAGCCAGTCAGATAGACTCTTCGAAAATCCCTTCTCGAGCATATGATTCATCAGCCACCTATCAAATTGAGAGAGCAAGGTACCTTAGGCTTCAAGAGAACTTTCTTTCAAGCTCTTGCAAGCCCTTTCTAGCTCTGTTTAGGGTTTAGAATTTAGCGAGTGACTCTACATACACTAAATGCTTACAAAGAGGAGCAGATTGCGAATATCATAGAGCTGCACAGCCTATACATGCTTCCTTATGTTGTTGCAATGGTCTCTGATAATGCACCATTTTTTACGCACCTGCGTGATGGAAGAGGATCAGGAAGAGACAGAATGGTGGACAGTACCAGCTCCACTTCTCCTTCAGAGTTGCGGATAGGCAACTTGCCGGGTACAGAATCCAATATCCACAGCTGTCTCGCACAATGTTCTGGACACCATCAATACCTTCTCTATTCCCACTCTTGCCTCCCTGCTGTCCACTTTATCTACATTAACCTGTTTCACATCACTCATTCTCCAATTCGCCTCACACACTTGTTCAGCTACCCCAAGTGCTTGACTTCCACCCAAATATCTCCAGGGGCTGCTTACTCCACACAGAAGAAGTAGGCATAGAGCTTACACAATTAGCGAAAGGGTTGCCTCTACCTAAAAACAATGTTTCTCTGATTGACCTCCTTACATCTTTGACAGACTTCAGGAGTTTGAACA
Organism: Marchantia polymorpha subsp. ruderalis; assembly: GCA_037833965.1. Taxonomy (NCBI): domain Eukaryota; kingdom Viridiplantae; phylum Streptophyta; class Marchantiopsida; order Marchantiales; family Marchantiaceae; genus Marchantia; species Marchantia polymorpha. The sequence goes on from AP031357.1 coordinate 6,543,549, forward strand.
AGCTGGAAACACGTGGACCTAGCATACAAGATGCACATAGCTTACGTTGTTAACTGGATTCTCAATACTCTAGTCTTTCAAAGTTTCCGTCGGTCTCCGATTCCAAGTATAAAACAAGTCCTCAGTCGAAGAATGCAAAGAAAGCTCATGGAAGTAGTTTGCACAATGGATATGACAAGCAGCTGAGCACCTTCTGTCACTACCTTTGAGCCCATTACTAGTCACAGACAATTGCAATAAACTGGACAGTTGCGACTTTGAAGTCCACTGGATGGGGTGTGGGGGATTGGGGGGAAGCTGGGTTTATGAACATACCTGCTTTGGTGGTGTCACATCTCCGTAGTGGCCAGCAGCAGCATTCTGACCAAACTGAAGGGCGACCTTTCCTCCCATGGAATGAGAGACCACAATGTCGGGCCAGCCACACGAGCTTGTCTTGATGAGTTCCACTACATCTCGAGCTGCAGAGGGCATGTCATGGGGCGGACTAAAGCCTCGGCTAGCTGAATTTCCATGATTACGTAAATCCACCAGCATCATTCGCCAACCTGCAAGATTCAGTGCAAATGAAATCGTTGAATCCAACGTTTGAAAATAGCAGCAAAATGCTAGTTTTGAAGTACCAATTTTTCAGCAGATTGGTTAGATACTGGGGAGTAGAAAATACATGATCGAAACATGAGTTTCTGGTGAAACAGAGGACATATTCCTACCCACTACAGCGCTGAGAATGAACAGGGTGGGAATTTTAGCATACGCAAAGCATAATTCTCGGTGTGCACAAATGCAGAACAGATGAGTAACAAAGACAAACCTGGAAACTGATCCCCACTCTGCTCTTGGGCCTCGGAAGCAAGGCGCTTGGCAAAGGTGCGCCAATTCCTGCCGGATCCAAGGAGCCCATGGAAGAACATCACAGTGCGCATGCCATCTGAAGCCTTCTCTGGGACCAGAATTTCATCATGAGCAAGGGTGGCCAATCCGCTGCTCTTCTTCCTCGTAGTCCGGAATCGCTCCCCGCTGCTCTGAGCTCCACATGCTTGAACACCTCCCCTTCGCAGCACGAAACGACCAGAATTCCACATCCCAATTCCGAGCTAAATTTCTGTCACCAAACGATGGCGCTCGACAAGAATGTCACTCTGCGAGCAGGAATGGACGCTAAGGAGGAGGCACCGGACTTCAATCCTTGAGAAACAGAAGAGCTCGTGACGCTTTCCGGGCCTCGTGGAACGATGGGCAGGGTTTTGAGAAAAGGAGCACGTCGCAATGAAATTGAGTCAATTTGAATATTCAAGTTACTGGATTTGAAGTGAGTGTTTACGAACCAATGTGATGAATATAAGTATAATGCAAGGATCTACTTTTAAATTTTTTTAAGACAACAAGGGAATTACACAGAGATGTGGATAGGGAATTTGATATTCTTCTTCATTTGCACGCGAGATGATCTAGATAATGTTAAGTGAAAGCCATGAGATTAAGAGAAAGGATATTCAAAGAAAATACAAAATAAACAATCGAACTCAGAAATATGTCCTTAACCTTGTTGAGGATATTCTCGACGGAACACAATAAAGTTTTAGTGGGATCTTAATTGCAATAAACTTTTGTATGTAGAGATTGTTTTAGCCTCCAACTAGCCTTGGCTATACTAGTTAAAGTTTATGATTAACTTGTTTGATTCTTAATAGATTAATGAGTAACTCATTATAATGTGTACATTTTTTATTTTACCCTAAACACTTGCCAACGAAATTATATGCTATTTTTTTAATAAACGGTTTGATATTCAAAGTTACGTTATGATTATTTCGGAACATATGAGTGATTACCAAATTATCAAGTTTGAAAATATTTCCCATTATATCAATTTGACCACTCTCTTAACATTTCCAAAGTTCTTTATAAAAGACACATATTTTGTAATTTCAAAGTATGGAAGATGGAAGAAGACAAACTAGTAGAACAAGCAAGCACGAATTCGTTATGACAACCATGAATTCAAAGAGTCTGCCACTTTGCTCAAATTCTATGATTTCACTCGAGTTCATCTTCAATACATTCCTTTCGTACTTTGAAATCCCAATTTGAAGGATTTGGTATAGAAGTTGATGACAAAGGAGTCTTGGTTTTACAACAGAAAAAAGTCAAGAGACTAAAATGCCAAATCTTAGTATTAGTTAGTTTAAATTAAATCTACTTTTTGTGGATAATATCAAGAGAAGTTGAAATCATCATACTATTTTTGAATATTGGAATAAGATAACATGTTAATCGAATTTGGATTGCATAGTAAAATATAAAATAGTATAACTGAAAAAGTTGAAAAGCTGATTTCAATTCAATTTGGATAAATGTTGAAACAGATACTTCTCACTGGTAAAATATATGACAAATATTTAAATGTTCATGAATGTTATCATGGAATGATTGAATCGAGTGTGTGTATAACATGATATATGATATTTTCGGGTCTAGTATTTTATTACTATTTATATTGGCACCACAAATCACATATTATGTTATGGATTATGTAGATATCTAGTCCGTAACTTTACATTAAATATCTACCTGATGTTGGAAGAACCAAAGTGCTAGTTGCGAGGCAAGTTTGATTTTCGTGAGTTGATATATGAATGTCTGTGTGTGCTGTAAAATTTGATGTGACAAAAATGATGGAATAGATAAATAAATAAATAAATAAATAAATTTGTGGGCACGAAGCTGTCATGATTTAAATTCTAGATATTTCAATGTTTTAGGTATTCAGATAAAGAATAAAATAATTATTACAATCAATAGTGCAATCAATATTATTATAACATGAAGAAAATTGTCACAGTTTTTTACATATACAAAGAAAAGTTATATACCTTAGTGCATGTATTTTGTGTCTGATGTTAATATCTAGAGACCCGATAAGGTTCTTATATTTCAGTCTTAGAAAGCTAGGGAGAGTTGGATTCATGAGAAGTGATTTGTTGTTGTACAGCCTAGAATGTAATAAAACTGAGTTGCTGGTTCTACAAACTCGAGGGAGCCAGAGAGGAGTACAATCTAGTCTAACGCTGCATCAAGTTCGTACCGAGAGAAATATAAAATAGCTCAAGTTAGTGGGGTACACCAATGGAGGTTTTTTACATAAACCAAGGACCTTATATTCACAGGCGTCGAACGCTTGAGAGTCTAACATGGTGAAGTAGCAGATACGTGAGAAGAAGATGAAGGAAGACCTCAGATGTAGATGACAAGAAAACGAGGACTAGACTGGCAATTCAAAACCTCAAAATTTATATTAGCTGCAAATTTTCCATGCATTTTGCGTAGTAGATATGAGTCTCAACACTCCTTAAGATGCATCTAAGATACGTCGCCACAACTGGATTCCTACGCTGCTTGTAACCACGAGTCCATTTGTATACTGACATTCATGGTCAGTACTTAGTACTCGCCGACGTTTTGGCTATTCCGTAACTTTCTCAATTATAACTCTCTCCTAACTTTCATGCCTGACCCCGATTTTCTGACCACCAAACCCTAATATCCGCCGCACCAATAGATAATAACAAAGAGAAAAATCCATAGAACATCAACAAAATGCTAATAAAAAGCAGCTGCTTTGCACTCTAATGGCGTTTTATCTCTCACTCACGCATGCAGCAAGTTTTCCAGACCAGCCTTTCACCAGAAATCTTCCAGCAGATGCTTCTGCAGACTTTATTTACTTCGTCAGATAAACAATAGAACTTAGCACTCTAAATTGATCTCGAGGATAATTCCTCAAATCTTGACGAAAATAAACGCCTTCCTCTTCTGTCAGTAGACATCTGTAAGCATGTAAATAATAAGATTTGGAATTTTTGACACTGCTCTCTCACTTGCAGTTGCAAGGGTTGCATGAGCACTTGTCACCGCACTTGCATCCTTCGTTGGTGCCCTCAAAGCTGTATCATTTGCAACACAATTCAGAAGATGTTAATCAATCGCTTTTGAATCCAAGAAGTCATGCTTATTAGATTATTGTTCGGTGATGGTACAGTGATGTAGGACCAAAGAGAAAAGAAGCCAAAACAACAGGATTACAGATTCAATTAACCATGCATTGCAAATGTGGTCAAGATATGGAAACAGATGGGATGATAAGTACCCTCTCGTCTCGGAGCTCTCGAATGTGTCCATGGACCTCATCGGGCAGCAGCTAGCAAGTCAGCAAACCACAATTTAGAAAAAACTGAGAGAAACATTTGTTCCAAATTAGAATTAGCTATCTAAAACTCAAACCAGTGTATCTATTTTTCGAGTGTATATGCTCATGATACATACTAAAGCCATGGTCTTTGGCCATAAATTGAAGATTTGTTGATCCGAAAGCGGAGGAGGGATTTCTGCAAGGTGTATATTAACTAAATTGACTTTGTCTTAACACAAGCTCCTGTCACACACTCGAAGCAAAAGCTTCCGCGAATTACAGATAAATACAGACAGTTGCACAACGAAGAATTCTATTTGTTCTTTGCATCTTGGCTTGAAAACCATGACTTGAACTGACCTGTTGCCAGTGCTGCAGTTGCAGGCAGCGCCGCAAGAACAAGCAGAGCTTCCGCAGCCAGACATCTTGAAATGATTAAGAGTAGTAAGTGGCGCTTGGCTATAGCACGGACGACGAAATGGAAAAGAATGGAATGATAGAGATGTGAAAAGCAGGAGGTTCCTGAGAAAGGAGTAGTGCTGATGACGAATCCACAGCTATCAGCTGCTTTAAATACTGATCTTAGATCCACGATTGGATGGCCTCCTTCGATAAGAATTCAGCAGCAGGTTCTGCGAAAAAACATAAGAAACTCCTACGCCATTGCCGCTGGCGTGGGTAGTGGCTTCCGACTACACTCGTAAACAGAGTATTGGGAGGCATCAATGGCTAGCTTATTTTCAGCTGTTGATGGAAACCATAGGCCAGATTGAGAATGAGTTTTGTCGACAGTTTGTGATGTAGGATCAAGGACCAGGATAAAAGTAAGAAGAGTTTCACTTGTACATGCACAGCCTCAGATTCTGATTCATGGAGTTCGTGCTAGAGGGGTCTGGAAACATCAACTTAGCTCTGCACCAGAGTTGAGCTTAGAACTTGGTTGCCGATTCGGTTTTCTGAGCAACTTTAGGCGCGTACTCAGGCTGGCCAGCGTGGTAAGCATGAACAGAGATAAATCTCAAAACAGGAAGAATGAGTGTACGGGACAAGAGCTCAATCTCCCGCTCAGTGCTTAGTGACGATTGCGATGACCTGGTGGAATCTCAACAAAATCAAAGTCAGATGCAACTTCCCAATCTGGAAGGAGCATCTCACGTTGACTTCATCATAAAACAAAATCACTTGATGAAAGTCAGGGATCGAGGCTGCCAGTTCTCACCCAGAATTCTACTGTTCAAGAGATTGGTTTACACTGTCACCAACTGGACTTTCAATATAAAAAATTATGATATCTGAAATTATGACATCCAAAAATCTTTTTGTAGCTCCATGGTGCATCAGCAAGGAAGATCAGGTTGCTAGAAGGCTGAAGCCATTTTCTGAACATCTTATGTTTCAATTGGACAACTTTAATTTTTCTGCAGAATTGTCTGTAAGATCTTAGAGTACTGGCCGACATGGCCCAATACAAACAATCAGAAAGTGGTGGAATTCTTCACTGAGTTGGCATCCATATAGTTCTCATTTTTTGTGTTAGTAACATACAAAGAATGGCATTCATGATATCGTCTAGTTAATCCAGGCTTAGAGGGAATACCTTCAGGCTTACAAACTAAAGAACCAGAGATTATGAACACTAACAAGTTTTAAGTCAGGTGCTCCAGGGAGTAAATAATGTAGATATTAAGTTGAAAATAGTGGAAACTATTTTCAACTGTGCTTTGGAAATAAACTGGAGTAAAACTAAAAGAAAAATCATTTGTTGTGTCCATACTGGAAAATGAATGGACCTGGAGTTCGTCAAGAATACTCAAAGACATCCATATCTGAAAACTTGAGTACAGGATTTATTCAGCCCTAGCAAGTATTCAGGGAGGTGCTTGTGAATGCTGAGAGTGCATTGAGAACATGATGCAGTGTTGATACAAGTTATCAACTTGGCCTTTGAATCATATGTATACATCCAGCTCATCACTGGATTGATACTAACAGAAACAGCAAGATGAAGTTTCTGTCTTGTTTTCGTGAACAATAATTTCTGGTTACTTCGATAAGCGACAAACCCTGTTTGATGGCCGTCAGAGGCAGCTACTACACAAGGCACCGGCAAAGGCGTAGGAGACTCTGTGAGTGATTCTCTCAACAACTGCCGTGGAATTTCGTGTGGGTAGAGGCATTCAGTACTTAAGGAGACTGATGCCTCTGGATCCTTCAGCAGCACAACCCTTTGCTCTGGAGCCTTCTGACTTTCACATCTCTTTCATTCCATTCCATTTTATTTCGTTCGCTGTCCGTGGTATAGCCAAGCGTTCCTTTCTTTTTTTCAAGCATTTCAAGATGTCTGGCTGCGGAAGCTCTGCTTGTTCGTGCGGCGCTGCCTGCAACTGCAGCAGTGGCAACAGGTCAGTTGAACTTACAATTTTTGAATGGATTTCTTGATAGTGCAGATGTTTAATTTTTATCTTTCATTGGCAGAAGCTTTTGTTCCTTGCCTGTGATAGGAGCGAGATATCAAAAGATTCATGAACTCTGATTGAATCATGCTCATCTAGAGTCCAGGAATATTTGATTTGTAATTTGAGTTTTAGAGAATTTACCTGAACCTTGGGACAAATATGTCTCTCATTCCTCTCTTAATTCCGGTTTGCTGACTTTGATAGCTGCTGCCCCATGAGGTCCATGGAGACATTCGACAACTCGGAGATGAGAGGGTATTTATCATCCCGCCCGTTTCTATACATTGGACACAAGTTTGCAATTCATGCTTGATAAAACCTGTATGTTGACTTATGTGTTCATGGCGTTACTTGACAATACATAACATCACAGTTCTTGGATTATGGGACGGTCGAACAGTATCTGATTATAATCTTTCTCTTTCTGATACAGCTTTGAGGGTGCCAACGAAGGATGCAAGTGCGGTGACAAGTGCTCATTCAATCCGTGCAACTGCAAATGAGAGAGAACACCTCCAACTTATGCTCTATATATTCTTCCAGAAATCTCATGACGAAAACAGGAAGAGGTATACGTTTGTCAGAATTTGGGAATTTATCCTCGAACTCAATGTAGAATCACAGAATCCTGTGTATATCTGACGACATAAATAAAGTCAGCAGAAGCATCTGCTGTAAGATTTCTGGTCATAGGTGTGTGTGTGAACTTACTGCATGCTTGAGTGAATTAAGTTGGACCTTGGACAGTAAGTACGGAGAGTAGTGAGGACTGAATACTAACGTTGGGTACAAAGAACTGGCGTCCAAGCATGCACAAAGAGCTGGAGCTTTTCTTTGTATATTCTAAACAAAGATTGAATACGTGACAAAGATGATTGATTATTTATTTATTTAATATATGTTTTGGTGTTTGATACACTTCATCTCTGTCTGAAGATTTTTAGTTCGAAAGGTGTTTATGATCTTCAACCAATGATTCAACTTTGTTCCTAAAAAAATGATAAAATTTAAGCTCATCACACATATTCAACAGCCGTTCAGAAACCAAAGTTTCCTGTCACGCGAGTCTCCTTGCGTTCTATAACAAAATGGTTCATTTTTAACTACAGTGTCGCTTAAATTGAAAAACCTTAGATTCATCAAGATCACTTCAATGTGAATCATGCTTAAAACGAAGAATTAACCACAATCAGGGAAATTAACAGGTCATCAAAGGACTAGACGATAAAGGAAGGTCACTTTGAGTCGGACTGAAGTAAGAGTGAACTCCAAACAAGCGCTTTAATAAATAATAGCGAATTACCCATGCGTTGTGGTATGCGTTGTGACATGTATCATCATTATTTTTGGGTGATTACTGTTCTGATTATTTAAATCTTAGTTTGATAGTTATTCGAGCTCCCTTGTAATCCAAGGTTGGAGTTTTATGTGTAATGCATTGAATGGAGATTGTTACAATTAAGGCAACCAGAACTCAGACATTGAGCTCAAAATTCTTTGCCATAGAGCGATGATGATTTTTGTTTTTGTCTTGCTATCAAGCAGGACAGAAGATATAATAAAGTATTCCTAAAAGAACAACTGGAGGACTAATTGAGTCTGGAAAAGGTACTAAAACCACTCTGGGGCAAATCTTATTGCATTTGTATAGGATAGGGGCATGAAAAGACCGATGCATCAAATGTCAAATACTTTATATAGTTCATGTTTCATATTACAATGATATGATAGTTTCCAAAAAACCCCTGGAATTTTCCCCACCTTGTCTTTCTTCCTATTTTACTTTGAGAACAATTTCAATGTGCCACAGTTCCTGTAATTTGACAAAAGCTTATAGACATTGAATAAGGTTGTTACAGGAAAATCTTTTTTCTTATATGATTCTTTAAACTATCTGAAACCTTACTCCACTATCTCGTCAAGGTATGTAGTGATAATAACCAATTCAGACAAAAGAATGCAGCCATAGTGGAATATGCATTTAGCCCTGCCTCAGTTACATCTTCAGTAGTTTAACAGCGAGATCTTAGGCACTTCTTTCTCCCATCATTTGAATACACCAAACCCGTGGGGAAAAGAGCACACCAATGGTATCACAATCACACACTTTGACTGCTTACTTTCCGAGGTCCAAATCATCTTATTCTCACGCATGCACTTTGGCTTTACAAGACCATACTTTTGGGCAGAAATGTTCCAGCAGGTGCTTCTGCTCTCTTCATTTATGTCGTCGGATATACAAAAGATCTGGATTTTCTACATTGAGTTCGAAAATGAGTCCTCACATCTGGACAAAAGTATACCATTTCCTGTTTTCGTAAAAGGACTTATGTGAGAAGATAAACGACATGATTTTGATTTTGAGATACTGCTTCTCACTTGCAGTTGCAAGGGTTGCATGAGCACTTGTCACCGCACTTGCATCCTTCGTTGGCACCCTCAAAGCTGTATCAGAAAGAGCAAAATTAAAAGTCAGATACTGATGGACCATCCCAGAATCCAAGAACGGTGATGTTATGTATTGTCAAGTAACGCCATGAGTAGGTCAGCCAACATACAGGTTTGCAGGTTTTCTCAAACATGAAATGAAAATGTCTATTCAATATATAGAAACCGGCGGGATGATGAGTACCCTCTCATCTCGGAGTTGTCGAATGTGTCCATGGACCTCATCGGGCAGCAGCTAGCAAAGTCAACAAACCGAAGTTCAGAGAGGAATGAGAGACATATTTGTCCCAAGGTTCAGGTGAATTATCTTAAAATCAAATGACAAATCAAATATTCCTGGACTCTAGATGAGCATGATTCAATCAGAGTTCATGAACCTTTTGATTTCTTGCTCCTATCACAGGCTAGGAACAAAAGCTTCTGCCAATGAAAGATAAAAACTATACATCTGCCCTATCAAGAAATCTTTTCAAAAACTGTTAGCTCAACTGACCTGTTGCCAGTGCTGCAGTTGCAGGCAGCGCCGCACGAACAAGCAGAGCTTCCGCAGCCAGACATCTTGAAATGGTTGAAGAAAAGAAAGGAGCCCTTGGCTATACCACGGACAACGAAATGGAAGACAACGAAATGGAATGGAATGAAAGAGATGTGAAAGTCAGAAGGTTCCAGAGCAAAGGGTTGTGCTGCTGAACGATCCAGAGGCATCAGTCTCTTTATGTACTGACTGCCTCTACCCACACGAAATTCCACAGCAGCTGCTGAGAGAATCAGTCACAGTGTCTCCTACGCCTTTGCCGGTGCCTTGGGTAATATCTGTGGATAACGGCCAGCAATCAAGGTTTGGACCTCATCAAATTAGCCGGAAGCGAGTGTTCACGAATGCAAGACCGAAAGTTCATCTTGATGTCACAGTCGGCATCAATCCAGCGCTGAGGTTTAGAGTTTAAGGCTTTTGAGCTGAGCTAAGGGGTACGATGTTAATGTGTGTTGTCAAAAGTTTGTCATGTAGGATCGTACGTACGTGTAAGTGACTTCATGCACAGTCTTATCTTACTTAACGATGGAGGATAGTGGAATCTAGACACATACAAATATCTCTGCACTGGGGTGAGATGCTTCGCTCTATAATTGCTTGTGCGTGAAGTCTTTCAAACATAGGTATCTGCCTGTGAGTCATGGAACAGAGTGAACAATGGTGCACTACGTCCTCTCAAATAGAGTACAGTCATAGCATAGACAACAAATTTGCATCAACTGAAGAGGCCAGCTTGCACGGATCAAATGCCATCGATATATCGACAGGCACGTTTCCACTTGATGGTTTACACCAAGCACTACAGCAAGGGGGTGTGAATAATATAATAGCATACGTCGCCAGATCATGATCTGATCTGAAAGATGAGAGAAATTTTACTCTGACAAAGCTTTTATTCTATTTTATGATGACAAAGCTATTCCAGCTTGCAGCACAGTTAAAATGTTACATTGCAGTGGGCGGGTAAGTGTGTTCCAGTCTCGGCCTTTGCACATTTCTACACGTGGCTCAAAGTGCTTGGAAGAATGCAACCGGTTTTCAAATCGCATACATTCATTCCGTGGCCAAACATTTGTCGTAAGACAACGGTACACATTGCCATATGCAGAAGATAGCTAAACAGTCGATTGCAAGAGGTTGACGCAATTCCAGCCAGACTTTGAGGAGTTCACACGTTCCGAGCAAAAGAATGGCCCAGGCAGGACTTGAACCCGCAACTTGGCGGACCTTTGAGGGTGTTCCAGGCGATGAGGATGGAACCCCGCCCCCGGCCTCTCCGATCCTGGTCGAAGTTTGTCAAACTACTGGGCCTCACATGGAAAGTCCTTCCAAATGCCAGGATTTGAAGACATGGGCACTGTGCGGAACTCGTAGGCAGAGGAAGTTCGGTAACTGTGTAAATAAGAGCAATGAGAGTAATATCCCACTGGTCTACTGGATTCTATGCTCGGGAAAGGGATCAATCATTACTCCGCTGGTTGGTCAACCCAAGTCACGCACTGAGCCCCGTTCGTTGACTTATCAATAGTTCCATCCATGAAAGGAGAGAGTGGACCTTACACAAACATATTTACCCACTTCGTCAGTGTGGGAGGAGGATGAAGACACAATTGCAGTCTCATATCCCGTTCGCATGATCCATTGGGAAATTCGTCCATACTCCGTAATCCGTGCACAATGGCATGCACGTGAGCTTCGGGTCAATTCCATGGCAGCGTGGGACCCGCTCAACTAAACCACGAGAGTCTGAAAAAGTCTCTGAAGGCGGAGCTTCATGTTCCGTGGCCAAGGCCTGTGAGACGAAAGTGAGACGACGGTGTCCGTGCCCATCTGAGTGGTGCATACGTCAAGCCCTGCACAGAGCTTCAATCCTGGGGGCTTGTCATGTGCTCACGGGAACTGCCGTGAACAAAATGAATGCAATTTTCCAAATGATTGATGAGAACTGGGAACTGAAATCTTATTTCTCGAAATATTTGAGAACGTAGCATAGTTTAGGGTTACTCGGGAATTCGGAATCAAAGGACTGTTTGCAGTTATTATTTACCACAAACTTATTTACCCACAAACAATAATTTCGGGTTACTTCGATAAGCGACAAACCCTGTTTGATGCCCGTTGTAATAACCCACCAAAGGCTAAAACTGCAGTATGGTGGTAAAAAGATCGAACCCACAGGGACAGAGGCAACACACAGAGTAAAAGTGTCACGTTTAACAGACTTTTGTAGAGTTTGAATTCTAGGCGACTGTCACTCCCAGAAATACTGCAGTGCTCGACTCGGAGGCTCGACTCGGAGGAGGATCTCGACTCGGAGGATGCTCGGAGGATGCACGGTACAGCGTGGTCACTCAACACACACACACACACACACACCTGAAACTGGCAAAAAGCACAACTCGGAGGTCGGTCAGGACCTCCGCTTCGGATTTCAGGAGGAAAGTGTCTCAAAAGTTCACTCAGAGGTTCTGCAGGTAGTGCCTCCCACTCCGGCTTTTACTGCACTTCCGCCAGGAACTAGCGTAGGGTACCCGGACTGGACTTCCCACTTCGGAACGAAGCCTCTACATACGCCGTGGACGTCACCCTCGACTCTCACACCAAACGCAGGGAGTGCAGACCCGACTGAGAACTTAACTGAGATACGATCCAGTAACACACACACAACCTGAATTGCAAACCAAGGCTTACACGAAGTAATAAAACTTCACATTGGCATTCAGGGGAAACTTCCCGTAGGAGTACAATCAGGATATGTCACTCGAAGGAGTAAGGGGGAACTGTTCAAGTATCTAACTCGCAGCCGGCTCTGAGCATCAGAAATCACCCGCAGGTGCAGATCCGCACTACTCAAGTCTCTAACCGGGTGCTAGCTCTGAACATTCAGCCGAAGGCCTTCAACTACAACATACGGTAACTTCGCTATGCTGCAGCTTCTCTACGTGGTGCCAGGACCAAAATGCACAAACACGCCAAGAAAGTGAGTTCCTGATCTGCACTTCCGAAACTGGAAGAGTCCCAAGGCAAAACGCCTTGATCTACTTTATACCCTCAAAAGATCCTAACTAGCACTACGCTATCCTATCTACTACTCGCAGCATCTGCGCGAAACCAAACTACTCTACTGCACTCGGCAGATCCGGTGCTGTGCCTCCTGCGCGCCGGACTGCTCCGCTTACTGTCTCTACCTTGCCAGTCTTCCGACCGGCTGCGTAACCCCAGGCGTCGGAGTGCTGTGGTGACTTCCGACTGCAAGTGCGCCATAGTGTCGCGCGCACCCGACAAGAAGGTTTCTAATTTTCTCGCCACTCGCCGCCGACTCCGACTGTCACCCTCCGTCAATGCCGCCGCCCGAAGCTCGAACTCCCTGAGTGTGATCCTCTCTTAAGCTGCCACCTCCCAATGGGCGTATCCTTTTAGACAACGAGTCACCTGTGTCGCCAACTCTCCTCGCGCCCTGCAGCTGCTCTCCACCTCTGCCAGCTGCATTTCTGCTTCCGCACGTTGTGCCCTCAAATCCGAGCACTCAAATTGCAAGTTGCGCAACAACTCCTCATCCTCCTTGCGGGCTCTTTGACTTTCTTCTAAGGCGCGCGTCTGGCGCGTAAGCTCGGCTGCTAGGACTTGGTTCTGTCTCCGCTCCTCCTGCAATTCCGACTCGATCTTTGCCCGTATTAGCTCGGCATCCGCCTGACTTTTCGTCGCCGCATCCTCCCTCTGCTGCTGCAAGGCTTGGTATAGCTTCTGTGTGACCGCCAGGTTTTGTCGGAGGGCGGTGTTCCTATCCACATATACTCCGCACCTAGAGGCCCACTTTGCCACCTTGCTCCTCGTTCTTCGCCTGATAGTCTCCACATAAGACTGCGGTTTTAAAGCACTTGCGTATTTGGATGTCTTGCGATCCAGATATCGCAGGAGTGGAACTATCTGTTCGCACAGCACCCCTGTTGGCGTTTTCTGTACCGAATCCGTTTCCTGTTCTTCCGAGCTCGTCTCATCCTCAGTCTCGAGGATTTCAGTCGCCACCGAATCCCTTGGCGACTCCCTGGAACTGTGGCGCGCAGCAGCTTCTGCTGCGACTGCTGCTCCACTGCCTGCTAAAATATCCAGGGCAGTGGGAGATCCCACTGCTTGAGCCCCTGTTCCGGCTCGATCTTCGGTTTCTTAAGGGGTCGACGCCGCAGTGACTCTTGTCACTCTTGCACCGCCCGCTTCTGCTGCCTGTCCTTCCGGCGCAATCTGCGCGGAAGGTGTCCTCGCTGAAGGTGCGTCCGCCGAAGGCGTCTGCACACTTGTCGTTGGCCCCATCCGTCTCGCAGTCGGCCGACCAGCAGTTGTCCGACTGGGAGTCGGATACACCATGCGCGTCTTGACTCCACTTGGCCTGCTTGCTGGTGGCGTTTTCCCAGAAGTGCCTTCCGCCGAAGACGACCCTCTGAGGATTGTTGGCTCGTCAGCCAAACTCTCTTCTGCTTCCGGCCTGCTGTCCGGTTCAACGCGCCGCTCAGTTGGCCTTCCTTCCGCGTGTAGGCCTTCAGTCATCCGACTCGCAGTCGGCCGACTGTCAGTCCGTCCATCTCCTCCCGAAGGCCGTGGTGCCTTCTGTGCAGAGGTATCTGCCGTCTTCCCTAGAATCTGAGCGATTATCTCCTCCTGTGTGAGATTCCGCCGGGTCGGAGTTCGCCCGGTCTCCTCAGTACCAGTTGGCATTTTGCGTGCCCTCTGTTTTGGTCGACTGTGAGGCTCGGGGGTGGGCCGACCACGAGTTGGCGCAGCTGGCACTTCCGGCTGCATGTCCTCAGGTCTCTCATCCCACTTCCGCTTTCGCGGAATGCGCTCACTTCGACGTTCTTCTGCTGCTCTTGCTGGAGCCGGAGCCGGAGGCGTACTGGCAGGTTCCTCGTCCGGATCCGTGTCTACTTCGGCCTCCCTCGAATATCTACCTGGATAGTTCCGGGTCAGCTGCGGAAACCGTGTTTTCTCAGCATTTGTCAAACATCCCATCGCCCGATAAAACACGATCAAGTAAGGCGAGAGATGATTGAGGGTTCCTCCTTTCTCTTCTTGCGCATGTTGGCGCGTCACCTTCCACAGGAGCTGTGCCCAATGCACTGGAGCTCCTGACAACACTAGCTCCACAAATTCTACCTGCCAACCATGCATGTAAGCGGTCTTGGTCGGCTGCAATATCTGCAGCAATGCAGTCGCGACATTTCTCCGCAATCGATCTTTGTAATCCCGTGTCCGGAAACCGTTCTTGGGATGCCTGGCAACTTTGAAGAGCTCATTGTAAGAGACTTCTTCCTCCTGGGACACCTTCACGCTATCGGCCTCGAAGAGGAGGTCCCCTTCCTCGCCCGCACACCTGCCCAACACCTGCGCCCAGTTGCAAATGTCCCATCTCTCTGGGTGTGGGCGGAATCCGCGAGAGGGCTTGTGTCTCTCCTGCAGATACTCGCGCACCATCTCCGGACATGTCCAGTTCCACCCCCATAGGAGAAAATCGAGCTTCAGCCTTAGCAGCACATCTTGAAATGCGCGTAGACCGATCTGCGGCACCCTGAGTGGAGACACTCGCAGCTGGGGAACCTTCGACATTGCGTTGCCTGCACACACAAACGTTCTCCCTTTCGCTCGCTCTCTCACAATCGCCACTGCTCGTCGGTCGCTCAAGCACTGACTGCTCACTCTCTCTACGCTCAAGCTCAAGATCGCTACTCGCAATTCTCTCCAAGGTCTGCCAAGATCCTTGCGCAACTCGTCTCCGCACTCTCTCCTCTCACTGCAGGTCGCTCCGCTCTTGCGCGTAATCTTGGAAACTGGAAATCGCAAAATCAAGAATGAGAGAATGAGACTGGAGCGCAGTCTTTTCTTCTCCGATTTCAAGAACGTCCAACGTTCTTACTGGTTATAACGTACGCAGCCGGCTATACGGCTTAACGGTTTGCCCTTTGCATGCGCGAATTCACGTCTCCGCACTGCGTGCATTCGCATGCGTAAATGTTGAATTCTCCCGCCGCCGCCACCTTCCGGACTCGAGTCCGCTGCAGGGTATACGTCGGCCCTGTTGTCTTTTCCTAACCCGTCCCTCACCGGAGGCGTGTCGCCGCTGGTGCGGTCATTATCCGTCGGCGCCTTGCTGGAGGCGCACATCTAGTCGGAGCGAATTACGCCGGCGCGCAGTCGTACCACTTATTTTGTCCTTTATGCCTCGTCCGTTGCTGCCGGCGCATATCCGCCAGCGCAACTCATGCCAGCGCATCCGGCCGTCAGCGCCACGTCGGAGGCGTACATCCGACCGGCGCTTTCCTTCCATGAACAGCCGCCAAAGGCGCTTCCGACTCTGAGTTGGTTTCCTCCTATGAGCGCGTGATTCCGCCGAAGGCGCATCGCCGAGGGCGTACGGGAATCCTTTCCGACTGTGAACCCTAGCGCGTACGGCGCATGTCCGGCTACGAGTTTTCCGACGCTCATAACTTCTCCATCCTTTATCCATCTCCGACGCTCTTGGGCTCCTTAGAACGAGCGTACCAAGCTCTTTCTAATGCAACTTCAACCAACTGGAACTACTGTGTATCCCGATTGTTATGAAGGTTTCCCCTTTCCGCGCTAACGGCGCATCGCCGAAGGCGCACTCATGGTCGGACGCCTTCAGAGGTCCGGGCCCTTCTCCTGACGTCTTTAGCAAAACCTCCTCCTGAGCTGTCTGCGCCGGAAGCGTAGCTTCCTTATACGCTGGAGGCGCGTGAGTAGAGACACCTCAGAAAAGGAGCTTTTGCCGAAGGCGCCGAAGACATTGGCGTGGGTACATCCGACTACGTGAATCTTCGTGTCCTCGTGACGATCTCATCAATCCACTCTATTTAACGTACCCTTTTCTAACTACAAACACTGCTTCGGTACTAGTTTTCTAAAATTGTTTAAATTCTGCAAAAAAAACAAAAAGTGTGTTACCACACCCGTAAGAGGCAGCTACTACACAAGCCATCGGAAAAAGGCACGTATGTAAACAAGTGCTAAGATACAAAGAAAAGCTTTAGATTTGAGTGCATGCTTTGACGCCAGAACTTTGGACCCGACTTTGTCCGTATTTGACCAGAGCTGGAAAACCTGATTCGATTCTTGATTCCGTTCATTCGAAGCTGAGCAGATTGCCATTTTATAAGAAGTAATTTGTTGTCTGCTGATCCTTCGAAAGTTGGTTCGATTAAACGATTGACGGGTCGACCAATCGAGGGCTTTTACGTTCACCGAGGACTTTATATTCACAGTCGTTGAACAATTATGAAATTACTCAAATCTTGCTGACTCTCACTCCAATTGTACAGATCTGTCTGATCGTACACAAACTCGCAGACGCCGAATCCTCTCATCATCTCATTCTCACTCATGTGGTGAGTATAAAATTACAGCCTAAGATCAGATATTTTCCAGCAGATGCTTCTGCAGACTTTATTTACTTCGTCAGATATACAATAGAACTTAGCACTCTAAATTGATCTCGAGGATAATTCCTCAAATCTTGACGAAAATAAACGCCTTCCTCTTCTGTCAGTAGACATCTGTAACCATGTAAATAATAAGATTTGGAATTTTTGACACTGCTCTCTCACTTGCAGTTGCAAGGGTTGCATGAGCACTTGTCACCGCACTTGCATCCTTCGTTGGCGCCCTCAAAGCTGTATCAGAGAGTGCAAATCCATTCTTAGATGCTAATCGACTGTAGCACAATCCAAGAGGCCATTGTTGCTAGATTTTTGTCCGGTGATGGTGCAGTGATGTAGCACCAAAGAGGAAAGGAGCCAAAACAGCAGGATGAGAGATTCAATCAACCATGCATTTCAAATGTGGTCAAGATATGGAAACAGACGGGATGGTAAGTACCCTCTCATCTCGGAGCTCTCGAATATGTCCATGGACCTCATCGGGCAGCAGCTATCAAAGTCAGCAAACCACAGAAAGAAGTGAGAGACACATTTGTTCTAAGTTAAGATTAGATATCTAAAACTCAGACCACATTGTACATACTTCTCGAGTGTAGATTTTCATGATACATACTGAACATACCCATGATCTTTAGCCATCAATTGAAGATTTTCTTATCAGAAAGCAGAGTAAGCCATTCTTCAAGGTCTATGTTATGTACATTGAATGCGTCTCAACAAATGCTCCTATCACATGCTCGAAGCAAAAGCATTTGTGAATAACACTCAAATACAGAAATATGAATTCCGAAGAGCTCCATTTGTTCTTTGCATCTGGGCTTGAAAACCGTCGACTCAACAGACCTGTTGCCAGTGCTGCAGTTGCAGGCAGCGCCGCATGAACAAGCAGAGCTTCCGCAGCCAGACATCTTGAAATGGTTGAGAGAAGAAAGTAACGCTCGGCTTACCAGAAGGCTCCAGAGCAAAGGGTTGTGCTGCTGAAGAATCCACAGGCATCAGTCTCTTTATGTAGTGATTGCCTCTAACCACACAAACTCAACAGCCGGTGCTGAGAACACAACTCACAGAATCTCCGACGCCCTTGCCGGTGCCATGAATGGTCTGTACCTCTTACGGCCATCAAACAGGGTTTGGAGCTAATCGAAGTGGCCAAAAATAATTGTTCGCCAAAGTGAGACTGACAGTGCATCTCACCGTCAGCATAATTTAACCGCTGAACTGTATAGAGTTTAGCTCTCTTCAGTTGATGCAAGGGTGTCACTGGTTTTTGTTTCTTGTCCAGACTTTGTCCGTTTGTATCAATCGTCACAAAGTTAAATCCTCATAGCATTAGAATAATGTATATTGCATACTGCACTTATAACGATTGTATTATGCGCATAACATACGTATCTATTACCACAGCGTTTTTAGAACATTGGAGATAAACATCGATATATCGAATATGAAATATGGGATTTCACAACTCTATTCGTGTTTCTTATCGAAGTTATGGTATCATCCCTAGAAGGGTTCAGAGGAAAGCTTATCAGTATTTGATTGATTAGAAATATATACATTTTCGTTGTAAAGCTGGGTGTAAATGTAGTTTATGGTGATTTGGAAAAGCTTCAGAGTCGATTGATGTGTTCTTTCCTTCTATGTGATGAAAAATGCGTGTTAGTCTCTTCAGAACAAAAAATCCATCGGAGATTTCACAATCCTAATATCGAAGAAAGGTCTCATACAGGAGAGAGAAAAAAAATGTATTGAATGGACTGTGAAACTAAGGATGTTACAATAGAGTTCTGACATTGATTTCTCATTCAGAAACATGATGCAAACACATGATTGATTTAACATACATGCTTCGTTCTCATGTAAAAACATTACATTGAACTCTGGAAATGTCTCGGCGAAGAAGAAAAGGGCAACTCGAAGTTTTCCACCCAAGTAGCTCTCACAATCCGCTTCCCTGCCTTCATTGATGAGGGAGGACGGATTAATGGAATCTTCGAAAAATGGTGCATGTCAGGCTCGTCTTCAAGAAATTTTTCAATATCTGGAATGATCGGAGAGACTCCCTTTGGTATGATCAAATTCTGCCTAGAAGATTCCAGTAAGGCTTGGCCGGGTACTATATATGGCGTGCTGAAACCAATATTAATGACATGCATGGTAATCTCGATGATTTCGAAAACGTATATTATGAATGATCTGCACCTCGATCTGTCTCGGCGAAGAAGAAAAGGGCAACTCGAGGTTTTCCACCCAAGTAGCTCTCACAATCCGCTTCCCTGCCTTCATTGATGAGGGAGGACGGATTAATGGAATCTTCGAAAATTGGTGCATGTCAGGCTCGTCTTCAAGAAAGTTTTCAATATCTGGAATGATCGGATTCTGCCTACAAAATTCCAGTAAGGCTTGGCAGGGTACTATATATGGCGTGCTGAAACCAATATTAATGACATGCATGGTATGTTCGATGTACTGAGGCAGTTTTGGCACATGTGCAACCAACAGTCTTGGTCGATGGAATAGAGTTCCGACACCCTCGGGCAACCTTTGAAGTTTGTTCCTTCCCTCGATGAACAAAGTGTGCAGGCGGGGGAGCTGGGCGATCGAGTCGGGCAATGCTTCAAGATTACGACAAAATTTAAGTTCCAAAAATCCAAGCTGTGAGAGCCGTCCGAAAGCTTCGGGGAGTGAACGAAGTCTACGGCAATTGCTAAATGTCAGATGACGAAGACTGGGAAGTTGTACAAACGATTCGGGAAGACCTTGGAAGAGGCCGCCATGGAATTTCAGAACTTCAAGGTTTCGGAACTCGCCGATGGTTGTTGGCAAACATGTGAGCGGTGCTTTCAAGTCCAGAACAGCCAAATGGCTCGCAGAACCTCCGTCGACCAGGTCATGAAGACTGTCCACTTCTCCACGCCATCGAAGAAGGACCAAGTTCTCTGGAAGCTTGCCACCTTCTTCATCCAACATCAACTCCTTCTCGGAATCCAAATATTGCAGCTTCTTCATCTGGCAAATATCTCTCCAGGTGAGGGGCATCGAGTCTTCAAGTCGTAGCGCCATGACCTCCTGCACCAAAACACACAGGGCCTAGTTCACATCCCAGGCCACAGATATAGTATATGATCTAAACTTGACCTAGCAGACTTGTGGCATGTCATTTGATCAGGGCCATAGAGTCTTTAGGTTGTAACTCAATGACATCCTTCACAGGAAAGCCCAAATTGAGTGAGGAGGAGCTTCCGTAGGAGATCACAGTCTCAAGAGAAACCAGGAATATGACAACTTGTTCGTAGGCTCGTGGACGGAAAACCAACAAGACGTTGCTCAATTATTCAAAGTCCAGCTAGGAGAAGTTCCTGGAAGTAAACTATTGGAATGTGGTATATGGTTAAAATATGCAAAAATTGAACGAGGCATAGGATAGTGAAACGTCTAAGTGTGGGTCAGAGCTTCTTCACTTCTTCCTCGCGTCGACCAGTTGTAAAAAAGTTGTGTGTTGGAGAGCTATGTGCACCTTCACCTAATTGCCAAGGCGTAGGGTTCGCCGCGCCAGACTTGAGATGAAGGACGGGGACGTTGCAAGGGCTCGATGTGTCATGAAAAGGCTTTATAGGAGCTGGATGAGGATGGGCAAACCTAGTAATGTTGTGTGGCGATTATGTTACTTGATGAATGCCTCAAGAAGTTGAAAAGAGCAAAGAGCAAGAGTGCTTTCAATGACATAATGAAAGTAAAGTAGTTGGATCCATGAAGAAAGTTTGTTAGACTCGCAAATCCAGTACGCTGACTGATAGGAAGATCAGTGAATCTTTGAAACAGCCGTGTACAAAAAGTTAAGAGAAAAAACTAGCAAAACAAAACTGACTGATCAATGATGTGCCTCTAGTGTCATAAATGATGTACATCAATATATAAGTGAGGTTTCTAAGAACTCTAGTGTGAAGATAGAACCTTCAGAGTCAAAGCTTTTGAACATAATCTCATACCTCAATATGCGTTTCCGTGCCAGTGCTCGATGAGTGAGGATGTGGATCACTTGAATAGGATTGTACTTCTGCGATCCTCTCATCGTAGTTTGGGGAATTAAACCTCGAGGGGACATTTTTCTTAATCCAAGTCCTACATCTGCCACATGTTCCCCACTCCGAAGCCAGTTTAATTCCCAAAGATCTCAATTGCTCATGCATTTGTATACTTTTTTTTTCGCCAACATCGTAGACGAGAGACATATCTACCAGAGTCTGCCATCGGAGATCTTCGTAGCCATAAAGCACACGCCAACTAGATTTGGCTTCTAGTAAGTTCCACGAGGAATTGCTGAAGAAAGAGGCAACATCAAGGAATATTTCTTTCTCCTGACTACCCAGACGATCATAGCTCACTTTCAATTTTGCCCACAACCGTTCATTCAAACCGACTACGTTGTCTGCCTCATCCAAAGCGACGAGACACTGTCTCCATATGCTTTCACTGACTTTCCTCAGCAGATATTTGCCCATCACCTCCAAGGTTAACGGTAGTCCATCACATTTTGCAACGATCTTGTCTACCCATTGTGTCAATGATGAATTCGGTTCTGTCGAATAAGGAAATGCGTAGCTCATAAATAACTCTTTGGAGCTCTTGTGATTCAAGAGTTTCACATCGTACACGCATGCAGCCGACCTGTTCAGTATATCCCTATCTCGAGAGGTAACAATGTAGCGACTGTTCTCGCAATCATTCAGCGAAGATATGTATTGGAGAAGTTCAACATGCCTATCATTGTCAATATCATCCAGAATGAAAAGAAGTGTCTTCAGTCTCAAAGCAGTGGGTTTCCACTCCTTGTTTTCTCCACTTCTTGCAACTTGTTGGCCATGGTGATACATAGATGAATACACTCCGCGTTCTATTTCTTTGTAATCTCCCTTCAACATAAATCCAGGAACAAAACACGTGTATTCAAATTCAGCACACAATTCATTGAACGACAGCTTTGCGAGAGTTGATTTCCCTATACCGCCCATGCCGCAAAGACCTACTGTTGGAGCTGTACGTAAGATGATTTGAACCTGTACGAAGAGTTGAGAATGTAGGCTCATTGCCATCTTCGGCACCCTCTGGAAATTATCAGGAAGTCTCCTCCTATTCACCTGCATCATATCACAGTAGCCGAACGCAGTTTAGCTCTGTAGGCCACGAAGAATTTCACACAACTAGAATGGCCATTGCTTGAAAGCCATAATTTGAAATTCTGTGGACAATGATCTAGTTATCGACGCACTGCCGCTGTAATAAACTCTTCTGGTTTCATGAACTTTTTTTGGCCCGCATACATCTAAAAGAGGGTCTGCAGGGCTAATCTTTGTTTTTCTTGAAGAAAAATGAAACCTGCTAAGACGGAGAACATCTTCCGGTGAGCAACCTTATTGTCATCAATACGTTGAATGAACGCTGTCAAACGTATGTAAGTATTTGAAGTCCTGCTCTCGGGCTGGCAGAGAGAGACATGATCCTCACGCTCCACAGTGAAGTCGCCGTACCGAGCTGAAGCCTCATTTACTATCATCTCACTGCTAACTGCAACAGCATTCTGAGACCCCGCTTCCTATACTTCGAAAAAAGGTTGGAACAAACCACTGGTCATAATCGTCATTTGAAATCCTTCTATGGTGGATGGATTTCCAAAAAGTGAAAACGGAATTCAGCCAAGTTCATGAACCCTGTCGAGATCTTTTGTAAATGAATCCAAATAATCTCATAGAAGTACTGGGTTCAGAACCAAGATATGTGGATGCAGAATTGAGGTATGATGTTTCAGCAGGTTAAAATCAAGCCGATTACAATTAAGAACAAACATGTCACATCGTGAACGCAAATCAGCCTCACACTCACGGTATTAGTAAACCTAGTAGGTTTTGATTCTCCGACTCCAGCAATGCTCCACTTGTAGGACCATCGTAAAGCATCAAAATCTTCATGAAGGCGAGCTGATTGTGTGCAAAGCAGCTTCACATAGTCCACTAGAGGGCTAGCATCTTTCAGGTGTGTTCCATTCGGACTCAAGAAAGATGACATTCCGTGATGGGGCATTCCATAGAAGAAAATTCCTTTGACGCAGTTGAGAAATCCAGCCATTTGTTCCTTAGAGAGGTGCAAGCTTTCTGTGCGGTGCGCGTGGAGGCACATTTGTTTTATCACCAAGCCTCCGTAACTGTGACCGACAAGTATAACTGGACGCGAGGATGCTGCCCCACCTTTGCAGATATAAGATCTTGCATCAAATTTTCGGCTGTGCAGTAGAGGTCTAATCTTCCATGCTCTGCTGATGTTGTGGTACAAGCATCGTACGTGACAGACAGAATCCGAGCTCCAGGAAACTCTTCCGGGAGCCAGGTCATCGGCCATACTTCCTTTTGCCAACCGCGTGACCTCCATGTTGATAAGTGAGCTACAGAGGTGTGTGACGATTGTAGGCCATGAAAGAGTACAACGTCCAGCAGTGATTCAACTCCTGGCTTGTGAAGTTCGTATACAGAGTCGCTTAACTGATATAACAGATGCAGATCAGCAATCAAACAACGTGGACAGATCTTACATACTGCAGCTCTGAGATTCTTAGGTTTCAAGAAATAATTGGGAATAGCGCAAACATTGATGTACGTTCCAGAACTGCTATACTGTAATTTGCATACATTATTGTGATTAGCTTACCCTCGGGGCGGCAGTGGCCGAATTCGCAGGGGGCAGAGACATTGCATTTAACTTGCGTGATCGACGGCCGACGACGTAATCGGAGAGTATGGAGAGGATGTGATCCATTTACTTCTCCTCCTCGTCAGAAGACAAGTTCTAATATAAGTGCGAGAAAGTAGCGTCGCTCAGAATGAACTTTGTATTGTCGCCGAATCGAAATCCTCCATCCCTCCAGACCATCCCATATATGCAATCAGAAATTTCCTCCTCTGCTAGCTGAGTATGAGGTTCCTCCTTGTGCGGGTGGGTTGCTGACTTTCCTCGGGAAGACTTTTGGGCCAATGTTGACCAGTGTCCAGCTCACAGAGATGAGTGACCCTCACAACACTTTCCACTAAAGCCACCCCGACCCTATAATTCCGAGCTGACGGCCGGGGCCTTTCATACGTACACCGTTCGTGGCTCAACGTCACCGTCGTGTGAATCAAAGCGAAACTCAAACTGCGTAACGGTAGTCGTTTTCTTGCTTCACGGCACGTTGGGTTTGCCGCTCCACATTTGAATCGCTTTCAGGAAGCTCGCCTGCGAACGAAGAAGAGAAAGAGAGCTCGCGGGCGAGGGTCGGATAATGGAAGCAGGCAGGCGCGATGGCGATTTCCTCTCCGGCATTCGGGTGCCCCGACGTGCAGCGACGGATGGGCCAGCCCGCGGTCGCTTGTGTTGATCTCGTCGCAGCCGAGAAGATTCGGCCTCTCTGCTGCCTCGCGCTCGATTCGTTCGGTGATCCGTTTTTGAAGTGTCCGATTGTGAATGTCAGTAGAGCAGATTCCACCTTCGAAGCTGTATAAATTATCGTCGAGAATGAAGAGAGGGAAGGCGAGAATCAGTCTGCGTTATCTCTCTGTCGGAATTTCCCCGTTCTGAAGTCGAGAACATTGTTCTTCAGTTTCTTCTTTTTCTTCTAGGCCTTTAGTTCGGGTAGCAACGACCACTGACCCTTACATAGGTAGATTACAGAATGCTTTGAAAAGAGACGCATTTATGTATCGCTTGAGACTGGAAGCGTGCAAGTGAAGGCCCCAGAGAAGAGCGTTCCGAGTTTGTCAACATTGCCCTTCGCAGAATAATAAATGGTTGAATGGCAATGGCAGCCTTCAACGCGGTCGACTTTTCTGGGGATATGGCGCCTGTAGCTTTGTGATGTATCCGGGTAGTGGCGCGGAATTTTCTATATACTTGATCTTTATTCGCTCACCTACCAATTTCGTCAATTTAGTTTCCCGTTTTGGACCAGTATTTGCACGCACAGCTTGTTTATCGATCATTAGTTTCACTCTCTTGACCTCCTCCTTTTGAATCGTCCTCAGTAGGTTCCAGTTTGACTTTCAGATATTCAACGATAATGTACAAGAGTTGAGCATTTGAGCCCCGGGCAGCACACAGTCAAGAATCTTAAAGTTAGACATAAAGATTGCTTCTTCCTGCTTACTTCGAAATTCTACAGCCGATTGAGTTCTGTGTGAAGAAGAGAGCGAAGAAGAATTCAAGAACAGGTCGGCTGCCTGCTAAAACCTCAAGCACTAGGTCGATAATAGTCCGAGGCAAAGTCCTGGATAAGTTTCAAGTAGTGAACAACCAACAGTACCCGTTGACTTTTCTGTCCAGTCCTCGCCATTATTGATGAAGACCCAGCAGAGGTTACAGAGAAGATTGCGATTCTCCATGTTGATCATACAGAAACTTGAAAACTTTCGAGGCAACTGTTAGTTGATGAGCGCTTCATTCTTCACGGTAGCCGGACGGCTACCGTGAAGACTATTCGTTTGGGGTTGAGAGCGAAGACGTCCATAACATAGAGCAGATTGGCCCTCGAGGAGCGGACGATCCAGATTCTTCATTGGGAATTACGCGTAGAAATCCCTGCCATGGTCGAAGTAGCTTAAGGCACTTTGTCCAGGCGTTGAAAAGAACAGATCGTGATTATGTACATTAAGTTGAAACAACCTCCCTCACTTATAACGTTGCGAGCAAGCGACAGTGCATGACCAGAATAAGAATGAGCATCTCTTGCTGGGTACTTGTAGACATTTCTCCTCCACTAGTTTGTTCCGTATCCGCTGCATATATGTTACCTCAACTTCGTCACCAATATGTTTTGAACCTCATAAGTATAATGTTTTTAGATGGATGGTATGTTCATTCTGGCAACACATCAATCAAATGTAAAAAAGTTTCAATAATCAAATGAAATATTACATGTGAAGAAATATCTAATCAATATCAATTATAGATATTCTTGAGATTTTTAAGAATGTTAAACCACGTCAAATATATTTTTAAACATGGTCAATTTTAATATAATTTGTAATTATTTGAAAAATAAAATAAAATTTTATATACAATTGATACTATTGAAATACTGTTATGTTATGCATCTAAATTATATTACTTTAGTTTTAAAAATAAAAGTAGGACTATTCATTCAAAATAGGACTAATCCAAAATCCAAAATAGGACTATTCATTCATGGATAGTTATCCATTTAGATTTGGATTGATGAATCTTAGTTGTGGAGCGTGAGGTTTTTAAGTACGTAGCCTCCTTCATCATCATACTACTTGTCTTGGCATTCTTGCCAAGTGAGAAAAAATAGAGTCAAACACTCACAATAACTTCAATTTTCTCTTCAAATGTACACAATGAGTAAAGCTCTCTTGTTATCACATCAATTCAAACGTTTAAATAAGTAGAATGGAATTCAAAATTTACTGCAAAAAATGCAATTTCACCTCACACAAGCTTTCTTCACACACTCACTCAGAAGGCTTTATTTGGCAACAATGCCAAGACAAGGAAGAATCTGTTACTTGGAAGATGGAGATTCAAGCTCCACAGCTAAGATTTATCCATCCAACTCTAATTGGATGAAATGTCATGGATATAAGGCTTGACTTGGAAAAAATGTCAAGTAAGAAGAAGTCCTCTGTTCGAAAAAGCTGAGACTCTATTCAAAACTAAGATTCATCCATCCAAATCTAAATGTATGAAATTTCATGGATATCATGCAACTGCTAATGTCACATACTGTAATAAAAAAGAGGACCATAATTGTGTCTACTTTTGATGATGGATGCATAAGTTATAGTTTTACCTTAAGGAAATGCATAATCGCAAAGTCGAATATGTAACGGCAACCAAAAAATATAAAAATCGATTTATTTGAAAATATTAAAATTTAGAGAAAAAAATGATGCTGTCAATCTTTATTCAATAATGACAATGCATTGCATCTTGCAACAAATTAAATGAAAAATAGTAGTATGAAACACATCAACCTCAAATAGTTATTTATCAGAACTGTTTTTTTGAAAAAAATTAATATCTAGTCACCATTCATAAAATTTTCAATTCAATTGATGCGTAAACCAATTTTATTACTTGGAAGAGATTTAGAAATTTTTGTGCTATTATGAAAGTTTTACAAAAATTGAGTTCATTAGCAATTTTGCAATCTTTATATATGAATTTATTTCATTTTTGTATTACAGTTTATTTTTAATTAGCTTTAGTATACAAAGTAATAAAGGTAAGGTTTTGTTTGCGATTCATTTACAAAATAATGATATTAATAAAAAAAATACACAATGCAGGACAAAAGTTGATGGAGAGATATGAATAATATATTTTGATTTTATTATTCGGGATTACTAAAAGGTGTAATAAGAAATAGAGTGTCACTATGTAAAAATGATTTTTTAGCTTTTCATTAAACAAATCTAGGATATGTGACCAAATATGTATGGTTTATTTTGACTTATTATTTGAAGCTGAACCAATTTTCTTGCGCATAGTTTTTATTGTTGTACATATGTCAATAGTGTGAATTTTGCTATCAATCATTATTAAAAAACATAAAAAGCAATTTAAGATTAACCACATATTGATATTATCCTATTTGAAACTAGAAAACATATATTTTAAAAAACCATAATATTATTATTACCAAAATTTGAAAAAATAATAATTGAAAAAAAATAAAAATGTTCAATTGTTTTAGATTGCAAAAAAATTTGTAATTATGTGCTTAAAAATGTGTAAAAGATTTTTTTAAAATAAAAATTTGATATTTATTGATTAGTTATCAATTTTTTTTAATTAATTAAAAATTTTAATATAATTTATCAAATATTTTGTAAAATTAAATATTATTAAATTTTAGAATAAAATCATGAAATTTTTTCATAATTGAAATGTTATCTTAGATGATATTTTTTTGAAAAATATATTTATTTATTAAAACTGTGTTATAAAATTTTCTGAAATACTTTTCAAAAGATTTCATATATTTTTTATATAATATTTTGGAATTAATCTACAGAGATCTATTGCAAATTCTTGTGTGTGAATAATTTACAACAAATCTGGTGCATCAATATTAAGATTCATTTAAAATTATTTTTTTGATGATATAACATATTATAAAGGATTTTGCAAGCTAATATTGTTGTACATCAATACATATATTTACGCCTCACAATAACACAATTATGTATTATGCTCAAAGCAATTTATAAATCCATCAAATAAATTTTTTTATGAATCTTGATAGTTACACTTCAAATATTTGAGGATAAAAAATACTGAAAAGAAATTTTGAAGTCACTAATATCCAAAGGTAGAGCTATGATTTTTCCAAAATAATGCATACTAACATTAATTTATTTGAAAAATCACAAATTATCAAATTTGAATATCTTCAATACTTCAAAAGCTTAAATATTTGAGACAAAAACATTGCATTAAAAAATAATAATAAAATCAATTTTAGTTAAAATGAACTTAAAAAAATCAATGAAACAAAATTTTAAAAATTTTTAAATTTAATCATAATAAATTTTGTATAAATATCATATTGGAGAGTAGAGAGGAGGTAGTTTAATAATGATAATGTTGATGAGGTGGTCACTAGTCCGAAAATAAAATAACAAGGATGATAATGATGGAGAGAGTAAGAACTTATGCAAAAATCAATGACGCAAAGAAGTTTACATCGAAGACACTAGCAACTAATTGTGTACTCCTCTCTTACAGTTTCTTCTTCCAACACATCCAGCTCAGTTGTAGGAAAGTATTTTTCTTCCAGATCATTTCTTTACATTTGATTGTAAATGAAGCGAACACTATCAACTCAAGAAACTTGAGATGGTAATAATTCGACCTCAGATAAAAGATTTGATTTATAAAATAGCAAAAACGATGGGAATACCTACCCAAAGACTTGCAATGAATATTACATCTCAAATCCTGCTTTCAATCAAAAGGGCTCAACCGAGCATATCCGGTTCAAGCTTCTACTGAAAAGAGTAAATAACATGTTCATAATGCGGCGGCAATGCCTCTTTATTCCAGGAATTGTCCTCATGAACACGCCCGTGCACCCGAAATCATAAATTAGCTTGAAATTATCTTGAAATAATTGTTATCATACTCGGTATCTAATGCGTTCAAAAGAAGAGAAATGAAAGTCAAGCAACAGAATGTAGTCCCAGCTAGATCGAATTGGGTACATCTTAACAGAGCCTGGATTTGGTTTCTACGGAGAATCCCCAGCTTTAGATATTCAGCATGTTTTTCATGTCGTCGGGGCAGGTGAGAAGAAACAAATTGGAACTTCCGCCGTTCTCAATTAGATTCAAAAGGCCAAATGGGGGCATTCCGAGAATCGAACTCGGGACCTCTTGCACCCAAAGCAAGAATCATACCACTAGACCAAATGCCCGCTGCGTCACAACGATGATGTTTCTTAAATATTTGTTATCTTAAAAATCTGGTAATAGTTTTACCACTCTTCACGTACACATAACTGAGTTTTTCAAAAAAGAGAATTTTGTTTCCTTTCTTTTCCAATTGGAATCATACACATCGATATCAAAAAATTTAGTCTTTTCTTGACAATTTGTTTCTCAATTAAGTCACAAATAACTTGATCTTTATCAATCACAAGACGTTGCAGACATCAAATCTTTCTACCAGTAGATATTTTAGCTATTCATGGATTTTGACGTGTTAATTTTAAGGAAAAGAGAAAAATTTAAGGCAGCTAAACTTAAACTCTACTAGACATGGGAGGTGAACATTTTTTTTAAGGTTTTGAATCATAATCTGCCGTAACATCACCCACTCTTTGCATCCGAGATTCCAAAAAATTTCGGGGCTTTTGCAGAAGAAATTGAACTTTATCCTCATTATGGCTCCGAGATGAGCCACTCGTTGGAGAATGTTCGACATGTTAATACAAACCTACATCTAGAATAACCTTGTACTTTTGGCACTATTAAGGTTACAATCATAGATCGAAAATATTTATAAATATAAGTGTTATCCCTTTTGACCTCATGTTTGGGTATGTGAGATGTATATTGGATTAAATGAATTGCCTTAAACATGATTTTGATATATGCGTAACAAAAATGTAATCCTTGCAGTTATTGACATACGTTGTTTTCAAAAACAAAATCAATCAAAATATAAGTTGCTTTTCATTTTAAATTTTGTTGGGCATAATCTTCACCTTAAATTAATTCAACCCTCTCCTTTCGTGAGATAGCAAAAATTTTCTGGATAAAATTGAATTTTAGGGATGCTCGCTGCGCCATCTCAATCAGTTTCATCCTCTTTGGCTTTGTGTTCTCAATCAATCGCCTCTCACAAAATAGTATTGTTAACGGAAATATATCTTCACCAGACAAATTATTGGATTTTAATCTCACTTTAGCACATGGCTGAAGAAAGATGTTATCTTCACGCCATGCCAATACATGTCTTCCAATTGTGTATAATCTTCTCAATTTTTGAAAGTTAGGCTAAACATGCAACATATCTCCTGAGCCTGATTGCAACTTTGAACTCTTTCTCCCTTGAAAGAAAACAACCCTACCGTTCTTCTTTAGCATCTCAGCAATTTTGACTAAAAACTCTAGTTTTTTTAAAGCACAATGCTTGGACTGAGTAACTGTTTTATATCTGCCTAACTCGGCAATTTTGTAACACATTAGCTGCGTATTTTTAATACATCACGTGCGTGACGTTTGGCAAAACGGCTTTATTACAGATTTTGGAGTACTGACTTGTGTGAAGTTGATTGTGGTTCAACAAATGGTATTTTTATTGAAAGATATACAAAGTTGCAAATATCTAGCGAAAATCTTTAACTGTAATAATTAAGAGAAAAGAGTCTATTCATCATTGTATTATTCTCTCAGGTCGAAAACTTTCCTGAAGCGGAGGAAGTGAAATGCCTACAATCGAAGGGCGCTTCATTCAGCCCTTCGACTACTGTCACTACGAACGTCGCTAACTGAGTTGAGATGCTCAGGGATTGTGATTCTAAGGTCTAACTTAAAAATCTTAAGTATCAACTTTTGTGTAGTTCGACAGATTGTTTGCGCTCGTAGGTTACACTTCGGACAACAATTAAAGCGCATATCAATGTTGCTAGTGATACGCGAAACTAGAGCTACGAAATCTGGAAGCCTGAGGAATTAAACTTGTAATTTTGTTTCCTATTCGAATTTCATGATCGAACAGATAGAATCATATTTTTCAACGATAATTTCAGTCAAGACTAAGCTCACTAATCTCTGAGTAGAATGCCATAGTAGTCTCATCTGCAGGAGTACCAACTGTCATTCACTACCCACCTGTAAACATAAGAATGAGGAAGGGTCTGCTGTTGACCAGTAAGGTCAACATGTCACAGCATAAACTGAGAACTCGCAGAGATTGCAGATGTAACTTACAGCGCTCAAATCGAATGCATTGGATCGTAGTCAGAAATGCCGTTCTGCAGCTCCAAGTGTAAAAAGTAAACTGGAATTGTTCATGTGTTAAGTCGCTTGCATTTCAAGCACATCCCATTTTACAAGCTCCTACATAATCCATACACAGTTAGTACTAGAATGGTAGTATTTTGTGTGGACAAGAGAACTCCATAATACGAAATATTACACGACATTGTTGCCTTCGACTGAACTCTTTGCCCAGCAAGCTTCAGACTGAAGTAAGAATACCAGAAACATGTCAACAGTATAACTAATTCCTGATACTTTCCTGGCTAAGCAGAAAATACAGTAGCTTTCATGCATGAAGTTGACACAATTTCTAGATTATCTAAACATATCTAACTACTAGAAATTGAATGTTACATGTTTGAAGTAAGATGATAAACGGGAATTAAGATGGAAAATTGGTTAGCAATGAGCTTTCGAGTTAAATCCAAAGTAGTATGTTTTCTATCATCTGCATATATGTATATATGTCTGAATTGGATGGGCTTCGTATGGTCCTCTTATAAAATACCCAGAACCAATATGAAAGTTATCGTTTTCTAACCGTTTCTACCCATGGAAGTCATATTCTACTCCGTGCTCTCATCGTCTAGCTGAAAAAGTTTAGCAATAAGCTTCCACGACTCCAAAGTAATTTGATGTTTAATCCCAAAAGGCTGCGCGGCATTAGACCACCATTACAACGAGTCATACATCTGAGCAAGGAAATACTCGCGCGGAATCCTAATGAATGAGCCGACTAGAATGTCAGTCACCTTTTATTCATTGCCAATACGAGATGCAACGCTCTTATTTTCATCGAAGTGGCAGCTGAAGTCTATGCTTTTTAAGGCTAAGGTTGAAGTTGAATTAAATCGAAATTAGTCAAGATGTCTCTATGGTAACACGCATGCGTTCATATCACATTCTAGATCTGTTCCTTTCAACTGGTCAGAACATTCTATAAATGTGCTTAGTGAAAGTGAGACGGAAAAGATGTCACAATGATCTCTCTGAGTTTCCAGAATGTGTGTTGCTAAGAGATTATTTGAGTATTTGTGGATATTTTCCATCTCCTATAATTTAGATAGGAGATGGAAATGCCTTCGCATATAGAATATAAATCCTATTCGATAACACCAAATCAATTGAACGCCATTCTGACATAGTGGACTACAAAGACGAATTCAAATATGAAAGTTATCGTCCCGGAGGTACCGAAGTTTCCTGTATGATTCGTGAACCTGGCCTACTAGGAGAGCTAGAATTGCTTTTCTAGACTTACCAAGTGAAGAATTCCATGTATTCAATTCATGACTTCTATGTAAATGTATATACTTCACTTTTTCTCTCGGAAAGAATATGCTGATAATAGCGAGCTGAAACCTGCTTCATAGACTCTGATTTTAAGTTTGTGACCTATGAGAGTCAGTGAAACAAAAACCACTTGCATCTAGCTAGGCCCTCTATAAAAAATATATATCTAGTTTCTACACACTCAATCAGATATCTTCACTCCGCATCTGAGCACCTATGCGTGTGAGTTTGTCACGCAACGTTTTGACTCACATCGAACTACATATAGCAGAAAAAGATATATGTCTGAATATTTCAAAGGACCACCGATGCAGTGCAATATAATGATTATATTCTCAAGATGGCGATCGGAATATCATAATTTTGGTAGAATGTACAAACATATTTTAGCAATGGAAGGCCCTAACAAGACACACACCGGCTAACATGGGGCTGGGTCCTGTAGCATCACAAGCGTAAATTGTTTCTATTGCGCCTAACATATTTTGACTATCAAACTCCAAAAAATACAGTCTTATCCCTTATCAGATTGCCCTGTATGTACTGCATTTTGAAATATTCTGTATTGCATCTATGATAAACTCACTAACTACAACAAACAACCAGAGTCACATTGACTAGCTTTCGAAATTATTCTATATTCAGAGCCA
This sequence comes from Marchantia polymorpha subsp. ruderalis, assembly GCA_037833965.1. Taxonomy (NCBI): domain Eukaryota; kingdom Viridiplantae; phylum Streptophyta; class Marchantiopsida; order Marchantiales; family Marchantiaceae; genus Marchantia; species Marchantia polymorpha. The sequence continues at coordinate 6,577,099 of AP031357.1, forward strand.
ATGAAATCATAACTAATCATATCAGATTACTTGAAGTGTGATGATGCATTTACTTAGATACCATATCCCTCGTAACTGAATTGCAGTCCACAAGCAAAGAGGGGTGGGCAATGGCACCAATCGAGACCACATATTGTGGAAATCCACTGAAGTCAAGATAAATGGCCTGGTTGTATCCTTTTCACAGATAGCTGCATCATGCAGGCCTGTTCTTTTTTATTAATTCAAGAAAACAAACAAAAGTTGTTGACCACAAATTGCCTCACCTCCCATTTATTCCCTCAATTTACTGTGGTTGAAACAGCTGCAGTGCGCATAATTGGGCGCAGACGATATAAGCAACCTTCAACAGACAAATTCGCACTGAAGATATTACTTTATTTAAGCCATCCAATTTACAGAGGATCTTAGCCTTCTACTTTCATATGAAGGAGGCTTCATCACCACTTTCAGACTTCCTACAGGGTTGCTGTAAGTAGATCAGCATGACTTCCATAGCTTCAATCTCCCGTCTCACTTGCAGTTGCAAGGGTTGCATGAGCACTTGTCACCGCACTTGCATCCCTCGTTGGCGCCCTCAAAGCTGTATCATTTGCAACAGATTCAGAAGATATCAATCAATCGCTTTAGAATCCAAGAAGTCATGCTTGCTAAATCACAGTTCTATGTGATCTGATGAAACGGAGTGAAGAATTCGCACAACGCCGTTCGACATCGTCTAGTACAAAATGAAAATTTATACTGGAGACTGCCGGGTTGAAACGTACCCTCTCATCTCAGAGATCTCGAAGGTGTCCATGGACCTCGAGGAACAGCAGCTGGCAATGTCAACGAACCAGAATATAGAATGAGACGACAAATATGTTTGTAAATGTCAGCAATGAAATATCTTGAACTCAAATAAAATTTGAATGTAAGAAAACTCTCCAAGAACCGCATTCATGGGATTTCATTCGGCTATAGTTCCAAAGACTCCAGAGTTTAATGTAATATGATATCCTCTTCTGAATCCAATTCCTCTTCTTCATGATACCTACACTAATGTTCCCATTCAAGAGTCGAATGCAAAGGATTCCGCAAATGAGCTCATCTGCAGCCTGCTTCATAATCTGAACTCAATTGGTCTATTGGATTGGGCCTTAAAAAAATGACTTCAACTGACCTGTTGCCAGTACTGCACTTGCAGGCAGCGCCACATGAACAAGCAGAGCTTCCGCATCCAGACATCTTGAAATGGTTAAGAGAAGAAATTCACGCTAGGCTTCAAAACGGACAACGAAATGGAACGGAATGGAATAAACGAGATGTGAAAGTCAGGAGGTTCCAGAGCAAAGTGTTGTGCTGCTGAAGAATCCAGAGCTATTAGATCCTTTATATAATGATAGCCTTTACTCATACGCAATGCAAGAGCAGGTGCTGAGAAAGATTTCTCAGAGTCTCCTACGCCTCCTCCGGTGCCATGGGTAGTAAGTAGTAGCTGCCTTCTGCGGCCATCAAGCTGGGTTTGGAGCTCATCGAAGCAGCCAGAAATGATTGTTCATAGAAAGCGAGAGGGAAACTTCGTCTTCCTGTTACTGTGAGCTTCAATCAAGCTCTGAGCTGCACAGGCTTCAGCTCTTGAGCTGAGACAAGGGCCGCATTGTTAGCGTCTCTTGTTAGAGTCAGGTGTAAGTACTGGAGAGTTTGTATTTTATCTCAGTGATTTTATGCACAAGCGTATCTCAGTGTCTCACTTGTTGCTCAGTGATGTAATACATTACCATAGCTCGGCTCCAGCGGTCAGAACCTGGTTGCGCAGCGTTAGCCCATAATCATGAAAACATTGTCTTGACAAGTTTTGAATTTTGATGGGATCTGAGGCTTTTCACTATAGGTATGGCTGTGCATTGTTTTACTGTTATTCAGATCAGATTGTTCCTGAAGCATGGAAATGATTGACGATTAGCTATCCGCAACACTATGTCCTCTCTCAATTTGAATACACTCACAGCATAGGACACGTTTTAGCACGTTCCGAAGAGCCCAGTTTGAACGGATCAATTGGCATCCGAGAGACTTGAGATGCATTATCGATATTTGATCGAAAGGCATGATTCTACTTGATGGATTCCACCAAACACGACTGCAAGGGGATGTAAATTATATAATAGCATATGTCACCATATCTCCATATAATTTTTTTTTCTTCTAATTAACTAGTTCAGCTCAATTGGACATAGCAAAGGCCCGCAAATACTAAGGATTGACGTTTGATTCCTCGAGTAAACGATTAAAATTTTAAAAACTTAAGCCAAAAAATGAAAAATCTATTAAATTATTTTGTAGATTTCAAATTATGTTTGACATTAAAGAAATTAAAAATTGAAGAAAGAAATTGAAAATAAATTATTTTTTTCATCAAATATAAAAATAACACCACTGCAAGGGGATATACATGATATAATAGCATATGTCATATTATCTCCATATTATCATCTGATCTGAAACATGAGAACACGAATCCGACTTAGCTATTCCAGCTTGTAGCACAGTTACATAGCAGTGGATAGCAGTGGCCAGCAACGTGTGTTCCAGTCTCACACTCCACACTTCGTGGTACGTGACAAGATTCTGGCGCCAGCTGCTTCCAGTGCATATGTCAAGACTAACTTTGCTCTTTGCTACGATGCGCACTATGGCAGTGAATCGGCACCTTCAATCTGAAAAAGTGATGAGTACGCACGAGAATTCTTCACCTATCCATAATTAAATCAGACTTCAGTGCAACACTATTCGGTAATACAAACCCTAACACATGTGTGATGTGTTCGGATGAGATGTTCAAGATTTTTGACAAATTTTAATGACATGGTAATATTATCATTTTTTTAAGCATTACAAGAATATGATTGAATATAAAAATGTAAAAATATAAGAAAGAAAATGGTGTAGTTACTACATCGGTAAGTGAGATGAGTCTGTGCATGAATTCACTGACTAAAAGGTACTTCCACGTACGTACGATTTCTCGTACATGACAAACTTTTGACAAGACACATTCTCATCGTATCCCTTAGCTCAGCTCAAGAGCCTTAATCTCTAAAGCTCAGCGCTGGATTGATACCGACTGTGACATCAAGACAAAGTTTCGGTCTTGCTTTCATGAACAATCGCTTCCGGTTAATTTGATGAGGTCCAAACCTTGTTCGCTGGCCGTTATACCCAGATATTACCCAAGGCACCGGCAAAGGCGGAGGAGTCTCTGTGATTTGTTCTATCAGCACCTTCTGTGGAATTTCGTGTGGGTAGAGGCAGTTCGTACATAAAGAGACTGATGCCTGTGGATTCTTCAGCAGCACAACCCTTTGCTCTGGAACCTTCTGACTTTCACATCTCTTTCATTCCATTCCATTCCGCTGTCCGTGGTATAGCCAAGCGTTCCTTTCTTCTTTTCAACCATTTCAAGATGTCTGGATGCGGAAGCTCTGCTTGTTCATGCGGTGCTGCCTGCAAGTGTAGCACTGGCAACAGGTCAGTGGAAGTCAAGGTTTTGAACCCCATATACAATACACAAATATAATTCTCGTAGTGTCCATCGGTATTTCTTTTTATGTGTCTCTAATTTTTTATAAGCGCCAGCTTTTGCTTCGAGTATGTGACACGAGCATTTTTTTGAGACGGGGAATGCCCTCATCCGCTTTCTGCTCAATAATCTTCCATCTATGGTCAAAGTTCATGAGTTCAGTATGTAAATATTACGACTGTGGTTTGAGATTTGGGTAGTTCATCTTAACTTGGAATAATTATCTTTCTCACTTATGTCTGGTTTCTTGACTTTGGTAGCTGCTGCCCAACGAGGTCCATGGACTCATACGACAACTCCGAGATGAGAGGGTACTTATGATCACGTCGGCTTCCATTTGTTCAAAACAAGTTTGTAATCTATGTTTGATAAAATCTGTAATCCTATTGTTTGGCTTCTTCATTCATTAGCTCTACATGACAATACCATCAACCAACATTCTTTCTACCGACCATGACTTCATGGATCTGAGTCGGTTTAACGGTATCTACTAATGGAATTGTTCTTTCTGATACAGCTTTGAGGGCACCAACGAGGGATGCAAGTGTGGAGACAAGTGCTCATGCAACCCTTGCAACTGCAAGTGAGAAAGCAATATCATAAAATCGAAATCATGTCGTTTATCTTCTCACAGAAGTCCATTTTCGAGAACAGGAAATGGTGTACTTTTTCCAAGATTTGAGGACTCATTTTCGAGCTCAATGTAGAATATCCAGATCTTCTGTATATCTGACGACATAAATAAATAGAGCAGAAGCACCTGCTGGAAGATTTCTGCCCAAAAGAATGGTCTTGTAAAGCCAAAGTGCATGCGTGAGAATAAGATGATTTGGACCTCGGACTTAGCAAGGATAGCAAGCAGTTAATGTGTGTGCTTCTGATAACAATGGTGTGCTCCTTTTCCCACGGATTTGGTGGACTCAAAAGGTTGGAGGAAGAATTGCTCAAGATCTCGCCCTCAAACTAATGAGAATGTCACAAGTTGCAGGGTTGAAGTCTATTTCCAGTATGGTTCTACTGATTTTCGTTCTGAGGTGGTTATCACCATTATATATCCTTATGAGCTAGTGGAGAATGGTTTGAGATAGTTTAAAGAACAATGAACAAAAGAAATCGGTGTACAGCAGCCACACGCAAAGTCTTTTATTTCTCTTGTCAGTGTTCAAGAAATTTGAGATCTTGAAATTGATCTCCAAGTGAAAGGGTAAGAAAGACATAAGGGTTAAGAGAGTCCAATTGGGTTTTTAATACCGTCTTGTCTCTCGAGTATGACTTATTAAATCTGTTTAACGGGCGAAGGTGATCTGTTGAAATTTGATGCTTTGGAATTTCAATATCCCTATCGACATGGATGAAGATTTCATCCACAGTGGGTGTCAAAACCTTATCGAGACTGGATCAACCCTTCAATTCTTCTTGTAGAGATATCTCATGATCCTTGATCTCCTGTATGATAGCAAGACAAAACATTTGTATTATCTTTCTAATGCGAACAAAGTTGACCTCAATATCTGATTTCTCGTTGCCTCGCCTGAGGTAACCCCCACCTTCTCCATTCATTCTAGTACACATTGAAAACCAATCTTAGATCAGTATGGTGGGCTAGAAGCCATATCAAATTGAGATGTACAAAATAGAAACCTGTTCATCACCAAAAGTATTATAATATACAGTACATACCAGAACGCAAAGGTTATTGGCTATCATTCTTCAAAGCGCTTGTATCGACTCCACTCTTTACTCTGGTACTCGACGTCACCGTACTTGATGGTCTCGTCTTCGAATGACTTCTTAATTAACCTCTTCTTGGATGTGGTTCAATCTTGCAAGAAAAGCATGTTTCAATTTGAAGTGACATTCATGACTTTCACTTGTTTTAATGTGAGCAACATTGTATTCTACAATACAACTATGTGATAATGGATATAAATGGAGGCATGTGTGAAGGGCTTTCTTTCGTTGTTGTGATGAGCTTAGACTTGACCATTTGTTGAGGAACATAAGTTGAATGCCGATTGACGAGGTACGCTTATTGGTCGATGGGATACAAAAAGTCTAAAGCATGAGTCCAGTACATTGTTCGAAGTACATTTTCTCTGAAGACAAAATAATAAGACAATGTTTGTCACGTATGTAAACAAGTGCTAAGATACAAAGAAACGCTACAGATTTGAGTGCATGATTTGACGCCAGAACTTTGGACCCGACTTTGTCCGTATTTGACCAGAGCTGGAAAACCTGATTCGATTGTTTGTTGCGTTCATATGAAGCTGAGCAGAGTGCCATTTTATAAGAAGTAATTTGTTGTCTGCTGATCCTTCGAAAGTTGGTTGCATTAAACGATTGACGGATCGACCAATCGAGGGTTTTTACGTTCACCAAGGACTTTATATTCACAGGCATTGAACAATCCTGAAATTACTCAAATCTTGCTGACTCTCACTCCAATTGTACAGATCTTTCTGAGCGCACGCCCACTCGCGGACGCCGAATCATCTTATCATCTCATTCTCACTCATGTGGTCAGTATTAAGTTACAGCTCCAAAATCAGTAGATGCTTCTGCAGACTTTATTTACTTCGTCACATATACAATAGAACTTAGCATTCTAAATTGATCTCGAGGATAATTCCTCAAATCCTGACGAGAATAAACCGCTCCCTGTTTTGTCTGCAGACTTCTGTAGGCATATAAATAACATGATTTGGAATTTTTGACACTGCTCTCTCACTTGCAATTGCAAGGGTTGCATGAGCACTTGTCACCGCACTTGCATCCTTCGCTCGCGCCCTCAAAGCTGTATTATTTGCAACAGATTCAGAAGATACTAATCAATCTCTTTAGAATCCAAGAAGTCATGCTTGCTAGATTATTGTTCGGTGACGGTACAGTGCTGTAGCACCAAAGAGGAAAGGAGCCAAAACAACAGGATTACATATTCAATCAACCATGCATTGCAAATGTGGTCAAGATATGGAAGTAGACGGGATCATAAGTACCCTCTCATCTCGGAGCTCTCGAATGTGTCCATGGACCTCATCGGGCAGCAGCTATCAAAGTCAGCGAACCACAGTTTAGAAAGATATGAGAGACACATTTATTCTAAGTCAATATCAGCTATCTAAAACTCAAACCACAGTGTAGATATTTCTCGAGTGTAGTTGCTCATGATACATACTGAACCCATGATCTTTGGCCATCATTTCAAGCATTTCTGATCAGAAAGCGGAGTAAGCCATTCTTCAAGGTCTATGTTATGTACATTGAATGCGTCTCAACAAATGCTCCTATCACATGCTCGAAGCAAAGGCATCTGTGAATAATACATAAATGCAGAAATATGAATTACGAAGAGCTACAATTGTTCTTTGCATCTGGGTTTCAAAAACGTCGATTCAACTTACCTGTTGCCAGTGCTGCAGTTGCAGGCAGCGCCGCATGAACAAGCAGAGCTTCCGCAGCCAGACATCTTGAAATGGTTGAGAGAAGAAAGTAACGCTCGGCTATACCTCGGACTGTGAAATGGAATGGAATGAAAGAGACGTGAAAGTCAGGAGGTTCCAGAGCAAAGGGTTGTGCTGCTGAAGAATCCACAGGCATCAGTCACTTTATGTAGTGGTTGCCTCTACCCACACTAAACTCAACAGCCGGTGCTGAGAAAAAAATTCACAGAGTCTCCTACGCCCTTGCCAATGCCATGAGTGGTCTGTTCCTCTTACGGTCATCAAACAGGGTTTGAAGCTCATCGAAGAGGCCAGAATTGTTCATCAACGTGAGACTCAAAGTGCATCTCACCTTCAGCATAATTTAACCGCTGAACTGTTTTCAGCTCTCTTGAGGTAGGCAAGGGTCTCTCTGGATTTGTTTCTTATCCACAGTTTGTCAGTGTGTATCAATCATCACAAAGTTAAAGCATTAGAATAATGTATACTGCGTACTGCACTTATAACGATTGTATTATCTCCATCAGATATCTACCTATTACCACAGCGTGTTTTAGAACATTGGAGAAAAATATCAATATATCGAATATGAAAAACAGATTTTACTAACTCTTATCGAAGTTATGGTATCATCCTTAGAAGGGTTCAGATGAAAGCTTATCAGTATGTGCTTGATCAGAAATATATACATTTTCGTTGTTAAGCTGGATATGAAACTAGTTTATAGTGATTTGGAAAAATCTCCAGATTCGATTGATGTATTCTTTCCTTCTAAATGATGAAAAATGTCTGTTAGTCTCTTATGGATGTTTCAATAGAGGTCTGACATGGATTTTTCATTCAGAAACATGATGCAAACACATGATTGATTTAATATACATGCTTCGTTCTCATGTAAAAACACTACATTTGACTCTGTGGAAAACTTTACTTTGTCTACTTTGTTAATATCAAATATTGACGATGAAATCTAGCTAAAGAATATAAATTTTGGCTTAAGCACCGAAATCTGCACTCCTCGGTATGTTTAAGCGACGCACAGAAGAGTCAACTGCCCAGCATGCTATACTCCCGTAGGCTTTCGCTGGATTGCTTTTGGCTATAGCGTCAGATGAGCTGCCACCATTACGTGCGTGATTTGCAACTCGCATGGCGCCTGTTGCCTGACCATTTTGATCTGCCTCTCTCCGACTGCTCTATCTTCCACAGCTCAGCAGTTGTTATTAGTTTAGAAGTGAACCGTAACTGCCCTGAGTAAATCCAAGAAAGAACACTGAGCTTAGTTGCCTTTATTCAGAGAACAGTGACATGTAGCTGCAACACATAGATTGACTCTTCACAGCAAAGACCGTCCAATTATACTGAAAACTGCAAACAGTCCTTTGATTCCGAGTTCCCGAGACTATATTACCTTCTTCAATATTTCGAGAAATGAACACTTCAGTTCCCAGTTCTCATCCATCGTTCGGAACATAACATTCACTTTATTTAAGGCAGTTCCCGTGAGCAGATGACATGGCCCCCAAGGATTGAAGCTCTGTGCATGGCATTAACGTATGCACCACTCAGATATGCAGGGACACCGTCGTCTCACTTTGGTCTCACAGGCCTTGGCCACCGAACATGAAGCCCGCCTTCAGAAACTTTTTTAGACTCTCGTGGTTTAGTTGAGCGGGTCCCACGCTGCCATGGAATTGACCCGAAGCTCACGTGCATGCCACTGTGGACGTATTACGGAGTATTGACGAATTTCCCAATGGATCATGCGAACGGGATATGAGACTGTCTCACACTGACGAAACGGGTAAATATGTTTGTACAAGGTCGGTCCACTCTCTCCTTTCATGGATGGAACCATCGACAAGTCAACGAACAGGGCCCAGTACGAGACTTGCGTTGTCCAACCAGCTGAGGAATGATTAATCCCTTTCCCGACGATAGAATCCAGTAGACCAGTGGGATATTACTCCCATTGCTCTAATATATACACACTTACCGAACTTCCTTTGCCTACGAGTTCTGCACAGTGCCTGTGTCTTTGAATCCTGGCATTTGGAATGACTCGTCAAGTGAGGCCCAGTAGTTTAGCAAACTCAGACCAGGATTGGAGAGGCCGGGAGCGGGGTTCCATCCTCAACGCCTGGAACACCCTCGAAGGTCCGCCGAGTTCTGGTTTCAAGTCCTGCCTGGGCCATCCTTTTGCTTTGAACGTATGAACTTCTCAAAGTCTGGCTGGAATTGCGTCAACCTATTGCAATCGACTATTTAGCTATCTTCTGCATTTTGCAATGTGTACCGTTGTCTTCCGACAAATGTTTGGCCACGGAATGAATGTATGCGATTTGAAAACCGTAGCATTCTTCCAAGCACTTTGAGCCACGGTGATGAAATGTGCTAAGTCCGAGACTGAAACACACGTACCCGCCCACTGCGATGTAACTGTGCTGCAAGCTGGAATAGCTTTGTCATCATAAAATAAACTAAAATAAAAGCTTTGTCAGAGTAAATTTTATCTCATCTTTCAGATCAGATCATAATCTGGAGACATATGCTGTTCTATTATTCACATCCCCTTGCTGTCGTGCTTGGTGGTAACCATCAAGTGGAAACATGTCTGTCGATACATCCATGACATTTGATCCGTGCAAGCTGGCCTCTTCAGTTGATGCAAATTTGTTGTCTATGCTATGACTGTACTCTCTTTGAGAGGACAGTGCAGCATTGTTCACTATTATCCATGATTCACAAGCAGGTACCTATGTTATAAGACTTCACGCACAAGCAGTTATACAGCTAAGCATCTCACCCTAGTGCAGAGATATTTGTATGTGTCTAGATTCCACTATACTGCATCCTTAAGTAAGATAAGACTGTGCATGACTTCAGTAACTAAAAGTTACTTACATGTACGTCCGATTTCTCCTACATGACAAACTTTTGACAGGACACATTATCACCGTATCGCTTAGCTCAGCTCAATCTCTAAAGCCCAGCGCTGGATTGATACCGAATGTGACATCAAGATGAAGTTTCGGTCTTACATTCGTGAACAATAATTTCTGGTTACTTCGATAAGTGACAAACCCTGTTTGATTGGCCGTAAGAGGCAGCTACTACACCAGGCACCGGCAAAGGCGTAGGAGTCTCAGTGATTAGTTCTCTCAGCACGTGCTGTGGAATTTCGTGTGGGTAGAGGCAGTCAGTACATAAAGAGACTGATGCCTCTGGATCCTTCAGCAGCACAACCCTTTGCTCTGGAACCTCCTGACTTTCACATCTCTTTCATTCCATTCCATTCCATTTCGCTGTCCGTGTTATAGCCAAGCGCTACTTTTTTATTTTCAACCTTTTCAAGATGTCTGGCTGCGGAAGCTCTGCTTGTTCGTGCGGCCCTGCCTGCAAGTGCAGCACTGGCAACAGGTCAGTTGAACTTACAGTTGTTGGAAAAATTTCTTGATAGTGCAGATGCACAGTTATTATCTTTCATTCGCAGAAGCTTTTGTTCGTAGCCTGTGTGAAAAGCAAGATATGAACAAGTTCTTGACTTTGACATTGTAGCATGCTCATCTACAGTCCAGAAATATTTCATGTCATTTGAGTTTTAGATAATTCATCTGAACTTGTGAAAAATATGTCTTTCATTCCTCTCTAAATTCCGGTTTTCTGACTTTGATAGCTGCTGCCCCATGAAGTCCATGGACACATTCGACAACTCGGAGATGAGAGGGTACTTATCATCCAGCCGGTTTCTGTATATTGAATACACATTTGCAATTCATGTTTGATAAAACCTGCAAACCTGTGTGTTGGCTTCCCTACTCATGGCGTTACTTGACAATACATAACATCACCGTTATTGGATTCTGGGACGGTCGATCAGTATCTGATTATAATTTTGCTCTTTCTGATACAGCTTTGAGGGTGCCAACGAGGGATGCAAGTGCGGAGACAAGTGCTCATGCAACCCTTGCAACTGCAAGTAAGAAAGCAGTATCTTAAAATCGAAATCATGTCGTTTATCTTCTCACAGAAGTCCTTTTACGAAAACAGGAAATGGTGTACTTTTTTCCAGATGTGAGGACTCATTTTCGAACTCAATGTAGAATATCCAAATCTTTTGCATATCCGACGACATAAATAAAGAGAGCAGAAGCATCTGTTTGAACATTTCTGCCCAAAAGTATGGTCTTGTAAAGCCAAAGTGCATGCGTGCGAATAAGATGATTTGGATCTCGGACTTAGCAAGGACTTATGAAAGTGTGTGATTGTGATAACATTGGTGTGCTCCTTTTCCCACGTTTTTGTGGAACTCAAATATTGGGAGAAAGAAGTGCCTAAGATGTCGCCGTTAAACTAATGAAGTTGTAACTGAGGCAGGGATATTGCATATTCCACTATGGCTGCATTCTTCTGTCTGAATGGGTGATTATCACTTCATACCTTGGCGAGATAGTGGAGTAAGGTTTCAGATAGTTTAAAGAATCATATAGGTCAAATCGTTGGCTGGTAACAACCATGTGAAAAGTCTATAGCTTTTTGTCAAGTTACAAGCAATGTGGCATATTAAAATTTTCCTCAAAGTAAAAGGAGAAGAAAGACAAGGTGGGAAGAATTTCCAGGGGATTTTTTTAAACTATCATGTCTGTTTAATATGAAACATGAAGTATATTAACTATTTGACAATTGATGCATCGGTCTTTTCGTGCCCCCATAGAGATGCAATAAGTTTTGCCCCAGAGTGGGTGTTAGTACCTTTTCCCGACACAATTAGTACTCCAGTTGTTCTTTTTGGGATAATATATTATATCTTCTGTCCTGTTTGATAGCAAGAAAAAAACAAATCATCATTGCTCTATGGCAAAGAATATTGAGCTCAATGTTTGATTTCTGGTTGCCTTAATTGTAAAAATCTCCAATCCTTGTATTACACATAAAACTCCAACCCTGTATTACAAAAATGCTCGGATAACTATCAAACTAAGATTTAAATAATAAGAACAGTAATCACCCAAAACAATATATGTCACAAACACATACCACAACGCATAGGTAATTCACTAATTTTATTAAAGCGCTTGTATGGAGTTTACTCTTACTTTAGTCCGACTCAAAGTGACCTTGCTTTATCGTCTTGTCCTTTGATGACCTGTTAATCTTCCTGATTGTGGTTAATTCTTCGTGTTAAGCATGATTCTCTTTGAAATGATCTTGATGAATCTAAGGTTACTCAATTTGAGCGACACTTTATTAAAATATACAACCATTTCGTTATGGAACGCATGGAAACACGTTTGATAGGAAATATTAATTTCTGATCGGCTGTTGAATTTGTGTGATGAGGTTAGATTTTATCATTTTTTCAGGAACAAAGTTGAATCAGTGGTTGATGATCATATAAACCTTTCGAACGATAAATCTTCAGATAGAGATGAAGTGTATAACACACCACAACTTAGATTAGATAATAAATGAATATTTAATCTTTGTCACGTATTTAAATTTTGTTCATAAGATACAAAGAAAAGCTCCAACCCTGTCTGCATGCTTGGACGCCAGTTCTTTGTACCCGACGTCAGTATTTCTCTGCTGCATCCTTCCAAAGTTGGTAGCATTGTTACATACTTCACAACCTTCATTGCCACAAAAACGGAACTAAAATCAAACTATGTTGACGAAATCCGTACAATAGGATATCAATAAGTGACTCAAGGAATGAACAAGTTCCTTGTTCTACGAAGTTGAGGCACCCAGAAAGAAAGAGACTTAATTCTTTCGCCTGCTCATGTTCGTACTGACAGGAAAATAGTTATACTCGGCTCAAAGATAGTGGGCACGAACGATTGACGGAGTCAACCAGTCGATGTTATTTATATTAACCAACGATCAGATGGTCGTAGGCGTTGAACACTTCTGTATCTACCTACTATGGTTAATTAGCGATTATCTCATAACAACATAAAGACCTCAGATGTCGATTACTAGAATGCGCCACAAGACCAAGAAAATTTATGACCTGAAAAATTTCTGTACCTGCAATGTTCCTCATATTTTATAGAGTAGAAATCAATCTCAGAGCTTACTATGATGCACTTTCTGATTCGTTGCCACTACTCCACTAATTTGCTTAATAATTACCACGTGTCCATAGGTAGACTCACAAAAGGACTAAGTATTTGGAACTTGCCACCCTTTTGGCTATTACAGGTCTCTGTCTAATCAGTCCTCACTACTCTCCGTACTTACTGTCCAAGGTCCAACTTAATTCACTCAAGCATGCAGTAAGTTCACACAACACACCTATGACCAGAAATCTTCCAGCAGATGCTTCTGCTGACTTTATTTATGTCGTTAGTTGTACACAGGATTCTGTGATTCTACATTGAGTTCGAGGATAGATCCCAAAATTCTGACAAACGTATACCTCTTCCTGTTTTCGTCATGAGACTTCTGCAAGAATATAAACAGCATAATTTGGAGGTGTTCTCTCTCTCACTTGCAGTTGCAAGGGTTGCATGAGCACTTGTCACCACACTTGCATCCTTCGTTGGCACCCTCAAAGCTGGATCAGAAAGAACAAAATTAAAATCAGATACTGTTCGACCGTCCCAGAATCCAAGAACGGTGATGTTATGTATTGTCAAGTAACGCCATGAGTACATAAGCAAATACACAGGTTTACAGGTTTTATCAAACATGAATTGCAATCTTGTGTCCAATTCATAGAAACCGGCGGGATGATAAGTACCCTCTCATCTCCGAGTTGTCGAATGTGTCCATGGACCTCATGGGGCAGCAGCTATCAAAGTCAGCAAACCGGAATTAAGAGAGGAATGAGAGACATATTTGTCCCAAGGTTCAGGTGAATTATATAAAACTCAAATGACACATGAAACTTTTCTGGACTGTAGATGAGCATGCTACAATACCGATATCATGAACTTGTTCATATCTTGCTTTTCACAGGCTAGGAACAGAAGCTTCTGCGAATGAAAGATAATAACTGTACATCTGCACTATGAAGAAATTTTTCCAACAACTGTCAGTTCAACTGACCTGTTGCCAGTGCTGCAGTTGCAGGCAGCGCCGCACGAACAAGCAGAGCTTCCGCAGCCAGACATCTTGAAATGCTTGAAGAAAAGAAAGAAACGCTTGGCTATACCACGGGCAACGAAATGGAATGGAATGGAATGAAAGAGATGTGAAAGTCAGAAGGTTTCAGAGCAAACGGTTGAGCTGCTGAAGGATCCAGAGGCATCAGTCTCTTTAAGTACTGACTGCCTCTACCCACACGAAATTCCACAGCAGGTGCTGAGAGAATCACTCACAGAGTCTCCTACGCCTTTGCCGGTGCCTTGTGTAGTAGTTGCCTTGATGGCCTCTGACGGCCATCAAACATGGTTTGTCGCTTATCGAAGTAACCAGAAATTATTGTTCACTAAAACAAGACAGAAACTTCATCTTGCTGTTTCTGTTAGTATCAATTCAGTGATGAGCTGGATGTATAAATATGATTCAAATGCCAAGTTGATAACTTGTATTAACTTTGCATCATGTTCTCAATGCATTCTCAGCATTCACAAGCAACTCACTGCAAACTTGCTAGGGCTGATAAAATCCTTCACTCAAGTTTTCAGGTATGGATGTCTTTGAGTATTCTTGACGAACTCCAGGTACATTCATTTTCCAGTATGGACACAACAAATGGTTTTTCTTTTCGATTTATTCCATTTTATTTCCAAAACACATAGTTTCCATTTTTTTCAATCGAATAAATATAATATTTACTCACTGGAGCACCTCACTTGAAACTTGCTAGGGCCCATAATCTCCTGTAATTTAGTTCGTTAGCCTGAAGGTATATACTATAAGCCTAGATTGACTAGAAGATATCATGAAAGCATTGTTTGTATGTTACTTAGAATGAAAATAACTATATGGATACGGACTCAGTCAAGCTTTCCACCTCTTTCTGATTGTTTGTATCGGGCCATGCCGGCCAGAACTCTAAGATCATAGAGACAATTCTGCAGAAAAAAGTATAGTTGTCCATTTGAAACATAAGATGTTCAGAAAATGGCTTCAGCCCTCTAGCAGCCTGATGTTCCTTGCTGATGCACCGTGGAACGAATTTTTAGGCTCTAAAAATGTTTCTCATTAGAGGCAAAACACGAAGATTCTACTGAAGCTTGAACTTGTCTCGAAGTGGAATTTACTATCTACTTTAGGCAAAGGCCTTGTGCTATTCTGATAGAAAGTCATGACTATTCAGTGTTCAGATGCGTGATAGAAAGTTCATACACAATTGAAGCAATGAACGGCACCCACTCGTTTGGAGTTTTCATCTTCCATTAAGCAAGCAGCCATCCCGCATCATACAATTTCGCTGTGAAGCTCTAAGTTTCATCTGTTCCTTGCTAATATATCACCTTCTTCAGTGTTTTCGAAGACAACATGACGGCCTGAACGACTTAGCCAACCTATATTAATCATCATATATCATAATTTTCGATATTGAAACTCCAGCTGGTGAGAATGTAAACCAATCTCTTGAACAGTAGAACTCTTGGTGATTCTCTGGGTGAGGACTGGCAGCCTCGATCCCTGACTTTCATCAAGCAATTTGTTTCATGATGAAGTCAACTTGAGATGCTCCTTCCAGATTGGGAGGTCACATCTGACGTTGATTTTCTTGAGATTCCACCATGTCATCTCAATCATCACTAAGCACTGAGCCGGAGATTGAACTCTTGTCCCCTGGACTCAATCCTCCTGTTTCGAGACTTATCTCTGTTCATGCTTACCACGCTGGACAGCCTGAGTACGCGCCTAAAGTTGCTCAGAAAACCGAATCGGCAACCAAGTTCTTAGCTCAACTCTGGTGCAGAGCTAAGTTGATGTTTCCAGACCCCTCTAGCAGGCACTCCATGAACCAGAAACCTGAGGCTGTGCATGTACAAGTGAAATTTTCTTACTTCTATCCTGGTCCTTGATCCTACATCACAAACTTTCGACAAAACTCATTCTCAATCTGGCCTTTAGTTTCCATCAATAGCTGAAAATAAGGTAGCCATTGATGCATCCCAATACTCTGTTAACGAGTGTAGTCAGCAGCCATTACCCACGGCAGCGGCAGAGGCGTAGGAGTTTCTTATATTTTTTCGCAGAACCTGCTGTTGAATTCCTATCAAAGGAGGCAATCCAATCGTGGATCTAAGATCATTATTTAAAGCAGCTGATAGCTGTGGATTCATCATCAGCACTTCTCCTTTCTCAGGAACCTCCTGCTTTTCACATCTCTATCATTCCATTCTTTTCCATTTCGCCCGTCCGTGCTATTGCCAAGCGCCACTTACTACTTTTAATCATTTCAAGATGTCTGGCTGCGGAAGCTCTGCTTGTTCGTGCGGCGCTGCCTGCAATTGCAGCAATGGCAACAGGTCAGTTGAAGTCATGGATTTCAAGCCAAGATGCAAAGAACAAATAGAGTTCTTCGTTGTGCAACTGTCTGTATTTATGGTGGAAGTTTTTGCAGAAAGTGTGTGACAGGAGCATGAGTTAAGACAAATTGAATGTAGTTAATATACACCTTGAAGAAATCCTTCCTCCGCTTTCTGATAACAAATATCTTCAATTTATGGCCAAAGACCATGGGTTATCATGAGCATCTACAATCGAGAAATATGTACACTGTGGTTGGAGTTTTAGATAGCTAAGCTTAACTTAGAACAAATTTGTCTCTCTGCTCAAATGAGCTGCCACCATTACGTGCGAAATTGGCAATTTGCACGGCTCCTGTCGCCTGATCATTTTAATCTGCCTCTCTTACTGCTCGATCTTCCACAGCTCAGCAGTTGTTATAATTTTAGAAGTGATCCGTAACTGCCCTGAGTAAATCCAAGAAAGAAAACTGAGCTGAGTTGCCTTTATTCAGAGAACAGTGACATGTAGCTGCAACACATAGATTGATTCTTCACAGCAAAGACCGTCCAATTATACTGACAACTGCAAACAGTCCTTTGATTCCGAGTTCCCGAGACTATATTACCTTCTTAAATATTTTCGAGAAATGAAGATTTCAGTTCCCAGTTCTCATCAATCATTCGGACATTACGTTCACTTCATTGACTGCAGTTCCCGTGAGCAAATGACACGGCCCCCAGGATTGAAGCTCTATGCATGGCTTGACGTATGCACCACTCAGATGGGCAGGGACACCGTCTTCTGACTTTCGTCTCACAGGCCTTGGTCACGGAATATGAAGCCCGCCTTCTCGTGGTTTAGATAAGCGGGTCCCACGCTGCCATGGAATGGACCCGAAGCTCACGTGCATGCCACTGTGTACGTATTACGGAGTATTGACGAATTTCACAAGAGATCGTGCGAACGGTATATGAGACTGCAATTGTGTCTTCAACCTCCACCCGCACTGACGAAGTGGGTAAGGTCCACTCTCTCCTTTCATGGATGGAACCATCGACAAGTCAACGAACGGGGATCAGTGCGAAACTTTGTGTTGTCCAACCAGCTGAGGAATGATTGATCTCTTTCCCGAGGATAGAATCCAGTAGACCAGTGGGAAAATACTCCCATTGCTCTTAAATACTCAGTTACCGAACTTCCTCTGCCTACGAGTTCCGCACAGTGCCTATGTCTTCAAATCCTGGCATTTGGAATGACTTGCCATGTGAGGCCCAGTAGTTTGACAAACTTCGACCAGGATCGGAGAGGCCGGGGGCGGGGTTCCATCCTCATCGCCTGAAACACCCTCAAAGGTCCGCCAAGTTGCGGGTTCAAATCCTGCCTGGGCCATCCTTTTGCTTTGAACGTATGAACTCCTCAAAGTCTGGCTGGAATTGCGTCAACCTCTTGCAATCGACTGTTTAGCTATCTTCTGCATATTGCAATATGTACCGTTGTCTTACGACAAATGTTTGGCCACGGAATGAATGTATGCGATTTGAAAACCGTTGCATTCTTCCAAGCACTTTGAGCCACGTGACGAAATGTGCAAAGGCCGAGACTGGAACACACTTACCTGCCCACTGCAATGTAGCTTGTTAACTGTGCTGCAAGCTGGAAAAGCTTTGTCATCATAAAATAGAATAAAAGCTTTGTCAGAGTAAAATTTCTCTCATCTTTCAGATCAGATCATGATCTGGCGACATATGCTATTATATTATTCACATCCCCTTGCTGTAGTGCTTGGTGTAAACCATCAAGTGGAAACGTGCCTGTCGATATATCGATGGCATTTGATCCGTGCAAGCTGGCCTCTTTAGTTGATGCAAATTTGTTGTCTATGCTATGACTGTACTCTATATGAGAGGACGTGGTGCAGCATTGTTCACTCTGTTCCTTGACTCACAGGCAGATACCTACGGTTGAAAGACTTCACGCACAAGCAGTTATAGAGCGAAGCATCTCACCCTAGTGCAGAGATATTTGTACGTGGCTAGATTCCACTATACTCCATCGTTAAGTCAGATAAGACTGTGAATGAAGTCACTAACTAAGAGGTACTTACACGTACGTACGATTTCTCCTACATGACAAACTTTTGACAAGACATATTAACATCGTACCCCTTAGCTCAGCTCAAAAGCCTTAAACTCTAAAGCTCAGCGCTGGATTGATACCGACAGTGACATCAAGATGAAGTTTCGGTCTTGCATTCGTGAACTATCGCTTCCGGCTGATTTGATGAGGTCCAAACCTTGATTGCTGGCCGTTATACACAGATATTACCCAAGGCACCGGCAAAGGCGTAGGAGACTCTGTGAGTGATTCTCTCAGCACCTGCTGTGGAATTTCGTGTGGGTAGAGGCAGTCAGTACTTAAAGAGACTGATGCCTCTGGATCCTTCAGCAGCACAACCCTTTGCTCTGAAACCTTCTGACTTTCATATCTCTTTCATTCCATTCCATTTCGTTGTCCGTGGTATAGCCAAGCGTTTCTTTCTTTTCTTCAACCATTTCAAGATGTCTGGCTGCGGAAGCTCTGCTTGTTCGTGCGGCGCTTCCTGCAACTGCAACACTAGCAACAGGTCTGTTGAACTTATAGTTTTTGAAAATATTTCTTGATAGGGCAGATGTACAGTTATTATCTTCCATTCGCAGAATCTTTTGTTCCGAGCCTGTGATAGAAGCAAGATATGAACAAGTTAATGAAATCGGTAATGTAGCATGCTCATCTAGAGTCCAGAAAAGTTTCATGTGTCATTTGAGTTTTAGATAATTCACCTGAACCTTGGGACAAATATGTCTCTCATTCCTCTCTTAACTCCGGGTTTCTGACTTTGATAGCTGCTGCACCATGAGGTCCATGGACACATTCGACAACTCCGAGATGAGAGGGTACTTATCATCCCGCCGGTTTCTTTATATTGAATAGACATTTGCAATTCATGTTTGATAAAACCTGCAAACCTGTATGCTGGCTGATCTACTCATGGCGTTACTTGACAATACATAACATCACCGTTCTTGGATTCTGGGACCGTAGATCAGTATCTGACTATATATTGCTCTTTCTGATACAACTTTGAGGGTGCCAACGAAGGATGCAAGTGCGGTGACATGACAAGTGCTCATGCAATCCTTGCAACTGCAAGTGAGAAAGCAGTATCTTAAAATCAAAATCATGCCATTGAATCAAAAATGGTATTACTACATGCCATTGAAGAATAATATGTTGTCACTTCAACCTAGAGACAAAAAAGTTTCTAGTATGTTTAATTATGTAAATGGCATGTTATCATGTAATGAAAATTATTCAAACCTACCTATATTTATCTTGGTATAATAAATTAGATGATAATTATTATATGTTATTATAGTAAATATCATATGTAATTAAAAATAATATATAAACAAAGATAAAATATATATACTCTTAAGAAAATTTGGATAATTAATTGTGTGAAAAAAAATTTTATCAATAGATGGTTGAGTTTCATTATCAACTTATAGTATCTATGAATAATTGAATTTAAATGATGAATGAAAAGTTTGTGTGAAAGAATGTTTGAAACAGGAGCATATTGAGGAGTCTATGTATTTTAGAACCATGTTAAATTATCATAAATTCATGTAAGGTTAACTTCAGTGAGAGTCGTCCCAAATATCACATGTCTGTCTTAACTTTACTACCCGTAAATTACAATTGTCGATAGAAAAGCACATTTTCCTATAATCCTAAACTTTCTCATTACAAATAATAGACGTACAATTTTGTTTCGTTTTGAGTATTCCTCTAGAACACTTTTCTAGGTGGAAAGTATAAAGGATAACACATCAACATATCTACCAATGCCCTTCATTTCTGGATTAGCATATGCAAGCTTTAATATCATCACGACTCGAGTCAATAGTAGGTGACCTAAATCAAAAACTTTGGATCCAGTCTGAAGGATGTACACAATTCTCGTGAGTGTATGTACACAATTCTCTTCGTCCATATAGAAATAATTTTTCTCATATCCGCGGAACAATATGCTATTCCGCACACTAGAGTCAAATTTATGTCAATTTTGAGAGTTTTAAATTCTCAAGTTTCCACTTAGTCTAGCATATGATGCTTGAAGACTCCAGTCATTGATACTTTACACGCTCCACTTCGCCCCTGCATTTTCGGAGCGAGTATGGATTTCACTAGTTTGTGTTAACATTCATCTTAGAATGGGCACTACAGTAATTCGGCACCTGGATAGCAATATCCGGCGCTGGATAAATTTGCAAATCTGATCCTTTGTGAGAGAAGGGTGATGGAAGGTTGTGATTTCATTAGCAGCTTATTGGCAGCAATAAAGTAACCATCTCTCCGCATTACATACCTTATGTACTACTGATGGTAGCACAATCAAAATATGTTCAGAATAATTATCAGAACATCTGATGGCCCTGTTTGTCAAACTTTTAAAAAAAGTTTGTAGATCTGATATCACGGCATCATCTTTGGAAGTGTGCCTTGTTGTTGTAATGCTTACAGGTAGCCGAAGAAGCTAATTTGTTCAAGTTTCTCATGAGATCTTAGCTCGAATGAACTCACATGCAAATTATTTCTCATACAAATACGAAGATTTAAAATCGTTAATCCACATACATCATTATTGGGCATGAAAGTGCTGACAATTTGATGATTTAAAAATCTGGAACAAGTTCAAGATGGACTAACTTCAAGACAGTTTCACATTCTAAGTGGTGTTTTTGTTGAATCAACCAGGTTTACTTCAGCAGAAAACTTACTTTTGTATGCACAAGTGTAATAACCCACCAAAGGCTAAAACTGCAGTATGGTGGTAAAAAGATCGAACCCACAGGGACAGAGGCAACACACAGAGTAAAAGTGTCACGTTTAACAGACTTTTGTAGAGTTTGAATTCTAGGCGACTGTCACTCCCAGAAATACTGCAGTGCTCGACTCGGAGGCTCGACTCGGAGGAGGATCTCGACTCGGAGGATGCTCGGAGGATGCACGGTATAGCGTGGTCACTCAACACACACACACACACACACACCTGAAACTGGCAAAAGCACAACTCGGAGGTGGGTCAGGACCTCCGCTTCGGATTTTAGGAGGAAAGTGTCTCAAAAGTTCACTCAGAGGTTCTGCAGGTAGTGACTCCCACTCCGGCTTTTACTGCCCTTCCGCCAGGAACTAGCGTAGGGTACCCGGACTGGACTTCCCACTTCGGAACGAAGCCTCTTCATACGCCGTGGACGTCACCCTCGACTCTCACACCAAACGCAGGGAGTGCAGACCCGACTGAGAACTTAACTGAGACACGATCCAGTAACACACACACAACCTGAATTGCAAACCAAGGCTTACACGAAGTAATAAAACTTCACTTTGGCATTCAGGGGAAACTTCCCGTAGGAGTACAATCAGGATATGTCACTCGAAGGAGTAAGGGGGAACTGTTCAAGTCTCTAACTCGCAGCCGGCTCTGAGCATCAGAAATCACCCGCAGGTGCAGATCCGCACTACTCAAGTCTCTAACCGGGTACTAGCTCTGAACATTCAGCCGAAGGCCTTCAACTACAACATACGGTAACTTCGCTATGCTGCAGCTTCTCTACGTGGTGCCAGGACCAAAATGCACAAACACGCCAAGAAAGTGAGTTCCTGATCTGCACTTCCTAAACTGGAAGAGTCCCAAGGCAAAACGCCTTGAACTACTTTATACCCTCAAAGGTCCTAACTAACACTACGCTATGCTATCTACTACTCGCAACATCTGCGCGAAACCAAACTATACTACTGCACTCGGCGGATCTGGTTTTGCGCCTCCTGCGCGCCGGACTGCTCCGCTCGCTGTCTCTACATTGCCAGTCTTCCGACCGGCTGCGCAACCCCAGGCGTCGGAGGGCTGCAGTGACTTCCGACTCTAAGTGCGCCATAGTGTCGCGCGCACCCGACAAGAAGGTTTCTAATTTCCTCGCTACTCGCCGCCGACTCCGACTGTCACCCTCCGTCAATGCCGCCGCCCGAAGCTCGAACTCCCTGAGTGTGATCCTCTCTTGAGCTGCCACCTCCCAATGGGCGTATCCTTTTAGACAGTGAGTTACCCGCGTCGCCAACTCTTCTCGCGCCCGGCAGCTGCCTTCCACCTCTGCTAGCTGCATTTCCGCTTCCGCACGCTGCGCCCTCAAATCCGAGCACTCGGATTGCAAGTTGCGCAACAACTCCTCATCCTCCTTGCGGGCTCTTTGACTTTCTTCTAAGGCGCGCGTCTGGCGCGCAAGCTCTGCTGCTAGGATGCGGTTTTGTCTCCGCTCTTCCTGCAATTCCGACTCGATCTTTACCCGCATTAGCTCGGCCTCCGCCTGGCTTTTCGTCGCCGCATCCTCCCTCTGCTGCTGCAAGGCTTGGTATAGCTTCTGTGTGACCGCCAGGTGTTGTCGGAGGGCGGTGTTCCTATCCAGATATACTTGGCACCTAGAGGCCCAAGTGGCCACCTTGCTCCTCGTCCTTCGCTTGATAGTCTCCACATAAGACTGCGGTTTTCCAGTACCCAAGTACTTGGATGTCTTGCGATCCAGATATCGCAGGAGTGGGACTATCTGCTCGCACAACACCCCTGTTGGCGTTTTCTGCACAGAATCCGCTTCCTGCTCTTCCGAGCTCGTCTCATCCTCCGTTTCGAGGATTTCAGTCGCCACCGAATCCCTTGGCGACTCACTGGAACTGTGGCGCGCAGCAGCTTCCGCTGCGACTGCCGCTCCACTGCCTGCTAAAATATCCAGGGCAGTGGGGGATCCCACTGCTTGAGCCCCTGTTCCGGCTCGATCTTCGGTTTCCGAAAGGGTCGACGCCGCAGTGACTTCTGTCACCCTTGCACCGCCCGTTTCTGCTGCCTGCCCTTCCTGCGCAATCTGCGCGGAAGGTGTCCTCGCTGAAGGTGCGTCCGCCGAAGGCGTCCGCACACTGGTCGCCGGCCCTGTCCGTCTCGTAGTCGGCGAAACCGGCCGACTCTCTGTTGACCGACTCGCAGTCGGCCGACTAGCAGTTGTCCGACTGGGAGTCGGATACACCCTGCGCGTCTTCACTCCACTTGGCCTGCTTGCTGGTGGCGTTTTCCCAGAAGTGCCTTCCGCCAAAGACGACCCTCTGAGGGTTGTTGGCTCGTCAGCCAAACTCTCTTCTGCTTCTGGCCTGTTGTCCGGTTCAACGCGCCGCTCGGTTGGCCTTCCTTCCGCTTGTCGACCTTCAGTCGCCCGACTCGTAGTCGGCCGACTGTCAGTCCGTCCATCTCCTTCCTAAGGCATTGGTGCCTTCTGCGCAGAGGTATTTGTCGACTTCCCTAGAATCTGTGCGATTATCTCCTCCTGCGTGGGATTTCGCCGGACCGGAGTACGCCCGGTCTCCTCAGTACTAGTTGGCATTTTGCGTGCCCTTTGTTTTGGTCGACTGTGAGGCTCGTGGGTGGGCCGACCACGAGTCGGCGCAGCTGGCACTTCCGGCTGCCTGTCTTCAGGTCTCTCATCCCACTTCCGCTTTCGCGGAATGCCCTCACTTCGACGTTCTTCTGCTGCTCTTGCTGGGGCCGGAGCCGGAGGCAGACTGGCAGGTTCCTCGTCCGGATCCGTGTCTACTTCGGCCTCTCGTGAGTATCTACTTGGATAGCTCCGTGTCAGCACCGGAAACCGTGTCCGCTCTGAATTTGTCAAACATCCCATCGCCCGATAAAACACAATCAGGTAAGGCGAAAGATGATTGAGGGTTCCTCCTCTCTCTTCTTGCGCATGTTGGCGCGTCACCTTCCATAGGAGCCGTGCCCAATGCACTGGAGCTCCTGACAACACTAGCTCCACAAATCCTACCTGCCAACCATGCATGTAAGCGGTCTTGGTCGGCTGCAATATCTGCAGCAATGCAGTCGCGACATTTCTCCGCAATCGATCTTTGTAATCCCGTGTCCGGAAACCGTTCTTGGGATGCCTGGCAACTTTGAAGAGCTCATTGTAGGAGATTCCTTCCTCCTATGACACCTTCACGCTATCGGCCTCGAAGAGGAGATACCCTTCCTCGCCGGCACACCTGCCCAACACCTGCGCCCAATCACAAATGTCCCATCTTTCTGGATGTGGACGGAATCCGCGTGAGGGCTTGTGTCTCTCCTGCAGATACTCGCGCACCATCTCCGGACATGTCCAGTTCCACCCCCACAGGAGGAAATCGAGCTTCAGCCCCAGCAGCACATCTTGAAATACGCGTAGACCGATCTGCGGCACCCTAAGGGGAGACACTCGCAGCTGGGGAACCTTCAACATTGCGTTACCTGCACACACAAACGTTCTCCCTTTCGCTCGCTCTCTCACAATCGCCACTGCGCGTCGGCCGCTCAAGCACTGACTGCTCACTCTCTCTTCGCTCACGCTCAAGTTCGCTACTCGCAATTCTCTCCAAGGTCTGTCAAGATCCTTGCGCAACTCGTCTCCGCACTCTCTCCTCTCACTGCAGGTCTCTCCGCCCTTGCGCGTAATCTTGGAAGCTGGAACTCGCAAAATCAAGAATGAGAGAATGAGACTAGAGCGCAGTCTTTTCTTCTCCGAATTCAAGAACGTCCAACGTTCTTACTGGTTACAACGTACGCAGCCGGCTATACGGCCTAACGGTTCGCCCTTTGCATGCGCGAATTCACGTCTCCGCACTGCGCGCATTCGCATGCGTGAATGTTGAATTCTCCCGCCGCCGCCGTCTTCCGGACTCGAGTCCGCCGCAGGGTATACGTCGGCTATGTTGTCTTTCCCTAACCCGTCCATCACCGGAGGCGTGTCGCCGCTGGCGTGTTCCTTATCCATCGGCGCCTTGCTGGAGGCGCACATCCAGTCGGCGCGAATTACGCCGGCGCGTATTCGTACCGCTTATTTTGTCCTTTATGCCTCGTCCATTGCTGAAGGCGCATATCCCGCCGGCGCAAATCATACCAGCGCAAATCATGCCAGCGCATCCGGCCATCAGCGCCACGTCGGAGGCGTACATCCGACCGGCGCGTTTCTTTCGTTGCTCAGCCGCCAAAGGCGCTTCCGACTTCGAGTTGATTTCCTCCCATGAGCGCGTGATTCCGCCGAAGGCGCATCGCCGAGGGCGTACGGGAGTCCTTTCCGGCTGTGAACCCTAGCGCGAACGGCGCATGTCCGGCTATGAGTTTTCCGACGCTCATAACTTCTTCGTCCCTAATCCATCTCCAACGCTCTTGAGCTCGTTAGAACGAGCGTCCCGAGCTCTTTCTAATGCAACTTCAACCAACTGGAACTACCGTGTATTCCGCTCGTTATGAAGGTTTCCCTTTCCGCGCTAGCGGCGCATCGCCGAAGGCGCACTCATGGTCGGAAGCCTTCAGAGGTCCGGGCCCTTCTTCTGACGTCTTTAGCAAAATCTCCTCCTGAGGTGTCTGCGCCGGAAGCGTAGCTTCCTTAACCGCTGGAAGCGCGTGAGTAGAGACGCCTCAGAAAAGGAGCTTTTGCCGAAGGCGCCAAAGACATTGGCGTTGGTACATCCGACTACGCGATTCTTTGTGACGTCGTGACGATCTCCTCAATCCACTCTATTTAACGTACCCTTTTCTAACTACAAACACTGCTTCGGTACTAGTTTTCTAAAATTGTTTAAATTCTGCAAAAAAAACAAAAAGTGTGTTACCACAACAAGGTTGAGCGTTCAGTGAACTTATAAATCAAATTCATTTTAAGAGAAGTTTTGCTCGGAATGATTAAGCGATGAAAGGAAAATTTAGTACATGCATATCTTAGATTTCTTCCATACTTTTGAACATGTACGCTACTATGAACATATTATCCCATACTAGCGCAAGTAGTACTAGGTGGCACACAAAAATCCAATGACAACACTCGCCTTAGACAAGTGAGGCATAAGCAATATTTGAAGCACGTATCAAAGAGCATGTTGATCATGTCAAGTTCGAAGGGCGAGGTGAGAAGGTCACCACTGATGTCCAAAAGCATGATTCTCAGTAACGAGGGAGTCTAGGTGATGAAGATAATTGGGAGTTCCTTCTAACGAAGGCTCTTCAAGTGTCGAGCGCCGAAGTACAATAGGCCAAAACTGAAATTCACAAACCATCTCATCAAGCCATCGCCATCTACCAAAATATCGCTTACAGATTATAGAGAACATGAAGATTTTTGTCTTCTTCCCGCCAAGAAATTTGATGCTAAAGGATTATCGAGACTGGAGCCATGAGCAATCTTGTTGGGACTCGAGCAGCAAAAGTGTGCACAAATGGAAGAATTCAATTTAAGAAAGGTTATGTGGTAACCCACTTTTTGTTTTTTTTTGAAATTAAAACATTTTTCAATAGTAAATATCGCGGTAGCAGCTGGGAATAATAATCAGTACGCCAAAACAGAGTAAAAAGGGAATCTCGGGATCTAGGAGAATCAAGGGCAGTCTAAGGGTTTTGGGCTTAGGCCGCAGTCGGGTGCCTTTGGCAGAAGAGTTCTTTTGACGGAAGAGTGACTTCGGCAGAAGAGTGCCTTTGGCGGAAGAGAGAATTCCTCATAACTTTTTCAATTCAAAACGCCTTGACTTTGTTAGGATCTTGTTGGATAGAACTCAACATGCTCGTTCTAACAAGCCTAAGAACTCTTGAAACGTATAAACGATCACTGAGTTATGAGTGTCGAAAGTGACTGATATAGATAGGCAAAGGCGCGGAACAGTTCCTTTGGCAAAAGAGTGCCTTCGGCGGAAAAGTAAATCCCTCATAACTTTTTCAATTCAAAACGCCTTGACTTAGTTAGATTTTGTTGAATAAAGCTCGACACGCTTGTTCTAACGAGCCTAAGAACTCTTGAAACGCATAAGGTATCATTGAGTTATGAGTGTCGAAAGTGACTGATATGGATAGGCAAAGGCGCGGAAGAGTTCTTTCGGTGGAAGAGTAAATCCCTCATAACTTTCTCAATTCGTAACGTTTTGACTGAATTAGGGTCTTGATGAATAGAGCTAAACTTGCTTGTTCTAACAAGCTCAAGAACTCTTCAAACGGAGAAGGGATCATTGAGTTATGAGTGTCGAAAGTGACTGATATGGATAGGCAAAGGCGCGGAACAGTTCCTTTGGCAAAAGAGTGCCTTCGGCGGAAAAGTGAATACCTCATAACTTTTTCAATTCAAAACGCCTTGAGTTAGTTAGATCTTGTTGAATAAAGCTCGACACGCTTGTTCTAACGAGCGAAAGAACTCTTGAAACGCATAAGGTATCACTTAGTTATGAGTGTTGAAAGTGACTGATATGGATAGGCAAAGGCGCGGAAGAGTTCTTTCGGTGGAAGAGTAAATCCCTCATAACTTTCTCAATTCGTAACGTTTTGACTGAATTAGGGTCTTGATGGATAGAGCTCAACACGCTTGTTCTAACAAGCTCAAGAACTCTTCAAACGGATAAGGGATCATTGAGTTATGAGTGTCGAAAATGATTGATATAGATAGGCAAAGGCTCGGAAGAGTGCCTTCGGTGGAAGAGTGCCTTCTGCGGTAGAGTGCCTTCGGCGGTAGAGTGCCACGTGGAAGAAGATTTTTGATGGCGGAAGTCGGCGTTGTCATGAATGTCGAATGTACAAGCGTGAGAAGCATAACGGCCGGGTGTGAAGACAAGCGTGGGAAGCAGAACGGCGGGCCATGAAGTCGTACGTGGGAAGAAGGTCGGTACCTATCATCGCGGGAACGGCATTCAAGCGGCCTGTGGGTTCCTCGGACCTCGGATTTTGGAGAAGTAATTTCGGCCTTGGAACAGAGATCTTGCAGGGTCCATATCTTTGCGATGGAGGGTCGGATGGACCTGAAATTTGGTGGGGTAGTTGGTCTCAGCCGGCCGCGCATGCCTGCAAATTTTCAGCTTGAGATCTTGGATCTAAAGCTGTTAAGACGCGGGCGGCTCAGTGTAGTAGGTTTAGGGTTCAGAGATCTTGCGGGGCCCATATACTTGCGATGGAGAGTAAAATGGAGCTGAAATTTTGTGCGGCCATTGATCTTAGCCGGCCGCGCATGTCTTCAAATTTTCAACCTCAGATCTTGGATCTAAAGCTGTTAAAGACGCTAGCGGCTTAGTGTAGTAGGTTTAGATTCAAATTAAGTGTTAGGATTAGGTTTCGGATTAGGGTTAGGGTTAGAAGGGTTAGGGTTAGATTTAGGTTATAAGTTAGAGGGAAAGGCAGCCGCCGACTCCTAAGGTGTAAGATCTGTTCGCGGCTCGCACCGTAGCCGATGAAGTAGAGTGTTAGGTAGTTAGGACTTAGAGTGTATAAAGTAGTTCAAGGCGTTGGCCTCGGGGGATTTTCCAGTTTCGGAAGTTCAGTTCAGAAACTCGTTTTCTCTGCGCATTTGTGTACTTTGTTCTATCACCGCGCAAGATGAGCTACAGCTTGTCGAAGTTACCGCATTTTGTAGCTGAAGGCCTTCGGCTGAATGTTCTGAGCTAGCAAATAGTCTAGACAGGATCTTCAAACTCGGACTTACACCTTCAGACAATTTTCCGTGTTTGTATTCCTTTGGGATTTTTCCCCCTTAATGCCAAAGTGAAGTTTTGTTAACTTCGGAGTAAGCCTTGGTTGAAATTCAAGTTGTGTGTGTTACGCTGCTTGAAGCGCCTTCGGGGGTAGCCTCCGCAGTATTTCTGGGAATGACTAGTGCCTGAGAATTCCAACTCGTCAATAGACTCTTAAATTGTGACACTGGGTCATTTCTCAACATAGTCTCTCAGTTCGGATTTCTGTATTCTCTGCGCGTTTTGTGAGTTGAGTGTGTTGTTCACCGCGTGAGAGTGACTTCGGTTTGACGAAGGTACCGCATCCAAAGTAGGAAGTCCAACCCGGATGCCCTGCACTAGCAGTAACTAGTGGAAGGGTTGTAAATTTGGAGTTGGGCGACTACCTGCAGATCCTCTTAGCGTACTCTTGAGAAACTTTCCCCCTAAACCTTAAGTGGAGGTCCTTATCGGCCTCTGAGTTGTGCTTTGCACTTTTAGGTGTGTGTTGGGGTGTACTACGCTGCATTGTGTGTCCTCTGAGTGATCTCCGAGTTGAGCACTTGCAGTATTTCTGGAAGTGACAGTTGCCTGAGAATTCAAACTCCTCAATAGTCTGTTAAAACGTGACATTTAGTACTCCGTGTGTTGCCTCTGTCCATGTGGGTTTGACCTTTTGCCGTTATTCTGCAGTTTTAGCCTTTGGTGGGTTATTACAGGTTACGGAGTAAGAAACTACTGCTTAGAGTTCCAACTTAGAGAGAAATTTAAAGAGTTGTAGTGGAGATGGAGTGATGTCAAACATTGATGCAACAAAGTTAACTTTATAGTACAATTTATTCTCAAGAGTTGGCTATATCGGTGTGATGCATTCGAAATGGATGAATTGGGCCCCCTAAGTTGAAGTGCCCATGCAACTCAACATACATCAATCACTTATCAAGCATGAGTATACACATATTGTCATACAGTATATCGGGTGGTATCACAACCATCCCTATAATTGTTGGTTAGATTACTCTTCTACTAGATAGTGATTAATTAGTAAAGCTTTGTTTCATTATCATTCATCATTCATAACTCCAAAAAAATTGTATATTTGCTTCATTCCAAGGTGATACAATTTTTTTTAATGACAAACATTTTTTTTCTATGATGTCAAACAACCTTAATCATTAAAAAAAATCATTCAATTTTCTGTAGGATTTAGTTAGCTCATAAAAAAAATTAAAAAAATATCAATATGATTTTATGTCTTATTAATCTTCGTCTTGAAGCTCATTAGTTTTAAAAATGATAAATATATTAAGTTTCATAACAAAATTTAAACTCATTCAAATGATTATGCCATGATGTTGAAGATATAACATTATCTCTAAAAGCTTTTTTTGCATGTGTTTTCAATATATTCTTAACAGCACATTAGCCTTTGATTTAAGAAAAAATCTTAAATCCCTAGATATGCGCATGTTTAATCATTAACAATCTCATAAATGATAAGTAGAATATTTTTTTCCATGTAAAATTTATCATTGCCTATTTTCATAATCATAATCTATTGACATATAATTCTCTCTATCTTTTTAACTTTCAAACTTGAGTTTAAATTAAGTAATAAAGTCATGCTAAATCCTCTATTTTTTCAAGTTGAAGTTTTAAATTAGACTTTTCAAAATGTTTCGCTTTTTTTCTTGCTATATGGAGTTTAAAAATTAAAGTAAAATTTTTTCAAAATTTTGACTTGTTTTTTTTCTCATTTATGTTTCAATTTTTTTAAGTAGCAAAATTGAAAAGAAATACAAAAACTAAAAAATATTAATCTACATTTTTTTAATCAATTTGTATGTTTTGTTATAAACTATAATTCAACGTTCATAGTTTTATCATCATGAGATTCTCTAAAATCTCCTATATTAAGTCAAGAAATTTTCAATAATTGCTTTATAAAAAATATTCTAATCTATGTACTAAATAATTAAAAAAATTACTGTATATATATATATATATGTCAATAAAAAAATATTAATTATTCTTTCAAGCCTACGATAAATATTGATTATACATGTCTAATATTTATACCTATTAATTATATCAAATTCTTTGGATGAACATTTTACAATCTACTATATTCTATATTATCAAATCTGCAACTTGATTTTTTGTCAAATTTAAAGTTGATGCAAGCTGTAAACTCACTTTCAAATTTCTGTTAAAAAATTTGTGCATCAAAAGTATTTAATTGAGCATCATCATTCAATTTATTTGCATCACTACTTTGCACTCTGACTTCCACATTCACCTTAATTCTGTCTAACAATCTTTTGAAAATTGATTGTTGAATTGCTTGTGTTGTTGATGTCATTCTAAGCTACTGCTGGTTTTTAAGTTTTCATTTTAAAATTGCGTGCGCATTCACAATCACATTGTAATCAATAATTTTGATCATTCTCAGATTTTCTATTTATTTTTTCTTCAAATGTGAAATAAAATCACTTGAATTTTTAAATTGAATCATATTATATTCAGTTTTGCTTTTTTCAGTTTAAAAATTTTGAGTTAAACCATGATTGCACACATAATTTGTCTAAAAAAATTTTGATCGTCAGATTACGTTGATCCTGTTTCTCAAACTAGAGTGGCGTATTGAATTATCTAATTATTAAATATAATTGCGTTGAATATGCTTTCAAGATTTTAAATTATTAAATTTCTCAATCATTGATGGTTAAAGCAACTAATCTTCTTGCAATTTGAAATTCAATATTCTGATTGAAAAATTTTCACAATTACATATGATTGCCAAAAAAAAATTCATTCTAAATGCTTTTTCATTTAAATTTTTTTTCCAAGTTTTGAAGGTAATCACAATTTTAGATTATTTTTTATTAATCTTTGAAAATCAATGAATGATAACTAAATTATATTTTTAATAAGTTTCATTCAATTAAATTTTTCTTTTTTTACAAATATTTGCTTCCTTTGATTTAACTTAACCATTTTAAAAAATTTGTGTGATGAAATAAGCTCCTTTTGAATAGTCTGAACATGTTTTTTAATATTTTTTTATTGAAATTTATCACTTTTTGATTCATTTTGAATCAATATGTCATTATCATTTCAAATCACTTTGTATTTGCTTTTGTGAAAATTTTATCATCATTTTGAATTACTTTGTACCATTCATTGTTTCCTCATTCTTCACTATTTTATGTTATAAATTTAATGTCATTATGTAAAATTATCTTATCATTACTTCAGAATACACTATATGAATATTTTATCATCATTTTGTATCAACACTTTTCATAAAGTTAACTTACCATGTAACATGATTTTCTTACCTCTTTAATCCCTTTGTATTATTTTGTGTTGGGTTTTTAATGAATATATACAAGTTGCAATGCAGCACTTTGGCTCATTTACACTTCAACTTTTTGATTGTTTCAGCATATTCATGTTAGAACACATCATAGAAGTCCTTTTTTTATAAATTTTCAAGTTTATCACATTACCTTTTACTAAATCAAAGTACATAAATTTTTCAAAACATTTAATACGATATAATTTTTCATTTTTTAGCTTTTTGACAAATGATTTTGAACAATGTCAACTTTCAACACTTGTAAAGTTAAAAAAAATTTAACTTGACTCATTGCTTTTACATGAATCAAAACACGTTAATTTGTATTAACATAAAAGAGAAAAGCTGAATATTTCAAAAATCTGAAGTTAAAATTTTTATATCATAGAAATACATTACACAAAAACTAATAAATTTCTCATTTGAATAATATAATTTGTCCAACATATGAAATCTAAGAAAAAAATAACTTTAATTTCATGATAGCAATCATAAGGGCTACAGATTCAATTAAATAAATGAGCAATAGTTTGCATTTTTAGATCCATAACAACCAATTAAAAGTTTACTGGTATTTCTCAACTTTTAAATCGCATCTTATGAAACAATGTAAAAAATAATCGGATCTAGTGTATTGATTGATTGCTGCATAAAAATTTCATTAAAGTTGATAGACTAATCAAATCCAAAAAAAATCTTAATTAAAATATTGGATATTATTTATAATAAAAGTAGCCAACATCATCTTTGGAATCTTGTATGATGCATGAAGTCTCCATTGATTGATACTTTACGTTCCGCTTCGACCTTACATTTCCTAGCAAGAATGGAAATCACTAGTATTTATTACCATTCATCTAAGAATGCAAACTACAGTGATGCAACATCTGGATAGCAATATACGACGATGGATAAATTTTCATATCAGATCACTTGTGCGAGAAGGGTGATGGAAGGTTGTGATGTCATTAGCACTTTATTGGCAGCAATAAAGTAACCATCTTTTTCGCATGACATCCCTTGTGTACTTCTAATGGTGGCAAAATCAAGATTTGTTGAAAATTTTCATAAGTACATCTGATGGACCTCTTTGTCAAGCTTTCAAAAAAATATTTCTAGCTCTGATAACACGGCATCATTTTAGGAAGTGTGCTTAGCTGTAACAATGCTTACAACTAGTTTTTCATCAATTCTTAGATTGAAGGAGCTCACATCAAAGTACGTTTGAATATCTTCGTTGTATTTATGAAGGTTATAATAATCATTTATACACAAACTTTATTATCGGCCAGGGTAATGGTAAAGGGAAGTGAAGAGAGTGTTAATTTGAAAAAGTTGGAACATGAGCAAGGTGGAATAACTTTGAGACATTTTCATACTGCGAGTGGTGTTCATCATGAATCAATTAGTTTTACTTGACCAACGTTAACTACTTGACTAGCGTTAGTAAGCACAAGGTCGAGCGGGTAGTGAAGTCATAAATAAATTTATAAATGAAGGTCAATTGAGGAGAGTATTTTGAGGGCGATGAGAGGAACATTGAAGACATGAAGAAGTTTAAATTCTTCCCTACTTTTCAACATGGACGCTCTGAGGCATAAACACCATATTTAGCATCTCTCGAGGGCCTGTTGAGCCTCAGTTCGAGTTGGGAGGTGAGAACGTCACCAATTGCGTCCCAAAGCATGATTTTTGATAACGAGGGAGTCCTGATTACGAAGACTTTAGAGAATCACTTCAAAAGAGGAGCACAGGAGCTAACGAAGGCTCTTCAGGTGTCGATCACCGAAGAATATAAGGCTTAAGATGAAGGTCACAAAGCACCTCCTTAAGCCATCCCATGTACGAACATATCGCCTGAAATGACAGAGAACATGAAGAATCTTGACTTTTTCCAACTTAGCACGTTGAATCCAAAGTATGGACCGCTTTGGAACCATGAAGAAACTGACTATGTGGAAGTACTTCAACTCATCGATGGTGGAACTTTGACTTTATACGATGAGGCTAACAATGTAAACAAATTGATTTCAATTGTTGTTTTGACTTATGCAGTAGAAAAATGCACAAATGGAAGAAGTGAAAATGAAAAATTCCACGGAGCAGTAATCCGTTCAATGATAAAGCTAGAGCTTCAACTTAGGGATAAAGTTAGAGAGTTGTAGCGGTGATGAAGTGCTTTCAAAAATCATTTATGAAACAATTTTCAAAGATACGTGGAGATTTATGCACGAGTGTTAGCTTTATGGGTGTGCTGCATTGGAAGAGTAGAAGTTAGGTCAGGAGAGGTATAGTGCACATGGATATTGCAACACAATATATTTAACTGGCAAATGAAACATCACAAAGCACAGAGTGTCATCACAAACACAAGTGTATCACAAGCATGTCCATCTGTGTTACACTAGGTAATGATCTAGTCCATAACATAATTGAAGCGTCTGGAGGCTAACAAAAAGGGAGCTATAGTTCTCAGATAATTTAATGAAAAACATCTATCATGCTTGGTTATTACGTTGTGTACATTTACACACTGTCCACTAACACCGTGTTGAAAGGAGTTGTCAAGTATAAGAATCACAAATCTACAAGTTGACGCTGCACAGCTAATCCACATAATGTACATCTTAAGTCAACTATATACTTGTGAGGCTAGTATACATGGTATCATCAATGTTTGAATCTTGGCATGGTTCTCAACCCCACACATAATTCTTAAAAGAAGATAAAACATCAATTACATGTACAAGTGTGCTACTGGTAGTGACATCTATAATTCTTAAAAGAAGAAAAAACATCAATGACATGTACAAGTGTGCTGCTGGTAGTGACATCTACATGTGGTCGACGCACACTACTACAAATACACGTTATCACCAACATCAAATCTTCAAGTTCAAATTCGATAGCCATTTGCTTGAATGGTATCATAACGCCAAATATCTAGATGTTAAGCAAAGGCCAGATTTTCAAACGTCATACTTAGGAAAATTATTTCTAATGTGGAGACCACAGTCTTATCCATATATCAGGTTTATCCAAATCCAAGATCTCATATGATTGTTATTGCAGGTTATTCTTGATCTTTACCATATATCAAGATGATGAAAAATTTCTCAAAGACACTTGCCTGCTAACAATATATTGCATGGTCAACCATGATGGCCCATGGACCATCCCGATGTTGAGGTGATTATTCTTTAAGTCAAATTCTCCAAATACTGTGCTAGTTCATCACTCATTAGTTCACTTGATGTAGTACAATGATCAATCAATGTTTGATCACGAAGCCTTGAATTCAGTTTAAAAAACTCTCAGTCTCGGATCAATCAACACCATTGCTGATGCAAAATTCTGTGCAATGATGCTAAAAATGCATCTATTGTGTCTTCTATTCAACTTGTCAAAAAAAATCAACTCTATTTACCTGGTTAATGTTTTTCTATGATCAAAACATTTAACTGACCTTTTCAACATTCAACAAACCTTGTCTTTCCATTTGTAAATATTCTCATATCCATTGAGTTTAGGGTAACAAGTTGAATCAGGTAAATGATAGCTATCTTGATGATCCAATCTCATATGATAATCAAGTTTCATAAACGGTAAAGAATATAACTGCGGTGTTGAAGCAATAAATACTTACATAACTGAAATCTCCGGTGGACTCTCATTAAAATACAATTCTAATGCTTCTTTGAAAATTTATTTTGAATAGAAAGATACAATGTTTTCTTGAGATTATTGCTTATCGTATCCACATGTATAAAATCTTTCCATTCATCACTTTATTCCAGTATTCATAGACATTAAAATTTTTTGCTAAATTAAATTTTGTTCTGAATCGATTTATTACAGAGATGTTTTTCATCTTGATTGATATATGTTTATTTCTAATCAATAGTTTTCTATGATAACTAACAATAATATCTATCTAGCTTGATCGAGTTTCTGTATAAACTTTGATATGTTTCACTATTTTTAATACACATGATGCGTTAAAAATTTTCATTTATTTATAATGTATCTTTCAAATTTTCTTTTGTTTCCATGTTCAAATAACAATCTGGCATTGAAAACGTTATAATTTGAACTATAATTTATTCTTTCATGTATCAAAATCTAAAACTTATCTTAAGTCTAATGAATCAAATAATTAAACTTAGTTCAATTAAGTATAAGTATTTAGCTAAAGATTCAAAAAATCAAGACATCAATCTTTTACTAATATTGAAAAAAAAGTTCAATATGCTTTAATTAAATTTTAAGAGATTCCTCTTCATGTTATCTCATTTAAATAATTTGTACAAAAGTTACAATCATACAAGAAGAGATTTCATAGAATTTTGTCATATGTACGACTTCTCACAAGAAATTCTTGCATCTGTATTTGTGTAAACTCCATGACAATAAAGTCTTTGAAGCAGATAATTCATTCATTTCAAGTCAAATTGATCTTATTTCTTCTTTTCATATCTTAAGAATTTAGTTTTCCTAAAGAAATATTCTAAGACAGAAGAATCATTAAATTTGATTCTTCTGTCTTAGAATTAAGATTTAAATTTTTTAATGAATTTTTAATAAAATTGATATTTCTGTCAAACACTCAAAATGACCATCTTTACATCTTTGCTAACTTTAAACAAAACAGATTTTTTGACGAAACATCAAGCAATTCATAATTTTAGTGTTCAACAATGATCAATCTAGTCTTTGGTAGAAAAACACGTTTTTGTTGTCAAGCGGCCAACTTCGGTGTTGAAATTTGCACTCGAATTTTAACAATGCTACCAAATCTAAAAAAATTAAAAAACATAATCTTCATTCCTGTCAATTATTACAATTGTTGGACCCTCATCATTCAGTATACGTATTGGAATTCAAGGCTGAACTCCCCACTTGTAAGTGAAGGGATTTCATCATGGTGGGACTTGCAACAAGGCATACTTAAAAGGTTTTACTCAAAGTGGAATTTTTATAGTTTAGCCAAAATCTGATATTCTTCAGAAACATATATGCGCGATTGACATGATTACATAGATTATAAGAGACTTGTAAAACTCAAAAGTCTAAGGAAGATTTTGCAGAGGTTCATATTGCATGAGTGTCTAAACATATGCTTGTCATTTGCATCATGACATTCTAACCTCTTCAATTTCTCGACAAACTCCCAGTTTCAAGACCGGTGTCCATGCACTCCTCGCACACCCATGCATGCCCACCTAATTCTACTCTCTTGTATTTCACTTGATACAACTTGAAGATTTTTTCATAGTTAATAACCCCAAGAGTTTTCTGAATCCTCAACCATGTTTGTTTCAACTCCTCGCTTCCCCCAGCTTTTAGAATTGCCCTAAGATCACTATTCCCAGCTTTTAGAATTGCCCTACGATCTTTATCGCTAATGCCATCTAGTTTAACAATATCAGATTTTAAATCTGCAAAGTCTGGAACAACTTGGCCCAACGGGAAGTACTTACCCACTGCACCCTTTGCAACATAATACAAGATTTTGTAAAAAATTTCAATAGTTTTTGCAATCCACTTCTTATTGAATTGATCCACGCGTATCTTCAAACCTTCTTGATCTTCCACCATGTGAACCCCAGTCGCCGACTCACACATCAAGTGTAATCGAACGGTTGTCCCAAGATGCAAACGTGCGCTGAACTTATATAAAATGTTAACATCATCAGTAATGTAAGGTCGTTTGGGGGTTCTGGTCTGCCGAAACTCTTGAGAATACTCAATAATCCTGTCCACTTTAGACATGAACTCACTCAGCGTTGACTGCAGTTCTTGTTGTAAAGAGAGTATCTGCATCTCCAATCTCTGCAGAATGCTCTGCATTGATCTCAACCTCTCATCAACACCATCAACCTTTTTTCCTACCCGATCAATTCTTTCCAAAACAAGTCGAGTTTCATGGCTTTCCACACTTGTGCTCATCGGACTTATGCAACTGGATGAAGGTAGATTGGAGTCTCTCACATCAGGAACATTCGAATTGGTAACCATGTTATCATTTTCAGGTGAAGAATGATTCAAATCATTGTTCACTTCGATTAAACCTTGATGCACCGACTCCAGTTGTTGCATGAGGCCTTGTTGCACTGACTCCAATTGTTGCACTCGCTTCTGTCGGATCTCATTCACAATCGCCTCCACATCGCTCTTCCACAACAACTCCCTTGCTCTTTCAAATATAACCTCTGTTATGTGCCCTTTAATCAAGGGCCAAGGATGCTCATGGCTGAACAACTCTTCCTCCTTCACCAAGTGAAACCTATCCGACTGTGTATCCTCAAGTTTGTCATTGATGTCACGAATGAAGTTTAATTTGAGCTCCTCGATCAGAATGGATCCTCTGAGATGAATGGGAATAAGCATCTCCACACAACGTGTTTGAATCACACCAAGCACTAACGACACCCCGGGACAACCTTTGGATGATGCGCAAAATGATATCAACTCCTGGACGACATGCTTCATCACGTATTTAATTGCCACCTCCCTTGACTTATGATCCGAGCATAACATCAGAACATCCACGTAATTGCGAGAGGTTCCTTGCTCCAGATATATCTGATGCCCATCAAGGAAGAGTCGTAGATAATGTCGAGAGCAGGTCACAATCTTCTTGGAAACATGCATCTCCGATATCAACTTTCGTCTCATGAACATCTACAATGATACAAAATTTGGTAAATATTAAGCTGCGCATTCCAAAAATTGAATTCAATTAATGAAAACAGAACACTCCATTCATTGAACACAAGTTACAATCATAACTCGACTCATTCAATTTTCTCACAATATATAAGAAATCACCTGGAAGCATGGGAAAAAAGCAGCGGTCAATGACATTGTTTTTCCATCCTCGCATTGAATCCGGATGCCAACAAACTTTGAAGTCTCAACCCTAGAATCCCAAGCCATCGACTCCACATGCGCCAATTCTTGAGGCTTCTGTACTTCAGTGCTTGCATGCTCAGGTATGAAGGAGGGAATGAAATACTGAGAAGTATCTTCCACCTTGAAGCACAAATCTAGGTTGATAAGGATATTTTCAAGCATGTCTCTGTTCACACCTCTCTGTCCATGTGGTTGCTTTCCCAAAAACTTTTCTATCAATCTAGCAAATACACTCTCATTCACAAATCCGTCCTTGCTTGAGTATGAGTCAAGCAACGTTCTTTTGTGCTCTTGAGCTTGAAAGTTCTGACCGAGAGCTACGAGCTCACCCAATAATTTATTGGTGAGCCAGTTTGGATCAACAATAATGTAATCAAGGTTGGGGATAGAAACTATGGATCCCACGTCATTCAAATAAGATACTATAGATTTTTTTATCTCTAAGTGATCAACGGTGGAGGCAGAAGAAGATGGAAGAAATTCTCTCAAGATGGGGTCACAGAAGTCATAAAATTTATCTGATGGCCAAAGAGGGTAACTTCTGTTATCCTTAGTGTTTGTAACCAAGCGGGAGGAGAGATCTGAACACAAGTGAGGAACTAGTGGAGATTTTTCTCTTAGCAACTTCTCAAAGATCTCAAGAATGTGTTTTTTTAGAGGAATAACTTGCTTATTTTTCCGAGCATCCACATGAAAACACTCTTGAATAGGGTGAAGATCCACAAATCTTGCAAATCTTTCAGCGAGTTTGTTCACTATGTCCTGAGCCCAAGTAAGAGAACTAGATTCAGCTTTATCCTTGTGTGAAATTACAACAAGAACTTGTGGAAGATTATGTCCTGTGACCCTACTACTGGATGTGATGAAACTCAACCATTCTTCTAACTCTCTCTCGAGACAAGAGTCTTGTTTGTATAAAGATTTAATCTCACAGAAGGGGCTATAAACAAATAGAAAAACACAAAAATTGCTAGTTTGAGGGAAAAACACATTTTGAAGGGTACGAAAAATTTCTTGTCCCGCAAGATCCCAAATTGAAATTTGACCTTTGTCATTGTTTTGCAAGAACTCTACTTCAATTCCTTGAGTCCTCCTCTTGAATTTGGCCCATTTCTGTTGGAACCAATTCTTGCCGTGTACCAATGTTTGACTTAATTGAGTCTTGCCTATAAATTGAATACACATAACCACAAAAAAAATAACTTGTTATTTGAGATATTTATACAGGTTAATTGTACCATATTCTTTAAGCATGTTAAAGAGGAGTGGGAAAAATCCAATATTCAAATCAAATTTGAAATTATTAAAAAAGATCTCAAGTAATTTTGAGTTCATTAGCATTTTTTTTTCTTTTCTTATATTTTTGTTTTATTTTTCACACAAATCCAAAAACATCTAGATAAATAAATAAACTTCATAATTTAATCTTGAATTAAATTAAAACCTGAAAATGAAAAGTAAAACCTCAGAATGCTAGTTAAAAAAACTGAGAGCTTACAAAGCACCTTACCTGCTAGAGGAGAGCCGCATAAGAAGAGTCGACCAGCTTTTGCATCTCCAAATGTTAATCTAGCTTTCCTGAACACGGACATGTAGACGGCTCGCTTCTGGTTCTGCTTGAGGGCTTCTTGAATCAGCGCCGCCTTTCCGTCCCATGCCCATGTGGTCCGTGAGACGTTTATTTCCTGGAGAGTCAAGTTGACCTGCAGTAGCCCCATCACGTCCCTGAACGCCTCTTCGTCCAGTGGGAGGCGAGACAAATCCAACTCGAAGTGAGTGAGACTTGTGTTCCCTCGTATGCACAAAAGCAGGTCCTTCCATACTCCCTTCCTTAAATACTGCCAGAACTTTATGTCCCAAAGATGTAATCTCAGTCTCTTCAGTACGGAAGTTTCTCCAGTTTTTCCATTCATCGACAGGATAGATTCCATTCTATCTTCGTTGGTACCTGAAGTGCTCATATCCCGCACATGTAAATGGTAAGATTCTAGAGACTTGACTTCCCCGCGTAGTGTCCTACCTAATAGGTTCATTGATAACATCAACTGATGTTCACTCGCAGTCATGAGATCAAGCTCCACTATGGGATCCTTG
Organism: Marchantia polymorpha subsp. ruderalis; assembly: GCA_037833965.1. NCBI lineage: Eukaryota > Viridiplantae > Streptophyta > Marchantiopsida > Marchantiales > Marchantiaceae > Marchantia > Marchantia polymorpha. The sequence goes on from AP031357.1 coordinate 6,618,464, forward strand.
AGATCGGAGCTAGCAGCAGAGGCAAGAGCTTCTATCGAGTCATTTCCATCATCTGGGTCTAAGCTAAACTTTACATTTATAGTTGTTGCTATAGCATTGTCACGTATGACTTCGCCCAGCTGGTGCCATTCCTCAGGACTCATCCGCAAGTTGTCCAACGTCACTTCCTTCAATGATGGGTTGGAAGTAAGAAGTTTCCTCAAACAACCTCCGAGTCCATCCATATTCGCCAGCCAAAGACGTTCAATGGATCGGTTGCCATCATCTCGGGCCAAAGCGTTCAGCAACAAGGCCTCTCCCCACTTCACGTAAAGTAATGACAATTTTCTCAAAGACGAGCTGTTGATCAAAGCCTGGGACAGGATTCCAACGGCCTCCTCCTCCATGTCACCCACATGCTTCACCGCACTCGCGTCCTCCCATTCGCTTATTCCCAACGTTTGTAATAGAGGAGCATTGTGGATCATGCCAGCCACATGCTTCACCGCACTCGCGTCCTCCCACGCCTTCCGTAAATATAAAGACTGGAGTTTAGAATCGGGATTTCCTCGCAGTCCCGAGGCGAGATTCAAGAAACATCTGGCACTCAATTTGGTACATTCTATTTTCAATAGTTGTACGCTAGAGGTATTGAGAATTCTCCCTATCTGTAAACACAATCTCTCCACTTCCTCATTTGAACTCCATTCCAAAGCACCAACGACTATCTCTTTTAGAATGGTGCTAGACCTGAATGCTCTCAAAACTAACTCCCATTCACTTGCGCTCAACCTCGATATATTTTTGCCACAAATATCTTCCACGTTCAGATACTCAAGGGTATTGCAGCTTCCGATTGACTCCAGCACTCGAAGGCGCACTTGGCTTCGCCACCCTGTGATCTTGGAGAGCGATACACTAGTCGGAAAGAAATCCTGAAATTCTCGCCCTCTTAAATCGGAAAGCAACGTTATAGGATTGCCTTTTCCTTCCAGACGCCGTATAAGGTCCTGGACAGCGGAGGGAAGCTCAGGTCCCTGGTCTGCAGAGTCCATTCCCCGTGTCTCAGCAGCGTGACTGACTATGGACGCAACTGCACCTTCCATTCTCTCCTCCGCTCGCACAGAGTATGAATCGTTTGCTGCTTGGCATGCGCGAGCGCAATCTCACCTGGCGTACAGGACGCCTCCTCGATACGAAGGACCGGCTTACCCGAAGAGAACTAACTTCACGTCGCAGTGTCACAACTTGTGTACATGTGCGTGTGAACATGCCACCTCTTGCACTCTGCATGAGGAGAAACACAAAGGTTAATCTTACCTCTGCAAAGAATAGGATCAAGAGCAATCACCACAAACGCAGGGAGATTGTGCAAACTGGAAGTAAGAGGCTGCTCGAACTCAGTGCAGGGCAATACAAGCGATGTGAATCATAATGAAAGCAGATAACCAATATTCTGGTTCCAAAGCAAATCGTAGAGTGTGTGCAAAGGGGACTTCACATCTCTAGGAATGCAAACCTATTGTGAAGTAGAACGAAGAGAGCTGTTTGATTTGCACTTGTGACCCAACCGAGTGGACAAGCTAAAAGCTTTGTAGATAAATCTGAAATCCAAAATACTGGTTCGTAGCAAAGATGTGTGATGTGGACGCAGAATGTCATAGATAGCATGGAAACGCAGATATCTCAGATGTGAAGTACTCTGCCTTGTGTAAACCTCCATGTACAGTTGCACTGGGAGAAGGCGAATCTAGCTGCATCAAAACCCACCAGTCTGTCTTCCCGTGGGTGTTGATGCACGGGAAGACAGACCCTCCGAAGGGTAGAGCGTAGAAATTTGCAGCTTAATCATCAGATCTTCTCATTAAATTGTGTGGATGATGAGGTCAAGACGTGTTCCTCTATACAGTACTCAGCTGTGATTGGAAAATGTTCTTGGAGAAAGTCGAGTAAATCTTGACTTTGTTGTGCAAGCGAACGTGATAATTGAGTGAATGCATCAGTGTGCTGATACACTCATGTTGTCACGCTGGCAACAGAGATGTAAAGAATCTTTGATCTATTCAAACAAGTGGATGTATTCTGACAGATGAGATGCACGTGGGTAGTCAGCTCGGTGGGCAAAGTCTGTTGTGCTTTTTTCTTGCTTTGACGATCGGTACAGTAGTCTACTTTACTCTGCATATCTTGTAGGTTAAGAAATTGATAAACTTTGTGGGAGTTTTTTAAACATAATGTCCAAAGAATGGGTACAGAGCACAGGAGGACTCGAGGTTGCAAATGCTGGTATGATTGTTCTTCTACCTCAACTGTCAAGCATGGACAGTTCTAACACCAGTGTCTGGAGGTCTTTCAACATCAAACATTAAAATGGAATCAGATTCCAACCGTGCTAAGAGGACTCCTGCTTGTTTATCACGGCGTATAGAACACGACAGAACCAGCATGATTACTTGCTAAGGTCAACATCCATCCTCTCAAGAATTTACAATATTCTAATCTGCTTGCAATTGAAGAAAAACTTTCTAGTATACATGAGATGAAAAATAACTCATATGCTAAATTTTAGATAACAACGATTCAAAACTTCAGATGAAGATCTCGTTTAAAGTCTAAAGGGTAAGACAAACTTACATGGAAACAGCAATATCCGATATTTTAACTCAAATGAAACAAGTGATATTGCAACTTTTGCACTCGTATGCTCATTTCATAATTCCAAACATGTCAAAGGAAAAGATGAAAGCACATTGGTCAATTGATAAAATGGTTGGAACGCGAAAGTGTTGATTCATGTCTTTAGTACTCTCTCTTTTATTTTAAGCACATTCACATGAATTTTTGTAACAAAATATAAAATTGTGTCTTAATATCTTTCTATTATATGTGTGGTATGTTTAGCATCTTTATTTGATGATACGTCAAATCTGAAAATGTTCAGTCATAAACAATGTGTAATAATTTGTTTATGTCATGACATTATTCAATGAACGTTACAGTTTTACATTGTACATAAATTTTATTCATAGCTTTAGAGATTTTGACTCTTTATTTTTCAGCTGTTTTAGTTATTTTTTTAAAAAATTCTTGGACGGTTTTATGTAGATGCATCATCTAGATTAATGCAAATGAATAATTCTCAAATAGTACAACTACACAAATGAGATAATTGATGGATGTTTACATGCTTACTTGTTCCAACTTTATTACAAAATTTGGAACAAGGAGTTGATAGTTCCATTGTAAGTAACTTTTTAAAGTTTCTATTAGCATACCTAAAAAAAAACTCTTGATGCATAATACATTCAAGTTAAACTAACCCTGAAGGGATCAAATGTTGATGAAAGAATTAAATGATAGACCCTTATCATGACTCCCTAGTTATTCTCTCCTTTAGGTAAAAATTTATCCAAATATTAGAAAGAAATATGTTGTCTCAGCTTACTTGACATGTTTTCTTTTCTATTTTTTTTTCTCATGTTATTTGATTTTTTAAGGATATTCTCACTATTGATACTGCCCAGAATTTTTGGATTCTGCAGATTCCCCAGTGCTCCAGAAATTTATATATAATTTTAATTTTTCAACTCCAACAGGAAATTCTTTAGAAGACTCTTTCTCACTCCCCACATGTATTGATCCAGTTCACTCCACAAAAGAAGAAAGTGAAGATGCTTGATTGGATACTTTTGATTTTATTGTGGTAGTCAAAAGAAGATGGTCGTTGATGTTGAGTGTGTAGTACTCATCCACATTTAACCCTCCGTCCACTTCATAAGAATCAATACACGATCTCCTCACACAGATGTATGACCGTTTCCAACTTATGCCATGATCTGCATGATCTGGCAATCATGCAGATTGCTACAGACTGTATCTTCAAAAGCAATCTTCACTTGTACACGTTTCTTTTTGTTTTTCAAACAGCCAAGTGAAGTATGTTTTAGAAGCATCATCTTGGCTGGCTTGTTTATTTTTTGTTAACAGTTGCTGTGATAGTAGATAATCGGATTTGTAAATGGCACGACACCCATTCGACACTATTCTCAAAAGGATACTTTTGATATTATTGTGGTAACTTACTAAACAAGTAAAACGCACACGACAATGCAAAGTCCAACTGAATCACGCCACCCATTTTTCATTTTTTATGAGAACAGTGAGAGCGCAGAGGACAATGACTCCACTGCAGAGTCCAACATAATCACGCCACCCATTTTTCATTTTTTATGAGCACAGTGAGAGCGCAGAGGACAATGACTCCACTGCAGAGTCCAACATAATCACGCCACTGCTTTATTTTTTATTTTTAACATGCATTTCAATCGGAACCTGATCTCAGTTGATGATTTCAGCGCAGAAGCTTCCTTATTCCTTCGGCTTTGGCTTATTCCAGGTGCCTACAGGAGACATGTTCAAATTAGAAACCGGTATATATCCTTGGGTGGTTTATCAGTCTGAACGCAGGAAGTGCCAACCACATTGTCACGATGAAATTGAGCATTTTTTCACCAGTTCAAACCTCACCACATCATCAATCTTGCCAGCAGAAAGAGGTCTGCTGCCGTTTCTAGAAATCTGCTCCACCTTGCCAGGCACGCCGATTCCAAAGAATTGTCAAGCTTCAACGAGCAAAATGCGTACTAAGGAATACTTTCTCGTACCTAGTCTCAGCATGGGCACATGCAAGAACTTATGAACCTCTACTACTGCGGCCTCGAGATCAATCCTCTTTTAACTAACTCCCTTGCTCACAAAATTTACAACAGACAACCACACTACTATTAAATCACATATTCCAAAATATTCTATCTCAGATTACATGACATGTTATTTTTTTCTTCTTTTGTCCCCTGTTTTTTTTTTTCTTTTGTGGGTATTCTCACTATTGGTACTGCTTGCATGGGTTAAATTGTAGGAGAATTTTACTTTACTCTATGATTTGTTTTTGAGTATATGTGAAAAGTGTCTTGTACTCACTTACTCTGATGATGACATAGCATTGACTTTTAATTAGGGGGCGGAGCCAGAAACTTTTTGGTGGGTGGAGGGGGGCCGGGTATTTCTCCTCCAGGTATTTCTGTAGTGCCGCAGGCAAAAAAAATTTCTCGACCGCGGATTTTCACAATCTGTAGACCCTTCCTAGGTCTGGGGGCGTGTCCCACCCCCCCTCCTTAGCTCCGCCACTAATGTCAATGTTTCTAAAAAATACGCAATATAATTCCTTATTCCTCAGTGCTCCAAAAATTTATTTATATTTTAAATTTTAAAATATAAATAAATTTCTGGAGCACTGAGAAATATGGAACTCCAACTGGAAATTGTTTAGTATACTACTTCTCACTCCCGACTTGTATTCAACTTACTCTAGTTCACTCCACGGAAGAAAGTGAAGATGTTGGGTTGGATACTTTTGATTTTTATTAGTGTGGGACCTTACCTAACAAGTACAACGCCGAGGACAATACCTCAACTGCCAAAGTCCAAGAGAATCACGCCACTGCTTTATTTCTTTTTTAACACACATTTCGAGACCCTCATATCAGTTGAATATTTCAGCTAAGAAGCTTCTTCATAACTTCGGGTTAATCCAGATGCAAGCAGGAGTAACATTGACGTTAGAAACCGGTATATACCCCTTCGTGGTTTATGAGTCTGAACGCAGGAATTGCCAACCACATTGGCACAATGAAACTGAGCATTTTGTTCATGGAGATCGGTGCGACTAAGTAGCACCATACTCCAAGAAGATGAACGCTGATGAGGCTGCTTCCAAAGCAATCATGAAGAAGTCTCTCCTCTACGGGTGAGTATTATCAAGCTGCTGGGATACGGGAATAGTAAAATTCAAGCAGAATCGCATAGATTAGCACAAGTATGGTATTGTGGGTGATTGATTAAAATGCTAAATGCTATGAAACACGTAACATCTTCAAACTGTGTTCCACCAGCAACTCCACCTCATAAGTGACGGCCTGATGTTTGTTCTTCTGGAATGCAGCGTCAGGGTCCGAGGAAAACATTATTCACCATGTGGGAAAAATGACAGCGCTATCAAGCTTCTGAGTTGGATAGAATTTAATCTCAAAACATGTGTCGTTGTGACAGTTTCAAATTCGAATTGTCCTTGAACCGATGGCTCCCGACGGTGTTAGTTCCCTCCCTGGACTATCCCTGTTGTAGTCAAATAGTCCATAAGAGCCAGTTACTAAACGATGGATTTGTTCCTCTGTCTAAATCATTCCCGTTGTCTCTGTCTGATCACGGTAGTTTAGATTCACCCTTGCCTGAAAAAGGAAGGTGAAATGTAGATTGGGAAAACAGCTTGGCATCCCAATCATAATTTACTGGGGCACGCCATCGGCTATGACAACTCAACTACATTTTTGAAGAAAACCGGGAGTCAGGACAATGTGTTGCACATTTCTTCCCTGCTCCAATTCAACTGCAGTTACAATTCCCAGCACAAAGTTCACGACATAAGATTTGCCTGAACAATACTTCCTTTTACCTGCAGTGGCTTTCGGGATCGTCTACCGGGAAAGGTTTCAGGACAGGGCAATAGTCCCAACCCTCTCAACAGACGTGTATATTTCCCATTATCCACTTTCTCAGATCAGTGCCCATGTCTACAATCAATGTCCATGCATTGATGCAGTAAGTGGTGATCGATGACTTCCTGCAACTTACTGAAGTGGGCAGTGCTGAAGAAAAGATTTATTCGAAGATTTTTCATCTCCCCAGACTCCCCTCGCTTGCGCGGAGGAGCCCAAATCAGAGACTCCATGCTTCGAGTGGACGTGCCTTCGACATGTTCTCAGCTCCCATCTCTCTTACTCCCGCTCGGGTTACGGACAGCCGCTACGCTGCCCAGATCTTAGAAGATCGTCTCTGTATGAATCCTGGCGTGCCTTATGGGTTCTCGTTCAGTGTTGTACCAATCATGCATTGTCCAGTGGAGCTGTTCTTCATAAGTAGTACATACTGTTATTCCTTGATGGTGGATATATTTTTCTACGCAACTACTGCCTTTCCGTGGATCAAAAATAACACAAACTAACATCTGTGTTATTATTAATCTCTTCAGGCGACCAGATTCGCTGGACCATCGTAAGGAGATAATCTGGCAGAATCTGATCTTGCAGACTTTGTGTTGATCACTTCAGATTAGTGCTTTAGATGTGAAGCACGCGTGCATTGTGCTAATACAAAAGTTGAAGTTCTTTGATCCAAGCTGCCAACACAGAAGGCTGTACCATTCAGATCTTGGCGGTATAGAAATTGCTGCTGGAGCTCAGCGATACCTCAGACACATGAAATTCAGACTAAAAATAAATGCAATCTGTCTACTTTTCATGTTTGTTGAAAGTCTTGGAGAGGTGAAAATTTAAGATTCAGAATTTATTTATTCGTTACAATTTTTCTAAATATAAATCAATCTTGAGTGGTAAATGCAAATTGATACTAAATTATAATATAAAAAATTGCAACCAAGTATTAGATTTTTGGGTAATTGCTACAGATATAGATCTAAAAGATTTCTTCAGTACTACTATTTGAACATGCATTTAAAATTTGAATGCACGTAATCACAAACTCCACACAAACATAGAGTTTGAGATTGATCAAAAAAATGATTTGAACATTATGATGGTTTTTGTACTCAAAGTTTACACATCTCAGTGTGATTCAGTGTATGATTCAAAAATTCTTGCAAATATAAGTTGAATAAAATGTGAAATTCTTTTGAACTTTTAAAAGGATACATTGCAATTTTATTGAAGTTTGATCAAGAATGTACAATAAAGCTAAAAACTAAAAAAATAATCTTCCGTAGCAAAACTTGTATTGATCTGAGAAATTAAAAAAAAATCTTAAAAAAAAAAGACATGATGAGAGATAACATCATCACATATTTAGAGTTAGGGTTTAAGGTAAGGTTTAGGTTTATTTCATAAAAATGTTCCATAACGAGTCATTGAAAGTTTCTTCAAGGAAAATTATGCAATCAATATCTCTTAATATCATGTCAAAATTGTGATTATTAATTTAATAATACAACTAGCATTGATTTTAGTCATCATTTACACTGTTACTATGTGATGATGTTGACAATTGTCAATAAATAATATTGACAATTGTAAATTCAAAATATATAACTAGCAAATTAAAAATTTAATAACATGATTTTAAAAACATTAAATAATAAAAATTCCAAGAGTATTTTAAGAATTAAAGTCTAGAGTACTAAAAAGTTTGGTAAATTTTCCAGAGCCATTTAAATAAGAAAAAATGTAAAATTTTATCAAATAATCGAGAAAAAAATTGATGACAAATAGAGTTTATCATTATAAAATCATAATTCAAATTACAAGTAATTCAAATCAATCTTACCTTGTTTGCAGAGACTTCATTCCTCGTGTGTTACATATTAATGGTTGAGAGAATTACAATATATAATGTCAGGTGACTAAGTTACATGCAAAGTTGTACTCGTGTTACGTGGTGTGAAGATGGTTGTTTGCACAATAAAGTATTCATCTTAGAAAAGTGGACGTCCACATTAGTAAATAGACAGATCATCCTTTCCAATATAGAATTGGATATCAATATAATGGAAGTCTTAATTACTTCATTTTTCAAAACATCAAGACTAATTCTATAGAAAATAGACGCAATATGTGTATACAAAGATATTAGTTCCAAAATGATTTTCTAGTATCAGTTTTGATTGCCGATAATTTGGAGATAATCTCGAAAGAACTAAAGCAAACAAAGAGGTCCAGTTAGATAATCTTTGAATAAATAGGAGATTATCACACTTAATCCACATATATGAATTTGTTGGTATTTGTGACGTTGAGCCTGTGAGCTTCAAGTTGTTTGCAGCTGCGCATTCATCTCAAAGAACGAAAGAAAATAAAATATTTGTTTGTTTGTGTATTTGGTGTGTTCATTCGACTTTTCTGAACCCCAAATGCACTTCACCATGACGACAAGCTGAGAACATGTACAAAACTCTTGCGCTCGAATTTCTGCATAGTTGCATCTCTCTCCAGGCTCTTAGTTCGAGTTCGCCATGAATTTGGCAGGAGAAAGAAGTTGGCAGCGACCGAGATCAAAATTCCTGACCCTCGAGGCAAGTGTGATCGAAGAAGATTCCCGTAAAATTTCGCGAAAATGAAGATGCGAATCACATATTCATCACTGACAGTTCTACATCAGCTTCCAGTCCTCGTTCTATGTGATGAACCTGCTCTAGACCCTTCATACTTGAATTTCATGACCTCAGAGTACCGACATGAACTTCTACAGCTTTGACGGCCTTTCTCGTCTGACATCCAATCGGTGTAATTTGCTGATTCGAAGCTCAGCTGTACGTAAATCGTCGGCGCTATTTATCATCGAGCCCGAAAGTCATACGTATATTTACAACCATACGTACGTCCCACGTGGTCTCCACGTCTCTTGAATCAGAATCTTCGGTTTCTGGGGCTCCGGTGGACTGTATTAGTATTAGCCCTGCCACCTTAGCGAGAATGTTCCGGCCATCGGCGTTGAATGTCATCCAGGTGAACATCGTGAATGGCACCTTTCCGATTTCCTATCCTCTTCAGACAACGCCACGATCGACACCAGACATGTTGACTTTTATACGTAGATGCCTCGGAATCATTCCTCCAGTCTCTGTAGGAGGCCGAGGGTGAGAAAATTCTGACGTCAAGACAAATGTTCAGATTATCCATCGAACATCGAAGCACAATCGCACTCACGAGCCGGTTGAGCGTTCGGACACAGAAGAAGAAGAAGAAGTTTGAAGGTTGAATTTGAAAATCAAAACTTCAAACTTCCGAAGAAGAACGCTGGTGCACAAAGCAAAAAAGTTTGAAGTGCATTTTGATTTGCTTTTGGACTTCAGATGTTTGTTGGTGTGATGATCGCACGCGCACTTCCGTGATCTGCAAGAGTGCAAGGCAAACTTATCGTGGATGGAGGAAAGTTGGTGGCCCTAAACCCACCCGCCCCGATAGTGTCTGTTGGATATCGGGATTGGTACGATGTCTTCGTCCTTAGCTTTCCAGTTCGTTCGATGATTTGTTCTCAGGCTGTTTGAAAAGCCGGTCCAAAGCCCAAGCGACGTATCCCTAGGTTTCCATCGAAACGAAGATCTATGACTGATCTTAATGAAAGGATTACGAAGCAAGATCGGAGTTGCGAACGGGGCTCATGCTTCTGCAGGTGCAGGAGGAATCGTACGTTTTTTTCGTTCCTGCTCGTTCTCGAATGAAGTGAATGTCGTGTTCGAATCCTTGTCAGGCACTCGATCGCATGTTGATCGACTTGTTACTCTATTCGGGGACCTCGGAAGTGTGAGTCTGACTTGCGCTCTCGAGGCAAAGTCCATCGAAGGATGACTCAATTTCCGAATTCGGACTCACGAATATAGACATTCTCGAACCGCGATGCGTGGCTCAACATTCGGAAAGACTTTGATTGCAGGCAGTTTGTACCTCGAGCGATCGCAGCACCGAATGGGCCGGAGTTAGATGTACTAGGCTTTCATGCAATTCGCGGTTCCCAGTCGTGTATCAGGATTCACGTGCAGGAGTCGACCCCGATCGATGTAAATCGAGATGGGCAGATCGGTGATTCCGATCAACGAGAAACTGGCTCGCGTCATAAAGGTACGTACTCCTGATTCCACGATGTCTGAATCGCATGATCGAGAGGATCAGTCTGCAGTCGTTTTCGGATTGTGATTCTTGAGACAGGTCTAGCGAGACGAAGATGGACGAGTACGACGTGAACGACAATCCTGCATACGATTTGGACGACGGTGGCGACGGACGCAGCGACGACGGAGGCGGAGCGTATCACGTGCTGGCGAATGATTCGGACGGCTCCCTCAACTTCGCGACCGGCGAACAGGTCGACGACGACGAGGAGCCGTATGAGAACGAGCCGGTTCCTCCACAACCAGCCGGTGGATCCCGAATTCGCGCCCGTCAGAACACGGACGGCAGAGGACGACCCCCAAGGCCCCGAAAACCGGTCAGCCCGCCGGCACGGGGCCGCACGGGGCCTCCTCGAAGGGCCGACGGCACATATATGCCGTATGAGAAGAGCTGGACCAACCGGCAGAAAATGCGGCGCGAGCTGCGGTCGCTGGGAATGCCAACGCCGCCGTTTCCGAAGAAGCATACCGGAATCACGCAGGATGAGGATTACGCGCACCTGGTGCTGGCGCGGATGGGAGTGATCCTGCCGCGATACATGAACCCGGTCGACGAGCTCGCCAGAGTGAACGCCGGCGGCGAGCTCCGTCATTACCCCGACGCGCCGGTGCAGCGGCCTTACCACGGTAAGTTTGCTCCGGGTGGGAAACAGGCGGTGGCTCCTGCAACTCCGGATCGGCGAGCCCCTCCGGCTCGGCGGGCCCCGCCGGCCCGAGCCTCAGCGCCTCGGCAAGCTGCGCCGCGTCGAGCGTCGCCTCGGCGAGTCGGACGCATCCGAGCCCCCCCGCCGTTGCGGCATCGGCGCCCGGAAGGCTTTGCCCAGAGACGCGACGACGACGCCGGCGAGAATCAGATACCGTCGAGAATCAACTATTCAGTACCATATTTTCCGAGACGCGACGAGGGCGGCGGCGGCGGCGGCGAGACCCAGAGGCGTCTAAGAGTCAAGCACGCGACCCAAAACCCGATCAGAATCAAGCACGCGGAACCTGTCTTGCGGGGAGCAGGAGCACAGCAGCCGACAGCAGGTAATTTCAGCGCCCCTGTGAGAATTAAATTCGCGGGTATCACTTATGTCCGAGAAGCTGCTCCCCCCGAAGAGATGTACATGGACGAGGTGGTGCCGGAATATAATGCTGAAGACATCGAGGAGCTTTATCCAGAGATGGATCTCGGGGAGGAAATGCAGGAAGATTTTTATCAAGACCTTGACGATGGACAAGGTGATATTGAAGATGACGGGGAACATCCGGCTTTCTGGTCCAGTCCTACGACTCAGTACCCTGATTCTGAGCTGCTCGAGATCATAGAGACGATGAAGAATATCAGTACTGGTGAAGCTGTTCGGATTCCCGGAGAGAACGATCCGGATCATGAACCTGCACGTGGAGATATTATTGTTCGCAATTTTGAAAACCCTCAGCATCGTATGCTCGAATACTTTGACCCAGATGTTGTTTTATTCCCCATTCAAGCTGGGGACAAATCAGTTCGGATCACCTACGACAGTGTGAATCGCGATGGAATGTGGCTTTGGAAAATTATGGCTGAGCTCCACATTTGCACAGGTCATCAAAGTACTTCGAGGCCACAATGGGTGTACCTCGGAAGGGCTTTGCATATTGTATCTCGAATGCCGGAAGATAACCCTTGGGATGTCACGGGTTTATGACTTACATGTTTAAACTGACTTCATTATTTTATTTTTCATTTATTTGTAGATCAAGCTTAATCAGTACTTGAAGCTTACCGATAATTGTATATCTACATATAGTTTTCTGATTGAAGAGAAGAGAAATATCCTGCTTGAAGCTTCAAATGGATTTCACACTTTTACTAGTTTGTTACTTACGAGCTAATATAACGCTTCTTTGTTGTCTACATAACATTGATCCGAGAGAAACCTTAACCAAATTATTCGTAATTCCATGAAAAACCATCCAGCGCCATGGTCATTTCCGAAATTGAAATCCCTCCAGATCTGGAATATCAGATTTTAAAATGATAGAAAACTTATTACAGCTTTTATAATGTCATGAGCTGAAATATTTGTTACAAGTTTAAGATTGTAAATCAGTTTCTAATTATGAATAGGAATAATCTCATATCGTTTAATTGTATGAAAAATTTCTTCTGAATTGATCCAATTAAATTTCTTATTTGGCATTTCAAAGGTCATTCACAGTGGCCTGGATTCTGGAATCGACCGAGAGAAACGAGAGCAAAGCCATCGTAAAGAGCAGAACCAGATGTATCAGAGAGATGCCATCCCCCCTAGATTCCCTTTGATCCCTTTGAAGTTTCAAGTTCGATCAGAATCGATCAGAAGGAGCAGATTTGTCCTCGATTGGAACAGCTAAATCTCATTTCCGTCTCCATCTCGGGGTAGGAATGTTCGAGAAGGATGTAGTCCATATTGAGTCACCATTCTTACCTGCTACTGTCGGTAGCAGTCTTGAACTTGTGCAGCCTCGATCGGATCCTGAAAACAGACTCTTCCTGAAGAGAACTCATGGGATGATGAAGGAGACAAGCGAGCGAGCTTTCATGTGCTCCCTTAGAGATAAAGTCCTGGACCGCTTATGAAGTAACCACTAACGATCTCTTGAAAGTGAATATCTTCGAAAAAAGTTCAGAACCTCTCGGAGTCATATGGGGACCTATCGATTTCGTTGCTTTCAGGCATGCTTCGCCATGATCGTGGCTAAATCTTAATTTTGATATCTATATCGGACCATCGAGGATGCTGCTTGTCACCTGAAACGTGTCAGAACCTTAGGTTGTGAGGCGCGCACACTCTCCCTGGCTCATCCACTACTTGATAAGGGTTGTACAGTACATAAACTTAGAACCGTAAAAATATATTTTTGAAGTCGAGTACTTTCATTCCCATAAATTGCTATCACATAGTCACTGATACAGGTACTTGAAGTTTCCTGATATTGAGATAAATGAAAATATTTGTCCATGACTATGATGGTTCGACAAATTTTTCTTACAATGCATCAGATATTAAATTTTTATTATATACAATATATTAGACATTAATCCTTTCTCTTCGGAATGTACTGATATATTTATGATTTCAGATCAGGTGACTCGTACAGATCCTGTTATTTTAATCTGAAAATTGAAGACATGTCGCATATTACTTCTGAGTATAGGAATTTCAGATACAGTGTACTTTATAGTTGACATATTTGAAAGATAAAATGATCAGATATGTGGTGGGAAAAGTTTTTTACAACGGGATATTTTGGAAGAAGATGTATACGTTCACGACGGGTATAAAATTACATTTTATTTAGTCTTCACAAATTAATATAAAAAATAAAATGTTTTACTCAGTGGTGGATATTTTCGGAAATCGTCTCAATCTAACAATTAGTCTATAAAACTGAAGTCTGTAGAAATTGTTAGAAAAGATGGCAAGTGTTGCATCTTATCAACGGACTGTATCTTGGATGCAGTACGAGCAATTTATCACTATTATCCTAAATTCGGAGGAAGCTGGAAATAAGGATCACATTAGTTTGAAAAGGAAGCAGAATGACTGCCGTGGTCGTGAGTATTCAACAATTACGGACATTTTCAGAGACAGTCTGACATCTGAGTCATGTCAGGGACGATCTGAGAACGCAAAAGTCCAGCGCAGTGCATCAAACCTGAACTGGACTTGACAGTGAATCATGTCACGATGATTCACTGATACGGAGTTTCATGTGAGTTTTACTGAAATTGAAATCGGAAAAGGTGGAAGTACCTGTGCCTGCAGACTTCAATTGCTGTTCGAGACCGGAAGCAAGGACGAAGTGCTCAGCACGAGGTTCGGACCTGCTCTGTGTGAATCCACCCACCTACATGTCAAGCACACGACAAGTCTTATAGATCAGAGAGAGAGAGAGAGAGAGAGAGGAACTGCGCTGCCGAGGATGAATCAGACCCATCAGAAGAAAGGATATAGAGCTCGCTGAACAACAGGATCGAAATCTGCACGAGAGATATGGTGTCATCACTTGTACCGTAGAAGTGAGCTCGTCGCTGATTCACATGTGCCTGTGAGTGCGTGAGGCCCCTTGGGCAATTGGACTTTCACCCACACTGCTCGGAGTTTCAGATGAAGACCGTCCCTTGAGAATTGATGCCGTCCCTCAAAGAATTTCAGTCGAGCTGTGATCGAATCTGCTGCTGCTGCTGTACGAGAATGGACAATCGGAGCGGAGTCCGAGACCGACTTCCTTCAAGCTGAAGGAAGTGGTCGGTGGCAGACTCTAACTATCGATGACAACCCCGGCGGCTGTAGAATTTCTCTCGAGACCTTCGAACCTGAAGCTGTCTGCGAATGGTGGTCGGTACGGTTGCTGACTGAACATGCGCAGCGATTTCTTGGCGTTGTCGATGTGAATCCAGCGGAGTCGCTCGCCGTCCCCGTCCGACACACGGCCCGGCAAGTAGCGATAGAGAGTGGACACGAGCACCATCTTATCGGACGCAGGATTGTAGGCGAATCTATGGCGAAGCAGGTGGTCGAACTTTTTGAACACAGTCTCTCGGCGGTCGTAATAGAAGGTGATCATCTTCGGCTTACTCGTTTGGTCATCGTCGTTGTCCCTCGTCGGTCTATTGCGCAGAATTATGTCTCCCATTGCTGGCTCCACATCGTCCGATTCCATGACTGCCATCTTTCCTTTCCTCTCGCGTTGAGCTGAAGGGCCCTCAATGTCGCGCTCTCCTCCTCCTCCTCCTCCGACGCGCTCTCCTCGTGGTCCGATCATGAGGCCTTTACCTTTACCTCCTCGTCCTCCTCCTCCTGGCCTGGTCATGAGGCCTTTCCCCGCTCGTCGAGGCTGTCGGAGACCGATGGGATCCTCATCCTCGACTGGCCCCGATTCTCCTCCTGCTCTGCTCATTTTCGCTTGAACTTTCGATTTCTGGGAGCCCGATTGCCCGACGGGGCTTTTGGGTTTAGGGCACGCGCAGGCTATGGCGAGTTTGCTCGATGGAAGAACAAGGCTTTGCTGCGAGGCTCGCGGGTTGCTCGCAGCATGGGACGAAGAAGGTGGGACGACTACGATGCGCTCTCGCGACGGTGATCTCGGCGTGCCTGCGGGCGATTGCTTCTTGGGCGTGCCGTGAGAGCTGGCGGGCTTGCGAGGGATGCTCCCGAGCCTGTCCTTTTTGGCGTTCCTCTCGCCCACCGCAGCGACGGGATCTGCGGCCTTGCGAGGAGAAGGTCCTGATTTCGATGCTGCTGCTGCCGATGCCGATGCCAATGCCTTGTGAGCGACGGGATCCGAAGGGCGATGGCTGATTTCTTTCTGCCCCGCCGCAGCTTCTGTGGAAACGTGTGTGACGCTAGGGTTACGATCTTCGTGCGCTGCTTGAGGCAAACTCGGTGCGTCACCCGAGGCCTCGAGGGCCGCAGCGATGGCGTTCCGCTGAATCAGAGCTAGCGCGGATCCGGGCTTTCCATTCGCAGGAGCAGCTGCAGTTCCGGGTCGTCCGAAACACCGGAACAGGCTCAAATTCGACCTCGCTGGAGGAGGAGGAGAAACTCGAGCGAGCTGCGTCTGCGCAACTTTCACGATGGCCCCGGCGCTGCTTTCCGACGCCCGATTGCTCTTCGCTGCTGGAGATTGAGAGCCACCTTCTTGCGCACCACCTTTAGCAGATGGAGATGCCGGCTCCCTTCTCACGCGTTTCGGGGCAGGCGCTTCCGAAGCCGAATCCTCGGCGTCCGTATTTCTGGGCATTCTGGACGGCGCATGTCGGGGTATTCGTCACGCACTCCGCTCGCTCCATACAATTAATCTCATGCAAAATCCTCGTCGATTGCTCAATCCGAATTTTCTCTCCGACTCGGCCCAATTCAATCTAGATCTAATTTCCTACTCCTACTGATGCTCAAATCTGCGCAGTCTACATTGATCTGTATATCACCCGATAATTTCGACCCTGATCATATCCTCTTCGATCGACCATATAACTGCGAAGGTACCTTCCTCATGCGGCACCCCAGCCTGTGCTTCTTAGGGTTTCGAGCTTGTGATCCCGAAATTCGACGAGCCCTGCCTCGAATCCCAAAGCTGCCACCACCATCTCTGCACTCCGACCACCAACCGTTGCTTTCTGGGCAAGTCGCGTCTCTTCACTATCATTAGAGCTCGCTCAGTGTGCAGTCCATGTGCCCCGACCCCTCCGGATTATCGCCTGGACTGCGCAGTCTGCAATCTCGGCCACGCTCATGGTCCAGCTGTTCAGTGATCACTGATTTGTCGAGGCTGCACAACTCACCAGCAGCTTCATGAGATCAGGATGGATCGTTCAAAAGAACACGATCAGCTGTCGACTCGACTTCCCGAAAAAAAGAGGCGATCCTCGATCTGATCTGCACCTGATTGCTCGAGTACCAGCAGCAATTGGGTTCGATCTGAGAGATTTTGGGGCTTTTGCCATGATCAGAACAGACAACAGGCAGTGCAGTGTAGTGTAGTCACTGTTATTAACTTCCACAATGAGAGTCCCAGTGATGGCTTGATATATAGTCCGGGATGATCTCAAAAACTCCCCAGAAATGCAGACACAACTAATGTCTTGCTCCAGTTTTTCCTATCTCTTAGCTTTGCCATATCGTAGCTGGTTGGAAATTTGTTGGGTCTTAATTTCACATGCAAAAAGCTAGTGCGCTCAATGTATAAGTGTATCTAAAGGAACATTATATAGAGCTCGTTGCTGATAATTCCCACAGATCTTCTGTGGGACATGATTATTCTGCAAATCAGGTAAGATTTGAGTACTCAAGTACTCATCCAAATCTGTCTGATCCTCCTGTTTTCCCAGAAGCAAATCCTGAAGACCACTGACCAGTGACCCGAGTGATGTTTCCTCCACCTCCATCCTTCCAATCACAAGAAAATGCTTAGCGTTAGATCACACAATTGGAGCTGAATATTAGTGATTTGCAGCACAGTTGGAACGGTGCTAGATTTATGGCGAGGAATCTGTAAGTTGTTAGCAGAGAATGCAATGGTAAGCGATGAAAGGGTGATAACTATCATGCACTCTTGATCGCTTGATCTGATAGACCAAGTGTCCAATGTTATGAATCTTAGCTGATCTGATTCTGAACAGCATTAAAAAGAAAGGGGCAAAACAACTTTGTACTGTATATAAAGTCCACCATATCACAAAATACATCACAGTAGACATTCACTGGAACCTGACTCACAGTCTTTACACCGGATCGAATTCTCTCAGTCCTTTACTTAATTCACAGCAAAGAAACCAATGCTTCCCACCCACATCGTTTGCTATTGAAATGGGACGTATCCAATGAGACCTCCAGTTCATCTCGAATTCATATCTTCGATATCATGTCTACATTCTGCACGAGATCGGTTTCTCTGTGCAGATTTCTCTGCATGATGACGTTAGTCAATGGTAGTATAGTTCAGTCACGGATACTTGAGGCACATAGCTTGTCACTTGCTCCTCGAGTGGGAAAGGAGATGAAAACTGATTTGAATTCTCAAATTCCATTGTACAGCAATCTACATCTGCAGAAGGTTCCTATTGCTGTGCGACAATTGAGAGGGAGACTACCATCAAGTCCTAGCAATATCAACCATTCGGAAGCAGCTCCTCCGCCCAAGGTCGATCCTCGCAAACGATTCGATCGTCATGAATGATGTTCTCGGAATCTGTAAGTGTAGAATTAGAAGCAACCTTCGTGTGAGCGTAAACTATTCAGTCGAGCTACAGCACAGAGCAGGAAGTTCCGATACTTGTTCTGAGGAGATTTCCTGTTGAAGTCCTCGAGGTATTCAATTAAATAAAGAACTGAACAACTGTTTGGTTCAAAGCAGAGATTAACTGCGGACGTTGTCTTTTGTAGAGCGGGACGCATTGCGGGATACGATGATCTTGTGAATAGGGACTTCAAATTCCGATATTACAGGAACGGACTCTTGATCTCGGCGAAGGTGAAAACAGATTATGCTCTGTGCCTGCGAGTACCATCAATCTGATTGAAGGAGTATGGGCATTGCCGTTGAAGGTGAAGTCAGCGAAATCAGTGAATGTCTGACGACTTCGCTATTTTGGAGTAAATCCATAAGTCTACAGATGATGGCCACTCGTCAATCGGTCAATGCTTTACACAGAACATGGACGTCATGAGTTTGAACTGACGGTAATCTTCAACTGTAATCAATCATAACTTGTGATAAATATTATCTTATGGAACATTCATGGCTGTCACTTCTTCTATTAGTTGACTTGTTGTGTAGCAGGTTACATGTACCGCAAATAAGTTTTGAGAATTGAACATTTGGGAACATTCGGATTGAATTTTTCTCCACTTTCGTTCAAAGTAAAGGGAAATTTCATTCCCTTTTCAACATCATCACGTACGAGATTCGTAGATATTTCTTTAGTTTACAACCTCATTCTGAGTGTGTCCCGTATGATCTCTCACACTGGCAGCTAGGAAATTTGCGGATAAGCTCAAAAACTGTTACTTAATAGGGGAGGAATTCAGACTTCCGCCATTTGAATCCTGGTTAATGTATTACCTGCTCCATTCAGCTACTCACACGAGCGTTATTACCTGACGAACTGCTTCATGTAGGGAACATGATTCTGCAGCAAGAAACTCGGCATCATATATTCGTTACAGACCCTCTTCTACCCGTCGGAGATATCATTTTCCCTGGCCATTCTGTTCGAATATTTTGGGATCTCACTCTTCCGGACATTTAGATCCTCCCTCATAGCTTCGACAATTCCTCACACAAACTTTGCATAGATCGACAGTGCCAACTGACTGCTTCTGTAAAGTCTGCCATGCAGATGCGCTCTTTCCAACTTAAGTACACTTCGAAATGCAGAGAGAAAAACAGTACGACGAAGCGTTGCGTGCCATGACTGCAGTACATCTTCATATACAGAGTTCCTCCATAAATCCAAACCCAGGCAATAGTCTTCACATGGCAGGAAGATATCTAGTTGCGACATCTACTATCTACTACTCAATCAGGTTCACAAACGCATCATTACTTAGCACCACGATTTACTCACATTCTCTCAAACTCCATAATCCAGATGAAATTTCTAGTTACACAATGCTATATACGTGAAAGTCGTTACGTCTTTATTGAGACATATTGTAGCATACAGTAGGTAATAATCCTCATGATGGAACGGCCGTGGATCCTTTTCTCACAGGGCAGTAATACAAGAGAGGGCCATCAGTTGTGTGCCAATCTGCCAAAACTACTACCCATATTTCTACACGACCAGACATAATTCCTCAAAACTATCGCATATTATTACATACAGAGCCGGGACAATCTACGAGCTGATCTGAAGACTCGCCACAAACCACATCTCTCCAGCGGATACAGGTCATTTCAGGCTTCTGGTTTTCGCAGATGATCCAAAGAACTTGAACTCCCGGTACGCCGTTCGAAGCTAGAATGCAGATATCTCCAAACCAATTCGCAGGTGATACAACAAGATTCAACTCCTAGTAAGCTGGAGGTGGTGGAGAGCTGTACTTGTAAACTGGGGGAGGAGGAGAGCTGTACTTGTATGCGGGTGGGGGAGGAGAGCTGTACTTGTATGCTGGTGGGGGAGGGGATTTGTACTTGTATGCGGGTGGGGGAGGAGAGCTGTACTTGTAGGCTGGTGGTGGAGGGGATTTGTACTTGTATGCTGGGGGCGGTGGGGACTTGTACTTGTATGCAGGAGGGGGAGGCGACTTGTATTTGTATGCTGGGGGAGGTGGTGACTTGTAGTAGTACTTGGGAGGAGGAGGCGACTTGTAGTAGTATGGCTTAGGAGCTGCAATCAACGACGACGAACGTCAGTGAAATTTGAGAGACTTCCTAACAACCACCCTCAGCTTCGAATCCAAGCTTCTATTAAACGAGATGCAAAACGAATGGTCGTAGATGTGTTCTCACCTTGGCAGCTGACAGCCTGCTTCTTGCCGCACTTGCTGGCGACTTGCTGCACCTTCATGAGATCCACCGAAAATTTAAACTTGGACTTCGCAGCTTTGCAGAGACAGTCGGCAGATTCCTTCCTCATGATAATGCAGCACAGAGAGTGGTAACTTGGGTAGTAGCTTTTGTAGTAGGATTTCTTCACGTACGCCCCACATACTGCGCCGAAGTGAGCAGCTGGCCCACACTTCGGGGCTGGGTAAGCAGGCTTCTTGGGCTTTTCGTAAGCTTTTCCAGCAGACACAATGCTAACAAGTGCCATCACCATCAGGCACAAGGCCAGGAAGTGCAACTTCCTGAGACCCATTTCTCCTGCACTCACGAGCAAGCACCAATGTAGCACCTCAACCCGCACGTTGAAGCTCACTCCTGACTACGCTCCCTGTTGCCACAGCTGCTGGCTGTGAAAGTGTCTGTCTCCACCGGCAGATCTGAGCTCATTAAGTACTCCCCAACTGCTGACCGAGTCAAGGTAACTGGCACAATGAGATTGTAAAGCATACTTGCTTGAAAGTTCCACATCGACTTGACAGAAGGGCTTCGGCTAATCCGAAGTAAGAACAAATGCAAGTGTCAGATAGAAACACTTGAGAGAGTAAAATTTGTGAAGAAATTATTTTCTGTATTTTATCTTACTTTATTTCTCGTCCTCTGTCGACATTTTAGCTTGGACTATAGTGCCAGCGGTGTTGCCGGGAACTGGAACATTAGTAGCTTTCCAACTACTCTGTTCCCATGTTGCGCAATAAATCAGTGTCGAAAGACATGTTCTTGCCCTCTACTTTTCTTGCACTGCCTTCCATTTTTTCACCTGGTTCAAGTCAGTGGAGCAGCCTGATACAGATCAGTTCGAGGTGAAGGTTGCGACTTGTGCTCAACGAAATTCTTTTGCAGGCTGGATTCATCTATGATTAGTTTCACCTGCGTATTTAGTGTCTGATCACGGGCTTATGTGCAAATCTTCACTCTTTCGAGTGATAGGGAGAGGAGGGACCAGCGCTATGATGATGATGATGATGCTACGGGTTCCGATTGTGAGTTCTAAATATAATTGCCCACGGGCTTGAAGTCCGTGTGAGTCCCTTCGCCCAGTTCGGTGAGATTTTGCGTTGGTTGGGGACATGCCTTTCCACGAACTGTGGTCAGAAGAAAGGAGGATATCTATCTTTCGTTTGTCCAGTCCTATTCATTGGCTGTGTGGACTCTGACATTCTCTCGGGAGAACTTTCCGTAAAGAAGTTGGTCCCCCTCGTTGTTGTCGAGAGTGCTAACTTCCACATGCTGATGCTTTCCATGTCCCCTCGCTGGAAGTCGGCTGGCCTAGTGGTAGTCAACTGGTGGGAATTTGTATTTTCAAACCACTGGCTCGACTATGTACATGACGTGAAGGCTTTAAGTGGCACTAGAATATGATTCTCGCAGATTGAGTCTATTTTTATGTTTCATTCTTTAGTTTGATATGGAAACTCATGAAACAGAGCTGCTGTTTTCTCTCTTCTTCTTGTCCACTTGAGATAACAAAATTTTCATTTGATCTACCAAATATTCTCCATCTTTTGAAGTGTGATTTTAGTGCATTGTATTTATGTTTACCAAGCACCCAAGGTTAGACGGAGAGTGATATGAGATTTAGATGCGGGGCACCACGACGCTAATCTAAGACCAAATACCGATGATACTTCCAACAACACATTGCAACTGCATAACGTTGTATCCTATGATCTCTGCCACCAAATTCATATTCTACATATATTTCACAATCCAAATTTCTATTTTCAAAAGTATAAGGTTAGTTCTCAAGAAGAATAAAAATATGCAAAAAATGTCATTGGTGTTGGTTATTCAAATAAAAGTTGTGTTCTCTGTAAATTGAAGGAAATGAGTGGATTAAAACTGTAGAATCCGCTTGTATCAAAGATGATAATCAAGCTTCGGAAGAGGGCAAGATCAAGAATGGTAAGGTGTTTTCAAAGCAGCCCTGTTTTTATGGAGCAAAAGGATATGGGAGGTCAAAAAAATTGAAAAACTCGGTTCATAATGTCTCTCTAGCATGTGCGTATGTAGCTTCTACATGATTGATAAAAGCCTAAATGTTGATGAATTTCTGATGGTTAGACGTCCTAAAACCTTTGGTGGTTTGTGACATGAGTCGATAAAGCGTACAATACAGAGATAAGAAATAAAACCCGAAGGAAATAAAGGAGTTAGAGTAAAGAAAAATAGAAAAATAAATATCCAAATTCAAACACAACTAGGAGAAGGGGAAAACAAGACATTCTGCAAGCTGGAAAATAGAGTGCAAATCACCTAAATATAAAAAATGTGAGCGGTAAATCTCAAAACCAATTTTCTATTGCAATACATCCCAAAAAGAAACGAAGAATATTTTGACTTTGCTGAGTATGATGGAAACAAAGGCCAGTTGGACTTACAGCTCGAGCCCCTTCTGTAATTCACATGGAAACGAGGCGCAGTATCGAGGAAACTAGCTCTCCTCGAAACTTGCTTGCTGTGAATCACTGATGTCGACGTGCCTAGTGATAGATGAGTGGTACTAGGCTCTATTCTACTCCCCACGTTGCAAGGAAGATGCTATTCATAGATTTCGAAAGGGTCTCTGAGAATCAGTCTTATTTTGGTGCATAATAAAATCCGAACTGGCAATAGCTTATGTATAGAAATACTGAGGATCGCCACGCCTTCTGACCCAGGACTGCATTGATTGCCAGGAGCAGCATAGTCCAGAAGATGGGGTTGACATTCGATCGTCGATGCGTTGCTAGAACTTACTGCTTTGTCCTTTGTCCTTGCCACAGCTCTCTCCGGATCGACAGGTCGTGGATGTCCCTTGCAAAAGAAGACCTTCGTGGATGTCCATCCATCACTGTCTTCAACTGAGTTATCTCTGCTTCATCTCAGACGACAAATTTGAAAGGCGCAGGCTAAACCAGAGCTTCTTTGAAGAGCCAGAGATGCATTGCGTCGCAATTACAGTATCACCGCTTCTGATCATCCTCCCGATTCTTGCTTCTTCATCAGCAACATGTTCTGAGTCTCCTCAGGATAATGTAAGCAATTAGAGTCTACTGCCAGTGAACAAGTCAACCTGAAACTCGGTACTGGTATGGGACGACGGTCCTGGATGGATGGATGGGACCGTGGCTGCTCGTGCGCCATCTGTGGTTCATAGATCAGAAGTTAGTGTGGCTTCGGGCTCTGCTGGGGCTGAGGTTCAATTGAAATCAGCTTAAATATAGCTCTGCCACGGTTCTGAACTTTCTTCCGATTGACGCTACAGAGGATATTCTACATCTGGTTCAGCTGATACCACTGTCCATTTTCACACATTTGACGAAGTCTCATCAAAGTCACGAATTCCATATTGCATTTTAGGAAGTGTGATCGATAATTGGCAGCCAGGAGGTGCAAGACAACAGTTTTATTGGGCGGAAACTCTTTAAATTGACCAAAATGCAAGGGCTGACCGCCTATTTCGTTACAGTCGAGTACTGATTAGAGCAAATTGCATCTCCATACCTATTGATGTTGACTAAACCCCGATCCGACGAGGCTATTGATGTTGACTAAACCTCGATCCGACGAGGCTTAGCGGGTCCATGCAAATCAAATTCGACCGGGAGAGGAAAGCGTGAACCGTTCTATCTCGCAGTGTGTGATAATACCTCGATTGGAACCTATTACAAGTTACGGACAGAGCGATGCCTCGCATTGTAGAAGCGATTCGACGTTCAAGATTCAACACCTGGCATCAATTGTCAAGTTTTGCCTCGTGCTGTCCAAATTGCTCTGAGCTCGATACACACGCACGCACTTATCGGGGCAGGTGGACTTTCAACCCCGACGTCTTAAACGAGCCTTGGAAGAAAGCTGGCTTTAGATCTGCCCAGAGTTTTGGCATGCCAAGTTCAAGACCTCAGAAAGGATCTCGCACATCCGTGATTCACTCCAGCCGGACGACTTTGTTTGTGACACACTCTACCACCTCCTATGAATCGAAGGACTGGCACTGTCCAGCAGCAGCTGCTGCCTCTCCAACTGGAAACCATCCAAAGTCGACTTCAAGGTGCCAGAGGAGAACATGCAAATAATCCAAGAGATGAGATGGATTTCAGACCAAGACTCCTCTGACTCGGAGGTTTGGATTTGGTCCTGCCACATTTCTCTGGCTTGAGGTTCCTCTACTCTGCTTGGCTCTCTCGTCCGTGTCGATGCACCCTCGAAATCGAGATGAGTGAAGTCCTTTCCAGTTTGTCCCGATGGGACAGACAAATTCTCGTGTGGCAGTCATGCTTCGAAGGGTCAAGAGTGTTTATGATTTTGCAACTCTGAGATAGCACGTTGCCTCGCGTTGACCTCGATCCTCAATGTGGGAATCCAGGGGTCGACATTGGTGCTTCAAGGGAAGGTTCTTAAATCTTCCTCCTCTTCTCTCTTACTTCTGAACAAATACAAACGAAGGAACGTCCAACTTCTGTAAAATTGACGAGGCTCGCATACAATGAGCTGCTCTAATGTCATCATGTCGCACCTCCACCTTGCATCGCACGAGTGTCAGGCTCTTGAAACTCTAATTCACAAGTTTCCAAAAAGCATCAGAAAAAGTGATTGGAAATATGCGCATCAAATTAATTGCTTGTATTCTGGTCTTTTCTGAAATAACTCCATCCCTGGATCTTGGATAAGGCCCTTGCGCTCGAACAACGCAAAGGTCAAAAGCACTTTTTATCGTCTGTAAAGACTTCCTTCGCATTACAAAATGAGCTACAAATTTGGCAAATTAGTATCATGCACTGACATACTTTCTCTCTGGAAGAATAACACAAAATCTTGAGAAATCGATTGACTCGTCATGCACAAACTTCAAGATGGGCTGAGGGCGGTTTAGAATCAACTCTGCTTGTGATGACGTGGAGATATCAACTAACGTTGTTAATCAACGCAAGAGTTAACCAGACATGACGAGTTCTATTTTGTTCAGGTCGTTATGTTATCTAGTTCAGGAAATTTCACATTATTTTCTTTCATAAAAAGAGGAGATCATGTTCTTCTCAATACTTGTGTAAATATGGAAAGATTTTCAGTATACAGCTATGATTTTTGATTTTTATGGTGATATATTACAAACTTAATGGGAAAATTACGGAATATATGAGAAAATACTTTGTTCTTTCAAAGGAGAAAGGTGACCTGAGATTCCGTAGAGAAAGTGGGTCATGGGTACGTTTTCTGGTACGGTACTTTCTGCAGGTTCCCAAAGCTAAGGAGCTTTAAGACCACGTGTAAAATCCGGCTAACGGTCAGCCAGCTGCAGCTGCTGCAACCGATGGGCTAGAAGTCAATGGATCGTGTTGCAGCATCTCGCAACGAACATGATCCAGACGACAACGTGATGCCCAGCATCGACCCTTCTCCGTCACCAGCGCTGGGATCCACTTTCTGTACATGTCAGGGCTTCTCTTCTTCGTGTCACGTGTTGTGTCGGCTGCTCAGGTGCTGCTGAGCAACATGAATTTGCAAGTGGATAGTCTGATACTGTGGGCCTAGCCTTTGGTGTCCCTTTGGTTACTTCCTCTTCATCTTGATTCGGATTTGGGTAGATTTTTTAACACACACAAATAAGTCTAATCTTAATAGGGTATATACGATCAAAAGTGTAGATTAAACTAACTAATGCAGTAGCAACCATCTTTGATATCCTCATTTTAAATTTTTTTGCAATAAATTACAATTATATTCTAGATAGTAGAAAATATATAAATATAAGAAACGATAAAGCAATTTCTTTTCTTTTTTGTGCAACATCAAAGCACTCTCATCATTTTAACGAATTTTTTTCCACCTCCACACGGAACTCGATAGGACTGACAAGAACCTGTAAGTTTTGGAATAGTCAGTTTTATTCTTTGAATAAGAATAGTATTCTGATTCGACTCATACCTATAAAAAGTGAGTGGGCAAATGATACCTCTGGATTTGAACCGGATCAACTCCAAACGCATCGCAAATGAGAGTTGGGATGAGATGAGAGTCTATGCTTGCTTTCATTGGAAGCAACTCAATTGAAGGGTACAGTTGACACTACCATATTTTCTCAGACTCTTTAGTCCCGCAATTCCCTAAGAGGGTTATAGTTTATGTAAAAGAGAAGGTGGAGCCAAAGCCTCTAGAAGAAAGAAAATATGAATAACATTCATGAATTCTTTTCGATGCCTGGAATTCATAACTTCGGATATATTTTACATAGCAAAAAATGTGATTAATATGAAATTTGAGTTTTAAAATATTTAGTTTTAAACTATATATTTTAGTTTAGTAGTTCGTACTTTTATTCATATTTCAAACATCTCTTCATCTAGTGATATGTATATGTTTTCAACGACTTTTCTTTCACATTTTCTGATGAAGAAGGTTACATATGTGATGTAAATCCAGTTGAAATAGCAGGAATATTGCCCAATCCATTTAAAACACTCTCTTCATTTTACGTCTTAGACTTACTCAATGAGCTCTTTAGACAGAGAGTTTTATTTTCCACAACTCATAACCGGTAATGCTTTCGAATACTATTATCTTCATTTCGAATGAGAATAAATATACACACTTTATATTTAAATATCATATTCCATAAAAAAATCCATACAAATATTTATATTTATTCTCATAGTAGTATTTCTTTCTTTCTTTCTTTATATATATGGAATATATTTCGATTTGAATCTGGAAAGGTTGATTATTTTCTTATATGAACTTCAAATGAAGTTATGGCAGCCAGGATATCCCGATATAAGGGTAGACATAATGAATAATTTTTCTCTTCTAACCTTCCATTTTATGTTTTTGTGAAATAATCCACAAAATATAACCATATGTGGGAATAATGGCTACGGCTTTTTTTTAATGCTTGTGTAACATCCAGATAAAGCATTAGCTAGAGTTATTTGTAGTATATCAATAGATTGTCAAGATACTTATTTGTTTGTAAATCATTTTAGCCAGATAATTCCGATGCACGTGTAGTATGATAATTTTTCCATTTCGATGGCATGGAGCCTTAGCACAGTGTAGCACCTGTTCATCACTTGAAAGCTCGAAGAGTTATTCCCTTACCTTTTGCTATATCTCACTTGTTCACTCTTTGAGCTTTAGTTTTGTTCTTGAAGTCTGATTGATAGAAAGCAATGCGAGACGACTGTAGACTATTGGAAGAAAGAAGATAGGACTGTGATAGAGAGTGCAATGGAGTCAGCTCTTCAGGATGCCAGTTACCAAAACAACCTCGTAGATTTGGGTCACATTTCAATGATAGATTTAAAACGAACTGTCCTTGCTTGGGATGAGGCTGGGTACGAGGATTTCTTCCTTTCTCGTCTGAGGAATATTTAGACATGCAGACTTGTACCATGGCAGACACTAACTCTGTGCATAGTCATTCGGAAGAAGCAACAAGGTCGTCAGCCACGAGAGTCTTCGTCGTCTGCGTGTGCATAGTTGTACTCGTACTTATAAAATTGTAAGTTTCTGAGAACGTCTCACATCATTTCTTAGGGACCACTTGCACGTCCAAATTCAACTCCTGCTCCAGATTCGGCTGCAGGCCAGAGGCTTTCTTCAAGGAAATAAGAGATGAAGGGCTCCGCATGAAAAAGCCCGAGCAACCCCTAGGCTGTCTTTTACACGATATCTAGAAAATTCGGCAGACCAGAACAGGTCTGATTCGTTCATATCACATTCAGGGCAACGATGGTAAAGTACTGAATTGCTCTACACACGAGCAGGTGACAGACATTGCAGCTGCAGCAGAAAGATAAAGAACTGCACGACAGAACATCCATGCTGGGATTCAGTGTCACGTAGGGCTGCTTGTTACATACCTTCTGGTCAAGGAACTGCTGTCTCAGATAATTAGAAAAGAACAGAGATAGCAAGAAGGAGGAAGGAAGACAAGTACGTGAGATGAGACACAGGACTCTCAGGAAATTCTTGGAACTTGTAGTCCTTTCTGTAATTGATGCTGTGGAATATGTGGCAGCGCCATCGGAAGGTTGCAAAGGGTAAGGCATTTGCATTTGATCGTGTTGAGGAATTTACAGTGTCATGACTCTCTTGCTATGAAATATATCAGCTGCATCGATGCAGAAGACATATTGCTGGGAAGGTCTGCTGGACTGAGATACCATTAACTAGGAATAAAGGTTTGAAGATGATTGGATCTAGGGTGTGATACCCCTTCTTATCGACCTCGTGGTCCGAATTCAAGCAGTTATGTGAACTGCCCAAAGCAGAGTAAAGTATATGCACCCATCCTCGTTAGGAGAGAAGCCCAATTCTCGTTGCAGTAGGTTGCAGTAGGTATTCTAGGTGAGTGTAGACAACTCCAAGACTGTCAGGAAACCATTTCTTTCACACTTGGCCCGGTCCAGTCAGGGGCTCAGGATTGGGCTGCACCTCGAGCTAAGTAAAAATCTGGTCGTAAGAGATGCGGCGGAGTGCAGGATCGGCGTATTTCATGCTCTTTACATTCTAACGAAGAAGAGCGAGCACCTTCTGCACTTCATAGGTTGACACGAACACAAATCTGCTCCATGTTCCAATCTCGCATTGCGGTCGATGTGGTCTGAGATTCTCATGGATTCATTATTCTCCAAATCTACAATTACACTTAACGGACAATCACTAGTTTGGCCGCCTCATTAAAACCACGGCTGCGTTTCGGCCATTAATTGGCACAGGAGGGATGTCTACACAGCTGACAGGATACAGTCTGAGTAAACATCAGCTACATTCTCCAGGCTCATGCTTCCGGTTATTATAGCCATGTGATCGGGTAGTATTCACAATGAATAGAACATCCGACGCCAAGTAGCGCGGTTGACTACACACTATATCTGTAAACATTCAGACCAGCGTTGTTGATATTATCGTCCAATAATGTTCTGTTAGCTAAGGCTCTGAACTGACTCCTGAAATTGCCTCGTGCTGCGTATTGCAGTTGCAGTCATTGATCAACAGTAGGGAATGATACAAATTTCCGAAAGACAGTTCAACTTATTCGGAGAAAGGGACGTGATACGTTCCAGCTAGCTAAGACCTGAACTGACAAACACCGCAAACCTGCGACCTTCACTACTGACGCACATTCCTCTACACTCCAGAGAGCAGTAAACAAATTCGTGTCTCCGCTAATGAAATCGAACCTTTATTGAGTTTGACAGTCCGCGATACGGAATGACATTTGATCACTCTCGCACGAGGAATACCGGAGGCAACGATCTGTTGAACCTCCATCTAAGATTGAAGTCTTACACAAAAAAATCGGTGAATCTAATATGGCATACATTTGTAAGCCATCGTTATAATAATGAATAAATGCGACGTAACTAATCCGAAAAGACATCTCTACGGACTGAAGATTCATACAATAGTCCCGATCATCATCCGGGGATTAGAGCTCCTTTCCGACTATTTCAAAGCGCAGCCGGTTTCTGAAACCCGAACTCCTCCTAGTACCCTTCCGATGGAGGAGAGGTATTCTCGAACGCGGGCGGTGGAGGAGAACTGTATACGTATGCAGGCGGTGGCGGGGAGCTGTATACGTATGCTGGAGGTGGAGGTGAGTTGTATACGTATGCTGGAGGTGGAGGTGAGTTGTATACGTATGGGGGTGGAGGAGGGGAGCTGTACTTGTAAGCCGGTGGTGGGGGAGAACTGTATTTGTACGCCGGTGGTGGTGGAGAACTATACTTGTACGCCGGTGGTGGGGGAGAACTGTACTTGTACGCCGGTGGTGGGGGAGAACTGTACTTGTACGCCGGTGGTGGTGGAGAACTGTACTTGTACGCCGGTGGTGGGGGAGAACTGTATTTGTATGCTGGTGGTGGTGGAGACTTGTACTTGTATGCTGGTGGTGGAGGAGAACTGTACTTGTACGCTGGAGATGGGGGAGACTTGTACTTATACGCTGGTGGGGGAGGAGACTTATACTTGTACGCTGGTGGGGGTGGGGACTTGTAGTAGTATGCAGGTGGTGGTGGGGACTTGTACATGTACTTGGGAGGAGGAGGCGACTTGTAGTAGTACTTGGGAGGAGGCGGAGATTTGTAGTAATACGGTTTACGAGCTGCAGTCGTCAAAGCACATTTGTCAGATCAGAAAGGCCTCGCCAACCCAGATTTTGATGCTAGATGCGCAAATGATTCAGATAAACGAATTCATCGTCACAAATGTTAATCGATAGAGTGACGAGTGAGTGAGCCCACCTTGGCACTTGACCGCCTGCTTCTTGCCACACTTTCTGGCGACTTGCTGCACCTTTTTCAGATCGACGGAGAACTTGAACTTCGATTTGGCAGCGTTGCACAGGCAGGTGGTGGATTCCTTGCGCATGAGTGCGCAGCAGAGCGAGTGGTACTTCGGGTACGGTGCCCAGCTGCCGTAGTAGTAAGTCTTCTTCACGAATAGGCCACACGCTGCGCCGAAGTGAGCTGCTGGCTGGCATTTCTTGGCCCGGTACACAGGTTTCTTGGGCTGTTGATAAGCGTACCCAGACACGACGCTGACGAGTGCCATCGCCGTCAGGCACAAGGCCAGGAAGTGCACCTTCCTGGATCCCATGCTTGCCACTCCCACGATCGAAGCCCAATGCAGCCCCTCAACTTCCACAGTCCAGTCTTCGTCTTCGTCTATGTCCTCGTCCTCGATCGGTGGATGTTTCTGCAATACTTGAGTTGCTTCCCCTCGAGTGCCGAGCCCCATAAGTACTCAACAGCGGCTCGGCAACTCGGGGGAGCTCGAAGCATGCTAGTAGTTCCTCTCGTGCAAGCTCCTGAGGGCGTCGCTAATCCTGAGTAAAGGACAAGTTCAATTGTCAGCAAGCATCGTATCAGCCAGTGGACTTTGTGCAATGTCAACCCATTAGCTTGGACTGTAGTGTCTGCCACATAATCAGAATTCAGGTCTGCTCTCTCGAGCTCCTAAAATGACCCAGTTCAAACCGTGGGATAACCTCAGACTCGACCAGTTTTCCGGATTGTGTTCAGGAGACTTGGCACTGAGAATTCTAAGATTGGGTTCACCTTCTAAATCAGCTTCTGGGCACGAGGCTATGGACGATCGCTGCAGCGTCTGCTGCGGGAAACGTACTCGCCGCAGAAGACTGCAGAGGAGTCGTATATCGACAAATGATCTAATTTGAGCTGTGTTTATATACAACGATTAGTCATGATTGCTCATGGACTGTGAGTCCATTTAAGTCACCAGACTCTGAGTTAGGTGAGTTCTACATTGGCCCGGGCCACGGCTTGCCCCGATTTGTTCGACGCGACAGTTGATGTCCTCCGTCTTTCTCTGGATCCGGACAATGTGCCATCTGACATCAGCACTGGCCATCGTTCTCCTCTACGCTTGCGATCAGAAATTTGCGGCCCTTTCTCGTCCTTGTGCTGACCCTTTGCATGTGCACTCTGCAACGAACCTCTGTGACAGTACTCGAATCATGCTGTACCGGTTTCTTCACATTCTGTAAGTAGAATTTCGGTCGTTGTGATGGTGAAGAAGCTCCCTATGGTCGATGTGAGCATTGATTGCTCGCGAACGACCGAGACCTCAAGCCACATTCTCCTTCCCGACTGATTTGCCATTGGCCTATGCCCAAACACTTGAATATCCTTTACTGTAGAGCGTCATGCATTACAACAATCAAATATATCTTTGCACATCCGTGTATTGTATTGTTGAATGAAAAATCATAAACTTTGCAAGATTCTATTAAAAAAATTCTTGTGGTCATAAGTGTTTTGTAAGAAATGAAAATTCAATGATACTCATGGATATTTTAAAAAGTAATTGTGTTTTTATTTCATGGTAGGGTGTGTAAGAACAATATGAGTAATAAATAAAAATTGAAATAAAATCAAAAGTAATTTTTGTTAAAATTAATTTTGGTTTAGGAGTAAATTCAGGTTCTAACTATTTATAGCTATGTGTGTCGCTGATTTTGGATATAAAAAAGATCATTGAAGACAAAGCTTCGATGAGTAGCTGAAGTATTGTGTATTCACTTGTCAGTAAATCTGTTCGTATGTTTCAATCACAGACGTAGCCCTTGAGGTTGAACCACGTTATATGAGTGTACCGTGTGATCACTACTTGGTTTTAAGTTTTATGTTAAGAAATGGTATCAGAGCTTTGTTTCGATTTGGAATGCGTGTTGTAAGGTTGTGTCACTAGAGTCAAGATAGATTGACGGATTTTTTGTCTCAAACAGTTTTCTGTCAACGACGGTTTTTCTATTAGGCAAGTTCAGGGTTTGTAGTTAAGTTGAAGATTTAAGTTTTTTCTGAAAGATTTTTGTTAGCGATGGTTTTCTGACAAAAGTGACAAAGTTTGTAACATAAATCACTGTTTTTGGCAGCTATTTTGTTTCAAACGATTGTGCCTTTATTCTCAGTTCATGACAGAAGTTTGACAGTTTTGCTTACAAACTGATAGTTTCTTCAGTTTTTCTTTCACTTCGTGGCAAATCGAGCTGTTTTGTCGAGCTGCAGCACTGTTCTTTGAAGTTCTGCAGAAGTTCAAATTTTGGAAGTAGTTCGAGGTTCGGAGTTCGGGATTGTAGAAGTTCGGGAGATTTTTGAGTTCGAGAAGATCGAGGTTCGAAGGTCCGGATTGCACAAGTTGGGAGAAGTTCGAGATCGAGAGGTTCGAAGTTCGAAGTTTGAAAACCGGATTCGAGTAGATCAAGGTTCAAAATACAGGACCACAAAGTTCAGGAGAAGTTCGAGGTCAAGAAGTTCGAGAGATCGAGGTTCGAAGGTACGCACTGCAGAAGTTCGACGCTGTTCTCTTTCGAAGCGCGTTCACAGACCCTCTCGGGAGGGAGAAGCACCGCGCGATTAAGGATCCCTTATGAAGGCGACGAGCAGCCGCCACCCCTATAATTAGGGTTTCATCAGATAGTGTAGCGAGGAGCGGCCACCACCTCCGCGCAGCGTCTCACTTCGCGGGTGAAGCCCACCGCCGCAGGCAACTCCCTACGCGGTCGCAGCCAGGCCGAGCGGCGCGGGCAACGCCCTGCGCAGTCACATCCAGGCCGAGCGGCGCCGGCAACTCCCTACTCGTATCGCGGCCCACTTCGCGGGTAGGAGCCAAGCGGCGCAGCGAGAAGCGACCGCCACCTCCGCGCAGCGGCTCATTTCGCGGGTAGGAGCCCAGCGCCATGGGCAATGTCCTGCGCGGTCGCAGCCAGGCCGAGCGGCGCGGGCAACTCCTTGCGCAAGGACACGTTACAGGAGGGACTTGAACCCACGACCTCTAGCTTGTGAGCGCGAAGCTCTAACCAACAAAGCTACTGCTATGGACATACTTAAGAGACTTTCTAACCTGTAAGAGTCGCGAGGCAGAAGACTGTGTAGAGTCTCTAACGTAGTTGTAGTTGGACGTGGTCAACATCCAGTTGAACGTGGTAGACGGCCGCACGGTTGGGGTTCTGCACATTCGTAGTTGGACGTGGTCAGGATGAGTACAACGTGGTTTGAGCGTGGTCACGGGCGACGGTGGTCCACGCGACGACAGTCGCGGGTGACGGATCTTTTCAGTCGCGGGTGACAGACGTAAAGTGCATCTTGACCATTTTGAGCAGCTGAAAATGCACCCGTATGACGAAATTGACGTGGCAACAGACGAGATCTCTAGTTTTCGTCGAACTAAGATGGCCTTGAAACAAGTTACAGGGTACAACATTCTTCCTCTTGATGGCCGATCCAATTACTTGCTTTGGGAAAAGCAGGTGAAAGGCAAGTTGAGATCAATGGGTCTCGCAAATGTGCTTAAAGACAAACCAATGCACATTATCGACATTGATTGGAAGGATTCACAAGAGCAAGCAGTCTACATTGTGATGGATTATCTAGATACTTTGGTTATGAAGCAAGTTGAGGAGTATCATGAGGTTACATAGCTTTTTGATGCCCTATAGAGACAGTTTCATCAGAAGGAAATCTTCCATGTGATGAACACCTACATGAGGCTATTGAATTTCAGGATGAGGTTGGGATTGAGAATTCAGGATCACATTCACGCCTACGGAGATTTGTTGGTAGATCTTCAAAATATGGGAAAGGAGCTTTCTGACATTAAAAAAAGCTATGCATCTACTTCACTCATTGCCTCCCTCCTACCAGACACTATCAAAGATTCTACTTCATCGTGATAACAAGGCTGTAACTTACAATGAGGTTGTAAGTGCTCTCCTGGTAGACGCGGTGGAACAGGAGATGTTGTCATTCTCTCGCCCATTCACTTCAAGTACTGCACTTACTGTGATCCGGAGTCAATCGCAACCATCGGATCAGAACAATCTACAGCATACAGGGTTCAAGCGGCAGAGATCCAGATCCCCTGAGCGCAGGAGAGTTCAGTTTCAGGTTCCATCCCTAAACAAGACGAACTTGAAGAACTTGGTGTGTTGGAGATGTGGTAAGAATGGCCATATCAAGAAGTACTGTTAGATGCCAATAAGAGATGCGAATCTTCCTCAAGTGGAGAATATTGCGGAGCATCTTCACTCCGAAGAGGAAGACATGTTTACCGACGGTCTATGATGTCAGAGGTATACCCTTTGTAGTTCACCAACAGTTGTTGGTGATGTATGGATTTTGGATAGTGCTTGTTCTTATCACATTTGCTACATGAGAGAGTTCTTCTATATTTTCTCAGGATCAAAGGGGTCTGTTCTTAAGGGAAATGACTAACCTTGTAAGATTGAGGGTGTTGGATCTGTAAAAATCCGCATGTTTGATGGTGTCAACCGAACACTTACACACGTTAGGTTTATATCTAATATGAGAAAGAACTTGATCTCTCTTGTAGTGTTAGACTCACACGGCTTGGAGTGGAGCTCTAGGCATGGAGTGTTAGATGTCAAATCTAGTGATAAGAAGGTTATACTTAAGGGACATAAGCACAATAATCTGCAGTTATTAGAGGGCACCACAATTTGTGGAGAAGTCAACTTTACCAGATCTCGAAGAGAGATGTCTCATTTATGGCATTCTAGACTAGCCCATATGAGTGATAGGTACTTGTCTCTTCTTGATGACAAAAAAGTGTTACCGGGTTTGGGTACACTTGACTTTGCATTTTGTGAACACTGCATCATGGGAAAACAACATAGGCGAGCTTTTAGTGTTGGAACTCATAATTCCAAGGAGATACTAGAGTATGTACATAGTGACGTGTGGGGTTCATCTCCTACTGCCTCACTCTCAGGAAAGCTCTACTATGTATCTTTTATATATGATTACTCTAGGTATGTGTGGGTATATTTTTTTACCCACAAGTTTGAGGTCTTTTCAACCTTCAAAACTTGGCGCATTCAAGTTGAGAATCAGACTAGCAATAGAGTAAAATATTTATGATCAGATAATGGCGACGAATATACTTCTAAGGAGTTTCAGAGGTATTGTACAGAGGAGGGGATTACTCATCACTTCGCGACAGTTTACACTCCCCAACAAAATGCTATTTCTAAGAGACTCAACAGAATAGTGTTGGAGAAGGTGCGGAGTATGCTAAGTGAATCTGGTTTACTAGGAGAGTTTTGGGCCGAAGTCGTCAACATCGCAGTTTATCTGCTAAACCTCTCTCCTTCTAGTGCAATCCAATTTTCCACACCGTTTGAACTCAGGCATAAACGGATGGCGGATTACAACCGCTTGAAGGTTTTTGGCTGTACTGTTCATCCCTTACACCAAAGGAGCACAGAATTAAATAAGACCCTAGGTTCAAGAAATATCATTTTCTTGGATATGCTAGTGGAGTGAAAGATTACATGCTATAGGATCCACTAGTACGTAAGGTGATTGTCAGTCGAGATGTTTCTTTCAATGAGCTTGGCTTATTGAAAGAGTTGGAGAATTCTAAGACTCCTCATACTTATAAGGAAAACTCTCCAGTCACGGATATCGCTGTGGGAGAGTTTCATCATTATATCACTAATGATCTGTCACAAGAAGAAGCACCGGTTCATCAAGAACAAGAGCAACATGAGCGAATTATCATTGATGAGCCTATTGCAATAGTTTCAGACAATATAGATCAACCAGAAACGTCTACTAGGAGACCGCATCGTGTTAGTAGGGCTCCTGAAAGATTTGGTGTGTGAGCAAATTCATCCATTCTAGAAGATTGTGACTTTCACATCGAAGATAGGGATGAAATAGCGTTGATTTTGGAAGAAGGTGAAACTTTTTCATTCAGGAAAGCTCAAGCTTTGATCAACAAGCTAGAGTGGATTGCTACTATGGAGCGGAAGATGGTATCCTTGATTGACAATAAGACTTGGGAGTTGGTTGAGCCTCCTATCGATCAAATGTTGATTAACTCCAAGTGGGTGTACAAGCTGAAAGACAATCCAGGACGAGACGAGGCAAGAATCTTCAAAGCCAGGTTGGTGGCTAGAGGTTTTATCAAAGAGAAGGGCGTGGACTACAACGAAGTTTTCTCACTAGTAGCTAAGTATGCTACAATTCGTCTGGTATGTGCACTAGTTGTGATATTTGATCTTCTTATGGATCAGATGGATGTGGTTACAACTTTTCTCTATGGATATTTAGAGGAGGAGATCTATATGAGACAACCTGTTGATTTTGAGGTCAAAGGCAAAGAGAGGTTGGTTTGTAGATTATTGAAATCATTGTATGGATTGAAGCAAGCTACTAGGTAGTGGAACACGCGATTTGATTAGTTCATGAAGGCACAAGGATTTTTACGGAGCGTGTATGATCCTTGTGTCTACATGAAGAAGTTAAATGATGAGACCTTCAATCTTATCATTTTAGTACTCTACGTTGATGATATGCTCATATTGGCAAAAAACCAATTCGATGTTGACGAATGCAAGAGTAAGTTGAAGTCTGCATTTAAGATGAAGGATATTGGGGAGTCGAAGAGAATATTAGGCATGAAGATACATAGAGATCATGAGTAGAAGAGACTATGATTGAGTCAGGGCAAGTATGTTCATCATATACTTGACAGGTTCAACATGATGGATTTCAAATGAGTATGGACTCTTTTGGCAGCACATTTCAAACTCTCTACAGCTCAATGTCCTACCGATGCGGTGAAGAAAGGAAATATGTTATGTGTTTCCTATGAACAAGTTGTAGGCAACTTCATGTATTTGATGGTGTGCACTAGGCCGGACATTGCTTTTGTGATGGGTAAGGTGAGCAGGTACATGTCAAATCCAGGGAAAGTTCACTTGGAAGCAATGAAATGGATTTTGAGATATTTGAAGAGTACTTTGGATTATGGCTTATTGTTTGATGGTCTTTTAGACAATGCCAAATCGTTATTTTTTTACGTTGATGATGACTACGGACATGATCTAGATAAAAGGAGATCTACAACTGGGTATGTGTTTACACTTGGCGGTGGAAGCATTAGTTGGAGGTCTACCTTGTAGAAATGCGTAGCCCAATCAACAATGGAAGCAGAATATGTGGCAGCAGCAGAAGCGGCAAAGTAAACTATTTGGTTGGATAGGCTTATCATGGAAATGGGATTGAAGCAAGGCGTGGTTAATCTTCATTGTGATAGCCAGAGCGCTTTACATTTGGCCGTGAACCAGGTCATGGATAGCAGAGTGAAGCACATTGACATCATGTATCATTTGATCAGACAAGCAGTGTCTGATAAAACAATTGAGCTAGTCAAGATCGACGGTAAACTCAATCTAGTTGATGCTTTGACCAAAGTTATTCCATTGGAAAGTTTCACGCAACACTGTGCTACCATGCAAGTTGTGCATGGAGAGCACATGTAAAATTTACTAGCATAGTAACTCTATTTACCTCTTTATGTTATTACTTTATCATGTTATGGCTACAATCTAATTCTAGTTAACTCTCGTGTAAAGAGTGGCCTTGTGTTAGGTTTTCTGTCTAGAACTTCCTGTTGAGTAATAATATAGGTTTCAGAGATTACTGTCTTCTTAACACAAGTTAAGGGGGAGATTGTTGAGGTTAACTTCGGTTAAGGAGTAACCTCAAGTTCTAGCTATTTATAGCTATATGTGTCGCTGGCTTTGGGTATAAATATACCCCCAAAGCCAAGTCTTCGATAAGGAGCTGAAGTATTGTGTATTCACTTGTCAGTAAATCTGTTCGTGTGTTTCAGCCGTGGACGTAGCCCTTGAGGATGAATCACGTTATATGAGTGTATCGTGTGATTCGTACTTGGTTTTAGGTTTTACGTTAAGAATTTTGTTGTTTTCGAATATTCATAATGAATATCAATAAGTTAAAATTAACACTTATCAATAACACACATATCAATAACATTTGAACTGAAGTTGGAACTATTTGTATCGATATAACTCATTGCATGAACTTGATTTGTTACATGTAACATGAACTTAGATTGTCTATGGTCAATTTCTTACTAAAAGAAAATTTCTCATTGTAAATCTTTGTTTGTAATTTATTAATTAAAAAAACCAAGATTCAACAACAACAAAGTTTGATGCTCTGACGTTGTCATTAGATGAACCCCATTGGTAAAATGTTCTACAATTTATATATATCTTCTTATGAAAAAATATATTATTTTGGTGTATCCCAATTGGGAAAAACATCTATTATGATTAAAAAGAAAATGTATTTTAAAAAAATATCAGGAAAATGTCTGAGTTGAAATAAAATTTTAAAATTGAATGCCCAGTTTTTGAAGATTCATGAATTAAATAATAGCTATAAATTAATATTGTGAGATCTTAGATAATGAGTATTTGATCGTATCATCTTACTCTCCGTATTTATAAGGAATAAGATAATTTTACATAATAAGGAAATAAATAATCTTGAGTTGATTATGGATGGAATTTTGAATAGGGAACCTTCATTAATCCACAAAGAATCTAATGCATGGTTGTGTGTAGCTTTTCTTTAATTTTTATGAGCATATTGTGCATACGATAGAAGAAATAAATTTATGATATCTTTAGTCTCGTACTTTATGCATTCACTTTCCTAGAATTAAAGAAAGAGCTCGAGAGAGCAGACCTGAATCCTGATTATGTGGTAGACACTACAGTCCAAGCTAATGGGTTGACATCGCACAAAGTCCACTGGCTGACACGATGCTTGCTGACAATTGAACTTGTCCTTTACTCAGGATTAGCGACGCCCTCAGGAGCTTGCACGAGAGGAACTAGTAGCATGCTTCGAGCTACCTCGAGTTGCCAAGCTGCGGTTGAGTACTTATGGGGCTCGGCACTCGAGAGAAAGCAACTCAAGTATTGCAGAAACATCCACCGATCGAGGACGAGGACATAGACGAAGACTGGACTGTGGAAGTTGAGGGGCTGCATTGGGCTTCGATCGTGAGAGTGGCAAGCATGGGATCCAGGAAGGTGCACTTCCTGGCCTTGTGCCTGACGGCGATGGCGCTCGTCAGCGTCGTGTCTGGGTACGCTTATCAACAGCCCAAGAAACCTGTGTACCGGGCCAAGAAATGCCAGCCAGCAGGTCACTTCGGCGCAGCGTGTGGCCTGTTCGTGAAGAAGACTTACTACTACGGCAGCTGGGCACCGTACCCGAAGTACCACTCGCTCTGCTGCGCACTCATGCGCAAGGAATCCACCACCTGCCTGTGCAACGCTGCCAAATCGAAGTTCAAGTTCTCCGTCGATCTGAAAAAGGTGCAGCAAGTCGCCAGAAAGTGTGGCAAGAAGCAGGCGGTCAAGTGCCAAGGTGGGCTCACTCACTCGTCACTCTATCGATTAACATTTGTGACGATGAATTCGTTTATCTGAATCATTTGCGCATCTAGCATCAAAATCTGGGTTGGCGAGGCCTTTCTGATCTGACAAATGTGCTTTGACGACTGCAGCTCGTAAACCGTATTACTACAAATCTCCGCCTCCTCCCAAGTACTACTACAAGTCGCCTCCTCCTCCCAAGTACATGTACAAGTCCCCACCCCCACCAGCGTACAAGTATAAGTCTCCTCCCCCACCAGCGTACAAGTACAGTTCTCCTCCACCTCCAGCGTACAAGTACAGTTCTCCTCCACCACCGGCGTACAAGTACAGTTCTCCTCCACCACCGGCGTACAAGTACAGTTCTCCCCCACCACCGGCGTACAAGTACAGTTCTCCACCACCACCGGCGTACAAATACAGTTCTCCCCCACCACCGGCGTACAAGTACAGTTCTCCCCCACCACCGGCTTACAAGTACAGCTCCCCTCCTCCACCCCCATACGTATACAACTCCCCTCCACCGCCTCCTTACGTATACAACTCACCTCCACCTCCAGCATACGTATACAGCTCCCCTCCACCGCCCGCGTACGAGAATACCTCTCCTCCTTCGGAAGGGTACTAGGAGGAGTTCCGGTTTCAGAAACCGGCTGCGCTTTGAAACAGTCGGAACCGAGCTCTCTTGCCCGGATGATGATGGGGACTATTATATGAATCTTCAGTTCGTAGACATGTCCTTTCGAATTAGTTACGTCGCATTGATTCATTATTTCAACGATTTTAGATATATTAGATTAGAATCCATATTAGATTCACCGATATTTTTTTAAATGAATTTTATTTTTAATCATAATAATTGTATTTCACAATTGGGATCCATCAGAAATATTTTTTATACATGTGATGACATATATAAATTGTAGAACATTTTACCAATGGGGTTCATCTAATGATAACATCAGAGCATCAAACTTTGTTGTTGTTGAATCTTGATTTTTTAATTATTAAATTATATTAAAACAAAGATTTACAATGAGAAATTCTCTTTTAGTAAAAAAATGACCATACATGCAACAAATCAAGTTCATGCAATGAAGTATATCGATAAAAAATAGTTCCAACTTCAGTTCAAGTACTATAATTTTAACTTACTGATATTAATTATGAATATTTGAAAAAAAACGAAATTAATTTTTGATTTTACTTCAGTCTATAGTTACTCCTCATATTGTTTCTAACCACCCAACAATGAAATAGAAACACAGTTAATTTTTTAAAATTTTCATGAACGAGTATGAAATCTTTGAGTTTTCATTTCTTACGGTAAAAATCTACAGAACACTTATGAACACAAGGATTTTTTTAATAGAATCTTGCAAAGTTTATGCTTTTTCATACAACAATTCAATGCACAGATGTGCAAAGATATATTTGATTGTTGTAATGCATGAAACTCTACAGTAAAGGATATTTGAGTGGTTTGATTTGGGCATAGGCCAATGGCATATCAGTCGGGAAGGAGAATGTGGCTTGAGGTCTCGCTCGTCCACAACATGGTTCTCGCTGGCGGTGTGCGGCAACACAAGCTCACATCGACCATAGGGAGCTTCTTCAGCATCACGACAACCGAAATTCTACTCACAGAATGTGGAGAAACCATGTACAGCATGATTCGAGTACTGTCACAGAGCTTCCTTGCAGAGTGCACATGCAAAGGGTCAGCACTAGGACGAGAAAAGGGCCACAAATTTCTGAGCGCAAGCGTAGAGGAGAACGATGTCCAGTGCCGATGTCAGACGGCACATTGTTCGGATCCAGAGAAAGACGGAGGACATCAACTGTCGCGTCGAACAAATCGGGGCCAATGTAGAACTCACCTAACTCAGAGTCTGGTGACTTAAATGGACTCACAGTCCATGGGCAATCATGACTAATCGTTGTATATAAACACAGCTCAAATTTAGATCATTTGTCGATATAGGACTCTTCTTCAATTTTTTGCGGCGAGTACGTTTCCCGCAGTAGACGCTGCAGCGATCGTCCATAGCCTCGTGCTCAGAAGCTGATTTATAAGGTCAACCCAATCTTAGAATTCTTTATGCATACACTTGATAGCTTGAATAACTTGAAAATTTTTTCCACATCGCACCAAAACATTCCACCGATAAATTGCACAGGATCGTAACGTATTATGCATTTAATCTGCATGAAAGTTTTGTAACCAACATACATGTAATAAGGTATAATCTTCAATAATCGTAGATAAATTTTTGTTAAAAAAAAAAAAAAAACTTTATGTACTAACACGACGAAAGATTCATTGTTATATTCCTCGCGGGATTAATCAATTTTCAAATCATGTACAGACTTATAAATCATTGCGTATCTATCACAATAGAGTGGATCCAATCATAGTCACACTGGCCCAAGGTCATTACGATCTGAACTATCCGAGAATGTATTTAGAAGTTATGAGAACGACTAGTGCTCAACTGACAAGACTCGATAAACCAGTAACAAAGATAACAACGCCACGTGCGACAGTGGTTCATAACCATCTTTTCTAACTACGATTTTTTCAACTGTCCGCGGAATATTATGAGTATAAATTATTATCTGACTTTTCCATCCTCTATTTCAAATGTTCCATCTATCTTCCATCTAAGGTAGACGGCATTTTACTGGTTGACTAAATGCATAAGAGTTTAAATGGAATGATCAATACATACATTTTTACCAACGTAATATATTATTGGGGTATAATGACTGTAGATTTTAACAGTGAATACTTGCTTTACTATATTCATTTTTCCCTATAAGGCTGTTATTTATGTTCAGTTTAAGCAAGGTGAC
Organism: Marchantia polymorpha subsp. ruderalis; assembly: GCA_037833965.1. Lineage (NCBI taxonomy): Eukaryota > Viridiplantae > Streptophyta > Marchantiopsida > Marchantiales > Marchantiaceae > Marchantia > Marchantia polymorpha. The sequence goes on from AP031357.1 coordinate 6,661,822, forward strand.
CAGTGTTAGAAATTTCTATATTGTCAATTAGTTTTACATAATCTCCCGCTTCGTTCATCTGTTCATCTATAGAATATATCAGAAATTCTAGCGAAACTTGTTACATTTTTCAATGTCTGATCAACATTGTCATTCTGGTTAATATTAGATAATGGAAACTTTATTCCACAGAGAGAACTTTGAATGCATTGAAGTTGAATGATCATAGGTTTCAATAGACTGTACAATCTTCAAACATCTCATAGAACAGCAGACCTGCCATCATTTTTTCACTGCGCGGCTGTAACAAGAATGTTGCAATCTCATCATTTTCCATTCCGCCATGGGCCACATACCGTCCCCATGAAAGCACGATACATCCATCACACCACAGTCATGTACATCGAAGCCCAAAGGGATATCTGTGGAAAAATGTTGCATACTCATTTTATGTAGAAATGACAAGTCTGAAAACTGCAATTCTCACTACGAGCAGGATCAAGCCACTCCGTGAGTGAATCCTCTCTTTCCGAATGACTGAGCGTCACTGTCAGTCACAACCTCGGATTCACCTACGTTTCAAAACGAGAAAACTCGTGTCGATGCTTGGCAGCATGATGAGAAGTCTGTGCAATGACTGTGATGTCAGTTGCAGGTGACAGTCGAACTCTCTGATCGCTCGTCTTCGTTGTTGCTACTTCCTCTTTCCAGCTGCATGTCTAGTAACCAGCGGGTTGCTCGATGGAGGAGGGAGCAACCGCCGGAGATTTGGCAGGAGGAGGTGGAGAGGCGTACACGTACACAGGTGGTGGAGGAGACTCGTACTAATACGGGGGAGGAGGAGGAGACTCGTACTTGTAAGGAGGTGGTGGAGGAGACTCATATTTATACGGAGGAGGAGGAGGAGACTCGTACTTGTAAGGAGGTGGTGGAGGAGACTCGTACTTATAGGGAGGAGGAGGAGGAGACGAGTACTTGTAAGGAGGTGGTGGAGGAGACTCATATTTATACGGGGGAGGGGGAGGAGACGCATACTTGTAAGGAGGGGGTGGTGGTGATTCGTATTTGTACACTGGAGGTGGGGGAGAAGAATACTTGTACGCGGGAGGTGGTGGTGATTCGTATTTGTACACTGGAGGTGGGGGAGAAGAATACTTGTAGGCGGGAGGAGGTGGTGATTCGTATTTGTACACTGGAGGTGGGGGAGAAGAATACTTGTACGCGGGAGGTGGTGGTGATTCGTATTTGTACACTGGAGGGGGTGGAGAAGAATACTTATACGCGGGTGGTGACTTGTACTTGTATGCCGGAGGTGGTGGTGATGCGTATTTGTACACTGGAGGAGGTGGGGAAGAGTACTTGTACGCCGGAGGTGGTGGGGACATGTACTTGTACGCTGGAGGTGGTGGAGACTTGTACTTGTACGCCGGTGGAGGTGGAGACTTGTACTTGTACGCCGGTGGTGGTGGAGACTTGTACTTGTACGCTGGTGGTGGTGGAGACTTGTACTTGTACGCTGGAGGAGGTGGAGATTTATACTTGTACACTGGGGCGCGAGGCTTGGACTTGGGCTTAAACACTGAACACGAGGCGAAAGCGAGAAGTAGACACAGAACCACGAAAAAACTCAAAATTCCATCTAGTGACAGCCTCTGATCAAAAACAATGCAATCAGCGTCTCCAGTTCAGGCACAAACAAATTTCGCATATCTGAATCCAGAGCGAGCATTCATCCAGAGTGTGCGTGCAGAAGGCAACAGCTGATCAGGATCCACAGCTGCACAGGACTGAGAAATCATGGGCGAGATGGAGGAGCATGGCACACACCTTTGCACTTGGCGTCGTACTTTTTGCCCTTTTGAGCCTTCTTGCCACACTTCTTCGGCAAAGACAATGCCTTGGCCATGTCGACCTTGAAGTGCTTGTACTTGGAGTTGGCTGCCGCGCACAGGCAATCATGCGACTCCTTCCTGACCAGCTTGCAGCAGGGAGACCAGTACTTCGGGGTCGGCGTCCACGACCATTTGCCGTAAAGCCATGACGACTTCTTCACGAACGCAGCGCACGATGTGAACTGCCTGATGGGAGCACACTTGGGTGCTTGGTACTTCTTCACGGGCTTTTTGTACTTGGGCACATCCCATGTTGCCGAAGCCAACACCACCGATGCCAGTAGGCACAGAACCAACAGATGCCCTCTCTTCAACTCCATCGCTGATCTCCGACCAATCCACGCGCATGCACTTGGGATCCGCTGGAGTCCACTCCACTCTCGAGGCTGTAGCTCTCTCTAGATCGGGCCAGGCATTCTGCTGCAGCTTCCTGCAGCCCCGAGGTGGAAAGGACTGTGGCTATGATCGAGAAGAACTCAAGCCTTTATACTCTTTGACTGCTTGGATCTAGATCGGGGTTGACGTGCTCGAATCGCATAGCAACGACATCAACTGGTCGCTACAAATGCGCATCTGGTCTCAGCTATGATAATGAGGTCAACAGACCGATTTGGATGCAGCTTCGAATTCTGCAAATTGTCTCATTCATAGATCGGAATCATTCCGATCTCGAAACCCAATGCAGCCCCTCAACTTCCACAGTTTAGTCTTCGTCTTCGTCTATGTCCTCGTCCGCGATCGGTGGATGTTTCTGCAATACTTGAGTTGCTTTCTCTCGAGTGCCGAGCCCCATAAGTACTCAACAGCAGCTCGGCAACTCGAGGGAGCTCGAAGCATGCTACTAGTTCCTCTCGTGCAAGCTCCTGAGGGCGTCGCTAATCCTGAGTAAAGGACAAGTTCAATTGTCAGCAAGCATCGTATCAGCCAGTGGACTTTGTGCAATGTCAACCCAGTAGCTTGGACTGTAGTGTCTGCCACATAAACAGAATTCGGGTCTGCTCTCGCGAGCTCCTAAAACGACCCAGTTCAAACCGTGGGAAAATCTCGGACTCGACCAGTTTTCCGGATTGTATTCAGGAAACTTGGCATTGAGAATTCTAAGATTGGGATGACGTTCTAAATCAGCTTCTGGGCATGAGGCTATGGACGATCGCTGCAGCGTCTGCTGCGGGAAACGTACTCGCCGCACAAGACTGAAGAGGAGTCGTATATCGACAAATGATCTAAATTTGAGCTGTGTTTATATACAGCGATTAGTCATGATTGCCCATGGACTGTGAGTCCATTTAAGTCACCAGACTCTGAGTTAGGTGAGTTCTACATTGGCCCCGATTTGTTCGACGCGACAGTTGATGTCCTCCGTCTTTCTCTGGATCCGGACAATGTGCCGTCTGACATCAGCACTGGACATCGTTCTCCTCTACGCTTGCGATCAGAAATTTGTGGCCCTTTTCTCGTCCTAGTGCTGACCTTTGCATGTGCACTCTGCAAGGAAGCTCTGTGACAGTATTCGAATCATCCTGTACCGGTTTCTGCACATTCTGTGAGTAGTAATTCGGTCGTCGTGATGGTGAAGAAGCTCCCTATGGTCCATGTGAGCGAGAACCATGTTGTGGACGACCGAGACCTGAAGCCACATTCTCCTTCCCGACTGATTTGCCATTGGCCTATGCCCAAATCAAACCACTCAAATGTCCTTTACTGTAGAGTTTTATGCATTGCAACAATCAAATATATCTTTGCACATCTGCGCATTGTATCGTTGAATGAAAAAGCATAAACTTTGCAAGATTCTATTAAAAAAATTCTTGTGTTGATTGATACCGTAAGAAATGAAAATTCAAGGATTTGATACTCGTTCATGGATATTATAAAAAAAAAACTGTGTTTCTATTTCATGGTTGGGTAGTTAGAAACAATATGAGCAACAAATAAAATCAGAAATAATCTCGTTGTTTTCAAATATTTATAATTAATATCAATAAGTTAAAAATATAACACTTTAACTGAAGTTCGAACTTTTTTTTAAAATTGATATACAGTATACACTCGCTCTCGAAGAATACCACTTGGATATCATTCCCCTCAAAGGCAATGCTACTCAGTGATCAGGAGCATTATCAAGGATCAAGAGATCTTGTGACCAATACGTTTGCAAAAATATGGCTCAAAAACCTCATCGAACCTCTTGTTGAACTTCGGCTCGTCAATCCATGCATTCTTTTGCTTAAGATACAGAATTGGCTAGATGTTGCCTGAACTACATGTAGGTTTCTTCGCCTTACCAATCATGGTGATTGGGACTCGTTCAATCCTTGTGGCATTGCAACACCCCCACAAGAGTCTCGCGGTCTTTTGCTTTTTTTCTTGGTTCAGACTGTTGACGTATCCTCATTTGGCATCAAGATGGTGTAACTTGAAACAAGTCGAAAGAACAATCCACTTTTGTCCATATCGTACAAGCAAGCTGGATCATACAAGTTGATAATTGCACATAACTCATCCAAAGCTCGCAGAGTTTCAGGATTATATTTGTCAATCTCATTGCCTTCACCAAATAAGTTTGTGACGCTTGAACCAAATCGATGACAGAATCTCAAAAATCATCCCCCGGAATCCTTGAACTTATCACACCTATCTCTGTAATAACCCACTAAAGGCTAAAACTGCAATATAGTGGTAGAAAGGTCGAACCCACAGGGACAGAGGAACACACAGGGTACAAAGTGTCACATTTAACAGACTATTGAGGAGTTTGAATTCTCAGGCGACTGTCACTCCCAGAAATACTACAAGGGTTACCCTGAAGGCACCTGCTGCAGCGTAACCTGAATTTACAACCAAGGCTTACACGAAGTAGCAAAACTTCACTTTGGCATTCAGGGGAAAAATCCCGAAGGAGTACAATCAGGAACAAACACTCGAAGGTGTAGGGGCCAAACTATTCAAGTATCTAACTAGTCACTGGCTCTTAGCATCGGCAATCACCCGTAGGTGTAGATCCGAACTACTCAAGTCTCTAACCAATGTACTAGCTCTGAACATTCGACCGAAGGGCTTCAGTTACAAAATGCGGAACGCCAAGTTGTAGCTCCTCTTGCGTGGTGACAGAACTAAGGACACAAACACGCAGAGAAAATGAGTTCCTGATCTGCACTTCCGAAACTGGGAAAAATCCCAAGGCAAGACGCCTTGAACTACTTTATACCTTCTAAGTCCTAACTAACACTATACTGCACTATGCCATGGTGCGAGCCGCAACATATCCTACACCTGAGGAGTCGGCTGCTGCATTCCCCTCCAACTTACAACCTAAATCTAACCCTAACCCTAAATCAAAATCCTAAGCCTACTGTACAGAGCCGCCAGTGCCTTTCCATCCAAGATCTGAGGCTGAAAATTTGCAGGTATGCGTGGCCGGCTGAGATCAACGGCCCCACAAAATTTCAGATCCATCCGACCGTCCATCGCAAAGATATGGGCCCCGCAAGATCTCTGAACCTAGGCCAAAATTCCTTCTCCAAAATCCGAAGTCCGGGGGACCCACATGCCGCTTGAATGCCGTTCCCGCGATTATGGGTAACGGCCTGCTCCTCACGTGCAACTTCACGCCCCGCCGTTCTGCGTGCCACACTTGACATAATCCCGCCATCGGGAATCTTCTGCCACGTGGCAAAAAGGCATCCTTCCGCCGAAGACATCCTTCCGCATCTTTGCCTATCTATAACAGTCACCCCCGACGCCAATAACTCACAGAGCCCTGCTTCATTTGAAACGTTCTTGGGCTCGTTGGAACAAGCGTGTTGGGTTCTTTCCAACGAGCCCCTAACTAAGTCAAACTGTTAAGAATTGAGAAAGTTATGACGGTTTTACTCTTCCGCCGAAGGCGTTTGCCTATGCACAGGCTTCCACTCGCAACTCGCCTATCCGCAACTCCTTGGGCCGAAGGCCTCTCTATTTGTTAACGCCGAAGGCCTCTCTCCTAACCATGACAGCCGCTTTCGACGCTCATAACTCAGTGACGCCTTATCCGTTTCAAGTGTTCTTGGTCTCGTTGGAACGAGCGTTGCGAGCTCTTTCCAACAAGACCCTAACTGAGTCAAGGCGTTACGAATTGAGAAAGTTAAAAGGTATTCACTCTTCCGCCGAATGCACTCTCCCGCATCGCCGAAAGCGTTGACCCGAAGACGTCTGTCGCCGAAGACGAACATCTAGGGCCGAAGGCGGATATTCCGCCGATGGCGAAGTGCCTACGCGTAGGCGAATTCCTTCCGCCGAAGGCGGATTTCCCGGCGGACTTCCCGCCGACCACGAACTCCTTCCGCCTATGCGTAGGCGCTCGTCTTCGCATCTTCCGACAGTCAAAACTCCCTGATTCTCATCCGTTCCAGGAGTTCTTGGGCTCGTTAGAACGAGCGTGTTGAGTTCTTTCCAACGAGACCCTAACCAAGTCAAGGCGTTGTGAATTGACAAAGTTATGAGGGATTCACTCTTCCGCCGAAGGCGGATATTTCGCCGATGGCAAAGTGCCTACGCGTAGGTGAATTCCTTCCGCCTATGCGTAGGCGGAATTCCCGGCGGGCTTCCCGCCGACCACGAACTACTTCCGCCTATGTGTAGGCGTTCGTCTTCGCATCTTCCGACAGTCACCACTCCCCGAGTCCTCATCCGTTCCAGGCGTTCTTGGGCTCGTTAGAACCAGCGCGTCGAGCTCTTTCCAACAAGAACTGAAGCAACTGAAGGCGTTACGAATTGAAAAAGTTATGAGTGATCTACCGCCGAAGGTGCTCAAAGCGGATCCTGCAGCATGAACCGTCCGTTCCGTCCCAAGCGTCCCACTGTGGCCTAAGCCCAAAACAACTTGACTGTCCTCGATCCTCTTTTTACTCTGGTTTCGCGTACCGATTACTATTTACAGCTGCTGCCGCGGTACTTACTATTCAAAAATGTTTTAGTTCCGACAAAAAACAAAAAGTGGGTTACCACAATCTCCATAGCCTCAGCAATTTATTTTGCTTTGTGGCAGATGAAACTGGGCGGCAAAACAAGCGACATTTGACGTCCAGCATCAATCCATTCGCACAATCATTTCTCAAGCTCATGAAACAATGATTGCGAAACGCAAAATGTAGATTCCTAAGTGGCATGGTTAACCCTTTGAGCTCGTTCGTGAATCTCATCTTTGCTTGCTTTCAATTTTTGTATAACCTTCTCGTCAACATCTCAGTGACGAGCAATGCTTCTATTAGTTGGCAGTTTTGATTGCTCCAATACAATGATAATTTCCATTCTTTGACAGTCATTCAGACGTTGGCCCTGGCCTTTGCGTTTCAACTCACGTCCGCTTATGATTACAAATGAACTCGAAATTGTATTTCTTGTGTATTAACTTTATTATTATATTGGGTGCCCCTAATATTACTTAGGTTCGCATCTCAGTTAATTCCGCATCATACTTCCCAGATCAAGTTGCGGACTTACAAGCGAGCGAGTGTATACTGTACCTCGTTGCATGAACTTGATTTGTTACATGTAATATCAACTTAGATTGTCTATGGTCAATTTCTTACTAAAAGAAAATTTCTCATTGTAAATCTTTGTTTGTACGTGATTTAATAATTAAAAAATTAAAATTCAACAACAACAAAGTTTGATACTCTGATGTTGTCACTAAATGAACCCCATTGGTAAAATGTTCTACATTTCATATATGTCTTTACATGTAAGAAAAAAATTTCCGATTTATTCCGATTATAAAAAACATCTGTTATGATTAAAAAAAAATTCATTTTTAAAAAAATATCAGGAAACGTCCGAGTATAAAATTATTTCAAATAATATAAATTTTACATAATAAGGAAATAAATAGTCTTGAGTTGATTATCGATAGATTTTGAATAGGTATCCCTTCATTAATCCACAAAGAATCTAATGCATGGTTGTGTGTAGCTTTTCTTTAATTTTTATGAGAATATTGGTCTATGATAGAAGAATCAAATTTTTGATATCTTTAGTCTCGTCATTTATGCATTCACTTTACTAGAATAAAACTATTATACACTTGATAACTTGAATAACTTGAAATTTTTTTCCACATCGCACCAGAACATTCCACCGATAAATTGCACAGGATGTTCACGAATTATGCATTTATTTTGCATGAAAGTTTTGTAACCCAACATACATGTAATTAGGTATAATCTTCCATAATCGTAAATGAATTTTGTAAAAAGAATCAAAAGAACTTTACATACTAATACGACGAAAGACTCATTGTTATATCCTCGCGGGATTAATCAATTTTCAAATCTTGTACAGACTGATAAATCATTGCGTATCTATCACAATAAAGTGGATCCAATCATCGTCACACTGGCCCAAGGTCATATCGATCTGAACTATCCGAGAATGTATGTAGAAGTTATGAGTGAGAGTAGTGCTTAATTTGACCCTACTGACAAGACTCGATAAACCAGTAACAAAAATAACGATGCCACATGCGACAGTGGTTCATACCCAGTTTTTCAAACGACGATTTCTTCATCTGTCCGCGGAAAATGATGAGTATACACTATTATCCGACTTTTCCTTCCTCTATTTCAAACGTTCCATCTATCTTTCATCTCAGGTAGACAGCATTTTACTGGTTGACTAATTGCAAAAGAGTTTAATTTGAATAATCAGAACATATTTTTTAAACCAACGTAATATATTATTGGTGGATAATGATTGTAGATTTGAACAGTGAATACTTGCTTTACTATATTATTTTTTCCCTAGAAGGTTGATAATTATGTTCAGTTTAAGCGAGGTGGCTAGTGTTAGAAATTCCTATATTGTCAGTTAGTTTTACCTTCCGCTGCGTTCACCAGTTCATTTTGTAGATATATCAGAATTTCTACGTAAACTTGTTAGATTTTTCAATGTCTGATCAACGTTCTCATTCTGGTTTACATTAGATACTGGAAACTTTATTCCACAGAAATTTAGAATGCATTGAAGATTGAAATCATAGGTTTCATTGGACTGTACAATCTTCAAACAACTCATAGAACAGCAGACCTGCCATCATTTTTTCACTGCACGGCTGTAACAAGAATGTTGCAATCTCATCATTTTCCATTCCGTCTTGGGCCACATACCGTCCCCATGAAAGCACGATACATCCATCACACCACAGTCATGTACATCGTAGCCCAAAATATCTGTAAAAAAATGTTGCATAATCGTTTTATGTAGAAATGACTGAAAACTGTCTGAGAACTGTCTGAAAGTCTGAAAACTGCGATTCTCACTCCGAGCAGGATCAAGCCACTCCGTGAGTGAATCCTCTCTTTCCGAATGACTGAGCGTCACTGTCAGTCACAACCTCGGATTCACCTACGTTTCAAAACGAGAAAACTCGTGTCGATGCTTGGCAGCATGATGAGAAGTCTGTGCAATGACTGTGATGTCAGTTGCAGGTGACAGTCGAACTCTCTGAGAAGCTCGTCTTCGTTGTTGCTACTTCCTCTTTCCAGCTGCATGTCTAGTAACCAGCGGGTTGCTCGATGGAGGAGGGAGCAACCGCCGGAGATTTGGCAGGAGGAGGTGGAGAGGCGTACACGTACACAGGTGGTGGAGGAGACTCGTATTTATACGGGGGAGGAGGAGGAGACTCGTACTTGTAAGGAGGTGGTGGAGGAGACTCATATTTATACGGAGGAGGAGGAGGAGACTCGTACTTGTAAGGAGGTGGTGGAGGAGACTCGTACTTATAGGGAGGAGGAGGAGGAGACGAGTACTTGTAAGGAGGTGGTGGAGGAGACTCATATTTATACGGGGGAGGGGGAGGAGACGCATACTTGTAAGGAGGGGGTGGTGGTGATTCGTATTTGTACACTGGAGGTGGGGGAGAAGAATACTTGTACGCGGGAGGTGGTGGTGATTCGTATTTGTACACTGGAGGGGGTGGAGAAGAATACTTGTACGCGGGTGGGGGTGGTGACTTGTACTTGTATGCAGGAGGTGGTGGTGATGCGTATTTGTATACTGGAGGAGGTGGGGAAGAGTACTTGTACGCCGGAGGTGGTGGAGATTTGTACTTGTACGCCGGTGGTGGTGGAGACTTGTACTTGTACGCCGGTGGTGGTGGAGACTTGTACTTGTACGCCGGTGGTGGTGGAGACTTGTACTTGTACGCTGGAGGTGGTGGAGACTTGTACTTGTACGCCGGAGGTGGTGGAGACTTGTACTTGTACGCAGGAGGTGGTGGAGACTTGTACTTGTACGCTGGAGGAGGTGGAGATTTATACTTGTACACTGGGGCGCGAGGCTTGGACTTGGGCTTAAACACTGAACACGAGGCGAAAGCGAAAATCAGACACAGAACCACGAGAAAACTCAAAATTCCATGCAGTGACAGCCTCTGATCCAAAACATACCATCAGCGTCTCCAGTTCAGGCTCAAACAAATTTCGCATATCTGAATCCAGAGCGAGCATTCATCCAGAGTGTGCGTGCAGAAGGCAACAGCTGATCAGGATCCACAGCTGCACAGGACAGAGATATCATGGGCGAGATGGAGGAGCATGGCACACACCTTTGCACTTGGCGTCATACTTTTTGCCCTTCTGGGCCTTCTTGCCACACTTCTTCGGCAAAGACAATGCCTTGGCCATGTCGACCTTGAAGTGCTTGTACTTGGAGTTGGCTGCCGCGCACAGGCAATCATGCGACTCCTTCCTGACCAGCTTGCAGCAGGGAGACCAGTACTTCGGGGTCGGCGTCCACGACCATTTGCCGTAAAGCCATGACGACTTCTTCACGAACGCAGCGCACGATGTGAACTGCCTGATGGGAGCACACTTGGGTGCTTGGTACTTCTTCACGGGCTTCTTGTATTTGGGTACATCCCATGTTGCCGAAGCCAACACCACCGATGCCAACAGGCACAGAACCAACAGATGCCCTCTCTTCAACTCCATCGCTGATCTCCGACCGATCCACACGCATGCACTCGGGAATCCGCTGGAGTCCACTCCACTCTCGAGGCTGTAGCTCTTTCTAGATCTGGACAGACATTCTACTGCAGCTTCCTGCAGCCCCGAGGTGGAAAGGACTGTGGCTGTGACCGAGAAGAACTCAAGGCTTTATACTCTTTGACTGCTTGGATCTAGATCGGAGTTGACGTGCTCGAATCGCATTGCAACGACATCAACTGGTCGCTACAAATGCGCATCTGGTCTCAGCTCTGATAATGAGGTCAACAGACCGATTTGGATGCAGCTTCGAATTCTGCACATTGTCTCATTCATAGATTGGAATCATTCCGATCTCGGCACTGCGATGCCAGTCTAGTCAACGCGCGTGCCTTTTACTCGGATATGGAGTTTAATGTCTACTGAATAGACATTATCCGTGCTCAGCTTTTCCAAACTTTATCCTTAGTAGAAGGAATCGAAGACATGCATGGGATACCTGATGAACAGGAAGTATAGTAAGAAATATAGGAAGACCCATGAAGCCTTACATGGATGAAACCAAAGGAGTAATCTGCGCTAGTAATAATGGGAAATACGTCCTACTGCATGGGTTATCTCCCAACTACAGTATCGCATAGAATAACTGCTTTTACTTGGAATGCACGCGCTAGTGTTCTCTATACGGAAGCATATGACGAACCAATAGGTTGCTATTACAGTTTATTTTCTGACGCTATGAATTTGGCTGCCAGCATGAGAAGACTTCCAATTAGCTGCCCGTTGCACACGACAACGAAGTCCACAGTGGGCACATGGTGCTGTGTAAGCTGTGGAGGGGGGTTTTTCTCCACCACCGGGCATGAAAATATGTGAGATCATGCGTGGTAAGCAGGACAATCCTACGAATACAGACATGTGATAGGTTCACAAATAGAAGGAGGTTGCTCTATTTAGATGCTCTGGTAAATAAACACTTTGCAACCTTCAGCGAACAAATGAAATGCTTTACAGCAGCAGTGAGCAGCAGAAAGTAGAGGAGACGCATAGAATAGAACCATTCAGAGGGACACAGAAGGGAATGAAGGGCATAGGCCGAGAAAACCCAAGGGCCATGGCTCAAGCACAAGTAGTCTTTCATAAGGTTTTTCGTTCCTTACCGTTAGTTCTTCCAGTCAAAGAAAGTTGCAGCAAATTTGTAGCACTCACATAGATGACAGACAGGTCAGATTAAAATAAGAAGAAGCACCAGTGCTGCTGGATCCACTCTGGCTGGATTAGTGAATCGAAGAAGGAAAATCGAATTCGTCACTTTGGAAGACGGACTGAAAAGTGTGAACATGATATTTACAAGTACTTCAATTGTGGGGCTGAACCTGAACCTTAGGACTTGATCGGCCACTTTCAGATAGTTTTGATGGATAAATCCAAGGTGATCACTAGAGCTAGCACGGTAGAAGCTAGGATTGATTCATGTACATGCTCCGAATAGCCAGCTAGCGAAAACAACTGTTGAGCTAAAACATTTTTCCTGATCTGCAGTGCTCACTGGAAAGTGCAATGTACATGTGCAAAGCCTGTAGGATGTGCATCAACTATAATTAAGAATTTACAAAACCGAGCATGGGTTACTATTTTCACTTCTTCCTATTTTGCCTTCCTCCACGGCCATCGCCACAACATTGAGCAACACCGAGACTGAATGAATAAGTAGGTCCATGTAACTGCCGTCGACAGAACGTGAGGAGGCCTCATTGAGTGGAACGAGTTGCACACGAGCAACTGCTACCGATCACCGCCAATCGTTCAGAACCGGATTTAGCTGACGATTTGGCAGATGAAACCAGCTCCAAACTTGGCCCGGCTCCAAACGAACCGCTAACATGAAAAGATCCACGCTCAAACAACTGTGGGGAGGAGAGGGGAGGGAGGCTTGCAACAAATGTCAGCGAGGAATTCGAGAGGAGCTGGTGTCTGGATCCATGCAGTATCCATTGCGCAGATCAATGTGGTCCATGCCTGGTCTCAAGCTCGGCGAACTGCAATTCGATCGAAAGAATCTGGACCCATGTTAGCCTGGACCTGTGGAAGAGCTTCACTTCTGGCATAACTTACGCCGGAGACTGAAATTCGCAGCAGCGAGTAACCCGCCGCAGTTGGTGAGCAGTAATGACCCGGTCAAAGCACACTGCTCAAATTAAGCCATTTCAGCAAAAAGGTGCCCAGAGAGTGTGCTGCGGCCAAAGTTCTTCGAAGCTCCTCAAATCTAAAACGAGCCCAGCAGCAAGGGGCAGGGCAGCCCCAGATCCAAATTGGTGCCTGCTCTTGAACGATCGAATCCCAGTCCAAATGTCGTCACCTGAGTCGGCCACTCATCTACCATATTCTCCGCCATCATCACACTCGCGCTAAAAGTCAAGGCCCTCCACATGATGCAAGACCTCGCCTCTCCCTTACATAATATTTCTGGATATCGTGGACGTGGCAACTGCCTCCTACTCCTCATGTCAAGCAATCACTATCTTTGGATTTTTTTTATATATATACCCTAATTACCTTTCATAATTTTCTCATGCATTCTCGATAAACAAACACACGCATCTACTCCACAACATAAATCAGGCAATTTTCCAAATTATGTAGCCCATTTGTTGGGTTTCACATTTGTCGACCCCGCACACTGCTTGAGCTAATTTTGTCCCAGGCCTCTCGTCTATGTTGTATTAAAAGTCATCTGGAGATTTTTTTCTCCTTTTTTTTCTTTCCTTCGCTCTCCTCTCTCTATTATTTTCTATGTCGCTCTTTGCTTATGAATTATGTCTAAATAATGCCTTTTTATTTGCACAAGAGAGGTTTAAATGTCAAAGAATTGGAAAAGTATGGTAAGATTTGAGGTGTGGACCACTTATGTTGGTCATGAACAGCCCCAGTAAGATTGGAGTAGGATCTGTGCATTTGAATATGATAGGTGGGATTAAGAAGTGCTCCCCAACCACAAGCAAAGATCATGTCTATGTGATCGGCAAACCGATAGCAAGTTTGTAAAATTATGGACAAAAACATTATAAACATATGATACATTAATAAAATCTAATAAATCATTCTGAGCTACTCTTCTCATCAGAACCATAAGATCTTATCCATAAACAATCATATTTTGCCTTAAAGTAGATATAAATTTGACAGTCGGAGACAACCCGTGTTTCTTGGGTCATAAGTATGCATGAGTGCAATGAACGCTCCATAGATCTGACCAAAGAAAAGCCTACAGGAACTAGCATGATCTGAAACTACTAAGCAATGATCCTTAGATCCAATATTATGGTGTTCAATTCAAGTCCACAGTCAGGCCTCTCCACCCTCATCGAATTCAGCATAGCTCCCATTAGAGCCACCTTCAAAAGTAGATTCTAGTAATAATAATTATAAGAATTTTCTTCGAATTTTATAATTTTAACACAAAGGCAATGCATTAAGTTTTTCAAGTGTTTCCTCTCTTGATTTTCAGACCAAGGTACGTCAGCGTTTGGAAGGAGTGAGATTGATTTCAAGTGAAAAGGAAGTTAAATATTTTCAAGTTGCATACTCATGTCTCTCGAAAACCCCATACGTTGCCCAATATGATCTATAACATGTTGTAACTTTTCTGGTAAAATATATAGCGGGCGGTGTGTAACATTTCATATATGGTGGCAAGATGATTGTCATCCATCTCTAACAAATCTTGATGGTTTTGCATCCATCTCGAAGTCAAAGTGACACCGCATACGCTTGATGCCAGTCTTCACCATGTAAAGAAAGAGTCTTGGACATCAATGAGGTTGGAGACAAGCTCACAAGATATATTGCGTTGTCTATGCTACCAGTATCCCGTGTTTGTTTAGCTTGAAGTTGACTTGAAGGGGTTCATTTAAAACCTTGTGTTGTAATGCTAGTGCATGTACAGGTCTTTATTACAAGCATTCAGCAAGACCCCGAAATAATGGCAAGCACCTGAGCAAACAAAGAAAGGGCGGGAGGTCATAAAGTCTCCAGTATTTGCTACAGTCTATGGCATATATTGCTTTTGGTTCCCTATTATTCTCCAGAATAGTTCTTTGGTACCCTTAAAGGTGGATGTATCGCATACATATGTTGTCTTCCTCTTTAGAACTGCTCTTGAGGAGCCTACTCCATCAGAAAGGTATAACAGGAAAGCTGGAGTCTGTAGGTAGTCTGTATAGTCTGTAGTCTATACTTCCAATTTTGCTCAACAATCGAATTGATAGTGCCCACCTTGTGACTTTCGTTGCTTGCATACAACTCCATCATGTTTCTGCCTAATTTTTAGTTACTCATTCAAGAATTATCACTCACCTCAAGATAATCAAGTGTCTCTTGTTGAATCGAAATCATCGAAATTTGCGCTTGCATGTGTGACCTCTTCACCTAAGAATTTGATGATGACCCATTGAAAAAAGAAGAAACTCAGAAGATCTCAGTGCCCACTATTTTTACTATCAAGTTCCTCAATCTTGCTCTTGTTTCAGAAAGTATGCACTTTTAACTCTCCAAATACATGTCATAAGACAAATTGACAAATGTCTGAAACAAACAAAACCATACCCATAGTAAACATTGTCTAGGCAAAGAAGTGCATTTTTCAGGCTTTGAATACTCAAAATTTTCTAGAGGATGTGAATTATTCCATACGTTACCGCGTGACCATACCTTGGCCAATGACTGTTTCCTATATTAGCCGATTGGGTATGTGGTGAAGATGACCCTGGTTCTCTCTTTCTTCCTGTGTTTTCCGTTTCCCTTTCTCTCTTGTCTTTGATTACTCCATCTCTTTGTGACTCCTTGTCTCTATATGTAGCTCTGTATCTATAAAAATATTCTAAGTTATAACTAGATTTCAAGCAAGGGATTTGAACCATAGCATGGGAAAAATCTATCTGTGTTGTGTCACTTACATGACCAGTATGAGTGACCACGAAATTTCAAGGGGTGGATTGAACATGTGGGTCCGTAACACTCGCCATCAGATGTGTTCTACGACACTTTATAGTCTGTTGTCATTGTAAATCATGTTAATCCTATCAAGAGAAAGAATGGATAGCCCAAAACTCAAGTGTCCATAAATTCTCGGGATGTTCATGCGAAATAAGAAGAATGATGGTAATGAGCTCGGAGGGAACTTCGCGACCAATTGTGAAAAGTGGAAAGGACTTACGTTCAAAATGATGCTCTACAGTAGGCATTTATTGCCAAATAATCGAGCAAGATGCGGCTCGCGTTAAAAGCGTCAGCTTATGGGAAAGTTTATTAACTTTTATTGACAAGCCCACGTATGAAAAGTAACGGATCTGAGGTTCTGAGTAGAATGCTCAAAGCATGGTACACCCTAAACTCTTGTGCACTCTTCATTTCAAGAAAAATCCAAGGGGTAAATACAAAGCGTACGAGAGACTGAGAATCAGTACCATGTTTCGAAGATTCATAATGGACATCACCGCCATCTTCTTCTATAACCCAGCTTTCGATTTCCTATCAAAGTGGCTCCAAATTAAGAGATTCAATATTTCTTATGAACTATTGAAAACCTGTATATCCGTAGTATATATGAACTAAACCCTAAAAACTCTAGTATGAAGAATCATTCACAGCCTTTTGTTCACAAATGTTCAAGATTAAAATACCGGAAATACTCCATGAGATGTGAATACTCTTTCCTGTCCCAGGGTAGAACGTATGAAGATCCATAAACACATAAAAAATATGACTACGGCTTGTACCAAGTCTCTAACATGTAACATGCAAAACGTTGGGAAGAGTGAAACAACACATTTTGTGAGCTTTCCACTTGCTTTCCTTCGATATTCTTCAAGGGGCCAAGCCAGAACTAGATTGACTAGCTGCGGCATATAGATTACAAATGAAAATAGAAAAATCAACCACCTTTTCCCCGAATCATTTGGGGCAAGTAAAATCAAGTAGTAGTATCGTGGCTTGCAAGTAGTATAATAGCTGGTTGAATAAGAAGAGCGACAGTTTCTCATATGCGAAAAGATTCTGTATTTACAAACCCACATCTCATTGTTTGGCATATTCATATATACTTTGGCAAATGATTACACCATACAAAAAATGCCTATGAACGTCTTTCTTTGTATCACGGCCTATTGTCTACAAGTTTAGGCCTCTACAATTATGACCTAAAAGCCAGGCAATATGGCAAAAGGAACGGGAGGCTCTCATCAAGAAACACAACAATTGGAAACCCCTTGTTTGGCACCATACTTTTAATTCTGGACGAGACTTGAGGCACTTTACGTTCTAACAGTGGCCTAAAGTAGTTTGCCCTTCCAAATTTTAAGCTCGTGAGACGGTCTTAGTTTTTATGCTTTATTTGGTGAGGAGTAATAATGACGACATAAATATTTCTCAGCACATTTGTACAAGGACTCTGACAAAATTGCTACACCGACTTCGGTGTTTACCTTCTACTGTAAAATGAGGAACGGATCCTTATCTAAAATTACATTGCTTCTCAGACCAATCTACCTGTTCCTGTTCTTTGGCCTCCCAGTCGTTCGTCTGGAAGGATTCTTTCTTCGAATTAGACATATGACAAGGTATTGTACCTACTATCATTGCCTCTCTGGACTTCTGCAACAGAGATCCCAATTGTGGTTGTGCAAGACACATGATGAAGTTCTGAGTTATCTCCTCCGCACTCTCTGGAACGACGGGTTTATAAGTTTGTAATCTTGCATACTCTGATATCAGGTGATACATGTAGTCGTATACATTATTCATACTCAAATCTCTCCGCAAAAACTCTTGCCCGGTCTTGCCGATTGCCATTGCCTGTAAGGTAAGGTGGTTGATTAGGCAGATCCCATATCTACATATCATTCAATATTATGACCAGGTCCACGTAAGTCAAATCCCTGCTGAGGACCAGCGGAAGTGTGGAATGAAATCTGTCTCCTGTTTTGGGAAAACTTGAAAGTTGATTTTAGCCATGACTTAGAGGTGTTTGCAGTTGCATACCTTTTTAGGATTTGATTCTGCCCAATCAACTGCCGTGTTGATGGACGGACAGAGCTTGCTGGCACATATTTCAGAAGGGCGGACAGGCATGTAATGAACATACGACTTCAGCCCGCGCGAGAAAAAATCATGATATTTGGGCGATATTGCCAAAGTTGGAGACCCACAAGCCATGATATACTTGAAACTCACAGACCACGCGAAGCCTTCGGCGTAGATTTTGTACCTGCAACACCAAGGATGAGAAGTAATTACTCTCGTGCGCACCTTCGACCTCATCTAAGAGATCAAACGAAAACTGCAAGAACGGTAGTCGAAAGCTAAATAATAACTCCTAGTGAAGGAAGAACGAGACCTAGTGAAGGAAAAGGTTTGGGAGAAAATGAACCTGTGATTGCACTGGTTCTCTAGCTTAGACTTCCAATTCTCGGTCTCTGCAGCACGTTCATCATCCCAGTTCTGATGGAGAACATAATGACCATCATCGATTCACAAAATCAATTTAAAACT
Source organism: Marchantia polymorpha subsp. ruderalis (assembly GCA_037833965.1). Lineage (NCBI taxonomy): Eukaryota > Viridiplantae > Streptophyta > Marchantiopsida > Marchantiales > Marchantiaceae > Marchantia > Marchantia polymorpha. Next base: position 6,680,201 of record AP031357.1, read on the forward strand.
CTCGACTTCCTGCAGCTAAATGTGCATCAAAGACGCATGGTGCTCAAGAGCTACGCAGATGTCAAGCCTTTCTACTTGCTAATTCTTAATACTGCAGATTATGTCAAGTTTTACAGAGCTAACAGGGCCTGAAAAGAACAGAAGTATAGAGACGCTTGGTATGACATCCAAGGGACAATTTAAATCACATGATGTTGGATTGGAGATCGCATTTTGCCACAAAGAACTGCTTTGTAGGAGTAAGGCACATGAATCTGGTAAAGACAAATAGTGCTAGCATCAGATGAAGACAATATGTGTTGACTGAGAGCAGCACCTGATTTTGGATTTCCGATCTGGAAGCGTACCATCCAGAAGCATTGTTGCATTTAAGCAATTCCATCCGAAGAGGTGAACCAACGTCAGGATTCCCTCTCCAGAATGCTTTCCGGGTCTTACTTTTCCAACTCGTAGAAGCAGAAGCCTTCGCAATTTTCTCTCGTTGCTCATCCCATGGTTCCAACTTTGTTTCGCTCCTGTAAAGATCATATATCATCATTTCTACTGACAAAACTACAAAATGAGAAAACGGAATTACGATCCATGGCATGCCTAAAACACTTCAAGAACACTGAAAGTAGCCCCTTTGAAATATAGTTCTCAGATAATTATTTGATTGAACTAGAGGTGCAGCGGCATATCACATAAGCAAATCTGCAGTGGAGAACAAAGGGACAGTGCAAATTTAGATAGATTCTACAGTCTAATGCAAGTCAAGACTACACGAGACAAAAATGACGGGAGAAAGGAGAGGACTTGTGTTGCAATAAGTAATAATGACAGGATCATGAGAAGTATGCGTAAACCCATCCAAAAAGTCTCATAATAAGCATATCCAATGTGTTATGGGTTCAAAGCAGGGCACTAAAACTAAAATTTTAGACAAACGACAGATCATAGATCAATCTGCAAACTGCGAAATCGAATGCATACCGAAGAACAGATACTAACGTAACAGATAAGATCAGCAGGAAACAGGTTGTAGATAAAAAGAGAAATCAAGCGATTGCACCTCTACTGATTATGATAGTATTATATGTTAACATACTCGCTGTTGGAGAGAGTATGGGCATTGCTTAGGTTATGCACAGATAGTTGCAAACCCGGAGCGAAGACTTGATCTGTTCCACACGCTGGTTTTCGAGAAAATCACATGAGCTTCCATTGGAAGATCACGCGATCTCACTTTTCAGACAGGTGTGCATATTCAAAACATCCTAAAACAGAAAAGAAAAAAACTACTCATACAAATATCGTAATCATAACGGTGAAGTGTAGGGGCAGCAACTGTTTCATGCTTGGCATACAGGTTCCGCTAGTGCTATCGGTGTCATAGTTAGAACAAAAGCCAGAATAGGTACAAGATAAACAGTCTTTTCTGCATCCTGCAGATCAACTGTTCAACGAATCCATTCGGCCAGATGTTGGACGATTCAAACATTCCCACTTCGATAAAATTGTCTTAGGTGTCAAATAAGGCAGACACAAGCAATCGAGACCAAGAAAGACCCTGCTGAAGTAGCCATGATTCGTTAACCGAGTGAACGAGATAAAATAGGAAGTAGATTACGTACCAGCCCCAGAAAGACCAATCTGGGAAAGGGATATCGTAATGACTTTTGGTGCTGCAGTAACGAAACAGAACTGGCGGGCTTTCTAGATCTGAGTAAGTTTCCGTCCTTGATATGCGAGGTCGATCCATGCAATCAAACATGAGGTCTACGTCTGGAACTAGTCCCTTGTACTTCTCGAGTAGCAGCAAAATACCCCACACAGTAAACAAAGCTCGGGTTTGCACACAAGAGTAATACACGTCCAGGTACAACCTTCCTTTCACTATCGTTACTCTGAAAGCAGCGGAGTCTTTAGTCACTTCAACATTTCTCTTAGTGATGCCCGATTTCTTCCATGGGGCAAGATCGGACCGGATCCACTCGAAGAATTGGGGACATGAAGAATTTGATGGTCTTGCTTCCAGGCTACCCGCCGTACGGGGGAAAGTTGGTATCCAACTATGGAAGGAGCATTTTTTTATGTCTACAGAGCGCTCCCATGTGAAAGCGTGAGGACCCAATGGGTTGTCATGCCAATGCCAAGGTGTAGGGAGAAGGTTGTCTCCAAAAACCGTTCTAGCGTGCAGCATTTCTTCCTTTTGTAATGTGACCTGCACATAAAAATTGAGTATCAGAAGTACGTTACGGTCAAAGAACGCGACTGGATCTGTATCAGCTCCGGCCAACGTCAAATGCTAGCCGACAACCTTCCTGATTAGTATCCAATGAATGGAGATGCTGGTAATTTCTCGTCATCCCTCTTCTCAATTTCAGAATTAAGATAGATTGCATCCATGATCGTCGTGTGAACTTCCCTGGACTAGAATTGCACCAGGGCTGGACAAAATGCGCATTCAAATGAACACAAACTCCCTCCAGTTCTACTCAGTGAATTCCAAATCTTAATGAAACAACTGACTGTAGCCGGTACAGCGGACTCGAATAGTCCATGTTGGGATCATGCAGACCATGACCTTCTGATCTACACCTGCTTAATAAGATTTAACACTCAAGTGTACGTGACGAACGTCAATGGAGTAGAAAACCACAACGAGCAGCATAATGCTCGCAAGTTTAGACAACGTCAAAACATAAGACCCTAACATTCCAGCGAACATTTCATTACTCCGACTGTCATCGATTCGATTCTTGTTTCAAAATTTGCATCAAGTGGACACCCGAACCAGCTAACGTTAATGAACGAAAACTTTCCTGTGATTCATGGTGCCACTGATCTGCCAACGTAAAACCATTGACTGACCGAGTCAGACTCTTGTGGAGCCACGAGTATTTGAGCCAATTTGTATTCCTCTAATTTGACTGCCTCCTCTTAGTGCAGTTAATAAGAACCCCGTCAACCCCATCTGGTCAACTGTCTCTGAGGTACCCCAAGTGGCGAGCGAATGTGAACGTAACATGTGACACTCATTCCTTCGCGAACATTTCCATCATTGCGAAATGATGGAAATGCCTGAAATGATGGAATGTTTTTAAGCCTCCCGTCATTACGCACGCGTGCAGGGAACCAGTAATTCCTCTCTAAGAACGAAGTGAGGGACATCATATCGCCTCTGTGGGCCACACACGGAAGAAGAACAAGAGGTCATGATTTCTCACCTTATGAGCAAGCAACGAAAACAGGATGAGACACAACAAGATCCCGACCAGGTACGATAGGGGCCAATAACGATGACGCAGAGGCAACTGCGGCTTCCCTTTCCGGATACGGGGGGAGGAAGCCCCATTGAGCCTAATCTTCAAGAATCTCATTATTCCAGAAAGTTGACGCTTCATCTTCTCCTCAAATACATGTCCTCTGATCCGATCAGAAGTGAGACTGAACACCAGCTGAATGTACTACACACAATACCAGAGGCTTCCGAAACTTTCTCCGACAGTTCTCGAGTGTGCTGATTGAGCTCTCATGTCTTCCGAATCTTGTCAAACGGCTTCTTCGACACATGTCAACAACATGGTAGGGACTCTGCGTTTCGGACTCGAGTGGATCAAGAGCAGAATCCAGACAGACTCCAAGATCCTCGAATCGACTTCACAATCCCCGCTGCATCCAAGCTCATCCACATGGTTTACATCAAATTCGCCGCTCCTGCCAGAGAAAATGCCAGCCCCGAATCGCAGCAAACATTCAGGACATTCGCACTTCGTCCGTTTCAGAAGAAATCACATTTTTGCGAGGGACTCTGCAGCAGGCCCTGAAACCGAAGCGCCCATGTGAGGAGATTCTGCACCCGAACACAGGGGCTGTACGAAACGCCTGCCGGAGACGCAAATTCACCTGCTACCTCCCCCCCACCGCACTCGCACCACCCCAGCCCACCATGTCTGTCGCCTGGCAGCTACCTATTTTTGGACAGACGATAAATTTTGTCTCGGGCACGAGGTAAGATCGTAAAGCCGAAACGACAAGACGAGGTTAATTCACTCGCCAGAACCGCCCACTTATACCCGCACACCATCGTCATTCAAAACTCGAAGAACTCCCTCGCTGGTACGTGCGAAGCCATCGCCATCATGCCCTTTCTGCCTCCCTCGCGTCTCCTTCGCAGCCGAGCAAGCGATCCGCTCGAGAACGCAGCTGCAGCTCCAGCACTCAACCCGTCGAGCACCGCCGTGCACAGGACGAGCCTGCTCGCTCGCTCGCCTTGCTTTCCGAAAGCGACGCCGCCCACACGAATCCTCGACCCGCCATGCCCAGAAACGGGCTGTGCAGAAAAACCCAAGAAACCTCAAGAATGCGCCGCAGCATCGCGCAAGGCTCGTATTCTTGGGCCGCATCGCGCAAGAAAAGAAAGAAAGGACGATCGGAGGCCCCACGGCGATTCTCGGGACTCCTGCGAAACGGTTCGGGGTGCCACGGGGGGCTGACACGCGCTTGCGCGACGCCAGCAGATCGCGTCAAGAATTCCCCGATACCATAATGAAAACGACAAGCGTAGCAGGGACAGGGACAGGAGCGAAGCCGTACTTCACACCAACTTCGCTCGTACGTGCGAAGCCATCGGCGTCATGCCCTTTCTCCCTCCCTCGCTTCCACTTCGCAGCCGAGCAGGCGATCCGCTCGCGAACGCAGCAGCTGCTCCAGCAACTCAACCCGTCGCGCACCGCCGTGCACAGGACGAGCCATCTCGCTCGCCCGCCCGCCCTGCTTTCCGAAAGCAACGCCGCCCCCACGAATCCTCGACCCGCCATGCTCAGAAACGGCCTGTGCAGGAAAACCCAAGAATTCTCAAGATTGCGCCTCAGCATCGCGCGAGGCTCGTCCTTCTTGGGCCGCATCGAGCAAGAAATGCAAGAATGCACGATCGAGGCCCCAAAGGCGCTTCTGCTGCTGCGCACGCGATCGCCTCAAGAATTCCCCGGTACAATAATGAGAACGACATGCGGGACAGGGACCGGAACAGGGACCGGGATCGGGACAGGGACAGGAGCGACACCTGCGCTCAGAGCCTCGGACGAATGATGGCGCAGCAGAATCGAACTCGAATCGCGAAGTGGCGTTTGTGCGAATCGCGAATAGTCGAAGGCCCGACATCCTCCGGGCGGGAACAGCGCCATGGGCTCGGGCCCCAAGGCCTTGTTCCGGAACAGCTCCTGGATCCGTTCTGTGAAAAGTACAGTGATGCCCTGTACTGTACTTCATTCCACTTTCGGTACACAATACGGGATATGCTGAAATGTATACAATGATAGGTTAGCGCTTGCTGTAAATATTTATCTATTCTATTCTACTCAGGTGGTGTGTGATATAAAATATACATAAATTTAGAGATCCAACTATTACGCGAACCTGGATGTAATTAAGCATCATCAATTCAATATCTAAATCATATTATGATTTTTTCATTACACGGATAATGTGTGTCTGTAGTTAAAGCGTGATAAAACCGAGTAACGTACCGAGTACTAACGTGTCCTTGTTTATATCACACTATACATATGTCCTAGGGCTCGTGCATCTTCCAATGAAATAGAATCTAAATAGGTTTCTCACCTGTTCTTATACGTAGGTATCTTAAAGACATATCTAAAGTTATAAGTTTACCCTTTAAAGTAATAAAGAATTGGTACTGAAAAGAATTGTGAAATTGCCTTGGTACTGAAAATCATATATAGTTACGTTATATAACAACATATTTGTAATTTTTTTTGCTATAAACGAAAATTATATTAAATTAAGTAAAATTAAATGAAGTGCATAAAAAGCCAAAGAGGAAATACTTTATTTATTTAGCCAAAATTTGAAATTCTTTATTATATCGTGGTTGCATTGGTCATAAAAAATCATATTATGATCACTGGATCTGCTTTGAGAAGAATACATGAAGAAAAGATTATAGATAAATTTTAGGCAATAACGTATTTCTATTTATGCATATTTTATTTGATATTAATTTGAATAAAAATACGAAGTATGTGATGACTTTGATACAAATAGTTTTGTATGCTTTTCTAATAAATCATTGTAATATCAAACAAAAAGAAAGTGTATATATCACAACGAGCTTGAAGATCAATTGTCTACCAATTGTCGAGGAAGATATCCGCATTGTTTCGAAATGCATAGGGAAGTGTTAATACTTTGCACCATCATTATTCTTCCGTTGTGGGTCAATGGCTTGTGACATTTAGGAATTGCAGTCAAGAAGAGTCTAAGAGCACTCATTTAGGATGGCTATCACATCGAGCCAAACCACATCACGGAAGGTCAAACGAAATATTTTTAAGTACTAATTACAACTCCATAGATAGGAGGATTGATTGTTACGTGATGGAGATCGTCGAAACCTCCACATTTACTCTGTTGTTCCGGTGCTAACAATTCAAAACTCAATAAAATCTCAGAGTAAATCAATTTACAAGATTTAATGATTGCTACATTAAAACTCGTTTATGGACTGCGTTTCCTCATAATATTCAGGTCGGAGATTTTGCCTATAAACGTTATTCATCTTTATTTCCATGTTAATATAACATCACATGTTCAATGTCATGTTTGTTAATATTTGTATTCCAACTCTTGCAAACAAAACCTGTTTTATTTATTTATAAGAGATCTTTAAATTTTAAACACATTTGAATGATACTCATTAAAACTGTGATACATCGTTAGACAAATTTACATTGCTACGAAATGAATTGGAAAATGATGAACTAAGGTGAAATCTCATAGCCGTGGACAACGCGGTCAATTTCCTTCACCAATCAGTAAATTTATCTCTAATCTAGAGTAAATGGTTGCTAAAATTAAGTTGGGTTTTTAGCATTAATTCCACTGCGAACACAAGTCAAACTACGAGTCATTGTAGGACCCCCTTCAACCATCCGAGCAACCAACCCCAAACAATATTCTCCAACGCTTACAATACGCAGATCCCTCGATCAACAAATCTGAGCTATCCCTGAGCCCCGACGGTCCGCCTTGCGGCGGACCTCTGCCTCCACTTCTGATCGCCAATGTTAGACCTGGTCACTTCCAGAAGAACGTGTGCGAGGAACCGTGCTCTATCAAAGCTTTGGACAAAAGCAGCTTTTCCCCACACGGCTGCACCGGTGGGCTCTGTCCTGTTTCTGAGATCAGATCAAAATGTATATATTTCCCTTGCTTCCCAGAGAAGAAAGGTACTTCTCTGGGAAGAGGCTTACCTTGGAGTTGGTATATTATCACCACTGTCAGTTGTCTCGTGCAACGAACATGCTCACGTCTTTAGGACATGCAGAGGAGACCCCACCATAAAACCGTTCATGGCCCGAACCGAATCCTCGTGACCTCGGTCATTCTCGATTCCACCAAATGTTGAATTTCTTGAACTACAGTAGAACTTCTGATGTAAATCAGATGTAAAAGAAGCAGTGTCCGTTCTCGTGGGAACTCGACAATCACTCTTCGGCCACTTGGAGAGTCGAAGAGTGTGACTGGATATAGGATCAAAATCACAGTAGGCCCCACATACAGGGCAATGCACCGAGTAAACGTCGATGAACAATCTAAGCCTTCCCTGGTAATTTCCCCTTGTAATTTGGCGGCTTGTTTGCATCTGGTGATCTCAGGGCTGCCACTGTAATGCCGAGTGAGGCTTGTTCAGATAATGTATTCAGTGCAAATCCTGCCGAAGGAAAGATGCCAGCTCATGGCAGTCTGAAGTCTTCAGTCTTCACAGCGAAGAAGTTGAATGCCAGCGTCGGAGCTCAGGGATAGCTCAGATTTGTTGATCGAGGGATCTGCGTATTGTAAGCGTTGGAAAATATTGTTTGGTGTTGGTTGTTTGGATAGTTGGAAGGGGTCCTACAAGGACTCGCAGTTTGACTTGTGTTCGGAGTGGAATTAATGCAAAAAACCCAACTTTATTTTAGCAACAGATTACTCTAGATTAGAGATAAATTTACTGATTGGTGGAGGAAATTGACCGCATTGTCCACGGCTATGAGATTTCACCTTGGTTCATCGTTTTCAGTTTCGTTGCATAGCTATGTAAATTTGTCTAACGATGTATCACAGTTTTAATGAGTATCATTCAAATTGTGCTTAAAATTTAAAGATCTGTTTTATATAAATAAAACAGGTTTTGTTTGCAAGAGTTGGAATACAAATATTAACAAACATGAAATTGAACATGTGATGTTACATTAACATGAAAATTTAGATGATTCACATGAAATTACTGGTTATATGCCTTGTAACTTAATATTAGTAGTTCACAGTTATATTTGATTTGTGGGTATCAAATTATATCCACAATTGGGATAGTTATGATACAATGGACAAATTGCAAGTTATAAAGTTGAAATATATTAAAGTAAAAAGGATAAATCAACTAGAAACGGAAAAAATTAAACTTAGTGTTATCTTTGTATATATTGATCAAAAGAGATAATTTTTTTGGAATAGCATATCTAATATTATTAAACTCAACTAAACCATATAAAATAATGATAATGAAAAAGTGTAAAATCTGAAGAATGAAGACAAAATTTTTTAAAGAGATGAAAACTCACATCTAGTTGATTTTGATCTATTTTAATTTAGATTGGTTAAAATCCTAGTTTAGATTTAGGTCATGCTATCACTAGCAAAATCTCTTGATTATATCTTTAGATTTTTATCAGTAAAGATTGTTTTTGTTCACATACACAAGTATCTCACATTGGCAAATCATATGCTTCAGAGTAATGTTTACGTGTATATGTTTGTGTTTTCATTTTCTTATGTTATTTCTTGTGAAAGTTTGTTTTTCCTACTGATTCATCTCATCAATTGCTATCAAAGCGGCAGATTGATCAATCATGTCAAGATAATCAAGTTCAATTGAAATATGAGCAAACAAGATTATCAATCATGCACATATCTTAGTTACTTGACTAGATTTAGAGAAAAAAATTATTATTGTTCTGCTGAGGATTTGCAAAATCTCCAAGTACCTCTCGTTAGATCTCCATTCATTAATCATCAAATCTGTGGATTGAAATAACAATTCCTTGAAGTATGAGAATCCGTATCTTTTTCTAAAAGCAATGAATTGCACAATAAACACTAATTCAAATGATAAATAACAACTGCAATCATTTCTCAACTCCAGTTTTTTTTTGTGGAAGTAATTTTATAAGCTTGCAATTTTTACCACCTCATTGCTTTGATAATCTTCTCCTTGTAGGTCCAATTTATTTCCCAACACCTTAATCATCCCTCTATAAAGTGCGTTTCATTGAACCCTTTGTGACAAAAATTTATTAATATGTGAACTGTGCAAAGACCATTAATCGCATTCTACAGCAGCGATTACATCAATAATCACTCTCCACTCGAATATTGTAGTATTACTAGGAAGATGAGACGTCAAAGTCGCGTGAAGGCTGACACAAGGTGTTTCTTCAGATTTGCTCTGATCAATTTATAAACCTTTTGGAAAGCTACTACTTGATTAGATGCAAGATATCAACAACAAGAAGTTCCAAATAGTTCAAGGTGAGGCTTGACCTAGCTGATTGGAGATCTTACAAGAGTAACTGGAAGATTTTGCAAACAAAGTGCATAAGAATAGCAAAAAATTTGCTTTCAAGTCAAGTCAAGTAGTTCAACCATGTCTGAACTACCCTAAACCGCGAGGTTTTAAATAACAAAATTAGAAAGATAAAAATAATTCCGTGGCGTAAATTTGGCAAGTAAAAGAATTGCTTGAATCTTTGCCAATCGATGGGATTAGAAAATGATGTTAGATTTGGCAATTAAAAACATATAATTTTCACGTTCTTTGAGTTTGATCAAGTGCTAGTAATAATATTTTGACTATTAAATTTTTGTAGTAATTAATCAAAATGTGTATCAAGAGTTTAACCATGAGAAGTATGACTAGGTCAACGATGAACTATGATGACATAGATCCAGAAGTTGAGAAATTTCATTTTCTCCTTACATTATATTTTGCATCGTCGTAGATTCTCAAGTGTGGCCATGTGATTCTGAGTTGCTTCAAAGCTCAAAAGCTTTCTACAATATGGAATCTAGATAGATTATGCATGACACACCTGGAGTTTGTTGGTAGCAGTAGTCTATGTCAGATCCAAACACCTGACAGAAAGACAAGAAGCACCCTGAATAAATACTGGAAGATGGTAGATACTTAAAAAAAAAATTGATCTCTTGGCATGATTGGAGTTGCTGTCTTTGTTTGCAGAAATATAAACCACAAAATACGAACAGAATATTTTGACAGTTAATGTCTCCAGATTTTTGAATGAAGCAATATTCTTTGAGAAGTTTTCATATGTCTAGGTTTCTGAATCCAAGTACACATTGAACGCTTCATATTATAAGTACCGGAAAGTTTCAAAAGCATCTTACCCCTGTAGACATTGATACAGAGATAGGGTAGTTACAAATTTGTTGCTTGTAGAGGCTAGTACACAAATTTAGTTGTAAACGGTTACTGTAATTGAGCTGATCATAAAAGTTATCAAAATGCGAAGAGGGTCGACAAATTAAGTGTAGTCTCTGGTGTGATGTTGTGAGTAACCCAGGGATCTCTCCGGGCGAAAGCTTTGACTGATGTTGTTAGCTGTCAGGGCTGGAGCCAAAACTCCTTCATACTTCCCATTCCTTTGCTAGAGCATAATCTGTTTATCTTCTGATTTTACAACTGTAGAAGCCGGAACCTGTTTACAAATGTTTTTCCTTCTTATTAGTGCTGGGTGTGTTAGACCTTTACAGGCATGTCAACATTTGATGTGCATAGGATCAATCCTCTCACCGTAAAATGTGTTTGTCCTATCACAGGGAAAACATGTGTGTCCATAACAAATCTTGTATATTCTTGGACGCGCATCTGTCATTCAAATGCTAACCAGATTTCTAGTGAACAAATCATATGTTGTGAGTCACTAGATCTTTCACGATAAAAACAAGTCATTCTAGTCCGTGGATTCTAGGATTAGTTTAAATGTTGTGTCTGCAACTACTTAAGTGTTGCATTGTAAAATTCATATTAAGTTTTTCTTCTCTCACAACATGGTATCAAAGCAAGTGCTCCGATCTTGTGTAGCCGACGAATCTTGACAAGTTGTCTTGATTTTTTTACTTTGAGAGCAGAGTTCTCTCTCATGCTAGAAAGCGTTGTACTTCCCGGCCGCCATGGACGACAACTACTTCAACTTTGCTTTTCAGTTACATCCCAAAGAAAAGCTCAATGGCCGCAACAACTACATCAATTGATCTATTCTACTTAAGACCATGCTTCATGAAAAAGTGATCCACGAGAAAACCGTCCTCGACCCGGTTCCTCTTGGTGTCGCCGACGCATCAAAGCAATTGCTATGATACAAGTCATTGTCTCTCTTGACATTCTTTCTTCTATCGCCAAGTTTGAACATAATACTTCTTCTGAATTGTGGACGTATTTGTGCACTTTGTATCAATCTAACAATGCTCAACGTCGGCTGATGTTAACTGAGAAGCTTGCTATTCTTAAGTTGTGTGCTCCTGTCACAGTCGAACAGTACCTTCAGATTATCCCGTCTCTCAAGATCCAACTTGCTGCCATTGGTCATCGACCTTCAGATTGTGATTGGATCCATTATACTCTCAAAGGTCTTTCACTTTCATAGCCACTATTTGTTTCAAACTTCAGTAGCGACTTATCTCAAGATCCTCCAACTAATTTCATAGATTTGGTACAACATCTTCAAACGGATAGTACTTGGCTTGACAGTTATCAAGAGTATGGCATTGCCAATGCAATCACATGGTTGATCTTTCGCAAACATCGTTCTGAGCGGCCCTCTTTTCAGTCTTTTCATTCAAACTTCTCACAATCTTCTACTTATCAAGCTAGAGAGAAAAATGTCACCGGATCAATTTGACAAAATACTCGTTGTAATTATTGTGGTTGTCTAAATCACTGCAAATCTAATTGTGACTTGAAGAAACTCGATGAGCATATTGCATAGCTATAACTCCGTGCTTCTAACATGCGTTGAGATAAGGTGCAAGCCAACTTGGTAGACTATTGCAACGACGGACTAGAAGAGGATTTAGATAGTGAGTCAGTAGAGCTAGAAGCCTTGGCTTTACACAAATTTATAGATCAATTGTTAGATTCTGGTGCTAATAGCCATGTGACAGGTAATAGGTCTGCGTCTCACTACCTCTAACTCACCTATGGCTCATACCAGCAACTGGCAAAGGAACTTTGCCAGTTGATTGAAGTAAAGAGATCAATTCTATTCTTTATGTGCTAGAACTTACCAAGAACCTATTGTTCGTAGAAAAACTATCAGATTCAGGTGTTCTTGTGATGTTCAATTCTGAATATTGTTTTTTGCTCAACAAGACCAATCTTCAAAGGTCGATATTCTTTGGCCAACGTGATCCTTGCAGTCAACTATATCGACTTCTTTCTCAGTTACAACAGTTTGATGCTCACTTCCTCAGTCATTTGCTTCAACGATTTGATCGGACAGATAAGCCTCCTGATCCTGTCGGATCATCTACCTTTGTTGGGGTCATTGAACAACTGTCTTCAAACAACTCTGATCTTACCGATCTTTGGCACAAAAAGTTGTGTCATATTCGTCAGCAAACAGCACGTCATATAACTTCAAAACACCTTGTGCATGGGCTTCCTAAACTCTCGATTGGAAGTGACAGACGCTGCAAGACATGTGTTATGACAAAGCAGCATCAAACAAGAAAATTCAAACTTGCAGTTATGAAGACAACTCGTCCATTGCAGTTAATCCACAACAATCTATGCGGACCAGTTGAAGTAGGAACCGAGTTCAAGTACTTGCTAACCTTCACTAATGATTACATCCATTTTACATGTGTCAAATTCATGCGTCTCAAAAGTGAGACTTTGCATCACCTCCAACAATTTGTCCTTCGGTTTGGCACACCGAACATGACTGGAATTCAAAATTCATTGCACTTCAATCTGATAAGGGAGGTGAATATCTCTTCAAGAAGTTCAATTTTTACTGTGAGAAGAAAACTATCACTCGACAACTCACGACAAAAGCAAATGCTCATCAGAATGGTATTTTTTAACGCAAAAATTGTACGTTGTTTGAAGTTGCTTGTTGCATATATAACACGTACAAGTTTCCTCCCCATCTATGGATGGACTCACTACAAACTGTTAGCTACGTGTTGAAATGTTGTGCCACTCGCTCTCTCAAACTCACAACACCTTTTGAGAAACTACATGAATAGACTTATGATCTATCTCGACTCCGTGTTGGTTGTATTGTTTATGTGCATATTGCATAAGACAAGCGAACCAAGATGCAACCTAAGGCACATAGGTGTGTATTTGTAGACAATTTGGATGACTCTAAGTCGTATCTTTGCTATGATTAAGTGACCCGACGAATCATCTCTACAAATGACGTAACATTTTTTGAGAATGTACTAAGTCATTTCCAAGATATCTACAAGTTCGTGGATTTGACACTGAAGAGGAGACATTTGACAGATTGTTGCAGCCAGAAGATGACAATTTTGAAGTGGATGCACACCAAACGACTCAACATCTTCATTGCCATTACTAGCGTTGCCACAAATTGATCTACTTTACAATGCTCTTGATCCCTGGTCCAAGACGTAATCCTAGTTAACAAAGCAGAAAACTTCCTCAGTTTTTGCGGGATAACTATCATGTACTAGATCACAGCTCCCTCAACATAGTGAAGTCGTCATAACCTTTTGATGATCAACTGTCAGTAATTGAAGCTCTCAAGAATCCTCTGTGGAAATTAGCAATGCAGGAGGAGTTTGACTTCCCTATTTCAAACTCCACATGGGAACTGGTCAAGCTCCCATAAACCAAGCAAGATCTCTCATCCAAATGGATTTTCAAGGCCAAACCTCAACCAAATGCTATCTCTCTTAGATTAAAATTGCGTCTGGTAACTAGAGGACTTGAACAAAAACATGTCATTGGCTACAATGAACCATTTGTTATGTGATATGATAGTCAACTTTCCAAACTCTTATTTCATTGTATGTAGCTCTTGGATGGGAAGTGCATCACATGGATGTAATAACTGCCTTCCTTAATGAAAAGCTATAGGAAATGATTTACATGAAACAATGACCCGGTTTTGAGCAGCCAGGCCATGAGCATCTTCTTTGTCTTCTCAAGAGATCAGGCTATGGTCTCAAATAGTCTCCGAGACAATGGTTTGAAGAGATTAAATCCTATCTACAATCAATTGGTTGGGCTTGAAGTAACTTTGATTCCAACCTTTATTTTCTTCAAGAAGGTAAGATCATCACTGTACTACTTCTCTATGTGAATGATCTACTACTCCTAGGAATTTATTCTGCATGCATATCAAAGATTAAGACGCAACTACATCAACGTTATCGGATGAAGTATTTAGGACATGTCTCTCGGTACCTCGGTGTTGAATTCCAGAGGCTACCCAACGACAGTTTGTTTCTCCATCAACACAAATATATTACGAAACTGCTGGACAAATGCAAGCTTGATCCCTTGATGGTCGAACTAATTCCACTTTCAGTTGGCCATGTCTTGGAAGCTGACACAAGAACAGTGCATGTAGATGTTTCACCCTACTGCCACATTGTTGACAAATTGATATTTCTGTGCAATACTCGTCCTGACTTGTCTTTTGCCATTGGAGTTGTAAGTCGTTACATGCATTTTCCACAACAAGCACACTTGAACATTGTATATCACATACGACGCTACCTTAACTTTACCCGGGACTATGGTCTTCTTTACAACAAAGATGACTCTACTTCTATTCATGAGTATTCAGATCCACACTGTCTGAATTGCCGTAATACATGTCGCTCCGTTGGTTCTTATCTGTTCGTGCTAGCCAATGGTCCAATCTCTTGGTCTTTAAAAGAACAAGCTACAGTTTTTGACAGTACTACCGAGGCAGAGTACAAGGCACTTTCTGAAGCAACCAAGGAAGGAGTCGACTACTCGACGAGCTCTAGATATCCACTGTTGCACCCCAATTACATGTCAAGACTCCAACATTCGTGAAGACCTCGAGCACGTCGCAACTCCAACTCATGCAGAACTGCATCTCTCATGCGACAATCAAGGTGCCGTAAAGCTCGCTCCTAATCCGGTCTTTCATGCTAAAACCAAACACATCGAGGCAAAGCATCACTTTGTAAGAGAACGAGTTTTACAAGGGGGAATTTCACTTGAGTACATACACACTGAAGACAATCCAGCTGATCTTCTGACGAAACCCCTACCACGACACAAGTTTGACAAACATCAATTTTTTATTGGAATGCGATCTTTGGCAAATTTACAAGAAGTTTGCTAGTCTTACCTTGTTCACCTCCAGAGGGGGTGTTGTGAGTTGTCGAGTTGTCTTCTCTCACAACATCATATTTATGTGTTAGGTGATTGCCGGCTTGTATATCTGGATGGTCGAAATGTGGAGTCCTCTGGCCTGTATGAACTATCAAGACTCAGCGCCTCATATCATCAAGAACACTCCACAAGTCGACCATCAACGTCCGTTTTTCGTTGTGGCTTAGGGTGTTGGCACGAATAATGTATGTCATTGCAGAGAGTTTGAGAGTCTTTAAGCATAGCAAGATGATTCTATAAGCAAACATAATGTAATCCTCGTAGGGTCTACATATGAGTTGCCAGGACTTCACGTTTGAAATTCAAGAAGTGTCCATGCAGCATATACATTACATATGTCGTCGAGGTTTATGCAATTATGGCAAAGCAAGGAGTCCATGGATGTAGACAACGACAAGTTATTATAATCGAGTTGCAGGCAATTAACGTGCCTGGATTTATCCCGTCACTGATTTTTTGTCGTGAACCCATAGCAATAATTCCGAAACTAGAGAATTTTCTGTCAGAAGTGGATTTGTATAGACAGGCGTTTGGCTCTCATAAATACTGCTGGTACCAATGACCTCCAGGGGTTGCATTCTGAGAAAACATTTGAAACTTTGTTTGAAATTATTTGGATCCGTGAAGCAGTTCACTTTCGCACTTCAGAATCATAGTTTCATTCCAACGACTGGATGGACGACGATACACTAGAAACTAGCGAGTAATGAAATCTACAACGATGGAGACATACACAGCCGTATTGCTTAGTATGTTAGATATAGCGATTGCCTGGAAAACCGATTGCTTCATTCTTCGCCTACAGAATCATTGAGTATAGTCAAAGGAGACAAGTAATAGAGAACGGACGTCTTAGTGACATCAAAGAATGCTTGCAGTCATTACAACTTCTTGTCGTCTGCAGTTCAGATCTGCTATACTCGTGGCACTCTCCTCATTTGACTCGTGAACGACCAGAAGTAACAGATTAGCAAAAGTAACTGGTAAGATTCTAAGTAAACACGCTATTTTTCGTATGTCAGCAATAACGCTAACACCGTTGTCGCTGATGGCATGTAAATCCTTCACCTCTCACGATCAGATTCCTTTTCATTTCGTATCTTCATCGCGAAGATTCTGAACACCTTGGTTTAAATAGAGTAAAGAACGATGATGAAAGTCTTACACCTCGCTGGATGAGTGCGCCTAAGGTGTACACTATCATGAGGAAAAAATTAATATCGTGACTAAGGTCCCTTCAAAACGCGTGAAGTGGTTTTATATTACATTTTATTATCGTCAAAGAAATCTACAAGACAAAGTGGACGTCCTTCTCCATCTCTGGGTGGGAGTGGCTAAGTTTCTTACAAGGAAACTCAAGCTTTTAATCAACACCTCTAAAGATGGAGTTATTTCCTAATGGTTAGATTCATATCATCCTGATTCTATCAATCTAGCATCTGTGAGCATGGGTAGCTGAGCATGAGGCAAGAGCTTCACAGCTAAAGATATCCGTGTAAGCACGTCTACAGGGCGGTGAGAAGAGGCTCCTTTTCGTTCTAGAGGGTCCTGCTTCCACCATCATATACAGAAACATCCGTCTGGAGCTTGCAGTCAAAGACTGCGGACAACTTAATCGACGGTCTTTCAGTTCTTCTGAAAATAAGAGTCCAAGAGTTTCGAACCATGAACAGCTCGCAAATCCATGGTAGTGAGCAGGGTGAAGCGACATGTAATTTACAAGTTCATGCTGTGTTGAGGCACGGGCTTGTGCTGTCTGCCTTGGCTCACCATATGTCCACATCTGTCTTGCAGCAAGTACAGAAAGCACATGATCGCCACTGAAACCGAGAAGACTATATTGAGAGTCCTTATGCTCGTCCCTGAGATTAACTCATAGATTCGGACACCGATGTAGATATTGATGATACCTAGGAACATGGCTCCAGTTCCGAAAACCCAGTGGATAGCGAACCAAATAGATCTGTAAATTGAGCCTCTGAAAAAATTGGAACAACATGTCGGCTGGTCAAATTACTGATACAATGATCAAACAAACACTCAAGTCAGAACTCCCAAAAGTGCCCACTTTGTGATGTTACTAGCAACTCTTAGGCATTGAATTGGCTTTACACTCTTCTATGCCCGTTCAGATCCTCAGCCAGTTATTCAGGAAATCGATGATTAGGAGTACGTACTTTGCAGGGCGGAGCAAGCCAATTACAGGCTGGAACCAGATCAAGCACATTATCGCTAATCCAAGGCGCTGGTGAGTGTAGTAGAATTGTGTTCCCACTTTGACAAAGAGAACGGCGGCACCACCAGTGGCCAGAGCAAGTGCCAGAACCTGTATTCATCAAATTACAATATAGCGAATTTTCAAGGAGTGCGGTCAATGCCAGCAGCAGGCATGTTTCCTGTCGGACATCAAGTGTATTTAAAAACTAGCAGTTATCAAGCAGTGTCAGAGAGTACACAGTAACGACATGAGTTTACCTGGCAAATGATGTGGAGGTAAAATAAAGTCCACACGCGAGCTGATGAGGGCGTCTCATAAACGTCTGTCATAGGCTTGGTCCATCTGACGAGAAGAATTCCAATTGGTAGCAGAAATCCCATCGATCCCCACATGAGCCAGCCATGCAGCTGGACCCACTTTTTCTCCTCGTCCTGCATTGCAATCCCACCATCCCAATCGCGTCATACTCACGTCCAAATTCACGCCCCGATTACTGCCTCACGACTCTAGCCCTGAGATCTGCAGCGAGCAGGCTGACCCCTCGACACTCAATCCATCGATAATCCCCACATGGATGCCCCCAGCGAGAGAAGCTGTACAGAATCCCCACGGCCGTCTTATAAAAGTGTGGCCGAGCAGCTTCGAACTGACTTTCTCTGTGGCTAAGAGAATAAGTTGTACAATCGACTTGCATTCGGAGGGTCAGGTCAGGTCAAGCCAGCCCATGAATTCTACTCATTTTTCCCGTTCTCAGATATTTGTAATACTTCGAGGGATCGTGTTTGGCATCATGATCGATCATTCAAGGCCTGTGGGCGATCCGAAGAAGAGCGGACATGGAGATAAGGACGAAGGAAACTTACAGAGTCAAAAGCCGCAGCCGCACCCTGAACACCGACGAGCAAAACCATCACGAGGAGCGACATGAATGCCATATTGTCACAGTGCACGTGGAAATTCCGGTGGTTGGAGATGGAGCTCGTGCCGGCCCACACTGGAAGTCGAAGTCCACTTTACTCAAACGTGGAGGTCGAGGAAATGCGTCGAGCGAAGGTACGACGGGTGGATGGATGGATGTTTGCAACCCAGGAAGCAAACGAGCTCGCAGATGTGCTTTATAAGCAACAGCTGCTGCGAGCGAGTGAGGGAGGGAGGGAGGGGCGAGAATTCGAAGAAGTCGGTGCTGCGGATCAAGTCGTAGCTTACGTCGCACATATAGCAGCAGAGCAGCGGCTGCAGTGGCATGGGAACTCGTGCTGTGGCCGAACAAGAAGAAGGAGAAAGAGAAGAAACGACGACGATGCTGATGATTATTCCCGGAGCAGCGACGAGGGGCGGCATCGTGCCTCGATTTTCCTACCGCCCACCATCATTGGCCCGAAAGGCCCCCAGATCGCGTCCAGGTCCATCTGCGTCTCCCTCTCCCTCGCATGCGGAAGCGCGGAACTCAATCCAAAGAGCAAGGCGGCACGTCCACGCACGACCGGCAGCAGCAGTCAGAAGTCCAGGGGGGGTGGGGGGAGGGGGGTGCCATAGGACGGACGCTTCTCATAAACGAAATGTCTCTCTCGGCCCTCAACTTTGCTCGGCCCGGGTCAATGGTACCCCTCCCTCCAGGAGGCCCGCCGCTCGGTCGTGCATGGGAGCAGAACGTCGTTCGTTCGTCGCTTGCCTCGGCTCGTCGGTCGCCGCTCGGGGCCCTTGAGTTTGTGCTGAATCTCCTGAGCTCGGACCTGGAACCTCGGCGCGCGGCCTCGCGGTGCCCCAGACATGGAGCGGCACACAAGCGATGGCGCAGCCTTCCAAGCTGGCTTCTCGGCCCGTGCTACCCTCCTCGCGGAATCGGACACGATTCTCCTCCTCGGCCTCTAGATTTGCCCCCAAGTGCATCGAGGTCCTGTCCGGCCCGAATCGCGACTCGTGGAATGCTGCAACTTGCGCCCACTAGGATCAAACTCAGCTTCACGAGATCGGTTTAGACTCGGCTGCTGGTTTTCGATTCCTCCCCGCGACCATGGCTCGGGTTCGAAGCTTGCAGTCTGTTCAGGATGATGTGAGAGCGACGGTGGATCCGCACAGTGTAGCATCTTGGAATCTGCAAGTCAGTCCGGGACGATTGGCTCGGCTTTTTTTTGACAAATCTTGACGTTTGTCAGCGAGCCTGACTGCGCTGCACAGCTTGTCGTTATTTCCGAGCAGTGTGAATGGGAGTCGACGGGTCGGGTTGATTTTGTTGTCCATGATGATATGATGGGTTGATTTTGTGATTTTTTGTTGATTCTGTGCAGTTAGTCCTGGGCATTGCTGGAATTCGCGTCTCACGTAGTTTGGGGAACTAGTTTGAGTCCCGGATATGATGCCTATGGGACAGATTTGTGGAAATGCTCGGAATTCAAAGGCTCTACCCGATTGTGACGGCTGGTGCTAGTCGCTTGACCCGCCCTTCTGGTTCGATCGGAAGGTGCACACTCATGGTGTACTTCTACTTCTTCGTCTTCTTCTTCTTCTTCTTCTTCTTCTACTACTACTACTACTACCACCATGCCCGACTGTGAGGTTCTAGTCTAGATCTCGATCTGCTACTTGACCACGGCGTCGGACCGACTGACCGACCAGAGAAGTGTTTGCTCGGCTTTTAGTTCTGAAGGTTCTGAAGGTTCTGAAAGTGAAACCACTCCTTCTACCGCGCCACAGAACCGCCTTGACAATGAGAGGTTTGCGCGCCTCTCCATCTGCTACAGCACGCGCACCATTATTATTATTCAACTCCTTTCGAGACATAGAAGAATGCCTTGCGATTGACGCTCAAATGTCGACTCGGTTGGACTTCGCTTGTGTCCCGCTCGTTGTCCGTGAGGCTGTCCTGGACCGTTGTTTTCTACATGGCTCGTTGAACCCTCGGCCTTCTGATCGCCAGAAGACTAACACTTATTGAGATCAGAACGTGTTTGTAGGGGCTCTTCGTATTGCCGGACTGCAAAACGCCTGCAAAGTGTCGATCTGGAATACTTAATATTCCCTGCATGCTCTCTGGGGAATAGAATCCCAAATCCAAGCTCTGTATCGCCTAATGGAGATCTGATAAAATGTATCGACTCTCTTGGAGGAGGTCTTAACCGTTCACAGCTCTGTAGTTACCAATCAAAGGCAACAGGGCCTCTTCGTGCTCGATTATGTCCTCATCAGAATCTTCGGCAGATTCTGGTGATCGTACAGAACCTCACATCTCGTTCTCGCTGAGACAGGAAATCAATCAATTATTTGTTTAATGCCTTCAATCGAACGAATGATTGCTGAAGTTCTCTGGCCTCGAGAGACAAGTCAGCAAGTCAAGAAACGAAATTTCAGTGGGATCCATGGCACGATCGACAATTCTAGCAGTGTACCGGTCCTCAGATTCAAGATTCTGTTCGGTCTTCTTCATGGTTTGATATTTTGATCTTTTGGTACCCAGGAGACAATCTTACTCTGTTACCAGATAATCACTTCGCCGGATTCAGCAGGCTTTCCAAACGCTGTGCTTGATGCTCATCAGTGAACAAACATCAACAAAGTGAAATTTTTCATTAATAATTGTATACAAAATAGCTATAATCATGAATATAACATATTATAAAATTTTCTTTCTATAATTAAAAGAATGAATTATTTTCCATTGCATATATATCTTATCTTCAAAAAAATCAAACTGAAAGTTTTTGGATTGAGAACATCAATGTCTTCAAATCACTAACGATAACATTATTTAATGTGAATAAAATATCAAGATTGTAAAATTTTAAGTTGAATGTAAAGTCAAATTTGTAACTCTTTGACAAAGCATAACAGTTACCGCTATGAAAAGAATGAATTACCATAATAATAATAAAATTTGAAACATTAAGTTGCAAAAAAAAAAAAAAATTCATATTTACCTCATGTTATTAAACTCTTTGATGATGATGGTAAACTTATAATTTGATACAAAATTTCGAAATGATTCTTTTCACTTTAAAAGATACACATACTGTAGCTTATAAAATCTTCCATGTCAAAAAGTATGCTTTGTATATTCTACCAATCACAAAATTTTGTCCTATCATTTACCTGTATTGATACAAATGATTTTATAAAAGATACAAAGGATACCCGCAGGTTGATGTTGTAGTATGCACTACGACATCCATGGATTGAAAAAAGTGACAAAGTGTCGGATGAAGTGAAATATGTTCAGATCAAACACTAGATTTGCAGGAGAATATGTGATATTCTATTTAAAACTTCCTTCAATGTGCAAACATGAGAAGTCAGTGTACTGGAACAACTCTGGATATTATCATCCTGTCTAAGAGCAAAGCCTTGCTCGGTCTCATTATTGCAAGGTTAGTTAGCTTCTATTGACAATGAATCAGTGTAACTAGATACCTCGTTTACTGCAGAATGTTAATACCTACACTCAAAACAAATATGTAGTTTTTGTGATCATGAGATCTTTTGCAGTAACGCGTGATTGTTCAACTTGCATGGTTAGGATCAATTTCTGAGGTGAAAGTAAGAGCTTGAAAGCAATATAATATATGTATCGAATTGGTGTAGAATCTCGAAATTACTGTACAATTGCAAAGAAGATTTTTACCCCCATTAAATATGACATCAGAAGTTTAGACGAGTTCCTTTTTTTTCATCTACACAAAAATATTTAAATCTGGTCTCATGCTCTTGTACTATGGTAAAGAAAATGATCATTGTGTTGTTTAAGATAAAAAATTGGCATTTTTTGCTAGTACAAAGCAATCAAAATTATAATTCTAGTTTCAATAAATATGAATGTCTCATTTGTCAAATCCTCTTTCTAATGGAAAAATTAAGACTACCATTTTTTCATAGAATATCTACGTACAAAATCCGAAATATATATTATTCTAACTGAAAAAATTAATGAATATACATGATATTGTAACAAATAATTCATGCTCTAATTCTCCAAGACTAATATTTTGGAAATAAAAAATGAAGCATCTAAATCATCATTATCACATCAACAAAGTTATTTGAACAAAGCCTATCCGAGCTAAATGAAAAGAAAATCAACTAGATTCAAAAAACATCTGTTGACTTCAGTTGATCAATTCTATAAATTAATTGTTTCCTCGATAGCACAATAGCAAGAAAATCAACTCTATCAACCAAAAAAATATTGATATTATGTGGATAACTCCAACTTCAACCTTGACAAACACTGTCAATCAATAGCAACAGCAAAAATTAATACGTAGTTCATCAATATGCTCATTTATGTTTGAATTCAATCTATCAATGTTGTACAATAACAATACATTTTCATCTTTTTCCGTGTTTGAATCTTGGTCAATGATTAGTATTTGTTTAATCTACATTCATTATGAAAAACTTTTTAGATTGTTATTCTATGTTACTTTTTTAATTATCTAATTTTCATCTTCGACATTGCTTGATCAACAATTTTTATAATTAAAATTGAGAGCAAAATCTATGAAGCGGACACACAAATACATAGTTTATAAATATTCTACAAAGAATATTGTTGTTTATGTCTACACAAATTAGTTTTCATAGAAACATATATCATATAGTACATTGAGTCTAATTTAAATTTAAATTAATAAGTACAAGTAGAAATAAAATTACCATGAATTAATCAATAAGGAGTGTTTGTTAAAATCATATTTGTTACATTGAAAACTAAATGGTATGTTTGATTTGGATTTTACATTGAACTATATGAAATGTAAAATTGAAAGTAGTAAATTTGTTGAATTACAATTATTTCATGAAGTTAGTCATAATTGACTTGAAGAAAGGTTAAAAAATTATATGACAATAAATATCATCTCTTCAATAATATCAGATACAAATTCCAAGAGTGAAATTTTTGGTATAGAATAATTGATTTGATAACATTAGTAGGAATAATATTAATTCATCTGTAATAGAATAGTACTTTTAATTATTTACAATTTAATTGATATGTATTGGGCTGGATATTTAATATCTTAATGATTGTCACCGTATTTCTAAGTGGATTATATAGTAAAAAGTTTAAATAATAGACCCTATGGTTTGACTTCGAATCCTTTCTTCTTTAAGCCAGCTAAGCCCTGAAGTTCTCTCCGTGTCCAAAATAAGAAACCGAGGAAACATATCAAAACATTAATGGGAATCTTTCTCTCCCTTCGGAAAATACCAAAATAATCTCCAGACTCGGGCGAATCACCATTGTGTAACCAATAATTGGAAGTAAAACATAGCGTCATATGATTGCGAAGCCTTTTAAAACAACAATATAATTGGGTGTGGACCGTGAAGTCTTTAACTTAGAATCCAGAAACGCGTTTTGGCGCCTTGCTCTAGCTCTGCATTTTCCATCATTTCCGCCATACAATCTGTTTCATTCCCACCAAATAATCTGTACAGTTCTCCCGATTCATTTCAACACGTCAAAAGGACCACAAAGATCAGATGGTTGAAATAGTAGTTAATCGAGTAGCGAAACGATGTAAAAAAACAGAACCAAGAAGGCTCACGTAAGTAGCACCTTCTTCGACGAAACACATATATGCAGATACGCATGTAGGATACTTGAATTCTAAAAGTATAACGAACGGCTCGCTTATGTACAGCGTGTTTAGACAAAGGAAATGTATATCATAAAGATGAGGACACGTGGGGAAAAAATGTAATAATAGTGCGTTTGAATTCCAAGGAATACCTCAAGTCAGTACCCTGGAGAAGGAACAACAATTGTTAACGACCAGCTTCAACGCTTGGTCAACTTTAGTAGGAAATAAGAACGACCAGTACATAAAATTGGTCCCTCCGAATGTGGTTTCCTCGAAGAGTAAGCTGGCCACACAGCCATGAGAAAACCGGCACAGTGAAAAACACATCAGAACTTCTCGAGTCTGACATGTACCATCAAAAAAAATTATTCAGAGCTCCAAGGAAGGAGGGTTGAATTTACATGAGCTGAGAGCCATTTAAAACTTCATTCCAGGAGAGGGGGTTGTGGCAGGTTCACTACTTACGAACGCAACCAAATCTTATTTGAAGTCACAGATGGCAAAGAGCAGGTGCTGACTCGCTGGCATGGTTAGGTAGATAGCTCAAGTGTTTAATCTACGAGAACTAGATGCACGTGTATTCCCTGTAGCCCTGATTGTTGATAAGCTGGGATTGTCACACTTGCTTTTATATCTATCTTATCATGTCCAGGTCAAGTCCATACGACTCTTGTGAAGTTGAAAGGCAGGATTGACCCATGCTCCGCAACTGCACTGAAGTCCTGCCCAGTTGAAATTGCCGAGTCGTGCTTCACATGTAGCACACAGAAGCTTTCCCTCCACATGTCCTTCTATAACTGCCCCACCCAGACAAAATTCAGCACCAAGAATTTAACCATCGCCCCTTGCGCGGCTGTTGAAACTTAAACGAGAGCCATAGGAATAAAACAAACGTCAAACTTTGCTTCAGTTTTCAGCTGCTACATATGCAATTGAATAGCCTTGGTAGCCACAAAAGTGGATACCTTATTCCCCTGTAGAACGGTAAGTGATAAGACATGACAAGACTTCTTACCCGTATCAATCTGGAACAGCAACTCTACATACTAAATAAGCAGAATGATTAGAGTAACCACAATAGAGGTAATGTGATGACTGCAGAATTATTTCAAAATATACGCAAAATTGTATACAACCTTTTATGCATCTAAGCAGGAAAAAAAGACAAAATGCTGCTTCAAAACCAGAAGTGACCTGTAAGTTCAGCAAGTATGTTCTTGCAAAAGGCAGAAACGTAAAAAGGGGTCAACTGGTCTCTAATAGAGAGTGAAGATTGGAACCTGTTGTCATCCACTGCATCGGCTCCACGAAGATGGATGAACACTTCGGCTCTCCATATTCATCATCTTGGAAACGTCCAACCCCCCTCCTTTTCGTCTTGAATGAAGGCTCTCCCAAACCAAGGTTATGTGCCACGATGTTACTCTCAGAAGCTACTAACCTTCGGCACTTTTTGCACCGATACAAAGTGGCCACCTTTTTCTCTTCACTTAAATTGATTTGTGACCCAAAATTCTCCGCCAAAGACGCGTTAGTCGCACCCGGGTCACTGGCGAACCTGGAGCTTTCGATTTTTTCTCCTTTGCCATAGGCTTCCCCTGCAAATGAATTCAGCTATAGGCATGCCCAGAAACAAAGACTCTACTGGACACTTGAAAGCAGATTGACAGAGGTGTGCAAACCACGTGGCATGAAATCTAGACGCTGAGTTTCATTCGAAGTAATAATGCCGAGGGTATACACTATGTAACACTGGTTGATGAGACATGATATGATCCAAGTTCGACTTAGGAGATGGGTTTCTAGTACCGTCAACTAATTAAACTCCCCGATTGCAGTTGCCTAACCACTTTGGAGGAAATGCCAATGCAAATGAGGACCAAGTATGTGTACTTCGGGTCAGATACAGCGCTTGAGAGATGTGACGCCAAAAGCAGCCCTCAAAACGAAGCAAATGGCAATTTTTAGTCACCTGGTGCGAGTAAAGAATCTAGCTCAGCCACGTTTATCCTGATTCTGGTTTCAAACTAACCTTAACTCCTCCAACAACATTGCAGACATGGTTCATAAGTGGCCGCCCCATACTAGTGCATCCGGCGCTGGCTGAAGACAAAAGAACGTAATCGAACAAAAGGCATTAACAGGGAGGACAGAATAGTCCCTAAGTATACACAAGGACACAGGAGGCGGAGATGAGTGACATCGAAAACTACTTCTAGTATGCACCCCCGATACCGTTTTCTAGAGTATTGGACTCCAGCTGTACAGCTCCATGTTCACAAGCTCTACAGCTAAAATGGGGTCTATACACTAATAGAGTCCGTAGGGAGAAATACGTAGGGTCAACACCACGACTTACCTAGATTTGAAACATGAAATTTCTTGTAGATGGAGTTCTCGTGATCGACCTTGTAACCCATCTCTTCAAACATTTGCAGCTGCGCAGTAGAAAAACCAGTTAACAGGAGTATTAGAAATCAAGATCTCTGGTCCATACATAAAAAACAACTCAAACTCAAAGGCTGGCAAAGATTATCTCTAGCGTTTAATGTCAGTAGATTTCATTGTTCGACTGGCCTTCACCTTTTCGCTTTAACATGTGTGGCCGTACTCTCAAGGGCTAGGATAGAAAAAGCAAAGTAGCAATTGTTGTAATTGTGGAAGAAGCTTTAAGTTTTCTGAGCTTGCATACCTGCTCCATGAAGCCCTCATTGGGACAAGCGGAATCGCTCGATCCACGAAGTGAGGTCAGAGCATCTGTCACAAATTGGCAGACAATTGATTAGGTGAGGGGAACTGTGTTTAAAACAAGATTGCAGCGACCCTCACAGCTAGGTGCACCTTCTATGTATCACCCTTCCGCAACATCTCGACTTCGTAAGTGTAGATGCATACCTTCTACAGAAAGACGCTCGGTTCGCATCAGATATGCCAAGATTACTGATGCACTGCAAAAGAACAAAAGCCAGATGCTATTATGGGGCACACTCCGCGGCACACAGACCAGAATGCTCGTCTGCGAGAAAAACGTATGAGCGGAAGGCACAGACTGATCCACATGCGTTTAAAAGCATCCAGTATTGTGCTGGGAAAAAGGTACTTCGACAACTAGCATACTGGGGTATCATACGATTGCTACGGATAATGTAGAACGGGAAACAGCATATCGATACAAGAGTGAACCCCACCCTATGTAGTTACAAACATGAAACCGATGGAATTTACGAAGAAAGCCATAAGAACAAGCCAAGCGTTCCTTTTGGATCGTGAAAGCTAGAATTTGTAACAGTCATCTTTTCAATCAAGAGCTTGCTGATGAGAATTTGTCAACCGATCTGAAGCGGCCGAGACATTACCAGCTAACCAAGGGATATATCAGATTCCATTCCAGTCCTCGATGGCACTACTGGATGAACTAGCGACAGAAAATTGCGAGGAGTGGCACGTAAGGCGAATCAAGCAGCAGTTCAAATTTCTTACAAACAAGGTAATTGAAATAGATAATTACAGGACACTGTGTAAGAGATAAACCACTATACCAATCAAATACGATACCGATTGGAGGACTGAAAGGCAGACAAACTCCGAGATAAACTGACCTGCGAGAGATCCCTGCGAGGCAGTGCACCAGAACAGCTCCGTTCTTTCTCCCTTTCTCGATAAAATCCATACAGGCCTCCAAGTGGTCCAACAAATTCTCCGATTCCATATCCTTCAAAGGAACTGTCATACGAACGAATTCGTGGCCACTTCGGCTGCCGGCATCGGACTTAACTGGAACAGATTCAGGTGTGGAGGGTAGACCTGTAGTCTGTTTGCCTCCAGTCTGGTGGTTCATTTGCTGAAGATGGGCACCAGGGCGCAAGGTCACAATTGAGTAAGGATCGCCAGGTTTAGGATTTTGTTGATAAAGGATTTGAGACGAGAGAAGGGAGAGTAAGTGGGTAACATGCGGGTGCATTCCTTGAAATACCGAATTGGCATCGGATATGTTTCCGATGTAGAGGCCCTCTCGAACTTGCTTCATCTTGACGTGGAAGAATGAATAGCAACGGGATGGAGTAAACCGCCTCCCTCTCTCCGTCTCTTAATTTCTCTGTGTCAGTGCTACGATCACACGACACATGAGAATCGCCACACTGTATACATGTCAGCGGGGCAAATTCAGGTGGAGAAGGACGAAAGACGAAGTCATGGGAAGGGCTTGAAGCAGGAAAGGTGGAGGAGGAAGGTCAAAAAGCAGAGTGCTGTGGACAAGAGGGAACAAAGCGGTCGGCAAAAAGATGAAATATCTGATGAGGACGAAGGGGAAAAAAAGGCGAAGATTTGGTGCTGCTGATACTCTTCCACAGCCCGCCCGCCTGCGATTGGCTGGCTGGCCTGCAAAGCTCTCACTCAATGCTCCTCTTCCTCCTCCGACTGCTCCCTCGCTTTTCTGTCATCGCTCTCCTCCTCGTCGCAATCGCTCCAAATTCCGCCGCTCGCACTCCACTCCTCAAAAGCGACCTCCCGAAAGCCAGTATCAAACAAAATGCTGACGATCTCCCCGCCCCGCCAGCGCGCCCCCACCGCGTAGACGGCCCGAGTTCCGTTCCTTCGAGCCCGAGAACAACCTCCTCGGCCTTCCCCAACCGGACTTCCGTCAAATCGCAGAGTAGGCCCCCATCACAACGACAGACACAAAATCAGATGGGAATCAATCGATGCTGCTCCTCTCTCGCTCTCCTCGTCCCCACCCCGAAGTCCCGGCCGCAATTTTTCCCCTCGCCCTTCGTCCTCGAATCAAAGCTCCGAACGCTCGGATCCAAAGAAAGAAAGAAAGCTCGCGAGCTGCGCAGCTGCCGAATCGCAGGGGACGACGACGATGATGATGGGCGTCAGTGCTGGGCCGATCCTCCCCGCCCCTGATAAATGCAAAGACCCGCCCTATGCCCGCGGCCCGCGGCCCGGCCCGTCCGTCCCTCCAGCTCGGTTACCGCTCGGGTCCGGATCCCTCGCCCGCCGCGCAGAAAAAATCTGAGCCCGGGCTCCGGGTGGCTTACAGGAATGGCCTGGACGGGAACGACACGAGGCATATTCCTCCGATTCCCCGGCCGAAAACACCCGCGCGGCGGCGGCGGCGCCTGTTTCCGCCCTGGACGTCAGCGCGCGTGATTCACTGTGCCTACATTCTCATCTGCGACCGGAATGGAAAGTTTCCCCGCTCTCCGTCACCATGCTGCTTCCACCGGATACCGACACGTCGGGTCGACTTTCGTTCATCATCGTCCGTCCTGACCTCCCTTACGCAGTAGACCAACATTTCCTCCCCACTGCAGTTGACACTGCAGTTCGGTCCCGAGAGGTCGCATACTGCGTCATAGAGTTCTCAGAGCTTTTCTCGCTCTTCAAAGGCCCAGACCTCTGAAGCTGGTGCTCCGTTACCCTTTTTCGGCTCCTTGCAGTTTAGTGAGCTGAGCTTCTTGTAACTGGAAAAGGCAAATTCCTCTCACATTTAATTGATTAGTTTACATCACAGTGGTACGCACTAAACACGACGTGAACATAGTTGGGCACCTCGCACCATACGTTGAGTTGACAACGACTTTTCAGTGAGCGCATTGTTGTAAGGGAGCCGTTTTTACTGTGAATTTAACT
This sequence comes from Marchantia polymorpha subsp. ruderalis, assembly GCA_037833965.1. Classification (NCBI taxonomy): domain Eukaryota; kingdom Viridiplantae; phylum Streptophyta; class Marchantiopsida; order Marchantiales; family Marchantiaceae; genus Marchantia; species Marchantia polymorpha. The sequence continues at coordinate 6,710,103 of AP031357.1, forward strand.
TCCATCCAGAAGAGACAACAAACTACAGCCTTGTCAAATCTATGTCCTCTTATTGGCTTCTCTGCGCAGATAATAAGCCGACTTTCGCGTCATCTGATCATGTGATCATCCGGCCTCCAAATTATTTTTAGAGTTAACTTCCATCCAGTCCAGGCAACTTTCTACCTGGGAGTGCTCTATACCTCCGCATATTGCTGCACCCGTCTTGTGTTATTGGATTCTTGACCAAAGCCCTGTAATGTAGTTGCAGCCATTCGCACTTAAGCCGCAACTTCGGGATTAAGGGATTTCGCCGGTTAAGGTCTCCTGGTCTAGGATAATCAAAACATATTTTCACTTAGCCGTACTTTATTTTACAATATAGGAATTTCTCGTGCTTTCACTTGTAGGGGTATCGATCCAAGTATAGGACAGCACATGGAAAAGTTGTTTGTATATGTAAATTTAGGTTACTCAATGCATGATAAATTATAATTATCAAAAAAAATCACTGTAAAAATTACCTTTCCATTTTTGTGCATGATTAAATGTTCAATCAAATAAATTTATCTATTTTAAAAAATAATAATTTCTTTTCATCAATTAATTTAATAATAAACAAATTTTTTTGAAATCAATGTTTTTGTAATTTTCCTTGTATTTATTTTTTATAAAAAATCGAAAACAAAAATTATAGATCAATATATTTAAACTAATTCTGGTTGATAAAAAATGATAATTATTCATAGATTCTTTAAATCATATTATCCAGTACCATGATCAAACCCCATTGTAAATATGACCATACCAAAACTTTTATTCTGTATTTTCAACTTCAATCACTATCATAACAAAATTGTATGATCATGAATAAATAAAATCAGATGTTAATATTAACTCAAGTTTCAAGTTAACCTAACTCAAGTTAGAGTAATGATTAGGCTTGCCATGGTTCAGATTAGACCTAGGTTGCCATGCAACCAAGGTTTACGTCAAGGGAGTGTGACATAATTTACCTTGAAAACTTCGTAGATTATAGATTAACAATCTTGTTGTTTTTGTGTATGTAGGCTAAGAGTGACAAGACACAAAATTTTCTTGTAGGTTGTGTATGCTTATTCTTTTGACAATCCTATTTTTGTATATGTGGATTCTCGTCTTTCTTGTAACGTCAAAGTTTGACATGATATTGTTAAGATTAACTCCTGTGAAACAATAACCTCGGTTCCTAGCTAAAGATAGCTAGGATGAGTAGCCATGTTGCCAAGACCAGGGTACTATTGATCTCTAACCGTACTTACGCTATATACCATTGTAATTCATTCTTGTGTGTTCTAGCTGTTATCGTAATTTGCTTCTAGATGAACCATTTTATCTTCATGTCTTGTGTTTACTTTCAGTTTAACTAGCACCGGATGTGGCTATCTTGACAAATTAACAATGTTCACTAATTTCACATTTATTATGAGATTTTCTTACTTTGAATAAAATTTTCTTGTATTTTGAATATAATTAGATAAATCTAAAAAATGTAACAAGACATCATACAATTTTTTTTGTTTCATTAGATTTAAGTTTAATATTAGATATTTGATCAAATTTTATATCAAATTTTTACAATTGTTGAGCTTAACTCAAGTTAAAAGGTAACCTCGGGTTGTAGCTATTTATAGCTAGGACGGTATCCTGTACTGGGGATAAATACCTCGGGGTTTTCTTATACGACAAGACCTAGAGTAAAGTGCTAAGAGTTCTAGGTGGACGTAGCCCTCTTCATAATGATGAACCACATTATTTTTTTGTCACTGTGTCTCTCTTGGGTTTTACCATTTACAACAATTTCAATCATAATATTGGAGTAAATAATAAAATAAAATCTATAAAAATTTTAAGTGTATATCTTTTTAAACTTTTATATAAACTAATAGATCAAAAGATATAACAAATAATTTACTATGTTTGTTTGTTTTTTGTTTTATTAAAAATGAAAAAAAGATATTTTTAATGATGAAACTATATAGTTGATTATGTATGTGTTTGTGCTTTTTTCATAAATTTTTATATTTTAAACATCTATACAAACAACATGGTGCTTTTGAAAATTTTATTGTTGTATATATCATATATATACATGATTATTTGAATGAGCAACTATTTGCAAAAATATTTATAGTTTTTTTGGATTGAGCAATAGTTGGTTGGAACATGTATTGAGATCAAAGATTGTAGATTTAACTATCTTATTTTGTTCCTAATGATTCACCTAGAGATGTTGAGTATGTTTGTGGATGCTTTTTGGATAATGCAAAATAAATATATTTCTCCAAAGTTTGATATGATGGTGAGGTCTACTTGTTGCAACGGTAGTAGAAAAACTATGTTGAACTCATATTAGAATCTTTTGGATTGACTAGCATGCTTGAAAGAAGAGGAATATAAAAACTTTTAACACAGATATCGTCTTTTGAGTATTTTATAAAGAATTTATATGTATATGGGATGTTGTTGATTCATAAATAGAGAAAAAAATATACTTACATTAGCTAAGTAATTCTTAATTAAATAGTTAGTCAAGTCGATCTAGAACAATGTGTTATTTGATAGGCATATTGCTTGATTTGTTTTCAAGTAAAAAATGAACGATGTCTTTTGAATAAGTTATGAGGAGTTTTTCGACTTGTTTTATGATCATGGAGAGCGGTGCCAAGTTATTTTAACCATTTTGTGAACTTTTAATAAATTCAATCTAGTGTATTGTTTATGTTTCAATCTGGTATATTTGGAGTTCCAGTTAAGTTTTATTCGGCTTATGAGATTAGTAGTTTGTTGCTTGATGAATATGAGTAATTCCATATTGCTTTTTCAGCCTATAGTTTTTAGGGTGATTTATCAAGTTATGAAAGCTCATGGGAGAGATGTTCATTTTTTTATTCGGAATGTGTGTTGTTTCACTCTTCTTTTTAGATTGTAGAATGATATGTGGGTTACTAAAGACTACTTACATACAATGATAACACTGATTTTTGTAAGCTTCTACAACTATATTTTTAATTTTTAATTTTTAAATTTATATTCTTAAATTTATATTGATGAAACAAGTACTCCCATAATGAAATTCCGAAAACTTGCTTGATTGTATTTTCTCTACATCTTTATATATACAATTTAACAATCAATATAATAACAAATGGTAATTCTTATCTAATTTACTTTACAAAAATAAACTATGGTCAATTTGACTAGTTTTCAATATGTTGCAACATGTCATTGGATTCCTAAACCTTCTAAAAATATTCTAATCTTTAGATTGAGATGAAGATATACCATTTGACACTTTCAAACTTCTAAAACCTTCGCTTGCCACTTAGTCAATTTTGGTTTGACATATGGAATGTTTGTGGCTGGTGGTTATGTTAGACCGATCTGAGCATTTTTGATTTAGTGCAATCAAGTTATAGTTCTAGTTTCACACAAAGTTTGGGTATCTCCTTTCAGTTTGGAACAGCCCCACTAATTAATTTGCGAGTTGATGTTACCTTGAGTTTGGCTGCCTCACCTATGCTTGGAGTTGCGTATGTGACAACTAAATTTGTATACATATTGAATCGCGCTTTGCCCAACTAAATTAAACATACATTTTATGTGCGCTCTGAGTCGTTCTGGGTAAGAATTATTTTTTTATCTGAGGCCATGCGCGCATTTCAAAAGAATAATACTCTGAAACTATTATGAAGCTTTCGTCTGCTTCCTGAGTAGGGTTGGAATCACATCCTCAAGAACCATGCTCCCGGGAAAGAGCACGAGGGCATGCCCATGGGCATGCCCCGATCACATTAATGCATACGGGCATGCCCATACATATTAATAAAACGCGTCTTCGAGATTACAATCGAGTGAATGCAGTTACCAATCATGATACGTGTCATTATTGAAGTGATTTTACGTGGCACTCTTTAAAAAAACGGTCTACTTCTCTCGTTCACCTCATCACGCGTCTTGTTTGAGGAGATCAATGGTCGTCGGCTCGTCCCTATCTTTTCACTTTGGCTGATGCTCAAACTGCACTGTTCGCAAAATTCATACGATTACCAATCGTTCATTGATTTATAGTCTACTTCGTATCATTATAAGTTCAAGGTTTGAAGATTAGGTTAATTGTACAATAGGTTTTAATTTTCAGGTGTACGACTCGATAGTTCAATCTGGAACTTCCGCGGAGATCTTGGAATGGTATGATGAAGAAAGGATAGAGACATTGTACGCACTTAAAACATTGTTTGCAAGTCAACGAAAGGTTAGTAATCTCATTATTTTTTTATAGTGATCAGTTTCTGTTTGAAGGTTTCATGACAACTTTTTGAAATGTCTTTGTTGATTTCAGCAAACATTGAAGCGCATATGACGTTTTGGGAACTAACAATTCTATAAACATGACTCAATCTCAAGTGGTTATTATATTGAAGTTTGTCTTTAGACGGTTGCTGAATTTGTTGCAAAAAATTCTTTGATTGTGGAGGAAGCACAAGAATCTGCCTGGGCAATCAAAGACCACAAAAGAAGACCTCAGGGTCGAAAGGTACGACATAATAACACCAGTTAAAATCGCTGCTTTTACATCGACCCGCGTAAAGTCTAGAATGTAAGAAACAAATGTTGCAGCTCAAATCGTGAACTAGTTTGGCTAAGAACTTCTTCTTATTACTACATGCATACAATTTTTTTTTTCTTTCTTGGCCCTAAATGAACAAAGTATACAGGAAACTATAGGGATCAAAAACCACGCGTACCTAACAATCAAGGAATCAATGATGTCACCACGTCTTGTTTTTAATTTTTCATTTCATATTCAAGAGAGCATTTCTCATTTTTTACAACTCTATTGCGGCTTAGGTATCAAGTCTCGGCTCATGTAATTTTGTCAGATTTTTGATAACTCAAATATACTTCATGTTGCAAAGTTTGTCATCTCGTCAGCATCTGGCTTTCTGATTCACTTCAACTCAATCTGCTGAGTTGCACGATTCTTCCAACATTTTGATTTGTCACTAGGCTATTGTTACTAAATGAGTGGGATGCATGTCAAAAGATAGTTTTTGAACTCCAATGAGAACTAGCTTTGGCGCTTCAGTTCAAATCGGTAGTATGCTTTTTAGCATGTCATCTTCCACTTGAATCTAGACATCTATGTTCTAGAGGTTTACACAGAACGAGTGTTTATATCAATCCACCTTCGTACATCTGAAGTAGCTTCTGTAGTTCTAAACATCAGTTGACTCAAACGTCAAAGATTAGTTTTGCATGGATATGAATTGTTGTAAGATTGAGATCAAGAATCTACGTGGACTTGTATCAATGACTCTAATGTATTGGGTTTCAGGAGGTATGAGAGTTATACTTTATCTTAAATGGACTACGGTGTTAAATGCAAGAAAGTTCTTCTTATCGTAACTGATGTCATATATCTCGGCATAATATAAAAAATCCTAATACTTATATGAAGATAGATTGGTAGAAGGAAGAAGACGTCTTACTTCCAATTCTGACTTGCTTAGTCTAAATGTTAGATTCAGTTGAGAATATGAGGAAAAACATGTGATTGGTTCCTTCTTTCCTTGTACGATTCTTGGACTGTATGAAATGAGTCTAAACTTGGACTGAACAAATGACAGCTTCTGTAGTGTAAAATTTGGCGCAGGTCTGAACTTCCTCAACTTTGATTTCTCTGAGATAATGCTCTTGTGTTAATGTTGTTTGCTTTAGTGTGTGTTTTAATATATTATTCTCTAATGTGTGCATGTTCAAGTTGTGTGCTTTGTTGCATGACTGATTCTGATACTCAATGTTTAATACCTTAATGTGTGCAGGTTCTAAGATGTTGATGAATTCATTTCTTCTTAATCAACATGATATTCTAGAACCAAAAACTGAGAACGTAGTTAAGGGTTCACAACCAATTTCATTACAAAGCACAAAAATATCACAACCAACCTTAGTACATAGAAGTAAAATACCACATGGATGGATAAAATCTGATGAGGTTATAAATCTGAGATGGTCATGTTTTTATCGTTTTTATGAGAAAGGTGGTGGGAATCGATATCGTGCAAAGTGTGTACATTGTGGAGATGTGCTTGATGGTAAACCTAATAAATTAAAGTTTCATAAACTACATCGTTGTACACTGGATTCTATGAGTAGAGTTGAATATATGCGCATTGTAGAACAATTTTCAAAGAGAAGACGTATGTCGGCACATACTTCAATTAGATCTCAATTAGTTTATGAGTCAAAGCAGATGATTTTTTAAGTACATTACCAACACCACTGCATAAATACTTTAGTCCTCCAATGAGGGAGGGCCATCATTTGAGGTCTGTAGACTTTCTAGTGACTTTCAACATTGCTTTGAATGTATATTGCAACAAAGAGGTGAGGATATATTAGTGGAATCAACTCCAGCTACACTCTTCCTTCTAGAAGTGTGATATTGGAGTTATGAGAAGAGTTGAAAAATGCCAGTGATGTGACAATAATTATGGATAGATGAAAAAATGAATCCAACCATTTGATTTATGATGTGATGGTCATCACAAGTGTAAAACAATGAATGTTAGACATTCTACATTTCATATGACGTACAACAGCAAATACATTACAGCAACCATTGATACTGTCAACCAAACAAAAGTCTTCTTCCATTAACATCAGTTGTTGCCTTTGTGTCTCATAGCCCAACTACTTTGATAAGATTAAGGAACAACCTGGCAAGCTCAAATTTGAATATTGTTCCCTTGCGATGTGTTCTTCATCAACTGAATTTTATCACAAAAGACCTGTCATTTCATGATACTATGAAGCACTCTTCAAAAAAAACTACAAGTTGATTCACTTTTTTACAAGTTCTCAGTACTGGATTATACATCTCAAGACGTAGGGTGGAGAGAACAATATTATGGAGTTTTTATCTAGTTTTTGCAAAACACGGTGCTAATCAGCCGTACTTGTATGTCTTGGTGTTGCATACTATAATTAAGGATTTTAACATTGTATCAAAAAATCAAAGCTAGTTAATGAGACTTCCATCAACAAAGATATTTTCAAATTGATGGAGGATAATTATTATTTTGCAATGAAGAAAGAAATTGGTATTAAGTCCATAGTTGATAGTATAGCTTGTCTTGAGCAAAGTTCAACCACATTAGATCAGATTTTTGCAGAACTTTTCAAATTATACATAGTTGTAAAAGATACTGACATTACCAAAAACTGCAACAATTTCAAAGCTCATATGATCAAGATTATTCAAAAGAGAGCTTCTGAATTTGATCATCCGATCTATTTTGTAGCTCTTTTTTTGAATCCTCAATATCAATCGGTCCTCATCTCCAAAAAAACACATACAACAACATTCAAAAAGATATTGCAAATCTTGCAAAAGGATGAAGATTCACCAAGTCAGATACAATATCACTTCTAGCGAATTTGCACAAATACACCAATCAAAGTGGAGCTTTCACAAACAGTCAACACAAAGACTGTGCAATAAATTTTTGGCAATCGCTTGTTGGTGCAAATGGTTTGCATGTCTTTGCAATGAAAATTTAATCCATTGCTCCTCATAATGCAGCTGTGAAAAGATTGTTTTCATAGCTTTCATTATCGAAAACAAAAATTTGCAATTGCATGTCAGGCGAACTCATGAAGATGCTTGCCATTATTAGATTAAGTCTTAACTTACATTCAAAACCGAATTCAATATCGTCTTCATTGCTAGCACTAGAGCAAGAGAGTTCATTTAATATAGCACTTGAAGAAGATGAAAATCTCAATATGATATCGGCTAATGAACTGAGTTTGGAAGATTTAGATTTTACTTGCGAGTATAATGATGATTTTCATGAAGATTTTGATTTGTATTTTGATTTTGTTAGATTTAGACAAGAATCATCTTCACATTTAAATGAAACAACAATGGAGATTCAAACAAGAGTGGTAGATGAAGAAGATTGGAATGTAGACGATGTATTATCTTGAAAATGTAAGGGAATGATTTTATATAAATTCAAATTTTTATTTGTGTAAATTGAAAAATACATGTATCTATAATTTTTGTATATACATACATGCATGCTCAAGGGCATGGCACATGCCTTTAGAGCTTGAAAGTCACAATGGGCATTCCTTCCAAAAAATCTTTGTGCCTTCAACTCTACTCATGACGGTGAGTACAGTAGTTTGTCATGCAAAGAGATGAAGTGGCCACAAATGTAGTCGTCGAGATCAGCTTTGAGGTGGATTCGTAGAGGATCTGCAATTCTTGGATTTGTTCTTGCTGGTTAAGTTTTCAGGTAAGGAGCGGATGGATTCATTTTGTTGCAATCTTTGTGATACGTTCATTAGATGAACTGCTTGATGATGTTGTCGCTGAATAAAGTTTCATACAACAACCCTACCTTGTGTCCTCGTTGTTCTTTTCTTAAGGAATAAGTCTTAACATCTGATAAAAATATTATAAGTTACACATTAAGCTCAATTCTTTATTATGTTTGAGAAATTTTTACAAGTTTTTCACTAGCATGAATATTTCAATGTTTAGTAACTAATTTTATTTAATTCAAATGCTAGATAAAATATTCAACTATTTGCGTATCCATATTAAAAAAAAAGTTTGATTTATGCTCTTACATTCATAAATTTAAAAATATGTATTCATGAAAAGTTCCTATATCAAAGTATGTTACTATAGTTTGATACTTTATAGGTATATTCACAAAAATAAGCAGAATATCAGCCGAAATTAAAGATTTTCATTCACTTCAATGAAGCTAAGTATATGAAACATGAATACTTTACTCAAAACTCTAAATTATCTATCACTAAGAACTACCACCAATTATTTTATAGAATGACAAGTAAACTAGTTTAGTAAATAAAGTCACACAACGCAAACAATAAGTTTATATTTCAAAAAGGTAATATGTAATTAATCTTCGTGAGGCTATGTTGCCAAGAAAACAATTTTTTTACATAATGTACTAAAGTGTGTGTAACGAAAAGCTGCAATTAGCTTTCTTATATAATGTAAGTCTTAGTAGACTGATTAATCATGGTTAAAAAAGCCATATTTAACCAAAATATGAGTTAATCTTTTAACAATTAGTTTATCTAACTAAACTTACACTAATTAGAATTAATAAATCATGAGTTATATATATGAGGTTTATCTCATTTTTCTACATACTACGAAACACATATATATTACTTGATATTCAAAACATGTGTACCCAAAAGCAACTACCAACTCTCTTCTAGAAAAACATGCTAATATACTAGAATTACCCTAACTTTGATAATTAGCAACTAAGATAAATCATAGTAGTAATTCAAGCAAAACACAAATATATTCCAATAGTAGCTAACCATATTGTATATCAACTTGATCTCATATAAATGATCCACTACCTGCATAATGTCATATAAAATATGCACCTTAATATTTTGTAACAAGAACCAAGGTCTTTATAAAGAATACAAATGACTATACTATGCACTTCAAATTTTTAATAATGTATGTGAACACATAAATCATTGCACTCAAGTTATCTTATCCTTGCATGTGAAATTGAAACGTGTGAAATTTTAACTATGTCAAGGTTGGGATGATTTGAGATGTTTTAAAAAAGACATGAGCATTTGGGTGTGGGAATTAACAATATATTCTTTTTTAACCCAAGAATCTCCTATGCAAGGTGATTTTAATTGGTGGTTTGAGTCTTATATATTGTTCAATACAAGGCTTTTATGGGTAGATTGCATGTGGATAATGACATTGGGATCAAAGAGATAGAGATGATGTGGGGCTTCATGTTTATTAGTGTAGTTTTAATTCCAAAGGGTTTTGTTTAAGTTATGGGGGATTTTTTCTACTTGGGAGAGTTTAGTCAAACCCTTTGGGCTTTGTCATTACAATGGATCTGACACCTAAATCTTTCAACACTGTAGTTTCTCCGAGCGTGATATATTGTTGCCTTTTTTCTTATTGTTAGCTTAAATGGGTTTTCCCATCTTTTTTACAGCTATGTGGCCCCTCCTTGAGATCTCTCTTATAATATGGGGGCATTGAATGATGATTTATAGGTGGAACTTTGTGTGTTCGTAACAGGGGTGGAAAAAGCCTGATTATTATCGAAAATAATTTGGGGTTAAATAAAAAACTTTTAAAAAAAATGATTTCAACAATGTTTTTAACAATTGTATTACTTTATTGGTACCTAATCAGTACAGAACAGTGTAGTGACTGTACTGAATGTAGTAACAGATAGCTCATAGCTTCGAGGAATTCATTATCATCATTTCTGCTATCTCTAGATACTTAGAATCCATAAAGGACTCAACTACGCATTTTGTCATGTAGATGTTCAGATTAACACATATTTAGTCATAGATTTATTTTTCTTCATCCGCAGGCGAATGAGGAAAAAAATTAAAAACCCGATTTCATGCCAATATGTAACTAAGGGTTTTTTCAGAAAAAACTATTTAAACCTGATTGCTAAAAACCTGATAGCGCTAGTACATGTTTTACATTATGCAAATCATGGTAGATGTCATGCTTCTCTTCGAACTTCTCGGATGTTTCTCTTTTCTTCTGGTGTGAGTTCCAGAGGTGTGAACTTGAGCTTTTGCTGGAGCATTGAAGGGGTCAGTTCCAACTATCCAGGGTGAGGACTTTCTACATAGAGCAAGTTTTGATGTTGTTGGATAATGCATTGAACGCGTTTCCGTTCTGTATTGGAGGAGGAGGCTTTAGGGTGAGGGGCGTGAATTCATGTTTCGTCGTTGAGGTTGGTTGGGTTGAAGGGCCTGTTATAATGCACATTTTATCTCAATAACAGTTACTACACTAACAATCAAGTAAAAGCCACTGAAAACATTCTTCCCACCTTATATCTTAGCTAAGAATTACTTTTGGAAGGCTCACAATGTTTCCAATTTCCAAAGAAGGTGAACTACTTGTTGGTCTGTCACATTCTCACACTCGGTTAACACGACTTTGTTCAAAGCCTCCATTCTATTTGAGTCAATTGATTATTGATTCTCTCTTCCCTTGCTTTCTTGTTTACTCTCCCTCTCTCTCAATGACTTTGAATCTTTGTAAGTAGGACTCAATGTATGGAGACTTTCAAATGTTGGACCCAAGGAAAGGAATTTAAATACATGGGAATTGAAGAAGTGTTGAACAAGAATATAATCGGCTAAAATATAGATGGGTTTGCAACACCCACGTACAGAGGTTTTTGTGATGTTTACTCCTTCCATGAGAAGTGGCTTGTGAGAAGTTTGGTCTTCATGCTTGCTGGGGGGTGATCAAACGTTGGTCTCTTGGATTCCGATTAGGCAGAGTGGTCTATACTCTGGATCAGCTCTACGGGATCGGAGGTGGGACTGGGTGCTGGGTCCGCAGGGGTTGGACTTAGAGTACATTCTGATCTTCTTTTGATTTGTTTTGCACTCAGGTTTAATATTATAAACGAACTCGTTTGATAAAGCCACTAGTAAATTTGCTAGTGGTGGTGATGTTTTGAACTCTTGTGCTTGAGAAAGTTTTCTTGGTGCTGATGGGTTTCTTCGATATGGTTGTGATCAAGCATTTGTTGTTTCGTATGACTGTTCACTGGGTTCAGAGTTTGGAGAGTTGTCCAGGGGCAAATGAGATGTGTGTATTTGAACAGAGTTCGATTCTGAGATCGTTGCATGAGTTTGGATGAATGAGAGCAGACCTCAAGATCCGGCAATGTTCTTTCGGCAGTGGGACCACACGGCTGGAGGGAAGATTGATGAGGAATGAGGTGGTGTGTATGGTTTGGGTTTCGTGTCAAGGAAAATCTATGAATTGAGTAAAAGCTAGGTGTTTGTTGTTGTATTTTCAGTTTCTCGAATGTTCAGCGAAACAAGATATTTGAGCCTTATGTACGGGATGGACAATACACAAAAGGGGTGACGTCAATAACCATCTAAGTATTCCCAAGACATGATTGAAGATCCCAAGTATTTAAATGAAAAGGGTTATCAGCAGAACTTGGCTTGTGTGGCTAATCACTACTTTCTTCAAAATCTTCAACTTCTAGCTACCATTTCTTTATGCACATAATATTAAAATTTTGAAAATAGTGCACATACCCTCATGGAATTGCACAAGAGTTACTGATTAAATTTAAATGTACTTGAGGAGTCTGGTGTTATATAGCGCTAAAAGAAAATGTGTTTGGAATACTAACCACATAGTCCCTTAGATTTACCCAAAATACTAACAAAAGATTTGAACTGATGACTTTGCATGATCTTTAGTGTGCAAGATATTGATGTGATCACAATACATTATAAAAAAACCGAAATAAAGGTCTTCAAAGATGAAAAATTCCTTGATTTTTTAATATAAATAGATATGATCTTCAGTTCATTTATTCTATTATTTAAAGAAGTCACATCAGTGTCCTTGTTAGGCTATGATTTGAATACGTGGTGAAGCTCACGGTGATCTCATGAATCCACGGAGAATGGGATGAATAATGGTGATATTTTACTACTCTGTGGAATGAATATATCTGAATATCAGAAATTGTACTTCAAAGATATTGAGCTACTCACTTCACATGAATTAAACTTTGTAAGGTGTATATCCCAATTAGGCCAATTATCATCTTTGTGAATTTAATACATCTCAAAATTATCCCCTTATGTGATAGAGAGTTGATGACCTACAACCCTCGGACACCCCAAGTTGCCAGGTCTACCAAGTTGTTCTTGTCTGTGCTGGGCTCAGGATTTATACCGTTATCTTTCACTAGCTGCTGAATGTGAGCATCAGTGCGGGCAGCAAGGGCTTAATCAAAGGCATCAGCGGAGCCTTCGATCATCTGGACGTCTCCGCCATCATCGTGTGTTGATAAGTTTAGAAGTCCTGGAGTGGGGATGGAGAACGGTAGTGTGATAACCCTTGCTTGTGTGCGGATATGCAACTCAGTCAGCTTAGCTGAGTCAAAACACTGAGGGGAAGTTGTGTAGACGTGGTACACATGTCCAACCTTTGCATCATGTTGGGATGCTCTTAATTTTCCAGGTGAGAGAATTGTATCTGTAGGGACCATCCGTTTATAATTCCGAATGTTCGCTCCTCAGGTTGAGGACTAGAGCTTGGTGCATTGTTTCTTCTCTTTCGTGCAACCCCAGAGTGGTGGACTAGAGTATGTAGAGAGTGTCACTGCCATGAGGTCTTGTCCTTTGCTGCATGGCTTTGGCTTGTTCCTGCAATCTTCTCCCACTGAGTTTCGGTGTGTCTCCACCTTTCGGTTTCAGACTTAATTGAGGGACGCACATGCAAGAGACATGCACTTTTTTCTTCTGCCCGTTTTCATTAGGGGAAGGGTTGGTGACGTGCAGCATTCCCACAGGAGCGGTGGGCTATGCACAGTTCTCTCTAAATGCTTCAATCTGACTCTCGAGTTCCGTATTTCGTTTTCAGAAAGTTGCTTATTTCAAGAAAGAAGAAGTAGTTTTTATTATCGAGGTGGTTTTACTAGAAAAACTAACGGAAATACTGAACTAAAATTTTGCTTTGTGTGTACTTTGTGACAATGTCTTTGCTAATCGCGGTAGCTTTACTAGAGAAACTAGATACTTAACTAAAACTTTGAGGTGACACTAATCAACTTCTAGTATTTTTTCTCCTTGTTTAATTCAGAAACTTCTAGTTTTGAAAACACCAAAAGATATTCAATTAATTCTAAAATATCAAGATCGTCTCAAATTTTCTCAGAAACAAAAAGATAAATTAAATAGTGAAATAAAAAACACCTTTTGGTTTTTTGAACCGAGAACATTATTAAGTAGATATTTAAGGTTCACACAATCTGTTCACTGAAAGTATTAAGAATAGATTTACTAAGCTTGAAATTAATCGGAAAAAAAGCTTGCACATTTTCGAACACTATAACGTTGGAAAGTGAATGCAAGTGATTTCTCATTGTTGAAATGGTAAAAGTATATTCACATATAAAAAATAACACCCATCTCTAAGGTGTATTACATTGCTCTCAAATTTGGCCCAAAGCATGAGAGATTTCTGTCAAGCTCCTTACATTCCGTATTTTGTTGTGAAAATTGTCCTTATTTTGTTGAGGTACGGAACCCTATATAGGGAGGACTGGCTATCCGTTGTAACGTGAAATGACTCGTATTGAGAATTAGTAATTTGGAGTCTTCCTGCAGGTCAGGAGCTCCCACTTTGAGGGGGCGGGTGTAGCCATGTGATTGAAACTTTGAAAAGATTATACAAATTATTGATATCTTCTATTATTTTGGTGGGCATTGATTAATGTAGCCAAAAATGGCAAGACTCATGAATGAAACCAAACGTGTAACACATGGCTAGTACCCATTGCAATTGAAATTTTGCATGGGACTGTTCTGTACAGAGAAATGTTAGCAGGGTATGTTAAGGATGGGCACGCCTAGCCGATAAATATTGCCACTGCTATCTGAGGCTGAAATCAAACCGTAAACTCGGCGAATTTACGTTTTCTGTCGATTGTTTCCTTAGATGCGACCGAAATTAACCAGTAAACATTTATTTCGGTTGATTGCTTTTTTCGGCTGATAGCCAGGCCTCTCTAAATACGTAACTTGAGGGCCAAAGTGCCTTTCGTTTTCGGAAAGTTACTTATTTTCCAAAAAATTCTTTGTTGTCTAGGTGTTTTTACTAGAGAAACTAACGGAGTCTCTTAGCTAAAACTTTGGGGTAAATTTTTTGACAAATCTTTATTCATGTAGGTGATTTTCGTAGAGAAACTTACGTAAATATTCAGGTAAATCTTTGTCGTGATCTTTTGTGACAATTTCTTTGTTGATTATTGTTACTTTACTAGAGAAACTAACTGAGTACTTGACTAAAACTTTGCCTCAACACCTGATGAGTTCAACCAAGTTCTAGTATTTTGTTTCGTTGGTTATCTCATTCACTTGTAGCTTTGAAAACACACAAAATTATTCAACTAATTTTAAAGTATCAAGATAGTTTCAAACTTTCTCTGAAACAAAAATACATAGATAAAATAGCAAACCCAGAACATTACAAAGTCGATGTTCTGGGTGCACACAAATCTGTGGACTGAAAAGTTTGATTCCAGGTTTTAAGAATAGATTTCTTAAACTCATGGAGTTTTTTTAGTATTATTTTCACCATTTTCCAACACTTCAACGATGTGGATAGTGACTTCTTCTTGCTAAAATGGGAAATGATATTCAGATATCAAATATAACACCCATTTCTCTCGAAGGTATATTACATTGCTGATAAATTCAACCGAAAACACGAGAGTTTATGTCAAAACTCGGCCTAAAACTGTCAAGTACCATATATTATGTATTTTGATTTGAAAATTATCCTTATTTTGTTGAGATACGGAACACACGGAATCCGCACTATATAGAGAGCCGCTCATAGCCTATTAGCTAAATTAGCGGCCCTAACCGGCTAGCCGAAAGTTACCCGGCCAGGTGCCCATCCATGGGGTCTGTATGTGCACAATGGAGTCGGTCAGAACAAAAGCAGCCGGTCCCGCGCCCTCGGGGTTAGGGAAGTCCTGCCAAGATCGACAAACCCGTACGTGAGTTGCTGGAGAGCGAGCGTGCGGCTCCAGAGAGAGGAATCGCCTCTCGTGAGCTCCGATAACCATAGACAGGCCTGTCTATTTGTAGACCGTGGCTAGTCCCACTTTTTATGGACAATAGAAACGGCGGAGTACCCTAGTCAAAAAACGCTCTGTCTTGCCTCCGGATTGAGTTTATTTAATCCATCCGGTTTCATGGCTCTTACACTACTCCGAATTTCTGCATTCACTTTTAGATTTGTGATTTCAAGCATCTTGTAATGTGAGCCGTGTAGATTTCTGCATTCACTTTTAGATTTGTGATTTCAAGCATCTTGTAATGTGAGCCGTGTAGATGTAAACTTCTCCGATCAAGATTCCTGTGGAAGTTCCGTTAATTTTTTAATATGGTCACACGTTTTTCAGCAAGCTGACAGAATCTGTAATACCTATCTTGCCCTCTTGTTTCTATTCTCTGCCTTGGTTTTCATCTTGTGCTCTGATTTACTTCCCAAACTTGAACTTAGACTCTCCCGTTTGTCATTTTTTTATGTTTACGGACTACATCTACGTCATAGTAGATTGGCTTTGGTCCAGTAAGTCGAGTGGTGGTTTCATCTATTATGAAGTAGATGTAATCCGTGAACGAATAAAAGAAAAGCAAAAAACTAACAAACTCTAGAGGCTGAGTTGAAGTTTGGGAAATAAAACAAAGCGGATAACAGAAACAAGATGACAAGGTAGGTACCATCCTACATGTTACAATTTCTATCAGCTTGTTGAAAAATGTGTGACAATATAAAAAATTAATGAAACTTCCACATGATTAATGCCCGGAGAAGTTTTCATCTACCTGTCTCATGGTACAAGCACTTTGAAATAACAAATCTAAAACTAAAAGTAGATGCAGAAGTTAGGAGTAGTGTAAGAGCCACGTTAACCAATCTATGGAATAAGCTCAATCCAGAGTCCAACAGAGGCAAGATAGAGAGTTTCTTGACTGCGGCTACTCGCCCTTTCTATGGTCCATAGAAAGGGCGAGTTGTTCTCCGAGAAGGAAGGAATCAAAAAGATGTGTTGTGATGCCCAACTGACTACAAATGGAGTAAACCTAACCCTGTCAGCAATGGTTTGTGATATTCCGGTGGATCCCGTGAGGAATGATTCTGATTGATTCGATCTTATTCATCTGTCGGAATCAACAGAATCGATGGAAAGCGAGACAGAGAAGACACGCTATGAAACTTTATCCACCATGGGCCGGGAGACAAGAAGCAAGCAAGCTAGCGAGCGAGGCGCGGGGCTCGGGGCCAACGGTCGCGAAGGCGGGAGTAGCAAGGGAGACGGGCTGTGCTAAATAAAGAGGTGGTCGTGTCACAAGAGACGCGAGGACGAGGACTGCGAAGACATCGAGTGATGGGACAACGAATGGGCTTGTGAGAGAGAGCGAGGGATAGTCACGAAACTCAATCCCTATCTTCTCTTCCGATGACAAAAGTTGTGTTCACATTCTGTGTCATTTATAATGAAGATACAAATGAACTACATCCCACGAGATGTCAAATTCGACTCAAGGCACAGAATAAACAGAGAACAAGGAACTTCTTGTTAGCTCAGGTTTCATGTTACTGCAACTCAAGTTTGCCTAACTATCCAGAAAACTCAAGGTCTCTAGAATCAGTCCGCTTCTCTCTCTCTCTCTCGATCGCTCGCTCGCTCGCGCTTTGCATGTACATCAAACGCTATCGGTTGCATGCGTGCCTGTGCATTGTAGAGCATTCCCAAAAAATCGGTGATCGAACTGTCATTATGTCTCCGATCCGGAAATGAGAGAATAGCCTAAAACCTAGACTGTGCACCGCATTGTACCTGGAGATTATGAGGAAGGACAGGTTGTACCTAGAGATGTACGTGCCAGCAATCCACACTTGGCACTTTTTGCCACCTTACGGTCTTGGTAATTCGGGTTGTCAAGGTCCGGAATCCTCATACTATTCACTCTATCTCGGAGATTCCACCAGATCACGACGATCATACAGTACGTGCATGTTTCAACTGGAGCTCCGATGAAAAGTGAATGAAAACGCCTCTTTCGTTGGCAGCGCCTTCCATGCCCAGCATGTCGCAAGTCAACGACGAAGCCACGGAGGCTGCCGATCGTCCACAGAAAATATTCATCCGGCGAACTTGGCCCCTCGGCCAAATAAGTGGACTCCAGGGTAACAACAACGTAGTGCCCACAGTGAACCTCTCCACGTCTTATCCACTAGCGACATCCTTTTGACCGAGGGATTCTGCTTTTTAGCACGATCTCTCTTCCGGTTATGACCACGGTCCTCCAAGCCGGTTGGATCCATTGACCCCAGTCAGCGAAACAGTACTGTACCGTACTTCCTGAGACCGTAAAGACTGTGCCGTTTAGTATCCACTTTCTGGAGGTGTTCTTCCTACAAATAGGATTCGCGATGGTTAAAAGCCACTCCACATATCTGAGCATCTTACAAAAATAAACCAACCGTGTCTATGCTATGTCTCCATGTCTATGCACACATGATTTTTTTCTGAATCGAGACATCCCTCTTTCGAGATATGGCTGTAACCAACATATTGAGATATTCCTTGGATAAGGTTTTGATATGCATGTGAGCAAGCGCAAGCATTGCGAGGCGACGCGATTTACATGACCACGTTGTGGTACTCGGCAGCTTCACAGAAATCGATCCATCCAAGCAAAGGTTTGAAGGCCGCAACCTTCACATCTTTTTTTTTGAAATGCAGGGATGTTGAGATAAATCAATAAATTCAATTTACTAAGTTTAGGGCTGTTAGAAATGAAATTGTCTCCAAGAATTCTCAGATCTACTTTTATTAAACAGTCTGATTTCGCAACCAGGGAGACTTATGGATGAAGTAGAGCAGTCGCTTTTTGTGCATGTTCCCAAAACACAAGAACATGGCAGCCAGCGATCTGAGTAAAGCTTGCTACAGCTTAAAAGGGCTCCAAGGCATTGACGTGGATTACATCTTGAGGATACAAAAACCGAGTTAGTTATTGAATGTCCATCGTTTTGAGTGCACTGCATCCATTGTAAACCATCCACTCGTCCATTTGTCCTTAGCTTCATAACGATCCATAGCTTCATAACGTTGAAAAGCGAGTTCATATGATCTAGAGTAACAAGGTTTGCGTACTGTGTATGAACTAACTACATCGGTCTATGTAAATATCTTTGCTAGTCGAATACCCTGACACTCCCAGTAAGAACACATATATGGAGAATTTGTGTACTGCACGGTACATTATTCCCATAGTTTCTTCCTTATGTCAACCAAGAGAGAGGATTTGAACATAGATTCTCACAATTCAAGGGATGACAGAATATTCATGATCACACTTCATTATCTATTTAAAGTATGAAAATCTTGGATCCATGAGGGTTAATAGTGTTGCGTAGAAGAAAAATATCATTCTAGCACATGCCACCCACTTTATATGACTCAATTGGAAAATGTGACAGATGGAATGAACCAAGAAATTATGTACTCAAGATTTAGACTCTCATAAAGTCTACGTATTACCTTTCATAGAATCCATCGATGATTTGACTGAATGGCGAAGTTCTGCCACATGATTGCCATAAATGATTATCGCAAGTGTTTCAAAGACTCCTAGACGTAAATTTAATTATTTATTTCTTATCAAGGGAGAGATATAGATCTAAAATTATTGATATAGGTAATATTATTTTAAGGAGACATGCATCACATTAGTCATGGAAGTGGTATTTAATCTCATGTGTCTTGGTTTACAATATTTGCTCTAGATTCATGTGGATTTGTGTTGACAATCATCACGAAGATGAGTGAGAAAGTGAAACACGAATTGACAAAGATGTAATGTGGTTAACACTTCTGAGTGCTACGTCCATGGTAGAGAATCACAACGCAATTGATAATTGAAAAAGTCCAGGGGTTAAATACCTCCTGTTAACGTTTCCTAGCTAAACTTAGTTAGTGTCGAGATTACTCTTTAACATAGTTTAACCTCAACATAAATTGCCTCATATCTTTGATGAAAGTATCTAGACAACATTACTTTTTAATGTTAGATTGCTTGATTGAATTTCATAGTATACAAAACCAAGCAAACACGGGTGCCACTTTCATTAAATCTTTGTCCACTTTCATGCTATATTGATCATATCTAACGTTGAAAAGATAAAAAAAACAATAAACTGATTTGATATAAATGACATCATTATTTTTGGATTGATAATGTTCATTGTGATGATGATAAGATTGATGATCAGCATACACTAAGTTTGGATACCTTAACAATTATGATTTTAGTTCAAAAATGTCATTTAGGTACATCTAAACTTATTTATTTTCACATTGTGCTTGAAGTTTTATATGAATATTTTGTTTAGATCTTGTATATTTTGTATATAAGATATTTTGTGCTCAAACGTCATAAATTATATATATTTATGGGAGCGGTTAGTTAGCTCTCACTTTAGGCTGATTATACCTCACACTACTCTAATGCTCCCATGCTATGCACTATTTCTACCCTTTTCCCTACACTACAAACACTACATTTCCTGTCCAATATGATATCATAAGCAATTCTCACCAATCACATAACTTATGTAATGTGAGGTATAATTAACCCAAAGTGAGTGATAACTAACACCTCCATATATATTCATATATGGTGTTTCTTAAAGTTTTGATAATATAAAACTCTAAGAAATTTGGACTCTAACAAACATTTGCAATTTGATACAAATGAAACGTCAACTTTTTAATTTTAAAATGTCAAACAAGAAAATCAAATTACATAATTTTATATTTCTTCAAATTATAATCAAAGTCTTCATTTTGATAAAAATATCAACTTAAATTATTTCTTAGGTATCTTATCTACATCTGAAATAAAAAAATTAAAAAAAAATTCATATGTATATTTGCAATCATTTAAGCGCGTTAATATTATTTTACCTGGTAAAATTCTAAGACAGATGTTAGTATCTAGATTGAAGTAAAGTATTTCACATTTATAGTGGGAGAATATTAAATATTTGCAAATTTTTTGAAAAATAGTAGTAAATCACATATTACGTACAATTTATAGCCAAAAAGCTCTTCAAGCATTATAATCCAAAAAGATTTATTTCCCCAAAATTTCTTAAGAATTTAATATCATTAAATTATACTTCTTCTACACGGGCAAAATCACTTTATAAGAACAATATAATTTAATAATAATAATAATAAAGATGATTATTTAAGATATCAAATGACACCACATTTTTTTCTTTCTGATTTGAACAAGTAAATTGTGAGAAATATTGGAATTATAGATAGAAAAATAAAAATATGTGCAAATTTGAAGTAGAATAAAAAAATATAAATAAAATTAATCTGATTTAAATAAATTTGTATCGGAAATAAAATTATTATTTGATTATAATTTAATAATGAATATGATATTTAACTTTGAGTTATTCTTGAAAATAATCATATGTATTAAAAATATTTTATCCTATAAATAATATATTAAATCCTATTTTGTGGATTCGGTTAAATTCATTGTCAGAAATCGATTTTATCACAAGCTTCTATGCTTTCAAGAACTAGATTTTAAATTTAATAACGAAATATTGAATAAAAATTATTACTAAAAAATGATTGAAAATTTTCATTTTGTTTGAGTGATCAGATTTTTGAATGTTCTAATAATTTGAAAAATATCAAATGTGTATCAAATTTTTTTAAAACTAACAAAGTTCTATTAATTTTTTCATTTCATGCATCATGTATCACACTTAATTGATTAATAATAATCATGTCATTTGAAAATACATTTATGGAAGATGCATGTATTTTTTACAATATTGAAGAAATGAATGGAAGATATATTTGTTTGAGCATTTTTGTTGCCTTGTTTGCTTCATGATTTCTTGCATGGTTCATATTTCACTTTCACTTCACATTCATATAATTAGTTAGTAATATTTTAGTCTAAAACTGAATTCTGTGCAACTGAATTTATAAACCAGATAATTTTGTATACAATTATCTGAAACTTTTCAATTTAGGTTGGCAGCTATCTTCTATGTGTATGTGAGAATGAATAGACATTATTTAGTAGAATAACCTAGAGTTTTTGAAGCAGAAAATGAACCACTCAAATATATCTTTCATGTTCATATTCTTGTTGACGTCAGTGAAGAATGAGAATGAATGGGCACTATCTAGCAGAATAATTTTGGGTCTTCAAGGAGAAAATGATTCACTGAGATGTATCTTCCATGTTTACATTCTTGTTGACGTTTGAAAAATAAGAGAATGAATGGTGATAAGCACCATTTATTCTCATAATTCACATTCTTATAATTCACATTTGTCTACGTTTGCATAAGGAGCTATGAATTTTTTTGAGATACGATGTGTATCGAATCCGACAAGCATACACAACCGAAAACGGAAAGTAGGAGGCATGAGAATGTCCCTGTAATCCAGTAATCTGCGAAGCGCAAGGCCGCCTGCGCACCGCGACAGCTCTGCTCGGACCGGGACTGCAAAGAGGATGCTGCTACAGAGGAGAGCAGAAACGAAGAAGCTGTGAATTTGGTGGATATGGCCACTGGGTTTCTAGCCCTGCCTCGGTCGCTCTCGGCCTCGTCGCGTCCTCTGCTGCATACAATCTTCGCTCACTGTCGCCCGACTTCCTCCTCGTCGCTGCCCTCGCCCGCAAATCTTCGTTCGTCCAACCTCCAGCACTGTCTCCGACGAGCCCGGAAGGAAGAGCAGAGATTGTTCGTAGAATCGTCATTCAGGACCGCCAGAGCTAGAACTCTGTGCTGTTCCACCACTGCTGAGCGCCTTTCACCCATTGAGCAGGCCAATTCTAATTCCACCACAGAATCCAATGGAAAGCAACAAACGGCGGAGGTTTCCTCTGCTTCAGCTCAGGTGGAGCAGATGGTGCGATTATCTCTTCCTTTGCAGAGTTATTAAATTCGTCTGGCATGATACGGTTTTCCTGTTTCTTTTGCTCTTCAATGTGTGAATGCGGGTAGAAATTTGATGAGATTCTTGTTGGCTGAGTGGAAAATTGTTTGCTATTTACATCGTGGTTATGTATTCTGAATGCAGGCCAGTAGAGAACAAAAGTTGGGCGCATTTCAGCAGCTGCCCATGGTTTCTCCGGCAAATGAGATTCTTGTCTCGGCCCTTAGGAGAGCGAAGATGGTGAAGGCTACTAAAGGTATTCTTGCGCATTTCCTTTTAATTGGGGAAAAGAATCACATCCCTGACCCGGATGTGAATTTCGAGAATATCTGAATCAGGAAGATTCATGTGTTGGAAGAATGCATAATTGTAAACATGCTAGCTAAGGAATCAACGGGTTCATTTCTCTTCAGGTATCGTTAATGCTGCGAAGCGAGAGCGTAATAAAGGCGCCAAGCAGCTGGATGCGTTGATAAAGGTTTGGCTTTGACGGATGCCACCTCGATAATGTATCTTATATTTATTCATCATTTTTGGAATATTTTGACTTCAAAATTGCAAAATTCAGACTTTGTTCACGTCAAAACTACGAAAGATTTGTAGTCCTCCCTCTTCTGATTGCACTTTCAGGTTTAGGTCTTTTTCGTCTTTACTTCTGCTTCTAGCCATCTATTAACATTCTGCTCATCACACGTCCTCGTTTCTTTTGCAGGAACTGACCACACCTCTTAGACTATATCTCCAAAAGTTTCCACAAAGACGACATTTGCATGCTTACGAGAGAGCACTCCTAGAACTCACACTCGGGGATGGCATGTATGAAGAGGTGCAGTTGCTAGTAGAGCCCACTCCAGTCGACTCCTTTTAAATTTGGCCTGTAAAAGTGATTAGTGGTTTTTGTGTCTCTTACCACACTGAGTTAGTGAAAGTTGATTCATTGGAAACTCTGTATACTTAATCTCTACAAGTCACCACGATTTGCCGTCAACCCAAGCAGTAGTATATGATAGTGTAGTCAAACTTGCTGACTTGGATGGGGTTCTTGTAGGTCCTCGCGAGGGTTGATCTTTTGCGGAAAAAGATACTGGATTTGGGGAAAAATTACGCTAGCTTGTGTGCCAAGGTTTGTTCACGTTTTCTCTTCATTATTTTGAGAGCGTCAATCGATGAGTAATTGATCTTGTTGGCGTCGGCTTTCATTCACCAAGCAATACAAGGAATTGACCCACTGCGAAAGAGTCATCTATCACATGGGAGCAAGCGCCATTGATTCAGACCCATCATCAATTCTACCGATTGGTAAACTCTGTGCTCACTTATCGTTTTGTCTTCTTTTACACAACAGTCAACAACAAAAGCCGAGGCAGAGGAGCGGTTGGAGGAGGTGCTTTCCGAGTCATTTTATACATATTTGTTTATTCTTTCATATACTTACGTTCACTTTGTTTCATTTAAGAGCAGGATAATCCTTGCCTTGGGGTTGTGGATATCTGAGGCCTCATTTTATGTCGTGTATAGACATTAGGAGATATACCAGTCAAACCTAGGGTGCAGCTTAAAGCAAATTTTACACTGGAAAACTCTGTCAAGAATAATTTTAAAGAAAGTGATCCAGACTTTCAACTTCCGAAGTTGTGAACATACGAGATGAGAATCCTCTCTGTACCTCAGGGTTTTTCAAGATTAGAGGAGCTTTTCAAAAAGCAGGGCAAAGCAGTGGATGACTTGAAAGAACACGCAAAGGTTAGTCTTCATCGTGTCGGACTCCTCAGAATCACTACCTTGATTGTAATTTGGAATTTCATATAGTGGAAGACTTTTTAGGCAGAGGGTCAGTTTTAACAGTGAAATTCGACAATTCATTCACAAGTATATGTATACCTAGTAGCAGTAGTTTCCTCTTCACTTTGACGAGCTGCACAATCAAATGTTCTTGCTCTTGATTTCCATAGCTTAATACTCTTCCACGTCCTCTTCCTTCTAGCCCCCAGCTAGAAGGAAGAGGACGTCGTGGTGCTCTGCCCTCTCTACCATTTAGCTATAGATTTTGCCCCGTATGTGTGTCCTCCATGCTTGATTCAGGAGAGCCTTGTTTCACTTGGGTTGCGGTTTTCATATAATGCCTGCTCACTGCAATTGTGGCTCTGAGCGTCTGGTTCTGTTGTTCGGAAAGTGCACTGAAAGTGTTGAAAGCTGTGAGAATCGTTCTATCCGATGGTATTTTTCAGTGCTACAAAACACTCGTCCTGGTATGTTGGTATACATCTTGTGTCGTGGAGCGTAATATACATTCGCCGTATGGGTCACCAAGTCTGAAAACGTCAGTTTTTTTATTTGACAGACCTTGAGGGCAATGCCAGTAGTACGCATCCGTACACCAACCCTCTGCTTGGTTGGAGCACCCAATGTGGGAAAGTCATCTTTAGTTCGCATTTTATCGTCCGGCAAGCCTGAGGTATGATTTACAACATTTCTTCTGATCTTTGGGTTTGTGTAGAGTTGCATGTCCATCTTTAAACAACTATTTGTTATAGAACAAATCATACATCCCTCCCCTTTCTACATCATTTTTTGGGAAGTCGTGCTTTGTGTAGAGTTGCTTGTCCATCTTTTAACAACTATTTGTTTTAGAACAAATCATCATCCCTCTTCATTTTTACATCATTTTCTGGGAAGTATGTTCTTTGTAAGGTCACAACTACGCAAATGTGTGAAAAGTCTGGTCATATCTATCTAGATTATACTTAACATCCTGATATCTTACTGGTTTGCTTGTGTCCCTAACCTTGATGTGCTAAATTACAATTGTTGCCTCGCTATTCATGCAGGTTTGCAATTATCCATTTACAACGAGAGGCATATCAATGGGTCATTTTGAGATTGAATCGCGAAGGTTTCAGGTATGCATCTTTTGTTAACGCCTCGTACTGCTCACAGAGGCTGCAGTGTTTTATTTGATTCCTTAGTTTTATTCTTTGGTTTCTGATTCCTTTCACTCGTGTCCGGTCGATATACGCCCTCTGCAGGTGACTGATACGCCTGGACTTCTGAAGCGTCCAGATGGTAATTCTTTCTGATTTAATGTGTTAAACGTTGGCATCACTCACGCGTTCTTGATGCACACTCAGTCATTTTGCGCGATTGTTAGTGCAGCTTGAGTCATAGGTTTAGCTAAGCTGCAGTCACATGGACACTTAGGTGGATATAGTGATGATGCTAATGCTACTGCTTTTGCTGGCTAGAATCAAGAATGCTATGTTATCTTCTACCGAGATCATCATTACCTAAACAATCTTTAATAATCAAATTCAGACGGGTTTGGGTTGCATGAAGAGTCGTCTTTGGTCAGTAGTGGAGTGCCTGAGCACATGGTTGCTATTACTCGGAGCCCATGTTATTTACCTACAAAGACAACAGACTATAATGAACTCAGTGGTTAAGCTTTGAAGTAACTAACGAGGTTCATCTCTTGCAGACGAAAGGAATAACATCGAAAAGTTGACTATTGCTGCTCTTGCACATTTGCCTACGTCTGTCCTGTACGTGCATGACTTGACTGGAGAGTGTGGTACAACTGTACCGAACCAGGTGAGTGGACTTGCCTTATTTTCACTTGAATTCTCTTTATTGCACATTTTTCCGGTCAAGCCATTCATTGGTTCCATGCCATGTTTCAAGAATTATAGCCCATGAACTTCTTCATGCCTCAGCCTCAACTCAGTGAGTAATTTTACTCTTCAAGTTCGGAAGTACAAAAGGAAAGACTCATCTCGAACAGCAACCGTTAGTGTGGCTAGATTCTTCTCCCTGTCCAGTTATACAGGAAGTACCTCGTGTTGCTGACTTTGGAAGTACGGTCTGTTTCTCATTATCATTGCAGTTTGCAATTTATAACGAGATGAGAGAGAGATTTGCTGATCGGCCGTGGTTGGACGTGGTCTCCAAAGCTGATCTTCTTCCACCTCCACCCACCGATGGTTCACTGGAAGTCGATGACTTGCATTCCTACGCACTGTCTGGGCCCAAAGGTGCCCTTTGGGTGTCCGTGTACTCAGGGCAAGGAATTGATGAGGTAAGACCGTTTGTTCGCCCGTAGACAAGTTATGAAGTTATGAGTATGTGTGCCAACTTCAAGCCAGTGGTCTTCCTGCTGTATTGCCCTTAGTTTTAGATACTAACCTTTCACTTGTAATCTTCAGCTCGTCCGGAGAGTTCATTCTTTGCTTCTTGAAGCACATCCTGTTGACAAGGAAATAGAGGAAGCTCTGAGTGAGAAATCAGATCTAGACAGTGGCAGTGCTTACAAGAAAGAGGATGATTATTATTTTCCCGCCTGGCCAAGGAAGCAAGTTACACAGTGAGCAACTATGAAACCTGGTGACTCTAGGGCGTCATGGTTCCAAACTAAGGACAATGTATACAGGTGAATACAGGTAAGGAGCTCAGTTCATCTTATGATATCCATATTACGACAGCCATCAGATGGATATAAGCTAAACATCTGTGCGCGACGAAGTAGACTGGTTTGATAGGGAGTATCAGCAGATCGTGATGTGACTTGGATTCGTCTAATTGGGTCTTTTCTCCACCTTCCAGGTAAACGAATAGGTGGTTATCCACCTCCGGAAATTATCATATACTTGAGACTCCTCGATGTCAAATCAGCGTTGTGGAGGTTCATGTCGAGAACCAAGTTTTGAAGAGTTAGATCCTTCTTTTCAGGTCAACAAGTTAGTGAATTTTATACCTAAGCTAATATATTGAAAGTAATAAAATATATGCACTTCTGATGAATGGCTGGATTCTAAATAGGTTTTGAGTAGAACCTCTTGTGCTGCAGGTCAGAAAATTGTACCACTGGTTGACACTGCATTGAAACAGTAAACTGTAACAATGACTCTGATTCACAGCAGCCAGGTCACAATCAGACCAAGATTGCGCGAAAACGACTGTGTGCCGAGTCATTCAAGTACGATTGGATCATCTCTAAGAAGTTCACACTGCTCCTCCCCTCCCTCTTGTTTCACTTGTTAAACGCGCCTAAAGCCAGTTTTCGCAACGAATTGCTGTTGCTACATTCGGAACTGCTTCTTGCCTACGAAATGTGAGCACTATTTAGGTAATCTCATTACAGTACAAGAATCAGGTGCCAGGGAAGAGCTTGTAGATGTCAAAGCTCGTGTAATTTGGTCCAGTGAAAATGATTGTCAAACTTTGGTGTTTGAATGGACCTGGAATAAATGCCAGATGCATCTAGGACTGACATCATTCTATTCTCGTATCATGAAAATCGCATGGGAGCAGGGTGGATGTCCTTCATGTAGTGGACGTCTTGCGTCACAATCACGAATGAAGGTCGTGCAAAGTAGTCAAGGGAGCAAAATTTCAATAGCAGGTGCATTTAAAGGGTAGGCAGATGGAAAGCAAGTCTGGTGAGGGCGGAGTAATTGTTTCAGTGTTTTATATGTTGCGAAGTTTGAAATGCTTTTGGCTGGATGGATGAATACCACTGGATGGTGACTGTCTCCACATCCAAATCTAGCTCGTTTATCACACAATTCATCACGGCGTTCAAATAACTGCTAAGTGCCTTGTAATCTTGGCCAATTGAAGTAACACTCGGAGGACACCTGTCCTCACAGATCCTTGTAACCGGCTGCTTTGAAAAAGCATTGTAAGAGTTATTTCATTTTAAAATTCTGACGGAGTCTGGTGCTTCGTCGTGAATAAACAATGTTCAGGTCTGATGTCACTTGTAGCAGTAGTAAGCCTGCGATTTTCTAAGAACGCGGCATGAATGCGACCCGATATTGGTTGTGCAGCAAATCTCGAACAGAACGAAACGATTTGCGTCACAACTTGAAAGGATGAGGAACAGTACGGAATTATATGAGCGCAGTCCTGCACTTTGATACAGCTTCCGATGTGCTACAATTGGAGTAAAACGTAGAGCAGTTTTTCCGGTAAAGTGAAGAAAAACGTAAGAAATGGCGGGTAGGACACTCTGCAGTCGTCCAACCATTCCCAGCGTGATTCCCGAGAGAACCCCGCTTGCGTGTATGTTCTGTAAATAAGAAGGATTAAGCAGCCCACCAGATTAAATCGTTCGTTGATAGCACATATGTTTTCCTATTGTCGGGTACTGTGCATCATTGCATCTCTGATATGCGACTGGGCACCTCACTATTCCCAAAACCAAAACTGAAGCAGGCCACAAAACGTCGATCGATCGAAAACGAATCCGGTTCTCCAACTGATCGGTCCTGGGAGATTGTCATCTATCTCGATCGGTGACGAAAACGCCTCGGGGCATGGCGAATCCGAATGCCGGCTCAATCAATCGAAACCCTCCCCTCGCGGAGTCCGACAGAAACGCACTCTCGGAAGGGCAACACTTGGAAGAACCTCATTGGCCTCTTGGAGCGGACTCGAAGGAAGCCCGAAGGTCAAAATTTGTCGTCACAAGGCTGTGGGCGGAGCTGCGGGTCTGCGAAGAAAGCGAAGGGAAGTGATGGGAGTGAGTGAGTGAGGAGTGAGTGGCCGTGCATGGCCAAATAAGCGCCGGGCCCGTAAGAGGAGGAAGCAGAGGGAAAAGGGGTGGCCGACGGCCAGACCACGTGGCGAGAGGCGCGCACGAGAGGGCCGTGAGAAGCAAAGCAGGGCCCGAGACGAGAAGGATAACCTGATCCGGCCTTCCAGCCACTCGACTCCGCGCCCCGATTCCTGCCAAGCGGATCGGTCACTGGAGACGGAGAGAGCCCCGGGCCTAGCGAGTGGCCACCGTAGCAGCTCAGGCCAGCTCAATTGGCCTCCCGCTCCCCGAAACTCAGCTCTTCGATCCTCCCTGTAACGCTCCATCCCAACGCGCCTCCGCTCCGCCCCGCTCCCCTCCGCCCCTCGTCCGAACGTTGGCCTGCAGTCATGGCCGCTCTCGCCCAGGCTGCCGTGCCGCGCACCTCGGGCCTCGCCAACGTCTCGACCGTCGCCCCGACCTCCCGCTCCGCTGCTCCCCAACGGGTATGGACTGTGAAGCATTATTATGAGAGTGCTTGTGCTCCGAGAAATGCTCCCGCTTTTGGCCCTTTTGCTCGCGATCGTGGTGGGCGGACGATCGCTGATTTTTTAGCTCGTGGAGGTGTTTGGTCGAGAATTTTATTCCAGTTTGTTGTACTTTTTGTGAGGGCGATTTTCGTGGCTTTGCGGATTATGCGTGTGAAGCGGGCGATGGCGATTGATTTTGGAGTCCTGGATTTTGGCAGGTTGGATTCTCCAGCAACGGACTCTGTGGCAATGTGGAGGCGCTGACCGCCAAGAAGTCTGCTGGTTTCCGCGTGAGAGACTCTGCTGTCGTTGCCCAGACTGTGAGCACCGAGCCAGCCGTGAAGGAGGCCAAGGTTTCCAAGAAGAACGAGCACGGGCTCGTTACGAATGTGTACAAGCCTAAGACCCCGTACGAAGGTATCTGCCTCACCAATGGCAAGATTGTTGGTGACGATGCTCCCGGTGAAACCTTCCACATGGTTTTCTCCACTGAAGGTACGTTTCCCCCATAGCAATTCCACTCGCGCTATGGTCTGTTTGATTCTGAGATAGGATAATCAGCCCCTAAATTACAGGATTCGATGGTGGGCCCCTGCTTTGAAAACCCCATATGGAGTGACGCAAACGTGTGCGCTTCTTTGATGTCGACTGGATTAGATAGGATGCTACTCGGAATTTGTGGCCATGTTGGCCAATGTCGCGTCCTTTCATGATCCGAGTCCTAGTCTCTATCCTTTTGAGTGCATCTCCAGTATTTTAATAAGCGTGATCGGGAATGCCAATTCGTATTAGAAGATTCGTTTTCTCACTTGGGTCGATGTTAATCTAGTCAGTGTTCCGAATTTCGCAGGAAAAATTCCCTACAGAGAGGGCCAATCAGTCGGTGTTGTCCCACCAGGCGTCGACGAGAAGGGTAAGCCTCACAAGCTGAGATTGTACTCCATTGCCAGCAGCGCACCCGGTGACTTCGGCGATTACAAGACTGTAAGTACAGCCACTCACTCACGTCTTGCGCCAGGACTATCTCCACACACTACGATTCATAGTATGAGCTCCTGTTTCCTCCACATATGAGTCTAACTCTAGATATTGCCTCTATCTCCGTCTCGGTCGTCTTCTGTGTCGGTAATTTAGAACTAAATAATTTTTCGGTTCTCCCATCGTCACTTAGGCAATTCCTGAAAAGGTATTATTTCCTAGTTTGTACTCTAGCCCTTCTCATATCATGATTTCGCGTAATGTTCTGTCCTAATACTTGGGCATTCACAGGTGTCTCTGTGTGTTAAGAGGCTCGTGTACACCAACGACAAGGGTGAGGAGGTGAAGGGTGTCTGCTCCAATTTCCTCTGTAATTCTCTTACCCTCTTACGGACAGTGTTCACTCCACAAAATTTGTCTGCTTACAAATTCTCGATATCTGTTACATGTTTAGCCGGCCTGGCATCTTTTGTTCACAAATGCGGATCTCGATTTGATGGTCCCTCCTTAACGATAAGAGGTGTAATGCAGGTGACCTCAAGGCCGGCGACAAGGTGAACCTCACTGGCCCAGTAGGAAAGGAGATGCTCATGCCCACTGACGAGAAGGCAACCGTTATCATGGTAAGTGCAAAGTCGTTAACACCAGTCTTCTCCTTTAAAATAATTGAATTTAATCGGCTTGATCGTGGTACGAACTTATTGAGCATGGACGATGTTTATTGCAGCTCGCAACCGGAACCGGTATCGCCCCGTTCAGAGGGTTCTTGTGGCGCATGTTCTTTGAGAAGCACGACGACTACAAGGTATACTCTACTCGTCTCACTTAGTAGGACTAAAGGTCAATTGAGCTCAAAGTACAAGCTCTCTACTTCTTTCTTGGATGGGATTCATTCCACCGTTCGTTCGAGTTGGCAATTCTGTTTTGAGGAAATAGTGCTGAGGGTGTTGACACTATTGCTGATATTTTGACGCCGTTTGTGATATAGTTCCAAGGTCTTGCGTGGCTTTTCCTGGGAGTCCCCACAAGCAGCTCACTTCTCTACCGCGAGGTACTTTCAAATCTCTTCGCCTTGGATTCGATCAAGTAAATCCCACCTGGTTACACTATTGCCCCTATCGAACGGTGTTACTGAGACAACCACCCCATGATGTTGACCTGTGTTCATCCCACCTCAGGAGTTTGAGAAAATGCAGCAAGACTACCCAGACAACTTCCGTCTGGACTTCGCTGTTTCCCGAGAGCAGACCAACGCTAAGGGCGAGAGGATGTACATCCAAACCAGGATGGCCGACTACGCCGAGGAGTTGTGGCAGATGCTCCAGAAGGACAACACTTTTGTATATATGTGTGGTCTGAAGGGCATGGAGAAGGGTATTGATGATATCATGGTCTCGTTGGCCGCACGTGACGGTATGTCGACAAATCCACTCATCACATCACACCTGGGATTGCCTGAATTCTCTCTTAGGTTACACCAAGGTTGATGGGAAGCCGAACGCTTTTTTTTTCTCATAATTGATGCTGTTTGGTTTCAGGCATCGACTGGGTCGAGTACAAGAAGACCTTGAAGAAGGGAGAGCAATGGAACGTCGAAGTCTACTAGGCAATCGATGCGATCTTGCTGTACATGACGGTGCACTTGCGAACATTTACGTTCATCGAATCCACCTAATTGTCTACGATCGAGAGATTGTTTGATTCGCAGAATCTGTTCATGTAATATGGTGCCCTTGTGCACCCTGTAAATTATCGATGCGACACCATTCCAGATTCCAGATTCTAAATCCGAGAATTCTTTGGATTAGCTGTAAGGATATAACATAGGTTGTGTTGCAAACAGTTGGTTTGACATCAACAATTTTATGAAATTTGATGACATATCATGAAAGGTGTGCAGGACATTTCCCTCCCTTTTGTTGAAAACTTGCTGTCGAAGAAACATGTTTCCAATTTGCGGTTGTGGTTAAAGGTCTGCCTCCCGATTGTATATCGTTAGGTAGGAGGTCAACCCCTCGGAGTATATTGCAAACCTACGCATCAACTACATTGCAGGTGTTGCGGATGTCTGTGTACACTACCATCGTCGCGAATTTGGCGCCGTGAAACTAAAAACATTGTCTCACCTTCATCCATTGTAAATCTGTGAATGATGTTTTGTCGGCAGAAAATGTTCGCGAAGGCAAATGATGTAACATTTGCGAGTAATTTTTGGTTGTAATTTAAATTTACAAACAGTGGTGAACTCAATGAGAAAGCAAGTGTTCACTACAGAGAAATTACACGTGAATGTTCTTTACATACCTGAAGAATATTTGAGTGTTCACTCTGCACATATACTGGGCAGTAAGAAGGCTAATATTGTAATGACCTATGAATCGAAGGTAAGAATATGAGATTACCTCTGAAAACATTTGTGTCCGGCCTTCCATGTGGCATGTGTGAGAAATGCTGAAACTACATCTTGTTAATTGTGACTCAAACATAGCTCATAGTTGAAAAATTTAGATGCATTTGGAATTATGAGAGAATTCTATTGTATCAATTTGCTGAAATAACGATGTAAATCTGAACTATTGAATGGTTGACACCTGTAGTAAAATTTGCATTACAACTTCATAAAAATACATATAATCATATTCCCCATAACACAAACACCTCAACAAATCGTAGTGTGCATGGAGCATATCATTATTGAATCTTTGTGAACAAGTATACATCTACCAATGTGGCATTGATAGTTCTCTCAATGTGATAAAAGCATACATTGGTAGGGTAGGGAGATCATGGATAACGGAAGAAAGTGGATTGTATATTCTGTTTGCTTGGTTTCAATTTCAAGGAATTCAATTTCGGTTAAGCATATAAAATCCAAAGATTGAAGTAGGCTGGTGATATAACATATCGCAAAGTAGACTTAGCGGAACAGTTTTACCAGGGCATCAAGACTTAAAAATGGTAAACGCATGAAACAAAGTGCGTACATTGCAAGATTCGAATTTTCATCTGATTTGATAGATTAATGACAGTTTTAATATGGAACAGAAGCATAATACTCCAAGATTTCATATGATGTGTGTTTGATCTGAACTTTTGCGAAGTGGAAGAGAAAGTAAAAATTATCAAAATTGAAGTTTGAAGATGCAAAAGAATTTATAAATACTTTTGAAAAAGATTTCAAATGTGCCAAGCGTGAAGCATTTTATAATCAAACACACACAGTGAATATCAAATTTATAAACAAAAAAGTCAAACAAAATTAAATATTGGTATTTTTAAGTCCATAATGGGTTTCTTGAAGCCATATGGGGATGATTTAAAATGAAATACTGCTATGTATATTGCTTGTGATTGTTTTTTTTGTAGGCTTATTGTTTTTATGTACTGGATAAAAATTGTCACTTAATGTTTATAATGAAAGAACTGCAATGTAGTGTTAAATTTGCAAAGAAATCAATCGATTTTATTTAATTTTCAATGAACTATGATTGACGATTGGATGGACGTTTGTACAAAGTGCAATTTTCAGATTGTATGTATATTAGCATATTTTGATTCTTTGAATACATGATGTTTTGGTTTCAATTTGATTCAAATGATTAAGGATGATTATTATGATAAATCATTATAATATTTTTAATCATTTTGAAAAAACTTAAACTTGTTCATCCAATTTACATATCTAAATGAAATGCAACATTTCTTTAAAAATATAATGAATGTTTTGTAGACTGTATTGAATTCTAATAAACTCATGTTGTTATACAATTGATTTCATGATACATCGAAGATTTTCAAGAAAGTATAACTTGTTCATAAAAGTTATATGTGCTTCAAATAATATGCTACATTTACATAAATGCTACATCAACTAGATAATATTCAAGATCAAGTTAAATTGTATTGTATTCAACTCCTTATAATAGTCATATCAACAATTCTATGTTTGTTAGGTAGAGAGTAAATGTGTTAATTGACAATGATATGTCAACAATCTATATGCTTGTTAAATGAGCATTGAGTGTTTTAGTTAAGAGAAATACGTAAAACACTATGTGTTTATTAAATAAATATTGAGAAAGACACTTAAGAGTGTCAAGTTAACCATATGTATGCTTGTATGTAAAAAGTTGATGTATAAATTAACCGTAACAATTCAGCATTCCGTGTGATTTTAAAATAAGGATTGAATATATTAGTCAAGAGCGATATGCCAACAATCCGTATACTTCTAAGATTTATCTTTCATGTTATAAATCCACTAAAATATAATTGATGAACAAATTGGAATATTGTCTCATTATATCTGTTGAATAAATATATATAAATTTTTTTAGAAGATTCATTGTAGCTATACCTCATTTTTAAAATTGTGTATCATCTTCAAATGAATTAATCTCATAAGCCCTAATGATATTATGGTATCAAAACTATCTTGCTCTTTATTTGAATGTGAATTATTTATCATGAAATAACAAGAAGTTGATGCTAGAGTTTAGATCTTGAAAATTTATAGAAGCAAGTAGTGATTGCTAATCTACACGTAGAGTGAAAAACAAAAATATATTTCAACTCTTGAAATATGAAGATGTTTGATAGAATTGCAATAGTGCAATGAAAAAACTGCAATCTCTTTAACATTCAACTTTAATTTATGGAAACAGATCATTTTTTAATATACATTGTAACATCTTGAAATGCAAATTTTATGTCTTGAATGATGGAGTTAAGTTTGTTATGCATAGTTTTTATCATGGATTAAAGATAGATTTGAAATTGTATGATAAACATTTTATATTCAATGTTAGATGGCTTTAAATCGTGAATCACATGTATCATTCTAATTTATTACGTGTGTAGAAACTATGATGATATATCGATAAAAAAAATGTGAAGTTTTCTTTGTAAAAGTATAAAAGAATCTTTTTGATATCAATTCTACTTTTTGTGATATTTTTTTTTGAGGTTGAATAATAAGTATAATTAACGTGTATTGAATAAAAGCATGCATGAAAACATCACTTGATATAATCTAATTACTGAATGTATTCATTTTTATGATAAAAAAGTTGAAAAAAATGATTATAGAGCAACATAAAAAACAACAAATCATGAAAGATGCGATTTTTACTTTATAAAAATAAGAAATAAGGAACAACAAATTGAAAAAATGAAGTTCAAAACTTTAATAACCAAAATTCAAATTCAATGAGAATTGATTTTTATTAACTTTCAAAGTGAAATAAGAGACAAATGTAAGAAATCATAGATCAAGTTAATATTCTGCTATTATATTCAATATCATCTAAACTTATGTGATTATAAAATCTTTGGCATAGAAAAAATTATGTACAACATGAAAGTGAGCATATAGTTTTGAAAGTGACATTCGGAGATAACTGATTTCAATTTTGCAAAAAAGATATACAAATAATGAAATAACACGAAGATGTATGGAAATTTATGACAATCATCACTTTTATGTATGACATTTTTAATAACAAAGCAACTTGATCTTGACCATAAGCACTCTGATATTTGGGCTAACTTTCATTAAGGTTTATCTTAAATGGTTTGATGGAATCTCATCATGGTTATAGAAGGTAAAGATTTATAATTCGCCAGTAATCCAAACAATCTCTCATACAAACTCTACACTCATCAATGAACTGCAAACAATCATTGATTCCTTCTACGAGATTGTGTAATTTTATTATATATTGAAGACACAATTATTTTCACAATGAATTTTCTAAACTTGATAGAGATGTTATTCTCATACTCTATATTAGAATTTTTTGAAAGATTATCATAGTAATTAATGATAATTATCATCTACTGTACTTTTAGAAAGATAATCCAAATATGTTTCATTAATTCTCAAAACGTGACAACATGACATTTGAGATTTTCAAACTTCTAGAATCTACACTTGCCACTAAGTCAATATAGTCTAACCAATTAAAATTTCTTTTACTGAGTCAAATCAATCAAAATTTGCATGAAATGAAAGTAAGATATTCTTGGTGTCTAGAATTTGATTGAAGACAAAATGAAAATGCACACCCAATCCTTATAAAGCTACTTTAGTTATTTTTCCAACTTCTGACATCATGGCTAAACTTAGTCAAAATTAGCAAAACTTAGTTATAATTAAGATAATCATGAACAACTCATTGGATAATTCCATTATCACTTCACAAATACAATAATCAATCTTACAAGACAAGATCAAATGCAGCAAGAAATTTCAACAACATGAATTACGCAAAGTATAAAAAAAACAAATGCAACAGATTTTCATAAATGACTTAATGAAAGTTTAGATTGATTTTCAATCTATACTTTCATAGAAAAAATTAACTTGCCAAAGTCTTGCAATTTTATTGTTAGAGATTTTAGAAAATAATGAAAGAAAAAAGAAAAAATGAAACTTTGTTGTTGTCAAAAAGTTAAGTGTATTTAGCTGTCAAATGGTACAAGAAATATAAGAAAAAACATATGAATAAATACATAGCAAATATTGACAAAATATCTCATGGATAATTTTTTTTCTAATAAAAGTTTCAAAATTTCAATTTGTGCAATCACGTTAATGAAGAAGAGTAACAATGAGAAGATGAAATTTTACGTTGAAAGAATGGATAAAGTGAAATTAAGATTATGTGTTGAAAGAATCTATAAATCAAAATCAAGTGTTGTTGAAGCAAGGTGACAATCAGAAGATGAATTTTTTGTTGAAAGAACTTATAAATCAAACTCAAGATCACATGATGTTTTAAAAGTATGAAAAGGTGATGAAATTTACAATGAATAGAATACAAACAATGTTTTTAAATATGTTTGAGGTTTACAATTTAAAATTGAAAACAAGAAGAGATACAAAAAACTCTCTTTTAAGGTTGAAACATTAAAATAAAATTAAGCTAAGAAGATGATGATGGTTAGAGAAGTAAATTCATTAGTTTTAGATAGATCAAGTGCTTCTAATCATGCTACTTCATCCACGATAAATAATAGATTTCATCTCATATTGAAATAAAATCTATCTCTAATAAACTAACTGATTTCAAAATTGATGTAATACAACTTTGTGAGAAGAAAAATCAAAATGTAGAAAAAGTCTAATATATATATATAATATCCAGAATGAATAAATTTATACTTTTGAAATTATGTGTTTTAGTTTTGAAAGTTTTTGTTCACCGAAAAATTGTCATAATCATCAAGCATAAGATAGATTTTGGTACAACAATAATGCATTGGCCACATTTCAAGCAAAAGATAAGAGAATATAATCTATAGATGTAATATAATTTCTCTTCAAAGCACATTTGAGAAAGAAGATAACTTTATAAATTCCAAGATGTACATGCTTTGACATGAAAAAAAACATGAAAAATTTGCAGAGGTGTCTGCAATGTCAAAATTTAGGATCGAATGAAATGAATCGATCAAGATTATTGAGTGAAAGAACTTGGAAAAAATGACTTGTCTCTCTTTTCATAAATGCATTAAAGATATTTTAGTAAAGCAAATAATAACCTAATTTTATAAAAAAATACAGCTTTTTAATAAAACAATCTTCAATAGAGTATCAATTATCTTATATTAATACTCATATCTTTTGTTGAATGTGTGGTAGTTCTATTATTCTAATTACAAACTCCATCATTTTGTCAAGTATTATTTAACAAATTTTCTAGAAGTTAGAGTACTACAACTCAAACCCAAAATTTCTAATTTCTTTAGAGATGAATTTTATTTTGGATGATAATTTTTACTTTAATAACTATTACTACATTTTGTTTTTTTTTTGTCATAATTGTATTAGATTATAATGTCACGAGAGTTTCAATAATAAATTTCAACTCATGTTCTTAATCTATGGTTTTTTCATTTATCATTTGATTAATCTAGTTTTGTTTAGTTTAGCAATGAAGTCTAAACTTAAAGAAATAATTAGTATACATCCAAAAAATATGAATGAGCTTTATTTTGTTGTGTTAGATCAAAACATAGACCTGAAGTAGAAAATACATTGTCTACATGTGAGTTTTGATTGGTTTGATTAGTCATAGAATTTTCATTAGTTTGATTCAAACTAAAGTTGATTTAATGACAAGTGAAAGTTCTCAAAGTTTCAAAATACTCAATGATATATTGGCAACTTAAGTTAAGAACAAATTAGCGTTTTGAAGGTTGAGTAGATCAATGACATGATGTCTCATTTGGAATTTAGTTTTACATATCAAGGTTCATTGTTATATTAATAAGTTAAATTAAATTAAATTTTATTTGTATGATTATTTTTTAATAGTATAAATAAAATGGTAGAAAGTAGTACATCAAACAAGTTTGAAAACATGTTTCATCAATAGAATTTTTAGTGAGGATATTATCTTGGAGTGACAATGAGTGTTGGAGGTGAATGATGAATGAGTAGATTATGTAAAAGGTTGTTGGGAAGACGACATGTGAATGAATTTTTATATCATAGTATTATGATGAGCTAAAAAGATCATCTAAATTGTATCTTATTGAGAATCAGATCACATTTTACAATACAATTATCAAAGTAAATTTTTTCTTGTTATCAAAGTTTGAAAAAACAATATAATAATATTCAAGATTTGCTCTTGAAGAGAATGTTAGTTGTAGTTGTAATTGAAAGGTTTAGATTGTTACATTTTGACTAGAGTTATAGTCTTCAAATAGTCACCACATCTGTGATATTTGATTATCACATATCCTGCATCGCTTGACTTTGTGGTTGTCATCTTGTTGAATCTAACATTTGAACTTGTTACTTGTGCCGTTTGAATGAATATTTTTTATGTGTCACTCATCTCTTACTTTTGAATATATAATTTCATTACTTTTTGAAGATAAGTTTCTTGATTTTTTCAAATATGCACAAAATTTTTGTTTCCACCAATGTCACTAAGATGTTGCACAAATTTCCAAAATCAAGA
Organism: Marchantia polymorpha subsp. ruderalis; assembly: GCA_037833965.1. Taxonomy (NCBI): domain Eukaryota; kingdom Viridiplantae; phylum Streptophyta; class Marchantiopsida; order Marchantiales; family Marchantiaceae; genus Marchantia; species Marchantia polymorpha. The sequence continues at coordinate 6,749,743 of AP031357.1, forward strand.
CAAATGGATGTAATGAAGTGCTGGGATTTTGAAACTAAGACAAAGATAATTTTTTATATATGATTTTTGCAGCTGTAGAAATAGATTTTGAAATTTTTACAGCAAATAAAATACTTTGAGCATAAAAAGCTTATAAGACTAATTCAAGAAGACATCAACAAAGACGACAACCGCTTGCAAAATAAATGCTACAGTGCAGTTTGCTGATAATCATAAGTAATCTTAATACCAATAGTGCATATGTGGAAACATGAGTTTACAAAACAAGAAATTTTCTCTTGCCATCCAAATTGTTGCATATAAAATAATCACAATCTTGGGTTGCAAATTTTAGTCAAGCTAAGATTGGAGATAATGTTACTCTATGCATTTGCTATAATGTTTCTTGTACAATTTGAGCACGGCTAGAAACTTTGCCATTTGTACGAGGTTCAAGCATTTTCAGATGTAGTGATCTTTGTATTTGCTCCTTGATCTTTTTTCAAACAATTTTATTTCTCTGTCACTGTATGATTATGCTGATACTTTGGATAAATTTGCTTTTGATTTTTATAATTGTGCTCTCTATCTTTGAAGTATTTGCTCTTTTTCACGTTTTTCTTTATATGTGCTTAATAATTGCGTATGAATATGAAATTTGTATTATAGAGTTGAATTATATTGATATATATCATGTGACTAATATCACATGTTGGACAATTTGATCTTTTTGAACGAAAGATGAGAAGAAAATTACATCCATGAGAAAAATGAATTTCTTTGTAACAATTTGAACCCATTAACTACTTGAGTTCTAGCTAATGTTATGTCAATTTTGAGAAAAAAAAACAATTGTAATGTTAAGCAAGAATGTTGCAACGTTTTTTTGAAAGAAGAAAAAAACTTCTCAAATAACTAGCATGATACTTCTGGATGCAATTGTCTTCAATGCAGTTATCACATGAGTATGGGTTTGAGATTATTTTTGCATGTTGCATTTTATATATCATGAATCAAGATCATAATTGATCTAAATTCTAGACTCATGATATAATTTACTCACTGTTTGCACTTGAACAAAAATAATTGCCCTTATATCAATTATTGGAAAGATCTCATGAAATTCATAATTTACTACAATCACAACAAAATGCACAACACAATGTACAATAGAGCATATTCCTTGTCAAAAAATAACGTGGTTTGCCTTCGACTATATCACAAGTAACATTAGATTTTGTGAAAAAAATCTATTACTATGTTTGACGTGAAGCTAGGTCTTGCTGTCCTTAGTAGTCCAAACAAACAAAGCTCTAAAACACTCATCTGAAATGTTTGGAAAAATAATCTACAATAGTTATCCCTAATAAACATCATCTCATATTCCAACCTTGATCATGAAAAATTTGAGTTAGAAAATATACTCAAAAAAAATGAGCTTGTAAATATTTTCAAATTGAGTTTTTGATTCAAATGAAATGGATAATTTTTATATGAATCAATTTGATAGTTACTAAAATTTCTATCTAACGCATCTTTGACAATTAAAAAAATTGACTGCATGTGCAACAAGAACGTTGCATCATAAAAAGAGTGAGATTTCTAATCATAGTTAGTTAGTTTGAACTAAAGTAAAAATTACTCAAAAGAAAGATATAGTTGCATTATAATGGACATTATGGAAGACTAGAGTTGCATTATGATTTCACAACTCATATAAGTAATTTTGTTTTCAGTCTCAATTCCATATTTGAAATATCATAAGCATGCACTTCTTAATTTATTCTTAAATATAATAAGCCAACATATTTCATTCACTCGGATTATCAAAAAAATCATCATTTCAAATTATAAACTTAATATGCATGTAAAGAAGTTTGATTTTTTAAATTTTTATCTCGTATGCAATCTTGTTCTAGAGTTCTTATCAATTCTTCACATAGAGAGACAATTTATTTTGATACTTGTCTTGATGTTTAGACATCTACTTAGTCTTGAACTTTATACGATTTTAAGAATTTGATTGTTGGAAGTTGAAAATTGATACGGATGAACGTTCATGCAGGTTTAGACTGATATCATTAAGTTTTCTAAAACTACTTGTTAGGTGATGTTTTATGATTGATAAAGTGTGTTTTTGCATCTCTATCAAACACACTGAGAATAACACCCTCATTTGTACTAATCCATTCATTACCACTAATGCAAGTGGACATCATTGTTATCATATGTGTCATTATGTAGAGTGTTGATAACTAAAGACAAAGTATCTCAAATTGCATAGACTTGCAGATTGAGCATATTATCGAGGAAAGTTTCTTCTGTTTAAGTTCTTATAGACATAACATACCAAAATCATTAGCCATGGACATTAGTCATCCTTTGGGTTTACCAATGCTAGTCTATTATGCAAATGTAAATATTCTGGTTCATTTTAGTGCGGAGTCTACACGGAGACATTAAAGCGGAGCTCAACATGTCCTACGTTCTTCTAAAAAAAGGCTCAATATCAAAAAACGTATTATATAGATGGGAGAGGGTAGGGAAACCATAAGAGATGCAAATGCAGACCACAGTCTAATGCCATGCAGGAAGTGTATAGGTTCGCAGTGCTTTACTTACACATCGAGCAACCACGTTTTGAGTCATATAAGCAAAATTAGATTCACACTTCATCCTCTAACAACGAGCTGATGAAAATAGAACGAGCCTACGACGAAGGAAACGGAGAGAGATGAGATATAGTAATATACCCTAGAGCCCATAGAGCTTAAGTAAGAATTAAGTACAGGGCTCAAGCAAGAGTAGAGAGACGAGTAACATGGGCCTGGCCCCAAGGGAGGAAATCGAAAGACGACTTTCAGAAACGACAAGTGGAGCGAGAGAAGGCCAGAGAGAGAGAGAAGGAGATTGGCCGGAAACTGTATAAAATTCTCCTCGAACTCAATGAAAGAGCCGCGTGGGAAGATCCGATCTCATCCACCGCTGGTCTCCTCCATAGAACAGGCTTCTACCCCATCACAAGCGCACAGCAGCACAGTCGTAGCTAGCGGTGTTTGATTTAATCTGGAAAAGCCTCTCTCTGCTCGGATGGTTTCCGTCATCTCGCTTGCTTTTTTGACCGGTCAAAGACAAAGTCGCCGCCTAACTTTAGAGATGTGTTTAGCAGCAGCGGATAGCGTAGATCCACGATTCATAGTCGCTTTTTGTGATGACGATCTTCGAGGAACAGTAGGCAGGAAGTCAGATCTCGCGCAGGAATTTGTGGAGATTCTCGCAGCGGATCCTCGTTCAGATTGTTTATGCTTCTTCGAGCTTCTGTTTTGTTCGAATCGACGTGATCGAACTGTGTAAGAACAGTTTGCCCTTCTTCCACTCGTCCTACAATTATGACTCTGTCTCTGTTCCAGGGAGATGGATCCCGTTTGCTTGGACAAGGATCTCCCGCATCCACGTTTCTGCATCTTCGCAAGTTCCCAAGTAGACGTGACATCCTTCGGCCTTTGGCTTCTCATCCATCCTCCTCCTCCTGCATCTTGGGGTACCAAGTGATTCGTTTTTTTTTCTAAATACCCCATCGAGTAACGAAAGGATGGATACAACGGGATATATGGGACCAGCCTACACTAGCATCACATTTAGACATACGTTTTCTTGCGTTTTAGATATCCAAGCTATTTGCCTATGTATGTAGATAAATTTAGGGACCGGCTAGTTATTTTTCACTTAAGCTTCATTAGTCCCCACTATACTCCAAGTTCTTATTTGATTGGTAGATACAGGGTTTCGGGATAAATAGCACCTACTTATATACCTACTTCGACCAATAAAGAAGAATGTGTACTAGGGTGAGTGCTAATTAACCCTAAGTCAGTGAAAACTAACCATACTCTAAATTTATTTCTATGTATTGCATTATCTTATGTTATATCATACAAAATGTACGATAAATTATGCAATATAAAAATGTGTACATAAATTTATATGGCTTGTTCTCGTTTACAGTCTCACAATTTTTGTCCAAGTTAACATTTGTATCTCCATTTGATATTGAAGTTGGAAATAAAGAAAGAAATAAGAGCAAGCAATCTAGGTGAAGAACTATACAGTTGGATACCTTGAAGGATGGTGCTCTATTGCCGCACATCCTTAAAGATCTCTTTTCCAATATAAAAAGTATCATTGTGTAGTATTTGAAAAGTCTATGTCTATAATAGTAACTGGGGAGTCCCAAATCAAGTGTAACTTTATCGTGATACGGGGCAAATGCAGAACTTGTCTACGCATCTTCATGTGCACGTCATGCTCTCTTTGGTAGCTATTCTCTGTATTTCAGATATGCAACAACGAATTATATATCCCCCGCTGATACTACTATATAATTTTAGAATTTCAAAATAATAATTTTTTTCAGTAAAATTCCATCAATACAAGTAAATAATTTCATGACAAATTCAATCCAAAAATCATGACGGCGCAGATTTACGCAAGGAAACAAAGTTGCTCAAATTCTCGTCCAAGAAAAGGTACACGTTGTATTCAAATTGGGACAGTGATGACAGAGTCAATCTGCAACTCATAACGTTTTGTGTCTCCAAGGACGGTCGAGGGAATAATGCATTTATTTGGAACATAATTTACCATTAAATTGACATTTTCCTAATCGACGTTGAGAATATGCGTGAGATGTGAACACGGCGAAAGGCCATAAATAATAAATAATTAAATACCAGATTTGTTGAGAGTATTAACTTTCTAGCTATAAAAAAATTCATCAACAAGATTTTCACAACATCTTTTCGTAATGCGAGAGCTGTTCAAAATTTGATTCGACTAGCTGTTTAGAATACTCATGCACTCCTCACTCATGTTCTAATGTGCATTACTTCACTCTTCAAAGTTCTCTCACTGAATATCAATAACTATTTCTCTCGCACTTGACAATGGTACCTACGTCCACTGGACTTTTGCTTCGAGCCTAAGGGTTCTAAACCGCATATAGTTGGCCAGAGGACCTGACATCCTTATGACTAAATCTCTCGCTTCATTCAGTGGTCCAATCTTCATGAGATGTCCGGATTTCGGTGACTGAATGGGTACCCTCAGTCTACTGTACTTGAACAACAATAGATGAGCAACTGGGTTCAACAGCGATAGGATCATCGACCGTCAGATGGACTCTGCAAAAATCGAAGCATCATGCGGACGAGGACTTGAGATATCAATAGTCTACGCAGTGAGTCATTTATAGAAGAAAGACAAGTTTGGAAAAGGAAAGGGGGTGCAAACGACGGCGATCTTCTCCGCTCATCGGGTCTAGAAGAAACCCACGAGCAGACCCTGGGTGAGGAGGAGGAGGAGGAGGACCAGGCGTTGAATTTAAGGTCAGATAGATGCTGGGAAAAGACCGGAATGAACATGATCTTGTCCAACTTGCTAGGCTTGTCCGGATCCACGAGAAGGAAAAGCTGACAGAACGCAGCGGTTGGAAATTTCGCATTTCTCAACTACAGTGCTATTCAACAACTGTGCTTTCGGAAGGGAGTCAGTAGTTCGCACCGACGATCAACGGATGCAAATTTGACTGACAAGGGCAAATTGTGACTGAGTTTGGTCCAATTAGCCTGGGGCGAGCTTGGGGTCTGTAAAGGACTGACTGTACCACTCTCTTTTCAGTCCTGTAATAATATCAGACCGACTCGGAAGTGGGTGATGATGCTGAGATAGAGTGTGGGAGGCACGGTGAAATATCTGAGCCAGCGAGTAAACGCGATGAACGTTCTCAGAAAGATGTGCAGCAAAAGCAAACAAGATAAGCAAGGCAATTTTAGAGATGCTGCTGCTGCTCGACAACTTGAGTTCGACTTTTGTCTTCAGGCTCCTTCGTCTTCGGTTTCCTTCTCGGAACTCGACACGCCATTTCCACTCACTCCCTCACTCCCTCACTCACTCTCATCAGGATAAAGTAGTACGGCAATGGGCATGGACGAATTCGATCGGAGAACGAGGTGCTCGAGTTTTCTTTCGTAGCCATTCTCCGGGAACAGACTTTGCGGACATCGAAGTGAGGACCAGCAACTGGCTTCTGCTCGCTCACTGTTGAGCTTGCCAGCTCACGTGGGCGACGAGAACTCGAGGACTTCCTTCCGGTCAACTGTCTCCTTGTGTTATTATTGGCAGGTCCAAGCTGTACTGTACACGATTTTCTGGACCGGAGACGACTGCTCCATTTGTAGAAGACTCTTTCTTTCGGTGTGCAGCGCAAGGTTGTTGATCCACGACGGTTGTAAGCATGCATGTGTATGATTTGTTTAGACTGACTTTTACACGGCAGGCGTTTCTTTCATAGCTTGTGTCATGAGTACATCCGACCACAGACACAGAGAGCTAGCATGAGAACATGATGGAAATCTCTTTCAGCTTTGAAACTTCCTGTTGTGATGACCGACTTTCGTAAGAGTCAGTGGTCATGCCCGTTAAAATCTGACATTTCTGTGGTAAAGAAGAAAAGCGTCTCTCGATCAATCCTCACATTGTGGGGTCTACATATGTCTCATGAGAGTTCAGTCGACTTCGTCGGAAGCTCCACGTTCGCTTTTCATCCCTTTCGAACCTTGTCTTCGTCCCCCGTAAGAACTCATCGTTGCGACAGATTATGCAGTTTCTCAACTCTTTGGTGTCTTTTTGTTTTGTTGAAGAGGGGAGAAAAAGGGAATAAAAAATGATGATAAGATTGTGCTATGCAATCAGAATGATCACCCACAAATAATGAAGGTGATTAATACTCTTGTTTAGACTGATGTAGGGAGGGGGTTGCCATTGGATCTAGCAACAACCACGTTGTTGCTGGGTCTATCCAAAAACGCTAGAAAACATTCCATAGGGAAGAACCATTCTGTCACTCGCTTTCTATAATTTTCCCTGACAATGTACCAATGTGATTTCTGTTGCACCCAATTTCTCTTCGTTGTTGGCGTGTCATGGGTTTTTAGGCTCCTAGTTCCACTAGACCCTTAATCCAGATTGGGTGGGTGACAGTCCATACATACACTTCGTCAGGGTTTATGGGTCTATAATCCATGAAAGCTGAAAGATCTAGACTAGAGTGACTCCCAATAATTTTTTATTATAACGTCACTTTTCTGTTGATAAGCTTGACACATTCATGCCCTTAAGGTGTCATGTAAATATGGAATTTGTAGTGTTATACGCTTTGGCGGCTTTTCCTCGTATACCCGTCTCTTCAACCGGTATGACGTACCGTAGTGAGTTCATACGTGATCTTCTGAAGTACACTCTTGGGTGTCCACTTTTCGTACGAAGCTTGGACTGCTAGAAATATCATGAAATATTAATAAATAAACAGCTTCCACTCATACTTTGCTGGTTTATTCAAGAACGAATAAAAGTCCATTTTTTTCCACAATTCTCTGAAAAGCAAGCCGAGATGCACGCAGCTTTTCCTTTGATAATCCCAGCTGGGAAGAGAGCAACCACCGGCTGGATTTGTCATCATAGCTGGGGCAAGTGTTATTTAAGCTAGACGCAGCCTGATTTCATGCTTCACTCACTCTCTCACACACACACTATCAATGTGCCAGGAGGGAACTGGCGAAGTGGAGAATCAGACACATATTTGAGCGCAATGATATGATGTTGTGAGAGACGGATTAGAACGATTCATGGTATTTTCACATTAGCATCTGCAGCAATGGTTTGACAACTGGGATGGACAAGAGTCCCCTGCAAAGTTTCGCTCTAGCTATGAGAGCAAATGCCATGACTACGAATAAATAGACGGAGCGAGAAACCTTGTCCTCCCCACTTTGGGCTTCATCTCGAGAGGGCAAACGCATAGAAAATCATGTTGGATCCTGATGAGGACTGAGAAGTACGATCCAGGCACACCACTATCTATCGTCAACGAACTGATGAGAGCTCTCGAGAGTACCACGTTTAGCGGATGATGCAGAGTTGGTACTCACACCAATAATTATCATGCTAGGCTCACAACGAGACCGCAAAGGTCCTTCTTTCACGGACAGACAAAGTCCAGGAAATTGACAATGCTTATCCTTCGTGCCGGAGGAGAAAAGATCTTCGCACCTCCACCAACAAACGCAGAAAGTAGCGGCCGCTGAGACACCAAGACGACCGCAGAGAGTCCAAACTCCATCCAAGCGAAGTGGCAGAAGTTCAGTTCGTGATGCGATGGAGAGAAGAAGGACACGCTCGGAGCTCGGAGATGCCATTCCACCGGAACAGGAAAAGTTTCTGATAGTGCTGGAGATGGAGATGCAGATGGAGAATCTCGAGTTGCGAAACGACCCAGAGTCAAAGGTGGCGGTGGCGAAGTAAAAGCCGATCGGATCGGTGCGGTCGGTTTGCGCTATTGGACTTATTGGACTGAACTGGGGACTGGGGATTCGGGAGGGAGGGAGTGGCCGGAAGCAGGGCCGGGGCACACTCACTCAGTGCCATTTACGGCGGGGGGTGTGGTGTGGGTCCAAGCGAGATGGCTGGGCTGGATGATGGATGGGATCGGGGAGTCGCGCTTCTCGCTCTCGTGTTCTGCGGGGGGTCGCCTGATGGGTCTGTGTCCACGACAAGAGTTGGCTCGCAGGCAGTGTTTGATTGATTGACGCCCCTAGCTCGCTGTAGGAGCTGACGGGCTAGAAAGATTCGAGAGCATTGAGTGGAATGTGTGGCCAAAGAATGCGTCGCTCGACCTGTTGGGGTCGAGCGTGACCTGGCCTCTGGCCAGTCAGAAGCTCAGCGCGGGCGGGCAAGTACTCTACAGCTCACGAGAGGACAGAATGCTGCCGGGGCGTATATAGCTCTGCAGTAGCTGCTCGCGAAGCTACTCGACGATGATCTCGACTCCCCCTCGCGGGCCTCGTTGCGGTCTGCTGCCCGATTAGTCGAGACCTGCTCTTCTCGGACAGGACAGGGCTGCGCGAGTTCCTGGGCCCGATTCTTATAGAACTAGTGTGCGTGGGGTTATCTTCTGGCTCGAGGCCTTCCTTGCAGCGTGCCTCTCGGACGTAAACCCGAGCATCCATAGCGTCCCCACATTGGAAAAAGAAAGTCTCGACCCTCGGGGGCACTGGCTGAAATTCAAGACGTGTCCAAGAAAATTCGCAAAAATTGTTCGGGTGGACTCGCGCAGGAACGGAATGTGGAGAGCCGGTGAACGTGGATAGACTGTGGGGAGCTCGGAATTGCTGGGACTGTGAGTCGACTCTGTGCATCGAGGTCGAGGTCGAGGTCGAGGGACGAGGCCAGGGCTGTTCGAGGAAAGAAGAAAGAGCAGAGCAGAGAAGAGCAGAGCAGCTCGGGAGGTGGCCATTCGCCCTGACAGGTGCATGGGATCAGCAAGAGCTGGGAAAATGAGAGTTGCAGTGGTCGGGTCCGGAGTGGCAGGCCTGACTGCTGCTCGGACTCTCGCTCAGTCAGGTGCCAATGTCGTCCTCTACGAGAAAGACAGCCACATTGGCGGCCACGCCAACACTCTGCACGTGGATGGCGTCGCCCTCGACATTGGATTCATGGTCTTCAATCAGGTACCTCGCATCTCCATTCCCTCCACGCCCGTCAGAATAATAGCGCCATAGATCGAGAGCAATCGAGTCTGAGCACGTCCACATCGATCTTGCCCGAGCACGAGAGCTCGAGCCCCACCACGAGAGCGAGCGAGCTCAAGATCTCGTGAGGCCGCCGCTCTCTCTCGACTGACGTAGTCCATGACCGCCGTGTGTCGCGCGGTCGGTCGGCCGTGGGCCGTGACGCCATGCGGATCGATGTCTCGGCGCGTTGTCGCCGTCGTGTTTTTGCCCCTGGCCCGCGCCAATTCGTTACTAAACCCTGAACCTCGCCTCGCCTCGCCTCGCCTCGGGTCACCTCGGGGTCGGGGTCGGGTTGGGTCAGGTGGCGTTGTTGCTGCTGCTGATGCTGCCCGAATCGGGCCGGGATGCATCTCGTGGCAGTGCCAGGCAGGCGCGCGGGCGCCAATGTCTAATGATGTGGACGCTGACTGGATTGATGGATGGAGCAGGTGACGTACCCGAACATGGTGGCGTTCTTCGATGAAATCGGGGTGGAGATGGAGAAGTCGGACATGTCGTTCGCGGTGAGCCTGGACGGCGGCAAGGGCTGCGAGTGGGGCAGCAAGAGCGTCGGGGGCCTGTTCGCGCAGCGATCGAATGCCGTGAACCCGTTCTTCTGGAACATGATCCGCGAGATGCTCAAATTCAAGGCCGACGTTCTTGCGTAAGAGCAGAATCTTGGCCAGACTTCCATTGCCCGCCCGTAATGTAGACAGACAGACAGTGAAAGAGAGAGAGAGAGAGAAATTGAGGCCAGGACCTCTGCCTTGTGAGCGAGCGAGCGAGTGAGCGGTTGATTGATCCACCTCCAATTTGGCTTGTCTGGTGGCTGGCTGGCTGGCTCCCGCCTGCTGTGCTTGCAGATTTCTAGCGAGAATCGAGAGCGGCGACCCGGGCATCGACGAGGCTACGACTCTCGGCGACTTTCTCACCTCGCACGGATACTCGCAGAAGTTCAAGGAATGCTATCTGGTACGCTCTTGCTTCTCCCTCTCCCCCGCGTGCCTCTGAGTCTCGAAAAATCAAAATGTAGCTGCTCATTTTCATCTCCATCTCCATCTCCCAGTGCACTTATTCACTCACTCATTTACCTAACTCTTCGGGTTGTGATTCTTGTCCCACGCGGGCTTGCAGATTCCGGTGTGCGCATCGATCTGGTCCTGCTCGTCGCTCACGGTCCTGGGCTTTTCGGCCGTCTCGATTCTCACCTTCTGCCGAAACCACCACTTGTTACAGGTCCAGTGCCGGACCGGATTCCAATTATTCCTCAAGGCCGCAATTTTTGTGTTCCTGTTTTCGCTGCCCAGTTTTTTTGTGTGTCTAGCGTGTGCTGCCGGGCTCCGAGAGCTCGGACGGCCATGACGGTCGATCGACGAGGACGGGTCACTGGTTCAGGTCCGGAGGAGGCCCTGTTCCGAGGCACGTTTGGAAATTGATTGTCTGGAGATTTTGCTGCGTGCAGTTATTCGGGCGGCCGCAGTGGATCACGGTGAAAGGCCGGTCCGAAACCTATGTGAGCAAGGTGAACACGACGTGCTCCCATGACCTTCGCTCGCACTTGGCCTCTTCTCAGCTCTTCTGTTGCGAAACTGTGGCATGGAGGCTGCTGCCTGCTTCTTGAGTGCCGGTGTGGCCGAGGATTGCACAATGTAGTAGAGGATACGAATTGACTTTTGATCTGCAGGTTGTAGATGAGCTTCAGGAGAGAGGAGCTGAGATCAGGGCCGCTACCGCCGTCACTCGCATAGAATCTCTCGATGACGGTATGTTCGATCTCATCTCCCTGCGCGTAAAATCTTGCACTCCCTGCAGCGTTTCGAGCGTCCCGCCTCCGAGAAGTCGATGAAATATGCAGACAGGGAAAGTTTCAGCTGGTGTTTCTCGCGTGCAGGACGCGTGCGCGTGGAGGATGAACGAGGTGGAAATGAAATATTTGACGAATGCATCGTGGCTGCACATGCTCCTGACGCGTTGGAAATGCGGGGCGAATATGCCACTTCGAACGAGAAGAAGATTCTGGGAGCCTTTCAATATGCTTACAGGTATGCCCTCCTTGCTCATAGCATTCTTCCGCATCCCCTCGTAGGCTCCCCTCTGACGAGCAGAAAGCAGAATCTCCAGGTGATTTGTGCGTGGAGAGAATGCACTGAACACGTTCTTACTAACGAATTTTTTTTAAATCCACCATGGCAGTGATATTTACGTACACCGGGACGAGAACTTCATGCCCCGCAACAAGGCTGCCTGGGCTGCTTGGAATTTCCTTGGTGATATCAACAATCGGTGTTGTGTGACTTACTGGCTGAATTTGTTACAGGTGTGGACATGAATGCCCAGTTGCTCTCAGTGCACTCTTGTCCAGATTCGATCTAACTTCACTGATCGATATTTTCCTCTGCCTTTACCACTGCGTTGGTTCTCTCTACACCTTCCTTGGCTTTTATCTTCCTGATCTCTCTCCAGGCGATCTAATCAGTACTAACAAAATGCTGATGAATATTTTACACCTGCAGAACTTGGGAGACACAGGTTTGCCTTTTCTGGTCACCCTGAATCCGGCCAAGAAACCTGAACGAGTTGTCAGTCTCTGGAGAACGAGTCATCCTATTCCATCACCAGAGGCCGCCGATGCCTCCAAGCGCCTGGGTTCTATCCAAGGTCATCGTGGAGTGTGGTACTGTGGGGCGTATCAAGGTAAGGAGCTGCTCTTCGGCAACTCTTAACCGTTCACTTCTGCATCAAAAACTATCGCCGATGAAGGCATTATCTCAGTCTAAACTTTTCAAATTAATTTCATTGAAGCAAATTCACTCCTCAGTGTCCCATGGCTAGTTCTGAAGCGAGGCTTTCCATTTCGCAGGCTATGGATTTCACGAAGATGGGTTCAAGGTAACCGCCAATTAGAGAATTTACTGAGCGCAATATCGGGCCACTTTCATTTGTACGAAATTTTATGCTTCACTCTGCACGAGTCTATCGTTTCCGGGCTGACAGGAATTTAGTAATTTTCCTTGACGCTGCCATGGGTGGATGTAAATTGATGAATGCAGGCTGGTTTAGTTGCCGCAAAACAGCTTCTGGGTCAGAAGGCAGAAGTGCTTCGGAATGTTAAACAGATGGTGCCTTCTTGGACGGAGTATAGTGCCCAGCAAGCAGTTGTAGCCGTCTTGCACAAATTCATACGCACTGGGCAGCTTCAGTAAGTTCGACTGTCTCGCTTACCTCTTTTCTTAACAACGTTGATAATTTAAACTGAGGAACGAAAATTCTCTCTGTCGAACTTCAATTTTCTGATTAGAAGATAATATTGAAAATTGAGTTGTGAAGTGGCATGCACTTTTGAAGCGCTGAAGGTCTCGTCGTTTCTAAGTTCACTCAAAGCCTTCCATAAGTTGCAGTAAAGAAAAGAACGAAGGAGTAATCTGGAAGAATTCCATTATGAAATAACTTACAAAATACGAGATAGCCTACAAAATCGGTTTCTTGTACCTAAACGGGCTTAAGCAGAATGCCTTTTTTTTTATTTCAGGCTTGACCTGTGTTTCGCACAACAGGATATTGGAAGCTGGTGGTTCGATTCTTGACTTCATAGGCAGTGAAAAGGGTTGCAGCTTGAAGGTTTCTATACGTGTCAATAGCCCGCAGTTCTACTGGAAGGTTTGTCATTCATTAGACACGCATCCTTTCTGCATAGTGAATGATCAATTATCTGTCTTATCGTTCCTATTCCATGCCTGTTGGAGTCTGTCGTGATTTTGTGTGTCACTCCACTGTGATACACACCTGTCCAAAAGATCAGTATTGGCTCAGCTCAAAAGTATCTGACCCGTCAAACATTGGCTTTAATTGTTGTATCCATTTGAAATCGGAGCGAAGTTTTGAGATGATGAAAATGTGAAAACTGATAACAGTCGTAATGCATTATGCTCCATCATGATGACAAACATCCCCCGCTTCGCCACGTCCGTGATGCAGATTGCTACTAGAGCAGATATTGGTCTTGCAGATGCATACGTAGATGGCGACTTCTCAATTGTAGGAGACAAAAATGGGCTTCTCCACTTCTTACAGGTTGGGCATCAAATCCACATACACACTGATGAAAGTCACTTTTGTTTTATCAATGAGCTCCTTCTGCTAGCATCTTCGCATCCTTCGGTATCCGCGCTAATCGCGTCGAATTTTTTTGGCACAGCTGATTATCGCCAATCGAGATATAAACCGATCTGAAGTCGTGAAGCAAACAAGGTACACTCTCCTCGTAAGCAGTCGACTTTGTTGTTTTGAGATGAAAATGGTATACCAAGTGAGCTTTATGGGGATCTGAGTCAAAAATTCATGTGCGCAGGGGATGGTGGAATCCAGTTTTTGTGACCGCAGCTGTCGGAGGAGCTGTTTCGTTTCTTAGACACAAATTGCGTGGAAATTCGCTCACTAATGCTCGTAGAAACATATCCAGACATTATGATCTGGTAGACCCTTGCTTCCCATGCAATTTGATCCTGATTAGGTTGAATGTCTTCCTTCTTTACATGCCCGAAATTTATCAGCGCCATTGAGGAGAGTTGACTATATCTGCGTAATCTTTTCAGATTGCTGTCCGTATGCGAGTGGGAACTCCTGGACATGTAATTTAACGCTTCTAATGCATGAAATATGTGCTGCAGAGTAATGAGCTTTTTGCTCTTTTCCTCGATGACACCATGACGTACTCCTCAGCCATCTTTAAGGTAATGGTGAAGGATGATCTGACTAGAGCGCAGTTCTCTTACGGAAAATATAATATCTTATTTTGATTACCACTTTAAAGAGTTCTGGACCTCTAGTTCGTCACGTCAGGGTCGATCAAATCGACGTGGTCGGCCCTTGATTCTAAATTTTCCACTGAATGACATGTGCCAATTCATACAGTTTGGTCCAATTGAATGACTATCTGATCTGCGTCTATGTGTTTTCCATACTGAAACATCACAGGGACCCAACGACACGCTGAAGGATGCGCAGCTTCGCAAGCTACATTTGATGATCCAAAAAGTAAGTTCCAAAATAATATACGAACTTGACGAAAAGTGCCGAGAAGCAGAATGCAAATTATTGTTCCAAAGCAGTGTACTCTACAAAGATCAAAGTAACTCTTTTTTGAGTGAGTTTGATCTATAGATTCTATAGATCTATCTGGCCTCTGTAGTTCTGAAAAGCTAGAGAAGTTCTTCTGCTACTAGTAGAGCCCAGCGATGGTGCCGGGTCTATGGTCTTCAAGGTATGACGGAAATATTCTTGAGTACAGATGAGTGATTCAGAGTAATTATATTTAAGATGCGGAGAATCCGAGTTGGTCTGGACCTCGTCTTGACTTCCCCATGGCGAGGAGCAAATGTACGACGGTCTACGGAGTTAGTAAGCTTGAGATTCCGCTGGCTGTGATTATTGATACTTCTATTGTGATCCCGCAGGCAAAAATAGAACCTCATCACGAGGTATTAGAAATAGGATTTGGATGGGGAAGTATGGCTATCGAACTGGTACGGCGTACTGGATGTAACTATACAGGAATCACGCTATCAAAAGAGCAGTTGGCCTTCGCGACGGATCGTGTTAAGCAGGAGGGTCTTGAGGTAGGAACTCCGACCATGTTCCACAATTCATTTCAAGCTTTAGACTGCAAATGTAACAACGGTTTGGACTTTTACTAATTCGCTCTATTTTCCTCTTGATACGAATGCAGGATAAAATTACTTTCAAACTCTGTGATTATCGATCTCTAGAAGGCCATCACAAGTTTAACCGGATTATCTCCTGGTGAGTACGCTACTACAATGAAGTACAAGTTGGACCAATATCTTGATGTACAACATGTTGTAAGGCTTGTATAGCTGGCTAGAAAATCAAGACGACTGAGTTTGTGGCATATGTCCATGTACGCCTTCCCCTTACTTCAACTTCATATGGCCCTCAAACTCCATTGTAAAAGTAGCTATCGATCTTGACTGCGACTATCGTGTGCCTCTGCATAAATTGCAGTGAAATGCTGGAGGCGGTAGGACATGAGTATTATAAGGAATTTTTCTCGAGATGTGACTACCTGCTAGCGAAAGATGGACTTATTGTTCTACAAGTAAGAATGCTAAACTCAGCGCATTTCTGAAGGCGAATAGTGTGTACCTGTCCGAAACTTATTGTCATTTCCATTTATGCACTTGCGACCAACGGAGGAAATTTGTAAAGATCTTGTCATGTGTGGATGGGATGGAATTTTAGAGTATTTTTGGGATCTTCATTTGTCTCTTTTTGAGGTGGCTCCTCACTCTCAACTACTTGCAGGTTATAACCATCCCCGACGAGAGATACGACGAATATCTCAAGAGCTCCGATTTCATTAAAGAGTACATATTCCCTGGCGGTAGTCTCCCTTGTATCAGTGCTCTGACCTCTGCCATGGCTGCTGGATCGACACTGAGGTACTGCTTTGTGCAAATTTCTGCTCATATATGTATGTATTTTATCTCACTTTGTGCTAAAACATATCACATCTGTACTGAATCACTTGTTCTCCTGCGACAGTCTGGAGCATTTAGAGAACATTGGCCTCCATTACTTCCAGACACTGATGTGTTGGCGAGAGAACTTCCTCGCGAAGGCCAGGTAAAAGACGAATCTACTTCAAGGATCTCTAGTGATCTATTAGCCAGTAAATTAACTTCAAAGCACGGATCACACTGTCTTAATTTTGGGTTGTTGTCCCGGTTTGCACAGTGAATGTAGAAAGCTCGGTTTCAGTGATAAATTTATTCGAATGTGGGATTATTACTTCATCTACTGCGCGGCTGGATTCCAAACCTGTACCTTAGGCAACTTACAGGTAATCCGACTTTTTGCCCTCCGATGACACGTATTTCTTTATTCAATGTATCTCCGTGCAAATTTTCCTCCTCTTTTTCCATCTGCTCTGGAACAACGGCAACTCGTCCTTTATCAACATTAAGCATCAGATTCGAGGGAATTCAGATTTTCAGAAATTTCGAGTATTTGTTAATCTTTGGTCACCCCTTGTACGGTCGCTCACATTTCTTAAGTGTGCTGACGTGGATTCTGTAATGTTAACTCCGCAGCTGGTCTTTTCACGGCCTGGAAATGTGGCTGCAGTTGGAAACCCTTACGTTAGCTTCCCTATGGGCCTGGCTTCTGATTCCTCATTGGAAGCCTTTTTAGAATGTAGAAAGAAATTGTGAACTGTAGAATTGTAATTACCATCGTACGTGGACTTTACCTTCTTAAAAAAAAAGGTTCTGTCGTTGCAGCACTATCATGATGTAAAGTGTCAAATCATCACTCCCTTCTGTATGAACGCATGTGACAAGATTGTCTGTGAAGTATCCGAAGCAGCGGTTTGCGTCGAATCACTTCAGAGCCTCATTAACCTAAAATGCAGAACTCACTTGTGGTTGTATGTAAGTGTTACGGAAAACCAACTTAGGATTGTGTGAGCATGATATATAACTCCAGTCATACCCGAAAGTAATATGAGTGACGTGTTTTAGCTACATAGTGTCAATTATTGCGAATATCCCCTCAGTTGATTTAGGGTCATAGTCATCAGTATTGATAGAAACTACGATTATCATGAAGCACACGAAAACGAAAGTAGGCTGGGAAGTCAAAGCCCATCTTCGTACATTGTAGCAGAAATGTGTAACTTCATTAACTTAAACCTCAATCCTATGGTAATTACAAACCGAGTATAGAAGTTTTTTGTTTTTTGAAGCAAATGGTGAGTTTATTCCGTAACTACAGATACGAAAACAGACACCGCAGCACAAACCGAGCTACCCTCGGATAGCTGGCACCATAGTTAAGTTGTTTTTTAAACCTGAGAAACCTACCATACCACTACCTGATGATGAAGCTACCTACATGAGCCTGCTCGTAATTCCATCAACTACCTTGCGGGCCCCTATACAAGAAAATGGAGTTATAGACCCACAGCGTCGTAAAGCTGCGAGTGGTGTTGGGAACTCGTTCTGGATGATGTTTCTTACTCCATTCGACCTTGTGACACGCCTCGGAGCAAAGTCAATAATTGCGTCTCAAAGGTTCCTCTCCATCACCTCCAGGGCCACCTGTTAGCATGAAACACGAGTTGATTTCTCTGAATCCATATCAACCAGAGGATTGTACCGCGTATGATCTACTATGTCGGTTGAAATGCCACAAGCTCTTGTGGAAGTGCAGTCCCGAATATGCATTGACTCCACGAAAGCAGGTCCCATACCATCCATGCACGTGGAGTTTTTGCCATGCCATGACATCAAGCACCGTGACCGCAAACGCCCATGCTTGTACCGCCATTTCGCAGCTGTAAATACAATGCTCCAATGTTTCGGCCACTCCACAATGACAACAGGGACATTCCGAAGACAATGTTGGAAATACCCAATGGCGCCAGTGATTAACCGCTACGGCCTTACGATATCTGCTCACATAAAAACTGCTTCTTTGCTAGGCCTTCTTCTGCTCCACATTTCACACCAATCCGCCTGAAAGGTTGCTGGAATCTGCCCATGCCACTTTTGGTGCACTGTACGACCAAGTGTCAATCGAGGATGTAGCATTTTTCGCCCAAGTATTGCACTGTAGGCAAAGAGGGAGTCTTCGTTGTCCCAGTACCAACGCCCGGGATCGAAAAAAAGACGCACAAGTGGAGCTAGGTAGTACAGTCAGGGCTTTGATGACGTGCGTTGGGCCTTGGGGACCGATATAACTCGGATCAAGATAAGTTTCCCCGGCACCGCTATTGTAGTTTCATCATCACCTGTATGATATGGGATGAGGTCTCTGGATTGTTCCCCAATGCTGTACCGGGTAATTCCTTCCGGGATGATGATGTCTCCTGCCTCATGCATTAGTTGCGGTCGGAAGTCCTCCGTCGCCAAAAAGACCACTGCTGAGTCGATATGCAGCGAGTCATATAGAAGAGGCCGAGCCAATCATCCTTGGGCGGAGTCAATGCATTGTCAATGAGTGGTTGCCAAGTCTCTGGTATACTCGCCTGGTATTGTTCTATGTTGGGCTTCTCCTCCTTGGTAAGGCCATATTGTTGTTTCAGATCTTGCCAAGGCCGCAGCACCATAGAACTGGGTTCCCACAGGTCGCAAAAACAAGTTAGACCGCTGTGGGCAAGTCGCCGGGCTCTCTGCAAAGAAAACCCAAAGTTTTCCCCCACAAAGTGAGTTGTCCACCATAAGTTTGTATCGAAGATCTACTCGGCGTTTGAAGGTGGGGGTACTTCAAGGCAGCTGTTAATTCCTCTCCATGCGCGCACCATGTGTGTCCAGAGCTTTGGGCCGTTGGGAGCGGTGAAGTGATATACCAGGCCCCAATGTAGACTCCTCGGCCACCGCCCAACTCTTGCAGGTTGGAAGCTGAACATCCGATGGCGGATGAGAATATTGAGTGGCGCATTCCTTGGCACTAGAGCTTTGACAAGCCATTTGTTCGTCAATGCGATAAGAGCATCTTGTGGATCTATGAGTTCCAGCCCGCCTGTTTTCTTATCTCCACAACAATCTCACCACTTCACTCTGGCCCGAGCATTCTCTTCAGTTTCGGCCCATAAGAAGTTGCAAAGAGCAGCTCGAATTCTGTTTAAGATCCTTTTGGAGCCACACCATAAACTGATGAAGTACCCCACAAGGTGGAAAGCAAAATGGAATTGACGATTACCGATCTGCCCGCAAACGACAATTGAGTTGTAGTCCAGAATTTGAGTTTTGCGGTGATTTTGGTTGCCAGAAACGCATCGACATCCACCGACTCTACCGAAATGCCAAATGGTGTGCCGAGTAGTTTGGACAGCTCTCCAGGCGCAGCAATCTGGCAACCGAAAGAATTCACCCATTGGGGAAGACATGTAGTGCCGAACCAATAAAGGGCATATTTGCCCCTATTCAAACGAAGCCCGATCGCTTGTCCAAAGTCCTCCAACAGCGTTGATGCCTCTTTTAGGTTGTGCCGAGAACCTTGAAGTGCGAAAGTAGTGTCATCTGCAAATTGGGAAAGAGTGTGTTGGGTCGTTCCATCGGGTAATGTGATGCCTCTGAGACGGCCAAACGCCACAGCAGCTTGAGTTGCATATGCTAGTGCTTCGGCGACGATCAAAAAGAGGAATGGCGCTAACGGACATCCCTGCCGAACACCCCGCTGAATCGGAAACTCAGATGTACACATACCGTTAATTGACACAGTCGCGGATGCATCTTCAAGAAGTAGCTTCACAATCGTTACCAATGTCTTCGGAATACCCATCCGCGTCAAAGCCTGGAATAAAAAGTGCCAATTCACCGAATCATACGCTTTTGCAAAGTCGAGTTTCAGCATGATTAATGCTTGGCCTGATTCCTTTGCCCACGCTAGAGTTTCATGCAGCACCAGCACCGTGTCTAAGATATAGCGAGCAGGGAGAAAAGCCTATTGACCCTCATGGATCATTTCGGGAAGAACTGTCTGAAGACCAATTTGAATCGTCTTTGCCAAAATTTTGTAGGCACTGTTTAACAGTGCGATGGGACGCCAGTTTTGGATATATTTCAGATCTCCAGTTTGTGGCAATAACACAACTAAACCTTTATTCATCCTCGGCGGTAGCTTCCCTTTAACGATGGAGTCGGTGATCATAGTCGTAAAGTCCTGTCCTAGAACATCCCAAAACTGAAGGTAGAATTCCGTCAAACCCCATCAAGCCCGAAACTCTTCCCATTGGACATCTGCTCGAGGGCAGTTACGCAATTCGGCATTATCTAGAATCCTATCAAGTGCTGCAATGACTATGATTATGATTATCGGGAAGCGGTCCACCAAGGTATTTAGTAATAATCCGAGGATTGTCGCTTCGGCAAGATCTGCTTGAGACGACCTGGATGCTGCAGCGTACAAGTCGGTAGAGTAAGCTAGTGCACAGGCTTCCACTGCAGTTCTCTCTGTGACCCGCGTTCCCTGCTCATCGTGGAGTGCTGATATTCGAGCCGATGGTCTACGTTCCCTGACAGCTCTAATTTTTTTTTTTGCTAACTTGGTCACCCTTGAACTTCCACCGGATGCGTGATCTGAGTTTTCTCCCTTCTAGTTTCCGGTCCTGCAGTTCCAAGAGTTTGGTTCGGCACTCCCCACGAGCCTGCATGACCAAAACATCATTAGGATGAATTTGATCCTGCCGCATAGCTTCCTTAAGATCTTTGGAAAGCGACTCCTTGTCTTTCCGAAAGAGCGCTGCTTTGATGCGGCACAGACCTCGGTAGAATCGAGTAACCTTGCGTAACTTGGCGAAGAAGGTAAGGTTGGGATGAACGTCCCTCCAAATGCGTCGAATAGATGGCACTGCTTCCTCCAGCCATTGTGAGTTCGTTTTCCAGTGTGTGATTCTTGCCGATTGGCCTTCCAATTTAATTGAAGCAAACACAGGATGATGATCGGACTTAGGCAAATCACCTTTGATCGTGTACAGGGAGAACTTCCGGTCTGGTGCATTTGCACTATTGTTGAAAATATACACTCTATCTAGTCGAGCCATAGCGCGATCATCTCCGTCGCGATTGTCATCTCATGAGAATCGCAAACTCCCAGGTGATCGTGAATGATCCTCGACATTAAGGCGGGTCTTCATTGCCTCAAATAATACACGTTCTCGGAAGGGGATAAGGGCGCCACTCTGTCTGGTAGTGTCTCCTCTGTTTTCCACCATATTGAAATCGCCTACGAGTACCCATCGGCACGACTGTGGTAATTCCTGGGGTATGGCTTCCCATAAGATACATCTGTACGGTGAATCAGTTGGGGCGTATATATTGACTATGCCCACATCGCCGCCCGCAAGGCCTTGAAAAATCAACCAAAAAGCTCGATTGTGAAGTATTGCACCATGGGCGCTCACACTCCTAGCCCATCTAGGATGCACTAGGGACATGACCCCGCCACGTCATGCACCCAGATCATCAGTTGCATCACCATATCCTACTGTGGCTTCAATGCTGTAGCAAGTAGTTTGCTGCCAAAGTCGACGGCCGGTTTGTTGTAAAGCTGGACCTCTAAGCTTGTGCTCCTGTATGTTAACGACGTCTGGTAACGAGTTGCATGATTGAATGTATCGTTGAATCGTATCCACAGCTGCATTGTCGTTGAAGCCACGAATGTTTATAGTCAAGAGGTTGAGCTTCATACTTCATCTGAAGGAGCTGCGGCGGCTCCGACGCTCTTGGTGGTAACTCTTCGAAATCCCCATATGTCGTAGGATGGAGGTTCAGCCGTGGCCGGAGTGTTGAGTTGCAGTGCTGCAGCTCTAAGGTTACGAAATGATACTAGTGGCGCCTCGTGTTGAGGGGGTGACTCAATTCTCTCATGCATCGCTCGCGTCGCGTTCATCATTGGTAGCCTCTCATCACCTCCCCGTTCGTTTGCGGCTTGCTCACCACCGTTAGGTCTGGGGAGCTCGGATTGCTCGCCCGCTTCTGCTTGATGTCGGATTGGAAACGAGGATCAAGAATGTAGGCTAGGCCGTGCGTCTTCAGAGTGGTCGACTTCCATACACTCGCTTGGTGGATCTCCATCCGATTCGATCGTCGAAAGAGAGTGCTTTGATGATGCACCCTACAACAGTGGAGAAAGGACCAACAGGTCAGGTGTCGGAGGTGGATGGGCAGTGTGGGAGTCACTCGCCGGGGATGGATGGGAGTAGCCAGGGGAACTGTGTGTTGGGGCCGAAGCCACTATCTCGCTTGAATCTCGCTTATTCTCCTGATGTTTCACGTCCCAACCTACTAGCCGTGTTCGGATGCGAGTTGGGTGAGTTGCTTGAGCTTGGTGCGCTTGTGGTTCTTGTACTACACCCTCTAGATGCGGGATTGAATCCGCTGTCGTTGCCTCCGTCATGACGACATCTAGGTCAACTGTTGGAACGTCAGGGGCGGTTGTCCCCGCATTTGTGGTCGCCACCAGCCCGTGCTTGATTCGTGGCGTCCATCTGTTCTTGCGTTGGACTGTGATACATCCGTCTGCGTCTGTGGACGGTTGCGGCTGTTGGTATGGGAACCGTCTCGGACCATAGCGTCTTCTGCGCCGGTCTTGCCTATTTGGTTGAGAAGTTTCAGCCTGCTGAGTACGTGGTTTTCTCTGGCCTGCCTCAACTCCGCCATTTATCACCTCTGCAGCTGGTCTCGAATTGCGCACTACACTTTGGGAAAGTATTCCCTTATTGATTTTAGGTCAGTGATCGAATCGATGTTGATGGTGCCCGCAGAAAGTGCACTTGAGTACAACTGCGTCATAATGAACATGGAGCCTTGCGTTACCGCCTGGGCTTGTTAACCCTCGAGAGAATGCGCTTCGAATTCACTGTGGTGCGAGCATCAAAACCCCTTTACGAGCTTAGCACAGCGGAGGCCGCCATCGCCCGAGCCTCCGTCCCCAGGCTTATATATTTCATATCTAGACTTACAGATTGGTATTCGAGTATGGAAGTTTCAAGTCGCCAATAGAAAAGAGCTAAATCTTTTCTCATCTACCATGAAGCAATAGAATAGATTAGAATGAAAATGAATAGATTGAAACTGAAAATCATAAATTAATTGTTTAATAGTGTACATCATACTTTTGTAGATCGTCACCACTGACAGTTCAGGTCCAATTTTATGACATTTCTCAATGAACCAAACGATGTTAAAGTTTTCAGTAACATCTGAATACTTTGAATTGACCTAAGCCGATTAGATAGGACAAAAATAGTCTGTAATCGCACCATTGCTGTTTAGATAGGTAAAATGATAACTATTCGGGGGGAAAATTTGACATACATCGACTACTCGCCTAAAAAACTGCCTGATAAATATTCCAATTGATATCGTCCACACTATAAAATGGTGGTGAAACTAGAGTATGGCAAAACGTTTAGAACACTACAAACTTTGACATATACCGTTAGTTTCGATGATGTTAAATCACATTTGCACTTGCTGCATTCTCGATCACCGGTTCAAATGTATTTTTGGAATTTTAAGTATCGTTAGCACACCTTTTTCATGGAAAGGTATTCCCTTACTTAGGTTCTAGTTAAAGTTACTCATTTCTCCTAAAGTGTATGAGCTGACTGGTTTGATGTATATGCATATAAAAGCATACATTTTCCCAAAAGAAACTTCATCATGATTGGATGGTGATGACATGGAGTACTTCCATTTGTTGCGGAGGTCTTCTTGTTAGTATGTCATCATTCTTCAATTCTCTTTCCAAGAAATGCTTTCTTTTACATTGCTGAGTTCAATCACCTATAGAAGATTCATAATCTTTATTCTCACTCAGTTTCTCACTTGATTCTTCACTCCCCTTGGTTTGCAACTAGATTTGGTGGCGATGCATGTGGAAAATTGAAATCGCATTTCATGTTGTGTGATGGTGAATAATCGGTTTAGAGTTGAAAGATGAGAATTTGATGACCAAGTAGTAGATTATTAGATTTTGATAACTTACATTTGTCTCTGATATTAAAGAAGCAGTTTAGAGAAAATAACTATTATAAAGTCATCAACTAACATTCATGAAGCGGATCTCTCAAACATGTATTATTTGCTGTGGGATAGTAAATAGCTCAATTCCATCATCATCAACGTTTGTTTTTCATGTTTGTCAAATAACACACAAATTATTGTTATAACATTGAGTACATTGCAAAGCTCTTAGTTCATCTTGTCATCCCACTTTGTCTATTCAATTTTAGAGGCAAGTTATCAAATTGCGATATTTGATTTAAACGGACTTTATTCTTAGTTCTATATGTGTTATTATAAATGAAATACTTTGGTACTTGGAGGTAGATCACTTCAAATTTCATGACGCAACACATACATCAAACTATATTGCTTGCACATGGATGTCATATCCCATTAGAATGATACATACACTTTTCTTTATCATCTACTTTCATTATTCATAAAATTGATTCTGATAATAATTATTAAACATTTGTGATAAAATCATGTCACAAAGCTCAGTATGGGAATTACATGAAGCTTTTTGACTAATTTGTTTGGTTTGATTGCATATTACATAGACTTAGTTGTCATGAAGTATTGTGCTACTTCAACAATATTGAGTAATTGTACATTGATTGTCTAATCACTTTTATGATTTTGATTTTGCATTTGGAATAGATATAGATATATATATATAGATATTTCAAGAATAAACTGAAATTTTATCATCTCCAATCTTCTGCATGTCTTGCACACCATGTATTAACTTTGTGTAGATACACATTCATCTTCAAAAAATCTACCAACTATCATGCCATATGAATTACATGAATCATTCATAATGTCGTATTATAAAAAAAATGTTTTCAATCTTGCACAAGCTTTTTTGTAATGTAATCTAAAATTTTCATATATTTTTGCTCTATTAAAGACATGGATTTATGTTGCGTTTGTTGATTTATCTTTTACTACATGCTCACATGTAGTAAAAGATGCATCTTAACAAATGCAAGTGTGTTAGAGATTTGGATGAGTGATCTACATATTTGAGACACAATCATTTTGAAGTTAAAAAAATTCATACAAATTATGTTATTTGTGATGTGAAGTATGACATTATTCAATAGAATGATCATAATGATTAAGAAAATGAATGACTCCAATATCCATTGAAGGTAATGATTAGGCCTCTGCTAACTTGACAGTTGTCAAATCTATCATAAATCAATTAATTATGGTAGCAATCAATTTTTATTAATGTCAAATATGACAACAGCTTTAAAGTGCTTGAATTTATTTGAATTGCTTACAAAACATGATGACCTATAGTGACAAATTCATTAAGTACAATTTATAGTGATCTTTTCTCCTAGCTAACCACGGAGAAATCACTCTTCACACGCATATTACTAGGGTATACACTAGCAAATCTTCTACAAAACGTAGATAATTTAGAAAAATGAGGTTCATTATTACTCCATGCTTCATGGAATATGATGGATACCGACAATGGATCAAATATTTGATCCATTGTTTTGCAATGTACATCTTCTCTTTGATAAGGAGTCTGTAGTTTTTTTTGTTTTTGTTCTAGGATGTCAATGTACTGGTTGCTAAATTTCTTTTCAAATTGAATCCAAAATTTGATGATGAGACTCACAAAGCTTTATGCAAGTATGATCGCAAATTTGCGAGGAAAACATGGGGTAACAATGTTGTCTTTGCATTGTTATCATACTTTTCTGACTCAATCGCATGTATCCCAACTACCAAAATAACTATTAGGTTTCCAACAGAACAAATCACAATATTCTTTTGAGTTTCAAAAAAACTATCAAATGACATCGCAATAAATAAACCACACCTTCGGAAAAAGTGCGCAACAATGTTCTTGGCATTTTAAAAAAATGTTTCAACACCAGATGATTTGATCTTGTTCTTGGATTTGCGATTCAAAAAATGAACCTTGCAATCTTGTCACGTCTAGAAGAACACGAGATGAATCTAGAAAAGGCGGTTTCCAACTATGTTACTAGCAATGTAGAATGCTGCAAGGTTTTGAACACAATGTCAATCTCTATATTGATTGGGATCAGTAAAAGTAAAGTAATCCATCACATGACAATCGGTTTGAAATCCAAAAAAAATTTGCTTTATGTACTCAATAATATGGCAACGATGAGTTAAAACCAAGTCAACACTTTTTTCAATGATAACCAACGAATCGTAACAATCTTTGAACATTTAGATTGCAGTTTGTTGATCAAGTTATGATGTCAACGAAGTATTCAATTGTGTCAGTTAGCGTCAAAGAATTTTTGTTTGAGATACACAAAAATAACGGCTTGAATCACAAGATCAGATTGGTGTTCATCACAGTAAAATCAAATCAAGTAGCAGCCTTCTTGTTTAACTTGATTAGAAACACAAATCACTATTTCATATACTTGGCTTGTCATATTACTAGCACCATCGCAGCAGGTTGATAATAGTGTATATTTCCAAAACGGACAAATTGCATCCATTGTATTCTCAAACGTCTCGAACAAATTGTCTTTGATGTGTTGACCGTAAAGAGAAAGAAAACATAAATGAAAACAACACAACATGATGTTTATAACAAATCTCATGCGAACCTCAAAATACAAGGTGATCTTAATAGTTGATGAATTGAATGAAACAAAAAATGCTACAATGAATTGGTTGCAACAAGCAAATATTTTGTGTACTCTTTAGGTTATTCGTTTTGTTTTTGTGATTTAGCCTCTACATTTGATGACACTAATTCTGGACCCGCTGAAGTTGGACTAAGATTGACTTCTTTGGCTGGGTTTTTTCTTTGTATCCCAATCGATGTGCTTATCTCTCCATAGAAAATGGACTATTTCCCCTAAAAGTAGTTACTATATGATGGAACAAGAAGTCCACCGGGTTGCAACCGACCACGTGGTACAGTACATAGTTTGCCGGAACTGAGCTCCGTTCGTTTGCGAGGGAACAAGAACTACACCGGCATAGCCGTTGCAACCGACACCACGTCACGGGTCCATTTCAGACCCGGGATAGATATTTGAGCGTTTTGCTTGCCTGAAACCGGAGCCTGCGGTGAGCACGGGACAGACCCGGAAAGCAGCGTTTCCAATCCGGCCTCTGTGTCTGTTTCCCGGTCGCAACCTGGCAATACCGGCCATACCTACAAATATATGTTGTGGCGGGCACTTCTCAATTCCCACCCTCCGTTGTAGTCTAGTTGGTTAGGATACTCGGCTCTCACCCGAGCGACCCGGGTTCAAGTCCCGGCAACGGAAGTTCATGTTTTCCTCCGGCTTATGAAAACTGTGAAAATGCGTTGTGATTTGTTAGGACAGCCCTAATGTCATGCCTCAAAAATTCCAGTCCTTTTTCGCCACCGTCAAGAACGGGATATCCCATTTCCAGGCTATGATTTATTCTTGCATCTCAAAGGATTCGGCACAGTACCGACGGAGGGTGCGGCTATGTGCATGTGTTATGGGGTCACTTTCCAGTTCTCCGTTTTTTTCTCGGGCTGTTTGATTTTCTTATTTATAATCTACTATAATCTGAGTGGTAGAAAGACAGCATGCTCAAATTCAGACTCTTGCTTTCCAACATCCTCCAGAAGCGAAGAGAATGCTCTTTGGGCGAGTCAGAATTTCCCAACTGAAAAAGTTTTTATTAGAAATTCAATAAAAGAGGAATATAGAAGAGGTTATAATCGTCTAGTCCCCATAGCACTGTCATACCTTTCCACATAAAAGATCAAAGGGTACAAGTAGATAACAACGAAGATGCATAGACCCGTCAAGGAAGAATAAGAGATAATAAACCACTGGCTAGTTCTCAACAGTATTAGAATGTGAAATATGTCATTGGCACATGCTTTAAAGAGAGTATCTCTAGTGTAGTGGGAATAGGCCTCGCAAGGTAACGTAAAAGTTAATCGGGTAATAAAATGTGTTCTACCTTTACTCTACCATTACCCTTACCACATTGGTCGCGCTTTACTTATACCTTTACCTCTACTTTACCCTTTAACCGGATAATTGCCCAATAAAATTTAAAAATTCATTTTACCTTTACTTTACCTGTTAAACGGGTAATTATCCAATAAAAATGAAAAATACACATTCTCTTTAATTTATACGTTAATCAGATAATTACCCAATAAAATAAAAAATACATTTTACCTATATTTATTCATCTACGTTCTTAAATCACCAAATGGTTGCACATGATGAGAGTTTTCTTATGACAACTTCTGAACATCAATATTTGATTCTCTTCATTTCTAATGAATACAGAGATTATCAGTTTGCCAATAATAAGCGAAAAGGTTAATTTATTATCTAAATAAAAAATATATAATATGTATAAATATTTTTGTCCTATTTTTAAAAAAATCTTTCGATATAAAACATGAAAAAACTGTCTGTGAAGGATGAAAATCCTTCATCATTTTCTATTCTTAACCTATTCTTTTATTCAAAAGATGACTTAAAATACACAGGGAAAGCTTGAGCACCATTAGACAATTGTATTATTTATGTCAATTAATTAACAATCTTAGCATATCAACCGGAAGACACGTCAATGCTTTTGTTCTGATATACGATTATACACGTATTTATAATTATTATTCTAGAAGCCTTAAGTTTTGTTATATACAAAAAATCGACATATAAGTATTGTCAACTTAACAGGTAATTACTCGGGTAACGGATAAGTAAATCGGTATTATTTTTACTCTGCCCTCTACCTCACCCATTGATAATTTTCCTATCTTTACATTTAACTTTTACCGTTTACCCTTGAGTAGAAGGTATTTTACGTTACCTTGCCGAGGCCCGAGTGGAAAGTAGTGTCTCTATTTTTACTCGACGTCATATATTTTACCCCCCAAAAATAAAAATAGTACATCAAGGGCTAAGTATCAAAGTTTACTTTGATCGGATAGAGTAATAATTCTCACTTTCAGAGAGAACAAGAAATCGCAATTACACCAAATGCATGTTTATCTCATGTGTCCCTGGCTTTAGTGCGGACGAGTATAGCAGTAAGAAATGCTTTGAAAAACTTCACTAGCGATCAAGAAGCACTCTTGAATATGCGAATTTCCACATCCTCGTGGCCATAGCCATAACCTTAGCCATACAGAAAAGCGGTCGCAGTCTTCGAAAGCTAACAGCTTACACATTATACAAGCTGTACTGTACTCGTTCGTAGATGACTTTAACAGCTCGGAGGCTATGGAGTGAGATGCTCCGGGAAGGTTTAAGCGCTGGGAGGAAAATTGTTAGAAGTAGAATTTGGAACCAATAGAGGATCGGGAGTGAAGAGTGTGTATCTTGTGTAGTGGAACTTTTTCTCATAGTGATATCATTTTACCCGAATAAATAAAATTTCTAACAAGGGTCAAGTACCCAAACGTTGAATATTTCTTATAGCACATTCTATAGCTGATCCATTTTGGAGATATTTGATTCATTTGCATCTAAAAACGATTTTTACGTTCATTCTCGCATTACATGATGATTTTTTTCTCTCTTATCTGATTGTTCCATATAGAACAATGAAAAAAATTTTACTCAAAATCAACCGTAACTAAAAAATTCCCATACAATTTACATTGTTCAAAATCAATGCAAAAAACAAAATCAATCTGACCAAGTAATATTTCTTTTGCAAACATATCAAGTTTTTGTGTAGAAGTCATGATCTTTAGTTCATTTTAAATGTAAGTTATCTAACATGAAGAAGTGCATAAATAGTCATTTACTTGCAAGTGACTATTTATCGTTGTCCCCTCGGTGATCCTTGAGTTTGTTCGATGTGAATTGATTATGTTTATTTAGTGTTTGAGCCTGTACTTTATATATATTAGGAGAAGTATTTATCAAGATATTTGTAGTCTTCAAAGTTTCATCTTAAGAGTGATATATCTGTTATTCTTTAATGTTACGATACAACAGTATAAACCCCTAATAGGAAAAGAGTAACCTCCCACCTCATTACTATATTTGGAAACCTTGGCTCCCATTCTTTAACTCCAAATGGAAAATCACTAGGAATAAGTGTGAAGGGTATAACTGGCACTCCGGAACCAAATATAAATATGACTCAGCCCTGATCTCCTGATCTACTGCAAGCTATTCCAAGGATCAATCAAGGGACAATATTATATATATATATATATATATATATATATATATATATACATACATACTACAATGCGCACACAAAAGTTCTTCCCAGAGCAATGGAGATCCTGGGTCTGAAAGCAACAAAGTGTATTCATTAAACTAGACGAGAAATCCAGTTGAGATCAGGCTTCATCGATTGACCTTGGCAGTAAAATGGATCCCAAAGTTCCAAGTCGGAGTAGACTATACCAGACCACTCAACCGCCATGCCAAGTAGAGATTCTAATCAAACTCACTGGCCGTATGACCGACCGTACATACTTCGAAACTTGGCCCTACGGAACAATATTTTGCGTTCCCACTTTATTCTCTAAAGCAAATGCACATTCTATTCTAGACCTAAAGGGGGAATGTGTCCTAGAAGCACAAAAGTTGAATAAGCATTTCATGGATTAAACCAAAAGGGGTGCCAAGGCACTGGCCTACCATACGTCCAGTAGAGCGTATATCTCCGTGTGATACTTTGGGGACGTAGTAGTAGCATGATCTGGATTCATGCCCGTGTACTTGCAGGGCTCTTCCCGTACGTTTCCGGCATTACTCGGTGTCATTGTCCCCCCGGATATGGAACTCGGAAGGTCGTCCAACATTCCTTCGGTCCCGGCGGCCTTGACGTCACCGTCAACGAACGGAGTACGGAAACGGAAGGCCGGGGTCCGTGATATCCGACGGTAGAACGGACAAGGATAATGGCCACCGGAGTACCCGGACCGTCCTTTTCCAGGGACCCGTGCGGTCGTGCCCCGTGGCCGATGCCGTCAGCAGCTCCGGTTCAGACAGACGCTGACGGAAGATGATCTCCTGTCCCCGGAACAGGAAGGAGTTTCGTCGCCCAGCGGTCACTGAGATGCAAGGCCCGCCACGTGGCTGGACGTCGTAGCCGACTTCCTTCTTCGGCATCCCGGTCAGACTCGAGATGCCGCGTGGCACTAGCGAGCTCGTGAAGCTCTCCCGCACGGACGTCGGCATGGCGTCCGTCCGTGTGGCTCCCGTCGGCGACCCTCGATTCGGACCGACGGTTAGACTCCGTTCTGACAGCGCCCGAGTGGGCTGAGACCCGGCGTGTCAAAGCGGCCTCGCCGGCCCGGAAGTGAACGGAGGGCTCGGAGGCGGCGAGGTCGAGTTCCCGGGCTTGATCTATTTACCATTTACCATTTACCGACAACGGCGAGCTCGAGCATCGTGGACTGCTGCCTCTGCGGGCCTGGACCGATTTCGCATTGCGAACCGATGATGATGATGGCGGCCGAGGATCAGAGCAGAGCTGCCGAAGGGCAGAGGAATTGTGGAAATGTAGGGGAATTTCTGTACACCGCGTGCTACTGGTAAGCGCAAATCTTCCTGCTCCTCCCCTCCTGATCTTCTCGATCGATCGATCGATCGAGAAGAGAAGACAGATCGGTCGCTGAGGACATGGCATTTGATGGCGAGCGAGGTTTTGGTGTTTGGATCGAGTGTGAAGTCAGAGCGTTGGTTCCGCTTTTAACTCTAGAAGTGCAAGAGCGAGTGTGCCTCTGATGCTGACATGTGCAGCGAGGAGAACATCTACATGCTCTGCAAAGCCCTGGGGGAGCAAGGTGTGGCTGCTGCGGATCTTTCCGATCTCTTCGTCGTCTTCATCTCGAACGACTTACAGCGGGTACGCCTGGGCGATCACCTATGGCGAAAGAAATCCCTTTCTCCGGAATTTTTTAAATGGATCGTTAGCATTTTCACCTGACCCTGCTCTTTGCCTAAACTTCGGCACGAGCATCTGTTGTAGAAGCAGCCGGACTGTACTGAATTTCTCGTGTGTCCTCCTCAGAATGTACTGTCTCGTGATCGTCGCCTTAGCCATGAGGGTGATCGACCCAATTTGCTCGCACGCATTGCATGACATTGTCTGACGAATTCGCGCAGGTTCCCATATGGCGGCAGAAAAATTGCTCCTCCGGGTCGGAGAGCGTCTGCATCTGGGACTATCATGTCATCTGTATACAGGTCACCCACCCACCCACCCACCAGTCATCCCTGCATGCATGGCCTTAAATGTTTCTTTCTTTCCTCTGAAGATTTCCGTCCCATCGAAGCAAGTCGTCCACGCAATTTTCTTGCAGAAAATTCGTACTCCTCTAATCATCATGGCCAGAAATCAAGTCGTCGTGGCGGGTTTGCTGATTCTGAGAGTATGTACGTACAGAAAGCAGGAGCTCAGGAAGCTTTGGTATGGGACCTAGATACCACACTCTCCCTTCCTGTTCCTTTGAGCTCGTACGTGAAGGAAGCTTTCAAACCGGAGATTGAGCTCGACGAATTGTACCTCAGGTGTGGCCTGAATCTTCAAACTCCACAGAATGAAGTGACAGGCGAGCTGTGAATGCACCAGAATGGATGATCATTGGGATGAGCTTCTAGCTGTTGATTTGGCTGAAAGGGAAAAAAGATAAAAGAAAAAAAAAGGGCCACATCGAAGCAAACAAACGATGATCAGGGGAGACCAGGGCTGGCTACGCCCCAAAGCAGGCGTCGGTATCTGATCGAGAACTTGTGAACCAGCTCAGCGATGTGGACATAGTCAATTATAGGGTTGGTTTCGTGCAAATTGCCTGCCTGCCTGCCTGCCTGCCTGGAAGAATGGAGTCAAACGAGCTTGAGCCCTTCCCCCTGTGCTGATCTGATGCTACTGAGCTCGTTGCCCGCAGGCTCTTCCGTGTGGTCAGAGCCTCCACGTTTCTGAGAACGTTTGCGTCTGACAGGAGACACATGAGGACCCCAGAGGGAGGCTGGCTCGCCCCTCCCCCGAACTACGAGTGCATCGTAGCCGAAGGTAAGAGCATAGTCTGTCTGCCTGACTCGTGGACTGCCGTGTTGGACTGCCACGTTGGATTCCCCAGGAGTAACACTAGTTATGATATTGTTCGTTCGTGTTGACGTGGAGCTGACTCGGGTGCAGATGGAGAGGCATATAATCTAGAAGAGTACAATAGAATGGCCCAAGGCAACGTACAGCACGCGTCCGACGAGGACTTGGACAAGTCCATGAGTGATAAATACGGCGTGGTCCTCTCAGAAGACGGGTTTGTTAAGGCATTTGCAGTAAACAGAAGCCGTGCACCTCTACAGATTCTGGATATTAACAATCATCAACTTGTCATAAATGGGTGACAATTAATCATTATTTTAACTTTCTCCCCGACTTCAAACTATTGCGTCTTGTATCGAACTGATGGACCTTTTTCATGCCATTTTCGAAAAGCCCCGTCTGTACAGTCGGCCCCCTCCACAATCATCCGTAAGGCTTTGTTTACGATATTCAGCTGTGACTGTATTTCCACTGCCCGTAGGTACGAAGAGCCGAAGATTCGAAATAGCTTGACGATTTACACGCACGATAAACTGTTAAGTTTGAGATTGAAAGTTCATAGCACTAAGTGTAGACCGAAGTTGCGAGCCGTTTAAGATCGAAAGTTCATAGCAATAAGTGAAAACCGAGTTGCGAGCCGTTTAAGATCGAAAGTTCATAACAATAAGTGGAAACCGGAGTTGCGAGCCGTTTTAGGTGAAAGCCTCAGTTACGGTTCTTGACTCCTTCACTCTATATCGAGTGCTGCTGGTTTGGCTCGGAAAATTTCTATCAATTGATGAAAAGGGTGCCTCCCACGGCATGCCCACAAATTCCGTCTTGATCGATATAGGAACAAATTATACACTTAGCTGTCGTCAATGATCAACCGTCATAAACATAAGATTGCCTGGAAATCGTCCCTCAAAATTGGGCGTGAATGAAGAAACTGTCGTGTAGGTTTCTCTTACATCGGAATTAGGGTGTAAAACTGTTAAGACCTTCTCGTCATACGAGACAGTACGAGGATAGAAGGGAATCGGAGAGGACCTAAGAAAGAGACCCATACACCAGAGTCGAAAATCAGCAGCGAACTAATCTCTTCCGAAGTATTGAACACTGAACCGTTCAAAAGATGATCATTTCCTGACGCTGCTTTGATTTGAAAAATTGTGCGACATAATCGACTACATACGCTCCGCTCACATCTCAGTTGAGAGCGACCTTCAAGCTCTCCTCCTGTTGTATAGCTGAGAAAGCACTTCAGGTGACTTCCGGCGAAAGACATGACGGGCTCAACTGCTTGATCCTCCGCGCTTAACAATCGCGTGAGTAGCTCTTGTTGAACCGGTCGAAATCTTCTCATGAGGAAATGGATGGGAAGTGCATCGCTGCATGAAGACCGACTCCATTATATGTAACAGACATACTAATCAGTGTAGGAAGACGACTAGTGATACGCAAATGCAGAGATGCAAGTAGAATGACCTCGAGCATTCGGAATGGAAGGCTCAGCACGGCAAATGACTTGCCCATGAAACGCAGATCACATCAGTTTTAGTCGAAAAATAAATACCAGTGATATTAGAAACCTCAATCTACAATGGGAAAGCCTCCTTATATGTTTTCTAGTCATGTTCAGACCTGTCTAGGCAAGGCTGAAAAACGGGTTGGACATAGTTCCACACTCCACACGGCACAGCACAGCCTTCGATCGATTCCCAAGCGAACACTCACAACATGCAGTGACGGACCTTTCGGAAGGAAGACAACAAAAGGTTCCAAGAGGCAGAGCACACATCCAGACTGGGGGGAGAAATAGATGTTGCATATGGCTAAGGATGTAGCCTGGAAGCAGCTACAAGTGGGTTCTCTTCGGGCTTCGACGTGTCAGAAGTTTACAGTATGGTACTTTAAAAAATCTCTATTGTTTGCAATTGCGGGTAAATTGCCGTCATGCTTTCGTACAGGGAATAATGCGTTTCTACATTTACAACATGTGATGGCCGAGTAAGCCAGTAAGAGGTACTCTAGTCGATGTCATTCTTGACGTTTGCAGTGGTGTTATGGGGGTACGATGGCCACATCAAAACTTGTGTACTCATATCCAGCGTCCCACGTGATCCAGCAGCTCAGCAAATCCTGCTTCGGTACTCTCTCCTGCTTGATGAAGGTTTACGCGCTTTGTCTAAGGAGAAGCCTGAGAGTACTTATGCTCGACTAGAAGACCACGCAGCAAGTCCGCTGATCCTCCTCGAAGTACGTTCTTCCCAGCCCCTTGGCAAAAGAATCATGACGGCTGAAGGGAGTCATTGTTTCTGAATACTGATCAGTGCTTCCGCACGTCCAGACTAGTTGTAGACATGTCAAAATTTGCCAAAACCAACAGGCGACAGTTTCGGTTCAATCTGGACTCCCTAGGTCACGAGGGAGATAAATGAGATCTAGATGTCAAGAAGTGGGCAAAAAGCAGGACCATGTAATAAGGGATAAGCTCAAACACATCCCACGCTGAAACACCTGCCAGGAAGACCTGCCAGCATAGCATCTCCTTCGCCAAGTTGCTCTTCATAGACGTGGAAATTGCATCAACTTCGCATCCTCAGAAGTCTCTCCTCTGTCCAGATTGTATCAAGTGATATGATGAGCTAGATTTTATACAAGATGAGCAACATTGCGTGAACTGCTACTGCCTTCGTGGAGGGAGGTTGTAGTATGACACCGTTTTCTTGAACGTCATGAAATGACCAGGTCCTCCCTGAGCTCTGCTCCTCCCAAGCCCTGGATTGCGCGCTTGAAATGCCTCCCTCCGTGCTATTTCAGTCAGTGCCTTCGCCCTTGCAATGGACTTCTCCATTTGAGTTGAATATGCCTCCACAAAAAATGATATTACGACATTGAGCGCAAAAGCAACTGTGATCAACCAGAAAGCAATAAAATACAATCGGGACCAATCGCTTTGAGTTGCCGCGGAGTAGCCTTCCATAATGATGTACCAATTACCCACAATGCACAGATTCAAGGAGGTTGCCATTGCCGATGCGTAGTCGTTGTAGTTGAGTACCCAAAGGCCTGAGGTGGCGTACTGGGTTCCTTCTAGATGTACATTATCCTTGTGTACGACGCCTTCGAAAAGATGAACACCCAGAAGAGCGAAAATTGAGCAAACACAAAATTGCATCCCGAGAATGGGGGCACAAGCTGAGACCATGCGAAGAAGTGTCTCTGACTGAAGTTTCCATCGGTTGAAGTAGCTGAAGACGACGACGGCTCGGAACGACCGTACAATCAGCAGTATTGGCACCCTACAAGTTCAAAGATCAATTTTTAGTACAACAATGGCTTTTTCTTGAGAAAACCCGCGTTGTCTTCATTCTTCTCATAACCAGGTAAAAACCCTTGAATAGACTCCAGGAGAGTGAAAACAAGAGTTGGACTACTTAAATGTAGGAGCAGTAGGAATTTCATGAAAGTAGGATTGGATCGTACCACTCTCCAGCCGCAGGGTACTCATATGCTGCCAAGTGAGTCCCAACGATCATCGCAGCAAAAATGAAATCGAACCAGTTCAGTGGGCTTTTCCAGTAGAGCCGCCTACCCAGCACCAGGATCTTGACAACAGCATCTAGAAGGAAGAGGCAACCTGCACGATGAAGTAAGGTCAGCAACGACCGAAAACCTTGTTCGAACCCTGTGAAGAAAAGATAGAAGTGACTTCCCATCGGCAACGTCCTTCGCAAGAAGGTAATTAAAAATGATACGTACCGAAAAAAAACTCCATGTTTACCAGCACGTTGAGCGATGCAGGATTATTTACCTGAGCGGACAAGAAACACGCGAATCAATATGATAACCTTGATTCTTCCCAAAATTTTCAATCTGCTATTTCATACCTCAGCTCGGAACATTAGAAGACAACAGACTTTGCACGAGTTTGCAATTCACCCATCAATCACCATAACATTAGCTGCACATGAAGAGGCTTTAGCTTTATACGAGCTTTAACTTTCATCTTATCACACAGCTTTAGGGAGTCCACTCACACTTCTCGCGGAGATTGCCACTGCCACTGAAATCATTGTTGCCACCCAAAGAAAGTAGTCATAGGCTGTGTTTTTCACAAATTGGAGGCAACCAAGAAGCCACATCATCTCGAACTGACGGTATCTTGAAAAACTTGCAGCCTTAGGCCGCTTTTGGACCTCTTTGGCTATCACATCACAAAGATCTTCAAAATCGTCCGACCAGATTTTGAAATCCCCCCGCTTGTTAAGAGCCAGAAACAGCTGGCTGGTGCGCGAACGAACATCAGGGATATGTCTGCAAAACGAGATAACGATAGAAGCGATTCTTTCCGTGTCAGGTCTTCCAGACGCCCATGATTCGACATTGACACAAATCTTCAGGACGCGTGACACAATTTACATCGAGTAAATAGAGACTACTCTAAGATAGCATAGCATGCAGCTCACCTGTAATTCCCAATGGCTAAAAACAATGCAATCATGGTTGGACCATCGATCCACTCTTGGTGGCGTGTATCCAACAAACTAAAAGCTGCTCTCAAGCTTCCTTGTCGTGCTGTAACTTGTTTCTTGGCTTCGACTGCCATCTGCCGAAAAAGTTCATGCCATCAGGATGAGTTCTGATATAGACGAGTTGGAATAACAGAAACGCCAGGATGATTCAGCATTGCTTAGGAAACTCTCAGAAACGAGAACAGTCATACTGAGACAGACAACAGGATGCTGCGTGAAGGAAACGAGAAGCATGTATACGTAAGACAGTTGAATTTGTGACCTGGCTGTGATGTTAAAAACTCTATCCCAACTTGAAGTGAAAAAAAATAATAAGTGAGCATCAATGGCACGACAATTTTACCTGTCTTTTGAAGTTGGTATATATGACAGCGAAGGCAACATTCATCAAAAAGAACAGTCCAACGATGAGGTATATGAACAAGAACAGGACTGCAAGACGATGAGGATAGGCTGAAGACCAAACATCGGCATCGTTAGCTGCTGTCAACAACGAGAAAAGCTTCAACAGCGTCGATGGATAATCTTCGAACTGCTCCTTCATTATAAGTGTCCCAAGCCAAGCGGATAGAAGGATATACAC
The DNA here is from genome assembly GCA_037833965.1 of Marchantia polymorpha subsp. ruderalis. Taxonomy (NCBI): domain Eukaryota; kingdom Viridiplantae; phylum Streptophyta; class Marchantiopsida; order Marchantiales; family Marchantiaceae; genus Marchantia; species Marchantia polymorpha. The sequence continues at coordinate 6,788,003 of AP031357.1, forward strand.
CAGGACCATGATCTGCAAAAGACACGGGCGAAGTTGCACAAACTTAACATACACAGTAGGCTGTGACAGGAGGGCACCGTGTACCTTGCTAATGCACAACACTACTGTAACCACACAGCCCTCGTAATACTGAGGATTCAATTCAATAATCATCTCTCCGCATCCATTGAGGACACTCCAAGGTTGGAGAACAAGTGCTTACTCCAATGTCTAAGAAAGCCTCCGCAATGCGTAACGCTACGCGAAAACAGCCTCGCAAAGCCCTGCAGTAATTTCAGAATTTTGCAACTGATCAACAAAAACTCTAATGACGAGTCATCGTCAGACGTCAGAAGGAAAATACTCAATATCATGGTGTCCTCAACAATTCTCAGTACTCCCATATATACACATCCGACAGGACTCGGACAAGGGAATACAGACCAAAACTTTTAGTCCAATATTTCGAGCACAAGCATCTTTAAGTGGTGAGGTAATCCATGCCTGAGGCGAGAAGTCAGGTATACCTGCTGAAAAGTATAGGAATTAATACACGTAAATACATTGACACCTTTCTTCCTTGCAGCACACCCATCCACTGCACCTCGGCCACCGTGATAGACATACTGATGGCTAGCGAAAACAGCAACACCACCTGTCCCACAATCATTCTCAGGAATCTGCGTTCTTGAAATGAAGGAACCTAGATAACTGTCACTTCCACAGGAATCGAGACTAATGAAATTCTCAGGACAACATCAAGCAAATGTATCCAAACTAATTCCCAAACTGAGCACAAGCTGAACAAGAGATTTCATTCAATTAAGATCCTCAACAACTGCCGTCTACAACACAAGGAAGTACAGCCTAAAAGATCAGTAGCACACCTTTACGATAGTGATATGATTACTCCAAAAACTCAAAAACTTGAAATACCGCTGCAAAGCAACTGACCATGCCAGCAGAAGCAGGCACACAAGCTGTACATGTCACAAACGATATAAAAATTGTTTAGTTTAAAACGCGATCCGAAGAATACCATGAAACCATACTCCGCGCAAGACCAAAAGAAGGTGTCGGCACAGTTCAGATAGCTGAGCCAATCAACAAGAAAGATTCCTGGGAAACAGATGCTCTTAACAGTAGAAAACCCCACCTCCACCGCAAGAGTAAGCCATGGTGGCAGGTACCAGATACCACTCAATAGGAATCTGTCCGCATCTCCACAGGGATTGTCTGCAGGCCCCTGACACCATTCTGGCACCTAGCAACGAAATTACATCGCAAGATTTAGATCTCGATATTGATTGCCAACAGACGTGGCCCCTCTATTCACATTTACTAATGCTTCCTTCCCTGTTCAGAAATGAGAGCGCACTGCCACGAACTTTCAAGCCCCAATTCTCCTAAGAAGGTGTACAGTATGTTCAGCTGTTAAGTCGCCCTCTATTTAAACTTGCATTATCTTGGAGGTTATCGACAACCAAAATATGTCCTTGAACCCCGTTAAGAGGGTAGAAAAAGGTGGAAGAACCTGACCTCGAACAGTGAGAGCCCGATTAGAGTCACCAGCACAGCGCATCTTGGATAAGAAAGGTGATGATAGAGTAGAAACGCCTGTTTCGCACTGAGGTAGTCCTTGTGATGGACAACATCTAGAGGCATCCAGCGACCTAGCATCGCCTGCAACTCCACATACTGATGATCAGCTTCGGTTTGAATCATGCACTGTCACCTTCAATGGCAGGTCCGCCTGCCCAAAGAAAATGACTATCCAACAGTTTCCATCGCATCCTAAACGAAAGAGACATTCGCAGCTCCGCAGACTCCAGACGTCAGCCGGTTACGTCATGACACAAATTTAAGTGTCAACCCAGTCTAATCTGTTGTTCGCTTAAGGCTCACAGAGCTGAGAGTCTGGGGAGGGTTCGCTCGAATGCAACGCTGACCCAACAGCAAAATGTTAAGCGTTGTTTCGAATTCCTATGACCTGACGACTGCTGAGTTGACAACGATGCCAGTCGAAGTAATGAATACTCTTTAATCCAAAGCAATGGTCTGGAGATCGCGAGGCGTCAATACGTGGAACACATAATGCACACTGTGTATGGCATCCCCAATTTCGATGGATCGTGCTTGACACTGGCGGTCCCTAGTACCGCTGTAGGATCGTTGAGAATTTCTGCGAGTTACTCTACAAAGTTGTATACCGGTCAGATATCGGACCCTGCGACGCCTCGTAGATATCGTGGATCGCATGCAACTCAGACGTAAAACACGCCAAATCGATCATGAGTAAGGCCGCGTGGTCACAACTGTCATCGAGCTGCGCTGAATGGAACCGACGAGAAAGCCGGACCTCAGAGAAAGGCAGGGCCAGGACAGGTTGAAAATGCACCTGATCGACAAGAGCAGCTGCCTTCTGTATATTGGAAGTCAAGTGACTGTCGTGGTTGACATCTGACATCGTGGAAGCCGATCCCTTCACGTCGGCTGCTGTTTCTGCGCGTATGCGATGTAAAAGAGGGTCCGCCAACGTTTCTTCTTCGATTTCGGGAAGAGTACTCCTCTTCCCTCTCCCCTTTTTGTACATCTTGGCCCTCATCGGCTGCCAAGATCACCGAGCCTTGTCAAATACACTCCTCTTAGGGTCAGAAGTCAAGAGTAGCACAATCCAGAGGAGGCGGTCCTGTCCGCAAATCACCACTTGATCCAATTTCTCATCTTCATCAAAATCTCGACTCCGCCACAAATATATATAAAAGACGGTGCTACGCACTGAGCTGTTGGAGGTACCAGTAATTTGCACTTGAATACTCCTCAGATCCTAGAATGAACCCCGATCAACTTGAAGGACTTTGGTTCTCGGACGTTCGAAGAAAGTTGAATTGGTGAGCTTGAATATCGCAACGAGCCGATTCCAGATAGTGCTGCCAATTCAGTCCAAAACAGTCTCATACACTACCCGGATCTATCTCACAGAGGAATAAATTGTCCGCCCTCCCCATTTCACACGTCCACTCTTGAGCTCCTTCACGTAATTAGCACAAGCTAGGTCACTCGAGCCACACAACCGGGGCTTTGTCGGCAGATCGATGTAGCTCGCGCTAAACCTTCAATCCAAAATCACCATGGACACAATCACAGTTAGAGACAAGCAGGCTACATCCTGCCGGAAGAGGAGGAGGAGGGGGAGGAGGAGGAGGAGGCCGTCCCCAACCTACAAAGAAACTACACTGTATATAATCGTGGAGATCCACAAACTCAATTCTATCCCACAAGCCGGCCACATCAAAAGAAAATGTGGACAGAGATAGAAGAAATTCCTGCGAAAATACTCCAGGCTCGGGTTCGCAAATCCCTAGGAGCATAGAATCACACAAAATGCGATCGTTTCCAGCGATGAAACACGCTCACCCTCGGTCGAACAAAAGAACTGAAATACATGAGACTCATGACGTGCCGACAGACCGACTCGCTTGCCCTCGACACACCACGGGCTCCTGTCAAATTACCTCTCCGCACAATATAAACGCCAGCCGCCATTCCTAAACCGGATGCTTCTTCATATAGTTCTCCATCAGCCAGATGGATTCCGCGCGACTGCACCACTCCTCTTCCTCTTCTTGTCTGCTCTCCGCTACATCCAGTCCAATTACTCCTCTTGCACATGACTCAACACCCCCGGCACCACCTCCTTACCCTTAAGATTCACAGCCCCATGCCGTAATCCCCTCCTCTTTCTGCCCATTATTCCCCTCTCTTGTTTTATATTCCTCTCTCCCTCTCCCTCTCTCTCTCTCTCTCTCTCTCTCTCTCTCTCTCGCTCGCTCGGCTCCCTTGCACAGCAGCACTCCTCTCTTTTTCTCTCTCCCTCTTTCTCTGGTGCGCTCTGGCTCTCGCCTTGGCGTGGCTTGCTGGTTTTGTTTTGGCTTCTCAGATGCTCAGCAGCAGCAGCGGCAGCAGCTCATCGGAACCACCATCATATCATAGCTCGCAGGCCTCCATCTCCGCCCCCCTTGGCTGCTCTCCCCGGCCCTTCCCGCCTTCCCGGCCCTTCCCTTCCCTTCCCTTCCCTTCTCTGCTCTTCTTGTTGAGCCCCGGCCCCTCGCCTGCTCTCTCAGCAGAACGAACGAAGACCGCAACATCCAACACTCGATCACCCCCAACTTTGTCGATCTCTGCTCCACAGCTCAGCACTGCACCGCTCCTCCTCCTCTTCCTCCTGCTGCTGCTGCTGCTCCTGCTCCTGTTGCCGCGATGTCCCCCGCTGCTGCTTGGCTACCGTTGCCGCTCCCGTTGCCCATCCTCCACCCTCTCGACGCCTCCCGCGTCACTGCTGCGTCTGCTCGTCCGTCCGTCCCTCCCTCCCTCTTTCCTTCCTTCCGTCCGTCCCTCCCTCGTCCATCAGGTCACCGAGTCACCTGCTCTCTCTTCAGTCCCTCAAAGAGCCAGCAGCAGGCGACTCCCTTCGCTTCGCTTCGCTCCCCGGGATTCCGCCTTTTTTTTCCTCGGCGTCGGGCAGGCAGGCAGGGCAGGCAGGGCGGCAGCCAGGACGTCCGGCCTTGGGGGGGTGGGGGTGGGGGACCCTAGGCCGCCCGCCCGCGCGGGACGATTCGGGAATCTGGGCCCGGGCCTCTCTTTGTGTTATGTGCAATGGTCGGCAGGCCTGCGATCCTTCTTTCCTTCTTTCGGTCGCGTCGGTGCGCAAACGATTTGGCAACAATGGTGTCAAAGAAGTGGAAAGGGAGAGAGGGAGGGGGTGCCTCGAAAGTCACCACACGAGCACAAAATTCTGGAGGAAAACCGACTGCTTCGCTCTGTGCGTTCACGGGATCATCATCTTTCGTGATGCGAGCATGATTCGCCTGGTCGAAAAAGAGGTTCTCTTGTCAGCCTCCCAGTCGCCCAGCCTTGACTTCACCTCGCCTCGTTTCGTGGACCACACACACACGCTGCTCTCTTTCCATCGGTAGACAGGCTTTGCTTTGATGCTTGCTCGCTCGCTCACTCGCTTGCTTGCTGCCTCGCTCCCTTCCTGGAGACGATGGGTGGTCATGCGAATCATCCGTCGAGATATGGGTGACGATGGTTAATAATTTATCTCGCAGCAAAGTGATGACATTGTTGGTTGGATGCAAATTGGGCGATGGGTGGCCATGCGAATCATCCATCGAGATATGGGTGACGATGACAAATAATATAACTCGCAAAGCATTGATATTGTGGGCTGGATGCATTTTGGCCGATGGGTCCTGGCACAAAAGATGCAGCCGGAGAAATGTGATGGATGCGAGCTACGCATTGCATCGAAGATCTAGATTCGATCCACCGAACGGATACTGGAGCACATATATAGTCCTGAGAGTTTTCGAGGAAACACACGTGATTTGTTCCTCTGCCTCTACTTTGCTCTGCGGATTCTAATCCATATGGGCCAGGGCTCAAGAATCTGCATTGTTCTGCTCCAGCATCTTCGCTTTCAATTTAAATATTATCATACCGCTCGTCTCTCTTTCTCTGACAGGCGTCACATCGCCGAAGTTTCGAATATCATCGCCCGCCTTCCAAAATTGAACTCTACTATAGTCTGAAACTTCCGCAAAAATCACTTCGGACTCTTCCCTTGTCTCTCCATGCGCCGGCCCTCCTTCAAAGATTTACTCTCTGATAAAGGCAGCAAAAGCAGCAGCGATTCTTTTGAAAAGGAGTTCTTTCACCCATAAAATCTCAGAAAATACACCTCGACACCAGATTATTGGCCTGATCGAGTTTCGGGAACAAAGATAAAAGGCATGGCGGGCGGGAGGGAGAAGGAGGCTTTGTTAACAATTTACTGCTATGTTCTCCTATCTTTCATCTGCCACAATTTCAATTTCCCATTCTTCTTTGGCTCTTGTCCTAGAGCTCTGACAATGAGGCATTACAGTGCAGGGCAGGGCAGGGCAGGGCATTGCATCCGGATAGCGTAACTCGCCTCGAGAGGCAGAGACATACAGGGCTAGGGTTTGAGGGTGGCCCCTGAGAGTGATTTTTCAGGGCTTATAAATAGATGGACAGGATTGAAGAAGGCACGCCCTGTAGGCAGGGGGGCATGGCAGGTCTATCACATACGGAGGGGCTCATTCGATACAGTGAAGGGCATGGAGCAGACCGGTGGGGCTGTCAAAAGTCCTATAGCGAGCAGCGACCGCGCACAGTCGGACACGAGACCCCCCTTCGCAATGCGAAGTCTGCAAGGAGAGGAGGCCCTCGGCGGTGACCTTCTACGTGGCGGTCACTGAACTCCCGAATCTGCGAATGCCACCGGCTCCGAGACCTGTTCTGATTCGATGTGACCGGACGGGTCCGTCGTCCCGTAGCCTGCTCTCGTAGGCCGTTGACGTCTTGCCGTGAGTCAGCCCCGCTCTCGTCGATCTTGCGGTCGCGTACCGTCAGATAAGCGGACGGAGGGCTGTGGACCGGAAAGTCCGGGAGTGGAACTCTGGTACGCACGAAGGGTTAGAAGAAACGCGTTCTCACTTACGGGACAGAAAAGCAGTCTTGACCAAATCATCGACCGGCGGGTAGAGGTGACGTTGAGGGTAACTATGTGGCCTGGCACCCTGTACCCGATGAGGGGGATGGGAGATCGGGGCCCGAAAATATGTGGATCACCAACGGGAAGAACCAAAAGTCTTGTAATTATTGAGATGGGTGTGCGTGCTGCTGATGTATGAGGAAGGTCGGATCTCCACAAGTCCACAAGCCTGTAGTATCCGTTCCTTGTGAGAAAATACTCCTACCAGTCCCGGCAGGCATGAGTTCAACTGGCAAGCCCACTTATCTACTATACCGAGATTTGTCATCTTCTTGCAGACAGACATCTAATCTTCCACAGTCAATTCGACTCGAGTATTATAATGAAAGTGTAGCCCTTGCCTCCATGCTGGAAATTTGTAGGAAATTCTCACGAAAGACGACATGCCAATTATCTACTATTTGTTTTACGGACTGTGTATTGGCATATCTTTCTGGACACGCAATCGTCTGGAAGCATTTTTTTAATTTTATAATTGACTGAATTCTGCTTCGTACACTAAGCATTTTCCCATGTGAAAGTCACTATCACTTCTCGTTACCTGTGGTCTTACTTTGGTCCTGTTTCTGTATCTTCTTCGACAACTTCCTCCGATCTAGTGGGTTCAAACCTTACGACATCATTGAGACAGAGTAGAATCAAGGATTCTGCAGAAGGGAGCCTAGAGAGACAATTGTAGGTTGTAAAAGAGCGTATGGTTGCTTGGAATTTGCATGTCAGTAGATTTCCAGTCACAGTTGACAGTAATAGAAAGGCAGCTTTACTTACCTCCATCTTAAGGAGAAGAAAAGCTACATCATCTTTGTTGTCGTTGTTGTAGTCACAAGGTGACGAAGCCTAGAGGCCCGAGATACTGTGTGCATTATCTGCTATCCACAATAAACAGATTGTTTGAACTTTTGCAGTTGTCCCTGTTGTCGACTGTAAGTTCTGAGGTAGAGAGAGGATAATTTGCACAATTGATACCGATCATGAAACGTTTAGATCTCCTCCATGTGGAGTACATGGACATCTACATATTTCCTCTAAAATGTGAAAAGCCACGCACGCAGGGCAGAAACCGACCCGCCTACAAGTTGAAAGATATAGAAGACAAACCAAAATCAGGAGGGCCACCCGTGTCCCTGCCCAGCCACCTGAGCAGGTGGAATCATACTTAACTCATGTGTGCTGACTGCGTCCTAATGTACTCCGAACATAATCTATCATTTATGTCAAACCATTCTCAAGTAAAATGCAGTAGATATCAAGTACGTCGCTCTATACGTCTACCATCATCTTGTCCACTTGCGCTGGAGGTATGGATGAAATCAACTTCAACTTTTGTCACACCTCCCATTGTCTTTTAACGATATAGAAATTTACCAACAAGACCTACTGTTAAGCTTGAAAGTATTTGTATCCACCTCCCTTTCTGCTTCCATTCCTGCTTTCAGCTTTCTCATTCTTCTTCAAAGTTTGTAAGTTCCAATTTTGTCACTTTGTTATGTGTTGAGGATTGAAAAGGCCTATAAACCTATTCACCAGTCCAAAACCACCAGAGAAAGAGCAAAAGCACATCGGGGAGCAACTTTCTATATCTGGCATCTACGCTGGAATACTAGCCGAAATCACAAAGTCACCTAAGGGCCTTTAGGAGGAAGAGGAGCCCACTGGTGAAATACTAAAAGAAGGAACTCCAAACTGTCCAGGTTCTCATGCTTCAATCCCACACCCGAAAATAGGGTGGGTGGGGGGGCGGCAGGGATCCATAATCTTGGAATTTGCTAGGTATCAATAGCATATATTTGCTGTGACTGTACGGAAGTAATTGGATTGCAATCTCCACCCCGTGGTGCGAAGGAATGCGACCAAGTAGTCTGCAAATCATCAAGCGCAACCCTTAAATCGAACCCCAAACTTTGAAAAATGGGATTCAGAGGAAGAGTGAGTCATTCTTATACCGATCTATCTATTCTTGCCCGCTTCAATATCTTTTGGTCAAGTCAAAAATTTAAAATAATTAAAATAAGTCTAAAATAATTTTAGAGTTTTTATAGTAGTAAATGACCACCTCTAATGTGCAGTGAAAGCCACCTGCGCTTTGCGCTGGGAGAACCAAAAAGGATGAAAAGACCCCTACAAGTCTACAAGGATGAAACAAAGGGGTAGGATAGGGCTAGGCCTTATTAGCATCACAATCGGAGATATGTCCTTCAGTACCTTTTGCATCACAGTTTGCACCAAGAGTGTCTGGAACCTTTCCGTCACCCGTCAAGACGATAACGTGTGAGCCACAATAGGTGGGCTTGTCAGAAAATTGCTGCTGTTTTTAACACAAGTGATGTACCTTGAGAAGCCAGCAAGTAAGCAAGATATAACCAGGCAGCAATCAGTTGGTGATTTGCCATGTTCTTATCTACTCCCATGTGGAGATGTGATTTGGGACTGCTTGTTATAATCATACGCCCAAATATCTTGGTCCGGTGGACAACAGGTCAAGGCAATAATGAAAACATCACTTCTACAGCAAAGTATACTTCAACTTGCATTAGTCCCTAGAGTACATGAGGGCAGATCCCTATTTCCCAAGCTCAGTTTTCGTAAACGATTCACAGTTTAATCTGAGTCATGTACGAACACAAGAAAGACTGGCCTTAACCGACAATGCATGCTCTCCCAGCTCCTCGAAGCTTTCTTGAGAAAGGATTAAGCTCTGGGGTCAATGGGGATCTCATGCAAGGGTTCAGAATATCAGCAGAGCATCGCACAAACGTTTCATGATTACAGTTCACTGCGACTAAAGACAAAAAGTAGTGAGAAGGACCTCGCCCAGACGCCAAGAAGGAACTTTGCGCAAAATCTACCAAACGAGATAGAGAATTCGTCCAAGTATACAAGGCACTATAAAGTCAAGAAACGAGGGAAAATCTTCTTCAGAAGTTTTTACTGTGAGAAACAACTCCGACCGATTTAAGAAAGGGATAGCAAAGTTACTCAGCGCATAGCAAGGGTGATCGGCCTGAAGACAGTATAGATGAATCCAGGTTGCGAGCACCATTGTGACTGCCAATGCTTTGCTCGTAAGGTACAACGAACGCTAGGATCGAGGCTAGGAATCATCCTCTTCCCATATCCTTTCAGTTTGGAAGGACAAAGTTCTGAGACTACGTACGTGAAGAAGAGTAGCACAATAGTAGAGAAAGTACTTACTACTCGGTACATACAGCAGGCACGAACGTGACCTGCAGGAGACTCGACGTACGATAACGGTACTGTACAGTCCCATCACAAGACCTTTCTCTTAGAGGTTGCTGGTCTGGAGATCAGTAACAGTCACTGCTCACCATGCCAAGAACAAGCCGCTACCATAAGTCAATAATCATTCTCTTCCCAAATTCTCTCAGCTGTCTCGCAAGGACGAGATCTCGAGATCGCGGTCATTTGAGGCATAACGGAATCTTCAAATAAAGTGCTCTCGCGGCAAAGAAAGACAGAAAGCAAGCAACCAACCGAGAACGTGTGCAGATGAGGTCTCGCACTGTGCTATGCATAACCACAGCGCTGTTTCGATGGAGTTACGATGCAAGAATCGTCGCCTGAAGTCGTCATCAATCCTCTACATCCTAAACCGCCATCCTGGAAACAAGGCCATGACTCGACTGGTTTCTGTTCCTCCGAGTAATTGTATAAAACGCAATAAAAGATCGATGGCTCTGCACACAAAATCAACGATCATCCCGATCGGTAAATCCTCGATTTCTTGAACGATGACTGAATTATGATTGGACTATACCAGACAGTTGCGAATTGAAAAGAAGTCCTTGGATCTGGAGTTTCTAAAGTTATACAGACGTATGTTCTAATACAAGCTTAGGTCACAAGGATACGTGTGCTGATTGATTAAGCTGATTGTGCTGATTAAACAATGCCATGGGCCCTGGCGGCCCCCATGACATTGTTTCTTGGACTGCGACGTTGATGGCAATTAGTCAAATTATGTGGCGCATGGGATTGTGCTAGCGCGGGAGGTTCTCCACATAACGACTTTGTCTACTTTGCCGGCCGCCCTCGCGTTCTTGGGCTCTTGATCATTTTTAACTCATCATCGGTAAATAAATACAAGCCCCCTCGAAGACAATCTACTGGGATATATTACTAGCACATACACGCATTACCGGAGTGTTGGTGTTGTCCAAACATTGTGTTTCAGGCTGCCTGGACACAATATTGGGGCCCTTAGCCCGATGGTACTAGCTTGGTTTGTTTCCATCCATGTACTACTTATGGGATCTTTCCATCTGTCTGCTATATTGTTGTGTGAACACACCTGATCTATGTGTGTAATGTATATATATGTGTTTACTGTATTATGGGTTTGGCATGTAGCATATCATACACGTTACTTTACCATTGATTGTGGAGCGTCTATGTATTTCACATGCAGCGTCTTGTTACTCATGATATTTTATAATGTGAAAATGGAAAATATTTTCATCATATTTTGATGATATCAAAATATCTTTGAACTTCAAGTGTGTTCTATAATATGAAACAAACATATGAAACAAATAAAAGAAATCATCTGGATGGAAGGGTAGGCATATTATCCAAAAAATGTTCCACCACGATTTTTGTTCTAGCCAAAGATTAAAGCATTGTCAACATCTTTCTCATGGACTATGTGTGTTATATGATATCATAGTGGGAAAAAAAATCAACATCCGATAATCCTTGAGATTTAGTTACATAGATTGTGCTAGTTCTCCTATCAAGACTATCAGGTCACATGAGATATCTTTTAATCCAAAGGCTCGACATAGAGTCTCATATTTTTATTCATCAATTGGATTGGAGTCATATAATCATGATCCGGTTGATCATTCCTAATACTACTAGCTTTCATATCTTATCTTGCCATGCCTTGCATCTAGCCTATACCTACCCAACCATCTCTACATTTTACTGTTTAGCTTTTGTGTTATATATATATATATATATATATATGGGAGTAGGAAAGTGATGTTTGCTATGAGATAAGATTGCTGAATACTTCCCGCGTAGTGATACACATGACACAATTTTGCAAAAGTATAATCATACATCCTTTTGGATGTGTGGAGAGTAGAGTGGCAAAGTCTAATAGTATAGGAGTGCCCTAGACTGTCTAACAAGAGACAGCGTGGGAGAGACTAGATAATCATGCAACATGGGTTTCATTGTCTTTATAACTCGGGGTAGATTTTCTGGGGAAGATTTTAAACCTCCCTGTATCGAGAGCAATCACTTTACGGGATGATTATTTGGATGCTCAACAGTATAGAGACCTATTATCGTCTTTACAGTTTGGATAGATTAGGTGAAATATGAAATAATTCTTATTGATGCTATTGCAGCCTATCCTTATCACACCATGCTAGTTTCCAACTTAGAGGACTCGATGATGGAGTCTTTCCATTCTTTTGGCCATATAACTTCGGCTTTACTTCAAAAAAGCTCTCCTAACTTGGAACCCAAAAAGCAATCTCCCCTACCTACATGACAGACTAGCATATGGTTTACAGTGATATCATAAACAAAACGAGTTGTGCTACGAGCGGACACACACTGCCTCCATTTCCTCCCTCGCCTCGCCTTGCCTGGCCTTGCCTTCGCTTGGTCCATTCCTTCCTTCTGCCTGCCCTCGTCTTCCTTCTTCATACGGCACTGACACCCCCATCCCATCCCCAACAAATTGGAAGTGCGGAGATAATGGCCAATCAATGGAATGCAGAGCCGCAGAGCGTGTCATTCAGTGCCAGATTCGCTGTCTTCGTAGATCATCCTGAACGTGTGTTGTCGGAGTTTGCTCAGGTCAGGGCCTCAGGGCTGGCCGATCCGCAAGCTAAGCTAAGCTCAGCTCAGCTCAGCTCAGCTCAGCTCAGCCTATTCCATCATCCTATGAGCTTTCTTAATTTGGCTCCCGCTGGCTCTGTAGGCCGTGGGGACACGACGACCGCGCAATACGGCAATCTCGACAGCATTACCCGGTTTGGTGCAAAACAAAACGTGGTTCGGTTTGTGGATTGTGTCCGCCTTACTTAATCCGCTCCCGGCAGTAAGTTAGTCGACAATGCTGACTGACCGCGCTGCCTGCCTTTTACCCCGGTGATCCTGCCATTGGCCGGGACAGGAAATTCTCTCGCTGACCGGGTGACCGGAAGGATGGACGACCGACCGACCGACCAACGATGGTCAACAGCGAGGGGCTGGGGTTGAGTACATGACGAGGTGACTTGGGAGAGAATGAAGCCAATTTTAGACGGCTCGGTGGTTCGAGTTGGATTACAACTATGTCGCGGATTGCGTTGGATTGCCACTATTGGCTGTGCACACAGCGCATGAGAAAGGCGCTCGCACGGGATCCAGACACAGCTGTAGTTCGTCGATTCGGCCTACGCCAGACGAACTCGCAGCGTGCTGCAGAGTGTGGGGCAAACGCGAATTGCCACAAGTCGGAACGTCAACCTAATTAACCGATCGATCGATCAATCGATCGATCAGAGAATCAGTGAAAAATCTGCAGGGAAAGTAAGTGCTTGGCTACATCGGCCGGTTCTTTATCTTAAATCAGTTGACTCGTATTCGTTTGTGGCCTTCCCACACAGCGCGCTGAAGATGGCCTCGCAGATGGACTGCTGGGCCTTGGCTTGCGAAATTCCGTCCCGAACCGTCAAGTCTTCGCTCTTATACTGGCCTGAAAACTTGGCTGCCTTCATGACCCGCGGCACCAATCTCCTCCAATCTCCTCAGCATTCGCGAAAGCCAAATTTAACTAACTTGTACTCTCGAAGCTACTGTAGGTCTGGAATACATTGCAGTGTATATTCCTGGTGGCATCCTGTGGAAAAGGAGTGTGTACTCAGAAGAACCACAAGCCGTAACGAGCCCCAACAACACCACGAAACGCTGATGTCGATTCGTGGAAAGCCTCTTTGGGCAGCATTTATCCTTGCTCCTCCAACCTGGATAGGATGGACGAGTACCAAATTAAGAGTGGTCTTTCGAGTTCCAAAAGGACACGAGGTTCTGATTGCTCGATTGACTTATCCCATAGAGGCAATTGACATGCTATGCAGCTTTTGCAAGCTTTAGATCCATCAAAGCGTTCGGCAGCCCCCACCAGAGCCCTTTTGAACTCTCGCATTCTAACGCTCCAAAGTCGCTTTTGTGAAGGCGAACGGATTGTGTTTCACTCCACGGAAGAAGAATGTGCGTTCTCTTGAACGTTTTTAGTTTCTTCCTTTTGCGTCGGACATTGGATACGATATCATTTGTAATTTTTAGCTTAACAAAGAACTTCACATCTCGTCCGAGAAGTTGGTCTTCGGCCGTTTGATAAGTATTTTATAGAACAATTGCAAATGTGTTGAATCTGTTTTTTAGCATGAAACGCAGAGGCCATTTTTGCACACATGGAGATAAAACACATCTGAAGAAGTGTTTACTATTGTCGTTGTGAAGCCTTACTTTCATATTTTCTCTATATTAGACTAAATGAACAGTTATGTACAAAATTATATATTCTAATCATTTGGAAATCACTCCAACTTGAAAAATTTGAAGGATGTAGATTCTAAATATAAATTTGAGCTAGATAGATTTTCTCAATTTCATTTCAATTGGTATGAAGCCTTTACCGCATTGCTTGAGATTCCTAACAGACTCAGCAGGAATTGAATTTATATGTAGTGCTGGATATGCTTTGGAAATGAATTAAGTGCATGGTAATTTTTTAAATGAAAATCATCATTATTGTAACATCCAAGACTTGTTTAATGTTATTTTATATCATTCAAGGCATTTCTTGATCTAGGATGCTTTTAAAAAATCATAATTTTTTTTTGAATAGATATAATATGGACTTATCAAACTTTGAATAGGATGTAAGATGTTATTCCAATGATTTATTCAGATCATATAAATTTCATCAACATTTTGATGTTATAAATAATACTCATTCTAGATTTGACAATTGATTGATTTACTAAATTGATATAAAGACACTTGCTTATATTCAAATTTTAACCGTAGGATATGGTTTTAAATATCAAATCAACTCAATACATAATTAAGAATTTGAATGAAAATAAATTATGTCAAAGTTTTATTGAGAGGTAAAAATGAGGATTTACCTAAGATTCTTATTTTAAGTCATATTTGATCACAACTTCTTCAATTCAAGTATTAAAATATAGTCTTTATGTATGAATAATTTTTCTATGAGTCTGCTTAAGCTAAATCCAATATTTCGTGAAGAGTTTTTTACATTATCCACGTCACTTCGATACGTGAACATGAGTGATAAGACATGAATAAAATGTGAACACGAGAAATATCGCATGTACAAAGGCGATGTATCTGAAAATCTAAATGACACACTTAGTATACATCTCAGTTGAGTGAATTGAAACTCCCAAGACATGAATGAAACATACTTTTCTTTCATGCATTATACTATATTATGCAGGTGTCTAGTCCTCATTTGTTCATTTTTTTAAGTATTTAGTATTTTTTAATTATTTACTGGAGAGGATTCTTTAGACAAAACACTTCAATGTCAGCTTTTACGACTACAATCATCAATTTGAAATATTCCGCGCAGTTCATTTTTCAGTGCTGCCTTCAATTCTCTCTTTCCTTCATAGCAATAACTAGTCAAACTATTATAGTTATCAAACTCAAAATATAGCACACTCTCAATTAATATATTGGAAAAAATATTCAACTATCGATTATGACTTGGAAATGAGTTTTTCACATGGCATTGTTCAGTGTAAAACAAGATGTACATGTAATTATAGAAATGTAAGGACACAGAAGCATAATCATGTAGATGATAAAAGGTTTTTTTCCCAGAGTAATCGTACAGAATTAAGCTGGTGGAGATGCGTATACGTGTCTCACAAAAGGACATCACTAATCTTGAAGAACTGAGTTTGATGAAACTCAAGAGTCAAACAACAAGTGTGGTGTGATTGTTACTGGCTTTGATAACACATGTACGAACGAACGAGTGACAATCAAGTCGATTAGTGATGAAGGGAAGAGAAGAGAAGATAAGAAACACATCATTGCCGAATTCGACAACTCATTAAAGAACTGGTCGAGAAGACAAGAAGCACATGGAGAGAGAACGGTTGAGTTTCTGGCTCGAATGACCATTGTGCACTTTTACGGAAATGCACACGAAAGGTACAACAAATCCACCGAGCTTCGGGCCAACGAGAGAGCCTCGAGATGCACCCAGACAGAGACAGCGACACAGGAGGCCACTTCAACTGACCTCGCGAGAAGGTGAGCACTTGAGGAGCAGAGCAGCAGAATTTAGGGTATGGTCCAAGGCCGGCGGGGCAGCAAGCAAGAGGAGGAGGAGGAGGAGGAGAAGAGTTGCATGCCGAGGCATTGGTGCGTGGGAGATATGGGTGGGGCACTGGGGCTTGGAAAAACTGCCGATATGTTGCCAGCCGTAAAAGGAAAGAATCCTAACCGGCAAATTTAGTGGACAGGTCCTTTCGTACTTTGATTCGTTTGAAGGCATCGAGGAAGATAGCAACGGAATTTGCGGAAACTTGACGTTGTTAGGTACAAGTTTGTGCCTTTTATTCTCACTAGACTTGCACACATCCGTACGCGATTCGCTAGTTTTTGAGTTGAGTTGTGGGAAGAATCAAAATACCAAATATGAGACCCGGAGTCGTTGACACCTACTACGACGTACGAAGTTACTTTTCGACGAAATGACCAATCCTGTACATTTCGTTTTTCTGCCCATAGGTTTTATAGAGGCGAAAAATCAGAAACTTACGTCGATGATGTGTTGGGCAATGTGATCTTTTTCCTTTCCAACAATCTATCCGAAGTTTAATGCAGATTGACATCATGCTGAGATAGATCTATGCGTTGGCCCTCAGGAATGTGTACCTGTTCGAAGGTTCTCTCTGTCAACCATTCTTGCAGAATGTATTTTGAATTGCTTCGAAATGATTACGGATGCAGGGTTCGCTGAAAGGATTCCCACTAGACCAGGAAAACACTATGTCTGTTCGTTGGGTCCGATACATCCAGACCGTTTCTGATCTGGAGTAGCGTAGGTCCTCGTCAAAACTTACACACTTCAGACTGAGTTGCTGTTTGGAGGGGCCCGAATCCATGTGGAGGGCAAGAACGTAGCACAACATTGGTGGCCAAGAGACCTGGATATTTTGACCAAAAACCTTTTTATCCCTGAGGTGCTGAACCAGCATTGTTCTGGTGGAAGTGGTGGACACAATGCTCCCCCGTCGGTTGCATTCAAGAGTGACGAGACCAAGTTGTAAGCGCTGGGTGTATTCCACGATTGAATTGAGTATTACCTCGATAGCCGGCTGCTGTAAGGATCCATCTCTGTTTGTTGGGGTTAGATGTACACCCAATATATCATCTCTATGAGGCATAAAGCCTTTCGAGAATGTGTTGACTGTTGCTAAAGACAAGGTCAAGGATAAAACATCTCACACATGCGGCAGCACGAATCTATTCAAACCCATTCAGCTTGTAAAGTTGGTTAAAGCAATGCTGTAGTCATGATCTATGCACTACAGTGGATAATAGTGAAAACGACAAGAAAACAAAATTTTGCTCGAAACGATTCCTTCTTTTCGGTCTGGTTTCTCGATTTCATTCAAATTCGAGGCAGAGTTGCCTATTAGAGGTTTACCGGTGACTTGCATCTGTAAATTATTAAATGCATCGTTCGTCGATTGAAACCAGATGATCCGCGTTCTCAGTCTGTTGTATGCCTGTCGGGAAGTTCGAGGATTAAAATGATTCAATCCTTGAGAAAAACAATTATTAAACAATTATTCGAGCTGCCATGCCGACTCTCAATGCCTTGTACCCCACTTTGGGACTTTGGTACTACGCTCCAGACCTGCTTGACCGTAAGCTATCACATAACCCAGAGTTAGAAGGAGAGACGTGGATGAGTCGAGAAGATCTCCATTTGGAAGTCCCTGTGAGAAACCAAACCCCTGTCGCATTACTTTCTCAGAAACTGTCAAGTAGGTTGTGTGAGCTGGAGATATCAAAATTTACCTCGGGATGGTCACTGCCTAACAGCATGTAACGCAGCTCTGCATTCAGGTTTCTGCCCTTTGTGCCGAGGGTGAACGACTTGACAGGGTTAGTCTGAAAGCTCCCTTCTCTCACTTGACTTGCTTCTGATACAATAGTCCTCGCTTTATGTTGTCCATTGTCAGGACCATGGCGGGTCACATTCAGGTGAAGGAGGGCACGTTGATTTGCTTCGACGGCTGGCTATTTGCTGTTGACCTAGCCGCAAACCTGGGATCAGATTGACATGGTTACGTCAAGAAACACCCGCTCGAGTTCTACCCCGGCCCATCGACAGAATCGAAGTGACAGGATTGACTTTTGAGACGGTAGGTCCTGCTTAATCGTGTGCGAGTTCATCTGGGGCACAATATTCTCAGATGTACCAAAACACGGAAATGCGGTGGACGAGGAGTTCAGAGGGTAAGCAAGACGTAGAAGGCGTGGCTCAAGCAACCGATTCACTCGGGAACTGGGGTATGCGAGGACCGACCCGGACCGACCCCGACCGACCCTAGCGACACTTCACTTCAGCGCGCGTAATCTGACCCCGCCAGCTCCAGATTACGCAGTCGAGGTCGTATTCCATTGTCGTGTGACCGCATTCTCGTTCAGGAAAGAGGTTTCGTGTCCTTACACGTTATTTCGGGATAAGTTGGCAATAATTCGGATGCTCGTGGGAAAAGTAAGTTCTTCGCAGCAGTATGCGTGAATGGCTGGCCGTTCCTATGCGACAGGTGAAACATGCGTGCTCACATTCAGTAACTGATCTGGGGCTTCCTGGCTCATCAGTGGAGTGATTGAGAGCATGAGGCCGTGTGAAGAACAAGCAGATATGAGCAATTTACAGTCGTGCGAAAACTGGAGAAAATTAACAAACGAAGTTCGGGCAATGTCGTAATGTTATACAGTGGGTCAGCGTCCCGAGCACATCATGAGGACTGAGACGAGACGAGACGAGCCGAGTTGGCTGAATCTGGCCTCGACAGGTGCTTACACGATGGAAACTGGCCCTGTCAGGTTGCGCATTCGAATAAGCAACAAATTACACAATACAATTTCCAGCAACTGGCCTCACTCCAGGAGTACGTATCAGCGGCGACGTCGGAAATCCGTAATATTTACAATCTACGGAGAAAACGTGTTGTTTAAGTTTCAGAGTATGAGAGATCCATCCATGCCAAGTGCAGCGCTGCTGCGTCTATTTTCAAGCGTTCATGTTCCTCACGTAGGAGAGCGAATGGCGACAGAAACAAGACGAAGAAGAGGAACTGGAAAGAAGGGAAGGGGAGGGGAGGGCTCAAGAGCAAATTCGGCTACAACTGCACGGACACGAGACGAGACCTGGTCGGGCACAGAGCTTCGACGCTGGCCGGCAGGTTGTCCAAGTAGACGAAGGCGGGAGGGCGAGGGGCGCTGGACCGCGAGGTCCAGAAAGAGGCCGAGAAGGAGGAGGTGGGCGAGAGCGAGCCCGAGCCCGAGGGCTCGGAGGCGCAGGAGGCGTCGTGCAGGTCGAAGGAGCGCTTCATGAGCACGGCCTCGGGGCTGCAGTAGAGGATGCCTCCCTCGTCGGCGTAGTACTTCTTGCGGAACACCAGCAGCGCGAACAGCTCGTTGTCGACGGCGACGCACGACGACACGTACTGCTCCTCGGACCAGCCGGGCGAGACCATTTTGTGCGACTGGATGCGCGTGCGCTTGTAGCCGAACGGCGCGTCGTCGTAGCGGAAGATGGCGTCCTTGGTCACGTCGCAGATGCACGCGGGCTGGCCGTCCTGGCCTGGCAGCAGCAGCAGGGCGCCCTGCGGGCACAGCTTGGCGAAATTCTCGACCTGGCGCCAGCGGTCGCAGGCCGGATTGTAGGCGTCCGTGAAGTCCGAGTCCTTCATGTCCTCGAGGTCCTCGTAGCGCGACCAGCCCTTGGGCCGCGCGTTGCCGCCGTACATGAACAGCTCGCCGCGGAAGTCGACCACGCTGTGGCCGATGCGCCCCAACGGCATCGACTCGACCGAGCTCCACTCGTTGCGCGCCGGGTCGAAGACCTCGCAGTTGGTCCAGATCTCGCGGTCGCGGTAGTACTCGTACTCATACTTGTCGGCGTGCGGCTCCAGGCCCCCGAAGACGAACACCTTGCCGTCGACGGCCGCGCACCCGAAGCGCTCGCGCACCACGCCCATGCTGGCGCAGCGGCGCCACGTGCTCTCGCAGGCGCCGAGGTCGAGCATGTGCACCTCGTCGCCCTTGTGCAGCACCTCGCCGCTCTTCTCCTTGAACAGGCCGCCCAGCACGTACAGGCGCCCGTCGACGAACACGGTCTCGAAGTGGCCCAGGCGCCAGGTCTTGGCCACGCCGTCGGCCGGGCTGGGCAGGAAATGCCAGGCGTTGCGCGCCGCGTCGTAGAGCGAGAGCGCGAGCTTTTTGAAGTCGTACGACTTCTGCAGCAGGCTCACGAGCGACGGATGGCTGAGCACGAAGAGCGCTTGCTGGGCGCCGCAGCGCGCTCGCGCGTCGTGCACTTGCCGGCTGCGGAAGGCGTGCTGCCAGCTGCGGTTGAGCGTCGAGAGGAGGTAGAGCTTGCACCAGGGCACGAGCGTGAGGATGCGATTGATGGTGATCTCGTCCGGCAGGCCTGGGAAGAGAGTGCTGGCGTCGGCTTCGGACTTGCAATTCGGATCCCTCGCAGCCGGTGCAATGCCGGACGAGGTTGCTGTGGCCGCCGACGCCGACGCCTGCTGCTCTCGCTCGGCAGCAGCAGGATGCGAGTGCGGATGGTCGTCGGCGGCGGCGGCGGAGAGCGCCGAGTAGCGCGAGCTCGGTCTGCAGCTCGACGAAGCTGAAATCCGAGAGGTTCTATGGCTGGATATGATACATGGACTGCGAGGGGGGCTTCGTAATCTCGTAGCGTCGGCATAAGCCCTCTCCACTCTCCTCACGACCTCCGATACGTCCTCGGTGATGGCTGAGTTGGACCGTTCCAATTGCAGCATCGCCTGCCTCTGCTCGGTCACCTTCTTCTCCAGCGACTGAACGCGCTGGCGCAGCTGCTTCAGTTCCTCGATCACGTTTTCTCGCCTGGCGTTTTCTCGAAATCCTGATGATCTGCTCTCGTCCCCGGCCGTGGACGTGCTTCTCTTCTTGGGCCTGGCATCTCTCTCCGCCGGTCCTCTGCTTCCGAAGTCCGCTCCTTCCTCTGGCTTCCTGCTCCGACTTCGCGACGGCGCCTCCTTGGATGTCGAGTAGAAGTTCGAGTGTCCTCCAGATTTACTCCTTCTCATAGTCGCAGAATTGGATCCCCGGAGCCTCGATTGGCTGGCAGGCAGGCAGGCAGGCACGGGGAAGCACCGGAACTCCTCGCCTGCGGCAGCCGGACAGACCCCTTTTTGCTTCGAGCAGAGCAGAGCAGAGCGCAAAGGAAGCTCGGCAGCACAAACCCTTGCAAGGATCCGCAGGCAAGATCCGCTGGTAGGATCGATCAGGTCGATGTCGGGCCGATTCTCACGCCCAGCTCACGGGCCAACTGAGGCGGCCGGGGCACTGGTATAGGGGGTGAGGAGACATGGACGACGATCAGATCCGGTGCGCTGGAGGCCGATGGGGGTGCATTCTGGTCCGGACGCATCGACCCTTCCCTTGCAGAAGAAAGAAGCTCGATCGGAGTGATCACGAAGTAAGTATGTAAGTATGTCGGACTATATGCCGGCAAATCGCAGGACTTACAGCATCATAATACGTACGCAGTGAGGAGTGGAGCATGCGATGTCAGTCGGCCTCAACTGCTCTTAAATCAACGCTCGGAGAATCCATACGATACTCAGGGGGAAGTGGAACTTGCCACTGGTCAATATCTTCTCCATCGGGGACGAATTCTCGCAGACCGATGATCGATCTGCAACCATTCACGTGAAGAACAGGCTTAGATGTGGATCGCCATTCTATTGGAGAGTATGATCGCTGCTGAGCACGCAGCAGCAGCCGGGAGCGGTGGATAGTCTAGGAGCGTCGACACTCAGATAGCATCGTCGCTCCGAGAAAACCAGCCTCACCTTTACGAGATGGACAGACATTGCCATCGAGATTCCCTGCAAGCGGAGCCGGACGACGCGAAAAGTCAACTATTCCCGTGTGGGTCACTGCACAGTCGCGGTTTGCGTTGCCCTGTTCTTCTCCAAGATTCTCGATCCAATTCCTCCCTCCGCGCAATCCTTCGCTTGATCAAACCCCCAAATCCCCGCCCGAAAAGACAAAACTGTGGCGCAGTTCGTATCACTTCTCTACAGTATATGAATCGTGACCCCCGTCGACAGGACTCTGATCGAAAGGTCGTAAACCCTGCATTTGGGCGAGCGCAGCTCCAGAATGGACGCCGCTTGCCTCAAACTGACCATCCGCCGTGCACGAAGGTGGTTTCACTGCACGTTTATTTTGAGCCTTGCACCGTGCACAACAGTACGGATGGATGCTGTGGGATCGGAGCGAGAGACAGAGATAGAGGGAGATGCTGTGTACGTCAACAGCACGAAACAATCGGAATTTGAAAAGATGAGCCCAAATGAAATTTCGGCAGCAACTTATCACCATCGAATTTCGCAACCCTCTAAAATTGGGCCTTGTTCCTATGCTGCTCGAGTTGGATCAGGATACAGCGTCGTGGCGGACAGGTCAGGTCGGATCACGTTTCCCACTTATTGCAGATCAATGCAAGGAGGGAACCATCGGAGCCTCTCTCATCGTGCCGGGCGTCGCGGGGGGAGCACCGATGATGAAGACATTCATATTCGAACACAGATTGCATCCGGCTGCATATATTCACCCTTCACAGACAGATCCCTCCTGGAGAATATGGAGCACGTTTCTCAATTTTCTAAACTTTTTTCCCCGATAAAGTCATTGACTCCTCCCGTCCATCACGATGCATTGTCCGAGTCTAGCTGCAGCGGTTGGAGACTATGAGGTCTTGGAGAACTAAACCTCGGTCTCCTCACTCTGCCTCTGCCTCTGGAATCGAGGACACAAAATATATCAATAAGCCTACGTATGTGAATAATGAAACAATTAGATAAATAAAGTCGAGGCTCGGATAAGTCCGTCTCCTTCTGCAGTGGAAATGTTTTCTGGAAGGAGCGTTTCACAGTGAGAAAAGTAGCGACCAGTACCGTTCATCAGAATTATCAGGATGCATGCCAGTCTAGCTTTTTGAGGACACGGACATGCACAGAATATGCTCAAAAAACTGTCGTCATGACGCAGAAAATCTCCGCAATCCCATGTTTGTTATCACCGGAATGATCGATGTGCGTTTGAAGGACAACTAGTTCTTAACATGCTCAATAGGTCTTGAAAGCATCAAGACTCCAGTTGGGAAGAAGTGATAAATCACAGTTCATGTTCAGCTCACTTTTCTTACATCAAGCCAGCAAATCATTTTAGCATAGTACACAAGCATTGAGTATATCAGTGCCAAGAAAATTTTGACATATTGATGATACTTATGCCTGTGATTCAGAAGCACAGATGCTTGTATCAGAAAAATACGGAATGAACCTAGCCTGATCGAAGGTTCGTCTTCAGCCCGAGTGGGACAGGAAGGACGTCTCCGTTATCTCCAAGTCTGGATCACTCTGTGACCCGACTTACAGATCGACCGAATGGGAATCGAGGATTCGTTCGTGACATCGACTTCGTTGTTCCTCCACGAACTGCTAGGTTGTTACAAGGAAAATGACAATGTTTTAGTACCCAGCTTGGACTCCACTAGGTTCACATGCCTGAAGTGAGGACTCTACCATGATGTGTCGAGGCTGAATCGATCTGAACGTACCGAGGTTTCTTGTATACCCCATTCTTGTCAAACAGTTTTCAAGAAACTCTTCACTGGTATGTACGGACATGGATGACCGAGTACAAACACGGATTCCTCCAGTTGGAAACTGAATAGACAGGACTGTGATGCGCATTTCTATTGAACATAAGTTCCAGCAGGTATCAGACTCTGACACGGAGATTCTCACGATTGTCAGTAGCTCCCTTGCCAATTCAACCGACAGGTCTTTGCAGGATAATCTAGATCGAAATCTGGCACCTTCAACACACTCTCAACACATGGAACACTCTAGTTCACCGTGAACTCAGAAGGTTGGGCTTCAATAACAGATTTTGACATTTGTATACCAATTTTACGAAAGGTCGAACATGAAGAGGCCAGCGCAAATCACTTTCAAGTGGTGAAGATTAATGACAAAAGCTGAACGTGAATTAAGTAAAGCTCACTTTCCGTGCCAACTATACTGAAGCTCAGATGCACAAAAGCTCACTAGGAAGATAACATAAACACGTGCATGTTCCTTGTCAGAAGCCAATATTGTTCCAAGGCAGGAACGTTTATTTTCGGTCAGAAGAGCTTCACCTCCCAGTGTCGAATCTTAATCGAATGCGATCTTCCTGAAATGACTTATTGTTGTAAATTTTCACTTCTGGGAAAAAAATCCTATATGGCCCAGAAAGATCGAGCAAATGCAATGTTTCTTAACTACCCCAGTCGGATTCATTATACCCGTGCAGACCCCGATTGTCTTCCTCGGTCGAAAGAGCAGAGGAAACAGCGTCTGACACTTTGAAAGATGGTAGGATCCTCTTCTTGCAGATTTCATTCACCGTACTTCACTTCTGAGATGTCGAAACTTCAGCGAATGAAGTGAAGAAGCTTCAGTGCGAGAGTTCGTTAGACTGAAATGTTCCATCGCGGTTCTTAGAATTACAGTACTGCAGGTGATACATGTGAAATAGGGAAGTTCAATTGAAAATCCTTTGCCCTCTTATGCCTCCTGAACACACCGGCAAACCCTGACGGTCCTTTTAACTCGACTGAACCACGATCTGGTACGCCAGTTACTAGTCCGTTCCGAATTGACTCCAACTTCGAAATCTTCGTTCAGATTGCTTACCTCGGGTTAACCGAGAAGCAACACATTCACACCAGCAACTCCTAGTATTGCGTGCTTTGGTATAACGATTGACCGTCGACCAAAAGCCGATCCACTCTAATAAGGCTCGGGAGCAGCATTCGATCGTAATTTGATCGGCGTATAGCTCAAATCAATGACGGGATCAGGCCGTCCGATCTCGATCTTCAACTGCGAATTGACGTCGGGGCACGAGATCCTGCGTTGAGAAGGAGGAAGTATCGACAATGAGGACTAAAAATTGATTTTGTGCTCACGTCCTTCGTTCACCGGTTCGACAGTCCAGTCGTGAATCCGAAGCCACCATCAACTATTTAACTTCCCTCGCTTCTCATGCATAAAAACAGGGCGACTGTCATGGACGAAACATCCTGCTCCTCCTCGTGCGAGAAAGTGGCGAAAGCGATACATTCGCCTCTTCTAAAATGTTTATTACATCTCTCATCAGCGAACAGTGTGATGAAATTAACAAGGACGTGATAAAATTTCATGTTTTCACCTGATATGAAAACAAATTGCTGCCAACCGCTCAGAGGGATAGAGAGAAGGCATTCTCTCCTTCAAAAACTCAAAGGGGTCTCTTGTAAACTGTTGCTTCTTTTGTGCTTTGGAAAAAAATTACTCTCACGATGACCAGATTGCATTTGCCTTCCTTCCTTTCGGTCCACGGCCCTTTGTGTGGACCTGTGGGCGAAACGATTGAAAACGTGGCCTGCGGCATTCCGATCGACGTAAACTGTAGCTGAAAATCACTTCTTGTGTGTCTGTCAGCAAGCAGACATCACAGACGCTGACTGTACAAATAAAAACTTGATTTGCCAAAGTCACCCCATTCGACGCCATCGACGAGTTTAGTGGTTCCCAGTACGAAGAGAGGACGAAATTGATGCTGCGCTCCCGACATCAACTGCAACCAGCTCCTATGTTTGGATGGCGTCCCAAGCCATGCACCACCACACACACAGCCAGCTCAAGGTCGTGCTCCTTCCTTCCGGGCCCCAGGGAAGTTTCCACCGCAGCGCCACCGGTAGCTACGGTTACAATCCGCCCGGTAGACCTCGGGTTAGCAGCCGACGACTCTGAGAGTCGGACGGACCACCACTCGCGAGCCTGGACGCTTCCGTCGACTGCGACTGAAGTCCTGGTCTGCTTGCTTCAGAGTGCCGGACAGAGCTCATGATTCAAGACGTGCAGTTGAAGAGAACCATTGAGTACACGAGACGTCCATCTTCCGTCAATTGACCACGGTTCCGTTTCGTTGGGTCAGTTCCTGTCCGGGTATGTGTTAGTGTGCCCACCTCAACTCACTCTACTGGGGTCACAAGTCCCAGTCAGAGACTCCTCCTGCAAGTTTGGCGGCTGTCCCAGAAGGACCGAACCATGGGCGAATAGATGGGAAATGCGTCCCGAACCAGGAAGGAATATACGAAGAGAACCCCCTTCGTAGCAGAGCAAATATATTGGGGTATGTATCATTGTAGATGTGGAAAGAAAAAATATGAACCTATTAGAAAAGTAAGAAGAATGCGATCGTCGTCCTTCCATCAATATATAGAAGTCGAAATCGCTTCTAGATCGATGCTCACTACTAATTTTTGGTAAGACAATGCCTTCTTACCGGACATTTAATGAAATCAAACAAACGCTCAGTGACACCAAAAAGGATCCAATTTCTTCATTTGATGGAAGAGATCCTCGGGTCCTATCTTTCGCCCTGTTTTTAACTTTAGCTTCAAATCCCGGAAACCCAACAACTAGGAAGCGATCGAATATTAGAACCTTAAACCCTAAACTCATATATACCAATCGAGCCGTACACGGATGAAACACGGGGCAATCCCCAGAAGAATCACAATGGAAACATGTCCTATTGCAGCCCAGATTTGCTTACTTTCTAGGTCAATTTTTAAGTGGCGAAAGTCAGTCTATTTGGTTACGCCTTACTTGAACTGTTCAAAGTCCCTGACGTAACCTCCCCACGTTTTCGTGCTTGGCTTTACACCTGACTCGCTAAATACTCGCTAAAATGCTCGTCATTCTCGTTAAAATCCCCGCTCGAACCCTGATGGGGAATGACCTCTGGTTTACGAACAACCCTGGGTTCCTACCGATCCTCCATCTCGAGGTCTGCGGAATCCGTATATTCCAGACTACCGATCATCGAGATCTACCGGCCAGGTATATTCCCATGAGAGAATACGTAGTATGGTCTACGTAATACAGTACAAGAACGTATGATAAAGTACTTTCTGTAGATTACACGCCATTTGTGTTATATGATTCTGGTATGCTCTCTTTATGAAAATTTAATGTATGGAGCGGTTAGTTATCATTAATTAGCCCTCATTTTACTATACGCAGTTCTCTTATTGGTGATTCAGGGTAGTAGGGATGCAATAGCAACTACTTGTAAAATAAGATGTTCCACAAATCAGAGAAGAAGGTATAGGAGGTTGAGGCTAATTAGCCCTAACGGAGGGATAAGTAGCCCCTCTCTTCAATGTAATGCATCTGGTTTTAGATTAGGTCAGATTGAAATTTACAAAGTAGACTTAGTTCATGAAGTCGTACAATCTCATCCTATGCGTTTCAGTAGATTAATCTCCATCAGCTGATCGCACTGACCTCGATGTTGACCGCCAGACCAATGAGGGCCGTATTGATGGTCAAAACCAGGACGACCGGTGCTCCGGTGACCGTCGGGCACCTCTCGTCGAGCTGGGCCTCCAGGAGTAGTTCGGCGGGTCGGTTGACGGCCAGTGAACACGAAGAATATGGGAACGGATGACATGGGCCGGAAGTGCATTGTCAACGTCTCTATAGTGGCTCCGAGGGACGTCAGAAACTCCGTCATCTCGACGCAGCCGTTCGCAAGTTGGGGGAACTCGAGGGATCTGCCCACGAGGGCACAGGTCGACGGCCAGGAGCAGGAACACGTGGCACGGAGACGGCTAAAGGAGCACCGGAGAGCAGCAAAAGATATGACCGCCGTTCGACGTGGCGGGCAGGCTCCGCGGGCAGCCAACGTGGTGGAAGCCACACGACGAACCGTGCCCAGCGAGATTCGGGGTGCCCGAGCGCGGGCAACGCGTTGCTCCAAACTGGAGGGGCCCCTTGTTTATCGTGGCAGATGGTCGAGCCCGAAGGCCCCGGTGCCACACAAACGGCGTCCAACCGCTTTTCGGAAACACAAGGCAGACAATTGTCCTGGTTTTATTTCCTGGGGCAAGCCAGAGTTTCTGCGAGGCCTCGTTTGCCTCCAATGGCCGATGCCATCCTTGTGTCACATTTTGAGGATCACATAAACATGAGTCCGCGGTGAGGACAGCTAGCCGAGCTGGATCTTTTCACCAAGTTGGAGGGTCCCATCGACGTCTCATGCAGGCCAACCACGGCGAGCCAGGAGACGTCCGCCTCGTACACCCCTTCTAGTGTTCTCTCGCTCTCTACCGAGTGAACCGACTGTCGACGACTTCTTCTTGCACAGCGAGTGGTCAGTCGGACACCGAGGTTGAGGCCCGCTCGACCATGGTCCTCCACAACCTCGTTATGGGGATAGAGCATGCTTCGGTCACCAGATAGAGAGCCTCGCTTTATTTCTCTTGGCTACATTCTTATTTGGGTGGTAAGCCGGGGTGTCCAAAGAATTGCAAAGTCTGACACCACATGGATTCGGATGATATTTATTTTCCCTTGCTGAATATGATACTCCTCAACTCAATGGAACGCCAGAAGACCAATTTTTTTTCTATATCTGTCATTCATATCTCCATCCTTTCGCGGAGTTCAAAACCTGCCCTAGGACTTACACGAACATACGAATCTTTTTTATAACTTCTAATCTCGAACAAACGAATAAATTCGTTTGAAAAACATTTGAGCTTTAGAAACAAGAAATATTTAGAATGGATCGGTACGACGGAGAAATGAGCACAGAGGCAGCACGGTGGAGGGAACCAGGCAGTAATACTTTTTCAATGGAATAGGGGTGGGAACCAGGAAACAATATTTAATGGCATGGAAGGGAGGCAACCAGGTCACATCGCCAATGCACACAAACCATGTCACCCGACCACGGAACGCGCGCCACGTGGCGAGATGCAGCATATTAGATGGCCCTCCCCGTTCCCTCTCTCTCGCAGACAGCAGACAGGCGGATAACGCGCTCCGAGTCTCTCCGACGACGAGGGCGGCGACGCAGTAAGGAAACGGAAGGCGCGACGACTGCGTGCGCAGTGCCCGACCGATCTACCCGCTCTGCCTGCCCGCCCGCCCGCCCGCCCGCGGGCCTCGTGGTTCGCCCTCGCCTGACGCGTCGTCTCCAGGTGCGTCGGGCTCTGTCTCGCCATAGCCGTCCACTCGCATCTCGCTTTTGGGCGCTCTCGTTCGCCCGTCTCTGCATCCTCCACCATTCGCGTCTCGCCCTCGCCCATCGCTGCTCGCTTACTTGAGCGCACGCTTTCGTCGACCATCGCTTAGATATCACAACACTCCAACCGCAGTCCCGAACAAGTCACGGAAGTCTAGCGTTTCCTCGCTTTGTACCAGCGCAACTGTTTTCTGTTCCTGCTTTCATCTGATTCGGACGTCGAGTTCGTGGACGTGGTTTTTAGTTGTTTCGCATTCTTCGTCAATTTGCGTCGAGCGCTCTGATCGCCATCTATCTGAGGTTTCGCACAGGGTGCGGTCGGTTGAGTAATTAGGTTTGGACGACGAGAAAGCGGAGTCGTC
The DNA here is from genome assembly GCA_037833965.1 of Marchantia polymorpha subsp. ruderalis. Taxonomy (NCBI): domain Eukaryota; kingdom Viridiplantae; phylum Streptophyta; class Marchantiopsida; order Marchantiales; family Marchantiaceae; genus Marchantia; species Marchantia polymorpha. Next base: position 6,817,364 of record AP031357.1, read on the forward strand.
TTCGTCGTCGTCGGCGAGTCGGAGGTTGGCTTGTTGCTTCGGTTTGGGGATTTGGAGATTGCTGAACAAGGCTTCAAGCATGTCGCCAGGAATCATGGTAACGCAGCTTGCACAGGGTATTGGAGTCATTGCCGGGGCGTGGGCGATCAAGTCTATCATGGATGCAGAGAACGAGAAGCCTATGGCTGGGGGATACTCTCGGTGCCCTACATGTAACGGGTCTCGAAGGGTGCCTTGCCTGTGCAACCGCTGGTCTGACAAGGATGTAGGTTGCAGCACTTGCAGTGGAAGTGGGCAGATGAGATGCAACAGCTGCGGAGGTAGTGGGACGGGCAGACCTCTCCCGGTGCAAATTCAGGCTACCAATATTCCTGGAGGATCCAGGCGGTCCTCATAAGTCCCCGCACTTGGGTTTCTCTGTCAATTTAGCTGTTTCATGTCTCTCGCCTGGATTGTGGAATTCACCGGCTGCATCTCCTAGACGCATGCTGATGTTGTCTTTTGTTTGAAGAGGCGATTTCGAACATAACCTTGCGTACTTCAGCATATTCTGGGTTTCGGGATATGAGAAAGCCGTGTTTAGGTCTACGAGGCGAAAAGCCATCTCACCGGATTGGGCCGATGGTAGTAACTTGTTTTAATCGACGTGGAGCTGGAGTTCAAAATCGGCATTTGTCGATTTTGTCGATTTAGTCTCCTTGCGACCAGGGTCCGGGTCATACCTTTTTCGGAGCCGGTCCCAAACGGCTGCATAGTGGCTCTTTTGTGTATATGTAACATGGGTAGGAGTAATCACACGTCCATTATCGTGAAGTGAAACATTTTTGCCCTCTTCACAGTGAGCAATTTCTACCACTATTTGTTAGCACGTTATCTGCGTGCTTTAGGTGCAGTTGAATTCTGTTGTAAAGTATGGTCTGTTGTAGAGGAGAGATTGTCCGAATTGGAAGCTGACGAGCATCATTAAAAGTGCAAGCAAAGCGTGCCGGATCCCTCATCATTGTACCGCGTGAATGGTCGTAATTTTCTTTCTGGTTGTTTTTGTAATGAATGTTTGGATGCTGTACAGAGTCTCTTTATAAACACTAGCCATGTTAATGACGGTTTAGCAGCAACATGAACTCGGCAGCAGAAGATAAGGTACAAAGACACAAGAAATGGACGTAAGATGTTGATTTTGTGTCAGCTGATCTGCGAGTTGACAGATTGGAACTTCTGATATGCGAAGTGCAGAGTTGATAGTCGCTAGCGACACAGAGCAGTTTGGTTGGTCACAGCTTGCAGTTTTGAGTGAACAGTTACAGGCGAGTGGTATTTCTTAAGCAGAATATGTCAAATCTGAAATTGTGCCCCGAATCATGTCGATGATACTTGATAAATGGTGTATGACTAGCTGGGTTCAATCTGTGACAGAGCAATGTATTTTTTTCTTGGGAAGTCAGTTGACAGAATGTGTCTGCAGGCTGCCGATTGAACTCTGCTGACCTAGATGGACTTGAGTGTAGACAACTCAGTTTGTGTGTAAATATCTGAATACTCTACTGTCTATGCGAAGAATGTCAAGCTTCCTAAGAAAGAAATTGGTTCTCGCAAGCCAACAGACGAGAAAGGAAATGACATATTCTCATGTTATGTGACGTGAGGAAAGTTGGAAGAGAAGAGAACAGTGCTGGTCGAACTCTATAATCGATTGAGACTTTTACAGATGAATAGATGTTAAAACTGCCAAATTCCACCTCTGTCCACCGCACGAACAGTGAGGTATGGTGAACTGTACTTAAGTTTTGTACATATTGACAGACTTCGAGAAGAAAATTTTGCGTCTAGCTACGATGTTACGATCCTGAAAGCAAAATCGACTAGATGCACTTTGTAATGATTGCGCACTGATGAAGTAAGCAGTGTATCCTCAACCATATATTTTACTAAAGTACTTCTCTGAGCATGATATGAATCCTCACAATCCTGTCAGAAATAGAAGGTTCTAGTGAAGAACTGACTTTATCGGAGGGCCAAAAGGTGTATGCTGCACTTCTGATCAGATGTAAATTACTAAACATCCCATGGACAAGGAAGGGAATAAAGTGATAGAGCTACCCGAATGTTTCAAGGCCACAGAAAAGAAGGCTACAATATATCTGAAGTTAAAATCTAGTGTTTCTTATTGCATCCCCAGACAATATGCGGATAAATCGAATTATATTGGAAAACTAATTTTGAGGTGAAAGCTTGTTATTTATATCTTGTTGATTTGCAATTTTTTTGGCTTCATGTCTGTCTATGCTTGTGATAATGAATCTTTAGTTTGGCGGAGAAGTTAAATTAGCTTTGGTTCTCATTAGTAAAATATGATTTGCGGACCTTTGGTGTACGTGGTTATGTAGTTTCATATTCACCTTGCGTTAACACTTCACGGTGCCTCCAGTTAGACAACAAACTCGTTCTGGTTGGGAACTAGGTCTGGATAAATTATCTCGATGATACATTATTGTCACAATAGACATTACTATAGGTTTTGAAAGAAATCATCAGAATTATCGATGGGTACTTGCGGAGCGATGAGTAGTCTGCTTATGGAAACTGACATTCACGATCTTGATGTAGAGTAATTCACCTGCGCTTGGTGGCTTCCATTGAGTGGATATAGATTCTTATAGACGTGACATAAATCTATGAAGCCACCGAGTTTCACAGACAATTTTACGCTATGGTGTGTAACATTCAGGTCGATGACTGAATCCAACTCATGGTGGAATTAGGGACATGTCTGCAATTGTGTCAAGTCAAGAAATCTAGTTCAGCATTTGGAGAAAAGTAGCCTTGGCCCAAGATCTTTATACATCTACATATGATGTGAAAAGGTGAGGCGAGGAGAAATTGCATATTAGACACATGAATCAACTAGCCTTCAGTATTTTCATTTGAATTTTAAATGTCAAAGATGGCAATCTATTTATATCACCTCACTCGTTCTTAATACATGTATTTTTTGCAATAGTTGGCTGTGAATACCAACTTTTGACCAAAATTAGTTTCCAATGACTCCACTTGGATGTATATTTCCAGGAAATACATCTGAACGTTAAATTTTCTCTCCAGCAAACCGTTGAAAGAGTTTGCTACCGGACTCAATGCATGTCGTAAATCAGAAGCTGCAATCGTCGATCCTGCTTTTCCAATCATGCCGCTTGAGTATCCAACACCAAGATATCTACCACAACTTCGTTAGACTGAAATAACAGACTACATAATATCTGGAACAGCTAACGGCATCTTGGTTGCATCCACCTCTTTCGGAAAGCCGCCCGGTCTGTCAAAATTTTACAAAGCGTATTTCATTCTTCGAGTCGTTCTCCCAGATTTCATCAGTTTGACCCGGCAGACTCACTTCAGAATTAGCCAACCTCAACTCAACTCCGCAGTCTGTAAGTATCAATGACCAAGTTAAAACAGACGATATAGCCTATTTAATCAATCTCCCTTCACTCCTATTTGCTTGTCTTTTAATGCTACCCAAACAGGAAAATGTTGTACACAATTGATCACTATGTTCCAGCAGGTAACAATCTTCATCTCACGGTATTCTACACTACGCCACATAAACTCTCCGATCCTTGCCCGGCAACAGCACGTAAGGAAGAATCAAAGAGTGGATTGCGCTCGAACAGGAGAGCATTCATTCTTTTGCAGTGATAGATCGAGGTTACGTAGCTGTTATCGGAGGAGGATCTCCGAAAAGCTCTAGAGCACCCCAAGCAAAGTTAGATCGGGCAACCGGCAGCTGGTTTACGGCTTTCGATCATGAGGTGGACGTTCGTTAACACCATGGACTTCCTGAATCGGATCTTCATCGTCGATCGCAGCTCTCAGCTTTCTAGTCATCGTTTCTTATTCGATCCATGAGTAGTTAGACTCTCCAATCTCATTAAACGAGAGACATACAATATGACGTCTCTGTTGTATCTGTGGAGGCTCATGATATGAAGTTTAGATCAAAGCGTTCCGGAGAGATAAGTACTTAGAACACGGTCCATCCTTTTTGTTCCGCGCAAAACTAGATGTGCCTCCGTGAACCAGGAAAGCAGACGTTTCTGATGTGGCCCGGAGCCTGTTCACCTTATCACTGAACTAAGTCTAAGTTTTCATCAGTCATCTTGGGACTTGTGTCTTCGGAATTTCTTCAACTCCTTTTACGAAGATATCAGATGTTTAATACCAGATTTTCATTAACTTCCTGACTGCTATGTGATACATCAGAACGATCATAGGATATAAAAGAAAGGAATTCAGTCCACATGGAAGATCCGCACACAGCCAGACCTTTGGTTTGTAGAATCTGACGTCAAAGATGCAGGTATGGTCGATCTGGTTGTATCGAACAGTGTTATGCACGAGTAGAAGACAGTACCAAAGTGCAGGGTGCTGATACATTAGACAAACATCTATCGGCAGGGTTGGTCTTCCCGTCCAGCTAATTGTCAGACTCATCAATAATTTGATGAAATCTCCGTGGGTCACTTGGTATGGTCGCTGTGCTAACAAGTCGTTCTGTGCGATGCAGGTTCTTCTTCCAAGTAAGCTTTGGGTGAGATTCGTAAGAACAATGTTCGCAGATGCTAAAATTGACAAGCAGAGTCTGATCGGAACGAAGAATTGTGCCCTTGCGTTGAGAGAATCACCTGGTCGAACCAATGTCCTCTCCTTTACAGATGGACCATATTATCTTTCTTTTACGAGAGGTACATGTGTGAATTATGCACAAGCAGTGCGAATATACATCAATTTGATGAATAACTGTGAGGTAGTTTAGTATACCTCTCAACTAGATCGGCATTGACTTTGTCGTTGATGGGCTCTAATGTTGAAAGTCTGAAATGCTGAGATTCTTCAGGTGGTCTATGTATTGGGTTCCTGTACACTAATTCCAAAAGGCAATCTCTGAAGTAAATGCTCACTCAGAGCACCGAAATGGAGCCGACGTTGTAGTCGACATGGAATTTCAGAAACCCTCAAGTTCCATCAATTAATTGATGGAACGTGGCAAGGAACTAAGAGCAGGACATTCCCTCTCGTCACTTCGGAACCTCAAGGGGCTTATGCTAATGTCCTCGGCAAGGAATGTAGAGCGAAATGGCAATGTCCATCAACCAGAAAATCCCTGAATATTCATTCGCGAAGTTCTCGTTAGCCATCGCAATCGTAGGAAACCCCGCCATCATATTCATCTTCGTCATCGTTTTCTTCTCCTTCTTCTCCTTCGTCTTCATCTTCTTCTTCCTGTCCCGGACCAACAACGTCGAGAAAATTGCGCTCCGCACCAGACTTCGAAATCACATTTCTTAGTTCCTCCTTGGCACGCTGGATGGCAAAGATTGGGTCGTCCCCAAAGTCCAGAGCGTCCTTCGAATGCAGGTAGACGTTGGCCTTCTTGACCACCGTCTGGCCTCCAGTTCTGGGTCTTCTCGAATGTCTCTGATGCAAGTGATCGATGTACTTGTCCAGGTGCGTCGGATCCTTCAACTTCTTCAGAACTTCCGGGCTGCAGAGCTTTGCCGGAGACCCAACCAAGATCGCACCTTTCCCGCATGCCAAGGCGTTGATGTTTCGATTCTCTTTGTCGCTAGGAAGTCCTCCGGTCACTGAATTCTCGAATTTCGGAATGCTCGATTTCGTCTCAGAAACAACAGGAGCAGGCTTGCAGGTCGGAACACCCGTGACCTTCAAGATGGCCGCTTCCATTTCCACTTCCGCGATATTCAGAACACTCTTTACGACGTCGGGACGCTCCAGCGCGACGAAGGCATCGGCTTCGTATTCTTCATCATCCACCTGCTGCTTCCTGAGAATGTTTCGAATCGTTCTGTGCGCCTCCAGGAGCCTTTGCTTGCCTCTCGCAGTCTTCCCCTTGGGCTTACCGAGGACATCGTCATCGTCGGCTGCGGCTGCGGCAGCGGTGTCCTCCGCAGCGTTCCCAGCTTGACGATTGGACCGCTGAGCTGCGGGTGGGGTTGGATGCCCTGCGTAGAACTTGTTGAAGCATTCTTCAGCTGTTCGCCCCGGCACCTGTCGACACACCCTCGCCTTGGTTAGAATCTATCGTCTCAAGGCCCTTTTTCAGCCTAGAGCACATAAAGCCCGAGAGACAGGAATTTAGTTTCTGGAATTCTGCAGTTTAGAAACCTTACCCGCTTCGATATATGGTACCAGAAGTCCGCTGCGGGCTTCACTGACACATAGGCGTTCTGAAGGGCTATCTCCTGCTCAGGAGTCCAATCCTGTGAGCTCTCAGGGGAATCCTCGAGTCCAGAACCTTGCTGTTCGAGTCCTGCTGCTGCTGCTGGGGTTCGGGATCCGGACTTCCTGGCAGCACGGCCTGGCAGAGGCGGTCTTACCTGCTCAAGAAGTCCATATCTTTTGGCGTGATCCTCGATGTCGCCTTTCAGTCTTCGCACTAGTGCAGATTCTGTAGCTTTGGGAAGGTTTTCCTTGTTGGCAACGCGCGGGAGTTTCGTGGGAGTGGACGCCTTCTTCAGCGACGCGGTACTTCCTTCGTGTTGCTGTTGTTGTTTGGCAAGTCTGCTGCTCGATCTCGTGAGCCGAGTGATACCTTTGCGCAGCTTCTCTTTCATATCTACACCCTGCTCCATGGACGCCAGGCGGAACGAATCCAGCTCCTGGATCAGCTTTTCTGCAGTTATGCTCGACCTACTTCGATTGCTTCGAGTCGACCCATTGCTGTTGCTTCGAATTTCATCTTTCGAGCCCGCTTCAGCAGCAACAGCAACAGCAGCGGCCCCCGCTTCTTCACCCACCAGCTTCTTGGCCTGCTGCTGCTGCTGCTCCCGAAGTCTCGCTTCCGCTACTGCATTCAGAGCTGTGCGCACGAAGCCCGTTGCGTCGTCGGCAACTCTCAACGCGTTGGTGGTGCTCTTACTGCGAGTGACTCTCACATTGTCGTCGGCCGTTCCATTCAAATCCAGCGCGGCAAGTGCCGCCATGGAGACGTTGGTCTCGTCAAATTCCGACTTCCGTCTGGCGGGAGGATCAGTTCGCAGCTCTTGTAGTCCAGACTGCGGCGTCGTTCTTGCCCTCGCGACATTCACCACAACGGTCGCGGACTTTTTGGCCGCGGGTTTTTTCGCCGCTTTCCTCCTCTCGGTCCCTGCTGCTGCTTTCTGCGGCTCCTTCGTCACAACCTTGCGCTGCGCGGTCACATTTCTCCGCAAAACGATCCCAATCCGTCGAGGCGTCCCGCGGCCCATTCCGGAATTTGCATTTTCTTCCTCCGACCCGGAAATCTCCTCCGAAATCTTGGCCAGATGCGGCAAGAATGTGGATCGAGTTCGGACGGGAGATTTTTTCGACGTCGGAGCGCCAAGTGATACTGCTAGTGTGTCTCGGCCCCGCTTCCGATTCCCCAAGCCAATGTGCTTACCGCTCTTGGCCTCGGCAAGCGAGCCTATGTTCCTGTCATCCCTGGAAAGAATGCCGACCGCAGTCTTACTGCGCGTTCGCCTCAATGGACTCGACGGCTCCTTGGCGCGACCATCCGGAAGTTTGCCTTTGCGTTTCTTGCCCGGCGGTGCTGCTTGCTGGTCTGTGCCCATTTTCACAATCTGCGATTTCCCTCTCTGTCCATCTCCTTTGCTCGATCCCGTATGCGTCACGCGTTTGAGGACCGTCTTCTCACTACCAGAGCTTGGATTCCTCCTACCTCTACACACATTGATGATCGCCGCGCTCATCTCCCTCTACTGCTCCTCGCCCCGACACGCCGAAAATCCTGTCATTGTTCGTTCAGCCATACCATCCGGAATCGATTCCACACGCGCAATTTACAATATCCGAAATTCTTCCGTTTCTCCATTACGCAAAAACCTCAACACCGGAAACACGCTAAACCTCCCCTCCCCTGGCTACAAAATCGGCCCCAATTTCACATCAGCCGTGCATGTCCCCAATTGCGTCGACAGAAGACAAGAATCCCGCTGACCGGAAACGAAGGCTCGGGGGCACATGATCGTCCAGACAGAACGCTCGATTGAGGGAGTAGCCAGCGCTCAAACCGAATCCATCGAATGAAAACAAATCCGGCCAGTGCATCGCCGTCTGCTCGCACGAAGGTTTGCAATCGAATGAATTCGGCACCCGCAGGCCTCCACCTCCATCTCCATCTCCACTGCACTCGATGGCGCGCGCTGCTCTCGGCGCTTTCGTCGTCGTCTGTTTTTTCTGGTTCGGTTCTTCGTCTGTCTGTCTGTACAGATCCTCGAGGACTGGTCCAGCCGGTGTTGCCTTCTTTCTTCCCTATTCCCGGTCACGTGACCGTTGGGGGAGGGGAGTGTTGTGTGAGCGCCTACCCTGCAGAAATGGCCTTCACGACGAACGGCATGTGGCGCCATCTATTCTAGTAGTGAATCCATTTAGGCCAATTCCTTATCCACGAAGAAATATTACAAATTGGTAAGCGCGTGAAGAGTCATCCATTTGCAAGCCTATAGTTTAGTGCTACTCGAATGACTTTATTCTATCATTTGATTTGAAAAATTAGAAGGGTTAATTTTTATGGTTTTGATCCCCAATATCGTCATTCGGTTTATCTTCTGAGCAATTACGTTGACGATAAGAGATACATTGTGAATGATGCGAACAATTTTGATCACATGATGACTATTACGTTTTGGATCTAGATGTTTTACTTTCTTCTGTACAGAGATAAGTATATCAACTTGAAGATATTTTCAAAAAAAAGCATTGATTTTTCACATTCATTTATAATTTTTATAAATAATTTCATGCATTAACTCTAATAATCAATTCAATTTCTACATTCTTTTTTCGTGAATAATCACTTGAATTTATAACATCACTATATGGATTTTCAATAAAAAAAAATACATGATGGATTGTTGATGATTTTAATTAACCTCAGGTTAAAAATGTAATTATTTTGGTTACGTATTTTTCATAAAATTGTATATATATACTAGAGAGAGAGAATAAATTGATTACAATAGAACCTCTATAATCTTATCAAGCTGGGACCGGCCCTTTTTGATAAGTTTATAGAGGTGATAAATTTTTAGAGTTTATTAAAATTGATTCATTTAATTTTGTTTGATTGGTCTCAAAACCATCCGGAAGGTTGCAGAAAGGTATGGAAGGTTAGGAAAGTTACGGCAAGGAATGCAGGACCTCGAAAAGACATAGAAGTTGTTTGATACCCAGGTTCCGTATGTATTGGCTTTGGTATTGTAATGGGGTGTGTAGGGCACTGTATCCTGGCGTACTGTATACAGTTGGACTGTGTAGAAGAAAACTTCTCAAAATGTAAATAACTTAATCCAGGAAAATCCCTAACCCACGTCAGATACTTAAGCAGCCAACAAACAAATGTGAACAAAAGCTTAGTCAGACAACCATTACAAGTTTCTTTAGTCGATCATAGTCGTACAAATGTAGCTCGGAAAGCACATCAACCTGAATATAAGTTTATAAAAAATTTGGGGCAGCCAAAACTTGATAAGTTATATGTCGTGCGAATACATATCGCCATACACTCTACATCGCTGACATGCTACTCACATACACATACGCACACACATACACACATATAAGGCACGAGAGAGTACACACTCAAATGTCACAACTCGCCCCCCTAGCTGGCGGTCATGTCCCTCTGACTCCCAAGTAGCCCCATCTACAACTACATGCTATACACCTTCGTGGGTGCGTGTAACACTAGGGTTTAGAGAGAATTTCACTCGAAGATAGAAACGTAAACTCTGAAGATGAGAGATACCAACAATGGTTCTCCTCTCCCTTATATAGCTCTCACCAACAAGTACAAGGTGATAAGATCTAATCCCCACCATCCATACCACTCCTAGTGGATGGATGACGTGGCGGATAACCCTAACAAGCACACGGATCGCTGACGTGGCGCACCCAACTAACACACTAACTAACACACTCAATCCTTACCTACAAGCACACGGATTGCTGACGTGGCACTGTCAACTAACACATCCACTCTGTACCTACCAAGTGCGCGGATCGCTGACGTGGCAGCTATGACTAGTGCACACTAAAGTATCTACATCAATATTCAGAGTAACCTCTACTTTAGTTCTAACTAACTAAAGATGGTTACAAACCTCCCTCCTTTTAAGATGCAACGTCCTCGTTGCACATACGTTCAAACTCCTGAACTATCAAAGGTGCATTTGCTAAATTTTTAGCTGGTTCCCAAGTTGATTCATACGATGGATAGCCTTTCCATTGAATCAAATACTCTACTTTGGGATATTTATGACCTCGAATACGTTTCTTGAGTATCTTTTCTACCTCAAACTCCTCATGATCTGCTATCAAGGTTGGAAGAGGAGGTGGTGCTGGTTGATTGGTGAATTGTTTTGGTCGTGGTACATGTTTTCGCAATCGTGACACATGAAATACTGGATGTATTTTCATATGTGACGGAAGTTCCAACTTGTATGACACTTCACCAACACGCTTCAAAACCAAAAATGGACCAATGTACCTAGGGTTTAACTTTGGTGTTCCTACAAGAGACAAATTCGTTGTAGATAACCAAACATGATCTCCAACCTCAAAATTCACTTCTCTACGATGAGCATCGGCATGCTGCTTTTGCCGATTTTGAGCTATCACCAACTTCTCCTTGGCCTGATGTAGTCCTCGGTGAATATGCTCCATGAATTCGTTGACTGCTGCAACTTTGGTCGAAAACTCCTCTCCTTTCGGAAGTCTCATCAAACTTGAAGGAGTTATCGGATGAGCTCCATACATAAGAAAAAATGGAGACACTTTTGTGGATGCATTAACAGAATTGTTATATGCAAATTCCACAAGTGGCAAAAGGTTGTCCCACTCTTCTTGCTCTTCTAATGTGAATGCTCGTAGCATATCCTCTATGGTTCTATTTGCCCTCTCAGTTTGTCCATCAGTTTGAGGGTGATAGGCCGTTGACATTGCTAGTTTTGTTTTGAAAAAACTAAACAAAGTTTTCCAAAATAAACTAGTGAAGTGAGTACCTCTATCCGTGATTAACACTTTGCTTAAGCCATGATTCACAAAAACTGCGTCTAGATACAATTGAGCTAGTTGTGGAGCTGTTACTGTTTTTGTGGTTGGCCTGATGTGAATCATCTTGCTCAATTTGTCCACAAAAACCACCACTGAATCATGTCCTAACGAAGTCCTTGGTAACTCACATACAAGATCCATGGTGACATGTTCCCACCGCTGTTCGGGAATAGGAAGAGGTTGTAATAAACCCGCTGGTTTTTGATTACTTGCCTTGTTTTGTTGACAAGCAACACAACTTCGAACGTAAGACTCCACATCCTCACGTATTTTGGGCCAAAAGTACACTCGTTGTATACTCTCCACGGTTTTCTCCACTCCCACATGACCTGCAATGGCTGTATCATGACTTTCTGCCAAAATCATTGTGCGCAAATCGTGATCTTGTGGAATCCATATACGCTGATTGTAAAACGCCAAACCTCGAGATTTCTCTGCCTTTCCAGTTTGTAGTGCTCGAGTGATCTCTTCATCCTCCTTTGTGGCTTGTGACATCTTGCTCCACCAATCCGCCTGAATTTTCACTTCTGCAACATGATTCAAACAAGGCATGCGTGTGAGAGCATCTGCAAGTTGCTTCTTTCCCTCCACGTACACAATCTTCATGTTGAAGCGTTGACGCCACTCTGCCCATCGAATTTGTCGTTTGGACAGATCCTTCTGAGTTTCCAAATAAACCAAGGGTTTATGATCAGTCTCCACCACAAACTCCTTATCACCCAGATAATGCTTCCAATGTTTGGTTGCCAACACGATAGCTAACTCCTCCCGTTCTGTCGTGTGATAATTTTGTTCCGCCGCCACCAACTTTCGAGAATAGAAAGCAACTGGATGCCATCCATCCTCCCATTCTTGTTGAAGTATGCCACCTACTGTTGTACCTGATGCGTCAGTGGCCAACTTGATAGAACGGTTAGGATCATACCACTTGAGAATAGGTGCGTGTAACAAAGCATCTTTCAATGCTTGAAAAGCTAACTCTTGAGCTGTTCCCCATCTCCACTTCTGACCTTTCCCTAACATGGAAGTCAAGGCCTGAGCTAGTCGAGCAAAACCTTTCACAAATCTACGATAGAATCCAGTGAGCCCTAGAAAACTCTTCAATTGAGTTTGATCCTCAGGTGCTATCCATTTCTGAATGGCCTCTATCTTCTCACTCATCACTTGGATTCCTGTAGCTGTAACTCTATGACCCAAGTAATCTACTTCTGACTTGCCAAATTCACATTTTGAAGCTTTGGCATACAATTGATTGTCTCTTAAAACTTGAAGTACCTCTCGTAAATGACTTCTATGATCACTCAAAGTTTTGCTATACACCAATATATCATCTAGAAAAACAATGACAGATTTATCTAGATAAGGGCGAAAGATATCGTTCATCAATCCCATGAATGTAGCTGGTGCATTAGTGAGACCAAAAGGCATCACCAGATACTCAAAGTGTCCATACCTAGTACGAAAAGCTGTCTTGTGAACATCTTCATCTGCAATTCGAATTTGATTGTAGCCGCTTCTCAAATCTAGCTTGGTGAAGTACTTCGCTCCTTGAAGTTGATCAAACAAATCATCCATACGAGGTAATGGATATTTGTTTTTCACCGTTTGCTGATTCAACCCGCGATAATCGATACATAGTCTCATGGATCCATCCTTCTTCTTCACAAAGAGTACTGGAGCTCCATAAGGTGAAACACTTGGCTGAATGAATCCCTTGCTCAACATCTCCTCCACTTGAGCTTTGCATTCTTCCAATTCGTTTGGAGCCAAACGATATGGAGCTTTGCAAGTTGGTGTACTTCCAGGTATCACCTCAATCTTGTGATCAACTCGCCTCTTTGGTGGTAATCCTGCAGGTAGATCATCTGGAAAAACATCTTTATACTCCATAAAAATGTCGTTCAAGGACTCCGGGATGTAAGGTTTGTCCGTGGACCCAATATCTCTTATAAGTCCAAGGAAACATACATCATCTCTAGAAATGGATGCTGTACCCATCACAAAGAGGGGTAAATTCCTATTCTGAGATCTAATTCTATCTCCATAGATCTTCCATCCGCTACTTGTAATCACTTTTCTTCTCCAATCTACCTTCGGATTATATTGTTCCATCCATGGCATTCCAAGGATGACATCATACCGAGCTAAACGAATTACTCTCCATTCAATGCTCTCCTTGTATCTACCTATGGATAATTCTACACTCCGTGGTAGTGTTTCTATCACTTCAGTTTGCCCGTTTGGCAATTCAACTTCTTCACTCACGTCCTTCATCAACATCAAACCTAACTTCATAGCAACACTCCTTGATAGAAAATTCTCAGTTGCTCCAGGATCAATTAAAACTCTCACCTTGTGTCCTTCCATGAAACCATCAGTGACAATGAGTTGAGCTTGCTTCTTACTCCTTCCATGAGCTCCCAACCATTGCTTTCTTCCAACCTCGCCTTTTCTTCGCTTTGTAGAACCAGTAAGGCCGCGAGGCAAGATTACTGGTGATCTTCGTTTCCCGAAACTGCTTCCTCCACCTCTTCATACTCTATCCCCTCCATATTGTTGAACGGTCGTCGCTGCATGGGCCGTCCTCCTTGTTGTGTCGGCCGAACTCGACAAAACTTGGCTATGTGACCCATTCGTCCACATGCATAGCATTGGCGATTGTCACGAACTCCAGCTCCTCCTCGAACCATTCCATTATTTGCATAACCTTCTTGCAAATTTGGAACTCCTGGTCGCCTAATCTCACCTCCAAATCTTGGTGGTGGTCCTCTTGTTGGTGCAAAACCTTCTCTACGTCGAAGGTTTCCCAACTTCATCGGTGTTGGACCAGATGGATCTCTAAAATTGCTCACTGGCTCACCGTGTGTGACACCAAAAGCACCTGAAATTCGTTGAGCAATTGCGATTGCTTCATTCACAGTAGATGGATTGCTTACCATCACCTCCTTTCGAATTCGATCTTTCAAGCCTCGTTTGAACACGTCCAAGGCTTCAGCTCCACTCATATCCATGATAGATACTTGAAGATCACGAAATTCTTCAATGTACTCATGAATACCTCCTTTCTGCTTCAGATCCCACAACTTCATTCTTGCAGTTTGAAGAGAATCCACCGCTTGAAAATTTTGCAGAAGTCCTTCCTGCATTCCACTCCACGAAATGGTAGCACCTCGTTCTGAAAGCATTCTCTCCCATGTTGTGTACCATGTGAGAGCCTTATCCGTAAGATAAGATCTCATGAACATTCCTGCAATATAATCAGAAACATGAAAATGGGATAAATGAATATTCATCCTCATAATCCATCCCTCTAACACTCCCATTGCTCTACTCCCTTTGTAAGCTTCCACCTTACAGGATTTTCCCATTCGAAGCAAAAGATTTGCTTGATCTTCAATCTCTTGAAGACGTCTCCTATTTGCCTCTGCTGCATCAATAGGAGTTGGTTCTGGCTGAACTTGGGAAGCTTGAACTTGAGGTTCAACTTCCATCTCTCCAACTCTCTCTCTATCTACTTTCTCACTCTCTAATGCAAAGATTTTATCTTCCATGGCTTGCTGCTTGGTATGCCCATCTACTATCGCTTTTCTCAACTCCTTCATCTCCGCCATGATTGCATTGAGAACCTCACCCATATCAATTGATGTTCCCATGCTTTTTCACACTCCCTCTAATACAAAGTGAGTATAATCATTATGTGACCTCTCAACAAAGGAGTCACAAAAGGTGCAGGTGACTCTATCACAGCTCTATAGTACTCCTCTCCATAATTCCTCACAAGAAAATCTCTCCATATCCTCTTCTGTCTATATACTGTTCTAATCTCTACATAAGTGCTGAATCGAACCAGGACAGGTGGTTCGCGGTTCAAATCCATGAAACAATTAGTATAGAATGTATATAGTACAATCCCAAGTCTCTCCATAAGTAACTATTGGAAGAATCAGTGGCACTCTTGACTCCATCACTCTAGTCATAAAATCTGCACCCCAACAAGCCACAAGGTACATCCGAAAATGATGTTTCTCCATGCAACGAAGGTGAATATCGAATAGGTTAGGAATTGGCCAGTGCGGTACTGGATTCCTGTCAATCCCGTCCATATCTGCAAAAACACAATGTCCCCCTTCCACCTCTCTCTACATGCAGATGAATGACCTCTGCCAACCTCTATACACTCTCAAGACTACACTCCATCATCACTCACTTGCTATTCCATGAGGGGTAATCCACACTCAAGGAAAGAGCAAGGTCGCTCTGATACCATTGTAACACTAGGGTTTAGAGAGAATTTCACTCGAAGATAGAAACGTAAACTCTGAAGATGAGAGATACCAACAATGGTTCTCCTCTCCCTTATATAGCTCTCACCAACAAGTACAAGGTGATAAGATCTAATCCCCACCATCCATACCACTCCTAGTGGATGGATGACGTGGCGGATAACCCTAACAAGCACACGGATCGCTGACGTGGCGCACCCAACTAACACACTAACTAACACACTCAATCCTTACCTACAAGCACACGGATTGCTGACGTGGCACTGTCAACTAACACATCCACTCTGTACCTACCAAGTGCGCGGATCGCTGACGTGGCAGCTATGACTAGTGCACACTAAAGTATCTACATCAATATTCAGAGTAACCTCTACTTTAGTTCTAACTAACTAAAGATGGTTACAGTGCGCGAACCAGTAGGCCGGGTGCTATGTCGCCCCATCGTTAGTCGCCTATCTGCAATTCATAACATGTGAAGATCAAGTCATCTACCCCTATGAAGTACATCGAGGACAAACCCATCGTCCAGCCGGAATAACATCGATAGGCGGAGTTAGGCACGACATGTGCCATCCCCTAGAGCACCTATCACACACCAACATACGGGCCGCCTGACCAGCCGACCCACACAACATGCACCTCAAGCTAGCACGTACTATCGCTAAGCTTGGTACCATAGTGCCATCTACGTTTGGGAGGTGGCATGGCGCACAATTGCGCACATGATCCTTCCAAACAACGCCGTCACGACCCTCCAACAGGAGAACTCCAAAAGGTAACACCTCCCGCACCCGCAAGATGATGCGTCCCGCCGTCACATCCAATGTCGTCGATGCAGTCTGCTGTAGATAGACGTAGTCTCCCACATGGAATCTACGAATTGATGGTCGATAACCTCCTCCCCGAATGGTTGCATACCGCAACGTATCTCTATGTTGAGCAATCGCAAGATTCTCAAACGCTGCAGGCATAACTCTTCGAAAGAGCTCTGCACGTTGAGAACATACTCTCACCCACATATTCGGGTCATCAAGGTTCACCACCTCGCTAGACTCACGACGAATCGATGTTGGCAAGTCTGGATCTCGGCCGTACAATAGAAAATATGGTGAGAAGGAAGCCAAGGATGCCTGCCGACTGAACCGATATCCCATGGCCAACCACGGTAACTGGATATCCCAGTCCCCAAGATGACCTTTCTGCAGGCCATACTTGCGCAACGCCCTCTTCACCGTCTGTACAACACGTTCAGCTAAACCATCCGCCTCTGGATGATCTCGCGACGTGGTCCGATGATCAATCAGTGCCTTGTCGCACAAGACCTGAAACTTCGTTCCCTGATCGGTTAACACCTCAGCTGGTGCACCATAGTGACTAAGCACTCTGTCAAGAAAAGCATACGCTACTCCCTCACTTGCCCTGTCAGGTAATGCCACCAACTCAATCCACTTGGAGAAATGCTCCACCATCACCAACACATACCGATGATGTCGTACAGTCAAAGGTAGTGGTCCAGCAAAGTGTAAACTCCAACGGTAACCCAACCCCATGATGGGTAATGGATGTAACACTGGTGTCGGGGCATTGAATGATGCCCTCACTCGATCACAAACCATGCAACGTGATACCAACTGTTGTACCTGAGTATGCATACCACGCCACCAATACTGACCAAGGAGTAAGCTGTATGTACGCTTCACTCCAAAATGTCCCAACTCCTCATGAGCATGCCTCACAATGCGTGCTCTCTGGGCTGGATGTAGTACTACTCGTACCCTACCGTCCTCCCATACTCGAAGAACATGTGATCCCTCCAATCGGTACCTCTTGGCCCGTTGGAGAACACGATCTCGCTCCTTGGCACCCACTGTGCCTGGCACCATGCTGGTCCGTAGGAACTCCAACACCAATGCATCATCGTGTACATCACGCTGATCCACACCACCATCCTCAACCTCAGGATTTGGAGATCGACCATCTACTCTCTGACTAGAGTAAGATGTCAGATGATCCTCTCTGCTGGAGTTCCCACGTAACCAACACATGAAGGCAGATGCATGCCAACCAGGCACCATCTCCTCGTCAACCTCACCATGCCATCTAGCTCCAGTGTCATCCTCCTGGCTAGTGCAGGGGTTTCGACTCAAACCATCGGCATCTAGGTTCGCAACTCTAGGTCTATGCACCACCTGAAAGTCGTACTCCTGTAAGATGAGAGCCCACCGTGCAAGCTTCCCTGTAAGCTTGTCGGACTCCATCAACCACTTGAGCGGTTGATGATCAGTAACAAGGGTGAACTACGTACCAAACAAGTAACACCTGAAGTGCGCCACAGCCCACACCGCTGCCAAGCACTCTCCCTCGTACGAACTATATCGCGACTCCGCTGCATTGTTCGAACGACTAGCGTACGCAACCACAAACTCCTTGCCCTCATCATCACGCTGCGTCAACACCGCTCCAAGTCCCAACATACTCCAATCAGTGTGCAATTGGTATGGACGACCTCTGATAGGTCTCCTCAAGATGGGAGCGGCCACCAACCTGGCCTTGAGCTCAACAAAAGCCCTCTCCTGCTCATCTCCCCATTGCCACTCCTGATCTGACTTCAGCAACTGGTTCAAAGGCTTGGCTATAGCACTGAACCCCTTCACATACCTCCTGTAGTAGTTCGCTAAACCCATAAATGCACGAACTCTACTCACATCCGTGGGACGAGGGATGCGTGCAATAGCCTCCACCTTTGCTTGCTGAACTCCTAAACCACCTGGGTATATCACATGACCCAAGTACTCAACCTTCTCCTGGAAGAACTTACACTTCCCAGGATGTAACCTCAAACCATGAGCCCTCAATCGCTCAAACACAATCTGCAAGTGTATCTGGTGTTGCTCCACAGTGTCACTAAACATCAAGATATCATCAATGTAACATCTGACAAAATCCAGCCCCGCCAGGATTCTGTCCATAACCCTGTGAAACTCGGTAGGTGCATTCTTCAACCCAAAGGGTAAGAATTGCCACTGATACAAACAATCCTTGCCGTGGGAGTTGACGCCCCAAAACGTTGTCTTGATTTTGTCCTCCTCCCGAATTGGCAACTGATGGTATCCTGCTCGAAGATCCAAAGTACTAAAAATCCTCGCATGTCCCACCACATCGAAGATCTCCTCAGGTGTAGGCATGGCATACTTATCGGACTTCGTCTGCCGATTGATAGGACGGTAGTCTCCACACATGCGCCTATCCGTGTAGTTGCCATGTACATCCTTCTTCACCGGCATGACAGTGGCTGACGCATACTCACCATGCGATAACTCCACTAGTCCAGCCTCCAGTAGGTCCAACGTCCTACTCCGAATCAAATCTCTCTCCATCTCACTGTATCGATAAGGACGACGGAAGATTGGCGTATCACTAGCCAATTCTATCCGTATACCGGGTCCAATCAACGCACCCAACTCCTTCATACTGAAAGCAAAACAACTCCTATAGTCTCGTAGGAATTGTGTCAATCGTCGCCTCTCTCCTCCTGTGATCTGGGAACCAATCAATGGCTCCCATTCCTCCTCCATAGGCACACTAGAGGGAGGCGACACTGTCAATGGTTGCTACGCTACACACTGCAAAGAAGGGTTCTCTGTACCCTCCTTCGTAGCCACCTCCACGTGAGAATCCTCTCCAACTGCATGGGCTGCAACTCTGGCAAGTCCTTTCGTCACGTCCCATAAACTCCAAGGATAACGAATATCTCGCCTGTCGCCCCCAGCCATTGCTACTACCGTCCCGGTAGGTAATGAGCTAATAAGTGGTGTTACAACCACCAAATCTGCGCGCAAACGGCGTTGCTCGGCCAAACCCAAGCTCACAATCCACGTCAAGCAGTTCAGGTCCATAGCCTGATCCAAAACCTGACGACACGACGCCTCTGAAACTGAAGAAGCCGCGGTCACACCAGTAAGAAACCCCATCGCACGCTCTCTCTCATCAGCGTTGGGCTCCACCAACTGATGTAGGGTACTGTCCCATAGTAGTCCAGGTCCCCCATCACGATATGCATGGGATGCCGGATAATTGACAAATGTAGGTAAAGCCATCCGAGGCTGACCTACGCGGTTCATCAATGCCATAGGTGACCTGTTAGCAACTCTCACTACTTGAGAGTGCCGGGAAACATCCAAGATACTGTCAACGGTGAGTGTAGTATCACGCTTCATCGAATCATAGGCATGACGCAATATCTCACGTGGCAAAAGGTTGTTCCACCACAAACGTGCACGATGCGCTCGTGATCCAACCCTCGCAGCATCCAACAGTACTGCTGATCCAATCCATGCTCGGACTTGATGGACACTCGCCATCAACTGGGCCCGAGTGTCACCCAACAATGGTACGTTCTCCAGAATGTATGCTGGAGAACATGTCTGCTGCACTTGGAGATGACGTAACACTCGCATCATCTCCCAAAACATCTGAGATCTGGGATCATGCAACCCTGTCCCATGTCCAGCGCGTGTGTGTCCCTGACATGGCCAGCCCGCAATCACCATATCAATATGGCCAACGCGGTCAAGGTCTGGCGCCCCCAGCAACGAAATGTTTGAAGGCAACGCCTTCTGGAATCCTCGGACAGCTGATCGCGGCAACAACGAAGGAAAACGCCGCATCAACTATGCAACATGTCGTGAAGAGACTCGACGTGCAGTCTCGTCCTTCTCCACATACAAGTATCTCCGTACGGGAATACCTGACTGCAACACCGCAGCCAAACCGGTGCTGTACCCACCAAAAAGATCCAGCAAACAAACGCCCTCTGAGGAATACTCCCATGCAATAGGTGTAGTAACCAATGAAGACAATGCGCTAGAACCACCAACTAGCCGATCAGCTGAAGCCCTCTCTGGCTCTGCTGGTAAAGAGGCTTCACTCCAAGCCTTTTTTACCAACCTATCAGCTTCCAACTGCAGTGCCTGGCACGAACTCCACAGTGGAACATCTAAGGGTGAAGTCACCGCCGCTGTGAAACTCACAACCTCCTCCACATCCTCGTAGACTGAGGTATCGTCGGCAGACATGTTCCCCTCCAACAAGTCATCGGGCCAGGTAAGCATTCCGCTAAAACTTGCTACAGATGCCAAGACCGCTTACAAAGATCCAAGAGGTCGATCCCGAGAAATAAATCTCACTGGCAGCTCGCTAAAACGTCCATCTCCGGACTGCCAACCAGGACGATATGCGGCAGTCTCCGTCCAATAGTTCATTCGGAAGCCCATCGGGTATAACACCACTCCACCAACAAGCACATCATATGACTCTGCTGATGTAACCACAGCACGAACTCCAAACTGCGAGCTATCATGAGGGTGATCATGCCTCAACTGCACCGCTATGCTCTCCCTAGTCATAAAGTAAGACCTATTGCTGGCACCACCAAGGGATGTCTGGATCTGGAATGGGCAAGGTTCCAACTCTGACCTCCGAATGCCCAAACTAATGCATGCAGCCTTGCCCAACATCAAGGGTTGTGCACCAGAATCCAACAAAACTCTGGCTGGGACATACACCTGTCCAGTAGAACTCACTAACCGAAATAGACCACTTCGTTGTCCACCATACATACATCAGGGACAATACTCTCGCGATCAATGGCTGGGCGAGCTGGTAAGGACTCCATCCTCGCCGCTGCGGCCTGCCAAGTCGTCTCCTTGAACAATGTAGACGTTGAGGATGGGTCCTCAACTGTATCCTCACTTATCTCGGCACTAGTAGCAGCGACTCTCCCACGCTCACACGACGTGGCTGCCACCCGAAATACTCGAGCCAAATCAATACCAGAGTCTATCAACTCCGTGGCTGAGAACAATGGAGATCGCAAGACTGAAGTGGCCATCCGCATCACTGCACTAGATGGCAAGTCTGCGCCCACAACAGATGATGTAAGAACCTCAGTTCTCACTCTAGTGTCAGTAGGCGGTGCAGGTCTCATAGATGAACTGCTACCCACCTCTGACAACAAAAAGGACTGGGGAAGTCTAGACTGACGTCCACCCTCACCCCTCTCAGGGTCCAACTCCACAGTCGCACCACGTGGCTCTGAAGTGCGAGCACCACCTCTGGTCACTGCAACTGATGCCTCAACCTGTGCTGCACTGGCCAAATAGGAGAAATCCTCTCCCTCGTAAGATGTGGAAGTGCTCGCCCCCAGACCGGCCATAGCAGCAAGCCTCTGCTCCAACTGCTCAATCCGAGCAGCCATAGCGCTCTCTGTGGCAGAAGTAGCACTCGCTGCGGTACGCTCAATGGCCCCGGTACCTCTACCACCTCTGCCACCTCGACCACCTCGGCCTCGCGGAGCATCACCTCCACGACCTCTACCTCCAGATCTCAACTCAGGATGAAGGTCAAAGCAATGCTCTCGAGGGTGACCCGGTCGATGACAATGATCACAGGTCACCTGTGCCGGCTGTGGCCTAGCCTGTGGAGTTTGTCCCTCTCGCTCCTGGGGACAATCCTTCCTCATATGGCTACCTCCGCATGTCCAACATGACGGTCCCTGTGGCTGACCCGAAAATGAAGGCAGTGGTGGCCGCGCACTAGGCTCTCTGTGACCTGAAGGATGTCGTGTATGACCTCCACGACTCTCACTTATGGGGCGAGACTGTGCTAGGCTATGTGGGATACGCGAGGTAGTGGTCGTGTCCCTCGCAAATGTAGACGTCACCACCCTCTCCTCCACCATGTTAAGCTCAATCTTCTTAGAAAGAGCAAACACATGGGCTAATGTGGGTGATGAGTCGCTCATGAGAGTAGCATCACGCACTCTCCTCCGCAACTCTCTGTCAAGGATCCGATACCAGTACTGGACAGCCTGTGCCTCAGTCACACCGTGAGTAACTGAGATGAGCCGTCGCATACGAGTGTATGCCTCACGAAGACTCTCACCAGTCTTCCGCTCAACTCTTGGAGGCTCCTCAACTTCTCCGTTTTCACCCCTTGATAATTCTTCCTCAATCTCTGGAAGAACTCAGGAATGGGGCTAAACGAAGGTACGCCACCAGCATCTCCCCTCGTGCTGCCACCGGCAATGCTAACAGTACCGCTGCTGGTACTAGTACCAGTTGTGCCAACTGCTCCACTGGTACTCTCGCTGATGCTACTACTCGCACCTCCACTGATGCCGATACTCGCAGCTCCACTGGTACCCACACCACCCTGGGTAATGGATGAGTAGTTCGGAGACCAATGCCGTCTCCATGCATCAATCTCTACAGCATACTCTCTCCCAAACTCATGATAATCGTCCATGGGATGCCCCTCCAAATGCTGGAATAATCCCTTCCATGCAAAGAAGGGTGTAAACAACGTGGGGTTACGCAGAAACTGCATATCACACCACGTGTCGAACTCCTGAATAAAATCATCAAGCTCGATGGTGCCCACTGCACCAGAATAACGTCGAGGGCCCTTCGCGGCCCCGTACATCCCGTCCATGTCCCAAATCAATGGGGTGGGGACACTAGACGATATCACCAACAAAGACTCTCTGTCTGCAACACTCTGGTCCTGCTCCGCAACAACTGGCGAAATAGGTGAAGGTAGCCGATACCTCAACCCACTCCGCGTAAATCCCCCGCGGTCCTCAACAGGACCACTAGACTGCTCCGTGATGGCGAGACTTCAACTGGCACCACTGCCAGATCTCCACCCAATAACCCAATCCGCCTCTGATGTCGTGCTGCACTGAGCTACTCTAGCCCTACTAGCTAAGGTGTATGGGCAACCTAACCTGTCACCACAGCAAGAAGACTCTCACGGTCTACTGGTCATCACTCCAGTCTCACCGTGAGAGAAACATAGATAGACCGGCCGGTGATCAAGTCCAGCCCCCTATCGCCACCACACAGGAGTAAAACTACTCCGGAAATCAGCGTCACCCCTACACGGGCGCGCACCAGGAAGCAAGACTGGAGAGGATCCAAACACAAGCAACCAGCTAGCAACGACTCTCCAGTCTAAAGGAAACACAGCACAAAACAAGACAACACACACGGGACATCGCATCGCTTCGCGATCCCGATTTGATCTCCATCGCCCTCCATTTACGTGGGCCTCCAGTGCCTATGATGCCCTCTTCCACCAAATTGCAAACAAAAATTGTTTGAAAACTTCTTTTTTTTCTTTTTTTTTTTCTCCTTCACACAGGGGTCACACTGCCCCTCAACAAACACACTACACACTGAAAGCTTAATATATTGACTACGTCATATATATATTTACAATGCTTTCAAAACATCACGTCACAGGTAGTGAAACCGGGTGCAAACTCCCGATCCCTTCAGGAACTCCTATCTAAACGCTACAAGTATTTGCTATCAATCCTTTGGAAGACTATCAAGAAATTTTTCTAGTACAAGAATTTTTTCTGAAAGACAATCTTGAATATACTGAACATCTCTCAAATGGTCAGCAATATCCTGTGGAAGGTCTAGTAACTCATCCTCATATACCCTATACTCTAGGCCGGATTCCTCTAGAAGTTTCTCTACGGCTAGTGCCTCGTCCCAATCTAACCCGGAATCTTTTTCTTCTGCCACAACAGTGTTTACCGGATTCTCTTCTATTTGAGGCTGCACCGTCACCTCTTGCTCCTGATCACGTTCCTCGCTACTGACGACTTCCACTGTCTGGATTTCTTGTATATCACTGTCATCCGCTTTTTCTCCAAGCGGCATTTTCCCTTTATAGTTAACACTTCACTGTGTACAAGGATATTTGTTTTTACATAGAATCTGTAAACTAAATCTGAAGGGAAAACTGAAAATTGTTTAACTATAAAACTATTAAAAGGTTTTAATAGCTTTAAAGAACTTGGCATAAACAAATTCACTTGAACTAGTGAATTTGAAATTTTCTACAGCAAACTTAGCACTGCTGTATTTTATCACAAATCTGATTGTAATCAAAAGACCTGCATAGGCCAACTTCACCTAGCAGATCTCCAAAAAACAGAGGCTACAGCTATTGGACTATTTCAGTATGGTATTATGCCAACTAAGTCACACATAATCCTCTTTGGCTCAAGTATAGCACACTATGTAATTAAGTTCGTGTGGATATAGGTGGCTGAACATCCAAGTAGATATTCGAAAGCAATGTCACTAAACATTCTTTTACCATGAAATGTTTTAGGAAAGGGAGAGAGTTATGGCAACCAACTTCAAGCTAACCAGGGTAAGTTACCTCCATTTACCCCATTTGGTAATCTCTGTATTCGGTGCCGGTGATCTGATCCCTCTTTCTTGGTGTTCACTCGCTCGGAGGTATCCAATGTTGGCGCCTATGGTACCAATAGCAGATACTGAAACAAAGGTAACAAAAGATTCTGCTCTTTTCCCTTCTTCGAATTATCCTCTAACAGTACCTCCTCTGAGTCTTTAGTCACTAATTTGCTGTTCCCGCAGGTGGACCTCCAACTTCAGTTCTCCTCGTTCAAAATTCTTCACCCGCTGCCAGCGTCCGAGCACCCATCCACTCTTCCCAACGCTGAAGACCGTCGCCCAATTTATGCTCTTCGGAAAATCTCTCCGTGACTCTCAGCTCATCTCGCTGACGAGACCTGCAACCAACATCTGCGCAACCCCGCGCTGCGAGAACCAAAACAGCCACCTCCGGCCCCAATTTCCCGAGAAAATATCATCCGCCTTATCAAACCAAGCCCCACGCAATCCCGACGATTCGAAGTACAAGAATTTTTATTTTTATTTTCAAGACGGGAAAGAATAATTTAAAATCGAGGCCATGAAAAATGACTTCGCTTAATGGAAGGACTCCGCGAGAACAGAGACAGACTACTCGGGCTGCTTTGCTTCCACTCTCCCACTTCTTGTAAATTCAACTCAGAACTCTCGTCTTGCTGTTTGCTGAACTCCACAGAATTCTCCTCTCCATGTCTGCAAGTGAAACTAGACCCATGAGCCTCTTGCGAGTAACACCGGAACATTCATAGTTATTTCGGAGTCCCATAGACCGAAATTTATACCATGAGGCTTCTGTGATCTACTTCAATCACGTCTGTTTGTCTGCACTAGAGCGAACTGCTTCACTGTGCATTGATAAAGGGTACACCGCAAGACCTGACAGGATAAAGGGACACAGACCGAGTAAGCTGTCTGCGCTATAAATGAGTGCGTTCTTCGGGGAGGAAGAGAGCACAAAGGCTTGTTCCCTGGTTCCAAAACCACCAAAACCACCACCTTCGAACGTGCGCGAATGGGCCTCAATCACCCAGAGTTTTCGAAAAACGAACGACATCTACAAAATCTTGGCCCGCTCGAGCATGCCA
The DNA here is from genome assembly GCA_037833965.1 of Marchantia polymorpha subsp. ruderalis. Lineage (NCBI taxonomy): Eukaryota > Viridiplantae > Streptophyta > Marchantiopsida > Marchantiales > Marchantiaceae > Marchantia > Marchantia polymorpha. The sequence continues at coordinate 6,843,098 of AP031357.1, forward strand.
CCTGGGGTCTCGCGCTTCACGTTCTCATTGGATAGACACAACCCCAAGACATCAACCTCATCGCAAGAAGGTATAGTCACCTGATGAAATCAAGCCTATCGGTTTCACTGAGCTGCTGCTGCGATGCTCTGCCTTCCGCTCGCGGACCAGGGAGCAGAACTCAACCCTCTCAGAAAAAGCCCTCTATCTACGTCCCGGACATCCGCGCGCTCCTGAAGGAAGGAAGGAAAGAAGGAAAGAGAGAAAGAAAGAACGAAAGGTCTGATCTAATCCAGCTTCCCCATGCAGAGAAGGCTCCCCCGCAAACCTCGCGACGAAAGCAAAAAGCCCCTCAGCGTGCAACAACCTCAAAGCGTCGCCCACTGGTCGTTCACGAATTTTCCATTCCTCAATGTTTGATGAACAAAACTCGCCGAGTTTCACTCCACGGCTCTGCGGTCACTCCCGAACCTGGAAACCCTCCAAACCATATTCCGCCCGTGCTGAACTACCGGCCCACTCACTCGCTCACTCACTCGATCATCCCCTCCACCAAAAGCATCCGCCGCTGGAACGAGTTGCACTCTATCAATCACTCACTCAGTCGATCGTCTCCTCCACAAGAAGCCTCCCTTGTGATTGATTTTATACTTTCTACCTCGAAAGTATCGAGCAACCCGTGCTTCCGATTCACCACGCACGCCCCGCTTGCCTGCGGGGGGAGATCACAAAGAAGAGAGAACCTCTCTCTCACTCCCTGTAATCTCTCCTTTCGAATTCACAGATCACAGAATTCGAATTCTGTGATTTCGAATTCTGTAATTTTGAATTGATTTCGAACTTTGTGAACTCAAAGTTTGGGAATTCGAATTGAATTTGAATTCTGCGAATTCAAATACTGTGAGTTCGAATTTAAAACGAATTCAATTTCAGATGCATTCAATTCAAATTACAGGGCACAACCGAACATGAAGGGAAGCCAGCCAGCCGTGCAGCGACCTCTTCCCTTCCCGAAGAGGGAATTAGTACGACAGGCAGAAAGAAGGACGAAACTCCCTTCTTGCCCAATGGGTTTGTTTCTCTGTCCTCCTGTTCGGGTAGCCTTGTACCACTCCTCGCCTATCGCTTCTTTCTTGATTTGCCTTTCCTCGATATGCTTGCTCGCTTCCGCGATACTACGTACAACACTACTACCGCCACCCCAATACTGCTGTGACAGATTACTTCGTTTACTCCGCGAACCGAACGAACGTACTGAAATGAAGCTTCAAACTGAATTTTCCCTCTTCCCGTCGAAGATTATCTACCGAAATCCAACAATATTCTTAGTATTCCTGTCACTGACGGCCCCAGACCGTCACCCAAGATCAACGCTCTCAGTCGATCAACCTACTTCAAATCTCCAATCGAGACTACCGGAGTTCACAAGCAAAATTGAAATCACTAATCCCAAGACAAGAGGCTAAATTCTGCAACACCACCAGCAACGATTCTTTTTGCTGTTTTACAGCGAGTTCTTCGAGTGAAATGTACGGGAATTCCCCACTGGAATTCCCGTCGGTCAATTACCCTACTGGCAACAAACCGTCACCGTCACAAACATGAGTCAAGCCCAACCCACTCCACACTCGGAGAATCCAGGTCGACGCAAAGGGGAAAGTCACTCTACGCTCCCAACGCTTCCAGGCTCGACTCGAAGAACTGACGTTCTTCGAGCCGTCCCCGACTGTATACCCCTCGTGACCGGAACCCTAACTTTACGGCTAAATATAGTAAGTGTCTGAACTTCGTGAGCCGACTCGTAACTACATGACATATAAGATTATAAATTTTTGGCCTGGTCCCATGCCGGGACCTCACAATTTGATAAATTTTCGGAGGTTATAAATTTATGGAGTATAAATTTGTAGAGGTTCTACTGTAGTATGATTGAGAAGACTGTGAAGCTATTTAACTGATATAAAGTTAATATGACTTCATGAGTTATTAGAATAACATAAATTTGTACATAATTTATCAATTACATCAATGGGGGTTAGTTGTAAATTTTTTTAGAATATTTAAATTAATTATAAAGACATTTGAAGACAAAACTAAAAGGCTTTTGAGCCAATAAAAAAATTTATCAGATTTTTGAAAAAAAAAATTTGAAAGAAGTGGATCCGTGGAGAAACCATTCAAAACATGAGTGAAATAAAGAAACATACGTTGTTAGAGTTATTAAATATTATGACTGATATTTAAAACAAGTATAAAATTAAATATTATGAAATAAATACATTTAAAATTATTGATAAATAGAAAAAGTAAAAATTGAAAACTATATTAAAGTCTAGTTTGTTTACAAATCCAGATTTGTAAATTAAATTTATATGTTCAAAAAAGTTTCCAGAAAATAAGAGTCTTGCAATCAGGTATTTAATATTCTAAAACTTTTTTTAGTTTCAATTTTGAAAAATAATAATTTTTTGAATTCTAAGATTAAACAGTGTATAAATTTTTAATATAAGATTGTGAAAGTATTATAAAAGTTTTCAAAAACTTCATAGTAACTAAGAGCTAGAAATTTGAAGTTTTCAATAATTTTAGTAAAATGTATATATGCTGTTATAATCTTGCTATTTATTTATTTTATGGTTATAGTTAAAATATCTATACATATAAATTTTAACAAAAAATAAATATATTTTTTTAGTAAAAAGTAAAATGTCTTATTCATTTGTTAAAAATCAATTATTTTTAATCTTTAAAATTTCAAAGTATCTACATGTTGACGATAGAAATTAATTTATAACCAAATTCATTAATTTGTTATTTGTCACAATATAACATGTAACTTCAATAACTAACGAATATTTAAACCATCAACATTTTGCAGTCACGTCTCAAACATTACAATCAATTTTGAATTTAAATCTTCAAAATTACATTAAAATAATATGTACAACAAATTTATATATTCAAAATCAAAATATTTACAAATTTATACATAAGTTTATTTTTATGAAATTTTAAATGTTATCATTTTTTTGATTCATTTTGATGTAACTTTGTAATTTCAAAAATTAATTCAAGATTTAATATTTTTTTCTAAATATTTTTTTGTATTACTTTAAATTTTTCACTCTTTAATATTTTGATGAAAATAATTAGTAGTTTTCTGTTTATATTAATCATTAGTCCTTGTCAATTACATTGCAATTAAAACTTCTTGGTCATACCTGCAATTTATTCTATTGTCATCTTTAAATCAACATAGTATACAATTAAACATGAAAATAAAACATAATAATATTTCGAAACTTGTATTGAGTTTTATTGACCTCATTTAATTCAATAAATTAGTTGAAATCTCAGATTGTGATATTTATGTTGATCTATTTTTGTACATTTCAACATAATAATTATTTTTTAATATAAATGAATGGAAAATGAATATCCTTAAAAGTTAGATTTTATGATTTATTTTGAATTCATTAAAATATTTAGCTTCTTTTTCCTGGTAATACAACTTTATGATTTTTCTTTCAAGAAAGATGATTTCAGTAGTACATCTGAATACTAGAAGTTTATTAATGAAATCAGAATATTTACAATTATGACATTTTTTATAGCATAAATTTTTGAAACAAATTTTTTTTATCACAACACATTTGCATTCAAAATTCAACTTAATTTATTATTTGAAATATTTTATCAAAAAATGAAGTGACATCTGATGAATGTGATTTTTTCATATGTTGAAAAGTCATTGATTTTGTTTTGAATATACTCTATAGCTTTGCAATATAAAAGTAATTATCATGACTTTAATTTTTTTGTTCATTGTGACATGTATGTAATTTGAAATTTTATTATGTTGTTTGAGGTTAAAAAAATCAACACACAAAAAATTCATATTATACATTTTTTATAGTTTCAAATAATCAAGATTATAAAGTTTGATTCAAAAACTGCTGTGTTGTACTCATTCTTTAAATCACTATATTTTCACATATATTAAACATAACTTGGATAAATAGAAATAATATTTTGTCATTATATTTAAAGATGTTATTCACTTTGGATTCCAAATACTCCAATCTTATCAAGATTATTTATTAATTAATTTTCTCATCTATTGATTGAAAAATTTGTTCACAATTAATTCAAATAAGATAGGATTTCTTTTAATAGTGATATGATTGCATATGAATCATTAAATATTGTTTCAATATATGTAAACAAGGTGTTAAATTCAAAAAAAATATTTCAAACAAATATAAAATATTGGTAGACAACACAACAATGATTAAAAATAAAAATCAAGAATTAAAGTTTTCACTACATGCTTTTCTATGTACCTCACTCATTATTGTATTGTGAAGAGCAATTTGAATATAAGAAGTTTAACATGTTAGACTGTAAACTAAAAACGCTGATATCGTAGACTATACATGCATACTTTGATATGTTCATGATCATAAACATGTCAAAAGTACATTACTATGTATTCCAATATTATTTTAATTAATTTAAGCAGCTTAAATTTGAAACAGATGCATTTTTTTCTAAAATATAATACTTAAGAAAATTAAAATGTAAAAATCTGAATACATCATGCATTTAATTACACTTTATCATTAAATTTTTTTTGCTAATGTTGATCATTTATATAATTTATGAGTAAATAAAAAGTATGTGCACGAAGCTCACAAAATTATTAAGATATATCTTCTTTCATAAATTTTATTATTGTAGGAAAAGTAGTAAAAATTTTAATTTTTACACAGAAAAATGATGATATTGTACATAATTGTGTTTTTAGTGAAAAATTTTTATGTATCATGATGATGTCATATACAATTTTCTTGAAATTAAATTCTTTCAGAAAAATATCTAGGGGGGATTTAAATGTTCAATATTGGAAAATTTTTTCTGATAGCCGTGTTGTAAAATTTGATTATATGTAGCTTGTTTGATGTGAATTGCAAATTATATGCAATTTGAATATATCAATGTTGAAAAAATTGGAAAAAATAATTAAGTGTATGATAATGATATGTTTTAGCGAAATATTTCGATATTTCTTAAAGTAATCATATGCAGTACTTAGTAAACTTCGGAATTTTAGATTATTTTGAACATTAAAATATTCAAGTAGAATTCAAAGTGTACATGTTCATTGCATATATGCTCTTGCAGTTATTACATGTTTCAAGAACATGACACTAATTTTTGAACGTTATATTTTTCTAAAAATATCGATATTTCATTATGTGTAGCAGGTATTTGTTAAACATATGACATCTTATTCACCACATTGAAACTTAAAATTTAGTTTTAATTTCAAAACATATCTACAGATTGTTTTCAAAAATAACCGTGTGCAGGATTTGGAATGCATAAACTTGTGTATACAGAAGAAATGACGATTTGAAAATATAATCACAATCTTAGTGAAAATTTAAAGGTTTGGTTTTAAAACTGATGTATATTGTTCAATGGATTGTTCAAAATTTTAATTGTTCTTGAATGTTCATCTTGAAAGTAACGTTATTTCAGAATATCTCATTTAGCCTCATTCCGAGAAAAAAGAAGAAGAATGGCACCGTTATGTTTCTTAAAAATAATATAGAAAAGATCAAATATTAAGATTATGACTCCATGCATTACTGAATATTTGAAATTTTGAAAAATGGCAGATGATGTTTTCAAACAAAGTAGAAATAGTCGTATATAATGAGACATCTGACCTAGGATGTTAAAAATGGAAAATATATCTCCAAAGTAAGAAGGAAATTCTTATTATCTTTCACAAATAAAAGAAGAAGATCTAACAAATGTCAAAGATTGTATTTGAAACAAGATAGAAAGTAAAAATGGTAACAGATCAAGCCCGGGGACCCAAAGGGTTAAAAGGCTGAAAAACACAATACAAGCAATAACCACAAACAAGTGAAAACACCCCAAAAACAAGTGAAAACACCCCAAAGGCCAATCCCTAGCGAAACACTCTCGTTGCATTCCAGTACAATCTCTTTTTACTTCAGGAAAAAAACCATTCTTCGAACGAAAAAACTTGAAGAAATATAATTCACGATGAAGTAATGATGCAAATGCATCGCTGGAAACAAAAGAACCGAAGAAAGGGACACATTCGGTCGAATCGGATTTTCACGGAAGCCGGAGAAAGGATCGGAGGGAGGCATTGGAGGTCGGCGAAGAATGGCACATGGATCCGGTACAGTACGCGACCGTGGGAGCGTCGCAGTTCAGTCGAGGAAACACAGTCAGTGACAATAGTTACAGTGTGGGCAGCGGGCCGAGGCAACGGGTAAGAGCGTGGCGCAGAATGTGTCCTGTGCTTCGCTCGGATGCGCTTTCGTTCGTCGACGACGACGAACGACGAACGACGACGAAGGAGGCAGTGGGTGCGCGGAGGAACAGAGGAATTTCGGGAGCGGTTGCATTCATTTGAAGCCGGAACAGGAATAGTCAGTGCGGGAGAAGCAGGATAAGGGTAGATTTGGGGACTCGCAGCGATTCTGGAGTGGAGAGGGATTTTCGGTCCCTCGGGACGGGAAGAAATCGATCCGACAATAATTTAGGGCTGTTTGTTACAGGGAGTTCGACGTCTGTGGCTCGGGCTTTTTCGAAGGATATTCGACGAGTCTGGTTAGACTAGAAACACGAAGCTGGTGAGGTGGCGAATAAAACATTTTCGAACGCGTCGACCGAGTTCTCGTCGGAGGGAGCGGGGGACGATCAGTTGGTTGCTGGAAGGATCGTGAATTTCTTCGGTTCAGATTCGGGGGGTTTTTTGGGGGGCTTGATTCTGGACGAGGTTCACGAGTTCTGAAAGTACTCGTGAGGAGCGGAAGCGCTGAAATGAGGAAGAGGTCCTGAGGAGGGCCTGCCTGTGGTAGGGACCGGAGGCACTTCCTCCGGGGGGAATTTCCCTCGTTTCGCTTCGTTGCCGTTGTTGCTGAAAAGGTGGCCGATCCGAGGAAGCGATGAGGGCAACAAATGAGGACGAGGAAGATGTTGAAGTTGAGGACGACGACGAAGAAGAGGAAGAGGAGGAGGAAGTTGAGGAAGATGTAGATATTGACGAAGAGATCATAGAAGTGGAAGAAGATTACAATCAGCCCGAGGAGGAGGAAGAGGAGAAGGATCTTTTTGATTCTGATGATGAAGACTATGCGAAGACGAAAGCCGTTAGTGCTTTGAAGCCTCCTCGTAAGCCCTGGACCACTTTCCATCTCCTGTGCTTTGCTGGATTCTTGAGAAGCATGAGCTGTAGGGAGGGCTTGCTGCCTTCCGGCGTACTTGGAGATTAAAAATTGCGATGTCTGGTGTTGAATCCAAGGGTGCACACGACATTTTACCATGAGAAAGCCAACAGCTATGATTTCCTGATTTTCTGTCTGACTTCCGTAAGGTTATCAGACCAGGTTCACGCGAATTCCGGATACTTTGTTAATCCGGAATCCCACTGTGGCTTTGAGTGGGAAAGTGTGAGTTGAAATATGCATGGAGATTAGAAGCTTCCTCGACCATCGACCAAGCAACCACTGGTGCTACCGTAGTTTACAGTCTCCTCACAGTCCGAAGGATATGAAAGCTCCTCACGTGCCGAATGTTGTTCATCTCCAGGACTACCTCCACCCATAAGTTTTCCTAAGAGACAAGACTATCATGAAGCGTCTGGTGGTGGCGGTGGCGGAGGCGGTGGAGGGAGGCATGGAGGTGGAAGACTTGGTGGTGGCAGAGGTGGAAGACACGGTGGTGATAGGGGAGGAGACCGAGATCGGTATGGCGGAGGAGGTTATGGAGGTGGGGGTGGGCCTCGTCACATGAGGCACAATAACTCCGGCGGAGGGGCACCTGGTGGAGGGCGGCGCTTCGTCAACGAAAATCTTGTTGCCGAAATGAAGCTCGGAGCTACAGGTCACAATGATGCTAATTTGCGCAACAAATGCCCCCAAGTTCAAGAGGTATACCGGAAATGCCATTTCGCCAGCTTTGTGTTTTGAAGAAGACAGGACGATAGAAGATGATCGGAGGACAGTGTGCTAATTGTTGTGGAACTAACGATAGCTTCCATCTTCATTTTGTTGCTTGCCTTTTGGTGCTGGATTCAGCCGTCTGAGCTCGCGTGCTATAGCCGGATGCGCGATGGTAGCGTACACATGGACGACCGGGGTCTGGTAAGACTCTTGTGATCCTTCGTATGTTGTTTCTCCTGTTGAGCTCCAAATTACTGAACGCCGGGACTGCGCTTGTTCCAGATTTGGTTCTCGTCCGGGCAGTTGAATCTTTTTTCATTCGTGTCTAACACTTTGTGGCCCGAAAGAATAGCGATAATTGACAGTTCGGTTGTGGTGAGATCACGATATATATTATGTTGAGCTGAGATGCGTTTGAACTCAGTTTACAATTGAATTATTGCTGTCATCGAAACGGATTTGATCGTACAGTAGTGTTTATCTTTCAGAGAAGATTTCGTCAAGATGTCTTGAATGAGTACGGAGCCGACTTGAATGAAGGCTTTGAATCATTTGTTGAGAAGACGGAAGGTAAGGGAGATTGCCCATGGATGGTGGGTTTGCGAAGTTAGATGGATGGTACAATTGACACTTCAAAATTTTCACAACAGATTTTTGTACATATATGGAATTGAAAAAAAGAAACAAAACTTTTATATATGAAAGACTTTTTGCTGATTGGTTGTCTTTATTTTATTTCTCAACGTTTCTGGTAACTTGGTAACTCTATCTTTCTTTTTCCTCAACGTTACCGTCCTCTGTGTCGAGAGGAGGCTGCTCACGTCTACTTGCCACTGTTTTGCTTTCTTCTTACGGAGCACTTTTTGGTATATCGAAACAGATAACGATGGTTCTGGATTTGGGGATCTACTGGCTTGCCTGAGGAAGAACGGACCTCCTCTTGACAACATTCACTTTGTGGCAAGTAGCCGTGCCTCTTGATGGATTTTTTTGTTCTGGCTCTGCCATGTAGCTTGTCTGCGGTCTTTGTGAGCCCCCTCCAGCATGATCCTGACATCATAGTGATTGATTGGGCGGGTCGCGTGGTGTCGCAGACGTTTCGCAACAACCTGAATAAGGTGAGGAGCTGCGCTGCAACCTGAGCCAGTTCTTCAGTCACTGTGGACTTGTTCTCTGCTTGAGCAATGCTCTTTTCGTGGAAGTGATGCAGCAATTGGAGTTTCTGATATTTGTATTTTTTCTAAAAAAAGAATTTCTCTGGATCCTCGTGTCTGGAACAAGTCCTTTTGAAGGAAGCAGTCACAAGTCAACATGCACTTACTTCATTACAGTGTTGAGTATGCGCTTGGTAATGTCTTAGGGATGTACTCGCCCTGTATTTGGAATAGGCTAGTAAGAGCAGAATATTCAGTTTCCTTGATTTTCAACGCAGATTCTCGGGACTGCATACAACAGGTCGGATCCATGGGAGATGGGAGTCCACAAAAGGCGTAATACCGTTTACCTCTTTGTGCGCAAAACCCCAGAGCACAATCAGTCTGAACAACAACGGAAGTGGTGAGTGGAGACCGCATTAGCTTCTATTACTTATCAGCTTATAGACCTTCCAAGCAGCAAACTTCGCATATGTCTTCCATGCTTGGAACACCTATTTAGAGCCCAGATTGTTCGGTTTACCTGCTTGCGTCTTCGCTGGATAGCACTAGAACGAAACTGCAATTGGCTTCTTCTAAGAAGTTCGCTCACAGTAGGTTTTCTCCGCTTCTACAGTAGTTACTGGGGTTACTCCTTCGAGCGCCTGGCTACTGAACAGCGGAGTTCTTCAAAATCCGCGAATGGAGCTAGCAAGAGAGGAGCCAATGAAGAAATTGTGGTAGATGCCAACGTGGAGTATTGTGCAGTTATCCGCACTAAGATTGGTCCCCATCGGTTCGTTATGGGTGCGGAAATGGATTGTTATGATATAGGTCGAGATGGGAAGAAGACTTACATCGAGTTGAAGACTAACCGTGAGGTCTGAAGAAGAGCTTAATTTCATTCAGCCACAATAATTTGCTTATTTTTTCCGCATGTGTCTATGTGAGATCTCGTCTTGGATAAATAGACTTCGAGTTCCCTTTTGTAGCTTAAGTTTATTTTAATCCATTAATCCATTAATCCTTCTCTCTTTTCAGCTCGACGCTCGCACCATCGACAGGTTTGAGCGGGAGAAGCTTCTCAAATTTTGGGTTAGTACTGATTAACATGCGCAACACATGGGAACATCAACGCAGGCCTTGAATTGGAATTTCTATCTTGTGGTTTTTTTGAAAGCTGGGAAGTGTAAGGTTGGAATTTCATTTTCTCCTTGTCTCTGCAGATTCAATCATTCTTGGCAGGAGTGCCACGCATAGTTTGCGGTTTCAGGTACAAGAAATATATACGAACCCTATTACAACTTTCTACAGAAATGTTGAACATTTGCAATCGATTCTAGAGGATAAATGAGTTACAAACTTTTGCATAATTCTCGAGTACTGACTTGGGCTCGCAAATGTTAAATATTGGTCTATAGGGATGACGACGGCAGGATAGTGCGCACTGAAATGATGAGCACAAAAGAGATAACCCAGAGAGTCAAAGTCAAGCATTATTGGGAGGTATAGTCTGCTTTGTGGTCTTTTTTCTTGAGAGTTTCGAACGCAAAAACGAGACCAGATCCTCTGATTAATCAGACGCTTTATGTCTCACTCGAGGTCTTTGTCCTTGGAAGTTGTCGATTCGATCCAAATTACCGTGGCAAGCGGTTGTTTGTTATCCTCGTCCCACCTACCTGACTTGTAAGATTGCCTTGACAGGGTGGTGTTTGCCTGGCATTTGCCGACCAAGTCTTCTGTTGGCTGTATGGCAGCGTGAAAGAAAGTAAGTACATCTTCTATACATATTGTACGCTCCTCTTTTTGTTCAAATTTGGCATAATTAAAGGGCTTGAGATCACCGGTACTTACCCTCTGTTGGCTGGACTCAGATGAAGACTACTTGCTACGGTTTCTACCCAATGCAAACAGATTGGAGCTACTTCGATCAGATTCCTGTCCCGAGGTTATTACCAAGCATTTGGAGGAACTACCGTAGTTTAGAGGCATAACCTGTAGAACTATGGATATCAGCTTTCGGCGTAGAGTTCGTTCCATGGCCTGCTGTGACAGTACTGCTCGGCTCTTGGAAGTGTATGATAGATTAGACGTCGAAATGCAGTTTTTGACTGAGTAGAGTCGGGTCAGTGAAAGACACTGCCCCTTTTGCAAACGGTTACTGGAAATTCATCAGATCAGTGCATATATCATGCATATGAGAGTTTGTATTTTTACCAGCCATTAATAGTATTCAACTACTAGATTGTAGTTGACAGATACCATTAGTCCTATCACCTCATTGGCTTCAGTACTGCGTTCTTTAAGGCTGCGTACACGTAGGTTTTTTGCTAAATAGGGTTGTAGTTGACTCACTCTAGGCTCGTTTGGTCATTTGAGCAATCGATGAAGAGCACCTATACATGCTCTTCCCGTAATTCAAATGCTTGTTGAACAGGCGAATTATATGAAATAAGAGCTGTTCTGCTCTGTGATAGAGGATATATTTGAAGGGCAAGACTGTGCAAGAGCCATTGAAATTCTGTTGCAGCTTCTTTCCACCTCCTGGTCCCGTCAGTGACTGGTGGTTGAGCGCCGTTTTAGAGACTCATCAATTAACTGTCTTCTAATTCCAGCTTCTCGGCCAAGGTCCTGCTTCTTTTGTAGTCTCATGAAGTAAAATCTGCAGGCCTTGAAATAATTAATCTTGTAATTAATGTGGGCATCAAAGGCATGTTTTAGCCCTTTAGGAGCAAAACTCCACTCCTTCCCATCAGTGATATTGAATGGTTGTTAATGACCCAGATGATGGTGACATCTTCACATGCGCAGGTGAATGTACACACTGACACGAAGACCTCGAGTACAAATGCATAAATTCGAACTCTAACCTCCGTGATTAAAAGTTTCTGATGAAACCCTAAATTTCTGCTCACCACTTATGCCACAGGTGACTCTATAATGATCATGTTTCTTTCTATCGTGAAGCATATCTGGCGCTATGTGGTATGATGAATGTCAGTCTCGGTGTTAAACTGTTGTGGCCAGTGTGTCCGACCGGGGGTTGGTGGGGCGAGCGTTATGTCAATAGAAAGTGAGACATTGGTCGATATATTCGTTGCTGGTTCCACCTCGTAGAGATCTGCTATGCTATCATTTTGGCTAGGTCGTCCTTCGAAGATGTGAAGTCGTTCCGCAAGCTGAGTAAGTACGGTGATTTTTAGAGGAAATACAGCTGTTAAGAAATTGTGGCGAATACTTTTGAACCTCTTCGGATGATGCAAACAGGAGGAAATGAAGATCTTGAGCAGGGTGAGTATAGCATGACTCCGTACACGACCTTCGGCAAGTCGGAAATCGAGAGAAATGTTTGTGAAGAACAACAAATGCTCATATCACAGACGAAGAGCCGGAAATCTGGTAGATCGTAATCACTTAGTGTCATGCTTTGCAATTGCCAGCGGCGAAGTCTTGTAACTCTTTCTGTTCCTGTTTTATTCTTGCCTTTTCACATTCGCGCTCGAACCCCCTAATATGGTCGGGGGAGAAAATCAAACCGAATCCGTAGAGTGCCTCCTTTATTCACTTGAGTTCTGACGAGTATCACGTCAACTGTTGGTGCAACTGACCCAAAGTTGAAGGTCCACACTTGAATCATTCCCAAGGAGAGCAGCCTGGCACATGTGATAATTACACGAGGTCGAGACAATTGTAACACCTGATCCCAACTATGTACAAGTCATCAGCATCGTTCCCAATTCTTCAACCGATTCCAAAATGAGTATCGAGTAGCTGTGGTTTAGAATCCATCCCATTTCTCAGAACTCCGTCACGAGAGCAGAAAGTGCCTTGAACCAGGCTAAGCTAAAGTTTTGTATTCACGGATTACAACAATTTAAGCTGACAACGCCGTGTAGGTCACAAGTATTCATGATGTCGAGGTTCATCATGAATACAGAAGAAGTCGGAAAGAACGAGAGCTCAGAATGGATGTAAGGACACCTGTCAGAACCAGAAGAAATTGTCGTTGCCTCTGCTCATTTGATCGGAATTCTATGCCTGTACTGTCGAGGTCAGGGAAGACGGGATTGAGGAGGACGTGATGCCGTGCGACGAGGGAGGTGAATTGCAACTAACCGGATGATGATCTTATGATGCTGTCGACCTTTCTTGCTCGGGGTCTCAAAGCGTCGGTTGACTTGTGCTCCAAGAGTCCGAGTCCGAGTCCGTGGACGGGAAATTCTGTTGTTGGGACCCGCGGGGGATTTGGTTATGATTCAGGGGTACCACTCGGGTACAAGGCCAGGCCTGGGCCGGTAGCACGGCGCATGGCTTCATTTGCTCGGCCCCAAAAGGCTGTTCTCGCTCGGTCTCGTCGAGGAGCGACAGGAGCTGCAGCTGCAGCTGGAGCTGGAGCTGGTGCAATGCGCAAGCACAGAGCTGGAGCGGCCGGAGGGGCGGGCGGAGCGTCCTGTACTGGGTCCAAGTTCGTGGTAAGCTTGTTGGCGGCTTCTCTCGTGGCCTTTTTCATTCTGTTCGGCTTCACCTTCCGAGGTTCGCATGTTTCTCAATCTCAAGAGCTCGATGGCTCCGGGAGCTTCGCCATGGACGAGCTGGATGCCAGCGGGGGAGGCGAGGGGGAGGAGCAGGAGGAGAAGGAGATGCGCCGAGCTCAAGAAGATGGTGATGCCGTCAGTGTCTATGGGTATGAAATTGTCCGCGAGTATGATCACGACCCGCGAGCATTCACCCAGGTCGGTTGGTCGGTCATCCTGGCAAGTCATGTCATAGGTCCTCTTGGGTTGCCACATCTACGCCTACTGATTTGTCTTCCCCGATCGATCGTGACGCATTTTAAATTTGCCCACGATTCTAGTCAGCTTAGTTTACGATTGTGGGAGCCGGCGAATCCATGTGTTTTTGTGTGTGGGAATTCTAGCTGCAGCGTACCTCGGTGAAGATGTCGATAGAGCTTCACTCGAGAAGTCCCCAACTCTAGAACCGTGTGAATTCCTCGAGGGAACCACATCAGGGCTCGCCCAAGAAGGGAGGGGTTGCTGGCTGATTGACGGATTTGCAACTCATGCAGGGCCTTCTGTATTCTGGCAATGGAACACTTTATGAATCCACGGGACTCTACGGGCAGGTAGTACCTGTTGAAGCATATTACTTTTTGGAACTTTCTCAAACACCATCTGCCTGTCTGCCTGTCTTACCATCTCTTCCTTTTCTTCATGTGCATTCTTCATGTGGCCGGTGCACATTTGACTAACTGCTTCGTTCCTGGCTTCCTCAACTACAGTCGACAGTGCGGGAGGTAGATCTGCTAACAGGAAAGGTGGGCAAACGACTCATTCACTGAACCAGTCTTGTGCAGCGAAGCTGCTGCTTCTCTTGACGTCTTTTCCCTCACTTTGAAGAATCAGCCTTTCGGCCCCAGAGTCTGTCCTAATTTGTCCTTCCAGAATTTGTAAGTTTAGATTTCAGAACGCTACAGAAGTTGATGGAGTATCGGAGAATTAATAGAATGTTTGAGTTATCAGTCGATAGGATTTCGTCACAAGTGTCTCTCGGTCATAAAATCCGATGCAATTCAACGTGACCTGTCAGATGTTAACGTAGCCATAACGATGTGGATAGAGGCCAGGTGCGGCGGGCGCAACGGATGAGTGCTAGCGAATTTGGAGAAGGATTAACCCTCTGGAAGGACAGGTGCGTAAAATTTCCCACTTATGCATCACGAAGAGGCTGCGATCGGTAGGAGTCATCCCCGTTTACATCTACGCACAGAAAATTCGGTGTCGGGATTTCTTACCGGACATGATCTCCAGATTATTGCAGGTGACTTGGAGAAATCAGAAAGTCTTCATCTATGATCAGAAAACCCTTCTCCCTGTGAGTATGCTCTGGGATCCCTTTGGAGGAAATGGGCAAGTAGTGTTTCCTTGTGGTCAGTATAGAGCAAAGTCTGCATTCCTCGGGAGATGTGTTTCGGACACTTCTCCGCGCCTCGGTAGTAAAGGATTATGGTTGAAACGGTTAAAAGCTTCCTGGGCGATACGGATAGACCGAGCCGGAAGTCGTCGGTCATAGTCAAGTAAACGCTCTGTGTCGTTCTTAAGAGAAGGTATGCTCGATAGAAGCTGCAAACGGATCTCAGCTCGAACAGACTGTACCTGAGTCCGAGAGTTTTTATTTGCAAATGGTATCTGTGCAGAAGGGGCAGATATCTCATCACATGACAGATGGATGGGGCCTAACTACTAGTGACGAACACATCATAGGCAGTGATGGAACAGCCAAACTCTACTTCATGAAGCCGGAGACATTTGAAGGTCCGGACGTTTCATTATCGGAAATTCCATCAACGTAGGTCTAGATTATGTGTACAAGGGCGACATTTGAAAGAAAACTAGAGCCACTGGTTGTTATGTCTGCTCTATCAATGTTGGTTGCTGATGTTGGAGTTGGCTTTCATTTTCTCTTGAACGCCAGAATACTCGCAAGTGCATCACCGTGTGTCTAACCATGTGGATCTAGGCATCTCTAGCACCAACAAGTTCAAGCTTTCCAAACGGATGTGTAGACTCAAGTTTGCCCACTAACGGAGGAAAGGTCTATGGTGCATGCAGACGTCAAGGTCTTGACAGTTAAGGATGAAGATAAAGAAGTGGGATGGCTCAACGAACTTGAGTTTGTGAATGGGGAAATTTGGGCAAATATATGGCAGGTATGTATTGTCTCAGGAATTTGACGCCAAGGGTTGTGCGATCGATCATTTTCGAAGTGTCAGATGATGAAGAGATCAAACTTGTTTAAGTACTGTTGTTGCGGTGGATCGCTCGGCTGTGCACCGAAGAATAATGAGTATTTAGCTCTTGGAATGAAAGGATTTGCATGTACTACATAGCTCCTGTTCTACCATTCCAGCATTCACGGCAGATCTTGAAAGGTCATATATACTGTCTGAAGATGTGGTTCGTGGTTATCCAGGGAGAATGCATTGCGCGCATTTCACCTGACAACGGAAAAGTTACTGGCTGGATTCTTCTACAGGGTTTGAGGTAGGTCCTAAACCTCCCAGTTTTTGTAGGTTCTTGACATTTTCAGCAGTATATGACCAGGCAAGCT
This sequence comes from Marchantia polymorpha subsp. ruderalis, assembly GCA_037833965.1. NCBI lineage: Eukaryota > Viridiplantae > Streptophyta > Marchantiopsida > Marchantiales > Marchantiaceae > Marchantia > Marchantia polymorpha. The sequence goes on from AP031357.1 coordinate 6,859,311, forward strand.
AGCCTCTTAGTCCGAGAGGTAAACTTGGCAAAGCCTTTCCACCAAGGTCTCCAATTCTTCCACTGTCATTCGCAGGAGAGAGAAAGCAACATTTAGCAATAGGACTTTCATCAGTGCAGCACCGCGTCAATTTTGTTCTTTTTTTGAAAGCATGCGGTCAGACAGTGCTCCGCCCTCCGGGCATGCCCCCCCGCATGTTTTGCTCACTTCACCAGTACGAAGGGTCAATTTCTTATCCTACTAGGACTTTGCCCTTGATCATCGTCTCTATTATTGTAGTTTTTATTATCTGTGATATTGGCACGAAAACATAATCTTGGCGAAAGGAAGTTTCTGATGATTTGTTGAATGGATTGCAGAAGTTCGCTTCTAGCTAGGGGTGCTCAGGTAAAATCTTCAATCGACCCCTCAGTGTCCTGTATTTGCAAGAATCACAAGTTCTGTATGTGAGATTGTTATGTATCCTTGCGGTCTCGAGAATGTCAAGACTGAAACCTCCCTTGTATCACAACAGAACATGGACGTGCTGAATGGTATCGCTTGGGACAAAGAAGGAGACAAGTTGTATGGTGAGTGAATTTACTTCCTGATGGTTTGTCAACTGCCTCGTTGAGACTTTCGCTGTGCTTCGGTATTCGTTTATCTACACATGATTTATTGCTTTCGCATTAATGCATACTTGATATAGGTTTTTGTTTGAAAATAAGGGTTCATTTAACAATAGCTCCAATGGGTTCTCGATCTCAAACGTTACCGAGTGCTCATTAGAGAAATCGAGGCTGCTCCAAGGATCTCACGTCTCCAATTGTGATGTTTGCACCTCATCAGAGTATGTGATAGTGATGGTGTAAACTGCAGATGTACAGTAATTCAACATCAGGGTGTACTTACATAATGAGCATTGAATTACTTTTGTCTTCTGCAGTTACGGGAAAGATGTGGCCGAAGCTTTTTGAGATAAAATTACTTTACAAGACGCACAACACAAACGGCAGCCTAGAGTCTGTTAGGACTTTATGCAATATCGGGCAAAACGGATTCACTTAATTGTATTCTTTTGTATCTGAATGTCGCCAGCGCAGACATCTCCTCCGAACTAAGCAGACAGGTTTTGGTCAGAGGAGGTTTTGTAGATTATATTTGTACTTTCCATTACATTGCATTGGTGGATGGTTGTCCGACCAAATGAGAAACTGTCTTTTCTAATAAACGTTATTTCATTCCGAATAGATTGACCAACGAACGTGAATGAACGTATTGAGAATATTGCCATCTGGTCATGTTGGGTCATAATGGAGAATATTTTACTGCGCTTTGCTGTGCTATCAATCAATGTTTCTCAGCTCGAGAAACGTATAAAATGTCTGAAGGTTTTTCTTGGATTTACTGTTAAAAAAAAGTGATCGGATTGCGAACGCATTTTCTATGCAAACATAACTTGTACTCAGCTCGTAACCAAAAGAGGATTAAGTTCTCCTCCTGTAACTTTGGACATGGAGTCCGCTGTATGAGCTTCAAGTCCTCGTTCCGTGGCCGGGGCTGATTCGCCACGCTGACGCCTAATCCACAGCTTTCCAAGTCCATCAAATTCACTGCTGCTTTGGCCAAAAGCTAGTGCCAGCTGCTTCGCTCCCACTAGAGTGGCTAAAGTCTTGACATTGTTCCAGGGAATAACTTGTTTCGAGTTTCTAATTTCGGGCTAGCGTCTTCCACTCTGTGCAAACCAGCTGACGAGCATAAATCTGGTTGAAAACATCGATATACCCCGTTCACGTGGTTTGCTTCCACAAAACCTACAGAGCATTTTTCAGGACGTAAGCCTATCGAGGCCGCACGTGACGTCTTTGCGGTTTCTAGGAAAGAACGCACCGCATGCTTGTATTCATCTGTATGCCTTCTGAAGTGATCTGCAGCATATCCAAGATAACTCAGTCAAGGCTCCATAGTGTAGCAAAACTGGAAACTCACAGAAAATCCCAACCGTGTTCTTGTCTGAAGCCTTTTTGACAGAGAAAGTATGTCCAGCTACTGAAGAGACATCTCGTGATGAAGAAATGACCCACAAGAGGTTCCTCATTATATAATGATAATGGATTCCTTTTCTTCACGAAAGTGAGAAGAGTGATCCATAGACCAAGTTGAAGGCAAGAACATAAACCCCTAGCGTTGTACAATTTGAAATCTTGAAGATGCGCAAATACGAGTGGCTTCGTCTTACCGACATGAGCCGACTTCTCCCACGCAATCATCGTTACTTTGCAACCAAGATCAGTCATCCTGGAGCAAAAATCTTCAATGATGTTGAATGGAACGATGTCATCATCCTTGGAGCACAGAACCATGATAGGACCCATTTCCTGGCAAGCTTCACTTCTTCAATGCAAGTCCCTGGTAAAATCTATAAAGAGCACAATAAACGCGCATACTTGTTTTTCTAAGTTTCTCAGTCCTTCTATGGAGCAGTGTCAAAGCATAAAGTGTGAGACTCAAAGTATACCCCAGATTTGTAGAGCGTAGTCCACAGCTCCTTGTTCTGCGCCTCAAATCTCTTCAGCCAGATAGAGTCCAGCAATTTCGCAGTAGCATGAGCAGCCCAAGTCACGACTGCCACTCTCTTCCGAGTGTTCAGAACTGATGGGTGGCTGGCCATATTTGCTCCGATCTTGCTATTAAAATCTGCTGGACTTGAATCATGTATCTGACCAGCATAGCATTTCCTTACGGTTTTGTACATTTCCTACACCATAGCTTATTGCAACTGAAATGTTAGACCGCGTAAGCCATCTTGATAACACCATCAACACCAACTGCGGAATAAACAATCTGACGAAATACCAGTTAAATTATCTTGACACTTGTTAAAGTGTCAAGATAATAATACCCTGACATAACCTGACCATCTTGGATATAACTCTGGATAACGAGTCTGGCTGTGCTAACGATATCTAGCACGCAAACTGCAAATCAAGTCTGTCCAGGAAGTCTACTTCCAATGTTCAAAACGACACCAGCTTCTGCCATCGCAGATATGGATTGGTGAACGCACCAACGTGCAGTCTACATCCACGCACGTACCCTGGAGTATCTGCGGACGAGATCGTCCAGAAATTTCAGAAATAGGGGCCAAAGATTGATTCATAATCAGTTTCTGTTGCCTTGATTGGATAATGCCACATCTAAATGAGTTTGGAATGCTGAGATGCGTAATTAGTTATTAGCTTCTCGACTGTTACCTCCTACTCCTAAACTATTTGTATTAAATATAAAGATCTTTTCAATCACCTGGAAAATCTTCCACAAGCAGGTCAAGTACCCGCCAGAGAATGTAGCGAAAACAACAGGTCTCGGCCTCTTCTCGAGCTCCTGTTTGAATATGTAGGATAAAGCTATTGTTAGTTGAAACTTTCTTAAGCTCCCGACCCTGGACAGTTTTAGTGAGCAGCCGACCGGGCTGATTTGGATCTTACAACGCACACGCACGTGTGCGTTTCATGGCGAAATCGTAAAGGCGGCTGTTTCACAAAATTATGGAGAAAGTGAAGACCTAAGAAGGCAAGGACGTTCTGACCTGAGCCAATTCATCGAGCACTTGTAGAGCTAAGTTCTTGGCCAACTCTGGAAACCAGCTGTAAAATATGGGACGATCACCACGTAAATCAGCTGCTGAAAGTCCCTTAGCCTACCGACGCAGACAAGGAAAAGCAGCTTGACTACGCTATCAATGGAGCCATGTAGACATGAACCGAATTTTTGTTCACGAAACACTGGCACATGAATTACTCCGTTATCTGGCGTCTGATATCAGGAAAGATTTCCCACAAGCAAAACTTTGAAAAACCAGGGAGCCGACCATTCACTTATTCTAAAGCTCTAATTGATTGATGCATACTGAACGAAGAAATCGAAGAAAATGGAGCAAGTAAAGTCGGGGATTGAAACGAACAGGTTGAAGACTTTCGGATGGCAAATGAGAGAATCCCAATTACTTGAAGCATAGAAGCGAGAGTAGTGCTCCAGCTGCCGGGGCTTCGAAAAAACCCAGGCCGTAACTACTACAATGCCGTCCGACTCTGAGGACTTGGCACGCGTCCAGAACAAAGGCTGGTCGCCACGGGCAACTGAACCAGCACCTTGCACCACCATCTCGCCGTTCTGTCTCGCTGAAGCCAAACTTCTCGCTGGAGTTTCTCCCACTTGATCTCTTCGTTGTCGCTCTTCGATCTCTACGAACGATAGCGAGCACGAGCACGAAAATACGCCACAACGTCCATCAAAACTTCGACAAAGTTTCACTCACTGGCTGGCCTCTGCACCTTGACCCAAATGTCCTCAAGTGCTGAGAACATAAAACTTTCCTCGAGCAAAGGAAACGAGCACATGAATCTCAGTCGGAATCCAAAGTTCCACAGTCCCAAGTAAAGAAGTGCAAGGCATTGGGATCTCTTAGAGTTCCTCGAACTCTGTATATGGTCGTTGCCGGCCTCGAGCACAACCAGAAGAAACCTGGCAGGCTCTGACTACATGGGAACAAACCTGCGTAATCAGATCGCTACTGCCTCAGCATCACTCGCCTCGCCTGGTGTCCTCCTCACAGGAGCCGTGTTGACCCTCAAACGAGCAGCTTCGTAAACACTCTGCACTCCACCGCCTCTTCGGTCTCTTTCCCGGTGCAACGAAGAGTTTCTTGACTACTTTAGTTCGATCAGAGCGGGAGAAGAAGAACGTGAAGTTTTTTAATCGATCGCAGGCAGTGAGATCTGTGCGATCTTCAAAGATGTTCATTAAAGTAACAATAAAGTGCAGACGGCGACAAGTTCATGGACCAAAAGAGTCATTTCTGAATAAGAAAACCATCTCTTCCTCTAAATTTGGTTTGGACTGTAGCGAAGTTCAGTCTGATTTAGTCTTTGCTCGCCCACCCAATTTATGGAACGAGAGGGTACTTCACCATGTGACATGGGCGAAATTTCCTGACAATGCCTGCACATGTCGCGTCGACATTTTTCTGTTTAGCAGACGTCACTTCGGCAAATGTTCTCGAGAGATAATGAGTGGACACGAGTGTCCTGCATAAAGTGATCCTGTCTAGTCCCACGAACATGTTACCTGGTTGTCACATGTAGAGACTCAATCATAGAACTACTCGATCCGTTGCTTAGCGGTGTCATGTTCTAAAGTCAAACCTCTAACTTTGTAGCCACAATATTTGTCAAATTTCTCGATAATGATCTTAAATGTCGAGCGTCATTCACAAGTGTCCTGGACATAAATTTCAAGCTATATTCGCGTGCTTTCTGACTCAAATCATCCCTCCACCGCCTTTCGTTCTTATATCTTCTGTCGAGCATGGAATGGACCTCGGAGGGCTTCTTAACACAACGCTCAGCTACTGCAGTCGAGTACCGACTGCGGCACTAAAACCTCAGCAATAAACTCCTCGCCTCATGTCTGCTGGGCCGTTCAAGTCAATCAAAAGTTTCCGATTTAGATTTGAGTGTTGCGTCTCTGAAGTTCATCACATTGTGACAGAACCCGAGAGTTGAATATTTTTGACACTTACTCCACTTCACAAAAATGATAACTGGCCATGGCCTAAAAGCCTCCAAGGAAAAGTCTTGGCCGACCTGGCCTCACTTGCCATATTCGAATATCGGTGCCTTCTATCTAAGTACATAGTCGTCTGGCAGACTTGCACATAATCAAGAAATCAAAGGCGGGGTCTTCCTCCGGGCCCTGCGACAGATTTTCTGGTATGAAGAGGGTTCAGATTCAGCGAAATCGGCATGACACCCAATCAAGCCGTACACAGGTGAAACCAAAGGAGTAAGATGGGGCTAGGCCCAAATCAGTCTGGTCAAGATGGTGCTTGCATGAAGTTCCCGAACTCATCTTCATCACCACCAACGCCAGACTCGGATGAAGTCGGGATTACTTTCATTCTAGGAAGTGGTATGTTGAAATTGACACCTTGTTCTTGTTTATATCTATGAGGTGTGGAGCTCGTGGGCTTCTCCTGCACAATAGATTGTGAGATAGCCACGATCAGAGCAGCACTATTGAGCAGAGAAAACTGCGAAAACATAGATTCCAAAGACCACGAGATCATACACTAGAAAGATCCAAGGCCTTCTGACAGCAATTCTTCATGGACACACAAGTCGCTTCTGTACTAACTGTAGTCATCAGTATTTGCATGTATGAGTTTCTCATATGAAGAGAAAATCAACTATATCAAACACAATTCTCCACAAGTAAGATATTTCTTGATCCCTTTTGCAAATGAACAGGTTTAGTTGGACATTCAAACTGCCATGTAAAATCAGATGCCCACCGGAAGCTCAGGAACGCTTGGGGGCGGTGAGTCCCGAGGACAATACAGTTTCTTCTCGTACTTGTCGCGTATCCACTTCTCTACCTCCTCATTAGTGGATTTCGGACTTGGACGAATATAACCATCAGGCACCTGGCCTGTTAATCAAACATACATCATTTCTGTATGGTTCTCCAAATCGCAAATCTCAAGGCGAGTTCCTCAACCTCATGTTATGAATGGATAGACAACATACATGCATATCACTTGAGATCAGCAAAATCTGCTCTTCCTACGGAAACACATCGGTTATGATATTTCATTGATAATGTGCACTAGCTCTTTCAGATTACGAAGACATTCTATATCCCGACGAGAAATACCACACTTTCATCGGCATAACATTCAGTATGATAAGATTTTGCAAATTATGATAATGATACGCGGTCATGCCAGTGTCCATATTATCTCATCCATCCTCTGCTGCACATTAAATCTTGATATCATTTTACTGATTACTAATCCAGCTCCCATATTTTCGATAATTCTCTGAAGATTTCGACCTACTAACAAGAAATGGGTAAAAATAGTTGACTAAGCAAGAGTTAAGCAAGTTAAATGCACATATCCCCATCCTGAAACAGCAACACGTTGTCTGCCATTCTCTAGTTCTGCACCTATAACCAGAATGGCATGCGGCAACATCAGTAATCTGTGATTTTTCTGTATACTTCGACACAGACGTAGCAACAGTTTCTACACTCTCGAAATGAGATCAAATGAACCTAATGATGACCAACGAGGTTACTACATTTCACTATTAAGAATCATAAGCAAGACGCCAAATCGTCTGATGTTATGACAAGAGTCACATAAACAAGAGGTAAAACTTCAGGGGATGATGGAGCTGATTGAAAAGTATGCAATCAGCTTCCGAGTTGGTACTGTAAGACAAAATAAGTAAGTAAGCAAGGAGGCGATAAGTTCTGAGGGAGAAAAATACTTTCCCAGTACGAAGCAGCACGCTCATTGCCGATGGATTTCATCCTGTGCAGCTCCTGAGTAGACCAACTGTCGAGTCCGACACACTTAGTCCGGGTGACATGCGCTCCAACATTGCGGTGTATGCCGTAGCAGCGATTGCAAAGCCAAATTCCTAACGTGGTACTTGCATATCGTGGCCTGCTTGCTTTGCAATCTGCACAGTATTGTGCAGCCGCTGACATTACGGCGCTATCCATAGGCAATCGCTTTTCCACGACTTCAGAATCTTCCACTTTACTCGAATGAATGTGTCATGAAAACTCAAACAACTGAAAGAACTGCGTTCTCCTCACGACGGTGGAACTGTAACTGGAGTACAAAGCATGAAGAAGGACGATAACCGATCAAAAGCCATGGAAAGAAACTAAAGGGCAAACAAACACCATCAATCAATCGATCGTGATGCTCGCATTTTCCTTCCCTTCACATGTCTTGCATGTCTTGCTGGGACAGAATCTTGAATCTTGAATCTTGACTCTTGAAACTCAGCTGAAATCCCTCTCAGCTCTAAGCCATTACTGTAGTTCCGACGACTAAGCTCGTAGAATTATTCCAAATTTGGCGTCAAGGTGCGCGCGGTGGTCATGTCTTAAATCCCATGAAGCCAGCAACAAGGGGAACTCGCTGGATAGACTCCCTATTTCCTAAACTCCCGGGAGCTTTGGGCGAATGGCAACATCAAGTGCACTTCTGTCTATCCTCTAGTGCCTGGAACCCAACCCAACCCATCACATCGACTCATAATCAAGATTCCGAACACTTCCGACATAACTCCATCTCATCTCATGCACAAATGCAAGTCATACAATAAACAAACATATCGCGGGATCTTGCACAGCGAGAGCAGTGCGGATCTCGAAAAGTGCTCGCGGGAGATCCGTCACGATCCACCAAAAAAGCCAAATTACAAACTCACTCCATCACTCTCTTGACGAGCCCATGTCTCTCCTCCCCTTTTCTTATTCTGCTGCATTCGATGACACATCTGAAGGTAATCTTTCTTCAAAACATTCGCATTCGCATTAAGCGTCAAGAGCTCGGGAATTTGCAAGTCAGTTCAGAACGATGTTCCGGATCGCTGCTCGCTCGAAGCATCGACTCGACATTCGACATTGAACATTGAACATTGAACACGACGCCGGCGGCGAAAATTGTCGTGGCGGTATAAATGCGTGGAGTCTCTCTCGGATGCGAATGATGACGTCAGAGCTGGCCGATGACGTGGAGGGTGACTGGCTGGCAGGTAACGTGTACTCTGACTCCGTGACTCGTCAGCTCGCGCCGCTGCTGCTGCTGCTGCTGCTGCCGCCTTGCGGCGTGCTCGCTCTGCTGCAGCTGTCTTGCGCCGCAGCCTTCGCTCCGGACGGAATAGCGGATGGACAGACAGACGGACGGACTGACGGACGGACGGTGGACGGTGCTGGTTGTCTCTGCTGCGCCGCCTTGGGAACCGTCCGGCGTGAGGGGCGTTCGTCGGGAGATTCGCCCAGCGCGCGGGACGTCCACTTGTTGCCCCGGGCAGCCCCCCGGAGAACATTCGCCTCCCTGTGCTTGGGCGCTGGTGTCTGCGCGCAGCACGAGCCCCTGGACTGAGCCAGTAGTGAGTGCATCGGATTTCCAGAGTTTCTTGGTCGAGCCGGCGAGCGAGCGATCGATCGATTCTGGCGTCTGGACGGGAGTGGTGGCTGCTCGAGCGATTCGCAATCGGGCTCGTCGTTGGAATCCGCGTGGGAATGACAGTGCAGTAGCGAGGTATGTTGGAATTCGAAAGCCTGTCAACTTTGCATGCACGAGGCTTCGCACTGCTGCATGGCGATGGCGTTGGCGTCGCGGCGCAGTGTTCTCTGAAAGAGGAAACGGACGGTCACCCCAGCAGTGCGGAATGGCTGTGTGAGCATTTGGTTCTTGACATGGTGCAGTAGTATGATGTGTATGATGAGCCTTGTGTGCTCCATTTGTGGCGCTCGTCTCGCGTGGAGCTGCGTGGAGTCGACAACGTGGTCTTTGATTTGTGTCCCACGCTGCTCTCCGTAAGGCATGAATTCTGGGTCATTCTGTGAGCCCTGAGCTGGCATTTCCAATTCCAGCCCCCGATGTTTCCATACGGTACTTGGCTTGCTTCTTTCTGCTACTCCGATCCAAATCATATCCCAAAAAGCCACAGCGTGCAAAGAGATCCATCTCATTCCTGCAGCTCTTTGATTTCTCTGCTCTCTGACACTGATGAGCGGGCGAGCTCGTTTTCCTTTGCTCTTTTGGACATGAGCGATTCGCTTTGGATTTTGAGTCCAAAGCAATAGCCTTTCCTGCAGTCCAAAAGGGAAGCAGGTCGGGGATTCCCCTGAATTGTGGCGGCTTGGTCATCGCAGTCGCGTAGATGGAGAAGAACTAGACGTTTGACTCGCCCTCATGATCGGTGTACCGAAATTGGACTAAATCATGCAGTGTCAATTGTAAGGTCTACATGTTTCTCGTCACTTCAGCCAGAGCTGTACACCCGATGTTCAGCATTATTTCCACGGAGGAGATTGTGCTCCCGCTTGGAACTTTGAGGTGTGCACTTGGTTGAAAAGATGCAATTTGGTGGAGAATTTTACCGGGATTCAGCTGCATTCACACTTACCTGAAGGAAGCGTGGCACGTGTATTCATGTATAGATTCATATACGACGCGCAAGTCCAGGTCTTGCAAATGTAGATCATCGTCGACTGATGAAGTAGCTTTTAGCCTCCGAATTCACTTCAGTCACAGTCTCGACTCGTTCGCTTCTTATATTCTCATGTGGAATTGTCACCTCGACCTTTTCTTCCTTGTGGCATGAATCTACTTCAGTACCTTCCGCTCGCATCCTATAATTTCTCCGATGGTAACCAACATGTTGGCCTCCGTGGAAAAAATCTGACACACCATTCCTTTATTTTCAATACAGATGTATCTTCTCTGTCAGTGTCTACCCCGCGCGTGCAGAAGTCTAGAAAATTCCTCCTATGCCCAGAAGGTCATGAGTAGAAGGGATGAATAGCACCGAACCAGCTCAAGGAATTTTTTGAAGAGACAGGAAACTGGCGGTAAGATCCTTCATGTTGACGGGTATTAATTTAGAGACTAATCTCTAGCTGCAGTGGAAATCCTCATGGTATTCCATATTGACCATATTTTTAATGTAGATACCTCCCTTGCGGTCCAGAGTTGAAATTGTCAAGCGAAGAACAGAAGACTTATCAAAAGTGTACTTGTTGGCCTACGGAGGTGAAGAGTGTGAACATTTGCTTGTTCCTTGTTCTGGCAGATCCATCCATCTTTCTCCCTGTACCCTCTGTTGGGATGCAAGCTCCAGTTCCTTGTCCTCCATGTGCGAAGAGGAGAAATATGCATCCCACGCATCTCATTGACATCGAGAGAAAAAGGAGCTACTGTCTTGAGAAGTCTTAGAGAGAGTCGTAATGACATGGTCGGAGAGTGCCCCGATGCTGCTGATAAGAGCAAAGAGGAGTTATTGAAGAGCTTGTGTGAGATAGCTCGAGTCATCTTCTCCCAGACTTCTGCCCCGTCTCATCCACTATGCTTTGAACGGCACTCTCCTTCGATACTGAACACTCTCGAACAAGCACGAACGTACCATAGGCTCTTTGTTATAAACTAAACAGGTCCCTAAAGACACACGTAATCACATCTCATCTTCGTTAAAGTTTCAAAATATTTCAAAATATTCATAATTATCATAGGAAGAGTGATCGAACTGAGTTTTCCATGAAGGTGAAAGTAATTCGTTACATTCTATGGGTTCTCATATTCTTCCATTATTGATATTGCTCAATCAAGTATCGTTGTTTATGGGTTAACAAAAAGAAATTTGAAAAATTTCTACTTCTAATGATTGAGTACAGATTGTCATTTCGTATAATTCTCCTAAATGGTTTAAATGTATGGGATTGTAAAAAGAGGAAGATTCGGATTCTGATCCATACATAATAACAGTGAGTGATCTACCTATACAATTAACGTGAATAGTGGTGGATTCACGACTTATGAGTTTGGGACTTCATGTGAAATAGTTGAAGTTCTTTGATACATCCTAAAGCTTTTGAGGATTGTGTTGGAAGCGGGTTTGGAAAAAGGAAAATTTCTCGCATATCAGAATCTGCAAGGAATGCTTGTAAGATATCATTTGGACCGTTAATTGGCACATACACAAGTACGATATCAACCTGCTTTAATTCAACGCCAGTATCTTCGGGCTTTTCATATTGGTATGTCATTCGAATTGTCATATATGGGTGACAATGTCGATATTCTTTTCCTAGGTATTCAGTTCACATGTACGAATGCAAAATCACGAAAGAAGAGTTAAAAGCGAAAGCAAAAAGGAAGAGAATTATATACTATATTAATACTGATTTGTCAATTCGTTGGATTAGATAGAATTTGGTCCTTAAAAAATTGAGTTGATGACGCTCACTGAAATAATGGGTGGAAAAATGTTGACAACTTAAAAGATGGCGATTACAGATATTTGGAGATTTTTGGGTAACATATTTTTTTAATACGAATACGACGTAATGTTCTGACATTGGGAATTGGGTATGTCTGTAGCGGTGGCTTCTTGTGTTGTGAAAGGACTTGGAGAGTAGTGATGCGTTACATCCTTGCCCAACTTTTCGTACAGATCACATTCGGTGCAAGCCGCAGTGATGTTGAGATGCTCGGTGTGTAATCCAGTATGTAGTTAGATCTGAGGTTGGTCATCTGGAAGGTTTGTCGAAACAGTAGAATACAATAGCGATGACTTGAGAGGCAGCATTCATATTCTGTGAATCTGCAGTTGGACGGTGTACACGTGTGTTGGACATTCTTTTCGGAGCTTATGACTGTTTGTTTGACTGGGTGTACAAAGTTTGCGTGATCAGCGTATGAACTTTGGTCCAGTCTCTCCAACATGCAGAAAGTTTTGTCGAACCTGATGGAATTTGGTGCCGTCCTAAACCATGTAGAATTCTAGAGATGACCAGTAAGATGACCATAGAGAGATGACTATAGAGATGACCAGTAAGTCCTATCTCTTGTTTTCAGCCATGCTTAGAATGCTGCTGAAGCTGAACTTCGGCCATGCAGATTTGATACCTATCGTCATCGTTGGAATTGTTGTCCTCATCAATATGGTCCTAAAAGGTTTGGAGCTCTATTTCGGCGGCAGGTGAACTAGAAGTATCGGTGAATTGGTGACACACCGATAGGCGATGACACACCACTAGGCAAAGCGGTGTCCAATTAGTAGAGGGCTAGTGGAGGACCGCTTTCAGTTGACCAAGTTTGTAATATACGATGGTTGATCTTTATCGAGTTCAATATGGTAACCAGCTACAGTCTCGATGGATCCCAGCCTCAGATGGACCTGACGTTGTTTTTCTGTTGTCTGCGCACTGGTAGTCACGTCTCCAGTCCGAGTAAAATAATGGCGAGCAAAAAGCAACCACTTTCCCAGTAGAGCTGCTCCAACTCCTGGGAATGTATAAATTGTAGGAGTCGTGATGGTGCAGGTCACTGCTTAGATTCGTCAAGTTCATGCTGGACAAAGTCTTCCGGAGGAGATGAAGGGTTGAAGTTGAATTGCTAACATTGAAATGAGCAGAATGATCAGTTAGCTACAGATTGTGAACGAATTAGAAGATCGAAGTTTACTTTTGCGTACCCATATCAGATATAGCATTTGCAAGGCAGAAGCGAAAGAGTTCCAAAAGAGCACGAGCTCCTTCTCTGGTCTCTTTTTCCTTGATCCGTGGTGTACCTCAAATCCAGGTACACATACAATGAGCACAGTGGTCAGCGTTGGCCTTCTCTAGAGTAAGACAGATACTTTGCATAGTGGGCCCTGGAAATGCTTGCCTCTTGTATGGGGAAGCATTTCTAGCATTTCCAGCATTTCCATTTTTGTCGTAAATATTCTTTGATGTCATAAACTTTGAGCTGAGACAAGAGTCTCGGTCAGGAACTTCATATTTTAGTCTACATTATTTTGTATCTCTCTATATCACGCGTGCCGGATTTCAGCCTCGTGTGTCGGTTTTGACTATCATCATAGAAAGCGGGAGCCTTCCTCCTTTCTGGTAAATGGAACCCGGAACTCGAGAACCCTGAAGACCTCTGAGGTTACACGCGCCAGCCGTAGTACATGCAGGAAAGGGATACGGCACAAAGCTCAGAAGAATATGTTACATTCCCGGCTTTCGGGATTCGCCAGGTCCTTGGGTCCGTAGACGAAAAAAAAAATTAAAGGCTTCAATAGGAAGATGAAAGATGAACACTTTCAATGCACTTGATTTTCTGGAGTGGTTTTAAAGTTGGTTCACCAATAATGCCGTACTGAACTTGTTCACATGATGTCAAAATTACATGTAAATGTTGGTTGCAGGAACTCGAAATGAACGACTCGTTGAATTCGACTTATGCTCCTGAGGTTGCCGATAGCAATAACGAAGATGAGCCAACGGTTGCCATTCTTTTCATTGGGGTCTCACTCATTTTGGGAGTAATATGTCGACAGGTGTTTAGAGGCACAAGAGTTCCTTACACCGTCGCCTTGCTAATTCTGGGATCTGGTTTGGGTGCAATGGGTGAGAGATACTTTACTTCTTGCTGTTGCTTATACATTGCTGTACATGTTGTGCACTATTTTCCTCAAATATTGAAATTTGTGTTTCGAATACAAGGTTTAGGAGCTTTACCATTTCTCTTGAGTATGATAGACTCATAAGCCATTTGTGTGTAAAATCTCATCAATGGTTTGCTTCTTTGCAGAATATGGGACCAGCCGGGGTTTGGGAACATTGGGAGCAAGTATTAGAATGTGTATGGCTATCCAGATACTCGCCTTTCTTGTTGAAATCAATATTGAATGTCCAATCATAAAAGTCACAGATTACTTTCGTTACGAGTGGATGTCGATGTGATAGTAAAATATCGGGGTCAGTGGTCTTCAATCAATGACAGGAACAGAGTAATAAGTGCATTCTATGCCTGAAGTGTTTCCTACAGCTTGAGGTCAATGACATTTCTATTGATTGCAAAAGACTAGAATTTATAGACTGAGACTTTAAATATTAATATGTAGAAGATACATGGTCTGCCTTGTCCAAAATTTCAAGTTGAAATTTGAGGTTGCTTAATAACATACTAGATACACAATCATACATGCTGAACAATTGAAAATGTCAAAGGTAAAAAGGAATTGAAATATGGATACTTACGTCTACTGAGTACACACACGTACGACACAGTGAACGTAAGAACGCTTTGAACTGGCTGCGTTTCATTTTCCAAAGTCGATTGCGTTTCACACCTGAATACACTCATTAAAAACTAGATAGGGCAGACTGTGTTCTAAATTTGACTTTGCTGTCGATTCCAAACCAAGTTGCAGATACTGTAATTTATGAACTTTTTGTAAAGCTAACATGTCAATTGAGTACTGTAAGGATATAAGTCCAGAGTCTAAACAATCAACTTTTGTATTGGGTTTTTAGCTATTTTCAAATCGGGAGTAAAGTTCTAGCAACGTATGTAGTCCTTAAAGATCTATTCAGGTAAAATTCACATAGGGCGGACTGTATTTTATATATGAGTCTGCTCTGAATAAATTTTTATGAAGTCTTGCTAATACTGAAGTATTCTGATATGTGTGCAGGGTCAAAAATCAATCCAGATCTAATACTCTTCGTTTTCCTACCTGCTCTTCTCTTTGAAAGCTCGTTTGCCATGGAACTTCATCAGATAAAGGTAATAAGCTTCAACGAAATGTAACCACATCTCTGGCCTTTTGTGCCAGATATTCCTTCTCAATGTATCGTGGACAAACCAAAATCAGTGGAGAAATCTTAGCCTCTATTTCAAAACCTAAGTTTCTGCTCTCATGAGTAATATCATCTGGGCAATACTTGATGAGAAAAAAGGGCGCGTTCTCCACCCACTACTAAAAAACCTACCTTTGGATGAGGTAGTGATAGTATCTTGGTCGACATCTCGAATCTCCAAGGGAACCTCATTCTTGGATAGAAAAAGATCAAAATGATTTGCCATGTTTAAAGTTGAACATTAGCAGACCTATTGTTGGCAGTTTGTCTATTTCGGCCAAACAGATGTTTTAGAGATATCTGAGGGCCTTCTGCACTTTGTATTTATGGAAAATAGGTAGAACTAAACTAATTTGTGTGCATGGTCAAGATTCTCCCAATTCGCGAGAGATTTCTGATGTGCACGTGTGCACAATGTACAGTTGGAACTTTACTGTATTGGCAGACCTTTTAATATCTGCCAAAGCCTGCGTTGAGTAAAAGCACCCCATCTTGCTACAGATATATATGCATTTTGTTCCAAGGTTTGATGCCTATCTACCAGGTTACAAGACAGTACGTTCTCGTTCAGTCACAATGTAGATCAGCTTAAAAGACGATAGTCTTCTGAATAGAAAAATTGGAGGCTGTGAATAGAAACTGCCATGGACGTTCATTGTCTACACACCCTCGCTTAAATTCATCAAAATGCGCCGACGATAGAGTTTCACTTTCTTTCTGTTGTACACAGAAGAGCAGCCGTCTTAACTTTGTAGCTATTTGAAGTAGAATTTATTACGTGACAATTGTACACTATTCCTATGAAATGATGTCGCTCGTTTTTTGTCGCAGAGATGTATAAATCAGATGCTCTTGCTAGCTGCTCCTGGAGTTTTGATTTCCACCTTCAGCCTTGCTCTTGTCCATCGTGTAAGTATTATGTAGTTGTACTGAGCATCGAATTAAGACCTGTGTGTCCTCGCACTTACACTCTCCTCTTGTAGGTTGTGAA
Organism: Marchantia polymorpha subsp. ruderalis; assembly: GCA_037833965.1. Taxonomy (NCBI): domain Eukaryota; kingdom Viridiplantae; phylum Streptophyta; class Marchantiopsida; order Marchantiales; family Marchantiaceae; genus Marchantia; species Marchantia polymorpha. Next base: position 6,875,503 of record AP031357.1, read on the forward strand.
TAACTAGCGATACATTTACCACCTACGAGAGGAGGGTGTACGTGTATTTTTTTTACTTACATTTCTTTCCTCTATGGCTCATTAACCATGTATCAAATACTAGTTTCTTTCTCACGCATTGACTCTGAAAGTCATATGAACTTATGTGAAATTCTTAACGGATGCTTTCAAAGTTTACCGCATTCATTGTTCACCAGATCTCGTAGCCTAGATGCAGCTCTGAACCTAATGCTTTATTCATTGTCTGGATTTTGGAAAGTCAGTTTCTTTTTCCTTATGGCTGGAATTGGAGTACCTGTTTGCTTCTTGGAGGCCTTCTAAGTGCTACAGATCCAGTGGCAGTTGTTGCTCTCTTAAAGGAGCTGGGAGCCAGCAAGAAATTAAGTACAATTGTAGAAGGTGAATCGTTAATGAATGACGGGTGAGTATGAAACAGAACCTGAGTTTAGTGGTTTGCCATTGGTTTATTCACAAAAATACTCCTTGATACATCTTTGGGATGAATTTTTGAACTGGTTTTTGTTTTTGCAGAATGCAATTTCTTGTCTTCACTGCCTGTATGTGACAATGCATCGATTGATGACATAACTAGAACCCTGTGTTGTACCTACTGGGTATGTACTCTTCGGTTCCCTTGCGTGATAATGCCTTGTGGTTGATCACGGTTTGTTCATCGTTCCTGTTCTTGCAGAACGGCTATTGTTGTTTTTAAACTTTTTTTCCAGATGGTGCTCGGCCAGCACTTTACTCCAGGAGATATCATACGATTTTTCTCCCAAGTTGCTCTCGGAGCGTAAGTAGTTATGTTTGTAGAATTTCAGCTGTCATATATATTTTTTGGTTATAGGCAGATGCGCTATGAAGGTATTCTGAGAAAACACGAGCTTTTTTCATGCAAGTCTTTTTTTTCGCAGAGTCGCACTGGGGCTAGCATTTGGACTGGTTACCGTGTTGTGGATTGGACGAGTGTTCAACGATGCCATCGTTGAGATCACTTTGACCCTCACCGCAAGTTACATGGCTTTTTTTGTTGTAAGTTCCTGTCCTTTGTCCATACTTAATTCTCTGAAGTTTCTCTTGGTAATACCTCATTGGAAGTCTTGATTCACACAGATGATAACCATTCGACCGCTTCCTTATACTTGTCTTCTTCTCATTTCAGGCTGAAATGGAGGCAAAGGTATCTGGCGTACTAACTGTCATGACAGTTGGCATGTAAGTTGCGCAGCTGTAGTCCTGTATTGAAGGGAAAGAGAACCCGGAGTGTAGTTAAATGCATAAATGATAGTAAGAAAGCTTTAAATGATGTTTTACTACTACCAAGACCCTTGAAGGTAGATTTCAGTATACTTTTACTTGTAAAATGGATAAAGTTTTGTACGCGTTCGTGTTCAACTTTAACGCGTCACGTATACCGGAAGGTGTTATTCCAAGGGTTTGAACTCGTTTGCAGCAGTTTACTAGGATGTATTCGATAGGTATGACTAGTACCTGATTTCTTTTAGTGTAGCCATAGCTTGTTATCACTCTCCTTACCCTCAGGTAAACAACACTAATATCAGAAACTGAGATAGCACTCCCCGCACTCTCCACACTCCCCACTCAATGGAGACGAACTCTAAATTTTACTGGAGTGACTCCACCACCTCCTGAGGAATCCAAATGTGTGATAATGACTACTGACTATGTGTACTCTGATCTGCATTCTTTATAAACAGGCAAGCTATAAGTAGATAGAAGTTCAAACTTCAGCCTGATGCCTTGTTTTGAAAACACAATCTTAATATGATTGTTGATGTAACTGATGATTAAACACTACTTATACCCTTATTCCTAATACAAAGAGAAACTGACCTCAAACTTCATCAGTATGTATTGTGATAACTTAAAATCCGCAGTTGCTTCTCGTACCATGTCGTTCATCCGTGTGTGGAAGCTGAAGCATTGTTTTAACATTCTGTCCGACAGGAATACCCAGATACATTCCTTTTAGTCTTTCTATATTGTTAGGTTAATCTAGTTTGGAGTCACTTACTTATCTTTGCTTTATGAATCACTTTCTGTCTCAATCTGTTGTATTGTGTTGACTTGACATGAGATGGGTTACACCCCTTAGGTATCTCGTAGAAGGAGATACTGGTGGTCTTTTCTTACTCCATTGGTCCCAGTAACAGTGCATACGTACTGTGGCTCACAATTTTTCGCAGTTGACCTTGTAGGTTCTTTGCCGCATTCGCAAGGACTGCGTTCACTGGTGAAAGTCAACAAAGTATGCACCACTTCTGGTAAATCCTGTTGCCTCGTACGATCGAAAAGAACGTTCTGCTTTCAACTCAATTGTATTTTTTGTTTCTAGGATAAAGTTAATGAGGGTTTCGTCTGTCTGCTTCTTTCCTGTTTGAACAACGCCAGTCCACCTCATAAGGCGGACATTAAAAACAATTGACGACATCGAGCTGTTTAATACGTTGTCTGTTGTTTTCAGCAACACTTCGAGTTTAGTCTACAGAATTTGGCAACTCAATGTCGTTATCAGTGCAAGTTCTATCCATGTATAAAAGAAATGAAAAAAAAAATGTACCATAAAAAATTCCACATTAGCTGAACGCCAGCTGTCATTTTGTTGAGTTGTGTCCAAATAGGAACTCTCGTTCTGAGACTCGTAGCATATGTGGACTGCCCGCTCCATCTTCCAGTTTGTTTCTAAGAATCAAGTCAAGTACTTCGAGATAAACAATTTGATACCAGAAAAACCCCTGAGGGTTGAAAAAGACTGGAATACTACGAACAGAACCTCAACTTCTTATTCATCTCTAAATACTGCGTGGCCTAGCCAACCAACTGCTAGATCATTTCCATTTTAGTTTAGGTTGCTTCTTGAGTATATTTTTATGTCTATTGTGCCCAGTTCTCTACTCTAAACAAACTTCGAGCTTGGACACAACTAGCTTAGGATTGACTAGTCTCTTGCAACTTTCTTATATGTCCATTTTAGACTCCAATTCTTCATTATCCATACTGATGCACAGGGAGAGGCGCACAAAAGGTTCAATTTATCAACTCAACTAGGACTTTGTATAGATCAAAGTCAACTTTGGGCAACTTTCGAGATGACGTTTGTTTCAGGTCAAACATTTACACAAGTCGATGTATATGTTTGTAACAGGGAAATGGTCGCTTACATTGCCAACACCTTGATCTTCATTCTTAGGTATGTCTTTCGCTGGCTGCCTATATCAAGTCCGACGGAAGCCCTTTGTTGTTAACTCGTATTGCGACACCTTTTGAAGAATGTGCTCAAGAGTTGCTGAATCTCTTGTGGCACAGCAGACGGTGTCTAAGTAACTTGCTTGGAAGCGGTGTCGTTTATCTGTAAAATTCTTCATCCCGACACGAATTCAGTCTACGGAAAAACCAATTTTATCCAAGGCTTACGTGGGCCCAACTGATATGTATACAGCGGGACGGTAATCGCGGAGAGCATTCTGCAAAGTCAAAACAATATTCAAGGTATCCTGTAAAGTTATCAAGTCTTTCTGCGAGTCTAGGCTGAGCTTCGTACGTATGATTCTCACGGAATGCTGGAAATTTGTGACCTTACGCAACATAATCATTGACTGTAATCTCGACGTTTTTGCTCGAGGTATCTAGATCTTCAAGAGGGTTCCTAATCGAACAACAAATTTTGACCGCAGGACATGATTGGGGTTATCTAGTGTTGTTATATGTGGCATTGCAGCTCTCTAGAGTGCTCGTTGTCATCATCCTGTACCCAGGGTTGAAGTACTTCGGGTATGGCCTTGATTGGAAAGAGGCCTCTATACTTATCTGGTCAGGACTTCGTGGAGCCGTTGCCTTATCTCTCTCTCTCTCAGTGGCTGTAAGTAATATTGCTTCCATCTCTGTACTTTATTGCACCTTCCAGCCTTGAAGTGCAGTCCTCGGAAGATTGTTAAGTCGCAGAGTACCCTTGTTGAAACTTGATCAGCAACCAATGGCATTTTTTTTCTAAAACGCCTTTTGGTTCACCGATTAGAAAGTGAAAGTGACCAGAAATTCTTGGCTTGCAGCAAGTTGGCGAAGCTGAATCAGAAGGGTATACTTTCATCACAAGGAGGACAGAAGCTCAGGTACTGGTTGCATCCTCTCTCTCGAAGTAATGCATTGTACTTTGATGTATGCAGTTCAGAAGCAAGAGCTCAACGATATGTAAGATATTTGTCCTCATCCATTCCGAAGTATACAGGCATGCCCTTTGTTTTGGTATAAATTGTTTGTCAGATTTAGTACAAAAATTTAGTGTAAATCAGTGCAGCACTTTAGGCCTTCATTATCTTCAAAATTCTTGTACTCAAGTCATTATATTTACGGTCAAGCAGCACGCGGGTTCGCCACTGATTTGGTTGGGTCGCTGCTAGGTTGGGTTAAGAACTGTCTTTCCTTCATACATATCATGTTAGATTGGACATATAGTTACAAATTCATGATCGGGAGAGTGCTCACTTCTTTTTTATTCCACTGTATGCAACAGTTTGTCTTTTTTACAGGTGGAGTTGTGTTCTTAACTTTAATTATCAATGGATCCACGACTCAGTTTTTACTCAGAGCATTACGTATGGAAACTACGTCCGAAACGAAGGTTTGCTGGAATGCCCTCTTCAATCTAGGTTGACTTGTAGTAGTGATTTGGAGAAGATATTGGATCCAATAGCAGACAACTCAGGAATTTGATTATTTACCTTCTCAACAGCCAGCTTTCTTTTCTTTTGGATACATCTTGGCAACATGGCTTGCGGATATGATGTAGTTCCTTGAGCAACTGGGTATCTAACATTTCAACGTTTCTCCTTAAAGGGACGTTGCAAGAATGTTGGATGCCCAGTGATGTTGACAAAACTGAGATGAAAAGATCGCTGGTTCGAATTCTGCTTAATGTGTGTTCAATTCATTCACGTCATTGTTGTGAGTGTGACATATTTCTCGTTGTGCAGGCCCTTGTTCTGGAATATGTAAGACATGAAATGTATGGCAAAGCTCTTGAGTCATTTGGTGAGTTAGGAGAGGATGAAGATTTAGGGCCAGCAGAATGGGCAACCGTCTACTCATATGTTACCTGCTTGCGACATCAAATTGAGAGAGGATCTCCAACACATCCACATGAAGCAAGTAGTTCAGGAGAAGAAACACGAAAGATGATTCTTCAAGACACTCGAATTCGATTCTTAAATGGTTCTTTTCCGAACCCTGTGGCTGATCAAGAATTCAAGGAATTCAGCTGACTTGTGGCAGCAGCTTACCTTTTCTACTAGTGTTCTCTTGTTCCGGCGAAATTATTGTGCTAGGAAAGAAACCAAACTATAGGTGAGTTTTATTACAATGATATGGCCAGGACAAGTGCCATCGATGTCTACAAGCGTTTCTTAGCTTGGCGACTATGTTTACTGAAGATGATGCTCGATGTTTGTCTTTCGGATCATGCAGGTGTGCAGGCTGCATATTGGGAGATGCTAGACGAGGGTCGCATAACAAGAACATCCGCATCAATACTGATGCAATCTGTCGACGAATCTCTTGATTCTGTAGGTGTTATGATCATCTTCTTGGAGCCTTTTTGAGGTCTTATGTATGTGCTTATGGACCATACGCTTATGCCTTCTATCTATAGAGCCCTTCCGATGGATGGACATAGAAATAACTGCTGTGATTCTTTTCCAGGTAGCTCGACACGAACCCATGCTTGACTGGAAAGGTCTCAAACAACATGTGCAGTTCCCACACTACTTGAAGTGGAGGGGTTCCTTGATGGTGCCAAAACGCCTTCTCTCGTTCTTTACTGTAGTTAGACTGGAGCTGGGATGCTACATTGCTGCAGCTTTCCTTCGAGCCCACAGACAAGCAAGGCATCAACTGCGTGATTTCATCGGTGTGATGCGCTACTTCAAAGTTCGTCGTTTTTGCTTTTAAGTAGTTGCGACTTTGAAAGCTTAGTGTAGAATGATGCGTCAGTCACCGACATTACGGAATTCTTTCTAGACGTATAAATAAACATCAAGCAGCTCACTATTGTCTTTCGTGTTATTCATATCTCGTACATACACTGCCATCGTGTGACAGTTAGGTTTGAAGTGTCGTAACAGAGCAGTTTGAAAGGATTCCAGTCTTGTTTTGAGATGGAATTATAGTGACTTTGTTCTATCTCCTGTGCCATCCCTACATCAGGAGAAAGTGAGGTAGCTGACTTTGTGATTACCGAAAGTGAAAATGAGGAAGCTGAGGCTAAGCGCTTTCTTGAGGATGTCCGGCTTCTGTTTCCGGAGGTTTGTCGTCTGAAATTATTGTTTCAATAGCACAAAGTTAGTCAAATAGCTCATCATGTTCACTAAGACGTGGAAACCATTGACGATCTTGTCTTCTGTTGACAATAGTATCAAAAGACTGTTACCAACTAGGTGTCGTAGTCCAGGTGTGAGTCTTGCGAAGTTCTAGATTACGTATAATTCTGTTTGCAGCTCAGCGCTGAAGCACCTCGTTCGTTTTTTTTTAGGTTTTACGGGTTATAAAAACAAAGCAAGTGAGTTATGCCGTCTTGGTACGTTTGAGTGTTTACGTCAAGAGTCTCGAACAAGCAGGACTTTTAGAAGTAAAAGAGACGAACCACTTACACGATATGATTCAGGTACGTTATCTGGCTGAGGAGAAATCTCATATCCTCCTGTCTGCCTTGATAGACGTGCAGTATTTGCGCCCCCAGAACCTGCTGAGAGTACTGTGCTTCTGTGAAACCAGAGTCTTTGTTCGCTGTTGAAATTTGGGTCTAATCACTCGGGCTTTCTCGACCAGGTAGACTTGAAAAAATTGCAGAGATCGCCACCTTCGGTAGAAATGCCATCCGCACATGAGGCGCTCAACAATCAGCCATTCTTTGGAGCCCTTCCGGATCATCTAAAGAAAGTTCTTCAACATGCCGCTAAAGAGTGCATGATGTTTCGAGACAGTCCGCTTTACACGGAGGATTCAAAAGCCGAAGGCGTGTGGCTTGTAGCCAATGGGTCGGTGAAGGTGTGTAATGTCTACTTTGTCGGCTGGTTTTGAAAGTTCCTGTATTTCCAGCCGATGGGACCTTTGTGCAGTAGAAGTGTTCACACCATCCACGTATGAGTTGTTCACACCGGCTATTCGTTGTCATCTCTTTCTCAGGCTCTGCTTAGTCTCGTGCGATAAGTCCTTCATTTCCTGCACTCATGCATTTACGCTTGTTTCGTCAGTGGACCACAAAGAATAATGCTGGACGGCAATCGCTTCACCCAACCTTCACGCATGGCAGTACACTTGGTCTTTATGAATGTTTAACTGGCAGGCCACGACTTTGCACCATCACAGCAGATTCAGTGGCCCATTGCTTCTTCATAGACAGTGCAAAGCTCATGGCTTTGTCTAAGAATGAGCCCCCCGCACTCGAAGACTTTTTTTGGCAGGTACATCCATATTTGCACTTCCTGCCATTTTTTGTCATGTCAAGGCCGGGCACAAACTTCACATTTTTCTCTCCAGTGGCAATGGTATCGGACAACTAGGTTCCTCCTCTCTCAGGCATAGGATGCTCACAAGTATATTGATTTGTAGAAACGTGACCTGAGCTGTAAATCACTCTATAAAGTATCGGCCCTTGGAGGCAAGTGCGACAAAAAACCCGTTGGCAATGCATCCTTCTAAGACAGAACATGCCGACTCCATCGCACTTTCTGTATATAATTTGGCCATGTCATTGTCCTAGAATAAATCACTTGGCTGATGCCGTGTGTGTAGGAAAGTGCCTTGGTCGTGGCCAAAATTGTGTTACCCCTTCAGTTTGGAGCTATCACCATGCAAGAGCTGCGTGCGCTATTTTCGGAAAGTTCTAACTTGTGCACATATATCCGCGGAGAAACATTTGAGCTGGAGATTGGTAAGATCGGGATTTTGCTTGAAGGTTTCCTTAAGCAAGAGGGTAAGGAGGATGAAGTTATCGGTGCTCCTGCCGGCTTAATTACAAAAACAGAGATCCTTACGGTCGGTAAAGGTATTGTTCTCTTCTCTCTTATATTTTTGATGTAAGAGCACTTTCAGTCCCGATGCTGTCGTGAATATAACAGAATCAGATTTTCCTGTATGAGCCCTCCCTTCGGCAAACGCAGTCACAGATCTTTGTGAACACTCTCCAAGACGCCGACATTCGCTCGACGCTTTACTGGTAAAATTGCACCTTTTGATAAAACACACAGATTTTCCGAGACGACGGATACCTTACAGAAGATCTGTAGATTTTTATTCAGATACTACTCATTCTATGCGTTTACCCTTGATCGATGTGAACCTTGCACGCCTAGCTACCTCATTGCTATGATGAGCCCTGATGAAGTTGTTGTATTTGTCTAAGCAGCAAGTACTTGAAATGTTACGCCAGTGTCTAACGATCCAGACTTTTATCCCCTCTTATATTTTCATAGCGTCGAATAGACAGATTAAAATATGTTTGCTCAAGGTTCTTAATCGCATCAGCATATTCGTTTATTGTTACCGAATGCCAGGAAGCATATTTCTGATTCAATTTTCTCTGCGTTCAGGGCTTCCAGGTAGCCGGACTGAGAGCATTGTACAGCAGAGTATTTTCTACCATGTAGAGGCTCGCTCTCGGGTTCTTTTCATCAATCTTCCTTCTTATCAGTCGACTCCTCCATTCCCATCTTTGAATCCCCTTCTTACAAGGCAGAGTATGGGCGATTTAGCTGGATTGATGCGATTCGGATCCAAATATCGCAGTTCATGGAAGTCTAGTGATGGTCTAAATAAATCAGTTGATGGTTCCGAGGACCTTTCGGGCAATTACTCAGAAAAAGCCATGGAGTTGAGCGTGTTTGGCAGTAAGGTATGATCTAGTAATGCGTCTGTTCTTACAGAAGGTGGAGATAAGTACTGTTTAAGACTATTCTCCAGTTTTTACTTTCCTAGAGTATCAGTTGCCTTTTGGTCGTGTGTACATTATTGCGATGCTTGTACTCCACTCTTGGTCAAAATGTCCATGGCTGACTGACTTTCGTGGTGAATTATGAGTGCACTGAATAAGAACAAGTATTTACGGCAACACTGATCTGTGGAGTTTGATAACAGCCAACGTCAAAGTATTCTGGTGATTGTTTGAAACTGATATGATCCTGATTGTGGCAGGTACCGAACAAAGGGTGGAGAAGTAGTTATGTTCGTAAGTTTTTTAGTTTTCAACAGCCTCGGAGTCAGTCATATTCAGCTGTTGCGGCGAGATCCCTTCGGAAGCAGTTCTCGTCAGCAGATGCTCTGAAACTGCCAGCACGGAGTTATGGTTATGTTCCCAGGATGACTCACAGTCAAGGTAACTTGTTATCTACACCAGCTCACCAGGAACGGCCCCAAGTCCTGCAGAGAACCCACTCTGGAACTAGTTGTGATTCCGATGGGGACGAGGAACATATTGTGGAGATCGAATCCCCTAGTAAACTTTTTCCATCCAGTCAAGCCACATGGTGAGACATCTTCATATCAGTATAAAGGTGATGTGCCTATATGTCGACAAAAATTGACAAGGTAATTTCGTCCAGCTCGCTACATGTACTCCAGAAGGCTTTGAGTCGTGTAGGGTGATTAGATAAGTATGAATTCTATTCCGCTTGGGCTTGAAACTAAGCATGGATGACAGATTTAGTATCAAGATTTCCACTTTTTAGGAAGCTCTCGGATGTTTAGTCGGTCAGAAAAGATGCCCGTATCATTTTTATGTAGACAGCACAGCGAGTTCGGTCGCCTAATTTTGACAAAATGAACGTTTTATGGACAGCAGAAGGGTGGATATTAAGGTGGCTTGCTCGGGTTTCAAGATGAAACAGCAGGATGCACCAAGAGGGCACGTACAAATCGGAGGTCTGCAGGGCACGATCAGTTGAGTACAAAGTACTCATCTTTTGCTGATCTGCGAACTTCCAATAACATCATCTGCGCACTTGTACGATTGATCTTATGATGTCAAGAAACGACAGGTGTAAAGTACCGATCTTGTATAAGTTGTATAATAGGGCTTTTTAGAGGAGAATCGAAGCACGTGTAATAGTAACAAAGATTTTGTTGTGTTCGTGATCCAAAATTTCGAGGTGAATATTGGATGATGCTACAGAAGTGAAGAAACCTATTTAGAGTACAAAGCAATTATTGCTGATTTTCAGTAAGTTTCCTTATTCATGCTGTCCGAAGACGTGAAGGGGAAGCAGAGAAGAAAAATGAGTGAAGTTTGTTAGTTTGGGCATCTTAGCGAAGACAAGTATGAGCTAAATATGTGGTACGAGATGTGGCTGATGGGAACAATAATTTCAGGCGTTCAGCCTAATTCAGGCTTTCATATGTTACCATCACGCACATGAATGATCATTATCCACCCCACAAATTTACGAGTATTCTGTGGGTGTACATTCTCGAAGGTCCTGGGCTCTGGTTATATTTACTTTCTCCTCACCATTTCTGAATGGTAAGCTCAAAGACAGGTGAATAATGCGCATGAAGGCTTTGCTACTTTTGTCACCACGAAAGCAACCAAAGGGAGAGCTATTGCTTAGAAGTCAGTGGAGAGTGGGGCATGCACGAGAAAATATTTCAGATCGAGAACGGTAAAAGGATGGTTTGTATCTGCAGTTGTTCGTGTCGCCACACTTATGTCCTCAGAGAAATTTCATTCAAAGCCGAATATCTGTGTAACTTTTAACTTACAGCATGATGTCGGATGTCAGCGTTCGAGGTTTGTCTCACAGCTACTTCAGCGGACATGGCATTGTTGTAAATTACCCTCTTTGCTAAAACCTACTTACTTCTACAGATATCAATGTCTCCACCGTGCTCTGCACGTCGAGCCTAAATGCCACGTTTAATCACAGTATGTCAGTGATCTTGCATGTACAGGCTCCGCTCAATTTTACTTCATTTGGCAAGAAATTTAGAGGGGTTGAAACAATTCAGAAGAGAGGAAATGCATTATCATCGGTTTTGCCAGCAAAAGATTACTCTTAGATTGCGGTGGAGTGAATTGGCTATGAATATGAGCTCAATCAGAAAATATGTGAACAACCTAAAGGTTTCGACTAGACTGAACTGCTCGACGGAGGGTGGTCACTAAAGGGAGAAGAAGCCTCGGAGCATTCCTGGTGTTGAGAGGTTCAGAACGATTAAAGTTAATCGGTGCACTTCAGAAGTCGACTACAAACGCCTTTCCTTCGTCATTTAATGATACAGAGACGACGGACTAATACAAGAGGTACCAGGACTCATGATTATGACGAGCAGTATTACTTTGTTGACAAGGTTCATCACCAGTATATATGCTTGTCTGCTACTCATGAGTCATCCGAGCAAGTATTTAGGACATACTCGCAGACGGATTTCTGATTCTAACGGATGTAGCAAAAAGTTACTGATTTCGGCATTAAGGTTTACGTGAGTGTAGGACAAACGTAGCTTATGGGACCTGTGGACCGTGCACATTTTTAACAGTCTTCATCACTGACCACTCAATAGCTACACGACTGATGAGAGGGCCGGCACACTAGCCTACGACAGAGGCGAGAGGTGAAAATTGCTTAACCTCAACTGACTGTCTGCAAAGCTCCGAAGAGTAAATAATATAATGAGATCGAGTTCTTGCAAAGTGTCAAGGTTTGGCGGGTGAACCGGTGGCAGAAGGAAGGATTAAGCGAAATGCAAGAGCTCGTTGATATGTTGGAAGAAGGGATTATGTCTAGACCTAAAGGGAAGCAGAGGGTCGTTGACTTGAAAGGATGGCCAATCGTCATGCAGACTTCACGTACCTCCTTCAAGAGAACTGGAGCTGGATGCACACAGACACGGTGGGCGATTTGTCCATGGCCTCACTTTACGAATAGTCGTGCAGCGCATTGCACCTTGCTTGTCCGGGCCACAGCCAGAACGGCGGTTTTGGAACTCCTGCGAATTTGTCTTCTTCTCTGATTCACGTTCCTCATCCGAACTTTCTGTTTGTTTCCTTTTCGGTAAGTTATCTCTTCAGTGCGAGCCATGAAAGTTCTAGTGACTCGAGGAACTTTGATGCCGCTGGTCTCTTAAAGACGAGATATAGCGGCAACCAAAACCACCGTCCTATGCCCAGCCCAGCCCAGCCCGCCACAACGCTGGCCCCAAGACATTCATATTCTATTGTGGAGAAATGGCATTTCTTGAGATCCATGCAAATGTCGAGAAAAGCAAAGCAAAGCTTGTGATGCTTGATGAACGACTCTTCAGTTTCCATTGCCTTCTCAAAACCAAGCTCGAGCCAAGCCAACCTCCACTTTGGCCTCCACTGTAGTGTGAAGTTTCTATTTATGAGCTGGGTTCAACGGCTCAGCATCATCGTCTTCAGCCTCTTCCTGCTTGTCCTGCAATGGAGGTAAAGGTGAATTCTGGCCATAGCATAGATTCCACTTCACTCTCGTAGTGTACTCAACTCAGCCGACGACCTGTGGAGCAACACGTACTTGATCACTGTTTCACTTGGCCACCGAACGCAGCCATGCCAAACTCTAATCGTTTCTCTTAACCACATCACGCTTAGCATCACTACTGTAGAAGTAGTAGTACTGAAGAAGAAGGATGAGGAGGAGGAGCAGGAGGAGAAACGGATAATGCGTTTACTTTGTGAACGAGCATCTCTAGCCTGTCAATGGCACTATGCTGCTCCCGGTGTGTCGACCAAATCTCTAGCAGACTCTCACTAGCCTAATAAGCCCAAACCCTCGCCTAATAAACAAGATTTTCTCGGGTTCACAAACGCTGTTCGGAGGCCCCAGAGCCTGTCAACATCACTATGCTGCCCCCGATCTCTCGACCAGAGCCCAGATATTTTTAACACGTTTTAACACTTTGAGTTGACATACACGCACTTCACTCCACTCCACTGCACTGCACTCCCTTGCAGTAGACCCAGTAGCGTGCCAAAATGCCTCGAGTCTCCAGCTTATTTCGTCTTCTTAGACTAGATCAAGATCGACGCAAAGCCAGGATGGACACATATTGTTCCCAACTTTCTGTTCTTTAGCAAGAGAGAGCAAGGGAGTCTCGGATCTCCTGAACGACGAACGAGTGAGTGAGTGAGTGACTTTTGACGGGGAAAAGAGGAAAGAATACCATGGATCCGATTTCGAAGGTGCTTACTTCTAAAGTCATGGACAAGCATGTACCAGATTCTACCTGCCTGCCAGCCATAGCTGCGATAAAAGTCAGTGACTCAAAAAGGAATGTTGCAATTGAAACCGAATTGAGAACATTCTATGTCTTTCAGTTCTGGGAATGTCTTGATATGGCTACTCTTCCTCCTCCTCCTCTAGTAACAAGTGGCTCAGATCTGTCCAGTTGACAATGACAAGGTGTGTCTTGCTTTGATGCAGTACCATAAATTTCCGATTTCGCTCTGGTTCATTGCACTGATCATTGTGGTCTCCTTTTCTTTGTGCTTTCTACTATTTTACGGCTGACGTTTAAGGGCCAGGTTCAGATTCTACACATCAGAGCCCGAAACGTACGACGAAAATTGAAGTCTTTTCTCTTATGTACGGGCGAGCAATCCTGTTTCATCCTATGAGGTAAAATGTCATAGACGGGCTCCATCGTCCAGCAGTAGTGTCAAGGAATGCACCCAAGAGCCTGCAAATAATCTGCAGACATCTGCACACCCCATGGAAACTTCTAAAACTGTTCTACCACAACGAGAAGGGGTTCTTGTCGTGATCCAGTCTTGTTGAAGGAATGAGTCAACCGACCATTGAACGAAATACGCTTGGCAGAACAACATTTATCTTCACCGCCCCTTCTGGTGGCCAGGTGCTCGAAGACTTCTGAGATCATGATCCCACTCGAATCTCTCAGCCTAGAATTTGTACCTTCGAGCCGAATCTATTATTCGCTTGAGGTTCAGTAACAATCTCAGCATTTGCTTCTCACTATTGAACATTTGATAGAGAAGTAATATCACGAAGGGCAGAGATGGGAACTTGGTGTTTTCCAGTGATGCGGATACGTTAAGATCTTCTCGTAGGCTTCACCTGTAGCGCGAGGTGTTTGTCAACACTGTCCCCACTGCTGGAAGATTTCTCCGGATATACGAAGAATCTCATCGGATTTCGTTCAAGAACTCGTCATTCCATCAAAGCAAATGCTCATCATTCGTTCACGACTTACAGAAAAAATTCATCTGAAGATTTTAACACTGGCTTTTCTCCTCGATCCATGTCGAGGTCGAGCGGTTTGAGGTGAAGATTATGGGCAATGTCGTCGATGGACTTTCTCCCCATTCCAGTAGAAAGCAAAAGACAGATGCATGACACTGGATGCGGAGGAAAGAATTGAAAGGAAGGTAGAGCTTGAATTACGCACAGACCTTGAGGGGATGAGTTTCATGAATGAGAAGTGGATGGACTTAGTTTCGTGAACCCGAGTTTCATTTGTGTCCGTGGAGAAACTATGACTCATGATCGACCGAGCACTCGTTGCCAGAAAATGGGATTTACATTTATGGAATAGAGCTTTAAATTTTCTGTCGTAGGCGTCGGAATAGTGGTAGACGGATCACTATGAAGACATATCACACAACTTTCTATTATTCTACGATATCGTTTACTCTTCCCATTTCGACAATTTGTACTTTAGTTCTCAACATGTTGGAGTACTCTCAAAGATTATGTTGTTTGGCTATTGTTAAGGTCGGCGAGCATATAGTTTAACATTCGATGTACCTATAAAAGATCTATTGAATCCTTACCAAGTTTTGGACTTGTGAGGAAGATTCGATTCACCATTTGTGTGTCATCCTTAAATATAGTCATGTTAATCTTTTCTGAATCGTTCCAATGTTATTGAATGTTTATCATTTGATGTCATGATATATTTTTTATTTCATTATAAATGATTTTGTATTATATACTGGATTGAAGAACTTCGAAGCAATTTTATTTTATTATGGTCATAGTTATCAATAGGATTGTATGTGAAACGTTACAAAATAAAAATTGACACCAAAATTTGCAAAACCATTGATATGCAATATGCAAACCTCGACGCCAGGGCTGACATTCATCCCTTGAGCTTGTAGCGTCCAAGAAATGTGTTGGACGCTACAAGCTATGTGAAATATGTTTGGCATTTGTTCTCATCAAGTTCTATAAAAGATGCATTTTGTAAACCCTAAACCCATTTTTGTAAGGGAGAACTCATGAATTTGGAACTCGAAGTAAGGTTGGAGAGCGAAATTAGTTTGATTGTCACTGAGTTAGTTGAGACAATCAAAAAATTAAATTTATTGAGTGACCAATTAGATTTGGAAAATTTTGTTTACTTTGATTACGAAAGCAATGAAAATTATATTGCCACATTGCTAAAAAACTTTCTGAGGAATTGTTAGATTATCCGAGTACTTATGGAGTAGATATTGGTGACAACGATATTCATTTACCAGAGAAGATTATAGATTTTTCACAAAATAAAATTATTTTTCATGGATTTGAATCATTGAATAAGAAGATTTTTGATATTGAGAATAAATTGTTCTGATTAAAATTCAAATTTCATTTTGAAAACCTCAAAAAATAATTTGAAGTATTCCAATCTAAGATACAAGTAATAATCAAATCTGGAAAAAAAATCAAAACTTTAGTCAGATTATAATTCAAAATATGTAACGTTCAAATTTCTTAGATTTTATTTTTAATTTAGAAGAAAATTATTCGAAATAATTAATTTTTTCAAATAAAATGCATACTTAATTAGAATAAAGTGCATATTTAAATGGGAGGCCAGTGTACTCTGTTCTATGAACAGATAGATAGAAAAGTATGACCATGGACGGCACAGGCGCGACGGCAGTCCGACCGTTCAGTTTGCCGTCGTTACACTCGAGCTCGGCAGGAATCACTGTAAACCCTAAACCATCGACTGCGTCTACCGCGACGCGTTGCGCGTGACCGCCCGACCCGAGGTCAACGCGCTGCGATGAATTGAACCCTTGAGTCCAGATCCAACGGCTCAGACTGGTCGCTCGATGCCCGGGTTTCCGAAATCCTCGGCATCGACGGCGGGCCCCGGCCGATCGATGTTCGAACCAGACCACGACCTGACCTGACCACGGTCCGGAAGGTCACGAGGTGGGGATGGATGGAGCGAAACCGTAGCTTTTGTACCGCGTACGTCAACCCTCCGGAACCGTTCGCGAACTTTGCGCGAAAAGAGGAGCGAGCCTTCGGTGGTCGATCCGACTTTCACAGCCGCCTCTGATTCTGATTCTGGCGATGGCGAGAGAGCGCTTTCGAGCTTTCGAGCTTCTGAATCCGATTCGATTGAACGAGTCAAGTTGTTGCTGTTGTCGCCGTCTTCGGATGATGCGGATGCACGTACAGACAGCCTGACATCCAGCCAGAAGGAAGGAAGGAAGGCTGGCTGGCTGGCAGGACGCGAAAGTGCCGTCACGGCGCTGGCGGGCGAGGAAGAACGAGAAGATCTCGAGTGCTCGACTCTCGTACCGCTGAACAAGCGACGCCTTTGCCATCGAGTCCCCCGATCCGCCCATCGATGACTCACCCTCTCTCTACCTCCACCTCGCTGTGACCTTCGTCGAAATCGTCGCTGATGACGATTATAATTATTATTATCATTGTTGTTATTATGAGTATTATTAAAATTCTACTGATCGATCGATCGAGGTGAATCTGCTGCGAAGAGAGGAACCGTAAAATGGGTGCCTGATGATGGCAATAAGATCGGGGAACCAGACAGCACCCGCGGCAGGAGATCGATCGATTCATCGATGTGTGAGTGAGTGAGTGAGTGAGTGAGAGATGGCCAGCTAGCTGCTGGGGATCGGGGGAATCTGGTGCTCATTTGGAGGACTGCAGTCCAGCTGCAGCTGAAGCGAATGTGATTCGATCTTTCGATCCAGTGCCCGGAGAAGGGCTGGACTTCCAGCTGCAGAATCCGTGCACGGCCGACGCGGTGGTTCATGTGAACGGATGCCGGCTTCGAATTCCAGGACATTGTAATCCGAGGCCGAGGTTCAGATAAGTGGGTGCGGCCCGGCCCCCGGCAGCAGGTCAGGTCGCTGATGTGAAGCCGTCGTCCAGCTCCCGAGATGCAGATTCGACGGACATAGAGCCTTCAAGAAAGTGAATGAATGAATGAATGAAGGAAAGAACGAACGAAACGGAGTGATGATGACAATGATTTTGCAGATTTAGGCGTAAAATCGTCTTCTAGATCTCAGGAATCAATGTGCGTGGCTAGCTAGATCCATGGGCCAGGTGCCTCCATCAGCAAGCTCAGTTCCTCTCGACTCGGCTCGGCTCCGCTCCGCTCTGCAGGCTGGAGGAATGAGGATGAGGAATGAGAAGTGAGGAGTGAGGAGTGAGGAATGGGGACGAAAATGAGCTCAATCAATTGCAAAGCAGTCGGATCCAGTCCGATCCGTTCCTTTCGGAGCAAGTGATGGTTCATCCTTTTAAGTCGTCGACCGCTGGAAATAAATGATCGCGATCCGTCTTGACTTTTGCGCCTCATGATTTGATTTGTCCCAATTCGATCCATGTTGGCCGACACGTGTTCCTGGCGTGGCTGACTCGCCCCGTGCCCCCGCGATCGATCGATCGATTCACTTCAATGCCGGGCCCTGGAAAAATCAGCACATCCGATGTGCTGCTGCGAGCTCATTTTCGGCGCAGATGCCCCCGCCATCATCATCATCATCATGCGCGCCTGCCAGTGCGTGTGTCGTGATCGTAGATAAGACAGCAGATGTCCAGACAGAGAGCGGGCCGGGGAATTTGTGTGAGGCGGCTGCAAATATCACAAAAGCGACGAATTTTAGATTGTGGAGCAGGGCAAGGGGATGATATCAGATCTTTTCCTAGGTATGGGTCACTAGAAGACTTGTCTGCAGATATTATTTGATCTAGACATGTCGTGTTGTGGAATCTGAGAGATCGAGAGAGAGAGAGCCTTCGTTTTCCAGTGTACAGTATCTAGTCAACTGCTGCTCGAGCGTGTGGGTCATAATGTCGTCCACTGTGCCTTCCACAATTCGGTGCCAGGGCCAGGGGCTGAGTATTTGCGGAAACAAATCTGATCACAAGTGTCGTCTTTTATGGTTCATACATTCATTCAAGCGAGCGAGCGAGCGAGCGTTGCAGGCCTCGTCGGCCTACGACGTGTGTAGTTGTTGGCTACGTCGAGCACCAAACCTAAATCTGCACGTAATTGCTCTCTCTCGCTACTCTTGCTCTCGATGGTCGGTGACTCCCGCAACGCTCGCTCCAGAGAGCCTACACAAAGTTGTAGTAGGAGCGTTTGAGCTCGGCTAGGCTCAGCAGCAATTGGCTCCGGCAGAGGCAACAGCTTTTCTGTAACCAATTCTGCCACGGAATGTCGATCATCGGACCATCGATTGAGTCTCAGAAAGTAGTCCTTGTCCTGTACTAGACCGACGTTACCTCTCGAGTTTCACCAGCAACGACATGATTTCCTGTTGCAGTTGGGCACTGCCTTCTCTGCTGATGCCACCTTAAGCGCCAGTCAATTCTCGGGAAATCCAGGGAAGAGACTAGCGACAGATCCTTGGCACTCGCCTCTCGGACAGTGACAGCTGCTGATAAAGAGGACGAACGACCTCGCTTGAGTTAATGACCGCGCAGATCATAAGTTAGAAAGTGGAGGTGATAAGGGGAGCCTCAGGATTCATCATAAACTCTTCAAATTGGACGACCTGCTGAATGAATGTGCGCAATGAAAAAAATCTGAGCGTCTAGATCGGAAGCACAATGATAGTCCTAAAGAACCCGAACCCGAACTCGAACCCCGAGCATCAAAATCAATTGATCACTTGAATGCAATTATGTTATCATATGCAACGCGAACGAACTGGAGGCAGGAGGTTTGTCTGCGAGAGGTTTGATTTTCAGGCGACGAATACTCGGGTCTGAATGAGCTGAGCTGTAGCAGCGGGTCATTAATGAGTGGATCCAGATCTGTGCCCGCGGAATCAGAATCTCAACGTGAAGTGTGTTCACTTGCAATGAGCTTTGTGCGCAGGTAGGGCACCCGCATTGACTCTGGACTGGGCATGAATGATTGATACGTGATTGCGAGATCCCGAACCCACACAAATTGTCCACTCTGAGGAGTCGGATCGAGCACGTAAGCGAGGCATGGCGAGGGAGGGAGGTGCCCTTAAAGGCCTTTTTGCTCGACGAAAGTGGCATGGACCCATGAGCCCGTTCACATGAACCCCATAGTGCAACCATATGGTGCTGATGCGAGCGAGCGAGTGAGTGAGACTCCACATGTCCATGGCCACCAGCAGCAGCAGAGTTGCGTCTCTGAGCTCGGAGTGCACGAGCAGAGCAGCCTCACCACTGACCAGCGAGGACTACAGTTGCCAACATTCGGTTAGGAGCGCTGTGGACGCATGGGCAGCGTCGCCAACAGGATGCCTTTTGGCATATGAGACGCTCTCGCAAAAGAGGGCCCGAGGGCGTGGGTCCCTGTTTTATCATCGTGCTCCTTTGAGCACGAGTAACGGTAGTTCAGCTGAAAGAGTAAGCCCGATCTACTCTCTGCTGCTTTTGCCTCGGCCAATTTACTGCTGTACGTTCTGCGTGCGCGCTTATCTTGTTAAAGATGTGACCCATATCGTCGACGTTCCTCCGGATAAAAAGCGCAAATCCTACCTACTGATTCTATCCGCTTTAAAATCCAAAAGTTCCTGCTTGAAAAGAGAGAGAGAGAGAGAGAGAGAGAGAAGCCTGGTAATTAAGATGATTTTATCTGAGACCTATTGCGACTCTGGTGGCCAGCTCTTTTTTCTTCCATCGTTTCCAACATCCTTGAAATGTGGGCATGCACATCAGTCAGAGACCCACAACTGCTGCTCTGTGGAGTGACCACGTCCATCTTTGCCACCAGAGAAGAGAAGGGAAGATAAGAGAGGCCAGGAGGACCCATTGCACCGAGAGAGCTTCATGAGTCAGTCCAGTAGCATACCAGTGCTCAAACCATTCAGATGTTGGAGCACCGGCATGCCGTCTAGAGAGAGAGAGAGAGAGAGAGAGACTGGCAAATTCTCTGACCTCGTGTGTCAGAGAGAATTGCTGCTGCACCCAACCGAGTCCGTCCGAGACCACGAAACTTGAAACTGGCAACAGTGAGTGAGCAGGGTTTATCTCTCTGCTCGCTTTTGGCTGCACTTGCTCGTTAGTAGTCATCTGAGGCCAGATTTGCTCTGCTCCAGACTAGCCCCGGACAAGTTCCAGGAACTGTCTGTCGGCTTCTCTTCAGGAACCGAGGTCAAGAAAAGAGGTCAACGGCGAAGCGTCGGTTGCTCGGAAAGGCAATCGATTACGTGGCCTTTGCCAATCGGATCGAATGTGTAACTGCCCCCCGCGCGCGCGCGCATCCAGCTGGTGCCAACATCCATTAAGAATCTCCTCGTGAAAGTGTGTGCTCGATGGATGTGTGAGTGAGGGAGTGAGTGAGAGGATCCCTCCCTTTATGCTGCGAGATTCCACTGGTCATTTACTTACTTACCATACCACGGTGTCACATTAAGCTAATCACGTGCATGAGGCTGTTGCTAAACATGCATTTTGGTTTGTGGAACCATATTTTGCTTTACAGCTCGATTTACAGCCACTTTTCCTCTCCGCGCTCTGTACCAGATTTCCACTCTTTACGATCGATCGATGACTCGTCAAGGAAAGGGGAGAATGAGTTGTCCGAGCCTCAGAACCCTCAGGCTCGTTGATGAGTGAGTGATCATGGACACTAAACCTTCACACACTCGCTCGCATGAGACGAGATGGATTCGCAGCATAATTATAGAGTTGACCCTAGGGTTCGATTCAGGAATGAATGAGCAGGAGGGAGCCAGAGCGCCTCGAGGTTATGCAGTCGCCCTCAGATTCAGCTGCGAGTGAAGTCGTAGGAAACAGAGGGCCGCAAATTTCTGAAGAAGGTCTTTGTTTGTATCTCAAATGCAGACGCAGGATCTTTAGAGTCGAGGTTACAACAAGTCCGAGAAGGTGTGGTAAGTCTGAGACATGGGGATCGATCTGAAACTCACGACATGATCGGTCGTGGAAGACACTCGATACTCGAATTGCACCTTTCCTTCCGGCCCCGGCCATCACATCGAGCACGCAGAGCAGATGCTCTGCGTGCTCGAGTGACTGCTGCTTTCTCGAGCAGCGTGGAGGCTAAAGAGGGCCAACGAAAGCTCCCTTTCAGCCCTGAAAACCTGCTGCACCCCGGAAATATGCCACCTTCTCGAGCCGAATCATGAGCTGTGTTGAAACTATGATTGCTGCGCCACACTGATTTCATCTTTTGCCTCTGGGCCTAGAGTCCTCCAGGGTAGATACACACATCCAATCATCAATATTCCCAGCAAACATTCGTAAAGACAAAGTCTTCGGTACCCAAGCACGGTGAATCCCCATCCCTCCCTCCTGCAACAGAAAGAAAGAAAGAAAGTAATTTGCCTCGCAAAGCTACCATGAAGTGCACGAAACCATGCTGTCTGTCTGTCTGTCTGCCTGTCTGTCAGTGAGTCAGTGCACCATGGACCGGCTACCGCAAGTGGGCGGAGTTTGCGCCGAGATTTCACCTCCGGTGCTCCGTGTTCTAGCAGCTGCCAGCCGACGAGCTCAGAAAACAAGAGTCTCCCAAAACAGATGAATATGAATATGGAAATGAAAATGGAAATGCCCCTGAAAGAAGGGAGACCCGAGTCCGAGGACTAAGTACACTTATCATATGACCTCGCATCATGATCAGGCCTAACTCGCTCATTACGCTAGCTTTACTTTCTTTGATAGATTGCACCACCGACCTCGATCTCTCGATAAATCTGGTCTGGGGGCTTCTCAGATCCATGTGTGTGTGTGTGTGTGTACATGTGTACATGGGATGCGAGCTGATGTGCGGGCCTGTGTTGCAACCGATCGTCCGTTCATATTCATTTCATTCCACCTACTCAGAGATTCGGAAGCGGAATTATTATTGTGGATGGATCGGAAGCATTCGCTCGGTAACGTGATTTGTGGAGAATGGGGTCTGTTACGCAGCCTTGGGTAACAAGCGACGGACGGTGGGGTTAATGCCATTCTCTCTCTCTCTCTCTTTCTCTCGTGCCACTGATCGATCAGAAGCGGAGATTCATGGAGACGGCGCAGAGCAGCGCTGGCGAATGACAGGACCGGACCAGGTGAGTCTAGTGGGCTAACGATCATCATCATCCGCGTCCTCGTCCTCGTCCTCCTCGTCGTAGTCATCGTCGTGCATGCTTCGCTGCTTGCTGAGTCCCCCGATTCGTACGATCCGACGGTGGTTGGTGCGGTCCTGGATTCTGGCACCAGCCATGCCCTCGCTACGTCCAAGTCCAGCGACGACCTTCGAAGCAGAGCTGGGCTTTCCCTCTCCCAGTGGGGGGCAGCCATCTCGAGCCCCCCTGGCGTGTTCGCGAGCCTCGCGGACGGGGTTGGGGTTGGGGGTGGGGGTGTTGAGGGGGCTTCTCCTCTCCCCTGCCCCTTTCTCTGCCCCTCTCCCCCCCTGCTCTGCCATGCAGTCGTCCGAGACTTGAAGTCAATCACGAGTGCCACTGGCGCTTGTAAGCCCCGGCCCCCAATCCGGGGCTCTGGAGTCCGGAAGCGGGGACCATAGCCGCTAATAGCAACGGGGGTTCATGGCTCATGACCGTACACTGTCCGGGAAGATCGTTGCACTCGCCGGCGATTCTGTTTTACCTCACCGGTGGAAAAAGGGGGAAAATTACTGTCGTCTTTCCACTCCACCAGTTGGCCGCCGATTTGTCACCGGCGAACAATAAACGAGATCCGGTGTTCTCGAAAATCTGCCGGGACGAAGAACGAAGGTCGCCGTTTAATCGGCCGGTACCCCCGTGGCCCCCGGGACGACTGGGACGTCGGGGATGAGGTGTGCCAGATCCGACACCTGCCTGTCTGCATGGCGAGGAGTGGACCGGACCCGAGGACCGTCGAACGAAGCCGTACGTATGGGCTGCCGGTCGGGCGACCGACATACGCCACGGCTCCGGCGTCGGGCCAGCGCTCCCGTCTCTCGGGCCCCGGCTGGCGTTCCCCCGACCAAGGAAGCGTGACTGATTTGGCCCCCGGGGGCTGCATCAAATGTTTCCGCGCTGCCCCCGCGCAGCCCCCGCCTCCCCCTGCCTACGCCGTTCGCTTGGCCGTAGGTAGAGTAGGCCCGCCGGTCCTCCTCCTCGACGTCACCCGGTCGGTCAATGCCCGCGACCCTCCGTTGACAGAGAGCAGCCAGTCGCCCGCCCGCCCGCCCGCCCGCCCGCCCGCCCTGCCATCGTCCATGCACCATGACCGTCGACGCACGTCGCCTACTGTACCAGGTAACCCCAGCAGCCCTTCAATCATTCCTTCTACGGACTGCTCGACTACCCGGCCCCTTACCGCGTAGACTCGGTCGGTCTGACACAGCCCCCACCTCCGAAGACTACCCCCAAGAAGGAAAGCGGGTGGAATAAGGAGGATGGGGGACGAACGGCCGTCGAGGAGGACCATGGGGTCGGATCCGTCGAGAGTATGAAGGAACCCGGGAGCTCGGAGAGGACGCCATTGATTTGGAGCCGAGTGTGTGTCTGGTTTTTCTTTTCGTGGAATGTCCGACCAATGATTTCGTGGAAAGGTCGGACAAGGATACAAAAGATTTGTTGTTGCGCGACATTTGTCTCAAATCAGAGTTCATTTCACTCATCGTCGATGCGATATTTCGCCTTGTGAGAGTGGCATGCGTGGCCGTGGACGGTGGCAGAGGATCCCAGAGGATCACACGCTTTCAGGACAACGACGAAGGAAGGATTTCGTTCCTCCGTCGAGCCAAATTTGGGTCTCGAGTCCATCAGAAGAGGAGGGCCTTGCTCTGAGAGTACGGTACAGTAGGGACTCGGGCGGCATGATAACAAAAGAAATGTCCGGTGGCTCAGACGAGGTCCATGCAAATTGTCCAGAATAATAAATGTGTTACATCATGCTTCCCTCCCTCGCTCCCTCGCTCCCTCCCTCCACTAACCAACATAGATACGTTCTCATGCACAAGTGTATCAACTCCAGCGCACCTCGAGCGAGGATCGGCTCGTTCTTCATTAAAGTCCACTAAACCAATCGAGTATAAGGTCACATTTATTATCTGGCAAATTGTGTACCGACTTTTGTTTGTCGTAAACGAAGTATCTTGATCCTTCGCTTGATGGAATGTCAACCTCGCTTGCTTGCGCTCATTGAAAGCGAACCTTTTGACATTCCTCCAAACCTGTTGTGGATATTAGTCCTGTTAGGAGGGTTGTGGATATAGTCCTGCCCTTCTTCTTTGCAGGTCATGGTCATGCCATTGACAAAACGCTCCACTCCCTTCCCTTCCCTTCTACAGTGGTCAACACATCTGTCATGCAAAATCATCAGCTCTCTGTCGATCTTTCCTTCTTTCAGATCTGTCCGACTCCCGTCTTTTCTCCATTCTCCTGTGGCAGATATCATCCGAGACTTTGAATCCCTTGTGAGTTTCCTTCTCGCTTGCCCTTGCGGTACTGCTTTACTCGAAGTCCCGGGACATATGACTTCAGACCCCGTTACGATTCTACTTTAGCCTGATGCAACTATATATTTTTTGGCTTACTTCGCGGAGAGTGTGCGTACTCTACATGAAGTTGGTATAATTTGGAGTTCGCTAAAGTATGGAAAATCAGTGTTTGTGCGGAAATTGTAGTCAGAGGTACTACTTGTGACATGGTTTAAGAGGGATAATAAGAAAGTCCTAGTGACACTCTCGAATAAAGGCCATGATTAGATATTATTCTTTGTTCCATCAACCTTTGAGATATTGATTAATGAGGAAGACATAATTTCAGAATTTTTAGTAACCATGGTGTCTAACATATAGCAAATGAGTAATAAAAGCCAAACTAGCCATGTATATGGGTAAGAAAACAATTATATGGATAAATTGATCTCATTCTTTATGTTATTGTAAGACTAAAAGAAGTACCATCATTTCAGATTACGTTTGTATGACTTATTTTATTAAACCACTGGTAGGTGCTACAATACATGGTTATTTTTAAATTACATAATCTTATTCTTATGTACTGCTATCATGGAATAGCTCTTACTACTATTTAGGTTTACCCACGAAACGCTTGATGGACTTTCCCACGCGTTTACCCTTCAAATCTCTTGCTTTGTTGTTGTGTGTCTAAGTGTTGATAACCAAGGCCGCATCTGTCTAAGATCCATCAAGAGACTCGAGTACTAATAAGCCGACAATGTCCCTATCTGTAAAACTCAAGGCTGTGGCCCGTCGTGTACGATCTTACAAGACTTCAGAGCAGCCATGCCATGCCGTTCACAACTTACAAAACATGCTTTCGAGGTGCGTCCTTGTACAGAAACAAAACGCCGTTCGTTGTGCCGCCTTGAAACCCTCAGACTGCACGTAGTCCCAAGAGAAATGCCTCGTGCAAGTAATTTCGTTTCACGTGAACATTTGGACGCATGAAGACCCCGGGAGGCGAAATCCTCCTGCGATTGACGTCATATTGAGATGATGCACAAGCTTGGGCAAATGTCGAACCGCTCCAAGCTTTTTGCGCATCCATGCAAAAATGACACGACATGACTCGAAAGCTCGACGGCCGAGCTTTTCAGTAAGACTCAGTGATGTATAATTATTACTGAGCTGGCTCGCTCTCGATCGCCCTTCGTCGCCCTGCTGCGCACAATGATGTGAATATGAAGAAACGAATCACCAGGAAGAACCTGCGGATCTGCTCTGCGACGAAAAGGTCCTGAGACAGGCTGAGCCAACGGTGCCCTTTACGGTACGTACGATGGTCGGCAACAGGCTGGGGCCTATGAGAAAGAGAAAATGGAAGGCTGTGCAGTGCAGTGCAGTACATGAACTTCACCGGAGGTGACCGGCTGCTCTGAGCCTGAGCCTGAGCCTGAGGCCTGATGTCAGTCATGATAATAATCGTGGCCACTGAACTCAAATGGCGGCGCATATTCGAGGCTCGTACGAGCGAGCGAGAATGGGTCCATGGGAGCAAGAATTAAGAAGCTGGGGCCCTGGGCTCGGATAAATATCAGATGGGGGTTGAAATTGGTGTGTGCGTGTGACGATCCACTAGGGAGGGAGGGAGGGAGGGACTCGGCAGCGAGGCCCCCGAGGTCCAGCCCCCGAGGTCCGGAGTCGGTCAGTCCGTCCAGTCACTCCGAGGCACTGGTGCGCTGGAAGGAAGGGCACCTCGAGGGTTTAGCGGACGGCCATGGAAGCGAGCATTCGGAACGAAGACATGCAGAAGGTTGCGTCCAACAAACTGCGCTTGTTTGTTCGAGCCCCTAATCAAGCCCCTTCGTCCCCGTTTTATATTCTGATTTGATCGTCCCTACCTCTGGCAACGGCGAACGGACAATGTGTACTGCTTGCCCGCCCCCCCTCCCCTCCCCCTCCCCTCCCCGTCCCGCCCGGGGGCCGGGGGCCGGGGGCTGGGGGTAGCGCGTAGCAGCAGAGAGAGACGATGATCGGTGCACAGCCACCAGCCACGTCACCGCACTGGCAGGGCCGTGGTCGGAGCACTCTGTTGTCAGCCGGCTCGCCGGATTGAGAGACGGGCTTGAGGCCGAAGAGACCGGTACGTTTCCACTGTGGGCCGCTGCGAGGGGCAGGGCCTGGGGCTGGGGCAGGGGCTGGCTCTGGCTCTGGCCCTGGCCCGGGGCTGCTTTAACTCGTCGTCTGAAAGAAGATGGCCGGTGGGTAAGTCCGGGGGTAAATTGGGCCGAATTTTTGTTGTGAAATGTCAACCTTGGAGAAGACTACAGGCCAGGGGAGGGGAGGGGGATGGATAGAAAGGAAGAAACCCCAGACGGATGGCTGAGAAATTGGTGGGAATTCCGTGGAATAGGAGAGATGTTACATATAGGAAGGAAGGAAGGAAGGAAGGGGGGTGGGGGTGGTGGTGGCGGTGGATGCAATCTCGAGCTGCGCGCTTCTGGGAATTTCCAGGTGTCGCCACGGCGGCCCGCCACCGCAGGGGCCTGGTCGGGAAAAGCGAGGCTCTTTTCTGGTGCAGTTGCTGGACTGTACTCGGTCATTTCGAGCTCCCCCCTCGCGCTGCTATTTCTGTTCCCTTGCGCTCGCTCGTACTTGCATTACATTTCCTTCTCCTGCCACTTCCAGCTCGATCTACTTACCACTCCATCGCTCCCTCCATGTCTCACTTCTACCACCGGCCCAGCTTCATATGTCCACACCTTCCTTCCTTCCTTCATTCCGAGGAGAAAGAGAAAGAGAAGTCGCTCCGGTCCGCAAGCCCGAGGCCACACGCTGCAACTCTTCCTTCTGCCTTTAATGATTCTGATTCTCGTGCAACCGTCGTCTCCAACTCTGACCTCTCCCTCGTCCTCCTCGAGGCTCAAGGTGCATCTTACAGACTGCGTGCGTGCTGGTACCTTGGGTGAAAGGGGCGATGCATGGCCAGACCATCCGGCAGGACCAGAAGAAGGCACCGAGAAGGAATGAGGAGCGAGCAAGTCCGCATCATCAATGATGGGAGTGCCCCCTTCAAATCCTAGGAGAGGAAGAGTTCCCGTCACAATGTGAAATGCTCTCCATTGCAAGTTAAATATCAAACTATTGACGTAAAAAAGTGTAAGAATATCTTATAACGTGATTTCATACTAGATATAAACACAAAAGAGAAAGTGAACGCTAGTAATCACACAGTTTAGGTTAATTTTCACTCACCCTAGGTTAACCTCCCATGCTGCACTACTTCTCCCACTTTCCCTGTGCCGTGAAAATTATATTATAGATCTCTAGTAAACATAGTGATAGTTTTGACCAATCATAGAGTTCTGTTCTGTATAGTATAGTAGTGTGAGTGATAACTAGCCCCTCCCACCATAAAATGTATACATGATACCAAAAAAGACTTTACACAATGTTTTATATAAATATTTACTTTTGCAATGTAATCCAATATTGAAAATTTTCTCAAAAATTTCTGTTAAGATAGATCTTTTTTAATTAAATTTTACACGAACGATAATGATGAAATTTATCTTATACATGAATCCATACTTAAGCTATTGATAATCTATCATATGAAAAATTTATTAATCATGATCTCTCAAATCAAATCATATGAGCTGAATGGATTTTATACATAGAAAAACCAAGACCGTATTATAAAAATCTATATGTATATATTTATATAAGAACATCACTCTGGACTCTTCTCTATACTTTGAAAAGTCCATCAGAGTGACTCATGTCAGATTCAATGCAATACTACAGTATTCACTTGTGAATGTAGTACTGCGTGAAGTGAATTACGAATGTCCAACCCAAGATAGTGCGAAGTCAAGTCATGAACGTACAAGTGACTCTACCAGCGTAAATCTCTCATTACAAAGGACAGTGTTCTAGCCCCCTAGACCCACGCAAGGAGTTGTTATCAAACCCAGAACCCCCAGCGCTGGGGGGAGAAGAGGAAAAACGTGGGGGCTTAGATGGACTCGGAGAGACAGCCCCCTCCCGAGTGAACTAGACTGAGTGTCCCCTCAACTGCACGGACGATGCGTAAGGCAATTACAATTACAGCGAGAGGCTCTTGGCGCTTATCTGATTCCACGGATCTGCACGCAGAGCCTAGGGGCGAGCTCGAGGACGCTGCAAGAGGATTTTCGGAAAAGGCAAATCGAGGGGGGAGAAAAGGAAAAGTGATCATGAGGAGGAGAGATCAGAAAAGTGAACTCTGAATATCGGCGTCGAGGGTTTAATTACTCCGTCCGCCCGCCGGTGACATCACCAGGACGAGTGAAACCGGGTAAAGTGATGCCTTGATAGGAAAAGGTGGCGAGCCATGGGTACCCATGTTCATTAATGGCGCAAAATGGGATTGGAGATAGATCCTTGGGACCCATGCCCGTAATAAATCATACTTTCAGTAGTACCACTGCTGTTCTGCTGCTGCTGCTGCTACTACTACTACTACTACTACGACCACAACTGCGCTCAGGTGGCATGTTTACATGTTCATAAGCTTGGGGTGAAGGGAAGGTGCTTGTCTTAAGGCCATGAATGTTGTCGAGATGAAGCACCTTCTCTTGGGTTGCGACGATGGAGTTTGGATCTGAGCTCGAGGTTTTATTGGGCCAGACACCGTTGTGCACATTCTCCCACAATGTACAGTGCACTCCTCGGGAACGCTGTTGGGCTGGGCTGGGCTGGGCTACAGTGAGAAGGAACGTGCAGGAGAGAGAGCCCCAGGTTGCCACCCTTTAAATTGTGGCCTTATCGCAACCTTCTCTCGCCGAGCATTTGCTGAAGAAACCAAATCCTGGGCCCTTCCTTTCGTATGTGCTTGCCTGCCTATATCGGGCCCTATACCAAGGCCTCGAACCAGCCGTGCACTAACTTGTCACGCAGTTATAATTGGCATCCTCTTTAATTTCTTTTGGCACGGCCTTTACCCCGATAGACACCAAGCAAAGTGTCACAGCCGAGAGGATCACGCATTGAGTTTCAGAAGCTCAATCGATTGCTTGTTCGGCAGCTCTAGAGGGTCCGAATCAGGAGCAGACTAATTAGGGGGCAAACTATTCCATAATGGGGATCCACGATCAGGGGGCAAACTAATCCATTCTACTTCACCTCAACTCTTGCAGGCTCGGTCCCATCAGCTCATCTAGTTTCTCCGAAGTTAGAGAAGCCCGGAAGTGTCCGCATTCGACGAAGCAGCCTCTGCCGAACTGTGACAAAGCTCGAATACCAGAGTTCGGGTCTGCATGATCTCCCATCTGACTGGCGCCAGCCAGCCAGCCAATCTCTAGCCCAAAATTTGAAGCTCTTTCCCTGCAGCCGGATGCTGGAAGGCAGGCGGTCCAGTCCAGTCCATTCCGCTCCCTTCTCACTTCACCCAGTTCCAGCAGCCCCCTAGGCACTGGGGTTTCCGATTGGCGCTAGATAATGCTCCGACCTACACGCTTTTCTCTTGTTTTCTCCGCGCTCTCGTGTTACAGTTACAGTACTGGATTCGAAAGGGATAAAAAGGGAAAATTGATTTTACAAAGCACGGTATAAACCGTAAGTTTTACTGGCTCGCCGTGCATATAACCGTGGTGCCTGCGAGTCCTCGATCCTGATCCATACTCGTCCATGATGACGACAGGCATGACGCAGGACCAGCTGAAGATTAACTCGGTGCTGAGTCTCGGACTTAAAACCCTTAAGCCACATCGATTCGGTCAGATGCAGCTTTTGGAAGGGTGACGATACATGACCCATCGTCCTATCCCTCGCATACCATCCGAGCTCCAGAGCAACCTGGTACCGACAGCTGCGAGCGCGGGTCTCAGTGGACAGACGTCACCAAGTCCAGTTCGCTGGTGTGTGAATGATGATCCGAGATTTTGCTCTTCTTAGCCTCGGGAGAGAAGGAAGTTGGAGGCAGAGGTAGGAGAGCTGTGAAATATAATAACCGCCTACATTACGCGCACTGTGTTGGAAAAGCTCGGAATGTCAGCCGGATCTAGCTCAGGTCCTAAGCGTAGACGGGCCTAGGCCCCCGGCCTAGCTCGGTGGAAGAAAGGTCTTGAGGCTACAATGGACAGGACACCAGGAGACTGGAGGCCCAAATTATGCTACGTTGAGTCTAAGGCAGGGCTAAGAGTGTGGTCTAGAGGACAGGACAGGAGAATAGAGTGGTGCGTAGTGGAGGCAGCTCAGCTCGGTGTCATGTGAACTCATCAAGAGACTCATGGCATTGGCCTCATGGATGGCGTTCGCCACCGATGGACGAACGAAGGAACAAGTGGCGTGGAGTTAGTTACTGGGGCTGTACCGGCGAGAGGAGAGTGGAGTGTGGAGTCGAGAAAGCGTTGTGTAAAGAAACGAAGGGGGAGGTAAAGGAAGAGAAGGCGAAGTGGCGAAGTGGCAAAGAGGAGGGAGCCACAGCCCGGTGCCCCCCCACCCCCAAGCCCAAGCCCAAGCCCCCAAATCCAGCGGACAGCAGCGGGACGAACGGCAGACGGCGGACGAACGGCAACGCTGTCGCCCTCCTCCAGCTAGCTAGCTAGCTCTTCACCTGCTGGGGGCTGGGGGCTGGGGCTGGGGTTGGGCCTGGGTTGCGCCGGGGGTTGGCCGGGGCTTCGTTGGGACAGTTATGCAGCGAAGGAGTAAGTAAGCGAGTAAGCAAGCAAGGGCTTATGGTCAGTGTGCGTTGTCATAGGCCCGGACAGCTATGCCCGGCTCACGACAGTTTCACGGGGCTGTGCGGACCCACTTCCATCTCTCCGCGCTCGGCCTGCTCTGCCCTGCTGCTCTTATAGTCGCCGCTCGGCGTCTTTCGATCAGCCACAAGCAGCTCGCAGCCGCAGCATCAACAGCATCATCTCTCTCTCTCTTTCTCTCTC
Source organism: Marchantia polymorpha subsp. ruderalis (assembly GCA_037833965.1). Classification (NCBI taxonomy): domain Eukaryota; kingdom Viridiplantae; phylum Streptophyta; class Marchantiopsida; order Marchantiales; family Marchantiaceae; genus Marchantia; species Marchantia polymorpha. Next base: position 6,907,059 of record AP031357.1, read on the forward strand.
TTCTCGAGCCCTTCTCCATTCTTCTGCATTCGTCTCTGACTCTGTTCGCAGTCCATCGTCTGCTGCGAGAACGCAACAGAACGCTGAGAAGTTGGAGTGAGTGAGTGAGGTTCAGCAGTGTCGAGCGGGCCGGACCACAATCTCATCAATCTGAGACTCGAACAATTATGGCCACCGCTTCGTCGTGTCAGCTCAAGTGCAGGAAGGCGGTGGGAATTCTGATCCTGCTCATGTGCTGCACGTCGCATTACGCCGATGCGCGAATAGCGTCGCAATTCGCCCTTCCAGCACGAGACGAGGAAGTCGGCGAGGAGAGTGGGCTCGAATCGCAGAGAGCGTTCGAGTCGCTGCTGACTCTGGATCAGCAGCAGGCGGGCTCGCGGAGGCTGTCGTTCCTGGTCCCGACGCCGTCGATGATTCTGCCATACCACAACGGCGTGATTCTGTCGGGGGCGCCGGAGATCGCCGTGTACGTGATCTGGTATGGCAGCTTCGGCGCAGCGCAGAAGGCGCCAATTGTGGACTTCCTGTCGTCGTTCTCGGCCGCGCCGACCGTGGCGCCGTCCGTGGCCTCGTGGTGGAAGATCACGGCCGGGTACAAGGATTCGCAGGGCCTGGCGGTGGCGCCCATGGTGAGACTGGCAGGGCAGCAGGAGCTGGCGGATTACTCCCGAGGCAAGGCGCTCAAGAACGCCGACATCCAGGCGCTGGTGCTCAGCTCGCTGGCCACATTCCCCGTCGACAGCAACGCAATGTACGTGGTGCTCACGGCCGAGGACGTGGTGGTGGAGGACTTCTGCCGGAACGAGTGCGGGGCGCATCTCTTCACGGGCCCGAGCGCCGCCACCAAGCAGCAGCAGCTGCCCATCGCCTGGGTCGGCAATTCGGCCTCGCAGTGCCCCGGCCTGTGCGCCTGGCCCTACGCCAAGCCCCAGTATGGGCCGCCCGGCGAGCCCCTGCTGCCGCCCAGCGGCGACGTTGGCACCGACGGCCTGATCATCAACCTCGCGACCATTCTCGCCGGCTGCGCCACCAATCCCTTCAACAACGGCTTCTTCCAGGGCGACGCCTCGGCCCCGGTCGAGGCCGCCACGGCCTGCGCCGGCACTTATGGCGCCGGCGCTTACTCCGGCTACCCCGGCCAGCTCCTGCTCGACTCCGCCTCCGGCGCGAGCTACAATGTCCTCGGCGCCCACGGCCGCCAATTTTTGATGCCCGCTCTCTGGGATCCCGTCACTCTGGCCTGCGTTGCGCCCTGATCGCTGTCAGACACTGCCCCTCCTGCTCGATGATCTCGCGCTTGTCGCCTCCATCTTATTTACGTTATCTAAGAGTACCTTGTAACGTAGTAGACATACATAGACAGACAGAGACAGACATAGATAGATATAGAGAGAGAGAGAGACGATTAGATACAACAGAGCACGATAAGGTGCCGAGGGACTCCATACTTCCCCATCCGCCAAGCCAGCCAGCCAGCCAGCTATCTGTCCATCGTTTCATCCTCGCTCGCTCACGTGGTTGAGAGAACAGAATTGGGAGTTTCGTGTACAATGGGGAATTGCGGCTCGAGACAGAATGTATCATCATTCAGAGGCGGAAGAACTATCAGAGGAATCTTCTAGTAGCGGTAGGAGTAGTGGGAACATCATACAACAAGCAAGCGAGCGAGCACGCACGCAAGGGTCATGATCGCTCGCAGTTGCTGCTGCGTGGATACTTCCGGAAGGGCGGACGGTCCAGCAGTGGGTCAGAATCCAGATGTAAGATTTAAGTAATAAATATGACACCTGAAGGTGATAATCATCCCGAGGTTGCTCTTACATACATACATACTCACTCACACTCACTCACACGATCCCCTGCTCTGCTCTGCCCTGCTCTCCCCTGCTCCCCTGTGCTGCGCATTGTCGTACTCGATTTGAATTCACAGCGGCGTGCGATGCGCTTCATGCATTCATGCATGCTTGCATTTCGCACGGTACGTCGATCTCAATGCTGCAGTTTCGATTGCTCGCAAAAGAGGGATCGGATCGTGCGTGGCTCCCGGCGACTCGTCGAGTCTCTACGTCCTCTTGCGTTCCAGAAGATTCCATCATCGTCTGGAACATTCCACGTACCTGTCATAAGCTCTGAAAGTCTCAGATTCCTCGTTCTGCGAACTACTACGACGCTCGTACATCTGCAGTCCGAGCTGCCAGAGTGCTCCTGTTTGACTCCGGTGAGTTCGTGTCTTCTTCGATCCACGACTTGGGTGGCTCGAATCGGGCAATTTTGTGGCCTCTAGTCTCAGTGCGTCCATGTTGAACAATATTTTCAAGCTCTTAGGGTGTTTGAATTTTTCCAACATTTGTGCTGAGGACCAGGTCCGCATCAATTTATGTTCAGATGTCCCACGACGCTGCACCTCGTCGTTTCGGTCCTCTGAGTTCGGTCGTAGTCACAATACAATACAATACGAGGAGGACAGTAACGAAGTTATTTAACATGCACGACAGAGGGTTCGACTCTGAAGTCTGTGCACGAAAGCGTTGGGGGCACATGGATCATATTCAACCTCTCTGCCCAAAACAAGCGACGAACTGATGTTTCTCCATGGGAGCGAGATGAATTACTTCCTACCTAGCCGATCCACTGTTATGGACAACCTCATGCAGATCCAAGTTCAGGGAGACTGGCTTGCTAGGTCGCTCTTTGTTGGGGTGCAAACACAGTGGCGACTGTAGAGCGAAATGCCTTGGAATCTTATTCAGATTCGAGCTTCAAATTCAAGAGCTCAAGAGCTGATCCTCGTGTGGAGGAAGCCCAGCACTCCGAACGAGGTTTGACTCGTTCGAAGTGCTGAGGATCTGTGATGAGCGCGACATGAGGTATACGTCTCGCTCAATGTTCTGTTCAAGAGGGTGAAGGTGGGGTTGATTCGTAATCAGGAACTCATTATTGAACCCGGTGGGAACTATCGCATCATAGAAACCGTCCTCCCGCCCACTCACTCACTCACTCACTCTGATTCTGAAGGCACGACGAAATCTTCATGGAAGAAGAGCCAGGTCACTTTGGAATTTGGTTCGAGTTTGAAGTTTGAAGTTTGAAGGCGGAATTGAATGATGAGATTTATAGGACCCGGGGGATGTGCGTCCCTTCTCATGCTCTTTATGTCAGGAACTGGGCAGCCTTTGGAGCTAGGATGGTGATTGTGCGCGCGGAGGCTCTCCTTGCTAGCTTCCAGGTCAAGCTGTACGAAATCATTACTTCCACCCGTCATGGAAAAGTATTCGCCTACTGCACTAGCCTGCGGTCATTCCGTTGAATATCGTTCTTGTCGATTGTGCGAAATTCGGTGACGAAATTCTGCCCACTTTCGAATGTTGTGTCAGAATGCTTCAGCTCGTCATTTTCCAGTATGTGACTGTATCTCTGTACTGTTCTGGGCGTGTTCGGAGAAGGAAAAGTTGTACAAATCCCGTTTCGCACATGAGCTCGGGCCCACGTTTCCGAAGGCTTGGGACCACGTTGCGATGTCGAGATGCAGGGTCGACGTCGACGAGAGAGAGGTGCTCGAGAGAAAGGCTCATAATTCTGTAATTAAGAGTTGCTGAGATGAGGAGCGAGGCAGTCATGATGATGAAATTCCGAGTTTTCTACTGAGACTCACCGCGCTCATCAATGCGACCAAATGACGAACATGCTCCTACGTGTGAGCGAACATCAATGGGAAGCTAGTCAAGCTGACTCACACGATCTGCCCATCTCTGCTCTCGGAATGACCTGTGCATTTCCGAGTGCTGGATGTATAACTATCCAGACGCATTGCTGCATCTTTCTGCGCATGCTCTCGCTCATTCGCTCATTGATCCGAGACCTGAGTGGCTCCATGCGCATGCTGCCTCGAGGTCGGTCTTCCAGGAGGACCTCTCGACTCCCCGTCGCATGACCTACTGCCACCCCTTCGGAGGTGCGAAGTCTTCTCGAGCCCAGGGATTGGGGTGCGAATGTTTTTTTTTCCCTGCCGTGCTTCGCAGGACCTCGGCCTCGCCAGTTGTTTATACTTGTTTGGTTCGGAGCGCATAGGAACAAACAAGTACATGTTCCATAATATCTCGTCGTACGTTCCTCACCTGGAAGCGGTACATCTCTTTCTGCAGCCCTCGCTCCGTGTCGGAAGCTTGACCTACGGATCGACTCAGATGGATGATTGTGTACAGCTCCGGGCCACCACCCATGCCAATGTCGACCATATCGGAACGAATTTACCAGGCCGAGCTCGGCTTGTGCATACGAGTTCCTAACGCGATACATGAGCTGTGGATTCGTCGACGCTCGAGATATGGCCGTGCCCTCGGCCTCCTGTATTTACATCAAGCCTCCTTGGGCCTGTACAGCCCCCGATCACAGACCGACCTTTCTCCGAAGTGCTGTGAGCTGCATCGGCCTGCGTGTCCAGTCCGATGGCGCCACCCGCCGGCCCGAGCCGATCTCTCGGTCCCTGAATAAGGACAAGTGTTCGCTCGCAGCTCCTTCCTCTTTCTCGAGACCCATCAGCATTGGATCAGCACTTCCCGACAACGCAAGACCTTGAGCAAAACATGTCCAGGCTCAGAAGGTCATTAACAGTCCTTTCGGTTCATTATATGCATTATATGCTTATGGATCGCATTCGTACGGGAAGACTTTCCCAGCATCCCCTTTCGAAAGAGAGAGAGAGAGAGAGAGAGAGGACTGTCCACTTGTCTGAGGAATGTACGTCTGCTCTCGAGTCCAGCTCATGGGGGAGATCGAGCAAACGGGGAGGGAGGGGTGGGGGGAATGTTGGTTTGAAGCTTCTACGGTCGAATTTCCAGCCACGACCTTTCCCCTCAGATGCACGCATGAACATGATTCGAACATGCACCTCGGCGCTCATTCTGCGCTATAAACAACGACGCCCCCAGCTCACCTAGAGCTCTACGAATCTCTTTAACGAACTTAAAAACTGGCACAAATATCTCGGCTTAAAGGGAACTATGATGATCATGAGGAAGGAAGAAGTAAGTCGTAACAAATTGCCACGTTTTTCCCACCTCGCAATTTCTTATGGATCGATAGAAAACGAGCAGTACACATTGTGCTTTCACAAGTCATCGCGCTCCACCGCCTTGCCAACTCGTGTCACTCAATGACCAGGGAATAAGGCTCGCCGTCTATGCGACACATGAGCCGACTGCTGGGATCTCGGAGTAGGTGAGTGGGAACATTGCAAGTACGATACAGGCCGTCAGTCAGTCAGCCAGTCAGTCTTAGAAAATCATTTGCTCACATATATAAGGGTCGATGAGTTCCTACAGTACAGGATAAATGTGCCGTGCCATGCCCTGCCCCGCCCTTCCAGTCACCCGGAGCTTCATTTTTAATGAAGTTTCTGTTCTCAACAGTCTTATCCAATGACTACCGATGGTACAGGTATGTATGGCAAGTTAACACCTTTTGATTCGGTGTTGCATGGAACACGAACATCGGATTGGCATCAAAGGCCTTTCGAGGCTTTGAAAGGCGAGGCGAGGCGGCTCCAAGTGCTTTAGCTCATGGATTATACGTGATGAAGACGATACTATGCAGCAGCATCTCCAAATCTCGCACAAATGGGGGTCTCCGACATGTTCATGTTCATGTCCATGTCCATGTTTGGCACACCAAATGCACGCGCATATTCACGCCCGACACTTACCCATCGCATGACGTTTGATGGGTGAATGTCGTAAATCTTATCTCATCTGGCTATTCAGATTCAAGCTCACAGAAAGGGATAGAGAGAGAATGTGTGGGGTGGGGGTGAGTCCAATTTTAACCATCTGACAAAAGGGGCATCCTGGAAGAGTGTGATTGAGTGTTTGTGTGTTTGTGTGCGTCCACAACATGCAGCAAAACATGCAAACCATCTTGTTGTTGCAACGATCATGGTGTGTCCTCATCGCGCACATAGGACCGAACGCCAAATCTTGGCCCGAGCTTATTTTCCGCCGCTTAGTTTAAGACGATCCTACGTACGCGAACAGAATTGGATGACGACCACGTGAAGCACACTTGCACTTTTTCTAACTCCCTCCGAGATAGGCCAGTGATGTGGACAATGCAAGTCCAGGCTAAGTCTAAGTACTGCCGCTGATTATTATTCCGGCATGGCATCTTGTTTGAGTACACGCAATCTCCGGCCCCTCTCTCTATCTCTTTTTCAATACCGCAGCAGCAGCAGCAGCACTGCATGAGGTACATCTCCACCTCATGCCTTCAGGTGCGCAGTGCTCGCTCGGGTTATTCGTGAAACTGACCGGGTCCCTCCCTCCCTCCCTCCCTCCCTGGTCCTGCCCAGCCCAATCTATCCCACCCTTGTACTTTCCGAGCAACATATCTGAACTCAAGCATAGCGCAACTCGACTCGCAGGTCTCCAAGGAAAGTACTGGTAATTAATTTGTCCATGGGCGAGTTGCCTTGCATGCATGCAAAAAGCGGATTATAACCAACGATTTCTGCACTCATGCTTTCCTGGGGGCGAGAGTACTCGATGAAGGAAGACAGAGATCAAAGTGTATGAGTAGAAGAGGATCTGCAGTCCAGGGCGACGACGAGGAAAGGTGAAGTTCGAACTGGCCCTTCCCGAGTCCGAGCAGGTGCAGAAACCCACCCGGCCCCCATTTCGATATGACGCATCGACCCTTTACTCGGCGCTTGGAAATGCAGCAAACCATTGGTTATGGTGGTTGTGTACTTGCTCTTGATAGAAAGATACAGTAACTCTTGTGGACAATCATAAGCAGCTGCTACTTCCAGCCTTTCCAACATGTAAGGACTAGGGGCCGGGGCGTATTGATATTTAGCGCAGCGCAGCAAAGACCCAGCGAGCTCCAATCACTACAACTGATCGAGCAAGGCCGGCGGAGTCGACGGGTGGAGTGAGATCATCATCCACTATCTGATCGTAATGATTGCGCAAATACTTTGAACCAAAGAATGGCGATTCTTTGTTCGATGACCAACATCTTAAGTTGTCTTTCGTGCTTTAGATCCGTGTGTGTAGTGAGTGTGTGTAGTGTGATGCTCGGTAAAGAGCTCGAACTCCGATGCTCGAAAAAAGCAGAAAAATAAAACCCCGAGAAAAGCATCTGCGCAACTTATGCCAGTGCCATGCCACTTCGAATGGCATGGCACTGGCACCTGGCACTGTAACGTAACGAAGTTCTGATTGTCGAGTATGTCACTCTTCCTTCTCGTCCATCCACATAATGGGCGCTTAGAGTCCAAGAACTCGGACTCCAAGTCCATGCGATAAGGTGAGGTCAGGCGACTCAAAAGTTAAGGTGTGCTGCACTGCTGATGGTTTTGAGCCTTTGAGGAGGCATGAAGTGAGAGAGAGCGACGAGACTGCTGCTGCAGCTTTTCGATTCCTAGGGCCTAAGGGGGGCGGGGGGCGGGGGGCGGGGGGGTGCAGGAATCTAAAAGTATAATCGTGGAGAATTGCGGCCTGTGGTGCTGCTTGACACCACTTGGCACCCATATGGTCGCCATGCGTCTATTATGTTTGTTTTTGCATAGGGGTCGTATGGCAACGCAACTCTTACGGCTATCTCATACGATCACTGGACTTACTTTGTGGGTGGAGGACGTCGAAACAAGCCAGCCTTCGCCAATAGTTGGCGCCCACAAGGCCATCTTACACTACGAATCGTCCCGTCCGAGCTTTACTCGGAAATGTTAGACAACGGAAAGAAACAACTTTTCTCTCTCGGAACTCGTTGAACCACATCCTCTCCGACTGCCTTTGGACGACATGTGGGATGGGATGGTTGACCCTCTCGCCTTGCTTTGCAAACTCAACTTTGTACATGTCTATGCACACGACCTTTGCACGCGCACTTTTTAGATGCAAGCTACGCATAGATAGCAGGGGAGGGCAGGGGCGGTGGCGAAGCAGCCTCAGGGCACATCCCATTGCGATAATCGACCGAGGCGATGAAATGAGTTGTATGTGAGCTGCTGCCTCGAGTGTAACTATCTACGCTCGAGAACGTGCGAGCCACCTAATCAAAAGACCTGGACATGCCTCGATGGTGTTCGATAGATCACAGCACAAACTACAAAATCACGTGGTCTACTCAATGGAGGTCCCACACTTGCGAGACGAACTCAGAGTTTTCGTTCGTACATTTTGTTGGTCCCAAGGCTCTCTCTCTACCACTGTAGTTATGCAGTTTACGGTACCCCTAGACCTCTCCTCCCCGAAATCAATGCTTAGACTCGCCTCTCTCTCCCTCCCTGCCTCCCTCCCTGTCTACGAGTCTCAACCCGAGCACTCGTGCTCAATAGGCAGTCAGGCAGGCAGGCAGTGCGTAACGTAGGCTTTCTTCTCTGCCAGTGAAAGTAAGCCCGAGAGTCTCGGTTTTGAGCATGCGACTGAAACCATTGTGGGTGATAAACCCAGGGGGAAAGAGTTTTTAAAGTTGGTTCTCGACGCGTACACCATGCGACCTCGTGTCAGGTCAGCACATTCGGAGCCGAACTATGTTTTTCACTGAAGACTGGCGTGGCCTGGCCTGGACTGGACTGAACTGGACTGGATTGTAGTAGTTCACCAAGAACTGTGAGAGCAGATCTAGTATAAGTCATGATTGAGGGGATATAAAGGGATTAACCTCTAGGCTACAATCTCACTGTAGCATGGGCTCAGCCGACGACTGGTCATCTACTTGATCTTGCTCGGTCTGGTATGATCTACCAGAGGGCACTGTAGTCCAGGCTGAGCCCTCCCTCCCCACGTCCTGCTGCTCCTCCTCCCTCCCTGGAGGCCAATCCGCCTGCCTGACTGACGACTTGCCCACTACTGTTCCCTTCTCTTCTTCATCATGAACAGGACGTTGGCGTTCTTCAGTCACTAGTAACCTGCTGTAGACGTCACCGAATTGATGCCACGAGACGCGTGAGGCAATCTTGCTTCAATAGTGCTTCGGCTTGTGGCTCTGGACCTATGGAGACCGCGCAAACATGTCAGCAACTCTTTAAGTTTTGGATCCATTTCTTGGATTTGCTCTCTCTCCCTCTCTCTGTGTCTCTGCCTCTGTTCGTGTAGTGAAATTTCGGGGCAGAGTTTCACCTCGAAGATGAGTAATCAATCCGTCAAGAGTTTAAACTTGGGTGAGAGAATGCGCTCCATCTATCACGCAAGGTCGAGTGCATATATCGATGTAGCAAGAGCAAGCATGTAGCAGCTAGCTGCAGGCAGGAATTGGGCGACCTCGAAGCTTCGTTTGCATCCACATATAAACTAAAAAACAATGCACGACCACCTGGGCTCATCGATTGAAACCGCTGTTCAAATTTGAAGCAACTCCGCTGATCCACACCATTAAAGTAGCGCTCGCAGCCCGGGCCCTTTCGTTCGAGACCCTGACTGAGCCCGAGCATGAAAATCCAGAAAACATTTATTGAAAAGGCATCCGCTGTCAAATTTTGAGCCGCGACATCCACATCTACGTGAACAGTTTTTTGGCATGCTTTGCTCCCACTTCTTAGGCTGCCAAAATTCGTGGGGATTCTGATCAAATCCGTCGTGTTGACATTGTGAGATGGTTACGAAGGAAAGGCAATCCGTCAGGGGGCTGGGCTTCGCGGGAAGTGGTTAAGCGGGCGTCAACCGCAAGCACCGGCAGCAGGCCCCGGGGGGCTATAGGCACCGAAGCGCTTGTGGCTCCTGTCAGCTCGAGTCAGATCGGTCATATGGGATGTGCCCCTTTTGAAGATTTGGAGCCGTTAAATCTGAGGCGCAACTGCTGTTGCTTACCTTACCGGATGCTCCTTGAGATTCCCAACACATGGGAGCATGAGAATTTAATTATTCACGGAAAAGCTGCTGTAGGTCTTATCTTTTTCCCCACCTATGCATTGTCTTATTTTTCCCCCAAATGATCTACGTCTTTTTAATCTGTAGATATTTTTTTTCGGTTAATAGTATTCAAATTTCATCTGAATGATATTTTCTCATGCAAGTAAGATCACAGATTGCCACAAGCTATCTATGTTCAAACCTGAGTTACCTGACATGGTGAATTTTGATGAAATCAGAAACTAACTTGAAACAAAAATAGGGAGAAGAACAGAAATGTTTTTTCCTACACTGTGAACAGTCTATTGTACAAGAAAACATATTCCTAAACGTTATATACATTCATAAGTTTTACAAAAGATATGTCAATGCAGACGCATTTGAAAAACTCTTATTTAAACAATGAAAACTAGCTTGTTTGTAAAAGATACTGATAATCTCGTTACTTGTTTCTGAAATAGACAACTCAATTCAAAAAATTTCACAAATTTAAATAAAACTTAGTTCAGATTCATCATTTTTTTCAAAATGATAATACTACAAGTTTACTATGGCAAAATATCAAATATTTTGAAATTAGATAAGATAAAAAAAATGAAAATTTATGAAAGAACAACAGATTTAAGAGTATATATTTTTTAACACATTTGGGCTTTAATCAAATTTCAATAAAATTAAATTTTTTTAAATTATATCATGTTATATTTAATTATGAAATTTTATTATCATGACTCTCTGTCAAAATCTTCACTTGAATATTTGCAACTAAATCAAATATCAAAAATTTTCACAGCTAAAAAAATGATAATGACTATTTGTTATATCTTCCGATATATAATTCCAGTTATTTGCAAAATTTGCAATTCTTTAAACAAAATTTTAAATCTGAAAAGTTGCATATTTGTACTCTACAAATCAAATATGTACAAAATTATACATGTAATTACCAAAAAAACCAACTTTGAATCAATTTATGCTTTTATAACTTAAATTTGAATTTAAATCATTAAATCAAATCATTTAAATCAAATTGGTAAATATCAAATTTACCAATTTGATATTCAAGTCAATTATAATTTTTTATACCCTCCCTTCGTAAAGTCAAAGAAGGATATCTTCAAGCCATGTCTGCCCTTCGGACCCACGAAGTGCGTAGCACCTCTCACGATAGATTATGGTATTTGGGAATGAAATAATTTTATTTGAATTTTTTGAACATGCAGAATAACATTTTGATATCTGAATCAAAATAAAATATCTAATATTTGGAAATCTTGGAGAACAAAATAATAGTTTAAAAAAATACTTTACAACAAAATGATATTTCAATACATATATACTATTGAAAAAAAATCATCTTTGATCAGTGTCTTAAGAATAAATATAATTTGACTTATTCCATTTAAGAAAATAATTTATTTTACTATGAAAAATTGTGACACTTCAATTTGGAATTTGGTTTGAATTTTACAAGAAAGATTTTTCAGCATCAAAATCATCAATCATACAAATCTACACAGCCGAAATTTATAATCACTTTTTAATCTTTTAACAAAATTAATTAAGAAATTTATGGAAAAATCTATATTTTGAACATTTTTCTATATTTTTATCTATTAAATATCCAAAGTAAATGTAAGGCTATCAAGCAACTTTTTAAATCTTAAAAAATACTATCAATATTTATATATTTATATTTGAATAAAAAATGTAAACTGTAATTTTCAAAAACTGAAAATGACTACATTCTTTACAAAAAATCCAAAATGCTTTTACCTGACCAATGTTGTATTCATGTTTCATTTCATAACCATAAATTTTAAGCAGATAGTTATCAAATGATTTTTGGAATATATAAAATGCTTGATAGTACAAGCTTATATGTGATGTTTTGAAAAAAAATTTAAATTTTTTTTATTGAAAAATAGGTGTAAGTAAGAAAGACGAACATATATTCTATAAAAATATTAAAAATAATTTATTTTGATTTATATTCCAATAAGAATGGCATACTATATAAATTTCTTTTAATATATAAAGGCAAAAAATCTAATAATAAGGATGAATAATGTCAAATATTAAAAAAATGGATCAATTTAAAATTTTTTTAAAAAAATCTTAAGAAAATTTTTTTTAAAAATATTTTATTTTTTCGTAGTACAAATAGGATTATAAGATATTTTTATCAATATTTCAATAGTATGAAAAGTCTACTATGATTTGATTTTAAATTAATCAATTTGACATAGCTTAGAATTATGAAATAAATTTTATTACCTCAATTTGGAATATTATGAATTTTGATTTTTTAATAATATTTCGGAAAAAATATTAACTTCACATTATTTTGCGTCTTTGAAAAAAATTAAATAGATGAAAAAAATCAATTTAAGACACAACTTGATACATTTATCAAATTCCTATATAAAATATTTATTTTGATTTACTTACTTTTCTGAAACATTGTTATGAATCAATTCATATACTTTGGATACTCAAGTTAGCTTAACTCCAATTGAAGATAGGTTTATTTGCTACATAGTTCTCTCTTTGAAGACTTTGTGAAGCTTGGGTTCGCACACCTTGGCGAACCATGTATTTCAGTGTTTGTGTGTGTATTTCAAAAGTCCATATGATTCACAATTTTAGTCATCAAAGTATCTTTATAATGCTTATGTGTCCATCATCATGTTATAATAAATATAATTCAAAAAATTTAATAAACAAGACTAATTAATAAAATTTGAGTGTTTTAATCTGTATAAACTTACGGGTAAATTTTATAATCGTATTTGAAATAGGAGTTGAATATCATTATCTATATTTTAATGGATGGGTTGAGTCTATATCATTTTAAATGTAATGCCATATATTATTGATTTTATTAGGAACCCTAAAACCTATTTCATGCATACAATACGCTTGAAAATTGAACTTCAAAAAAGAAAAGTTGAATAATTTGAATCTGATATAATTACATGCATAATGCTCTTACATTCAAAATACTAAATAATCCTTAAGTTTTATCTAGATTATCATTCTAATATTAATAGGATTATCAAAAAATTGAGGGAAAATATTTTTAAATATAATTCTTTCTCAAATAATGTATATAAATATATTAATTAATTTCATCTAATTATTCCATTTAGGAATCAATTAAAATTTCCAAATTCTTGATTTTTGCATTATAATCTCATAAGCATCTGAAATATTTGGTATTTTGAGATTGCCTCATGTAATATGCATAAGCCTGTATATAATTATTTTTTAATATTATTTTTGGAAATTTAGAACAAAAAATAATTATTGACACAATAAAAATAAAAATTATATTTTACATAGATAGAAATTTTGATAAAATATTTTTATCATTATTAAAGAAAGGGAGTGGTTAGTTATTCTTCAGATTCGGCTAATTATCCCTCACTCTATTGAACAACCTACTGAACAGAACTTTGTGATTCGTCAAATCTATCCCTATGTTAACTAGAGCTCCTTGATATACTCTTCAGGGCACGCAGAAATGGGGAGAAGTAGTGCACATTAGCCTAGGGTGAGGGATAATTAACCCAAACTGAGATATAACTAGCCGCTCACTAAAAATTCATGTTCAAATTTTTTATATTTCTATTATTTGATTAGCTTTCATGAATATAGATTATCAGATCAGTACACTATACCTCTTTATCACAAAATGCTATCATTTGCATCATGGATTATATAATACATGTACGGGTTTTTGTACTCTATAACGTGATAAATACATGTACTATGTTGATGCCAATGAAAATGAATTCACGTATCAGACTCGTTATAGAGTAAGAAAACCATACATGTTATCATATCAAGTTCTAGATATATGTGAACTATTGATTGTAAGTTGTTTGAACAATGAGGTAATTTCACACTGATTAACAAAATATATTTTTTCAATTTATTTCAATTTTTAAATGTATCAAAGAAAATTAACCTAAAATTTAAAAACTTATTTTAAAAAAATGGCAATTATGAATAAAACTCAGGAACTGTATGAATTATTTTAGCAAAATTATTCAAACTTGGAAAAATTTGTATTTCTTATCACTTTATCCATGTAGTGTAAGCTAAAAATTTCACTCATCTTTGCAAATTTGAAATCTTTATATGAGGTGAGGTATATGAAATTACTATATGTTTTCTTCAAAGAAAATGATGCAATATATTTAGTGATGGGGACGAAGTCTTGAATCTTATATCCAATATTTGCATGGCAAAAAGCGCATCAGAATTACAAGACTGTTGGGAATGTGCTAACACGTATTTGAGGCAACTACACTGGTATATAACCTCATTGGAGTTCCATACTCCAACATTTTTCATTGAGCAACATCCAGCTTTTGACGGAAATCCAGAAGACAAGACCATTACTTGGCAGCAACACATGACTATAGATGATAATTCGACGGTCGGCCTCCTAAAAGTGCCTTCACACATTTTATAATTCTAAATCTTTGTCATATTCATTGCTACCTAGACAGAAGGATCTGCGGGTGAGCCAGTCACATATATGATCGTCAACAGAATAGACAACTTCTCAACTTTCTAAAGCTTTGGCTATTCTTACGAAGGGTTAGGCTCTATTGCGAGGTGAAATATAAGTTCTACACGATATAGACATGGTTCAAGTGCCACACTTCATATATGGCGACAAGGTATAGACAACAGCCATTCTACCATAAGCGATTTACTCGTGCATTGGTATGGATAATAATTTTTTGTTAATAATTGTTGTTAATAGTTAATTTTATGGTATAATAGTATTTGTCATCAAGAATAGGAAGGTTTAAGATTTCCAACGATGAAACCAAGGGGTAGCAATAACATCACAGCGTGAAAATTGTACATGAAGTATCCCGATTATCAACATCGAACGGTGTACATGTTATTAAACCATGACGAGAAGCAATTTATAGATTGCAGAAGCAAGTTCTCTCATCGAGGGCACTCATCACTCTCATGGCTATACAGTATCCTCCCTCCACCATGATAGAGTATAGCTCGGGCTAACGATGGCCGCCATAAGGATTGCAGCCAAATTTAACCATGAATGCTGCGAACACGCAAACTCAGAAGCCGCGAGATTCTTTCCCCACGCAGACCATACCGGTCGAGACAGAGGTCTCCACTTCACTCGTCTTGATTGGCGACGACCATCTGTTCACTTTTACACAAAGTGAGCCTACGAGGCTATACTATACGCTCACATGATGGCCAGGTCCATCGTCAATGTCATCGCATATGACGTGCCAGAGCAAGCCGCTCGCCCGATTCCTCACACTCGCAAAACAAATCCATTCTGCGAATGAATGCCTCCATTCTGCCATTATTATTCGCCGGCCCTGCTCGTGAAGAACTGATCGGCGGGATGATCGGCGTCGTCTCTGGGTATGGGGAGTGACCGGGAGATCCGAAGATCACAGGAGAGCTCGATTTGTTTGATTTGTCCAGGGCCTATTTCCCATGGCCATGTGTCATACGTCCAGGGCGGGGGGCATGGCGAAGATTTTCTTACTGCCTCGGTGTTTTGTTTTTCGTGGCGGTTTTCCTCGAGCCAATGGAAAGGGGCTAGATTGGCGCACGATGGAAAAAAAGACAAGAAGTGGTTCTGCTAGAGTTGAGGTCGTGTATACTCTCCATCTCCACATTCAGCTAACGGGGGCCCGGTGAGTGTACCGGATGAGGACACGGGTGTTCGTCGGTCCTCCCTCCCTCCCTCCACATGCAGATCGCGAGGTGAACTTGCGCAAAGAAACGAAAGCAAGGCAAGGAGCAAAACGGCGACGCAGTGAACTTGTACACAGTTAATTCTCCCGTGTCGGCGCTGGCACCACCGCCGCTGATTTGCTCGTCCGGGGTTCGTTCGTCAGGTCGCAGTCTGCTCTAAACCCTTACCCCAAGCCCAAGCCCAAGCCCCTAACTTCGGCAAAGGCGAAAGAAAGTGGAGGGGGTGAATGATGCTGCCCCTGCCCCCGGGGTTCGTTCGTCAGGTTGCAGTCTGCTCTAAACCCTTACCTCAAGCCCAAGCCCAAGCCCAAGCCCCTAACTTTGGCAAAGTCGAAAGAAAGTGGAGGGGGTGAATGATGCTGCCCCTGCCCCTGCCCATTACAGCAGCAGCTAACCGTCTACTGAAGGGAGGGAGGGAGGGAGGGAGGGGTGGCAAAGGACAGAGTGGGGGACCGAAGTTACTGAAGGGGAGTAGGTTGTGTTTGAAGCTGCTCGAATTCGACCTCCCAACGGTTGCTTGGCCCAGCTCAGCTCAGCTGCCCGCCTGCAGTTACTGCAGTCGTTTCTGCAAGGGTTTAAGGAGCAGTCGTCGTCGTCGTTGTCTTCGTCGTCGTCGTCGTCATCATCAGCTGGATTTATTCTATTGCCACTGTCGCAGGTTGTGCCAGAGCCCTTCCCTGCTTATATCCTCCCTGCTGAGCTCTGTCTGCACAACACATCTCAACTCAGGCGCACTTCCTCCTCCCCCGGGTTCTTCTATCTCGCTCTCTCTCCCTCTCTCCCCCGCTGCCCCTGTTCCCCAGGGTCGTCGTCCTCTGGCGCCTTCTCTGCCCTTCTCTTCTCTTCTCTTCTCGACTCGTCTCTTCGCTCATCTGCCTTGCCTTTCACTCTCCTTCATTCCACCGAGCTGACACCTGCATCGCCTCTGTGACAGTCTTCTCCTCTGAGTCGTTCGATCGATTTTCTCCGTCGTGCGTCTCGGAAGTTTGTCTCTCTTTCTCTCTGTCTCCTCTCGTCCGTCGGTCGCATCGTTCTCCGTAGTTCAGAGCTCAGGGTTGTACAGGTCGATAGACATTGCGGCCGGCTCCGCACGAGCAGCAGCAGCCATGGCGAGCTTCGGCAAGAAGGCAGTGGTGGCCATGCATGTCGTGGCCATGGCGATGTGCGTGATGATCGCGCTTACGCAGGTGCAGACCGTCAGCGCGCGGTCGACATCGGTGTTCTCGGCCTCGGTCAATCATCTGCGCCACGGGCAGCACCACGACGGCGTGCACCCGCATCTGAGAACGCATTCGCGCAAGCTGTCGTCGCTGGTGCAGACGCCGCCGCTGCTCGTGCCGTATCACAGCGGGCCCATCTTGTCCTCCGACTCGGAAATTCCCATCTACATTATCTGGTACGGCGAATTCAGCGCGGCGCAGCGAGCGACCGTGACGGATTTCTTCGCTTCTTTCGCGCACGAGGCCGATGGCGGCGGTGAGCCCAGCGTGAGGGGCTGGTGGAAGGCGACTGGGGCTTACAGAGATGGCAGCGGGGCAGCCGTCTCGGCCGCGGTGGAGCTCAAGGGCGAGGCGGTCGACGACTACTCGAAGGGCAAGACGCTGAGCAAAGAAGATGTCCAATGTCTCGTGGAAGGGGCTCTGGCCTCGGGCGCATTCCCCGCGGACGCCGGCGCAGTCTACTTCGTGCTGACGGCTGAGGACGTGAATGTCGGCACCTTCTGCATGAACACCTGCGGATCGCACCATTTCATTGCGCCCAAGGGCGTCACGCAGCACAAGCAATTGCCGTTCGCGTGGGTCGGGAACCCCGGGACGAAGTGCGCCGGCCGCTGCGCCTGGCCCTTCGCCAAGCCCCAGTATGGCCCTCAGACCGAGCCCCTCGTTGCGCCCAGCGGAGACGTGGGGCTCGACGGCATGCTCATCAACATTGCCGCCGTGCTGGCCGGCGCTGCCACCAACCCCTTCGGCAACGCTTTCTTCCAGGGCGACGCCTCGGCGCCGCTCGAAGCCGCCACTGCATGCGCAGGCACCTACGGCGATGGCGCATTCCCTGGCTTCCCTGGCGCTCTTCTGGTGGATCCAGCCTCCGGCGCCAGCTACAACGCCGTCGGCTTGAATGGCCGCCAGTTTCTTCTGCCCGCTCTCTACGATCCGACCACGCTGTCTTGTCGCGTGGCTTACAGCCCGGCCATCGATTTGGTGGTTATGGATGAAGGTGGCAGCAGCAGCAGCCGTGTGGACTCTCAGTAGGTGGCCGGATGGTTGGTTTTACGACCCAGTCTGTTCTTGCGGATCGTGAGGTCGGGAGATGATCTTCTTTGGCCTCACAGGTTCGTCGCTCGTCAGCTTGGAAGTGCGTTTGTGCTGTTGCATGAGGCTGCACTGGAGCTGGGATGGCTGAGCTTTGTGCAGCGGTCGAGGGCTCTAGAATCATGGATAGCTCGAGGTGGTCGATCGTTGCACAAGATGGGATTGAGATGAACGTGTACAATGGTGTTGCGACTTTTAGAATAGATTGTCGGATAATCTGTCGTTGTCATTAGTGGTTTGTATGAAATGACGGTACGCAATTTTGTAGAATATCGGGAATGCCAGCTCCCTGACTGTGGAAGAATGTATAGTGTAGAGACAATTCTTTCCCCATATCAATTGTTTGTACAGAAGATGATACGCAATTTTGTAGATTATAGAGAAGGGTAGTTCTCTCACCTTGATAGAATGTACAGTGTAGAGATAAACCTTGATTACTACTTGCAGCTTACTCCATTTTTCTTATATAAAAATGTCTATATTGCTTGTACATTCTTTCATCTGAAGCTCTCGGTGCGCTGTGTGTGTTTTGGATAAGTCCTTATTAATGTCGTAGATTGTGCATATCCGTGACGATGGGAAAATGGTGAATTTGCAATCAAGCAGGTGAGCTGACTTTTTCAGCTGCCGTTGTCACAAAAGTTATCATTAGCTCTGTTTCGGATTGAAGAATTGAATTGTGTATTTTAGTGGAGCGTTCGACAGTCGATTGGAGAATGTGTGCAACGTGTTGTCGAGAGCTAGGATATGCGCAGTACTGTGTAACCAATGTCATCCGACAGTCTCTGGTGGGACCGGTCTGAATGCTGTCAACCATATTTTACAGCTCGCTTGTGGAACAGACTGGAATTGGTGTAAGCTGAGCCTAGCTGGTAAATCCCGACATTATTGTACAGAAATTGTAAACGGCATCGTGGACAAGGACATGAAGTATGCAGATAGGGGAAGGTGAAAGAAGAATAAATATTTATAGTAGGCAGTGGATTTCATCTCGTCCATACTATACGCACGCAGAGAAAAGTAGCTCCCACAATGAAGCTATCCTCAGTGGCATCGGAATGAACGTTATTCAAACCTGTTCATATAAAATGGAAGAAGGCTGAAATGAGGTGTTTGGTATGTTAAGTGATGAACATGCGTTCGAATGTTTGGGCAACGTACATGTTTGACTCCATCAGACTGCTTATCCGGCAAGGGAAGTCAACCAAGTGAAGGTAGAAAGTGGAAGCTTGAAGCCTAACTCTTGCAAAGATCCTTGAGTAATGCAGAAGCAACTTTCGACCAACGAGCGAGCATACTTTAATGTCAGGTGAGTAGGGTGGATCTGATTTTTGCCCACAACTCAAGACTCTTATGGATGAAAAGAAACCTGCCGACCTGCAAAAAGTCACAGCACTTACACAGTAATCAAGCAGAGTTGATGAGTATCAAAGAGTAGGAGTACGGAGTCAAATTCAAAATTAAGTAAGTCACTGCGTCCGATTACCTTCTAATAGCCGATTAGTGATTAATCGTACCTTCAATATACAACGAAAGACGCTGATTGTACTAGCTGCCTACAAAAACCAGCAGCATAATCCATCACCAACCCTTCTACCCGACCATCTCATGTACAATTGCTTCTTATGTGCTGGACTTGAATGCTAAAGTTGTCCACGAATATCAGTGCCAATTTCCTCCGTCCGTGATGTAGCAAATAACATTTTTATATCATATTTGTGGCTTTGAACGAGGACTTTTATTATGACGTATGTAGACCTTATTGAAACTCGTTTACTTATACTAAATCTCATTCTGAATGTACAAAATAGCCATCCAATACTGATGATACGACAGTGTCCTACAACAAAATGGAAACTATTCTCACTGAACTGAGTTCAAACGCCGAAAGTATGTAAGACTTTTTTTTACAATACGTAATGGTAGAAACTGCTTGACTTGTCATCTCGATCCATTATCACTCATCTTCAGGTTTCCCAAGCGAGTGGTCGGTCTCCTACACCAACTAACTCCTTTAGCACAGACAAACTAGAAGAAGTTCAGGAATAAAAGGCATGAAAGCTGGAAGGAATGTTTTTATGATGATGTGGTCAATAATTCGAGGCGTAGTTGGACTATTGCCACGAGTTTACAATCAACAATAGATCTAGGCAGAGAAAAGTCACCCCAAATATGGTATTTTTAGAAGGTGGACCCTCGCCAACGTAATTTAGCTAACTCTAAGAAATATATCTGTAGCTTGCCAATTTCATGAAAGTAGGAGGGGTTACATGTGAGAAGCAATAGGAGACAGATGAGACTAAATAGCACTCTGGTAATGAGAAATGTCTCAGCTGCCGACCTACTGCCGACGTGCCTGCTTCAGTAGGCTCGTGCGTGGAGACCACCTGTTACCAGGACACGCAGGAGTGAAGCGTCCCTGAGGATGCTCCAGTTCTGTGAAAGCGCAAGAAAAGTCTTTCATACATTATCCTACCACAGGCTCGTGGTATTCATGTTTTCTCGAAAATATTCTATATATTACACATAGTTCCTTGTGTATGGATTCAAAGCCTTCTCTTGATCCATTGTAGTGGCTGTCATACAAAATTAGCTTCTGACGATACAGAGAAATTATTGGGGATGTCGTCGACAAGCTTCGTGGTAGCATATAGAGAATTTCACTTACCGCTATTAGAGTCGCTTGCGTTGTAAAGTTCTCGAGATCTGCATGCAGTTTCCAAGAACTGTGCCCTTTGGTATCGTTTGTCATCTCATAGGATAAATGAATCCTATAACTCTCACGAAGTGTAGAAATGAAAGTTGAAAGCACCTTAAATCAGCATATTGGAAAAAATACCAACTTGATTCAGGAATGTCATCAGCTTTTGAGTAGGAAGAAACTATATTCAAAAATATGGTACGAGCCTTCATCATGGAATAGATGGGAGCAATGACCAATGACGACCCTAAGCAGGAGGGTGAGGAACCCCAGTGGTTCTCTCTCGAGTTGAGTTATGTGCTCTCGAAGAGCTCAGCTCTGAACTGGCGGGGTCTCAACGGTAAGAAGCACTCATAGCTCGAGCTCATTGTTGCAAGCCATCTGCCTTGCCTCTCTGGAAGCTTGTACATTTCATGGTGTTCGAACTTGGCACTGCGTTAATCGTCTGGACGGTTTTTTTCCTTCATAAACCAGAGCAGTCAAAATTGTGCGATTGAAAAAAGCACACTCTGCAGGATTGAGCTCTTATGTGACTCGTGATACACTCTGGCCTTGCCAATACAGATACCGATGGTGCATGATCTTGGAGAAGAGATCAGAGCAACTACCAAGTGCGATGCTATTGGAGTGAGGTACCATGTGCCACATGTCGCGGTCGCACAGTCTCGTCAACTGACTTCAAACACTGTGTAGCAATGTACTACCTCATTCTATGAATTAAGTCGTCGAGAATGAGGCGGATCTTCTCCAAAAGTCCGAACAATCATGCTCGATCAATAAATCGCCCTGGAGAACAAAACAATGGCTTTTACTCGACGGCAGAAGGAAGCGTCTAGTTTCTGTACTGATTCGTGTCCAAAGTGTGAGGGCGTCGTATCTTGAGCGATATACGTGAGAAAGAGTGTACTTTTGTACCAGGTATGGTACATGCTTTGATACCCATAAGTAGATACGACTGCAGTCTGACGCAGCGCAGAGCTACAGGATGACAGGACCCGGCGCTGGCTGGCCCTGTGGACGAGCATTGGCAGAATCACGTCAGTCCGATGAGTGAAGCTAGACCGAAATGAGCAACATCTGGGGAATTTGGAGCTGCCTTTAGTACATGCACCGCATTATCCAGGCAGTGCTCGGTCTTCTCAGGCTCGGCGAATGTCATGCATCTCCGAAACGAAGATAACCGAATAAACAACTATGCATGCTGGTTGCCCTCATGGAGCCTTTCGGATGTGTAACAAGGCCAGTTCTGTTGTACAACAGGTTTGTGGGCAACAGTTGGCGTCGAGCTTTCGAAGACTTGAACCATATGGACCTACCGAATATCGAGGTCGTGGCACCGCTTGACCTCGGGTCTCCATCACTCCATTTTCATCTATCCCCAAAAGTTGAGAGGGTAAAGGTAAAAGGAGGTGCCGGAGCGAGGGAAGCAGGGACGAACGAGCAGTTACAAAATCGCTGGAAACACGTAGCCGAGTGTTGCAAATTAAAACTGCACAGTGAGTGAGCAGTACGCTTATGCCGGGTTATGGTGGGATCGGGCGGAAATGACGAACTGAGGAGGTGCAGGTACACGACAGGGAATAAGCGAGTGCAATCGAGCAAGGATGCAGTGTCTACCCAAATGGCTCTGCTCGTCTCACCAGTAAAACTCTTCTGTTGAGGCTAGCTGTGGAACTCGAGTACTGTCCTGCAAGTATGTGCTGTGATACTGCACAAGTGGAGAGATTTGCAGTTCAGAGTACGTACAGCCCTACTCGAGTAGGCATGAGCAGTCTGAGGTACGCCTATAAGATATCTCGGTACGATGCGTTTGACATCGTCTCCCCCGCTTTCCTGCCGTGCTCTTCCTGAGGTCCCCGCTTTGAAATGTGACAACCATCACCCAGATCTAACGTAAGCTGGGCCTTAATAGTAGGTTGTGATTCTTCTGAACCCCGCTCATCAAATGCTTGCTCACGCACATTCTGAGCCCAACATTGCCAACCCCGGTGTGTCATTGGTGCTCCTTGCGAGCGTTCTTCATAGATTCTTTGCTCTCAAGACTTGGTCCTGGCGTTGCATGATGGGAGGTCACTGTTAGCACTGGTGTGCTCACTTTAAATGAGCCAGTTGACGATGCGCAACGCCCAAGTCAAGAACACCCGAGTGTCCACTGTGGCCTGGTTGAAGTTCATCCATTGAAGAACAAGCCATAATGGCTATAATTGATTTCTGTACATTGACACCTGGTATACGAGCAGCATTTGATGGAGCACTCGGTGTCACATACAATGAAAACTTTCTTCGCACACTAGTAGTATCGTTCTATCTCTGAGATATCATCACCGAAGCTTGGTACTCATGGCAGAGGGAGGGCATTAGAGAGTATATCCTTACTTCCGTGGAAAGGTCAGTCGAGAGGTGAGTTTAATACGATTTAACTGAACAAAATTACTTAAGGCATAGTTGTCTCTAGTACACATCCACTATTTCTCCTTATAGTTTTGCCTATCATGATGCACTCGTAAGCTTCTGTTATCGCAAATATTGAGACAAGGCAGAATAGACATACCCATTTTCACAATTTCCGCCCTCTTCAGCTTTAGTGTGTACAAGCGTAATAAACTATTTTGACACAAGTACCAATTTAGCTTCTTTCTCGAACGGACATATTTTATGCATGACGTTTTCAATTATTTTCAACGGCATGCGTGAAAGGAAATATCTGTCTGCTTTACAAAAACCAAAGTTTTCAATCCTTTGTTAATAAACCGTTCACAATGGCAAGAAGAGAACTGTTTGCAGCTTACGATATGATCGTAGGGAGCTATCATATTTGAGTATAATTATTAGTAATATGCGATTACTAGTTTGAGGCATAACGTTGGCATTATTCGTGAACTGTTATGGAGAGGAAGATTTTGTATAGAGGTGTAAACTCGCAATCGCTTCCCTCTTTTCATGAAACTTCTTGTCGATCTGTAATTATCGTGTCAACAGTAAGAATTGCTTCTGGAGTGACAGCAGGAGAATAGTTCGGCACATTGTTGCTCTTCTCAGGTTCAAACATACCACAATGATAGGCCTTCACGAAAGTCAAAACATGGTTAGCATTGCTTGGCGTAAAATTCAGTGATCCAGAACAGTGACACTTACACAAGACGCGGAGTGTGTGGCAATGAAGGCAGAGTGCTCTGCCGCTTATTAGATGTATAAAAGAATGGGTGAAACAGTCACCGAACGATGTGTCTGCTGAGAATATTTGGCGGCTACTCCGATATATCGTCTAATCTATCTGATGCCTACTCCTAGTGGAAAAACCAGTCTCGGTATGTACAGGACTACTAATCTCGTGAAGCCTACAGAAAAATGAAATTGTTTACACTGATGGCATTCTCAATGCTTCTGATCCCTAGCTCAGACGGCGAGAGGGCTGCATTTTCTAGTGTCAGGGTCCCAGAGAGCCGGGAGGAGAAATTTCCTGTCATTGACACCATTGGCATTGTACTTGGACCCCGTGATGACGTCCTTCTTCAGCTCGCCGGGGTATCCACTGTAAGAGCCCACGCCGAAGGAACCGACGCAGGCAGTTCCAGCTTCGAGAGGAGCAGCAGCATCGCCCTGGTAGAAGGCATTGTTGAAGGGGTTGGTGGCAGTGCCGGCCAGCATGTAGGCGATGTGGACAATCATTCCGTCGACTCCGACATTTCCATTGGGAGGCAGTGGCATATCAGCTTGGGCGGGCATGTAAGGGGGCTGGGCGAAAGGCCAGGCGCACATTCCAGGGCACTGGTCTTTGGCATTTCCAACCCAAGCGTAAGGCAGCTGCAGCTCATTGGTGGACGAAGGGACAGTGGCGAAGTGAGAGGCGCAGGAGTTCATGCAGAAGCCCTCGACCTGCACATCTGCTGCCGTCATGACGAAGTACACTGCGTTCGGATCTGCCGGGAAGGCGGAGAGAGAGCTCTGCACGAGTTCCTCGAGGTTGGAATTGTTGAGGTTCTTGCCTAGAGAGTAAGTGTCGTTCCTCTCCCCGACAAGAGTGACGTACCGAGCAACCGAGGCACCGGTGGCATCCTTGAACCGGGTGGTCACATCCCACCATTTGGCAACATCGGTCACGGACCCATCAGCTGCAGGACTGAAGGAAGCGAAGAAATCTCTCACCGCCGCGGTGTCGGTCTCATTGAATTCCCCATACCAGATCACATACACTGGGAGAGTTCCATTGGAGCCCTCCATGACAGGCCCATTGTGATAATCGATAATAGTCTCCGGCGACTCGACCAGCCTGAGAAACCTGCGTGCCAGGAGACCCCCGTAGATCGTATTCTTCTCCACCGGGCCAATGCGAGCTCCATCAACAACGCTGGCGAGCAGGAACATCATCAGCAGCGCAGAGCATTTCACCTGTGTCAAGTCCATGACTGTCTACCTTTCCGAAACGCTTCGCAATCGACCACAATCGACCTGAGAGATCAATACAGATGAAAGACTCGAGATTTCAGACTCGGACACCGTCTCAACGACAGTTCTGGAGTGAAGTCGGAGAGTACTGTGAAGAAGATGAGAGGAGTTGGTAGAAAGTGAGCAGGAGATGCGAGAGTGGAGTCGAGCTGAGCTGAGCCGAGCAGAATTGAATAGAAGAGAGCAGCTGTGGAGAGTGTCTTCCGCTTGTTGCGGTTTGGGTTGAAGGAAGAGTGGCCCAGGCAGGAGTACATATAGTGCAGCGGGGATGGAGGGGATGGAAGGGATGGAAGAGGAGGAGGAGGTAGAGGGGGAGAGAAGCTGGCACGAAGATCCAGTAGGTGAAGGGCTGTTGTTGAGCTTGGGCTAGATGGCAGGCCAGGGCCATAATTAGGAACGGGAGCTGGCAACAGCCAGGAAGCGAGGGTCAGTGAGTGCCAGCGCAACCTTCACCTACACTACGCGCAAAACGAGTAGGGAAGCGAAGCTGGGTGCGCTGGGGGACGCGCTCGCTAATCAAACAGAAGGGGAGTGGACTGGAGTGGGAGCTGAGCTCGAACAAAAGCCAACCGAGTTTTGCTACGGCACCCTTCTAGAGGGCATTGTCCGCCATTGCCAGGACCAGCCGAGCCTTTCCAGGCCCCCTTTCCCCCCGTCGCCCCCCCTTCGTCCCTTCCCCCCGCCCCCCGCGTGTGACCGTTGCGTCATTGCCCCTTTCCCCCATCGGTAACTCCCGTTCCCGCGGCTCTTAACCTGGCATTGCCCCTGACCCAACCCTGGTCAGCAAACTCTGGTCCTCGACTCGTCCGGCCGGGTTTGAACCCCGGTTTGACGCCCCGGTTCCAGTCGGTCGGTCGCCGGTGACGCGGTATTGACTTTGGGTCCGAGTTCAGTCGTACGGAGGCGGGGAGGGGCGGAAAGGGAAGGGGAGGAAAGGAGAGGGAAGGGGAGGGATTTACTGCGGCGCCCGCGGTCGTCTTTTCCTGCCGGAGGGTAGGATAAAGTCCCAGCGAAGGAACGGAGGCGGAGGGAGGGAGGAGATTTAAGACGGGCGACTCGGGCAGGGGAACATAATCATAGTAGCGCAGATTTGTTCATTATTTGCGGACGTCTTCAGAGTCTCGGATGCATCTTGTGAGCCACAACACAAGGCCAGAAGTTATGGGGTGCGACGGAGGGGCGGCCCCGGCGAGACATGGCGCAGTACGGGGTTAGGTTTTTCAATCATGCGTCCCTGCCCTCTTAGACTATTAGGCCTCTCGCCCGAAGCTTTAATCATGCGGCTCGTGACAAGCCTTTTTACAGCTGTGGGCATTGACACTTGGAGTTTCTCATTGGGGCTTCTTTGAAGGTTTGGTCCGTATGGCCATGCCGTTGTGTTGTAATCGGCGACTACGAGAGCGAGTTGAAGCATCCCATAATCATAATGGTGTGAGTCAGTGGGTCATAAGTCAGTGCAGCAGTCCAAATCTCCAGCTTGCAACCTCAGACTCCGACGGAGGCCAAATTTTCCCCTACACCATATCCATCTCCCTCTCTCTCTCTCTCTCTCTCTGCTGTTCGGAAAGCTTGAGCCTCAAGTCAACAGCCTCGGCGATCACTCACTCGCACTTTAAAATTCCCTTCACTGCTGCTGCAGATACAAGTCAACAAGCTCATTAACTGCACCTCACCTACTCGCGGAGTGCCAGGTAAGTCACACCATGGAGGCCTTTACATCGCTTGACTTCTTCTACAAGATTTACTCCCTTTCCTTCCACCTTTCCTCGCCCTCCTCCCTCCATCCCTCCCTCCCTCCCTGGCAGCCTGTCACATGGTAAGAGTGAGAGGGAGTTCTCATGGGGCTTCTGCTCGAGAGTAGATTGGCGTTGCTGGGCGATTTCAGCTGGGTTCGATTTTCCCCAGCCGAGTTAAAGATGGTTCTGAAATGCCCGAAGAAGTTGGTCTGGGCCCTGCCTCGCTGGGCTTGTAATGAGATGGATTGATGCAGATATGTGGGAAAGATTTTATCTTGATCTCGTATTGGGTCACGAGCAGCTTTGTCATATCCCGTATCCCAACGTGATAGACTCACTTTTCTTTTCACGGTCATATATTATGTTTTCTTTCTACCTTTTGTGCCACATCTTTACGCCCGGACATGGGCAATTCTACTCTTGGCAGTAGTCACTGAGGCTGCATATTCCCAAATTCCTTCGTGCCTCTTTCGCCGTAGTTCACATGCCAAATCGTGCCTATTGATGGACTTGTAGATATCCCATGCGACTCTACTCTAAGCTCTGGGGCTATCGGTCATGAAACTTTACGATTCCAGTTTGCCATGTTTTGGAAACTCGAGTCAGCATCGCGGAGAGAGCTGGAACTTGGCCTTGCGCGCATGCTCATTTATTCTAGTCAATGCTTTTATTTGGTGACATGTAAAGTCTCAAGTCGAGGCAAGAGAGGTCTGGATTTCAAATGCATTATAATGGCCGGTTGATTCTTCCAGAGAAAAGCTGTCTTTCCACTGCCCGCTTGAAAAGCTCGTTTCGGACCGTGTCGAAGTTCTATGTTGATTATCAATATAAGAAATTCAAGTGGATCCTCGATTATTGATACGAAGGCTGCGAAGAAGCCCAGTGGCCAAGTTGATTCGCACAAGAAATTATTAATACTATTATCACTATGCATGAAAAGACATAATTGATATGCCAAATGCTCAGCTCCTGCATCGGCAACTTAAATACCGATTTCCTACAGGTAGACCGGAGTTGCAAAAGTCCTGCTGCTTATTTGAAAGCAGCTCACTTGCAATCTATGAAAGTTGTGTTCCAGGTTGCTGTGCTCTGGAAAGTTTGTTTCATCCGGCTGTTAAATACTTGATTTCCATGTTCTTTCACCTTTACTCTGCCAAAAGACAAAAGTTCTGTTATACAGTGCATCGTATTTTATTCATGCTGCCTCGGAGACTGCGATACTCGGGAATGGCGCTAGCCTGGAATATAATGTCCGTGCAACGAAATTTTGCCCGCAACGCAGACGTTTTACTTCACCTCCACCTTCACCATCACTGACTTTTCTCCGTCTCCTCACGGCAATGGCGACGGGTTCAGGAAGAAAAGTAAGTCCACTCGAAAGCAGGAGCTCGCTCCGAAAAGGCGAGAGCATATTTGGACGCGTCGAGAGGGCTTTCCACCGAATCCAGCGACGACTCTAATGTGCAATGTACAGAGCGCAAAGGAATGTGGTTCGAAAGTCAACGGGAGATCTTCGGCTGGTCTCTCACACTTTTCCAACTTACAGCAGCGAGCGGAGTTGTTCTGCTCGGTCGAAGCCGAATCCTCGATGGGAAACAACGAATGAATGGCGAATTGTTCGATGGATGGGTGCAGATGCGGTTAGAAAGTTCATGATGTTCGATCGAAAAGCCACCCTCCACATTGCAATGGTCTGGAAAGGTAACTCCAAGCGGACGGAGCGGACATACCTTTCTCATGATCTCAGCTGGGCCCCGAATGTGGAAAGGCCCATCCGCAGGTCATCGGGTGAGCCCGACTTAATTTAGAAAGCCCTCGTCCTTGCTGCCGGCCATCCTTTGGCTCTCCCTTGCAGCAGAGGAGCGAGGCCTCGACCACTGCAATTGCGAACGGCAATTGTTGAGCATCGAGAGAACCGCAAAGGTGGCGAGTTTCCATGCGGGTAATTTGGAGGTTCTCGGTACGAGCAGAGTTTGCTTCTGATTTCTGATTTTCTTTCCTCGAAATGTGAATGCTCAGAGAAACTCCAGATTGCTTTGAGCCCCGAAAGTAAGAAGTGATAGTCGATTACGGGAGCCTCTGACTTCCGCATCACCTTCAACTGGAAAGCCCTGTTCATCACTTCGCTTTTCGAGTGGTAGGCCCATCCATAGCTCCAGATCCGCTCGAGACGGTGGTCACGGCGCCCACTTCAGTCCAGAATCGGACAGGACGTGACCTCGACAGGTGATTTCTACGTGGGGCAAGGGACAGGTGTAACACGCGCATAAGCTCACACATTGTCGAGACTCGAGCGTCGGGGTTCTGGAAGATCGCGTCCGAGAGATGGGGAGATTTGGTGCCCGCAGTTGGGCAGGGAAATTTGGCTGTGTTCACGAAGTGTCGTGAATCTTCGCCTAATTCCGGAGGGGCGGACTGGCAGTCAAAGCACTCGTTAAAAAGCTACATTGCATCGCATCCCATCTCCCCATGCACCACCACACCGTTGAGGCCGACAGGAGTCATCTACTTCCTCCCGCAGGCTCATCTCTAACTAAAATGGCGGGCCCCCGCGGCTGGAGACACAGGCCAGCTTTTGGGCTCGCACTGCCCTTCGGCGTGGGGCGTGGGTCCTTGTCCCTCTCTTACAAAAATCCCGATTCCCCCCAGGAAGCCGAAATTCACCATTCATACATTCCTGTACGAGATTTGTGGACGGCGGCACCTCGCCACACGTAGGCTTCACAACTGCCACTCGATGCTCCTCATCTGGTTTCGCGCGACGTGTTCCTCTGAGACCTCGACCCATCGATTGGCTGCCAATTGAAAGCGCTTTCATCTATTATTTAATTTTTCTGGAGGTTATTATTTTTGTTTATAGGAAAGAATTTGCTGTCGCTGACCGAGTGGTCTGCATCTGCAAGTGAAAGTCCGAGTGAACGACAGACAACCCTCAGCATGACAAAAAGACAGGATGCCACGGACAACATGTCGAGCCAACTCTCAAAGAGGAATGTACTGTACTCTCGAGTTTCGACGCGTTCAACAACCGTTCCAAAAGACGAGAGTAAGGAAGAAACAACTCGCTCGTTTTTTATGAAGAAGTCGAGTCAGCAGATGGATCGTACTGTCAACAAGATAAGCCAGCCTCATTTCTGCCCACTTCACAAGCAATGCGATGACAGCCTTATAATTTAGCAAACGCTCTTTTAATTTGGAGAACGCACACACACCAAAGAAGAAGATGGACAACAAAAGTTTTACAAGTGTATTCTAAGCAATCTCAACAAATTCTCGATCGGACTGTGAAATAACCCCTTCTGAAATGCAACAAGATGATTCGTTTGGCATGCTGTAGAACTGGTGGCCCTCGCAGGCTTTGAGACCCAAACACAGATACTGTACCTAAGATGAAGCTCCATCGTGGACTTATCCGCAGAACGTGCAGGTCTAACCGACAAAGTGGGAGTGGTCCAGTGTCGTCAAAGCTCGACCTCATTCCATGCACCACTTCGCAGAGGATGGAAAGAGTTCCCAAAAGATGTTCAATGTTCCAACCACAGGAGGAGGCACAGGAGACGGAGGGCTCTCACACGAGACTCGAACCTCAGAAGCGAAGGATGGGTGTGTAAAATATCCACTCACGTGACCGAAACCAGCACTATTGTCCGACTCTGGAGCCAGCACATCGCATGAATGGATGGCCTCTCGCCACCGCTGCTTCCCCAGTTCCTTCCTTCGTTTGTTTGTTCCTGTCGCTGCTGGACAGTTCCTGATTCCGCCATATCTCCCGTTATAGAACGAACCAGGCTCCACGAGCTACATTCATAGTATTGACCCTGCTTCCATACAATCGATGCGCCGCCACCACCACCCTTCGTCTCACGGAGCCACCGAGTCTCGCAGTCGACCACGATCGTCGCCGGCTGCCATAATTGCCACCACTAAGCCCTCGACTGCCTGAAATGCGGTCACCGGCTCGACCGGTCAGTATCTAGTCGTGGGGCAAAGGATCCAGGCACCTGTCGATCCACTCGACTTGTCGCCACGCGAGCCTGCAGGTACTGACTGGCCCAAGAGCAATCATGCGCTTTATTGCCGCCTGTCCGATGGAGGAACTACGTACGTATGTACTTACGTAGTTAGTATTTCGTAGTTCGTAGTACGTGCACCGAGTGGGCGACCATGTGTCGCGGTGGCAGTGCGAGTGGCTCATCCCTTACCCCCGGGGGGCTAAGGAATGAGGAGGAGCTAAGCCCCATCGTTCTAGAACGTCGACATCTAGAGGTCGGATTTAGCGACCAGGTGGCTCTGAACGATCGAATCATGTCTGAGACCGAGGGTGGTCGTGATTTTAGCCCTGCAGAGATGCGATACGTGATGTGATAGCTCCCTCCGTCTTCGCTGGAGGCCCGAGGTTGCACCCCCGGGCCAAATGTGCTCATGGATCTCCGGTACAGACAGCCCCTGTCACGACCTGATGGCGCTCTGAGTTTGTGGGCTCGGCTGTTTCCGGTCCTTCAGGAGAATGGTGACATCTGGGCTCGAGCTCGATTCCTCTAAACGCGAGGGCAGGAGATCAGAAAGATCTAATGCTCGCTGCTGCTCTCGGATAGCTTCCAGACCAAGCGGACACGTACTGTGACGTGATCGGAGTGACGGTCGGACGACAAACGTGTTAGCAACAACACATCCATGGTAGCGGAAACGAGTGGAGAGTTCGAATGTGGAGGTCAGGTGAAAGAGTGAGGACGCCTCCAACTACCCGAGAGACAACACCTGGATCGAATGGGAGAGGGATGGGGTTGGAGGTGACAATGGTCGATTGTAATGAGAGAATCTGGACCTCGAAGGACGCAGTACAGTCGTGATAATTCGAGTCAGTGCAATCAAGCAGTCCCATGTGAGAGAGCGTATTCTCTCGACGTGTGAATGGAAGATTTTGAAGATATTTGGCACACAAGGCATGGAAGTCCGACCTCCATTGGTGGGGGACGCCAAGATTCCATCCTTTTCCCATGTGTCACCATCCTTCAAAAGTCTAGCAATCAATCACCCAAGGAGATGATGATTTCCGAGCTCTCCAGAATCCAGCTCGAGGATCAGTCCGCCATATCCAGCCATGTAGCTAAGGAGTAAAGACGCGGCTAATTGCTCCATCTATAGGGCTCTAACTAGTAGCCACGAGCTTCCCCCTTCGCTACAAAATCAGTTTTGACCCATTTGGGCGTCAGGTCCTCCTCCATCTGTCTGAGCTGTTTCGAAGTACGGTGCATCACATTCTTCCCAATCCCAATCGCAATCGTTAGCCGGCTGTTCGATGTCAACATTTCTAAAATTTTCAGGACACTTACTAATAAGTCTATTGAAGAACTACTACTCTTCTCGAAATGAATTCTTTACGTGCGATATGCCTAAACTAAGTCTGCTCCTTACATAAAAATCCGCTGATTTGGATAAATATTTTTTTGAATTCTTATGTTGTATAAATATTCTTGCATAAAAATTAGCATGTTTATAAACTTTACTTTAGTTTACAACTTTTACTTTGGCACATGGTTCAAATTTTATCTAGTGTTCACCCGATTATAAAAGAAGACAGTCAGGATGTAATATCAACTACGCTCTTCGGCTTGATTAATTCCGCTTTCCCTCATACAGTCCATAAAATCATATTCGGTTTAGAGAAAGTAGGGATTCCAAGATAATGTAATGACCAGCCTATTTTCTTTTTTAATAAATATTTTTACAATAATCCCTCGCGAAGCTCTTTAAGCCATAACCTATACGATAAGAATGTACCTTGTGACATTGATTTGGCAACATTTCATCAGATATATAATTTGTATGTAAGAAAGTTTTATATATAAATAAATATATAAATTAATGAATATATATATATATATCATTGACTGCTATAGACCATGCTTATAACTTGGGGAATTCCTTCTTTAATTCACTTGATCTTATGTTACAACATCGAATATTCTACGGAGGTTTGTATAATTCAGACTTCTTTTGGTATAAATCGAAAACAATCACACTTATATAGATACAGGTTTTACGCATGAACATTTTTTTATTCATTGAGTCTTAATGAATGAGACATATACTTCAGTTATTAACAGTATGATAATGGTTCTTCCAAGAGATATTCTACTGCCATGGTCCAGATCCGTGCAGTCCATATACATTTGGATTTATCGCTTATCGAAAGTGGAGAGTGTAACCACCTTGCAATATGGAAGGGCATACCCATAAAACACGACATTTTCAATCTTGTTAGAGTTTTCTCTTCTTCTTCATCTTTAGAACTGTGATCTCACAAGTGTTTAGGAAATAAATTTCAACGCTGAATATCTTCTGTGCAGCAATACAATCGGGCAAAACTACTTTTTGCTCGCCGAGCTCCACATTACTTTGTTGGAGGCTCAGTACTCCAACGTCGTGAGGCTCCTTGGATTGCCATCAGAAAGAAAAAAGGAAAGAAATGCCTGAGAAATTTGAAACATTCTTCTCTTGTGCTTATTCACTCACTCGATATCTACATTCGTGTTCGCGTCATCAATACCATAAATCGATGGAAGCTGGTGAAAAACGTCTAGTGCTTACACTGCAGTCCTCGTCGCAACTTTGCTCTAATTCAATTTAACCTCGAAACTTACTGCAGCCTCACTTTCAACTTTATTGCGAAATGAAACCCCTTGGGTCTTTCTATACTTTGGCAAGGTGTAGACGATAGGGATCTTGTGTACTTCACCGTGCTTCCTTCTCCAGTGCACTTTTTCACCGATTAAAAATTTTGCTTCGTTGTATATAAATTTCACAGCCTCACTTAGAAATTGAACTTATTGCATTGAAAGTAGTGAGGAGGTTACTGTTGAGCAAAACCAGAACTGCCACCACCAAAAAATCTGGATGTGCCCCATCAGTTGAATCAAAAGCCAGCCAGCCAGCCAGCCGACCAGCCAGCCAGTCAGGAGTGAAATCTATAACAGGAAAATCGGTGGTGAAGAAGGGCGAGGGCTGAAGAAGTGCGTTCGTCACAGCAAGCAACTCGAAGAACGAGGGAGAGAGAAAGAGAGGCATGGATAAGTTTGATGAGATAAAGCTCAAGGATGCAAACGAGTGAGAGAGCAGCTGGGCGTTCGAACATCGAGAGAAAACAGAGATTAGTGCTACAGAAATCAGCTCTCATTTGCGGTTAATTTCTGACCTGCAAACAGCTGAGCCCAAACAAAAGCGCAGATATACATGGCACGGACGACGAGTCACCATGGACTCCTGTGAATCTGCCAAAAGCGAACGCCCAGCAACAGCTTTTACCAAGAATTTCGAGGACGGTGGCGAGCGGGAAAAAAACGTGAAAGAGTCGACGAGAGCTGAAGGAAGGCGGTGGAGCCCAAGGTGGAACTCGAGACAACGCAAGAGTCCACTCACTGCCCAAGTCAAGGGCTGGGAGGGACCGAGCTGACCGCAGATGCTGTGGAACGGATATGCCTGCGAGGCCATGGTTGTGTAAAATACACAACCATTCGCAAAGGCACGAACGAGAGTGGAGAGTGGAGAGTGAACGCAGATAAGATTCTCGAACGAAAAGGAGGAGAGTTCAAATGGATCGAGATGGAGACTTTCTCCGCTGCATCACTGTACCGTGGAAAGAGCTCATTAAGGCCAAAAAGGTGATGTATGGAGTTCCATCAGGCCGAGGTGGACAATGAGTGTCCAGCAGCTCGAAGGAAATCTCGGGGAGAGCGAAAGAAAGGACTGCAGAGAGAGAGAGAGAGAGGCATTTGGACTGGAGCTGGCTGGCTGGCTTGTGGATCCCGCAGCTGGAAACAGGGGAGGCCTTTCAAATGGCCGGTATTCTCGTCTCCGCCGTTCGCCTCGAACCGTTTTGCACCGCGAACATTATTGTGGACGTCGTAATTGATTACTCGAGCAAAGCCAGCCTTGCCTGCTCGCTGTACCCAGTCGACCGACGTAATCAGTCTACTTGGCTTCGCTCATGGCTATTATGGCATCCTTCAAATTTAGAGCTCGACTGTACAGCACTACACAGCATGGCGTCTTTCCTCCTCCTCGACCTCCTCGACCGCACAAAATAAAATTAGAAAACTGTACATGCGTACAAAGATCTGAATTCGGTTCACCCTATACCGTAGGGCTCCTCGCAGCCCCTTCGACCTGCTGCCGACTATATTACTCGGCTCCCCCTTCTTGGCTCCGCCCCCCTTTTCGTCAACCCCGGGCTGTGTCCGGATGGATGGATAGCCATGGCAACAGTGATTCGCATTCCCCCACAAAGTGATGATTAGAGATTCTTGCTTACTGCCAGACGCTATGCCACCACTCTAATAAAAGGATGCGCAAACAAATTCCTTGCGTGCATGGTTTTATTTGATCGCTTATTCTATTCCCGATGATCGTCTGCGACACATGGAATCGAGCAGCAGACCGGGCAATAATGCCGCCGAGCGATCCTCATTCGATTTGGTTGATTCTGTGGCTCCCTCGAGCATCCATAGCCAGATTTTGGTGCTCGAAGGGGAAAATCATCGTCAGATGATCTACGCCACTCAGCTCCAGCCGGTGAGCGTCCGACGGAAGAGGACAATGTTACCTACAGGGCCATGGTTAGCCGAGACGATTATTTATTATAGATCTCATCCGAGAATAATATTAAATCTGTCCGAATCAGAAGTCTGAAATACGTAAGATCGGAACATATAAGGTTGTTGGAATTAGCGGCAATCTTGTCAGGAAAATTGGTGGTTTTAACATCTCTCTCTCCTTTTTTATAGACCTGTTCAGACACCAGTGACACAAGTGAGCGACGTGGTTCTGTATATTGACGATGATGATACCAAGGGAGGAAACTGCACACGAGGGTGAAACATAAGCTGAACCTCATGTTCTTCTGAAACCATTAAGGATGTAAATTAATAAAGGGTGATATTTCATCGATAATCAGCCTAGACTTCGTTCCATATCTGGCTCAGGCACCGGCAAGGTGGAGCCAATTTGGGTGCCGTGGAGATGTGTGGAGGAAGTGCTCGCTCTATATACGAGAATGGCTCGTATAGAGCAAGCATCGTGTAGAATGCCTTCTCCTCATACAAATGTGTGGTCCTATGAAATCGGTGGTCCACCTCGCAACGCAGGAAAGAGAGAATTCAAAACAAGAATCATGGCCAGTGAGACGCTCGACGATCAGATCAGGCATTCGTTATGTCATTAAAGGGGAGATTAAATGTACAGAATACTTCACTGCACTGCATGCAAACGAAGCGCAGGGTGTTTGGGGGCAGTACCGTTGCGAGGGAGCGGCAATTAGGAAAGCCAGTTGTACATTTGTACAGTACAAGACATCGCTCCACCGAAAGCGTGTGGGCACTGTTTTTGGACAGAGTGGCGGAGGGAGGGAGGCCCCAGTACAGACATGGCGCAGTGATCTTTTCGGCGGGTGCGTTTCTTTCGAACCAATTATTCGTGCAAACGAACACCAACACACCCAGGCCCCGGCCAGCAGCAGCAGGGTTCAGCAGGAGGAGCAGGAGGATGGAGTAACCGACCGGGGCTGGAACTCGGAAACAGGACATCGCTCGATCCATAGTCGGTACGCGAGTCATGACTGGCTGTGTCCGAGGACGGGAGTCGGCACCCGAACTAACGTGCTGCTGCTGCTGCTGCTGGGGCAGGAGACGGACATTGGGCATCGATGAGGAAGAGGGGGGCAAGTGCCACAAGCTTCAGCTGATCATGAATGATTTCGGCCCCCGCCTTTCTTCGTTCCATCTGTCGCCCGCTGCTCCCATTTGTCCACGGCACGGAGGGACGTTGGGAGCGAGCGAGGATGGTCAGGGAACGTCACTCTTTGTTGATGGCGGGACGTACTAACGTAGCAGACATCGTTTGCAGGCACAGGAAGCTTCTTGTCCAACACCAGGACCAGCGACGAGGGAGGGGGGTGGGGGTGGGGGTGTAGGGGAGGGGGTGGGGCTGGGGCTGGAGGGACGGGGTAGGGGGTAGGGGGTAGGGGGGAGCGAAGAAGGGGAGGGACTTAGGCCCAACCTTGGGTTCCATCTAACCTCAACCGGAGCAGTAGAGTAACTCGAGAAGCTCCTACACGCCGGTCCGACGACCCCCACCCCCGCCCTCTACCCCTACCCCTCCCCCACCCCCCTCCTTCGGCCTAGCCCGACAGCGAGAGGGCCTCAAGGGGGGCCAGGAATGGGAATGGGATCTTCTCGCGGACAAACGAGAACTTTTCACAGATGCTCGCGCGCGGGCGAGCGAGCGAGCGAGAGTAGGGCATGTGCGAAACCCTCGATCGGAGATCGATAAGGAAATAACTCGGTGGATGTGGATTTGCAAAGATCTGCAGTAGGGTCTCCCCCAGGGCCCAGCGTCCGTCCCATGTGTAACCATGACGCCCGGGGGGAGGGGGGGGGGGGGCTGCAGTTCCTTAAAGCTTCCGGCACATTTTCCACGTGAGGCCCTCGATCCAGACTCGCGAGTCGACGCCGTTACCCCACCCCCAACCCCCCGGCAGGCCGTCGTCAGGACCGTCGCTCTCCGGCTCTCGCTCGGCGGGGAGCGAGCAAAGGTTTGCTTCCGATGCATCGAGCTGGCATTGCGGCGCCTCGGTGAACCAATCAGGCCAGTTACCCCAGCCACCCAATGGGCTTCGTCTCGCAGCCGCTGCCCCTGCTGCTGCTGGTGGCTGGCTGGCTGGCCGGCTGGCTGCTGGATTACCTGCTCGCTGCGTTACGAGTGCCAGCTCCTGGTAACTTTGCCCCGCCATGACAACTCATACTTCCCGTTTCCCTCTTCGCACTCCTCTGGGAGGTTTTGTTTTGCTCGCTTCTTCCGCTTCTTCCTCCTCGCGTGCCTGCCTGCCTGTCTGGCAGGCCCGCCCTCTGTCTGAGCGAAGCCGTTGTGGAGCCCCCCCTCCAGCGCACGCACCAGACCACAAACGGACGGAGAAGGCGGACGAGACCTCGCTCTCCGGCGTCGGCACCCGCGACCCGACAGCGGAGCATGTATTTCCCCCACCCCCGAGCCCCGCCGCTGCGCTACGTGGCGACCCCCAGCCCCCAGCCCCACGGTCTCTTCGTGGAATACGCTCCGTTGTCCGTAGCGTAGCCCCCTTCCCCGCCCTCTTCCCTCTCCCCCTGCCCCCTGCCCCCTGCCCCCCTCCCTCGTCACTTTTCCTTTTCTGTCTTGTCTTGCAAGCTAGACCCGAGCGACGAAGCGAGCGGAAGCGTAGTGGTTACCGCTTGCCGGCTGGCGCGAAGCTGGAGCATCTAACGACCAGCTGCTCGCAGACCTCGCGCGGTAAGCGAGCGAGCGTGAAGCTTAACTCTTTCACTCGCTTGCAGCCAACCTCGCTATCCAACCGCTCATGAGCCAGCTTTCACACGCTGGACCTTTGAGCCAGCTTCACTTCCCCTCTCGTCTTTCATCCTACTATATAAGCCTCTCGCCCCCACTCCGTATTCCTCACCACCATCTCTGCATCCAACAGCACCTCAGCTGCTGATCAATCTCTCTCTCTCACTTTCTCTCTCTCTTCCCAAACACAGACCCACTCAGTCTGCGGATAAATATACAATCTCTTCAACTTGAGAAGACAGACATTTTCTGTAGCGGAACAGGCTTCTCAATTCACAGGTTCTCAGGGCTGATTGCGGTTCGACGAGCTGTGCCTCTTGCAGTGAGTTTCGTGACATCGCAGCATTTCATTGCGGATTACAGAATGGCGTACACGAAGCAAGCCACGCAGATGAAATGTGCCGCACTTCTCCTTTTGTTTAGCGTTGCGAGCGTCATCGATGGCGCTCGGGTCCTTCGTCCGGAGCCCAGCAAGGAGGTCGGGGGTCTTTTAGCTCGCAGGTATCTCAGGTTGGTCGAGACGGAAACCATTCTTGACTACCACAACGGGCCAGTGCTGTCAGGGACTGATGGAAAGCTGTCGGCTTACGTGATCTGGTATGGGGATTTCAATGAGACGGACAAGGCGACGGTTCGGGATTTCTTCGCCTCGTTCCAGGTCGAGAATGGCACCGTGACGGATGTGTCCAGATGGTGGAACATGACTTACGGCTTCAAGGATGCGACCGGCGCTAGCGTTCCCAACGATGTGATGCTCATGGGCGAGACGAACAACACTTACTCGAAGGGCAAGAATCTGAACAACACGCACATCGAGGAAATCATGCTGGACTCGCTCTCCGTGTTCCCGGCCGACCCGAACGCCGTCTACTTCGTCCTCACAGCCGCAGATGTCGAAGTGGAGGATTTCTGCATGAACTCGTGCTCGTCTCACTTCGCCTCCTCTCCTGCAGCCGCCAATGGCTTGCAGCTGCCATACGCTTGGGTCGGCAATGCCAAGGACCAATGCCCTGGAATGTGCGCCTGGCCCTTCGCCCAGCCCTCGTACATGCCTGCCCAGGCCAACCTTCCCCTGCCTCCGAATGGCGATGTCGGAGTCGACGGCATGCTCATCCAAGTCGCGTACATGCTCGCCGGCACCGCCACCAACCCCTTCAACAATGCCTTCTACCAGGGAGATGCTGCTGCGCCTCTGGAAGCCGGCACTGCCTGCGTCGGCTCTTTCGGTGTCGGATCCTACAGCGGGTACCCCGGCGAGCTCAAGAA
Source organism: Marchantia polymorpha subsp. ruderalis (assembly GCA_037833965.1). NCBI lineage: Eukaryota > Viridiplantae > Streptophyta > Marchantiopsida > Marchantiales > Marchantiaceae > Marchantia > Marchantia polymorpha. The sequence goes on from AP031357.1 coordinate 6,946,513, forward strand.
GGATGTGATCACAGGGTCCGAGTATAATGCCGAGGGAGTCAATGACAGGAAGTTCTTGCTGCCTGCTCTGTGGGACCCGAACACGAGAAAGTGTACACCCCTCGGCGTTTGAAGTGTCCTCCATCTGCATCGAGAGCAGGAGGGCGTACGAGTTTGCCAGCTACTGTACACATTATTTTTGTAGGTCTTTCTAGATTCGAGTTGGACTGTAAATATCGGGATCTTCGTCAGGTGGTAGGAGGTAGAGTAGACCGCGAGATAAGCTTCTCATAGCGTACGCATCGACACATTGGTCGGTTACTGTCTTATACATTCATTCTTTATTATCGGAGGTGCAGAAATTGCTGCCATCCTTGCCATACTCCTTGTTCCAACACTCTCTCGTGGTTCCCGTGGGAGATTGCTTTCGATCTGATTGTCTGCGCCTTCATCTCGTCTCTACGTCTATTTTGTTGTACAATCTCATCCGACGCCTCTTCGCTGCTGGCACACGAGCCAAGCTAGAGTTGCTGCTGACAGGTATAGTGGGAAATTCTGTACGATTGTCGAAACACCCTCCTCGCGTACCAGGCTTGACTCACTGGTGGAGTGTGGAACGTAAGCAAGAATTCCGGTAAGGAGGTGAGGAAGACTTGACCTTGTATGCAACTTATGACGGACTTCGTTTGAAACGGGCAACTCACAATTCTGCAGCTTGCACACGACTCAAGGAATCTTCGCCAACCTCCAGCCTCCGGTGTTGTATTGTCTGCTACTAACTTTCCCGTCCGTCTTTTCAGTCATAAACATGATAAACATGGTTTTTATTAGAGCGGAGGTACCGAGCAAAACCAACTCTGCTGGCATAACTTTTAGTAAGATGAAATGTGAGAAAGTTGGACTCAATTCGTGTCATTCATCCAGCTTTCAGTTGTGTGAATTCCCAGTTGCATCTCCGTACTCCTCACTAATCTAATGTCTCCCGAGTGAGTGCAGGTCTGCGATGTGCACTTCAATACTGCGCTTGACTGAAATTGACCTGCCAGTCGTCGCCTTGGAGGAAGCGAATTTCCCAACCTGTGAGTTGATTATTCAATTCTCTGAAAATGTACTCATGTACTGGTCTCACAAGTCAGTTCGTCCATGAGGTTGCTATCATAAAAGATCGGCTGTCCTTGGTTCTCCTTCACTGAAGTCAAATTGCCGAAGTGGTTGATACATGTTAGAATTTGAAGGATGGCATTCGATAAACATTAGAGCAGGTTGTAGTCGAATTTTGCTGGCATCCTTTTTCTACCATCGCAACAGCTGGTGTACTGGACTTTGCAAGGAATCCGCACTGGAGCCATGGAGAACAGACTTAAGAGATCTATACATATACAGAAACAGCATATGGCAAGCTCCGTCTAAGTCATAAAGCTGTTCCGGGAGAGCAAATTAAACTGATAATAGTATCTGTGCACCTGTCTGTTTTGCTGTCATCTTGGAATGCATAACTAAAAGTAAAGCTCCCCAAGCTACTGCAGCCTTTGCTCATGTATTAGCGTTGCTCTGTTCGACGTGGAATGTGTCGGAAATATTGTTGGGATAGAACGGTGTCATCTACATGTAGGAAATGTGGCCTTCATCGGAATCTGAGCTGGAGGTGACAGAGGAAGGCATGCACTTTCAATGCGTTCAGTTTCGAATTAAAACTTTCTTGGGATGCGTACATGGCTAACGCCATGAGAAAGTGTTGACATTGATAGTCCTTCAAGTACTTTTGTCCATAGCAACTGAACTTGATCAGAGGTTCGTCGGTTTAATAGAACGATCTTTGCGAAGCTCGTTCTACACAGTGAATAGAGACTTGAAAGTAGCTAAACGACTCGACTGAGCAGTTATAGCATGCTCATAGAGAGATTTGCAACCGTGATTAACAACATATCTGTATCATTACAGGTAAACCCCCTATATCCGAGGAATGCTTTAAGTTTATCTAAATTTTAGTCTCATTGTAGACGGTAATCCTCTCTATAATCATAACTCACACAAGTTAATCGAAGAAATATGATGAAATAAGAAAGAAGATTGGAACGTTCTCTGTTTCGATCATATATTCAAAAGAATAAAATATGTTCTGCTGTTTTGATCGAAAATATAATAACGATTATTCAAACTGTCTCACTTACATATGTTTCGGTTGATTCGTTTGTGTAATAAATTGTGTTATAAACTGGTAGTTGTGTGCGTCACTACCAGGTAACATTGAAGGCACAGTTTGCTTTACATAATATCCAACACAATGAAACACAATCTAACCGTCTTTCTTTATATATTGTGAGGTTTAATAATACAAGCCGTATGCCCAAAGGATTGATCCTTTAGCCTAGGCTGAAGTGCACTAGTTTGTGTTCTCTACTACACCACAAATTATATTGGTCGAGAGGAAAATAGATAGAATGTAAAATTGGTCGAAGGTCGAATTACAATACTGAGGATCAAGAATATCTTGGTAATAAATACACAATAAAGTCGGCTGAAGAAAACACTATACACATCGAAAATATGTTTCTTCTCTCACTAATATGTCTAAGTACAGAATATTGTTTGAATATCTCCACAGCCAAGGTAACTCTTGAACATAATTTTTCGTCTGTACTGCTAACCAGCGATGTAGATTTAGAAGAAGTTATTCTTGAACTGGATTATAGTAGCACACAAATTTATCCTCATTACGGTAGCCTGCTGAGTCTAGTTGGGCGCCTAAATTAGCTAAATTAGATTAATTTAGTAGCACCAGGATACCTTAGTTTAGGCTGTGTGTAAATGTGAACTTTACCAAACATTTAGAGTCCATAAAATGGAGCCATGTGTAGTTAAATCTTTCGTTTAATCTGTACCAAGCCTTTATTCAGGTTATCAATCACCCTGTTTTGAAGTCCTTCTCTGATTTTCCCCTCCTCTTCAATATTACAATGCTATTCTCCAGAACTGACAGTGACCCAATATGATTTTCGTGATCATCAACAATCCACCACCACCACTACGAAAGAATTCTTATTTGTCATCCGAAGAAATCTTACCTATGATTGAACCATTCAGGTAATCTCTATAAAATCCAGCACCCTTATATATCTAAATCCACCATCTAGGACATGTCTTTGAATCTTAGCAATAATCCTCCAGGAACAGTTTCTATGTAAGTTCTTAATGTGTAAACTTAGTTACCATCAAGGATTCACCTGCTCTTTTTCAGAATAATTTCATCAGCATGCTTCATATTCAGAGGGAAGTCATTTGCAAAATTAGAAGCAATAGACTATCTCCCACTCCTATCGATAACCACCCACGCATAAGTGATCGATCACAACTATCCAAATCTACTTCATATAAAGTTAGAGTCTTCTCTACCAACAAAGTAATGATGTGACTAAGATGGGAGACACAGAATATGCTTGATCTTGCCCATCATAGTCTTGAGCATGAAATTACAATAGTTAGCAACTTTACAACGAAGAGGTATAAAAAAAACGTCAGGAAATGCGTGCTCAATAATAGCCAGCCGAAGTTGATATATGACTAATTCATTGATTCTCTTATAAATCGATCTACTGCATGACTCACATGAAATAAAAATTCTAAAATTGTTTTGACTATGAAAGTAAAGCATTTTACAATGTGTTACTAATATACTATTTCACATCATGTTTTTGAAAAATTTGAAGTAAATATGATTAATGTACTTTTCTTGACTCCATGGTATTAATCTCTCTTCCATTATCTAGAATAATCGAAGCTGTTTACTCTTGTAGACCTCTAAACTTGTATATACCAGACATAAGTTTATAAATAAATGGGCAGAGGAATATCTAATCTTACTTATTCTCACACACCAACACACTGGTATGCCATCATGCGTCAAATGACTTTCCTGAGACATGCGCAAATTACGCGATTTGCATGTGCAAGGAGGAATTTCTAACATAAGGTTTCTACGTTAGTTTTAAAGTTAAGTTAGCCTCTAAGTTAAAGTATACGAGATGATTAAAAAAAAGTTGATGGAGCTCATGCACAATGTGATAAAGTGTTTTATTAAGTTTCGCATTTGGCAACGAAAATTATATTAATAGGCGGATGGGTACATACTTCTTAGTAGGTGTATCCAGCCAAACAACCGCATGGGTTTTGCATTAATACAAGAAGTAAGAAGGCGAGGAGTATCTACAAAGTGTAATAGTTGTCTTTGAACAATTCTTGTCTATTGGTCATGTCGTGGCATAATGTTGTCTATTTTCAAGTTTATTTATTGACCTTTGAGTTTGTGTTTTAAGGTCTGAGATCCTAGTTGTGTGAGTTTTCGTAGAGTTTGCATACTTTGACAATAAATATATCAAACATGCAGTTGAATCAAACTGACTTAGCACAAGCCTCTCAAATTGTCTCACGATCAGAGCTACAGGCACTTAATATAAAATTGTCATCGACAAACTCAAGTTTAGTAGTACCACAACATGGAAAGATCAATTGATAATATTCAGACTAAAAAACTCAAATTCGGCACATTCATTTTGCTAAATTTTCTAAATTTGAGGTTGATCCACTAGCTGGAGCTAATAAAACGGGAATTCCATATATTCCTGTTTTTTTAAAATAATAATCCTCGAGCTAGGTTTTACAAATCTTGGTTGGCATGCTGTTCATATGTCCTCGTTAATTTTTTCTTAATTCAAAAATAAAATAAAAGTAATTCATAGTTTTTTCAACCTATTTATATACCTTTTATGTTACATGGTCATTTCCTCGTCATAGAGGTTTTATGTCATAGTTGCCAATACGTATTCCTCACATCGGGTCAATAATATAAATAAGTTACTTTTAATGGTGCATTTGCCGTGCTCTTAGAAGATTAGAAGCAAGAATATATCTTTTGCATTGGGGTTATAGTTTATGTGCTCCATTTAATTATGTCTTCTGAGGGCATGATATTTTTAATTTTTTACGTTGTAAGTTTATTTCCCATATTGTAATAACCCACCAAAGGCTAAAACTGCAGTATGGTGGTAAAAAGATCGAACCCACAGGGACAGAGGCAACACACAGAGTAAAAGTGTCACGTTTAACAGACTTTTGTAGAGTTTGAATTCTAGGCGACTGTCACTCCCAGAAATACTGCAGTGCTCGACTCGGAGGCTCGACTCGGAGGAGGATCTCGACTCGGAGGATGCTCGGAGGATGCACGGTACAGCGTGGTCACTCAACACACACACACACACACACACACACCTGAAACTGGCAAAAGCACAACTCGGAGGTCGGTCAGGACCTCCGCTTCGGATTTCAGGAGGAAAGTGTCTCAAAAGTTCACTCAGAGGTTCTGCAGGTAGTGACTCCCACTCCGGCTTTTACTGCCCTTCCGCCAGGAACTAGAGTAGGGTACCCGGACTGGACTTCCCACTTCGGAACGAAGCCTCTTCATACGCCGTGGACGTCACCCTCGACTCTCACACCAAACGCAGGGAGTGCAGACCCGACTGAGAACTTAACTGAGACACGATCCAGTAACACACGTACACAACCTGAATTGCAAACCAAGGCTTACACGAAGTAATAAAACTTCACTTTGGCATTCAGGGGAAACTTCCAGTAGGAGTACAATCAGGATATGTCACTCGAAGGAGTAAGGGGAACTGTTCAAGTCTCTAACTCGCAGCCGGCTCTGAGCATCAGAAATCACCCGCATGTGCAGATCCGCACTACTCAAGTCTTTAACCGGGTGCTAGCTCTGAACATTCAGCCGAAGGCCTTCAACTACAACATACGGTAACTTCGCTATGCTGCAGCTTCTCTACGTGGTGCCAGGACCAAATGCACAAACACGCCAAGAAAGTGAGTTCCTGATCTGCACTTCCGAAACTGGAAGAGTCCCAAGGCAAAACGCCTTGAACTACTTTATACCCTCAAAGGTCCTAACTAACACTACGCTATGCTATCTACTTCTCGCAATATCTGCGCGAAACCAAACTATACTACTGCACTCGGCGGATCCGGTGCTGCGCCTCCTGCGCGCCGGACTGCTCCGCTTGCTATCTCTACCTTGCCAGTCTTCCGACCGGCTGCGCAACCCCAGGCGTCGGAGGGCTGCAGTGACTTCCGACTCTAAGTGCGCCATAGTGTCGCGCGCACCCGACAAGAAGGTTTCTAATTTCCTCGCTACTCGCCGCCGACTCCGACTGTCACCCTCCGTCAAAGCCGCCGCCCGAAGCTCGAACTCCCTGAGTGCGATCCTCTCTTGAACTGCCACCTCCCAATGGGCGTATCCTTTTAGACAGTGAGTCACCCGCGTCGCCAACTCTTCTCGCGCCCGACAGCTGCCTTCCACCTCTGCTAGCTGCATTTCCGCTTCTGCACGCTGCGCCCTCAAATCCGAGCACTCGGATTGCAAATTGCGCAACAACTCCTCATCCTCCTTGCGGGCTCTTTGACTTTCTTCCAAGGCGCGCGTCTGGCGCGCAAGCTCTGCTGCTAGGATGCGGTTTTGTCTCCGCTCTTCCTACAATTCTGACTCGATCTTTGCCCGCATTAGCTCGGCCTCCGCCTTGCTTTTCGTCGCCGCATCCTCCCTCTGCTGCTGCAAGGCTTGGTATAGCTTCTGTGTGACCGCCAGGTGTTGTCGGAGGGCGGTGTTCCTTTCCACATATACTTGGCACCTAGAGTCCCAAGTGGCCACCTTGCTCCTCGTCCAGCGCTTGACAGTCTCCACATAAGACTGTGGTTTTCCAGTACCCGAGTACTTGGATGTCTTGCGATCCAGATATCGCAGGAGAGGGACTATCTGCTCGCACAACACCCCTGTTGGCGTTTTCTGCACAGAGTCCGCTTCCTGCTCTTCCGAGCTCGTCTCATCCTCAGTCTCGAGGATTTCAGTCGCCACCGAATCCCTTGGCGACTCCCTGGAACTGTGGCGCGCAGCAGCTTCCGCTGCGACTGCCACACCACTGCCTGCTAAAATATCCAGGGCAGTGGGGGATCCCACTGCTTGAGCCCCTGTTCCGGCTCGATCTTCGGTCTCCGAAGGGGTCGACGCCGCAGTGACTCTTGTCACCCTTGCACCGCCCGCTTCTGCTGCCTGCCCTTCCGGCGCAATCTGCGCGGAAGGTGTCTTCGCTGAAGGTACGTCCGCCGAAGGCGTCCGCACACTGGTCGTCGGCCCTGTCCGTCTCGCAGTCGGCGAATCCGGCCGACTCTCTGTTGACCGACTCGCAGTCGGCCGACTAGCAGTTGTCCGACTGGGAGTCGGATACACCATGCGCGTCTTCACTCCACTTGGCCTGCTTGCTGGTGGCGTTTTCCCAGAAGTGCCTTCCGCCGAAGACGCCCCTCTGAGGGTTGTTGGCTCGTCAGCCAAACTCTCTTCTGCTTCTGGCCTGCTGTCCGGTTCAACGCGCCGCTCGGTTGGCCTTCCTTCCGCTTGTCGACCTTCAGCCGCCCGACTCGTAGTCGGCCGACTGTCAGTCCATCCATCTCCTTCCGAAGGCATTGGTGCCATCTGCGCAGAGGTATTTGTCGACTTCCCTAGAATCTGCGCGATTATCTTCTCCTGCGTGGGATTCCGCCGGACCGGAGTACGCCCGGTCTCCTCAGTACTAGTTGGCATTTTGCGTGCCCTTTGTTTTGGTCTACTGTGAGGCTCGTTGGTGGGCCGACTACTCGTTGGTGGGCCGACTACGAGTCGGCGCAGCTGGCACTTCCGGCTGCTTGTCCTCAGGTCTCTCATCCCACTTCCGCTTTCGCGGAATGCGCTCACTTCGACGTTCTTCTGCTGCTCTTGCTGGGACCGGAGCCGGAGGCGGACTGGCAGGTTCCTCGTCCGGATCCGTGTCTACTTCGGCCTCCCGTGAGTATCTACCTGGATAGCTCCGGGTCAGCAGCGGAAACCGTGTGCGCTCTGAATTGGTCAACCATCCCATCGCCCGATAAAACACAATCAGGTAAGGCGAAAGGTGGTTGAGGGTTCCTCCTTTCTCTTCTTGCGCATGTTGGCGCGTCACCTTCCACAGGAGCCGTGCCCAATGCACTGGAGCTCCTGACAACACTAGCTCCACAAATCCTACCTGCCAACCATGCATGTAAGCGGTCTTGGTCGGCTGCAATATCTGCAACAATGCAGTCGCGACATTTCTCCGCAATCGATCTTTGTAATCCCGCGTCCGGAAGCCGTTCTTGGGATGCCTGGCAACTTTGAAAAGCTCATTGTAGTAGATTTCTTCCTCCTGGGACACCTTCACGCTATCGGCCTCGAAGAGGAGATACCCTTCCTCGCCGGCACACCTGCCCAACACCTGCGCCCAGTCACAAATGTCCCATCTTTCTGGATGTGGACGGAATCCGCGTGAGGGCTTGTGTCTCTCCTGCAGATACTCGCGCACCATCTCCGGACATGTCCAGTTCCACGCCCACAGGAGGAATTCGAGCTTCAGCCCCAGCAGCACATCTTGAAATGCGCGTAGACCGATCTGCGGCACCTTGAGGGGAGACACTCGCAGCTGGGGAACCTTCGACATTGCGTTACCTGCACACACAAACGTTCTCCCTTTCGCTCGCTCTCTCACAATCGCCACTGCGCGTCGGCCGCTCAAGCACTGACTGCTCACTCTCTCTTCGCTCACGCTCAAGTTCGCTACTCGCAATTCTCTCCAAGGTCTGTCAAGGGCCTTGCGCAACTCGTCTCCGCACTCTCTCCTCTCTCTGCAGGTCTCTCCGCCCTTGCGCGTAATCTTGGAAGCTGGAAATCGCAAAATCAAGAATGAGAGAATGAGACTGGAGCGCAGTCTTTTCTTCTCCGAATTCAAGAACGTCCAACGTTCTTACTGGTTACAACGTACGCAGCCGGCTATACGGCCTAACGGTTCGCCCTTTGCATGCGCGAATTCACGTCTCCGCACTGCGCGCCTTCGCATGCGTGAATGTTGAATTCTCCCGCCGCCGCCGTCTTCCGGACTCGAGTCCGCCGTAGGGTATACGTCGGCTATGTTGTCTTTCCCTAACCCGTCCATCACCGGAGGCGCGTCGCCGCTGGCGTGTTCCTTATCCGTCGGCGCCTTGCTAGAGGCGCACATCCAATCGGCGCGAATTACGCCGGCGCGTATTCGTACCGCTTATTTTGTCCGTTCTGCCTCGTCCATTGCTGACGGCGCATATCCCGCCGGCGCAAATCATACCAGCGCAAATCATGCCAGCGCAGCCGGCCATCAGCGCCACGTCAGAGGCGTACATCCGACCGGCGCTTTCCTTCCATGAGCAGCCGCCAAAGGCGCTTCCGACTCTGAGTTGGTTTCCTCCCATGAGCGCGCGATTCCGCCGAAGCGCATCGCCGAAGGCGTACGGGAGTTCTTTCCGGCTGTGAACCCTAGCGCGAACGGCGCATGTCCGGCTACGAGTTTTCCGACGCTCATAACTTCTTTGTCCCTGATCCATCTCCGACGCTCTTGGGCTCGTTAGAACGAGCGTCCCGAGCCCTTTCTAATGCGACTTCAACCAACTGGAACTACCGTGTATTCCGATCGTTATGAAGGTTTCCCTTTCCGCGCTAGCGGCGCATTGCCGAAGGCGCACTCATGATCGGAAGTCTTCAGAGGTCCGGGCCGCTCTTCTGACGTCTTTAGCAAAAACTCCTCCTGAGGTGTCTGCGCCGGAAGCGTAGCTTCCTTAAACGCTGGAAGCGCGTGAGTAGAGACACCTCAGAAAAGGAGCTTTTGCCGAAGGTGCCGAAGGTGCCGAAGACATTGGCGTTGGTACATCCGACTACACGATTCTTCGTGACCTCGTGACGATCTCATCAATCCTCTCTATTTAACGTACCCTTTTCTAACTACAAACACTGCTTCGGTACTAGTTTTCTAAAATTGTTTAAATTCTGCAAAAAAAACAAAAAGTGTGTTACCACACGTATATATTGGATTGACTGAAAAAATATTTTTAAAATAGTTTTTATCGAAATCTGGATTGAAATTTGGCCATTTTGATATAATTAACATGCATAATAACATGCCTTGTGAGTCAACCAGCAAATCCTTTTTTAATCATTTTTATAAATATTAGCCATTCGCCGAAGTCTTAAAGCAAACAAACCCATCTTCATGATTTTGTCTCATCTTAGATTGCTATATCATCTGCTAGAAAACAAAAATTGATTGAAATCATTTTTCAACAAATCCAAAAAAAAGCGAGTTTAGCAGATCAGCTTAAGAAAAATAAATTTATCTGTGCTATTCCTGTGTATATTGAAATTATCTCAAAAGTGTGAATTGCTAGAAAGATATAAGATGTATATCGAAGGAAAAAATTCTAAGTTCTAAAATCTCTGTTTTGAGGTTATAAGTTTTACATCTTTGACAATCTTGCCTTTTCGCACTATAAAAAATAATAATAACCTCAGTTATGCTGTAGAAAGAGTGCATTTGATAACACCCCCTTAACTCTCTTGGTACTCGTTATGGGCCCTAGAGTTATGTCGTACTCCATGGTGGACACGTAGGCAACGTAGACACATGCTTTTGAAGATGATGGTTTAGGAGCCCTTGTGTAGTTAACGGATGGCAATGTATGGATTGAAAGCTTTCAAGTTCACAACGCTCCATGCAAAGAAATTGCAAAAGTTCACTTAAAGTTTCAAATCTTTTTCTTAATTTCATTAAATTTTAGTAACCTAATTTCGGAATACATATGCATTAACACATATCATTAAAAAATTAATTATTTAATAAAAAATAAAATAATTTATTATATATATAATAGTAATGGAAAATTAGAAAACATTAAATCGTTTTAGATCAATATGTAATTTTTTACAAAGATTAATCTACAAGATTTTTTATCCATTGTAAATATATTTGGATTTAGGGTTGTGGTTCAGGGTTAAACCCTAAACGCCAAACATGCAGTCATGAATGTACTCCTTTGCTTACGAAATGCTAAATGCAATCAAACTTATACAATTTGGTGAAGCATATTGATAAATTTTTGTACTAACCCAGCAAATCAACTTCTTGCAATATCTAAAAAACATGGAGGTGCAGAGTTGCAGGATTTCTAAAACAAAGTCCATCGCAAAGTTCTAAAACGCGTTCTTGTATCGTGAACTTCTGTGACACGCCAAATTTTTGTCCATTGGAAGTGTTTGGCCAATTTCTCCTGCCTATTCTGTTGCATTTGCTCTCGAGAAACATCGAAAGTGCTGAGGCCTGGTACCTTCCAAGAGACACGGCGATGAAGCCTAGTTTCTCCTGCCTCTGTTGTTGCATTTGCTCTCAAGAAACATCGCGCGTGGTGTGGTACGTGCTAAGAGACACGGCGATGGAGTTACGCAGGTTCCGGGTTAGTGATATGGGGTGTCATAATTTTCTGTTCCATGGCACGGTTGTAGCAAATTCCAAGGTTTTGTCTCAGGATAGCAAGTACCTTCAATTTGATTGTATGGGTGTTTCAAATTCCTCCCATCTGTCCAACTTCGAAAGTTGCTATAGCTGCACCGTCTTGGGTACAAGAACATGTGTGATGTATACAATCGATGAGATCCCATGGATAGAACAAAAAGTCAAAGGTTCCAAATAATCAATTTAATCAATTTTTAATAATTAAATAATCAATTTTTAACAAACCAATGGGGTACCATCAAGTAAATATCATATTAACCATATCAAGCCATATATTAACATTGATATACATTATTTTCAACCGATAAAATCAAAATTCTAGTAAATTAAAATTTTACTAAAATTTGTATACTTTTTATATATTAGTTTGAATTTACATTTTCAGGCTAACTATTCTTCAAGCATGCTACGATATTACTTAACATAGAACTATAAGTACATATCCATCTACATTATGATGTTCATCGATATTTGAGAGATTAATAAAATTTTCAAATGCCCACCTCTTCCAAATTGTGTCATAACAACTGGTACTCCCAAACCAAATACAAATCCACCTTAACTCGAGTTGACTGCAAGACACGATGAGGTGAGATGTCCACACTCTTGTGGCATAACAAACATCAAACCCGTAAGCATGCAGTGGATCCTTTGATCTTAGAAATAAAATATTTGACCTTCTAATTAGCAACGAGTAATATTAACACTTGATTCAAGGTAATAACATCATCACATTTGAGGCATTAATATGTAAACTGATGGACGAAGCAAAAGTTCATCGTAGTGAAAACAATAGTAAAAAAGCATATGATCTTTTCAAAGTGGATAAGCGTACACCATTGCTAGAACAAAAGAATGGGCTAGATATATTAAAATGATAAGAAGTGGCTTGCACTTTCGTGCGATTTCGAGGATATATGGAATGGATTGCCACATTGTCAGCATGCCCGATCCCTGTAAGGTGTATCAAAGAATGCCACAAGATCTCGAAGGATAATGAGGCTTATTAATATATGTGCAGTCGTACGAGCCCTTTGAGAAGCTGAAAAGGAAATGACAGGAGTGATATTCCCAATGATGGACCGAGAGTGGAGAATGTATGCTTCACCTTCACACCAATGCCAATGGAACTGCTGGGTATGGGAGCACGAAGACGATAGAGAAAGTCATGTACACGATACAACTGTTCTGCCTTTCATGGCGTGGCATCCAGTCAGAATCCCACGTCGAGATAGTGCTAGAAAATTCGCAGCATGTGCAGGAAGCGTATCTCTAAGCTCGCAACAGCAGGTGGATGTCACCGAGAAAGAGAAAGAGGAGTCTCATGAGGTGACGGACGAAGTCCCCCAAGTGTGATAAAGTTTGATACATCCAAATACTTTTGACGCTAAAATCTTCGGATATGGTGACTCGATGTCCATTACACATGAACACTACAAATGGGTCCGTCGAATCGACTCGGAGTCGATAAAGTGCACGAGACTGGACCAATTATCTTGTGCATGGGCGATTCGATCCGAATGCAGAATGCCATATCGGGAAAGAGTTTGGAGTTCCTACCGCATTAAGGCAAGGCCTGGGATCTCAATCTCAATCTCAAAAGGAAGAACCATACGCACATCCAGACTATAGTCATCAGAGAATCATCATATGGGCAGAAGCAAAGACGCCGACAGAAAGCAGGCAATTATGAGTAGAGATGGAGGAGTCCTTGTATCTAAACAACATTCTTTTCGGAAAGGATGAAAGTGAAAGGCAGAAAAGGAGGAACGACTCGCCCAATGAGCGGACAGATTGTTGGATGTTTAACAGGCGAAATCCATATAATGCGTGATGGTAATTGACCACTTTTGTATGGAAAGTTATGCAGTTCATGTTCGACGGATGGAATACATGAACCGAATATATGATCGCCATATTGATGGCCCAAACGTGGACGGGTTGTGGGGCCAATTCTCAGAAGCACGTGATCGTAGACAGAATGAAGGAGAGGTTGGTGACGGAATCGGGAGCGGTGGACAGTGGAGTGGTAGTGAAGTGTTGCCGAAGTGAAAAGAAAATGAGGGAATTTGAGCCACGGGAATTCGGACTGTACTGCGAAGAGTTGAAAGCGCAAGAAGCTCATGTTGCAGGTTTATGACATTTCCGTACGCATTTACGATCGACGCAGGAGGTGTCACACGAACATGGGTCCAACATCAAGGAGCTTCTGGCCATGGCGCGCAGGAGGGTGGCCTTCCCGCTCCAAATTACATTTGCAGTATGCCCAGCTCTGCGCCGAGCTGCGAGTCCTGACCAGATCGAGGCCGATACCTCTATAACAACGCACATCTGTTCGATCCAGACTTCCGGTCTCGTGTGCCTGCTCAATGCTCCTCGAGCAACCATTTCTTGCCGTCACGACCAGACAAAGATCTGCTGTGGCCCCGGCTGACCCCTGGCTTATCCAATCGTTGATGTTTTGAGACGAAGAAAGTGGACGAGGCACATGTATGTTCGCGCAGGGCCAACCACCCCGTGCAGACATTTATTGCGACACTTCCAGTAAGTTCTGCGTCCTGGTCTCTCTCTCTCTCTTTCTTTCTTTCTTTCTTCCTCTCTCTCTCTGTGTCACTGGCGACAACGATCTTCTATCTTTCGAAAGGGAGACAAATCTTTCCATGTCCTCACATTCGATGCTGAGAGAGCGAGGCTAAAAGCGAGAGACGTCGTCCATTATCTCACTGCCTCTCTATCTCTCCATTCATGCCAGGCACGTCTCGTATGTATCGGACCATATATAGGACACGATGGGATGACCGTAACAGGCAAGGCAACGCAGGGCGAGGCACAGCTCATAGACATCGACAGGTTTGGGTTCATGATCTGGGCGCATCTGCAAGCAACCACAGAGTGTTGTGTTCATCAGCGGTATTGTTGTGTCGAGACTACACGTAGAAGTACGCCACATCTTCCATCACCTACTTCGCAACTGTCCACCACCCCGACTCTGGGTCGGTTTCGTTCGTTCAGGCAGCTGACCCCGTCTCGGCTGGCCTGCAACAACGACATCATGCCGGCTGTATGGAAAATCCGCTCCTGATCGGTGGTATCCGCAATGCAGGTGGCAGCCATTTCCCGTCAGGGTTCCCTCATATAAACGCACACTCGGCTCGGCTCATTCCAGCCCGTCTCGCCTCGGCACAGAGCAAGCTCAGGAGCAGGAGCAGGAGAAGGATCAGGATCAGGATCAGGGTCCGTGAGACGGAATCATCATCGGGGTGAGGGCTGAAGGCGAGCTTCTGCTGTGGGGTGAAGGTGCATTGCGAAGGTGCATTGTGAAGGTGAAGGTGCAGGCTTGTCGACACGAATCGAGACTCCTGCTCTGTTGAGGCAAAATGAATCGATGGGCTGCGATCGGAGGGATTCTGCTCATGCTGTGCGCGAGTCAAGTGCTCGGATTTCCCGCTGGGCGCGAGCCTGAGCTGAGGCTGGGGCACAGCAGGAAGCTGATCTCGGCCGCCGCCGACCCGGCGGGCCTGGTGGACACGGACCCGCTCATCCTGACGTACCACAACGGGCCGCTGCTGTCGGGCGGCACGGCGCCCGTCTATCTGATCCTGTATGGGAACTGGAGCGCGACGCAGCGCGAGATCGTGTACGACTTCGTGGGCTCGTTCGACGCGCACGAAGTGGCGTCGCCGTCGGTGGCCGACTGGTGGAGCCTGATGAACGGATACCGCGACTCGTCGAACACGCCGGTCACGGCGAACATGGAGATCGGCGGGGAGGTGTACGACGCGGATTACAGCTTCGGTGCGACGCTGAAGGTGATCGACATCGAGAATCTGGTGCTGAGCACGCTGACGCCCAAGGGCAAGTTCCCGACGAACCACCACGCCGTGTACCTGGTGCTCACGTCGCCCGACGTGCAGGTGGAGGACTTCTGCAAGAACCAGTGCGCGTCGCACTTCGCCACCAAGCCGCTGAACGCGACGGACGGGCGGCATCTGATCTACACCTGGGTCGGCAACGCCGTCACGCAGTGCCCCAAGAAGTGCATCTGGCCCTTCGCGCCGTCGGAGTTCGGGCCCGCGACCAAGGCCCTGATCCCGCCCAACGGCGACGAGGGCGTCGACGGCATGATCATCAACATCGGCATTATGCTCGCCGGCGCCGCCACCAATCCCTTCAACACCGGCTTCTACCAGGGCGACGCCGGCGCGCCCCTGGAGGCCGCCACCGCCTGCGCCGGCATCTTCGGCGAAGGCGCCTACCCCGGCGAGCCCGGCTCGCTGCTCGTCGACCAGAGCACCGGCGGCAGCTACAACGCCCACGGCATCAATGGCCGCAAGTTCCTGCTGCCTGCTCTCTGGAACCCGCAGGACCTCGAGTGCACTCCTCCGCAGCTCGCCTCCCGCGCCGTCTAGCCCATGAGTTCTGCTTCTGCTGAACCGAAGCTGGGAATCGATCGATCGACCTGTCTTCTCCCGGTGCGTCTGTCGGCCGGTCGGGAGAGTGCTCTCGCAGATCAGATGAGTGATAATAACGTCAGAATGTCGTGTTCGCAGACACGAGTTGCATCTCGTGTTCTGTCTAGTGATTAGTGAGGGAGTAGTGAGGGAGTGAGGGAATGAGTAAGCGAGCTGTGGGTGGATGATGTGAATGTGTAGGAAAACTGTGGCCTGTCTTTGTCTGGATTGCTACACTCTACTACCGCTAGCACCATGAGGACAAGTGGAGCACATTCAGACTTGTTGATCGGTTGCCACTTCCTCGTTGTGGCTCGAGGAATGAGTACAAAATTTGCATATTCGCTAGCAATGCTCGCTGCGGCTTCTTGTTCGTCTTCGATCGTGTGATGAGTGATGAGTGATGTGCTCACTTTTTCCAAAAAGCCCCACATGCAGACTACATCTGCATCGGATGTGGTGCATGGAAACAGTGGATGCTGCGGAACGAGCGCGCACCGCACACCACTCCACTGCGCGCATCCATTCATTGTCGAACGGACGGTGCCCTTTTTTCAGCCAGATCGCTGCCTTTCTATGAACTCTCCGCGTCGGGCCTATAATTTTGCTCGCAGATTCCTGAGTCCAGGAGATAGTGGGAAAGCTCTTTCTGTCTGTCCTGGTCAGGTGGACAATTCTCGGAATGATTTGCATGTGATACCACTGACCGATGTTTCGTTTATGTTGCCCAGCGCCTGCAGGCTCGCCAGAAAATACATCCAGCAATATATTTGATGTATTTTATGATAAGCGCTGTCAGTTATTTACCTGGAAGGGAACGTACTGCAGCTGTGGATGTAGCACCTTTGTCCCCATATTCATAACTCGAAAGCAAAAGAGGATTACCTCGGCAGACATCTCTGACGGAAACTTTCATTAGACGATGCGAGATTACTTGAGTTGTTGAAAGTTTCGAGTAACTCCTCGTTGATTACGGACCATTGAAATTCGGCATCACAGCCCCTTCGAAGAAACCTCAACTGACTCTGGTGCCAGGGGACTTGCGAGATAGAAAGCTCCCGGAACAAGAGGGTCAGACAAATGAGCATTTAACCGTGCGAGTATCTTTTCTCTTGCATCCAGGTTCAAATTAGTCTTGGCAGGAACGAATTTACTCTGCGGCCTCACACAAGAATCACATTGTCATCAATCAGTCAATAGGAGGAGTCTGAAGTTTGTAGCAAGTCGTTCCGAACAGTATAAAGATATTCGGCCTGTAATATACTATCGCTCCCGAATGTCAGTTGTAGATTTTCCAGTTAGTATCTGTGCGACGATTATTGGCGTGTTCCCCGATGTCATGAAACTCCCATACGTACCAAATTCATTCACTCATTGTACGCTCACAGAGCGGAGATCGAAGCTGGGCTTTCTATCGCCACGTCCCTGCGCACTGTCGAGTACTCCCATGCATCGGAAATCTGGATCCCTGAAGATACTTTTTCCCGTGAGATAGTTTGTTACTGAGGTAACACTCGATGCAAAACTCTCAGTCACCCACTTCGCACGAAAGTGAAGCGGATCAGGCTCAGTTATTACCATGACACGTCTACTGAGTACGGATTTGTCATTTCATGTCTTCATGAGCAGCTTTTCGGCGTCGAGAGCATAATACCTTATGTATACGTTGTGAATATCGGGACTTGTGCACCACGAGGTCTGCAGACATACCGGGAGAAATTTGGTGCTTTCCACCTTACTTTCTCCCACGGCTGAGAATAGTTCGCAATCTTCGTGCTAAAGGAAAGATTTCCAGACACAAAAGTCCATGCAGCTGCCGAATAGCTTCATTTCACTGAAAAGAGACACCATATTGTTTTGGGAGTCTTTTTTCATGGATTCGGGAGAAGCTGGTGTTCCTTCAATGTTTGTAAGTTTAGAGTTGCTGAGATGATAATTCATTCGTTTGATGTTTGATTTTATACCATGATATACCAAATGAGTCCTGGCCATGACCAAGATGATTAATACATTTTCTATCTCCGAGCTCAAACAAGTGCAAACTGGACATGAGTCTTTTGAGGCATGGCTACCAGCAATGGCCCGGGTAGCCATTGATTCAACACGATGTACGAAAAGCTCAGGCTTAAACACACAGGATGAGTAAGTCGGAACCAAATCTGGGAAGGCAATCAAAAGAAATGAAGGTCCACAAAGTTCAGTTAATCCTTAGCTTAAAGCATAGTGAATGAGAGCTAACACTCCTTCACTAGGATTCCTGTAAAAATGTTAATGATCTTGAGACTGTTCACTTTTGAACCAACCGTCTGGTTACATTGGCATGTAAGCAAACGAAAGAATCCAGCTGCCTTAGATGCAGAATTTGGAATTGAGAGAAAGCCTATATATTTTCTATAATTCATCCACGCGGATCCATACAGAAGACTATCGACAAAACTTTCAGAGAAACTGAAATTCGTGAACGGAAAGACTCAGAGTTAGAAGGGTCATGATATTAATGGCATTCGTTTAAAAAAAACCCATGCAATGTCATTGCACTAATTTGTTACTTGATTCCCATAAAAGGTTAAGGGATGTGTGTTAAAATATCCTTTGAATCCGATTGATCAATAAAGGGCCTATATGGTACAGTCGAAATAATCAAAATCATTGGCTGGATATTTTATCTCACTATATGGTATGAAAATATATTTCAATGAAATAAGGTGCTAATTTTAAATCTAGATGAAGGCCATGCTTTGTAACATCTACTCAAGTCAAGTACTTAAAACAAAATATTACTTGACCTGAGTAAAATTTCTCAAATAATCCTGAACTATTTTTGGCTCAATATTTTTTTTAAAAATGAAACGTATATCCTGATATCCATTTTGCTAATCGATGGTTTTTGGAGAAATTAGATGTTCGTCGTGATTGATTTAGAGGAAAATAATTATGGAGGAAAAAGGAATACTAGTATTTTGAATCTGCATGAAAAACCAACAAGAGGGAGCATATGAAGACATAAACTCATATGAAGACCCCATGTAGATCTATGGACTACGGTAGCGGTACTTTCCAAGTCTTACGAATAATGGCTATATTCCAAGAAAGCGAACCTAGCTCGGTTGATGGCACGGTTGTTTGAATGCCTAGACACATGCTGTACATTGAACAGGGAAAGCCTTCGTGTTTGATGTACGGGGATCCGGTCGCCCCCGCCGCAGGGTACTGCAGAGGATCAGTGCTTGGAAGGGATGAGTCTCAGTCTCGGTGCAGCGGATCGTCCTAAAAGTCCTAAAGGTTGAAATAGAAGCAAAGTGAAATCATTATAATCCATGCATTTGTTTTCAATTGGTTAATGCTTCATACTGTTGTTACAAATAGTATTTACGAGATGTCGACATTTGACTCATCGTATCGATCTCAATGTGATGTCTCACACTTAACTCCCAATTTCGCATTGTCTTCACATTATGCACAACGAAAGGAAACACCGCCGCAATACCTGGAAAAAACTAATGCTTGTTTATAAATTAATAAATATCTTCAATATAGATGGTTAGTTTCGAACAAGACCTGAGATAAAATTAGAGACTAAGCGTAATAGAATCATCGCATAGATTACTTTTTAAAAATATATATATTTAAATGTTTGAAATAGATGTAAACCTCAGCTTTAGTTGTAGATTCTAGTGTAGGTGCAGTGGGTGAGACATAGACCACTTTCCTACTGACTACACCTCTGATCTCCCATGCATGCAGAAATACCGTGAATAGAAATAATCATACACCGCCCATTGTTACAGAAACAGAGAATAACGTACACATAACAACGATTACCTGGTGTTAACTGTCATCATGTCCGAGTTTGAAACAGTCCACTACCCTCATCTGAGATCGAACCACCTAAATTTGCTGCCACAAACCCCCATTAGGATGACTTGACGCAGCCGGTCAAGCAATGCCACTAATCTGGCTTGTTAGGTGGTGTAAAGCTTAAACTTTAAGCTTTAAGCCTTAAAGACCACACCATCGACCTTCAACGACAACAGAGCAGCACTGTTTGTGTTACCGACTAAGAAAACTCCAAATAATAACTATTTGTTCCGGATGAGGATAAGCTATCGAATCTGAAACTTCAAGCTTCGATAGTGGAGTGAATGAGGGAGGGAGGGTTGGACGAAGACTGACCGAGTGCCCTCTGATTTAGAGAGGGCAGCTTCTGATCTCGTATGGGCTCTGATTCCGTCGACTCCACTACTCGGTCCCATCGTCGTACCATGGAGTCTTTACGTTGTGGGCATAATGTTCCACCTACCATGAAGACCAATGGACGACGAGCACACGCAAGTAGAACCTTGTTTGTTGACTTCGAAAGCCGAACCTATCATGGTATGGTAGAGCGCTACGAGTCAATGGTCACCACACCTCACCTCACTGCACCTCACTGCACTGCACTGCACTGCACGGTGACTGGACAGTAGCTCGAACCACGGTTCGCAATATGTGGCGAATGGAACGGGACCGCCTTTTTTCCAGACACAAGTGGATGTCTTCAAGAGCACTACGCCAACGACATGTCATGCACAGTCACGTAAGCGACGTCCACTGCTGCAGTTGCTCGACTTCCGCATTGGGGATGCATGTTTTCCGAGTACGGCGATCGGTTTCATGCTCGTGGGTGCGAAGCGGGGGAGGCGGGCCTACGAAAAGATGGAGACGGAATGTTGGCGACATTTGTCAAAAAGCAAGAGTTTGTACCACCTCAACGACACACATCCTTTTGGGATTGTGCAGCTACGGAGTGCGCCGTAGCAGCTAGAGTCCCGCAGCTCAACGAGAACGTAGTCGAGCGATGCGATCCGGCGGTCCAGCCGACGCCGCGCCGCTCCGATGGATGTGGTTAGGTGCCCGTCATCACTCGCAAGGCCTTACAGATTCCGAATCCATGACGCCTTCTCGACACTATTTCACCGATTTTCTCCGCCTTTGACTGCGGTCGCTTTGGCCCATCCATCCACCTCACCTGGTCTGCCTCTCTGCGCAGCAGCAGCAGCTGCTGCTGCTCCTTTTGCAGCCGCAGCCGACGACCTGGTTTGACCCCGGCCGTCTCAATCACTCCCAGACATGGATTGACTTTGCCCCATGTGAGTACAGACAGAAAGAGGAGAGGAGCCGAGACGAGAGGTGGTGACTCTTTTGCCGTGACTGGTCGAGCTCCTCGAGAGTCATCGCATCAGCGTTCTTCGCCTTTGACTCGAGATCTAGCTCGAGAGCCTGGGGCCTAGGCTCCGGTTTTTGAGGTACTAACCATGATGGACTCGTCAGGCCAAGTTGACGCCCACCTTCCTTCCTCAAGCCCCGAGAGAACCGACCGTGTCCAGGACTGTGGAGTGAGTGAGGGAGTGAGTGCTCGGACCTCGTAGGAATCGACTGTTGACTTCATGACTTGTCGTGAATTTGCGTTCGCCCTTTGTACCCGATGTCAAAAGGTGGTGTGCACACAAGGATCGAAGATAATGTCGGACTACCCAATAATTTTCGCCCTCGAGTCGGAACCATATGCCTCATGAGATAGGTCCTGTCCGAGCTGATTTTTGCGACATGCCCGTCGCTTTTAGTTCTGTCTCCGATCGGACATGAACATTACGTATGTTCGAGATGCAGATGGGAGCCGCAATAAAAGCCACATCGGTTCCCACTTTATTGGTCGTCTCGTCTCCTCCGTCGGTCGAACATGAACTCCGACACGGGGCGAGGAACAGAACTCGGCCTCAGACATGTTCGGGCTATAACATTCCTTCGTCAACTAGCTCCCCAAAGATATGACCGTGATAATGGCCAAGCATAGGTTTTACACCATCGGTTCACTCTCCTAGTGTATTCTAGTGTCCCTAGTGCGGTGACCCGCCTAGAACTCTAGAAATCTTGGCCCTTCAAACTGCCCTCCATGAATGAATTATTCATGGACCTTGTCCAAGAGACGCGGTCGTATTTATCTCGAGGCCATAATTATTGGCCGAAGCTCACGGGTGTTACTGCAATCCGTCCAAATCCACCATACGCCGTGTATTTTCGGGTCGTAGGTCGGGGCAAGTAATTGTGAGCTCGTCATAGCCCGAGGTCTATCCACTGGGTATGATTTGGAGTTTGGCTTTATCGGTAAGTTGGCCAGTTGGGTCATTGCGGGTCATCGATCCAGCATCGCCATTGCTTGCTAACCCCTTCCCTGATATCATCGACAATGGGATCGACCTGGAAAAGTAAACTCGTGTTGCCCTTTTCGTCCCTCGGCTTCTGTTTGGTCGGAACGGATCGACACTCTCACCGATCCCCCCTCCTAGGCTCGATGGCTTGTCATCAGTGAACCGACATGACCAAAAGCTCGGGACACCAGACGTGAAACATGGGGCTAGGCCAGGCTCCAATAGCCTCGCTATGGGAAACATTTCCTCGTGCACCTAACCTATCGTAACTTTCGACGCTAGAATTCTATCAGAAATAGAATCCAAAGAAAGAAACACATCTCAAATGTTTGTCCTCTGCATTGCAACATATAATTCTTTTTGTTCCATCGACGATGCCGGGCAGGATCAGCAGGCATCGAGCGCACATGAGAAGGGAAGTGTGAAGCAGACTGCGAGATTTCTCCTAAACAGAGCATTATCGCTCACCTAGTTTACTGGAATTTCGATTACATTGGCCCAAGTGCTTACAACTAAGCAAAGTCCAATTTGAGAGTTTCTGGATTGCAGTTTGCATTCTCTTTCTAACTCAAGAAAAGGGAGACTAGGGAATCTTCTGATTCGTCGATATAAGGTAGTTCTTACTTGATGGGGGCCAATTTCGCTGATTTTTATCCAGATTTATATAAACTTCTTGAATAATATGCAAAGAATGATTTAACTTTTTATGACGGTCCACGGTGGCGATCACGTTGTGCATCTTATGGATACTTTAAGTGGAACTAGTGTAAACTGCGGTGCTACAAAGTTAATGGCAGTCTTCAACTCCATTGATATTTGGCGCTGATAGGAAGTATACCGATGTTCAATCTCATGTCACGCCCATAGTTATCTCGTCAAAGATGCTTATGATCATTTCATTGAAAGTTCTCAAGCATGAACGTAAGAGAGTAATCAATTGTATGAGAAGTTTATATTGACCAAATAAATGTAACTACCGTGCACACTTATATCAGATTTTCAAGTGTGATATTAATATGTATGCGATTGAAATCATAGCTTAGAACGTTTCGAGACGTCTTAAATACAATATTTAAGACGTTTAGGACGACATAGCCATGAAGAATCCGGAAACTTGGAAACATTTGACATTTGGATTTTGAGCGAAATGGTGGTGCGCACCAAGAAAGCTTCATGGGCCTGGAAATGCGAAGTAAGACAATTTTTCGTTCAAAAATTACAACACAATGTGCGGCACAATTGAATTTAGGTACTCCGTTGCTCACATCTAGAATGCAAGCGAATAGTGGTGTGCAGCAACAACGCTGCATGCGCGTCGGAAAATCGGAGTAGTTTGATTTCTGGTTCAGAAGTTACATCACAATGTGCAACATAGCTTAATCTTGGAGCATTGACTTCGTTTGATTTCATTTCATTGTGCTACACAGATGAATTTTCATCATATACTTGAAGCATTATTGTAATTTGTAGACTGCGTGGTGAGGTTGGATTGGAAATGTTGCAGGTATTTAAGCTTTGTTTTCTAGTGATGGATTTTGGAGAACATCGGACTAATCTCAGGTTTAAGGTTGCTAGGACGGAATGCAAGCATTGCAAATTCTAGATTTCTACAACTTCTTTGAATATGAAAACTCATCTCGCCAGTTGTGATCATCATGTGCGTTCTATTGATACGAGTCTTCAACGACTTGCTCCCCTCGCTTCATTGCAGATGGTAGCTACAAACACCAACAATCTTACAACTTTGTCATTGACGGATTTTCAATCTCATGAAAAATTTGAGCATGTGATTAGAAATTGATTGCTCAAAATATGACACATTGTGGATTCATTTCAAAGAAAATCTCATCTATTGCTGATCAAATACATGTGAAGATTCTGCCTGTATTCAATTCAAATGAGAAGCGAGGACTCAATTCTTAATTCGTTTCTCTGATGCATCAAACTGCTACAAACTTACATACATTCTATCATTCAGCCAGGCAAGAGTTTTTCGAGGAGCTGCCTCCCAATTGGATCATTTCATCACCTCATGTGTCAAGCAATCAATTGCATTCAGACTATTATTCAAACAACATATACATATGGTCAAAGAATTGCAATCCATTGTGGCTGTTATTATTGGTTTGGATGATGCTTCAGATGTGTTGTCTCATAGCATGTCCAACATCATTTTCCATGATTCTCGTTCATGGTTTGTGGAATATTTGTGAGCAGACATGAAGAGAGAGTCCGTAAGTGAGCTTCGTATGAAGATGAGATCGGTGCTCGATCTAATTGCTACATCTATTGTAAAGAATATTAGGGATGATTTTATTTCCGAAAACTGTAATGCAATGCAAGCTCTTCGTTATCACTTGATAGACAATCGTGACGTTGACTATGCATATGGATGTGGAGCTCATGTGGAGACATTGAACAGCTTCTGCAAATATTTGATGAAGTTGCCAAACTTTGAATTATTATTCAAGATGTTCCTCATCGTCTTGAAATGAATCAAGAATTAAGTACTATTCGATAAATATTTTTTTCAATTTGCAAAGAGATGTTTGGCAAGTACTACTCAATGATTCTATATTCATCTTCACGTTGGTCAATTGTGAATTATAATTTTGTATGTCTCAAGACAGTTAAACAACCCATCACTTCTATGCCAAATTTGATTGAAGAGTAATGCAAGGAGCGGAATATTGATGGTGGCTAAGAACTTCCAAACAGTCTCGTGAACATTATCGACAAGAGTAGCTTTTGGCGTGACGTGAAATCTGCAATCGACTTGTTTGAATTCATTTGCAAATGCATCAGCATTATTGAGAGTGATTCATCGACAATGAGTACAATTTATGTAGCTTTCGTATTCATCTTTTTTCATCTTCCTAATGTATCGTCCGATGCCGAGCTTGAACAAATGCAAGCTCAATTTTGTTGCCAATTCGATCGAATCTATTCGCATGTTCACACACTTGCTTGTATTTTGCCGTCACAAATCTGTAGAAAAGGATGAGGGGTTGTTTGAAAGCGTGAAGATAGAATTCATGAAGTTCTTTGTTACTATAAAGCAGGCTCTGGCAAGATTGAGATGCAAATTCCTGTGGCGTATAACTTTTAAATTGAAAGATGATATTGAGTCACAAACGCCAATCGTTCGAACATCACATTGTATCTCTATGCAAGAATCAAGATACAACAATGATGCTGGAACCATATCAAGATGAGTTGGTGATCATGACGGCGCGTATGGCGTATCTATGGCTAGGACAGGATGGAATGAATGAGGAGCTACTAGAGTAGAATGAAGAGTTTGAAGACCTAGTCTCTTGTATCCTTAACCAAGTTGAGCTAGTCGAACAGTTGTATTACTACGTATTTTATTTGTAAATGGATCATTCGAGGAAATTCTTGACTCCATTTTCTTCCGAGAGAACGACGATGACTTATGAGTCACATATGTTTGCGTTTTAAGATACATTAGTTTTTTCTGTTGTTCTTAATCCAAGTCACAAAGTACTTCTTATACATTGCACGTCAAGTTGTTCTTTATTAACTACTATTGAATCGTAAAGTATTGCATCTTGTCAGAAATTTGTGTTGGCATATTTGTTTACGAGTTTTTCTGGTTTCATGCTTGCTTACATAGTCAATGATATATTTGCTATTGAATCATTAAGGATTGCATATCGTCTACTATGATCAGTGTGATACATGCCAGTGATTTCTTCAAGTTTACCTTCAAGAGAAGACAATAAACTCAAGTCTAGACATTCAAAAAATTCCTCGTGAGGATTGTAGTGAAAGTGAAGAATACATGATAATGTATTCTAATTATGGGCTTCTTTATAGTTCCAGGACTAACAAAAGTGTGTGATCTCCATTGAGTTTAGTTGTGAAAATTACGAACTCATAAACACCTTGAACGAAGCATGCTTTTTGAAGTTCGAAGCATTGATACAGCCAAGAAATTGAATTCAATCTGTTCACTTGAGATTTTTGTACAAGTCACCTCAACTTTGTAATAATCTTATATTTCCTACAAGCACTTGAATCACTAGAAATTTTCAAAAGTGTAAGGAACGAGGTGTGCTCGGTAAAAGAAGAGTTCAACCTACAAGATATGAATCTGCGGCAATGTGAATTGTACGGAAAGATTAGAGTTCACTTCTCTCTAGATAAAAGACGTATTAAGTAAAAGTTGTCTCTAATTCAGACTTTTTAACATGTTTTAAATGTGGATGAATTTTTTTTTTCATAAAAAACAGACTCATACCTAGATATTAATGTAAATGAAGGAGTTATTCATTTATTTATCTTCTTGTAATCAAGCTTTAAAACAAATCGATAACCCTATTTCTTCCGTCGAGGAAAAGTAATTGTGTGATGCATACTTCTTATTAAACTTTAACTCTGTTTTTTAGAAACATGCAAACCACCTCTTTTAAAAAAACATAAAAAAATGGTTGTATATCAATTTGATATTCAATGCATGTAAATGCACATCATTGAAAGCTAAACTTTAATTGATTGGGTTGTATCCGAATATCCTTTGGTACATTGGTTTGATAGATTTGTCAAACTGAAGCATTAGAACCAATTCATTTCACTTACATTCAATGGAAGCCAAGTACTGGAAAAATAATCCTTTGTAGTTAAGATTGAGTGTCTTCAGGTTTTTCATTTTCAACTTCTTTGTCTTCATCACTTAAGGTTTGAATGATTTTTCATATGTTGTATTTTTAATATTTGTAAATAAATGAATATCTACAAAGAAAACTGACTAAAGGATTCATAGACGATAGGTATGTGGGTTATCTTTAGTATGATGGATTGTATATGGAAATTTTAGCTGCACTAAAACGTAGTTACTTTTATGGTGCAATCCATTTTAACATTTTGGTACTTTTGATTTTATAGCTTGATGAGTATTTCCGTTTCATTTTTTTTTAAATTTAAGTTCAAAATCCATTCAGAAAAAAAAATTAAACAACTTAGTTCTTCAACCTCACATTTAAACATCAGACAGATTATGAGTTTTAATCATTTCAAGTGAATGAAAACATAATATTTGATTTTGCAAATTATTTTTTCAAAATTTTTTTCATCAAAAACTTGTTATTACTTTATTTCAAGCGTTACATTGATCATAGCAAATATATTAAATTTGATGTAACAATTCAAATTTATCATAAAAAACCTTTATACTAAATAATCATTTCATTCAATACTTCAATTCAATTATCATCGATACACCTAAATATTATTATACAGGAAAAATTTCATACAAATCTTCATAAGTGTAATCCATTTTAATACCTCTTGCAATGTAGCCAAATCCATTACTTTATATTTAAAAGTTTCTGATTGGAGCTTTCCTTCGTTACAAAAAATACTCATAATCAGATGCTAGGAACTTTCAGGATCCGATTGATGGGTCCAAAATAAGCAACAAAGTTCGTAATAAAGAGTTTGATGCCCAATGTGACAAATATTGATGTATGTATATTTCTCGCATGTGCTCATGAAAGTGATGCAATGACAAACTCTGTGAAACTTTCTCAGTTTGCTCTTTATTCCTTGAGAGTCAAAGTTAGGACATGACTCATGTCATACCTTTGACTCTCAAGGAATAAAGAGCAAACTGAGATATGTATCGCTTTGCGTTATTGTGATATCTTAACTAATATATTGCAAAATAGAGCCCTTAATATATCTATTATATCGCAAGCCATAAAACCTACAAGGAGAAGTGTATAACAACTAGTCGTAGACGCAGCCTATCACGGAATCGAGCTGCTTGAACTGATGTGCAAACATGACTCATTCAAGAGAAGAGTTCGACAAGTTTGAATTGTACTCATCTTTGCGATAGTTCATAAAGGAGAAGTCTGCTTCAACGCGACTTGTTGTTGGCATAATAGAGGCGAGACCTACAGCAAATCGACGTAGAGATTCGAAACGATGGCCAACAGGATCTCAAGCTTGATTGAAGTATTTCTTGGCGACTTTTTCAAACGCTGCTTGAAGTTGGGGTTTGTGTGCTACTGATGACGCCAACTCTTTGTGCTGATCTGTAATCGACACCATTTCCGCCTCATCGAACGTGTTCAATATTCAAGTCTTGTGCTTTTGAACAATTCGAACAAATCAATGGCAGAAACTGCAATCAAATCCATTAGAGAATTTGCAGGCACTGAGTCGAATTCTTGATTATAGCAGTTACTTGAGGCCTTGATCTTCATGATGCCGTTCAATGAATTGAGATAGATCACAACCATTGCTCAAAGAACAATTAAGGCGTCGGCCATCTCAAATGATTCAAACTGGTCCATTGCCAATACATCTATCGATCGAATGCTGTCTTTGATTGTGTTAGAGTTAACAATTAAAATACCCATCTGGACTTGAGTCAGGGACAAGATAGTTCTCGGACCTCCAAATTCAACAACATTGTCATCAACAGCTGCTCCACAATTCGACTTTAACTTTTCACAAAGCCTTTCCAAATTGCCCATTTGCTGAAACAAATGCGCATCAACCATTTGCAGAGCGTCGAAAGTAATAACAACACTCTTCAAAATGACGTGTACAACCTTTGCAACTAATCACATGAAAGTCAAACGCCATACACAGTAAACTGTTGAATTAATGATGATGTTAACCCGTTGAGCAATATCATAATAGAAACCAGGCAGGAGATGAAGAATGAGCAAAACTTTTCTTTTGATGGAAACTTGAATCTGGTTGACCAACAGCCACTTTCGCACCTTAGCAAGGAATGTCCAGCGAACATTGATATAGTAAGGGCATTTGGATACCCTCTCATAAATGAGTTTCTTCTAATGTCAAAGATAGGCGATAACTTTGGTGAGGATATTCATAAACACGAACACTCCAATTTCAACCATGACGTCGATTGACCCCTTGATCATAAGATCCAGCTGGTGAGCAAGACACTAGATACGGTAAAATGCATCATTGCATAGAGATTGATTGAGAAGAAGTGTTGAGAAACCATTGGTATGACCTGTCATATTTCCAGCTCCGTTAGTAGATGAACGAATCAACTTTATTCTCCAATCTGAGCAAAGTGAATCCAACATTTTAATCACAAGATCGGCATATGTTTGCCCAGTGTGGGCCAGAGAGAAAAGAGGAATCGCTAAGAGATGAAAGCCGTGTTGAATTTTGGCTTCGTCATCATATCCAACAACGAGAGTAAGATGTATCATCAAATCAAGATGCGGATCTTCATCTTCGTCCGCTCCCATAGAGAGAACCCAACATGATTGCATTATTTCTGTCATTGCTTGCTGTCCAATCGCACAAGCCAAACGCGAGAAGTTTGAGGCTCACCAGGAGAAATACATCCCACTTTCGCTGCTGCGCCAAGATTCTTTCGATTGCTCTAAACAACTTTTGATATCTGGCAAAAACTGAGACCAGCGCTCAAAAACTCAAGCTCATGGTTAAACTAGGGCTTGTTCTTGATATACACAGTATAGAAAATGATTTTTCCAGACTTGTTTGTCATCGGTTCGAATGCTTTCATCGCAATATTGCATGAGATCAATTCGTTCTCATCAAAAAGCATGTCTCAAATTATGATTTCAATGATCTTCTTGTCGATGGAATAGTACACAACATCATTGACCTCAGATTTCTTAAAGAAGAATGATCTAAGCTTAGATTGCTCAAAGAAAGCATTGAATGCATCCGGATTTGATTCTTTTTCTTTCCTGACCTCAATGTACTTCGCCACTACTTCGGATGCTGCTGCTGCATGTGCTTTTTTATGTTATTGCAGTTGAAAGCATCTTTCTTAAAGAACTGAAACACTTTTGTCTTAGTTCGTTTGCGAACAACAGCATCAACCTCACAACTGAAAGTTTGACAAAACCAGCATCAACCTCACGATCCAAAGTTTGACAAAACCGGCAGACAGCACAGCACTATCAACTGATCGTTGATGTTGGCAACTTTCAACCGGAATTCATCAGCATAAGATTGTTTCCAAGAGTAAGCTCGCTTTGGATTCATTACAATGGTCACAGACGACGAAAACCACAACACAATTGCGCAAAATGCAGCAGCTGAGCTTCCAAACGCCGCAGTATTCGCGTTCCAGGAACAGCGATACTGCGGCGGCGGCGGACGAACGGCGTTCCTTAATATATCTCTAGGATGTGCCCCTAATATATCACATTGTGGTATATTAACAATTTTGCGATATATTAAATTGGCCTGGACATGACAACTTGCCTTATCTTTCGACACACTATTGTAAGTGTAACCATAAGAGAAGCGAAGGCATAACTAACGTAAGAAGAAGAAGCATAACATGTATCTTATTCCACCTGCAATTTATAAATCAATGACATTTTAGGTTCCTTGAGAAATGATATCGGTTAGATCTCATAATTTTGGAATCTTTCATATATTCTTCCAACTAGGTTGCCATAACAGGAAGTCAGATAAACGAAAAGATCGGAAAGAAAACCTGACCCATAAGTTATAATCTCCCATTTTTTATGCTTAATTTCATCAATAATATCTCTCTAAAAACCTATCCGAGGTGTTGAATCTGGTCACCAGTAGAACTTCAACTTCCAAGGTGAAGAGATTTGTCAATTGCCTAATCGGGCAAAGTGAATTTATCGTTATAGGTGAGAAAACGTAATGCACGCCTTACAAACTTACTACGGGCTCTCACCATCCAACACTCTCTTCGAAATCTCATAAAGGTGTCACCTTGGGCCACGTAGAATAATTGGGCGAAGTACGTCCACGATCATGGAAACATGCCATCCCAGGCCCAGGCCGTGAACCCTGGGTACGTTCTTCGATACTAGTCCTCGAAGCTTATTGTGCACACACGGTGTTCACTGGCCAGAGTCAGCTGCTTGCAAATCTCTCGCGGTGCATTGACTTCAAGGGAAACTGCTCTCGGGAGAGAGCTTGATCGCCGAGGATTATGGAGGCCATGGACCTTTGCTGACAACGACATGGGTTGGTATTTAGTGGTGTGAGGATCAAAAGAGGGAATGTGAGTCACGCCTAGATATTTGCATTTTTGTCTATGGCGATTGTGGTACAGTTTGTTGAGGTGGTTGGGATGGGAGTAAAAACCTCGTCATACAACTTTCATCAGCAGACAAGAGCCACTATGCAGCTCATAAAATGGTACAACTGTAGCGTGCATACGACCACGTAAGTCCTACGTTTCCAAACGATCGAGGTTCATCGATTTCTACGCGTACGCAGCAGCAGCAGCAGCAACAGCCAGCCCTGCCTCCGTACTCACATTTCGTGGGTCGATTTCTGGACTCGTGAACATCAACCTCAACTTGCCTCAACCCCGACGAAGTAAGTGGAAAGAGCACGAGACAGAAAGACAGACAAGTCGACATACTCTTGAAGATCTGGTGTGGAGACCAAGGCGGGCGTGCGTGCCGTGCCGACACCACGCTGCACTTCATATCGGGGCTCGTCAGGTATGCTTTATTCATGTGTCTTCTTCTCTCGCTGCCTTGATTGATCGCAAAAATTATTGTGCATGGCTCGAGTCCTTAACACACAACTCAGCCAAGGCAGTGAACAGCGCTATCATGTGCCGAGAGCTTTGTAATTGCTGGCATTTACTGATTTCCATGTGGATGAATTTGCCTCTTCAAAAAGGTGTTACATCTTTTGTTATTTTAATCGAATATACATCTATACCGTAAAGCAAGTAATGAGTACTTTCCGCCTAGACAACTAAGAAAGAGAAAGAGAATACCCCTTTCATGATTTATTTATAATGATAAGCATCTTGGTTTGGGCATCCCTGCGAATATGTCAAACCATGGTCAACCTTTGGCGACCTCACCATGCAATCAAGTCAACCCGGTCAGGAGTAAAAGTGTTGTCATACTGACCCAGTCGACGATGCCGCTGAAGGCCCCCCATCAAGAAAAGGTGGTAAAGGTGACGCTCTTTCGTGAAGCATAAGAGAGTGCTCGTCGGTACAATGTGCAGAAGTGGATAAGGGATGACTACGTCAGTCGTTGTCTTGTCAAACTTGCAGCCCTTCACCGATCCCGCAGAAGTTCTGTACAGAAATACAGGACGACATGTGAATAATTCTTGTACATCGTCAGATCGTAGCGCAGATCTATGTTGGCATTTAGTTTTTCGTGGATTGTTTCATGATCACAACAGGATGCAAGGTAGATGAGACGAAATTGGCCCCGACCCAATCAGGTCTCAAAGCCTGTCTCGAAGAACAACTTTGTGTACTGCATCTCTTGAATACCGAACGCATGAATATGGTTAGAGAGAAGTTCGTCGCGGCTCGACTGCCAGAGTCGTGTTACCAGGGCCCATGTAGTAACCGTAAGTTACTGCTCGACTTGTCTCATTTAGATGTGTAACTGAGATGTAAGATGTAATATATCAGACGTGGCCACATGAAGCCTTCGGCGTTTTAGGCGTGCCATTTACACCGTGGGTGCTATGTGCACTTTCGGCACCCTCCTCCTACTTGCTTGCCGGTGCCTTTAGAGTTGCTTTCGATCCCCTTAATTTCGGCATTTTTCTTTTGTTTGATTTGGCTCGTAGTGACATAGATTTCAGTTTTTAATATCTTGTGCATTATTTTAGTTTGTCATTTTTTCCATCCGAAGGTGTACATTCAAGAGCTGAGTCCAAGTAGAAGATTTTCATGTCCGTAGATGCCTTTTATGGACATACAAGGGCATTTAGATTAAAAAATCAAGTCAATTATTTGCTTGAAATTTTTTATTCACTCGACCATAACCAGTACTCTGTTTACAGCACCAAGGATATAGACGTCTACCTATTTAATAAATATTTGTACCATTGGTTATACCATTTACAAATTTGTCGGGGGGTGTCCGTAACTTGGGTTTGCACTAGAAACTAATGTATTGCACCAGAAGATACTGCTAAGAAACTCATCCTGTCCTTAGGACGGCATGATTGTTGGATATTTCAGATAGGAACTCATTTTTTTTATTACTGACGAAGAACAAGAACCCGAATAGATGATTGCCATAGGTTTGTAAAGACAGAAATATAACAACGCTAAAGCATCACCAAGTTTAAAGCCTGCTACTCGGATTGGCAAAGAGAAGGATGTATTGCAGCAAATTTAGTTTCAAAAAACTCCAGTATCTGTAGGGAAAATTGCTATTGCCATGAAGTCTCAGCGTCTTTCCATCGAACGGTGGGGAGGGTGACCATAGGCGGATGAAATACGATGAATTTTCAGGTGGTCTTCACAATAAAATTATGTTCCAGAGTAAACTCCTGCCAGACTATACTGAGACGGCCTAGTAGAACTTTCAATGCTTTGTTGTATAACAGTGATGTTTTGCCTTAAAGGGTGACTCTAAGGGAGTAAAGCAAAATAGTAAGAGATACATGTAGCGCTATAAAAACCCTCAGTTTGAAACTCAATAATGTTTTGAAACCCCTCACTCGAATTTTTTAACCGGAGACGAAATGCTCCGCTAGTTGCTGTCACTGCTAGCCGTGCATGGTATCCGTAGCTAGTGAAGGGAGCAGGCGTGTCGGATTGCACAATACGTCGTGATTGTCATGAGCCCCATACCATGCCCTCTCATGGCAGTGCGGCTCACTCTGGACTCTGAGCTCTACGGTAAGTACGCGAAGGACTCTCCTACACAAGGAGAAAAGCATCAGCAGAGTATTCATACAAAAGATAAGACTGTTTCCTGAATTTCCTCGTATCGTCTGCGCAGGGCGAGCCGAGCCGGGACGATCTGTCCATGTCCACGGTCGGTTGCACGCCATCTCGTGCACCGAGGGAGTCGTTCGTTCGCTGGCATTTGCGAAACACTCACACACTCTCTGCTGCGAGACTCTCCCGCGGAGCTCGAGCTATCTTGGGGGATTGCGCCAAATGTATGGTATGATTAATAGGTTCATCTACCTAAAGGCTGCTGCTGCTGCAGCTCGGTTGGTGGTCTTGCTGTGTAACATTCTTGTCTTATCCCATTTCGCCTGCATGTCATGATGAGCAGTCGAGCCTGCATACGAACTGCCCACACAGTCCAGTCCAGTCCAGTGACTCCAGTACTCATTGATCATATTATAACTGCGCGGTGAATGATCTCAGTCGAGCCCGGAGCTTTGCTTACTCAGCAGAGTTCTGAATTCAGAGCCTCGTTCTCAGGTTCTCGGCCTTCACTCGCTTCATACATCGTCTATGCGTGCTAAAAAAATCGCTATTTCTTTGAAAAGTGACATTACCGATGATAAAACGGTTCCCCTGCGTCAAGATGAATTGTTGCGAGTTACAGCGAGTGTGCAAAAGCTCGAGGTTGTGCTCCAAGGCACGACTGGCTGACTGACTCGATTCACGATGTGTGACCACGGGAAGTGAGGAACGTGGATCCCTCCCATGGACGAGAGCAGATGATCATCATGCTCGTGTTAAATGTGGATGATACGCAGCAGCTGCATTGCATTGCAGTGCACTGCACTGCACTCCTGTGGTAAACTGAGCTGAGCTTGGCTTGCACTGTGGCCTCTGTCTGAGTTTGCACGTTCGAAAACTCCACAATAATTCTTCTCATTAACTAATTTAATCATTCGTTGTTCTCGTGTAAGCCCCACAGACTCGCAGCCTTCTAGGAATGTGCATGCTCAAACCACATGGGAAGCCATGTCGACTGGCTCGCTCGCTCGCTCGCGCACCACACCTCGATCGAGATCGAGCGAGCTTCGTTCGTCCCGGCAGATTGGGATAGGCGATCGCGAGCATGATGATCTCATGTGACCGTCGGCCTTGCGAACCCTCTCGTCTGATTCGTCGCTCGAGCATGCGCATCGACATGTGCGAGGACTACAAGACCGCCGAAGTTCTGATCATCGTGTAAGAGACCAGAGTCGGGGATTCGGCAAGAGCGAGCGGAAGGGACTCGCCCCCCTTCGTCTGAGTCCGGCCGAGTGAGCGAATTCGTTTCGCCGTCAGAGTAGCGGCATGGCTTCCCAGAGGGGCGGCAGCCAAACGCAGCCCCAGTCGATCGTTCGGTTCCCCACAATGCACATCCTTCCTTCCTCCTCCCTGCCCTCCCGCGCATGGCAGCGGCCTTCGTATCAAAATGCTGCCTCGAGGCTCGTGCCTCTTTAATGCACCCGCGTTTCCTCGTATTCGTACAAGCCTAACTCGAGGTTACCCGCCCCACCACCTCTGATGACCTGCCTTGCCATCACCAGCCTGGTGCCCACTAGGCCCGACCCACCCGAACCACGCCAGCCTCTCTCCGCTTTCGCCTTGCTGCATATATATACGGCCCTCGCTGCCGCCTTGTCCCTCACACCTTCCCCCGGCCCCGGACGAGCTCAGGCTGGACCGGCAACCTGCTGCTGCTGCTGCTGCTCCTCTGCCCCTGCCGTGCCCTGCGCTGCGCTGCTCGCCTGCGCCATCCGGGTTGAGTTTTCTCCAACCCTGGGCTTGTCTCGTCTCAATCTCTCCCTCGCCAGGAGCAGGACGAGGACGACGAGGTCTCGACTGTCGGTCTGAGCTGAGATCCCATCTCTCCTCGATACTGGACTCGAGCTCGAAACAGAAAGGTTCACGTCCCGTGGTAGGATTGCGCTGCTCGCGGAGGGTCGATCGATCGATCGACGCAGAGGAAACAGGACAAGGGGAGACGCGAAGATGGATCGCTCGGTGATTTCGGGTAGGAAGATCGCGGCGGTCCAGGCAGTGGCGCTGGTGGCATTGGCAGTGTGTCTCGTGAATCAGGTGGCGGCGGAGGCCCGATCGCTGGCCCAGGTGACGGAGGGCGAGCCCATCGCGTGGGTGCCGTCGGGGGCCAAATTCCTGGTGCCCGAGCCGCCGTTGATTCTGACATACCACAACGGGCCCATCCTGGCCGGGGTGGGCAAGGTGCCCGTGTATGTGATCTGGTATGGGAATTTCAGCGAGCCGCAGAAGATGATGGTGCGGGATTTCTTCTCGTCGACGGGGGACGCGAATTGCCCAGCTCCGAGCGTGAACTCGTGGTGGAAGATGACGGGCGGCTACAAGAATTTGGAGGGCGTCTCGGTGCCGCAGGCCGTGACGTTGGAGGCGGAGATTTGCGACTTCGGGTGCAGTCACGGCAAGACGCTCTCGTCGGCCGATATCGAGACGATCGTCGTGAATTCCTTGAGCACCTTCCCCAGCGACGCCAACGCGCTGTACATGATCTTCACGTCGCACGACGTGGTGGTCGCCGACTTCTGCACCAGCCAGTGCGGCTCGCACTACGCGACGCCGGCGCTGAACGCCACCGGCGGCAAGCAGCTGCCCTACGCCTGGGTCGGAAACCCGGAGTCGCAGTGCGCCGGCAAGTGTGCCTGGCCCTTCGCCAAGCCGGAGTACGGGCCCGCCGACACTCCCCTCTTGCCGCCGAACGGCGACATCGGAATGGACGGCATGATCATCAACATTGCGGCCATCATGGCCGGGACTGTCACCAACCCCTTCAACAGCGGATTCTATCAGGGTGATGGCGCTGCCCCTCTCGAAGCAGCCACAGCTTGCACAGGAATGTTCGGAGCCGGGGCTTACTCTGGCTATGCGGGCCAGCTTCTGCACGACGAGGTCACAGGCGATAGTTACAATGCCAAGGGGATCAACAACCGCAAGTTCCTGCTCCCTGCTCTCTGGGATCCTGTTTCCCTCAATTGTACACCTCCCCCCTCCTCGTAATTGGTGCGGCCGCGACGGACGAGCAGTGGATTCAGCTCAGAGCTCAGTGTTGTACATAGCGCACAGTAGAATGTAGAAACTAGATCCTGCGAGATGATGTTCCTCTCGAAACATAACAGGCATCCTCGGATCACAATTTTGTACTGCGGGTCCACATTGGATCAGTGAAACTACCGAAATACAATTGGATTGGTTCATTTGACGAACCATTCTTCTAGCTAATTTTCGTGTGAGTTCGAACTTGATCGGATCGTGAGTCTTGCAGTAGCAGATTGTTATCGGGCAAGATTCGAAGGTCCTTGGTTACATGTAAGGGAAATTCTGGTCGATATCAGTTTGATGAGGGGTTTCTCTGTTAAGCTTGTGCAAGCGGACGATGAATGTAACAATTTCACGAAAGTATCGGTCCGCTGATGAAGCGTAGTCTTGCTTCATTCCAGACGATGGAAATATGTACGTAGACAGCACGCTTGTAGATGGGAGGGTAGTCATACAGAAGCTGATGATGCTGTGGTAAATTATGAGAATATAAGGGATTGGCAAGTTATCCCTCACTTAGGGTTAATTAGCTCTTCTCTGATTGGTAGATGCAGGGTTATGAGTAGCAATCAGGTAGGGTGTAGGGTGTTCGACCAATCGGAGAATCGAACATACTAGGGTGAGGGCAAATTAGGGCAATACAAGTGAAGGATAACTAGCCGTCCCCGAATATGAATATCCAGTGTTTTTGTGTGCAAATTTCACACTCCACAATCTGATATTATCTATCTGATATTATCATAGCTCAGCGCAAAGAGATCACTTCTGGAACAGACAAAATGTCTTTATAGACGTCGATTTGAAAGGGGCAGGTTCGGATGGTGGAGGACTTATGCAAGCACCTACGGGTATATCTGAAATCTCACGATGAGAGGAAAATTTCGGACGAGTCTGAGCTGCTAGCGTAGCATGAGAAGAGTACGTAGAGTCCATGGAGACGGACATGCAGTATAGGCACGAGAGAAGCGAATGTCGTCGGTCGAATGAAACATCTGACGTGAAAAGGTGTAGTCGTAAAGTGAGATAGTCTGACACTCGCAGTAAATTGCAACTCGCGCCGAATTCCGTGTGGAAAGATTGTCCGCCTGCTTTTGCCACTTCAACTCCATTACTGCGTGTGCAGTTCGTCTCCGCATCTCTCCCCCGTATTCTAGAATATTTTACATTCATCGGCGGCAAAGTTGATATGATCTCGTACTCCCGTCTCACATCTCACCGCCTTAGCAGCTCATTGCGTGCTTGCGGGGGCCCACATCCATCGCAGACTACACGAACTCGCAAGCGATTTACAGCTAATATGGCTGGCCATGGATATGCTACTCAACGGTCCGTGCTGTAGGAGCCGGGGCATAAGCGAGCTCCCGGCCAACATCTGGCAAATGGAATTGAGCAGCAGTGAGCAGTGCGGCCATCTCTTTATGTAGCACTGTGGAAGAGCTGCAGAGCTCGGTCAGATGTGTGTGTACCTAAGTACCAATCTCGCCCAAAGTATGGTACAACAGCAGCTGCAGCAGCAGGAGCAGCCTCAGCCTTACCTTAGTCCTTGAGTTGAGATGGGGGGACGAGCTGGCCAGCCGTAGACGGAGTACAGAGGCTAGCTGCTGCCAGGTTTAGAGAGCCCAGCGTGCGCTCTCGCTGCGTATCTATCGAGATGGGATCCGGCAGCTTGCATTCGTCGCAATACGCTTCACGAGCTGACGGCTGGGGCCGTCAGATCGATCGAGCAGTCGGATTGGAGAGAGTGAACGGAGAGGAGAGGTCGGTCACAGCGAGTCTCACTGTGTGCTTTCCGAGACTTGCTCGTTTCGGTGCCCCCCACCCCATTCTGAAGAATCGATCGATCGCCGTACGTCTGTCCTTCCGTCCGTCCGAGTCCCGTCCTGGACCTTTAACTCGCTCCCTCTCGCTGCTCAATAAAAGCCTCGACGCTGGCTGTACAACGGAGTAGATGAGTTCTTATGAGGAGCAAATAAAATTTCTCAGTGAACAGTTCGGGGGACTTTCCTTCGACCACGAGAATCTCGCTCTGCTGATGCTGGGCTTGGCAGAATGCCTGCCTGCCTGCCTGCCTGCCTCTGTGCCTGCTCGCCCTGCCCCAACTTGGCTCGCCCCGCCTTGCCTTGCCTGAACGCTGGCTGGATCTGGCTTCAGTTTATGAGCATGGGGTATTTCGAGTATACTACTAAAGGACTGTGGAGTACAGAGTGTAATTAGCTACGCGTCTGTGTCGACTCCAATGCCATAGCCGTCTGTCCGCCTGTCTGTATGTCTGTCTGTCTCAATCTTTCTCACTTTCTGTCTCAGACTTTCCGCACGCAGTCCACTACCATCACCGCTAATATCT
Source organism: Marchantia polymorpha subsp. ruderalis (assembly GCA_037833965.1). Lineage (NCBI taxonomy): Eukaryota > Viridiplantae > Streptophyta > Marchantiopsida > Marchantiales > Marchantiaceae > Marchantia > Marchantia polymorpha. Next base: position 6,985,647 of record AP031357.1, read on the forward strand.
CTCCGTAGAGTTACAGGTCTACTCGACTCTACGCAACGCTACGATTCTTTCGTTTGGAAATGTACATCCAGCGCATACTTGTACATGTAGCGAAGGACATGATGTACCTGTTGGGCGCAAAGCGAATGCTGCCAAACTGCGGATGCAAAAGCTCTCACTCACTCACTCACTCACTCTTGCTGCTGCTATAAGAGTGAGTGAGTGAGTGATTTAGAACCGGTCGAGCTTTTGCAGGATCGATCATGCTCGACTGCTCAGTATAGTACAGAGCCCATCCATCGAGCTGTACTGTACGCAGGCTGTGTAGGCATGCGCTTTCCAAATTCGTACCAGTCTATACTCTAGGGGACCTTGTGGTTGGGTCTAGATTCTAGACCCAACCACAAGGCTCAACGCAGCTCCAGCTCGAGTAGAAAGACGAGAGGCGCGAAGCCACCGAAGGCAGGTCCCGTAATCGATCTTTCACGACGATACGTTTGCACGGCTGGCTGGAATATACGAGATTTAGTCTCCCTTCTGCGTTCCATGCCTTGTGACGAGTGACAATTAAACTAAAGGCGCATCGCCGAGAGTTAGCCAACTTATATCTGACGGAGGCTTACTCGGAAACAGGCCAGATTTAAGTTTAATCTGCTCGACAGAAACTTTATGGCCGATACTGTGAAACATTCTTCCATAGCACCTGAACCGATATTGTCTGAACGGTTGGCTCGTTCGGTCGTTCATGCCAGCAAGACGACGAAGGCCAAACTCACCGATCTGCTTTCTGCCAAATCCGCAACCCAACTACTGCTGGCGTTCGGCTTATTTGGGTCGATCACCTATAATCTGTTAGCCATCAGGGCAAATCGACAGTGAGCCATGGCGCACTCCCCGCTCCGCTTTGAACGCTTGTCTTAGATCCTCTGCCACTGGCTGCGGTACTTGGTATATTCCACCTGGGGCCTGGGCCCTACTACCAAAACAGGCTGAGAAGCCACCAGTTCGCAGAAGCTGCTCATGGAGACTTCCCTTGCTCTAGACCGCAGAGCGGAGACGATGGGGATTATGTGCGAAGGGCTTCATAATACCGGACGTCGATAGGAGAAGACAAGAGTCTGATTTGCCTGTTTGGAATGGAAGACAGAAGAGTGTTTTCGCAAGAGAAGACAAGAGAGCGAGAGACGAGACTCAAGAGAGAAGAGTCACGTCACGGCTGTCATTGCAGTGCCGAGCATCCGAGATGCGACGAGCTTCCAGGTCACCCACCGGTCGTTGAGTGTTGAGCTTTAAAGCTGAGGGAGGAGGAGGTCAGAGTCTGAGACAGTTCTCGGATATAGGAGCTTGGTCTGAAGATACTGGGGATTTGTCAGTTGAGCTAGAACAGCAGGGCCCAGTCCAGGCCCAGACTCGGGAGCCAGCCAGCCAGCCAGCAAGCCAGGGTGCAATAGAGATCTCTCGCTGTTTTGTTGCGAATGAAGTTGGAGTAGAGGTACAGGTGCTCCAATTTATGAGAGAGAGGGAGAGGAAATTGCAATGAGTCTGGGCAGCCAAAGAAGGAAGTTTCCCGACAGGGCCCCGGGGAGGGAGGGAGAGAAGTGGCGGGGACTGGGGACTAGGCAGAGAGCGAGACGTGGGAGATAAAAAAGTACACTAGATATGCGATGACGGCTGGCATGTGGGTTTCGCAGCTGCAGTCAGGGAGGTGCATATGCACACTAACCGACATAAAAGACTTACACGCTCCTTCATTCATGCGAGAATCTCTCATCCGTCCGCCTTTTTCGCTTTATGTGGCTGTTTTATAATCTCATATCCGTGTGTTCTGCCAGTACCATCCCACAGCCACGACGGCAACGGCAACCCCGTCTGCCTTCCGAAGGGAGCTTGCTCTCGCTTCTCTGTACGTGGTTCCAACATCCTCGACACCGCTCGCCATCCATCCATGATCAATCTTCTCCCTTCGCAGGACTCCAGTCCCTTCACATGCACAAGACATAAAGAAAACGGGAATGATGAATGCTTCCCATCGTCGAGATGAATGCACTACATGGACTCCTCAGGTTAGAAATCCGTTTACCGATTCCCATCGGCATTAGATTGCGTTGTTGTTGGTTCCATCCATAGCTTGCAGCTTTTGAACGTCCTCCGAGTCTGAGATGTTGCTGGCAGTAGTAATGTTCGTTCGGTACTAACCAAGTACGCAGCTCATTCGTCATGCTTCGTTCGTGCCTATTTGGGGAAGTCCACCGATCATGGATTTTTGGAATTTCGTGAGATCATCCCCTTGAACATCACGAAGGTGCTCACGAAGAATCTTATGAATATACTGTCACCGGAATGTGGCAGATCCTTCCAAATGAAGGCTACATTTATGTGAAATATGAGTCAATAAATTTCTCGGTTGAGTTAGTTACAGTGAAGAGGCAGACCCGAGGAATGTTAATTAGAGCGAGGAGACACACTACAACAACAGAAAGGATGGGAATTAGAATAGAGATGCGGACTCATCTATGGCTGCTCGAGAGTCTGGACGCGAGCAAGAAGGGAGTCTAGCCATAGAACGAACCTTGGCAAGAGTGAGGGTGACCGTCCCTCCCTTCGTGAAAAGCCTTCAATATTCGAGGGCAGGTTCGAGCAGGGCGTTGGGTTCTGTCACTCGGCCTGGCCACACCTATAATTCGATAGTCCACCCCTTTTCGCATGATGTCTGACCAGAAGGATAAATGTTTTTCCCTGTGATTTTACCTACCAAGTAATATTGATATTTTACTACACTACCTACTCTTTTACTCACAGTGGATCCTTTCCACATGTGATGTGGCATGGGTTTTCCGTTCTCATGTTCAGAAACCTTCCTTCAATGCCCTTCCGTAGCTTGGGCACATGCATTCATCCACGCGACCCCTGAGATTCACAATCCGTCTCCCATAGTATGGATCACCCGCTAGCCCTGTTAGTTCTGGGCTCTGATCCGAGGGCCTCGTACTAGCAATCGATTCTTGAGCTCGAGTGTACTCAGCAGCTCTCGGTGTCTTTCTCGTGCTTGCGACGAACGCGAAGGCCGTGAGCAGGTGGACCAAGTGTTTCCTGTTGATGTTGTTGTTGGCCTGTGCAGTATACGTGCAGACAAATATCTTGCTTTTCGAAGCGATCGAAGCTTTTCCCAAAGAACGACACAAGCAAAACCATGTCTGTGTGTGTATGATCAGTCCTACGTGTGGACGAGCGAGCCGATTCCATGAAAGTCGTGTGTGTTATCATCAACTGCGACTAGCAGAGTACGTCTGTCTCCCTCACCTCTGTACATTCTTCAGGTGTCGTTCCAACCCACGCCTGCCTGCAACACTCTCTGGGCTGTTGCCATCGCTACTGCTCAACGAACTTCCGGAGTCCATTTCGGATCATCCATTCATCCATCCATCCATCCGATGTGAAGTCTGAGTTCGTCTGGACTCCGGACTCTGGGTTCAAGCAGCACCCTTGTGGTACCTTTTGTCCTTGAATGTGTGACTGATATACTTGCTTCGAACGCACCAAACGTTGTCATCGGGTGGGTGAGTTAGTCAGTTCACAAATATTATGAAGGCCATATGAAATGTAATGGATGGATGAGTTACAAGTGCTCATTCCCATGCGAAGTATACCTTCCCCTGCAACGAGCAATCAAAACATGGAGAAGAAGGACAATTCAGATATGAAGTAAGAAAGAGAATTGAAGTCAAGGAGGAAGTAATTCTTTGGTTCCCGATGTTTAATTCGAAAAAAATTATAAATAGCATGAAGGGGATCAAAGTGAATCGGTAAGTTGAGAACAGAAATGCGACATTCGATGTTTTTCTTAGTCGCTGAAGGCACGCTTTCATAGGTTAAGAATTTATGGATGTTTTCCCAACGCAAGTAACCTCGTGGAGCTCAAAAGGAGAATGGGTTTTGGTTTTGGCAGGTGGTTTGGAAAATAAGTACAATTGCGTGGACATCTAGAACCCAACGTGCACTACAAGAGCTACAAAGGCTCGTAGGGTGGCCAAAAGTCATGGCGCTAGAGGACAAGTGCTGGAGGCCTTGGCGCTCGCTGCTTCTTCCGGATTTCTAGCTGTTCGGAGGAGAATTCATGGGAAGAGGGGGTCATGATCAAAGTACAATCGAGTGCCATGAGCAGAGTTGAAAGGCTTACATTCCACTCGAAACGAACACGGACTCACGGAGGTGGAGGTGGAGGAGGGGCCGGAGGAGGCGGATTAGAGTCATTAGACCGGACTGAACTGTAGGTCTGGCACGAGATAGAATTGCCAAGTCAACCCGTTTAATGCATGGATGCAATACAGTACATGCTGACAATGGCTCCTGAGTGCTGAGTGTTGGAAGGCCAAGGCAAAGGAAAGGGAAGGTATTGCCATGGATTGGTGGGTCGCTGGAGAACGAACGGGGTGAGAAATACATGTACAGAATCCGATGGAATTGGGGATGAATGGATCTCAGTTCTATCGAGGGATCTTCCATCCCCAGGCGGTATCTGGAGACGCGAATGCAATGCAATGCACGACACCGGTAGTACTTACGACTCGTCTAGCTACGAAGCTAGGCAACAATCTGTTCGACGTGCTTAGATTGGCCGGGTGCTTAATGCTGCAGTACAATGATGAACTGCAAGTAAAGACCGATAATTGAAAGCACTTGCATTTCGCATTTTTTGAGCAGTTTCGTGACGTGACTGGTCAGGACAGGACAGGACAGGTTCCTGCCTGCGCCTGGCCCGGTGCTAGCCAGTCCAGGCCCTCGTACGAATCTGAGCCAGCCTTGTTTAATAATTAAGTACCAACTTATGAACACTTTGCAGGTCAAATATTGGCACAATCTACCATCCGATCCACTGCTTTAACTTGCGGCTGAGACAATCGTCAACCCCGTCCATCTCGGAGTACTCTAGCTACGAAACGTGACAGCACAAGCAAGACCTTAATCTCAGCTCCTGTGGCATACACGAAAGCTCGAGTAGCTCGGTACACCGTACCCTGAACGATCGACATCATAAGCCCATGCAAGATTGTATCTTCTCGAGCTCGTTCATGTTCATGTTCATTTTCTTCCCCTCCTATCGGGCTTCCTCTGCAGACGTGACCAAATTGCGTAGTCCTCAGCTGACTCAGTTGCCCCCACCTCTCCTGCCATCCAATTCCAACCCGTCATCTCCATAATCATGAACCTGTCTTTGTGGGTAGAGGAGTGTTACACAAAAGGGGGTCCCTCGCTGATTTTCTAGATTCACGGGAAGTCCAGGTGAGAGGCACAAGCAAGGTCCACAGTAGCCCGGAATGGTGGGGCGGTTCATGAGGTGGAAGAGCAAGTTGAATATTTAATGGAAGTCAACCTGGGGTTCGAGAACTAAGCCCGAGGTTCATTACTTCATACTTCATCAGGGCGTTGATGGTAAGAGCCAGGTTCGCTTGGTATTGGGGCTACTTTCCCTTTCTTATTTATACTCACTCCGTCTTATCATACGGGCATTTACTCATGTCTTGAATTTGAAGCAAGAATTGTACTGAGGGGAATTCGGCTCTCTCGAGGACCTGCTAGCAATAAAGCAGTAACTTCTCTCGGGGCTTTTCAACTTGGCACAAGATTCCTGTACAAATATCGCCGTCCATTCAAATGTATTTTTTTACATTTTTGGCAGTTGAATATGATTATTTGCCGTGACGAATTCGAAAGAAATGAGTTTTATCTGAGAGATCTTTCTTTCGCTTCGAGCAATCTCCGGCAATAAAAGCATCATTTATCGCTTTCAAAGCCATTCCGTGGTTTGCTCGGATATGAATCGGACTCAGAAATCCCTTCGCTGCCTTGGAACAGGATGTTGATCTCTATCTCTTCGCTGTACAACGCAAGCATTGCGTTTAATGCAGAAGCGCAAACCGCTCCCCTAGCCCCGCCCCTAGACCGGAGTTACGCCGTGGAATGAAATCTCACTCATGAGCCACGGATTTCCCATACCACGATCTCCCCATGATCTCTGCAACCCACTGCATGGAAACTACAACTTCCATTTCGCTCCCACCTACATCGTCCACTTGGAGAGAGAAAGAGAAAGAGAGAGAGTCGCAACTATAATGATACAATGTATTTCGCTCGATGCCATGGAGTGCAATGCAATGCACTGCATCCCATTGTCTCCTATGCGATCCTATCCTGCGATTGGGAGTGGGGGGAGAAAGAGCTAGACTAGGCTTTAGAGACCCGGCCCCTCCCTCCCTCCTTCCCTCCAGTCCCGTGCAGGTTCACTCGATAGATAATCTGAGGCGTTACGGTGATGGAGCTAACATTCATTCATCCATCCATCCAGTTGCACAGTCTCCCAGGGAAATGCAAATGTATGAAGAGCGTATAAGATCTGGGGCAGCAAACTGGTTGAGGAAGTTGGACCATCGATCAGAATGTCATTTGATCGTCTCTTGGAGGATTGTCCAGAGGATGGATGAGTGGAGGGAGGGAGGATGGATGGATTTAAGCACCAAGGGTTTAAGGGAACCTGAGTCCTGTGGTGAAGCGAAGGGGAGGGATGTACGAACGAAGCTCGTTCATTCATCATGATGGCGGAGGGGGTGATGAAGCGAAGGTGCGGCTTGCTCGGATTCAATTGAATAAGCCTTTGTAGCTTTCCGCTCACCCATTCATTTATCACGATGTTTGGAGTTTTGTGTGGGGACTGAGCTCAGTAAGTGACTGGCATAATTTCATTGATTCCATGTCTCATCCGAAATGAAGAGGCCTTGGAGCTCGGGAAAGGCGAATTTAAGAAGGAAGGGTCCGTGAAAGCATGCATTAACGTCGCATTAAGTAGGTAATATCCCGTGGGTCCACGCAGCTGCCAAATCTTTTAAAGGTCACTCGACATGCATCCAATAATAACTCGGCCTTCAAGGCCCGCCTTTAAATGCCCCCACGACCTTCTCGATAAAGCCCTCGTCCTCGTCCTCCCTCGCCTTGGTTTCATGGCGCATCTCCATCCATTGCTATTCACCATGCCCCGTAGGCTGGGACTCGAATGAACTGCTGAGCTCGTTCATTCAATTCCCTCCACGCCTCATTGGCAGGGCATGGCATCCCATCGCATCGCATGGGCGTTACTTTCAGCTTTACGGTTAACAACATACACTCTACACTCTACACTTCACTTCCAGTGACTCCGGTCGGTCCTTACAATATACTATCGTCTCGTACTCGTGTTAATGTGCCTCCCTCCCTCCTCACTCGCCAAAGATGTTATTCTCTTGGGGCTGTACTTCGATTTCACATTAAGTGCAGTACATTTGCTTTTCTCCTTTCCCTTTCCCTTCCCTTGAGCTCCTGCGTCTTACACCAGTTTCGTTCCTTCTCATGACATGGACTGCTCGAGCAGCAGTCCACCGATGCAGATGCAGTTGCAGTGCTGTGCAGTGCAGTTGCGTACCGTCGATGGTCTGGGAACATGGTGTGACGTTTATTTGGCTACCTGCTCAATGATACTCAATCTTGCCGGGCTTGGGTTGGGTTGGGTTGGGGGGGTGTGTGTACTTTGGATCTACGCATACTAAAGTACGTGTTCAGCTGGCTGGCAGTCTACCATGCTCGCAGCTGCTTTTGCGCAATGTGAAGTCGTGGGTGGTTGTTGTTGATGTGCTATTGCACTCGAATGACCTGCTCTGAGTCTCTGACCTGCTAAATCCTATTCTGTAACGAACTTCAACCTCGACTTTATGGTGTGTACCTCAACCACACACACCTTCAGACCGACCAGCAGCAACGAGTTGAGCTTCAATCCATCTTTGCATCTATCGCCTGAATCAGCATCATTATCATCATCGTCATCTTCTTCTTCTTCGTGTGCCTTCCTTCCTCTGGGAATAGTTCTAAATCGGACGGAGCGAGATCTCTGCCACAGGTCTTCCTCGGAACGTGAAACTTCTCTTTGAGTATTATATTCCCATGAAAATTCCCTGGTCCATTCTGCTACAATAGCCAAGGCTCTGTTGAGGTATGTAGCACTGCTGAATCTGGAAGCTGTGGGCAGTGACTAGTGTGAGTCTCCGTGTGAAGTGTGGAACTGAACGCACCATAAGTATCAATCATGCCTAGTCATGCAATGCTCATAAAGGCTTGAGCTAGAGAATGATCATTTCCGTTCTTGCAGGCTTGGCTACCTTGGAGACACCGAGAACCCAATGTTCATTGCGTTGTACGAGGATATCTATGTGACCCTGTCTGGTGTGCTAGCCATGGGGATCCCCGAGCTTTATTGGATACATCGAGTATCTGGGTATGAGAATCAAGCCAGGAAATCATGAAGTATCCTAGATGAGTGAGTGGCAGAGGAGACCAACAAATTCATCGCCTCTCTCAGGGGTCGCTCGGAATGATTCATGGCGCAGTAGGCAGGCGCATACGATACGCAATGTGGCGACCATGGAACGTAGTTATTGACTGCCGTTGCCCCGGATGAGAAAGTCCAGCTCGGCAAGTTATGCAGAACCAACGCCATAGATTCCCTCAAGTTCCCAATCCGATCAGTGTTTGCGGTTTTAAGCGAGTTTAGCCATCCGAACATTAGTCCTCGATCTTCATTTGAAGGGGGGAATTAAAATGATTAAGACTGAGAATGTACTTCCCTCGTCCACTCCATCCCGTCCATCATGATTCCTTGAACTCTAAACTTCCGGTTAATTGTGCGATTGTAACCTTCGCATGTTGACCTTCGCATTCACGTATCACTGTTGAATTGTGAGGCAGGGGTTCTCGTGCATGATGAAATTAGCAGGACGATGGTTTAGAAGGTAGTAAAGATGAGGGAGAGAGGGAGAGAGGGAGATGAGGGAGAGAGGGCATGATAAAACCGATCACCTCGACACATTCAACTTCATCATTTCTTGACGTCACCCAAAGTTGTGTCAACACGTTTTCGTGTGAATTTCAGTTGATTGAAGTGTTTCGAATCCTCTTCTCTGACATGCCGAAAAACAATAAAACGGCGAGTGAATGGGCATAAACACATTCCACTGCATCTGGGATTCGGGGCCTTCGTGTGTGCAGCTTCGCGGAAGGTGATGAAGAGTCAAGGATGTGAGGTTGCTTCCATGCTCACCCCATTGGCAGTGCTGTCGCCCCTGCTGCTGATTCCAGCCTCTCAACCGATGATTCGACTTATGCCAATGGCAAACGTGGCCTGGCCAGGCCTGTATTACAACTCGGTTCTCGTCCGAGCTTCGAATCCCTCCCGACGATACTCCTAAAACAAGGCAGTGGCCAGTCTCACTTGTCCAAATGGCATCATGTCGCCTCCAACAGAGAAACCGAGTAATATGTGGAAGAAAAAGGGAACACCCCGTCAAGTCGTACGGGGATCAAATCAAATTAATAGCATCACAATGGGAAAGTATGTACAACATGCGTGTTTGTGTAACCGAGCAGAGGTTCATTCGAATTTGCACATGGCATATCAATATGCTCGGCAGTGCAGTGCAGTGCTCATCTACGAGTTGCTCATCTACAACTCTCTGCCCAGAGGACTGGGAATCTGGAATGTTTAGGGGCCATCAGGTTTTCGAGTTTAATTTATAGAACGACACTGGATTAATTCACCACCCGCTTGAACTTGGGTTCTGGACGGAGTGTTCCCACGTTTCACATACCCATGGCAGCACTCCTTGATTCTTTCTGGTGCCAGTGCCCGAGAGATAACACGTCTTGTAAACAGGATTTGATTCCCGTATAGAAAGCTGAAATGGAATCAGACTTGGTGATTGAGGTCTCATTTGCCTTCGGTCTAATGTTGAAGTTTTCTATGATAAATATCTGGAGCACACATGAAAAGATCTTCGGCATATCTATCATGATTTGGCAGAATCAGAATCAGCATCAGCATCAGTCTTCAGCAGAAGAATCATGACCATGGCAGAGCTGCAACTGCAACTGCAACAGCGGTTGATGTGCTCAATACGGTTCTTGATCTGGCGTTAAAACTCGGCAGCCTATGGGACTGTGATGTCTCTCTTAGGTCATGAGCGTAGCTGCTTCTGGATACATTCTGCTCAATGTACTGGTTCCATTGCAGTGGCAAGTGACAGACAGGAGTACATGTTTGGATGGCGTTCTGCAATCTTTTTCTTGGACCTGATGTATGCAGACCATCCACTCTGGCCTCAAGCGAATCAGGACTGATCGTCTGCTCGAAGAACACTAAATATGTCTTCACCGCCAATGAGGATCACGTCAGTTATCGACCTGCATATCCTCCTGCATGGTATGGTGTGCCCAAGGCTTCACTCGCTCATCAAGAGCTCTCTTTCAATCGTTCTCGGGGCTTCAAGCAGTGCGAAAGACATGCTCTGCAACGTTGACACTCGGTACTTTGCTCGTGAAACAGTATTAATATACTTCTCGACTGTAACTCACTAGCTCACCAAGAACTCAAAGCATCCAATTTCATAAGAATCTCTCAGCCTCGCAGTGAGGTACGAAAATCACGCAACTTGCTTGCTCGGCACCAGACAACCACAAGCAAGCTAGCAAGCAACCTCTGTGGTAGTTTGATGGATCAGGAAGCTAAGAATTTTCACTTGGTAGCACTTAGTGCAATTATTTAACAGACCAGCAAGCTTTTGGAAACCGCTAAAAGTATGAAGGGCAGACTGCTGCCAATGTCGAACGGTGCCAGAAGGACGGATGCCGGAAACATAGAATAGTTATGAATCGACTCGAGGATAAGAATGAAATATATTTCACGTGGACCGCTATATCGCCTCCAGGATCCAAACGCTGCAAACTCCATGTGAGACCTCTCACGACAGTTTTCACATGGAGCTTCGCAAGGCCCACGCGCGGAGGAATGGGGAATCCAGAATCGTGGGAAGTTGGACAAATGCAGAGCGAGGAATCGTTCGAGGCCAAGAGAATCAATGTCAGTCCCAGAATCAACGAGAATCAGTGAGAATCTTCTTGTTTCAGAATAACATATGAATCAATTATTATCATCAGGTGCTTCACATACCACAGTTCTGGAAAAGCGTCTCCAAGAACACCGAACCGAGCAGCGCCATGCCGGCCACAGTAGTGGACGACTACCGAATCCTGAATGTGGGCTCCACAGGGCTTGCAAGCAAACACTTGCGCTCGTTTATTCCGTGAGCATTGTAGCTCGCTCGCGTGCTGCTTTTCACGAGCAGATTCCCCGGGTACCCTGAGAGGGCACCCTCTCCAAAAACTCCCATGCAAGCCGTGGCTGCCTCAAAAGCCATAGAGGAATCTCCCTGGAAAACCACCGTTGTTGAAAGAATCGGTGCAAGTGTTGATCATCATGCCCTTGCGGCCCACATTCCCAGTCACTCATCCCGAAGGCTCTGCGTCCAGACCCTCCTGTCCTCGGGCCAAAGGCCAGCAGCTTCGAGCTTTGTCCGGGTCTCTGCCTTGGCCTGGGTCGAGAAAATGAGGGGCACCTCTTCTGCTGCAGAAGCCCTGCACCAGGTAGACAGCATCGTGGCGCTTGGAAGTTCACCAGCAAGCCCTCGACGTGATCCTCTGACAGATAGCGACCCATGAGGAAGCTATCATCCGACCGCTCTTGCTCGTGCTCGAGCTCGAGCCTCACCGTCGACACCATGGGTGACGACCGTGCACCCTTTCTTTGTAGCCTTGCTTGCGTCAGCCATTCACCGATGAAGAATTCGAAAGCTCGAACGAGTCGTGGATCACGGCTCGCTGCCAGTCCTGAACCCTGCGTACTAGATTCTGCAGACGGGAACTAGCTCTCCTCGTCGTTATGTCAAGACCAGACGCTCTGGCTCGAAATCCGACCTCAGTCTCCTCCCATAACCTGCCTTCAGTTACATGCATGACCGAGATCAGCCGAAGCAGGACTGTTGACTTGAGCGCCAGTGCGAGTGCACCCTTGTTGATCCACTGATATCTCAAATGGCAGAGGCAAGTCGTCCATGCTTGCCTCTGTCCACAGGAGCTTGCTCAAAGCGAAGAAATTCTTGAAAGTTGCTCATAGTACAGAGAAGTTCGGGATTGTGACTCGTTCATCGAGCTCCTGCACCTGGCATACAAATCGCTTACATCGATAGCCTCTGGGACCAGCTACAAGAACTTGAAACGCTTGTAGATAGGGTCCTGAAGATGGTGCTTCCGTGGGAACAACATGATGCAAAACTTCCAGCAGCTCATGCACAACTTTGTCCTCGGATATCAGACAAAGGTGTCTTGAATGTCTCCCATTCACGGTTACTGAACAGCCTCCACCACCACACTCTGTGACCCAGAAGTTGCTTCTCGTCCGGCTCTTCGATGCAGGACCGCTGTGCTTGCAAGTGTGACACTGCATTTACAAAGTGGAGTCGAGTTGGCACATCCAAATCTGCACGATGAACATGACAACTGCCTCATTCTCTCGGTATGTAGTACGTAGGCATGTACACTGGCTTATTCCCCCACGATGACTAAGATGGTTGCAGATCGATATGCCAGCACAGCCCAGTCCGCATCATAATCGGCGTAATCAGCCCGCAGTGCATTTGTTTCTGAAAAGTCAATCATGAGTTGCTGAGAATCAATATGCCATATTTCTAAATTTTCTGACTCTCCACCATCTGAAGGTGACATCGGGAGCACTCGCCACAAGAAGTCATGTCGTAGACATTTTCATTTTACTCGCGCAGCTGTATGAGTGAATTTGAAATTTGCAGAAGAGAATATGATCGCATGTGAATTGTGAACTTTCTCAAGAACATTCTGAATATGGTACAGATATTCATTTGTGGGACATTCTGTTCGTAGTTTCCAACGTGGGATGATATGTTTGAAATTCAGGCTTGACGGTTTAAGAGCCGGGTAGACATACGAAACAAGCGTACTAAGTCATTCGCAGACGATTTTATCGGGAACGTGTCCACGTGGAATCATTCGACGACAGAAGCCATCAGTTTTCAACCGAGTTTCGATCCCAATTCAACGAATCCTGTAGCTAAGCGGGATTATGCACATCCAAGGTTGTGCTCTGCCCCCTCGGCCTGAATGATCGGTTCCTTCGTATGTAGATGAGGGCACAAGGTCCGGTGCAAATAAGAACACAAAAACCTGGAAATAATTCGAGACTCTTCTTACTTGTAGGGGACTAATCTTATCATTGCATCAATCTGAATTTTGGACTCAGAATCCAGTGCAGAGAATGGAAGTCAACGGAAATTGACTTTTATCAGGTGACTAAAACCCTGGATGCATGGTATTGTCCGGAGATCGATTGATTCCGCAGACCTAACCTTGTAGTGTAAGAATCTCAATTGTCAGCTCAGCATCCGGAGCCTGCTGTGCCGCCCTGCCGAACAAGACTCGCAATATCCTCACAAGTGTCCCAGGAACATGCTCAATCAGTCAGGAGCTTTTCTGAGCGCACCAACTTCTGGCTACACATTTTCTACAGAAAATGTTGTGTGTAATTGTTTGGAACTTGAACAGCTAACTCTCGGAATGACTCCAGGCCAGGCATGTAGCAGGGCAGCGTAAGTCATGGTGGAAGCGTGTAACATGAGCAGCATGGTCCACACTGGCTAAGCCGTCCCAGGATTTCTTATGGACGGTGCACAATTCCAGCACACACACACACACACACACACACACACACACACACTCTCGCATTCAGCAGCGGGGCAGCTATACTCTCAATCCCCTTTTCTCGAGATCTTGTGATTCCTGTATGCATCAGTCCTAGAATACCAGCATCGCCAGCGGAAACCTCACCTCAGATGAAGAAGGAGCTACCATTGTTCCGGATATTTCACATTGAAAGATAAAATAATAAACCCACATACCTAACAACAACAACAACCATCACCACGATATGCGTCAATAATTTCTTGCTTGTTAATTACGGCATGTCAGTTCGGGATTGCTATCCAAAATTTGGCTTTGTAAATCAGTTGCAGAAAAGGAATCCGAGAAGGAGAGGAGGTGCAAGTCGGTGATCACATGACCTAGACTGGCGCACCGTCAAAGACTTCTAGTATCCTTCGCTATTTTAAGATCGAAGCTCATCTGAGCTTGGAGAGAAGAAATGAAGGAAGCCTGGAAGCCCAATAACGCTACCGGAAATGGATAGCATTAGTTGCAATGTCCCAGTTCGATCGGGAATCACAGCCGTGAAATCTCACACATGGGCTCCACTCCAAAAGTCCCTGATACTGGAGAACTTCCCTCCAATGCGTCAATGACTCTCCTGCCTGAGCTTCGCCTCTTCGTGCTCACAGAACACTTCAACTGTGCTTCACTGGACAATGACGCCGGAATCGACAAGGACCAGTAAAGTCGAACAAATCTGATAGTCTACGTATTTGCATGCATCCCCAGACAAAAGTGTCCCTTTTCATCAAACTGCGATCAACATGGTTTCTCTTAGACCTCGAGAATCTGTCGAATCGTGAGTGTCGCTGGTGCCTCCACTTGGTCAGAAAAGTGACAACTTCATCATTCCTCGCGAGTTCATGTGCCACTGGCCTTTCTATTTGCTCCTTCTGATGGTTTTCCTGCCGTCTTTGAATTCCAGAGGCACACAAACTTAATTGAACTTGTCGATCGATAGTCTTTTACACAGAGAGGGAATAAATAGACCATCAAATCTTGTTCGATTTGGTGCGTAGGTGATCTGGAGCAAGAGAACTTAGTTCTCAGTTCAAGTTGACATCTATCGGAGATGCTTTGCATGACTCAATCACAGCGGTTTACTTCACACGTTGGCACAGATTTTAGAGTTTCGCTCTCTCTAACTAAAAACGAGGCCTTCGATGTGCAACGCCAGCATACATCTCAAATTTAGGGAGCGCTTTTTAAGCTTCAGAAGCCATGCTCATTTTCAATGTCTGTGTCGTCTTCAAGGCTTTTGACTCAGACAAAGACTGGAGTGCATGCCATGCCATGAGTACCTTTTAGAAGACTACAATCTCTCGAAGAGAGAGAAGGTAGATCCGAAGTGTATATACAATCAACCATGATATCCTGGCTTGGTAAGAAGGTTAAGGTTTTTAGCAGAAGAGAAGCAGAACTGTGGTGAACACTACAGGCTGTGACACATGAATTACTGATGATATTGCATATATTAATGACTAATTCATTGCATTAATCGGTGTCCTTGCTACTCATGAGACTTGGATGTGATTGTCCGGTTTTAGCCCGTAACAGAGCAGGAGCAGGAAGCCCTTGGACAGGTGAGTGTACAACAATAGAAAGCATAGAAAGCATTTCCTGTCGATGTCGATGTCTGGTGTTCAACAAGATGCATGCATTACGATTAGATCTCTCTCTCTCTCTCTCTCTCTCTCTCAAGCTTCTCAATGAACTTTTGAAGTTAGCACATGACTTCATTCCCTCCATTCCATTCCATTTCTATCAAGTACTATTTCATGCAAAAGCAGCCGAGCTTGGTATTCTCTTCGTCGCCTGCGCACATGGCCTCTCATCTGGTTCTTGCGTCTCCTCGTTCCAGCACCGATTTGACGTTCATTTTGGGGCGACTGCTCAACTGAGCTCTGTTAACGGAGATATTTCTGTAAACAGCCCTTCATGACTGATCTCTTAGTCTTCTTATTATAGTCTTATGAAAGTCCAACACGAGCTTAGATGTCAAGTTGTTCTCAAGATGTACCAAAACTCGAAAAATGGTTTATAATTCTTCCGTGCATTCAGTTTTTTGAAAAAACTGCTCTCTGCAGTTTACACTTTAGTTAAGTTCACTCACTTGTTTTATCGAAGTTGTCGATCCATTAAATATACTCTAGATACACTATACTAATCGAATGTATCGGGGTTTTAGCAACCCAGACGATTCGGCCTTGAAGGCGATATCTCGTTTGCTATGGAAAGAGATAGACTAATTCCATAACAATCTGCCGGTCCAAAACTCTAACATCCCAGAGAAAACACTACAGGAAAGTCGATATGTTTTAAAGACTATCCAGTCAAAGTCGGTCATGGAAAAGATGTGCTAAACGTTTTGAACTTGGAAAATATAGGCACTTCCTACCTCCAATGGAAGTTTTAAGGGCAGTTCAATGATTTCCGACTAGATTCAAACGAGATTTGTTTACAGTCCCACGAATCGTGCAAAGTGGAGAAGCAGAAGTGTCTACTCACGTCACGGTCACCTTAGCTTTGGCTCATGACAGCTGACAAGCCGATCAGAAATCGAGACCATCGATCAAGCGGTGTGCTGAGGACTCTGAGCAAACTCGCAGGCCATCCTGTGTCACACCTCATATCTCCTCAATAGCCAGGTACGCGTGAGTGACTGGCACGGTGCGCCACACTACCATGGGTGTGTGAGTGGTTCCGTATGACGCACATCATGATCATGTGCTTGGGAGTACTGTACAGTAGATAGAATCGCATGCCTTATGGATAAGATGGCAATGAGAGAAAACATGTTTTTTGTGACCAGGAATGGAAAAATCGAACAGGGTCATGATCTGCAAGGAGCTGCCAAATTTAAGGTTTGGCGCTGAGCACTCCGAAGTGCTGGGATTGCTCTCGACGTACGTACACGGCTGGATCTGAATACACACTGCGTGTATATACGCCTGATGGCAAAAGCGATTGTTGGTCCCGTTTCAAGAAATATCTGAGGGCGGAATTACACGGAGATTACGGACGCATTAAAGCGTCCATCGCACCAAAGCACTGACTGTCTACAAAACTTGATGTGACTGCATTATTACGTGGAGTACAGCTTGGGATGGGTTGCAGAGAGGCTGTTCACGATCAAATCGAACTTCAAGATCGACCAGTTGGCAGGAGGTTAATACTTAAAAGTTTGTGTATCAATCATACTCTTCTTTGACGTTCAACTGCTCGCAAATTGATGTGGAACTATAGCTATCGATCGATCGGTCTCCGGGCATTGCTTTCACGGTCGAGCTTTCCGAATAGAGCTGCTGTAATGGACGATGTGAACTGGGAACGTCCGTGTGAGACTCACGTTGTTCATATTTAAGCACGCACTCGGCTCGCATGAGTGGGAGATCTGGAGCATTCCTTGCCACTCAAAGTTAGATGCTCGGACGCCACCGATACATGGCTCATGCCTGCCACTGCATGCCGCCGTCAACGTATTCATTGTTTGGAGTGGAAAGCTACATGTTGAATATTCGAGCCTGAATCATACAAACCTTTGCTTTCTAAGTCTGGCTGACAGTGAACATGAACTTCGCAACATGAACTTCTTTCACCTGCCAGAGACAGTATGATGACAAACCAGAATCTAACTTGCCGAATGTCTTCCACCCATCTCTCTGCCTCTCTCTTCACTCATAGTAACCAGCTCTGTTCTGCTCTGCGAGGACCAGTAGTATTCGGAATGCTGCAGCTGAGAGTTGTTGGCTGGCCAACATTCGGAAATCACAGAAGCTGTGAACAGGAAAAGTGAAAGTTTATTGATCCTATAATAACAATAATGACAATTTTAATTAACTTACGTATGGATGTACCGCAGGCACGGCCCAACCTGAGCCTGAGTCTGGAGGCGAGCAACTCATCAGATCATGACAAGTGAAAGGAAGAGAAGAAGAAGCACGGTGCGTACGTCTCGTGTCGTCTGGGCAGCGAGGGCAGATCTAGAGAGCTTAGGTGAATCTTCAGACTAAACTTGTTGGACAGAAAGCATGGGATTAAGGAGACCAATGATTTACGGGAGGATGTATCTGATGCCGTGAATGTCTGCCTAACCCACCTGAGCTACAGTGGTAAGTCGGATGATTGATCCAGTAGTTGACCAACGAGTCTCCAAATCGAATTTCTCGTTCCCAGATCGCTGTAGCTACAGCCATCTACAGCTATCTTCGGGTACAGGATACAGCAAGCCAGATTATCCCAGTCTGAGAGCCTTTCCAACTTGGGGCTCCTAGAGGCCCCGGATTCGATTGGGGGAAGTTGCAACTACAGGACCCGGACTCGTTTCGATTTTTACCGTTCACTGGCCAGAGCTCGAGCAGGCTGCCTGGTCAAGTTACAGGATGTTGTATGTTCGTTGAACACGTTCGTACCATGGCATGCAGTCATACATGATGGATGATGATGAGGAAGAGAAGGAGGAGAAGGAGGAGGATCTCGATGCAGTGTTCGAGTAAGGCCATAGCCAGCAGCTCAATCAGAATGTAGTACTCGGCTTGGCATGACGTGCTCCGAGCTTTGACTATTGGAGCCCTGGTGAGGACGCATGATTGCCAACAAAAGAAGATTAAGTCCAGATAATTGCTTGGAATGTAGTACAGCAGCGAAGAAATAATGAAGAAAATCTTTCTGAGTCCTCCTCCTCCTCCTCCTCATCAGTCCTGACCTTTAGCTTCCTTGCTGTTGCGCTCGTGAGTTTGCACGCTCTGCGAAAAAGGGAATAAAATCCATCTTCCTAGTACTCTCCCTTGCCACTGCCACCAAGTGTCATATCTTATGGGCTGGCTTGGTAGCTAGCTTACTTCCTTCCGTCCTTTTTCCAAGGATCCATGATCCATTAGATATAAAGGTTCTGCTTTACCTGTTCATGATCGATTCAGGCCCAAAGAAAGCTGCTGCTCGTACTGAGTACGGTCGAAAATACTGTAGGTGCAGCACCAGCACTGGCACTCGCCATGGTTGGCTGGGCGGCTGGCTGGGCGGCTGGTTGGTTGGTTGGTAGCTAGACGTTGCAGTACTAGTCTGTCTGTCTCCACAGACAAAATCACCGTTTGCTCGTCGATTATTGTCACACAACTCACTGGATATTTTGGACGAAAATTGGCGCACCAGCTGACATGTCCACATGACTTCGATGCTCGTGAGTTTTCCTTCCTTCATTATCATGCCTCTGCATTCATACGTACGTACGGTGTGGTGCGGTGTGGTGTACAATGTCATAAGACGCGGCCGCTAGCAGAGTCTGCCCAAACATCTGAATTTTCCTACTTTTCGTCAACAGGAAAGCACTTTTGTCCGTGATCATGAGGTCCTCAGCTGCAAGAGTTTTAATGAAGATGATAGAGACTATGTCCGACAGATAGACATAGTTTCGCGAATTATTCCTCTATCGCAAGACAGACCGTCCAGGATGGAATCATGGCAAAACAAGCGGCTCAAGTATAACGAATCGCAAGTACGAAAGCTACCGGGGCATGGCATTCTACACTACCCTTCTCCTCTATTCTCCTTCTGGATAAACGATACCGGTCCTTCTCAAACTATCTGCTTCAGAAATGGTAGAACTTCGCCATACCCGTCTCCGTTAACAAGGAGGTGCAATCATAAACCAGAACATAATAGTACAGCCCTGACTGATTTCGAAAAGGAGACGAGGCGCGCACCGAACTAGCATTGGCATCTGGCAAAAAATGGAACTGCAAGCAAGCGTCGGACGCAGCTAGCTTCTTGTTTTACGTCTTATGTTGTAGATTCCTCTGACGAGATTCTGGCAATTCAGGTTCTGTTTAATCGGCCCCGTCCGACTCAAGCCTGCACAACGACACCAAGAAGTGCTCGAGTACGGGGTGGTCTGAAATTCGCGATCGCTCTTAGAGACTTCAACCTGACCTGATCTGACCTGTTGACTTGTGGTGGTCCCAAGGCCCGCAGTGTCTGCATACATTTCATCCAGACGACGACGACGCCGGCGTATTTGAACCCCTTAGCTCCTAAAAAGCTGTGCATGAGACCAGAGCTTTGAGTTGGAACTTCGAATGCCTGCAGAAATCAGAACGGGGCTTGGATGGATCCGTTGGATGAAAATATGATTGACTCTGAAGCGAGTCCGATCTGAAACTTCGTGATGTCTTCTGGGCTCATTCGAGGTGTACGTACTCCGTATCCTCGCTTGCTCTAGAAAGAATGGTGACGTCAGTAAGTGGGGCACCTTGGATCTAGAGGAATCGATGTCTTCCACATCTTCTTCTTTGGCTGCTGCTGCTAATTCATGCAGTTTCCCTTTCCTGCGAGTATTGTATTCCCTTCGTAGCTCTCGAAGCTGTGGAGTCTGTGGTTCTACAGAATCCCGTGTTTACTTTTCCGGCCTCCTCTCCTTTAAATTGTCACCACTGTATTCGTTCTCGGATACAAGTGATCTCGCTGAAAGGAGGAAGTACATTGTGGTTCTAGTGTTGCAGTCTATGAGGACCAGAAACTTAAGTATATCTCCGCCTTGTGGTGAATGGTCATACTTCTGCGAACTTCAAATCTCCTCTAAATCACGGCAAGTTTTATACAGCTATTTGATCAGCCATTAAGTGGAAAAAAAATTTTACGACCAGTTATGGGTCGAGTGTTAGACAGGATTAACTTTTATTTTATGTTGTATAGCACGGCTTGACTATGGAACTGTGTGTATAT
Organism: Marchantia polymorpha subsp. ruderalis; assembly: GCA_037833965.1. Classification (NCBI taxonomy): domain Eukaryota; kingdom Viridiplantae; phylum Streptophyta; class Marchantiopsida; order Marchantiales; family Marchantiaceae; genus Marchantia; species Marchantia polymorpha. The sequence goes on from AP031357.1 coordinate 7,005,990, forward strand.
AACGTATGTTTAATACAGCGTATAATACAGGACCATGTATACAACTATGCGAAGCAGGTTACACGACGCGCGAGTGTAGAACGCAACAGTCCCTTCGTTCGATGGTTGAAGAAGCTTGGCGCTAGTGAGGCCTGGATCGACTTGGACGACCACCTCGATGAATTCAATGAGTTTGATATGTCGGATCGCCTGAATCCTTTCGATGACCAAATGCTATTTGATACCGACGAGATTTTGGACGAGTGTCTCGTGATGCCCCAGTAGTAAATTCAGCTCACATTTGTTCACTGTATTAAACAAAACGTATTAAACATGTATTATACAGCCCACAAATCATAAAACACAGTTCTATAGGCTTGACACTAGAGATAAGTGGCTAGTCATTAGAGCGATATGATGATAGCAAGGACTGGTCGTGACCAGAAATGAGCTTGTAGACAGTGTTGCATCTAATCACAAAAACATTGAAAGTCCGTGCAAGTCGCGTCCGGTAGTCGGATGGAGTCGGGGATTCCCAGGCAAACATTATCATAGATTTCCTTTCCTATACGGTCACACTAATGGCATGTCATCCTCGCGATGCTGAATTTTGGAGTTCGACCGATCACGTGATGGAGGCAAGAGAGAGAGAGAGAGAGAGAGAGAGAGACGTACGATCATTGACCTCTGGATGAATTTAGAATGAATTGGCTGGCACGTTCATGGGCTGGCTGACGGCAAGGCTTCACCAGATATGCTATGACACGATGAATATATCACACTCCCAAGCTCTAAACGCATCAGCTGTAACTCTGATGCAAGTCACTTCTGGAAGACTTCAAGTCAAAACTGTCGAGTCCAAATATTACTAGGCGTGGCCAGCACGTATGTTGCCAGCTTGAAAGCCCACGACTGATCACTCGCTCACTCACTCATCTGAGCTAGCTCGCAGATATCGGCTGATATGAAACAACATCGAATGGCAGTGCTGCTTGCCAGCGGAGAGATAAAGCCCCTAACGATGACTCTTGCAGTGAATCAGATGGTGGTCATTCGCAACGTAGCTGGTTCGAAGACTCCTAATTCAGTTAACGAAGAAATATCCAGACAGGCAGTCAGGTGGAGCGGGGACCATCTGCCTCCATACTAAGCATAATAATTGATTCAGACGCTGCTTTACAGACTCCTCACATGCGTTCTTGCCAGTGAGCCAGCCAGCCAGCCATGGATCCGGCACCACTGCTTTCGTCATCTTCCTGCAGAGATGTCAAACTGGCCACTGACGCTGATGGCGACGCATTCGTGCACCTCCTGACTGCCTGCCCGCAGTACGCGCAGTATATAGATCGGGGCTTCGTCCATGCCCCGAGCAGCTCCCTCCCTCCGTCGCGGCCAGTCTCAGAAGCAATTGTTCACGCAGACAATCGCGAGAGGGAGCTCGTGAACAATTGTTTCTGAGACCCGAGGACCTTCCCAGGCGCCACCATGCTCCCCTGGCTCCGGGCTCCTTCCGGAACTCGGAGCAAGTCCCAGCCCACGACGCGGAAGATGCAATTCCTGCTCGGCTTCTGGCGATGCGCTCTGCTCGTCTACATCTTCTTCGAACTCGACGCCTTCGAGACGGCGAAGGTGGCTGATCGGCCCGGCCCTGCGCGCATCGCCTCCGTTCTGACGCACGACCGAGCCATCGAGCGAACTCACGACGGTCGGCCCGATCTCCACGCGGAGGCTGAGCGCAGTGCAGCTGCAGCGGCGCAACGGCGCAAGCTGGCGCATCTGGTGGAGGAGCCGGCGCCGGTTCTGAACTACCACTACGGGCCGCTGATGAACTCGGGCGCGAGCGTGCCGGTGCACGTCATATGGTACGGGGATTTCAGCGCCGAGCAGAAGGCCGTTGTCTGCGACTTCTTTCGCTGCTTCAGCGCCACAAAGCATAAGACGCCGTCCGTGACGAGCTGGTGGAACGTGACCCAGGGCTACAAGGACGACAAAGGCTGCGCCGTCGCGGGCTCGCTGCACCTGGGAGCGCAGGTCCACGACCGAGATTGCTCGCGCGGCCGGGCCCTCAGCGAGGACGACCTGCAGGCAATCGTGCTGAACGCGCTAAACGCGACGGATCCCGCGTCGCGACTGCCCCTGGACGCCAGCGCCGTCTACCTCGTGCTCACGGCGCGCGACGTCCACGTGGAGGATTTCTGCATGAACTCATGCGCCTCGCACTTCTCCACCCCGCCCGCGGACGAGACGCTGGGGCAGCAGCTGCCCTTCGCCTGGGTCGGGAACCCGGAGCTCCGGTGCCCTGGCCAGTGCGCCTGGCCTTTCGCCCGCGACGACGAGTTCGGGCCGCCGGGCCCGACGCTGAAATCGCCCAACGGCGACGTGGGGCTCGACGGCCTGATCATCAACATGGCCGCCATGCTGGCCGGCACCGTCACCAACCCCTTCAACAACGGGTTCTATCAGGGCGACGCCGCTTACCCGCTGGAGGCCGCCACGGCCTGCGCTGGCATCTTCGGCCCGGGCGCTTACCCGGGCTTCCCCGGCCAGCTCCCGCAGGACGATGCGTCCGGCGCCAGCTTCAATGTCCACGGCTTCTGGAACTCCAGCCGCAAGTTTCTCGTGCCCGCTCTGTGGGATCCCGACACTCTCACTTGCACCCCTCCCTAGGTCCCAAATACCCACCCTCTCGTCGACTGTCGAATCTCTCTCTCGCTCACTCGATGATGCGAGTGTCTCTCCCTGTGTATGTTTGCCCAGCTCGTGGCTTCCGCTGAATCACTTCTACGTATTTAGAAGCGGAGAGCGTTCCAGTCGACGTTTTGTGCTTGGTTTTCAGAGAAGTGCAACAGCTGCTGCTGCTGCTGCTACAAAGCTTGGAAGTGCTGCTGTAAATGTGTGCAACTATGCTCTTCGTTCGGTTCAAGTCAACACTTGGGTGGCAAATATGCAACTGCCGATGACAACTTGAAGACGCGGTGTTTTGATGTCGGTCCGCACTGGATCGAGCTCAGAACTCATTCGAGACCTGTTTGTATCGATGTCTTTCTGCGGTTTCAGGTCGGAAATCGGCTGGAATAAGTATCGATTTGAAAGCAGAGTGGATCAGTCGCACACTTGGATGATTGTGATTTTAATAAAAGCGAACAAGGACGAAAATTGGATGGATTGGATTGACATTGTGTTGCAGTGCATATTCTGAGAGAGAACGAGGAGGGCATGCTCCAAGCACATGCCACTTCTACGCCGTCAACTCAGCTTCCATCAATCTACTATCGTCTCGAGTATGGTGAGCTTGTGCAATGCGCAAGTGTTGTGCCCGGTGCAATGCGCACTACAGTGTCAGTCAATCTCTATCGAGACTACGCGCATCTTAGAGGCTGGCATATTCAACTCCAGATTCAGATCACGCATGATCCGCAAATAATTTCTGTGAAGAATTGTAGAAGTATTATTGTACCTTCAAGAGAGCATAGGCAGTCTCTTATCCATGAGTTTTGCTCCGAAGAAACTCTTCGAGCTCTTGAAAGCAAAGCAGTTGGAAAAAACAACACTCACGGAGAAGGCTGAATCCAAGAGAAGGTGATCGTTTACGATATGTGTAACTAACTTCATTATTGAGATTTCTCAGCCTGCAGAAATAATTTTAATAGCGACCATCTACTTCTCCAAAAGATTGATCGTACATCAGTCACCATTACTTTCTACGAGGAAACTAGAAAGCATCATATGTGATAATCAAGAATTCACAATTTATTGACATTATATCAAATTTGTGACATATGAATATTGGTTTGATTAGTCGGATATGGTATTGAAGACCATAACATTGAGATTGATTGATTGCTGAGTGGATTTCATCCGTTCAAAGAGTAAAGTCCTTTAGAATTCTTGTAGATGTGATTTACACATTTCTTTAAATGTACATGTATTAAGACAAGCCTTAATTAAGCTATTGTTGTAATGCATATTTATATGTAATTATTTAAAAATAGATACCTGTTCATCATTACGGTGCCCTCGTAGATTACGTAATTTTGCTTTCAGCAAAATTATTTTTTTACATAACTATTATTTAATTCAAATGAAGATTTTGAAGACTTTTAATTATGAAGTTAAACCATTAGATTTTATGTATTTATTCAAATCCATAGAAAATAAAAAATATATGTATTATAATATATTTCAATATTAATTATTTTTTTCACAATTTGTAAAAATTCATCTAGTCAAATTTCTTTACATTCAAGATAACCAAAGTTGATTTAGTATTGGTGTTATTTTGTTTAATTAGTGTTAATATTAGGATTTCAACTTGTATGTATATAAGAGTGGGTGAGAAACACATTGACTCGAACAATTTGTACATTCTTTCAATGAAAAACTCTTGAACGGAGCTCGAACTTAATGAAGTACCTAAGTTTTTGTGATTGATTTTTGATATATTTATGTATATATTATTGTGTTTTCATCTAACAATTGGTATTAGAGCAAGTCTCTTGGTTGAATGTCATAATAAAGAGTTGCAGATTTTGACAATGTCATAATAAATTTGAAGCAAGTGAATAATCAACATAATACTGTTGTAAAATAAAAACTAAATACTTTACTGAAAAAAAAATAACGTAGTTATTGTCGGTTACATGTTGAGTGCAATGATGCACTCAACCTAAAATAAACCGATTAGATTAAAACCGTAAACCAAGCATAACCAACGGCCTGCGGGCTAGTTCTACAACACAAGCTGGAAACATCTCAATATATTGTCCTAATCCATATTGCTAATGTACGTCTCGCTGAAACACTAACAATGTCTCACAACAATCCCTCTTGAGGAAAATATTCTAATCCGAAATCTCTACTCTGAAGATGACAAGAATGATTGTACTTGTAGCTGCTAGAATTCTTGCGTGGGGTTGTTTAGGCAATTCTTGAGTAGTTATGTAGGTGGGTGGCGAACAGTGTTGGTGTGACTCGACTTGTAGCTGCTAGAATTCTTGCGTGGGGTTGTTTAGGCAATTCTTGAGTAGTTATGTAGGTGGGTGGCGAACAGTGTTGGTGTGACTCGATGAAGATATGTATACAATACTTCAAGACATATCTTAAGATAGAATTTGCAATGGAAATTAGAGCCAAAGGATTGACTTGGAGCTCTGCCATCAATCAGTCTCATGTAAACGCATTCTTTAGCTGCCTCAAATAAAGCCTTGTACTTAGCATATGTTGTATTATACGAGACAGTAGGTTGCTGCTTCAAGATCAAGAGATGGAAACATCAGCCAGCTTGAATAAATAAGAACCAATATATTAGCGGATGTTGCGGTAGCTCAGGTGGCATTAAAAGATTGATTTTTCTACAATATGACAATAAGCCAAGACTTGGACTGATGTAATACTAGCGTCAACTTCAAGGATGTGAGCTACTGGAAGGGGCACACACGCCGTCATAGTAGCTTAATTTTGCATTCCTCAAGGAGCTCTGGAGTATATTATTTTTGATGAAGAAACAGATTACCTTCAAGTATGATATGGAGATCCACACCGAGATTACGTGAGACAGGGCCGTCATAGTAGCTTAATTTTGCATTCCTCAAGGAGCTCTGGAATATATTATTTTTGATGAAAAAACAAATTACCTTCAAGTATGATATGGAGATCCACACCGAGATTACGTGAGACAGTGCCAAGATCTTTCATCTCGTAATGATTAAAAAGTTGAATTTTCATTTTGGCTACTTTGACGGTATTGCTTCCGAGCAGTAGTAAATCATTGACATACAATAGAAGCACTATAATGGTGTTGTAATCACGGAGGAAGTACATGTTGGGTCAAGTTGACTTTGACTCCGGCCAATAGATATGAGATGGCTTTGGATTTCTTCATTACATTGCTTGGTGAATTATTGCAGTCCATAAATTAATATGTTCATAAGACAAATTAATTCTTCCTTTCCTTTGACCTCAAAAACGTTAGCTTGTTTCATGTAAATTAGCTACTTCAATTTTCCATTAAGTTATGTGGTAATCATATCAGTATGATGAAATTTCCACCCAAGTGCTAACGAAAGCAAGATTTACGCAAGCAGGGTTGAACAACAAACAACTTGGACAAATGTTTTGTTATAATCAATAACAAACTTTTGTTTCAAATCACGCGCAATCAAACGAGCTTTCAAGCGTAGATATGTAGGGTTTAATTGAGATTTGATCTTAAATACCCACTGCGAGATTAAAGCATACTTACCTTCTAGAAGTGTCAAGAGTTCCAAGGTGAGATTGGCGACAAGGTAGTCAAACTCTTCTTGCATCACTTCCTTCCAAAGAAGATTTTAGAATGCTTGAGCGACAGTTATTTGATCGTTCATTAGTCATGTAATCACACCTATATTGATGAAATTACGTTCTAGTATGTGATAGTTGTCTCTGAGAATTGCGGTAGTCAACGACCTCTTGTGGAGGATTTCTACTGGGACTTGATGGAGAAGCATTATTGGAGTAAATTAATATAATCGGTAAGCTTACGATTGTAGAGGCACCAACTTGTGACTCAAGTTTGTGTACTGGTGCGTCGGTTTTTCCGAGATCACCAGAAATTCTAAAATTAGCATCTGAAGTAACAACCTACTTTGATGGTACTATCGGATTGGGAAGGTTGACATTGGCATTAAAGCCGTTGAAGAGATTTACAAAATTATTGGCATCAAAAAAATTTAGAGTAATGTGCTGGAAGAATGTAACATCGTTGGTAGTAATAATGCAAAGAGCCGACGGGTCCCAGCATTTATATGCTTTGGATTTGTCATCGTAGCTTACTAGCATACAACTTTTTGCCTTGGGCTGAAGCCTTGTAGTCCTAATAGAGGGAATGTGCACATATGCAATGCATCCAATTACTCAGTGTTATGTTAATTCAAGTGAAGTGTCATCATGTGTAGTCAAATTTAATGCACTGGTTGCACAACGACTTAGCACATAATTAAATTTTTCCAAAGTCTCCATCTAGAGTTAAGTCGGAAACTTATAATCATAATCACCAACCTGCTTCAAATAGAGTTTGATTTTTACACTCAAAAATGTCATTTTGGTGACAGATTAGTTGTCAAACAATACCTTTTGTCACCAATAGCTTTTAAAATCCTCATAGAAGTATTCATCCCCTCGATCAATCTAAAGAGAAGAGACTTGTGGTGATTAGTGCCAGCATAAAATTGTTGCGGTGTGGCACATCAAACACTTTATGCAAATAGAGATTTTTTGGAAGCAAAAAAAATTGTTTAAAATGATGGAAGGTTTTATTTTATAGGCAAAGAAATCGAACCCAAGTAAATCGCATCAAAAGATACTTGAAGTTATTGACAACTTTAACAAAAACACACAAATTGATGTGGACAAGTGTAACACTAGGGTTTAGAGAGAAGTTCACTCGAAGATAGAAACGTAAACTCTGAAGATGAGCGATACCAACAATGGTTCTCCTCTCCCTTATATAGCTCTCACCAACAAGTACAAGGTGATAAGATCTAATCCCCACCATCCATACCTCTCCTAGTGGATGGATGACGTGGCGGATAACCCTAACAAGCACACGGATCGCTGACGTGGCGCACCCAACTAACACACTAACTAACACACTCAATCCTTAGCTACAAGCACACGGATTGCTGACGTGGCACTGTCAACTAACACATCCACTATGTACCTACCAAGTGCGCGGATCGCTGACGTGGCAACTATGACTAGTGCACACTAAAGTATCTACATCAATATTCAGAGTAACCTCTACTTTAGTTCTAACTAACTAAAGATGGTTACAAACCTCCCTCCTTTTAAGATGCAACGTCCTCGTTGCACATACGTTCAAACTCCTGAACTATCAAAGGTGCATTTGCTAAATTTTTAGCTGGTTCCCAAGTTGATTCATACGATGGATAGCCTTTCCATTGAATCAAATACTCTACTTTGGGATATTTATGACCTCGAATACGTTTCTTGAGTATCTTTTCTACCTCAAACTCCTCATGATCTGCTATCAAGGTTGGAAGAGGAGGTGGTGCTGGTTGGTTGGTGAATTGTTTTGGTCGTGGTACATGTTTTCGCAATCGTGACACATGAAATACTGGATGTATTTTCATATGTGACGGAAGTTCCAACTTGTATGACACTTCACCAACACGCTTCAAAACCAAAAATGGACCAATGAACCTAGGGTTTAACTTTGGTGTTCCTACAAGAGACAAATTCGTTGTAGATAACCAAACATGATCTCCAACCTCAAAAATCACTTCTCTACGATGAGCATCGGCATGCTGCTTTTGCCGATTTTAAGCTATCACCAACTTCTCCTTGGCCTGATGTAGTCCTCGGTGAATATGCTCCACGAATTCGTTGACTGCTGCAACTTTGGTCGAAAACTCCTCTCCTTTCGGAAGTCTCATCAAACTTGAAGGAGTTATCGGATGAGCTCCATACATAAGAAAAAATGGAGACGCTTTTGTGGATGCATTAACAGAATTGTTATATGCAAATTCCACAAGTGGCAAAAGGTTGTCCCACTCTTCTTGCTCTTCTAATGTGAATGCTCGTAGCATATCCTCTACGGTTCTATTTGCCCTCTCAGTTTGTCCATCAGTTTGAGGGTGATAGGCCGTTGACATTGCTAGTTTTGTTTTGAAAAAACTAAACAAAGTTTTCCAAAATAAACTAGTGAAGTGAGTACCTCTATCCGTGATTAACACTTTGCTTAAGCCATGATTCACAAAAACTGCATCTAGATACAATTGAGCTAGTTGTGGAGCTGTTACTGTTTTTGTGGTTGGCCTGATGTGAATCATCTTGCTCAATTTGTCCACAAAAACCACCACTGAATCATGTCCTAACGAAGTCCTTGGTAACTCACATACAAGATCCATGGTGACATGTTCCCACCGCTGTTCGGGAATAGGAAGAGGTTGTAATAAACCCGCTGGTTTTTGATTACTTGCCTTGTTTTGTTGACAAGCAACACAACTTCGAACGTAAGACTCCACATCCTCACGTATTTTGGGCCAATAGTACACTCGTTGTATACTCTCCACGGTTTTCTCCACTCCCACATGACCTGCAATGGCTGTATCATGACTTTCTGCCAAAATCATTGTGCGCAAATCCTGATCTTGTGGAATCCATATACGCTGATTGTAAAACGCCAAACCTCGAGATTTCTCTGCCTTTCCAGTTTGTAGTGCTCGAGTGATCTCTTCATCCTCCTTTGTGGCTTGTGACATCTTGCTCCACCAATCCGCCTGAATTTTCACTTCTGCAACATGATTCAAACAAGGCATGCGTGTGAGAGCATCTGCAAGTTGCTTCTTTCCCTCCACGTACACAATCTTCATGTTGAAGCGTTGACGCCACTCTGCCCATCGAATTTGTCGTTTGGACAGATCCTTCTGAGTTTCCAAATAAACCAAGGGTTTATGATCAGTCTCCACCACAAACTCCTTATCACCCAAATAATGCTTCCAATGTTTGGTTGCCAACACGATAGCTAACTCCTCCCGTTCTGTCGTGTGATAATTTTGTTCCGCCGCCACCAACTTTCGAGAATAGAAAGCAACTGGATGCCATCCATCCTCCCATTCTTGTTGAAGTATGCCACCTACTGTTGTACCTGATGCGTCAGTGGCCAACTTGATAGAACGGTTAGGATCATACCACTTGAGAATAGGTGCGTGTAACAAAGCATCTTTCAATGCTTGAAAAGCTAACTCTTGAGCTGTTCCCCATCTCCACTTTTGACCTTTCCCTAACATGGAAGTCAAGGCCTGAGCTAGTCGAGCAAAACCTTTCACAAATCTACGATAGAATCCAGTGAGCCCTAGAAAACTCTTCAATTGAGTTTGATCCTCAGGTGCTATCCATTTCTGAATGGCATCTATCTTCTCACTCATCACTTGGATTCCTGTAGCTGTAACTCTATGACCCAAGTAATCTACTTCTGACTTGCCAAATTCACATTTTGAAGCTTTGGCATACAATTGATTGTCTCTTAAAACTTGAAGTACCTCTCGTAAATGACTTCTATGATCACTCAAAGTTTTGCTATACACCAATATATCATCTAGAAAAACAATGACAGATTTATCTAGATAAGGGCGAAAGATATCGTTCATCAATCCCATGAATGTAGCTGGTGCATTAGTGAGACCAAAAGGCATCACCAGATACTCAAAGTGTCCATACCTAGTACGAAAAGCTGTCTTGTGAACATCTTCATCTGCAATTCGAATTTGATTGTAGCCGCTTCTCAAATCTAGCTTGGTGAAGTACTTCGCTCCTTGAAGTTGATCAAACAAATCATCCATACGAGGTAATGGATATTTGTTTTTCACCGTTTGCTGATTCAACCCGCGATAATCGATACATAGTCTCATGGATCCATCCTTCTTCTTCACAAAGAGTACTGGAGCTCCATAAGGTGAAACACTTGGTTGAATGAATCCCTTGCTCAACATCTCCTCCACTTGAGCTTTGCATTCTTCCAATTCGTTTGGAGCCAAACGATATGGAGCTTTGCAAGTTGGTGTACTTCCAGGTATCACCTCAATCTTGTGATCAACTCGCCTCTTTGGTGGTAATCCTGCAGGTAGATCATCTGGAAAAACATCTTTATACTCCATAAAAATGTCGTTCAAGGACTCCGGGATGTAAGGTTTGTCCGTGGACCCAATATCTCTTATAAGTCCAAGGAAACATACATCATCTCTAGAAATGGATGCTGTACCCATCACAAAGAGGGGTAAATTCCTATTCTGAGATCTAATTCTATCTCCATAGATCTTCCATCCACTACTTGTAATCACTTTTCTTCTCCAATCTACCTTCGGATTATATTGTTCCATCCATGGCATTCCAAGGATGACATCATACCGAGCTAAACGAATTACTCTCCATTCAATGCTCTCCTTGTATCTACCTATGGATAATTCTACACTCCGTGGTAGTGTTTCTATCACTTCAGTTTGCCCGTTTGGCAATTCAACTTCTTCACTCACGTCCTTCATCAACATCAAACCTAACTTCATAGCAACACTCCTTGATAGAAAATTCTCAGTTGCTCCAGGATCAATTAAAACTCTCACCTTGTGTCCTTCCATGAAACCATCAGTGACAATGAGTTGAGCTTGCTTCTTACTCCTTCCATGAGCTCCCAACCATTGCTTTCTTCCAACCTCGCCTTTTCTTCGCTTTGTAGAACCAGTAAGGCCGCGAGGCAAGATTACTGGTGATCTTCGTTTCCCGAAACTGCTTCCTCCACCTCTTCATACTCTATCCCCTCCATATTGTTGAACGGTCGTCGCTGCATGGGCCGTCCTCCTTGTTGTGTCGGCCGAACTCGACAAAACTTGGCTATGTGGCCCATTCGTCCACATGCATAGCATTGGCGATTGTCACGAACTCCAACTCCTCCTCGAACCATTCCATTATTTGCATAACCTTCTTGCAAATTTGGAACTCCTGGTCGCCTAATCTCACCTCCAAATCTTGGTGGTGGTCCTCTTGTTGGTGCAAAACCTTCTCTACGTCGAAGGTTTCCCAACTCCATCGGTGTTGGACCAGATGGATCTCTAAAATTGCTCACTGGCTCACCGTGTGTGACACCAAAAGCACCTGAAATTCGTTGAGCAATTGCGATTGCTTCATTCACAGTAGATGGATTGCTTACCATCACCTCCTTTCGAATTCGATCTTTCAAGCCTCGTTTGAACACGTCCAAGGCTTCAGCTCCACTCATATCCATGATAGATACTTGAAGATCACGAAATTCTTCAATGTACTCATGAATACCTCCTTTCTGCTTCAGATCCCACAACTTCATTCTTGCAGTTTGAAGAGAATCCACCGCTTGAAAATTTTGCAGAAGTCCTTCCTGCATTCCACTCCACGAAATGGTAGCACCTCGTTCTGAAAGCATTCTCTCCCATGTTGTGTACCATGTGAGAGCCTTATCCGTAAGATAAGATCTCATGAACATTCCTGCAATATAATCAGAAACATGAAAATGGGATAAATGAATATTCATCCTCATAATCCATCCCTCTAACACTCCCATTGCTCTACTCCCTTTGTAAGCTTCCAACTTACAGGATTTTCCCATTCGAAGCAAAAGATTTGCTTGATCTTCAATCTCTTGAAGACGTCTCCTATTTGCCTCTGCTGCATCAATAGGAGTTGGTTCTGGCTGAACTTGGGAAGCTTGAACTTGAGGTTCAACTTCCATCTCTCCAACTCTCTCTCTCTCTACTTTCTCACTCTCTAATGCAAAGATTTTATCTTCCATGGCTTGCTGCTTGGTATGCCCATCTACTATCGCTTTTCTCAACTCCTTCATCTCTGCCATGATTGCATTGAGAACCTCACCCATATCAATTGATGTTCCCATGCTTTTTCACACTCCCTCTAATACAAAGTGAGTATAATCACTATGTGACCTCTCAACAAAGGAGTCACAAAAGGTGCAGGTGACTCTATCACAGCTCTATAGTACTCCTCTCCATAATTCCTCACAAGAAAATCTCTCCATATCCTCTTCTGTCTATATACTGTTCTAATCTCTACATAAGTGCTGAATCGAACCGGGACAGGTGGTTCGCGATTCAAATCCATGAAACAATCAGTATAGAATGTATATAGTACAATCCCAAGTCTCTCCATAAGTAACTATTGGAAGAATCAGTGGCACTCTTGACTCCATCACTCTAGTCATAAAATCTGCACCCCAACAAGCCACAAGGTACATCCGAAAATGATGTTTCTCCATGCAACGAAGGTGAATATCGAATAGGTTAGGAATTGGCCAGTGCGGTACTGGATTCCTGTCAATCCCGTCCATATCTGCAAAAACACAATGTCCCCCTTCCACCTCTCTCTACATGCAGATGAATGACCTCTGCCAGCCTCTATACACTCTCAAGACTACACTCCATCATCACTCACTTGCTATTCCATGAGGGGTAATCCACACTCAAGGAAAGAGCAAGGTCGCTCTGATACCATTGTAACACTAGGGTTTAGAGAGAAGTTCACTCGAAGATAGAAACGTAAACTGTGAAGATGAGCGATACCAACAATGGTTCTCCTCTCCCTTATATAGCTCTCACCAACAAGTACAAGGTGATAAGATCTAATCCCCACCATCCATACCTCTCCTAGTGGATGGATGACGTGGCGGATAACCCTAACAAGCACACGGATCGCTGACGTGGCGCACCCAACTAACACACTAACTAACACACTCAATCCTTAGCTACAAGCACACGGATTGCTGACGTGGCACTGTCAACTAACACATCCACTATGTACCTACCAAGTGCGCGGATCGCTGACGTGGCAACTATGACTAGTGCACACTAAAGTATCTACATCAATATTCAGAGTAACCTCTACTTTAGTTCTAACTAACTAAAGATGGTTACAACAAGTTCCAAAGTCCGTGTAGTTTTCATCTTGCTTCGTTAGGCTTTCCGAGCTTTGTGCTTCTTTGCAAGCACAAAATCTTTACATTCACGATCTTTGCCAACGACAAGCGGAAGAAGTCATTGAACAAAACGCTTAGAGGCCATGTGGTAGGTCATCCATTGTGCCACAAATCAATGGCATCGGAAGATGTGACCTCTGACTTGGAAAGATGTTTTGTTAGAACCACATAGGTGAAGTGCGCAAGGCGATCGAATGGCTTCTTGTGCGAAGAGTGGAGCTTAAATGCAGATCGGAGTGACTGCACGTTGAATCTGTGAAGCTTGGGAAGTAGTCTTTACAATTTGGTGTGCGGATACCGTTGGCCATATAAGTATATCTTATTGATATTGAACTTATTGATTACAAATAATAAGCAGTAATGAAAAGCACAAATGTGAATAGCAAGTTTTTGATAAGACCAGCCACGTAAAGAATAGGCTTCTTTTTTTTTATTTGAATAACACGTAATGTAGCTTTACCAACAACAGCTAGACGAACTCTAATAGCGGTAAAAACTCTAGAATAAGAAACTGTAGGTTGAAATGAACTAAGGATGTTTTTATGACCAGTCACATGACTGCTAGCGCTTGTATCTAAAAGTTCATCTCGTGATTCTCCAATTGCTATATTTGCTTTTAAGTCTATTGATTCACAATCATCTCCACTATCGTCAAGTTTTTGAACAGCATAAGCTTGCACCAAAACGCGCCCCATGTTGAAAGTTCTAACCTGGAGCTGCAAAATCTGCTCGTCCAGCTTCTTGAGATCGTAATCTTGTTCCCAGTGATTAAGTCTGCAATAATAACTACATCGAGTATTTGATCGGTTGATTCGTTTAAATTACCATCTCTAGCTCAAAAATACTATGTGACAATCTATTAGAAAGATGGCCTAAAGAATCGCGGCTTGCGGGTGAACCGAGTGATTGCATCCGTAAAATCTTCCTCCTAATGACTGTCAATCCAAGTATTGTCAATTTGCAAGCGATGCACAAGATTGGTAAAGCCTGATGGCAGATCGATCAAAAGATCGTTGCTGAAAATTGATACGAACGGAGCTCAAAACAAGTAAAGATCCTTAAGTGTATAGTTAATAAGATCACTATCAAAGTGGCGATGCCTAGTAGCGGCGAGCTGTGATTTGAGCGTTTGTATGGTATGAAGATAGACATAGATGGTGATAGGAGCAGAAAGTTTGAGAGTAGCCAGTTTCTCAATCAACATAAGGCACCGCTAAACATTAATAGAATGATAGAGACTGCATAGATAATCTACATTTCAGAGGTATTATCCTCATATCAACAATAGAATAAAGTATATCAAGTGATACACTACTCTGCATCATTGCAATGGACTTTAATTGTTGACGTGAAACATCAGCATCGTCAACACCGCAAATAGGAGCCAAATCGAGAATAGTGCTTTCATAGACTACTTTGTCCCTGAGCATCATCTTCAAACGTATGGATCAATTCATGTAATTGAGTCGCACGGTGAGCTTCTCCTTGAGGCTCAGTGTGAACGCAAAATTATATTGAGTTCTTTCATGGCGGCTGGGAAGGACTCACTCTCTAGTGAAATACTAAGGAGCAATTGCTTGTCGAATAACAAGAGACTTTGTGATTATTAACATAAATCATTAGACGCAAAAGGATTGAAAAAAAATCTTAATATACAAACTTAATACTTAAAAAGAAAACAACTAAAAGCAGTTGCTCTCGGTTACATGTTGAGTGCAGTGATGCACTCCATCTAAAATGAAGCAATTGGATTAACACATTAAACTGAGTGCAAACTAATTGTTTTCAGTTACATGTTGAGTGTAGTGATGCACTCGAACTAAAATGAACCAATTGGATTAACACCATAAACTAAGTGCAAACTAGTTGTTGTCAGTTACATGTTGAGTGTATTGATCCACTCGAACTAAAATGAACCGACTGGTTTAACACTGTAAACTAAGCCCAAACAACTAGAGACATCCAGGGGTATCATCCTAAATCATATTGCTAATGTTCGTCTCGCTGAGACACTCACAGTTGTTATAAAATACTTGTGCAATTGGGTTGTAATGTATTCTTCCCTGGTTTCCTGGCTAGAATTTAAGGGAAATGTTAAATCGACCCATATCTTTACTAAATCGATCCATCACGTGAATTCTTCTTTTTTAACAAACTTACTGTTAAATTTAACTGGTATCTGCTCATCAAGAATGCTCTTTTTGAACTTGTGGTACGTGAAATCACTTTCGATATACTGGGACGTGTAGGTTTACGTTTTCAAGATTCAAGATGGGTCGATTTAGTAAAGAGATGGGTCGATTTAACATTTCCCGAATTCAAACAAATGAAGATCTACAACAACGTAAAGTAGTTGTTGTCGGTTACATGTTGACTGCAGTGATGCATTGGACCTAAAATGAACCGATTGGATTAACACCATAAAGTAAGCGCAAACAACAAGAGATATCCAGGTGTATCATCCTAAACCATATTGCTAATGTTCGCCGCGCTAAGACACTAACAGCGTGTTATAAAATACTTGTGCGATTGGGTTGTAATGTATTCTTCCCTGGTTTCTCGGGTAGACTTTAAACAAATGAAGATCTACAACCTAATGCTCAAAGTAGGGGCAAGCCTCCTTTCAGCTGCTACGATTTAACCTTTGACGAGGTTTCTTGCTCACAAAGACAGGAACATTATTCAAAATCAGATACATGATAACTCTCCCTCTCAAAATACCCCACGGAGCAATTCTCGATCCTTGTTCTACTGCTGCGTGAGGCTTCGAGGCTGCGGCAAGGGACGCCCGAGCTCGACAGGCAGGGATGAGAGAACGAGAGTTCAGAAGAATATAATAGAAAAGGTACCGAGTTCATTGAGGCTCGGACAAATGTCTCTGAGAATGTTGAGAACCATGAGAATCTGCGTTTGATCCGTCATTCCCCGCCGATGGTGGCACGAGCATTTTTTTCTCGCGTTTCGAACGCAAACGTTACTAATATATGTTAACATATGTGTGCGAAAAGTTGTGAGTGCATGTCTTTTCTGTTTACTCTGCTAAAACCAAACTCCACCATCAACAGCTGCAGACCGAACTAAACTTATAAACAACTCATATAACTTAACTCTCAAGCGATTGGGAGAAAAAATGTTTTCAAGAATTGACAGAGTTGAGAACTTAATCTTGTTACATAATATAAGTTTCAGATCTACTTCTAGTAAAATTCCTCTCTACTCCCGCTCTGGGCATAAGGCTCAGTTAGCGAATTTCAAACTAGATCCCATTTGTGGATACTGCAGCATTTTCATATGAGATTACACCTATGTGAAACGTCATGTTGACTGGTTCGGCCAACTGGTGTTGATTAACAAACACATCACAAAAAATTTGGCAACAAAAGCTGCCTCCACTCGGGCTCTTTATACAACCTTGTGGCACGTTCCAGAGTTCTCCACTCTTCTCAGTTCTCCACTCCAGGAACCGAGTTTAAATTTCCCTTTTGTTCAACCAGGTACTGGCATGAAAATTTCCATCCACATCGTCGAAGGGAACCACCGCGCACTCGTTCGACTGGGTGATACAGTGCTCTACGCAGATGATATTCACTCTCGGCATTCTCAAACAGTTAAACAGCTTCTAACGACATCTCAAAGAATTAAACAGTTCCTAACGACATCGAGGAAGTGCTCTTGCGTGTTTGGTAAGGAGATATCGTCCTCGGTCAAGGGCTACGAGTACTGCAACCATTTTGTGCGGAACCATTTGTTGAGAATATGTGGGAAAAGTTTCATTGAACATCTCAGAGAACTCCTTGCGATTATATCCTTCCTGGATAGCCTGAGGGATGTCAACCGTTTCCTACATGCTTCAGCTTAAAAGGAGTCAGATATAGAGAGGGATGGAGCGTATCACTAGATGTGACAACACATTGGCAAGTGGCAGGTATTTGGTACATTCCGATACGGAGCTTCACAAAGCCACATGACTTCGGTAAGTCGTTCAGTCAATTCGACAGTTAAGAGGTATTTCGTTGGTGGCAGAGTAGAGCTTGGTGAACTGGAAAACCACAACAGGGTTTAGTTATTCCCCGTCCGAAGACGTCCAGGGCGTCTTTACAGTGTACCAGTACATAAAAAAATCTATTTTCTTTGGGACCTTTCGCCTCGCTGGTTGCCAGACAAGGATTCAAGTCAATGTTGACTACATCGTTCTGGCACACTGACTGTCAGTACCGCTTGACAGCATCTCACTGAGAGTGAGCTAGATGCTCTGAACTTCAAGCTTTTAAGTGTCGCCATCCTTTGGTCTGAAAGCCCGAAACTTTGGTCTCACCTCCCCGCTGTGTGATATCAGGCGAGTGCATGACTAAGGACGTGGCTGAGCCAGTCCGTCCTGAGGGCTTGAAAATTTCCTCCCTCGGGAACTTAGTACAGCTAGCGGGTTTTCAAACAAGATTGTCTTCAACTTGCCCTCCTTTAAGAGAATTGTGCAGAAGGGAAGCGTCTGGTTTACCGATTTTCATAGATCCAAGACATAACCAAGTCCAACATGCATGCATGCGAAACCATCGAAGATAGTCGACAGATTAACTCCATTCGGTGCGAACTTCGTCTATGCCCCATGGAGCCCTTAACAAATATAATGTGCATGAAGAGATCAGCCTACCCTCATTCATTCTGCCTCATCTACCTCTTTCCGGAAATACGAGCTACTACTCCAGGAGTGATCGCTATTTACAGGACCCAGTTTGACTTTGAAATGTAGTACGGCACCTCCAACATCACAATCAATCGTCCTCGAGGCGGGCTTCCGATATGCTACTCGGAATTTGTTTCTGTTCTCAGGCCTGCACTCAAAACAGAGTGACAATATCAATTATCACTTCAGAAATACTCTGATTGTGCGTCTCTTTTAGCTTGCAGCAGACTATAACACGGAGTTCCAACTTAAATATATACAATATCAACGAAAATCAGTCAAGGAAGGAATCTAGAATGACCTTCATACAAGCCACTACATGTTGGCCGACATTCGACTTTCGCTGGTGCTGTACTGGAGAACTTGGCCCCTGAAGAGTACAGCAGTGCCACAATGGCATCAGGCAGAGCAAACTGAAGTCCCCCTGATGATCTGCAATATCGAAGAGTTCACAAGAGTGAGGGTCTCACAATCTCCTGCCACTGACTTCGGCTGCCTTTGCTTGAAACTAGACAAAGTTGTCAAATAAAACTCCCAATAACACCGAAGAAGATGTACACGGGTTTCCTCAGTCATTTCAAGCGTCAACCAACGAAGGTATAATGTTCAAGCATACGAGTTTAGCCTGACTGGAAGTTCATGTTTAGATTATGTACTTGTAAGTTCAATTGAGAGATGAAGTCACATCGCGGCCCATGGATGTCAAGACAGGAGTTGATTTCCAACTCCAAAACAGCAGATGTAATGTATTTACCAACTTCCGCGCGATCACAAGATCTGGTCTCTTGGTGACAAACATATCCTCCCTCTACATGTCCGATACAGACCACAAATATGCTTCTCGCTCCATGGCCTGCTTCTCGTTCTTAGCCTTAAACATATCCCTTTCATAACCAGTACTGCGGTCCACTCCATCCCAATGTCGACCTGGTTTTATGCCATAACGGTTCGCAGGAGGTGCTATGCCCCTCTTGAGCCAGCTGTGACTTGGTATGTCTTGGGGAACAATAAACCCTGACGCTTTCATCTCCTCGCTCGCACCGAAATCTGGCAAAACGGGTTCAGGCATCTTCTTCTTCACAAGGTGAGCCATGGGATCTCCCCAGCGCACTGCTTCTTTGAGACTCTTTTCCAGCTCTGCATCGTCTCGAGTGCGGGAAAAAGGCTTGTTCTTTTCTGCTTCTAGCTCCGCAAACTTGGCTTCCATTTCCTTCTTCTGCGCAAGACCCTTCCCCCATTCTAATGGCTGCTCTACAGGTTTGGCCTCCCCCTTCTGCTGTCTAAGAAGCTCTTCCAAACCTTCCAGCCTTCTGCCTCTTTTGTCACGGTACACTGTCTCGGCACCTCGCCCACTCTCAGATGGATCCAAATCCGCAAGAGCCTTTTTTTCCATGGCCTTCTTCCGCTGTATCTCTTCCACAACTTCCTTTTCGGTCTTGAGTCCTCCCACTGATCCATCAGCCATTCTGGGTTTTTTCGTATTTTTCCCTTCCATTGCCTCTCCAAATCTACTGACTTTTTTCCTCGGTGGCGACAAGTCGGGGGAGTCATTTCGAGTTGGATTCCTCCGTGGAGGTGACAAATCTGTGTCTTTTCTCCTCCTCGGGGGCGATATATCAGGTGAGCCATTTCTTCTTCTCGGGGGTGACAAATCTGTATCCTTCCTCGTCCTCCTCGGTGGTGATGTGTCAGGTGAGTCGTTTCTTCGCCTCGGAGGTGACAAATCTACATCCTTCCTCCTCCGCGGTGACATTTCAGGTGAGTCATTTCTTCTTCTCGGAGGTGACGAATCTGCATCTTTCCTCCTCCTCGGTGGTGATATGTCAGGAGAGCCATTTCTTCTTCTCGGAGGTGACAAATCTGCATCTTTCCTCCACCGCGGAGATGATGTGCCGGGAGAGCCATTTCTTCTTCTCGGAGGTGATAAATTTGCATCTTTTCTCCTCCTCGGTGGAGAAATGTCAGGTGAACCATTTCTCCGTCTTGGAGGTGACAGGTCTATGTTTTTTCTCCTCGGAGGTGACACGTCAACAGAACCATTCCTTTTCCTTGGAGGTGACATGTCTTCCTGCTTCCTCCTCCTCGGGGGAGACATGTCTGGAGAATCATTTCTACTCTTTCGAGGCGATAGGCCAAATGAATCGGTTCGGTTTCTCGGAGGAGATAGGTCTCTAGATTCAACTCTCCTATTCCTCTCCGAATCTCCGGAAATTTCATCCCTGCCTTCCTCCGCGTCATCTTTCACTGTCACCCATCCACTCCCGTCGTTTGCGACAGAAAGATAAGGCCGGTGAGACTTCAGAGCCTCCATCCGATGCATTACCTTCACATCGACGTCTTCGATGACCGTGGGCTTGTCTGCTTCGTCGTCGGGCGGGTCATCGTCGTCGAGCTTTCCCTCCTTTTTCCATACACCATCGTTGTCAACGATCACAACGCCGTTGCCCAGCTTACTCGACGCTCCTCCCTTCACCTTTCGTTTCTTCTTCGGCTTCACTTTTATTTCGTCGTCCCCTCTCGTGGTGGTAGTGGCGTTATACCTTTTCAAATAATCCTGCATCGAGGTTGCCATTCTTCCTGCCCTCCAGTAACCTCTACTCTACTGCGGCGGAAAGTCCAAACAAACCTAAGCAACCGTGATGGAAGGATGACGAACTTGTTCAGCTTCGATACCGCCACGAGTCAACTGTACAGATTGTTGTGCATGATTTCTCAACTGCTGCAAAATGCAGACTGTCTTTCAGTTTTCAAAGCACTGGGTTCCTCGATCATATTCTACCGAAGTTCGACAGAAGATCAATCGGGTAATCGGCTCCGCTTGCATCGCACGCACGACCATCTGGCTTCACGCCGCTCCGTGCCAGCTCCAATACGGCGCTAAAAGCTCAACACCTGAACCAACCGAACCAAAACAGAGCAATCTCTCTCCTGCCCTCAGACCACGATCTACAACACGACGTCGTTCTAGCTCGGAGACATCTCTAAACACTTGACATTCTTCCACGAGCGCAAGAATCGCACACTCGGCGTCGACGAATCAATCAATCGACGCTTCAATCGATGAAGCACTTCAATCCCGCAAGTCGAAAACTCATCGTCGTGCGATGATGAGTTTTCGTGAGCAAGAACCCTAAACCTTGAGGTCTTCCACGGGACAAATCGCAGCACTTCGATCCTCGACTGCTTGCCGCAGACGCTGTCTCACGAGCGCGCTGAGCCTTTCGAGCCCTCCCCTCCCCTCCGCGTTCGATCGCTGGTGCATTTTCATTTCAGCACCGTTATTCGTCTAATACGTTAAATTCACTCCTCCTTCATGTTGCGTTGGAAAGGGGGCGGCTTTTATTGATAGTGACGGATTTAATTGCTCTTCGGAGATATCATTCTTATTTCTGACTGAATGAGAGAAGGAAGGGTTTAATGTATACAAGCTGGAAATCTCCTCATGTGAGCTTTGGCACAGCGACATGATTTTCGCACTTATGGTTCGCTATTTCATCTTTCCTCGTCTCGCAAGTTCAACACGCCCATCAATACTTTGACAAGGTATTGTAAAGTGCATCGATAGCATCCTATATCAAAAATGAGGAATTCAGATAACCAACAACATCACAACTTTGCATTTGGGAGTATTAAGTTAATTCAACTCACATTTGACTATATCTATTCCCCCTCTTTCTATGTTTATGCTTATCTGAGTTAATTGTTTCTATCGCATCTCAGCTAAGTATGTTTGATCTACATCAAAATATACACTTACATTGACTTGAACTTTTGCTTCGTGTAAATGTAAATGTTTGCTGACATAAATATTTAATTTTGATTTCGAAGTGATATCATGATTTTTTATACACATTTCATATTATCATCAAATTTATCTCTAAGATATTTCTTGTCTTTTAGATTCATTTAGAATATAAGATACAAATCGTTTTAAATATTAGTGGTTCACTTAACTTAAATATTAACTTAAGTTAATATTTAAAACGTTTAACTTAAGTTAGTTTCACATGGTTAGATAAATGAAATTTTGTCTTCAGTAATATAAGAGACTTCACATACAATAAGCTCTTCGTGACAAAATTTCAGATATTTTAGTGCAGGATTCTGTGTACTTTAAATTCGAAGCTCTTTTGACGTAAACTATTTACAATTAATGTATAATTTGTCCCAAATGCTTGTCATTGTGAATATTGATCAAAAGCAAAGCTGGTACGTTGGTCTTGATCAATCAGAACCAAGAGGTACTAGTGACAATTTTCCATGAGAGTGTTAGCGGGTATTTCACACAAAGCAACGATTGACTGATTTAAGAGGAACTTTGAGAGTTGCTCTACGGTAGTTGTAGTGTTCAATGATAGTGGAGAGCTTGTTAGTTTATTGTAGGCTTGGCCACGGTTAACCGGTTCCGAAAAAAGTGGACCGGTTAACCGATAGTTTAACCGGTCTAACCTTGGCCACGGTCCGATTAACAGTTAACCGATGGTTTAACCGTGACAAATTTGATATAGAAGGCTTGATGTTGAAAAATTCTTAGGAGTACGAGCTCATCAGTGTCCGGCTGGCTGGGCAGAGAGTGAGATGGATAAAAATGGTAACTGGTAAGAGAGAGAGAGAGGAGTGCTTGTGAGGAGGGCAAGTTGGGAGCCAAAACTGCGACGGGGCGATTTGATCGTCGCTTTGATCGCGCGCATGAAAGCATAGGTCGCAAGTTTGATCGTCGTCGAACAGCGCGCACTTCGGCGAGCGCGGCGAGCGGCAGCTTCTCTTTCTGGCGCTGAATGTTTGTTGTCCTCGGTTTCTGGGATTTCTGGCGATTGGTCTTAGTGACGGCCGTTCTCGACGATCTGGAATTTAGTCGTTCGCGGAGAGTGTCATCCGCCGACGTGGGATCTTGAATTCACGGTGAGTCGAAATGCTTGTCAGCTTTCTTCGTCGTCTAGAGTCCTCCGTGTTAGCACGTCCCGAGACTAGGTTTATTGTTGACCATCTTCGTTCGAAGCTATCTGAAGCTGCTAGAAAGTTGGAAGTCAGTTTCTCGCTTAGTTGCTTATTGACGAGAGCCAGGACCTCCTCATTCATTTTCGTCTTGAGATTTCCGATTGACGGACCTCAGTGAAGCGTCAGTTTGAATGAAGCTCAAGCTCTTTTCGTTGTTCTTCGATCGATCTTCTTCAGCTGTCCGAATGGTGTTAGGACGGTACTGGGATTTCAGGCGAGTTTCTATTTCGCACTTTTCTCTTTGTGAGAAGAAGTAAGGGTTATATGAACTTTCATATCGTTTGTCAGCGCATCTACATCAGTGAAATATTTCCAAGCGGTCTGACCCAAACAACTTACTTACAACTGAATTTTCATTCCACTTGAAAACAATAATCATCAGAATTGCTCTCACACTGCTTCAGTATAGTCTGGGATTTTGTATGCACTTAGATCTCAGCTCTAGCCTCAAACCTCTTGCCAATTCTTCTGTGATTCATCAGCCGTCATAGAAGGTCAATTCCCTGAAGGAGTGTTACAGAACAGATGCAAATTCCAGTGCAAGGTGGGACGAAGCTGCAATTTCTTGAGGACACACACACTACAGAAACGATAGACTGCTTGGTCGATTGTACAATATGATGTCCCTTAAACGCATAGTTTCTAGTGAAGATTCTTCAGAGAATCAAAAACAGTCAAGACCTTTTCGGGGCAATGAGCGGAAACTGCGACTGGGCGCAAATCAGTCAAGACGTTTGAGCGAGTGTTTCGGGCGAGAGGCAGCGTGAGACGCTAAGAGTCCTTGTCGCATAGAGGCCCATTTGCGGCCCAAAGCAAAAACAGTCAAGACCTTTTCGGGGCAATGAGCCGAAACTGCGAGTAGGCGCAAATCTTGAGTTTACAATTCTCGGGGTTCACTCGGTGGGAGGGGAGGGAAGGGGAGGCGAACGGGAGGGGAGCTGTGGCGGATCCATCGTCGAGTAGAGAAGGGGACGCGAGAGCGCATTTGCGGATGTAGAGTCGAAGAAGGGCGGGCTCGTTTCTCTCCTATCGCTGCTCGTAGGACTCTCCTATCGTATTGACGAATTGTCCCTTGCTCAGCAGATATGGCTTCCGGAAGTGCACGCAAGGCTGGAGCCCGACTCACCAACCTGCTCTATGGCTCCATAAATTCTTCAACTCCTGCTACCGCAGCATCATGGACTCAAACCGGTCTCGCCGCCGGGTAAAAAAATTTATATTGCTCTTACGACTAGTAGTGGTGCAGCGGGCTCTTAGGGTGATGTTTTACTAGAGAACAGTACCGTTGCTTGGATCTTTCTTTTTTTATAAACAGAATTCGCTTCAATAATTTGGATCGAGTGTTGGTTGTTCACTGTCTGCGTAATCGGAGCTGGTTCAACACGTTGGAAGAATTATCCTTCTCGTTTCCAGGTCTTCAGTTGGTGTATGCGAAGTGTCGGATCTAGTCGTGGGTTGATGCTCCGATTCAGTCTTCTGCATAATCGTTTGTGGATGCTACGTATGCTATGCTGAATAAGAAGTCTGATAAGCATTGTTTATGTGGTGCAGGGAATTGGCACCTTTTGGTGCGCGTATGGCATCCAATCAGATTGGTTAGTAGAAAATGCCATTGAAACCTTTCCTGCACATCGTGTTTTTTCGGAATACTTCTAGTAGTATATTAATTCTACATTTCTCAAGTTTTTTCTTTGTTTCTGACACTAAAGGTCAGTCCGAAACCTAAATTATGAATTTTTGGAAGTTAAGATTTTTGTTCAGAGTTTCTGTCTGCATATAATGCTGGAAGTATGTTTGATGATGGCGATATCTGATGTATATTCCCAATCTGCAGTGAGAAATAGGATGAAATCTGTGAAGTCCATTCAGAAGATTACTAAGGCTATGAAGATGGTTGCTGCATCGAAGCTACGAGGAATTCAGGGAAAGACAGAAGATTCACGAGGACTCTGGCAACCATTCACTGCCCTTCTCGGTGACGCACCAGGTAAGATCTCTTGTTTCATGTAGATCGTCGACTTTGATTGAATTAGATCTGTCCGAAACTTTTCTTGTTGGTTCTTTCGTCTTCCACAATCTCTAGGTGACAATCAATCACACCGTGGTAGTTCTGATGAAAGCTTCTCACCAAGTTCGATTCTCCAGGTGTTGATGTGAAGAAGAAAGTCATCTTGACTCTTTCATCAGACAAGGGGTTGTGCGGTGGAATCAACTCCACTTCAGTGAAGTTCAGCAAGGCTCTTATGAGATTGACAGCTGCCAGTGGTTAGTACCGGTTTTCAACCATATCGTCAGTGTTTTTATGTGAGAAGTTTCTCATTTATTCTTTACATCCACACTAAATTTGTATGTCTTAAATCAGGTCCGGATAAGGAAGCCTCGTACATTGTCATTGGTGAGAAGGGAAAGGCACAATTGCAGCGTGACTCAAGGAAAAACATCAAGATGTTTATCACTGAGACGCAGAAGTTGCCTATCAATTTTTCCCTGGTTGGTTATCTCTCCTCTCACTTCTTTTTGCAGTTCCCTAAATACTCGTACGCTCACTATGTCCATTTAGATTGGGCAACATCTCTTGTTGATTCTTCAGGAATCGGATTTAATCTCTAGGATCCAACGCTTTGCAGTCAACGCAGTCGATTCTGTTAATCAAAGGTGGGCTCTGAATCATGTTTGTTCAGGCATCCACGCTCACAGATGAAATTTTGAGGACGGTTCAGTTCGACGCTATTCACTTGGTCTTCAACAAGTTCCAGACTGTGGTTTCTTACTTGCCAACTGTTGCAACTATCTTGTCTCCAGAGGTACGTTATCCTCTGACTACGCAATGAACTTTCTTGGCATGATGGAAACTAGGATTAAGTAGTTAGCCGTTCTGCTCCTTTTATGTATTTTATTTATGTAAAGCTCACCTCCTACCTTCTCCTAGTTGTATGAAATTTGAATGTTTTGTCCGCTGCAGACAATGGCCAACGGTGTAGAGACAGGAAAAATGAGTGACTTGAGCAATTATGAAATCGAAGGTTCCGAAACGCAAGCTGAAGTTTTGCAGAATTTGAGCGAGTTCCAGTTTGCCTCGGTAGGTGAAACGATATAGAAGGAATTGAATTTCTTTTGACTTCGTGTTGTGTAACCCGTTCAAGGCCTACCTCTTGTCTTACTGTCTAGTTTTCGTTGCCTGCCCTTCGGAGATGCTTCATGTACATTTTTACCTTCAGTGCTTCACGTTGCTTATTTGGGCTAGCTCGCGCTGACGACTTAAAAAGCTGCTTGATACATGCATCTCTTCATTATGTTTGTTTGCTTTTAATGACGTGTACATGCATTTTTCCTTTCTTTCTAAAACTAGCCATTTCCACTAATAATGCAACTTTCTATCACGTTTTGTATAGAAGGTTCTCTGGCTGTCTATGGTACCATGTCAGCTGACTATATCACGGATATCTCCTTCATTGTGTGATCTGTGTTGTGTTGAGAGTGGCAAAATCACAACCTCCATCATGGTGTGCAGGTAGTGACGTTTTAAGATACGCTCTTGCTGTGCAGGTTTTGTACAACGCAATGTTGGAAAACGCTTGCAGTGAGATGGGAGCCCGTATGTCTGCCATGGACAACTCAGCCAAGAATGCTAGTGACATGTTGGACCGCCTGACGCTCAGCTACAACAGGTTAGTTTCGGAATGTTTCTCCTCAAGTCGGTTTTGGTGTAACTTACTGAAGTTGCTTATCATCCGGAGTAAGTGTACCAACTGATCACCTTGTTCGGTCTGCAGATCACGACAAGCACAAATTACCACGGAACTTATCGAGATTATTTCTGGAGCGGCTGCTTTGGAAGCATCTTAAGCCAAAACAAATTTATGGCTTGCTTACGATTAGATGTTAACATTTTTCTGACTCGATTTGATGAGGCCATGAGTTTCGTGGCAAGAGAACCCGAGGAGGCTCATTTGTGGACTCACATACGTTCACCGTGCGACCTTGCAGCTCAAGGTGTTTGAGTTGGTCCAGAATAATTGATGGTCAACTTCGCCTCCACTCAAGACATTGTACTTGTGCACAACGTACGCATGGTTCTTTAGCACAAAAAGACATCCCGAAGTTCTATATCTGGATATTTCACCTTTAAGTGGTGTATGAGTTTTGAATTGCACATAGAGAGAAAACGGTGCTGTACGATCCATTTCTTAAAGGTCTGGGACCCTTGCTCTTGTCGCTTAATGATAAGGAAGTAAGCTCACTATTCAAGTTTTGGGGGAGCTTCAAGCCATAGGTCAATATCAAATTGAGTTAGGAGTCTTTTTTTTCTGTTCAAAATGGAATGGATCACTGAATAAAGACACCTTCCTCTTTGTCTCCATTCATCTTTCTTCTACTCTCCCGAAGACAGTCCGGTCTGTCAATTGCTCGAGGTGTATGTACGTTGACTGGCCGTCAAGAGATACTTACGTTTCAGTTTCAGCTGGTTTGGTGGGGCCTATATCCTGTTACTTCGTCATCCTGGGTATCACTGCCTTTCTATCCTTCGATTGCAGCCCAATCTTCACGTAACCAGTGTATCAGACGAACGTTACAAAGTGCTCGCCAGACAAAAACTCGTGTCCCTGTCCATGGGTTTGTTCACGCAAGGCTCGGAATGTTTTTTAAGGTCTGAGTCAATTTTTTCTTGACAAGGAAGCGACTAGTCAACCTACCCATCCGTTTCGTGTACAATCTCCAATGTCGGCAGGCCGGTCAAGGAAAGACCATGAATGTCGCGAATGTGGTCGCAGCTTTGAGTTCTGCGTCATTGAGTGCGTCAGGAGCAGAAGATAGTAGTAATTTGAGCAATGCGTGAGCGTGGTTATCGCGATAAACGACCTGGAAGGGCAGAACAGTACGTGCATCGCAGTTCGAACGCAGTGCATGTTGTATCGCGGTTCACTAACCGAGAGCAAGTGTGTAAGAATCCGTCTTTTGGTGCCCAGGATGGGAGGTTCGAGATCGGGCATCATCTTGGTTGACAACGAACAGAAACCAGTATGATACAGTTGCTGCAGACGAAACTACCAATTGTGCCAACATTAGGAACGGTCAGACATTGATATATGATAGTCCCCCGTGTGTCATTCTAATATGACGACTGAAACTAGCAGAAAGTCCTGACCCGTTCTAAAGTTGGTTGGCCAAAGCCCAGGGCAGCAATCACTCGTGTTCTGCAGCTAGCTTACTGTTGTCGTCTAATCATGCTAAGCAACCAAGTCTGCCATCCATCGTCCGATGGATGGCAGACTGAAGACGTCGATACACCTGCAGACTCAGTTACTTGGAAATACAGTTATCTAGTTCAGTGGGATCGTTAAGGCAATCATCAACACATCAACCAAATTTTGTCCATTCTGTTTGGATAATTGGGGATAGTTTGAGTTTATCCACCAGTGTATTAGAATTATATCAAAGTCCATTTGTGTGTTACATTTCTACCATTCTATTTCACCAACTTCGATGAAAAGGGTTGTGTATGCTAGTTTTCTACTCTTAGTATTTTTATTTTTCAGATCCCCATATCCGAGAAGGAGGCGAAGGACGCGTACCGAGCGAGCAGCGATTGGAGAAAAACGAGGAGAATGAAAGCAGAGAGATCGTCTCTTCGACTCTAAATCCGCAAATGCGCTCTCGCGTCCCCTTCTCCACTCGACGATGGATCCGCCACAGCTCCCCTCCCGTTCGCCTCCCCTCCCCTCCCCTCCCACCGAGTGAGCCCCCCGAACTGCGGACGAGAATAGTAAACTCAAGGCGCCCATCGGGAGGTCCGGGGGAGCAAGAGGACAACCCGGGCCGAGGCGGAGGCGGAGGCGCGGTCCCGAGCCTAGAGAAAGAGCTGCCCCTCTTTCTCACCCACCTCCAGTTTATCAGTCGCTGCGTCGGTTGCCTCTTCAGAGAAGGCATGGGATGGAGGACGGACCCTGACAGATTGCCTGTGGTGTGATTTGTCTGCAGTGGACGGAATTTCGGTTTCAGTTCGCTTTCCATCCTTCTATGAGTTTAATGAGCTTTTTTAATGACATAGTCGAAAGAAAATACTGTACCAGCGTCCGTTTGCAACCCACAGATTAACTTTTCTACTTGGAAAACTATACTCTATTTAATAAGTTCGTGTCTTTCATAGATTGAAGTTTACTTTGCATGCCCCTTTCCCATCTAAGCCAGAAACTAAATGCACAGCCTTTGCTATTATAGTCAACTCTTTTTAAATCATTGTCGACTGTGAAAATAAGAAACGAATCAGTTCGCATTTTCTGGTGGTTCTAAATCTCTTTCGTTCTGACATAATTCGCCGCGATGTCTTTCGATTCTATTCTTCTGCTTTAGTCTGTATTGTCAAGTTATGTGCAACACGCAACTCCGTCTGGATGCATCTTATGTGTGGTTCCTGATCGTTTTCGCTCTTAACGTCTAATTTAGTCATAATTGGCTCCCTTCTTTTTTATTTAGTCAAATTCCTTACATTAGTGAAAAAATCAAGTAATCTCCTCACCATCCAAAGAAGATCCAAAATCGGGTCAGGCTCTCTTCATGACTCTTGAATGCATGAAAATAACTACATGTTGGATGAAAAAAGGGTTATGAAATATTACATAGCTGCAAATTTCAGGTTGTTCGATCGAACTTGAAGATATTTTATGTTTATTAATTAGCAAAAGGCTCAGTCTTTTTCAGTGTTTGAAGTCATTAAGGTGCTCACAACAAACATAAATCCCTTCCATAAATTGAATTTCCTTCGTAATTCACTTTATGAGTGATAGGTACCAAAAACATCGTTCCATGTATAGATAGTTAATTTACATGAGATATCTTGCATTTTGTGGTAGATGTCATACATCTTATCATGGATGTAATGAATTCCATAAACTATGACCAATATCTCAATCTGAAGTGCAAGTTAAGACGTAAAGGTTATACATAACTTTTACCCATCTATCTATCGACAATGAACACTTGTTAATAAGTTTTCCAAACCATTATTTTCATTTAGAAACGATATTACATGGTCTATTATGAGGCCATTATGTTAATATGTTAAATTGCATGTAATTTTGATTCTCATTCTCAATCTAGCTTGATGCATAACAAGTATAATAAGAGGATCTAACTATTATTGGAAAAATTAGATTAATATTCAAAGAAAAGAAGAATACCAATTTGATAATTAGGTAAATACTTTATCATATTTAAAGACTTAATGGAGACTATAAAGTATGTATTGAGTTCCTAATATTATATTTGATATTTGAAATATAAAATTGATCTCATGTCAAAATTGAAAGAGATTTTAATTTAGTGCACAAACTAGCCAAAGTATGAAATCTAGTCTAATTTGATCAATGTCAAGCTTGTGACTAGTATAATGAAGGTGATGGATTCCATCATATACCTTTTTTTCACATGAATCACTTCACATGATATATATATATATATATATATATATATATCTAAAATAGCAATATAGAGACTACATGGAATATATTTTTTTATAATGTAATAGTAATCTCCTTCATCATTTAAGACTGGATACAGTACATAAAAATGCAGTTGATAATCACTTTCGATAACAATGCAAGTAAATTTTTTACAGTGTTGATTCTACAATTACATGTACATCTGTTTTAATTCACAAAAATAGATTAGAATATGCAGTTTGACACAAAAGAACTATATATCAACAATAATTTATTGTCAAATTGTCAGTTTTGGTTAATAAAATAACATCTTATTTTTTGATTGCATTTTTGCAAAACAAAATAATTTTGGCAAAAATCTTATACTAAATTGACATAAATTTTAACATTGTTTTCATAAATTATAAGATATATTTCAATACCTTAGTTTCTAATAACAAACTTATTATCATATACAAAGCTGTGTGCATTATAATTAAAGCATCACAGCTGGAATAAGATTCAATGTTTCTAAATAGAGCAAAATTTGAATCTATCATCACAAAAAGTGAAGTATATTTATGACTTAATATTATTTGTAAAAATTCAAATAAATTTTCATATTAATAATTAGAAATAAATATATTTAAACAGTATACTTGTTTAATTATTGCAGTGTAATATTTAAAAATTATTTTTAAAATAAAAATTAAATTAAATTATAGTTAATAAAAATATTTATGATTATCAATCTATTTTCACAAAATGTAAGTATGAAGGTTTATAAAATAAAAAAAAATTAGTCAAATATTTTTACAACCCTAACAATTGACATCTGATATGATTGTATATTGATTACATTAACTTCAATGTTATTCTAATCTTGATATATAAACAGCATTCTATATAGAAAAATTAAAATATAAATTTTACTAGATTTAAGATAAAAATTGTTTAAGACTAACAACACATGAGCCAATATGATACAATCTGTAAGAAAATAAAGTAAAATTAGATGATTGAAGATTAAATATATCGTTTATCATTACAATATATCAATATAACTATGATTAGCTTATAAATTTTTCCTTAATACTTTCATCTTCAAGAAACATATTAAATATTTGACTATTTTCTTTATACTTTTTGTGAAATATCACATTGTTAACAGGCTAAACTCTCACAATAGAAGGTTGAAAAATTAGTAAACAAATTATTTTTTTCATTATATGAGAAATTTTTAAATGTATAAATCATTCAAAAAAATTTGATAAGTAGAGCAATATTTTTAAAATTCTGCAAGTTTTTTCAAATAGTATTATTTTATATTTATTATAATTTTCATCAATTCCTATATATACATACATACATACACATAACATAATTATGAAAAGAAACAAGTATGCATGCTCTGATAATGAAATGA
Source organism: Marchantia polymorpha subsp. ruderalis (assembly GCA_037833965.1). Lineage (NCBI taxonomy): Eukaryota > Viridiplantae > Streptophyta > Marchantiopsida > Marchantiales > Marchantiaceae > Marchantia > Marchantia polymorpha. The sequence continues at coordinate 7,038,005 of AP031357.1, forward strand.
AATTAAGTAGTGTAACAAAAATTTTACTGTGAAGATGATTTGCATAAAGCTGTGATTTTTTTAATTTTTTTATCAAACTTTACATCGTAAATTTCATCAATAAAAAAGCATACCTGATTTTTCTCATAATTTTTTTTAACCAATTGCAAATCTCACCAGAACAAATAAACATCAATTAATTTTTCATTATTTCTGCATTTGACATACTTGTTTTAGTTCTTATATTTTTTCATAGCATATATATATTTTATAATTATTAAAAATATATTAATTAATATGGAAAATACAAGATTCTCATCATTTAAATATTATTTAAAATATATTAAGAATATCAAAACATTTTCTTTCATCATCATGCAAGAAAACATAACAGATATGTTTTTAAAAAAAACCTTTACGTTAATAATATTTTTAGCTATTTTTTTTTATTAGCCTTTTATGCATATAATTTATAAATATGAAGATTAAATCAATTTCAAGTAAACTAATCATATAATTTATTATTCAAAGAGTGATGCTATGAAGATGACTTTTAACTTTAGATAATATCTTATTGCATAAGTTTCATTATGTCAAAACTAAAAATTCAACATGTGATAAAATTTTAGCAATTTTTTTTTGGAATCTTTAAATCATTTATTCTTATTAGATGCAATATTTTGACATTGCACTTAAAAATAAAATTGAATTAAAATGAAAGGAAAAGCCAAATTTATCAACATGATTGAATAGCTATCAAATTAACATGTTTTCTTATAAATATCATAATGTGAATTTAAAATTAAGAAAAAAATTGATTATTTTTTCAAGAACTCAAAATAATTCAAAAATTTATATGTTCAAATCCATCATGAACTATGTACATTTCTTTGCATGAAAAAATACATGATTAATAATTATGTTTTTATATACCTACACAAATATAATATCTTACATTTTTTTATAAATTAATTCTACATTATAAATTTCATTAATAGATAATATTTTTAAATAGAAATAGAATAAAATTTATCATTTAATTTAATTTTTAAATCAATGATTAAAATTTCCAAAATAAATTAATAAATAGATATCAATACAAATCAACTTCTTATCAAAAGAATATAATCATAAAATTGAAACTTTTGTTAACTTATTAGAAAATTTTGAATAATTTCAGTTTTCATGAATTTCAAAAAATTAAATAAAGTATCATGTCATCCTTTCAGTTGGAAGTTTTTAATTTAAAAAATATTATTTAAATTCCTCAAATTCTCATCATAACGTAATTTAATTTGATTTAAATTTAGTATCAATGTAAGAAAATTGCTCATATGTCATAACATTTTTTATTACATCATTTTGAAATTATTTGTGTCTTATTTTAATTTTTAACATAAGATTTTGTAATTCATTTCTATATTAATTTTTATGATTAAAAAATATTTTGATATTAATTGCTTTATAAAAGTATTTAAAATCCAAACTTAATGCTATTTCACATATTTTTATTATAATTTTTTTATGAATAATTTTAAAATTAATTCCAAGCCATTTTGTATTACAATTTACAGTTATATGCATTGCATCAATTATTATACATTAAAAAAATTCTTAGATACTAGTTTTATACAAAATAACATTATGTAAATTCTTAGATGACAATGAAATTATTTATCAAGTAAATTAATGTTGAAATTTGTTCAATATGCATGTAATGAACTTGATTCATCTATATTTGTGGAAACTATTAAATATTTGGATTAATCCATTGGAAAACAATAGTTGATAATTTCTTTTATATGGTAATGATATGTCAACTTATAGTATATCTAGAGCTTTTGAAATAATTATCAACTCCTCAATAAATTATGAAACATAAGCTTTTAAATACAACATTAGATTTTGTAATTTGATAAATATAAATTTGTAATAATAATATTTTTTATATATATATGACATATGGGTTTTTCATAATATAAAAAAAATTATTCAAGAATAAGAAGTTTTTTAATTATAGCTTGATATTTTAATATTGTGAATGAACTCAATTTCAAATTGTTCATTACCAAATTTGTAACAAATTTTTAATTGAATAAAAAAACATAAATAAACACAATGTGATATGTTTTAGATATAATAAATTGATACGTTTTCGGATCACTATCAGTTAAACCACTTGTTTGTTTGTTTTTTTACATAAAATCACTTATATCATTATGTAAAACAAATATAGTTAAATTAAGGCCATAAAAATATAGATTGAGTATATAAATATACCTACATAAATAAATTTTAATTCTATTTTACTTTTATTGAAATGCAAAACTTACAATGTGACATTAAATTTCCAAATTGTTTTAAAGTATAACTATGATCAAACATAATTAGATTTACATTCATGTTGATTGAATCAGTTAATTTATCAAAATCTCAAATATATTTTGATGCATGATGTCAAACGCTTAAGTCTATCATATTTTATCTTATTCATCTTTACAGATAAAATTCATTGCAAAAATTGAGATCAACAAATTATTATTTTTGCCGATATATGTCCATGTTTTAAAAATCAAATTTTGTAATGTATTAAGTTCGTGATTTTTGTATTGCAAATTTTTATTTCGAGTACCAAATTTTAAGTCCATGCTTGAATGTTTATTTGATCAATAGCATACTGAATTCATACAAGGATTTTTAAGAATGTGTTATTCATATTTTTTATTTTATTTTGATAATCTGTAGATCATCTCATGAATCTAAAATATTTCATTCTTTTAAGTTATAAACAATTTATCATTGAAGAAGATAGCATCTTCTTCCTAGCTTGAATCAGTTTTTTTGTCATATTATTTGTTTGTAAAATATGAAACTACTAATTGTTTGATGATGAAATTTTTTTATTATTATGTGGTGAGACACGTTAAAATTTGCCAATCTGTTTATGTTTTTCAACTTTTGCAACTGAAAAAACTTGCTCTTTTCAAGAAGTTTTTTTTTGGTGTGGACTCATAAATATTCTTATAATTTGTTTTATCCTTAATACTACTTTACAGAGACTTGTTTTTTCCATAAGATCTTTTCCTTGTGAAAGTATAAAATCAAAGCTCTCTTTCATTTTTAAAAAAATTTGATTACATACAGAAATATTTTGAAATTTTAATGTGATTATTTTGTTCATATTTATTATATTGATCATATTATCCACAACTAATCTAATTTTATATGCTCATCATCATCTGCTCTTCTAATGGTCAGCTGATCAAATTCTCCACTGCTTTTCCTCGTTCAGGAATAAGAGTAACTAGTTTACACTCGCTCTATATGGAAAACTCAGAATAACGATGTAAGATCAGACAATGGGTTGTCAACAATATGTTTTTTCAGAAACATGATGTAAATGTCTGATTTCATAATTAATCGGTCTTTGAAGAGTAAATACGAAGTTCGTGAAATTATACACAGCTTCACTGCCGAATCTGAAGTCGAAGATGTCAGGCAGGCTCACAAACACCTCGTACTCTCTCCGTCGTCATAAAAATCTTCATCTTGTTCACGTTCAAGCTTGCATAGTCCAGGTTCTTGGAGCTGCCAAACAACTGGCGCATCATTGATCTTGACCAGAAAGTTTTTATGCCTCAGATCATACAATGAGGGATTTACATCACGAGAGGTCACAAGTCCCAGTTTCTTGCTCAGATGAAGAGTTTTCATGGGTCCCATCTCCTTGAGTAAGGATAAAATGCGCAGTTGCAACGCAGTGAGATGCTCATCCGACTTCCGTTTCTTGTGAAAGGCATTCGACCCTACAATGTATATCAGCGGAAATGATTAATAGGAGACAAATGTAGCATCTGTTGCCTTCTTAGTTTCAGCACTCAAATTGATGGGAGACTCCGCCCACAATTTGACATCTTCGAATAGATTAGAAACAATCCTTCCAACGAAGCCAAAAGAAAATACTCAATTTGGATTTAGATCAAAACATAGCAAAGCTGATGAACACTCCAGCGAGCTTACTACAACAATTCATTTACAAGCCGACTTCGACACAAGTTAGATGGTGCAGAACAGTCTGATTGTACTCCGTTCTTGAATGGCATAAGAGACACCTTCAATCGCTCAGGGAAAGTGATCACCTTGGAGTTCCTTTTCAATTTGCCGTCGAGTCCGTCGATGAGCTTGACCATTTTCCAGAGCAGATTCGTGGTTCTGGATTTGTCTGGAACTTCCCTCAACGACTGGACAAGGCGGATTGGGAATTATATGCTCTTTGGATGTGAAGGCAGGCATGGGCGTTTTCGCAGGACGATGATCTGTGCAATCCCGAATTTCCGTCTCGATTTTCGCAGGACGCGATTTCTCCTTAATTGCGAACGCTGATCTGAGAACATTCTCAGGCAAAGGAGTTAACGGAGACGTCCGTTCCACAGCCTCAGCAACTTCTTTCCCGGACCCTTCTTCAGGAACAGGAACATGATCTTCATATATGAAAGCAGTTCGGTAACCAAAAAACTCAGGAGTATAAACTTGAGAAGCATCCGGGGTAGCTGCTTTTGGAAAAGACATGGGGATTGCGCCTGCAGTTGGAGTTAGACCCGAAGTAACTGAAGGGGGAGCGGACATTGGTGCTGGAAATGGAGCACGACTAGGTGGTCTACACTGGAGTGGAGTACTGCCTCGAGAGAATAAGACAGGAGAACGAGGCTGAGGACTTAAAGAAACTTCATGACTGCGGAAGAGTGGGCTCATAGGAAATGAAGGTGACAGAGACCAGATGGGAGGAAAGTCACTCACCCTCACAACCACATTCTTTTCTGACAGAAGTGACATCAAGGGGCTTATGGCAGAAGACTTCTCAAAACCCAATAACCTTGCCAAGGCCAACGTGGTGCTAGCCCCACAAACTCGCAACTCCTCGCACACTGCCTGAGTTTGCTCTTGCAAAGTATCCGAGTCCTCATCCTCCACCCAGCAACCAGTCTGCATCTCACGAACCTTCGCTCCTACTGCACCCTGCTCTTGTCCGGCAAAATCCATCGCAGTGACAATTGACTCAGACACAATCCTCTACCCAATTAACACCGCAAATTCCCGTCGACCTCGTCCATTTCTCCACGCCACGCGAGCTCTACAATCCGCTGCTCCATCCTCTCGTCGTGCTCGAGCTGCCTCCTCCTCCTCCTCCTCCGCCATCCTTCGTTCCTTTCTACGGGGAGACTTTGAGCCGAGTATTTATAAAGAGCCTTGGGCTCTCCCCTCCCCGCGCTGGCCCCCGCGCCAACGTGCATGCAGCCGCGGCCTTGGCAACCGAAGCATTTAAAAGAAACTGTTCGAGTCGTTTATCTGCGCCGCCTTCACAACTCGACTGGACAACTGTCTTACCGGCAGAACCGGTGCCTGTGCTTCCGGGACGGGAAACTCTCGGAGCGTCGCAAGCCTTAGCCTGTCTTGCAGCAGCTTGTCGACTGTTGCTTCGGAACCGGCAACGCTGGCTGCGCCACTTGTACGATGTTTCATGATGAAGGGAGCGGCGGGCCTGCGAGCGTAGGCTTGGTCACGGTCCGGTTGACGGTTAACCGATAAGGCATTTTGCCTTAAAGGTTAACCGAGGTTTTAACCGGTTAACCATAGGTCGAGTACTCAAATGAGTCCTCACTCGATGGTTAAAAATCTCTCCCTACGTGACCGTTGGGAAGGTTTATATAATAATTAATCTAATCTCTATATTATAAATTAATTATATTTAAATTCAGAATATTTTAAAATCTATGTATTTTTTTATAATTTTAAATTTTATTTTTTCCAAAATAAAGATTTTGAAAATCAAATTGAAAATAATAATAAATTTGATAAACATGAGTTAAAATTTTCAGTAACCATTTTTTGTATTATTGAAATATATGAAAGATCCGAAAGAATTAAAAGTGATAAAAGATTCAAACAATTATTGTAAATGTGTATATTACATAGATGTAAAATCTGAACCGTTCAATACTAGTTTAATTATGTATCCAACGTATATAATAAATATTAGAAAGATCTAACGATCCGATTTGATTTTTTTACTTTACAAAGTTTATAAAACCTGAACTAGTGTAAAAATTTGAAATAAAAACAACTAAGTATTAAAGATATGTAAGCAAAGTTATACGAAATGCACATGAAATAAAATTAAGTATTGATTTAAATATTTTCTATATTATAAATCACATCTGAAACCAATGAAGACATATAATCTATATTGTAAATTTTTTTTTTTATTTTTAAAAATAGGTAGATTATTTAAATCTCCTTTCTTATATTTTGATTCAATTTCCATAAAATCTTCATATTTTGACACCATCTAAATTACGAAAAATATATGTGTTGATTATTGAGAAAAAAATGTTCCAATTTGGAAATATATTAACAAATAATAATGAAAAATGATTTTTTTATTAAAAAAACCTATAAATTGTTCTTTAATGAATAGAGAAAACAATCCCAAGAATTGACATACATTAAATGTAAAATTAAAAAAATATTCAAGTACTAAGTGGCAAAAAATGAAACCTTGAAATATTTAATTCATATTTAAGACAGAAAAATGACTTACTTTTTGGAAAAATATATCAAAATCAAAATTGGACGATTTGAGAAGTCTATAAATTATAATAAAACATAAAGAGTTGAAAAAAATTTAGAAACCACAAATTCAAGATGAATAGATAATATTTTCAACCTAATTAAATTTTGTTGCACTCAAAGATAAAAATTGTATATATAAACTATGTCAAAAGTGATTTTTAGCATATAGATAGACCTCAAAAGAGAAAAGAAAAATATTCAACTACTAATTGGCAAAAAATGAAACCTTGAAATATTTAATTCATATTTAAAACAGAAAAATGACTTCTTTTGTGGAAAAATATATCAAAATCAAAATTGGACGATTTGAGAAGTCTATAAATTATAATAAAACATAAAGAGTTGGAAACAATTTAGAAACCACACATTCAAGATGAATAGATAATATTTTCAAACTAATTAAATTTTGATGTACTCAAAGATAAAAATTGTATATATGAACTATGTCAAAAGTGATTTTTAGCATATAGATTGACTTAAGAAGTGGGAAGAAAAATATTCAAATACTATTTGACGTAAAGTGATACCTTGAGGTATATAGGCTTGGCCACTGTCCGGTTAACGGTTAACTGGTCCGGAAAATTTGTGGACCGGTTAACCGGTCCAGGATTTATACGTATAGGTTAACGGTTAACTGATATTTTAACCGGTCCCGATAGTTAACCGATTAACCATCGGTCCGGACCCCTACGTGACCGATGGGGAGGGGCCCTAAAAACCAAAAATTCTCGATGGCGGAGGGAAAGAGGTGGGCCGCGACTCGAGCTGAGTTGTACTAATTCGTGAAAAAATTTTCTCGCGAATTTTTTCACACTGGATCACGAATTGGGTACCTCGTTAATGACAAACCGATGGTTAACCGATTAACCATCGGTCCGGACCCCTACGTGACCGATGGGAAGGGGCCCTAAAAACCAAAAATTCTCGATGGCGGAGGGAAAGAGGTGGGCCGCGACTCAAATGAGCCCACGGCTGGACCTTCAGAGTTCAGCGACTCGAGCTGAGTTGTACCAATTCGTGAAAAAATTATATACCTGTAGGCCAAGCCTACAGGTATATAATTTGTATTTAAAATAGAATAATGAAATTTTCTAGAGAAAAATATATTAAAATTAAAATTGGACGATTTGAGCATAGATAATATTTTCAACCTAAATAAACCTTGATGCACTCAAAGATAAAAATTGTGTATATGAACTATGTTTCAAACACACGTTTCGAGAATAACTACTCGACTGAATAAAAGAAATAAAAGCTAAACTAAATAACTAAACTAAATAAAAGCCGAACATAAGCTCCGATAATAGTTTACTCTCGGAATAAACGGTTCCAGCTTTTCAATTTCATCATCATCTCAATGTTTTCATCAGATAATTTAGATCTATAAGGACGAACAAATCCACCACTCTCCGAAAATGCCGATTCAGACGCCACAGAAGAACCTTGAATCATCAACGTGTCTCTGACCATCAGGGATAACGTCGGAAAACGATTGCTATGCTGTTTCCACCATAGCAATACGTCGGACACACGACGATCCGCTTTCGCCGTGAGCATGAAGAAGTCATCGACCTCGTCAGTGTGTGCACCGTTTTCAATGGCACTGTCTCCTTCTCCAGCAAATAGATCAAATACACCAAAAGTTGGAGATGGCTGCACCTCCGAACACAAGCCGTAATCCATCGTCAAAATGAATCGAAGTTGATCTTTGAGTTCCATCGTTTCAGAGGAAGCATTACTGGATCTAGGATCAAGAAGCAAAGCCATTTTGGAGGCTTGACAATTTAGATTTGCACTATATTTAAGCAACTTGAGCTCCATGGCAGTAGCAGCTTGTTTACCACGTAGAATTCAGCATCAAAGGTACTGCTGAATACTTTAATTATTTTAGGCCTAACAGAATTAACAACAACAAACTGCGCTTCCGTACCTGAAGCCGTGTCTTCACAACCCACAGTGGATTTGTTATCAAACTTGTGGCACAACCTGCACCAGCTGCTGCCAATACATTTCCTACCAGGTGGCAGTTTCTCATGACCAGAGCCTGAGCACATGAACGTGGAGAAACATTGATCGGATACTTTACGTTTTGAAGCATGACAGTAGCTGTGGTGATGGCTATATGCAGAACGTGAAGAATTGTGATGATCTCCGAAATACACGCCACCAACCCGGAAAAAGTATTGTTGTAACTTATTCGTTAATTCAAAACTTACCATCACCTTGGCGCAGAAGTCTCTTCAGCTGCTCATAAACAGTAAAGTATACCTACAGGAATAACTGACAAAAATTAGTACTTATGCTAAACAAAATAAAGTTAGAAAATGTAATTATCTCACGAAACACATGTAGTTGAAACTCTAAAGCGAATGTACAACATGCTGACATTAACCTATGACAATACTACAAGTTTGAAACGAAGCACAGGAACTGCAATAGCTAAATATAGACACAGTCTTCAATCACATGGATGCATTCAACAATGTGGATAACACTTCTCACCTATGGCTGCCAATGCCTGAACCTCAGTCAAAGCTTGTTTCTTGCACATTACAGATGAGATTCGCATCAACTCTGACATCTATGATGTGGACGGACGTACGGACAAACACAGCTCTCAAGAGGGGTACTCCTAGTGACATGATATGCCAATCCGAAAAAATGACGATGGATGTTCTTCATTGAAAGTGTTAATCCTATACATGGTTTAATAAAGATGTAAATCTAACCTTTCACTGTCCTGCCTTAGTTGACGATGTGAACGTTTGACAGCATAGAAACAGCCATCAATGCGATTCACTGTTTGTACACTCGACTGAAGCAGCCCCATCCAATTTCCTGCAACGAACAGTTTTCAGCTGAGTAAATTCGGTGATGCAGAGTATATTGCCCGGTGCTCAACAGAGACTTCATCAGGTTGTACAATCCGGCGGACAATTTACATATCTTTCTCTACGATTTGTAGCTAGCTACAATAACAAACAGCAGATGTATAATGTTATATTCCTTCCATATCCATAAAATCACGGTTTCGACCAGAGTCGTTGGCATTGCTCGCTGCTTGAATAGAGCTGTCTGTAGCCGTGCAATGTTATTGAGTTGAGTTGAACTCACTTGACTTTACTCGCTTCGCTTTCTTATCACTGACGTCTCCCCCTCAACCTTCTCTGGTGCACCTTCCACCTGCGACCATAGGACACTGATGAGATGGATGGAATGGAATGTCGAGTACACTTTCCTTTCAACAAGAGCAGCACCGAAAACCGTGTGAGCACTTGAATGAGGTGCTCTACTAACTTCCGCTACAGCTTCTTATGCAAATGCGGTGCTCTCAATTTATGAACCGTCTCACGCAAACATCTGAAAACATGGCACGACGATGAAGCACAATCTTTCCTCCCCGATCACGAATTCATTACTCGGAACGAAGGTGCAGCGGGCGTGAGCATAATCTAAACGATGCTCTCAAGGGCAGCATTGCTCGCTGCTTCGATCCATTATATACTAGATCTCAAAGACTAAACGGTCGAATTCAACGGGTCTGAAAGACTGAACGGGTAGAACGTTCAAGATTCAAGACTCAAACGGGAACTCTGAGACATGATGATCTTTTAACGATCGAATTTCTCGAATGGATGATGAAATGAACTCGTGTGCAGTTGCTTCAAATTCATCATCTTGCCAGTTATTTGTTCAAGTTTGTTAATGGAGTGCAGCAAAATAATCTGTGGCTCCTACATATGGCAGACAGACACAAGCGGCTTGTGTCTGTCTGCCTAGGCCTGCCCGCTCTTGGCCGCATCGCGCACTCTGTCGCCGGATGCATGTTTCGTCGTCGTATGTTTGATGGGTGTTGGGTGAATCTTTGGACATAAATTGCGATGGATTGAGCTCGGATCGGCCCTGTTTCTGATCTGTTGAATGGATCGGGGGTCGCATCGCGTCGATGCTCAAGTTTCTTGGTAAATCGGAGCATAATTGAGCATCGGGCGGTGGGAGAAAGGATGGAGCGCGCGCGGATTCTGCATTTGTGACGAGACCGAGGGGCGGAGGCAGGCTGCTTTCTGAGTGAGTACACCGTCGCTGCGTGAGTGAGGGAGTGAGAGAGCGAGGGAGGATCGGGCGAGGAGTGCCGGGAGAGGAAAGTGAAGATGAGAAGCAATTGGCTGCTTTTTAAAGACTCTCGGCAGAGGCGAGAGTCTTGATGAATTGTCGTACGAGAAGGAAGGCTTTGAGGTAGGTAGAGCTGAGGAGCGTGTGGATTGAGTTTGGTCTGGCGATTGTAGCTCATTGCGATCGATCGTCGGTCGTGGGTCCTGTCGTGCCGAGCGGATTGTGATTCTGGTCTCGTTGGTGGTTTGATTGCCAGGGTGTTTAGAGTGGAGGTGAAAACGCTCTCGAATTGGAGAGACTTCGACTTTGCGCCAGGGTGCAGGGAAGCTGGAGAAACACATCCGAGCTCGAGATTTATGCTAGGGATTATCCACTTATCGAATAAGGTGATAAAAAATTTACTCTGGCAGCAAAATTAGACCAGCGAGGCTCGCGGGTCTAATTCTGGGAGAAATCTGGTACCGGTTAACCGGTCCCGACGGTTAACCGGTTAACCGTCGGTCCGGACCGTGGCCAAGCCTATTCGAGCGAATGTTCCTCCGCTTGCTCGCCACTTGAACCGAGCGTTTCGCTTCCTTTGCAGTACAGTAGTTGAGGGGCGTGCGGTTCAGGGCCTTCCTTTTGCTTATCCTCTTTAATTATGCATATGGAACTTTTAATCTCCCTGGAATGATTAGCTTCTACTGATGATCACATATGCTCCTAATGATTTCAATCTTGTAATGCTCGGTGACGGAGAGTTATTTACAGGCTTTCATGCTGTGTATATTAACTGTTTCATATACATGGTGAAATTTGGATTGAAATCTGTAAACACATGTGATGTATTGGTATCTATTTGCGTTCGGAGCCCGAGGAAAACAGTAAATCTAATCCAGAAAAACGCTTTAATTTTCATAATTGGTCACGTGGATATGATACAGATTGAAATTTCTAGTCTTTCTCGAGTATTCTTGGAGGATTTTGCTCAATACAAGCCTTGGATTCCACTTCTGAGTTTTGAAATACATCACAATACATTATAACGGGTGTGGTTAAGTCGTTCAAATTGAGCAAGTGCAGTTTGGTTTGAGTGAATGGATTTCTTTGCTTTACGGCCAGATATTACTTTGTGTTGTGTGTAGTGACAAGGTTACTAACTTCATTTGGATAGTAGAGGATTGCGACTTCTGTCTATGGAGGAGAAAGATGAAGTTTGTGACTGATATACTAATGAGAAAAGTGGTAGGAATACAGAGATAGTTGAATATTGCAATGATACAGTTTGATCGTTAAATAGTTGCAGAGATGACGATAGAAATAGTGTCACAATATCGATGTTAATTTTAATTGCAAAGGTGGCAGTGCATGTCCATATTTCAATGTAACAAATGACAGTTTACAAATCAGAATATGAATTTCTCCTTTTGAATTATCTCGAGACAGCTGTAGCTGATCTGAAGATGGACAGTAGTGGTAGTACCAGGTTTATGAAGGGGACAACATGCTAATGCAAAACAATGGAAGACACATCAAACAATATAAGGTGAAATAATAACACTAAGACTAGATCTGAACAGTACCATAATGAGATTAATGTCCACGAATGAGATAGTTATAACTGAAAAAGTAAAAAAAATTGTAGAATAAAAAAAAGGAGGAATGAGATAAATATGATTGAGAATAAATTTCAATAAATTATGATAGAAGCAAAATAAATAAATAACCCATACACAAATATTTTACACTTCAGATCTGTGATTTGCTTGAACTTTTGCTTCAATTGTAAAATGCAAAGAAATCAAGAATAAATATGTAACAGATAATATTGCAAAAGATTATAAGAAAATCATTTACATAAATTGAAAGCATTAAAAATTAAGTTATTTTACTTTCAGTCTAGCATTTTAGTACTTTTTTCAAACAAATTGAAGTCCAACAAAGTATGTTTACCTCCTATGTGAAATGTTATTTATACATATACTAAAAAATATTTTTGATTGAGTCCATTAACATAATGGATGTTTCATATTTGTAAGATCACGACCACAAGAATACAAAATCACAATGCTGAAAACTCTTTTTGTCTTTTAGAGAGCTTTAGTTAGCTTTTTTTTATTGAGATTCTTTAAATACAAAATACATAGTGTGACAACAAAATTTTTTAAAACACATTGAATCATCCCTAGATTTTATACTTGATATAATAATTATTATATAATATATATAATTTTCTTAATAATTATACAGAGTATAAATTATTCTTATGAAAAATTTCCAAATTTATTGATGTTAGCAAAATTGGACAACAAGAAATTCATAAGATCTTTTTGAGGCTAAAATATTCAAACATATAAATGCAATTGGAAATGTATAACATAATCAAGTACAACCTATCAATGGCAAAAATTTGAAATTGTAGTGCATTAAAATGAGTACAGTATATGTACAATTTCAATTACCAAAAAATTTAGATTGTACATGTACTGTACTCATTTTATCACATTTTTTCATTTATGTCCAGTATAGGAATTGAATGGTTTTTTAAACTGAAAATCTGCATGGTTAATACGTGCAAAATTTAACAATTTTGATTGTGCAATTTCATAAATTTTATTAAAAATGCATAAATCTATATATCTATATGTATATCAGGTTGAATGTAGTATAATTTAATCTGGATGGAAAAGATAATTACAAATGATTATATTTTGATGGATTTGCAATAATATTTATAGTATATATTATCAAAATTTTATTGGATCTGTGATGCAAATATCACACATATAAAATAAAGATGAGTTTGTATAAAGATTAACAAAATGCCTAAAATTCTAACAAAGCCAAGTTTTTTCTTACAATCATTTGTGAGTACATAAAACTGGCACAATTTTAAATATACTTTTTAGAAAACTCTATGTTAACAGTTCTTTGACAATATTTTATATAATTTTATCTTTATCATTATGTTAGATGTGAAAACACTTGAGTTGTGCAATAATAAATGCATTCATAAGAAAGTATATATGTCTAAACTTTGTTCTATTGTAGTGTGCATAATTCATTCAATCTAATCTTTTGTTCAAAAACTTGAAATTTGATCATTTTTATTACATTTCACATGAAATCAATGAGTTTCATAATTGTTATAATTTTACGTTAGTAGAAACATAAACCATGTTACCTTATATATAAAATATTTTGAAAATTGATACAAATTACAGCAAAAGTATAATTAGCATCATCTTGAAGTTCAAAATACTAAATTTCACTCTTTCAATTATGAAACATGATATTTATCAAATTTATACTTTGAGAGTAAAGTTTTACTCTTGAACTGTTCCAACTAACTAGATAACATGAGATGATTTCATATTTAAGACATATGTAAAATATTGATACAAAATATCAAATCTAATGTTTCATATTATCATTTTATAGAAAAAATTATTTTACAAAAGTACGATCAATACAAAATCAATGAGCATAATCTACGTAAACAAGTTTCAACATTATGTATAAATATTACAATCAAAGTCTTCAATCCATAAATTGATGCAGAAAGTATATTCTGCATTGATATATGCATCAACATCATGTAAAATATTATTTGTGTTATGTACAAATTGATTATGTTAGGATAATTAAAAGACATTAGCAAATACACAATCAATTTAAAATCTTGTTCAATTTATGTAATGAACAACATAAGAAAGATATTGAATGTATACTAAAGAATCCATCAAAATACAATCACATTCTAAAATGGTATCAAGCATAAAAAAATTCAAGAACTAATAAAATAGTTTTTAAAAAATTATTCAATATGCAAGGTTTGAAATTCTCACAACTTTTGATTCTCAAACTCGGTATCAAATCTTCAAAATGATTTTCAAGATTGTAATGTATGTATTAAATATGTGCACAATCCTCAGATTATATTTATGTTAATTTTAATTCAAAAAACTTACATGTTCATATTTTTTTAACATATACATTCTTATAATTTCATAATTAAAACTACAATTGAGTATCATCAATTGCATGTTTCAATTTATGTTTTGAGTAATTTGATAATAATTCTATTTTTTTATTAACTAATTCATATACTAAGAAAAATAAATCAATATCATATTTTTGTCAATAAAAATTATTATAAATTCCATATTCTAATATTTTATATCTTACTAAATTTTTGAATAAAACAATCTACAAGCTGGTTTTCCATGTTAAGTGTCGAAGTATTTTATTAATTTACAAAAATGAATTATTATTTTTTCACATGCTTCATCACATAAATAAAAATAAACATACAAAACTTAACTCTAGATGAGTCAGATTATAGACAATGAATGACATAATAATATCTTTTTTCACATAACATTTCTGTTATTATTCAAAGAGATTTAAAACAAACTCACAAAGAAAAGCTTTGGTACAATGATTGTTACACTGCACACGAATATGTGAAACTTTCCATCAATGAGTCTATACGATGAGAGATTTTTAAAATCATGTAGTGATCTACAATACATATTCGTTAATCAAAGAAACAGGCAGAAGTATTGAATGATTATTTTAGAAAGACTAATACTTGATGATTGTCAAGACTCTTTCCTTCAAATCAAGGATATAACTTTGCAGTTTACTTGATGAATGTTCTTTGTTTCGTTTAAAACCAGCACGAAAGGCAACTTCTCTATTTTACATGAATCTAAATAATTCAACAAACAATCCAAATTTTTGTGTTTATTGTATCTATTGCTACTAATGCCCGTGTTCGAACCCTGTATTTGGAGATCTGAAGTAAAAGATTATTGAATAGATAGATGTAGCATTAAACCTAATCATATCAATCATTGTACATGCTGAATATATCAGCCAGGAAAGTGAATACCATAATTCTTCATTGTTGCTATTGTGATGTCTGAATTTGTAAATGAACAAATTCTTCCAGGTAAGATCAGACATTCACTTTCACCACAGCCTGCACCGTGACAACGCGAGATTCACACCAACAGCTAAATCTCGCCAATACTGGATGGGTAAGAACATCGCAAGAAACAAAAGAGACAACCACATTTACCCAGGCTCAAAGCTCAAGCTCAGTCAGATAAGACTATTGTACAACACAATTTGTCTTTTAACTCGCGGCCGAGAATGTGAGTTTCGCTGCTCAATAAATTATGTGACGTATCTCAGACATGTAATCTACTCTTGAGAATATTCATCCCAAAATAGTACAGAATGAAGAGTAATACATGAAGATGAAGAACTAAATAACTGCTGCTTTGGGCTGAAAAGTCGAACTCGGGCATATCCAAAGTTAAGAAAGTGGCAAGAGGCGATATATTGGGACGACAACAGATCTGACACGAGTAGGACTCGTTTTTGGCACAGACGCTTTAGTTCAACAGAGTTTTGATTATCGACTTCACGTTGAGCCTTTTCAAGTCCGTGTATGTTTGGCCGCAGCCTACAAACACAACAGGCGCTCCTGAAATGTAAACCATGGAAAGAGCAGCACCAACCTGAACACAAAGAACACAAACCCAAATTAGGATTGATTTCAAATTTCATGAACTCACAAACTGTCCCGAAAACATTACGTCAAAAAAATGGAACAAGGGGATCCAAACACGACCCTTCAGTGAAATTTGGTTTGCCTCCATCACCCATTAGTTATCCTGCATAGTTCCACGTCTCATTGTACCATTTCTCTTGTAGAAGATCTAATGATATTGAAGTCATGAAGCCATAAAACGCCTAACTCACATCAACAGCGAAACGTACAACAACTCTAAGACCAAATACACCAAACCCAAAACCAATTGCAACAAACCTTGTCATCAATCGTATCAAACTTGGTGAGGAGAATTCCATCGATCAAACGTGGAAGAGTGGTTGTCGCCATATCGGCCAGACTCTGAGAAACAACACATCGACACAACTTGGAACGATGAGCTCGGACACCTTAAACGACCGAAATCCAAACTCGGAAAGCAGACTCTCTTCTAGTTGAGATTCCATGAAACAAAGTAGACATACTGCACATTCAAGGACATAGCTGATATATTGCCTAAGCCTCTAGAAACGCCTGATAAGGAGGCTGTCCGTTTGCTTTGAAAACAAATTGAGAGAAGACAATAAAATTCCAGGTCTAGACTGGGGCTAGAAAAACACACTGTATTCTTCACAACCAATACTCTCGCTGTAAATAATCTCTGTGCGGTACATATAGCGATTGTGGTTTTACTCTCTTCAGAAAGAATACCTCATTTTGCACATATGACATCAACGAGCCGGGAAATTAAAATAGATAAAAACTTTACCTGATTGAACTTCATGAGCTGGTCTACTCCATCATTACCCACAAGAGCTTCGCCAACAAACAAGACCAAGTCGGGTTCATTGACATTGATGAGTTTGGAGAGAGCTCTCATCAGAGGCTCGTTGTCCTGATGAAAAAATGAACACACCAAAGTTAGTGAATCAGAGAACCAGAAGCTTCATGGCTGAAATCAAACAACAAGCAAGAAGAATACATTATTCTGATTCAACTTGAATGGTCAAGAAGGCCTTTCAAGTCCTTCCCCAATTGAAGCAAGAATAAGAGTATTGTAAAAAGCCCATTCAAAAAGAAGGTAAGCACCTGCATACGGCCAGCAGTATCAACCAAGACCACATCTTGCTTCGTTCGACAAGCTTCACGTATGGCTTCTTTGGCGACAACAGCTGGATCCTTCTCATACCCTCTCTCGAAGATAGGAATCTGAAATTTAACAATCCGTCAGTTGTATGGTACAAGCACCCTTCAGGAAGGTTGACTAATCTACCATAATGTAGTAAATTGGTGAAGCTTGCTAGTCTTCTACGTTTTCATAAAATTTAGGTGTAGCTCAATTGTAAATTGTCATGATTGCCCCACATATACAGTACATTAAAATAACGATGGGACCCATTGTGTGGCAGCAGAGACGAGCATTCCTGTTTAATCCTGTTCCGTTTGTTTACTGACCTGTAGTCTACGAGCATGCGTGCGAAGTTGTTCTACAGCACCAGATCTGAAAGTATCACACGCAGCCATCATGACACTCACTCCATGCTGCTGGAGCCAGTATGCGACCTGCCAAACCATCCAGATCAAGTAAGTTCACAGTAATCGGTGTTTCTTAAACTTGGAGTACAACTTACGACGAGATGGCAACGTCAATGTAGAATAATAAAGATACTAGCGGAGTACCTTGGCTAGATTGGTTGACTTTCCGACACCATTGACCCCGACGAACACAATCACAAATGGTCGACCTTGTTCCTTGGCTGCTTGGACGTCCCGTAGTATGTCGACAGACCTCTTGGGGGTCAATATGCGCAAGAGTGCTTCTTCCATTGCTGCCTGAAAGAGCCGTCGGCAATCATTTGCATCAACACATCAGATAACCAAATCATTGACGAGACAAATTCAAATTGAAGACACAGGGTGATTTTAATAAAACGACGACGACACTTGCATCGCAGTAACAGGAAAAATGCTCAGATCAAAGCATCACATACCCGCACAGTTGAAGTAATCCTTGTAAACGATCCGAGTTTCTTGCCCACGAGACTGGCAGCGACAGATTCACAGAGTTTCTCTGCAATCTCTTCTGCAACATTCTTGGTCATGAGCCCGTCCTTCAGCACCTTCAAAGCGGGCTCCAAATCGCCCTTCTCCAGGGAGCTTTTGCCGGCTACACTCTGGACTAGGGTTGAAAACCAGCCTTTCTTACCCGTGGATGCCTTTTCGACCAACTCCTCATCGGACTCTTCATCACTTGACGAGCTGTTTTCCTCCGCGTCCATCATACTTGTCCCATGATCGATTTTCACAGCGGCGTTGTCCTCCAGTTGTTGATCCGAACCATTTGTATAGTCTAGTTTAGAGGGAGGAGGAGCGTCTCCCCAAACCCTATTCTTCTTCGGCTTCTTCTTGGATTCCTCTTCTTTAGAGGGTTTAGGGGGTTCAGAGACCCCCTTTTTGCTGCTCCCTTTCAACCTCAATTTCTGCAACTTATTTACATCAAAGGCCACCTCGCTTGCCTTCCTATTGCCAATATCATCGTCGCTGCTGGTGCTGCTTTCACTTGGGTGTCCGTTCGCAGTCCCGTTAGCAACTCCATTGGCTTTTCCATTACTCAGGCCCTTCCCGTTTGCATTGACCTGACCGGAGCCTTTGCCAACCCTGTAAGTTCCATTCGAGTCTGCATCATCCTCATCCCCAACGCTACTTACCTTCGCACCGCTGGACTTTTTACCTTTCACTTGCGACTGATCGGACAGCTTCTTTCCTGCAGCACCTTTCTTCACCACACCGAAATTGGCCGTTTGCTTATTTCTTTTCATCTCTTCGGCTCTCGCTTCAGCTTCCTTCAGGAGCTGTCGAAACGTGTCATCAAAATCAGGGCTGTAGGATGTGCGATCCTCGCTGTAAATAGCCGAGAATTTCTTCTTCACCAAACTCAACAATTCGTCCACATACAGTAAATGAAGCATGCGCTGATACACCGCAACAAAAACGAGCCCGAGCTCGTTGTGAAAAGTCCACTTCAGGGTATACGACGCTCCAGAAACATCGTACTGGAACGCGGAATCACCCGCTCGCTCCTCCAACAGACAGGACCTAATCAAGGCGTCAATCGGCGATCCCTTCAACGCGTTGCCGAGCTCCTGGCATGTCCACAGCACCAATCCACCCCTCGTGAAAATCAACAACTGTTCCAACATCGTGACTCCCCTCCGAACTACAACGCGATCGCTTCTTTTCTTCCTTCCTTACGCTCTCTCTCTCTCTCACTCTCCCTCTCTCTCTCTCTATCGCTCTTTCTCTTCCTCTTCCTCGTCACAGCAACAGCAGCAGCGCCCTCTGTCCTTCCCCTCTCTCTCTCTCTCTCCCCTTCGCTCTCGAGAGATTTCTTCGGCCACGGTCCCGTCACCTCTGACCGCCTGATCGCGTTGAGGCATATATAGTGAACTGATCCGGCCGTCCGTCAGTCCGTCCGGCCGGCCGTCCGTCCTTTGACCCGCGTTCAAACAGCCGGCCACCACCACCACGTGGTGTGCACGACTTGGTCATCCATCTTCCTCCGGAGTTCAGTCTTCTGTTTTTTGGGCTGACCGCGGCTGCGGTGACGTACTCGAATCGTGCCGGCTCGACCATACTGCGGTAGGGGACGCCGGGTTCAGGTTGGGCGCGGTGGTAGTTCGCGTCGGGAGGTCCGGTGAACTGCGCGGAGGGTTCGTTCTCTAGGCGCGTAATTGCCGATTGGCTGGAATGTCCGTCGGGCACCAGCGGGGCTTCGCCTCCTCCCTCCATCACCCGATCGATGATCCTTGCGGTCGACGCCTTCCTTCGTCTGGCCAAAAGCTCATTGATTTCCTCTGGCTGCCTCTGGCAATAGACTGTCCCCAGACCTGTCTAGAAGTGAAAACGAGAAAGAAACGCCAGTAAAGTGAAGCGCGCAGTCAAAGACGCCAGCTACATAAAACTCATGTTTCCATTCAAATTTCTAAACAAGATATGCCATTTAACAGATTATCCGTTTCTACAACTTTGATTCTTGCAGTGGATCTTGCTGATCCACTGTTGACGATCTGAAGAAACAGGATGAACTAGTAAAACTCCCCAAACTGTCTACACGACGAATGTTGGCAACTATCGAAATCTAGAATTGAAAGGGAAGCTCCTCTGTAACAATAGGTAAATGGTAAATAGATCAACCCCGAGGGACCCAAAGGGTCAAAAGGCTAAAAAACACAATACAAACAATCCAACTCCAAACTAGGAGTGGAGTAGGAGTGTAGTGTTATAGCGTAAAACTCACAACCATCTCAACCCTCGATCTTAAGCTCATCTGTAATTTCCAAAAAAACCTTAGCAATTTCCGCTTTTGCGATATTCCGCAGCCATGTAAGATCTTCTGGACCTGGTTCTTTGTTTGTTTCTGCATTGAGTAGACAATATTCGCTTTTTCGTACAACAATTGTTGTTCAGGAAAATTGAGTCTGAATTGTTGAGCGAAGAGCGATAGATTGCCTGAGTCATAACTGGACGAAATTGATGTGAAACATGAAGAGTTTGCATTTCGCTGATTTATGGTGAGGCTGGGCTTGAATTTTTTCTCCCTCTTTGACTTCTACGCCACAAATCTCTCTTTCCTTCACAAATCTCGTGCATGCTGCTCATTTCCTTGCCGCTCACGTGAACTCTTCTCCGTCCCTCTCGTTATGACTCCCGGCATTTCTTCCAGGAATTCTGTCTACCTTGTCTCTACCATCTCTCGCAGTTTTCTCCCGCGAGCTTTTCCAGTACTACAGAGACATCATCTATTCGTTTGACAAAAGGCTCAACAGACGATTGTCCCCTGTACCAATAGCGCGAAAATCACAGAGATACGACAATGAACAATCTGTGATACTGAAAGCGCTCCTCCACTTCTTTCTGGGACAACCTTCGCCCGCAAGCTAAAGTCGATGCACTGAATTTACTGTCTGATCGATTCGAGAATTTCGTATTCGAAGTACTTTAGAGTGACCAAAGAAGAGTGGTCGAGTCGAGAGGCAGAACTACGTAAGATCCTGTGGTGCCGGATCGTGGTCACACGAACGAACTACGATTTGTTCCGTCCTTCACATTCACAAGGCCGGAAAATATATATATATTTTTTTATATATATAATTTAAGAATAATGTATGTTATGTTATTATATGTTATGTTGTATGTTATGATATATGTTATTTGCGAAATAGTTTAGCGTCGTGGTTCCTTGAATTTGACATAAAAAGTGCTTCAATTCCATGGATCGACAAATTGATTCAGTGGGTTTTTTCTTCTATTTTGCTCTCGCCCGGAAAAGGTCTTGACTGTTTTTTACTCGGGCCGCAAGTGGGCCTCTATGCGACTCCACGTTCCAATTTTTTATGACCGTCGTCGTCTTTGGGCTCGTGGCTCGGATTGCCTCCTCCAAACTGCCCTGAGGACACTCATTTCAAATAGCAGCGTCTTAAGGGCCACAACATCTTAACCCTCGGCTCGGGCTGGATTTTTGGTTTTTCTTGGTCGGCCTTTGCTTCTCCCATGGGAATGAGTGTTTGCGAATGAATGAGTGGGCTTCAATCGACGCATCTATCCCAAACCAAAACTATTTGTTTGGAATATTTTTGCCCCAAAGTTAGGCACGCGTGCGTAAGGAAAATCAACACTTTCCGAATATTTTTACTGACTTGTTTGAAAAATCAAACGTCAAAAACATCAAAAAGTTCGTAGTTTTCTTTCCTCTGCGCTGAAACATTGACGCCAACAATTTCTGTCAGCAAATTTCGTGGTGCATACATGTGTATTCTTACATACATGCATATTTTGTGAGTGTCTTATCGCAAACACTCATTCCCATGAATAAATCACTGAGTGTTGGTAAAACGCTCACATTGAGAAACAAATGTAAAATCCAGTCTTACAAACCCATAATTACTCTGGCCTCAAAATCAAAACCATTATGGAACTAAAATATGTCCAATTCAGCATATTGATAGAGGCTTTTGATCACTTCTGGCCTACACAACTCCCACTATACTTCTTCGCTCTATGTCGCATCATCAACCACTACAGATAGGAAGTTTTGTCTTAAGTATGTCTACTCAATCAATGCTAATGAGATAATTTGCACAAACATACATAATAAAACCATAGAATTTTTTTGAGCTTAATATCAAAACTTTTATAACAAAGCTCACTATATATGAAAACATCCTTCTCAAATCCTCACCTACTCATAAGAATAGCGTGATTCGCGAAAAAAATCTCCTAACATTTATCATGAAAAATTCCAAAATATATATTATCGTAGTCAAATACTTCTAAAAATAACATTATTTCAAGTACATCCATTTAAAGAAACCAGTTATTCTGATTTTTTTATGATTTGTCAACTATGAAGATGTTTGGATAAGTTTTGTTCAATTCTGTTCACTTTATGTTTTTTAATGTACGATTCTTATAAAACAAACAAGGTAAAAAGGTGTAAATAGATTAGAATTCAAATAAAATGTTATAATTTCGAAAATCAAATTTGTGTACTTTTTTCAAAATATTATTAAAATTTTAAAGTTCAAAATTCACACATTTTGAAAAAAAAATCAAATAAATTGATTACATAGTGAAGAAAAAAGGTTTTTCATTTTCGAAAAAAAAATCATGATAAAAAAATTTAACCAAATAAATCAGAGTGTATCATTTAATCATACATGAAAAGAAAATTGATATTTTAGATATTATATATATACACATATGTAAACATATATTTATGGCAATTTCAAGATTTTATATATTGTTTGATCATATTTAATAGGTTTTATATTTTTTACACCTTAAGTATGTGGAGATTCAGGTATATATTTGTATTTAATGAATCATTAAAGCTATATCAACACATAAATTATCATTAGAGTTAATACAAACAGATTGATTATCTTTGAATAAGATTCAAAGAATTGTAAAGCATTTTTGTAGTATTTCTAGTTTACAAGTTTAAGTTTCTAATATTTTCAAAAACTCAAAAACTCTCAGAACAAGATAAATAGAAAGAAGTATTGAAGATTATCGACATATGAGTATATTGATGAAATTTGGAAATTTGACATCAATTATATTTACACAAGAACTGAACGTAAGTAACTTGAAATGATTCATGTCCAAGATTTCGTCTGAACGCTATCATGTCACACATGTTCAACATTTACATTCAAAAGAAAATTGAGAATAATATTTTCATCATAGAACAATATTAACATATAGTTGCAATAAACATCGTTGAGGGGTATCTTTGAAAATTATTTAGTTCAATGAAGTCCAAAACGTATGTTTGTGAAAGTTTATTACAATCACACGTGTGAGTCGGAAGACATGTATTTCTCATATTCAACAACATTTTGATTTGGGTAGAATACATGAATTATATATTATTATAGATCATTCATTACAGCAATAATATTAGAAATGTAATCGATTTTTTTTTATACTTGTGAAATTGTCTATTTTTTCATCTATATGAAAATAATAATAATTAAAAAACTAAATAATTAAAAAGTAAATTTATACGTAATATTTTTAATATTACAGAATCATAAATATTAATGTAATATATTAGCTAAAAAATTAAAATTTAGATTTAATACTCATAAAACATCAAAAACAGTAATAAATTGATGTTATGCATTCATTGTTTTATTATTAAAAAAATTGAAAATAATTTGAATAAAATATTAAAATTATAAATCTAATTATTATTGTTAAGCTTATAATTAATTTTGAAATCATAAGATTTATAAGATTTGTTTAAATATTTATAAATTAATACTTAAGCACGACTTGGTCATCTTCATCCATCCATAATTAAACCTTAAACATGCCAGCGATTTCGAATCCTTGAATTTCAAGCGATTGTATAAAGCAACGACTCTCCCAAACGCCAAATTAACAGCACTCAACGTTTCCTCAGGAAGAGAGAACCACGCATCCGGCTTCGGACAAAACTTTTATCAACGAAAAGGGCCGTATTTCTCTACCCTCGCAACATCACCTCCTGGTCAAATCTCGATATCTCGGCAACGAATGGTGTGGTTCAGTAAGTATAACCAAGCGCCCACGACACGAGTTTTCGCCTGCGACTAAGAATCGGCAATCTGAGCCCTCGTCGACCCACCTCGATAAAGATCGACTGATACTCATGGCGCACTCGACAGGCCTTACCACGACCGACGCAGATTCACAAACTCAAGGGCTTGCGGGAAATTTCGACTGGTGGATGCGAGCACGGGCATTTTAAAGATCGCCGAAAAATCCGAATTCAGATTTACGCAAGATAGCTAAAGTACGTTTAACCACCAAGAGCAACTTCGACGCAATCGCGCGTCCAGACTAATCAGGTCTTAGGAGCTTTGATAATGACACGTCTGCACTGACACGTGAGCGTGGATTCGTGGCGCGCCTCCGCGCTTGGCACAGAAGCGAGGGCCTGGGAGGGAGGAATGGAATAATTAGGTTGTGCTGAGCGCTGGAGGGGCTATGGTCTTTGATGGGATGGTGTACCGACTGCTACGGTGTCGAGAACACGTGGCTGCGTGGTCTGCCACCTGTGCTGGCGAAACCACGCGTCATGCTTCCGGAGAGTTTTGTCAACGTGGGGCGTCCGTCGTGGCAGGGGTGTATTAGTCGACACATGAATTGTGCACACTGTCTCCGTTCCTGCGACACTCTGCCGTTGTGCGTCGAAGAGATGGAAGATGCATCGAGAAAGAAATTGGAGGAGATCGTGCCCGACAGAAAATTGAAGGCACCTCTACAAGGCAGTACCGAAGAACCTCAGGCTGGACGATTATCCGATTCCACGAAGCTGGAGAAGAGCGCGCAGACGAGATCGAGCAGTTTGCGAAGATCCAGAATAGAAGAGAAGTGAAGCGCAACGGAGCGGACATTTAGCAAGTCCAGGAGTTAATCTTTCGATTTCAGACGAGAAGGTACAGAACTAGCGCACGTCAACATGTGTTCGTTTGATTCTCATCATCTCGTTCATGATCGGCCACGAGAGAGGAACCCGCATTTACTTTCGTGACGTTCCTCCATCTAGATTCTACGACATTGCGAAAGCCCGAGACTTTTTAGTTGTGAGAAACGGTGTTCGTCCTGCAAGTAAAATTATAATTTTAGTTTTACTTCTAGCTTTGAACACGTTGAAGTTTGTAGGCATGATCGTGCAGAACAAAATGCCTCTAGGAAATAGAACTTTGCTGAATCTTGATCTCGACCGGGATACGTCGTTGTTCTCGTTTAATGTCTGCTCGCAACAAATTAGCACAGCACTCGCTGCGGACTGACTGGAAGTGATTAGCTCTCTCGTGGGCCTTAAATTCTGCTGAGAAATACCCGATGGCACCAATTAAGTTTAACGCTCGCAGCATTGATTGAAAGATCTCGTTTGAACTGTGATGGCAGCAGAATGGAGGTGGAACTCCCGACCGGAGGCACGGGTGCACAAACTCCGGGCAACCTCTTTGGTAAGCAGGTCCTGGCAGGTGGCATTGCCGGAATGCTGGCGGATGCTGTCATGTACCCAATGATGACGGTGAAATCTCGACTGCAGGTGAGCTATATGTCTGTCACCGGTCTTGCACACAGCCAACATAGGAGAAGTTTTGGTCGTTGTTTCTCTCTCCATTAATCTCGTACCCAGATCGTCAAGAATGTAGCTAGCATATGTGAAACAGAAAATGTCGATAAAGTTTCGGCTTTCTTGAGCCTGTAGGTAGTTTTCTTGTCTAGCAGAAACTTTTCAAGATACCGTGGTGGTTACGGCACGCGATTCTTGTGACAGAAAAAGAGTTTAATATGATGAGGTACTTCCACTCGACCTCAGGTACAAGGAGGAGCAACAGCAGGAGGTGGTGGTGGAGCTGCCTCCATGTACATGTACCGAGGTCCTATGCATGCCATATACAGCATATCTGCAAAAGAAGGATGGCGGACGCTTTACAAGGGATACGCAACCGTAGGCCAAATTGCTCCTGCACAAGCTTTGTACATGGCTACCTACCAAACCTCGAAAAAAGTTCTACCTGGTGTGTAACATTACTCTGTCCGTCCTGATTCCGATCTTCACGGCTTTAGATGTAAACGTCGCTCCAGCGTTGCACAGCTGCTCTTGGTGTTGAGAGTGTTAGCGGTCGAAGTTGTTCTCTAGTCGGGACTTGATGTCAGTGGTAATGTCGCAGGTGGTGAAGAAAATCCTCTGGTGCATTTTTGTGGAGGCGTTATAGCTACGTTAGTTCAGTCTTCAGTTATGGTGCCCACGGAAGTGATTAGGCAACGGCAAATGGTCCAAACTACAGGTGGAGAAGGTGCTTACACGGTAAGCAACGAAGAGTCCTTTCTGGTTTCTATGTGTAGTGAAACACGAGTATAGAGGAATGTTGGAATATCTGACAGTCAAGTTGTTGCACGTAAACTTTGACCATAGACCATGTCTGGGCTGACCGAGAGGTAATTGTGTGATCGTTATGTTGTTCCTGGCAGGGTTCCTTGCACGCAGCCAGAACAATATATCAGTTGGAAGGGGCTGCGGCTCTATATAGAGGGTTTTTGCTAGCTCAGATGGTATGGGGACCGTACAATGCAATCTATTTACCTCTTTGGGAAGCTTCGAAAAAAGTTGCTGTTAAATTCTCAGAAGCTGAGTCGAAGGAAAAACTGGCAGTGCAATACGAACTAGGAAGTGCATTCTTTAGTGCGTCCATCGCATCCGCTCTCACCAATCCCGCTGTAAGTGTTTATCCACCTCCATCAATTCCAACTTCCAGATCGCTGTACATTCCCTTGCTGCGTACGATAATGAATGACGATCGGTGCTTGATGGACTCGTTTGCAGGATATTATAAAGACTAGGCTCCAAGTACAAGGGAAAAGTAATGTGAACAGTAGCACTCATTACAACGGAGCGCTTGACGCTGCTCGATCTATCTATCGCAAGGAAGGAGTACGAGGTTTTACGAAGGGGATGTCTTCTAGAGTTTTGTGGGTTGCACCTTCAGCTACGATTATGTTCACGACTTATGACCAATTGATGAAAAGGTTCAACAGAATGTGGTGAACTTGATCCAATTTCCATGTAATATAGTGATTGTGTTATCAAATACACAGTAGTGGTCCTGTAAAACTATGCTTCTTTCCATATTACGTGGGCACTCTTCTTGTTTAGCTTTCAGGCAGTACACTTAATCTAGACAACTAGGTTTTCTCCATTTTCAAATTTCAGGCAATACATTTAATCTAGACA
Source organism: Marchantia polymorpha subsp. ruderalis (assembly GCA_037833965.1). NCBI lineage: Eukaryota > Viridiplantae > Streptophyta > Marchantiopsida > Marchantiales > Marchantiaceae > Marchantia > Marchantia polymorpha. The sequence continues at coordinate 7,065,568 of AP031357.1, forward strand.
ACTAGGTTTTCTCCATTTTCAAATTCTCCAGCTTCACGTAGTGAGGTGAAATATTTTCCAACCATGCCATGTAAAGCCAAGCCGAGATTTTAAAATTTTTTTAATGAGGCGAGAATATACTATCAATGAAATCATCGTATTTATTTTTCAGAGCACGCAGTCAGACCTGATACGATGATGATAGATAAATTCAATACACATCACTCTCGTGACATCACTCATATCTTCAGTAAGGTACGAACACTCACCAATCTAGTTACCTCAAATCATAAACATATTACCTAACTACCTGATAATTTACCTGCACGTAAATTTTGTTGCACACATATCCTCCCAAGAAAAGTGCCCAATGACTAATACCTAATACATATAAATATATCGAAACCTGAATACTTGACCATCTTCCACTATAGCTTCAACATCTCATCGCCACGCCACCATCCATAAATACCGAGAAAGTCAAAAACAATCTAACCGTACGTTTCCGTCTACCTTCGCATACAGACTGCTGTGATATCATATTATTATCAATCCTTAGCACATGTAACTTGACTAAACAAATACTCGACTTTCATTAACAAAATATATATTATGTTTACCATACACACAAATCTTCATCACCTCTTACGGCTTTATATACACGAGGTACCTCTCAAGGTGAACAACTTTCCACAGAGAAGATACTACATCCCCAAACTATCGTCGACCTCACCTCTCCATCGTAACATGCACTATCTGTAATACTCGAAATTTTATAGATCACATTCCTGAGAGGGCTGTCTATACGGTACTGTGTTGCATCTGATCACCAATAGGCCCCGACACAATCAGCTCTATTTCCACCTTCAATATATTGCTTGCAATGGATCACTCGTATTTAGAGACTGGGATGCTTGCGAGGGAGTTAACCCTGAAACATGACATAACTAGAGCTTCAAACTAAATGATAAAGCAATTGGCTGCAGCTTGCATTCATGACATGGCCCGAATGCTGTCGACGTTGTGGAAGTTCTATGATCAGTTACAAGGAGGAAGACTCGCCATCCAAGCAAACCCAGTCACGATCAGTTCATGTGGTTGGCGAAAAATATTAACCGAGGCATTACCTTACTGCAACATCTTGCGAGGCAGATTTTCCTCCAAAATGCTTGCCACATTCACCTTCAAGTCACCGTTTAGAGCCTGCGAGAGATGGTGGTTAGAACTTGGGGGCATGCACTGTTCAAACTAGCTATGTATGTTATATGAGTGGACTTGAGATTTCATACTTCAGGTACAATCCACTATCACGAGCATACTAAAGAACCACAACAACCCCATTCGCATTTGGATCAGAAAATGTTCATGGAAGCACAATAGCCCACCGCTTTCACGACCCCGTTCTGGTATCTTCCTCTTCAAAACTCTCTCATTATTTAAAAAAGCTCAAGAGTGAGAACCACTCAACACGTACAGAGCAGTTCATGCACCAAGTTAGTTGTGAGAAACGAGGAATTGGGCATGAGGAAACTAAAATTGAAGAAATTTGAAACTTCATACCAATCAAGTTGTAGACCCAAGTTCACAATAACGAAGCTTAATCGGAATCGGAACAGCGGCATTGATTAGCGCACCTGAGACAACCACTCGGAGAAGGTCTTGCCATTTGATCCGCTTTTGCAGTTAGGAGACACAGTGAAGAGATCAATGTCCAGAGACTTGGAGAAAGGGCCCACTTGAAACTCAATCGAGTCAGATCTGGCCACAATTCCAGTCACACACAGCCAGAACCAACCCTCACGAGCCTGAATTCCGTCAAGTCCTTGGATCTTTCCGAAGCTCAATGTACCTGTGATCGAATTGGAGTAGTACACATCATCCTCAATTTTGGCGTAGCAAGGCGCGTCGAGTTTCACTTCGAACTTCCCGTTGTCGGCCAACGTGTAACTCTTCACCGTCGAAGGCAACAAACCTGCAGGAAGTCCATAGTTCTTCAGAATCTCCGTCACAGTGGCGTCCACCCCTGCTGCCGCTGCCAGCACCCCGACAACCATAGCCACGATCAGCGCCCAATGTCCAGCCATCGCGTCAACCGTCTCCTCCTGCCTCAACCTCCTCGGCTCAGCTCGTCGATCCTCTCTCTCCTCGGTGCGCGTTTTCCGTGTCTATCTTTGTCACTTTATTACAAAGCCCTCGCACGCTCCCTCCCTCTCTCCCTCACTCAATCTCTCACCTCCTTCACCTTTTCTCTCCCTCCCTTGACCTGCCGTCCTCGCTCTTATACGTGTCAGGGCAGAGCATCAACTGCAGACCCCTCGAGCTTTACACTCCTTCTCCGGAAGATTCGCCTCCCGTCAAGCACTCCAGCACCACAAACAAAGCGGGCTTCCCTAAACAAAGGCCTCTCTCTTCTCTGTAGTTTGCATCAGCCCTTCCTCCATTTGTGAAGTCAGCCACCACATGACGCATCTACTAGTCTGCGACAGGGCTCGCTCGATCCCGCGAGACCACGTCCTTTGTTTGAGGGCGAGCGCAACCTTACATCCCCTTGCCTTTGGCATGTACTCCACGGCCGGCGGGGCACGCGATGTTTCGGCCAATGTCTTCTCGGTTTGCGAAATTATTCTTGCTGTTTTGGTGCTAAAAGCGGACGCGGGAGCGGAAGATGTTCGAGTGAGGGATTCTTGAGTTTTGAGATATTTCGTGCATGATGCTAGCAGGAGCCACATTCACGAATTCGGCCGGAATCGTTGGTGAGTGGATGCGTCCCTCATGTTGGCCAGGTTTGTTCTTGGTCGTGGTCATCACCGCCAGTGTTGCATCACGGTAGAAGCGAGGAATTTGATTGTCTTGCTTGATCTCTTATGAGCACTTCGTGAGAATCTTGTAACCCCATCGCCTCTGGGATGTGGAGACAGATATTTGCGAGGGTGTTCCGGATTTGCTCGAATCTTTCTCCCCATCCATGTCCGACCCCGATCATCCTGCACGTCAGTGTACTACTATTGAAATTTGTATCCTTGTACGTTTTGGTGGTACTAGATTGGACTCAATTATCTATAATTTTTTTCATGTTTTCTGTTCATATTCACCCACGCACTAGCTCGAAGATCTCCTCATGGCTTTCGTTGACGTGAAGAGAAACTACTCGAATACTTTCTTCTTTTCATTTATCTATTCCAAAATAATTTGTCGACATTCTTGCACCACATACAAAATGAAAAAAGCAGCCATCGCGATAGAATCGGGGAATTCTTTGTACACTTCATAATTTCCATGAAATTGCCCAACATTTGGCAATCGTAGAGTGGAGTTACAGAGCGAGAATGAATATGACGCGAGTGAATCTCATTATCCGAAGACCAAAGATAAAGTTTGTAGATTTGTATTATCTTCATAAGTACAAGACATTATATTTTTGAATAAAAAATATGTTATATATATATTTTTTGATTTAATAATATATGATGAATAAATCATAACAATTTAATCTATATTAAATTGTTATTAAATAAAAATTTAATATTATTATTAAATTATTATTTAATAATAATTTGTATAGAGGACACATGTTTTGTGATAAATTTTATAAATCCATCTATTTATAATTTTCAAGAATTATTATATGATAAAAGTATGATTATCGAATGTTTGATTAGATATGTTTTTATTAATTTTAAATTATCAAACAAATTTTTAAGAAGAAAATAAAATCAAATTTGATTTTAAAAAACGAAATTTTTAGTTAATTTTTTAATTTATATTGATTCAATATAATTTACATTTAACATATATAAAATATATTTAAATTATTTTGGGGAAAAAATTAAACTAATATTATAAAATATATATACATCGAAAATATAGTAAATTACAGTACCATTATATAAAAGATATACTTGGTTGAACTTTTATTTATGATCTTCTAGTGCATAAACATTGTACATTGCAATGTTATAACATCATGTTTGATAATTTTCATATAACAAATTTTGCAATAAATAAGTTAGTGCAATCAATATTGTGGTTAAAATAAAATGATTTGGTTTACTCTACTTGTTATTTTAACACTAAACATGTCCATGAAATGATTAATGTAACATAGTTAGAATGAATACATGTATGAACATAAAGATTTATATTATGGTAAATTGTGACAATTACAAGCAACAATTTATGCTTTTGCAGAAATAAATGATTTATTTTAAAAATTTAAAAATATAAAAAAATCTTGAATATATCTAAATAAAAATCAAATCAAATCTTCAATCCAAATAATTTTTGTTTGATAAATCTAAAAAATATTTTATAATATGCATTTTCATAGAAATTTCATTATACATATATAAACATGATTAAATTAACAAAAAATATAAAAAATAGAATCTGATGAAGATAAAATACAATCAATTTAACATAATATATATTACATGTGGATTATCTTGTTATTTTTGTACATACAAAATAAATGTATTCATTAACAATGACACTATTTGTTGTTCTGAATGCTAATTAATTTTTCTTTTAAATTTTTTACATATTCAATGATTATACTTGAATTTTTTAGTTATTTCATTAATTGAAAACATAACATAATCAATTAGTGTTTTTTTGATGAAAAAATTAGATCATCAATTCACTAATCTGAATTATATATTCTGAATTACATTTAGACTCGTCGGCCACGTAGCACGAGCTGAGCTGGCCAAGGCTCGGGCGGTGCGTCGGGAAGTGATGGGAAATCAGCGCTTGAAATGGCGAGAGACGACAGTAAGCTGCTTTTGCTTTTCCCCGTCGGATTTGCGTTGGATCCTTGCTCGGCAAATTGACCGAGCATTGCTCAATTCTGACAGAGTGGAAACCCGACGGGGCGTCCATCTTGCAACTCCCGCTTACTTCTTCGACATTTCTCGAGCACCCGTTGTTCTTCTAAAAGAATGAATTCGATGGATGGTATAATCTGATTAAATATAATATTCTATAATTTTGTATAATATATACTTCAAAAAACTATATAATCATATTTTATTTAAAAATCAATTAATTACTTTTTCAATGCTTCCATGTATAATTTGATGTAATTGCAATTCTTGAGTGGCATCTACCACATTTAATGAGTGACATTTGTCAAAAGTGCAAGTTGTACACTGATCAGAAGCACAAGGTTTCTTTCTTCAAAGGTTGTGTATAATTCTCGACAGAGTCCATGTGGCAAGCAATCAAGCCATCAAGTCAAATAACTCTTCACTAAATTCTTCCTATACATCGTTTGTAATTGATTTGATTTACTGGTACGTCATCCTCGCAAATTACATGATAACGAGGCCGAGAGAGCGTCCTACCGAACCTAAGCTAATTTTCTCTCCCCTAAAGTTCGTAGAGATCGATACCGAAGAGGCCGTCCACTATTAGTAGTAGGATATACTCATGAAAACATTGCTCGCTTCACGTTAGTTTCATCAATGTGCCTTGCATATGATTCGTCATCAGAATTGGCAAGCACTCGAACCTCAGTTAAAGAAACAGAGAAGTGGTAAATTTATACTCTAGTGCGTGTTCTAATCTCTACTCCGACTCTAATCTACGACAAGAAATTACTTCGTTTTGCTCAACAACATCATGAATTTAATATTATATACCAAATTTAATATTAATTTAATTATAGATAAAATTAATATATGTATATTTCAAATTTAAAAAATTATACTTTATTATGAAATTTATTTATGACTATTTTTATTGATTTAATAATTTATGATAAAAGACCTAATACATTCTAAGTTATTAAATGGACAAAAAATATAAAAATAATAATTTAAAAACGTATGTATCTTCAAATTTCAATTTGAAAAATTCAAAAAATAACTCAATTTCTAAAAATATATATGTATAACAAAAACAGTTATTATTTTTGATAGATTTATCATATTGAAAGTTGTAAAAAAATCTAAATCTTTATTATAGTTATGAATATACATTACATCTTGTTACAAACCAAAATCATACAAAAAAATCTTAATATCATAAAAAAATTATGATAAATTAAAATAATCAATAATAATAATAATATAAATTTATATGGCGCAATAATCAAAAAAATTCATTGGAAAAATTCAAAATACAAGTACACTTTATTATTAACTGACTTAATTGACTTTGCTATATGTTTTAGCTCCTATTTACTTTTGATTAAAAAATGTGGAATCTATTAGTTCTTTGTCAAAATAATTTATAGATTATGAAATAATTTTTTATATATAAATTAATTTTTTTTATTATTCTCATTTTTAATAAGTATATAATGGAAAAAAAAATACGACTCATTACATCTCATCAACATATCAGTAAATCTAAAATACTCAATTTATAATACTATTTGGTTTGATTTTATAAAAATAAGTTATAAAATTAATTTATATTACTCAATTTTAATTTGATAATGATATTCTATTATATCTAACAACAAATCAAATGAAATATACAATGAAATAGAGCATATGAACATTGGAAAATAAAATTAAACATTTTTTAACAAAATTTATTAAAATATATTTTAAAAATATATTAAAAAATTATTTAAGATAAAATTAAAAGAATATAGAGAAAAGAATTAAAATTTTTTATTATACATAACATTAAATTAAATTTCTAGTTGACATCACATATATTTCTTAAATTAATATTATATATTTCAATTAAAATATCATATTATATATTTTTCTACTTTTATAAAATAATTATTAGTATAATAATTGATAAATAAATAAATATATATATATACTAATTTCCACAATGTGCTTGGCTCAACGATACTATGAAGTCATTGGCTCAAGGCGAGTAGCCTATCTTCAATCTAGCTTTTGGTGGGAATAGATAAGTTTACACTCTTGCTAAGTTATGTGAAATTTTTATAAGACCAAACCTATTTTTCTGAATTTCTTTTTGAGCCCAACTTAAGAATAATTTCCAAGTTCTAAGGAATATCGAGAAACTACAATCTTCTCGCTTTCGTCCACATAGTTTGCAGGTCCCCCGTTGTCAATTTCTTCCCCCATTGAAGCTATTTCACAAGGTAAGTTTTTGTTAGTGCTATCCATACACTCATCGCTGTCAAATTTTTACTTCACAGATTATTTCTATATCGCCTCAACAACCATGTATGTATGTATATGTGTATATATATACACATATAATTATCTTGAAAAATTGTAATTTCCATTTTTTTTGGTTTTTCAATTAATTATGATAAATATTATGCTAAATATTACTCTCTGTGTAGAATCAGCCTGCGAAAAAGATTATTTTTCTTTCTTTGGTTGCGTTTATTCCACATTGAGCGATATTTATAATTTGAATTGCTTAGTTGGTGCAAAAATTGATGTGGAATCTATAGACAATATGACTTAAGGTCATCCTGTTTTGTTGTGCTTCACCAACTAGAGCACTGCAGGTGCAACCAGTAATTACATGTGCAGATTCAAAGAAGTTGTTATTTTCTCCGAAAACATCACTTAATTCAAAATACCCAAGGCATATAATGCTACTCAGCAGGTTAGTAACTCTTAAACTTTTGCAATCAACTAATGACATCGTTTTAGTTTACTTGATTTCTTGTAAGAATTACATTTATGAGATTAGAAAAATGACCAGGGAGCTTCTTATTTGAATGACTTCTGAGAGATTATTTTTCTTTCCCTGTTTTGCTTATAATATCAACAAATTGAGTTGGCTAAACTTGTGTCATCATTGCTTGTCTGAAATGCGGAGCGTACTTGACATACACATTCTTTAGCAGCTCTGTTGCGTCGATACTGTGAGTAGTAAATCCTAAAATGGCACTTGCTTGACCATTGACCATTGTTCATGAGATTAGGAAGTGATGAAAGAGTGAATGTCTAGTCTATTAAGTCCAACATGCATGTTATCACAAACCTTTCATAGCAGAATACAACGACTCTACTGGATGCTTGCCATCAGATCTAGTTGTTTGTTTGGAAGCAAAAATTCCCATAACCCTCACTGTTAAGAACGGAGTACCCACTACTATTACAGAGGTAGCACTTGTGTATCATGTTCCGCCTAGAGCAGGTGAAATTGGCACCCAATTGAAAGAGTTGATTGTCTTCGAGCGAACCAAAGTGCAGCTCTTCTCGTCAAAGAAGATTCACTCGATCATTAATCTGTGTCATCTGTAACAATCTTTAGTTAGTTAGAACTAAAGTAGAGGTTACTCTAAATATTGATGTAAATAATTTAGTGTGCACTAGTCATAGTTGTCATGTTAGCGATCCGCGCACTTGCTAGGTATAGAATGGATGTGTTAGTTGACAGTACCACGTCAGCAATCCGTGTGCTTGTATGTAAGGATTAAGTGTGTTAGTTGGGTGAGCCACGTCAGCAATCCGTGTGCTTGTTAGGGTTATCCGCCACGTCATCCATCCACTATGAGTGGGATGGATGGTGAGGTTTAGATCTTATCTCCTTGTACTTGTTGGTGAAAGATATATAAGGGAGAGTAGAATCATTGTTGGTATCTCTCATCTTCAGAGTTTACGTTTCTATCTTCGAGTGAGCTTCTCTCTAAACCCTAGTGTTACAATGGTATAAGAGCGACCTTGCTCTTCCCTTGAGTGTGGATTACCCCTCATGGAATAACAAGTGAGTGATGATAGAGTGTAGTCTTGAGAGTGTATAGAGGTTGGCAGAGTTCATTCATCTGCATGTAGAGAGAGGTGGAAGGGGGAAATTATGGTTTTGCAGATATGGACGGGATTGATAGGAATCCAGTACCGCATTGGCCAATTCATAACCTATTCGATATTCACCTTCGTTGCATGGAGAAACATCATTTTCGGATGTATCTTGTGGCTTGTTAGGGTGCAAATTTTATGACTAGAGTGATGGAGTCAAGAGTGCCACTGATTCTTCCAATAGTTACTTATGGAGAGACTTGAGATTGTACTATATACATTCTATACTGAAGGTTTCATGGATTTGAATCACGAACCATCTATCCCGGTTGGATTCAGCACTTATGTAGAGATTAGAACAGTATACAGACAGAAGATGATATGGAGAGATTTTCTTGTGAGGAATTATGGAGAGGAGTACTATAGAGTTGTGATAGAATCACCGGCAGCTTTTGTGACTCCTTTGTTGAGAGGTCACATAGTGATTATATTCACTTTGTATTAAAGGGAGTGTGAGAATGCATGAAGACATCAATTGATATGGGTGAGGTTCTCAATGCAATCATGGCGGAGATGAAGGAGTTGAGAAAAGCGATAGTAGATGGGCATACCAAGCAGCAAGCCATGGAAGATAAAATCTTCGCATTGGAGAGTTAAAAAGTAGAGAGAGAGAAAGTTGGAGAGATGGAAGTTGAACCTCAAGTTCAAGCTTCCCAAGTTCAGCCAGAATCAACTCCTATTGATGCAACAGAGTCAAATATGATGCGTCTCCAAGAAATTGAAGATCAAGCAAATTTTTTGCTTCGGATGGAAAAATCCTGTAAGGTGGAAGCTTACAAAGGGAGTAGAGCAATGGGAGTGTTAGAGAGGTGGATTATGAGAATTCATTTATCTCATTTTCATGTTTTTGATTATATTGCAGGAATGTTCATGAGATTTTATCTTACGGATAAGGCTCTCTTATGGTACACAACATGGGAGAGAATGATTTCAGAACGAGGTGCTACCATTTCGTGGAGTGGAATGCAGGAAGGACTTCTGCAAAATTTTCAAGCGGTGTATTCTCTTCAAACTGCAAGAATGAAGTTGTGGGATCTGAAGCAGAAAGGAGTTATTCATGAGTACATTGAAGAATTTTGTGATCTTCAAGTATCTATCATGGATATGAATGGAGCTGAAGCCTTAAACGTGTTCAAATGAGGCTTGAAGGATCGAATTTGAAAGGAGGTGATGGTAAGCAATCCATCTACTATGAATGAAGCAATCGCAATTGCTCAACAAATTTCGGGTGCTTTTGGTGTCACACACGGTGAACCAGTAAGCAATTTTTGAGATCCATCTGGTCCAACACCGATGGAGTTGGAAAACCTTCGACGTAGAGAACGTTTTGCACCAACAAGAGAACCACCACCAAGATTTGGAGGTGAGATTCGGCAACCAGGAGTTCCAAATTTGCAAGAAGGTTATGCAAATAACGGAATGGTTTGAGGAGGAGCTGGAATTCGTGACAATCGTCAATGCTATGCATGTGGACGAATGGGTTACATTGCCAAGTTTTGTCGAGTTCGGCCGACACAACAAGGAGGACGGCCCATGCAGCGACGACCGTTCAACAATATGGAGGAGATAGAGTATGAAGAGGTGGAGGAAGCAATTTCGGGAAATGAAGATCACAAGTAATCTTGCCTCGCGGCCTTACTGGTTCTACAAAGCGAAGAAAAGGCGAGGTTGGAAGAAGGCAATGGTTGGGAGCTTATGGAAGGAGTAAGAAGCAAGCTCAACTCATTGTCACTGATGGTTTCATGGAAAAACACAAGGTGAGAGTTTTAATTGATCCTGGAGCAACTGAGAATTTTCTATCAAGAAGTGTTGCTATGAAGTTAGGTTTGATGTTGATGAATGACGTGAATGAAGAAGTTGAATTGCCACACTAGCAAACTGAAGTGATAGAAACACTTCCACGGAGTGTAGAATTATCCATAGGTAGATACAAGGAGAGTTTTGAATGGAGAGTAATTCGTTTAGCTCGATATGATGTCATCATTTGAATGCCATGGATGGAGCAATATAATCCGAAGGTAGATTGGAGAAGAAAAGTGATTACAAGTAGTGGATGGAAGATCTATAGAGATAGAATTAGATCTCCGAATAGGAATTTACCCCTCTTTGTGATGAGTACAACATCCATTTCTAAAGATGATGTATGTTTCCTTGGACTTATAAGAGATATTGGGTCCACGGACAAACCTTACATCCCGAAGTCCTTGAACGACATTTTTATGGAGTATAAAGATGTTTTTCCAGATGATCTACCTACAAGATTACCACCAAAGAGGCGAGTAGATCACAAGATTGAGGTGATACCTGAAAGTACACCAACTTGCAAAGCTCCATATCGTTTAGCTCCAAACGAATTGGAAAAATGCAAAGCTCAAGTGGAGGAGATGTTGAGCAAGGGATTCATCTAACCAAGTGTTTCACCTTATGGAGCTCCAGTGCTCTTTGTGAAGAAGAAGTATGGATCCATGAGACTATGTATCGATTATCGCGAGTTGAATCAGCAAACGGTGAAAAACAAATATCCATTACCTCGTATAGATGATTTGTTTGATCAACTTCAAGGAGCGAAGTACTTCACCAAGCAAGATTTGAGAAGCGGCTACAATTAAATTCGAATTGCAGATGAAAATATCCACAAGACAGCTTTTCGTACTAGGTATGGACACTTTGAGTATCTAGTGATGCCTTTTGGTATCACTAATGCACCAGCTACATTCATGTGATTGATGAACGATATCTTTCGCCCTTATCTAGATAAATCTGTTATTGTTTTTCTAGATGATATATTGTTGTATAGCAAAACTTTGAATGATCATAGAAGTCATTTACGAGAGGTACTTCAAGTTTTAAGAGACAATCAATTGTATGCCAAAGCTTCAAAATGTGAATTTGGCAAATCAGAAGTAGATTACTTGGGTCATAGAGTTACAGCTACAAGAATCCAAGTGATGAGTGAGAAGATAGATGCCATTTAGAAATGGATAGCACATGAGAATCAAACTCAATTGAAGAGTTTTCTAGGGCTCACTGGATACTATCGTAGATTTGTGAAAGGTTTTGCTCGCCTAGCTCAGGCCTTGACTTCCATGTTAGGGAAAGGTCAAAAATGAAGATGAGGAACAACTCAAGAGTTAGCTTTTCAAGCATTGAAAGATGCTGTGTTACACGCATCTATTCTCAAGTGGTATGATTCTAACCGTTCTATCAAGTTGGCCACTGACGCATTAGGTACAACAGTAGGTGGCATACTTCAACAAGAATGGGAAGATGGATGGCATCCATTTGCTTTCTATTCTTGAAAGTTGGTGGCGGCGGAACAAAATTATCACACGACAGAACGGGAGGAGTTAGCCATCGTGTTGGCAAACAAACATTGGAAGCATTACTTGAGTGATAAGGAGTTTGTGGTGGAGACCGATCATAAACCCTTGGTTTATTTGGAAACTCACAAGTATCTGTCCAAACGACAAATACGATGGGCAGAGTGGCGTCAACGCTTCAACATGAAGATTGTGTACGTGAAGGGAAAGAAGCAACTTGCAGATGCTCTCACACGCATGCCTAGTTTGAATCATGTTGCAGAAGTGAAAATTCAGGTTGATTGGTGGAGCAAAATGTCACAAGCCACAAAGGAGTATGAAGAGATCACTCGGGCACTACAAACTGGAAAGGTAGAGAAATCTTGAAGTTTGGCGTTTTACAATCAGCGTTTATGGATTCCACAAGATCACGATTTGCGCACAATGATTTTGGCATAAAGTTATGATACAACCATTGCAGGTCATGTGGGAGTGGAGAAAATCGTGTAGAGTATACAACGAGTGTACTATTGGCCCAAAATACGTGAGGATGTGGAGTCTTATGTTCGAAGTTGTGTTGCTTGTCAACAAAACAAGGCAAGTAATCAAAAACCAACGGGTTTATTATATTCTCCTCTTCCTATTCTCGAACAACGGTGGGAACATGTCATCATGGATCTTGAATGTGAGTAACCAAGGACTTCGTTAGTACATGATTCAGTGGTGGTTTTTGTGGACAAATTGAGCAAGATGATTCACATCAGGCCAACCACAAAAACAGTAACAGCTCCACAACTAGCTCAATTGTATCTAGATGCAGTTTTTGTGAATCATGGCTTAAGCAAAGCGTTAATCACGGATAAAAGTACTCACTTCACTAGTTTATTTTGTAAAACTTTGTTTAGTTTTTTTAAAACAAAACTAGCAATGTCAACGGCCTTTCACCCTCAAACTGATGGACAAACTTAGAGGGCAAATAGAACCATAGAGGATATGCTACGAGCATTCACATTAGAAGAGCAAGAAGAGTGAGACAACCTTTTGCCACTTGTGGAATTTGCATATAACAATTCTGTTAATGCATACACAAAAGTGTCTTCATTTTTTCGTATGTATGGGGCTCATCCTATAACTCCTTCAAGTTTGATGAGACTTCCCAAAGGAGAGGAGTTTTTGACCAAAGTTGCAGCAGTCAACGAATTTGTGGAGCATATTCACCGAGGACTACATCAGGCCAAGGAGAAGTTGGTGATAACTCAAAATCGGCAAAAGCAGCATGTCGATGCTCATCGTAGAGAAGTGGTTTTTGAGGTTGGAGATCATGTTTGGTTATCTACAATGAATTTGTCTCTTGTAGGTACACCAAAGTTGAACCCTAGGTTCATTGGTCCATTTTTGGCTTTGAAGCGTGTTGGTGAAGTGTCATACAAGTTGGAACTTCCGTCACATATGAAAATACATCCAGTATTTCATGTGTCACGATTGCGAAAACATGTACCACGACCAAAACAATTCACCAATCAACCAACACCATCTCCTCTTCCAAACTTGATAGCAGATCATGAGGAGTTTGAGGTAGAAAAGATACTCAAGAAACATATTCGAGGTCATAAATATCCCAAAGTAGAGTATTTGATTCAATGGAAAGGCTATCCCTCGTATGAATCAACTTGGGAACCAGCTAAAAATTTAGCAAATGCACCTTTGATAGTTCAGGAGTTTGAACATATGAACATATATAAAAGGAGGGAGGTTTGTAACCATCTTTAGTTAGTTAGAACTAAAGTAGAGGTTACTCTAAATATTGATGTAAATAATTTAGTGTGCACTAGTCATAGTTGTCATGTTAGCGATCCGCGCACTTGCTAGGTATAGAATGGATGTGTTAGTTGACAGTACCACGTCAGCAATCCGTGTGCTTGTATGTAAGGATTAAGTGTGTTAGTTGGGTGAGCCACGTCAGCAATCCGTGTGCTTGTTAGGGTTATCCGCCACGTCATCCATCCACTATGAGTGGGATGGATGGTGGGGATTAGATCTTATCTCCTTGTACTTGTTAGTGAAAGATATATAAGGGAGAGTAGAATCATTGTTGGTATCTCTCATCTTCAGAGTTTACGTTTCTATCTTCGAGTGAGCTTCTCTCTAAACCCTAGTGTTACACCATCACACAAGCACGGTTAAGTCAATGACTCAATCTCTTCAGTTAGGAACTCATAAGGTTGTCGTAAGTCCAGGATCAAAATCATCTGAGGAATATAGGTTCCACATACATTGAGCCTTGAAATATAATACGTTCACGATTTGAAATGCTAAATAAAATAAATAATTTAATAAAATATCTTACTTTCAATATTTCAAAAAATGAAATTAATTATTTTAAAATTTTAATTTGATTTTAAGATGTAGATATATGTGTGCTTTGAAATTCATATAATTTTAATTAGTACATTTTTATTTTTATTTTGTATTAATTTCTAGTTTAAATTTTTTATAAGTTTTTTTTGAAAACTGATAATTTATAAATTTTGAAACAAGAATCAAAATATCTAAATTTCTGTTCAATTTTTTTCTGATATTTCTAATTAAAATAATGCTAGTAATTTTTTAAAAAATTTCCACTATATCAAATAGTACTCTGTTTATTAGAAGATACCACCTGGTAGCCCATGAGGAAGACCAAGAGAAGTTTTCAATGAATCGTATTCCAATGATATATTGTTATGTAAAAAATATAATAAAATAATATTATAATAATTCTAAATTTATCAATTCTAATTTCTTAAATAATAATAAATTTTATTATTTTCAATGATAAAGATTGAACATTAAAATAATTTGAAATAAGGTAGATCTTACTACATCATCCAAGATTTTAATTATACTGTGAATAAATCTAATCATTCATACATTTTTAAAATAAAGTTGAATCAATGATAAATTTTAATTAATTTAAATGTTATCAAATATGAAGAAATGAAATTTTTAAAATTCAGCCATCAAAAAATTTATCAAAACATTTTTAATCAAAAGATAAATGAAATCAATGAAAATTGATAATTTTAAAAAATGCAAGTTCAATCATTTGTATAAATACTTAATAGAATGTGATATACATACAAACGTGTAAAAGGGAGATTTCATATTTACGTAAAGAAAAAAACATGACTTCTATTTAATACAAAAAATAAATTTATTAGAACAATAAAAATATTATTTGTGTAAGAAAATAAAGTATTTAAAAAATTTGGAAATTTAAAGATATCATACTTATTTATATATATTGGAAATAAATTATACTATTCTGAATATCTATTTTGATTTTGACGATTGAAAAAAAATCATTTAGTTAGGTTACTCTTTTCGTTTGGCTTATATGTGATATTTTAAATTAGAAAAATTCGAACTTTAGTCTGATAGTTAGAAAATGATATAATCATAACAAATTGAAGATTTTTTATTCTTTTAATTATTTTTCATTACAAAATTTTGAAAATCACTAAAGTTGAAATGTATAAAAAATTGCAAAATCAAAAATTTTACAGAGGTATATTCAATTGCATGAAAAAAATAGAATAAGAATTTTACTTGTACAGAAAACTAAAATTTCAAATCAGTATCAAAAGTCTCATGTTGTACATAAATATAAACATATTTGAAAATTTTAAATATACTTAAAAATAAATCAACATTAAATTTTTTCATCAATTTTATATGTAAAAAAATTTAATTGTTAAATGTCTTTTATTTTTATTAGATGTTTTTCCATTTGAATTTTTTTCCGTTCAAGTTTTGTTTACAGTGATAGATCTGTTGCATTCTTTTAATGTCCATATTTTTTTATAAATAAATTGTTAAATTTTTTTAATAAAATTTTTATTTGATATATCGACACTCATAATACCAAATTAATTTTATTGTAAATAAATTTAATTATTTTTTAAAAGAGAAACGTTGATAGGCTCATGACAAACAGAAAAATTATTACAATTTGTCTACATGTTAATATAAGGTATTGACATTTGCCTACATTTTAAACTTAGATTTTTTATTTCAAAATGATGTTTCATTTTAAAAAAATAAATCTGGATATTTTAAAAATTAAAATTCTAAAAATATTCCTGTTTTAATATTTTGCAATTTTTGAAAATATCCTAGTTGCAATGATATATTCCTTTACAAAAAATTTATTATGAATGTTCATGCGTATATCGTATAAATCAGCTGATTATGAATTACAAATATACATGTATTCATTTTTATAATTTAATATCAAACTTGATATAAATTTGTTTGATGTGCTTATCAGGTAAAATATCGATTGAATTAAATTTTTTTGTTTTAAATATTAATTATAACAATGTTAATACTAGAAGAAGACATAATTTTTGAATTTTTGACTCTCATAAATGTAATTTTAATTTATTTTTTAAATAAACGGCATAAGGATAAAACATAATGAATCATATATAAAATAAATTTGAACAAATTTTTCTTGTGATGTCGGTTTAGCATTGAATTTTATATCGTTTTGGATATTTCAAAAGAGAAACTATTTTAATAACAAATTTATGGAATTTTTTATAATATGATTAGAATAATAAAAATATTTAGTGGCATGATATAAAATAGCATATCAAAATAACATAAATAAATATTTCTTTCCTGATTTAAATTCTTTTTAAAATTAGACTACAAACACACACTATTCATTTAAATAATTCTTGACGGTATGTGCAAAAGAGTTTTTCTCCATAGATATTTTTTCCTTAGATGCACATGTAATATGTCAATAACATCATATTGTCATGTTGCAAATTTTTTCTTGACAGTATTTGTAAAAGAGTTTTTTTCCATAATTTTTTTTAAAATGATAATATAAATCATTATATGTTTTTGTAATTTATTGATAACAATTCAGGTTTAAAAAACTAAATGCTCATTGTAGGATATAAAATTGATTCGAGAAATTAGAATTATAACAAAAAGTTGTAAAGAAAGAAAAACACTTGAATTATTGCTTATTAGCTAAAGATATATGAGATGTCTGATTTGTCAACTTCTTTTGAAGGTTTGATGTATTTCAAGTTAATGATATTTTAGATGTGAATACTATACCTAATTAATGAAACTAAAGCTACAAGTTAGATCCAGAAATATTTATTTGAATTCCTAGATTATTTCAAGGTTTTTTTTTGGTGAAGATCTGAAATGAATTCTTCAAGTTACTTCAAATTTCAGTCTCAAAGCAAAGAAAGAAAAAACGTCACTAGAATAAGTAGAGTAAAGTCCAATGTCTAATCTAACCACATATAATATCCACTCTTGTATTATTGTAGTACTACTATGCCCTTTCTGAATATGGTGTTATTATGGAAAGTAAGTTTTATAAAAATAACGAATTTTTAATTTTATCGTCTAGAAAGACTATGTCATTTATCTCATGTTCCTGAATTTCAAATTACTCCACTCTTTCATTCTGGTTAGATTCCCAAAGTTCTTTGAAACCAGATTCATAGATTTTGTGGCATGTAATGTGACATTCTTCAAAAATCATTTCAAATAACTGATTACTCAGTATACAGCGTATGCTGCTTACTCATACATATCACCGTATATCATACACCGTATGCTGCTTACTCTGACATCGTCTTCAAGATATTGAAGACGATGAGATGTAATCAAAATCTCACAGAAAAATAAACTTGATGCAAGAAACCCTACATGTGCAAACGCATACTACTAGGTAGACTAATCTGATAGCTACTGCGTTAACACACAACGTCCTATTGAATCAAAGCGTTATATTTGATAAAGAGCTTTTAATTAAAAGAGAGATTTAATAGAGCAGGTACGTTAACAAAGCCCAGGATTGAGGCTTTCTTAAAGAATGAAATGAGTTTTTTGAAAAATCAAAATTAATTAAGAGGCATCATACACCGCAAGTTTATGTTTGATTTAAATTTCCTTTATTTCATGAATTTTGAAAATGTGATGATAAATTGAGTATTGTGTACACAGTAAAAAATGCAAGATTGAAGCATTTGTTATAATAGATTTTTCATATTATGATCATATTAATTTTTTCAAAAGGTTGTAAATATGATTTCTGTAAAGTTAAAACTTAGATGATAAAAGATGTATAATTATTCACTAAAAAATTCCTAAAAAAATCGTAAGTTGAATAATGATTATTGTTGAAAAAGATCAGATAATCTCGTGATAATATATATTATTATGCAAAAAAATATTGAGAATCATCAAATAATTTAATAGAGAATTTCAAGTTTCGAAAGGAGATTTTTCTTTAGTTTGACAAAGATATTAACTACATCATTTATGAATGTCAAAAAAATTTCTAATGAAATTTTGTTTATATCTGGAATATAAATGGATGAGAAAGAAAGGAGAAAAACTAATCTTGCACGAATGGTAAAGAATTTCTTAGAAATTAAGCGCTCAATATCTAGAGAATTAATGCATATATCATAACGCTTTGATGTGTTCATTTCAAAATATGACGTATTTAGCATACTCAAATATGCCTGAGTCAACACCAAGATAGATCTGATATATATCATAAAATACTACATACACATCAATAGAAAGCACTAGCATGTGAGACACACAATGTTCCACACAAAAAGCTTTTATAATTCTCAGTCTCGCTTGGAAAGAATGAACATGATATACCCTTTGGGTTTCTCACAACTTACTTACATACTAGCGCCGCAATAGCCATAGTCTAATTAGTCCAAAGAGCCCTAATCAAACTACTGTATCTTCCGATATTTTAATCAACTCATTATATGATTACAGAGTTAGTTTATCTGGACGCAGTATGATATATTGTCCATTGTGATGATATTGGGACCTAGCCTTAATTAAATGTCTGCTTTCTTCCTTGAGGGAATTGATGGGGTCCCATCCGCCCTGCTTTGTTACTTGGTGCTTTCTCACTAAATAATGATAACAGGTATTGGGAGATAAAAATGTCCCTCGCGAAAATAGTAATAATGCCGACGGTATTCAGAAAAGACCATGTGAAACCGTCAAGGGGGTGATACTTTCACCAGTAAACGGTGAGCTTGTGAAGTTATCTCTTGGGGGTAATTCGTAACATGCGGAACTTTGAAGTGCCTTATTTTTCTAGAGTATGAAGAACAGTACATCACAACACATGTAATTGTGAAGCAGACAGACGTAACTAAGCCCAAAAACATGGTATGTAGCACAGTCTCCGTCCTAAACTGCATCATGCCGGATGTGGTCACATCTAACAGTCACACTGCAGCTCTGTGGACAAGAGGGCTGACCAAAATAAAGTTTCCAAAGGCCAAGCCTGCTCTTGGCTGCCTTTTGTGGTGAGTAGATGTGAATGGCATCGTTGTGTTTTACGGATAGAGTCAATAGATTTGCACCGGTTTTCGAAGGTTCGATGGTTCTGAGTTTTCTCTTTAATTAAATCATATTTTTTAAATTATATGAATATATTGGGAAAATTTAGATAGGTTTATCTCAACCTTAAAAGTGTGTGTATATATATGTACTTAATTTTATCCACATTGCACCCTACTTGCTAAATTACTACATAAAAGGAACCCTTAGAAAGGGTAGAAAGTAACTGACAGGGTACGGAAATGCGCAGATGCTGGACATAGATGAAGTACAGAGGATGGGAGGAGAACTTGGCTAGACTTGAATAAGTTATTAATTACACAACATGATATGCATGGGCAACAGACAGTTCATTATTTTCACAGACTTCTAGGCCAAAACTTATCTGACAAAGTTAGAATTCTTAGACTACGTAATAGCCTGCCAACAGACCTATACTACAGTCACATAATATTATCTTTTAGACAATCTTCGAGGAGAACAAAATTTTCAGAGGCAAACAAAAATCCTGATACAGGACCACTCTTGGCGCTTTTCACACCAACCTTAGCAGAAGCCGTGACCATAGGTTACATTAACCTGATGTTGTCAGCGCGCGGAGATGGTACAAAGAGGGGCTGAGTCAAACGATCCGGTGTCCATTTTCGCGATCACCCGGTTCCCGGTCGGCTTTCGACACCCAGAGACTGAAAAAAACGACGGCACGACATTACCTTGAAGAATTATCCTACGTCTCCCTTCAAAGCCAACCCAGTCACAGGCCAGTAACCTGACTACAGCTCCGTCAACCGAACAAGGGTTCCGGAAAGGGCTAATTTTGTCAGGCCTTGTATTTCTCCGAGTGGTCGACAGGATATCGAATTCGCTCGTGGTAGGTGAGAAAAATTACCGGAACTTCCCGCATGCAAGGAAGGAGTACAAATCGCGATGCGATATTATCGTTCAGAGTGGGGAAGTGGTGGGGGGGAAGGGGCAGAATCTGAGCGCCTCGAACGTCGAGCCCCTCAGGCAGAGTCCGAAAAGCAGCAGATCCGAAGAACTGGCAGAGGCATGGCTGCCAGCCAGCAAGCCATGCCTGCTGAGACCCATCGAGCAGAGTAGAGTAGAGCAGAGCAGAGCGGAGGGAGCCAACCGAAGGACGGGAGAGACGACGGAAGCTCCGTCCTCCTGCGGACGGGACTCGGCATTTTATGCATTCACGACGGGCTCGTAGCAACGCATCAGAACCCGCTGTCTCCCCCGCCCGCCCGCCCGCGCGGCTCGGCTCGGCTCGGCCCGGCAGCCCCGTTGGCCAACGTCTCTCTGGCAGGAGGCTGCTCGGGTTACCGTTGTGGTGGACTTCCCGTCGGGTCTCCTCGAGGGCTCCTGCTCCTCACTCGCATCGTCGTCTCCCATGCACACGAGCTCAGAAGTCTTCGCCGCTCGTGCTCGTGCTCTGCTCAGCTCAGCTCGCTCTCGATTCGGTCATCCCCGGCTGCGCGTGCCATCGAGGTGTACGCATCTGTGATCGGTCGGATTTTCTTCGGCGATCTATCGAAGTTGGTGGTGGGGTAAGTGATCGTTTCTGATGGCAGTGTGTTTCTCGCCGTGGAGGATGGTCATGTAGAATTTATGACGACGTTGCATGTGGTCGAACTAAAAGCGAAAGGGAGCTGTTAGGCCCTGGCGATGGTGAAGTGAAATTGCCCACAAGTTGCCCGTGTTGTGTGCTTTGTTGCTGTCGCGAGTGCTTTGTTCGGGTTCGGGTTCGGTACATGGTTGTGTGTCTGATTGGGCCCACGTCTTGGCGTGCTTGCAGTTCGACTTGTCTTGCGACGTACGGGCGCAGACACGGATGACTTTGAAAAGCTGGACTCGAGACGGAGTGGAGGCTCTGTCGTGCGAGCTCCGGATGCGGGTCTAAAGCCGAGTCTCGGCGTTGGGGCAAGCAAGACAGGAGCAGTAAGCAGAGGTTGCGAGGGGTGAAGTCTGAACTTCCGAGCGAGAATTCGGAAGCCTCACCGTGCACATTGTTGGTTCAGACAGTGGTCATCGACACATTGTTCTCCAGGATCGCATTTGTCAGCAGAAATCATGTGCTTCATGGGGAAAATCTGCAAGCTGTGCTCTTGCTTGATCGTGGTGGCGGTGGTTCTCACCGTTCTCTTCGGCTTCGGCTGGATGAAGAAAGCTGGTCACGCTTGCGTTCAGGGCCATTCGGTCTTAGGAAAGTGCAACGGCTCATTCATTGCGCCACCGCCTTCATGGGGACCGGTTCTGTCACCTGTTTACGACCTCTTGCCACCGCTGGGCAATGACAATTTCACATCGAGCTCAGTTCAGCCGAAACCCTGAGGTGCTTGGCCCGGAAGACAGTCAGGCGCTCAATCTCAGTCTTCGTGTTTGGACACGTGATGTCTGACATTTTTGTGCCCACGTAGCTGAAGCGAAGTTCAGCGCTGGTGCCTTGAGGTGAAGCGGAGCACCAATTTGCGTTATCAGCGGAGTATCGGATTCTGATCCAAACAGCGTTGGATTATACGCAGTTTTGACAAATTAATGAGGGGGCTTGGCGGAACCGATAGGTTCTGAAGATCCTCCACTGGCGAAGGAAGTTTGTGGCTTGCGTAGGGTAAGCAGGAAAGCATTTAA
Organism: Marchantia polymorpha subsp. ruderalis; assembly: GCA_037833965.1. Taxonomy (NCBI): domain Eukaryota; kingdom Viridiplantae; phylum Streptophyta; class Marchantiopsida; order Marchantiales; family Marchantiaceae; genus Marchantia; species Marchantia polymorpha. Next base: position 7,087,625 of record AP031357.1, read on the forward strand.
ATCTCTCAGTTTCTTCACAGGGAGAAAACGTCGTTGGGTGGAGCCTGCGCTCTGGCTCCCCCTCCCGTCAGCATGTACAGTTATCGACAATCTGCTGGCAACTCACCATCTCGCATGAGGGCCTCATTGTGCAGAGTAGTGGTACCTTCATGCAGAACCTCTTCTGCTAGATTGGGACTTGGCGTAGAACTGAGATAGACTGTTGTAGAATTGTATTATATTTGTAACAAACTACACTCTTACCTTCCCAGACTGCTGTTTTACTGTAACCCACATTTTCTCATCGAGTAGTATTGGAGCCTGACAGTACTCACTCTCCCAATTTGTCTGTGGCGTTGTTGCCACTCTCTGTAGGATTTTATGTAGTAAAATTTTTTTGCCTTGGCTTCCTACTCAAAGTTTGGTCTTGTGGAAACTCTATGCACACACTCCACATGTTGGCGGTGTGCGAAGCGGGCATCAAGTTGAATGATCGAATTTATTAAAATCCCAGAGGACTTCAGTAATGTAGTCAAGATTCATCTGAGTGCATAAGAATGAAGACAACACGAGTCATTTAAAAGGATCCTCGGGACAGAAGTATGCACACATCTTCCGGAATGTCAGTCTCTATGTTCTGCTTGTATTAAAATATGCCTCACTAGTGAGACGCATCGATTGAAACAAAAGTGAATTGTGAAATTCGTATTTGCCACCAGGATAAGAAGAGTATTACCAGTGAATATTTTCTATCAACGTCCGTACTGAACTCAGCTTCTTGTCAACGAAAGATGCAGAGGGGCGGTGACAAGTTTGCCCATACATCTGGGAGACAATATATTCCCTGTACAGGTGGCAGGTAAGCTCGATAGACCAACAAACATATCGTACAACTCAGAGAGACATTCTCAGTGACATGTATATTACCCCTTGACACACAGTATGAATATGAGGAACATCTTTTAAGTTTCTGGTGGTATTTGTGGACACAAAAGATTCCTTCCGTCTCAATTTGAAAACAGTTCTCACCCACACAAATTTAATCTTGCATGCGGTTCTACCTGCAAATCATGAAAAACCAAGGATACTATTCCCCACTCATGATCCATAGCACAACCGGTAACTCCAATGCACACTAGTCATACGGAGTGTACGCACATTGGTACCGAAGACCAGTTTGCTAAAGTCCTCATCTATATATTATGTTTCGAAACTAACATTTGTTGGCTTTTAATGCACGCAGGCGCCCATTCTCCTAAGGGATGAGTCCAGCACTTACTCGCCTACATGGACTGACTGTCTCACTTTGCATCAGAAGTCGTTGTCTCGTATCGTATTGACAAAAGTTATAGTACACGGCATGTTCCACCTTCGCGAAGACCGCTCTACGAGTGGCTTTATCTACTTTGCACTCAGACTCTCAGCCGACTTATCCAACTTGATGTTGACCCACACTTCGTTCTTGCGATTGAAAATCTGAAATGGACTGCTGTACTGAGCAATGGCGTAAGAATCCAGCCCCTCGATAGGATAAGTAGCATCCTTGGCAAAATCTGAGCTTCCCAAGCTGATAGAGAGCTTCTCAGCCTCTTGAGCCACGTTGAAGTCCATTGCATATCCGGAGAATGTCCTCACTGCAACGGTTCGCTTGCCCCAGCGCTCGAAAGTGAGGTCAAGTTCCTCGAGAGGAGTTGGCGGCGCCTTGTGAAACTTCGGAGGAACGTAAAACCGCACGGCAAAGGCAGACGAACAGAACGGCCCAGCGGAGGGAACAATCCCTGTCACCACGGGGGATGTCATCGGCACTCTTGTCCAGTTGTGATTGCCACCTTCGATATACTCAAAGAGCCTGCATAAGGCATTGACAAGAACAAAGACTAAGTCAGAAATTCTACTCTCCTGATATACATCGACCACGCATTCCACAGTTGGGTGTCAAAGTCATGCAAAATGAGACTGTATGAGAAAAGAGCTTTGAATTAAACTGTACATCGAATGATGTAAACCCACATTCATGGTTTCATTCGCGAGGAGATCAGGCGTTTGGTTTCATGTATACTTGTAGGGCACTGCACGTGGAGCGCTTGGCTCGCTCGTGGGAAGCAGTCCTTCGTGATGTTCATTAGACGAGATGTTCATTTCCATCGTTCAAGTTTTCAAATGGAATTGAACTACGAAATATCGAACTCCACACGAAATAAAGAAAGATATCACTAGGATTTACGCTAGTTTCAGAGAATGAGAGACGAACAAAAACGGCGACTTCCTGTGTGCATATTCCTAAACTCCTTGACCTCACTTAAAATCAGACGTCATTGATAAAGCAAAACGATTCAAGCACTTAATTCGAATTACGAGATTTGCTTCCCGACATAATCAAACCGTCGACTTGGAGGGGAGAATTACCTGTGGAATCCAGCCTGTGTTGCATGCACAAATGAAAAATCGTCTACCATGGCAACAGCCCACACACTCTCATTGTACAAACGGACTTCAAAATCACCTTCTTCCTTCAACACAGTATACTCCGGAGTATCTAGCGCAGGAAAAGCCGCTGCATGGATGGTGCAGATGGCGAGCAGCAAACACAAAGGCAGTACGACCTTCTGATCCATCTTTCGCGTACCGCACATCAAAATTTAAGTCAGAATCTGCAAGAAACCCAACCAGCAGCCCAAAAACATTAGCAATCAAAAAACTCCAAAGACATTCCGATCCTCTAAGTGAAACCAGATGAACGAAGCAGATTGCATCTTCCACCCGAGGATCTCCTCGGGTGAACTGGGTTGACTGTCAAATGATACAACTCCCGGATAATCTCCACTTATAGGACCCGTGGAGTTGACATCGATAGATGAGGCATCGATATCAAGCACATGCCTCAGCTCGCTGCTCAACATGAAAGCACATCACTTCCCACCGAATTTACGGAATTCACTGAAAATGCATTCGAAGAGCTTCATATAAAACTAAAGCATATTCCTCTACACGAAATCCATAGCTAAATTGGGACATCAATCTCACCCCTCCCTCTCAGGTTAGCCAAGATTCCTCCCCGATATGAGTTCCACTAGGCAAAACCTAACCATAAAATCTAAAGCTACTCTCTCTCTCTCCAACAATTGACAGAAGATCTGTCCAGAAAAGAACCGACCTTTCTCTTCGGAGCAACGACAGCTTCAAGGAAACCGGATGAAGTGGAAACCCAAACAGCAGAGTGTCCGCCTTGAATGTAGCAGAAGGAAGGGGATTTATTGCCGAGACGGGAGCCCTACGTACAATGTTCGACCTGACAAGTGGTGTCCTGGCTGCCACACAAGACCAAATCTGTGCCTAGCTCTGAGTCAGACGATCCTGTGCGACCTCGTCGATCGCCATAACATAGCGGGCAATGCAAGTTTTCTTATCCAGCTCGTTATTCTATTAATACAACGCTCTTGCTGAAGATTCACGAAGGAAGCCAAGTGTCTTCGTTGAGTCTCCTTGTTCTCGGGCCTTGGGGCCGTATCCTCTCGTCATGTCCAATGCCTTCTGTGCTTCCCCGTCATCTGCCGTTTTTTACAAGTCTCCTTCTTGACGTAAACCTCGTATTTATTTTTCCTGTTTGAGATTCGGTGCGATTTGAAGTGCGTTGCTTGAGGCCAAAAATCATTTAATACATTGAAAAAATATTCACGCGTTACATTTTCTTACCGCGTTTATAATGCGGCGAGGGAGATTATGCAATTTTCCTCTAACCAGATTCTTGATTCTTGTTAACATCAAGCGATAACGAGTGTAAGTATTTGTTGTTAATCAAATAAAGGAGAGTTGTCTAGTAGAGTTTGATATAACAATTTTAACATACACTCCTACGTCTCGTTCGAGATGTTGTTCTAGCAAAGTTGTATGTTCATGGAAGTTTACATTATTACTCCAACTCTTACTTATCACACCATGGCTTAAACTATCCATTCGCACATTGATTGTTTTGCTTTAGAAGTAGTAGTTTATAACCATCTGTTTGCACATCGATTGACTTAATTCAGATGTAGTAAATATTCATATGACATTTCTCTTGGAATGAGAAATATAACTACGCAAGATGTCATCAGATATTTCGTATTAAGTATTATGGGAGAGGTTGCCTAACAGACACAGATTATTCTTGACATGTCTTCCAGTGGACTCTATATAGGTCAATTTTATATTTGGTTATAAAAGATCAAATTATACTTGAAAATATGGAGATTGTAAATACTGCACATGACACGATTTACATTGCATGAGGGTATGATTACTTATATTTTTTAATATGTATAAACTCAGGATTCCAAAATTCGTGGGCATGTAGATCTTTCATTTATTATGCTTAGATTAATATGGAACTAACTATGCTTGTGTCCACATGTTTGTGAAAAGAATATCATACTAGGAAGCATGAATTTGACTTTTTTAGCATGTTAGCTGATATTTATCAAATCAAATGTTTTCATTAGGAAAAAGAGCAATAGCTGATATTGTAGTACCTAGAAGATTCATCATATTTATTGATGAAAATATATTAAGTGATCTTAACCTTGTTGTTTGTATTCAGTTATTTGTAATTATCTTACATGTTGTAAAACAAGATCTTAAATTTTCTTCAGTCATAGCATTTGATTCGCTATTTGAAACTTTACAAGATTGAATTTATTCAGACATTTTTAACTCCTTGTGTATAGTTGTTAGTATTATATTCACAATATTTTTCACGGGCAAGTAATAAGTTTTTTACTACAAAATTTTAAACATTTAGATATGCATCAATGAATCAATCTGCATCTATCACATGCAATCTAATTACACGTATCGAAATGTAGAATCAATTTTTGTGAACTATATTATTATATGGTTTGTAGTTGTTATTAGACATCTTCATTGTCTCATATTATTTTGTCATAATAAAAAAGGATGATTGTTGATAGAAAATTTGGATGAGCTTGTAATCTGCACAAATTATAAAAAGTCATAATACAATTTGAAAATCATTTTTTAGCTTAAAAAGTATTTTGTGAAAATTGAGAATGTATTTATCAGCTAATTTTGACTTGGTTGTATTATTTTAGTGAATTCTGATCTTCATCTATCTCACAATCACTTCAATTTCTACTTACATTTTATGGAATATATTAATATAACAAAAAGTTGCAATCTGAATGCTAAAATTATTGACAACAAATATTGGATGCATCGTTGTACCTAACAATATGTTATTATGCAGTTAATTATTAATAAATCAAAAAATGTACAGACATAGTTCTGAAACATATGCTAGAGTGTTATTTCATATTTTTTTTTAAATCGAAATCATCATAGTGAAACAATATAATTTGAACTATGATATAAATTATAAACTGAAATGAATTAACTGTGACTTATTTTTAGAATGTTTAAAACTTTAAAAAAATATAACATAAAGTGAACTGTTTGAAAATATAATTTTTTTAACAAGAACAAAATTCAATTATTTCAAAATGGATGAGTTATGAAAATGATACTCTTTGAAGTTATTCTAGGAAGTAAGTACTACTTTTGTGCTGTTCAATGTTCAACAACATAAATCAACAACGATTGTAAAGATTTTACAATCATTGTTGATTTAATTTTCACTTTGATGCACACAAATAATTGTAATTATCCATGCAAATTTTGATTTATTGTTTTAAATGTACAATGTTATATTTAATGTTGATTTAGATCCAAATATTTCAAATTATACGTGTGATTTTGATGCACACAATAATTATAATTATCCATGAAAATTTCAATTTATTGTTTGAAATTTACATTAATATATTTTATGTTAATTTAGATTCAAATATTTCAAATTATATATGTGATTTTAGAATATATAGAAAGAATTGTATATGTGTCACTATGGATATATATGTTTTCATAAAATGAGTTAAAATTATGCTATACGTCGATATGTTACTGCACATTGTAAATTTAATAATAATTATGCATATATGAACCTGCTTTCAAAATTTAAATTTCAATCACAAATCAACAGGCATTTGCAAACTTGACATTTGCCAAATTTGTCATAAATTACTCTATTATGACATCACAAAAATTTTATATTTGACAAATATGATCACTGTATCAAACTGTTGGAATTTCCTTAAATTGTTTACAGCACATGATGCCATTGAGTGACAGATCCATTAAGGACGATCTGTAATCGTCTTTCTTCCAACTAATGACGAAAAAATCACTCTCCACACGCGTTGTACAAGGATATAAACTAGCAAATCCTCCAGCAAATGTGCACACTTTGGGAAATCTAAGTTCAAGAGCACTCCATGCTTCATGAAAATCTACAAATTCCGGCATTTGATCCACATTGTCACGAAGTATATCTTCTCTTTGATAAGCAGTCCTGAGTTCATTGTATTCTCGTTCCAAGCTGTAAATATACTCGTTGATGAGTTTCTTCTCAAGTCGAGATCAAAATCTAATGATTAGGTACACAAAGCTTGATGCAGGCATGGTCACAAACTCTCGAGGAAGACTTGGAGTAAAGTTGATTCTAGTGCATTGTTACTATTCCATTATGGCTCAATTGAATGTATTCCAGCTGCAAGACTAACTATTAGATTTTCAACTTAACAAATCACAACATCCTTCTCAACTTGATACAAGCTATCGAATGACATAACAATGAACGAACCACAGCCTTGAACAAAATGCATGACAACATTCTTGTCAGATCTGTAAAACTGTTAGATTACAAGTTATTTTCATCTTGTTATTTAAATAATAATTCAGAGAGTGTATCTTCCATTACTGTCACATCCCAAAGACAAGAAATGAATCTACAAAAAGCAATTTCCTGTTGTGTGACCAACAACGTAGAATGCTACAAGGTTTTAAACATAATGTAAATTGCTATAACTATTGGGATCAATAAAATTAGAGCAATCCATCACATGACAGTTGGTTTCAAATCAAAATTTTTCTAGTCTATGCATTCAACAATACGGCAATGATGAGTTGAAAATCAAGGTAATACTTTCCCTAACAATAACCAGCGAGTAGTTGCAAACTTTGAACACTTAGCTCGCATTCATTGATCAAATTTTGTTGTCGATGAAGGTATCTGATGATGGCAGTTAACGTCGTGTAAAATTCAATGTTGAGATAATCTGAAATAACATTTTGAACTACAAGATCAAGTTGGTGTGCACCACACCAAAATCAAATCAAGTAACAACCTTCTCGTTCAACTTGAGAGAAAACACGAATCACTATTCCACGTACTTGAACTATCATATTTCTGGCACCATTAGAGCATGTCGATAAGAGTGTGTATACCCAAGATGGACAACTTGCATCCATAGCTTTCTCGAACGTCTCGAACAAATTGTCATCTGTGTTTGGTCCGTAAAGAGAAAGACAATATAAATGAAAACAATACAATCTAGTTCCTACAACAAACCTCACTCAATGAATCAAATGCGATTGAAAAAATCAAACAATTAGCAAGTAATTTAATGAGTTTTTGTAGGTAGACAACAACATCAACCCGAACAAACAATGATACTTTTGATTCATTGTATCCGCCAAGATAACCGAGAGTAAATTCTTCACGTGCACACTCCACTTGATGCGTTGTTATTCTAAACGACGAGCCAAGACCAACGATCTCAATAACAAGCTTGAAAAACTTGATATGAACTTGATATCCTACAATCACACTATCAGATTTGATTGGCTCAAAAAATCTCAACGCACGATCAATACAAATGTACTCAGCTTTAGTATCAAATAGAAGTATACGCAAAATTATATCGATGATGTTTACTTTTATATGAAAATATAGCTCATCTCATGATCTAACAAAATGAGCATGCATAGTATTCACTAAAATAGTATCATAAAAGAAACTTGACTTTGCTTCTACTGACAGAGAACAGTATTCACTCCACTTTGTCAAGTGTTGGCTCTTGAGATGTTGTGGTTGCAATTCTGGTAAATAAACTCTAAAATACTTTGTGGTCCTAGCCGACTTGTGCTTCTAGCCGATCTTTTGTTCACGGCCCATATCTGACAGAAACGACATAAAACTGATGTGTCATGTAATTTTGAGCCATCTCCGATTCTGTACTCCTCGAGACCTGAAACCCTATCTCAACATCTAAATATAGTAAGTACGAGAAATTGAAGTTGTGACATTTGAGTGCGTACTCTTTCGCGCTTTATGTGTGCGTATGTGTATGTGAGTAACATGTCAGTGATGTAGAATGTATGACGATATGTATTCGCACGACAGATGTGACGACACTTGACAACGGATACCGCGTCAAAATCTTTAATCCATACTCGAATGGATTTTTGAGTTTCTTTGATGACATATCATTGACAGCAGTTCTTCAACAACAAAAATGAACGCCATATCTCTTCGATAGCTGTAGTGAACTCGACTCACTTCTTCTCTTTGGCTTCTCTGTGGCTTGAGAAGAATTCTTCAGATTGTCGTTCTTTTCCACGCTGAAGAGTTGATGTTGCTCATTCAACAGCAACGGGCAGAGCAGCTGTCGCTCGTTTCCACCACTCAAGACTTACTGTTTTCTTTAACCGTAACAGACAAGAGGAACCGTCAACTCAAGAAACTCTCAACTAAAACTGTCATTTTTATTTATGGCATGTCGCAAATATTATTTATGACAAAATTGGCATTAGCGCCGCCAATGCCATATTTGAAGAGGCCTGCAAATCAGCCGCTATAAAAATATACATATATACATACCTTCATTTATATTGAAAATTAAATTTCATAAAAAATTGGATTTCCAGTAGAAGAGTATGAGAAAATGATCTTATCTCTTGTAAAGAATAATTATCTTTTTTGAACATAATCATGAAATTATTTTTTACATATATATGAAGTATACAACTGAAAAAAGAATCTAGTTGGATTTGCAACTATGAACAGAATTAAAATTCTTCTCAAAAGAAAATAAGAATCATTATTATGTTATTCATCTATTTATCCTAATCCTAAATTTCATTTTCCATGAATTTTTGGATGATAATATACTCGCGTAAGTTGTTCACATTGTATAATGCGTATGGATCATTGAAACTGAATTCTCCATTTTATTATATTAATCTTCTATACCGCTCATTTTTAGTCGAGATGATAAGTATCAGCTGATTTCTACTTGCATTGAACTTATTTCTTTGATTTGAGATTTACTCTTTTCCTTTCAAGGGATATTGTAAGCCGTTGTTGTACCATTTCAAACAATCGATTCTATTCTTTCAGGAATCAAGGGGCATGCGTGGAACTTGATATGATCCAAAATAAACCATCAACATGAAGGTGAACTTCTGCGCAGGCTGAAACTCTTATCGTGTTGGACAGTAAGTATTCTGTAAATCTCTAGACGTGTCACTTCTTGGACGAAGTTGAAATTCTGGACGGGTGGATGGCAAGAATCATATGGCAAGAATCATATGGCAAGATTTATAAACACATATACTCAGTGGTGTCACAGTCTTCTAAGGCGGAAGATAAACCCTTCAAGCATAGAAGAAACCATTAGAAACCTCGCTGTCTACGACTGGTAGGTCTCGACTTGGTCAGTTCGTTAAGCTAACAACCATAAGCTTCAGATAATCAGGAATCCACACCCTCCGTGTGCAGGTGCTCGCTCCTCTCCCGAATAGATGTTTATCTTTCGAGTTATAATCACAGCTGCTTGCAGCAGAAGAAAGAAGCAAAGAGAAATGCATTTTCATGCAGATCACGCCTGACGGTCCTTCGAGTCATGATAATCGATGTACATGCGGTTCCGGGGAGAGAACGCGGAGACTTCATGACACAGTAAGGACAAGGAACACTTTCCGAAAAGATAATAGGGGCCAAATTAGCAAAACTGCTCCTTAGGCTGGCCAGGCAAACATAAACGATAAGGAAGAATCAAGTGGATCATGGCGAACTGACTGACAGGAAATAACAGTTACTCTCGTAAAAAAGCTAAATCTCCTCGCCCACGACATCTTCATTTCTGCAGTCCGCATGACTGCTGCATAAATACAAATAGAAGGGGAAAAAACCACTTGAAGTACGCAAAGGTCATCATTACTTCACTCACTTATTAAATTATTCTTAATCTCATGGAGAAACTCTTCTCTTTATCGAAGCACTGTACCTTGGAAGTAGTACTAAGAAAATGCTCAGGCTCTTCAAAAGATCGACAGTCGGAGAATGCCCACCAGAGCCAAATGGTGGAACTTAAAGGCACACACTGGGGCCCTCATCACTTCACCTCCGGATTATATAATCGACTGTCTCACAGAAAACTCTTCTCCGCAGCAAATAATTAAAACGCGCTCGGCGTCTCTAAATGATCGACCGTCGCAGAGTGGTCCATGTTCCACCTTTGGCTAACAGTTTCGCCAATTTGGCTGGAAGTTTAGCAGGAGGAGGAGGAGGAGTTTCGGAGTTTGGAGCATCCGGCGATCACCCCACAGAAGCTCCCCCACGACGTACAAAGAAGAGAAATAAAATCCGCCGAGGAGCTACAGAAATTCCAAGGCGCTGTTGCAGTCAAACGAAATAGGGAAATAGGGGAAATGGGGAAATAGGAGAAATGGGGGAATAAGAAGAGGGAAACATAGACGCGAGAGCACGGAGGTAAAATAGGGATACGACATTGTGAAGGTCGTGCGAGGAAGGGGGAAGGGGGCAGGGAACGAAAGAAGCGTCCGTTTGCCCTAAACTAATAAACAAGCAAAAGTAGTGGAGGGCCACAGTGAGACAGAGAGAGAGAGAGAGCGAGAGAAGGAAGGGGAGCGAGGGAGTGAGCAGAGAGAGAGAGAGAGAGGGAGGAGGGGACAGGAAGGAAGGAAGGAACCAACGAAGGAAGGGGAGGGGAGGGGAGGGGAGGGGGAGGGGGAGGGAGCGAGGGCAGGACAAAGGCTCATGAGGGAGTCTGGAAGCCTCGTTCTTGCGCTCTGTTGATGCTGTTGCGGGTGTCGTTGCAACACTGTTGTAGCTGGTGCTGGTGTCGGGCCTAGTGCTCTAGTGCTGGGCGAAATTGAAGCGGTCGGGAGCTAGATTCCTCAAGATTGGATCGGCTGCAGAAGCGAAGGATTTTGCTGCGGGATCTGCCAGGGGGTGAGACGAGCAGTACGGGTGGGCGGGTTGGTTGGTTGGTTGGTTGATTGATTGATTGATTCCGAGCAGCACGAGAGAGGAAGGAAGGGAGACAGAGAGCAGGACGAGACGGTTCGACCGGTGGTGGCAGAGGAAGGGCGAGGTGCCTTTGGTGGTATTGCTGTTGCTGCTGCTGCTGCTGCCGCCGCCTAGGTGAAGGAGAGTGACAGGGAGTGGCTGGCGCGCTGCCTTGCTTCTGGGGCGAGGGTTGAGAGCGAGGATCTTTGGACAAGAGGCGGGAGAAGATTAGCGTTTCGGGTTGGGTTCCGGGGCGACCTTGGCGTTACACTGCAACATGTCGGGAACCACCGCCAATAGCAATCTACCTCGCAGGATCATAAAGGTGTGGTGGTTTTTCGGCCGACCTGACCAACTGCGGTTTTGACTGTTTCCCAATTGCGGGCTCTCACCCGTTTTGTGATCATGTGATGAATTGCCTATCAAGTAAAGTGCTTCCCTCTTGTCAGTATTAGTCATGAACTCAGCTTGTTTGAGGCAAGATGGCGCCTACTGATCGACGAGGTGTGCTGTTCGTTGAATTTTCGAACTGCAGGAAACGCAGCGATTGCTAAGTGAACCAGGTATTGACTTTTTTCTTCTTCTTTTAGTGTAGACAACAGCCCCATTTGTTCTTCCTAGACTTTCGATTTCCTATCACAATTGGTATCACATAATGTGCTCTTCATCTCTACCAAACAGATTGTGGAGTCGACGCCTGCAGCAGCTCGTAAGGTGTATTGGACCATAGAGATCAAGTTTTCATAGTCCAGTGACGAGAAAGTTCGGAGATTGTCAATATTTACCATCTAGATTGTGCTCTCGTGTAGTCATTTGACACTTTATTATTTTTACTTTTTCAACATCAGCACCGGGCATAAGTGCGTCACCTTCGGAGGAGAACCTGCGTTACTTCAATGTCATGATTTTGGGCCCGACACAATCTCCATATGAAGGTGAGAAGTCAATTTCGAGTTTATAGTGTTGAATGATGTTTGATGTTGGTTGATGACGTCTAAAACTAATATCAGCAACTCGCAGTTGGAAGCATAAGCGTCCGAAAGTTAGTCGATTGTGGTTAAAGAACGTTGCTTAAAAGTGTGACGATTGGCTCATCCTAAGTTGATGATCGCCTCTCTAGATCGAAACACAGTATGTATTTCTTTGACCAGTCTAAGCTCATGGTTTGCTGGAAATGAATATTCCGATTCTAGCCGGCTTCTCTTAACTTCCAAGAAACTTATGGGTTTTTTACATCAATTGTGGAGGTTTAATTCAAGAAATCGTCCCCTTCTTTGTTACTTGGGAAAGTACGAGGCACTGAACGAACTCTTATCTTATCAGTCCATATGATTAGCAGTAAGGTGTGAGACGAATTCATGTCTTGCAGTTCTCAAGGCTTTAGTTCCCTGATGTTTCCTCAACAAGCATGCTATGTCAGTAGCTTATAACGTTGCTATTAAGGATTGGAGGTCGAACGTGACTCTGTTTTCAGGGTTACAATCTCTTTGATCAAACGTCTTAAGGTTGAAGCCTAGTTATAGTCAAAATAACCACGTGCTCAAACATGGTATACTGAGAATAAGTTTGCAGGAATTGTTAACGAATCTGAGGCTGTACATCATCTGGACTTTTTTTAGGTTATTCTGTGTTCTGTGATTGGTATGCTGTATGGGACGGGATGAGTTTAAAGTTCATCCGCCTCTGGCTATCAGGGAGACTTGTTGGGTGTATTTGAGAAATTTGGAGCATGAAGAGCTAGACAAATTCTTCAAAGCAATAGGTTATCAGTGCAAAGCCTCACGTATCTGCAATGTTTATGAGCTATTTTTTTCTTATTATTTGGTTATCTATCATCTGGGGATCAGCCCATAGTTCTGAAATATCAAGTGGGTCTCATGCCTTTTAATCACAACTAGAAAAAGATGGCGAACCATACCTTCAACTTGCACACTGTTAGGCAAGAATGGCGAATTCATTCTCGAGTTCATTATTTGATAGAACGCAGTAACAATAGGGCGAGACGATTTTGTAACATCTCTCTGCTCATTGTGTTCAAGGTGTTACGGGTAGTCACTGGGCTTGATCTAAAGCCCAAAGTTCCGTTCTTCCTACTCATCGTAATTGGGGCGCTTTTAGTTATGAGACGGATGAGCTAGTGGAGGTTCTCTTGCTTGACATCTAGTGAGAACTATTGTCATTTATGGAACAAGTCCCACCAGTAGAGAGATCCTCTTCGCTCTGCAGCAGTATTTTTCTTGTGTTCCTTGTACTTCTGTTTCGTCTTTCCCAACTGCTCTTTATTGCCACACTAGCACCGCTCAGCCAGGGCAGGGAGTATATGGTCTTATGTTAATGACCTGCACACCGTAATGGTTGCAACTTGTTTTCATTGTTTTTGTAGTCTGCTGTTTTTGTAGTCTCATCGTTATACAAATCTAGCCCTTTATCTTGTCTACATTTGACTTCTCATTCTTCTGATTTTCTCTTTACAGTTACAAGGCTAAGACAACTATCTTGCAAGCACCTTGTTTTCGTTTCTGTTTCTTTGTTGGAGCATATCTCAAGCCTTGCGTTCCAGGTTTGAATTTTTTAGTGAGTAACCGGAAGACATTACTTGCTCACAGTTGAGTACTCTTATCTTTGGTTGGATGGTTATCAATGAAGCCTGCGTTGGGTTGTATCCAACCTCGTCCAAATTATGTTAAAAATCTAGTTGGAGTATGCTTCAGTGCGGGTACGTTACCGAGAAGGTTGTATAAGAGGACCCCTTTAAGCAACGTGAGGAACTGTTCAAGTAGTACCCAAATCGTTCCTTGCTGCTAACTTTGAGCAGGAAACGTTGTGGGACATGCCGTTTTCTGTTCCGTATAGTCTTTGTGATTCAAATCTTAGACGTCCTGCATCATACTCCAGTAGGACAACTTTCTCTGTCGGAGTAGATGAAACATTGGAAGAAGTAGCCGCCCAACATGTGATTCAATCATCACTTCAAGCTTGGATTTGGGTCTACAATGTGTGCCTTCATCCTCTAATAGGTTAATTTGACGGCTATTGGTGAAACAGAATGTAAGAGATCAGTGTCCCTTTCCGCTTGGGGCGTAATCTGCGATGTGATTTTAGGCTACGAGGACCCGTTATAGAATCGTCCAGTCGGATGATAGAATTGATGTCAGTAGGATGATGAATTGGTGATAGAATTGTTGTAATGATCTGCATCACCCTGAGTTTCGTATTTTTTAACTTCCTTAGCTTTACATTGTCCGACGTAAAGATACTATGGACTTGTTGAAATTGCTCACCTGTGTAATAAAATAGCAGACGTATGTATACGGCATTGAGTTACGAAATATAATCATTGATCAGACAGTAGGCGTGTCACAAGTTGAACGGGACATGCAAACGTATTCACGGTAGCCTTTGGTTAAATCGTTAATGCGTATCCTTTGATTGTGGTTGCTGAATCTCACTGCACAATCGATAATAATATTGACTACAGAAAACCTATTAGATGATTTGTAGCAAATTTTCTTTGGTTTTGTTTACTCGTCACCGTTACAAGTTTTCGATGTTCATCTGCTTTGTGCCCGCAATATCATGAGTACTTAGTTGGCTCCTTCTATAGCCTGGAAATTTGTCCGCATAGTTGTAACTACGCGATACGGTCGTTTATAGCTTAATTTTAACGGGCTGTGTTTTCCTCGTTCACAGGGGGTGTGTTCAAGTTGGAGCTCTTCTTACCTGAAGAGTATCCTATGGCTGCTCCTAAGGTATGAGGTTTAGAACACGTGTGCTTCAGTCTTAGTATTCAACTTGATATTGTGAGTAAAAGCAAATCTCATTTACTATGAACATAAGGTTTTGGTGCCAAATGTGGTTCGAGCGGACCATGTAAAATTACCATGTTTGCTGAACTCATAATTTTAGAGCCTAAAAAGTCAGAGTCTCCTCACACCCTGCTTTGTGGGGGCAATTCGAATTTCATAATGCTGAAAATCATAGTCGAGTTAACCTACATGATGTCTTGTTAAGGAAATTGTATTCTGGATTGGTGTTGTCTTTCAACGTATTGGGAGTTAGTTCGAAAGGGAGGTATCACTTCTAAGAGTAGTCCGTGAATTCTGTTGACACTGTATAAGTAATCACTGCTTCTAGAGGATAAGATATTTTGTTACGTATATAGTCACGTTCAACTCCTTTGGGGCAAACACAAGCTAATGTAGTAACTTCACAGTTTCCTTTTTTTTTATTTTTAGTCTTTTACCAGCTTCTTAAAGATATTTCACTCAAGGCCTAAGACGTCTCTCGTGCATTAATGTATCTGCATAGTCTTGCTGAGCTTGTGTCCCACGTATATTGTCTTCTAAGTTACTTTTAATTTGCGATATTAATACATTCTATTATGGTCACATGGGGAATCAAGTCTTTTAGGGCAAGACTTGCTCAAATGTTCAGTTGAGACTGTAACTAGGTATAACACGTTACAGTTTTCTTCTCTTTGTACAGGTTTACCTCAAAATGCATTAGGACTCTCCGTTTGTTTTCTTACGTTTTGTCAGCTTGGGTTGCTCTGCAACTGTGATTACGTGATAAAGACTGTATTTTGGGAAGCAAGGGAGCCAATGTACTTCATACCGTTCTCATAATATTTGTCAAGATACACCCTCATTGATGATGATGTCGTTGGATCATACGCCGCAGTAGAGAGTCGAGTATATCAGTAAATATCAGTAGTAGATATATACACCATTATATAATTCTTCAAACGTTAGCAATAACTATTATGGATGATTAGGCGGTAAGCAGATTATCTTAGTGAAATTTTCGGTCTTTGATTTCGGGGTTCAACCTTTTTCTTCTTTATCCAGTTGTATTGGTCTCAGAGAAGAATTGTCATGTACTTGTCTTCAATATCACTGCCAAAAGAGGTTGGGTGTTAGAGAATATGTTCACAGCCAGTTTTTTTCATTTGTTTTTAGTACATGTCTTGGTCTTCAAACGTGATTACTGAGCATGCGTCATCGTCAATAAACAAGAAATGAACTCAAAAGTAAACAGGAAATGTAGAATGATGAACTCTCATCGTCGTTAGAAGCTCATACATTGAACTTTGTTAACAGGTGAGATTCTTGACAAAGATCTATCACCCAAATATTGACAAGGTATGTTTTCTCAATCTCACGAGAACCTTTAAATGTTTGCGGCTGTTTTTCTCTCCTTTTCAAGCCCTGAACTAATTGTTTTCCATCATAAGTGGGACTTTCGTGGTTTGAAACAATCGGAGAACTCCTGGTATCTTTGCGCTGTAGACTTGTTGGTCAGAGGAAATTGCTGATTAGTATTATAGTATCTTTCACCAGAGTCTATGATTGTGGCCCTTTCAACAGTTTGCCCCTCACCTAACTGCAGCATTGGTCCTTCATTCAGCAGAAGTAGTGTGTTCCGCTACCAAATTGTTATCTGTTACGATCTAGGGTTTCCGAGAGGACCTTTCGAGGAGGATGAATATGGACTGGTTAGGCCGCGGATTGGTGACTAACCTGCTCCAGTCTGGCTCTGTTTCAGTTGGGGCGAATCTGCCTTGATATCCTGAAGGACAAGTGGAGTCCAGCACTTCAAATTCGAACTGTTCTTCTCAGGTGATTTAGTAAAACTATCAATTCTCTCTTGCGATCTTACTATGTTGCCACTAGTACTTATGGAAATGTGACATTATTGGTCAAAGTGATGAACCATCTGTTGGTTCTGTTTTGTATCTCACAGTATACAGGCATTACTAAGTGCACCCAACCCAGACGATCCTCTTGCTGAGAATATTGCTAAGCATTGGAAGACTGACGAAGCTCAGGCTGTCGCAACAGGTAAGAAGCTCCACGGCTGCCTCGGTCCGCTAATTCTTCTCGTATATTCCAATTTTGGGTGTCAAATTGATTCAAGTAAATGAATTGGAGAAAAATCTGTCTTTGGTTACCTATTTATCCGTTGTCCACGTGTAGCCAACTTATGGTTCTGGAATGGTTTAGTCAATGCAGCTTAAGCTAGCGACATGCTATATCGTTTACAGGCTTTATAAGTTTGTTTGCTTTCTTCACATTAGCACCGCTTCGCTAGGGCACAGGCTTTATGTTTTTCTTTTGTTTTTTGGTTTTGTGGATGCCACGACATCCTATGCACACACGAATGAGTAATCTTGGTTTCTACATCGTCCATCCTGCGCTTGATAATGTTCATCAAGAAAATTGAATGTCTTGAGAACCGCAGTTGACGAAGTGTCGGAGTGTCGCGTCTAGGCAAAATCCGCTGTCCATGAATCTGTTTTTGCCTTCTCTACATCATCTCCTTGAGTTCAATAGTTCTAGAGAACCACACATGCTGATTACCGGATGCCGAGTTCAGAACACGCTAGACACGAGTTATAGGAAAGTTCACTTATGAGGCCTTTGTGTTGGCTGTAACAGCGAGGGAGTGGACTCGACTTTACGCAACTGGAGCGTAATTCAGAGGTTATATCTCTAAGCACTTTTGAATTTGCAGAGCTTGCTTGTAATATATTGTAGGCTTCATACCCGGAGGAAAATTGAAGCTTATCATGCCTGACAAATATGAGAACTGTCAAGTTTTTCTTGTGGTGCTGTTTCTTTCTGTTGAGATTTACGATGTAGTAACTGTTCTCGCCTTGTATACTCCAGATAATCATTAAGGAGAGCTTACATGGAAAGTGGATGCGATTTAGAGTTCCCAGGCAGGCGCAGCAGTAGACAGAGAGTTGATATATCACAATCTATCCTCTGTTATGGCTGGTCACAACGGAATGAAGACCTAACTTGAAGCATCATGGAGGTTCAGTTGCTTTCAGTCAAAACTACACCCAGATACTACGGAGGTCAGAAATAGGCCCTTGAATCTGGAAAGGACTTATCTATTTAGTGCCACAACCCCAAACGAGCAACAGACTTCCTCGGCTTCATGTCCAGCAACACTCCCTGAAGATGCCGGGCCTTATTCATGATCATGGTTTTGTTTGCTCTAGAGTTATTTTCTTTTCCAATCTGATATAAGTTAGAAGGTGTCCAAAGCGTTCTAGACTTTTACTTTTGCCACATTCGAAGGATGATTTTTCTAGCCCGTTGGTTCTATTCTTTCTTAGCTGGTTGTGGCCAAAGACCAGGAGTTTGCTTCTCTTCCACATGTATATCTGTGCAGACGACGAGTGTAAAGTTGGTTCTCAAACTGTCAATCAAATGCTGCACCACTTACAGCGAACTCTTAAACACCACCCGTTGTGATGTTTTATGAAGAAGTTTATACACGAGGTCAAGTCTGAAAAGTCACTTCAGGACATATTTCAGGCACACTACTTTTGTCCTTTTTATCTCTCTTAGTGTTTGACATGTTTCTGAATGAGTAATTTGGGCTTCCTCACTATGTTCTAAGTATGGAGCTGGAAAGGTATCTCGATGTGTTCGATCGGCGCCAGTTTGTGGAGGGTCTTTCGCATTCGGCTGAGTCTCCTTAGGATTCGTACCATCGTTTTGAGACAGTACTCTCCTGAAACGTGTGCACTGTCTATTTGGTCAACTGAGGTTGGTTTTTTCTCTGGCTCTTTCCACACCTTGTCGGTGTGTCAGTATGAAGCATGGACGCGAATTTCAATGTTTGTAATGTGACTACTTTGGCTGGACAGGTGGCTCCAAGAAATATCAGTGATATTTCCAGCCAAGACGTGCATCCCTATCAATGATGTCCTATGAAGGATGAATATTAAGTTCATGTCGTCGATGCTGTCAGCACGGGTGCAAAAGTAGTGTGTCAGATACACAAGAGGATAGGAAGAAGACCTGTGCAGTTAGTCTCGTTGGTAACAAATTAAATCTTTTAACGGAGTAACGCACGATTTCCATCATATCCTAGTTTGTTATCCAGCTACCGTCGTAATGTCTTGTTGTTTTAAGGACAAGCACGCACATCCTATCGACAGTAGCTTCTTGGTCAACGTCAAGGAGAGGTTGCAGTCACGAAGCATAGGAATCCTCTAGCTTATCCTTTTTTTTGTCATCCAGCTCTTGTTGGTTGATGGTCGTCAAGTGCTTTTGTAGTAAGGCAATCATGCATCTCCTCTCGATAGTAGGTGCACGGTCAACGGTAAGGGTAATCGTCACAATGGAAGGCAACTCGTAATTTCATGCAGTTATCATTCAGAACAGGTAAGCAACTGAAGCGGTTGAAACGACACTAATAGTGACAGAAATCTGAATGTGGTCAAAAGTGTCTCACAAGTGCGTTACTACGGCTTGCTTCCCTTCTGTAATGTTAAAAAACGCACGTTTTGGAGTGGATGTTCAGAAAGAGCTTCAAAATTCAATCTAGAACAATGCCAGAGTAGAATGACAGATACCTGTCGCATATCTGCAGGAAGATTTTTACAATCCTTGATACATTACTGTAATGTTACCACAGGGCGTAAAGGACGGCTGTCCCCGTGTTCCCCCCAGTGCGGCTTATCTGACAAATAATTGTGGAGGAGGGACGAAAACCTCACAGAGGATGTAGCTGAGCTCGAAGACAAAAAATAAGAATAAGGTGTAAAATATAACGTGCATGGGTGCAACACATATAGCATCGCAACACTGTCGCTGAATCCCACCTCTCAAAGATCCTCTCGAAAGCAGGAGGTTGGACTTAGTCCATCGAATTCGGTCAATCTCTTGCTTATTGAATTGTTGACTCGACTTCTTATATCACCTCGTACATTGCTGGCTAACTCAAGAGAAGAGAGTTGCAAAGGACCAATTTTACGTTCACATGGATTCTGGATACGAGACCCTGTCAAATACAGGACTTACTCCGTCTCTGACTTTCAAACACTTCTCGGCCTCTCGCCGTTTCTTTTTTACTAATTAAGAAATGGAAAAGAGAGTGTTGGACTTTCACACTTGAGACCCCAACGAAGACTTTTGCGATGGCAGCGGGTGGTGGCAGCGACAGGTCGGTCAAACTCAGGTCCTGACAGAAGAACGGGAATTTAGCAAAAATACAAAATTTCCTGCTTCCGTAGGAATGCGAGGACTGTAGTGTAGTGTAGTGATCAGGGGCCACGTACGAGTTAGAACCTTGTTCTCAATGTCGTTGAGCTATTCTGAGAATGTCAAGGGGATGCTAGGAGCAGCTGCTGCGAGTAGAAACTAGAAAGCGCTCGGCCTTCAGATAGAGCTACGGGTTAGCCCGACCAACCATCTGCCCCTAAGTGTGACCCTCTGCGAGGTACCATTTATTTCTACCAGGAGTTAAGTGGACAGACAGTTGGACCGATCCGAACCAGAGAGTGAGGGTGGAACGAAATGTCCAAGATAGTGACTCTTAGTGATTCAGAAAGTAGAAAGACTGAAGACTAGCTTTCTCCACTGGCCACAGCTCAAGATGCTTGATATTGGATGACAGCAAACTTCAGACAATCGCTGAGAACCATCCCGCACCCCAATAAACTTCGGAATCAATTCAATCATGTTACTATCATTGGTCTTTCTTTCATTGAGAAAAAGAGAAACATCTCCCGGTTTAATTTTCTCTTTCTTCATAAGAAGACTGAAGTCTGTTGATGTTCTACATTTGTCCAGCAGTCCAAGTCACATCGAGTAGGTCAAAAAGGTTTCTATTTAATCAAAGCATGTGAGAATGTTTGGACTATTAGAATTGGCGACAAATACATCTTTTCTCTTGAAGTTACCGAAGTAGAAAAATGGCAATGGTGCAGATATTGATAGCAGGTTGACATCTAACTGGGGACAAAGCTTTGTTTTGGTAATCCCTATCTGCTTAGCTCTGATATCTTCTCCTTTGGATAAGAAGCCCAAGAGGTTCAAACTTATGTAGAAAGAGCAAATCCCGATAGAATAAGTGAGCATACCTAATAGAACTAAAGGAGGCTATCCACATGTAACTTAGCTAAAATTCATATGCTCTCCTCCACGATTGTAAGACAACAATAGAGAATTTAGCTCATACTATGAAGCTAGATCTCGCACTCCAAAGTAGTCAAAAACAAATCCTAGAACGGGTTTCTCATCAATGTAGTTCACACCCAAATTCTTAACTTCTAACATGAGTTAATTTTAATAATCTCTCTCCTTAACTCATGTCAAGGAAACATAAGCCTCCATAGTCTATATAATTTTTCTACAAGAATTATCTTGATCAAATATTAGTCTAGCAAGGATTTGACAATGTCTAATAAACTATCATCAAATAAATCATAATCCTTAGTACTCTTTAGTTATCTTAGAATTTATATCATTGCTTTCCTATTCACTTTATGGATTTGACAAATATCCGCTCACCTTGTACATAGCTAGAGCAATATCAGAACTTGTGCACACCATTAGATTTATAATTGAGATTTGATATGTATTAGCTCACATCGTACATAGCTAGAGCAATGTCAAACCTTGTGCATATCATTAGATACATGGATTTTGTTCAATTTTTTTTCATACAAAATTGATGACATCTTTTCATCTTCAATGACATTGGTTGGATCTTGAGTTCTAAAAAAGTTTGAAATGTGATGACAAAGTATTTATACTCTTTTAGAATCATACATGTTAAACTTGTCAAGCACATGTTGAACGTACTTGACTTGATTCAACCATAGTGTCATATTCCCCATATACTTATAAAGAATTATTTCTAATATATTTTTGGCATTATTAAGATACTTCATCTTAACTTCAGACTTCAATTGATTCTTGCATGTATTGACATCAAATTGATTTTTTGCCAAATTTAACATGTTACTCAACTGGAGTATCATAATAATACGTTTAAAGATTTCATTGTATTTTGTCTTCATGTATACAAAAGAATCACACACATTTCATAAATTATTTTTTTTGCTTTCATGAACTCATTAGATCTCTCATCCTATTGCTAAGTAGTTTGTCTCCATCCATATAATGATTTTAACAATATGCAAAACAACTTTTATCAATCTTTCTCTTCAAAACCAACGGTTGTGTCATGTAGATTTTCTTCTCTAGAAAGCCATAGAAAAATGCAGTAATTACATCAATTTAATTTATAATCAAACTAAATATTGCAGAAAATGTACATACTAATCTAATTGTAAGATAATTTGTTCTAAATGAAGATATTTTGTTATAACCCACAACTTTCTCTTGTGTGAAAGCTCTTGCCACCAACTTAGCTTTGAAGATTTTTGTTTCGTCATTCAATTTTTAGCTTGTACATCCACTTGGAATCAATCAAAGCTTGATTTCTTGAAAAATAAACAAGACTTCAAATCTTGTTATACATCAGCTACATCTCTCATGCTCCATAGCATCATTCTACTCAAGTTTATTGATAGAATCTTGATACTCTTTTTAGGAAGAAAGTTTTACTTCTTCCAAATCAACGCAATTTCATCATCATTTTATATATCTTCAAGAATTTATCACAATCTTCAAGAATGGATAAATTAATCCATAATTCATGTCTTACAAAAATTCTATTAATTTGATTCAATGATTTTCATCTATATCGTTCTGCTTGAATCTATCGTATGGTATCTGATAACATAATCTTCTAATTACTTCCATTCAGAATTTTGCTCTATCAATATCAGAGCTTGTACTTAGGTTACATAATTAATCACATAATAATCAATCTACTTTCAACAACATTTTTCCTTGTCAATGTGAGTAGTCTCAGAAATCTCTTACTCTTTTAATGATTTGTACTTATTGAAAAGTACATCCATACTGAAAATAATTTTTTAATTGAATGTATTCCATCGCTTATAACGTTTCACATCATTAGCAAATATAAAAAAACAATTTTTTTAGATATAATATTCAATGTATTTTTATTGTTTTTAGAATGTGAGTACAAATTATATGATTAAAACTTTTCAAAGTGTTATGATTAACCATCCATTTGTGTCTCATTTCAAACAATGTCAAAAAGTTGATTGTATCAAAAAATGTAAAATTTATTCAATAGATTGCGGTATTGACAACCTCAATCCAAAATTCATATGATACACTATATTAGCTGAACATACTACTCATCTTCTTCAATACTATTTGATGAACATTTCAGAAGAATAATATGTTGCGGAGTATAAAATGTGATGAGATGATGTGTAGTGGCTCTCGTTTGCACTAACTTTAAAAATCCTTAGAAGTAAAAAATTTATGCCATTCTCTGTCCTCAAATATCTCACATTGTGTCTAATCTGAGTTCAATTTGAATTTTTTTTACTTTTGAAAGTTGTAAAAACCTTAAACTTGTGTGTGGAAAAATGAAATTCACACAAATCTTGAATATTTATCAATAAAGTATGCATAGTAAAACTTTCAAAAAGTGAAACTTTTGAAAAGAAAACTCACACGTGTGACTACGTACTTAAAAAATTTCATGAAACTGTGATTTCTAATCACCAAAAGCTTACGTGTGATGATTGCTCATAACACAATATTTGCAAACTCTAAATCAACTTTACCTATTCAACACGAAAATTTTCTATTTTTTAAAATTAACATAGACCTATCATTTATGTGTTCTAGTTTAAAATGCTATACACAAGACATCTTAGTTCAAAATTTTGTAAATTTGACTTCACTACAAATGATATTGTACTTTGATAGATATAGATTGTTGTGCTTTAATTTCTAAAAATAATATTATCACATACTTTCTCCTCAATCATTTCTATTTCAGAGCTCCATTCAAGGCTTTTTGAATCTAACATTTCAAGAAAGATCAATTTATGTAAGTTATAAATTTGACTTGAATCAATTAACATTAGATTTCATTAAACACTTGAATCTCGATAGATCCAATACTTTTAATCTTACAAAATTGATTATTTTCCATAACAACTTAGCTCTTTAATATCAAAAAATATAAAAAAACTTTCAAATATAACAAATGTAATAAGAATAAGCAAAATCTAGATTTCATACATCATGAATATTCTTAGTTGAATTGCATAAAACATATCTTGAACATCATAATTCATAGTCTAAAAAATCATTTTACTTGAAATCAAACTCTGAAGCTACATTGGTATATATAGAACAGCACCGCTGGTCTTCTATCATCAATCTTATAAAGTGATCACTCTTGCCACATTTCTAACATACCATCGTATTCCTTTTAAAAACCTTATCTCTAGACTTGGATCTAATCTTAGATATAAAACACTTGCCATCTTTGTCATTTTGTGAATACATTCGATCTCACATCGCATTCAGTGATGTATGTCAAGCGAATATCTATCCTCATACAACATACATTGTTGACATGCAATAATCACACACAGCCAGGAGTATACGGTTATGTTTGTGAGGAATTTAAGAATAAATGGTTTTAATATTTATACAATAATCCAACTTTAGAATATGTATATGAAACAAAAGTGTGTATATACACGAATGTATCACAACTGAAAATGCTTGTGAAAGCCCCACTAGCATAAAACACAAATGTCACATAGAGTCAAGCCAAGCCCACTCCACTGTTTGAAGAATCCAGGTCCATGCTAACTAGAAACATTAGCTAATTCATTGTGAACAATTTCCAAAGTTAAAGTCTCAACTCAAAAAACTGAATGTTATTCAAATTATAATTAACATAAACTTTCCAACAAGCGAGAGTGGGTACTAATTAGGTTTAGGTACTCTAAATCCTAAACCTAACCCTAATTTTACTAATCCTAATGTAACTAATACTAATCGGATTAATCATAATCTAACCTATATGAACATGACATGTTAAAAAAATAGTATAAAAAGATTATAACATCATTTTTTTTGTAAATAGGACTTTCATTAAATTCAAAAATCCTAGTTAGTATCGGAATAGATTTAGTTCTGGATTTAGGGTTGCACTCAACCCAAAAACTCAAATATTAATAAAGTCTTTCATATTGCTCACTCCGTACAAACAATGACGTTTTTAATTACATCTACCAACTAATTAATGTATGCAAGAAGATTCTAGTGAAGCCGACGCTGGTGCTGTAATCGTCGGTAGTTCGAACATAGCTCACTAAGAAGGGGAAAGTAATCGTCCGTGACCCAACTCCTAGTAGGTAGGATTCTGGCTCGACTCGACCTTCTTTTCAAAAAGTGATCATGCGATATCTCCAAAAATGAAGAGATTAAACTTTAGCGGATGACGATGATTTGAAATAGACTCCGAAGTTAACTGATATAGAGCACTTGCCATTTTTGACAAAGAAATATGTAACAAAATCAAGAGGTGAGGTTTATGAACACATCAATCGTTTAGACTAAGATGACAAGGTGCTACTATCTTGTAAATAATGCACAAAATCGTGATGCTTTTTGGAGTATTCCTTCAAGAAGATTAAATCAAACACAACAAATCACATGAAGCATGTGAAGAGTCATCATAAAGTCAATATTTTGGAAATGGCGGCAATATGATTGAACCAATGGATTGCTATGTGCAGAATTTTTCAACTCTTGAGACGAAGATAACCGAGGCTCAGATATTTCAGACGATCTTATTTGGACAAAGTTGAAACATCTGTAATGACAGACAAAAACCAAAATGGAGCATAATGGTTTAGATGTGATCCCACGAGGACAAAAACAACCACAAAAGTCACGATTTGTCACGTATTAGCATTCTATTAAGGAGTTTTACTTCTTAGGCCAATGCCATTCCCAGAAGACACTACTCAGCTACGGCCAAAGACATGCAGAGTAGCACATAATCACATTCACAACCTGAAACTTGTTCAATCAACGCCTGTGGAAATCGCCTGCGATCCCACACTTAGATTTCAGGGGGAAAACTTCCTAGCATTGCATACACCCCGACTCACTGACCCGAATACCCAGATCCGAGTTTGCTTAAATCTTGAAGAGCCCCGGCTAAACAGAACATTCAGGCTGTACATCCACAACTACTGATGCGGTAACTTCGACAAACAGGAGCGCACTATGGTCGATGTCTGGATCACACACCAGCACACAGACACACCGTAAATACAGTTTTATAGTCAAGACAAGCCAATTTACAGAAAAGACTCCCAAGGAAAGAGCCTTGGGTTTCTTTATTCACAATGGCAACTCTGGAATCTCCACCGCCTGAGGCGAATCACTCTCAGGTGTTGTGCCGTCTGATGTAGCGGTTACGATGTTGTTTAAACTTATATTTGCTCCTAGTCTACGCAAAACGTTTACAATCTCTAACTCTACATTCTATCGCGTCTCATCTAATTCCTTAGAAAATGTCTTAACTATCTCTACAATCTGCTTCTGTCCTGCAGATCCACTGGCTTTAGTGCTCATCAATCGTCGTTCGAGTGAATCTAACTTTAGCCACTTCACCGTTTGCAATCTCCACATTGCGAATCCGCGCAGGCACTTCTCTACACGCAATCTCAATTCATCGGTTGTCTCATCCCGCAGATGACAGTAGGCATGCTCTGACTTTTCCATTCTCCTCCGCGACTCTTCCGATCTCATGTGCGCCTTACCTAACTGCTCTCGCAACCGTTGACATTCCGATTCAACCTTTAATTTACATTTGACCTCCGAAGACTTGGCCGATTCGCAATCTGCCAATTTCTTGGCCCAATTCGTCAACTCCTCTTCATGCTTGTGAATTCCCTCCGACAGACTCGCCGATAGCTCCTCCGCGCGTCGGAATTCCATGTCACACTTACCCGCAATCTCCGCAACCTTACTACAAAGTTCCTCTTCCGCCGTCTTCGCCTCTGCAATCTTCCCCGAAAGTTCTTCGGCGATACGAGCTTCTTCGGCTATTCGGGCTTCGGCTATAGCGAATGTCTTAGCGTGCATCTTCTCCCGCCTCTCGGTAGTCGTGATCAGTCTCTCTGATCGTTGGACTGCCACTTCGTACGCCTCCTTAGATTTCTCCAATCTTTCGAGCAGGTCCACTGTCACCTTCTGCGCGTTCTCGTTAGAGACACGAAGTCCGCCACATGTCTCCTCCAAGTTCGCACATTGTCCGGATTCCTTCGCCAAATTCAACAGCAGCACTTCGCACTCAATGTCCTTCTCCGGGAGTTGATATTCTCGCTCCTTCAATGCCGCCTTCGCTGCTACGCACTCAGCTAACAAGATTGCTGCTCGCTCTTTCGCCAACTCAGTCGCGGAATCCCACTCCCTCTTCACTGCATCTGCTCTCTTGAGCTTTGTCATCTTCCTAATCAGCTCAACATAGGATTCAGACTCCTTCCTCACAGTATACTTTTCCCTCTTCGTGTCTAGGTACCTCAGTAAAGGTACTAAGCTATCATGCAAGAAGTCGGGGAAGGTAATTTCCAATGGCTTCATCTCTTCGCCTGAAGTCTTCGTCATGACTTCAGATTTTACTTCCTACTCTGGTGGTGGCGGCCCTTGTTCTTCTACCAGATTCCTCAGAGTTCCACCAACCTCTGCCACAATCTGTTCCAAGATTGCTTCGCTCAACGTAACCTCCGTTGCTACTTCTCCTCCGATCTTCGGCTGAGGTACGTCCTCACTCCCCACAGACCGCGTCCACTCCGAAGAAAGAAAATTTGGACTTACTATCTATGTTCCCTCCTTCGAAGGTTCCACTGTCACGTCCGTTGGAACTTCGACTGGTACCGCAAAAGGTACTCCTGTCACCACAAGCTGTGTCGCTCGCCAGCTGCTACTTCAGGTGGGGCGTTGGTTGGAGCAATTGTCTTCTCCACACTGCTGTCCGAAGCTTCGGTTACTACCAACCCTCGACTTGCTTTTCTCTTCGGTCTAGCGCGAGTTTTCAACTGTCTAACTCCCTCTATCTCCGTTTACGCTCTTCTTACCTCTAGCATCAAGTACTCCTCGTCATCAGTCACCACCTTTTGCCTCTTTGCCAATCGCCGTTCTGGCTTCTCTCAATTTGGCAGAACTTCTACCTGAACAAGTCCGCGTGCTGTTGTGTGAGGTGGAATTTGAGGTCGATTTCTATCCTCTTCTTCGGTCCCTTCACTGAATTCAACTGCTAAGATTTCCAGCTCCCTCGTAAATTGCTTCTCCTCCTTCCTTGTAAGCAATACCATGCCTCGATAGAAATTCACTAGCAAGGAAGTCAAGTGATTCGCCAATGGTCCTGCCCACCAGAGCTCGCATTCATCCAGACAAGATCGTAAAAGATTCTTGCCCAGTACACCCGCTGTCCCTTAATGACTTGTTCGAAAAATCCTACTTGCCAGGCCGTGATATAAATCGTTCGCGCCGGTCGCTGGATGTGCATAATGCCCAGCGCTATTGCCCGTCTCTTCGGATCCTTGTAGTCGGCGGTCTTCCATCCATTTGTCCCAGACCTTCCATTAGTGAAGAGTGGCCCGAAGGAGAATTCTTCCATGCGAGTAAGGTTCCCGCTACTCTTCTCGAACAGGATATCCCCGTCGCTACTTGCACACGGCCCCATCACTCTCGCCCAATGCTCTATCGTCCACAACATTGGATTGCCTCGGAGATCCTCGCCCCCAGTCCGGTTCTTGTCCATAATCTCCTTGCAAATGCTCGCCGAGATGCAATTCCAATTCCATAGGAGAAAATCAAGATATAATTCATTGAGCTCGCGCCTGAAGGATCGCAATTCCTCGTAGGGTACCTTCAATAGAACCAATTTCCGCACTTTGTCGCTCTTCTTGGACGGCGTCATGTCTTCACTTCGTGTCGTCGTGGAATCGATGTCGATCAATCTCTCTCTCTGCGCTCGCTCTCGCTCAGTATCGCAATGTCGGCGCCCTTGCTTCTACCTTTGCCTTTCCCTCAATGCTCTAACATTGACTACTTCCACGCCCAGTAGGATTCTCGACGCGTGAGAACGTTGTCCGGCCCGTTGCGCATTTTGAATTGATTTTGATGTCTTCGCCGAAGACTCAGATCTTGCACTGTCCAGAAAGGCTACGCCGAAGATCTTTGAATCTTTGGATCTTCGGCCGAAGGCAAAGTCTAACTAATAATAATTCTATCATAATGTCTCTAATTCTACTCCTTCTAACTCATATGTCTACCTTCTACACAAATATGTTTAAGTTTTGTTAATTTTTGAAGAAAAACAAAAAAACTAGGCACCACAAAATCTTTGAGGTTTGAATTTTTCAGAGGGGAGTGCCAAATCTTGCAGGGGCCATTACTTCGGTTGGAGTGTGTATCTAATTTTGAGTGTTGAGCTTCGAGTGTCAAGATTTGAGGGAAAGAGATTCGAATCTTACGGGAGCTGTTTTTTTTAGCTTGGGTGTGCACTTGACCTGAAACTTTGTGGGAGCTTGGACTTGAACAAGCGCACAAGCCTGCAAAATTTAAGATGGAATGCAATTTCAAAGAGGAAGTTGAGACATGTTTGACATTCAAGTTTTTGAGAGGGGAGGGCCGAATCTTGCAGGGATTGTAACTTGGGGCTGGAGTGTGCATGAACTTGAAACTTTGTGTGAGCTTGGATTTGGGCAGGACACACGAGCCTGCAAAATTTTAGACCAAATTCAATTTAGAGTACTAAGTTGAGACATCTTTGAGTCTCAAGTTTTTTAGAGTCATTCATATTATGGCTTCTCAAGACAATTGATACTCAATTTTGTGCAAACGGTTTTGGAAGAATTGAAAGTACTCCGTGAAGAATTCAAGGTATAAAAATATAATTTTTTTCTTGCTCAATAGAAACAACCATCATCAACCTAGCAATCAAGAGCTTGAGCAAGTTAATGTGGAATATAAGAGGTCTTTCTACAACAAAGTATGTGTATGCTGATCTCATGGCATTCAGAACGGCGAACGGCAAGGAGGTTTTCCTTCAACTTGATTTTCACAGAAGATTGTGCCTATTCACAAGTTAGGAAGTAAGTGTTTGGTGACAAACTATCGCACTATCATGGTGGGTAGTGTTTTTTCCAAGTTGTTTGGCAAATTGGTGGAGTCAAAGTTGAGCACATGGACTGAATCTCATTGAAAGAGAGCGCGGTTTCAAGTAGGTTTTCGCCCCACATACAACACCATGGACCATATTTTGGCCTTGCGTGTTTTATGGGAGAAGTCAAAGGGCAACAAAAAAGCTTTGTTTTGTGCCTTCATTGATTTTAAGAAAGCTTTTGACACCGTACCTCCTGAGCTATTATGGGAAAGGCTGCAAGTCATTGGAGTACCATCAGATCTTCTAGCAGCTATGACCACGTTATACCATTCTGTTTGAGCCAAGATCAACACTTCTCAAACTGAAGAGGTTTTGAGTACCATTGGAGTGATTCAAGGTTGTACTCTCTCTCCTACTGTATTTGGAGTTTTTATAGATAATATCGAAGAGTGGTTGGAGGCATGTAATAGTGAAGGTGTCAAGCTTGGAAACTTTGTTATCAAAGTTTTCTTGTATGCATATGATATCATATTACTAGCACGTGATGCAATTAGTTTATAGAAACATCTATACACTTTGGCTACCTTTTGTACCCAGAATCAGATGGAGGTAGATATAGAGAACTCTAAAGTCATGATAGTGGGCACTAGATCCAAGTTTTCTTTCTATTACCAAGATCTACAATTAGAAGAAGTGAAGAGATATAAATATCTAGTCATTGATTTTTCTAATGATTATAGTTAGGCACTTTGTGTGTAAAAGAGAGTAGAAGGTGGGTACAAAGCTCTATATTCATTGCTAAATCGGTGTAGAAGGGTTCATCTAGTGTCTTGGAGTCTTAGG
Source organism: Marchantia polymorpha subsp. ruderalis (assembly GCA_037833965.1). Lineage (NCBI taxonomy): Eukaryota > Viridiplantae > Streptophyta > Marchantiopsida > Marchantiales > Marchantiaceae > Marchantia > Marchantia polymorpha. Next base: position 7,118,493 of record AP031357.1, read on the forward strand.
AAATTTTTATTTAGAAGCTTAGTGTTGCCGGTAGTATTGTATGGAATCCAAGTGTGGGGTTCTGGTTGTAAGAAGACAGGTTAGGAGTGTGTGGAGAGGGTGCAGAAGATATTTCTACAAGAAGAATTAGGTGTGAGAAAACAAACTTCATATGCTATTCTTCTTGCGGAAACATGTTGTTTACCTCTAGAGGCTGAAGCTCTATACTGGACCATCACTTACATCAAAAGGGTGATATCTCTTGATGCTTCTCGCCTTCCTCCTCAATCTTTGAGTGCCACACATGCCAAAGGATGGTTAGCGGATGTGATAACTTGGTCTTTGAGGTGGAATGTGACGGAACTCGACTAGAACTTGCAACCTATAGCACTATGTGAACGTATGAAAGAGGAGTTTGTGAACATTATTTGGAGCAAGCGTGACACCAAGATGTAGTTTTATCAACTTCATGTGAATCCTATGCCTGTTTATTGTGAACAGTATCACCTACTTGCAAGAATCTTTACGTTCTTACGTCATATTATTGCTAGGCATAGAATTGGATCTTATAGGCTTGGAATTGAGGAAGTACGTTGGTTTAATATTGATAGGAGTGAACGTATTTGTAGATTATGTGACGGTGAATACATTGAGGATGAAGAGCATGTATTTGTTACTTGTTATAGGTACGAAGACATTAGAGTTGCTCATAATATAGATGTAGAGAATTTCTGTTCTTTGTTATAGTTAATTTCTTTTAATTTAGGTTCTTATATTAGGGACATTATTAGTTACAGTTCTAGTGCTCTTGACACTAGCTAGGGATTAGACTTTGGGGTCTTTTTCCTTGTTTGTGGTTGTTGCTTGTATTGTGTTTTTCAACCTTTTGACACTTTGGGTCCTCTGGGTTTGATCTATTACCATTTACCATTTACCATCTTTTCTCGCATGCTATCAAAAAATAGTAATTCAGACTCTTCACACATGAAAGCAAATCTTATATTTCTTGATCTCGAACTTGGTATCAAAAACATTCCTTCTACAATGAAGGAATTTTTTTATGTGTGATCTAGATATTGCTTTTCTTCATCACATACGTTTTTGCTGATATAAACTTTGTTCCAGCAAGAGTGATGATGAGAATTATGCATCTCATTCTAGTTGCATGGGTTGCCTTGACTACAACAAGTGCATTTTCAATGATGATATATTTTTGAAATTAAAGATCTAGAGTTTTGGCAACATAAAAAAAACTCAAGTGGAAGCTTTAAGTTTTCAAAAAGTATCACTAAGATGACTAGGTCAAAATTTGTTCAACATAAAACAACGGTTGCTAAATTGACGTTCATCTTAATCCAATGGGCTTTTGAAACCATTGCCAGTTTGAACCTTGCTTTTTTGCACTTGCATAAGATTCAATGCTTATAAATAGTCAAGTCATGAATTTGATTGACCATGCTTTTCTATATAAAGTCCAAAAAATTGCTTCTTGAAAGCTTGAATGTTGAACTCAAGATAGTACTTACGCATCTAGCCTCTCAAAAAGGTTGATGATAAAAAAGGTTCACATGTGTACATGAACGGATTGAATATTCCGCTGTCACAATCACTCCTTTTTTGGCAAACAATGCCATCCTCATGTTACTATACGATATATCGTTCTCACACAACACTCCATCTATGTCAAAGAACACTCCTGCAATGGCAGTAACTCCGCAACATCACTTTCTCATTCTATAGAGTTCTAATATTAATTGCAAGAAGAAACACAAAAATCCATAAACATGACAGAGAGAAAAAATTACATAGATAAAAGAACTATGTGGTTTGTCACTCTTGTATTATGTACAAGGGATTGAAAAAATAAAAAACGTGCATATTGTTCACAATAGGTTGATGATTGGTTTCGTTTTGATATCAATTGTAACAAGAAACACAAGAATCTATAAACATAATAAAGAGAAAAAATGACATCTCAGATTCTCTACAAGGAATTAATAAATTAAAGACCGTGCAAATTATCCTCAATGGATTGGCGATGGGCTGCACTTTGATACCAATTGTAACAAGAAACACAAGAATCTATAAACATGATAATGAGAGAAAATGACAGCGACAAAAAACTACGTGGTGCGCCACTCTTGGATTATGTAAACGTGATTAAGAAGATGAAGAACATGCATAGTGTTCAAGGCAAACTATGTCTCCATCTCCTATATATATATATATATATATACATGGTAGCAAAAATTCTTGATCTTAACTTAAATAGTATAATCTAATTCGAACTTATTTTCACATATATCAAAACTTGTTTTCATCATCATCGCATAAAAAGTATAATAAAATATTAATATAGTAAAAAAATGAAAAAATTAGTATTGTTGTCTACCTTTCTTCTTTCTAAATTCAATATCATTTCCTCTCCTTCAAAATCAACTAACTTTTGATTGATTTTGGAAAAGCAAGTACTAGAATTGATGTAGATTGGATAACATGTATGCATGTGTATTGTTTTTATATTTGATACTAGAAGAACATACGATTATCAATTACAACACAACCTATGCACATCTACTGAACATTCTAACTTTTGGCATACATCAAATATATGTGGAGAAAATTACTTGATGTCACCCCTACAAAAATCAATACATTTAATGGGATGAAACAAGTTTCATTTTACCCGAAGGCATCTCCTCAACAGCCCTGCACTTCAGTGTTAGCAATATTCCAACAAGATATGGATTTAGTCATGCTTCATGAATCAAGATGGATTAATTGATGATTTCGGGTAGAAAAGATTGCGATGTTTCTTTGGATCTAATCACGGAAAGACCTCTCAGAAGTACTTCAATCTTATGACCAAAATATGATGGATACCTTCTTTCAAAGTTATGCGCAGCAAAAAAAAATTGAACGTTTATTCTCGTCCAACCTATTGCATCTACGCTTTTCGACTATAAAGCGTCACGATTGCAATTATACTGAACTGATTGTTGAGAAAATTCTTTGTTGTCAAACCATTCGTAAGACCGTGCTTTCTACTCCGACCTACTCGTTGCACTCTGCCAAATCTTTGATAAAGTTGTTCAACTCATCATCATCCTTTCTTGTTGGTACCTTCATTTCTACCATCTGGACGATGCTGCCATCACAACAGAGCAAATTTTACTACCCGATTTACAAAGAAGATCTCAAATGTGCTCTAGACTATGAAGTGAAATGGATAGTTGTGCGAGTAAGGGCATATCCCTTTCTCAGGCGCGATCATAAAGATCAAACGAATAGCCAAAATATTATATCCGGTGAAAATGCCTTAGCCCGATAGTCGCAGAACCTTTCCCACATATAGTGCAAATTATCAGGTTATAAGAACTTTTATCTAAACATGGTTGATGGTGGACATCGAATAGGCTAAAATGAAACTGTTGGGTCTCATAAGTCTGTTGCTTTTCCAGGTGTTCTATCAAGTACTTTTCTATATACATGTGTAAGTTAACTAGCAAGATGTGAAAATATAACTATAAGAATCTACTGAGAGATTAATATAATTACTCGTAACTGGGAAATATAGATGTAGTAATTTGTTTTCTGGCATTTGTAGCTTTTCATCTAGTAAAAGCTGGTTTCCAAAGGTTACAGCGGAATCTAAATTTAGAAATATCCACTTTCACTAAGTTTTTTGTTGTTTCTTGTCAAATAAAATCCACTGAATCAGTGAACATGAAAAGCTGAAAAATACCCCAAACCAAGGCTTGAAAAAGTCCTACTTTGACAAACTTCCAAAAAACAGTGAAAAAATAATCACCAGAATATCCTCCTGACATGATTCATCTCCCACTCACTTCCATGTCATCATTCGTCACCAAAAATTGGTCCGAGATTCACCCTCTGCCGTCAGAACTGTTGCATGCCACTCCTTCAATAATCTGACCGAAGTCAGCGAAATAACGTGGAGAAGTAATAAAATTAGTGCGTGAATTAAAGTCCCCGGGAACCCGAAACCCTAACGCGGTCCCATGAGACTCTCGCCGAGAGAGAGAGAGAGAGAAGGGGAGGGACAGAGGGAGAGGAAGGGGCCATCGTTTAGCGCCGGCAGAGCCAGCCTCTCGTTTAGGGTTGTCGTCGCTGACAGAGCTACTCGTGCGCCGGGACAGGGCCCGTCGCGGGGGCGGGTGTCATCGCTCGCGTGGCAGCCAGCGTGGCTGGCGCTCGCGCCACGCTGGCAGGCTGGCTGGCAGGCAGGCTCGGTGGCGCGGTGTCTCGCGGGGCGGAGTTTGAATGCGTGCCGCTGGAGGCCTGATCGGGGAGGCGGTATCTGGTGGCCGGGGGGAACCACTAGTTCCCCTCTGTCAGCAGGCGGAATGGCGAAAGCGCAATGGAGATCGACGACGTGCGCAGAGCTTGGATCTCCAGTTTTCATCTGTCAGCTCTTGCAAAGGCGAGATGATCCATCGTCGGCCTCGCGGCATTGCCTTGCGGGGCTACTCGGACAGGCGATTAGGCCTCGGTGAGTTCGGTCGGTGGTGGTGGTGGTGTTGGAAGTCGCCTTTGCTCGAGCTGCCAATTGAACATTGGTCCTATCGTCACAGCTCTCTCGGGGCGTCGAGCACGGCTCTCGCATCCGCCATGAGTCGTCCGCTGAGCACTTGCTTACTCCCTCATGTCAGCCTCCCCGTCGTGAATTGCTTCCTGCTGCGTGCAGCGATTTCTCGAGCGCCCGGTACGCCCATCTCCAGTTCCGGCCGGGACCTCGGCCACGTTCGGTCTTTCTCCTCCCTTGGCTTGCTGCGCGTCCTTTTGCGAGAACTTTCCCGTCGTCTTTCGGATCTGGCTTTCTTTTCTCTCACGTTGCTGGAAATCTTCGCCTCGAGGCCTTCTACAGGCTGCCATCAGGGTTCGGTGGCACAGTGGACGATCTACCGATGTTGTTGATAGGATTCTCCTGCTCCACTTTTGTGAAGGGCACACTCTCGCCTTCTGGGCCAATATTGTACATAACGATGCCGAGGCCTCTCAGGTTGGTCAGAGCGACAAAGCTCAGGAGGGATAGCGTCTGCTTTTCCGTCAGGCTCGTGTGGGGCACGGGTACTTGTTCCTGGCTGTGGAGTTTACGCTATCCATTGTGAGCTCTGTCGCTCTCCCTTCCTCCCTCTTTGCGACCGTGTGGCGCATCACTGGAGACGGCATTGTGGGGCAGGCGCTGGACTCCCGCGCGCGTTCTCCCCACTCTCTAGGACATCAATGCGCTTCGATCACCCCGGATGGTATGACGACGTATAAGATAATCCTTACTGCAGTCCTATCATCCAGGATGATCAAGACGTGTTGCTCTTCCAGACTCCGCGACTGTTGTTTCTTTTTTGCTTTTGGATTGGCTTGGTGATGTTAATAACCCTTACAATCCGCTCCCAATTCACCCACTGTGTCTCATTCCTGGCCGGGTGTGCGGAAAATTCTCCTAACTCGATTGACTGGAAAGTGATTCTTAAGTTCAGTCGGTTTGGCGAGTGTTCGGTTGTCTGGAACGAATGTTGACGCCAGTTCAGACTGCACGAGGGCGCTCGCAAGGTGTACATTGCTCCTGCAGATTATCGAGGTTCTTTATTGTCGAGCATGCTGTTCTGCTTCATGTACCAAACTTAACTTTGATTATGAATCGTCCAGATTGCGACACAATTATGCACTTTCCCACGTTTAAAGTCTACGTGCAGTGCACGTTTTGCTAGTTCAGGGGCGGAGGCCAAAAGCTAGTCTGGATAGATGGCAATGTAGGCATTATAAGATCCAGTAATGCATAGGATGGCCAAGTTTCAATACCTCGCTTCACGTCATGCAGAGTCGTCACAGCTAACGGAACACGCATGAAATGTTTCTGTCATCTGTTCCAGATGAACGTGAAAGAGGGAACTTGCCATCTGTTGTGCGAGAGAAGCTCAGCTACTAAACCTTTGAATTTAACAATCTTCATGTGGTCATGTGTAGAAGTTGACCGGTTGTGCTGGGAGGCGTTTGAACTATGCATCTGAAATCATGAATTTTATACAGAGCTTGGATAGTAACACGATACTATCCGCAAAGCCCGAACCTGGTTTGTGTCACATCACTAGAAGTTGTGACGAGAAATTAACAGTACTGTGTCGGAAGGTGGAGTGATATTTGCTTGTTTGTTTGAACTATTCGGTGTGTGTCTTTCAGGATAGAACAGAGCTGCAATGTCTCCAGATAGAAGTCCGAAATCATTCAATTTGAATAACTTTGCACGTCAGCTCTGTTGTGGTAATCCATACTGGTAAAGAGACCGCCGAACCGTTTGTCAAACTCCTGGCAATGGTACTGAGAAGCTGACCCTTCTTTGTGCTGATAAAGATTGCCTTTGCCAGAGCTGATGTGCTTCAGGCATCAGCAAAGTAATAGTACTTAACTGATTCAACCCAAGAGAGGGTATTTGCTATTTTGCATTCCATATCGTTGGCCAGGGAATAATCGTACTTGCACAAAAATCTATCAATGGCCCAACAAACATACGCGTACAAGCATTTCCTGGTCTTAGCATTTCCTCGTATTCGTTCCTGGTCAGAGAGTGTATAACGTGTGGATGGTAAACCTTGGTCCTGACCACAGCAGAGAGCTCCAATGAGCGATAACCGACAACGGTGAGACCAAAAGTGCAGAGCGTGTGAAACTAATCTCATCTTCTTGTAGAGGACAATGAGCCGTTCACGTGGATTGTCAGAGATTAGCATTCGAAGCAAGAGGCTTGAAGCCTATTGCTCACTATCAAAACTTGGGTAATATCGAAAGGTGTCTTTCCACGTTTATATAGAACCTTGATGTAGAGAAGGCACTCGGACCTGGTCAACAAATCTCAAATTTCAAAGACGAAATACAGATGCAGTAGATGTCCGGGACCTCTCTGGGTAGGTTCAATGTAACCATCGGGAAGGGTCCTCAGAGCCGAAACTCTCATTGCACCGAGATGTCAGAGTGTCATAGATTATGGGGATGTGTTCCCGATGACTTGAATCCAAGTCACGCAGAGGTTCACAAATTGTCCATGTCAAGTGCAAGGTTTTAGACTTCATCTTCACAACAACTACGAGAGATGTTACTCGCAACTCAGCAGAAATCTAAAATCATTGAGCTCAGCAATAACTCTCGGAGTTGCCTAAACTTCCATGTGGCTAATCCACCACACTTCGGCAGGAAACAGAGGGCTGGCCTTAATCTTGTATTAGTTTAGGCTACGACTCAGAAATCGGAATAGCATCTCTTCACATGAGCATTTAGGTTTAGTGAAGATGAAGGAATCTAAGATGTTGAATCTCTAGTTGCATATCCACTTTGAGATAGCATAGGAGCCATCCACTTGAACCTTTATAAGTGGATGGCTAAACAAAGAGTAACATGTGTATACTAAACTGCACTTTTGAGTTACAAAATTTTTTGTACACAAAATTTTCTAAATAACAATCATTGTATTCCTGCCTGATCAAAATTGTAATCAAGCTCCTGTAGTAAAATGAATGATTAAACAAATATAAACTGAGCACAAAACTTCATAGAAATTTACAACCTCTGAAATTATCTTGTACATTTTCTATTCAACTTTCGAATAAAAAGAAAATCCATCAACATTCTTAATGATAATAATTTTTATTAACTTACAAAAACGTTTGAAGAGACTGATGTTCTACTGTATTATATCATATGCAAAGAATTGTAAACTTTAATTTATTTTTTTGTAAAATTCACATGCAAAACAGCCAGATCAGTGTGAATATTATCAATTTTTTTTGCCATACCGATATTCATTAAATTTCTAGCATAGTCAGTTTCGAAACAGAAATGTTGAATGATGAATAATCGATGAAAAATCACAATGAAATGTCTTAAATATATTACTTTCAACGCTCATGTGATCCTTCTCACATGTGAAAAGTTTACTAGGATCTAACCTATTAAGAACAGATTTAGGATTCTTATAAGTAAAACAATCACCTTGAAGAACTCTATAAAGTGACTAGAAAAACTTTATGAAATCAATAGAGTTTTCAAATGTATGCAATTAATTTGAGGGTGCTAAGATATCTTGCTACAAATTCATCTAAAGTGATAAAGATGAGAATATCAATGAAAATTAATTAAACTGTATATCAAGACATGTTTGTATTCGAATTATTAATCTACAATCTGTAGTTTTTTTTCCATTTTTCATCTTTTTTCATGAATGTATGATAGAAGTAAAAAATAAAAACAACGCAAACGGCGAGAAAATTCAAACACATACATGAATAATCCGTGCATTTTATTGATTTAATTTTGATGACAGAAAGAAAAATATTTTCAATCAAGCGGATAAATAATTCATTTATTTCTTTTATAAAGTCAAATTTTTCTGAAAAAAATTCTTGACTTAAGTCATAAATTGGGGTAAATTTTTTTTTACTAGTAGTCTTATATAATATGGTTAAATTAGCTATACTTATCATAATTACACTACTTACAAATAACAAGACTTGAATTAAATCAAAATTTTTTAACTCATGGTTTTGAGTTTATTTAAATTTTTTAATTTAAATGGTTAAAAATTATTATAAAGATTATTATAGATCATAATATAAACCAGGATTATATAAGATTGATAATATAAGATAAAATACTTGGGCCTACGAACTTTAGCTATCACCTCATTGCTTCCTCGTGCTATACATGCAAGGAGATAACCGTATTACAGTCAAGGCACTTGTGAATGATACTCACCTATTTGATTTTCCCGGTTGATGTTGAATTCTGGCCAATACCCTGGAAACATTATAACTTATATTACTGCTTATATTTTCAGAACCCAAATGTTATGAAATATATGTTAGAACTCGAATGACAAAAACAGTCCGACCGTTGAAGAAGATGACGTTTGCTGCAAACATGCAAGATAAATTATGATTGAGATTTGCAAGTGCCAAGCGTGGGGAATCGAGCAACAACTGATTTCATTCTGTTCATCCTTAGAGTCGCTTCCACGTTTTGAGGGATGAGGCAGAATTCGTGAATCATCCAGCGAGTCCGGCTTCTTAATCATCTGCTCCATGTGATGTCCAGGTGGAGAACTGGTAGGGTGTCAGAGAGGAGGATTAGTAAGACCTTTGAGCTGTAAGTTTTATTATCCCTGTGGCTTAGCCAAAGAATTGGTCCATCGATCTGTCTCCACAAAGTACTGTACTGATAAATATACAGCGAAAGTCCAGATTCTCAAACCACGATATACGACATGTCACTGGCAATCCCAACGAGAGCATTCAGGTTTCGCGTCAGGAAACTTGCTGCGTTTCGCAACCTTCTAAATACACTAACTAGTGATTAAATATAAGTAAGCATTTCTATTTGAAGAGGCCATAACCTATTCTAGTAAGTCGAGCATAAAAGAATAAATTCATAAAATAGAGTATCCAGTCTCGTTAGAAACTATTAAAACAGTCGAAATGTGAGTCACGTGGAATACAACCTCGATAGCGATACAAAGCCAAGGGAAATGGAGAAAGCTAGTCTGTCTGGTGATTAGCGGAATAATGAAGAAACTAGATTTCCGATGCGTCACATCGAAGATAGTTCGTTGTGAGCCTAAACTCCCCACCCTTCAGCGTTTGTAATCCAGGTGGGGGTTTAAGCTCCCATAATCCAACTTCTCTGATCTCAAGCCATGTGCTCAAAGTGTATTCAAGACAATGAAATTATAAATACTCGCTTTTCCACAAACAAATTGTCCAGAACTGACACTAACAACTTGCTGTCTGCTATTTTCACAAGAGTAGCAGACAAGCTCCTCGTAACATAAAGATCTATCCCAACTCTGGGTGACTTTCTCAATACTACGGCCGCTGCGGGCCTATCCTAGAATGAGTGCCACATCTCGGACACATTGCCTCGGACTAAGTTAGGTAACACACCGGCAGCACGAGGTGACACCCTTCTTAACAGCAATCTTCACACCCAGGGAACACGATTCTACTCTCAACACTTTGCTTGATTCTTCCTCTTAGTGATCAACTCACTCTCAGCCCAGCGACCCTCTTGGCCTTCACACACACTCTCCACTCAGCCCTCCGGCGACATTATCAGCGGCCCCACGCACTCAACGCCCTTGCACTCAGGGATTTCTCCCTCCTATCATATTCCACCCACAATGTCGAGTATCAGATTTCAGTCTCAAATCCTCAGTTCCCACCTTCGATTTCAGTTCCACTCCCAATACCTACTTAGAGAATTCAAACTCTTCAATAGACTGTTATGGTGTGCTGCTGGATCGTTTCTCAGTTGAGTCCCTCCGTGCGGACCTGTGTTCTTTGCGCGTTTTATGAGTTGAGAGTGTTGTTCACCGCGTGTGAGTGACTTCGATCCGAAGTAGGAAGTCCAACCCGGGTTTCCCACGCTAGCAGAAGGCTAGTGGAAGGGTTGTAAAAGCCGGAGTTGGGAGTCACTACCCGCAGATTCGCTGAGTGTACTCGCGAGAGACTTTCCCCCCTGAAATCTTAAGTAGAGGTTCTAACCGATCTCTGGGTTGTGTTTCTGTAGTTTCAGGTGTGTGTGTGTGTGTTGAGTGAACTACGCTGCACTGTGCGACCTCCGAGTGAGCTCCGAGTGAACACTTGCAGTATTTCTGGGAGTGACAGTCGCCTGAGAATTCAAACTCCTCAATAGTCTGTTAAATGTGACACTTTGTACCCTGTGTGTTCCTCTGTCCCTGTGGGTTCGACCTTTCTACCACTATATTGCAGTTTTAGCCTTTAGTGGGTTATTACAGTCCTCCTCCGAGGATGGGATCTCCTTCTCTCTCCGGCGGCCCGCGCCGTTTCCGCGCTACTTGCAGGTAGTACAAGCCGGCGCGCTTTCTGCTTCGGCCGACTGTAGAGCTCGTGGAGTGGCCGCTTCCGTGTGAGAGCAGCCGAATCTTGATGTTGCTCTTTCTCCGGTTCCTCTCTCCATCTCCGTTTCCGCGGCACTCGCGCTGCGGATGTATCTCTCCCCGTATCCTGTTGAGCCGGTGGAGTGGAAGTCGGAGTGGACTCCGCGTCGGAGTCGACCTCGTTATCCCGCACATACCTCCCGAGATTGCCGAGTGACAACAGCGGAAACTGAATACGCTCGGTCGCGGTTAAGCAACCCATCGACCGATAAAAGTTTATCAAGAAGGGAGAGAGATGATTGATCGTTCCTCCCTTCTCCTCAAACGCATGCTGCCGCGTTACTCTATGCAAGATACACGACCAGTGAACTGGAGCTCCGGCCAATGTGAGCTCCACGAAAGACACTTGCCAAGAAGTGATGTACGTTGTGCGGTGCGGCTGCAAGGGTTGCAGAAGTGCTATCGCTACGTTTCTGCGGAAGCGATCTTTGTAGTCACGGGTCCTGTACCCGTTCTTGGTGGACTTCTCTCTCTTGAACAATTCCACAAAGGAGGCCTCTTCCGCCTTCGACACCTTGACGCTCTCACTGTCAAACAGGAGTAACCCATCCTCGCCTGCACATCTCCCTAGCACTTGTCCCCAATCGTGGACAGTCCAACGATCTACGTGCGGTCGAAATCCGCGCGTAGGCTGGTGTCTCTCCCATTGCCATTCGCGCACCATGTTCAGGCACACGTAATTCCATCCCCACAGCATGAAATCGAGTTTCACTGCAATCAGCCGGTCCTGAAAAGCACGCAACCCAATCTGCGGAAGCTTGAGTGGAACCATCCGCAGCTGAGTGGACTTCGACATAGCGTTCTTGAAATTCGATTGCGTGAACCTTCTTCTGCTACCCTCAAGCTTCTTGCGCACTACTTCGATTCTCCTGCAAACTCTAATCTCTCTCGATTCCGACTGTCGCGCACTCAATTCTCTCTCTGCCACCGGGTGAGTCTCTGCGTGGTGGTGTCTGGAATGTCTCTCGGCTAGAAGGTGGACGCGCGCAGCTCGCACAAGAAATTGAAATCGCAAATTCAAGAATGGGGTGTCTGCTCTTCGCTCGCAGGATGTCATAATCGGCTCTCGGTCGTGAATGTCAACTCACTTGATGGCTGCGCCGGCTCGGAGGTGTAACGGCCCTCCTCTCGCACGTGCGGCTTCACGCTCCGCCGTCGCGCGCACTCGCACGCTCGAAATGTCAATTTGAACTCCGCCAGCGTACAACGCCGCGGCCATGGCCGCGCAGCGCCGAAGGCGTAATTCTCGCCGACGCGCTACTCGCATTCGTACTCTGACTCGCATCAATCCCGCTCCGCCGAAGGCATTCCTCCGCACGCTCCGTCGAAGCCGAACTCCCTCTACCGAAGACGGATTTCCCGGCGGACTTTCCGCCGGCGACGAACTCCATACGCCTGTGCGTAGGCGCTGACCGTCCGCACCGAAGATGTCCGTCGGCGTAGGTCCCTTACGTTGTCCGTCGGCGTAGGCGCAGTGCCGAAGGCGGCTGTGCCGAAGGTCAACAGATTCCGTCCTGTCTGTCAATCTCTCTCGCCTCTCCGCAGGCGCTCTCGCCTCCGGAGTCCTTGTCCCCTCCGAGGGCGCACCTCTGTCCGTACCGCCGTCGCGTTGAGCCGAAGGCGGACCGTACGGATTCGCTACCCCGTTGGGCCCTTACCTAACCTTGATGCGCTGGCACTGTAGGCACCGTACGAGCTCCACCTCCGAAGGCAAACTTCAGGGCGAAGTGCCTACGCGTAGGTGAATTCCTTTCGCCTATGCGTAGGCAAACTTCCTTCCGCCTGTGGGTAGGCAAAATTCTCGGCGGACTTCCCGCCGACGACGAACTCCTTCCGCCTATGTGTAGGCGCCCGTCTTCGCATCTTCCGATAGTCACAACTCCCTGAGTCCTCATCCGTTCCAGGCGTTCTTGGGCTCGTTAGAACGAGCGCGTCGAGCTCTTTTCAAAAAGACCCTGAGCAAGTCAAGGCGTTTGTGAATTGCATAAATTCTGAGGTCCCTCTAGTGCCGAAGGCGGATTATGCGCCTTGCGCGAAAGGAGAACTCCTTCAGAATCGATCGTTTAGGTCGGCGCCTGTTCCGGACATTGCGCCCAACTTCTGAATTCTACAAGATCCTGCGAGATCCGCGATTATCCATTTTCATTCTATTTAAATGTACCTATCACCATTTACACGGTTGCTGCGGTACTGTTTTCCAAAATTGTTTTAATTTCCACAAAAAAGACAAAAAGTGGATTACCACAGCTTCTGTAAAACTGCAAGAGGTATGGTTTATCATCATGTTACTCGTTGGCAAAGATTACTAATCAAAGTTTTAATTGCAAATAGCCGATATTAACGATAAAATTACACTATTTGACTAGACTTTTGATTTGGACATTAGGCTTTTGGTATTTTTTCCTCAATATAGATCTACTTTCTTCATTCACGATGTGCACTGTCAGAAACAACTACAGATGGTAAAGCGATTATCCAGTAGAAAAAAAGCTCGGTTTATTTCATCTCTTATTTTTCAAGAAAAACATTTGGATCTGACGAGGGACACCTGACTGTCTAACCGAAGTCTTTTGAGTCTGCTCCATAACTGCTGATGTTCAGCAGTCACGTATAAAGCAAGAGTTTAACGCTATGCTGTGGCAAGACTACCTCCAGCAAGAGTTCTTAAGTTTCTTGTGATCCTGGAAACATTCTTTTAGCTTCCTCCATCCAGGCGAGGTAAGTGTTTTCTTCGAAGTGAATGAAACGCACCTGATACACGACGGTACAAAGTGTCATGAAACTTCATTCTTCATTCACCAGTCTTCTGACAATGCCATTGAAACGACCTAAAAATGACAGATAGGTACCGCCCAGTCAGCAGATGATGATATTCACATAGAGTCAATTCTGTAACTAGGAAAATATCTCCTCTCGGTGCTTACCGATCTGTTCGAATTCGGTTCAGATTTTCCAGAAGTTAAGTTCAAACTCTGCAAAACTCCTCAGTCCCAACTCCCTGGAAATGGCGGATTTGACTAAAGCCTTGTTCAGAGAGATCAAGGTAAGCATGTATTCACCTCTTCCAGACCTGCGCAGCCCTCCCTCACAGCACTCAAGGCGACGACTGACGCCTTTTCGAGTGGGTACTGATATAAACCACATGAAATAGCAGGGAAAGCGATGTACTTCACGCCATTTTGAACGGCAAGGGCCATCGAACTCCTGACAAAGAAGCAGCGTCGAATGCGTCGAATGCGTGGGTTTAAATGCCAACAGAAATGGAGTTGGAAGGTGGAAGGGATACCAGGATTCAAGATTCAAGGTCGGCCTAGATCCAGGTTTAGAGCTTTGTACCTGTATGCCTTCCGTAATTCCTGTCCGATTTCTTATTGGTTGGATAGATTGCTCCAACAGTGTGTATGATTTTCGATACTTTCAGTCTGGATCCGCTTTTTGCATGGAAACAACTGTGGACCTTAACAAGTAGAACGATCGAAGCAATCAAAAATGCACTCCCGGGAGTAGACCGGGAATCTGCTGTCGGTAGTACAACAAAGGAATGGATTGAAAAGAGATTCTTAAATGGAAAATGACAAGATGCCTAACCTCTTAATTCTAGCTTCACCAATCGGGCAGCCAACATTTCTAGTCACCTGGTGAAGAAATAAGCACGCTTTCTTCAGTTCTGGGCCGGCACTGGCGTGAATGGCTGCACATCGTGGTTCAGCGAGTCATCTTCCCAAACATCTTAAATTTTTTTTTGGAAATGAGTGAGACTAAATCGAGCCATTGCGACAGATTTTTTTTAAAAAAATGTATGAGGCTAACAGCAAAACAGGCAGAAGTATATCAAACAATTATGGCAATGTATCTTAGACCCAACTATCTTAAGTTTTTAAAAATATATGAGATTGATTGCAAAACAAATAGAAGTAAACAGTTATGACTACATACTTAACTCCAAATATCTTGAATTGTTTTTGGAAATGTATGAGACAAACTGCAGAATAGATAAAAGTAGACTCTACAATTATGGTCACATATTTTTCTCCCAACCATTTACAGATTTTTGGAAATGTATAAGACAAGCTGCAGAATAGATAATAATGGACTCTACAACTATGGTTACATATTTTACTCCCAACCATCTTACAGATTTTTGGAAATGTATAAGAAAAGCTGAAGAATAGATAAAAGTAGACTCTACAACTATGGTTACATATTTTACTCCCAACCATCTTACAGCTTTCTGGAAATGTATAAGACAAGCTGCAGAATAGAAATAAACTAGACAACACTTCTTACAGATCTTACTCTCAACCATCTTACAGTTTCTGGAAGGGTACAACTACGGCCACACCCGCTACATACAAACAACTGATTGCGCGTCAAAGCACGCCTCCCCTCAAACCCGCATGCAGTGTGAGCCTCTGAAATCCGGCTGCTAAGCCGAGCTCGTCCGTGAGGCAGAGGAGGGCAGAGGAGAGCGTAGTCGAGAGGCTTCGAGGGGCGTGGGGCCACTGCGGCCGTCGTTGTCTCCCGCGTTGCTGCCGCTTGTACCGCTGCAGCCGGTGCTGCCTTTCTATTGATCTATTTCGACTGCCATGCTGCTTCAACCCCCTTCGGCGACTTTGATCGAGGCAACTTACACGGGCGGGTGTGGCCGTAGTAAAAATGGGTGTGGCCCTAGTCGTCACCTTTCTGGAAATGTATGACACTAAATGCAAAACAAGGTAAGTAGCCATGACACCTATGGCCAGAACTATTACTCTCAACCATCTTAAAGTTTTTGGAAATATATGAAACGAATTGCAAAACAAGTAGAACTAGCCTCAACAACTATGGTAACAAAACTTGGCTAGAGATGTTACTCCCAAACATATAAAGTTTTGGAAATTGTATGAGACTAACAGCAGAATAGATAGAAGTAGTCTCGACAATGTATAAGACTAACTTTAAAACAGGCAGATAGACAATGTATGAGACTAAGTGCAAAACAGGCAGAAGTACACTGGACAATGTATGAAACTTTATTGCAAAACATGCAAAAGTTGACTTCCATAAATATGGCTACAGATCTTACTCTCAACTATCTCAGAGCTTTTTGGAAATGAATAAGACTAAGTATAAAACATGTAGAAGTAGATTTGGAAACTATGGCTAGTCATGTTACTTCCAACCATCTCAAAGTGTTTGAATAATGTATGAGACTGACTGCAAACAAGTAGAACTAGACTTGACAACTATGATAGTAGATCTTACTCCCAATCATCTCAGAGTTTTGTTTTTTTATATGAGACTAATTGCAAAACAAGCAGAACTAGAATCAAAAACTATGATCACAGATCTTACTCCCCCCACAGAATATGTGTGACACTAACTGCAAAGCACATAGAAGTATACACAAAAACTATGGCTACAAATCTTATGGCTAACTATCTTAAAGTTTTTTGGAAATGCATGAGACAAACTTCACGAGGGAAAAATTATACTCGATAACTATGGTTACAGAACTTTTTCCCAATCATCTTGAAGGTGTTTGGACATGCATGAGAATAACTGCAAAAGGCAAAAGTAAACCCAACAAATAATTATCTCCAATCATCTTAAAGTTTTTCCTACATGTATGAGACAAAGATTAGAAAGTAAAACTAAGCTCAACAACTAAGGTTGCAGATCTTATTTCCAATCATCTTAAAGGTGTTTGAAAATGTATGAGAATAATTGCAAACAGGCAAAAGTAATCCCAAAAAATAATCATCATTAACCATCTTAAAGTTTTGGAAGTGTATCAGAAGAACTGCAAAACAAGCAAAATCATACTCGACAACTATGATTACAGGTGTTACTTCCAACCATCTTGAAGTTGTTTGAAAGTGTCTGATATTAACTGCAAAAGAAGTAGACTCGACAGCTATGATTACAACCATCTGAAAGTTTTTTTTGAAAATGAAGCAGACTAATTGCAAAACACATAGAAATAGTCTCTAGAACAATGTTTACAGATTTTACTCCCAACTATCTGAAATTTTTTTGGAAATATATTAGTCTGACTGTGAAACAAGTGAAGTAAACACGACAACTATGGCTACAGATCTTACTCCCAACAATGCTCAAGTTTGTTGAAAATGTATGCGACTAATAGCAAAACATGCTACAGATGTTAGATAACCCCATACCTCTGTCCACCGCCCAACATTCGCTGATTGGCCGCCTCGACCTGGAGCCACTATGACCAGGAGAATGATAAGTGAAGAATCGATTTAGAATAAGACACTTGTGTCACAGAGGGAATTACAACGATGACGCTAGCAAAAGAACAAAGACAGGCTGAAATTGAGCCACTTTCACGTGTGAAAAGGAATGGATTCTAAAATCGCATTGGTTTGACCGTTGAAATGCCATTGGATGAGATCCCCTCGCTGCAGCACGAGCTTGCAGGTCTCGGAGAGGGAAAAGAATGTCCTTAGCTCGCCACGCTCTATCACTGCAGCATCAGCCTCCTACGATTGTCGCTTGGTGCCGGACTCCAAGGGTGGAGAATCCGAGGCATTAGCGTCCGGACGAGACCACTTCATTGTTTCGAGACGCAAATAATTTGTTAGAAAACTGTAACAGAAAAGGCCGTCCCAGAACGCAATCTCCCAGAGCAGCAGAAGGCCGTGGAAACCGAGCCTGAGCCGGTCACTCCAACGTCGAGAAGGTTCCCAACTCGAGTGAAAACTCCCGATTGCGTGTCCTGCGCGAGACGCGGAGAGGGACAAATTCTAGCGGAAAACGCGCGAAAAATATCCAAGAGAGTGCCATGCCAAGCCGGACGAGGGTAACCAGCCGACTCCTTCCGCGTTTTACGCATGTGCGTGAGTGCCAAGCCTTATCATGCCATGCCAAGCCGGACTACAGTTGGCATTGGACTCGATCCGCGTTGTACGCATCTGTTTGAGTGCCACGTCATGCCATGCGAAGCAAGGCGAGGGTTCGCAGTAAACTGTCAGTCGTTGCACGCATGTGCGTGATTGCCAAGTCAGACCATGCAATGCCATAACATTCTAGACTACTGTAACTCGGACGAGGGTTGGCAGTGGACTCTTCCCCGCGACGTGGCGTTGACTCATGTGATTAAGTGGCATGGCATTTCATGTCATGCTATGCCATGCCGGCCGACTATTAATCGTTGCACGCATGTGCGTGAGTGTCTAGTCATACCATGCCATGCTGTAGAGAAGGTTGCTGAAGGATTCGACCAGAGACTCCTGAACGAGGACTGCAACCAGCGAATTGCGCCTGGGCCTGCAATTCGCCAGCCACCGATTCCGCCTCAGCGAGTCATGATTCGAAGGAATCGTCAAGCAACAGAGCACCAACGCAGAGCGGGTAATCGAGAGCGGAGGGAGACCAGGTGCGCGAGCGCGGCCACGGAGCCGCGCAGCGGAACCGCTCGGGGCGCGGAATTGGTGCTCGCAGCACGAACGCCCGCGCAGAGAGCCATTTCTCGCTGCCTGAGAGTGGTAAATTCGCGCGTCCAGAATCTTCAAATAGCATGCATCGACCTCCAACGCGCCAGGCACCATTTGCTGACAGGCGAGATATGTGAACGATTGAGGCATTTGGTGCAGAAGTGCAAGCTTGGGGATGATCTTATTTTTATTTGAAACAGGTACAAGCTCTAATGTGTTTCAGTCCTATTTGGGTCATGTAGACGTAAGCCGTAAAGTGTGGTCAGCTCTCGCACAACTTCCATCTGCAAATAAGCAAGAGATGAATATATACGAGTGGAAGAGACGTTCTGAATTTCCACATGATGTGAAATAATTTGTTTATTTATATTATCAAGTATTCGTTTCGAACTGGGCGTTTCAGGTGGTTTTCAGTTGTGGTGAAGTGATAATATACAGGTTGACTAATTCTCAGATGCTCATCTCTCCTTACTCTTTAGATTACATGATGTTTGAATTCTAGTTTGCAAAAAGATGGAAAGTAGCTGCTGTGAATGGCCACTTATTCCCGATGTTGTATAAAGAGGCTATTTGTTCATATTGTCTATAAATATATTCACGTGCCAGAAGGCTACTTCCTTTCATTTGGCATCAAATGTCGATTGATTGTAAAGCTTGAGTAAAAGCTATCACTCCAACTCAGTCATTCTGCTCATCTTGCAGATTCATAAGAATGCGTACCTTAGCGATGAACATCACTGCTATGGAAAGAAGCAGTGACGTTCATCGCTAAAGTTTCCATTGCAGTTTTCTGGTATGTCTCGAGTATCTTTTTACTTAAAAAGCCGAAAGTAAAGTGCGGTCCAAATTTATTTTATGGTCGTTGCTTCAACCCTCATGCATGAAGATGAGATCCCAAGCTCCTAAACATAGTACTCGTTTTCATTAGTTGTTACTTGTTAGATTCCAGCCTAGACTCACCCCCTACAGTATGCCTGTGGGTTGACGGCATACGGTCACGACCGTGAACTCCTGTGTCACCTTTGAGTCAAGAAGTCACCCTTTAAATTATATGTATGGTATGTATGCGGAATAAGAATTCATATTTGAATCACAAGGATTACGCACATTCATATGTCGTTGTTGTACGTATGAAAGTACAACAGCTACCTTTCAATACCATGGAAAATACAGAATTAAAAAAAGTTGATGAAGGTGATTCTTTCTGTAATATATTCTGTATTTTCCATGACATTGAAAATACAGAATACAAATAAGTTGATGAAGTAGAGTACAAAAAAAATCATGAGTAAAGTTGCTTCGCAACGTTACAAAGAAAAATCAGTATTGGAGGGAGAAAATGATTGGTACTCACTATAAAATCGAAAAACATACCTAACTAATTATTTTGGATGAGATTATGAAACTACGCAAGATATTACATTGATTTATCTTAGAACAACATGAAATTCTTTGTCATGAAGTTAAATTTAAAGCTGATGAAGTAGGCATATGATGAGTGCTAGACAATTAAATTGAATTGGTGAAACAAATACTTGACCAAGTTAGATTTAAAGAACAACTACAACCAAATCTAATTTGCATATGAAGAAATGCATTCAATTATGGTCATTTTGAATGTTTATTGATATATTTTTCTACTAATGTATTAATTATATTTATTAATGTGAAATCTTAAATCGACCCATCTCTTTACTAAATCCACCCATCACGTAACTTTTTTTTTTTAAAAATTGTTAACTTCTCAGAAGCTCATGGTTTTATCTAAAACGATGAACTATCTATTATGTTCGATGATTATGACTGTGTCACTAGAGCTACATGTAATACCCGTCATAAAAAAAAAATAACGTGATGTGTCGATTTAACATTTCTCTTATTTAATTGATTAATGATGTATTTTTTGTAGACAAATTTTTTATTTCTTTTATATGATGTTTTGATATATAATCAATTACATGTCTTCCAGACCTGCGCGCTTCTCTCACAGCACTCAAGGAGACTACGAGTAATGGAAATTAAATAGCAGGGAAAACGATATACTTCACGCCATTTTGAACGGCAAGGGCCATCGAACTCCTGTCAAAGAAGCAGCGTGGAATGCGTGGGTTTAGATGCCAACAGAAATGGAGTTGGAAGGTGGAAGGGATACCAGGATTTAAGATTGAAGGTCAGCCTAGGTCCAGGTTTAGAGCTTTGTACCTGTTTGCCTTCCGTAATTCCTGCTTCGAGTTCTTATTGGTTGGAAAGATTGGTCAAACAGTGCGTATGATTTTCGATACTTTCAGTCTGAATCCGCTGCTTTGCATGGAAACAACTGTGGACGTTAACAAGAAGAACGATCGAAGCAATAAAAAATACACTCCCGGGAGTAGACCGGGAATCTGCTGCTGCTGGTTTTGGTCCATCGATCTGTCTCTACCAAGTAGAGATAAATATACAGCGAAAGACCAGATTTTCAAACCACGATAAACGACATGTCACCGGCAATCCCAACGAGAAAATTCAGGTTTCGCGTCAGGAAAATTACTGTGTTTCGCAACCTTCTGAATACAGTAACTTGTGATTAAATATAAGCAAGCATTTCTAGATAAAGAAGCCACAACCTATTCTTGTAAGTCTAGCATAAAAGAATTAATATATAATATAGAGTATCCAGGCTCGTTAGAAAGCATTAAAACAGTCGAACTGGGACACACGTGGAATACAGACTCGATAGCGGTATCGTACAAAGCCAAGGAGAAAGCTAGTCTCTCTGGTGTTTAGCAGGATAATGAAGAAAGTAGAATTCCGATGCGTCACGTCGAAGGTAGCTCGTACAGGTCAAGCTCATATCATGCGACGTCAGTTGAACATGACGTGGTATGATCCTGCAGAAATGATAACTTCGGAGTTCCACGTGCATTTGTGGAAGCTGGGCGTGAAGAAATGTATGCCTCTGGTGGATCGGCGTAGACATATGAGACGCTGACTCACGCCTAGAGAGAATGAGAAATCTGAATGGGAAGATGTTGATGCTGATTAGTGACAGTACAGCAGAGGAGCAAATTTTGCATGTGATAAGTGCATGTGAGAATGTAGTTTAGCTCGATAAAGAATATTCACATGTTCTCTTGTTTTCTTCACATTCAACTCTTTAACCTCCTCGTGCAGTTATGATATTTTAATGTAGAGAAACGAGAGTAAGAATCAAATACGATCACCTAATTCATATACTTTCATGGATCCGTCGATATTGACCATATGAAAGGTCTTTTCAAGACCTTACAAAAAGACGGATGATTTGATGTTTGTTACAGAATTTCTTCGACGGTTGTGAAGAAAGTAATGATCGGGGACAAATTGGTTGTAAACAAAGACTTAGCTTGTGTATAAAAGTCATGTGACCTTGGTGTTGCATATGAACGTTTTCTCATTACTCCACCGCCGATGAATTTGATCTTGACCGACGCTGCAAACACCTAATGGATCTGTGATTTGACTTGGTTTAGGTGTTGTTGGCGCTGCAATGATACGATTGGGTACAGGAAGATGAGGCCCACAAAAGATCTAAGATAGGGAGGCAAGGAAACTCTGAGCTCCGATCCATGAGCCTAGTGGAATAAGCAGATGGAATAGAAGCAACTAAAAATGACATTGTCTCACAATCGTCTCGTGCAACTCGCACAGGCAACCGATCTCTTTGCTCAATAGTGTTACAGGCACACCCGATGCCATTGTCAAGGTTCATGTCCTCATCGCCACTGTCCAGGTTTTGTGCTTCCGACGCCGCTGACTAGGTTCGTTCCATCGACGCTACTATCAAGGTGTGTCCCCTTGCCCGCCACTGTTTCGCAGGTGGTCCCAATCCGAGGGCGTCCGGTGACATTCCGAAAGCCTCCCGTCAAATCAAGAGTTCCCGATATTAAGAATCCAAGAGAAGCCAGACTCTCGAGAAAAACGCCAGATTTCTATAGGGAAGTGCTGTGATTACATTTGAAAGACTTCTTTTTTTAGCAATGAGCATTGAAAAATGTTATTGTCATTATTACTATTTTCTCGACATTGAAGATCTATTTTGGATAGAGTACGGAATATTTTGTAACTGAAAGTTATAGGTCAAAGCTCTCGATCTCGAGTGAACGTGCGCCTGAACTTGTGCATAAAAGAATAGATCCCTGACCCGTATTGATGATTGTGGTCGTGTTCATTAAGCTCCTCCGGAAGCATACTACCTGAAAGTCATAGACAGATTCGGATCAGGAAAGTCGAACGTTTTAACTTAGCTGTCACAATTGGCTCAGTATGTCGTGATTGATAATGTATTGAGGTTCTAGAATCCTAAGATTTAACCATAATAGAGATTGCATCTTGCTATTTGCTACCTACTCAGCCTCAAGTTCTCCACATAAACAGGGAGATCGACGAAATGCTTTGCTGTTTATAAAGCCCATGTAGAAGAGAGCGATATCAGAAAATAATTTTATTCCAGTTTCAACGTAGTTAAAATACATGCTAAACTTTCAGTTTCCAAATATGCTTCTGTGTTGAACTACTCATGCTATGTTTTTGGCTCATTTATGTGTAGAGAAGCACATCCACCAAAGAGAGGGCCGCACCTACCTTTGTTATTTTGTTAAACTTCTTCATTGTGAGTCCTTCGCACTTGAATCGAGAGAAAGACAACGTCGCTTAGAGCTACTGCTGGAATGTGGGATATTTAAGAATGAGGACAGTGAAGTAAGGGCAGATTGAAGCCATATGACACAGTAACAAAGAAGTTTTTCAGTCTCTGCACTCACCCAGTACAGATATCGTAATCATACAAATCTTACTAACAAAGTTATTGAAAGCATTACAGCAAGTATTTTGATCATTGCAGTGGACTGTGCGAACTATAATTTATAGTTCTAAGAGTCTGTCTGTAGGAAAAAATCAGTGTATACACTCAAGATGAAAGAATGTTTCTTCCATGATAGCATTTGACTTTCGATGTTTGTTTTGAAATCATACGTTTGTACACTTAGAAGCGAATAATTGTCCACTTCGGTTGTTTATTTTTTCAAAGATATTCCAATTGAGTATTTTATTATGTCATGATTGCGTATCTTTTGACTCTTCATTATTCTCCACGATTATCGGTCTTCACTTTAATCGTAAGGTATTTCACAATTGAGCTTGAAAAACACCCTCTCCCACTCCAGCCGACTTGCTATGTATTTTACCATCATGATTCCCGTAGTCGCAATTCGGGAAAGTGCCCTTTGCAGAGAAAGTGAACTGGTTCTTTTTTCTCATTCTTCCAAGGTTATAGAATGCTGTATAAACAGCAATATTACAGAATTGATACTCTTGTTCCGACTTCAAAATTGGGAATCTGAGCGTCTGTGAATGTATGTTTTGCAGGAACCTTTCAAAACAATGGCGAAGAACGGTGCTTTTAACAAAATGTACCAGATAATGGCAATGGGCTTCGGGTTGTCCAGCATGGCTGACGCCGTGGAGATCATCTTCTATTCGAACCGATACGCTTGTTCCGGGACTGGTTACACGATTAATAGCGATATTAATAATGTTTGCTACTTCGCAAGCGGACTTTCGGTTGTATTTCTACTTATGGACAGCTGCAAGACCAGCGTCGTCTACGTAGGTGGCTCTTGCAACACAACTCCATATTGATACCTTACGGGAAACGTCTGCTACACTGGTGGAGGATTCACATCCGTCTTCTGGTATTATGACTGCAGACGCCGCTCGCTGCTCGTAGAAGTTACTTCCAACGTGACTAAGTGCGAGACCGACTTCAAACCCACAGGTCTTGCCTTCACCGAGGACTCAGCCAAAGGCAAGTGGATCCTCAAATCCTCAGATGCAACTCAATTAATGTTTCAGATCGAGAAGTTGACCGATGTTGAAAAATTGAATTGGTTCAAATACAACGGCGTGCAGTTACCCAGAACGTGCCCTTGAACTGAAATTGAGTTCTCCAGTTGACTTGCGACTGAATGTGGGCGGATCTGTTTGCACGAAGAGATGTCTGTCCCATTTCCAGGCTGCATAAACCTGTTTAACGTATCTTTACGTGGCTTATACAATTGCCGCGCTATGTCGTGTCTGAGAATGAACTAATACACTAGTTTCGTTTGAGTTTAGCAAATAAAGGTTGCAGCTTGCTGTGAAGACTTGTTATAAGGGATTACACCAGTAACACTCTTCTGTGATCAAAATACACTATCATTGTAACCTGATACACTAGAAAGGTCCCCGGAGTAAAGAAAATATTTAAAAAATCACGTTACATTCAGACATGTATTATATATATTATATTTCCGTCACTTGAAGATCAACACTACTCAAGAATTGCAAAAATCTACTCTCAATCTTGTACACTACGTCTCACAGTTACCATACAAGGAAAGTTTAGGATATCTAAAAAGTACACAAGGGAAGCTGGCTGCTAGAAATCTACATGCATCACACGAGGAAAGTACCACTAGCTTGCGTCTCATCAGCCATGAAAAAAAAAAACGGACACTACGTCTCGGTTCTAATCTTCTAATGCTACCCCGACTCTAAACTCACACTAAATTATATAGCACACAAAAAGTCCCAAGCACCCCTGAAATGCCA
Source organism: Marchantia polymorpha subsp. ruderalis (assembly GCA_037833965.1). Classification (NCBI taxonomy): domain Eukaryota; kingdom Viridiplantae; phylum Streptophyta; class Marchantiopsida; order Marchantiales; family Marchantiaceae; genus Marchantia; species Marchantia polymorpha. The sequence continues at coordinate 7,143,486 of AP031357.1, forward strand.
AGGCCAAAGCTCCCCCGAAAAGCCAAGGCCAAAGCACACCTGCCCCTCTCCAAGGGTCAAAGAGTATTTCCACTAATGAAACATTGAAAACTCATCTTATCTCACCTAAAAATAGTACCACCCAATCTCACCTAAAATAGTCTCGCCCATAAACCTGTCTCTTCACTCTTGCCAGTGGTAACTTGATCCTTGGTGATGCCCAGGAATCATACCCTCTCTGATACTTCCAAGTCCGAAGTCTGAGTTCTCTTCGTCCGAAATCCGAAGAAATTTTGAGCCGAATCCGAAGTCCGAAGAAACTTTGAGCTGAAGTACTTTCGCCTATTCTTACCAGCCATTTCCGATATTCATAATTCAATGATTTCTCAACCGTTTCAAAAGTTATTGGGCTCGTTAGAACGAGCATGCAAAGCTCTATATATCAAAACTCTATTTAAATCAATTGATTACGAATTGAGAAAATTATGAAATACTTACTCTATTGGATCAAAACTATCTATTGAAAAAAAATTAAAAAATACTACTATATTTCCTATCTAAAAAATAGCCATGTCACACTTGCTACTCAACCTTTAGTGCCCCGAAGGAATGCTTTGCTGCTTGCAGAGGCCGTGTAATAATTAGCGGTATCAATAAATAGGTGAACTAGTGTTCACACGAGGATAAAAAAAAATGTTCAACTTTCAATTTCGAGCTTTTGAAGGCAAGTTCTGCCGCTTGATGTATGGCTGATTGATTTTACTGACTACATCCACAAAAGAGAAGTCTGCACGTAAGTTTCTAATATACTGTAAAGTCTTTCCTCACAATGATTACTTCCGAATTGACTGAAGTGAATCTGCGCAGCGCTTACTGCTACACTTGATGTATACAGGAACAAGAATAACCAAGGAAGCGCAGCTTATGGTCAGATGTCAAAGGAACAGATAATAATTAACTCTGTTCTGATTATGTACTGACAATTGTACGTTTGTAATTCAGCATTGAGAAATCTTACTCCAGCCTAAAGGGAAACACTAGATGCCCCTTCCAATCTCATTTTCCCGTTTTCGTCTTCTCTTAGCCGCAGGTTAGCTGGGACTCAAGAAGACAGTCTTGAGAGACTGTTCAAAGTGATGCTTCTAGATTCTACCTAGTGCTTCATAACTCTAAATAAACTCCTATTCTGAATGGAAGATCAAAACAGTTCCGTCACATGGCTATCGAATTTCTAATCAGTTCTTGAATGACATTGGCTCATTGGCCCAAACCAGGAGGCCAATAACAGTAGGGCACAAACAGATTGGCTAAACGGTTGTTGACTATTTAACACTTGCTCCCAAGCAAAAAATATAATTTAAAAAAAATCCTGCTGCGCCATGTACATAACTACTCAATTGCATACGCAGGTAGCAACTTCACAACGTAAAATCTGAACAGATTTTGACAATTCTTACGTATAAAGAATTTTTTAAATAATAAACTTCTTACCGTTGGGCAACCTACCTCAGTCGGATCCTGATTTGGACCCTCTACATCTGACTTCAATGACTTGCTCTCTCTCTCTAGGTGATCTCTTTAGGTGATATTCGGGTGAAATTAAACTCATGATTTGGATTACCGAGATGCTCTAATAAAGATATCCATCAGTTGATCATGCTCTGTTATTTAAATCTCCGTATATAAATACTTTCAGTCATCAAATCGACTTTTCTTTTTGTTGTTGAAACTGTGCTTGATATGTTGGTACATACTTGACTTTTCCTGGCTTAATTCAGAATAGCGTAATTTGAGATAAACCTCTTTGCGATATGCTGTGACTTCTGTTCGACGCAAGTTTCTGTGTAAATATAACTACACCATGGGATGCACATTTGAAACTTCTTCGATGTTTACCGTCGTTCCCATCCAGATTTATGTGTTTCATATATTTCATTATTAGTTACACCTATTTGGGATAAAAAAAAACTTTCTCTCTTATAACTAAAAAAAACAGTCTTAATTTTCTTTCAACTTTCAACTAAATTCTTTTTCTCACACTTCAATCTTCACTCTTGTAGTCTGGTACTTGAAGAACCAAGAACCACATTTTATTACTCTCACATGGCTCACCTTTCCAGTTTTAGTAATCTTTTGTTTTCCATTACCTCTCAATTTTTATTTGTACTTTCTACATGGACGCCTCAGCATATTACTTTGAAATATAGGGTCATTTTTTTGTCAAGAATATCTACTGTCCCTAATAATTGAACTTCCAATCCCTCATTCTCATACCTGTCAATAACAAAATATTCCTACTCAATCCAAAATAGATCTTCAATATAGAGAGAGAAAAAACCGATCTTCAATCCTCATTTCTAATACGAGAAGTCTTCTAAATGGAATCACAGTACTTCACTATCGAAATCTGGCTTTTATCTCGAGAGTCTGGCTTCTCTTGGGAACTCTTGATTTGACGGGAGGCTTTCGGAACGTCACCGGACGCACTCGGATCGGGACCACCTGCGAAACAGTGGCGGGCAAGGGACACACCTAGATAGTGGCGTCGATGGAACGAACCTAGTCAGCGGAGTCGGAAGCATAAAACCTGAACAGTGGCGATAAGGACGCGAACCTTCACAATGGCGTCGGGTGTATCTGTATCATTATTGTGCGAACATATCGGTTGCTTGTTGGAGTTGCACGAGACGATTGTGAGACAATTTCGTTCTTATTTGCTTCTTCTCCATCTGATTATTCCACTAGGCTCATAGATTGGAGCAGAGAGTTTCCTTGCGTCCCTATCTTTGATCTTTTGTTGGCTTCGTCCTCCTTTCAGCCAATCTTATCATTACAACACCAACAACACCAAACCGAAGTCAAATCCCAAATCCGTTAGGTGCTTGTAGCGTCGGTGTAATAACCCACCAAAGGCTAAAACTGCAGTATGGTGGTAAAAAGATCGAACCCACAGGGACAGAGGCAACACACAGAGTAAACGTGTCACATTTAACAGACTTTTGTAGAGTTTGAATTCTAGGCGACTGTCACTCCCAGAAATACTGCAGTGCTCGACTCGGAGGCTCGACTCGGAGGAGGATCTCAACTCGGAGGATGCTCGGAGGATGCACGGTACAGCGTGGTCACTCAACACACACACACACACACACACCTGAAACTGGCAAAAAGCACAACTCGGAGGTCGGTCAGGACCTCCGCTTCGGATTTCAGGAGGAAAGTGTCTCACAAGTTCACTCAGAGGTTCTGCAGGTAGTGCCTCCCACTCCGGCTTTTACTGCCCTTCCGCCAGGAACTAGCGGGGGTACCCGGACTGGACTTCCCACTTCGGAACGAAGCCTCTACGTACGCCGTGGACGTCACCCTCGACTATCACACAAAACGCAGGGAGTGCAGACCCGACTGAGAACTTACTGAAAACACGATCCAGTAACACACACACAACCTGAATTACAAACCAAGGTTTACACGAAGTAATGAAACTTCACATTGGCATTCAGGGGAAACTTCCCGTAGGAGTACAATCAGGATATGTCACTCGAAGGAGTAAGGGGGAACTGTTCAAGTATCTAACTCGCAGCCGGCTCTGAGCATCAGAAATCACCCGCAGGTGCAGATCCGCACTACTCAAGTCTCTAACCGGGTACTAGCTCTGAACATTCAGCCGAAGGCCTTCAACTACAACATACGGTAACTTTGCTATGCTGCAGCTTCTCTACGTGGTGCCAGGACCAAAATGCACAAACACGCCAAGAAAGTGAGTTCCTGATCTGCACTTCCGAAACTGGAAGAGTCCCAAGGCAAAACGCCTTGATCTACTTTATACCCTCAAAAGATCCTAACTAGCACTACGCTATCCTATCTACCACTCGCAGTATCTGCGCGAAACCAAACTACTCTACTGCACTCAGCAGATCCGGTGCTGCGCCTCCTGCGCGCCGGACTGCTCCGCGTACTATCTCTACCTTGCCAGTCTTCCGACCGGCTGCGTAACCCCAGGCGTCGGAGCGCTGTGGTGACTTCCGACTGCAAGTGCGCCATAGTGTCGCGCGCACCCGACAAGAAGGTTTCTAATTTTCTCGCCACTCGCCGCCGACTCCGACTGTCACCTTCCGTCAATGCCGCCGCCCGAAGCTCGAACTCCCTGAGTGTGATCCTCTCTTGGGCTGCCACCTCCCAATGGGTGTATCCTTTTAGACAACGAGTCACCTGTGCCGCCAACTCTCCTCGCGCCTTGCAGCTGCTCTCCACCTCGGCCAGCTGCATTTCTAATCCCGCACGTTGTGCCCTCAAATCCGAGCACTCGGATTGCAAGTTGCACAACAACTCCTCATCCTCCTTGCGGGCTCTTTGACTTTCTTCTAAGGCGCGCGTCTGGCGCGCAAGCTCGGCTGCTAGGACTTTGTTCTGTCTCCGCTCCTCCTGCAGTTCCTGTGGTAACCCACTTTTTGTTTTTCGTCGGAATTAGAACATTTTTGATTAGTAAGTACCGTGGTAGCAGCTGTAAATAGTAATCGGTACGCAAAGCCAGAGTAAAAAGAGGATCGAGGACAGTCAAGGGGTTTTGGGCTTAGGCCACAGTGGAACACTTGGAATGGAACGGGCGGTTCACGCTGCAGGACTCGCTTCGAGCACCTTCGGCGGTAGATCACTCATAACTTCCTCAATTCTTAACGCCTTGAGTTACTTAGGGTTTTGTTGGAAAGAACTCGACGCGCTCGTTCTAACGAGCCCAAGAAAGCCTGGAACGGATGAGGACTCAGGGAGTTGTGACTGTCGGAAGATGCGAAGGACAACGCCTACGGATAGGCGGAAGGAGTTCGTCGTCAGCAGAATATCCACCTTCGGCCCTAGATGTTCGCCTTCGGCGACGGACGTCTTCGGGTCAACTTCAAGTCGGCAAACTCGAGGTCGGAGAACTCGAGGTCGGAAAACTTGAGGTCGGCGAACTCGAGGTCAAAGAACTTCAAGTCAGCAAACTCGAGGTCGGAAAACTTGAGGTCGGCGAACTCGAGGTCAAAGAACTTCAAGTCAGCAAACTCGAGGTCGGCAAACTTGAGGTCGGCGAACTCGAGGTCGGCGAACTTCAAGTCGGCAAACTCGGAGTCGGAAAACCGGATGCGGTTCAGAGATCTTGCGGAGTCCATATCTCTGCGATGGACGGTCGGATGGATCTGAAATTTGGTGGGGCCGTTGATCTCAGTCGGCCACGCATGCCTGCAAATATTCAGCCTCAGATCTCGGATGTAAAGACGCTGGCGGCTCTGTACAGTAGGCTTAGGATTTAGATTTAGGGTTAGGGTTAGATTTAGGTTGTAAGTTAGAGGGGAAGGTAGCCGCCGACTTCTCAGGTGTAGGATCTGTTGCGGCTCGCACCCTAGCGGGTAGTGTAGTGTTAGTTAGGACCTTAGAAGGTATAAAGTAGTTCAAGGCGTTTTGCCTTTTGACTCTTCCAGTTTCGGAAGTGCAGATCAGGAACTCACTTTCTTGGCGTGTTTGTGCGTTTTGGTCCTGGCACCACGTAGAGAAGCTGCAGCATAGCGAAGTTACCGTATGTTGTAGTTGAAGGCCTTCGGCTGAATGTTCAGAGCTAGTACCCGGTTAGAGACTTGAGTAGTGCGGATCTGCACCTGCGGGTGATTTCTGATACTCAGAGCCGGCTGCGAGTTAGATACTTGAACAGTTCCCCCTTACTCCTTCGAGTGACATATCCTGATTGTACTCCTACGGGAAGTTTCCCCTGAATGCCAATGTGAAGTTTCATTACTTCGTGTAAACCTTGGTTTGTAATTCAGGTTGTGTGTGTGTTACTGGATCGTGTTTTCAGTAAGTTCTCAGTCGGGTCTGCACTCCCTGCGTTTTGTGTGATAGTCGAGGGTGACGTCCACGGCGTACGTAGAGGCTTCGTTCCGAAGTGAGAAGTCCAGTCCGGGTACCCCCGCTAGTTCCTGGCGGAAGGGCAGTAAAAGCCGGAGTGGGAGGCACTTCCTGCAGAACCTCTGAGTGAACTTGCGAGACACTTTCCTCCTGAAATCCGAAGCGGAGGTCCTGACCGACCTCCGAGTTGTGCTTTTTGCCAGTTTCAGGTGTGTGTGTGTGTGTTGAGTGACCAAGCTGTACCGTGCATCCTCCGAGCATCCTCCGAGTTGAGATCCTCCTCCGAGTCGAGCCTCCGAGTCGAGCACTGCAGTATTTCTGGGAGTGACAGTCGCCTAGAATTCAAACTCTACCAAAAGTCTGTTAAATGTGACACTTTTACTCTGTGTGTTGCCTCTGTCCCTGTGGGTTCGATCTTTTTACCACCATACTGCAGTTTTAGCCTTTGGTGGGTTATTACATAAGGAGCCGACAACTTCTTTTTGGCGCCGCTGCCGGGGAACAGTGCGTCAACACCAGAGTACTTGAGCAGCAATCTCAGTTAAGTCCTCAGTCGGGCCTGTACTCCCTACGTTTGGTGTGAGTCGAGGGTGACGTCCACGGCGTATGAAGAGGCTTCGTTCCGAAGTGGGAAGTCCAGTCCGGGTTCCCTACGCTAGTTCCTGGCGGAAGGGCTGTAAAAGCCGGAGTGGGAGTCACTACCTGCAGAGCCTCTGAGTGAACTTTTGAGATGAATGCTCGGTGAATGTCGACGAGCGATGGTGTGGGGGACCTGAGTGCGAGAGCCACACGTAAGCTCCGTCGAGATTCGGAAAAAAAAAAAAAAAAGGAAGCCGTAGAAGAAAAACGGCGAACTACAAAGAAGACTCAAAGTGAGAACTCTGCAGAAAGATCGCCATCGCCGATTGCTGGGAGCCAAGGGTGTTCTCGTTCACCTACTGCAAGCATTGAGCTAACGGTTCTATTGGAAATCCCTCCGACAGGAACTCTTCCTGGGTCAGGCCAACCTAGGAGCAATCCGTTGACAGGATCACCAATGGCAGACCCTCAAGCCAAATGTTCGCGTGGGCGCTCACAATTGAGGAGGGGGGCATGTGGTAACCCACTTTTTGTTTTTCGTCGGAATTAGAACATTTTTGATTAGTAAGTACCGTGGTAGCAGCTGTAAATAGTAATCGGTACGCAAAGCCAGAGTAAAAAGAGGATCGAGGACAGTCAAGGGGTTTTGGGCTTAGGCCACAGTGGAACACTTGGAATGGAACGGGCGGTTCACGCTGCAGGACTCGCTTCGAGCACCTTCGGCGGTAGATCACTCATAACTTCCTCAATTCTTAACGCCTTGAGTTACTTAGGGTTTTGTTGGAAAGAACTCGACGCGCTCGTTCTAACGAGCCCAAGAAAGCCTGGAACGGATGAGGACTCAGGGAGTTGTGACTGTCGGAAGATGCGAAGGACAACGCCTACGGATAGGCGGAAGGAGTTCGTCGTCAGCAGAATATCCACCTTCGGCCCTAGATGTTCGCCTTCGGCGACGGACGTCTTCGGGTCAACTTCAAGTCGGCAAACTCGAGGTCGGAGAACTCGAGGTCGGAAAACTTGAGGTCGGCGAACTCGAGGTCAAAGAACTTCAAGTCAGCAAACTCGAGGTCGGAAAACTTGAGGTCGGCGAACTCGAGGTCAAAGAACTTCAAGTCAGCAAACTCGAGGTCGGCAAACTTGAGGTCGGCGAACTCGAGGTCGGCGAACTTCAAGTCGGCAAACTCGGAGTCGGAAAACCGGATGCGGTTCAGAGATCTTGCGGAGTCCATATCTCTGCGATGGACGGTCGGATGGATCTGAAATTTGGTGGGGCCGTTGATCTCAGTCGGCCACGCATGCCTGCAAATATTCAGCCTCAGATCTCGGATGTAAAGACGCTGGCGGCTCTGTACAGTAGGCTTAGGATTTAGATTTAGGGTTAGGGTTAGATTTAGGTTGTAAGTTAGAGGGGAAGGTAGCCGCCGACTTCTCAGGTGTAGGATCTGTTGCGGCTCGCACCCTAGCGGGTAGTGTAGTGTTAGTTAGGACCTTAGAAGGTATAAAGTAGTTCAAGGCGTTTTGCCTTTTGACTCTTCCAGTTTCGGAAGTGCAGATCAGGAACTCACTTTCTTGGCGTGTTTGTGCGTTTTGGTCCTGGCACCACGTAGAGAAGCTGCAGCATAGCGAAGTTACCGTATGTTGTAGTTGAAGGCCTTCGGCTGAATGTTCAGAGCTAGTACCCGGTTAGAGACTTGAGTAGTGCGGATCTGCACCTGCGGGTGATTTCTGATACTCAGAGCCGGCTGCGAGTTAGATACTTGAACAGTTCCCCCTTACTCCTTCGAGTGACATATCCTGATTGTACTCCTACGGGAAGTTTCCCCTGAATGCCAATGTGAAGTTTCATTACTTCGTGTAAACCTTGGTTTGTAATTCAGGTTGTGTGTGTGTTACTGGATCGTGTTTTCAGTAAGTTCTCAGTCGGGTCTGCACTCCCTGCGTTTTGTGTGATAGTCGAGGGTGACGTCCACGGCGTACGTAGAGGCTTCGTTCCGAAGTGAGAAGTCCAGTCCGGGTACCCCCGCTAGTTCCTGGCGGAAGGGCAGTAAAAGCCGGAGTGGGAGGCACTTCCTGCAGAACCTCTGAGTGAACTTGCGAGACACTTTCCTCCTGAAATCCGAAGCGGAGGTCCTGACCGACCTCCGAGTTGTGCTTTTTGCCAGTTTCAGGTGTGTGTGTGTGTGTTGAGTGACCAAGCTGTACCGTGCATCCTCCGAGCATCCTCCGAGTTGAGATCCTCCTCCGAGTCGAGCCTCCGAGTCGAGCACTGCAGTATTTCTGGGAGTGACAGTCGCCTAGAATTCAAACTCTACCAAAAGTCTGTTAAATGTGACACTTTTACTCTGTGTGTTGCCTCTGTCCCTGTGGGTTCGATCTTTTTACCACCATACTGCAGTTTTAGCCTTTGGTGGGTTATTACATAAGGAGCCGACAACTTCTTTTTGGCGCCGCTGCCGGGGAACAGTGCGTCAACACCAGAGTACTTGAGCAGCAATCTCAGTTAAGTCCTCAGTCGGGCCTGTACTCCCTACGTTTGGTGTGAGTCGAGGGTGACGTCCACGGCGTATGAAGAGGCTTCGTTCCGAAGTGGGAAGTCCAGTCCGGGTTCCCTACGCTAGTTCCTGGCGGAAGGGCTGTAAAAGCCGGAGTGGGAGTCACTACCTGCAGAGCCTCTGAGTGAACTTTTGAGATGAATGCTCGGTGAATGTCGACGAGCGATGGTGTGGGGGACCTGAGTGCGAGAGCCACACGTAAGCTCCGTCGAGATTCGGAAAAAAAAAAAAAAAAGGAAGCCGTAGAAGAAAAACGGCGAACTACAAAGAAGACTCAAAGTGAGAACTCTGCAGAAAGATCGCCATCGCCGATTGCTGGGAGCCAAGGGTGTTCTCGTTCACCTACTGCAAGCATTGAGCTAACGGTTCTATTGGAAATCCCTCCGACAGGAACTCTTCCTGGGTCAGACCAACCTAGGAGCAATCCGTTGACAGGATCACCAATGGCAGACCCTCAAGCCAAATGTTCGCGTGGGCGCTCACAATTGAGGAGGGGGGCATGTGGTAACCCACTTTTTGTTTTTCGTCGGAATTAGAACATTTTTGATTAGTAAGTACCGTGGTAGCAGCTGTAAATAGTAATCGGTACGCAAAGCCAGAGTAAAAAGAGGATCGAGGACAGTCAAGGGGTTTTGGGCTTAGGCCACAGTGGAACACTTGGAATGGAACGGGCGGTTCACGCTGCAGGACTCGCTTCGAGCACCTTCGGCGGTAGATCACTCATAACTTCCTCAATTCTTAACGCCTTGAGTTACTTAGGGTTTTGTTGGAAAGAACTCGACGCGCTCGTTCTAACGAGCCCAAGAAAGCCTGGAACGGATGAGGACTCAGGGAGTTGTGACTGTCGGAAGATGCGAAGGACAACGCCTACGGATAGGCGGAAGGAGTTCGTCGTCAGCAGAATATCCACCTTCGGCCCTAGATGTTCGCCTTCGGCGACGGACGTCTTCGGGTCAACTTCAAGTCGGCAAACTCGAGGTCGGAGAACTCGAGGTCGGAAAACTTGAGGTCGGCGAACTCGAGGTCAAAGAACTTCAAGTCAGCAAACTCGAGGTCGGAAAACTTGAGGTCGGCGAACTCGAGGTCAAAGAACTTCAAGTCAGCAAACTCGAGGTCGGCAAACTTGAGGTCGGCGAACTCGAGGTCGGCGAACTTCAAGTCGGCAAACTCGGAGTCGGAAAACCGGATGCGGTTCAGAGATCTTGCGGAGTCCATATCTCTGCGATGGACGGTCGGATGGATCTGAAATTTGGTGGGGCCGTTGATCTCAGTCGGCCACGCATGCCTGCAAATATTCAGCCTCAGATCTCGGATGTAAAGACGCTGGCGGCTCTGTACAGTAGGCTTAGGATTTAGATTTAGGGTTAGGGTTAGATTTAGGTTGTAAGTTAGAGGGGAAGGTAGCCGCCGACTTCTCAGGTGTAGGATCTGTTGCGGCTCGCACCCTAGCGGGTAGTGTAGTGTTAGTTAGGACCTTAGAAGGTATAAAGTAGTTCAAGGCGTTTTGCCTTTTGACTCTTCCAGTTTCGGAAGTGCAGATCAGGAACTCACTTTCTTGGCGTGTTTGTGCGTTTTGGTCCTGGCACCACGTAGAGAAGCTGCAGCATAGCGAAGTTACCGTATGTTGTAGTTGAAGGCCTTCGGCTGAATGTTCAGAGCTAGTACCCGGTTAGAGACTTGAGTAGTGCGGATCTGCACCTGCGGGTGATTTCTGATACTCAGAGCCGGCTGCGAGTTAGATACTTGAACAGTTCCCCCTTACTCCTTCGAGTGACATATCCTGATTGTACTCCTACGGGAAGTTTCCCCTGAATGCCAATGTGAAGTTTCATTACTTCGTGTAAACCTTGGTTTGTAATTCAGGTTGTGTGTGTGTTACTGGATCGTGTTTTCAGTAAGTTCTCAGTCGGGTCTGCACTCCCTGCGTTTTGTGTGATAGTCGAGGGTGACGTCCACGGCGTACGTAGAGGCTTCGTTCCGAAGTGAGAAGTCCAGTCCGGGTACCCCCGCTAGTTCCTGGCGGAAGGGCAGTAAAAGCCGGAGTGGGAGGCACTTCCTGCAGAACCTCTGAGTGAACTTGCGAGACACTTTCCTCCTGAAATCCGAAGCGGAGGTCCTGACCGACCTCCGAGTTGTGCTTTTTGCCAGTTTCAGGTGTGTGTGTGTGTGTTGAGTGACCAAGCTGTACCGTGCATCCTCCGAGCATCCTCCGAGTTGAGATCCTCCTCCGAGTCGAGCCTCCGAGTCGAGCACTGCAGTATTTCTGGGAGTGACAGTCACCTAGAATTCAAACTCTACCAAAAGTCTGTTAAATGTGACACTTTTACTCTGTGTGTTGCCTCTGTCCCTGTGGGTTCGATCTTTTTACCACCATACTGCAGTTTTAGCCTTTGGTGGGTTATTACAGTTCCAACTCGATCTTTGCCCGTATTAGTTCGGCATCCGCCTGACTTTTCGTCGCCGCATCCTCCTTCTGCTGCTGCAAGGCTTGGTATAGCTTCTGGGTGACCGCCAGGTGTTGTTGGAGGGCGGTGTTCCTTTCCACATATACTTGGCAACTAGAGGCCCACTTTGCCACCTTGATCCTCGTCCTTCGCCTGATAGTCTCCACATAAGACTGCGGTTTTAAGGCACTTCCGTATTTGGATGTCTTGCGATCCAGATATCGCAGGAGTGGAACTATCTGTTCGCACAGCACCCCTGTTGGCGTTTTCTGCACCGAATCCGCTTCCTGCTCTTCCGAGCTCGTATCATCCTCAGTCTCGAGGATTTCAGTCGCCACCGAATCCCTTGGCGACTCCCTGGAACTGTGGCGCGCAGCAGCTTCTGCTGCGACTGCTGCTCCACTGCCTGCTAAAATATCCAGGGCAGTGGGAGATCCCACTGCTTGAGCCCCTGTTCCGGCTCGATCTTCGGTTTGTGAAGGGGTCGACGCCGCAGTGACTTTTGTCACTCTTGCACCGCCCGCTTCTGCTGCCTGTCCTTCCGGCGCAATCTGCGCGGAAGGTGTCCTTGCTGAAGGTGCGTCCGCCGAAGGCGTCCGCACACTGGTCGTTGGCCCCATCCGTCTCGCAGTCGGCGAATCCGGCTGACTCTCTGTTGTCCGACTCGCAGTCGGCCGACCAGCAGTTGTCCGACTGGGAGTCGGATACACCCTGCGCATCTTGACTCCACTTGGCCTGCTTGTTGGGGGCGTTCTTCCAGAAGTGCCTTCCGCCGAAGACGACCCTTTGAGGATTGTTGGCTCGTCAGCCAAACTCTCTTCTGCTTCCGGCCTGCTGTCCGGTTCAACGCGCCGTTCAGTTGGCCTTCCTTCCGCTTGTCGACCTTCAGTCATCCGACTCGCAGTTGGCCGGCTGTCAGTCCGTCCATCTCCTCCCGAAGGCCGTGGTGCCTTCTGTGCAGAGGTATCTGCCGTCTTCCCTAGAATCTGAGCGATTATCTCTTCCTGTGTGAGATTCCGCCGGGTCGGAGTTCGCCTGGTCTCCTCAATAACAGTTGGCATTTTGCGTGCCCTCTGTTTTGGTCGACTGTGAGGCTCGGGGGTGGGCCGACCACGAGTCGGCGCAGCTGGCACTTCCGGCTGCCTGTCCTCAGGTCTCTCATCCCACTTTCGCTTTCGCGGAATAAGCTCGCTTCGACGTTCTTCTGCTGCTCTTGCTGGGGCCGGAGCCGGAGGCGTACTGGCAGGTTCCTCGTCCGGATCTGTGTCTACTTCGGCCTCCCTCGAATATCTTCCTGGATAAGTCCGGGTCAGCTGCGGAAATCGGGTTTTCTCAGCATTTGTCAAACATCCCATCGCCCGGTAAAACACGATTAAGTAAGGCGATAGATGATTGAGGGTTCCTCCCTTCTCTTCTTGCGCATGTTGGCGCGTCACCTTCCACAGGAGCCGTGCCCAATGCACCGGAGCTCCTGACAGCACTAGCTCCACGAACTCTACCTGCCAACCATGCATGTAAGCGGTCTTGGTCGGCTGCAATATCTGCAGCAATGCCGTCGCGACATTTCTCCGCAATCGATCCTTGTAATCCCGTGTCCGGAAACCGTTCTTGGGATGTCTGGCCACTTTGAAGAGCTCATTGTAAGAGACTTCTTCCTCCTGGGACACCTTCACGCTATCGGCCTCGAAGAGGAGATCCCCTTCCTCGCCGGCACACCTGCCCAACACCTGCGCCCAATTGCAAATGTCCCATCTCTCTGGGTGTGGGCGAAATCCGCGAGAAGGCTTGTGTCTCTCCTGCAGATACTCGCGCACCATCTCCGGACATGTCCAATTCCACCCCCATAGGAGAAAATCGAGCTTCAACCTCAACAGCACATCTTGAAATGCGCGTAGACCGATCTGCGGCACCCTGAGTGGAGACACTCGCAGCTGGGGAACCTTCGACATTGCGTTGCCTGCACACACACAAACGTTCTCCCTTTCGCTCGCTCTCTCACAATCGCCACTGTGCGTCGGCCACTCAAGCACTGACTGCTCACTCTCTCTGCGCTCGTTCAAGATCGCTACTCACAATTCTTTCAAGGTCCGCCAAGATCCTTGCGCAACTCGTCTCCGCACTCTCTACTCTCACTGCAGGTCGCTCCGCCCTTGCGCGTAATCTTGGAACTGGAAATCGCAAAGTCAAGAATGAGAGAATGAGACTGGAGCGCAGTCTTTTCTTCTCCGATTTCAAGAACGTCCAACGTTCTTACTGGTTGCAACGTACGCAGCCGGCTATACGGCTTAACGGTTCGCCCTTTGCATGCGCGAATTCACGTCTCCTGTAATAACCCACCAAAGGCTAAAACTGCAGTATGGTGGTAAAAAGATCGAACCCACAGGGACAGAGGCAACACACAGAGTAAAAGTGTCACGTTTAACAGACTTTTGGTAGAGTTTGAATTCTAGGCGACTGTCACTCCCAGAAATACTGTAGTGCTCGACTCGGAGGCTCGACTCGGAGGAGGAACTCAACTCGGAGGATGCTCGGAGGATGCACGGTACAGCTTGGTCACTCAACACACACACACACACACCTGAAACTGGCAAAAAGCACAACTCGGAGGTCGGTCAGGACCTCCGCTTCGGATTTCAGGAGGAAAGTGTCTCGCAAGTTCACTCAGAGGTTCTGCAGGAAGTGCCTCCCACTCCGGCTTTTACTGCCCTTCCGCCAGGAACTAGCGGGGGTACCCGGACTGGACTTCTCACTTCGGAACGAAGCCTCTACGTACGCCGTGGACGTCACCCTCGACTATCACACAAAACGCAGGGAGTGCAGACCCGACTGAGAACTTACTGAAAACACGATCCAGTAACACACACACAACCTGAATTACAAACCAAGGTTTACACGAAGTAATGAAACTTCACATTGGCATTCAGGGGAAACTTCCCGTAGGAGTACAATCAGGATATGTCACTCGAAGGAGTAAGGGGGAACTGTTCAAGTCTCTAACTCGCAGCCGGCTCTGAGCATCAGAAATCACCCGCAGGTGCAGATCCGCACTACTCAAGTCTCTAACCGGGTGCGAGCTCTGAACATTCAGCCGAAGGCCTTCAACTACAACATACGGTAACTTCGCTATGCTGCAGCTTCTCTACGTGGTGCCAGGACCAAAATGCACAAACACGCCAAGAAAGTGAGTTCCTGATCTGCACTTCCGAAACTGGAAGAGTCAAAAGGCAAAACGCCTTGAACTACTTTATACCTTCTAAGGTCCTAACTAACACTACACTACCCGCTAGGGTGCGAGCCGCAACAGATCCTACACCTGAGAAGTCGGCGGCTACCTTCCCCTCTAACTTACAACCTAAATCTAACCCTAACCCTAAATCTAAATCCTAAGCCTACTGTACAGAGCCGCCAGCGTCTTTACATCCGAGATCTGAGGCTGAATATGTGCAGGCATGCGTGGCCGACCGAGATCAACGGTCCCACCAAATTTCAGATCCATCCGACCGTCCATCGCAAAGATATGGACTCCGCAAGATCTCTGAACCGCATCCGGTTTGCCGACCTTGAGTTCGCCGACTCCGAGTTTGCCGACTTGAAGTTCGCCGACCTCGAGTTCGCCGACTCCGAGTTCTCCGAAGGCGTTGACCGCCGAAGACGCACTTCCGCATCTTTGCCTATTTGTAACAGTCACTCCCGACACCCATAACTCACAGATCCTTGATCCGTTTCAAGAGTTCTTGGGCTCGTTGGAACGAGCGCGTCGAGCTCTTTCTAACGAAACCCTAATTGAGTCAAACCGTTACGAGTTGAAAGAGTTATGCCGGTTTTATCCTTGGCCGAAGGCACACTGTCAAAGGCTTGTTATCTGTTATCGCCGAAGGCGCCCGCACGATGTTTCGCCGACTCCGAGTTCTCTGACCTCAAGTTTGCCGACCTCGAGTTCGCTGACTTGAAGTTCGCCGACCTCGAGTTCGCCGACCTCAAGTTTGCCGACTCCGAGTTTGCTGACTTGAAGTTCTTTGACCTCGAGTTTGCCAACCTCAAGTTTGCCGACTCCGAGTTTGCTGACTTGAAGTTCGCCGACCTCGAGTTTGCCGACCTCAAGTTCTCCGACCTCGAGTTTTCCGACCTCGAGTTCTTCGACCTCGAGTTCGCCGACCTCAAGTTTGCCGACTCCGAGTTTGCTGACTTGAAGTTCTTTGACCTCGAGTTCGCCGACCTCAAGTTTTCCGACCTCGAGTTTTCCGACCTCGAGTTCTCCGACCTCGAGTTCGCCGACCTCAAGTTTGCCGACTCCGAGTTTGCCGACTTGAAGTTGACACGAAGACGTCCGTCGCCGAAGGCGAACATCTAGGGCCGAAGGTGGATATTCTGCTAACGACGAACTCCTTCCGCCTATCCGTAGGCGTTCTCCTTCGCATCTTCCGACAGTCACAACTCCCTGAGTCCTCATCCGTTCCAGGCGTTCTTGGTCTCGTTAGAACGAGCGCGTTGAGCTCTTTCCAACGAGACCCTAAGTAACTCAAGGCGTTAAGAATTTAGGAAGTTATGAGTGATCTACCGCCGAAGGTGCTCGAAGCGAGTCCTGCAGCGTGAACCGCCCGTTCCATTCCAAGCGTTCCACTGTGGCCTAAGCCCAAAACCCCTCGACTGTCCTCGATCCTCTTTTTACTCTGGCTTTGCGTACCGATTACTATTTACAGCTGCTACCACGGTACTTACTAATCAAAAATGTTCTAATTCCGACGAAAAACAAAAAGTGGGTTACCACATGCCCCCCTCCTCAATTGTGAGCGCCCACGCGAACATTTGGCTTGAGGGTCTGCCATTGGTGATCCTGTCAACGGACTGCTCCTAGGTTGGCCTGACCCAGGAAGAGTTCCTGTCGGAGGGATTTCCAATAGAACCGTTAGCTCAATGCTCGCAGTAGGTGAACTAGAACGCCCTTGGCTCCCAGCAATCGGCGATGGCGATCTTTCTGCAGAGTTCTCACTTTGAGTCTTCTTTGTAGTTCGCTGTTTTTCTTCTACAGCTTCTTTTTTTTTTTTTTTTTTTTTTTCCGAATCTCGACGGAGCTTACGTGTGGCTCTCGCACTCAGGTCCCCCACACCATCGCTCGTCGACATTCACCGAGCATTCATCTCAAAAGTTCACTCAGAGGCTCTGCAGGTAGTGACTCCCACTCCGGCTTTTACTGCCCTTCCGC
This sequence comes from Marchantia polymorpha subsp. ruderalis, assembly GCA_037833965.1. NCBI lineage: Eukaryota > Viridiplantae > Streptophyta > Marchantiopsida > Marchantiales > Marchantiaceae > Marchantia > Marchantia polymorpha. The sequence goes on from AP031357.1 coordinate 7,160,117, forward strand.
CAGGAACTAGCGTAGGGTACCCGGACTGGACTTCCCACTTCGGAACGAAGCCTCTTCATACGCCGTGGACGTCACCCTCGACTCACACCAAACGCAGGGAGTGCAGGCCCGACTGAGGACTTAACTGAGATTGCTGCTCAAGTACTCTGGTGTTGACACACTGTCCCCGGCAGCGGCGCCAAAAAGAAGTTGTCGGCTCCTTATGTAATAACCCACCAAAGGCTAAAACTGCAGTATGGTGGTAAAAAGATCGAACCCACAGGGACAGAGGCAACACACAGAGTAAAAGTGTCACGTTTAACAGACTTTTGGTAGAGTTTGAATTCTAGGCGACTGTCACTCCCAGAAATACTGTAGTGCTCGACTCGGAGGCTCGACTCGGAGGAGGAACTCAACTCGGAGGATGCTCGGAGGATGCACGGTACAGCTTGGTCACTCAACACACACACACACACACCTGAAACTGGCAAAAAGCACAACTCGGAGGTCGGTCAGGACCTCCGCTTCGGATTTCAGGAGGAAAGTGTCTCGCAAGTTCACTCAGAGGTTCTGCAGGAAGTGCCTCCCACTCCGGCTTTTACTGCCCTTCCGCCAGGAACTAGCGGGGGTACCCGGACTGGACTTCTCACTTCGGAACGAAGCCTCTACGTACGCCGTGGACGTCACCCTCGACTATCACACAAAACGCAGGGAGTGCAGACCCGACTGAGAACTTACTGAAAACACGATCCAGTAACACACACACAACCTGAATTACAAACCAAGGTTTACACGAAGTAATGAAACTTCACATTGGCATTCAGGGGAAACTTCCCGTAGGAGTACAATCAGGATATGTCACTCGAAGGAGTAAGGGGGAACTGTTCAAGTCTCTAACTCGCAGCCGGCTCTGAGCATCAGAAATCACCCGCAGGTGCAGATCCGCACTACTCAAGTCTCTAACCGGGTGCGAGCTCTGAACATTCAGCCGAAGGCCTTCAACTACAACATACGGTAACTTCCTTCCTCCTTCCACTCTGTACACAGCCGGAAGTTTCTCTTTTCGGGGTTTGCGTGGTCGGCGCAACGAAAGCATCAGCATCCTTCTATACGTCTTATTGTCTTCCAACAACTGGTGGAAGGAAATATTTGCCCTCTGGCTCCCTATGTCTTCCACTATGTCGTAGGGAGTGTTGGAAGTCACAGCCGGAAGTTTTCCTGTACTCGCGGTCGGAAGTGGTGTAGGGGGCCTAACCGCCTTCCGGACGTCGGATGTCATTCCGGTGCCCAGTGCTTCCTTGATGAGGTGACTCACCTCATCTTTGATGTCCGGAAGGTAATCTCGAGTCCGGAACTCTTCCGAATACCTGTTCGCCTTTTCTGAGTTCTGCTCCGGCTGGGTGTTTCTCATAGCCGGAGGTGTACTTGGCGTTCTCCTTTGGCCTTCTCTAACTTCTTTAGACTTCCTCCTCTCTTCCCTACGCTCGAGGCGGCGAGTGTCCTCATGGCCTTCTCCTCTCCTCTTCGAACTTCGGGTTTCTACCCGGCCGCACATTACTTCTTCCTCTGGCCATACTTCGTTTTCTTCAGCTGGGTCCAGACTCAGTTCTACCTGGTTGACCTGCACCTCTTCCTTGCCAGGTGTCGATACGAAACGCACGGCTGGCCTAGGGAGTTGTGGCTGGTCACATTCGGCTACTGTATGTCCAGACTTCTTGCAATTGCTGCACAACGGTGCATACCCCATTGGCTTCCTCGGGTGGGGACAGCTTGGCGCGTAATGCCCCATGTCTCCGCAGTTGTAGCAACCATCGAATTGTGGTCGAGGTCGGTTGTGATTGCCTGGAGGTGCCATGCGTCTTGGTGGGAGTGTACCCGCCATTTCCCTCGGAACAAAGCGCGGTATATGCACCGGTGGGTTCGGAGTTGTAGCTGGAGCTGTCTGTACCGAGTAGGCGGTGTCCTCAACCTGCTCAGCATAATACATAGGCGGCTCAGCATAATACATGGGGTTCTCCCACTGTGGTGCCCATTCGACCGCATTCACTGGGTAAGATGGCCTCGCGGACATGCACTCCGTGTTGGCATGTCCCACCTGTCCGCACGTAGTACACCAGAGATTCGCTCGTTGTCTCGCAGGTGATTTACGTCGGTCTTGCCTCCCACTACATGAACTTTCAGGTCCGCAAAATTCTTCACCAGGTTGTCTACCTTGGCTGCGATGTCCCCTTGAGTCTTCACTGGGATTCCCTTACCTCGATCCTTCTTCTTGATCGCACTGCGTTTCTTCTTCCGTCTTTCTTCTTCTGAAGATGACGAGTCCTCTTCCTCTTCCGAGGAAGAACTTGATTCGGAGGAGCTTGATTCTTCTGTCGAGGAAGGCGAGTTCCTTCTCTTCCAACGTCCGCCTTGCGACTTCTTCTTCGTCGACCGTCGGTCGCGTCTTCGAGTGTCAAGGGTTGACGTCTCAAAGGTCTCCGCGGAAGCTATCACATCTTGGATTGTGTCAGTCTTGCCTCTCCTACAGAAGGTCTCCATTTCTCTTGAGAGCCCTGTCACATACCAATCCACTGCCTGTTGTATCGAATACGGTTCTCCCGGGCCTGTCTTCGGAATTCGATCTAGGAGGTCTTGGAATCTCTCAGTGTAGTCTCGAAGATTCTCCTTCCGCTCGCGTCGAAGATTTCGAAGCCGGGTCAGAACTCGACTGTCATATCCGAGTTCGCGGAACCGCCTCAGAAACTTTTCCTTGAGCTGAGCCCAGGTCCGGATGCCAGTGGGGTCGGTGCTCTCATGGTTGTACCAGCTACGCGCTCGTCTGCGTAGCAGGCTAGGAAAGATTCGTAATCTGTCTTCATCACTGGTCTCACGATTGGCGATGGAGACAGACTCGAAGAGCTTTATGTATGAATCTGCATCATCGTCGTCGCCCGTTCCCGTGTATCTTGGATACGAATGTTTGGTGGTAGGTTGGGAAAACGCCTGGCGGAGATTGGCTTGATGTTCTGCCATCGGTGATCCTGTCGACGGACTGATCCTAGGTTGGCCAAACTCAGGAAGAGTTCCTGTCGGAGGGATGTCCAATAGAACTGTTAGCTCAATGCTCTCGGTAGGTGAACTGGAACGCCTTTGTCTTCCAGTAGTCGGTGATGGCGATCTTTCTGCAGAGTCCTCACCGGGAGTCTTCTTTTTAGTTCGCCGTTTTGTTTCCACGGCTTTTTCTGAATCTCGACGGAGTTTCCGTGTGGCTCTCGCACTCAGGTTTCCCACACTATCGCTCGTCGACATTCACCGAGCATTGCTGCTCAAGGTTTCTGGTGTTGACGCACTGTCCCCGGCAGCGGCGCCAAAAAGAAGTTGTCGGCTCCTTATGTAATAACCCACCAAAGGCTAAAACTGCAGTATGGTGGTAAAAAGATCGAACCCACAGGGACAGAGGCAACACACAGAGTAAACGTGTCACATTTAACAGACTTTTGTAGAGTTTGAATTCTAGGCGACTGTCACTCCCAGAAATACTGCAGTGCTCGACTCGGAGGCTCGACTCGGAGGAGGATCTCAACTCGGAGGATGCTCGGAGGATGCACGGTACAGCGTGGTCACTCAACACACACACACACACACACACACCTGAAACTGGCAAAAAGCACAACTCGGAGGTCGGTCAGGACCTCCGCTTCGGATTTCAGGAGGAAAGTGTCTCACAAGTTCACTCAGAGGTTCTGCAGGTAGTGCCTCCCACTCCGGCTTTTACTGCCCTTCCGCCAGGAACTAGCGGGGGTACCCGGACTGGACTTCCCACTTCGGAACGAAGCCTCTACGTACGCCGTGGACGTCACCCTCGACTATCACACAAAACGCAGGGAGTGCAGACCCGACTGAGAACTTACTGAAAACACGATCCAGTAACACACACACAACCTGAATTACAAACCAAGGTTTACACGAAGTAATGAAACTTCACATTGGCATTCAGGGGAAACTTCCCGTAGGAGTACAATCAGGATATGTCACTCGAAGGAGTAAGGGGGAACTGTTCAAGTATCTAACTCGCAGCCGGCTCTGAGCATCAGAAATCACCCGCAGGTGCAGATCCGCACTACTCAAGTCTCTAACCGGGTACTAGCTCTGAACATTCAGCCGAAGGCCTTCAACTACAACATACGGTAACTTTGCTATGCTGCAGCTTCTCTACGTGGTGCCAGGACCAAAATGCACAAACACGCCAAGAAAGTGAGTTCCTGATCTGCACTTCCGAAACTGGAAGAGTCCCAAGGCAAAACGCCTTGATCTACTTTATACCCTCAAAAGATCCTAACTAGCACTACGCTATCCTATCTACCACTCGCAGTATCTGCGCGAAACCAAACTACTCTACTGCACTCAGCAGATCCGGTGCTGCGCCTCCTGCGCGCCGGACTGCTCCGCGTACTATCTCTACCTTGCCAGTCTTCCGACCGGCTGCGTAACCCCAGGCGTCGGAGCGCTGTGGTGACTTCCGACTGCAAGTGCGCCATAGTGTCGCGCGCACCCGACAAGAAGGTTTCTAATTTTCTCGCCACTCGCCGCCGACTCCGACTGTCACCTTCCGTCAATGCCGCCGCCCGAAGCTCGAACTCCCTGAGTGTGATCTTCTCTTGGGCTGCCACCTCCCAATGGGTGTATCCTTTTAGACAACGAGTCACCTGTGCCGCCAACTCTCCTCGCGCCCTGCAGCTGCTCTCCACCTCGGCCAGCTGCATTTCTAATCCCGCACGTTGTGCCCTCAAATCCGAGCACTCGGATTGCAAGTTGCACAACAACTCCTCATCCTCCTTGCGGGCTCTTTGACTTTCTTCTAAGGCGCGCGTCTGGCGCGCAAGCTCGGCTGCTAGGACTTTGTTCTGTCTCCGCTCCTCCTGCAGTTCCAACTCGATCTTTGCCCGTATTAGTTCGGCATCCGCCTGACTTTTCGTCGCCGCATCCTCCTTCTGCTGCTGCAAGGCTTGGTATAGCTTCTGGGTGACCGCCAGGTGTTGTTGGAGGGCGGTGTTCCTTTCCACATATACTTGGCAACTAGAGGCCCACTTTGCCACCTTGATCCTCGTCCTTCGCCTGATAGTCTCCACATAAGACTGCGGTTTTAAGGCACTTCCGTATTTGGATGTCTTGCGATCCAGATATCGCAGGAGTGGAACTATCTGTTCGCACAGCACCCCTGTTGGCGTTTTCTGCACCGAATCCGCTTCCTGCTCTTCCGAGCTCGTATCATCCTCAGTCTCGAGGATTTCAGTCGCCACCGAATCCCTTGGCGACTCCCTGGAACTGTGGCGCGCAGCAGCTTCTGCTGCGACTGCTGCTCCACTGCCTGCTAAAATATCCAGGGCAGTGGGAGATCCCACTGCTTGAGCCCCTGTTCCGGCTCGATCTTCGGTTTGTGAAGGGGTCGACGCCGCAGTGACTTTTGTCACTCTTGCACCGCCCGCTTCTGCTGCCTGTCCTTCCGGCGCAATCTGCGCGGAAGGTGTCCTTGCTGAAGGTGCGTCCGCCGAAGGCGTCCGCACACTGGTCGTTGGCCCCATCCGTCTCGCAGTCGGCGAATCCGGCTGACTCTCTGTTGTCCGACTCGCAGTCGGCCGACCAGCAGTTGTCCGACTGGGAGTCGGATACACCCTGCGCATCTTGACTCCACTTGGCCTGCTTGTTGGGGGCGTTCTTCCAGAAGTGCCTTCCGCCGAAGACGACCCTTTGAGGATTGTTGGCTCGTCAGCCAAACTCTCTTCTGCTTCCGGCCTGCTGTCCGGTTCAACGCGCCGTTCAGTTGGCCTTCCTTCCGCTTGTCGACCTTCAGTCATCCGACTCGCAGTTGGCCGGCTGTCAGTCCGTCCATCTCCTCCCGAAGGCCGTGGTGCCTTCTGTGCAGAGGTATCTGCCGTCTTCCCTAGAATCTGAGCGATTATCTCTTCCTGTGTGAGATTCCGCCGGGTCGGAGTTCGCCTGGTCTCCTCAATAACAGTTGGCATTTTGCGTGCCCTCTGTTTTGGTCGACTGTGAGGCTCGGGGGTGGGCCGACCACGAGTCGGCGCAGCTGGCACTTCCGGCTGCCTGTCCTCAGGTCTCTCATCCCACTTTCGCTTTCGCGGAATAAGCTCGCTTCGACGTTCTTCTGCTGCTCTTGCTGGGGCCGGAGCCGGAGGCGTACTGGCAGGTTCCTCGTCCGGATCTGTGTCTACTTCGGCCTCCCTCGAATATCTTCCTGGATAAGTCCGGGTCAGCTGCGGAAATCGGGTTTTCTCAGCATTTGTCAAACATCCCATCGCCCGGTAAAACACGATTAAGTAAGGCGATAGATGATTGAGGGTTCCTCCCTTCTCTTCTTGCGCATGTTGGCGCGTCACCTTCCACAGGAGCCGTGCCCAATGCACCGGAGCTCCTGACAGCACTAGCTCCACGAACTCTACCTGCCAACCATGCATGTAAGCGGTCTTGGTCGGCTGCAATATCTGCAGCAATGCCGTCGCGACATTTCTCCGCAATCGATCCTTGTAATCCCGTGTCCGGAAACCGTTCTTGGGATGTCTGGCCACTTTGAAGAGCTCATTGTAAGAGACTTCTTCCTCCTGGGACACCTTCACGCTATCGGCCTCGAAGAGGAGATCCCCTTCCTCGCCGGCACACCTGCCCAACACCTGCGCCCAATTGCAAATGTCCCATCTCTCTGGGTGTGGGCGAAATCCGCGAGAAGGCTTGTGTCTCTCCTGCAGATACTCGCGCACCATCTCCGGACATGTCCAATTCCACCCCCATAGGAGAAAATCGAGCTTCAACCTCAACAGCACATCTTGAAATGCGCGTAGACCGATCTGCGGCACCCTGAGTGGAGACACTCGCAGCTGGGGAACCTTCGACATTGCGTTGCCTGCACACACACAAACGTTCTCCCTTTCGCTCGCTCTCTCACAATCGCCACTGTGCGTCGGCCACTCAAGCACTGACTGCTCACTCTCTCTGCGCTCGTTCAAGATCGCTACTCACAATTCTTTCAAGGTCCGCCAAGATCCTTGCGCAACTCGTCTCCGCACTCTCTACTCTCACTGCAGGTCGCTCCGCCCTTGCGCGTAATCTTGGAACTGGAAATCGCAAAGTCAAGAATGAGAGAATGAGACTGGAGCGCAGTCTTTTCTTCTCCGATTTCAAGAACGTCCAACGTTCTTACTGGTTGCAACGTACGCAGCCGGCTATACGGCTTAACGGTTCGCCCTTTGCATGCGCGAATTCACGTCTCCGCATTGCGCGCATTCGCATGCTTAAACGTTGAATTCTCCCGCCGCCGCCACCTTCCGGACTCGAGTCCGCTGCAGGGTATACGTCGGCCCTGTTGTCTTTTCCTAACCCGCCCTTCTCCGGAGGTGTGTCGCCGCTGGTGCGTTCATTATCCGTCGGCGCCTTGCTGGAGGCGCACATCCAGCCGGAGCGAATTACGCCGGCGCGCAGTCGTACCGCCTATTTTGTCCTTTATGCCTCGTCCGTTGCTGCCAGCGCATATCCGTCAGCGCAACTCATGCCAGCGCATCCGGCCGTCAGCGCCACGTCGGAGGCGTACATCCGACCGGCGCTTTCCTTCCATGAACAGCCGCCAAGGGCGCTTCCGACTCTGAGTTGGTTTCCTCCTGTGAGCGCGTGATTCCGCCGAAGGCGCATCGCCGAGGGCGTACGGGAATCCTTTCCGGCTGTGAACCCTAGCGCGAACGGCGCATGTCCGGCTACGAGTTTTCCGACGCTCATAACTTCTCCATTCCTGATCCATCTCCGGCGCTCTTGGACTCGTTAGAACGAGCGTCCCGAGCTCTTTCTAATGCAACTTCAACCAACTGGATCTACCGTGTATCCCGATTGTTATGAAGGTTTTCCCTTTCCGCGCTAGCGGCGCTTCGCCGAAGGCGCACTCATGGTCGGATGCCTTTAGAGGTCCGGGCCCTTCTCCTGACGTCTTTAGCAAAACCTCCTCCTGAGGTGTCTGCGCCGGAAGCGTAGCTTCCTTATACGCTAGAGGCGCGTGAGTAGAGACACCTCAAAAAGGAGCTTTTGCCGAAGGCGCCGAAGACGTTGGCGTTGGTACATCCGACTACGTGATTCTTTGTGCCCTCGTGACGATCTCATCAATCCACTCTATTTAGCGTACCCTTCTCTAGCTACAAACACTGCTTTGGTACTAGTTTTCTAAAATTGTTTAAATTCTGCAAAAAAAACAAAAAGTGTGTTACCACAGTCGGTCAAGATCAATTTCATCGGCGGTGGAGTGATGAGAAAACGTTCATATGCAACACCAAGGTCACATGACTCTTGAACACAATTTAAGTCTTTGTTTGCAACCAATTTATCCCCGATCATTACTTTCTTCACAACCGTCGAAGAAATTCTGTAACAAACATCAAAACATCCGTCTTTTTGAAAGGTCTTGAAAAGACCTTTCATATGGTCCATATCGATGGATCCATGAAAGTATATGGACTAGGTGATCGTATTTGATTCTTATTCTCGTTTCTCTACATTAAAATGTCATAACTGCACGAGGAGGTTAAAGAGTTGAATGTGAAGAAAACAAGAGAACATGTGAATATTCTTTATCGAGCAAAACTACATTCTCACATGCACTGATCACATGCAAAACTTTGCTCCTCTGCTGGACTGTCACTAATCAGCATCAATTTCTTCCCACTCAGATTTCTCATTCTCTCTAGGCGTGAGTCAGCGTCTCATCTGTCTGCGTCCAGTGGACTTCTTCAGTGACAGTTTGTTGAACATGACGTGGTATGATTCTGCAGAAATGATAACTTCGGAGTCCCACGTGCAGCTGAAGTGGATTTCTTCACGCCCAGCTTCCACAAATGCACGTTCATCATGTTCAACTGACGTCACATGATATGAGTTTGACCTGTACGAGCTATCTTCGATGTGACGCATCGGGAATTCTAGTTTCTTCATTATCCTGCTAAACACCAGAGAGACTAGTTTTTTTCTTGGCTTTGTACCGCTATCGAGGCTGTTTTTGACTGTTTTGATGCTTTCTAACGAACCTGGATACTCTATATTATATATTTATTGTTTTATGCTAGATTTACTAGAATAGGTTGGGGCCTCTTTCTATAGAAATGCTTACTTATATTTAATCACAACTTACTGTATTCAGAAGGTTGCGAAACGCAATAATTTTCCTGACGCGAAACCTGAATGCTCTCGTTGGGATTGCCAGTGACATGTCGGATATCGTGGTTTGAAAATCTGGTCTTTCGCTGAATATTTATATGTACTTTGTAGAGATAGATCGATGGACCAAAACCTTGGCTTGCGACGTGGATAATAAAACTTTCAGCTCTTAAGGTCTTACTAGTCCTACCTAGACATACATTGAGCAGATAATTTAGAAACCGAATTCGCTGGATGATTCACGCATTCTGCCTCATCCCTCAAAACTTGGAAGCGAGTTTCAGGACGATCCAAGTGAACAGAATGAAATCAGTTCTTGCTCGATTCCCCACGCTTGGCACTAACATTGTCAATCATAAACTGATCTTGCAGCAAAGGTCCTCTCCTTCAACGGTCGGACTGTTTTCGTCATTCGAGTTCTAACATGTATTTCAAAACATTCGAGTTCTGATAAAATATCTCGAGTTATAATGCTTGCACTGTATTGGCCAGAATTCAACATCAACTGGGGATGTCAAATAGGCGAGTATCATTCACAAGAACCTTGACTGTATAACGGTCATCTCCTATCATGTATAGCACGAGGATGCAATGAGGTGGTAGCTGAAGTTTGTTAGCCTAAGTATTTTAGGATTAATTGCTAATCTTAATTCATCCTTTTTTATTGATAACTCATGTTAAATTTTCTATAAACTTATAAATCTTATAAGTTAATAAAAATAAGAGACTTAATTCATGAGAAAATAAAAAATTGTAGAAGTTGATTCAAGTCTCCTTAATCCTAAATAGTATTATGATGATAAATATAGCTAAATTAAACGTATTATATAAGGCTACTAGTAAATCATTTTTCACACAATGTAATAATTCACCAAAGGCTAAAACTGCAATATATTGGTAGAAAGGTCAAACCCACAGAGACAGAGTCAACGAGCAAAGTACAAAGTGTCACATTTAACAGACTATTGAGGAATTTGAATTCTCACGCCACTGTCACTCCCAGAAATACTGCAAGTGTTCACTCGGAGGTCGCACAGTGCAGTGTAGTTCACTCAACACACACACACACCTGGAACTGTAGAAACACAATTCAGAGGTCGGTTGGGACCTCTACTTAAGATTTCAGAGGAAAAGTTTCTCGCGAGTACACTCAGCGAATCTGCGGGTAGTGACTCCCAACTCCGACTTTTACAATCCTTCCACTAGTTTCTGCTAGCACAGGGAACCCGGATTGGACTTACTACTTCGGATTGAAGTCACTCACACGCGGTGAAACACACTCAACTCACAAAACGCGCAGAGAATACAGGTTTGAACTGAGACTCAACTGAGAAACGATCCAGTGGCACACCATAACAATCTATTGAAGAGTTTGAATTCTTAGGCACTTGTCATTCCCAAAATACTACAAAGGTTGCTCTGAAGGCACCTGCTGCAGCGTAACCTGAATTACAACCAAGGCTTACTCGAAGTAACAAAACTTCACTTTGGCATTCAGGGGAAAAATCCCGAAGGAGTACAATCAGGAACAATCACTCGAAAGTGTAAGGGGGAAACTGTTCAATTATCTAATTAATAACTAGCTCTGAGCATCGGCCATCACCCGCAGGTGTAGATCCGAACTACTCAAGTCTCTAACCAGTGTACTAGCTCTAAACATTCGGCTGAAGTCCTTCAGCTACAAAATGCGGATCGTCAAGTTGTAGCTACTCTTGCGTGGTGACAGAACTAAGGACACAAACACGCAGAGAAAATGAGTTCCTGATCTGCACTTCGGAAACTTGAAGAATTTCAAGGCAAGACGCCTTGAACTACTTTATACCTTCTAAGTCCTAACTAACACTACACTACCTGATATTGTGCGAGCCGCAACAGATCGTACACCTGAGGAGTCGGCGGCTGCCTTCCCCTCTAACTTACAACCTAAATCTAACCCTAACCGTTAATTTGAATCCTAAGCCTACTATACAAAGCCGCCAGAGTCTTTAACCGCTTTACATCCAAGATCTAAGGCTGAAAATTTGGAGTCATGCGTGGCCGGCTGAGACCAACGTCCCCACCAAATTTCAGATCCATTCGACCGTCCATCGCAAAGATATGGGCCCCGCAAGATCTCTGAACGTAGGCCAAAATTCATTCTCCAAAATCTGAGGTTCGGGGGACCCACATGCCGCTTGAATGCCGATCCCGCAATTATGGGTAACGGCCTGCTCCTCACGTGCGACTTCACGCTCCGCCGTTCTGACTACCACGCGAGACTTCACGCCCCCGCTATTCTGATACTCTTTTTACTTTGGTTTTGGGTACCGATTATTATTAACAATTGCTACCGCGGTACTTACCATTCAAAAATGTTTTAATTCCGACGAAAAACAAAAAGTGTGTTACCACAACATAACTAGCATATAGAATTTAAATATAGTATTATTCTCAAGAATTTGTGAGATAGACTTCGTAGATATCCAAAAATTACATTTGATTTTGATCTTGTGTTTGATGCAAAATCTTACAATGCAAATTCAGGTATTGGCTATGTATGGCTTGTACTATGGACAATATTTAGATCTATAAATAATCAAGACTGGCTATGTGCTCACAATTGGAATTGGAGATATTTAAAATCTACATTGGAGAAATGAATAACTCAATTCCCTACGAAAACTCAGTATGTGTCGGAAGCAACTAAGTAAGCAAGTAAACTTTATAAGCTGTGATTTCAATGAGATTAACTTATTTCATTGTGTCAGTGAAAATGCTTTCAACGCAATTGTAAATGAGATTAAATAATAGTAGATTTAAACTTACTAACTTCCAGTATTCTTATCTCTAGGGCCGTGTTTTAGAAAACAATTTTTGATAATCGATACTGCCGATGATTTTACCGAAGTGTTTAATCACAAGATTGATGATGGTACCACACTTTTCATATTTTTATGAATAACCTAAAACAGACAGTCATTTCTGTCTTTGATTTAGTCAAAATAAAGCAGACATAACAAGTTTTGTGGCCACCGAGGACTCAGCCAAAGGCATCTGGATTAAATTCTTAAATGCAGTTGATCGAGGGATTGTCTATGGAGAGAAATTAAATCTGTTCAAGGCAAACAGCTCAAGTTGAAAGAACATATTTACCCATAACGTAAGCATACACCGAAACTGAGCTCTCGAGTAAACGTGCGCCCGAACTTGTGCAAAACATATATATGCCTGACCCGTATTGATGATTGCGGTCGTGTTCATTAAGCTCCTCAGGTAGCATACTGCCTGATGGTTATAGACCCGTTTGTATCAGGAAAGTCGAACATTTTTATTAAGCTGTCATAATTTGCTCAGTATGTCGTGACTTATCGTGAATTGAATTTCTAGATTCCTAGGATTTTACCACGATAAATATTGCATCTTGCTATTTGCTACCTACTCAGCCTCAAGTTCCCCGCATAAACAGGGAGATCGACGAAATGCTCTGCTGTTTGTAAAGACCATGTAGAAGAGAGCGATATCAGAAACTCGATTAAATTCAATTCGAGTTCCAGCGTAGATTAAATACAAGCTAAACTCTCAGTTTCCATGTATGCTTCTGAATTCAACTACTGCTGCTATGTATTTGGCTGATTAATGTGTAGAAAATCACATCCACCAAAGAGAAGGCCGCTGTGTAATCTCTGAACTGTATAATTTTGCTAAACTCCTTCACTGTGAGTCCTTCGCACTTGAATCGAGTGATGAAATGTAAGCTCCTGCTTGCTCGCCGCATACAGATGTGATGCAGATATCAAAAGTAATGATGTCTTTATATAGCTGATCTGGAACGACTAGGTCCTCGTGTTTTCGGACCAGGACAAGATCTGGACTGAGGTTCATGCAAGCCTTGTGATAATTCAGGTCAATCCTGCAGGTACGTTCAGACTCGGCCTGTGCTTTTACTAGCATTAAAATAAAAACTGGGTTAGATCACGGCATCCTTGGCAATGTGCACACGTACAGCAATGCCAAAATTCAGGCCAAAGTCACAACGCTGCGAATTTTTCCTCTTATCTGCTTCTGGCACGATGATCTCTTGCTTCGAAGCTTGAGGCTGGATCTTATATATCCTGGATATTAAATCAGATGCTCCTGCTTGGTTCAAATCGAGTTTCGTCATGACAACAGTGGAAGCATCGAAGGTAGCTCGCTTATTCTTGAACCAGTTCGCTTTCTCTCCAAAGGCCACTTTCCAGGATTGCGACTATGTCAAACATGATGTTAAAATACATAGCATGTAGGCTGGAGTGAGAGAGGGTGCTTTTCAAGCTCAATTTGAAACACGTTACGACCATAGTGAAGACTGGTACTCATGGAGAATAATGGAGAATCCAAAGTGTAATAACCCACCAAAGGCTAAAACTGCAGTATGGTGGTAAAAAGATCGAATCCACAGGGACAGAGGCAACACACAGAGTAAAAAATGTCACGTTTAACAGACTTTTGTAGAGTTTGAATTCTAGGCGACTGTCACTCCCAGAAATACTGCAGTGCTCGACTCGGAGGAGGATCTCGACTCGGAGGATGCTCGGAGGATGCACGGTACAGCGTGGTCACTCAACACACACACACACACCTGAAACTGGCAAAAAGCACAACTCGGAGGTCGGTCAGGACCTCCGCTTCGGATTTCAGGAGGAAAGTGTCTCAAAAGTTCACTCAGAGGTTCTGCAGGTAGTGCCTCCCACTCCGGCTTTTACTGCCCTTCCGCCAGGAACTAGCGTAGGGTACCCGGACTGGACTTCCCACTTCGGAACGAAGCCTCTTCATACGCCGTGGACGTCACCCTCGACTATCACACCAAACGCAGGGAGTGCAGACCCGACTGAGAACTTACTGAAAACACGATCCAGTAACACACACACAACCTGAATTACAAACCAAGGTTTACACGAAGTAATAAAACTTCACATTGGCATTCAGGGGAAACTTCCCGTAGGAGTACAATCAGGATATGTCACTCGAAGGAGTAAGGGGGAACTGTTCAAGTATCTAACTCGCAGCCGGCTCTGAGCATCAGAAATCACCCGCAGGTGCAGATCCGCACTACTCAAGTCTCTAACCGGGTGCTAGCTCTGAACATTCAGCCGAAGGCCTTCAACTACAACATACGGTAACTTCGCTATGCTGCAGCTTCTCTACGTGGTGCCAGGACCAAAATGCACAAACACTCCAAGAAAGTGAGTTCCTGATCTGCACTTCCGAAACTGGAAGAGTCCCAAGGCAAAACGCCTTGATCTACTTTATACCCTCAAAGATCCTAACTAGCACTACGCTATCCTATCTACTACTCGCAGCATCTTTGCGAAACCAAACTATTCTACTGCACTCGGCTGATCCGGTGCTGCGCCTCCTGCGCGCCGGACTGCTCCGTTCGCTGTCTCTACCTTGCCAGTCTTCCGACCGGCTGCGCAACCCCAGGCGTTGGAGCGCTGTGGTGACTTCCGACTGTAAGTGCGCCATAGTGTCGCGCGCACCCGACAAGAAGGTTTCTAATTTCCTCGCCACTCGCCGCCGACTCCGACTGTCACCCTCCGTCAAAGCCGCCGCCCGAAGCTCGAACTCCCTGAGTGTGATCCTCTCTTGAGCTGCCACCTCCCAATGGGCGTATCCTTTTAGACAACGAGTCACCTGTGTCGCCAACTCTCCTCGCGCCCTGCAGCTGCTCTCCACCTCTGCCAGCTGCATTTCTGCTTCCGCACGTTGTGCCCTCAAATCCGAGCACTCGGATTGCAAGTTGCGCAACAACTCCTCATCCTCCTTGCGGGCTCTTTGACTTTCTTCTAAGGCGCGCGTCTGGTGCGCAAGCTCGGCTGCTAGGACTTGGTTTTGTCTCCGCTCCTCCTGCAATTCCGACTCGATCTTTGCCCGTATTAGCTCGGCATCCGCCTGACTTTTCGTCGCCGCATCCTCCCTCTGCTGCTGCAAGGCTTGGTATAGTTTATGTGGTATAGTTTCTGTCGGAGGGCGGTGTTCCTATCCACATATACTCCGCACCTAGAGGCCCACTTTGCCACCTTGCTCCTCGTCCTTCGCCTGATAGTCTCCACATAAGACTGCGGTTTTAAAGCACTCGCGTATTTGGATGTCTTGCAATCCAGATATCGCAGGAGTGGAACTATCTGTTCGCACAGCACCCCTGTTGGCGTTTTCTGCACCGAATCTGCTTCCTGCTCTTCCGAGCTCGTCTCATCCTCAGTCTCGAGGATTTCAGTCGCCACCGAATCCCTTGGCGACTCCCTGGAACTGTGGTGCGCAGCAGCTTCCGCTGCGACTGCTGCTCCACTGCCTGCTAAAATATCCAGGGCAGTGGGAGATCCCACTGCTTGAGCCCCTGTTCCGGCTCGATCTTCGGTCTCCGAAGGGGTCGACGCCGCAGTGACTCTTGTCACTTTTGCACCGCCTGCTTCTGCTGCCTGCCCTTCCGGCGCAATCTGCGCGGAAGGTGTCCTCGCTGAAGGTGCGTCCGCCGAAGGCGTCCGCACACTGGTCGTCGGCCCCATCTGTCTCGCAGTCGGCGAATCCGGCCGACTTTCTGTTGTCCGACTCGCAGTCGGCCGACCAGCAGTTGTCCGACTGGGAGTCGGATACACCCTGCGCGTCTTGACTCCACTTGGCCTGTTTGCTGGTGGCGTTTTCCCAGAAGTGCCTTCCGCCGAAGACGACCCTCTGAGGGTTGTTGGCTCGTCAGCCAAACTCTCTTCTGCTTCCGGCCTTCTGTCCGGTTCAACGCGCCGTTCAGTTGGCCTTCCTTCCGCTTGTCGGTCTTCAGTCATCCGACTCGCAGTCGGCCGACTGTCAGTCCGTCCATCTCCTCCCGAAGGCCGTGGTGCCTTCTGTGCAGAGGTATCTGTCGTCTTCCCTAGAATCTGCGCGATTATCTCCTCCTGTGTGAGATTCCGCCGGGTCGGAGTTCGCCCGGTCTCCTCAGTACCAGTTGGCATTTTGCGTGCCCTCTGTTTTGGTCGACTGTGAGGCTCGGGGGTGGGCCGACCACGAGTCGGCGCAGCTGGCACTTCCGGCTGCCTGTCCTCAGGTCTCTCATCCCACTTCCGCTTTCGCGGAATGCGCTCACTTCGACGTTCTTCTGCTGCTCTTGCTGGAGCCGGAGCCGGAGGCGTACTGGCAGGTTCCTCGTCCGGATCCGTGTCTACTTCGGCCTCCCGCGAATATCTACCTGGATAGTTCCGGGTCAGCTGCGGAAACCGTGTTTTCTCAGCATTTGTCAAACATCCCATCGCCCGATAAAACACGATCAAGTAAGGCGAGAGATGATTGAGGGTTCCTCCTTTCTCTTCTTGCGCATGTTGGCGCGTCACCTTCCACAGGAGCCGTGCCCAATGCACTGGAGCTCCTGACAACACTAGCTCCACAAATTCTACCTGCCAACCATGCATGTAAGCGGTCTTGGTCGGCTGCAATATCTGCAGCAATGCAGTCGCGACATTTCTCCGCAATCGATCTTTGTAATCCCGTGTCCGGAAACCGTTCTTGGGATGCCTGGCAACTTTGAAGAGCTCATTGTAGGAGACTTCTTCCTCCTGGGACACCTTCACGCTATCGGCCTCGAAGAGGAGATCCCCTTCCTCGCCGGCACACCTGCCCAACACCTGCGCCCAGTTGCAAATGTCCCATCTTTCTGGATGTGGACGGAATCCGCGAGAGGGCTTGTGTCTCTCCTGCAGATATTCGCGCACCATCTCCGGACATGTCCAGTTCCACCCCCACAGGAGAAAATCGAGCTTCAGCCTCAGCAGCACATCTTGAAATGCGCGTAGACCGATCTGCGGCACCCTGAGTGGAGACACTCGCAGCTGGGGAACCTTCGACATTGCGTTGCCTGCACACACAAACGTTCTCCCTTTCGCTCGCTCTCTCACAATCGCCACTGCGCGTCGGCCGCTCAAGCACTGACTGCTCACTCTCTCTGCGCTCACGCTCACGATCGCTACTCGCACTTCTCTCCAAGGTCTGTCAAGATCCTTGCGCAACTCGTCTCCGCACTCTCTCCTCTCACTGCAGGTCGCTCCGCTCTTGCGCGTAATCTTGGAAACTGGAAATCGCAAAATCAAGAATGAGAGAATGAGACTGGAGCGCAGTCTTTTCTTCTCCGATTTCAAGAACGTCCAACGTTCTTACTGGTTACAACGTACGCAGCCGGCTATACGGCCTAACGGTTCGCCCTTTGCATGCGCGAATTCACGTCTCCGCACTGCGCGCATTCGCATGCGTAAATGTTGAATTCTCCCGCCGCCGCCACCTTCCGGACTCGAGTCCGCCGCAGGGTATATGTCGGCCATGTTGTCTTTTCCTAACCCGTCCCTCCCCGGAGGCGTGTCGCCGCTGGTGCGTTCCTTATCCGTCGGCGCCTTGCTGGAGGCGCACATCTAGTCGGAGCGAATTACGCCGGCGCGCAGTCGTACCGCTTATTTTGTCCTTTATGCCTCGTCCATTGCTGCCGGCGCATATCCGCCAGCGCAACTCATGCCGGCGCATCCGGCCGTCAACGCCACGTCGGAGGCGTACATCCGACCGGCGCTTTCCTTTCATGAACAGCCGCCAAAGGCGCTTCTGACTCTGAGTTGGTTTCCTCCTATGAGCGCGTGATTCCGCCGAAGGCGCATCGCCGAGGGCGTACGGGAATCCTTTCCGGCTGTGAACCCTAGCGCGAACGGCGCATGTCCGGCTACGAGTTTTCCAACGCTCATAACTTCTCCGTCTCTAATCCATCTCCGACGCTCTTGGGCTCGTTAGAACGAGCGTCCCGAGCTCTTTCTAATGCGACTTCAACCAACTGGATCTACCGTGTATCCCGATCGTTATGAAGGTTTTCACTTTCCGCGCTAGCGGCGCATCGCCGAAGGCGCACTCATGGTCGGACGCCTTCAGAGGTCCGGGCCCTTCTCCTGACGTCTTTAGTAAAACCTCCTCCTGAGGTGTCTGCGCCGGAAGCGTAGCTTCCTTATACGCTGGAGGCGCGTGAGTAGAGACAACTCCGAAAAGGAGCTTTTGCCGAAGGCGCCGAAGACATTGGCGTTGGTACATCCGACTACGTGAGTCTTCGTGTCCTCGTGACGATCTCATCAATCCACTCTATTTAACGTACACTTTTCTAACTACAAACACTGCTTCGGTACTAGTTTTCTAAAATTGTTTAAATTCTGCAAAAAAAACAAAAAGTGTGTTACCACACAAAGATACGCAATAGTTACATAAGAAAAACGCTCAATTGGAATATCTTAAAAAATTAAACAACCGAAATGGAAAATATTCGGTTCTTAGTGTACAAAATCAATGATCTCGAAAAAAACATGAAAAGAAAAGTTTTATTAGGATAGATAGATTTTTTAATCTATCTATCCTAATAAAACTTCATATACCTTTATCATTAGAAGCTCAAGCAGAAGCTCGTTTACTTATGCTTTCTCATAAAAATTTATTATCTCCAGCTACAGGAGAACCTATTTCTGTGCCAAGTCAGGATATGCTTCTTGGACTTTATATTTTAACAATTGAAAATAATCAAGGTATTTATGGAAATAAATATAATCCATCAAAAAAATATGATAGTAAAAAAAAATTTTCTCAAATACCTTATTTTTCTAGTTATGATACTGTTTTTCGAGCTCTTCAACAAAAACAGATTATAAACCGAATGTCTTCTACAGAATGACTCTTAATACTTTAAATTACAGTTTGCACAGTCCACTGCAATGATCCAATTGCGGGTGATCAGCGGAATAATGAAGAAAATAGATTCCCGATGCGTCACATCGAAGATAGCTCGTGCAGGTCAAGCTCATATTATGCGACGTCCGTATAATATGACGTGGTATGAATCTGCAGAAATAATAAGTTCGGAGTTGAACGTGCATTTGTGGAAGCTGGGTGTGAAGAAATGTATGCACCTGTTGGATAGCCGCAAATCGATGAGACGCTGACTCACGCCCAGAGAAAATGAGAAGTCTGAATGTGAAGATGTGGATGCTGATTGGTGACAGTACAACAGAAGAGCAAAAAATTTCATGTACTAAGTGGGTGTGAGAATGTACAATTGCACAAGTTTAGGGGTTAAGATAAAGTTTAGGGTGAAGTTGATGTACCAAGCACAGTTTCAACAACATGAAGGGAAGTTGATCTGATGGCTCAAAGTAATTGAATACGGAGCTGAATGCGGAATACGGAGGTACACTCGCTACGATGATGACGTTAAAATCTCAGTTCTGTGAAAGGTTAGAGTCCAGCGACAACTCCTTGGATCAGTGATGGCCTCAAGCCAGCCTATGAATGTGAAGACTAGATGGCCGGAGATTAAAAAACAGAGCATGATCAACTGATGGATATCTTTATTAGAGCATCTCAGTAATCCAACTGGTAAATTAAATTACACCCGAATATCAACTAAAGAGGGCAAGTCATTGAAGTCAGATGTAGAGGGTTCAAATCAGGATTCTACTGAGGTACGTTGCTCTACGGTAACAAAGTTAAAAATTCTTGTTACAGAATTATTGTCAAAATCTGTTCAAATTTTACGTTGTGAAGTTGCTACCTGCGTATGCAATTGAGTAGTTATGTACATGGCGCAGCAGGAATTGCTTTAAATGGAAAGACCTTTTGTTGAAATAGTTTTTAAATAGTCAGCAACCATTTAGCCTATCTGTTTGTACCCTACTGTCGTTGGCCTCCTGGTTTGGGCCAATGAGCCAATGTTATTCAACAACTGTTTAGAAATTGTATAGCGATGTGACGGAACTGTTTTGATCTTGCAATCATAATAGGAGTTTAAATAGAATTATGAAGCACTAGGTAGACTCTAGAAGCATCACCTTGAACAGTCTGTCAGGACTGTGTCCTTGAGTCCCAGCTAACCAGCGGCTAGGAGAAGACGAAAACGAGGAAATGAGATTGAAAGTAGCATCTAGTGACTCTAAGATTTCTCAATGCTGAATTACAAACACAGAATTCTATGTCCATAATGAGAACAGTGAATAATTCTTTGCTCCTCTGAGAGCTGACCATAGGCTGTCCTTTCTTGGCTATTCTTGTTCCTGTATATCTGTGATCTCAAATGTAGCGGTAAGCGCTGTGCAGATGCGCTTGTAATCATCCGAAGTAATCATTGTGAGGAAAGACGTTACAATATATTACGTGGAGACTTCGCTTTTGTGGATGTAGTCAATAGCATCAAACAGCCATACATGTAGCGGCAGAAGTTGCCTGCAAAAGTAATTTTGGAAATTGAAAGTTCAGCATTTATTTCTCCACGCTTGAATACCAATTCACTTAATTATTGACACCGCTCAATATTACACGGGCTCTGCAAGCAGAAAAGCATTTCCTTTATCTCCCGATAGCGTCGTGGCACTGAAGGCTGAGTGGGTTGCGAAAACCAAGATGCGACCTCTATTTGATAAAGTCAAACGAAACTGGAGTCTGATTCCAATATCAGACACGACATAGCGCGGCAATTGTAAAGCCACTAAAGATAGGTTCAACAGGTGTATGGCAGCCAGGAATTCTACTTGCACCAGACATTTTCTCGTGCAAACAGCTCCACCCAAATTCAGTTCCACGCCGCTCGAGAACTCAGTTTCAGTTCAAGAGCACGTTCTCGGGAACTGCAGTATTGTCAAAACTTGCACCGTTGGCTCTGAACCAACTCAACTTCTCTACATCGGTCAAATTCTCGATCTGAGACATTAGTTGACTTGCATTTGACGATTTCAGTATCCAGGTGCCTGTAGCTGATGTATTAATACAAATCTTACTAACAAAGTTATTGAGAGCATTACGGCGAATATTTTGGTCAATGCAGTAGACTGTGCGATCTATAAATTAAAGTTTTAAGAGTCATTCTGTAGGAGACTTTTCAAAGATATTCCAATTGAGTATTTTTCTTATGTCATTATTGCGTATCTTTGGACTCTGCATTATTCTCCATTATTACCGGTCTTCACTTCGGTCGTAACTTGTTCCACAATTAAGGTTGAAAAACACCCTCTCTCACTCCAGCCGACTTGCTATGTATGTTACCATCGTGATTGCCATAGTCGCAATTCGGGAAACTGGTCTTTGGAGAGAAAGTGAACTTGTTCAAGAAGAAGGGCGCTACTTTCGATGCTTCCACTGTTGTCATGACGAACCTCGATTTGAACCAAGCAGGAGCATCTGATTTCATATCCAGGATATTTAAGATCCAGCCTCGAGCTTTGAAGCAAGAGGTCATCGTGCGACAAGCAGATAACAAGAAAAATTCGCAGAGATGTGACTTTGACCTGAATTGTGGCCTTTTGCTGTACATGTACACATTGACAAGGATGCCGTGATCTAACCGAGGTTTTTATTTTACTGCTAATAAAAGCACAGGCCGATTCTGGACGTACCTGCAGCATTGACCTGAATCAACACAAGGCTTGCATGCATTTCAGTTCAGACCTTATCCTGGTCCGAAAATACGAGGACCTAGTCGTTCCAGATCAGCTATATAAACACATCACTAATTCTGATTTCTGCATCACATCTGTATGCGGCGAGCTAGCAGGAGCAAACATTTCATCACGTCCAGCTTACAGTTCTGTACGTCCACCTTCGGAGATATCTTTTCTGCAATTATGTTCATGTTATATAACCAAAGTGTATTCTATGTGTAAACTATGCGAGCTACCTACACGTAACACATCGCTAATCTCGTTTCTTTAATAGAGCAAGTTACGAGGAGAAACTAGCTCTCACCAGATCCGAGACAGGTGCATGGGATCAGCAAGAGCTGGTAAAATGAGAGTTGCAGTGGTCGGGTCCGGAGTGGCAGGCCTGACTGCTGCTCGGACTCTAGCTCAGTCAGGTGCCAACGTCGTCCTCTACGAGAAAGACAGCCACATTGGCGGCCACGCCAACACTCTGCACGTGGATGGCGTCGCCCTCGACATTGGATTCATGGTCTTCAACCAGGTACCTCCCATCTCCATTCGCTCTCCCTTCCCCTCCCTCCACGCCCGACAGAACAATAGCGCCATAGATCGAGAGCAATCGAGTCTGAGCACGTCCGAAACGATCTTGCCCGAGCCCGAGACCTCGAGCCCACCACGAGAGTAGCGAGAGCGAGCGAGCTGAAGATCTCGAGAGGCCGCCGCTGTCTCTCGACTGACGTAGTACATGACGGCGGTGTGTCGCGCGTCGGTCGGCCGTTGGCCGTGACGCCATGCGGATCGATGTCTCCGCGTTGTCGCCGTCGTGTTTTTGCCCCTGGCCCGCGACAATTCGTTCCTAAACCCTGAACCTCGCCTCGGGTCACCTCGTGGTCGGGTTGGGTCAGGTGGCGTTGTTCCTGCTGCTGCTGCCCGAATCGGCCCGGGATGCATCTCGTGGCAGTGCCAGGCAGGCGCGCGGGCGCTAATGTCTAATGATGTGGACGCTGACTGGATGGATTATGGAGCAGGTGACGTACCCGAACATGGTGGCGTTCTTCGATGAAATCGGGGTGGAGATGGAGAAGTCGGACATGTCGTTCGCGGTGAGCCTGGACGGCGGCAAGGGCTGCGAGTGGGGCAGCACGAGCGTCGCGGGCCTGTTCGCGCAGCGATCGAATGCCGTGAACCCGTTCTTCTGGAACATGATCCGCGAGATGCTCAAATTCAAGGCCGACGTTCTCGCGTAAGAGCAGAATCTTGGCCAGACTTCCATTGCCCGCCCGTAATGTAGAGAGAGAGAGAGAGAGAGAGAGAGAGATTGAGATTGAGGCCAGGGCCTCTGCCTTGTGAGCGAGCGAGTGAGCGGTTGATTGATCCACCTCCGATTTGGCTTGTCTGGTGGCTGGCTGGCTGGCTCCCGCCTGCTCTGCTTGCAGATTTCTAGCGAGAATCGAGAGCGGCGACCCGGGCATCGACGAGGCTACGACTCTCGCCGACTTTCTCACCTCGCACGGATACTCGCAGAAGTTCAAGGAATGCTACCTGGTACGCTCTTGCTTCTCCCTCTCCCCCGCGTGCCTGAGAGTCTCGAACAATTAAAATGTAGCTGCTCATTTCCATCTCCATCTCCAATGCACTTATTCACTCATTTACTTACTCTTCGGGTTGTGATTCTTGCAGATTCCGGTGTGCGCATCGATTTGGTCCTGCTCGTCACTCACAGTCCTGGGCTTTTCGGCCGTCTCGATTCTCACTTTCTGCCGAAACCACCACTTGTTACAGGTCCAGTGCCGGACCAGATTCCAATTGTTCTTCAATCCCGCAATGCTTGTGTTCCTGTTTTCGCTACCCAGTTTTTTGTGTGTCTAGCGTGTGCTGCCGGGGTCGGAGAGCTCGGACGGCCATGACGGTCATTCGACGAGGACGGGTCAATAGTTCATATACGGAGGAGGCCCCGTTCCGAGCCACGTGTGGAAATTGATTGTCTGAAGATTTTGCTGCGTGCAGTTCTTCGGGCGGCCGCAGTGGATCACGGTGAAAGGCCGGTCCGAAACCTATGTGAGCAAGGTGAACCCATGACTTGCCCCCATGACTTTCGCTCGCACTTGGCCTCATCTCAGCTATTCTGTTGCGAAAATGTGGCCCCGAGGCTGCTGCCTGCTTCTTGAATGCCGGTGTGGCCGAGGAGTGCACAGTGTAGTCGAGGATACGAATTGACTTTTGATCTGCAGGTTGTAGATGAGCTTCAGGAGAGAGGAGCTGAGATCAGGGCCGCTACCGCCGTCACTCGCATAGAATCTCTCGATGACGGTATGTTCGATTTCATCTATCTGCATGTAAAATCTTGCACTCACTGCCGCGTTTCGAGCGTCCCGCCTCCGAGAAGTCGATGCAATTTGCAGGCAAAGAAAGTTTCAGCTGGTGTTTCTCGCGTGCAGGACGCGTGCGCGTGGAGGATGAACGAGGTGGAAATGAAATATTTGACGAATGCATCGTGGCTGCACATGCTCCTGACGCGTTGGAAATGCGGGGCGAATATGCCACTTCGAACGAGAAGAAGATTCTGGGAGCCTTTCAATATGCTTACAGGTCCCCTCCTTGCTCAGAGCATTCTTCCGCATCCACTCGTTTGCCATCGTGATTCGTTTGTTCCCCTCTAACGAGCAAAAATCAGAATTTTCCAGGTGATTTTTCCCTGGAGAGAATGCACTGAACACGTTCTTACTAACGAGCTTTTTCCAATCCACCATGGCAGTGATATTTACGTACACCGGGACGCGAATTTCATGCCCCGCAACAAGGCTGCCTGGGCTGCTTGGAATTTCCTCGGTGATGTCAACAATCGGTGTTGTGTGACTTACTGGCTGAATTTGCTACAGGTGTGGACATGATTGCCCACTTGCTCTCAGTGCACTGTTGTCCAGATTCGATCTAACTCCACTGATCGATATTTTCCTCTGCCTTTACCACTGCCTTGGTTCTCTTTACACCTTCCTTGGCTTTTTTCTTCCTTATCTCTCTCCAGGCTATCTAATTATTACTAACAAAATGCTGATGAATATTTTACACCTGCAGAACTTGGGAGACACAGGTTTGCCTTTTCTGGTCACCCTGAATCCGGCCAAGAAACCTGAACGAGTGGTCAGTCTCTGGAGAACGAGTCATCCTATTCCATCACCAGAGGCCGCCGATGCCTCCAAGCGCCTTGGTTCTATCCAAGGTCATCGTGGAGTGTGGTACTGTGGGGCTTATCAAGGTAAGGAGCTGCTCTTCGGCAACTCTTAACCGTTCACTTCTGCATCAAAAACTATCGCCTATGAGGGCATTATCTCAGTCTAAACTTTTCAAATGAGGTATTTGAATTTCGATATGTGATGACACCCTCTTTTTTTTAGATTGAATGAAGCAAATTCACTTCTCAGTGTTTAATGGCTAGTTCTGAGGCGAGGCTTTCCATTTCGCAGGCTATGGATTTCACGAAGATGGGTTCAAGGTAACCGCCAATTTGAGCATTTACTGAGCGCAACATCGGGCCACTTTCATTTGTACGAAATTTTATGCTTAACTCTGCACGGGTTAACACCGGGCTGACAGGAATTCAGTAACTTTACTTGACGCTGCTATGGGTGGATGTAAATTGATCAATGCAGGCTGGGTTAGTTGCCGCAAAACAGCTTCTGGGTCAGAAAGCAAAAGTGCTTCGGAATGTTAAACAGATGGTGCCTTCTTGGACGGAGTATAGTGCCCAGCAAGCAGTTGTGGCCGTCTTGCACAAATTCATACGCACTGGGCAGCTTCAGTAAGTTTGACTGTCTCGCTTACCTCATGTCTTAACAACGTTGATATTTTCAACTGAGGGACGAAAATTCTCTCTGTTGAACTTCAATTTCCGGATCCGAAGATAAAATTGAAAATTGAGTTGTGAAGTGGCATGCACTCTTGAATCGCTGAAGGTCTCGTCGTTTTAAGTTCACCCAAAGCTTTCCATAAGTTGCAGTAAAGGAAAGAACGAAGGAGTAATCTGGAAGACATTATGAAATAACCTACAAATTATGATCTAGTCTACAAAATATGTTTCTTGTACCCAAACGGGCTTAAGGAGAATGCCTTTTTTATTTCTGGCTTGACCTGTGTTTCGCACAACAGGATATTGGAAGCTGGTGGTTTGATTCATGACTTCATGGGCAGTAAAAAGGATTGCAGCTTGAAAGTTTCTATACGTGTCAATAGCCCGCAGTTCTACTGGAAGGTTTGTCATACATTAGACACACATCCTTTCTGCATAGTGAATGATCAATTTATCCGTCTTATCGTTCCTATTTCATGCCTGTTGGAGTCTGTCGTGATTTTGCTCACTCCACTGTGATACACACCTGTCCAAAAGATCAGTATTGGCTCAGCTCAATAGTATCTGACCCGTCAAACATTGGCTTGGAGCGAAGTCTTGAGATGATGAAAATGTGAAAACTGATTACAGTCATAATCCATTACGCTCCATCATGATGACAAACTGATCATCCCTCGCGTCGACATGTCCGTGCTGCAGATTGCTACTAGAGCAGATATTGGTCTTGCAGATGCATACGTAGATGGCGACTTCTCAATTGTAGGAGACAAAAATGGGCTTCTCCACTTCTTACAGGTTGGGCATCAAATCCACATACATACGGATTATAGTTTCTTTTGTTTCACCAATGAGCTCCTCTCGCTAGCATCTTCGCATCCTTCGGTATCTGCGCTAATTGTTTTCTAATGTTTTTCGCACAGCTGATTATCGCCAATCGAGATATAAACCGATCTGAATTCGTGAAGCAAACAAGGTACACTCTCCTCGTAAGCAGTCGAAATTGTTATTTTGAGATGAAAATGGTATACCAAGTGAGCTTTATGGGGATCTGAGTCGCAAAATTCATGTGCGCAGGGGATGGTGGAATCCAGTTTTTGTGACCGCATCTGTCGGAGGAGCTGTTTCGTTTCTTAGACACAAATTGCGTGGAAATTCGCTCACTAATGCTCGTAGAAACATATCCAGACATTATGATCTGGTAGACCATTGCTTCCCATGCAATTTGATCCTGATTAGGTTGATTGTCTTCCTTCTTTACATGCCCGAATAATATCAGGGCCATTGAGGAGAGTTGACTATATCTGCTTAATCTTTTCAGATTGCTGTCCGCATGCGAGTGGGAACTCCTGGATAATTATCCAACGCTTCTAATGCATGAAATATGTGATGCAGAGTAATGAGCTTTTTGCTCTTTTCCTCGATGACACCATGACGTACTCCACAGCCATCTTCAAGGTGATGGTGAAGGATGATGTGACGATAGCGCAGTTCTCTTACGTAAAAATCATAATGTCATATTTTTATTACCACTTTAAAGAGTTCTGGACCTCAGGATCGATCAATTCGACGGGATTGGCCCTTGATTCTTAATTTTCCACTGAATGACATGTGCCGATACATACAATTTGGTCCAATTGGATGACTATCTTATCTGCGTCTTTATGTTATTCATACTGAAACATCACAGGGACCCAATGACACGCTAAAGGATGCGCAGCTTCGCAAGCTACATTTGATGATCCAAAAAGTAAGTTCCAAAACAGAACTTGACGAAAAGTGCCGAGAAGCAGAATGAAAATTATGTTCCAAAGCAGGATACTGTACAAAGATCATAGTCATTCTTTTTTTTATTGAGTTTGATCTATAGATCTATCTGGCCTCTGTAGTTCAGAAGAGCTAGAGAAGTTCTTCAGCTACTAGTAGAGCCCAGCGAGGGCGACGGGTCTATGGTCTTGAAGGATTGACAGGGAAATACTCTCAAGTACAGATTAGTGATTCAGAGTGATTATGTTTAAGATGCGGAGAATCCGAGTTCGTCTAAAACTCGTCTTGACTTCCCCCATGGCGAGGAGGAAATGTATGATGGTCGATGAAGGAGTCAGTAAGTTTGAAATTCCGCTGGCTGTGATCATTGATACTTCTACTGTGATCCCGCAGGCAAAAATAGAACCTCATCATGAGGTATTAGAAATAGGATTTGGGTGGGGAAGTATGGCTATCGAACTGGTCCGGCGTACTGGATGCAACTACACAGGAATCACGCTATCAAAAGAGCAGTTGGCCTTCGCGAAAGATCGTGTTAAGCAGGAGGGTCTTGAGGTAGTAACTCCGAGCATGTTCCACAATTCAAGCTTTTAGACTGCAAATGTAACAACGGTTCGGACGGTCACTAATTCGTTATATTTTCCTCTTGATATGA
The DNA here is from genome assembly GCA_037833965.1 of Marchantia polymorpha subsp. ruderalis. NCBI lineage: Eukaryota > Viridiplantae > Streptophyta > Marchantiopsida > Marchantiales > Marchantiaceae > Marchantia > Marchantia polymorpha. Next base: position 7,187,976 of record AP031357.1, read on the forward strand.
ATGCAGGATAAAATTATTTTCAAACTCTGTGATTATCGATCTTTAGAAGGCCATCACAAGTTTAATCGGATTATCTCCTGGTGAGTACGCTACTACAAATGAAGTACAACTGGGACCAATATCTTGATGTACAACATGTTGTAATTCTTGTGTAGCTGGCTAGAAAATCAAGACGACCGAGTTTGTGGCATATATACATGTATGGCTTCCCTTCCCTTCAACTTCATATGGCCTCAAACTTCATTGTAAAAGTAGCTATCGATCTTGACTGCGACTATCGTGTGCCTCTGCATAAATTGCAGTGAAATGCTGGAGGCGGTAGGACATGAGTATTACAAGGAATTTTTCTCGAGATGTGACTACCTGCTAGCCAAAGATGGACTTATGGTTCTACAAGTAAGAATGCTAAACTCAGCGCATTTCTGAAGGCGAATCGTGTGTACCTGTCCGAAAGTCATTGTCATTTCCATTTATTTACTTGCGACCAACGGAGGAAATTTGTAAAGATCTTGTCATGGATGGATGGGATGGAATTTTAGAGTATCTTTTTTTTGAGGTGGCTCCTCACTCTCAACTACTTGCAGTTTGCAATCATCCCCGACGAGAGATACGACGAATATCTCAAGAGCTCCGATTTCATTAAAGAGTACATATTCCCTGGTGGTAGTCTACCTTGTATCAGTGCTCTTACCTCTGCCATGGCTGCTGGATCGACACTGAGGTAGTGCTTTGTGCCCATTTCTGCTCATATATATATATATATATATATATATATTTTCTCTCACTTTGTGCTAAAACGATATCACATCTTTACTGAAGCACTTGTTCTCCTTCGACAGTCTGGAGCATTTAGAGAACATTGGCCTCCATTACTTCCAGACACTGATGTGTTGGCGAGAGAACTTCCTCGCGAAGGCCAGGTAAAAGACGAATTTATTTCAAGGATCTCTAGTATATATTAGCAACCAAATTAACCTCAAACACGGATCACACCGTCTGAATTTGGTTGTTGTCTCGGTTTGCACAGTGAATGTAGAAAGCTCGGTTTCAATGATAAATTTATTCGAATGTGGGATTATTACTTCATCTACTGCGCGGCTGGATTCCAAACCTGTACCTTAGGCAACTTACAGGTAACCCGACTCTTTGCCCTCCGATGAGACGTATTCGTAAATGCAATGTATTTCCCTGCAAAATCTCCCTGCAAATTTTCCTCCTCTTTTTCCATCTGCTCTGGAACAACGGCAGCTCATCCATTATCAACATTAAGCTTCAGATTCGAGAGAATTCAGATTTTCAGAGATTTCGAGTATTTGTTAATCTTTAGTCACCCCTTGTACGGTCTCTCATATTGCTTAAGCGTGCTGACATGGATTCTGTAATGCTGACTGCGCAGCTGGTCCTTTCACGGCCCGGGAACGTGGCAGCACTTGGAAACCCTTACGTTAGCTTTCCTATGGGCCTGGCATCTGATTCCTCCTTGGAAGCCTTTTTAGAATGTAGAAAGAAATTGTGAACCGTAGAAATGTAATTACCATCGTACGTGGACTTTACCTTGTAAAATAAAAGTTTCTGTCGTTGCAGCACATATCGTGGTGTAAAGAGTCAAATTATCACTTGCCTCTGTATGAACACTAGTGACAAGATCGTCTGTGAAGTATCCGAAGCAGCTGCTGTTGTCGAAGCACGTAAGAGCGCATGAACCTAAAATGCATAACTCATCTGTGGTTCTATAGAAGTGTTACGGAAAACCAACTTGGGATTGTGTGAGCATGATATATAACTCCCGTCATACCCGGAAATAACATGAGTGACGTGTTTTGCTTACATGGTGTAATAAGCCATGCTTACATGGCTTATTGTAAATATCCCCTCAGATGATTTAGCGTCATAGTTATCATCATTGATACAAACTACGATTATCATAAAGTACACGAAATCTAAAGTAGGCTGGAAATTCAAACCCCATCTTTGTAAATTGTAGTAGAAATGTGTAACTTCATTTAGTTCAACCTCAGTCCTATGATATTGAGAAACTAAGTATGTAATTATGAAGTCGCCAATATAAAGGAGTTAAATCTTTTTTCATCTACAATCAAGCAAAACATACTGAATAAATTGTAATTGAAGACCCGAAAATAATTGCTTAGCAGTGTACATCATACACTTTGTGGTAACCCACTTTTTGTTTTTCGCCGGAACTAAAACATTTTTGATTAGTAAGTACCGTGGTAGCAGCTGTAAATAGTAATCGGTACGCAAAGCCAGAGTAAAAAGAGTATCGAGTACAATCAAGGGGTTTTGGGCTTAGGCCACAGTGGAACGCTTGGAATGGAACGGGCGGTTCACGCTGCAGGACTCGCTTTGAGCACCTTCGGCGGTAGATCACTCATAACTTCCTCAATTCTTAACGCCTTGAGTTACTTAGGGTCTCGTTGGAAAGAACTCGACGCGGTTGTTCTAACGAGCCCAAGAACGCGTGGAACGGATGAGGACTCAGGGAGTTGTGACTGTCGGAAGATGCGAAGGAGAACGCCTACGGATAGGCGGAAGGAGTTCGTCGTCGGCAGAATATCCACCTTCGGCCCTGGATGTTCGCCTTCCGCGACGGACGTCTTCGGGTCAACTTCAAGTCGGCAAACTCGGGGTCGGCGAACTCGAGGTCGGAGAACTCGGAGTTGGCAAACTTGAGGTCGGCGAACTCGAGGTCAAAGATCTTCAATTCGGCAAACTCGGAGTCGGCAAACTTGAGGTCGGCGAACTCGAGGTCAAAGAACTTCAAGTCAGCAAACTCGGAGTCGGCAAACTTGAGCTCGGCAAACTCGAGGTCAAAGAACTTCAAGTCAGCAAACTCGGAGTCGGAAAACTTGAGGTCAGAGAACTCGGAGTTGGCGAAACATCGTGCGGGCGCCTTCGGCGATAACACATAACAAGCCTTCGACAGTGTGCCTTCGACGAAGGATAAAACCGGCATAACTCTTTCAACTCGTAACGGTTTGACTCAGTTAGGGTCTCGTTAGAAAGAGCTCGACGCGCTCGTTCCAACGAGTGCAAGAACTCTTGAAACGGATCAAGGATCTGTGAGTTATGGGTGTCGGGAGTGACTGTTACAAATAGGCAAAGGTGCGGAAGTGCGTCTTTGGCGGTCAACGCCTTCGGAGAACTCGGAGTCGGCAAACTTGAGGTCGGCGAACTTCAAGTCGGCAAACTCGGAGTCGGCGAACTCGAGGTCGGCAAACCGGATGCGGTTCAGAGATCTTGCGGAGTCCATATCTTTGCGATGGACGGTCGGATGGATCTGAAATTTGGTGGGGCCGTTGATCTCAGTCGGCCACGCATGCCTGCAAATATTCAGCCTCAGATCTCGGATGTAAAGACGCTGGCGGCTCTGTACAGTAGGCTTAGGATTCAGATTTAGGGTTAGGGTTAGATTTAGGTTGTAAGTTAGAGGGGAAGGTAGCCGCCGACTCCTCAGGTGTAGGATCTGTTGCGGCTCGCACCCTAGCGGGTAGCGTAGTGTTAGTTAGGACCTTAGAGACTATAAAGTAGTTCAAGGCGTTTTGCCCTGGGACTCTTCCAGTTTCGGAAGTGCAGATCAGGAACTCACTTTCTTGGCGTGTTTGTGCATTTTGGTCCTGGCACCACGTAGAGAAGCTGCAGCATAGCGAAGTTACCGTATGTTGTAGTTGAAGGCCTTCGGCTGAATGTTCAGAGCTAGTACCCGGTTAGAGACTTGAGTAGTGCGGATCTGCACCTGCGGGTGATTTCTGATGCTTAGAGCCGGCTGCGAGTTAGAGACTTGAACAGTTCCCCCTTACTCCTTCGAGTGACATATCTTGATTGTACTCCTACGGGAAGTTTCCCCTGAATGCCAAAGTGAAGTTTTATTACTTCGTGTAAGCCTTGGTTTGCAATTCAGGTTGTGTGTGTGTGTTACTGGATTGTGTCTCAGTTAAGTTCTCAGTCAGGCCTGTACCCCCTGCGTTTGGTGTGAGTCGAGGATGACGTCCACGGCGTATGAAGGGGCTTCGTTCCGAAGTGGGAAGTCCAGTCCGGGTTCCTTACGCTAGTTCTTGGCGGAAGGGCAGTAAAAGCCGGAGTGGAAGTCACTACCTGCAGAACCTCTGAGTGAACTTTTGAGACACTTTCCCCCTGAAATCCGAAGCGGAGGTCCTGACCGACCTCCGAGTTGTGCTTTTGCCAGTTTCAGGTGTGTGTGTGTGTGTGTGTGTGTGTGTGTTGAGTGACTACGCTGTACTGTGCATCCTCCGAGTGGAGCATCCTCCTCCGAGTCGAGCCTCCGAGTCGAGCACTGCAGTATTTCTGGGAGTGACAGTCGCCTGAGAATTCAAACTCTACAAAGTCTGTTAAACGTGACACCTTTACTCTGTGTGTTGTCCTGTCCCTGTGGGTTCGATCTTTTTACCACCATACTGCAGTTTTAGCCTTTGGTGGGTTATTACACACTTGCCTTTTGTAGATCATCATCACTGACAGCTGAAGACCAATTTTATAACATTTCTCAATGTATCAAAGAATGTTAAATTTTTCTGTAACAACTGGATACTTTAAATTGACCTAAGCCGATAAGATAGGTCAGAAATAGTATACACTCGCAACATTGCTGTTTAGATAGGTAAAAGTATTAGTATTTGGAGGGTAAATTTGACATACATCGACTACTTGACTAAAAAACTGTCAGATAAATATTCCAGTTAGTATCGTCCACACTATAAATTTGGTGGTGAAACTAGAGAGTATGGCAAAGCGTTCAAAATACTACAAACTTTGACATTTAGCTTTACTTTCGATGATATTATTTCACATTTGCACTTGCTGCATTCTTGACCACCGCTTCAAATATATTTTTGGAATTTAAGTATCGTTAACACACATTCTTCACGGAAAGGTATTCCTTTACTTAGGTTCTAGTAAAGTTACTCATTTCTCCTAAAGTCTATGACCTGACTGGTTGATGTATATGCATATAAAAGCATACATTTTTCCAAAAGAAACTTCATCATGATTGGATGGTGATGACATTGGAGTACTTCCATTTGTTGCGGATGTCTTCTTGTTAGTATGTCATCATTCTTCAATTCTGTTTCCAAGAATTCCTTTCTCCTACATTACTGAGTTCAATCACCTATAGAAGATTCATAATCGCTATTCTCACTCAATTTCTCACTTGATTCTTCACTCCTTTTCGTTTGCAACCAGGTTAGGTGGAGATGCATGTGGAAAATTGATATCACATTTCATGTTGTGTGATGGTGAAAAATCGTTGTAGAGGTGAAAGATGAGAATTTGGTGACCAAGTAGTAGAAAATTAAATTATGAAAGCTTACAATTATCTCTGTTATCAACAGAAGCAGTTTAGAGAAAATAACTATTATAAAGTCATCAACTAACATTCACGAAGCGGATCTCTCAAACATTTATTATTTGCTATGGGATAGTAAATAGCTCAACTCCATCATCAGAGCACCGTTTTTTTTTTATGTTTTTCATTTTCGCAACATCTTTTCGCAATGTGAGATCTGTTCAAAGTTTGATTCGACTAGATGTTTTGAATACTCATGCACTCCTCAGTCATGTTCTAATGTGCATTACATCACTCTTCAAAGTTCTCTCACTGAATGTCACTAAATATTTCTCTCGCACTTGACTATGGTACCTACTTCCACTGGACTTTTTCTCGAGCCTAAGAATTCTAAACCTCATATATAATTGGCCAGAAGACCTGACTTCTTTATGACTAAATCTCTCTGTTCATTCACTATTAAGGTTAGTATGATTAGTATTAAGGTTAATAATTAAGGTATAAAAATTAATACCTACTCAAAGAGTATATTCATGAGATGTCCGGATTTTGGTGACTCAATCGGTACCCTGACTCTCCTTGAAGAACAAAAGATGAGCGACTGGTTTCAACAGCGATAGGACCATCGACCGTCAGAAGGACTCTGCAAATACGGGTCAGACATCTATCTTTTATGCACAAGTTCAGGCGCACGTTCACACGAGATCGAGAGCTCAGTTTCAGTGTATGCTTACGTTAAGGGTAATTATTTTCTTCAAACTTGAGCTGTTTGCTATGAACCAATTTAATATCTCTCCATCGGGAATCCCTCGATCAGCTGCATTTAAGAATTTGAACCAGATGCCTTTGGGCTGAGTCCCTAATTTGACTAAATCAAAGACAGAAATGACTGTTTCTTATAGGTTATTAATAAAAGTATGAAAATTGTGGTACCATCATCATCTTTGTGATAGGTCACACAGAAATCTGTGTCCAACCGAAGACACAAAATATCTCAAGGAGGTTCATCTCAAATTATGCTGTTCGGAAATAAGCCAGGAAATATCAAGTAGATTCTAAAGTAACAAGCACAATTTCAACAACATAATGAAAAATTGACTGAAAGTACTGTAATTGAATAGGGAACTGAATGCGGAATACTGGAGGTACACTTGACTACCATGATAGCGTCAAATCTCAGTTCTGTGGAAGGTTAGAGTCCAGCGACAACTCCTTGGATCAGTGATGGCCTCAGGCCAGCCTATGAACTTGAAGACTAGATGGCAGGAGGTTAAAATGCAGAGACTGATGGATATCTTTATTAGAGCATCTCAGGAATCCAGCTGATGAATTAAATTACACCCGGATATCACCTAAGGAGAGCAAGTCATTGAATTCAGATGTAGAGGGTCCAAATCAGGATTCTACTGAGGTACGTCGCTCTGCGGTAATAAGGTTATTATTTAAATATTCTTTCTACAGAAAAATTGTCAAAATCTGTTCAAATCTTACGTTGTGAAGTTGCTACCTGCGTATGCAATTGAGTACTTATGTACATGGCGCAGCAGGAATTGTTTTCAATGGAAAGACCTTCTCTTGAATAATTTTAATAGTTAGCAACCATTTAGCCTATCTGTTTGTACCCTGCTGTCGTTGGCCTCCTGGTTTGGGCCAATGAGCCAATGTTATTCAACAACTGATTACAAATTCGATAGCGGTGTGACGGAACTGTTTTGATCTTGCAATCAGAATAGGAGTTTCTATAAAATCACGAAGCACTAGGTAGACTCAAGAAGCATCACTATGAACAGTCTGTCAGGACTGTGTCCTTGAGTCCCAGCTAACCTGCGGCTAAGAAAAGACGAAAACGGGGGAAATGAGATTGAAAGTAGCATCTAGTGATTCCTTAAGTCTGGACTAATATTTCTGAATGCTGAATTACAAACAAAGAATTGTCTGTACATAATCAGAACAGAGAGTGATTTATTATCTCTTCCTCTGACAGCTGAACATAGGCTGTGCTTCCTTGGCTATTCTTGTTCCTGTACATATCAGATCTCAAATGTAGCGGTTAGCGCTGTGCAGATGCACTCCAGTCACTTCTGAAGTAATCATTGTGAGGAAAGACGTTACGATATGGATGCGTGTGGACTTCGCTTTTGAGGATGTAGTCAATAACATCAATCAGCCATAGAAAAGCGGCAGAAGTTGCCTTCAAAAGATCGAAATTGAAAGTTTAGCATTTATTTTATCCAGGGTTTAACACAAATTCATTTATTTATTGATACTGCTCATTATTACAAGGGCTCTGCAAGCAGCAAAGCATTTCCTTCATCTGCCTATTTCCTCGAGGCACTGAAGGCGGAGTCGGTTGCGAATAGCAAGATGCGACCTCTATTTGGTAAACTCAAACGAAACTAGTGTCTTAGTTCATTCTCAGACACGAAATAGCTCGGCAATTGTAAAGCCACGTAAAGATAGGTTCAACAGGTGTATGGCAGCCAGGAATACTACTTGGGACAGACATTTTCTGGTGCAAACAGCTCCGCCCAAATTCAGTTCCACGCCCGCTCGAGACCTCAGTTTCAGTTCAAAGGCTCGTTCTGGGTATCTGGAGTATCTTCAAAACTTGCGCCGTGGGCTTTGAACCAACTCAATTTCTCTTCATCCGTCAAATTCTCGATCTGAGACATTAATTGAGTTGCATTTGAGGATTTGAGGATCCAGGTGCCTCTGGCTGAGTCCTCGGTGAAGACGAGACCTGTGGTTTTGAAGTCGCACTTAGTTACGTTCGAAGTAGCTTCATCGAGGAGCGAGCGGCGTCTGCAGCTAGGATACCAGTAGGCGGATGTGAATCCTCCACCAATGTAGCAGCGGTTTCCCGAAAGGCCTCCTCCTGGAGTTGTGCTGCATACGCCACCTTTATAGTAAATGCTGCTCCTGCAGACATTCATACCTGTAAATCTAATTGAACCTGCGTTTCCGTAGTAGCAAACACGACTGGAAGCGCCAGTTCTAATTGTCCCAAGCCCGGAACATGCGACTGTGTTCGAAAAGAACGCGACGTCCACGGCGGCAGCCATGCTCGACAACCCGAGGAGGACCAGTGCCACTATCAGGTACATTTTGTTGAAAGCACCGTTCTTCGCCATTTTTGTCAAAGTTTTCTGTAAAACATACATTCACAGATGCTCAGATTCTCAAACTTGAAGTCCGAACATGAGTATCAATTATGTATTATTTCTATTTAATGCAACATACTATAACCTTCGAAGAATGATAAAATTTGTTAGTTCTGAAGTCGAAAGAAAAAATTGACACTGGAAATAGATGAGAAAAAAAATTCATCGACAGCGGTTCAAAATCCAGGCTAAAAGATCTGGTGAGAGCTAGTCTCTCTTCGTAACGTGATTAATAAACGAAACTAGAATAGCGATGTGTTACGTGTAGATAGCTAGTCTAGTTTACACATAGAATACACTTTGGTAACATAAAATGAATATGATTGTAGAAACGATACCTCCGAAGGTGGACGTACAACAATGTAAGCTTGACGTGATGAAATTTATGCTCCTGCTAGCTCACCGACCTCAGATGAGATGCAGAATTCGGAAGAAGTGAATGCCTTTATGTAGGTGATGTGGAACGACTTAGGTCTTCGTCTTTTCGGACCAGGATGATGACTGGACTGAGGTGTATGCAAGTGGCTCGGAAAGAGTACTATGACCCACTTCATGCAGCTTAACGCCAAAATCGGTGGTATCACAGGATAAAACTACAGCTTGTGGCATCTCCCTGTTTATGCGGGGCACCCGAGGCTGAGTAAGTAGCAAACAGCAAGATGCAATCTCTATTATGGTAAAATCCTAGAAATCTAGAACTTCAATTCATTACCAGTCACGACATACTGAGCCAATTGTGACAGCTGAGTAAAAACGTCCGACTTTCCTGATCCGAACCGTTCAGTCATCTGGACGAAGGCTTTCCAGGCGCGGCGAGCGCTCACCCCTCACTAGGTAGAAGGGGGCAGTTACTATAACTTGCAGAGAATTTTTTAGTAATTATAAGTCCTGACTTGTCGGGAAACGCCATTAAGGTCTATGACTCTCAGGTTGTATTCTAACGGAGGAGCTTAATGAACACGATCACAATCATCAATACGGGTCAGGCATCTTTACTTTTATGCACAAGTTCAGGCGCACGTTCACTCCATATCGAGAGCTCAGTTTCAGTGTCTGCTAACGTTATGAGTAGATATATTCTCAGAACTTGAGCTGTTCGCTTTAAACAATTTTAATTTCTCTCCATCGGCAATCGCTCGATCCGTTGCATCTAATAATTTAATCAGATTCCTTTATAGTGAGTAGTCCGTGGCCACAAGACGTGTTGTCTTTGTTTTATATTGACTAAATCAAAGACATGAATGACTATTTTTTTATACATTATTGATAATTAATTGAAAATTGCAATACCATCATTATCTTTGTGACATGTCACAAATAATATTTTTTAAAAATCAATTTAATTTAATTATAAAATATAATATATGTATAATTAACAGTCTAATTTTATATTCGTATTATCTTTATTATGTAATAACGAATGTAAAATTTAAAAATATTATATTCAAATTCTAACACAAATTATTAATATTTGTATCAAGTGATTTTTAGAATTTAACCATATCCCAACCATATAATTAAAAAATAGATATGAATAATTCATATTCTTTTATATATATATATAGAAAAATAATCTTTTTTTACAAAAAAAATTCATTAATACTATAATTTATCATCTATTATAATGATAAATTGGAAATTTTATATTTAGAATATATATTAGAAAATTATAATTTATCATCTATTATAAAGATCAAATGAACCATAATTAATCAGTACTTCACATTCTATTAATTATTTTTCACATAATCTAGATTTTGAATAATTTTATCTATATAATTGATCACAATTGTAATAAAAAGCTAAACATGAATATCTCTATAAAAATAATTATAAAATATAAATTTTGTACATATAATTATAATATTTAAGAGATAATATAATTGCTAATCAACTTTACTTATATGCAAACTCAAAATCACAATGTATTAAAATAATCTCTCAAGGAGACCACTTGAGTAAAGTCAACAGCAGTATCAATATATAGAAGATCATTTCATAAGACACAGCCTGTAGGAAAATCAATACTTGATGTCAATATGTGTAAATCTAGTGTTCATTTTCTCCTTCACAAGTTCGTTAGAAGCATTATGACCGTCACATTTTCATTTCAATCACAAGCTTATTTAATCAGATCGTCTACTTTATTGCTTCCACTACATTCTAGGTTTTTCGTAGTGAATTTAGTTATTCACTTCTCTACTGTAGAGTTGTAACGTATACTTCCACCTCCCAATGTGAACACATATGCAATCGTAGAAATTTAGTAAATTTGTCACATTCTCAAGCTTATTTAATGAGATTGTGTACTTTGTTGCTTCCACTACATACTAAGTTTTCTTAGTGAATTCAGCTACTCACTTCTCCAATGTAGAGTTCTAACGTATACTTCCACCTCCAAACGTGAACACTCAATCGTAGAAATTTAATAAGCTTGTGCATAGTCAGTGTATGACTGATTTTGCATTTTATGATTTTGCATCAAACAGAAGATCAAAATCTAACATAATGTTGGGATATCAAAAAATTCATCCCACATTTTCTCAATATCTTTATTGTATTTGATATGCATCTTCTTATTATGTTTTTAGCAATAGCAATGTCACACTTAGTGCAAATCTTAAAAAACATGAAACTATCAACCGACTTTTTGTAAGCTATCTTGAACATCACATTTTTTTCCATGTCATATGTCAAACAAGGAGTCGATGAGAGTTTAAGATGAGGAGCTAAAGTAATGATCATAGTCTTGCAGGTATCCATGTTAAACCTTGCGAGTCCTTTTCTATCATACTTGACTTGAATTGACTTTACATCTAGGAGCAGAAATAGACCATCTAGAGGTACTCTTTGTTGATAGTTTTGCATGTTCTTGATGTGATTGCGTGTGTCAAGGTATAGAAGGCTAAAATATTAACGTGATTTTGTAGCCTTTGGATATAATGCGTATTTTTGAAGTAGATCTAAGCTGGATCTTATTTCCAGAAGATACGTTTATATTGAATATCAAAGTGTTGTGAAGGGTTTCAGGTTCTCAGATCACGTGTCAAAAACAGCTTTTTTAACATTTGCTACCTCCACTCTCTGCATCTCATCTGTCTGCGGCGATCGAGCTGCAGCATACATTCCTTTCCGCCCAGCTTCCACCGCTGCACGTGGACTTCCGGATCTGTTAATTCTGCACGTCATACCACGTCATATTAAACTCACGTCGTATTCTATGAGCCAGATCTGTGCGAGCTGTCTTCGAGGTAAGGCATCGGGTTTCGAGCTCCTCGAACTGTGGCGCTTATCATCAGAGATACTAGCTCTCTCCATTTCACTCGGCTTTAATATTCCACGAGTCCCTGCTTTCGAGTTTCTCAATCATTTAAAACCTTGGATCACAAGTTAAAGATTCATTCTTTGATAGTTACATATATTGATAAATTATGGTAATGTAATATTTGATCACCAGTTAGAAGGTTGCGAAACGCAGTAATATTCCTGATTCCAAACCTCATTGCTCTCGTGGGAACTGCGAGTGACATGTCTTCTATGGTGGATTTAGAATCTGGACTTCCGCGGTAGATCTTGCAAAAACATTCCACGCAAATGGACAGTTACTGTCTTCTAGAAAGATGTACCTCACAGAGCGTAGGTCTTCCTCAGTTTGTCCAGCACGGTTGGCGCCGTGGACATCATATGTTATTCGGACACTAAAGCTTGCACCGGATTCGTATGCTTGTTCAATGTCATTGATAAACGAATTTGCTGCATCGCAAACGAATTTAAATCACATTCGATGCTGTTTTGACACGTTAATATATTTAAGTCCAGTGCCAAACGATATGGTCAGAGTCTCTCTGGTAATAACTTTTTCAACTATTAACGAGACTAGATTCCCGATGGATTACATCGAGCATTGCTCTTATAGCTCAAGCTCAGAGAGTAGGCTTGCGTCAGTATGAAAGCATAAAAAATCATCTCCCGAGGTGTTCGTACAACATTTTTACCCTGCCGTACTGAATGCTCTACTCGATTGCCGCAGACATTTGACATGCAGAATCCAGAAGAAGCGAATGTGCTTAATAGCTAATTTGGAACGACAAGTTCGTTATCTTCTAGGACCGGGATAATGTCTGCTCTGAGGTAAAGACTAGTGTGGAGAATATTCAAATCAGTCCTGCGGGTACTTCGATGTACCCATCGAAGTACCCGCAGGACGTACGGAACCGATGGCCTGGAGGTACATCGACGTACCTCCAGGACGTACGGAGCCAATGGCCTGTGTTGTAATATCTGGTAGATCGCCTCATCCTCGTCATGGGTAAAGACGGCTTTTATGTACAGACCGGGTCTGTACTGGAGCGCTGACTTTTCTGGCAGAACGCTCTCAACTGGGGCAGCTAGTCCACCGGATGAGACATTCATTGACTTAAATAATTGTAGATTCTTGTAGATAACATTTATTGACTTAAATGGTTGTAGATTCTTTTAGATAACATTCATTGACTTAAATGGTTGTAGATTCTCTTAGATAACATTCATTGGCTTAAATTATTGTAGATTTTGTGCTGGGCCCTGCGGAGATATAACTCCGCAGGGCACATTAATTTCAGAGATATATCTCCAGGTTTCAGGTTAGACTTCGTTCGAATAACATTTCATTTTGGGTAATACACTAGCAGGCTTACTGAGTGTAAACAACTGTCCCTAGGAATATTCGCCAGCTCACTTTAGAACTACGTTTTGCAGCAAAGCTCTTTAGTTGTGCGAACTCTTAGGAACATCCTACAATTGATTTAAAACACGGCGCAGCCTCAGACATTTTTTAGTTAGTTGCGTAATCCATTCTGTCCAGATACTATTATGTCTCATAAGCCTCCAATAGAATTTATTCTTCGAGGAAAGCAGTGAACTATTCTAAACGAGAAGACACGATTAGATTGCGAACTAGCCTAGTTCAAATTTTACTTTTTATTCACGCTCTTCATATCTTGATATACAGTCTAATTATCCAAATGGAGAGGCAGCCTGTAGTCCAGCTCTAAGGCAGTTAGTTCTTCAGTAAATTTTAACTGTTGACTCATACAACTCTCCAAAAAACTAATGCATGTGTTACTTCTTAGTTTTTAGGAAAGAAAGTGATATATGTATCACTTCTCAGTTTCTTAGAGACGTGACACATATATTAGCTGTCATTAGTTTGGGGAAGAAGTGATATTGTATCCATTTCTTGTAATTTGTTGAAAGAAGTGAAACATGTCTCGTTGCTCTACTTTTTCCAGTAGAAAAGTGACTTATTTATTCACTGAAATGAGAGTGTATCATTCCTTTGATCTTGCTTCGAAATAGATCCAACTCACCTTCTAGTTGTTTATATGATGGATGCACGAATGTTTCTGGAAGTGAAGCATTTGAAGACTCTCAGATGATCGAAATGTTAGAACTGAAGGAAATGGGAAGACTGGGACAGGCAGGCGGAAAATTTAAGCTTGAAATGGCAAGCTTGAGATTTTCAAAGAGGAGGCAGGGAAGAGTACTCGAAAGGCAGGATAGGTCCGATTTGGACGAGCAGTTAGATGATCAGCGTCAATCGGGCGCATCCACCCATCACCCAGCTCGACGTCAATCATCACTCGGACTTAAGTTGAACTCCATTGTTTCGAACTCTGTTCCAAGGTCTCCAGTTATGATTGGTGGATTGATTAGATTATGTCACAATAAAAGAACGCTTCTATCATCTGAGACACTCACTATCACTCATGCACTGGAACGTTTCATGGGACAGAAGTAGTAGGCGACCAAGTATAGAATCTGTGAACTGTAAGTGACTTTGCCTTGAGAAAGTAGTTCATCTGAAATCATCATAGTCAGTTATATTTGCAAGTATATGCGGAATAAAAAATGACTTTTCCAATAGTAACTCAACTCTCAGTCCGGTAAACGTGTGCATTGCAAAGAGCATGCATAACGGTTTATTGACAATATGCAGGCCGGATCAGAAGGTAGTACATCTGATCCGTGCCTACTTTATTTCCACATACAGATTAAACAGCCTGAGCAGCTACAACAGCCTGAGCAGCTACACACAGTATTACGTATTAAGCTGCCAAAGCTGCACCTCGCGATATAAAGTAAGGGGAGGCAGACAAAAGCACACTTAGTGCTCGAAGACGAAACTGCAGGAGGTCTCGTTGTGGTACCCCACTTTTGGTATTTTTGAGGAATTTAAAACATTTTTGGAAAACTGGACCGCGGCAGTAGTGTAAATATCCATCGGTGCATCAAAATAGAATGAAATTGGATGATCTCGGAGAATCTCGAAAGATCTCGTAGAATCCAGGAGTTGGGCGCAACGTCTGGGACAAGCGCCGCCCTAAACGACGGGCTCTGAAAGAGTACCTGTGGTACCCCATTTTTGGTATTTTTGAGGAAATTAAAACATTTTTGGAAAACTGTACCGCGGCAGCAGTGTAAATAGCCTTCGGTGCATCAAAACAGAGTGAAATCGGAAGATCGCAGATATTCTCGAGGGAACTCGTAGAATCCAGGCGTGAGGTGCAACGTCGGGGACGGACACCACCCTCCATGCGGGCTCTGAAGGTATAACCCCTTCGGCGCAAGGCGCAAAATCCGCCTTCGGCGCTGCGCCTTCGGTGCTAGAGGAATCCTTCAGGATTTGGTCAATTCCCGAGCGCCTTGACTTGGTTAGGGTCTTGTTGGAAAGAGCTCAACGCGCTGATTCCAACGAGCCCAAGAACGCCACAAACGGATGAGGACTCCGGGAGTTACAAAGGTCGCAAGATACTCAGCTTTCCGCCTACGAGTAGGCGAGGAAAGTTTGTCCTATGCGCGGAGGAAGGCATTTCGCCTACGCGTAGGCGAAATAGGGTTTGACGTAGGTGCGATGTCCGCCGCGAATGTCGCCTACGCGCAGGCGAGGAAATCTCTGCACAGGCGGACGTGAGAAGTTCGCCGACGCACAGGCGCTTCGGCGTCGGCGGGAAATCCGCCTTCGGCCCTAGAAATGCGCCTTCGGGGTTAGAAATTGTACGACGCCTTCCGCGCCAGCGCAGCAGCGCGGACGGGCGAGGAACCACCGGAGTAGTAAAATCCGTACGGACCGTACGGACGGGACGGATGGATGCACTTTCGGTCGGACGGAGTTGAGGCGGCGAGAGCGCCGACAAAGAGACAAGAAACGGACAGTCTGGACGGAGTCTGTTGACCGCGGTCAACGCCTTCCGCGCCAGCGCAGCAGCGCGGACGGAATTCGCCTAAGCGCAGGCGAGCGCCTACGCACAGGCGAGTGAAGTTCCGCGCCGGCGGAGATTCCGCCGGGGATTCCGCCTACGCAGAAGGGAGTTCAATTTTTGTCCGATGCGCGGACGATCGCCTTCGGCGGAGGAGGATTGGACGAGGAGCGGTACGAACGAGTGTAGCGCGCAAGGCAAGAAATCTGCCTTCGGCGCTGCGCACCCATGTCCGCGGCGTAGTACGCTAGCGGAGTTCAAATTTGCCAATTCGAGCGTGTGAGTTAAATCAGCGTCGGCGGAGCGTGAAGCCGCGCGTGAGAGCGGAGACCGTTTTAGCGTAGAGCCGGCGCGGCCATCAAGTGATTCGACCCTCACGACCAAGAGCCGACCATGACCTTCGACCGGGAGACGGAGGGCGCCCCATTCTTGAATTCGCGATTCTATTTTCTAGTGCGAGCTGCGCGCATCCATCTGCTAGCTGCTAAGCATTCCAGACATCGCCGCGCGGAAGATTACTTGTTGATTGAGAGAGAATTGAGTGCGCGCGATTTGGAATTGAGTGAGATTAGAGTTTGCAGAGGGAGCAAGGAGCTCGAGCGGAGCAGAGAGAGAACTAGCGAGCAAGTGAATTTCAAGAACGCAATGTCAAAACTGAGCAGATTGCGGATGCTGCCGCTCCGGCTTCCACAGAACGGGTTGCGTGCCTACGAAGAACGGCTGATTGCAAGAAAGCTTGATTTCTTGCTGTGGGGATGGAATTACATCTGTGTGGATATGGTGCGCAAGTGGCTGGAGCCACAGCGACCACCTTCGCGCGGATTGCGTCCGCACGTCGATCGGTGGACCGTCCAAGATTGGGCGCAGGCATTAGGGAGGTGTGCCGGCATCGAAGAGCACCTTCTCTTTGATAGTGAGAGCGTCAAGGTGTCGAAGCAAGACGAGGCGCAATTTGTTGATTTGTTCAAGCGGGAGAGGTCTACCAAGAATGGGTACAAGACCCGCGACTACAAAGATCGCTTCCGCCGAACTTTAGCGGCGGTGCTGCTGCAATTACTGCAGCCACACCGCGCCTGCTACATCACCTTGTGGCACGTTTCTTTTGTGGAGCTCATCATCGAGGGAGCTCCAATTCACTGGGCGAGCATCCTGCACAGAGTGATGCGACAGCACGCATTCGAGGAGAAGGGGGGAACTCTCAATCACCTCTCCCCTTTCTTGATCAATTTCTATCGACAGAGAAATTGTTTGACCGCGGCGGAGCTCGTTTGGTTTCCGCCATTGTCCGTCGACCATCCCGGAAAGTATGTGCGGGATAACGAGGTCGACACCGATGCGGAGGATTCACCAGCTTCTACTCCACCAACGCGGAGGGACGAGGGAAGAAACACAACCGCAGCAAGAGTGCCGCGGAAGCGTCGATGGAGAGAGGAGTCTGAGGAGGAGCAGCATCGAGAACCCACTGCTCCCATACGACAGCGGCCACTGCACGAAGTGTGCAGCCGGCCGAAGCAGAAGGCGCGCAGGCTTGTGTTACCAGCCAGCAGCGCGGTGTGGTAACACACTTTTTGTTTTTTTTGCAGAATTTAAACAATTTTAGAAAACTAGTACCGAAGCAGTGTTTGTAGTTAGAAAAGGGTACGTTAAAAAGAGTGGATTGATGAGATCGTCACGAGGTCACGAAGAATCGCGTAGTCGGATGTACCAACGCCAATGTCTTCGGCGCCTTCGGCAAAAGCTCCTTTTCTGAGGTGTCTCTACTCACGCGCTTCCAGCGTTTAAGGAAGCCACGCTTCCGGCGCAGACACCTCAGGAGGAGGTTTTGCTAAAGACGTCAGAAGAAGGGCCCGGACCTCTGAAGGCGTCCGACCATGAGTGCGCCTTCGGCGATGCGCCGCTAGCGCGGAAAGGGAAAACCTTCATAACGATCGGAATACACGGTAAATCCAGTTGGTTGAAGTCGCATTAGAAAGAGCTCGGGACGCTCGTTCTAACGAGCCCAAGAGCGTCGGAGATGGATCAGGGACGGAGAAGTTATGAGCGTCGGAAAACTCGTAGCCGGACGTGTAGCCGTTCGCGCTAGGGTTCATAGCCGGAAAGGACTCCCGTACGCCCTCGGCGATGCGCCTTCGGCGGAATCGCGCGCTCATGGGAGGAAACCAACTCAGAGTCGGAAGCGCCTTTGGCGGCTGCTCATGGAAGGAAAGCGCCGGTCGGATGTACGCCTCCGACGTGGCGCTGATGGCCGGATGCGCTGGCATGATTTGCGCTGGCGGATATGCGCCGTCAGCAATGGACGAGGCATAAAGGACAAAATAAGCGGTACGAATACGCGCCGGCGTAATTCGCTCCGACAGGATGTGCGCCTCCAGCAAGGCGCCGACGGATAAGGAACACGCCAGCGGCGACACGCCTTCGGTGATGGACGGGTTAGGGAAAGACAACATAGCCGACGCATACCCTGCGGCGGACTCGAGTCCGGAAGACGGCGGCGGCGGGAGAATTCAACATTCACGCATGCGAATGCGCGCAGTGCGGAGACGTGAATTCGAGCATGCAAAGGGAGCTTCTGAGGAGAGAGTGCGGAGACGAGTGGCGCGAGGATCTTGACAGACCTTGGAGAGAATTGCGAGTAGCGAACTTGAGCGTGAGCGAAGAGAGAGTGAGCAGTCAGTGCTTGAGCGGCCGACGCGCAGTGGCGATTGTGAGAGAGCGAGCGAAAGGGAGAACGTTTGTGTGTGTGCCGGGCGCGAGAAGAGTTGGCGACGCGGGTGACTCACTGTCTAAAAGGATACGCCCATTGGGAGGTGGCAGCTCAAGAGAGGATCACACTCAGGGAGTTCGAGCTTCGGGCGGCGGCATTGACGGAGGGTGACAGTCGGAGTCGGCGGCGAGTAGCGAGGAAATTAGAAACCTTCTTGTCGGGTGCGCGCGACACTATGGCGCACTTAGAGTCGGAAGTCACTGCAGCCCTCCGACGCCTGGGGTTGCGCAG
The DNA here is from genome assembly GCA_037833965.1 of Marchantia polymorpha subsp. ruderalis. Taxonomy (NCBI): domain Eukaryota; kingdom Viridiplantae; phylum Streptophyta; class Marchantiopsida; order Marchantiales; family Marchantiaceae; genus Marchantia; species Marchantia polymorpha. The sequence continues at coordinate 7,206,693 of AP031357.1, forward strand.
CCGGTCGGAAGATTGGCAAGGAAGAGACAACGAGCGGAGCAGTCCGGCGCGCAGGAGGCGCAGCACCGGATCCGCCGAGTGCAGTAGTATAGTTTGGTTTCGCGCAGATGTTGCGAGTAGTAGATAGGATAGCGTAGTGCTAGTTAGGACCTTTGAGGGTATAAAGTAGATCAAGGCGTTTTGCCTTGGGACTCTTCCAGTTTCGGAAGTGCAGATCAGGAACTCACTTTCTTGGCGTGTTTGTGCATTTTGGTCCTGGCACCACGTAGAGAAGCTGCAGCATAGCGAAGTTACCGTATGTTGTAGTTGAAGGCCTTCGGCTGAATGTTCAGAGCTAGCACCCGGTTAGAGACTTGAGTAGTGCGGATCTGCACCTGCGGGTGATTTCTGATGCTCAGAGCCGGCTGCGAGTTAGAGACTTGAACAGTTCCCCCTTACTCCTTCAAGTGACCTATCCTGATTGTACTCCTACGGGAAGTTTCCCCTGAATGCCAATGTGAAGTTTTATTACTTCGTGTAAGCCTTGGTTTGCAATTCAGGTTGTGTGTGTGTTACTGGATCGTGTCTCAGTTAAGTTCTCAGTCAGGCCTGCACTCCTTGCGTTTGGTGTGAGAGTCGAGGGTGACGTCCACGGCGTATGAAGAGGCTTCGTTCCGAAGTGGGAAGTCTAGTCTGGGTACCCTACGCTAGTTCCTGGCGGAAGGGCAGTAAAAGCCGGAGTGGGAGTCACTACCTGCAGAACCTCTGAGTGAACTTTTGAGACACTTACTTCCTGAAATCCGAAGCGGAGGTCCTGACCGACCTCCGAGTTGTGCTTTTGCCAGTTTCAGGTGTGTGTGTGTGTGTGTTGAGTGACCACGCTGTACCGTGCATCCTCCGAGCATCCTCCGAGTCGAGATCCTCCTCCGAGTCGAGCCTCCGAGTCGAGCACTGCAGTATTTATGGGAGTGACAGTCGCCTAGAATTCAAACTCTACAAAAGTCTGTTAAACGTGACACTTTTACTCTGTGTGTTGCCTCTGTCCCTGTGGGTTCGATCTTTTTACCACCATACTGCAGTTTTAGCCTTTGGTGGGTTATTACATAAGGAGCCGACAACTTCTTTTTGGCGCCGCTGCCGGGGACAGTGCGTCAACACCAGAATACTTGAGCAGCAATGCTCGGTGAATGTCGACGAGCGATAGTGTGGGAAACCTGAGTGCGAGAGCCACACGAAAACTCCGTCGAGATTCAGAAAAAGCCGTAGAAGCAAAACGGCGAACTAAAAAGAAGACTCCCGGTGAGGACTCTGCAGAAAGATCGCCATCACCGACTGCTGGAAGACAAAGGCGTTCTAGTTCACCTACCGCGAGCATTGAGCTAACAGTTTTATTGGAAATCCCTTCGACAGAATCTCTTCCTGAGTTTGGCCAACCTAGGATCAGTCCGTTGACAGGATCACCAATGGCAGACCATCAAGCCAATCTCCGCCAGGTGTTTTTCCAACCTATCACCAAACATTCGTATCCAAGATACACGGGAACGGGCGACGACGATGATGCAGATTCATACATAAAGCTCTTCGAGTCTGTCTCCATCGCCAATCGTGAGACCAGTGATGAAGACAGACTGCGAATCTTTCCTAGCTTGCTACGCAGGAGAGCTCGTAGCTGGTACAACCATGAGAGCACCGACCCCACTAGCATCCGGACCTGGGCTCAGCTCAAGGAAAAGTTTCTGAGGCGGTTTCGCGAACTCGGATATGACAGTCGAGTATTGACCCGGCTTCGAAATCTTCGACGCGAGCGGAAGGAGAATCTTCGAGACTATACTGAGAGATTCCAAGATCTCCTAGATCGAATTCCGAAGACAGGCCCAGGAGAACCATTTTCGGTACAACAAGCAGTGGATTGGTATGTGACAGGGCTCTCAAGAGAAATGGAGACCTTTTGTAGGAGAGGCAAGACTGACACAATCCAAGATGTGATAGCTTCGGCAGAGACCTTTGAAACGTCAACCCTTGACACTCGAAGACGCGACCGACGGTCGACGAAGAAGAAATCGCAAGGCGGACGTCGGAAGAGAAGGAACTCGCCTTCCTCGTCAGAAGAATCAAGCTCCTCCGAATCAAGTTCTTCCTCGGAAGAGGAAGAGGACTCGTCATCTTCAGAAGAAGAAAGACGGAAGAAGAAACGCAGTACGATCAAGAAGAAGGATCGAGGTAGGGGAATCCCAGTGAAGAGCCAAGGGGACATCGCAGCCAAGGTAGACAACCTGGTGAAGAATTTTGCGGACCTGAAAGTTCATGTAGTGGGAGGCCAAGACCGACGTAAATCACCTGCGAGACAGCGAGCGAATCTCTGGTGTACTACGTGCGGACAGGTGGGACATGCCAACACGGAGTGCATGTCCGCTCGCCCAACTTACCCAGTGAATGCGGTCGAATGGGCACCACAGTGGGAGAATTCCATGTATTATGCTGAGCCGGTTGAGGACACCGCCTACGCGGTGCAGACAGCTCCAGCTACACCTCCGAACCCACCTGTGCATATACCGCGCTTTGTTCCGAGAGAAATGGCGGGTACGCTCCCACCGAGACGCATGGCACCTCCAAGCAATTACAACCGACCTCCACCACAATTCAATGGTTGCTACAACTGCGGGGACATGGGACATTACGCGCCAAGCTGTCCCCACCCGAGGAAGCAAATGGGGTATGCACCGTTGTGCAGCAATTGCAAGAAATCTGGACATACGGCAGCCGAATGTGATCAACCACCAGTCCCCAGGCAAAGCGTGCCTTTCGTGTCGACACCTGGCAAGGAAGAGGTGCAGGTCAACTAGGTAGAACTGAGCCCGGACCCAGCTGAAGAAGACGAAGTATGGCCGGAAGAAGAAGTAATGTGCGGACGGGTAGAGACCCGAAGTTCGAAGAGGAGGGGAGAGGACCACGAGGACACTCGCCGCCTCGAGCGCAGGGAAGAGAGGAGGAAGTCTAAAGAAGTTAGAGAAGGCCGAAGGAGAAGGCCGGGTACACCTCCGGCGATGCGGAACATCCAGCCGGAGCAGAACTCAGAGAAGGCGGACAGGTCTTCAGAAGAGTTCCGGACCCGAGACTACCTTCCGGACATCAAAGATGAGGTGAGTCACCTCATCAAGGAAGCACTGGGCGCCGGAACGACATCCGACGATCGGAAGGCGGCTAGGCCCCCTACACCACTTCCGACCGCGAGTACAGGGAAACTTCCGGCTGTGACTTCCAACACTTCCTACGACATAGTGGAGGACATAGGGAGTCAGAGGGCAAATATTTCCTTCCACCAGTTGTTGGAGGACAATAAGACGTACAGAAGGATGCTGATGCTTTCGTTGCGCCGACCACGCAAACCCCGAAAAGGGAAACTTCCGGCTGTGTACAGAGTGGAAGGAGGAGACCTAGGACCTCTAGAGATCGAAGTAGAGATCGGAGGCTGCGTCATACAGAAGGTACCAGTGGACTCCGGCTCGGGCGTGAACATCATGACCGAGGAGACAGCGAACTCCTTGGGGTTCCAGACCTTTGAGCCTACATCCCGAGTGTTGCGACTGGCCGATCAAACGCGCAGAATGCCGCTAGGAATGTTGAGCAATGTGAGAACCAACATTGGAGGAGTGGACTTTCAACTGTCCTACATAATATTGCAACCTCTAATGAAGAAAGGTTATGATGTGCTGCTTGGCAGACCGTGGCTATACGATGCCAAAGCAAGGTGTGACTGGAGGAGGAAGAGATTACAGTTCCGGAACCCTGCGGACCCTCCGACTGTCATTACCGTACCATGGACCAAGGTACCACACGAGGGCGAAACACCTTCCACCACCTCCGGTTACACGACTGGAGGGGAGACCAGCTCGTCATGCACTTCAGAGACAGAAATGTCGGATGAGTTTGTGGGTTACGTCACTTGCTGCTCCATTGAGGAGGAAGGAGACGATGTGCATCCGGATGACGAATAGCAACTAGCAGCCGGACTGGGCAGAAGCGAGATCAGTCACACAGAGGGGATTGTCGACCCAAGTGACTGCTGCGAACTGCAGCTTAGTCCAGATAAAGGCTTGAAGGTGTCAAGCCAGGTACAAGGAGAAGAGTTGAACAGGGTACAGGCGTTTCTTCGCCAGTATGAGGATGTCTTCGCATGGAAGATTGAAGACATGAAAGGCATACCTGCAAGGTATGGGGAGCACAGGATCGACTTGTTGGACGAGGCAGTTCCGGTTCGCCAACGCCAATACAGGCTCAACCCAAAATATTCATTATTGATGAAGGACGAAATCGATAAGTACCTGAGCGCAGGGATCATCTACCCGGTACTCAGTAGCGAGTGGGTGTCGCCTATCGTAATCGTGCCCAAGAAACTGACGGGTAAGATCCGGGTGTGCCAGGACTTCCGAAAGCTGAACGCAGCAACGAGGAAGTACCATCACCCTCTTCCTTTCACGGACTCTATTTTGGACCATGTCGCAGGGCATGAATGCTACAGTTTCCTAGACGGATTCTCCGGCTACAACCAGGTGTCCATCAGAGAACAGGACAAGGACAAAACAACCTTCACGACCGACTGGGGAACCTATGCTTATCACAAGATGCCTTTCGGGCTGTGCAACGCGCCAGCAACGTTCCAGCGGATGATGACAAACATCTTCCAAGAGCACCTGAGGAAGTTCCTGGAAATTTTCATCGATGACTTTTGTGTCTTCGGTAAGAGGTCGGAGCACCTTAACCATCTTCGGCAGACGTTTGACAGATGTAGGGAGAGCAGCTTGTCCTTGCACCCTGAGAAGTGTTTTTTCTTCATGACCAGCGGAATCCTGCTGGGGCACCGAGTTTCGTCCGATGGCATTGCAGTGGACGTAGAGAAGGTGAAGATTATTCTCGAACTTCAGCCGCCAACGAATCTGCGTGAGTTGAGGGCCTTCCTTGGCCATGTAGGTTATTACAGAAGGTTCATAAATATGTACGCCATCTTGGCAGCCGATCTGACGAAGCTGCTTAAGAAGGAGGAACCCTATGTGTGGGGCAAGGAGCAACAGCTGGCCTTTGAAACACTCAAAGCCAAACTGACGACTGCTCCGGTTCTGAGAAGTCCGGATTGGAACAGACCTTTCCATGTCTATGTAGACACGTCGGCATTTGCAATCGGAGTGGTTCTCAGTCAGAAGGACGACAACAAGAAAGACTACCCGATTTACTTCGCGAGCCGTCAGTTGTCAGCAGAGAAGAAGTACACGACAACTGAGAGGGAGGCGTTGGGAATGGTGTACTCCTGTAAGAAGTTCAGACATTATTTAATCTGCTACGAGTTCGTGTTTCATGTGGATCATTACGCCTTACAGCACCTGGTGAAGAAGGCGGATCTGTCCGGACGAATTGCTAGGTGGGTACTTGTGGTAACACACTTTTTGTTTTTTTTGCAGAATTTAAACAATTTTAGAAAACTAGTACCAAAGCAGTGTTTGTAGCTAGAGAAGGGTACGCTAAATAGAGTGGATTGATGAGATCGTCACGAGGGCACAAAGAATCACGTAGTCGGATGTACCAACGCCAACGTCTTCGGCGCCTTCGGCAAAAGCTCCTTTTTGAGGTGTCTCTACTCACGCGCCTCTAGCGTATAAGGAAGCTACGCTTCCGGCGCAGACACCTCAGGAGGAGGTTTTGCTAAAGACGTCAGGAGAAGGGCCCGGACCTCTAAAGGCATCCGACCATGAGTGCGCCTTCGGCGAAGCGCCGCTAGCGCGGAAAGGGAAAACCTTCATAACAATCGGGATACACAGTAGATCCAGTTGGTTGAAGTTGCATTAGAAAGAGCTCGGAACGCTCGTTCTAACGAGTCCAAGAGCGCCGGAGATGGATCAGGAATGGAGAAGTTATGAGCGTCGGAAAACTCGTAGCCGGACATGCGCCGTTCGCGCTAGGGTTCACAGCCGGAAAGGATTCCCGTACGCCCTCGGCGATGCGCCTTCGGCGGAATCACGCGCTCACAGGAGGAAACCAACTCAGAGTCGGAAGCGCCCTTGGCGGCTGTTCATGGAAGGAAAGCGCCGGTCGGATGTACGCCTCCGACGTGGCGCTGACGGCCGGATGCGCTGGCATGAGTTGCGCTGACGGATATGCGCTGGCAGCAACGGACGAGGCATAAAGGACAAAATAGGCGGTACGACTGCGCGCCGGCGTAATTCGCTCCGGCTGGATGTGCGCCTCCAGCAAGGCGCCGACGGATAATGAACGCACCAGCGGCGACACACCTCCGGAGAAGGGCGGGTTAGGAAAAGACAACAGGGCCGACGTATACCCTGCAGCGGACTCGAGTCCGGAAGGTGGCGGCGGCGGGAGAATTCAACGTTTAAGCATGCGAATGCGCGCAATGCGGAGACGTGAATTCGCGCATGCAAAGGGCGAACCGTTAAGCCGTATAGCCGGCTGCGTACGTTGCAACCAGTAAGAACGTTGGACGTTCTTGAAATCGGAGAAGAAAAGACTGCGCTCCAGTCTCATTCTCTCATTCTTGACTTTGCGATTTCCAGTTCCAAGATTACGCGCAAGGGCGGAGCGACCTGCAGTGAGAGTAGAGAGTGCGGAGACGAGTTGCGCAAGGATCTTGGCGGACCTTGAAAGAATTGTGAGTAGCGATCTTGAACGAGCGCAGAGAGAGTGAGCAGTCAGTGCTTGAGTGGCCGACGCACAGTGGCGATTGTGAGAGAGCGAGCGAAAGGGAGAACGTTTGTGTGTGTGCAGGCAACGCAATGTCGAAGGTTCCCCAGCTGCGAGTGTCTCCACTCAGGGTGCCGCAGATCGGTCTACGCGCATTTCAAGATGTGCTGTTGAGGTTGAAGCTCGATTTTCTCCTATGGGGGTGGAATTGGACATGTCCGGAGATGGTGCGCGAGTATCTGCAGGAGAGACACAAGCCTTCTCGCGGATTTCGCCCACACCCAGAGAGATGGGACATTTGCAATTGGGCGCAGGTGTTGGGCAGGTGTGCCGGCGAGGAAGGGGATCTCCTCTTCGAGGCCGATAGCGTGAAGGTGTCCCAGGAGGAAGAAGTCTCTTACAATGAGCTCTTCAAAGTGGCCAGACATCCCAAGAACGGTTTCCGGACACGGGATTACAAGGATCGATTGCGGAGAAATGTCGCGACGGCATTGCTGCAGATATTGCAGCCGACCAAGACCGCTTACATGCATGGTTGGCAGGTAGAGTTCGTGGAGCTAGTGCTGTCAGGAGCTCCGGTGCATTGGGCACGGCTCCTGTGGAAGGTGACGCGCCAACATGCGCAAGAAGAGAAGGGAGGAACCCTCAATCATCTATCGCCTTACTTAATCGTGTTTTACCGGGCGATGGGATGTTTGACAAATGCTGAGAAAACTCGATTTCCGCAGCTGACCCGGACTTATCCAGGAAGATATTCGAGGGAGGCCGAAGTAGACACAGATCCGGACGAGGAACCTGCCAGTACGCCTCCGGCTCCGGCCCCAGCAAGAGCAGCAGAAGAACGTCGAAGCGAGCTCATTCCGCGAAAGCGAAAGTGGGATGAGAGACCTGAGGACAGGCAGCCGGAAGTGCCAGCTGCGCCGACTCGTGGTCGGCCCACCCCCGAGCCTCACAGTCAACCAAAACAGAGGGCACGCAAAATGCCAACTGTTACTGAGGAGACCAGGCGAACTCCGACCCGGCGGAATCTCACACAGGAAGAGATAATCGCTCAGATTCTAGGGAAGACGGCAGATACCTCTGCACAGAAGGCACCACGGCCTTCGGGAGGAGATGGACGGACTGACAGCCGGCCAACTGCGAGTCGGATGACTGAAGGTCGACAAGCGGAAGGAAGGCCAACTGAACGGCGCGTTGAACCGGACAGCAGGCCGGAAGCAGAAGAGAGTTTGGCTGACGAGCCAACAATCCTCAAAGGGTCGTCTTCGGCGGAAGGCACTTCTGGAAGAACGCCCCCAACAAGCAGGCCAAGTGGAGTCAAGACGCGCAGGGTGTATCCGACTCCCAGTCGGACAACTGCTGGTCGGCCGACTGCGAGTCGGACAACAGAGAGTCAGCCGGATTCGCCGACTGCGAGACGGATGGGGCCAACGACCAGTGTGCGGACGCCTTCGGCGGACGCACCTTCAGCAAGGACACCTTCCGCGCAGATTGCGCCGGAAGGACAGGCAGCAGAAGCGGGCGGTGCAAGAATGACAAAAGTCACTGCGGCGTCGACCCCTTCACAAACCGAAGATCGAGCCGGAACAGGGGCTCAAGCAGTGGGATCTCCCACTGCCCTGGATATTTTAGCAGGCAGTGGAGCAGCAGAAGCTGCTGCGCGCCACAGTTCCAGGGAGTCGCCAAGGGATTCGGTGGCGACTGAAATCCTCGAGACTGAGGATGATACGAGCTCGGAAGAGCAGGAAGCGGATTCGGTGCAGAAAACGCCAACAGGGGTGCTGTGCGAACAGATAGTTCCACTCCTGCGATATCTGGATCGCAAGACATCCAAATACGGAAGTGCCTTAAAACCGCAGTCTTATGTGGAGACTATCAGGCGAAGGACGAGGATCAAGGTGGCAAAGTGGGCCTCTAGTTGCCAAGTATATGTGGAAAGGAACACCGCCCTCCAACAACACCTGGCGGTCACCCAGAAGCTATACCAAGCCTTGCAGCAGCAGAAGGAGGATGCGGCGACGAAAAGTCAGGCGGATGCCGAACTAATACGGGCAAAGATCGAGTTGGAACTGCAGGAGGAGCGGAGACAGAACAAAGTCCTAGCAGCCGAGCTTGCGCGCCAGACGCGCGCCTTAGAAGAAAGTCAAAGAGCCCGCAAGGAGGATGAGGAGTTGTTGTGCAACTTGCAATCCGAGTGCTCGGATTTGAGGGCACAACGTGCGGGATTAGAAATGCAGCTGGCCGAGGTGGAGAGCAGCTGCAGGGCGCGAGGAGAGTTGGCGGCACAGGTGACTCGTTGTCTAAAAGGATACACCCATTGGGAGGTGGCAGCCCAAGAGAGGATCACACTCAGGGAGTTCGAGCTTCGGGCGGCGGCATTGACGGAAGGTGACAGTCGGAGTCGGCGGCGAGTGGCGAGAAAATTAGAAACCTTCTTGTCGGGTGCGCGCGACACTATGGCGCACTTGCAGTCGGAAGTCACCACAGCGCTCCGACGCCTGGGGTTACGCAGCCGGTCGGAAGACTGGCAAAGTAGAGATAGTACGCGGAGCAGTCCGGCGCGCAGGAGGCGCAGCACCGGATCTGCTGAGTGCAGTAGAGTAGTTTGGTTTCGCGCAGATACTGCGAGTGGTAGATAGGATAGCGTAGTGCTAGTTAGGATCTTTTGAGGGTATAAAGTAGATCAAGGCGTTTTGCCTTGCGACTCTTCCAGTTTCGGAAGTGCAGATCAGGAACTCACTTTCTTGGCGTGTTTGTGCATTTTGGTCCTGGCACCACGTAGAGAAGCTGCAGCATAGCAAAGTTACCGTATGTTGTAGTTGAAGGCCTTCGGCTGAATGTTCAGAGCTAGTACCCGGTTAGAGACTTGAGTAGTGCGGATCTGCACCTGCGGGTGATTTCTGATGCTCAGAGCCGGCTGCGAGTTAGATACTTGAACAGTTCCCCCTTACTCCTTCGAGTGACATATCCTGATTGTACTCCTACGGGAAGTTTCCCCTGAATGCCAATGTGAAGTTTCATTACTTCGTGTAAACCTTGGTTTGTAATTCAGGTTGTGTGTGTGTTACTGGATCGTGTTTTCAGTAAGTTCTCAGTCGGGTCTGCACTCCCTGCGTTTTGTGTGATAGTCGAGGGTGACGTCCACGGCGTACGTAGAGGCTTCGTTCCGAAGTGGGAAGTCCAGTCCGGGTACCCCCGCTAGTTCCTGGCGGAAGGGCAGTAAAAGCCGGAGTGGGAGGCACTACCTGCAGAACCTCTGAGTGAACTTGTGAGACACTTTCCTCCTGAAATCCGAAGCGGAGGTCCTGACCGACCTCCGAGTTGTGCTTTTTGCCAGTTTCAGGTGTGTGTGTGTGTGTGTGTGTTGAGTGACCACGCTGTACCGTGCATCCTCCGAGCATCCTCCGAGTTGAGATCCTCCTCCGAGTCGAGCCTCCGAGTCGAGCACTGCAGTATTTCTGGGAGTGACAGTCGCCTAGAATTCAAACTCTACAAAAGTCTGTTAAATGTGACACTTTTACTCTGTGTGTTGCCTCTGTCCCTGTGGGTTCGATCTTTTTACCACCATACTGCAGTTTTAGCCTTTGGTGGGTTATTACATAAGGAGCCGACAACTTCTTTTTGGCGCCGCTGCCGGGGACAGTGCGTCAACACCAGAAACCTTGAGCAGCAATGCTCGGTGAATGTCGACGAGCGATAGTGTGGGAAACCTGAGTGCGAGAGCCACACGGAAACTCCGTCGAGATTCAGAAAAAGCCGTGGAAACAAAACGGCGAACTAAAAAGAAGACTCCCGGTGAGGACTCTGCAGAAAGATCGCCATCACCGACTACTGGAAGACAAAGGCGTTCCAGTTCACCTACCGAGAGCATTGAGCTAACAGTTCTATTGGACATCCCTCCGACAGGAACTCTTTCTGAGTTTGGCCAACCTAGGATCAGTCCGTCGACAGGATCACCGATGGCAGAACATCAAGCCAATCTCCGCCAGGCGTTTTCCCAACCTACCACCAAACATTCGTATCCAAGATACACGGGAACGGGCGACGACGATGATGCAGATTCATACATAAAGCTCTTCGAGTCTGTCTCCATCGCCAATCGTGAGACCAGTGATGAAGACAGATTACGAATCTTTCCTAGCCTGCTACGCAGACGAGCGCGTAGCTGGTACAACCATGAGAGCACCGACCCCACTGGCATCCGGACCTGGGCTCAGCTCAAGGAAAAGTTTCTGAGGCGGTTCCGCGAACTCGGATATGACAGTCGAGTTCTGACCCGGCTTCGAAATCTTCGACGCGAGCGGAAGGAGAATCTTCGAGACTACACTGAGAGATTCCAAGACCTCCTAGATCGAATTCCGAAGACAGGCCCGGGAGAACCGTATTCGGTACAACAGGCAGTGGATTGGTATGTGACAGGGCTCTCAAGAGAAATGGAGACCTTCTGTAGGAGAGGCAAGACTGACACAATCCAAGATGTGATAGCTTCCGCGGAGACCTTTGAGACGTCAACCCTTGACACTCAAAGACGCGACCGACGGTCGACGAAGAAGAAGTCGCAAGGCGGACGTCGGAAGAGAAGGAACTCGCCTTCCTCGACAGAAGAATCAAGCTCCTCCGAATCAAGTTCTTCCTCGGAAGAGGAAGAGGACTCGTCATCTTCAGAAGAAGAAAGACGGAAGAAGAAACGCAGTGCGATCAAGAAGAAGGATCGAGGTAAGGGAATCCCAGTGAAGACTCAAGGGGACATCGCAGCCAAGGTAGACAACCTGGTGAAGAATTTTGCGGACCTGAAAGTTCATGTAGTGGGAGGCCAAGACCGACGTAAATCACCTGCGAGACAACGAGCGAATCTCTGGTGTACTACGTGCGGACAGGTGGGACATGCCAACACGGAGTGCATGTCCGCTAGGCCATCTTACCCAGTGAATGCGGTCGAATGGGCACCACAGTGGGAGAACCCCATGTATTATGCTGAGCCGCCTATGTATTATGCTGAGCAGGTTGAGGACACCGCCTACTCGGTACAGACAGCTCCAGCTACAACTCCGAACCCACCGGTGCATATACCGCGCTTTGTTCCGAGGGAAATGGCGGGTACACTCCCACCAAGACGCATGGCACCTCCAGGCAATCACAACCGACCTCGACCACAATTCGATGGTTGCTACAACTGCGGAGACATGGGGCATTACGCGCCAAGCTGTCCCCACCCGAGGAAGCCAATGGGGTATGCACCGTTGTGCAGCAATTGCAAGAAGTCTGGACATACAGTAGCCGAATGTGACCAGCCACAACTCCCTAGGCCAGCCGTGCGTTTCGTATCGACACCTGGCAAGGAAGAGGTGCAGGTCAACCAGGTAGAACTGAGTCTGGACCCAGCTGAAGAAAACGAAGTATGGCCAGAGGAAGAAGTAATGTGCGGCCGGGTAGAAACCCGAAGTTCGAAGAGGAGAGGAGAAGGCCATGAGGACACTCGCCGCCTCGAGCGTAGGGAAGAGAGGAGGAAGTCTAAAGAAGTTAGAGAAGGCCAAAGGAGAACGCCAAGTACACCTCCGGCTATGAGAAACACCCAGCCGGAGCAGAACTCAGAAAAGGCGAACAGGTATTCGGAAGAGTTCCGGACTCGAGATTACCTTCCGGACATCAAAGATGAGGTGAGTCACCTCATCAAGGAAGCACTGGGCGCCGGAATGACATCCGACGTCCGGAAGGCGGTTAGGCCCCCTACACCACTTCCGACCGCGAGTACAGGAAAACTTCCGGCTGTGACTTCCAACACTCCCTACGACATAGTGGAAGACATAGGGAGCCAGAGGGCAAATATTTCCTTCCACCAGTTGTTGGAAGACAATAAGACGTACAGAAGGATGCTGATGCTTTCGTTGCGCCGACCACGCAAACCCCGAAAAGAGAAACTTCCGGCTGTGTACAGAGTGGAAGGAGGAGACCTGGGACCTCCAGAGATCGAAGTAGAGATCGGAGGCTGCGTCATACAGAAGGTACCAGTGGACTCCGGCTCGGGCGTGAATATCATGACCGAGGAGACAGCGAACTCCTTGGGGTTCCAGACCTTCGAGCCTACATCCCGAGTATTGCGACTGGCCGATCAAACACGCAGAATGCCACTAGGAATGTTGAGCAATGTGAGAACCAACATTGGAGGAGTGGACTTTCAACTGTCCTACATAATACTGCAACCTCTGATGAAGAAAGGTTATGATGTGCTGCTTGGCAGACCGTGGCTATACGATGCCAAAGCAAGGTGTGACTGGAGTAGGAAGAGATTACAGTTCCGTAGCCCTGCGGACCCTCCGACTGTCATTACCGTACCGTGGACCAAGGTACCCCATGAGGGCGAAACACCTTCCACCACCTCCGGTTACACAACTGGAAGGGAGACCAGCTCATCATGCACTTCAGAGACCGAAACGTCGGAGGACTTTGTGGGCTACGTCACTTGCTGCTCCATTGAGGAGGAAGGAGACGAGGTGTATCCGGATGAGGAATAGCAACTAGCAGCCGGACTGGGCAGAAGCGAGATCAGTCACACAGAGGGGATTGTTGACCCGAGTGATTGCTGCGAACTGCAGCTCAGTCCAGGTAAAGGCTTGAAGGTGTCAAGCCAGGTACAAGGAGAAGAGTTGAACAGGGTACAGGCGTTTCTTCGCCAGTATGAGGATGTCTTCGCATGGAAGATTGAAGACATGAAAGGCATACCTGCAAGGTATGGAGAGCACAGGATCGACTTGTTGGACGAGGCAGTTCCGGTTCGCCAACGCCAATACAGGCTCAACCCAAAATATTCATTATTGGTGAAGGACGAAATCGATAAGTACCTGAGCGCAGGAATCATCTACCCGGTACTCAGTAGCGAGTGGGTGTCGCCTATCGTGATCGTGCCCAAGAAACTGACGGGTAAGATCCGGGTGTGCCAGGACTTCCGAAAGCTGAACGCAGCAACGAGGAAGGACCATCACCCTCTTCCTTTCACGGACTCTATTTTAGACCATGTAGCAGGGCATGAATGCTACAGTTTCCTAGACGGATTCTCCGGCTACAACCAGGTGTCCATCAGGGAACAGGACAAGGACAAAACAACCTTCACGACCGACTGGGGAACCTATGCTTATCACAAGATGCCGTTCGGTCTGTGCAACGCGCCAGCGACGTTCCAGCGGATGATGACAAACATTTTCCAAGAGCACCTGAGGAAGTTCCTAGAAATTTTCATCGACGACTTTTGTGTCTTCGGTAAGAGGTCGGAGCACCTTAACCATCTTCGGCAAACGTTCGACAGATGTAGGGAGAGCAGCTTGTCCTTACACCCTGAGAAATGTTTCTTCTTCATGACCAGCGGAATCCTGCTAGGGCACCGAGTTTCGTCCGATGGCATTGCAGTGGATGTAGAGAAGGTGAAGATTATTCTCGAACTGCAGCCGCCAACGAATCTGCGTGAGTTGAGGGCCTTCCTTGGCCATGTAGGTTATTACAGAAGGTTCATAAATATGTACGCCATCTTGGCAGCCAACCTGACGAAGCTGCTTAAGAAGGAGGAACCCTATGTGTGGGGCAAAGAGCAACAGCTGGCGTTTGAAACGCTCAAAGCCAAACTGACGACTGCTCCGGTTCTGAGAAGTCCGGATTGGAACAGACCTTTCCATGTCTATGTAGACACGTCGGCGTTTGCAATCGGAGTGGTTCTCAGTCAGAAGGACGACAACAAGAAAGACTACCCGATTTACTTCGCGAGTCGTCAGTTGTCAGCAGCAGAGAAGAAATACACGACAACTGAGAGGGAGGCGTTGGGAATGGTGTACTCCTGTAAGAAGTTCCGACATTATTTGATCTGCTATGAGTTCGTGTTTCATGTAGATCATTACGCCTTACAGCACCTGGTGAAGAAGGCGGATCTGTCCGGACGAATTGCCAGGTGGGTACTACTGCTGCAGGAATTCACCTACACTGTACAGACACGGAAAGGCGTTCACCATGAGAACGCGGACTACCTCTCCCGACTATGGACCGAACCCATAGAGGAGGAAGTAGTGGATGATTTTCCCGACGAACAACTTTTTCAGTTGTCCGCCAGCCATGAGTCCAGGTACGCGGACTTATACAGGTTTCTGCTCACACTCCAATGTCCGGAAGGATTGGATGCGGAGCAGCGCACAGTCTTCGTTCATAAAGCGGGACCTTACCAGCTTCAACAGGGGGTCTTGTTCAAGAAAATGGCAGACGACAGGCTGTGCAGATGTCTAGAGGAGTCTGAAGTCCCGCGAGTTGTAAAAGCCATGCACACAGAAGACGCTGGTGGTCACTACGCCACCAGAAATACAGTGACCAAAATTGTGAATGCAGGATACTGGTGGCCGACGATGTTCAAAGATGTACACGACTACGTTCGCAAATGCGACAGCTGCCAGAGGACGGGAAGGCCGACTCCGACCACGAGATGGCCTCTTACACCAATCATGCCATTGGCACCATTTGAAAAATGGGGGATCGACTTCGTGGGACCAATACAACCTGTCACTAAAGGCACGCGCAGGCGCTACATATTGGTAGCAACAGACTATGCGACCAAGATGGTGGAGGCAGAAGCCACAAGGCACGACGACGCAGCCGCAGTAGCACGGTTCCTATTCGAATCCATCATCACACGCTACGGGTGCCCCCTAGAAATAGTCAGTGACAGAGGAACGCACTTTCTGAATCAGGTGATAGAAAGTTTGACGCGGCACTTCCAGATTAAGCATCGGAAGACTACTCCATACAACCCCAAGGCAAATGGTCTGACAGAGAAGTCCAATGGATTACTCTGTAAGATACTCCTCAAAGTGACTGTAAACCATGCTCATGACTGGGACACCAAGCTACCGGCCGCCTTATGGGCATATAGAACGGCAGAAAAAGTCACCACCAGGCAAACACCTTACTTCCTAGTTTATGGGCAGCATCCGATCTTACCCATCGAATTCGAGATACCTACCAAGAGGACCTTAGATCAGAGAAGGCTGGACGCGGAAGAAAGTTAGGCATATCGACTGCAAGAGGTAATGGCACTGGAGGAAAGACGTCAAGAGGCCGAAGATCGGACAAAGCAATTACAACTCAGGCGGAAGGAGAAGTACGATCGAAGGCTCAAACCAGTACTGCTGGAGAAGGGCGACTTGGCTCTGCTATACGATAGCAGACATGCTAGATTTCCAGGCAAGCTCCACTTGAGGTGGATGGGACCTTACAAGGTGATAGAAGTTTTCCCAAATGGATCCATCCAACTCGCAGAACTGACGGGAGAATGGTTAGGCACCCGCGTGAACGGATGGCGTCTGAAGAAATACCACGTGTAAATGTTCGCGTGGGCGCTCACAATTGAGGAGGGGGGCATGTGGTAACACACTTTTTGTTTTTTTTGCAGAATTTAAACAATTTTAGAAAACTAGTACCAAAGCAGTGTTTGTAGCTAGAGAAGGGTACGCTAAATAGAGTGGATTGATGAGATCGTCACGAGGGCACAAAGAATCACGTAGTCGGATGTACCAACGCCAACGTCTTCGGCGCCTTCGGCAAAAGCTCCTTTTTGAGGTGTCTCTACTCACGCGCCTCTAGCGTATAAGGAAGCTACGCTTCCGGCGCAGACACCTCAGGAGGAGGTTTTGCTAAAGACGTCAGGAGAAGGGCCCGGACCTCTAAAGGCATCCGACCATGAGTGCGCCTTCGGCGAAGCGCCGCTAGCGCGGAAAGGGAAAACCTTCATAACAATCGGGATACACGGTAGATCCAGTTGGTTGAAGTTGCATTAGAAAGAGCTCGGGACGCTCGTTCTAACGAGTCCAAGAGCGCCGGAGATGGATCAGGAATGGAGAAGTTATGAGCGTCGGAAAACTCGTAGCCGGACATGCGCCGTTCGCGCTAGGGTTCACAGCCGGAAAGGATTCCCGTACGCCCTCGGCGATGCGCCTTCGGCGGAATCACGCGCTCACAGGAGGAAACCAACTCAGAGTCGGAAGCGCCCTTGGCGGCTGTTCATGGAAGGAAAGCGCCGGTCGGATGTACGCCTCCGACGTGGCGCTGACGGCCGGATGCGCTGGCATGAGTTGCGCTGACGGATATGCGCTGGCAGCAACGGACGAGGCATAAAGGACAAAATAGGCGGTACGACTGCGCGCCGGCGTAATTCGCTCCGGCTGGATGTGCGCCTCCAGCAAGGCGCCGACGGATAATGAACGCACCAGCGGCGACACACCTCCGGAGAAGGGCGGGTTAGGAAAAGACAACAGGGCCGACGTATACCCTGCAGCGGACTCGAGTCCGGAAGGTGGCGGCGGCGGGAGAATTCAACGTTTAAGCATGCGAATGCGCGCAATGCGGAGACGTGAATTCGCGCATGCAAAGGGCGAACCGTTAAGCCGTATAGCCGGCTGCGTACGTTGCAACCAGTAAGAACGTTGGACGTTCTTGAAATCGGAGAAGAAAAGACTGCGCTCCAGTCTCATTCTCTCATTCTTGACTTTGCGATTTCCAGTTCCAAGATTACGCGCAAGGGCGGAGCGACCTGCAGTGAGAGTAGAGAGTGCGGAGACGAGTTGCGCAAGGATCTTGGCGGACCTTGAAAGAATTGTGAGTAGCGATCTTGAACGAGCGCAGAGAGAGTGAGCAGTCAGTGCTTGAGTGGCCGACGCACAGTGGCGATTGTGAGAGAGCGAGCGAAAGGGAGAACGTTTGTGTGTGTGCAGGCAACGCAATGTCGAAGGTTCCCCAGCTGCGAGTGTCTCCACTCAGGGTGCCGCAGATCGGTCTACGCGCATTTCAAGATGTGCTGTTGAGGTTGAAGCTCGATTTTCTCCTATGGGGGTGGAATTGGACATGTCCGGAGATGGTGCGCGAGTATCTGCAGGAGAGACACAAGCCTTCTCGCGGATTTCGCCCACACCCAGAGAGATGGGACATTTGCAATTGGGCGCAGGTGTTGGGCAGGTGTGCCGGCGAGGAAGGGGATCTCCTCTTCGAGGCCGATAGCGTGAAGGTGTCCCAGGAGGAAGAAGTCTCTTACAATGAGCTCTTCAAAGTGGCCAGACATCCCAAGAACGGTTTCCGGACACGGGATTACAAGGATCGATTGCGGAGAAATGTCGCGACGGCATTGCTGCAGATATTGCAGCCGACCAAGACCGCTTACATGCATGGTTGGCAGGTAGAGTTCGTGGAGCTAGTGCTGTCAGGAGCTCCGGTGCATTGGGCACGGCTCCTGTGGAAGGTGACGCGCCAACATGCGCAAGAAGAGAAGGGAGGAACCCTCAATCATCTATCGCCTTACTTAATCGTGTTTTACCGGGCGATGGGATGTTTGACAAATGCTGAGAAAACTCGATTTCCGCAGCTGACCCGGACTTATCCAGGAAGATATTCGAGGGAGGCCGAAGTAGACACAGATCCGGACGAGGAACCTGCCAGTACGCCTCCGGCTCCGGCCCCAGCAAGAGCAGCAGAAGAACGTCGAAGCGAGCTCATTCCGCGAAAGCGAAAGTGGGATGAGAGACCTGAGGACAGGCAGCCGGAAGTGCCAGCTGCGCCGACTCGTGGTCGGCCCACCCCCGAGCCTCACAGTCAACCAAAACAGAGGGCACGCAAAATGCCAACTGTTACTGAGGAGACCAGGCGAACTCCGACCCGGCGGAATCTCACACAGGAAGAGATAATCGCTCAGATTCTAGGGAAGACGGCAGATACCTCTGCACAGAAGGCACCACGGCCTTCGGGAGGAGATGGACGGACTGACAGCCGGCCAACTGCGAGTCGGATGACTGAAGGTCGACAAGCGGAAGGAAGGCCAACTGAACGGCGCGTTGAACCGGACAGCAGGCCGGAAGCAGAAGAGAGTTTGGCTGACGAGCCAACAATCCTCAAAGGGTCGTCTTCGGCGGAAGGCACTTCTGGAAGAACGCCCCCAACAAGCAGGCCAAGTGGAGTCAAGACGCGCAGGGTGTATCCGACTCCCAGTCGGACAACTGCTGGTCGGCCGACTGCGAGTCGGACAACAGAGAGTCAGCCGGATTCGCCGACTGCGAGACGGATGGGGCCAACGACCAGTGTGCGGACGCCTTCGGCGGACGCACCTTCAGCAAGGACACCTTCCGCGCAGATTGCGCCGGAAGGACAGGCAGCAGAAGCGGGCGGTGCAAGAATGACAAAAGTCACTGCGGCGTCGACCCCTTCACAAACCGAAGATCGAGCCGGAACAGGGGCTCAAGCAGTGGGATCTCCCACTGCCCTGGATATTTTAGCAGGCAGTGGAGCAGCAGAAGCTGCTGCGCGCCACAGTTCCAGGGAGTCGCCAAGGGATTCGGTGGCGACTGAAATCCTCGAGACTGAGGATGATACGAGCTCGGAAGAGCAGGAAGCGGATTCGGTGCAGAAAACGCCAACAGGGGTGCTGTGCGAACAGATAGTTCCACTCCTGCGATATCTGGATCGCAAGACATCCAAATACGGAAGTGCCTTAAAACCGCAGTCTTATGTGGAGACTATCAGGCGAAGGACGAGGATCAAGGTGGCAAAGTGGGCCTCTAGTTGCCAAGTATATGTGGAAAGGAACACCGCCCTCCAACAACACCTGGCGGTCACCCAGAAGCTATACCAAGCCTTGCAGCAGCAGAAGGAGGATGCGGCGACGAAAAGTCAGGCGGATGCCGAACTAATACGGGCAAAGATCGAGTTGGAACTGCAGGAGGAGCGGAGACAGAACAAAGTCCTAGCAGCCGAGCTTGCGCGCCAGACGCGCGCCTTAGAAGAAAGTCAAAGAGCCCGCAAGGAGGATGAGGAGTTGTTGTGCAACTTGCAATCCGAGTGCTCGGATTTGAGGGCACAACGTGCGGGATTAGAAATGCAGCTGGCCGAGGTGGAGAGCAGCTGCAGGGCGCGAGGAGAGTTGGCGGCACAGGTGACTCGTTGTCTAAAAGGATACACCCATTGGGAGGTGGCAGCCCAAGAGAGGATCACACTCAGGGAGTTCGAGCTTCGGGCGGCGGCATTGACGGAAGGTGACAGTCGGAGTCGGCGGCGAGTGGCGAGAAAATTAGAAACCTTCTTGTCGGGTGCGCGCGACACTATGGCGCACTTGCAGTCGGAAGTCACCACAGCGCTCCGACGCCTGGGGTTACGCAGCCGGTCGGAAGACTGGCAAAGTAGAGATAGTACGCGGAGCAGTCCGGCGCGCAGGAGGCGCAGCACCGGATCTGCTGAGTGCAGTAGAGTAGTTTGGTTTCGCGCAGATACTGCGAGTGGTAGATAGGATAGCGTAGTGCTAGTTAGGATCTTTTGAGGGTATAAAGTAGATCAAGGCGTTTTGCCTTGCGACTCTTCCAGTTTCGGAAGTGCAGATCAGGAACTCACTTTCTTGGCGTGTTTGTGCATTTTGGTCCTGGCACCACGTAGAGAAGCTGCAGCATAGCAAAGTTACCGTATGTTGTAGTTGAAGGCCTTCGGCTGAATGTTCAGAGCTAGTACCCGGTTAGAGACTTGAGTAGTGCGGATCTGCACCTGCGGGTGATTTCTGATGCTCAGAGCCGGCTGCGAGTTAGATACTTGAACAGTTCCCCCTTACTCCTTCGAGTGACATATCCTGATTGTACTCCTACGGGAAGTTTCCCCTAAATGCCAATGTGAAGTTTCATTACTTCGTGTAAACCTTGGTTTGTAATTCAGGTTGTGTGTGTGTTACTGGATCGTGTTTTCAGTAAGTTCTCAGTCGGGTCTGCACTCCCTGCGTTTTGTGTGATAGTCGAGGGTGACGTCCACGGCGTACGTAGAGGCTTCGTTCCGAAGTGGGAAGTCCAGTCCGGGTACCCCCGCTAGTTCCTGGCGGAAGGGCAGTAAAAGCCGGAGTGGGAGGCACTACCTGCAGAACCTCTGAGTGAACTTGTGAGACACTTTCCTCCTGAAATCCGAAGCGGAGGTCCTGACCGACCTCCGAGTTGTGCTTTTTGCCAGTTTCAGGTGTGTGTGTGTGTGTGTGTGTTGAGTGACCACGCTGTACCGTGCATCCTCCGAGCATCCTCCGAGTTGAGATCCTCCTCCGAGTCGAGCCTCCGAGTCGAGCACTGCAGTATTTCTGGGAGTGACAGTCGCCTAGAATTCAAACTCTACAAAAGTCTGTTAAATGTGACACTTTTACTCTGTGTGTTGCCTCTGTCCCTGTGGGTTCGATCTTTTTACCACCATACTGCAGTTTTAGCCTTTGGTGGGTTATTACAGTACTACTGCTGCAGGAATTCACCTACACTGTGCAGACTAGGAAAGGCGTTCACCATGAGAACGCGGACTACCTCTCCCGACTATGGACCGAACCCATAGAAGAGGAAGTAGTGGATGATTTTTCCGACGAACAACTTTTTCAGTTGTCAGCCAGCCATGAGTCCAGGTACGCGGACTTATACAGGTTTCTGCTCACACTCCAATGTCCGGAAGGATTGGATGCGGAGCAGCGCACAGTCTTCGTTCATAAAGCGGGACCTTACCAGCTCCAACAGGGGGTCTTATTCAAGAAAATGGCAGACGAGAGGCTGTGCAGATGCTTAGAGGAGTCTGAAGTTCCGCGAGTCGTTAAAGCCATGCACACAGAAGACGCTGGTGGTCATTACGCCACCAGGAATACAGTGACCAAAATTGTGAATGCAGGATACTGGTGGCCGACGATGTTCAAAGATGTACACGACTACGTTCGCAAATGCGATAGCTGCCAGAGGACGGGAAGGCCGACTCCGACCACGAGATGGCCTCTGACACCGATCATGCCCTTGGCACCATTTGAAAAATGGGGGATCGACTTCGTGGGACCAATACAACCTGTCACTAAAGGCACGCGCAGGCGCTACATATTGGTAGCAACAGACTATGCGACCAAGATGATGGAGTCAGAGGCCACAAGGTACGACGACGCAGCAGCAGTAGCACGGTTCCTATTCGAATCAATCATCACACGCTACGGGTGCCCACTAGAAATAGTCAGTGACAGGGGAACGCACTTTCTGAATCAGGTGATAGAAAGTTTGACGCTGCACTTCCAGATTAAGCATCGGAAGACTACTCCATACAACCCCAAGGCGAATGGTCTGACAGAGAAGTCCAATGGATTGCTCTGTAAGATACTCCTCAAGGTGACTGTGAATCATGCTCACGACTGGGACACCAAGCTACCGGCCGCCTTATGGGCATACAGAACGGCATAAAAAGTCACCACCAGGCAAACACCTTACTTTCTGGTTTATGGGCAGCATCCGATCTTACCCATCGAATTCGAGATACCCACCAAGAGGACCTTAGATCAGAGAAGGCTGGATGCGGAAGAAAGTCAGGCATATCGACTGCAAGAAGTAATGGCACTGGAGGAAAGACGTCAAGAAGCCGAAGATCAAACAAAGCAACTACAACTAAGGCGGAAGGAGAAGTACGATCGAAGACTCAAACCAGTACTACTTGAGAAGGGCGACTTGGCTCTGCTCTAGGATAGCAGACATGCTAGATTTCCAGACAAGCTACACTTGAGATGGATGGGACCTTACAAGGTGATCGAAGTTTTCCCCAATGGATCAATCCAACTCGCAGAACTGACAGGATAATGGCTAGGCACCCGCGTGAACGGGTGGCGTTTGAAGAAATACCACGTGTAAATGTTCGCGTGGGCGCTCACAATTGAGGAGGGGGGCATGTGGTAACACACTTTTTGTTTTTTTTGCAGAATTTAAACAATTTTAGAAAACTAGTACCGAAGCAGTGTTTGTAGTTAGAAAAGGGTACGTTAAAAAGAGTGGATTGATGAGATCGTCACGAGGTCACGAAGAATCGCATAGTCGGATGTACCAACGCCAATGTCTTCGGCGCCTTCGGCAAAAGCTCCTTTTCTGAGGTGTCTTTACTCACGCGCTTCCAGCGTTTAAGGAAGCCACGCTTCCGGCGCAGACACCTCAGGAGGAGGTTTTGCTAAAGACGTTAGAAGAAGGGCCCGGACCTCTGAAGGCGTCCGACCATGAGTGCGCCTTCGGCGATGCGCCGCTAGCGCGGAAAGGGAAAACCTTCATAACGATCGGAATACACGGTAGATCCAGTTGGTTGAAGTTGCATTAGAAAGAGCTCGGGACGCTCGTTCTAACGAGCCCAAGAGCGTCGGAGATGGATCAGGGACGGAGAAGTTATGAGCGTCGGAAAACTCGTAGGCGGACGTGTAACCGTTCGCGCTAGGGTTCATAGCCGGAAAGGACTCCCGTACGCCCTCGGCGATGCGCCTTCGGCGGAATCGCGCGCTCATGGGAGGAAACCAACTCAGAGTCTGAAGCGCCTTTGGCGGCTGCTCATGGAAGGAAAGCGCCGGTCGGATGTACGCCTCCGACGTGGCGCTGATGGCCGGATGCGCTGGCATGATTTGCGCTGGCGGATATGCGCCGTCAGCAATGGACGAGGCATAAAGGACAAAATAAGCGGTACAAATACGCGCCGGCGTAATTCGCTCCGACTGGATGTGCGCCTCCAGCAAGGCGCCGACGGATAAGGAACACGCCAGCGGCGACACGCCTCCGGTGATGGACGGGTTAGGGAAAGACAACATAGCCGACGCATACCCTGCGGCGGACTCGAGTCCGGAAGACGGCGGCGGCGGGAGAATTCAACATTCACGCATGCGAATGCGCGCAGTGCGGAGACGTGAATCCGAGCATGCAAAGGGCGAACCGTTAGGCCGTATAGCCGGCTGCGTACGTTGTAACCAGTAAGAACGTTGGACGTTCTTGAATTCGGAGGAGAAAAGACTGCGCTCCAGTCTCATTCTCTCATTCTTGATTTTGCGATTTCCAGCTTCCAAGATTACGCGCAAGGGCGGAGAGACCTGCAGTGAGAGGAGAGAGTGCGGAGACGAGTGGCGCGAGGATCTTGACAGACCTTGGAGAGAATTGCGAGTAGCGAACTTGAGCGTGAGCGAAGAGAGAGTGAGCAGTCAGTGCTTGAGCGGCCGACGCGCAGTGGCGATTGTGAGAGAGCGAGCGAAAGGGAGAACGTTTGTGTGTGCAGGTAACGCAATGTCGAAGGTTCCCCAGCTGCGAGTGTCTCCCCTCAGGGTGCCGCAGATCGGTCTACGCGCATTTCAAGATGTGCTGCTGGGGCTGAAGCTCGATTTCCTCCTGTGGGGGTGGAACTAGACATGTCTGGAGATGATGCGCGAGTATCTGCAGGAGAGACACAAGCCCTCACGCGGATTCCGTCCACATCCAGAAAGATGGGACATTTGTAACTGGGCGCAGGTGTTGGGCAGGTGTGCCGGCGAGGAAGGGGATCTCCTCTTCGAGGCCGATAGCGTGAAGGTGTCCCAGGAGGAAGAAATCTCCTACAATGAGCTCTTCAAAGTTGCCAGGCATCCCAAGAACGGTTTCCGGACACGGGATTACAAAGATCGATTGCGGAGAAATGTCGCGACTGCATTGCTGCAGATATTGCAGGCGACCAAGACCGCTTACATGCATGGTTGGCAGGTAGAATTTGTGAAGCTAGTGTTGTCAGGAGCTCCAATGCATTGGGCACGGCTCCTGTGGAAGGTGACGCGCCAACATGCGCAAGAAGAGAGAGGAGGAACCCTCAATCATCTTTCGCCTTACGTGATTGTGTTTTATCGGGCGATGGGATGTTTGACAAATTCTAAGAAGACACGGTTTCCGCTGCTGACCCGGAGCTATCCAAGTAGATACTCACGGGAGGCCGAAGTAGACACGGATCCGGACGAGGAACCTGCCAGTCCGCCTCCGGCTCCGGCCCCAGCAAGAGCAGCAGAAGAACGTCGAAGTGAGCGCATTCCGCGAAAGCGGAAGTGGGATGAGAGACCTGAGGACAGGCAGCCGGAAGTGCCAGCTGCGCCGACTCGTGGTCGGCCCACCCACGAGCCTCATAGTCGACCAAAACAGAGGGCACGCAAAATGCCAACTAGTACTTAGGAGACCGGGCGTACTCCGCTCCGGCGGAATCCCACGCAGGAGGAGATAATCGCGCAGATTCTAGGTAAGTCGACAAATACCTCTGCGCAGAAGGCACCAATGCCTTCGGAAGGAGATGGACGGACTGACAGTCGGCCGACTACGAGTCGGGCGACTGAAGGACGACAAGCGGAAGGAAGGCCAACTTAACGGCGCGTTGAACCGGACAACAGGCCGGAAGCAGAAGAGAGTTTGGCTGACGAGCCAACAACCCTCAGAAGGTCGTCTTCGGCGGAAGGCACTTATGGGAAAACGCCACCAGCAAGCAGGCCAAGTGGAGTGAAGACGCGCAGGGTGTATCCGACTCCCAGTCGGACAACTGCTGGTCGGCCGACTGCGAGTCGGTCAACAGAGAGTCGGCCGGATTCGCCGACTGCGAGACGGACTGTAATAACCCACCAAAGGCTAAAACTGCAGTATGGTGGTAAAAAGATCGAACCCACAGGGACAGAGGCAACACACAGAGTAAAAGTGTCACGTTTAACAGACTTTTGTAGAGTTTGAATTCTAGGCGACTGTCACTCCCAGAAATACTGCAGTGCTCGACTCGGAGGCTCGACTCGGAGGAGGATCTCAACTCGGAGGATGCTCGGAGGATGCACGGTACAGCGTGGTCACTCAACACACACACACACACACCTGAAACTGGCAAAAAGCACAACTCGGAGGTCGGTCAGGACCTCCGCTTCGGATTTCAGGAGGAAAGTGTCTCACAAGTTCACTCAGAGGTTCTGCAGGTAGTGCCTTCCACTCCGGCTTTTACTGCCCTTCCGCCAGGAACTAGCGGGGGTACCCGGACTAGACTTCCCACTTCGGAACGAAGCCTCTACATACGCCGTGGACGTCACCCTCGACTATCACACCAAACGCAGGGAGTGCAGACCCGACTGAGAACTTACTGAAAACACGATCCAGTAACACACACACAACCTGAATTACAAACCAAGGTTTACACGAAGTAATAAAACTTCACATTGGCATTCAGGGGAAACTTCCCGTAGGAGTACAATCAGGATACGTCACTCGAAGGAGTAAGGGGGAACTGTTCAAGTATCTAACTCGCAGCCGGCTCTGAGCATCAGAAATCACCCGCAGGTGCAGATCCGCACTACTCAAGTCTCTAACCGGGTGCTAGCTCTAAACATTCGGCCGAAGGCCTTCAACTACAACATACGGTAACTTCGCTATGCTGCAGCTTCTCTACGTGGTGCCAGGACCAAAATGCACAAACACGCCAAGAAAGTGAGTTCCTGATCTGCACTTCCGAAACTGGAAGAGTCCCAAGGCAAAACGCCTTGATCTACTTTATACCCTCAAAAGATCCTAACTAGCACTACGCTATCCTATCTACTACTCGCAGCATCTGCGCGAAACCAAACTACTCTACTGCACTCGGCAGATCCGGTGCTGCGCCTCCTGCGCGCCGGACTGCTCCGCTTACTGTCTCTACCTTGCCAGTCTTCCGACCGGCTGCGTAACCCCAGGCGTCGGAGCGCTGTGGTGACTTCCGACTGCAAGTGCGCCATAGTGTCGCGCGCACCCGACAAGAAGGTTTCTAATTTTCTCGCCACTCGCCGCCGACTCCGACTGTCACCCTCCGTCAATGCCGCCGCCCGAAGCTCGAACTCCCTGAGTGTGATCCTCTCTTGAGCTGCCACCTCCCAATGGGCGTATCCTTTTAGACAACGAGTCACCTGTGTCGCCAACTCTCCTCGCGCCCTGCAGCTGCTCTCCACCTCTGCTAGCTGCATTTCTAATTCCGCACGTTGTGCCCTCAAATCCGAGCACTCGGATTGCAAGTTGCGCAACAACTCCTCATCCTCTTTGCGGGCTCTTTGACTTTCTTCTAAGGCGCGCGTCTGGCGCGCAAGCTCGGCTGCTAGGACTTGGTTCTGTCTCCGCTCCTCCTGCAATTCCGACTCGATCTTTGCCCGTATTAGCTCGGCATCCGCCTGACTTTTCGTCGCCGCATCCTCCCTCTGCTGCTGCAAGGCTTGGTATAGCTTCTGTGTGACCGCCAGGTGTTGTCGGAGGGCGGTGTTCCTATCCACATATACTTGGCACCTAGAGGCCCACCTTGCCACCTTGCTCCTCGTCCTTCGCCTGATAGTCTCCACGTAAGACTGCGGTTTTCCAGTACCCGCGTACTTGGATGTCTTGCGATCCAGATATCGCAGGAGTGGAACTATCTGTTCGCACAACACCCCTGTTGGCGTTTTCTGCACCGAATCCGCTTCCTGCTCTTCCGAGCTCGTCTCATCCTCAGTCTCGAGGATTTCAGTCGCCACCGAATCCCTTGGCGACTCCCTGGAACTGTGGCGCGCAGCAGCTTCCGCTGCGACTGCTGCTCCACTGCCTGCTAAAATATCCAGGGCAGTGGGAGATCCCACTGCTTGAACCCCTGTTCCGGCTCGATCTTCGGTTTCTAAAGGGGTCGACGCCGCAGTGACTTTTGTCACTCTTGCACCTCCCGCTTCTGCTGCCTGTTCTTCCGGCGCAATCTGCGCGGAAGGTGTCCTCGCTGAAGGTGCGTCCGCCGAAGGCGTCCGCACACTGGTCGTTGGCCCCATCCGTCTCGCAGTCGGCGAATCCGGCCGACTCTCTGTTGTCCGACTCGTAGTCGGCCGACCAGCAGTTGTCCGACTGGGAGTCGGATACACCCTGCGCGTCTTGACTCCACTTGGCCTGCTTGCTGGTGGCGTTTTCCCAGAAGTGCCTTCCGCCGAAGACGACCCTCTGAGGATTGTTGGCTCGTCAGCCAAACTCTCTTCTGCTTCCGGCCTGCTGTCCGGTTCAACGCGCCGTTCAGTTGGCCTTCCTTCCGCTTGTCGGCCTTCAGTCATCCGACTCGCAGTCGGCAGACTGTCAGTCCGTCCATCTCCTCCCGAAGGCCGTGGTGCCTTCTGTGCAGAGGTATCTGCCGTCTTCCCTAGAATCTGAGCGATTATCTCCTCCTGTGTGAGATTCCGCCGGGTCGGAGTTCGCCCGGTCTCCTCAGTACCAGTTGGCATTTTGCGTGCCCTTTGTTTTGGTCGACTGTGAGGCTCGGGGGTGGGCCGACCACGAGTCGGCGCAGCTGGCACTTCCGGCTGCCTGTCCTCAGGTCTCTCATCCCACTTCCGCTTTCGCGGAATGCGCTCACTTCGACGTTCTTCTGCTGCTCTTGCTGGAGCCGGAGCCGGAGGCGTACTGGCAGGTTCCTCGTCCGGATCCGTGTCTACTTCGGCCTCCCTCGAATATCTACCTGGATAGTTCCGGGTCAGCTGCGGAAACCGTGTTTTCTCAGCATTTGTCAAACATCCCATCGCCCGATAAAACACGATTAAGTAAGGCGATAGATGATTGAGGGTTCCTCCCTTCTCTTCTTGCGCATGTTGGCGCGTCACCTTCCACAGGAGCCGTGCCCAATGCACTGGAGCTCCTGACAACACTAGCTCCACAAACTCTACCTGCCAACCATGCATGTAAGCGGTCTTGGTCGGCTGCAATATCTGCAGCAATGCAGTCGCGACATTTCTCCGCAATCGATCTTTGTAATCCCGTGTCCGGAAACCGTTCTTGGGATGCCTGGCAACTTTGAAGAGCTCATTGTAAGAGACTTCTTCCTCCTGGGACACCTTCACGCTATCGGCCTCGAAGAGGAGATCCCCTTCCTCGCCGGCACACCTGCCCAACACCTGCGCCCAGTTGCAAATGTCCCATCTCTCTGGGTGTGGGCGGAATCCGCGAGAGGGCTTGTGTCTCTCCTGCAGATACTCGCGCACCATCTCCGGACACGTCCAGTTCCACCCCCATAGGAGAAAATCGAGCTTCAGCCTCAGCAGCACATCTTGAAATGCGCGTAGACCGATCTGCGGCACCCTGAGTGGAGACACTCGCAGCTGGGGAACCTTCGACATTGCGTTGCCTGCACACACAAACGTTCTCCCTTTCGCTCGCTCTCTCACAATCGCCACTGCGCGTTGGCTGCTCAAGCACTGACTGCTCACTCTCTCTGCGCTCAAGCTCAAGATCGCTACTCGCAATTCTCTCCAAGGTCCGCCAAGATCCTTGCGCAACTCGTCTCCGCACTCTCTACTCTCACTGCAGGTCGCTCCGCCCTTGCGCGTAATCTTGGAAACTGGAAATCGCAAAGTCAAGAATGAGAGAATGAGACTGGAGCGCAGTCTTTTCTTCTCCGATTTCAAGAACGTCCAACGTTCTTACTGGTTACAACGTACGCAGCCGGCTATACGGCTTAACGGTTCGCCCTTTGCATGCGCGAATTCACGTCTCCGCACTGCGCGTATTCGCATGCGTAAACGTTGAATTCTCCCGCCGCCGCCTCCTTCCGGACTCGAGTCCGCTGCAGGGTATACGTCGGCCCTATTGTCTTTTCCTAACCCGTCCCTCACCGGAGGCGTGTCGCCGCTGGTGCGTTCATTATCCGTCGGCGCCTTGCTGGAGGCGCACATCTAGTCGGAGCGAATTACGCCGGCGCGCAGTCGTACCGCTTATTTTGTCCTTTATGCCTCGTCCGTTGCTGCCGGCGCATATCCGCCAGCGCAACTCATGCCAGCGCATCCGGCCGTCAGCGCCACGTCGGAGGCGTACATCCGACCGGCGCTTTCCTTCCATGAACAGCCGCCAAAGGCGCTTCCGACTCTAAGTTGGTTTCCTCCTATGAGCGCGTGATTCCGCCGAAGGCGCATCGCCGAGGGCGTACGGGAATCCTTTCCGGCTGTGAACCCTAGCGCGAACGGCGCATATCCGGCTACGAGTTTTCCGACGCTCATAACTTCTCCGTCCCTGATCCATCTCCGACGCTCTTGGGCTCGTTAGAACGAGCGTCCCGAGCTCTTTCTAATGCGACTTCAACCAACTGGATCTACCGTGTATCCCGGTTGTTATGAAGGTTTTCCCTTTCCGCGCTAGCGGCGATTCGCCGAAGGCGCACTCATGGTCGGACGCCTTTAGAGGTCCGGGCCCTTCTCCTGACGTCTTTAGCAAAACCTCCTCCTGAGGTGTCTGCGCCGGAAGCGTAGCTTCCTTATACGCTGGAGGCGCGTGAGTAGAGACACCTCAGAAAAGGAGCTTTTGCCGAAGGCGCCGAAGACATTGGCGTTGGTACATCCGACTACGTGATTCTTTGTGTCCTCGTGACGATCTCATCAATCCACTCTATTTAACGTACCCTTTTCTAACTACAAACACTGCTTCGGTACTAGTTTTCTAAAATTGTTTAAATTCTGCAAAAAAAACAAAAAGTGTGTTACCACACGGACAGGGCCGGCGACCAGTGTGCGGACGCCTTTGGCGGACGCACCTTCAGCGAAGACACCTTCCGCGCAGATTGCGCCGGAAGGGCAGGCAGCAGAAGCGGGCGGTGCAAAGGTGACAAGAGTCACTGCGGCGTCGACCCCTTCGGAGACCGAAGATCGAGCCGGAACAGGGGCTCAAGCAGTGGGATCCTCCACTACCCTGGATATTTTAGCAGGCAGTGGAGCAGCAGTCGCAGCGGAAGCTACTGCGCGCCACTGTTCCAGGGAGTCGCCAAGGGATTCGGTGGCGACTGAAATCCTCGAGACTGAGGATGAGACGAGCTCGGAAGAGCAGGAAGCGGATTCTGTGCAGAAAACGCCAACAGGGGTGTTGTGCGAGCAGATAGTCCCACTCCTGCGATATCTGGATCGCAAGACATCCAAGTACTCGGGTACTGGAAAACCGCAGTCTTATGTGGAGACTGTCAAGCGCAGGACGAGGAGCAAGGTGGCCACTTGGGCCTCTAGGTGCCACGTATATCAGGAGAGGAATACCGCCCTCCGACAACACCTGGCGGTCACACAGAAGCTATACCAAGCCTTGCAGCAGCAGAGGGAGGTTGCGGCGACGAAAAGCCAGGCGGATGCCGAGCTAATGCGGGCAAAGATCGAGTCGGAATTGCAGGAAGAGCGGAGACAAAACCGCATCCTAGCAGCCGAGCTTGCGCGCCAGACGCGCGCCTTAGAAGAAATTCAAAGAGGCCGCAAGGAGGATGAGGAGTTGTTGCGCAACTTGCAATCCGAGTGCTCGGATTTGAGGGCGCAGCGTGCGGAAGCAGAAATGCAGCTGGCAGAGGTGGAAGGCAGCTGCCGGGCGCGAGAAGAGTTGGCGACGCGGGTGACTCACTGTCTAAAAGGATACGTCCATTGGGAGGTGGCAGCTCAAGAGAGGATCACACTCAGGGAGTTCGAGCTTCGGGCGGCGGCATTGACGGAGGGTGACAGTCGGAGTCGGCGGCAAGTAGCGAGGAAATTAGAAACCTTCTTGTCGGGTGCGCGCGACACTATGGCGCACTTAGAGTCGGAAGTCACTGCAGCCCTCCGACGCCTGGGGTTGCGCAGCCGGTCGGAAGACTGGCAAGGAAGAGACAGCGAGCGGAGCAGTCCGGCGCGCAGGAGGCGCAGCACCAGATCCGCCGAGTGCAGTTGTAATAACCCACTAAAGGCTAAAACTGCAATATAGTGGTAGAAAGGTCGAACCCACAGGGACAGAGGAACACACAGGGTACAAAGTGTCACGTTTAACAGACTATTGATGAGTTTGAATTCTCAGGCGACTGTCACTCCCAGAAATACTGCAAGTGTCCACTCGGAGCGCACTCGGAGGTCGCATAGTGCAGCGTACACACACACACACACACCCACACACACACACACCTGAAACTACAGAAACACAACCCAGAGATCCGTTAGGACCTCTACTCAAGATTTCAGGGGGAAGTCTCTCAAGAGTACACTCAGCGAAGCTGCGGGTAGTGACTTCCAACTCCGGCTTTTACAACGCTTCCACTAGCTTGCTGCTAGCGTAGGAAACCCGGTTTGGACTGCCTACTTCAGATCGAAGTCACTCATACGCGGTGAACAACACTCTCAACTCACAAAACGCGCAGAGAACACAGGTCCGCACTGAAGGACTCACTATGAAACATTCCAGTAACACAACAACAGTCTATTGAAGAGTTTGAATTCTCAGGCACTTGTCATTCCCAGAAATACTACAGGGGTTACCCTCAAAGCACCTGCTGCAGCGTAACCTGAATTTTACAACCAAGGCTTACACGAAGTAGCAAAACTTCACTTTGGCATTCAGGGGAAAAATCCCAAGGGAGTACAATCAGAAAGGAACACTCGAAGGTGTAGGGGCGAAAGTGTTCAAGTATCTAACTAGTCACTGGCTCTGAGCATCGGCAGTCACCCGCAGGTGCAGATCCGAACTACTCAAGTCTCTAACCAATAGACTAGCTCTGAACATTCGGCCGAAGGCCTTCAGCTACAAAATGCGGAACGCTAAGTTGTAACTCCTCGTGCGTGGTGACAGAACTCAAGGACACAAACACGCAAAGGAAATGGGTTCCTGACCTGCACTTCTGATGGGAAAGAACCCCAGGCAAAACGCCTGGAACTATTTTATACCTTCTAAGTCCTACCTAACACTACACTGCAATGCCATGGTGCGAGCCGCAACAGATCCTACACCTGAGGAGTCGGCGGCTGCTGCCTTCCCCTCTAACTTACAACCTAAATCTAACCCTAACCCTAAATCTGAATCCTAAGCCTACTGTACAGAGCCGCCAGCGCCTCTCTATCCAAGATCTGAGGCTGAAAATTTGCAGGCATGCGTGGCCAGCCGAGATCAACGGCCCCACAAAATTTCAGATCCATCCGACCGTCCATCGCAAAGATATGAGCCCCGCAAGATCTCTGAACCTAGGCCAAAATTCCTTCTCCAAAATCCGAGGATTGTGGGTCCCACGCGTCCTACACGCAAGCCGCCTACTCGCAGGCCGCCTTGGGCCGAAGGCCCCTCTAACTGTTAACGCCGAAGGCCTCACGCCTAACCATGACAGCCGCTTTCGACGCTCATAACTCATTGAAGCCTTATCCATTTCAAGAGATCTTGGTCTCGTTGGAACCAGCTCGTCGAGTTCTTTCCAACGAGACCCGAATTAAGTCAAACCGCTAAGAATTGAGAAAGTTGTGACGGTTTTACTCTTCCGCCGAAGGCGTTCGCCTATCCACAGGCCGTCCGCGGCGCTGAGCTGTCCGTCCGCGGCGATGACCTGGCCGTCCGCGGCGCTGAGCTGTCCGTCCGCGGCGATGACCTGTCCGTCCGCTGCGCTGCGCTGGCGCAGCAGGCGCCGTACAATTTCTACCTCACAAGGCGCATTTCTAGGGCCCAAGGCGGATTTCCCGCCGACGCCGAAGCGCCTGTGCACAGGCGAACGCCTGTGCGCAGGCGAACTTCCTTCGTCCGCGCATAGGACAAAACTTTCTTCGCCTGTGCGCAGGCGGAAAGCTGAGTATCTTGCGACCTTCACAACTCCCGGAATTCTCCTCCGTTTGTGGCGTTCTTGGGCTCGTTAGAATCAGCGCGTCGAGTTCTTTCCAACGAGACCCTAAGCAACTCAAAGCGTTACGAATTGAGAAAGTTATGAGTGATCTACCGCCGAAGGTGCTCGAAGCGGATCCTGCAGCATGAACCGCCCGTTCCGTCCCAAGCGTCCCACTGTGGCCTAAGCCCAAAACCCCTTGACTGTCCTCGATCCTCTGGTTTCGCGTACCGATTACTATTTACAGCTACTGCCGCGGTACTTACTATTCAAAAATGTTTTAGTTCCGACAAAAAACAAAAAGTGGGTTACCACAGCAGTAGTATAGTTTGGTTTCGCGCAGATGTTGCGAGTAGTAGATAGGATAGCGTAGTGCTAGTTAGGACCTTTGAGGGTATAAAGTAGATCAAGGCGTTTTGCCTTGGGACTCTTCCAGTTTCGGAAGTGCAGATCAGGAACTCACTTTCTTGGCGTGTTTGTGCATTTTGGTCCTGGCACCACGTAGAGAAGCTGCAGCATAGCGAAGTTACCGTATGTTGTAGTTGAAGGCCTTTGGCTGAATGTTCAGAGCTAGCACCCGGTTAGAGACTTGAGTAGTGCGGATCTGCACCTGCGGGTGATTTCTGATGCTAAGAGCCGGCTGCGAGTTAGAGACTTGAACAGTTCCCCCTTACTCCTGCGAGTGACCTATCCTGATTGTACTCATACGGGAAGTTTCCCCTGAATGCCAATGTGAAGTTTTATTACTTCGTGTAAGCCTTGGTTTGCAATTCAGGTTGTGTGTGTGTTACTGGATCGTGTCTCAGTTAAGTTCTCAGTCAGGCCTGCACTCCCTGCGTTTGGTGTGAGAGTCGAGGGTGACGTCCACGGCGTATGAAGAGGCTTCATTCCGAAGTGGGAAGTCTAGTCCGGGTACCCTACGCTAGTTCCTGGCAGAAGGGCAGTAAAAGCCGGAGTGGGAGTCACTACCTGCAGAACCTCTGAGTGAACTTTTGAGACACTTTCCTCCTGAAATCCGAAGCGGAGGTCCTGACCGACCTCCGAGTTGTGCTTTTGCCAATTTCAGGTGTGTGTGTGTGTGTGTGTTGAGTGACCACGCTGTACCGTGCATCCTCCGAGCATCCTCCGAGTTGAGATCCTCCTCCGAGTCGAGCCTCCGAGTCGAGCACTGCAGTATTTCTGGGAGTGACAGTCGCCTAGAATTCAAACTCTACAAAAGTCTGTTAAACGTGACACTTTTACTCTGTGTGTTGCCTCTGTCCCTGTGGGTTCGATCTTTTTACCACCATACTGCAGTTTTAGCCTTTGGTGGGTTATTACACGCGGACACGGCGACGATCGCCACGGAGAAAGGAAGTGCGTCGCCGGAGAGAAACGAGGGAGCGCGGACGTCTGCAGGAGCGACGGACCACGCTGCACCTCCGACGGACGAGAGGCGGCCTTCGGGCCAAGGGCCTCCGGAGTTACCACGTGCGATGCGGATGAGTGTTCCGCCTGCGCAAAGGCGAGCTTCAGCGGAAAGGCGACCTCAAGCGGACGTGGACCTCTGCCTACGCGTAGCCAGAGAAAGTCCGCCTACGCGCAGGCGTTCGCCTACACACATGCCGCCTACGCACAGGCAGGATTCACCCCCGGTCCAACGTAGGAAGGGGAAGGAGCCGGCGGAAGATCCGCCTTCGGGTCAAGGGCCTTCAGGACCAGACCCTCCGGCGTACAACGCGCCGCGATTCGCGCCTTCGGCGCCAGGACCTTCAGGTCAGCGAGTTTTGAGTAGGGAGCGTGCGGACACCGCCCCTTCGGCGGGTAATCCGCCGGTAGATGCGCCTTCGGCGGTAGGGCCTTCGGGGCCAGGGACATCGGGCGAGCGGCCTCCGGCTCTGTCGCCTTCGGCGATAGACGCCTTCGGCGCTGCGCCTATCCTGCAAGGATCCGGCGGACAAGGCGCTGGTATTTGCGCCTACGCACAGGCCAGACGCAGCCCTCGCGCAGGACCGATCGAGGGAGGAGGACCTAACGGAGGAGCGGATTGTCTGTCCGCGGGACGAAATTCGGGTGCGCGATGCGCAATTACACCCCGCGCAGACACATTCCGCTCGATCGCCTTCGGCGGCGGACGTCGGCGGCGAAAAGGATACAGTCGATGATCGACAGGCAGAGGATGAGGTTGTAGCACGATCACATTCACCCACCGCCTTGGACATTTTGGCGGGGAGCAGCGAAGCTACAGGAGTGCCTTCGGAGGCAGCACCCGTAGACAACTCGCAGCCCCACTCGGGTCAGTCGCCAACGCAATCAATGGCGACTGAAATCCTTCCCTCGGATGATGACGACGGAGGCTCCACAGAAGCAATGTCGGGATCCGGAGATACTGAGGAGGAGGAGGAGGAGATTATTGGAGCGCCGGCGGCGGCGCTCTCTGAGCAGGTAATACCTCTGCTAAAGTACTTGGATCGCAAATTTGATAAATACGCCGATCCACTCCAGCCGGGGTCCTACATTGAATTAGTGCACAGGCGGACTCTCACTAAAGTCCACACCAGCAAGCTACTAGCTAGGGTGGACCGGGAGCTGAAGGATTTACGGGAGAAGCATGACTGTTTGTGGGGACAGTATAACCTCGTGCGGAAGATGCACACCCACTACGACGCATTGAAGAAGGCGAGAATGGAAGAGCTCACCAAGGATGTGGTGAAGACCACGGAGGATTTGATTTCTGAGAAAACTCAGAATCAGATTCTGTCAGAGGAGCTCGTGCGACAGACGCGGTTGTTGGCGGAGTGTCAGCTCGCACGACAGGCGGATGAGGATTTAATCCGCAGGCTGCAGTCGGAGTGCGGGGAATTGAGAGCTCAGCGTGCGGAGGCCGAATCGCAGTTGGTAGTAATTGAAGACGATCGCAGGCGAGAGGCGGATCGCACGAAGGAAGAGATGGCGAGGCGAGTCGCCCACTGTCTCAAGGGCTACGCCCACTGGGAAGTGGCGGCGCAGGAGAAACTCACACTGCGTGAGTTGGAGCTTCGTGCAGCCGAGTTGTTGTCAGGTGACAGTAGGAGTCGGCGGAAGGTGGCGAAGAAGTTAGACACTTTTCTGTCGAAGGCGCGGGATACCATGTCCACCCTCGAGGTGGAGGTGTCCGCGGCGTTGCAGCGTTTGGGACTGCGCAGTCGAGCAGAAGATTGGCAGGGTAGGGAGTTAGTGCGCGGCAGTCCGTTGCGCAGGAGGCAAAGCACAGGTTCCGCGGAGTGTAGTGTAGCGTGGTTCCGTGCTGGCGTGTAGTGTAGTGCAGTGTAGTGTTAGTTAGGACTTAGAAGGTATAAAGTAGTTCAAGGCGTCTTGCCTTGTGATCTTTCCCAACATCAGAAGTGCAGATGAGGAACTCATTTTCTCTGCATGTTTGTGTCCTTAATTCTGTCACCACGCAAGAGGAGCTACAACTTGGCGTTCTGCATTTTGTAGCTGAAGGCCTTCGGCCGAATGTTCAGAGCTAGTACATTGGTTAGAGACTTGAGTAGTTCGGATCTACACCTTCGGGTGATTGCCGATGCTCAGAGCCAGTGACTAGTTAGATACTTGAATAGTTTCGCCCCTACACCTTCGAGTGTTTGTTCCTGATTGTACTCCTTCGGGATTTTTCCCCTGAATGCCAAAGTGAAGTTTTGTTACTTCGTGTAAGCCTTGGTTGTAAATTCAGGTTACGCTGCAGCAGGTGCCTTTGGGGTAACCCCTGTAGTATTTCTAGGAATGACAAGTGCCTGAGAATTCAAACTCTTCAATAGACTGTTATGGTGTGTTACTAGAATGTTCCTCAGTGAGTCCTTCAGTGCGGACCTGTGTTCTCTGCGCGTTTTGTGAGTTGAGAGCGTTGTTCACCGCGTATGAGTGACTTCGATCCGAAGTAGGCAGTCCAACCCGGGTTTCCTGCGCTAGCAGCAAGCTAGTGGAAGTGTTGTAAAAGCCTGAGTTGGAGTCACTACCCGCAGCTTCGCTGAGTGTACTCTTGAGAGACCTTCCCCCTGAAATCTTGAGTAGAGGTCCTGGGTTCTGGGTGAAATCCTGGGTTGTGTTTCTGTAGTTTCAGGTGTGTGTGTGTGTGTGTGTGTGTTATGCTGCACTGTGCGACCTCCGAGTGCGCTCCGAGTGGTTACTTGCAGTATTTCTGGGAGTGAAAGTCGGTTGAGAATTCAAACTCCTCAATAGTCTGTTAAACGTGACACTTTGTACCCTGTGTGTTCCTCTGTCCCTCTGGGTTTGTGGTAACACACTTTTTGTTTTTTTGCAGAATTTAAACAATTTTAGAAAACAAGTACCGAAGCAGTGTCTGTAGTTAGAAAAGGGTACGTTAAATAGAGTGGATTGAGGAGATCGTCACGAGGTCACGAAGAATCGCGAAGTCGGATGTACCAGCGCCAAATGTCTTCGGCGCCTTCGGCAAAAGCTCCTTTTCTGAGGTGTCTCTACTCACGCGCTTCCAGCGTTTAAGGAAGCTACGCTTCCGGCGCAGACATCTCCGGAGGAGATTTTGCTAAAGACGTCAGAAGAATGGCACGGACCTCTGAAGGCTTCTGACCATGAGTGCGCCTTCGGCGATGCGCCGCTAGCGCGGAAAGGGAAACCTTCATAACGATCGGAATACACGGTAGTTCTACTTGGTTGAAGTTGCATTGGAAAGAGATCGGGACGGTCGTCCTAACGAGCCCAAGAGCGTTGGAGATGGATGAGGGACGAAGAAGTTATGAGCATCGGAAAACTCGTAGTCGGACATGCGCCGTTCGCGCTAGGGTTCACGGTCGGAAAGGACTCCCGTACGCCTTCGGCGATGGGCCTTCGGCGGAATCACGCGCTCATGGGAGGAAATCAACTCAAAGTCGGAAGCGCCTTTGGCGGCTGCGCAACGGAAGAAAAGCGCCGGCCGGATGTACGCCTCCGACGTGGCGCTGATAGGCGGATGCGCTGGCATGATTTGCGCTGGCATGATTTGCGCCGGCGGGATATGCGCCGTCAGCAATAGACGAGGCAGAACGGACAAAACAAGTGGTACGAATACGCGCCGGCGTAATTCGCGCCGACTGGATGTGCGCCTCCAGCAAGGCGCCGACGGATAAGGAACACGCCAGCGGCGACACGCCTCCGGTGATGGTCGGGTTAGGAAAAGACAACATAGCCGACGCATACACTGCGGCGAACTCGAGTCCGGAAGACGGTGGCGGCGGGAGAATTCAACATTCACGCATGCGAATGCGCGCAGTGCGGAGACGTGAATTTGAGCATGCAAGGGCGAACCGTTAGGCCGTATAGCCGGCTGCGTAAATTGTAACCAGTAAGAACGTTGGACGATCTTGAATTCGGAGAAGAAAAGACTGCTCTCCAGTCTCATTCTCTCATTCTTGATTTTGCGATTTCCAGCTTCCAAGATTACGCGCAAGGGCGGAGAGACCTGCAGTGAGAGGAGAGAGTGCGGAGACGAGTTGCGCAAGGATCTTGACAGACCTTGGAGAGAATTTGCGAGTAGCGAACTTGAGCGCAAGAAGAGAGAGTGATTGCAGTCAGTGCTGGAGCGGCCGACGCGCAGCGGCGATTGTGAGAGAGCGAGCGGAAGGGAGAACGTCTGTGTGTGCAGGAAACGCAATGTCGAAGGTCCCCCAGCTGCGAGTGTCTCCACTAAGGGTGCCGCAGATCGGTCTACGCGCATTCCAAGATGTGCTGACAGGGCTGAAGCTCGATTTCCTCCTGTGGGGATGGAACTGGACATGTCCGGAGATGGTGCGCGAGTACCTGCAGGAGAGACACAAGCCCTCACGCGGATTCTGTCCACATCCAGAGAGGTGGGACATTTGTGACTGGGCGCAGGTGTTGGGCAGGTGTGCCGGCGAGGAAGGGTATCTCCTCTTCGAGGCCGATAGCGTGAAGGTGTCCAAGGACGAAGAAATCTCCTACAATGAGCTTTTCAAAGTTGCCAGGCATCCCAAGAACGGTTGCCGGACACGGGATTACAAAGATCGATTGCGGAGAAATGTCGCGACTGCATTGCTGCAGATATTGCAGCCGACCAAGACCGCTTACATGCATGGTTGGCAAGTAGGATTTGTGGAGCTAGTGTTGTCAGGAGCCTTAGTGCATTGGGCCCGGCTCCTGTGGAAGGTGACGCGCCAACATGCGCAAGAAGAGAGAGGAGGAACCCTCAATCATCTTTCGCCTTACCTGATTGTGTTTTATCGGGCGATGGGATGTTTGACAAATTCAGAGCGGACACGGTTTCCGCTGCTGACCCGGAGCTATCCAGGTAGATACTCGCGGGAGGCCGAAGTAGACACGGATCCGGACGAGGCACCTGCCAGTCCGCCTCCGGCTCCGCCCCCAGCAAAAGCAGCAGAAGAACGTCGAAGTGAGCGCGCTCCGCGAAAGCGGAAGTGGGATGAGAGACCTGAGGACAGGCAGCCGGAAGTGCCAGCTGCGTCGACTCGTAGTCGGCCAACCAACGAGCCTCACAGCCGACCGAAACAGAGGGCACGCAAAGTGCCAACTAGTACTGAGGAGACCGGGCATACTCCGGTCCGGCGGAGTATCCTGCCCACGCAAGAGGAGATAATCGCGCAAATTCTGGGGAAGTCGGCAAATACCTCTGCGCAGAAGGCACCAATGCCTTCGGAAGAAGACAGACGGACTGACAGTCGGCCGACTACGAGTCGGGCGACTGAAGGTCGACAAACGGAAGGAAGGCCGACGGAGCGGCGCGTTGAACCGGACAGCACGCCGGAAGCAGAATGGAGTTTGGCTGACGAGCCAACAACCCTCAGAGGGTCGTCTTCGGCGGAAGGCACTTCTGGGAAAACGCCGCCAGCAAGCAGGCCAAGTGGAGTGAAGACTGTGGTACCCCACTTTTGGTAATTTTGAAGAAATTAAAACATTTTTGGAAAAACTGTACCCTGGCAGCAATGTAAATAGCCTTCGGTGCATCAAAACAAAGTGAATTCGGAAGATCGCGGGGATTCTCGAGGGATCTTGTAGAATCTAGGATTTGGGTGCAGCAATAAGGATGGGCACCACCCTCCCTGCGAGCTCTGCAGTTAGGATCCCTACGGCGCAAGGCGCAAAACCCGCCTTCGGAAGCTGCGTCCGCGGCGGTAGGGAAATCCTTCATATTTAGGTCAACCCTCGGGCGCCTTGACCGAGTTAGGGTCTCGTTGGAAAGAGCTCGACGCACTGATTCCAACGAGCCCAAGAACGCTTGGAACGGATGAGGACTTAGGGAGTTATCACTATCGGAAGATACGTAGACGTTCGCCTTCGGCGGAAGGAGTTCGCCACCGGCGGGAATTCCGCCTACACGGAAGGGGGATCAAGTTTTGCCCTATGCGCGGACGAAGGATGTTTGCCTGTGCACAGGCGAAGTAGGGTTTGAGGAGGCGCGGAGTCCGCCTACGCACAGGAGGTCACCTGTGCACAAGCGCTTCGGCGTCGGCGGAAAATCCGCCTTGGGCCCTAGAAATGCGCCTTGTGAGGTAGAAAGTGTACGGCGCCTTCTGCGCCAGCACAGCGCCGCGGACGAGCAAGGAGCTGCCAGAATAATCAAATCCGTACGGACCATGCGGACGGGACGGGTGGATGCGCTCTTGGACGGACGAAGTTGCGGCGGCGGAAGCGCCGACGAAGAGACAAGGAACGGACAGTCTGGACGGAGACGGCTGACCGCGGTCAACGCCTTCCGCGCCAGCGCGTCGCCGCGGACGGAATTTGCCTACGCACAGGCGAGCGCCTGTGCACAGGAGGATGAAGTTCCGCGCCGGCGGAGAATCCGCCGAGGAGTCTGCCTGCGCACAGGCAGGAGTTGAACTTTTGTCCGACATGCGGACACACGCGTCGAGGCAGAAGGGGATTGGCTGAGGAGCGGTACGAACAAGTGTACCGCGCAAGGCGGAAAACTCGCCTTCGGCGCTGCGCTCCCATGTCCGCGGGGTAGTACGCTCGCGGAGTTCAAATCCGCCAATTCGAGCGTGAGAGTTTAATCGGCGACGGCGGAGCGTGAAGCCGCGCGTGAGAGCGGAGACCGTTCCAGCGTAGAGCCGGCGCGGCCATCAAGTGAGACGTCCTCCACGAGCAAGAGCCGACCATGACCTTCGACCGGGCGGCGGAGAGCGTCCCATTCTTGAATTCGCGATTCCACTCTCTTGTGCGAGCTGCGCGCGTCCATCTGCTGGCTGCTAAGCATTCTCGACGTCGCCGCACAGAGGATTTCTTGGTGATTGAGGGAGAAGTGAGTGCGCGTGATTTGGAATTGAGGGCGATTAGAGTTTGCCGAGAGAGAAAGGAGCTCGAGCGGTGCGGAAGTAGAATGAGCGGGCGAGCGAACTCCAAGAACGCAATGACGAGACCGGGCAGATTGCGGATGCTGCCGCTTCGTCTACCACAGAACGGGCTGCGCGCTTTCGAGGAGCGCTTGATAGCAAGAAAGCTCGATTTCTTGCTATGGGGATGGAACTACATCTGTGCGGATATGGTGCGCGAGTGGCTAGAGCCACAGGGACCACCCTCGCGCGGATTGCGTCCGCATGTTGATCGGTGGACAGTCCAAGATTGGGCGCAGGCATTGGGAAGATGTGCCGGCATGCCAGGGCATCTCCTCTTTGACAGTGAGAGCATCAAGGTGACCAAGCAGGAAGAGGCGCAATTTGTGGAGCTGTTCAAGACCGGGAGGTCTACCAAGAATGGGTACAGGACCCGCGATTACAAGGATCGATTTCGCCGGACTTTGTCCGCGGCGCTGATGCAATTACTGCAGCCACACCGCGCCTGCTACATCACATTGTGGCAGGTCTCTTTTGTGGAGTGCGTCATCGAGGGAACTCCAATTCACTGGGCGAGCATCCTGCACAGGGTGATGCGACAGCACGCTTTTGAGGAGAAGGAGGGAACTCTAAACCATCTCTCTCCTTTCCTCATCAATTTTTATCGACAGCGGAATTGTTTGACAGCGGCGGAGCTTGAGCGTTTT
This sequence comes from Marchantia polymorpha subsp. ruderalis, assembly GCA_037833965.1. Classification (NCBI taxonomy): domain Eukaryota; kingdom Viridiplantae; phylum Streptophyta; class Marchantiopsida; order Marchantiales; family Marchantiaceae; genus Marchantia; species Marchantia polymorpha. The sequence goes on from AP031357.1 coordinate 7,248,712, forward strand.
CCGCCGTTGTCCGTCGACCATCCCGGGAAGTATGTGCGGGAGAATGAGGTCGACACTGATGCAGAGGTGTCACCGACTTCTACTCCATCAAGGCGGAGGGACGAAGGGAGAAACACTCCTGCAGCACGAGTGCCGCGGAAGCGGCGATGGAGAGAAGAGTCCGAAGAGGAGCAGCATCAAGAACCCTCTGCTCGTATTCGACCGCAGCCGTTGTACGAGTCATACAGCCGGCCGAAGCAGAAGGCACGCAGACTGGTGTTACCAGCCAACAGTGCGGACACGGCGACGATTGCGACGGAGAAAGGAAGTGCGTCGCCAGAGAAGCATGAGGAAGCGCGGACGTCCGCAGGAGCAACGGACCACGCTGCAGCCTCGACGGGCGAGAGGCCGCCTACGGGCCAAGGGCCTCCGGAGTTACCACGTGCGTTGCGGACAGGTGTTCCGTTTGCGCACAGACGAGACTCCGCGGACGGACGAGCCTCCGCGGACAGACGATCACAAGCGGACGTAGATCTACGCTTACGCGTGGGAAGGAGCTGTCCGCCTGTGCACAGGTCGCCTGTGCACAGGTCACCTCCACACGTGCCGCCTGTGCACAGGCAGGAATCACCCCCGTTCCAACGTAGGAAGGGGAAGGAGCCGGCGGAAGAGCCGCCTACGAGACACCGGCCTTCGGGGCCAGACCCTCCGGCGCACCACGCGCCGCGATTTGCGCCTTCGGCGCCAGGGCCTTCGAGCCGAGGAGATACGAGCAGGGAGTGTGCGGAGGCCACACCATCGGCGGATAATCCGCCGGTAGATGCGCCTTCGGCGGTAGGGCCTCAGGGCCAAGGGACATCGGGCGAGCGGCCCCCGACCATGTCGCCTTTGGCGATGGATGTCCGCGGCGCTACGCCTGCGGCGGACAAGGCGCCGGCATTTGCGCCTGAGCATAGACCAAGCACAGCCCCCGCGGGCCGATCAAGGGAGCAGCAACTGGCGGAGGAGCGGAGTGACTGTCCGCGGGATGAATTTTCGGTGCGCGATGCGCAATCACCCTCCGCTCGATCGCCTTCGGCGGCGGACGTCGGCGGTAGGGAGGATACGGTAGACGATCAACAAGCGGGCGGCGGGGATGCAGCACGGGCACATTCGCCTACCGCCTTGGACATTTTGGCGAAGAGCACCGAGGCTGCAGCCGTGCCTTCGCAGGCAGCACACGTCAACGACGTGCAGCCCCACTCGGGTCAGTCGCCAACGCAATCAATGGCGACTGAAATTCTCCACTCGGATGATGACGACGGAGGCTCCACCGAAGAAATGTCAGGAGCGGGGGACACCGAGGAGGAGGAGGAGGAAATTGTTGGAGCGCCGGCGGCGGCGCTCTCTGAGCAGGTGATTCCGTTGCTGAGGTACTTGGATCGCAAAGTCGATAAATACGCCAACCCACTTCAGCCGGGATCTTACATCGAGTTAGTGCGTAGGCGGACTCGCACTAAAGTCCACACCAGCAAGCTACTAGCTAGAGTGGACCAGGAGTTGAGGGAATTGAAGGAGAAGCATGAATGCTTGTGGGGTCAGTATAAACTCAATCAGAAATTCTACATGTACTCCGAGAAGGTGAGGGATGGGAAACTGGAAGAGCTCACCAAGGAGCAGGTGAAGGTCACAGAAGCACTAATTTCTGAGCAGGCCCAGAATCGGATTTTGTCAGAGGAGCTCGTGCGACAGACGCGGTTGTTAGAACAGTGTCAGCTCGCACGGCAGGCGGATGAGGAGGTAATCCGCAGGCTACAGTCAGAGTGTGGCGAATTGAGAGCGCAACGTGCTGAGGCCGAATCGCAATTAGTGGTAATTGAGGAGGATCGCAGGAAGGAGGCAGATCGCACAAAGGTGGAGACGGCGAGGCGTGTCGCCCACTGTCTCAAGGGCTACGCCCACTAGGAAGTGGCGGCGCAGGAGAAATTCACACTGCGTGAGTTTGAACTTCGCGTAGCCGGGTTGTTGTCAGGCGACAGTAGAAGTCGGCGGAAGGTAGCAAAGAAGCTCGATGCTTTTCTGTCGAAGGCGCAGGATACCATGTCCGCCCTCGAAGTGGAGGTGACCGCGGCGTTGCAGCGATTGGGACTGCGCAGTCGAGCAGAAGACTGGCAGGGTAGGGAGTTAGTGCGCGGCAGTCCGTCGCGCAGGAGACGTAGCACAGGTTCCGCGGAGTGTAGTGTAGCGTGGTTCCGTGCAGGCGGGTAGTGTAGTGCTAGTAGGACTTAGAAGGTATAAAATAGTTCCAGGCGTTTTGCCTGGGGTTCTTTCCCATCAGAAGTGCAGATCAGGAACCCATTTCCTTTGCGTGTTTGTGTCCTTGAGTTCTGTCACCACGCACAAGGAGTTACAACTTAGCGTTCCGCATTTTGTAACTGAAGGCCTTCGGCCGAATGTTCAGAGCTAGTACATTGGTTAGAGACTTGAGTAGTTCGGAACTGCACCTGTGGGTGACTGCCGATGCTCAGAGCCAGTGACTAGTTAGATACTTGAACAGTTTCGCCCCTACACCTTCGAGTGTTTCTTTCTGATTGTACTCCCTTGGGATTTTTCCCCTGAATGCCAAAGTGAAGTTTTGCTACTTCGTGTAAGCCTTGGTTGTAAATTCAGGCTACGCTGCAGCAGGTGCCTTGAGGGTAACCCCTGTAGTATTTCTGGGAATGACAAGTGCCTGAGAATTCAAACTCTTCAATAGACTGTTGTTATGTTACTGGAATGTTTCTCAGTGAGTCCTTCAGTGCGGACCTGTGTTCTCTGCGCGTTTTGTGAGTTGAGAGTGTTGTTCACCGCGTATGAGTGACTTCGATCCGAAGTAGGCAGTCCAAACCGGGTTTCCTACACTAGCAGCAAGCTAGTGGAAGTGTTGTAAAAGCCGGAGTTGGAAGTCACTACCCGCAGCTTCGCCGAGTGTGCTCGCGAGAGACTTTCCCCCTGAAATCCTGAAGTAGGGGTCCTAACGGATCTCTGGGTTGTGTTTCTGTAGTTTCAGGTGTGTGTGTGTGTGTGTGTTACGCTGCACTGTGCGACCTCCGAGTGCGCTCCGAGTGGACACTTGCAGTATTTCTGGGAGTGACAGTTGCCTGAGAATTCAAACTCCTCAATAGTCTGTTAAAACGTGACACTTTGTACCCTGTGTGTTCCTCTGTCCCTGTGGGTTCGACCTTTCTACCACTATATTGCAGTTTTAGCCTTTAGTGGGTTATTACAAAGACGCGCAGGGTGTATCCGACTGCCAGTCGGACACCTGCTAGTCGGCCGACTGCGAGTCGGTCAACATAGAGTCGGCCAGATTAGCTGACTGCGAGACGGACAGGGCCGGCGACCATTGTGCGGACGCCTTTGGCGGACGCACCTCCAGCAAAGACACCTTCCGCGCAGATCGCGCCGGAAGGGCAGGCAACAGAAGCGGGCGGTGCAAAGGTGACAAAAGTCACTGCGGCGTCGACCCCTTCGGAAACCGAAGATCGAGCCGGAACAGGGGCTCAAGCAGTGGGATCCCCCACTGCCTTGGATATTTTAGCAGGGAGTGGAGCGGCAGTCGCGACGGAAGCTGTTGCGCGCCACAGTTCCAGGGAGTCGCCAAGGGATTCGGTGGCGACTGAAATCCTCGAAACGGAGGATGAGACGAGTTTGGAAGAGCAGGAAGCGGACTTTGTGCAGAAAACGCCAACAGGGGTGTTGTGCGAGCAGATAGTTCCACTCCTGCGCTATCTGGATCGCAAGACATCCAAGTACTCGGGTACCGGAAAACCGCAGTCTTACGTGGAGACTGTCAAGCGCAGGACGAGGAGCAAGGTGGCCACTTGGGCCTCTAGGTGCCAAACATTGCAGGATAGGAACGCTACCCTCCGACAGCACCTGGCGGTCACGCAGAAGCTATACCAAACCTTGCAACAGCAGAGGGAGGATGCGGCGACGAAAAACCAGGCGGATGCCGAGCTAATGCGGGCAAAGATCGAGTCGGAATTGCAGGAAGAGCGGAGACAAAACCGCATCTTAGCAGAAGAGCTTGCGCGCCAGAAGCGCGCCTTAGAAGAAAGTCAAAGTACACGCACGGAGGATGAGGAATTGTTGCGCAACTTGCAATCCGAGTGCGCGGATTTGAGGGCGCAGCGCGCAGATGCGGAAATGCAGCTAGCAGAGGTGGAAGGCAGCTGCCGGGCGCGAGAAGAGTTGGCGACGCGGGTGACTCACTGTCTAAAAGGATACGCCCATTGGGAGGTGGTAGCTCAAGAGAAGATCACACTTAGGGAGTTCGAGCTTCGGGCGGCGGCATTGACGGAGGGTGACAGTCGGAGTCGGCGGCGAGTAGCAAGGAAATTAGAATCCTTCTTGTCGGGTGCGCGCGACACTATGGCGCACTTGGAGTCGGAAGTGACTGCAGCCCTCCGGCGTCTAGGGTTGCGCAGCCGGTCGGAAGATTGGCAAGGTAGAGATAGAGAGCGAGGCAGTCCGGCGCGCAGGAGGCGCAGCACCGGATCTGCAGAGTGCAGTAGCGTAGTTTGGTTTCGAGCAGGTGTTGCGAGTAGTAGATAGGATAGTGTAGTGTTAGTTAGGACCTTTGAGGGTATAAAGTAGATCAAGGCGTTTTGCCTTGGGACTCTTCCTGTTTCGGCAGTGCAGATCAGGAACTCACTTTCTTGGCGTGTTTGTGCATTTTTGGTCCTGGCACCACGTAGAGAAGCTGCAGCATAGCGAAGTTACCGTATGTTGTAGTTGAAGGCCTTCGGCTGAATGTTCAGAGCTAGTACCCGGTTAGAGACTTGAGTAGTGCGGATCTGCACCTGCGGGTGATTTCTGATGCTCAGAGCCGGTTGCGAGTTAGAGACTTGAACAGTTCCCCCTTACTCCTTCGAGTGACATATCCTGATTGTACTCCTACGGGAAGTTTCCCCTGAATGCCAAAGTGAAGTTTTATTACTTCGTGTAAGCCTTGGTTTGCAATTCAGGTTGTGTGTGTGTTACTGGATTGTGTCTCAGTTAAGTTCTCAGTCGGGCCTGTACTCCCTGCGTTTGGTGTGAGTCGAGGGTGACGTCCACGGCGTATGAAGAGGCTTCGTTCCGAAGTGGGAAGTCCACTCCGGGTTTCCTACGCTAGTTCCTGGCGGAAGGGCAGTAAAAGCCGGAGTGGGAGTCACTACCTGCAGAACCTCTAAGTGAACTTTTGAGACACTTTCCCCCTGAAATCCGAAGCGGAGGTCCTGACCGACCTCCGAGTTGTGCTTTTGCCAGTTTCAGGTGTGTGTGTGTGTGTGTTGAGTGACTACGCTGTACTGTGCATCCTCCGAGCATCCTCCGAGTCGAGCATCCTCCTCCGAGTCGAGCCTCCGAGTCGAGCACTGCAGTAATTCTGGGAGTGACAGTCGCCTGAGAATTCAAACTCTACAAAAGTCTGTTAAACGTGACACTTTTTACTCTGTGTGTTGCCTCTGTCCCTGTGGGTTCGATCTTTTTACCACCATACTGCAGTTTTAGCCTTTGGTGGGTTATTACATAAGGAGCCGACAACTTCTTTTTGGTGCCGCTGCCGGGGACAGTGCGTCAACACCAGAGTACTTGAGCAGCAATGCTCGGTGAATGTCGACGAGCGATAGTGTGGGAAACCTGAGTGCGAGAGCCACACGAAAGCTCCGTCGAGATTCAGAAAAAGCCATAGAAGCAAAACGGCGAACTAAAAAGAAGACTCCTGGTGAGGACTCTACAGAAAGATCGCCATCACCGACTGCTGGAAGACAAAGGCGTTCCAGTTCACCTACTGCGAGCATTGAGCTAACAGTTCTATTGGAAATTACTCCGACAGAAACTCTTCCTGAGTTTGGCTAACCTAGGATCAGTCCGTTGACAGGATCATCAATGGTAGACCATCAAGCCAATCTCCGCCAGGTGTTTTCCCAACCTTTCACGAAACATTCGTATCCAAGATACATGGGAACGGGCGACGACGATGATGCAGATTCATACATAAAGCTCTTCGAGTCTGTCTCCATCACCAATCGCGAGACCAGTGATGAAGACAGACTGCGAATCTTTCCTAGCCTGCTACGCAGGAGAGCTCGTAGCTGGTACAATCATGAGAGCACCGACCCCACTGGCATCCGGACCTGGGCTCAGCTCAAGGAAAAGTTTCTGAGGCGGTTTCGCGAACTCGGATATGACAGTCGAGTACTGACCCGGCTTCGAAATCTTCGACGCGAGCGGAAGGAGAATCTTCGAGACTATACTGAGAGATTCCAAGACCTCCTAGATCGAATTCCGAAGACAGGCCCAGGAGAACCGTTTTCGGTGCAACAAGCAGTGGATTGGTATGTGACAGGGCTCTCAAGAGAAATGGAGACCTTCTGCAGGAGAGGCAAGGCTGACACAATCCAAGATGTGATAGCTTCGGCAGAGACCTTTGAAACGTCAACCTTTGACACTCGAAGACGCGACCGACGGTCGACGAAGAAGAAATCGCAAGGCGGACGTCGGAAGAGAAGGAACTCGCCTTCCTCGTCAGAAGAATCAAGCTCCTCCGAATCGAGTTCTTCCTCGGAGGAGGAAGAGGACTCGTCATCTTCAGAGGAAGAAAGACGGAAGAAGAAACGCAGTACGATCGAGAAGAAGGATCGGGGTAGGGGAATCCCAGTGAAGAGTCAAGGGGACATCGCAGCCAAGGTGGACAACCTGGTGAAGAATTTTGCGGACCTAAAAGTTCATGTAGTGGGGGGCCAAGACCGACGTAAATCACCTGCAAGACAGCAAGCAAATCTCTGGTGTACTACGTGCGGACAGGTGGGACATGCCAACACGGAGTGCATGTCCGCTCGCCCGACTTACCCAGTGAATACGGTCGAATGGGCACCAAAGTGGGAGAACCCCATTTATTATGCTGAGCCGGCTGAGGACACCGCTTACGCGGTTCAGACAGCTCCGGCTACAACACCGAACCCACCTGTGCATATACTGCGCTTTGTTCCGAGGGAAATGGCGGGTACGCTCCCACCAAGACGCATGGCCCCTCCCGGCAATTTCAACCGACCTCCACCACAATTCAATGGTTGCTATAACTGCAAGGACATGGGACATTACGCGCCGAGCTGCCCCCACCCGAGGAAGCAAACTGGATATGTACCGTTGTGCAGCAATTGCAAGAAGTCTGGACATACGGCAGCCGAATGTGATCAGCCACCAGTCGCCAGGCAAACCGTGCGTTTCGTGTCGACACCTGGCAAGGAAGAAGTGCAGGTCAACCAGGTAGAGCTGAGCCCGTACCCAGCTGAAGAAGACGAAGTATGGCCGGAAGAAGTGATGTGCGGACGGGTAGAGACCCAAAGTTCGAAGAGGAGGGGAGAGGACCACGAGGACACTCGCCGCCTCGAGCGTAGGGAAGAGAGTAGGAAGTCTAAAGAAGAGGAGAAGTCTAGCCGAAGAAAAAGGCCGGGTACACCTCCGGCGATACAAAACATCCAGCCGGTGCAGAACTCGGAGAAGGCGGACAGGTCTTCAGAAGAGTTCCGGACCCGAGACTACCTTCCGGACATCAAAGATGAGGTGAGTCACCTCATCAAGGAAGCACTGAGCGCCGGAACGATATCCGATGACCGGAAGGCGGCTAGGCCCCATACACCACTTCCGACCGCGACTACAGAGAGGGTGGCGGCTGTGACTTCCAACACTTCCTACGACATAGTGGAGGACATAGGGAGTCAGAGGGCAAATATTTCCTTCCACCAGCTGTTGGAGGACAATAAGACGTATCGAAAGATGCTGATGCTTTCGTTGCGCCGACCACGCAAACCCCGAAAAGGGAAACTTCCGGCTGTGTACAAAGTGGAAGGAGGAGACCTAGGACCTCCGGAGATCGAAGTAGAGATCGGAGGCTGCGTCATACAGAAGGTACCAGTGGACTCCGGTTCGGGCGTGAACATCATGACTGAGGAGACAGCGAACTCCTTGGGGTTCCAGACCTTCGAGCCTACAACCCGAGTGTTGCGGCTGGCCGATCAAACGCGCAGAATGCCGCTAGGAATGTTGAGCAATGTGAGAACCAACATTGGAGGAGTGGACTTTCAATTGTCCTACATAATATTGCAGCCTCTGATGAAGAAAGGTTATGATGTGCTGCTTGGCAGACCGTGGCTATACGATGCCAAAGCAAGGTGTGACTGGAGGAGGAAGAGATTGCATTTCCGGAATCCTAGGGACCCTCCGACTGTCATTACCGTACCATGGACCAAGGTACCACACGAGGGCGAAACACCAGTATGAGGATGTCTTCGCATGGAAGATTGAAGACATGAAAGGCATACCTGCAAGGTATGGAGAGCACAGGATCGACTTCGTGGGACCAATACAACCTGTCACTAAAGGCACGCGCAGGCGCTACATATTGGTAGCAACGGACTATGCGACCAAGATGATGGAGGCAGAGGCCACAAGGCCATCGACGCAGCAGCAGTAGCAAGGTTCCTATTCGAATCAATCATCACACGCTACGGGTGTCCACTAGAAATAGTTAGTGACAGGGGAACGCACTTTTTGAATCAGGTGATAGAAAGTTTGACGCGGCACTTCCAGATTAAGCATCGGAAGACTACTCCATACAACCCCAAGGCGAATGGTCTGACAGAGAAATCCAATGGATTGCTCTGCAAGATACTCCTCAAGGTGACTGTGAACCATGCTCACGACTGGGACACCAAGTTACCAGCCGCCTTATGAGCATACAGAACTGCACAGAAAGTCACCACCAGGCAAACACCTTACTTTCTGGTTTATGGGCAGCATCCGATCTTACCTATCGAATTCGAGATACCCACAAAGAGGACCTTAGATCAAAGGAGGCTGGATGCGGAAGAAAGTCAGGCCTATCGACTGCAAGAAGTCATGGCACTGGAAGAAAGACGTCAGGAGGCCGAAGATCGAACAAAGCAACTACAGCTCAGGCGGAAGGAGAAGTACGATCGGAGACTCAAACCAGTACTACTCGAGAAGGGCGACTTGGCTCTGCTCTACGATAGCAGACATGCTAGATTTCCAGGCAAGCTACACTTGAGATGGATGGGACCATACAAGGTGATCGAAGTTTTTCCCAATGGCTCAATCCAGCTCGCAGAATTGACAGGAGAATGGCTAGGCACCCGCGTGAACGGGTGGCGTCTGAAGAAATACCACGTGTAAATGTTCGCGTGGGCGCTCACAATTGAGGAGGGGGGCATGTGGTAACACACTTTTTGTTTTTTTGCAGAATTTAAACAATTTTAGAAAACAAGTACCGAAGCAGTGTCTGTAGTTAGAAAAGGGTACGTTAAATAGAGTGGATTGAGGAGATCGTCACGAGGTCACGAAGAATCGCGAAGTCGGATGTACCAGCGCCAAATGTCTTCGGCGCTTTCGGCAAAAGCTCCTTTTCTGAGGTGTCTCTACTCACGCGCTTCCAGCGTTAAAGGAAGCTACGCTTCCGGCGCAGACACCTCCGGAGGAGATTTTGCTAAAGACGTCAGAAGAACGGCACGGACCTCTGAAGGCTTCCGACCATGAGTGCGCCTTCGGCGATGCGCCGCTAGCGCGGAAAGGGAAACCTTCATAACGATCGGAATACACAATAGTTCCAATTGGTTGAAGTCTCATTGGAAAGAAATCGGGACGCTCGTCCTAACGAGCCCAAGAGCGTCGGAGATGGTTTAGGGACGAAGAAGTTATGAGCATCGGAAAACTCGTAGTCGGACATGCGCCGTTCGCGCTAGGGTTCACGGTCGGAAAGGACTCCCGTACGCCTTCGGCGATGGGCCTTCGGCGGAATCACGCGCTCATGAGAGGAAATCAACTCAGAGTTGGAAGCGCCTTTGGCGGCTGCGCAACGGAAGAAAAGCGCCGGCCGGATGTACGCCTCCGACGTGGCGCTGATAGGCGGATGCGCTGGCATGATTTGCGCCGGCGGGATATGCGCCGTCAGCAATAGACGAGGCAGAACGGACAAAACAAGTGGTACGAATACGCGCCGGCGTAATTCGCGCCGACTGGATGTGCGCCTCCAGCAAGGCGCCGACGGATAAGGAACACGCCAGCGGCGACACGCCTCCGGTGATGGTCGGGTTAGGAAAAGACAACATAGCCGACGCATACACTGCGGCAAACTCGAGTCCGGAAGACGGTGGCGGCGGGAGAATTCAACATTCACGCATGCGAATGCGCGCAGTGCGGAGACGTGAATTCGAGCATGCAAGGGCGAACCGTTAGGCCGTATAGCCGGCTGCGTAAATTGTAACCAGTAAGAACGTTGGACGATCTTGAATTCGGAGAAGAAAAGACAGCTCTCCAGTCTCATTCTCTCATTCTTGATTTTGCGATTTCCAGCTTCCAAGATTACGCGCAAGGGCGGAGAGACCTGCAGTGAGAGGAGAGAGTGCGGAGACGAGTTGCGCAAGGATCTTGACAGACCTTGGAGAGAATTTGCGAGTAGCGAACTTGAGCGCAAGAAGAGAGAGTGATTGCAGTCAGTGCTGGAGCGGCCGACGCGCAGCGGCGATTGTGAGAGAGCGAGCGGAAGGGAGAACGTCTGTGTGTGCAGGAAACGCAATGTCGAAGGTCCCCCAGCTGCGAGTGTCTCCACTAAGGGTGCCGCAGATCGGTCTACGCGCATTCCAAGATGTGCTGACAGGGCTGAAGCTCGATTTCCTCCTGTGGGGATGGAACTGGACATGTCCGGAGATGGTGCGCGAGTACCTGCACGAGAGACACAAGCCCTCACGCGGATTCTGTCCACATCCAGAGAGGTGGGACATTTGTGACTGGGCGCAGGTGTTGGGCAGGTGTGCCGGCGAGGAAGGGTATCTCCTCTTCGAGGCCGATAGCGTGAAGGGTTCGCCTATCGCCTTTCGCCTACCGCCTTAGACATTCGCCTACCGCCTTAGACATTTTAGCAAAGAGCAGCGAGGCTGCAGCAGTGCCTTCGCAGGCAGCACACGTCGACGACGTGCAGCCCCACTCGGGCCAGTCGCCGACGCAATCAATGGCGACTGAAATTCTCCACTCGGATGATGACGACAGAGGCTCCACCGAAGAAATGTCAGGAGCAGGGGACACCGAGGAGGAGGAGGAGGAAATTGTTGGAGCGCCGGCGGCGGCGCTCTCTGAGTAGGTGATTCTGTTGCTGAGGTACTTGGATCGCAAAATCGATAAATACGCCGACCCACTTCAGCCGGGATCTTACATCGAGTTAGTGCGCAGGCGGACTCGCACTAAAGTCCACACCAGCAAGCTACTAGCTAGAGTGGACCAGGAGTTGAGGGAATTGAAGGAGAAGCATGAATGCTTGTGGGGTCAGTATAAACTCAATCAAAAATTCTACAAGTACTCCGAGAAGGTGAGGGATGGGAAACTGGAAGAGCTCACCAAGGAGCAGGTGAAGGTCACGGAAGCACTAATTTCTGAGCAGGCCCAGAATCGGATTTTGTCAGAGGAGCTCGTGCGACAGACGCGGTTGTTAGAGCAGTGTCAGCTCGCACGACAGGCGGATGAGGATGTAATCCGCAGGCTACAGTCAGAGTGTGGCGAATTGAGAGCGCAACGTGCTGAGGCCGAATCGCAATTAGTGGTAATTGAAGAGGATCGCAGGCAGGAGGCAGATCGCACAAAGGTGGAGACGGCGAGGCGTGTCGCCCACTGTCTCAGGGGCTACGCCCATTGGGAAGTGGCGGCGCAGGAGAAACTCATATTGCGTGAGTTTGAACTTCGCGCAGCCGGGTTGTTGTCAGGCGACAGCAGGAGTCGGCGGAAGGTAGCAAAGAAGCTCGACGCTTTTCTGTCGAAGGCGCGGGATACCATGTCCGCCCTCAAAGTAGAGGTGTCCGCGGCGTTGCAGCGATTGGGACTGCGCAGTCGAGCGGAAGACTGGCAGGGTAGGGAGTTAGTGCGCGGCAGTCCGTCGCGCATGAGACGTAGCACAGGTTCCGCGGAGTGTAGTGTAGCGTGGTTCCGTGCAGGCGTGTAGCGTAGTGCAGTGTAGTGCTAGTTAGGACTTAGAAGGTATAAAATAGTTCCAGGCGTTTTGCCTGGGGTTCTTTCCCAACTCACAAGTGCAGATCAGGAACCCATTTCCTTTGCGTGTTTGTGTCCTTAAGTTCTGTCACCACGCAAGAGGAGTTACAACTTAGCGTTCCGCATTTTGTAGCTGAAGGCCTTCGGCCGAATGTTCAGAGCTAGTACATTGGTTAGAGACTTGAGTAGTTCGGATCTGCACCTGCGGGTGACCGCCGATGCTCAGAGCCAGTGACTAGTTAGATACTTGAACAGTTTTGCCCCTACACCTTCGAGTGTTTCTTTCTGATTGTACTCCTTTGGGATTTTTCCCCTGAATGCTAAAGTGAAGTTTTGTTACTTCGTGTAAGCCTTGGTTGTAAATTCAGGTTACGCTGCAGCAGGTGCCTTTGGGGTAACCCCTGTAGTATTTCTGGGAATGACAAGTGCCTGAGAATTCAAACTCTTCAATAGACTGTTGTTGTGTTACTGGAATGTTTCACAGTGAGTCCTTCAGTGCGGACCTGTGTTCTCTGCGCGTTTTGTGAGTTGAGAGTGTTGTTCACCGCGTAGGAATGACTTCGATCCGAAGTAGGCAGTCCAAACCGGGTTTCCTACACTAGCAGCAAGCTAGTGGAAGTGTTGTAAAAGCCGGAGTTGGAAGCCACTGCCCGCAACTTCGCTGAGCGTACTCTTGAGAGACCTTCCCCCCTGAAATCTTGAGTAGAGGTCCTAACGGATCTCTGGGTTGTGTTTCTGTAGTTTCAGGTGTGTGTGTGTGTGTGTGTGTGTGTGTGTTACGCTGCATTGTGCGACCTCCGAGTGCGCTCCGAGTGGACACTTGCAGTATTTCTGGGAGTGACAGTCGCCTGAGAATTCAAACTCCTCAATAGTCTGTTAAACGTGACACTTTGTACCCTGTGTGTTCCTCTGTCCCTGTGGGTTCGACCTTTCTACCACTATATTGCAGTTTTAGCCTTTAGTGGGTTATTACAGTGTTGCCTCTGTCCCTGTGGGTTCGATCTTTTTACCACCATACTGCAGTTTTAGCCTTTGGTGGGTTATTACAGGGTCCGACCTTTCTACCACTATATTGCAGTTTTAGCCTTTAGTGGGTTATTACATAAAAAGCCGACAACTTCTTTTTGGCGCCGCTGCCGGGGACAGTTGCGTCAACACCGGGGTTTACGAGCAGCCATGCTCGGTGAATGTCGACTGGAGCTAGTGGGAGCAACCTAAGTGCGAGAGCTGCCCGCAAGTTCCGACGAGATTCAGAGAAGGCCGTGGAAGAGACACGGCGTCAAAACAAGAAAACACCAAAAAGAGTATCTAAGCCTAGTCCGGCCGACATCCTTGGGGAAGCTACCCCCAGTGACTCGGAACCAAACCTTGTGCTTACAGTTCTACTAGATATCCCTTGCACAGACCCCCCTCGTGATTTAGAACCGACCGCCCAAGAATCGTCGACAAACACTCCGATGGCGGACGGACAAGCAAGTGCGCGGCTACCTCAGCCGATTACTAAGCATTCCTATCCGAAGTATAAAGGAAGTGGGGATGATGACGATGCAGATTCCTACATCAAGCTGTTCAAATCAGTGTCAATCGCTAACCGCGAGATCCACGACGAGGACCGACTACGGATCTTTCCAAGTCTTATGCGGAAGAAGGCACGAAGTTGGTACAACCACGAGAGCATCGATCCGAATGGGTTGACAACATGGGCTCAACTGAAGGAGAAGTTCCTTCGACGCTTCCGTGAGCTCGGCTACGACAGTCGGGTATTGACCAAGTTACGTAACCTGCAACGGGAGAAGAAGGAGAGTCTGCGTGATTACACCGAGAGATTCCTGGACCTCCTTGACAGAATACCGAAAACGGGACCAGGGTCCCCCTTCTCGGTGCAGCAAGCTGTGGATTGGTATGTGACCGGCTTAACTCGAGAGATGGAGACTATTTGCCGACGCAGTAAGTGCGATACTATCGAGGACGTGATTGCATCGGCCGAAGCCCTTGAGACTTCCACTCTCAACCGAAGAGGGAGAGAGCGACGGGAGTCGAAGGAGCGAAAACCAAAGGGAGGGCGAAGAAGACGCAGAGGCGCGACACCGTCATCGGAAGAACAGTCCTCGGACGAGGACCGTTCCTCATCCGAAGAAGAAGAAACCTCCTCGTCGGAGGAAGAGAAGAAGAGAAAGAAGCATGGGGCAGCAAAGAAGAAAGGCCCCCGACGAGCAACTATGGACAGAGCGCCGGGAGACATTGCATCGAAGGTGGAGACCCTTGTGAAGGACTTCGCCGACCTGAAAGTCCACGTGGTGGGCGGCCAGGATCGACGAAAATCTCCCGGGAGAGTGCGAGCGAACTTGTGGTGCACTACGTGCGGAGCAGTGGGACATGCGAACACTGAGTGTCTTACCACCAGTCCGTCATATCCAGTCAACGCAGTGGAGTGGGCACAACCGTATTATGGGGAAAACCCCCAGTACTATGGAGAGGCGAGCGAAGAGGCAGCCTACGCCGTCCAGTCGGTCCCCGCCCCTACTGCAATTACGCCAGTGCATATTCCCCGGTATCATCCGGTAGATAGGGCCACTACGGTACCCGTGAGGCGCAGGGCACCTCCAGGGACGTTTGACCCACCGCCACCGCGAGCTTGTTTTAATTGTGGGGAAGTTGGACACTACTCACCTCAGTGCCCCCATCCCAAAAGGCAAACCGGGTATGTTCCGACCTGTAGTAACTGCAAGAAGTCTGGGCATACTGCACCAGAGTGTGATCAGCCGCCAGTTCACCGGCAAACGGTACGATTTGTGACAACCCCTGCCAAGGAGGACGTCCAAGTTAAGTAGGTCGAAGTAAGCTCGGACAGAAACGATCAAGGAGAAGAATGGCCGGCGGAAGAAGTTATGTGCGGACGAGTGGAAACTCGCAGTTCAAAGAAATCAAAGGAAGAAGAGCGCGACACTCGCAAGCACGATCGGAAGGCCGAGGACTGAACAGGAAAGGGAAAAGAGAAGGCAACCAGCAAGTCCGACTTGCGACCTGCACGAATGCCTTCGGCTATGCGAGAAGCACCAGCAGTGCGGACCGATACATCGGTCGAGGATGAGCCAGTACGCGTGCTGAAGCGGGACTATGCCCCGGATATCAGAGAGGAGGTAGCGAACTTGTTGAAAGAAGCGACCCGCCACCAAAAGGGACCAGAGCGGGAAGACTTGTCAACCTCCTTTGGTGCGAAGATGGTAGCAACTCTGGAACCACGCAGGATGTCGACTCCAAACCGACGCGTCCACTATGACTTTGTAGAAGATCTTGGGAACCGACAAGTGAACATCACGTTCAACCAGCTTATGGAGGACAACAAGACGTATCGGAAGATGTTGATGCTTTCGTTACGACGCCCTCGGAAGCCGCGCGCATCCAAAATCCCCCAAGTGTACCAAGTGGCCAGCGAAGACCAAGGACCTCCAGAGATCGATGTAGAGATAGAAGGGTGTTGTGTACGCAAGGTACCAGTAGACTCTAGATCAGGAGTCAACATAATGACGGAGGACACTGCGCAAGCCTTGGAGTTCAGTGAATACGAACCTTCGAGGCGTGTGTTGAGGTTAGCGGATCAGACGCGGAGAATGCCTGTAGGTATGCTGCGCAATGTCCGAACAAACATCGGTGGTGCGGACTTTCGGTTGAACTATATCATCCTGCAGCCCATGCTGAAGCAAGGCTATGACATCCTGCTTGGGCGACCGTGGTTATATGGCGCCCAAGTACGATGTGACTGGCGTAGGCATCGCCTTAAGTTCCCCCATCCTAAGGAGCCGACCAAGACCATCACTGTGCCCTGGACCAAGGTCCGACATGAAGGGGAGACCCCGTCGACTAGTGCGGGTTACACATCGGGGGTGGACAGTGATTTGGCCGCCCAATCAGATTCCAGTGCCACTGAATCCGATTATTTTGTGGGATTCGTTGCCTGCTGTTATGTGGAAGAGGAACCAGACGCTATTCAGCCGGAGGACGAATAGCAATTAACGGTAGGACTGGGAAGTGTAATAACCCACTAAAAGCTAAAACTGCAATATAGTGGTAGAAAGGTCGAACCCACAGGGACAGAGGAACACAGAGGGTACAAAGTGTCACGTTTAACAGACTATTGAGGAGTTTGAATTCTCAGGAGACTGTCACTCCCAGAAATACTGCAAGTGTCCACTCGGAGCGCACTCGGAGGTCGCACAGTGCAGCGTAACACACACACACACAAACCTGAAACTACAGAATCACAACCCAGAGATCCGTTATGACCTCTACTCAAGATTTCAGGGGGAAAGTCTCTCGCGAGCACCCTCAGCGAAGCTGCGGGTAGTGACTTCCAACTCCGGCTTTTACAACACTTCCACTTGCTTGCTGCTAGCGTAGGAAACCCGGTTTGGACTGCCTACTTCGGATCGAAGTCACTCATACGCGGTGAACAACACTCTCAACTCACAAAACGCGCATAGAACACAGGTCCGCACTAAAGGACTCACTGAGAAACATTCCAGTAACACAACAACAGTCTATTGAAGAGTTTGAATTCTCAGGCACTTGTCATTCCCAGAAATACTACAGGGGTTACCCTGAAGGCACCTGCTGCAGCGTAACGTGAATTTACAACCAAGGCTTACACGAAGTAACAAAACTTCACTTTGGCATTTAGGGGAAAAATCCCGAAGGAGTACAACCAGAAACAAACACTCGAAGGTGTAGGGGCGAAACTATTCAAGTATATAACTAGTCACTGGCTCTGAGCATCGGCAGTCACCCGCAGGTGTAGATCCAAACTACTCAAGTCTCTAACCAATGTACTAGCTCTGAACATTTGGCCGGAGGCCTCCAGCTACAAAATGCGGAACGCCAAGTTGTAGCTCCTCTTGCGTGGTGACAGAACTAAGGACACAAACACGCAGAGAAGATGAGTTCCTGATCTGCACTTCTGAAATTGGGAAAGAACACAAGGCAAAACGCCTTGAACTACTTTATACCTTCTAAATCCTAACTAGCACTACACTGCACTACGCTACACGCCTGCACGGAACCACGCTACACTACACTCCGCAGAACCTGTGCTTCGACTCCTGCGCGACGGACTGCCGCGCACTAACTCCCTACCCTGCCAGTCTTCCGCTCGACTGCGCAGTCCCAAACGCTGCAACGCCGCGGACACCTCCACCTCGAGGGTGGACATGGTATCCCGCGCCTTCGACAGAAAAGAGTCTAACTTCTTCGCCACCTTCCGCCGACTCCTACTGTCATCTGTCAACAACCCGGCTGCACGAAGCTCTAACTCACGTAGTGTGAGTTTCTCCTGCGCCGCCACTTCCCAATGGGCGTAGCCCTTGAGACAGTGGGCGACACGCCTCGCCATCTCCTCTTTCGTGCGATCTGCCTCTCGCCTGCGATCATCTTCAATTACCACCAACTACGATTCGGCCTCCGCACGCTGCGCTCTCAATTCCCCGCACTCCGACTGTAGCCTGCGGATTTGTAATAACCCACCAAAGGCTAAAACTGCAATATGGTGGTAAAAAGATCGAACCCACAGGGACAGAGGCAACACATAGAGTAAAAAGTGTCACGTTTAACAGACTTTTGTAGAGTTTGAATTCTCAGGCGACTGTCACTCCCAGAAATACTGCAGTGCTCGACTCGGAGGCTCGACTCGGAGGAGGATGCTCGACTAGGAGGATGCTCGGAGGATGCACAGTACAGCGTAGTCACTCAACACACACACACACACACACCTGAAACTGGCAAAAGCACAACTCGGAGGTCGGTCAGGACCTCCGCTTCGGATTTCAGGGGGAAAGTGTCTCAAAAGTTCACTCAGAGGTTCTGCAGGTAGTGACTCCCACTCCGGCTTTTACTGCCCTTCCGCCAGGAACTAGCGTAGGGAACCCGGACTGGACTTCCCACTTCGGAACGAAGTCTCTTCATACGCCGTGGACATCACCCTCGACTCACACCAAACGCAGGGAGTACAGGCCCGACTGAGAACTTAACTGAGACACAATCCTGTAACACACACACAACCTGAATTGCAAACCAAGGCTTACACGAAGTAATAAAATTTCACTTTGGCATTAAGGGGAAACTTCCCGTAGGAGTACAATCAGGATATGTCACTCGAAGGAGTAAGGGGGAACTGTTCAAGTCTCTAACTCGCAGCCGGCTCTGAGCATCAGAAATCACCCGCAGGTGCAGATCCGCACTACTCAAGTCTCTAACCGGGTACTAGCTCTGAACATTCAGCCGAAGGCCTTCAACTACAACATACGGTAACTTCGCTATGCTGCAGCTTCTCTACGTGGTGCCAGGACCAAAATGCACAAACACGCCAAGAAAGTGAGTTCCTGATCTGCACTTCCGAAACTGGAAGAGTCCCAAGGCAAAACGCCTTGATCTACTTTATACCCTCAAAGGTCCTAACTAACACTACGCTATCCTATCTACTACTCGCAACACTTGCACGAAACCAAACTACACTACTGCACTCTGCAGATCCGGTGCTGCGCCTCCTGCACGCCGGACTGCCTCGCTCTCTATCTCTACCTTGCAAATCTTCCGACCGGCTGCGCAAGCCCAGACGCCGGAGGGCTGCAGTCACTTCCGACTCCAAGTGCGCCATGATGTCGCGCGCACCCGACAAGAAGGATTCTAATTTCCTCGCTACTCGCCGCCGACTCCGACTGTCACCCTCCGTCAATGCCGCCGCCCGAAGCTCGAACTCCCTGAGTGTGATCTTCTCTTGAGCTGCCACCTCCCAATGGGCGTATCCTTTTAGACAATGAGTCACCCGCGTCGCCAATTCTTCTCGCGCCCGGCAGCTGCCTTCCACCTCTGCTTGCTGCATTTCCGCATCCGCGCGCTGCGCCCTCAAATCCGCGCACTCGGATTGCAAGTTGCGCAACAACTCCTCATCCTCCTTGTGTGTACTTTGACTTTCTTCTAAGGCGCGCTTCTGGCGCGCAAGCTCTTCTGCTAAGATGCGGTTTTGTCTCCGCTCTTCCTGCAATTCCGACTCGATCTTTGCCCGTATTAGCTCGGCATCCGCCTGGTTTTTCGTCGCCGCATCCTCCCTCTGCTGTTGCAAGGTTTGGTATAGCTTCTGTGTGACCGCCACGTGCTGTCGGAGGGTAGCGTTCCTATCCTGCAATGTTTGGCACCTAGAGGCCCAAGTGGCCACCTTGCTCCTCGTCCTGCGCTTGAAAGTCTCCATGTAAGACTGCGGTTTTCCGGTACCCGAGTACTTGGATGTCTTGCGATCCAGATAGCGCAGGAGTGGAACTATCTGCTCGCACAACACCCCTGTTGGCGTTTTCTGCACAGAGTCCGCTTCCTGCTCTTCCGAGCTCGTCTCATCCTCCGTTTCGAGGATTTTAGTCGCCACCGAATCCCTTGGCAACTCCCTGGAACTGTGGCGCGCAGCAGCTTCCGCCGCGACTGCCGCTCCACTCCCTGCTAAAATATCCAAGGCAGTGGGGGATCCCACTGCTTGAGCCCCTGTTCCGGCTCGATCTTCGGTTTCCGAAGGGGTCGACGCCGCAGTGACTTTTGTCACCTTTGCACCGCCCTCTTCTGCTGCCTGCCCTTCCGGCGCGATCTGCGCAGAAGGTGTCTTCGCTGGAGGTGCGTCCGCCGAAGGCGTCCGCACACTGGTCGCCGGCCCTGTCCGTCTCGCAGTCGGCGAATCTGGCCGACTCTCTGTTGACCGACTCGCAGTCGGTCGACTAGCAGGTGTCCGACTGGCAGTCGGATACACCCTGCGTGTCTTCACTCCACTTGGCCTGCTTGCTGGCGGCGTTTTCCCAGAAGTGCCTTCCGCCGAAGACGACCCTCAGAGGGTTGTTGGCTCGTCAGCCAAACTCCCTTCTGCTTCCGGCCTGCTGTCCGGGTCAACGCGCCGCTCAGTCGGCCTTCCTTCCGTTTGTCGACCTTCAGTCGCCCGACTCGTAGTCGGCCGACTGTCAGTCCGTCTGTCTTCTTCCGAAGGCATTGGTGCCTTCTGCGCAGAGGTTTTTGCCGACTTCCCCAGAATTTGCGCGATTATATCCTCCTGCGTGGGCAGGATACTCCGCCGGACCGGAGTATGCCCGGTCTCCTCAGTACTAGTTGGCATTTTGCGTGCCCTCTGTTTCGGTTGGCTGTGAGGCTCGTTGGTTGGCCGACTACGAGTCGGCGCAGCTGGCGCTTCCGGCTGCCTGTCCTCAGGTCTCTCATCCCACTTCCGCTTTCGCGGAACGCGCTCACTTCGACGTTCTTCTGCTGCTCTTGCTGAGGCCGGAGCCGGAGGCGGACTGGCAGGTGCCTCGTCCGGATCCGTGTCTACTTCGGCCTCCCGCGAGTATCTACCTGGATAGCTCCGGGTCAACAGCGGAAACAGTGTCCGCTCTGAATTTGTCAAACATCCCATCGCCCGATAAAACACAATCAGGTAAGGCGAAAGATGATTGAGGGTTCCTCCTCTCTCTTCTTGCGCATGTTGGCGCGTCACCTTCCACAGGAGCCGTGCCCAATGCACTGGAGCTCCTGACAACACTAGCTCCACAAATCCTACTTGCCAACCATGCATGTAAGCGGTCTTGGTCGGCTGCAATATCTGCAACAATGCAGTCGCGACATTTCTCCGCAATCGATCTTTGTAATCCCGTGTCCGGAAACCGTTCTTGGGATGCCTGGCAACTTTGAAAAGCTCATTGTAGGAGATTTCTTCCTCCTGGGACACCTTCACGCTATCGGCCTCGAAGAGGAGATACCCTTCCTCGCCGGCACACCTGCCCAACACCTGCGCCCAATCACAAATGTCCGACCTCTCTGGATGTGGACGGAATCCGCGTGAGGGCTTGTGTCTCTCCTGCAGATACTCGCGCACCATCTCCGGACATGTCCATTTCCATCCCCACAGGAGGAAATCGAGCTTCAGCCCTATCAGCACATCTTGGAATGCGCGCAGACCGATCTGCGGCACTCTGAGTGGAGACACTCGCAGCTGGGGGACCTTCGACATTGCGTTTCCTGCACACACAAACGTTCTCCCTTCCGCTCGCTCTCTCACAATCGCCACTGAGCGTCGGCCGCTCAAGCACTGACTGCTGTCACTCTCTCTTCTCTCACGCTCAAGTTCGCTACTCGCAATTCTCTCCAAGGTCTTGTCAAGATCCTTGCGCAACTCGTCTCCGCACTCTCTCCTCTCTCTGCAGGTCTCTCCGCCCTTGCGCGAATTCTTGGAAGCTAGAAATCGCAAAATCAAGAATGAGAGAATGAGACTGGAGAGCAGTCTTTTCTTCTCCGAATTCAAGATCGTCCAACGTTCTTACTGGTTACAATTTACGCAGCCAGCTATACGGCCTAACGGTTCGCCCTTGCATGCTCGAATTCACGTCTCCGCACTGCGCGCATTCGCATGCGTGAATGTTGAATTCTCCCGCCGCCACCGTCTTCCGGACTCGAGTTCGCCGCAGTGTATACGTCGGCTATGTTGGCTTTTCCTAACCCGACCATCACCGGAGGCGTGTCGCCGCTGGCGTGTTCCTTATCCGTCGGCGCCTTGCTGGAGGCGCACATCCAGTCGGCGCGAATTACGCCGGCGCGTATTCGTACCGCTTGTTTTGTCCGTTCTGCCTCGTCCATTGCTGCCGGCGCGTATCCCGCTGGCGCAAGTCATGCCAGCGCAAATCATGCCAGCGCATCCGCCTATCAGCGCCACGTCGGAGGCGTACATCCGGCCGGCGCTTTTCTTCTGTTTCGCAGCCGTCAAAGGCGCTTCCGACTCTGAGTTGATTTCCTCCCATGAGCGCGTGATTCCGCCGAAGGCGCATCGCCGAAGGCGTACGGGAGTCCTTTCCGACTGTGAACCCTAGCGCGAACGGCGCATGTCCGGCTTCGAGTTTTCCGACGCTCATAACTTCTTCGTCCCTGATCCATCTCCGACGCTCTTAAGCTCGTTAGGACGAGCGTCCCGAGCTCTTTTCAATGCAACTTCAATCAATTGGAACTACTGTGTATTCCGATCGTTATGAAGGTTTCCCTTTCCGCGCTAGCGGCGCATCGCCGAAGGCGCACTCATGGTCGGAAGCCTTTAGAGGTCCGTGCCGTTCTTCTGACGTCTTTAGCAAAATCTCCTCCGGAGGTGTCTGCGCCGGAAGCGTAGCTTCCTTAAACGCTGGGAGCGCGTGAGTAGAGACACCTCAGAAAAGGAGCTTTTGCCGAAGGCGCCGAAGACATTTGGCGCTGGTACATCCGACCTCGCGATTCTTCGTGACCTCGTGACGATCTCCTCAATCCACTCTATTTAACGTACCCTTTTCTAACTACAGACACTGCTTCGGTACTTGTTTTCTAAAATTGTTTAAATTCTGCAAAAAAAACAAAAAGTGTGTTACCACAGGATTAAATCCTCATCCGCCTGTCGTGCGAGCTGACACTCCGCCAACAACCGCGTCTGTCGCACGAGCTCCTCTAACAGAATCTGATTCTGAGTTTTCTCAGAAATCAATTCTGTCGTGGTCTTCACCACATCCCTGGTGAGCTCTTCCAGTCTCTCCTTCTTCATCCTGTCGAGGGCGTGCGATTTCCTCACAAGGTTGTACTGACCCCACAAACAGGCATGCTTCTCCCTCAATTCCTTCAGCTCGTGGTCCACCCTAGCGAGTAGCTTGCTGGTGTGGACTTTAGTGCGAGTCCGCCTGCGCACTAATTCGATGTAGGATCCCGTCTGGAGTGGATCGGCGTATTTATCAAATTTGCGATCCAAGTACTTCAGCAACGGTATTACCTGCTTAGAGAGCGCCGCTGCCTGCGCTCCAACAATTTCCTCCTCCTCCTCCTCGGTATCTCTTGACCCCAACATTGCTTCTGTGGAGCCTCCGTCGTCATCATCCGAGGGAAGGATTTCACTCGCCATTGATTGCGTTTGCGACTGACCCGAGGGGGGCTACACGTCGTCTACGGGTGCTGCCTCCGAAGGCACACCTGCAGCTTCGCTGCTCCCCGCTAAAATGTCCAAGGCGGTGGGTGAATGTGGTCGTACTACATCCCCATCGCCCGCCTGTCGATCGTCGACTGTGTCCTCTTCGCCGCCGACGTCCGCCGCCGAAGGCGATCGAGCGGAGTGTGTCTGCGCGGGGTGTAATTGCGCATCGCGCATCTGAATTTCGTCATGCGGACAGACAATCCGCTCCACCGTTAGGTCCTGCTCCCTCGATCGGTCCTGCGCGAGGGCTGTGTCTGGCCTGTGCGCAGGCGCAAATACCGGCGCCTTGTCCGCCGCAGGCGCAGCGCCGAAGGCGACATAGCCGGAGGCCGCTCGCCCGATGTCCCTTGGCCCGAAGGCCCTACCGCCGAAGGCGCATCTACCGGCGGATTACCCGCCGAAGGTGCGGTCTTCGCACGCTCCCTGCTCGCATCTCGTTGACTCGAAGGCCCTTGCGCCGAAGGCGCAAATCGCGGCGCGTTGTACGCAAGAGGGTCTGGTCCCGAAGGCCCTTGACCCGTAGGCGGATCTTCCGCCGGCTCCTTCCCCTTCCTACGTTGGACCGGGGGTGAATCCTGCCTGTGCGCAGGCGGCCTGTGCACAGGCGAACGCCTGTGCACAGGCCGCCTTTCTCTGCCTACGCGTAGGCGGAGGTCCACGTCCGCTTGGGGTCGCCTTTCCGTTAAAGCTCGCCTGTGCGCAGGCGGAACACTCGTCCGCATCGCACGTGGTAATTCCGGAGGCCCTTGGCCCGAAGGCCGCCTCTAGTCCGTCGGAGGTGCAGCGTGGTCCGTCGCTCCTGCAGACGTCCGCGCTCCCTCGTTCTTCTCCGGCGACGCACTTCCTTTCTCCGTGGCGATCTTCGCCGTGTCCGCGCTGCTGGCTGGTAACACAAGCCCGCGCGCCTTCTGCTTCGGCCAGCTGCACACTTCGTGCAATGGCCGCTGTCAAATGGGAGCAGTGGGTTTTCGATGCTGCTCCTCCTCAGACTCCTCTCTCCATCGACGCTTCCGCGGCACTCTTGCTGCTGGTGTGTTTCTTCCCTCGTCCCTCCGCCTCGGTGGAGTAGAAGCTGGTGACTCCTCTACGTCGGTGTTGACCTCGTTATCCCGCACATACTTCCCGGGATGGTCGACGGACAATGGCGGAAAGCGAGCAAGCTCCGCCGCAGTCAAACAATTTCGCTGTCGATAAAAATTGATCAAGAAAGGGGAGAGGTGATTGAGAGTTCCCCCCTTCTCCTCAAACGCGTGCTGCCGCATCACTCTGTGCAGGATGCTCGCCTAGTGAATTGGAGCTCCCTCGATGATGCACTCCACAAAAGAAACCTGCCACAATGTGATGTAGCAGGCGCGGTGTGGCTGCAGTAATTGTAGCAGCGCCGTCGCCACAGATCGGCGGAAGCGATCTTTGTAGTCGCGGGTCTTGTACCCATTCTTGGTAGACCTCTCCCGCTTGAACAACTCCACAAATTGCGCCTCGTCCTGCTTCGACACCTTGACGCTCTCACTATCAAAGAGGAGGTGCCCTGGGATGCCGGCACACCTTCCCAATGCCTGCGCCCAATCTTGGACGGTCCACCGATCAACATGCGGACGCAATCCGCGCGAAGGTGGTCGCTGTGGCTCCAGCCACTCGCGCACCATATCCACACAAATGTAGTTCCATCCCCATAGCAAGAAATCAAGCTTTCTTGCAATCAGCCGTTCCTCGTAAGCGCGCAACCCGTTCTGCAACCTCCGGGCTAACTCTCACTCAGGTTTACCTCTGATGGCTTTGTGGTAGCGCATCATGGTTCTAGAAGACTAGGATTCATACTCTCACTCTTGTCCCAAACACCTTCTCTCACACACTCTCATGTATCACTCCAACTCACACACAAACTCTCCTCACATCGCCCTCTTCACATAAACTCAAACACACGTCGATACTCCAAGATAATCAAAAACTTCACTCCTTCATTACTGAAACAAGTCCTCACACATGACTCTCCAAACTTGCTTGAGAGGTGCTACTCTACCTCTCTATTTATACTACTTGAGAAATTACCATAGTAACATGTGGTAATTTCTCCTAACTTACTTTTACCTAGGTAAGTTTGACTAACCTTCTCTACGTGGCAACATGCCATTGGCCTACCTAAACCTTCTAGAAGCTTCCGGAATCCAAGGTTGAGGTGGCGACATGCCATTGGAAGCTTTTAAACTTCTACAAGCTTCCTAGCCACCAAGTCAACATTATACTTAGTCTAGCCAATCATCTTTCATACATTTAGTCAAACCAATCAAATCCAAGCTTCTAGTCAAATATCTAATCCCTTGGAATCTAGAATTTTTGTATAAGACAAAATAGAAGTGCTCACTCCATTCTTCTAGAATTCCGCTAATTATTCCGCCAACTATAGACATTGTAGCTAAACTTAGTCATGACTAGATAAACTTAGTTATAACTAACTAGTTTAGTCATAACTAGCTAGTCTTAGCTATGCCTTGGCTAATCATCTTTATTCCCTTGACCACTTCTAAGACTTAGTACATATGTGCAACACCCGGTCTTACAGGACAGAGGCAACACACAGAGTACAAAGTGTTACGTTTAACAGACTTTTGGAGAGTTTGAATTCTCGGGCGACTGTCACTCCCAGAAATATTGCAATGCTCGACTCGGAGGCCGCTCGGAGGATGCACAGTGCAGCGTAAGTCACTCAACACACACACACACACACACCTGAAACTGGAGAAGCACAACTCGGAGGTCGGCCAGGACCTCCGCTTAGGATTTCAGGGGGAAAGTCTCTCAAAAGTACACTCAGAGGCTCTGCAGGTAGTGACTCCCACACCGGCTTTTACAGCCCTTCCGCCAGTTTCTGCTAGCGTAGGGAACCCGGATTGGACTTCCCACTTCGGAACGAAGTCACTCATACGCAGTGGACGTCACCCTCGACTCACACCAAGCGCAGAGAGTACAGGCCCGACTGAGAACTCAACTGAGACACAATCCAGTAACACACACACACATAACCTGAATTGATAACCAAGGTTTACACGAAGTAACAAAACTTCACTTTGGCATTAAGGGGAAACTTCCCGTAGGAGTACAATCAGGATATGTCACTTGAAGGTGTAAGGGGGAATTGTTCAAGTATCTAACTCGCAACCGGCTCTAAGCATCAGAAATCACCCGCAGGTGCAGATCCGCACTACTCAAGTCTCTAACCGGTGTACTAGCTCTGAACATTCAGCCGAAGGCCTTCTGCTACAACATGCGGTAACTTCACTATGCTGCAGCTCCTCTACGTGGTGCCAGGACCAAATGCACAAACACGCCGAGAAAGTGAGTTCCTGATCTGCATTTCCGAAACTGGAAGAATCGCAAGGCAAAACGCCTTGAACTACTTTATACCCTCTAAGGTTCTAACTAACACTACGCTGCACTACCTGCTACTCTAAACTCCTGCACGAAACCAAGCTACACTACTGCACTCTGCAGATCCGGTATTGTGCCTCCTGCGTGCCGGACTGCCTCGCACTATCTCCCTACCCTGCCAATCTTCCGACCGGCTGCGCAACCCCAGCCGCCGAAGGACTGCAGTCACTTCCGACTCCAAGTGCGCCATAGTGTCGCACGCACCCGACAAGAAGGCCTCTAATTTCCGCGCCACTCGCCGCCGACTCCGACTGTCACCCTCCGTCAATGCCGCTGCCCGAAGCTCAAACTTCCTGAGCGTGATCTTCTCTTGTGCCGCCACTTTCCAGTGGGCGTATCCTCTTAGACAGTGGGTAACCCGCGTCACCAACTCCTCTCGCGTCCGGCTGCTGCCTTCCACCTCTGCTAGCTGCATCTCTGCATCTGCGCGCTGCGCCCTCAATTCCGCGCACTCGGATTGCAAGTTGCGCAACAACTCCTCATCCTCCTTGCGCGTGCTTTGACTTTCCTCTAATGCGCGCGTCTGGCGCGCAAGCTCCTCTGTTAGAAGGCGGTTTTGTCTCCGCTCTTCCTGCAATTCCGATTCGATCTTTGCCCGCATTAGCTCGGCATCCGCCTGGGCTTTCGTCGCCACATCCTCCCGCTGTTGTTGCAAGGTTTGGTGTAACC
This sequence comes from Marchantia polymorpha subsp. ruderalis, assembly GCA_037833965.1. Taxonomy (NCBI): domain Eukaryota; kingdom Viridiplantae; phylum Streptophyta; class Marchantiopsida; order Marchantiales; family Marchantiaceae; genus Marchantia; species Marchantia polymorpha. Next base: position 7,275,833 of record AP031357.1, read on the forward strand.
TCTTCGTGATCGCCAGGTGCTGTTGGAGGGCAGTATTCCTTATCTGCAATGTTTGGCACCTAGTGGCCCAAGTGGCTACCTTGCTCCTCGTCCTGCTCTTAACAATCTCCACATAAGACTGCGGTTTTCTGGAACTCGCGTACTTTGCTGTCTTGCGATCCAAATATCGCAAGAGTGGCACTATCTGCTCGCACAGTACTCCTGTTGGCGTCTTCCGCACAGAGTCCGTTTCCTGCTCTTCCGAACTCGTCTCATCCTCTGTTTCGAGGATTTTAGTCGCCACAGAATCTCTTGGCGACTCCCTGGAACTGTGGCGCGCGGCAGCTTCCGCCGCGACTGCCGCTCCACTCCCTGCTAAAATATCCAAGGCAGTGGGGGAACCCACTGCCTGAGCCTCTGTTCCGGCTCGATCTTCGGTTCTCGAAGGGGTCGGCGCCGCAGTTACTTTTGTCACCCTTGCACCGCCCGCTTCTACTGCCTGCTCTTCCGGCGCGATCTGCGCGGAAGGTGTCTTCGCCGGAGGTGTGTTCGCCGAAGGCGCCCGCACAATGATCGCCGGTCCTGTCCGATTCGCAGTCGGCGAATCTGGCCGACTCTCAGTTGACCGACTCGGTGTCGGCCGACTAGCAGTTGTCCGACTGGCAGTCGGATCCACTCTGCTCGTCTTTACTCCACTTGGCCTCTTTGCCGGAGGCGTTTTCTCAGAAGCGTCTTCTGCCAAAGACGACCCTCTGAGAGTTGTTGGCACTTCAGCCAAACTCCCTTCTGCTTCCGGCCTGCTGTCCGGTTCAACGTGCTGCTCTTGCCGACCTGCAGTTGGCCGTCCTTCAGTCGCCCGACTCGCAGTCGCCCGACTGTCAGTTCGCCTGTCTTCTTCTGAAGGCATTCGCGCCTTCTGCGTAGAGGGGTTCACCGACCTCCCCAGAACCTGCGCGATTATCTCCTCCTTCGTGGGCAGGACACTCCGCCGGACCGGAGTACGCCTGGTCTCCTCACTACTAGTTGGCAACACCATCTTGCGTGCCCTCTGTTTCGGCCGGCTGTGAAGCTCGTGGGTTGGCCGACTCCGAGTCGGCGCAGCGGGAGCTTCCGGCTGCCTGTCTTCAGGTCTCTCATCCCATTTCCGCTTCCGCGGTGCGCGCTCACTTCGATGCTCTTCTGCTACTCTTGCCGGAGCCGGAGCTGGAGCTGGACTAGCAGGTGCTTCGTCCGGATCTGTTTCCACCTCAACCTCCCGCAAGTATCTACCCGGATTACTTCGGGTCAGCAGCGGAAACCGCGCCCGCTCTGAAGCTGTCAAACATCCCATCGCTCGATAAAACACGATCAGGTAAGGCAAAAGATGATTCAGGGTCCCTTCTCTCTCTTCTTGCGCATGTTGGCGCGTCACCTTCCACAGGAGCCGTGCCCAATGAACCCGAGCTCCTGACAACACTAGCTCCACAAATCCCACTTGCCAACCATGCATGTAGGCGGTCTTGGTCGGCTGCAATATCTGAAGCAATGCAGTCGCGGCATTTCTCCGCAATCGATCTTTGTAATCCCGCGTCCGGAAACCGTTCTTGGGATGCTTGCCAACTTTGAAAAGATCATTGTAGGAGACTTCTTCCTCCTTCGACACCTTCACGCTCTCGGCCTCGAAGAGGAGATACCCTTCCTCGATTGCACACTTTCCTAACACCTGCGTCCAGTGACTAATGTCCCACCTCTCGGGGTGTGGGCGGAATCCGCGCGAGGGCTGGTGTTTCTCCCGCAAATACTCGCGCACCATCTCCGGACACGTCCAATTCCATCCCCACAGGAGGAAATCAAGCTTCAACCTTGTCAACACATCTTGGAATGCGCGCAGACCGATCTGCGGCACTCTGAGTGGAGACACTCGCAGCTGGGGGACCTTCGACATCTTTCTTGCTTTCTTTGCACACACACAGACGTTCTTCCCTCCCGCTCGATCTCTCACAATCGCCGCTGCGCGTCGGCCGCTCTAACACTTACTAAAATCGCTCTCTCCTCTCTTGCGCGCTCAATTTCTCTACTCGCAAACTCTCTGCAAGGTCCTTCAAGATCCTCGCGCAACTCGCCTCCGCACTCTCTCTAACTCACTGCAGGTCTCTCCGCCCTTGCGCTTAATCTTTGAAGCTGGAAAACTCACAATCAAGAATGAGAGAATGAGACTAGAGAGCAGACTTTTCTTCTCCGAATTCAAGATCGCCCAACGCTCTCACTGGGTACAATCAAACTTGATTACGCAGCCGGCTATACGGCCTAACGGTTCTCCCTCACATGCTCGAATTCACGACTCCGCACTGCGCGCATTCGCATGCGTGAACGTTGAATTCTCCCGCCGCCATCTTCCTCCGGCTTTGAGTTCGCCATCGCCGAGGGCGTCCGGACTCAAGTTCGCCGCAGTGGAGCGTATGCTCCGACTATGTTGTCTTTTCCCAAAATGCCCATCGCCGGAGACGTATCGCCGCATGCGTACTCCTTCTCCGTCGGCGCCTCGCTGGAGGCGCACATCAAGTCGGCGCGAATTACGCCGGCACGTATTTGTACCACTTGTTTTGTCCGTCCTGCCCCGCATATCGCCGACGGCGCGAATTATGCCAGCGCACCCGCCTTCCGCGCCACGTCGGAGGCGTACATCAGGCCGGCGCTTCTCTTCCGCTGCGCAGCCGCCGAAGGCGCTTCCGCCTCCGACTTGATCTCCTCTCATGAGCGAGTGGTTCCGCCGAAGGTGCATCGCTGGAGGCGTACGGGGGTCTATTCCGACGGTGAACCCTAGCGCGAACAGCGCATCTCCGGATGCAAGTTTTCCGACGCTCATAACTTCTTCGTCCCTGATCCATCTCCGGCGCTCTTGGGCTCGTTAGAACAAGCGTCCCGAGCTCTTTCCAATGAGACTTCAACCAACTAGAACTACCTTGAATCCTGATCATTATGAAGGTTTCTCTCCCGCGCCAACGGCGCATCGCCGAAGGCGCACTCATGGTCGGAAGCCTTCAGAGGTCCTTGCCGGCTTCTGACGTCTTCAGCGACATCTCCTCCGGAGGTGTTGTGGTAACACACTTTTTGTTTTTTTGCAGAATTTAAACAATTTTAGAAAACTAGTACCGAAGCAGTGTTTGTAGTTAGAAAAGGGTACGTTAAATAGAGTGGATTGATGAGATCGTCACGAGGACACGAAGAATCACGTAGTCAGATGTACCAACGCCAATGTCTTCGGCGCCTTCGGCAAAAGCTCCTTTTCTGAGGTGTCTCTACTCACGCGCTTCCAGCGTATAAGGAAGCTACGCTTCCGGCGCAGACACCTCAGGAGGAGGTTTTGCTAAAGACGTCAGGAGAAGGGCCCGGACCTCTAAAGGCGTCCGACCATGAGTGCGCCTTCGGCGATGCGCCGTTGGCACGGAAGGGGAAAACCTTCATAACGATCAGAATACACAGTAGATCCAGTTGGTTGAAGTTGCATTAGAAAGAGCTCGGGACGCTCGCTCTAACGAGCCCAAGAGCGACGGAGATGGATCAGGGACGGAGAAGTTATGAGCGTCGGAAAACTCGTAGCCGGACATGCGCCGTTCGCGCTAGGGTTCACAGCCGGAAAGGATTCCCGTACGCCCTCGGCGATGCGCCTTCGGCGGAATCACGCGCTCATAGGAGGAAACCAACTCAGAGTCGGAAGCGCCTTTGGCGGCTGTTCATGGAAGGAAAGCGCCGGTCGGATGTACGCCTCCGACGTGGCGCTGACGGCCGGATGCGCTGGCATGAGTTGCGCTGGTGGATATGCGCCGTCAGCAATGGACGAGGCATAAAGGACAAAATAAGCGGTACGACTGCGCGCCGGCGTAATTCGCTCCGACTAGATGTGCGCCTCCAGCAAGGCGCCGACGGATAAGGAACGCACCAGCGGCGACACGCCTCCGGTGAGGGACGGGTTAGGAAAAGACAACATGGCCGACGTATACCCTACGGCGGACTCGAGTCCGGAAGGTGGCGGCGGCGGGAGAATTCAACATTCACGCATGCGAAGGCGCGCAGTGCGGAGACGTGAATTCGCGCATGCAAAGGGCGAACCGTTAGGCCGTATAGCCGGCTGCGTACGTTGTAACCAGTAAGAACGTTGGACGTTCTTGAAATCAGAGAAGAAAAGACTGCGCTCCAGTCTCATTCTCTCATTCTTGATTTTACGATTTCCAGTTTCCAAGATTACGCGCAAGAGCGGAGCGACCTGCAGTGAGAGGAGAGAGTGCGGAGACGAGTTGCGCAAGGATCTTGACAGACCTTGGAGAGAATTGCGAGTAGCGAACTTGAGCGTGAGCGCAGAGAGAGTGAGCAGTCAGTGCTTGAGCGGCCGACGCGCAGTGGCGATTGTGAGAGAGCGAGCGAAAGGGGGAACGTTTGTGTGTGCAGGAAACGCAATGTCGAAGGTTCCCCAGCTGCGAGTGTCTCCACTCAGGGTGCCGCAGATCGGTCTACGCGCATTTCAAGATGTGCTGCTGGGGCTGAAGCTCGATTTTCTCCTGTGGGGGTGGAACTGGACATGTCCGGAGATGGTGCGCGAGTATCTGCAGGAGAGACACAAGCCCTCTCGCGGATTCCGTCCACATCAAGAAAGATGGGACATTTGCAATTGGGCGCAGGTGTTGGGCAGGTGTGCCGGCGAGGAAGGGGATCTCCTCTTCGAGGCCGATAGCGTGAAGGTGTCCTTGGAGGAAGAAATCTCCTACAATGAGCTCTTCAAAGTTGCCAAGCATCCCAAGAACGGTTTCCGGACACGGGATTACAAAGATCGATTGCGGAGAAATGTCGCGACTGCATTGCTGCAGATATTGCAGCCGACCAAGACCGCTTACATGCATGGTTGGCAGGTAGAATTTGTGGAGCTAGTGTTGTCAGGAGCTCCTGTGCATTGGGCACGGCTCCTGTGGAAGGTGACGCGCCAACATGCGCAAGAAGAGAAAGAAGGAACCCTCAATCATCTATCGCCTTACTTGATCGTGTTTTATCGGGCGATGGGATGTTTGACAAATGCTGAGAAAACACGGTTTCCGCAGCTGACCCGGAGCTATCCAGGTAGATATTCGAGGGAGGCCGAAGTAGACACGGATCCGGACGAGGAACCTGCCAGTACGCCTCCGGCTCCGGCTTCAGCAAGAGCAGCAGAAGAACGTCGAAGTGAGCGCATTCCGCGAAAGCGGAAGTGGGATGAGAGACCTAAGGACAGGCAGCCGGAAGTGCCAGCTGCGCCGACTCGTGGTCGGCCCACCCCCGAGCCTCACAGTCGACCAAAACAGAGGGCACGCAAAATGCCAACTGGTACTGAGGAGACCGGGCGTACTCCGATCTGGCGGAATCTCACACAGGAGGAGATAATCGCGCAGATTCTAGGGAAGACGACAAATACCTCTGCACAAAGGCACCAATGCCTTCGGGAGGAGATGGACGGACTGACAGTCGGCCGACTACGAGTCGGACGACTGAAGGCCGACAAGCGGAAGGAAGGCCAACTGAACGGCGCGTTGAACCGGACCGCAGGCCGGAAGCAGAAGAGAGTTTGGCTGACGAGCCAACAACCCTTAGAGGGTCGTCCTCGGCGGAAGGCACTTCTGGGAAAACGCCACCAGCAAGCAGGCCAAGTGGAGTCAAGACGCGCAGGGTGTATCCGACTCCCAGTCGGACAACTGCTGGTCGGCCGACTGCGAGTCGGACAACAGAGAGTCGGCCGGATTCGCCAACTGCGAGACGGACGGGGCCGACGACCAGTGTGCGGACGCCTTCGGCGGACGCACCTTCAGCGAAGACACCTTCCGCGCAGATTGCGCCGGAAGGGCAGGCAGCAGAAGCGGGCGGTGCAAAAGTGACAAGAGTCACTGCGGCGTCGACCCCTTCGGAGACCGAAGATCGAGCCGGAACAGGGGCTCAAGCAGTGGGATCTCCCACTGCCCTGGATATTTTAGCAGGCAGTGGAGCAGCAGTCGCAGCAGAAGCTGCTGCGCGCCACAGTTCCAGGGAGTCGCCAAGGGATTCGGTGGCGACTGAAATCCTCGAGACTGAGGATGAGACGAGCTCGGAAGAGCAGGAAGCGGATTCGGTGCAGAAAACGCCAACAGGGGTGTTGTGCGAACAGATAGTTCCACTCCTGCGATATCTGGATCGCAAGACATCCAAGTACGCGGGTACTGGAAAACCGCAGTCTTATGTGGAGACTATCAGGCGAAGGACGAGGAGCAAGGTGGCAAGGTGGGCCTCTAGGTGCCAAGTATATGTGGATAGGAACACCGCCCTCCGACAACACCTGGCGGTCACACAGAAGCTATACCAAGCCTTGCAGCAGCAGAGGGAGGATGCGGCGACGAAAAGTCAGGCGGATGCCGAGCTAATGCGGGCAAAGATCGAGTCGGAATTGCAGGAAGAGCGGAGACAAAACCACGTCCTAGCAGCCGAGCTTGCGCGCCAGACGCGCGCCTTAGAAGAAAGTCAAAGAGCCCGCAAGGAGGATGAGGAGTTGTTGCGCAACTTGCAATCCGAGTGCTCGGATTTGAGGGCACAACGTGCGGAAGCGGAAATGCAGCTAGCAGAGGTGGAAAGCAGCTGCAGGGCGCGAGGAGAGTTGGCGACACGGGTGACTCGCTGTCTAAAAGGATACGCCCATTGGGAGGTGGCAGCTCAAGAGAGGATCACACCTAGGGAGTTCGAGCTTCGGGCGGCGGCATTGACGGAGGGTGACAGTCGGAGTCGGCGGCGAGTGGCGAGGAAATTAGAAACCTTCTTGTCGGGTGCGCGCGACACTATGGCGCACTTAGAGTCGGAAGTCACTACAGCGCTCCGACGCCTGGGGTTGCGCAGCCGGTCGGAAGACTGGCAAGGTAGAGACAGCGAGCGGAGCAGTCCGGCGCGCAGGAGGCGCAGCACCGGATCAGCCGAGTGCAGTAGAATAGTTTGGTTTCGCGCAGATGCTGCGAGTAGTAGATAGGATAGCGTAGTGCTAGTTAGGATCTTTGAGGGTATAAAGTAGATCAAGGCGTTTTGCCTTGGGACTCTTCCAGTTTCGGAAGTGCAGATCAGGAACTCACTTTCTTGGCGTGTTTGTGCATTTTGGTCCTGGCACCACGTAGAGAAGCTGCAGCATAGCGAAGTTACCGTATGTTGTAGTTGAAGGCCTTCGGCTAAATGTTCAGAGCTAGCACCCGGTTAGAGACTTGAGTAGTGCGGATCTGCACCTGCGGGTGATTTCTGATGCTCAGAGCCGGCTGCGAGTTAGATACTTGAACAGTTTCCCCTTACTCCTTCGAGTGACATATCCTGATTGTACTCCTACGGGAAGTTTCCCCTGAATGCCAATGTGAAGTTTTATTACTTCGTGTAAACCTTGGTTTGTAATTCAGGTTGTGTGTGTGTTACTGGATCGTGTCTCAGTTAAGTTCTCAGTCGGGTCTGCACTCCCTGCGTTTGGTGTGATAGTCGAGGGTGACGTCCACGGCGTATGAAGAGGCTTCGTTCCGAAGTGGGAAGTCCAGTCCGGGTACCCTACGCTAGTTCCTGGCGGAAGGGCAGTAAAAGCCGGAGTGGGAGGCACTACCTGCAGAACCTCTGAGTGAACTTTTGAGACACTTTCCTCCTGAAATCCGAAGCGGAGGTCCTGACCGACCTCCGAGTTGTGCTTTTTGCCAGTTTCAGGTGTGTGTGTGTGTGTGTGTTGAGTGACCACGATGTACCGTGCATCCTCCGAGCATCCTCCAAGTCGAGATCCTCCTCCGAGTCGAGCCTCCGAGTCGAGCACTGCAGTATTTCTGGGAGTGACAGTCGCCTAGAATTCAAACTCTACAAAAGTCTGTTAAAACGTGACATTTTTACTCTGTGTGTTGCCTTTGTCCCTGTGGGTTTGATCTTTTTACCACCATACTGCAGTTTTAGCCTTTGATGGGTTATTACAGGTGTCTGTGCCGGAAGCGTACCTTCCCTAAGCGCTGGAGGCGCGTGGGTAGAGACACCTCAGCAAAGGAGATCTTGCCGAAGGCGTTTGGCGCTGGTACGTCCAACTCCGCGATTCTTCGTGACCCGCGATCTCCTCAATCCACTCTATTTAACGTACCATTTCCTAACTACAGACATTGCTTCGGTACTTCTTTTCTAAAATTGTTTAAATTCTGCAAAAAAAAACAAAAAAGTGTGTTACCACAAGGCTCCTCTAATGAAGTCTCCCCTTGCTCGTCCTCATTTTTCTCAGTTTGCATCTTGCGATGCATAGCTCTGGTGGTGACAGTAAGTGTGAGCACAAAACTGTGCTCACTTGTCTTTTTAACCTTGTGAGAGTTAAAGTTTTAGATTTAAGCTCTTGCAAAATTATGCTCGGAGTTTTCTGGAAGTTTTGGTAAGATTAGGAGTTGGTGTAATAGCTAGTAGGCAAAGGTCCGGAACGGGGCTTTCAGGGCAGGGTTTCCGGCGAAGAGCCTTCGGTGAAGTTACTTCGGGGAAAGGCCTTCGGCGAAACAGTGAAACCCTCATAACTTTTTCAATGTGTGACGCCTTGACTCAGTTAGTGTCTCCTTGCAAAGAGCTCGCAACGCTCGTTCCAACGAGACCAAGAACTCTTCAAACGGATGAGGAATCACTGAGTTGTGAGTGTCGGAAGTTACTGATGGGAAGGGTTGAGGCAAGTCCGGCTGCGAACGTCTTCGGCTCCGGACGTCTCCGGCTGCGAACATCTCCGGCTTCAGACAACTTCGCGACAACTGCAAGCAGGCCTTCGGCGAACTCGGAATCGGCGAACTCGGGGTCGGCGAACTCCGAGCCGGTGAACATCGTGCAAGGGCCATCGGCGAAACAGTAAACTCGGCATATCTTTTTCATTTGTTAACGGTTTGATTTGATTAGGGTCTTGTTGGAAAGAGCTCGCGACGCTCGTTCCAACGAGACCAAGAACTCTTCAAACGGATAAGGCGTCACTGAGTTATGAGCGTCGAAAGCGGCGGATAGGGTAGGACAACATCGAACCGAAAGACATCGAACCGGCGAACATCGTGCCGGCGCCTTCGGCGATGACAGGTAACAGGCCTTCGGCGGTGTGCCTTCGGCGAAGGGTAAAACAGGCATAACTTTCTCAATTCATAACGGTTTGACCCAGTGAGGGTCTCGTTGGAAAGAGCTCAACCTGATCGTTCCAACGAGCCCACAAACGTGTGAAACGGAGCTAGGATCTGTGAGTTATGGGTGTCGGGAGTGACTGTTATGGATAAGCAAAGGTGTGGTCGTGCGTCTTCGGCGGGTGGATGCCTTCGGCGGTGCGCGGAAGAGGATTCCCTCCGGCGGAGATCGGGTGGTCAGGAATGTAGAATGTGCAGGTGTGGCAGCGGCGGCGGCGTGAAGTCAAGTGGGGGAGGCAAGACGACGGTGCATGTAGTCGCGCAAGGGGAGTAGGCAGCTACCCATCATTGCGAGTGTTGCATTTCAGGCGGGCTGTGGGTGTCTCGGCCTTGGACTTTGAAGTGGGGAGTTCGGCCTGGTAACTGAGAGCTTGTGGTGTACCAGGGTGTGGAGACGGAGGTGGGATCGGTCGTGGAATAGAGTGTGGGTGTGAGTGATTTTTCGCAGGGAAGTGGTGAGAATTAGGAGGGGAGTGTGGAGAGTTCGAAGTAGGAGAAAGCAGACTCTCGTGGGTGGAGAGTCGTATCTGAGAGTGAAGTTGAAGTGGAATCTGAGATTGAAGTGTAAAATCTGTGAGTGGGAGCTGAAATCATAGTGGAAGATCTGAGAATGGGAGCTGAGAGTGAAGTGAAATCTGAGACTGAACTCTGACAGTCGGGATCTGAATGGGAAACTGGAAAGGGAGAGTTGAATCCAAGAGAGGAATCTGGTGGGGTCTGAAGGTGAAAGCTGAGAAATCGATACTGAAATCTGAGTAGGAATTGGGAGTGGGACTGGGATCTAGGAAAGCCCACAGCGGTTGTAGTGTTGAGGAAGTCACCCAGAGTTGGGTTAGATCTTTATGTAACAAAGAGCTTGTCTGATGCTCTTGTGAAAATCGCAGAAAGCAAGTTATTATTTTCAGTTCTGGATAATTTGTCTGTGAAAGAGCAAGTGTTCATGATCTCGTTGTCTTGGATACACTGTGAGTACATGGCTTGTGATCAGCGAAGTCAGATTATGGGAGCTCGAACCCCCACCTGGACTACAAACGCTGAAGGGTGGGAAGGTTCGGCTCACAGTAAGGGCCGGAGCTTCATGCATAATCACATCATCCAAATTTTTCAACTTATTAGTAATCAGGTTAGCATGTGGAGGCCACTGATTCTGCTCTTGTTCGACTATTCCCTTACCAAGATCAGAACTACCACGCTGGATGTCTCCATCATCGCCATTTGCAAATCTAGCATCTTGAGAGTTTGAAGAACATGGATCTGCAAATGAAACCTGTTTTCTGCTATCACTACGAGGTTCATCTCGTGGTTCACTCTGGATAGGAATATATCTGTTCACTGTCTGCAGTCCAACATGTGGATTGAATGTCTGCTTGTTGTTCTCATGATCATAATACAAGTTAGGGGGTCTAAGATTGTTAGAATGCTCATTCTGTGGTCTTGCACCCCTCATATTTTCTCTAGCCTGGTGAGGACTAACAGCAGGCTGAGGCATCCTAATAACTTTGTCTGGCTGCCGACATTGGTCAGAAGGATGACTACCTCCACAGTTACTACACCCATTAACCCCAACTTTAGACCAACACTGACCTGGATAGTGCCACCTACCACAAAAAGCATGCAATTCTTTTCTCTCCCCATTTTGACCAACCTGACCCCTAGGAGGCCCTCTGTACCCGCCTTGACCTTGGTAATTTGGTCCTTGGCCCCTTTGATGTTGCACAGGTGGGCCACCGCTCATTCTATTATCACGGTTCTGCACCACCCTACAAAACTGTTTGGAGTGCCCGGATTGACCACACTGGACACACCACAGGCTTGATGAATGTCTACCTGACTCGACTGGAGGAGGAGGCCCTGGCTGTTGACTCCTGATCATCAAGGCCATCTGATCTGTGATGCTCTGCATCTGTTTCATCATGGTTTCCTGAAAACCTGCCTGACTGGCATTCAATCTTTTCTCTACATCTGCCAGGTTAGTGTCCACCGTAGGGGCTGGCAATGCTAGAACAGGTGTTGGTTCTCTGGTCTGCAAAATTAACTCAATGAGAGAATGGGGAGCTTGACCCCTATGCCTGCCTCAGTCTCCTTCAATTGCTCTTGGACGAATTGGGATGAACTGAGGAATGGATTCATCCTCCTTCCTCCACAATCTATCATAGTCCTTGTCAATGTTCTCTATCTCTCTGGCAGCCATCTTGGCCTCAGCAAGAGTTTGAGGGCTTCTCTCTAACACACCTCTAATGGTCGCAGCTTTGAAAAACCCTTGTATAAAAAATTGTCTCAGCGTATCGTCATTGAGCATTGTACCCACAAAACGTGCACAGACAAGATCAAATCTTCTAATGTAAGCTGAGATTTCCTCTTCCCTTCCCTGTTTTAATGATGCCAAAGCTCTCAATGCAGTACCCTCCCGGCAGACGCACCATTTTATGTGAGCCTAAACTCATTCAAAAACTCCCTTTGCATCTGGTCCCATCCCTCAAAATGACCTTTCAGAATGATCCCTATACCACTCATACGCCTCACCTTCCAGGGTAGTAGGAAACCAGACCAAACAATAACCTGGATCTGTAATCAGAGAGCTGGCTAGCCTCTCAACATATCTTTCCATGTGCCTTGAAGGATCCTCATCCTTCGTCCCATAGAACTTAGGCAGATTGGGTGGCATGACCACAACTGCCAAATTTTGTGGAACCTGAATAGGAAGGCCTCTTGGCCTCACGAGTGGGTCTATGGGAGGAGGGCCTGCTCTCCCTCCATTGTCAGCCAGGCTGGCAGATTCCTCAACCGACTTTTCACTGTCAAGTTCTACAATCACTTTTCTCCTCGAGTAGATCTCTGCAGACGTTTGACAACCTACGCTTGAAGAGTGATCACTCTCCTCAAGGTTGCTAGTTTTCTCTAAAGCTTCTAACAAAGACTCATCAACAGGTCCACATTCGTAAATATCTCAAGTTTAATTTCTTCCTCGATTCCCTTATTCTCAGGTTTCTTCCTACTGCGAACGGTTTTCTCTAGTCTTGGCTCTAGGTTTGGTTTCTGCGATCTAGTCCTATTCTGCATTTACAAGATCAGGCCCCCGGCAGACGCACCATTTTATGTGAGCCTAAACTCCCCACCCTTCAGCGTTTGTAGTCCAGGTGGGGGTTCGCGCTCCCATAATCTAACTTCTCTGATCTCAACCATGTGGTCAAAGTGTGTTCAAGGCAATGAGATCATAAACACTTGCTCTTTCACAGACAAATTATCCAGAACTGGAAATAATAACTTGCTGTCTGCTATTTCCACAAGAGCAGCAGACAAGCTCTTTGTTACATAAAGATCTAAGCCAACTCTGGGTGACTTTCTCAATACCACAGCCGCTGTGGTCTATCCTAGCTTTGAGTTCCACTTCCAATTCCTACTCAGATTCCACTCTCCCTTTTCAGCTTCAAATTCAGATCGCGACTGTCAGATTTCAGTCTCAGATTTCACTTCACTCTCAGCTCCCACTCACAGATCTTCCACTCGGATTTCAGCTCCCACTCACAGATTTTTGCACCTCAATCTCAGATCCCATTCTAAGGTCTTCCACTCACAGATGTCACTTCAATTTCAGATCCCACTCACAGATGACACTTCAATCTCGGATCCCACGTTAATTTCCCTCACAGATTTCGCACTTCACGATCTCACTCACGGATTTCACTTCAATCTCGGATCCCACTCACAGATTACACTTCAATCTCAGATCTCACTCACGGATTTCACTTCAATCTCGGATCCCACTCACAGATTACACTTCAATCTCAGATTCCACTCACGGATTTCACTTCAATCTCAGATCGCACTCACGGATTTCACTTTACGATACCACTCACCACCCACGAGAGGTTGCTTTCTCCTACTTCGAACTCTCCACACTCCCCTCCTAATCCTCACCACTTCCCTGCGAAAATCACTCAAGTCCACACTCTATCCTCCTACCAATCCCACCAGGGTCTCCACCCAATGGCACACCACACGATCTCTATCCCCAGGCCGAAAATTCCTCTCCAACGTTCAAGGGCCGAGTCACCCACAGCCCGCGTGAATGCCGTTCCCGCGATGATGTGCAACGGCCTGGCTCCCATGTGCAACTTCATGCCCCGCCGCTGCCACACGTGTACAGTCTTTATTTATGATCACGTCAACATCCGCCGTCCGAAATTGTCTTCCGCGCACTGCCGAAGGCATCCCCCCTCCGAAGACCCTCTTCCGCACCTTTGTCTATCTATAACAGTCACCCCGACGCCCATAACTCACGGATCCCTGCTTTGTTTGGAACGTTCTTGTGCTCGTTGGAACAAGCGTGTTCTGCTCTTTCCAACGAGCCCCTAACTAAGTCAAACCGATAAGAATTAAAAAAGTTATGACGGTTTTACTCTTCCGCCAAAGGCGTTTGCCTATCCGCAGGCGTCCGCGTCCTACCTGCAGGCCGCCTATCCGCAGGCGTCCGCCTATCCGCAGGCCGCCTTGGGCCGAAGGCCCCTCTAAACTGTAAACGCCGAAGGCCCCTCTATATGTTAACGCCAAAGGCCCCTCGCCTAACCATGACAGCCGCCTTCGACGCTCATAACTCAGTGATGACTAATCCGTTTCAAGAGATCTTGATCTTGTTGGAACCAACGCGTCGAGTTCTTTCCAACGAGACCCGAATCAAGTCAAACCGCTAAGAATTCAAAAAGATATGCCGGTTTTATTGCTTCGCTGATGGCCTACAACCGCCGGAGGCGTTCGTCCGCGCATAGGACAAAAGTTGAACTCCCTTCCGCGTAGGCGGAATTCCTGGCGGAGTCGAACTTCTTACGCCGAAGGCGAACGTCTACGTATCTTCCGATAGTCATAATTCCCTCATTCGTCATCCGTTCCAAGCGTTCTTGGGCTCGTTAGAACAAGCTTGTTGAGCCCTTTCCAACGAGACCCTAACCAACGCAAACCATTGAGAATTGAAAACGTTATCACGGTTTTACACTTCCAGGCCGCTTACAGGCCGCCTATGCGCAGGCCGCCTACGCGTAGGCCGCCTACGCGCATCCCGCCGAAGGCCCTCCATATCAGAAACTTCCGCCGCTCGTAACTTGGTGATGCCTCATCCGTTTCAAGAGTTCTTGGTCTTGTTGGAATGAGCGTCGCGAGCTCTTTCCAACAAGACCCTAACTGAGTCAAGGCGTCACACATTGAAAACGTTATGAGAGTTTCACTCCTCCGCCGAAGGCCTTTTCCCGAAGGCACTTCGCCAAAGACCTTGCCCCGAAGGCCTCCTTCCGCACCTCTTGCCCCCTAACCATCACACAAACTCCTAATCTTGCAGAAACTTTCAGAAAACCCCAAGCATAATTTTGCAAGAGCTTAAATCCAAACTTTTAACTCTCATAAGGGTAAAAAGACATGTGAGCACAGTTTTGTGCTCTAAGGGAGTTAGTGCGCGGCAGTCCGTCGCGCAGGAGGCGTAGCACAGGTTCCGCGGAGTGTAGTGTAGCGTGGTTCCGTGCAGGCGTGTAGCGTAGTGTAGTGTAGTGTTAGTTAGGACTTAGAAGGTATAAAGTATTTCAAGGCGTCTTGCCTTGGGATCTTTCCCAACATCAGAAGTGTGGTAACACACTTTTTGTTTTTTTTGCAGAATTTAAACAATTTTAGAAAACTAGTACCGAAGCAGTGTTTGTAGTTAGAAAAAGGTACGTTAAATAGAGTGGATTGAGGAGATCGTCACGAGGTCACGAAGAATCGCGTAGTCGGATGTACCAACGCCAATGTCTTCGGCGCCTTCGGCAAAAGCTCCTTTTCTGAGGTGTCTCTACGCACGCGCTTCCAGCGTTTAAGGAAGCTACGCTTCCGGCGCAGACACCTCAGGAGGAGATTTTGCTAAAGACGTAAGAAGAACGGCCCGGATCTCTGAAGGCTTCCGACCATGAGTGCGCCTTCGGCGATGCGCCGCTAGCGCGGAAAGGGAAACCTTCATAACGATCGGAATACACGGTAGATCTAGTTGGTTGAAGTTGCATTAGAAAGAGCTCGGGACGCTCGTTCTAACGAGCCCAAGAGCGTCGGAGATGGATCAGGGACGAAGAAGTTATGAGCGTCGGAAAACTCGTAGCCGGACATGCGCCGTTCGCGCTAGGGTTCACAGTCGGAAAGGACTCCCGTACGCCTACGGCGATGCGCCTTCGGCGGAATCGCGCGCTCAGGGAAGGAAATCAACTAAGAGTCGGAAGCGCCTTTGGCGGCTGCGCAACGGAAGAAACGCGCCGGCCGGATGTACGCCTCCGACGTGGCGCTGATAGCCGGATGCGCTGGCGTGAATTGCGCTGGTATGACTTGCGCCGGCAGGATATGCGCCGTCAGCAATGGACGAAGCATAAAGGACAAAATAAGCGGTATGAATACACGCCGGCGTAATTCGCGCCGACTGGATGTACGCCTCCAGCAAGGCGCCGACGGATAAGGAACACGCCAGCGGCGGCACGCCTCTAGTGATGGTCGGGTTAGGAAAAGACAAACATAGCCGACGTATACGCTGCGGCGAACTCGAGTCCGGAAGACGGTGACGGCGGGAAAATTCAACATTCACGCATGCGAATGCGCGCAGTGCGGAGACGTGAATTCGCGCATGCAAGAGCAAACCGTTGGGCCGTATAGCTAGCTGCGTAAATTGTAACCAGTAAGGACGTTGGACGATCTTGAATTCGGAGAAGAAAAGACTGCTCTCCAGTCTCATTCTCTCATTCTTGATCTTGCGATTCCCAGTTTCCAAGATTACGCGCCAGGGCGGAGAGACCTGCAGAGAGAGGAGAGAGTGCGGAGGCGAGTTGCGCAAAGATCTTGACAGACCTTGGAGAGAATTGCGAGTAGCGAATTTGAGCGTGAGCGAAGAGAGAGTGAGCAGTCAGTGCTTGAGCGGCCGACGCGCAGTGGCGATTGTGAGAGAGCGAGCGAAAGGAAGAACGTTTGTGTGTGCAGGAAACTCAATGTCGAAGGTCCCCCAGCTGCGAGTGTCTCCACTCAGGGTGCCGCAGATCGGTCTACGCGCATTTCAAGATGTGCTGATGGGGCTGAAGCTCGATTTCCTCCTGTGGGGGTGGAACTTGACATGTCTGGAGATGATGCGCGAGTATCTGCAGGAGAGACACAAGCCCTCACGCGGATTCCGTCCACATCCAGAAAGATGGGACATTTGTGACTGGGCGCAGGTGTTGGGCAGGTGTGCCGGCGAGGAAGGGTATCTCCTCTTCGAAGCCGATAGCGTGAAGGTGTCCCAGGAGGAAGAAATCTCCTACAATGAGCTTTTCAAAGTTGCCAGGCATCCCAAGAACGGTTTCCGGACACGGGATTACAAAGATCGATTGCGGAGGAATGTCGCGACTGCATTGTTGCAGATATTACAGCCGACCAAGACCGCTTACATGCATGGTTGGCAGGTAGGATTTGTGGAGCTAGTGTTGTCAGGAGCTCCAGTGCATTGGGCACGGCTCCTGTGGAAGGTGACGCGCCAACATGCGCAAGAAGAGAGAGGAGGAACCCTCAATCATCTTTCGCCTTACCTGATTGTGTTTTATCGGGCGATGGGATGTTTGACAAATTCAGAGCGGACACGGTTTCCGCTGCTGACACGGAGCTATCCAGGTAGATACTCACGGGAGGCCGAAGTAGACACGGATCCGGACGAGGAACCTGCCAGTCCGCCTCCGGCTCCGGCCCCAGCAAGAGCAGCAGAAGAATGTCGAAGTGAGCGCATTCCGCGAAAGCGGAAGTGGGATGAGAGACCTGAGGACAGGCAGCCGGAAGTGCCAGCTGCGCCGACTCGTAGTCGGCCCACCCACGAGCCTCACAGCCGACCAAAACAGAGGGCACGCAAAATGCCAACTAGTACTGAGGAGACCGGGCGTACTCCGGTCCGGCGGAATCCCACGCAGGAGGAGATAATCGCGCAGATTCTGGGGAAGTCGATAAATACCTCTGCGCAGAAGGCACCAATGCCTTCGGAAGGAGATGGACGGACTGACAGTCGGCCGACTACGAGTCGGGCGGCTGAAGCTCGACAAACGGAAGGAAGGCCGACTTAGCGGCGCGTTGAACCGGACAGCAGGCCGGAAGCAGAAGAGAGTTTGGCTGACGAGCCAACAACCCTCAGAGGGTCGTCTTGGGCGGAAGGCACTTCTGGGAAAACGCCACCAGCAAGCAGGCCAAGTGGGGTGAAAACGCGCAGGGTGTATCCGACTCCCAGTCGGACAACTGCTAGTCGGCCGACTGCGAGTCGGTCAACAGAGAGTCGGCCGGATTCGCCGACTGCGAGACGGACAGGGCCGGCGACCAGTGTGCGGACGCCTTCGGCGGACGCACCTTCAGCGAAGACACCTTCCGCGCAGATTGCGCCGGAAGGGCAGGCAGCAGAAGCGGGCGGTGCAAGGGTGACAAAAGTCACTGCGGCGTCGACCCCTTCGGAAACCGAAAATCGAGCCGGAACAGGGGCTCAAGCAGTGGGATCCCCCACTGCCTTGGATATTTTAGCAGGCAGTGGAGCGGCAGTCGCAGCGGAAGCTGCTGCGCGCCACAGTTCCAGGGAGTCGCCAAGGGATTCGGTGGCGACTGAAATCCTCGAAACGGAGGATGAGACGAGCTCAGAAGAGCAGGAAGCGGATTCTGTGCAGAAAACGCCAACAGGGGTGTTGTGCGAGCAGATAGTCCCACTCCTGCGATATCTGGATCGCAAGACATCCAAGTACTCGGGTACTGGAAAACCGCAGTCTTATGTGGAGACCGTCAAGCGAAGGACAAGGAGCAAGGTGGCCACTTGGGCCTCTAGGTGCCAAGTATTGCAGGATAGGAACACTGCCCTCCGACAACACCTGGCGGTCACACAGAAGCTATACCAAGCCTTGCAGCAGCAGAGGGAGGATGCGGCGACGAAAAGCCAGGCGGGTGCCGAGCTAATGCGGGCAAAGATCGAGTCGGAATTGCAGGAAGAGCGGAGACAAAACCACATCCTAGCAGCAGAGCTTGCGCGCCAGACGCGCGCCTTAGAAGAAAGTCAAAGAATATGCAAGGAGGATGAGGAGTTGTTACGCAACTTGCAATCCGAGTGCTCGGATTTGCGGGCGCAGCGTGCGGAAGCGGAAATGCAGCTTGCGGAGGTAGAAGGCAGCTGCCGGGCGCGAGAAGAGTTGGCGACGCGGGTGACTCACTGTCTAAAAGGATACGCCCATTGGGAGGTGGCAGCTCAAGAGAGGATCACACTCAGGGAGTTCGAGCTTCGGGCGGCGGCATTGACGGAGGGTGACAGTCGGAGTCGGCGGCGAGTAGCGAGGAAATTAGAAACCTTCTTGTCGGGTGCGCGCGACACTATGGCGCACTTAGAGTCGGAAGTGACTGCAGCCCTCCGACGCCTGGGGTTGCGTAGCCGGTCGGAAGACTAGCAAGGTAGAGACAGCGAGCGAAGCAGTCCGGCGCGCAGGAGGCGCAGCACCGGATCTGCAGAGTGCAGTAGTATAGTTTGGTTTCGCGCAGGTGTTGCGAGTAGTAGATAGGATAGCGTAGTGCTAGTTAGGATCTTTGAGGGTATAAAGTAGATCAAGGCGTTTTGCCTTGGGACTCTTCCAGTTTCGGAAGTGCAGATCAGGAACTCACTTTCTTGGCGTGTTTGTGCATTTTGGTCCTGGCACCACGTAGAGAAGCTGCAGCATAGCGAAGTTACCGTATGTTGTAGTTGAAGGCCTTCGGCTAAATGTTCAGAGCTAGTACCCGGTTAGAGACTTGAGTAGTGCGGATCTGCACCTGCGGGTGATTTCTGATGCTCAGAGCCGGCTGCGAGTTAGAGACTTGAACAGTTCCCCCTTACTCCTTCGAGTGACATATCCTGATTGTACTCCAACGGGAAGTTTCCCCTGAATGCCAAAGTGAAGTTTTATTACTTCGTGTAAGCCTTGGTTTGCAATTCAGGTTGTGTGTGTGTTACTGGAATGTGTCTCAGTTAAGTTCTCAGTCGGGCCTGCACTCCCTGCGTTTGGTGTGAGTCGAGGGTGACGTCCACGGCGTATGAAGAGGCTTCGTTCCGAAGTGGGAAGTCCAGTCCGGGTACCATACGCTAGTTCCTGGCGGAAGGGCAGTAAAAGCCGGAGTGGGAGTCACTACCTGCAGAACCTCTGAGTGAACTTTTGAGACACTTTCCTCCTGAAATCCGAAGCGGAGGTCCTGACCGACCTCCGAGTTGTGCTTTTGCCAGTTTCAGGTGTGTGTGTGTGTGTGTTGAGTGACCACGCTGTACTGTGCATCCTCCGAGCATCCTCCGAGTCGAGATCCTCCTCCGAGTCGAGCCTCCGAGTCGAGCACTGCAGTATTTCTGGGAGTGACAGTCGCCTGAGAATTCAAACTCTACAAAAGTCTGTTAAACGTGACACTTTTTACTCTGTGTGTTGCCTCTGTCCCTGTGGGTTCGATCTTTTTACCACCATACTGCAGTTTTAGCCTTTGGTGGGTTATTACAAGAAGTGCAGATCAGGAACTCATTTTCTCTGCGTGTTTGTGTCCTTAGTTCTGTCACCACGCACGAGGAGCTACACCTTAGCGGTCCGCATTGTGTAGCTGAAGGCCTTCGGCCGAATGTTCAGAGTTGGTACATTGGTTAGAGACTTGAGTAGTTCGAATCTACACCCGCGGGTGATGTCCGATACTCAGAGCCAGTGACGAGTTAGCTACTTGAATAGTTTCGCCCCTACACCTTCGAGTGTTTGTTCCTGATTGTACTCCTTCGGGGTTTTTCCCCTGAATGCCAAAGTGAAGTTTTGCTACTTCGTGTAAGCCTTGGTTGTAAATTCAGGTTACGCTGCAGCAGGTGCCTTTGGGGTAACCCCTGTAGTATTTCTGGGAATGACAAGTGCCTAAGAATTCAAACTCTTCAATAGACTATTGTGGTGTGTTAGTGGAATGTTTCTCAATGAGTCCTTCTTTGTGGACCTGTGTACTCTACGCGTTTAGTGAGTTGAGAGTGTTGTTCACCGCGTATGAGTGACTTCGATCCAAAGTAGGAAGTCCAAACCGGGTTCCCTACGCTAGCAGACAGCTAGTGGAAGGGTTGTAAAAGCCGGAGTTGGGAGTCACTACCCGCAGCTTTGCTGAGTGAACTCTTGAGAGACTTTCCCCCTGAAATCTTGAGTAGAGGTCCTAACGGATCTCTGGGTTGTGTTTCTGTAGTTTCAGGTGTGTGTGTGTGTGTGTTACGCTGCATTGTGCAACCTCCGAGTGCGCTCCGAGTGGATACTTGCAGTATTTTTGGGAGTGACAGTCGCCTGAGAATTCAAACTCCTCAATAGTCTATTAAACGTGACACTTTGTACCCTGTGTGTTCCTCTGTCCCTGTGGGTTCGACCTTTCTACCACTATATTGCTGTTTTAGCCTTTAGTGGGTTATTACATCATTACACTGCAGTATCAACTGCTTAGTCAGGAGTAATCACGAGGTGATTTCGTAGTATTGCATTTAAAGTACAAACCAAGAATCAGTTGATATGGGTAGGGAATTGGTGATTTAGCTCAATGTCAGCTCTGTGCATAATCAGGACTAATCACGAGGTTGATGCTGACACCTTGGTGTTCCATAAGTTATTAAAGTGTGCAGTTGGATATGTTACCTAATTAAGCTTTGGTGTAACAACTTAAAGTTTACTTCTTGGATACTGAATGGTAAATCAACTTCTTGATTTAGATTCTTTCTGAAGCCATAAACTTACAAATGAACTTCGGCTGTTATAAAAGGACATTACGGAGTTGTGCAGTCCTTGTTTTTAGAGGGTACTGGCACAAAATTAAGCTTGGACACCAAACAAGGTGCAACAAGTTTTATTATTTGGGAAGATTTTAAGAAATTGAACATATGTTGTACTTACAAGGAATGTCTTCATGAAGGTGACCTCCTTGACTCAAGACCAGATCATCTTAACATCATTCATTCATCTTTATTATCTTTATGGTATGGGAAGCAAAACTAAAGTTTCATCAAACAAAAGATCTCAAAAAGTTCGATAAGAAATATGACTCTAGGGGCAGTAATGAGTGTTCAGATCGTAACAAACAATGTGTGAGCCTAAACTCCCCACCTTTCAGCGTTTGTAGTCCAGGTGGGGGTTTGAGCTTCCATAATCCAATTTCTCTGATCTCAAACCATGTGGTCAAAGTGTATTCAAGACAATGAGATCATAAATACTCGCTTTGCCATAGACAAATTGTCAGGAAGTGACACTAACAACTTGTTGTCTGCTATTTTCACAAGAGTAGTAGACAAGCTCTTCGTCACATAAAGATCTAACCCAACTATGGGTGACTTTCTCAATACTACAGCCGATGTGGCTTATCCTAGAATGAGTGCCACATCTTAGACACACTAACTCGGACACAGTCAGGTGACACCCAACAGCACAAGGTGACACCCTTCCTAACAGCAACCTTCACACCCAGGGAACACAATTCTACACTCAACACTTTGCTCGATTCTTCCTCTTTGTGATCAACTAAGTCTCAGCCCAGCGATCCTCTTGGCCCTCATACCCACTCTTCCGCTCAGCCCTCCGGCTACACTCTCAGCGACTCCACGCTTTCAACACCCTCGCTCTCAGGGATCTCACCCTCCTATCAGATTCCACCCACAATTTCGAGTATCAGATTTCAGTCTCACACCCTCAGTTCACATTCGATTTCAGTCCCACTCTCATTTCCTACTCAGATTACAGTGTTGATTTCTCAGTTTCCACCTTCAGATACCACCAGATTTCTCTCTCAGATTAACTCTCACTTTTCAGTTTCACTTTTTACTCTAACAGCTTACTCTTGAAACGGATCAGTCATCACTGAGTTATGAGCGTCGAAAGCGGCTGATATGGTTAGGCGAAAGGCCTTCGGCGATAACAGTTAGAGGGGCCTTTGGCGAAGCAGTAAAACCGGCATATCTTTTTCAATTCTTAGCGGTTTGACTTGATTTGGGTCTCGTTGGAAAGAACTCAACGCGTTGGTTCTAACGAGCTCAAGAACTTGTGAAACGGATGAGAGTTCACTGAGATATGAGCGTCGAAAGTGGCTGACATGGTTAGACGAAAGGCCTTTGGCGATAACAGATAGAGAGGCCTTCTACGATAACATATAGAAGGTCTTTCGGCCCAAGGAGTTGCAAGTAGGAGGCCTGCGCATAAGCGGCCTACGCATAGGCGAGTTGCGCGTAGGCGGGTTGCACATAGTCGGCCTGCGCATAGGCGAGTTGCGCGTAGGCGAGTTGCGAGTAGGAAGCCTGTGCATAGGCAAACGCCTTCGGCGGAAGAGTAAAACAGTGATAACTTTCTCAATTCTTAACGGTTTGACTTAGTTAGGGTCTCTTTGGAAAGAACTCAACACGTTCGTTCCAACGAGCCCAAGAACATTACAAACGAAGCAGGGATCTGTGAGTTATGAGCGTCGGGGGTGACTGTTATAGATTGGCAAAGGTGCGGAAGAGTGTCTCAGGCGGGAGGATGCCTTCGGCGGTGCGCGGAAGAAGATTTCAGACGGCGGATGTTGGCGTGGTCATGAATGAAGACGGTACAAGCGTGGCAGTGGCGGCGGCGTGAAGTCAAGCGTGGGAAATAGGACGGCGGGGCATAAAATCGCACATGAGAACCAGGCCGTTGCCCATCATCGCGGGAACGGCATTCAAGCGGCCTGCGGGCAACTCGGCCCTTGGACGTTGGAGAGGATTATTCGGCCTGCGAGGTGGGATCGTGTGGTGTGCCATTGTGTGGAGACGCTGGTGGGATCTGTAGGGAAAATAGAGTGTGGATGTGAGTGATTTTCGCAGGGAAGTGGTGAGAATTAGGAGGGGAGTGTAGAGAATTCGAAGGAGGAGGGAGAGAACTCTCGAGGGTAGAGAGTCGACTCTGTGAGTGGGAGCTAAAACCAAAGTGGAGGTTCTGAGAGTGGAGGTTGAAATCGAAGTGAAATTTGAGACTGAAATGTGACAGTCGGGATCTGAATTTGGAACTGAAAAGTGAGAGTTAAATCTGAGAGAAAAACTTAGTGGGATCTGAGATTGAAGTGTAAAATCTGTGAATGGGATCTGAGATTGAAGTGTAAAATCTGTGAGTGGGATCTGAGATTGAAGTGTAAAATCTGTGAGTGGGATCTGAGATTGAAGTGTAAAATCTGTGAATGGTATCTGAGATTGAAGTGTAAAATCTGTGAGTGGGTCATGAGATATAAGTGTTAAATCTGTGAGTGGGATCTGAGATTGAAGTGTAAAATCTGTGAGTGGGAGCTGAAATCAGAGTGGAAGATCTGAGAATGGGAGCTGAGAGTGAAGTGAAATCTGAGACTGAAATCTGACAGTCGGGATCTGAATTTGAAACTGAAAAGGGAGAGTTGAATCGAAGAGAGGAATCTGGTGGGGTCTGAAGGTGGAAGCTGAGAGATCGACACTGAAATCTGAGTAGGAATTGGGAGTGGAACTTGGAGCTAGGATAGACCACAGCGGCTGTGGTATTGAGAAAGTCACCCATAGTTCTTTATGTAACAAAGAGCTTGTCTGCTGCTCTTGTGGAAATACCAGACAGCAAGTTATTATTTTCAGTTCTGGATAATTTGTCTGTGAAAGAGCAAGTGTTTATGATCTCATTGTCTTGAATACACTTTGACCACATGGCTGAGATCAGAGAAGTTAGATTATGGGAGCTCGAACCCCCACCTGGACTACAAACGCTGAAGGGTGGGGAGTTTCGGCTCACACCAGAAATACTGCAAGTGTTCACTCGGAGATCACTCGGAGGTCGCACAGTGCAGCGTAGTTCACTCAATACACACACACACACACCTGAAATTGTAGAGACACAACTCAGAGGTCGGTTAGGACCTCTACTTAAGATTTCAGGGGAAAAGTCTCTTGCGAGTATACTCAGCGAATCTGCGGGTAGTGACTCCCAACTCCGACTTTTACAACCCTTCCACTAGTTTTTGCTAGCACAGGGAACCCGGATTGGACTTACTACTTCAGATCGAAGTCACTCACACGCGGTGAAACACACTCAACTCACAAAACGCGCAGAGAACACAGGTCTGAACTGAGAGACTCAACTGAGAAACAATCTAGTGGCACACCATAACAGTCTATTGAAGAGTTTGAATTCTTAGGCACTTGTCGTTCCCAGAAATACTACAGGGGTTGCCCTAAAGGCACCTGCTGCAGCATAACCTGAATTACAACAAAGGCTTACTCGAAGTAACAAAACTTCACTTTGGCATTCAGGGGAAAAATCCCGAAAGAGTACAATCAGGAACAATCACTCGAAAGTGTAAGGGGGAAACTATTCAAGTATCTAACTAATAACTAGCTCTGAGCATCGGCCATCACCCGCACGTGTAGATTTGAACTATTCAAGTCTTTAACCAGTACACTAGCTTTGAACATTCGGCCGAAGGCCTTCAGCTACAAAATGCGGATCGCCAAGTTGTAGCTCCTCTTGCGTGGTGACAAAACTAAGGACACAAACACGCAGAGAAAATGAGTTCCTGATCTGCACTTCCGAAACTTGAAGAATCCCAAGGCAAGACGCCTTGAACTACTTTTTACCTTCTAAGTCCTAACTAACACTACACTACTTACTATGGTGCGAGCCGCAACAGATCGTACACCTGAGGAGTCGGCGGCTGCCTTTCCCTCTAACTTACAACCTAAATCTAACCCTAACCCTTAATCTGAATCCTAAGCCTACTGTAAAGAGCCGCCAGCGTCTTTAACCGCTTTACATCCAAGATCTCAGGCTGAAAATTTGCAGGCATGCGTGGCCGGCTGAGACCAACGGCCCCACCAAATTTCAGATCCATCCGACTGTCTATCGCAAAGATATGGGCCCCGCAAGATCTCTAAACCTAGGCCGAAATTACTTCTCCAAAATTTGAGGTCCGGGGTACCCACATGCCGCTTGAATGCCGTTGCCGCGATTATGGGTAACGGCCTGCTCCTCACGTGCGACTTCACGCCCCGCTGTTCTGCTTCCCACATTTGACATAATCCCGCCAATTTCCGCCATCGGGAATCTTCTGCCATGTGGTGCCGAAGGCGTACCGCCGAAGGCCCTTGCCCCGAAGGCCCTTGAGCCGAAGATGCATCTTCCGGCGGTTCTTCCGCCGAAGGCGCTTGCCCCAAACGCTCCCTATCAGTAACTTCCGACACTCATAACTCATTGATCTCTTATCCGTTCCAAGAGTTCTTGGGCTCGTTAGAACAAGCGTGTCCAACGAGACCCTAACCAAGTCAAGGCGTTATGAATTGAGAAAGTTATGAAGGATTCACTCTTCCGCCGAAGGCGTACCGCCGAAGGCCCTTGCCCCGAAGGCGCATCTTCCGGCGGTTTTTCCGCCAAAGGCGCTTGCCCCGAAGGCGTCTATTGCCAAAGTCGCTCTACCGGTGAAGGCCCCCCATCAGTAACTTCCGACATTCATAACTCAGTGACGTCTCATCCGTTTCACAGGTTCTTGGGCTTGTTAGAACCAACGCGTCGAGCTCTTTATAACAAGACCCTAAGTAACTCAAGGCGTTAAGAATTGAAAAAGTTATGAGTTATCTACCGCCGAAAGTGCTCGAAGCGGGTCCTGCAGCATGAGCCGTCCGTTCCATCTCAAGCGTTCGACTGTGGCCTAAACCCAAAACCCCTTGACTATACTCGATACTATTTTTACTCTGGTTTTGCGTACCGATTACTATTTACAGCTGCTACCGCGGTACTTACTATTCAAAAATGTTTTAAATCCGACGAAAAAAAAGAGTGGGTTATCACAGCATAACTAGCATATAGAATTTAAATACAGTATTATTGTCGAAAATTTGTGAGATAGACTTTGTAGATATCCAAAAATTACATTTGATTTTGATCTTGTGTTTGATGCAAAATCCTACAATGCAAATTCAGGTATTGACTATGTATGGCTTGTACTATCGACAATATTTAGATCTATAAATAATCAAGACTGGATATGTGTTCACAATTGGAATTGGAGATATAAGTTTAAAATCTACATGGGAGAAATGAATAACTCAATTCCCTACGAAAACTCAGTATGTGTCGGAAGCAACTAAGTAAACAAGTAAACTATATAAGCTGTGATTTCAATGAGATTAACTTATTTCATTGTGACAGTCAAAATGCTTTTAACGCAATTGTAAATGAGATTAAATAATAGTAGATTTAAACTTACTAACTTCCAGTATTCTTATCTCTAGGGCTGTGTTTTAGAAAACAATTTTTGATAATCGATACTGCCGATGATTTTACCGAAGTGTTTAATCACAAGATTGATGATGGTACCAAACTTTTCATATTTTTATGAATAACCTAAAACAGACAGTCATTTCTGTCTTTGATTTAGTCAAAATAAAGCAGACATAACAAGTTTTGTGGCCACCGAGGACTCAGCCAAAGGCATCTGGATTAAATTCTTAAATGCAGTTGATCGAGGGATTGTCTATGGAGAGAAATTAAATCTGTTCAAGGCAAACAGCTCAAGTTGAAAGAACATATTTACCCATAACGTAAGCATACACTGAAACTGAGCTCTCGAGTTAACGTGCGCCCGAACTTGTGCAAAACATATAAATGCCTGACCCGTATTGATGATTGCGGTCGTGTTCATTAAGCTCCTCAGGTAGCATACTGCCTGATGGTTATAGACCCGTTTGTATCAGGAAAGTCGAACGTTTTTATTTAGCTGTCATAATTGGCTCAGTATGTCGTGACTTATAGTGAATTGAATTTCTAGATTCCTAGGATTTTACCACGATAAATATTGCATCTTGCTATTTGCTACCTACTCAGCCTCGAGTTCCCCGCATAAACAGGGAGATCGACGAAATGCTCTGCTGTTTGTAAAGACCATGTAGAAGATAGCGATATCAGAAACTCGAATTAATTCAATTCGAGTTTCAACGTAGATTAAATACAAGCTAAACTTTCAGTTTCCACGTATGCTTCTGAATTCAACTACTGCTGCTATGTATTTGGCTGATTAATGTGTAGAAAATCACATCCACCAAAGAGAAGGCCGCTGTGTAATCTCTGAACTGTATAATTTTGCTAAACTCCTTCACTGTGAGTCCTTCGCACTTGAATCGAGAGATGAAATGTTTGCTCCTGCTTGCTCGCCGCATACAGATGTGATGCAGATATCAAAAGTAATGATGTCTTTATATAGCTGATCTGGAACGACTAGGTCCTCGTGTTTTCGGACCAGGACAAGATCTGGACTGAGGTTCATGCAAGCCTTGTGATGATTCAGGTCAATCCTGCAGGTACGTCCAGACTCGGCCTGTGCTTTTACTAGCATTAAAATAAAAAACTGGGTTAGATCACGGCATCCTTGGCAATGTGCACACGTACAGCAATGCCACAATTCAGGCCAAAGTCACAACGCTGCGAATTTTTCCTCTTATCTGCTTGTGGCACGATGATCTCTTGCTTCGAAGCTTGAGGCTGGATCTTATATATCCTGGATCAAATCAGATGCTCCTGCTTGGTTCATATCGAGTTTCGTCATGACAACAGTGGAAGCATCGAAAGTAGCGCGCTTATTCTTGAACCAGTTCGCTTTCTCTCCAAAGGCCACTTTCCAGGATTGCGACTATGTCAAACATGATGGTAAAATACATAG
Organism: Marchantia polymorpha subsp. ruderalis; assembly: GCA_037833965.1. Taxonomy (NCBI): domain Eukaryota; kingdom Viridiplantae; phylum Streptophyta; class Marchantiopsida; order Marchantiales; family Marchantiaceae; genus Marchantia; species Marchantia polymorpha. Next base: position 7,303,636 of record AP031357.1, read on the forward strand.
CATGTAGGCTGGAGTGAGAGAGGGTGCTTTTCAAGCTCAATTTTGAAACACGTTACGACCATAGTGAAGACTGGTACTCATGGAGAATATTGGAGAGTTCAAAGATACGCAATAGTTACATAAGAAAAACGCTCAATTGGAATATCTTTAAAAATTAAACAACCGAAATGGACAATATTCGGTTCCTAGTGTACAAAATTAATGATCTCGAAACAAACATGAAAAGACAAGTTTTATTAGGATAGATAGAATTTTTAATCTCGAGTGTATAAACCGAATGTCTTCTACAGAATGACTCTTAATACTTTAAATTACAGTTTGCACAGTCCACTGCAATGATCCAATTGCGGGTGATCAGCGGAATAATGAAGAAAATAGATTCCCGATGCGTCACATCGAAGATAGCTCGTGCAGGTCAAGCTCATATTATGCGACGTCCGTATAATATGACGTGGTATGAATCTGCAGAAATAATAAGTTCGGAGTTGAACGTGCATTTGTGGAAGCTGGGTGTGAAGAAATGTATGCACCTGTTGGATAGCCGCAAATCGATGAGACGCTGACTCACGCCCAGAGAAAATGAGAAGTCTGAATGTGAAGATGTGGATGTTGATTGGTGACAGTACAACAGAAGAGCAAAAAATTTCATGTACTAAGTGCATGTGAGAATGTACAATTGCACAAGTTTAGGGGTTAAGATAAAGTTTAGGGTCAAGTTGATGTAACAAGCACAGTTTCAACAACATGAAGGGAAATTGATCAAATGGCTCAAAGTAATTGAATACGGAGCTGAATGCGGAATACGGAAGTACACTCGCTACGATGATGACGTTAAAATCTCAGTTCTGTGGAATGTTAGAGTCCAGTGACAACTTCTTGGATCAGTGATGGCCTCAAGCCAGCCTATGAATGTGAAGACTAGATGGCCGGGGATTAAAAAACAGAGCATGATGAACTGATGGATATCTTTATTAGAGCATCTCAGTAATCCAACTGGTAAATTAAATTACACCCGAATATCAACTAAAGAGGGCAAGTCATTGAAGTCAGATGTAGAGGGTTCAAATCAGGATTCTACTGAGGTACGTTGCTCTACGGTAACAAAGTTAAAAATTCTTTCTACAGAATTATAATATATTTGAACATATTGTCAAAATATGTTCAAATTTTACGTTGTGAAGTTGCTACCTGCGTATGCATTTGAGTAGTTATGTACATGGCGCAGCAGGAATTGCTTTAAATGGAAAGACCTTTTCTTGAAATAGTTTTTAAATAGTCAGCAACCATTTAGCCTATCTGTTTGTACCCTACTACTGTCGTTGGCCTCCTGGTTTGGGGCAATAAGCCAATGTTATTCAACAACTGTTTAGAAATTCTATAGCGATGTGACGGAACTGTTTTGATCTTGCAATCAGAATAGGAGTTTATATAGAATTATGAAGCACTAGGTAGACTCTAGAAGCATCACTTTGAACAGTCTGTCAGGACTGTGTCCTTGAGTCCCAGCTAACCAGCGGCTAGGAGAAGACGAAAACGAGGAAATGAGATTGAAAGTAGCATCTAGTGACTCTAAGATTTCTCAATGCTGAATTACAAACATAGAATTCTATGTCCATAATGAGAACAGTGAATAATTCTCTGCTCCTCTGGAGCTGACCATAGGCTGTCCTTTCTTGGCTATTCTTGTTCCTGTATATCTGTGATCTCAAATGTAGCGGTAAGCGCTGTGCAGATGCGCTTGTAATCATCCGAAGTAATCATTGTGAGGAAAGACGTTACAATATATTACGTGGAGACTTCGCTTTTGTGGATGTAGTCAATAGCATCAAACAGCCATACATGTAGCGGCAGAAGTTGCCTGCAAAAGTAATTTTGGAAATTGAAAGTTCAGCATTTATTTCTCCACGCTTGAATACCAATTCACTTAATTATTGACACCGCTCAATATTACACGGGCGCTGCAAGCAGCAAAGCATTTCCTTTATCTCCCGATAGCGTCGTGGCACTGAAGGCTGAGTGGGTTGCGAAAACCAAGATGCGACCTCTATTTGATAAAGTCAAACGAAACTGGAGTCTGATTCCAATATCAGACACGACATAGCGCGGCAATTGTAAAGCCACTAAAGATAGGTTCAACAGGTGTATGGCAGCCAGGAATTCTACTTGCACCAGACATTTTTTCGTGCAAATAGCTCCACCCAAATTCAGTTCCACGCCGCTCGAGAACTCAGTTTCAGTTCAAGAGCACGTTCTCGGGAACTGCAGTATTGTCAAAACTTGCACCGTTGGCTTTGAACCAACTCAACTTCTCTACATCGGTCAAATTCTCGATCTGAGACATTAGTTGACTTGCATTTGACGATTTCAGTATCCAGGTGCCTGTAGCTGATGTATTAATACAAATCTTACTAGCAAAGTTATTGAAAGCATTACGGCGAATATTTTGGTCAATGCAGTAGACTGTGCGATCTATAAATTAAAGTTTTAAGAGTCATTCTGTAGGAGACTTTTCAAAGATATTCCAATTGAGTATTTTTCTTATGTCATTATTGCGTATCTTTGGACTCTGCATTATTCTCCATTATTACCGGTCTTCACTTCGGTCGTAACTTGTTCCACAATTAAGCTTGAAAAACACCCTCTCTCACTCCAGCCGACTTGCTATGTATGTTACCATCGTGATTGCCATAGTCGCAATTCGGGAAACTGGTCTTTGGAGAGAAAGTGAACTTGTTCAAGAAGAAGGGCGCTACTTTCGATGCTTCCACTGTTGTCATGACGAACCTCGATTTGAACCAAGCAGGAGCATCTGATTTCATATCCAGGATATTTAAGATCCAGCCTCGAGCTTTGAAGCAAGAGGTCATCGTGCGACAAGCAGATAACAAGAAAAATTCGCAGAGATGTGACTTTGACCTGAATTGTGGCCTTTTGCTGTACATGTACACATTGACAAGGATGCCGTGATCTAACCGAGGTTTTTATTTTACTGCTAATAAAAGCACAGGCCGAGTCTGGACGTACCTGCAGCATTGACCTGAATCAACACAAGGCTTGCATGCATTTCAGTTCAGACCTTATCCTGGTCCGAAAATACGAGGACCTAGTCGTTCCAGATCAGCTATATAAACACATCACTAATTCTGATTTCACATCACATCTGTATGCGGCGAGCTAGCAGGAGCAAACATTTCATCACGTCCAGCTTACAGTTCTGTACGTCCACCTCCGAAGATATCTTTTCTGCAATTATGTCCATGTTATATAACCAAAGTGTATTCTATGTGTAAACTATGCGAGCTACCTACACGTAACACATCGCTAATCTCGTTTCTTTAATAGAGCAAGTTACGAGGAGAAACTAGCTCTCACCAGATCCGAGACAGGTGCATGGGATCAGCAAGAGCTGGTAAAATGAGAGTTGCAGTGGTCAGGTCCGGAGTGGCAGGCCTGACTGCTGCTCGGACTCTAGCTCAGTCAGGTGCCAACGTCGTCCTCTACGAGAAAGACAGCCACATTGGCGGCCACACCAACACTCTGCACGTGGATGGCGTCGCCCTCGACATTGGATTCATGGTCTTCAACCAGGTACCTCCCATCTCCATTCCCTCTCCCTTCCCCTCCCTCCACGCCCGACAGAACAATAGCGCCATAGATCGAGAGCAATCGAGTCTGAGCACGTCCGAAACGATCTTGCCCGAGCCCGAGACCTCGAGCCCACCACGAGAGTAGCGAGAGCGAGCGAGCTGAAGATCTCGAGAGGCCGCCGCTGTCTCTCGACTGACGTAGTACATGACGGCGGTGTGTCGCGCGTCGGTCGGCCGTTGGCCGTGACGCCATGCGGATCGATGTCTCCGCGTTGTCGCCGTCGTGTTTTTGCCCCTGGCCCGCGACAATTCGTTCCTAAACCCTGAACATCGCCTCGGGTCACCTCGTGGTCGGGTTGGGTCAGGTGGCTTTGTTCCTGCTGCTGCTGCCCGAATCGGCCCGGGATGCATCTCGTGGCAGTGCCAGGCAGGCGCGCGGGCGCTAATGTCTAATGATGTGGACGCTGACTGGATGGATTATGGAGCAGGTGACGTACCCGAACATGGTGGCGTTCTTCGATGAAATCGGGGTGGAGATGGAGAAGTCGGACATGTCGTTCGCGGTGAGCCTGGACGGCGGCAAGGGCTGCGAGTGGGGCAGCACGAGCGTCGCGGGCCTGTTCGCGCAGCGATCGAATGCCGTGAACCCGTTCTTCTGGAACATGATCCGCGAGATGCTCAAATTCAAGGCCGACGTTCTCGCGTAAGAGCAGAATCTTGGCCAGACTTCCATTGCCCGCCCGTAATGTAGACAGAGAGAGAGAGAGAGAGAGAGAGATTGAGATTGAGGCCAGGGCCTCTGCCTTGTGAGCGAGCGAGTGAGCGGTTGATTGATCCACCTCCGATTTGGCTTGTCTGGTGGCTTGGTGGCTGGCTGGCTGGCTCCCGCCTGCTCTGCTTGCAGATTTCTAGCGAGAATCGAGAGCGGCGACCCGGGCATCGACGAGGCTACGACTCTCGCCGACTTTCTCACCTCGCACGGATACTCGCAGAAGTTCAAGGAATGCTACCTGGTACGCTCTTGCTTCTCCCTCTCCCCCGCGTGCCTGAGAGTCTCGAACAATTAAAATGTAGCTGCTCATTTCCATCTCCATCTCCAATGCACTTATTCACTCATTTACTTACTCTTCGGGTTGTGATTCTTGCAGATTCCGGTGTGCGCATCGATTTGGTCCTGCTCGTCACTCACAATCCTGGGCTTTTCGGCCGTCTCGATTCTCACTTTCTGCCGAAACCACCACTTGTTACAGGTCCAGTGCCGGACCAGATTCCAATTGTTCTTCAATCCCGCAATACTTGTGTTCCTGTTTTCGCTACCCAGTTTTTTGTGTGTCTAGCGTGTGCTGCCGGGCTCGGAGAGCTCGGACGGCCATGACGGTCATTCGACGAGGACGGGTCAACAGTTCATATACGGAGGAGGCCCCGTTCCGAGCCACGTGTGGAAATTGATTGTCTGAAGATTTTGCTGCGTGCAGTTATTCGGGCGGCCGCAGTGGATCACGGTGAAAGGCCGGTCCGAAACCTATGTGAGCAAGGTGAAGAGAACCCATGACTTGCCCCCATGACTTTCGCTCGCACTTGGCCTCCTCTCAGCTATTCTGTTGCGAAAATGTGGCCCCGAGGCTGCTGCCTGCTTCTTGAATGCCGGTTTGGCCGAGGAGTGCACAGTGTAGTCGAGGATACGAATTGACTTTTGATCTGCAGGTTGTAGATGAGCTTCAGGAGAGAGGAGCTGAGATCAGGGCCGCTACCGCCGTCACTCGCATAGAATCTCTCGATGACGGTATGTTCGATTTCATCTATCTGCATGTAAAATCTTGCACTCACTGCCGCGTTTCGAGCGTCCCGCCTCCGAGAAGTCGATGCAATTTGCAGGCAAAGAAAGTTTCAGCTGGTGTTTCTCGCGTGCAGGACGCGTGCGCGTGGAGGATGAACGAGGTGGAAATGAAATATTTGACGAATGCATCGTGGCTGCACATGCTCCTGACGCGTTGGAAATGCGGGGCGAATATGCCACTTCGAACGAGAAGAAGATTCTGGGAGCCTTTCAATATGCTTACAGGTCCCCTCCTTGCTCAGAGCATTCTTCCGCATCCACTCGTTTGCCATCGTGATTCGTTTGTTCCCCTCTAACGAGCAAAAATCAGAATTTTCCAGGTGATTTTTCCCTGGAGAGAATGCACTGAACACGTTCTTACTAACGAGCTTTTTCCAATCCACCATGGCAGTGATATTTACGTACACCGGGACGCGAATTTCATGCCCCGCAACAAGGCTGCCTGGGCTGCTTGGAATTTCCTCGGTGATGTCAACAATCGGTGTTGTGTGACTTACTGGCTGAATTTGCTACAGGTGTGGACATGATTGCCCACTTGCTCTCAGTGCACTGTTGTCCAGATTCGATCTAACTCCACTGATCGATATTTTCCTCTGCCTTTACCACTGCCTTGGTTCTCTTTACACCTTCCTTGGCTTTTTTCTTCCTTATCTCTCTCCAGGCTATCTAATTATTACTAACAAAATGCTGATGAATATTTTACACCTGCAGAACTTGGGAGACACAGGTTTGCCTTTTCTGGTCACCCTGAATCCGGCCAAGAAACCTGAACGAGTGGTCAGTCTCTGGAGAACGAGTCATCCTATTCCATCACCAGAGGCCGCCGATGCCTCCAAGCGCCTTGGTTCTATCCAAGGTCATCGTGGAGTGTGGTACTGTGGGGCTTATCAAGGTAAGGAGCTGCTCTTCGGCAACTCTTAACCGTTCACTTCTGCATCAAAAACTATCGCCTATGAGGGCATTATCTCAGTCTAAACTTTTCAAATGAGGTATTTGAATTTCGATATGTGATGACACCCTCTTTTTTTTAGATTGAATGAAGCAAATTCACTTCTCAGTGTTTAATGGCTAGTTCTGAGGCGAGGCTTTCCATTTCGCAGGCTATGGATTTCACGAAGATGGGTTCAAGGTAACCGCCAATTTGAGCATTTACTGAGCGCAACATCGGGCCACTTTCATTTGTACGAAATTTTATGCTTAACTCTGCACGGGTTAACACCGGGCTGACAGGAATTCAGTAACTTTACTTGACGCTGCTATGGGTGGATGTAAATTGATCAATGCAGGCTGGGTTAGTTGCCGCAAAACAGCTTCTGGGTCAGAAAGCAAAAGTGCTTCGGAATGTTAAACAGATGGTGCCTTCTTGGACGGAGTATAGTGCCCAGCAAGCAGTTGTGGCCGTCTTGCACAAATTCATACGCACTGGGCAGCTTCAGTAAGTTTGACTGTCTCGCTTACCTCATGTCTTAACAACGTTGATATTTTCAACTGAGGGACGAAAATTCTCTCTGTTGAACTTCAATTTCCGGATCCGAAGATAAAATTGAAAATTGAGTTGTGAAGTGGCATGCACTCTTGAATCGCTGAAGGTCTCGTCGTTTTAAGTTCACCCAAAGCTTTCCATAAGTTGCAGTAAAGGAAAGAACGAAGGAGTAATCTGGAAGACATTATGAAATAACCTACAAATTATGATCTAGTCTACAAAATATGTTTCTTGTACCCAAACGGGCTTAAGGAGAATGCCTTTTTTATTTCTGGCTTGACCTGTGTTTCGCACAACAGGATATTGGAAGCTGGTGGTTTGATTCATGACTTCATGGGCAGTAAAAAGGATTGCAGCTTGAAAGTTTCTATACGTGTCAATAGCCCGCAGTTCTACTGGAAGGTTTGTCATACATTAGACACACATCCTTTCTGCATAGTGAATGATCAATTTATCCGTCTTATCGTTCCTATTTAATGCCTGTTGGAGTCTGTTGTGATTTTGCTCACTCCACTGTGATACACACCTGTCCAAAAGATCAGTATTGGCTCAGCTCAATAGTATCTGACCCGTCAAACATTGGCTTGGAGCGAAGTCTTGAGATGATGAAAATGTGAAAACTGATTACAGTCATAATCCATTACGCTCCATCATGATGACAAACTGATCATCCCCCGCGTCGACATGTCCGTGCTGCAGATTGCTACTAGAGCAGATATTGGTCTTGCAGATGCATACGTAGATGGCGACTTCTCAATTGTAGGAGACAAAAATGGGCTTCTCCACTTCTTACAGGTTGGGCATCAAATCCACATACATACGGATTAAAGTTTCTTTTGTTTCACCAATGAGCTCCTCTTGCTAGCATCTTCGCATCCTTCGGTATCTGCGCTAATTCTTTTCTAATGTTTTTCGCACAGCTGATTATCGCCAATCGAGATATAAACCGATCTGAATTCGTGAAGCAAACAAGGTACACTCTCCTCGTAAGCAGTCGAAATTGTTATTTTGAGATGAAAATGGTATACCAAGTGAGCTTTATGGGGATCTGAGTCGCAAAATTCATGTGCGCAGGGGATGGTGGAATCCAGTTTTTGTGACCGCATCTGTCGGAGGAGCTGTTTCGTTTCTTAGACACAAATTGCGTGGAAATTCGCTCACTAATGCTCGTAGAAACATATCCAGACATTATGATCTGGTAGACCATTGCTTCCCATGCAATTTGATCCTGATTAGGTTGAGTGTCTTCCTTCTTTACATGCCCGAATAATATCAGGGCCATTGAGGAGAGTTGACTATATCTGCGTAATCTTTTCAGATTGCTGTCTGCATGCGAGTGGGAACTCCTGGATAATTATCCAACGCTTCTAATGCATGAAATATGTGATGCAGAGTAATGAGATTTTTGCTCTTTTCCTCGATGACACCATTACGTACTCCACAGCCATCTTCAAGGTGATGGTGAAGGATGATGTGACGATAGCGCAGTTCTCTTACGGAAAAATCATAATGTCATATTTTTATTACCACTTTAAAGAGTTCTGGACCTCAGGATCGATCAAATCGACGGGATTGGCCCTTGATTCTTAATTTTCCACTGAATGACATGTGCCGATACATACAATTTGGTCCAATTGGATGACTATCTTATCTGCGTCTTTATGTTATTCATACTGAAACATCACAGGGACCCAATGACACGCTAAAGGATGCGCAGCTTCGCAAGCTACATTTGATGATCCAAAAAGTAAGTTCCAAAACAGAACTTGACGAAAAGTGCCGAGAAGCAGAATGAAAATTATGTTCCAAAGCAGGATACTGTACAAAGATCATAGTCATTATTTTTTTATTGAGTTTGATCTATAGATCTATCTGGCCTCTGTAGTTCAGAAGAGCTAGAGAAGTTCTTCAGCTACTAGTAGAGCCCAGCGAGGGCGACGGGTCTATGGTCTTGAAAGATTGACAGGGAAGTACTCTCAAGTACAGATTAGTGATTCAGAGTGATTATGTTTAACATGCGGAGAATCCGAGTTAGTCTAAAACTCGTCTTGACTTCCCCCATGGCGAGGAGGAAATGTATTATGGTCGATGAAGGAGTCAGTAAGTTTGAAATTCCGCTGGCTGTGATCATTGATATTTCTATTGTGATCCCGCAGGCAAAAATAGAACCTCATCATGAGGTATTAGAAATAGGATTTGGGTGGGGAAGTATGGCTATCGAACTGGTCCGGCGTACTGGATGCAACTACACAGTGTGAGCACAAAAATTGTGCTCACATGTCTTTTTACCCTTATGAGAGTTAAAAGTTTGGATTTAAGCTCTTGCAACATTATGCTTGGGGTTTTCTGAAAGTTTCTGCAATATTACGAGTTGGTGTGATGGTTACGGGGCAAGAGGTGCGGAAGGAGGCCTTCAGGGCAAGGTCTTCGGCGAAGTGCCTTCGGTGAAATCCCTTCGGGGAAAGGCCTTCAGCGAAAGAGTGAAACTCTCATAACGTTTTCAATGTGTGACGCATCGACTCAGTTAGGGTCTCGTTGGAAAGAGCTCGCGACGCTCGTTCCAACGAGCCCAATAACTTGTGAAACGGATGAGAGGTCACTGAGTTATGAGTGGCGGAAGTTTGTGATATAGAGTGAACTTCGGCCTGTGCACGGGCGAGCCTCGACGGACGGGCGAGCCTCGCAGTGCGGACGGGCGAGCCTCGACGGACGGACACCTGCGCACGGACGCGGACGCTCATAACTTTCTCAATTCTTAGCGGTTTGACTTGATTCGGGTCTCGTTGGAGAGAACTCGACGAGCTCGTTCCAACGAGACCAAGATCTCTTGAAACGGATGAGGCATCACCGAGTTAGGAGCGGCGGAAGTTTCTGATATGGAGAGCCTTCGGCGCTAACATTTAGAGGGGCCTTCGGCGTTAACAGTTAGAGGGGCGGTTGACGACGCGGACGCCTGTGCACAGGCGGGTTGCAAGTAGGCGGCCTGTGCACAGGCAGGCCTTCGGCGGACGAGCCTCGACGGACGGACACCTGCGCACGGACGCGGACGCCTGTGCACAGGCGGGTTGCAAGTAGGCGGCCTGTGCATAGGCAGGCCTTCGGCGGAAGGGTAAAATCGACATAACGTTTTCAATTCTTAATGGTTTGCGTTGGTTGGGATCTCGTTGGAAAGAGCTCGCAACGCTCGTTCCAACGAGCCCAAGAACGCCTGGAACGGATGAGAATTTAGGGAGTTATGACTATTGGAAAATCCGCCTTCGGCCCTAGATGTTCGCCTTCGGGGTTATGCTTCCGGGAATTCCGCCTTCGGAGGTAGGGAGAACAACTTTTGTCCGATGCGCGGACGGACGACTTCGACGGTTGCAGGCCTTCGGCGGAAGAGTAAAACAGTCATAACTTTCTCAATTCGTATACGTTTGACTTGGTTATGGGCTCGTTGGAAAGAGCACAACACGCTCGTTCCAACGAGCCCAAGAACGTTGCAAACGAAGCAAGGATCCGTGAGTTATGGGCGTCGGGGTGACTGTTATAGATAGGCAAGGGGTGGAAGTGCGTCTTTGGCGGTTGGACGCATTCGGCGGTGCGCGGAAGGAGATTTCCTCCGGCGAGGATCGGGTGGTCATGAATGTAGAATGTTCAGGTGTGGCAGTGGCGGCGGCGTGAAGTCAAGTTGGTGTGGCAGAGACGGCGGGGCATAAAGTCGCGCATGGGAAGTAGGTGTGACCCATCATTGCGGGTGGGGCATTCAGGCGGGTTGTGGTGTGTTCGGCCTGGAAGTTGAGACCTGGTGGGGAGTTCGGCCTTGGGGCGGAGAGCTGGAGTGTACCAGTGTACCAGTGTGCGCGAGCTGGATCGCGTGGTGTGCCATTGTGCGGAGACACGGGTGGGATCGGTAGGAGGATAGAGTGTGGAGAGTTCGAAGGAAGAGGAAGCAAACTCTCGTGGGTAGAGAGTTGTATCTGAGTGTGAAATTAGAGTGGGATCCGAGATTGAAGTGTAATCTGTGAGTGGGATCCGAGATTGAAGTGTAATCTGTGAGTGGGAGCTGAAATCCGAGTGGAAGATCTGTGAGTAGGAGCTGAGAGTGAAGTGAAATCTGAGAGTGAAATCTGACAGTCGGGATCTGAATTTGAAACTGAAAAGGGAGAGTGGAATCTGAGTAGGAATTGGGAGTGGAACTCAAAGCTAGGATAGACCACAGCGGCTGTGGTATTGAGAAAGTTACCCAGAGTTGGGTTAGATCTTTATGTAACAAAGAGCTTGTCTGCTGCTCTTGTGGAGATAGCAGACAGCAAGTTATTATTTTCAGTTCTGGATAATTTGTCTGTGAAAGAGCAAGTGTTATGATCTCATTGTCTTGAATACACTTTGACCACATGGTTGAGATCAGAGAAGTTAGATTATGGGAGCTCGAACCCCCACCTGGACTACAAACGCTGAAGGGTGGGGAGTTTAGGCCCACACACAGGAATCACCCTATCAAAAGAGCAGTTGGCCTTCGCGAAAGATCGTGTTAAGCAGGAGGGTCTTGAGGTAGGAACTCCGAGCATGTTCCACAATTCAAGCTTTTAGACTGCAAATGTAACAACGGTTCGGACGGTCACTAATTCGTTATATTTTCCTCTTGATATGAATGCAGGATAAAATTATTTTCAAACTCTGTGATTATCGATCTTTAGAAGGCCATCACAAGTTTAATCGGATTATCTCCTGGTGAGTACGCTACTACAAATGAAGTACAACTGGGACCAATATCTTGATGTACAACATGTTGTAATTCTTGTGTAGCTGGCTAGAAAATCAAGACGACCGAGTTTGTGGCATATATACATGTATGGCTTCCCTTCCCTTCAACTTCATATGGCCTCAAACTTCATTGTAAAAGTAGCTATCGATCTTGACTGCGACTATCGTGTGCCTCTGCATAAATTGCAGTGAAATGCTGGAGGCTGTAGGACATGAGTATTACAAGGAATTTTTCTCGAGATGTGACTACCTGCTAGCCAAAGATGGACTTATGGTTCTACAAGTAAGAATGCTAAACTCAGCGCATTTCTGAAGGCGAATCGTGTGTACCTGTCCGAAAGTCATTGTCATTTCCATTTATTTACTTGCGACCAACGGAGGAAATTTGTAAAGATCTTGTCATGGATGGATGGGATGGAATTTTAGAGTATCTTTTTTTTGAGGTCGCTCCTCACTCTCAACTACTTGCAGTTTGCAATCATCCCCGACGAGAGATACAACGAATATCTCAAGAGCTCCGATTTCATTAAAGAGTACATATTCCCTGGCGGTAGTCTCCCTTGTATCAGTGCTCTTACCTCTGCCATGGCTGCTGGATCGACACTGAGGTAGTGCTTTGTGCCCATTTCTGCTCATATATATATATATATATATATATATTCTCTCACTTTGTGCTAAAACGATATCACATCTTTACTGAAGCACTTGTTCTCCTTCGACAGTCTGGAGCATTTAGAGAACATTGGCCTCCATTACTTCCAGACACTGATGTGTTGGCGAGAGAACTTCCTCGCGAAGGCCAGGTAAAAGACGAATTTATTTCAAGGATCTCTAGTATATATTAGCAACCAAATTAACCTCAAACACGGATCACACCGTCTGAATTTGGTTGTTGTCTCGGTTTGCACAGTGAATGTAGAAAGCTCGGTTTCAATGATAAATTTATTCGAATGTGGGATTATTACTTCATCTACTGCGCGGCTGGATTCCAAACCTGTACCTTAGGCAACTTACAGGTAACCCGACTCTTTGCCCTCCGATGAGACGTATTCGTAAATGCAATGTATTTCCCTGCAAATTTTCCTCCTCTTTTTCCATCTGCTCTGGAACAACGGCAGCTCATCCATTATCAGCATTAAGCTTCAGATTCGAGAGAATTCAGATTTTCAGAGATTTCGAGTATTTGTTAATCTTTAGTCACCCCTTGTACGGTCTCTCATATTGCTTAAGCGTGCTGACATGGATTCTGTAATGCTGACTGCGCAGCTGGTCCTTTCACGGCCCGGGAACGTGGCAGCACTTGGAAACCCTTACGTTAGCTTTCCTATGGGCCTGGCATCTGATTCCTCCTTGGAAGCCTTTTTAGAATGTAGAAAGAAATTGTGAACCGTAGAAATGTAATTACCATCGTACGTGGACTTTACCTTGTAAAAAAAAAGTTTCTGTCGTTGCAGCACATATCGTGGTGTAAAGAGTCAAATTATCACTTGCCTCTGTATGAACACTTGTGACAAGATCGTCTGTGAAGTATCCGAAGCAGCTGCTGTTGTCGAAGCACGTAAGAGCCGCATGAACCTAAAATGCATAACTCATCTGTGGCTCTATAGAAGTGTTACCGAAAACCAACTTGGGATTGTGTGAGCATGATATATAACTCCAGTCATACCCGGAAATAACATGAGTGACGTGTTTTGCTTACATGGTGTAATAAGCCATGCTTACATGGCTTATTGTAAATATCCCCTCAGTTGATTTAGCGTCATAGTTATCATCATTGATACAAACTACGATTATCATAAAGTACACGAAATCGAAAGTAGGCTGGAAATTCAAACACCATCTTCGTAAATTGTAGTAGAAATGTGTAACTTCATTTAGTTCAACCTCAGTCCTATATAATTGAGAAACTAAGCATGTAATTATGAAGTCGCCAATATAAAGGAGTTAAACTTTTTTCATCTACAATCAAGCAAAACATACTGAATAAATTGTAATTGAAGACCCGAAAATAATTGCTTAGCAGTGTACATCATACACTTGCCTTTTGTAGATCATCACCACTGACAGCTGAAGACCAATTTTATAACATTTCTCAATGTATCAAAGAATGTTAAATTTTTCTGTAACATCTGGATACTTTAAATTGACCTAAGCCGATAAGATAGGTCAGAAATAGTATACACTCGCAACATTGCTGTTTAGATAGGTAAATGTATTAGTATTTGGAGGGTAAATTTGACATACATCGACTACTTGCCTAAAAAACTGTCTGATAAATATTCCAGTTAGTATCGTCCACACTATAAATTTGGTGGTGAAACTAGAGAGTATGGCAAAGCGTTCAAAATACTACAAACTTTGACATTTAGCGTTACTTTCGATGATATTATTTTACATTTGCACTTGCTGCATTCTTGACCACCGCTTCAAATATATTTTTGGAATTTAAGTATCGTTAACACACATTCTTCATGGAAAGGTATTCCTTTACTTAGGTTCTAGTAAAGTTACTCATTTCTCCTAAAGTCTATGAGCTGACTGGTTGATGTATATGCATATAAAAGCATACATTTTTCCAAAAGAAACTTCATCATGATTGGATGGTGATGACATTGGAGTACTTCCATTTGTTGCGGATGTCTTCTTGTTAGTATGTCATCATTCTTCAATTCTGTTTCCAAGAATTCCTTTCTCCTACACTACTGAGTTCAATCACCTATAGAAGATTCATAATCGCTATTCTCACTCAATTTCTCACTTGATTCTTCACTCCTCTTCGTTTGCAACCAGGTTAGGTGGAGATGCATGTGGAAAATTGATATCACATTTCATGTTGTGTGATGGTGAAAAATCGTTCTAGAGGTGAAAGATGAGAATTTGGTGACCAAGTAGTAGAAAATTAAATTATGAAAGCTTACAATTATCTCTGTTATCAACAGAAGCAGTTTAGAGAAAATAACTATTATAAAGTCATCAACTAACATTCACGAAGCGGATCTCTCAAACATTTATTATTTGCTATGGGATAGTAAATAGCTCAACTCCATCATCAGAGCACCGTTTTTTTTTTATGTTTTTCATTTTCGCAACATCTTTTCGCAATGTGAGATCTGTTCAAAGTTTGATTCGACTAGATGTTTTGAATACTCATGCACTCCTCAGTCATGTTCTAATGTGCATTACATCACTCTTCAAAGTTCTCTCACTGAATGTCACTAAATATTTCTCTCGCACTTGACTATGGTACCTACGTCCACTGGACTTTTTCTCGAGCCTAAGAAATCTAAACCTCATATATAATTGGCCAGAAGACCTGACTTCTTTATGACTAAATCTCTCTGTTCATTCACTATTAAGGTTAGTATGATTAGTATTAAGGTTAATAATTAAGGTATAATAATTAATACCTACTCATAGAGTATATTCATGAGATGTCCGGATTTTGGTGACTCAATCGGTACCCTGACTCTCCTTGAAGAACAAAAGATGAGCGACTGGTTTCAACAGCGATAGGACCATCGACCGTCAGAAGGACTCTGCAAATACGGGTCAGACATCTATCTTTTATGCACAAGTTCAGGCGCACGTTCACACGAGATCGAGAGCTCAGTTTCAGTGTATGCTTACGTTAAGGGTAATTATTTTCTTCAAACTTGAGCTGTTTGCTATGAACCAATTTAATATCTCTCCATCGGGAATCCCTCGATCAGCTGCATTTAAGAATTTGAACCAGATGCCTTTGGGCTGAGTCCCTAATTTGACTAAATCAAAGACAGAAATGACTGTTTCTTATAGGTTATTAATAAAAGTATGAAAATTGTGGTACCATCATCATCTTTGTGATAGGTCACACAGAAATCTGTGTCCAACCGAAGACACAAAATATCACAAGGAGGTTCATCTCAAATTATGCTGTTCGGAAGTAAGCCAGGAAATATCAAGTAGGTTCTAAAGTAACAAGCACAATTTCAACAACATAATGAAAAATTGACTGAAAGTACTGTAATTGAATAGGGAACTGAATGCGGAATACTGGAGGTACACTTGACTACCATGATAGCGTTAAATCTCAGTTCTGTGGAAGGTTAGAGTCCAGCGACAACTCCTTGGATCAGTGATGGCCTCAGGCCAGCCTATGAACTTGAAGACTAGATGGCAGGAGGTTAAAATGCAGAGACTGATGGATATCTTTATTAGAGCATCTCAGGAATCCAGCTGATGAGTTAAATTACACCCGGATATCACCTAAGGAGAGCAAGTCATTGAATTCAGATGTAGAGGGTCCAAATCAGGATTCTACTGAGGTACGTCGCTCTGCGGTAATAAGGTTATTATTTAAATATTCTTTCTACAGAAAAATTGTCAAAATCTGTTCAAATCTTACGTTGTGAAGTTGCTACCTGCGTATGCAATTGAGTACTTATGTACATGGCGCAGCAGGAATTGTTTTCAATGGAAAGACCTTCTCTTGAATAATTTTAATAGTTAGCAACCATTTAGCCTATCTGTTTGTACCCTGCTGTCGTTGGCCTCCTGGTTTGGGCCAATGAGCCAATGTTATTCAACAACTGATTACAAATTCGATAGCGGTGTGACGGAACTGTTTTGATCTTGCAATCAGAATAGGAGTTTCTATAAAATCACGAAGCACTAGGTAGACTCAAGAAGCATCACTATGAACAGTCTGTCAGGACTGTGTCCTTGAGTCCCAGCTAACCTGCGGCTAAGAAAAGACGAAAACGGGGGAAATGAGATTGAAAGTAGCATCTAGTGATTCCTTAAGTCTGGACTAATATTTCTGAATGCTGAATTACAAACAAAGAATTGTCTGTACATAATCAGAACAGAGAGTGATTTATTATCTGTTCCTCTGACAGCTGACCATAGGCTGTGCTTCCTTGGCTATTCTTGTTCCTGTACATATCAGATCTCAAATGTAGCGGTTAGCGCTGTGCAGATGCACTCCAGTCACTTCTGAAGTAATCATTGTGAGGAAAGACGTTACGATATGGATGCGTGTGGACTTCGCTTTTGAGGATGTAGTCAATAACATCAATCAGCCATAGAAAAGCGGCAGAAGTTGCCTTCAAAAGATCGAAATTGAAAGTTTAGAATTTATTTTATCCAGGGTTTAACACAAATTCATTTATTTATTGATACTGCTCATTATTACAAGGGCTCTGCAAGCAGCAAAGCATTTCCTTCATCTGCCTATTTCCTCAGGCACTGAAGGCGGAGTCGGTTGCGAATAGCAAGATGCGACCTCTATTTGGTAAACTCAAAAGAAACTAGTGTCTTAGTTCATTCTCAGACACGAAATAGCTCGGCAATTGTAAAGCCACGTAAAGATAGGTTCAACAGGTGTATGGCAGCCAGGAATTCTACTTGGGACAGACATTTTCTGGTGCAAACAGCTCCGCCCAAATTCAGTTCCACGCCCGCTCGAGACCTCAGTTTCAGTTCAAAGGCTCGTTCTGGGTATCTGGAGTATCTTCAAAACTTGCGCCGTGGGCTTTGAACCAACTCAATTTCTCTTCATCCGTCAAATTCTCGATCTGAGACATTAATTGAGTTGCATTTGAGGATTTGAGGATCCAGGTGCCTCTGGCTGAGTCCTCGGTGAAGACGAGACCTGTGGTTTTGAAGTCGCACTTAGTTACGTTCGAAGTAGCTTCATCGAGGAGCGAGCGGCGTCTGCAGCTAGGATACCAGTAGGCGGATGTGAATCCTCCACCAATGTAGCAGCGGTTTCCCGAAAGGCCTCCTCCTGGAGTTGTGCTGCATACGCCACCTTTATAGTAAATGCTGCTCCTGCAGACATTCATACCTGTAAATCTAATTGAACCTGCGTTTCCGTAGTAGCAAACACGACTGGAAGCGCCAGTTCTAATTGTCCCAAGCCCGGAACATGCGACTGTGTTCGAAAAGAACGCGACGTCCACGGCGGCAGCCATGCTCGACAACCCGAGGAGGACCAGTGCCACTATGAGGTACATTTTGTTGAAAGCACCGTTCTTCGCCATTTTTGTCAAAGTTTTCTGTAAAACATACATTCACAGATGCTCAGATTCTCAAACTTGAAGTCCGAACATGAGTATCAATTATGTATTATTTCTATTTAATGCAACATACTATAACCTTCGAAGAATGATAAAATTTGTTAGTTCTGAAGTCGAAAGAAAAAATTGACACTGGAAATAGATGAGAAAAAAAATTCATCGACAGCGGTTCAAAATCCAGGCTAAAAGATCTGGTGAGAGCTAGTCTCTCTTCGTAACGTGATTAATAAACGAAACTAGAATAGCGATGTGTTACGTGTAGATAGCTAGTCTAGTTTACACATAGAATACACTTTGGTAACATAAAATGAATATGATTGTAGAAACGATACCTCCGAAGGTGGACGTACAACAATGTAAGCTTGACGTGATGAAATTTATGCTCCTGCTAGCTCACCGACCTCAGATGAGATGCAGAATTCGGAAGAAGTGAATGCCTTTATGTAGGTGATGTGGAACGACTTAGGTCTTCGTCTTTTCGGACCAGGATGATGACTGGACTGAGGTGTATGCAAGTGGCTCGGAAAGAGTACTATGACCCACTTCATGCAGCTTAACGCCAAAATCGGTGGTATCACAGGATAAAACTACAGCTTGTGGCATCTCCCTGTTTATGCTACTGCTTGTGGCATCTCCCTGTTTATCCTACTGCTTGTGGCATCTCCCTGTTTATGCGGGGCACCCGAGGCTGAGTAAGTAGCAAACAGCAAGATGCAATCTCTATTATGGTAAAATCCTAGAAATCTAGAACTTCAATTCATTACCAGTCACGACATACTGAGCCAATTGTGACAGCTGAGTAAAAACGTCCGACTTTCCTGATCCGAACCGTTCAGTCATCTCGACGAAGGCTTTCCAGGCGCGGCGAGCGCTCACCCCTCACTAGGTAGAAGGGGGCAGTTACTATAACTTGCAGAGAATTTTTTAGTAATTATAAGTCCTGACTTGTCGGGAAACGCCATTAAGGTCTATGACTCTCAGGTTGTATCCTACCGGAGGAGGTTAATGAACACGATCACAATCATCAATACGGGTCAGGCATCTTTACTTTTATGCACAAGTTCAGGCACACGTTCACTCCATATCGAGAGCTCAGTTTCAGTGTCTGCTAACGTTATGAATAGATATATTCTCAGAACTTGAGCTGTTCGTTTTAGACAATTTTAATTTCTCTCCATCGGCAATCGCTCGATCCGCTGTATCTAATAATTTAATCAGATTCCTTTATAGTGAAAAGTCGATGACCACAATACGTGTTGTCTTTGTTTTATATTGACTAAATCAAAGACATGAATGATTATTTTTTTATACATTATTGATAATTAAATGAAAATTACGATACCATCATTATTTTTGTGACATGTCACAAATAATATTTTTTAAAAATCAATGCAATTTAATTGTAAAATATAATATATGTATAATTAACAGTCTAATTTTATATTCGTGTTATCTTTATTATATAATAACGAATGTAAAAGTTAAAAACATTATATTCAAAGTCTAACACAAATTATTAATATTTGTATCAAGTGATTTTTAGAATTTAACCATATCCCAACCATATAATTAAAAAACAGATATGAATAATTCATATTCTTTTATATATATATAGAAAAATAATCTTTTTTTTTAAAAAAAATTCATTAATACTATAATTTATCATCTATTATAATGATAAATTAGAAAAAAAATATAAAGATCAAATGAACCATAATTAATCAGTACTTCACATTCTATTAATTATTTTTCACATAATCTAGATTTTGAATAATTTTATCTATATAATTAATCACAATTGTAATAAAAAGCTAAACATGAATATCTCTATAAAAATAATTATAAAATATAAATTTTGTACATATAATTATAATATATAAGAGATAATATAATTGCTAGTCAACTTTAGTTTTATGCAAATTCAAAATCACAATGTATTAAAATAATCTCTCAAGGAGACCACTTGAGTAAAGTCAACAGCAGTATCAATATATAGAAGATCATTTCATAAGACACAGCCTGTAGGAAAATCAATACTTGATGTCAATATGTTTAAATCTAGTGTTCATTTTCTCCTTCACAAGTTCGTTAGAAGCATTATGACCATCACATTTTCATTTCAATCACAAGCTTATTTAATCAGATCGTCTACTTTATTGCTTCCACTACATTCTAGGTTTTTCGTAGTGAATTTAGTTATTCACTTCTCTACTGTAGAGTTGTAACGTATACTTCCACCTCCCAATGTGAACACATATGCAATCGTAGAAATTTAGTAAATTTGTCACATTCTCAAGCTTATTTAATGAGATTGTGTACTTTGTTGCTTCCACTACATACTAAGTTTTCTTAGTGAATTCAGCTACTCACTTCTCCAATGTAGAGTTCTAACGTATACTTCCACCTCTAAACGTGAACACTCAATCGTAGAAATTTAATAAGCTTGTGTATAGTCAGTGTATGACTGATTTTGCATTTTATGATTTTGCATCAAACAGAAAATCAAAATCTAACATAATGTTGGGATATCAAAAAATTCATCCCACATTTTCTCAATATCTTTATTGTATTTGATATGCATCTTCTTATTATGTTTTTAGCAATAGCAATGTCACACTTAGTGCAAATCTTAAAAAACATGAAACTATCAACCGACTTTTTGTAACCTATCTTGAACATCACATTTTTTTCCATGTCATATGTCAAACAAGGAGTCGATGAGAGTTTAAGATGAGGAGCTAAAGTAATGATCATAGTCTTGCAGGTATCCATGTTAAACCTTGCGAGTCTTTTTCTATCATACTTGACTTGAATTGACTTTACATCTAGGAGCAGAAATAGACCATATAGAGGTACTCTTTGTTGATAGTTTTGCATGTTCTTGATGTGATTGCGTGTGTCAAGGTATAGAAGGCTAAAATATTAACGTGATTTTGTAGCCTTTGGATACAATGCGTATTTTTGAAGTAGATCTAAGCTGGATCTTATTTCCAGAAGATACGTTTATATTGAATATCGAAGTGTTGTGAAGGGTTTCAGGTTCTCAGATCACGTGTCAAAAACAGCTTTTTTAACATTTGCTACCTCCACTCTCTGCGTCTCATCTGTCTGCGGCGATCGAGCTGCAGCATACATTCCTTTCCGCCCAGCTTCCACTGCTGCACGTGGACTTCCGGATCTGTTAATTCTGCACGTCATACCACGTCATATTAAACTCACGTCGTATTCTATGAGCCAGATCTGTGCGAGCTGTCTTCGAGGTAAGGCATCGGGTTTCGAGCTCCTCGAACTGTGGCGCTTATCATCAGAGATACTAGCTCTCTCCATTTCACTCGGCTTTAATATTCCACGCGTCCCTGCTTTCGAGTTTCTCAATCATTTAAAACCTTGGATCACAAGTTAAAGATTCATTCTTTGATAGTTACATATATTGATAAATTATGGTAATGTAATATTTGATCACCTGTTAGAAGGTTGCGAAACGCAGTAATATTCCTGATTCCAAACCTCATTGCTCTTGTGGGAACTGCGAGTGACATGTCTTCTATGGTGGATTTAGAATCTGGACTTCCGCGGTAGATCTTGCAAAAACATTCCACGCAAATGGACAGTTACTGTCTTCTAGAAAGATGTACCTCACAGAGCGTAGGTCTTCCTCAGTTTGTCCAGCACGGTTGGCGCCGTGGACATCATATTTTATTCGGACACTAAAGCTTGCACCGGATTCGTATGCTTGTTCAATGTCATTGATAAACGAATTTGCTGCATCGCAAACTAATTTAAATCACATTCGATGCTGTTTTGACACGTTAATATATTCAAGTCCAGTGCCAAACGATATGGTCAGAGTCTCTCTGGTAATAACTTTTTCAACTATTAACGAGACTAGATTCCCGATGGATTACATCGAGCATAGCTCTTATAGCTCAAGCTCAGAGAGTAGGCTTGCGTCAGTATGAAAGCATAAAAAATCATCTCCCGAGGTGTTCGTACAACATTTTTACCATGCCGTACTGAATGCTCTACTCGATTGCCGCAGACATTTGACATGCAGAATCCAGAAGAAGCGAATGTGCTTAATAGCTAATTTGGAACGACAAGTTCGTTATCTTCTAGGACCGGGATAATGTCTGCTCTGAGGTAAAGACTAGTGTGGAGAATATTCAAATCAGTCCTGCGGGTACTTCGATGGGTACATCGAAGTACCCGCAGGACGTACGGAACCGATGGCCTGGAGGTACATCAACGTACCTCCAGGACGTACGGAGCCAATGGCCTGTGTTGTAATATCTGGTAGATCGCCTCATCCTCGTCATGGGTAAAGACGGCTTTTATGTACAGACCGGGTCTGTACTGGAGCGCTGACTTTTCTGGCAGAACGCTCTCAACTGGGGCAGCTAATCCACCGGATGAGACATTCATTGACTTAAATAATTGTAGATTCTTGTAGATAACATTCATTGACTTAAATGGTTGTAGATTCTTTTAGATAACATTCATTGACTTAAATGGTTGTAGATTCTCTTAGATAACATTCATTGGCTTAAATTATTGTAAATTTTGTGCTGGGCCCTGCGGAGATATAACTCCGCAGGGCCCAGCACATTAATTTCAGAGATATATCTCCAGGTTTCAGGTTAGACTTCGTTCGAATAACATTTCATTTCGGGTAATACACTAGCAGGCTTACTGAGTGTAAACAACTGTCCCTAGGAATATTCGCCAGCTCACTTTAGAACTACGTTTTGCAGCAAAGCTCTTTAGTTGTGCGAACTCTTAGGAACATCCTACAATTGATTTAAAACACGGCGCAGCCTCAGACATTTTTTAGTTAGTTGCCTAATCCATTCTGTCCAGATACTATTATGTCTCATAAGCCTTCAATAGATTTTATTCTTCGAGGAAAGCAGTGAACTATTCTTAACGAGAAGACACGATTAGATTGCGAACTAGCCTAGTTCAAATTTTACTTTTTAATCACGCTCTTCATATCTTGATATACAGTCTAATTATCCAAATGGAGAGGCAGCCTGTAGTCCAGCTCTAAGGCAGTTAGTTCTTCAGTAAATTTTAACTGTTGACTCATACAACTCTCCAAAAAAATAATGCATGTGTTACTTCTTAGTTTTTAGGAAAGAAAGTGATATATGTATCACTTCTCAGTTTCTTAGAGACGTGACACATATATTAGCTGTCATTAGTTTGGGGAAGAAGTGATATTGTATCCATTTCTTGTAATTTGTTGAAAGAAGTGAAACATGTCTCGTTGCTCTACTTTTTCCAGTAGAAAAGTGACTTATTTATTCACTGAAATGAGAGTGTATCATTCCTTTGATCTTGCTTCGAAATAGATCCAACTCACCTTCTAGTTGTTTATATGATGGATGCACGAATGTTTATGGAAGTGAAGCATTTGAAGACTCTCAGATGATCGAAATGTTAGAACTGAAGGAAATGGTAAGACTGGGACAGGCACGCGGAAAATTTAAGCTTGAAATGGCAAGCTTGAGATTTTCAAAGAGGAGGCAGGGAAAAATAGTCGAAAGGCAGGATAGGTCCGATTTGGACGAGCAGTTAGATGATCAGCGTCAATCGGGCGCATCCACCCATCACCCAGCTCGACGTCAATCATCACTCGGTGTGGTACCCGACTTTTGGGATTTTTTAGTAATTTAAAACATTTGCGGAAAACTGTACCGCAGCAGCAGTGTAAATCGCCATCGGTGCATCAAAATAGAGTGAAACTGGATGATCTCGGAGAATCCCGAAGAATCTCGTAGAATCCAGGAGTTGGGCGCAACGTCTGGGACAGGCGCCGCCCTAACGACGGGCTCTGAAGGAGTACCCCTTCGGCGCAAGGCGCGTAATCCGCCTTCGGCGCTAGAGAATTCCTTCATAATCTGATCAATTCCCAAACGCCTTGACTTGGTTAGGGTTTCGTTGGAAAGAGCTTGACGCGGTGATTCTAACGAGCCCAAGAACGCCTGGAACGGATGAGGACTCAGGGAGTTGTGACGGTTGAAAGAAACGAAGATCTTCGCCTACGCATAGGCGACATAGGGTTTGACGTCGGCGGGATGTCCGCCGCGAATGCCGCCTACGCATAGGCGGGGAGGACGTGCACCTACGCATAGGCGGACGGGAATTGCCTACGCATAGGCGCTTCGGCGTCGGCGGGAAGTTCGCCTTCGGCCCTAGAAATCCGCCTTCGGGGTTGGAACTTGTACGGCGCCTTCGTCGCCAGCGCATCACGGATGGGCGAGGACCCAACGGAGTAGTAAAATCCGTATAGACCGTACGGACTGTAGGGACGGAACGGACGAGTGCGCCTTCGGCCGGTCGGGATTACGGAGACAAGAGCGCCGACGGAGAGGCGAGAGAAATGGACAGATTGGACAGAGTTCGTTGACCGCGGTCAACGCCTTCGGCACAGCCGCCTTCGGCGCTGCGCCTGCAGCGAGGGACCTGCGCGGACGAACGTCCTGAGTGCGGACGGAATTCGCCTACGCATAGGCGAGCGTCTACGCACAGGCAGATGAAGTTCTGCGCCGGCGGAAACTCCGCCGGGGATTCCGCCTAGGCAGAAGGAAGTTCGACTTTTGTACTATGCGCGGACGAACGCCTTCGGCGGAGCGGAACTAGCCAAATTGAAGTACAAAGGAGTGTAGTGCGCCGGCGAGAAATCTGCCTTCGGCGCTGCGCGCCCATGTCCGCGGCGTGATACGATGGCGGAGTTCAAATTACCAATTCGAGCGTGTGAGTGAAGTCGGCGTCGGCGGAGCGTGAAGCCGCGCGTGAGAGAGAAGGCCGTTATAGCGCGGAGCCGGCGCGGCCATCAAGTGATTCGACCTTCACGATCGAGAGCCGACCATGACCTGCTGCGAGCACACAGAGGACGCCCCATTCTTGAATTTGCGATTTCAATTTCTGGTGCGAGCTGCGCGCGTCCACCTGCTAGCTGAGAGACGTTCTAGACATCACCGCGCGGAGAGTTACTCGGTGGATGAGAGAGAATTGAGGGCGCGACAGTTGGAATTGAGAGAAATTAGAGTTTGCAGAGGAGGCAGAAGCGCGAGCGAGAGGCTCGGGCAGAGTAGAGAGAGAGTTGCGCGAACCAATTTCAAGAACGCGATGTCGAAATCGATGAGGTTGCGGATGGTGCCACTCAAACTCCCGCAGAATGGGTTACGTGCTTTTGAGGAACGGCTAATTGCAAGGAAACTTGAGTTCTTGCTGTGGGGATGGAATTACGTGTGCGTAGACATGGTGCGCGAATGGTTGGACGAGGAGCGACCACCTACGGGCGGATTGCGTCCACACGTAGATAGATGGACTGTCCACGATTGGGCACAGGCATTGGGGAGGTGTGCAGGTGACGACGGGTACCTCCTATTTGAGAGTGAGAGCGTCAAGGTAACGAAGCAGGACGAAGCCTTCTTTGTGGAATTGTTCAAGCGGGAGAAGTCTTCCAAGAACGGGTACAAGACCCGCGACTACAAAGATCGTTTCCGCAGGACCGTAGCGATGGCGCTGCTGCAATTGTTGCAGCCGCACCGCACTACGTACATCACGTTGTGGCAGGTATCTTTTGTAGAGCTCACATTGGCCGGAGCTCCAGTTCACTGGTCGCGTATCCTACATAGGGTGATGCGACAGCATGCATTTGAGGAGCGGGGAGGAACTCTGAATCACCTCTCCCCCTTCTTGATAAACTTTTATCGGGAGATGATGTGGTACCCCACTTTTGGCAATTTTGAGGAAATTAAAACATTTTTGGAAAACTGTACCCTGGCAGCATTGTAAATAGCCTTCGGTACATCAAAACAGAGTGAATCCGGAAGATCGCGGGGATTCTCGAGGGATCTTGTAGAATCTGGGATTTGGGGTGCCGCAGTAAGGACAGGCACCACCCTCCCTGCGAGCTCCGCAGTTAGGATCTCTACGGCGCAAGGCGCAAAACCCGCCTTCGGAGGTTGCGTCCGCAGCTGTAGGGAAGCCCCCGTAATTAGGTCAACCCTTGGGCGCCTTGACCAAGTTAGAGTCCCGTTGGAAAGAGCTCGACGCGCTGATTCTAACGAGCCCAAGAACGCTTGGAACGGACGAGTACTTAGGGAGTTATCGCTACTGGAAGAAACGAAGGCGGTCGCCTACGGCGGAAGGAGTTCGCCACCGGCGCGAATTCCGCCTACGCGGAAGGGGGATTTAAGTTTTGTCCTATGCACGGACGAAGGCGTTCGCCTGTGCACAGGCGAAGTAGGGTTAGGGAAGGCGCGAAGTCCGCCTACGCACAGGCGAACGCCTGTGCACAGGCACTTCGGCGTCGGCGGAAAATCCGCCTTGGGCCCTAGAAATGCGCCTTGTGAGGTAGAAAGTGTACGGCGCCTTCCGCGCCAGCGCGGCGCCACGTACGGCCGCCAGAGTAATCCCATCGGTACGGACCGTGCGGACGGCACGGGTGGATGCGCTCTTGGACGGACGGAGTTGCGGCGGCGGAAGCGCCGACGGAGAGACAAGGAACGGACAGACTGGACGGAGACGGCTCACCACGGTCAACGCCTTCCGCGCCAGCGCAGCGCCGCGGACGGAATTCGCCTGCGCACAGGCGAACGCCTGTGCACAGGAGGATGTTCAAGTTCAGCGCCGGCGGAGAATCCGCCGAGGCCCCTGCCTGCGCACAGGCAGGAGTTGAATTTTTGTCCGACATGCGGACACACGCGTCAAGGCAGAAGGAGATTGGCCGAGGGGCGGTACGAACAAGTGTACCGCGCAAGGCGGAAAACTCGCCTTCGGCGCTACGCCCCCATGTCCACAGGGTGACACGCTCGCGGAGTTCAAATCCGCCAATTCGAGCGTGAGAGTTTAATCGACGACGGCGGAGCGTGAAGCCGCGCGTGAGAGCGAAGACCGTTCCAGCGTACAGCCGGCGCGGCCATCAAGTGAGACGTTCTTCACGACCAAGAGCCGACCATGACCTTCGACCGGGCGGCGGAGAACGTCCCATTCTTGAATTCGCGATTCCAATCTCTTGTGCGCGCTGCGCGCATCCATCTGCTGGCTGCGGACCATTCTCGACGTCGTCGCACAGGAGATTTCTTGTTGATTGAGGGAGAAGTGAGTGCGCGTGATTTGGAATTGAGAGCGATTAGAGTTTGCCGAGAGAGAAAGAAACGCGGACAGTGCGGAAGTAGAATGAGCGGGCGAGCGAACCCCAGGAACGCAATGACGAGACCGAGCAGATTGCGGATGGTGCCACTTCGCCTACCGCAGAACGGGCTGCGCGCTTTCGAAGAGCGCTTAATAGCAAGAAAGCTCGATTTCTTGCTATGGGGATGGAATTACATCTGCGCGAATATGGTGCGCGAGTGGCTAGAGCCACAGGGACCACCCTCGCGCGGACTGCGTCCGCATGTTGATCGGTGGACAGTCCAGGATTGGGCGCAGGCGTTGGGAAGATGTGCTGGCATGCCAGGGCATCTCCTTTTCGACAGCGAGAGCATCAAGGTGACCAAGCAAGAGGAGGCGCAATTTGTGGAGCTGTTCAAGACCGGGAGGTCTACCAAGAATGGGTACAGGACCCGTGATTACAAGGATCGATTTCGCCGGACTTTGTCCGCGGCGCTGATGCAATTACTGCAGCCGCACCGCGCCTGCTACATCACATTGTGGCAGGTCTCTTTTGTGGAGTGCGTCATCGAGGGAACTCCAATTCACTGGGCGAGCATCCTGCACAGGGTGATGCGACAGCACGCGTTTGAGGAGAAGGGGGGAACTCTAAACCATCTTTCTCCTTTCCTCATCAATTTTTATCGACAGCGGAATTGTTTGACAGCGGCGGAGCTTGAACATTTTCCGCCATTGTCCATCGACCATCCCGGGAAGTATGTGCGGGAGAACGAGGTCGACACTGATGCGGAGGAGTCATCGACTTCTACCCCATCAAGACGGAGAGACGAAGGGAGACACACCCCTGCAGCGCGAGTGCCGCGGAAGCGGCGATGGAGGGAAGAGTCCGAAGAGGAGCAGCATCAAGAACCCTCTGCTCCCATTCGACCGCGGCCGCTGTGCGAGCCATACAGCCGGCCGAAGCAGAAGGCACGCAGACTGGTGTTGCCAGCTGACAGTGCAGACACGGCGACGATTGCGACGGAGATAGGAAGTGCGTCGCCAGAGAGGCGAGAGGAAGCGCGGACGACCGCAGGAGCAGCGGGCCACGCTGCAACCTCATCGGGAGAGAGGCCGCCTACGGGCCAAGGGCCTCCGGAGTTACCACGTGCGATGCGGACAGAGGTTCCGTTTGCGCACAGGCGAACCTCCGCGGACGGACGAGCCTCCGCGGACCGGCGAACACAAGTGGACGTGGATCTACGCTTACGCGTGGGAAGGAGCAGTCCGCCTATGCACAGGCGCTCGCCTGTGCACAGGTCGCCTGTGCACAGGTCACCTGTGCACAGAACACCTCCGCACGTGCCGCCTGTGCACAGGCAAGAATCGCCCCCGTTCCAACGTAGGAAGGGGAAGGAGCCGGCGGAAGAACCGCTTACGAGACACCGGCCCTCGGGGCCAGACCCACCGGCGCACCACGCGCCACAATTTGCGCCTTCGGCGCCAGGGCCTTCGAGCCGAGGAGATACGAGCAGAGAGCGTGCGGAGGCCGCACCATCGGCGGGAAGTCCGCCGATAGATGCGCCTTCGGCGGTAGGGCCTATAGGCCAAGGAACATCGGGCGTGCGGCCCCCGGCCATGTCGCCTTCGGCGATAGATGTCCGCGGCGCTACGCCTGCGACGGACAAGGCGCCGGCAAATGCGCCTGCGCACGGGCCGGGCACAGCCCCCATGGACCGATCGAGGGAGCAGCAGACGGAGGAGCGGAGTGACTGTCCGCGGGAGGAAATCTCGATACGCGATGCGCAATCCAACCCCGCGCAGCCACCCTCCGCTCAATCGCCCTCGGCGACGGACGACGGCGACAGAGAGAATGCGGTAGGCAATCAACCAGCGAGCGACGGGGATGCCGCTCGGGTACATTCGCCTTCCGCCTTAGACATTTTGGCGACGAGCAGCGAGGCTGCAGCCGTGCCTTCGCAGGCAGCACACGTCGAGGACGTGCAGCCCCACTCGGGGCAGTCGCCGACGCATTCAATGGCGACTGAAATTCTCCACTCGGATGATGACGACGGAGGCTCCACGGAAGAAATGTCAGGAGCAGAAGACACCGAGGAGGAGGAGGAGGAAATTGTTGGAGCGCCGGCGGCGGCGCTCTCTGAGCAGGTGATTCCGTTGCTGCGGTACTTGGATCGCAAGGTCGATAAATACGCCGACCCACTCCAGCCGGGATCTTACATCGAGTTAGTGCGCAGGCGGACTCGCACTAAAGTCCACACCAGCAAGCTATTAGCTAGAGTGGACCAGGAGTTGAGGGACTTGAAGGAGAAGCATGAGTGCTTGTGGGGACAGTACAAGCTTAATCAGAAATTCTACAAGCACTCCGAGAAGATGAAGGATGAGAAACTGGGCGAGCTCACCAAGGAGCAGGTGAAGGTCAAGGAAGCACTCAATTCTGAGCAGGCCCAGAATCGGATTTTGTCAGAGGAGCTCGTGCGACAGACGCGGTTGTTGGAACAATGTCAGCTCGCACGGCAGGCGGATGAAGAATTAATCCGCAGTTTGCAGTCAGAGTGTGGCGAATTGAGAGCGCAACGTGCTGAAGCCGAATCGCAATTAGCGATGATTGAAGAGGATCGCAGGAAGGAGGCGGATCGCACGAAGGTGGAGACGGCGAGGCGAGTCGCCCACTGTCTCAAGGGCTACGCCCACTGGGAAGTGAAGGCGCAGGAGAAACTCACACTGCGTGAGTTTGAATTGCGCGCAGCCTGGTTGTTGTCAGGCGACAGTAGGAGTCGGCGGAAGGCAGCGAAGAAGCTTGAGGCCTTTCTGTCGAAGGCACAGGATACCATGTCCGCCCTCGAGGGGGAGGTGTCCGCGGCGTTGCAGCGGTTGGGGCTGCGCAGTCGAGCGGAAGAGTGGCAGGGTAGGGAGTTAGTGCGCGGCAGTCGGCCGCGCAGGAGACGTAGTACAGGTTCCGCGGAGTGTAGTGTAGCGTGGTTCCGTGCAGGCGGGTAGCGTAGTACAGTGTAGTGCTAGGTAGGACTTAGAAGGTATAAAATAGTTCCAGGCGTTTTGCCTGGGGTTCTTTCCCATCAGAAGTGCAGATCAGGAACCCATTTCCTTTGCGTGTTTGTGTCCTTGAGTTCTGTCACCACGCACAAGGAGTTACAACTTAGCGTTCCGCATTTTGTAGCTGAAGGCCTTCGGCCGAATGTTCAGAGCTAGTACATTGGTTAGAGACTTGAGTAGTTCGGATCTGCACCTGCGGGTGACTGCCGATGCTCAGAGCCAGTGACTAGTTAGATACTTGAACAGTTTCGCCCCTACACCTTCGAGTGTTTCTTTCTGATTGTACTCCTTGGGATTTTTCCCCTGAATGCCAAAGTGAAGTTTTGCTACTTCGTGTAAGCCTTGGTTGTAAATTCAGGTTACGCTGCAGCAGGTGCCTTGAGGGTAACCCCTGTAGTGTTTCTGGGAATGACAAGTGCCTGAGAATTCAAACTCTTCAATAGACTGTTGTTGTGTTACTGGAATGTTTCACAGTGAGTCCTTCAGTGCGGACCTGTGTTCTCTGCGCGTTTTGTGAGTTGAGAGTGTTGTTCACCGCGTATGAGTGACTTCGATCCGAAGTAGGCAGTCCAAACCGGGTTTCCTACGCTAGCAGCAAGCTAGTGGAAGCGTTGTAAAAGCCGGAGTTGGAAGTCACTACCCGCAGCTTCGCTGAGTGTACTCTTGAGAGACTTTCCCCCTGTGTGTTCCTCTGTCCCTGTGGGTTCGACCTTTCTACCACTATATTGCAGTTTTAGCCTTTAGTGGGTTATTACAGCCAGCGCAGCAGCGCGGACGGGCGAGGACCCAACGGAGTAGTAAAATCCGTACGGATTGTACGGACTGTACGGACGAGTGCGCCTTCGGCCGGTCAGGGTTTCGGAGACAAGAGCGCCGCCGGAGAGGCGAGAGAAATGGACAGACTGGACAGAGTCTGTTGACCGCGGTCAACGCCTTCGGCACAGCCGCCTTCGGCGCTGCGCCTAAGGCGAGGGACCGGCGCGGACGAACGTTTGATACGCAGACGGAATTTGCCTACGCGTAGGCGAGCGCCTACGCACAGGCAGATGAAGTTCCGCGCCGGCGGAGATTCCGCCCGGGATTCCACCTACGAAGAAGGGTGTTCAATTTTTGTCCGATGCGCGGACGATCGCCTTCGGCTGAGCGAGACTGGCCAAAGGTAAGTACGAACGAGTGTAGCGCGCAAGGCGAGAAATCCGCCTTCGGCGCTGCGCACCCATGTCCGCGGCGTAGTACGCTAGCGGAGTTCAAATTGCCAATTCGAGCGTGTGAGTTAAGTCAGTGTCGGCGGAGCGTGAAGCCGCGCGTGAGAGAGGAGGCCGTTATAGCGCGGAGCCGGCGCGGCCATCAAGTGATTTGACCTTCACGACCGAGAGCCGACCATGACCTTCGACCAGGAGACGGAGGACGCCCCATTCTTGAATTCGCGATTTCACTTTCTAGTGCGAGCTGCGCTCGTTCACTTGCTAGCTGTTAAACGTTCTAGACATCGCCGCGCGGAGTATTACTTGGTGACTGAGAGAGAATTGAGTGCGCGCGATTTGGAATTGAGGGAGATTAGAGTTTGCAGAGGAAGCAAGAAGCTCGAGCAGAGTAGAGAGAGAGTTGTTGCGCAAGCAAATTTCAAGAACGCAATGTCGAGAGTGAACAGGTTGCGGATGCTGCCGCTCCGGCTTCCACAGAACGGGTTGCGTGCTTTCGAGGAGCGGCTGATTGCAAGAAAACTTGATTTCTTGCTATGGGGGTGGAATTACATATGTGTAGACATGGTGCGCGAATGGCTGGACGCGGAGCGACAATCTACGCGCGGATTGCGTCCGCACGTAGATCGGTGGACCGTCCACGATTGGGCGCAGGCATTGGGGAGGTGTGCCGGCAACGACGGGTACCCCCTATTTGATAGTGAGAGCGTCAAGGTGACGAAGCAGGACGAAGCGCAATTCGTGGAATTGTTCAAGCGGGAGAGGTCTACCAAGAACGGGTACAAGACCCGCGACTACAAAGATCGTTTCCGCCGAACTGTAGCGGCGGCGCTGCTGCAATTGCTGCAGCCGCACCGCACCTTGTACATCACCTTATGGCATGTGTTTTTTGTGGAGCTCATCGCAGAACTTCATCTGCCTGTGCGTAGGCGCTCGCCTATGCGTAGGCCAATTCCGTCCGCACTCATGACGTTCGTCCGCGCATGTCCCTTGCCGCAGGCGCAGCGCCGAAGGCGGCTGTGCCGAAGGCGTTGACCGCGGTCAACGGACTCCGTCCAGTCTGTCCATTTCTCTCGCCTCTCCGTCGGCGCTCTTGTCTCCGTAATCCCGACCGGCCGTGGTAGGAAACTCCGCCGGGGATTCCGCCTACGCAGAAGGAAGTTCGACTTTTGTCCTATGCGGGGACGAACACCTTCGGCGGAAGGGGGACTAGCCGAATTGAAGTACGAAGGAGTGTAGCGCGCAGGAGAGAAATCCGGCTTCGGCGCTGCGCGCCCATGTCCGCGGCGGAGTTCAAATTGCCAATTCAAGCGTGTGAGTAAAGTCGGCGTCGGCGGAGCGTGAAGCCGCGCATGAGAGAGAAGGCCGTTATAGCGCGGAGCCGGCGCGGCCATCAAGTGATTCGACCTTCACGACCGAGAGCCGACCATGATCTCCTACGAGGAGACAGCGGGCGCCCCATTCTTGAATTTGCGATTTCAATTTCTAGTGCGAGCTGCGCGCGTCCACCTGCTAGCTGAGAGACATTCTAGACGTCACCGCGCGAAGAGTTACTCGGTGACTGAGAGAGAATTGAGTACGCGACAGTTGGAATTGAGAGAAATTAGAGTTTGCAGAGGAGGCAGAAGCACGAGCAAGAGGCTCGGGCAGAGCAGAGAGAGAGTTGCGCGAACCAATTTCAAGAACGCGATGTCGAAATCGAATAGGCTGCATATGGTGCCACTCAAGCTCCCGCAGAATGGGTTGCGTGCTTTTGAGTAACGGCTGATTGCAAGGAAACTTGAGTTCTTGCTGTGGGGATGGAATTACGTGTGCGTAGACATGGTGCGCGAATGGTTGGACGAGGAGCGACCAACTACGCGCGGATTGCGTCCGCATGTAGATAGATGGACTGTCCACGATTGGGCACAGGCATTGGAGAGGTGCGCAGATGACGACGGGTACCTCCTATTTGAGAGTGAGAGCGTCAAGGTAACGAAGCAAGACGAAGCCTTCTTCTTGGAATTGTTCAAGCGGGAGAGGTCTTTCAAGAACGAGTACAAGACCCGCGACTACAAAGATCGTTTCCGCAGGACCGTAGCGATGGCGCTGCTGCAATTGTTGCAGCCGCACCGCACTACGTACATCACGTTGTGGTAGGTATCTTTCGTAGAGCTCACATTGGCCGGAGCTCCAGTTCACTGGTCGCGTATCCTACATAGGTTGATGCGACAGCATGCATTTGAGGAAAGAGGAGGAACTCTCAATCACCTCTCCCCCTTCTTGATAAACTTTTATCACTATAAACTTCGGCGCCTACAATTCATCTGTAATAACCCACTAAAGGCTAAAACTGCAATATAGTGGTAGAAAGGTCGAACCCACAGGGACAGAGGAACACACAGGGTACAAAGTGTCACATTTAACAGACTATTGAGGAGTTTGAATTCTCAGGCAACTGTCACTCCCAGAAATACTGCAAGTGTCCACTCGGAGCGCACTCGGAGGTCGCACAGTGCAGCGTAACACACACACACACACACACACACCTGAAACTACAGAAACACAACCCAGAGATCCGTTAGGACCTCTACTTCAGGATTTCAGGGGGAAAGTCTCTCAAGAGTACACTCAGCGACTTCCTCTCGCCTCTCTGGCGACTACTTCCTCTCGCCTCTCTGGCGACGCACTTCCTATCTCCGTCGCAATTGTCGCCGTGTCTGCACTGTCAGCTGGTAACACCAGTCTGCGTGCCTTCTGCTTCGGCCGGCTGTATGGCTCGCACAGCGGCCGCGGTCGAATGGGAGCAGAGGGTTCTTGATGCTGCTCCTCTTCGGACTCTTCCCTCCATCGCCGCTTCCGCGGCACTCGCGCTGCAGGGGTGTGTCTCCCTTCGTCTCTCCGTCTTGATGGGGTAGAAGTCGGGGACTCCTCTGCGTCAGTATCGACCTCGTTCTCCCGCACATACTTCCCGGGATGGTCGATGGACAATGGCGGAAAATGTTCAAGCTCTGCCGCTGTCAAACAATTCCGCTGTCGATAAAAATTGATGAGGAAAGGAGAAAGATGGTTTAGAGTTCCCCCCTTCTCCTCAAACGCGTGCTGTCGCATCACCCTGTGCAGGATGCTCGCCCAGTGAATTGGAGTTCCCTCGATGACGCACTCCACAAAAGAGACCTGCCACAATGTGATGTAGCATGCGCGGTGCGGCTGCAGTAATTGCATCAGCGCCGCGGACAGGGTCCGGCGAAATCGATCTTTGTAATCGCGGGTCCTGTACCCATTCTTGGTAGACCTCCCGGTCTTGAACAGCTCCACAAATTGCGCCTCTTCTTGCTTGGTCACCTTGATGCTCTCGCTGTCGAAAAGGAGATGCCCTGGCATGCCAGCACATCTTCCCAACGCCTGCGCCCAATCTTGGACTGTCCACCGATCAACATGCGGACGCAATCCGCGCGAGGGTGGTCCCTGTGGCTCTAGCCACTCGCGCACCATATTCGCGCAGATGTAATTCCATCCCCATAGCAAGAAATCGAGCTTTCTTGCTATTAAGCGCTCCTCGAAAGCGCGCAGCCCGTTCTGCGGCAGGCGAAGTGGCACCATCCGCAATCTGCTCGGTCTCGTCATTGCGTTCCTGGGGTTCGCTCGCCCGCTCATTCCACTTCCGCACCGTCCGCGTTTCTTTCTCTCTCGGCAAACTCTAATCGCTCTCAATTCCAAATCACGCGCACTCACTTCTCCCTCAATCAACAAGAAATCTCCTGTGCGACGACGACGAGAATGGTCCGCAGCCAGCAGATGGATGCGCGCAGCGCGCACAAGAGATTGGAATCGCGAATTCAAGAATGGGACGCTCTCCGCCGCTCGGTCGAAGGTCATGGTCGTCTCTTGGTCGTGAAGAACGTCTCACTTGATGGCCGCGCCGGCTGTACGCTGGAACGGTCTTTGCTCTCACGCGCGGCTTCACGCTCCGCCGTCGTCGATTAAACTCTCACGCTCGAATTGGCGGATTTGAACTCCGCGAGCGTGTCACCCTCCGGACATGGGGGCGTAGCGCCGAAGGCGAGTTTTCCGCCTTGCGCGGTACACTTGTTCGTACCGCCCTTCGGCCAATCTCCTTCTGCCTTGACACGTGCGTCCGCATGTCGGACAAAAATTCAACTCCTGCCTGTGCGCAGGCAAGGGCCTCGGCGGATTCTCCGCCGGTGCGGACTTTGAACATCCTCCTGTGCACAGGCGTTCGCCTGTGCGCAGGCGAATTTCGTCCGCGGCGCTGCGCTGGCGCGGAAGGCGTTGACCGTGGTCAGCCGTCTCCGTCCAGTCTGTCCGTTCCTTGCCTCTCCGTTGGCGCTTCCGCCGCCGCAACTCCGTCCGTCCAAGAGCGCATCCACCCGTGCCGTCCGCACGGTCCGTACCTGTTGGATTACTCTGGCGGCTCTTCCGACGTACGCGGCGCTGCGCTGGCGCGGAAGGCGCCGTACACTTTCTACCTCACAAGGCGCATTTCTAGGGCCCAAGGCGGATTTTCCGCCGACGCCGAAGTGCCTGTGCACAGGCGTACGCCTGTGCGTAGGCGGACTTCGCGCCTTCCCTAACCCTACTTCGCCTGTGCACAGGCGAACGCCTTCGTCTGCGCATAGGACAAAACTTGAATCCCCCTTCCGCGTAGGCGGAATTCGCGCCGGTGGCGAACTCCTTCCGCCGTAGGCGACCGCCTCCGTTTCTTCCCGTAGCGATAACTCCCTAAGTCCTCTTCCGTTCTAAGCGTTCTTGGGCTCGTTAGAATCAGCGCGTCGAGCTCTTTCCAACGGGACCCTAACTTGGTCAAGGCGCCCGAGGGTTCACCTAATTACGGGGGTTTCCCTACAGCCGCGGACGCAACCTCCGAAGGCGGGTTTTGCGCCTTGCGCCGTAGAGATCCTAACTGCGGAGCTCGCAGGGAGGGTGGTGCCTGTGCTTGCTGCGGCACCCCAAATCCCAGATTCTACAAGATCCCTCGAGAATCCCCGCGATCTTCCGGATTCACTCTATTTTGATGTACCGAAGGCTATTTACAATGCTGCCAGGGTACAGTTTTCCAAAAATGTTTTAATTTCCTCAAAATTGCCAAAAGTGGGGTACCACACTGGCGCCAAAGGCGCCGTACAATTTCCAACCCCGAAGGCGCATTTCTAGGGCCGGAGGCGGATTTCGCGCCGACGCCGAAGCGCCTATGCGTAGGCGGTCTTCGCTCGTCCTCCTGTGCAGAGGTGTTAGTCCTCCCCGCCTACGAGTAGGCGACATTCACGGCGGACACCCCGCGGACGTCAAACCCTATTTCGCCTACGCGTAGGCGGACTTCCCTCGTCCGCGCATAGGACAAACTTTCCTCGCCTACTCGTAGGCGAGAAGCTGAGTGTCTTGCGACCTTCATAACTCCCGGATTCCTCCTCCGTTCGTGGCGTTCTTGGGCTCGTTAGAATCAGCGCGTTGAGTTCTTTTCAACGAAACCTTAACCAAGTCGAGGCGTTTGGGAATTGACCAGGTTCTGAAGGATTCCTCTAGCGCCGAAGGCGCAGCGCCGAAGGCGGATTTCGTGCCTTGCGCCGAAGGGGTTATTCCTTCAGAGCCCGCATCTAGGGCGGTGCCTGTTCCAGACGTTGCACCCAACTCTTGGATTCTACGAGTTCTCTTGAGATTCTTCGAGATCCTCCAGTTCCACTCTATTTTGATGCACCGATGGCTATTTACACTACTGCCGCGGTACAGTTTTCCAAAAATGTTTTAATTTCCTCAAAAATACCAAAAGTGGGGTACCACAGCCGGCGGCGGCGCTCTGTGAGCAGGTAGTACCTCTGCTGAGGTTGTAATAACCCACCAAAGGCTAAAACTGCAGTATGGTGGTAAAAAGAT
This sequence comes from Marchantia polymorpha subsp. ruderalis, assembly GCA_037833965.1. Lineage (NCBI taxonomy): Eukaryota > Viridiplantae > Streptophyta > Marchantiopsida > Marchantiales > Marchantiaceae > Marchantia > Marchantia polymorpha. The sequence continues at coordinate 7,340,595 of AP031357.1, forward strand.
CAAACCCACAGGGACAGAGGCAACACACAGAGTAAAAGTGTCACGTTTAACAGACTTTTGTAGAGTTTGAATTCTAGGCGACTGTCACTCCCAGAAATACTGCAGTGCTCGACTCGGAGGCTCGACTCGGAGGAGGATCTCGACTCGGAGGATGCTCGGAGGATGCACGGTACAGCGTGGTCACTCAACACACACACACACACACCTGAAACTGGCAAAAAGCACAATTCGGAGGTCGGTCAGGACCTCCGCTTCGGATTTCAGGAGGAAAGTGTCTCACAAGTTCACTCAGAGGTTCTGCAGGTAGTGCCTCCCACTCCGGCTTTTACTGCCCTTCCGCCAGGAACTAGCGGGGGTACCCGGACTGGACTTCCCACTTCGGAACGAAGCCTCTACATACGCCGTGGACGTCACCTTCGACTATCACACCAAACGCAGGGAGTGCAGACCCGACTGAGAACTTACTGAAAACACGATCCAGTAACACACACACAACCTGAATTACAAACCAAGGTTTACACGAAGTAATACAACTTCACATTGGCATTCAGGGGAAACTTCCCGTAGGAGTACAATCAGGAAATGTCACTCGAAGGAGTAAGGGGGAACTGTTCAAGTATCTAACTCGCAGCCGGCTCTGAGCATCAGAAATCACCCGCAGGTGCAGATCCGCATTACTCAAGTCTCTAACCGGGTACTAGCTCTGAACATTCAGCCGAAGGCCTTCAACTACAACATACGGTAACTTCGCTATGCTGCAGCTTCTCTACGTGGTGCCAGGACCAAAATGCACAAACACGCCAAGAAAGTGAGTTCTTGATCTGCACTTCCGAAACTGGAAGAGTCCCAAGGCAAAACGCCTTGATCTACTTTATACCCTCAAAAGATCCTAACTAGCACTACGCTATCCTATCTACTACTCGCAGCATCTGCGCGAAACCAAACTACTCTACTGCACTCGGCAGATCCGGTGCTGCGCCTCCTGCGCACCGGACTGCTCCGCTTACTGTCTCTACCTTGCCAGTCTTCCGACCGGCTGCGTAACCCCAGGCGTCGGAGCGCTGTGGTGACTTCCGACTGCAAGTGCGCCATAGTGTCGCGCGCACCCGACAAGAAGGTTTCTAATTTTCTCGCCGCCGACTCCGACTGTCACCCTCCGTCAATGCCGCCGCCCGAAGCTCGAACTCCCTGAGTGTGATCCTCTCTTGAGCTGCCACCTCCCAATGGGCGTATCCTTTAGACAACGAGTCACCTGTGTCGCCAACTCTCCTCGCGCCCTGCAGCTGCTCTCCACCTCTGCCAGCTGCATTTCTGCTTCCGCACGTTGTGCCCTCAAATCCGAGCACTCGGATTGCAAGTTGCGCAACAACTCCTCATCCTCCTTGCGGGCTCTTTGACTTTCTTCTAAGGCGCGCGTCTGGCGCGTAAGCTCGGCTGCTAGGACTTGGTTCTGTCTCCGCTACTCCTGCAATTCCGACTCGATCTTTGCCCGTATTAGCTCGGCATCCGCCTGACTTTTCGTCGCCGCATCCTCCCTCTGCTACTGCAAGGCTTGGTATAGCTTTTGTGTGACCGCCAGGTGTTGTCGGAGGGCGGTGTTCCTATCCACATATACTCCGCACCTAGAGGCCCACTTTGCCACCTTGCTCCTCGTCCTTCGCCTGATAGTCTCCACATAAGACTGCGGTTTTAAAGCACTTGCGTATTTGGATGTCTTGCGATCCAGATATCGCAGGAGTGGAACTATCTGTTCGCACAGCACCCCTGTTGGCGTTTTCTGTACCGAATCCGCTTCCTGTTCTTCCGAGCTCGTCTCATCCTCAGTCTTGAGGATTTCAGTCGCCACCGAATCCCTTGGCGACTCCCTAGAACTGTGGCGCGCAGCAGCTTCCGCGACGACTGCTGCTCCACTGCCTGCTAAAATATCCAGGGCAGTGGGAGATCCCACTGCTTGAGCCCCTGTTCCGGCTCGATCTTCGGTTTCTGAAGGGGTCGACGCCGCAGTGACTCTTGTCACTCTTGCACCGCCTGCTTCTGCTGCCTGTCCTTCCGGCGCAATCTGCGCGGAAGGTGTCCTCGCTGAAGGTGCGTCCGCCGAAGGCGGCCGCACACTGGTCGTTGGCCCCATCCGTCTCGCAGTCGGCGAATCCGGCCGACTCTCTGTTGTCCGACTCGTAGTCGGCCGACCAGCAGTTGTCCAACTGGGAGTCGGATACACCCTGCGCGTCTTGACTCCACTTGGCCTGCTTGCTGGTGGCGTTTTCCCAGAAGTGCCTTCCGCCGAAGACGACCCTCTGAGGATTGTTGGCTCGTCAGCCAAACTCTCTTCTGCTTCCGGCCTGCTGTCCGGTTCAACGCGCCGTTCAGTTGGCCTTCCTTCCGCTTGTCGGCCTTCAGTCATCCGACTCGCAGTCGGCCGACTGTCAGTCCGTCCATCTCCTCCCGAAGGCCGTGGTGCCTTCTGTGCAGAGGTATCTGCCGTCTTCCCTAGAATCTGAGCGATTATCTCCTCCTGTGTGAGATTCCGCCGGGTCGGAGTTCGCCCGGTCTCCTCAGTACCAGTTGGCATATTGCGTGCCCTCTGTTTTGGTCGACTGTGAGGCTCGGGGGTGGGCCGACCACGAGTCGGCGCAGCTGGCACTTCCGGCTGCATGTCCTCAGGTCTCTCATCCCACTTCCGCTTTCGCGGAATGCGCTCACTTCGACGTTCTTCTGCTGCTCTTGCTGGAGCCGGAGCCGGAGGCGTACTGGCAGGTTCCTCGTCCGGATCCGTGTCTACTTCGGCCTCCCTCGAATATCTACCTGGATAGTTCCGGGTCAGCTGCGGAAACCGTGTTTTCTCAGCATTTGTCAAACATCCCATCGCCCGATAAAACACGATCAAGTAAGGCGAGAGATGATTGAGGGTTCCTCCTTTCTCTTCTTGCGCATGTTGGCGCGTCACCTTCCACAGGAGCCGTGCCCAATGCACTGGAGCTCCTGACAATACTAGCTCCACAAATTCTACTTGCCAACCATGCATGTAAGCGGTCTTGGTCGGCTGCAATATCTGCAGCAATGCAGTCGCGACATTTCTCCGCAATCGATCTTTGTAATCACGTGTCCGGAAACCGTTCTTGGGATGCCTGGCGACTTTGAAGAGCTCATTGTAAGAGACTTCTTCCTCCTGGGACACCTTCACGCTATCGGCCTCGAAGAGGAGGTCCCCTTCCTCGCCGGCACACCTGCCCAACACCTGCGCCCAGTTGCAAATGTCTCATCTCTCTGGGTGTGGGCGGAATCCGCGAGAGGGCTTGTGTCTCTCCTGCAGATACTCGCGCACCATCTCCGGACATGTCCAGTTCCACCCCCATAGGAGAAAATCAAGCTTCAGCCTCAGCAGCACATCTTGAAATGCGCGTAGACCGATCTGCGGCACCCTGAGTGGAGACACTCGCAGCTGGGGAACCTTCGACATTGCGTTGCCTGCACACACAAACGTTCTCCCTTTCGCTCGCTCTCTCACAATCGCCACTGCGCGTCGGCCGCTCAAGCACTAACTGCTCACTCTCTCTGCGCTCAAGCTCAAGATCGCTACTCGCAATTCTCTCCAAGGTCTGCCAAGATCCTTGCGCAACTCGTCTCCGCACTCTCTACTCTCACTGCAGGTCGCTCCGCCCTTGCGCGTAATCTTGGAAACTGGAAAGCGCAAAGTCAAGAATGAGAGAATGAGACTGGAGCGCAGTCTTTTCTTCTCCGATTTCAAGAACGTCCAACGTTCTTACTGGTTACAACGTACGCAGCCGGCTATACGGCTTAACGGTTCGCCCTTTGCATGCGCGAATTCACGTCTCCGCACTGCGCGCATTCGCATGCGTAAATGTTGAATTCTCCCGCCGCCGCCACCTTCCGGACTCGAGTCCGCTGCAGGGTATACGTCGGCCCTGTTGTCTTTTCCTAACCCGTCCCTCACCGGAGGCGTGTCGCCGCTGGTGCGTTCATTATCCGTCGGCGCCTTGCTAGAGGCGCACATCTAGTCGGAGCGAATTACGCCGGCGCGCAGTCGTGCCGCTTATTTTGTCCTTTATGCCTCGTCCGTTGCTGCCGGCGCATATCCGCCAGCGCAACTCATGCCAGCGCATCCGGCCGTCAGCGCCACGTCGGAGGCGTACATCCGACCGGCGCTTTCCTTCCATGAACAGCCGCCAAAGGCGCTTCCGACTCTGAGTTGGTTTCCTCCTATGAGCGCGTGATTCCGCCGAAGGCGCATCGCCGAGGGCGTACGGGAATCCTTTCCGGCTGTGAATCCTAGCGCGAACGGCGCATGTCCGGCTACGAGTTTTCCGACGCTCATAACTTCTCCGTCCCTGATCTATCTCCAACGCTCTTGGGCTCGTTAGAACAAGCGTCTCGAGCTCTTTCTAATGCAACTTCAACCAACTGGATCTACCGTGTATCCCGATCGTTATGAAGGTTTTCCCTTTCCGCGCTAGCGGCGCTTCGCCGAAGGCGCACTCATGGTCGGACGCCTTTAGAGGTCCGGGCCCTTCTCCTGACGTCTTTAGCAAAACCTCCTCCTGAGGTGTCTGCGCCGGAAGCGTAGCTTCCTTATACGCTGGAGGCGCGTGAGTAGAGACACCTCAGAAAAGGAGCTTTTGCCGAAGGCGCCGAAGACATTGGCGTTGGTACATCCGACTACGTGATTCTTTGTGTCCTCGTGACGATCTCATCAATCCACTCTATTTAACGTACCCTTTTCTAACTACAAACACTGCTTCGGTACTAGTTTTCTAAAATTGTTTAAATTCTGCAAAAAAACAAAAAGTGTGTTACCACAGAGGTACTTGGATTGCAAAATTGATAAATACGCGGATCCTCGCCAGCCTGGGTCCTACGTCGAGTTAGTGCGCAGGCGAACTCGCACTAAAGTCCACACCAGCAAGCTGCTAGCTCGGGTGGACCGGGAACTTAAAGAGTTGCGGGAGGAGTATGACTGCTTGTGGGGTCAATACAATCTCGTGCGGAAGTCGCACACCCACTACGACAAGTTGAAGAAGGAGAGACTGGAAGAGCTCACCAAGGATCTGGTGAAGACCATAGAAGCACTGATTTCTGAGAAGACTCAGAATCAGGTTCTGTCAGAGGAGCTTGTGCGACAGACGCGGTTGTTGGAGGAGTGTCAGCTCGCACGACAGGCGGATGAGGATTTAATCCGCAAGCTGCAGTCGGAGTGCGGAGAGTTGAGAGCTCAGCGTGCGGAGGCCGAATCGCAGTTGGTAGTAATTGAAGATGATCGCAAGCGAGAGGCAGATCGCACGAAGGAAGAGATGGCGAGGCGAGTCGCCCACTGTCTCAAGGGCTACGCCCACTGGGAAGTGCCGGCGCAGGAGAAACTCACCCTGCGTGAGTTAGAGCTTCGTGCAGCCGGGTTGTTGGCAGGTGACAGTCGGAGTTGGCGGCGGGTAGCAAAGAAGTTGGACTCTTTTCTATCGAAGGCGCGGGATACCATGTCCACCCTTGAGACGGAGGTTTCCGCGGTGCTGCAGCGTTTGGGACTGCGCAATCGAGCTGAGGACTGGCAGGGTATGGAGTTAGTGCGCGGCAGTCCGTCGCGCAGGAGGCGAAGCACAGGTTCCGCGGAGTGTAGTGTAGCGTGGTTCCGTGTAGGCGTGTAATAACCCACTAAAGGCTAAAACTGCAATATAGTGGTAGAAAGGTCGAACCCACAGGGACAGAAGAACACACGGGGTACAAAGTGTCACGTTTAGCAGACTATTGAGGAGTTTGAATTCTCAGGCGACTGTCACTACCAGAAATACTGCAAGTGTCCACTCGGAGCGCACTCGGAGGTCGCACAGTGCAGTGTAACACACACACACACACACACCTGAAACTACAGAAACACAACCCAGAGATCCGTTAGGACCTCTACTCAAGATTTCAGGGGGAAAGTCTCTCAAGAGTGCACTCAGCGAAGCTGCGGGTAGTGACTTCCAACTCCGGCTTTTACAACACTTCCACTAGCTTGCTGCTAGCGTAGGAAACCTGGTTTGGACTGCCTACTTCGGATCGAAGTCACTCATACGCGGTGAACAACACTCTCAACTCACAAAACGCGCAGAGAACACAGGTCCGCATTGAAGAACTCACTGAGAAACATTCCAGTAACACAACAACAGTCTATTGAAGAGTTTGAATTCTCAGGCACTTGTCATTCCCAGAAATACTACAGGGGTTACCCTATAGGCACCTGCTGCAGCGTAACCTGAATTTACAACCAAGGCTTACACGAAGTAACAAAACTTCACTTTGGCATTCAGGGGAAGTGGTACCCCACTTTTGGTAATTTTGAGAAATTAAAACATTTTTGGAAAACTGTACCACGGCAGCAATGTAAATAGCCTTCGGTGCATCAAAATAGAGTGAATTCGGAAGATCGCAGAGATTCTCGAGGGACCTCGTAGAATCTAGGAGTTGGGTGCAGCGTCAAGGAAGGGCACCACCCTCCCTGCGAGCTCTGAAGGTATGACCCCTTCGGCGCAAGGCGCAAAATCCGCCCTCGGCGCTACGCCCTCGGCGGTAGGGAAATCCTTCATATTTAGGTCAACCCCCAAACGCCTTGACCAGGTTAGGGTGTCGTTGGAAAAAGCTCGACGTGCTGATTCTAAGGAGCCCAAGAACGCCACAAACGGATGAGGACTCCGGGAGTTATGAAGGTTGTAAGATACTCAGCTTTCCGCCTGCGCACAGGCGAAGAAGTTTTGTCCTATGCGCGGACAAAGGAAGTTCGCCTGCGCACAGGCGAAGTAGGGTTTTGATGTAGGCGCGAAGTTCGCCTACGCACAGGCGTCCGCCTGTGCACAGGCGCTTCGGCGTCGGCGGGAAATCCGCCTTCGGCCCTAGAAATGCGCCTTCGGAGGTAGAAATTGTACGGCGCCTTCTGCGCCAGCGCAACGGCGCGGACGAGCAAGGAGTCGTCAGAATAGTAAAATCCGTACGGACCGTACGGACTGTACGGACGGGACGGATGGATGCTCTCGTGGTCGGGCGGAGTTGCGGCGGCGAGAGCGCCGACGGAGAGACAAGGAACGGACAGTCTGGCGGGAGGCTGTTGACCGCGGTCAACGCCTTCTGCGCCAGCGCATTGACGCGGACGGACTTCGCCTACGCGCAGGCGAGCGCCTGCGCACAGGCGGGTGAAGTTCCGCGCCGGCGGAGAATCCGCCGAGGAGTCCGCCTGCGCACAGGCGGGAGTTGAACTTTTGTCCGACGTGCGGACAAGCGCAGAGGCAGAGGAGGATTGGCTGAGGAGCGGTACGAACTAGTGTACCGCGTGTGGTACCCCACTTTTGGCAATTTTGAGGAAATTAAAACATTTTTGGAAAACTGTACCCTGGCAGCATTGTAAATAGCCTTCGGTACATCAAAACAGAGTGAATCCGGAAGATCGCGGGGATTCTCGAGGGATCTTGTAGAATCTGGGATTTGGGGTGCCGCAGCACGCACAGGCACCACCCTCCCTGCGAGCTCCGCAGTTAGGATCTCTACGGCGCAAGGCGCAAAACCCGCCTTCGGAGGTTGCGTCCGCGGCTGTAGGGAAACCCCCGTAATTAGGTCAACCCTCGGGCGCCTTGACCAAGTTAGGGTCCCGTTGGAAAGAGCTCGACGCGCTGATTCTAACGAGCCCAAGAACGCTTGGAACGGACGAGGACCTAGGGAGTTATCGCTACTGGAAGAAATGGCGGCGGTCGCCTAAGGCGGAAGGATTTCGCCACCGGCGCGAATTCCGCCTACGCAGAAGGCGGAATCAAGTTTTGTCCTATGCGCGGACGAAGGCGTTCGCCTGTGCACAGGCGAAGTAGGGTTAGGGAAGGCGCGAAGTCCGCCTACGCACAGGCGTTCGCCTGTGCACAGGCACTTCGGCGTCGGCGGAAAATCCGCTTTGGGCCCTAGAAATGCGCCTTGTGAGGTAGAAAGTGTACGGCGCCTTCCGCGCCAGCGCAGCGCAGCGTACGTCGGAGGAGCCGCCAGAGTACTCCAATAGGTACGGACCGTGCGGACGGCACGGGTAGATGCGCTCTTGGACGGACGGAGTTGCGGCGGCGGAAGCGCCGACGGAGAGGCAAGGAACGGACAGACTGGACGGAGACGGCTGACCACGGTCAACGCCTTCCGCGCCAGCGCAGCGCCGCGGACGGAATTCGCCTGCGCACAGGTGAACGCCTGTGCACAGGAGGATGATCAAGTTCCGCGCCGGCGGAGAATCCGCCGAGGCCCCTGCCTGCGCATAGGCAGGAGTTGAATTTTTGTCCGACATGCGGACACACGCGTCAAGGCAGAAGGAGATTGGCCGAGGGGCGGTACGAACAAGTGTACCGCGCAAGGCGGAAAACTCGCCTTCGGCGCTACGCCCCCATGTCCGGAGGGTGACACGCTCGCGGAGTTCAAATCCGCCAATTCGAGCGTGAGAGCTTAATCGACGACGGCGGAGCGTGAAGCCGCGCGTGAGAGCGAAGACCGTTCCAGCGTACAGCCGGCGCGGCCATCAAGTGAGACGTTCTTCACGACCAAGAGACGACCATGACCTTCGACCGGGCGGCGGAGAGCGTCCCATTCTTGAATTCGCGATTCCAATCTCTTGTGCGCGCTGCGCGCATCCATCTGCTGGCTGCGGACCATTCTCGTCGTCGTCGCACAGGAGATTTCTTGTTGATTGAGGGAGAAGCGAGTGTGCGTGATTTGGAATTGAGAGCGATTAGAGTTTGCCGAGAGAGAAAGAAACGCGGACAGTGCGGAAGTAGAATGAGCGGGCGAGCGAACCCCAGGAACGCAATGACGAGACCGAGCAGATTGCGGATGGTGCCACTTCGCCTGCCGCAGAACGGGCTGCGCGCTTTCGAAGAGCGCTTAATAGCAAGAAAGCTCGATTTCTTGCTATGGGGATGGAATTACATCTGCGCGAATATGGTGCGCGAGTGGCTAGAGCCACAGGGACCACCCTCGCGCGGATTGCGTCCGCATGTTGACCGGTGGACAGTCCAAGATTGGGCGCAGGCGTTGGGAAGATGTGCTGGCATGCCCGGGCATCTCCTTTTCGACAGTGAGAGCATCAAGGTGACCAAGCAAGAAGAGGCGCAATTTGTGGAGCTGTTCAAGACCGGGAGGTCAACCAAGAATGGGTACAGGACCCGTGATTACAAGGATCGATTTCGCCGAACTTTGTCCGCGGCGCTGATGCAATTACTGCAGCCGCACCGCGCCTGCTACATCACATTGTGGCAGGTCTCTTTTGTGGAGTGCGTCATCGAGGGAACTCCAATTCACTGGGCGAGCATCCTGCACAAGGTGATGCGACAGCACGCGTTTGAGGAGAAGGGGGGAACTCTAAACCATCTTTCTCCTTTCCTCATCAATTTTTACCGACAGCGGAATTGTTTGACAGCGGCGGAGCTTGAACATTTTCCGCCATTGTCCATCGACCATCCCGGGAAGTATGTGCGGGAGAACGAGGTCGACACTGATGCGGAGGAGTCACCGACTTCTACCCCATCAAGACGAAGGGATGAAGGGAGACACACTCCTGCAGCGCGAGTGCCGCGGAAGCGGCGATGGAGGGAAGAGTCCGAAGAGGAGCAGCATCAAGAACCCTCTGCTCCCAATCGACCGCGGCCGCTGTGCGAGCCATACAGCCGGCCGAAGCAGAAGGCACGCAGACTGGTGTTACCAGCTGACAGTGCAGACACGGCGACGATTGCGACGGAGATAGGAAGTGCGTCGCCAGGGAGGCGAGAAGAAGCGCGGACGACCGCAGGAGCGACGGGCCACGCTGCAACCTCGTCGGGAGAGAGGCCGCCTACGGGCCAAGGGCCTCCGGAGTTACCACGTGCGATGCGGACAGAAGTTCCGTTTGCGCACAGGCGAACCTCCGCGGACGGACGAGCCTCCGCGGACCGGCGAACACAAGTGGACGTGGATCTACGCTTACGCGTGGGAAGGAGCAGTCCGCCTGTGCACAGGCGCTCACCTGTGCACAGGTCGCCTGTGAACAGGACACCTCCACACGTGCCGCCTGTGCACAGGCAAGAATCACCCCCGTTCCAACGTAGGAAGGGGAAGGAGCCGGCGGAAGAACCGCCTACGAGACACCGGCCCTCGGGGCCAGACCCTCCGGCGCACCACGCGCCGCAATTCGCGCCTTCGGCGCCAGGGCCTTCGAGCCGAGGGGACACGAGCAGAGAGCGTGCGGAGGCCGCACCATCGGCGGGAAGTACGCCGATAGATGCGCCTTCGGCGGTAGGGCCTATAGGCCAAGGAACATCGGGCGTGCGGCCCTCGGCCATGTCGCCTTCGGCGATAGATGTCCGCGGCGCTACGCCTGCAGCGGACAAGGCGCCGGCAAATGCGCCTGCGCACGGGCCGGGCACAGCCCCCACGGACCGATCGAGGGAGCAGCAGACGGAGGAGCGGAGTGACTGTCCGCGGGATGAAACCTCGATGCGCGATGCGCAACCCAACCCCGCGCAGCCACCTTCCGCTCAATCGCCTTCGGCGACGGACGACGGCGACAGAGAGAATGCGGTGGGCAATCAACCAGCGAGCGACGGGGATGCCGCTCGGATACATTCGCCTTCCGCCTTAGACATTTTGGCGACGAGCAGCGAGGCTGCAGCCGTGCCTTCGCAGGCAGCACACGTCGAGGACGTGCAGCCCCACTCGGGGCAGTCGCCGACGCAATCAATGGCGACTGAAATTCTCCACTCGGATGATGACGACGGAGGCTCCACGGAAGAAATGTCAGGAGCAGAAGACACCGAGGAGGAGGAGGAGGAAATTGTTGGAGCGCCGGCGGCGGCGCTCTCTGAGCAGGTGATTCCGTTGCTGCGGTACTTGGATCGCAAGGTCGATAAATACGCCGAGCCACTCCAGCCGGGATCTTACATCGAGTTAGTGCGCAGGCGGACTCGCACTAAAGTCCACACCAGCAAGCTATTAGCTAGAGTGGACCAGGAGTTGAGGGACTTGAAGGAGAAGCATGAGTGCTTGTGGGGACAGTACAAGCTTAATCAGAAATTCTACAAGCACTCCGAGAAGATGAAGGATGAGAAACTGGGCGAGCTCACCAAGGAGCAGGTGAAGGTCAAGGAAGCACTCAACTCTGAGCAGGCCCAGAATCGGATTTTGTCAGAGGAGCTCGTGCGACAGACGCGGTTGTTGGAACAATGTCAGCTCGCACGGCAGGCGGATGAAGAGTTAATCCGCAGTTTGCAGTCAGAGTGCGGCGAATTGAGAGCGCAACGTGCCGAAGCCGAATCGCAATTAGTGACGATTGAAGAGGATCGCAGGAAGGAGGCGGATCGCACGAAGGTGGAGACGGCGAGGCGAGTCGCCCACTGTCTAAAGGGCTACGCCCACTGGGAAGTGAAGGCGCAGGAGAGACTCACACTGCGTGAGTTTGAATTGCGCGCAGCCGGGTTGTTGTCAGGCGACAGTAGGAGTCGGCGGAAGGTAGCGAAGAAGCTCGAGGCCTTTCTGTCGAAGGCACAGGATACCATGTCCGCCCTCGAGGGGGAGGTGTCCGCGGCGTTGCAGCGGTTGGGACTGCGTAGTCGAGCGGAAGAGTGGCAGGGTAGGGAGCTAGTGCGCGGCAGTCGGCCGCGCAGGAGACGTAGTACAGGTTCCGCGGAGTGTAGTGTAGCGTGGTTCCGTGCAGGCGTGTAGCGTAGTGCAGTGTAGTGCTAGGTAGGACTTAGAAGGTATAAAATAGTTCCAGGCGTTTTGCCTGGGGTTCTTTCCCATCAGAAGTGCAGATCAGGAACCCATTTCCTTTGCGTGTTTGTGTCCTTGAGTTCTGTCACCACGCACGAGGAGTTACAACTTAGCGTTCCGCATTTTGTAGCTGAAGGCCTGCGGCCGAATGTTCAGAGCTAGTACATTGGTTAGAGACTTGAGTAGTTCGGAACTGCACCTGCGGGTGACTGCCGATGCTCAGAGCCAGTGACTAGTTAGATACTTGAACAGTTTCGCCCCTACACCTTCGAGTGTTTCTTTCTGATTGTACTCCTTGGGATTTTTCCCCTGAATGCCAAAGTGAAGTTTTGCTACTTCGTGTAAGCCTTGGTTGTAAATTCAGGTTACGCTGCAGCAGGTGCCTTGAGGGTAACCCCTGTAGTATTTCTGGGAATGACAAGTGCCTGAGAATTCAAACTCTTCAATAGACTGTTGTTGTGTTACTGGAATGTTTCACAGTGAGTCCTTCAGTGCGGACTTGTGTTCTCTGCGCGTTTTGTGAGTTGAGAATGTTGTTCACCGCGTATGAGTGACTTCGATCCGAAGTAGGCAGTCCAAACCGGGTTTCCTACGCTAGCAGCAAGCTAGTGGAAGCGTTGTAAAAGCCGGAGTTGGAAGTCACTACCCGCAGCTCCGCTGAGTGTACTCTTGAGAGACTTCCCCCCTGAAATCTTGAGTAGAGGTCCTAACGGATCTCTGGGTTGTGTTTCTGTAGTTTCAGGTGTGTGTGTGTGTGTGTGTTACGCTGCACTGTGCGACCTCCGAGTGCGCTCCGAGTGGACACTTGCAGTATTTCTGGGAGTGACAGTCGCCTGAGAATTCAAACTCATCAATAGTCTGTTAAACGTGACACTTTGTACCCTGTGTGTTCCTCTGTCCCTGTGGGTTCGACCTTTCTACCACTATATTGCAGTTTTAGCCTTTAGTGGGTTATTACATAAGAAGCCGACAACTTCTTTTTGGCGCCGCTGCCGGGGACAGTTGCGTCAACACCGGGGTTTTTACGAGCAGCCATGCTCGGTGAATGTCGACTGGGGCTGGCGGGAGCAACCTAAGTGCTAGAGCTGTCCGCAAGTTCCGACGAGATTCAGAGAAGGCCGTGGAAGAGACGCGGCGTCAAAACAAGAAAACACCAAAAAGAGTACCTAAGCCTAGTTCGGCCGACATCCTTGGGGAACCTACCCCCGACGACTCGGAACCAAACTTGGTGCTTACAGTTCTACTAGATATTCCTTGCACGGACCCGCCTAGTGAAGTAGAACCGACCGCCCGAGAACCGTCGACAGACACATCGATGGCGGACGGACAAGCCAATGTGCGGCTACCTCAGCCGATTACTAAACATTCCTACCCGAAGTACAAAGGGAGTGGGGATGACGACGATGCAGATTCATACATCAAGTTATTCGAGTCGGTGTCTATTGCCAATCGCGAGATCGCAGACGACGACCGACTAAGGATCTTTCCAAGCCTTCTGCGGAAGAAAGCGAGGAGTTGGTATAATCACGAGAGCATCGATCCGACTGGGTTGACAACATGGGCCCAGCTGAAGGAGAAGTTCCTTCGCCGCTTTCGCGAGCTCGGCTACGACAGCCGGGTTTTGACGAAGTTACGTAATTTGCAGCGAGAGAAGAAGGAGAGTCTGCGTGACTACACTGAGAGATTTCTGGACCTCCTCGACAGAATACCGAAAACAGGACCAGGGTCCCCTTTCTCGGTACAACAAGCTGTGGATTGGTACGTGACCGGTTTAACTCGGGAGATGGAGACTTTTTGCCGACGCAGCAAGTGCGACACTATTGAGGATGTGATTGCATCGGCAGAAGCCTTCGAAACTTCCACTCTCAACCGAAGAGGGAGAGAGAGACGGGAGTCGAAGGAACGAAAACCGAAGGGAGGGCGAAGACGACGTAGAGGTACAACTCCGTCATCGGAGGAATCGTCTTCGGACGAGAACCGTTCTTCATCCGAAGAAGAGGAAACCTCATCGTCGGAGGAGGAGAAGAAGAGGAAGAAGCATGGGTCAGCGAAGAAAAAGGGCATCCGACGAGTGACTACGGACAGAGCGCCGGGAGATATAGCTTTGAAGATGGAGACCCTTGTGAAGGACTTCGCCGATCTCAAGGTTCAAGTGGTAGGCGGGCATGATCGCAGAAAATCACCCGGGAGAGTGCGAGCGAACTTATGGTGTACTACGTGCGGGGCGGTGGGACATGCAAACACCGAGTGCCTTACCACCCGGCCGTCATATCCAGTCAACGCAGTAGAGTGGGCGCAACCGTACTATGGAGAGCACCCTCAGTACTATGGAGAGGCTAGCGAAGAGACAGCCTACGCCGTCCAGTCGGTTCCTACCCCTCCTGCAGTTTCAGCAATGCAAGTCCCACGATATATTCCGGTGGATCGGGCCACTACGGTACCTGTGAGGCGGAGAGCACCTCCAGGGACGTTTGACCCACCGCCACCGCGAGCTTGTTATAATTGCGGGGAAGTTGGGCACTTCTCACCGCAGTGTCCCCATCCAAAAAGGCGAAACGATTATGCTCCGACATGTAGTAATTGCAAGAAGGTCGGGCACACTGCGCCAGAGTGTGATCAGCCACCAGTCCCTCGGCCAGTGGTACGATTTGTGAACACTCCTGCCAAGGAGGACGTGCAAGTTAACCAGGTCGAAGTAGGTTCAGACGGGGATGGCGAAGACGAAGAATGGCCGGCTGAAGAGGTCATGTGCGCACGGGTCGAAACTCGTAGCTCCAAGAAATCCAAGGAGCAAGAGCGTGACACTCGCAAGCACGAACGGAGAACCGCCGACCGGACGGGAAAAGGAAAGGAGAAGACATCCAGCAAGTCCGACTCGCGACCTGCTCGGAAGTCTTCGGCTACGCGGGAGGCACCAGCAGTGCGCCCCCAGACAGCAGTCGAGGACGAGCCAGTGCGCCTACTGAAACGGGACTATGCTCCGGATATCCGCAACGAGGTAACCAACCTGTTGAAGGAAGCGATCCGCACGCAAAAGGACCCACCGCGGCCAGACTTGACATCCTCCCTTGGGGCGAAGTTGGCAGCCACCGTGGAACCTCGCAGAGCGTCGCCGACCCCGGCGACCCAACGCGCCCACTATGATTTGGTTGAAGATCTCGGGAGTCGAAAAGTGAACATCACGTTCAAGCAGCTCTTGGAGGACAATAAGACGTATCAGAGAATGTTGATGCTTTCGCTACGGCATCCGCGGAAGCCGCGCGCATCAACATCCTCTCAAGTATATCAAGTGGAGAGCGAAGACCAAGGGCCACCCGAGATCGATGTGGAGATAGCAGGATGTTGTGTACGCAGAGTGCCAATCGACTCTGGATCAGGAGTCAACATAATGACGGAGGATACAGCGAGAGCCTTGGGGTTCAGTCAATACGAACCCTCGAAGCGTGTGTTGAGATTAGCGGATCAGACGCGGAGAATGCCTGCAGGTATGCTGCGCAATGTCAAGACAACCATCGGGGGTGCGGACTTTCGGTTGACGTATATCATCCTTCAGCCGATGATGAAGCAGGGCTATGACGTTCTGCTCGGGCGACCATGGCTATATGGTGCACAAGTCAGGTGTGATTGGCGAAGACATCGCCTTAAGTTTCCTCATCCTTCGGAACCGACCAAAACCATTACGGTGCCCTGGAATAGGGTCAGGCACGAAGGAGAGACCCCATCGACAAGTGCAGGTTACACATCGGGCGAGGACAGTGAGTCGACCGCGCGATCGGATTCCAGTGGTACCGAATCCGATTACTTCGTGGGATTCGTTGCCTGCTGTTCGGTGGAAGAAGAAGAAGAGACGGAAGCTATTCAGCCGGAAGACGAATAGCAATTAACTGTGGGACTGGGAAGGAGTGAGACGAGTCACACTGAGGGCATTGTCGACCCTAGTGACTGTCACGAAGTACTACTCAGTCCCGGCAAGTGCTTGAAGGTATCAAGCGCAGTGAGAGGAGACGAGCTAAGGAAAGTACAGGCGTTCCTTAGCCACTATGTCGACGTCTTCGCCTGGAAGATCGAGGACATGAAGGGGATACCCGCACGGTATGGGGAACACCGTATCGATTTACTGGACGACTCAGTACCCATACGACAGCGCCAGTATCGCCTCAACCCAAAGTACTCCTTGCTAGTGAAAGAGGAGATAGATAAGTACTTGAGCGCTGGTATTATTTACCCGGTGCTCAGCAGCGAGTGGGTGTCGCCGATTGTTATCGTACCCAAGAAGTTGACGGGTAAGATACGAGTGTGTCAGGATTTCCGGAAGCTGAATGCAGCAACACGCAAGGATCATCACCCGTTACCATTCACGGATGCCATTCTAGACCATGTCGCAGGACATGAATGTTATAGCTTCCTGGATGGGTTCTCAGGTTACAATCAGGTGTCTATCCGTGAACAGGACAAGGATAAAACTACGTTCACAACCGACTGGGGAACTTACGCATACCACAAGATGCCCTTCGGTCTGTGCAACGCGCCTGCCACCTTTCAACGGATGATGACCAATATCTTTCAGGAACAACTGAGGAAGTTCCTGGAGATATTCATAGATGACTTCTGTGTCTTTGGGAAGCGGTCTGAACACCTAAGTCACTTGAAGCAGACCTTCGATAAATGTAGAGAGAGCAGTTTATCACTGCATCCCGAGAAGTGCTTTTTCTTTATGACTAGTGGTATCTTGTTGGGTCATCGGGTCTCGGCAGACGGCATTGCGGTGGACGTCGAGAAGGTCAAGGTTATACTCGAGCTTGAGCCACCCACGAATCTAAGGGAGCTGCGAGCATTCCTGGGTCATGTGGGCTACTACCGAAGATTCATACACATGTATGCAATACTAGCGGCGGACCTGACCAAGTTGTTGAAGAAGGACGAGCCCTATACTTGGGGTGCGAACCAGCAGACAGCATTTGAAGCTCTGAAAGCGAAACTCACGACTGCTCCCGTACTAAGGAGTCCAGACTGGAATCGACCATTCCATGTTTACGTTGACACTTCGGCATTCGCCATCGGTGTAGTACTGAGTCAAAAGGATGACAACAAAAAGGACTACCCGATCTACTTCGCGAGCCGACAGCTGTCTCTAGCGGAGCGGAAGTACACCACGACGGAGAGAGAAGCGTTGGGGATGGTGTACTCCTGTAAAAAGTTCCGTCACTACCTAATCTGCTACGAGTTTGTGTTCCATGTGGACCACTACGCATTGCAACACCTAGTCAAGAAAGCCGACCTATCCGGTCGGATCGCCAGGTGGGTGTTGTTACTACAAGAGTTCACCTACACAGTCCAGACCAGGAAAGGGGTGCACCACGAAAATGCGGATTACTTGTCCCGATTATGGACCCAGCCGGCAGAGGAGGAATTGGTGGACGATTTTCCAGATGAAGAGTTATTTCAGTTGTCTGCAGGACATGAGTCCCGCTATGCCGACCTGTATCGATATCTGCTAACCCTCCAGTGTCCCGAAGGCATGGATTTGGAACAGCGAACTGTCTTTATTCATAAGGCAGGCCCGTACCAACTCCAGCAGGGGGTTTTGTTCAAGAAGATGGCAGATGAGCGCCTATGCAGATGCCTGGAGGAATCAGAGGTACCAAGAATAGTGAGTGCGATGCATACAGAGGAGGCGGGTGGACACTATGCCACCAGGAACACGGTCACAAAGATCCTAAATGCGGGATATTGGTGGCCGACCATGTTTAAGGATGTTCTGGATTACATCCGCAAGTGCGACAGTTGCCAGAGGACGGGGAGACCGACGCCTACAACACGATGGCCCCTGACTCCCATCATGCCTCTAGCACCTTTCGAAAAGTGGGGTATTGACTTTGTAGGGCCGATACAACCAGTGACTAGAAGTACACGAAGGCGCTACATTCTGGTAGCAACGGACTACGCCACCAAGATGGTAGAGGCCAGAGCCACCAGAAGAGATGATGCTGCCACAGTGGCAGCATTCTTGTTTGAGTCGATCATCACACGCTACGGATGTCCCTTAGAGCTAGTCAGCGACCGGGGCACGCATTTTCTGAATCAGATCATCGAAGATCTGACACGGTATTTCCACATCAAGCACCGGAAGACTACTCCCTACAATCCCAAGGCAAATGGACTGACGGAGAAGTCCAATGGTCTGCTGTGTAAAATACTACTCAAGGTCACGGTGAATCACGCTCACGACTGGGATACGAAGCTAGCAGCCGCTCTATGGGCGTACCGCACAGCTGAGAAGATCACGACCAAACAGACACCATACTTTCTGGTGTATGGGCAGCACCCGATCCTCCCGATCGAATTTGAAGTACCCACCCAACGAACGTTGGATTTGCAGAGGATGGGCGCAGAGGAGAGTCAGCTCTACAGGTTACAGGAAGTCACGCTGCTGGATGAGCGGAGAAGAGACGCCGAAGATCGCACCAGGAAAATCCAGCTCCGCCGAAAGGAGAGATACGATAAAAAGATCAAACCGGTACTCCTGCAGGCAGGTGATTTGGCATTGCTCTACGACAGCAGGCATGCCAGATTCCCAGGCAAACTGCACCTAAGGTGGATGGGACCTTACAGGGTTGTCAAAGTCTTCCCGAATGGATCCATCCAACTTGCGGACCTGGCCGGCGATTTGTTAGGCACCCGAGTGAACGGGTGGCGGTTGAAGAAATACCACATGTGAGTGTTCGCGTGGGCGCTCACAATTGAGGAGGGGGGCATGTGGTACCCCACTTTTGGCAATTTTGAGGAAATTAAAACATTTTTGGAAAACTGTACCCTGGCAGCATTGTAAATAGCCTTCGGTACATCAAAACAGAGTGAATCCGGAAGATCGCGGGGATTCTCGAGGGATCTTGTAGAATCTGGGATTTGGGGTGCCGCAGCACGCACAGGCACCACCCTCCCTGCGAGCTCCGCAGTTAGGATCTCTACGGCGCAAGGCGCAAAACCCGCCTTCGGAGGTTGCGTCCGCGGCTGTAGGGAAACCCCCGTAATTAGGTCAACCCTCGGGCGCCTTGACCAAGTTAGGGTCCCGTTGGAAAGAGCTCGACGCGCTGATTCTAACGAGCCCAAGAACGCTTGGAACGGACGAGGACCTAGGGAGTTATCGCTACTGGAAGAAATGGCGGCGGTCGCCTAAGGCGGAAGGATTTCGCCACCGGCGCGAATTCCGCCTACGCAGAAGGCGGAATCAAGTTTTGTCCTATGCGCGGACGAAGGCGTTCGCCTGTGCACAGGCGAAGTAGGGTTAGGGAAGGCGCGAAGTCCGCCTACGCACAGGCGTTCGCCTGTGCACAGGCACTTCGGCGTCGGCGGAAAATCCGCCTTGGGCCCTAGAAATGCGCCTTGTGAGGTAGAAAGTGTACGGCGCCTTCCGCGCCAGCGCAGCGCAGCGTACGTCGGAGGAGCCGCCAGAGTACTCCAATAGGTACGGACCGTGCGGACGGCACGGGTAGATGCGCTCTTGGACGGACGGAGTTGCGGCGGCGGAAGCGCCGACGGAGAGGCAAGGAACGGACAGACTGGACGGAGACGGCTGACCACGGTCAACGCCTTCCGCGCCAGCGCAGCGCCGCGGACGGAATTCGCCTGCGCACAGGTGAACGCCTGTGCACAGGAGGATGATCAAGTTCCGCGCCGGCGGAGAATCCGCCGAGGCCCCTGCCTGCGCACAGGCAGGAGTTGAATTTTTGTCCGACATGCGGACACACGCGTCAAGGCAGAAGGAGATTGGCCGAGGGGCGGTACGAACAAGTGTACCGCGCAAGGCGGAAAACTCGCCTTCGGCGCTACGCCCCCATGTCCGGAGGGTGACACGCTCGCGGAGTTCAAATCCGCCAATTCGAGCGTGAGAGCTTAATCGACGACGGCGGAGCGTGAAGCCGCGCGTGAGAGCGAAGACCGTTCCAGCGTACAGCCGGCGCGGCCATCAAGTGAGACGTTCTTCACGACCAAGAGACGACCATGACCTTCGACCGGGCGGCGGAGAGCGTCCCATTCTTGAATTCGCGATTCCAATCTCTTGTGCGCGCTGCGCGCATCCATCTGCTGGCTGCGGACCATTCTCGTCGTCGTCGCACAGGAGATTTCTTGTTGATTGAGGGAGAAGCGAGTGTGCGTGATTTGGAATTGAGAGCGATTAGAGTTTGCCGAGAGAGAAAGAAACGCGGACAGTGCGGAAGTAGAATGAGCGGGCGAGCGAACCCCAGGAACGCAATGACGAGACCGAGCAGATTGCGGATGGTGCCACTTCGCCTGCCGCAGAACGGGCTGCGCGCTTTCGAAGAGCGCTTAATAGCAAGAAAGCTCGATTTCTTGCTATGGGGATGGAATTACATCTGCGCGAATATGGTGCGCGAGTGGCTAGAGCCACAGGGACCACCCTCGCGCGGATTGCGTCCGCATGTTGACCGGTGGACAGTCCAAGATTGGGCGCAGGCGTTGGGAAGATGTGCTGGCATGCCCGGGCATCTCCTTTTCGACAGTGAGAGCATCAAGGTGACCAAGCAAGAAGAGGCGCAATTTGTGGAGCTGTTCAAGACCGAGAGGTCAACCAAGAATGGGTACAGGACCCGTGATTACAAGGATCGATTTCGCCGAACTTTGTCCGCGGCGCTGATGCAATTACTGCAGCCGCACCGCGCCTGCTACATCACATTGTGGCAGGTCTCTTTTGTGGAGTGCGTCATCGAGGGAACTCCAATTCACTGGGCGAGCATCCTGCACAGGGTGATGCGACAGCACGCGTTTGAGGAGAAGGGGGGAACTCTAAACCATCTTTCTCCTTTCCTCATCAATTTTTATCGACAGCGGAATTGTTTGACAGCGGCGGAGCTTGAACATTTTCCGCCATTGTCCATCGACCATCCCGGGAAGTATGTGCGGGAGAACGAGGTCGACACTGATGCGGAGGAGTCACCGACTTCTACCCCATCAAGACGAAGGGATGAAGGGAGACACACTCCTGCAGCGCGAGTGCCGCGGAAGCGGCGATGGAGGGAAGAGTCCGAAGAGGAGCAGCATCAAGAACCCTCTGCTCCCATTCGACCGCGGCCGCTGTGCGAGCCATACAGCCGGCCGAAGCAGAAGGCACGCAGACTGGTGTTACCAGCTGACAGTGCAGACACGGCGACGATTGCGACGGAGATAGGAAGTGCGTCGCCAGGGAGGCGAGAAGAAGCGCGGACGACCGCAGGAGCGACGGGCCACGCTGCAACCTCGTCGGGAGAGAGGCCGCCTACGGGCCAAGGGCCTCCGGAGTTACCACGTGCGATGCGGACAGAAGTTCCGTTTGCGCACAGGCGAACCTCCGCGGACGGACGAGCCTCCGCGGACCGGCGAACACAAGTGGACGTGGATCTACGCTTACGCGTGGGAAGGAGCAGTCCGCCTGTGCACAGGCGCTCACCTGTGCACAGGTCGCCTGTGAACAGGACACCTCCACACGTGCCGCCTGTGCACAGGCAAGAATCACCCCCGTTCCAACGTAGGAAGGGGAAGGAGCCGGCGGAAGAACCGCCTACGAGACACCGGCCCTCGGGGCCAGACCCTCCGGCGCACCACGCGCCGCAATTCGCGCCTTCGGCGCCAGGGCCTTCGAGCCGAGGGGACACGAGCAGAGAGCGTGCGGAGGCCGCACCATCGGCGGGAAGTACGCCGATAGATGCGCCTTCGGCGGTAGGGCCTATAGGCCAAGGAACATCGGGCGTGCGGCCCTCGGCCATGTCGCCTTCGGCGATAGATGTCCGCGGCGCTACGCCTGCAGCGGACAAGGCGCCGGCAAATGCGCCTGCGCACGGGCCGGGCACAGCCCCCACGGACCGATCAAGGGAGCAGCAGACGGAGGAGCGGAGTGACTGTCCGCGGGATGAAACCTCGATGCGCGATGCGCAACCCAACCCCGCGCAGCCACCTTCCGCTCAATCGCCTTCGGCGACGGACGACGGCGACAGAGAGAATGCGGTGGGCAATCAACCAGCGAGCGACGGGGATGCCGCTCGGATACATTCGCCTTCCGCCTTAGACATTTTGGCGACGAGCAGCGAGGCTGCAGCCGTGCCTTCGCAGGCAGCACACGTCGAGGACGTGCAGCCCCACTCGGGGCAGTCGCCGACGCAATCAATGGCGACTGAAATTCTCCACTCGGATGATGACGACGGAGGCTCCACGGAAGAAATGTCAGGAGCAGAAGACACCGAGGAGGAGGAGGAGGAAATTGTTGGAGCGCCGGCGGCGGCGCTCTCTGAGCAGGTGATTCCGTTGCTGCGGTACTTGGATCGCAAGGTCGATAAATACGCCGACCCACTCCAGCCGGGATCTTACATCGAGTTAGTGCGCAGGCGGACTCGCACTAAAGTCCACACCAGCAAGCTATTAGCTAGAGTGGACCAGGAGTTGAGGGACTTGAAGGAGAAGCATGAGTGCTTGTGGGGACAGTACAAGCTTAATCAGAAATTCTACAAGCACTCCGAGAAGATGAAGGATGAGAAACTGGGCGAGCTCACCAAGGAGCAGGTGAAGGTCAAGGAAGCACTCAACTCTGAGCAGGCCCAGAATCGGATTTTGTCAGAGGAGCTCGTGCGACAGACGCGGTTGTTGGAACAATGTCAGCTCGCACGGCAGGCGGATGAAGAGTTAATCCGCAGTTTGCAGTCAGAGTGCGGCGAATTGAGAGCGCAACGTGCCGAAGCCGAATCGCAATTAGTGACGATTGAAGAGGATCGCAGGAAGGAGGCGGATCGCACGAAGGTGGAGACGGCGAGGCGAGTCGCCCACTGTCTAAAGGGCTACGCCCACTGGGAAGTGAAGGCGCAGGAGAGACTCACACTGCGTGAGTTTGAATTGCGCGCAGCCGGGTTGTTGTCAGGCGACAGTAGGAGTCGGCGGAAGGTAGCGAAGAAGCTCGAGGCCTTTCTGTCGAAGGCACAGGATACCATGTCCGCCCTCGAGAGGGAGGTGTCCGCGGCGTTGCAGCGGTTGGGACTGCGTAGTCGAGCGGAAGAGTGGCAGGGTAGGGAGCTAGTGCGCGGCAGTCGGCCGCGCAGGAGACGTAGTACAGGTTCCGCGGAGTGTAGTGTAGCGTGGTTCCGTGCAGGCGTGTAGCGTAGTGCAGTGTAGTGCTAGGTAGGACTTAGAAGGTATAAAATAGTTCCAGGCGTTTTGCCTGGGGTTCTTTCCCATCAGAAGTGCAGATCAGGAACCCATTTCCTTTGCGTGTTTGTGTCCTTGAGTTCTGTCACCACGCACGAGGAGTTACAACTTAGCGTTCCGCATTTTGTAGCTGAAGGCCTGCGGCCGAATGTTCAGAGCTAGTACATTGGTTAGAGACTTGAGTAGTTCGGAACTGCACCTGCGGGTGACTGCCGATGCTAAGAGCCAGTGACTAGTTAGATACTTGAACAGTTTCGCCCCTACACCTTCGAGTGTTTCTTTCTGATTGTACTCCTTGGGATTTTTCCCCTGAATGCCAAAGTGAAGTTTTGCTACTTCGTGTAAGCCTTGGTTGTAAATTCAGGTTACGCTGCAGCAGGTGCCTTGAGGGTAACCCCTGTAGTATTTCTGGGAATGACAAGTGCCTGAGAATTCAAACTCTTCAATAGACTGTTGTTGTGTTACTGGAATGTTTCACAGTGAGTCCTTCAGTGCGGACCTGTGTTCTCTGCGCGTTTTGTGAGTTGAGAGTGTTGTTCACCGCGTATGAGTGACTTCGATCCGAAGTAGGCAGTCCAAACCGGGTTTCCTACGCTAGCAGCAAGCTAGTGGAAGCGTTGTAAAAGCCGGAGTTGGAAGTCACTACACGCAGCTCCGCTGAGTGTACTCTTGAGAGACTTCCCCCCTGAAATCTTGAGTAGAGGTCCTAACGGATCTCTGGGTTGTGTTTCTGTAGTTTCAGGTGTGTGTGTGTGTGTGTGTGTTACGCTGCACTGTGCGACCTCCGAGTGCGCTCCGAGTGGTGTGGTAACACACTTTTTGATTTTTTTGCAGAATTTAAACAATTTTAGAAAACTAGTACCAAAGCAGTGTTTGTAGCTAGAGAAGGGTACGCTAAATAGAGTGGATTGATGAGATCGTCACGAGGGCACCAAGAATCACGTAGTCGGATGTACCAACGCCAACGTCTTCGGCGCCTTCGGCAAAAGCTCCTTTTTAAGGTGTCTCTACTCACGCGCCTCTAGCGTATAAGGAAGCTACGCTTCCGGCGCAGACACCTCAGGAGGAGGTTTTGCTAAAGACGTCAGGAGAAGGGCCCGGACCTCTAAAGGCATCCGACCATGAGTGCGCCTTCGGCGAAGCGCCGCTAGCGCGGAAAGGGAAAACCTTCATAACAATCGGGATACACGGTAGATCCAGTTGGTTGAAGTTGCATTAGAAAGAGCTCGGGACGCTCGTTCTAACGAGTCCAAGAGCGCCGGAGATGGATCAGGAATGGAGAAGTTATGAGCGTCGGAAAACTCGTAGCCGGACATGCGCCGTTCGCGCTAGGGTTCACAGCCGGAAAGGATTCCCGTACGCCCTCGGCGATGCGCCTTCGGCGGAATCACGCGCTCACAGGAGGAAACCAACTCAGAGTCGGAAGCGCCCTTGGCGGCTGTTCATGGAAGGAAAGCGCCGGTCGGATGTACGCCTCCGACGTGGCGCTGACGGCCGGATGCGCTGGCATGAGTTGCGCTGACGGATATGCGCTGGCAGCAACGGACGAGGCATAAAGGACAAAATAGGCGGTACGACTGCGCGCCGGCGTAATTCGCTCCGGCTGGATGTGCGCCTCCAGCAAGGCGCCGACGGATAATGAACGCGCCAGCGGCGACACGCCTCCGGAGAAGGGCGGGTTAGGAAAAGACAACAGGGCCGACGTATACCCTGCAGCGGACTCGAGTCTGGAAGGTGGCGGCGGCGGGAGAATTCAACGTTTAAGCATGCGAATGCGCGCAATGCGGAGACGTGAATTCGCGCATGCAAAGGGCGAACCGTTAAGCCGTATAGCCGGCTGCGTACGTTGCAACCAGTAAGAACGTTGGACGTTCTTGAAATCGGAGAAGAAAAGACTGCGCTCCAGTCTCATTCTCTCATTCTTGACTTTGCAATTTCCAGTTCCAAGATTACGCGCAAGGGCGGAGCGACCTGCAGTGAGAGTAGAGAGTGCGGAGACGAGTTGCACAAGGATCTTGGCGGACCTTGAAAGAATTGGGAGTAGCGATCTTGAACGAGCGCAGAGAGAGTGAGCAGTCAGTGCTTGAGTGGCCGACGCGCAGTGGCGATTGTGAGAGAGTGAGCGAAAGGGAGAACGTTTGTGTGTGCAGGCAACGCAATGTCGAAGGTTCCCCAACTGCGAGTGTCTCCACTCAGGGTGCCGCAGATCGGTCTACGCGCATTTCAAGATGTGCTGACGAGGCTGAAGCTCGATTTTCTCCTCTGGGGGTGGAATTGGACGTGTCCGGAGATGGTGCGCGAGTATCTGCAAGAGAGACACAAGCCTTCTCGCGGATTTCGCCCACACCCAGAGAGATGGGAAATTTGCAATTGGGCGCAGGTGTTGGGCAGGTGTGCCGGCGAGGAAGGGGATCTCCTCTTCGAGGCCGACAGCGTGAAAGTGTCCCAGGAGGAAGAAGTCTCTTACAATGAGCTCTTCAAGGTGGCTAGACATCCCAAGAACGGTTTCCGGACTCGGGATTACAAGGATCGATTGCGGAGAAATGTCGCGACAGCATTGCTGCAGATATTGCAGCCGACCAAGACCGCTTACATGCATGGTTGGCAGGTAGAGTTCGTGGAGCTAGTGTTGTCAGGAGCTCCGGTGCATTGGGCACGGCTCCTGTGGAAGGTGACGCGCCAACATGCGCAAGAAGAGAGGGGAGGAACGCTCAATCATCTATCGCCTCACTTAATCGTGTTTTACCGGGCGATGGGATGTTTGACGAATGCTGAGAAAACTCGGTTTCCGCAGCTGAGCCGGTCTTATCCAGGTAGATATTCGAGGGAGGCCGAAGTAGACACGGATCCGGACGAGGAACCTGCCAGTACGCCTCCGGCTCCGGCTCCAGCCAGAGCAGCAGAAGAACGTCGAAGTGAGCGCATTCCGCGCAAGCGGAAGTGGGATGAGAGACCTGAGGACAGGCAGCCGGAAGTACCAGCTGCGCCGACTCGTGGTCGGCCCACCCCCGAGCCTCACAGTCGACCAAAACAGAGGGCACGCAGAATGCCAACTGTTACTGAGGAGACCAGGCGAACTCCGACCCGGCGGAATCTCACACAGGAAGAGATAATTGCTCAGGTCCTAGGGAAGACGGCAGAAACCTCTGCACAGAAGGCACCACGGCCTTCGGGAGGAGATGGACGGACTGACAGCCGGCCGACTGCGAGTCGGATGACTGAAGGTCGACAAGCGGAAGGAAGGCCAACTGAACGGCGCGTTGAACCGGACAGCAGGCCGGAAGCAGAAGAGAGTTTGGCTGACGAGCCAACAATCCTCAAAGGGTCGTCTTCGGCGGAAGGCACTTCTGGAAGAACGCCCCCAACAAGCAGGCCAAGTGGAGTCAAGACGCGCAGGGTGTATCCGACTCCCAGTCGGACAACTGCTGGTCGGCCGACTGCGAGTCGGACAACAGAGAGTCAGCCGGATTCGCCGACTGCGAGACGGATGGGGCCAACGACCAGTGAGCGGACGCCTTCGGCGGACGCACCTTCAGCAAGGACACCTTCCGCGCAGATTGCGCCGGAAGGACAGGCAGCAGAAGCGGGCGGTGCAAGAGTGACAAAAGTCACTGCGGCGTCGACCCCTTCACAAACCGAAGATCGAGCCGGAACAGGGGCTCAAGCAGTGGGATCTCCCACTGCCCTGGATATTTTAGCAGGCAGTGGAGCAGCAGTCGCAGCCGAAGCTGCTGCGCGCCACAGTTCCAGGGAGTCGCCAAGGGATTCGGTGGCGACTGAAATCCTCGAGACTGAGGATGATACGAGCTCGGAAGAGCAGGAAGCGGATTCGGTGCAGAAAACGCCAACAGGGGTGCTGTGCGAACAGATAGTTCCACTCCTGCGATATCTGGATCGCAAGACATCCAAATACGGAAGTGCCTTAAAACCGCAGTCTTATGTGGAGACTATCAGGCGAAGGACGAGGATCAAGGTGGCAAAGTGGGCCTCTAGTTGCCAAGTATATGTGGAAAGGAACACCGCCCTCCGACAACACCTGGCGGTCACCCAGAAGCTGTACCAAGCCTTGCAGCAGCAGAAGGAGGATGCGGCGACGAAGAGTCAGGCGGAGGCCGAACTAATACGGGCAAAGATCGAGTCGGAACTGCAGGAGGAGCGGAGACAGAACAAAGTCCTAGCAGCCGAGCTTGCGCGCCAGACGCGCGCCTTAGAGGAAAGTCAAAGAGCCCGCAAGGAGGATGAGGAGTTGTTGTGCAACTTGCAAACCGAGTGCTCGGATTTGAGGGCACAACGTGCGGATTTAGAAATGCAGCTGGCAGAGGTGGAGAGCAGCTGCAGGGCACGAGGAGAGTTGGCGGCACGGGTGACTCGTTGTCTAAACGGATACACCCATTGGGAGGTGGCAGCCCAAGAGAGGATCACACTCAGGGAGTTCGAGCTTCGGGCGGCGGCCTTGACGGAAGGTGACAGTCGGAGTCGGCGGCGAGTGGCAAGAAAATTAGAAACTTTCTTGTCGGGTGCGTGCGACACTATGGCGCACTTGCAGTCGGAAGTCACTGCAGCGCTCCGACGCCTGGGGTTACGCAGCCGGTCGGAAGTCTGGCAAGGTAGAGATAGTACGCGGAGCAGTCCGGCGCGCAGGAGGCGCAGCACCGGATCTGCTGAGTGCAGTAGAGTAGTTTGGTTTCGCGCAGATGCTGCGAGTGGTAGATAGGATAGCGTAGTGCTAGTTAGGATCTTTTGAGAGTATAAAGTAGATCAAGGCGTTTTGCCTTGGGACTCTTCCAGTTTCGGAAGTGCAGATCAGGAACTCACTTTCTTGGCGTGTTTGTGCATTTGGTCCTGGCACCACGTAGAGAAGCTGCAGCATAGCGAAGTTACCGTATGTTGTAGTTGAAGGCCTTCGGCTGAATGTTCAGAGCTAGTACCCGGTTAGAGACTTGAGTAGTGCGGATCTGCACCTGCGGGTGATTTCTGATACTCAGAGCCGGCTGCGAGTTAGATACTTGAACAGTTCCCCCTTACTCCTTCGAGTGACATATCCTGATTGTACTCCTACGGGAAGTTTCCCCTGAATGCCAATGTGAAGTTTCATTACTTCGTGTAAACCTTGGTTTGTAATTCAGGTTGTGTGTGTGTTACTGGATCGTGTTTTCAGTAAGTTCTCAGTCGGGTCTGCACTCCCTGCGTTTTGTGTGATAGTCGAGGGTGACGTCCACGGCGTACGTAGAGGCTTCGTTCCGAAGTGAGAAGTCCAGTCCGGGTACCCCCGCTAGTTCCTGGCGGAAGGGCAGTAAAAGCCGGAGTGGGAGGCACTTCCTGCAGAACCTCTGAGTGAACTTGCGAGACACTTTCCTCCTGAAATCCGAAGCGGAGGTCCTGACCGACCTCCGAGTTGTGCTTTTTTTGCCAGTTTCAGGTGTGTGTGTGTGTGTTGAGTGACCAAGCTGTACCGTGCATCCTCCGAGCATCCTCCGAGTTGAGATCCTCCTCCGAGTCGAGCCTCCGAGTCGAGCACTGCAGTATTTCTGGGAGTGACAGTCGCCTAGAATTCAAACTCTACCAAAAGTCTGTTAAATGTGACACTTTTACTCTGTGTGTTGCCTCTGTCCCTGTGGGTTCGATCTTTTTACCACCATACTGCAGTTTTAGCCTTTGGTGGGTTATTACATAAGGAGCCGACAACTTCTTTTTGGCGCCGCTGCCGGGGACAGTGCGTCAACACCAGAAACCTTGAGCAGCAATGCTCGGTGAATGTCGACGAGCGATAGTGTGGGAAACCTGAGTGCGAGAGCCACACGGAAACTCCGTCGAGATTCAGAAAAAACCGTGGAAACAAAACGGCGAACTAAAAAGAAGACTCCCGGTGAGGACTCTGCAGAAAGATCGCCATCACCGACTACTGGAAGACAAAGGCGTTCCAGTTCACCTACCGAGAGCATTGAGCTAACAGTTCTATTGGACATCCCTCCGACAGGAACTCTTCCTGAGTTTGGCCAACCTAGGATCAGTCCGTCGACAGGATCACCGATGGCAGAACATCAAGCCAATCTCCGCCAGGCGTTTTCCCAACCTACCACCAAACATTCGTATCCAAGATACACGGGAACGGGCGACGACGATGATGCAGATTCATACATAAAGCTCTTCGAGTCTGTCTCCATCGCCAATCGTGAGACCAGTGATGAAGACAGATTACGAATCTTTCCTAGCCTGCTACGCAGACGAGCGCGTAGCTGGTACAACCATGAGAGCACCGACCCCACTGGCATCCGGACCTGGGCTCAGCTCAAGGAAAAGTTTCTGAGGCGGTTCCGCGAACTCGGATATGACAGTCGAGTTCTGACCCGGCTTCGAAATCTTCGACGCGAGCGGAAGGAGAATCTTCGAGACTACACTGAGAGATTCCAAGACCTCCTAGATCGAATTCCGAAGACAGGCCCGGGAGAACCGTATTCGGTACAACAGGCAGTGGATTGGTATGTGATAGGGCTCTCAAGAGAAATGGAGACCTTCTGTAGGAGAGGCAAGACTGACACAATCCAAGATGTGATAGCTTCCGCGGAGACCTTTGAGACGTCAACCCTTGACACTCGAAGACGCGACCGACGGTCGACGAAGAAGAAGTCGCAAGGCGGACGTCGGAAGAGAAGGAACTCGCCTTCCTCGACAGAAGAATCAAGCTCCTCCGAATCAAGTTCTTCCTCGGAAGAGGAAGAGGACTCGTCATCTTCAGAAGAAGAAAGACGGAAGAAGAAACGCAGTGCGATCAAGAAGAAGGATCGAGGTAAGGGAATCCCAGTGAAGACTCAAGGGGACATCGCAGCCAAGGTAGACAACCTGGTGAAGAATTTTGCGGACCTGAAAGTTCATGTAGTGGGAGGCCAAGACCGACGTAAATCACCTGCGAGACAACGAGCGAATCTCTGGTGCACTACGTGCGGACAGGTGGGACATGCCAACACGGAGTGCATGTCCGCGAGGCCATCTTACCCAGTGAATGCGGTCGAATGGGCACCACAGTGGGAGAACCCCATGTATTATGCTGAGCCGCCTATGTATTATGCTGAGCAGGTTGAGGACACCGCCTACTCGGTACAGACAGCTCCAGCTACAACTCCGAACCCACCGGTGCATATACCGCGCTTTGTTCCGAGGGAAATGGCGGGTACACTCCCACCAAGACGCATGGCACCTCCAGGCAATCACAACCGACCTCGACCACAATTCGATGGTTGCTACAACTGCGGAGACATGGGGCATTACGCGCCAAGCTGTCCCCACCCGAGGAAGCCAATGGGGTATGCACCATTGTGCAGCAATTGCAAGAAGTCCGGACATACAGCAGCTGAATGTGATCAGCCCCAACTCCCTAGGCCAGCCGTGCGTTTCGTATCAACACCTGGCAAGGAAGAAGTGCAGGTCAACCAGGTAGAACTGAGTCTGGACCCAGCTGAAGGAGACGAAGTATGGCCAGAGGAAGAAGTAATGTGCGGTCGGGTAGAAACTCGAAGTTCGAAGAGGAGAGGAGAAGGCCATGAGGACACTCGCCGCCTCGAGCGTAGGGAAGAGAGGAGGAAGTCTAAAGAAGTTAGAGAAGGCCCGAGGAGAAGGCCGGGTACACCTCCGGCTATGAGAAACACCCAGCCGGAGCAGAACTCAGAAAAAGCGGACAAGTATTCAGAAGAGTTCCGGACTCGAGATTACCTTCCGGACATCAAAGATGAGGTGAGTCACCTCATCAAGGAAGCACTGGGCGCCGGAATGACATCCGACGACCGGAAGGCGGTTAGGCCCCCTACACCCCTTCCGACCGCGAGTACAGAGAAACTTCCGGCCGTGACTTCCAACACTTCCTACGACATAGTGAAAGACATGGGAAGCCAGAGGGCAAATATTTCCTTCCACCAGTTGTTGGAAGACAATAAGACGTACAGGAGGATGCTGATGCTTTCGTTGCGCCGACCACGCAAACCCCGAAAAGAGAAACTTCCGGCTGTGTACAGAGTGGAAGGAGGAGACCTGGGACCTCCAGAGATCGAAGTAGAGATCGGAGGCTGCGTCATTCAGAAGGTACCAGTGGACTCCGGCTCGGGCGTGAATATCATGACCGAGGAGACAGCGAACTCCTTGGGGTTCCAGACCTTCGAACCTACATCCCGAGTATTGCGACTGGCCGATCAAACACGCAGAATGCCACTAGGAATGTTGAGCAATGTGAGAACCAACATTGGAGGAGTGGACTTTCAACTGTCCTACATAATACTGCAACCTCTGATGAAGAAAGGTTATGATGTGCTGCTTGGCAGACCGTGGCTATACGATGCCAAAGCAAGGTGTGACTGGAGTAGGAAGAGATTACAGTTCCGTAGCCCTGCTGACCCTCCGACTGTCATTACCGTACCGTGGACCAAGGTACCCCATGAGGGCGAAACACCTTCCACCACCTCCGGTTACACAACCGGAGGGGAGACCAGCTCATCATGCACTTCAGAGACCGAAACGTCGGAAGACTTTGTGGGCTACGTCACTTGCTGCTCCATTGAGGAGGAAGGAGACGAGGTGTATCCGGATGAGGAATAGCAACTAGCAGCCGGACTGGGCAGAAGCGAGATCAGTCACACAGAGGGGATTGTTGACCCGAGTGATTGCTGCGAACTGCAACTCAGTCCAGGTAAAGGCTTGAAGGTGTCAAGCCAGGTACAAGGAGAAGAGTTGAACAGGGTACAGGCGTTTCTTCGCCAGTATGAGGATGTCTTCGCATGGAAGATTGAAGACATGAAAGGCATACCTGCAAGGTATGGAGAGCACAGGATCGACTTGTTGGACGAGGCAGTTCCGGTTCGCCAACGCCAATACAGGCTCAACCCAAAATATTCATTATTGGTGAAGGACGAAATCGATAAGTACCTGAGCGCAGGAATCATCTACCCGGTACTCAGTAGCGAGTGGGTGTCGCCTATCGTGATCGTGCCCAAGAAACTGACGGGTAAGATCCGGGTGTGCCAGGACTTCCGAAAGCTGAACGCAGCAACGAGGAAGGACCATCACCCTCTTCCTTTCACGGACTCTATTTTAGACCATGTAGCAGGGCATGAATGCTACAGTTTCCTAGACGGATTCTCCGGCTACAACCAGGTGTCCATCAGGGAACAGGACAAGGACAAAACAACCTTCACGACCGACTGGGGAACCTATGCTTATCACAAGATGCCGTTCGGTCTGTGCAACGCGCCAGCGACGTTCCAGCGGATGATGACAAACATTTTCCAAGAGCACCTGAGGAAGTTCCTAGAAATTTTCATCGACGACTTTTGTGTCTTCGGTAAGAGGTCGGAGCACCTTAACCATCTTCGGCAAACGTTCGACAGATGTAGGGAGAGCAGCTTGTCCTTACACCCTGAGAAATGTTTCTTCTTCATGACCAGCGGAATCCTGCTAGGGCACCGAGTTTCGTCCGATGGCATTGCAGTGGATGTAGAGAAGGTGAAGATTATTCTCGAACTGCAGCCGCCAACGAATCTGCGTGAGTTGAGGGCCTTCCTTGGCCATGTAGGTTATTACAGAAGGTTCATAAATATGTACGCCATCTTGGCAGCCAACCTGACGAAGCTGCTTAAGAAGGAGGAACCCTATGTGTGGGGCAAGGAGCAACAGCTGGCCTTTGAAACGCTCAAAGCCAAACTGACGACTGCTCCGGTTCTGAGAAGTCCGGATTGGAACAGACCTTTCCATGTCTATGTAGACACGTCGGCGTTTGCAATCGGGGTGGTTCTCAGTCAGAAGGACGACAACAAGAAAGACTACCCGATTTACTTCGCGAGTCGTCAGTTGTCAGCAGCAGAGAAGAAATACACGACAACTGAGAGGGAGGCGTTGGGAATGGTGTACTCCTGTAAGAAGTTCCGACATTATTTGATCTGCTATGAGTTCGTGTTTCATGTAGATCATTACGCCTTACAGCACCTGGTGAAGAAGGCGGATCTGTCCGGACGAATTGCCAGGTGGGTACTACTGCTGCAGGAATTCACCTACACTGTACAGACACGGAAAGGCGTTCACCATGAGAACGCGGACTACCTCTCCCGACTATGGACCAAACCCATAGAGGAGGAAGTAGTGGATGATTTTCCCGACGAACAACTTTTTCAGTTGTCCGCCAGCCATGAGTCCAGGTACGCGGACTTATACAGGTTTCTGCTCACACTCCAATGTCCGGAAGGATTGGATGCAGAGCAGCGCACAGTCTTCGTTCATAAAGCGGGACCTTACCAGCTCCAACAGGGGGTCTTGTTCAAGAAAATGGCAGACGACAGGCTGTGCAGATGTCTAGAGGAGTCTGAAGTCCCGCGAGTTGTAAAAGCCATGCACACAGAAGACGCTGGTGGTCACTACGCCACCAGAAATACAGTGACCAAAATTGTGAATGCAGGATACTGGTGGCCGACGATGTTCAAAGATGTACACGACTACGTTCGCAAATGCGACAGCTGCCAGAGGACGGGAAGGCCGACTCCGACCACGAGATGGCCTCTTACACCAATCATGCCATTGGCACCATTTGAAAAATGGGGGATCGACTTCGTGGGACCAATACAACCTGTCACTAAAGGCACGCGCAGGCGCTACATATTGGTAGCAACAGACTATGCGACCAAGATGGTGGAGGCAGAAGCCACAAGGCACGACGACGCAGCCGCAGTAGCACGGTTCCTATTCGAATCCATCATCACGCGCTACGGGTGCCCCCTAGAAATAGTCAGTGACAGAGGAACGCACTTTCTGAATCAGGTGATAGAAAGTTTGACGCGGCACTTCCAGATTAAGCATCGGAAGACTACTCCATACAACCCCAAGGCAAATGGTCTGACAGAGAAGTCCAATGGATTACTCTGTAAGATACTCCTCAAAGTGACTGTAAACCATGCTCATGACTGGGACACCAAGCTACCGGCCGCCTTATGGGCATATAGAACGGCAGAAAAAGTCACCACCAGGCAAACACCTTACTTCCTAGTTTATGGGCAGCATCCGATCTTACCCATCGAATTTGAGATACCTACGAAGAGGACCTTAGATCAGAGAAGGCTGGACGCGGAAGAAAGTCAGGCATATCGACTGCAAGAGGTAATGGCACTGGAGGAAAGACGTCAAGAGGCCGAAGATCGGACAAAGCAATTACAACTCAGGCGGAAGGAGAAGTACGATCGAAGGCTCAAACCAGTACTGCTGGAGAAGGGCGACTTGGCTCTGCTATACGATAGCAGACATGCTAGATTTCCAGGCAAGCTCCACTTGAGGTGGATGGGACCTTACAAGGTGATAGAAGTTTTCCCAAATGGATCCATCCAACTCGCAGAACTGACGGGAGAATGGTTAGGCACCCGCGTGAACGGATGGCGTCTGAAGAAATACCACGTGTAAATGTTCGCGTGGGCGCTCACAATTGAGGAGGGGGGCATGTGGTAACACACTTTTTGATTTTTTTGCAGAATTTAAACAATTTTAGAAAACTAGTACCAAGCCTTGCAGCAGCAGAAGGAGGATGCGGCGACGAAGAGTCAGGCGGAGGCCGAACTAATACGGGCAAAGATCGAGTCGGAACTGCAGGAGGAGCGGAGACAGAACAAAGTCCTAGCAGCCGAGCTTGCGCGCCAGACGCGCGCCTTAGAGGAAAGTCAAAGAGCCCGCAAGGAGGATGAGGAGTTGTTGTGCAACTTGCAAACCGAGTGCTCGGATTTGAGGGCACAACGTGCGGATTTAGAAATGCAGCTGGCAGAGGTGGAGAGCAGCTGCAGGGCACGAGGAGAGTTGGCGGCACGGGTGACTCGTTGTCTAAACGGATACACCCATTGGGAGGTGGCAGCCCAAGAGAGGATCACACTCAGGGAGTTCGAGCTTCGGGCGGCGGCCTTGACGGAAGGTGACAGTCGGAGTCGGCGGCGAGTGGCAAGAAAATTAGAAACTTTCTTGTCGGGTGCGTGCGACACTATGGCGCACTTGCAGTCGGAAGTCACTGCAGCGCTCCGACGCCTGGGGTTACGCAGCCGGTCGGAAGTCTGGCAAGGTAGAGATAGTACGCGGAGCAGTCCGGCGCGCAGGAGGCGCAGCACCGGATCTGCTGAGTGCAGTAGAGTAGTTTGGTTTCGCGCAGATGCTGCGAGTGGTAGATAGGATAGCGTAGTGCTAGTTAGGATCTTTTGAGAGTATAAAGTAGATCAAGGCGTTTTGCCTTGGGACTCTTCCAGTTTCGGAAGTGCAGATCAGGAACTCACTTTCTTGGCGTGTTTGTGCATTTGGTCCTGGCACCACGTAGAGAAGCTGCAGCATAGCGAAGTTACCGTATGTTGTAGTTGAAGGCCTTCGGCTGAATGTTCAGAGCTAGTACCCGGTTAGAGACTTGAGTAGTGCGGATCTGCACCTGCGGGTGATTTCTGATACTCAGAGCCGGCTGCGAGTTAGATACTTGAACAGTTCCCCCTTACTCCTTCGAGTGACATATCCTGATTGTACTCCTACGGGAAGTTTCCCCTGAATGCCAATGTGAAGTTTCATTACTTCGTGTAAACCTTGGTTTGTAATTCAGGTTGTGTGTGTGTTACTGGATCGTGTTTTCAGTAAGTTCTCAGTCGGGTCTGCACTCCCTGCGTTTTGTGTGATAGTCGAGGGTGACGTCCACGGCGTACGTAGAGGCTTCGTTCCGAAGTGAGAAGTCCAGTCCGGGTACCCCCGCTAGTTCCTGGCGGAAGGGCAGTAAAAGCCGGAGTGGGAGGCACTTCCTGCAGAACCTCTGAGTGAACTTGCGAGACACTTTCCTCCTGAAATCCGAAGCGGAGGTCCTGACCGACCTCCGAGTTGTGCTTTTTTTGCCAGTTTCAGGTGTGTGTGTGTGTGTTGAGTGACCAAGCTGTACCGTGCATCCTCCGAGCATCCTCCGAGTTGAGATCCTCCTCCGAGTCGAGCCTCCGAGTCGAGCACTGCAGTATTTCTGGGAGTGACAGTCGCCTAGAATTCAAACTCTACCAAAAGTCTGTTAAATGTGACACTTTTACTCTGTGTGTTGCCTCTGTCCCTGTGGGTTCGATCTTTTTACCACCATACTGCAGTTTTAGCCTTTGGTGGGTTATTACATAAGGAGCCGACAACTTCTTTTTGGCGCCGCTGCCGGGGACAGTGCGTCAACACCAGAAACCTTGAGCAGCAATGCTCGGTGAATGTCGACGAGCGATAGTGTGGGAAACCTGAGTGCGAGAGCCACACGGAAACTCCGTCGAGATTCAGAAAAAACCGTGGAAACAAAACGGCGAACTAAAAAGAAGACTCCCGGTGAGGACTTTCCATTCGATTCGCCGACTGCGAGACGGACAGGACCGGCGACCAGTGTGCGGACGCCTTCGGCGGACGCACCTTCAGCGAAGACACCTTCCGCGCAGATTGCGCCGGAAGGGCAGGCAGCAGAAGCGGGCGGTGCAAAGGTGACAAGAGTCACTGCGGCGTCGACCCCTTCGGAGACCGAAGATCGAGCCGGAACAGGGGCTCAAGCAGTGGGATCCCCCACTGCCCTGGATATTTTAGCAGGCAGTGGTGTGGCAGTCGCAGCGGAAGCTGCTGCGCGCCACAGTTTCAGGGAGTCGCCAAGGGATTCGGTGGCGACTGAAATCCTCGAAACGGAGGATGAGACGAGCTCAGAAGAGCAGGAAGCGGATTCTGTGCAGAAAACGCCAACAGGGGTGTTGTGCGAGCAGATAGTCCCACTCCTGCGATATCTGGATCGCAAGACATCCAAGTACTCGGGAATTGCACCGCCCGCTTCTGCTGCCTGCCCTTCCGGCGCAATCTGCGCGGAAGGTGTCTTCGCTGAAGGTGCGTCCGCCGAAGGCGTCCGCACACTGGTCGCCGGTCCTGTCCGTCTCGCAGTCGGCGAATCCGGCCGACTCTCTGTTGACCGACTCGCAGTCGGCCGACCAGCAGTTGTCCGACTGGGAGTCGGATACACCCTGCGCGTCTTCACTCCACTTGGCCTGCTTGCTGGTGGCGTTTTCCCAGAAGTGCCTTCCGCCGAAGACGACCTTCTGAGGGTTGTTGGCTCGTCAGCCAAACTCTCTTTTGCTTCCGGCCTGCTGTCCGGTTCAACGCGCCGTTCAGTTGGCCTTCCTTTCGCTTGTCGACCTTCAGCCGCATGACTCGTAGTCGGCCGATTGTCAGTCCGTCCATCTCCTTCCGAAGGCATTGGTGCCTTCTGCGCAGAGGTATTTGTCGACTTCCCTAGAATCTGCGCGATTATCTCCTCCTGCGTGGGATTCCGCCGGAGCGGAGTACGCCCGGTCTCCTCAGTACTAGTTGGCATTTTGCGTGCCCTCTGTTTTGGTCGACTGTGAGGCTCGTGGGTGGGCCGACCACGAGTCGGCGCAGCTGGCACTTCCGGCTGCCTGTCCTCAGGTCTCTCATCCCACTTCCGCTTTCGCGGAATGCGCTCACTTCGACGTTCTTCTGCTGCTCTTGCTGGGGCCGGAGCCGGAGGCGAACTGGCAGGTTCCTCGTCCGGATCCGTGTCTACTTCGGCCTCCCGTGAGTATCTACCTGGATAGCTCTGTGTCAGCAGCGGAAACCGTGTCCGCTCTGAATTTGTCAAACATCCCATCGCCCGATAAAACACAATCAGGTAAGGCAAAATATGATTGAGGGTTCCTCCTCTCTCTTCTTGCGCATGTTGGCGCGTCACCTTCCACAGGAGCCGTGCCCAATGCACTGGAGCTCCTGACAACACTAGCTCCACAAACTCTACCTGCCAACCATGCATGTAAGCGGTCTTGGTCGGCTGCAATATCTGCAGCAATGCAGTCGCGACATTTTTCCGCAATCGATCTTTGTAATCCCGTGTCCGAAAACCGTTCTTGGGATGCCTGGCAACTTTGAAGAGCTCATTGTAGGAGATTTCTTCCTCCTGGGACACCTTCACGCTATCGGCCTCGAAGAGGAGATCCCCTTCCTCGCCTGCACACCTGCCCAACACCTGCGCCCAGTTACAAATGTCCCATCTTTCTGGATGTGGACAGAATCCGCGTGAGGGCTTGTGTCTCTCCTGCAGATACTCGCGCACCATCTCCGGACATGTCCAGTTCCACCCCCACAGGAGGAAATCGAGCTTCAGCCCCAGCAGCACATCTTGAAATGCGCGTAGACCGATCTGCGGCACCCTGAGGGGAGACACTCGCAGTTGGGGAACCTTCGACATTGCGTTTCCTGCACACACAAACGTTCTCCCTTTTGCTCGCTCTCTCACAATCGCCACTGCGCGTCGGCCGCTCAAGCACTGACTGCTCACTCTCTCTTCGCTCACGCTCAAGTTCGCTACTCGCAATTCTCTCCAAGGTCTGTCAAGATCCTTGCGCAACTCGTCTCCGCACTCTCTCCTCTCACTGCAGGTCTCTCCGCCCTTGCGCGTAATCTTGGAAGCTGGAAATTGTAAAATCAAGAATGAGAGAATGAGACTGGAGCGCAGTCTTTTCTTCTCCGAATTCAAGAACGTCCAACGTTCTTACTGGTTACAACGTACGCAGCCGGCTATACGGCCTAACGGTTCGCCCTTTGCATGCGCGA
Organism: Marchantia polymorpha subsp. ruderalis; assembly: GCA_037833965.1. Lineage (NCBI taxonomy): Eukaryota > Viridiplantae > Streptophyta > Marchantiopsida > Marchantiales > Marchantiaceae > Marchantia > Marchantia polymorpha. The sequence continues at coordinate 7,379,127 of AP031357.1, forward strand.
ACTCACGTCTCCGCACTGCGCGCATTCGCATGCGTGAATGTTGAATTCTCCCGCCGCCGCCGCCTTCCGGACTCGAGTCCGCCGCAGGGTATACGTCGGCTATGTTGTCTTTCCCTAACCCGTCCATCACCGGATGCGTGTCGCCGCTGGCGTGTTCCTTATCCATCGGCGCCTTGCTGGAGGCGCACATCCAGTCGGCGCGAATTACGCCGGCGCGTATTCGTATCGCTTATTTTGTCCTTTATGCCTCGTCCATTGCTAACGGCGCATATCCGCCAGGGCAAATCATGCCAGCCCAAATCATGCCAGCGCATCCGGCCATCAGCGCCACGTCGGAGGCGTACATCCGACCGGCGCTTTCCTTCCATGAGCAGCCGCCAAAAGGCGCTTCCGACTCTGAGTTGGTTTCCTCCCATGAGCGCGCGATTCCGCCGAAGGCGTACGGGAGTCCTTTCCGGCTGTGAACCCTAGCGCGAACGGCGCATGTCCGGCTACGAGTTTTCCGACGCTCATAACTTCTTCGTCCCTGATCCATCTCCAACGCTCTTGGGCTCGTTAGAACGAGCGTCCCGAGCTCTTTCTAATGCAACTTCAACCAACTGGATCTACCGTGTATTCCGATCGTTATGAAGGTTTTCCCTTCCCGCGCTAGCGGCGCATCGCCGAAGGCGCACTCATGGTCGGACGCCTTCAGAGGTCCGGGCCCTTCTTCTCACGTCTTTAGCAAAACCTCCTCCTGAGGTGTCTGCGCCGGAAGTGTAGCTTCCGTAGACGCGGGAAGCGCGTGAGTGGAGACACCTCAGAAAAGGAGCTTTTGCCGAAAGCGCCGAAGACATTGGCGTTGGTACATCCGACTTCGCGATTCTTCGTGACCTCGTGATGATCTCATCAATCCACTCTATTTAACGTACCCTTTTCTAACTACAAACACTGCTTCGGTACTAGTTTTCTAAAATTGTTTAAATTCTGCAAAAAAAAAAAAAAGTGTGTTACCACAGGGCCAACGAGATGCGAGCAGGGAGCGTGCGGAGGCCGCACCTTCGGCGGGTAATCCGCCGGTAAATGCGCCTTCGGCGTTAGGGCCTTCGGGCCAAGGGACATCGAGCGAGTGGCCTCCGGCTATGTCGCCTTCGGCGATAGACGCCTAAGGCGCCGGCATTTGCGCCTGCGCACAGGCCAGACACAGCCCTCGCGCAGGACCGATCGAGGGAGCAGGACCTGACGGAGGAGCGGATTGACTGTTCGCGGGACAAAATTTCGGTGCGCGATGCGCAATCAAACCCCGCGCAGACACATTCCGCTCGATCGCCTTCGGCGGCGGACGTCGGCGGCAAAGAGGATACGGTCGGTGATCGACAAGCGGGCGGCGGGGATGTAGCACGGCCACATTCGCCCACTGCCTTGGACATTTTAGCGAAGAGCAGCGAAGCTGCAGCTGTGCCTTCGCAGGCAGCAACTGTAGGCGACGTGCAGCCCCACTCGGGTCAGTCGCCAACGCAATCAATGGCGACTGAAATCCTTAACTCGGATGATGACGACGGAGGCTCCACAAAAGCAATGTCGGGAGCAGGGGATACCGAGGAGGAGCAGGAGGAAATTGTTGGAGCGCCGGCGGCGGCTCTCTCTGAGAAGGTGATACCGTTGCTGAAGTACTTGGATCGCAAATTTGATAAATACGTCGATACACTCCAGCCGGGATCCTACATCGAATTAGTGCGCAAGCAGACTCGCACTAAAGTCCACACTAGCAAGCTACTAGCCAAGACGGAGTAGGAGTTGAAGGACTTGAGGGAGAAGCATGCCTGTTTGTGGGGTCAGTACAACCTTGTGAGGAAATCGCACGCCATCGACAGGATGAAGAAGGAGAGACTGGAAGAGCTCACTAGGGATGTGGTGAAGACCACGACGGATTTGATGTCTGAGAGAACTTAGAATCAGATTCTGTCAGAGGAGCTCGTGCGACAGACGCGTTTGTTGGCGGAGTGTCAGCTCGCACGACAGGCGGATGAGGATTTAATCCGGAGGCTACAGTCGGAGTGTGGGGAATTGAGAGCGCAGCGTGCGGAAGCCAAATCGCAGTTGGTGGTAATTGAAGATGATCGCAGGCGAGAGGCAGATCGCACGAAGGAGGAGATGGCGAGGCGTGTCGCCCACTGTCTCAAGGGCTACGCCCACTGGGAAGTGGCGGCGCAGGAGAAACTCACACTGCGTGAGTTTGAGCTTCGCACAGCAGGGTTGTTGGCAGGCGACAGCAGGAGTCGGCGGAAGGTGGCGAAGAAGTTAGACGCTTTCCTGTCGAAGGCGCGGGATACCATGTCCACCCTCGAGGTGGAGGTGTCCGCGGCGTTGCAGCGGTTAGGACTGCGCAGTCGAGCGGAAGACTGGCAGGGTAGGGAGTTAGTGCGCGGCAGTCCGTCGCGCAGGAGACGTAGCACAGGTTCCGCGGAGTGTAGTGTAGCGTGGTTCCGTGCAGGCGTGTAGCGTAGTGCAGTGTAGTGCTAGTTAGGACTTAGAAGGTATAAAATAGTTCAAGGCGTTTTGCCTTGGGTCTCCTGCGCGACGGACTGCCGCGCACTAACTCCCGACCCTGCCAGTCTTCCGCTCGACTGCGCAGTCCTAACCGCTGCAACGCCGCGGACACCTCCACCTCGAGGGTGGACATGGTATCCCGCGCCTTCGACAGAAAAGCGTCTAACTTCTTCGCCACCTTCCGCCGACTCCTGCTATCACCTGCCAACAACCCTGCTGCGCAAAGCTCTAACTCACGCTGTGTGAGTTTCTCCTGCGCCGCCACTTCCCAGTGGGCGTAGCCCTTGAGACAGTGGGTGACACGCCTCGCCATCTCCTCCTTCGTGTGATCTGCCTCTCGCCTGCGATCATCTTCAATTACCACTAACTGCGATTCGGCTTCCGCACGCTGCGCTCTCAATTCCCCACACTCCGACTGTAGCCTGCGGATTAAATCCTCATCCGCCTGTCGTGCGAGCTGACACTCCGCCAACAAACGCGTCTGTCGCACGAGCTCCTCTAACAGAATCTGATTCTGAGTTTTCTCAGACATCAAATTTGTCGTGGTCTTCACCACATCCCTGGTGAGCTCTTCCAGTCTCTCCTTCTTCATCCTGTCGAGGGCGTTCGATTTCCTCACAAGGTTGTACTGACCCCACAAACAGGCATGCTTCTCCCTCAAGTCGTTCAACTCCCGGTCCGTCCTAGCTAGTAGCTTGCTAGTGTGGACTTTAGTGCGAGTCCGCCTGCGCACTAATTCGATGTAGGATCCCGGCTGGAGTGGATCGGCGTATTTATCAAATTTGCGATCCAAGTACTTCAGCAACGGTATCACCTGCTCAGAGAGCGCCGCCGCCGGCGCTCCAACAATTTCCTCCTCCTCCTCCTCGGTATCCCCTGCTCCCGACATTGCTTTTGTGGAGCCTCCGTCGTCATCATCCGAGTTAAGGATTTCAGTCGCCATTGATTGCGTTGGCGACTGACCCGAGTGGGGCTGCACGTCGCCTACAGTTGCTGCCTGCGAAGGCAAAGCTGCAGCTTCGCTGCTCTTCGCTAAAATGTCCAAGGCGGTGGGCGAATGTGGCCGTGCTACATCCCCGCCGCCCGCTTGTCGATCACCGACCGTATCCTCTTTGCCGCCGACGTCCGCCGTCGAAGGCGATCGAGCGGAGTGTGTCTGCGCGGGGTGTGATTGCGCATCGCGCACCGGAATTTCGTCCCGCGAACAGACAGTTCGCTCCTCCGTCAGGTCCTGCCCCCTCGATCGGTCCTGCGCGAGGGCTGTGTCTGGCCTGTGCGTAGGCGCAAATGCCGGCGCCTTGTCGGCGCTGCGCAGGCGCAGCGCCGAAGGCGACATAGCCGGAGGCCGCTCGCCCGATGTTCCTTGGCCCGAAGGCCCTACCGCCGAAGTCGCATCTACCGGCGGATTACCCGCCGAAGGTGCGGCCTACGCACGCTCCCTGCTCGCATCTCGTTGACCCGAAGGCCCTGGCGCCGAAGGCGCAAATCGCGGCGCGTTGGGCGCCGGGGGCTCTGGTCCCGAAGGCCCGTGACCCGTACGCGGATCTTCCGCCGGCTCCTTCCCCTTCCGACGTTGGAACGGGGTGAATCCTGCCTGTGCGCAGGCGTAGGTCCACGTCCGCTTGGGGTCGCCTTTCCGTCGAGGCACGCCTGTGCGTAGGCGGAACACCCGTCCGCATCGCACGTGGTAACTCCGGAGGCCCTTGGCCCGTAGGCTGCCTCTCGTCCGTCGAAGGTGCAGCGTGGTCCGTTGCTCCTGCAGACGTCCGCGCTCCCTCGTTCTTCTCCGGCGACGCACTTCCTTTCTCCGTGGCAATCGTCGCCGTGTCCGCGCTGCTGGCTGGTAACACAAGCCTGCGCGCCTTCTGCTTCGGCCGGCTGCACACTTCGTGCAACGGCCGCTGTCGAATGGGAGCAGTGGGTTCTTGATGCTGCTCCTCTTCGAACTCCTCTCTCCATCGCCGCTTCCGCGGCACTCTTGCTGCGGGAGTGTTTCTTCCTTCGTCCCTCCGCCTTGGCGGAGTAGAAGTTGGCGACTCCTCTGCGTCAGTGTCGACCTCGTTATCCCGCACATACTTCCCGGGATGGTCGACGGACAACGATGGAAAACGAGCAAGCTCCGCCGCGGTCAAACAATTTTGCTGCCGATAAAAATTGATCAGGAAAGGAGAGAGATGATTTAGAGTTCCCCCCTTCTCCTCAAAAGCGTGCTGTCGCATCACTCTGTGCAGGATGCTCGCCCAGTGAATTGGAGCTCCCTCGATGATGCACTCCACAAAAGAGACCTGCCACAATGTGATGTAGCAGGCGCGGTGTGGCTGCAGTAGTTGCAGCAGCGCCGTAGCCACAGTTCGGCGGAAGCGATCCTTGTAATCGCGGGTCTTGTACCCATTCTTGGTAGACCTCTTCCGCTTGAACAACTCCACAAATTGCGCTTCGTCCTGCTTAGACACCTTGACGCTCTCACTATCAAAGAGGAGGTGCCTTGGGATGCCGGCACACCTCCCCAATGCCTGCGCCCAATCTTGGACCGTCCACCGATCGACATGCGGACGCAATCCGCGCGTAGGTGTTCCTTGTGGCTCTAGCCACTCGCGCACCATATCCACACAAATGTAGTTCCATCCCCATAGCAAGAAATCGAGCTTTCTTGCTATCAGCCGTTCCTCGTAGGCGCGCAGCCTATTGTGTGGAAGTCGGAGCGGCAGCATCCGCAATCGGTTCAGCCTCGACATTGCGTTCTTGGAATTCGCCTGTTCGCTAATTCTCCCTCTGCTCCGCTCGAGCTCCTTGCTTCCTCGGCAAACTCTAATCTCACTCAATTCCAAATCACGCGCACTCACTTCTCTCTCAATCACCAAGTAATCCTCTGCGCGGCGATGTCGGGAATGCTTAGCAGCTAGCAGATGGACGCGCGCAGCTCGCACTAGAAGATGGAATCGCGAATTCAAGAATGGGACGCTCTCCGTCTCCCGGTCGAAGGTCATGGTCGGCTCTTGCTCGTGAGGGTCGACTCAATTGATGGCCGCGCCGGCTCTACGCTAAAACGGTCTCCGCTCTCACGCGCTGCTTCACGCTCCGCCGACGCCGATTTAACTCACACGCTCGAATTGGCAAATTTGAACTCCGCGAGCGTACTACGCCGCGGACATGGGTGCGCAGCGCCGAAGGCGGCTTTTCCGCCTTGCGCGGTACACTCGTTCGTACCGCTCCTCAGCCAATCCTCCTCCGCCCCGGCGCCCGTCTGCACGTCGGACAAAAGTTCAACACCCGCCTGTGCGCAGGCGCTCGCCTGCGCGTAGGCGAACTCCGTCCGTGCCGTTGCGCTGGCGCGGAAGGCGTTGACCGCGGTCAATAGCCTCTCGCCAGAATGTCCGTTCCTTGTCTCTCCGTCAGCGCTCTCGCCGCCGCAACTCCGCCCGACCAAGAGCGCATCCATCCGTCCCGTCCGTACGGTCCGTACGGATTTTACTACTCTGGCGGCTCCTTGCTCGTCCGCGCTGTTGCGCTGGCGCGGAAGGCGCTGTACAAGTTCTACCTTCGAAGGCGCATTTCTAGGGCCGATTTCCCGCCGACGCCGAGGCGCCTGTGCACAGGCGAACGCCTGTGCGTAGGCAAACTTCGCGCCTACGTCAAAACCCTATTTCGCCTGTGCGCAGGCGAACTGCCTTCGTCCGCGCATAGGACAAAACTTTCTCCGCGCGTGCGCAGGCGGAAAGCTGAGTATCTTGCGACCTTCATAACTCCCGGAATCCTCATCCGTTTGTGGCGTTCTTGGGCGCGTTGGAATCAACACGTCGAGCTCTTTCCAACAAATCCTTCACCAAGTCGAGGCGTTTGGGGGTTGACCTAAATATGAAGGATTTCCCTACCGCCTAGGGCGCAGCGCCGAAGGCGGATTTTGCGCCTTGCGCCGAAGGGATCATACCTTCAGAGCTCGCAGGGAGGGTGGTGTCCTTCCTTGACGCTGCACCCAACTCCTAGATTCTACGAGTTCCCTCAAGAATCTCTGCGATCTTCCGAATTCACTCTATTTTGATGCATCGAAGGCTATTTACACTGCTGCCGTGGTATAGTTTTCCAAAAATGTTTTAATTTCCTCAAAATTACCAAAAGTGGGGTACCTCAGGACTCACTGAGAAACATTCCAGTAACACACCATAACAGTCTATTGAAGAGTTTGAATTCTTAGGCACTTGTCATTCCCAAAAATACTACAGGGGTTATCTTGAAGGCACCTGCTGCAGCATAACCTGAATTTACAACCAAGGCTTACACGAAGTAGCAAAACTTCACTTTGGCATTAAGGGGAAAAATCCCGAAGGAGTACAATCAGGAACAAACACTCGAAGGTGTAGGGGCAAAACTATTCAAGTATCTAACTAGTCACTGGCTCTGAGCATCGGCAATCACCCGCAGGTGTAGATCCGAACTACTCAATTCCCTAACCAATGCACTAGCTCTGAACATTCGGCCGAAGGCCTTCAGCTACAAAATGCGGAACGCCAAGTTGTAGCTCCTCTTGCGTGGTGACAGAACTAAGGACACAAACACGCAGAGAAAATGAGTTCCTGATCTGCACTTCTGGTGTTGGGAAAGATCCCAAGGCAAGACGCCTTGAACTACTTTATACCTTCCAAGTCCTAACTAGCACTACACTACACTACACTGCACTACACTATGCGCCGTGTGGTAATACACTTTTTGTTTTTTTTGCAGAATTTAAACAATTTTAGAAAACAAGTACCGAAGCAGTGTCTGTAGTTAGAAAAGGGTACGTTAATTAGAGTGGATTGAGGAGATCGTCACGAGGTCACGAAGAATCGCGAAGTCGGATGTACCAGCGCCAAATGTCTTCGGCGCCTTCGGCAAAAGCTCCTTTTCTGAGGTGTCTCTACTCACGCGCTTCCAGCGTTTAAGAAAGCTACGCTTCCGGCGCAGACACCTCCGGAGGAGATTTTGCTAAAGACGTCAGAAGAACGGCACAGACCTCTGAAGGCTTCCGACCATGAGTGCGCCTTCGGCGATGCGCCGCTAGCGCGGAAAGGGAAACCTTCATAACGATTGGAATACACAGTAGTTCCAGTTGGTTGAAGTTGCATTGGAAAGAGCTCGGGACGCTCGTCCTAACGAGCCCAAGAGCGCCGGAGATGGATCAGGGACGAAGAAGTTATGAGCATCGGAAAACTCGTAGCCGGACATGCGCCGTTCGCGCTAGGGTTCACAGTCGGAAAGGACTCCCGTACGCCTTCGGCGATGCGCCTTCGGCGGAATCACGCGCTCATGGGAGGAAATCAACTCAGAGTCGGAAGCACCTTTGGCGGCTGCGCAACGGAAGAAAAGCGCCGGCCAGATGTACGCCTCCGACGTGGCGCTGATAGGCGGATGCGCTGGCATGATTTGCGCTGGCATGATTTGCGCCGGCGGGATATGCGCCGTCAGCAATAGACGAGGCAGAACAGACAAAACAAGTGGTACGAATACGCGCCGGCGTAATTTGCGCCGACTGGATGTGCGCCTCCAGCAAGGCGCCGACGGATAAGGAACACGCCAGCGGCGACACGTCTCCGGTGATGGTCGGGTTAGGAAAAGACAACATAGCCGACGTATACACTACGGCGAACTCGAGTCCGGAAGACGGTGGCGGCGGGAGAATTCAACATTCACGCATGCGAATGCGCGCAGTGCGGAGACGTGAATTCGAGCATGCAAGAGCGAACCGTTAGGCCGTATAGCCGGCTGCGTAAATTATAACCACTTCCAAGATTACGCGCAAGGGCGGAGAGACCTGCAGTGAGAGGAGAGAGTGCGGAGACGAGTTGCGCAAGGATCTTGACAAACCTTGGAGAGAATTTGCGAGTAGCGAACTTGAGCGCAAGAAGAGAGAGTGATTGCAGTCAGTGCTGGAGCAGCCGACGCGCAGCGGCGATTGTGAGAGAGCGAGCGGAAGGGAGAACGTCTGTGTGTGCAGGAAACGCAATGTCGAAGGTCCCCCAGCTGCGAGTGTCTCCACTTAGAGTGCCGCGGATCGGTCTGCGCGCATTCCAAGATGTGCTGACAGGGCTGAAGCTCGATTTCCTCCTGTGGGGATGGAACTGGACATGTCTGGAGATGGTGCGCGAGTATCTGCAGGAGAGACACAAGCCCTCACGCGGATTCCGTCCACATCCAGAGAGGTGGGACATTTGTGACTGGGCGCAGGTGTTGGGCAGGTAAGCCGGCGAGGAAGGGTATCTCCTCTTCGAGGCCGATAGCGTGAAGGTGTCCAAGGACGAAGAAATCTCCTACAATGAGCTACAAAAAGTTGCCAGGCATCCCAAGAACGGTTTCCGGACGCGGGATTACAAAGATCGATTGCGGAGAAATGTCGCGACTGCATTGCTGCAGATATTGCAGCCGACCAAGACCGCTTACATGCAAGATTGGCAAGGTAGAGATAGAGAGCGAGGCAGTCCGGCGCGCAGGAGGCGCAGCACCGGATCTGCAGAGTGCAGTAGCGTAGTTTGGTTTCGTGCAAGTGTTGCGAGTAGTAGATAGGATAGTGTAGTGTTAGTTAGGACCTTTGAGGGTATAAAGTAGATCAAGGCGTTTTGCCTTGGGACTCTTCCAGTTCCGGAAGTGCAGATCAGGAACTCACTTTCTTGGCGTGTTTGTGCATTTTGGTCCTGGCACCACGTAGAGAAGCTGCAGCATAGCGAAGTTACCGTATGTTGTAGTTGAAGGCCTTCGGCTGAATGTTCAGAGCTAGCACCCGGTTAGAGACTTGAGTAGTGCGGATCTGCACCTGCGGGTGATTTCTGATGCTCAGAGCCGGTTGCGAGTTAGAGACTTGAACAGTTCCCCCTTACTCCTTTTAGTGACATATCCTGATTGTACTCCTACGGGAAGTTTCCCCTGAATGCCAAAGTGAAGTTTTATTACTTCGTGTAAGCCTTGGTTTGCAATTCAGGTTGTGTGTGTGTGTTATTGGATTGTGTCTCAGTTAAGTCCTCAGTCGGGCCTGTACCCCCTGCGGTTGGTGTGAGTCGAGGGTGACGTCCACGGCGTATGAAGGGGCTTCGTTCCGAAGTGGGAAGTCCAGTCCGGGTTCCCTACGCTAGTTCCTGGCGGAAGGGCAGTAAAAGCCGGAGTGGGAGTCACTACCTGCAGAACCTCTGAGTGAACTTTTGAGACACTTTCCCCCTGAAATCCGAAGCGGAGGTCCTGACCGACCTCCGAGTTGTGCTTTTGCCAGTTTCAGGTGTGTGTGTGTGTGTGTGTTGAGTGACTACGCTGTATTGTGCATCCTCCGAGCATCCTCCGAGTCGAGCATCCTCCTCCGAGTCGAGTCTCCGAGTTGAGCACTGCAGTATTTTTGGGAGTGATAGTCGCCTGAGAATTCAAACTCTACAAAAGTCTGTTAAACGTGACACTTTTTACTCTGTGTGTTGCCTCTGTCCCTATGGGTTCGATCTTTTTACCACCATACTGCAGTTATAGCCTTTGGTGGGTTATTACACGCCGGCACGGAACCACGCTACACTACACTCCGCGGAACCTGTGCTTCGCCTCCTGCGCGACGGACTGCCGCGCACTAACTCCCTACCTTGCCAGTCTTCTGCTCGACTACGCAGTCCCAAACGCTGCAACGCCGCGGACACCTCCGCCTCGAGGGTGGACATTGTATCCCGCGCCTTCGACAGAAAAGAGTCTAACTTCTTCGCCACCTTCCGCCGACTCCTACTGTCACTTGACAACAACCCGGCTGCACGAAGCTCCAACTCACGTAGTGTGAGTTTCTCCTGCGCCGCCACTTCCCAGTGGGCGTAGCCCTTGAGACAGTGGGCGACTCGCCTCGCCATCTCTTCCTTCGTGCGATCTGCTTCTCGTCTGCGATCGTCTTCAATTACTGCCAACTGCGATTCGGCCTCCGCACGCTGAGCTTTCAATTCCCCGCACTCCGACTGCAGCCTGCGGATCAACTCCTCATCCGCCTGTCGTGCGAGCTGACATTCCGCCAACAACCGCGTCTGTCGCACGAGCTCCTATGACAGAATCTGATTCTGAGTCTTCTCAGAAATCAATTCCTCCGTGGTCTTCACCACATCCCTGGTGAGCTCTTCCAATCTCGCCTTCTTCAATGTGTCGTAGTGGGTGTGCGTCTTCCGCACGAGATTATACTGTCCCCACAAACAGTCATGCTTCTCCCGCAAATCCTTCAGCTCCCGGTCCACCCTAGCTAGTAGCTTGCTGGTGTGGACTTTAGTGCGAGTCCGCCTGCGCACTAATTCGATGTAGGACCCCGGCTGGAGTGGATCGGCGTATTTATCAAATTTGCGATCCAAGTACTTTAGCAGAGGTAGTACCTGCTCAGAGAGCGCCGCCGCCGGCGCTCCAACAATCTCCTCCTCCTCCTCCTCGGTATCTCCGGATCCCGACATTGCTTCTGTGGAGCCTCCGTCGTCATCATCCGAGGGAAGGATTTCGGTCGCCATTGATTGCGTTGGCGACTGACCCGAGTGGGGCTGCGAGTTGTCTACCGGTGCTGCCTCCGAAGGCACTCCTGCGGCTTCGCTGCTCACCGCTAAAATGTCCAAGGCGGTGGGTGAATGTGGTCGTGCTACATCCCCATCATCCGCCTGTCGATCGTCGACTGTATCCTCTTCGCCGCCGACGTCCGCCGCCGAAGGCGATCGAGCGGAATGTGTCTGCGCGGGGTGTAATTGCGCATCGCGCACCCGAATTTCGTCCCGCTGACAGACAATCCGCTCCTCCGTTAGGTCCTGCTCCCTGGATCGGTCCTGCGCGAGGGCTGCGTCTGGCCTGTGCGTAGGCGCAAATACCGGCGGCTTGTCCGCCGCAGGCGCAGCGCCGAAGGCGACAGAGCCGGAGGCCGCTCGCCCGATGTCCCTGGCCCCGAAGGCCCTACCGCCGAAGGCGCATCTACCGGCGGATTACCCGCCGAAGGTGCGGTCTCCGCACGCTCCCTACTCAAAACTCGCTGACCCGAAGGTCCTGGCGCCGAAGGCGCGTTGTACGCCGGAGGGTCTGGTCCCGAAAGCCCTTGACCCGAAGGCGGATCTTCCGCCGGCTCCTTCCCCTTTCTATGTTGTATCGGGGGTGAATCTTGCCTGTGCGTAGGCGACCTGTGCGTAGGCGGAGGTCCACGTCCGGGTGAGGTCGCCTTTCGGCTGAAGCTCGCCTGTGCGTAGGCGGAACACTCGTCCGCAACGCACGTGGTATCTCCGGAGGCCCTTGGCCCAAAGGCCGCCTCTCGTCCGTCGGAGGTGTAGTGTGGTCCGTCGCTCCTGCAGACGTCCGCGCTCCCTCGTTTCTCTCCGGCGACGCACTTCCCTTCTCCGTGGCAATCGTCGCCGTGTCCGCGCTGCTGGCTGGTAACACAAGCCTGCGCGCCTTCTGCTTCGGCCGGCTGCACACTTCGTGCAGTGGCCGCTTTCGTATGGGAGCAGTGGTTTCTCGATGCTGCTCCTCCTCGGACTCCTCTCTCCATCGACGCTTCCGCGGCACTCTTGCTGCGGGTGTGCTTCTTCCCTCGTCTCTCCGTGTCGGCGGAGTAGAAGCTGGTGAATCCTCTGCGTCTGTGTCGACCTCGTTATCCCGCACATACTTCCCGGGGTGGTTGACGGACAATGGCGGAAAGCGAGCGAGCTCCGCCGCGGTCAAACAATTTCTCTGCCGATAGAAATTGATCAAGAAAGGGGAGAGGTGATTGAGAGTTCCCCCCTTCTCCTCGAATGCATGCTGTCGCATCACTCTATGCAGGATGCTCGCCCAGTGAATTGGAGCTCCCTCGATGATGAGCTCCACAAAAGAAACCTACCACAAGGTGATGTAGCAGGCGCGGTGTGGCTGCAGCAGCGCCGCCGCTAAAGTTCGGCGGAAGCGATCTTTGTAGTCGCGGGTCTTGTACCCATTCTTGGTAGACCTCTCCCGCTTGAACAATTCCACAAATTGCGCCTCGTCTTGCTTCGACATCTTGACGCTCTCACTATCAAAGAGAAGGTGCCCTTCGATGCCGGCACACCTTCCCAATGCCTGCGCCCAATCTTGGACGGTCCACCGATCGACATGCGGACGCAATCCGCGCGTAGGTGGTCGCTGTGGTTCTAGCCATTCACCCACCATGTCCACGCAAATGTAATTCCATGCCCACAGCAAGAAATCGAGCTTTCTTGCAATCAGCCGTTCCTCGTAGGCACGCAACCCGTTCTGTGGAAGCCGGAGCGGCAGCATCCGCAATCGGTTCAGCTTCGACATTGCGTTCTTGAAATTAGATTGCCCGCTAGCTATCTTTCTGCTCCGCTCGATCTCCTTGCTCCCTCTGCAAACTCTAACCTCACTCAATTCCAAATCGCGCGCACCCAATTCTCTCTCAATCAACAAGTAATCTTCCGCGCGGCGATGTCTGGACTGTCTAGCAGCTAGCAGGTGGACGCGCGCAGCTCGCACTAGAAAATGAAATCGCGAATTCAAGAATGGGGCGCTCTCCGTCTCCCGGTCGAAGGTCATGGTCGGCTCTTGGTCGTGAGGGTCGAATCACTTGATGGCCGCGCCGGCTCTACGCTAAAACGGTCTCCGCTCTCACGCGCGGCTTCACGCTCCGCCGACGCCGATTTAACTCACACGCTCGAATTGGCAAATTTGAACTCCGCGAGCGTACTACGCCGTGGACATGGGTGCGCAGCGCCAAAGGCGGATTTTCCGCCTTGCGCGCTACACTCGTTCGTACCGCTCCTCGGCCAATCCCCCTCCTGTCGAAGGTAATCGTCCGCGCATCGGACAAAAGTTGAGCCCCCTTCTGCGTAGGCGGAATCCCCGGCGGAATCTCCGCCAGCGCGGAACTTCATCCGCCTGTGCGTAGGCGCTTGCCTGCGCGTAGGCGAATTCCGTCTGCGCTGCTGCGCTGGCGCGGAAGGCGTTGACCGCGGTCAACAGGCTCCGTCCAGTCTGTCCATTTCTTGTCTCTTCGTCGGCGTTCTCTCCGCCGCAACTCTGTCCGGCCGAAGGCGCATCCATCCGTTCCGTCCGTACAGTCCGTACGGTCCGTACGGATTTTACTACTCCGGTGGTCCCTCGCCCGTCCGCGCTGCTGCGTTGGCGCGGAAGGCGCCGTACAATTTCTAACCCCGAAGGCGCATTTCTAGGGCCGAAGGCGGATTTCCCGCCGACGCCGAAGCGCCTGTGTGTAGGCAAACTTTGCGCCTACGTCAAAACCCTATTTCGCCTACGCGTAGGCAAACTGCCTTCGTCCGCGCATAGGACAAAACTTTCCTCGCCTACGCGTAGGCGAGAAGCTGAGTATCTTGTGACCTTCATAACTCCCGGAGTCTTCATCCGTTTGCGGCGTTCTTGGGCTCGTTGGAATCAGCACATCAAGCTCTTTCCAACAAGACCCTAACCAAGTCAAGGCGTTTGGGGATTGACCCAATTCTAAAGGATTCCTCTAGCGCCACAGGCGGATTTTGCGCCTTGCGCCGAAGGGGTTATACCTTCAGAGCCCGAATGGAGGGTGGGGTTCGTCCCCGACGTTGCACCCCACTCCTGGATTCTACGAGTTCTCTTGAGAATCTTTGCGATCTGCAGATTTCACTCAGTTTTGGTGCACCGAAGGCTATTTAGACTGCTGCCGCGGTACAATTTTCCAAAAATGTTTTAATTTCCTCCAAAATACCAAAAGTGGGGTACCACAAGGCGTGTAGCGTAGTGCAGTTTAGTGTTAGTTAGGACTTAGAAGGTATAAAGTAGTTCAAGGCGTCTTGCCTTGGGATCTTTCCCAACATTAGAAATGCAGATCAGGAACTCATTTTCTCTGCGTGTTTGTGTCCTTAGTTCTATCACCATGCAAGAGGAGCTACACCTTAGCGATCCGCATCGTGTAGCTGAAGGCCTTCGGCCAAATGTTTAGAGCTAGTCCATTGGTTAGAGACTTGAGTAGTTCGAATCTACACCCGCGGATGATCTCCGATGCTTAGAGCCAGCGACGAGTTAGATACTTGAATAGTTTTGCCCCTACACTTTCGAGTGATTGTTCCTGATTGTACTCCTTCAGGATTTTTCCCCTGAATGCCAAAGTGAAGTTTTACTACTTCGTGTAAGCCTTGGTTGTAAATTCAGGTTACGCTGCAGCAGGTGACTTCAGGGTAACCCGTGTAGTATTTCTGGGAATGACAAGTGCCTGAGAATTCAAACTCTTCAATAGACTGTTATGGTGTGTTACTGGAATGTTTCTCAGTGAGTACTTCTGTGCGGACCTGTGTTCTCTGCGCGTTTTGTGAGTTGAAAGTGTTGTTCACCGCGTATGGGTGACTTTGATCTGAAGTAGGAAGTCGAAATCGAGTTCCCTACGCGTGCAGCAAGCTAGTGGAAGGGTTGTAAAAGCCGAAGTTGGGAGTCACTACCCGCAGCTTCGCTGAGTGTACTCTTGAGAGACCTTCCCCCTGAAATCTTGAGTAGAGGTCCTAACGGATCTCTTGGTTGTGTTTCTGTAGTTTCAGGTGTGTGTGTGTGTGTGTGTTACGCTGCACTGGGCGATCTCCGAGTGAGCTCCGAGTGGACACTTGCAGTATTTCTGGGAGTGACAGTTGCCTGAGAATTCAAACTCTTCAATAGTCTGTTAAACGTGACACTTTGTACCATGTGTGTTCCTCTGTCCCTGTGGGTTCGACCTTTCTACCACTATATTGCAGTTTTAGCCTTTAGTGGGTTATTACATACCAAGACATGGCCGCATTGCCGAGCTGTCTGCACCTTCGAGTTGCCAAGACGTGGCTACGCTGAAGCCTTTTACTTATTTTTCCATATTTTGATGATGACTGCAGCCATGACAGAATCATGGAACATGGAAAAAAATGACCACAAGTAATAATGCTACTTACATGTCTCATAAATCATTTTTGAAGCACTTAAAAATCAGTCCATTTGGGTAATTTTATGGCTAGATCGGAAGTTATTGATAATTTATCTAGGTATTTATATTACTAACTGTATACTTAAGCAAGTGTAGATAAATGTAAAAAGTAAGAGGAAAATCATTATCTATTTCATAAAACTTTTCACTTTATATTATTGATTCTTATCGTACGTATCACCTTTTAAATGAAAGTTTGATGACACAGCTGATATAATTAAGCATTTTGATTTGAACTAGTTTTTATACGAATTCATTTACAAATAAAATATGAAAAATAAAACAGTATAAAATTTTTGAAATAAACAACCTCCGAAGTGCTTCTGGATGTATTCAAATGCAGAATCTGAGAATATGATAGTTCACTTAATTGAAGATGATTTAATAAAATGATAGTAAATAGCAGATAACATATCTAGAATGAAATGTGAGATGCAGTCTTATCAATCGTTGAAGAAAGCAGTATTTCACAAGTGAGAGTAGCTCCCCAAAACTACTATTGTACAAAAATAAATGTTTATTACTTACAAGTTTTCTGTATTAAAAAATATTACTGCTAGATCATCTAGAATTGAGCATCCATAATTTTTTTGGCATTATTTGATGTTTATGGAGGACCATATATCCAAATTTTCACTCTTATGAACTTCTGAATGAATAAGAGTAGATTATTTTATATCAAATTCTTTTCAAATCATTTCATTAAAAAAATCTATATTTTATTTGTTTGGTAATCAGTGTAGATACATCAAGGAAAAATCTGATGAAAATAGCTTTTGTTCTTAAAGGAATCATCATGATGAAAAAAAAATGAGATAATATACTAATAAATATATAATATCGAATATAATATAAATATATAGTGTAAGAGAAATTATACTTTTGAAAAATGAATTATATTATATCATTTTACTAGTGATTTTTAATGAAGTTTGCAACAAATGTTTGCAACTTGCAAACAATCAAACTTGTTATTAATCAAATTAACAAGTTGCAAACTGTGGTAACCCACTTTTTGTTTTTCGCCGGAACTAAAACATTTTTGATTAGTAAGTACCGTGGTAGCAGCTGTAAATAGTAATCGGTACACAAAGCCAGAGTAAAAAGAGGATCGAGGACAGTCGAGGGGTTTTGGGCTTAGGCCACAGTGGAACGCTTGGAATGGAACGGGCGGTTCACGCTGCAGGACTCGCTTCGAGCACCTACGGCGGTAGATCACTCATAACTTCCTCAATTCTTAACGCCTTGAGTTACTTAGGGTCTCGTTGGAAAGAGCTCGACGCGCTTGTTCTAACGAGCCCAAGAACGCCTAGAACGGATGAGGACTCAGGGAGTTGTGACTGTCGGAAGATGCGAAGGAGAACGCCTACGGATAGGCGGAAGGAGTCCGTCGTCGGCAGAATATCCACCTTCGGCTTTGGATGTTCGCCTTCCGCGACGGACGTCTTCGGGTCAACTTCAAGTCGGCAAACTCGGAGTCGGAGAACTCGGGGTCGGCGAACTCGAGGTCGGAGAACTCGGAGGTGGCAAACTTGAGGTCGGCGAACTCGAGGTCAAAGAACTTCAAGTCGGCAAACTCGGAGTCGGCAAACTTGAGGTCGGCGAACTCGAGGTCAAAGAACTTCAAGTCAGCAAACTCGGAGTCGGCAAACTTGAGGTCGGCGAACTCGAGGTCGGCGAACTTCAAGTCGGAGAACTCGAGGTCGGAGAACTTGAGGTCGGCGAACTCGAGGTCGGCGAACTTCAAGTCGGAAAACTCGAGGTCGGAGAACTTGGAGTCGGCGAAACATCGTGTGGGCGCCTTCGGCGATAACAGATAACAAGCCTTCGACAGTGTGCCTTCGGCCAAGGATAAAACCGGCATAACTCTTTCAACTCGTAACGGTTTGACTCAGTTAGGGTCTCGTTAGAAAGAGCTCAACGCGCTCGTTCCAACGAGCCCAAGAACTCTTGAAACGGATCAAGGATCTGTGAGTTATGGGTGTCGGGAGTGACTGTTACAAATAGGCAAAGGTGCGGAAGTGCGTCTTCGGCGGTCAACGCCTTCGGACAACTCGGAGTCGGCGAACTTGAGGTCGGCGAACTCGAGGTCGGCGAACTTCAAGTCGGCAAACTCAGAGTCGGCGAACTCGAGGTCGGCAAACCGGATGCGGTTCAGAGATCTTGCGGAGTCCATATCTTTGCGATGGACGGTCGGATGGATCTGAAATTTGGTGGGGCCGTTGATCTCAGTCGGCCACGCATGCCTGCAAATATTCAGCCTCAGATCTCGGATGTAAAGACGCTGGCGGCTCTATACAGTAGGCTTAGGATTCAAATTTAGGGTTAGGGTTAGATTTAGGTTGTAAGTTAGAGGGGAAGGTAGCCGCCGACTCCTCAGGTGTACGATCTGTTGCGGCTCGCACCCTAGCGGGTAGCGTAGTGTTAGTTAGGACCTTAGAGAGTATAAAGTAGTTCAAGGCGTTTTGCCCTGGGACTCTTCCAGTTTCGGAAGTGCAGATCAGGAACTCACTTTCTTGGCGTGTTTGTGCATTTTGGTCCTGGCACCACGTAGAGAAGCTGCAGCATAGCGAAGTTACCGTATGTTGTAGTTGAAGGCCTTCGGCCGAATGTTCAGAGCTAGTACCCGGTTAGAGACTTGAGTAGTGCGGATCTGCACCTGCGGGTGATTTCTGATGCTCAGAGCCGGCTACGAGTTAGATACTTGAACAGTTCCCCCTTACTCCTTCGAGTGACATATCCTGATTGTACTCCTACGGGAAGTTTCCCCTGAATGCCAATGTGAAGTTTTATTACTTCGTGTAAACCTTGGTTTGTAATTCAGGTTGTGTGTGTGTTACTGGATCGTGTCTCAGTTAAGTTCTCAGTCGGGTCTGCACTCCCTGCGTTTGGTGTGATAGTCGAGGGTGACGTCCACGGCGTATGAAGAGGCTTCGTTCCGAAGTGGGAAGTCCAGTCCGGGTACCCTCCGCTAGTTCCTGGCGGAAGGGCAGTAAAAGCCGGAGTGGGAGGCACTACCTGCAGAACCTCTGAGTGAACTTTTGAGACACTTTCCTCCTGAAATCCGAAGCGGAGGTCCTGACCGACCTCCGAGTTGTGCTTTTGCCAGTTTTCAGGTGTGTGTGTGTGTGTGTGTGTTGAGTGACCACGCTGTACCGTGCATCCTCCGAGCATCCTCCGAGTCGAGATCCTCCTCCGAGTCGAGCCTCCGAGTCGAGCACTGCAGTATTTCTGGGAGTGACAGTCGCCTAGAATTCAAACTCTACAAAAGTCTGTTAAAACGTGACATTTTTACTCTGTGTGTTGCCTCTGTCCCTGTGGGTTCGATCTTTTTACCACCATACTGCAGTTTTAGCCTTTGGTGGGTTATTACACAAACTGAAGTTTGCAACTTGATCAAAGTTTGAAAAATCTCATAGATTATGATTTTATAACTTCTTTTTAGAACTTACTTCTTTAAAATCTTATTTTAATCAATTTTTACTTAAGTTAAATTTTAAAACATGATATCATTGCTTATATGAAATTTTTTCACTTATTACAAGTAACACTTCTCACTGCTTGATAATTCAACGTCAAAGTAAATGTTGTATATGTCATTTCTCAAATTCAGAAATGATTAATGTTAATCAATATACCTTAATTTTCTATCTGGTGTGACATAAGTAATTTTTTAATTGCTGGGAAAAATTTAGAAGACTGTTATAATATTTTTTTTGAAAATTCAAAGCGTAGGTAAATGAAACTACTTATGGCCCCAGCAGTGACATCTGATTTATTGAATTTGCTTGAGAAAACTTTACCCTTATTGCAGCTCATATGAAAGAAAAGATAGCATTTACACGTAAAGTTTTCAGTCAACAATAAGAGCTAATGAGGAAGTGGGTTAAAAAATAATTCATGACTATTTTATGATTATAAAGCAACAAGAATTTCTTACAAATATTAAAATGCCAAATTTAAACAGAATTAAAGCGGATATTTAATCAACCACAAGAAGAAAAATCAAGTAAATCAAATTTGATTCACATTACATGAAGATAGATAAATAAAAATAAAAATTATGCTATGGGAATGTACATATTACCAACTTTTCTTGATCATCTTGTTGTTAGCACAGTGTCTAAGGATGTGAAAATTTTAGAATTCAAAGAAATATGTCAAAATATTGAAGATTGACTATGACAAAATAACATGAAATCTAATGAATTATTTTATATCATCATTGATCTAGATTATCGCAAGTAATCGGTTCACTTACAAATACATGTAATAACTTGTATGTATAAGTGAAATCATATCCATAATACATATTTTTTGAATGATAAATCTGTTTCTTAACCAAATTTTTGTAATAACCCACTAAAGGCTAAAACTGCAATATAGTGGTAGAAAGGTCGAACCCACAGGGACAGAGGAACACACAGGGTACAAAGTGTCACGTTTAATAGACTATTGAGGAGTTTGAATTCTCAGGCGACTGTCACTCCCAGAAATACTGCAAGTGTCCACTCGGAGCGCACTCGGAGGTCGCACAGTGCAGCGTAATACACACACACACACACACACCTGAAACTACAGAAACACAACCCAGAGATCCGTTAGGACCTCTACTCAAGATTTCAGGGGGAAAATCTCTCAAGAGTGCACTCAGCGAAGCTGCGGGTAGTGACTTCCAACTCCGGCTTTTACAACACTTCCACTAGCTTGCTGCTAGTGCAGGAAACCCGGTTTGGACTACCTACTTCGGATCGAAGTCACTCATACGCGGTGAACAACACTCTCAACTCACAAAACGCGCAGGGAACACAGGTCCGCACTGAAGGACTCACTGAGAAACATTCCAGTAACACAATAACAGTCTATTGAAGAGTTTGAATTCTCAGGCACTTGTCATTCCCAGAAATACTACAGGGGTTACCCTGAAGGCACCTGCTGCAGCGTAACCTGAATTTACAACCAAGGCTTACACGAAGTAACAAAACTTCACGTTGGCATTCAGGGGAAAAATCCCGAAGGAGTACAATCAGAAACAAACACTCGAAGGTGTAGGGGCGAAACTATTCAAGTATCTAACTAGTCACTGGCTCTGAGCATCGGCAGTCACCCGCAGGTGTAGCTCCGAACTACTCAAGTCTCTAACCAATGTACTAGCTCTGAATATTCGGCCGGAGGCCTCCAGCTACAAAATGCGGAACGCCAAGTTGTAGCTCCTCTTGCGTGGTGACAGAACTAAGGACACAAACACGTAGAGAAAATGAGTTCCTGATCTGCACTTCTGATGTTGGAAAAGATCCCAAGGCAAAACGCCTTGAACTACTTTATACCTTCTAAGTCCTAACTAACACTACACTGTACTACGCTACACGCCTGCACGGAACCACGCTACACTACACTCCGCGGAACCTGTGCTTCGTCTCCTGCGCGACGGACTGCCGCGCACTAACTCCCTACCCTGCCAGTCTTCTGCTCGACTGCGCAGTCCCAAGCGCTGCAACGCCGCGGACACCTCCACCTCGAGGGTGGACATGGTATCCCATGCCTTCGACAGAAAAGCGTCTAACTTCTTGGCCACCTTCCGCCGACTCCTGCTGTCACCTGCCAACAACCCTGCTGCGCGAAGCTCTAACTCACGCAGTGTGAGTTTCTCCTGCGCCGCCACTTCCCAGTGGGCGTAGCCCTTGAGACAGTGGGCGACACGCCTCGCCATCTCCTCCTTCGTGCGATCTGCCTCTCGCCTGCGATCATCTTCAATTACCACCAACTGCGATTCGGCTTCCGCACGCTGCGCTCTCAATTCCCCGCACTCCGACTGTAGCCTGCGGATTAAATCCTCATCCGCCTGTCGTGTGAGCTGACACTCCGCCAACAACCGCGTCTGTCGCACGAGCTCCTCTGACAGAATCTGATTCTGAGTTTTCTCAGAAATCAAATCTGTCATGGTCTTCACCACATCCCTGGTGAGCTCTTCTAGTCTCTCCTTCTTCATCCTATCGAGGGTGTGCGATTTCCTCACAAGGTTGTACTGACCCCACAAACAGGCATGCTTCTTCCTCAAGTCCTTAATCTCCTGGTCCGCCCTAGCTAGTAGCTTGCTAGTGTGGACTTTAGTGCGAGTCCGCCTGCGCACTAATTCGATGTAGCATCCCGGCTGGAGTGGATCGGCGTATTTATCAAATTTGGGATCCAAGTACTTCAGCAACGGTATCACTTGCTCAGAGAGCGCCGCCGCCGGCGCTCCAACAATTTCCTCTTCCTCCTCCTCGGTATCTCCTGCCCCCGACATTGCTTCTGTGGAGCCTCCGTCGTCATCATCCGAGTTAAGGATTTCAGTCGCCATTGATTGCGTTGACGACGGACCCGAGTGGGGCTGCACGTCGCCTACGGGTGCTGCCTCCGAAGGCACACCTGCAGCTTCGCTGCTCCTCGCTAAAATGTCCAAGGCGGTGGATGAATGTGGCCGTGCTACATCCCCATCGCCCGCTTGTCAATCCTCGACTGTATCCTCTTTGCCGCCAACGTCCGCCGCCGAAGGCGATCGAGCGGAGTGCGTCTGCGCGGGGTGTAATTGCGCATCGCGCACAGGAATTTCGTCCCGCGGACAGACAGTCCGCTCCTCCGTCAGGTCCTGCTCCCTCAATCGGTCTTGCGCGAAGGCTGTGTCTGGCCTGTGCGCAGGCGTGTAATAACCCACCAAAGGCTAAAACTGCAGTATGGTGGTAAAAAGATCGAACCCACAGGGACAGAGGCAACACACAGAGTAAAAAGTGTCACGTTTAACAGACTTTTGTAGAGTTTGAATTCTCAGGCGACTGTCACTCCCAGAAATACTGCAGTGCTCGACTCGGAGGCTCGACTCGGAGGAGGATGCTCGACTCGGAGGATGCTCGGTGGATGCACAGTACAGCGTAGTCACTCAACACACACACACCTGAAACTGGCAAAAGCACAACTCGGAGGTAGGTCAGGACCTCCACTTCGGATTTCAGGGGGAAAGTGTCTCAAAAGTTCACTCAGAGGTTCTGCAGGTAGTGACTCCCACTCCGGCTTTTACTGCCCTTCCGCCAAGAACTAGCGTAGGGAACCCGGACTGGACTTCCCACTTCGGAACGAAGCCCCTTCATACGCCGTGGACGTCACCCTCGACTCACACCAAACGCAGGGGGTACAGGCCCGACTGAGAACTTAACTGAGACACAATCCAGTAACACACACACACAACCTGAATTGCAAACCAAGGCTTACACGAAGTAATAAAACTTCACTTTGGCATTCAGGGGAAACTTCCCGTAGGAGTACAATCAGGATATGTCACTCGAAGGAGTAAGGGGGAACTGTTCAAGTCTCTAACTCGCAGCCGGCTCTGAGCATCAGAAATCACCCGCAGGTGCAGATCCGCACTACTCAAGTCTCTAACCGGGTGCTAGCTCTGAACATTCAGCCGAAGGCCTTCAACTACAACATACGGTAACTTCGCTATGCTGCAGCTTCTCTACGTGGTGCCAGGACCAAAATGCACAAACACGCCAAGAAAGTGAGTTCCTGATCTGCACTTCCGAAACTGGAAGAGTCCCAAGGCAAAACGCCTTGATCTACTTTATACCCTCAAAAGGTCCTAACTAACACTACGCTATCCTATCTACTACTCGCAACACTTGCACGAAACCAAACTACGCTACTGCACTCTGCAGATCCGGTGCTGCGCCTCCTGCGCGCCGGACTGCCTCGCCTATTGCTGACGGCGCATATCCCGCCGGCGCAATTCATGCCAGCGCAAATCATGTCAGCGCATCCGCCTATCAGCGCCACGCCGGGGGCGTACATCCGGCCGGCGCTTTTCTTCCGTTTCGCAGCCGCCAAAGGCGCTTCCGACTCTGAGTTGATTTCCTCCCATGAGCGCGTGATTCCGCCGAAGGCGCATCGCCGAAGGCGTACGGGAGTCCTTTCCGACTGTGAACCCTAGCGCGAACGGCGCATGTCCGGCAACGAGTTTTCCGATGCTCATAACTTCTTCGTCCCTAATCCATCTCCGACGCTCTTGGGCTCGTTAGGACGAGCGTCTCGAGCTCTTTCCAATGCAACTTCAACCAATTGGAACTACCGTGTATTCCGATCGTTAGGAAGGTTTCCCTTTCCGCGCTAGCGACGCATCGCCAAAGGCGCACTCATGGTCGGAAGCCTTCAGAGGTCCGTGCCATTTGTGAGCCTAAACTCCCCACCCTTCAGCGTTTGTAGTCCAGGTGGGGGTTCGAGCTCCCATAATCTAACTTCTCTGATCTCAACCATGTGGTCAAAGTGTATTCAAGACAATGAGATCATAACACTTGCTCTTTCACAGACAAATTATCCAGAACTGAAAATAATAACTTGCTGTCTGCTATCTCCACAAGAACAGCAGACAAGCTCTTTGTTACATAAAGATCTAACCCAACTCTGGGTAACTTTCTCAATACCACAGCCGCTGTGGTCTATCCTAGCTTTGAGTTCCACTCCCAATTCCTACTCAGATTCCACTCTCCCTTTTCAGTTTCAAATTCAGATCCCGACTGTCAGATTTCACTTCACTCTCAGCTCCTACTCACAGATCTTCCACTCGGATTTCAGCTCCCACTCACAGATTTTCGCACCTCAATCTCAGATCCCACTCACAGATCTTCCACTCGGATTTCAGCTCCCACTCACAGATTACACTTCAATCTCGGATCCCACTCACAGATTACACTTCAATCTCGGATCCCACTCTAATTTCACACTCAGATACAACTCTCTACCCACGAGAGTTTGCTTCCTCTTCCTTCGAACTCTCCACACTCTATCCTCCTACCGATCCCACCCGCGTCTCCGCACAATGGCACACCACGCGATCCAGCTCGCGCACACTGGTACACTGGTACACTCCAGCTCTCCGCCCCAAGGCCGAACTCTCCACCAGGTCTCAGCTTCCAGGCCGAACACACCACAGCCCGCCTGAATGCCCCACCCGCAATGATGGGTCACACCTACTTCCCATGCGCGACTTTATGCCCCGCCGTCTCTGCCACACCAACTTGACTTCACGCCGCCGCCACTGCCACACCTGAACATTCTACATTCATGACCACCCGATCCTCGCCGGAGGAAATCTCCTTCCGCGCACCGCCGAATGCGTCCAACCGCCAAAGACGCACTTCCATCCCTTGCCTATCTATAACAGTCACCCCGACGCCCATAACTCACGGATCCCTGCTTCGTTTGCAACGTTCTTGGGCTCGTTCGAACGAGCGTGTTGTGCTCTTTCCAACGAGCCCCTAACCAAGTCAAACGGATAAAAATTGAGAAAGTTATCACTGTTTTACTCTTCCGCCGAAGGCCTGCAACCGTCGAAGGCGTCCGTCCGCGCATCGGACAAAAGTTGATCTCCCTACCTCCGAAGGCGGAATTCCCGGAAGCGTAACCCCGAAGAAAAACATCTAAGGCCGAAGGCGGATTTTCCAATAGTCATAACTCCCTAAATTCTCATCCGTTCCAGGCGTTCTTGGGCTCGTTAGAACGAGCGTCGCGAGCTCTTTCCAACGAAACCCTAACCAACGCAAATCGTTAAGAATTGAAAACGCTATCACGGTTTACCTTTCCGCCGAAGGCCTGCAACCGCCGAAGGCGTCCGTCCGCGCATCGGACAAAAGTTGAACTCCCTACCTCCGAAGGCGGAATTCCCGGAAGCGTAACCCCAAAGGCGAACATCTAGGGCCGAAGGCGGATTTTCCAATAGTCATAACTCCCTAAATTCTCATCCGTTCCAAGCGTTCTTGGGCTCGTTGGAACGAGCGTTGCGAGTTCTTTCCAACGAGACCCCAACCAACGCAAACCGTTAAGAATTGAAAACGTTATGTCGATTTTACCCTTCCGCCGAAGGCCTGCCTATGCATAGGCCGCCTGTGCACAGGCCGCCTACTTGCAACCCGCCTGTGCACAGGCGTCCGCGTCCGTCCGCGTCCACGTCGTAAGCCGCCTACTCGCAACCCGCCTGTGCACAGGCGTCCGCGTCCGTGCGCAGGTGTCCGTCCGTCGAGGCTCGCCCGTCCGTCGAGGCTCGTCCGCCTCTTCCGCCCAAGGCCTGCCTGTGCACAGGCCGCCTACTTGCAACCCGCCTGTGCACAGGCGTCCGCGTCGTCAGCCGTCCGCGTCGTCAGCCGCCCCTCTAACTGTTAACGCTGAAGGCCCCTCTAAATGTTAGCGCCGAAGGCCCTCCATATCAGAAACTTCCGCCGCTCCTAACTCGGTGATGCCTCATCCGTTTCAAGAGATCTTGGTCTCGTTGGAACCAGCTCGTCGAGTTCTTTCCAACGAGACCCGAATCAAGTCAAACCGCTAAGAATTGAGAAAGTTATGAGCGTCCGCGTCCGTGCGCAGGTGTCCGTCCGACGAGGCTCGCCCGTGCACAGGCCGAAGGCCCCTCTATATCAGAAACTTCCGCCACTCATAACTCAGTGACCTCTCATCCGTTTCACAAGTTCTTGGGCTCGTTGGAATGAGCGTCGCGAGCTCTTTCCAACGAGACCCTAACTGAGTCAAGGCGTCACACATTGAAAACGTTATGAGAGTTTCACTCCTTCGCCGAAGGCCTTTCCCCGAAGGGATTTCACCGAAGGCACTTCGCCGAAGACCTTGCCCCGAAGGCCTCCTTCCGCACCTCTTGCCCCGTAACCATCACACCAACTCCTAATCTTGCAGAAACTTTCAGAAAACCCCAAGCATAATGTTGCAAGAGCTTAAATCCAAACTTTTAACTCTCATAAGGGTAAAAAGACATGTGAGCACAGTTTTTGTGCTCACACCATTCTTCTGACGTTTTTAGCAAAATCTCCTCCGGAGGTGTCTGCGCCGGAAGCGTAGCTTCCTTAAACGCTGGAAGCGCGTGAGTAGAGACACCTCAGAAAATGAGCTTTTGCCGAAGGCGCCGAAGACATTTGGCGCTGGTACATCCGACTTCGCGATTCTTCGTGACCTCGTGACGATCTCCTCAATCCACTCTATTTAACGTACCCTTTTCTAACTACAAACACTACTTCGGTACTTGTTTTCTAAAATTGTTTAAATTCTGCAAAAAAAACAAAAAGTGTGTTACCACAAGGCGCAAATGCCGGCGCCTTGTCCGCCGCAGGCGCAGCGCCGAAGGCGTCCATCGCCGAAGGCGACATAGCCGGAGGCCGCTCGCCCGATGTCCCTTGGCCCGAAGGCCCTACCGCCGAAGGCGCATCTACCGGCGGATTACCCGCCGAAGGTGCGGCCTCCGCACGCTCCTTGCCCGCATCTCGTTGACCCAAAGGCCCTGGCGCCGAAGGTGCAAATCGCGGCGCGTTGTACGCCGGAGGGTCTAGTCCCGAAGGCCCTTGACCCGTAGGCGGATCTTCCGCCGGCTCCTTCCCCTTCCTACGTTGGAACGGGGGTGAATCCTGCCTGTGCGCAGGCGGCATGTGCACAGGCGAACGCCTGTGTGCAGGCGGACTTCCTCTGCCTACGCGTAGGCGTAGGTCCACGTCCGCTTGGGGCCGCCTTTCCGTCGAGGCTCGCCTGTGCGCAGGCGGAACACCCGTCCGCATCGCACGTGGTAACTCCGGAGGCCCTTGGCCCGTAGGTTGCCTCTCGTCCGTCGAAGGTGCAGCGTGGTCCGTCGCTCCTGCAGACGTCCGCGCTCCCTCGTTCTTCTCCGGCGACGCACTTCCTTTCTCCGTGGCAATCGTCGCCGTGTCCGCGCTGCTGGCTGGTAACACAAGCCTGCGCGCCTTCTGCTTCGGCCGGCTGCACACTTCGTGCAATGGCCGCTGTCGAATGGGAGTAGTGGGTTCTCGATGCTGCTCCTCTTCAGACTCCTCTCTCCATCGCCGCTTCCGCGGCACTCTTGCTGCGGGAGTGTTTCTTCCCTCGTACCTCCGCCTTGGCGAAGTAGAAGTTGGGGACTCCTCTGCGTCGGTGTCGACCTCGTTATCCCGCACATACTTTCCGGGATGGTCGACGGACAATGGCGGAAAGCGAGCAAGCTCCGCCGCGGTCAAACAATTCCGCTGTCGATAAAAATTGATCAGGAAAGGGGAGAGGTGATTGAGAGTTCCCCACTTCTCCTCAAACGCGTGCTGCCGCATCACTCTGTGCAGGATGCTTGCCCAGTGATTTGGAGCGCCCTCGATGATGCACTCCACAAAAGAAACCTGCCACAATGTGATGTAGCAGGCGCGGTGTGGCTGCAGTAATTGCAGCAGCGCCGTAGCTATAGTCCGGCAGAAACGATCTTTGTAATCGCGGGTCTTGTACCCATTCTTGGTAGACCTCTCCCGCTTGAACAACTCCACAAATTGCGCCTCGTCCTGCTTAGACACCTTGACGCTCTCACTATCAAAGAGGAGGTGCCCTCGGATGCCGGGACACCTTCCCAATGCCTGCGCCCAGTCTTGGACGGTCCACCGATCAACATGCGGACGCAGTCCGCGCGAAGGTGGTCCCTGTGGCTCCAGCCACTCGCGCACCATATCCACACAAATGTAGTTCCATCCCCACAGCAAGAAATCGAGCTTTCTTGCAATGAGCCGTTCCTCGTAGGCGCGCAACCCGTTCTGTGGGAGCCGGAGCGGCAGCATCCGCAATCGGTTCAGCCTCGACATTGCGTTCTTGGAATTCGCCTTCTCGCTAATTCTTTCTCTGCTCCGCTCGAGCTCCTTGGTCCCTCGGCAAACTCTAATCTCACTCAATTCTAAATCACGC
Source organism: Marchantia polymorpha subsp. ruderalis (assembly GCA_037833965.1). Lineage (NCBI taxonomy): Eukaryota > Viridiplantae > Streptophyta > Marchantiopsida > Marchantiales > Marchantiaceae > Marchantia > Marchantia polymorpha. The sequence goes on from AP031357.1 coordinate 7,407,298, forward strand.
GCACTCAATTCTCTCTCAATCAACAAATAATCTTCTGCGCGGCGATGTCTGGAATGCTTAGCAGCTAGCAGATGGACGCGCGCAGCTCGCACTAGAAAATGGAATCGCGAATTCAAGAATGGGGCGTTCTCCGTCTCACGGTCGAAGGTCATGGTCGACTCTTGATCGTGAGGGTCGAATCAATTGATGGCCGCGCCGGCTCTACGCCAAAACGGTCTCCGCTCTCACGCGCGGCTTCACGCTCCGCCGACGCTGATTTAACTCACACGCTCGAATTGGCGAATTTGAACTCCGCGAGCGTACTACGCCGCGGACATGGGTGTGCAGCGCCGAAGGCGTCTTTTCTGCCTTGCGCGGTACACTCATTCGTACCGCTCCTCGGCCCATCCTCCTCTGTCTCGGCGCCCGTCCGCGCATCAGGCAAAAGTTAAACTCCCGCCTGTGCGCAGGCGGAATCCCCGGCGGATTCTCCGCCGGCGCGGAACTTCACCCGCCTGTGCGCAGGCGCTCGCCTGCGCATAGGCGAATTCCGTCCGCGCTGCTGCGCTGGCACGGAAGGCGTTGACCGCAGTCCACTGACTCCGTCCAGACTGTCTGTTCCTTGTCTCTCCGTTGGCGCTCTCGTCGCCGCAACTCCGTCCGACCAAGAGCGCATCCATCCGTTCCGTCCGTACAGTCCGTACGGTCCGTACGGATTTTACTACTCCGGCGGCTCCTCGCTCGTCCGCGCTGTTGCGCTGGCGCGGAAGGCGCCGTACAATGTCTACCTCCGAAGGCGCATTTCTAGGGCCGAAGGCGGATTTCCCGCCGACGCCTTAGCGCATGTGCGCAGGCGACCGCCTCTGCGTAGGCGAACTTCGCTCGTGCGCCTGTGCAGAGGTTCCCTCGCCTGTGCGTAGGCGACATTCGCGCCTACGTCAAAACCCTATTTCGCCTGTGCGCAGGCGACATTCCTTCGTCCGCGCATAGGACAAAACTTTCTTCGCTTGTGCGCAGGCGGAAAGCTGAGTATCTTGCGACCTTCATAACTCCCGGAGTCCTCATCCGTTTGTGACGTTCTTGGGCTCGTTGAAATCAAGGCGTCGAGCTCTTTCCAACAAGACTCTAACCAAGTCGAGGCGTTTGGGGATTGACCCAATTCTGAAGGATTCCTCTAGCGCCGAAGGCGGATTTCGCGCCTTGCGCCGAAGGGATCATTGTGGTAACCCACTTTTTGTTTTTTTGTCGGAACTAAAACATTTTTGAATAATAAGTACCGCGGTAGCAGCTGTAAATAGTAATCGGTACGCGAAACCAGAGTAAAAAGAGGATCGAGGACAGTCAAGGGGTTTTGGGCTTAGGCCACAGTGGGACGCTCAGGACGGAACGGGCGGTTCATGCTGCAGGATCCGCTTCGAGCACCTTCGGCGGTAGATCACTCATAACTTTCTCAATTCGTAACGTCTTGAGTTGCTTGGGGTCTTGTTGGAAAGAGCTCGCGACGCTCGTTCTATCGAGCCCAAGAACTTGTGAAACGGATGAGAGTTCACTGAGTTATGAGTGTCGAAAGTTATTGATGGGGGGGCTTTCGGCGGTAGAGCGACTTTGGCGGTACTCCTGCGGCGGAAGAACCGCAGGAAGATGCGCCTTGGGCGGTAGACGCCTTCGGTCAACGCCTTTGGCGATGCGGGAGAGTGAATTGGCGGAAGAGTGAATCCCTCATAACTTTCTCAATTCGCAACGCCTTGACTTGGTTAGGGTCTCGTTGGAAAGAGCTCGACGCGCTGATTCTAACGAGCCCAAGAACGCCACGAACGGAGGAGAATTCCGGGAGTTATGAAGGTCGCAAGATACTCAGCTTTCCGCCTACGCACAGGCGAAGGAAGTTTTGTCCTATGCGCGGACGAAGTAAGTTCGCCTGCGCACAGGCGTTCGCCTGTGCACAGGCGCTTCGGCGTCGGCGGGAAATCCGCCTTGGGCCCTAGAAATGCGCCTTGTGAGGTAGAAATTGTACGGCGCCTTCTGCGCCAGCGCAACGCCGCGGACGGACAGCTCAGCGCCGCGGACGGACTGTGGATAGACGAACGCCTTCGGCGGAAGAGTAAAACCAACATAACTTTCTCAATTCTTAGCGGTTTGACTTGATTCGGGTCTCGTTGGAAAGAACTCGACGAGCTGGTTTTAACGAGACCAAGATCTTTTGAAACGGATAAGGCGTCAATGAGTTATGAGCGTCGAAAGCGGCTGTCATGGTTAGGCGTGAGGCCTTCGGCGTTAACAGTTAGAGGGGCCTTCGGCCCAAGGCGGCCTGCGAGTAGGCGGCTTGCGTGTAGGACGCGTGGGACCCACAGTCCTCGGATTTTGGAGAAGGAATTTTAGCCTAGGTTCCGAGATCTTGCGGGGCCCATATCTTTGCGATGGACGGTTGGATGGATCTGAAATTTTGTGGGGTCGTTGATCTCGGCCGGCCACGCCTGCCTGCAAATTTTCAGCCTCAGATCTTGGGTGGGAAGGCGCTGGAGGCTCTGTACAGTAGGCTTAGGATTCAGATTTAGGGTTAGGGTTAGATTTAGGTTGTAAGTTAGAGGGGAAGGCAGCCGCCGACTCCTCAGGTGTAGGATCTGTTGCGGCTCGCACCATGGCAGTGCAGTGTAGTGTTAGTTAGGATTTAGAAGGTATAAAATAGTTCCAGGCGTTTTGCCTGGAGTTCTTTCCCATCAGAAGTGCAGATCAGGAACCCATTTCCTTTGCGTGTTTGTGTCCTTGAGTTCTGTCACCACGCACGAGGAGTTACAACTTAGCGTTCCGCATTTTGTAACTTAAGGCCTTCGGCCGAATGTTCAGAGCTAGTACATTGGTTAGAGACTTGAGTAGTTCGGAACTGCACCTGCGGGTGACTGCCGATGCTAAGAGCCAGTGACTAGTTAGATACTTGAACAGTTTCGCCTCTACACCTTCGAGTGTTCCTTTCTGATTGTACTCCCTTGGGATTTTTCCCCTGAATGCCAAAGTGAAGTTTTGCTACTTCGTGTAAGCCTTGGTTGTAAATTCAGGTTACGCTGCAACAGGTGCTTTGAGGGTAACCCCTGTAGTATTTTTGGGAATGACAAGTGCCTGAGAATTCAAACTCTTCAATAGACTGTTGTTGTGTTACTGGAATGTTTCACAGTGAGTCCTTCAGTGCGGACCTGTGTTCTCTGCGCGTTTTGTGAGTTGAGAGTGTTGTTCACCGCGTATGAGTGACTTCGATCCGAAGTAGGCAGTCCAAACCGGGTTTCCTACGCTAGCAGCAAGCTAGTGGAAGCGTTGTAAAAGCCGGAGTTGGAAGTCACTACCCGCAGCTTCGCTGAGTGTACTCTTGAGAGACTTCCCCCCTGAAATCTTGAGTAGAGGTCCTAACGGATCTCTGGGTTGTGTTTCTGTAGTTTCAGGTGTGTGTGTGTGTGTGTGTACGCTGCACTGTGCGACCTCCGAGTGCGCTCCGAGTGGACACTTGCAGTATTTCTGGGAGTGACAGTCGCCTGAGAATTCAAACTCATCAATAGTCTGTTAAACGTGACACTTTGTACCCTGTGTGTTCCCCTGTCCCTGTGGGTTCGACCTTTCTACCACTATATTGCAGTTTTAGCCTTTAGTGGGTTATTACAATCATACCTTCAGAGCTCGCAGGGAGGGTGGTGCCCGTCCCGTACGTTGCACCCTACTCCTAGATTCTACGAGTTCCCTCAAGAATCTCTGCGATCTTCCGAGTTCACTCTATTTTGATGCACCGAAAGCTATTTACACTGCTGCCGTGGTACAGTTTTCCAAAAAGGTTTTAATTTCCTCAAAATTACCAAAAGTGGGGTGCCACAATTTTACATTAAAACATACCATTCTCACCATACGTATTAATTTAATAAATCACGATTTACAATGTGGAACTCGTATCAGATAAAAAATTATGTCATTAATCCATAACAATTATTAGATTAGAATAGAATAATGCAGCTTATTGAATTGAAAAGATCTTGAAAGATTTTGACAAACAAGATTTTCTACAATGTCTTTGTTTAACTTCTGCAAAAATTATCAACAAAAAACTCTATAGAGCACAATCTCAACCAAGAAATTAAATTCTTGTATGCTATTTCGCACTCAATTTCCTAACTGATAGTTTCCATAATGCGCTTTGAAAAACTCTCCCTCAGTGGTTCCTGCATGTTTTGTTTCCATGGATTTTTAAACTTCAATAAAGCATCAGTGCTCAGTGCATGTATGGTTGTTAAACTTTATGATCAACTAAAGCTTCTTGGTTAAATAATACAGAAAAAGGGTTCGTGAAAACCACATCAAGTCTTGCAGGATGAAAGGGAACGAGTTTTAAAGATCTACACGCTGCTTTGTTTTTGAACTGCTATTATTATGCCAAAACCATATTATGGACGTTGTGATTAAAGGATGCAAAATACTGCAAATAAACTAGATGAGATTTGAGGCAGCTGTTACTAGTTATTAAAATTCGATGCATGATCAGATAAATAGAGATGCATCTTAGAAGGTACTGTAGTTCTTTTCATAGAACTACAAGCAGTTATAAAGAAGAAATGCTGAAACGAATAGTTGTGTGAAGATGGCCACGCAACTCCACCCCGAAAACTTGATTAGACAAATACATACTCTATGGACCAATATATGTACAAATTGCCCACCACACTACCACTAGCAATGGAAATTATGATTACTGGAGGGCAGATATACTAAAACAAACTTACAACTAGGCACAGGAAATTAGAAGTTAGTCACTAACTTCTAACTTCACACTAACTGTTAGTGTGACTGGATGGTTATCTACTCTTGCATCACATCTGTCACAGTTACTTTCCGCTTCTCCTTATTGCTCGATGACAGTGGATTGTTGTGCCAATTTCTTTTCCTTTGATTTATGAACCAGTTGTTGATTTGTTTCAGTTCCAATCCCGTCGTTTTGAGAAGAACTTCTTTCTCATCTTCCTGTAGGCATGAACATGGGAAATCATATGAATACTTTCCACAAGCTTCTCCAATTGAATTTGTAGAAGTTAAGCTGAAAAAAAGAACACAGCGAGCATACCGTTGGATAAGGCCACTTTGAATGAGCATCCCACCACGCCTTGAGTATTTGTGTGGTTCCGTCTGGCAATTTGCCCGCTCTTCGTTTTCTCAAAATCTCATCTCTCACTTCTTTGATCTTCTTCTTGTACTTTTCCTTTATTCGATCACAATCCACCAAGAGAATGTCAACATAGACCACAGATGTTCAGATCCCTACATCTGCTTCTGACCTATGTAGTTTGCCATCTATACACTTCTCATCATGAAAATCGAAAAATGAACACGTCAAATCTTGCAATGAATCGATGATCACTTACAAAACCAAGTGATGCAATCAACTCTCGCCTGATGCTCTCCATGACAGCACGATCTGGAACAGTAGTTCCAAAATAGTCCGAGTCCATTGCGCTCTGGACATCCGGATCACCAGCATGCTCAACATCATCAGCATCATCAGCACACTGAGAATTTGGGTCATCAGCAGACTGGACATCAGGATCATCGACATACTGGACATTAGGATCATCCCCATACTGTTCGTTCGGGTCATCAGCAAACGGTAGATTCGGATCACCTGTATACTGGAGATTCTGATCATCAGCGAACTGGAGATTAAAATCACCTCCAAACTGGAAAGTATGATCGTCTACAAACTGTACATTCGGATCACCGGTATACTGGAAATTCGGATTTCCAGTGTACTGGACGCTAGAATCACCGCCATATTGGAGATTCGCATCATCAACAAACTGCACATTCGGATCACCGGTATACTGGATATTCGGATTATCAGTATACTGGACGTTAGCACCACCAGCATACTGGAGACTAGGATCATCCACGCATTGAAAATTAGCACCACCGGCATTCTGGAGACTAGGATAATCCCCATACTGGAAACTGGCACCAGCAGCACACTGGAGACTGGAAAAATCCACATATTGGACATTAGCACCACCAGTATTCTCGAGACTAGTACGATCCCCATACTGGATAATAGCACCACCGGAATTCTGGAGACTAGGATCATGCTCATACTGGACATCAGGACCACCAGCATTCTGGAGACTAGGATCACCCCCATACTGGACAATAGCACCACTGGCATTTTGTAGACTATGATCATGGTCATACTGGACATCAGCACCACCGGCATTCTGGAGACTAGGATCACCCCCGTACTGGATAATACCACCACCGGCATTCTGGAGACTAGGATCATGGTCATACTGGACATCAGAACCACCGGCATTCTGGAGACTAGGATCATCCCCATGCTGGACATCAGGACCACCTGCATTCTGGAGACTAGGATCATGCTCATACTGGCCATCAGGAACACCGGCACTTTGGAAACTAGGATCATTCCCATACTGGAAAATAGCACCACCGGCGTTTTGGAGGCGAGGATCATCCTCATACTGGACATTAGCACCACCGGCATTCTGGAGACTAGGATCATCCATAAACTCGACATTAGCATCATCGCTATACTGTTCACTTGGATTGTCTGCACATGGGAGATCAGGGTCATCGGCGTTCTGGATATCAGTATCGAGGTCTGAGTCACTGAGATCGTCATCGTCAGTGCTAGAACTGCCATTATCCTCGCGCAAGCGTTCTTCTACAGCACTTGCAACATCTCTTTCAACAGCCTTCCGAAGTCCAATTTTATTGTCTGGGTTGTCAGACATAAGAGGCCCATCATCCAACCGACTGGGAATGCGCTGACCTGTTTGGAAAGATGAATGTAGGTGCATATGTTAGAACATATTGACTTCCAATCATGCTCAGAAGAAAAAAACTGGAGAGGAATTATTTTCTTAAATAAAAATACCCGAAAAGTGTAAGCTCAGAGGACCATGTTTGATATAAAATGAGATCTGGCATATATTTCACAAAATTTATTTTTTTCCTGATTTACATTAATAGGAGTTGAAGAGGTGAATCTGTCTATGATATAAGAGATCACCTGTCATGTCGACGAGTACCCGCTCGATGCGCCATAATTTGCTGTAAGCCAAAGTGGTGTGAACCTTGAGCTGCATCTCCAATTTCGATTGGAAATGTTTCATCCGAACCAGGAAATTTTCCTGCGACAAATATAAAATTAAGAACTGAAGTTTTGATGAATATCATTTTCATGACAAATCAATGTCTGAGAGTAGAGTCTCGTGGTTACCAGGAAGTAGTCGAATTCAAAATCATCAGGCTGGGGGCATTTGGGCGCAAACGGGAGGAAAAATTCGAAAAACTTTTGAGCCTGAACCAGCTGCAGATTGATGTCACGTATCTTGGATGCTGGAGTCATCACACGGATGCAGTCTACATGTGCCTTGAGGAGTTGAGGAAATAATGGATGGGTAATGAGTCTAGCCCTGAATCTGGCCCTCTTCCAGAAAAGGAGCTTCGTTGACAATCGATCTCTGTCAGATAACAACCTTTCCATCTCCTGAGATAAGACCTGAGGCTCTGGAGCCCCTTTTCCTGGCTGTCCTTCCCCGGATTGTGATAATTCAGGCTGCTTTCCATCCACCGGATTAGTCATGAGCATGTCTCCTGCCTGGTTTCTTACGCTCTCAATCTGACTCTCACAGTACCCCAGATAATTCATTTCATCTGCTGACAGGCCAGTCAATTCCTGTATCTGCAAATCCCCACAATGGTTTTGGTATCCATCCAAACACATTTCCTCTTGGTTAACATATACACCGCTGCCAAGCTGATTGACCTCCTCACTTCTGACCACACCATCATTCTCACTGGGCATGATTCCCCATGCTCCTGCCTCCACTTGCTGCACATGGTCTCCCTGCACCATATGGCTGTCGTTGGCGGATACACTCCCCATTCCAGTGTGTTGGAATGACTCTTGCTCTCCAAGCTGTTCCGCAACGCTTTGAATATTTCCAGTCGCTGCTCTTGGTAGCTCTTTGTTTGTGCTTTTATGATCATGGCTACCTAGATCCCTAATTCCGATTGCTTCTTGACCATAAGCAAGAGCAGATCTAGCATAACTTTCTGCCTGATCCACTGACAAAGTTTGCGGAAACTGCACCTGATCCTGATTCACATGAGCTCCATGGGGATATGTCGCGTTCCAAGTTGGTTCAGCTGGAGAAACCGTGGAATTATCTATTGACATCACTGGTAAAGAATTCCAAACAGGTCCAACAGTTTCGGAGCCTTGAAGCAGGGAATAAGAGTTGAATTGATCGCTTGCATTCTGAATCACTGGAGACCCTCTAGGCCAATTTAAGCCCAAGGCTGCTGCTTGAATTGTTTCTGCACTGATATTTTGCAATAAGGTTGGAACAGAATTCGAATCCTGCAAGGAATGGTTATCTGCAAGCTGACCTATGTCCTGGAATTGGTTTGGATGTTCTAAGTTGGAATACCGAGGCACATCATTCATGGGTGCAGAAGATAGTAAGTGAGCATGGGTAAAAGGTACTGGAGCTAACTCTGCAATTGACGGTGACTGGACATTCAGATGAGGAACTATGGCTGGTGAATGAAATGATGGTAGATACATATTACCCACCTTCGCACCTTCCTGTATGGGTACAAAATCTTCGAATCTGTTGCCTGCGCAAAATGTTTGCATTGCTTTCAAGTCAATTGGCATCTGGGTACTTTGAGATTGGTTGCTGAAATCTACAGCTGAATTTACACTGACTGGAAGTTCTGAAGGGCTCCTTAGAGTACTCATTCCACATTCCGCATGTTCGATTGAAGACTGGGTAAGCTTCATCTGAGACACCCCATAGTCAAAGTCGTTAGGAGTATAAGAAGAAACACCCATCCATTGAGACGCCATTGTAGATCCCATTATCAGTTGTGAGGAAGCTTGATTGACGTCCATTTGCGGAATCCTTGTGGGACTTGCAATTGATCTTGGTGTCACAAGCCCTGTTACTGGAGACGATCCACCAGTGTAGGATGAGGCATTTGACTGTGGTGCTGTAGTAAATTGTCTGGAGATTCCCCTCTCTGGCATCCAAGAACCGAATTGATTAAATCTGGGAGGAAGAGACTTCCAAACTCCTTGATGTGCCTGTGCCTCTTCTGAGCTCATGACAACATCTTCCGCCAATTGTGCAGAAAAAGAAACCTCTCGTTCGATCGCTGAAAGAGAGCTAGTCTCAGCCTGGCCATGCACATCTCCCACGAAACCTGTTCCTATGCTTACATGGTACTGCTCATCACAGGGATAGGCCTTCGTATCCATCCATCCTCCCATATCCTGCAGGCCTTGGGTATCCCCGCCAGTGAGATCTGATTCCCTTTGATCATCAATTTGCATCACCTGAGTGGAAAGTCCCTGACGCTCACTGAAATTTCCTTTCCTCTCCGCCGGCACATTGAATTCTGAATGCATTCTCGATCCAGTAAAGTGTTCGCGGATACTTCCATGTAATCTGTGACCTTCATTCTCATCCTCACGAGTCTGAAGAATCACATCGTTTGGATTCTGGATGGCATATTGCTGCAGTGCCATCTGTTGATCATGCAGGTGATTAAACAACATCCCATTTTCAGAACCGTACTCTGCTCCCTTCGTCTCAGCCACAGTCGAGTGCAAACTAGATCCAGTCCAGTGTTCTGGAAGATGTTCATGTAGTGTGTCATCTTCATTCTCAATCTCGCACGTAGAATGATTAGCTCGACCTTGGTTCGCGATGGCATATTGGTGCAATGCCAATTCTTGCTCCTGCAGGTGAGCATATTCCATGACACTCTGAGACTCGTGTCCATTCTCATAATACACAAGCTGAAGGGCCTCCTCTCCGTGGGATCCATCCCCACTACCATAGGAAGGCTGGTGGAAGGTCTCCAGCTGCATCCGGCTCGCCGTCCCCTCGAAATCATGCGGAGCTGACAGTTCTCTCAGATCACCATCTCCATCGAGCTGCGTATGCTGTAACCTAGTCTGCTCCCGCTCCTCTTCCTTGTCGTCGATTTGCATTTCTTCAAATCCCTGAGGAAATGGTTGGACCTCACTCCCCTCCGCACAGAGCAGCATCGGACTCCCATGCTCCTCGGTCTGTTGCTCTCTGCACTCATGGAGCAGGAGACTCCCAATCTCGTGGTTCCGCTGATGAAAATCCAGCAGCGGATTGTGATCTTCCTCGCCCGAATACCGTTCTACCTCGACTTCATTGCGCGGCTGAGATTCCAGCAGCGGATCGTGATCTCCCTCGATATGGTACGGCTTGGCGTCTGCGTTACTGTCGAAACATGGGCGCAGAGACGACACGACCTCGATGTCTCGATCACAACCTTCTGACAGTGAGGGTGGCAACAGATTCAGCGATTGAGATCCGCTACTTCTCCTCATTTCGCTGTGCACAGACACATCCATCTCCCACAGTAAGCAAAGGAGCATCAGCTCGAATGTGTCTGGGCACACGGGCTAGTCTCGACTGTGCGACAGCGACAGCGACCGCTTCGATTTCTCAACCGAGCTTAACATTCGCATCAATGTAAAGACCGGCACGATACGAAAGTACAGAGATATAATGGAACTCAATCTGCCAGCTCAGCGCATACTAAACCTCAAAAGTGCACAATTAGCGAAACAGAGCCCTAAAGCCGAGGAACGTGGGCGCCACATGGGACAGGGGCGGGGATTGGGGACCATTGAGGACACTTGAAGTCCCTCGAAGAGTGCCCGACACAAGTACAAGACGAGATAGCGAGCTGCGTTTGTTCGCACGCCGATGGGCGTAGAACGTATTGCGATACGCGTATTCGGAGTCTAGTACGCTACGGGGTTGAATTATCTCACTGAGTCGCAATAGTACGGTTGTAGGATTCTGACACTGAGCTATGAAGCAAACAGCAGCGACCCCATCTCTCTCTTTCTCTCTCTCTGACTCTGAGTCTCAGTACGAAGAGTACTTGGACCGAACCCGTGGCGAGACGACGATGAGACATAGACATGCCCTAGGACAATCAACTCAGTCTACGAGAATCACAGATGCAAGGGGTCCAGAGTTCATATTCTTCTAGTTCAGCTGAAATCAGAAATCGCGAAAGGTGCTGGGATTAGCACATACAGGCGCCATCTGTGTGTGATGTGAAAGCACGAGACATCCAACTTCGTGACAGGAGTTTCATACCTCAATATGTGTCTATCCCTGGGCCCTCCTCCTGTAATCTGGTCTCAGCTATGTCCGTGGATTGAGACACATCCGGAGAGGATTCCAGTGCTCGACAGGTGACGAAATGTGTCCAATTCAGCTTCAGTCGAAGCTCTGAACCTTCACATCGAGGTACAGAACTCACCTGCATGCTCGAGGAGCGCTATGGCAAGTCTGGTGTCAACTGCTATCTACGTCCGAGAAATCTCCACAAATAGACTCATGGATGGGACTTGCAATCTAACCTACAAGCGTTTCAGACTCCCTTAAAAATACAATTCGCGCAACTCCCGGAGACCTGTTCCCCGCCCCCACCCGGCTCACTGCTATGCTCCCACGCCGAAGATACAGGAGGACCACTGGACGGTCGGATGCATCGCGAACCTATTTATATGACCAAGAGCATGTCGCCCGCCATCTGGCGCCCGGTCAGGGACCCAAAAGTTCCTCCCGCATGCACACGGTCGGCGTGAGGACGAGCGGAGACAAAGCCGACAAGAACGGTGGGTCCAACCAGCGCCTTACAAGAACACCGGATCGATGTTCTAAGGCCCATCATCTCTTTAATGTGATTACTATCTCTATTAACATAACCTCGCCGCCGCTAAGTTTGGTTCTCACGCATCGTCTCCAAAGAAGTTGGAGTATCATCTCCAATTTATCTGGAGTGAGATTAAATTGAGACTTCGGAGCCGCTTGGCGCAATAGCACTCGGTCATAGCGTGGAGGAAATCCTCTCCTTCTCCGAAATAGCGGGGCCAGTCGGACCGCGGGTGGTTGCACCTCACCTCCGGTCACCTCATCTCTATAAAGTAATTTCTATTAACACAACCTAGCCGCCGGGGGTCTCTCGCATCGTCTCCAATTTATTTGGAGCGAGATTGAATTAAGACTTCGGAACATCTTCGCGCCAAAGCCCTCGGTCATAGCGTCGAGGAAATCCTCTCTGCCTCCGAAATAGCGGGGCCAGGCCGAACGCGGGTGGTTGCCACCTCACCTCCGGTCATCTCATCTTTTTAATGTGATTACTATTAACATAACCTCGCCGCCGGGGTCTCTCGCATCGTCTCCAATTTATTTGGACCGAGATTAAACTAGGATTAAACTTCGCGCCAAAGCATTCGGTCATAACGTGGAGAAAATCCTCTCTGGCTCAGAAATAGCGGGGCCAGTCGGACCGCGGGTAGTTGGCACCTCACCTCCAGTCCGAGATCGATCGTCGAGCTTTCCACGATCGACGGTCGAAATCTAAGCATGCACGGTCGAAAGTAGATAGCGGCTTATAATGCGATCGACGGTCGAAGATTAGGCGCGCTAGGTGGACTGTAGTAAGTGGGTAAAAACACTTTTACCTTCGATCCCTGGGTGAGATCCCAGCTTTTTACGATCGACGGTCGATGTTTATGCATGCAGCTTAGATCGTGGTTAGCGTGAGGTCTAAGCATTCTAGCATGGACGGTCAGAAAAGAGCCATCTCAGAACGAACTGCTGGCTGCTGCGAACGATCTGCTGCTCGCTCGATCGAATTCGACGACAAGATCACATCTGAAGTAATTTGCGAATACTCATCTTGGAAACTTCTGGGAGTAGCTCTAGTCGATTGAGGGTAGATGGGTAGATAAATGCAACAGCTCCAGAGTCCTTGTCGAGGCAGATGTCCCGGGCACGAGAAACATTTCAGTAGCAGGTCCGGTCAGCTTAGAGAACTCGAAGTATCGTCTCGTTCAGATCTGGATCTTTGAGTCTCCCCAGCGACTGTCCTTGTCATCGGAAGTCAAACTGCAGTTCATCTTAAACTCTGCTTAACTAGTCCTGCACGTCTAAAAACACGACAGTCCAGTCTCATCCACTCCCGCATCCTCTTCTCATGTACATGTTCAATCAAATGTCAATTTAAATATAACAGCGGCTGGCTGGAAAAAAATCCAAAATCAGATGGTTTCATCTACTGCAGCATTCTTCGTAAGATGTACGTCTTTTTATTGATAAATGTCAAAATAACGGCATCAAAATGATCATTAGAACGAGTATCCACTTTTGGAACAACACTGACCACACGAGCTCACTAGAAGTCCACGAAACGCGTATTAGTTAACAAACATATCTGAAATTGCCCCTCGTCCACTTTCGTCTAATCTGATTGAGGATGTTTTAGACTGGACGACGATGAGTGGTTGCGATGCTTCAAAGTTTCAAACCGACCCTTTTCGTCTTTCATGCGTTAAACTGATACGCTAAGCATCTACCCACACGGCATTCCCCGTCGACTTGCCTAGAGGGACCACCTCTAGGAACTGTGCTTATGGCACCTGGCAAACTGAATTCGACCTACTAAAATTATGACCAACCTCTGGACATGCATGCCTCTTACTGCAACATCTCCCCGTGACCAAAATGTCAACAGCATCAGCGAGTTCATGGATGTGCTTACGGGCAGACCATGGAAACGATTACAAGGACGTCTGAAAATTCCAAAGTTTTGAAGAGCAGGGCCTCGCGAAAGGGCTACGACTTTTTGAGCTTGAAAACGCTCTACTTCTAAGCTGGAATCCTCGATGCACATTTTTCGTGGGGTAATACGTTTTATCATGCAAAAAAATGCTTGCAAAAGTGATCTTGCACTAAAACACGCTACATACCCTCCAAGTAGGCCCACGAGATATTTGGGGAAACGCACCTGAGTATCCACTCGACGCTACGTCCATATGCCAAGCGTTCTGGATATCCAATCTCAGGATTTAGTCTCTGCCAGTCATCCTTGTGGAAAGTTTTGTTTCGCTTCCAGATCAACGAATCAATAACAGCCACAACTCAACTTGTGCTACAACATCAGTCTGGTTTGAGGAGTGTCGCTGTTCCGTATCTCGCACTTCTCCGTTTGGAGATCTGCGTCATCGGGGATCAGGGCGATCTCTTCTGCAGCTATGCAGCTATGTCGGCATCGTCGAGTTTATTGATAAAACAAACAACCATTCTTCAATGGATGAAACCTGGAATCTACGATCAGGCGATAATCCTCAATTCTCCCAGACTGAAAACAAGTATGATTTTGCAGCTATGAGTTTATACAGTGAGAATGCGAGTAAGTTTCTGAGATCTGGATCCTTCATAAGTCTTTTCATTTACCTGTCGCCACTACTTAATGCGTTTAGCGTTGACCTCGACCATTCACTATCAAGTGCTCTAGAGACGTTTGTGAACTGCAGGCTTACTGAACAGAGATAAGTTACACATGATAGGATTTTTTTATATCACCTTCACTATTTCCTCCTTATGATTACACACAAGGGGATTTCTGCAAAAAATTTAAGACATCATCCATCTATAAGACTGAACGAAAATCCGAAACTCTAATTGTTCTCATGAAATGTTTTTCAATGACCAATTAAACGTAAACCTTATGGTGGTCTCACTTGGCTCACATACACTGCTGATTTTTGTTTCTATTCCTTGTTAGAAAAACTTTTAGTGATGCTTGGGTATAAGCAAATTTTATGCATTTAAGTAGGCTTTCAGACAAATGTAGGATGATGAGAATGCAGATTCTTTCAACCAATCTCATTCTGTATAAATATAAATAGAATCTCAGACATGAATAGTTAGTTATACATTAGCTACATTAGATAGTCAATGTACATCGACTCGTAATAAGCAAGAGAAGATATAGATATATATATATATATATATATGCAACCAGGATCCAGGAACAGTTAGTTGGAATGCTTTTCAGGAGTCTAAAATTTAACATTTGAGTAGAAGACTGGAAGCTGTCTTTTCCCGATTGACAAAAGCATTACAAGATAATGCTAAAGTTAAGTTTCTAGCCGTATTCTCTCTATTTTTTCAAATTACATCAAATTCGTTACTGTGGACAATATAAGTAAATGGCCAGCAAAGATGGCCGCTCAAACTGGCAGGCCTGAGTTGCGCAGCTCTTTTGCGATGCATACTGCTTAATGGAACTTACATTTACTTCATCTGAGTCAAATCTTTATTGGATAAATTCCTCTGGTTCAAGATTTTAATACCATGATCTTCAACAGAGTGCCAAGCATTTCAGTGGTTTAATATCATAGTGTTTTCCTAATTTAGCTAAGGTTATGTGAACAAATTTAATGTCAATATTAATGGCAGCGAATGAGGTTTCATAGTCTGCAAGAGAGGACAACTGTTGAAAGGAAGGTCGGGACGACGTGAATAATCGCTGCTTACCAGCTAAAATCTTAAAAAAATTGGAACAAATTCAATATTGTTCTGTCTATTCTATTCGACGATATCAATATAATCTGTCAAATGTTCAAATTTCTTCACAATGGAAACTTATATTATAACTTTGTTTTTGAATTCAAAATTCTTAACTTTTATGCGTGATAATCTTAAGAGGGAGGCAGATGAGGTTTGGGAACGTTCAATGAAGAACATGGAAATTTGGTGCTCTGCAAACTAGAAAAATTTATGCGTTGATAAGTGGAGTCTTTGAACGATATAAATTGCGATGATGGGTCTTTAGGTATGGTGGGTTTTTAATTGGAAGATTCAATTGTCTCATGTGTCACGGCAGTTATTTTTCCGTGATGAAATCCTCCGAACTTGTCAATATTTGTGTTCAGGAATCTTCCCTACCTTGCCTGTGATGGAAAAGTGTTCTGTAATCTACAGCCAAATGTATCGGTAATGACTTATGAAGATATGATCTTCAACATCTAGCATGAAATCCTATCGATTTCTATCGTTTAGAGTCCCAAAAAAAACTACTAGCACTACTAAATGAGATACTTTTCTTGGAATTTTTTATCTCCAATAGAAGTTTTTAGTTGTCAACCTTGTACTTTGACTTTAATCCTTGCTTGTGCTGATAGGATGATCTTGTACCCTTTTAGCCAAAAATCCAATGTTAGTTTTTGGGCTTTGGTGATTGATTAGTTTTTACTTCCATTCATGTTAGCTATTAGATTAAAATGTGATGCATTATATCATGCAATACAATCTTCAACTTCACATTAAAAATAAACATGAGAAAGATGATTGGATCACTTCAGATTAAAAAACTATGAGTTTAATGAAATCAAGAACTAAAATGTCAGTAATCACAAAGACTACATCAATTATTATTTTTTTCCGGGTTCTTCAATTATAGTACGGAAGTTATGAGCATTCCAGTCAAAATGAATTTCAGAATTTTTGGATTCAGATTTTTATGTCCAATGTTGTTTTATGTACTTTTTCTTGTCTTTCATGATGAAACTAAAGGCGTATTTAGCTTATTGCATGATATTGATTTTTATAATTTCATGTTTTTAACTCTCAGTTTCTTAACTTTTTATTTCATTTCAATTCTTACGATTAGTAGGTGAATCCTTATAGTGATTTCAAATAGTTAATCTTTTGTCATGTCAGGTGCAATATTAGAAAATATATTACGAATTAATCTGAAAATAAGTATAATCTGATTACTTGCGATGGATAAGGTTAATAGGAAAAAGCACATTTAGCTTTCAAATAGCTTGAAACCATTTGCAGCAAGTTTGCCATTACGACTGATTGGTCATGTTACAACTTTCACACTTCTTGCAACATCTTTCTCCAAATGTATTCAAAATTGCCATACCTAGAGATTTTGATGCAATATTGCTACAAATTTTAACCTCCTTTAAATCTCCATGTCGGATTTTCATATGTCTCACACTATATCTATTTTTTAAACACTCAAAAAAGATAATAGATTTCTCTCAACGATTGGTCTCGACATGTAGACGTGGTGTAGGCGACGGGAACCTAGTACTAGAGAAGCGTAGAATCTCCATCATCAATGGGACACTATGGCCAATATCAATAATCTCATCATTTTGTACCCGGTCACTTCCAGATTGTCTCTGAAAGTGAATCTGGAAGACAATCTAACAATAAGCAGACATGTACGAATTCAAAGCCAAACGATGGACGCTTCAATGGAGTCAAAGTCCCACGTTGGCTAGAAGTGGGCGGCCTGAATTTGTGGAAAGTACATTTATAGCCATCATGCCGGACATGCAGTGATAAGATCAATATGATAAATTAGGTCCATTTTGACTCCTTGTGGCATTTGTCACGAACAAGTACAGGAATGTCAGATCGAGTCATGCCCATGGAAACGGTGGAGCTTCCGCAATGATCAAGAGAGAAGAATGCCTTCTAAGGTACGAGTGGAGCTGAGCTTACAAGGGACAAGAGGATTGAAAATCAGCTATTCAGTGAGGAAGTACGAATTCAGTGCCAATGAACATTCTTGGGCAGGGAACGGCAGACTATGACGACCAAAGTGAGCTGTATCCGCATATTTCCAACTACTACTGAAGCAAAAGATCACGCGCAGGGATCTGACGATGTGTAACTGTTTGAGATATCTGGGTCAAAAGTTGCGGATTTGTGGGAAGTCAGAGATGAGTAAGTTGGGGGCATATGTCGCCATGAATGATTCCTGTGCATGTCTGCTAGGATTACGACAACTGCTTGAACATTCTGGATTATTGCCCTGCCTAAGAGGAAAATTCAGCTTTTCATCCACTCCCAAAACATTTCTAGAAACTTTGCACAGCTCTTAGTTGCCTTCTACATAAGTCCGAGAGCCTTTTTGGGGATAATTTTTCTTCAGTAATATAATATGTGCTGACCTATCGAGTAGTTTGTTCTAACTTTTGAAAGTGTAGCGGGGCAGAAACGAGTTGCCCACATGCTAGCTCAATGTGAAGCCAGCTATAAATTTCGATATCAGCTCAGTAAACTGACTGATATCGAAATCGAATCTGATGAAAAGCTGAAAAATCTTAGCTGCTGAGATCTGATAATTTCTCTAATTTCAGTTCGTTTAAAGAAATTTATAGTTTAGGTTTATTGAACATCCTATGAGGGTGAAGATTTGGATAACCCAATTTTGTTCCCTCCCTTGCTTACAGCTCGTAATACGTTGGCTACAACTGCACTCAGATTCATCTCGTAGCAATTAATGTGTATACTCATCCAATCTCAATTTGAATGTCAGCCGTAGCACCATTCTAAAAATTCAAAGTCTACCCACCAGCATGATTCTTGCATGCTTTATTTTAGGGAGTGGCTCTTGAATACAGCCAGTGCAAACACAAATACATCATGTGCTCCTTGCACTACAATGAATTGAATTTCAGGAAAACTGGTCAAGTTGGCATTAATGGAGCTCTGAGTGAAACCTCTTGGGCACCCACTACTGCATCTATGTATATCTCTAAGAGCTCAATAACTCATTACCATGTACAAACTCTGGACTGTGATGTAAGTAACTACCTTTTATACCCCGTGTTACACCCCCATATACTTCAGAAGCTTTCCTACTATCATGTTTGCTTCCCAAGATAACAGAGACATGTACTTTCTGTGATCCGGAAGCGGACAAGAAGTACTTTGTCCGAAGGCAGCTCTAGATGCACGTCCTTTCCGCGTATCAACTACCCTCTAGTGTACCATATGCACGTGAACGAAAACAGTTTCTCGTAAAAGATTTTTCTCACCCTGCAAACTGCTTCTTCTATTCTTTTGCAGCTGCCCATATCAGCAGGTCTGGAGTGTGTACCTACTCTGAGCTTCTTTCTGTTCCAAACAAGACTTTTGGGTTCGGAACAATATACGGTTTCGACCCATCGTACAAATCAGGCATTCTAGAATCATCCTTCTGATATGCATTAATCAGTACCATAGATATTGATGATCGTTCAGTTTTGCATGCGTAGTATGTTATCCACTAAACTTCAAGGGTCTTATTGGTCAATCACGAAAGCATCAGACACTGAAACTGGAATTTATGCGATTTCTCATGTGAAACCATCTATTGAGTTCACTCTCGGTCTACTAGAAAGTTTCTTCCATGTCTGTACTTTTGGTAAGAGGCAACGTAAATTTTCAAAATATCGTACTTTGGAACTCTTTTATTGCGCTTTAAAGTGCAAACGTGTTAGAGGAATGTATTAGCTACATATGGGACGAATCATTATGTCTCAATTTTATATGGAACTTCAGTCAAGCACTATTGCCAAGAAATTGTGCTTTGTTAATTGTTCGTGGGAGAAACGAATTTCTCTACTTGAGTACTGAGGTTTAGATTCTGTACTTTCGATTAGAACGGAAGAAGAGGGAATTGTTTCACAATCAATGAATCCACGTTCGAATATAGCTGAGTAGCCGAACTGCGAGATTAAAAGTCAAGGACGAAGGTACTGTACTACTGCAGACCGGAGATTACGTCGTCGTTATGAGTATACAATCTGTTTTTCAAGCCGATTTTATCCCTTACTCAAAATCGAAATCGTCATTCGAAAGCCTATCTGGATGAGCTGTTGTGTGTAACAATGACAGCTCTGTACAGATTTACTCTCATTGTCTTCAAAATCAAGTGAGGGGCAGACACAAGGCTCTTCTGATGAGCTGATACTGCGAACATAATTTCCGATGCATAAATCTCCACTCAAGCGAGACATCTGTAGCTCGTTGTTGTGAAGAAATATGAGTTGTAACCTGCACTACCCAACTGTGCGCTCGAGGACTATGGAATAAGGCAACTTTCTCTTTGAAAGCTCGGGAATAGTATTTTGCTGGTAAATGATAGTTTGCCAAGAGATCTCAAATTAATCTCCAAATGCTTATTTTAAGTTTCTGCCACTTCGAGCCATTAGTGGGTATGAGCGCCGAAAGCCTGAAATTTCTGGGAATGGAAATAAGGGTTGTGCCCTCCTCGAAACTTCGAAGGAGATTCGGCAAGGCCATGGAGAAGCGACGCAGGGTTAGGAACCCTATCTTTACCCTAAAAGTACAAAAACGGAAACGCCAAGACTCCTTGGTCCACGATGGGTTGAATTTCTTGGATCTTTGCTTGATGAAGGCCCTTTCTTCAATTGTGGGCGAGAATACGGAGATTCATGACCAAGTCTTGGCTTGAAGATACTCTCAAGATGAAATGGTATGATGAAAGTGTAAATTCTGATACTCAAAAGCATATTCCAGAAAAACTTGACTTAATAAAACGCAGCTTAGAAAGAGAGAGAGAGAGAGAGTGTGTGTTGCATTTCATTATAATCAAGTTCTGCTTCATACTACTTTTGAGCATGCTATAAAACAACTTGTAGTCTACTGTGAGCTAGTAACCTCTTAATACATCTGAGTATCAACACTACGCTAGGCTCATAAGGTTGATAAGATGTTGAAGCCTAAAACCCTGATTTACCAATTAAGGGACCAAACACCACTCTATGATGCTGCAGAAAGTGCGTTGTGTATATGATTTGTAAAAAAATTATATCAATGAGCAAGTTCACTCAAATTGGACATGATTCGCACTTTAGATGAGATTCTTGTACTTTCAAAAAGGCCACACAAATGGTATGTTATGTAACTTCAATTGGCAATCTATTTAAGTTGTTCAAAGTGAAGTAGAGATAAATTCATCACATGCGAATCTTGCATATGAGCATTCCATGAGACTGTGGCATGGAAGATTGGGACATCTCTCTGAGCCTAAGATGAAGATAGTGGAAAAGATGGTGGATGGCGTTAATGTATCCGAGTAATCATTGCATTCAAAAAAAACATTGCGAGGAATCATCAAAGAAATCAAGAAGCCATCTCTCAGGGTTTAGGATCTAACTCGAGGTCACCTTCCATGCATGTATATGTTTGTACAACAAGGAAGGATTGACGTACTCAAAGTATTGAGGAATGTAATAACCCACTAAAGGCTAAAACTGCAATATAGTGGTAGAAAGGTCGAACCCACAGGGACAGAGGAACACACAGGGTACAAAGTGTCACGTTTAACAGACTATTGAGGAGTTTGAATTCTCAGGCGACTGTCACTCCCAGAAATACTGCAAGTGTCCACTCGGAGCGCACTCGGAGGTCGCACAGTGCAGCGTAACACACACACACACACACACCTGAAACTACAGAAACACAACCCAGAGATCCGTTAGGACCTCTACTCAAGATTTCAGGGGGGAAAGTCTCTCAAGAGTACACTCAGCGAAGCTGCGGGTAGTGACTTCCAACTCCGGCTTTTACAACACTTCCACTAGCTGGCTGCTAGCGTAGGAAACCCGGTTTGGACTGCCTACTTCGGATCGAAGTCACTCATATGCGGTGAACAACACTCTCAACTCACAAAACGCGCAGAGAACACAGGTCCGCACTGAAGTACTCACTGTGAAACATTCCAGTAACACAACAACAGTCTATTGAAGAGTTTGAATTCTCAGGCACTTGTCATTCCCAGAAATACTACAGGGGTTACCCTGAAGGCACCTGCTGCAGCGTAACCTGAATTTACAACCAAGGCTTACACGAAGTAACAAAACTTCACTTTGGCATTCAGGGGAAAAATCCCAAAGGAGTACAATCAGGAACAGACACTCGAAGGTGTAGGGGCGAAACTATTCAAGTATCTAACTAATCACTTGCTCTGAGCATCGGCAATCACTCGCAGGTGTAGATCCGAACTACTCAAGTCTCTAACCAATGTACTAGCTCTGAACATTCGGCCGAAGGCCTTCAGCTACAAAATGCGGAACGCCAAGTGGTAGCTCCCCTTGCGTGGTGACAGAACTAAGGACACAAACACGCAGGGAAAATGAGTTCCTGATCTGCACTTCCGAAATTGGGAAAGAACCCCAGGAAAAACGCCTGGAACTATTTTATACCTTCTAAGTCCTAACTAGCACTACACTGTACTACGCTACACGCCTGCACGGAACCACGCTACACTACACTCCGCTGAACCTGTGCTACGCCTCCTGCGCGACGGACTGCCACGCACTAACTCCCTACCCTGCCAGTCTTCCGCTCGACTGCGCAGTCCCAGCCGCTGCAACGCCGCGGACACCTCCACTTCGAGGGCGGACATGGTATCCCGCGCCTTCGACAGAAAAGCTTCGAGCTTCTTTGCTACCTTCCGCCGACTCCTGCTGTCGCCTGACAACAACCCGGCTGCGCGAAGTTCAAACTCACGCAGTGTGAGTTTCTCCTGCGCCGCCACTTCCCACTGGGCGTAGCCCTTGAGACAGTGGGCGACCCGCCTCGCCGTCTCCTCCTTCGTGCGATCTGCCTCTCGCCTGCGATCCTCTTCAATTACCACTAATTGCGATTCGGCCCCAACACGCTGCGCTCTCAATTCGCCACACTCTGACTGTAGCCTGCGGATTAAATCCTCATCCGCCTGTCGTGCGAGCTGACACTGCTCTAACAACCGCGTCTGTCGCACGAGCTCCTCTGACAAAATCCGATTCTGAGTCTGCTCAGACATTAGTGCTTCCGTGACCTTCACCTGCTCCTTGGTGAGCTCTTCCAGTTTCCCATCCCTCACCTTTTCGGAGTACTTGTAGAATTTCTGATTGAGTTTATACTGACCCCACAAGCATTCATGCTTCTCCTTCAATTTCCTCAACTCCTGGTCCACTCTAGCTAGTAGCTTGCTGGTGTGGACTTTAGTGCGAGTCCGCCTGCGCACTAATTCGATGTAAGATCCCGGCTGAAGTGGGTCGGCGTATTTATCGATTTTGCGATCCAAGTACCTCAGCAACAGAATCACCTGCTCAGAGAGCGCCGCCGCCGGCGCTCCAACAATTTCCTCCTCCTCCTCCTCGGTATCCCCCGCTCCCGACATTTCTTCGGTGGAGCCTCCGTCGTCATCATCCGAGTGGAGAATTTCAGTCGCCATTGATTGCGTCGGCGACTGACCGGAGTGGGGCTGCACGTCGTCGACGTGTTCTGCCTGCGAAGGCACTGCTGCAGCCTCGCTGCTCTTCGCCAAAATGTCTAAGGCGGTAGGCGAATGGGCCCGTGCTACATCCCCATCGCCCGCTTGTTGGTCTTCTACCGTATCCGTTCTGCCGCCGATGTCCGCCGCCGAAGGCGATCGAGCGGAGGGTGGCTGCGCGGGGTTTGATTGCGCATCGCGCACCGAAATTTCATCCCGCGGACAGTCAATCCGCTCCTCCGTCAGTTGCTTCTTCCGCGATCGGTCCGCGGGGGCTGTGCTTGGCCTGTGAGCAGGCGTAAATGCCGGCGCCTTGTCCGCCGCAGGCGTAGCGCCGCGGACGTCCATCGCCAAAGGCGACATGGCCGGGGGCCGCTCGCCCGATGTCCCTTGGCCCTGAGGCCCTACCGCCGAAGGCGCATCTACCGGCGGATTACCCGCCGATGGTGCGGCCTCCGCACACTCCCTGCTCGTATCTCCTTGGCTCGAAGGCCCTGGCGCCGAAGGCGCAAATCGCGGCGCGTCGTGCGCCGGAGGGTCTGGCCCCGAAGGCCGGTGTCTCGTAGGCAGATCCTCCGCCGGCTCCTTCCCCTTCCTACGTTGGAATGCGGGTGATTCCTGCCTGTGCACAGGCGGCACGTGTGGTGGTGACCTGCTCACAGGCGGACTGCTTCTTCCCATGCGTAGGCGTAGGTCTACGTCCGCTTGTGGTCGTCTGTCCGCGGAGGCTCGTCCATCCGCGGAGTCTCGCCTGTCCGCGGAGGCTCGTCGGTGCGCAAACGGAACACCTGTCCGCAACGCACGTGGTAACTCCGGAGGCCCTTGGCCCATAGGCGGCCTCTCGTCCGTCGAGGCTGCAGCGTGGTCCGTTGCTCCTGCGGACGTCCGCGCTCCCTCGTTCTTCTCTGGCGACGCACTTCCTTTCTCCGTCGCAGTCGTCGCCGTGTCTGCGCTGTTGGCTGGTAACACCAGCCTGCGCGCCTTCTGCTTCGGCCGGCTGTATGACTCGTACAACGGCCGCGGTCGAATGGGAGCAGAGGGTTCTTGATGCTGCTCCTCTTCAGACTCCTCTCTCCATCGCCGCTTCCGCGGCGCTCGTGCTGCAGGAGTGTTCCTCCCTTCGTCTCTCCGCCTTGACGGAGTAGAAGTCGGTGACTCCTCTGCATCAATGTCGACCTCATTCTCCCGCACATACTTCCCAGGATGGTCGACGGACAACGGCGGAAAACGCGCAAGCTCCGCCGCTGTCAAACAATTTCGTTGTCGATAAAAATTGATGAGGAAAGGAGAGAGATGGTTTAGAGTTCCCCCCTTCTCCTCAAAAGCGTGTTGTCGCATCACCCTGTGCAGGATGCTCGCCCAGTGAATTGGAGTTCCCTCGATGACGCACTCCACAAAAGAGACCTGCCACAATGTGATGTAGCAGGCGCGGTGTGGCTGCAGTAATTGTAGCAGCGCCGCGGACAAAGTCCGGCGGAATCGATCCTTGTAATCGCGGATCTTGTACCCATTCTTGGTAGACCTCCCGTCCTTGAACAGCTCCACGAATTGTGCCTCTTCCTGCTTGGTCACCTTGATGCTCTCGCTGTCGAAGAGGAGGTGCCCTGGCATGCCGGCACATCTTCCCAATGCCTGCGCCCAATCTTGGACTGTCCACCGATCAACATGCGGACGCAATCCGCGCGAAGGTGGTCCCTGTGGCTCTAGCCACTCGCGCACCATATTCGCACAGATGTAGTTCCATCCCCATAGCAAGAAATCGAGCTTCCTTGCTATCAGGCGCTCCTCGTAAGCGCGTAGCCCGTTCTGTGGTAGACGGAGCGGCAACATCCGCAATCGGCCCGGTCTCGTCATTGCGGTCTTGGAGTTCGTCCGCCCGCTCATTCTACTTCCGCTCCGCTCGAGCTCCTTTCTTCCTCGGCAAACTCTAATCGCCCTCAATTCCAAATCACGCGCACTCACTTCTCCCTCAATAACCAAGAAATCCTCTGCGCGGCGATGTCGAGAATGCTTAGCAGCCAGCAGATGGACGCGCGCAGCTCGCACTAGAGAATGGAATCGCGAATTCAAGAATGGGACGCTCTCCGCCGCCCGGTCGAAGGTCATTGCGTTCTTGCTCGTGGAGGACGACTCAATTGATGGCCGCGCCGGCTCTACGCTGAAACGTTCTCCGCTCTCACGCGCGGCTTCACGCTCCGCCGTCGCCGATTAAACTCTCACGCTCGAATTGGCGAATTTGAACTCCGCGAGCGTACTACGCCGCGGACATGGGTGCGCAGCGCCGAAGGCGGATTTTCCGCCTTGCGCGGTACACTCGTTCGTACCGCTCCTCAGCCAATCCTCTTCTGCCTCGGCGCGTGTGTCCGCATGTCGGACAAAAGTTCAACTCCCGCCTGCGCGCAGGCGGACTCCTCGGCGGATTCTCCGCCGGCGCGGAACTTCACCCTCCTGTGCACAGGCGCTCGCTTGTGCGCAGGCGAGGTCCGTCCGCGGCGATGCGCTGGCGCGGAAGGCGTTGACCGCGGTCAACCGTCTCCGTCCAGACTGTCCGTTCTTTGTCTCTTCGTCGGCGCTTCCGCCGCCGCAACTCCGTCCGTCCAAGAGCGCACCCATCCGTCCCGTCCGTGGAGTCTGCATGGTCCGTACGGATTTTACTATTCTGGCGGCTCCTTGCTCGTCCGCGGTGCTACGCTGGCGCAGAAGGCGCCGTACAATTTCTACCTCACAAGGCGCATTTCTAGGGCCCAAGGCGGATTTCCCGCCGACGCCGAAGCGCCTGTGCACAGGCGCACGCCTGTGCGTAGGCGAACTTCGCGCCTACCTCAAACCCTATTTTGCCTGTGCGCAGGCGAACTTCCTTCGTCCGCGCATAGGACAAAACTTCTCCGCCTGCGCGTAGGCGAAGAGCTGAGTATCTTACAACCTTCATAACTCCCGGAGTCCTTATCCGTTGTTGGCGTTCTTGGGCTCGTTGGAATCAGTGCGTCGAGCTCTTTCCAACGAGACCCTAACTAAGTCAAGGCGTCCGGGGGTTGACCTAAATATGAAGGATTTCCCTACCGCCGCGAACGCAGCTCCGAAGGCGGGTTTTGCGCCTTGCGCCGTAGGGATCCTAGCTGCAGAGTTCGCAGGGAGGGTGGTGCCCGTCCTTACCGCTGCACCCAACTCCTAGATTCTACGAGATTCCTCGAGAATCTCTGCGATCTTCCGAATTCACTCTGTTTTGATGCACCGAAGGCTATTTACATTGCTGCCAGGGTACAGTTTTCCAAAAATGTTTTAATTTCCTGAAAATTACCAAAAGTGGGGTACCACAAGGAATCTGAGGAAAATCCTCCTAGAAGCTTCAAATGGTCAAACTCCGAGATAAAAGGACTAGGGATTGTGAGAGATGTTCCCAGTGTGGGCGGGAGGTAGACCAGATTAGAAGAAGTGGGAGCAAGCTTTAGAAAAAAAATTATATCTTGAAAAGAATCACAGATTGGAGATGGTAAATCTTTCAGAGTAGTCATTGGAGATATTTTTATATATAAGGCTAGATTGTGGCCAAGGAATTTAGTCAGAAACCAGGTATTGATAATCATGAAGCATTTGCTACACTAGCAAAATATGTCTCTAATAGAATGCTCTTCGCTTAAGCAGCTGAAAATGAGTGAAAGCTAGAGCGATTGAATATTAAGACAACTATCATGAATAGAAATCAGGGAAAAAACATTTACGTGGATTGTAATAACCCACCAAAGGCTAAAACTGCAGTATGGTGGTAAAAAGATCAAACCCACAGGGACAGAGGCAACACATAGAGTAAAAAGTGTCACGTTTAACAGACTTTTGTAGAGTTTGAATTCTCAGGCGACTCTCACTCCCAGAAATACTGCAGTGCTCGACTCGGAGGCCATTCGGAGGATGCTCGACTCGGAGGTCACTCGGAGGATGCTCGACTCGGAGGATGCTCGGAGGATGCACAGTGCAGCGTAGGTCACTCAACACACACACACACACCTGAAACTGGAAAAGCACAACTCAGAGGTCGGTCAGGACCTCCGCTTAGGATTTCAGGGGGAAAGTATCTCAAAAGTTCACTCAGAGGCTCTGCAGGTAGTGACTCCCACTCCGGCTTTTACAGCCCTTCCGCCAGGAACTAGCGTAGGGAACCCGGACTGGACTTCCCACTTCGGAACGAAGTCCCTCATACGCAGTGGACGTCACCCTCGACTCACACCAAGCGCAGAGAGTACAGGCCCGACTGAGAACTCAACTGAGACACAATCCAGTAACACACACACACAACCTGAATTGCAAACCAAGGTTTACACGAAGTAACAAAACTTCACTTTGGCATTCAGGGGAAACTTCCCGTAGGAGTACAATCAGGATATGTCACTCGAAGGAGTAAGGGGGAACTGTTCAAGTCTCTAACTCGCAACCGGCTCTAAGCATCAGAAATCACCCGCAGGTGCAGATCTGCACTACTCAAGTCTCTAACCGGTGTACTAGCTCTGAACATTCAGCCGAAGGCCTTCAGCTACAACATGCGGTAACTTCACTATGCTGCAGCTCCTCTACGTGGTGCCAGGACCAAATGCACAAACACGCCGAGAAAGTGAGTTCCTGATCTGCACTTCCGAAACTGGAAGAGTCCCAAGGCAAAACGCCTTGATCTATTTTATACCCTCTAAGGTCCTAACTACTCTACCTTATCTGCTACTCTAAACACCTGCACGAAACCAAACTACACTACTGCACTCTACAGATCCGGTGCTGCGCCTCCTGCGCGCCGGACTGCCTCGCACTTTCTCTCTACCCTGCCAATCTTCCGACCGGCTGCGCAACCCCAGTCGCCGAAGGGCTGCAGTCACTTCCGACTCTAAGTGCGCCATAGTGTCGCGCGCACCCGACAAGAAGGCTTCTAATTTCCGCGCCACTCGCCGCCGACTCCGACTGTCACCCTCCGTCAATGCCGCCGCTCGAAGCTCAAACTCCCTGAGTGTGATCTTCTCTTGAGCTGCCACCTCCCAATGGGCGTATCCTTTTAGACAGTGAGTCACCCGCGTCGCCAACTCTTCTCGCGTCCGGCTGCTGCCTTCCACCTCTGCTAGCTGCAATTCCGCATCTGCGCGCTGCGCCCTCAAATCCGCGCACTCGGATTGCAAGTTGCGCAACAACTCCTCATCCTCCTTGCGTGTACTTTGACTTTCTTCTAATGCGCGCGTCTGGCGTGCAAGCTCCTCTGTTAAGATGCGGTTTTGTCTCCGCTCTTCCTGCAATTCCGACTCGATCTTTGCCCGCATTAGCTCAGCATCCGCCTGGGCTTTCGTCGCCACATCCTCCCTCTGTTGTTGTAGGGTTTGGTGTAGCCTCTGCGTGATCGCCAGGTGCTGTCGGAGGGCAGTATACCTATCCTGCAATGTTTGGCACCTAGAGGCCCAAGTGGCCACCTTGCTCCTCGTCCTGCGCTTGACAATCTCCACATAAGACTGCGGTTTTCCGGAACTCGAGTACTTTGATGTCTTGCGATCCAAATATCGCAGGAGTGGAACTATCTGCTCGCACAATACCCCTGTTGGCGTCTTCTGCACAGAGTCCGCTTCCTGCTCTTCCGAACTCGTCTCATCCTCTGTTTCCAGGATTTCAGTCGCCACAAAATCTGTTGGCGACTCCCTGGAACTGTGGCGCGCGGCAGCTTCCACCGCGACTGCCGCTCCACTCCCTGCTAAAATATCCAAGGCAGTGGGGGATCCCACTGCCTGAGCCCCTGTTCCGGCTCGATCTTCGGTTCTCGAAGGGGTCGGCGCCGCAGTCACTTTTGTCACCCTTGCACCGCCCACTTCTAATGCCTGCTCTTCCGGCGCGATCTGCGCGGAAGGTGTCTTCGCCGGAGGTGTGTCCGCCGAAGGCGCCCGCACAATGGTCGCCGGCCCTGTCCGTCTCGCAGTCGGCGAATCTGGCCGACTCTCAGTTGACCGACTCGCATTCGGCCGACTAGCAGTTGTCCGACTGGCGGTCGGATCTACCCTGCGCGTCTTCACTCCACTTGGCCTGCTTGCTGGCGGCGTTTTCCCGGAAGCGCCTTCTGCCGAAGACGACCCTCTGAGGGTTGTTGGCTCGTCAGCCAAACTCCCTTCTGCTTCCGGCCTGCTGTCCGGTTCAACGCGCTGCTCAGTTGGTCTTCCTTCAGTTGGCCGACCCTTAGTCGCCCGACTCGCAGTCGGCCGACTGTCAGTTCGCTTGTCTTCTTCAGAAGGCATCGGTGCCTTCTGCGTAGAGGTGTTCGCCGACCTCCCCAGAATCTGCGCGATTATCTCTTCCTGCGTGGGCAGGATACTCCGTCGGACCGGAGTACGCCCGGTCTCCTCAGTACTAGTTGGCCACACCACTTTGCGTGCCCTCTGTTTCGGCCGGCTATGAGGCTCGTTGGTTGGCCGACTCCGAGTCGGCGCAGCGGGAGCTTCCGGCTGCCTGTCCTCATGTCTCTCATCCCATTTCCGCTTCCGCGGAGCGCGCTCACTTCGACGCTCTTCTGCTGCTCTTGCTGGAGCCGGAGCTGGAGCTGGACTTGCAGGTGCTTCGTCCGGATCTGTATCCACTTCGGCCTCCCGCAAGTATCTACCTGGATAGCTCTGGGTCAGCAGCGGAAACCGTGTCCGCTCTGAAGTTGTCAAACATCCCATCGCTTGATAAAACACAATCAGGTAAGGCGAAAGATGATTGAGGGTCCCTCCTCTCTCTTCTTGCGCATGTTGGCGCGTCACCTTCCACAGGAGCCGTGCCCAATGAACCGGAGCTCCTGACAACACTAGCTCCACAAATCCCACTTGCCAACCATGCATGTAAGCGGTCTTGGTCGGCTGCAATATCTGAAGTAATGCAGTCGCGACATTTCTCCGCAATCGATCTTTGTAATCCCGCGTCCGGAAACCGTTCTTGGGATGCCTGGCAACTTTGAAAAGATCATTGTAGGAGATTTCTTCCTCCTTGGACACCTTCACGCTCTCGGCCTCGAAGAGGAGAAACCCTTCCTCGCCTGCACACCTTCCTAACACCTGCGCCCAGTCACTAATGTCCCACCTCTCGGGATGTGGGCGGAATCCGCGCGAGGGCTTGTGTCTCTCCTGCAGATACTTGCGCACCATCTCCGGACATGTCCAGTTCCATCCCCACGGGAGGAAATCAAGTTTCAGCCTTGTTAACACATCTTGGAATGCACGCAGACCGATCTGCGGCACTCTGAGTGGAGACACTCGCAGCTGGGGGACCTTCGACATCTTCCTTCCGTTGCCTGCACACGTTCTCCCTCCCGCTCGCTCTCTCACAATCGCCGCTGCGCGTCGGCCGCTTAAACACTGACTGAAATCGCTCTCTCTCCTCTTGCGCGCTCAAGTTCGCTGCTCGCAAACTCTCTGCAAGGTCTGTCAAGATCCTCGCGCCACTCGTCTCCGCACTCTCACTTCTCACTGCAGGTCTCTCCGCCCTTGCGCGTTATCTCTGAAGCTAGAAAACTCACAATCAAGATTGAGAGAATGAGACTGGAGAGCAGTCTTTTCTTCTCCGAATTCAAGATCGCCCAACGTTCTCACTGGTTACAATCAATCTTGATTACGCAGCCGGCTATACGGCCTAACGGTTCTCCCTCGCATGCTCGAATTCACGACTCCGCACTACGCGCATTCGCATGCGTGAACGTTGAATTCTCCCGCCGCCATCGTCTTCCGGACTCGAGTTCGCCGCAGTGGAGCGTATGCTTCGACTAGGTTGTCTTTTCCTAACCTGACCATCGCCGGAGGCGTATCGCCGCTGGCGTATTCCTTCTCCGTCGGCGCCTCGCTGGAGGCGCACATCAAGTCGGCGCGTATTCGTACCACTTGTTTTGTCCGTTCTGCCCCGCCTATCGCCGACGGCGCATATCCCGCCGGCGCAAATCATGCCAGCGCACCCGCCTATCCGCGCCACGTCGGAGGCGTACATCCGGCCGGCGCTTCTCTTCCGTTGCGCAGCCGTCAAAGGCGCTTCCGCCTCTGAGTTGATCTCCTCTCATGAGCGCGTGGTTCCGCCGAAGGCGCATCGCCGAAGGCGTACAGGAGTCCTTTCCGACGGTGAACCCTAGCGCGAACAGCGCATGTCCGGATGCGAGTTTTCCGACACTTATATCTTCTGCGTCCCTGATCCATCTCCTGCGTTCTTGGGCTCGTTAGAACGAGCGTTCCGAGCTCTTTCCAATGCAACCTCAACCAACTGGAACTACCGTGAACCCTGATAGTTATGAAGGTTCCCCTCCCGCGCTAACGGCGCATCGCCGAAGGCGCACTCATGGTCGGAAGCCTTTAGAGGTCCTTGCCGGCTTCTGACGTCTTCAGCGAGATCTCCTCCGGAGGTGTTTGTGCCGGAAGCGTACCTTCCCTAAACGCTGGAAGCACGTGGGTAGAGACACCTCAGTAAAGGAGATCTTGCCGAAGGCGCCGAAGGCGTTTGGCGCTGGTACGTCCAACTTCACGATTCTTCGTGACCTCGTGACGATCTCCTCAATCCACTCTATTTAACGTACCATTTCCTAACTACAGACACTGCTTCGGTACTTCTTTTCTAAATTGTTTAAATTCTGCAAAAAAACAAAAAGTGTGTTACCACATGGATGTCCATATGCTTACATTGCTTCAGATGGAAAAAACTTATGTGATGAAATTGATGATTACAAAGTCAAATTTTCTGTGTTTAGAGATAGGGTTATTAAGGCTCAGACACATCATCACCTTAAGTTTAGGGCATCAGGCTCAAGTCTGAGCATTGACCTCTGTATTTATACTGCATGCCTGTGTGCAAAGAATATAAACTGAAATGCACACTTAGCTGGTGTAGAAGTGGGGTTGGAATCAACATTCGAGTTGAATTTATAATTGGACTCAATTTAAAATGGGGAGTGCAATCTAAGGTTTTGATTCTAGTGTGACTACATGAGGGTAAAGAGGGTGGTGGCAAGCTATGGTTACAAGAGGAGAGTCATCAGGTAATTGTAATGCTAGTCAATCCAATCACATCTTCTCAAGTATCTACTCATCAAATATTACATCTATACTCCGAATGATTCTGTTGGTTTCTGAATTGAATAGAGCGTATCTTTTTTATACTTCTCCATAATGCATGAAGATGAATCTTGAGGCTATCACTCCTAGATTTATGAATATAAGCTGACATTCAAACAAATTCAACACGGTGAGCTGAACTTTCAACTCACTCCTTGTTTCCTGTGGTATGATGACCTTAAGTGCTGAACAAGATGTGGTATCCCACTTTTGGTATTTTTGAGGAAATTAAAACATTTTTGGAAAACTGTACCGCGGCAGCAGTGTAACTAGCCTTCGGTGCATCAAAACAGAGTGAAATCGGAAGATCGCAGAGATTCTCAAGAGAACTCGTAGAATCCAGGAGTGGGGTGCAACGTCGGGGACGGACACCACCCTCCATGCGGGCTCTGAAGGTATGACGCCTTCGGCGCAAGGCGCAAAATCCGCCTTCGGCGCTAGAGGAATCCTTCAGAATTTGGTCAATTCCCAAACGCCTCGACTTGGTTAGGGTCTTGTTGGAAAGAGCTCAACGCGCTGATTCTAACGAGCCCAAGAACGCCACAAACGGATGAGGACTCCGGGAGTTATGAAAGTTGCAAGATACTCAGCTTCTCGCCTACGAGTAGGCGAGTAAAGTTTGTCCTATGTGCGGACGAAGGCAGTTTGCCTACGCGTAGGCGAAATAGGGTTTGACGTAGGCGCGATGTCCGCCGCAAATTTTGCCTACGCGTAGGCGAGGAAACCTCTGCCCAGGCGGACGAGCAAAGGCCGCCTACGCACAGGTGCTTCGGCGTCGGCGAGAAATCCGCCTTCGGCCCTAGAAATGCGCCTTCGGGGTTAGAAATTGTACGGCGCCTTCCGCGCCAGCGCAGCAGCGCGGAACCTAACCACCAGAGTAGTAAAATCCGTACGGATCGTACGGACTGTACGGACGGATCGGATGGATGCGCCTTCGGTCGGACGGAGTTACGGCGGCGAGAGCGCCAACGGAGAGACAAGAAATGGACAGACTGGACTGAGCCTGTTGACCGCGGTCAACGCCTTCGGCGCCAGCACAGCAGCGCGGATGGAATTTGCCTACGCGTAGGCGAGCGCCTACGCACAGGCGGATGAAGTTCCGCGCCGGCGGAGATTCCGCCGGGGATTCCGCCTACGCAGAAGGGAGTTCAACTTTTGTCCAGTGCGCGGACGATCGCCTTCGGCGGAGGAGGATTGGCCGAGGAGCGGTACGAATGAGTGTAGCGCGCAAGGCGAGAAATCCGCCTTCGGCGCTGCACACCCATGTCCGCGGCGTAGTACGCTAGCGGAGTTCAAATTTGCCAATTCGAGCGTGTGAGTTAAATCGGCGTCGGCGGAGAGACAAGAAATGGACAGACTGGACTGAGCCTGTTGACCGCGGTCAACGCCTTCGGCGCCAGCACAGCAGCGCGGATGGAATTTGCCTACGCGTAGGCGAGCGCCTACGCACAGGCGGATGAAGTTCCGCGCCGGCGGAGATTCCGCCGGGGATTCCGCCTACGCAGAAGGGAGTTCAACTTTTGTCCAGTGCGCGGACGATCGCCTTCGGCGGAGGAGGATTGGCCGAGGAGCGGTACGAATGAGTGTAGCGCGCAAGGCGAGAAATCCGCCTTCGGCGCTGCACACCCATGTCCGCGGCGTAGTACGCTAGCGGAGTTCAAATTTGCCAATTCGAGCGTGTGAGTTAAATCGGCGTCGGCGGAGAGACAAGAAATGGACAGACTGGACTGAGCCTGTTGACCGCGGTCAACGCCTTCGGCGCCAGCACAGCAGCGCGGATGGAATTTGCCTACGCGTAGGCGAGCGCCTACGCACAGGCGGATGAAGTTCCGCGCCGGCGGAGATTCCGCCGGGGATTCCGCCTACGCAGAAGGGAGTTCAACTTTTGTCCAGTGCGCGGACGATCGCCTTCGGCGGAGGAGGATTGGCCGAGGAGCGGTACGAATGAGTGTAGCGCGCAAGGCGAGAAATCCGCCTTCGGCGCTGCACACCCATGTCCGCGGCGTAGTACGCTAGCGGAGTTCAAATTTGCCAATTCGAGCGTGTGAGTTAAATCGGCGTCGGCGGAGAGACAAGAAATGGACAGACTGGACTGAGCCTGTTGACCGCGGTCAACGCCTTCGGCGCCAGCACAGCAGCGCGGATGGAATTTGCCTACGCGTAGGCGAGCGCCTACGCACAGGCGGATGAAGTTCCGCGCCGGCGGAGATTCCGCCGGGGATTCCGCCTACGCAGAAGGGAGTTCAACTTTTGTCCAGTGCGCGGACGATCGCCTTCGGCGGAGGAGGATTGGCCGAGGAGCGGTACGAATGAGTGTAGCGCGCAAGGCGAGAAATCCGCCTTCGGCGCTGCACACCCATGTCCGCGGCGTAGTACGCTAGCGGAGTTCAAATTTGCCAATTCGAGCGTGTGAGTTAAATCGGCGTCGGCGGAGCGTGAAGCCGCGCGTGAGAGTGGAGACCGTTTTAGCGTAGAGCCGGCGCGGCCATCAAGTGATTTGACCCTCACAACCGAGAGCCGACCATGACCTTCGACCAGGAGACGGAGGGCACCCCATTCTTGAATTCGCGATTTCATTTTCTAGTGCGAGCTGCGCGCGTCCACCTGCTAGCTGCTAAACATTCCAGACATCGCCGCGCGGAGGATTACTTGTTGATTGAGAGAGATTGAGTGCGCGCGATTTGGAATTGAGTGAGATTAGAGTTTGCAGAGGGAGCAAGGAGCTCGAGCGGAGCAGAGAGAGAACTAGCGAGCAAGCTAATTTCAAGAACGCAATGTCGAAGCTGAACACATTGCGGATGCTGCCGCTCCGGCTTCCACAGAACAGGTTGCGTGCCTACGAGGAACGGCTGATTGCAAGAAAGCTCGATTTCTTGCTGTGGGGATGGAATTACATTTGTGTGGACATGGTGCGCGAGTGGCTGGAACCACAGCGACCACCTACGCGCGGATTGCGTCCGCATGTCGATCGGTGGACCGTCCAAGATTGGGCGCAGGCATTGGGGAGGTGTGCCGGCATCGACGGGTACCTTCTCTTTGATAGTGAGAGCGTCAAGGTGTCGAAGCAAGACGAGGCGCAATGTGTGGAATTGTTCAAGCGGAAGAGGTCTACCAAGAATGGGTACAAGACCCGCGACTACAAAGATCGCTTCCGCCGAACTTTAGCGGCGGCGCTGCTGCAATTGCTGCAGCCACACCGCACCTCCTACATCACCCTGTGGCAGGTTTCTTTTGTGGAGCTCATCTTGGAGGGAGCTCTAGTTCACTGGGCGAGCATCCTGCACAAAGTGATGCGACAGCACGCATTCGAGGAGAAGGGGGGAACTCTCAATCACCTCTCCCCTTTCTTGATCAATTTCTATCGGCAGAGGAATTGTTTGACCACGGCGGAGCTCGCTCGCTTTCCGCCATTGTCCGTCGACCATCCCGGGAAGTATGTGCGGGATAACGAGGTCGACACCGATGCAGAGTATTCACCAGCTTCTACTCCGCCGACACGAAGAGACGAGGGAAGAAGCACACCCGCAGCAAGAGTGCCGCGGAAGCGTCGATGGAGAGAGGAGTCTGAGGAGGAGCAGCATCGAGAACCCACTGCTCCCATACGACAGCGGCCACTGCACGAAGTGTGCAGCCGGCCGAAGCAGAAGGCGCGCAGGATTGTGTTATCAGCCAGCAGCGCGGACACGGCGACGATCGCCACGGAGAAAGGAAGCGCGTCGCCGGAGAGGATCGAGAGAGCGCGGACGTCCGCAGGAGCGGCGGACCACGCTACACCTCCGACGGACGAGAGGCGGCCTTCGGGTCAAGGGCCTCCGGAGTTACCACGTGCGATGCGGACGAGCGTTCCGCCTACGCACAGGCGAGTTTCAGCGGAAAGGCGACCTCAGGCGGACGTGGACCTCCGCCTACGCGTAGGCAGAGAAAGTTCGCCTACGCACAGGCAGGATTCACCCCCGATACAACGTAGGAAGGGGAAGGAGCCGGCGGAAGATCCGCCTTCGGGTCAAGGGCCTTCGGGACCAGACCCTCCGGCGTACAACGCGCCGCGATTTGGGCCTTCGGCGCTAGGGCCTTCGGGTTAACGAGTTTTGAGCAGGGAGCGTGCGGAGACTGCACCTTCGGCGGGTAATCTGCCGGCAGATGCGCCTTCGGCGGTAGGGCCTTCGGGGCCAGGTACATCGGGTGAGCGGCCTTCGGCTCTGTCGCCTTCGGCGATAGACGTCTTCGGCGCTGCACCTGCGGCGGACAAGGCGCCGGTATTTGCACCTACGCACAGGTCAGACGCAGCCCTCGCGCAGGACCGATCGAGGGAGCAGGACCTAACGAAGGAGCGGATTGTCTGTCCGCGGGACGAAATTCGGGTGCGCGATGCGCAATTACACCCCGCGCAGACACATTCCGCTCCATTGCCTTTGGCGGCGGACGTCGGCGGCGAAGAGGACACAGTCGACGATCGACATGCGGGGGATGGGGATGTAGCACGACCACATTCACCCACCGCCTTGGACATTTTAGCGGGGAGCAGCAAAGCTGCAGGAGTGCCTTCGGAGGCAGCACCCGTAGACAACTTGCAGCCCCACTCAGGTCAGTCGCCAACGCAATCAATGGCGACCGAAATCCTTCCCTCGGATGATGACGAAGGAGGCTCCACAGAAGCAATGTCGGGATCGGGAGACACCGAGGAGGAGGAGGAGGAAATTGTTGGAGCGCCGGCGGCGGCGGCGCTCTCTGAGCAGGTAATACCTCTGCTGAAGTACTTGGATCGCAAATTTGATAAATACGCCGATCTACTCCAGCCGGGGTCCTACATCGAGTTAGTGCGCAGGCGGACTCGCACTAAAGTCCACACCAGCAAGCTACTAGCTAGGGTGGACCGGGAGCTAAAGGATTTGCGGGAGAAGCATGAATGCTTGTGGGGACAGTATAATCTCGTGCGGAAGACGCACACCCACTACGACACATTGAAGAAGGCGAGACTGGAAGAGCTCACCAAGGATGTGGTGAAGACCACGGAAGAACTGATTTCTGAGAAAACTCAGAATCAGATTTTGTCAGAGGAGCTCGTGCGACAGACGCAGTTGTTGGCAGAGTGTCAGCTCGCACGACAGGCGGATGAGGATTTGATCCGCAGGCTGCAGTCGGAGTGCGGGAAATTGAGAGCTCAGCGTGCGGAGGCCGAATCGCAGTTGGTAGTAATTGAAGATGATCGCAGGCGAGAGGCAGACCGCACGAAGGAGGAGATGGCGAGGCGAGTCGCCCACTGTCTCAAGGGCTACGCCCACTGGGAAGTGGCGGCGCAGGAGAAACTCACACTGCGTGAGTTGGAGCTTCGTGCAGCCGGGTTGTTATCAGGGGACAGTAGGAGTCGGCGGAAGGTGGCGAAGAAGTTAGACTCTTTTCTGTCGAAGGCGCGGGATACCATGTCCACCCTCGAGGCGGAGGTGTCCGCGGCGTTGCAGCGTTTGGAACTGCGCAGTCGAGCGGAAGACTGGCAGGGTAGGGAGTTAGTGCGCGGCATGCCGTCGCGCAGGAGGCGAAGCACAGGTTCTGCGGAGTGTAGTGTAGCGTGGTTCCGTGCCGGCGTGTAGCGTAGTGCAGTGTAGTGCTAGTTAGGACTTAGAAGGTATAAAGTCGTTCAAGGCATCTTGCCTTGGGATCTTTCCCAACATCAGAAGTGCAGATCAGGAACTCATTTTCTCTGCGTGTTTGTGTCCTTAGTTCTATCACCACGCACGAGGAGCTACACCTTAACGTTCCGCATTTTGTAGCTAAAGGCCTTCGGCCGAATGTTCAGAGCTAGTACATTGGTTAGAGACTTCAGTAGTTCGGATCTACACCTGCGGGTGATTGCCGATGCTCAGAGCCAGTGACTAGTTAGATACTTGAATAGTTTTGCCCCTACACCTTCGAGTGTTTGTTCCTGATTGTACTCCTTCGGGATTTTTCCCCTTAATGCCAAAGTGAAGTTTTGCTACTTCGTGTAAGCCTTGGTTGTAAATTCAGGTTACGCTGCAGCAGGTGCCTTTGGGGTAACCCCTGTTGTGAGCCTAAACTCCCCACCCTTCAGCGTTTGTAGTCCAGGTGGGGGTTCGAGCTCCCATAATCTAACTTCTCTGATTTCGACCATGTGGTCAAAGTGTATTCAAGACAATGAGATCATGAACATTTGCTCTTTCACAGACAAATTATCTAGAACTGAAAATAATAACTTGTTGTCTGCTATCTCCACAAGAGCAGCAGACAAGCTCTTTGTTACATAAAGATCTAACCAACTCTGGGTGACTTTCTCAATACCCCAGCCGTTGTGGTCTATCCTAGCTCCGAGTTCCACTCCCAATTCCTACTCAGATTTCAGTGTCGATTTCTCAGCTTCCACCTTCAGACTCCACCAGATTCCTCTCTCAGATTCAACTCTCCCTTTCCAGTTTCAATTTCAAATCCCGACTGTCAGACTTTAGTCTCAGATTTCGCTTCACTCTCAGCTCCCATTCTCAGGTCTTCCACTCTGATCTCAGCTCCCACTCACAGATTACACTTCAATCTCAGATCCCAATCTCAGATTTTCCACTCATAGATTACACTTCAATCTTGGATCCCACTCACAGATTACACTTCAATCTCGGATCCCACTCACAGATGTCTCACCTCAATCTCAGATCCCAATCTCAGATTTTCCACTCATAGATTACACTTCAATCTTGGATCCCACTCACAGATTTCGCACCTCAATCTCATATCCCAATCTCAGATTTTCCACTCATAGATTACACTTCAATCTTGGATCCCACTCACAGATTACACTTCGATCTCGGATCCCACTCACAGATGTCGCACCTCAATCTCAGATCCCAATCTCAGATTTTCCACTCATAGATTACACTTCAATCTTGGATCCCACTCACAGATTTCGCACCTCAATCTCATATCCCAATCTCAGATTTTCCACTCATAGATTACACTTCAATCTTGGATCCCACTCACAGATTACACTTCGATCTCGGATCCCACTCACAGATGTCGCACCTCAATCTCAGATCCCAATCTCAGATTTTCCACGATGCAACTCACCACCCACGAGAGGTTGCTTTCTCCTTATCTCGAACACTCCACACTCCCCTCCTAATTCTCACCACTTCCCTGCGAAAATCACTCACATCCACACTCTATCCTCCTACCGATCCCACCAGCGTCTCCACACAATGACCCACCACACGATCTCTATCCCCAGGCCAAAAATTCCTCTCCAACGTTCAAGGGCCGAGTCATCCACAGCCCGCGATGATGGGCAACGGCCTCGCTCCCATGTGCAACTTCATGCCCCACGCTGCCACACCTGTACAGTCTTTATTTATGATCACGTCAACATCCGCCGTCCGAAGTTGTCTTCCGCGCACCGCCGAAGGCATCCCCCCGCCAAAGACACTCTTCTGCACCTTTGCCTATCTATAACAGTCACCGCGACGCCCATAACTCACGGATCCCTGCTTTGTTTGCAACGTTCTTGGGCTTGTTAGAACACGCGTGTTGTGCTCTTTCCAACGAGCCCATAACTAAGTCAAACCAATAAGAATTGAGAAAGTTATGACGGTTTTTACTCTTCCGCCAAAGGCGTTCGCCTATCCGCAGGCGCCCTACCCGTAGGCTGCCTATCCACAAGACGCCCGCCTGTGCACAGGCCGCCTATCCACAGGCCGTCCGCCTGTGCACAGGCCGCCTATCCACAGGCGTCCTTGGGCCAAAGGCCCCTCTATATGTTAAAGCCAAAGGCCCCTCTAACTATTAACACCGAAGGCCTCACACCTAACCATGACAGCCGCTTTCGACGCTCATAACTCATTGATGACTGATCCGTTTCAAGAGATCTTGGTCTCGTTGGAACTAGCTCGTCGAGTTCTTTCCAACGAGACCCGAATCAAGTCAAACCGCTAAGAATTGAAAAAGACATGCCGGTTTTACTACTTCGCCGAAGGCCTGCTACCGCTGAAGGCGTCAGTCCGCGCATCGGACAAAAGTTGATGTCCTTTCCGCGTAGGCGGAATTCCCGCCGGAGGCGAACTCCTTCCGCCGAAGGCGAACGACTACCTATCTTCCGGTAGTCATAACTCCCTAAGTCCTCATCCGTTACAAGCGTTCTTGGGTTCGTTAGAACGAGCGTGTCGAGCTCTTTCCAACGAGACCCTAACCAACGCAAACCGTTAAAAATTGAAAACGTTATGTTGATTTTACCCTTCCGCCGAAGGCGTTTGCCTGTGCACAAGCCGCCGAAGGCCCTCCATATCAGAAACTTCCGCCGCTCCTAACTCGGTGATGCCTTATCCGTTTCAAGAGTTCTTGGTCTTGTTGGAACGAGCGTCGCGAGCTCTTTCCAACAAGACCCTAACTGAGTCAAGGCGTGTAATAACCCACCAAAGGCTAAAACTGCAGTATGGTGGTAAAAAGATCGAACCCACAAGGACAGAGGCAACACACAGAGTAAAAGTGTCACGTTTAACAGACTTTTGTAGAGTTTGAATTCTCAGGCGACTGTCACTCCCAGAAATACTGCAGTGCTCGACTCGGAGGCTCGACTCGGAGGAGGATACTCGACTCGGAGGATACACTTGCACTGTTGAAAGTTTTTTCGGGATTCAAAGCTAATTGCATTTTACGACATCTGATCAAAGCTTCTCTCACACACTGTAGATGTTCACTTATGCTAGATTGCGTGCTAAAATCGTCAATGAAGACTGTCATCGATTTGTACAAAAGATCAGAGAAAATATAAGTAACTAATCTCTGAAAAGTGGCCGGAGCATTGCACAACCCAAAAGGCATTACTACCCACACAAAGGTTCCCCATGGCGTCGTGAAC
The DNA here is from genome assembly GCA_037833965.1 of Marchantia polymorpha subsp. ruderalis. Classification (NCBI taxonomy): domain Eukaryota; kingdom Viridiplantae; phylum Streptophyta; class Marchantiopsida; order Marchantiales; family Marchantiaceae; genus Marchantia; species Marchantia polymorpha. The sequence continues at coordinate 7,448,173 of AP031357.1, forward strand.
GCTGTCTTGTGCACGTCCTGCCTAGCTATTGAGATTTGGTTGTAACCTGAATATCCGTCCATGAAGCTGTATCTAGCATGTCCACCTACTTCCTCCAAAACTAGGGTAATAAAGGGCAAGGGAAAGTGATCCTTCTGCGTGCAGGCATTGAGTCTTCTATAATCCACACAAACCCTTAATTTCCCATTCTTTTTCTTCACCAAAACCATAGGGGAAACCCAATCTGTAATTTCTACTGGTTTGATGAATCCCGCTTGCAACAATCGTTCTAACTCTGACTTAACCAACAGCTGCAGTTGAGGATTCATTCATCTTTCTTTTTGTCTAACAGGTTGAGAACCTGGGATTAAAGGAATACTATGTTCTACCATCTCACGAGGGATTCCCTTGAGCTCATCATACGACCAAGCAAATGTATCACTAAACTCGTCCACGAGTTTTCCATACTCACGGATCTCATCATCCCCCAACTGAGAACCCATTTTAATCTTCCTAATGTTTCCTGTACGCATTGTCACATCTACGTACTTCCAATCCTTCTCAGTCACGTGAGTTTGCTCTTCACTATTCCGATACCAATCCAAGGGAACTTTAGGATAATCTTTCACATCCTGTCCAGCTATAATCCCTGAAGATGTGGTTTTGAAGTGCAATGGCTCTTCCAGGTGTGAAGCCTTAAGCATGACATCGTAACCTTGAGTTCCGTCCACGTGTACTATTGTCACTTGATGGTCCTCTAGATCATCAATCCACGGGGTTAATCCGCCCTGTATCCATTCTTCTTCCGTAAGCACCTCACATGGCTCTAACAATGACCAACTATCCTTGGGTAAAAAATCGCTATCATCCTTGTATTCACAATGTGAAATCATAAGTATATCACATCCTGAGTCAGGGTATTCCTTCAACCACCTGTTATACTCATCATCTCTCTCCCAATTGTAAAAACTAGGACCTAGATTGCTTAGCCTCACATTAACTGTAGTTTCTTTGCAACCTGAATTGACAACTCCCACCAATGTGTCATTGTTTTCAACCTTTTCATTCCCTTTAGGTTGTTCGTCCGAAGAAGTCACTACTTCTGCCCCCGTCAAACTGCCTATTGGAACCTTGGCACGATTTTCTCTTGGCCCATAGGTAATAGAAGGTTTAGATCCTCCCCAATCCACTATGGCATCTGCCATTCTCAACCAAGGTCTACCTAATAAGATGGGAAAAGTATCTTTCGTTGAATGCATCCTAATAACATGGAAAGTGACAATATACTCCTCCCCTCCTGTACTGATTCTACAATCTTTAATCATTCCAAGAGGTACCGCAGAGCTTTGATTAGCCATGTTGATGATGAAGGGTGATGGTCCGGTCAAACTAAGGCCTAGCTTTTTCATTGTGTGTTCAGGCAAAATGTTCAACCCACTTCCTCCATCTACCAGCACGTTGGGTACTACTTTATCCACGATAATCGCCTCTATTTCTACTGCCTTTACATCTCGGATTTTCTCTAGCGATTGCACCCTTGCTGCCACCCTAGTTTTTAACTTTCTTGTCCTTCGTGTTACTGGTAACCCTTCTTTCAGTTTTTTTACGAGCCAATGGTGAGATCTCTAATAGTTGGCCAAAAGTGATATCGGCCTTGAGGGAACTAAGATTAGCCCATAAATCGTATCCCTGTAACCTCTTCATCTGTGTAGCCCTTATTTTATCAAATTCTTCTAAAGGAACACCAGGTCCTTCCCAATCGCCCCCTTCACTAGTTTCTAAGTCATGACCCTGACTTTCCCTTTTTCCATCTTGGAAAAACTCATTGTTTTGCTCTAGAGCCGTGGCATCCTTTCTTGCTGTTCTTGCTACTCTCTCTAACTCTGAAAGATGGGGACCATCTTCTGAGTAGTATTCATCTTGCTCATCCATTTCTTCAATGGCTTGGAGCTTGTTCCGCATCGACCTAGTGGTAACAGTGAGTGCCGGAGCTTCTTGCTTGTTCTTTTCCTGAAAATCTCTTAATTCAAAGGTTATAACATTAGCATTCGGAGGCCATTTGTTTTGTTCATCTCCAGGTGTTGGTAACGAAGGGGCAGATTTGTTAGGATTTGAATGTGCAGTTACATCCATGTATCTAACATCCTGAGAAGTTGACGGACCTTGATCATTTGATAGACCTTGAACTCTATTCTCTTGAGACTGTGGTCCTCTGGTTCTATCTTGTATAGGAATGTAGCCATTTGCTGTCTGTAAACCTACCGGCGAGTGTCCTGTTTGTCTTGCATTTCCATAATCGTAATAAAGGTTTGAAGACCTCGGTTTGGTTTGAGGTGGCCCCTGTGGCCTAGCACCTCTCACATTATCCATGGCTTGCTGATGAGGATTAGTCACCGGGTGAGGTAATGCAATGACCTTGTCTGGCTGACGACATTCGTCAGAAGGGTGATTCCCTCCACAGTTGCTACAGTTAGAACCTTGTACTTCTGACCAACATTGTCCAGGGAAGTGCCACCTCCCACAAAAAGAATGAAATTCTTTTCTTGCCCCATTATGCACACCTTGTGCTCTTGGAGGCCCCCTAAAATTACCATACGTATTTTTGGCATGGCCTACATGCATCGGTGGAGGTGGTACTCCAACCAATCTCTGATCGCGATTCTGTCCCATGCCACAAAACTGTCTTGTATGTCCAGGTAAGTTACATTGAACACACCACAATCCTGACGCGTGTCTTCCTGACTCTACAGGAGGTGGGGGTCCAGGTTGCTGAGTCCGTATCATCAAGGACATTTGTGGTACCCCACTTTTGGCAATTTTGAGGAAATTAAAACATTTTTGAAAAACTGTACCCTGGCAGCATTGTAAATAGCCTTCGGTACATCAAAACAGAGTGAATCCGGAAGATCGCGGGGATTCTCGAGGGATCTTGTAGGATCTGGGATTTGGGGTGCCGCAGTAAGGACAGGCATCACCCTCCCTGCGAGCTCCGCAGTTAGGATCTCTACGGCGCAAGGCGCAAAACCCGCCTTCGGAGATTGCGTCCGCGGCTGTAGGGAAACCCCCGTAATTAGGTAAACCCTCGGGCGCCTTGACCAAGTTGGGGTCCCGTTGGAAAGAGCTCGACGCGCTGATTCTAACGAGCCCAAGAACGCTTGGAACGGACGAGGACTTAGGGAGTTATCGCTACTGGAAGAAACGGAGGCGGTCGCCTACGGCGGAAGGATTTCGCCACCGGCGCGAATTCCGCCTACGCGGAAGGAGGAATCAAGTTTTGTCCTATGCGCGGGCGAAGGCGTTCGCCTGTGCACAGGCGAAGTAGGGTTAGGGAAGGCGCGAAGTCCGCCTACGCACAGGCGTTCGCCTGTGCACAGGCACTTCGGCGTCGGCGGCAAATCCGCCTTGGGCCCTAGAAATGCGCCTTGTGAGGTAGAAAGTGTACGGCGCCTTCCGCGCCAGCGCAGCGCCGCGTACGTCGGAAGAGCCGCCAGAGTAATCCAATAGGTACGGACCGTGCGGACGGCACGGGTGGATGCGCTCTTGGACGGACGGAGTTGCGGCGGCGGAAGCGCCGACGGAGAGACAAGGAACGGACAGACTGGACGGAGACGGCTGACCACGGTCAACGCCTTCCGCGCCAGCGCAGCGCCGCGGACGGAATTTGCCTGCGCACAGGCGAACGCCTGTGCACAGGAGGATGTTCAAGTTCCGCGCCGGCGGAGAATCCGCCGAGGCCCCTGCCTGCGCACAGGCAGGAGTTGAATTTTTGTCCGACATGCGGACACACGCGTCAAGGCAGAAGGAGATTGGCCGAGGGGCGGTACGAACAAGTGTACCGCGCAAGGCGGAAAACTCCCCTTCGGCGCTACGCCCCCATGTCCACAGGGTGACACGCTCGCGGAGTTCAAATCCGCCAATTCGAGCGTGAGAGTTTAATCGACGACGGCGGAGCGTGAAGCCGCGCGTGAGAGCGAAGACCGTTCCAGCGTACAGCCGGCGCGGCCATCAAGTGAGACGTTCTTCACGACCAAGAGCCGACCATGACCTTCGACCGGGCGGCGGAGAACGTCCCATTGTTGAATTCGCGATTCCAATCTCTTGTGCGCGCTGCGCGCATCCATCTGCTGGCTGCGGAACATTCTCGACGTCGTCGCACAGGAGATTTCTTGTTGATTGAGGGAGAAGTGAGTGCGCGTGATTTGGAATTGAGGGCGATTAGAGTTTGCCGAGAGAGAAAGAAGCGCAGGCAGTGCGGAAGTAGAATGAGCGGGCGAGCGAACCCCAGGAACGCGATGACGAGACCGAGCAGATTGCGGATGGTACCACTTCGCCTGCCGCAGAACGGGCTGCGCGCTTTCGAAGAGCGCTTAATAGCAAGAAAGCTCGATTTCTTGCTATGGGGATGGAATTACATCTGTGCGAATATGGTGCGCGAGTGGCTAGAGCCACAGGGACCACCCTCGCGCGGATTGCGTCCGCATGTTGATCGGTGGACAGTCCAAGATTGGGCGCAGGCGTTGGGACGATGTGCTGGCATGCCAGGGCATCTCCTTTTCGACAGTGAGAGCATCAAGGTGACCAAACAAGAAGAGGCGCAATTTGTGGAGCTGTTCAAGACCGGGAGGTCTACCAAGAATGGGTACAGGACCCGTGATTACAAGGATCGATTTCGCCGGACTTTGTCCGCGGCGCTGATGCAATTACTGCAGCCGCACCGCGCCTGCTACATCACATTGTGGCAGGTCTCTTTTGTGGAGTGCGTCATCGAGGGAACTCCAATTCACTGGGCGAGCATCCTGCACAGGGTGATGCGACAGCACGCGTTTGAGGAGAAGGGGGGAACTCTAAACCATCTTTCTCCTTTCCTCATCAATTTTTATCGACAGCGGAATTGTTTGACAGCGGCGGAGCTTGAACATTTTCCGCCATTGTCCATCGACCATCCCGGGAAGTATGTGCGGGAGAACGAGGTCGACACTGATGCGGAGGAGTCATCGACTTCTACCCCATCAAGACGGAGGGATGAAGGGAGACACACTCCTGCAGCGCGAGTGCCGCGGAAGCGGCGATGGAGGGAAGAGTCTGAAGAGGAGCAGCATCAAGAACCCTCTGCTCCCATTCGACCGCGGCCGCTGTGCGAGCCATACAGCCGGCCGAAGCAGAAGGCACGCAGACTGGTGTTACCAGCTGACAGTGCGGACACGGCGACGATTGCGACGGAGATAGGAAGTGCGTCGCCAGAGAGGCGAGAAGAAGCGCGGACGACCGCAGGAGCAACGGGCCACGCTGCAACCTCGTCGGGAGAGAGGCCGCCTACGGGCCAAGGGCCTCCGGAGTTACCACGTGCGATGCGGACAGATGTTCCGTTCGCGCACAGGCAAACCTCCGCGAACGGACGAGCCTCCGCGGATCGGCGAACACAAGTGGACGTGGATCTACGCTTACGCGTGGGAAGGAGCAGTCCGCCTGTGCACAGGCGCTCGCCTGTGCACAGGTCGCCTGTGCACAGGACACCTCCACACGTGCCGCCTGTGCACAGGCAAGAATCACCCCCGTTCCAACGTAGGAAGGGGAAGGAGCCGGCGGAAGAACCGCCTACGAGACACCGGCCCTCGGGGCCTGACTGTAATAACCCACCAAAGGCTAAAACTGCAGTATGGTGGTAAAAAGATCGAACCCACAGGGACAGAGGCAACACACAGAGTAAAAGTGTCACATTTAACAGACTTTTGGTAGAGTTTGAATTCTAGGCGACTGTCACTCCCAGAAATACTGCAGTGCTCGACTCGGAGGCTCGACTCGGAGGAGGATCTCAACTCGGAGGATGCTCGGAGGATGCACGGTACAGCTTGGTCACTCAACACACACACACACACCTGAAACTGGCAAAAAGCACAACTCGGAGGTCGGTCAGGACCTCCGCTTCGGATTTCAGGAGGAAAGTGTCTCGCAAGTTCACTCAGAGGTTCTGCAGGAAGTGCCTCCCACTCCGGCTTTTACTGCCCTTCCGCCAGGAACTAGCGGGGGTACCCGGACTGGACTTCTCACTTCGGAACGAAGCCTCTACGTACGCCGTGGACGTCACCCTCGACTATCACACAAAACGCAGGGAGTGCAGACCCGACTGAGAACTTACTGAAAACACGATCCAGTAACACACACACAACCTGAATTACAAACCAAGGTTTACACGAAGTAATGAAACTTCACATTGGCATTCAGGGGAAACTTCCCGTAGGAGTACAATCAGGATATGTCACTCGAAGGAGTAAGGGGGAACTGTTCAAGTATCTAACTCGCAGCCGGCTCTGAGTATCAGAAATCACCCGCAGGTGCAGATCCGCACTACTCAAGTCTCTAACCGGGTACTAGCTCTGAACATTCAGCCGAAGGCCTTCAACTACAACATACGGTAACTTCGCTATGCTGCAGCTTCTCTACGTGGTGCCAGGACCAAAACGCACAAACACGCCAAGAAAGTGAGTTCCTGATCTGCACTTCCGAAACTGGAAGAGTCAAAAGGCAAAACGCCTTGAACTACTTTATACCTTCTAAGGTCCTAACTAACACTACACTACCCGCTAGGGTGCGAGCCGCAACAGATCCTACACCTGAGAAGTCGGCGGCTACCTTCCCCTCTAACTTACAACCTAAATCTAACCCTAACCCTAAATCTAAATCCTAAGCCTACTGTACAGAGCCGCCAGCGTCTTTACATCCGAGATCTGAGGCTGAATATGTGCAGGCATGCGTGGCCGACCGAGATCAACGGTCCCACCAAATTTCAGATCCATCCGACCGTCCATCGCAAAGATATGGACTCCGCAAGATCTCTGAACCGCATCCGGTTTGCCGACCTTGAGTTCGCCGACTCCGAGTTTGCCGACTTGAAGTTCGCCGACCTCGAGTTCGCCGACTCCGAGTTCTCCGAAGGCGTTGACCGCCGAAGACGCACTTCCGCATCTTTGCCTATTTGTAACAGTCACTCCCGACACCCATAACTCACAGATCCTTGATCCGTTTCAAGAGTTCTTGGGCTCGTTGGAACGAGCGCGTCGAGCTCTTTCTAACGAGACCCTAATTGAGTCAAACCGTTACGAGTTGAAAGAGTTATGCCGGTTTTATCCTTGGCCGAAGGCACACTGTCAAAGGCTTGTTATCTGTTATCGCCGAAGGCGCCCGCACGATGTTTCGCCGACTCCGAGTTCTCTGACCTCAAGTTTGCCGACCTCGAGTTCGCTGACTTGAAGTTCGCCGACCTCGAGTTCGCCGACCTCAAGTTTGCCGACTCCGAGTTTGCTGACTTGAAGTTCTTTGACCTCGAGTTTGCCAACCTCAAGTTTGCCGACTCCGAGTTTGCTGACTTGAAGTTCGCCGACCTCGAGTTTGCCGACCTCAAGTTCTCCGACCTCGAGTTTTCCGACCTCGAGTTCTTCGACCTCGAGTTCGCCGACCTCAAGTTTGCCGACTCCGAGTTTGCTGACTTGAAGTTCTTTGACCTCGAGTTCGCCGACCTCAAGTTTTCCGACCTCGAGTTTTCCGACCTCGAGTTCTCCGACCTCGAGTTCGCCGACCTCAAGTTTGCCGACTCCGAGTTTGCCGACTTGAAGTTGACACGAAGACGTCCGTCGCCGAAGGCGAACATCTAGGGCCGAAGGTGGATATTCTGCTAACGACGAACTCCTTCCGCCTATCCGTAGGCGTTCTCCTTCGCATCTTCCGACAGTCACAACTCCCTGAGTCCTCATCCGTTCCAGGCGTTCTTGGTCTCGTTAGAACGAGCGCGTTGAGCTCTTTCCAACGAGACCCTAAGTAACTCAAGGCGTTAAGAATTTAGGAAGTTATGAGTGATCTACCGCCGAAGGTGCTCGAAGCGAGTCCTGCAGCGTGAACCGCCCGTTCCATTCCAAGCGTTCCACTGTGGCCTAAGCCCAAAACCCCTCGACTGTCCTCGATCCTCTTTTTACTCTGGCTTTGCGTACCGATTACTATTTACAGCTGCTACCACGGTACTTACTAATCAAAAATGTTCTAATTCCGACGAAAAACAAAAAGTGGGTTACCACACTGACCCACCGGCGCACCACGCGCCGCAATTTGCGCCTTCGGCGCCAGGGCCTTCGAGCCGAGGAGATACGAGTAGAGAGCGTGCGGAGGCCGCACCATCGGCGGGAAGTTCGCCGATAGATGCGCCTTCGGCGGTAGGGCCTATAGGCCAAGGAACATCGGGCGTGCGGCCCCCGGCCATGTCGCCTTCGGCGATAGATGTCCGTGGCGCTACGCCTGCGGCGAACAAGGCGCCGGCAAATACGCCTGCGCACGGGCCGGGCACGGCCCCCACGGACCGATCGAGGGAGCAGCAGACGGAGGAGCGGAGTGACTGTCCGCGGGATGAAATCTCGATACGCGATGCGCAATCCAACCCCGCGCAGCCACCCTCCGCTCAATCGCCTTCGGCGACGGACGACGGCGACAGAGAGAATGCGGTAGGCAATCAACCAGCGAGCGACGGGGATGCCGCTCGGGTACATTCGCCTTCCGCCTTAGACATTTTGGCGACGAGCAGCGAGGCTGCAGCCGTGCCTTCGCAGGCAGCACACGTCAAGGACGTGCAGCCCCACTCGGGGCAGTCGCCGACGCAATCAATGGCGACTGAAATTCTCCACTCGGATGATGACGACGGAGGCTCCACGGAAGAAATGTCAGGAGCAGAAGACACCGAGGAGGAGGAGGAGGAAATTGTTGGAGCGCCGGCGGCGGCGCTCTCTGAGCAGGTGATTCCGTTGCTGCGGTACTTGGATCGCAAGGTCGATAAATACGCCGACCCACTCCAGCCGGGATCTTACATCGAGTTAGTGCGCAGGCGGACTCGCACTAAAGTCCACACCAGCAAGCTATTAGCTAGAGTGGACCAGGAGTTGAGGGACTTGAAGGAGAAGCATGAGTGCTTGTGGGGACAGTACAAGCTTAATCAGAAATTCTACAAGCACTCCGAGAAGATGAAGGATGAGAAACTGGGCGAGCTCACCAAGGAGCAGGTGAAGGTCAAGGAAGCACTCGATTCTGAGCAGGCCCAGAATCGGATTTTGTCAGAGGAGCTCGTGCGACAGACGCGGTTGTTGGAACAATGTCAGCTCGCACGGCAGGCGGATGAAGAATTAATCCGCAGTTTGCAGTCAGAGTGTGGCGAATTGAGAGCGCAACGTGCTGAAGCCGAATCGCAATTAGTGACGATTGAAGAGGATCGCAGGAAGGAGGCGGATCGCACGAAGGTGGAGACGGCGAGGCGAGTCGCCCACTGTCTCAAGGGCTACGCCCACTGGGAAGTGAAGGCGCAGGAGAAACTCACACTGCGTGAGTTTGAATTGCGCGCAGCCGGGTTGTTGTCAGGCGACAGTAGGAGTCGGCGGAAGGTAGCGAAGAAGCTCGAGGCCTTTCTGTCGAAGGCACAGGATACCATGTCCGCCCTCGAGGGGGAGGTGTCCGCGGCGTTGCAGCGGTTGGGACTGCGTAGTCGAGCGGAAGAGTGGCAGGGTAGGGAGTTAGTGCGCGGCAGTCGGCCGCGTAGGAGACGTAGTACAGGTTCCGCGGAGTGTAGTGTAGCGTGGTTCCGTGCAGGCGTGTAGCGTAGTGCAGTGTAGTGCTAGGTAGGACTTAGAAGGTATAAAATAGTTCCAGGCGTTTTGCCTGGGGTTCTTTCCCATCAGAAGTGCAGATCAGGACCCCATTTCCTTTGCGTGTTTGTGTCCTTGAGTTCTGTCACCACGCACGAGGAGTTACAACTTAGCGTTCCGCATTTTGTAGCTGAAGGCCTGCGGCCGAATGTTCAGAGCTAGTACATTGGTTAGAGACTTGAGTAGTTCGGAACTGCACCTGCGGGTGACTGCCGATGCTCAGAGCCAGTGACAAGTTAGATACTTGAACAGTTTCGCCCCTACACCTTCGAGTGTTTCTTTCTGATTGTACTCCTTGGGATTTTTCCCCTGAATGCCAAAGTGAAGTTTTGCTACTTCGTGTAAGCCTTGGTTGTAAATTCAGGTTACGCTGCAGCAGGTGCCTTGAGGGTAACCCCTGTAGTATTTCTGGGAATGACAAGTGCCTGAGAATTCAAACTCTTCAATAGACTGTTGTTGTGTTACTGGAATGTTTCACAGTGAGTCCTTCAGTGCGGACCTGTGCTCTCTGCGCGTTTTGTGAGTTGAGAGTGTTGTTCACCGCGTATGAGTGACTTCGATCCGAAGTAGGCAGTCCAAACCGGGTTTCCTACGCTAGCAGCAAGCTAGTGGAAGCGTTGTAAAAGCCGGAGTTGGAAGTCACTGCCCGCAGCTTTGCCGAGTGTACTCTTGAGAGACTTTCCCCCTGAAATCTTGAAGTAGAGGTCCTAACGGATCTCTGGGTTGTGTTTCTGTAGTTTCAGGTGTGTGTGTGTGTGTGTTACACTGCACTGTGCGACCTCCGAGTGCGCTCCGAGTGGACACTTGCAGTATTTCTGGGAGTGACAGTTGCCTGAGAATTCAAACTCCTCAATAGTCTGTTAAAACGTGACACTTTGTACCCTGTGTGTTCCTCTGTCCCTGTGGGTTCGACCTTTCTACCACTATATTGCAGTTTTAGCCTTTAGTGGGTTATTACAACATTTGATCTGTTAAACCCTGAATCTGTTTCATCATGGCCTCCTGAAATTTTAATTGGCTGGCACCTAATCTTTTTTCTATGTCTTCAGGTTGAGGTTCACCACAAGGAGCTGGTAATGCCAGCAATGGCACTGTTTCCCTGATTGCTAATGGCTGGGGAATTAGATCATTGGATGGTGGTGAAATCTGGTTCACGTCCTTACCCAACTCTCTTTCTAATCCTTTGGGACGGATAGGGATAAATTGAGGGATTGACTCATCTTCTTTCCTCCACAATTTTTCATAATCCTTGTCAATATTCTCTATATCCCTAGCAGCTTTCTTAGCATCTACTAAAGTTCGGGGGTTCCTCTCTAACACTCCTCGTATCGTACCCGCTTTGAAAAATCCTTGAATGAAGAATTGTTTTAGTGTGTCGTCGTTAAGCATTGTGCCAACGAAACGTGTACACACCAAGTCAAATCTTCTAATGTAAGCAGAAATTTCCTCATCTCTCCCTTGCTTCAAGGAAGCTAATGCTCTCAAGGCAGTGCTCTGTCCTACCTCAGGTCTGAATTCGTTCAGAAACTCTTGTTGCATTTGTTCCCAAGTCACAAAATGCCCTTCTACATGGTCCCTGTACCACTCATAGGCTTCGCCTTCCAAAGTGGAAGGAAACCAGACCAAGCAATAACCAGATTCTGTAATGAGTGAGCTAGCTAATTTTTCGACGTATCTCTCCATATGTCTTGATGGATCTTCGTCTTTAGACCCCCAGAACTTAGGAAGGTTGGATGGCATGTTTAATGGTGCCAAGTTCTGAGGAACTAAGATTGGAAGACCTCTTGGTCTAACCAACGGATCAATGGGTGAGATGGGAGGGGGGATCTCTCCCTCTCCATCACGATTCATGATAGGTGAGAATTCTACTTTTGTTTCTCTATCAACTTCTACAGGTTTCTTTGTGCTCCTACTGTTAGTCTCTGGAAATTCGTTGGAAAGAAGTACCTCACTCTCCAATGTAGTCTTAATTTTTGAATTTTCTGAGAACAGACTATCAGAAGTATCTATGTCCAAAGACACTTCTATACTTATCTCACTTTCTTTTTCAGGTTCACTATTTTTTTGTAGCCTAGTTTTACGTGCAATCTTTCCCAACCCTACTTCTAGATTTGGTTTATGGGATCTTGTACTACCTTGCATTTACAGACTAGTCAACCGTCCTTATCTAAGCACCCAAATCCCACATAATCCATGCAGCCAACTCATTGCTAAGCGTACTAGACTAGAACAGCACCTAACAGAACATCAATTCAATCTGTAAAACTGAAACCTGGAGTTCACAACCATCTTCACAAGCAACTTTTTGATATTCCCATTCATCAATCAAAAATAAAGTTCAGCAAGCTTCTTCACCATATAATTGAAAACAATAGAAATAAGAACGGTTTACTCACCTCTTACTCCTCTCTCCATCCTTGACTTCCAATTTCAGAACTTTCACCCACTTGGCTCCCGGCAGACGCACCATTTATGTGAGCTTTTATCTCCCACCCTTAGCGTTGTAGTCCGGGTGGGGATCCAAGCCTACACATATAGCTACCTTAGCCACCACAACTCTCCATTCTCTTACCCAACCCCATGAAGCACCACTATTAAGGCTTCAAATTTTGAGAGTTCTTTTCTGAATCCACACAACACTCACTGGTGAGGGTGCAGCTCTTCTCCTACACTTTGCCTCCACTCACACCAACTAACCAGAGTACGTGAATCCCAGAACCATCAGAAAACCAACTGTAGAGAGCCGTGCTCAGTTCCTACACTATGAATCCACAACAACCCACACTGAGGCTATAGCTCCGTTCCTAATCTCTCGAAGTCGAATCTCCAAACACCAACACGAGACTGCACTATAAGCAACACGGAGCTGCCTTATAAGCAACACGGATCCGCCTCCGAGGCACCCCGGAAATCCAGGGAGTTACAACCAAAGTAACACCTGGCACCCTATCCTATCCAACCTTATCCACATTATCTATCCAAGTCTTCGAAGTTTGGTAAGTGACCACGCTGACCCTCAAACCTTTGCTTGTCATCTGCTGCCAAGTATGCGAGTGAACCTGCTTCTGAACACCATCTCTTACACGGTCCAAAATTGCCGGAACTGCAGTCATAAGAGTAGGCTGCAATTCTGAGGTGTCACCCTTAGTACCCTTCTTGCGGCCGAGAGCCACAAGTCCAGCGGACAAGTTGACCACTCTCTCATATACTTGGTTGTAACTTTGCCACACGTATTTGCCCAAAGTAACCTTTTCAAAAGGCCTACCATCCGAACTTTTAATCGTTTCTCGTTGAATGAGTTCTCGTGTACCAAGCAGAGGCTGTGACGGATTATTCTTACAAGAATCCTCAAACAAGGCAGCTATGGTGTTCGCTCCTTCCCATGGAGTCTCCAACAAACTGAGGTATCGGGGATTGCGCATTGCATATCCAGGCTCTCCACCCACGTCAACAATCACACCAGCGCTCTTCTTTTTCTGGCCCCTCCTCCTCCGAGCCAAGGAGACTAGAACCGGAATCAGGATGCTAACAACGACTGCCGTCATTAACCCACCGGTGCTATTCTCCTCGGACTTAGGACTCACAGTCAACAATGGCAGAGCGTCTCCTGGACTGTCAAGAGGGCTGGCCGGTGAATTCGAATCCTGCTGCGGAAAAATGAGAGAAGGCCGTCTGTCAAGTACTGCGAGAGCGGGCGCGCATGATGTTCGAGGAAGCAGACGGGAGGCGGCACGTGGCGAGGGAACTCAGGAAAGACGGCTCCAGCCAAGAGATGAAGTGTCCCGCTAGACTAGGTGCTCGCGTGGCTCTCTCCTGAAGCATCGGGCGGGCAGGCAGGCAGGCTGTGCTAAAGTCAAGGAACAACCTCCATCCGGGCCCTGCCCCGCAGAACTTTCCGCCCCCACCCTCTTACTCTTGTCTTTCTCTTGACACAATGACCACGACGGCTCGATCTCGACCTTCAACGAAAGGCTCGGATGCCCATTCATACAACTTCCTCCGCTTTCCGCTCCCGTTCTCACTCCTCCTCCCACTCTGCACATTCAGGCAACAAAACACTCGCCATCGCCCTCCACCTTCCCCTCTTCTGCTTCTCTTCGATGCTTCTTCTTATGTTTCCTATGGCGCTCTTTTCGCTTTTCATGCTCCTCTTCCTCGTCAAGCCTGCGATCTTTCGGTCGTGACTTCTTTTTTCCCTTCCTACTTACAAATACATCATCCTCTAAAGTGACGAGCTTGCTTCGCGTGACCTTCACATCCTCCTCATCCTCAACGTCAGAATCATCCCTTGCCCTTGGATGTGCAGACACTTGGTCTACCTCTCTCTGGATGTTCTTATATTCGTCCATTTTCGCTGGCTTCACACTCTCGAAAAATCCTTCATCCTCCTCAGCTTCAAGTTTGGGGCCCTCAAAAACAGTTTCTTCGAGATCTCTTTCATCTTCCTTAACAGACTCCACCGAATTCTCTCTTCCTGGTTCTTGATAATCTTTATCCACGTACTTCGCTCCTCCTGACTCATTAACTTCGCTGACAACATAGTCCTTTACCTCGTACAGACTTCTCGCTTTATCTCTGCTGGAATCTTGCAACCTCTCTTTTCCCCCACCGACGCCAATCCTGCCATGCCTATCACGACCCGAATCATCGTCTAGCTGTTCCATATCTATGTCACTTTCCCCTATTCCGTGTTTCTTGGTGGCCCTACTTGCGTCCCAGCTCACTTCTACTCTACTGCGATCATGAGCGAGAGTGTTTTCTGTCGCTAGTCTGATTTCCTCTTCGTTCTTCTTATCATGAACCTTTCTCTCGTCCTTGCGTCCGATTTTCTCCTTCGAATGAGCTTTCATGTCGTCACGCCAGTCATCAAGCTCCTTGTCATCATCACTCTCTTGACCTGGAACGACTCCCGAGTCCTTGGCACTGCGTTCTCCCCTCCAAGGTGGCCTGCTCTGCTTTCCCAAAAACTGTTCTTTCGCTTTAAGAGGTTTTATATCATCCATCATTGTAGGTTCGAGTCCTTCCTTCGCATTATCCTTAAGATCAACACCCACTACATTTGGCTTGTCCCTAGCTTGAACCGTCTTGCGACGTACCCTCCGAATCATTGTATCTAAATCCTGGGCCTTCGCCCTCATAACCCTGCTACACTCCTCTCATCATTATGGAGAAAACCTGGCCTATCTCTTCCTAAGTATTTTCCTGCATCTGCGTAGTCACCAAATCCTTCTCCGGGACGCTGCTTCTTCGCTGGCTCGGACCTCTTGGGACCTGGCATATTCCTCGAGTACTGATCTGATTGCACGGACCGACCTGAAAGCGAAGACAGTCCTATGTCTACTATTTGAGACGGTCCTCCGCCTACCAGGTCCAGCTCCTCAGATCCCATTTGGCCTCAAACCAAAAAAGTTGAGTTGGTTCACCCGTGGTTCAGCACTTACTTATAGGGGAGATCTCCCAGTTTCAAATCCTTGAAAAGAGTCTAGTAAATGTGACCTCTTCTGTCAGCAATTCCTACTAAGGTCCACGTACTTATCGCCAATTCGTAGATCATTTTCTAAACCTCGGTAAGACATCAAAAAACGTGAAGACGAAAACCCCAAACTTCTAAAGTGAAGAAGAAGAATAGGAAACCCTCTCAGGTGGCCATGATTCTTCCTCCCATCCTTCCTTACTTTCCACTGCCAATACTCTTGTTTATTTCCAAGTACTATTCTTTCTTACGCGACGCTGCGTTCCACCTCCAACTCCAACAAGTCCACGCATATCCAACCTATCCCGCATCTCTCCTCGCCGCACGAAACACTCCACATCTGCCCAGCTGTGTCTCCTACGCACTATCTTTCTCCAAAGAAGGCCTGTATCAACTTCCCCCCGCGCGCTCGCACTCCTGTAGAGGACCTTCACTCTTTCGCCAAACAATTGCACACCACAATTGAACAAACTACTTCCCAACTTGCTACCTCCACGCAGAGAATAAAGAAAAAAGAACAGGACACTACACTATAACGACAGTCCAAAGACTTGCAAGTCCGATGCCGAGACAATTGAACGCCTTCCACGCAAGCGCAGGCAGAGACAATCCGTCCCAGTCCTCTACAATCCACTCCAGCCTCCGCCGAAGCCTGCTTCGCTCCGTCGGAGAGAGGGAATAAAACAGACAATCCTTTCGGGCCAACAAAAGCAGCAACCCGCTTGGCGTTGCGTTGCGTTGTGTCGCCCCCACCTCACCCCGCGTCGCCCTGCCCTGCCTCGCCTTGCCTCGCTCCGAGTTACAAAAGGCGCGCCTGCAAAACCAACCTCCTCCTGCTCGCTCCGACTACCACCACCTCCACCATCGCTACCGGCATCATCAATCCTATCCCCTGAGTAAGACAACAGCAACCGCGACCTTCACCTCATTCCTTGCCTTCCCTTTCCTTCCCTTGCTTTTCCTTCTATCAACCTCCTTCAGCTCTCCCGCGAGCTCTCCTCTCCATTCCTCTCTCACCGAGTGTAATAACCCACTAAAGGCTAAAACTGCAATATAGTGGTAGAAAGGTCGAACCCACAGGGACAGAGGAACACACGGGGTACAAAGTGTCACGTTTTAACAGACTATTGAGGAGTTTGAATTCTCAGGCGACTGTCACTCCCAGAAATACTGCAAGTGTCCACTCGGAGCGCACTCGGAGGTCGCACAGTGCAGCGTAACACACACACACACACACACCTGAAACTACAGAAACACAACCCAGAGATCCGTTAGGACCTCTACTTCAAGATTTCAGGGGGAAAGTCTCTCACGAGCACACTCGGCAAAGCTGCGGGCAGTGACTTCCAACTCCGGCTTTTACAACGCTTCCACTAGCTTGCTGCTAGTGTAGGAAACCCGGTTTGGACTACCTACTTCGGATCGAAGTCACTCAGACGCGGTGAACAACACTCTCAACTCACAAAACGCGCAGAGAACACAGGTCCGCACTGAAGGACTCACTGAGAAACATTCCAGTAACACAACAACAGTCTATTGAAGAGTTTGAATTCTCAGGCACTTGTCATTCCCAGAAATACTACAGGGGTTACCCTCAAGGCACCTGCTGCAGCGTAACCTGAATTTACAACCAAGGCTTACACGAAGTAGCAAAACTTCACTTTGGCATTTAGGGGAAAATCCCAAGGAGTACAATCAGAAAGAAACACTCGAAGGTGTAGGGGCGAAACTGTTCAAGTATCTAACTAGTCACTGGCTCTGAGCATCGGCAGTCACCCACAGGTGCAGATCCGAACTACTCAAGTCTCTAACCAATGTACTAGCTCTGAACATTCGGCCGAAGGCCTTCAGCTACAAAATGCGGAACGCTAAGTTGTAACTCCTCGTGCGTGGTGACAGAACTCAAGGACACAAACACGCAAAGGAAATGGGTTCCTGATCTGCACTTCTGATGGGAAAGAACCCCAAGCAAAACGCCTGGAACTATTTTATACCTTCTAAGTCCTACCTAGCACTACACTGCACTACGCTACACGCCTGCACGGAACCACGCTACACTACACTCCGCGGAACCTGTACTACCTCTCCTGCGCGGCCGACTGCCGCGCACTAACTCCCTACCCTGCCACTCTTCCGCTCGACTGCGCAGTCCCAACCGCTGCAACGCCGCGGACACCTCCCCCTCGAGGGCGGACATGGTATCCTGTGCCTTCGACAGAAAGGCCTCGAGCTTCTTTGCTACCTTCCGCCGACTCCTACTGTCGCCTGACAACAACCCGGCTGCGCGCAATTCAAACTCACGCAGTGTGAGTTTCTCCTGCGCCTTCACTTCCCAGTGGGCGTAGCCCTTGAGACAGTGGGCGACTCGCCTCGCCGTCTCCACCTTCGTGCGATCCGCCTCCTTCCTGCGATCCTCTTCAATTATCACTAATTGCGATTCGGCTTCAGCACGTTGCGCTCTCAATTCGCCACACTCTGACTGCAACCTGCGGATTAACTCTTCATCCGCCTGCCGTGCGAGCTGACATTGTTCCAACAACCTCGTCTGTCGCACGAGCTCCTCTGACAAAATCCGATTCTGGGCCTGCTCAGAATTGAGTGCTTCCTTGACCTTCACCTGCTCCTTGGTGAGCTCGCCCAGTTTTTCATCCTTCATCTTCTCGGTATGCTTGTAGAACTTCTGATTAAGCTTGTACTGTCCCCACAAGCACTCATGCTTCTCCTTCAAGTCCCTCAACTCCTGGTCCACTCTAGCTAATAGCTTGCTGGTGTGGACTTTAGTGCGAGTCCGCCTGCGCACTAACTCGATGTAAGATCCCGGCTGAAGTGGGTCGGCGTATTTATCGACCTTGCGATCCAAGTACCGCAGCAACGGAATCACCTGCTCAGAGAGCGCCGCCGCCGGCGCTCCAACAATTTCCTCCTCCTCCTCCTCGGTGTCTTCTGCTCCTGACATTTCTTCCGTGGAGCCTCCGTCGTCATCATCCGAGTGGAGAATTTCAGTCGCCATTGATTGCGTCGGCGACTGCCCCGAGTGGGGCTGCACGTCCTCGACGTGTGCTGCCTGCGAAGGCACGGCTGCAGCCTCGCTGCTCGTCGCCAAAATGTCTAAGGCGGAAGGCGAATGTATCCGAGCGGCATCCCCGTCGCTCGCTGGTTGATTGCCTACCGCATTCTCTCTGTCGCCGTCGTCCGTCGCCGAAGGCGATTGAGCGGAGGGTGGCTGCGCGGGGTTGGATTGCGCATCGCGCATCGAGATTTCATCCCGCGGACAGTCACTCCGCTCCTCCGTTTGCTGCTCCCTTGATCGGTCCGTGGGGGCCGTGCCCGGCCCGTGCGCAGGCGCATTTGCCGGCGCCTTGTCCGCCGCAGGCGTAGCGCCGCGGACATCTATCGCCGAAGGCGACATGGCCGGGGGCCGCACGCCCGATGTTCCTTGGCCTATAGGCCCTACCGCCGAAGGCGCATCTATCGGCGGACTTCCCGCCGATGGTGCGGCCTCCGCACGCTCTCTGCTCGTATCTCCTCGGCTCGAAGGCCCTGGCGCCGAAGGCGCAAATTGCGGCGCGTGGTGCGCCGGAGGGTCTGGCCCCGAGGGCCGGTGTCTCGTAGGCGGTTCTTCCGCCGGCTCCTTCCCCTTCCTACGTTGGAACGGGGGTGATTCTTGCCTGTGCACAGGCGGCACGTGTGGAGGTGTCCTGTGCACAGGCGACCTGTGCACAGGTGAGCGCCTGTGCACAGGCGGACTGCTCCTTCCCACGCGTAAGTGTAGATCCACGTCCACTTGTGTTCGCCGATCCGCGGAGGCTCGTCCGTCCGCGGAGGTTCGCCTGTGCGCAAACGGAACATCTGTCCGCATCGCACGTGGTAACTCCGGAGGCCCTTGGCCCGTAGGCGGCCTCTCTCCCGACGAGGTTGCAGCGTGGCCCGTTGCTCCTGCGGTCGTCCGCGCTTCCTCTTGCCTCTCTGGCGACGCACTTCCTATCTCCGTCGCAATCGTCGCCGTGTCTGCACTGTCAGCTGGTAACACCAGTCTGCGTGCCTTCTGCTTCGGCCGGCTGTATGGCTCGCACAGCGGCCGCGGTCGAATGGGAGCAGAGGGTTCTTGATGCTGCTCCTCTTCAGACTCTTCCCTCCATCGCCGCTTCCGCGGCACTCGCGCTGCAGGGGTGTGTCTCCCTTCGTCTCTCCGTCTTGATGGGGTAGAAGTCGGGGACTCCTCTGCGTAAGTATCGACCTCGTTCTCCCGCACATACTTCCCGGGATGGTCGATGGACAATGGCGGAAAATGTTCAAGCTCCGCCGTTGTCAAACAATTCCGCTGTCGATAAAAATTGATGAGGAAAGGAGAAAGATGGTTTAGAGTTCCCCCCTTCTCCTCAAACGCGTGCTGTCGCATCACCCTGTGCAGGATGCTCGCCCAGTGAATTGGAGTTCCCTCGATGACGCACTCCACAAAAGAGACCTGCCACAATGTGATGTAGCAGGCGCGGTGCGGCTGCAGTAATTGCATCAGCGCCGCGGACAAAGTCCGGCGAAATCGATCCTTGTAATCACGGGTCCTGTACCCATTCTTGGTAGACCTCCCGGTCTTGAACAGCTCCACAAATTGCGCCTCCTCTTGCTTGGTCACCTTGATGCTCTCACTGTCGAAAAGGAGATGCCCTGGCATGCCAGCACATCTTCCCAACGCCTGCGCCCAATCTTGGACTGTCCACCGGTCAACATGCGGACGCAATCCGCGCGAGGGTGGTCCCTGTGGCTCTAGCCACTCGCGCACCATATTCGCGCAGATGTAATTCCATCCCCATAGCAAGAAATCGAGCTTTCTTGCTATTAAGCGCTCCTCAAAAGCGCGCAGCCCGTTCTGCGGTAGGCGAAGTGGCACCATCCGCAATCTGCTCGGTCTCGTCATCGCGTTCCTGGGGTTCGCTCGCCCGCTCATTCTACTTCCGCACTGCCCGCGCTTCTTTCTCTCTCGGCAAACTCTAATCGCTCTCAATTCCAAATCACGCGCACTCACTTCTCCCTCAATCAACAAGAAATCTCCTGTGTGACGACGTCGAGAATGTTTCGCAGCCAGCAGATGGATGCGCGCAGCGCGCACAAGAGATTGGAATCGCGAATTCAAGAATGGGACGTTCTCCGCCGCCCGGTCGAAGGTCATGGTCGGCTCTTGGTCGTGAAGAACGTCTCACTTGATGGCCGCGCCGGCTGTACGCTGGAACGGTCTTCGCTCTCACGCGCGGCTTCACGCTCCGCCGTCGTCGATTAAACTCTCACGCTCGAATTGGCGGATTTGAACTCCGCGAGTGTGTCACCCTGCGGACATGGGGGCGTAGCGCCGAAGGCGAGTTTTCCGCCTTGCGCGGTACACTTGTTCGTACCGCCCCTCGGCCAATCCCCCTCTGCCTTGACGCGTGTGTCCGCAGGTCGGACAAAAGTTCAACTCCTGCCTGTGCGCAGGCAGGAGCCTCGGCGGATTCTCCGCCGGCGCGGAACTTGAACATCCTCCTGTGCACAGGCGTTCGCCTGTGCGCAGGCGAATTCCGTCCGCGGCGCTGCGCTGGCGCGGAAGGCGTTGACCGTGGTCAGCCGTCTCCGTCCAGTCTGTCCGTTCCTTGTCTCTCCGTCGGCGCTTCCGCCGCCGCAACTCCGTCCGTCCAAGAGCGCATCGACCCGGGCCGTCCGCATGGTCCGTACCGATTGGATTACTCTGGCGGCTCTTCCGACGTACGCGGCGCTGCGCTGGCGCGGAAGGCGCCGTACACTTTCTACCTCACAAGGCGCATTTCTAGGGCCCAAGGCGGATTTTCCGCCGACGCCGAAACGCCTGTGCACAGGCGTTTGCCTGTGCGTAGGCGGACTTCGCGCCTTCCCTAACCCTACTTCGCCTGTACACAGGCGAACGCCTACGTCCGCGCATAGGACAAAACTTGATTCCTCCTTCCGCGTAGGCGGAATTCGCGCGGGTGGCGAACTCCTTCCGTTTCTTCCAGTAGCGATAACTCCCTAAGTCCTCGTCCGTTCCAAGCGTTCTTGGGCTCGTTGGAATCAGCGCGTCGAGCTCTTTCCAACGGGATCCTAACTTGGTCAAGGCGCCCGAGGGTTGACCTAATTACGGGGGTTTCCCTACAGCCGCGGACGCAACCTCCGAAGGCGGGTTTTGCGCCTTGCGCCGTAGAGATCCTAACTGCGGAGCTCGCAGGGAGGGTGGTGCCTGTCCTTACTGCGGCACCCCAAATCCCAGATTCTACAAGATCCCTCGAGAATCCCCGCGATCTTCCGGGTTCACTCTGTTTTGATGTACCGAAGGCTATTTACAATGCTGCCAGGGTACAGTTTTCCAAAAATGTTTTAATTTCCTCAAAATTGCCAAAAGTGGGGTACCACATGCCCCCCTCCTCAATTGTGAGCGCCCACGCGAACACTCACATGTGGTATTTCTTCAACCGCCACTTGTTCACTCGGGTGCCTAACAAATCGCCGGCCAGGTCCGCAAGTTGGATGGATCCATTCGGGAAAACTTCGACAACCCTGTAAGGACCCATCCACCTTAGGTGCAGTTTGCCTGGGAATCTGGCATGCCTGCTGTCGTAGAGCAATGCCAAATCACCCGCCTGCAGGAGTACCGGTTTGATCTTTTTATCGTATCTCTCCTTTCGGCGGAGCTGGATTTTCCTGGTGCGATCTTCGGCGTCTCTTCTCCTCTCATCCAGCAGCGTGACCTCCTGTAACCTGTAGAGCTGACTCTCCTCTGCGCCCATCCTCTGCAAATCCAACGTTCGTTGGGTGGGTACTTCAAATTCGATCGGGAGGATCGGGTGTTGCCCATACACCAGAAAGTATGGTGTCTGTTTGGTCGTGATCTTCTCAGCTGTGCGGTACGCCCATAGAGCGGCTGCTAGCTTCGTATCCCAGTCGTGAGCGTGATTCACCGTGACCTTGAGTAGTATTTTACACAGCAGACCATTGGACTTCTCCGTTAGTCCATTTGCCTTGGGATTGTATGGAGTAGTCTTCCGGTGCTTGATGTGGAAATACCGTGTCAGATCTTCGATGATCTGATTCAGAAAATGCGTGCCCCGGTCGCTGACTAGCTCTAAGGGACATCCGTAGCGTGTGATGATCGACTCAAACAAGAATGCTGCCACTGTGGCAGCATCATCCCTTCTGGTGGCCCGGGCCTCTACCATTTTGGTGGCGTAGTCCGTTGCTACCAGAATGTAGCGCCTTCGTGTGCTTCTAGTCACTGGTTGTATCGGCCCTACAAAGTCAATACCCCACTTTTCAAATGGTGCTAGAGGCATGATGGGAGTCAGGGGCCAGCGTGTTGTAGGCGTCGGTCTCCCCGTTCTCTGGCAACTGTCGCACTTGCGGATGTAATCGAGAACATCCTTAAACATGGTCGGCCACCAATACCCCGCATTTAGGATCTTTGTGACCGTGTTCCTGGTGGCATAGTGTCCACCCGCCTCCTCTGTATGCATCGCACTCACTATTCTTGGTACCTCTGATTCCTCCAGGCATCTGCATAAGCGCTCATCTGCCATCTTCTTGAACAACACCCCCTGCTGGAGTTGGTACGGGCCTGCCTTATGAATAAAGACAGTTCGCTGTTCCAATTCCATGCCTTCGGGACACTGGAGGGTTAGCAGATATCGATACAGGTCGGCATAGCGGGACTCATGTCCTGCAGACAACTGAAATAACTCTTCATCTGGAAAATCGTCCACCAATTCCTCCTCTGTCGGCTGTGTCCATAATCGGGACAAGTAATCCGCATTTTCGTGGTGCACCCCTTTCCTGGTCTGGACTGTGTAGGTGAACTCTTGTAGTAACAACACCCACCTG
The DNA here is from genome assembly GCA_037833965.1 of Marchantia polymorpha subsp. ruderalis. NCBI lineage: Eukaryota > Viridiplantae > Streptophyta > Marchantiopsida > Marchantiales > Marchantiaceae > Marchantia > Marchantia polymorpha. The sequence goes on from AP031357.1 coordinate 7,471,153, forward strand.
GCGATCCGACCGGATAGGTCGGCTTTCTTGACTAGGTGTTGCAATGCGTAGTGGTCCACATGGAACACAAACTCGTAGCAGATTAGGTAGTGACGGAACTTTTTACAGGAGTACACCATCCCCAACGCTTCTCTCTCCGTCGTGGTGTACTTCCGCTCTGCTAGAGACAGCTGTCGGCTCGCGAAGTAGATCGGGTAGTCCTTTTTGTTGTCATCCTTTTGACTCAGTACTACACCGATGGCGAATGCCGATGTGTCAACGTAAACATGGAATGGTCGATTCCAGTCTGGACTCCTTAGTACGGGAGCAGTCGTGAGTTTTGCTTTCAGAGCCTCAAATGCTGACTGCTGGTTCGCACCCCAAGCATAAGGCTCGTCCTTCTTCAACAACTTGGTCAGGTCCGCCGCCAGTATTGCATACATGTGTATGAATCTTCGGTAGTAGCCCACATGACCCAGGAATGCTCGCAGCTCTCTTAGATTCGTGGGTGGCTCAAGCTCGAGTATAACCTTGACCTTCTCGATGTCCACCGCAATGCCGTCTGCCGAGACCCGATGACCCAACAAGATCCCACTAGTCATAAAGAAAAAGCACTTCTCGGGATGCAGTGATAAACTGCTCTCTCTACATTTATCGAAGGTCTGCTTCAAGTGACTTAGGTGTTCAGACCGCTTCCCAAAGACACAGAAGTCATCTATGAATATTTCCAGGAACTTCCTCAGTTGTTCCTGAAAGATATTGGTCATCATCCGTTGAAAGGTGGCAGGCGCGTTGCACAGACCGAAGGGCATCTTGTGGTATGCGTAAGTTCCCCAGTCGGTTGTGAACGTAGTTTTATCCTTGTCCTGTTCACGGATAGACACCTGATTGTAACCTGAGAACCCATCCAGGAAGCTATAACATTCATGTCCTGCGACATGGTCTAGAATGGCATCCGTGAATGGTAACGGGTGATGATCCTTGCGTGTTGCTGCATTCAACTTCCGGAAATCCTGACACACTCGTATCTTACCCGTCAACTTCTTGGGTACGATAACAATCGGCGACACCCACTCGCTGCTGAGCACAGGGTAAATAATACCAGCGCTCAAGTACTTATCTATCTCCTCTTTCACTAGCAAGGAGTACTTTGGGTTGAGGCGATACTGGCGCTGTCGTATGGGTACTGAGTCGTCCAGTAAATCGATACGGTGTTCCCCATACCGTGCAGGTATCCCCTTCATGTCTTCGATCTTCCAAGCGAAGACGTCGACATAATGGCTAAGGAATGCCTGTACTTTCCTTAGCTCGTCTCCTCTCACTGCGCTTGATACCTTCAAGCACTTGCCGGGACTGAGTTGTACTTTGTGACAGTCACTAGGGTCGACAATGCCCTCAGTGTGACTCGTCTCACTCCTTCCCAGTCCCACAGTTAATTGCTATTCGTCTTCCGGCTGAATAGCTTCCGGCTCTTCTTCTTCTCCCACCGAACAGCAGGCAACGAATCCTACGAAGTAATCGGATTCGGTACCACTGGAATCCGATCGCGCGGTCGACTCACTGTCCTCGCCCGATGTGTAACCTGCACTTGTCGATGGGGTCTCTCCTTCGTGCCTGACCCTATTCCAGGGCACCGTAATGGTTTTGGTCGGTTCCGAAGGATGAGGAAACTTAAGGCGATGTCTTCGCCAATCACATCTGACTTGTGCACCATATAGCCATGGTCGCCCGAGCAGAACGTCATAGCCCTGCTTCATCATCGGTTGAAGGATGATATACGTCAACCGAAAGTCCGCACCCCCGATGGTTGTCTTGACATTGCGCAGCATACCTGCAGGCATTCTCCGCGTCTGATCCGCTAATCTCAACACACGCTTCGAGGGTTCGTATTGACTGAACCCCAAGGCTCTCGCTGTATCCTCCGTCATTATGTTGACTCCTGATCCAGAGTCGATTGGCACTCTGCGTACACAACACCCTGCTATTTCCACATCGATCTCTGGTGGCCCTTGGTCTTCGCTCTCCACTTGATATACTTGAGAGGTTGTGGATGCGCGCGGCTTCCGCGGATGCCGTAGCGAAAGCATCAACATTCTCCGATACGTCTTATTGTCCTCCAAGAGCTGCTTGAACGTGATGTTCACTTTTCGATTCCCGAGATCTTCGACCAAGTCATAGTGGGCGCGTTGGGTCGCCGGGGTCGGCGACGCTCTGCGAGGTTCCACGGTGGCTGCCAACTTCGCCCCAAGGGAGGATGTCAAGTCTGGCCGCGGTGGGTCCTTTTGCGTGCGGATCGCTTCCTTCAACAGGTTGGTTACCTCGTTGCGGATATCCGGAGCATAGTCCCGTTTCAGTAGGCGCACTGGCTCGTCCTCGACTGCCGTCTGGGGGCGCACTGCTGGTGCCTCTCGCGTAGCCGAAGACTTCCGAGCAGGTCGCAAGTCGGACTTGCTGGATGTCTTCCCCTTTCCTTTTCCCGTCCGGTCGTCAGTTCTCCGTTCGTGCTTGCGAGTGTCACGCTCTTGCTCCTTCGATTTCTTGGAACTACGAGTTTCGACCCGTGCGCACATAACCTCTTCAGCCGGCCATTCTTCGTCTTCGCCATCCCCGTCTGAACCTACTTCGACCTGGTTAACTTGCACGTCCTCCTTGGCAGGAGTGTTCACAAATCGTACCGCTGGCCGAGGGACTGGTGGCTGATCACACTCTGGCGCGGTATGCCCGATCTTTTTTCAATTACTACATGTCGGAGCATAATCGTTTCGCCTTTTTGGATGGGGACACTGCGGTGAGAAGTGCCCAACTTCCCCGCAATTATAACAAGCTCGCGGTGGCGGTGGGTCAAACGTCCCTGGAGGTGCTCTCCGCCTCACAGGTACCGTAGTGGCCCGATCCACCGGAATATATCGTGGGACTTGCATTGCTGAAACTGCAGGAGGGGTAGGAACCGACTGGACGGCGTAGGCTGTCTCTTCGCTAGCCTCTCCATAGTACTGAGGGTGTTCTCCATAGTACGGTTGTGCCCACTCTACTGCGTTGACTGGATATGACGGACGGGTGGTAAGGCACTCGGTGTTTGCATGTCCCACCGCCCCGCACGTAGTACACCATAAGTTCGCTCGCACTCTCCCGGGTGATTTTCGGCGATCATGCCCGCCTACCACTTGAACTTTGAGATCGGCGAAGTCCTTCACAAGGGTCTCCATCTTCGAAGCTATATCTCCCGGCGCTCTGTCCGTAGTCACTCGTCGGGTGCCCTTTTTCTTCGCTGACCCATGCTTCCTCCTCTTCTTCTCCTCCTCCGACGATGAGGTTTCCTCTTCTTCGGATGAGGAACGGTTCTCGTCCGAAGACGATTCCTCCGATGACGGAGTTGTACCTCTACGCCGTCTTCGCCCTCCCTTCGGTTTTCGCTCCTTCGACTCCCGTCTCTCTCTCCCTCTTCGGTTGAGAGTGGAAGTTTCGAAGGCTTCTGCCGATGCAATCACGTCCTCAATAGTGTCGCACTTGCTGCGTCGGCAAAAAGTCTCCATCTCCCGAGTTAAACCGGTCACGTACCAATCCACAGCTTGTTGTACCGAGAAAGGGGACCCTGGTCCTGTTTTCGGTATTCTGTCAAGGAGGTCCAGAAATCTCTCAGTGTAGTCACGCAGACTCTCCTTCTTCTCTCGCTGCAAATTACGTAACTTTGTCAAAACCCGGCTGTCGTAGCCGAGCTCGCGGAAGCGGCGAAGGAACTTCTCCTTCAGCTGGGCCCATGTTGTCAACCCAGTCGGATCGATGCTCTCGTGATTGTACCAACTCCTCGCTTTCTTCCGCAGAAGGCTTGGAAAGATCCTTAGTCGGTCGTCGTCTGCGATCTCGCGATTGGCAATAGACACCGACTCGAACAACTTGATGTATGAATCTGCATCGTCGTCATCCCCACTCCCTTTGTACTTCGGGTAGGAATGTTTAGTAATCGGCTGAGGTAGCCGCACATTGGCTTGTCCGTCCGCCATCGGTGTGTCTGTCGACGGTTCTCGGGCGGTCGGTTCTACTTCACTAGGCGGGTCCGTGCAAGGAATATCTAGTAGAACTGTAAGCACCAAGTTTGGTTCCGAGTCGCCGGGGGTAGGTTCCCCAAGGAGGTCGGCCGAACTAGGCTTAGGTACTCTTTTTGGTGTTTTCTTGTTTTGACGCCGTGTCTCTTCCACGGCCTTCTCTGAATCTCGTCGGAACTTGCGGACAGCTCTAGCACTTAGGTTGCTCCCGCCAGCCCCAGTCGACATTCACCGAGCATGGCTGCTCGTAAAAACCCCGGTGTTGACGCAACTGTCCCCGGCAGCGGCGCCAAAAAGAAGTTGTCGGCTTCTTATGTAATAACCCACTAAAGGCTAAAACTGCAATATAGTGGTAGAAAGGTCGAACCCACAGGGACAGAGGAACACACGGGGTACAAAGTGTCACGTTTTAACAGACTATTGAGGAGTTTGAATTCTCAGGCGACTGTCACTCCCAGAAATACTGCAAGTGTCCACTCGGAGCGCACTCGGAGGTCGCACAGTGCAGCGTAACACACACACACACACACCTGAAACTACAGAAACACAACCCAGAGATCCGTTAGGACCTCTACTTCAAGATTTCAGGGGGAAAGTCTCTCACGAGCACACTCGGCAAAGCTGCGGGCAGTGACTTCCAACTCCGGCTTTTACAACGCTTCCACTAGCTTGCTGCTAGTGTAGGAAACCCGGTTTGGACTACCTACTTCGGATCGAAGTCACTCAGCGCGGTGAACAACACTCTCAACTCACAAAACGCGCAGAGAACACAGGTCCGCACTGAAGGACTCACTGAGAAACATTCCAGTAACACAACAACAGTCTATTGAAGAGTTTGAATTCTCAGGCACTTGTCATTCCCAGAAATACTACAGGGGTTACCCTCAAGGCACCTGCTGCAGCGTAACCTGAATTTACAACCAAGGCTTACACGAAGTAGCAAAACTTCACTTTGGCATTCAGGGGAAAATCCCAAGGAGTACAATCAGAAAGAAACACTCGAAGGTGTAGGGGCGAAACTGTTCAATTATCTAACTAGTCACTGGCTCTGAGCATCGGCAGTCACCCACAGGTGCAGATCCGAACTACTCAAGTCTCTAACCAATGTACTAGCTCTGAACATTCGGCCGAAGGCCTTCAGCTACAAAATGCGGAACGCTAAGTTGTAACTCCTCGTGCGTGGTGACAGAACTCAAGGACACAAACACGCAAAGGAAATGGGTTCCTGATCTGCACTTCTGATGGGAAAGAACCCCAGGCAAAACGCCTGGAACTATTTTATACCTTCTAAGTCCTACCTAGCACTACACTGCACTACGCTACACGCCTGCACGGAACCACGCTACACTACACTCCGCGAAACCTGTACTACGTCTCCTGCGCGGCCGACTGCCGCGCACTAACTCCCTACCCTGCCACTCTTCCGCTCGACTGCGCAGTCCCAACCGCTGCAACGCCGCGGACACCTCCCCCTCGAGGGCGGACATGGTATCTTGTGCCTTCGACAGAAAGGCCTCGAGCTTCTTCGCTACCTTCCGCCGACTCCTACTGTCGCCTGACAACAACCCGGCTGCGCGCAATTCAAACTCACGCAGTGTGAGTTTCTCCTGCGCCTTCACTTCCCAGTGGGCGTAGCCCTTGAGACAGTGGGCGACTCGCCTCGCCGTCTCCACCTTCGTGCGATCCGCCTCCTTCCTGCGATCCTCTTCAATTATCACTAATTGCGATTCGGCTTCAGCACGTTGCGCTCTCAATTTGCCACACTCTGACTGCAACCTGCGGATTAACTCTTCATCCGCCTGCCGTGCGAGCTGACATTGTTCCAACAACCTCGTCTGTCGCACGAGCTCCTCTGACAAAATCCGATTCTGGGCCTGCTCAGAATTGAGTGCTTCCTTGACCTTCACCTGCTCCTTGGTGAGCTCGCCCAGTTTTTCATCCTTCATCTTCTCGGTATGCTTGTAGAACTTCTGATTAAGCTTGTACTGTCCCCACAAGCACTCATGCTTCTCCTTCAAGTCCCTCAACTCCTGGTCCACTCTAGCTAATAGCTTGCTGGTGTGGACTTTAGTGCGAGTCCGCCTGCGCACTAACTCGATGTAAGATCCCGGCTGAAGTGGGTCGGCGTATTTATCGACCTTGCGATCCAAGTACCGCAGCAACGGAATCACCTGCTCAGAGAGCGCCCCCGCCGGCGCTCCAACAATTTCCTCCTTCTCCTCCTCGGTGTCTTCTGCTCCTGACATTTCTTCCGTGGAGCCTCCGTCGTCATCATCCGAGTGGAGAATTTCAGTCGCCATTGATTGCGTCGGCAACTGCCCCGAGTGGGGCTGCACGTCCTCGACGTGTGCTGCCTGCGAAGGCACGGCTGCAGCCTCGCTGCTCGTCGCCAAAATGTCTAAGGCGGAAGGCGAATGTATCCGAGCGGCATCCCCGTCGCTCGTTGGTTGATTGCCTACCGCATTCTCTCTGTCGCCGTCGTCCGTCGCCGAAGGCGATTGAGCGGAGGGTGGCTGCGCGGGGTTGGATTGCGCATCGCGCATCGAGATTTCATCCCGCGGACAGTCACTCCGCTCCTCCGTCTGCTGCTCCCTTGATCGGTCCGTGGGGGCCGTGCCCGGCCCGTGCGCAGGCGCATTTGCCGGCGCCTTGTCCGCCGCAGGCGTAGCGCCGCGGACATCTATCGCCGAAGGCGACATGGCCGGGGGCCGCACGCCCGATGTTCCTTGGCCTATAGGCCCTACCGCCGAAGGCGCATCTATCGGCGGACTTCCCGCCGATGGTGCGGCCTCCGCACGCTCTCTGCTCGTATCTCCTCGGCTCGAAGGCCCTGGCGCCGAAGGCGCAAATTGCGGCGCGTGGTGCGCCGGAGGGTCTGGCCCCGAGGGCCGGTGTCTCGTAGGCGGTTCTTCCGCCGGCTCCTTCCCCTTCCTACGTTGGAACGGGGGTGATTCTTGCCTGTGCACAGGCGGCACGTGTGGAGGTGTCCTGTGCACAGGCGACCTGTGCACAGGTGAGCGCCTGTGCACAGGCGGACTGCTCCTTCCCACGCGTAAGCGTAGATCCACGTCCACTTGTGTTTGCCGATCCGCGGAGGCTTGTCCGTCCGCGGAGGTTCGCCTGTGCGCAAACGGAACATCTGTCCGCATCGCACGTGGTAACTCCGGAGGCCCTTGGCCCGTAGGCGGCCTCTCTCCCGACGAGGTTGCAGCGTGGCCCGTTGCTCCTGCGGTCGTCCGCGCTTCCTCTTGCCTCTCTGGCGACGCACTTCCTATCTCCGTCGCAATCGTCGCCGTGTCTGCACTGTCAGCTGGTAACACCAGTCTGCGTGCCTTCTGCTTCGGCCGGCTGTATGGCTCGCACAGCGGCCGCGGTCGAATGGGAGCAGAGGGTTCTTGATGCTGCTCCTCTTCAGACTCTTCCCTCCATCGCCGCTTCCGCGGCACTCGCGCTGCAGGGGTGTGTCTCCCTTCGTCTCTCCGTCTTGATGGGGTAGAAGTCGGGGACTCCTCTGCGTAAGTATCGACCTCGTTCTCCCGCACATACTTCCCGGGATGGTCGATGGACAATGGCGGAAAATGTTCAAGCTCCGCCGCTGTCAAACAATTCCGCTGTCGATAAAAATTGATGAGGAAAGGAGAAAGATGGTTTAGAGTTCCCCCCTTCTCCTCAAACGCGTGCTGTCGCATCACCCTGTGCAGGATGCTCGCCCAGTGAATTGGAGTTCCCTCGATGACGCACTCCACAAAAGAGACCTGCCACAATGTGATGTAGCAGGCGCGGTGCGGCTGCAGTAATTGCATCAGCGCCGCGGACAAAGTCCGGCGAAATCGATCCTTGTAATCACGGGTCCTGTACCCATTCTTGGTAGACCTCCCGGTCTTGAACAGTGTGGTACCCCACTTTTGGCAATTTTGAGGAAATTAAAACATTTTTGAAAAACTGTACCCTGGCAGCATTGTAAATAGCCTTCGGTACATCAAAACAGAGTGAATCCGGAAGATCGCGGGGATTCTCGAGGGATCTTGTAGAATCTGGGATTTGGAGTGCCGCAGTAAGGACAGGCACCACCCTCCCTGCGAGCTCCGCAGTTAGGATCTCTACGGCGCAAGGCGCAAAACCCGCCTTCGGAGATTGCGTCCGCGGCTGTAGGGAAACCCCCGTAATTAGGTAAAACCTCGGGCGCCTTAACCAAGTTAGGGTCCCGTTGGAAAGAGCTCGACGCGCTGATTCTAACGAGCCCAAGAACGCTTGGAACGGACGAAGACTTAGGGAGTTATCGCTACTGGAAGAAACGGAGGCGGTCGCCTACGGCGGAAGGAGTTCGCCACCGGCGCAAATTCCGCCTACGCGGAAGGGGGATTCAAGTTTTGTCCCATGCACGGACGAAGGCGTTCGCCTGTGCACAGGCGAAGTAGGGTTAGGGAAGGCGCGAAGTCCGCCTACGCACAGGCGTACGCCTGTGCACAGGCACTTCGGCGTCGGCGGAAAATCCGCCTTGGGCCCTAGAAATGCGCCTTGTGAGGTGGAAAGTGTGCGGCGCCTTCCGCGCCAGCGCAGCGCCGCGTACGTCGGAAGAGCCGCCAGAGTAATCCAACAGGTACGGACCGTGCGGACGGCACGGGTGGATGCGCTCTTGGACGGACGGAGTTGCGGCGGCGGAAGCGCCGACGGAGAGACAAGGAACGGACAGACTGGACGGAGACGGCTGACCACGGTCAACGCCTTCCGCGCCAGCGCAGCGCCGCGGACGGAACTCGCCTGCGCACAGGCGAACGCCTGTGCACAGGAGGATGTTCAAGTTCCGCGCCGGCGGAGAATCCGCCGAGGCCCCTGCCTGCGCACAGGCAGGAGCTGAATTTTTGTCCGACATGCGGACACACGCGTCAAGGCAGAAGGAGATTGGCCGAGGGGCGGTACGAACAAGTGTACCGCGCAAGGCGGAAAACTCGCCTTCGGCGCTACGCCCCCATGTCCACAGGGTGACACGCTCGCGGAGTTCAAATCCGCCAATTCGAGCGTGAGAGTTTCATCGACGACGGCGGAGCGTGAAGCCGCGCGTGAGAGCAAAGACCGTTCCAGCGTACAGCCGGCGCGGCCATCAAGTGAGACGTTCTTCACGACCAAGAGCCGACCATGACCTTCGACCGGGCGGCGGAGAACGTCCCATTCTTGAATTCGCGATTCCAATCTCTTGTGCGCGCTGCGCGCATCCATCTGCTGGCTGCGGACCATTCTCGACGTCGTCACACAGGAGATTTCTTGTTGATTGAGGGAGAAGTGAGTGCGCGTGATTTGGAATTGAGAGCGATTAGAGTTTGCCGAGAGAGAAAGAAACGCGGACAGTGCGGAAGTAGAATGAGCGGGCGAGCGAACCCCAGGAACGCGATGACGAGACCGAGCAGATTGCGGATGGTGCCACTTCGCCTGCCGCAGAATGGGCTGCGCGCTTTCGAAGAGCGCTTAATAGCAAGAAAGCTCGATTTCTTGCTATGGGGATGGAATTACATCTGTGCGAATATGGTGCGCGAGTGGCTAGAGCCACAGGGACCACCCTCGCGCGGATTGCGTCCGCATGTTGACCGGTGGACAGTCCAAGATTGGGCGCAGGCGTTGGGAAGATGTGCTGGCATGCCAGGGCATCTCCTTTTCGACATCAAGGTGACCAAGCAAGAAGAGGCGCAATTTGTGGAGCTGTTCAAGACCGGGAGGTCTACCAAGAATGGATACAGGACCCGTGATTACAAGGATCGATTTCGCCGGACTTTGTCCGCGGCGCTGATGCAATTACTGCAGCCGCACCGTGCATGCTACATCACATTGTGGCAGGTCTCTTTTGTGGAGTGCGTCATCGAGGGAACTCCAATTCACTGGGCGAGCATCCTGCACAGGGTGATGCGACAGCACGCGTTTGAGGAGAAGGGGGGAACTCTAAACCATCTTTCTCCTTTCCTCATCAATTTTTATCGACAGCGGAATTGTTTGACAGCGGCGGAGCTTGAACATTTTCCGCCATTGTCCATCGACAATCCCGGGAAGTATGTGCGGGAGAACGAGGTCGACACTGATGCGGAGGAGTCACCGACTTCTACCCCATCAAGACGGAGGGATGAAGGGAGACACACTCCTGCAGCGCGAGTGCCGCGGAAGCGGCGATGGAGGGAAGAGTCTGAAGAGGAGCAGCATCAAGAACCCTCTGCTCCCATTCGACCGCGGCCGCTGTGCGAGCCATACAGCCGGCCGAAGCAGAAGGCACGCAGACTGGTGTTACCAGCTGACAGTGCAGACACGGCGACGATTGCGACGGAGATAGGAAGTGCGTCGCCAGAGAGGCAAGAGGAAGCGCGGACGACCGCAGGAGCAACGGGCCACGCTGCAACCTCGTCGGGAGAGAGGCCGCCTACGGGCCAAGGGCCTCCGGAGTTACCACGTGCGATGCGGACAGATGTTCCGTTTGCGCGATGCGCAATCCAACCCCGCGCAGCCACCCTCCGCTCAATCGCCTTCGGCGACGGACGACGGCGACAGAGAGAATGCGGTAGGCAATCAACCAGCGAACGACGGGGATGCCGCTTGGGTACATTCGCCTTCCGCCTTAGACATTTTGGCGACGAGCAGCGAGGCTGCAGCCGTGCCTTCGCAGGCAACACACGTCGAGGACGTGCAGCCCCACTCGGGGCAGTCGCCGACACAATCAATGGCGACTGAAATTCTCCACTCGGATGATGACGACGGAGGCTCCACGGAAGAAATGTCAGGAGCAGAAGACACCGAGGAGGAGGAGGAGGAAATTGTTGGAGCGCCGGCGGCGGCGCTCTCTGAGCAGGTGATTCCGTTGCTGCGGTACTTGGATCGCAAGGTCGATAAATACGCCGACCCACTCCAGCCGGGATCTTACATCGAGTTAGTGCGCAGGCGGACTCGCACTAAAGTCCACACCAGCAAGCTATTAGCTAGAGTGGACCAGGAGTTGAGGGACTTGAAGGAGAAGCATGAGTGCTTGTGGGGTCAGTACAAGCTTAATCAGAAATTCTACAAGCACTCCGAGAAGATGAAGGATGAGAAACTGGGCGAGCTCACCAAGGAGCAGGTGAAGGTCAAGGAAGCACTCAACTCTGAGCAGGCCCAGAATCGGATTTTGTCAGAGGAGCTCGTGCGACAGACGCGGTTGTTGGAACAATGTCAGCTCGCACGGAAGGCGGATGAAGAATTAATCCGCAGTTTGCAGTCAGAGTGTGGCGAATTGAGAGCGCAACGTGCTGAAGCCGAATCGCAATTAGTGACGATTGAAGAGGATCGCAGGAAGGAGGCGGATCGCACGAAGGTGGAGACGGCGAGGCGAGTCGCCCACTGTCTCAAGGGCTACGCCCACTGGGAAGTGAAGGCGCAGGAGAAACTCACACTGCGTGAGTTTGAATTGCGCGCAGCCGGGTTGTTGTCAGGCGATAGTAGGAGTCGGCGGAAGGTAGCGAAGAAGCTCGAGGCCTCTCTGTCGAAGGCACAGGATACCATGTCCGCCCTCGAGGGGGAGGTGTCCGCGGCTTTGCAGCGGTTGGGACTGCGTAGTCGAGCGGAAGAGTGGCAGGGTAGGGAGTTAGTGCGCGGCAGTCGGCCGCGCAGGAGACGTAGTACAGGTTCCGCGGAGTGTAGTGTAGCGTGGTTCCGTGCAGGCGTGTAGCGTAGTGCAGTGTAGTGCTAGGTAGGACTTAGAAGGTATAAAATAGTTCCAGGCGTTTTGCCTGGGGTTCTTTCCCATCAGAAGTATAGATCAGGAACCCATTTCCTTTGCGTGTTTGTGTCCTTGAGTTCTGTCACCACGCACGAGGAGTTACAACTTAGCGTTCCGCATTTTGTAGCTGAAGGCCTTCGGCCGAATGTTCAGAGCTAGTACATTGGTTAGAGACTTGAGTAGTTCGGAACTGCACCTGCGGGTGACTGCCGATGCTCAGAGCCAGTGACTAGTTAGATACTTGAACAGTTTCGCCCCTACACCTTCGAGTGTTTCTTTCTGATTGTACTCCTTGGGATTTTTCCCCTGAATGCCAAAGTGAAGTTTTGCTACTTCGTGTAAGCCTTGGTTGTAAATTCAGGTTACGCTGCAGCAGGTGCCTTGAGGGTAACCCCTGTAGTATTTCTGGGAATGACAAGTGCCTGAGAATTCAAACTCTTCAATAGACTGTTGGTGTGTTACTGGAATGTTTCACAGTGAGTCCTTCAGTGCGGACCTGTGTTCTCTGCGCGTTTTGTGAGTTGAGAGTGTTGTTCACCGCGTAGGAGTGACTTCGATCCGAAGTAGGCAGTCCAAACCGGGTTTCCTACACTAGCAGCAAGCTAGTGGAAGTGTTGTAAAAGCCGGAGTTGGAAGTCACTGCCCGCAGCTTTGCCGAGTGTACTCTTGAGAGACTTTCCCCCTGAAATCTTGAAGTAGAGGTTCTAACGGATCTCTGGGTTGTGTTTCTGTAGTTTCAGGTGTGTGTGTGTGTTACGCTGCACTGTGCGACCTCCGAGTGCGCTCCGAGTGGACACTTGCAGTATTTCTGGGAGTGACAGTCGCCTGAGAATTCAAACTCATCAATAGTCTGTTAAACGTGACACTTTGTACCCTGTGTGTTCCTCTGTCCCTGTGGGTTCGACCTTTCTACCACTATATTGCAGTTTTAGCCTTTAGTGGGTTATTACATAAGAAGCCGACAACTTCTTTTTGGCGCCGCTGCCGGGGACAGTTGCGTCAACACCGGGGTTTTTACGAGCAGCCATGCTCGGTGAATGTCGACTGGGGCTGGCGGGAGCAACCTAAGTGCTAGAGCTGTCCGCAAGTTCCGACGAGATTCAGAGAAGGCCGTGGAAGAGACACGGCGTCAAAACAAGAAAACACCAAAAAGAGTACCTAAGCCTAGTTCGGCCGACATCCTTGGGGAACCTACCCCCGACGACTCGGAACCAAACTTGGTGCTTACAGTTCTACTAGATATTCCTTGCACGGACCCGCCTAGTGAAGTAGAACCGACCGCCCGAGAACCGTCGACAGACACACCGATGGCGGACGGACAAGCCAATGTGCGGCTACCTCAGCCAATTACTAAACATTCCTACCCGAAGTACAAAGGGAGTGGGGATGACGACGATGCAGATTCATACATCAAGTTATTCGAGTCGGTGTCTATTGCCAATCGCGAGATCGCAGACGACGACCGACTAAGGATCTTTCCAAGCCTTCTGCGGAAGAAAGCGAGGAGTTGGTACAATCACGAGAGCATCGATCCGACTGGGTTGACAACATGGGCCCAGCTGAAGGAGAAGTTCCTTCGCCGCTTCCGCGAGCTCGGCTACGACAGCCGGGTTTTGACGAAGTTACGTAATTTGCAGCGAGAGAAGAAGGAGAGTCTGCGTGACTACACTGAGAGATTTCTGGACCTCCTCGACAGAATACCGAAAACAGGACCAGGGTCCCCTTTCTCGGTACAACAAGCTGTGGACTGGTACGTGACCGGTTTAACTCGGGAGATGGAGACTTTTTGCCGACGCAGCAAGTGCGACACTATTGAGGATGTGATTGCGTCGGCAGAAGCCTTCGAAACTTCCACTCTCAACCGAAGAGGGAGAGAGAGACGGGAGTCGAAGGAGCGAAAACCGAAGGGAGGGCGGAGACGACGTAGAGGTACAACTCCGTCATCGGAGGAATCGTCTTCGGACGAGAACCGTTCTTCATCCGAAGAAGAGGAAACCTCATCGTCGGAGGAGGAGAAGAAGAGGAAGAAGCGTGGGTCAGCGAAGAAAAAGGGCATCCGACGAGTGACTACGGACAGAGCGCCGGGAGATATAGCTTCGAAGATGGAGACCCTTGTGAAGGACTTCGCCGATCTCAAGGTTCAAGTGGTAGGCGGGCATGATCGCAGAAAATCACCCGGGAGAGTGCGAGCGAACTTATGGTGTACTACGTGCGGGGCGGTGGGACATGCAAACACCGAGTGCCTTACCACCCGTCCGTCCTATCCAGTCAACGCAGTAGAGTGGGCGCAACCGTACTATGGAGAGCACCCTCAGTACTACGGAGAGGCGAGCGAAGAGACAGCCTACGCCGTCCAGTCGGTTCCTACCCCTCCTGCAGTTTCAGCAATGCAAGTCCCACGATATATTCCGGTGGATCGGGCCACTACGGTACCTGTGAGGCGGAGAGCACCTCCAGGGACGTTTGACCCACCGCCACCGCGAGCTTGTTATAATTGCGGGGAAGTTGGGCACTTCTCACCGCAGTGTCCCCATCCAAAAAGGCGAAACGATTATGCTCCGACATGTAGTAATTGCAAGAAGGTCGGGCACACTGCGCCAGAGTGTGATCAGCCACCAGTCCCTCGGCCAGTGGTACGATTTGTGAACACTCCTGCCAAGGAGGACGTGCAAGTTAACCAGGTCGAAGTAGGTTCAGACGGGGATGGCGAAGACGAAGAATGGCCGGCTGAAGAGGTCATGTGCGCACGGGTCGAAACTCGTAGTTCCAAGAAATCGAAGGAGCAAGAGCGTGACACTCGCAAGCACGAACGGAGACCCGACGACCGGACGGGAAAAGGAAAGGAGAAGACATCCAGCAAGTCCGACTCGCGACCTGCTCGGAAGTCTTCGGCTACGCGGGAGGCATCAGCAGGGCGCCCCCAGACAGCAGTCGAGGACGAGCCAGTGCGCCTACTGAAACGGGACTATGCTCCGGATATCCGCAACGAGGTAGCCAACCTGTTGAAGGAAGCGATCCGCACGCAAAAGGACCCACCGCGGCCAGACTTGACATCCTCCCTTGGGGCGAAGTTGGCAGCCACCGTGGAACCTCGCAGAGCGTCGCCGACCCCGGCGACCCAACGCGCCCACTATGACTTGGTTGAAGATCTCGGGAGTCGAAAAGTGAACATCACGTTCAAGCAGCTCTTGGAGGACAATAAGACGTATCGGAGAATGTTGATGCTTTCGCTACGGCATCCGCGGAAGCCGCGCGCATCCACATCCTCTCAAGTATATCAAGTGGAGAGCGAAGACCAAGGGCCACCCGAGATCGATGTGGAAATAGCAGGGTGTTGTGTACGCAGAGTGCCAATCGACTCTGGATCAGGAGTCAACATAATGACGGAGGATACAGCGAGAGCCTTGGGGTTCAGTCAATACGAACCCTCGAAGCGTGTGTTGAGATTAGCGGATCAGACGCGGAGAATGCCTGCAAGTATGCTGCGCAATGTCAAGACAACCATCGGGGGTGCGGAATTTCGGTTGACGTATATCATCCTTCAACCGATGATGAAGCAGGGCTATGACGTTCTGCTCGGGCGACCATGGCTATATGGCGCACAAGTCAGATGTGATTGGCGAAGGCATCGCCTTAAGTTTCCTCATCCTTCGGAACCGACCAAAACCATTACGGTGCCCTGGAATAGGGTCAGGCACGAAGGAGAGACCCCATCGACAAGTGCAGGTTACACATCGGGCGAGGACAGTGAGTCGACCGCGCGATCGGATTCCAGTGGTACCGAATCCGACTACTTCGTGGGATTCGTTGCCTGCTGTTCGGTGGAAGAAGAAGAAGAGACGGAAGCTATTCAGCCGGAAGACGAATAGCAATTAACTGTGGGACTGGGAAGGAGTGAGACGAGTCACACTGAGGGCATTGTCGACCCTAGTGACTGTCACGAAGTACAACTCAGTCCCGGCAAGTGCTTGAAGGTATCAAGCGCAGTGAGAGGAGACGAGCTAAGGAAAGTACAGGCATTCCTTGGCCATTATGTCGACGTCTTCGCCTGGAAGATCGAGGACATGAAGGGGATACCTGCACGGTATGGGGAACACCGTATCGATTTACTGGACGACTCAGTACCCATACGACAGCGCCAGTATCGCCTCAACCCAAAATACTCCTTGCTAGTGAAAGAGGAGATAGATAAGTACTTGAGCGCTGGTATTATTTATCCTGTGCTCAGCAGTGAGTGGGTGTCGCCGATTGTTATCGTACCCAAGAAGTTGACGGGTAAGATACGAGTGTGTCAGGATTTCCGGAAGTTGAATGCAGCAACACGCAAGGATCATCACCCGTTACCATTCACGGATGCCATTCTAGACCATGTCGCAGGACATGAATGTTATAGCTTCCTGGATGGGTTCTCAGGTTACAATCAGGTGTCTATCCGTGAACAGGACAAGGATAAAACTACGTTCACAACCGACTGGGGAACTTACGCATACCACAAGATGCCCTTCGGTCTGTGCAACGCGCCTGCCACCTTTCAACGGATGATGACCAATATCTTTCAGGAACAACTGAGGAAGTTCCTGGAAATATTCATAGATGACTTCTGTGTCTTTGGGAAGCGGTCTGAACACCTAAGTCACTTGAAGCAGACCTTCGATAAATGTAGAGAGAGCAGTTTATCACTGCATCCCGAGAAGTGCTTTTTCTTCATGACTAGTGGGATCTTGTTGGGTCATCGGGTCTCGGCAGACGGCATTGCGGTGGACGTCGAAAAGGTCAAAGTTATACTCGAGCTTGAGCCACCCACGAATCTAAGAGAGCTGCGAGCATTCCTGGGTCATGTGGGCTACTACCGAAGATTCATACACATGTATGCAATACTGGCGGCGGACCTGACCAAGTTGTTGAAGAAGGACGAGCCTTATGCTTGGGGTGCGAACCAGCAGTCAGCATTTGAAGCTCTGAAAGCGAAACTCACGACTGCTCCCGTACTAAGGAGTCCGGACTGGAATCGACCATTCCATGTTTACGTTGACACCTCGGCATTCGCCATCGGTGTAGTACTGAGTCAAAAGGATGACAACAAAAAGGACTACCCGATCTACTTCGCGAGCCGACAGCTGTCTCTAGCAGAGCGGAAGTACACCACGACGGAGAGAGAAGCGTTGGGGATGGTGTACTCCTGTAAAAAGTTCCGTCACTACCTAATCTGCTACGAGTTTGTGTTCCATGTGGACCACTACGCATTGCAACACCTAGTCAAGAAAGCCGACCTATCCGGTCGGATCGCCAGGTGGGTGTTATTACTACAAGAGTTCACCTACACGGTCCAGACCAGGAAAGGGGTGCACCACGAAAATGCGGATTACTTGTCCCGATTATGGACACAGCCGACAGAGGAGGAATTGGTGGACGATTTTCCAGATGAAGAGTTATTTCAGTTGTCTGCAGGACATGAGTCCCGCTATGCCGACCTGTATCGATATCTGCTAACCCTCCAGTGCCCCGAAGGCATGGATTTGGAACAGCGAACTGTCTTTATTCATAAGGCAGGCCCGTACCAACTCTAGCAGGGAGTTTTGTTCAAGAAGATGGCAGATGAGCGCTTATGCAGATGCCTGGAGGAATCAGAAGTACCAAGAATAGTGAGTGCGATGCATACAGAGGAGGCGGGTGGACACTATGCCACCAGGAACACGGTCACAAAGATCCTAAATGCGGGGTATTGGTGGCCGACCATGTTTAAGGATGTTCTCGATTACATCCGCAAGTGCGACAGTTGCCAGAGGACGGGGAGACCGACGCCTACAACACGCTGGCCCCTGACCCCCATCATGCCTCTAGCACCGTTCGAAAAGTGGGGTATTGACTTTGTAGGGCCGATACAACCAGTGACTAGAAGTACACGAAGGCGCTACATTCTGGTAGCAACGGACTACGCCACCAAAATGGTAGAGGCCAGAGCCACCAGAAAGGATGATGCTGCCACAGTGGCAGCATTCTTGTTTGAGTCGATCATCACACGCTACGGATGTCCCTTAGAGCTGGTCAGCGACCGGGGCACGCATTTTCTGAATCAGATCATCGAAGATCTGACCCGGTATTTCCACATCAAGCACCGGAAGACTACTCCCTACAATCCCAAAGCAAATGGACTGACGGAGAAGTCCAATGGTCTGCTGTGTAAAATACTACTCAAGGTCACGGTGAATCACGCTCACGACTGGGATACGAAGCTAGCAGCCGCTCTATGGGCGTACCGCACAGCTGAGAAGATCACGACCAAACAGACACCATACTTTCTGGTGTATGGGCAACACCCGATCCTCCCGATCGAATTTGAAGTACCCACCCATCGAACGATGGATTTGCAGAGGATGGGCGCAGAAGAGAGTCAGCTCTACAGGTTACAGGAAGTCACGCTTGTAATAACCCACTAAAGGCTAAAACTGCAATATAGTGGTAGAAAGGTCGAACCCACAGGGACAGAGGAACACACAGGGTACAAAGTGTCACGTTTTAACAGACTATTGAGGAGTTTGAATTCTCAGGCAACTGTCACTCCCAGAAATACTGCAAGTGTCCACTCGGAGCGCACTCGGAGGTCGCACAGTGCAGCGTAACACACACACACACACACACACCTGAAACTACAGAAACACCACCCAGAGATCCGTTAGGACCTCTACTCAAGATTTCAGGGGGGAAGTCTCTCAAGAGTACACTCAGCGAAGCTGCGGGTAGTGACTTCCAACTCCGGCTTTTACAACGCTTCCACTAGCTTGCTGCTAGCGTAGGAAACCCGGTTTGGACTGCCTACTTCGGATCGAAGTCACTCATACGCGGTGAACAACACTCTCAACTCACAAAACGCGCAGAGAACACAGGTCCGCACTGAAGGACTCACTGTGAAACATTCCAGTAACACAACAACAGTCTATTGAAGAGTTTGAATTCTCAGGCACTTGTCATTCCCAGAAATACTACAGGGGTTACCCTCAAGGCACCTGCTGCAGCGTAACCTGAATTTACAACCAAGGCTTACACGAAGTAGCAAAACTTCACTTTGGCATTCAGGGGAAAAATCCCAAGGGAGTACAATCAGAAAGAAACACTCGAAGGTGTAGGGGCGAAACTGTTCAAGTATCTAACTAGTCACTGGCTCTGAGCATCGGCAGTCACCCGCAGGTGCAGATCCGAACTACTCAAGTCTCTAACCAATGGACTAGCTCTGAACATTCGGCCGAAGGCCTTCAGCTACAAAATGCGGAACGCTAAGTTGTAACTCCTCGTGCGTGGTGACAGAACTCAAGGACACAAACACGCAAAGGAAATGGGTTCCTGATCTATACTTCTGATGGGAAAGAACCCCAGGCAAAACGCCTGGAACTATTTTATACCTTCTAAGTCCTACCTAGCACTACACTGCACTACGCTACACGCCTGCACGGAACCACGCTACACTACACTCCGCGGAACCTGTACTACGTCTCCTGCGCGGCCGACTGCCGCGCACTAACTCCCTACCCTGCCACTCTTCCGCTCGACTACGCAGTCCCAACCGCTGCAACGCCGCGGACACCTCCCCCTCGAGGGCGGACATGGTATCCTGTGCCTTCGACAGAAAGGCCTCGAGCTTCTTCGCTACCTTCCGCCGACTCCTACTGTCGCCTGACAATAACCCGGCTGCGCGCAATTCAAACTCACGCAGTGTGAGTTTCTCCTACGCCTTCACTTCCCAGTGGGCGTAGCCCTTGAGACAGTGGGCGACTCGCCTCGCCGTCTCCACCTTCGTGCGATCCGCCTCCTTCCTGCGATCCTCTTCAATGGTCACTAATTGCGATTCGGCTTCAGCACGTTGCGCTCTCAATTCGCCACACTCTGACTGCAACCGGCGGATTAATTCTTCATCCGCCCGCCGTGCGAGCTGACATTGTTCCAACAACCGCGTCTGTCGCACGAGCTCCTCTGACAAAATCCGATTCTGGGCCTGCTCAGAGTTGAGTGCTTCCTTGACCTTCACCTGCTCCTTGGTGAGCTCGCCCAGTTTATCATCCTTCATCTTCTCGGTGTGCTTGTAGAATTTCTGATTAAGCTTGTACTGTCCCCACAAGCACTCATGCTTCTCCTTCAAGTCCCTCAACTCCTGGTCCACTCTAGCTAATAGCTTGCTGGTGTGGACTTTAGTGCGAGTCCGCCTGCGCACTAACTCGATGTAAGATCCCGGCTGAAGTGGGTCGGCGTATTTATCGACCTTGCGATCCAAGTACCGCAGCAACGGAATCACCTGCTCAGAGAGCGCCGCCGCCGGCGCTCCAACAATTTCCTCCTCCTCCTCCTCGGTGTCTTCTGCTCCTGACATTTCTTCCGTGGAGCCCCCGTCGTCATCATCCGAGTGGAGAATTTCAGTCGCCATTGATTGCGTTGGCGACTGCCCCGAGTGGGGCTGCACGTCCTCGACGTGTGCTGCCTGCGAAGGCACGGCTGCAGCCTCGCTGCTCGTCGCCAAAATGTCTAAGGCGGAAGGCGAATGTACCCGAGCGGCATCCCCGTCACTCGCTGGTTGATTGCCTACCGCATTCTCTCTGCCTCTGTCGTCCGTCGCCGAAGGCGATTGAGCGGATGGTGGCTGCGCGGGGTTGGATTGCGCATCGCGCATCGAGATTTCATCCCGCGGACAGTCACTCCGCTCCTCCGTCTGCTGCTCCCTTGATCGGTCCGTGGGGGCTGTGCCCGGCCCGTGCGCAGGCGCATTTGCCGGCGCCTTGTTCGTCGCAGGCGTAGCGCCGCGGACATCTATCGCCGAAGGCGACATGGCCGGGGGCCGCACGCCCGATGTTCCTTGGCCTATAGGCCCTACCGCCGAAGGCGCATCTATCGGCGGACTTTCCGCCGACGGTGCGGCCTCCGCACGCTCTCTGCTCGTATCTCCTCGGCTCGAAGGCCCTGGCGCCGAAGGCGCGAATTGCGGCGCGTGGTGCGCCGGAGGGTCTGGCCCCGAGGGCCGGTGTCTCGTAGGCGGTTCTTCCGCCGGCTCCTTCCCCTTCCTACGTTGGAACGGGGGTGATTCTTGCCTGTGCACAGGCGGCACGTGTGGAGGTGTCCTGTTCACAGGCGACCTGTGCACAGGCGACCTGTGCACAGGTGAGCGCCTGTGCACAGGCGGACTGCTCCTTCCCACGCGTAAGCGTAGATCCACGTCCACTTGTGTTCGCCGGTCCGCGGAGGCTCGTCCGTCCGCGGAGGTTCGCCTGTGCGCAAACGGAACATCTGTCCGCATCGCACGTGGTAACTCCGGAGGCCCTTGGCCCGTAGGCGGCCTCTCTCCCGACGAGGTTGCAGCGTGGCCCGTCGCTCCTGCGGTCGTCCGCGCTTCCTCTCGCCTCTCTGGCGACGCACTTCCTATCTCCGTCGCAATCGTCGCCGTGTCTGCACTGTCAGCTGGTAACACCAGTCTGCGTGCCTTCTGCTTCGGCCGGCTGTATGGCTCGCACAGCGGCCGCGGTCGAATGGTAGCAGAGGGTTCTTGATGCTGCTCCTCTTCGGACTCTTCCCTCCATCGCCGCTTCCGCGGCACTCGCGCTGCAGGAGTGTGTCTCCCTTCATCCCTCCGTCTTGATGGGGTAGAAGTCGGTGACTCCTCCGCATCAGTGTCGACCTCGTTCTCCCGCACATACTTCCCGGGATGGTCGATGGACAATGGCGGAAAATGTTCAAGCTCCGCCGCTGTCAAACAATTCCGCTGTCGATAAAAATTGATGAGGAAAGGAGAAAGATGGTTTAGAGTTCCCCCCTTCTCCTCAAACGCGTGCTGTCGCATCACCCTGTGCAGGATGCTCGCCCAGTGAATTGGAGTTCCCTCGATGACGCACTCCACAAAAGAGACCTGCCACAATGTGATGTAGCAGGCGCGGTGCGGCTGCAGTAATTGCATCAGCGCCGCGGACAGAGTCCGGCGAAATCGATCTTTGTAATCACGGGTCCTGTACCCATTCTTGGTAGACCTCCCGGTCTTGAACAGCTCCACAAATTGCGCTTCTTCTTGCTTGGTCACCTTGATGCTCTCGCTGTCGAAAAGGAGATGCCCTGGCATGCCAGCACATCTTCCCAGTGGACAGTGCACATCACACGCACATCTTGACCAGTGGACAGTCCAAGATTGGGCGCAGGCGTTGGGAAGATGTGCTGGCATGCCAGGGCATCTCCTTTTCGACAGTGAGAGCATCAAGGTGACCAAGCAAGAAGAGGCGCAATTTGTGGAGCTGTTCAAGACCGGGAGGTCTACCAAGAATGGATACAGGACCCGTGATTACAAGGATCGATTTCGCCGGACTTTGTCCGCGGCGCTGATGCAATTACTGCAGCCGCACCGCGCATGCTACATCACATTGTGGCAGGTCTCTTTTGTGGAGTGCGTCATCGAGGGAACTCCAATTCACTGGGCGAGCATCCTGCACAGGGTGATGCGACAGCACGCGTTTGAGGAGAAGGGGGGAACTCTAAACCATCTTTCTCCTTTCCTCATCAATTTTTATCGACAGCGGAATTGTTTGACAGCGGCGGAGCTTGAACATTTTCCGCCATTGTCCATCGACAATCCCGGGAAGTATGTGCGGGAGAACGAGGTCGACACTGATGCGGAGGAGTCACCGACTTCTACCCCATCAAGACGGAGGGATGAAGGGAGACACACTCCTGCAGCGCGAGTGCCGCGGAAGCGGCGATGGAGGGAAGAGTCTGAAGAGGAGCAGCATCAAGAACCCTCTGCTCCCATTCGACCGCGGCCGCTGTGCGAGCCATACAGCCGGCCGAAGCAGAAGGCACGCAGACTGGTGTTACCAGCTGACAGTGCAGACACGGCGACGATTGCGACGGAGATAGGAAGTGCGTCGCCAGAGAGGCGAGAGGAAGCGCGGACGACCGCAGGAGCAGCGGGCCACGCTGCAACCTCGTCGGGAGAGAGGCCGCCTACGGGCCAAGGGCCTCCGGAGTTACCACGTGCGATGCGGACAGAGGTTCCGTTTGCGCACAGGCGAACCTCCGCGGACGGACGAGCCTCCGCGGACCGGCGAACACAAGTGGACGTGGATTTACGCTTACGCGTGGGAAGGAGCAGTCCGCCTGTGCACAGGCGCTCGCCTGTGCACAGGTCACCTGTGCACAGAACACCTCCGCACGTGCCGCCTGTGCACAGGCAAGAATCACCCCCGTTCCAACGTAGGAAGGGGAAGGAGCCGGCGGAAGAACCGCCTACGAGACACCGGCCCTCGGGACCAGACCCTCCGGCGCACCACGCGCCGCAATTCGCGCCTTCGGCACCAGGGCCTTCGAGCCGAGGGGATACGAGCAGAGAGCGTGCGGAGGCCGCACCATCGGCGGGAAGTACGCCGATAGATGCGCCTTCGGCGGTAGGGCCTATAGGCCAAGGAACATCGGGCGTGCGGCTCCCGGCCATGTCGCCTTCGGCGATAGATGTCCGCGGCGCTACGCCTGCGGCGGACAAGGCGCCGGCAAATGCGCCTGCGCACGGGCCGGGCACAGCCCCCACGGACCGATCGAGGGAGCAGCAGACGGAGGAGCGGAGTGACTGTCCGCGGGATGAAATCTCGATGCGCGATGCGCAATCCAACCCCGCGCAGCCACCCTCCGCTCAATCGCCTTCGGCGACGGACGACGGCGACAGAGAGAATGCGGTAGGCAATCAACCAGCGAACGACGGGGATGCCGCTCGGGTACATTCGCCTTCCGCCTTAGACATTTTGGCGACGAGCAGCGAGGCTGCAGCCGTGCCTTCGCAGGCAGCACACGTCGAGGACGTGCAGCCCCACTCGGGGCAGTCGCCGACACAATCAATGGCGACTGAAATTCTCCACTCGGATGATGACGACGGAGGCTCCACGGAAGAAATGTCAGGAGCAGAAGACACCGAGGAGGAGGAGGAGGAAATTGTTGGAGCGCCGGCGGCGGCGCTCTCTGAGCAGGTGATTCCGTTGCTGCGGTACTTGGATCGCAAGGTCGATAAATACGCCGACCCACTCCAGCCGGGATCTTACATCGAGTTAGTGCGCAGGCGGACTCGCACTAAAGTCCACACCAGCAAGCTATTAGCTAGAGTGGACCAGGAGTTGAGGGACTTGAAGGAGAAGCATGAGTGCTTGTGAGGTCAGTACAAGCTTAATCAGAAATTCTACAAGCACTCCGAGAAGATGAAGGATGAGAAACTGGGCGAGCTCACCAAGGAGCAGGTGAAGGTCAAGGAAGCACTCAACTCTGAGCAGGCCCAGAATCGGATTTTGTCAGAGGAGCTCGTGCGACAGACGCGGTTGTTGGAACAATGTCAGCTCGCACGGCAGGCGGATGAAGAATTAATCCGTAGTTTGCAGTCAGAGTGTGGCGAATTGAGAGCGCAACGTGCTGAAGCCGAATCGCAATTAGTGACGATTGAAGAGGATCGCAGGAAGGAGGCGGATCGCACGAAGGTGGAGACGGCGAGGCGAGTCGCCCACTGTCTCAAGGGCTACGCCCACTGGGAAGTGAAGGCGCAGGAGAAACTCACACTGCGTGAGTTTGAATTGCGCGCAGCCGGGTTGTTGTCAGGCGATAGTAGGAGTCGGCGGAAGGTAGCGAAGAAGCTCGAGGCCTTTCTGTCGAAGGCACAGGATACCATGTCCGCCCTCGAGGGGGAGGTGTCCGCGGCTTTGCAGCGGTTGGGACTGCGCAGTCGAGCGGAAGAGTGGCAGGGTAGGGAGTTAGTGCGCGGCAGTCGGCCGCGCAGGAGACGTAGTACAGGTTCCGCGGAGTGTAGTGTAGCGTGGTTCCGTGCAGGCGTGTAGCGTAGTGCAGTGTAGTGCTAGGTAGGACTTAGAAGGTATAAAATAGTTCCAGGCGTTTTGCCTGGGGTTCTTTCCCATCAGAAGTATAGATCAGGAACCCATTTCCTTTGCGTGTTTGTGTCCTTGAGTTCTGTCACCACGCACGAGGAGTTACAACTTAGCGTTCCGCATTTTGTAGCTGAAGGCCTTCGGCCGAATGTTCAGAGCTAGTACATTGGTTAGAGACTTGAGTAGTTCGGAACTGCACCTGCGGGTGACTGCCGATGCTCAGAGCCAGTGACTAGTTAGATACTTGAACAGTTTCGCCCCTACACCTTCGAGTGTTTCTTTCTGATTGTACTCCTTGGGATTTTTCCCCTGAATGCCAAAGTGAAGTTTTGCTACTTCGTGTAAGCCTTGGTTGTAAATTCAGGTTACGCTGCAGCAGGTGCCTTGAGGGTAACCCCTGTAGTATTTCTGGGAATGACAAGTGCCTGAGAATTCAAACTCTTCAATAGACTGTTGGTGTGTTACTGGAATGTTTCACAGTGAGTCCTTCAGTGCGGACCTGTGTTCTCTGCGCGTTTTGTGAGTTGAGAGTGTTGTTCACCGCGTAGGAGTGACTTCGATCCGAAGTAGGCAGTCCAAACCGGGTTTCCTACACTAGCAGCAAGCTAGTGGAAGTGTTGTAAAAGCCGGAGTTGGAAGTCACTGCCCGCAGCTTTGCCGAGTGTACTCTTGAGAGACTTTCCCCCTGAAATCTTGAAGTAGAGGTTCTAACGGATCTCTGGGTTGTGTTTCTGTAGTTTCAGGTGTGTGTGTGTGTTACGCTGCACTGTGCGACCTCCGAGTGCGCTCCGAGTGGACACTTGCAGTATTTCTGGGAGTGACAGTCGCCTGAGAATTCAAACTCATCAATAGTCTGTTAAACGTGACACTTTGTACCCTGTGTGTTCCTCTGTCCCTGTGGGTTCGACCTTTCTACCACTATATTGCAGTTTTAGCCTTTAGTGGGTTATTACAAACAGCTGCACAAATTGCGCCTCCTCTTGCTTGGTCACCTTGATGCTCTCACTGTCGAAAAGGAGATGCCCTGGCATGCCAGCACATCTTCCCAACGCCTGCGCCCAATCTTGGACTGTCCACCGGTCAACATGCGGACGCAATCCGCGCGAGGGTGGTCCCTGTGGCTCTAGCCACTCGCGCACCATATTCGCACAGATGTAATTCCATCCCCATAGCAAGAAATCGAGCTTTCTTGCTATTAAGCGCTCCTCAAAAGCGCGCAGCCCGTTCTGCGGTAGGCGAAGTGGCACCATCCGCAATCTGCTCGGTCTCGTCATCGCGTTCCTGGGGTTCGCTCGCCCGCTCATTCTACTTCCGCACTGCCCGCGCTTCTTTCTCTCTCGGCAAACTCTAATCGCTCTCAATTCCAAATCACGCGCACTCACTTCTCCCTCAATCAACAAGAAATCTCCTGTGTGACGACGTCGAGAATGTTCCGCAGCCAGCAGATGGATGCGCGCAGCGCGCACAAGAGATTGGAATCGCGAATTCAAGAATGGGACGTTCTCCGCCGCCCGGTCGAAGGTCATGGTCGGCTCTTGGTCGTGAAGAACGTCTCACTTGATGGCCGCGCCATCCTACTACCTACTACTACTCTATTAAATAATTTTTCTTTTCTTTTCTTTGTCTGAAGTCCCTAATATATCATACTAACTAATGCTAATTATTAAATTGAGTTCATAATTGAACTCACAACAACCGTCCGCACAACGATGTCTTCCGCATTCTCCGTTTCGGGAATCTTCACAGTAGGAGGTTACTTGCAACGGAATAGACCTTGAAGCATTATCTGGTTTCCAGGAAGAAATTCCCCTGTTCATATCCCTGTGTAGAGGCTGAAATACCTGCGTTGTTGCCCATACTGGTCTATCATCTGTGAAAAAGTTGGCAGTCTGCAAGCGAGTATCTTCACACTCTGGGAAAGTAATCAGGATGTGAAAAGGTGTGGTAAAGGTCTGAGTGTTACAAAATCCTGTAATTAAACTGGATGAGAATAGGTTTAGGAGCTTCCAGTTTAGTAACTGTGCTTTGTTGTCACCCATGAACATCTGTTCTGCTCGAAGAGAAGGTCACGATTTTACCGAACCCTTAGTGTAGGAAAGTGCTTAGGTGAAAGCCTCCCGTGCCAGAATCTCAACTATAGCATCTCCCAATCGTGGAAATTAGTCGTTCATATATGGTTTGATGTTGTCCTCGCTATAGCATAAGCAACTGAGTGAGACCTTGAGCATCGTTTGTAAGAAAGTCAGTCATCCAATCTCAGCTCATGCTGCAGCCATGTCTGCCAAAAGTCAAGGCTGCCAGTTTCCAGATTCCTGCCACCTTGTCCACAGGAATTAAATCAGAACACCTTATTTCTCATTTTGGATCAGCCAGGAGCCAAAGAAATATGAATCCAATGGAGCCGAACATATCGGCATTCGAGTCTTAAGTCCACTTTCATTGTCTCCTACGAAAACACAGAACAATGCAGTTTCACTAACCGCTGCAGACGCTCGTAATATCTTCTCTTCTGAATGTGGTCTGTTCCGTATGCAGCCTTCAGTAGCAGAAACTCTTCAAATTATCTCCGCCTAAGTTGTGAGAATCCAGAAATGGGTGACAGCTCAACGATTCGAAATGCTATTTCGCGCTAACTATGCACATCCTACTTTTGTTCTTATCACCTGAGCGTCTCGAACTTCTCCCGAAAATCACAGGCATAGGCAGCTTCTCGATAATGGATTCAAGGACCATTATTATGTTGGTGACTCTCTCATAAAACGAACCACCGAGCCTCAAATAATAAAAAGCACGAAAACCTTGTTAGTTACTCGTTCAAGAGACTAATGAGGGATTAACGCATCATATTCATATATGGAAAGATCAAAGAGTCAAAAGGCTGAATACACATTGCAAGTCAAACATACACTGATCCTGGAGAAGATTCTAAAGAACTACACCTACCTAGTGCTTAGAGCACTAGATCTATGATTAATGATGTAACTAATGTAACAAACTAAATCAAAATGCGCTTGTTGTAATAAAGAAAATAATTTATCCACATCTATATTATGAGTTTGTCTAATCTTTTCAAACCTAATACATGTAACAAACACATGCTCTTCATCTTGAATATCTCCTCAGTCACATAACCTACAAATACGTCTATCAATATTAAATTATTGCCATTCCTCAAATCTAAGTCTATGAGATACTATTCTTGCAATTGCTATTCTTCTTACTCCATGTCTTGCAATTATATTACGTAAGAACGTGGAGATCCTTGCAAATAGTTATTCTTGTTCACACTATAGAATCATAGGA
This sequence comes from Marchantia polymorpha subsp. ruderalis, assembly GCA_037833965.1. Taxonomy (NCBI): domain Eukaryota; kingdom Viridiplantae; phylum Streptophyta; class Marchantiopsida; order Marchantiales; family Marchantiaceae; genus Marchantia; species Marchantia polymorpha. The sequence continues at coordinate 7,499,085 of AP031357.1, forward strand.
TTACTATATTTTGGTTGGTACCTTGTCTGCTCCAAATAATATTGAGAAATTGCTTCATGTATGTACGTGTGTGTGTGTGTGTGTATATATATATATATATATATATATATATATATAGAGAGAGAGAGAGATTATTCATCGATTTTTTTTAATTGAATAAAGACATGGCCGATAATATTGTGAGCCGAACCTTCCCACCCTTCAGCGTTTGTAGTCCAGGTGGGGGTTCGAACTCCCATAATCTAACTTCTCTGATCACAAGCCATGTACTCACAGTGTATTCAAGACAATGAGATGATAAACACTTGCTCTTCCACAGACAAATGGTCCAAAACTGAAACTAACACCTGCTGCGTACTATTTTCACAAGAGCATCAGACAAGCTCTTTGTTACATAAAGATCTAACCCAACTCTGGGTGACTTCCTCAATACTACAGCCGCAGTGGGCTTTCCTAGATCCCAGTCCTAGTCCCAATTCCTACTCAGATTTCAGCATCGATTTCTCAGCTTCCACCTTCAGACCCCACCAGATTCCTCTCTCAGATTCAACCCTCCCTTTCCAGTTTCAAATTCAGATTCCGACTGTCAGATTTCAGTCTCAGATTTCACTTCACTCTCAGCTCCCATTCTCAGATCTTCCACTCTGATCTCAGCTCCCACTCACAGATTTTACACTTCAATCTCAGATTCCACTTCAACTTCACTCTCAGATACGACTCTCCACCCACGAGAGTCTGCTTTCTCCTACTTCGAACTCTCCACACTACCCTCCTAATTCTCACCACTTCCCTGCGAAAAATCACTCACACCACACTCTATCCTACGACCGATACCACTTCCGTCTCCACACCCTGGTACACCACAAGCTCTCAGTTACCAGGCTGAACTCCCCACTTCGAAGTCCAAGGCCGAGACACCCACAGCCCGCCTGAAATGCAACACTCGCAATGATGGGTAGTTGCCTGCTCCCCTTGCGCGACAACATGCACCGTCGTCTTGCCTCCCCCACTTGACTTCACGCCGCCGCCGCTGCCACACCTGCACATTCTACATTCCTGACCACCCGATCTCCGCCGGAGGGAATCCTCTTCCGCGCACCGCCGAAGGCATCCACCCGCCGAAGACGCACGACCACACCTTTTCTTATCCATAACAGTCACTCCCGACACCCATAACTCACAGATCCTAGCTCCGTTTCACAAGTTTGTGGGCTCGTTGGAACGACCAGGTCGAGCTCTTTCCAACGAGACCCTAACTGGGTCAAACCGTTATGAATTGAGAAAGTTATGCTTGTTTTACCCTTCGCCGAAGGCACACCGCCGAAGGCCTGTTATCTGTTATCGCCGAAGGCGCTCGCACGATGTCTTCCGGTTGGATGTCTTCCGGTTTGTTCAACCCTATCCGCCGCTTTCGACGCTCATAACTCAGTGACGCCTTATCCGTTTGAAGAGTTCTTGGTTTTGTTGGAACGAGCGTCGCGAGCTCTTTCCAACGACACCCTAATCAAGTCAAACCGTTAACAAATGAAAAAGATATGCCGAGTTTACTGTTTCGCCGATGGCCCTTGCACGATGTTCACCGGCTCGGAGTTCGCCGACCCCGAGTTCGCCGATTCCGAGTTCGCCGAAGGCCTGCTCGCAGTTGTCGCGAAGTCGTCCGAAGCCGGAGATGTTCACAGCCGGAGACGTCCGGAGCCGAAGACGTTCGCAGCCGGACTTGCCTCAACCCTTCCCATCAGTAACTTCCGACACTCACAACTCAGTGATTCCTCATCCGTTTGAAGAGTTCTTGGTCTCGTTGGAACGAGCGTTGCGAGCTCTTTCCAAGAAGACACTAACTGAGTCAAGGCATCACACATTGAAAACGTTATGAGGGTTTCACTGTTTCGCCGAAGGCCTTTCCCCGAAGGAACTTCACCGAAGGCTCTTCGCCAGAGACCCTGCCCTGAAAGCCCCGTTCTGGACCTTTGCCTACTAGCTATTACACCAACTCCTAATCTTACCAAAACTTCCAGAAAACTCCGAGCATAATTTTGCAAGAGCTTAAATCTAAAACTTTAACTCTCACAAGGTTAAAAAGACATGTGAGCACAGTTTTGTGCTCACATCATTGGCGACCATCAGGGGAAGATTCCAGAATCCTAGCTCTGCAGGCTAGACAGCTTCAAATCCGGTACTGCTTGCATCTACTTCCCGCACTGCGTGTGGGGAAAACTTCTCCATTCAACGTTTCCAACTGCACTGAGTTGTTTGGAAATACCTCACGAATCAGATAAGGCCCTAACCATACTGCATCAAACTTTCCTGGGAACTCAAGCTTCCTACCATCTTGGAGCATCACCATCATACCTGGCCTCAAAGTCCTTTTCTTATGCTTCTTGTCAAAGGTGATCTTTCTCCTCCGTTTAATGGCCTCAATATGTTGAGCACTCATTCTCCTCCTCTCATCAAGCTCTTCTAATGTCGTCAGCCTATTCCTTAATGACTGACTGTTTGTAAGCCGTGACTGCACTGCAACTCGGAGTGATTCCACCTCAAATTCGATGGGGAGAGTGGCCTCCAATCCATGCACTAACGAAAATGGCGTTGCTTGGGTCGTCACCTTGAAAGTTGTCCGATAAGCCCACAATGCTGCTGTCAGCTTGGTGTCCCAATCTCTTTTTGAGTCAACCACCGTCTTGCGAAGAATACTCACCAGAGTCCCATTGACTCGCTCTGTCTGACCACTGGTTTGTGGATGATACGGAGTAGTTTTTCTGTGATCTATCTGAAATCTATCTGTCATTTCTCGAATTACAGAATTCAGAAAATGCGAGCCCCTATCACTCACTAAAATTTTCAGACATCCAAAACGGGAGATAATATTTTCGTACATAAAATTGGCAGCATGCACTGCTGTATTCGTCTTGACTGCTCTGGCCTCTGCCCACTTGGTCAGGTACTCCGTGGCCACTACAATGTAAGCCATGCCTCTTGACGAATGAGGATGAATCTCACCGATATAATCAATTCCCCATTTTTCAAAAGGCACAAGAGGCAATGAAACGTGTAGAGGCATATCCATTCGAAGGTCATTCCTAGCATACCTCTGGCAGGCATCACAGCGCTTCACATATTCATGAGAGTCCCTAAACAATCTAGGCCAGAAGTATCCCGCTCTAAGTATTTTCTGACCTGTAAGTTGGCCAGAGAAATGTCCTCCACAAGCACTGTCGTGGCAAGCCTTTAAGATTGCGGGAACCTCCACTTCTGACACACACCTTCTCAGAACACCATCAGCTCCCCTTCTAAACAATCTGTGACCAATCACTGCAAAATGTCTACTGTTGACTCTCACCTTCCTCCTTTCCTCCTTAGTCCAATCACTTGACAAATGCTGAGTTGTCAAAAACTCTACTATTCCAGCATACCATTCTGGCTGAGCTGTTACTACAAAAAGACTATCATCTATCAATCTATCATCTAATGGACTGGTCCCTACATTCTCCGACAGCCTAGATAGATGATCGGCCTGCAAGTGCATGCGACCAGGTTTATACTCCACAGTGTAGTCAAATTCCTCCAGCAATAAAACCCACCTGGCCAATCTTCCACTAAGCTCCGCCTTGTTCACCAGATATTTGATTGCCATATGATCAACGAAAAAAACGACTGGATTACAGATCAGATAATGTCTAAACTTCTTGACAGAAAAAACCATGGCCAAGCACTCCCTCTCGGTCGTAGAATAGTTTCTCTCCGCTGGATTCAACTGCCTACTGGCATAAGCGATTGGCAAGTCCTTCCTCTTCTCTCCTGTAGACTGACACAACGCACTACCCACTGCTACACTACTTGCATCACAGAAAACGTGAAAAGGCATGCTCCACTCAGGAGGCCTCAACACCGGATAAGTACTCAACTTGGACTTCAATTCTTCAAAAGCTTCTTGACAAGCATCTGTCCACTCAAACCTGTTCTCCTTCCTCAACAATTGAGTAATAGGCACTACAATCTTGGCAAAGTCAGGAATCAACTCTCTATACCACCCTACATGTCCCAATAATTTGGCTACACCCTTGGCATTCGTGGGAGTCGCCAATCCTTCAATGACTGCAATCTTATCAGGATCCGGTTCTCTTCCCTTCTCACTCACAACATAACCCAAAAGAACTCCTCTTTGAACACCTAGGAAGGTCTTCTCAGGATTCAGAGCTAGCTGCATTCTTCTACATCTAATGAGAGCTTCTCTAACACACTGCAGATGCTCAGCAGCACTTGACTGAGTGCTAAAATCGTCCACAAAAACTGTCATAGACTTGTATAACAGATCCGTGAAAATATACACCACCAACCTTTGGAATGTGGCTGGTGCATTGCACAATCCGAAAGGCATAACAACCCATACAAAAGTTCCCCACGGAGTTGTGAAGGCTGTTTTGTGAACATCTTGCACTGCTATGGAAATCTGATTGTAGCCAGCATATCCATCCATGAACGTGTACCTCGCATGACCTCCAACTTCCTCCAAAAGCAGCGTGATAAAAGGTAAAGGAAAGTGATCCTTCTCAGTACAGGCATTCAGCTTCCTATAATCCACACACACTCTAAGTTTCCCATTCTTCTTCTTGACCAAAACCATAGGAGAAACCCAATCCGTGATCTCTACAGGCTTAATGAATCCAGCTTTGAGTAATCTCTCCAATTCTGCTCAAACTAACAACTGTAACTGTGGGTTCATCCTTCTCTCCTTCTGTCTAATAGGCTTAGCTCCAGGGACCAGAGAAATCCGATGCTCCACCATTTCGCGAGGTACTCCCTTCAACTCATCATACGACCAAGCAAAGGTGTCACTGAATTCGTCCACCAACTCACCATACTTCTGTATCTCATCCTCTCCTAGCTTGGAACCCATCTTCATTTGCTTCAGCTCTCCTCCTCTGATGGACACCTCCACATATTTCCAGTCTTCTTCCGCCACATGAGTTTGTTCCTCCGAGCTTTGATACCAATCTGGAGGGACCTGAGGATAGTCCCTGACGTCTTGGCCCACCAGAATTCCGGTTGATGTAGTCTTGAAATGCAATGGTTCCTCCAACTTCGCATTTTTCACAGTAGTCTTCTCCTCTTGAGTTCCATCAACATGCACCGAATCCACCTCAGTAATATCCAACTCGTCCAACCATGGAGTGAGACCTCCATGTATCCACTCTTCCTCCATAAGAACCTCACATGGTTCTAGCAACAGATACTCTTCTTGTTGTGAACTGATCACCTCCTTCTCGAAAATTTTGTGATGAGAAATCATCATGGCGTCACAACCTGACTTAGGATAATCTCTCAACCACTGAGCAAACTATCCATCCTCGCTTCTGCTGTAAAAACTAGGACCCAAGCTACCTGATCCTACATCTAATCCATTTTTTCTGTCATTCAAATGAACCACTCCCACTAAAGTGTCATCACACTTGGCCTCGTTTTTCTCTTCTTCCTTCCTTGAAGATAACTCAGGATCCTCTCTCACCCTTCCACCTAATGACCTTATTGACACCTTGACTCTGTTATCCTGAGGACCATATGTGATTGATGGCTTCAGTCCTCCCCAATCCACAATTGCATTAGCCATTCTCAACCAAGGTCTGCCCAATAGAATAGGGAAAGTGTCCCTGTTCGAATGCATCTTAATCACATGAAATGTGACAATGTACTCCTCACCACCAGTGGACAAACGGCAATCTTTAATCATCCCCACTGGTACAGCCGAAGTCTGATTGGCCATATTGATAATGAAAGGTGAGGGGCCTGTCAGATTCAAACCTAACCTTCTCATGGTGTGTTAAGGTAGGATGTTCAGACCACTACCCCCATCAACTAAAACATTGGGAATCACCTTGTCTACCACTACCACCTCTATCTCCACAGGTTTGACATCTTGACTTCCTTTTTGCAAATGAACTCTAGCAGCGACTCTAGTCTTCGTCTTTCTACTCCTTCTATGTACTGGAATGCCCTCCTTCAAGGTCTTGCGAGCAATGGGAGATATTTCTAGCAGCTGACCAAAAGTAATGTCTGCCTTTAGCGAACTCAGATCTGACCACAAATTGTACTTCTCAGAATCTCTCCTTCTCTGACGTATCATACCCTCCCACTCTTTCACAGGAATCCCAGGTCCTTCCCACTCTCTCGGTTCATTGCTTTCTAAATCTTGCGTGACAGGTGGCACTTCTGCATCATGCAGAACCTCATCTCTTTTCTCCTCTGCCCTTGTAGTCCTCCTTGCTCTCCTCGCCATTCTCTCAAGATCAGAGAGATGAGGAGGCTCCTCAGATGAAGTTTCTCCTTGCTCATCTTCATTTTTCTCAGCTTGCATTTTTCGATGCATAGCTCTGGTGGTGACAGCAAGGGCCGGAGCTTCATGCATAATCACATCATCCGAACTTTTCAACTTATAAGTGATCAGGTTAGCATGTGGAGGCCACTGATTCTGCTCTTGTTCGACTATCCCCTTACCAAGATCAGAACTACTACGTTGGACATCTCCATCATCGCATGCAAACCTAGCATCTTGAGAGTTTGAAGAACATGGATCTGCAAAAGAAACCTGTTTTCTGCTGTCACTACGAGGTTCATCTCGTGGTTCACTCTGGATAGGAATATATCTGTTCACTGTCTGCAGTCCAACAGGTGGATTGAATGTCTGTTTGCTGTTCTCATGATCATAATACAAGTTAGGAGGTCTAAGATTGTTAGAATGCTCATTCTGCGGTCTTGCACCCCTCATATTTTCTCTCGCCTGGTAAGGACTAACAGTAGGCTGAGGCATCCTAATAACTTTATCTGGCTGCCGACATTGGTCGGAGGGATGACTACCTCCACAATTACTACACCCATTAACTCCAACTTCAGACCAACACTGACCTGGATAGTGCCAGCTACCACAAAATGCATGCAATTCTTTTCTCTCCATATTCTGACCAACCTGACCCCTAGGAGGTCCTCTGTACCCGTTTTGACCCTGGTAATTTGGTCCTTGGCCCCTTTGGTGTTGCACAGGTGGGCCACCGCTCATTCTGTTGTCACGGTTTGGCACCACCCTACAAAATTGCCTGGTATGTACAGATTGACCACACTGGACACACCACATGCTTGATGCATGTCTACTTGACTCGACTGGAGGAGGAGGCCCTGGCTGTTGACTCCTGATCATCAAGGCCATCTGATCTGTGATATTTTGCATTTGCTTCATCATAGTCTCTTGAAAGCCCACTTGGCTAGCATTTAATCTCTTCTCTACATCTGCCAGGTTAGGATCTACAGTAGGGGCTGGCAATGCTAAAATAGGTGATGGCTCTCTGGTCTGCGAAATTGACTCACTGAGAGAATAGGGAGCTTGACCCCTAAGCCTACCTGAGTCTCCTTCAATTACTCTAGGACGAATGGGGATGAACTGGGGAATGGATTCATCCTCCTTCCTCCACAATCTATCATAGTCTTTATCAATATTCTCTATCTCCCTGGCAGCCATCTTGGCTTCAGCAAGAGTTTGAGGGCTTCTCTCCAGCACCCCACGGATGGTTCCAGATTTGAAAAAACCTTGGATAAAAAATTGTCTCAACGTATCGTCATTGAGCATTGTACCCACAAAACGCGCACAGACAAGATCAAATCTTCTAATGTAAGCTGAGATTTCCTCTTCCCTTCCCTGTTTTAACGATGCCAAAGCTCTCAATGCGGAACCCTGCCCCACCTCAGGCCTAAACTCATTCAAGAACTCCCTTTGCATCTGGTCCCATCCCCCAAAATGACCTTCAGAATGATCCCTATACCACTCATACGCCTCACCTTCCAGGGTAGTAGGAATGTGGTAACACACTTTTTGTTTTTTTGCAGAATTTAAACAATTTTAGAAAACTAGTACCAAAGCAGTGTTTGTAGCTAGAGAAGGGTACGCTAAATAGAGTGGATTGATGAGATCGTCACGAGGACACAAAGAATCACGTAGTCGGATGTACCAACGCCAATGTCTTCGGCGCCTTCGGCAAAAGCTCCTTTTCTGAGGTGTCTCTACTCACGCGCCTCCAGCGTATAAGGAAGCTACGCTTCCGGCGCAGACACCTCAGGAGAAGGTTTTGCTAAAGACGTCAGGAGAAGGGCCCCGACCTCTAAAGGCGTCCGACCATGAGTGCGCCTTCGGCGAAGCGCCGCTAGCGCGGAAAGGGGAAACCTTCATAACAATCGGGATACACGGTAGATCCAGTTGGTTGAAGTTGCATTAGAAAGAGCTCGAGACGCTCGTTCTAACGAGCCCAAGAGCGTCGGAGATGGATCAGGAATGGAGAAGTTATGAGCGTCGGAAAACTCATAGCCGGACATGCGCCGTTCGCGCTAGGGTTCACAGCCGGAAAGGATTCCCGTACGCCCTCGGCGATGCGCCTTCGGCGGAATCACGCGCTCATAGGAGGAAACCAACTCAGAGTCGGAAGCGCCTTTGGCGGCTGTTCATGGAAGGAAAGCGCCGGTCGGATGTACGCCTCCGACGTGGCGCTGACGGCCGGATGCGCTGGCATGAGTTGCGCTGGCGGATATGCGCCGGCAGCAACGGACGAGGCATAAAGGACAAAATAGGCGGCACGACTGCGCGCCGGCGTAATTCGCTCCGACTGGATGTGCGCCTCCAGCAAGGCGCCGACGGATAATGAACGCACCAGCGGCGACACGCCTCCGGTGAGGGACGGGTTAGGAAAAGACAACAGGGCCGACGTATACCCTGCAGCGGACTCGAGTCCGGAAGGTGGCGGCGGCGGGAGAATTCAACGTTTAAGCATGCGAATGCGCGCAGTGCGGAGACGTGAATTCGCGCATGCAAAGGGCGAACCGTTAAGCCGTATAGCCGGCTGCGTACGTTGTAACCAGTAAGAACGTTGGACGTTCTTGAAATCGGAGAAGAAAAGACTGCGCTCCAGTCTCATTCTCACATTCTTGACTTTGCGATTTCCAGTTTCCAAGATTACGCGCAAGGGCGGAGCGACCTGCAGTGAGAGTAGAGAGTGCGGAGACGAGTTGCGCAAGGATCTTGGCGGACCTTGAAAGAATTGCGAGTAGCGATCTTGAGCTTGAGCGGCCGACGCGCAGTGGCGATTGTGAGAGAGCGAGCGAAAGGGAGAACGTTTGTGTGTGCAGGCAACGCAATGTCGAAGGTTCCCCAGCTGCGAGTGTCTCCACTCAGGGTGCCGCAGATCGGTCTACGCGCATTTCAAGATGTGCTGCTGAGGCTGAAGCTTGATTTTCTCCTATGGGGGTGGAACTGGACATGTCCGGAGATGGTGCGCGAGTATCTGCAGGAGAGACACAAGCCCTCTCGCGGATTCCGCCCACATCCAGAGAGATGGGACATTTGCAACTGGGCGCAGGTGTTGGGCAGGTGTGCCGGCGAGGAAGGGGATCTCCTCTTCGAGGCCGATAGCGTGAAGGTGTCCCAGGAGGAAGAAGTCTCTTACAATGAGCTCTTCAAAGTTGCCAGACATCCCAAGAACGGTTTCCGGACACGGGATTACAAGGATCGATTGCGGAGAAATGTCGCGACGGCATTGCTGCAGATATTGCAGCCGACCAAGACCGCTTACATGCATGGTTGGCAGGTAGAGTTTGTGGAGCTAGTGTTGTCAGGAGCTCCGGTGCATTGGGCACGGCTCCTGTGGAAGGTGACGCGCCAACATGCGCAAGAAGAGAAGGGAGGAACCCTCAATCATCTATCGCCTTACTTAATCGTGTTTTACCGGGCGATGGGATGTTTGACAAATGCTGAGAAAACACGGTTTCCACAGCTGACCCGGACTTATCCAGGTAGATATTCAAGGGAGGCCGAAGTAGACACGGATCCGGACGAGGAACCTGCCAGTACGCCTCCGGCTCCGGCTCCAGCAAGAGCAGCAGAAGAACGTCGAAGTGAGCGCATTCCGCGAAAGCGGAAGTGGGATGAGAGACTTGAGGACAGGCAGCCGGAAGTGCCAGCTGCGCCGACTCGTGGTCGGCCCACCCCCGAGCCTCACAGTCGACCAAAACAGAGGGCACGCAAAATGCCAACTGGTACTGAGGAGACCGGGCGAACTCCGACCCGGCGGAATCTCACACAGGAAGAGATAATCGCTCAGATTCTAGGGAAGACGGCAGATACCTCTGCACAGAAGGCACCACGGCCTTCGGGAGGAGATGGACGGACTGACAGTCGGCCGACTGCGAGTCGGATGACTGAAGGCCGACAAGCGGAAGGAAGGCCAACTGAACGGCGCGTTGAATCGGACAGCAGGCCGGAAGCAGAAGAGAGTTTGGCTGACGAGCCAACAATCCTCAGAGGGTCGTCTTCGGTGGAAGGCACTTCTGGAAGAACGCCAGCAGCAAGCAGGCCAAGTGGAGTCAAGACGCGCAGGGTGTATCCGACTCCCAGTCGGACAACTGCTGGTCGGCCGACTGCGAGTCGGACAACAAAGAGTCAGCCGGATTCGCCGACTGCGAGACGGATGGGGCCAATGACCAGTGTGCGGACGCCTTCGGCGGACGCACCTTCAGCAAGGACACCTTCCGCGCAGATTGCGCCGGAAGGACAGGCAGCAGAAGCGGGCGGTTCAAGAGTGACAAAAGTCACTGCGGCGTCGACCCCTTCAGAAACCGAAGATCGAGCCGGAACAGGGGCTCAAGCAGTGGGATCTCCCACTGCCCTGGATATTTTAGCAGGCAGTGGAGCAGCAGTCGCAGCGGAAGCTGCTGCGCGCCACAGTTCCAGGGAGTCGCCAAGGGATTCGGTGGCGATTGAAATCCTCGAGACTGAGGATGATACGAGCTCGGAAGAGCAGGAAGCGGACTCGGTACAGAAAACGCCAACAGGGGTGCTGTGCGAACAGATAGTTCCACTCCTGCGATATCTGGATCGCAAGACATCCAAATACGCAAGTGCTTTAAAACCGCAGTCTTATGTGGAGACTATCAGGCGAAGGACGAGGAGCAAGGTGGCAAAGTGGGCCTCTAGTTGCCAAGTATATGTGGATAGGAACACCGCCCTCCGACAACACCTGGCGGTCACCCAGAAGCTATACCAAGCCTTGCAGCAGCAGAAGGAGGATGCGGCGACGAAAAGTCAGGCGGATGCCGAACTAATACGGGCAAAGATCGAGTCGGAATTGCAGGAGGAGCGGAGACAGAACCAAGTCCTAGCAGCCGAGCTTGCGCGCCAGACGCGCGCCTTAGAAGAAAGTCAAAGAGCCCGCAAGGAGGATGAGGAGTTGTTGTGCAACTTGCAATCCGAGTGCTCGGATTTGAGGGCACAACGTGCGGGATTAGAAATGCAGCTGGCAGAGGTGGAGAGCAGCTGCAGGGCGCGAGGAGAGTTGGCGGCACAGGTGACTCGTTGTCTAAAAGGATACGCCCATTGGGAGGTGGCAGCTCAAGAGAGGATTACACTCAGGGAGTTCGAGCTTCGGGCGGCGGCATTGACGGAGGGTGACAGTCGGAGTCGACGGCGAGTGGCGAGAAAATTAGAAACCTTCTTGTCGGGTGCGCGCGACACTATGGCGCACTTGCAGTCGGAAGTCACCACAGCGCTCCGACGCCTGGGGTTACGCAGCCGGTCGGAAGACTGGCAAGGTAGAGACAGTAAGCGGAGCAGTCCGGCGCGCAGGAGGCGCAGCACCGGATCTGCTGAGTGCAGTAGAGTAGTTTGGTTTCGCGCAGATGCTGCGAGTGGTAGATAGGATAGCGTAGTGCTAGTTAGGATCTTTTGAGGGTATAGATCAAGGCGTTTTGCCTTGGGACTCTTCCAGTTTCGGAAGTGCAGATCAGGAACTCACTTTCTTGGCGTGTTTGTGCATTTTGGTCCTGGCGCCACGTAGAGAAGCTGCAGCATAGCGAAGTTACCGTATGTTGTAGTTGAAGGCCTTCGGCTGAATGTTCAGAGCTAGCACCCGGTTAGAGACTTGAGTAGTGCGGATCTGCACCTGCGGATGATTTCTGATGCTCAGAGCCGGCTGCGAGTTAGATACTTGAACAGTTCCCCCTAACTCCTTCGAGTGACATATCCTGATTGTACTCCTACGGGAAGTTTCCCCTGAATGCCAATGTGAAGTTTCATTACTTCGTGTAAACCTTGGTTTGTAATTCAGGTTGTGTGTGTGTTACTGGATCGTGTTTTCAGTAAGTTCTCAGTCGGGTCTGCACTCCCTGCGTTTGGTGTGATAGTCGAGGGTGACGTCCACGGCGTATGTAGAGGCTTCGTTCCGAAGTGGGAAGTCCAGTCCGGGTACCCCCGCTAGTTCCTGGCGGAAGGGCAGTAAAAGCCGGAGTGGGAGGCACTACCTGCAGAACCTCTGAGTGAACTTGTGAGGCACTTTCCTCCTGAAATCCGAAGCGGAGGTCCTGACCGACCTCCGAGTTGTGCTTTTTGCCAGTTTCAGGTGTGTGTGTGTGTGTGTGTTGAGTGACCACGCTGTACCGTGCATCCTCCGAGCATCCTCCGAGTTGAGATCCTCCTCCGAGTCGAGCCTCCGAGTCGAGCACTGCAGTATTTCTGGGAGTGACAGTCGCCTAGAATTCAAACTCTACAAAAGTCTGTTAAACGTGACACTTTTACTCTGTGTGTTACCTCTGTCCCTGTGGGTTCGATCTTTTTACCACCATACTGCAGTTTTAGCCTTTGGTGGGTTATTACAAGGAAACCAGACCAAACAATACCCTGGGTCCGTAATCAGAGAGCTGGCTAGCCTCTCAACATATCTTTCCATGTGCCTTGAAGGATCCTCATCCTTCGTCCCATAGAACTTAGGCAGATTGGATGGCATGACCACAGCTGCCAAGTTCTGTGGAACCTGAATAGGAAGGCCTCTTGGCCTCACAAGTGGGTCTATGGGAGGACTAGAAGGAGGTCCTGCTCTCCCTCCATCGTCAGCCATGCTAGCAGATTCCTCCACCAACCTCTCACTGTCAGGTTCTACAATCTCTAAACCTTCTAACAAAGACTCATCAACACGGTCTACGTTCAGAAATATCTCAAGTTTAATTTCTTCCTCGATTTCCTTATTCTCAGGTTTCTTCCTACTGCGAACAAGTTTCTCCAGTCCTGGCTCCAGGTTTGGTTTATGCGATCTAGTCCTATTCTGCATTTACAAGATCAGGCTCCCGGCAGACGCACCATTTTATGTGAGCCGAACCTTCCCACCCTTCAGCGTTTGTAGTCCAGGTGGGGGTTCGAACTCCCATAATCTAACTTCTCTGATCACAAGCCATGTACTCACAGTGTATTCAAGACAATGAGATGATAAACACTTGCTCTTCCACAGACAAATGGTCCAAAACTGAAACTAACACCTGCTGCGTACTATTTTCACAAGAGCATCAGACAAGCTCTTTGTTACATAAAGATCTAACCCAACTCTGGGTGACTTCCTCAATACTACAGCCGCAGTGGGCTTTCCTAGATCCCAGTCCTAGTCCCAATTCCTACTCAGATTTCAGCATCGATTTCTCAGCTTCCACCTTCAGACCCCACCAGATTCCTCTCTCAGATTCAACCCTCCCTTTCCAGTTTCAAATTCAGATTCCGACTGTCAGATTTCAGTCTCAGATTTCACTTCACTCTCAGCTCCCATTCTCAGATCTTCCACTCTGATCTCAGCTCCCACTCACAGATTTTACACTTCAATCTCAGATTCCACTTCAACTTCACTCTCAGATACGACTCTCCACCCACGAGAGTCTGCTTTCTCCTACTTCGAACTCTCCACACTCCCCTCCTAATTCTCACCACTTCCCTGCGAAAAATCACTCACACCACACTCTATTCCACGACCGATACCACTTCCGTCTCCACACCCTGGTACACCACAAGCTCTCAGTTACCAGGCCGAACTCCCCACTTCGAAGTCCAAGGCCGAGACACCCACAGCCCGCCTGAAATGCAACACTCGCAATGATGGGTAGCTGCCTGCTCCCCTTGCGCGACAACATGCACCGTCGTCTTGCCTCCCCCATTTGACTTCACGCCGCCGCCGCTGCCACACCTGCACATTCTACATTCCTGACCACCCGATCTCCGCCGGAGGGAATCCTCTTCCGCGCACCGCCGAAGGCATCCACCCGCCGAAGACGCACGACCACACCTTTGCTTATCCATAACAGTCACTCCCGACACCCATAACTCACAGATCCTAGCTCCGTTTCACAAGTTTGTGGGCTCGTTGGAACGACCAGGTCGAGCTCTTTCCAACGAGACCCTAACTGGGTCAAACCGTTATGAATTGAGAAAGTTATGTTTGTTTTACCCTTCGCCGAAGGCACACCTCCGAAGGCCTGTTATCTGTTATCGCCGAAGGCGCCCGCACGATGTTCGCCGGTTGGATGTCTTCCGGTTGGATGTCTTCTGGTTTGATGTTGTTCTACCCTATCCGCCGCTTTCGACGCTCATAACTCAGTGACGCCTTATCCGTTTGAAGAGTTCTTGGTTTCGTTGGAACGAGCGTCGCGAGCTCTTTCCAACGACACCCTAATCAAGTCAAACCGTTAACAAATGAAAAAGATATGCCGAGTTTACTGTTTCGCCGATGGCCCTTGCACGATGTTCACCGGCTCGGAGTTCGCCGATTCCGAGTTCGCCGAAGGCCTGCTCGCAGTTGTCGCGAAGTCGTCCGAAGCCGGAGATGTTCACAGCCGGAGACGTCCGGAGCCGGACTTGCCTCAACCCTTCCCATCAGTAACTTCCGACACTCACAACTCAGTGATTCCTCATCCGTTTGAAGAGTTCTTGGTCTCGTTGGAACGAGCGTTGCGAGCTCTTTCCAAGGAGACACTAACTGAGTCAAGGCATCACACATTGAAAACGTTATGAGGGTTTCACTGTTTCGCCAAAGGCCTTTCCCCGAAGGCTCTTCGCCAGAGACCCTGCCCTGAAAGCCCCGTTCTGGACCTTTGCCTACTAGCTATTACACCAACTCCTAATCTTACCAAAACTTCCAGAAAACTCCGAGCATAATTTTGCAAGAGCTTAAATCTAAAACTTTAACTCTCACAAAGTTAAAAAGACATGTGAGCACAGTTTTGTGCTCACAAATATATAAGTGCAAAACCTATATGACTTGGTTCTCTTGGGTATAATTAACAACTGTATTTACTTCAAATATTATATGCATCAACACAAGACTAAGATACAAACATGAGTACATTGATTTTTGTAAAATTTACCCGATAAAAAGGAATTTTGTTTCTGCTTTTCTAAAGTTAGTGTTTTCACCTCAACTTTGGCAACTAAGAGGTGGCATATTTGTGGTTTGAATTGTGAGAATCGGTTACCAACTCAATTCTCCAGCAGTATGATCTGCCGTCTTGAGGTCCGCCACCCTTTCAATCCCGTTACTTACTCCTGTTCCAAGGAAAATTTTCCTGAATTTGTGAATATATTTCACAACAATATTTCAAACTCGAGAATGTCTAGGACAGTATTTGCACTTTCTTTCCAAACCACTTCATGACATTATATCATTAAGATTGTTAGCATGTAAGCCCACCTCGTCCCTTCATGCTCTAAATGGAAACCAAATTTTAGTAAGACTTAGTATATTTTTCTCGTTCTCGCTTCTGCCTACCCCTTCACTCCCGAGCACTCCTCCACGTAGGCAGGCAGGTGAGGTATCTTAGCATACTCAAATTTTGTTTCCAATTATAATTGTTCTATAGTTTGCCAACATTAACCTTATTGTTACCACTCATTTCTCTAATCCATTCATTTTAAACCAAAGATTGTAGATTGATGGATTACTTTTTTCCTAATTGCATTAAATTTTTATTATCAACTTTGAGGTATCCATAAAATTGCATTCGTCGCTTCAAATCAAACGGATTTGAGAATGAAAAGCTCTTGACAAAGAGTATATCCGTATCGTTATCATCGTCTACTTCATGTTTACTCTACTTTACTTACTATGAACGAAAAATTTGTTAATATAATTAGTCAAATACGTCTATGAAACACTTTGAATGCATGATGGTTTGAAGTACAACGTTTATCGATTTTTCAAAATGAGTAAAAGAAAGTTTCATATTACAAGATAGATATATGAATTTTTAATAAAAGTATATTCAAAATAGAAGGAAAATATCCACGATATTCTGTATCTAGAAATTTATTTTGTATAGAAAAATTTACGAGTTGCAAAAAAATTTCTCAATCCTGTACGGATTTGCATAATCTAGAGTGTAAGTCATGCGTAATTTAAGTAAGAATTCTTTTTAATAAAAATTAAGCTATATATCGAATAATAACATTATCTTTATATAAAGAAATATCAAAAGTTGAAAAGTGATGGATATTAGCTAAAGATTCATAAACCAAGTAATACCTGCTTTGTTGCACGGCAGTTTGGAAAAATCCCAACACGCCGAGCCGACTATCTTGAAACTTTCCCTGTCTCCGTCACACTCTTCGGTCCTCCATTTCCTTGTTCCTTCGTCCAAGGTCGTTCGTCCTTGCCTGTGCACAAGCCGCCGAAGGCCCTCCATATCAGAAACTTCCGCCGCTCCTAACTCGGTGATGCCTTATCCGTTTCAAGAGTTCTTGGTCTTGTTGGAACGAGCGTCGCGAGCTCTTTCCAACAAGACCCTAACTGAGTCAAGGCGTGTAATAACCCACCAAAGGCTAAAACTGCAGTATGGTGGTAAAAAGATCGAACCCACAAGGACAGAGGCAACACACAGAGTAAAAGTGTCACGTTTAACAGACTTTTGTAGAGTTTGAATTCTCAGGCGACTGTCACTCCCAGAAATACTGCAGTGCTCGACTCGGAGGCTCGACTCGGAGGATACACTTGCACTGTTGAAAGTTTTTTCGGGATTCAAAGCTAATTGCATTTTACGACATCTGATCAAAGCTTCTCTCACACACTGTAGATGTTCACTTATGCTAGATTGCGTGCTAAAATCGTCAATGAAGACTGTCATCGATTTGTACAAAAGATCAGAGAAAATATAAGTAACTAATCTCTGAAAAGTGGCCGGAGCATTGCACAACCCAAAAGGCATTACTACCCACACAAAGGTTCCCCATGGCGTCGTGAACGCTGTCTTGTGCACGTCCTGCCTAGCTATTGAGATTTGGTTGTAACCTGAATATCCGTCCATGAAGCTGTATCTAGCATGTCCACCTACTTCCTCCAAAACTAGGGTAATAAAGGGCAAGGGAAAGTGATCCTTCTGCGTGCAGGCATTGAGTCTTCTATAATCCACACAAACCCTTAATTTCCCATTCTTTTTCTTCACCAAAACCATAGGGGAAACCCAATCTGTAATTTCTACTGGTTTGATGAATCCCGCTTGCAACAATCGTTCTAACTCTGACTTAACCAACAGCTGCAGTTGAGGATTCATTCATCTTTCTTTTTGTCTAACAGGTTGAGAACCTGGGATTAAAGGAATACTATGTTCTACCATCTCACGAGGGATTCCCTTGAGCTCATCATACGACCAAGCAAATGTATCACTAAACTCGTCCACGAGTTTTCCATACTCACGGATCTCATCATCCCCCAACTGAGAACCCATTTTAATCTTCCTAATGTTTCCTGTACGCATTGTCACATCTACGTACTTCCAATCCTTCTCAGTCACGTGAGTTTGCTCTTCACTATTCCGATACCAATCCAAGGGAACTTTAGGATAATCTTTCACATCCTGTCCAGCTATAATCCCTGAAGATGTGGTTTTGAAGTGCAATGGCTCTTCCAGGTGTGAAGCCTTAAGCATGACATCGTAACCTTGAGTTCCGTCCACGTGTACTATTGTCACTTGATGGTCCTCTAGATCATCAATCCACGGGGTTAATCCGCCCTGTATCCATTCTTCTTCCGTAAGCACCTCACATGGCTCTAACAATGACCAACTATCCTTGGGTAAAAAATCGCTATCATCCTTGTATTCACAATGTGAAATCATAAGTATATCACATCCTGAGTCAGGGTATTCCTTCAACCACCTGTTATACTCATCATCTCTCTCCCAATTGTAAAAACTAGGACCTAGATTGCTTAGCCTCACATTAACTGTAGTTTCTTTGCAACCTGAATTGACAACTCCCACCAATGTGTCATTGTTTTCAACCTTTTCATTCCCTTTAGGTTGTTCGTCCGAAGAAGTCACTACTTCTGCCCCCGTCAAACTGCCTATTGGAACCTTGGCACGATTTTCTCTTGGCCCATAGGTAATAGAAGGTTTAGATCCTCCCCAATCCACTATGGCATCTGCCATTCTCAACCAAGGTCTACCTAATAAGATGGGAAAAGTATCTTTCGTTGAATGCATCCTAATAACATGGAAAGTGACAATATACTCCTCCCCTCCTGTACTGATTCTACAATCTTTAATCATTCCAAGAGGTACCGCAGAGCTTTGATTAGCCATGTTGATGATGAAGGGTGATGGTCCGGTCAAACTAAGGCCTAGCTTTTTCATTGTGTGTTCAGGCAAAATGTTCAACCCACTTCCTCCATCTACCAGCACGTTGGGTACTACTTTATCCACGATAATCGCCTCTATTTCTACTGCCTTTACATCTCGGATTTTCTCTAGCGATTGCACCCTTGCTGCCACCCTAGTTTTTAACTTTCTTGTCCTTCGTGTTACTGGTAACCCTTCTTTCAGTTTTTTTACGAGCCAATGGTGAGATCTCTAATAGTTGGCCAAAAGTGATATCGGCCTTGAGGGAACTAAGATTAGCCCATAAATCGTATCCCTGTAACCTCTTCATCTGTGTAGCCCTTATTTTATCAAATTCTTCTAAAGGAACACCAGGTCCTTCCCAATCGCCCCCTTCACTAGTTTCTAAGTCATGACCCTGACTTTCCCTTTTTCCATCTTGGAAAAACTCATTGTTTTGCTCTAGAGCCGTGGCATCCTTTCTTGCTGTTCTTGCTACTCTCTCTAACTCTGAAAGATGGGGACCATCTTCTGAGTAGTATTCATCTTGCTCATCCATTTCTTCAATGGCTTGGAGCTTGTTCCGCATCGACCTAGTGGTAACAGTGAGTGCCGGAGCTTCTTGCTTGTTCTTTTCCTGAAAATCTCTTAATTCAAAGGTTATAACATTAGCATTCGGAGGCCATTTGTTTTGTTCATCTCCAGGTGTTGGTAACGAAGGGGCAGATTTGTTAGGATTTGAATGTGCAGTTACATCCATGTATCTAACATCCTGAGAAGTTGACGGACCTTGATCATTTGATAGACCTTGAACTCTATTCTCTTGAGACTGTGGTCCTCTGGTTCTATCTTGTATAGGAATGTAGCCATTTGCTGTCTGTAAACCTACCGGCGAGTGTCCTGTTTGTCTTGCATTTCCATAATCGTAATAAAGGTTTGAAGACCTCGGTTTGGTTTGAGGTGGCCCCTGTGGCCTAGCACCTCTCACATTATCCATGGCTTGCTGATGAGGATTAGTCACCGGGTGAGGTAATGCAATGACCTTGTCTGGCTGACGACATTCGTCAGAAGGGTGATTCCCTCCACAGTTGCTACAGTTAGAACCTTGTACTTCTGACCAACATTGTCCAGGGAAGTGCCACCTCCCACAAAAAGAATGAAATTCTTTTCTTGCCCCATTATGCACACCTTGTGCTCTTGGAGGCCCCCTAAAATTACCATACGTATTTTTGGCATGGCCTACATGCATCGGTGGAGGTGGTACTCCAACCAATCTCTGATCGCGATTCTGTCCCATGCCACAAAACTGTCTTGTATGTCCAGGTAAGTTACATTGAACACACCACAATCCTGACGCGTGTCTTCCTGACTCTACAGGAGGTGGGGGTCCAGGTTGCTGAGTCCGTATCATCAAGGACATTTGTGGTACCCCACTTTTGGCAATTTTGAGGAAATTAAAACATTTTTGAAAAACTGTACCCTGGCAGCATTGTAAATAGCCTTCGGTACATCAAAACAGAGTGAATCCGGAAGATCGCGGGGATTCTCGAGGGATCTTGTAGGATCTGGGATTTGGGGTGCCGCAGTAAGGACAGGCATCACCCTCCCTGCGAGCTCCGCAGTTAGGATCTCTACGGCGCAAGGCGCAAAACCCGCCTTCGGAGATTGCGTCCGCGGCTGTAGGGAAACCCCCATAATTAGGTAAACCCTCGGGCGCCTTGACCAAGTTGGGGTCCCGTTGGAAAGAGCTCGACGCGCTGATTCTAACGAGCCCAAGAACGCTTGGAACGGACGAGGACTTAGGGAGTTATCGCTACTGGAAGAAACGGAGGCGGTCGCCTACGGCGGAAGGATTTCGCCACCGGCGCGAATTCCGCCTACGCGGAAGGAGGAATCAAGTTTTGTCCTATGCGCGGGCGAAGGCGTTCGCCTGTGCACAGGCGAAGTAGGGTTAGGGAAGGCGCGAAGTCCGCCTACGCACAGGCGTTCGCCTGTGCACAGGCACTTCGGCGTCGGCGGCAAATCCGCCTTGGGCCCTAGAAATGCGCCTTGTGAGGTAGAAAGTGTACGGCGCCTTCCGCGCCAGCGCAGCGCCGCGTACGTCGGAAGAGCCGCCAGAGTAATCCAATAGGTACGGACCGTGCGGACGGCACGGGTGGATGCGCTCTTGGACGGACGGAGTTGCGGCGGCGGAAGCGCCGACGGAGAGACAAGGAACGGACAGACTGGACGGAGACGGCTGACCACGGTCAACGCCTTCCGCGCCAGCGCAGCGCCGCGGACGGAATTTGCCTGCGCACAGGCGAACGCCTGTGCACAGGAGGATGTTCAAGTTCCGCGCCGGCGGAGAATCCGCCGAGGCCCCTGCCTGCGCACAGGCAGGAGTTGAATTTTTGTCCGACATGCGGACACACGCGTCAAGGCAGAAGGAGATTGGCCGAGGGGCGGTACGAACAAGTGTACCGCGCAAGGCGGAAAACTCCCCTTCGGCGCTACGCCCCCATGTCCACAGGGTGACACGCTCGCGGAGTTCAAATCCGCCAATTCGAGCGTGAGAGTTTAATCGACGACGGCGGAGCGTGAAGCCGCGCGTGAGAGCGAAGACCGTTCCAGCGTACAGCCGGCGCGGCCATCAAGTGAGACGTTCTTCACGACCAAGAGCCGACCATGACCTTCGACCGGGCGGCGGAGAACGTCCCATTGTTGAATTCGCGATTCCAATCTCTTGTGCGCGCTGCGCGCATCCATCTGCTGGCTGCGGAACATTCTCGACGTCGTCGCACAGGAGATTTCTTGTTGATTGAGGGAGAAGTGAGTGCGCGTGATTTGGAATTGAGGGCGATTAGAGTTTGCCGAGAGAGAAAGAAGCGCAGGCAGTGCGGAAGTAGAATGAGCGGGCGAGCGAACCCCAGGAACGCGATGACGAGACCGAGCAGATTGCGGATGGTACCACTTCGCCTGCCGCAGAACGGGCTGCGCGCTTTCGAAGAGCGCTTAATAGCAAGAAAGCTCGATTTCTTGCTATGGGGATGGAATTACATCTGTGCGAATATGGTGCGCGAGTGGCTAGAGCCACAGGGACCACCCTCGCGCGGATTGCGTCCGCATGTTGATCGGTGGACAGTCCAAGATTGGGCGCAGGCGTTGGGACGATGTGCTGGCATGCCAGGGCATCTCCTTTTCGACAGTGAGAGCATCAAGGTGACCAAACAAGAAGAGGCGCAATTTGTGGAGCTGTTCAAGACCGGGAGGTCTACCAAGAATGGGTACAGGACCCGTGATTACAAGGATCGATTTCGCCGGACTTTGTCCGCGGCGCTGATGCAATTACTGCAGCCGCACCGCGCCTGCTACATCACATTGTGGCAGGTCTCTTTTGTGGAGTGCGTCATCGAGGGAACTCCAATTCACTGGGCGAGCATCCTGCACAGGGTGATGCGACAGCACGCGTTTGAGGAGAAGGGGGGAACTCTAAACCATCTTTCTCCTTTCCTCATCAATTTTTATCGACAGCGGAATTGTTTGACAGCGGCGGAGCTTGAACATTTTCCGCCATTGTCCATCGACCATCCCGGGAAGTATGTGCGGGAGAACGAGGTCGACACTGATGCGGAGGAGTCACCGACTTCTACCCCATCAAGACGGAGGGATGAAGGGAGACACACTCCTGCAGCGCGAGTGCCGCGGAAGCGGCGATGGAGGGAAGAGTCTGAAGAGGAGCAGCATCAAGAACCCTCTGCTCCCATTCGACCGCGGCCGCTGTGCGAGCCATACAGCCGGCCGAAGCAGAAGGCACGCAGACTGGTGTTACCAGCTGACAGTGCGGACACGGCGACGATTGCGACGGAGATAGGAAGTGCGTCGCCAGAGAGGCGAGAAGAAGCGCGGACGACCGCAGGAGCAACGGGCCACGCTGCAACCTCGTCGGGAGAGAGGCCGCCTACGGGCCAAGGGCCTCCGGAGTTACCACGTGCGATGCGGACAGATGTTCCGTTCGCGCACAGGCAAACCTCCGCGAACGGACGAGCCTCCGCGGATCGGCGAACACAAGTGGACGTGGATCTACGCTTACGCGTGGGAAGGAGCAGTCCGCCTGTGCACAGGCGCTCGCCTGTGCACAGGTCGCCTGTGCACAGGACACCTCCACACGTGCCGCCTGTGCACAGGCAAGAATCACCCCCGTTCCAACGTAGGAAGGGGAAGGAGCCGGCGGAAGAACCGCCTACGAGACACCGGCCCTCGGGGCCTGACCCACCGGCGCACCACGCGCCGCAATTTGCGCCTTCGGCGCCAGGGCCTTCGAGCCGAGGAGATACGAGTAGAGAGCGTGCGGAGGCCGCACCATCGGCGGGAAGTTCGCCGATAGATGCGCCTTCGGCGGTAGGGCCTATAGGCCAAGGAACATCGGGCGTGCGGCCCCCGGCCATGTCGCCTTCGGCGATAGATGTCCGTGGCGCTACGCCTGCGGCGAACAAGGCGCCGGCAAATACGCCTGCGCACGGGCCGGGCACGGCCCCCACGGACCGATCGAGGGAGCAGCAGACGGAGGAGCGGAGTGACTGTCCGCGGGATGAAATCTCGATACGCGATGCGCAATCCAACCCCGCGCAGCCACCCTCCGCTCAATCGCCTTCGGCGACGGACGACGGCGACAGAGAGAATGCGGTAGGCAATCAACCAGCGAGCGACGGGGATGCCGCTCGGGTACATTCGCCTTCCGCCTTAGACATTTTGGCGACGAGCAGCGAGGCTGCAGCCGTGCCTTCGCAGGCAGCACACGTCAAGGACGTGCAGCCCCACTCGGGGCAGTCGCCGACGCAATCAATGGCGACTGAAATTCTCCACTCGGATGATGACGACGGAGGCTCCACGGAAGAAATGTCAGGAGCAGAAGACACCGAGGAGGAGGAGGAGGAAATTGTTGGAGCGCCGGCGGCGGCGCTCTCTGAGCAGGTGATTCCGTTGCTGCGGTACTTGGATCGCAAGGTCGATAAATACGCCGACCCACTCCAGCCGGGATCTTACATCGAGTTAGTGCGCAGGCGGACTCGCACTAAAGTCCACACCAGCAAGCTATTAGCTAGAGTGGACCAGGAGTTGAGGGACTTGAAGGAGAAGCATGAGTGCTTGTGGGGACAGTACAAGCTTAATCAGAAATTCTACAAGCACTCCGAGAAGATGAAGGATGAGAAACTGGGCGAGCTCACCAAGGAGCAGGTGAAGGTCAAGGAAGCACTCGATTCTGAGCAGGCCCAGAATCGGATTTTGTCAGAGGAGCTCGTGCGACAGACGCGGTTGTTGGAACAATGTCAGCTCGCACGGCAGGCGGATGAAGAATTAATCCGCAGTTTGCAGTCAGAGTGTGGCGAATTGAGAGCGCAACGTGCTGAAGCCGAATCGCAATTAGTGACGATTGAAGAGGATCGCAGGAAGGAGGCGGATCGCACGAAGGTGGAGACGGCGAGGCGAGTCGCCCACTGTCTCAAGGGCTACGCCCACTGGGAAGTGAAGGCGCAGGAGAAACTCACACTGCGTGAGTTTGAATTGCGCGCAGCCGGGTTGTTGTCAGGCGACAGTAGGAGTCGGCGGAAGGTAGCGAAGAAGCTCGAGGCCTTTCTGTCGAAGGCACAGGATACCATGTCCGCCCTCGAGGGGGAGGTGTCCGCGGCGTTGCAGCGGTTGGGACTGCGTAGTCGAGCGGAAGAGTGGCAGGGTAGGGAGTTAGTGCGCGGCAGTCGGCCGCGTAGGAGACGTAGTACAGGTTCCGCGGAGTGTAGTGTAGCGTGGTTCCGTGCAGGCGTGTAGCGTAGTGCAGTGTAGTGCTAGGTAGGACTTAGAAGGTATAAAATAGTTCCAGGCGTTTTGCCTGGGGTTCTTTCCCATCAGAAGTGCAGATCAGGACCCCATTTCCTTTGCGTGTTTGTGTCCTTGAGTTCTGTCACCACGCACGAGGAGTTACAACTTAGCGTTCCGCATTTTGTAGCTGAAGGCCTGCGGCCGAATGTTCAGAGCTAGTACATTGGTTAGAGACTTGAGTAGTTCGGAACTGCACCTGCGGGTGACTGCCGATGCTCAGAGCCAGTGACAAGTTAGATACTTGAACAGTTTCGCCCCTACACCTTCGAGTGTTTCTTTCTGATTGTACTCCTTGGGATTTTTCCCCTGAATGCCAAAGTGAAGTTTTGCTACTTCGTGTAAGCCTTGGTTGTAAATTCAGGTTACGCTGCAGCAGGTGCCTTGAGGGTAACCCCTGTAGTATTTCTGGGAATGACAAGTGCCTGAGAATTCAAACTCTTCAATAGAGTGTTGTTGTGTTACTGGAATGTTTCACAGTGAGTCCTTCAGTGCGGACCTGTGCTCTCTGCGCGTTTTGTGAGTTGAGAGTGTTGTTCACCGCGTATGAGTGACTTCGATCCGAAGTAGGCAGTCCAAACCGGGTTTCCTACGCTAGCAGCAAGCTAGTGGAAGCGTTGTAAAAGCCGGAGTTGGAAGTCACTGCCCGCAGCTTTGCCGAGTGTACTCTTGAGAGACTTTCCCCCTGAAATCTTGAAGTAGAGGTCCTAACGGATCTCTGGGTTGTGTTTCTGTAGTTTCAGGTGTGTGTGTGTGTGTGTTACACTGCACTGTGCGACCTCCGAGTGCGCTCCGAGTGGACACTTGCAGTATTTCTGGGAGTGACAGTTGCCTGAGAATTCAAACTCCTCAATAGTCTGTTAAAACGTGACACTTTGTACCCTGTGTGTTCCTCTGTCCCTGTGGGTTCGACCTTTCTACCACTATATTGCAGTTTTAGCCTTTAGTGGGTTATTACAACATTTGATCTGTTAAACCCTGAATCTGTTTCATCATGGCCTCCTGAAATTTTAATTGGCTGGCACCTAATCTTTTTTCTATGTCTTCAGGTTGAGGTTCACCACAAGGAGCTGGTAATGCCAGCAATGGCACTGTTTCCCTGATTGCTAATGGCTGGGGAATTAGATCATTGGATGGTGGTGAAATCTGGTTCACGTCCTTACCCAACTCTCTTTCTAATCCTTTGGGACGGATAGGGATAAATTGAGGGATTGACTCATCTTCTTTCCTCCACAATTTTTCATAATCCTTGTCAATATTCTCTATATCCCTAGCAGCTTTCTTAGCATCTACTAAAGTTCGGGGGTTCCTCTCTAACACTCCTCGTATCGTACCCGCTTTGAAAAATCCTTGAATGAAGAATTGTTTTAGTGTGTCGTCGTTAAGCATTGTGCCAACGAAACGTGTACACACCAAGTCAAATCTTCTAATGTAAGCAGAAATTTCCTCATCTCTCCCTTGCTTCAAGGAAGCTAATGCTCTCAAGGCAGTGCTCTGTCCTACCTCAGGTCTGAATTCGTTCAGAAACTCTTGTTGCATTTGTTCCCAAGTCACAAAATGCCCTTCTACATGGTCCCTGTACCACTCATAGGCTTCGCCTTCCAAAGTGGAAGGAAACCAGACCAAGCAATAACCAGATTCTGTAATGAGTGAGCTAGCTAATTTTTCGACGTATCTCTCCATATGTCTTGATGGATCTTCGTCTTTAGACCCCCAGAACTTAGGAAGGTTGGATGGCATGTTTAATGGTGCCAAGTTCTGAGGAACTAAGATTGGAAGACCTCTTGGTCTAACCAACGGATCAATGGGTGAGATGGGAGGGGGGATCTCTCCCTCTCCATCACGATTCATGATAGGTGAGAATTCTACTTTTGTTTCTCTATCAACTTCTACAGGTTTCTTTGTGCTCCTACTGTTAGTCTCTGGAAATTCGTTGGAAAGAAGTACCTCACTCTCCAATGTAGTCTTAATTTTTGAATTTTCTGAGAACAGACTATCAGAAGTATCTATGTCCAAAGACACTTCTATACTTATCTCACTTTCTTTTTCAGGTTCACTATTTTTTTGTAGCCTAGTTTTACGTGCAATCTTTCCCAACCCTACTTCTAGATTTGGTTTATGGGATCTTGTACTACCTTGCATTTACAGACTAGTCAACCGTCCTTATCTAAGCACCCAAATCCCACATAATCCATGCAGCCAACTCATTGCTAAGCGTACTAGACTAGAACAGCACCTAACAGAACATCAATTCAATCTGTAAAACTGAAACCTGGAGTTCACAACCATCTTCACAAGCAACTTTTTGATATTCCCATTCATCAATCAAAAATAAAGTTCAGCAAGCTTCTTCACCATATAATTGAAAACAATAGAAATAAGAACGGTTTACTCACCTCTTACTCCTCTCTCCATCCTTGACTTCCAATTTCAGAACTTTCACCCACTTGGCTCCCGGCAGACGCACCATTTATGTGAGCTTTTATCTCCCACCCTTAGCGTTGTAGTCCGGGTGGGGATCCAAGCCTACACATATAGCTACCTTAGCCACCACAACTCTCCATTCTCTTACCCAACCCCATGAAGCACCACTATTAAGGCTTCAAATTTTGAGAGTTCTTTTCTGAATCCACACAACACTCACTGGTGAGGGTGCAGCTCTTCTCCTACACTTTGCCTCCACTCACACCAACTAACCAGAGTACGTGAATCCCAGAACCATCAGAAAACCAACTGTAGAGAGCCGTGCTCAGTTCCTACACTATGAATCCACAACAACCCACACTGAGGCTATAGCTCCGTTCCTAATCTCTCGAAGTCGAATCTCCAAACACCAACACGAGACTGCACTATAAGCAACACGGAGCTGCCTTATAAGCAACACGGATCCGCCTCCGAGGCACCCCGGAAATCCAGGGAGTTACAACCAAAGTAACACCTGGCACCCTATCCTATCCAACCTTATCCACATTATCTATCCAAGTCTTCGAAGTTTGGTAAGTGACCACGCTGACCCTCAAACCTTTGCTTGTCATCTGCTGCCAAGTATGCGAGTGAACCTGCTTCTGAACACCATCTCTTACACGGTCCAAAATTGCCGGAACTGCAGTCATAAGAGTAGGCTGCAATTCTGAGGTGTCACCCTTAGTACCCTTCTTGCGGCCGAGAGCCACAAGTCCAGCGGACAAGTTGACCACTCTCTCATATACTTGGTTGTAACTTTGCCACACGTATTTGCCCAAAGTAACCTTTTCAAAAGGCCTACCATCCGAACTTTTAATCGTTTCTCGTTGAATGAGTTCTCGTGTACCAAGCAGAGGCTGTGACGGATTATTCTTACAAGAATCCTCAAACAAGGCAGCTATGGTGTTCGCTCCTTCCCATGGAGTCTCCAACAAACTGAGGTATCGGGGATTGCGCATTGCATATCCAGGCTCTCCACCCACGTCAACAATCACACCAGCGCTCTTCTTTTTCTGGCCCCTCCTCCTCCGAGCCAAGGAGACTAGAACCGGAATCAGGATGCTAACAACGACTGCCGTCATTAACCCACCGGTGCTATTCTCCTCGGACTTAGGACTCACAGTCAACAATGGCAGAGCGTCTCCTGGACTGTCAAGAGGGCTGGCCGGTGAATTCGAATCTTGCTGCGGAAAAATGAGAGAAGGCCGTCTGTCAAGTACTGCGAGAGCGGGCGCGCATGATGTTCGAGGAAGCAGACGGGAGGCGGCACGTGGCGAGGGAACTCAGGAAAGACGGCTCCAGCCAAGAGATGAAGTGTCCCGCTAGACTAGGTGCTCGCGTGGCTCTCTCCTGAAGCATCGGGCGGGCAGGCAGGCAGGCTGTGCTAAAGTCAAGGAACAACCTCCATCCGGGCCCTGCCCCGCAGAACTTTCCGCCCCCACCCTCTTACTCTTGTCTTTCTCTTGACACAATGACCACGACGGCTCGATCTCGACCTTCAACGAAAGGCTCGGATGCCCATTCATACAACTTCCTCCGCTTTCCGCTCCCGTTCTCACTCCTCCTCCCACTCTGCACATTCAGGCAACAAAACACTCGCCATCGCCCTCCACCTTCCCCTCTTCTGCTTCTCTTCGATGCTTCTTCTTATGTTTCCTATGGCGCTCTTTTCGCTTTTCATGCTCCTCTTCCTCGTCAAGCCTGCGATCTTTCGGTCGTGACTTCTTTTTTCCCTTCCTACTTACAAATACATCATCCTCTAAAGTGACGAGCTTGCTTCGCGTGACCTTCACATCCTCCTCATCCTCAACGTCAGAATCATCCCTTGCCCTTGGATGTGCAGACACTTGGTCTACCTCTCTCTGGATGTTCTTATATTCGTCCATTTTCGCTGGCTTCACACTCTCGAAAAATCCTTCATCCTCCTCAGCTTCAAGTTTGGGGCCCTCAAAAACAGTTTCTTCGAGATCTCTTTCATCTTCCTTAACAGACTCCACCGAATTCTCTCTTCCTGGTTCTTGATAATCTTTATCCACGTACTTCGCTCCTCCTGACTCATTAACTTCGCTGACAACATAGTCCTTTACCTCGTACAGACTTCTCGCTTTATCTCTGCTGGAATCTTGCAACCTCTCTTTTCCCCCACCGACGCCAATCCTGCCATGCCTATCACGACCCGAATCATCGTCTAGCTGTTCCATATCTATGTCACTTTCCCCTATTCCGTGTTTCTTGGTGGCCCTACTTGCGTCCCAGCTCACTTCTACTCTACTGCGATCATGAGCGAGAGTGTTTTCTGTCGCTAGTCTGATTTCCTCTTCGTTCTTCTTATCATGAACCTTTCTCTCGTCCTTGCGTCCGATTTTCTCCTTCGAATGAGCTTTCATGTCGTCACGCCAGTCATCAAGCTCCTTGTCATCATCACTCTCTTGACCTGGAACGACTCCCGAGTCCTTGGCACTGCGTTCTCCCCTCCAAGGTGGCCTGCTCTGCTTTCCCAAAAACTGTTCTTTCGCTTTAAGAGGTTTTATATCATCCATCATTGTAGGTTCGAGTCCTTCCTTCGCATTATCCTTAAGATCAACACCCACTACATTTGGCTTGTCCCTAGCTTGAACCGTCTTGCGACGTACCCTCCGAATCATTGTATCTAAATCCTGGGCCTTCGCCCTCATAACCCTGCTACACTCCTCTCATCATTATGGAGAAAACCTGGCCTATCTCTTCCTAAGTATTTTCCTGCATCTGCGTAGTCACCAAATCCTTCTCCGGGACGCTGCTTCTTCGCTGGCTCGGACCTCTTGGGACCTGGCATATTCCTCGAGTACTGATCTGATTGCACGGACCGACCTGAAAGCGAAGACAGTCCTATGTCTACTATTTGAGACGGTCCTCCGCCTACCAGGTCCAGCTCCTCAGATCCCATTTGGCCTCAAACCAAAAAAGTTGAGTTGGTTCACCCGTGGTTCAGCACTTACTTATAGGGGAGATCTCCCAGTTTCAAATCCTTGAAAAGAGTCTAGTAAATGTGACCTCTTCTGTCAGCAATTCCTACTAAGGTCCACGTACTTATCGCCAATTCGTAGATCATTTTCTAAACCTCGGTAAGACATCAAAAAACGTGAAGACGAAAACCCCAAACTTCTAAAGTGAAGAAGAAGAATAGGAAACCCTCTCAGGTGGCCATGATTCTTCCTCCCATCCTTCCTTACTTTCCACTGCCAATACTCTTGTTTATTTCCAAGTACTATTCTTTCTTACGCGACGCTGCGTTCCACCTCCAACTCCAACAAGTCCACGCATATCCAACCTATCCCGCATCTCTCCTTGCCGCACAAAACACTCCACATCTGCCCAGCTGTGTCTCCTACGCACTATCTTTCTCCAAAGAAGGCCTGTATCAACTTCCCCCCGCGCGCTCGCACTCCTGTAGAGGACCTTCACTCTTTCGCCAAACAATTGCACACCACAATTGAACAAACTACTTCCCAACTTGCTACCTCCACGCAGAGAATAAAGAAAAAAGAACAGGACACTACACTATAACGACAGTCCAAAGACTTGCAAGTCCGATGCCGAGACAATTGAACGCCTTCCACGCAAGCGCAGGCAGAGACAATCCGTCCCAGTCCTCTACAATCCACTCCAGCCTCCGCCGAAGCCTGCTTCGCTCCGTCGGAGAGAGGGAATAAAACAGACAATCCTTTCGGGCCAACAAAAGCAGCAACCCGCTTGGCGTTGCGTTGCGTTGTGTCGCCCCCACCTCACCCCGCGTCGCCCTGCCCTGCCTCGCCTTGCCTCGCTCCGAGTTACAAAAGGCGCGCCTGCAAAACCAACCTCCTCCTGCTCGCTCCGACTACCACCACCTCCACCATCGCTACCGGCATCATCAATCCTATCCCCTGAGTAAGACAACAGCAACCGCGACCTTCACCTCATTCCTTGCCTTCCCTTTCCTTCCCTTGCTTTTCCTTCTATCAACCTCCTTCAGCTCTCCCGCGAGCTCTCCTCTCCATTCCTCTCTCACCGAGTGTAATAACCCACTAAAGGCTAAAACTGCAATATAGTGGTAGAAAGGTCGAACCCACAGGGACAGAGGAACACACGGGGTACAAAGTGTCACGTTTTAACAGACTATTGAGGAGTTTGAATTCTCAGGCGACTGTCACTCCCAGAAATACTGCAAGTGTCCACTCGGAGCGCACTCGGAGGTCGCACAGTGCAGCGTAACACACACACACACACACACCTGAAACTACAGAAACACAACCCAGAGATCCGTTAGGACCTCTACTTCAAGATTTCAGGGGGAAAGTCTCTCACGAGCACACTCGGCAAAGCTGCGGGCAGTGACTTCCAACTCCGGCTTTTACAACGCTTCCACTAGCTTGCTGCTAGTGTAGGAAACCCGGTTTGGACTACCTACTTCGGATCGAAGTCACTCAGACGCGGTGAACAACACTCTCAACTCACAAAACGCGCAGAGAACACAGGTCCGCACTGAAGGACTCACTGAGAAACATTCCAGTAACACAACAACAGTCTATTGAAGAGTTTGAATTCTCAGGCACTTGTCATTCCCAGAAATACTACAGGGGTTACCCTCAAGGCACCTGCTGCAGCGTAACCTGAATTTACAACCAAGGCTTACACGAAGTAGCAAAACTTCACTTTGGCATTCAGGGGAAAATCCCAAGGAGTACAATCAGAAAGAAACACTCGAAGGTGTAGGGGCGAAACTGTTCAAGTATCTAACTAGTCACTGGCTCTGAGCATCGGCAGTCACCCCCAGGTGCAGATCCGAACTACTCAAGTCTCTAACCAATGTACTAGCTCTGAACATTCGGCCGAAGGCCTTCAGCTACAAAATGCGGAACGCTAAGTTGTAACTCCTCGTGCGTGGTGACAGAACTCAAGGACACAAACACGCAAAGGAAATGGGTTCCTGATCTGCACTTCTGATGGGAAAGAACCCCAAGCAAAACGCCTGGAACTATTTTATACCTTCTAAGTCCTACCTAGCACTACACTGCACTACGCTACACGCCTGCACGGAACCACGCTACACTACACTCCGCGGAACCTGTACTACGTCTCCTGCGCGGCCGACTGCCGCGCACTAACTCCCTACCCTGCCACTCTTCCGCTCGACTGCGCAGTCCCAACCGCTGCAACGCCGCGGACACCTCCCCCTCGAGGGCGGACATGGTATCCTGTGCCTTCGACAGAAAGGCCTCGAGCTTCTTTGCTACCTTCCGCCGACTCCTACTGTCGCCTGACAACAACCCGGCTGCGCGCAATTCAAACTCACGCAGTGTGAGTTTCTCCTGCGCCTTCACTTCCCAGTGGGCGTAGCCCTTGAGACAGTGGGCGACTCGCCTCGCCGTCTCCACCTTCGTGCGATCCGCCTCCTTCCTGCGATCCTCTTCAATTATCACTAATTGCGATTCGGCTTCAGCACGTTGCGCTCTCAATTCGCCACACTCTGACTGCAACCTGCGGATTAACTCTTCATCCGCCTGCCGTGCGAGCTGACATTGTTCCAACAACCTCGTCTGTCGCACGAGCTCCTCTGACAAAATCCGATTCTGGGCCTGCTCAGAATTGAGTGCTTCCTTGACCTTCACCTGCTCCTTGGTGAGCTCGCCCAGTTTTTCATCCTTCATCTTCTCGGTATGCTTGTAGAACTTCTGATTAAGCTTGTACTGTCCCCACAAGCACTCATGCTTCTCCTTCAAGTCCCTCAACTCCTGGTCCACTCTAGCTAATAGCTTGCTGGTGTGGACTTTAGTGCGAGTCCGCCTGCGCACTAACTCGATGTAAGATCCCGGCTGAAGTGGGTCGGCGTATTTATCGACCTTGCGATCCAAGTACCGCAGCAACGGAATCACCTGCTCAGAGAGCGCCGCCGCCGGCGCTCCAACAATTTCCTCCTCCTGCTCCTCGGTGTCTTCTGCTCCTGACATTTCTTCCGTGGAGCCTCCGTCGTCATCATCCGAGTGGAGAATTTCAGTCGCCATTGATTGCGTCGGCGACTGCCCCGAGTGGGGCTGCACGTCCTCGACGTGTGCTGCCTGCGAAGGCACGGCTGCAGCCTCGCTGCTCGTCGCCAAAATGTCTAAGGCGGAAGGCGAATGTATCCGAGCGGCATCCCCGTCGCTCGCTGGTTGATTGCCTACCGCATTCTCTCTGTCGCCGTCGTCCGTCGCCGAAGGCGATTGAGCGGAGGGTGGCTGCGCGGGGTTGGATTGCGCATCGCGCATCGAGATTTCATCCCGCGGACAGTCACTCCGCTCCTCCGTTTGCTGCTCCCTTGATCGGTCCGTGGGGGCCGTGCCCGGCCCGTGCGCAGGCGCATTTGCCGGCGCCTTGTCCGCCGCAGGCGTAGCGCCGCGGACATCTATCGCCGAAGGCGACATGGCCGGGGGCCGCACGCCCGATGTTCCTTGGCCTATAGGCCCTACCGCCGAAGGCGCATCTATCGGCGGACTTCCCGCCGATGGTGCGGCCTCCGCACGCTCTCTGCTCGTATCTCCTCGGCTCGAAGGCCCTGGCGCCGAAGGCGCAAATTGCGGCGCGTGGTGCGCCGGAGGGTCTGGCCCCGAGGGCCGGTGTCTCGTAGGCGGTTCTTCCGCCGGCTCCTTCCCCTTCCTACGTTGGAACGGGGGTGATTCTTGCCTGTGCACAGGCGGCACGTGTGGAGGTGTCCTGTGCACAGGCGACCTGTGCACAGGTGAGCGCCTGTGCACAGGCGGACTGCTCCTTCCCACGCGTAAGCGTAGATCCACGTCCACTTGTGTTCGCCGATCCGCGGAGGCTCGTCCGTCCGCGGAGGTTCGCCTGTGCGCAAACGGAACATCTGTCCGCATCGCACGTGGTAACTCCGGAGGCCCTTGGCCCGTAGGCGGCCTCTCTCCCGACGAGGTTGCAGCGTGGCCCGTTGCTCCTGCGGTCGTCCGCGCTTCCTCTTGCCTCTCTGGCGACGCACTTCCTATCTCCGTCGCAATCGTCGCCGTGTCTGCACTGTCAGCTGGTAACACCAGTCTGCGTGCCTTCTGCTTCGGCCGGCTGTATGGCTCGCACAGCGGCCGCGGTCGAATGGGAGCAGAGGGTTCTTGATGCTGCTCCTCTTCAGACTCTTCCCTCCATCGCCGCTTCCGCGGCACTCGCGCTGCAGGGGTGTGTCTCCCTTCGTCTCTCCGTCTTGATGGGGTAGAAGTCGGGGACTCCTCTGCGTAAGTATCGACCTCGTTCTCCCGCACATACTTCCCGGGATGGTCGATGGACAATGGCGGAAAATGTTCAAGCTCCGCCGTTGTCAAACAATTCCGCTGTCGATAAAAATTGATGAGGAAAGGAGAAAGATGGTTTAGAGTTCCCCCCTTCTCCTCAAACGCGTGCTGTCGCATCACCCTGTGCAGGATGCTCGCCCAGTGAATTGGAGTTCCCTCGATGACGCACTCCACAAAAGAGACCTGCCACAATGTGATGTAGCAGGCGCGGTGCGGCTGCAGTAATTGCATCAGCGCCGCGGACAAAGTCCGGCGAAATCGATCCTTGTAATCACGGGTCCTGTACCCATTCTTGGTAGACCTCCCGGTCTTGAACAGCTCCACAAATTGCGCCTCCTCTTGCTTGGTCACCTTGATGCTCTCACTGTCGAAAAGGAGATGCCCTGGCATGCCAGCACATCTTCCCAACGCCTGCGCCCAATCTTGGACTGTCCACCGGTCAACATGCGGACGCAATCCGCGCGAGGGTGGTCCCTGTGGCTCTAGCCACTCGCGCACCATATTCGCGCAGATGTAATTCCATCCCCATAGCAAGAAATCGAGCTTTCTTGCTATTAAGCGCTCCTCAAAAGCGCGCAGCCCGTTCTGCGGTAGGCGAAGTGGCACCATCCGCAATCTGCTCGGTCTCGTCATTGCGTTCCTGGGGTTCGCTCGCCCGCTCATTCTACTTCCGCACTGCCCGCGCTTCTTTCTCTCTCGGCAAACTCTAATCGCTCTCAATTCCAAATCACGCGCACTCACTTCTCCCTCAATCAACAAGAAATCTCCTGTGTGACGACGTCGAGAATGTTTCGCAGCCAGCAGATGGATGCGCGCAGCGCGCACAAGAGATTGGAATCGCGAATTCAAGAATGGGACGTTCTCCGCCGCCCGGTCGAAGGTCATGGTCGGCTCTTGGTCGTGAAGAACGTCTCACTTGATGGCCGCGCCGGCTGTACGCTGGAACGGTCTTCGCTCTCACGCGCGGCTTCACGCTCCGCCGTCGTCGATTAAACTCTCACGCTCGAATTGGCGGATTTGAACTCCGCGAGTGTGTCACCCTGCGGACATGGGGGCGTAGCGCCGAAGGCGAGTTTTCCGCCTTGCGCGGTACACTTGTTCGTACCGCCCCTCGGCCAATCCCCCTCTGCCTTGACGCGTGTGTCCGCAGGTCGGACAAAAGTTCAACTCCTGCCTGTGCGCAGGCAGGAGCCTCGGCGGATTCTCCGCCGGCGCGGAACTTGAACATCCTCCTGTGCACAGGCGTTCGCCTGTGCGCAGGCGAATTCCGTCCGCGGCGCTGCGCTGGCGCGGAAGGCGTTGACCGTGGTCAGCCGTCTCCGTCCAGTCTGTCCGTTCCTTGTCTCTCCGTCGGCGCTTCCGCCGCCGCAACTCCGTCCGTCCAAGAGCGCATCGACCCGGGCCGTCCGCATGGTCCGTACCGATTGGATTACTCTGGCGGCTCTTCCGACGTACGCGGCGCTGCGCTGGCGCGGAAGGCGCCGTACACTTTCTACCTCACAAGGCGCATTTCTAGGGCCCAAGGCGGATTTTCCGCCGACGCCGAAACGCCTGTGCACAGGCGTTTGCCTGTGCGTAGGCGGACTTCGCGCCTTCCCTAACCCTACTTCGCCTGTACACAGGCGAACGCCTACGTCCGCGCATAGGACAAAACTTGATTCCTCCTTCCGCGTAGGCGGAATTCGCGCGGGTGGCGAACTCCTTCCGTTTCTTCCAGTAGCGATAACTCCCTAAGTCCTCGTCCGTTCCAAGCGTTCTTGGGCTCGTTGGAATCAGCGCGTCGAGCTCTTTCCAACGGGATCCTAACTTGGTCAAGGCGCCCGAGGGTTGACCTAATTACGGGGGTTTCCCTACAGCCGCGGACGCAACCTCCGAAGGCGGGTTTTGCGCCTTGCGCCGTAGAGATCCTAACTGCGGAGCTCGCAGGGAGGGTGGTGCCTGTCCTTACTGCGGCACCCCAAATCCCAGATTCTACAAGATCCCTCGAGAATCCCCGCGATCTTCCGGGTTCACTCTGTTTTGATGTACCGAAGGCTATTTACAATGCTGCCAGGGTACAGTTTTCCAAAAATGTTTTAATTTCCTCAAAATTGCCAAAAGTGGGGTACCACATGCCCCCCTCCTCAATTGTGAGCGCCCACGCGAACACTCACATGTGGTATTTCTTCAACCGCCACCCGTTCACTCGGGTGCCTAACAAATCGCCGGCCAGGTCCGCAAGTTGGATGGATCCATTCGGGAAAACTTCGACAACCCTGTAAGGACCCATCCACCTTAGGTGCAGTTTGCCTGGGAATCTGGCATGCCTGCTGTCGTAGAGCAATGCCAAATCACCCGCCTGCAGGAGTACCGGTTTGATCTTTTTATCGTATCTCTCCTTTCGGCGGAGCTGGATTTTCCTGGTGCGATCTTCGGCGTCTCTTCTCCTCTCATCCAGCAGCGTGACCTCCTGTAACCTGTAGAGCTGACTCTCCTCTGCGCCCATCCTCTGCAAATCCAACGTTCGTTGGGTGGGTACTTCAAATTCGATCGGGAGGATCGGGTGTTGCCCATACACCAGAAAGTATGGTGTCTGTTTGGTCGTGATCTTCTCAGCTGTGCGGTACGCCCATAGAGCGGCTGCTAGCTTCGTATCCCAGTCGTGAGCGTGATTCACCGTGACCTTGAGTAGTATTTTACACAGCAGACCATTGGACTTCTCCGTTAGTCCATTTGCCTTGGGATTGTATGGAGTAGTCTTCCGGTGCTTGATGTGGAAATACCGTGTCAGATCTTCGATGATCTGATTCAGAAAATGCGTGCCCCGGTCGCTGACTAGCTCTAAGGGACATCCGTAGCGTGTGATGATCGACTCAAACAAGAATGCTGCCACTGTGGCAGCATCATCCCTTCTGGTGGCCCGGGCCTCTACCATTTTGGTGGCGTAGTCCGTTGCTACCAGAATGTAGCGCCTTCGTGTGCTTCTAGTCACTGGTTGTATCGGCCCTACAAAGTCAATACCCCACTTTTCAAATGGTGCTAGAGGCATGATGGGAGTCAGGGGCCAGCGTGTTGTAGGCGTCGGTCTCCCCGTCCTCTGGCAACTGTCGCACTTGCGGATGTAATCGAGAACATCCTTAAACATGGTCGGCCACCAATACCCCGCATTTAGGATCTTTGTGACCGTGTTCCTGGTGGCATAGTGTCCACCCGCCTCCTCTGTATGCATCGCACTCACTATTCTTGGTACCTCTGATTCCTCCAGGCATCTGCATAAGCGCTCATCTGCCATCTTCTTGAACAACACCCCCTGCTGGAGTTGGTACGGGCCTGCCTTATGAATAAAGACAGTTCGCTGTTCCAATTCCATGCCTTCGGGACACTGGAGGGTTAGCAGATATCGATACAGGTCGGCATAGCGGGACTCATGTCCTGCAGACAACTGAAATAACTCTTCATCTGGAAAATCGTCCACCAATTCCTCCTCTGTCGGCTGTGTCCATAATCGGGACAAGTAATCCGCATTTTCGTGGTGCACCCCTTTCCTGGTCTGGACTGTGTAGGTGAACTCTTGTAGTAACAACACCCACCTGGCGATCCGACCGGATAGGTCGGCTTTCTTGACTAGGTGTTGCAATGCGTAGTGGTCCACATGGAACACAAACTCGTAGCAGATTAGGTAGTGACGGAACTTTTTACAGGAGTACACCATCCCCAACGCTTCTCTCTCCGTCGTGGTGTACTTCCGCTCTGCTAGAGACAGCTGTCGGCTCGCGAAGTAGATCGGGTAGTCCTTTTTGTTGTCATCCTTTTGACTCAGTACTACACCGATGGCGAATGCCGATGTGTCAACGTAAACATGGAATGGTCGATTCCAGTCTGGACTCCTTAGTACGGGAGCAGTCGTGAGTTTTGCTTTCAGAGCCTCAAATGCTGACTGCTGGTTCGCACCCCAAGCATAAGGCTCGTCCTTCTTCAACAACTTGGTCAGGTCCGCCGCCAGTATTGCATACATGTGTATGAATCTTCGGTAGTAGCCCACATGACCCAGGAATGCTCGCAGCTCTCTTAGATTCGTGGGTGGCTCAAGCTCGAGTATAACCTTGACCTTCTCGATGTCCACCGCAATGCCGTCTGCCGAGACCCGATGACCCAACAAGATCCCACTAGTCATAAAGAAAAAGCACTTCTCGGGATGCAGTGATAAACTGCTCTCTCTACATTTATCGAAGGTCTGCTTCAAGTGACTTAGGTGTTCAGACCGCTTCCCAAAGACACAGAAGTCATCTATGAATATTTCCAGGAACTTCCTCAGTTGTTCCTGAAAGATATTGGTCATCATCCGTTGAAAGGTGGCAGGCGCGTTGCACAGACCGAAGGGCATCTTGTGGTATGCGTAAGTTCCCCAGTCGGTTGTGAACGTAGTTTTATCCTTGTCCTGTTCACGGATAGACACCTGATTGTAACCTGAGAACCCATCCAGGAAGCTATAACATTCATGTCCTGCGACATGGTCTAGAATGGCATCCGTGAATGGTAACGGGTGATGATCCTTGCGTGTTGCTGCATTCAACTTCCGGAAATCCTGACACACTCGTATCTTACCCGTCAACTTCTTGGGTACGATAACAATCGGCGACACCCACTCGCTGCTGAGCACAGGGTAAATAATACCAGCGCTCAAGTACTTATCTATCTCCTCTTTCACTAGCAAGGAGTACTTTGGGTTGAGGCGATACTGGCGCTGTCGTATGGGTACTGAGTCGTCCAGTAAATCGATACGGTGTTCCCCATACCGTGCAGGTATCCCCTTCATGTCTTCGATCTTCCAAGCGAAGACGTCGACATAATGGCTAAGGAATGCCTGTACTTTCCTTAGCTCGTCTCCTCTCACTGCGCTTGATACCTTCAAGCACTTGCCGGGACTGAGTTGTACTTTGTGACAGTCACTAGGGTCGACAATGCCCTCAGTGTGACTCGTCTCACTCCTTCCCAGTCCCACAGTTAATTGCTATTCGTCTTCCGGCTGAATAGCTTCCGGCTCTTCTTCTTCTCCCACCGAACAGCAGGCAACGAATCCTACGAAGTAATCGGATTCGGTACCACTGGAATCCGATCGCGCGGTCGACTCACTGTCCTCGCCCGATGTGTAACCTGCACTTGTCGATGGGGTCTCTCCTTCGTGCCTGACCCTATTCCAGGGCACCGTAATGGTTTTGGTCGGTTCCGAAGGATGAGGAAACTTAAGGCGATGTCTTCGCCAATCACATCTGACTTGTGCACCATATAGCCATGGTCGCCCGAGCAGAACGTCATAGCCCTGCTTCATCATCGGTTGAAGGATGATATACGTCAACCGAAAGTCCGCACCCCCGATGGTTGTCTTGACATTGCGCAGCATACCTGCAGGCATTCTCCGCGTCTGATCCGCTAATCTCAACACACGCTTCGAGGGTTCGTATTGACTGAACCCCAAGGCTCTCGCTGTATCCTCCGTCATTATGTTGACTCCTGATCCAGAGTCGATTGGCACTCTGCGTACACAACACCCTGCTATTTCCACATCGATCTCTGGTGGCCCTTGGTCTTCGCTCTCCACTTGATATACTTGAGAGGTTGTGGATGCGCGCGGCTTCCGCGGATGCCGTAGCGAAAGCATCAACATTCTCCGATACGTCTTATTGTCCTCCAAGAGCTGCTTGAACGTGATGTTCACTTTTCGATTCCCGAGATCTTCGACCAAGTCATAGTGGGCGCGTTGGGTCGCCGGGGTCGGCGACGCTCTGCGAGGTTCCACGGTGGCTGCCAACTTCGCCCCAAGGGAGGATGTCAAGTCTGGCCGCGGTGGGTCCTTTTGCGTGCGGATCGCTTCCTTCAACAGGTTGGTTACCTCGTTGCGGATATCCGGAGCATAGTCCCGTTTCAGTAGGCGCACTGGCTCGTCCTCGACTGCCGTCTGGGGGCGCACTGCTGGTGCCTCTCGCGTAGCCGAAGACTTCCGAGCAGGTCGCAAGTCGGACTTGCTGGATGTCTTCCCCTTTCCTTTTCCCGTCCGGTCGTCAGTTCTCCGTTCGTGCTTGCGAGTGTCACGCTCTTGCTCCTTCGATTTCTTGGAACTACGAGTTTCGACCCGTGCGCACATAACCTCTTCAGCCGGCCATTCTTCGTCTTCGCCATCCCCGTCTGAACCTACTTCGACCTGGTTAACTTGCACGTCCTCCTTGGCAGGAGTGTTCACAAATCGTACCGCTGGCCGAGGGACTGGTGGCTGATCACACTCTGGCGCGGTATGCCCGATCTTTTTTCAATTACTACATGTCGGAGCATAATCGTTTCGCCTTTTTGGATGGGGACACTGCGGTGAGAAGTGCCCAACTTCCCCGCAATTATAACAAGCTCGCGGTGGCGGTGGGTCAAACGTCCCTGGAGGTGCTCTCCGCCTCACAGGTACCGTAGTGGCCCGATCCACCGGAATATATCGTGGGACTTGCATTGCTGAAACTGCAGGAGGGGTAGGAACCGACTGGACGGCGTAGGCTGTCTCTTCGCTAGCCTCTCCATAGTACTGAGGGTGTTCTCCATAGTACGGTTGTGCCCACTCTACTGCGTTGACTGGATATGACGGACGGGTGGTAAGGCACTCGGTGTTTGCATGTCCCACCGCCCCGCACGTAGTACACCATAAGTTCGCTCGCACTCTCCCGGGTGATTTTCGGCGATCATGCCCGCCTACCACTTGAACTTTGAGATCGGCGAAGTCCTTCACAAGGGTCTCCATCTTCGAAGCTATATCTCCCGGCGCTCTGTCCGTAGTCACTCGTCGGGTGCCCTTTTTCTTCGCTGACCCATGCTTCCTCCTCTTCTTCTCCTCCTCCGACGATGAGGTTTCCTCTTCTTCGGATGAGGAACGGTTCTCGTCCGAAGACGATTCCTCCGATGACGGAGTTGTACCTCTACGCCGTCTTCGCCCTCCCTTCGGTTTTCGCTCCTTCGACTCCCGTCTCTCTCTCCCTCTTCGGTTGAGAGTGGAAGTTTCGAAGGCTTCTGCCGATGCAATCACGTCCTCAATAGTGTCGCACTTGCTGCGTCGGCAAAAAGTCTCCATCTCCCGAGTTAAACCGGTCACGTACCAATCCACAGCTTGTTGTACCGAGAAAGGGGACCCTGGTCCTGTTTTCGGTATTCTGTCAAGGAGGTCCAGAAATCTCTCAGTGTAGTCACGCAGACTCTCCTTCTTCTCTCGCTGCAAATTACGTAACTTTGTCAAAACCCGGCTGTCGTAGCCGAGCTCGCGGAAGCGGCGAAGGAACTTCTCCTTCAGCTGGGCCCATGTTGTCAACCCAGTCGGATCGATGCTCTCGTGATTGTACCAACTCCTCGCTTTCTTCCGCAGAAGGCTTGGAAAGATCCTTAGTCGGTCGTCGTCTGCGATCTCGCGATTGGCAATAGACACCGACTCGAACAACTTGATGTATGAATCTGCATCGTCGTCATCCCCACTCCCTTTGTACTTCGGGTAGGAATGTTTAGTAATCGGCTGAGGTAGCCGCACATTGGCTTGTCCGTCCGCCATCGGTGTGTCTGTCGACGGTTCTCGGGCGGTCGGTTCTACTTCACTAGGCGGGTCCGTGCAAGGAATATCTAGTAGAACTGTAAGCACCAAGTTTGGTTCCGAGTCGCCGGGGGTAGGTTCCCCAAGGAGGTCGGCCGAACTAGGCTTAGGTACTCTTTTTGGTGTTTTCTTGTTTTGACGCCGTGTCTCTTCCACGGCCTTCTCTGAATCTCGTCGGAACTTGCGGACAGCTCTAGCACTTAGGTTGCTCCCGCCAGCCCCAGTCGACATTCACCGAGCATGGCTGCTCGTAAAAACCCCGGTGTTGACGCAACTGTCCCCGGCAGCGGCGCCAAAAAGAAGTTGTCGGCTTCTTATGTAATAACCCACTAAAGGCTAAAACTGCAATATAGTGGTAGAAAGGTCGAACCCACAGGGACAGAGGAACACACGGGGTACAAAGTGTCACGTTTTAACAGACTATTGAGGAGTTTGAATTCTCAGGCGACTGTCACTCCCAGAAATACTGCAAGTGTCCACTCGGAGCGCACTCGGAGGTCGCACAGTGCAGCGTAACACACACACACACACACCTGAAACTACAGAAACACAACCCAGAGATCCGTTAGGACCTCTACTTCAAGATTTCAGGGGGAAAGTCTCTCACGAGCACACTCGGCAAAGCTGCGGGCAGTGACTTCCAACTCCGGCTTTTACAACGCTTCCACTAGCTTGCTGCTAGTGTAGGAAACCCGGTTTGGACTACCTACTTCGGATCGAAGTCACTCAGCGCGGTGAACAACACTCTCAACTCACAAAACGCGCAGAGAACACAGGTCCGCACTGAAGGACTCACTGAGAAACATTCCAGTAACACAACAACAGTCTATTGAAGAGTTTGAATTCTCAGGCACTTGTCATTCCCAGAAATACTACAGGGGTTACCCTCAAGGCACCTGCTGCAGCGTAACCTGAATTTACAACCAAGGCTTACACGAAGTAGCAAAACTTCACTTTGGCATTCAGGGGAAAATCCCAAGGAGTACAATCAGAAAGAAACACTCGAAGGTGTAGGGGCGAAACTGTTCAATTATCTAACTAGTCACTGGCTCTGAGCATCGGCAGTCACCCACAGGTGCAGATCCGAACTACTCAAGTCTCTAACCAATGTACTAGCTCTGAACATTCGGCCGAAGGCCTTCAGCTACAAAATGCGGAACGCTAAGTTGTAACTCCTCGTGCGTGGTGACAGAACTCAAGGACACAAACACGCAAAGGAAATGGGTTCCTGATCTGCACTTCTGATGGGAAAGAACCCCAGGCAAAACGCCTGGAACTATTTTATACCTTCTAAGTCCTACCTAGCACTACACTGCACTACGCTACACGCCTGCACGGAACCACGCTACACTACACTCCGCGAAACCTGTACTACGTCTCCTGCGCGGCCGACTGCCGCGCACTAACTCCCTACCCTGCCACTCTTCCGCTCGACTGCGCAGTCCCAACCGCTGCAACGCCGCGGACACCTCCCCCTCGAGGGCGGACATGGTATCTTGTGCCTTCGACAGAAAGGCCTCGAGCTTCTTCGCTACCTTCCGCCGACTCCTACTGTCGCCTGACAACAACCCGGCTGCGCGCAATTCAAACTCACGCAGTGTGAGTTTCTCCTGCGCCTTCACTTCCCAGTGGGCGTAGCCCTTGAGACAGTGGGCGACTCGCCTCGCCGTCTCCACCTTCGTGCGATCCGCCTCCTTCCTGCGATCCTCTTCAATTATCACTAATTGCGATTCGGCTTCAGCACGTTGCGCTCTCAATTTGCCACACTCTGACTGCAACCTGCGGATTAACTCTTCATCCGCCTGCCGTGCGAGCTGACATTGTTCCAACAACCTCGTCTGTCGCACGAGCTCCTCTGACAAAATCCGATTCTGGGCCTGCTCAGAATTGAGTGCTTCCTTGACCTTCACCTGCTCCTTGGTGAGCTCGCCCAGTTTTTCATCCTTCATCTTCTCGGTATGCTTGTAGAACTTCTGATTAAGCTTGTACTGTCCCCACAAGCACTCATGCTTCTCCTTCAAGTCCCTCAACTCCTGGTCCACTCTAGCTAATAGCTTGCTGGTGTGGACTTTAGTGCGAGTCCGCCTGCGCACTAACTCGATGTAAGATCCCGGCTGAAGTGGGTCGGCGTATTTATCGACCTTGCGATCCAAGTACCGCAGCAACGGAATCACCTGCTCAGAGAGCGCCCCCGCCGGCGCTCCAACAATTTCCTCCTCCTCCTCCTCGGTGTCTTCTGCTCCTGACATTTCTTCCGTGGAGCCTCCGTCGTCATCATCCGAGTGGAGAATTTCAGTCGCCATTGATTGCGTCGGCAACTGCCCCGAGTGGGGCTGCACGTCCTCGACGTGTGCTGCCTGCGAAGGCACGGCTGCAGCCTCGCTGCTCGTCGCCAAAATGTCTAAGGCGGAAGGCGAATGTATCCGAGCGGCATCCCCGTCGCTCGTTGGTTGATTGCCTACCGCATTCTCTCTGTCGCCGTCGTCCGTCGCCGAAGGCGATTGAGCGGAGGGTGGCTGCGCGGGGTTGGATTGCGCATCGCGCATCGAGATTTCATCCCGCGGACAGTCACTCCGCTCCTCCGTCTGCTGCTCCCTTGATCGGTCCGTGGGGGCCGTGCCCGACCCGTGCGCAGGCGCATTTGCCGGCGCCTTGTCCGCCGCAGGCGTAGCGCCGCGGACATCTATCGCCGAAGGCGACATGGCCGGGGGCCGCACGCCCGATGTTCCTTGGCCTATAGGCCCTACCGCCGAAGGCGCATCTATCGGCGGACTTCCCGCCGATGGTGCGGCCTCCGCACGCTCTCTGCTCGTATCTCCTCGGCTCGAAGGCCCTGGCGCCGAAGGCGCAAATTGCGGCGCGTGGTGCGCCGGAGGGTCTGGCCCCGAGGGCCGGTGTCTCGTAGGCGGTTCTTCCGCCGGCTCCTTCCCCTTCCTACGTTGGAACGGGGGTGATTCTTGCCTGTGCACAGGCGGCACGTGTGGAGGTGTCCTGTGCACAGGCGACCTGTGCACAGGTGAGCGCCTGTGCACAGGCGGACTGCTCCTTCCCACGCGTAAGCGTAGATCCACGTCCACTTGTGTTTGCCGATCCGCGGAGGCTTGTCCGTCCGCGGTGGTTCGCCTGTGCGCAAACGGAACATCTGTCCGCATCGCACGTGGTAACTCCGGAGGCCCTTGGCCCGTAGGCGGCCTCTCTCCCGACGAG
Source organism: Marchantia polymorpha subsp. ruderalis (assembly GCA_037833965.1). NCBI lineage: Eukaryota > Viridiplantae > Streptophyta > Marchantiopsida > Marchantiales > Marchantiaceae > Marchantia > Marchantia polymorpha. The sequence continues at coordinate 7,543,914 of AP031357.1, forward strand.
GTTGCAGCGTGGCCCGTTGCTCCTGCGGTCGTCCGCGCTTCCTCTTGCCTCTCTGGCGACGCACTTCCTATCTCCGTCGCAATCGTCGCCGTGTCTGCACTGTCAGCTGGTAACACCAGTCTGCGTGCCTTCTGCTTCGGCCGGCTGTATGGCTCGCACAGCGGCCGCGGTCGAATGGGAGCAGAGGGTTCTTGATGCTGCTCCTCTTCAGACTCTTCCCTCCATCGCCGCTTCCGCGGCACTCGCGCTGCAGGGGTGTGTCTCCCTTCGTCTCTCCGTCTTGATGGGGTAGAAGTCGGGGACTCCTCTGCGTAAGTATCGACCTCGTTCTCCCGCACATACTTCCCGGGATGGTCGATGGACAATGGCGGAAAATGTTCAAGCTCCGCCGCTGTCAAACAATTCCGCTGTCGATAAAAATTGATGAGGAAAGGAGAAAGATGGTTTAGAGTTCCCCCCTTCTCCTCAAACGCGTGCTGTCGCATCACCCTGTGCAGGATGCTCGCCCAGTGAATTGGAGTTCCCTCGATGACGCACTCCACAAAAGAGACCTGCCACAATGTGATGTAGCAGGCGCGGTGCGGCTGCAGTAATTGCATCAGCGCCGCGGACAAAGTCCGGCGAAATCGATCCTTGTAATCACGGGTCCTGTACCCATTCTTGGTAGACCTCCCGGTCTTGAACAGTGTGGTACCCCACTTTTGGCAATTTTGAGGAAATTAAAACATTTTTGAAAAACTGTACCCTGGCAGCATTGTAAATAGCCTTCGGTACATCAAAACAGAGTGAATCCGGAAGATCGCGGGGATTCTCGAGGGATCTTGTAGAATCTGGGATTTGGAGTGCCGCAGTAAGGACAGGCACCACCCTCCCTGCGAGCTCCGCAGTTAGGATCTCTACGGCGCAAGGCGCAAAACCCGCCTTCGGAGATTGCGTCCGCGGCTGTAGGGAAACCCCCGTAATTAGGTAAAACCTCGGGCGCCTTAACCAAGTTAGGGTCCCGTTGGAAAGAGCTCGACGCGCTGATTCTAACGAGCCCAAGAACGCTTGGAACGGACGAAGACTTAGGGAGTTATCGCTACTGGAAGAAACGGAGGCGGTCGCCTACGGCGGAAGGAGTTCGCCACCGGCGCAAATTCCGCCTACGCGGAAGGGGGATTCAAGTTTTGTCCCATGCACGGACGAAGGCGTTCGCCTGTGCACAGGCGAAGTAGGGTTAGGGAAGGCGCGAAGTCCGCCTACGCACAGGCGTACGCCTGTGCACAGGCACTTCGGCGTCGGCGGAAAATCCGCCTTGGGCCCTAGAAATGCGCCTTGTGAGGTGGAAAGTGTGCGGCGCCTTCCGCGCCAGCGCAGCGCCGCGTACGTCGGAAGAGCCGCCAGAGTAATCCAACAGGTACGGACCGTGCGGACGGCACGGGTGGATGCGCTCTTGGACGGACGGAGTTGCGGCGGCGGAAGCGCCGACGGAGAGACAAGGAACGGACAGACTGGACGGAGACGGCTGACCACGGTCAACGCCTTCCGCGCCAGCGCAGCGCCGCGGACGGAACTCGCCTGCGCACAGGCGAACGCCTGTGCACAGGAGGATGTTCAAGTTCCGCGCCGGCGGAGAATCCGCCGAGGCCCCTGCCTGCGCACAGGCAGGAGCTGAATTTTTGTCCGACATGCGGACACACGCGTCAAGGCAGAAGGAGATTGGCCGAGGGGCGGTACGAACAAGTGTACCGCGCAAGGCGGAAAACTCGCCTTCGGCGCTACGCCCCCATGTCCACAGGGTGACACGCTCGCGGAGTTCAAATCCGCCAATTCGAGCGTGAGAGTTTCATCGACGACGGCGGAGCGTGAAGCCGCGCGTGAGAGCAAAGACCGTTCCAGCGTACAGCCGGCGCGGCCATCAAGTGAGACGTTCTTCACGACCAAGAGCCGACCATGACCTTCGACCGGGCGGCGGAGAACGTCCCATTCTTGAATTCGCGATTCCAATCTCTTGTGCGCGCTGCGCGCATCCATCTGCTGGCTGCGGACCATTCTCGACGTCGTCACACAGGAGATTTCTTGTTGATTGAGGGAGAAGTGAGTGCGCGTGATTTGGAATTGAGAGCGATTAGAGTTTGCCGAGAGAGAAAGAAACGCGGACAGTGCGGAAGTAGAATGAGCGGGCGAGCGAACCCCAGGAACGCGATGACGAGACCGAGCAGATTGCGGATGGTGCCACTTCGCCTGCCGCAGAATGGGCTGCGCGCTTTCGAAGAGCGCTTAATAGCAAGAAAGCTCGATTTCTTGCTATGGGGATGGAATTACATCTGTGCGAATATGGTGCGCGAGTGGCTAGAGCCACAGGGACCACCCTCGCGCGGATTGCGTCCGCATGTTGACCGGTGGACAGTCCAAGATTGGGCGCAGGCGTTGGGAAGATGTGCTGGCATGCCAGGGCATCTCCTTTTCGACATCAAGGTGACCAAGCAAGAAGAGGCGCAATTTGTGGAGCTGTTCAAGACCGGGAGGTCTACCAAGAATGGATACAGGACCCGTGATTACAAGGATCGATTTCGCCGGACTTTGTCCGCGGCGCTGATGCAGTTACTGCAGCCGCACCGTGCATGCTACATCACATTGTGGCAGGTCTCTTTTGTGGAGTGCGTCATCGAGGGAACTCCAATTCACTGGGCGAGCATCCTGCACAGGGTGATGCGACAGCACGCGTTTGAGGAGAAGGGGGGAACTCTAAACCATCTTTCTCCTTTCCTCATCAATTTTTATCGACAGCGGAATTGTTTGACAGCGGCGGAGCTTGAACATTTTCCGCCATTGTCCATCGACAATCCCGGGAAGTATGTGCGGGAGAACGAGGTCGACACTGATGCGGAGGAGTCACCGACTTCTACCCCATCAAGACGGAGGGATGAAGGGAGACACACTCCTGCAGCGCGAGTGCCGCGGAAGCGGCGATGGAGGGAAGAGTCTGAAGAGGAGCAGCATCAAGAACCCTCTGCTCCCATTCGACCGCGGCCGCTGTGCGAGCCATACAGCCGGCCGAAGCAGAAGGCACGCAGACTGGTGTTACCAGCTGACAGTGCAGACACGGCGACGATTGCGACGGAGATAGGAGGTGCGTCGCCAGAGAGGCGAGAGGAAGCGCGGACGACCGCAGGAGCAGCGGGCCACGCTGCAACCTCGTCGGGAGAGAGGCCGCCTACGGGCCAAGGGCCTCCGGAGTTACCACGTGCGATGCGGACAGAGGTTCCGTTTGCGCACAGGCGAACCTCCGCGGACGGACGAGCCTCCGCGGACCGGCGAACACAAGTGGACGTGGATTTACGCTTACGCGTGGGAAGGAGCAGTCCGCCTGTGCACAGGCGCTCGCCTGTGCACAGGTCGCCTGTGCACAGAACACCTCCGCACGTGCCGCCTGTGCACAGGCAAGAATCACCCCCGTTCCAACGTAGGAAGGGGAAGGAGCCGGCGGAAGAACCGCCTACGAGACACCGGCCCTCGGGACCAGACCCTCCGGCGCACCACGCGCCGCAATTCGCGCCTTCGGCGCCAGGGCCTTCGAGCCGAGGGGATACGAGCAGAGAGCGTGCGGAGGCCGCACCATCGGCGGGAAGTACGCCGATAGATGCGCCTTCGGCGGTAGGGCCTATAGGCCAAGGAACATCGGGCGTGCGGCCCCCGGCCATGTCGCCTTCGGCGATAGATGTCCGCGGCGCTACGCCTGCGGCGGACAAGGCGCCGGCAAATGCGCCTGCGCACGGGCCGGGCACAGCCCCCACGGACCGATCGAGGGAGCAGCAGACGGAGGAGCGGAGTGACTGTCCGCGGGATGAAATCTCGATGCGCGATGCGCAATCCAACCCCGCGCAGCCACCCTCCGCTCAATCGCCTTCGGCGACGGACGACGGCGACAGAGAGAATGCGGTAGGCAATCAACCAGCGAACGACGGGGATGCCGCTCGGGTACATTCGCCTTCCGCCTTAGACATTTTGGCGACGAGCAGCGAGGCTGCAGCCGTGCCTTCGCAGGCAACACACGTCGAGGACGTGCAGCCCCACTCGGGGCAGTCGCCGACACAATCAATGGCGACTGAAATTCTCCACTCGGATGATGACGACGGAGGCTCCACGGAAGAAATGTCAGGAGCAGAAGACACCGAGGAGGAGGAGGAGGAAATTGTTGGAGCGCCGGCGGCGGCGCTCTCTGAGCAGGTGATTCCGTTGCTGCGGTACTTGGATCGCAAGGTCGATAAATACGCCGACCCACTCCAGCCGGGATCTTACATCGAGTTAGTGCGCAGGCGGACTCGCACTAAAGTCCACACCAGCAAGCTATTAGCTAGAGTGGACCAGGAGTTGAGGGACTTGAAGGAGAAGCATGAGTGCTTGTGGGGTCAGTACAAGCTTAATCAGAAATTCTACAAGCACTCCGAGAAGATGAAGGATGAGAAACTGGGCGAGCTCACCAAGGAGCAGGTGAAGGTCAAGGAAGCACTCAACTCTGAGCAGGCCCAGAATCGGATTTTGTCAGAGGAGCTCGTGCGACAGACGCGGTTGTTGGAACAATGTCAGCTCGCACGGAAGGCGGATGAAGAATTAATCCGCAGTTTGCAGTCAGAGTGTGGCGAATTGAGAGCGCAACGTGCTGAAGCCGAATCGCAATTAGTGACGATTGAAGAGGATCGCAGGAAGGAGGCGGATCGCACGAAGGTGGAGACGGCGAGGCGAGTCGCCCACTGTCTCAAGGGCTACGCCCACTGGGAAGTGAAGGCGCAGGAGAAACTCACACTGCGTGAGTTTGAATTGCGCGCAGCCGGGTTGTTGTCAGGCGATAGTAGGAGTCGGCGGAAGGTAGCGAAGAAGCTCGAGGCCTCTCTGTCGAAGGCACAGGATACCATGTCCGCCCTCGAGGGGGAGGTGTCCGCGGCTTTGCAGCGGTTGGGACTGCGTAGTCGAGCGGAAGAGTGGCAGGGTAGGGAGTTAGTGCGCGGCAGTCGGCCGCGCAGGAGACGTAGTACAGGTTCCGCGGAGTGTAGTGTAGCGTGGTTCCGTGCAGGCGTGTAGCGTAGTGCAGTGTAGTGCTAGGTAGGACTTAGAAGGTATAAAATAGTTCCAGGCGTTTTGCCTGGGGTTCTTTCCCATCAGAAGTATAGATCAGGAACCCATTTCCTTTGCGTGTTTGTGTCCTTGAGTTCTGTCACCACGCACGAGGAGTTACAACTTAGCGTTCCGCATTTTGTAGCTGAAGGCCTTCGGCCGAATGTTCAGAGCTAGTACATTGGTTAGAGACTTGAGTAGTTCGGAACTGCACCTGCGGGTGACTGCCGATGCTCAGAGCCAGTGACTAGTTAGATACTTGAACAGTTTCGCCCCTACACCTTCGAGTGTTTCTTTCTGATTGTACTCCTTGGGATTTTTCCCCTGAATGCCAAAGTGAAGTTTTGCTACTTCGTGTAAGCCTTGGTTGTAAATTCAGGTTACGCTGCAGCAGGTGCCTTGAGGGTAACCCCTGTAGTATTTCTGGGAATGACAAGTGCCTGAGAATTCAAACTCTTCAATAGACTGTTGGTGTGTTACTGGAATGTTTCACAGTGAGTCCTTCAGTGCGGACCTGTGTTCTCTGCGCGTTTTGTGAGTTGAGAGTGTTGTTCACCGCGTAGGAGTGACTTCGATCCGAAGTAGGCAGTCCAAACCGGGTTTCCTACACTAGCAGCAAGCTAGTGGAAGTGTTGTAAAAGCCGGAGTTGGAAGTCACTGCCCGCAGCTTTGCCGAGTGTACTCTTGAGAGACTTTCCCCCTGAAATCTTGAAGTAGAGGTTCTAACGGATCTCTGGGTTGTGTTTCTGTAGTTTCAGGTGTGTGTGTGTGTTACGCTGCACTGTGCGACCTCCGAGTGCGCTCCGAGTGGACACTTGCAGTATTTCTGGGAGTGACAGTCGCCTGAGAATTCAAACTCATCAATAGTCTGTTAAACGTGACACTTTGTACCCTGTGTGTTCCTCTGTCCCTGTGGGTTCGACCTTTCTACCACTATATTGCAGTTTTAGCCTTTAGTGGGTTATTACATAAGAAGCCGACAACTTCTTTTTGGCGCCGCTGCCGGGGACAGTTGCGTCAACACCGGGGTTTTTACGAGCAGCCATGCTCGGTGAATGTCGACTGGGGCTGGCGGGAGCAACCTAAGTGCTAGAGCTGTCCGCAAGTTCCGACGAGATTCAGAGAAGGCCGTGGAAGAGACACGGCGTCAAAACAAGAAAACACCAAAAAGAGTACCTAAGCCTAGTTCGGCCGACATCCTTGGGGAACCTACCCCCGACGACTCGGAACCAAACTTGGTGCTTACAGTTCTACTAGATATTCCTTGCACGGACCCGCCTAGTGAAGTAGAACCGACCGCCCGAGAACCGTCGACAGACACACCGATGGCGGACGGACAAGCCAATGTGCGGCTACCTCAGCCAATTACTAAACATTCCTACCCGAAGTACAAAGGGAGTGGGGATGACGACGATGCAGATTCATACATCAAGTTATTCGAGTCGGTGTCTATTGCCAATCGCGAGATCGCAGACGACGACCGACTAAGGATCTTTCCAAGCCTTCTGCGGAAGAAAGCGAGGAGTTGGTACAATCACGAGAGCATCGATCCGACTGGGTTGACAACATGGGCCCAGCTGAAGGAGAAGTTCCTTCGCCGCTTCCGCGAGCTCGGCTACGACAGCCGGGTTTTGACGAAGTTACGTAATTTGCAGCGAGAGAAGAAGGAGAGTCTGCGTGACTACACTGAGAGATTTCTGGACCTCCTCGACAGAATACCGAAAACAGGACCAGGGTCCCCTTTCTCGGTACAACAAGCTGTGGACTGGTACGTGACCGGTTTAACTCGGGAGATGGAGACTTTTTGCCGACGCAGCAAGTGCGACACTATTGAGGATGTGATTGCGTCGGCAGAAGCCTTCGAAACTTCCACTCTCAACCGAAGAGGGAGAGAGAGACGGGAGTCGAAGGAGCGAAAACCGAAGGGAGGGCGGAGACGACGTAGAGGTACAACTCCGTCATCGGAGGAATCGTCTTCGGACGAGAACCGTTCTTCATCCGAAGAAGAGGAAACCTCATCGTCGGAGGAGGAGAAGAAGAGGAAGAAGCGTGGGTCAGCGAAGAAAAAGGGCATCCGACGAGTGACTACGGACAGAGCGCCGGGAGATATAGCTTCGAAGATGGAGACCCTTGTGAAGGACTTCGCCGATCTCAAGGTTCAAGTGGTAGGCGGGCATGATCGCAGAAAATCACCCGGGAGAGTGCGAGCGAACTTATGGTGTACTACGTGCGGGGCGGTGGGACATGCAAACACCGAGTGCCTTACCACCCGTCCGTCCTATCCAGTCAACGCAGTAGAGTGGGCGCAACCGTACTATGGAGAGCACCCTCAGTACTACGGAGAGGCGAGCGAAGAGACAGCCTACGCCGTCCAGTCGGTTCCTACCCCTCCTGCAGTTTCAGCAATGCAAGTCCCACGATATATTCCGGTGGATCGGGCCACTACGGTACCTGTGAGGCGGAGAGCACCTCCAGGGACGTTTGACCCACCGCCACCGCGAGCTTGTTATAATTGCGGGGAAGTTGGGCACTTCTCACCGCAGTGTCCCCATCCAAAAAGGCGAAACGATTATGCTCCGACATGTAGTAATTGCAAGAAGGTCGGGCACACTGCGCCAGAGTGTGATCAGCCACCAGTCCCTCGGCCAGTGGTACGATTTGTGAACACTCCTGCCAAGGAGGACGTGCAAGTTAACCAGGTCGAAGTAGGTTCAGACGGGGATGGCGAAGACGAAGAATGGCCGGCTGAAGAGGTCATGTGCGCACGGGTCGAAACTCGTAGTTCCAAGAAATCGAAGGAGCAAGAGCGTGACACTCGCAAGCACGAACGGAGACCCGACGACCGGACGGGAAAAGGAAAGGAGAAGACATCCAGCAAGTCCGACTCGCGACCTGCTCGGAAGTCTTCGGCTACGCGGGAGGCATCAGCAGGGCGCCCCCAGACAGCAGTCGAGGACGAGCCAGTGCGCCTACTGAAACGGGACTATGCTCCGGATATCCGCAACGAGGTAGCCAACCTGTTGAAGGAAGCGATCCGCACGCAAAAGGACCCACCGCGGCCAGACTTGACATCCTCCCTTGGGGCGAAGTTGGCAGCCACCGTGGAACCTCGCAGAGCGTCGCCGACCCCGGCGACCCAACGCGCCCACTATGACTTGGTTGAAGATCTCGGGAGTCGAAAAGTGAACATCACGTTCAAGCAGCTCTTGGAGGACAATAAGACGTATCGGAGAATGTTGATGCTTTCGCTACGGCATCCGCGGAAGCCGCGCGCATCCACATCCTCTCAAGTATATCAAGTGGAGAGCGAAGACCAAGGGCCACCCGAGATCGATGTGGAAATAGCAGGGTGTTGTGTACGCAGAGTGCCAATCGACTCTGGATCAGGAGTCAACATAATGACGGAGGATACAGCGAGAGCCTTGGGGTTCAGTCAATACGAACCCTCGAAGCGTGTGTTGAGATTAGCGGATCAGACGCGGAGAATGCCTGCAAGTATGCTGCGCAATGTCAAGACAACCATCGGGGGTGCGGAATTTCGGTTGACGTATATCATCCTTCAACCGATGATGAAGCAGGGCTATGACGTTCTGCTCGGGCGACCATGGCTATATGGCGCACAAGTCAGATGTGATTGGCGAAGGCATCGCCTTAAGTTTCCTCATCCTTCGGAACCGACCAAAACCATTACGGTGCCCTGGAATAGGGTCAGGCACGAAGGAGAGACCCCATCGACAAGTGCAGGTTACACATCGGGCGAGGACAGTGAGTCGACCGCGCGATCGGATTCCAGTGGTACCGAATCCGACTACTTCGTGGGATTCGTTGCCTGCTGTTCGGTGGAAGAAGAAGAAGAGACGGAAGCTATTCAGCCGGAAGACGAATAGCAATTAACTGTGGGACTGGGAAGGAGTGAGACGAGTCACACTGAGGGCATTGTCGACCCTAGTGACTGTCACGAAGTACAACTCAGTCCCGGCAAGTGCTTGAAGGTATCAAGCGCAGTGAGAGGAGACGAGCTAAGGAAAGTACAGGCATTCCTTGGCCATTATGTCGACGTCTTCGCCTGGAAGATCGAGGACATGAAGGGGATACCTGCACGGTATGGGGAACACCGTATCGATTTACTGGACGACTCAGTACCCATACGACAGCGCCAGTATCGCCTCAACCCAAAATACTCCTTGCTAGTGAAAGAGGAGATAGATAAGTACTTGAGCGCTGGTATTATTTATCCTGTGCTCAGCAGTGAGTGGGTGTCGCCGATTGTTATCGTACCCAAGAAGTTGACGGGTAAGATACGAGTGTGTCAGGATTTCCGGAAGTTGAATGCAGCAACACGCAAGGATCATCACCCGTTACCATTCACGGATGCCATTCTAGACCATGTCGCAGGACATGAATGTTATAGCTTCCTGGATGGGTTCTCAGGTTACAATCAGGTGTCTATCCGTGAACAGGACAAGGATAAAACTACGTTCACAACCGACTGGGGAACTTACGCATACCACAAGATGCCCTTCGGTCTGTGCAACGCGCCTGCCACCTTTCAACGGATGATGACCAATATCTTTCAGGAACAACTGAGGAAGTTCCTGGAAATATTCATAGATGACTTCTGTGTCTTTGGGAAGCGGTCTGAACACCTAAGTCACTTGAAGCAGACCTTCGATAAATGTAGAGAGAGCAGTTTATCACTGCATCCCGAGAAGTGCTTTTTCTTCATGACTAGTGGGATCTTGTTGGGTCATCGGGTCTCGGCAGACGGCATTGCGGTGGACGTCGAAAAGGTCAAAGTTATACTCGAGCTTGAGCCACCCACGAATCTAAGAGAGCTGCGAGCATTCCTGGGTCATGTGGGCTACTACCGAAGATTCATACACATGTATGCAATACTGGCGGCGGACCTGACCAAGTTGTTGAAGAAGGACGAGCCTTATGCTTGGGGTGCGAACCAGCAGTCAGCATTTGAAGCTCTGAAAGCGAAACTCACGACTGCTCCCGTACTAAGGAGTCCGGACTGGAATCGACCATTCCATGTTTACGTTGACACCTCGGCATTCGCCATCGGTGTAGTACTGAGTCAAAAGGATGACAACAAAAAGGACTACCCGATCTACTTCGCGAGCCGACAGCTGTCTCTAGCAGAGCGGAAGTACACCACGACGGAGAGAGAAGCGTTGGGGATGGTGTACTCCTGTAAAAAGTTCCGTCACTACCTAATCTGCTACGAGTTTGTGTTCCATGTGGACCACTACGCATTGCAACACCTAGTCAAGAAAGCCGACCTATCCGGTCGGATCGCCAGGTGGGTGTTATTACTACAAGAGTTCACCTACACGGTCCAGACCAGGAAAGGGGTGCACCACGAAAATGCGGATTACTTGTCCCGATTATGGACACAGCCGACAGAGGAGGAATTGGTGGACGATTTTCCAGATGAAGAGTTATTTCAGTTGTCTGCAGGACATGAGTCCCGCTATGCCGACCTGTATCGATATCTGCTAACCCTCCAGTGCCCCGAAGGCATGGATTTGGAACAGCGAACTGTCTTTATTCATAAGGCAGGCCCGTACCAACTCTAGCAGGGAGTTTTGTTCAAGAAGATGGCAGATGAGCGCTTATGCAGATGCCTGGAGGAATCAGAAGTACCAAGAATAGTGAGTGCGATGCATACAGAGGAGGCGGGTGGACACTATGCCACCAGGAACACGGTCACAAAGATCCTAAATGCGGGGTATTGGTGGCCGACCATGTTTAAGGATGTTCTCGATTACATCCACAAGTGCGACAGTTGCCAGAGGACGGGGAGACCGACGCCTACAACACGCTGGCCCCTGACCCCCATCATGCCTCTAGCACCGTTCGAAAAGTGGGGTATTGACTTTGTAGGGCCGATACAACCAGTGACTAGAAGTACACGAAGGCGCTACATTCTGGTAGCAACGGACTACGCCACCAAAATGGTAGAGGCCAGAGCCACCAGAAAGGATGATGCTGCCACAGTGGCAGCATTCTTGTTTGAGTCGATCATCACACGCTACGGATGTCCCTTAGAGCTGGTCAGCGACCGGGGCACGCATTTTCTGAATCAGATCATCGAAGATCTGACCCGGTATTTCCACATCAAGCACCGGAAGACTACTCCCTACAATCCCAAAGCAAATGGACTGACGGAGAAGTCCAATGGTCTGCTGTGTAAAATACTACTCAAGGTCACGGTGAATCACGCTCACGACTGGGATACGAAGCTAGCAGCCGCTCTATGGGCGTACCGCACAGCTGAGAAGATCACGACCAAACAGACACCATACTTTCTGGTGTATGGGCAACACCCGATCCTCCCGATCGAATTTGAAGTACCCACCCATCGAACGATGGATTTGCAGAGGATGGGCGCAGAAGAGAGTCAGCTCTACAGGTTACAGGAAGTCACGCTTGTAATAACCCACTAAAGGCTAAAACTGCAATATAGTGGTAGAAAGGTCGAACCCACAGGGACAGAGGAACACACAGGGTACAAAGTGTCACGTTTTAACAGACTATTGAGGAGTTTGAATTCTCAGGCAACTGTCACTCCCAGAAATACTGCAAGTGTCCACTCGGAGCGCACTCGGAGGTCGCACAGTGCAGCGTAACACACACACACACACACACCTGAAACTACAGAAACACCACCCAGAGATCCGTTAGGACCTCTACTCAAGATTTCAGGGGGGAAGTCTCTCAAGAGTACACTCAGCGAAGCTGCGGGTAGTGACTTCCAACTCCGGCTTTTACAACGCTTCCACTAGCTTGCTGCTAGCGTAGGAAACCCGGTTTGGACTGCCTACTTCGGATCGAAGTCACTCATACGCGGTGAACAACACTCTCAACTCACAAAACGCGCAGAGAACACAGGTCCGCACTGAAGGACTCACTGTGAAACATTCCAGTAACACAACAACAGTCTATTGAAGAGTTTGAATTCTCAGGCACTTGTCATTCCCAGAAATACTACAGGGGTTACCCTCAAGGCACCTGCTGCAGCGTAACCTGAATTTACAACCAAGGCTTACACGAAGTAGCAAAACTTCACTTTGGCATTCAGGGGAAAAATCCCAAGGGAGTACAATCAGAAAGAAACACTCGAAGGTGTAGGGGCGAAACTGTTCAAGTATCTAACTAGTCACTGGCTCTTAGCATCGGCAGTCACCCGCAGGTGCAGATCCGAACTACTCAAGTCTCTAACCAATGGACTAGCTCTGAACATTCGGCCGAAGGCCTTCAGCTACAAAATGCGGAACGCTAAGTTGTAACTCCTCGTGCGTGGTGACAGAACTCAAGGACACAAACACGCAAAGGAAATGGGTTCCTGATCTATACTTCTGATGGGAAAGAACCCCAGGCAAAACGCCTGGAACTATTTTATACCTTCTAAGTCCTACCTAGCACTACACTGCACTACGCTACACGCCTGCACGGAACCACGCTACACTACACTCCGCGGAACCTGTACTACGTCTCCTGCGCGGCCGACTGCCGCGCACTAACTCCCTACCCTGCCACTCTTCCGCTCGACTACGCAGTCCCAACCGCTGCAACGCCGCGGACACCTCCCCCTCGAGGGCGGACATGGTATCCTGTGCCTTCGACAGAAAGGCCTCGAGCTTCTTCGCTACCTTCCGCCGACTCCTACTGTCGCCTGACAATAACCCGGCTGCGCGCAATTCAAACTCACGCAGTGTGAGTTTCTCCTGCGCCTTCACTTCCCAGTGGGCGTAGCCCTTGAGACAGTGGGCGACTCGCCTCGCCGTCTCCACCTTCGTGCGATCCGCCTCCTTCCTGCGATCCTCTTCAATGGTCACTAATTGCGATTCGGCTTCAGCACGTTGCGCTCTCAATTCGCCACACTCTGACTGCAACCGGCGGATTAATTCTTCATCCGCCCGCCGTGCGAGCTGACATTGTTCCAACAACCGCGTCTGTCGCACGAGCTCCTCTGACAAAATCCGATTCTGGGCCTGCTCAGAGTTGAGTGCTTCCTTGACCTTCACCTGCTCCTTGGTGAGCTCGCCCAGTTTATCATCCTTCATCTTCTCGGTGTGCTTGTAGAATTTCTGATTAAGCTTGTACTGTCCCCACAAGCACTCATGCTTCTCCTTCAAGTCCCTCAACTCCTGGTCCACTCTAGCTAATAGCTTGCTGGTGTGGACTTTAGTGCGAGTCCGCCTGCGCACTAACTCGATGTAAGATCCCGGCTGAAGTGGGTCGGCGTATTTATCGACCTTGCGATCCAAGTACCGCAGCAACGGAATCACCTGCTCAGAGAGCGCCGCCGCCGGCGCTCCAACAATTTCCTCCTCCTCCTCCTCGGTGTCTTCTGCTCCTGACATTTCTTCCGTGGAGCCCCCGTCGTCATCATCCGAGTGGAGAATTTCAGTCGCCATTGATTGCGTTGGCGACTGCCCCGAGTGGGGCTGCACGTCCTCGACGTGTGCTGCCTGCGAAGGCACGGCTGCAGCCTCGCTGCTCGTCGCCAAAATGTCTAAGGCGGAAGGCGAATGTACCCGAGCGGCATCCCCGTCACTCGCTGGTTGATTGCCTACCGCATTCTCTCTGCCTCTGTCGTCCGTCGCCGAAGGCGATTGAGCGGATGGTGGCTGCGCGGGGTTGGATTGCGCATCGCGCATCGAGATTTCATCCCGCGGACAGTCACTCCGCTCCTCCGTCTGCTGCTCCCTTGATCGGTCCGTGGGGGCTGTGCCCGGCCCGTGCGCAGGCGCATTTGCCGGCGCCTTGTTCGTCGCAGGCGTAGCGCCGCGGACATCTATCGCCGAAGGCGACATGGCCGGGGGCCGCACGCCCGATGTTCCTTGGCCTATAGGCCCTACCGCCGAAGGCGCATCTATCGGCGGACTTTCCGCCGACGGTGCGGCCTCCGCACGCTCTCTGCTCGTATCTCCTCGGCTCGAAGGCCCTGGCGCCGAAGGCGCGAATTGCGGCGCGTGGTGCGCCGGAGGGTCTGGCCCCGAGGGCCGGTGTCTCGTAGGCGGTTCTTCCGCCGGCTCCTTCCCCTTCCTACGTTGGAACGGGGGTGATTCTTGCCTGTGCACAGGCGGCACGTGTGGAGGTGTCCTGTTCACAGGCGACCTGTGCACAGGCGACCTGTGCACAGGTGAGCGCCTGTGCACAGGCGGACTGCTCCTTCCCACGCGTAAGCGTAGATCCACGTCCACTTGTGTTCGCCGGTCCGCGGAGGCTCGTCCGTCCGCGGAGGTTCGCCTGTGCGCAAACGGAACATCTGTCCGCATCGCACGTGGTAACTCCGGAGGCCCTTGGCCCGTAGGCGGCCTCTCTCCCGACGAGGTTGCAGCGTGGCCCGTCGCTCCTGCGGTCGTCCGCGCTTCCTCTCGCCTCTCTGGCGACGCACTTCCTATCTCCGTCGCAATCGTCGCCGTGTCTGCACTGTCAGCTGGTAACACCAGTCTGCGTGCCTTCTGCTTCGGCCGGCTGTATGGCTCGCACAGCGGCCGCGGTCGAATGGTAGCAGAGGGTTCTTGATGCTGCTCCTCTTCGGACTCTTCCCTCCATCGCCGCTTCCGCGGCACTCGCGCTGCAGGAGTGTGTCTCCCTTCATCCCTCCGTCTTGATGGGGTAGAAGTCGGTGACTCCTCCGCATCAGTGTCGACCTCGTTCTCCCGCACATACTTCCCGGGATGGTCGATGGACAATGGCGGAAAATGTTCAAGCTCCGCCGCTGTCAAACAATTCCGCTGTCGATAAAAATTGATGAGGAAAGGAGAAAGATGGTTTAGAGTTCCCCCCTTCTCCTCAAACGCGTGCTGTCGCATCACCCTGTGCAGGATGCTCGCCCAGTGAATTGGAGTTCCCTCGATGACGCACTCCACAAAAGAGACCTGCCACAATGTGATGTAGCAGGCGCGGTGCGGCTGCAGTAATTGCATCAGCGCCGCGGACAGAGTCCGGCGAAATCGATCTTTGTAATCACGGGTCCTGTACCCATTCTTGGTAGACCTCCCGGTCTTGAACAGCTCCACAAATTGCGCTTCTTCTTGCTTGGTCACCTTGATGCTCTCGCTGTCGAAAAGGAGATGCCCTGGCATGCCAGCACATCTTCCCAACGCCTGCGCCCAATCTTGGACTGTCCACCGGTCAACATGCGGACGCAATCCGCGCGAGGGTGGTCCCTGTGGCTCTAGCCACTCGCGCACCATATTCGCGCAGATGTAATTCCATCCCCATAGCAAGAAATCGAGCTTTCTTGCTATTAAGCGCTCTTCGAAAGCGCGCAGCCCGTTCTGCGGCAGGCGAAGTGGCACCATCCGCAATCTGCTCGGTCTCGTCATTGCGTTCCTGGGGTTCGCTCGCCCGCTCATTCTACTTCCGCACTGTCCGCGTTTCTTTCTCTCTCGGCAAACTCTAATCGCTCTCAATTCCAAATCACGCGCACTCACTTCTCCCTCAATCAACAAGAAATCTCCTGTGTGACGACGTCGGGAATGGTCCGCAGCCAGCAGATGGATGCGCGCAGCGCGCACAAGAGATTGGAATCGCGAATTCAAGAATGGGACGTTCTCCGCCGCCCGGTCGAAGGTCATGGTCGTCTCTTGGTCGTGAAGAACGTCTCACTTGATGGCCGCGCCGGCTGTACGCTGGAACGGTCTGGAACGGAACGGGTGGCGCATCCACCCGTGCCGTCCGCACGGTCCGTACCTGTTGGATTACTCTGGCGGCTCTTCCGACGTACGCGGCGCTGCGCTGGCGCGAAGGCGTCGTACACTTTCTTCCTCACAAGGCGCATTTCTAGGGCCCAAGGCGGATTTTCCGCCGACGCCGAAGTGCCTGTGCACAGGCGAACGCCTGTGCGTAGGCGGACTTCGCGCCTTCCCTAACCCTACTTCGCCTGTGCACAGGCAGGGGCCTCGGCGGCGCATAGGACAAAACTTGAATCCCCCTTCCGCGTAGGCGGAATTCGCGCAGGTGGCGAACTCCTTCCGCCGTAGGCGACCGCCTCCGTTTCTTCCAGTAGCGATAACTCCCTAAGTCCTCGTCCGTTCCAAGCGTTCTTGGGCTCGTTAGAATGAGCGCGTCGAGCTCTTTCCAACGGGACCCTAACTTGGTCAAGGCGCCCGAGGGTTGACCTAATTACGGGGGTTTCCCTACAGCCGCGGACGCAACCTCCGAAGGCGGGTTTTGCGCCTTGCGCCGTAGAGATCCTAACTGCGGAGCTCGCAGGGAGGGTGGTGCCTGTGCTTGCTGCGGCACCCCAAATCCCAGATTCTACAAGATCCCTCGAGAATCCCCGCGATCTTCCGGATTCACTCTGTTTTGATGTACCGAAGGCTATTTACAATGCTGCCAGGGTACCATTTTCCAAAAATGTTTTAATTTCCTCAAAATTGCCAAAAGTGGGGTACCACAACGCTGCTGGATGAGAGGAGAAGAGACGCCGAAGATCGCACCAGGAAAATCTTGCTCCGCCGAAAGGAGAGATACGATAAAAAGATCAAACCAGTACTCCTGCAGGCGGGTGATTTGGCATTGCTCTACGACAGCAGGCATGCCAGATTCCCAGGCAAACTGCACCTAAGGTGGATGGGACCTTACAGGGTTGTCGAAGTCTTCCCGAATGGATCCATCCAACTTGCGGACCTGGCCGGCGATTTGTTAGGCACCCGAGTGAACGGGTGGAGGTTGAAGAAATACCACATGTGAGTGTTCGCGTGGGCGCTCACAATTGAGGAGGGGGGCATGTGGTACCCCACTTTTGGCAATTTTGAGGAAATTAAAACATTTTTGAAAAACTGTACCCTGGCAGCATTGTAAATAGCCTTCGGTACATCAAAACAGAGTGAATCCGGAAGATCGCGGGGATTCTCGAGGGATCTTGTAGAATCTGGGATTTGGGGTGCCGCAGTAAGGACAGGCACCACCCTCCCTGCGAGCTCCGCAGTTAGGATCTCTACGGCGCAAGGCGCAAAACCCGCCTTCGGAGATTGCGTCCGCGGCTGTAGGGAAACCCCCGTAATTAGGTAAACCCTCGGGCGCCTTAACCAAGTTAGGGTCCCGTTGGAAAGAGCTCGACGCGCTGATTCTAACGAGCCCAAGAACGCTTGGAACGGACGAGGACTTAGGGAGTTATCGCTACTGGAGGAAACAGAGGCGGTCGCCTACGGCGAAAGGAGTTCGCCACCGGCGCGAATTCCGCCTACGCGGAAGGGGGATTCAAGTTTTGTCCCATGCACGGACGAAGGCGTTCGCCTGTGCACAGGCGAAGTAGGGTTAGGGAAGGCGCGAAGTCCGCCTACGCACAGGCGTACGCCTGTGCACAGGCACTTCGGCGTCGGCGGAAAATCCGCCTTGGGCCCTAGAAATGCGCCTTGTGAGGTGGAAAGTGTGAGGCGCCTTCCGCGCCAGCGCAGCGCCGCGTACGTCGGAAGAGCCGCCAGAGTAATCCAACAGGTACGGACCGTGCGGACGGCACGGGTGGATGCGCTCTTGGACGGACGGAGTTGCGGCGGCGGAAGCGCCGACGGAGAGACAAGGAACGGACAGACTGGACGGAGACGGCTGACCACGGTCAACGCCTTCCGCGCCAGCGCAGCGCCGCGGACGGAACTCGCCTGCGCACAGGCGAACGCCTGTGCACAGGAGGATGTTCAAGTTCCGCGCCGGCGGAGAATCCGCCGAGGCCCCTGCCTGCGCACAGGCAGGAGCTGAATTTTTGTCCGACATGCGGACACACGCGTCAAGGCAGAAGGAGATTGGCCGAGGGGCGGTACGAACAAGTGTACCGCGCAAGGCGGAAAACTCGCCTTCGGCGCTACGCCCCCATGTCCACAGGGTGACACGCTCGCGGAGTTCAAATCCGCCAATTCGAGCGTGAGAGTTTAATCGACGACGGCGGAGCGTGAAGCCGCGCGTGAGAGCAAAGACCGTTCCAGCGTACAGCCGGCGCGGCCATCAAGTGAGACGTTCTTCACGACCAAGAGCCGACCATGACCTTCGACCGGGCGGCGGAGAACGTCCCATTCTTGAATTCGCGATTCCAATCTCTTGTGCGCGCTGCGCGCATCCATCTGCTGGCTGCGGACCATTCTCGACGTCGTCACACAGGAGATTTCTTGTTGATTGAGGGAGAAGTGAGTGCGCGTGATTTGGAATTGAGAGCGATTAGAGTTTGCCGAGAGAGAAAGAAACGCGGACAGTGCGGAAGTAGAATGAGCGGGCGAGCGAACCCCAGGAACGCGATGACGAGACCGAGCAGATTGCGGATGGTGCCACTTCGCCTGCCGCAGAATGGGCTGCGCGCTTTCGAAGAGCGCTTAATAGCAAGAAAGCTCGATTTCTTGCTATGGGGATGGAATTACATCTGTGCGAATATGGTGCGCGAGTGGCTAGAGCCACAGGGACCACCCTCGCGCGGATTGCGTCCGCATGTTGACCAGTGGACAGTCCAAGATTGGGCGCAGGCGTTGGGAAGATGTGCTGGCATGCCAGGGCATCTCCTTTTCGACAGTGAGAGCATCAAGGTGACCAAGCAAGAAGAGGCGCAATTTGTGGAGCTGTTCAAGACCGGGAGGTCTACCAAGAATGGATACAGGACCCGTGATTACAAGGATCGATTTCGCCGGACTTTGTCCGCGGCGCTGATGCAATTACTGCAGCCGCACCGCGCATGCTACATCACATTGTGGCAGGTCTCTTTTGTGGAGTGCGTCATCGAGGGAACTCCAATTCACTGGGCGAGCATCCTGCACAGGGTGATGCGACAGCACGCGTTTGAGGAGAAGGGGGGAACTCTAAACCATCTTTCTCCTTTCCTCATCAATTTTTATCGACAGCGGAATTGTTTGACAGCGGCGGAGCTTGAACATTTTCCGCCATTGTCCATCGACAATCCCGGGAAGTATGTGCGGGAGAACGAGGTCGACACTGATGCGGAGGAGTCACCGACTTCTACCCCATCAAGACGGAGGGATGAAGGGAGACACACTCCTGCAGCGCGAGTGCCGCGGAAGCGGCGATGGAGGGAAGAGTCTGAAGAGGAGCAGCATCAAGAACCCTCTGCTCCCATTCGACCGCGGCCGCTGTGCGAGCCATACAGCCGGCCGAAGCAGAAGGCACGCAGACTGGTGTTACCAGCTGACAGTGCAGACACGGCGACGATTGCGACGGAGATAGGAAGTGCGTCGCCAGAGAGGCGAGAGGAAGCGCGGACGACCGCAGGAGCAGCGGGCCACGCTGCAACCTCGTCGGGAGAGAGGCCGCCTACGGGCCAAGGGCCTCCGGAGTTACCACGTGCGATGCGGACAGAGGTTCCGTTTGCGCACAGGCGAACCTCCGCGGACGGACGAGCCTCCGCGGACCGGCGAACACAAGTGGACGTGGATTTACGCTTACGCGTGGGAAGGAGCAGTCCGCCTGTGCACAGGCGCTCGCCTGTGCACAGGTCACCTGTGCACAGAACACCTCCGCACGTGCCGCCTGTGCACAGGCAAGAATCACCCCCGTTCCAACGTAGGAAGGGGAAGGAGCCGGCGGAAGAACCGCCTACGAGACACCGGCCCTCGGGACCAGACCCTCCGGCGCACCACGCGCCGCAATTCGCGCCTTCGGCACCAGGGCCTTCGAGCCGAGGGGATACGAGCAGAGAGCGTGCGGAGGCCGCACCATCGGCGGGAAGTACGCCGATAGATGCGCCTTCGGCGGTAGGGCCTATAGGCCAAGGAACATCGGGCGTGCGGCCCCCGGCCATGTCGCCTTCGGCGATAGATGTCCGCGGCGCTACGCCTGCGGCGGACAAGGCGCCGGCAAATGCGCCTGCGCACGGGCCGGGCACAGCCCCCACGGACCGATCGAGGGAGCAGCAGACGGAGGAGCGGAGTGACTGTCCGCGGGATGAAATCTCGATGCGCGATGCGCAATCCAACCCCGCGCAGCCACCCTCCGCTCAATCGCGTTCGGCGACGGACGACGGCGACAGAGAGAATGCGGTAGGCAATCAACCAGCGAACGACGGGGATGCCGCTCGGGTACATTCGCCTTCCGCCTTAGACATTTTGGCGACGAGCAGCGAGGCTGCAGCCGTGCCTTCGCAGGCAGCACACGTCGAGGACGTGCAGCCCCACTCGGGGCAGTCGCCGACACAATCAATGGCGACTGAAATTCTCCACTCGGATGATGACGACGGAGGCTCCACGGAAGAAATGTCAGGAGCAGAAGACACCGAGGAGGAGGAGGAGGAAATTGTTGGAGCGCCGGCGGCGGCGCTCTCTGAGCAGGTGATTCCGTTGCTGCGGTACTTGGATCGCAAGGTCGATAAATACGCCGACCCACTCCAGCCGGGATCTTACATCGAGTTAGTGCGCAGGCGGACTCGCACTAAAGTCCACACCAGCAAGCTATTAGCTAGAGTGGACCAGGAGTTGAGGGACTTGAAGGAGAAGCATGAGTGCTTGTGAGGTCAGTACAAGCTTAATCAGAAATTCTACAAGCACTCCGAGAAGATGAAGGATGAGAAACTGGGCGAGCTCACCAAGGAGCAGGTGAAGGTCAAGGAAGCACTCAACTCTGAGCAGGCCCAGAATCGGATTTTGTCAGAGGAGCTCGTGCGACAGACGCGGTTGTTGGAACAATGTCAGCTCGCACGGCAGGCGGATGAAGAATTAATCCGTAGTTTGCAGTCAGAGTGTGGCGAATTGAGAGCGCAACGTGCTGAAGCCGAATCGCAATTAGTGACGATTGAAGAGGATCGCAGGAAGGAGGCGGATCGCACGAAGGTGGAGACGGCGAGGCGAGTCGCCCACTGTCTCAAGGGCTACGCCCACTGGGAAGTGAAGGCGCAGGAGAAACTCACACTGCGTGAGTTTGAATTGCGCGCAGCCGGGTTGTTGTCAGGCGATAGTAGGAGTCGGCGGAAGGTAGCGAAGAAGCTCGAGGCCTTTCTGTCGAAGGCACAGGATACCATGTCCGCCCTCGAGGGGGAGGTGTCCGCGGCTTTGCAGCGGTTGGGACTGCGCAGTCGAGCGGAAGAGTGGCAGGGTAGGGAGTTAGTGCGCGGCAGTCGGCCGCGCAGGAGACGTAGTACAGGTTCCGCGGAGTGTAGTGTAGCGTGGTTTCGTGCAGGCGTGTAGCGTAGTGCAGTGTAGTGCTAGGTAGGACTTAGAAGGTATAAAATAGTTCCAGGCGTTTTGCCTGGGGTTCTTTCCCATCAGAAGTATAGATCAGGAACCCATTTCCTTTGCGTGTTTGTGTCCTTGAGTTCTGTCACCACGCACGAGGAGTTACAACTTAGCGTTCCGCATTTTGTAGCTGAAGGCCTTCGGCCGAATGTTCAGAGCTAGTACATTGGTTAGAGACTTGAGTAGTTCGGAACTGCACCTGCGGGTGACTGCCGATGCTCAGAGCCAGTGACTAGTTAGATACTTGAACAGTTTCGCCCCTACACCTTCGAGTGTTTCTTTCTGATTGTACTCCTTGGGATTTTTCCCCTGAATGCCAAAGTGAAGTTTTGCTACTTCGTGTAAGCCTTGGTTGTAAATTCAGGTTACGCTGCAGCAGGTGCCTTGAGGGTAACCCCTGTAGTATTTCTGGGAATGACAAGTGCCTGAGAATTCAAACTCTTCAATAGACTGTTGGTGTGTTACTGGAATGTTTCACAGTGAGTCCTTCAGTGCGGACCTGTGTTCTCTGCGCGTTTTGTGAGTTGAGAGTGTTGTTCACCGCGTAGGAGTGACTTCGATCCGAAGTAGGCAGTCCAAACCGGGTTTCCTACACTAGCAGCAAGCTAGTGGAAGTGTTGTAAAAGCCGGAGTTGGAAGTCACTGCCCGCAGCTTTGCCGAGTGTACTCTTGAGAGACTTTCCCCCTGAAATCTTGAAGTAGAGGTTCTAACGGATCTCTGGGTTGTGTTTCTGTAGTTTCAGGTGTGTGTGTGTGTGTTACGCTGCACTGTGCGACCTCCGAGTGCGCTCCGAGTGGACACTTGCAGTATTTCTGGGAGTGACAGTCGCCTGAGAATTCAAACTCATCAATAGTCTGTTAAACGTGACACTTTGTACCCTGTGTGTTCCTCTGTCCCTGTGGGTTCGACCTTTCTACCACTATATTGCAGTTTTAGCCTTTAGTGGGTTATTACAAACAGCTCCACAAATTGCGCCTCCTCTTGCTTGGTCACCTTGATGCTCTCACTGTCGAAAAGGAGATGCCCTGGCATGCCAGCACATCTTCCCAACGCCTGCGCCCAATCTTGGACTGTCCACCGGTCAACATGCGGACGCAATCCGCGCGAGGGTGGTCCCTGTGGCTCTAGCCACTCGCGCACCATATTCGCACAGATGTAATTCCATCCCCATAGCAAGAAATCGAGCTTTCTTGCTATTAAGCGCTCCTCAAAAGCGCGCAGCCCGTTCTGCGGTAGGCGAAGTGGCACCATCCGCAATCTGCTCGGTCTCGTCATCGCGTTCCTGGGGTTCGCTCGCCCGCTCATTCTACTTCCGCACTGCCCGCGCTTCTTTCTCTCTCGGCAAACTCTAATCGCTCTCAATTCCAAATCACGCGCACTCACTTCTCCCTCAATCAACAAGAAATCTCCTGTGTGACGACGTCGAGAATGTTCCGCAGCCAGCAGATGGATGCGCGCAGCGCGCACAAGAGATTGGAATCGCGAATTCAAGAATGGGACGTTCTCCGCCGCCCGGTCGAAGGTCATGGTCGGCTCTTGGTCGTGAAGAACGTCTCACTTGATGGCCGCGCCATCCTACTACCTACTACTACTCTATTAAATAATTTTTCTTTTCTTTTCTTTGTCTGAAGTCCCTAATATATCATACTAACTAATGCTAATTATTAAATTGAGTTCATAATTGAACTCACAACAACCGTCCGCACAACGATGTCTTCCGCATTCTCCGTTTCGGGAATCTTCACAGTAGGAGGTTACTTGCAACGGAATAGACCTTGAAGCATTATCTGGTTTCCAGGAAGAAATTCCCCTGTTCATATCCCTGTGTAGAGGCTGAAATACCTGCGTTGTTGCCCATACTGGTCTATCATCTGTGAAAAAGTTGGCAGTCTGCAAGCGAGTATCTTCACACTCTGGGAAAGTAATCAGGATGTGAAAAGGTGTGGTAAAGGTCTGAGTGTTACAAAATCCTGTAATTAAACTGGATGAGAATAGGTTTAGGAGCTTCCAGTTTAGTAACTGTGCTTTGTTGTCACCCATGAACATCTGTTCTGCTCGAAGAGAAGGTCACGATTTTACCGAACCCTTAGTGTAGGAAAGTGCTTAGGTGAAAGCCTCCCGTGCCAGAATCTCAACTATAGCATCTCCCAATCGTGGAAATTAGTCGTTCATATATGGTTTGATGTTGTCCTCGCTATAGCATAAGCAACTGAGTGAGACCTTGAGCATCGTTTGTAAGAAAGTCAGTCATCCAATCTCAGCTCATGCTGCAGCCATGTCTGCCAAAAGTCAAGGCTGCCAGTTTCCAGATTCCTGCCACCTTGTCCACAGGAATTAAATCAGAACACCTTATTTCTCATTTTGGATCAGCCAGGAGCCAAAGAAATATGAATCCAATGGAGCCGAACATATCGGCATTCGAGTCTTAAGTCCACTTTCATTGTCTCCTACGAAAACACAGAACAATGCAGTTTCACTAACCGCTGCAGACGCTCGTAATATCTTCTCTTCTGAATGTGGTCTGTTCCGTATGCAGCCTTCAGTAGCAGAAACTCTTCAAATTATCTCCGCCTAAGTTGTGAGAATCCAGAAATGGGTGACAGCTCAACGATTCGAAATGCTATTTCGCGCTAACTATGCACATCCTACTTTTGTTCTTATCACCTGAGCGTCTCGAACTTCTCCCGAAAATCACAGGCATAGGCAGCTTCTCGATAATGGATTCAAGGACCATTATTATGTTGGTGACTCTCTCATAAAACGAACCACCGAGCCTCAAATAATAAAAAGCACGAAAACCTTGTTAGTTACTCGTTCAAGAGACTAATGAGGGATTAACGCATCATATTCATATATGGAAAGATCAAAGAGTCAAAAGGCTGAATACACATTGCAAGTCAAACATACACTGATCCTGGAGAAGATTCTAAAGAACTACACCTACCTAGTGCTTAGAGCACTAGATCTATGATTAATGATGTAACTAATGTAACAAACTAAATCAAAATGCGCTTGTTGTAATAAAGAAAATAATTTATCCACATCTATATTATGAGTTTGTCTAATCTTTTCAAACCTAATACATGTAACAAACACATGCTCTTCATCTTGAATATCTCCTCAGTCACATAACCTACAAATACGTCTATCAATATTAAATTATTGCCATTCCTCAAATCTAAGTCTATGAGATACTATTCTTGCAATTGCTATTCTTCTTACTCCATGTCTTGCAATTATATTACGTAAGAACGTGGAGATCCTTGCAAATAGTTATTCTTGTTCACACTATAGAATCATAGGATTACTATATTTTGGTTGGTACCTTGTCTGCTCCAAATAATATTGAGAAATTGCTTCATGTATGTACGTGTGTGTGTGTGTGTGTATATATATATATATATATATATATATATAGAGAGAGAGAGAGATTATTCATCGATTTTTTTTAATTGAATAAAGACATGGCCGATAATATTGTGAGCCGAACCTTCCCACCCTTCAGCGTTTGTAGTCCAGGTGGGGGTTCGAACTCCCATAATCTAACTTCTCTGATCACAAGCCATGTACTCACAGTGTATTCAAGACAATGAGATGATAAACACTTGCTCTTCCACAGACAAATGGTCCAAAACTGAAACTAACACCTGCTGCGTACTATTTTCACAAGAGCATCAGACAAGCTCTTTGTTACATAAAGATCTAACCCAACTCTGGGTGACTTCCTCAATACTACAGCCGCAGTGGGCTTTCCTAGATCCCAGTCCTAGTCCCAATTCCTACTCAGATTTCAGCATCGATTTCTCAGCTTCCACCTTCAGACCCCACCAGATTCCTCTCTCAGATTCAACCCTCCCTTTCCAGTTTCAAATTCAGATTCCGACTGTCAGATTTCAGTCTCAGATTTCACTTCACTCTCAGCTCCCATTCTCAGATCTTCCACTCTGATCTCAGCTCCCACTCACAGATTTTACACTTCAATCTTAGATTCCACTTCAACTTCACTCTCAGATACGACTCTCCACCCACGAGAGTCTGCTTTCTCCTACTTCGAACTCTCCACACTCCCCTCCTAATTCTCACCACTTCCCTGCGAAAAATCACTCACACCACACTCTATCCTACGACCGATACCACTTCCGTCTCCACACCCTGGTACACCACAAGCTCTCAGTTACCAGGCTGAACTCCCCACTTCGAAGTCCAAGGCCGAGACACCCACAGCCCGCCTGAAATGCAACACTCGCAATGATGGGTAGTTGCCTGCTCCCCTTGCGCGACAACATGCACCGTCGTCTTGCCTCCCCCACTTGACTTCACGCCGCCGCCGCTGCCACACCTGCACATTCTACATTCCTGACCACCCGATCTCCGCCGGAGGGAATCCTCTTCCGCGCACCGCCGAAGGCATCCACCCGCCGAAGACGCACGACCACACCTTTTCTTATCCATAACAGTCACTCCCGACACCCATAACTCACAGATCCTAGCTCCGTTTCACAAGTTCGTGGGCTCGTTGGAACGACCAGGTCGAGCTCTTTCCAACGAGACCCTAACTGGGTCAAACCGTTATGAATTGAGAAAGTTATGCTTGTTTTACCCTTCGCCGAAGGCACACCGCCGAAGGCCTGTTATCTGTTATCGCCGAAGGCGCTCGCACGATGTCTTCCGGTTGGATGTCTTCCGGTTTGTTCAACCCTATCCGCCGCTTTCGACGCTCATAACTCAGTGACGCCTTATCCGTTTGAAGAGTTCTTGGTTTTGTTGGAACGAGCGTCGCGAGCTCTTTCCAACGACACCCTAATCAAGTCAAACCGTTAACAAATGAAAAAGATATGCCGAGTTTACTGTTTCGCCGATGGCCCTTGCACGATGTTCACCGGCTCGGAGTTCGCCGACCCCGAGTTCGCCGATTCCGAGTTCGCCGAAGGCCTGCTCGCAGTTGTCGCGAAGTCGTCCGAAGCCGGAGATGTTCACAGCCGGAGACGTCCGGAGCCGAAGACGTTCGCAGCCGGACTTGCCTCAACCCTTCCCATCAGTAACTTCCGACACTCACAACTCAGTGATTCCTCATCCGTTTGAAGAGTTCTTGGTCTCGTTGGAACGAGCGTTGCGAGCTCTTTCCAAGAAGACACTAACTGAGTCAAGGCATCACACATTGAAAACGTTATGAGGGTTTCACTGTTTCGCCGAAGGCCTTTCCCCGAAGGAACTTCACCGAAGGCTCTTCGCCAGAGACCCTGCCCTGAAAGCCCCGTTCTGGACCTTTGCCTACTAGCTATTACACCAACTCCTAATCTTACCAAAACTTCCAGAAAACTCCGAGCATAATTTTGCAAGAGCTTAAATCTAAAACTTTAACTCTCACAAGGTTAAAAAGACATGTGAGCACAGTTTTGTGCTCACATCATTGGCGACCATCAGGGGAAGATTCCAGAATCCTAGCTCTGCAGGCTAGACAGCTTCAAATCCGGTACTGCTTGCATCTACTTCCCGCACTGCGTGTGGGGAAAACTTCTCCATTCAACGTTTCCAACTGCACTGAGTTGTTTGGAAATACCTCACGAATCAGATAAGGCCCTAACCATACTGCATCAAACTTTCCTGGGAACTCAAGCTTCCTACCATCTTGGAGCATCACCATCATACCTGGCCTCAAAGTCCTTTTCTTATGCTTCTTGTCAAAGGTGATCTTTCTCCTCCGTTTAATGGCCTCAATATGTTGAGCACTCATTCTCCTCCTCTCATCAAGCTCTTCTAATGTCGTCAGCCTATTCCTTAATGACTGACTGTTTGTAAGCCGTGACTGCACTGCAACTCGGAGTGATTCCACCTCAAATTCGATGGGGAGAGTGGCCTCCAATCCATGCACTAACGAAAATGGCGTTGCTTGGGTCGTCACCTTGAAAGTTGTCCGATAAGCCCACAATGCTGCTGTCAGCTTGGTGTCCCAATCTCTTTTTGAGTCAACCACCGTCTTGCGAAGAATACTCACCAGAGTCCCATTGACTCGCTCTGTCTGACCACTGGTTTGTGGATGATACGGAGTAGTTTTTCTGTGATCTATCTGAAATCTATCTGTCATTTCTCGAATTACAGAATTCAGAAAATGCGAGCCCCTATCACTCACTAAAATTTTCAGACATCCAAAACGGGAGATAATATTTTCGTACATAAAATTGGCAGCATGCACTGCTGTATTCGTCTTGACTGCTCTGGCCTCTGCCCACTTGGTCAGGTACTCCGTGGCCACTACAATGTAAGCCATGCCTCTTGACGAATGAGGATGAATCTCACCGATATAATCAATTCCCCATTTTTCAAAAGGCACAAGAGGCAATGAAACGTGTAGAGGCATCTCCATTCGAAGGTCATTCCTAGCATACCTCTGGCAGGCATCACAGCGCTTCACATATTCATGAGAGTCCCTAAACAATCTAGGCCAGAAGTATCCCGCTCTAAGTATTTTCTGACCTGTAAGTTGGCCAGAGAAATGTCCTCCACAAGCACTGTCGTGGCAAGCCTTTAAGATTGCGGGAACCTCCACTTCTGACACACACCTTCTCAGAACACCATCAGCTCCCCTTCTAAACAATCTGTGACCAATCACTGCAAAATGTCTACTGTTGACTCTCACCTTCCTCCTTTCCTCCTTAGTCCAATCACTTGACAAATGCTGAGTTGTCAAAAACTCTACTATTCCAGCATACCATTCTGGCTGAGCTGTTACTACAAAAAGACTATCATCTATCAATCTATCATCTAATGGACTGGTCCCTACATTCTCCGACAGCCTAGATAGATGATCGGCCTGCAAGTGCATGCGACCAGGTTTATACTCCACAGTGTAGTCAAATTCCTCCAGCAATAAAACCCACCTGGCCAATCTTCCACTAAGCTCCGCCTTGTTCACCAGATATTTGATTGCCATATGATCAACGAAAAAAACGACTGGATTACAGATCAGATAATGTCTAAACTTCTTGACAGAAAAAACCATGGCCAAGCACTCCCTCTCGGTCGTAGAATAGTTTCTCTCCGCTGGATTCAACTGCCTACTGGCATAAGCGATTGGCAAGTCCTTCCTCTTCTCTCCTGTAGACTGACACAACGCACTACCCACTGCTACACTACTTGCATCACAGAAAACGTGAAAAGGCATGCTCCACTCAGGAGGCCTCAACACCGGATAAGTACTCAACTTGGACTTCAATTCTTCAAAAGCTTCTTGACAAGCATCTGTCCACTCAAACCTGTTCTCCTTCCTCAACAATTGAGTAATAGGCACTACAATCTTGGCAAAGTCAGGAATCAACTCTCTATACCACCCTACATGTCCCAATAATTTGGCTACACCCTTGGCATTCGTGGGAGTCGCCAATCCTTCAATGACTGCAATCTTATCAGGATCCGGTTCTCTTCCCTTCTCACTCACAACATAACCCAAAAGAACTCCTCTTTGAACACCTAGGAAGGTCTTCTCAGGATTCAGAGCTAGCTGCATTCTTCTACATCTAATGAGAGCTTCTCTAACACACTGCAGATGCTCAGCAGCACTTGACTGAGTGCTAAAATCGTCCACAAAAACTGTCATAGACTTGTATAACAGATCCGTGAAAATATACACCACCAACCTTTGGAATGTGGCTGGTGCATTGCACAATCCGAAAGGCATAACAACCCATACAAAAGTTCCCCACGGAGTTGTGAAGGCTGTTTTGTGAACATCTTGCACTGCTATGGAAATCTGATTGTAGCCAGCATATCCATCCATGAACGTGTACCTCGCATGACCTCCAACTTCCTCCAAAAGCAGCGTGATAAAAGGTAAAGGAAAGTGATCCTTCTCAGTACAGGCATTCAGCTTCCTATAATCCACACACACTCTAAGTTTCCCATTCTTCTTCTTGACCAAAACCATAGGAGAAACCCAATCCGTGATCTCTACAGGCTTAATGAATCCAGCTTTGAGTAATCTCTCCAATTCTGCTCAAACTAACAACTGTAACTGTGGGTTCATCCTTCT
Organism: Marchantia polymorpha subsp. ruderalis; assembly: GCA_037833965.1. Classification (NCBI taxonomy): domain Eukaryota; kingdom Viridiplantae; phylum Streptophyta; class Marchantiopsida; order Marchantiales; family Marchantiaceae; genus Marchantia; species Marchantia polymorpha. Next base: position 7,573,222 of record AP031357.1, read on the forward strand.
CTCCTTCTGTCTAATAGGCTTAGCTCCAGGGACCAGAGAAATCCGATGCTCCACCATTTCGCGAGGTACTCCCTTCAACTCATCATACGACCAAGCAAAGGTGTCACTGAATTCGTCCACCAACTCACCATACTTCTGTATCTCATCCTCTCCTAGCTTGGAACCCATCTTCATTTGCTTCAGCTCTCCTCCTCTGATGGACACCTCCACATATTTCCAGTCTTCTTCCGCCACATGAGTTTGTTCCTCCGAGCTTTGATACCAATCTGGAGGGACCTGAGGATAGTCCCTGACGTCTTGGCCCACCAGAATTCCGGTTGATGTAGTCTTGAAATGCAATGGTTCCTCCAACTTCGCATTTTTCACAGTAGTCTTCTCCTCTTGAGTTCCATCAACATGCACCGAATCCACCTCAGTAATATCCAACTCGTCCAACCATGGAGTGAGACCTCCATGTATCCACTCTTCCTCCATAAGAACCTCACATGGTTCTAGCAACAGATACTCTTCTCGTTGTGAACTGATCACCTCCTTCTCGAAAATTTTGTGATGAGAAATCATCATGGCGTCACAACCTGACTTAGGATAATCTCTCAACCACTGAGCAAACTATCCATCCTCGCTTCTGCTGTAAAAACTAGGACCCAAGCTACCTGATCCTACATCTAATCCATTTTTTCTGTCATTCAAATGAACCACTCCCACTAAAGTGTCATCACACTTGGCCTCGTTTTTCTCTTCTTCCTTCCTTGAAGATAACTCAGGATCCTCTCTCACCCTTCCACCTAATGACCTTATTGACACCTTGACTCTGTTATCCTGAGGACCATATGTGATTGATGGCTTCAGTCCTCCCCAATCCACAATTGCATTAGCCATTCTCAACCAAGGTCTGCCCAATAGAATAGGGAAAGTGTCCCTGTTCGAATGCATCTTAATCACATGAAATGTGACAATGTACTCCTCACCACCAGTGGACAAACGGCAATCTTTAATCATCCCCACTGGTACAGCCGAAGTCTGATTGGCCATATTGATAATGAAAGGTGAGGGGCCTGTCAGATTCAAACCTAACCTTCTCATGGTGTGTTAAGGTAGGATGTTCAGACCACTACCCCCATCAACTAAAACATTGGGAATCACCTTGTCTACCACTACCACCTCTATCTCCACAGGTTTGACATCTTGACTTCCTTTTTGCAAATGAACTCTAGCAGCGACTCTAGTCTTCGTCTTTCTACTCCTTCTATGTACTGGAATGCCCTCCTTCAAGGTCTTGCGAGCAATGGGAGATATTTCTAGCAGCTGACCAAAAGTAATGTCTGCCTTTAGCGAACTCAGATCTGACCACAAATTGTACTTCTCAGAATCTCTCCTTCTCTGACGTATCATACCCTCCCACTCTTTCACAGGAATCCCAGGTCCTTCCCACTCTCTCGGTTCATTGCTTTCTAAATCTTGCGTGACAGGTGGCACTTCTGCATCATGCAGAACCTCATCTCTTTTCTCCTCTGCCCTTGTAGTCCTCCTTGCTCTCCTCGCCATTCTCTCAAGATCAGAGAGATGAGGAGGCTCCTCAGATGAAGTTTCTCCTTGCTCATCTTCATTTTTCTCAGCTTGCATTTTTCGATGCATAGCTCTGGTGGTGACAGCAAGGGCCGGAGCTTCATGCATAATCACATCATCCGAACTTTTCAACTTATAAGTGATCAGGTTAGCATGTGGAGGCCACTGATTCTGCTCTTGTTCGACTATCCCCTTACCAAGATCAGAACTACTACGTTGGACATCTCCATCATCGCATGCAAACCTAGCATCTTGAGAGTTTGAAGAACATGGATCTGCAAAAGAAACCTGTTTTCTGCTGTCACTACGAGGTTCATCTCGTGGTTCACTCTGGATAGGAATATATCTGTTCACTGTCTGCAGTCCAACAGGTGGATTGAATGTCTGTTTGCTGTTCTCATGATCATAATACAAGTTAGGAGGTCTAAGATTGTTAGAATGCTCATTCTGCGGTCTTGCACCCCTCATATTTTCTCTCGCCTGGTAAGGACTAACAGTAGGCTGAGGCATCCTAATAACTTTATCTGGCTGCCGACATTGGTCGGAGGGATGACTACCTCCACAATTACTACACCCATTAACTCCAACTTCAGACCAACACTGACCTGGATAGTGCCAGCTACCACAAAATGCATGCAATTCTTTTCTCTCCATATTCTGACCAACCTGACCCCTAGGAGGTCCTCTGTACCCGTTTTGACCCTGGTAATTTGGTCCTTGGCCCTTTTGGTGTTGCACAGGTGGGCCACCGCTCATTCTGTTGTCACGGTTTGGCACCACCCTACAAAATTGCCTGGTATGTACAGATTGACCACACTGGACACACCACATGCTTGATGCATGTCTACTTGACTCGACTGGAGGAGGAGGCCCTGGCTGTTGACTCCTGATCATCAAGGCCATCTGATCTGTGATATTTTGCATTTGCTTCATCATAGTCTCTTGAAAGCCCACTTGGCTAGCATTTAATCTCTTCTCTACATCTGCCAGGTTAGGATCTACAGTAGGGGCTGGCAATGCTAAAATAGGTGATGGCTCTCTGGTCTGCGAAATTGACTCACTGAGAGAATAGGGAGCTTGACCCCTAAGCCTACCTGAGTCTCCTTCAATTACTCTAGGACGAATGGGGATGAACTGGGGAATGGATTCATCCTCCTTCCTCCACAATCTATCATAGTCTTTATCAATATTCTCTATCTCCCTGGCAGCCATCTTGGCTTCAGCAAGAGTTTGAGGGCTTCTCTCCAGCACCCCACGGATGGTTCCAGATTTGAAAAAACCTTGGATAAAAAATTGTCTCAACGTATCGTCATTGAGCATTGTACCCACAAAACGCGCACAGACAAGATCAAATCTTCTAATGTAAGCTGAGATTTCCTCTTCCCTTCCCTGTTTTAACGATGCCAAAGCTCTCAATGCGGAACCCTGCCCCACCTCAGGCCTAAACTCATTCAAGAACTCCCTTTGCATCTGGTCCCATCCCCCAAAATGACCTTCAGAATGATCCCTATACCACTCATACGCCTCACCTTCCAGGGTAGTAGGAATGTGGTAACACACTTTTTGTTTTTTTGCAGAATTTAAACAATTTTAGAAAACTAGTACCAAAGCAGTGTTTGTAGCTAGAGAAGGGTACGCTAAATAGAGTGGATTGATGAGATCGTCACGAGGACACAAAGAATCACGTAGTCGGATGTACCAACGCCAATGTCTTCGGCGCCTTCGGCAAAAGCTCCTTTTCTGAGGTGTCTCTACTCACGCGCCTCCAGCGTATAAGGAAGCTACGCTTCCGGCGCAGACACCTCAGGAGAAGGTTTTGCTAAAGACGTCAGGAGAAGGGCCCGGACCTCTAAAGGCGTCCGACCATGAGTGCGCCTTCGGCGAAGCGCCGCTAGCGCGGAAAGGGGAAACCTTCATAACAATCGCGATACACGGTAGATCCAGTTGGTTGAAGTTGCATTAGAAAGAGCTCGAGACGCTCGTTCTAACGAGCCCAAGAGCGTCGGAGATGGATCAGGAATGGAGAAGTTATGAGCGTCGGAAAACTCATAGCCGGACATGCGCCGTTCGCGCTAGGGTTCACAGCCGGAAAGGATTCCCGTACGCCCTCGGCGATGCGCCTTCGGCGGAATCACGCGCTCATAGGAGGAAACCAACTCAGAGTCGGAAGCGCCTTTGGCGGCTGTTCATGGAAGGAAAGCGCCGGTCGGATGTACGCCTCCGACGTGGCGCTGACGGCCGGATGCGCTGGCATGAGTTGCGCTGGCGGATATGCGCCGGCAGCAACGGACGAGGCATAAAGGACAAAATAGGCGGCACGACTGCGCGCCGGCGTAATTCGCTCCGACTGGATGTGCGCCTCCAGCAAGGCGCCGACGGATAATGAACGCACCAGCGGCGACACGCCTCCGGTGAGGGACGGGTTAGGAAAAGACAACAGGGCCGACGTATACCCTGCAGCGGACTCGAGTCCGGAAGGTGGCGGCGGCGGGAGAATTCAACGTTTAAGCATGCGAATGCGCGCAGTGCGGAGACGTGAATTCGCGCATGCAAAGGGCGAACCGTTAAGCCGTATAGCCGGCTGCGTACGTTGTAACCAGTAAGAACGTTGGACGTTCTTGAAATCGGAGAAGAAAAGACTGCGCTCCAGTCTCATTCTCACATTCTTGACTTTGCGATTTCCAGTTTCCAAGATTACGCGCAAGGGCGGAGCGACCTGCAGTGAGAGTAGAGAGTGCGGAGACGAGTTGCGCAAGGATCTTGGCGGACCTTGAAAGAATTGCGAGTAGCGATCTTGAGCTTGAGCGGCCGACGCGCAGTGGCGATTGTGAGAGAGCGAGCGAAAGGGAGAACGTTTGTGTGTGCAGGCAACGCAATGTCGAAGGTTCCCCAGCTGCGAGTGTCTCCACTCAGGGTGCCGCAGATCGGTCTACGCGCATTTCAAGATGTGCTGCTGAGGCTGAAGCTTGATTTTCTCCTATGGGGGTGGAACTGGACATGTCCGGAGATGGTGCGCGAGTATCTGCAGGAGAGACACAAGCCCTCTCGCGGATTCCGCCCACATCCAGAGAGATGGGACATTTGCAACTGGGCGCAGGTGTTGGGCAGGTGTGCCGGCGAGGAAGGGGATCTCCTCTTCGAGGCCGATAGCGTGAAGGTGTCCCAGGAGGAAGAAGTCTCTTACAATGAGCTCTTCAAAGTTGCCAGACATCCCAAGAACGGTTTCCGGACACGGGATTACAAGGATCGATTGCGGAGAAATGTCGCGACGGCATTGCTGCAGATATTGCAGCCGACCAAGACCGCTTACATGCATGGTTGGCAGGTAGAGTTTGTGGAGCTAGTGTTGTCAGGAGCTCCGGTGCATTGGGCACGGCTCCTGTGGAAGGTGACGCGCCAACATGCGCAAGAAGAGAAGGGAGGAACCCTCAATCATCTATCGCCTTACTTAATCGTGTTTTACCGGGCGATGGGATGTTTGACAAATGCTGAGAAAACACGGTTTCCACAGCTGACCCGGACTTATCCAGGTAGATATTCAAGGGAGGCCGAAGTAGACACGGATCCGGACGAGGAACCTGCCAGTACGCCTCCGGCTCCGGCTCCAGCAAGAGCAGCAGAAGAACGTCGAAGTGAGCGCATTCCGCGAAAGCGGAAGTGGGATGAGAGACTTGAGGACAGGCAGCCGGAAGTGCCAGCTGCGCCGACTCGTGGTCGGCCCACCCCCGAGCCTCACAGTCGACCAAAACAGAGGGCACGCAAAATGCCAACTGGTACTGAGGAGACCGGGCGAACTCCGACCCGGCGGAATCTCACACAGGAAGAGATAATCGCTCAGATTCTAGGGAAGACGGCAGATACCTCTGCACAGAAGGCACCACGGCCTTCGGGAGGAGATGGACGGACTGACAGTCGGCCGACTGCGAGTCGGATGACTGAAGGCCGACAAGCGGAAGGAAGGCCAACTGAACGGCGCGTTGAATCGGACAGCAGGCCGGAAGCAGAAGAGAGTTTGGCTGACGAGCCAACAATCCTCAGAGGGTCGTCTTCGGCGGAAGGCACTTCTGGAAGAACGCCAGCAGCAAGCAGGCCAAGTGGAGTCAAGACGCGCAGGGTGTATCCGACTCCCAGTCGGACAACTGCTGGTCGGCCGACTGCGAGTCGGACAACAAAGAGTCAGCCGGATTCGCCGACTGCGAGACGGATGGGGCCAATGACCAGTGTGCGGACGCCTTCGGCGGACGCACCTTCAGCAAGGACACCTTCCGCGCAGATTGCGCCGGAAGGACAGGCAGCAGAAGCGGGCGGTTCAAGAGTGACAAAAGTCACTGCGGCGTCGACCCCTTCAGAAACCGAAGATCGAGCCGGAACAGGGGCTCAAGCAGTGGGATCTCCCACTGCCCTGGATATTTTAGCAGGCAGTGGAGCAGCAGTCGCAGCGGAAGCTGCTGCGCGCCACAGTTCCAGGGAGTCGCCAAGGGATTCGGTGGCGATTGAAATCCTCGAGACTGAGGATGATACGAGCTCGGAAGAGCAGGAAGCGGACTCGGTACAGAAAACGCCAACAGGGGTGCTGTGCGAACAGATAGTTCCACTCCTGCGATATCTGGATCGCAAGACATCCAAATACGCAAGTGCTTTAAAACCGCAGTCTTATGTGGAGACTATCAGGCGAAGGACGAGGAGCAAGGTGGCAAAGTGGGCCTCTAGTTGCCAAGTATATGTGGATAGGAACACCGCCCTCCGACAACACCTGGCGGTCACCCAGAAGCTATACCAAGCCTTGCAGCAGCAGAAGGAGGATGCGGCGACGAAAAGTCAGGCGGATGCCGAACTAATACGGGCAAAGATCGAGTCGGAATTGCAGGAGGAGCGGAGACAGAACCAAGTCCTAGCAGCCGAGCTTGCGCGCCAGACGCGCGCCTTAGAAGAAAGTCAAAGAGCCCGCAAGGAGGATGAGGAGTTGTTGTGCAACTTGCAATCCGAGTGCTCGGATTTGAGGGCACAACGTGCGGGATTAGAAATGCAGCTGGCAGAGGTGGAGAGCAGCTGCAGGGCGCGAGGAGAGTTGGCGGCACAGGTGACTCGTTGTCTAAAAGGATACGCCCATTGGGAGGTGGCAGCTCAAGAGAGGATTACACTCAGGGAGTTCGAGCTTCGGGCGGCGGCATTGACGGAGGGTGACAGTCGGAGTCGACGGCGAGTGGCGAGAAAATTAGAAACCTTCTTGTCGGGTGCGCGCGACACTATGGCGCACTTGCAGTCGGAAGTCACCACAGCGCTCCGACGCCTGGGGTTACGCAGCCGGTCGGAAGACTGGCAAGGTAGAGACAGTAAGCGGAGCAGTCCGGCGCGCAGGAGGCGCAGCACCGGATCTGCTGAGTGCAGTAGAGTAGTTTGGTTTCGCGCAGATGCTGCGAGTGGTAGATAGGATAGCGTAGTGCTAGTTAGGATCTTTTGAGGGTATAGATCAAGGCGTTTTGCCTTGGGACTCTTCCAGTTTCGGAAGTGCAGATTAGGAACTCACTTTCTTGGCGTGTTTGTGCATTTTGGTCCTGGCGCCACGTAGAGAAGCTGCAGCATAGCGAAGTTACCGTATGTTGTAGTTGAAGGCCTTCGGCTGAATGTTCAGAGCTAGCACCCGGTTAGAGACTTGAGTAGTGCGGATCTGCACCTGCGGATGATTTCTGATGCTCAGAGCCGGCTGCGAGTTAGATACTTGAACAGTTCCCCCTTACTCCTTCGAGTGACATATCCTGATTGTACTCCTACGGGAAGTTTCCCCTGAATGCCAATGTGAAGTTTCATTACTTCGTGTAAACCTTGGTTTGTAATTCAGGTTGTGTGTGTGTTACTGGATCGTGTTTTCAGTAAGTTCTCAGTCGGGTCTGCACTCCCTGCGTTTGGTGTGATAGTCGAGGGTGACGTCCACGGCGTATGTAGAGGCTTCGTTCCGAAGTGGGAAGTCCAGTCCGGGTACCCCCGCTAGTTCCTGGCGGAAGGGCAGTAAAAGCCGGAGTGGGAGGCACTACCTGCAGAACCTCTGAGTGAACTTGTGAGGCACTTTCCTCCTGAAATCCGAAGCGGAGGTCCTGACCGACCTCCGAGTTGTGCTTTTTGCCAGTTTCAGGTGTGTGTGTGTGTGTGTGTTGAGTGACCACGCTGTACCGTGCATCCTCCGAGCATCCTCCGAGTTGAGATCCTCCTCCGAGTCGAGCCTCCGAGTCGAGCACTGCAGTATTTCTGGGAGTGACAGTCGCCTAGAATTCAAACTCTACAAAAGTCTGTTAAACGTGACACTTTTACTCTGTGTGTTACCTCTGTCCCTGTGGGTTCGATCTTTTTACCACCATACTGCAGTTTTAGCCTTTGGTGGGTTATTACAAGGAAACCAGACCAAACAATACCCTGGGTCCGTAATCAGAGAGCTGGCTAGCCTCTCAACATATCTTTCCATGTGCCTTGAAGGATCCTCATCCTTCGTCCCATAGAACTTAGGCAGATTGGATGGCATGACCACAGCTGCCAAGTTTTGTGGAACCTGAATAGGAAGGCCTCTTGGCCTCACAAGTGGGTCTATGGGAGGACTAGAAGGAGGTCCTGCTCTCCCTCCATCGTCAGCCATGCTAGCAGATTCCTCCACCAACCTCTCACTGTCAGGTTCTACAATCTCTAAACCTTCTAACAAAGACTCATCAACACGGTCTACGTTCAGAAATATCTCAAGTTTAATTTCTTCCTCGATTTCCTTATTCTCAGGTTTCTTCCTACTGCGAACAAGTTTCTCCAGTCCTGGCTCCAGGTTTGGTTTATGCGATCTAGTCCTATTCTGCATTTACAAGATCAGGCTCCCGGCAGACGCACCATTTTATGTGAGCCGAACCTTCCCACCCTTCAGCGTTTGTAGTCCAGGTGGGGGTTCGAACTCCCATAATCTAACTTCTCTGATCACAAGCCATGTACTCACAGTGTATTCAAGACAATGAGATGATAAACACTTGCTCTTCCACAGACAAATGGTCCAAAACTGAAACTAACACCTGCTGCGTACTATTTTCACAAGAGCATCAGACAAGCTCTTTGTTACATAAAGATCTAACCCAACTCTGGGTGACTTCCTCAATACTACAGCCGCAGTGGGCTTTCCTAGATCCCAGTCCTAGTCCCAATTCCTACTCAGATTTCAGCATCGATTTCTCAGCTTCCACCTTCAGACCCCACCAGATTCCTCTCTCAGATTCAACCCTCCCTTTCCAGTTTCAAATTCAGATTCCGACTGTCAGATTTCAGTCTCAGATTTCACTTCACTCTCAGCTCCCATTCTCAGATCTTCCACTCTGATCTCAGCTCCCACTCACAGATTTTACACTTCAATCTCAGATTCCACTTCAACTTCACTCTCAGATACGACTCTCCACCCACGAGAGTCTGCTTTCTCCTACTTCGAACTCTCCACACTCCCCTCCTAATTCTCACCACTTCCCTGCGAAAAATCACTCACACCACACTCTATTCCACGACCGATACCACTTCCGTCTCCACACCCTGGTACACCACAAGCTCTCAGTTACCAGGCCGAACTCCCCACTTCGAAGTCCAAGGCCGAGACACCCACAGCCCGCCTGAAATGCAACACTCGCAATGATGGGTAGCTGCCTGCTCCCCTTGCGCGACAACATGCACCGTCGTCTTGCCTCCCCCATTTGACTTCACGCCGCCGCCGCTGCCACACCTGCACATTCTACATTCCTGACCACCCGATCTCCGCCGGAGGGAATCCTCTTCCGCGCACCGCCGAAGGCATCCACCCGCCGAAGACGCACGACCACACCTTTGCTTATCCATAACAGTCACTCCCGACACCCATAACTCACAGATCCTAGCTCCGTTTCACAAGTTTGTGGGCTCGTTGGAACGACCAGGTCGAGCTCTTTCCAACGAGACCCTAACTGGGTCAAACCGTTATGAATTGAGAAAGTTATGTTTGTTTTACCCTTCGCCGAAGGCACACCTCCGAAGGCCTGTTATCTGTTATCGCCGAAGGCGCCCGCACGATGTTCGCCGGTTGGATGTCTTCCGGTTGGATGTCTTCTGGTTTGATGTTGTTCTACCCTATCCGCCGCTTTCGACGCTCATAACTCAGTGACGCCTTATCCGTTTGAAGAGTTCTTGGTTTCGTTGGAACGAGCGTCGCGAGCTCTTTCCAACGACACCCTAATCAAGTCAAACCGTTAACAAATGAAAAAGATATGCCGAGTTTACTGTTTCGCCGATGGCCCTTGCACGATGTTCACCGGCTCGGAGTTCGCCGATTCCGAGTTCGCCGAAGGCCTGCTCGCAGTTGTCGCGAAGTCGTCCGAAGCCGGAGATGTTCACAGCCGGAGACGTCCGGAGCCGGACTTGCCTCAACCCTTCCCATCAGTAACTTCCGACACTCACAACTCAGTGATTCCTCATCCGTTTGAAGAGTTCTTGGTCTCGTTGGAACGAGCGTTGCGAGCTCTTTCCAAGGAGACACTAACTGAGTCAAGGCATCACACATTGAAAACGTTATGAGGGTTTCACTGTTTCGCCAAAGGCCTTTCCCCGAAGGAACTTCACCGAAGGCTCTTCGCCAGAGACCCTGCCCTGAAAGCCCCGTTCTGGACCTTTGCCTACTAGCTATTACACCAACTCCTAATCTTACCAAAACTTCCAGAAAACTCCGAGCATAATTTTGCAAGAGCTTAAATCTAAAACTTTAACTCTCACAAAGTTAAAAAGACATGTGAGCACAGTTTTGTGCTCACAAATATATAAGTGCAAAACCTATATGACTTGGTTCTCTTGGGTATAATTAACAACTGTATTTACTTCAAATATTATATGCATCAACACAAGACTAAGATACAAACATGAGTACATTGATTTTTGTAAAATTTACCCGATAAAAAGGAATTTTGTTTCTGCTTTTCTAAAGTTAGTGTTTTCACCTCAACTTTGGCAACTAAGAGGTGGCATATTTGTGGTTTGAATTGTGAGAATCGGTTACCAACTCAATTCTCCAGCAGTATGATCTGCCGTCTTGAGGTCCGCCACCCTTTCAATCCCGTTACTTACTCCTGTTCCAAGGAAAATTTTCCTGAATTTGTGAATATATTTCACAACAATATTTCAAACTCGAGAATGTCTAGGACAGTATTTGCACTTTCTTTCCAAACCACTTCATGACATTATATCATTAAGATTGTTAGCATGTAAGCCCACCTCGTCCCTTCATGCTCTAAATGGAAACCAAATTTTAGTAAGACTTAGTATATTTTTCTCGTTCTCGCTTCTGCCTACCCCTTCACTCCCGAGCACTCCTCCACGTAGGCAGGCAGGTGAGGTATCTTAGCATACTCAAATTTTGTTTCCAATTATAATTGTTCTATAGTTTGCCAACATTAACCTTATTGTTACCACTCATTTCTCTAATCCATTCATTTTAAACCAAAGATTGTAGATTGATGGATTACTTTTTTCCTAATTGCATTAAATTTTTATTATCAACTTTGAGGTATCCATAAAATTGCATTCGTCGCTTCAAATCAAACGGATTTGAGAATGAAAAGCTCTTGACAAAGAGTATATCCGTATCGTTATCATCGTCTACTTCATGTTTACTCTACTTTACTTACTATGAACGAAAAATTTGTTAATATAATTAGTCAAATACGTCTATGAAACACTTTGAATGCATGATGGTTTGAAGTACAACGTTTATCGATTTTTCAAAATGAGTAAAAGAAAGTTTCATATTACAAGATAGATATATGAATTTTTAATAAAAGTATATTCAAAATAGAAGGAAAATATCCACGATATTCTGTATCTAGAAATTTATTTTGTATAGAAAAATTTACGAGTTGCAAAAAAATTTCTCAATCCTGTACGGATTTGCATAATCTAGAGTGTAAGTCATGCGTAATTTAAGTAAGAATTCTTTTTAATAAAAATTAAGCTATATATCGAATAATAACATTATCTTTATATAAAGAAATATCAAAAGTTGAAAAGTGATGGATATTAGCTAAAGATTCATAAACCAAGTAATACCTGCTTTGTTGCACGGCAGTTTGGAAAAATCCCAACACGCCGAGCCGACTATCTTGAAACTTTCCCTGTCTCCGTCACACTCTTCGGTCCTCCATTTCCTTGTTCCTTCGTGGTAAAGTTCAAACATAGCAACGATCAGGAGATCAAATATGAAGCCTTTTACTTCTTATTGCATTCACAAAACTTCTGAGTTGTGAAATTTCTGTGCGTTTAGGATCGCATCGGGCTGCTGATAACAGATTCGCAATGAAGATGTCCGTGAGATTCTTTCTGTGCCTGCTGCTGCTTCAGGCTGTAATCCCGTCGGCATTTGGAGCTGACATATTTGGCTTTGCAGGCAAGGGAGGCTTCTGCAAGGGACCGCCGTATATGTGCAAAGATATTGGACCGCAAACGTGCTGCGATTTCACAAACTTGCAAGTCCAGTACATTCGGTAGAAAGGCATTGGAACCACCAATTTGAGCCTCGCTTACACTGGCGGCAAATGCTCCAAAGAGCTAACATTCGGTTGTGGACAGAACGATAGATGCTTGAAAACAGAGGGTACCTCAGGTGGGTCATGGAAAAAAGGATGTGTCGACCGACATCATCTTGAAGCTCAATGCGAGTCAACGGTGACTCCGAATGCTGTATCGTACACTGACCCCAGTTCCAGGCGCACATTTGTCCTGAACACGGCAGATGTGGTGGATGCCTTCACGAAACTCGAGAGTTTAGCAACAGATTTTGCAAGAGTAGAGTTCTTATTAGGTCAAGGAGTGCACGTCTCTGTGATGGAGGATGAAATGCACATGGCTGAGTGATGAAGCAACAGAGTCCAGAATGCTGTGAAGGTCATATTCTGCGATAGAGCCGAGTGACACGTATAGCAGTGTGTAAAACTTTTGATCCAGAATATTTGAAGCTTCGAGATTGCAGGCAGCATTTCCACTGTAGTGAATTTCATGACTTGCAATTGAGCTACAAAGTCTTCGATTCGCTTACTGCCGCTTCCCTCCTCCACTCCAAATCACCATGTCCAATTCCGACTCTTCGATTCGCTTACTGCCGCTTCCCTCCTCCACTCTAAATCACCATGTCCATTTCGGACGTGCCATTTTTCTCGTCCTCGAGCTGTTCTCAGCAACTCCATCTCGAGCACCAGGTCAGCCTTGGCTTGGACCACTTCTGACGATTTTGGTCAGAAGCCCCAAGTTAACTTTTTTATGTGTCGCTCTCAACACCAACTCTAAAATCCTCTCTTTGCATGTATGTTACGCTGTTTCCTTCCTTCGACAGTTGCAAAGTTGGCTATAACGGGGACTCGTTGGTTCTGCGATATATGGGAACGGTTGGAACGAAGTTTCTGCCTGCACAAAATGTCTTTGAGGGTCAAATATGAGCGGCCTGATTACCTACGACGAAGTTTGCGGCGAGCTCAACTTGAATGAATCTGACTGTCGGTTACAATTAGATCAATCGACGTGAAACACTCCCAATAAAAGAAAACAATACTATTCCGGAAGTTTTAACATGAGCAGTAGAAACCACAACACTTTGTTCTGCGACAATTTGATTTAATACGGGGTGTAAGCATAAAATGATGCTCACATGTCTTTTTAATATGGAATTATGTTTTTGAACTTACAAACTTATGCGTTCGAATATAAGTTTTCTCCTAGCCGTTGGAGTAACGGCTAGGAGAGAGGCCGGATAGGTTGTTTATGCATGGACGTGTTGGAAGGGTGGAACGCAACGTCGCGTAAGAGAGATTAGTACTCGGAAAGAAACAGGAGTATTGGCAGTGGGAAGTAAGGAATGATGGGAGGAAGAATCATGGCCACCTGCGAGGGTTTCCTATTCTTCTTCTTCTTCACCTTAGAAGTTTAGGGTTTTCGTCTTCACGTTTTTTGATGTCTTACCGAGGTTCAGGGAGCAGTCATTCGTAGCGAGACTTTACACCCTTTTTCCTTTCGGCTTCGAGCGTTGGTGATTTATGACGTGTGCTTTTCAGAAAATGATCTACGAATTGGGCGAAGGAGTTTCGCAAGTGGTTACCCGACATGAACGTGGTTTTAAATGTCGGCAACCGTGCTAGTCGCGAGATGTGTCAGAAGTACGAGTTTCCTAGTGAACGGAAAAGCGGACGAACGATAAAGTTTGATACGCTCCGGACGACCTACGAAGTTGTCCTCAAGGATAAGACTGTTCTTGAAAAGGTGAAATGGACCTATCTAATGGTAGATGAAGCTCATAGGCTGAAGAACAGCGAGACAGCATTTTATCAAACTCTATCAGAGTTCAAGCCAAGAACAAATGTTTAGTGACAGGAACACCTCTGCGGAACATTGTTGAGGAGCTTTGGGCTTTGCTACATTTTCTCGATGCTGAAAAGTATAGGAGCAAAGAGGACCTCACAGAGAAGTACAAGAATTTGATCTCATTTGATGACAAAGAGCTTGCGAATCTCCACGGAGAACTTCGGTTTCATTTTTTTTGCAGGGTGATCAAAGATGTGAAAAAGTCCCTGCCACCAAAGATTGAGCGAATGGAGATGTCAGCCCTTCAAAAACGGTACTACAAGTGTATTTTGGGACGAAATTTTGCAGACATTAATAAAGGTGTCCTGGGGAACTATCAGATTTCAGATCGATCGAAGAACAATCAGATCGAAGAATGACCGGATGATTGCATCATTTTTTCAGCTACATCACAATGTTGAGAAGTGAAACCTGATTGTCCCCCGGACACCTTTATTAAGGTGATAGAAATTACGTCCCAAAATCCACTTGTAGTACCGTTTTTGAAGTGCTGACATCTACATTCTAAGAAGTCGCTCAAAGTGGCAGGGACTTTTCCACATCTTTGATCACCTTTGATCTTTGATCACCTTTGATCCCAGGAAGCGAGAAGGGGGTTGGATAATTTTCCATCATCAGTATGGAATCATCTTCCAAAATAATCTTCTCTTATAACTCTTTGCAACCCCATGGACGATGGCCTTCTTACGAAGTGTCGATATGGAACTACCTGCAAATCTGCAATGTGCAAATCATTATCATAGCTTGCAAATCGTCGAGAAACTACTCTAGCCCAATAATACTGGACTCGGCATTCCCATGCTGTTGGAATAGTCAACCTTCTAATTAATTTTACACTGCAATCTCATTTGGAAGCTGTAATGCGAATTAATAGGTACGTCAAAGGAACGTCTCACTTGGGGCTGTTCTTGTATTGCGATTTCAATGACAATTAATTGTACTGCAAATGCCCACTCGGATCGTGGTCAGGAAGGCATAAGCTGAACCTATGTATACACATTCGAGTAAGAAATCGCCCATTGTATTCAACAGCAAGCAACAATCTCTATCCGCCTAATCATAATCTAGAGCAGCAGAATATCTTGCGCTCGCGGAAGATGCAAAAGAAACGTGTTGGCTGCGACTTCCTCTCGAGGAGCTTGCATTATGCCACTAGCAGCAGTCAGAATTGCTGCTCATAATTGCTGAAATTGGCCAGAAATAAACACATAAAGTATGCACCTAGGAAATAATCTAGAACATATTTGAAGCCAATCATACATTTGGTTCAGGTTGCTTGACTGGATCAAATTAGTGACATACGCATGAAGTTATCATGAATGTTAAAGTTCCAAAAACTTTGCAACAACATTTCTCGAATGTCTCTATCTTAGATTAGACATCATAGGATTCTATTGATTGAGCATTTCCTCAGAGAGATTATGTTGAGAATTAACACGAAATAGTCCATAAATCCTTGAGATCTAGATCACAGAATAACGTTGTAAGATATAACTGCACATTTGTCCAAATAGTACTTATGGAACTCATAAATTTATCTGATTTTGAATGGTTACATTTACTTTAGTAGGAGTACAACTTTTATGCTTGTACAAACATACTTTGCTTTCCCATCAACTATCATACTCAACAGAAATTCTTCAACCAACCCAAGAATATCACAAATGTTCCTCTACTTGAGATTATTTTTCTCTGACACCACATTTGCATCTAGTATTAGAAAGTGATATTTCCAGATGCCAAGACTCTAGTTTTGCCCTAGTACATTTTAGTCACATTTTTTGGATCCGAACCTTTGAAAAAAAAACAGCTTTAAACAGATTTAATAAAAAATAAATATGATTATTTTTACTTTTTTTATCAATTTTAAATCATAAAAAGGAAATTCATGCAAAAGTAATAAAATCATGCAACTCTATTATAATCATGTGAAAGATCATGTTTACATGATTATGCACATTATCATTCAAATCACATTATTCAAATTCTCTAACATCGGAATTTCTCAAGTTGTACATTTTACAGATATAATTGATGCAGTTTTTTCCAAACAAAAAAAATCGACAGCATGAGATTCAAAAGTCACCATTTATTTGTACCTTCTCTTATACTTCCTAATTTTTCATATTTGTATCATGAATAATATTTATATTCTCAAAACTCATACGAAAATTTACTTTATAATAATTTGCATCTTACAACCATATCCTACTTTGAATATTATTCCTCCTTTGCTTTTTCTACAGCAAAATCATTTTGTCTTGGTTTGATTCATTCATCTGAGTCTTTGTATATAGAAATAAAGAAATATTAGGAGTTCACATGATTTAGTGACCATTTGGATGATAAGTATCGCTTATCCATTATATCTTTCGGGATTTGGTGTTTGTAAAGACTACATTCGAAATAATCCAAAGACCAAGTTTATTCTTGTAAACGATGGTCATTGGTTACATATGACACTTTTATGAAAACTTTTATGGCCGTACATTGAAACTCAAGCAATCGAGTTCTTCAAATATATGAAGCTAGACAAAAGACATCTTCTTCTTCTTTTTTCCCAAATTTGAAACTTCATTGAGCAATGTAGGGTAATTTCCATTTCTAGGTTTGTCTTTGAGAAGGTAACCAGGAGGTTACAACACTAAACTATGTGGTAAATTTTTAGACAGAAAGTTTTCATTGCTCTATCACTATCATTAACAAGTGTTAAAAATCGGAGAGCAATACCTACCACTGTGATAAATTTGGAGCTAGCTTTGTTTCATCTTTGTAACGCTTGATGTGATTTCCAAATCGAACAGAACTCTTCCAACCCTAAGGTCGTGACTTCTATTTGTGCAAATGGGTTGCCTGTATCAAATGGCTGTGATAAGCAGCACCACCCCTTACTGCAGCCTCTTTGTATGATTCTTGCTGTCCAAGGTGTTCCAAAACATCATAAAATTCCACTAAATAACACTCTATTCCGATTATTGCTGCCCATATCAATATATATGATTCTTTCTTGACGGATCGGCAAAAGCAAATCTATCATATCTTTCATTCTGATCCTCTGATTCTGTATGTCGAAACTCCACCTGTTCCACATAACCTGCACAGACTAATGCGGATTCCAACGCTCGTTCAGCTGGAAAAAAAAAATTCGTTTCGAACTCATCTTCTTTCCTTACTCGAGAATATCAGTGCATGAACATTTCAACATACAATTTTCAGCCTTCGCTTTAAATTGGCCAAGAAGTTATCCACTAGTTCATAATGCAACCGATGTATTGAGTTTAAATTACTACCAGCAACTGGAACCGTTTGGAGTTCACTGCCGATTTTCTCAAAAAATCCGTGTTTCGTTGGTCCATTTCCATTTTTCGCTTTTGATAAAATCCGAAGTGATTTCCAAACAATTCCGGAAAGTTGCTCCTAGTAATTTAAACTCTATCCATCAGTTGCTACTACTGTGTAGCATTTGATTGACAAATTCAATCCTACTACTGTATCTTGAAATGTTCTTGCACTAATTTCTTAAGTAAGGAAAGAAGATGAGTTCTGGAAAGGACCTTTTGCAAACTGGGCAAGTTCCTTGACTTGGTGCAGATGTCGGAAGTTAAAATGCTGAGGTAAAGCAGTCACCGGCGCAGAAGATGGTGAATGATCAAACAGTTATGGGAAATACCGATGCAGTTGATTGTGAGTAAGTATTAAGATGAGTTAGAGTGGCTGGTGAATGAGAAGATGGTAGATATATAGCACCCTTTCTGTTTGAGTACAACATATGAATTTGCTGCCGGGTGAACAATTTTTCTATAAATCAAAATCATTTCGCACCTAGAAATATTGAGATTGACTGGTGAAAGATACAACGACTGGAAGTTTTTTGGGGCTCTTAGAGAATCCAAGCCTCACTCCATAGGTATGACTGAGTAATGACAAGAGGATTAGTCATCGGACACACGAAATAGCAGTATTGCAAGTGTGAAAGTCATTCAGAGTGTATGGAGAAATACGATCCGTACGAGTTCTTCGATCGTAAAGAAGTTTGCCTTCGACCCTCGGCACGATTGGAGAAATCGGGGGTTCCTTGTGGAACTTGTTATCAATGGCATTGCCACAAGCCTCTACACCGGTACCTATTTAGAAACTGGCTATTGACTATGCTTCAGTAAATAATCCAGATTTTTTACCTCAGACATTCCGTAAGGAACAGACTTCCAAACCCCATGTACCTCTTGTGCACTCATTGCAAACTTTCTACGTGAAACGACTTCAATGCTTTAATATCTGAAACTGAATCATTTCCGGCCCGGTTATCCATAATTTGTTATATTTGTATATATTCTACTCTAATCCCAAAGAACCTGTTCGGGACAGAACTATGACAAAAATATTCTGCCAGTAAAAACATTTAACAACAGCTAAGTCCCCACTGATAAACAGCACACAGAGAAGTCAAGAAGAAAAACAATATGAAGGCTCGTTTTCCCTTCAATTCTGGAGAACTACCTACCTCCCAGTGAGACTTCCTCTCCAAAGCATAAGAAAATATGCGACTGTGTGAACAAAATACCGGTTCAAATTATGAACTGATGGAAAAAAAATTAATGTACAAATGTAATGTCAAAATGGAGCAGAAGGACGGGCTAAAGCTATGCATTTACTTGATTTTGCCTAAGGACTAAACGGAATATGGCATACCCATAACACAGTTCCACATACTTTTTTGTTTTGTTGTATGTAAGTCCTGCTTTCTACTTTTTCCTGGTGGTTTTTCCTTTTATCGATTCACTCCATGCGAAGCCATCATATCTGTTTACAATCTCCTTGATCTGAGACGAGATCTTATGAGATTGTTATGAGGATCTATCACGTTGTAACTCTTTACCACCTTCGGATATACCCAGTCAGTACCAAACCAGTTGTTTCGAATGAGGAAACTGAATCTCATCCGTTGCCAAAGGTACTCAAGAATTTCATCTTCCTTCAACTCAACCGGAGCTCCATGGCAAATAATAGACTCTGAACTCATTCTAGTCAATGGTGATACTAGTCCGTGTGACTCTCACACCGACCCTTTGCGGGCTTAGTTTCAATTCAATCTAGGAACACAACTCAGTCCACTACATCTTTGCGGATGTAAAAACAAAAACTTCGACAACAGAAACAAGAATGAGAGTAACCCGATAAGACATAGTCATGTCTCGAGTCCAGATAGGAAGAGCATATCAGAATACTCATATATCTGAATTTCACATGTCGAAATAGGGAAAACGGGATATGAACCAGGCAGTGCATGGATAGTGATGTTCTATTCATGGAATATATACACATACAACTCGTTTCTTTGATATGGCACTGCAGGTTGGACTTCATCATTTTCCTTCCTATTCAAGTGAAACATTTATCTAACTGACATACAACCTAAGACTGGCGAAGTCCAGAAACTGATGTACACTCTGCATCCTTTTGTCCATTGCATATATAAATTCAAATGCTCATACAACAACAGCCACTGACTGGGGAACTGGAATCAAGAAACTGACATATAATATCATCCCTCTCTAAACATGGATAGAAATTCATGTATAATCAGATATCAAAATAATGGTACATACTCTGACATGATATCATGCATCGGAAACACGAAAGCTACCATTGTAAGGACCTTCGAAATTTTGGCTCAACATTGACGACTCAAGTTCATTACAAAAGTCCTCGAAACAACTTCTAGCTGACAGGCATGTCTATATTTGCCCCTCCTCCTTTTCTAAAAACTCGGATTTTCTCATAGAATGGCTATGAAGACATTTTCTTTATGAATAACGTTATGGTCTCATAATAAGAGGACACATGGCTCTTTGTGTTTTGGGATTGTGGATAAATATTGTGCAAGTATGTTGTTGTTTTATGCTTGAAATGGACTTCCAGGGTTTAGGCAATGTGACACTATATTCTTTGTGTTATGGTAAAGTATATGCATTTAAGTTAATATGAATTGACTATTTGAGAATCCTGAAGTGAAATGAAGCTCTAAGTTGAAGTATTGAAAGTGCAAATTATAATCAAAATGTAACATTATTCACATATCAGCGCGATTACATTCACCAGTTATTTCATCTCTGATATGTGCAAATGTCGACGATGAAGATAATTCGTTTAGGAATTCCCAAGTTATCAGTGTTCCATTCACTATTTCATCCAAAAGAATTGATGCTCTATGTCGAATATATATACTGATATGAATTGCAAAATATCCTTTAAGACATATAAAAGATGACTTTTTGAGTGATCTATTCAACGTGATCTTTTATTAAATCACCAGGTAAAAGGAAGTTCATTGACTTATACAATTTGGTATATATTGGAATTAAAATTTCCTCGGAATCTCATCTCGACTCTATACATTCTATTCTCAAATGGCTACGTTGTGACTCCAGCTTTAGGGTATTTAAGTGTTTTTAGGATGGGGTCTCCGAGTCAAAGGAAAGATGGTGGTTCAGTTCCATCTATGTGAAAGTTCTTGTCAGTTAAGAGACAACCCATTATTTCTTTTCAGACTGTCCCGGTCAGGGACCTGAAATTTGCAATTACAGAGTATAATGTTTGCACAAAGAATCTATCCATGATTAAAGCCCAAGTTCTGTCGATCTCAACGTGCCCGATTTGCCATTATCTTTTTGGACATAAAGGTTGTCAGATCGTTCGTGAAGCGCCTGATGTAGAAAAAGCATTCATGCAGTTGAATCGTGAACATTATTTTGATTCGCTAATTTCAGTTTTTCATAGAAATTGTATCAATCTGAAGATAGAGGAGTCTGTCATACTTTTTTCTTCTAAACTATCACCCTCCGATTAAAACGAAACTCTTAAAATGTACAATTCTAATCAGCTGATAATCCCCTTTTGTTGGAATTGAGGTTGACTTACTGTAAACTAAGCGTAATGTAAAACTGCTTGCTGATGAGTATACATTAGTAGATTAGAACTTTCCAGGAATCTCATTCTATGTTCCATGCAAGAAGATTGATGTTTTAAAAAAGGGGCCTAAATTGCAGTCATTATATTTTAATGATGCCGACAGTCCCAGTGATCGTAGTTGAAAGACGTTTCAACGATGTTATTGGTTGCAAATCCACAGCAAAGGGTGGGAACGGGAAATCTGTAATATACATATAACTTGAATGGAGATCAACGCTAAATTGCTCACATTATCATCATCGAAAGATCGGTTCATTTACTTGGCGTTTACTACAAGAGAGCACTTCGCCGATTAAAATCCATGTTCCAGCAGAAACTACGATCTTTACGATTGGGCAGATCACTTCACTCACTAGGCAGCTACTAGAAGGAAAGCTAAGCTAATAGAGGGAAAGCTAAGTCCACAACTCCCCTTTGCAACACAGCTTTTTTGATTTCTTATTCTTGTAAAATTGTTGAGTATTTTCGGGCAGCTCACCAAGATTGGGAAGGGGAAGGGCAACTCAGAGACATTGTCAAGAACCTTGGAAGAGTTACATGCGAGGTCACTGTCTCAAGCGGGGTAAGCTACTCCGCTTGAGACAGTGACCTCGCGGAGTAGCTTACCCGTCAGTTTTGCTTTTGGCTGAATAGATTAGTTGAGAGTATTACTAGCTAGACTATCTGATAACCTTTACCGGCACTAAACCTATGTTTACACATTCTTGTTGGTTTTAACCCAACCGTTGATGAGCTGCTGAGCAAGCGTTGGTTTTAAGTCTGGAGTTCGCATCATCGGTCTCAACTACTAGCTTCATTGGCTCCGACGAAGTGACTCCGCATGGCGGAGCTGGAAACAACATGGAAAATGCACCATTTGAAGTGGACTCTGTTTTGGCTAAAATTCAAATGAAATGTTTGCAATCCCTGTAAGTTCATCATATATCACCAGTTTCTGTTTATGAAGTTTGTTTATTGACATAAATTTACCATGTCAGCGAAATTTATCATCTGTCTCATACGGATCTCGTTACTAAATCTGTTGCATAGAAACAAGCTACAGAAGACTCTGGGTAGCTCATACTAATTAACAGGTGATTTTACTAAGTGATTGGATAGCATATATGAATTCTACTTTCTTCAGAATGATCATATGCGAAATTTCTTATAATCTGCAAAGACAAATGGAAGTTTTGACTATGAAATTCAGAGTAGATAAAAGAGTAGCAGGGAACTTGCCTTGGTCAAGAAGAACACTGGACTCATAGACTGGTTCCAAAGACGGTCAAATGCTCCAACCAGTCTTAACACAAAGAAACAGAATCTGACGATGTGAACTTTGCCAGTATAGCAAGTTCAAGGACCAACTAAATCTCTACTACCACTAACAGAGGTGGATAAACATAACGCCATCGCAAGGCTCACACTCGTCATCATTTCCAGAACTTACCCTCTAAATGAAAATTTCTTAATGCAAGTAGAAAAGAACAAACCACCCTCATGCTGAACAGAGTTATAGTTTTACACCAGACAGAGATAAGAAACAATTTTAGCTTCAAATTAATGTTACAGACGAACAGCCAGAGGGGCTGAAGCATTACATGTGGTGGTTTTGAATTAAGGAAGACCTGGAGGAAATACTGGTAAACCCATTGGCAATTCTCCACACTTAGTTATGACAACTGTTTTCAGGGGACGGTTCCAAAAATTTCTTGCATTCGCTGCACGATCATCGCCTAGAAACTCAGCGAAGTCATTAAATTGACGGATCTTTTCACTAGGTTTATACGTTGGAACCTTTGCCACAGCAGCCACCACGTCCAATCCTGCGAGTAAGCATATGAAAGATTCTGTTAGGCAATGGTGCTAAACACAAAGCCACTTCACAAGGATTGACCACATGCTAGTGTATGAAACAAGAAACATAAGAACGCACTTCAAACACATTCATTTAATTCCATAGTGCATTTCTATGAAGTCTTCCTCCTGTTGCTCTTCAAAAGGTCTCCAAAGGTCAAGCGAATAGACAAAGTTGATCTAATTTCTTAGGCTCGATATCCTTAGGACGTACCTTCGAGCACAGTTCCAAAAACGATGTTGCCATTGTCAAGTTGCGTAGCTGGTCCTGGACCTGAAAAAAAAAACTGAGTGTCAAATTTCTCCAAAATTTACTATCTCCTCTTGCCATCAGGACTTATGGAAGAAGGTGAAGAACTCTTCACATCACCAGTTTGTTATAGCTTTAAAAGGTGTAAAGACTCTTCGAATTCCACAGACGCGTGAGTTTTGAAGCATAGGCATCATGATATCCAAAATGAAGACCTCGTTTATGCTACGAATGCCAGCAGGCCAGATTATTCTCTGCCTTAGGCTCGTTTCGCCTCAGAACACTGATTCAGCATGGGGTCTCAGTAATGTAGGGAGGCTCAAACCTGTGGTGATCAGAAACTGAACATTGCGGTAGTCAACATCGAGCTTCAAATCTTCCTCGTCATCGTTTTCGGACAAACAGAGAGACACAGTTCCTGGCCTCGTATGTGTTAACTTGTAAGCATTCCCATTCACAGTTTCTTTATTGCGGTCAAGTTTTATCAAGCCCGAGACCTCGCCCTTGTCCTTCGAGCCCTGCTTCCCAGCCTGGATATACTGACCGGGTAGAACCCTGTGGAATGTGGTCCCGGCGTATGATGTTCCGGCTTGTCCTGTGCACATGGCTTTGAAATTCTTGACCGTCTGCGGAACCTGTCTTCCATACAAACCTATGACAATGCGACCCAAAGGTTCACCTACAGTGCAGATCTGCGAGGTGTTACCCAGAGTCCGATCCTTTCTCGAGTTGTTCGGGCAAATACTCAAATCTAAATATACCCTATCCGTAATCGTAGTGTCCACCTTCTCTACAGCTCTCACAGGCTCGCTTTTGCCACTCTCTATAATTTGACCGACATTCGAGGTCACCGTCTCGAGTCTGTCACTCTCCGCAAAGCCAGCGAGAGCGGGAACATCCTCAGCTAGCACCTCCGGGACCGCCACGGTTCCTGCTCCCATCAGTGCCGCCCCCAAATAAAAAATCTCTCGGCGGAAGCAAACGGACATGGCGCATTTCGCAGTCCTCCTCGTGGCGCTTCCATTCTGCCCCGTACGCACGACCACCCTCTCGTCGCTGGATTGTTCAGCTCGAGGGGAAGCTGTAGATGTCACACACAGCAACCTCGGGCAGTGCATCGCAAAAGACGCCATTTGAAAAGCCCACTACTCTGGAGCTCTCTGGCCCTTCCCGCCCCAGACACCTGTCCCTATCACTGCTCCATGAGTACCCAGGTCCTCAATCCTGGGAAACGAGCTGAATTCCCTCAAATCGATCAGCCTCAAACCTCGCCCCGCGCTGTGTTCTTCCTTGAAGGTCCTGTGGGACTCATCTCGAATTCTTCATTCCAGAGCTCCCAAGGCAATGAATGACCCACACTGTCGGCATTTGCCAGTGATTTCTGATCGTGCTCGTGTGTAAAAGTTCGCTCCCATGAATTTCCAGAGCATCGATCCTGTCTCTGGCTTTGACAAATGGATCGGGAAGGATCGAGCGCACGATCAGTTTCGGAGAATAACGAACGAACAAAATTGGAGGAAAGCGCACACTGGGGGATAAGATGTCTTCCACGTGGTTACTTCTGGGAATGACACGCGTCACAAAGTCTTGCTGGCATGGAGATAAAGGCAGAGGATGAGTCCTAGGTGTACCGTTCTGGACGGACTGCACCACAGTACAGTACTGTACTGCACATTCTGCTTCTTTGGATTATACTCTTCTTGCCATGAACATAATTTACTCAAACAGATACGGCGGACCTTGTCAAAACTTCCCTAACTTGGAAATCTCAACAAAACAAAGCGTGTTTCAATATGATATTCAGATAGAAGGTGATAGGATAAAATGTTAATAAAACAGGAGAAAAACGTCGCCAATTTAAGAATCAAAAACGGGTAAATCTTAAATCTGATTGAAAATATTTAATCTTGACGAGTCAAAGAAATTTCCACAGTAACAGCTGGAACAAAATCAATCCCTCAAAAATCTTAAATATTTTATACCAGTAACTCAGTTGATTCACTTTCAAAATGTACAAGAAATGAAGTCTTAGTAAAACATTTACTTTCGTTTTATTTCTAAAACGTAAGAAAACGTTAAAAACGTAAGATTTTAAACCGTAATAAATGTAAGATCGTAAGAAATTCCAAATATAGAATTTATATTATTCAAATGAAAATCGAAATAAAATTTTTATTTTATGCTTGTGTCTTAAATATTCGGAATGAATAAAAATGTTTAATCGACTTAATATCGATTTTACATTTTATTCTTATTACTTTAATGTCATAAATCATATATGGCTTATACAATGACATTTTTCAACCATACAATCAGATATAAAATTAAATTCATAGTCAAATGTTTGAATTTTTCTAAATTTTTTCATCCTAAACATTTCAAAATTGAACTATTGTACACCATTATTATCAACTTAAATAACTTTTTAGGTTTTCCCTATAATTATCAAAATTTTACAAAACTTTGTAACTGAATTAAAAATTGTATAATTTATTTATTTAAATCATATGATGAATTGAAGTCAGTTTTAAAATCATAAAATATATTCGAGTTATACCAGCTAGTTATTTGCATAAATATAGAAATTTCAACTTTAAAGCTTCAAAACATTACAATGCTACTTCATTTGTATTTGGTAATGATTACTTGCAACACCATCAATATTGTTTAAAATCACATATGAGTTTTTGTAATATTTTTAAATGATGACACAAATTAATAGCATGGCGGTTGATATGACGGAAAAAATATTGCAAATAATTATGATGACTTTTTACTTGAAAAACTTTTACATTTTAAAGATTATATCAACTCTTATGTATCAAAACTTTTGATAAATCTTCAAAACTTGATATTATGAATCTAGCAATTACAAAATCAGAGCAGAGATCTGGGCGTCAAATATTGCTTGTCACTCTATAAATTTAAGGATTCAATTTTTAAATATATCATCATTATGATTTTTGAACCATTTTTGAATTTTTTTAACGTAAAATTTAAAAAAATTAAGTTAAAATTTTGACTTGTATTGACATTGCTTGAGAATATTAAAAAATTAAATTGAAATTTTGAAATTTTATTTTGTGATTCATAATAGATTTAATAATATTTGTAAACATTATGTATATTTATCATATTTAAAATAAATTTTTTTGATTATGTTAAGATATAAGTTTAGACACAATAGAGTATACACTTCCAAGATTAAAAATTTTAACTCATCAATATAAGTTCAAAAGCAATAATATGGTTTGTAATTTTATGAAATTGTAATATTATTTTATATGTAATTTCGTTTATTTATCATTTATTTTATATCATAATAATTTATTTTAAGAAATTCAGTTTGTTATAAATAGTTTAAAAAATTGAATGAAATCATATCAAAAAATTTTAATTGAAGATTAAAAACACTTAGATTAATGGAACGAAATAAGATGTGGCAAAAAAATTATATAAAGAGTTTAATATTTTAAAACATTATTGAAACTTATAACATAATTAAAAATGTATATATAAATCTATTTTAATATTGTATTATTTTCATGTGCAACAGATTTGTACATCTTTTGGATCTTATACAATTTCAATCTAATTTGATATAAATTTTCAAACAAGTCAATATTTTATTACAAAATATTAAAATATATTTCATTTTATGCAAAATTTCTATAGTTTGTCAGCAAATATTTATATCTCTAGCACATTTTTTTATTTAAAAATCATTCAAATCTTCAAATAAACATAATATGATATGTACATCTATCAAACATCAAGCTTTGTTCAAAATTAGACTTAATATATTGTGCACACAAAGTACATGGAATATATATATATATATATATATATACACTATGATGTGTGTTTTCATTTTTTTTATTTGTGATTTATAAGATTCTTGTGCATTTTTTGTTACAACTGATATCAAAACGGGTAATTGGATCCAAGTTAATGCCATGGCAAATTTTTTGTGGTTGTGAGGGCTTGGATGAGGCACACTAGGCTGCAATATTCATCCAAACATTCATACGTCAAAGTTGGCAATGCACAACAAATGCAGTAATTTCAACAAGATTTAAATATCTAAGTATTGATACTTTAATTCAAATTGAATGAAGAGAAGCGAAACATCTATACATATTTCCACAATAAAAGTGTAATATAGATATTTGGAAAAAATCATATTGAAGGTGAACCTGTTCCAATATGAAACTTTAGTCATTTTTAAAAATTAGCTAGATGTTAAAGATGACAAGCTATTGCTTTTTTGTTATCAAGATGTTATAGTGAAATTCTTTGACAATGCAAAACTTTATGTTAAGAAGGTCAAAGGAATTATAAAACATGCAATAGATGAAGAAAATCTTGTGGTATTTATCAAACTCTTGTTGGATGAACATGATCCCGAACAATAACGTTCTCTTAGAACCAAATTGTGGAAGCACTGAAAGTTTTGCTAAAGATTAGACATGTATTATGTGGATCTTCTTTACTTTTATATGTCATACACTAGCACATCCATTGAGAAAACTCTAAAAGGTTATAAATTTGATGATTGATAATGGATATGCAATCTACTAAAGCATCCGCAAATGAATTGTTTAGCAAGTTATTGAAACTTGAAATGTTGTTCATACAGGTAATCTAATTGATTCTGCTATGGGCAATCAAAGTATAAAATCTAGCTTGTGAGAAGATAGAAGCACAGTATTTTCCATTGTACAAGCGGTATGAATTGGGCTTGACTACGCTATCAAGTTATGTTTTTTTGAGCAAAGCAAACACTCTAGAGAGTACTTATTTGATTCAATAAACTTATCATTAAAATGAGATTGAAACATGAGATTGTCAATAATTATTATGATAGTCAAAATGTGTTGTATCTTACTCTAAATAAAGTGATGGATAGCATAATGAAACACATCAACATCAAGTATCATTTTATCAAAAACACAGTATGTGATTAAAAGATTGAAGTAATCAAGATTGACACTACACTCAATCCAACTCATGGGTTTACTAAAATAAATTCTTTAGAAAATTTTAGTAAATGTTGTACTACTAAGCAAGTTTTACATTTAGAGTATAATTAATGTTTACTATTAACCTTTGTTAACTTCATATTTTATTTTTCTATCATATTTTGGCTACGATTTAGTTCTAGTTGCTTTAGTGTAAAAATTAGGTTATATTACATTTTCTTCTAGAATTTTGCACGGACTACGTATACAATTTATGGAGAAAACTGTCTCCAAGACATGACTTTAGGAAGATGTTGTTACTAATAATTCAAGTCTTGAGTTAAATTTTAGTTAATCTAACTTGTATTAGGGTTAAATTTATGCTTAAACCTAATTAGTATGAGAACTAGAATTTTTACTACATTGTATAAATAGAAGTACAAGCCACGGCTCACATGTAACACTTTGTAGGGATTTTTGTAAAAAATCTTTTGTTCTTCCATATGTAGTTGAAGAATGATCAAACGTATATTTTTGTTGACGTTGAGTGTCTTCACATATTTTATAAGTGATTTATTGATTTTTGTGCAATTTTTTTTACATATGAATTACTTATTACTATATGATCTAAATCATCATGATTTAATCAATTCAAATTTTAACTTATGAATATTAATACCAAAAAAATAAATGTGAATAAAGAAGCATAATATGTCTAAGGTATTATTGAATTCTTGTATACATACATACATATGTGTATATATACAAATATATTGCTAGATTCATATTAAAACTCAAATAATATAGTTTCATCCATCAGTATGTATGTCATAATCTACAAGGAATGAATTTTTTGACAACAATAGATGAACTTTTGTCCTAAAGTTGAAATACACCATTATATTCCTTTATCATCAATATCATTATGTTTCAGCTGTCAAATTTTATGCCAACGTTGAATATATTGATGTCATGTGATTGTTAATGTGAAAATATTAATTTTTTGATAAGATTATTAAAACTATAAGTGTCAAACCTGATTATCCTACATTTCCAGTGCAGAATTCATTTTGAACAGTTAAATGTCATTCATTAAATGTTGAATTCAACCTTTCACAGTTGTATTGTAACTATTGAAAAAATTAAATACAAACATCATATTTAAAATACATTTAGACTGTAAGTATTGAAAAAATTAAATACAAACATCATATTTAAAACACATTTAGACTGTAACTATTGAAAAAATTAAATACAAACATCATATTTAAAATACATTTAGACATGTCAGAATCGGATGTTATCAACAGTTTTGAAATCAATCAAATCATTAGTTACTTTTGTGTCACTCAAAGCCTACCATGGTAACAATTTTAACCCTATACATTAAACTCTAGTTAGCTCTAGATGGTGATACTGATTCTCAATCAAACCGGTTACAAAAGATTTCATTCGCGCAACCCGTACATGATAATTTGCACATGGTTTGAATAAAGACAAATTTTTTTACTTGATTATACCTCCATGGTGATAACGAATTTTTGTGCTAACAGATTGCTAACGAGATATTTGCTTGATGGGACCCCATCAAAACGTAAATTGCTTGATGGTACCCATCAAGTTTCAATTTATCCGATGGGACGCCACCAATAGTACACCGTCGGTGAATTCTAATACGCGTTCTAGTACGGATATATTCTTGTACAAATGAGTTCTAATACATGTTCTTTTACTAATATGTTCTAATTCATGTTTCTACGATGGTTTTGACTGCGTGCCATTGGAGTTTTAACAAAACTGGAAATGCTCTCGTCCTCAAGATTTCCAGACCCAATAGAATTTATCGAAGCTTATGGACATTAAGGGTTGCGCTCGCATTC
This sequence comes from Marchantia polymorpha subsp. ruderalis, assembly GCA_037833965.1. Classification (NCBI taxonomy): domain Eukaryota; kingdom Viridiplantae; phylum Streptophyta; class Marchantiopsida; order Marchantiales; family Marchantiaceae; genus Marchantia; species Marchantia polymorpha. The sequence continues at coordinate 7,603,062 of AP031357.1, forward strand.
CAAAAACAATTTGCACAAGCACACTAAATCGAAAAAAATCCCTTTTGGATCTGGAAACAATGATCTGAGATGCAGAGCAATGCCATTGGAAGTATACCTTCCACTTCCAATAATCGTGAATTCTAATGTCAAACCATCAAATTTCTACTCCAGTATATCTACAGCATCAGACTGCCACAATGAAGATTTTTGAAAATTAAAAAAGTTCATCCTTGAAACAACGGTGACTTCTTAAGGAGCCGATTTGACGATGACGTGGATTGTTTGGGAGGTCCCATCGGGTAAATTGATAGGTCCCATCAAGCAAATATCTGGATTACTATAGTCCACAAATGCTCATAATAGGTTGTAAACATCTTTAAGGATTTGTCGAATTATTATGAAAGTGCCCGATAAAATCATGGAAAGACAGCTACAAACATGTGTCAATACGCTCTTCCGTCGAAATGACCAACCACTCTACCACAAGATAAGAGTAAAAGGAAACGAATATAGCTTTGTTTGATTTGATGAGGAAAGCGAGGGAGCAATATAAGTATGGGAAGACCTTTATAAGTCGTACTAGTTTGAAACAGAACGGTCGATGGATTATGCTCAGTAGCATCAAAATGGGGAAATAGGTCATACTGCACAGCTAGTAATATTCTTGATGTTTTCCTAGATCTATTATGCTCCTTTCGATAGATCTACGCCGTGAAAGGATGATCCCAAGCTCCGCCGACAAAGACCTGCCTCTCCCTTACACAGTACCGTGGGGTAAGAGTCAGCTCAAAACTTTAGTAACGGGGCCAAGTAAATAGCAAAAATTGATAAAATCCTTAGGCATCCGTACGAGGATGAAACCAAACGGGTTACACGGTCTAGGTCCACCGACATCTCACAAATCCTCCTGCACGTACACTGCTGTTGGTGATCCTCGATGTGAAATTCTGGTTGGCCATTGTGCAAAATAGAAAAGTTATGATGGTGTGTAGGTGCAGCGAATCTGAGAATAAAGTACAGCATGGAAAATGGTGCCATCTCGTACGGACGAGTTCCAGTTTACAATCCGACGAATCTAGCGACGAACACATTTCTCTACCGCCGGTTGCAGCAGAAGTTGCGGTATATTGCCGAGGAAAATGAGTCCGGAAACTCCAGGTTCGGGCTCTCTGCCGACAATGCGGCGGAATGCGAAGCGCAGCATGTTTCCGACTGCCAACGCAATTTTCAAAATCACGGCAAAAGAACGGACGCAAGTGTGTGACGAAGTGAAATGTGTGAGTGAGCGGAGCGACAAGGATATAACGGACCATGTACAGCGCAGAGGACACGAGCAGCCTCTGCAGCAAAAAGCCGCACGGTCGTTGAGGCCGAGACGATAGGATTCCGGGCTCCCCGTACGGGGAAAAGTCGCGCAACCGGATGTTCGTTGCAATCCAGATATCTCACAAAGGCCAGCAAGTCACGCAAAAGACATCCCAAGCGGGGGGGCGGGCGGATTATCACACTGACGCAAACGTCGCAGCAGTGCAAGTCTCCCACGTCCGTTATCGCGACACTTCTCTCTTCGGGGTCCTCAATCCCAATGGTGTCAGAGAACAAGCCTCCGGCGGGATACCCACCAGGTCAATCAATCAATCAACGGAAGGTCAACAGCAAGACGCCCAGGTTCCGGCACGTATGTAGGCCCCTTGTCCCGCATGCACGGTGGCACATGGGGCCGACGTCGGAGCAATGTCGCGATTCTTCCCCGCGACGACGGGATGAAATCGGACGCAAAACGCGGGCGCGCGACTTTTCATGATCGCGACGCTTTGCATGCGACGACAGCAAAGGAGGTCGAGGAGAGGAGAAGGCGTCTAGAAATCGATGGAGCGGAAGAGTGAGTAGTCAAAGCGCGTAAGTATTCACGGCAGAAGGACGTAAAGCTGGCGAGCAAGCGGGCAGAGGGGGAGGAGTGGAGTGGAGTGGCCGAGCGCAGGCCCGAGGCCGAGGCCCAGAGAGAGCAAAAGTGGAGAGAGAGAGAGAGTAATGTACGAAGAAAGAAGGACGCGTGAGCACAAGAAACAGGGGGAGGCAGAGAGGGGAGCGCGGGGGAACAGGGCGAGCAAAGAGCAGGCAGGGGTGCTCTGGGGCAAGAGCGGGACGAGCATTGGGACCGCTGGGGCTAGAAGGTCCCCTGTTGCTTCCCCGGGAGGAGGACGGGGCCAGGGGGCAGGCAGGACGAGGTGGGGGAGGCAGCGAGAGGCGAGCGGAGAGGGAGAAGAAAAGTGGCTCGCTTGCGGTTCGAGCTATAGCTGGTGGAAGGGGGGAGGGAGGACAGCTGCTCGCCAGGGCCCAGGGTCGTGACGACACGGGAGCGAGGAATCGAGAGTAGAATCGGGAACGAGGAAGAGACACAGAGAGGGAGAGATCGACAGGAAGCTTCCGTGACGTATGGCCGTCGATGGTGCTGGTGCTGGGGCTGGGGGTCGTTGAATGAACATTGGAGGAGCATGGCTTGCGACCCGGTGGTGGGGGTACAGATTGAGAGTGGGATTCAGTGAGATTGTGGCAGGTAGGAGTGGCGGGATGCGGTGGTGTTGAGAGGGGCAGCGAGCGTGCATGAATTAGACGACGAAGTAGGATGATGTTACAGCAGCAGCAGCAAAGGAGAGACGGGGGAGGAAGACTAGCGACAGGAGAAAGCAGCTGAGCCTGTCCGTTTTGGAATTATGCAATGCTGACCCGTTGTAAGCGTCTTCATGCCTGGTTGACTTCGGATTGAAGTGATTGGTTTGGCTGATTTCGATCTGCCAGTGTACTGTGAGCTGAGTCGGATGGATTCCGAGAGGCTCCTGCTTCCGTTTCATTACTTAGGTCTCAAAAAGTTGATGCTTGGTAGTTCCAGGAAGAATCCATGTAAAACTCGTCGCAGAACATCATTGCAGGCCAGGTTACTGCTCGATTTGCTGTGCACCAAAATCTCTGTATGAGTCACCGTTGACTGTGACCTGATTATCGAAAGGGCTGCATCATTTTTCTTCTGAGATCAGATTTCTTGCGGCTAGTGTTAGTCGTATGAGCTTGTGCTCATGCGACTACTTACTAGATTGCCATGATGTTTAGTAAGGAAAGCATTGGTGTGTGCTACACGTTCATCCACTTTGGGCCCTCGTCTAGCTGTGTGTCTCGGGAGTGAAATCAAGTATGCTGAGGCTTTCAATGGACTTGTTCTAGGGGCACCCTCCGCAAGATCTGGGTGGGGCGTTAAGCTCTGCTGGGCGGGAGTCCATGTATTTTGTGTTGGACTTCTTCTCTTGTTGGAATCCGATCTGCGTCGCCAAACCTTTAAATTTTCCTGGTGAGTCCTCACTCATGGTCTACTTACTGCTGCTTATTCCTGGGCGAGCGTCAGAGTCTTCTTCCACACATGATTTCCACTGTTCAACTCTAATTCAAAGAATAAGTTGAGACATTCTTTTGAGAAAGTCTGAAGGAGCCATATGATCTTCGAATCTCGCTCGTATGACCAAACCTATCAAGTTTTGAGACTATACATATGATTTTAAGTGTAATGGCTTATCTCCCTGGCTCTCGACAGCACTGAAATGTTAGAGGAGAGTTTATACACGGGGGCTAATAAAATGGTTCGTACAAATGTTTACTCGGTTTTCAGGTATGCAGGGATATACTATGTGGTGTTTATACTTACTGTTGTGCAATATTACTACACGGCCGGTTCCTCTCCAGGGTATGAATTTCATGAGAATTGTCGCAGTTTACATTTCACGACAGTAGTTTGTGGAGTTTTAAGTATTTCATTGTCTAAGTCTGGGATTTCTCAGAGTTTAGCAGGGGAGTAGTGTTTTAGTATATTGTACTAAAACACATTGTATGAAATTTCCCCCTTTCGTGTAGATTTATGTTACACCTGTACCAAATTAGCTCTGCTTTGAATCATAATCTATTTCTCATCTGTTTCAATGGTCTCCAGGTATGTAATAGATGTCATGCAAGGGAATGCAGATTTTGAAGCAAATACAAAATCAGCTTTAGATGGGAGCAACGGGTACTGTGTCTGCCTCTCCGGCTCTTCCATTCCGATTTTTGCAAATCTGGTGATCATAACTTTCAGTTAATGTGAAAACTTAAACTGATTTATTTCCGTAATGATTGTTGTGACGGCAGCAATAATCCATGGCTACGGCGTTCTGCATCTTCAAGCTACCAAAATTCAAATGGAAATATCAATGGTGGTAGCAGCACTAGTGATAATATACCCACTATCTCAGAGACCACCCCGTTGTTACCTAGCTCTAGTGAGGTGGTACCTACACTCGCGCCCCCGGTACCGGTTTCGACCCCTAACATATGCACCGGGACTTTGTTCAGTCAACCAAGTTTTCCTACCGACAGCAGGTCAGATTCCGGAAACACCTCGAGATGATGTTGAGAGTTTGTCCTTAGCCAATTGCTAGCACATTATTTACTTCCAAGCTTTTCAAAGTCTGCGTGTTCATCAGTCAAGACCTCTTTGACCATGCTATTTGCACATCAGAAGAGGCGATTGCTCTTGTCATTGCTTATGATTTGTATGTTGTGTCGCATATCTTCATGGGCAGCTCTCGATGCCCCTATTGTCGAGTATTCCAGGTACTTTGGCCCTCTCTCAACCTAAATATTACGATGTCACACGGATTTCAGAAACAGCCGAATAACACAGAATACTCATGTAATTCGCATTACATGAGTATTCTGTACCATTGTTATGAGAAAGATTTGCTTTTACAGGCTAAGAATTGGCGGCATATTGTCACCGTACCTGTAGTCTAATGTAAATCTTATGTCGTTGTAAATTTGAATATGCAGCCCCTTCGAACGAAACACTGTTATGACTGTGACAAGTGCGTGTTGCGGTTTGACCATCATTGCATCTGGCTAGGCACGTGTGTGGGTCAATACAACCACAGGAGATTCTGGTGTGTGAACATGACCCATATTGTGTTTACTTTACTCAACAATTTCGTCCATATCTTGGCCACATTTGAATAAGTTACAGTTTAGTCAGGAATAGAAATTGATGCTGGTTTACGCACAGTGGACCAACGACCCGATAAATTTGTATCCTTTCATGCAGGTGGTATCTTTTCTTTGAGACAGTACTCACATTCTGGACTACTATTTTATACGGCTCTGCCTTCAGCAAAAATGGTGGGAGTAATTGGTAAGTATCGTCTGAACCCTATTGAGTGTTGAATTCTATGCTTGAAATCGATTCATTTAGTTCATTTTGTTGGAACATCATGTAATCATGATGTTAAAGCTGGCAGTGTGGATTTGAATGCAGGTTGTTACACGACTCTGTGGTGCTGGCGAATCTTTTGGGTCTTATTGCCTGCCTTCTATTTCTTGTTACTTTACTCATTTTTCATACGTAAGTTGTCACGAGTTCTGTAATAAACTTCATGTCAAAGGATTGTTGTCGAATTATAAGGTGATCCTGAATGTCGTGAGGTAGAATCTTAGATGATATCTTTTATTACCGTCATCGTTGTTTATTTTATCTGCCACATCATTATTCGTAATTTTCTATTTGTTATTGTTGTTAGAACCAAGGTTTGTGGATGTTAGTTTGATAGGTGTACCTGCAACTTTGGCAGTTATTTGGCAGTGACCGACCAGACCACGTATGAGAAGACTAGACGGCGTCGCATCAACTATCTAAAGTATGTATTTTCTTTCAAGCTGAACTTGTCGTGGCAATAATCGTGAAGTGTATAGTTTCCAAATTTGGGCAATATTACTTCGTCATGAGATCAAGGATTAGACTTTTAGAGACATATACCATTGTCTTTCATCTTATGTGATTGTAAGATATTATCTGTTAGTGGGAGGAAACTGAAGTGTATTGTTGTTGATGTCATAATGTTGATTTCTCTGATGGACAAGTATTGAGATCATAACGTGCTTGAGATCTTGACCATGTGTGCAGGACTCTTCCTCCGAACTATAATCCCTTCAACAAGGGTTGTTTTAAGAATACCTACTCCTTTTGTTGCACCCAAGATAGTACTTATCCTATATATACGATTCCTAGTGCAGATGATATCGAAGCTGCTAGAAGTAGGAGGTCGTCATGCTTCGGAACGTCATCGACTCTTAGTTAGATATCGAACAATATTATTCGTTGTTGTGTAAGGATTTTGCGGGGTGGGATTCAACAGCTACATATAGATGCGGGATTGAGATGATTTGATGTTGGTCCATGGCCGGTGAAATGATTCAGTTAAAAGCTGGTCCAGTGTACATACTGGCTCTTAACTGCAATCTGCCAATGAACATAGAGAAACGGGATGGTGTAGAGATGTACACTTAAATACAGAGAGTAATATGGCCGAGATGCCCTTGGGTGAAGATGCTCTTAGCATGCAGGTTTACAATCCCGTCCACTCATTACTCGGTAGGAGGATAAACTGAAGGTCTTTCAAACAATAATACCGTGGGAGCAGTTTTTTAGGTGGTAGTTATAAGTTACTGTCGGTTTGTGTGGGCGGAGGGGGAGCATCGGGAGGTGAATGAAGATTATGTGTCAAATACATTTCAAGGAGGCCCTTTACTCTTTGAGATGAACTTGCTCAATACACATGTGGATGGTCACATTTAGTGCGCAGTCATGTTCTCAATCGGTTGAACGATATTTTTAGAAAATTTCAATTTCAATTTCAATTGTTTTGGTTGGATCTGGCCTCTAGTTCAAACTTAGTCAGCTAATGTAGACTCGTCATTTGTCCACACTTTTATGACTGGGTTATCAGTGCTGTCACTATTCGTCAATTTCCACTCAAATGTCTCTTCATCTTTCTGGTAGCCACATTGGATGTTCGTAGATTTAGTGCATTTAACTGCAGACGAAAAAGTCGCTGCAAAGTTGATATTTTTTAGGAACGTTTAGGTTGTCCGACAAGTAGTTACCAGACCGTGAGTGTGTAGCAGTAGAAGTAATGTTTGCACACAACTGCTGAAATTGAAGAGACATCTGAAGTTCTTCGGGGTATCTAGTAATAACTGTTTTTAAATGCGATGGTTGTCTTCAAGAGACATCTCAAAGATGATTTGGCTTGAATTGAAGATGAAGTAAGTAAAATTTTCAGATGCGAATGTCGTAGGTATCTCTGTCTACATTGGGGTAATTGTTGTGACCACCAATTTAGTTCGAGAACTGCATGAACATGATTGTTGTCAGCATATTAGCAGTGTCAGGTTGCACAAGTGTGATCCTCGTCACGGGTGTGCTAACAAATTTATTCTTACAACCTTCATTGACAGGTGCGTGCAAAGCCATGATCAGAAAAGTTGAAATAGCATAATAGCTGATCTTCTCCCTCTTTTAAACTTGAATTAATTTCCTTCAGCACCGGCTTCTTCCAACTAATTTTCGAAATGTTCAATCTCGCCCAATAGTTTTCTGAAATTTTTATGCACAATCTTTTATCACACGTTTTGCACACTATGATCGTTATGGCAAGAGCTTGATAAATCGCCAATGGATAGAAGTTGGATTCATTCAGAAGCGTTCTGAGAAGGGTCATCGGTATGACCAGGCAACCAGCGACAGGCAGAGCTCATCATCCTTCTTTACTATGACAAACTGTAAGTTCTATCTCTTTGATGAAAGAAGCACATGAAATCAAAAACTTACCCGAGTAGAGCACTAAGTTGGAAGGGTTTGTCAGTTTTTGTTAAAGTTCGCGGGTTAAAAGGCTCGTCTTCAGCTTTGAATGCTGCATGACAAAAGCTAGTCTACTAAAATGTGAGCATTATGTGATAGATACTATTGGTGTGTCAGATGCCAAGTTTTGAGGTGTCTTATAGAGATATGCTCATGTTTGTGGTTTTGTTACGAAGTCTTCTACGTTGGAATATGGCGACGGTGTTATCGAAATCTGCTTTAGTGCTTCTTTCGAACTCATACAACCCGGTGAACAAGTAGATGGTAAGGTCTGTGCTTTTTGTACTATGTGCAGGGAGTTTATATTAGCCAGTCTCTACTTGCCTTAGCTGCAATATTCTCCTGCTTAGAATATCAAGGAAGAAATTCGTTTATTCGTTTATCTTATCTTATTCGAAAAAATATTGTCGGCTAAAGTTATTAGTTCAGGTTTGAATGGTGTTGCCATCCTTAACCTATAGACTTCGTAATGGCAAAGAAAGCTTCTTGACTACTGTCACATGAGAATAGAAAGAGAATACCGCTCATTCAGCCACTCCGACACTAAGGCAATAAAGCTTGCATCCATGTCATTGTTATATATTCAGGTTATAACACGACTCGACCATTATACGGGTGCGTGAGCTCTAAGTCTAACGCCCCGAGCTCTGCAATGAACTCTGAAATGAAATTTTCGGTTGTTTGTGACCCCACCAGATTTACCACAGTTCTCCCCCTTTCAGTAATGCAATTCCTGCTCGTAACCCACTCACAGTAACAGACGAGAAGTGCTATATTTCTCAAACAAGGTTTTGATGGCATACAACAAGAAACGCAATATCTGAGTTATGTTTTATTTTCATTCTACCTGAATAAGAAATATCTGCATAGAAACCCGTGCTTGAAAAGACTGTAGAGCTTGCAGATCTCACCTTTAGATTTCATTATACGGGTGGGAAGGAAAGGAACGAGAATTCATGGTGCGTTTGCATCATAAAAAGATGAGACTACTTTGGGGACGCACTGAGAGGTGGGAGGTACATCCTCCGGTCATCAAATTCTGACAACCAGGATGTTTGGAATGGGGCCTAGCCCCGTCTTATCCCTTTGGTATCATTCAAGTACTGCATGGTGGGATCATCCCATTCCCTTTGCTATGTTACTCGGTTCCCTTTGTGAGGAATGTGATTTTTGATGGAAAGGAAAGTCACATTCCTAGCATCATATTTATGAGCCGGCGCTTAAAGGTAAAAAAAAATTACAGAATATAGACATCATGGAATGCGAGGGAAGGAAAAGTTTCCAAAGTCGTTCCATCGTTTCCATCTATACACTATTTACTGAGACTGACATTAAAGATCACAATGTACAACCATGACACAACAACTCATATAGCTGGGATCTTCAGGAGTGACATGACTTTAACACACCATGGTAAGCCTGTGCACGACTTGTAGATTCTAGTGAGACTCATCAGCTTGCAGTTTTGATAGAGGCTGGAGCTTTGGACGAGCGGAATTAGTCTATGAGAATTCTGAGCACTTGCAACTTTGTCAATCTGTTACTCTAAGGCATCCAAAAAAATAATAATAAAAATATGCAAACAGTAGACAGAGCTCATGAGATCGCTCCCGGATGTTTTCTAATATCATCTGACGCCAATGTCCACCTGGACATTGGCGTCAGATGATATTATAAATCAGTGGCAGTAATAGGCTCTTACGCAACATCTAGCGTCAAAAGCTACTTAGACTCGTTCAGAAATTTATCAAACGTTGAAGATACATGTGTTGAACAGCAGCTCCGTATGTGGTCTGTATGTATTTTTTTATTAATATATCAAAAATTAAATCCATTAATAAAGCTGTTCGGGCCTAGGCTCTTCTTACCTCTTAGAAAACGTTTAAACACTGTTAGAGTGTAAATTTTTTTCTTACCGCTTTAGTTTCATCCATGGTTTTACTTGATGGTATCTTTGTAGGTTTTTGATTAAGTAATCACTTTTCAGGGTTACGGAAAATATGTATTTGAACACATACCTCAGAGACATTGGTTGGTCGCAAGCTTCTTGGAACCTTGAACATATTCATCAATTTCGAGGCATTGCTTGTCTGATACAATATATTAAAATAAGATGTATCAGAAATCATATTTGAACAGAGCTCTTGTTCAAATGAGTACTATTTAATAGCTTATGTAAAGAAAAGAAACTTTTCTTTTGTCCCTACACAATCATTGCCTCTCCAACTTTATGTTTTGTCTGTGCGAGGTAGAAATCTCTTCTCTCAAAGGAGCACGGTAATGCACTCTCTTACAACGAGCGATCATAGACTGGGACGAATGTTGCACAAGCCATCCGGGAGCATCATTGCTGTATGGCCGTAGAGACTCCAGTTTCTCTCGGCCACCCGCCTAATCACATCCCATCGTGCACGTGGAATGGTCGCATCTTGGTTGAGAGCATGATCCAACTCGCTGCACATAATCCCCATTGCGAGGGATCATGTCCAACTTTGGTCGTGCAGAATACGTGCTGCTAACGTCGGGGATAACAGCTAGCGAACTTGTCGAATCTGTTCGTATGTATTATTTCATCCTTGTCGGGACACATGAACAAACATTAACCAGATGCGCTCTTCTAATGTCGTCTCCTTTCACATGCTTCTAATACTGGTCGGCATGGGTTTATCATACAGAAATGTGATGGTGATGACCTCCACTCAGTGTGTAAACTTTTCCATTAACCTCATGCATGACGTTTTCATAATAACGACTTGCGGATTCGGGGGCATGAAGCCACATACTATCATGATTCTGATTATTGAACTGATCTAAGGTGGAGATGCTCCTTGTTCTCATAGCTTTGTTTGTCTGTCTTCCTGGGTACAGCTACAGACGGGCTATGTACATATAACCATGTGCGAACGACTTATGATCCAGAACTCATATTGAGCGGTTGACATTCATCATCACGTGCACAAACAAGAAGAATATGTCATCCCTTCTTCTCTTGTTCTCGAAAATGGTAAGCCTCGACATTACTTCTTTTATGCTGCTGTTTGTCATCTTACCGTAGTGCAGTGAATAAGGAACTACACCTTCTTCACATGAAGAGTGCTAATTCCGTATTTTAGCAAATTATGAAAGGGCCCAAGTGGATAGCAAACAAGATGGGAAGAACCCATCGAGCTTTACAAGGATGAATCCAAGGGGACTAGGTGCCAAATGTAGCCTAATGATAAATATGTACTCCATCACATAGAATATCAAATATATCAGCATTAGAGGATTTACAAATAACATCCCATTTCACATCAACTAAGTAAGGTGGTTTGTAAAGTACCTTTCCCGAAGGATTATAGAAAAACTTTAATGAAATAAAATAACATATTATTTTACTTCATTGAAATTTTTGAATTTTTAAAATTTTGAATTATTTTGTACTCAAATTTCTTTCATACGTCTCACAGATACTTTCATATGTAATCAAGAAACAAGAATATGAAATAGTTGCTCAAAGTGACCAACTAAGTATAAATGATATGGAGGATGTCTCTACGCATGTTTATCTCCATGCCAAATCTAGTGCCATATTCTCAAAACTTTCTAATCTGATCTTGTAAAAAATGCACATCACACGTCTATCAAGTAATATCTTTATATATATATAATACTAAAATAGAACCAAACGGCATATGAGAGTCATCTAGCCGAGTAAATTAATCTCAGTGAAATAGAATCTTGTGAACTACAACGTCCACATAATGTTTCAGTTGATCACAAGATGCAAAAAATGTAAGTAACAATTTAAAGCATTGCTTGAGTAATCGATTAATTGGAATGAAAAGGACATAAGACATCGTTAGAAAACGACACACACAATATTACAATATGTCAGTATCTGTGATCATCATTAGATATTTTCATCGTCATTACTTTTGAACATGATCAATACATGAATAAAATATAATTCCATGTAACAAATGATGAACTTACTAGAAAATTATGTTTTTATTTTACTTAACGATGCAATCTGAAACCTCATCCTATATATATTTTGCTTAAATATAAACGCTACCGATATTAAATTGCCAAATTGTGACATTTTGTAACATTTGTATATTATTTATAGTATACTAAAATAATTGAATCTATACCTTGTATTTGAAGCTGTAGAAATTTATTGCAAGGAAAATATCATTTAAATTTTAATGATACAATTCATCAATAAAATTCTATTTTGATTATACATGACATTAAAATTATGATTTTAATATTAATTAAAATTTTTGAGATTTATTTGATGGATAAAATTGTGATTTGATAAAATATAAGGCTCTATGATGAGATTATATCACGAGATGTGAGCAAAAATTATTTATATTCTCAGTGGTTAAAAATTTGGGAACAATGATAACACTTGGACAAAGTGTTTAAGCATTTCCTGCAGTTCTGAGAATCTGATTGGAACATAACTGAAGGTGCAACAGAAGAATTATGAAAAATGTTTGCAAAGTTGACAATATAGTTATCAATAAGCTTAAATGAATTGGTAATTTGAAAAGTGATTTTCTTTTGAGGTTTCAAGTTAAAAAGTGATAAGAAGATCAATCGCATATTTGTAACATTTTAATGAATATTGTAACTATTTTGAAACAACATATGTGACCACAAGTTTTTTAGCAAATAGACTTGGTTATAAATATTATTGTGATTCAATCGAATGAAATTTGATCTCAAAATGGAAACTTAAGTAACTTTTATATAAATAGGATTGCTGGATTGCATTGAAATACTTGACTGCAACTTCGCTGTGTAAATTTACTCTCTATTAAATACAAGATAGAACAAAAGTTATGTTGCTAATTGTATAGGAGCAATAGAGATATAATGGATTTATGTATATTAATATGCAAATTGTACTACGATAAAATTTACATTTATATATTTATTGCCAGAGAAAGGAGTTGAAAACATAACATAGAGCAGAGAAAAGCAAGAGTGGACTCAGCTCGAACTGCTCTGGTGAAGGCTCGACGCTTGCGGCCCCAGTCGTAGAACCAAACCGAGAATGCACAGCATGGGGCATTCCGAGAATTGAACTCGGGACCTCTTGCACCCTAAGCAAGAATCATACCACTAGACCAAATGCCCTGGTTGTCCCCACAAGAACACAACAAAATTATTTACTTCATCATCATTATGTCTATAGTAATTATCACTTTTTTAGACCCAAGAGTTTAGATTTTAATTGGTGGATGCTACAGTTAAAATTTATTTCAATTAGAGCAGTTTTAAATATTCAAAAGAAGATTGATAAAGAAAGGAATAGAAGGAGACGAATCAAAAAAGTAAATTATAAAAAATGTTGAGACATTAAGTGCTTGTGCTTCTTAGAGGAAAAAAAACATTGACATCAAATTTTGGTGTCCAAGTTTCACTCAAAAAATATGTAGATAGTTATTGGACGTCATCCATATTTCTTATAGATACAAATTCAGAAAACTACACAATGAGAGGAACCTCTACACCTTAACTTTGGAGTCTACCAGAAGAAAACCATAAACTCTATGAGTCAAAAGCATGTATAAGAGATTATTAATGCTCACAATCTATCATGAATCATGCTAAATAAATGTCCCTAGAAGGTTGCAAGGGAGTATCTAAAAGTGCAAAGTAACGGGGTCGGAGTTTTCAACGGATTATTGCTGAGTACAAAGTCACGAATCCCAAATTTTCTGAAGGGTAACGACTTTGCACCAAAGTGCAACTGGAAGGGGTCGGCATTGGATGCGACTGCGAACACACGACCACCCCCACCAACCACGTAGACTCCCGCGTCCTGGTGCGGTGCCCAGCTCAGCCCGGGCCCGGTCGGGCTCAGAGGAACTGGGAGATACGGACGGTACGGGCAACCTTGTCCTCAGCGAAGGACCGTCTCGTCCTCGCATGTCTCTCGTCGTACCGAGCGAGGTCTGGACTCGTCTCTGAAGACAAGTTGCGTCTCTGATTTGGACATTCTCCTCTCCAACATTCCATGGCTACCACTGTATCTATCTACTTGCCAGGTTGCAGTATGGATGTCATGCCCTATGGGAAATATAGCTTCATACCGTCGATTAACCCGGCCACTACAGTTGCTGGGTTGGCCGTGTCTGGATGACCACAATTCTATATATATAATAGTCACAGACGTAGATGCTTGAAGACATAACACGCTTTTTCAACAGGAAACCGACGCTCTCGTGGTTTGCCACTCGACATTATAAGAAAACTCGTTGACTAGGTCGACGGTTTCTGCCTAAACTTACGTAATACGAAGGTGTTCTGACAGTACTGTACTTTCGTAACACTGTGCGCCATATTCAGGACAGCCAAGCTACCTCCGTGAGAGTGTAATCATCGTGCTATTGTGAGATCAACTTGGCCGATGTGGGCTCGCACTCTATCTAAGCTGGCAGTCCCGAGCTCTAGGAACAAGTTGCTTGCGTACGGGACTGCACACCACCACACCCCGTTGTGAGAGAAACATTGATGGTCGAAAGTCAACCCCGCCCGGTCTATATATAGCGGAGGTGGACAGTACTTGATGGTTTACAGTAATAGCAGAGGCAAAGAGTATTATTAAAAAAGATGGGAATATGCAACAGGACATTTGATCTAAAAGTGTACATGGGACTACTCTCCATTGGCGTTAGAATGATCGATATATTCTCCTGTACCAAAGATACATAGCAAAACAATATACAAACAACGAAGCATCTGAAAAAGCGACCGCTGTCTTATAATAAACCAAACACCCATATCAGCAGCAGGAGATTTGCTATCAGGGCAGTGGTATACTGAATGTCAACTGTATTTTATATCATTTCCCTTGTTACTTGCTCTGGTGGTGGTGGCGTAGTCAGCAGGTCTATCAACCCTGCCCCCGTTCAAAGGCATGCACTGCTTTTACGTTCGTTTCTTTCTTTGCGATGAATATTTCACAATCACACATCGGTACAGTCTACGCAGTCAAAAATTTAGATCTGAGGTAGAAAAGATTCTGACTCTACGCAAGCAAAGTCTTCGATGGAAAATCTAACTTTCGAGGATAGCACCAATTCCGAAGAAAAAATAAGTAATTTTTGTTGGAAATGCTTTCACGTTTTGACTTCCAAGAGATGCTGCTCGTTTGACTCTCCTTGCCTCTCAGTTACAGCCCTCAACATCTCAATTGGAATCAAACAAATTCAATGGGTTACTTACGTACGAGAAGTTCAACCTTAAACCACCTGAAGAAAAGATTCTCAATACAGTTTTGCGAAAATGATGTACCCTGCACTGAGATAACAATCAGATAGGAGGGCACACTGTGTGCTGTAATGAGATACCCGTTCGGTTAACATGGATGTGGTCATGGGTGGAGCCATCTTCGCAAAGAGCTTCGCTTCGCATCGTGTCGTGCCTAAATTGAGCTGCTAAGCTGACTGGGATAACGCGGATATTTCCTGCTTCTGAGGCCACCTGGTCATGTTCGTTCCCGGTCGACCGGTTTACCACCCTTACCCAGCCGGTTCTCGGCAGCGCGATGTGATTCACGGAACGGTCCGAGGAGAAGGGCGGGTTCAGGCTACGACCGGTTCTTTTCCAGCCATTAACGTGGCGCAGGCAGCCCAATAAGCTACCCCGAGCCCTTCTGAGCCCGTCTGCCCCACTCGCCGCGTCGTCCGCCCATCGTCGCGTGCGACTTGTAAAGCCTGCGCCCTTAGGTTAGGACAGGGCAGGGAGTAAGGGACGTTACAGTCAGATCACGGGGAGATACATGACGAAGACACGTGGCAAGCGGAGAAGTAAGGTGCGGGAGGAAAGACGTCACAGGGGATCTGTAAAAGATTTCGAGGTCTGAACGAGTGGGGAGCCTCGGACCGAGGGACGGACCGACCGACTGACCCCGTCAGTCGGTCAGTCGGTCAGCGACCGGCCAGATCATGGTTCATTCGTGGCAGGAGTCGAGCAGAGTCAGACACAGGTTTACCTTTTCGTTGTTGCATGAGCCCTCTGCTGCCAAGCCTCTGTCACGAAGCCTCACGGTTCGCGCCAATCCTGCTGCTTCCGCAATTAGTGCTTCGTCCCCGAGGGAGATTCTCCGTCGGAGATCCGAGTGATTCCGACCAGATGAATCTGTCTCCCTTGCTCACTCACCCCCTCGATCATATGCTTTTCACATGTGCTTCTCATCCACGCTCCATCGCTGACGGCATAAGAATTTACACATCGAACTTAAAGTGTGGGTTACGAGCCCTGTTAACAGAGTTTCCCTCACATTAACCTTCTCAGCTCCTGCAGCTTCACGTGCATGAGCAACATATGCATCGACATCGGTTTTCATTTAATACTCTGTAATTTCCAGAAACTACGTAAGAATATTGACGAGCCATTGTGTGAATACATGACTTGGTTCGAGTTGAGCTCAGTCGACATGCAATTTTCATCGCTGATGTGGAGAGTAGCTGTACGTAACCGAGAGGGAGAATAAGGGTAGAGGAAATTGTATAAGCCAGGTTATCGAACACTGCGACGAAGACCAAAACTGTGTCTAGAAGGACAGTGCGAGCTCTTGTTGGAGTTCGCACATTTGGTTCGCAAGGTGGAAGAAGGACGAAGAGGCACGAGATGCCTATTCAATGCTCCTGAATCCTGCCTGCATGACATGAAATGTGACTCGGTGAAGTTTCCTGTAGTTTGTCAGAATTTCAGAGACCATGTGGTCGTGAACACCACTCCAGCGGGAGCTGCTGCATGTACATATCATCAGTTGTAGCTTGGAAATGCAGTTGGAGCCAGCAATAGACGGCTTGATGAGTGCGATGCGATGTGGCTTCCGAGTTCTACAGTTTCGTAACTCGCAAGGTTGTGGGAGACTGCTGCGACGCAACAACAGTTGTGCTGGCATCTTGTGGTAATATTCTTGCTCACCAATACGTGTAAGAATCTACACGGTCGTCGTCTGTTGTGCCGCACTCCAGATCCTGGCAGCTTATGCGGGTTCGACTGGTGCAGTGTCACCCTTTGGGACATTATCGGGACGTCGTCTACGATCAGTGTCTCTTCTGAATCTCAGCGCAACCGATGCTGATCAGATCAGCAATATATGATTACGTTCACAGTTCTCATTCCTCAAGCCTTCACTGCCCAAATGCTCATGAAATTCACGTCCACCGAGCCAGCGAACCTGTTCACGACCCGAGTCCTGATTGTGAGCGGCGGTAGATGTACCTGAGCCTGGGGTTTCTACGTGAAGCGAACTTTGTGTGGATTCAGATCAAATGTAGCATACTGGCGTAATGAGCCTGCGGACCTGCTGCTCAGTATTGGCACATGGCTGAATCTGTGTCTCGGGATGAAATAAAATACAAATGATGAAATCTCCGGGATATGATCTAATGAGGTACAAAAGTACCAGACACCCCCAGGCATCGGGGTCATGTTTAGTGTGACATGTTTTGGCTGCATTCCACCCACATTAATTGCACTGCCTACAGCACATCCATTAGGGTATAGAACGGAGCCCCGGCAGTCGCGGTTTTGTGCCCGTACACATTCATAACTCCGAGATTGCGCGTACCCTGTATAAGAGCACAAGGCACCGCAGTTTGCCATCTGGAGTCACAAGGGCTCCTTAACTTCGTGTACGAACTACGACAACACAACACAACACATGAGTAGGAACGGAGGATTTGCTTGACAGTGCGGCCTGAAAGCTGCGCGTCGTTCTGATTGGCTACCCTTGATTAGAAATCGTTTGTCGTGGTTGCTTGCATAGCGTAGACCATGCAGCCATTGTAAAATTACAGTAGCGAAGATGCAAGATAGTAAGGTCTCATAATCATGGTCTTAATTTCCTAACCGGCAATGTATTGTCACTTAATCATTTCTCCAGGGCCAGTTGGAGTATTGCACTCGAGTTGGAACCCTTTTTAGTGCATTCTGTCTGAACGTAATCACACGTCAAACGAATCAATCCCAAAGGACTGAACTCACCCCATTCTCTGCTGTGCTACTCATGGATCGAAAAGTCCAGAACTGTATACAGTACTGGATTTCTTTCACTCCGAAGAACCTTAGGTTCATGAGACAGAAGTGCAACCCAATATGAATATGAGAGCAGTCCTCTTCGTTGACGAATGTCATCATGCAAGTTCGTATGCTCGGGCAGTGCTACCTCACAGGCATACTGCGGTATCTCTTTGAGGGATACCGCATAGAGAGTGTCCGAAGGTTATGGAACAACTTATGTGCTTGTGATTGTTAAATATAAAAGTGTTTTTATATCGCTAATCTTACATGGTAGTCCCAGTCCCATATTAGGGTTTGATGGGCTACTAGAGAACAGAAGTTACTGCGTAAAATTCACTGGCAGCCTGACTTTCTCGTGAGTATTTTTCCACTCATCTCATACATAACTGATTGATATACTCGAGAACATTCTAAAGAGAATTGGAAAGGGTGGGGGTGGCCATTTCTACAGCTGTATCTTTTGGTAAATCATTAAAAGCTAGATTGAACAACTACCCCCTATATTCACCTAAAGTGTTTTTGGACCCATACAGGTACTCGGTAGAAGTTTTTTTGGGGCATGTGAGATCGGTTTGAATGGAAATATACCAAGCCCGCGAATTTTTTTAATCTTTGTGTCCAAACCCAGCAGTGATGACAGTTCAACAGATTCTGAATCTATCTCTCACAAGACCTAAAGCTCACATCATTTATCCTTTTTGACTTCCTTGAAGTCATCCTCTCTATCGCAACCATTACTTTTCTTCCTCCTCTGAGTCTCACTGTCCACCCAATTATGAGCTTAGCAACTTTAGCAAAGACCCTATATCTCGTTAGTACTCATACGGTGGCTCTTGATTCTCGACCTGCGCTTGCTTCACTATATTATTTGGCTTCCTTTTTCACCCTCTTTGACCCTTACAGTGTTCGTCTTTGGTGGCTCAAATGATCTAAATGGGTGTAGGTGGCTCTAATCATTCCATTCAATGCTATATGGGAATTTTTAAGGGTTTCCTGTTATCACTTTGGCCCCTCAATTCATCTAAAGTGAGGATTCTCCCTACTGGCTTTGGTTAATTGTCTTTTTCTCCCTCCCCTTGCTGCGCTTATTCAGAGCTGGAAATATATCTTATGAACACACATTTACAATAAATTGAAGTTTCAATCTCGATTCATGACTCTGGGACCGGTTTCACCTTGACATATCCAATCGCCCTGCGTAGGATTCTGTTATACATGGAATAACCGTTATATATGGATCATTTTGCACATGATCATCTGGAAAACAAAAATAAGAAACTCCCTTCCGTTCCAACTTGAGAAATACTTGTTAAAGAGTACTTCGAGACAAGGCCAGAGTAGAAACACAATATATGTGACGTGAGAAATCTTAGTCCAATGTTAGGGAAAGAAGCAGTACTTGCAGAAAATCCACTTGAACAGAGAAAAGTGACAAATTTCTGAGCTGATTTGAATCGAGAGAATGGTTCTTTGCCTCTCTTTTGCTTTACTTTACTGTACCATATTCTACCGTGTGGTCATAAACTGTCAGAACGTGTTGACCTTTCGAGCGAACTTTCGAGCTCACGCAGGTCCACTTTCATCGTTTGTTATTCTCTCAAAGGTAGACTGTCTCAAATCACGAATTCAACATTTTTCTCCCGCATAGCCCTTCCGAGAGTCGAGTGACATCGATCTCAAATTGACTGCTTTGAAAAAACACAGTCTTCGGAGGAGGAATCCATCGAAGAAAGAGTCATATCGTTGACGGGCGCAACATGAGATCAACTGAGTCGTTGCAGGATATGAGCCCATACGGAGATAGGATCGATACCCGGAATCACGGACGCGACAGGTCGAACGAGTAAATTCCGAAGGAGGAAGCGAAATTCTCAGACACGAGGGAGACCCTTGGGTTCGTGGGTTTGCATCACCGGTCCCAGGTTTTGCCCAGGTCTCGTTACCGGGTAGTTTCTACCGGGTGACTGGTTCGCCGTTCTTTCGTGGCGGGCACCTGCTGCCGGCCCTGTTGGCCACGGAGCGGGGAATTTCCCGTCTGGTATGAACTGGCGAGCCTCGTTGTTCCCCTCGGCCGGTCGAGGACGCTGCCTTGTACGTAATGATTGAATATCCATTACAATATTAATTGCCAGACCTGAGTGTTATGGTTCACTTTACGAGCTGTTGTCGATTCCTTTGAAGGCCTAAAGCTGGCCCAATATCGAGAGAAGATATGTGGAGATTGCTTCCGGGAGATCCAACGACGGCCGGTCGGATGATAGGAGGTGGTGGTGCATTCCTGCTGTGAATTGGATCCAGTAGTATCTCCACATTGTAAAAAATCCAGGACAAATTGTGAGTGTGGAAGCACAAGTGTTGCAAAAGTCACGAGAATGAATGGCTTCTGACAAGTTTTTGGAGAATTGGTCCACGGGTGAGTGTACATTACAGTAAGAAATCTTCATCTGGTTCTGTGTCATGGCCACTATGCTAGGCGTAAGAAGTCAACGTGTTCCGCCGGTGCGCTAATCTGTTTCCCGATTCACGTGGACAAGGACTTGGCTAATGTGGAATCTCCAACTATCCACGGCAGACAATGGCATGGAACATGCACTTTTCCAGATTATGACTGCTCAACGCAGTTGCATTTGAAGCTTCTAAACGGCAGCAACAGAGAGAGCAAGCGACTGCGGAACTGTGCGTTGAGTCAGAGCTAGGTCTAGTGCTTTTCGGCGCACGTATTCATGTGAGTCAAGAAAAAGTCGATGGATGTGTTTTGCCACCTTTTTTAATTTAAAGCTTCTTATTCTGATGCCATTTATTTTCGCCTCAGTTTCTATTTAATGTATTTCTTCTCCTTGTTTTGTTCCGTCTCGTCTATTTAAGATTTCCGCGGTCCAGTCTGCTCGCTGCTCGGCAAAATACATGAAAATAGAAGGGCGTTAGGACCGCAGCCGTGAGATACGAATGAAACAGTGGGGAAGCAACTAGTAGCGGTGGAGATTCTGGCGTGGGAGACGGTTTGGGGTGCGACCAGGTCCTACTGCCAATTAGCAGTCCAAGTTATTCTCCACTGGTCTACTGGTCCACTAGTCCACTAGTGAGTCGTTTATTCGATATCGATGCTTCAGAGTGTTTCAACCAAATAATATAAGTCATCGGGAAGATGAGAGAGGTCATCTACCAAAGGCACAGTTTTTTATAATTAGTCCTGTTATGATCCGCTTCAATGTGAAAATTGCCTTTAACGCTATAATGTTTCCACCGTCATCCTGAACAGACCAAATGAAGTGGACTCCAACTCAAACAAAGTTAGAAGTGTATGGAAACGGGAAATAAATAATTCGTTTTATTTCCAATCCTCTTGTGGAAGAACTGTTTTTTTTTCTCTCTTTCCCTCTCTCAAGTCTGGTGGTCCAAATCTCTCTCTTGAACTACTCATAATATGGTACTATAGTTCATAGTCCGTTCGTTGAAAATGTTGACGAAGATGTAGAAAGTTGTCATGTACAGTTCAAGCCTGTAGTATCGTCCATGGCTGGACGCGTCAGTAGACGGTACGTTGTACTTTTCCAGTGTGCAGACCGAAAGTTAATGCTCAACAAGGACGAAGTCAGAAGACATAACGGAGGAGAAGTGCGACTCATTCATTTCAGAAGAGGTGCCAAAAAGGGTTTCTAATCACCTTCTAATACTCTACAGCCACAGGTATGTCAGATTTGAGCTGTAACTGAGAAAGAACGCAAATGAGAAAGGCTGATATCCGCAGCTGAACAGGAGGGCGGGGAAAGGGCAAGGGCAAGGGCTCGGCGTCCATCTGGTTTCCCGCCCCAGGTCCTTTGCTAATGGGACAAGCCTTGGGAAGAAGAGCATATGAAGATCGATAAAGTGGCGTTGTACTGCAGATCAGGGCTCAGGACCGAGAGAATTCGGGACGTTACGTTACAAGTGATGGCATGTCCTGCTGCTGGCTGGATAAAATATACTGTATCCGGAGAAGTCGACTTCCTTTGTAGTAGTTGAGAATAGACTCTTAGATCAGACAGGGCTACAGGATGTGGATTCATAGTGGACCTGAAGGCCTTCAAACAAGGTTCAAGAAGTTAGCGAATGGCCTGATCAGGCCGTAGAGGCGTTCAATGTGCTCTTTTCCACACTCACTTGTCGGTCAGTGTTGAAAAAAGAGCTGGAGTTTGTGTGCCTTTTCGTGTGTGCTGGGAGTAGGTCTCCCACTTTATGCTGTAGACTCAAACGGCAGATTCATATAGAGGTCCACTTGACATTCCCCTTGTGGTCTCCTTTATCCTTCGTAGCCCTTCATATTGCTGTATCCCCTCCGTTCCTGCAAATGCCTAAGCTTCTTGGCGAATTCGCCCATAGCGGCAGTAGCTGTAGGATCACTTTCCATCGATGGCAAGATTCGAGGAACGTGGAGAGCTCTGCTCACAGCTGCCAACCTTTTTTAGTGTACCTGCTGCTTTCCTGGAGTGACATGGGAAACCAGGCAATTGACACAAAGGTTGGAAGATCCAAGAGGGTATGATGGGGCTAGCCCCAATAGCATATTATACTGCATCCAAGATATACTTTAATAGCAACTATTCATATTTTATATATATTGGATCGATGATCGCATTGAAGAGGCATATCTTGAGATGTATATCATTTTTATAAGTCTTTTGAAATTCTCCTGTCCGGATTTTGAGGAATGAAAAAAAGCTTAAGATGAGAGCTACGAGAAAAATTATAAATACTGCAATTGAGTGATTTACGTGTGATTGTGATGATTTGAAATGAAAGAGTGAATTTTGAACTTATGAAATTTTCATTTATTTAGAGTAAATGAATGAATCCGTTTTTGGCAACCTGAAATCCATAGTGTACTATCAGGTATCAAATCGTGATGTATTAGAACTTGAACATAATTGTCGCTTTTCACATAGAATTACCCTGCAGTGCTATACTAAGCATTTGTGAAAAGTAATGCGAAAAATAATGAATTCGTTAATTACAACTTTATTTGATAGTGATTCATTCCTTCCTGTGTCTTTATCCATTGTGGGTTCCAGTTAGATAGGTTGAGCTGTTTACTCAACGAGCGATGCCCTGAACACTTTATTGCCCTCGCCATCTTGCGCACATACTTCTCATCACACTCATCACTCCAGATTCGACCAACTATATTTTATTTATCGACATAGATTGAGTCCACCGTCATCTATGACATGAGATGTCACCACCATATGGAAGATTCTAAGCTGTTACGAGAAGGAAATATACATGATCCCCTAGTTAAGTATGATTATTTACTTGTTGTATATATTTGGTAATCGACTTGTTTGGATAGAGCGAGGAAAAGATATAGAAAGAGAAAATGAAGGGCAAGGTGACATCAAACAACTGGATGGAACTTGTAGAGGCCGTCCTTGTCTGCTGTCTCTTCTAAGTTATCACTCGTCAAAAGGATCAATGGGGAGAAGAATCTGAGAAACTCAATTCTTGAGTTCTTGAGCAAAGAGCAGAATTCCATGGTTTCTACAGATGGATCGAGGAAGAATAAGATTCGCATGCAAGAAAAATTCTACATGTTCATAATTGTGGTGGGCAAGTAATTTCGTCTATTGGTTTTTTGGTTTTGAGAATCTATCCTTCACTGATCCACTTTGAAAATATGATGACGCATTCGATTGCGACTTTCATTAAGCGTGTGAACTACTACTTTAGTCAATACATAACTTAGATACTCTGTACCGTAGAGATATATGTGTACTCAATTTCTTGAATGTTTCTATGACTATCGTTCATCACGGTGACTCCATCTGATGGATCATGATGATAAGAAAACTCTCAATGCTGATGATGAGCACAGAAAACCGACCCCCATAACAGCCTGGTAGTATATGTCTTCGTGTGCTTTAGGAAGAAGCTATATTCACAAGCCAGTGTATCACATAAATTGATGAAGATTCTCCACCGGCCAATCCTTTTATGGTGTTATACGGTTAGAAATTGGAAACATTTTGCTCTATGCTGTACCCGTTCAATCTTCTAACAGGTATTCGTCCAATTTCATGGCACGCCCAAGATCATGACACAAGGAGTAATGGACGCCTTGAGCCGGACTGAACAGTTAGTTTCATTGTTTGCCCTGCTTGACTTGAAAACAAGAAGAACTTGAACTCCTGCGTAAGTTGGTGAAATGTTGAAGACTGGAACAGGCATCGGCTGGGAAACCGAGTAAACTAGCAATGGATGGATGGCACGACTTCATCAAATCGTACAGGAAGGACACCGAAGGGGTGGGGAACAGGTAAACCGAAGGTTTTCCATGACCTTCCTCTGATTTTCACCTCCAACCTTCGGCACCAGATCAGACGGCTCACGAGATGGAAACCAGAGCATCATGTCACGACAAAGTTGAGCTGTGGAGCACGAATGCAGCGACTGCAGCGTGTGAGGATCATTCTTGCACAGAACGACGATTGGCTCGGGCGCTAAGACTTGGACTCTGCCCGAAGTCAGGCTGACAAGTCTCGGCTCGCTAGTTTAGCAACTGGCTAAGCGCGTGGGAGCTCGGAAGCTTGCGCTCTGGCTTCATGCTGCACTTTTCCAGGCCTCGGAGCTTAATCCATGTCCAATAGTGCACTTTTGACCCCCGGTCCATCGCCATGCGAGACAGAAGTCGTCCCCGAAGTGGACCCGACGAGCAGTGGCTGATCGCCTCGGAAAAGTACTCAAGGTACAAGGTACTAAATGCCCAACCAACGAACAGTAGGAGGCCTTGTCTGTTTCAAGAGCTCGAGGTCAACAGTCAGCTCATGCTCGAAACAGAGTGAAGAGGCGCTCAGCGCGGTTTCCAACTTCTCTCCCCTACTCTCCCTGTGCTAAATTCAATTCTGTACCTCATTGACAAACGAACTCACACTTCTGGCACCATGGACAGCACAGATGATGAGATGACCATGAGCAAGACAGCGGAAAGGGACCGCCACCTTCACAGCAGCTCGCTGGCCAGGCAGCTAGCTGTCGACGCTGAAAGGGTCAGAATCGAACTGAACAGAAGAAGCTCAATGGTCCCAACAGTCTACGTCCACTTCTCGATCTTGAAATGATCAGAAAGAATTGCCTTCAGAAAACTACTAAATTCCAAGAACAAATATTTCCAGATCAAGAGTGCCCCGCTACTGTCTCTCCCAAACTCCCTCCTTTCGTCTAAGCCCCAAGGACCTTGAATAAACCGGTCGCTAATACCGATGCACCTGCCGCTGTTGGAATCCAACAGGGCGAGCATTACAACGACGAGCCCAGCTAATGATCACTGGAACCACTCTACTCTTCCCTGCGCGCTGCCAAGTGTTGAAGCAGCAGCAGGGTCGTCATGCCATGCCAATCAATGCGGACAGGAATGGGAGAAGCGAACTATAATGGAGACAGGCGGAAAAGCGGGGGATAATCCAAGCGGACATCGCTGGAGTAGAACAATTATGCAGCCGGGGGCCGGGCGTCCCACCAGGTCCAAGATTCCAAGCACCGAGGGACCAGGGGCCAGTAATGCTGGAAATAATGCTGTGCTCAGCCCGTGGGGATGCGGACGAGGCAAGCGTCGCGCGACGATGGATGCAGACACGACGGCGCAGGAAGTGAAGTGCGACGAGAGCTGCGGCTGCTGCTGAGGGCCTGTAGCGGAGCCGCATTCCTGGGGGGTCGAATGGGGCGAGGCGCACCGTGTCGGGACTGTGACGGAGCCCCGGTCGCAGATCACCGGCGCCGGCTGACTGGTTGACTGGCTGGCTTGCTGGCTGGCTGGCTGCCGCCCGGTCTATCGGACCTTTAGAGCTCGAGTCCAAAGGCATTGATTTCATCAGTCACGAAGCACGCTGGTTCGCTAGCTCGGGGGTCGGGGAGGCTGCTGCGTGCTGCGCTGGTGTGTGAGAGGCGGGGGCCGGAGAGTGCGTCCTCGATTACAAATCCTCTACACTGGAGCGACTTTCGACGACACCGCTCTCCATTGGTCTGTCGTCAGGTACGTCGGGAGGAGGCATTTATCTCCTTCGGCTTCCGGGTCCGAGTGTGTTGGGCGCTCGGTGGCGAGCAGCACTGCATCGTTCCATAGGTCCGACCGAGGGAGGACACCATTGTAGCATTTCGCTTTCGGGTCCGAGAGGTTAGACATTTGATGGGGAGCGGCACTGCACCGTCGTACGAGGCGTTCCAGTGCCTCAAATCATCGTATGACAGACGATGATGGTCTGGTAGGGAGTTCCAGCTCGGTTTGCAGAAGCGGGAGACGCCTCCTCGGTCGGATTGAAGCTGGAAGCTGGAAGCTGGAGCAGGGGGCTGAGTGGTTGAATTTGCTTGCGGAGCTGGAGTAGTAGTGCTCGAGCTCAGAAGTACAGGCAGGGAGTCGTAGGTGTGGATTAAGATTACTCTGGTTTTGGAGGTTCATAGCGCAAGGCGGTGGAGATTTGAAGGTTTTGGGAAGCAGACAGGTGAGGGAGGTTGGGAGGGAGGAAAAGCTCATTAGGGGGAGAGCTGGTCTAGGGAGGACTGCCGCATTTGGGTAGAAGGGCAGGCGAGGGAGGGCTAGATATGCTCGTGAGACCGAGGAGGTCTAGGAAGCTGGAAAGGTGGCGTAGTATGACAATCATTCGTAATGATGGGATGCTCGTTGTGGCTGCATTCTTGGTCTTCTGGAGTGGATGCTTTCTGCAGCACACAGCTGCGCACACCCACCCCGATGACCGTAATGTTCTCTCTCCCTCTCATTGAAGAGTTGCAATGTTAGCTCATGTCTTACAAACCCGTGGAATGGATTTGGTGATTTTATTAAGGCTAGGAAAGAATTGCTCCAGTTGGGTCGAAGTTCTTTACAAACTCAGGTTGTCCACATCTTCGTCAGTTGCATTTCCAGTCACGAGTGCACCGCACGCTACATTAGACGTACATACGTACTTGAGACGTATATGAGACGGTCGGTCTGAAGAAGCGTGCGTGATCATGCCACCGAGTCTCGATAAAATAGGCTCGCTAACCATTGTCTGAGAGCAAGCGAGAAAAGACGAGCACCTCTAACCCTGTCACAGTCGGGTTGAGACACACGAGCAATGCTCGTGCTTGTGATGGTCGACGCACTCTTCTTCTTCCAGCGCCTCCAGACCTTCCGATACCATGTGAATAGAACAGATTCCCTTGTGGCTATTTCTAGTGCTCACGAAACCGAAGGACGCCTTTAATCTGGAAGTGTTGAAGACTGCAAAGAAGGCAGCCATGCATGGAGCAAGTCTAGGATGCGAGAGTTTGTTGTAGCTGCGGTTATTTTGACTCGCGTTTTGTACTCATGCGCCCCTTGCAGAAGCTGCGCTGAATGCTTTGTCAGACGCATGGAATCAAGTGAGTGTCTCGAGCCCCTGGATTGGGGATGACGGGTGCGACAGTTATGTAGGAGTCCTCTGCGACGAAATCTCCGGACGGGTCACCCAACTGTAAGGCATCCAGTAGTCGTAGCAATACAGATTATTCCTTCTCCTGAGACTTCATGATGCAAGAGTCGGTGATGTATGACGACATCAGTTGGTTGAGATGACCCGTGAACAAACTTTCATGCAACGTGAATTTGTATTCTGTGGGAGTCGCCGTAGCACGTGCTGCACACTGAATCGTGAATGATCGATGGTGTGTACCAGGAATCTGGCGAGTCAGAATATTTCAGGAGTCATACCGCCGGAAATCGGGAATTTTCCAAGTCTGGAGTCTCTGTAAGTTTCTTCTAATCTCAGCTACCGGCTCCGATTGTGAATATGCTCTGAACTGCCCAAGTGAAAACTTTCAGAACTGCTGAATGTCCAGATTCTCACTCCACTACTCAGATAAATTGTTTCATCTCCTTTGCTACCCCATAATAAATCACTCCAACTAAGTGTGTATAATTACTAATCGAAATTCGTACCTTTGACCTCTTGCGTGATCAGGGAGTTGTCGATCAATCCGCTTCTCACTGGCAATCTGCCCAAGGAATTGGGAAAGCTGCTGAACCTGAAGTCTCTGTAAGTATTAAAGTGTCACCGGTCCAAAATGGTTGTGGCTTGGCTCATTTCAAGGAATCGACCTTAGAAATGCTATCTGCATTAATCTATTCATAACTTTAGTCACGTTTGGGTACCCACCGTGTCTGTGTATGTAATGGGGTTTCCTTACTCTGATTATCAGGAGCATACAGCAATGTGGAATCACGGGCCCAATACCGGTGGAGCTGTCGAACTTGTCGAAACTGGAGTTTCTGTAAGTTTATCCTATTGGCCGGATGTGAGATTACAGTTGTGCTTGACGTCAAGCACGTCATCTTCTCAGCCATAGAGCATGCCTGATCAATCGGCATGCATTAAACTGAGTCGCCGTCATCGTCTGTTTCAGAGCCTTGAACTCCAACAAAATGCTGGGGGCTCTTCCACACCAGCTGGGGAAGCTGACAAAGTTGTACTGGTTTGATATTTCCGTGAATGGGTTCAGTCAGGCACTGCCAGTGTCTACGGCTAATAACGATTCACTTGGCCTAGACACCATGACCAGTATTAAGCATTTGTAAGTAGCCACGTCCATCTTTTTGCCGGATGCATGTAAGCTATTACTGAATTTAGAAGACTAGACGATGTCAGCAGCCTAAGAAGCTGAATTCTTTCTTGGCAGCCACTTCAACAACAACTCGCTGAACGGGAATATTCCGCAGGAGATCTTCAACTTGCCTAACCTCATTCACCTGTAAGTGGGCACAATCCATGCCTTATTCTACCTTCGATTATTAATTTAGTTGTGGCTTTTATTCAAGACTTCCCACTCAATTGTTCTGTGTATTTCTTGCCAATGCAGGTTGTTGGACAGCAATCAACTTTTTGGCACGATTCCCACCAACGTCTCAATTGCACCGATTCAGATCATGTAAGACACCTCTCTCGGCTCGTTTCTAGCTTGGACACAGTCATTCTCTAGTTTCAGTCTGTTCGAAGTCATGATCAAATTTAATCTGATTTTGATTCGCGGTTCCGGATGCTTTCCCATTGCAGGAGGTTAGATAACAATAAGTTGATCGGGCCAATTCCAGAAGAATTTGGCACAATTAAGAGCCTCACTGAAATGTAAGTTTCAATTTAGACTTGCAACTGCACAATTATTGCTTATCGGATACTCTGAAGTTTTGTCTCGAAAGGCCTGAATGCGAAGCTGAAGTATGTGTGCATTCTGTGCAGTCACGTAAGCAACAATGCGCTCACGGGGATCATTCCTGATCTGAGCGCATGTAAAGATCTCAGACTTTTGTAAGTATCTGGACCGATCTTGAATCTTCATCGACATTGGAGAAGATTCAAGATCTTCTCCAATGTCGATGAAGCCATGACCTTGAAGATGATAATTGCCATCCGTATTCTTGATCAGTAGAAGACCTGACGGTGAATTGTATTTCCCGGAAAACAGGGACACCACCAACAACCAATTCGATCCGCAACTGATACCAGCCTTTTTCACATCTGGTGGGGTGGGAATGAACGCACTTCAGACCCTGTAAGTTCTCTCGTGCCCAATTGATAGGCGTGTAGTATGTTGCTTTCACTTCTACAGAAGAGCAAGATAAAGCACGCGCAGTTCACTCCTGAATATGTACCTTTTCAATCACGGCCAACTAACAACATTCCACCTGACTGCAGATACATGAGAAGTTCCAACTTGGTAGGACCGATACCTTCGGCAATCTTTAACCTGCCCAACTTGGAGAAGATGTAAGTTCTGAGTTTTTTCGCTAGCGCCTTCTGAGTCTGGTGTACATATATATTATCTGTACTTTCTAACACCGATGGATGTGCGAATCCTTCCAGAGACCTGGGCAACAACGGTCTTAATGGAACTTTGACTTTCGGAAATGTTGGGCCCTTGCTGCAAATTGTCGACTTGGAGGGCAACGAGATTGACGCCATAGCCGGAACACCGAAGAGGAACGGAGTAAACAGCAATTTTGATCAGCTCCTGTAAGGTTCTTTCAGATGCCCGTGGTTCTGAAATTTTACTGCTTGGTTTATGACAAGAGTGTGTATGACAATGTTGGTGGATTCTCATTTGTTGATTGTGGCTGCAGGCTGAAGGGAAACCCACTCTGTACGGAGTCTTTGGTCACAGCCGAACAATTTTGCGTTGCTGATCCCGGAACTTCGATGTATTGGCCGCAGTCACCTGTCTGCGATGGTAAAACTTGCACCACCGCCGGACAGTATCTGGATGGCTCGACCTGCAGCTGTGGGAACGCTCTGGTTTGCGACATGATTCTCAATTCTCCTCCTTTCCAGGTTTTAGATGAGGACCACATCGACGCTCTCGAAGCAGATCTGGCGGACCTTTTCTCCGAGGACAAGAGAGTCAAGGAAAAGCTTGTTCCTACCCCGGGTCAAACTACATTGGATCCACAGCAGCTTTATATCGAACGTGCCAATATAACCGAGAACAACCGTATCACTTTTACTGTGGGCATTTTCCCTCCCAACGGAAGGGATTGGACTGCAGTCGAAGTCCAATTCATTACTACCTTCCTATTCAATAATTCTGTACATCTTCCTCCCCGTCAAGGACCTTACAATATGATTCGTTTCCAGCAACCAAGAATGGGTACGTGCTGCTTCTGACTGGAATTTCTCAGAATGCAGAACTGCATTGTGAATTGCTAAGTTTCGTCCCACCACCTCACAGCAACCCTCCTAGGATCCTCTAACATAAGTCCTTGTGCTGCTATGACAGGTTTGACCTCCAAGAGTTCTCTCGGCCTTGGAGCGTTGATTGGAATCATTGCTGGTGGTGTTGCCGTATTCGTCATTGTTCTTCTGATCGGTTTCTATGCCTTCAGACAAAAGAGGAGAGCTGATCGGGCCGAGGTCTTGACAAGGCCCTTTGGTAAGTGGCATTGAATAATTCGCTTTCAATTCTGATAAGCGACTTCAGACCAGTCTTTTCTTTCTTAGTACTGTGAGACCAGTAAAACAGCCGTCTCGACTCAAGTTGCTGGAAGCTGTTGCGCTGACGTTGACTTATAGTTCACAAAAGTCAGAGATTGTTGTGAAAAATTGTGCTCAATTTTTTATATCGTGATGCCATCTGAATTCAGCTTCATGGGGCAATGGAGGAGGTTCGGACAATGGGGCCGCTCCTCAGTTGAAGGGTGCCAGATGGTTCTCTGTTAACGAGTTGAAGAAGGCAACGAACAATTTCAGTGCGAGCAGTCAAATCGGTGTTGGTGGTTATGGCAAGGTATAATACTGAAGAACCTTTGTCAGTCTTTGGGAGCTTTGTGAAACCTTGAAATCAGCACCAGACTTCTTTTACCTGTCTAGGTTGTGATCTTTGGGGTGTTGATGATCTCGAATATATTCTTGGCTTTATCAGGTATACAAAGCTTTGCTTGCCTCAGGAGAGGTCGTAGCAGTCAAGAGAGCGCAAGAAGGCTCAATGCAAGGAGCTACGGAGTTCAAGAACGAGATAGAACTTCTCTCTCGTGTGCACCACAGAAATCTCGTAGGCCTTGTTGGTTTCTGCTACGAGCACGGAGAGCAAATGCTGGTGTACGAGTTCATGTCGTATGGAACTCTTCGGGACCATCTACTCGGTAAGTGGGACTGAAAACTCCCAATATACATTGTTCACCTACAGAGAAGCCCCGAAGGTGCTAGACTAAACTCCAAGTCTGTCATAGAAAATCTGTGGATCCCATCAAGATCATAAAAAGCTCCTGTTTGATTAGAAGCTCATCCCAGAAGATGGTGTTTCTCAAAATACCCCTGGGCTGTGGCCCACTACCATGATATCGCAAAGAACGAGCAGAAAGTGGTAGAGACGGGTATGCTGAACTGAGAAGCCGGTTGTGTGTTTTCGAGGATCACGTCACATCCTGAGCACAAACTAACGAACTCTGATTATTGTGTATGTAACAGGAAACGTGGGAGATCATCTCTCGTGGCAAGCTAGACTCAACATAGCTCTTGGTTCGGCCAAGGGGCTATCTTACCTTCACGAGCTCGCCAATCCTCCCATCATTCATAGGGATATCAAATCCACCAATATTCTACTGGACGACAAGATGACGGCCAAGGTGGCAGATTTCGGTCTGTCAAAATTAGCACCAGATGATGGTGCCGGCAAGGCCCACGTTTCCACTCAAGTGAAGGGCACCTTGGTAAGATGGGTGAATCACATTATCGTGAATTTATGTATCGATCTCAGCTTATATATCATCTCTGATCTGCATTTTTGCCCACACTCACAGCAATCCATTAGAAAGTAACAACGGGGTTGTACAATGTTTGGACTGGATCGCAGGGTTACTTGGATCCGGAGTACTACATGACCCAGAGGCTGTCGGAGAAGAGCGACGTGTACAGCTTCGGGGTGGTGTTGCTGGAGCTCTTGACGGCCCGAGCTCCGATCGAGAAAGGCAAGTACATCGTCCGCGAAGTGAGAACTGCTTTGGACAAGGGCGGAATCGCAGCTCTGCGCCCCATGTTGGACCGATTCATCAACGAGGCTCCATCGACGGAGCTCGAAGACTTTCTAAGGCTGGCGCTCCAGTGCGTGGAGGAGGCTGCCAAAGATAGACCGACTATGAATGAAGTCGTGAAGGACCTGGAAAGGATCGGAGGCCACAGTTTCTCATCGTCCGTGATGTTGACAGGACCAGACGGAAGGCCGCTGAAAGATCCTTACAACGACGAGGTTTTCCTGGGCAAGGAAACTCAGTTTCAATACAGTGGTGGATTCACAGTGCCAACCGAAGTCATACCAAAGTAGTGCGCCGATCGAATGAACGAGCAGTTTTGGCTTTTTCATCTTCAATCTTAGTTCACATCATCATCATCGTCATCATCATTATCCGTTAGACCGACTTAAGATTACAAGTAGGGTAGGCAAGTTCCTCGGAATAATTGGTTCTGAGATTGTAGCTAGTCTATACCACCTCCTTACTTACATATGTCCAATTCAACCTTCATACATGCCATCCATGCTGAAGGTTGGGTTGCACTGCAGCCGGTGTGGGTTTCTCTGTGGCCGACCCGCCTCTCGAGAAACCCAGACCGTGAATGGCTTTACTTCTGTGTGTACAATAACAGACCGAAGGTGGATAGCGAAGCAACTTTTGTTGAAGGGAAAACTAGTCTGAACTCCATGAACATTGGCTGTCTGAACATTTGCCTCAGCTCTCGAGATTTGCAATCTCTCTCTCTCTCTCTGACACTCCTGTGGCTCCTCTGAAAAGGCGGCTTCTCTGACAAAAAGTGGCCGTATTTTTTTTAATGGGACGCATGTGGGCCTCAAGCTTGTATTGCGCACGAGTTGAGCATTCTGCTTTTCATCGTTGAGGTTGTGATCTCAAATCTTTTTCTTGGACAAACAAATAGCTGAATATGACTGACAGCTATCCGAACACGTGAATGAGTGACTGGATCTTCCTTACGAAGGAGTCTTTTTTACTCGTCTTTCTGTTGGCCTGTCGCCAGTTTTTCCAACAGCTGTGCTCAAAGGGTTCCTTCATCTTCACGTACTTCATCTGTGTCCGCGATCTGCTATTTGTATCCAGTACGATCTATC
Organism: Marchantia polymorpha subsp. ruderalis; assembly: GCA_037833965.1. Taxonomy (NCBI): domain Eukaryota; kingdom Viridiplantae; phylum Streptophyta; class Marchantiopsida; order Marchantiales; family Marchantiaceae; genus Marchantia; species Marchantia polymorpha. The sequence continues at coordinate 7,636,384 of AP031357.1, forward strand.
TGCTTTGTTCGCCACTATGTATTCTGATGCTTCAGAGATTAATGTAACCTTCTATTGAGCAGTAATTAAAACCTGTAGTGAAAACCTCGGTAATGAATCAAGAACACATATGTAACTTGACCAATACGCTAACCAGGATCTAACACGCAATCAAATCAAAATGCGGAATAACAGTGAACACACGATATACCCTGGTTCGGCAATGTGCCTTCATCCAGCAACGAAGATCAAAGCACTATTAGGTTTCTCAGATTACACTATCGTCCTCACTTTTCCCCAAATTGTGTTTCCCTTACAATTTGTCTCTCAAAAGTGTTTGTTCTAAAATTGAAAATGAGAATGAAGTTACATTTATCCCTACCTTCATTCTCCTCTATTTATACAGAAAAACTACACAAAACATAACTGTTGATCTCAGCCGTTGATAGCTTCCTGCGCAAGCAATCGCCTGGTATGATCCAATGGTTGAACTCATCTGCAGAATCCTGTACTCGAGCCTATTGATGAAGCCTTGAGACTAACCTTATAACAATTCTCCACCTTAGTCGAACACACCTTCATCTAGTGAAGTGATCTTCTTCTCCTGATCCCTAAGGACAAGTCTCCTTCATCTTCTTCCTCATGTTTATCAGCCCTAGACAATGAGCGAACTTGTGTCCTGGAACTGACTTCGTGAGCATGTCCGATGGATTATCCTCAGTGCTGATCTTCTCTATGCTTACTCCACCTGAGTTGATGATGTCCCTCACAAAGTGCATCTTGATGTCAATGTGTTTTGACTTCTCGTGAAACACTTGATGCTTTGACAAGTGAATAGCTGACTGATTGTCACAGTGAATTGTAACTTGCTTCTGATTGAATCCAAGCTCAGTTACAAGACTCTTCAGCCAGATTGCTTCCTTCACTGCCTCTGTGACAGCAATATACTCAGCTTCAGTAGTTGATAGAGTGACCACTGGCTGGAGATTACCCTTCCAACTTATCACACCACCTCCAATGGTAAACAAATATCCTGTGAGAGATCTTCTGGTGTCCAGACTCCCGGCATAGTCTGAGTCTACAAAACCCTCCACCTAAAATTCTGAGGATCTGTTGTTGCAACCATAGATAATGCCAGTATCATGTGACCCTCTAATGTATCTCAGCACCCATTTCACAGCTTGCCAGTGAGCCTTTCCAAGATTGCTCATAAATCTGTTGACAAGACTTATAGCATATCCTATGTCTGGTCTTGAACATATCATGGAGTACATCAGGCTCACTACTGCGCTGGCATAAGGTACAGTGAGCATGTACCTTTTGTCTTCATCAGTTTCAGAGCATTGACTCACTGATAGCTTGAAGTGATGAGCTATGGGAGTGTTCATTGGCTTGGCTTCACTCATATCAAACCTTTCTAGCACTTTGGTAAGATATCTCTTCTGAAAAAGCCCAAGCCTCCGTTGAGTCCTGTTTCTCTCAATTTCCATTCCTAGGATCACCTTAGCAGGGCCAAGATCCTTCATCTGGAAACGTTTACTGAGGAGAGTTTTCAGTTTCTGAATCTCTGACTGTTCCTTGTTCACAATCAACATATCATCCACATACAAGAGTAGATAGATGAGAAACCAGCAGCCTTGAGATCCTTGAAGTACACGCACCAATCATACTGGCTTCTCACAAAACCATTTTGAGTCATGAAAGTGTCAAATTTGAGGTACCATTATCGAGTTGACTGTTTGAGGCCGTAGAGAGACTTATGCAACAAACAAACTTTCTCAGTTTTGTCTCCAACCTCAAAACCTTCAGGCTGTTGCACATAGATAGTCTCATCCAGATCTCCATACAAGAAAGCAGTTTTAACATCCATTTGTTCCAATTCTAAATAAAAATTGACAACCATAGAGAGAATGATACGGATTGACCTGTGTTTGACCACCGGCGAGTAGATTTCGTTGTAATCAATACCTTCCTGCTGTGAAAAACCTTTTGCCACAAGCTTGGCTTTATAACGTTGCTTTTCAACTCCAGGAATCCCCTCCTTGAGTTTGAATATCCATCTTGAGCCAACAATCTTCTTGCTTGCTGGTTTATCAACAATAGTCCAGGTTTCATTCTCTTTCAAAGACTTTAGCTCCTCTAACATAGCTGATCGCCACTGATCTCTCTTTTCACTGAGACAAGCTTGCTTGAAAGTTATTGGTTCATCTTCAAGCAGCTCTGACCCAACCAACAAGGCAAAGGCTGTGAGGTCATAACCGAAATTCTAAGTTGGTTTGTGAGTCCTTCTTGCTCTATCTGTCACAAGGTTGTAGTCAGATGGATTGCTTGCACTCTTATCATTCACCTGATCTTCAATTTCATCAAGTTGAGCTTCAACATCTTGAGATTGATCTACAGCTTCATCATGCTGGTCCACCTTAGCTCCCTCAGGGTGTTGTAGATGATCTTCAATAGCTTCTTCAGCATGATCATTGACAGGTAGGGTGGCAGTATCAATAGAGATTTCCACCTGAGCAGTGTGCTCTGAGCTTGCTTCATCTTCCTCTACAAGGCTGTCAAGATCTCCAGGGGTTTTTTCTATTACAGAAATCATCTTCCCTGAAAGTCACATCTCTACTGATGATGAACTTTCTGTGCCCAGTTTCAAGACACCATAGCTTGTACCCCTTTACCCCATCTGGATAGCCTATGAAAACACATTTCAAGTCTCTAGGGTCAAGCTTCCCTTGCTTGGTGTGCACATAAGCAGTACACCCAAAGACCTTGAGTTTGCTATAGTCTGTTTCATGGTTAGACCACATCTGCATAGGAGTCTTCAACTTAATGGCTGTAGAAGGACACCTATTGATTAGGTAAGCTGCAGTCTTGACAGCTTCTGCCCAGAAAGCCTTTGGAAGCTTGGCGTGTATCAGAAGACATCTCACCCTCTCCATGATAGTACTGTTAAATCTCTCTGCAAGATCATTCTGTTGAGGAGTGTTGGCAACTGTATAATGCCTTTGAATGCCACTCAATCTGCAGAAGCTATCAAATTGTTATGAGCAAAATTCTAAGCCATTATCAGACCTTAGCTTCTTCACTTTCTTTCCAGTCTGAGTCTCAACCAGGTCTTGAAAGAATCCAAAGCCTCACTCTTTTGTTTGAGCAGATAGACCCATAGTCTTCTTGAGTAGTCATCCACTATGCTCATATAATACCTACTGCCACCATGAGAAGGCACTTTTGCTGGACCCCAGAGATCAGTATGGACATAGTCCAAAATAGCCTCTGATCTATGAATTCCCTTGCCAAACTTTGCAAGGGAATTCATAGATCAGAGGCTATTTTGGACTATGTCCAAAATAGCCTTGCCATAGATGCATTCTTCATAGAAATCCAAGGTAGTGATCCTTTCATCACCAAGGAATCCTTGCTTAGCCAGTTCTGCCATACCTCTTTCACTGACAAGACCCAGCCTTAGATGCCACAACCTCGAATTCACATCTCTTGAAGCAACAGCAGTATGGCCAGTTATTGTTTGTGTAGTGAGGAAGTACAAGCCATTTCGTCGAACACCTTGCAGTACAGGTCTTTCATTTTTGGACACAGTCAAGATCCCATTTTCACTTGCAAACTTGTACCCTGCCTGTTCCAAAACTCCAAGAGAAATCAAATTTCTTTTCAGTTCAGGAATGTACCTGACATTTTGAAGGATCTTGACCTTGCCCAGATGATTCTTGAGAGACACGGAACCAGTGCCAATTACTGGACAGTGTTTATCATTGCCAAGAAGAACCATCCCATCTTAGTCAGCGTAGTTCTCAAGCCACTCCTTGTTGGGTGTCATGTGGAAAGAACACCCACTGTCAAGAATCCACTCGGACTGGGTCGATCTGTGGTGACCATTAGGGCTTCAAAACTGTCGTAGCCGTCATTCTCAGCAACGGCGGTTTTTCCAGTCTTTGAAGTAGAGGCACCTGGATCCTTCTTCAGTTCAGGGCAATCCTTCTTCATATGTCCCTCCTTGTGACAATTGTAGCACTTGTACGCGAAGGGCCTCTCTTGATCTTCAGGCTTCGGCTTCCCTTTCTTCTTCTTAGATGACTTCTTGTCTGGTTGAGCGCGAACAAGAAGACCTTCAGGTGCAGATTTCTTCTCGCCTCTGGATTGAAGAGCCTTCGATTTCAATGCCAACTGAACATCCTCTGTGGTGATTGAGGATCGCCCATATTACATAGCATCGACGAAATTTGCATATGAAGGAGGGAAAGCGTTTAGAATCAAGATCGCTTGGTCTTCATCGGGAGTATCGACACCGATATTGACGAGATCAATGACGATCCGATTGAATTCGTCAAGATAGTCTTCAATCGGCTTGTCTTCTTGGATCTTGAATCCAAAAAGTATTCCCTTGAGATAGATCCTTCTCGATAGGGATTTCTTCATGTATAGGCTCTGAAGCTTCGCCCACACGCCAATGGCAGTCTTCTCATTGGCGACTTCTCGCAAAACTTTGTCTCCAAGATATAGGACGATCGTGCTGTATGCAAGCTCGTTCATCTATGCCTTGTCTTCAGCCGTGACTGATTCAGCGTGTTTGGTTTCAAGATCGATCGCCTTGGAGATTTTCATCTGAACAAGAATTGCCTTCATTCTCTGACGCCACAAAGCAAAATCTCCTTTGCCATTGAAGCGTTCAATTTCCATCTTCGCGAGACCCATCGTGTTCAAAACAGATTTGATGGTGATGGCTCTGATACCAATTGTAGTGAAAACCTCGATAATGAATCAAGAACACAGACGTAACTTGACCAATAAGCTAACCAAGATCTAACACGCAATCAAATCAAAATGCGGAATAACAGTGAACACACGATATACCCTGGTTCGGCAATGTGCCTACATCTAGCAACGAAGATCAAATCACTATTAGGTTTCTTAGATTACACACTCGTACTCACTTTTCCCCAAATTGTGTTTCCCTTACAATTTGTCTCTCAAAAGTGTTTGTTCTAAAATTGAAAATGAGAATGAAGTTACATTTATCCCTACCTTCATTCTCCTCTATTTATACAAAAAAACTACACAAAACATAACTGTTGATAGCTTCCTGCGCAAGCAATCGCCTGGTATGATCCAACGGTTGAACTCATCTGCAAAATCCTGTACTCGAGACTGTACTGTATTGATGAAGCCTTGAGACTGACCTTATAACAAAACCCTTCTGCAAAATCAATTCTGCTGGAGCTGCAGGAACCATGCCAGGAGATCATCCTTGACTCCACCTTCAAGATCTGCCTCATCACAACCACGTGTGGTGAATGTCGATCCCACGGGCATCATGGTACCCACACTGAACCATCACTCAAGTTGGCGCATACCACAGCCACCGTGGTTTGACACGTCCTCGTCCACACCCTCATCTTCGTCTTTGCACCACATAATGAAAACTCATAAACAGATTTAGAGTAAAAACAATGACGAGGTCAACATTTCAATTCTTGATGTTTCACGGAAAAAAAGGTACGATGTTCAAGCCTTTTTTGGGGTTTCCATGTAGCATCCCGAACGGCACAACCTGAATCAGGAGGTTTGAAAGTAGGTCCGTGGAGCAAAGCATCCGAGCGCGATGTTCTGAATCTGGGCACCCTCGTGTCCGACGATCAGTCCGAGGATCTCTTCGAGCCCCATACTGTGGCGATAGATGGCCGCTTTGAGCCCGAGCGCAGACCCACGCATTGCGAAGCACGGAATTCAAGCAAATCGAGGGATTGGACAAACGAGCTCAGCCTCTCCAGGTGTCAATAAACCAAAGCAATGATTCCCGTAGCGCACTTGAGGTCCAGGGTCGGGATCGTGAAGGAATTTGTAGCACTTAAGCCCAAATTTGAGCATATTGAACGAACACACGAGCCGGTCAGCTGCTCGTCCGATTATCAGATCTGGATACCAAAGGATGAATTTTGTCGACAGGCTCTCTCCCTCGCTCTCGTTCTCATTCTAGAATTACTACTGTCAGCAGAAGTGCGACTACAGTATTCCAGTGCCGGTAGAACCGTGCTAGCCGGTCGACGGGTCGCCGGACCTTCGTTAGTGGGTCAGCTCAGCGCAGCCTAGCCCAGCTGCAAGCACTGATGACTGCTGAGTTGCCTATCCGCATATTTCCGCCACGCAAGCCGGGACCCGTAGGCGTCCACGCGCCACAGGAGTTAGAATTCATCCACCTGGCTTAAGGTAACTACTTTTCACCTTCTAGTTAAAGTTGGTAGATTTCTCCGACGATAGCTAGGAGTAAAAATAAGAAACGGCGAAGAGAGGAAACTTCCAGTGCCGATCGGCGATCGGCACTGGAAGTTTACAATTTACCGATCGGCGATCGGTAAGTTGTAGATTCACGGCAAGCAGAGATCCAGTAAAAAGCGGCAAGATTCGAAGCCGGCCAACTGGACCGTGGCCAAGGTCCAGTTGGCCGCAGCAGAGAGCATGCTGACTGGGCGAGAACGGGGAGAGCGGAGGGCACTGACAGTCATAAGTTGTGCAAGACGCGCAGCGGCCCCGAAAGGGGACGAGGCCGTGGGACATGTCGGAGCGTTTTAAGAAGGTGGAAGGATCGTCGGCCCTTAATCGCAGGGCCGGGCCTCGGGGCCCTTACGGAGAATGGGGCTGCGCCGTCGATGGCGATGCGCCGGGACGAAGCTGCGAGTACACGTGGTGGAGGCCGAGGTTGGCACCTGCGCGGGCGGACGACGGGGCGGGGTAGAGCGACTGCTGCCTGCCTGAATGCCTGCCTGCCTCTGCCTGCCTGAATGCCTGCACACGACAGAGAGCGAGCGAGAGACGGGGCAGAGAGAGGGAGAGAGAGGAAGGCGGGGGCGAGGGGCGAGGGACGAGAGAGGAAAAGGAGGAGGAGGAGGAGAAGAGGGAGGAAGAAGAAGAAGACGGCGGAGGAAGAGAGATCTCGAATTGATCGGCGAACTCGAGTCTCGACAGGACAGCAGGGGCGGACCGATCGTTCACTTCTGGACAATAGACAGCCTTTGAACGCCGCGCCATGAGGGGCCCTCGTGCGTTCGCTCGAACGCTATGCCGTGGAGCGCCTGCTTTATGGCCGAGAGGACGAGAGGGGGCTCGGGGAGGATCGGTGGTGGCAGGGGCCAAGAACGCCCAGGCGCAGCAACTGCAGCAGCAGACCGTTCTGGTCTGTCCAGGCTCGCCTTCTTCTTCCTCCTTCTCCTCTTCTGCTTCATCGTCATCGTCGTCGTCGCCCTCGTCGTCCGCTGTGCTGCTTGCTCTGCGAAAGCACTTCTTACCTGTTTCGTTTCACACTGCAGCTTGGGATATGGCGCCGGGGTTGGATGTGGGGTCGGGCACCCGCGATGGAGGTCTCTTGAATTCCTATGAGGCGGAGCCCGATCGCGTGGCCGTGATTGGAAGCGGTAATTGGGGGAGCGTGGCGGCTCGCCTTGCTGCGACCAATGCTCGCCGTCTCCCTTACTTCCAAGGTCTGGTTTTATTCAAATTGGCCACTCCAGGCCAGCGAAATGTTGATTCTAGTGTGAATTGAATTGCATGGTCAAGAAACATTTGCATTGCCTGGGTCGCAGAGTAAAAAGGAATGTTCATGATGACAATGCCTGCTCGAGCTGAGTGCCGCATGTTCCAAGTTCTCGAATTGTCAACTACAGTCCAAATTGGACTTTTGATGTTTCATTCTCCGTTCTTTTCTGGTATCAAGATCTGTCAAGTTGGAGAGGCTCTATTCTCTTCACCAGCTAGCTCCAAACCTTCGCTTGCTCTGGAGGAATCTTCGTTTGTGCAATGTTGATAAAGGACTGATTGGGCTCGCCGGTAATTTGGCAGATGAAGTGCGAGTTTGGGTTTACGAGGAGAAACTCAGCAATGGAGAATTACTGAGCGACGTTATAAACAAAACTCAGGTGTCATCTTGTCTCCCGATTCAGCTGCATATCGATGTGCCCTATATCGGTTCGGCAACTGTCTGGACCTTATCTCAATACAGACCAACAAACCTGCCTGTTGCTGAATCCATGCCATCTGTTCTTTTCTGGCCAGGAAAATGTGAAGTATTTACCCAATGTAAAGCTGGGGCCCAATGTTGTGGCAGATCCTAATCTGGAGACAGCTGGTAAATTTTCTTACCGACCCACTGCACAAGATATCGTAGGTTGCTGCAATCACCTGGAAGCTGGCAACCGTATGCATTTTACTCCGGTGTTGACAGTGTATATGGTGTTTGTGGTTGATGCCGCCAGTGAAGAATGCTACCATGCTGGTATTTGTCATGCCTCATCAATTTATCGAGGGCATTTGTCAGAAGTTGAAGGGAAAGATTCGACCCGACGCAAAAGCCATATCTCTCATCAAAGGCATGGAAGTAAGAAAATTGACCTCTACAATCTCAAGGTTGCACGGTCTTTTTCTGCTGTAAGTTTTCATGCTACGCTGGTGAGACGAGTTGGCCTTACCTTTTTCCAAATGCAGATGGGCGACGATGGCCCGCGCCTAATCTCCAGGGAGATCAGTGAGCAATTAGGGATAGACTGTTCTGTACTGATGGGTGCCAACATAGCAAATGAGGTAGGTTATTCATACTTCCAGGCCATCTCACCGTTCTAGGATATGTCAGTTCTGAATCACATCAGTTTGGCGATTTCATGTCAATTGAAGACTCATTGTCGTTAGACTGATTTTGTGTACCTGTTTGGCATACAGATAGCTGTCGAACAATTTAGCGAGGCAACTGTTGGCTACAGAGACGATAAGGAAACTGCGGATAAATGGGTTCAAGTGTTTGGAACACCCTACTTTCAAGTCACTCATGTAAGTCTTGCTCAGCGAGGACATTTGTGGCATTAAGTTTCACTGAATTAGTAACGTTTGTATTTGCAGGGCACACCCATTTGATTCTGCACTTAATGTTACGATAAACTATGACAACTTCGCAGGTCCAAGATGTGGAAGGGGTCGAGCTGTGCGGGACCTTGAAGAACATAGTCGCAATTGCTGCTGGTATCTGGCTCTTTCAAGCTTGAATTATGTGAAGGCCTCAATGTAGGACAGAGCTGAGCACTTACTTATATCTGCTCGGGAGTGCTGGGACTGAAAAAATTCCCCAGCATGTTAACTCTGTGTATGTTTTAAACTAAGACACTATCATGGTGGTAAAAGTCTCGAGTAGTGCACCAATTCTTATAACGGATTTTGCTTGGATGAGCAGGTTTGGTGGACGGTCTCGGCATGGGGAACAACACCAAGGTATTGTAACAAATAACTCCTAAACCTGTGATACATTTCTGTCTTTCTCAAATTGATATTCTGTTTTCTCCTTTGTCGCAATTATTGTCATGAAAAAGATTTGAAATTCGAAGTTTCTTTGGGACTGTGGTTGCTTACTCTGATGGAGTAGCTTCTACCAGAATATTTATTATGAGATTCTGCTTGTACCTCCTTACTCTGGATACGATGAGGTTGGACGGAAGATAAGCGACAGTATAAACATAAAGCTGATTGCTCAGATACGTAACACTTTCTTTCAGGCTGCTATCATGCGCATTGGGCTGAAGGAGATGATCCTGTTTTCCAAGCTCTTATTTCCATCCGTACAAGATGCCACATTCTTCGAAAGTTGTGGAATCGCAGATCTAATCACCACTTGCCGTAAAGTCTCCACTCCGACCGTTGCATATTATTTCTATTACTAAATTTGCTCTATTTCATACCATCATTATTTTTTCATTTTGAGATATATGTCTCTTTGCATTAACGTTCCTGCTGTGTAATCTGATATCGGAAACCTCTTCTATGTTGCAGTTGGGGGCCGCAACAGAAAGGTTGCCGATGCTTTTTCAAAACATGGGGGAAAGCGGTAAGCTACAATTGCGTGACGTGGAGGTCCTGTTATCCAACAATTATTCATTCCTAGCGAACGTCAACCGTGCAGATGTTTTATGAGGTGAAGCTGTTTGTTAATTTGATCAGAAAATGTTGGTGACAGATCTTTTGACGAGCTGGAAGTAGAGTTGCTGAATGGCCAAAAGCTACAGGTACACATCATCTGCCATTCGAACGCTGACAATTGTTTGATTTCTTCTATGAAACAAAGTGATTGTATATGACACACAGAAACGAATGAAAAATCATAAGTAAAATCACAGGAGTTACATGCAAAAGTGGACAAATACGAGGTTTATTCTGACATGTAAATTGAGATGTATGCAGACTTCAGTGTTAAGTCTCACCTGGTCATACGCTTATGAAGACATGGGGACTTTGTTGTACAGGGAGTATTAACGGCGAAGGAAGTATTTGGTCTCTTGAAGGCTAAAGATTGGGAGGAGTCTTTTCCTCTATTTTCAACTGTACACGCAATAGCTACACGGCATTTGCCCCCCTCAGCAATTGTGGAGTACTCGGAACGTGCTCCTCGAAAAATTGTGGGTACTCCCGAGCTGCATTTGTAAATAATTCTAGCGTCAAGTCAGTGTAGACAACAGAATATCCAATCCCAATTTACGTGATCCCAGACATCACATGAAATATGGCTGAAAGTCTTGCCTGTCTCAGAGCATGATATCTCTTTGGCCGTAGAAGGGCTGCAGCAGCTGAGAAGCTTGTAGATTGGTCGCAGTCCACAAAATCCAAGTAGTAATCGCAGCAGATTACGGTGCAATCATGACAGCTTTAGATAGACGGTTTGAATAAGATTCAAAACGTCGAGCTGTTCGTTTCGCTGCATTCTCTTCTCCACTAATTGAATTGGCTTTTAAACTGAATCGCTGAAAGCAATGCTGTTATCTGTAATAAATAAATGGGGTCGAGTGACAGACTGTGTTGCTTACTGATGCTTTTGTCAAAATGAAAACAGTTGTTTGCTTTGTGATCAACTGCTACCAGGTGCTCGTCTGATTGGTTACTGATGGAAGTACCGTGTTCTTAGAACAAATGGCATGGCAGTATCCTTAGGCAGAGCTTAGAGCTCAGTCATTCGGTACGAGATTTTTAATCCCGAGCCGAAGTTCAGTTGTAACTAAAAAGTCAATGAGATGCTTCATTTTTTATGCAGGTGCACATTTACTTGACCGAGGGCTATCTGGTTTGTTCCAAGTTCTGTAATTCACACTGTTTGTAATTTGCCCTTATCCTCTCTTTAGTCATGATTTGCGTTGGTCACCCACGATGATGTTGTTCCAGTTACAGGCAGCAAAGTCCTTAACATCTTTCGTTACGGGTCTTTGGTAACAATCTCCTGCAGGTTCTGTTCAATCTATATAATTTTGGAGCGGCAACTTCATTTCCTGTTTCCCGAAGATCAGTTTCTCCTTCCAAAGAGGAGCGATCTGTGCCACCAACTCAAATGTCACCTTCGCAATTAATGGAGGATGCAAGACAGATAAAAAATAGTGCTTCCATCTGAGGTGAATTAAAATACGCGGAGCGTGGTGCCAGTGTTTAAATATACGGGCTTATGTTGGCTTGTGGGTGAAATTTGAAGTTGAATCACTATTTTGTATAGGTTCACCTCTGATGCTGGTAAGCCTTTCTTGAGTACTGATTCGGTTTTCTCACCTGATGGCCCAGGTTTACTTCACATGATGCAGATAAGTCTGATCGCACCTGTATGAAGCTTGTATGTTCGCTACATTGTAATTTCGTATGCTTGGCTAAATTTCGATGTCGATGATTTCACTCACATCATGCAGAAAATCAGATGCTTTCAATCTTGATCTTGATTATTACAGCCGGTAGCTTCAATCCGTCGGTGGGACTGATTAATGTAAACTACAGCAGCAGTAATTCAATAAATTGAACAACTTCACACTTTATAAATCTCGGAGTTTATGCGGCGAGCTATCTCCTCGTAGTATATACTTAATCCCCCCAAAGATGATAGTCACCTAGGTACCATATACTTTTGACGGTGTGTCCTTATAATGCCCTTATTCGTCTGAGACTTACAAAATCTTCGAAAATTGTTCTAAATTTATATGCCATTGAAATTTTTTCTGCTTCTTTATGCTCGAGAAGAAAGTGGGCCGATTTCTCTGAAAAACGGATCTAAGCGTGTAAAATCTTCTTCTTGTCCGTATTATGGCGGCAGTAAGCTATCTTTTCAGTTTCTGAAAAGTTATAACCAAACCTGAGCTCTACATACACAATGTGATATGTTTAAAATAAAGAGAATATTTCAATCATCTGAAAACAACAATATTATCAAACAAATATAAGTCGTATACAATCAGCCTTCTGATTTATTCCTTGTTAAATTCCTTCTAATCAAGATTTCTACCTCTGTTTGCATAGCCACAGTTTTATGGAGCTAAGTTAAGTACAATTGAACTACAGTACTGAAATAGGATGAAATATTTTATCATTTATATACAATATACACCAGAATTTTTTAAAGGAGTGTGAAAGCGGAGTCGCTTCTTGCTTGTCAACCCGGTTTGATAGTTTCTGCTGTCAACAAGCATGGAAAAGTTGGAGATTGTAGAGAAGAATAAATCCAGTCATTCGAAATTCGAGATCTTCATTCAAAAAATGTCATCAAACTAAAACTAGCAAAAACTTCTCATAAGGTGAAGTGATAACTCCACCGCTATATCCACATTTTTGTCGTGCGTCTCTTTGGGCTGTTCGAAAAAAAGCTAAAAAAGGGGCAATAAATCGTATGATGCACTTATTCAGTCGCTGAATTATGTTCAGTTTTCCAGCATAATTATCTTCCTTTTTTTCCAAGATTGAACATGATTAACACCTTGTTTAGGGTGGGTCTAGAGACGTGGGTATTCCTCAAACCTGCAACGTTGTATATATCTAACTAACGTTACTATGCCCTTGGGTTAGACATAATAACGAGAAAGCGGGAAAAGGAACGAAATTGATTTCTCTAATTTATTTGGTTATGCTTTTCTCAAAGTTTGACTTCGACGCAATTTATTGATCTATCTGGCGACGAAGATCAAAGAAGTAACGATTCAAAGTGCATCAAACATATTTTAGTGAGACTCTAAAGCGAAGTTCAATGAGGTCGTACAATGGACTCATTCAAGGAACAAACTTATCTTTATCTAAGAACGAATAAATCAGATCACTGATGTCACATCAGTGATGTGTAAATAATTTCGACGATATCCTTGTATCGTACCAGGTGAGTCTCTATGGCATATATTTGAGAAGAAGAATGAATGCTTGTGCTTGAACTGTTTGCACATTGTGAAAAATTAGACTTTCAAACACATTTGAAATTGCTTATCATAAGTAGCCCATTAATGATTGCATTGTAATTCTTATCAGTTAGAATCAAGTAGTTGGCATATTCGTAATACCTTTATCGATGTGATATACTTCAATGGACACAAAATGTCACTTGCTCTTCTTTCAGACATCCTCTGCCTCTTCGATCCGACACTCGAAATCTGGTTATTAAGAGTATACGAGGAATTGTGACGTGTGGATGTGGTAAGACTGCACTATGACTGTCTAGGGTTTTGGAGCCCCTCTACTGTCGTGAATCTGTCCATGCAGATGAAGATTTGGAGAACCTCTTGTGACAAGAGGTTCTCCAAATCGCCAAAATAAGGGACAAGACTCTTCTCCCTTATTTTGGCGACCGGGTTGTGCGAAAGATGGTCGTCGAAGAGTGCACCCGAATTCTCCTCTGATCCGTATTTGCCGGAGCGAAAACCTTCGCGCTGCCCCTCCCCCGCCACTATCTTTACTGCTCGTCAGGCAGCGAATGTTCTCGGGTCGAGGCATCGTCGAGGAATTCGGGCTGCGAGTTACTGTCAGACACTGATGCATCGGATTGAATAAGGGGGATTTCTGGGAATTAGCTATGGCGGACGAAGAGGCTCCAAAAGTTCGGATGGATCCCGCGGAAAGGAATCCACTGGCGAAATTGGCCTGGCGGATGCAGGTGAAGAAGGTGGGCCGATTTTTACTCTGTTTCACTCTTTCCGATTCAAAGACGAATGATTGCGGACCTGTCATGTGAATTGGTGCATGAGAGTTTAAGAGTCAATAAAAATGCACGTGACCCCGATTTGAGTGAGAAATTTGAATGGGATGAGTTTGCGCGAGCTGATGAATGTAGTGAGCCGTAATTAATGTGATTACTGTGACTTCTCGAGTCAGCTCATCCTGTCGTTGCGATGCAAGCTTTGGCCTAGTCTGCTTGTGGCGTAGCAAGCTGATCGCAGCAAAGCTTTTTCTTCTAGGTTGTGAGGAGAACTAGTTTATTGCAAATAGTCTTCTCGTAATGTAGGTTTTTGGGGTTTTGTAGGGCTTTAATTACTGAATTTTGATTCGAGACTGCCTCGTCTTCATGATCTGGCAAGAAAGAAACTCGACGTACTTGGTAGTGTATTATAATAGCTATTATAATCACGAGTGCTCAAGTAGCTAAATTCTTGCAGATCCGTCTGTACAAATGCTTCTCTACAAATGTAAAAATCTGTAAGAAACAAGCTGAGTGAAGATCCTGCTAGGTGAAGGAGAGGGAGATGGACAGTGCTGCAATTATTCTCTAACCAACAGATTTGAGCTGGAATGGGTAGCCATACATTTACGTTGAGGTTTAATTTAATTTTTTTAGCTTATCAGACAGTTTCTCGAAACTGCCTGAAGACAGCACATCTTATGCCTCATCGCTTGTATCATCTCTTGTCCTGGATGCTGAGGGATGTTGAGAAGGCAAGAGAGACTAGCTAAAATAAAGTTGCAGGAAATGCCAACATCCTGCCAAAGATCGTCCTTTGGAGTTCAGTTTTAGGAGAAGGAAGAACCACATTGGAGAACTTCAGTGCAGATGTATTCTGTGGTATCTTGGGGAAATTCGACTGATGCGACATTTCAGTACCTACTGTTACACTCCGAAAACAGAGAGTTCACGGTAGATACATTCCGGAGGTTGCATTGTAATATCCATGCCCATTCTGCGACGATTCAACCTGCAGTCTGTTCCGATGGGTTATGACTGTTTTGCCCGATATCCAGGAAATGTATATCACAGTATAAATATACTGTGATATACATTGGATACGAACTGCCTTACTTTATATGGCCAGTTCCGGTAGTAGTAGGAGGAGAGACTAAGTGTTATGGCGACCGTGCAGAAAAATTGATTATATTTTCGCAAGCTGATCTTGGCCATGATGTATTGGTGCAGTATAAACCATCACCTCAGGAGTCAGAGGTGCTAGGGAAGTGCTTTGAAGATGCCAAGTGGTATTACATGAATGCACCGCTTGCTGCGGGTGCCCTGGTTTGGTCCTGTAAGTGAAAGTTTCACGTCTATCTTATGTACCTTCAGATGCTTTGTTTACTTTACAACCTTCAAACAACATGACAGGAGATGGGTTTTCACCTAGAAAACAACCCTTGATGCAAAGCCCATTTCTTCATAGACTTTGTGTTTGTGAATTCCATATTCCTGTCTCTAACTTATTTGTGGATTTTCTGCAGTTACAGGTGGAACCAGACTGGGATTCGTGCCAAGGATATTGATGACAGCCTGTAAGTGCAACTGAGCACTACGTCTTGTTGCTGTATTTCAAGGTTGGTCTCAAAAGCAAGTTGCAGTTTGCTGGGAGTATCTGTTGATTGAAGAGTCTGCTTTGTATATACCCTCGATATCATGTCGGAAGTTTCCTTTGTACATCTACTTTTGCGAATGAAGTAGCAATAGAGGATTTATACTTCATGTCTCGGATAAGATGTTTTGTTCTATATTACTGTGCTGCATCACGCACCCTTTCTGGACAAATCTGATGTCGATTCTGATCCTATTGTCGTTGTTTCGCTCAATGTAGCGGCTGCTGTGGTAGGAAACGATTTGGGTTTTCGACTTGCTGGAGCATTATGCACTAAGAAAATACTTTCTCTTGAGGGCAGTCCCTTGCGGGGTGAGCTTATAGCCATGTAAATATCTTGTAACTTATTTGGCACTTCACTTGTTGTTTTTTTTTCTTGTCACTCGCAAACCGACGCTAGAACTGAAGAATAGTATGGCACGGGAGTTCAAAGTTTGCAATAAGAGGGGCTAAATGCGAGGACAATCATGATGTGCAGCCTACGCGAAAGTAATCCAAACAATCCGATGCTAAAGAAGCATATGGGAGAAAAGCAAGAGCGTGTTAAGTCTCAAACTATGTACGGCACATATGACGATATGCAAGACCCAAGCTTACCTGCCTCCGACAAAGATTGGGCGACTAGAATTGGTGATGGGAGACCTAATGATGTGGATTCAACCGAAGGGCAGGACACGGGATTCGGAAATGGAGAGCTGAGGAGAATACCACGTGTCTGGAGAACCGAAACTAAAGGACCGAATGCGAAGACTGTAAGCTCTTTTTCTCCTCTGTTTCATTGGTACTTAAGCTTTTAGAGCGGAATGACTTCGTTGTCACTGCTGAGGTGGACTCTTGCACTGTAATGCTCCTTCTCGAAGCTTGCGGTTGTCTTCGGTGTCTGAAAGCGTTTTCCTGCCCAGTCTTTCTTGCCCTCATTGAATATTCATCTTTACCATTTCTTGGTCTTGTTAGGAATCTGGTGATGCAGATCTGCTGGCAGATCCATTCGATCTTGTTATGCAAGCAGGGTATATCGAGGACTCCTCTGATGGGGTTGAAGGCAATGCCACTGGACGCCCCGGGAAAGAAACTAGGCGGAGTAGAATGTCCACGAAAGAGAGAAGAGAATATGACAGAAAGCAGTACCAGCAATGGCAGCAGGAACAGCACAAGGCCTGAGATACTACTCGCAAATTATTTTTTATTTCTTACGCTGAAACTTTTTGCCTGAACCTTTGTCAATTGAACAGCAATACTGAAGTGTTATGTGTAACATCTTCGAACGTAAATTTCTTATGAATGTGGCAGGACTGAACCATTACGTGCAGATAACTGAAAGCTAGAACCTTAGTGAGGTGTCACTTTGAGGTTGAGTCGACAAGTATTGATGCCATTCTGCATGCACACAAATTAATTCTATCAGGTTCCGTGATTTCCTTGGCAGTTCCTCACATAACTCCAAATAGACATACTTCCACTTATAATCGGCTCTAATTTTCTCAATATTTGAGTCGTCAAATTCGATTGCTGGTAACTTGCAATGTCCACATTACACCGCGTAATTTTAGCTGTGAATTCAACTACTTCTTTTGGTTATTCATCATCGCTCTTCCTCATATCCACTCCAACTCTGATTACTTCAAAATAACGCTGGCAGCAACTCCCCATCTTTAATTTTCTATTTGTGATCTACGTTTCCTTCTCAAAATACAACTTCTCACTTGTGATTTTGAAGTTTGGATATACTCCCTCACATATATACTCCTTTGGGCAATAAATTCATCTGTCCGAAAGCTTTCAACTTTAATAACTTATCAACACTCCTCTCTAGAGCCGAACTGGCAGCGTTAGAAAGGAACACCAAACTTTAGAAAAGCTGTAGCTAAAAGTTTTCAACTATGTGTCCACAAGTTTTAACAAGTACCTCCGCGTCATAAGGAATTTAGGGTATTTGGAATTAGGGCAATTGTTGATCCGTTGTATCTCCATCCTTGATAGTGGAATCCGTAAAAGTGTGGTTTAAAAATCTTTAGTACATGTAGTTCCGTTGATCAGTTGTATCTCCACCCTTATTAGTGAAATTTGTAAAAGTGTACTTATAAAGATATTTTAGATTCACACACTTGTGGCTTTCATAGTTATTGATGGACAAAGGAGTAAATGGACGGTACATGAGATCACAAATCAGCCTCAGAAACATGACTCATCATAGACGCATATAGTTAATGATTGTACATCAAAATTAGACTAAAGAAAGAAAAGGTGAAAGACCTAAGCATAAGGTAAAAAAGTTTAGCAAAGGAAAGAAAAGTAAAACAATAGACCAGCCACTTGCAAAAAGTGCTATGTAGTATGAAACAGCACTGACTAGTCCACATTCAGACAGACTGTCTACGAGGCGTTTCAGATCCCATTCACTGTTCGACAAGATGGTCATTACCTGATGCTGGAGGTCTGAACAAGGTTCTTGGAGCAGCTGGGGAACTCGAAATTGTTTTTGGCTGATGGTGATGTTTTCAACGCAGTCATGCCGATCTGGTTTACCATGACCCAACCTGAAATCAGGTCTTGCGATGTAGTATGGTCGCGATGGGAGCTCTTTCCCAGATGCATCTGAACGAGTACATCAGATTCAGATTTCATAATTAGCATGAATTTACCTCAAGACAGCACAATCACTTCGTTGAAGAACGTTCAATAGTAAATGGGTCCTCGGGTGGAGTATAATCTTCACGGAGAGCAGACAGTCTGTCAATCAGGATCCAGTTCATGATTGCAGGAGCCCTGGCATCTGTGAATTATGCCCAGCACCGATCCTGCATTATTTCGTCATCTGAACCACCCTCTTCACCCTTTTCACCCTTCCTGAATCTCGCGTCCCGAGGATGCACGCATGTTGGCCAAAGCGTATGTATGTAGTGAAAGTGCTCCCATTTGCAGCTCACCCAAGGGTGCTGTGCCAGAAGGTGCATGCACGTAAATGGTCGGAGGAAACCCCGAAATCAGACGAGCTCGGATCGAAAATCTCGAGCTGTTCCAGTTTATCTGGCACGTGATCCCCTCCAGCTTTTGCTGATCATCACAGGCTTCATGGATCATGGCACCTTTTGATCGGTTTGGCTGGTCTTGGAGGTGATGGTGCTCGGGAAAAGCGACTGATGCTTGCGCCTTTAGATCTCGGCTTTCGTTCTTTGTCCTGTCCTGGAACAGGGAAGACTTTTAGCTGAGTACTCCTCGTTGTCCTAATGTTGTTGTAGCAGGGTTTGTAGCAAAATTTCACGAGCAGGATCTTAAGAATTCCAGTGCCATCTTATAATCTGCAAATGGATGGTAACCGCGTAAAGAATCCAGCCGTCATACGGTTCAATCACAGTCCAGGAGAGGAGATAACTAATGCGAGGGAGGTACTCACCGGTTGCTGTGTGATTCCCAAGTTTCCAAGAAATGTGGGACTACATCTTGATTACGTCGGCCAATTGCCCTCTGTCGTTCCTCGGGGTCATGTACGAGTGCGGCTTACGACGCGACCGATACAGCATGTGGATATGAAAATAATCCGTACTGGCGGGTACAAAGAGCTCAGAAGTCGAGATTTCGTTACAATTGGAGCTGAGGGTGTTGGATTCATTCATGAGGTACGTCGTTCTTGCCTGAGCTCGGTGCCCATTGCAATGCGAAATCTGGGCAGTTCGTCTTACGATCCCGTCAGGACCTTGTAATAAGGATCATAACAACTTTCTGATTCTTGGCTAGTTTGATCTCTCCTTATCCAAGTCGATTACTTAGCTCCATGTCGTGCTCAGTTTGTCCAGTTTTCTTGAGACTTGAGATAACCTTTTAGAAAGTATGACGACCAATATTGAAGAGTGGGTGAAATTGAAACTGGGCAAAACGCAGAGAGGTGTGCTTTACAGAAATATCTTACTGTTTGTATGAAGATTTACAGAAAAGGTGGGGATCTCATCGGAATCATAGTCTTGTGGGATCTCATCGGATTGATTTTACATTTACTGGTTAAACAGATCGGGGAAGATGTGAAAAGTGATCTTCATCGAAATCAGAGAGTGATGCCGGTTTTGTTTTGGGATAACCTTCTGAAGAAAGGGAACGGATCGTGGCAATCTTATGTCGATGTAGCTGAGGAAAATGTGTTTCCACTTCCAGAAGTTTCAAAAGAATCAGCTGATTACGTGCCAGATGAAGTAGCAGCTCAGTTTGTGATTACTGCGTGGACAGCTTTAGGTCTTTTCCATACTGCAGTTGCTGGTATACAAGAGGGCCGTTTTCTATTGCTGTCGGCTCCAAGCTCCACAATTGGCCGGTGAGAGACAGAAACTATCAAGTTACCAATCAATTTGGTTTATCTGAAAAGTCACTAAATGCAAAGCAGATTACGAAGTTATCTAAAATATTTCCTGCGGTACAGAGGATTGCTCCTTTCTTGCACGTCCCGCAATTTGGTTTTGGTGAAATGATGCAATACCTGACAAGAAGGTTCGATAATTTGTAGTCATGTTCTCGGAATTTCCAAGAGTAAGAACATCAATATCATAGCTGTTGTGCGAAAAGACGAGCAGAAAAGCCTCTTTAAAGAGATGGGAGTGGAGCATGTCATCTGCGCCAATTCCAGCAAAGAAGGTACAACTCTGACATTGCTTCAAACCAGTACTTGGCTGATTAGAGCTGTATTTTGCTAGTAAACCAACAGAAAAATTCCGTGGCGAAGTAGAGCTTTTGCTTTTTTGGAATATTGTTCTTATTAATCATGACTCATATTGGACCTCTTAACAAATTTTCACCAAGATAGAATTCGGCCACCTTTGTAAGTACAAGCTTCCTCCCTCTCTGTGCAGTATTTGTGGAGCAAGTAAAAAAAATAACTGGTGAGGGAGGAGCTCATGCTGCAATTGATGGTGTTGGTGCTGAGACGACGATGGTAAGACTACATTCTTCAATTAGTTAGACAATGTGAATAAATTCGGTCGTAAGAAGATTCGGGGCAACTTGAGAAGAATGCTGAGACTTCTTTTACTATCTTTGGCAGAAGCTGGGAGCATGCTTGAGAGATGAAGGAGAGCTTTTAATCTTTGACAACGCAGCAGGCACTGATTCTGACGACCACGTTAAGATCAGCTTGGGTGACTTGAAGCGAAAAATTCAAGTCAAGTGGTGGACACTTACAGATTACGTGAAGATACGCAAAGGAAACAGGGAGGAAACACGGGAGGCAATGACAAAACTATTCAATGAAACTTTGAATCTGTACAAAGAGAAGTTATTAATCTTCCCTACTCATGAAAAAGTCTTCACTTTTGATGAACTTCCTGAAGCTCTAGACGTAATTGGGGAGATTAAAAATGACTTTCACAAATGTAAACTATTATTGGTCAATCATAAAGAATAAGAGAGACCATACTTTGGTGACGGTAACAACATAGATTTTGAAGGCTGGAGAATCAATCCGGTGACATTGCTCTATCTTATTACGGACTCTTTTGGAGCTTCTATGTTCTCCTGTATTTGGAATATCGTGGTGCATTGTCCGTGTCATATACTGATCCATTGCTCATCACATTCACTCCAAATTGTGGAGAGTACGGTAAGAGAACAATAACAATTTTCGAATTGGATTCCATCCACAAATTTACTACAGAGTTTAGGTTCTGGGCGATGGTACCTGAAACTTGCTATTTTTAACCCCCAGGAACACACGGTGTTCGGTAAATTTTATATGTTTTATACAATAACCATAGGTATCGTGCCCCATACCGGAAACTTCAGGAGTACACTCTCCGGCCTTTTACATGAAGCAATATATTTGATGTATTGAAATGAGCATTGTGATTTTATGCCTCAAGCTTTCCAAATTAGATATCCTGTGAGTTCAACCGGCCAGATCTTAGAACTGAAAATCTCAGGATTGATATTGTGACTGCAACTGAAGTTCCTATGCGGGAAATTGCATCACCTTATTGATCTATATTGTTGTACATGGCATCATGCAGTTTTCAACCATTTTCCCGTCGGATTTTTGAATTCTTATTACATTGTGATACTGCTCAGAATACTAAGAATACGATTGTACTCTTTCTCCCCTTGAAGTTTCTCGGATCGACACTGTATAAATTTTCCACATTGCTTGGATGAAGTGTTGAATCGAGGTCAGTTGTCTCTCCTACAACTGATTTTCTTCAATCTACCAAGAGCCGTGATTGTTGTGTGGTCCATGAACGCCAGTGAGAGATATGGCACATAGCTCATAGAGGTGATGGCTCCTCTACTTGGACTATTTTGACAGTCACATCAGGCATCTATCTAGTGTTTAGTTCAGGAATTTGGTAAGATCTTTCCAAAGCGCCGTAATATACGTATCTTCATTGAACAATGATAATGATGATAATTGAACCGGATGAAAAACGATTAAAGCTACTCAAAGACTATATCGCAACTATAGGGACTTGATTGGATAAGGCAAGTATACAGGCAAGAAGAATTACGTTAATTTATTTATGCTATGCATCCTTGATTGTGCATTTCCTTGATATCCATAGGGACTTGATTGGTTAGGGCAAGTATACAGGCAAGAAGAATTACGTTCATTTATTGATGCTATGCATTCTTGATTGTGCATTTTCTGTGATATCCACGCATGACAATGGCTTTGGTAAGAAGAGAGGAGTGTATTTTGTAGCTTGCACTCACGTCTGGTTTGAAGATAATAAAGTAAATTAGTACATAGATCAAGCCCGTGGGACCCAAAGGGCCAAAAGGCTGGAAAACACAATACACGCCAAACATCTATTGACCAGGGTAAAGATCAAAACCCTAGAGGATGTTGTAAATGATATTGAACACGTCATAAGCTATTACTTTGGAATGAGGGAGAAACATCTTTTACGGTACACTTGCCTCGATCTCGTCAATCAGTCACAATTTCAGGCCTCGATCCACAAGACACACTATACGCATTCACACCGGATATGCATGTAATACGGATATTTCCATGAGCATATGTACGAAAGCGGAAAGATGATGTTACCCATCGCGCGTTTATTTGTCGGTGTCTTAAAGTCTGAAGTATATTGTTTGTCACTGAAATCATAAGATTACCCATATAGAAAAATACGTGCACTGTCGAATACCAAAGCTTCAGCTCTTCCAAAGAAAATAAGGCAAATGATAAGGAAGATCACGGTCAGCGATCACCATCATCATCCGACCATGAAGACCGATTTGGTTAGATTAGCGCTCTTCAGATGCCTACAGTCAAATTTCGTGTTTTTCAGATACTCAGGATCTTCGCAGTCAAATTGAAACTCGCAGCAATGAAATTTCAGTTTATACATTAGCATTTCACGGCGACGCTGAACTATATCAAAGCGGCGGAATGAAAACTGGAACATCTTTAATTCGTCTTGAGAATATGAGTTTGACTTCTTTGTCCATCAACTGTTTCTTCATCCAGATCATGGAGGTATTCATTGAAGCTTCTTCGTCCTCCCCCTCCCAATCCAGCCTGCGGACCTAGATGGCTTCCAGGCTCGCCATTCGACCACCATGATACCACCCTGTTGTTTTTCTTGGCATATACTTAACACCCGGATGAACTCCTAGAGCAATAGAGATTGCAGATCGGAGCTGAAGTTTCATGGGATTGAATACACGACTACTTCTGCCGTGGCCTCCAAGAGCTTTTAACGCCAGGCTAGCGGAATTTATGAGCCGACGGCCATTGGAAGCGTTCGGAGAGGCTGAGAAATACAGTCCAAAGAGTGGAGAAACTTGTTATTTGTGAATGTGGAATTTGGCTTCAGGAGTCGAAAAACTGAGCATCAGCTTTTTCAAATGAACCTTGGGCTTTTTGCTTTCTAGAAAAATATAACTCTTTTGAGATGCTGGCAGTTGGTGTTTGAAGATAGTTCAGAAGACCTGTCAATTGGAGAAATTTATCTGATAGGAAGAAAATGTGTGTGTAGTTTGCCTTCAGGATCTCCGCAACATCAGCGTTAAGAACCCAAACTGACGAAATCTAAAGTCGGTGAATCTGCGTTTAGCTTCATGTGACTATCGTTTGTCATCTTGAAGATGATCAAATTTTATCTTTCATCTTAGTTCCACTTTGATACAAGTTAAATTTTCTCGGAATTGATTTGAATGTGTTCATATTTACTGGACAAAGGATTTACTGAACCAAGCGCAGGGTTTTGCAATAGAGATATAAACAATGATGTTCATATCGACTATAATTATCATATAGTTGAAGTACGTTAAATTCGCTTGAATTCAGGGAATTCAAGCGTTGGTACGGATGGATTCAATTGTATGGATGAGGTTCAATTGGATCAGCTCAAGGTGTTAAGGTAGAGGTTATAAGGTTTGCATACATTTAGAGTTCCAGGATTGCAAATACTATCATAACAATTTTGCCAATATAATCTATCAAGAATATTTCTAAAAGTTGAAACTTTGATGATGAGACACATTTCTTTAAAAAATTTAGAATAATCATACGATGACTTGGATTACATGTTGATTAAACTAAATAGGATCCACGTATTACCTTTGAGCTAACGTAGGATGCGATCAATTTTTCGAAAAAGAAAATTAAAAAAAAAGTTGAATATATTTTGAGAGCCCAACCAGAAAATTCCTCTACAGCCAGGGATTAAAACAATTTCTGAGAGCAAATCGATGTTCTTGGAACACCGCATGAAACTGCATTCACGGCTTCAACTGCTTCTTCTGTTCACACGATATTTCTAGTTTTTTTGTCAGCTTCCGAATCACTAGGCATGCTCTTACCTCCCTGGGATTACGCAATTCATAGTCAGGATTATATTTATATAGCTGTCCAGTTGAGAATCCCATCCATACATGCAGTGATTACCTTCTACCGTCTCTAATTCCTGCGATAAATTGAGCACCAATGCCCAAAAAATTCTTAGTTTGCCTTACCTTCCATTATCTTATTATTGTCGTCATCCTTATTGTATTGACTTGTTGTATTTGCTTTCATACGAACTCTTAAATGACAGTTTCTATATCCAAGTTTTTCTGCTCCACATTTACCTCATTCTTTTAGCTGATGCGGAGCAACAGCTCTTACAACTTTGTTCGGATGATACATGTGATCATCAATGTATACATCCATGTTTGAAAGTCATGACTTTGAACCAGACAAATGTCGCTACTTTGGAATCAACCACTCTAACTTCGACAAAAATATATGAGAATAAGGATTTTCAACTGTACTCTAGTCGCCTCACGAATCTGGTAGCCGTGGCTTGAATTCTTTTGCACATATGTCACCCTAGTTCACACAAATTGAACTATCCTTGAAGCAATCAATAACGTGCACTTTTGCATACTCACATAACTGGTTTGCTGAAATGTAATTAGTTGGTCTAAAATGCTAAGCACCTTATTTCAGAAATTCAACTCAATTTTGTATCCAATTGTTCCTTTACTCTATTGCTCCCCACGTTTTGATCATTTTCTCTCGTCAAACAGTTATGAACTCATGTAAGAAGTGATATGACATAGAGTATGATATAGACAGAGTAGACATAGAGTACCGGTGCTGAAGTGGCAGACTGATTGGCGCAATCCATTGGCGCAATCCGGGCTTCTCTGCTTCGAGTATAGGGTGGATTGTCCTCTGATATCACTCCGTCTCGAAGCTGTAGATGCTGAAATACACGCATCGATCTATCACGACTATCATTTCCGTTGACATGTTTGTGAAAAACAGTATGTCATTCAAAGTTTACACTGTTCACTGAATAGTTCTACACTGTCTTTGTCTCACTAGAAGAAAAAATGACTCAGCCAGCAAGCTCCTTCACGAGATGCTGCTTCTCACTGATCATGAGTGCAATGATTCCAAAATATCCAATGTTCACGTTCAACTCCCGAGGGTCAAGCACCTCAAGGTCAAGCTTTAGCTTCACTAAAAGCTCTCTGCTTCGGAACCTGAACGGAAGATATGATAAATCACTATATCGAGGGTCAAGCACCTCAAGGTCAAGCTTGAACTTCACTAAAATCCCTCTGCTTTGGGACCTGAACCTGAACTGACCTGAACGGAAGATTTAAAAAACAATATGTTGAGGGTCAAGCATCTCAAGGTCAAGTCCAAGACTCCGAAATCACATCTGCAAACTTTAGCCATCGTCTACGAAATTCAAGCATGCTATCAAGCATATTTAAATCTTACCGGTTTCACGTTTCCAACCGCATACTTAACCGCTTACTTTTGCTAACGTGTTTCAATCGCATCTAAGAGCATATGAGATACTCTAAGCAGTAGCTCCCAGGTATACAAGACTTATAGATTTTATTGGATATGAGGCTGGTTTCAATCCAAATTTTTTACTTAGAATTGTTTTCCAGGAACGGCTGATTAAAATAACCATTTCGACAGTAACCTAGTTTAGTGACAATCTCAGACTTTGAGTCCCCGATAACTTGCAGATTACTTTCAGTTCGCTGGTGAAGTCACTCATGAAGACAAACGTCATGTAAAGCTTGTGGTTTTGCAGATTCTACGTGAGGAGGGATGGTTGTGCCACGTCCCTGTAGGCCACTTTCCAAAGAGATGTTGTCCTTATCTGGCTGAGACCGTGTGCTTGTGACTTTTTCCAATATGATTTGTATCAAATCATAACCCTACACGTATACTATCCGTGTTTACCTGGTATGACTTTTTTTGCCACAGCTGAGGTCTGAGTCAGTCAAGCAGGCACTTGAGAAATCAGTTCTGCTCTCCCACAAAAAACGAAGCTGCACATGATACAAAGACAGGTGAAATTTCTTAGGATATAGCTCAGGTTCTTCTTAAAGCTGAAGGACAGAGTGAATTTGGATCTAGTACGGAATATGTTCCCCTTATACCTCATTATATTCAACGAACTCTTTCTTCGAGATGATCGAGTGCAGAATGCAGCTAATCAATTCTGAAGGCGAGGCAGCCATCATCATCTGGTATGACTGTAAAATGAGGGATGTTTAAGACTGTAACATGGAAAATAATTGGTGGATTTTCTAATAATCAGCTCAAGGTGTAGCAGGACCTCATGTATGCGTTCACGTGGAATTGTCAAGAAATCAGTAACCACTTCACGACATTATTAGTGGCATTCACTGAACTAAGAGATCAAGAATCTGGAATCTGTGTTCTCAACAGTACATGAAGAAGTACTAGAAAAAGCACATCGCCAGAAGCTCTCACCAAGTTTTTGAAAAATTATTATCAGAACTCGACTAACTACACCTGAAATTGTATTTAATTAGACTATGTGAATTTGTGATCTTCAAGAGAGTATGAATATTACCAGTTGAAGCAGATCCTCTTGCGGTCTATGTTGTTTTTAATTCCAGTAGCCCGAGATATGTAAGTCAGAACATGAGTTTCGAAGAAATGAGCGGCTTATTAGTCAAGCGATTTTGTTGTTATTTGCGTTCTGGAGGGGACTGACGATGAAATCAGGTAGCGAAGGCGACATTCGGAGCAATGCGGGCTTGGTTCTTCACTGTACAAATTGACCAGAAAACGCATGACATGTAGGTACATGCTGTAGTTGTATTTTTGGTGGACGTTCCACTTGAACAGTTCATACTGACCCTGTCGAATCCTGAAGTCAAAAGTCCCAATGCCTCAGTTGAAGCTTTTTCGAGACAAGGTCTTCGTCCCAACTGTTGTCGAATTCTAACTTCCACCCTCTCAAAAGAACTTCTTTTCTCCCTCGGCTGATAAACCCATGTCCGGTCTGGTCATCTTGGAAAATCTCCCGGGTCTTGCGACTAGTCCCAGCTCCCGTTGTTTTTCCATCAGGTCGTTACTTGTCACGATGAGCCAGTTCCCTTCAATCATCTAACCGCCATTGCCCTCCCATGTCCCTAGAAAAACGTGGCCTCGCGCTACAGCTCTTGGAGGCTAGCGGTGTTGACATCTTTCCTTTTTATAATACTCAAGAAGCTTACTTCGGAACTCTCATGGTTGGATAATAGACCAGCGTCGTAAAAGGTTTTCTTCACTAACATCACTTTATCATAAAACCGATCTATGTTCATGGGTTTATTATGAGAAGAAGGGAGCAGAGAGGACTCCAAAATATACTGGATGAGAATAAACAAAGGAAGGTTCAACGAGTGACGCTCCTTATTACTGACGATATGAAACGATACTTTCAAATTTCAACTTCTCAAGACAAATTACATTTGCGGAGTATACTGTAAGTTTTGACGAGGATCTGGCGAAGAAGAACTTCTGCCCAATCCTAAACATCCACCCGGGCCGAAACCTAGATATCCTCACAGTTGACATCTGATATCTACCATACTGGATAAACTCCTGACCCACCAATGTGCTTTCCGATAAAGGATGTACAACATATGAAGATGGATTACGCAAGCGATCATGATCAACACTTTGGGAAATGGGCCTAGGATTTATCTTTGAGATCGGTGACTTATGAACAGAATACAATATTTCCCCCACTTCTCAGCACAGTAAGCTACTCTGGTAACAAAATCTATTTATTAGACTTTTGAGTCGCCATCCCCACGTGTGCAATATCTGTATACATTTTCCACCTTCGTCAAAAGTACTGCTCGCATAGCTGGTATGATTGCATATTTTAGCTGCCTCTAGAGTCAAGGATGAAGTTCGTGCCGTTTTTGAGAGCCGATGCCATTTTGCCTGGCGAATGTTTTCTACCATTTCATATACTGAAGATCCTGAGTGTTTCTTTCGAGGTCTTCCAAGTCAGAGATTTCCACATAACGTGGCCTTGTGATCTAATAGAGCATATGCTCGATCTACACTAAATATATATTCAAATATATAAGATACTGAAAAGTTCTACTGTGATGATTTTCATTGGGTGATGACTTTTGCCGCTTCTGAAGTCCGAATTAGTCAAATGTTCACCTGCCCCTCACGCTATAAATACATCGAGCTTTGCTGGAAGTAGGCAATCTCACTCTTCAACTCTCAGAGGTCCCTCTTGATACTCAGAAAGCTTTTGAATGCAGGTAATCAGCTTTGCTTTCGATTCGTTTGCATACTCATCTTGAAGATTTTGTAAACAGAGTGATCATTCCCTTGTATGGAAGAAAGCATGTTCATAGAAGCAGACCGAGACTACGTATATAACTCTGACATGGTTATTTCTGTCTCTGCAGATATCAAAGATGGATTCTAAGGTAATTCAAGTGGCAACAATGTTACTCCTGTTTTCTCACCTTTGTGCAGCAGAACAATGTGGACGACAAGCAGGGAATGCAGTGTGTCCCAACAACCTTTGCTGCAGCCAGTGGGGCTATTGTGGAACTACATCAGACTACTGTGGAACCAACTGCCAAAGCGGACCATGCACTGGCAGCTCTCCTCGTCCTCCACCTCCTCCTCCTCCTTCCGGCACTCCTCCCGGCACGAAGACCGGGGAAGCTTCGTATTATACAGCTCCCTTCGTTCGTAAGTACCTTCCGTTTCCCCTTCCTAGGCCTTCTGAGTAAGTGAGTTAGCCTCATGCATACAGAAGTCCACATTGTGGTCAAGATCGAACTTTATGAAATCGATTGACCTTAAGTTCTACAATGATTTGCGTGAACCCTGAATAGTCGTTTCTAGCTGACGGAGTTTATATCAATTAACCATGTTCAGGATGGAGGTTGTCTAGAACTGTGATCAAGCTTGAAGAATAATTATTTATCTTCACTCTTTATCTAGTAATTCACAAACCATGCTTAGTCCCCAACTTGCTGCGAATATGGGAATGCAAGCAATTTCGCCCGCATTTTCACATTGCCTGCTGACACTTGCGTGATAATCTCGTCCGTTGAAGAAAATATTACATTTTTGATTCATCCTTGCTCAAGCTCCACTTTATTCACGTCATGATAAAGCTTGCACCATTCTCAGCATGCGAGCTTGAATCTGTTTGGTCGTTGGATGCAGCCTCCGCGTGTTTTGGAGACAATGCAGGTCAGTTTCCCTCCAATAATTACTTTGCTGCGGGAGGTGACGGAGCACCCAACATCTGGAACAATAGTGCAAACTGTGGAAAATGGTTCAAGATCAAATGCACAGGCAATGGCTGCACCAGCTCAGCTACCATCTCTGTCAAGATAGTGGATCGTTGCCCTAATGGATGTGTAGGTGGGCGAGCATTTGATTTGTCCAACACAGCATTTGCAGCCATAGCAAATCTAGACGTCGGACATATCACTGTCACCTACTCCGGTCCATATAACAGCCCGTAGTTACATGACGAACTTAAAATGGAGTGTTCTCGTAAAACGTCGGGATATCTTCTCAAAACGGGGAATCTGCAATGTCCTCCTCAACTTCCTCTTTGCATCAGAGGAATTGCACTGTTTCGACCCTTGAATTGGTTTTGGGTTGACAGCAAATAAATCGTCTACATCGTTATAATAAAAGGCAGGATCGAATTCAGTTTGTCTCTCCTGCAATTTATTCTCTTCCATCAACCAGTTTTACTCTTGAAACTGTTCCACGAGCAGTATTTGTGTTTCGTCCACGGATGCTAGTGAAAATTATGGCGAAAAAGTTTTAGCTTATAGAACTGATGCGTGCTCTACTTGGACGACTTTGACAGTCCACATTTTCTTCAGACATCTGATTTACTGTGTAAATCAGATATTTCTGAGGTCTTTTCCCACGCGCCATAATGCACGGTTCTGCATGAAAAATGATTTGAATGAATTGAATCTTGTGTTAGTTTAAGAGTGTCGCAGCTAATGGGTTAATTTGCATTCCCGTCTGGGACAAATTTCATTCAGTAAGGCACGTATCCAGGGAAGATGTATTAAGCTGATTCATCTATGTTTTGCATTATTGATTGCATTTTCTTTGATATTCACTCATGACAATTACTTCAGTAAGAAGTTCAAGAAAAGAGTAGAGTACTTAATATCTTGCGCTCGCCTCTAGTCTGCACGTAATTCTATCTGGAATAAATCATATTGGACAAGCCGAAAGCTATTATTTTGGAATGGGACCGCATAGTCTCCTTTGGAACACTGGCCTAATCCAGTTCAAACTGGCCGAAGTTTACGGTTGGCTCCAAAGACATGATATGCATTCACACGAGATATACCAGCAACCGCACAACCTCCATTAGCGTATTGACGAAAGTGGATACATGATACACAGTGCTTGTAATTATCGGTGCCTCAGAGTCTGACATACAGCGCTGTCACCAGACTACATTACTGCACTGGAGTCAAAATAATACTGTATTTTTTTGTAAGTCACCAATCCTCAGTATACAATTCTAGATGTATTGTCTAATACTAATGCTGCAGCGTTTTCACTCAAAATCTTAAGGCAAAAATTAACAATAAGCAAGGTAACCGATCACGGTTATTTTGGCAGTTGTAAGATGCCTCCAGTCATAAATAAATGCGTTTCAGATGCTCCGGATCTTCGCAATCATATACGGATTCGCATCGATGGACTTCGAGTTCTTACTAAGGAATTTCATGGAGACTCACAAATATTCCAAACCGCCATATTGAAATCGGAACTGCGATTTGCCTATCTTCATTATATGAGTTAGATTTGTTTCTCCATCTCGTTGAGGGAGACCTTCATTGAGGTTTCCTCCTCCTCCTAATTCCATCGTGGCCCTAGATGGCTTTCTAGCGCGCCATTCTACCATCAGCTTATCATACTGTTGCTTCATTCGCATATATTTGAAACCAAGATGAAGTCCTACAGAGTTTTCAGAACGGAGCTGAGGTTTGACGAGATTGGAATATATGACTACCGCTGCCGTAGCTTCCACGAGCTTTTAGCATCAGACTAGCTGAGTTCATGAGGCCACGGCCAATGGAAGCCTTTTAAGAGGCTAGCAGTTACAGTCCGAGGAGTTGAGTAGAACACCTTCCGATAGGATAAACTTGGTATTTGTGTACGTGGACTCTGGCATCAGGAGTCGATAGACGAGCATCAACTTTAGAACATCTAAACTCGATTCTTGCCACATTTTTGAGAGGCTCGCAGCTATGGCTCGAAGACACTTTAGAATACCTTTCAATCAGATAAGATTATCCTCTCATTGAATTTGGGCAGCAGGATCTCGACAACGTCCGCGTCAAGGGTCAAATGTGAGATAATCCTGTGACGGCGAGTCATCCAGAGCTTCATCTGCCGACCTTCTGTCCTTTTGAAGAGCCGTATCCAGGAAATGCTGTATTATCCAGACTATTTCGTCTCTGTCAGAAAACATCAATCTTCATAGCATGATCAATGTTGATCGCATGCATTCGATACTTCGTGCAGCATCAGAGGAAAGTGTGTCCCAGCTGAAATATCAGCTTCCGTTTCGTCATGAAGAAATCGTGAGATCCTGTGCTTCACCTCTGCCGTAGTCGGAACTTGACAGATCATACCGAAACTTCTGCCCTGAAATTCGACCACTTGCTATCAAATCTAAATTGATTCGTAAGACTATTTGGAAACCCTCCCTTGATGCATTTATGGAGTCCGGGAAGTTGTGAATTGATAATCTAAAAACTCAAAAGCCTACTTAAAAGATCAGTCCGCTATCCATAGTTTCCATTTTTTTTTATGGCTTCTTTTGTTCCTACACTACCTTCATATGAATAAAATCGAACTGAGTGATTCATCAATTTTTCAGAATTTTGGTTTATTTTAAATTTAGTTTCTTTGAATTAGCAAGATTTGCAATAAACTTAAGACTCACAATGTACTGAATACCTGAACACTTGTATAGATGTGTACACAAGGTTAGCACAATGTACAAATGTGCTTCACTTATTTCAAATACATGTGATTACTATAATTTAAGTTTTGATTCTAAATATATTAAAATAAAAAAAACTTGAATCTGTAAATCATCAAAATCAAATTAGCATTGCAACTCAACTTTGTATATAGTTTTTTATAAATCTTTCAGCTTAAACGATCAAATCAGAATCCAACTTTTGCATGTTCAATAACATTTTAAATTCCATCAAATACTTATTTAAAATTTAAAAAAATGGTTTTCTACGTTTTCAAACTGGTTAATTTTTTATTAAATTTTGAGTTCATGAACCTCAAAATGTTATTCAGTTCAACACGTTACAAAGTGTTAGTAATTGATTCATGATTGATTTAATCTTGGTCACTTTAGGAAAATTTCATTTTCACATCATTTTTGTTAGATTACATTTTTTTTGCTTGTTATAAACCAACTTCTTGCTTGTTTTAATGTTGAGTAACGGTCTTTCCTGTTCATAGCTATTCTTGAGATATTAGATAACTCTTTTAGTGCAATGAACATGTGAATCTAGCAAAAAAGGTGTGAAAATAAAAATTTCTTTAGTTTAATTCTATATATTTAAGTTGTTTAATATCAATATATATTGTTTACTGAACAAATTAGATAAAAAATTTTACTATTTTCTGTATTTAATCTGTTTACCCTTAGTTAACTCGTAGTGTCATAATATTTATTTCTTCAAGTCATCTCTCTGTATGTTTTACAATAACTACACAATCTAAAGAGTCAACATTAACTGCTTATTAGTCGATGTTTTCTAAGGTTGAAAAGAAGATTCTGGAATGGATTGATGAAGAAATGTCGAGCTTTGCTTGTTTTGATTTCCATTATTATTTGCCACAAAGCAAAACAAATTACGACCTCAATGGAAATCGCTCATGATAAATTCAAGACATCGTGAGGCTAGTTTGCCCGATTTCAACATCAACATGGTTTAAACAACATAATTTTGTTTGAAGAAGGTGGCAAGGTCGACAGAAACATTGAAAGCTTTGGAAGACTTGTTTTCCTTGATTGGCCAATATGATGCTGCATGCTGTTACAAAATAGACGAAACTGGGTTGTTCTCCCGTGTCATTTCACAATATATTGTGCTAATGCCACATGAAGATTTAACTAATGTCCGGGGCAAAATGCGAGCAAAAGACAAGGTAACATTGGTGGTGTGTTGCAACTGCAGTGGAACAGAAGTAGTTATGATCACAATGATGGGTAAAGCAAATCAACCTACTTTCATTGTTGGAATCATTTGATTCATTCCTTATTTTTACCACAAAAACACTTGGATTGATGTACTGAACTTAAATAAGTGATTTGATGATGTCTTTGAGCCTAATGTTAGGCAATAGAGAGTTTACAAAGTGTTGTTACTACTTGACAATGCTCCTCGTCATACTACTATATTTTAGCCAAATGGCATTCGTGTTGAATTTTTTCCACCTAATGTCACCCCTTGGAAGTAGTCAATGAATATGGATATCATCTCAGTCTTAGAAAACAATACAAGTATATTTCTTTAAAGTATATCGCTGCATTTTATGACATTACATAAGAACTTAAATACCAACTTGCATTAGCATCTTTGGAATTCAAACGGGGCACCGCTAGCAATGCTTACGGAAGATCTGCACATTGCTTGATGCTGCAAAGTTTGCAAATGTTGCTTGGACTGACATTTTCACTAATAGTTTGAAAAACTGCTTAAAAAAGTACATATTTCTCTTGGATTTGGCAACGCCGATAATATCGATCGCGATGATGCCACTATTACTGAAATTGTTGAATTGTTAAGCAACTGTAATATTCTTGACGGATCCATTTGAAATGGATATTAAGAGCGAGATTGAGAAATGTTTGAATAATGATAGCAAAGATTTGCAGATGTATCTCAAAAATTTGCTTAAGAAATTGAACATGCTATGGATAATGTTGTTTTGGACCCTATTATTGAATCCAAGGAGTATGAACTTGAAATGTACACCAACAACTTTGATATGGATTAGCTCTATCTGATTTTTTATACGTTAAGATGTTTCTTTTATTTGTCATTGTAGTCTAAATGTATTTTCTTTACACTATGTTGTGTTATACAATATAGTATGGTAGATACTTCATCACCCACGAATACGTTGAAAACAGTCGCCAATTGACCATGTTTGATTTTCGCTTACAATAAATCTCAAAAATTTTGATACTTGAAATTTTGTTCAAAAATTACGGAATTATATGTATGCGGATTTAAACGAGTGTATATTGTACTAATAGAAAACGTTCCTATTGCTACTTTGAAAGATAATTATCAATTTTTTTCTTCATTTCAAAATTGCTTAAAATATATGATAAAAGATTATTCATTGTAAATTTTGTATTTTCATAAATATATTCTGTATATAGAATAATTTTCGTGACAAAAGTTAACTCTAAAAATATTAATTCAAATATTATGAGATGAAATAATATACTGGATTTAATATTAATTTTGATTTCTAGTTAATGATAATAATTCTTAAATAAAATATACAATAATATAGAATTTGATGAATTTTTGAACTTAATTTACTATCATATGTTTAAGAAGAAATCTGATGAGTAAAACATTAAGTTGATTTCTATTCATTGGTAGATTATTATAATTATTAGGTAGATAATTATCTTTATATACAATAATGTGATATAGAATTTTACTTTAAAATAAATGTTATATATATACACATATAAACTAAATTTACTTTCTTTCAAGTTGGATATATAGTAAATTATATATATATATATATATATATATATATAGCATTATATATTCGATTTTTTTATGAAAGATTGATTCAAGTAGGTATATACATCATTATTTGCGTGAATATAGACTTCTGGAAGTCTGTAATTTTTAATTCATTTCAATAGGATATTAGAAAATTAAATTACATCAACTCAGTGAAAGAAGACAGTAAGAGCTTTTTATCATCATGAATCATTCTTTTAATGGAAACAGCGTCGGCCTTTATCTTAAACACACATTTTATCATTATGTCCGTATTTGGCAATGATTCTAGCCAAAGCAATGAACTTCGTTAATTTCACACAAGGGTTGGAACAATCATAACAGGTCGACCAAAGGAGAGACTTTCGGAGCAAGCAGATCTGTGGCCGCAGAATGGGACGGCATCGGAGAGAGGACACGTCACAAAGCCGCGTGTATGGCGCAGCGCGAAATGATTGGCCAGCATGAAGGAGTAGAAAGTGAGGCTGAATATGAACAATGCGCAGCGGCCGAAGCGCGAGCCAGACACGGAAGTCAGGTGTCATCCCTCCCCCGCTCTCTGCTCAGAAGCCCGCGCGCCAACTCTCGAGAGTGAGAGCCCGATCCGGCCACGCTCGTATTCAAATCCTGTGGCGATTCCTCCCGATTGTGGCGCGCAGCTCCAGCCTCCGCAACCATAAATTGCATTCTGTTGCCTGTTGCGTCGACTTCGATTTCATCTACGAGCTGCGTTTCGAGCTGGAGAGGAGTGACAGTCTGCGGAGTGTGAGCTGAGCGCGAGCTGGAGCTGAGCCGAGTGTGAGGCCGTCGTCTCGAGGAAGTGGTCGATTTGTTGTGAGGCCGTCGGAGATAATGGCTCAAAAGGAGGGGGAGAAGTCTTCGAAAGGGAGGGCGGAGAAGAAGCCCGCAGGCAAGACCATAAGGCCGAAGGGGGAGAAGAAGCCCATGAGCAAAGAGGGCGGAGCGACGAAGGATCTGAAGAAGAAGAAGGTGAAGAAGGGTATGGAGACCTACAAGATTTACATCTACAAGGTTCTCAAGCAGGTCCACACCGAAATGGGAATCTCTTCCAAGGCTATGGGGATCATGAATTCGTTCATCAACGACATTTTCGAGAAGCTGGCGCAGGAGTCCGCGAGGTTGGCCCGGTACAACAAGAAGCCCACCATCACTTCCCGCGAAATTCAGACGGCGGTCAGACTCACACTACCAGGGGAGCTGGCGAAGCACGCCGTCTCGGAAGGAACGAAAGCCGTCACTAAGTTCACGAGCGCCTGAGCTTTCTGCCAGC
This sequence comes from Marchantia polymorpha subsp. ruderalis, assembly GCA_037833965.1. NCBI lineage: Eukaryota > Viridiplantae > Streptophyta > Marchantiopsida > Marchantiales > Marchantiaceae > Marchantia > Marchantia polymorpha. The sequence continues at coordinate 7,672,798 of AP031357.1, forward strand.
AACCTTCATCCCTACCGCATCGAGCTGTCGCCGACATGGCTCACTGAAGGGTGCTTTGTGTTTTCCAGCAATGCGGCTTCAACCTGCTTTCGTGTAGTCCTTCCTCGCACGCAGATTCGAGCGGTACCAGCTCGGAGGATGTCACACGGGAAACCGGCCTTTCTACGCTTTCTCCGAAGTCCACGAGCGTAGGTGCCGACTTTTGACACAGTGCAGAGTGCTGATCCTCAGCATCATGATTTACATCGACGGGAATCACTTTTGGCTTTTGAGTCCGTCCTGGAGCAGGCTTTGCCAACTCCAACTCAACGCCGCGCTGAAGTGTAGGTGGTGTCATTTCTCGATTATTGGAACCTGTCTAGCCATTTTGTATATTGGTCTCCGCAACCTTTGTAGATACCCTTTCCGAGAGGCTGTGTGTCTTCTCGACGCACCGAGGCCCACATGTCCGTGTCATGATCGCAGAGTTGGTAATCTACTCTAGTGTATTGTTGCTCGCCAGGATCCTGTTATACCCTTGTTACGGGTAAACAAATGTTCGTCTTTCAATTTGATCAATATCTAATTCAGATTTTATCTGTCCATGAGTACTGCACATTTTATTTCTGGATGAGAAGAAATGCGAAAAGGTTTTGTAATTGTCGTGAGAGCGCACGATCTGCATGATAAGATTAAGACTGAAGTGAACCCGACAACAAATGCTTAATATCTTGGAAAGCTTCCTTTACAAGCTCAAGTTGGTCCTTCTGAACATGCCGGAAAATTTCGAAGTAGGAAGATATATCACCGGTAAATGTGACTTACTGATAATTCATATACATTTGTTTTAACTTCTGTCACGTCATGTTCTTAGCGGTATATATATAATACATTACCAAAGAAATATTACATACATTCGTTTTTGACAGCAAACATAAATCTCTTGAGTACCGGCGAAATTAAACCGCTCAAGCACCCGGAGCCAGCAGCATGTCACCGCATGAAAAATGTGAAAGAAGAAGTTGCTGGCATTATTAGTGCCATTTCTCGACTCGAAAGGAAAATATGATGAACTGTTGAAATCTACTCTGATAAAAAAGATTATCACAGCAAAAATAATAATCATCGTACAGTCGCTAGTATGTTGTTTATTGTACAATATGCTCTTTAGAGAGACTTTGAAGCAACAATCCATCGTCGTACCACTATAACACTGGCAATCTGAATATATATTTTTGTCAATACCGATGTGATACTAAACTCATTTCCATGAGGGGAACAACATCAGAACACATTTTCGTAAGCTTTTTCCTGTGCAATGCCCATTCAACATATGAGAAATATTATCCGCACATAAATACACGGTGGAAGTGCATTGAGAGTGAAGCGTGAAAGTAAAGAAGATAACTTTGAACAGATTTGCTCGTAATAATTCGACAGCATGAGTAGTGCATGAGAGTGAAGCGTGAAAGTAAAGAAGATAACTTTGAACAGATTTGCTCGTAATAATTCGACAGCATGAGTAGTGCATGAGAGTGAAGCGTGAAAGAAAAGAAGATAACTTTGAACAGATTTGCTCGTAATAATTCGACAGCATGAGTAGTGCATGATGCGTTAAGCATCAACTACACAGCTCACCTGCCACTCATTTCAACTCAGTCCACTTGGCTCTCAACAACGCTAAGGTAACATGGGCCAGTACTATCAGGAGCTCAAAAGGTCCTGAGATACAGACAGATGCTTGTGCTTACTATTGCACTAGCATTACAACTCTCTACTTCATGTGCTGCCAATATTTCACCCTAGATGTTCATTTCAAGACTTTGGAAGTCCTGCGGACGGCTTGTCCGCATGACTTTTCCTGACGTAGTTTCCAAACGCATCTGCATTCTACTCCGCTCATGGAGTCTATGTGCGCAGAATGCAGGAAGAAACAATAAACGTGCTCAGCAATTCATCGCTGAGTAGTAAGAATTCTCCCTCGTTGTAACATCCAATTTCTCTTCACCGCTTTGATATTCAACTGCCCTTTGAACTGAAATCCTGTCACTCCTTCCTTCAAATTTGTGAGGAAGTCATGAACATCAGATGGTATTTAGGGCATAACCCTCTGAAAGCACATCAAAGTTGCTTTCGAAGGGGTAATCAATCAGACAAGAAATATTCAAGGAATCAAAAGCTATGACTAAGCCGCCCAAAAAGGTTTCCCAGGGAAAAAAGATGGCGATGTTATGCCATTTGAAGAATGTGGTGATTCTGCATTTTCAGATGACTCTTCCTCCTCTTCACCATACTCCACAAGCTTCAGACCTGTACGATGAGGGGAAACTAACAACACAAAACCAGTGGCAAAACAGTTGCGCAAAGTGGGCAAACACAGAGTTAAATAGTAGGCGGAGAACATTCCATGATGGTCTGCTGGTAAAAACACAAGGTGAACGAATGGCTCCATGTGTAGAAGGGCAGCAATCAATCACTCACATAATCTAAGCTGAAGAAGAGAAAGGAGCGCACTAATACCTTAACGAAAGAAGAGAAAACTCACCATGGCCATCCTCCGGTTGCTTCACGGTAGGTGAAGTCAACGATACGGTTTCTTTAGATGATGCACGTGCCTGTGCTAAATTTGCAGGTATTGAAGCACAATTCTTCTGTGGAGGCAGTGACGGCATGATCTTGTCTGGTGGTGGGGGCATAGATTTACTGGAAGAACATGTTTCTTGACAAGCTTTAGGATCAAGAACTATAGATGAGCTTGCTCCTCTCCGACCATGCTGCTACAAGACATCCAAGCTCAGTACGTAACCAAATCATAAAAGTCCACACTGATTGAGCACTATTGAGGGATCAACGCACTGAGAAAAACAATTGACAGGAAATTACAGATGTTAACTAGGTCTACGCCGATCGACAACAAATCAAGATCAATACGCATGCTGTTATTCACTCCCCAACCCAGTGAGAATCTCAGAAAATGGACGAGGAAAGACTTGAGAGAAGGGAACAATGGTGGAACGAACTACTTAGGTAGGACCAAACAAGACAGGACGCATAATCTCGCCAACGCGTCAGTCAGCCTCCTTAACCTCATGCTACTCCAAATTCTTCATATCATTTTCGAGAATTTTATCCTGTGAAACAACTGAAATGCACGTCCAAACTGATGAGCGCGCTAGAGGTCAAGCTCGATTGAAGGTCAGATATACCTGGCACACGTACATGCAGTGTCAGTGAAACCAACGTGTAAAATCAAATGTTGACCATAATCTTTCAATATTTATTACTGCATCCACTTTTGAGTATAAATGAAGCGGATTGCCGAATCCAGTGGCGTAACGTGAAGCTGCAGCGTCACCATTGAGAACAGGCTCTTCCAAGAAATATAAAGCCTTCTGGTAGCCTATTAAGGTACCATAACAAATCTGGGCGTTCGAGCCAACTGACAAATGCTTTGTTAGCTGTTCCAGTTAGTACACGCAAAACAAAGCTTCTCATGTACCAATTCTAGGATTGATAGAATTAAAAAATGTATTCTCACCTGTTCATCTCCTGAAGATTCCTTGGTCGAAGAAACTGGAAACTCCTGAAACTTTCGGCGTTGTGTGTATTGCTTGTCTGCTAGCTTCTCCTGGGTAAATCCTGCCTGTGACCTGGTAGATACTGCAACTGGAAATCCTGGAGTTAATCCCGGCTTTAATGATACTGGTAGTGGGGGTCTTTGCAAGGCTTGAGCCACCTGCTGCAATGGAGACGCCTGTGGGTAGACGCCACTGTAGCCACTGTAGGCAGACATTTGTGAATGCCCATAACTCGACTGAAGAGCTCGAGTAGAAGCTGGTAGGATGTTTTGTACATTTGCGTCGGGCTGGGGAGCCTGGGCCATCATTACCGGCGAGAAGGAAGAGGGTCTCAACGCTTCTTGTGGGGACTGGACGGGAGCCGTGTTGGCAGTAGAACCAGTACGGAAGGCAGTATATGAAGCAATCTGTGAAGGGTTGACGGCAGAAGACAAATCAGCAGAGGTAGGAGCAGATGCTGAAACTTTGATAACTGAGGAATCAGTGCTGATCTTGAGATCTGCATCCTGAAGAGAAGAGCTTTGACTCGCGCCGGAATCACTGGATCCAGATTGTTCTCCCAGTAGTTGCACTGGTGGAGGTACAGCTGCATACACCTTACTGGCAGGAACCCTGTGGCCCAACAAGTTCACATTACGGTCATGACAGCGAAAGCAAGGAATAGGTCCGTGAAAAGACTTTTCACGCTGCGCACCATGAATTGTGAGGTCATGACATACATCCTTGCATATTCATTTATGGAAAATATCAACGACAAGTATACGTATATCAAAGCTGTGCGGTAGAAAACTTAAAGGAACTAATCACTAAAACGCTAGAAATTACCTATTCGTGTGGATATCTGTTGCTGTGCTTGAGGCGGGTGAGGATTGAACAGCTGAAGCAGCAACTCCAGCTGACACAGGGGGATAATAGAGGGGCTGACTTCCTACGTAAGGTGGCGGGTAACTCCCATTTCCAGACAAATGGTAGCCTCCGTAAGGAACATGTGGCAGGCCAGTGCCAGGAAACCCAGAAGGCTGATATGTTGATGACTGTGTGGTAGAATAGGTTGAAGATACAGGTGCCACAGCACCTGGGCCGTGTCTGTCCGGCATTGATCTGCATAAATGCCAGCATAAGAATATAATACACGTCAGTGTGTTCTTCTTGCGGGCCACCGAACAATCGCTCGAATAGAAGCTATCTCGTCGAAGATATCAGATTTGTAAAAAGTGTGAAACAAAAACGCTCAAAAGCTCTCGTAGTACCTTATCGTCTGTAGTAGATTTTCGGCAAGAACCTTGGCATCTTCTAGGCTCTTGGAATTGTCGCTAGTGATGTACAAATGCAGCGGCTGTGGTATCTCTGAAAAATCAGCCGTCTATTAATATACCTCTTCAAGGCATACATCTATTGCGTACTTCAAAAATACATATTCCATGATTCAATTGCATTTCAGCCAGAGGACACTCTTCGAGACACAGCCCTTTGGAAGACCCGTCCAGTACCTTCGCCGCCAGAAGAAACCTCTCGACTGCCTGAGCCTCGTCCCCTCAATGTGACAGTAGCTCCTGTCTCATTCATGATATGATTAATGTACTGATCCTGCAATAAATGATAACCCATCCACCAACCCAAACCAAAACACCACCAACAATCTCTCCCGAGGATGTAGAATGTCAGGTACAGGATATAAAAAAAATTCAGCAAAATAAAGCAACTCATTGAAAACACGATGACTTCCAGAAGTTGCACAGACTTGAACTCTCAGCTCTGTAGGGAAATGTTCAAGATGCGTTATCTCTGCTATCAAGTATCTAGCGACAGAGTACGTGGAAATTGACGACTGAAAACCGTTCAATTCATGCAACTGAATTAAGAGTGCCTTTCAACCTCGCGAGACTGTTGCACTTGATGCGCAGAATCTACACGAACGGCCGACTGTTATCAGAAGATGCCTCTTCCCACTGATGGCAAATCAGATGCCAGTCAAATTATCGGCCGTAGGACACATGAGAGGAGTGAAGAAACACCAATTTCTTCGGAAGTTGTATTAAAAGCTTTATATACACAATTTGGTCTTTCCAGAATCTCTAGTAATTTCCTCATTGACCTAGTATATGATAAAAGGCCAGGGCTTACATTAGGCCCACGTATTTTCCTCATAAGATTGAAAGAGGGATCCGCTTCAAAACCGACATAGATACTGGCTGCAAAAGGTGCAGGAACCTGTTGACAAGCAAATAAATATTTCAGCATCATGCGTTCTCCAATTGCAGAGAGAGGCATGGAAGACTGGCCACACTAAGAATTGTTGAAACAAAGATATTCAGGAGCTCGACATTCCAACCTAGTCTTTCGTTCCCTGACACAGAGTCTCAATATGGACCACTAGTTCATTCTCATGCAAGACGCTAAACTGAGCTAATTCGAATACACGAGGAGGAAGTACAAAACTCACCATTCCATTCGAAACCGTCCCAGTAGGTGCTACAGTCGATGAAGCTGATACATGACGACCCTGCTTCAGCATCTCCTCAACCATTGCAGCTGCCTGGTCAACAGCTCTGATGCGTTCTGCTGTATCTTTCAGCTGAGCGGTTCTCATAAGAGAAATTTTCATCCAGAAGTAACAATTAGACATCCATGTCAGCCATAACTCCACGATGTTCTAGTATCTAACAAAAACTTAGACCCGCATACTCTGAACTGAATCAGTAAAGCAAAATAAGTGAGGCTCTAGGAGAGCCTGAACAATCAATCATACAGAACGAAGAAACGGATAAGCTAACAAACACAAAAGAAGCCCGACGTGGACACGCCAAGCCTAGAAACATGAAGCAAATTGAAACAAGGTTGTAAAGTAACGATTATTGTTTCAAACCTTTCCGACGGATTGACTAGAGACTGAGAGCTTTTTTAAAAACTACAACGATTCTCTCGGATTTGAATTCTTGGGCTCAAGGTCTTAAAGATCTTACATGCACACCGGCGGATATGTGAAGATACAAAGGCTTTTCTGATTCGACTGGTCCGTTGGGTGGCCTGTAACGACCTCTGCAAAACATACGAGGAGATGGACACAAGACACAGTTGAATGTACATGATTACGAAATTCGTTAATTCAAAGGTACACTTTCACATCAAATCAAGAAATATCTCCGTTGATACCTTGTGATCACCACGGCACCAGTTTTGACTTGAATCTGGAAAAAGTGTGATAGTGAGTACCGAATCAGATTGTGGCAATAGCACACATATGAAACAATACCGACTTTTTTAGATCAAATGCCTTCTGGACGTGCTGGTTGGTACGGAGATACATTACCCCGTCGACGAGACTTTGCTCTAAATCTACCAAATCGCCAATATCCTGGACAAATTCGGAAATGATTTCTGACGATCTATTGAAGATCTCTATTGCTGTTGGTACATCAGTTGAAAGGGAAAAAAAGGACGCACTTCTTCTTGAGTTTGACGTTTGGTTAGCTTGTAGCGAACGCCGGCCTCCGCGTCATTGATTGTTATTTCTCGTGCGATAAGTTCATCTTGTATTTTAGCTTGGGGTAAAAGGCCTTTGCTCATAAGGTCCTGTGATCGGTCAAAGTTAGTGAAGTCCAAGCGGTAAATGTATACAGCAATTCGGAAATACTCACTAAAAAGGACTTCTTCAGTCCATAATAATAGCAAGAATGATGGGAACACGTACTGACAACATAAAAGAGATTTTGAAAAGCCACGATGATCTGAAGTACCTGATTGAACTTCTGAACAACTGCCGCGGCTGCACTTTGATGCACAGCTATTGAATGCTGGGCTGCAACCGGAACTGCAAGTGGTGTGGTTAGACTTGGATAAGCTCCTACCAGAGATGAAAACCCGTGCAAAGCTCCCATACCAGCAAAGGCACCGGCCCCAGCAAATGGCAGAAGGCCAGGCAGAAATCCAGCAGTAACAACTGCTTCCGCGGGTTGGTCCCATTTTCTCTTCCTCCTGTGAAAAAGCGATCGCTGTTTCAGCTAACGCAAACTACCTTACAATTAGAGTCACGTGAAGAGACCGCTACAAGGATGAAATAAGAGCCTATTGTATATTACATACATCAAAGTCACTACTGGTACCGAACTATTGAACGCCTTTACTACTAAAGCTGTTTCATCCTGGTTGAAGGTCATAAATCTTCCTATCAAATAAGAGGTGACCAAATGATCCTTTAATTCTGTTTGAAAACATGTCTCGATTCAGTTTGTGCCTCTACATTACCCTTAGCAATATTTACACTGTGGATATATCCTGATCGGTAATTTAACTGCGAATGTACCAAGAGGTGTTCTGTACTGTATAAAACACATAAACGAAGTCTGCACTGCCACTGATTGTACTGGGCGACAAAGCTGATATTCTCAATCTTCAAAGAAGATTAAATCCGGCATTTCGTTACATAAACATAAACGAAATGTAAAACGTAAAAAAACCCTGTAAACCAGACTTTAGAAAAAGACTCTAAAACAAAAAGTCAAGATGTTTGTAGCCCTAAGAACTCGTCATCCTCACGAGACAAAAAAAAAAAAAGGGAGTCAGAAGCTGCCCATCGATGATCATTCAATCTTTCAATCAACAACAGTTTCACACAATCCACGCGATTCTTCAGCGGCGACTGCGATGAAAACTGCCAAGATCAACTCTTGCCCAATATGACCTCTAGCTCGCTGGGCAACAAATTAGGCCAATGCGTTACGATGGATTTCATACCATGAGCACAATTCTCTCCACAATTTCTCAAATGAGTAATGTCCTAAAACCTGATGATTGATGAAAGCCTAAGGCTTCAAAAAAACATTCATGCCCTGATCTGTATGGAGCTCGGGTTTCACATCCGTTTACAAGTAGCTCAATCCATCTGACAGTGCCTGCGACGAGGGTAAAACCGTAATACCAACAGACATTCCATTCGAAATAAGCACATTTATTCGACTCGCAAACACGACCATCCGACGATTCCGACACACCCCATGCCGGTCGATGCCAATTCGCATAAATCTCCAAATCGATACCAACCTTTGCCTCGTCGCCGCGGTTGCAGTCTCCTCCGCCATAAGTCCAATCTTTCCAAGCGTCTGGCGCCAACGATTTCTCGCGTCTGAAACAGACAAACCTCAAAACATAAAACTCGAGAAAACTCTGAAGCGCGGCCCCGCAACAACGCAATCGTTGTCCGCAGCAAATCTCGACAGAGCGAGCAAACGATCGACAGCTTTGCGCCACAAACTTTTAGGCTCGAACGGCCCCGCGCTGCGCACTGTAAAACACGCAGAATATACTGTTCTAAGTGGCGGAAGAAGAAGTAGAAGAAACAGCAGCAGCAGCGAAAGTGTCGAACCTCGTCTGTCGTGAGTATCTGGAAGATTCACCTCCTCACGTCGCACTCCCGGCGGGAGCCATATCCGTGCCACTGCCACTCCCTTTCCCTCTTCCCTTTCAGGCTGACGTTCGTGCTCCCCACACAAACCAGCCGAGACTAGCCCGAGGGGTACAAACCACGGATTTAGATTCGGCCCAATCGATGCTCCATAGTCCCCCATCGAAACGGGAGATGGTTTATCATGAATGTTTATCAGCTAGTCACAAGACCCGTCATTAGCCCAAGTATTGTATTTCAACCATTTTTTACAAGTGTTCTATTCGAAGCTCATGGCAATAAAATATATGTTTTTGGAATTTTTTTAAATAGTAAAATAAAAACATGTTTTATTGAATAATATAATTGGACTATATTTCTTTTAGTTTTGATTTGAATTAAAATATTTGCGATTTAAAATAAAATTTCATTAAATATAAGATAAAATTTTTAAGATAGTTGTATAAAATATATCAGTTTGAGATTTATTTTTGCTATGAATGATGTTTGTTAAACTTACACTTTTTTTTTCAACAAATTTTCAAACCGAAAAAAGAAATTCTTAAGAGGAAAAAAAGGAATGCAAAATAGATACAAAATGAAATCCGAAAAAAAATTAGCTTGTCTAGCAAGATATTTCAACTGAAATATCATCATCTCATGTCATATTGCTAGAGTGAAGTGAAGTAAATATAAAGAACCACAAGTTTGCAATATATCAAGATTTTCAACTTTATATAATAAATATTAAGTTTTGTACATGTGCATTTAAAAATTTTTATTCATTATTTAAAAAAATGATGTATAAATTTAGAGAATTGTTAAATACACCACACCTTTTACTAATTACACCGCACACCACACACACTTGTCAAGCCATGATTTTGGACGTGTGTTATGAGGTCTTCGTGCTCGGGGAACGTAATGTCAGGATCGAGTGCCAATCAATGATCTTTTAAGTGCGCGTCTTCCATTTGGTTTTGGATCCGTTGCGTAGATGAGCGAAAGAGAGAGCGTCCGTATCTGAGAGGAACAAGTGAGTGTAGGTGTGTCCGTCTGAGAGATGACCTTAGTGCGCGCTTTGCAGTATGGTCGTGTCGCGGGTGTGCTGGTGTGGTGTGCGGTGTGTTTGTTAAAAACTGTGGTGTATTTAACCATTCCCTAATTTTATTGTTCTCATGGGATAAAGATTCTTTTCAATAATTTTGATCGTGTAACAAAGTAAAATTTTATAGACAAGATTTCCAATCAATAAGCACAGATAAACTACTAATCATAGATCTAGTTACATCTAAAAAACCTAATACCATGATTTGTGTCTTTTTAAAAATATTCTAATTTGTGAATAACATTCACACAAAATGTTCATGCATTAAGTAGATGCTTCACTTTAATATGTCGTTATATATAAAAAAGACTATTTTACATTAAACAAATGTTGTTAAACTCATTCAAAACATCAAAATCTGAAAAAAAAAGTGAAAGCATCCACTTGCTACTAACGATCAAAATGTGTCGACCAACTAAAGTGCTTTCCTCTAACACTCATTCACAAGTTCTTATCATGTTGGAAATCCACTCAATATTGGATACATAAATCTCAGCGAGGAAGTCACTGAAATCACACTAACAAATGTCTTATGTTTCTGTTTAGGTGCAGTACATGAATGAAGCTGTCACCTAGTGAAAAGTATTGATCACCCGAGTTTCAAAGCACATGGACATGGAAATGAATTGGTTTTGAAATTATCCACAAGTGTAGAGGAAATCAAGAGTCTTGGCTTGAGACCGTGCAATCTGATCTTACGTATGCCTAAGTCAGGTGTGTATTTTTCCCTTAGTTTTGAAGTTTACTTCTCTTGAGCTTAAACTAGAAGTGTAAGTGTTGTGAATCGTTCGTGATTACACTCATTTTACACCCATTACATTCATTTAGAAGCTTAACTAACACGACTTGGATAGGATCTGTCATAAATATTTACTTTGTTTACCAATCTGCATGAGCTTGCAAAAATAGTGAGATGTGCTTCTTTGTGAAAACCTAATAGCAAAAGGTCAAGTTTCTTGATTATAACTCACTCTTCTCTATTCTATTCATAATGTGAGAGTGATTCATTTTACAATCACAAGTCATAAACATCTAGTTTTCTCTTCGTGCAGACCTTCAGAAAGTTGAACAGTTTTTTCAACCCGGATCGTTGAGATAAAACATAGCCAAACTTTTGTGTTAATGCTTTTTGTTTTAGCGAGTGATTCATTATTTTTGATTATCCAATGTGTGCATGTTCAGATTGTTTGCTTTAGTGAGTGAGTGACTAGTATTATGTGTTTAATATTTGATTATGTAATCTGTGCATGTTCAGGATGTGTGCTTTAGTGAGTGACTTACTCTATTATTCTCTAATGTGTGCATGTTGAAGTTGTGTGTTTTAGTGTGTGATTGATTCTAATATTTAGTGTTTAATGCTTTGATGATCTAATGTGTGCACGTTCTAAGATGTCGATGGATTCATTTCCCCTTAATCAACCTAATATTTGGGTCCCTGAAAGTAAGAATGTAGTTCTGAATTCATAACCAACCTCAGTATAGAGTATAGGAATATCACGTGAATGTACAAAATCTGATGAGGTTATAAATCCGAGATGGTATTGATTCTATCGTTCTTTTGAGAAGAGTAGTGGAAATCGGTATCTTGCAAAGTGTGTACACTGTGAAGAGGTGTTTGATGGTTTACCTGATAAACTAGAGTTCCACATACTACATCATTGTAGTCTGGATTTTGTAGGTAGAGTTGAAAATATATGCATTGTAGAACAATTTTCAAAGAGAAGACGTATTTCGGCACATACTTCAATTAGATCTCAATTAGGTTATGAGTTAGAGCAAATGATTTCTTCAAGACTCTATCAACAACAACTACTTAAATATTTTAGTACTTCAATAAGTGTAGACATACAAGAGAGCCATCATTTGAAGATTGTAGACTTTCTAGTGACTTCTAACAATGCTTTCAATGTATATTGCAACAAAGAGCTGGAGATGTTTATTCATAGAATCAACCCCAACTACATCCTTCCTTCTAGAAGATTAGTTTTAGATAGATTATTACAAAAGCATTATAATGAGTGTTTATTGAAATTAGAAGAAGAGTTGAAAAATGCTAGTGATGTGAGAATAACTATGGATGGATGGGAAGATATGTCCAACAATTTGATTTATGCTGTGATGACCATCACAAAAGTAATACAATGGATATTAAACATTGTGCATTTCATAGGACGTTCAACGGCGAATGCATTGCAACAATAACTCATATTGTCAACCAACAAAGACTTCTTCCATTGATATCAATTGTTGTCTTTGTGTTTGATAGCTTAATGTGGTAACATAGTTTTTCATTTTTTTTTTAAAAAGAGTAAGTTTGAGAAATAAAATACTAGTAATTTCAAACTTTTAGGTTAGGAATTGTTAAAAGTAAAGTAAATAGTGGATTCAGTAGTAGTAAACAAGCTGAATATTATCACAAAAGACAATTTTTCATCAACTGAATCTTATCACAAAAGATGTGTCATATCATGCAATCATGAAACGCGTCTCCTATTTTCTTAACATTTTTACAAGTTCTCACTATTGGACTATATGTCTTAAGACTTAAGGTGGAGAGAACAATATTAGCAAGTTTCTGTTTAATTTCTGCAAAACATGGTGGTATTCAACTGTACTTTTATATCTTGGAGTTGCATCTTATCACAAAATATTTCAACATTGTGTCCAAAGATCAAAACTAGTTAATGAGACTTCCATCAACAAATTTTTTTTTAAAATGATGGAGCATGATTATCATTTTGCAATTATCAAAGAAATTTGTAAATTTATTATGCCTATAGCTGATAGTATAGCTTGTTTTGAGGAGAGTTCAACCACATTAGATCAGAATTTTGGAGAACTCATTAAAGTATACACAATTATAAAAGATACAGACGTTACCGAGAACTATAGCAATTTAAAATCTCACATGATTAGAATTATTTGAAAGACAACTTCTGAATTTAATCATTCAATCTATTTTGTAGCTCTTTTTTTGAATATTCAATATCAAACGGTCGTTATCTCCAGAAAGAAAATTTACAACAACATTTGAAAAGATATTGCAAATCTTGCAAAAAGATTATAATCATGATTAGTTGGTTAGAACTAAACTAGAGGTTACTATAAATGTTGATATGGATATTTCAGCGTGCACTAGTTGTAGCTGCCACATAAGCTATCCGCACGCTTGGTAGATAGAAAGTAGATGTGTTAGTTGATAGTGACACGTCAGCAATCCGTGGGCTTGTTAGGTAATGATTGAATGTGTTAGTTAATGTGTTTGTTGGGAGCATCACGTTAGCGATATTAGGGTTATTCGCCATGGCATCGATCCACTAGGAGTGGATGGTGGGGATATGATATTATCTCCTTGTACTTGTTGGTAGATCTCATCTTAAAAGTTTACGTTTCCATCTTCGAGTGAATTTCTCTGTAAACCCTAATGTCACAATGGTATCAGAGCGAACTTGCTTTTTCCTTGAGTGTGGATTACTCTCATGAAATAGCAAGTTGTGAGCACAAAACTGTGCTCATATGTCTTTTTACCCTTATGAGAGTTAAAATTTTGGATTTAAGCTCTTGCAAAATTATGCTTGGGGTTTTCTGAAAGTTTTGGCAAGATTAGGAATTGGTGTGATGGTTGGGGGGAAAAAGTTGCGGAAGGGGGCCTTCGAGGCAAGGTGTTCGGCGAAGTGCCTTAGCTGAAGTCCCTTCGGGGAAAGGCCTTCGGCGAAACAGTGAAACCCTCATAACGTTTTCAATGTGTGACGCCTTGACTCAGTTAGGATCTTTTTGGAAAGAGCTCGCAACGCTCGTTCCAACGAGACCAAGAACTCTTGAAACGGATAAGGCATCATCGAGTTAGGAGCGGCGGAAATTACTGATATGGAGGGCCTTCGGCGATAGAACGCCATGGCGATTCGCCTTCAACGATTCGCCTTCGGCGTTAACATATAGAGAGGCCTTCGGCGAAACAATAAAACCGGCATATCTTTTTCAATTCTTAACGGTTTGACTTAGTTAGGGGCTCGTTGGAAAGAACTCAACACGCTCGTTCCAACGAGCCCAAGAACGTTTCAAACGAAGCAGGGATCTGTGAGTTATGAGCGTCGGGGGTGATTGTTATAGATAGGCAAAGGTGCGGAAGAGTGTCTTCGGCGGGGGATGCCTTCGGCGGTGCGCGGAAGAAGATTTCGGATGGCGGATGTTGACGTGGTCATGAATAAAGACTGTACAGGTGTGGCAATGGCGGCGGCGTGAAGTCAAGCGTGGGAAGTAGGACGGCGGGGCATAAAGTCGCACATGGGAACCAGGCCGTTGCCCATCTTCGCGGGAACGGCATTCACGCGGCCTGCGGTCAACTTGGCCGTTGGACATTGGAGAGGATTATTCAGCCTGCGAGCTGGAATCGTGTGGTGTGCCATTGTGTGGAGACGCTGGTGGGATCTGTAAGAGAAATAGAGTGTGGACGTGAGTGATTTTCGTAGGGAAGTGGTGAGAATTAGGAGGGGAGTGTGGAGAGTTCGAAGTAGGAGGAAGCAACCTCTCGTGGGTGGAGAGTCGTATCTGAGAGTGAAATTAAATTGGGATTTGAGATTGAAGTGTAAAATCCGTGAGTGGGATCTGAGATTGAAGTGTAAAATCCGTGAGTGGGAGCTGAGATCGAAGTGTAAAATCCGTGAGTGGGAGCTGAGATCGAAGTGGAAAATCTGTGAGTGGGAGCTGAAATCAGAGTGGAAGATCTGAGAATGGGAGCTGAGAGTGAAGTGAAATCTGAGACTGAAATCTGACAGTCGGGATCTGAATTTGAAACTGAAAAGGGAGAGTGGAATCTGAGAGAGGAATCTGGTGGGGTCTGAAGGTGGAAGCTGAGAAATCGACACTGAAATCTAAGTAGGAATTGGGAGTGGGACTCGAAGCTAGGATAGACCACAGCGGCTGTGGTATTGAGAAAGTCACCCAGAGTTGGGTTAGATCTTTATGTAACAAAGAGCTTGTCTGCTGCTCTTGTGGAAATAGCAGACAGCAAGTTATTATTTTCAGTTCTGGATAATTTGTCTGTGAAAGAGCAAGTGTTTAGGATCTCGTTGTCTTGGATACACTTAGAGCACATGGCTTGTGTTCAGCGAAGTTAGATTATGGGAGCTCGAACCCTCACCTGGACTACAAACGCTGAAGGGTGGAGAGTTTAGGCTCACATAAAATGGTGCGTCTGCCGGGAGCCTGATCTTGTAAATGCAGAATAGGACTAGATCGCACAACCCAAACCTGGAGCGAGGACTGGAGAAAACCGTTCGCAGTAGGAAGAAACCTGAGAATAAGGAAATCGAGGAAGAAATTAAACTTGAGATATTTCTGAATGTGGACCCTGTTGATGAGTCTTTGTTAGAAGCTTTAGAGAAAACTAGCAACCTTGAGGAGAGTGGTCACTCTGCAAGCGTAGGTTGTCAAACGTCTGCAGAGATTTACTCGAGGAGAAAAGTGATTGTAGAACTTGACAGTGAGAAGTCGGTTGAGGAATCTGCCAGCATGACTTACGATGGAGGGAGAGCAGGCCCTCCTCCTAGTCCTCCCATAGACCCACTTGTGAGGCCAAGAGGACTTCCTATTCACGTTCCACAGAATTTGGCAGCTGTGGTCATGCCACCCAATCTGCCTAAGTTCTATGGGACGAGGGATGAGGATCCTTCAAGGCACATGGAAAGATATGTTGAGAGGCTAGCCAACTCTCTGATTACAAATCAAGGGTATTGTTTGGTCTGGTTTCCTACTACCCTGGAAGGTGAGGCGTATGATTGGTATAGGGATCATTCTGAAGGTCATTTTGGGGGATGGGACCAGATGCAAAGGGAGTTCTTGAATGAGTTTAGGCCTGAGGTGGGGCAGGGTACTGCATTGAGAGCTTTGGCATCATTAAAACAGGGAAGGAAAGAGGAAATCTCAGCTTACATTAGAAGATTTGATCTTGTCTATGCACGTTTTGTGGGTACAATGCTCAATGACGATACGCTGAGACAATTTTTTATCCAAGGGTTTTTCAAAGCTGGGACCATCAGAGGTGTGTTAGAGAGAAGCCCTCAAACTCTTGCTGAGGCCAAGATGGCTGCTAGAGAGATAGAGAACATTGACAAGGACTATGATAGATTGTGGAGGAAGGAGGATGAATCCATTCCTCAGTTCATCCCAATTCGTCCCAGAGCAATTGAAGGAGACTCAGGTAGGCATAGGGGTCAAGCTCCCCATTCTCTCATTGAGTCAATTTCGCAGACCAGAGAACCAACACCTGTTCTAGCATTGCCAACCCCTACAGTGGATCATAACCTGGTAGATGTAGAGAAAAGATTGAATGCCAGTCAGGCAGGTTTTCAGGAGACCATGATGAAACAGATGCAGAGCATCACAGATCAGATGGCCTTGATGATCAGGAGTCAACAGCCAGGGCCTCCTCCTCCAGTCGAGTCAGGTAGACATTCATCAAGCCTGTGGTGTGTCCAGTGTGGTCAATCCGGGCACTCCGAACAGTTTTGTAGGGTGGTGCATAATCGTGATAATAAAATGAGCGGTGGCCCACCTGTGCAACATCAAAGGGGCCAAGGATCAAATTACCAAGGTCAAGGCGGGTACAGAGGGCCTCCTAGGGGTCAGGTTGGTCAAAATGGGGAGAGAAAAGAATTGCATGCTTTTTGTGGTAGGTGGCACTATCCAGGTCAGTGTTGGTCTGAAGTTGGGGTTAATGGGTGTAGTAACTGTGGAGGTAGTCATCCTTATGACCAATGTCGGCAGCCAGATAAAGTTATTAGGATGCCTCAGCCTTCTGTTAGTCCTCACCAGGCGAGAGAAAATATGAGGGGTGCAAGACCACAGAATGAGCATTCTAACAATTTTAGACCCCCTAACTTGTATTATGATCATGAGAACAACAAGCAGACATTCAATCCACCTGTTGGACTACAGACTGTGAACAGATATATTCCCATCCAGAGTGAACCACGAGATGAACCTCGTAGTGACAACAGAAAATAGGTTTCTTTTGCAGATCCATGTTCAAATTCTCAAGATGCTAGATTTGCAAATGGCGATGATGGAGATGTCCAGCGTGGTAGTTCTGATCTTGGTAAGGGGATAGTCGAACAAGGGCAGAATCAGTGGCCTCCACATGCTAACCTGATTACTTATAAGTTGAAAAATTCGGATGATGTGATTATCCATGAAGCTCCGGCCCTTACTGTCAACACCAGAGCTATGCATCGCAAGATGCAAACTGAGAAAAATGAGGACGAGCAAGGGGAGACTTCATCAGAGGAGCCTCCTCATCTCTCTGATCTTGAGAGATTGGCGAGGAGAGCAAGGAGGATTACAAGGGCAGAGGAGAAAAGAGATGAGGTTCTACATGATGCTGAAGTGCCACCTGTCACGCAAGATTCAGAAAGCAATGAACCAAGAGAGTGGGAAGGACCGGGGATTCCCATGAAAGAGTGGAAGGACATGAGATGTCAAAAAAGGAGAGAGTCGAAGAAGTACAATTTGTGGTCAGATCTGAGTTCGCTGAAGGCAGACATTACTTTTGGTCAGCTGCTGGAAATATCTCCCATTGTTCGTAAGACTTTGAAGGAGGGCATTCCAGTGCATAGAAGGAGTGGAAAAACGAAGACTCGAGTCGCTGCTAGAGTTCATTTGCAAAAAGGAAGTCAAGATGTCAAACCTGTGGAGATAGAGGTGGTAGTGGTAGACAAGGTGATTCCCAATGTATTAGTTGATGGGGGTAGTGGTTTGAACATCCTACCTGAACACACCATGAGAAGGTTAGGTTTGAATCTGACAGGCCCCTCACCTTTCATTATCAATATGGCCAATTAGACTTCGGCTGTACCAGTGGGGATGATTAAAGATTGCCGTTTGTCCACTGGTGGTGAGGAGTACATTGTCACATTTCATGTGATTAAGATGCATTCGAATAGGGACACTTTGCCTATTCTATTGGGCAGACCTTGGTTGAGAATGGCTAATGCCATTGTGGATTGGGGAGGACTGAAGCCATCAATCACATATGGTCCTCAGGATAACAGAGTCAAGGTGTCAATAGGGTCCTTAGGTGGAAGGGTAAGAGAGGATCCTGAGTTATCTTCAGGGAAGGAAGAAGAGAAAAACGAGGTCAAGTGTGATGACACTTTAGTGGGAGTGGTTCAGTCGAATGACTGAAAAAATAGATTAGATGTAGGGTCAGGTAGCTTAGGTCCTAGTTTTTACAGCAGAAGCGATGATGGAGAGTTTGCTCAGTGGTTGAGAGATTATCCTAAGTCAGGTTGTGACGCCATGATGATTTCTCATCACGAAATTTTCAAGAAGGAGGTGATCAGTTCACAGAGAGAAGAGTATCTGTTGCTAGAAACATGTGAGGTTCTTATGGAGGAAGAGTGGATACATGGAGGTCTCACTCCATGGTTGGACGAGTTGGATGTTACTGAGGTGGGGTTGGTGCATGTTGATGGAACTCAAGAGGAGGAGACTACTGTGCAAACTGCGAAGTTGGAGGAACACTTGCATTTCAAGACTACATCAACTGGAATAGTGGTGGGCCAAGACGTCAGGGACTATCCTCAGGTTCCTCCAGATTGGAATCAAAGCTCGGAGGAACAAACTCATGTGGCGAAGGAAGACTGGAAATATGTGGAGGTGTCCATCAGAGGAGGAGAGCTGAAGCAAATGAAGATGGGTTCTAAGCTAGGAGAGGATGAGATATGGAAGTATGGTGAGTTGGTGGACGAATTTAGTGATACCTTTGCTTGGTCGTATGATGAGTTGAAGGGAGTACCTCGTGAAATGATGGAGCATCGGATTTTGCTAGTCCCTGGAGCTAAGCCTATTAGACAGAAGAGAGAAGGATGAACCCACAGTTACAGTTGTTAGTTCGAGCAGAATTGGAGAGATTACTCAAAGCTGGATTCATTAAGCCTGTAGAGATCACGGATTAGGTTTCTCCTATGGTTTTGGTCAAGAAGAAGAATGGGAAGCTTAGAGTGTGTGTGGATTATAGGAAGCTGAATGCCTGCACTCAGAAGGATCACTTTCCTTTACCTTTTATCACGCTGCTTTTGGAGGAAGTTGGAGGTCATGCGAGGTACACGTTCATGGATGGATATGCTGGCTACAATCAGATTTCCATAGCTGTGCAGGATGTTCATAACACAGCCTTCACAACTCCGTGGGGAACTTTTGTATGGGTTGTTATGCCTTTCGGACTTTGCAATGCACCAGCCACATTCCAAAGGTTAGTGATGTATATTTTCACGGATCTGTTATACAAGTCTATGGCAGTTTTTGTGGACGATTTTAGCACTCAGTCAAGTGCTAGTGAGCATCTGCAGTGTGTTAGAGAAGCTCTCATTAGATATAGAAGAATGCAGCTAGCTCTGAATCCTGAGAAGACCTTCCTAGGTGTTCAGAGAGGAGTTCTTTTGGGTTATGTTGTGAGTGAGAAGGGAAGAGAACCGGATCCTGATAAGATTGCAGTCATTGAAGGATTGGCAACTCCCACGAATGCCAAGGGTGTAGCCAAGTTATTGGGACATGTAGGGTGGTATAGTAAGTTGATTCCTGACTTTGCCAAGATTGTAGTGCTTATTACTCAATTGTTGAGGAAGTAGACTAGGTTTGAGTGGTCAGATGCTTGTCAAGAAGCTTTTGAAGAGTTGAAGTCTAGGTTGAGTACTTATCCGGTGTTGAGGCCTCCTGACTGGAGCATGCCTTTTCACGTTTTCTGTGATGCAAGTAGTGTAGCAGTGGGTAGTGCGTTGTGTCAGTCTACAGGGGAGAAAGGGAAGGAATTGCCAATCGCTTATGCCAGTAGGAGTAGAGCGATGAGAATGTTGGAGTGATGAATAATGAGGCTGAATATTCATTTATCTCATTTTCATGTTATTGATTACATTGCAAAAATATTTATGAGATCTAATCTTATGGGTAAGTCTCTGACATGTTACACAACACGAGAGAGAATGTTTTCAGAACGAGGTGCTACCATTTCGTGGAGTGGAATGAAGGAAAGACTTTTGTAAACTTTTCAAGCGGTAGACTCTCTTCAAACAGCAAGAATGAAGTTGTGGTATCTGAAGCATAAAGGAGATTTTTATGAGTACATTGAAGAATTTCATTATCTTCAAGTATCTATCATGGATATGAGTGGAGCAGAAGCTTTGGACTCGTTCAAACAAGGTTTGAAGTATCAAATTCAAAAAGAGTTGATGGTAAGCAATCCATCGACTGTGAATGAAGCAATTGCAATTGCTCAACGAATTTTACATGCTTTTGGTGTCACACACAATGAAACAATAAGCAATTTTTGAGATACATCTGGCTCAACACCGATAAAGTTGAGAAACGTTCGACGTTGAGAAAGTTTTGCATCAACAAGAGTACCACCGCTAAGATTTGAAGGTGAGATTTGATGACCAGGATAACCAAATTTGCAAAAGTTTATACAAGTAATTGAATGATTCTAGTAGGAGTTGGAGTTTGTGACAATCGTCAATGTTATACATATGGACAAATGAGTCACATTGCTAAGTTTTGTCGTATTCGACTGGCACCACAAGAAGTATGGCTCACACATCGCCAATTGTTTAACAACATGGAGGGGATAGAGCATGAAGTGGTGGAGAAAAAAGTTGTGGGAAACGAAGATCATCAATAAACTTGTCTCGTGGCCTTACTGGTTTTACAAAAGGAAAAAAAAGTTGAAGTTGGAAGATGAAAATGGTTGGGAGCTCATGGAAAGACTAGAAAGCAAGCTCAACTTATTGTCATTGATAGTTTGATGGAAAGACACAAGGTGAGAGTTTTAATTGATCTAGGAGCAATCGAGAATTTTTTATCAAGGTTTGTTGCTATGAAGTTAGGTTTGATGTTAATGAAGGACGTGAGTGAGGAAGTTGAATAGCCAAATGGGCAAACTGAAGTGATAGAAGCATTGCCACGGAGTGTGGAATTATCCATAAATAGATACAAGGAGAACATTGAATGGAGAGTAATTTGTTTAGCTTGATATGATGTTATACTTGGAAAATCCTTCCAATCACTACTTGTAATGACTTTTCTTCCCCAATTTACCTTCGGATTATAGTGTTCCATCCATGGCATTCTAAAGATGATATGATGTCATTTTAGTACCAAGCTAACTATTAGCATTAAACTACAACTCAAATTAATTTATATATTAATTTTATTTTATTTTTACATTAATTTTTCCTCTATCACTAACATCAATTTATTCTTAATCCAACTAATCATGTGAGTCGTCATTTTAGACTCACATACCAAACGCACTCTCACACAATACTTCAAGTTATCACTCCACAAATCCATACTCCAAGATACGAAAATTTGTCATTCTTTCATATATGAAACAATTCTCTACGTATGAACTCTCTAAACTTGCTTGAGAGTCTAGAATCTACACTTTAGATTAACGGTGAAGATTGTGCAAGTACCTTATGAGTGCGGCGATGCACTGGATTGTCCATCCAACGGCCAGGCGGGTGCGGTTAACGGTCTCATGTGCTGCGTGTCATACTGTGAATGGGCCAAGTTGCTAGGGCCTGCGGCCGCAGGCTCAGGGCTGTTTGATCTGGGGGGTGATGTATGGCCGTGAGTCTGGGGGTCTCTTAGTTTTCGGAAGAGAGATCCGTGCGTTGGAGGGGAGTGGAGAGTGCTTTTGATGGTAGAGAATCGAGACCTGTGTGTGGGGTCTGAAGGTTGGATCCGTGTGCGGGAGGGTGAAATTTGTAAGATGGTTCGTTGAGAGAGAGCTCTTCATGAGAGTAAGTAGTGGCAAATTCAAAATCTGAGAGGAAATAGTGTCAAATTCAAAAATCTTATAGGAGGTAGTGGCAAATCCGAAATCTGAGAGAAAGTAGTGTCTAATCCAAAAATTTGAAAGGAAATAGTGTCAAATCCAAAAATGTGATAGGAAATAATGTCAAATCTGGGAATCTAGGAGGAGGTAGTGGTAAATCCGAAAATCTTAGAGGAAGTAGTGGAGACAAAATCTGAGGTTGGTTTGTTCTTCTAGTAAGATCTTAAAATCTTTGCTGACTTCCTGGCTTCACGATTGGTCGGAGAAATCCTTGTTGATTTTATTTGATTTTATGAATCCCAAAATTGATTTTATCACAATTGTTCAGCAAGATGATTTGTTTATAATAAAATTTTCTATTGTCATGCACATCCTAGATCAAAGTTCATGGGAATAGGTCTGTATTATAAGTTTTTTGGATTTGAACAACAATAGGCATTGGAGTAGATTGGTAATTTTTGACTGTACATTGTGGCAAACGGATTGCAAATCAAGGCGGATTGTGGTTAAAATAACTCTGTCAGGGAAATGGAAATACCTTTTGTGATGCCAATGGATATAGTTAAGATGCGTCTTGTCTTGTTTGTTTAGCGAGGTGATCGATCAATATCTTGCAAACCCGCCCAAGCACTGGAGCACTGACATGATCAATTGCTTATTGTCTATGATTGTGAGCTGAATGTGAAGGAGGCCATTGATAGACTAAACGAAAAAGCTTTCTTCAACGAAGCACATGATTGATTAAATATGCGCCTCATGCATTTGCAACAGTTGTGTTGTTGATGGACTGACGGAGGAGTTTCTAAATACTATCTGTTGAAAACGACTTTTCCATTATCAAATGGAAGAAAGATGATTCACTCACAAAGATTACAAACATTTCTTTCACGTACATTATACATGAGAAGCTATTCCAAACATTGAAACTGCTGTAGCCAACCACACTTGGATAAAAATAGTGAAATTAATGATAATGTTGAAATTGCCACAATTATGGAGAAAAGTTTGCCAAAATTATTATAATTTTAGCAAACTTGGCATTGGCCACATTTTAGTAACCCTGACCTATCCCCATTCATTTCTATTTTTAGTGGAATTGGGGGCGAAAGATCGAACAATAAGAGAGTTGATGTATATTGCGTATAGACTGTGAAATGTGGTGCAACTATACATGAAATGACGAAGTTTTATGATGGGCGACATTCGTGCAGACACGACCGCCACATCATTCATCGCTCATGACGCCCAAATCAGATTTTCTCGCAGAATGTTATCTTGTTGAAGGTCGAGAATAAACGCAGTACGTGATCAGCACGTGTGGTCTGGATGTAGATGAGCGGTATAATTGGCTCCACACGAGTACCTCGCCATAAACACAATGTCGTCGTGATTTGGCTCAGCTGCTACTCGTCGTACACTCGAGAGTTCCCTCACAGTCGCTGAGGAATTACGAGGACGAGGAGGAGACGGGCGGCGACGGGAGCCGGAGATTATCGTACATGACCGCGTTGGAGGATCCTGAGGCCTTCCTCTGAGTCAGGTAGATGATGTTGTCGCCCTTACGAAGGTCCGCTGCGGGGATGTCGATGTTGTAGAGGGCGTACAGTCCGTGAATGCCGTGCCGAGCGATGGCGTTGTCATCTTTGCCGAATGCTGGCGTTTCGTAAACCGGCTTCATGGCGCTGTCATTCACCCGGACCTGCATGTGCGAAGCAGTGCGCGTGTCAGACTCAGATCGTGGCTCGGCTCCTCGAACTGGGTCCACAGTCAGGCCATGGACTGCAAGTAGACGAATGTTGGTTCAAGTTCTCGAACTGGATCTAGAGTCAAGTTATGAACTGAATGTGACGGAAGGTGTTTGAGAAGGTCGTGCCCTGTTGAAAGAGAGAAATTCAGAGAAGAGGGAGTCATATTTGCCAACCTGGACAGCTGCTATTTCTGCCTGGGCAATGGCCATGCGGAGCTTGTATGCACCCTGGCTTGCATCTGGTTGAACTTGATCTGCCACGTTGCTGCCACCCACGTACCATCAGATGCATGCCTGTCATGATGCAGCATGATATCATCCCCAGCTTTTCGATTAGCTCTTGGTGTAGTTTCTCTCAGATCAATGTAGGGTATCAGCAAGCGTATGAGCAGGTAACCATCAGGTATAATTCCAGATGTAAGTTTGAAAGCGGATCAAACATAGTGTGGAAACGATATCACCAAGGAACAATGTGCTTACGAAAATTTGAATATGGTTCCAAAATATTCCCCACTTGCATCGATGAGCAAAGAACCAATCTTGGGTGTAATCACTTGTTCCTACAGTGCAGATCAAATCCTGAGACGGATATAGATCGGTGTATCTTTGCCAGAGTCCATAGTTGCGCCATCTACACAGATTACAGAGAACTCGTAAGCTTCTGTTTCTACATCTTGGAAGGGAGCGTCGAGTGATTTGACAGGCAAGTTCATCAGAAGCAACAAAACGGCCAATTGAAACTTGAAACTCGAAAGCAGAAACTATACTTTTGGAATTTTTCAACGATCCTTTCCCATCTTAGAACTCTCTACTTTTTCTTGATGGACTAGAACAATGATATATTCATGAAAGAAAAAATTCCACTTTTCGACGCTGCCGTAGAGAAGATTTGGATATCTTGAATCTGGATCGGGGATATAAAACTCGGGCAGTTCGACTGTGAGTTTCAACTTCCCAGACAGTTGGCCCGTATCTCGGAGGCGTGTAAGCCAAATCACCCAGTGAGATACTTTCTCCAGCAAAGCAAGACATTATTAAGGCGAAGTTTACGTTGAGCCTTATTCTAGTGGGCAGCGCAAGTCGACTTTAATGCAGTCGTGTATATAATGTTCAACCTTCAACAGATGCAAATGAATAATGTTGCCACCCTACTTCCGTGGCCATCTTAGCAAAACAAAGGTAATTTCATCAGACATTATGCAAACTCAGGTATATTAGAACGTTGTTGAAAAGGATCAGAGCCGGTTCGAAGTTATGAGATGCTCACTTGTGCTTTTGCATCATCCCAAAGATGACGAACTGAAGTCCCAGCCGGTCTTTGATTAAGGAATACATAAACTGGACCGAAAACTTTCTTCCACGCTTCTCCATTTCGGAATTGTGGGCAGAGGTCCATTCCAGCATAGTGTGCACTGTGGAACATCTGCAACACGCATAACGAAAGCGAATTTGCCTTTAAGATCATGATCATAAATCAGG
The DNA here is from genome assembly GCA_037833965.1 of Marchantia polymorpha subsp. ruderalis. Taxonomy (NCBI): domain Eukaryota; kingdom Viridiplantae; phylum Streptophyta; class Marchantiopsida; order Marchantiales; family Marchantiaceae; genus Marchantia; species Marchantia polymorpha. The sequence continues at coordinate 7,697,902 of AP031357.1, forward strand.
GAAGAGTAACTCCGAAATCAAACCTGTGGTTTGTGATACACAACTATGAATTATGAAAGATTGAACTTACAGAGAGACATGTAGGGCCAGTGTGGGAAGTTAGATCCGCTCTCATGGGGCCTCCATTTTTTAACTCATTGCTCGGTGTGATCATCCAAAATCCTACACTAGGATCTGTATCCTTAGACATCCATCCATGAACTTCAATGTCCTTGTTGTCTTCAGAGTACTGATATTCATTATCGAACTACAATGTTGCGATTCAAGATATGGATGCCGCTGTGAACTGTTGAATATGTACTTGGCATTCTACGAGTGAAGTTGATGAACTGTGAACCATATCTAGGATAATCATGTGCTGAAATGAACATGTAGGAAGGGAGAAGACGTACTACCTATCCTTTCAAAGAGGATTCAATGGGATTAGTAAGAAGTCTGGCCTCCTTGTAACCTAGCTGCTCACTTCGAGCATCTGAGAGATCAATAGGCGATGGCATGAACCTGAGCTTGTTATCTGCAACAGCCATGAATTGAAAGTTGCAGGCAGTGAAACTTTAGTCAGTTATAAGCAGAAGGATAGAAGGTAGGTGTGGCTTACTTTTTAGCATAAGAGTGGTGGTCAGGATTTTGTCAGTTGGAACAAAAGTCCTTTGAGGATGCTTTTTAATTCACTGAAACTAGGAATAAGAAAGCTGAAGGTTTGATCTGATGTTGCAATACTTATCACTGCGCGGTCTGATCACAATCCTGAGTTGATTGAGGTCAAAGTCAGGCCATCCAGTGAGGCGGCTGTAGATTGCGTATGTTTAGAAACCTGAGCTTCTACGAAGCAAAACAAACCTATAACCAGATTCAACAGTTTTGTTTGTGGAAGGGAGGGGCTGAAGTAAACACGCAGATTATACTGTGGTCCACAACGCTAGATATATAGGACATGTCACGATATATGTCATTAGTCTTTGCAGATAAGCAGTCATTTTGTCAAGTCTTCTAATGGGACCACGTAGAGTTTGCTTAGTTGTTGCAGACATATTATACTACAGCTGGTTCAAGCAATTGTCGCTAATATTCGGTTTGAAAATGGTATAAGAATTACCTCTTGTCGACATCAAGAGGCAGCATGACACGGACAGAAACTCAGATTCAACGTTACTCCTGCCCATCATCAATCTCCAGAAGGCCTATCTACTACCACAGGACATTAGTCTACCCCTTTAAGTCTTATATTTGTCTCGGTATCAGTTGGAATGAACTCCCCAAGAACTGAAGAAGTTTTATCGCGTTCTCGAATGTACACTTTAGAGGAATAAGACCATAAATTTTTTTGATGGACAGTCGAGAGATACACCCATCTCCAGATTGTCGAAATCTACACAGACACGAGGATTGTACATGCTTCGATAATATTTTCTTACCTTTGATGGCTGGATGGTCTGAAAGCCTCCCACGTATTCTGATTCGATATGAACGTTTTTCTATTTCACCCTTTCACCGTACTTTACAGTGACATATGGAAATACACAATAGCTAGTGACACTGTAGGAATAAGGAACTAGGAAAAATAAAAAATAAAAACACCTTGAGTTGTAGTTGTTGAGATACCATTCGCAAAAGGACTCACATATAGATGGATGGATAAGATAGATGGATTCAACAAAAGAAGCAATATATTTCTATAGTGGGAGGTTCCGAGTTCTTTTCCACGTTTCGACAGCAGATCTAGACGAGGTGACACGAATGTCGTATGAACTCGTAGATTGCACAGTATTCTATTTGAATGTGCAACAGTAAGAGAATTACATTCTTACATTGATGAAGCCCCTCGTACGCCAGCAAATCAAGGTGCGTATTGGACTGGGTAATAGTTTGCCATGCATCACCCGGGAAAAGTTCAGACTACATTCATCTGATGTATAGATATGAGTTTCTTCCTCTACCATTTCCAGCAGATTAGTTCTAAACCCTTTCATCTGATTCTTCCTGCACAAGGAATTTCATTTTTGAATGTTCATGGTTGAAAGCATAGAGTCCTGAATAGATCTCAAGAATGAGCAATTTTAGTTTGGAAATCCACTTCGTAAGAGTGGTGCTCAGTCTCTTATTCTGCTACGTAATGTCCATACTTAATGTGCATTACTCTTGCATTTGGGCAGAGTATTTTGCATAGTTTAGTTCTTGCCGTTTTCAGAAACAACGTGTTCAAATGTCAATAGTATTGTGAGGAAGAGATTAGCAGATAAACTCGTCACATCATTTCTACCTTTCCCAGATATATTTAGAACTCCATGTGTCTTGCAATGAATGGAGTACCTCCAGTAGTATAGATTTCTGTAGACAGCTCATTCTTAACCATGCTGAAGATACGCTTCCAAGACTACAAGATACTTTTGTGATTAATGGATTACTATTGATAACTACCGTAGTGGCTTTCTCAGCTGTACCTAATCGCCTGTATAATGCAGATACAGGCGAATCTCTTGAAGCCTCCCTCAGCTGGAGGCAATTAGAGCTGTCTGAAAACGTACGTGCAAAACGCGCTCTTGAAAGCTTTAGCTTTTCAAAACTTCAGTTTTTCTTTCATCCCTCGAAGCTTTGCAAAGTCTAGCGTTGGTTCCGTTTAAGATTTCCGCCATCTTATAAATTTTATTGTCCAGCATGAATAGTACCTGAAATACTTATGGACTTATAATCGGATCGTTATGAAACTGAAGTCTTTTTGGAGAAAACATAATTTGATTTGGCCTTTTTCTTGTTGAAACTAAAGCATCAAGTACATCGAACAGAAGCTAGATATAGCATCTCCATTTCTCAATAATTGCACCAACTTTGTCATTAAAAAATGTTTCTTCAAATCACAACCCCTACTCGTGTTTGACGCTCTCACTGAAGCCCATGGCCCGGTTCTCGTCCTTTATGTGGGGATTCTTGCTCCTTGATCTTCTCTCTCAGCGCCGAGATCCGATTTGACTACTCGTGGTTCTAATTCGTCCTCGAGAGATGTTTCTCTATCAGTGGTGCTTTGCCGTCCGCTCTTAGTACAGCTCGCTCAAGTATTGAAGATTTTCTTAGGTCGAACCTTTTTGAAGCGGTGGTAAGCCATTTTGACCACCTATTGGCCATCGTGTACACATTTTATATCCATGCCACAACAGTCGAAATGCTGTCCAACTAATCTCTGCATACAGCTGACTCCGACAACAATCATGAACAAAGAACAGACATGAATGAACACTCTAATCGTAGATTTAGTCTCACAATCTCCACTAGAAGGAGATCTCTGATACCACAATAGTACCACTGTATTCACAGCTTTCCATACTAGCACATTTTAGCAAATAGATGAATGAATAACTAATCGAACGCTTCCAGCTCTACTGGAGACTGCAATGTCAGTCAACAGCAATAGTCAAGACAAAAGAACTAATTTTCGCACCCAAGGACTAGCTCAGCACCGTGTGTTATAACTACAAGAGTACGATTCTGCTTAGATAAATTTTCATCTCCATGAGAATTTTTCCTTTGAACTCAAAGTAGATAATGATTATTAATTTTGAAGTAGAAAGTTGTGAGGTTTGATAAACCCTTTCCATTACTTCTTTCAACCATTCATACGAGGAAAAGATACAATATTACTCTGAATGATTTTGCTGAAACAGTCTGTGATATGAACTCGAAGAAGGTTGCTGATCATAAGATGGACTTCATCCTCTTCTTGAATCTTAGTTACGCGATGAAGAGAACAGCTGGAAACCTCACCGTGAAAATAACAGACCATGTGATGCACATATCTGTGCTCAATGTGTATACAACAGTGGAATGGCATTCACTCTTGAAATCACCGAGGAAATTATAAATCTATTTAGAGTTACTTAGATTATGATGTGACTCTGACTCTTTGAACAATAAACCGCTGATGATAATCAGCGATTTCTGTGTTTTAGAAAATGAGTGTATATATATATATATATATATATATATAGGAGCAACGGTCTTAAGACTAAACGGTAAACGTTAGCACTCTAATAGTACACGTAGTGTAATTCTAACATCTATTACACGGATGCTTCGAAAACATTTTAGAGGTTCCTGTGAGCTCCATCAGGTTCTATTTTATACAAAGCGTCCGGCTGGCTTACTTTCTTGCATAGATGAAAAACTGGTTTCAACTGATTCGAATTCTATTGCGACACATATCAGAAGTTCATTACCTTGCTTGTCAATTATACAGATGTCTGTCCGATAAGAACTTACAAATTGTACCACTCCAGTGTCACGTGAACCTAGTCCAGACAGACCCTTCGGCAGTTCTCTACGCCATCTATTGCGTTGATTGATCAAACAGAACAACCTCTATACAAATCGGCCCCGATAGCCACTCTCCAATTCCTCGATTTCATGTGCACATCCAAATTCACTAGATCACTGGACGATCCAGCTGCCAAGAGCTGAATTAGCTTCTAGGAGCTTCGATAGGAGCTCTCAGCAGCTGGAATCTTCTAACCTGCTTGCACTAAAAGCCTCAAGGTCCTCCTCCTCCACATCCTCCTCCTCCTCCTCCACAGCTTCCACCACCTCCTCCACATGTTCCACCTCCACCTGCACCTCGTCCACTTCCTGTGCTCCGCCCGCACAGCACCGACACTAAGGGCACAAGCATCATGAGGAATATGAGAGCTGCCATCCTGCCGGAAGAATAGTCTACTTTCAATCCAGATAGATATAGACCCGCAGCTGAGGACTACTACTTCTTCTCGAAGAACTGGGCGCTCGGTGCTTTTATCGAGCTTCTCATGAACCGTTGAACATATTTTGTGTTTCTTGCTCGCCTGGTGCAAATGTTAAGGATCCGGAATCTAGAAATAGAGAAATCTGCAAATTGAATTGGGATCCCCGTATCGATTGAAGCTAAGCGTCCGAAGTGTCAGAGTTTGGTTCCAGGATACCAAAGAGAACGAGCAGTGAGACTTTATGGGCAGTGGAGTCCGTGAATTTGAGACCTGCATCAGGTACGATCCCAAGTCTGCTGTGACCTTCGAGGTCCTTATGACCTTGTCGTAAGTGGAGTGGGTGCATTCGCTGCAACAACGTCGTCTGTCAGATCGGGACACAGTTCTTTACTTTCCCTCCAGGTGCTATCAATCCGCGTGAGTTCAATCTTTCCAGATTCAAGTGGATAACAAGAGAGGAAAGGAGGGGTGCATGATGACTTTGTCCTCCTGTGGGATCCCTGATTACATTAAGATTTCATGATGGTGAAAGATGGAAATTGAGATTGTTCAATAGCACATTCAGCATTAAACATAACTTCAAATTTTCTAAAATCCCAAGTCACATTTCGTCTATCTTCTTACATTATTATATATGTTTTTTGTTTACAAGAGTATAGAAATTTCTAAAATCTTGTTAAATTTTTAAATATATATTTCATTAGATGACATTCAAAATCAATTGAAATTTTTTTTAATATCGGATATAATCAGATAGTGCAAATTAAAAAAGAAATTTTGCAATTATAAATCAAATGTGTCATATATATAAAATTATTTTATTTTATGAATTTTTTCTAAATTATATCGAATATGAATTAAAAAAATTTATATGACAAATACTAAACATCATCATTTATGCACCTAATGCTATCGTTTAATCTCACAAATTCTCATTGGATTATTAGAAGATTGATGACTCTACTCAAGAACATTTCTTGTGCGTGTTATAGGTTGTCTAACAAAATAATATCTCGGAATTTTTTGCTGACAGCGTACCCAGGGAACTGGTAGCCAGGGTCAAGAGTAGGATTGTGCAGTTCGTTAATTCGGAGCTGCACCTGAAAGGAAGAAATGGGATCACCATCTGTTGTTATAATCTATGTTTGTGGCTGTCGCTTGTATTGTGTTTTTCAGCCTTTTGACCCTTTGGGTCCCCCGGGCTTGATCCATTTACCATTTACCATTTATTGACAACTCAAGTATCAAGTATGTTAAATATCTTCAAAATTGAAAAGAAATAAAAATCTTATTTTGAATTTTTTGAGATAGAAAACGTGAAACTTTATTAAATTTTATTTTTAATTTAAATTGAAAATTGAAAAACTAAATTTTTTGAAAAGATCTCATCAAAAACTATTTTTATTCATCGAAGTTAGTAAAATCCAAAAGTTGTCACATATTGTAAATTCAGTCTTACAGAAACCTCATCTAATTTTACAAATATTTGAATGCTAAACTCGTAAGATTTGACTCTCAAGATCTTTACATTATTGGTTTTTGAACTTACATTTAATGAATATGTGGATGCAAATAAGAAAATCTATATGCCAAAAAAAAAAAAAAACCAAGACAATTTACAACGAAATGGTTCATATCCACTCATCAAATTATCTTGTTTCTAGATTCAGAATAGATTTGAGGAAAGTTTTTTTTTATGAAAAAAATTCAATGAAGATTCAAAAATCAAAATTATAATAATCTAAAAATGATAAAATTGTATGATTTGAACAAAACAAGAGGGTTGAAATGTGTCATGATTTCAATATTTGACTTAGTCCAACTAAGATACCTTCATGTATAAGAAATAGAAAGTAAGCGTGTTGAATGGAATTCAGTGCAGAATCCGCTGTGGGTTTGATAATTTGCTTGTACTTGAAATCGATAGACGACAGCGTCTTCCATGACTGGATTGTCTAGTCTCAATATGCTTTATCGTGACGTTGATAGGCTCGGCCATGAATATTCTCTTCTTGTCAAACTAAACTAGGTCAAACCTTGGAGTGAGTTTTTCTGGGAGATCTCAGAACATGGAGACGTCAGGTGAGCCTAGGGCAGGGTAGGCTGCTTTTTAACGTTCCTAAACCTGGGAGTGAGCTATTCTGGGAGATCTCAGAATTCGTTGAGTGAAGTCAAAGGGTCGTGGAGGGTCATGCGCGGATCCGAGGGCGGTCGCAAGTCACGAGAACCGGTCCGAGCGAAGTATGCGCGCCATAACGGTCATAGTGTCTATTGCGAGGCTGGAGATCAGACACGATCGCTGTGGAACTAGCTGGACAAAAGGTTCATGGCATCGTTTACCTCGAGTGCTGCCGAGACAGAGGTCAGGTTTCGTGCGTTGGGGCCCCCCCTTTTGGTCGAATATTGGTCGGAGCTAGGAGTCAACATTGTGAAGCCTTGGTACACGCTGCCGTGTATGATTCAATCCGATGAATAAAAATATGCAAGCAGTAACAAGGAGAACATATATGAGAGATGGTGAGATTGAACGGAGGTCTAATATGGCTACTTGTACATCCGTCCGTTCTAGTAGTAATAGAAATTGGTAGTCCGATTGTTGTTCAAAGTTATTCAATCTTGGGTGAGTCGAAATATTCCACTTTTTCTTAATTGACTCCAATCTTCTGCAAAGCAGGCAACGTTAAAAAATATATAATTTATCTGGATACCATGAATGCATTCCACTTTATCTCCCCAATGAATTATCAAAGTACGCACTTCTCACTTACTCATATTTCTGGTTGATTGAGGAGAATTGGATGGGTAGGACGGGCTGGAAATTGAGGCTGAGATAATTCGAATTTGATGAGCATCCTTGATTGAAACAATGGGAATGAGATTGTCGAATTAATTCTACGTGTCGTCATAAAGTTGCAGCTGCAGCGCCTCTCCTTTAGTTTGGCGCTAGAATGTGTCCACACCTGAACCACAGACTGGTTATCAAAACATTCTTCAAGAAATATCGAAGTCGTCTACTTTTTTAAAAGGGATGCTCAGAGTATACATTGTGAACCAGGATCAAAACAGAAACTGGCGAATTCTTAGCCACTCTCTGCTCTCTGATAACCCAAATCGGACATCAAAGATTATAAATAAATTATGTTCAATGACAGATCAACATCAATTCAGACATCCAGAGTTGAGACCTAAGATACACTGGAATTGACATAAGCGTTCTCTCTAGACGATAGCTTGCCCAAATTTTGTCCATGCTGTTGGATCTGAGTGTTTTTGTATCATCTCCTCGGCGTTTCCCAGACCCTTTATCCAAGAGAGTAATAGCCTCCATCTCCAGCATCGATTTGTTTAAAATAGTCTCTTCTTTCATTGTACGATCGCACTCCCTCAGTATTCAAAGTTTCAAGTCGTCCCATTTTGTCTTCCACGTCCATCTCCACTGTTCCGGAGGATGCATTGTAGATCCATGTTTCCAAGGCTTGTGCCTCAGCAAGTAGCAATTTCGTTCTTGTTTCAACTGTTCAATGTCTCTGAACATTCAGTTCGCCATGTCCCACAAAGCCATTCCTGCATCAAATGCTATTACAAATTATGGCCATTGGTAACGAGAAATAGTATATACACTACATTGATAGGAAGAATGATCAAAATATTAAATGAGAAATATGATATTCAACAATTGTCAATCAAAATCAAATCAATTCAATTATGAATAAACAAGATTGTCAATATCCACACTTTAATTGTACAAGTAACCTGCGAAGCCATGGACATTTCATAGGACAGCAAGGCATATTCATACAAAAATATTTGTCAAAAAGTTAAATTTGTTGACATCTCAGTAGTTGAGAATCAAGAATATGCAACAATCAATTAATACTAAAACGTACAATCAGACAAAAAACCAGAAGATGAAAAATAAAGAAGCTCCACACACGAGCATATATAGGCAGTGATGAATGACTTACTAATCGAAATCTTCCAGCTGTAATGGGTTATGCACGTATAAAGTTCTAGTGAAAATAAAAGGTCTAATTTTCACATGCAAGGACATAAGCTCAGTACTTGTATCACAGTAAATATCATACGTTTATGATGAGATAAATCATCATCTCCGTTGAAACTTTTCCGTCCGTGTTGAATCATAATGTATTTCAAGTTTTAATTTGTGAGTATAATTAACGGTAATACATTTCAAAAAAAGCTAACCAACAAAATAAACATTGAAGGTTTTTCCTAACAATTTGAAAAAAATAATATCAAGATATAACTTTTTCTTCGTTTAGTTCTTTTGACCTTCTTTGATAAATTTCAACAGTTTTTTTAAGGATTAAACTTTTATTGATAAATTTTTATTAACTTTAATGATAATTACAAATATTGAGATCAGTTCTGATTTTGGTGGAATCTTTTTTTCCTGAATATCCTGGAGATCTGGCGCACTTAAAGTGTAACAAATTTGAGGACGTCATGTAAGAGTATTGTTTTCCTTCTTCATCCATAATATCTCAAACTCAAGCTCTAGACCATTAGAATAAAAGTCAATGAGATTCCTGAACAAGTATATACTTATTCGTTAAGCCATGCTTGCATTGCACGTCACACCTTACCATGATGCACTCGTTGACCAAACATATATTCGGACAGGGCTATGTGGAGTCCACGAAGGCAGTAATTAATGCGTATCCATGACCCCTGTTTTGAACATAGTTCAAGTTTTCAGAACGTGAACTAAGTTCCTTCGACACGTAGGAATTGCAGAGTGGCCAAACATGTTCCTTTTCCACTTCTGCGAGATTCCCAGAGATCAACAAAGTCATGGGTGTCAGGTACAAACTATGAACATAATTCCTTTTTCATTATTTAATCATCCAGTTGTGAATCTAGCAGCCTCATGACCTTTGGACAACAACAGCAGCACGGTGCATACTGGCACCATCGAATGCGAGTGCACAGTAGTCGTACTATAACTTCACAACCTTGAAATTAAAGAGGTGAGTTACCTGTTAAACCTAGATCTGGATTTTCTGTCGATTGAGCAGTCACTAGATTGCATCACATGAGGGAGAAAGAAATGTTCAAAATTAAATATGGCCATACTGATTGAAATTACACAGTGGCCTGTAGATCTGCTGAGAAGGTGTGTGTAGTCCAAGGTGAATGGAAGGATCAGAAGGATTAGCAAATAATTCACAGAGCCACTACTTGAATTTGGCCGAATTCCTTTATAAATAGTGGGAATTGAGGAGAAGTGGATAGTTGCAAGAATTTTTGTTAAGATGTAGGACATCATAAATAAAGTTCACCACGAGCAAACAACCGTGGATTCAGGTTGTAAGTTTTGAAAATGTAACAAGCTGTGCATTTTCATATCTTTAATTAGGACTGTTTTGATTCGTAAGAAACATGAGTCGATTCAGAATCATGAAAAAGAAATGTGGGAAGCATTGAAGACATGCTACTTGAATATGACATTGCTTTATTAGAATGTCTGATGCTCAACTCTAAAACCGAAGGTTAATCATGAAAATGCATAGCAATATTCTAGACCAGGTTTTTCAACTGATCCACTTGCTGTCAGCATTTCGCTCGACAATTATATTGGTACAAGAGTAAGCTCGCTCGATCCCAAAGCTAATATTCATATGGAAAGGTCGGACCAGATGACTCCTACGTCCCAACTGCTACGTGCTCACGAGACTGGGGTGATGCTCCTAGTTAACGTTTCATAGCACAATCTGTCAAAGCCACCTGGCTCCATGCCAAATCACTACCCAAAGACACAATTAAGCTAAAATTTATTTTCGATAGCCTCCTAATATACGCAATGAGAAGAGAGTATAAGATGTTGGTTGGATGTCATATCCTTCAACCTGCATCTATGGTGTTGCCAGTCAATAAATCTATGCATAAACAGCAACGATGACGCACGGGACAAATTTTCTTCCAGAATGTGTTTGAGTGGTACAAACGCAGCACCCGTGTGGTCTGGTTGTGGATGGGCGGCGTCATTGGCTCCACACTAGTCCCTCGCAATTAACAGAACGTTGTTGTGACTGTGGCTCAGCTGCTGCTCGTCGTACTCGGGAGACTTTCCCCTCCTAGTCACCGAGGAATTACGAGGATGAGGAGGAGACGGGCGGCGACTCGAGCCGGAGGTAGTCGTACATGAATCCGTTGAAGGGCCCCGAGGCCTTCCTCTGAGTCAGGTAGATGATGTTGTCGCCCTTATGGAGGTCCGCTGCGGGGATGTCGATGTTGTAGAGGGCGTACAGCCCATGAATGCCGTGCCGAGCGATGGCGTTGTCTTTGCCGAATGCTGGCGTTTCGTAGACCGGCTTCATGGCGATGTCATTCACCCGGACCTGTATGTGCGAAGCAGTGCGCGTGTCAGAATCAGATCGTGGTTTTTAACTCTCTTTAATTGAGTCCATAGTAAGGCCATGGACTGCAAGTTGACGACAATTGGTTCTATTTTTCGAAGTGGGTCCATAATCAGGTAGTGGACTGCAGGTAGACGAAAGTTGGTTCAGAAGGCCGTGACCTGTTCAAACAGAGAAATCCAGAGTAGAGGGAGCCTTATCTGCTAACCTGGACAGCTGCTATCTCTGCTTGGGCAATGGCCATGCGGAGCTTGTATGCACCCTGGCTTGCATCGAAAGTCGATAGATGGAACTTAATCTGCCACGTTGCCGCGACTCAGACACCATCGGATGCATGCCTGTCCAGATGCAGCATGACATTATTTCGAGCTTTCGATGAGTGCATGGTGAAGGTTCTCTCAGATTAGATGTCAGCGAAAGTACGAACAGGTATGCACTCCATGATCTCTGATGCTTGTTAGATTTCTGAACATACTCCATATTGAAATGTTATTTTCCAACTAAGAATGCGCTTACACAAATTTAACTATGGTTCAAAAATAGTCCTCACCGGCAGAGATGAGCGAAGAACCAATCTTTGGTGTAATCACTTTTTCCTACAGTGTATATCAAATCCTGAGACGGATACAAATCAGTGTATCTTTGCCAGAGTCCATAGTTGCGCCATCTGCATAGATCACAGACAATTCGTAAGAATTCATCCTTCCATCTTGGAAGGGATAATCGATTGATTTGACAGGCAAATGCATCAAAAGCAACACAACGGTTAAAATGATAATCACGCGAATCGAACGCAGCATGTGACCATTTAGATAGTTTCAACGATTCTTTCCCAGTCAACCACTGCAGGGCAGGACTAGAACAATATCTTTTTGCAGACAAACATTCAGAACTCACTTTTCGACGCTGCCGTAGAGAAGGTTTGGATATCTTGAATCTGGATCAGGAATATAAAACTCTGCAGCTGTTCGACTGGGATAACCAATTTCCCAGACGGTTGGCCCGTATCTCGGAGGCGTGTAAGTTAAATCACCCAGGGAGATACTATCTCCTGCAAAGAAAAGCGGGCTTAAATGTGTAATTAATGTTGAGCCTCAGTTCTTATGGACAGGGCAGGCCGCCCTTAAGGCAGTCATGTGAGCAGGGAGCAGTCAACTTGCACTAAAGATAACACCAACGATAACATATGAACCCGCTCAGGAGACAGTGTGTTCAACAGATCTGCAGATGCAGAAGGATTAGAATCTGGAAAACCTGCAGCAACCGTTATGTGTCCGTTTTTCAGGTAATCACCAATCACGGAAGGTACCCAGGCATTAAGACTGTAAGTGCCGACTCGAACATTCTGGATGGAGAAATTTCCTTGACTATCAGCTTTCGTCCAAAACTGGTAACCCTGTTACACATACTATTCCATGTAAAGTGAAAAGGCAATGCTGCTGGCTTGTATACATAACAGTTGCATCTGAGCTGAAAAACCTGAAAACGTAGCGTGACGAGGTCAATTTAGTTCAGCTCATTACCTTACTCTCCGTCTGCCATGTTCCGACATTTCCAGGAAGGGACAGGCCCACCCATGCGTCCCCGGCGGTGCTTCTTTTTGAACTCGCGTAGCTACAGGGCCGCGAAGGCGAATTTGGGTTGCCATTGACAAGTTGCAGGCTATCGATCAGTGGAGAGACAAGCAGGATCTGAAAATTCTCTAGTTTGGAATTTTGAAATTTACATATGAAGCCCGGAGAAATGATAATAAGTGTCCTCCCGACATAAGGTGCAAACTCGAAGGGTGAATATCAAAAGGGCTGAGGGTACCTGTCTTGGACAAAAAGTCGGCCTGACACATGTCCTCGATCTGCTGCGTGGGCATAATCTGATCAGGAGGGCCATGTATATGGCCATGCTGTTTCTTCTTTAGCCATCTGTGCAGAACAAATGTACCTTTGTCAGACCTCTTCGGATCAGGAGATGGTGATGAAGAATGAAGTAGAGGTGATGGTTCAAAAAATGATGAGATGCTCACTTGAGCTTTTGCATCATCCCAAAGCTGACGAATTGGAGTCCCCGCGGGTTTTTGATTGAGGTATACGTAAACTGGACCAAACCATGTCTGAACTGCGGGCAAAGGTCTATTCCAGCATAGTGTGCGCTGTGGAACATCTGCCACACACATAAGGGAAACGAATCTGTTTGTTAGCAACATGATTCAAACAAGAATCACTGGGAATCAGTCCAAGAGTTCAAAAGTCTGAACAGGTTTTGACACATGATTACTGGTTGTGAAAATAAGTGACTTACAGAGAGACATGTTGGACCAGTGTGGGAAGTTAGATCCGCCTTCATGGGGCCCCCATTTTTGGACTCATTGCTTGGTGTGATCATCCAAAATCCTACGGTAGGATTCGTATCCTTGGACATCCATCCATGGACTTGATTGTCCTTGTTGTCTTCAGAGTACTGATACTTATCATCGACCTACAACGTCGCAATTGAAGGAGGTGAAGCCACGATGAACTCTTGAATATGGATGTAATAACCCACCAAAGGCTAAAACTGCAGTATGGTGGTAAAAAGATCGAACCCACAGGGACAGAGGCAACACACAGAGTAAAAATGTCACGTTTAACAGACTTTTGTAGAGTTTGAATTCTCAGGCGACTGTCACTCCCAGAAATACTGCAGTGCTCGACTCGGAGGCTCGACTCGGAGGAGGATGCTCGACTCGGAGGATGCTCGGAGGATGCACAGTACAGCGTAGTCACTCAACACACACACACACACACACACCTGAAACTGGCAAAAGCACAACTCGGAGGTCGGTCAGGACCTCCGCTTCGGATTTCAGGGGGAAAGTGTCTCAAAAGTTCACTCAGAGGTTCTGCAGGTAGTGACTCCCACTCCGGCTTTTACTGCCCTTCCGCCAAGAACTAGCGTAGGGAACCCGGACTGGACTTCCCACTTCGGAACGAAGCCCCTTCATACGCCGTGGACGTCACCCTCGTTTCACACCAAACGCAGGGGGTACAGGCCCGACTGAGGACTTAACTGAGACACAATCCAGTAACACACACACACAACCTGAATTGCAAACCAAGGCTTACACGAAGTAATAAAACTTCACTTTGGCATTCAGGGGAAACTTCCCGTAGGAGTACAATCAGGATATGTCACTCGAAGGAGTAAGGGGGAACTGTTCAAGTCTCTAACTCGCAGCCGGCTCTGAGCATCAGAAATCACCCGCAGGTGCAGATCCGCACTACTCAAGTCTCTAACCGGGTACTAGCTCTGAACATTCAGCCGAAGGCCTTCAACTACAACATACGGTAACTTCGCTATGCTGCAGCTTCTCTACGTGGTGCCAGGACCAAAATGCACAAACACGCCAAGAAAGTGAGTTCCTGATCTGCACTTCCGAAATTGGAAGAGTCCCAGGGCAAAACGCCTTGAACTACTTTATACTCTCTAAGGTCCTAACTAACACTACGCTACCCGCTAGGGTGCGAGCCGCAACAGATCCTACACCTGAGGAGTCGGCGGCTACCTTCCCCTCTAACTTACAACCTAAATCTAACCCTAACCCTAAATCTAAATCCTAAGCCTACTGTACAGAGCCGCCAGCGTCTTTACATCCGAGATCTGAGGCTGAATATTTGCAGGCATGCGTGGCCGACTGAGATCAACGGCCCCACCAAATTTCAGATCCATCCGACCGTCCATCGCAGAGATATGGACTCTGCAAGATCTCTGAACCGCATCCGGTTTGCCGACCTCGAGTTCGCCGACTCCGAGTTTGCCGACTTGAAGTTCGCCGACCTGGAGTTCGCCGACCTCAAGTTTGCCGACTCCGAGTTCTCCGAAGGCGTTGACCGCCGAAGAAGCACTTCCGCACCTTTGCCTATTTGTAACAGTCACTCCCGACACCCATAACTCACAGATCCTTGATCCGTTTCAAGAGTTCTTGGGCTCGTTGGAACGAGCGCGTCGAGCTCTTTCTAACGAGACCCTAACTGAGTCAAACCGTTACGAGTTGAAAGAGTTATGCCGGTTTTATCCTTCGCCAAAGGCACACTGTCGAAGGCTTGTTATCTGTTATCGCCGAAGGCGCCCGCACGATGTTTCGCCGACTCCGAGTTCTCTGACCTCAAGTTTGCCGACTCCGAGTTTGCTGACTTGAAGTTCGCCGACCTGGAGTTCGCCGATCTCAAGTTTGCCGACTCCGAGTTTGCTGACTTGAAGTTCTTTGACCTCGAGTTCGCCGACCTCAAGTTTGCCGACTCCGAGTTTGCCGACTTGAAGTTCTTTGACCTCGAGTTCGCCGACCTCAAGTTTGCCAACTCCGAGTTCTCCGACCTCGAGTTCGCCGACCCCGAGTTCTCCGACTCCGAGTTTGCCGACTTGAAGTTGACCCGAAGACGTACGTCGCGGAAGGCGAACATCCAGGGCCGAAGGTGGATATTCTGCCGACGACGAACTCCTTCCGCCTATCCGTAGGCGTTCTCCTTCGCATCTTCCGACAGTCACAACTCCCTGAGTCCTCATCCGTTCCAGGTGTTCTTGGGCTCGTTAGAACGAGCGCGTCGAGCTCTTTCCAACGAGATCCTAAGTAACTCAAGGCGTCAAGAATTGAGGAAGTTATGAGTGATCTACCGCCGAAGGTGCTCGAAGCGAGTCCTGCAGCGTGAACCGCCCGTTCCATTCCAAGCGTTCCACTGTGGCCTAAGCCCAAAACCCCTTGACTGTCCTCGATCCTCTTTTTACTCTGGCTTTGCGTACCGATTACTATTTACAGCTGCTACCACGGTACTTACTAATCAAAAATGTTTTAGTTCCGGCGAAAAACAAAAAGTGGGTTACCACATGCCCCCCTCCTCAATTGTGAGCGCCCACGCGAACATTTACACGTGGTATTTCTTCAGACGCCACCTGTTCACGCGGGTGCCTAGCCATTCTCCTGTCAATTCTGCGAGCTGGATTGAGCCATTGGGGATAACTTCGATCACCTTGTATGGTCCCATCCATCTCAAGTGTAGCTTGCCTGGAAATCTAGCATGTCTGCTATCGTAGAGAAGAGCCAAGTCGCCCTTCTCGAGTAGTACTGGTTTGAGTCTCCGATCGTACTTCTCCTTCCGCCTGAGCTGTAGTTGCTTTGTTCGATCTTCGGCCTCTTGACGTCTTTCCTCCAGTGCCATGACTTCTTGCAGTCGATAGGCCTGACTTTCTTCCGCATCCAACCTTCTCTGATCTAAGGTCCTCTTTGTGGGTATCTCGAATTCGATAGGTAAGATCGGATGCTGCCCATAAACCAGAAAGTAAGGTGTTTGCCTGGTGGTGACTTTCTCTGCAGTTTTGTATGCCCATAAGGCGGCCGGTAGCTTTACGTCCCAGTCGTGAGCATGGTTCACAGTCACCTTGAGGAGTATCTTGCAGAGCAATCCATTGGATTTCTCTGTCAGACCATTCGCCTTGGGGTTGTATGGAGTAGTCTTCCGATGCTTAATCTGGAAGTGCCGCGTCAAACTTTCTATCACCTGATTCAAAAAGTGCGTTCCCCTGTCACTGACTATTTCTAATGGACACCCGTAGCGTGTGATGATTGATTCGAATAGGAACCTTGCTACTGCTGCTGCGTCGTCGTGCCTTGTGGCCTCTGCCTCCACCATCTTGGTCGCATAGTCCGTTGCTACCAATATGTAGCGCCTGCGCGTGCCTTTAGTGACAGGTTGTATTGGTTACACGAAGTCGATCCCCCATTTCTCAAATGGTGCCAAGGGCATGATCGGTGTCAGAGGCCATCTCGTGGTCGGAGTCGGCCTTCCCGTCCTCTGGCAGCTATCGCATTTGCGAACGTAGTCGTGTACATCTTTGAACATCGTCGGCCACCAGTACCCTGCATTCACAATTTTGGTCACCGTATTCCTGGTGGCGTAATGACCACCAGCGTCTTCTGTGTGCATGGCTTTAACGACTCGCGGAACTTCGGACTCCTCTAAGCATCTGCACAGCCTCTCATCTGCCATTTTCTTGAATAAGACCCCCTGTTGGAGCTGGTAAGGTCCCGCTTTATGAACAAAGAATGTGCGTTGCTCCGCATCCAATCCTTCCGGACATTGGAGTGTGAGCAGAAACCTGTACAAGTCCGCATACCTGGACTCATGGCTGGCGGACAACTGAAAAAGTTGTTCATCGGGAAAATCATCCACTACTTCCTCTTCTATGGGTTCGGTCCATAGTCTGGAGAGGTACTCCGCGTTCTCATGGTGAACGCCCTTCCTAGTCTGCACAGTGTAGGTGAATTCCTGCAGCAGTAGTACCCACCTGGCAATTCGTCCGGACAGATCCGCCTTCTTCACCAGGTGCTGTAATGCGTAATGATCCACATGAAACACGAACTCATAGCAGATCAAATAATGTCTGAACTTCTTACAGGAATACACCATTCCCAACGCCTCCCTCTGAGTTGTTGTGTACTTCTTCTCTGCTGCTGACAACTGACGGCTCGCGAAGTAAATCGGGTAGTCCTTCTTGTTGTCGTCCTTCTGACTGAGAACCACTCCGATTGCAAATGCCGACGTGTCTACATAGACATGGAAGGGTCTGTTCCAATCCGGACTTCTCAGAACCGGAGCAGTCGTCAGTTTAGCTTTGAGTGTTTCAAAGGCCAGCTGTTGCTCCTTGCCCCACACATAGGGTTACTCCTTCTTAAGCAGCTTCGTCAGATCGGCTGCCAAGATGGCGTACATATTTATGAACCTTCTGTAATAGCCTACATGGCCAAGGAAGGCCCTTAACTCACGCAGGTTCGTCGGCGGCTGAAGTTCGAGAATAATCTTCACCTTCTCTACATCCACCGCAATGCCATCGGACGAAACTCTGTGCCCCAGCAGGATTCCACTGGTCATAAAGAAAAAACACTTCTCAGGGTGCAAGGACAAGCTGCTTTCCCGACATTTCTCAAACGTCTGCTGAAGGTGGTTAAGGTGCTCCGACCTCTTACCGAAGACACAAAAGTCATCGATGAAAATTTCCAAGAACTTCCTCAGATGCTCTTGGAAGATGTTTGTCATCATCCGCTGGAACGTCGCTGGCGCGTTGCAGAACCCGAAAGGCATCTTGTGATAAGCGTAGGTTCCCCAGTCGGTCGTGAAGGTTGTTTTGTCCTTGTCCTGTTCTCTGATGGACACCTGGTTGTAGCCGGAGAACCCGTCTAGGAAACTGTAGCATTCATGCCCTGCGACATGATCCAAAATAGAGTCCGTAAAAGGGAGAGGGTGATGGTCCTTCCTCGTTGCTGCGTTCAGCTTCCGGAAGTCCTGGCATACCCGGATCTTACCCGTCAGTTTCTTGGGCACGATTACAATAGGCGACACCCACTCGCTACTGAGTACCGGGTAGATAATCCCTGCGCTCAGGTACTTATCAATTTCGTCCTTCACCAATAATGAGTATTTTGGGTTGAGCCTGTATTGGCGTTGGCGAACCGGAACTGCCTCGTCCAACAAGTCGATCCTGTGCTCTCCATACCTTGCAGGTATGCCTTTCATGTCTTCAATCTTCCATGCGAAGACATCCTCATACTGGCGAAGAAACGCCTGTACCCTGTTCAACTCTTCTCCTTGTACCTGGCTTGACACCTTCAAGCCTTTGTCTGGACTGAGCTGCAGTTCGCAGCAGTCACTTGGGTCGACAATCCCCTCTGTGTGACTGATCTCGCTTCTGCCCAGTCCGACTGCTAGTTGCTATTCGTCATCCGGATGCACATCGTCCCCTTCCTCCTCAATGGAGCAGCAAGTGACGTAACCCACAAAATCATCCGACATTTCTGTCTCTGAAGTGCATGACGAGCTGGTCTCCCCTCCAGTCGTGTAACCGGAGGTGGTCGAAGGTGTTTCGCCCTCGTGTGGTACCTTGGTCCATGGTACGGTAATGACAGTCGGAGGGTCCGTAGGGTTCCGGAACTGCAATCTCTTCCTCCTCCAGTCACACCTTGCTTTGGCATCGTATAGCCACGGTCTGCCAAGCAGCACATCATAACCTTTCTTCATTAGAGGCTGCAATATTATGTAGGACAGTTGAAAGTCCACTCCTCCAATGTTGGTTCTCACATTGCTCAACATTCCTAGCGGCATTCTGCGCGTTTGATCGGCCAGCCGCAACACTCGGGTTGTAGGCTCGAAGGTCCGGAACCCCAAGGAGTTCGCTGTCTCCTCGGTCATGATGTTCACGCCCGAGCCGGAGTCCACTGGTACCTTTTGTATGACGCAGCCTCCGATCTCTACTTCAATCTCCGGAGGTCCTAGGTCTCCTCCTTCCACTCTGTACACAGCCGGAAGTTTCCCTTTTCGGGGTTTGCGTGGTCGGCGCAACGAAAGCATCAGCATCTTTCGGTACGTCTTATTGTCCTCCAACAGCTGGTGGAAGGAAATATTTGCCCTCTGACTCCCTATGTCCTCCACTATGTCGTAGGAAGTGTTGGAAGTCACAGCCGCCACCCTCTCTGTAGTCGCGGTCGGAAGTGGTGTATGGGGCCTAGCCGCCTTCCGGTCGTGGGATATCGTTCCGGCGCTCAGTGCTTCCTTGATGAGGTGACTCACCTCATCTTTGATGTCCGGAAGGTAGTCTCGGGTCCGGAACTCTTCTGAAGACCTGTCCGCCTTCTCCGAGTTCTGCACCGGCTGGATGTTCCGTATCGCCGGAGGTGTACCCGGCCTTTTTCTTCGGCTAGACTTCTTCTCTTCTTTAGACTTCCTCCTCTCTTCCCTACGCTCGAGGCGGCGAGTGTCCTCGTGGTCCTCTCCCTTCCTCTTCGAACTTCGGGTCTCTACCCGTCCGCACATTACTTCTTCTTCCGGCCATACTTCGTCTTCTTCAGCTGGGTCCGGGCTCAGCTCTACCTGGTTGACCTGCACTTCTTCCTTGCCAGGTGTCGATACGAAACGCACGGTTTGCCTGGCGACTGGTGGCTGATCACATTCGGCTGCCGTATGTCCAGACTTCTTGCAGTTGCTGCACAACGGTACATACCCAGTTTGCTTCCTCGGGTGGGGGCAGCTCGGCACGTAATGTCCCATGTCCCCGCAGTTATAGCAACCATTGAATTGTGGTGGAGGTCGGTTGAAATTGCCTGGAGGTGCCATGCGTCTCGGTGGGAGCGTACCCGCCATTTCCCTCGGAACAAAGCGCGGTATATGCACAGGTGGGTTCGGAGTTGTAGCCGGAGCTGTCTGAACCGCGTAGGCGGTGTCCTCAACCGGCTCAGCATAATAAATGGGGTTCTCCCACTGTGGTGCCCATTCGACCGCATTCACTGGGTAAGTCGGGCGAGCGGACATGCACTCCGTGTTGGCATGTCCCACCTGTCCGCACGTAGTACACCAGAGATTCGCTCGCTGTCTCGCAAGTGATTTACGTCGGTCTTGGCCTCCCACTACATGAACTTTTAGGTCCGCAAAATTCTTCACCAGGTTGTCCACCTTGGCTGCGATGTCCCCTTGACTCTTCACTGGGATTCCCCTACCCCGATCCTTCTTCTTGATCGTACTGCGTTTCTTCTTCCGTCTTTCTTCCTCTGAAGATGACGAGTCCTCTTCCTCTTCCGAGGAAGAACTCGATTCGGAGGAGCTTGATTCTTCTGTCGAGGAAGGCGAGTTCCTTCTCTTCCGACGTCCGCCTTGCGATTTCTTCTTCGTTGACCGTCGGTCGCGTCTTCGAGTGTCAAGGGTTGACGTTTCAAAGGTCTCTGCCGAAGCTATCACATCTTGGATTGTGTTAGCCTTGCCTCTCCTGCAGAAGGTCTCCATTTCTCTTGAGAGCCCTGTCACATACCAATCCACTGCTTGTTGCACCGAAAATGGTTCTCCTGGGCCTGTCTTCGGAATTCGATCTAGGAGGTCTTGGAATCTCTCAGTATAGTCTCGAAGATTTTCCTTCCGCTCGCGTCGAAGATTTCGAAGCCGGGTCAGTACTCGACTGTCATATCCGAGTTCGCGAAACCGCTTCAGAAACTTTTCCTTGAGTTGAGCCCAGGTCCGGATGCCAGTGGAGTCGGTGCTCTCATGATTGTACCAGCTACGAGCTCTCCTGCGTAGCAAGCTAGGAAAGATTCGCAGTCTGTCTTCATCACTGGTCTCACGATTGGTGATGGAGACAGACTCGAAGAGCTTTATGTATGAATCTACATCATCGTCGTCGCCCGTTCCCGTGTATCTTGGATACGAATGTTTCGTGAAAGGTTGGGAAAACACCTGGCGGAGATTGGCTTGATGGTCTGCCATTGGTGATCCTGTCAACGGACTGATCCTAGGTTGGCCAAACTCAGGAAGAGTTTCTGTCGGAGGAATTTCCAATAGAACTGTTAGCTCAATGCTCGCAGTAGGTGAACTGGAACGCCTTTGTCTTCCAGCAGTCGGTGATGGCGATCTTTCTGCAGAGTCCTCACCTGGAGTCTTCTTTTTAGTTCGCCGTTTTGCTTCTACGGCTTTCTCTGAATCTCGACGGAGCTTTCGAGTGGCTCTCGCACTTAGGTTTCCCACACTATCGCTCGTCGACATTCACCGAGCATTGCTGCTCAAGTATTCTGGTGTTGACGCACTGTCCCCGGCAGCGGCGCCAAAAAGAAATTGTCGGCTCCTTATATAATAACCCACCAAAGGCTAAAACTGCAGTATGGTGGTAAAAAGATCGAACCCATAGGGACAGAGGCAACACACAGAGTAAAAATGTCACGTTTAACAGACTTTTGTAGAGTTTGAATTCTCAGGCGACTGTCACTCCCAGAAATACTGCAGTGCTCGACTCGGAGGCTCGACTCGGAGGAGGATGCTCGACTCGGAGGATGCTCGGAGGATGCACAGTACAGCGTAGTCACTCAACACACACACACACACACACACCTGAAACTGGCAAAAGCACAACTCGGAGGTCGGTCAGGACCTCCGCTTCGGATTTCAGGGGGAAAGTGTCTCAAAAGTTCACTCAGAGGTTCTGCAGGTAGTGACTCCCACTCCGGCTTTTACTGCCCTTCCGCCAAGAACTAGCGTAGGGAACCCGGACTGGACTTCCCACTTCGGAACGAAGCCCCTTCATACGCCGTGGACGTCACCCTCGTTTCACACCAAACGCAGGGGGTACAGGCCCGACTGAGGACTTAACTGAGACACAATCCAGTAACACACACACACAACCTGAATTGCAAACCAAGGCTTACACGAAGTAATAAAACTTCACTTTGGCATTCAGGGGAAACTTCCCGTAGGAGTACAATCAGGATATGTCACTCGAAGGAGTAAGGGGGAACTGTTCAAGTCTCTAACTCGCAGCCGGCTCTGAGCATCAGAAATCACCCGCAGGTGCAGATCCGCACTACTCAAGTCTCTAACCGGGTACTAGCTCTGAACATTCAGCCGAAGGCCTTCAACTACAACATACGGTAACTTCGCTATGCTGCAGCTTCTCTACGTGGTGCCAGGACCAAAATGCACAAACACGCCAAGAAAGTGAGTTCCTGATCTGCACTTCCGAAATTGGAAGAGTCCCAGGGCAAAACGCCTTGAACTACTTTATACTCTCTAAGGTCCTAACTAACACTACGCTACCCGCTAGGGTGCGAGCCGCAACAGATCCTACACCTGAGGAGTCGGCGGCTACCTTCCCCTCTAACTTACAACCTAAATCTAACCCTAACCCTAAATCTAAATCCTAAGCCTACTGTACAGAGCCGCCAGCGTCTTTACATCCGAGATCTGAGGCTGAATATTTGCAGGCATGCGTGGCCGACTGAGATCAACGGCCCCACCAAATTTCAGATCCATCCGACCGTCCATCGCAGAGATATGGACTCTGCAAGATCTCTGAACCGCATCCGGTTTGCCGACCTCGAGTTCGCCGACTCCGAGTTTGCCGACTTGAAGTTCGCCGACCTGGAGTTCGCCGACCTCAAGTTTGCCGACTCCGAGTTCTCCGAAGGCGTTGACCGCCGAAGAAGCACTTCCGCACCTTTGCCTATTTGTAACAGTCACTCCCGACACCCATAACTCACAGATCCTTGATCCGTTTCAAGAGTTCTTGGGCTCGTTGGAACGAGCGCGTCGAGCTCTTTCTAACGAGACCCTAACTGAGTCAAACCGTTACGAGTTGAAAGAGTTATGCCGGTTTTATCCTTCGCCAAAGGCACACTGTCGAAGGCTTGTTATCTGTTATCGCCGAAGGCGCCCGCACGATGTTTCGCCGACTCCGAGTTCTCTGACCTCAAGTTTGCCGACTCCGAGTTTGCTGACTTGAAGTTCGCCGACCTGGAGTTCGCCGACCTCAAGTTTGCCGACTCCGAGTTTGCTGACTTGAAGTTCTTTGACCTCGAGTTCGCCGATCTCAAGTTTGCCGACTCCGAGTTTGCCGACTTGAAGTTCTTTGACCTCGAGTTCGCCGACCTCAAGTTTGCCAACTCCGAGTTCTCCGACCTCGAGTTCGCCGACCCCGAGTTCTCCGACTCCGAGTTTGCCGACTTGAAGTTGACCCGAAGACGTACGTCGCGGAAGGCGAACATCCAGGGCCGAAGGTGGATATTCTGCCGACGACGAACTCCTTCCGCCTATCCGTAGGCGTTCTCCTTCGCATCTTCCGACAGTCACAACTCCCTGAGTCCTCATCCGTTCCAGGTGTTCTTGGGCTCGTTAGAACGAGCGCGTTGAGCTCTTTCCAACGAGATCCTAAGTAACTCAAGGCGTCAAGAATTGAGGAAGTTATGAGTGATCTACCGCCGAAGGTGCTCGAAGCGAGTCCTTCAGCGTGAACCGCCCGTTCCATTCCAAGCGTTCCACTGTGGCCTAAGCCCAAAACCCCTTGACTGTCCTCGATCCTCTTTTTACTCTGGCTTTGCGTACCGATTACTATTTACAACTGCTACCACGGTACTTACTAATCAAAAATGTTTTAGTTCCGGCGAAAAACAAAAAGTGGGTTACCACAATGGAGATGACATTTTGGCTCAAAATTTGATAAACTGTGAACCATATATAAGGAACTAGTGCTGAAAAGAACATGTAGAAACGGAGAAACGCACTACCTGTCCTTTCAAAGAGGATTCAATGGGATTGGTGAGAAGTCTGGCTTCCTTGTAACCTAGCTGTTGACTTCGAGCATCTGTGAGATCATTATGCGATGGCATGAGCCTGAGCTTGTTATCTGCAACTGCCATGTATTGGAAACTGCAGGCAGTAAAAGTTTAATCAGTTTATAGTAGAGATTCAGTGTGGGCTGAGTAGTCTGCATGAGAGTGGTGGTGACGTTTCTCTAGTTGATTACCAAACCCATGAAGAAGCGTTTTAATATAATGAAACTAAGAATATCAAAGATGAAGGTTTGATGTGATGTTCTGTTACTTGTCACTGCGACGCTTGAATACAATTCTGAGTTGATTGAGGTCAAAGTCAGGCCATCCGGTCGGGCGGGTGTAGATTGAGTACGTATAGAAACCTGAATTTCCACGAAGCAGAACAAACCTGCAACCAGATTCAAGAGTATGTAAGGATGAAGTGAGGGAACTGATTGACTTATGCATATTATACAGTGGTCCGTAATGCTAATTATACAGGACAATGTATGATGTTACTAGTCTGTGTAGGACACCCGTCACCTTCTGCAGATGTGTTATCTGACGACGAAGACTTTTGGTTGAAGTCATGCTAGCGTTGGCTTGAGTAGTTGTTCGGCTTATTGATACTGAAATGATCTTCTGCCTGTTGTTTACTCAAATTATATCTGGATACAAAACATTAAAATGAAAAACCTCTTGTCAACGTTGAGAGGCAGCATGGCTGGGGTTCGACTTGAATCGTACGGTCGAGTGAAAGACACTTCAACTTTATCTCCATCCGAGTGAACCAGTTGAAAAATGGTTCAACTTGGCCTTCTCAGTCAAAATCACATAATTTTGTATCTTACTATATGGGAAAGCCACTTCTGATGGTTACGGAATTCACTCCTGCATTTAAATTGCTTATAACAATTAAGTGTTTTTTTCTCATGATTACGGTCTGCTCTCTTTCTAATCATCTCTTTACACACACTCTTTCAAGCACTAATGCTAAATAGGAAGTGAAGAAGAAACTTACAAATCATAAGTATCTGATCCACTGGCAACATTCCAGTTCATGTCCCAGTACCTATAAGGGAAGCGGTTGTTTAGACAACGAGGCAGTAGACGTCTCAGAATCATATGATAGAAGATCAACATGGAGCTGAAGAATCGCATTCAAAGAAGACGGGAAAGCATATACCCCCGAGAAGAATCTTTATATGAAGCGTCCAAGACATTGTCCATTCCCCCATACTTGACTCCTGCAACGTTTCCTCCAGGCTTGGTTATGATAATTTGAACCGTGCCGTTGTCCAGCACAACCTGCGTAGCGTTGATCATGTACATTTAGTGTTTTCAGGAAGGTATGAAGTTCAATGGATGTGGTACCTCACTTTTGGTAATTTTGAGGAAATTAAAACATTTTTGGAAAACTGTACCAAGGCAGCAATGTAAATAGCCTTCGGTGCATCAAAACAGAGTGAATACGGAAGATCGCAGAGATTCTCGAGGGACCTCGTAGAATCTAGGAGTTGGGTGCAGCGGTAAGGAAGGGCACCACCCTCCCTGCGAGCTCTGCAGTTAGGATCCCTACGGCGCAAGGCGCAAAATCCGCCTTCGGCGCTGCGTCCGCGGCGGTAGGGAAATCCTTCATATTTAGGTCAACCCCCAAACGTCTTGACTTAGTTAGGGTCTCGTTGAAAAGAGCTCGACGCGTTGATTCCAACGAGCCCAAGAACGCCAACAACGGATGAGGATTCCGGGAGTTATGAAGGTTGTAAGATACTCAGCTCTTCGCCTGTGCACAGGCGGAGAAGTTTTGTCCTATGTGCGGAGAGGTGTTCCGCCTACGCACAGGCGTGATAGGGTTTTTGATGTAGGCGCGAAGTTCGCCTACGCACAGGCGGGCGCCTGTGCACAGGCGCTTCGGCGTCGGCGGAAAATCCGCCTTGGGCCCTAGAAATGCGCCTTGTGAGGTAGAAATTGTACGGCGCCTTCCGCGCCAGCGCAACAGCGCGGACGAGCAAGGAGCCGCCAGAACAGTAAAATCCGTACGGACCGTACGGACTGTACGGACGGGACGGATGGATGCGCTCTCGGACGGACGGAGTTGCGGCGGCGAGAGCGCCGAAGGAGAGACAAGGAACGGACAGTCTGGACGAAGTCGGTTGACCGCGGTCAACGCCTTCCGCGCCAGCGCATCGACGCGAACGGACTTCGCCTGCGCATAGGCGAGCGCCTGTGCACAGGAGGGTGAAGTTCCGCCTGCGCGCAGGCGGGAGTTGGACTTTTGTCCGACATGCAGACACACGCGCCGAGGCAGAGGAGGATTGGCTGAGGAGCGGTACGAACGAGTGTACCGCGCAAGGCGGAAAATCCGCCTTCGGCGCTGCGCACCCATGTCCGCGGCGTAGTACGCTCGCGGAGTTCAAATTCGCCAATTCGAGCGTGAGAGTTTAATCGGCGACTACGGAGCGTGAAGCGCGCGTGAGAGCGGAGACCGTTTTAGCGTAGAGCCGGCGCGGCCATCAATTGAGTCGTCCTTCACGAGCAAGAGCCGACCATGACTTTCGACCGGGAGACGGAGAGCGCCCCATTCTCGAATTCGCGATTCCATTCTCTAGTGCGAGCTGCGCGCGTCCACCTGCTAGCTGCTAAGCATTCTCGACATCGCCGCGCAGAGGATTTCTTGGTGATTGAGGGAGAAGTGAGTGCGCGTGATTTGGAATTGAGGGAGATTAGAGTTTGCCGAGGAAGAAAGGAGCTCGAGCGGAGCGGAAGGAGAATTAGCAAGCAGGCGAACTCCAAGAACGCAATGACGAGACTGGGTCGATTGCGGATGCTGCCGCTCCGACTACCACAGAACGGGCTGCGCGCTTTTGAGGAGCGGCTGATAGCAAGAAAGCTCAATTTCTTGCTATGGGGATGGAACTACATCTGTGTGGATATGGTGCGCGAGTGGCTAGAGCCACAGGGTCCACCTTCGCGCGGATTGCGTCCGCATGTCGATCGGTGGACGGTCCAAGATTGGGCGCAGGCATTGGGGAGATGTGCCGGCATCCCAGGGCACCTCCTCTTCGATAGTGAGAGCGTCAAGGTGTCCAAGCAGGAAGAGGCGCAATTTGTGAAGCTGTTCAAGAAAGGGAAGTCTACGAAGAATGGGTACAAGACCCGCGATTACAAGGATCGATTCCGCCGAACTTTGGCTACGGCGCTGTTGCAATTACTGCAGCCACACCGCGCCTGCTACATCACATTGTGGCAGGTCTCTTTTGTGGAGTGCATCATCGAGGGAACTCCAATTCACTAGGCGAGCATCCTGCACAGGGTGATGCGACAGCACGCTTTTGAGGAGAAGGGGGGAACTCTAAATCATCTCTCCTTCCTCATCAATTTTTATCGACAGCGAAATTGTTTGACCGCGGCGGAGCTTGCGCGTTTTCCGCCGTTGTCCGTCGACCATCCTGGGAGGTATGTGCGGGAGAATGAGGTCGACACTGATGCAGAGGAGTCACCAACTTCTACTCCGTCAAGGCGGAGGGACGAAGGGAGAAATCCTCCTGCAGCAAGAGTGCCGCGGAAGCGGCGATGGAGAGAGGAGTCCGAAGAGGAGCAACATCAAGAACCCCCGGCTCCCATTCGACCGCGGCCGTTGTACGAATCGTACAGCCGGCCGAAGCAGAAGGCGCGCAGGCTTGTGTTACCAGCCAGCAGCGCGGACACGGCGACGATTGCGACGGAGAAAGGAAGTGCGTCGCCAAAGAAGAACGAGGGAGCGCGGACGTCCGCAGGAGCAACGGACCACGCTGCACCCTCGACGGACGAGAGGCCGCCTACGGGCCAAGGGCCTCCGGAGTTACCACGTGCGTTGCGGACAGGTGTTCCGCCTGCGCACAGGTGAGCCTCGACGGACGGGCGAGCCTCGACGGACAGACGACCACAAGCGGACGTGGACCTACGCCTACGCGTGGGAAGAAGCAGTCCGCCTGTGCACAGGTCACCTCCACACGTGCCGCCTGTGCACAGGCAGGAATCACCCCCGTTCCAACGTAGGAAGGGGAAGGAGCCGGCGGAAGATCCGCCTACGGGACACAGGCCTTCGGGGCCAGACCCTTCGGCGCACAACGCGCCGCGATTTGCGCCTTCGGCGCCAGGGCCTTCGGGCCGAAGAGATGCAAGCAGGGAGCGTGCGGAGGCTGCACCATCGGCGGGTAGTACGCCGGTAGATGCGCCTTCGGCGGTAGGGCCTACGGACCAAGGGACATCGAGCGAGCGGCCCCCGGCTATGTCGCCTTTGGCGATAGACGCCTTCGGTGCTGTGCCTACGGCGGACAAGGCGCCGGCATTTGCGCCTGTGCAAAGGCCGGACACAGCCCTCGCGCAAGACCGATCGAGGGAGCAGCACCTGACAGAGGAGCGGACTGACTGTTCGCGGGACAAAATTTCGGTGCGCGATGCGCAATCAAACCCCGCGCAGACACCCTCCGCTCGATCGCCTTTGGCGGCGGACGTCGGCGGCAGAGAGGATACGGTAGAAGACCAACAAGCGGGCGACGGAGATGTAGCACGGCCACATTCGCCCACCGCCTTAGACATTTTGGCGAAGAGCAGCGAGGCTGCAGCGGTGCCTTCGCAGGCAGCACACGTCGACGACGTGCAGCACCACTCGGGACAGTCGCCAACGCAATCAATGGCGACTGAAATCCTCAACTCGGATGATGACGACGGAGGCTCCACCGAAGCAATGTCGCGGGCGGGGGATACCGAGGAGGAGGAGGAAATTGTTGGAGCGCCGGCGGCGGCGCTTTCGGAGCAGGTGATTCCGTTGCTGAAGTACTTGGATCGCAAATTCGATAAATACGCCGATCCACTTCAGCCGGGATCTTACATCGAATTAGTGCGCAGGCGGACTCTCACTAAAGTCCACACTAGCAAGCTACTAGCTAGGGTGGACCAAGAGTTGAAGGAATTGAAGGAGAGGCATGCCTGTTTATGGGGGCAATACAACCTTGAGAGGAAATCGCACGCCCTCGACAGGATGCGGAAGGATAGAGTGGAAGAGCTCACCAGGGATGTGGTGCAGACCACGCAGGATTTGATGTCTGAGAAAACTCAGAATCAGATTCTGTCAAAAGAGCTCGTGCGACAGACGCGTTTGTTGGCGGAGTGTCAGCTCGCACGGCAGGCGGATGAGGATTTAATCCGCAGGCTACAGTCAGAGTGTGGTGAATTGAGAGCGCAGCGTGCGGAGGCCGAATCGCAGTTAGTAGTAATTGAAGAGGATCGCAGGCGAGAGGCAGATCGCACGAAGGAGGAGACGGCGAGGCGTGTCGCCCACTGTCTCAAGGGCTACGCCCACTAGGAAGTGGCGGCGTAGGAGAAACTCACACTTCGTGAGTTTGAACTTCGCGCAGCCGGGTTGGTGGCAGTCGACAGCAGGAGTCGGCGGAATGTAGCGAAGAAGCTCGACGCTTTTCTGTCGAAGGCGCGGGATACCATGTCCACCCTCGAGGTGGAGGTGTCCGCGGCGTTGCAGCGGTTGGGACTGCGCAGTCGAGCGAAAGACTGGCAGGGTAGGGAGTTAGTGCGCGGCAGTCCGTCGCGCAGGAGGCGTAGCACCGGTTCCGCGGAGTGTACTGTAGCGTGGTTCCGTGCAGGCGCATAGCGTAGTACAGTGTAGTGCTAGTTAGGATTTAGAAGGTATTAAATAGTTCAAGGCGTCTTGCCTTGGGTTCATCCCAATTTCAGAAGTGCAGATCAGGAACTCAATTTTCCTGCGTGTTTGTGTCCTTAGTTCTGTCACCGCGCAAGGGGAGCTACCACTTGGCGTTCCGCATTTTGTAGCTGAAGGCCTTCGGTCGAATGTTCAGAGCTAGTACATTGGTTAGAGACTTGAGTGGTTCGGATCTACACCTGCGGGTGATTGCCGATGCTTAGAGCCAGTGACTAGTTAGATACTTGAATAGTTTCGCCCCTACACCTTCGAGTGTCAGTTTATGATTGTACTCCTTTGGGATTTTTCCCCTGAATGCCAAAGTGAAGTTTTGTTACTTCGTGTAAGCCTTGGTTGTAAATTCAGGTTACGCTGCAGCAGGTGCCTTCAGGGTAACCCCTGTAGTATTTCTGGGAATGACAAGTGCCTGAGAATTCAAACTCTTCAATAGACTGTTGTTGTGTTACTGGAATGTTTCTCAGTGAGTCCTTCAGTGCGGGCCTGTGTTCTCTGCGCGTTTTGTGAGTTGAGAGGGTTGTTCACCGCGTATGAGTGACTTCAATCCGAAATAGGCAGTCCAAACCGGGTTTCCTACACTAGCAGCAAGCTAGTGGAAGTGTTGTAAAAGCCGGAGTTGGAAGTCACTACCCGCAGCTTCGCTGAGTGTGCTCGCGAGAGACTTTCCCCCTGAAATCTTGAGTAGAGGTCCTAACGGATCTCTGGGTTGTGTTTCTGTAGTTTCAGGTGTGTGTGTGTGTGTGTTACGCTGCACTGTGCGACCTCCGAGTGCGCTCCGAGTGGACACTTGCAGTATTTCTGGGAGTGACAGTCGCCTGAGAATTCAAACTCCTCAATAGTCTGTTAAACGTGACACTTTGTACCCTCTGTGTTCCTCTGTCCCTGTGGGTTCGACCTTTCTACCACTATATTGCAGTCTTAGCCTTGTGTGGGTTATTACATAAGAAGCCGACAACTTCTTTTTGGCGCCGCTGCCGGGGACAGTTGCGTCAACACCGGGGTTTTTACGAGCAGCCATGCTCGGTGAATGTCGACTGGAGCTAGTGGGAGCAACCTAAGTGCGAGAGCTGCCCGCAAGGTCCGACGAGATTCAGAGAAGGCCGTGGAAGAGACACGGCGTCAAAACAAGAAAACACCAAAAAGAGTACCTAAGCCTAGTTCGGCCGACATCCGTGGGGAAACTACCCCCTGTGACTCGGAACCAAACCTGGTGCTTATAGTTCTACTAGATATTCCTTGCACGGACCCCCCCTCGTGATTTAGAACCGACCGCCCGAGAAACGTCAACAGACACCCCGATGGCGGACGGACAAGCCAATGTGCGGCTACCTCAGCCGATTACTAAGCATTCCTATCCAAAGTATAAAGGGAGTGGGGATGATGACGATGCAGATTCCTACATCAAGTTGTTCGAATCGGTGTCCATTGCTAATCGCGAGATCACCGACGAGGACCGACTACGGATCTTTCCAAGTCTTCTACGGAAGAAGGCAAGAAGTTGGTACAATCACGAGAGCATCGATCCGACTGGGTTGACAACATGGGCTCTGCTGAAGGAGAAGTTCCTTCGACGCTTCTGCGAGCTCGGCTACGACAGTCGGGTATTGACAAAGTTGCGTAACCTGCAGCGAGAGAAGAAGGAGAGTCTGCGTGACTACACTGAGAGATTTCTGGACCTCCTTGACAGAATACCGAAAACAGGACCAGGGTCCCCTTTCTCGGTACAGCAAGCTGTGGATTGGTACGTGACCGGCTTAACTCGGGAGATGGAGACTTTTTGCCGACGCAGTAAGTGCGATACTATTGAGGATGTGATTGCATCGGCCGAAGCTTCGAAACTTCCACTCTCAACCGAAGAGGGAGAGAGAGACGGGAGTCAAAGGAGCGAAAACCGAAGGGAGGGCGAAGACGACGCAGAGGTGCAACTCCGTCATCGGAAGAACCGTCCTCGGACGAGAACCGTTCCTCATCCGAAGAAGAGGAAACCTCCTCGTCGGAGGAAGAGAAGAAGAGAAAGAAGTATGGGGCAGCGAAGAAGAAGGGCCCCCGACGAATGACTATGGACAGAGCGCCGGGAGACATAGCCACGAAGATGGAGACCCTTGTGAAGGACTTCGCCGACCTCAAAGTTCAAGTGGTAGGCGGCCATGATCGCCGAAAATCACCCGGGAGAGTGCGAGCGAACTTGTGGTGCACTACGTGCGGAGCGGTGGGACATGCGAACACCGAGTGTCTTACCACCCGTCCGTCATATCCAGTCAACGCAGTGGAGTGGGCACAACCGTACTATGAAGAACACCCCCAGTACTATGGAGAGGCGAGCGAAGAGGCAGCCTACGCCGTCCAGTCGGTCCCCGCCCCTACTGCAGTTACAGCAATGCAGGTTCAACGGTATCATCCGGTAGATCGGGCCACTACGGTACCTGTGAGGCGAAGGGCACCTCCAGGGACGTTTGACCCACCGCCACCGCGAGCTTGTTATAACTGTGGGGAAGTTGGACACTTCTCACCTCAGTGCCCCCATCCCAAAAGGCAAACCGGTTATGTCCCGACATGTAGTAACTGCAAGAAGTCCGGGCATACTGCGCCAGAGTGTGATCAGCCACCAGTTCCTCGGCCAACGGTACGATTTGTGACCATCCCTGCCAAGGAGGACGTCCAAGTTAACCAGGTTGAAGTAGGTTCGGACAGAAATGACGAAGACGAAGAATGGCCGGCGGAAGAAGTTATGTGCGCACGAGTCGAAACTCGTAGTTCCAAGAAATCGAAGGAACAAGAGCGCGACACTCGCAAGCACGAACGGAGAACCGACGACCGGACGGGAAAGGCGAAAGAGAAGGCATCCAGCAAGTCCGACTTGCGACCTGCACGAAAGTCTTCGGTTACGCGAGAAGCACCAGCACTGCGCACCCAGACAGCGGTCGAAGATGAGCCAGTACGCTTGCTGAAATGGGACTATGCCCCGGATATCAGCGACGAGGTAACGAACTTGTTGAAGGAAGCGATCCGCAACCAAAAGGAACCACCGCGGCCAGACTTGTCACCCTCCTTTGGTGTGAAGATGGCAGCAACTTTGGAACCTCGCAGGGCGTCGTCCCCGACCCCTGCGACCCGACGCGTCCACTATGACTTAGTCGAAGATCTTTGGAATCGGCAAGTGAACATCACGTTCAACCAACTTCTTGAGGACAACAAGACGTATCGGAGTATGTTGATGCTTTCGTTGCGACGTCCGCGGAAGCCGCGCGCATCCAAAACCTCTCAGGTGTACCAAGTGGCCAGCGAAGAACAAGGGCCACCAGAGATCGATGTGGAAATAGCAGGGTGTTGTGTACGCAAGGTACCAGTAGACTCTGGATCAGGAGTTAACATAATGAAGGAGGACACTGCAAGAGCCTTGGGGTTCAGTGAATACGAATCCTCGAGGCGTGTGTTGAGGTTAGCGGATCAGACGCGGAGAATGCCGGTAGGTATGCTACGCAATGTCAAAACAATCATCGGTGGTGCAGACTTTCGGTTGACTTATATCATCCTTCAACCGATGCTGAAGCAAGGCTATGACGTCCTGCTCGGGCGACCGTGGCTGTATGGCGCACAAGTACGATGTGACTGGCGTAGGCATCGCCTTAAATTTCCCCATCCTACAGAGCTGACCAAGACCATCACGGTACCCTGGAACAAGGTCCGACATGAAGGAGAGACCCCCTCGACAAGTGCGGGTTACACATCGGGGGTAGACAGTGATTCGGCCGCTCGATCACATTCCAGTGACACTGAATCCGATTATTTCGTGGGATTCGTTGCCGGTTGTTTTGTGGAAGAAGAACCGGAAGCTATTCAGCCGGAGGACGAATAGCAATTAACGGTAGGACTGGGGAGGAGTGAGACGAGTCACACCGAGGGCATTGTCGACCCTAGTGACTGTCACGAAGTACAACTCAGTCCCGACAAGTGCTTGAAGGTATCAAGCACGGTGAAAGGAGACGAGCTAAGGGAGGTACAGACATTCCTTAGCCATTATGTCGATGTCTTCGCCTGGAAGATCGAAGACATGAAGGGGATACCTGCACGGTATGGAGATGTGGTACCCCACTTTTGGTAATTTTGAGGAAATTGAAACATTTTTGGAAAACTGTACCCTGGTAGCAATGTAAATAGCCTTCGGTGCATCAAAACAGAGTGAATTCGGAAGATCGTGGAGATTCTCGAGGGATCTCGTAGAATCTAGGAGTTGGATGCAGCAGTAAGGACGGGCACCACCCTCCCTGCGAGCCCTGCAGTTAGGATCCCTACGGCGCAAGGCGCAGAACCCGCCTTCGGAGCTGCGTCCGCGGCGGTAGGGAAATCCTTCATATTTAGGTCAACCCCCCGACGCCTTGATTTAGCTAGGGTCTCGTTGGAAAGAGCTCGACGCACTGATTCCAACGAGCCCAAGAACGCCAACAGCGGATAAGGACTCCGGGAGTTATGAAGGTTGTAAGATACTCAACTCTTCGCCTGCGCACAGGCGGGGAAGTTTTGTCCTATGCGCGGACGAAGGAAGTTCGCCTCTGCACAGGCGAAATAGGGTTTGAGGTAGGCGCGAAGTTCGCCTACGCACAGGCGTCCGCCTGTGCACAGGCGCTTCGGCGTCGGCGGGAAAACCGCCTTGGGCCCTAGAAATGCGCCTTGTGAGGTAGAAATTGTACGGCGCCTTCTGCGCCAGCGCAGCGCCGCGGACAAGCAAGGAGCCGCCAGAATAGTAAAATCCGTACGGACCGTACGGACGGGACGGATGGATGCGCTCTTGGACGGACGGAGTTGCGGCGGCGGAAGCGCCGATGAAGAGACAAGGAACGGACAGTCTGGACGGAGACGGTTGACCGCGGTCAACGCCTTCCGCGCCAGCGCATCGCCGCGGACGGACTTCGCCTGCGCACAGGCGAGCGCCTATGCACAAGAGGATGAAGTTCCGCGCCGGCGGAGAATCCGCCGAGGAGTCCGCCTGCACGCAGGCGGGAGTTGAACTTTTGTCCGACATGCGGACACACGCGTCGAGGCAGAAGAGGATTGACTGAGGAGCGGTACGAACGAGTGTACCGCGCAAGGCGGAAAACCCGCCTTCGGCACTGCGCACCCATGTCCGCGGTGTAGTACGCTCGCGGAGTTCAAATTCGCCAATTCGAGCGTGAGAGTTTAATCGGCGACGGCGGAGCGTGAAGCCGCGCGTGAGAGCGGAGACCGTTTCAGCGTAGAGCCGGCGCGGCCATCAATTGAGACGTCCTCCACGAGCAAGAGTTGACCATGACCTTCGACCGGGCGGCGGAGAGCGTCCCATTCTTGAATTCGCGATTCCATTCTCTAGTGCGAGCTGCGCGCGTCCATCTGCTCGCTGCTAAGCATTCTCGACATCGCCGCGCAGAGGATTTCTTGGTGATTGAGGGAGAAGTGAGTGCGCGTCATTTGGAATTGAGGGCGATTAGAGTTTGCCGAGGAAGAAAGGAGCTCGAGCGGAGCGGAAGTAGAATGAGCGGGCGAGCGAACTCCAGGAACGCAATGACGAGACCGGGCCGAATGCGGATGCTGCCGCTCCGTCTACCACAGAACGGGCTGCGCGCTTTCGAGGAGCGCTTGATAGCAAGAAAGCTCGATTTCTTGCTATGGGGATGGAACTACATCTGTGCGGATATGGTGCGCGAGTGGCTAGAGCCACAGGGACCACCCTCGCGCGGATTGCGTCCGCATGTTGATCGGTGGACAGTCCAAGATTGGGCGCAAGCATTGGGGAGATGTGCCGGCATGCCAGGGCACCTACTCTTCGACAGTGAGAGCATCAAGGTGACCAAGCAGGAAGAGGCTCAATTTGTGGAGCTGTTCAAGACCGGGAGGTCTACCAAGAATGGGTACAGGACCCGCGATTACAAGGATCGATTCCGCCGGACTTTGGCCGCGGCGCTAATGCAATTACTGCAGCCACACCGCGCCTGCTACATCACATTGTGGCAGGTCTCTTTTGTGGAGTGCGTCATCGAGGGAACTCCAATTCACTGGGCGAGCATCCTGCACAGGGTGATGCGACAGCACGCTTTTGAGGAGAAGGGGGGAACTCTAAACCATCTCTCTCCTTTCCTCATCAATTTTTATCGAGAGCGGAATTGTTTGACAGCGGCGGAGCTTGCGCGTTTTCCGCCGTTGTCCGTCGACCATCCCGGGAAGTATGTGCGGGAGAATGAGGTCGACACTGATGCACAGGAGTCACCGACTTCTACTCCGTCAAGGCGGAGGGACGAAGGGAGGAACACTCCTGCAGCACGAGGGCCGCGGAAGCGGCGATGGAGAGAGAATTCCGAAGAGGAGCAGCATCAAGAACCCTCTACTCCCATTCGACCGCGGCCGTTGTACGAGTCATACAGCCGGCCGAAGCAGAAGGCGCGCAGACTGGTGTTACCAGCCAACAACGCGGACACGGCGACGATTGCGACGGAGAAGGGAAGTGCGTCGCCAGAGAAGAACGAGGGAGCGCGGACGTCCGTTGGAGCAACGGACCACGCTGCAGCCTCGACGGACGAGAGGCCGCCTACGGGCCAAGGGCGTCCGGAGTTACCACGTGCGTTGCGGACAGGTGTTCCGTTTGCGCACAGGCGAGACTCCGCGGACGGACGAGCCTCCGCGGACAGACGACCACAAGCGGACGTAGACCTACGCCTACGCGTGGGAAGAAGCAGTCCGCCTGTGCACAGGTCACCTCCACACGTGCCGCCTGTGCACAGGCAGGAATCACCCCCGTTCCAACGTAGGAAGGGGAAGGAGCCGGCGGAAGAGCCGCCTACGAGACACCGGCCTTCGGGGCCACACCCTCCGGCGCACAACGCGCCGCGATTTGCGCCTTCGGCACCAAGGCCTTCGAGCCGAGGAGATACGAGCAGGGAGCGTGTGGAGGCCGCACCATCGGCGGGTAATCCGCCGGTAGATGCGCCTTCGGCGGTAGGGCCTCAGGGCCAAGGGACACCGGGCGAGCGGCCCCCGGCCATGTCGCCTTTGGCGATGGACGTCCGCGGCGCTACGCCTGCGGCAGACAAGGCGCCGGCATTTGCGCCTACGCACAAGCCAAGCACAGCCCCCGCGGACCGATCGAGGGAGCAGCAACAGGCGGAGGAGCGGAGTGACTGTCCGCGGGATGAAATTTCGGTGCGCGATGCGCAATCAACCCCCGTGCAGCCACCCTCCGCTCGATCGCCTTCGGCGGCGGACGTCGGCGGCAGAGGGGATACGGTAAACGACCAACCAGCGGGCGGCGGGGATGCAGCACGGGCACATTCGCCTACCGCCTTAGACATTTTAGCGAAGAGCAGCGAGGCTGCAGCAGTGCCTTCGCAGGCAGCACACGTCGACGACGTGCAGCCCCACTCGGGCCTGTCGCCGACGCAATCAATGGCGACTGAAATTCTCCACTCGGATGATGACGACGGAGGCTCCACCGAAGAAATGTCAGGAGCAGGGGACACCGAGGAGGAGGAGGAGAAAATTGTTGGAGCGCCGGCAGCGGCGCTCTCTGAGCAGGTGATTCCGTTGCTGAGGTACTTGGATCGCAAAGTCGATAAATACGCCGACCCACTTCAGCCGGGATCTTACATCGAGTTAGTGCGCAGGCGGACTCGCACTAAAGTCCACACCAGCAAGCTACTAGCTAGAGTGGACCAGGAGTTGAGGGAATTGAAGGAGAAGCATGAATGCTTGTGGGGTCAGTATAAACTCAATCAGAAATTCTATAAGTACTCCGAGAAGGTGAGGGATGGGAAACTGGAAGAGCTCACCAAGGAGCAGGTGAAGATCACGGAAGCACTAATTT
The DNA here is from genome assembly GCA_037833965.1 of Marchantia polymorpha subsp. ruderalis. Taxonomy (NCBI): domain Eukaryota; kingdom Viridiplantae; phylum Streptophyta; class Marchantiopsida; order Marchantiales; family Marchantiaceae; genus Marchantia; species Marchantia polymorpha. The sequence continues at coordinate 7,735,634 of AP031357.1, forward strand.
TGAGCAGGCCCAGAATCGGATTTTGTCGGAGGAGCTCGTGCGACAGACGCGGTTGTTAGAGCAGTGTCAGCTCGCACGACAGGCGGATGAGGATGTAATCCGCAGGCTACAGTCAGAGTGTGGCGAATTGAGAGCGCAACGTGCTGAGGCCGAATCGCAATTAGTGGTAATTGAAGAGGATCGCAGGCAGGAGGCAGATCGCACAAAGGTGGAGACGGCGAGGCGTGTCGCCCACTGTCTCAAGGGCTACGCCCACTGGGAAGTGGCGGCGCAGGAGAAACTCACACTGCGTGAGTTTGAACTTCGCGCAGCCGGGTTGTTGTCAGGCGACAGCAGGAGTCGGCGGAAGGTAGCAAAGAAGCTCGATGCTTTTCTGTCGAAGGCGCGGGATACCATGTCCGCCCTCGAAGTGGAGGTGTCCGCGGCGTTGCAGCGTTTGGGACTGCGCAGTCGAGCGGAAGACTGGCAGGGTAGGGAGTTAGTGCGCGGCAGTCCGTCGCGCAGGAGACGTAGCACAGGTTCCGCGGAGTGTAGTGTAGCGTGGTTCCGTGCAGGCGTGTAGCGTAGTGCAGTGTAGTGCTAGTTAGGGCTTAGAAGGTATAAAATAGTTCCAGGCGTTTTGCCTGGGGTTCTTTCCCAAACTCAGAAGTGCAGATCAGGAACCCATTTCCTTTGCGTGTTTGTGTCCTTGAGTTCTGTCACCACGCACGAGGAGTTACAACTTAGCGTTCCGCATTTTATAGCTGAAGGTCTTCGGCCGAATGTTTAGAGCTAGTACATTGGTTAGAGACTTGAGTAGTTCGGATCTGCGCCTGCGGGTGACTGCCGATGCTCAGAGCCAGTGACTAGTTAGATACTTGAACAGTTTCGCCCCTACACCTTCGAGTGTTTCTTTCTGTTTGTACTCTTTTGGGATTTTTCCCCTGAATGCCAAAGTGAAGTTTTGCTACTTCGAGTAAACCTTGGTTGTAAATTCAGGTTACGCTGCAGCAGGTGCCTTTGGGGTAACCCCTGTAGTATTTCTGGGAATGACAAGTGCCTGAGAATTCAAACTCTTCAATAGACTGTTATGGTGTTACTGGAATGTTTCTCAGTGAGTCCTTCAGTGCGGACCTGTGTTCTCTGCGCGTTTTGTGAGTTGAGAGTGTTGTTCACCGCGTATGAGTGACTTCGATCCGAAGTAGGCAGTCCAAACCGGGTTTCCTACGCTAGCAGCCAGCTAGTGGAAGTGTTGTAAAAGCCGGAGTTGGAAGTCACTACCCGCAGCTTCGCTGAGTGTGCTCGCGAGAGACTTTCCCCCCTGAAATCTTGAGTAGAGGTCCTAACGGATCTCTCGGTTGTGTTTCTATAGTTTAAGGTGTGTGTGTGTGTGTGTGTGTGTTACGCTGCACTGTGCGACCTCCGAGTGCGCTCCGAGTGGACACTTGCAGTATTTCTGGGAGTGACAGTCGCCTGAGAATTCAAACTCCTCAATAGTCTGTTGTCTCCTCAACTGCACCTAAGATGGATGGGACCTTACAGGGTTGTCGAAGTCTTCTCGAATGGATCCATCCAACTTGCGGACCTGGCCGGCGATTTGTTAGGCACCCGAGTTAATGGGTGGCGGTTGAAGAAATACCACATGTGAGTGTTCGCGTGGGCGCTCACAATTGAGGAGGGGAGCATGTGGTACCCCACTTTTGGTAATTTTGAGGAAATTAAAACATTTTTGGAAAACTGTACCAAGGCAGCAATGTAAATAGCCTTCGGTGCATCAAAACAGAGTGAATACGGAAGATCGCAGAGATTCTCGAGGGACCTCGTAGAATCTAGGAGTTGGGTGCAGCGGTAAGGAAGGGCACCACCCTCCCTGCGAGCTCTGCAGTTAGGATCCCTACGGCGCAAGGCGCAAAATCCGCCTTCGGCGCTGCGTCCGCGGCGGTAGGGAAATCCTTCATATTTAGTTCAACCCCCAAACGTCTTGACTTAGTTAGGGTCTCGTTGGAAAGAGCTCGACGCGTTGATTCCAACGAGCCCAAGAACGCCAACAACGGATGAGGATTCCGGGAGTTATGAAGGTTGTAAGATACTCAGCTCTTCGCCTGTGCACAGGCGGAGAAGTTTTGTCCTATGTGCGGAGAGGTGTTCCGCCTGCGCACAGGCGTGATAGGGTTTTTGATGTAGGCGCGAAGTTCGCCTACGCACAGGCGGGCGCCTGTGCACAGGCGCTTCGGCGTCGGCGGGAAATCCGCCTTGAGCCCTAGAAATGCGCCTTGTGAGGTAGAAATTGTACGGCGCCTTCCGCGCCAGCGCAACAGCGCGGACAAGCAAGGAGCCGCCAGAACAGTAAAATCCGTACGGACCGTACGGACTGTATGGACGGGACGGATGGATGCGCTCTTGGACGGACGGAGTTGCGGCGGCGAGAGCGCCGACGGAGAGACAAGGAACGGACAGTCTGGACGGAGTCGGTTGACCGCGGTCAACGCCTTCTGCGCCAGCGCATCGACGCGAACGGACTTCGCCTGTGCACAGGAGGGTGAAGTTCCGCGCCGGCGGAGAATCCGCCGAGGAGCCCGCCTGCGCGCAGGCGGGAGTTGGACTTTTGTCCGACATGCGGACACACGCGCCGAGGTAGAGGAGGATTGGCTGAGGAGCGGTACGAACGAGTGTACCGCACAAGGCGGAAAATCCGCCTTCGGCGCTGCGGACATGGGTGCGCAGCGTAGTACGCTCGCAGAGTTCAAATTCGCCAATTCGAGCGTGAGAGTTTAATCGGCGACGGCGGAGCGTGAAGCCGCGCGTGAGAGCGGAGACCGTTTTAGCGTAGAGCCGGCGCGGCCATCAATTGAGTCGTCCTTCACGAGCAAGAGCCGACCATGACCTTCGACCGGGAGACGGAGAGCGCCCCATTCTCGAATTCGCGATTCCATTCTCTATTGCGAGCTGCGCGCGTCCACCTGCTGGCTGCTAAGCATTCTCGACATCGCCGCGCAGAGGATTTCTTGGTGATTGAGGGAGAAGTGAGTGCGCGTGATTTGGAATTGAGGGAGATTAGAGTTTGCCGAGGAAGAAAGGAGCTCGAGCGGAGCGGAAGGAGAATAAGCAAGCAGGCGAACTCCAAGAACGCAATGACGAGACTGGGTTGATTGCGGATGCTGCCGCTCCGACTACCACAGAACGGGCTGCGCGCTTTTGAGGAGCGGCTGATAGCAAGAAAGCTCGATTTCTTGCTATGGGGATGGAACTACATCTGTGTGGATATGGTGCGCGAGTGGCTAGAGCCACAGGGTCCATGTGGTAACACACTTTTTGTTTTTTTTTGCAGAATTTAAACAATTTTAGAAAACTAGTACCGAAGCAGTGTTTGTAGTTAGAAAAGGGTACGTTAAATAGAGTGGATTGATGAGATCGTCACGAGGTCACGAAGAATCGCGTAGTCGGATGTACCAACGCCACTGTCTTCGGCGCCTTCGGCAAAAGCTCCTTTTCTGAGGTGTCTCTACTCACGCGCTTCCAGCGTATAAGGAAGCTACGCTTCCGGCGCAGACACCTCAGGAGGAGGTTTTGCTAAAGACGTCAGAAGAAGGGCCCGGACCTCTGAAGGCGTCCGACCATGAGTGCGCCTTCGGCGATGCGCCGCTAGCGCGGAAAGGGAAAACCTTGATAACGATCGGAATACACGGAAGATCCAGTTGGTTGAAGTCGCATTAGAAAGAGCTCGGGACGCTCGTTCTAACGAGCCCCAGAGCGTCGGAGATGGATCAGGGACGGAGAACTTATGAGCGTCGGAAAACTCGTAGCCGGACATGTGCCGTTCGCGCTAGGGTTCACAGCCGGAAAGGACTCCCGTACGCCCTCGGCGATGCGCCTTCGGCGAAATTGCGCGCTCATGGAAGGAAACCAACTAAGAGTCGGAAGCGCCTTTGGCGGCTGCTCATGGAAGGAAAGCGCCGGTCGGATGTACGCCTCCGACGTGGCGTTGATGGCCGGATGCGCTGGCATGATTTGCGCTGGCGGATATGCGCCGTCAGCAATGGACGAGGCATAAAGGACAAAATAAGCGGTACGAATACGCGCCGGCGTAATTCGCGCCGACTGGATGTGAGCCTCCAGCAAGGCGCCGATGGATAAGGAACACGCCAGCGGCGACACACCTCCGGTGATGGACGGGTTAGGGAAAGACAACATAGCCGACGTATACCCTGCGGCGGACTCGAGTCCGGAAGGCGGCGGCGGCCGGAGAATTCAACATTCACGCATGCGAATGCGCGCAGTGCGGAGACGTGAGTTCGCGCATGCAAAGGGCGAACCGTTAGGCCGTATAGCCGGCTGCGTACGTTGTAACCAGTAAGAACGTTGGACGTTCTTGAATTCGGAGAAGAAAAGACTGCGCTCCAGTCTCATTCTCTCATTCTTGATTTTGCGATTTCCAGCTTCCAAGATTACGCGCAAGGGCGGAGAGACCTGCAGTGAGAGGAGAGAGTGCGGAGACGAGTTGCGCAAGGATCTTGACAGACCTTGGAGAGAATTGCGGGTAGCGAACTTGAGCGTGAGCGAAGAGAGAGTGAGCAGTCAGTGCTTGAGCGGCCGATGCGCAGTGGCGATTGTGAGAGAGCGAGCGAAAGGAAGAACGTTTGTGTGTGCAGGAAATGCAATGTCGAAGGTTCCCCAGCTGCGAGTGTCTCCCCTCAGGGTGCCGCAGATCGGTCTACGCGCATTTCAAGATGTGCTGCTGGGGCTGAAGCTCGATTTCCTTCTATGGGGGTGGAACTGGACATGTCCGGAGATGGTGCGCGAGTATCTGCAGGAGAGACACAAGCCCTCACGCGGATTCCGTCCACATCCAGAAAGATGGGACATTTGTAACTGGGCGCAGGTGTTGGGCAGGTGTGCCGGCGAGGAAGGGGATCTCCTCTTCGAGGCCGATAGCGTGAAGGTGTCCCAGGAGGAAGAAATCTCCTACAATGAGCTCTTCAAAGTTGCCAGGCATCCCAAGAACGGTTTCCGGACACGGGATTACAAAGATCGATTGCGGAGAAATGTCGCGACTGCATTGCTGCAGATATTGCAGCCGACCAAGACCGCTTACATGCATGGTTGGCAGGTAGAATTTGTGGAGCTAGTGTTGTCAGGAGCTCCAGTGCATTGGGCACGACTCCTGTGGAAGGTGACGCGCCAACATGCGCAAGAAGAGAAAGGAGGAACCCTCAATCATCTTTCGCCTTACTTGATTGTGTTTTATCGGGCGATGGGATGTTTGACAAATTCAGAGCGGACACGGTTTCCGCTGCTGACACAGAGCTATCCAGGTAGATACTCACGGGAGGCCGAAGTAGACACGGATCCGGACGAGGAACCTGCCAGTCCGCCTCCGGCTCCGGCCCCAGCAAGAGCAGTAGAAGAACGTCGAAGTGAGCGCATTCCGCGAAAGCGGAAGTGGGATGAGAGACCTGAGGACAGGCAGCCGGAAGTGCCAGCTGCGCCGACTCGTGGTCGGCCCACCCACGAGCCTCACAGTCGACCAAAACAGAGGGCACGCAAAATGCCAACTAGTACTGAGGAGACCGGGCGTACTCCGCTCCGGCGGAATCCCACGCAGGAGGAGATAATCGCGCAGATTCTAGGGAAGTCGACAAATACCTCTGCGCAGAAGGCACCAATGCCTTCGGAAGGAGATGGACGGACTGACAGTCGGCCGACTACGAGTCGGGCGACTGAAGGTCGACAAGCGGAAGGAAGGCCAACTGAGCGGCGCGTTGAACCGGACAGCAGGCCGGAAGCAGAAGAGAGTTTGGCTGACGAGCCAACAACCCTCAGAAGGTCGTCTTCGGCGGAAGACAGTTCTGGGAAAACGCCACCAGCAAGCAGGCCAAGTGGAGTGAAGACGCGCAGGGTGTATCCGACTCCCAGTCGGACAACTGCTGGTCGGCCGACTGCGAGTCGGTCAACAGAGAGTCGGCCGGATTCGCCGACTGCGAGACGGACAGGACCGGCGACCAGTGTGCGGACGCCTTCGGCGGACGCACCTTCAGCGAAGACACCTTCGGCGCAGATTGCGCCGGAAGGGCAGGCAGCAGAAGCGGGCGGTGCAAAGGTGACAAGAGTCACTGCGGCGTCGACCCCTTCGGAGACCGAAGATCGAGCCGGAACAGGGGCTCAAGCAGTGGGATCCCCCACTGCCCTGGATATTTTAGCAGGCAGTGGAGCAGCAGTCGCAGCGGAAGCTGCTGCGCGCCACAGTTCCAGGGAGTCGCCAAGGGATTCGGTGGCGACTGAAATCCTCGAGACTGAGGATGAGACGAGCTCGGAAGAGCAGGAAGCGGACTCTGTGCAGAAAACGCCAACAGGGGTGTTGTGCGAGCAGATAGTCCCACTCCTGCGATATCTGGATCGCAAGACATCCAAGTACTCGGGTACTGGAAAACCGCAGTCTTATGTGGAGACTGTCAAGCGCAGGACGAGGAGCAAGGTGGCCACTTGGGCCTCTAGGTGCCACGTATATCAGGAGAGTAATACTGCCCTCCGACAACACCTGGCGGTCACACAGAAGCTATACCAAGCCTTGCAGCAGCAGAGGGAGGATGCGGCGACAAAAAGCCAGGCGGATGCCGAGCTAATGCGGGCAAAGATCGAGTCGGAATTGCAGGAAGAGCGGAGACAAAACCGCATCCTAGTAGCAGAGCTTGCGCGCCAGACGCGCGCCTTAGAAGAAAGTCAAAGAATACGCAAGGAGGATGAGGAGTTGTTGCGCAACTTGCAATCCGAGTGCTCGGATTTGAGGGCGAAGCGTGCGGAAGCGGAAATGCAACTAGCAGAGGTGGAAGGCAGCTGCAGGGCGCGAGAAGAGTTGGCGACGCGGGTGACTCACTGCCTAAAAGGATACGCCCATTGGGAGGTGGCAGCTCAAGAGAGGATCACACTCAGGGAGTTCGAGCTTCGGGCGGCGGCATTGACGGAGGGTGACAATCGGAGTCGGCGGCGAGTAGCGAGGAAATTAGAAACCTTCTTGTCGGGTGCGCGCGACACTATGGCGCACTTAGAGTCGGAAGTCACTGCAGCCCTCCGACGCCTGGGGTTGCGCAGCTGGTCGGAAGACTGGCAAGGAAGAGACAGCGAGCGGAGCAGTCCGGCGCGCAGGAGGCGCAGCACCGGATCCGCCGAGTGCAGTAGTATAGTTTGGTTTCGCGCAGATGTTGAGAGTAGTAGATAGGATAGCGTAGTGTTAGTTAGGACCTTTGAGGGTATAAAGTAGATCAAGGCGTTTTGCCTTGGGACTCTTCCAGTTTCGGAAGTGCAGATCAGGAACTCACTTTCTTGGCATGTTTGTGCATTTTGGTCCTGGCACCACGTAGGGAAGCTGCAGCATAGCGAAGTTACCGTATGTTGTAGTTGAAGGCCTTCGGCTGAATGTTCAGAGCTAGTACCCGGTTAGAGACTTGAGTAGTGCGGATCTGCACCTGCGGGTGATTTCTGATGCTCAGAGCCGGCTGCGAGTTAGATACTTGAACAGTTCCCCCTTACTCCTTCGAGTGACATATCCTGATTGTACTCCTGCGGGAAGTTTCCCCTGAATGCCAAAGTGAAGTTTTATTACTTCGTGTAAGCCTTGGTTTGCAATTCAGGTTGTGTGTGTTACTGGATCGTGTCTCAGTTAAGTTCTCAGTTGGGTCTACACTCCCTGCGTTTGGTGTGAGAGTCGAGGGTGACGTCCACGGCGTATGAAGAGGCTTCGTTCCGAAGTGGGAAGTCCAGTCCGGGTACCCTACGCTAGTTCCTGGCGGAAGGGCAGTAAAAGCCGGAGTGGGAGGCACTACCTGCAGAACCTCTGAGTGAACTTTTGAGACACTTTCCCCCTGAAATCCGAAGCGGAGATCCTGACCGACCTCCGAGTTGTGCTTTTGCCAGTTTCAGGTGTGTGTGTGTGTGTGTTGAGTGACCACGCTGTACCGTGCATCCTCCGAGCATCCTCCGAGTCGAGATCCTCCTCCGAGTCGAGCCTCCGAGTCGAGCACTGCAGTATTTCTGGGAGTGACAGTCGTGTAATAACCCACTAAAGGCTAAAACTGCAATATAGTGGTAGAAAGGTCGAACCCACAGGGACAGAGGAACACACAGGGTACAAAGTGTCACGTTTTAACAGACTATTGAGGAGTTTGAATTCTCAGGCAACTGTCACTCCCAGAAATACTGCAAGTGTCCACTCGGAGCGCACTCGGAGGTCGCGCAGTGCAGCGTAACACACACACACACACACACCTGAAACTACAGAAACACAACCCAGAGATCCGTTAGGACCTCTACTTCAAGATTTCAGGGGGAAAGTCTCTCACGAGCACACTCGGCAAAGCTGCGGGAAGTGACTTCCAACTCCGGCTTTTACAACACTTCCACTAGCTTGCTGCTAGTGTAGGAAACCCGGTTTGGACTGCCTACTTCGGATCGAAGTCACTCCTACGCGGTGAACAACACTCTCAACTCACAAAACGCGCAGAGAACACAGGTCCGCACTGAAGGACTCACTGTGAAACATTCCAGTAACACAACAACAGTCTATTGAAGAGTTTGAATTCTCAGGCACTTGTCATTCCCAGAAATACTACAGGGGTTACCCTCAAGGCACCTGCTGCAGCGTAACCTGAATTTCCAACCAAGGCTTACACGAAGTAGCAAAACTTCACTTTGGCATTCAGGGGAAAAATCCCAAGGAGTACAATCAGAAAGAAACACTCGAAGGTGTAGGGGCGAAACTGTTCAAGTATCTAACTAGTCACTGGCTCTGAGCATCGGTAGTCACCCGCAGGTGCAGATCCGAACTACTCAAGTCTCTAACCAATGTACTAGCTCTGAACATTCGGCCGAAGGCCTTCAGCTACAAAATGCGGAACGCTAAGTTGTAACTCCTCGTGCGTGGTGACAGATCTCAAGGACACAAACACGCAAAGGAAATGGGTTCCTGATCTATACTTCTGATGGGAAAGAACCCCAGGCAAAACGCCTGGAACAATTTTATACCTTCTAAGTCCTACCTAGCACTACACTGCACTACGCTACACGCCTGCACGGAACCACGCTACACTACACTCCGCGGAACCTGTACTGCGTCTCCTGCGCGGCCGACTGCCGCGCACTAGCTCCCTACCCTGCCACTCTTCCGCTCGACTACGCAGTCCCAACCGCTGCAACGCCGCGGACACCTCCCCTTCGAGGGCGGACATGGTATCCTGTGCCTTCGACAGAAAGGCCCCGAGCTTCTTCGCTACCTTCCGCCGACTCCTACTGTCGCCTGACGACAACCCGGCTGCGCGCAATTCAAACTCACGCAGTGTGAGTTTCTCCTGCGCCTTCACTTCCCAGTGGGCGTAGCCCTTGAGACAGTGGGCGACTCGCCTCGCCGTCTCCACCTTCGTGCGATCCGCCTCCTTCCTGCGATCCTCTTCAATCGTCACTAATTGCGATTCGGCTTCAGCACGTTGCGCTCTCAATTCGCCACACTCTGACTGCAACCTGCGGATTAACTCTTCATCCGCCTGCCGTGCGAGCTGACATTGTTCCAACAACCGCGTCTGTCGCACGAGCTCCTCTGACAAAATCCGATTCTGGGCCTGCTCAGAATCGAGTGCTTCCTTGACCTTCACCTGCTCCTTGGTGAGCTCGCCCAGTTTCTCATCCTTCATCTTCTCGGAGTGCTTGTAGAATTTCTGATTAAGCTTGTACTGTCCCCACAAGCACTCATGCTTCTCCTTCAAGTCCCTCAACTCCTGGTCCACTCTAGCTAATAGCTTGCTGGTGTGGACTTTAGTGCGAGTCCGCCTGCGCACTAACTCGATGTAAGATCCCGGCTGGAGTGGGTCGGCGTATTTATCGACCTTGCGATCCAAGTACCGCAGCAACGGAATCACCTGCTTAGAGAGCGCCGCCGCCGGCGCTCCAACAATTTCCTCCTCCTCCTCCTCGGTGTCTTCTGCTCCTGACATTTCTTCCGTGGAGCCTCCGTCGTCATCATCCGAGTGGAGAATTTCAGTCGCCATTGATTGCGTCGGCGACTGCCCCGAGTGGGGCTGCACGTCCTCGACGTGTGCTGCCTGCGAAGGCACGGCTGCAGCCTCGCTGCTCGTCGCCAAAATGTCTAAGGCGGAAGGCGAATGTATCCGAGCGGCATCCCCGTCGCTTACTGGTTGATTGCCTCCCGCATTCTCTCTGTCGCCGTCGTCCGTCGCCGGAGGTGATTGAGCGGAGGGTGGCTGCGCGGGGTTGGATTGCGCATCGCGCATCGAGATTTCATCCCGCTGACAGTCACTCCGCTCCATCGTCTGCTGCTCCCTTGATCGGTTCGTGGGGGCTGTGCCCGGCCCGTGCGCAGGCGCATTTGCCGGCGCCTTGTCCGCCGCAGGCGTAGCGCCGCGGACATCTATCGCCGAAGGCGACATGGCCGGGGGCCGCACGCCCGATGTTCCTTGGCCTATAGGCCCTACCGCCGAAGGCGCATCTATCGGCGGACTTCCCGCCGACGGTGCGGCCTCCGCACGCTCTCTGCTCGTATCTCCTCTGCTCGAAGGCCCTGGCGCCGAAGGCGCAAATTGCGGCGCGTGGTGCGCCGGTGGGTCTGGCCCCGAGGGCCGGTGTCTCGTAGGCGGTTCTTCCGCCGGCTCCTTCCCCTTCCTACGTTGGAACGGGGGTGATTCTTGCCTGTGCACAGGCGGCACGTGCGGAGGTGTCCTGTTCACAGGCGACCTGTGCACAGGCGACCTGTGCACAGGTGAGCGCCTGTGCACAGGCGGACTGCTCCTTCCCACGCGTAAGCGTAGATCCACGTCCACTTGTGTTCGCCGGTCCGCGGAGGCTCGTCCGTCCGCGGAGGTTCGCCTGTGCGCAAACGGAACATCTGTCCGCATCGCACGTGGTAACTCCGGAGGCCCTTGGCCCGTAGGCGGCCTCTCTCCCGACGAGGTTGCAGCGTGGCCCGTCGCTCCTGCGGTCGTCCGCGCTTCTTCTCGCCTCTCTGGCGACGCACTTCCTATCTCCGTCGCAATCGTCGCCGTGTCTGCACTGTCAGCTGGTAACACCAGTCTGCGTGCCTTCTGCTTCGGCCGGCTGTATGGCTCGCACAGCGGCCGCGGTCGAATGGGAGCAGAGGGTTCTTGATGCTGCTCCTCTTCGGACTCTTCCCTCCATCGCCGCTTCCGCGGCACTCGCGCTGCAGGAGTGTGTCGCCCTTCGTCCCTCCGTCTTGATGGGGTAGAAGTCGGTGACTCCTCTGCGTCAGTATCGACCTCGTTCTCCCGCACATACTTCCCGGGATGGTCGATGGACAATGGCGGAAAATGTTCAAGCTCCGCCGCTGTCAAACAATTCCGCTGTCGATAAAAATTGATGAGGAAAGGAGAAAGATGGTTTAGAGTTCCCCCCTTCTCCTCAAACGCGTGCTGTCGCATCTGTAATAACCCACCAAAGGCTAAAACTGCAGTATGGTGGTAAAAAGATCGAACCCACAGGGACAGAGGCAACACACAGAGTAAAAGTGTCACATTTAACAGACTTTTGGTAGAGTTTGAATTCTAGGCGACTGTCACTCCCAGAAATACTGCAGTGCTCGACTCGGAGGCTCGACTCGGAGGAGGATCTCAACTCGGAGGATGCTCGGAGGATGCACGGTACAGCTTGGTCACTCAACACACACACACACACACCTGAAACTGGCAAAAAGCACAACTCGGAGGTCGGTCAGGACCTCCGCTTCGGATTTCAGGAGGAAAGTGTCTCGCAAGTTTACTCAGAGGTTCTGCAGGAAGTGCCTCCCACTCCGGCTTTTACTGCCCTTCCGCCAGGAACTAGCGGGGGTACCCGGACTGGACTTCTCACTTCGGAACGAAGCCTCTACGTACGCCGTGGACGTCACCCTCGACTATCACACAAAACGCAGGGAGTGCAGACCCGACTGAGAACTTACTGAAAACACGATCCAGTAACACACACACAACCTGAATTACAAACCAAGGTTTACACGAAGTAATGAAACTTCACATTGGCATTCAGGGGAAACTTCCCGTAGGAGTACAATCAGGATATGTCACTCGAAGGAGTAAGGGGGAACTGTTCAAGTATCTAACTCGCAGCCGGCTCTGAGTATCAGAAATCACCCGCAGGTGCAGATCCGCACTACTCAAGTCTCTAACCGGGTACTAGCTCTGAACATTCAGCCGAAGGCCTTCAACTACAACATACGGTAACTTCGCTATGCTGCAGCTTCTCTACGTGGTGCCAGGACCAAAATGCACAAACACGCCAAGAAAGTGAGTTCCTGATCTGCACTTCCGAAACTGGAAGAGTCCCAAGGCAAAACGCCTTGATCTACTTTATACTCTCAAAAGATCCTAACTAGCACTACGCTATCCTATCTACCACTCGCAGCATCTGCGCGAAACCAAACTACTCTACTGCACTCAGCAGATCCGGTGCTGCGCCTCCTGCGCGCCGGACTGCTCCGCGTACTATCTCTACCTTGCCAGTCTTCCGACCGGCTGCGTAACCCCAGGCGTCGGAGCGCTGCAGTGACTTCCGACTGCAAGTGCGCCATAGTGTCGCGCGCACCCGACAAGAAAGTTTCTAATTTTCTTGCCACTCGCCGCCGACTCCGACTGTCACCTTCCGTCAAGGCCGCCGCCCGAAGCTCGAACTCCCGGAGTGTAACCCTCTCTTGAGCTGCCACCTCCCAATGGGTGTATCCGTTTAGACAACGAGTCACCCGTGCCGCCAACTCTCCTCGTGCCCTGCAGCTGCTCTCCACCTCTGCCAGCTGCATTTCTAAATCCGCACGTTGAGCCCTCAAATCCGAGCACTCGGTTTGCAAGTTGCACAACAACTCCTCATCCTCCTTGCGGGCTCTTTGACTTTCCTCTAAGGCGCGCGTCTGGCGCGCAAGCTCGGCTGCTAGGACTTTGTTCTGTCTTCGCTCCTCCTGCAGTTCCGACTCGATCTTTGCCCGTATTAGTTCGGCCTCCGCCTGACTCTTCGTCGCCGCATCCTCCTTCTGCTGCTGCAAGGCTTGGTATAGCTTCTGGGTGACCGCCAGGTGTTGTCGGAGGGCGGTGTTCCTTTCCACATATACTTGGCAACTAGAGGCCCACTTTGCCACCTTGATCCTCGTCCTTCGCCTGATAGTCTCCACATAAGACTGCGGTTTTAAGGCACTTCCGTATTTGGATGTCTTGCGATCCAGATATCGCAGGAGTGGAACTATCTGTTCGCACAGCACACTTGTTGGCGTTTTCTGCACCGAATCCGCTTCCTGCTCTTCCGAGCTCGTATCATCCTCAGTCTCGAGGATTTCAGTCGCCACCGAATCCCTTGGCGACTCCCAGGAACTGTGGCGCGCAGCAGCTTCTGCTGCGACTGCTGCTCCACTGCCTGCTAAAATATCCAGGGCAGTGGGAGATCCCACTGCTTGAGCCCCTGTTCCGGCTCGATCTTCGGTTTGTGAAGGGGTCGACGCCGCAGTGACTTTTGTCACTCTTGCACCGCCCGCTTCTGCTGCCTGTCCTTCCGGCGCCATCTGCGCGGAAGGTGTCCTTGCTGAAGGTGCGTCCGCCGAAGGCGTCCGCACACTGGTCGTTGGTCCCATCCGTCTCGCAGTCGGCGAATCCGGCTGACTCTCTGTTGTCCGACTCGCAGTCGGCCGACCAGCAGTTGTCCGACTGGGAGTCGGATACACCCTGCGCGTCTTGACTCCACTTGGCCTGCTTGTTGGGGGCGTTCTTCCAGAAGTGCCTTCCGCCGAAGACGACCCTTTGAGGATTGTTGGCTCGTCAGCCAAACTCTCTTCTGCTTCCGGCCTGCTGTCCGGTTCAACGCGCCGTTCAGTTGGCCTTCCTTCCGCTTGTCGACCTTCAGTCATCCGACTCGCAGTCGGCCGGCTGTCAGTCCGTCCATCTCCTCCCGAAGGCCGTGGTGCCTTCTGTGCAGAGGTTTCTGCCGTCTTCCCTAGGACCTGAGCAATTATCTCTTCCTGTGTGAGATTCCGCCGGGTCGGAGTTCGCCTGGTCTCCTCAGTAACAGTTGGCATTCTGCGTGCCCTCTGTTTTGGTCGACTATGAGGCTCGGGGGTGGGCCGACCACGAGTCGGCGCAGCTGGTACTTCCGGCTGCCTGTCCTCAGGTCTCTCATCCCACTTCCGCTTGCGCGGAATGCGCTCACTTCGACGTTCTTCTGCTGCTCTGGCCGGAGCCGGAGGCGTACTGGCAGGTTCTTCGTCCGGATCCGTGTCTACTTCGGCCTCCCTCGAATATCTACCTGGATAAGTCCGGGTCAGCTGCGGAAACCGAGTCTTCTCAGCATTCGTCAAACATCCCATCGCCCGGTAAAACACGATTAAGTAAGGCGATAGATGATTGAGCGTTCCTCCCCTCTCTTCTTGCGCATGTTGGCGCGTCACCTTCCACAGGAGCCGTGCCCAATGCACCGGAGCTCCTGACAACACTAGCTCCACGAACTCTACCTGCCAACCATGCATGTAAGCGGTCTTGGTCGGCTGCAATATCTGCAGCAATGCTGTCGCGACATTTCTCCGCAATCGATCCTTGTAATCCCGAGTCCGGAAACCGTTCTTGGGATGTCTAGCCACCTTGAAGAGCTCATTGTAAGAGACTTCTTCCTCCTGGGACACTTTCACGCTGTCGGCCTCGAAGAGGAGATCCCCCTCCTCGCCGGCACACCTGCCCAACACCTGCGCCCAATTGCAAATTTCCCATCTCTCTGGGTGTGGGCGAAATCCGCGAGAAGGCTTGTGTCTCTCTTGCAGATACTCGCGCACCATCTCCGGACACGTCCAATTCCACCCCCAGAGGAGAAAATCGAGCTTCAGCCTCGTCAGCACATCTTGAAATGCGCGTAGACCGATCTGCGGCACCCTGAGTGGAGACACTCGCAGTTGGGGAACCTTCGACATTGCGTTGCCTGCACACACAAACGTTCTCCCTTTCGCTCACTCTCTCACAATCGCCACTGCGCGTCGGCCACTCAAGCACTGACTGCTCACTCTCTCTGCGCTCGTTCAAGATCGCTACTCCCAATTCTTTCAAGGTCCGCCAAGATCCTTGTGCAACTCGTCTCCGCACTCTCTACTCTCACTGCAGGTCGCTCCGCCCTTGCGCGTAATCTTGGAACTGGAAATTGCAAAGTCAAGAATGAGAGAATGAGACTGGAGCGCAGTCTTTTCTTCTCCGATTTCAAGAACGTCCAACGTTCTTACTGGTTGCAACGTACGCAACCGGCTATATGGCTTAACGGTTCGCCCTTTGCATGCGCGAATTCACGTCTCCGCATTGCGCGCATTCGCATGCTTAAACGTTGAATTCTCCCGCCGCCGCCACCTTCCGGACTCGAGTCCGCTGCAGGGTATACGTCGGCCCTGTTGTCTTTTCCTAACCCGCCCTTCTCCGGAGGCGTGTCGCCGCTGGTGCGTTCATTATCCGTCGGCGCCTTGCTGGAGGCGCACATCCAGCCGGAGCGAATTACGCCGGCGCACAGTCGTACCGCCTATTTTGTCCTTTATGCCTCGTCCGTTGCTGCCAGCGCATATCCGTCAGCGCAACTCATGCCAGCGCATCCGGCCGTCAGCGCCACGTCGGAGGCGTACATCCGACCGGCGCTTTCCTTCCATGAACAGCCGCCAAGGGCGCTTCCGACTCTGAGTTGGTTTCCTCCTGTGAGCGCGTGATTCCGCCGAAGGCGCATCGCCGAGGGCGTACGGGAATCCTTTCCGGCTGTGAACCCTAGCGCGAACGGCGCATGTCCGGCTATGAGTTTTCCGACGCTCATAACTTCTCCATTCCTGATCCATCTCCGGCGCTCTTGGACTCGTTAGAACGAGCCTCCCGAGCTCTTTCTAATGCAACTTCAACCAACTGGATCTACCGTGTATCCCGATTGTTATGAAGGTTTTCCCTTTCCGCGCTAGCGGCGCTTCGCCGAAGGCGCACTCATGGTCGGATGCCTTTAGAGGTCCGGGCCCTTCTCCTGACGTCTTTAGCAAAACCTCCTCATGAGGTGTCTGCGCCGGAAGCGTAGCTTCCTTATACGCTAGAGGCGCGTGAGTAGAGACACCTCAAAAAGGAGCTTTTGCCGAAGGCGCCCAAGACGTTGGCGTTGGTACATCCGACTACGTGATTCTTTGTGCCCTCGTGACGATCTCATCAATCCACTCTATTTAGCGTACCCTTTTCTAGCTACAAACACTGCTTTGGTACTAGTTTTCTAAAATTGTTTAAATTCTGCAAAAAAAACAAAAAGTGTGTTACCACATGCCCCCCTCCTCAATTGTGAGCGCCCACGCGAACATTTACACGTGGTATTTCTTCAGACGCCATCCGTTCACGCGGGTGCCTAACCATTCTCCCGTCAGTTCTGCGAGTTGGATGGATCCATTTGGGAAAACTTCTATCACCTTGTAAGGTCCCATCCACCTCAAGTGGAGCTTGCCTGGAAATCTAGCATGTCTGCTATCGTATAGCAGAGCCAAGTCGCCCTTCTCCAGCAGTACTGGTTTGAGCCTTCGATCGTACTTCTCCTTCCGCCTGAGTTGTAATTGCTTTGTCCGATCTTGGGCCTCTTGACGTCTTTCCTCCAGTGCCATTACCTCTTGCAGTCGATATGCCTGACTTTCTTCCGCGTCCAGCCTTCTCTGATCTAAGGTCCTCTTGGTAGGTATCTCGAATTCGATGGGTAAGATCGGATGCTGCCCATAAACTAGGAAGTAAGGTGTTTGCCTGGTGGTGACTTTTTCTGCCGTTCTATATGCCCATAAGGCGGCCGGTAGCTTGGTGTCCCAGTCATGAGCATGGTTTACAGTCACTTTGAGGAGTATCTTACAGAGTAATCCATTGGACTTCTCTGTCAGACCATTTGCCTTGGGGTTGTATGGAGTAGTCTTCCGATGCTTAATCTGGAAGTGCCGCGTCAAACTTTCTATCACCTGATTCAGAAAGTGCGTTCCTCTGTCACTGACTATTTCTAGGGGGCACCCGTAGCGTGTGATGATGGATTCGAATAGGAACCGTGCTACTGCGGCTGCGTCGTCGTGCCTTGTGGCTTCTGCCTCCACCATCTTGGTCGCATAGTCTGTTGCTACCAATATGTAGCGCCTGCGCGTGCCTTTAGTGACAGGTTGTATTGGTCCCACGAAGTCGATCCCCCATTTTTCAAATGGTGCCAATGGCATGATTGGTGTAAGAGGCCATCTCGTGGTCGGAGTCGGCCTTCCCGTCCTCTGGCAGCTGTCGCATTTGCGAACGTAGTCGTGTACATCTTTGAACATCGTCGGCCACCAGTATCCTGCATTCACAATTTTGGTCACTGTATTTCTGGTGGCGTAGTGACCACCAGCGTCTTCTGTGTGCATGGCTTTGACAACTCGCGGTACTTCAGACTCCTCTAGACATCTGCACAGCCTGTCGTCTGCCATTTTCTTGAACAAGACCCCCTGTTGAAGCTGGTAAGGTCCCGCTTTATGAACGAAGACTGTGCGCTGCTCCGCATCCAATCCTTCCGGACATTGGAGTGTGAGCAGGAACCTGTATAAGTCCGCGTACCTGGACTCATGGCTGGCGGACAACTGAAAAAGTTGTTCGTCGGGAAAATCATCCACTACTTCCTCCTCTATGGGTTCGGTCCATAGTCGGGAGAGGTAGTCCGCGTTCTCATGGTGAACGCCTTTCCGTGTCTGTACAGTATAGGTGAATTCCTGTAGCAGTAGCACCCACCTGGCAATTCGTCCGGACAGATCCGCCTTCTTCACCAGGTGCTGTAAGGCGTAATGATCTACATGAAACACGAACTCATAGCAGATCAAATAATGTCGGAACTTCTTGCAGGAGTACACCATTCCCAACGCCTCCCTCTCAGTTGTCGTGTACTTCTTCTCTGCTGTTGACAACTGACGACTCGCGAAGTAAATCGGGTAGTCTTTTTTGTTGTCGTCCTTCTGACTGAGAACCACCCCGATTGCAAACGCCGACGTGTCTACATAGACATGGAAAGGTCTGTTCCAATCCGGACTTCTCAGAACCGGAGCAGTCGTCAGTTTGGCTTTGAGCGTTTCAAACGCCAGCTGTTGCTCTTTGCCCCACACATAGGGTTCCTCCTTCTTAAGCAGCTTCGTCAGGTTGGCTGCCAAGATGGCGTACATATTTATGAACCTTCTGTAATAACCTACATGGCCAAGGAAGGCCCTCAACTCACGCAGATTCGTTGGCGGCTGCAGTTCGAGAATAATCTTCACCTTCTCTACATCCACTGCAATGCCATCGGACGAAACTCGGTGCCCCAGCAGGATTCCGCTGGTCATGAAGAAAAAACATTTCTCAGGGTGTAAGGACAAGCTGCTTTCCCTACACCTGTCGAACGTTTGCCGAAGATGGTTAAGGTGCTCCGACCTCTTACCGAAGACACAAAAGTCGTCGATGAAAATTTCTAGGAACTTCCTCAGGTGCTCTTGGAAGATGTTTGTCATCATCCGCTGGAACGTCGCTGGCGCGTTGCACAGACCGAACGGCATCTTGTGATAAGCATAGGTTCCCCAGTCGGTTGTGAAGGTTGTTTTGTCCTTGTCCTGTTCCCTGATGGACACCTGGTTGTAGCCGGAAAATCCGTCTAGGAAACTGTAGCATTCATGCCCTGCTACATGGTCCAGAATAGAGTCCGTGAAAGGAAGAGGGTGATGGTCCTTCCTCGTTGCTGCGTTCAGCTTTCGGAAGTCCTGGCACACCCGGATCTTACCCGTCAGTTTCTTGGGCACGATCACGATAGGCGACACCCACTCGCTACTGAGTACCGGGTAGATGATTCCTGCGCTCAGGTACTTATCGATTTCGTCCTTCACCAATAATGAATATTTTGGGTTGAGCCTGTATTGGCGTTGGCGAACCGGAACTGCCTCGTCCAACAAGTCGATCCTGTGCTCTCCATACCTTGCAGGTATGCCTTTCATGTCTTCAATCTTCCATGCGAAGACATCCTCATACTAGCGAAGAAACGCCTGTACCCTGTTCAACTCTTCTCCTTGTACCTGGCTTGACACCTTCAAGCCTTTACCTGGACTGAGCTGCAGTTCGCAGCAATCACTCGGGTCAACAATCCCCTCTGTGTGACTGATCTCGCTTCTGCCCAGTCCGGCTGCTAGTTGCTATTCCTCATCCGGATACACCTCGTCTCCTTCCTCCTCAATGGAGCAGCAAGTGACGTAGCCCACAAAGTCCTCCGACGTTTCGGTCTTTGAAGTGCATGATGAGCTGGTCTCCCTTCCAGTTGTGTAACCGGAGGTGGTGGAAGGTGTTTCGCCCTCATGGGGTACCTTGGTCCACGGTACGGTAATGACAGTCGGAGGGTCCGCAGGGCTACGGAACTGTAATCTCTTCCTACTCCAGTCACACCTTGCTTTGGCATCGTATAGCCACGGTCTGCCAAGCAGCACATCATAACCTTTCTTCATCAGAGGTTGCAGTATTATGTAGGACAGTTGAAAGTCCACTCCTCCAATGTTGGTTCTCACATTGCTCAACATTCCTAGTGGCATTCTGCGTGTTTGATCGGCCAGTCGCAATACTCGGGATGTAGGCTCGAAGGTCTGGAACCCCAAGGAGTTCGCTGTCTCCTCGGTCATGATATTCACGCCCGAGCCGGAGTCCACTGGTACCTTCTGTATGACGCAGCCTCCGATCTCTACTTCGATCTCTGGAGGTCCCAGGTCTCCTCCTTCCACTCTGTACACAGCCGGAAGTTTCTCTTTTCGGGGTTTGCGTGGTCGGCGCAACGAAAGCATCAGCATCCTTCTGTACGTCTTATTGTCTTCCAACAACTGGTGGAAGGAAATATTTGCCCTCTGGCTCCCTATGTCTTCCACTATGTCGTAGGGAGTGTTGGAAGTCACAGCCGGAAGTTTTCCTGTACTCGCGGTCGGAAGTGGTGTAGGGGGCCTAACCGCCTTCCGGACGTCGGATGTCATTCCGGCGCCCAGTGCTTCCTTGATGAGGTGACTCACCTCATCTTTGATGTCCGGAAGGTAATCTCGAGTCCGGAACTCTTCCGAATACCTGTTCGCCTTTTCTGAGTTCTGCTCCGGCTGGGTGTTTCTCATAGCCGGAGGTGTACTTGGCGTTCTCCTTTGGCCTTCTCTAACTTCTTTAGACTTCCTCCTCTCTTCCCTACGCTCGAGGCGGCGAGTGTCCTCATGGCCTTCTCCTCTCCTCTTCGAACTTCGGGTTTCTACCCGACCGCACATTACTTCTTCCTCTGGCCATACTTCGTCTCCTTCAGCTGGGTCCAGACTCAGTTCTACCTGGTTGACTTGCACTTCTTCCTTGCCAGGTGTTGATACGAAACGCACGGCTGGCCTAGGGAGTTGGGGCTGGTCACATTCGGCTGCTGTATGTCCAGACTTCTTGCAATTGCTGCACAATGGTGCATACCCCATTGGCTTCCTCGGGTGGGGACAACTTGGCGCGTAATGTCCCATGTCTCCGCAGTTGTAGCAACCATCGAATTGTGGTCGAGGTCGGTTGTGATTGCCTGGAGGTGCCATGCGTCTGGGTGGGAGTGTACCCGCCATTTCCCTCGGAACAAAGCGCGGTATATGCACCGGTGGGTTCGGAGTTGTAGCTGGAGCTGTCTGTACTGAGTAGGCGGTGTCCTCAACCTGCTCAGCATAATACATAGGTGGCTCAGCATAATACATGGGGTTCTCCCACTGTGGTGCCCATTCGACCGCATTCACTGGGTAAGATGGCCGCGCGGACATGCACTCCGTGTTGGCATGTCCCACCTGTCCGCACGTAGTACACCAGAGATTCGCTCGTTGTCTCGCAGGTGATTTACGTCGGTCTTGGCCTCCCACTACATGAACTTTCAGGTCCGCAAAATTCTTCACCAGGTTGTCTACCTTGGCTGCGATGTCCCCTTGAGTCTTCACTGGGATTCCCTTACCTCGATCCTTCTTCTTGATCGCACTGCGTTTCTTCTTCCGTCTTTCTTCTTCTGAAGATGACGAGTCCTCTTCCTCTTCCGAGGAAGAACTTGATTCGGAGGAGCTTGATTCTTCTGTCGAGGAAGGCGAGTTCCTTCTCTTCCGACGTCCGCCTTGCGACTTCTTCTTCGTCGACCGTCGGTCGCGTCTTCGAGTGTCAAGGGTTGACGTCTCAAAGGTCTCCGCGGAAGCTATCACATCTTGGATTGTGTCAGTCTTGCCTCTCCTACAGAAGGTCTCCATTTCTCTTGAGAGCCCTGTCACATACCAATCCACTGCCTGTTGTACCGAATACGGTTCTCCCGGGCCTGTCTTCGGAATTCGATCTAGGAGGTCTTGGAATCTCTCAGTGTAGTCTCGAAGATTCTCCTTCCGCTCGCGTCGAAGATTTCGAAGCCGGGTCAGAACTCGACTGTCATATCCGAGTTCGCGGAACCGCCTCAGAAACTTTTCCTTGAGCTGTGCCCAGGTCCGGATGCCAGTGGGGTCGGTGCTCTCATGGTTGTACCAGCTACGCGCTCGTCTGCGTAGCAGGCTAGGAAAGATTCGTAATCTGTCTTCATCACTGGTCTCACGATTGGCGATGGAGACAGACTCGAAGAGCTTTATGTATGAATCTGCATCATCGTCGTCGCCCGTTCCCGTGTATCTTGGATACGAATGTTTGGTGGTAGGTTGGGAAAACGCCTGGCGGAGATTGGCTTGATGTTCTGCCATCGGTGATCCTGTCGACGGACTGATCCTAGGTTGGCCAAACTCAGGAAGAGTTCCTGTCGGAGGGATGTCCAATAGAACTGTTAGCTCAATGCTCTCGGTAGGTGAACTGGAACGCCTTTGTCTTCCAGTAGTCGGTGATGGCGATCTTTCTGCAGAGTCCTCACCGGGAGTCTTCTTTTTAGTTCGCCGTTTTGTTTCCACGGCTTTTTCTGAATCTCGACGGAGTTTCCGTGTGGCTCTCGCACTCAGGTTTCCCACACTATCGCTCGTCGACATTCACCGAGCATTGTTGCTCAAGGTTTCTGGTGTTGACGCACTGTCCCCGGCAGCGGCGCCAAAAAGAAGTTGTCGGCTCCTTATGTAATAACCCACCAAAGGCTAAAACTGCAGTATGGTGGTAAAAAGATCGAACCCACAGGGACAGAGGCAACACACAGAGTAAAAGTGTCACATTTAACAGACTTTTGGTAGAGTTTGAATTCTAGGCGACTGTCACTCCCAGAAATACTGCAGTGCTCGACTCGGAGGCTCGACTCGGAGGAGGATCTCAACTCGGAGGATGCTCGGAGGATGCACGGTACAGCTTGGTCACTCAACACACACACACACACCTGAAACTGGCAAAAAGCACAACTCGGAGGTCGGTCAGGACCTCCGCTTCGGATTTCAGGAGGAAAGTGTCTCGCAAGTTTACTCAGAGGTTCTGCAGGAAGTGCCTCCCACTCCGGCTTTTACTGCCCTTCCGCCAGGAACTAGCGGGGGTACCCGGACTGGACTTCTCACTTCGGAACGAAGCCTCTACGTACGCCGTGGACGTCACCCTCGACTATCACACAAAACGCAGGGAGTGCAGACCCGACTGAGAACTTACTGAAAACACGATCCAGTAACACACACACAACCTGAATTACAAACCAAGGTTTACACGAAGTAATGAAACTTCACATTGGCATTCAGGGGAAACTTCCCGTAGGAGTACAATCAGGATATGTCACTCGAAGGAGTAAGGGGGAACTGTTCAAGTATCTAACTCGCAGCCGGCTCTGAGTATCAGAAATCACCCGC
Organism: Marchantia polymorpha subsp. ruderalis; assembly: GCA_037833965.1. NCBI lineage: Eukaryota > Viridiplantae > Streptophyta > Marchantiopsida > Marchantiales > Marchantiaceae > Marchantia > Marchantia polymorpha. Next base: position 7,758,408 of record AP031357.1, read on the forward strand.
AGGTGCAGATCCGCACTACTCAAGTCTCTAACCGGGTACTAGCTCTGAACATTCAGCCGAAGGCCTTCAACTACAACATACGGTAACTTCGCTATGCTGCAGCTTCTCTACGTGGTGCCAGGACCAAAATGCACAAACACGCCAAGAAAGTGAGTTCCTGATCTGCACTTCCGAAACTGGAAGAGTCCCAAGGCAAAACGCCTTGATCTACTTTATACTCTCAAAAGATCCTAACTAGCACTACGCTATCCTATCTACCACTCGCAGCATCTGCGCGAAACCAAACTACTCTACTGCACTCAGCAGATCCGGTGCTGCGCCTCCTGCGCGCCGGACTGCTCCGCGTACTATCTCTACCTTGCCAGTCTTCCGACCGGCTGCGTAACCCCAGGCGTCGGAGCGCTGCAGTGACTTCCGACTGCAAGTGCGCCATAGTGTCGCGCGCACCCGACAAGAAAGTTTCTAATTTTCTTGCCACTCGCCGCCGACTCCGACTGTCACCTTCCGTCAAGGCCGCCGCCCGAAGCTCGAACTCCCGGAGTGTAACCCTCTCTTGAGCTGCCACCTCCCAATGGGTGTATCCGTTTAGACAACGAGTCACCCGTGCCGCCAACTCTCCTCGTGCCCTGCAGCTGCTCTCCACCTCTGCCAGCTGCATTTCTAAATCCGCACGTTGAGCCCTCAAATCCGAGCACTCGGTTTGCAAGTTGCACAACAACTCCTCATCCTCCTTGCGGGCTCTTTGACTTTCCTCTAAGGCGCGCGTCTGGCGCGCAAGCTCGGCTGCTAGGACTTTGTTCTGTCTCCGCTCCTCCTGCAGTTCCGACTCGATCTTTGCCCGTATTAGTTCGGCCTCCGCCTGACTCTTCGTCGCCGCATCCTCCTTCTGCTGCTGCAAGGCTTGGTATAGCTTCTGGGTGACCGCCAGGTGTTGTCGGAGGGCGGTGTTCCTTTCCACATATACTTGGCAACTAGAGGCCCACTTTGCCACCTTGATCCTCGTCCTTCGCCTGATAGTCTCCACATAAGACTGCGGTTTTAAGGCACTTCCGTATTTGGATGTCTTGCGATCCAGATATCGCAGGAGTGGAACTATCTGTTCGCACAGCACCCCTGTTGGCGTTTTCTGCACCGAATCCGCTTCCTGCTCTTCCGAGCTCGTATCATCCTCAGTCTCGAGGATTTCAGTCGCCACCGAATCCCTTGGCGACTCCCTGGAACTGTGGCGCGCAGCAGCTTCTGCTGCGACTGCTGCTCCACTGCCTGCTAAAATATCCAGGGCAGTGGGAGATCCCACTGCTTGAGCCCCTGTTCCGGCTCGATCTTCGGTTTGTGAAGGGGTCGACGCCGCAGTGACTTTTGTCACTCTTGCACCGCCCGCTTCTGCTGCCTGTCCTTCCGGCGCCATCTGCGCGGAAGGTGTCCTTGCTGAAGGTGCGTCCGCCGAAGGCGTCCGCACACTGGTCGTTGGTCCCATCCGTCTCGCAGTCGGCGAATCCGGCTGACTCTCTGTTGTCCGACTCGCAGTCGGCCGACCAGCAGTTGTCCGACTGGGAGTCGGATACACCCTGCGCGTCTTGACTCCACTTGGCCTGCTTGTTGGGGGCGTTCTTCCAGAAGTGCCTTCCGCCGAAGACGACCCTTTGAGGATTGTTGGCTCGTCAGCCAAACTCTCTTCTGCTTCCGGCCTGCTGTCCGGTTCAACGCGCCGTTCAGTTGGCCTTCCTTCCGCTTGTCGACCTTCAGTCATCCGACTCGCAGTCGGCCGGCTGTCAGTCCGTCCATCTCCTCCCGAAGGCCGTGGTGCCTTCTGTGCAGAGGTTTCTGCCGTCTTCCCTAGGACCTGAGCAATTATCTCTTCCTGTGTGAGATTCCGCCGGGTCGGAGTTCGCCTGGTCTCCTCAGTAACAGTTGGCATTCTGCGTGCCCTCTGTTTTGGTCGACTATGAGGCTCGGGGGTGGGCCGACCACGAGTCGGCGCAGCTGGTACTTCCGGCTGCCTGTCCTCAGGTCTCTCATCCCACTTCCGCTTGCGCGGAATGCGCTCACTTCGACGTTCTTCTGCTGCTCTGGCCGGAGCCGGAGGCGTACTGGCAGGTTCCTCGTCCGGATCCGTGTCTACTTCGGCCTCCCTCGAATATCTACCTGGATAAGTCCGGGTCAGCTGCGGAAACCGAGTCTTCTCAGCATTCGTCAAACATCCCATCGCCCGGTAAAACACGATTAAGTAAGGCGATAGATGATTGAGCGTTCCTCCCCTCTCTTCTTGCGCATGTTGGCGCGTCACCTTCCACAGGAGCCGTGCCCAATGCACCGGAGCTCCTGACAACACTAGCTCCACGAACTCTACCTGCCAACCATGCATGTAAGCGGTCTTGGTCGGCTGCAATATCTGCAGCAATGCTGTCGCGACATTTCTCCGCAATCGATCCTTGTAATCCCGAGTCCGGAAACCGTTCTTGGGATGTCTAGCCACCTTGAAGAGCTCATTGTAAGAGACTTCTTCCTCCTGGGACACTTTCACGCTGTCGGCCTCGAAGAGGAGATCCCCCTCCTCGCCGGCACACCTGCCCAACACCTGCGCCCAATTGCAAATTTCCCATCTCTCTGGGTGTGGGCGAAATCCGCGAGAAGGCTTGTGTCTCTCTTGCAGATACTCGCGCACCATCTCCGGACACGTCCAATTCCACCCCCAGAGGAGAAAATCGAGCTTCAGCCTCGTCAGCACATCTTGAAATGCGCGTAGACCGATCTGCGGCACCCTGAGTGGAGACACTCGCAGTTGGGGAACCTTCGACATTGCGTTGCCTGCACACACAAACGTTCTCCCTTTCGCTCACTCTCTCACAATCGCCACTGCGCGTCGGCCACTCAAGCACTGACTGCTCACTCTCTCTGCGCTCGTTCAAGATCGCTACTCCCAATTCTTTCAAGGTCCGCCAAGATCCTTGTGCAACTCGTCTCCGCACTCTCTACTCTCACTGCAGGTCGCTCCGCCCTTGCGCGTAATCTTGGAACTGGAAATTGCAAAGTCAAGAATGAGAGAATGAGACTGGAGCGCAGTCTTTTCTTCTCCGATTTCAAGAACGTCCAACGTTCTTACTGGTTGCAACGTACGCAGCCGGCTATATGGCTTAACGGTTCGCCCTTTGCATGCGCGAATTCACGTCTCCGCATTGCGCGCATTCGCATGCTTAAACGTTGAATTCTCCCGCCGCCGCCACCTTCCGGACTCGAGTCCGCTGCAGGGTATACGTCGGCCCTGTTGTCTTTTCCTAACCCGCCCTTCTCCGGAGGCGTGTCGCCGCTGGTGCGTTCATTATCCGTCGGCGCCTTGCTGGAGGCGCACATCCAGCCGGAGCGAATTACGCCGGCGCACAGTCGTACCGCCTATTTTGTCCTTTATGCCTCGTCCGTTGCTGCCAGCGCATATCCGTCAGCGCAACTCATGCCAGCGCATCCGGCCGTCAGCGCCACGTCGGAGGCGTACATCCGACCGGCGCTTTCCTTCCATGAACAGCCGCCAAGGGCGCTTCCGACTCTGAGTTGGTTTCCTCCTGTGAGCGCGTGATTCCGCCGAAGGCGCATCGCCGAGGGCGTACGGGAATCCTTTCCGGCTGTGAACCCTAGCGCGAACGGCGCATGTCCGGCTATGAGTTTTCCGACGCTCATAACTTCTCCATTCCTGATCCATCTCCGGCGCTCTTGGACTCGTTAGAACGAGCGTCCCGAGCTCTTTCTAATGCAACTTCAACCAACTGGATCTACCGTGTATCTCGATTGTTATGAAGGTTTTCCCTTTCCGCGCTAGCGGCGCTTCGCCGAAGGCGCACTCATGGTCGGATGCCTTTAGAGGTCCGGGCCCTTCTCCTGACGTCTTTAGCAAAACCTCCTCCTGAGATGTCTGCGCCGGAAGCGTAGCTTCCTTATACGCTAGAGGCGCGTGAGTAGAGACACCTCAAAAAGGAGCTTTTGCCGAAGGCGCCGAAGACGTTGGCGTTGGTACATCCGACTACGTGATTCTTTGTGCCCTCGTGACGATCTCATCAATCCACTCTATTTAGCGTACCCTTTTCTAGCTACAAACACTGCTTTGGTACTAGTTTTCTAAAATTGTTTAAATTCTGCAAAAAAAACAAAAAGTGTGTTACCACAGCATCACCCTGTGCAGGATGCTCGCCCAGTGAATTGGAGTTCCCTCGATGACGCACTCCACAAAAGAGACCTGCCACAATGTGATGTAGCAGGCGCGGTGCGGCTGCAGTAATTGCATCAGCGCCGCGGACAGAGTCCGGCGAAATCGATCTTTGTAATCACGGGTCCTGTACCCATTCTTGGTAGACCTCCCGGTCTTGAACAGCTCCACAAATTGCGCCTCTTCTTGCTTGGTCACCTTGATGCTCTCGCTGTCGAAAAGGAGATGCCCTGGCATGCCAGCACATCTTCCCAACGCCTGCGCCCAATCTTGGACTGTCCACAGGTCCACATGCGGACGCAATCCGCGCGAGGGTGGTCCCTGTGGCTCTAGCCACTCGCGCACCATATTCGCGCAGAAGTAATTCCATCCCCATAGCAAGAAATCGAGCTTTCTTGCTATTAAGCGCTCTTCGAAAGCGCGCAGCCCGTTCTGCGGCAGGCGAAGTGGCACCATCCGCAATCTGCTCGGTCTCGTCATTGCGTTCCTGGGGTTCGCTCGCCCGCTCATTCTACTTCCGCACTGTCCGCGTTTCTTTCTCTCTCGGCAAACTCTAATCGCTCTCAATTCCAAATCACGCGCACTCACTTCTCCCTCAATCAACAAGAAATCTCCTGTGTGACGACGTCGGGAATGGTCCGCAGCCAGCAGATGGATGCGCGCAGCGCGCACAAGAGATTGGAATCGCGAATTCAAGAATGGGACGCTCTCCGCCGCCCGGTCGAAGGTCATGGTCGTCTCTTGGTCGTGAAGAACGTCTCACTTGATGGCCGCGCCGGCTGTACGCTAGAACGGTCTTCGCTCTCACGCGCGGCTTCACGCTCCGCCGTCGTCGATTAAACTCTCACGCTCGAATTGGCGGATTTGAACTCCGCGAGCGTGTCACCCTGCGGACATGGGGGCGTAGCGCCGAAGGCGAGTTTTCCGCCTTGCGCGGTACACTTGTTCGTACCGCCCTTCGGCCAATCTCCTTCTGTCTTGACGCGTGCGTCCGCATGTCGGACAAAAATTCAACTCCTGCCTGTGCGCAGGCAGGGGCTTCGGCGGATTCTCCGCCGGCGCGGAACTTGAACATCCTCCTGTGCACAGGCGTTCGCCTGTGCGCAGGCGAATTCCGTCCGCGGCGCTGCGCCGGCGCGGAAGGCGTTGACCGTGGTCAGCCGTCTCCGCCCAGTCTGTCCGTTCCTTGTCTCTCCGTCGGCGCTTCCGCCGCCGCAACTCCGTCCGTCCAAGAGCGCATCCACCCGTGCCGTCCGCACGGTCCATACCTATTGGATTACTCTGGCGGCTCCTCCGACGTACGCTGCGCTGCGCTGGCGCGGAAGGCGCCGTACACTTTCTACCTCACAAGGCGCATTTCTAGGGCCCAAGGCGGATTTTCCGCCGACGCCGAAGTGCCTGTGCACAGGCGAACGCCTGTGCGTAGGCGGACTTCGCGCCTTCTCTAACCCTACTTCGCCTGTGCACAGGCGAACGCCTTCGTCTGCGCATAGGACAAAACTTGAATCCCCCTTCCGCGTAGGCGGAATTCGCGCCGGTGGCGAACTCCTTCCGCCGTAGGCGACCGCCTCCGTTTCTTCCAGTAGCGATAACTCCCTAAGTCCTCGTCCGTTCCAAGCGTTCTTGGGCTCGTTAGAATCAGCGCGTCGAGCTCTTTCCAACGGGACCCTAACTTGGTCAAGGCGCCCGAGGGTTGACCTAATTACGGGGGTTTCCCTACAGCCGCGGACGCAACCTCCGAAGGCGGGTTTTGCGCCTTGCGCCGTAGAGATCCTAACTGCGGAGCTCGCAGGGAGGGTGGTGCCTGTGCGTGCTGCGGCACCCCAAATCCCAGATTCTACAAGATCCCTCGAGAATCCCCGCGATCGTCCGGATTCACTCTGTTTTGATGTACCGAAGGCTATTTACAATGCTGCCAGGGTACAGTTTTTCAAAAATGTTTTAATTTCCTCAAAATTGCCAAAAGTGGGGTACCACAAGTCGCCTAGAATTCAAACTCTACAAAAGTCTGTTAATCGTGACACTTTTACTCTGTGTGTTGCCTCTGTCCCTGTGGGTTCGATCTTTTTACCACCATACTGCAGTTTTAGCCTTTGGTGGGTTATTACAGTCCACCTTCGCGCGGATTGCGTCCGCATGTCGATCGGTGGACGGTCCAAGATTGGGCGCAGGCATTGGGGAGATGTGCCGGCATCCCAGGGCACCTCCTCTTCGATAGTGAGAGCGTCAAGGTGTCCAAGCAGGAAGAGGCGCAATTTGTGGAGCTGTTCAAGAAAGGGAAGTCTACGAAGAATGGGTACAAGACCCGCGATTACAAGAATCGATTCCGCCGAACTTTGGCTACGGCGCTGCTGCAATTACTGCAGCCACACCGCGCCTGCTACATCACATTGTGGCAGGTCTCTTTTGTGGAGTGCATCATCGAGGGAACTCCAATTCACTGGGCGAGCATCCTGCACAGGGTGATGCGACAGCACGCTTTTGAGGAGAAGGGGGGAACTCTAAATCATCTCTCTCTTTTCCTCATCAATTTTTATCGACAGCAAAATTGTTTGACCGCGGCGGAGCTTGCGCGTTTTCCGCCGTTGTCCGTCGACCATCCCGGGAGGTATGTGCGGGAGAATGAGGTCGACACTAATGCAGAGGAGTCACCGACTTCTACTCCGTCAAGGCGGAGGGACGAAGGGAGAAATCCTCCTGCAGCAAGAGTGCTGCGGAAGCGGCGATGGAGAGAGGAGTCCGAAGAGGAGCAACATCAAGAACCCCCGGCTCCCATTCGACCGCGGCCGTTGTACGAATCGTATAGCCGGCCAAAGCAGAAGGCGCGCAGGCTTGTGTTACCAGCCAGCAGCGCGGACACGGCGACGATTGCGACGGAGAAAGGAAGTGCGTCGCCAGAGAAGATCGAGGGAGCGCGGACGTCCGCAGGAGCAACGGACCACGCTGCACCCTCGACGGACGAGAGGCCGCCTACGGGCCAAGGGCCTCCGGAGTTACCACGTGCGTTGCGGACAGGTGTTCCGCCTGCGCACAAGCAAGCCTCGACGGACGGGCGAGCCTCGACGGACAGACGACCACAAGCGGACGTGGACCTACGCCTACGTGTGGGAAGAAGCAGTCCGCCTGTGCACAAGTCACCTCCACACGTGCCGCCTGTGCATAGGCAGGAATCACCCCCGTTCCAACGTAGGAAGGGGAAGGAGCAGGTGGAAGATCCGCCTACGGGACACAGGCTTCGGGGCCAGACCCTTCGGCGCACAACGCGCCGCGATTTGCGCCTTCGGCGCTAGGGCCTTCGGGCCGAAGAGATGCGAGCAGGGAGCGTGCGGAGGCTGCACCATCGGCGGGTAGTCCGCCGGTAGATGCGCCTTCGGCGGTAGGGCCTACGGGCCAAGGGACATCGAGCGAGCGGCCCCCGGCTATGTCGCCTTTGGCGATAGACGCCTTCGGCGCTGTGCCTACGGCGGACAAGGCGCCGACATTTGCGCCTGTGCACAGGCCGGACACAGCCCTCGCGCAAGACCGATCGAGGGAGCAGCACCTGACAGAGGAGCGGACTGACTGTTCGCGGGATGAAATTTCGGTGCGCGATGCGCAATCAAACTCCGCGCAGACACCCTTCGCTCGATCGCCTTCGGCGGCGGACGTCGGCGGCAGAGAAGATACGGTAGAAGACCAACAAGCGGGCAACGGGGATGTAGCACGGCCACATTCGCCCACCGCCTTAGACATTTTGGCGAAGAGCAGCGAGGCTGCAGCGGTGCCTTCGCAGGCAGCACACGTCGACGACGTGCAGCACCACTCGGGACAGGCGCCAACGCAATCAATGGCGACTGAAATCCTCAACTCGGATGATGACGACGGAGGCTCCACCGAAGCAATGTCGCGAGCGGGGGATACCGAGGAGGAGGAGGAGGAAATTGTTGGAGCGCCGGCGGCGGCGCTTTCGGAGCAGGTGATTCCGTTGCTGAAGTACTTGGATCGCAAATTCGATAAATACGCCGATCCACTTCAGCCGGGATCTTACATCGAATTAGTGTGCAGGCGGACTCGCACTAAAATCCACACTAGCAAGCTACTAGCTAGGGTGGACCAGGAGTTGAAGGAATTGAAGGAGAGGCATGCCTGTTTATGGGGGCAATACAACCTTGAGAGGAAATCGCACGCCCTCGACAGGATGCGGAAGGATAGAGTGGAAGAGCTCACCAGGGATGTGGTGCAGACCACGCAGGATTTGATGTCTGAGAAAACTCAGAATCAGATTCTGTCAAAAGAGCTCGTGCGACAGACGCGTTTGTTGGCGGAGTGTCAGCTCGCACGGCAGGCGGATGAGGATTTAATCCGCAGGCTACAGTCAGAGTGTGGTGAATTGAGAGCGCAGCGTGCGGAGGCCGAATCGCAGTTAGTAGTAATTGAAGAGGATCGCAGGCGAGAGGAAGATCGCACGAAGGAGGAGACGGCGAGGCGTGTCGCCCACTGTCTCAAGGGCTACGCCCACTGGGAAGTGGCGGCGCAGGAGAAACTCACACTGCGTGAGTTTGAACTTCGCGCAGCCGGGTTGGTGGCAGGCGACAGCAGGAGTCGGCGGAAGGTAGCGAAGAAGCTCGAAGCTTTTCTGTCGAAGGCGCGGGATACCATGTCCACCCTCGAGGTGGAGATGTCCGCGGCGTTGCAGCGGTTGGGACTGCGCAGTCGAGCGGAAGACTGGCAGGGTAGGGAGTTAGTGCGCGGCAGTCCGTCGCGTAGGAGGCGTAGCACCGGTTCCGCGGAGTGTAGTGTAGCGTGGTTCCGTGCAGCCGCATAGCGTAGTACAGTGTAGTGCTAGTTAGGATTTAGAAGGTATAAAATAGTTCAAGGCGTCTTGCCTTGGGTTCTTTCCCAATTTCAGAAGTGCAGATCAGGAACTCATTTTCCCTGCGTGTTTGTGTCCTTAGTTCTGTCACCGCGCAAGGGGAGCTACCACTTGGCGTTCCGCATTTTGTAGCTGAAGGCCTTCGGTCGAATGTTCAGAGCTAGTACATTGGTTAGAGACTTGAGTGGTTCGGATCTACACCTGCGGGTGATTGCCGATGCTCAGAGCCAGTGACTAGTTAGATACTTGAATAGTTTCGCCCCTACACCTTCGAGTGTCAGTTTCTGATTGTACTCCTTTGGGATTTTTCCCCTGAATGCCAAAGTGAAATTTTGTTACTTCGTGTAAGCCTTGGTTGTAAATTCAGGTTACGCTGCAGCAGGTGCCTTTAGGGTAACCCCTGTAGTATTTCTGGGAATGACAAGTGCCTGAGAATTCAAACTCTTCAATAGACTGTTGTTGTGTTACTGAAATGTTTCTCAGTGAGTCCTTCAGTGCGGGCCTGTGTTCTCTGCGCGTTTTGTGAGTTGAGAGGGTTGTTCACTGCGTATGAGTGACTTCGATCCGAAGTAGGCAGTCCAAACCGGGTTTCCTACACTAGCAGCAAGCTAGTGGAAGTGTTGTAAAAGCCGGAGTTGGAAGTCACTACCCGCAGCTTCGCTGAGTGTGCTCGCGAGAGACTTTCCCCCTGAAATCTTGAGTAGAGGTCCTAACGGATCTCTGGGTTGTGTTTCTGTAGTTTCAGGTGTGTGTGTGTGTGTGTTACGCTGCACTGTGCGACCTCCGAGTGCGCTCCGAGTGGACACTTGCAGTATTTCTGGGAGTGACAGTCGCCTGAGAATTCAAACTCCTCAATAGTCTGTTAAACGTGACACTTTGTACCCTGTGTGTTCCTCTGTCCCTGTGGGTTTGACCTTTCTACCACTATATTGCAGTCTTAGCCTTTAGTGGGTTATTACATAAGAAGCCGACAACTTCTTTTTTACTTTTGATTAACATGAAACTTTTCAGAGTTGCACAATTTACTCAAGTTGTTCGACTGTATTTTACATCTAAATCGTTTGTTACATTTACGAACAGATCTACAGTTTGGAAATATCTTCACATTTGAAAATGAGGAGGCAAGGAGATTTATGGTTAGTCACCGTGCTGCCAGTGTCGGTGAAGCTTACAACAGGGGCCATGTTTTCTCAAGTTGAAAAATTAAAGAGATTGCACAGCTACTGCGAGGTGGAGAAAAGGTTAATGAACTTCGATTAAACGATATTCCTGCCCAAAACCTTACTCCTACCACACAACACTACTACCATCAACTTGACCTTTGATAAACTTCAATTTACTGAGTTTGAATTTAAAGGAACTCCCTATCACGTCAACAACGAAATTTGACCCTTTCCAATGTATACACTAGATTGGAGCTTAGATTATCTGATTGGAAGTCAAGAAATACATCATCTCTAAACTCATGCAATCTACAAAAACACCAACGGATCACTAAATTCTTAGCAAAAAAGCCTAACCTTTGATTTCTGGAAGTTATAAAAGCCTGTCACGTATTATTTTTGCACTTTTCTATTGCAGATGTAACAGTAATATATGGAAACTCTACGAAAACGTATGACACCCCAGGAAGAAGGATGTATAATAAACTAGTAAACCAACAAATCAATTCTCGTTTTGTGTTTCGACAAAACATACGCAAGAAGACTCACATTTAGATGGGTTGATCAGACTGATGGATTCTTCAGGGCAAAGAAGCGATTTAAATATAGTGGGAGGTTATGATATTGTGTCCACACCAGATCCAGACGATGTGACACGAGGATTGTATGTAGGTGTGATTTGCACAGTATTTTGATTGCTCTACAGTGCAAATATTACATTCTTAGGCCATTGAACTTCCTACTACGCCAGCATAACTAGGACTAACAGCGTAATGGACTAGGTAATAGTTGGCCAAGTTTTATCTGGGAGAAGTTCGGATTACACTCTTCTGGTTAAAAGACATCAAATTCTTCCTCTACCATTTTCGGCATATCTTTTGAACCACGTAAGTTCTCATCTCTCCAATCTGTTTCCATTGCAATGGATATCTCAATTTGGATTCTAATGGTTCAAAGATCTTAAAGATGAACATCATTAGGCTGGATATTCACATCACAAAGATGGTTTGCTGAGCATCTTAAACTGCGACGTTATGTCCATTATAATCAGTTTTGCATTTTTGAAGATTATGTTGCATATTATCTGTTTATCACACACGAGTATTGTGAGGAGGCGACTGCTAGGGTGAGCAGCAGAGAAATTTGCAACTGCTTTTCCACCGTTCCCAGATGGATTCGTAACACCGTGTGTCTTGCAAAGGAATGGGTACCTTCAATTATTTACTTGTAGACACAACTCATGCCGAGGATACGTTTCCCATAAAACAATTGCTCCGTAATGCTTTTGTGATCAGTGGAGTACTCTCGATAACTTGTGGCTTTCTCAAGTCTACCTTGTCGCTTGGATTGGAAGTTATTTACGAATGTACTGAAGTCTCGATAGGAGCTGCGTGAAACATGCTGTCTAAAGCTTGAGGTTCCTATACTTCACTTTTTCTTGGTGAAAACCTGCAGTATAAATTCAATTTACTGTGCAAAATCGCTAAAAAAAAAATAACCCGAAGCAAGCGCCAGGTAAGTGCCCAACAAGCAGCCCCCAGCCTAGAAGAATAACAACACAAAGAACTCCATTGGCCATAAGTAAATCAAGCACGAACCGCGAAACAACCTGGAAGACCAAACAAAAAAAACTACGAAGCAGGGTCTCACGTACCGAACCTCCAGAAAGATCACCCACACAAACAAGCGGAAGATAAAAAGGATACGGAGTGGATAGGGAAGTGCTGCAAGAGAGATCCGGAAAAAAGCACCAGGGGAATAGTTCCAACAAAAACAAGGTCAAAATCGGCAGTCTCACAGCCCGTACCATAACCACAATCCGACCCTTAGCTGATAACCACCTATTCGAGAGATTCACCTTCCAGCAAATTTGCAGGAGAACCAGGCGTAGCGTGGAACCTTTAAGATAAACCTAGGATCGGGGCGAATTTACAACCCTCCTAGCAGAAGGGAAAAAGAAATCAGTTCCGAGCGCTGCCATCGTTGTGTGGGTAGCTTCAGATCTGAGTAATGTTCTAATCGTTTGTTGAGCCATCTCTCAATTTTAGTAGTGATTTAACTAACTACTGAGTTTTGGAGTAATGTTTTAATCGTTTGTTGAGCCATCTCTCAATTTTAGTAGTGATTTAACTAACTACTGAGTTTTGGAGCATTTAAGCAATGACCAAAAGGTGCTTGGGAGTACTACAGACGTTCGACTCTTTCCACTAATAGCCTTGTCAAGTGTGGTGCAACTTTAGCATGAATGTTGAAGTTGACAACTAGATTAGAGTATAGAACCTGATTCCTACTCAGCCAAAAATGCCTACATATTTCCGTCATCAGCATCGACTCTGCTACGCCCTGAGTAACACTTGATCTCTGCAGGACGAGCTCCAAAAGATGCATAAGATTATTCGCTTGCTGGAAAATAATCTTGTGGCCAGGACTTTTCCAACGCAACTTGGCCACTGCATCCCACGTCATCCAGCGTGGTTACAGTCGAACAAAATATGTGGAACAGATTCTGAGGCGTTGCATCCCTGAGGCAGACACCATCGCCGTGTCCTGTCCGAGAGGCACGTTCATTCGTGTACAGGCCATGGTGAAAAACAAGCCACATGAATATCTGATCCCAATTAACATTCACTTTTTCTTCCATCCCTAGAAGCTCTGCTGAGTGTAGCGTTCTTGTCCGTTGGGTCTCCACCATCCTGAAGCTCTTTCTGAAGTACCTGGTTTAGACTCTAAACCCAACACTTTAGATCTTAAGTCATCGCTTGGTTCTATGTATCATTTCAATCTGTTTTTGAACACTCCTGACTTTACGATAAGGATCCAAATCTTAGCTTGCCTTTTGCCCTTACTGTTAATTCCCAAGAATCGTGGCTCAGAAATACATTTCATCAATGTACAGTACATCTGAACCCCTTTTTCCCTAGCCATAACAGAAAGGTGATTCTTAATGTCACATCCACATCTCAAAATCAGCTAAATATTTATTCACCGGGAAACTTTCTCGCTGATTCAAATTAAAATAATTCTATGCTTTTCTTTGCCCGTATAAGGATACAGATTACAGCAGTAGGTACTCTAGTAAGTGTAAGTGGAAGGTCGTGCAAAGGTCTACTCTCTATCTCCTCAACCCAATCTGATGTCAAGAAACATTCCCCTGTTTGTTTGCTTATTACTTTCCACAGTCTTCAAATGTGCATGCAAGGATGTGAATTCAACGTCTCTATCTTAGCTACAATCAGAAAACTCATGAGGCCCATGCAGCTCTAACATGGATTCATGTCCTTCGCGTTGTTTACAACATTCTGTCACGCTGGTATGACATAGTGACGTTTGGCAATTCGGACATCTCGGACTGGCAGATTCTCCGCCGCAAAACCGTAATTCACGTAAGCTGACGAGTATTCTTGTCAACACTGTCCGGGAGTGCACTTACTACGGGTCTCAATTTTGCACATCGGAGAATGCAGGAAATTTATGGAGTTTCCAGGACCTTTCTGTCCACCGTCATAGCTCGGTCATTCCTTCATACGGAGTCAACGGTTGGTCAGTGAACGTCTCGATGAGGAAATCTTCGGCGCGATCAGCGGCGAAGATCCAGCCTTTGATGGTCAAAGTAGGCTTCCCTTTCCAACATAAACTTGAGAAAGTTATCACTGCCCTACAGCGTCACATGGAGAGTCATCACGAGCTGTGCCTGGATTTTCTTCAGTGGTTCTATAGAGGTGCGACAGATGAACTTGCACATGGTTTTAAAGATTACTTGTATGACTCTGAATAGCCTTGCCTCGCAGTGGAATCGATTTGAAGTGTTCCACGCGTCACACTGCGAAGCTCTACTTTGAGAAGAAGCCTGACTTCTGATCCATATTCTATAGCTCGTCCTTGCCTTGGTGTTATTGCTACTTTGGGCCTCGTAGGTAGGCCTCGGCAAGGTAACGTAAAAGTTAAACGGGTAGTTTAGGGTACTCTACCTTCACCTTGTTGTTCGCGACTTACCTCTACTTTATCCTTTAATCGGGTAATTACCCGGTCAAAATAAAAAATACCCTTTACCCTCAGTTTACCGGGTAATTACACTGTCAAAATACACTTTACACTTAGTTTACCATTTAACCGGGTAATTACCCATTCAAAATAAAAAATACATTTTACCTTTAATTTACCATTAACCTGGGTAATTACCATTTAACCAGGTAATTACTCTTTACAAAGGGAACTGGTGTACGCTATTGACCTTTAACATATTCGAGGTGCTCAAAAATGGACTCGTTTGAGTGCAGCTCCAAGAGTTCTTCTTCTCACTCAGTTACTTCTTTCCCGTTTGAGTGAAGCTACAAGAATTCTTACTCTCTTGTGTACTTCCTTCTCTCCCGTTTGAGTGCAACTCCAAGAATTCTTCCTCTCTTGAGTACTTCCTTCTCTCCCGTTTGAGTGATGCTCTAAGAATTCTTCCTCTCTTGTGTACTTCCTTCTCTCCCGTTTGAGTGCAGCTCCAAGGATTCTTCCTCTCTTGTGTACTTCCTTCTCTCCCGTTTGAGTGCAGCTCCAAGAATTCCTTCTCTCCCGTTTGAATGCAGCTCTAAGAATTCTTCCTCTCTCATGTACTTCTTTCTCTCCCGTGAATCAGGACTTGTGGAAGAATGATGAGAACAGTTGGATGTGCTCGATATATATGCAAAAAATAATTTAATGAAGTACCTTCTCACCACATAGATTTAACTACAACTGTTCACCACACAGATTTAACGGTAACTTCTCATCACATGTGCACGAAAAATTGCCACGTTAAAGGGTAAACACACTTACCTTACCTTTACATTACCTTTAAGTAATTACCCGAGTAATTACTCGGGTAATGGGTAAATTCGTCTGGATTACCTTTACTCTACCCTCTACCTTACCAATTCTGTATCTTCCTACCTTTAACGTTACCTTGCAGAGGTCTACTCGTAGGCCCCAATGTTCTGTTGCGCTGGATGGTGTCATGTTACATATTTTTTTCTTGTGTCTTCCATCTCCCCTGCAATTTGAAACTAGCTGTTCGTGTTTCTAATATGATGGTTGACCACGAGTTCACAGTGCTCTTGTGAGTTCAGGGCAGTCATGCTTCATCCTCGATACAGAGACGAGAACAACAACAGTGATAGGATGCTTTCGGGAAATCATGCAGGAGAGCCATATGCATGACAAACAATGTCTCATTCTAGAAATTCGACTCAGATTGCCAGTCCCTTTTAACTCCTCCACTCCTGGCGCAGCAGTTTGTAGAGAGGACCCTGCAGCTGTCTAGATTGGTTCTTTACCGTTCCCCATTTGTGCTGAATCGTCTCGACTTCATTCTCTACTCCGGGAGATCAGCTTTTCTCCTCACTAGGTTTTGTAGTGGCTAAACGGTAGTATCGAAGATGCATCGTGCCCCGTTATCCTCAAACTGTGACCATCCTTAAACGCAAAAACTCGTTCAAGCGAACAGATCCATCAAATCATGAAAGGCAGCTAAAATCTTAACTTTTTTTTTTTCGTAAGCGATCTCTGAGCTTAAGTGGTTGTTCTCCCTCTCTCAAGTAAAAGGTCCAATTTACTTGAGAAACTCTTGCCACAATTCGAAGGGAGGCTAAGGTGAAGGCAAACCAAGAACTAACACATCTAACAGATCGGCGACACTTTCGGACAAAGACATTGAAGACCCTTGCACGGAATATACTTCTCACTTGTTTGAAGAGAGCGGAATCGTTGAATTCCCTATCAATCGAACATTAAATCTGACACGGAGGACAGAGCATCCACGCTCCATATCGAGAGATGAAACCCAATCAACACCTAGCAATATCTGAGTCACCTAAAACGATGACTCGGAATAATATATTAAGAATTTGGATACAATTTCGAGGGCTAACGAGAAGAATGACCCGACTTATTGTGGAAGTCTTTTCTTGGGGATGGTGGATCTAAGTATATAGCTAAGGCCAGAGCCATGCAACCTACATGGGCTCAGAAGTCAGATTCTTGCCAGAGGACTCGCAAGGTACTTCTTAAAAAGTTAGGAGCTTCGTTTCTGCGCATGTCAGACTCAGATCGTGGTTCTATTTCATAGTCACACCATAGTCAGGCCATGGACTGCAAGTAGACGAAATTTTGTTCTATTTCTCGAACTGGGTACATAATCAGGCCGTGGACTGCAGGTAGAGGAAAGTTGTTTGAGAAGGCCGTGACTTCTCAAACTTCTCTCGATTACACTCAAAGAGTGTAATCGAGAGAAGAGGGATCCAAAATTGCCAACGTGGACCGCTGCAATCTCTGCCTGGGCAATGGCCATGCGGAGCTCGTATGCACCCTGGCTTGCATCGAAACTCGAAAGGTTGAACTTGATCTGCCACGTTGCTGCCGCCCAGTTACCATCTGATGCATGCCTGTCAAGATGCAGCATGATATCATCCCAAGCTTTTCGATTAGCTCTTGGTGCAGGTTTTCTCAGATGAATGTAGGGTATCAGAAAACGTACGAGCAGGTATGCATTCCATGATTCCAGATGCTGGTTTAAAAGCGAATCAAACTTACTGTGGAAACGGTATCGCCAAGGAAGAATATGCTTACTCAAACTTAACCATGGAACCAAAATATTCCCCACCTGCATAGATGAGCAAGGAACCAATCTTGGGTGTAATCACTTGTTCCTACAGTGTAGATCAAATCGTGAGACGGATATAGATCGGTGTATATTTGCCAGAGTCCATAGTTGCGCCATCTACACAGATGACAGAGAGCTCGTAAGCTTCAGTTTCTCCATCTTGGAAGGGAGCCTCGAGTGAATTGACAGGCAAGTGCATCAGAAGCAACAAAGCGGCCGAATGGAATTCGAAACTCGAAATCAGAAACTATGCTTTTAGATTTTTTCAACGATTCTTTCCCCATCTTAGAATTCTCTACCTTTCCTTGGTGGACTAGACCAATAGCTTTTCTCAGAAAAGAAAAGAAATCACTCTTCGACGCTGCCCGTAGAGAAAATTTGGATATGTTGGATCTGGATTGGGGATATAAAACTCTGTGGCGGTTCGACTGGGAGTTCCAATTTCTGAAGAACTGTCTGTCTAATTTAAAATTTTTTATATATTTTAAAGTAGCTTGTCCAATGAATAGATTAGGCTGCTTGTTCTGATTCGAAGAACTTAATTTTCTTTTATTTTCATCATCCTAAATTATCAGATAATTTCAAATATGTCTTACATATTTGAACAATTTTCGTCATTTCGCAGAGCGCTTTCATTTCCATTTATAACTTAGAATAAAACAGAATTTTATTAAATTGAGGTCTAGTTTACAAGAATCTTGCAACATAAAATATAAAGCTCAATATGAGAATAAAAACAAGTAACAAAAGACATATGTGTTATGATTTTGGACAAAAACACTAATATATTTCTGAAATAAAATTTCGAGAACATCGAGAATACATTGAGCTTTTAGTAGATTTTTTCTAATTTGAGTAAGATATTTAAAATTAACAACTCATGTTATGGTAGAAGTAGTTGAATCACTATCGATGTGCTTTCTGTACGTAATTATGTACGACAATGATGTAACAGGAAAAAAATTAAAATTGAAATTCTAGAATATACTTCAGTTTTTCAGAATTTCTTTCTTGTACAAAGAGTAGTAGAATGTATACAAACTGTCCCTGGTGTCTGCAAATCGCTTTACTGGTGTCATAGCAGGGGAGGCAAGCAGAACCTATCTGACCAGGTGCTCGCTCGCCTTTTGTAATATGGAAAATGATGAACACCCTTGAATCTTAGTAAGAACTTGCCAATGCAGCAAGTCCCTTATTTCAGCAGAAAGCTTTCATGTCGATTTCTCATGAATTTACCTTCCGTTGGAAGCGAATTGTTGGCAGACATGGAAATCTGTCGATTCTCCTTGTATAGCCTTCCAATTCCTGATTCCTATGACACGGAGACTTCGAAAACATTCTAAACTTTCTCTGAGCTCTATCAGCTTCTAACTATATACAAAGCGTACGGCTGGCTAGCTTTATTGCATAGATGAAATACTGTTTCCAACTGATTCGAAATCTATTGCGACACATATCAGAAGCTCATTACCTTGCTGGTCAATTAGACAGATGTCTGTCCGATAAGAACTTACAAATTATGCCACTCCAGGAGCACAAATCCTAAACCTTCGGCAGTTCTCTACGCCACCTATTGCCTAAATCGATCGAACAGAACATCCATAGAATTCGGCCACGATTGGCACTCTCAAAACTCTCGATTTCATGTGCACATCCAAATTAACGAGATCACTGGACGAGATCCAGCTGCCAAGAGCTGAATTAGGTTCTAGAAGCTTCGATCGAGCCTTCTGCAGCTGGATCGGGGCACTTCAGAATCCTCCACCTCCACCACCTCCACCACCACCTCCTCCTCCTCCTCCACATCCTCCACCTCCACCACCAAATCCACCTCCTCCACCACCGTCACCACCTCCGCCTCCACCGTCCCCACCTCCGCCTCCACCTCCACCGTCACCACCTCCGTCACCACCACCACCTCCTCCCCCATCGACTCCTCCACCGTGCCTACGACGTCGACCACCACCATGTCTTACCTTCTTCTTACTCCCGCACAGCATCGACACGAAGGGCACAAGAATCATGATGAATATGAAAGCTGCCATCTTGCCGGAGGAGTAGTCTAGTTTCAATCCCGATAGATATAACTGCGCAGCTGAGGACTACTACTGCTTCTCGAAGGACTGGCCGCTCGGTGCTTTTATCAAGCTTCTCATGAACCGTGGAACATATTTTGTGTTTCTTGCTCGCCTGGTGCAGATGTTAAGGATCCGGAATCTTGAAATAGAGAAATCTGCAAATTGAATTGGGATTCCCGTATCGATTTAAGCTAAGCGTTCCAAGTGTCAGAGTCTGGTTCCAGGATACCAAATAGAGCGAGCAGTGAGACTTTATGCGGCAGTGGAGTCCGTGAATTTGAGACCTGCACCAGTTCCGATCCCAGGTCTGCTTTGACCTTCGAGGTCCTTATCACTTTCTCGGAAGTGGAGAGGAAGCATTCGCTGCACTAACGTCGTCTTTCAGATCGATCCAAGCGTGTTGGCTCTGGAATTCAGCACAAAATCCGCTGTGGATTGCTTGTCCTTGACATTGAGAGACCACAGCGTCTTCCATGACTGGATTGTCTAGTCTCAAACGGCATGTGCTTTTCCGTGACATTGATGGGCCCGCCCATGGATATTATTTTTCTTCTTCTCCCTGCGTCTAAGAAGCGCTGCAGATATTGACTACTGCTGCTTCCTAGGTACTATATGCTTTCTAGATGAGGAAAGTAAATCCAGGTCTTTGACACCTGGATGCACTTCCTCTCTTGGAAGATTCTTCCACGAAACTTGGTCATGCCCCTCATAACAATCATAGTGTCTATCGAGAGGCTGGATTCTCGCAAGGATCGCTGTGGAACCAATTGGACAGAAGGTTCGTGGCATCTTTTCACTCGAGTCCTTCCGAGAAAGAGGTCAGGAGACGTACGTGTGGGACACGCTGAGGAATTACGAGGAAGAGGAGGAGATGGGCGGCGACTTGAGCCGGAGGTAGTCGTACATGACTTCGTTGAAGGGCCCTGAGGCCTTCCTCTGAGTCAGGTAGATGATGTTGTCGCCCTTACGGAGGTCCGCTGCAGGGATGTCGATGTTGTAGAGGGCGTACAGTCCGTGAATGTCGTGCCGAGCGATGGCGTTATCTTTGCCGAATGCAGGCCGTTTGTAGGCCGGCTTCATGGCGCTGTCGATCACCCAGACCTGCATGTGCGAAGCAGTGGTTCTATCTTCCGAATTGGGTCCATAGTAAGGCCATTTATTGCAAGTAGACGAAATTTCGTTCTATTTCTCGAAGTGGGTCCATAATCAGGCCGTGTACTGAAGGTAGACGAAAGCTGGTTGAGAAGGACGTGACCTGTTCAAACAGAGAAATCCAGAGTAGAGGGAAACATATTTGCCAACCTGGAAAGCTGCTATCTCTGCCTGAGCAATGGCCACGCGGAGCTTGTATGCACCCTGGCTTGCATCGAAAGTCATTGATCTTGATCTGCCACGTTGCTGCCACCCACGTACCATCGGATGCATGCCTTTCAAAATGCAGCATAATATCATCCCGAGCTTTTCGATTAGCTCTTGGTGTAGGTTCTCTCAGATTAATGTCGGTTATCAGCAAACGTATGAGCAGGTAACCACTCCATAATTCCAGATGTAAGTTTGAAAGTGGATCAAACGTGGTGTGGGAACGGTATCACGAAGGAAGAATGTACTTACGCAAATTCAACAATTGATCCAAATAATCCCCACCTGCATTGATGAGCAAAGAACCAATCTTGGGTGTAATCACTTGTTCGTACAGAGGAGATCAAATCCTGAGACGGATATAGATCGGTTAATCTTTGCCAGAGTCCATAACTGCGCCATCTATATAGATTACAGAGAGGTCGTAAGCTTTTGTTCTCGATCTTGGAAGGGAGCCATTTGACAGGCAAGTGCATCAGAAGCAACCGAAATTCGAAACTCGAATTTAACTATGCTTTTAGATTTTTTCAACGATTCTCTGCCCATCTTAGAACTCTCTGCTTTTCCTTGCTGGACTAGAACATTAACTTTTTGTACAGCTGATGTCAAGTCGAGAACACGGACAGAAACTCAGATTCAACGTTACTCCTGCCCATCATCAATCTCCAGAAGGCCTATCTACTACCACAGGACATAAGTCTACACCTTCAAGTCTTATATTTGCCTCGGTATCAGTTGGAATGAACTCCCCCACAACTGAAGAAGTTAATTTCGCTTTCTCGAATGTACACTTTAGAGGAATTAGACAATAAACTTTTTTGATGGACAGTCGAGACATACACCCATCTCCAGACTGTCGCAATCTACACAGACACGAACGATTGTACATGCTTCGATGAGATTCTCTTACCTTTGATGGCTGGATGGTCTGAAAGCCTCTCACGTATTCTGATTCGATATGAACGGTTTTCTATTTCACCCTTTCACCTTACTTTAAAGTTACACGGCAGAAGAAGGAACTAGGAAAAATACAAAATGGAAACCTCTTGAGGTTAGTTGTTGAGATACCATTCGCAAAATGACTCACATATAGATGGATGGATAAGACAGATGGACTCAACAAAAGAAGCGATATATTTCCGTAGTGGGAGTTCCGAGTTCGTTTCCACGTTTCGACAGCAGATCTAGACGAGGTGACACGAGTATCGTATGAACTTGTAGATGGCACATATTTCATTTTGAATGTGCAACAGTATAAGAATTACAATCTTACACCGATGAAGCCCCTCGTACGCCAGTATATCAAGATGCGCATTGGACTGGGTAATAGTTGGCCATGTATCACCCGGGAAAAGTTCAGACTACACTCATCTGATGTATAGATATGAGTTTCTTCCTCTACCATTTCCAGCATATTAGTTCTAACCCCTGGCATCTGATTTATCCTGCACAGGGAATATCATTTTGAATGTTCACTGTTGAAAGCATACAGTCCTGAATGGATCTCAAGAATGAGCACTTTTAGTTTGGACATCCACTTCGTGAGAGTGGTGCTCAGTCTCTTACTCTGTTACGTAATGTCCATAGATAATGTGCATTAGTCTTGCAATTGGGCAGAGTATTTTGCATATTTAATTCTTGCCGTTTTCAGAAACAACGTGTTCAAATGTCAATAGTATTGTGAGGAAGAGATTAGCAGATAAACTCGTCACATCATTTCTACCGTTCCCAGATGGATTCAGAACTCCATGTGTCTTGCATGAATGGAGTACCTCCAGTAGTATAGATTTCTGTAGACAGCTCATTCTTAACCATGCTGAAGATACGTTTCCAAGACTACAACATACTTTTGTGATTATTGAATTACTACTGATAACTACAGTTGTGGCTTTCTCAGCTGTACTAGTCGCCTGTATAATGCAGATACAGGCGAATCTCCTGAAGCCTCACTCAACGGGAGGCAATTAGAGCTGTCTGAAAACGTACGTGCGAAACGCGCTCTTGAAAGCTTAAGCTTTCCAAAACTTCACCTTTTCTTTCATCCCGCTAAGCTTTGCGTATTATAGCATTGGTTCCGTATGGGATTTCTTAGAAATTTTAATGTCCAGCATGCATGGTACCTGAAATAATAATGGACGTATAATCGGATTGTTGAGCACCTGTTGGCCATCGTGTACACATTTCATATCCATGCCACAACTGTCGAAACGCCGTCCAACTAATATCTGCGTACAGCTGACTCCAACCACGATTATGAACGAAGAACAAACATGAATAAACACACTTATCGGAGATTAAGTCTCACTATCTCCACCAGAAGGGGATCTTTGATACCACTATAGTACCATTGTGTTCAGAGCTTTCCATACTATCACATTTGACAATAGATGAATGATTTACTATTATAAATTTTAGTGTTAAAGGTTGTGAGGTTCGATAAATACTTTCCATTTCTTTCTCAACCATTTCATAAGAGTAAATATACAATATTACACTTAATGCTGAAACGGTCTATGATTATGAACTGGACGAAAGTAACTAATCATAGAAAGTCAATAAAATTTCATATTCTTTTTCAATCTCCGTTAAATTTTGAAAATAATAATTATAAAATTTCATCATGAAAATAACAAATCATATGATATATATTTATGTTCACTGTGTATATAACAATAGAATAATATTCATTCTTGAAATCATCATGAAAATTATAAATTTATTGAAAATTATTTTTATTATGACTAATAACCACTAACGATAATCAATGATTTTTTGCATTCGAAAATGATTATGTTCATATATATAATCTTTGAATAATAAATCACTAATGACAATAATGATTTCTCTGTAATAAAAAAATGATTTTATATAAATATATATGCAATCTTTAAATAATAAACCATTAATTATAATCAACGAATTCTGTGTAATAGAAAATGATTGTGTTCTTATATATATCTTAAATGTCTTAAAACTAAACCGCAAAAATTAACATTCTAACAATACAGGTAGAGTAATTCTAACATCTATAACAGTGATGCTTCGAGAACATTTTAAAGGTTTCAATGAGCTCTATCACGTTATATTTTATACAAAGTGTACTGCTCGTTAGCTTTCTTGCATAGATAAAAAATTGGTTTCAACTGATTCGAATTTTATTGCGACAAAATTCATTACCTTGCTTGTCATTTCTACACATGTCTGTCCGATAAAAACTTCCAGATTGTACCAATCCTGTGTTACGTGAACCTAGTCAGTTCGGCAGTTCTCTACGCCATCTATTGCGTTGATTGATCGAACAAAACAACCTCTATACAAATCGGCCCCGATAGCTACTCTCAAAATCCTCGATTTTTCAGGTGCACATCCAAATTAACTAGATCACTGGACGAGATCCAGCTCCCAAGAGCTGAATTAGGTTCTAGGAGCTTCGATCGAGCTGTCAGCAGCTGGATCGCATTTTAGAATCTTGTAACCTGCTTGCACTAAAAGCCTCAAGCTCCTCCTCCTCCACAGTTTCCTCCTCCCCCTCTGGTTATATACGGATATCTAACCTTCCCACGGTGTTGATTACCACCATAATTTCCCCACCTCCTACTCTGCACGCACAGCACCGACGCGAAGGGCCCAAGCATCATGAGGAACATGAAAGCTGATATACTGCCGGAGGAGTAGTTTAGTTTCAATCCAGATAGATATAGACCCGCAACAGAGAGCTACTACTTCTTCTCGAAGGACTGGCCGCTCGGTGCTTTTATCGAGCCTCTCATGAACCGATGAACATATTTTGTGTTTCTTGCTCGCCTGGTGCAGATGTTTAGGATCCGCAATCTTGAAATAGAGAAATCTGCAAATTGAATTGGTATCCCCGTATCGATTTAAGCTAAGCGTCCCAAGTGTCAGAGTTTGGTTCCAGGATACCAAAGAGAACGAGCAGTGGGACTTTATGGGGCAGTGGAGTCCGTGAATTTAAGACCTGCACCAGGTACGATCCCAAGTCTGCTGTGACCTTCGAGGTCCTGATGACCTTGTCGTAAGTGGAGTGGGTGCATTCGCTGCACCAACGTCGTCTGTCAGATCGGGACACGGTTCTTCACTTTCCCTCCAGGTGCTATCAATTCTCGAGAGTTCAATATTTCCAGATTCAAGTGGATAACAATGGAGTAGAGGAGCATGATGACTTTGTCCTGCTGTGGAATCCCTGATTAGATTAAATTTTCACGAGGGTGAAAATATGAAACGAGAATGTTAAATCACACATTTAACATTAAGAATAATTACAAAATTTTTTAGTCCCAAATTACATTTCAACTGTCTCCTTACATTATTACATATATTTTTTAATTTACAAGAGTATAGAAATTTTTAAAATTAAAAAAAATTTAATATATATCATTGCATGAGATTAAAAAGTGCTTAAAAATTTTCATATATATATATATGATATTAAAAAAAAAATTCAGATGAAAGAAGATGTAATCAAATAATGCAAATCCAAAAAAATTCTACCAATTGTAAACCAAATGTGTTATATTAGATAATTATTTTATTGTGTGAATTTATCTGAATTATATTGAATATCAAATCAAAAAACTTATAAATCATTACATGATAAATACACTAAACATCACCATTTATGAATCTAATGTGAGATTACTATTGTTTAATCTTACAGATTATCAAGTGTCATTTGGAGATTTTACACTATTGATGACTTCTCAACAAACTTACATGTTTCTGTTATTAGTTTTCTAACAAAATAAAATCTCCTCATTTGTTGCTTACTGAAAAAATGTTGTGACCGTTTGTTCTTGTTATCTCTTGATGAACTGAAATATGTTAAATAGCTTCAAACTTGAAAAAAATATAAAATATAAAAAAATATAAAAAATATAACATAAGAAGATTTTATTAAAAGTATTGATAATTATTTTTTAGATTGAAAACTAAAATGTTCAATCTTTTGAAAAGATATCATGAAAAATTATTTGTGTACATCACAGGTTTAATCAAATTCAAGATTTGTCACTTATTGTAAAGTCTATCTCACACATTTCTCATCCAATGTTTTAAGGTTTTGAAAGCTAAAATTTTAACATTTGACTCTCATGATTGCTATATTGTTGGGTTTTGGAAGCTTTTGAAATTACCTGTAATCTATATGTGAGTGAAAATTAAATACCAAATTTTTTTGAAAAAACGAAGACAATTTTCAACACAATGGTTCACATCCACTTATCAAATTTTTTGTTTCTACATTGAGCATAGATTTAGATTAAAATATTTTTTGATGAAAAAAAATTCAGTGAAAATTCAAAAATCAAAATTAGGATAATATCAAGAGGATGATTTGGACAAAACAAACGGGTCGAAAAATGTGTCATGATTTGAAAAGTCCAACTGAGATACCTTAATGTATAACAAATACAAAGTAAGAGTGTTGAATGGAATTCAGCGCAGAATTCGCTGTGTGTTTGATGATTTGCTTGTCCTTGACATCGATTGACGACAGCGTCTTCCAGGAATGGATTGTCTAGTCTAAACGGAATCTGCTATATCGTGTCGTTGATAGGCCCGCCTGTGTATATTCTTTTCTTGTTAAACTGAGCTAGACTACACCTTGGAGTGAGTTATTTGGGAGATCTCAGAAAATGGAGACGTCAGGTGAGCCGAGGGCAGGGTGGAGGCTCATGCGCGGATCCGAGGGCGGTCGCAAGTCACGTGAACCGGTCCGAGCGAAACATGCCGCCATAACAGTCATAGTGTCCATTGAGAGGCTGGAATTCAGAAACGATCGCTTGGGAACTAGCTGGACAAAAGGTTCGTGGCATCGTTCACCTCGAGTGCTGCCGAGACAGAGGTCAGGTTACGTGCGTTGGGGATCTAGCCTTTTGATGTTTGTGTCATCTTTCGGCCGAATAATGGTCGGAGCTAGGAGTCGTTATTGTGAAGCCTTGATACGACTCATTTCAACTTCACGCGGAATACAAGAGTACAATGTACATCTTCTCTGATGTGCTTGTTACAAAAAAAATTCGTGGTAAAGCGACTCCGTTTGACGGTAAGCGAGCTCACATTGTGGTGTTTTCGCAAGGATATCACATTAGTATGTAAGTGGTGCAGGTAAACGCGCTTCCTCGAGAGTGGAAGTTATTAGATTTCACCCTCAGCTCATACAACGACAGCACACAGTGATTCTCCGATCTTTCACAACCGCATGACCTCGGGACTACAAAATGTGGGCCTCTGCCCCTGTAGGGGCATGTGTGCTGCCGAGACAGAGATCAAAAAATTTCCGGCCTTCGACCCTTTGGGCCTTGTACAGCCAAAGAAGTCTCCTTCGGAACCACAAAGTAACGTGCTTTGGGGCTCTAACCTTTTGAATTTTGTGTCATCTTTCGGCTGACTATTGGTCGGGGCTTGGATTCACCATTGTGAAGCCTTGGTACACGGTGCCATGTATGATTCAATCCGATCTTTGGGAAATATGCAAGCAGTAACAAGCAAAACTTATGTAAGAAGATAAATTCTTATAAACAAATCGAGAATATGGAACTAGGAACCATTAGAATGATCATATATTTAATTGCAAAGAATTTATTTTGACTTTACTCTGCACTCAATTCACTGCCACGGTTGTCGCTTGCACGGTGCACTTCTCTAAGCTTCATGACACGCATGGGTATGTGCAACATGTGCACGATATGAAATTATAATACTCCAAATAAATTGAGTTTTAGAAAATCTGTGACACGCACTGTCCGACGGGGTCTGGCTGCTGGCTACTGTTGGCTTGCTGTGGGAAGGGTTTATTGATCATTTGCTGGAATTTTTCATTCGAAACAAAATTTCAAGATATTCTTCTGAATTTATTATGGTCCAAATTTTGTTAGATATTTATCTAATGACTTAGATATAATAGTATACAGTTTTTATATACAATATTTACATATTAAAACGATATTAGAACTAATATCTAGACAATTCAAAGTGAAATTGATTTACTACCGTGAATATATTTGATGTAAACAAATGAGTACTAGCAACAAAAACTATACTATTTAGATAGTTTAAACGATTCTTTCCCATTCAACCAATGCAGGATTGGACTAGAACAATAATTTTGTTGCAGACAAACATTCAGAACTCACTTTTCGACGATGCCGTAGAGAAGGTTTGGATATCTCGAATCTGGATCAGAAATATAAAACTCTGCAGCAGTTCGACTGGGACAACCAATTTCCCAGACGGTTGGCCCGTATCTCGGAGGCGTTTAAGTTAAACCACCCAGGGAGATAATATCTCCTGTAAAGAAAAGCGAGCTTAAATGTGTAATTAATGTTGAGCCTCAGTTCTAGTGGACAGGGCAGGCCGACCTCAAGGCAGTCATGTGAGCACGGAGCAGTCAATTTGCACTGGTGATAACAGCAATGATAACATATGAACCCGCTCAGGAGATAATGTGTTGAACAGATCTGCAGGTGCAGAAGGATTAGGATCTGAACAAACCTGCAGCAAACGTTATGTGTCCGTCTTTCAGGTAATCACCAATCACGGAAGGTACCCAGGCATTAAGACTGTAAGTGCCAACTCGAACATTCTGGATGGAGAAATTTCCTTGACGACCAGCTTTCGTCCAAAAGTGGTTACCCTTTTACACATACGGTTCCATATACAGAGAGGAGGCAATGCTGCTGGCTTCTATACATAACAGTTGAGCTGAAAAACATGAAAACGCTGCGGGACGTGGTCAATTTAGTTCAGCTCATTACCTTACTCTCCGTCTGCCATGTTTCGACATCTCCAGGAAGGGACAGGCCCACCCATGAGTCCCCGGCTGTGCTTTTTCGGAACTCGCGTAGCTACAGCGCCGCGAAGGCGAATTGGGTTGCCTTTGACAAGTTGCAGGCTGTCGATCAGTGGAGAGACAAGCAGGATCCGACAATTCTTTAGTTTGGAACGTCCAAATCCACATATGAAGCCCGGAGATGATAATAAGCGTCCTCCCGACATATGGTGCTAACTCGAAGGGTGAATATCAGAAGGGCTGAGGGTACCTGTCTCGGACAAAAAGTCGGCCTGACACATGTACTCGATCTGCTGCGTGCGCATAGTCTGATGAAGAGGGCCATGTATATGTCCATGCTGTTACTTCTTTGGCCCTCTGTGCAGAACAAATGTACCTTTGTCAGACCTCTTCGGATAAAAAATATTAATGAAGAATAATGTATAGATGATGGTTCAAAAGATGATGAGATGCTCACTTGATCTTATGCATATTCCCAAAGCTGACGAACTGGAGTCCCCGCGGGTTTCTTTTTATCGCATACGTAAACTGTACCAAGGACTTTTTCCAAGCTTCTCCATGTCTGAATTGCGGGCAAAGGTCTACTCCAGCATTGTGTGCGCTGTGGAACATCTGCGACACGCATAAGGAGAACGAATCTTGTTGTTAGCGACAAGAATCACTGGGAATCAGTCCGATTTTTTGAAAGGCTGAACCGGTTTCGACACATGATTACTGGTTGTGAAACTAAGTAATTTATAGAGAGACATGTTGGACCAGTGTGGGAAGTTAGATCCGCCTTCTTAGGGCCCCATTTTGGACTCATTGCTGGGTGTGATCATCCAAAATCCTACCCTAGGATTTTGGATGATCACAAGTATCCTTGGACTTCCATCCATGGACTTGATTGTCCTTGTTGTCTTCAGAGTACTGATACTTATCATCGACCTACAACGTGACAATTGAAGGAGGTGAAGGAACAATGAACTCTTGAATATCGAGTTGACATATTGCCCCAAAAGTTGATAACCATATATAAGAAACTGAAGTGCTAAAACGAGCATGTAGAAACGGAGAAACGCACTACCTGTCCTTTCAAAAAGGATTCAGTGGGATTCATGAGAAGTCTGGCTTCCATCGACCATATGTGAGATCATCATGCGATGACCTGAGCCTGAGCTTCATTTCTGCAACTGC
The DNA here is from genome assembly GCA_037833965.1 of Marchantia polymorpha subsp. ruderalis. Classification (NCBI taxonomy): domain Eukaryota; kingdom Viridiplantae; phylum Streptophyta; class Marchantiopsida; order Marchantiales; family Marchantiaceae; genus Marchantia; species Marchantia polymorpha. Next base: position 7,787,663 of record AP031357.1, read on the forward strand.
CATGTATTAGAAACTGCAGGCAGTAAAAGTTAAATCACTTGATAGCAGAGATTGAGTGTGGAGTAAGTTGTCAGCATGAGAGTGGTGGTGACGTTTCTCTAGTTGATAGACAAACCCCATGAAGAAGCGATTTAATATACTGAAAATAAGAAAATCAAAGCTGAAGGTCTGATGTGATGTTCTGTTACTTGTCACTGCGAGGCTTGAATACAATTCGGAGTTGATGGAGGTCAAAGTCAGGCCATCCGGTCGGGCGGCTGTAGATTGCGTACGTATAGAAACCTGAATTTCCACGAAGCAAAACAAACCTGCAACCAGATTCAAGAGTATGTAAGGATGAAGTGAGGGAACTGATTCATTTATGCAGATTATACAGTGGTGCGTGTAATAACCCACCAAAGGCTAAAACTGCAGTATGGTGGTCAAAAGATCGAATCCACAGGGACAGAGGCAACACACAGAGTAACAAGTGTCACGTTTAACAGACTTTTGTAGAGTTTGAATTCTCAGGCGACTGTCACTCCCAGAAATACTGCAGTGCTCGACTCGGAGGAGGATGCTCGACTCGGAGGATGCTCGGAGGATGCACAGTACAGCGTAGTCACTCAACACACACACACACACACACCTGAAACTGGCAAAAGCACAACTCGGAGGTCGGTCAGGACCTCCGCTTCGGATTTTAGGGGGAAAGTGTCTCAAAAGTTCACTCAGAGGTTCTGCAGGTAGTGACTCCCACTCCGGCTTTTACTGCCCTTCCGCCAGGAACTAGCGTAGGGAACCCGGACTGGACTTCCCACTTCGGAACGAAGCCCCTTCATACGCCGTGGACGTCACCCTCGACTCACACCAACCGCAGGGGGTACAGGCCCGACTGAGGACTTAACTGAGACACAATCCAGTAACACACACACACACACAACCTGAATTGCAAACCAAGGCTTACACGAAGTAATAAAACTTCACTTTGGCATTCAGGGGAAACTTCCCGTAGGAGTACAATCAGGATATGTCACTCGAAGGAGTAAGGGGGAACTATTCAAGTCTCTAACTCGCAACCGGCTCTGAGCATCAGAAATCACCCGCAGGTGCAGATCCGCACTACTCAAGTCTCTTACCGGGTACTAGCTCTGAACATTCAGCCGAAGGCCTTCAACTACAACATACGGTAACTTCGCTATGCTGCAGCTTCTCTACGTGGTGCCAGGACCAAAATGCACAAACACGCCAAGAAAGTGAGTTCCTGATCTGCACTTCCGAAACTGGAAGAGTCCCAAGGCAAAACTGTGGTACCCCACTTTTGGTAATTTTGAGGAAATTAAAACATTTTTGGAAAACTGTACCCTGGCAGCAATGTAAATAGCCTTCGGTGCATCAAAACAGAGTGAATTCGGAAGATCGCGGAGATTCTCGAGGGATCTCGTAGAATCTAGGAGTTGGGTGCAGCAGTAAGGACGGGCACCACCCTCCTTGCGAGCTCTGCAGTTAGGATCCCTACGGCGCAAGGCGCAAAACCCGCCTTCGGAGCTGCGTCCGCGGCGGTAGGGAAATCCTCCATATTTAGGTCAACCCCCGGACGCCTTTACCTAGCTAGGGTCTCGTTGGAAAGAGCTTGACGCACTGATTCCAACGAGCCCAAGAACGCCAACAGCGGATAAGGACTCCGGGAGTTATGAAGGTTGTAAGATACTCAGCTCTTCGCCTGCGCACAGGCGGAGAAGTTTTGTCCTATGCGCGGACGAAAGAAGTTCGCCTGTGCACAGGCGAAATAGGGTTTGAGGTAGGCGGGAAGTTCGCCTACGCACAGGCGTCCGCTTGTGCACAGGCGCTTCGGCGTCGGCGGGAAATCCGCCTTGGGCCCTAGAAATGCGCCTTGTGAGGTAGAAATTGTACGGCGCCTTCTGCGCCAGCGTAGCGCCGCGGGCGAGCAAGGAGCCGCCAGAATAGTCAAATCCGTACGGACCGTACGGACGGGACGGATGGATGCGCTCTTGGACGGACGGAGTTGCGGCGGAGGAAGCGCCGACGAAGAGACAAGGAACGGACAGTCTTGACGGAGACGGCTGACCGCGGTCAACGCCTTCCGCGCCAGCGCGTCGCCGCGGACGGAATTCGCCTGCGCACAGGCGAGCGCCTGTGCACAGGAGGATGAAGTTCCGCGCCGGCGGAGAATCCGCCGAGGAGTCTGCCTGCGCACAGGCGGGAGTTGAACTTTTGTCCGACATGCGGACACACGCGTCGAGGCAGAAGGGGATTGGCTGAGGAGCGGTACGAACGAGTGTACCGCGCAAGGCGGAAAACTCGCCTTCAGCGCTGCGCACCCATGTCCGCGGTGTAGTACGCTCGCGGAGTTCAAATCCGCCAATTCGAGCGTGAGAGTTTAATCGGCGACGGCGGAGCGTGAAGCCGCGCGTGAGAGCGGAGACCGTTTCAGCGTAGAGCCGGCGCGGCCATCAATTGAGACGTCCTCCACGAGCAAGAGCCGACCATGACCTTCGACCGGGCGGCGGAGAGCGTCCCATTCTTGAATTCGCGATTCCATTCTCTTGTGCGAGCTGCGCGCGTCCATCTGCTGGCTGCTAAGCATTCTCGACATCGCCGCACAGAGGATTTCTTGATGATTGAGGGAGAAGTGAGTGCGCGTGATTTGGAATTGAGGGCGATTAGAGTTTGCCGAGGAAGAAAGGAGCTCGAGCGGTGCGGAAGTAGAATGAGCGGGCGAGCGAACTCCAGGAACGCAATGACGAGACCGGGCCGATTGCGGATGCTGCCGCTTCGTCTACCACAGAACGGGCTGCGCGCCTTCGAGGAGCGCTTGATAGCAAGAAAGCTCGATTTCTTGCTATGGGGATGGAACTACATCTGTGCGGATATGGTGCGCGAGTGGCTAGAGCCACAGGGACCACCCTCGCGCGGATTGCGTCCGCATGTTGATCGGTGGACAGTCCAAGATTGGGCGCAGGCATTGGGAAGATGTGCCGGCATGCCAGGGCATCTCCTCTTCGACAGTGAGAGCATCAAGGTGACCAAGCAGGAAGAGGCGCAATTTGTGGAGCTGTTCAAGACCGGGAGGTCTACCAAGAATGGGTACAGGACCCGTGATTACAAGGATCGATTCCGCTGGACTTTGTCCGCGGCGCTGATGCAATTACTGCAGCCACACCGCGCCTGCTACGTCACATTGTGGCAGGTCTCTTTTGTGGAGTGCGTCATCGAGGGAACTCCAATTCACTGGGCAAGCATCCTGCACAGGGTGATGCGACAACACGCGTTTGAGGAGAAGGGGGGAACTCTAAACCATCTGTCTCCTTTCCTCATCAATTTTTATCGACAGCGGAATTGTTTGACAGCGGTGGAGCTTGAGCGTTTTCCGCCGTTGTCCGTCGACCATCCCGGGAAGTATGTGCGGGAGAATGAGGTCGACACTGATGCAGAGGAGTCACCGACTTCTACTCCGTCAAGGCGGAGGGACGAAGGGAGGAACACTCCTGCAGCACGAGCGCCGCGGAAGCGGCGATGGAGAGAGGAGTCCGAAGAGGAGCAGCATCAAGAACCCTCTGCTCCCATTCGACCGCGGCCGTTGTATGAGTCATACAGCCGGCCGAAGCAGAAGGCGCGCAGACTGGTGTTACCAGCCAACAGCGCGGACACGGCGACGATTGCGACGGAGAAAGGAAGTGCGTCGCCAGAGAAGAATGAGGAAGCGCGGACGTCCGTAGGAGCAACGGACCACGCTGCAGCCTCGACGGGCGAGAGGCCGCCTACGGGCCAAGGGCCTCCGGAGTTACCACGTGCGTTGCGGACAGGTGTTCCGTTTGCGCACAGGCGAGCCTCCGCGGACAGACGACCGCAAGCGGACGTAGACCTACGCCTACGCGTGGGAAGAAGTAGTCCGCCTGTGCACAGGTCACCTCCACACGTGCCGCCTGTGCACAGGCAGGAATCACCCCCGTTCCAACGTAGGAAGGGGAAGGAGCCGGCGGAAGAGCCGCCTACGAGACACCGGCCTTCGGGGCCAGACCCTCCGGCGCACAACGCGCCGCGATTTGCGCCTTCGGCGCCAGGGCCTTCGAGCCGAGGAGATACGAGCAGGGAGCGTGCGGAGGCCGCACCATCGGCGGGTAATCCGCCGGTAGATGCGCCTTCGGCGGTAGGGTCTCAGGGCCAAGGGACATCGGGCGAGCGGCCCCCGGCCATGTCGCCTTTGGCGATGGACGTCCGCGGCGCTACGCCTGCGGCGGACAAGGCGCCGGCATTTGCGCCTGCGCACAGGCCAAGCACAGCCCCCGCGGACCGATCAAGGTAGCAGCAACAGGCGGAGGAGCGGAGTGACTGTCCGCGGGATGAAATTTTGGTGCGCGATGCGCAATCAAACCCCGCGCAGCCACCCTCCGCTCGATCGCCTTCGGCGGCGGACGTCGGCGGCAGAGAGGATACGGTAGACGACCAACAAGCGGGCGGCGGGGATGCAGCACGTGCACATTCGCCTACCGCCTTAGACATTTTGGCGAAGAGCAGCGAGGCTGCAGCCGTGCCTCCGCAGGCAGCACACGTCGACGACGTGCAGCCCCACTCGGGTCAGTCGCCGACGCAATCAATGGCGACTGAAATTCTCCACTCGGATGATGACGACGGAGGCTCCACCGAAGAAATGTCAGGAGCAGGGGACACCGAGGAGGAGGAGGAGGAAATTGTTGGAGCGCCGGCGGCGGCGCTCTCTGAGCAGGTGATTCCGTTGTTGAGGTATTTGGATCGCAAAGTCGATAAATACGCCGACCCACTTCAACCGGGATCTTACATCGAGTTAGTGCGCAGGCGGACTCGCACTAAAGTCCACACCAGCAAGCTACTAGCTAGAGTGGACCAGGAGTTGAGGGAATTGAAGGAGAAGCATGAATGCTTGTGGGGTCAGTATAAACTTAATCAGAAATTCTACAAGTACTCCGAGAAGGTGAGGGATGGGAAACTGGAAGAGCTCACCAAGGAGCAGGTGAAGGTCACAGAAGCACTAATTTCTAAGCAGGCCCAGAATCGGATTTTGTCAGAGGAGCTCGTGCGACAGACGCGGTTGTTAGAACAGTGTCAGCTCGCACGACAGGCGGATGAGGATGTAATCCGCAGGCTACAGTCAGAGTGTGGCGAATTGAGAGCGCAACGTGCTGAGGCCGAATCGCAATTAGTGGTAATTGAAGAGGATCGCAGGAAGGAGGCAGATCGCACAAAGGTGGAGACGGCGAGGCGTGTCGCCCACTGTCTCAAGGGCTACGCCCACTGGGAAGTGGCGGCGCAGGAGAAACTCACACTGCGTGAGTTTGAACTTCGCGCGGCCGGGTTGTTGTCAGGCGACAGCAGGAGTCGGCGGAAGGTAGCAAAGAAGCTCGACGCTTTTCTGTCGAAGGCGCGGGATACCATGTCCGCCCTCGAAGTGGAGGTGTCCGCGGTGTTGCAGCGATTGGGACTGCGCAGTCGAGCAGAAGACTGGCAGGGTAGGGAGTTAGTGCGCGGCAGTCCGTCGCGCAGGAGACGTAGCACAGGTTCCGCGGAGTGTAGTGTAGCGTGGTTCCGTGTAGGCGTGTAGCGTAGTGAAGTGTAGTGCTAGTTAGGACTTAGAAGGTATAAAATAGTTCCAGGCGTTTTGCCTGGGGTTCTTTCCCAATTTCGGAAGTGCAGATCAAGAACTCATTTTCTCTGCGTGTTTGTGTCCTTAGTTCTGTCACCACGCAAGAGGAGCTACAACTTGGCGTTCCGCATTTTGTAGCTGAAGGTCTTCGGCCGAATGTTCAGAGCTAGTACATTGGTTAGAGACTTGAGTAGTTCGGATCTGCACCTGCGGGTGACTGCCGATGCTCAGAGCCAGTGACTAGTTAGATACTTGAACAGTTTCGCCCCTACACCTTCGAGTGTTCCTTTCTGATTGTACTCCCTTGGAATTTTCCCCTGAATGCCAAAGTGAAGTTTTGCTACTTCGTGTAAGCCTTGGTTGTAAATTCAGGTTACGCTGCAGCAGGTGCCTTGAGGGTAACCCCTGTAGTATTTCTGGGAATGACAAGTGCCTGAGAATTCAAACTCTTCAATAGACTGTTGTTGTGTTACTGGAATGTTTCTCCGTGAGTCCTTCAGTGCGGACCTGTGTTCTCTGCGCGTTTTGTGAGTTGAGAGTGTTGTTCACCGCGTCTGAGTGACTTCGATCCGAAGTAGGCAGTCCAAACCGGGTTTCCTACACTAGCAGCAAGCTAGTGGAAGTGTTGTAAAAGCCGGAGTTGGAAGTCACTACCCGTAGCTTCGCCGAGTGTGCTCGCGAGAGACTTTCCCCCTGAAATCTTGAAGTAGAGGTCCTAACGGATCTCTGGGTTGTGTTTCTGTAGTTTCAGGTGTGTGTGTGTGTGTGTTACGCTGCACTGTGCGACCTCCGAGTGCGCTCCGAGTGGACACTTGCAGTATTTCTGGGAGTGACAGTTGCCTGAGAATTCAAACTCCTCAATAGTCTGTTAAAACGTGACACTTTGTACCCTGTGTGTTCCTCTGTCCCTGTGGGTTCGACCTTTCTACCACTATATTGCAGTTTTAGCCTTTAGTGGGTTATTACAAAAACGCCTTGATCTACTTTATACCCTCAAAGGTACTAACTAACACTACGCTATCCTATCTACTACTCGCAACACTTGCACGAAACCAAACTACGCTACTGCACTCTGCAGATCCGGTGCTGCGCCTCCTGCGCGCCGGACTGCCTCGCTCTCTATCTCTACCTTGCCAATCTTCCGACCGGCTGCGCAACCCCAGACGCCGGAGGGCTGCAGTCACTTCCGACTCCAAGTGCGCCATAGTGTCGCGCGCACCCGACAAGAAGGATTCTAATTTCCTCGCTACTCTCCGCCGACTCCGACTGTCACCCTCCGTCAATGCCGCCGCCCGAAGCTCGAACTCCCTGAGTGTGATCTTCTCTTGAGCTGCCACCTCCCAATGGGCGTATCCTTTTAGACAGTGAGTCACCCGCGTCGCCAACTCTTCTCGCGCCCGGCAGCTGCCTTCCACCTCTGCTAGCTGCATTTCCGCATCTGCGCGCTGCGCCCTCAAATCCGCGCACTCAGATTGCAAGTTGCGCAACAATTCCTCATCCTCCGTGCGTGTACTTTGACTTTCTTCTAAGGCGCGCTTCTGGCGCGCAAGCTCTTCTGCTAAGATGCGGTTTTGTCTCCGCTCTTCCTGCAATTCCGACTCGATCTTTGCCCGCATTAGCTCGGCATCCGCCTGGTTTTTCGTCGCCGCATCCTCCCTCTGCTGTTGCAAGGTTTGGTATAGCTTCTGCGTGACCGCCAGGTGCTGTCGGAGGGTCGCGTTCCTATCCTGCAATGTTTGGCACCTAGAGGCCCAAGTGGCCACCTTGCTCCTCGTCCTGCGCTTGACAGTCTCCACGTAAGACTGCGGTTTTCCGGTACCCGAGTACTTGGATGTCTTGCGATCCAGATAGCGCAGGAGTGGAACTATCTGCTCGCACAACACCCCTGTTGGCGTTTTCTGCACAGAGTCGGCGTCCTGCTCTTCCGAACTCGTCTCATCCTCCGTTTCGAGGATTTCAGTCGCCACCAAATCCCTTGGCGACTCCCTGGAACTGTGGCGCGCAGCAGCTTCCGCCGCGACTGCCGCTCCACTCCCTGCTAAAATATCCAAGGTAGTGGGGGATCCCACTGCTTGAGCCCCTGTTCCGGCTCGATCTTCGGTTTCCGAAGGGGTCGACGCCGCAGTGACTTTTGTCACCTTTGCACCGCCCGCTTCTGCTGCCTGCCCTTCCGGCGCGATCTGCGCGGAAGGTGTCTTCGCTGGAGGTGCGTCCGCCGAAGGCGTCCGCACAATGGTCGCCGGCCCTGTCCGTCTCGCAGTCGGCAAATCTGGCCGACTCTCTGTTGACCGACTCGCAGTCGGCCGACTAGCAGGTGTCCGACTGGCAGTCGGATACACCCTGCGCGTCTTCACTCCACTTGGCCTGCTTGCTAGCGGCGTTTTTCCAGAAGTGCCTTCCGCCGAAGACGACCCTCTGAGGGTTGTTGGCTCGTCAGCCAAACTCTCTTCTGCTTCCGGCCTGCTGTCCAGTTCAACGCGCCGCTCCGTCGGCCTTCCTTCCGTTTGTCGACCTTCAGTCGCCCGACTCGTAGTCGGCCGACTGTCAGTCCGTCTGTCTTCTTCCGAAGGCATTGGTGCCTTCTGCGCAGAGGTATTTGCCGACTTCCCCAGAATCTGCGCGATTATCTCCTCCTGCGTGGGCAGGATACTCCGCCGGACCGGAGTACGCCCGGTCTCCTCAGTACTAGTTGGCACTTTGCGTGCCCTCTGTTTCGGTCGGCTGTGAGACTCGTTGGTTGGCCGACTACGAGTCGGCGCAGCTGGCACTTCCGGCTGCTTGTCCTCAAGTCTCTCATCCCATTTCCGCTTTCGCGGAGCGCGCTCACTTCGACGTTCTTCTGCTGCTCTTGCTGGGGGCGGAGCTGGAGGCGGACTGGCAGGTGCCTCGTCCGGATCCGTGTCTACTTCGGCCTCCCGCGAGTATCTACCTGGATAGCTCTGGGTCAGCAGCGGAAACCGTGTCCGCTCTGAATTTGTAAAACATCCCATCGCCCGATAAAACACAATCAGGTAAGGCAAAAGATGATTGAGGGTTCCTCCTCTCTCTTCTTGCGCATGTTGGCGCGTCACCTTCCACAGGAGCCGTGCCCAATGCACTGGAGCTCCTGACAACACTAGCTCCACAAATCCTACTTGCCAACCATGCATGTAAGCGGTCTTGGTCGGCTGCAATATCTGCAGCAATGCAGTCGCGACATTACTCCGCAATCGATCTTTGTAATCCCGTGTCCGGGAACCGTTCTTGGGATGCCTGGCAACTTTGAAAAGCTCATTGTAGGAGATTTCTTCCTCCTTGGACACCTTCACGCTATCGGACTCGAAGAGGAGATACCCTTCCTCGCCGGCACACCTGCCCAACACCTGCGCCCAGTCACAAATGTCCCACCTCTCTGGATGTGGACGGAATCCGCGTGAGGGCTTGTGTCTCTCCTGCAGATACTCGCGCACCATCTCCGGACATGTCCACTTCCATCCCCACAGGAGGAAATCGAGCTTCAGCCCTGTCAGCACATCTTGGAATGCGCGCAGACCGATCTGCGGCACTCTGAGTGGAAACACTCGCAGCTGGGGGACCTTCTGTAATAACCCACCAAAGGCTAAAACTGCAGTATGGTGGTAAAAAGATCGAACCCACAGGGACAGAGGCAACACACAGAGTAAAAGTGTCACGTTTAACAGACTTTTGGTAGAGTTTGAATTCTAGGCGACTGTCACTCCCAGAAATACTGTAGTGCTCGACTCGGAGGCTCGACTCGGAGGAGGAACTCAACTCGGAGGATGCTCGGAGGATGCACGGTACAGCTTGGTCACTCAACACACACACACACACACACCTGAAACTGGCAAAAAGCACAACTCGGAGGTCGGTCAGGACCTCCGCTTCGGATTTCAGGAGGAAAGTGTCTCGTAAGTTCACTCAGAGGTTCTGCAGGAAGTGCCTCCCACTCCGGCTTTTACTGCCCTTCCGCCAGGAACTAGCGGGGGTACCCGGACTGGACTTCTCACTTCGGAACGAAGCCTCTACGTACGCCGTGGACGTCACCCTCGACTATCACACAAAACGCAGGGAGTGCAGACCCGACTGAGAACTTACTGAAAACACGATCCAGTAACACACACACAACCTGAATTACAAACCAAGGTTTACACGAAGTAATGAAACTTCACATTGGCATTCAGGGGAAACTTCCCGTAGGAGTACAATCAGGATATGTCACTCGAAGGAGTAAGGGGGAACTGTTCAAGTCTCTAACTCGCAGCCGGCTCTGAGCATCAGAAATCACCCGCAGGTGCAGATCCGCACTACTCAAGTCTCTAACCGGGTACTAGCTCTGAACATTCAGCCGAAGGCCTTCAACTACAACATACGGTAACTTCGCTATGCTGCAGCTTCTCTACGTGGTGCCAGGACCAAAATGCACAAACACGCCAAGAAAGTGAGTTCCTGATCTGCACTTCCGAAACTGGAAGAGTCCCAAGGCAAAACGCCTTGATCTACTTTATACTCTCAAAAGATCCTAACTAGCACTACGCTATCCTATCTACCACTCGCAGCATCTGCGCGAAACCAAACTACTCTACTGCACTCAGCAGATCCGGTGCTGCGCCTCCTGCGCGCCGGACTGCTCCGCTTACTGTCTCTACCTTGCCAGTCTTCCGACCGGCTGCGTAACCCCAGGCGTCGGAGCGCTGTGGTGACTTCCGACTGCAAGTGCGCCATAGTGTCGCGCGCACCCGACAAGAAAGTTTCTAATTTCCTCGCCACTCGCCGCCGACTCCGACTGTCACCTTCCGTCAAGGCCGCCGCCCGAAGCTCGAACTCCCGGAGTGTAACCCTCTCTTGAGCTGCCACCTCCCAATGGGTGTATCCGTTTAGACAACGAGTCACCCGTGCCGCCAACTCTCCTCGTGCCCTGCAGCTGCTCTCCACCTCTGCCAGCTGCATTTCTAAATCCGCACGTTGTGCCCTCAAATCCGAGCACTCGGTTTGCAAGTTGCACAACAACTCCTCATCCTCCTTGCGGGCTCTTTGACTTTCCTCTAAGGCGCGCGTCTGGCGCGCAAGCTCGGCTGCTAGGACTTTGTTCTGTCTCCGCTCCTCCTGCAGTTCCGACTCGATCTTTGCCCGTATTAGTTCGGCCTCCGCCTGACTCTTCGTCGCCGCATCCTCCTTCTGCTGCTGCAAGGCTTGGTATAGCTTCTGGGTGACCGCCAGGTGTTGTCGGAGGGCGGTGTTCCTTTCCACATATACTTGGCAACTAGAGGCCCACTTTGCCACCTTGATTCTCGTCCTTCGCCTGATAGTCTCCACATAAGACTGCGGTTTTAAGGCACTTCCGTATTTGGATGTCTTGCGATCCAGATATCGCAGGAGTGGAACTATCTGTTCGCACAGCACCCCTGTTGGCGTTTTCTGCACCGAATCCGCTTCCTGCTCTTCCGAGCTCGTATCATCCTCAGTCTCGAGGATTTCAGTCGCCACCGAATCCCTTGGCGACTCCCTGGAACTGTGGCGCGCAGCAGCTTCTGCTGCGACTGCTGCTCCACTGCCTGCTAAAATATCCAGGGCAGTGGGAGATCCCACTGCTTGAGCCCCTGTTCCGGCTCGATCTTCGGTTTGTGAAGGGGTCGACGCCGCAGTGACTTTTGTCACTCTTGCACCGCCCGCTCCTGCTGCCTGTCCTTCCGGCGCCATCTGCGCGGAAGGTGTCCTTGCTGAAGGTGCGTCCGCCGAAGGCGTCCGCACACTGGTCGTTGGCCCCATCCGTCTCGCAGTCGGCGAATCCGGCTGACTCTCTGTTGTCCGACTCGCAGTCGGCCGACCAGCAGTTGTCCGACTGGGAGTCGGATACACCCTGCGCGTCTTGACTCCACTTGGCCTGCTTGTTGGGGGCGTTCTTCCAGAAGTGCCTTCCGCCGAAGACGACCCTTTGAGGATTGTTGGCTCGTCAGCCAAACTCTCTTCTGCTTCCGGCCTGCTGTCCGGTTCAACGCGCCGTTCAGTTGGCCTTCCTTCCGCTTGTCGACCTTCAGTCATCCGACGCGCAGTCGTACCGCCTATTTTGTCCTTTATGCCTCGTCCGTTGCTGCCAGCGCATATCCGTTAGCGCAACTTATGCCAGCGCATCCGGCCGTCAGCGCCACGTCGGAGGCGTACATCCGACCGGCGCTTTCCTTCCATGAACAGCCGCCAAGGGCGCTTCCGACTCTGAGTTGGTTTCCTCCTGTGAGCGCGTGATTCCGCCGAAGGCGCATCGCCGAGGGCGTACGGGAATCCTTTCCGGCTGTGAACCCTAGCGCGAACGGCGCATGTCCGGCTACGAGTTTTCCGACGCTCATAACTTCTCCATTCCTGATCCATCTCCGGCGCTCTTGGACTCGTTAGAACGAGCGTCCCGAGCTCTTTCTAATGCAACTTCAACCAACTGGATCTACCGTGTATCCCGATTGTTATGAAGGTTTTCCCTTTCCGCGCTAGCGGCGCTTCGCCGAAGGCGCACTCATGGTCGGATGCCTTTAGAGGTCCGGGCCCTTCTCCTGACGTCTTTAGCAAAACCTCCTCCTGAGGTGTCTGCGCCGGAAGCGTAGCTTCCTTATACGCTAGAGGCGCGTGAGTAGAGACACCTCAAAAAGGAGCTTTTGCCGAAGGCGCCGAAGACGTTGGCGTTGGTACATCCGACTACGTGATTCTTTGTGCCCTCGTGACGATCTCATCAATCCACTCTATTTAGCGTACCCTTCTCTAGCTACAAACACTGCTTTGGTACTAGTTTTCTAAAATTGTTTAAATTCTGCAAAAAAAACAAAAAGTGTGTTACCACACCTTCGACATTGCGTTTCCTGCACACACAGACGTTCTCCCCTCCGCTCGCTCTCTCACAATCGCCGCTGCGCGTCGGCCGCTCAAGCACTGACTTCTGTCACTCTCTCTTCTCACTGCAAGTCTCTCCGCCCTTGCGCGTAATCTTGGAAGCTGGAAATCGCAAAATCAAGAATGAGAGAATGAGACTGGAGAGCAGTCTTTTCTTCTCCGAATTCAAGATCGTCCAACGTTCTTACTGGTTACAATTTACGCAGCCGGCTATACGGCCTAACGGTTCGCCCTTGCATGCTCGAATTCACGTCTCCGCACTGCGCGCATTCGCATGCGTGAATGTTGAATTCTCCCGCCGCCACCGTCTTCCGGACTCGAGTTCGCCGTAGTGTATGCGTCGGCTATGTTGTCTTTTCCTAACCCGACCATCACCGGAGGCGTGTCGCCGCTGGCGTGTTCTTTATCCGTCGGCGCCTTGCTGAAGACGCACATCCAGTCGGCGCGAATTACGCCGGCGCGTATTCGTACCGCTTGTTTTGTCCGTTCTGCCTCGTCTATTGCTGACGGCGCATATCCCGCCAGCGCAAATCATGCCAGCGCATCCGCCTATCAGCGCCACGACGGAGGCGTACATCCGGCCGGCGCTTTTCTTCCGTTGCGCAGCCGCCAAAGGCGCTTCCGACTCTGAGTTGATTTCCTCCCATGAGCGCGTGATTCCGTCGAAGGCGCATCGCCGAAGGCGTACGGAGTTCTGCGAGTTGGATGGATCCATTTGGGAAAACTTCTATCACCTTGTAAGGTCCCATCCACCTCAAGTGGAGCTTGCCTGGAAATCTAGCATGTCTGCTATCGTATAGCAGAGCCAAATCGCCCTTCTCCAGCAGTACTGGTTTGAGCCTTCGATCGTACTTCTCCTTCCGCCTGAGTTGTAATTGCTTTGTCCGATCTTCGGCCTCTTGACGTCTTTCCTCCAGTGCCATTACCTCTTGCAGTCGATATGCCTGACTTTCTTCCGCGTCCAGCCTTCTCTGATCTAAGGTCCTCTTGGTAGGTATCTCGAATTCGATGGGTAAGATCGGATGCTGCCCATAAACTAGGAAGTAAGGTGTTTGCCTGGTGGTGACTTTTTCTGCCGTTCTATATGCCCATAAGGCGGCCGGTAGCTTGGTGTCCCAGTCATGAGCATGGTTTACAGTCACCTTGAGGAGTATCTTACAGAGTAATCCATTGGACTTCTCTGTCAGACCATTTGCCTTGGGGTTGTATGGAGTAGTCTTCCGATGCTTAATCTGGAAGTGCCGCGTCAAACTGTCTATCACCTGATTCAGAAAGTGCGTTCCTCTATCACTGACTATTTCTAGGGGGCACCCGTAGCGTGTGATGATGGATTCGAATAGGAACCGTGCTACTGCGGCTGCGTCGTCGTGCCTTGTGGCTTCTGCCTCCACCATCTTGGTCGCATAGTCTGTTGCTACTAATATGTAGCGCCTGCGCGTGCCTTTAGTGACAGGTTGTATTGGTCCCACGAAGTCGATCCCCCATTTTTCAAATGGTGCCAATGGCATGATTGGTGTAAGAGGCCATCTCGTGGTCGGAGTCGGCCTTCCCGTCCTCTGGCAGCTGTCGCATTTGCGAACGTAGTCGTGTACATCTTTGAACATCGTCGGCCACCAGTATCCTGCATTCACAATTTTGGTCACTGTATTTCTGGTGGCGCAGTGACCACCAGCGTCTTCTGTGTGCATGGCTTTGACAACTCGCGGTACTTCAGACTCCTCTAGACATCTGCACAACCTCTCGTCTGCCATTTTCTTGAACAAGACCCCTTGTTGGAGCTGGTAAGGTCCCGCTTTATGAACGAAGACTGTGCGCTGCTCTGCATCCAACCCTTCCGGACATTGGAGTGTGAGCAGGAACCTGTATAAGTCCGCGTACCTGGACTCATGGCTGGCGGACAACTGAAAAAGTTGTTCGTCGGGAAAATCATCCACTACTTCCTCCTCTATGGGTTCGGTCCATAGTCGGGAGAGGTAGTCCGCGTTCTCATGGTGAACGCCTTTCCGTGTCTGTACAGTGTAGGTGAATTCCTGCAGCAGTAGTACCCACCTGGCAATTCGTCCGGACAGATCCGCCTTCTTCACCAGGTGCTGTAAGGCGTAATGATCTACATGAAACACGAACTCATAGCAGATTAAATAATGTCGGAACTTCTTACAGGAGTACACCATTCCCAACGCCTCCCTCTCAGTTGTCGTGTATTTCTTCTCTGCTGCTGACAACTGACGACTCGCGAAGTAAATCGGGTAGTCTTTCTTGTTGTCGTCCTTCTGACTGAGAACCACTCCGATTGCAAACGCCGACGTGTCTACATAGACATGGAAAGGTCTGTTCCAATCCGGACTTCTCAGAACCGGAGCAGTCGTCAGTTTGGCTTTGAGCGTTTCAAACGCCAGCTGTTGCTCTTTGCCCCACACATAGGGTTCCTCCTTCTTAAGCAGCTTCGTCAGGTTGGCTGCCAAGATGGCGTACATATTTATGAACCTTCTGTAATAACCTACATGGCCAAGGAAGGCCCTCAACTCACGCAGATTCGTTGGCGGCTGCAGTTCAAGAATAATCTTCACCTTCTCTACATCCACTGCAATGCCATCGGACGAAACTCGGTGCCCCAGCAGGATTCCGCTGGTCATGAAGAAGAAACATTTCTCAGGGTGTAAGGACAAGCTGCTCTCCCTACATCTGTCGAACGTTTGCCGAAGATGGTTAAGGTGCTCCGACCTCTTACCGAAGACACAAAAGTCGTCGATGAAAATTTCTAGGAACTTCCTCAGGTGCTCTTGGAAAATGTTTGTCATCATCCGCTGGAACGTCGCTGGCGCGTTGCACAGACCGAACGGCATCTTGTGATAAGCATAGGTTCCCCAGTCGGTCGTGAAGGTTGTTTTGTCCTTGTCCTGTTCCCTGATGGACACCTGGTTGTAGCCGGAGAATCCGTCTAGGAAACTGTAGCATTCATGCCCTGCTACATGGTCTAAAATAGAGTCCGTGAAAGGAAGAGGGTGATGGTCCTTCCTCGTTGCTGCGTTCAGCTTTCGGAAGTCCTGGCACACCCGGATCTTACCCGTCAGTTTCTTGGGCACGATCACGATAGGCGACACCCACTCGCTACTGAGTACCGGGTAGATGATTCCTGCGCTCAGGTACTTATCGATTTCGTCCTTCACCAATAATGAATACTTCGGGTTGAGCCTGTATTGGCGTTGGCGAACCGGAACTGCCTCGTCCAACAAGTCGATCCTGTGCTCTCCATACCTTGCAGATATGCCTTTCATGTCTTCAATCTTCCATGCGAAGACATCCTCATACTGGCGAAGAAACGCCTGTACCCTGTTCAACTCTTCTCCTTGTACCTGGCTTGACACCTTCAAGCCTTTACCTGGACTGAGTTGCAGTTCGCAGCAATCACTCGGGTCAACAATCCCCTCTGTGTGACTGATCTCGCTTCTGCCCAGTCCGGCTGCTAGTTGCTATTCCTCATCCGGATACACCTCGTCTCTTTCCTCCTCAATGGAGCAGCAAGTGACGTAGCCCACAAAGTCTTCCGACGTTTCGGTCTCTGAAGTGCATGATGAGCTGGTCTCCCCTCCGGTTGTGTAACCGGAGGTGGTGGAAGGTGTTTCGCCCTCATGGGGTACCTTGGTCCACGGTACGGTAATGACAGTCGGAGGGTCCGCAGGGCTACGGAACTGTAATCTCTTCCTACTCCAGTCACACCTTGCTTTGGCATCGTATAGCCACGGTCTGCCAAGCAGCACATCATAACCTTTCTTCATCAGAGGTTGCAGTATTATGTAGGACAGTTGAAAGTCCACTCCTCCAATGTTGGTTCTCACATTGCTCAACATTCCTAGTGGCATTCTGCGTGTTTGATCGGCCAGTCGCAATACTCGGGATGTAGGTTCGAAGGTCTGGAACCCCAAGGAGTTCGCTGTCTCCTCGGTCATGATATTCACGCCCGAGCCGGAGTCCACTGGTACCTTCTGAATGACGCAGCCTCCGATCTCTACTTCGATCTCTGGAGGTCCCAGGTCTCCTCCTTCCACTCTGTACACAGCCGGAAGTTTCTCTTTTCGGGGTTTGCGTGGTCGGCGCAACGAAAGCATCAGCATCCTCCTGTACGTCTTATTGTCTTCCAACAACTGGTGGAAGGAAATATTTGCCCTCTGGCTCCCCATGTCTTTCACTATGTCGTAGGAAGTGTTGGAAGTCACAGCCGGAAGTTTCCCTGTACTCGCGGTCGGAAGTGGTGTAGGGGGCCTAACCGCCTTCCGGACGTCGGATGTCATTCCGGCGCCCAGTGCTTCCTTGATGAGGTGACTCACCTCATCTTTGATGTCCGGAAGGTAATCTCGAGTCCGGAACTCTTCTGAATACCTGTCCGCTTTTTCTGAGTTCTGCTCCGGCTGGGTGTTTCTCATAGCCGGAGGCGACCCGGCCTTCTCCTCGGGCCTTCTCTAACTTCTTTAGACTTCCTTCTCTCTTCCCTACGCTCGAGGCGGCGAGTGTCCTCGTGGTCTTCTCCTCTCCTCTTCGAACTTCGGGTTTCTACCCGGCCGCACATTACTTCTTCCTCTGGCCATACTTCGTCTCCTTCAGCTGGGTCCAGACTCAGTTCTACCTGGTTGACCTGCACTTCTTCCTTGCCAGGTGTTGATACGAAACGCACGGCTGGCCTAGGGAGTTGGGGCTGATCACATTCAGCTGCTGTATGTCCGGACTTCTTGCAATTGCTGCACAACGGTGCATACCCCATTGGCTTCCTCGGGTGGGGACAACTTGGCGCGTAATGCCCCATGTCTCCGCAGTTGTAGCAACCATCGAATTGTGGTCGAGGTCGGTTGTGATTGCCTGGAGGTGCCATGCGTCTTGGTGGGAGTGTACCCGCCATTTCCCTCGGAACAAAGCGCGGTATATGCACCGGTGGGTTCGGAGTTGTAGCTGGAGCTGTCTGTACTGAGTAGGCGGTGTCCTCAACCTGCTCAGCATAATACATAGGTGGCTCAGCATAATACATGGGGTTTTCCCACTGTGGTGCCCATTCGACCGCATTCACAGGGTAAGATGGCCGCGCAGACATGCACTCCGTGTTGGCATGTCCCACCTGTCCGCACGTAGTACACCAGAGATTCGCTCGTTGTCTCGCAGGTGATTTACGTCGGTCTTGGCCTCCCACTACATGAACTTTCAGGTCCGCAAAATTCTTCACCAGGTTGTCTACCTTGGCTGCGATGTCCCCTTGAGTCTTCACTGGGATTCCCTTACCTCGATCCTTCTTCTTGATCGCACTGCGTTTCTTCTTCCGTCTTTCTTCTTCTGAAGATGACGAGTCCTCTTCCTCTTCCGAGGAAGAACTTGATTCGGAGGAGCTTGATTCTTCTGTCGAGGAAGGCGAGTTCCTTCTCTTCCGACGTCCGCCTTGCGACTTCTTCTTCGTCGACCGTCAGTCGCGTCTTCGAGTGTCAAGGGTTGACGTCTCAAAGGTCTCCGCGGAAGCTATCACATCTTGGATTGTGTCAGTCTTGCCTCTCCTACAGAAGGTCTCCATTTCTCTTGAGAGCCCTGTCACATACCAATCCACTGCCTGTTGTACCGAATACGGTTCTCCCGGGCCTGTCTTCGGAATTCGATCTAGGAGGTCTTGGAATCTCTCAGTGTAGTCTCGAAGATTCTCCTTCCGCTCGCGTCGAAGATTTCGAAGCCGGGTCAGAACTCGACTGTCATATCCGAGTTCGCGGAACCGCCTCAGAAACTTTTCCTTGAGCTGAGCCCAGGTCCGGATGCCAGTGGGGTCGGTGCTCTCATGGTTGTACCAGCTACGCGCTCGTCTGCGTAGCAGGCTAGGAAAGATTCGTAGTCTGTCTTCATCACTGGTCTCACGATTGGCGATGGAGACAGACTCGAAGAGCTTTATGTATGAATCTGCATCATCGTCGTCGCCCGTTCCCGTGTATCTTGGATACGAATGTTTGGTGGTAGGTTGGGAAAACACCTGGCGGAGATTGGCTTGATGTTCTGCCATCGGTGATCCTGTCGACGGACTGATCCTAGGTTGGCCAAACTCAGGAAGAGTTCCTGTCGGAGGGATGTCCAATAGAACTGTTAGCTCAATGCTCTCGGTAGGTGAACTGGAACGCCTTTGTCTTCCAGTAGTCGGTGATGGCGATCTTTCTGCAGAGTCCTCACCGGGAGTCTTCTTTTTAGTTCGCCGTTTTGTTTCCACGGCTTTTTCTGAATCTCGACGGAGTTTCCGTGTGGCTCTCGCACTCAGGTTTCCCACACTATCGCTCGTCGACATTCACCGAGCATTGTTGCTCAAGGTTTCTGGTGTTGACGCACTGTCCCCGGCAGCGGCGCCAAAAAGAAGTTGTCGGCTCCTTATGTAATAACCCACCAAAGGCTAAAACTGCAGTATGGTGGTAAAAAGATCGAACCCACAGGGACAGAGGCAACACACAGAGTAAAAGTGTCACGTTTAACAGACTTTTGGTAGAGTTTGAATTCTAGGCGACTGTCACTCCCAGAAATACTGTAGTGCTCGACTCGGAGGCTCGACTCGGAGGAGGAACTCAACTCGAAGGATGCTCGGAGGATGCACGGTACAGCTTGGTCACTCAACACACACACACACACACACCTGAAACTGGCAAAAAGCACAACTCGGAGGTCGGTCAGGACCTCCGCTTCGGATTTCAGGAGGAAAGTGTCTCGTAAGTTCACTCAGAGGTTCTGCAGGAAGTGCCTCCCACTCCGGCTTTTACTGCCCTTCCGCCAGGAACTAGCGGGGGTACCCGGACTGGACTTCTCACTTCGGAACGAAGCCTCTACGTACGCCGTGGACGTCACCCTCGACTATCACACAAAACGCAGGGAGTGCAGACCCGACTGAGAACTTACTGAAAACACGATCCAGTAACACACACACAACCTGAATTACAAACCAAGGTTTACACGAAGTAATGAAACTTCACATTGGCATTCAGGGGAAACTTCCCGTAGGAGTACAATCAGGATATGTCACTCGAAGGAGTAAGGGGGAACTGTTCAAGTCTCTAACTCGCAGCCGGCTCTGAGCATCAGAAATCACCCGCAGGTGCAGATCCGCACTACTCAAGTCTCTAACCGGGTACTAGCTCTGAACATTCAGCCGAAGGCCTTCAACTACAACATACGGTAACTTCGCTATGCTGCAGCTTCTCTACGTGGTGCCAGGACCAAAATGCACAAACACGCCAAGAAAGTGAGTTCCTGATCTGCACTTCCGAAACTGGAAGAGTCCCAAGGCAAAACGCCTTGATCTACTTTATACTCTCAAAAGATCCTAACTAGCACTACGCTATCCTATCTACCACTCGCAGCATCTGCGCGAAACCAAACTACTCTACTGCACTCAGCAGATCCGGTGCTGCGCCTCCTGCGCGCCGGACTGCTCCGCTTACTGTCTCTACCTTGCCAGTCTTCCGACCGGCTGCGTAACCCCAGGCGTCGGAGCGCTGTGGTGACTTCCGACTGCAAGTGCGCCATAGTGTCGCGCGCACCCGACAAGAAAGTTTCTAATTTCCTCGCCACTCGCCGCCGACTCCGACTGTCACCTTCCGTCAAGGCCGCCGCCCGAAGCTCGAACTCCCGGAGTGTAACCCTCTCTTGAGCTGCCACCTCCCAATGGGTGTATCCGTTTAGACAACGAGTCACCCGTGCCGCCAACTCTCCTCGTGCCCTGCAGCTGCTCTCCACCTCTGCCAGCTGCATTTCTAAATCCGCACGTTGTGCCCTCAAATCCGAGCACTCGGTTTGCAAGTTGCACAACAACTCCTCATCCTCCTTGCGGGCTCTTTGACTTTCCTCTAAGGCGCGCGTCTGGCGCGCAAGCTCGGCTGCTAGGACTTTGTTCTGTCTCCGCTCCTCCTGCAGTTCCGACTCGATCTTTGCCCGTATTAGTTCGGCCTCCGCCTGACTCTTCGTCGCCGCATCCTCCTTCTGCTGCTGCAAGGCTTGGTATAGCTTCTGGGTGACCGCCAGGTGTTGTCGGAGGGCGGTGTTCCTTTCCACATATACTTGGCAACTAGAGGCCCACTTTGCCACCTTGATTCTCGTCCTTCGCCTGATAGTCTCCACATAAGACTGCGGTTTTAAGGCACTTCCGTATTTGGATGTCTTGCGATCCAGATATCGCAGGAGTGGAACTATCTGTTCGCACAGCACCCCTGTTGGCGTTTTCTGCACCGAATCCGCTTCCTGCTCTTCCGAGCTCGTATCATCCTCAGTCTCGAGGATTTCAGTCGCCACCGAATCCCTTGGCGACTCCCTGGAACTGTGGCGCGCAGCAGCTTCTGCTGCGACTGCTGCTCCACTGCCTGCTAAAATATCCAGGGCAGTGGGAGATCCCACTGCTTGAGCCCCTGTTCCGGCTCGATCTTCGGTTTGTGAAGGGGTCGACGCCGCAGTGACTTTTGTCACTCTTGCACCGCCCGCTCCTGCTGCCTGTCCTTCCGGCGCCATCTGCGCGGAAGGTGTCCTTGCTGAAGGTGCGTCCGCCGAAGGCGTCCGCACACTGGTCGTTGGCCCCATCCGTCTCGCAGTCGGCGAATCCGGCTGACTCTCTGTTGTCCGACTCGCAGTCGGCCGACCAGCAGTTGTCCGACTGGGAGTCGGATACACCCTGCGCGTCTTGACTCCACTTGGCCTGCTTGTTGGGGGCGTTCTTCCAGAAGTGCCTTCCGCCGAAGACGACCCTTTGAGGATTGTTGGCTCGTCAGCCAAACTCTCTTCTGCTTCCGGCCTGCTGTCCGGTTCAACGCGCCGTTCAGTTGGCCTTCCTTCCGCTTGTCGACCTTCAGTCATCCGACGCGCAGTCGTACCGCCTATTTTGTCCTTTATGCCTCGTCCGTTGCTGCCAGCGCATATCCGTTAGCGCAACTTATGCCAGCGCATCCGGCCGTCAGCGCCACGTCGGAGGCGTACATCCGACCGGCGCTTTCCTTCCATGAACAGCCGCCAAGGGCGCTTCCGACTCTGAGTTGGTTTCCTCCTGTGAGCGCGTGATTCCGCCGAAGGCGCATCGCCGAGGGCGTACGGGAATCCTTTCCGGCTGTGAACCCTAGCGCGAACGGCGCATGTCCGGCTACGAGTTTTCCGACGCTCATAACTTCTCCATTCCTGATCCATCTCCGGCGCTCTTGGACTCGTTAGAACGAGCGTCCCGAGCTCTTTCTAATGCAACTTCAACCAACTGGATCTACCGTGTATCCCGATTGTTATGAAGGTTTTCCCTTTCCGCGCTAGCGGCGCTTCGCCGAAGGCGCACTCATGGTCGGATGCCTTTAGAGGTCCGGGCCCTTCTCCTGACGTCTTTAGCAAAACCTCCTCCTGAGGTGTCTGCGCCGGAAGCGTAGCTTCCTTATACGCTAGAGGCGCGTGAGTAGAGACACCTCAAAAAGGAGCTTTTGCCGAAGGCGCCGAAGACGTTGGCGTTGGTACATCCGACTACGTGATTCTTTGTGCCCTCGTGACGATCTCATCAATCCACTCTATTTAGCGTACCCTTCTCTAGCTACAAACACTGCTTTGGTACTAGTTTTCTAAAATTGTTTAAATTCTGCAAAAAAAACAAAAAGTGTGTTACCACACCTTCGACATTGCGTTTCCTGCACACACAGACGTTCTCCCCTCCGCTCGCTCTCTCACAATCGCCGCTGCGCGTCGGCCGCTCAAGCACTGACTTCTGTCACTCTCTCTTCTCACTGCAAGTCTCTCCGCCCTTGCGCGTAATCTTGGAAGCTGGAAATCGCAAAATCAAGAATGAGAGAATGAGACTGGAGAGCAGTCTTTTCTTCTCCGAATTCAAGATCGTCCAACGTTCTTACTGGTTACAATTTACGCAGCCGGCTATACGGCCTAACGGTTCGCCCTTGCATGCTCGAATTCACGTCTCCGCACTGCGCGCATTCGCATGCGTGAATGTTGAATTCTCCCGCCGCCACCGTCTTCCGGACTCGAGTTCGCCGTAGTGTATGCGTCGGCTATGTTGTCTTTTCCTAACCCGACCATCACCGGAGGCGTGTCGCCGCTGGCGTGTTCTTTATCCGTCGGCGCCTTGCTGAAGACGCACATCCAGTCGGCGCGAATTACGCCGGCGCGTATTCGTACCGCTTGTTTTGTCCGTTCTGCCTCGTCTATTGCTGACGGCGCATATCCCGCCAGCGCAAATCATGCCAGCGCATCCGCCTATCAGCGCCACGACGGAGGCGTACATCCGGCCGGCGCTTTTCTTCCGTTGCGCAGCCGCCAAAGGCGCTTCCGACTCTGAGTTGATTTCCTCCCATGAGCGCGTGATTCCGTCGAAGGCGCATCGCCGAAGGCGTACGGGAGTCATTTCCGACTGTGAACCCTAGCGCGAACGACGCATGTCCGGCTACGAGTTTTCCGATGCTCATAACTTCTTCGTCCCTGATTCATCTCCGACGCTCTTGGGCTCGTTAGGACGAACGTGCCTAGCTCTTTCCAATGCAACTTCAACCAACTAGAACTACCGTGTATTCCGATCGTTATGAAGGTTTCCCTTTCCGCGCTAGCGGCGCATCGCCGAAGGCGCACTCATGGTCGGAAGCCTTCAGAGGTCCATGTCGTTCTTCTGACGTCTTTAGCAAAATCTCCTCCGGAGGTGTCTGCGCCGGAAGCGTAGCTTCCTTAAACGCTGGAAGCGCGTGAGTAGAGACACCTCAGAAAAGGAGCTTTTGCCGAAGGCGCCGAAGACATTTGGCGCTGGTACATCCGACTTCGCGATTCTTCGTGACCTCATGACGATCTCCTCAATCCACTCTATTTAACGTACCCTTTTCTAACTACAGACACTCCTTCGGTACTTGTTTTCTAAAATTGTTTAAATTCTGCAAAAAAACAAAAAGTGTGTTACCACAGTGCGTAATGCTAATTATACAGGAAAATGCATGATGTTACTAGTTTGTGTAGGAAACCCGTCACATTCTGCAGTTGTGTAATATGAGGACGAAGACTTTTGGTTGAAGTCATGCTAGCGTTGGCTTGAGAAGTTGTTCGGCTTATTGATACTGAAATGATCTTCTGCCTGTTTTTTACTCAAATTATATCTGGATACAAAAATTAAAAATGAAGTACCCTTGTCAACTTTGAGAGGCACCATGGCTGGGTTTCGACTTAAATCGTACGGTCGAGTGAAAAACACCGTAACTTTATCTCCATCCGAGTGAACCAGTTGAAAAATGGTTCCACTTGGCCTGTAAATTCTCATCAAAATCACATAATTTTGTATCTTAATAAATCGGAAAGCCACTTCTGATGGTTACGAAATTCATTCCTTCATTTACATTGTTTATAACAAAGAAAATTATTTTTTCTCATGATTACGGACTGCTTTCTCCTTTATCATCTTTTAACACACTCTCTTTCAAGCACTAATGCTAAATAGGAAGTGCAGAAGAAACTTACAAGTCATAAGTATCTGATCCACTCGCAACATTCCAGTTCATATCCCTGTACCTATAAGGGAAGCGGTAATTTAGACAACGAGGCAGTAGACGTCTCATAATGAAACGATAGAAGATCAACATGGAGCTGAAGAATAGCATTCAAAGAAGACGGGAAAGCATTTACCCCCGAGAATAATTTATATATGATGCGTCCAAAACATTGTTCATTCCTCCATACTTGACTCCTGCAACGTAACCTCCAGGCTTGGTTATGATAATTTCAACCGTGCCGTTGTTCAGCACAACCTGCGTAGCGTTGATCATGTACATTTAGTGTTTTCAGGTATGAAGTTCAATGGATTACTATTGTTAAACATGAAATGTTGCACAATTTACTCAAGTTGTTGGATAGTCTTTTACAAGCAATGGTGTTTGTTATATTTACGAACAGAGTTACAGTCTGGAAATATCTTCATAATTGAAAGTGAGGAGGCAAGGAGTTTTCATGGTTAGTCGTCGTGCTGCCAGTGTCGGTGAAGCTTACACCGGATGCCATGTTTTTCCAAGTTAAGAAATTATAGAGAATGCACAGGTGCTGCTAGGTGGAGAAAAGGTTAAAGAATTTCGATTTGATGATATTCCTGCCCAAAACCTTACTACTACCACAAAACACTAATACCATCAACTTGACCTTTGAAAAACTTCAAGCTACTGAGTTGTCCCGACTATGAATATGTAGGAACTCCCTATCACGTCAACAACCAAATTTGACCCTCTCCAATCTATTCACTACATTGGAGCTTAGATTATCTGATTGGAAGTCAAGAAATACACCATCTCTAAACTGATGCAATCTACACAGACACCAACGGATCATTAAATTCTTAAAAAAAGCCTTACCTTTGATTTCTGGAAGTTATAAAAGCCTCTCACGTATTATGACCAGATCTTATGCCCTTATCTATTGCAGATGTAAAAGTAATATATCGAAAACTACGAAAACGTATTGAAGAAGGATGTAAAATAAACTAGTAAACCAACATATAAATTCAGGTTTTGTGTTTCGACAAAGCATAAGCAAGAAGACTCACAGTTAGATGGGTCGGATAAGACTGATGGACTCTTCATGGCAAAGAAGCGATGTATATAGTGGGAGGTTATGATCTTGTGTCCACACCAGATCCAGACGATGTAACACGACGATTGTACGTAGCTGTGATTTGCACAGTAATTTGATTGCTCTACAGTGCAAATACTACATTCTTACACCATTGAACTTCCTTCTATGCCAGCATATATTGGTGCGTACTGGACTGGGTAATAGTTGGCCATGTTTTACCTGGGAGAAGTTCAGATTACACCCTTCTGATTAAAAGACACCAAGTTCTTCCTCTCCCACTTTCCGCAAATATTTTGAAACTTGTAAGCTCTTATCTCTCCAATCTATTCCCATTGCAATGGATATCTCAATTTGGATGTTAATGGTTAAAAGATCTTAAGGATGAACACTATTAGTTCGGACATTCACATCACAGAGATGGTTTGCTTAGCATCTTAAACTGCGACGTGAACTAAGTCTAGACAGACACAGTTCACGATCAGCTTCTAATTATACACAAAGCGTACGGCTGGCTAGCTTTATTGCGTAGATGAGAAACTGTTTGCAACTAATTCGAATTCTATTGCGACACAAATCAGAAGTTCATTATCTTGAAGTTCAATTATACAGATGTCTGTCCGATAAGAACTTAGAACTCATGCCACTCCAGTGGCACGTGAACTAAGTCCAGACAGACCCTTCGGCAGTTCTCTCCGCTATCTATTGCGTTGATTGATCGAACAGAACAACCCCTACAATTCGGCCTCCATCGCCACTCTCGAAATTCTCGATTTCATGTGCACATCTAACTTAACGAGATCACTGGACGAGATCCAGCTGCCAAGAGCTGAATTAGGTTCTAGGAGCTTCGATCTAGCTCTCAGCAGCTGGATCGGGGCCATTCAGAATCTTCTAACCTGCTTGCACTAAAAGCATCAACCTCCACATCCTCCACATCCTCCACATCCACCTCCACCTCCACTTGCCCCACCTCCTCCACCTCCACATCCTCCACCTCCATGTCGACCCTTCTTCTGACTCCGCCCGCACAGCATCGACACGAAGGGCACAAGCATCATGAGGAATATGAAAGCTGCCATCCTGCCGGAGGAGTAGTCTAGCTTCAAACCAGATAGATATAGACCCGCAGCTGAGGACTACTACTGCTTCTCGAAGGACTGGCCGCTCGGTGCTTTTATCGAGCTTCTCATAAACCGTTGAACATATTTTGTGTTTCTTGCTCGCCTGGTGCAGATGTTAGGGATCCGCAATCTAGAAATAGAGAAATCTGCAAATTGAATTGGGATCCCCGTATCGATTTAAGCTAAGCGTCCCAAGTGTCAGAGTTTGGTTCCAGGATACCAAAGAGAACGAGCAGTGAGACTTTATGGGGCAGTGGAGTCCGTGAATTTGAGACCTGCACCAGGTACGATCCCAGATCTGCTGTGACCTTCGAGGTCCTTATGAACTTGTCGTAAGTAAGGTGGGTGCATTCGCTGCACCAACGTCCTGTCAGATCGGGACACAGTTCTTCACTTTCCCTCCAGGAGCCATCAATCCGCGTGAGTTCAATCTTTCCAAATTCAGGTGAATAACAATAGAGGAGATGAGCATGATGACTTTGTCCTACTGTGGAATCTCTGAATACATAAAAATTTCAGGAGGGTGAAAAATTGAAACGAGAATGTTAAGTAACACATTTAACACTAAGCATAACAATACATATTTTGAATCCCAAATCACAATTCTGTCTTTCATTATCATTGTATACAATCTTTTATTCATCAGATTATAGAAATTTTTATTATATGGTTAATTATTTGAAAAAGTTTCCTATTACTTTAAGAATATGTAATCAAATAATTCAAGTTTTCAATAAATTATTCAAATTATAATCCTTTTCTATAATAAAATTTGTTATATGAATTAATTATTTTCAAT
This sequence comes from Marchantia polymorpha subsp. ruderalis, assembly GCA_037833965.1. Classification (NCBI taxonomy): domain Eukaryota; kingdom Viridiplantae; phylum Streptophyta; class Marchantiopsida; order Marchantiales; family Marchantiaceae; genus Marchantia; species Marchantia polymorpha. Next base: position 7,814,640 of record AP031357.1, read on the forward strand.
TGTATGTATTTAATCTGAATTATATAAAACATCAAATTACAAATTTATAAATCATTACATGTCAAAAACACTAAATATCATCCTTCATGCATCTAATATAACTTTGTTGTTGAATGTCATATCTTCTCATATCTCATTTGTATTACCTCTTGAGATGATTGATGAATCCTCAATAAAATTTCTTCTGCACCGTATTGATTGGCTAAAAATATAAAATCTTCTCATTAGTTGCTCAATCGATAAATGTTGTGTTCATCAACTCACTAATAAAATTAAAGTATGTGAAGTAGCTTCAACATTAGAAAAAGGAATAAATGATTAAGTATAAAATGTAAATATTCAATAAATATTACTTTAATTTGTATACAACTTTAATTTGTATTTTATATTGAAATTTGAAAAGTGCTCATTTCAAAAACTGCTCGTCAAGTATACATCACAATGTAGTAGTTTAAGTCGAATCCAGTATCTATCATTTATTGCAAAATTTGTCTTACATAAATCTCATCCAACATTTTAAATTTTTCCATACTATTATCATAAAATTTGATTCTAGTAATCTCTGCTATGTTGGTTTTGAAAACTTTTACAGTTAAGCTATAATCAATAAGTCAATGTAAGTTAGACACGCTATATGCCAAAAACACTAAGACAATCTTAGACACCGTGAGTCATATATAGTTATCAAATTCATTTGTTTCTATATTGATCATAGATTGAAGGAGAATATTTTTTGATGAAAAAAAATTCAATGGAAACTCAAAATTAAAATAATGTCAAAGTGATAAAATTGGATAATTTGGACAAAATCACAGGTTGAAGTGTGTGTCATGATTTGAAACGTCCAACAGAAACCTTCATGTATAAGAAATATAAAGTCAGCGTGTTGACTAGAATTCAGCGCAAAATCCGTTGTGGATTTGATAATTTGCTTGTCCTTGACATCGATAGACGACAGCGTCTTCCATGACTGGCTTGTCTAGTCTCAAACGGAATATTCTCTATTGTGACATAGATACGCCCGCCAATGGATACTCTTTTGGGTTGAGCCTTGGAGTGAGCTATTCTGGGAAATCTCAGACAATGGAGACGTCAGGTCAGCCTAGGGCAGGGTAGGCCGTTGCGGTGCAGTGAAGTCAAAGGGTCGCAGAGGGTCATGCGCGGATCCGAGGGCAGTCGCATGTCACGAGAACCGGTCCGAGGGAAATATGCGCGCCATAACGGTCATAGTGTCTATTGCTAGGCTGGAGTTCAGACACGATCGCTCTGGAACTTGCTGGACAAAAGGTTCATGGCATCGTTTACCTCGAGTGCTGCCGAGACGGAGGTCAGGTTACGAGCGTTGGGGCGCTATCCTTTCGGGCGAATATTGGTCGGAGCTAGGAGTCACCATAGTGATGCCTTGTTACACGCTGCCATGTATGATTGACTCCGAACAGTAGAAATATGCAAGCAGTTACATGTAGAACTTCTATAACAACATCAATTCTTACAACCAAATCGATATTATTGAACTAAGACCCATTAGCATCAAAATACTTTGAATTCCAAAGTATATTTTCGATATATGAAATGAGCTGTACCATTTGGATATGTCATATATGAAATAGTATGAGATGTCTTTCGTATACTTGATCAAGTTAGGCCAAGTCTAACGCAACTGCACCAGGGGTGTTACCCAAAGGATGAGCGAAAGTTCCACCACCGAATTGTAGAACAGAGTCATCTCCTCAAATCTGCACTCAATTCATTGCCTGATGCACTTCTCTGAACTTGATGACACGCATGGGTATGTGTAACATGTGTACGATATGAAATTAGAATACTCCAAGTACATTAAGCCGTAGAAAATTTCTGACACCGCACTAACCCACTGGGTCAAGCTGCTGGCTACTGTTGGCTTGCTGTGGGAAGGACTTGTTGCACATTTGGTCCCGTCAATGCTCGATGAGGGAAATTTCCACGTACTGTATGCCCACACTTTCAGGGGACGCAAGCATATCTGAGCAAAATTTGGCAGCAATCCGGAAAGGAATTTGGACCATCCCTTACGAACAGGGTTTAAGATGGCTTATCGAAAGCTTTTTCAGGAGCGAGTGTCTTCGAGGAGAAATATGAAATTCAACAATTTTTAGTCAAATTCAAAGTCATTCTAAAATTGAATAAACAAGATTGTCAATATCCACCCTTTAACTGTTTATGTAACCTGCGAAGCCGTAAACATTTCATATGACAGCAAGGCATATATATCGAAAAATGTTAGTTAAAAAATCGATTATGTTGACATCTCAATAAATGAGAAGCAAGAATGCACAAGAATGAATCCATACTAAATTTAACAATCAGACAAAAAAAGAGAAAATGAAAGCTAAAGAAACTCCCCACACAGGCTTATAAAAGCAGTGATGAATGACTTACTAATTGAAATCTTCCAGCTATAATGGGTTATTCACGTACAGTATAAAGTTCTAGTGAAAATTAAAGATCTAATTTTCACATACAAGAACATAAGCTCAGTACTTGTATCAAAAACAGAAAATATCGTACTTTTTTAATGAGATAAATCATTATCTCCGTTGAAACTTTTAGTTCGTATTGATTCTAAACTGTATTTCAAGTTTTAATTTGTGAGTATAATCTAAATAAAACGCAAAGATAAACTTTTAGGTTTTCTCTTAACAGTTTGAAAAATAAAACATCAAGATGTTATTTTTTTCGTTTAGTTCTTCTAATCTCCTTTGATATATTTCAACAGTTATTTTAAGGTTTAATTTTCTTTATAAAATTTTATTAGATTCTATGATGATTACTTATAGTGAAATCAGTTCTGATTTTGGTGGAATCTTTTTTTTCCTGAAGCCTCTCAGCTTGAGGCAATCAGAGCTGTGCTTGCGAAACGAGCTCTTTAAAGCTTTAGCCTTCCAAAAATTCAAATTTTCTTTCATCCCTTGAAGCTTTGCTTAGTTTAGCGTTCGTTCCGTCTGGTATTTTCACCATCCTGGATAATTTGCTGGTGCAGCATGAATGGTACCTGAAATAAATATGGACGTATGTCGTGATATTTATGAAACTCAAGTCTATTTGGAGAGAACCCAACTTTATTTGGCTTTATTTTATATTGAAATTTAAGCATCAAGGACATCGAACAGAAGCTAGATATAACGTAATCCAATTGTAAATCATTGCACCATCTTTGTCGTTGAAAAATGTGTCCTCAATTCATAACCCCTACTCGTGTTTGAAGCTTTCACTGAAGCCCATGGCTCCGTTCTCTTTCTTTTTGCGGAGATAATAGCTCCTTGACTTCTCTCTCAGCGCTAAGCTCCGAATTGACTACTCGTGGTTCTAATTCGTCTTCGAGAATTTTTTCCAGATCATTGGTGCTTTGCTGTCCCCTCTCAGTACAGCTCGCTCAAGTCTTGAAGATTTGCTTAGGTCGAAACTTTTGGAAGCGGTGGGAAGTCATTTTGAGCACCTATCAGCCATCGTGTACACATATTATATCCATGCCACGACTGTCGAAATGCTGCCCAACTAATTTCTGCATACAGCGGACTCCGACCACAATTATGAACAAAGAACAGACATGAATGAACATAAGTAGATTTATTCTCACTATCTCCATCAGAAGGAGATCTCCACTATAGTACCATTCTATTTACAGCTTTCCATACAAGCACATTTCACCAATAGATGATGGACTAACTCATTGAACGCTACCAGCTCTAATGGAAACTGCAAGTTCAGTCAACAGTAATTGTCAAGACAAAAGAACTAATCTTCGCAACCAAGCACTAAGCTCAGCACCGTGTGTTATAGCGGCAATACAACGATTCTTCTTAAATAAATATTCATCTCCATAAAAGCTTTTACTTTTAACTTGGAATAGATTATGATTATTAATTTTGTAGTAAAAAATTGTGAATTTTAATAAACCCTTTCCGTTACTTTTTTTAACCATTCATAGGAGGAAAAGATACAATTTTACTCCGAATGATTTTGCTGAACCAGTCTATGAAATGAACTCGAAGAAGGTAGCTGATCGTAAGATGGACTTCATCCTCTTCTTGAATCTTCGTTACGCGATGAGGAGAACAGCTGGAAACCTCAACGTCAAAATAACAAACCATATGATGCATAATATGTCTGTGCTCATTGCGTATAAAACAGTGGAATGGCATTCACTCTTGAAATCACCCAGGAGATTATAAATTTATTTAGAGTTACGTCAATTATGATGTGACTCTGACTCTTTGAACAAAGCCACTACCGACTTTGCAAGGTAGGTGCAGCACTTTCAGTGGCTGACAGCTTCCAACGTAAAATTTTCACCGATAGGCCATCGATCTCTATCACTAACGCCTGCCTGAACCCCAAATTCGCCTGATACGGAAATGTTTTTGTGGATTTCGGAGTTGCACACTTGATGTACGGAAGCTGCTGAAGCTGAGCAGACTCCACACACCATTGCCACTTAATTATTTAGATGCCAAGCTAGAGGACGTGTGGAGATTAGCCTTGAATGATTCAGAAATGTCGATCACCGTGAGAGACTTATCTTCATTGGCTTAACAGATGTCACCTTACAGTAATTACAAACAGTAGAGCTGTAGCTATGATCCGGCTAATAATAGACATATCTTCATTTCCCTGGAAATGAACAACGGGAGTGGACTAGATACGTATGGTCAAGAATATAGTTGGTTCTACCATAATGCAATATTGACATTGGCTAAGGCTAAAGCACGTTGAGAGAAAGAAAGCTTGAATTGGTGAAGATTATCAACTTGTTATCAAACTAACTTACGATTTGCATTTAGAAAGCATAATGACATCATTGAAAACATTGTGCTTTCCCATGGGAGATTAGTTATATGTTTTTCTCCCCGCCTTCAGCTTTCGTTCGATACATTGGCTTTGTTTTGTTAGTGGTTGCTGTAATTAAATTCCGCGTTTATTCCATTTTTTCCTTTTCCAGTTATGGTAATTTTAAAAGATCTGACCAGTATAATCTGACAAAATTCAACAAAACTAGTTGCATGATCGAATTTCCAGGATATAAAAAAATGTTAGTGGGCCGCTCCATGTTTGGTCCATTATGTCATTTATAATCATGCAATCTAAAGCCTCATGGATACTGCATCGTAATCGTATTACAGCAACTAGAGAAATTGACAAAGAAGCTGATTGTTCAATTTCTAGAATCAGGAAATTAAAATTTCCTGAACAAAGTACAGCCAGTAAAAGTAGAAAACTTAAATGACCTTCGGCTGAAAGGGATTTTGTGATTCCAATAGATGACAACTACTTATTTGACGGTAGGGATCAATTCATGCTTGCAGTGAATGTGAAAGTAGTTGTTTTGGTTACATCCTAAATTACGAGCTAATAGAGATGTTACTGAAATGCTTCTTTGAAACTATCTCAAGATCATACTTTCAAATATGTCGTACTATAGGGGCCTAGCCCCTGGTTTTCTGTTCAGCTTGATGGGATGGGCTATGGGCTACTCTGCTCGGAGGGTACTATGGAAGACAGATATGCTCGAGACCAGCGTCAGCTGTTAGAATCTGATATAATTATCAGCATAAGTAAACAAGATATGGAGTGAACGTAAAAGTGAAAATGAAATGTTGTAATGGTAGGAAAGGTCCTCAGTCTTTGAGTGGTTCTCCTACATTCATAAGACTCCAAGTTTTATGAATGTCTTGCGATGAAGTCAGAAAATTTCAATTCAGGCAAAGATAATTTCATTTAGAACAGAACTTTGACTTTACTTTGCGGGTGTTGCATGGTCCACGTCCAGGATCTCCAAAGCTGGAGGGCTGAGAAAATATGCACAGTTGACCATGATTCGGCTTTCGCCATGGCTGTCAGTGTTTACCGTGGGCCTGCTACGTTGTGTTTCTACTTCATCGTAGTCGGATTCTCTAAGCCACCACCGTAGGCGATATCAAAATTGGAGGACAAGACTTTGCAATTTGGTCCAATAGGCTTAGTAGAAGCTTTTTTCTATTCTGAGCGTCGACGATCTTCATCATCTGAGCTGAGTTAAACCTAAAACTTTCCACTTCCCGATGATACAGGAAGTGAACAGAAACACATGAAGTTCACATTGATAAAATACAGCCTGAAGAACTGTCTGTCTAATCTAATCATTTAAAAATATATCTGAAGGAGCGGATTCAATCAATTAATTAGGCTGGTTATTCGTACTAGAAGAACACGATTTTCTTTTATTTTCATCTTCTTAAATCATCAAATATGCATGACAAAAAGAATTCGTCATTTAACAGAGATCTTTTCTTCATTCACCACTTAGAACAAAACAGAATTTTATCAACTTCAGGTCTAGTTTACAAGTGGTTTGCAACATAAATTTAAAGCTCAACATAAGTCAAAAAACAAGTAATATGAAAGAACTTTGTTATCATTTTGACATAAAAAGTAATATATTATTGAAATAAATTTTCTAGAATATGGAGAATACATTGACCTTTTTGAAAATTATTTCCAATTTGAAGAAGATTTTTCTAAATAAAAAACTCATGTTATGCTAGAACTAGTTGAATCATTATTGATGTGGTTTCTTATTTTGTACGCTAATGATATAACCGGGAAAAATATAAAAATTGAAGTTTTAGATAATACATCAGTTTTTCACAATTTCTTTTTTGTAAATACAGTAGTAGAATGTTTACAAACTGTCCCTAGTGTCTGGACATCGCTTTACTGGTGTCAGAGCAGGAGAGGCAAGCAGAACCTATCTGACCAGGTGCTCGCTCGCCTTTTCTAATATAACAAATGATGAACACCCTTGAATCTTGGTAAGAACTTGCCAATGCAGCAAGTCCCTTCTTTCAGCTAAAATCTTTCATGCGATTTTTAATGAATTTACATTTCGTAGGAAGCGCATTGTTAGCAGACATGGAAATCAGTCGATTCTCCTTGTAAAGCCATCGAAGTCCTGATTCCTATTACATGGATACTCCGAAAACATTCTAAACGTTTCTCTGAGATCCATCAGCTTCTAATTATACTCCAAGCGTACGGCTGGCTAGCTTTATTGCATATATGAAAAACTGTTTCCAACTGGTTCGAATTCTATTGTGACACATATCAGAAGTTCATTGCCTTGCTGGTCAATTATACAGATGTCTGTCCGATAAGAAGATAGAAATTGTGCATTTCCAGTGGCACGTGAACTAAGTCCAGACAGACCCTTCGGCAGTTCTCTTTCATCTATTGCGTTGATTGATCGAACAGAACAACCTCTATACAATTCGGCCTCTATCGAAATTCTCGATTTCATGTGCACATCCAAATTAACGAGATCACTGGACGAGATCCAGCTGCCAAGAGCTGAATTAGGTTCTAGGAGCTTCGATCTAGCTCTCCGCAGCTGGATCGGGGCAATTCAGAATCTTCTAAACTGCTTGCACCAAAAGCCTCAACATCCACATCCTCCACCTCCACACCCTGTACCTGCACCTGCACCTCCACCTCCACTTGCTACAGATAATCCACCTCCACCTCCACTTGCTGTAGATGATCCACCTCCAACTCCTCCAATAATGGGACCCAACTGACTGATAATGGGAGCCCATGTCTCTACCCGACTGTTTCTACGGGGCTTGGAACACCACCACATCCATGTGTTTAATACACCACCATATCGTGGTGGTCTTCCTCCACCTACTCCCACATTGTATCCCCCACCGTTTGGTGGTGGTCTTCCTCCACCTACTCCCACATTGTATCCCCCACCGTATGGTGGTGGTCTTAATCCACCTCCTCCCACATTGTATCCCCCACCGTATGGTGGTGGTCTTAATCCAACTCCTCCCGCATTGTATCCCCCACCGTATGGTGCTGGTTTTCCTCCACCTCCTCCCACATTGTATCCCCCAGCGTTTCTATGGGGCTTAAAGTATCGATCACCAACACGCCAACCATTAGGAAGAACGCACAGCACCGACGCGAAGGGCACAAGCATCATGAGGAATAGGAAAGCTGGCATACTGCCGGAGGAGTAGTCTAGTTTCAAACCAGATAGATATAGTACCGCCGCTGAGGACTACTACTGCTTCTCGAAGGACTGGCCGCTCGGTGCTTTTATCGAGCTTCTCGTGAACCGTTGAACATATTTGGTGCTTCTTGCTCGCCTGGTGCAGATGTTAGGGGATCCGCAATCTAGAAATAGAGAAATCTACAAAATGAATTGGGATCCCCGTATCGATTTAAGCTAAGCGTCCCAAGTGTCAGAGTTTGGTTCCAGGATAGCAAAGAGAACGAGCAGTGAGACTTTATGGGCAGTGGAGTCCGTGAATTTGAGACCTGCACCAGGTACGATCCCAAGTCTGCTTTGACCTTCGAGGTCCTTATGACGTTGTCGTAAGTGGAGTGGGTGCATTCGCTGCACCAACGTCGTCTGTCAGATCGGGACACAGTTCTTCACTTTCCCTCCAGGTGCTATCAATCCTCGAGAGTTCAATATTTCCAGATTCAAGTGGATAACAATGGAGTAGAGGAGCATGATGACTTTGTCCTCTTGTGGAATCCCTGATTAGATTAAAATTTCATCAATATGAAACGAGAATGTTAAATCACACATTTAACACTAAGAATAATTGCAAAATATTTTAATCCCAAATTACATTTCAACTGTCTTTTTGTAGTATAATATACAAATTTTTATTCATCAGATTATAGAAATTTATATAATTTTTAAAAAAATTTCTCATTACTTGAAGAGTAGGTCATAAAATAACTCAGATTCAAAAATATATTTTCAAAGTATAAAACTTTTGTATAAAGAAAATGTGTTATAAAATTCAATCATTTGTCTATTGTATGAATTTTATCTGAATTATATTAAACATCAAATCAATAAAATTTATCAATTATTACATGTCAAATACACTAAATATCTCCTTCAAACTATTCATGAATCTACTGAACAAAATTTCTTGTACACCATATGGATTGTACAAAAAAAAAATCCTTCTCATTAGTTGCTGAATATATAAATGTTGTGTTGATAGACTCACTATTAACATTTAACTATGTGAAATGAACTCAAAATTGGAGAAAAGAAGAAATCTTTCAAGCAATTATTATGTATAAAATGTAAAAATTCGAATAAATATTATTTTTAATTTTAATTTTAGATTGAAATTTGAAAATGGCTTTCTTGAAAAACTTTCTCGTCAAATATACATCGCGATATGATTTTAGTCAAAGCCAAGATCTATCATTTATTGTAAAATCTATCTTACACAAATCTCATCCAAGTTTTAAAATTTTCAAATCCTAATATACTAAGATTTGATTCTGCTGATTTTACAATGTTGGTTTTGAAAGATTTTACACGTGGCTTTAATTAATACGATAATGCAAGTTAAACACATTATGTGCCAAAATACTAAGGCAATTTTAGATACCGTGAATCATATAAAGTCTTCAAAATGATTTTGGTTCAGATTGAGCATAGATTGAAGGATAATATTTTTTGATGAAAAAAAATTCTATGGAAACTCAAAATTAAAGGGAGAGTCTAGTTTTATTTCAGTTTATGAAATTATTTTTCATACTACCAAAATTACATACCCATTGACAGAAGATCACTTGCTAAGGAACCCAACCATTATTTCACCGGAGCATGAGCACTCTCCACGCGCGAGGTGGAGTAATTTCTGCATTGCTTTTTCTTTTCTTTTCTCCCGGGCAGAAACACATCAACAAACCTGGAAAAATCACCAAAACAGAATTAATAAGGCAAAAACTGCATGAAATGGTGAATTCTGCATCAACAAGGCAAAAATTGTATCAATACCTTCCTTTTATTCCAAAGAAGTCAGGTATCTTCAATATAAGCCATGGGAACCACCAAGATGGTTTTGAGCATAGCAACAAGTTGTACGTCATAGGATTCGATAAGCATCATCATGACCCTTGCATTATCTAATTTTGGTAGTTGAGGGATAATTAGTATAAATGAGGGATAATTAGTATAAACGAATGAATAACTAGTCCCTCCCAAATTAAAATAATGTCAAAGTATGATTTCGACAAATCACGGGTTGAAATATGTGTCATGAGTTGAAAAGTCCAATAGAAAACTTCATGTATAAGAAATATGAAGTCAGCGTGTTGATTGGAATTCAGCGTTATTTGCTTGCTTTGAATATTTGCTTGTTGTCCTTGACATAGATAGACGACAGCGTCTTCCATGACTGGCTTCTCTAGTCTCAAACGGAATATGCTTTATCGTGACATTGATAGGCCCGCCCGTGGATATTCTTTTCTTGTTAAATTAAACTAGCTTAAACCTTAGAATGAGTTATTCTGAGAAATTTCAGATAATGGGGACGTCAGGTCAGCCCAGGGCAGGGTAGATTGCTTTATAACGCTACTAAACCTTGGAGTGAGCTATTCTGGGAGATCTCAGGCAGTGGGGACGTCAGGACAGCCTAGGGCAGGGTAGGCTGCTGCGGTCGAGTGAGGTCAAAGGGTCGCGTAGGCTTGGCCACGGTCCGGTTAACGGTTAACCGGTCCGGGAAATGTGCGGACCGGTTAACCGGTAAGTTAACCGGTCCGGCATTTTGCCATATCGGTTAACGGTTAACCGAGGTTTTAACCGGTTAACCATCTGTCCCGACCCTACGTGGCCGACGGGAGGGGCTGGGAACGAAGGAGGAATTGCGCCATAGCTCGAGGACTCAAATGAGCCCCCACTCGGACCGTTGAAAATCCTCCCGGTTGAAAACGCTCTCGAATTGGAGAGACTTCGACTTTGCGCCAGGGTGCAGGGAAGCTGGAGAAACACATCCAAGCTCGAGATTTATGCTAGGGATTATCCACTTATCGAATTGGGTGATCAAATTAGGTGATAAAAAAATGTACTTATTTATTTGCAGCAGCGAGGCTCGCCGGAGGAAAATTTTTTTCCCGGACCGATTAACCGATCGGTTAACCGGTCCGGAGAAATCTGGGACCGGTTAACCGGTCCCAACGGTTAACCGTCGGTCCGGACCGTGGCCAAGCCTAGGGTCGCGGAGGGTCATGCGCGGATCCGAGGGCGGTCGCAAGTCACGAGAACCGGTCCGAGCGAAACCGTTATGGCGCGTATAACTATGCGCGCCATAACGGTCATAGTGTCTATTGCGAGGCTGGAGTTCAGACACGATCGCTGTGGAACTGGCTGGACAAAAGGTTCATGGCATCGTTTACCTTGAGTGCTGCCGAGACAGAGCTCAGGTTACGTGCGTTGGGGCGCTAACCTTTTGGCCGAATATTGGTCGGAGCTAGGAGTCACCACAGTGATGCCTTGCTGCAGGCTGACGTGTATGATTGAATCCGATCAATAGAAATATGCAAAGCAGTAACATGTAGAACTTCTATGACAACATCAATTCTTACAACCAAATCGATATTATGGAATTAGGACCAATCAGCATCAAAATATTTTGAATTCCAAAGTACATATTTTGATAGATGAAATGAGCTGTATCATTTGGATATGTCATATATGAAATAGTGTGAGATGTCTTTCGTATACTTGGTCAAGTTAGGCCAAGACTAAGGCAACTGCACCTGGGGTGTTACCCAAAGGATGAGCGAAAGTTCCAACACCAAATTGTAGAACAGAGACATCTCCTAAAATCTGCAATCAATTCACTGAGTGGTGCACTTCTCTGAGCTTGATGACACGCATGGGTATGTGTAACATGTGTACGATATAAAATTAGAATACACCAAATTGGAATACAATCATAAAGATTAAGTCGTAAGAAATCTCTGACAGGCACTGACCGATGGGGTCTGGCTGCTGGGTACTGTTGGCTTGCTGTGGGAAGGACTTGGTCCCGTCAATGCTCGATGAGGGAAATTTCCACGTCCTGTATGCACGTCGGTGGAGCCAATTCTTCGAAGTGAGCCAGGGAGGTTGATATGTTCGCTTAACCTTTGCTACCAATGGTAATGTATAGCATCGTGGTACTGACCCTAAGCCTCTGACAGTTCCTGAGGTGTGCTCGATGCTCTTCCTTCTCCACCTTCTTGAAGTTCTTGCGGTTAAGTTGCGAGTAAATGTCCGAAAGCTGATCCGCTATGAGATGGAGTGGGAGGTCAAGGCCGGGGATTCACTTTCAAAGTAAAGACAGGATTGATGCGACCTCCGATCAGATTAAGTGTAGAAACGTCCACAAGTCCATTTATTCATTCACGATGCTGCTCATTCTTCACGGTTTTCTGTGCGAAAACACGCCTTATTTTGGTTGGCTTCCCTTCGTCAGCAGACGGTAACAGCGACCACAATCTCAAAGTATTCAAAATCAAGATCGAAACGAACGAGATGGTGAGATCGAACGGAGGCTCAATATGGCTACTTGTACATCCGTGGGTTCTAGTGGTAATAGATATTGGTAGTACGATTGTTCTTCAAAGTAATTCAACCTTGGGTTAGTCCAAGCATTCCACTTTCTCTTAATTGACTCCAATATTATGCAAAGCAGGCAACATAAAAATAGAATTTATTTGGATATCACGAATGCATTCCACTTTATCTCCCCAATAACTTATCAAAGTACACACTGCTTTGCTCATATGTCTGGCTGATTGAGGAGAATTAGATGGGTAGGACGGGCTGGAGATTTAGGTTGAAATCGAATATGATGAGCATACTTGAGTTTAACCTTTGGGAAAGAGATTGTCGAATTCATTCTACGTGTCCTCACAAACTTGCAGCTGCAGCGCCTCTCCTTTAGTCTGCCGCTAGAATGAGTCCACATCTGAACCATAGACTGGTTGTCAGAAAAGTCTTGAAGAAATGTCCAAGTCGTCAATTTTTTTCAGAAGGGATGCTCAGCGTGTGTATTGTGAACCAGGATCAAAACCAAATGCAGAAACTGGCGAATTCTTAGCTACTCACTGCACTCTCATAACCCAGATCGGGCACTAAAAATTATGGCTGAATTATGTTCAATAACAGATCAAAATCATTTCAGACATTCTGAGTTGAGACCTAAGATAAGAATACACTGGAATTGACAGAAGCGTTCTCTCTAGACGAAAGCTTACCCAAATTTTGCCCATGCTGGTGGATATTACTATTGTGTATCATTTCCTCGGCGTTTCTCAGACTCTTTATCGAAGAGAGTAATAGCCTCCATCTCCAGCATCGCTTTGTTGCAAAGAGTCTCTTCTTTCAAAGCACGATCGCGCTCCTCAGTATTTAAAGTCTCAAGACGTCGCTCTTTGTCTTCCACGTCCATCTCCACTGTTCCTGAAGATGCATTGTCGATCCATGTTTCCAAGGCTTGTGCCTCAGCAAGAAGCATCTCCGTTTCGTTTTTCAACTGTGCAATGTCTCTGAACATTCGACTCACCATGTCCCACGAAGCCATTCCTGCATCAAATGCTATTACAAGCTATTGCAAGTGGAAACGATTACACTGCCGCTTCTACTCAGATGAGCACATAGATTTATATGAGCAGAGAAAGATCCACTAATGCTTTTGGAGTCATGAATTACGTCCTGGATTTGTTATCCTCTTGCTTAAAAGAACAGACAATTTTCACTTCTCCTCCTGTCAGACCAATGCCTATAAGTTGTATATCACGCCTCTGTCGTGCATCTGAGTCTATGAACGCGATATATTCAGCAGCAAGTATAAATGACAGCTAAACCGAGCTAAGCTGAGCTGGAACAAGTTGGTCAAGTAAGCATAACTTGAAACTTGTGATACGGATAAGATAAGCATCAATTGCAACTTGTGACTCATGGAAACAATGCTTCCTAATAATTTCTGCTAGAGACAAGATACTGGCCTACTGGCCTACTGGCTCCACTTACACTACATTTAAACGGAATCTGCACCGAGCCAGTTCCAGTGGATGATGATTCTATAAAGTTTGTATATTTATTTTGTTCCAGCTAACGATGTAAATACCCTATTTAAATGATAGAACCTGAAGACATCACCAAAACTCGAAATTTCAATTTTCTTGAAAAATCCAACACTAAAGCATACTCAATGCTCATATCTGAAATTTGTGCTTCTTTGTTCGTCTATCGTCTAAATCAGAATTCCTAGCCCTTTACCTCTAGATGCAAGCGTACGGAATCTTCAGAGACGTAATAGAACTGAAAAACGGCAAAAACTTGACTTTAATCTAGCGTCCTCCAAATAGTTGATGTTTACTCGTCGCGCATAACATTCCACGATCGATGAGACACCTCGAATTCTTTAATCCTGGACGTAAACAAAGAGCTCATTGCAGTGCATCTATCATGTAGAGTGGAACTATGATGCTTCAATCGTAGAATCCGGTGCCCAGTATACATATGCAGAGGCATCGTCAACAAAGTATCCCACGAAAACATTAACACCGGTACCTGCCTGAGAAGAAAAAGTTCAAAGAGTGCATTTATGAGTCCCTTAACGAGCCTACGATTTAATTGAGGTATAAAATCACCGGCATGTATAATTGATCTAGTATTTTCTGATTTATGAAATCCTAAATCTGTTCTTAAGTGTCTAAATCTGCTATCGCATAAGGCCGAAGGTTATGCGATAGCAGATTCGGTCCCTAGGCATAACCGAAGGTTATGCCTAGGGACCGGTTGCGAGTAAAGAGAAGCAGAGATTTCATTCGAATTCATCGTAAACCTATGATAGCTTTAGGTGTATACTGAATACAAAGTAGACTAAGTGAGACACGAAAGAGTAATTTAGATCCGGCAGATATATAAAAATGGAGTGAGCGAAAAAAACCAACGACTTTCCTTCACAGATGTGACGAAGGAAAGAAGCCTACCCGATGAGGTTAAAAAGTAGTGAATAATCTTGTTATATCTGATTATCTGACAAAAGTACTGAATGCAATAAACTTGAAAATGAAATTAGAGAAGTGTTACTTACATATAGAGAAGTACTTATATGATCAATGCAACTATCAAACCTTCTAAACTTATGGGTTTATGTTCCAAACGTGCAAATCACAAGACTGAGGTTAGACATCTATAACTCTTGCTAAAGATTAAAAATCTCTATTTAATAAAGAAGTTTCTCATTTTTAACAGCTATTAATCTAACTTGATCAGAAACAGTAAATTTGGTTTTCAAAGCTGCCATAATTTAATCATCGGAAGCTTGAGTTATTTCAAATAAATGTGAACCATTCATTCCAATACGCTACGTCAGGGCTATTCTTTTCATTATAAGAGCAGGGCCGGCCCCTCTCTTTGTCCTCGTTGCGCATCATCCTCAAAAGTCATGTATTCAACAACGTACGTTCGCTCACTGCAAACGGAGCAATATGACCAAATCGTTACGAAGAGCAAACTACAAGGCAAAAATACCAGAATTTCGGGAATAACTATTGCGTAATTTGAGTTATGACGATCTTATTTCTACCTGTACCGAAGAGTTGATAATAGAGACGGCAAACAATGAATCTCTATAGCGTTTGGCTTGACTAGTTTTTGTCTCTAGTGTTGTAGTAGACTTTGAATGACTTCTTTTATTCATTTCGCAATTTCACGTCACATATGGATAAATCAATGAATATAAATCTATTTAGTTATTTAGGACGAAGGACCAAAGCGCAAAAAACTCAGAGCGAGTTGCGTAGGTGTCTTTAGCAATGAAGATTCGAGAGTATCAAAGCTCCATATTTATCTGCAAATCCTCAAATGAATAGAGGTTTTTTTTCAAATATTTTACAATTCTTGAAGCGTTTCAAACATAATTAGTTCAGAAATTTGGTATTATACCAAAACTAGGTTAGGTTCAAAACGGGATTTTTTGCAATATATTACTTTATCGATAGTTTTGGCTAATGATAGACGTAATTTGTGGCTTAATGCATAGGTGATATATAATGTTAACTATAATGTGTGTGATTTTGATAGGATCAATTCGAATATATATTTTTTTTCTATAATTTAAAAGAAATTTTGGTACCAGCAAAAGCACTGAGCAGGAAATGAGTTCCGATCCATCGCGTGTAAACAGAACGTCACAATGTATTTGAGAGGGACCGTCACCAAAAATTCAGAGTTAAAGTTTAATTGTAGGTTCAAGTATAACAATTGGAAATAGCGGACTAGTAAATAGGAATGCTCGCGGGATTTGTCATTGAGCCCTACTGGCCGTTTGCCATTACGATGTTGGCAACGGCACGAAAGCTAAACTACATCTATACAGAATGAAACTCATGCGAGAAGAAATCTACAGAAATGCATGTATTATCACGCGTTACTTTCATGTAAGGTGCTTTCACAGACCTGCGTGATCCTTCTACCTATCAAATATTTCCATTGACGAGCTGTAAATGAGGATGAAAACATTGAGAATACAATATCACAGATACAACAGAATGCTATACGATTGTTCAAACAGAATTTTTCACCATGCTGTCTGATTGTTCAAACTTAAGATTTCATCATGTACAGCAGCCAGTATTTTATTTTTTTAAGTCCACCCCGTTATATTTTCAGTCAAGATTGATATGTTGATTGTGAGAATTATGGATAGGTGAGAACTATGGAAAATTTACCAACTACAAAATCTTGTAGCAAAAAAATTAATTCATGAATACAGTAAACCATCTACACAAGCAATTTTTATCAAGAGTAATAAGAATGATTTATCTTGGAGATATTTTAAATGACGTAGTACATATCCGTCGAAGATGGCAACCATGACAACTAAATTTCCAAAGACATCCAGTAAGTTGTTTTGTCAAATAAAAATAAATATTAGGGCTCAATTGAGTGCATGAAATTAGACTTGTATGACACAAAGCAGACTGTCACGACAAGAGGCAATTTATGAGACTTATATCAAACAAGCAAAGAACTTATTTTTCCATACAGCTGGCTGCATCGCAACTTGGAGTGAGCATTCTTAGACACTGCAGTGATTGTGCCTAAAGCATTTCTTCTTCTGATGGAGTTTCTGCTTGTCTGCGTTCTTTATTTCGTGTAGTAGCTTGCTTCTGTGCTCAGAAACAAATACACTTGATAATTAGTACTAATTAGTAACCGATAATTGAGTATTATTGTTACTGATAAGAAGCATCAAATAATTTGAAATTGAAATTTCATTCGAATAATTTTGTTCATTCAACTAAAATTTCACCTGATGAAGTTTTTTAAATCACGGGTATTGGTATGATTTATTGATGATAGAGGAGTTTCCAATCTTTACATACTAAAACCTTGTTTTCTTCCCTAGTTAGTCATCCAATTTCCTATTTATTTGCCCATTTCAACTTTATGTATATCTTTGTATTTCTTTGTTTTACTAACGTAAATAAAAAATTTACAGAATATACAATGCATACAGTACATATATGTCACACCCATCCATATTAATTCTGCCTGTGAATTAATGGTCATAAAATAACAATCTACTGTAACAAAATATATTATAAATTTGTTACAAATCACATTCTAAGTATTAGAATAGAAAATAAATAGACATTTACATGCATTGAATACATTAAGGGTTTTTAAAATTTTCCATTCCCTGAAATTGAATAACTTAGACTTATGATAAATTTTAAATATGGATAATCCCATTCACTTACAGAAAGTCATTGTGTTCATGATAAAGACCAAATTATTCCATTATGAAAAAAATGTTGATCTTATAGGTTTTCAAGTGATAAAATATTCTGAATTTGAATCCATTTTTCTCACTCTCTTCAGCTGATATTAAATAAAAAAAGTCAGATATTCTTATTTTAATGAAAATTAATTTTAAATTACTTTAAATATAATGCATATTGGAAAAAATAAATTTTTAGACTAGATAAAATATCATGTAACATTAAGAAGTAGATAACGAATAAAGCTAATTGAGGAGTTGAACCTCAGTTATGGTCCGCCTTAGCTGCCTACAAAGATCTAACCAAAATAGTAAGTCCGAACAAACAAATAAGAAGGACAACCAATATAAATAGAAATAGAAATATCATATATTGATAATAAAATACTATATTATATATATGTTATATTACAATAGAAAATATATTGATCAATATGATATATAACAATGTTTGATTTTTTAAAACTGTAGCAAATCTATTTATCTAAAAAAAGCTTTAATTGTACTCTATACTAACTATAATAACTAGAAAGCAAAGAAAAAATTTAGATCATACTATTTATAAACATTATGGTGGCTGAAATGTTCAAGATGCAAAGACTGACAAAAGTTCTATAATAGATAGATTTCCACCCCAAAAAAATTAGGATCGAAGAAAAAGATAGCTTATAACATGTAAGAACAATAAAAAGTCTAAAGAAACTTGCATATGTACACTATATATATATATATATATATATATATTATGTTATATAAAATGTATAAGATACATAGGATTATAAAAAGATGATAAAAGTTAGATGTGGAAACAAAATTAGGATGTATAGCCTATAACATGTAATAATAACAAAAGGTTGAAAAACCCTATTTTTTTCTTTTATGCATATCAAAAAAATTTATGCTCTATGAACATATATAAAAATCATCTAAATATCGTGAAATGATCTCCAAAAATTACATAAATATGTACAATACAAAAATATACACAAGCTACCATGTACAATAATAAAACTAAAAATTACGAGTTAGTATAAATACACTACATTGATAGGAAAAAAGATCAAAATATTCCAGGAAAATACTTAATATTGTTGTTAATCAAAAAGAAAATTATTCCAATCCTGAATGAACAAGCTAGTCAAAATCCATCCTAGAATTATATACATAACTTGAGAAGCCATAGACATTTCATAGCTCAGTAAGACATATAAATCCAAAAGTATCAAGAAGAATATCAAAAATGCAGACATCTTTACAAAGGAAAATTGAAAATGCCCAACAATTGAAAACTCTGAAATGTACAAGAGTAAAATCAGATAAATGAAAACTATAAGTAGACAAATACAATGTGAGCAATAAAAACAAGAACAAAATTAGAGGAGTTTTATTTACAAATAAGGGAGTACTTAAATGAATCATGCCACCATCAAACCTTCTTAACTTATGGGTTTATGTTTAGTGCAACTTACAAGATTGCTTAACGAATATGACTGGCTTCAAAAAGATTTAGAAGGAAATACATGGCCTTGGGTGATGCTTCGTTCATTGTGGCCTTGTGATACAATGGGCTCCTTGCTGCTGGCTTTTCTTCGAAACGTCAGGTTTTCTTCATCGAAACTTTCTTCTCTCATTTCTCTAGAATTTTCTCCCTGCGACTCTTCAATTCGTCTGATCTTCATTTGAAGAACGATAAGTGTGCAATCCATTCTTTAGGCTACATTCTCACAATCCATTCTTTAGGCTACATTCTCACGTTCTTCTTTAACAGTCTTGTCATTCGACATGAACTGACATTCTGTACCGTTTGTATAAATATGAGCTATAAAGTTGTGTTTTCATGTGGATCGAGCATTCTATTCCTACAGAATTATGTACGTGTCGCTGTGGTAGTTGCGAATTTACTACAATCCTTATGGAGCCCATCAGGATTGCACTCTCCAAGTGCAATCGTGAATGAGTTACCGTAAACTCGTGTTCGTCTAATCATTTACATCCCTGTGAAATGAATCGAAGTTGATGATGGTGAGCAGACGACCGAAGTGGGAAGTGCAGAGGACTCTTATCGTGAATCCGACGTCCATTATAGTGCCTCGTCAGGTATTAATACGCAGGAAGCTGGTTCACCTAAGAATCTGGACTTGCTGACCCACCTTCCTGGGTCTACAAGTCCCGAGAAAGTTGCAACGATCGATGCTCATCCAAGTGTTCCCACATCTCCAGTGCGGGCCTTGCCGAAGCCTGAGGAGTCGTCAGATGAGACCACCATTAAGACCTTCAGTTGAACGTCTTCCAACATTTCCACTACTTCTGATGTTTCACGAATCCCTTCACAGGGTGCTTTACTGTTCGACGGAGATCCACGAATGCTTTTGCTATTAGGGCATGACGATGTGGTCGTCGCAGTCTATGATGAAGAGGCAACCAGTCTCATCGCCTAAGTGATCTCCACGAAAGAGCACTATGCGCATGTAACTGACAATGTTGTTGAGAGGGAGAAGGCTAAAGAAATGGCAGAGAGGGATTTACTTGAACGTCAAGGTTCAGAACAGATGGCCCATCCTTTGCACCCAACTGATGGTGCTACCGACACTGATTCCGTCAAAGCAAATGAGAGCTTCTTTGAGCAGGCAGTAGCTAAGCTGGAGGAAATCGAGAATCCATTGACATCGACCAAATCTTCTCAAATGGCGAAGAAAACAATAAATTTCGGAGAGGACACGCCTCAAGGAAAGGTGAAGTTTTCGGTAGTATGCTATTTCGCGAAGCAGTTCGACTACCTGAGGAAGAGATGCTGCAATGGAAATACCTAGTATGTTCGTTCTCTTAGCCCTTGTAAGAAATGGGGAGCTCAAGGAGGCAAAAGTAATGTTTTCTTTGCTGATGATAGGTTCGTTGTTAAACAAGTTTCACGAACAGAGCTGAACTCCTTCTTGGATTTCGCACCAGCTTACTTCAAGTACATGCGCGAGGCTCTCGACACTGGAAATCCGACGTGTCTCGCCAAGATCCTGGGTGTCTACGAGGTTTGTGCCAAAAGTTGTACCTGTTATGCGGACCTTTGTGCTAATGTAGGCTGGTTAGTTGCAAATGTCAATAAGACTGCAGGTTCAAATGTTAATCTCACTATCTTGCGCTCGTCGTGCTTCAGGTGAAAGTGACCAGGGGTAGTAGGGAAACGAAGATGGATGTGATTGTCATGGAGAAATTTTTATTCGGGAGGAAAATTTCTCGCCTACATGATCTCAAGGGCTCCAAACGCTCGAGATACAACACGGATAAAAGTGGAACGAACCAAGTGTTACTGGATTCGATTCTCTTGGAAGCCATGCCAACTTCTCCAATTTTTGTCGGAAGCAAAGCGAAGAGACTTTCGGAGCGTGCAGTTTGGAACGACACTCATTTCCTTTCGGTAAGATTGGTTTTAACTGCAAACTGCGCTTCCTAGAGGCATGTTGCTGACTTCTCTTGTTTGTAACCTTCTGTATTTAAGTGCAAAGCGTGTCGGCTCCGAGGTTCGATTCCCGGTCAGTAGATAAAGCTACAAAGTTGCGACATGTTTGTTTTGTATCGAAGTATGTTAGATTATGGAATGAGGATTTTAAAATCATAACTTTTTGAGATGATTGTCTCATTCACCTCGATTGGTTTGTGAATAGCTTGTCTTTGTCATGGACTATTCATTATTGGTCGGCGTGGACGAGGAGCTGTAATAACCCACTAAAGGCTAAAACTACAATATAGTGGTAGAAAGGTCGAACCCACAGGGACAGAGGAACACACAGGGTACAAAGTGTCACGTTTTAACAGACTATTGAGGAGTTTGAATTCTCAGGCGACTGTCACTCCCAGAAATACTGCAAGTGTCCACTCGGAGCGCACTCGGAGGTCGCACAGTGCAGCGTAACACACACACACACACACCTGAAACTACAGAAACACAACCCAGAGATCTGTTAGGACCTCTACTTCAAGATTTCAGGGGGAAAGTCTCTCAAGAGTACACTCTGCGAAGCTGTGGGTAGTGACTTCCAACTCCGGCTTTTACAACACTTCCACTAGCTTGCTCCTAGTGTAGGAAACCCGGTTTGGACTGCCTACTTCGGATCGAAGTCACTCAGACGCGGTGAACAACACTCTCAACTCACAAAACGCGCAGAGAACACAGGTCCGCACTGAAGGACTCACTGAAACATTCCAGTAACACAACAACAGTCTATTGAAGAGTTTTTCTTTTTCTTTTTTCAAAAAAAAGAAATTTTTTTTGAATTCTCAGGCACTTGTCATTCCCAGAAATACTACAGGGGTTACCCTCAAGGCACCTGCTGCAGCGTAACCTGAATTTACAACCAAGGCTTACACGAAGTAGCAAAACTTCACTTTGGCATTCAGGGGAAAAATCCCAAAGGAGTACAATCAGAAAGAAACACTCGAAGGTGTAGGGGCGAAACTGTTCAAGTATCTAACTAGTCACTGGCTCTGAGCATCGGCAGTCACCCGCAGGTGCAGTTCCGAACTACTCAAGTCTCTAACCAATGTACTAGCTCTGAACATTCGGCCGAAGGCCTTCAGCTACAAAATGCGGAACGCTAAGTTGTAACTCCTCGTGTGTGGTGACAGAACTCAAGGACACAAACACGCAAAGGAAATG
Organism: Marchantia polymorpha subsp. ruderalis; assembly: GCA_037833965.1. Lineage (NCBI taxonomy): Eukaryota > Viridiplantae > Streptophyta > Marchantiopsida > Marchantiales > Marchantiaceae > Marchantia > Marchantia polymorpha. The sequence goes on from AP031357.1 coordinate 7,836,906, forward strand.
GGTTCCTGATCTGCACTTCTGATGGAAAAGAACCCCAGGCAAAACGCCTGGAACTATTTTATACCTTCTAAGTCCTACCTAGCACTACACTGCACTATGCTACACGCCTGCACGGAACCACGCTACACTACACTCCGCGGAACCTGTACTACGTCTCCTGCGCGGCCGACTGCCGCGCACTAACTCCCTACCCTGCCACTCTTCCGCTCGACTACGCAGTCCCAACCGCTGCAACGCCGCGGACACCTCCCCCTCGAGGGAGGACATGGTATCCTGTGCCTTCGACAGAAAGGCCTCGAGCTTCTTCGCTACCTTCCGCCGACTCCTACTGTCGCCTGACAACAACCGGGCTGTGCGCAATTCAAACTCACGCAGTGTGAGTTTCTCCTGCGCCTTCACTTCCCAGTGGGCGTAGCCCTTGAGACAGTGGGCGACTCGCCTCGCCGTCTCCACCTTCGTGCGATCCGCCTCCTTCCTGCGATCCTCTTCAATGGTCACTAATTGAGATTCGGCTTCGGCACGTTGCGCCCTCAATTCGCCACACTCTGACTGTAACCTGCGGATTAATTCTTCATCCGCCTGCCGTGCGAGCTGACATTGTTCCAACAACCGCGTCTGTCGCACGAGCTCCTCTGACAAAATCCGATTCTGGGCCTGCTCAGAGTTGAGTGCTTCCTTGACCTTCACCTGCTCCTTGGTGAGCTCGCCCAGTTTCTCATCCTTCATCTTCTCGGAGTGCTTGTAGAATTTCTGATTAAGCTTGTACTGTCCCCACAAGCACTCATGCTTCTCCTTCAAGTCCCTCAACTCCTGGTCCACTCTAGCTAATAGCTTGCTGGTGTGGACTTTAGTGCGAGTCCGCCTGCGCACTAACTCGATGTAAGATCCCGGCTGGAGTGGGTCGGCGTATTTATCGACCTTGCGATCCAAGTACCGCAGCAACGGAATCACCTGCTCAGAGAGCGCCGCCGCCGGCGCTCCAACAATTTCCTCCTCCTCCTCCTCGGTGTCTTCTGCTCCTGACATTTCTTCCGTGGAGCCTCCGTCGTCATCATCCGAGTGGAGAATTTCAGTCGCCATTGATTGCGTCGGCGACTGCCCCGAGTGGGGCTGCACGTCCTCGACGTGTGCTGCCTGCGAAGGCACGGCTGCAGCCTCGCTGCTCGTCGCCAAAATGTCTAAGGCGGAAGGCGAATGTATCCGAGCGGCATCCCCGTCGCTTACTTGTTGATTGCCTCCCGCATTCTCTCTGTCGCCGTCGTCCGTCGCCGGAGGTGATTGAGCGGAGGGTGGCTGCGCGGGGTTGGATTGCGCATCGCGCATCGAGACTTCATCCCGCTGACAGTCACTCCGCTCCATCGTCTGCTGCTCCCTTGATCGGTCCGTGGGGGCTGTGCCCGGCCCGTGCGCAGGCGCATTTGCCGGCGCCTTGTCCGCCGCAGGCGTAGCGCCGCGGACCTCTATCGCCGAAGGCGACATGGCCGGGGGCCGCACGCCCGACGTTCCTTGGCCTATAGGCCCTACCGCCGAAGGCGCATCTATCGGCGGACTTTCCGCCGACGGTGCGGCCTCCGCACGCTCTCTGCTCGTATCTCCTCGGCTCGAAGGCCCTGGCGCCGAAGGCGCGAATTGCGGCGCGTGGTGCGCCGGAGGGTCTGGCCCCGAGGGCCGGTGTCTCGTAGGCGGTTCTTCCGCCGGCTCCTTCCCCTTCCTACGTTGGAACGGGGGTGATTCTTGCCTGTGCACAGGCGGCACGTGTGGAGGTGTCCTGTTCACAGGCGACCTGTGCACAGGCGACCTGTGCGCAGGTGAGCGCCTGTGCACAGGCGGACTGCTCCTTCCCACGCGTAAGCGTAGATCCACGTCCACTTGTGTTCGCCGGTCCGCGGAGGCTCGTCCGTCCGCGGAGGTTCGCCTGTGCGCAAACGGAACATCTGTCCGCATCGCACGTGGTAACTCCGGAGGCCCTTGGCCCGTAGGCGGCCTCTCTCCCGACGAGGTTGCAGCGTGGCCCGTCGCTCCTGCGGTTGTCCGCGCTTCCTCTCGCCTCTCTGGCGACGCACTTCCTATCTCCGTCGCAATCGTCGCCGTGTCTGCACTGTCAGCTGGTAACACCAGTCTGCGTGCCTTCTGCTTTGGCCGGCTGTATGGCTCGCACAGCGGCCGCGGTCGAATGGGAGCAGAGGGTTCTTGATGCTGCTCCTCTTCGGACTCTTCCCTCCATCGCCGCTTCCGCGGCACTCGCGCTGCAGGAGTGTGTCGCCCTTCGTCCCTCCGTCTTGATGGGGTAGAAGTCGGTGACTCCTCTGCGTCTGTATCGACCTCGTTCTCCCGCACATACTTCCCGGGATGGTCGATGGACAATGGCGGAAAATGTTCAAGCTCTGCCGCTGTCAAACAATTCCGCTGTCGATAAAAATTGATGAGGAAAGGAGAAAGATGGTTTAGAGTTCCCCCCTTCTCCTCAAACGCGTGCTGTCGCATCACCCTGTGCAGGATGCTCGCCCAGTGAATTGGAGTTCCCTCGATGACGCACTCCACAAAAGAGACCTGCCACAATGTGATGTAGAAGGCACGGTGCGGCTGCAGTAATTGCATCAGCGCCGCGGACAGAGTCCGGCGAAATCGATCTTTGTAATCACGGGTCCTGTACCCATTCTTGGTAGACCTCCCGGTCTTGAACAGCTCCACAAATTGCGCCTCTTCTTGCTTGGTCACCTTGATGCTCTCGCTGTCGAAAAGGAGATGCCCTGGCATGCCAGCACATCTTCCCAACGCCTGCGCCCAATCTTGGACTGTCCACCGGTCAACATGCGGACGCAATCCGCGCGAGGGTGGTCCCTGTGGCTCTAGCCACTCGCGCACCATATTCGCACAGATGTAATTCCATCCCCATAGCAAGAAATCGAGCTTTCTTGCTATTAAGCGCTCTTCGAAAGCGCGCAGCCCGTTCTGCGGCAGGCGAAGTGGCACCATCCGCAATCTGCTCGGTCTCGTCATTGCGTTCCTGGGGTTCGCTCGCCCACTCATTCTACTTCCGCACTGTCCGCGTTTCTTTCTCTCTCGGCAAACTCTAATCGCGCTCAATTCCAAATCACGCGCACTCACTTCTCCCTCAATCAACAAGAATTCTCCTGTGTGACGACGTCGGGAATGGTCCGCAGCCAGCAGATGGATGCGCGCAGCGCGCACAAGAGATTGGAATCGCGAATTCAAGAATGGGACGTTCTCCGCCGCCCGGTCGAAGGTCATGGTCGTCTCTGGGTCGTGAAGAACGTCTCACTTGATGGCCGCGCCGGCTGTACGCTGGAACGGTCTTCGCTCTCACGCGCGGCTTCACGCTCCGCCGTCGTCGATTAAACTCTCACGCTCGAATTGGCGGATTTGAACTCCGCGAGCGTGTCACCCTGCGGACATGGGGGCGTAGCGCCGAAGGCGAGTTTTCCGCCTTGCGCGGTACACTTGTTCGTACCGCCCTTCGGCCAATCTCCTTCTGCCTTGACGCGTGCGTCCGCATGTCGGACAAAAATTCAACTCCTGCCTGTGCGCAGGCAGGGGCCTCGGCGGATTCTCTGCCGGCGCGGAACTTGAACATCCTCCTGTGCACAGGCGTTCGCCTGTGCGCAGGCGAATTCCGTCCGCGGAGGTTGCGCTGGCGCGGAAGGCGTTGACCGTGGTCAGCCGTCTCCGTCCAGTCTGTCCGTTCCTTGTCTCTCCGTCGGCGCTTCCGCCGCCGCAACTCCGTCCGTCCAAGAGCGCATCCACCCGTGCCGTCCGCACGGTCCGTACCTATTGGATTACTCTGGCGGCTCCTCCGACGTACGCTGCGCTGCGCTGGCGCGGAAGGCGCCGTACACTTTCTACCTCACAAGGCGCATTTCTAGGGCCCAAGGCGGATTTTCCGCCGACGCCGAAGTGCCTGTGCACAGGCGAACGCCTGTGCGTAGGCGGACTTCGCGCCTTCCCTAACCCTACCTCGCCTGCGCACAGGCGAACGCCTTCGTCCTTGCATAGGACAAAACTTGAATCCCCCTTCCGCGTAGGCGGAATTCGCGCCGAACTCCTTCCGCCGTAGGCGACCGCCTCCGTTTCTTCCAGTAGCGATAACTCCCTAAGTCCTCGTCCGTTCCAAGCGTTCTTGGGCTCGTTAGAATCAGCGCGTCGAGCTCTTTCCAACGGGACCCTAACTTGGTCAAGGCGCCCGAGGGTTGACCTAATTACGGGGGTTTCCCTACAGCCGCGGACGCAACCTCCGAAGGCGGGTTTTGCGCCTTGCGCCGTAGAGATCCTAACTGCGGAGCTCGCAGGGAGGGTGGTGCCTGTCCTTGCTGTGGCACCCAAATCCCAGATTCTACAAGATCCCTCGAGAATCCCCGCGATCTTCCGGATTCACTCTGTTTTGATGTACCGAAGGCTATTTACAATGCTGCCAGGGTGCAGTTTTCCAAAAATGTTTTAATTTCCTCAAAATTGCCAAAAGTGGGGTACCACATGCCCCCCTCCTCAATTGTGAGCGCCCACGCGAACACTCACATGTGGTATTTCTTCAACCGCCACCCGTTCACTCGGGTGCCTAACAGATCGCCGGCCAGGTCCGCAAGTTGGATGGATCCATTCGGGAAGACTTCGACAACCCTGTAAGGTCCCATCCATCTTAGGTGCAGTTTGCCTGGGAATCTGGCATGCCTGCTGTCGTAGAGCAATGCCAAATCACCTGCCTGCAGGAGTACCGGTTTGATCTTTTTATCGTATCTCTCCTTTCGGCGGAGCTGGATTTTCCTGGTGCGATCTTCGGCGTCTCTTCTCCGCTCATCCAGCAGCGTGACTTCCTGTAACCTGTAGAGTTGACTCTCCTCTGCGCCCATCCTCTGCAAATCCAACGTTCGTTGGGTGGGTACTTCAAATTCGATCGGGAGGATCGGGTGTTGCCCATACACCAGAAAGTATGGTGTCTGTTTGGTCGTGATCTTCTCAGCTGTGCGGTACGCCCATAGAGCGGCTGCTAGCTTCGTATCCCAGTCGTGAGCGTGATTCACCGTGACCTTGAGTAGTATTTTACACAGCAGACCATTGGACTTCTCCGTCAGTCCATTTGCCTTGGGATTGTATGGAGTAGTCTTCCGGTGCTTGATGTGGAAATACCGTGTCAGATCTTCGATGATCTGATTCAGAAAATGCGTGCCCCGGTCGCTGACTAGCTCTAAGGGACATCCGTAGCGTGTGATGATCGACTCAAACAAGAATGCTGCCACTGTGGCAGCATCATCCCTTCTGGTGGCTCTGGCCTCTACCATTTTGGTGGCGTAGTCCGTTGCTACCAGAATGTAGCGCCTTCGTGTACCTCTAGTCACTGGTTGTATCGGCCCTACAAAGTCAATACCCCACTTTTCGAAAGGTGCTAGAGGCATGATGGGAGTCAGGGGCCATCGTGTTGTAGGCGTTGGTCTCCCCGTCCTCTGGCAACTGTCGCACTTGCGGATGTAATCGAGAACATCCTTAAACATGGTCGGCCACCAATATCCCGCATTTAGGATCTTTGTGACCGTGTTCCTGGTGGCATAGTGTCCACCCGCCTCCTCTGTGTGCATCGCACTCACTATTCTTGGTACTTCTGATTCCTCCAGGCATCTGCATAAGCGCTCATCCGCCATCTTCTTGAACAAAACCCCCTGCTGGAGTTGGTACGGGCCTGCCTTATGAATAAAGACAGTTTGCTGTTCCAAATCCATGCCCTCGGGGCACTGGAGGGTTAGCAGATATCGATACAGGTCGGCATAGCGGGACTCATGTCCTACAGACAACTGAAATAACTCTTCATCTGGAAAATCGTCCACCAATTCCTCCTCTGTCGGCTGGGTCCATAATCGGGACAAGTAATCCGCATTTTCGTGGTGCACCCCTTTCCTGGTCTGGACTGTGTAGGTGAACTCTTGTAGTAACAACACCCACCTGGCGATTCGACCGGATAGGTCGGCTTTCTTGACTAGGTGTTGCAATGCGTAGTGGTCCACATGGAACACAAACTCGTAGCAGATTAGGTAGTGACGGAACTTTTTACAGGAGTACACCATCCCCAACGCTTCTCTCTCCGTCGTGGTGTACTTCCGCTCTGCTAGAGACAGCTGTCGGCTCGCGAAGTAGATCGGGTAGTCCTTTTTGTTGTCATCCTTTTGACTCAGTACCACACCGATGGCGAATGCCGAAGTGTCAACGTAAACATGGAATGGTCGATTCCAGTCTGGACTCCTTAGTACGGGAGCAGTCGTGAGTTTCGCTTTCAGAGCTTCAAATGCTGTCTGCTGGTTCGCACCCCAAGCATAGGGCTCGTCCTTCTTCAACAACTTGGTCAGGTCCGCCGCTAGTATTGCATACATGTGTATGAATCTTCGGTAGTAGCCCACATGACCCAGGAATGCTCGCAGCTCTCTTAGATTCGTGGGTGGTTCAAGCTCGAGTATAACCTTGACCTTCTCGATGTCCACCGCAATGCCTTCTGCCGAGACCCGATGACCCAACAAGATTCCACTAGTCATAAAGAAAAAGCACTTCTCGGGATGCAGTGATAAACTGCTCTCTCTACATTTATCGAAGGTCTGCTTCAAGTGACTTAGGTGTTCAGACCGCTTCCCAAAGACACAGAAGTCATCTATGAATATCTCCAGGAACTTCCTCAGTTGTTCCTGAAAGATATTGGTCATCATCCGTTGAAAGGTGGCAGGCGCGTTGCACAGACCGAAGGGCATCTTGTGGTATGCGTAAGTTCCCCAGTCGGTTGTGAACGTAGTTTTATCCTTGTCCTGTTCACGGATAGACACCTGATTGTAACCTGAGAACCCATCCAGGAAGCTATAACATTCATGTCCTGCGACATGGTCTAGAATGGCATCCGTGAATGGTAACGGGTGATGATCCTTGCGTGTTGCTGCATTCAACTTCCGGAAATCCTGACACACTCGTATCTTACCCGTCAACTTCTTGGGTACGATGACAATCGGCGACACCCACTCGCTGCTGAGCACAGGGTAAATAATACCAGCGCTCAAGTACTTATCTATCTCCTCTTTAACTAGCAAGGAGTATTTTGGGTTGAGGCGATACTGGCGCTGTCGTATGGGTACTGAGTCGTCCAGTAAATCGATACGGTGTTCCCCATACCGTGCGGGTATCCCCTTCATGTCTTCGATCTTCCAGGCGAAAACGTCGACATAATGGCTAAGGAAGGCCTGTACTTTCCTTAGCTCGTCTCCTCTCACTGCGCTTGATACCTTCAAGCACTTGCCGGGACTGAGTTGTACTTCGTGACAGTCACTAGGGTCGACAATGCCCTCAGTGTGACTCGTCTCACTCCTTCCCAGTCCCACAGTTAATTGCTATTCGTCTTCCGGCTGAATAGCTTCCGTCTCTTCTTCTTCTTCCACCGAGCAGCAGGCGACGAATCCCACGAAGTAATCGGATTCGGTACCACTGGAATCCGATCGCGCGGTCGACTCACTGTCCTCGCCCGATGTGTAACCTGCACTTGTCGATGGGGTCTCTCCTTCGTGCCTGACCCTATTCCAGGGCACCGTAATGGTTTTGGTTGGTTCCGAAGGATGAGGAAACTTAAGGCGATGTCTTCGCCAGTCACATCTGACTTGTGCACCATATAGCCATGGTCGCCCGAGCAGAACGTCATAGCCCTGCTTCATCATCGGCTGAAGGATGATATACGTCAACCGAAAGTCCGCACCCCCGATGGTTGTCTTGACATTGCGCAGCATACCTGCAGGCATTCTCCGCGTCTGATCCGCTAATCTCAACACACGCTTCGAGGGTTCGTATTGACTGAACCCCAAGGCTCTCGCTGTATCCTCCGTCATTATGTTGACTCCTGATCCAGAGTCGATTGGCACTCTGCGTACACAACATCCTGCTATCTCCACATCGATCTCGGGTGGCCCTTGGTCTTCGCTCTCCACTTGATATACTTGAGAGGATGTGGATGCGCGCGGCTTCCGCGGATGCCGTAGCGAAAGCATCAACATTCTCCGATACGTCTTATTGTCTTCCAAGAGCTGCTTGAACGTGATGTTCACTTTTCGACTCCCGAGATCTTCAACCAAGTCATAGTGAGCGCGTTGGGTCGCCGGGGTCGGCGACGCTCTGCGAGGTTCCACGGTGGCTGCCAACTTCGCCCCAAGGGAGGATGTCAAGTCTGGCTGCGGTGGGTCCTTTTGCGTGCGGATCGCTTCCTTCAACAGATTGGTTACCTCGTTGCGGATATCCGGAGCATAGTCCCGTTTCAGTAGGCGCACTGGCTCGTCCTCGACTGCTGTCTGGGGGCGCACTGCTGGTGCCTCCCGCGTAGCCGAAGACTTCCGAGCAGGTCGCGAGTCAGACTTGCTGGATGTCTTCTCCTTTCCTTTTCCCGTCCGGTCGGCGGTTCTCCGTTCGTGCTTGCGAGTGTCACGCTCTTGCTCCTTGGATTTCTTGGAGCTACGAGTTTCGACCCGTGCGCACATAACCTCTTCAGCCGGCCATTCTTCATCTTCGCCATCCCCGTCTGAACCTACTTCGACCTGGTTAACTTGCACGTCCTCCTTGGCAGGAGTGTTCACAAATCGTACCACTGGCCGAGGGACTGGTGGCTGATCACACTCTGGCGCAGTGTGCCCGACCTTCTTGCAATTACTACATGTCGGAGCATAATCGTTTCGCCTTTTTGGATGGGGACACTGCGGTGAGAAGTGCCCAACTTCCCCGCAATTATAACAAGCTCGCGGTGGCGGTGGGTCAAACGTCCCTGGAGGTGCTCTCCGCCTCACAGGTACCGTAGTGGCCCGATCCACCGGAATATATCGTGGGACTTGCATTGCTGAAACTGCAGGAGGGGTAGGCACCGACTGGACGGCGTAGGCTGTCTCTTCGCTAGCCTCTCCATAGTACTGAGGGTGCTCTCCATAGTACGGTTGCGCCCACTCTACTGCGTTGACTGGATATGACGGCCGGGTGGTAAGGCACTCGGTGTTTGCATGTCCCACCGCCCCGCACGTAGTACACCATAAGTTCGCTCGCACTCTCCCGGGTGATTTTCTGCGATCATGCCCGCCTACCACTTGAACCTTGAGATCGGCGAAATCCTTCACAAGGGTCTCCATCTTCGAAGCTATATCTCCCGGCGCTCTGTCCGTAGTCACTCGTCGGGTGCCCTTTTTCTTCGCTGACCCATGCTTCTTCCTCTTCTTCTCCTCCTCCGACGATGAGGTTTCCTCTTCTTCGGATGAAGAACGGTTCTCGTCCGAAGACGATTCCTCCGATGACGGAGTTGTACCTCTACGCCGTCTTCGCCCTCCTTTCGGTTTGCGCTCCTTCGACTCCCGTCTCTCTCTCCCTCTTCGGTTGAGAGTGGAAGTTTCGAAGGCTTCTGCCGATGCAATCACATCCTCAATAGTGTCGCACTTGCTGCGTCGGCAAAAAGTCTCCATCTCCCGAGTTAAACCGGTCACGTACCAATCCACAGCTTGTTGTACCGAGAAAGGGGACTGTAATAACCCACCAAAGGCTAAAACTGCAGTATGGTGGTAAAAAGATCGAACCCACAGGGACAGAGGCAACACACAGAGTAAAAGTGTCACATTTAACAGACTTTTGGTAGAGTTTGAATTCTAGGCGACTGTCACTCCCAGAAATACTGCAGTGCTCGACTCGGAGGCTCGACTCGGAGGAGGATCTCAACTCGGAGGATGCTCGGAGGATGCACGGTACAGCTTGGTCACTCAACACACACACACACACCTGAAACTGGCAAAAAGCACAACTCGGAGGTCGGTCAGGACCTCCGCTTCGGATTTCAGGAGGAAAGTGTCTCGCAAGTTCACTCAGAGGTTCTGCAGGAAGTGCCTCCCACTCCGGCTTTTACTGCCCTTCCGCCAGGAACTAGCGGGGGTACCCGGACTGGACTTCTCACTTCGGAACGAAGCCTCTACGTACGCCGTGGACGTCACCCTCGACTATCACACAAAACGCAGGGAGTGCAGACCCGACTGAGAACTTACTGAAAACACGATCCAGTAACACACACACAACCTGAATTACAAACCAAGGTTTACACGAAGTAATGAAACTTCACATTGGCATTCAGGGGAAACTTCCCGTAGGAGTACAATCAGGATATGTCACTCGAAGGAGTAAGGGGGAACTGCTCAAGTATCTAACTCGCAGCCGGCTCTGAGCATCAGAAATCACCCGCAGGTGCAGATCCGCACTACTCAAGTCTCTAACCGGGTGCGAGCTCTGAACATTCAGCCGCAGGCCTTCAACTACAACATACGGTAACTTCGCTATGCTGCAGCTTCTCTACGTGGTGCCAGGACCAAATGCACAAACACGCCAAGAAAGTGAGTTCCTGATCTGCACTTCCGAAACTGGAAGAGTCCCAAGGCAAAACGCCTTGATCTACTTTATACCCTCAAAAGATCCTAACTAGCACTACGCTATCCTATCTACCACTCGCAGTATCTGCGCGAAACCAAACTACTCTACTGCACTCAGCGGATCCGGTGCTGCGCCTCCTGCGCGCCGGACTGCTCCGCGTACTATCTCTACCTTGCCAGTCTTCCGACCGGCTGCGTAACCCCAGGCGTCGGAGCGCTGTGGTGACTTCCGACTGCAAGTGCGCCATAGTGTCGCGCGCACCCAACAAGAAGGTTTCTAATTTTCTCGCCACTCGCCGCCGACTCCGACTGTCACCTTCCGTCAATGCCGCCGCCCGAAGCTCGAACTCCCTGAGTGTGATCCTCTCTTGGGCTGCCACCTCCCAATGGGTGTATCCTTTTAGACAACGAGTCACCTGTGCCGCCAACTCTCCTCGCGCCCTGCAGCTGCTCTCCACCTCGGCCAGCTGCATTTCTAATCCCGCACGTTGTGCCCTCAAATCCGAGCACTCGGATTGCAAGTTGCACAACAACTCCTCATCCTCCTTGCGGGCTCTTTGACTTTCTTCTAAGGCGCGCGTCTGGCGCGCAAGCTCGGCTGCTAGGACTTTGTTCTGTCTCCGCTCCTCCTGCAGTTCCAACTCGATCTTTGCCCGTATTAGTTCGGCATCCGCCTGACTTTTCGTCGCCGCATCCTCCTTCTGCTGCTGCAAGGCTTGGTATAGCTTCTGGGTGACCGCCAGGTGTTGTTGGAGGGCGGTGTTCCTTTCCACATATACTTGGCAACTAGAGGCCCACTTTGCCACCTTGATCCTCGTCCTTCGCCTGATAGTCTCCACATAAGACTGCGGTTTTAAGGCACTTCCGTATTTGGATGTCTTGCGATCCAGATATCGCAGGAGTGGAACTATCTGTTCGCACAGCACCCCTGTTGGCGTTTTCTGCACCGAATCCGCTTCCTGCTCTTCCGAGCTCGTATCATCCTCAGTCTCGAGGATTTCAGTCGCCACCGAATCCCTTGGCGACTCCCTGGAACTGTGGCGCGCAGCAGCTTCTGCTGCGACTGCTGCTCCACTGCCTGCTAAAATATCCAGGGCAGTGGGAGATCCCACTGCTTGAGCCCCTGTTCCGGCTCGATCTTCGGTTTGTGAAGGGGTCGACGCCGCAGTGACTTTTGTCACTCTTGCACCGCCCGCTTCTGCTGCCTGTCCTTCCGGCGCAATCTGCGCGGAAGGTGTCCTTGCTGAAGGTGCGTCCGCCGAAGGCGTCCGCACACTGGTCGTTGGCCCCATCCGTCTCGCAGTCGGCGAATCCGGCTGACTCTCTGTTGTCCGACTCGCAGTCGGCCGACCAGCAGTTGTCCGACTGGGAGTCGGATACACCCTGCGCGTCTTGACTCCACTTGGCCTGCTTGTTGGGGGCGTTCTTCCAGAAGTGCCTTCCGCCGAAGACGACCCTTTGAGGATTGTTGGCTCGTCAGCCAAACTCTCTTCTGCTTCCGGCCTGCTGTCCGGTTCAACGCGCCGTTCAGTTGGCCTTCCTTCCGCTTGTCGACCTTCAGTCATCCGACTCGCAGTCGGCCGGCTGTCAGTCCGTCCATCTCCTCCCGAAGGCCGTGGTGCCTTCTGTGCAGAGGTATCTGCCGTCTTCCCTAGAATCTGAGCGATTATCTCTTCCTGTGTGAGATTCCGCCGGGTCGGAGTTCGCCTGGTCTCCTCAGTAACAGTTGGCATTTTGCGTGCCCTCTGTTTTGGTCGACTGTGAGGCTCGGGGGTGGGCCGACCACAAGTCGGCGCAGCTGGCACTTCCGGCTGCCTGTCCTCAGGTCTCTCATCCCACTTTCGCTTTCGCGGAATGAGCTCGCTTCGACGTTCTTCTGCTGCTCTTGCTGGGGCCGGAGCCGGAGGCGTACTGGCAGTAGGGTTGGAGGCACGATAAAATTTTTGCAGGCATGCCCGTGCCCCATTTCCAGATCAAAAGGCATGCCCCGTGCCCCCAGGCATGCCCGTATCACAATACGTATATATCCGATATATACAAAGTATACATAAATTTAAGTACAATACATGAGTATACGTATAATAAGTAACTATAATTAATATACAATTAGTTGTAATTAGTATATACTGAACAATGCTTTATAGTTTATAGAACACAGCACAATATAATGTGAGATGATCTTCACATGCACTATACAACTACATCACATTCTAACTACTAAACCATTACACTAAAGAGTTTTCCACGTCCACTATATCCTTACACCAGAGTCTGAGTGCTGTTTCCAGACCAGATTTAATACCTGGGACGTAAGTTCATAAAAAGTTTCGCACCTGGATAGAAGAAAAAAAATGACGCATATTCGAATATTCTGAAGTTACAGTATGATTAATACGTATATACATACGGGCATGCCCCATACACAAAATGCAAATGAGGCATGCCCCCGGGCATGCCCCCATGCCCTCGCCCGGGGGCATGCCTTTTTGGCTGTGCCTCCAACCCTAACTGGCAGGTTCCTCGTCCGGATCTGTGTCTACTTCGGCCTCCCTCGAATATCTTCCTGGATAAGTCCGGGTCAGCTGCGGAAATCGAGTTTTCTCAGCATTTGTCAAACATCCCATCGCCCGGTAAAACACGATTAAGTAAGGCGATAGATGATTGAGGGTTCCTCCCTTCTCTTCTTGCGCATGTTGGCGCGTCACCTTCCACAGGAGCCGTGCCCAATGCACCGGAGCTCCTGACAGCACTAGCTCCACGAACTCTACCTGCCAACCATGCATGTAAGCGGTCTTGGTCGGCTGCAATATCTGCAGCAATGCCGTCGCGACATTTCTCCGCAATCGATCCTTGTAATCCCGTGTCCGGAAACCGTTCTTGGGATGTCTGGCCACTTTGAAGAGCTCATTGTAAGAGACTTCTTCCTCCTGGGACACCTTCACGCTATCGGCCTCGAAGAGGAGATCCCCTTCCTCGCCGGCACACCTGCCCAACACCTGCGCCCAATTGCAAATGTCCCATCTCTCTGGGTGTGGGCGAAATCCGCAAGAAGGCTTGTGTCTCTCCTGCAGATACTCGCGCACCATCTCCGGACATGTCCAATTCCACCCCCATAGGAGAAAATCGAGCTTCAACCTCAACAGCACATCTTGAAATGCGCGTAGACCGATCTGCGGCACCCTGAGTGGAGACACTCGCAGCTGGGGAACCTTCGACATTGCGTTGCCTGCACACACACAAATGTTCTCCCTTTCGCTCGCTCTCTCACAATCGCCACTGTGCGTCGGCCACTCAAGCACTGACTGCTCACTCTCTCTGCGCTCGTTCAAGATCGCTACTCACAATTCTTTCAAGGTCCGCCAAGATCCTTGCGCAACTCGTCTCCGCACTCTCTACTCTCACTGCAGGTCGCTCCGCCCTTGCGCGTAATCTTGGAACTGGAAATCGCAAAGTCAAGAATGAGAGAATGAGACTGGAGCGCAGTCTTTTCTTCTCCGATTTCAAGAACGTCCAACGTTCTTACTGGTTGCAACGTACGCAGCCGGCTATACGGCTTAACGGTTCGCCCTTTGCATGCGCGAATTCACGTCCCCGCATTGCGCGCATTCGCATGCTTAAACGTTGAATTCTCCCGCCGCCGCCACCTTCCGGACTCGAGTCCGCTGCAGGGTATACGTCGGCCCTGTTGTCTTTTCCTAACCCGCCCTTCTCCGGAGGCGTGTCGCCGCTGGTGCGTTCATTATCCGTCGGCGCCTTGCTGGAGGCGCACATCCAGCCGGAGCGAATTACGCCGGCGCGCAGTCGTACCGCCTATTTTGTCCTTTATGCCTCGTCCGTTGCTGCCAGCGCATATCCGTCAGCGCAACTCATGCCAGCGCATCCGGCCGTCAGCGCCACGTCGGAGGCGTACATCCGACCGGCGCTTTCCTTCCATGAACAGCCGCCAAGGGCGCTTCCGACTCTGAGTTGGTTTCCTCCTGTGAGCGCGTGATTCCGCCGAAGGCGCATCGCCGAGGGCGTACGGGAATCCTTTCCGGCTGTGAACCCTAGCGCGAACGGCGCATGTCCGGCTACGAGTTTTCCGACGCTCATAACTTCTCCATTCCTGATCCCTCTCCGGCGCTCTTGGACTCGTTAGAACGAGCGTCCCGAGCTCTTTCTAATGCAACTTCAACCAACTGGATCTACCGTGTATCCCGATTGTTATGAAGGTTTTCCCTTTCCGCGCTAGCGGCGCTTCGCCGAAGGCGCACTCATGGTCGGATGCCTTTAGAGGTCCGGGCCCTTCTCCTGACGTCTTTAGTAAAACCTCCTCCTGAGGTGTCTGCGCCGGAAGCGTAGCTTCCTTATACGCTAGAGGCGCGTGAGTAGAGACACCTCAAAAAGGAGCTTTTGCCGAAGGCGCCGAAGACGTTGGCGTTGGTACATCCGACTACGTGATTCTTTGTGCCCTCGTGACGATCTCATCAATCCACTCTATTTAGCGTACCCTTCTCTAGCTACAAACACTGCTTTGGTACTAGTTTTCTAAAATTGTTTAAATTCTGCAAAAAAAACAAAAAGTGTGTTACCACATGCCCCCCTCCTCAATTGTGAGCGCCCACGCGAACATTTACACGTGGTATTTCTTCAGACGCCATCCGTTCACGCGGGTGCCTAACCATTCTCCCGTCAGTTCTGCGAGTTGGATGGATCCATTTGGGAAAACTTCTATCACCTTGTAAGGTCCCATCCACCTCAAGTGGAGCTTGCCTGGAAATCTAGCATGTCTGCTATCGTATAGCAGAGCCAAGTCGCCCTTCTCCAGCAGTACTGGTTTGAGCCTTCGATCGTACTTCTCCTTCCGCCTGAGTTGTAATTGCTTTGTCCGATCTTCGGCCTCTTGACGTCTTTCCTCCAGTGCCATTACCTCTTGCAGTCGATATGCCTGACTTTCTTCCGCGTCCAGCCTTCTCTGATCTAAGGTCCTCTTGGTAGGTATCTCGAATTCGATGGGTAAGATCGGATGCTGCCCATAAACTAGGAAGTAAGGTGTTTGCCTGGTGGTGACTTTTTCTGCCGTTCTATATGCCCATAAGGCGGCCGGTAGCTTGGTGTCCCAGTCATGAGCATGGTTTACAGTCACTTTGAGGAGTATCTTACAGAGTAATCCATTGGACTTCTCTGTCAGACCATTTGCCTTGGGGTTGTATGGAGTAGTCTTCCGATGCTTAATCTGGAAGTGCCGCGTCAAACTTTCTATCACCTGATTCAGAAAGTGCGTTCCTCTGTCACTGACTATTTCTAGGGGGCACCCGTAGCGTGTGATGATGGATTCGAATAGGAACCGTGCTACTGCGGCTGCGTCGTCGTGCCTTGTGGCTTCTGCCTCCACCATCTTGGTCGCATAGTCTGTTGCTACCAATATGTAGCGCCTGCGCGTGCCTTTAGTGACAGGTTGTATTGGTCCCACGAAGTCGATCCCCCATTTTTCAAATGGTGCCAATGGCATGATTGGTGTAAGAGGCCATCTCGTGGTCGGAGTCGGCCTTCCCGTCCTCTGGCAGCTGTCGCATTTGCGAACGTAGTCGTGTACATCTTTGAACATCGTCGGCCACCAGTATCCTGCATTCACAATTTTGGTCACTGTATTTCTGGTGGCGTAGTGACCACCAGCGTCTTCTGTGTGCATGGCTTTTACAACTCGCGGGACTTCAGACTCCTCTAGACATCTGCACAGCCTGTCGTCTGCCATTTTCTTGAACAAGACCCCCTGTTGAAGCTGGTAAGGTCCCGCTTTATGAACGAAGACTGTGCGCTGCTCCGCATCCAATCCTTCCGGACATTGGAGTGTGAGCAGAAACCTGTATAAGTCCGCGTACCTGGACTCATGGCTGGCGGACAACTGAAAAAGTTGTTCGTCGGGAAAATCATCCACTACTTCCTCCTCTATGGGTTCGGTCCATAGTCGGGAGAGGTAGTCCGCGTTCTCATGGTGAACGCCTTTCCGTGTCTGTACAGTGTAGGTGAATTCCTGCAGCAGTAGTACCCACCTGGCAATTCGTCCGGACAGATCCGCCTTCTTCACCAGGTGCTGTAAGGCGTAATGATCTACATGAAACACGAACTCATAGCAGATCAAATAATGTCGGAACTTCTTACAGGAGTACACCATTCCCAACGCCTCCCTCTCAGTTGTCGTGTATTTCTTCTCTGCTGCTGACAACTGACGACTCGCGAAGTAAATCGGGTAGTCTTTCTTGTTGTCGTCCTTCTGACTGAGAACCACTCCGATTGCAAACGCCGACGTGTCTACATAGACATGGAAAGGTCTGTTCCAATCCGGACTTCTCAGAACCGGAGCAGTCGTCAGTTTGGCTTTGAGCGTTTCAAACGCCAGCTGTTGCTCTTTGCCCCACACATAGGGTTCCTCCTTCTTAAGCAGCTTCGTCAGGTTGGCTGCCAAGATGGCGTACATATTTATGAACCTTCTGTAATAACCTACATGGCCAAGGAAGGCCCTCAACTCACGCAGATTCGTTGGCGGCTGCAGTTCGAGAATAATCTTCACCTTCTCTACATCCACTGCAATGCCATCGGACGAAACTCGGTGCCCTAGCAGGATTCCGCTGGTCATGAAGAAGAAACATTTCTCAGGGTGTAAGGACAAGCTGCTCTCCCTACATCTGTCGAACGTTTGCCGAAGATGGTTAAGGTGCTCCGACCTCTTACCGAAGACACAAAAGTCGTCGATGAAAATTTCTAGGAACTTCCTCAGGTGCTCTTGGAAAATGTTTGTCATCATCCGCTGGAACGTCGCTGGCGCGTTGCACAGACCGAACGGCATCTTGTGATAAGCATAGGTTCCCCAGTCGGTCGTGAAGGTTGTTTTGTCCTTGTCCTGTTCCCTGATGGACACCTGGTTGTAGCCGGAGAATCCGTCTAGGAAACTGTAGCATTCATGCCCTGCTACATGGTCTAAAATAGAGTCCGTGAAAGGAAGAGGGTGATGGTCCTTCCTCGTTGCTGCGTTCAGCTTTCGGAAGTCCTGGCACACCCGGATCTTACCCGTCAGTTTCTTGGGCACGATCACGATAGGCGACACCCACTCGCTACTGAGTACCGGGTAGATGATTCCTGCGCTCAGGTACTTATCGATTTCGTCCTTCACCAATAATGAATATTTTGGGTTGAGCCTGTATTGGCGTTGGCGAACCGGAACTGCCTCGTCCAACAAGTCGATCCTGTGCTCTCCATACCTTGCAGGTATGCCTTTCAGGTCTTCAATCTTCCATGCGAAGACATCCTCATACTGGCGAAGAAACGCCTGTACCCTGTTCAACTCTTCTCCTTGTACCTGGCTTGACACCTTCAAGCCTTTACCTGGACTGAGCTGCAGTTCGCAGCAATCACTCGGGTCAACAATCCCCTCTGTGTGACTGATCTCGCTTCTGCCCAGTCCGGCTGCTAGTTGCTATTCCTCATCCGGATACACCTCGTCTCCTTCCTCCTCAATGGAGCAGCAAGTGACGTAGCCCACAAAGTCCTCCGACGTTTCGGTTTCTGAAGTGCATGATGAGCTGGTCTCTTTTCCAGTTGTGTAACCGGAGGTGGTGGAAGGTGTTTCGCCCTCATGGGGTACCTTGGTCCACGGTACGGTAATGACAGTCGGAGGGTCCGCAGGGCTACGGAACTGTAATCTCTTCCTACTCCAGTCACACCTTGCTTTGGCATCGTATAGCCACGGTCTGCCAAGCAGCACATCATAACCTTTCTTCATCAGAGGTTGCAGTATTATGTAGGACAGTTGAAAGTCCACTCCTCCAATGTTGGTTCTCACATTGCTCAACATTCCTAGTGGCATTCTGCGTGTTTGATCGGCCAGTCGCAATACTCGGGATGTAGGCTCGAAGGTCTGGAACCCCAAGGAGTTCGCTGTCTCCTCGGTCATGATATTCACGCCCGAGCCGGAGTCCACTGGTACCTTCTGTATGACGCAGCCTCCGATCTCTACTTCGATCTCTGGAGGTCCCAGGTCTCCTCCTTCCACTCTGTACACAGCCGGAAGTTTCTCTTTTTGGGGTTTGCGTGGTCGGCGCAACGAAAGCATCAGCATCCTTCTGTACGTGTTATTGTCTTCCAACAACTGGTGGAAGGAAATATTTGCCCTCTGGCTCCCTATGTCTTCCACTATGTCGTAGGGAGTGTTGGAAGTCACAGCCGGAAGTTTTCCTGTACTCGCGGTCGGAAGTGGTGTAGGGGGCCTAACCGCCTTCCGGACGTCGGATGTCATTCCGGCGCCCAGTGCTTCCTTGATGAGGTGACTCACCTCATCTTTGATGTCCGGAAGGTAATCTCGAGTCCGGAACTCTTCCGAATACCTGTTCGCCTTTTCTGAGTTCTGCTCCGGCTGGGTGTTTCTCATAGCCGGAGGTGTACTTGGCGTTCTCCTTTGGCCTTCTCTAACTTCTTTAGACTTCCTCCTCTCTTCCCTACGCTCGAGGCGGCGAGTGTCCTCATGGCCTTCTCCTCTCCTCTTCGAACTTCGGGTTTCTACCCGGCCGCACATTACTTCTTCCTCTGGCCATACTTCGTTTTCTTCAGCTGGGTCCAGACTCAGTTCTACCTGGTTGACCTGCACCTCTTCCTTGCCAGGTGTCGATACGAAACGCACGGCTGGCCTAGGGAGTTGTGGCTGGTCACATTCGGCTACTGTATGTCCAGACTTCTTGCAATTGCTGCACAACGGTGCATACCCCATTGGCTTCCTCGGGTGGGGACAGCTTGGCGCGTAATGCCCCATGTCTCCGCAGTTGTAGCAACCATCGAATTGTGGTCGAGGTCGGTTGTGATTGCCTGGAGGTGCCATGCGTCTTGGTGGGAGTGTACCCGCCATTTCCCTTGGAACAAAGCGCGGTATATGCACCGGTGGGTTCGGAGTTGTAGCTGGAGCTGTCTGTACCGAGTAGGCGGTGTCCTCAACCTGCTCAGCATAATACATAGGCGGCTCAGCATAATACATGGGGTTCTCCCACTGTGGTGCCCATTCGACCGCATTCACTGGGTAAGATGGCCTCGCGGACATGCACTCCGTGTTGGCATGTCCCACCTGTCCGCACGTAGTACACCAGAGATTCGCTCGTTGTCTCGCAGGTGATTTACGTCGGTCTTGGCCTCCCACTACATGAACTTTCAGGTCCGCAAAATTCTTCACCAGGTTGTCTACCTTGGCTGCGATGTCCCCTTGAGTCTTCACTGGGATTCCCTTACCTCGATCCTTCTTCTTGATCGCACTGCGTTTCTTCTTCCGTCTTTCTTCTTCTGAAGATGACGAGTCCTCTTCCTCTTCCGAGGAAGAACTTGATTCGGAGGAGCTTGATTCTTCTGTCGAGGAAGGCGAGTTCCTTCTCTTCCGACGTCCGCCTTGCGACTTCTTCTTCGTCGATCGTCGGTCGCGTCTTCGAGTGTCAAGGGTTGACGTCTCAAAGGTCTCCGCGGAAGCTATCACATCTTGGATTGTGTCAGTCTTGCCTCTCCTACAGAAGGTCTCCATTTCTCTTGAGAGCCCTGTCACATACCAATCCACTGCCTGTTGTACCGAATACGGTTCTCCCGGGCCTGTCTTCGGAATTCGATCTAGGAGGTCTTGGAATCTCTCAGTGTAGTCTCGAAGATTCTCCTTCCGCTCGCGTCGAAGATTTCGAAGCCGGGTCAGAACTCGACTGTCATATCCGAGTTCGCGGAACCGCCTCAGAAACTTTTCCTTGAGCTGAGCCCAGGTCCGGATGCCAGTGGGGTCGGTGCTCTCATGGTTGTACCAGCTACGCGCTCGTCTGCGTAGCAGGCTAGGAAAGATTCGTAATCTGTCTTCATCACTGGTCTCACGATTGGCGATGGAGACAGACTCGAAGAGCTTTATGTATGAATCTGCATCATCGTCGTCGCCCGTTCCCGTGTATCTTGGATACGAATGTTTGGTGGTAGGTTGGGAAAACGCCTGGCGGAGATTGGCTTGATGTTCTGCCATCGGTGATCCTGTCGACGGACTGATCCTAGGTTGGCCAAACTCAGGAAGAGTTCCTGTCGGAGGGATGTCCAATAGAACTGTTAGCTCAATGCTCTCGGTAGGTGAACTGGAACGCCTTTGTCTTCCCGTAGTCGGTGATGGCGATCTTTCTGCAGAGTCCTCACCGGGAGTCTTCTTTTTAGTTCGCCGTTTTGTTTCCACGGCTTTTTCTGAATCTCGACGGAGTTTCCGTGTGGCTCTCGCACTCAGGTTTCCCACACTATCGCTCGTCGACATTCACCGAGCATTGCTGCTCAAGGTTTCTGGTGTTGACGCACTGTCCCCGGCAGCGGCGCCAAAAAGAAGTTGTCGGCTCCTTATGTAATAACCCACCAAAGGCTAAAACTGCAGTATGGTGGTAAAAAGATCGAACCCACAGGGACAGAGGCAACACACAGAGTAAAAGTGTCACATTTAACAGACTTTTGGTAGAGTTTGAATTCTAGGCGACTGTCACTCCCAGAAATACTGCAGTGCTCGACTCGGAGGCTCGACTCGGAGGAGGATCTCAACTCGGAGGATGCTCGGAGGATGCACGGTACAGCTTGGTCACTCAACACACACACACACACCTGAAACTGGCAAAAAGCACAACTCGGAGGTCGGTCAGGACCTCCGCTTCGGATTTCAGGAGGAAAGTGTCTCGCAAGTTTACTCAGAGGTTCTGCAGGAAGTGCCTCCCACTCCGGCTTTTACTGCCCTTCCGCCAGGAACTAGCGGGGGTACCCGGACTGGACTTCTCACTTCGGAACGAAGCCTCTACGTACGCCGTGGACGTCACCCTCAACTATCACACAAAACGCAGGGAGTGCAGACCCGACTGAGAACTTACTGAAAACACGATCCAGTAACACACACACAACCTGAATTACAAACCAAGGTTTACACGAAGTAATGAAACTTCACATTGGCATTCAGGGGAAACTTCCCGTAGGAGTACAATCAGGATATGTCACTCGAAGGAGTAAGGGGGAACTGCTCAAGTATCTAACTCGCAGCCGGCTCTGAGCATCAGAAATCACCCGCAGGTGCAGATCCGCACTACTCAAGTCTCTAACCGGGTGCGAGCTCTGAACATTCAGCCGCAGGCCTTCAACTACAACATACGGTAACTTCGCTATGCTGCAGCTTCTCTACGTGGTGCCAGGACCAAATGCACAAACACGCCAAGAAAGTGAGTTCCTGATCTGCACTTCCGAAACTGGAAGAGTCCCAAGGCAAAACGCCTTGATCTACTTTATACCCTCAAAAGATCCTAACTAGCACTACGCTATCCTATCTACCACTCGCAGTATCTGCGCGAAACCAAACTACTCTACTGCACTCAGCGGATCCGGTGCTGCGCCTCCTGCGCGCCGGACTGCTCCGCGTACTATCTCTACCTTGCCAGTCTTCCGACCGGCTGCGTAACCCCAGGCGTCGGAGCGCTGTGGTGACTTCCGACTGCAAGTGCGCCATAGTGTCGCGCGCACCCGACAAGAAGGTTTCTAATTTTCTCGCCACTCGCCGCCGACTCCGACTGTCACCTTCCGTCAATGCCGCCGCCCGAAGCTCGAACTCCCTGAGTGTGATCCTCTCTTGGGCTGCCACCTCCCAATGGGTGTATCCTTTTAGACAACGAGTCACCTGTGCCGCCAACTCTCCTCGCGCCCTGCAGCTGCTCTCCACCTCGGCCAGCTGCATTTTTAATCCCGCACGTTGTGCCCTCAAATCCGAGCACTCGGATTGCAAGTTGCACAACAACTCCTCATCCTCCTTGCGGGCTCTTTGACTTTCTTCTAAGGCGCGCGTCTGGCGCGCAAGCTCGGCTGCTAGGACTTTGTTCTGTCTCCGCTCCTCCTGCAGTTCCAACTCGATCTTTGCCCGTATTAGTTCGGCATCCGCCTGACTTTTCGTCGCCGCATCCTCCTTCTGCTGCTGCAAGGCTTGGTATAGCTTCTGGGTGACCGCCAGGTGTTGTTGGAGGGCGGTGTTCCTTTCCACATATACTTGGCAACTAGAGGCCCACTTTGCCACCTTGATCCTCGTCCTTCGCCTGATAGTCTCCACATAAGACTGCGGTTTTAAGGCACTTCCGTATTTGGATGTCTTGCGATCCAGATATCGCAGGAGTGGAACTATCTGTTCGCACAGCACCCCTGTTGGCGTTTTCTGCACCGAATCCGCTTCCTGCTCTTCCGAGCTCGTATCATCCTCAGTCTCGAGGATTTCAGTCGCCACCGAATCCCTTGGCGACTCCCTGGAACTGTGGCGCGCAGCAGCTTCTGCTGCGACTGCTGCTCCACTGCCTGCTAAAATATCCAGGGCAGTGGGAGATCCCACTGCTTGAGCCCCTGTTCCGGCTCGATCTTCGGTTTGTGAAGGGGTCGACGCCGCAGTGACTTTTGTCACTCTTGCACCGCCCGCTTCTGCTGCCTGTCCTTCCGGCGCAATCTGCGCGGAAGGTGTCCTTGCTGAAGGTGCGTCCGCCGAAGGCGTCCGCACACTGGTCGTTGGCCCCATCCGTCTCGCAGTCGGCGAATCCGGCTGACTCTCTGTTGTCCGACTCGCAGTCGGCCGACCAGCAGTTGTCCGACTGGGAGTCGGATACACCCTGCGCGTCTTGACTCCACTTGGCCTGCTTGTTGGGGGCGTTCTTCCAGAAGTGCCTTCCGCCGAAGACGACCCTTTGAGGATTGTTGGCTCGTCAGCCAAACTCTCTTCTGCTTCCGGCCTGCTGTCCGGTTCAACGCGCCGTTCAGTTGGCCTTCCTTCCGCTTGTCGACCTTCAGTCATCCGACTCGCAGTCGGCCGGCTGTCAGTCCGTCCATCTCCTCCCGAAGGCCGTGGTGCCTTCTGTGCAGAGGTATCTGCCGTCTTCCCTAGAATCTGAGCGATTATCTCTTCCTGTGTGAGATTCCGCCGGGTCGGAGTTCGCCTGGTCTCCTCAGTAACAGTTGGCATTTTGCGTGCCCTCTGTTTTGGTCGACTGTGAGGCTCGGGGGTGGGCCGACCACGAGTCGGCGCAGCTGGCACTTCCGGCTGCCTGTCCTCAGGTCTCTCATCCCACTTTCGCTTTCGCGGAATGAGCTTGTAATAACCCACCAAAGGCTAAAACTGCAGTATGGTGGTAAAAAGATCGAACCCACAGGGACAGAGGCAACACACAGAGTAAAAGTGTCACATTTAACAGACTTTTGGTAGAGTTTGAATTCTAGGCGACTGTCACTCCCAGAAATACTGCAGTGCTCGACTCGGAGGCTCGACTCGGAGGAGGATCTCAACTCGGAGGATGCTCGGAGGATGCACGGTACAGCTTGGTCACTCAACACACACACACACACCTGAAACTGGCAAAAAGCACAACTCGGAGGTCGGTCAGGACCTCCGCTTCGGATTTCAGGAGGAAAGTGTCTCGCAAGTTCACTCAGAGGTTCTGCAGGAAGTGCCTCCCACTCCGGCTTTTACTGCCCTTCCGCCAGGAACTAGCGGGGGTACCCGGACTGGACTTCTCACTTCGGAACGAAGCCTCTACGTACGCCGTGGACGTCACCCTCGACTATCACACAAAACGCAGGGAGTGCAGACCCGACTGAGAACTTACTGAAAACACGATCCAGTAACACACACACAACCTGAATTACAAACCAAGGTTTACACGAAGTAATGAAACTTCACATTGGCATTCAGGGGAAACTTCCCGTAGGAGTACAATCAGGATATGTCACTCGAAGGAGTAAGGGGGAACTGTTCAAGTATCTAACTCGCAGCCGGCTCTGAGTATCAGAAATCACCCGCAGGTGCAGATCCGCACTACTCAAGTCTCTAACCGGGTACTAGCTCTGAACATTCAGCCGAAGGCCTTCAACTACAACATACGGTAACTTCGCTATGCTGCAGCTTCTCTACGTGGTGCCAGGACCAAAACGCACAAACACGCCAAGAAAGTGAGTTCCTGATCTGCACTTCCGAAACTGGAAGAGTCCCAAGGCAAAACGCCTCGATCTACTTTATACTCTCAAAAGATCCTAACTAGCACTACGCTATCCTATCTACCACTCGCAGCATCTGCGCGAAACCAAACTACTCTACTGCACTCAGCAGATCCGGTGCTGCGCCTCCTGCGCGCCGGACTGCTCCGCTTACTGTCTCTACCTTGCCAGTCTTCCGACCGGCTGCGTAACCCCAGGCGTCGGAGCGCTGCAGTGACTTCCGACTGCAAGTGCGCCATAGTGTCGCGCGCACCCGACAAGAAAGTTTCTAATTTTCTCGCCACTCGCCGCCGACTCCGACTATCACCCTCCGTCAATGCCGCCGCCCGAAGCTCGAACTCCCGGAGTGTGACCCTCTCTTGAGCTGCCACCTCCCAATGGGTGTATCCGTTTAGACAACGAGTCACCCGTGCCGCCAACTCTCCTCGTACCCTGCAGCTGCTCTCCACCTCTGCCAGCTGCATTTCTAAATCCGCACGTTGTGCCCTCAAATCCGAGCACTCGGTTTGCAAGTTGCACAACAACTCCTCATCCTCCTTGCGGGCTCGTTGACTTTCCTCTAAGGCGCGCGTCTGGCGCACAAGCTCGGCTGCTAGGACTTTGTTCTGTCTCCGCTCCTCCTGCAGTTCCGACTCGATCTTTGCCCGTATTAGTTCGGCCTCCGCCTGACTCTTCGTCGCCGCATCCTCCTTCTGCTGCTGCAAGGCTTGGTACAGCTTCTGAGTGACCGCCAGGTGTTGTCGGAGGGCGGTGTTCCTATCCACATATACTCCGCATCTAGAGGCCCACCTTGCCACCTTGCTCCTCGTCCTTCGCCTGATTGTCTCCACATAAGACTGCGGTTTTAAGGCACTTGCGTATTTGGATGTCTTGCGATCCAGATATCGCAGGAGTGGAACTATCTGTTCGCACAGCACCCCTGTTGGCGTTTTCTGCACCGAATCCTCTTCTTGCTCTTCCGAGCTCGTCTCATCCTCAGTCTCGAGGATTTCAGTCGCCACCGAATCCCTTGGCGACTCCCTGGAACTGTGGCGCGCAGCAGCTTCTGCTGCGACTGCTGCTCCACTGCCTGCTAAAATATCCAGGGCAGTGGGAGATCCCACTGCTTGAGCCCCTGTTCCGGCTCGATCTTCGGTTTGTGAAGGGGTCGACGCCGTAGTGACTTTTGTCACTCTTGCACCGCCCGCTTCTGCTGCCTGTCCTTCCGGCGCAATCTGCGCGGAAGGTGTCCTTGCTGAAGGTGCGTCCGCCGAAGGCGTCCGCACACTGGTTGTTGGCTCCATCCGTCTCGCAGTCGGCGAATCCGGCTGACTCTCTGTTGTCCGACTCGCAGTCGGCCGACCAGCAGTTGTCCGACTGGGAGTCGGATACACCCTGCGCGTCTTGACTCCACTTGGCCTGCTTGTTGGGGGCGTTCTTCCAGAAGTGCCTTCCGCCGAAGACGACCCTCTAAGGATTGTTGGCTCGTCAGCCAAACTCTCTTCCGCTTCCGGCCTGCTGTTCGGTTCAACGCGCCGTTCAGTTGGCCTTCCTTCCGCTTGTCGACCTTCAGTCATCCGACTCGCAGTCGGCCGGTCGTCAGTCCGTCCATCTCCTCCCGAAGGCCGTGGTGCCTTCTGTGCAGAGGTTTCTGCCGTCTTCCCTAGGACCTGAGCAATTATCTCTTCCTGGGTGAGATTCCGCCGGGGCGGAGTTCGCCTGGTCCCCTCAGTAACAGTTGGCATTCTGCGTGCCCTCTGTTTTGGTCGACTGTGAGGCTCGGGGGTGGGCCGACCACGAGTCGGCGCAGCTGGTACTTCCGGCTGCTTGTCCTCAGGTCTCTCATCCCACTTCCGCTTGCGCGGAATGCGCTCACTTCGCCGTTCTTCTGCTGCTCTGGCTGGAGCCGGAGCCGGAGGCGTACTGGCAGGTTCCTCGTCCGGATCCGTGTCTACTTCGGCCTCCCTCGAATATCTACCTGGATAAGACCGGCTCAGCTGCGGAAACCGAGTTTTCTCAGCATTCGTCAAACATCCCATCGCCCGGTAAAACACGATTAAGTAAGGCGATAGATGATTGAGCGTTCCTCCCCTCTCTTCTTGCGCATGTTGGCGCGTCACCTTCCACAGGAGTCGTGCCCAATGCACCGGAGCTCCTGACAACACTAGCTCCACGAACTCTACCTGCCAACCATGCATGTAAGCGGTCTTGGTCGGCTGCAATATCTGCAGCAATGCTGTCGCGACATTTCTCCGCAATCGATCCTTGTAATCCCGAGTCCGGAAACCGTTCTTGGGATGTCTAGCCACCTTGAAGAGCTCATTGTAAGAGACTTCTTCCTCCTGGGACACTTTCACGCTGTCGGCCTCGAAGAGGAGATCCCCTTCCTCGCCGGCACACCTGCCCAACACCTGCGCCCAATTGCAAATTTCCCATCTCTCTGGGTGTGGGCGAAATCCGCGAGAAGGCTTGTGTCTCTCTTGCAGATACTCGCGCACCATCTCCGGACACGTCCAATTCCACCCCCAGAGGAGAAAATCGAGCTTCAGCCTCGTCAGCACATCTTGAAATGCGCGTAGACCGATCTGCGGCACCCTGAGTGGAGACACTCGCAGTTGGGGAACCTTCGACATTGCGTTGCCTGCACACACAAACGTTCTCCCTTTCGCTCACTCTCTCACAATCGCCACTGCGCGTCGGCCACTCAAGCACTGACTGCTCACTCTCTCTGCGCTCGTTCAAGATCGCTACTCCCAATTCTGTCAAGGTCCGCCAAGATCCTTGGGCAACTCGTCTCCGCACTCTCTACTCTCACTGCAGGTCGCTCCGCCCTTCCGCGTAATCTTGGAACTGGAAATCGCAAAGTCAAGAATGAGAGAATGAGACTGGAGCGCAGTCTTTTCTTCTCCGATTTCAAGAACGTCCAACGTTCTTACTGGTTGCAACGTACGCAGCCGGCTATACGGCTTAACGGTTCGCCCTTTGCATGCGCGAATTCACGTCCCCGCATTGCGCGCATTCGCATGCTTAAACGTTGAATTCTCCCGCCGCCGCCACCTTCCGGACTCGAGTCCGCTGCAGGGTATACGTCGGCCCTGTTGTCTTTTCCTAACCCGCCCTTCTCCGGAGGTGTGTCGCCGCTGGTGCGTTCATTATCCGTCGGCGCCTTGATGGAGGCGCACATCCAGCCGGAGCGGATTACGCCGGCGCGCAGTCGTACCGCCTATTTTGTCCTTTATGCCTCGTTCGTTGCTGCCAGCGCATATCCGTCAGCGCAACTCATGCCAGCGCATCCGGCCGTCAGCGCCACGTCGGAGGCGTACATCCGACCGGCGCTTTCCTTCCATGAACAGCCGCCAAGGGCGCTTCCGACTCTGAGTTGGTTTCCTCCTGTGAGCGCGTGATTCCGCCGAAGGCGCATCGCCGAGGGCGTACGGGGAATCCTTTCCGGCTGTGAACCCTAGCGCGAACGGCGCATGTCCGGCTACGAGTTCTCCGACGCTCATAACTTCTCCATTCCTGATCCATCTCCGGCGCTCTTGGACTCGTTAGAACGAGCGTCCTGAGCTCTTTCTAATGCAACTTCAACCAACTGGATCTACCGTGTATCCCGATTGTTATGAAGGTTTTCCCTTTCCGCGCTAGCGGCGCTTCGCCGAAGGCGCACTCATGGTCGGATGCCTTTAGAGGTCCGGGCCCTTCTCCTGACGTCTTTAGCAAAACCTCCTCCTGGGGTGTCTGCGCCGGAAGCGTAGCTTCCTTATACGCTAAAGGCGCGTGAGTAGAGACACCTCAAAAAGAAGCTTTTGCCGAAGGCGCCGAAGACGTTGGCGTTGGTACATCCGACTACGTGATTCTTTGTGCCCTCGTGACGATCTCATCAATCCACTCTATTTAGCGTACCCTTCTCTAGCTACAAACACTGCTTTGGTACTAGTTTTCTAAAATTGTTTAAATTCTGCAAAAAAAACAAAAAGCGTGTTACCACATGCCCCCCTCCTCAATTGTGAGCGCCCACGCGAACATTTATACGTGGTATTTCTTCAGACGCCATCCGTTCACGCGGGTGCCTAACCATTCTCCCGTCAGTTCTGCGAGTTGGATGGATCCATTTGGAAAAACTTCTATCACCTTGTAAGGTCCCATCCACCTCAAGTGGAGCTTGCCTGGAAATCTAGCATGTCTGCTATCGTATAGCAGAGCCAAGTCGCCCTTCTCCAGCAGTACTGGTTTGAGCCTTCGATCGTACTTCTCCTTGCGCCTGAGTTGTAATTGCTTTGTTCGATCTTCGGCCTCTTGACGTCTTTCCTCCAGTGCCATTACCTCTTGTAGTCGATATGCCTAACTTTCTTCCGCGTCCAGCCTTCTCTGATCTAAGGTCCTCTTGGTAGGTATCTCGAATTCGATGGGTAAGATCGGATGCTGCCCATAAACTAGGAAGTAAGGTGTTTGCCTGGTGGTGACTTTTTCTGCCGTTCTATATGCCCATAAGGCGGCCGGTAGCTTGGTGTCCCAGTCATGAGCATGGTTTACAGTCACCTTGAGGAGTATCTTACAGAGTAATCCATTGGACTTCTCTGTCAGACCATTTGCCTTGGGGTTGTATGGAGTAGTCTTCCGATGCTTAATCTGGAAGTGCCGCGTCAAACTTTCTGTCACCTGATTCAGAAAGTGCGTCCCTCTGTCACTGACTATTTCTAGGGGGCACCCGTAGCGTGTGATGATGGATTCGAATAGGAACCGTGCTACTGCGGCTGCGTCATCGTGCCTTGTGGCTTCTGCCTCCACCATCTTGGTCGCATAGTCTGTTGCTACCAATATGTAGCGCCTGCGCGTGCCTTTAGTGACGGGTTGTATTGGTCCCACGAAGTCGATCCCCCATTTTTCAAATGGTGCCAATGGCATGATTGGTGTAAGAGGCCATCTCGTGGTCGGAGTCGGCCTTCCCGTTCTCTGGCAGCTGTCGCATTTGCGAACGTAGTCGTGTACATCTTTGAACATCGTCGGCCACCAGTATCCTGCATTCACAATTTTGGTTACTGTATTTCTGGTGGCGTAGTGACCACCAGCGTCTTCTGTGTGCATGGCTTTGACAACTCGCGGTACTTCAGACTCCTCTAGACACCTGCACAACCTCTCGTCTGCCATTTTCTTGAACAAGACCCCCTGTTGAAGCTGGTAAGGTCCCGCTTTATGAACGAAGACTGTGCGCTGCTCCGCATCCAGTCCTTCCGGACATTGGAGTGTGAGCAGAAACCTGTATAAGTCCGCGTACCTGGACTCATGGCTGGCGGACAACTGAAAAAGTTGTTCGTCGGGAAAATCATCCACTACTTCCTCCTCTATGGGTTCGGTCCATAGTCGGGAGAGGTAGTCTGCGTTCTCATGGTGAACGCCTTTCCGTGTCTGTACAGTGTAGGTGAATTCCTGCAGCAGTAGTACCCACCTGGCAATTCGTCCGGACAGATCCGCCTTCTTCACCAGGTGCTGTAAGGCGTAATGATCTACATGAAACACGAACTCATAGCAGATCAAATAATGTCGGAACTTCTTGCAGGAGTACACCATTCCCAACGCCTCCCTCTCAGTTGTCGTGTACTTCTTCTCTGCTGCTGACAACTGACGACTTGCGAAGTAAATCGGGTAGTCTTTCTTGTTGTCGTCCTTCTGACTGAGAACCACTCCGATTGCAAACGCCGACGTGTCTACATAGACATGGAAAGGTCTGTTCCAATCCGGACTTCTCAGAACCGGAGCAGTCGTCAGTTTGGCTTTGAGCGTGTCAAAGGCCAGCTGTTGCTCCTTGCCCCACACATAGGGTTCATCCTTTTTAAGCAGCTTCGTCAAATCGGCTGCCAAGATGGCATACATATTTATGAACCTTCTGTAATAACCTACATGGCCAAGGAAGGCCCTCAACTCACGCAGATTCGTTGGCGGCTGTAGTTCAAGAATAATCTTCACCTTCTCTACATCCACTGCAATGCCATCGGACGAAACTCGGTGCCCCAGCAGGATTCCGCTGGTCATGAAGAAAAAACATTTCTCAGGGTGTAAGGACAAGCTGCTTTCCCTACACCTGTCGAACGTTTGCCGAAGATGGTTAAGGTGCTCCGACCTCTTACCGAAGACACAAAAGTCGTCGATGAAAATTTCTAGGAACTTCCTCAGGTGCTCTTGGAAAATGTTTGTCATCATCCGCTGGAACGTCGCTGGCGCGTTGCACAGACCGAACGGCATCTTGTGATAAGCATAGGTTCCCCAGTCGGTCGTGAAGGTTGTTTTGTCCTTGTCCTGTTCCCTGATGGACACCTTGTTGTAGCCGGAAAATCCGTCTAGGAAACTGTAGCATTCATGCCCTGCTACATGGTCTAAAATAGAGTCCGTGAAAGGAAGAGGGTGATGGTCCTTCCTCGTTGCTGCGTTCAGCTTCCGGAAGTCCTGACACACCCGGATCTTACCCGTCAGTTTCTTGGGCACGATCACGATAGGCGACACCCACTCGCTACTAAGTACCGGGTAGATGATTCCGGCGCTCAGGTACTTATCGATTTCGTCCTTCACCAATAATGAATATTTTGGGTTGAGCCTGTATTGGCGTTGGCGAACCGGAACTGCCTCGTCCAACAAGTCGATCCTGTGCTCTCCATACCTTGCAGGTATGCCTTTCATGTCTTCAATCTTCCATGCGAAGACATCCTCATACTGGCGAAGAAACGCCTGTACCCTGTTCAACTCTTCTCCTTGTACCTGGCTTGACACCTTCAAGCCTTTACCTGGACTGAGCTGCAGTTCGCAGCAATCACTCGGGTCAACAATCCCCTCTGTGTGACTGATCTCGCTTCTGCCCAGTCCGGCTGCTAGTTGCTATTCCTCATCCGGATACACCTCGTCTCCTTCCTCCTCAATGGAGCAGCAAGTGACGTAGCCCACAAAGTCTTCCGACGTTTCGGTCTCTGAAGTGCATGATGAGCTGGTCTCCCCTCCGGTTGTGTAACCGGAGGTGGTGGAAGGTGTTTCGCCCTCATGGGGTACCTTGGTCCACGGTACGGTAATGACAGTCGGAGGGTCCGCAGGGCTACGGAACTGTAATCTCTTCCTACTCCAGTCACACCTTGCTTTGGCATCGTATAGCCAAGGTCTGCCAAGCAGCACATCATAACCTTTCTTCATCAGAGGTTGCAGTATTATGTAGGACAGTTGAAAGTCCACTCCTCCAATGTTGGTTCTCACATTGCTCAACATTCCTAGTGGCATTCTGCGTGTTTGATCGGCCAGTCGCAATACTCGGGATGTAGGCTCGAAGGTCTGGAATCCCAAGGAGTTCGCTGTCTCCTCGGTCATGATATTCACGCCCGAGCCGGAGTCCACTGGTACCTTCTGAATGACACAGCCTCCGATCTCTACTTCGATCTCTGGTGGTCCCAGGTCTCCTCCTTCCACTCTGTACACAGCCGGAAGTTTCTCTTTTCGGGGTTTGCGTGGTCGGCGCAACGAAAGCATCAGCATCCTCCTGTACGTCTTATTGTCTTCCAACAACTGGTGGAAGGAAATATTTGCCCTCTGGCTCCCCATGTCTTTCACTATGTCGTAGGGAGTACTGGAAGTCACGGCCGGAAGCTTTCCTGTACTCGCGGTCGGAAGGGGTGTAGGTGGCCTAACCGCCTTCCGGTCGTCGGATGTCATTCCGGCGCCCAGTGCTTCCTTGATGAGGTGACTCACCTCATCTTTGATGTCCGGAAGGTAATCTCGAGTCCGGAACTCTTCTGAATACCTGTCCGCTTTTTCTGAGTTCTGCTCCGGCTGGGTGTTTCTCATAGCCGGAGGTGTACCCGGCCTTCTCCTCGGGCCTTCTCTAACTTCTTTAGACTTTCTCCTCTCTTCCCTACGCTCGAGGCGGCGAGTGTCCTCATGGCCTTCTCCTCTCCTTTTCGAACTTCGGGTTTCTACCCGACCGCACATTACTTCTTCCTCTGGCCATACTTCGTTTTCTTCAGCTGGGTCCAGACTCAGTTCTACCTGGTTGACCTGCACCTCTTCCTTGCCAGGTGTTGATACGAAACGCACGGCTGGCCTAGGGATTTGGGGCTGGTCACATTCAGCTGCTGTATGTCCGGACTTCTTGCAATTGCTGCACAATGGTGCATACCCCATTGGCCTCCTCGGGTGGGGACAACTTGGCGCGTAATGCCCCATGTCTCCGCAGTTGTAGCAACCATCGAATTGTGGTCGAGGTCGGTTGGGATTGCCTGGAGGTGCCATGCGTCTTGGTGGGAGTGTACCCGCCATTTCCCTCGGAACAAAGCGCGGTATATGCACCGGTGGGTTCGGAGTTGTAGCTGGAGCTGTCTGTACCGAGTAGGCGGTGTCCTCCACCTGCTCAGCATAATACATAGGCGGCTCAGCATAATACATGGGGTTCTCCCACTGTGGTGCCCATTCGACCGCATTCACTGGGTAAGATGGCCTCGCGGACATGCACTCCGTGTTGGCATGTCCCACCTGTCCGCACGTAGTACACCAGAGATTCGCTCGTTGTCTCGCAGGTGATTTACGTCGGTCTTGGCCTCCCACTACATGAACTTTCAGGTCCGCAAAATTCTTCACCAGGTTGTCTACCTTGGCTGCGATGTCCCCTTGAGTCTTCACTGGGATTCCCTTACCTCGATCCTTCTTCTTGATCGCACTGCGTTTCTTCTTCCGTCTTTCTTCTTCTGAAGATGACGAGTCCTCTTCCTCTTCCGAGGAAGAACTTGATTCGGAGGAGCTTGATTCTTCTGTCGAGGAAGGCGAGTTCCTTCTCTTCCGACGTCCGCCTTGCGACTTCTTCTTCGTCGACCGTCGGTCGCGTCTTCGAGTGTCAAGGGTTGACGTCTCAAAGGTCTCCGCGGAAGCTATCACATCTTGGATTGTGTCAGTCTTGCCTCTCCTACAGAAGGTCTCCATTTCTCTTGAGAGCCCTGTCACATACCAATCCACTGCCTGTTGTACCGAATACGGTTCTCCCGGGCCTGTCTTCGGAATTCGATCTAGGAGGTCTTGGAATCTCTCAGTGTAGTCTCGAAGATTCTCCTTCCGCTCGCGTCGAAGATTTCGAAGCCGGGTCAGAACTCGACTGTCATATCCGAGTTCGCGGAACCGCTTCAGAAACTTTTCCTTGAGCTGAGCCCAGGTCCGGATGCCAGTGGGGTCGGTGCTCTCATGGTTGTACCAGCTACGCGCTCGTCTGCGTAGCAGGCTAGGAAAGATTCGTAATCTGTCTTCATCACTGGTCTCACGATTGGCGATGGAGACAGACTCGAAGAGCTTTATGTATGAATCTGCATCATCGTCGTCGCCCGTTCCCGTGTATCTTGGATACGAATGTTTGGTGGTAGGTTGGGAAAACACCTGGCGGAGATTGGCTTGATGTTCTGCCATCGGTGATCCTGTCGACGGACTGATCCTAGGTTGGCCAAACTCAGGAAGAGTTCCTGTCGGAGGGATGTCCAATAGAACTGTTAGCTCAATGCTCTCGGTAGGTGAACTGGAACGCCTTTGTCTTCCAGTAGTCGGTGATGGCGATCTTTCTGCAGAGTCTTCACCGGGAGTCTTCTTTTTAGTTCGCCGTTTTGTTTCCACGGCTTTTTCTGAATCTCGACGGAGTTTCCGTGTGGCTCTCGCACTCAGGTTTCCCACACTATCGCTCGTCGACATTCACCGAGCATTGCTGCTCAAGGGTTCTGGTGTTGACGCACTGTCCCCGGCAGCGGCGCCAAAAAGAAGTTGTCGGCTCCTTATGTAATAACCCACCAAAGGCTAAAACTGCAGTATGGTGGTAAAAAGATCGAACCCACAGGGACAGAGGCAACACACAGAGTAAAAGTGTCACATTTAACAGACTTTTGGTAGAGTTTGAATTCTAGGCGACTGTCACTCCCAGAAATACTGCAGTGCTCGACTCGGAGGCTCGACTCGGAGGAGGATCTCAACTCGGAGGATGCTCGGAGGATGCACGGTACAGCTTGGTCACTCAACACACACACACACACCTGAAACTGGCAAAAAGCACAACTCGGAGGTCGGTCAGGACCTCCGCTTCGGATTTCAGGAGGAAAGTGTCTCGCAAGTTCACTCAGAGGTTCTGCAGGAAGTGCCTCCCACTCCGGCTTTTACTGCCCTTCCGCCAGGAACTAGCGGGGGTACCCGGACTGGACTTCTCACTTCGGAACGAAGCCTCTACGTACGCCGTGGACGTCACCCTCGACTATCACACAAAACGCAGGGAGTGCAGACCCGACTGAGAACTTACTGAAAACACGATCCAGTAACACACACACAACCTGAATTACAAACCAAGGTTTACACGAAGTAATGAAACTTCACATTGGCATTCAGGGGAAACTTCCCGTAGGAGTACAATCAGGATATGTCACTCGAAGGAGTAAGGGGGAACTGTTCAAGTATCTAACTCGCAGCCGGCTCTGAGTATCAGAAATCACCCGCAGGTGCAGATCCGCACTACTCAAGTCTCTAACCGGGTACTAGCTCTGAACATTCAGCCGAAGGCCTTCAACTACAACATACGGTAACTTCGCTATGCTGCAGCTTCTCTACGTGGTGCCAGGACCAAAACGCACAAACACGCCAAGAAAGTGAGTTCCTGATCTGCACTTCCGAAACTGGAAGAGTCCCAAGGCAAAACGCCTCGATCTACTTTATACTCTCAAAAGATCCTAACTAGCACTACGCTATCCTATCTACCACTCGCAGCATCTGCGCGAAACCAAACTACTCTACTGCACTCAGCAGATCCGGTGCTGCGCCTCCTGCGCGCCGGACTGCTCCGCTTACTGTCTCTACCTTGCCAGTCTTCCGACCGGCTGCGTAACCCCAGGCGTCGGAGCGCTGCAGTGACTTCCGACTGCAAGTGCGCCATAGTGTCGCGCGCACCCGACAAGAAAGTTTCTAATTTTCTCGCCACTCGCCGCCGACTCCGACTATCACCCTCCGTCAATGCCGCCGCCCGAAGCTCGAACTCCCGGAGTGTGACCCTCTCTTGAGCTGCCACCTCCCAATGGGTGTATCCGTTTAGACAACGAGTCACCCGTGCCGCCAACTCTCCTCGTACCCTGCAGCTGCTCTCCACCTCTGCCAGCTGCATTTCTAAATCCGCACGTTGTGCCCTCAAATCCGAGCACTCGGTTTGCAAGTTGCACAACAACTCCTCATCCTCCTTGCGGGCTCGTTGACTTTCCTCTAAGGCGCGCGTCTGGCGCGCAAGCTCGGCTGCTAGGACTTTGTTCTGTCTCCGCTCCTCCTGCAGTTCCGACTCGATCTTTGCCCGTATTAGTTCGGCCTCCGCCTGACTCTTCGTCGCCGCATCCTCCTTCTGCTGCTGCAAGGCTTGGTACAGCTTCTGAGTGACCGCCAGGTGTTGTCGGAGGGCGGTGTTCCTATCCACATATACTCCGCATCTAGAGGCCCACCTTGCCACCTTGCTCCTCGTCCTTCGCCTGATTGTCTCCACATAAGACTGCGGTTTTAAGGCACTTGCGTATTTGGATGTCTTGCGATCCAGATATCGCAGGAGTGGAACTATCTGTTCGCACAGCACCCCTGTTGGCGTTTTCTGCACCGAATCCTCTTCTTGCTCTTCCGAGCTCGTCTCATCCTCAGTCTCGAGGATTTCAGTCGCCACCGAATCCCTTGGCGACTCCCTGGAACTGTGGCGCGCAGCAGCTTCTGCTGCGACTGCTGCTCCACTGCCTGCTAAAATATCCAGGGCAGTGGGAGATCCCACTGCTTGAGCCCCTGTTCCGGCTCGATCTTCGGTTTGTGAAGGGGTCGACGCCGTAGTGACTTTTGTCACTCTTGCACCGCCCGCTTCTGCTGCCTGTCCTTCCGGCGCAATCTGCGCGGAAGGTGTCCTTGCTGAAGGTGCGTCCGCCGAAGGCGTCCGCACACTGGTTGTTGGCTCCATCCGTCTCGCAGTCGGCGAATCCGGCTGACTCTCTGTTGTCCGACTCGCAGTCGGCCGACCAGCAGTTGTCCGACTGGGAGTCGGATACACCCTGCGCGTCTTGACTCCACTTGGCCTGCTTGTTGGGGGCGTTCTTCCAGAAGTGCCTTCCGCCGAAGACGACCCTCTAAGGATTGTTGGCTCGTCAGCCAAACTCTCTTCCGCTTCCGGCCTGCTGTTCGGTTCAACGCGCCGTTCAGTTGGCCTTCCTTCCGCTTGTCGACCTTCAGTCATCCGACTCGCAGTCGGCCGGTCGTCAGTCCGTCCATCTCCTCCCGAAGGCCGTGGTGCCTTCTGTGCAGAGGTTTCTGCCGTCTTCCCTAGGACCTGAGCAATTATCTCTTCCTGGGTGAGATTCCGCCGGGGCGGAGTTCGCCTGGTCCCCTCAGTAACAGTTGGCATTCTGCGTGCCCTCTGTTTTGGTCGACTGTGAGGCTCGGGGGTGGGCCGACCACGAGTCGGCGCAGCTGGTACTTCCGGCTGCTTGTCCTCAGGTCTCTCATCCCACTTCCGCTTGCGCGGAATGCGCTCACTTCGCCGTTCTTCTGCTGCTCTGGCTGGAGCCGGAGCCGGAGGCGTACTGGCAGGTTCCTCGTCCGGATCCGTGTCTACTTCGGCCTCCCTCGAATATCTACCTGGATAAGACCGGCTCAGCTGCGGAAACCGAGTTTTCTCAGCATTCGTCAAACATCCCATCGCCCGGTAAAACACGATTAAGTAAGGCGATAGATGATTGAGCGTTCCTCCCCTCTCTTCTTGCGCATGTTGGCGCGTCACCTTCCACAGGAGTCGTGCCCAATGCACCGGAGCTCCTGACAACACTAGCTCCACGAACTCTACCTGCCAACCATGCATGTAAGCGGTCTTGGTCGGCTGCAATATCTGCAGCAATGCTGTCGCGACATTTCTCCGCAATCGATCCTTGTAATCCCGAGTCCGGAAACCGTTCTTGGGATGTCTAGCCACCTTGAAGAGCTCATTGTAAGAGACTTCTTCCTCCTGGGACACTTTCACGCTGTCGGCCTCGAAGAGGAGATCCCCTTCCTCGCCGGCACACCTGCCCAACACCTGCGCCCAATTGCAAATTTCCCATCTCTCTGGGTGTGGGCGAAATCCGCGAGAAGGCTTGTGTCTCTCTTGCAGATACTCGCGCACCATCTCCGGACACGTCCAATTCCACCCCCAGAGGAGAAAATCGAGCTTCAGCCTCGTCAGCACATCTTGAAATGCGCGTAGACCGATCTGCGGCACCCTGAGTGGAGACACTCGCAGTTGGGGAACCTTCGACATTGCGTTGCCTGCACACACAAACGTTCTCCCTTTCGCTCACTCTCTCACAATCGCCACTGCGCGTCGGCCACTCAAGCACTGACTGCTCACTCTCTCTGCGCTCGTTCAAGATCGCTACTCCCAATTCTGTCAAGGTCCGCCAAGATCCTTGGGCAACTCGTCTCCGCACTCTCTACTCTCACTGCAGGTCGCTCCGCCCTTCCGCGTAATCTTGGAACTGGAAATCGCAAAGTCAAGAATGAGAGAATGAGACTGGAGCGCAGTCTTTTCTTCTCCGATTTCAAGAACGTCCAACGTTCTTACTGGTTGCAACGTACGCAGCCGGCTATACGGCTTAACGGTTCGCCCTTTGCATGCGCGAATTCACGTCCCCGCATTGCGCGCATTCGCATGCTTAAACGTTGAATTCTCCCGCCGCCGCCACCTTCCGGACTCGAGTCCGCTGCAGGGTATACGTCGGCCCTGTTGTCTTTTCCTAACCCGCCCTTCTCCGGAGGTGTGTCGCCGCTGGTGCGTTCATTATCCGTCGGCGCCTTGATGGAGGCGCACATCCAGCCGGAGCGGATTACGCCGGCGCGCAGTCGTACCGCCTATTTTGTCCTTTATGCCTCGTTCGTTGCTGCCAGCGCATATCCGTCAGCGCAACTCATGCCAGCGCATCCGGCCGTCAGCGCCACGTCGGAGGCGTACATCCGACCGGCGCTTTCCTTCCATGAACAGCCGCCAAGGGCGCTTCCGACTCTGAGTTGGTTTCCTCCTGTGAGCGCGTGATTCCGCCGAAGGCGCATCGCCGAGGGCGTACGGGGAATC
The DNA here is from genome assembly GCA_037833965.1 of Marchantia polymorpha subsp. ruderalis. NCBI lineage: Eukaryota > Viridiplantae > Streptophyta > Marchantiopsida > Marchantiales > Marchantiaceae > Marchantia > Marchantia polymorpha. The sequence continues at coordinate 7,875,414 of AP031357.1, forward strand.
CTTTCCGGCTGTGAACCCTAGCGCGAACGGCGCATGTCCGGCTACGAGTTCTCCGACGCTCATAACTTCTCCATTCCTGATCCATCTCCGGCGCTCTTGGACTCGTTAGAACGAGCGTCCTGAGCTCTTTCTAATGCAACTTCAACCAACTGGATCTACCGTGTATCCCGATTGTTATGAAGGTTTTCCCTTTCCGCGCTAGCGGCGCTTCGCCGAAGGCGCACTCATGGTCGGATGCCTTTAGAGGTCCGGGCCCTTCTCCTGACGTCTTTAGCAAAACCTCCTCCTGGGGTGTCTGCGCCGGAAGCGTAGCTTCCTTATACGCTAAAGGCGCGTGAGTAGAGACACCTCAAAAAGAAGCTTTTGCCGAAGGCGCCGAAGACGTTGGCGTTGGTACATCCGACTACGTGATTCTTTGTGCCCTCGTGACGATCTCATCAATCCACTCTATTTAGCGTACCCTTCTCTAGCTACAAACACTGCTTTGGTACTAGTTTTCTAAAATTGTTTAAATTCTGCAAAAAAAACAAAAAGCGTGTTACCACAGAGCTCGCTTCGACGTTCTTCTGCTGCTCTTGCTGGGGCCGGAGCCGGAGGCGTACTGGCAGGTTCCTCGTCCGGATCTGTGTCTACTTCGGCCTCCCTCGAATATCTTCCTGGATAAGTCCGGGTCAGCTGCGGAAATCGAGTTTTCTCAGCATTTGTCAAACATCCCATCGCCCGGTAAAACACGATTAAGTAAGGCGATAGATGATTGAGGGTTCCTCCCTTCTCTTCTTGCGCATGTTGGCGCGTCACCTTCCACAGGAGCCGTGCCCAATGCACCGGAGCTCCTGACAGCACTAGCTCCACGAACTCTACCTGCCAACCATGCATGTAAGCGGTCTTGGTCGGCTGCAATATCTGCAGCAATGCCGTCGCGACATTTCTCCGCAATCGATCCTTGTAATCCCGTGTCCGGAAACCGTTCTTGGGATGTCTGGCCACTTTGAAGAGCTCATTGTAAGAGACTTCTTCCTCCTGGGACACCTTCACGCTATCGGCCTCGAAGAGGAGATCCCCTTCCTCGCCGGCACACCTGCCCAACACCTGCGCCCAATTGCAAATGTCCCATCTCTCTGGGTGTGGGCGAAATCCGCGAGAAGGCTTGTGTCTCTCCTGCAGATACTCGCGCACCATCTCCGGACATGTCCAATTCCACCCCCATAGGAGAAAATCGAGCTTCAACCTCAACAGCACATCTTGAAATGCGCGTAGACCGATCTGCGGCACCCTGAGTGGAGACACTCGCAGCTGGGGAACCTTCGACATTGCGTTGCCTGCACACACACAAACGTTCTCCCTTTCGCTCGCTCTCTCACAATCGCCACTGTGCGTCGGCCACTCAAGCACTGACTGCTCACTCTCTCTGCGCTCGTTCAAGATCGCTACTCACAATTCTTTCAAGGTCCGCCAAGATCCTTGCGCAACTCGTCTCCGCACTCTCTACTCTCACTGCAGGTCGCTCCGCCCTTGCGCGTAATCTTGGAACTGGAAATCGCAAAGTCAAGAATGAGAGAATGAGACTGGAGCGCAGTCTTTTCTTCTCCGATTTCAAGAACGTCCAACGTTCTTACTGGTTGCAACGTACGCAGCCGGCTATACGGCTTAACGGTTCGCCCTTTGCATGCGCGAATTCACGTCTCCGCATTGCGCGCATTCGCATGCTTAAACGTTGAATTCTCCCGCCGCCGCCACCTTCCGGACTCGAGTCCGCTGCAGGGTATACGTCGGCCCTGTTGTCTTTTCCTAACCCGCCCTTCTCCGGAGGCGTGTCGCCGCTGGTGCGTTCATTATCCGTCGGCGCCTTGCTGGAGGCGCACATCCAGCCGGAGCGAATTACGCCGGCGCGCAGTCGTACCGCCTATTTTGTCCTTTATGCCTCGTCCGTTGCTGCCAGCGCATATCCGTCAGCGCAACTCATGCCAGCGCATCCGGCCGTCAGCGCCACGTCGGAGGCGTACATCCGACCGGCGCTTTCCTTCCATGAACAGCCGCCAAGGGCGCTTCCGACTCTGAGTTGGTTTCCTCCTGTGAGCGCGTGATTCCGCCGAAGGCGCATCGCCGAGGGCGTACGGGAATCCTTTCCGGCTGTGAACCCTAGCGCGAACGGCGCATGTCCGGCTACGAGTTTTCCGACGCTCATAACTTCTCCATTCCTGATCCCTCTCCGGCGCTCTTGGACTCGTTAGAACGAGCGTCCCGAGCTCTTTCTAATGCAACTTCAACCAACTGGATCTACCGTGTATCCCGATTGTTATGAAGGTTTTCCCTTTCCGCGCTAGCGGCGCTTCGCCGAAGGCGCACTCATGGTCGGATGCCTTTAGAGGTCCGGGCCCTTCTCCTGACGTCTTTAGCAAAACCTCCTCCTGGGGTGTCTGCGCCGGAAGCGTAGCTTCCTTATACGCTAGAGGCGCGTGAGTAGAGACACCTCAAAAAGGAGCTTTTGCCGAAGGCGCCGAAGACGTTGGCGTTGGTACATCCGACTACGTGATTCTTTGTGCCCTCGTGACGATCTCATCAATCCACTCTATTTAGCGTACCCTTCTCTAGCTACAAACACTGCTTTGGTACTAGTTTTCTAAAATTGTTTAAATTCTGCAAAAAAAACAAAAAGTGTGTTACCACAGGGACCCTGGTCCTGTTTTCGGTATTCTGTCGAGGAGGTCCAGAAATCTCTCAGTGTAGTCACGCAGACTCTCCTTCTTCTCTCGCTGCAAATTACGTAACTTCGTCAAAACCCGGCTGTCGTAGCCGAGCTCGCGAAAGCGGCAAAGGAACTTCTCCTTCAGCTGGGCCCATGTTGTCAACCCAGTCGGGTCGATGCTCTCGTGATTATACCAACTCCTCGCTTTCTTCCTTGGCTTGGAAAGATCCTTAGTCGGTCGTCGTCTGCGATCTCGCGATTGGCAATAGACACCGACTCGAATAACTTGATGTATGAATCTGCATCGTCGTCATCCCCACTCCCTTTGTACTTCGGGTAGGAATGTTTAGTAATCGGCTGAGGTAGCCGCACATTGGCTTGTCCGTCCGCCATCGGTGTGTCTGTCGACGGTTCTCGGGCGGTCGGTCCTACTGCACTAGGCGGGTCCGTGCAAGGAATATCTAGTAGAACTGTAAGCACCAAGTTTGGTTCCGAGTCGCCGGGGGTAGGTTCCCCAAGGATGTCGGCCGAACTAGGCTTAAGTACTCTTTTTGGTGTTTTCTTGTTTTGACGCCGTGTCTCTTCCACGGCCTTCTCTGAATCTCGTCGGAACTTGCGGACAGCTCTAGCACTTAGGTTGCTCCCGCCAGCCCCAGTCGACATTCACCGAGCATGGCTGCTCGTAAAAACCCCGGTGTTGACGCAACTGTTCCCCGGCAGCGGCGCCAAAAAGAAGTTGTCGGCTTCTTATGTAATAACCCACTAAAGGCTAAAACTACAATATAGTGGTAGAAAGGTCGAACCCACAGGGACAGAGGAACACACAGGGTACAAAGTGTCACGTTTTAACAGACTATTGAGGAGTTTGAATTCTCAGGCGACTGTCACTCCCAGAAATACTGCAAGTGTACACTCGAAGCGCACTCGGAGGTCGCACAGTGCAGCGTAACACACACACACACACACCTGAAACTACAGAAACACAACCCAGAGATCCGTTAGGACCTCTACTTCAAGATTTCAGGGGGAAAGTCTCTCAAGAGTACACTCTGCGAAGCTGTGGGTAGTGACTTCCAACTCCGGCTTTTACAACACTTCCACTAGCTTGCTGCTAGTGTAGGAAACCCGGTTTGGACTGCCTACTTCGGATCGAAGTCACTCAGACGCGGTGAACAACACTCTCAACTCACAAAACGCGCAGAGAACACAGGTCCGCACTGAAGGACTCACTGAGAAACATTCCAGTAACACAACAACAGTCTATTGAAGAGTTTGAATTCTCAGGCACTTGTCATTCCCAGAAATACTACAGGGGTTACCCTCAAGGCACCTGCTGCAGCGTAACCTGAATTTACAACCAAGGCTTACACGAAGTAGCAAAACTTCACTTTGGCATTCAGGGGAAAAATCCCAAAGGAGTACAATCAGAAAGAAACACTCGAAGGTGTAGGGGCGAAACTGTTCAAGTATCTAACTAGTCACTGGCTCTGAGCATCGGCAGTCATCCGCAGGTGCAGTTCCGAACTACTCAAGTCTCTAACCAATGTACTAGCTCTGAACATTCGGCCGAAGGCCTTCAGCTACAAAATGCGGAACGCTAAGTTGTAACTCCTCGTGCGTGGTGACAGAACTCAAGGACACAAACACGCAAAGGAAATGGGTTCCTGATCTGCACTTCTGATGGGAAAGAACCCCAGGCAAAACGCCTGGAACTATTTTATACCTTCTAAGTCCTACCTAGCACTACACTGCACTACGCTACACGCCTGCACGGAACCACGCTACACTACACTCCGCGGAACCTGTACTACGTCTCCTGCGCGGCCGACTGCCGCGCACTAACTCCCTACCCTGCCACTCTTCCGCTCGACTACGCAGTCCCAACCGCTGCAACGCCGCGGACACCTCCCCCTCGAGGGAGGACATGGTATCCTGTGCCTTCGACAGAAAGGCCTCGAGCTTCTTCGCTACCTTCCGCCGACTCCTACTGTCGCCTGACAACAACCCGGCTGCGCGCAATTCAAACTCACGCAGTGTGAGTTTCTCCTGCGCCTTCACTTCCCAGTGGGCGTAGCCCTTGAGACAGTGGGCGACTCGCCTCGCCGTCTCCACCTTCGTGCGATCCGCCTCCTTCCTGCGATCCTCTTCAATGGTCACTAATTGAGATTCGGCTTCGGCACGTTGCGCCCTCAATTCGCCACACTCTGACCGTAACCTGCGGATTAATTCTTCATCCGCCTGCCGTGCGAGCTGACATTGTTCCAACAACCGCGTCTGTCGCACGAGCTCCTCTGACAAAATCCGATTCTGGGCCTGCTCAGAGTTGAGTGCTTCCTTGACCTTCACCTGCTCCTTGGTGAGCTCGCCCAGTTTCTCATCCTTCATCTTCTCGGAGTGCTTGTAGAATTTCTGATTAAGCTTGTACTGTCCCCACAAGCACTCATGCTTCTCCTTCAAGTCCCTCAACTCCTGGTCCACTCTAGCTAATAGCTTGCTGGTGTGGACTTTAGTGCGAGTCCGCCTGCGCACTAACTCGATGTAAGATCCCGGCTGGAGTGGGTCGGCGTATTTATCGACCTTGCGATCCAAGTACCGCAGCAACGGAATCACCTGCTCAGAGAGCGCCGCCGCCGGCGCTCCAACAATTTCCTCCTCCTCCTCCTCGGTGTCTTCTGCTCCTGACATTTCTTCCGTGGAGCCTCCGTCGTCATCATCCGAGTGGAGAATTTCAGTCGCCATTGATTGCGTCGGCGACTGCCCCGAGTGGGGCTGCACGTCCTCGACGTGTGCTGCCTGCGAAGGCACGGCTGCAGCCTCGCTGCTCGTCGCCAAAATGTCTAAGGCGGAAGGCGAATGTATCCGAGCGGCATCCCCGTCGCTTACTTGTTGATTGCCTCCCGCATTCTCTCTGTCGCCGTCGTCCGTCGCCGGAGGTGATTGAGCGGAGGGTGGCTGCGCGGGGTTGGATTGCGCATCGCGCATCGAGACTTCATCCCGCTGACAGTCACTCCGCTCCATCGTCTGCTGCTCCCTTGATCGGTCCGTGGGGGCTGTGCCCGGCCCGTGCGCAGGCGCATTTGCCGGCGCCTTGTCCGCCGCAGGCGTAGCGCCGCGGACCTCTATCGCCGAAGGCGACATGGCCGGGGGCCGCACGCCCGACGTTCCTTGGCCTATAGGCCCTACCGCCGAAGGCGCATCTATCGGCGGACTTTCCGCCGACGGTGCGGCCTCCGCACGCTCTCTGCTCGTATCTCCTCGGCTCGAAGGCCCTGGCGCCGAAGGCGCGAATTGCGGCGCGTGGTGCGCCGGAGGGTCTGGCCCCGAGGGCCGGTGTCTCGTAGGCGGTTCTTCCGCCGGCTCCTTCCCCTTCCTACGTTGGAACGGGGGTGATTCTTGCCTGTGCACAGGCGGCACGTGTGGAGGTGTCCTGTTCACAGGCGACCTGTGCACAGGCGACCTGTGCGCAGGTGAGCGCCTGTGCACAGGCGGACTGCTCCTTCCCACGCGTAAGCGTAGATCCACGTCCACTTGTGTTCGCCGGTCCGCGGAGGCTCGTCCGTCCGCGGAGGTTCGCCTGTGCGCAAACGGAACATCTGTCCGCATCGCACGTGGTAACTCCGGAGGCCCTTGGCCCGTAGGCGGCCTCTCTCCCGACGAGGTTGCAGCGTGGCCCGTCGCTCCTGCGGTCGTCCGCGCTTCCTCTCGCCTCTCTGGCGACGCACTTCCTATCTCCGTCGCAATCGTCGCCGTGTCTGCACTGTCAGCTGGTAACACCAGTCTGCGTGCCTTCTGCTTTGGCCGGCTGTATGGCTCGCACAGCGGCCGCGGTCGAATGGGAGCAGAGGGTTCTTGATGCTGCTCCTCTTCGGACTCTTCCCTCCATCGCCGCTTCCGCGGCACTCGCGCTGCAGGAGTGTGTCGCCCTTCGTCCCTCCGTCTTGATGGGGTAGAAGTCGGTGACTCCTCTGCGTCAGTATCGACCTCGTTCTCCCGCACATACTTCCCGGGATGGTCGATGGACAATGGCGGAAAATGTTCAAGCTCTGCCGCTGTCAAACAATTCCGCTGTCGATAAAAATTGATGAGGAAAGGAGAAAGATGGTTTAGAGTTCCCCCCTTCTCCTCAAACGCGTGCTGTCGCATCACCCTGTGCAGGATGCTCGCCCAGTGAATTAGAGTTCCCTCGATGACGCACTCCACAAAAGAGACCTGCCACAATGTGATGTAGCAGGCACGGTGCGGCTGCAGTAATTGCATCAGCGCCGCGGACAGAGTCCGGCGAAATCGATCTTTGTAATCACGGGTCCTGTACCCATTCTTGGTAGACCTCCCGGTCTTGAACAGCTCCACAAATTGCGCCTCTTCTTGCTTGGTCACCTTGATGCTCTCGCTGTTGTAATAACCCACTAAAGGCTAAAACTGCAATATAGTGGTAGAAAGGTCGAACCCACAGGGACAGAGGAACACACAGGGTACAAAGTGTCACGTTTAACAGACTATTGATGAGTTTGAATTCTCAGGCGACTGTCACTCCCAGAAATACTGCAAGTGTCCACTCGGAGCGCACTCGGAGGTCGCACAGTGCAGCGTAACACACACACACACACACACACCTGAAACTACAGAAACACAACCCAGAGATCCGTTAGGACCTCTACTCAAGATTTCAGGGGGGAAGTCTCTCAAGAGTACACTCAGCGGAGCTGCGGGTAGTGACTTCCAACTCCGGCTTTTAAAACGCTTCCACTAGCTTGCTGCTAGCGTAGGAAACCCGGTTTGGACTGCCTACTTCGGATCGAAGTCACTCATACGCGGTGAACAACACTCTCAACTCACAAAACGCGCAGAGAACACACGTCCGCACTGAAGGACTCACTGTGAAACATTCCAGTAACACAACAACAGTCTATTGAAGAGTTTGAATTCTCAGGCACTTTCATTCCCAGAAATACTACAGGGGTTACCCTCAAGGCACCTGCTGCAGCGTAACCTGAATTTACAACCAAGGCTTACACGAAGTAGCAAAACTTCACTTTGGCATTCAGGGGAAAAATCCCAAGGAGTACAATCAGAAAGAAACACTCGAAGGTGTAGGGGCGAAACTGTTCAAGTATCTAACTAGTCACTGGCTCTGAGCATCGGCAGTCACCCGCAGGTGCAGTTCCGAACTACTCAAGTCTCTAACCAATGTACTAGCTCTGAACATTCGGCCGCAGGCCTTCAGCTACAAAATGCGGAACGCTAAGTTGTAACTCCTCGTGCGTGGTGACAGAACTCAAGGACACAAACACGCAATGGAAATGGGTTCCTGATCTGCACTTCTGATGGGAAAGAACCCCAGGCAAAACGCCTGGAACTATTTTATACCTTCTAAGTCCTACCTAGCACTACACTGTACTACGCTACACGCCTGCACGGAACCACGCTACACTACACTCCGCGGAACCTGTACTACGTCTCCTGCGCGGCCGACTGCCGCGCACTAGCTCCCTACCCTGCCACTCTTCCGCTCGACTACGCAGTCCCAACCGCTGCAACGCCGCGGACACCTCCCCCTCGAGGGCGGACATGGTATCCTGTGCCTTCGACAGAAAGGCCTCGAGCTTCTTCGCTACCTTCCGCCGACTCCTACTGTCGCCTGACAACAACCCGGCTGCGCGCAATTCAAACTCACGCAGTGTGAGTCTCTCCTGCGCCTTCACTTCCCAGTGGGCGTAGCCCTTGAGACAGTGGGCGACTCGCCTCGCCGTCTCCACCTTCGTGCGATCCGCCTCCTTCCTGCGATCCTCTTCAATGATCACTAATTGCGATTCGGCTTCGGCACGTTGCGCCCTCAATTCGCCACACTCTGACTGCAAACTGCGGATTAATTCTTCATCCGCCTGCCGTGCGAGCTGACATTGTTCCAACAACCGCGTCTGTCGCACGAGCTCCTCTGACAAAATCCGATTCTGGGCCTGCTCGGAGTTGAGTGCTTCCTTGATCTTCACCTGCTCCTTGGTGAGCTCGCCCAGTTTCTCATCCTTCATCTTCTCGGAGTGCTTGTAGAATTTCTGATTAAGCTTGTACTGTCCCCACAAGCACTCATGCTTCTCCTTCAAGTCCCTCAACTCCTGGTCCACTCTAGCTAATAGCTTGCTGGTGTGGACTTTAGTGCGAGTCCTCCTGCGCACTAACTCGATGTAAGATCCCGGCTGGAGTGGGTCGGCGTATTTATCGACCTTGCGATCCAAGTACCGCAGCAACGGAATCACCTGCTCAGAGAGCGCCGCCGCCGGCGCTCCAACAATTTCCTCCTCCTCCTCGGTGTCTTCTGCTCCTGACATTTCTTCCGTGGAGCCTCCGTCGTCATCATCCGAGTGGAGAATTTCAGTCGCCATTGATTGCGTCGGCGACTGCCCCGAGTGGGGCTGCACGTCCTCGACGTGTGCTGCCTGCGAAGGCACGGCTGCAGCCTCGCTGCTCGTCGCCAAAATGTCTAAGGCGGAAGGCGAATGTGTCCGAGCGGCATCCCCGTCGCTCGCTGGTTGATTGCCCACCGCATTCTCTCTGCCGCCGTCGTCCGTCGCCGGAGGTGATTGAGCGGAGGGTGGCTGCGCGGGGTTGGATTGCGCATCGCGCATCGAGATTTCATCCCGCTGACAGTCACTCCGCTCCTCCGTCTGCTGCTCCCTTGATCGGTCCGTGGGGGCTGTGCCCGGCCCGTGCGCAGGCGCATTTGCCGGCGCCTTGTCCGCCGCATGCGTAGCGCCTCCGACATCTATCGCCGAAGGCGACATGGCCGGGGGCCGTACGCCCGATGTTCCTTGGCCTATAGGCCCTACCGCCGAAGGCGCATCTATTGGCGGACTTCCCGCCGACGGTGCGGCCTCCGCACGCTCTCTGCTCGTATCTCCTCGGCTCGAAGGCCCTGGCGCCGAAGGCGCGAATTGCGGCGCGTGGTGCGCCGGAGGGTCTGGCCCCGAGGGCCGGTGTCTCGTAGGCGGTTCTTCCGCCGGCTCCTTCCCCTTCCTACGCTGGAACGGTGGTGATTCTTGCCTGTGCACAGGCGGCACGTGTGGAGGTGTCCTGTTCACAGGCGACCTGTGCACAGGCGACCTGTGCACAGGTGAGCGCCTGTGCACAGGCGGACTGCTCCTTCCCACGCGTAAGCGTAGATCCACGTCCACTTGTGTTCGCCGGTCCGCGGAGGCTCGTCCGTCCGCGGAGGTTCGCCTGTGCGCAAACGGAACTTCTGTCCGCATCGCACGTGGTAACTCCGGAGGCCCTTGGCCCGTAGGCGGCCTCTCTCCCGACGAGGTTGCAGCGTGGCCCGTCGCTCCTGCGGTCGTCCGCGCTTCTTCTCGCCTCCCTGGCGACGCACTTCCTATCTCCGTCGCAATCGTCGCCGTGTCTGCACTGTCAGCTGATGGATGCTCGCCCAGTGAATTGGAGTTCCCTCGATGACGCACTCCACAAAAGAGACCTGCCACAATGTGATGTAGCAGGCGCGGTGCGGCTGCAGTAATTGCATCAGCGCCGCGGACAAAGTTCGGCGAAATCGATCCTTGTAATCACGGGTCCTGTACCCATTCTTGGTTGACCTCCCGGTCTTGAACAGCTCCACAAATTGCGCCTCTTCTTGCTTGGTCACCTTGATGCTCTCACTGTCGAAAAGGAGATGCCCGGGCATGCCAGCACATCTTCCCAACGCCTGCGCCCAATCTTGGACTGTCCACCGGTCAACATGCGGACGCAATCCGCGCGAGGGTGGTCCCTGTGGCTCTAGCCACTCGCGCACCATATTCGCGCAGATGTAATTCCATCCCCATAGCAAGAAATCGAGCTTTCTTGCTATTAAGCGTTCTTCGAAAGCGCGCAGCCCGTTCTGCGGCAGGCGAAGTGGCACCATCCGCAATCTGCTCGGTCTCGTCATTGCGTTCCTGGGGTTCGCTCGCCCGCTCATTCTACTTCCGCACTGTCCGCGTTTCTTTCTCTCTCGGCAAACTCTAATCGCTCTCAATTCCAAATCACGCGCACTCACTTTTCCCTCAATCAACAAGAAATCTCCTGTGTGACGACGTCGGGAATGGTCCGCAGCCAGCAGATGGATGCGCGCAGCGCGCACAAGAGATTGGAATCGCGAATTCAAGAATGGGACGCTCTCCGCCGCCCGGTCGAAGGTCATGGTCGTCTCTTGGTCGTGAAGAACGTCTCACTTGATGGCCGCGCCGGCTGTACGCTGGAACGGTCTTCGCTCTCACGCGCGGCTTCACGCTCCGCCGTCGTCGATTAAACTCTCACGCTCGAATTGGCGGATTTGAACTCCGCGAGCGTGAGACCCTGCGGACATGGGGGCGTAGCGCCGAAGGCGAGTTTTCCGCCTTGCGCGGTACACTTGTTCGTACCGCCCTTCGGCCAATCTCCTTCTGCCTTGACGCGTGCGTCCGCATGTCGGACAAAAATTCAACTCCTGCCTGTGCGCAGGCGAAAGCCTCGGTGGATCCTCCGCCGGTGCGGAACTCCATCCTCCTGTGCATAGGCGCTCACCTGTGCGCAGGCGAATTCCGTCCGCGGCGCTGCGCTGGCGCGGAAGGCGTTGACCGTGGTCAGCCGTCTCCGTCCAGTCTGTCCGTTCCTTGCCTCTCCGTCGGCGCTTCCGCCGCCGCAACTCCGTCCGTCCAAGAGCGCATCTACCCGTGCCGTCCGCACGGTCCGTACCGATGGGATTACTCTGGCGGCTCTTCCGACGTACGCTGCGCTGCGCTGGCGCGGAAGGCGCCGTACACTTTCTACCTCACAAGGCGCATTTCTAGGGCCCAAGGCGGATTTTCCGCCGACGCCGAAGTGCCTGTGCACAGGCGTTCTTCGCGCCTTCCCTAACCCTACGTCGCCTGTGCACAGGCGAACGCCTTCGTCCGTGCATAGGACAAAACTTGAATCCCCCTTCCGCGTAGGCGGAATTCGCGCCGGTGGCGAACTCCTTCCGCCGAAGGCGACCGCCTCCGTTTCTTCCAGTAGCGATAACTCCCTAAGTCCTCGTCCGTTCCAAGCGTTCTTGGGCTCGTTAGAATCAGCGCGTCGAGCTCTTTCCAACGGGATCCAACTTGGTCAAGGCGCCCGAGGGTTTACCTAATTACGGGGGTTTCCCTACAGCCGCGGACGCAACCTCCGAAGGCGGGTTTTGCGCCTTGCGCCGTAGAGATCCTAACTGCGGAGCTCGCAGGGAGGGTCGTGCCTGTCCTTACTGCGGCACCCCAAATCCCGGATTCTACAAGATCCCTCGAGAATCCCCGCGATCTTCCGGATTCACTCTGTTTTGATGTACCGAAGGCTATTTACAATGCTGCCAGGGTACAGTTTTCCAAAAATGTTTTAATTTCCTCAAAATTGCCAAAAGTGGGGTACCACAGCTGTCGAAAAGGAGATGCCCTGGCATGCCAGCACATCTTCCCAACGCCTGCGCCCAATCTTGGACTGTCCACCGGTCAACATGCGGACGCAATCCGCGCGAGGGTGGTCCCTGTGGCTCTAGCCACTCGCGCACCATATTCGCACAGATGTAATTCCATCCCCATAGCAAGAAATCGAGCTTTCTTGCTATTAAGCGCTCTTCGAAAGCGCGCAGCCCGTTCTGCGGCAGGCGAAGTGGCACCATCCGCAATCTGCTCGGTCTCGTCATTGCGTTCCTGGGGTTCGCTCGCCCACTCATTCTACTTCCGCACTGTCCGCGTTTCTTTCTCTCTCGGCAAACTCTAATCGCGCTCAATTCCAAATCACGCGCACTCACTTCTCCCTCAATCAACAAGAATTCTCCTGTGTGACGACGTCGGGAATGGTCCGCAGCCAGCAGATGGATGCGCGCAGCGCGCACAAGAGATTGGAATCGCGAATTCAAGAATGGGACGTTCTCCGCCGCCCGGTCGAAGGTCATGGTCGTCTCTGGGTCGTGAAGAACGTCTCACTTGATGGCCGCGCCGGCTGTACGCTGGAACGGTCTTCGCTCTCACGCGCGGCTTCACGCTCCGCCGTCGTCGATTAAACTCTCACGCTCGAATTGGCGGATTTGAACTCCGCGAGCGTGTCACCCTGCGGACATGGGGGCGTAGCGCCGAAGGCGAGTTTTCCGCCTTGCGCGGTACACTTGTTCGTACCGCCCTTCGGCCAATCTCCTTCTGCCTTGACGCGTGCGTCCGCATGTCGGACAAAAATTCAACTCCTGCCTGTGCGCAGGCAGGGGCCTCGGCGGATTCTCCGCCGGCGCGGAACTTGAACATCCTCCTGTGCACAGGCGTTCGCCTGTGCGCAGGCGAATTCCGTCCGCGGAGGTTGCGCTGGCGCGGAAGGCGTTGACCGTGGTCAGCCGTCTCCGTCCAGTCTGTCCGTTCCTTGTCTCTCCGTCGGCGCTTCCGCCGCCGCAACTCCGTCCGTCCAAGAGCGCATCCACCCGTGCCGTCCGCACGGTCCGTACCTATTGGATTACTCTGGCGGCTCCTCCGACGTACGCTGCGCTGCGCTGGCGCGGAAGGCGCCGTACACTTTCTACCTCACAAGGCGCATTTCTAGGGCCCAAGGCGGATTTTCCGCCGACGCCGAAGTGCCTGTGCACAGGCGAACGCCTGTGCGTAGGCGGACTTCGCGCCTTCCCTAACCCTACCTCGCCTGCGCACAGGCGAACGCCTTCGTCCTTGCATAGGACAAAACTTGAATCCCCCTTCCGCGTAGGCGGAATTCGCGCCGAACTCATTCCGCCGTAGGCGACCGCCTCCGTTTCTTCCAGTAGCGATAACTCCCTAAGTCCTCGTCCGTTCCAAGCGTTCTTGGGCTCGTTAGAATCAGCGCGTCGAGCTCTTTCCAACGGGACCCTAACTTGGTCAAGGCGCCCGAGGGTTGACCTAATTACGGGGGTTTCCCTACAGCCGCGGACGCAACCTCCGAAGGCGGGTTTTGCGCCTTGCGCCGTAGAGATCCTAACTGCGGAGCTCGCAGGGAGGATGGTGCCTGTCCTTGCTGTGGCACCCAAATCCCAGATTCTACAAGATCCCTCGAGAATCCCCGCGATCTTCCGGATTCACTCTGTTTTGATGTACCGAAGGCTATTTACAATGCTGCCAGGGTGCAGTTTTCCAAAAATGTTTTAATTTCCTCAAAATTGCCAAAAGTGGGGTACCACAGGAGCGCAAAGAGCTGGTTGTCGGCATAATAGATTTTATGAGGCAATATACGTGGGATAAGCATCTGGAGACTTGGGTAAAAGCATCAGGTATCCTCGGAGAGCCGAAGGATGCAGCACCAACTGTTATTTCACCGAAACAATACAAGAAGCGGTTTCAAAAGGCTCTGTCCATGTAAAACAATTTGCACTTTTTGAGTATAAATCAAATTTTATATATAAATGAATTCTCTGATTGTATTCATTTTATCTAAACTATATTGACTATGAAATAAAAAATTCTATAATTTATTACATGTAAAATACATTAAATATTATCATTCATGCATATAACACAACATTGTTGTTGTTGAATCTCATATCCCATTTGTATTACCTCTAGATACAATTGATCAAAATAGATAAGATAAACAAGAAAAAAAAGTTGCCATTTTAAAAGACCATTTATTTTTATTATCTCTTGACCAATTTACTTATAAAATATAAATATGTAAAATAGCCTCAAAATTCCAAAAAATGTAATTCAGTGAACAAATTATAAATATTTAAGGTGTGAATAGTTAACTAAATGTACCCCCTTTTGTTCGGATATTGGTCGGAGCTAGGAGTCAACATTGTGAAGCCTTGGTACACGCTGCCTGTGGTAACCCACTTTTTGTTTTTCGCCGGAACTAAAACATTTTTGATTATTAAGTACCGTGGTAGCAGTTGTAAATAGTAATCGGTACGCAAAGCCAGAGTAAAAAGAGGATCGAAGACAGTCAAGGGGTTTTGGGCTTAGGCCACAGTGGAACGCTTGGAATGGAACGGGCGGTTCACGCTGCAGGACTCGCTTTGAGCACCTTCGGCGGTAGATCACTCATAACTTCCTCAATTCTTAACGCCTTGAGTTACTTAGGGTCTCGTTAGAAAGAACTTGACGCTCTGGTTCTAACGAGCCCAAGAACGCCTGGAACGGATGAGGACTCAGGGAGTTGTGACTGTCGGAAGATGCAAAGTAGAACGCCTACGGATAGGCGGAAGGAGTTCGTCGTCGGCAGAATATTCGCCTTCGGCCCTAGATGTTCGCCTTCGGCGAGGGACGTCTTCGGGTCAACTTCAAGTCGGCAAACTCGGAGTCGGCGAACTCGAGGTCGGAGAACTCGGGGTCAGCGAACTCGAGGTCGGAGAACTCGGAGTTGGCGAACTCGAGGTCGGAGAACTTCAAGTCGGCAAACTCGGAGTCGGCAAACTTGAGGTCGGCGAACTCGAGGTCGGAGAACTCGGAGTCGGCGAAACATCGTGCGGGCGCCTTCGGCGATAACAGATAACAAGCCTTCGACAGTGTGCCTTCGGCGAAGGATAAAACCGGCATAACTCTTTCAAATCGTAACGTTTTGACTCAGTTAGGGTCTCGTTAGAAAGAGCTCGACGCGCTCGTTCCAACGAGCCCAAGAACTCTTGAAACAGATTAAGGATCTGTGAGTTATGGGTGTCGGGAGTGACTGTTACAAATAGGCAAAGGTACGGAAGTGCGTCTTCGGCGGTCAACGCCTTCGGCGAACTCGAGGTCGGAGAACTCGGAGTCGGCGAACTCGAGGTCGGCGAACTTCAAGTCGGCAAACTCGGAGTCGGCGAACTCGAGGTCGGCGAACCGGATGCGGTTAAGAGATCTTGCGGAGTCCATATCTTTGCGATGGACGGTCGGATGGATCTGAAATTTGGTGGGACCGTTCATCTCAGTCGGCCACGCATACCTGGAAATATTCAGCCTCAGATCTCGGATGTAAAGACGCTGGCGGCTCTGTACAGTAGGCTTAGGATTCAGATTTAGGGTTAGGGTTAGATTTAGGTTGTAAGTTAGATGGGAAGGCAGCCGCCGACTCCTCAGGTGTAGAATCTGTTGCGGCTCGCACCCTAGCGGGTAGCGTAGTGTTAGTTAGGACCTTGGAAGGTATAAAGTAGTTCAAGGCGTTTTGCCTTGGGACTCTTCCAGTTTTGGAACTGCAGATCAGGAACTCACTTTCTTGGCGTGTTTGTGCATTTGGTACTGGCACCACGTAGAGAAGCTGCAGCATAGCGAAGTTACCGTATGTTGTAGCTGAAGGCCTTCGGCTGAATGTTCAGAGCTAGTAGACCGGTTAGAGACTTGAGTAGTGCGGATCTGCACCTGCGGGTGATTTCTGATGCTCAGAGCCGGTTGCGAGTTAGAGACTTGAACCGTTCCCCCTTACTCCTTCAAGTGACATATCCTGATTGTACTCCTACGGGAAGTTTCCCCTGAATGCCAAAGTGAAGTTTTGTTACTTCGTGTAAGCCTTGGTTTGCAATTCAGGTTGTGTGTGTGTGTTACTGGATTGTGTCTCAGTTAAGTTCTCAGTCGGGCCTGTACTCTCTGCGCTTGGTGTGAGTCGAGGGTGACGTCCAATGCGTATGAGGGACTTCGTTCCGAAGTGGGAAGTCCAGTCCGGGTTCCCTACGCTAGTTCCTGGCGGAAGGGCTGTAAAAGCCGGAGTGGGAGTCACTACCTGCAGAGCCTCTGAGTGAACTTTTGAGATACTTTCCCCCTGAAATCCTAAGCGGAGGTCCTGACCTACCTCTAGGTTGTGCTTTTCCAGTTTCAGGTGTGTGTGTGTGTGTGTGTGTTGAGTGACCTACGCTGCACTGTGCATCCTCCGAGCATCCTCCGAGTGGAGCATCCTCCGAGTGACCTCCGAGTCGAGCATCCTCCGAGTGGCCTCCGAGTCGAGCACTGCAGTATTTCTGGGAGTGACAGTGGCCTGAGAATTCAAACTCTACAAAAGTCTGTTAAACGTAACACTTTTTACTCTGTGTGTTGCCTCTGTACCTGTGGGTTCGATCTTTTTACCACCATACTGCAGTATTAGCCTTTGGTGGGTTATTACACTGCCATGTATGATTGAATCCGATCAATAGAAATATGCAAGCAGTAACATGTAGAACTTACATAACAACATCAATTCTTATAACCAAATCAACAATAGTACCTATTAGCATCATAATATATTAAATTCCAAAGTATCTATTTTGATCTATGAAATGAGATGTATCATCTGGATATGTCATATATGAAATATCATGAGATGTCTTCCGTATACTTGGTCAAGTTAGACCAATGTAACGCAATTGCACCAGCGGCGTTACCCAAAGGATTAGCGAAAGTTCCACCACCAAATTGTACAAAAAAAGTCTTCTCAAAAACTCAGCACTCAATTCACTGCCACTGTCGTCGATTGCACGGTGCAAATCTCTGGACTTGATGACACGCATGGGTATGTGTAACATGTGTACGATTTGAAATTAGAATACACCAAATTGGAATACAATCAGAAAAATTAAGTAGTAAGAAACCTCTGACAGGCACTGACCGATGGGGTCTGGCTGCTGGGTACTGTTGGCTTGCTGTGGGAAGTACTTGGTCCCGTCAATGCTCGATGAGGGAAATTTCCACGTCCTGTATGCACGTCGGTGGAGCCAACTCTTCGAAGTGAGCCAGGGAGGTTGATATGTCCGCTTAACCATTGCTACCAATGGTAATGTATAGCATCGTGGTACTGACCCTAAGCATCTGACAGTGCCTGAGGTGTGCTCGATGCTCTTCCTTCTCCACCTTCTTGAAGTTCTTGCGGTTAAGTTGCGAGTAAATGTCCGAAAGCTGATCCGCTATGAGATGGAGTGGGAGGTCGAGGCCGGGGATTCACTTTCAAAGTAAGACACGTTCGATGCAACCTCGATGCGGTCAGATGAAGTGTAGAAACGTCCACAAGTCCATTTATTCATTCACGATGCTGCTCATTCTTCACGGATTTCTGTGCGAAAAAACGCGTTCTTTTGGTTGGCTTCCCTTCGTCAGCAGACGGTTACAGCGACCACGATCTCAAAGTATTCAAAATCAAGATCAGAACGAGATGGTGAGATTGAACGGAGGGTCAATATGGCTACGTGTACATCCGTGGGTTCTAGTCGTAATAGAAATTGGTAGTCCGATTGTTCTTCAAAGTAATTCAACCATGGGTTAGTCCAAGCATTCCACTTTCTCTTAATTGACTCCAATATTATGCAAAGCAGGCAACATAAAAATAAAATTTATTTGGATATCATGAATGCATCCACTTAATCTCCCCAATAACTTATCAAAGTACACACTGCTTTACTAATATTTCTGGCTGATTGAGGAGAATTAGATGCGTAGGGCTGGAGATTTAGGTTGAGATAAATCGAATATGATGAGCATACTTGAGTTTAACCTTTGGGAAAGAGATTGTCGAATTCATTCTACGTGTACTCACAAACTTGCAGCTGCAGTGCCTCTCCTTTAGTCTGCAGCTAGAATGAGTCCACATCTGAACCACAGACTGGTTGTCAAAAAAGTCTTGAAGAAATGTCCAAGTCACCACTTTTATTCAGAAGGGATGCTCAGCGTGTATATTGTGAACCAGGATCAAAACCAAATGCAGAAATGGAGAATTCTTAGATACTCTCTGCGGGCACTAAAGATTATGGCTAAACTATGTTCAATGACAGATCAACATCATTTCAGACATTCTGAATTGAGACCTAAGATAAGAGTAGACTGGAATTGACAGAAGCGTACTCTGTAGACGAAAGCTTACCCAAATTTGGCCCAAGCTGGTGGATATTACTGTTTAGTATCATCTCCTCGGCGTCTCTCAGACTCTTTATCCAAGAGAGTAATAGCCTCCATCTCCAGCATCGATTTGTTGACAACAGCCTCTTCTTTCATAGCACGATCGCGCTCCTCAGTATTTAAAGTCTCAAGTCGTCCCACTTTGTCTTCCACGTTCATATCCACTGTTCCGGAAGATGCATTGTCGATCCATGTTTCCAAGGCTTGTGCCTCAGCAAGTAGCATCTCCGTTTCTTTTTTCAACTGTGCAATGTCCCTAAACATTCGGTTCACCATGTCCCTGGAAGCCATTCCTGCATCAAATGCTATTACAAGCTATTGCAATTGGAAACGATTACACTGCCGCTTCTACTCAGATGAACATAAAGATTTATATGAACAGAGAAAGATGCACTACTGCTTTTGGAGTCATGAATTACGTCCTGGATTTTTATCCTCTTGCTTAAAAGAACAGACAATTTTCACTTCTCCTCCTGTCAGACCAATGCCGATAAGTTGTATATCACGCCTCTGTCATGCATCTGAGTCTACAACGCGATATATTCAGCAGCAAGTATAAATGACAGCTAAGCCGAGCTAAGCTAAGCTGAACAAGTTGGTCAAGTAAGCATCACTTGAAACTTGTGATACGGATAAGATGAGCATCATTTGCAACTTGTGACTCATGAAAACAATGCTTCCTAATAATTTCTGCTAGAGACAAGATACTGGCCTACGGAATTTTCCAGCTAACGATCTAATTACTCTAATTAAATGATAGAAGATGGAGAAATCACCATAACTCGAAATTTCAATTTTCTTGAAAATCCAACACTAAAGCATATTCAATGCTCGTATCTGAAATTTGTGCTTTGTTCGTCTTTCGTTTAAATCAGAATTCCTAGCCCTTTACCTCTAGCTGCAAGCGTACGGGATCTTCAGCGACTTAATAGAGCTGAAAAATGGCAAAACTTGACTTTAATCTAGCGCTTTCGAAGTAGTTGATGTTTACTCGCCGCGCATTACATTCCACGATCGATGAGAAACCTCAAAGGCTTTAATCCTGGAGGTAAAAAAAGAGCTAATTGCAGTGCATCTATCATGTAGAGTGCTTCAATCGTAGAATCTGGTGCCCAGTATACATATGCAGAGGCATCGTCAACAAAGTATCCGAACGAAAACATCAAAACCGGTACCTGCCTGAGAAGAAAAAGTTCAAAGAGTGTTTTCATGAGTCCCTTGACGAGCCTACTAAATGAAGTATAATATCACCGGCATGTATAATCTTATTGATCTAGTCTTTTCTGATTTATGAAATCCTAAATCTTTTCTTAAGTGTCTAAATCTGCTATCGGATAAGGCCGAAGGTTATGCCTAGGGACCGGTTGCGAGTAAAGAGAAGCAGAGATTTCATTCGAATTCATCGTAAACCTATGATAGCTTTAGGTGTATACTGAATACAAAGTAGACTAACTGAGACACGAGAGAGTAATTTAGGTCCGGCAGATATATAAAAATGGAGTGGGCGAAAATACCAACGACTTTCCTTCACAGATGTGAAGGAGGAAAGAAGCCTACCCGGTGAGGTTAAAAAGTAGTGAATAATCTTGTTATATCTGATTATCTGACAAAAGTACTGAATGCAATAAACTTGAAAATGAAATTAGAGAAGTGTTGCTTACATATAGAGAAGTACTTATATGATCAATGCAACTATCAAACCTTCTAAACTTATGGGTTTATGTTCCAAACGTGCAAATCACAAGACTGAGGTTAGACATCTATAACTCTTGCTAAAGATTAAAAATCTCTATTTATTAAAGAAGTTTCTCATTTTTAACAGCTATTAATCTAACTTGATCAGAAACAGTAAATTTGGTTTTCAAAGCTGCCATAATATAATCATCGGAAGCTTGAGTTATTTCAAATAAATGTGAACCATTCATTCCAATACGCTACATCAGGGCTATTATTTTCATTATAAGGGCAGGGCCGGCCCCTCTCTTTGTCCTTGTTGTTATGTATTCAACAAAGTACGTTCGCTAATCGCAAAACGGAGCAATATGAACAAACCGTTAGAGAGAGCAAACTACAAGGCAAAAATACCAGAATTTTGGGAATAACTATTGCGTAATTTGAGTTATGACGATCTTATTTCTACCTATACCGAAGAGTTGATCTTGAATAATAGAGACGGTAAACAATGAATCTCTATAGCGTTTGGCTTGACTAGTCTTTGTTTCTAGTGTTGTAGTACACTTTGAATGACTTCTTTTATTCATTTTGCAGTTTCACGTCACATATAGATAACTAAATGAATATAAATATTTATTTAGTTTTTTAGGACGAAGGACAAAAGCGCCGAAAACTCAGAGCGAGTTGCGTAGGTGTCTTTAGCAATGAAGATTCGAGAGTATCAAAGCTCCAAATTTATCTGCAAATCCTCAAATGAAATGAGGTTTTTTTCTTCAGATATTTTACAATTCTTGAAACGTTTCAAACATAATTAGTTCAGAACTTTGGTATTATACCAAAAGTAGGTTTGTAATAACCCACCAAAGGCTAAAACTGCAGTATGGTGGTAAAAAGATCGAACCCACAGGGACAGAGGCAACACACAGAGTAAAAGTGTCACGTTTAACAGACTTTTGTAGAGTTTGAATTCTAGGCGACTGTCACTCCCAGAAATACTGCAGTGCTCGACTCGGAGGCTCGACTCGGAGGAGGATCTCGACTCGGAGGATGCTCGGAGGATGCACGATACAGCGTGGTCACTCAACACACACACACACACCTGAAACAGGCAAAAAGCACAACTCGGAGGTCGGTCAGGACCTCCGCTTCGGATTTCAGGAGGAAAGTTGTGGTACCCCACTTTTGGCAATTTTGAGGAAATTAAAACATTTTTGGAAAACTGTACCCTGGCAGCATTGTAAATGGCCTTCGGTACATCAAAACAGAGTGAATCCGGAAGATCGCGGGGATTCTCGAGGGATCTTGTAGAATCTGGGATTTGGGGTGCAGCAGTAAGGGCAGGCACCACCCTCCCTGCGAGCTCCGCAGTTAGGATCTCTACGGCGCAAGGCGCAAAACCGCCTTCAGAGGTTGCGTCCGCGGCTGTAGGGAAACCCTCCATAATTAGGTCAACCCTCGGGCGCCTTGACCAAGTTAGGATCCCGTTGGAAAGAGCTCGACGCGCTGATTCCAACGAGCCCAAGAACGCTTGGAACGGACGAGGACTTAGGGAGTTATCGCTACTGGAAGAGACGGAGGCGGTCGCCTACGGCGGAAGGAGTTCGCCACCGGCGCGAATTCCGCCTACGCGGAAGGGGGAATCAAGTTTTGTCCTATGCGCGGACGAAGGCGTTCGCCTGTGCACAGGCGAAGTAGGGTTAGGGAAGGCGCGAAGTCCGCCTACGCACAGGCGTTCGCCTGTGCACAGGCACTTCGTCGTCGGCGGAAAATCCGCCTTGGGCCCTAGAAATGCGCCTTGTGAGGTAGAAAGTGTACGGCGCCTTCCGCGCCAGCGCAGCGCCGCGTACGTCGGAAGAGCCGCCAGAGTAATCCAATCGGTACGGACCGTGCGGACGGCACGGGTGGATGCGCTCTTGGACGGACGGAGTTGCGGCGGCGGAAGCGCCGACGGAGAGACAAGGAACGGACAGACTGGACGGAGACGGCTGACCACGGTCAACGCCTTCCGCGCCAGCGCAGCGCCGCGGACGGAATTCGCCTGCGCACAGGCGAACGCCTGTGCACAGGAGGATGTTCAAGTTCCGCACCGGCGGAGAATCCGCCGAGGCTCCTGCCTGCGCACAGGCAGGAGTTGAATTTTTGTCCGACATGCGGACACACGCGTCAAGGCAGAGGGAGATTGGCCGACGGGCGGTACGAACAAGTGTACCGCGCAAGGCGGAAAACTCGCCTTCGGCGCTACGCCCCCATGTCCGCAGGGTGATACGCTCGCGGAGTTCAAATCCGCCAATTCGAGCGTGAGAGTTTAATCGACGACGGCGGAGCGTGAAGCCGCGCGTGAGAGCGAAGACCGTTCCAGCGTACAGCCGGCGCGGCCATCAAGTGAGACGTTCTTCACGACCAAGAGCCGACCATGACCTTCGACCGGGCGGCGGAGAACGTCCCATTCTTGAATTCGCGATTCCAATCTCTTGTGCGCGCTGCGCGCATCCATCTGCTGGCTGCGGAACATTCTCGACGTCGTCGCACAGGAGATTTCTTGTTGATTGAGGGAGAAGTGAGTGCGCGTGATTTGGAATTGAGGGCGATTAGAGTTTGCCGAGAGAGAAAGAAGCACGGGCGGTGCGGAAGTAGAATGAGCGGGCGAGCGAACCCCAGGAACGCAATGACGAGACCGAGCAGATTGCGGATGGTGCCACTTCGCCTGCCGCAGAACGGGCTGCGCGCTTTTGAGGAGCGCTTAATAGCAAGAAAGCTCGATTTCTTGCTATGGGGATGGAATTACATCTGTGCGAATATGGTGCGCGAGTGGCTAGAGCCACAGGGACCACCCTCGCGCGGATTGCGTCCGCATGTTGATCGATGGACAGTCCAAGATTGGGCGCAGGCGTTGGGAAGATGTGCTGGCATGCCAGGGCATCTCCTTTTCGACAGTGAGAGCATCAAGGTGACCAAGCAAGAAGAGGCGCAATTTGTGGAGCTGTTCAAGACCGGGAGGTCTACCAAGAATGGGTACAGGACCCGTGATTACAAGGATCGATTTCGCCGGACTTTGTCCGCGGCGCTGATGCAATTACTGCAGCCGCACCGCGCCTGCTACATCACATTGTGGCAGGTCTCTTTTGTGGAGTGCGTCATCGAGGGAACTCCAATTCACTGGGCGAGCATCCTGCACAGGGTGATGCGACAGCACGCGTTTGAGGAGAAGGGGGGAACTCTAAACCATCTTTCTCCTTTCCTCATCAATTTTTATCGACAGCGGAATTGTTTGACAGCGGCAGAGCTTGAACATTTTCCGCCATTGTCCATCGACCATCCCGGGAAGTATGTGCGGGAGAACGAGGTCGATACTGACGCAGAGGAGTCACCGACTTCTACCCCATCAAGACGGAGGGACGAAGGGCGACACACTCCTGCAACGCGAGTGCCGAGGAAGCGGCGATGGAGGGAAGGCACGCAGACTGGTGTTGCCAACTGACAGTGCAGACACGGCGACGATTGCGACGGAGATAGGAAGTGCGTCGCCAGAGAGGCGAGAGGAAGCGCGGACGACCGCAGGAGCAACGGGCCACGCTGCAACCTCGTCGGGAGAGAGGCCGCCTGCGGGCCAAGGACCTCCGGAGTTACCACGTGCGATGCGGACAGATGTTCCGTTTGCGCACAGGCGAACCTCCGCGGACGGACGAGCCTCCGCGGACCGGCGAACACAAGTGGACGTGGATCTACGCTTACGCGTGGGAAGGAGCAGTCCGCCTGTGCACAGGCGCTCACCTGTGCACAGGTCGCCTGTGCACAGGTCGCCTGTGCACAGGACACCTCCACACGTGCCGCCTGTGCACAGGCAAGAATCACCCCCGTTCCAACGTAGGAAGGGGAAGGAGCCGGCGGAAGAACCGCCTACGAGACACCGGCCCTCGGGGCCAGACCCTCCGGCGCACCACGCGCCGCAATTTGCGCCTTCGGCGCCAGGGCCTTCGAGCAGAGGAGATACGAGCAGAGAGCGTGCGGAGGCCGCACCATCGGCGGGAAGTCCGCCGATAGATGCGCCTTCGGCGGTAGGGCCTATAGGCCAAGCAACATCGGGCGTACGGCCCCCGGCCATGTCGCCTTCGGCGATAGATGTCCGCGGCGCTACGCCTGCGGCGGACAAGGCGCCGGCAAATGCGCCTGCGCACGGGCCGGGCACAGCCCCCACGGACCGATCAAGGGAGCAGCAACAGACGGAGGAGCGGAGTGACTGTCCGCGGGATGAAATCTCGATGCGCGATGCGCAATCAAACCCCGCGCAGCCACCCTCCGCTCGACCGCCTTCGGCGGCGGATGACGGAGACAGAGAGGACGCGGTAGGCAATCAACAAGCAAGCGACGGGGATGCCGCTCGGGTACATTCGCCTTCCGCCTTAGACATTTTGGCGACGAGCAGCGAGGCTGCAGCCGTGCCTTCACAGGCAGCACACGTCGACGACGTGCAGCCCCACTCGGGGCAGTCGCCGACGCAATCAATGGCGACTGAAATTCTCCACTCGGATGATGACGACGGAGGCTCCACGGAAGAAATGTCAGGAGCAGAAGACACCGAGGAGGAGGAGGAGGAAATTGTTGGAGCGCCGGCGGCGGCGCTCTCTGAGCAGGTGATTCCGTTGCTGCGGTACTTGGATCGCAAGGTCGATAAATACGCCGACCCACTCCAGCCGGGATCTTACATCGAGTTAGTGCGCAGGCGGACTCGCACTAAAGTCCACACCAGCAAGCTATTAGCTAGAGTGGACCAGGAGTTGAGGGACTTGAAGGAGAAGCATGCGTGCTTGTGGGGTCAGTACAAGCTTAATCAGAAATTCTACAAGCACACCGAGAAGATGAAGGATGAGAAACTGGGCGAGCTCACCAAGGAGCAGGTGAAGGTCAAGGAAGCACTCGATTCTGAGCAGGCCCAGAATCGGATTTTGTCAGAGGAGCTCGTGCGACAGACGCGGTTGTTGGAACAATGTCAGCTCGCACGGCAGGCGGATGAAGAATTAATCCGCAGGTTGCAGTCAGAGTGTGGCGAATTGAGAGCGCAACGTGCTGAAGCCGAATCGCAATTAGTGATAATTGAAGAGGATCGCAGGAAGGAGGCGGATCGCACGAAGGTGGAGACGGCGAGGCGAGTCGCCCACTGTCTCAAGGGCTACGCCCACTGGGAAGTGAAGGCGCAGGAGAAACTCACGCTGCGAGAGTTTGAATTGCGCGCAGCCGGGTTGTTGTCAGGCGACAGTAGGAGTCGGCGGAAGGTAGCAAAGAAGCTCAACGCCTTTCTGTCGAAGGCACAGGATACCATGTCCGCCCTCGAAGGGGAGGTGTCCGCGGCGTTGCAGCGGTTGGGACTTGTGGTACCCCACTTTTGGCAATTTTGAGGAAATTAAAACATTTTTGGAAAACTGTACCCTGGCAGCATTGTAAATAGCCTTCGGTACATCAAAACAGAGTGAATCCGGAAGATCGCGGGGATTCTCGAGGGATCTTGTAGAATCTGGGATTTGGGGTGCCGCAGCAAGCACAGGCACCACCCTCCCTGCGAGCTCCGCAGTTAGGATCTCTACGGTGCAAGGCGCAAAACCCGCCTTCGGAGGTTGCGTCCGCGGCTGTAGGGAAACCCCCGTAATTAGGTCAACCCTCGGGCGCCTTGACCAAGTTAGGGTTCCGTTGGAAAGAGCTCGACGCGCTGATTCCAACGAGCCCAAGAACGCTGGGAACGGACGAGGACTTAGGGAGTTATCGCTACTGGAAGAAACGGAGGCGGTCGCCTACGGCGGAAGGAGTTCGCCACCGGCGCGAATTCCGCCTACGCGGAAGGGGGATTCAAGTTTTGTCCTATGCGCGGACGAAGACGTTCGCCTGTGCACAGGCGAAGTAGGGTTAGGGAAGGCGCAAAGTCCGCCTACGCACAGGCGTTCGCCTGTGCACAGGCACTTCGGCGTCGGCGGAAAATCCGCCTTGGGCCCTAGAAATGCGCCTTGTGAGGTAGAAAGTGTACGGCGCCTTCCGCGCCAGCGCAGCGCAGCGTACGTCGGAAGAGCCGCCAGAGTAATCCAATAGTTACGGACCGTGCGGACGGCACGGGTGGATGCGCTCTTGGACGGACGGAGTTGCGGCGGCGGAAGCGCCAACGGAGAGACAAGGAACGGACAGACTGGACGGAGACGGCTGACCACGGTCAACGCCTTCCGCGCCAGCGCAGCGCCGCGGACGAAATTCGCCTGCGCACAGGTGAGCGCCTGTGCACAGGAGGATGGAGTTCCGCACCGGCGGAGGATCCACCGAGGCCCCTGCCTGCGCACAGGCAGGAGTTGAATTTTTGTCCGACATGCGGACACACGCGTCAAGGCAGAAGGAGATTGGCCGAGGGGCGGTACGAACAAGTGTACCGCGCAAGGCGGAAAACTCGCCTTCGGCGCTACGCCCCCATGTCCGCAGGGTGACACGCTCGCGGAGTTCAAATCCGCCAATTCGAGCGTGAGAGTTTAATCGACGACGGCGGAGCGTGAAGCCGCGCGTGAGAGCGAAGACCGTTCCAGCGTACAGCCGGCGCGGCCATCAAGTGAGACGTTCTTCACGACCAAGAGACGACCATGACCTTCGACCGGGCGGCGGAGAGCGTCCCATTCTTGAATTCGCGATTCCAATCTCTTGTGCGCGCTGCGCGCATCCATCTGCTGGCTGCGGACCATTCTCGACGTCGTCACACAGGAGATTTCTTGTTGATTGAGGGAGAAGTGAGTGCGCGTGATTTGGAATTGAGAGCGATTAGAGTTTGCCGAGAGAGAAAGAAACGCAGACAGTGCGGAAGTAGAATGAGCGGGCGAGCGAACCCCAGGAACGCAATGACGAGACCGAGCCGATTGCGGATGGTGCCACTTCGCCTGCCGCAGAACGGGCTGCGCGCTTTCGAAGAGCGCTTAATAGCAAGAAAGCTCGATTTCTTGCTATGGGGATGGAATTACATCTGCGCGAATATGGTGCGCGAGTGGCTAGAGCCACAGGGACCACCCTCGCGCGGATTGCGTCCGCATGTTGATCGGTGGACAGTCCAAGATTGGGCGCAGGCGTTGGGAAGATGTGCTGGCATGCCAGGGCATCTCCTTTTCGACAGCGAGAGCATCAAGGTGACCAAGCAAGAAGAGGCGCAATTTGTGGAGCTGTTCAAGACCGGGAGGTCTACCAAGAATGGGTACAGGACCCGTGATTACAAAGATCGATTTCGCCGGACTTTGTCCGCGGCGCTGATGCAATTACTGCAGCCGCACCGCGCCTGCTACATCACATTGTGGCAGGTCTCTTTTGTGGAGTGCGTCATCGAGGGAACTCCAATTCACTGGGCGAGCATCCTGCACAGGGTGATGCGACAGCACGCGTTTGAGGAGAAGGGGGGAACTCTAAACCATCTTTCTCCTTTCCTCATCAATTTTTATCGACAGCGGAATTGTTTGACAGCGGCAGAGCTTGAACATTTTCCGCCATTGTCCATCGACCATCCCGGGAAGTATGTGCGGGAGAACGAGGTCGATACTGACGAAGAGGAGTCACCGACTTCTACCCCATCAAGACGGAGGGACGAAGGGCGACACACTCCTGCAGCGCGAGTGCCGCGGAAGCGGCGATGGAGGGAAGAGTCCGAAGAGGAGCAGCATCAAGAACCATCTTCTCCCATTCGACCGCGGCCGCTGTGCGAGCCATACAGCCGGCCAAAGCAGAAGGCACGCAGACTGGTGTTACCAGCTGACAGTGCAGACACGGCGACGATTGCGACGGAGATAGGGAGTGCGTCGCCAGATAGGCGAGAAGAAGCGCGGACGACCGCAGGAGCGACGGGCCACGCTGCAACCTCGTCGGGAGAGAGGCCGCCTACGGGCCAAGGGCCTCCGGAGTTACCACGTGCGATGCGGACAGATGTTCCGTTTGCGCACAGGCGAACCTCCGCGGACGGACGAGCCTCCGCGGACCGGCGAACACAAGTGGACGTGGATCTACGCTTACGCGTGGGAAGGAGCAGTCCGCCTGTGCACAAGCGCTCGCCTGTGCACAGGTCGCCTGTGCACAGGACACCTCCACACGTGCTGCCTGTGCACAGGCAAGACTCACCCCCGTTCCAACGCAGGAAGGGGAAGGAGCCGGCGGAAGAACCGCCTACGAGACACCGGCCCTCGGGGCCAGACCCTCCGGCGCACCACGCGCCGCTATTCGCGCCTTCGGCGCCAGGGCCTTCGAGCCGAGGAGATACGAGCAGAGAGCGTGCGGAGGCCGCACCATCGGCGGGAAGTCCGCCGATAGATGCGCCTTCGGCGGTAGGGCCTATAGGCCAAGGAACATCGGGCGTGCGGCCCCCGGCCATGTCGCCTTCGGCGATAGATGTCCGCGGTGCTACGCCTGCGGCGGACAAGGCGCCGGCAAATGCGCCTGCGCACGGGCCGAGCACAGCCCCCACGGACCGATCAAGGGAGCAGCAGACGGAGGAGCGGAGTGACTGTCCGCGGGATGAAATCTCGATGCGCGATGCGCAATCCAGCCCCGCGCAGCCACCCTCCGCTCAATCACCTCCGGCGACGGACGACGGCGACAGAGAGAATGCGGGAGGCAATCAACCAGCGAGCGACGGGGATGCCGCTCGGATACATTCGCCTTCCGCCTTAGACATTTTGGCGACGAGCAGCGAGGCTGCAGCCGTGCCTTCGCAGGCAGCACACGTCGAGGACGTGCAGCTGTGGTAACACACTTTTTGTTTTTTTTGCAGAATTTAAACAATTTTAGAAAACTAGTACCAAAGCAGTGTTTGTAGCTAGAGAAGGGTACGCTAAATAGAGTGGATTGATGAGATCGTCACGAGGGCACAAAGAATCACGTAGTCGGATGTACCAACGCCAACGTCTTCGGCGCCTTCGGCAAAAGCTCCTTTTTGAGGTGTCTCTACTCACGCGCCTCTAGCGTATAAGGAAGCTACGCTTCCGGCGCAGACACCTCAGGAGGAGGTTTTGCTAAAGACGTCAGGAGAAGGGCCCGGACCTCTAAAGGCATCCGACCATGAGTGCGCCTTCGGCGAAGCGCCGCTAGCGCGGAAAGGGAAAACCTTCATAACAATCGGGATACACGGTAGATCCAGTTGGTTGAAGTTGCATTAGAAAGAGCTCGGGACGCTCGTTCTAACGAGTCCAAGAGCGCCGGAGATGGATCAGGAATGGAGAAGTTATGAGCGTCGGAAAACTCGTAGCCGGACATGCGCCGTTCGCGCTAGGGTTCACAGCCGGAAAGGATTCCCGTACGCCCTCGGCGATGCGCCTTCGGCGGAATCACGCGCTCACAGGAGGAAACCAACTCAGAGTCGGAAGCGCCCTTGGCGGCTGTTCATGGAAGGAAAGCGCCGGTCGGATGTACGCCTCCGACGTGGCGCTGACGGCCGGATGCGCTGGCATGAGTTGCGCTGACGGATATGCGCTGGCAGCAACGGACGAGGCATAAAGGACAAAATAGGCGGTACGACTGCGCGCCGGCGTAATTCGCTCCGGCTGGATGTGCGCCTCCAGCAAGGCGCCGACGGATAATGAACGCACCAGCGGCGACACGCCTCCGGAGAAGGGCGGGTTAGGAAAAGACAACAGGGCCGACGTATACCCTGCAGCGGACTCGAGTCCGGAAGGTGGCGGCGGCGGGAGAATTCAACGTTTAAGCATGCGAATGCGCGCAATGCGGAGACGTGAATTCGCGCATGCAAAGGGCGAACCGTTAAGCCGTATAGCCGGCTGCGTACGTTGCAACCAGTAAGAACGTTGGACGTTCTTGAAATCGGAGAAGAAAAGACTGCGCTCCAGTCTCATTCTCTCATTCTTGACTTTGCGATTTCCAGTTCCAAGATTACGCGCAAGGGCGGAGCGACCTGCAGTGAGAGTAGAGAGTGCGGAGACGAGTTGCGCAAGGATCTTGGCGGACCTTGAAAGAATTGTGAGTAGCGATCTTGAACGAGCGCAGAGAGAGTGAGCAGTCAGTGCTTGAGTGGCCGACGCACAGTGGCGATTGTGAGAGAGCGAGCGAAAGGGAGAACGTTTGTGTGTGTGCAGGCAACGCAATGTCGAAGGTTCCCCAGCTGCGAGTGTCTCCACTCAGGGTGCCGCAGATCGGTCTACGCGCATTTCAAGATGTGCTGTTGAGGTTGAAGCTCGATTTTCTCCTATGGGGGTGGAATTGGACATGTCCGGAGATGGTGCGCGAGTATCTGCAGGAGAGACACAAGCCTTCTCGCGGATTTCGCCCACACCCAGAGAGATGGGACATTTGCAATTGGGCGTAGGTGTTGGGCAGGTGTGCCGGCGAGGAAGGGGATCTCCTCTTCGAGGCCGATAGCGTGAAGGTGTCCCAGGAGGAAGAAGTCTCTTACAATGAGCTCTTCAAAGTGGCCAGACATCCCAAGAACGGTTTCCGGACACGGGATTACAAGGATCGATTGCGGAGAAATGTCGCGACGGCATTGCTGCAGATATCGCAGCCGACCAAGACCGCTTACATGCATGGTTGGCAGGTAGAGTTCGTGGAGCTAGAGCTGTCAGGAGCTCCGGTGCATTGGGCACGGCTCCTGTGGAAAGTGACGCGCCAACATGCGCAAGAAGAGAAGGGAGGAACCCTCAATCATCTATCGCCTTACTTAATCGTGTTTTACCGGGCGATGGGATGTTTGACAAATGCTGAGAAAACTCGATTTCCGCAGCTGACCCGGACTTATCCAGGAAGATATTCGAGGGAGGCCGAAGTAGACACAGATCCGGACGAGGAACCTGCCAGTACGCCTCCGGCTCCGGCCCCAGCAAGAGCAGCAGAAGAACGTCGAAGCGAGCTCATTCCGCGAAAGCGAAAGTGGGATGAGAGACCTGAGGACAGGCAGCCGGAAGTGCCAGCTGCGCCGACTCGTGGTCGGCCCACCCCCGAGCCTCACAGTCGACCAAAACAGAGGGCACGCAAAATGCCAACTGTTACTGAGGAGACCAGGCGAACTCCGACCCGGCGGAATCTCACACAGGAAGAGATAATCGCTCAGATTCTAGGGAAGACGGCAGATACCTCTGCACAGAAGGCACCACGGCCTTCGGGAGGAGATGGACGGACTGACAGCCGGCCGACTGCGAGTCGGATGACTGAAGGTCGACAAGCGGAAGGAAGGCCAACTGAACGGCGCGTTGAACCGGACAGCAGGCCGGAAGCAGAAGAGAGTTTGGCTGACGAGCCAACAATCCTCAAAGGGTCGTCTTCGGCGGAAGGCACTTCTGGAAGAACGCCCCCAACAAGCAGGCCAAGTGGAGTCAAGACGCGCAGGGTGTATCCGACTCCCAGTCGGACAACTGCTGGTCGGCCGACTGCGAGTCGGACAACAGAGAGTCAGCCGGATTCGCCGACTGCGAGACGGATGGGGCCAACGACCAGTGTGCGGACGCCTTCGGCGGACGCACCTTCAGCAAGGACACCTTCCGCGCAGATTGCGCCGGAAGGACAGGCAGCAGAAGCGGGCGGTGCAAGAGTGACAAAAGTCACTGCGGCGTCGACCCCTTTACGAACCGAAGATCGAGCCGGAACAGGGGCTCAAGCAGTGGGATCTCCCACTGCCCTGGATATTTTAGCAGGCAGTGGAGCAGCAGTCGCAGCAGAAGCTGCTGCGCGCCACAGTTCCAGGGAGTCGCCAAGGGATTCGGTGGCGACTGAAATCCTCGAGACTGAGGATGATACGAGCTCGGAAGAGCAAGAAGCGGATTCGGTGCAGAAAACGCCAACAGGGGTGCTGTGCGAACAGATAGTTCCACTCCTGCGATATCTGGATCGCAAGACATCCAAATACGGAAGTGCCTTAAAACCGCAGTCTTATGTGGAGACTATCAGGCGAAGGACGAGGATCAAGGTGGCAAAGTGGGCCTCTAGTTGCCAAGTATATGTGGAAAGGAACACCGCCCTCCAACAACACCTGGCGGTCACCCAGAAGCTATACCAAGCCTTGCAGCAGCAGAAGGAGGATGCGGCGACGAAAAGTCAGGCGGATGCCGAACTAATACGGGCAAAGATCGAGTTGGAACTGCAGGAGGAGCGGAGACAGAACAAAGTCCTAGCAGCCGAGCTTGCGCGCCAGACGCGCGCCTTAGAAGAAAGTCAAAGAGCCCGCAAGGAGGATGAGGAGTTGTGGTGCAACTTGCAATCCGAGTGCTCGGATTTGAGGGCACAACGTGCGGGATTAGAAATGCAGCTGGCCGAGGTGGAGAGCAGCTGCAGGGCGCGAGGAGAGTTGGCGGCACAGGTGACTCGTTGTCTAAAAGGATACACCCATTGGGAGGTGGCAGCCCAAGAGAGGATCACACTCAGGGAGTTCGAGCTTCGGGCGGCGGCATTGACGGAAGGTGACAGTCGGAGTCGGCGGCGAGTGGCGAGAAAATTAGAAACCTTCTTGTCGGGTGCGCGCGACACTATGGCGCACTTGCAGTCGGAAGTCACCACAGCGCTCCGACGCCTGGGGTTACGCAGCCGGTCGGAAGACTGGCAAGGTAGAGATAGTACGCGGAGCAGTCCGGCGCGCAGGAGGCGCAGCACCGGATCTGCTGAGTGCAGTAGAGTAGTTTGGTTTCGCGCAGATACTGCGAGTGGTAGATAGGATAGCGTAGTGCTAGTTAGGATCTTTTGAGGGTATAAAGTAGATCAAGGCGTTTTGCCTTGGGACTCTTCCAGTTTCGGAAGTGCAGATCAGGAACTCACTTTCTTGGCGTGTTTGTGCATTTGGTCCTGGCACCACGTAGAGAAGCTGCAGCATAGCGAAGTTACCGTATGTTGTAGTTGAAGGCCTGCGGCTGAATGTTCAGAGCTCGCACCCGGTTAGAGACTTGAGTAGTGCGGATCTGCACCTGCGGGTGATTTCTGATGCTCAGAGCCGGCTGCGAGTTAGATACTTGAGCAGTTCCCCCTTACTCCTTCGAGTGACATATCCTGATTGTACTCCTACGGGAAGTTTCCCCTGAATGCCAATGTGAAGTTTCATTACTTCGTGTAAACCTTGGTTTGTAATTCAGGTTGTGTGTGTGTTACTGGATCGTGTTTTCAGTAAGTTCTCAGTCGGGTCTGCACTCCCTGCGTTTTGTGTGATAGTCGAGGGTGACGTCCACGGCGTACGTAGAGGCTTCGTTCCGAAGTGAGAAGTCCAGTCCGGGTACCCCCGCTAGTTCCTGGCGGAAGGGCAGTAAAAGCCGGAGTGGGAGGCACTTCCTGCAGAACCTCTGAGTGAACTTGCGAGACACTTTCCTCCTGAAATCCGAAGCGGAGGTCCTGACCGACCTCCGAGTTGTGCTTTTTGCCAGTTTCAGGTGTGTGTGTGTGTGTTGAGTGACCAAGCTGTACCGTGCATCCTCCGAGCATCCTCCGAGTTGAGATCCTCCTCCGAGTCGAGCCTCCGAGTCGAGCACTGCAGTATTTCTGGGAGTGACAGTCGCCTAGAATTCAAACTCTACCAAAAGTCTGTTAAATGTGACACTTTTACTCTGTGTGTTGCCTCTGTCCCTGTGGGTTCGATCTTTTTACCACCATACTGCAGTTTTAGCCTTTGGTTGGTTATTACATAAGGAGCCGACAACTTCTTTTTGGCGCCGCTGCCGGGGACAGTGCGTCAACACCAGAAACCTTGAGCAGCAATGCTCGGTGAATGTCGACGAGCGATAGTGTGGGAAACCTGAGTGCGAGAGCCACACGGAAACTCCGTCGAGATTCAGAAAAAGCCGTGGAAACAAAACGGCGAACTAAAAAGAAGACTCCCGGTGAGGACTCTGCAGAAAGATCGCCATCACCGACTACTGGAAGACAAAGGCGTTCCAGTTCACCTACCGAGAGCATTGAGCTAACAGTTCTATTGGACATCCCTCCGACAGGAACTCTTCCTGAGTTTGGCCAACCTAGGATCAGTCCGTCGACAGGATCACCGATGGCAGAACATCAAGCCAATCTCCGCCAGGCGTTTTCCCAACCTACCACCAAACATTCGTATCCAAGATACACGGGAACGGGCGACGACGATGATGCAGATTCATACATAAAGCTCTTCGAGTCTGTCTCCATCGCCAATCGTGAGACCAGTGATGAAGACAGATTACGAATCTTTCCTAGCCTGCTACGCAGACGAGCGCGTAGCTGGTACAACCATGAGAGCACCGACCCCACTGGCATCCGGACCTGGGCTCAGCTCAAGGAAAAGTTTCTGAGGCGGTTCCGCGAACTCGGATATGACAGTCGAGTTCTGACCCGGCTTCGAAATCTTCGACGCGAGCGGAAGGAGAATCTTCGAGACTACACTGAGAGATTCCAAGACCTCCTAGATCGAATTCCGAAGACAGGCCCGGGAGAACCGTATTCGGTACAACAGGCAGTGGATTGGTATGTGACAGGGCTCTCAAGAGAAATGGAGACCTTCTGTAGGAGAGGCAAGACTGACACAATCCAAGATGTGATAGCTTCCGCGGAGACCTTTGAGACGTCAACCCTTGACACTCGAAGACGCGACCGACGATCGACGAAGAAGAAGTCGCAAGGCGGACGTCGGAAGAGAAGGAACTCGCCTTCCTCGACAGAAGAATCAAGCTCCTCCGAATCAAGTTCTTCCTCGGAAGAGGAAGAGGACTCGTCATCTTCAGAAGAAGAAAGACGGAAGAAGAAACGCAGTGCGATCAAGAAGAAGGATCGAGGTAAGGGAATCCCAGTGAAGACTCAAGGGGACATCGCAGCCAAGGTAGACAACCTGGTGAAGAATTTTGCGGACCTGAAAGTTCATGTAGTGGGAGGCCAAGACCGACGTAAATCACCTGCGAGACAACGAGCGAATCTCTGGTGTACTACGTGCGGACAGGTGGGACATGCCAACACGGAGTGCATGTCCGCGAGGCCATCTTACCCAGTGAATGCGGTCGAATGGGCACCACAGTGGGAGAACCCCATGTATTATGCTGAGCCGCCTATGTATTATGCTGAGCAGGTTGAGGACACCGCCTACTCGGTACAGACAGCTCCAGCTACAACTCCGAACCCACCGGTGCATATACCGCGCTTTGTTCCGAGGGAAATGGCGGGTACACTCCCACCAAGACGCATGGCACCTCCAGGCAATCACAACAGACCTCGACCACAATTCGATGGTTGCTACAACTGCGGAGACATGGGGCATTACGCGCCAAGCTGTCCCCACCCGAGGAAGCCAATGGGGTATGCACCGTTGTGCAGCAATTGCAAGAAGTCTGGACATACAGTAGCCGAATGTGACCAGCCACAACTCCCTAGGCCAGCCGTGCGTTTCGTATCGACACCTGGCAAGGAAGAGGTGCAGGTCAACCAGGTAGAACTGAGTCTGGACCCAGCTGAAGAAAACGAAGTATGGCCAGAGGAAGAAGTAATGTGCGGCCGGGTAGAAACCCGAAGTTCGAAGAGGAGAGGAGAAGGCCATGAGGACACTCGCCGCCTCGAGCGTAGGGAAGAGAGGAGGAAGTCTAAAGAAGTTAGAGAAGGCCAAAGGAGAACGCCAAGTACACCTCCGGCTATGAGAAACACCCAGCCGGAGCAGAACTCAGAAAAGGCGAACAGGTATTCGGAAGAGTTCCGGACTCGAGATTACCTTCCGGACATCAAAGATGAGGTGAGTCACCTCATCAAGGAAGCACTGGGCGCCGGAATGACATCCGACGTCCGGAAGGCGGTTAGGCCCCCTACACCACTTCCGACCGCGAGTACAGGAAAACTTCCGGCTGTGACTTCCAACACTCCCTACGACATAGTGGAAGACATAGGGAGCCAGAGGGCAAATATTTCCTTCCACCAGTTGTTGGAAGACAATAAGACGTACAGAAGGATGCTGATGCTTTCGTTGCGCCGACCACGCAAACCCCGAAAAGAGAAACTTCCGGCTGTGTACAGAGTGGAAGGAGGAGACCTGGGACCTCCAGAGATCGAAGTAGAGATCGGAGGCTGCGTCATACAGAAGGTACCAGTGGACTCCGGCTCGGGCGTGAATATCATGACTGAGGAGACAGCGAACTCCTTGGGGTTCCAGACCTTCGAGCCTACATCCCGAGTATTGCGACTGGCCGATCAAACACGCAGAATGCCACTAGGAATGTTGAGCAATGTGAGAACCAACATTGGAGGAGTGGACTTTCAACTGTCCTACATAATACTGCAACCTCTGATGAAGAAAGGTTATGATGTGCTGCTTGGCAGACCGTGGCTATACGATGCCAAAGCAAGGTGTGACTGGAGTAGGAAGAGATTACAGTTCCGTAGCCCTGCGGACCCTCCGACTGTCATTACCGTACCGTGGACCAAGGTACCCCATGAGGGCGAAACACCTTCCACCACCTCCGGTTACACAACTGGAAAAGAGACCAGCTCATCATGCACTTCAGAAACCGAAACGTCGGAGGACTTTGTGGGCTACGTCACTTGCTGCTCCATTGAGGAGGAAGGAGACGAGGTGTATCCGGATGAGGAATAGCAACTAGCAGCCGGACTGGGCAGAAGCGAGATCAGTCACACAGAGGGGATTGTTGACCCGAGTGATTGCTGCGAACTGCAGCTCAGTCCAGGTAAAGGCTTGAAGGTGTCAAGCCAGGTACAAGGAGAAGAGTTGAACAGGGTACAGGCGTTTCTTCGCCAGTATGAGGATGTCTTCGCATGGAAGATTGAAGACCTGAAAGGCATACCTGCAAGGTATGGAGAGCACAGGATCGACTTGTTGGACGAGGCAGTTCCGGTTCGCCAACGCCAATACAGGCTCAACCCAAAATATTCATTATTGGTGAAGGACGAAATCGATAAGTACCTGAGCGCAGGAATCATCTACCCGGTACTCAGTAGCGAGTGGGTGTCGCCTATCGTGATCGTGCCCAAGAAACTGACGGGTAAGATCCGGGTGTGCCAGGACTTCCGAAAGCTGAACGCAGCAACGAGGAAGGACCATCACCCTCTTCCTTTCACGGACTCTATTTTAGACCATGTAGCAGGGCATGAATGCTACAGTTTCCTAGACGGATTCTCCGGCTACAACCAGGTGTCCATCAGGGAACAGGACAAGGACAAAACAACCTTCACGACCGACTGGGGAACCTATGCTTATCACAAGATGCCGTTCGGTCTGTGCAACGCGCCAGCGACGTTCCAGCGGATGATGACAAACATTTTCCAAGAGCACCTGAGGAAGTTCCTAGAAATTTTCATCGACGACTTTTGTGTCTTCGGTAAGAGGTCGGAGCACCTTAACCATCTTCGGCAAACGTTCGACAGATGTAGGGAGAGCAGCTTGTCCTTACACCCTGAGAAATGTTTCTTCTTCATGACCAGCGGAATCCTGCTAGGGCACCGAGTTTCGTCCGATGGCATTGCAGTGGATGTAGAGAAGGTGAAGATTATTCTCGAACTGCAGCCGCCAACGAATCTGCGTGAGTTGAGGGCCTTCCTTGGCCATGTAGGTTATTACAGAAGGTTCATAAATATGTACGCCATCTTGGCAGCCAACCTGACGAAGCTGCTTAAGAAGGAGGAACCCTATGTGTGGGGCAAAGAGCAACAGCTGGCGTTTGAAACGCTCAAAGCCAAACTGACGACTGCTCCGGTTCTGAGAAGTCCGGATTGGAACAGACCTTTCCATGTCTATGTAGACACGTCGGCGTTTGCAATCGGAGTGGTTCTCAGTCAGAAGGACGACAACAAGAAAGACTACCCGATTTACTTCGCGAGTCGTCAGTTGTCAGCAGCAGAGAAGAAATACACGACAACTGAGAGGGAGGCGTTGGGAATGGTGTACTCCTGTAAGAAGTTCCGACATTATTTGATCTGCTATGAGTTCGTGTTTCATGTAGATCATTACGCCTTACAGCACCTGGTGAAGAAGGCGGATCTGTCCGGACGAATTGCCAGGTGGGTACTACTGCTGCAGGAATTCACCTACACTGTACAGACACGGAAAGGCGTTCACCATGAGAACGCGGACTACCTCTCCCGACTATGGACCGAACCCATAGAGGAGGAAGTAGTGGATGATTTTCCCGACGAACAACTTTTTCAGTTGTCCGCCAGCCATGAGTCCAGGTACGCGGACTTATACAGGTTTCTGCTCACACTCCAATGTCCGGAAGGATTGGATGCGGAGCAGCGCACAGTCTTCGTTCATAAAGCGGGACCTTACCAGCTTCAACAGGGGGTCTTGTTCAAGAAAATGGCAGACGACAGGCTGTGCAGATGTCTACAGGAGTCTGAAGTCCCGCGAGTTGTAAAAGCCATGCACACAGAAGACGCTGGTGGTCACTACGCCACCAGAAATACAGTGACCAAAATTGTGAATGCAGGATACTGGTGGCCGACGATGTTCAAAGATGTACACGACTACGTTCGCAAATGCGACAGCTGCCAGAGGACGGGAAGGCCGACTCCGACCACGAGATGGCCTCTTACACCAATCATGCCATTGGCACCATTTGAAAAATGGGGGATCGACTTCGTGGGACCAATACAACCTGTCACTAAAGGCACGCGCAGGCGCTACATATTGGTAGCAACAGACTATGCGACCAAGATGGTGGAGGCAGAAGCCACAAGGCACGACGACGCAGCCGCAGTAGCACGGTTCCTATTCGAATCCATCATCACACGCTACGGGTGCCCCCTAGAAATAGTCAGTGACAGAGGAACGCACTTTCTGAATCAGGTGATAGAAAGTTTGACGCGGCACTTCCAGATTAAGCATCGGAAGACTACTCCATACAACCCCAAGGCAAATGGTCTGACAGAGAAGTCCAATGGATTACTCTGTAAGATACTCCTCAAAGTGACTGTAAACCATGCTCATGACTGGGACACCAAGCTACCGGCCGCCTTATGGGCATATAGAACGGCAGAAAAAGTCACCACCAGGCAAACACCTTACTTCCTAGTTTATGGGCAGCATCCGATCTTACCCATCGAATTCGAGATACCTACCAAGAGGACCTTAGATCAGAGAAGGCTGGACGCGGAAGAAAGTCAGGCATATCGACTGCAAGAGGTAATGGCACTGGAGGAAAGACGTCAAGAGGCCGAAGATCGGACAAAGCAATTACAACTCAGGCGGAAGGAGAAGTACGATCGAAGGCTCAAACCAGTACTGCTGGAGAAGGGCGACTTGGCTCTGCTATACGATAGCAGACATGCTAGATTTCCAGGCAAGCTCCACTTGAGGTGGATGGGACCTTACAAGGTGATAGAAGTTTTCCCAAATGGATCCATCCAACTCGCAGAACTGACGGGAGAATGGTTAGGCACCCGCGTGAACGGATGGCGTCTGAAGAAATACCACGTGTAAATGTTCGCGTGGGCGCTCACAATTGAGGAGGGGGGCATGTGGTAACACACTTTTTGTTTTTTTTGCAGAATTTAAACAATTTTAGAAAACTAGTACCAAAGCAGTGTTTGTAGCTAGAGAAGGGTACGCTAAATAGAGTGGATTGATGAGATCGTCACGAGGGCACAAAGAATCACGTAGTCGGATGTACCAACGCCAACGTCTTCGGCGCCTTCGGCAAAAGCTCCTTTTTGAGGTGTCTCTACTCACGCGCCTCTAGCGTATAAGGAAGCTACGCTTCCGGCGCAGACACCTCAGGAGGAGGTTTTGCTAAAGACGTCAGGAGAAGGGCCCGGACCTCTAAAGGCATCCGACCATGAGTGCGCCTTCGGCGAAGCGCCGCTAGCGCGGAAAGGGAAAACCTTCATAACAATCGGGATACACGGTAGATCCAGTTGGTTGAAGTTGCATTAGAAAGAGCTCGGGACGCTCGTTCTAACGAGTCCAAGAGCGCCAGAGATGGATCAGGAATGGAGAAGTTATGAGCGTCGGAAAACTCGTAGCCGGACATGCGCCGTTCGCGCTAGGGTTCACAGCCGGAAAGGATTCCCGTACGCCCTCGGCGATGCGCCTTCGGCGGAATCACGCGCTCACAGGAGGAAACCAACTCAGAGTCGGAAGCGCCCTTGGCGGCTGTTCATGGAAGGAAAGCGCCGGTCGGATGTACGCCTCCGACGTGGCGCTGACGGCCGGATGCGCTGGCATGAGTTGCGCTGACGGATATGCGCTGGCAGCAACGGACGAGGCATAAAGGACAAAATAGGCGGTACGACTGCGCGCCGGCGTAATTCGCTCCGGCTGGATGTGCGCCTCCAGCAAGGCGCCGACGGATAATGAACGCACCAGCGGCGACACGCCTCCGGAGAAGGGCGGGTTAGGAAAAGACAACAGGGCCGACGTATACCCTGCAGCGGACTCGAGTCCGGAAGGTGGCGGCGGCGGGAGAATTCAACGTTTAAGCATGCGAATGCGCGCAATGCGGAGACGTGAATTCGCGCATGCAAAGGGCGAACCGTTAAGCCGTATAGCCGGCTGCGTACGTTGCAACCAGTAAGAACGTTGGACGTTCTTGAAATCGGAGAAGAAAAGACTGCGCTCCAGTCTCATTCTCTCATTCTTGACTTTGCGATTTCCAGTTCCAAGATTACGCGCAAGGGCGGAGCGACCTGCAGTGAGAGTAGAGAGTGCGGAGACGAGTTGCGCAAGGATCTTGGCGGACCTTGAAAGAATTGTGAGTAGCGATCTTGAACGAGCGCAGAGAGAGTGAGCAGTCAGTGCTTGAGTGGCCGACGCACAGTGGCGATTGTGAGAGAGCGAGCGAAAGGGAGAACGTTTGTGTGTGTGCAGGCAACGCAATGTCGAAGGTTCCCCAGCTGCGAGTGTCTCCACTCAGGGTGCCGCAGATCGGTCTACGCGCATTTCAAGATGTGCTGTTGAGGTTGAAGCTCGATTTTCTCCTATGGGGGTGGAATTGGACATGTCCGGAGATGGTGCGCGAGTATCTGCAGGAGAGACACAAGCCTTCTCGCGGATTTCGCCCACACCCAGAGAGATGGGACATTTGCAATTGGGCGTAGGTGTTGGGCAGGTGTGCCGGCGAGGAAGGGGATCTCCTCTTCGAGGCCGATAGCGTGAAGGTGTCCCAGGAGGAAGAAGTCTCTTACAATGAGCTCTTCAAAGTGGCCAGACATCCCAAGAACGGTTTCCGGACACGGGATTACAAGGATCGATTGCGGAGAAATGTCGCGACGGCATTGCTGCAGATATCGCAGCCGACCAAGACCGCTTACATGCATGGTTGGCAGGTAGAGTTCGTGGAGCTAGAGCTGTCAGGAGCTCCGGTGCATTGGGCACGGCTCCTGTGGAAAGTGACGCGCCAACATGCGCAAGAAGAGAAGGGAGGAACCCTCAATCATCTATCGCCTTACTTAATCGTGTTTTACCGGGCGATGGGATGTTTGACAAATGCTGAGAAAACTCGATTTCCGCAGCTGACCCGGACTTATCCAGGAAGATATTCGAGGGAGGCCGAAGTAGACACAGATCCGGACGAGGAACCTGCCAGTACGCCTCCGGCTCCGGCCCCAGCAAGAGCAGCAGAAGAACGTCGAAGCGAGCTCATTCCGCGAAAGCGAAAGTGGGATGAGAGACCTGAGGACAGGCAGCCGGAAGTGCCAGCTGCGCCGACTCGTGGTCGGCCCACCCCCGAGCCTCACAGTCGACCAAAACAGAGGGCACGCAAAATGCCAACTGTTACTGAGGAGACCAGGCGAACTCCGACCCGGCGGAATCTCACACAGGAAGAGATAATCGCTCAGATTCTAGGGAAGACGGCAGATACCTCTGCACAGAAGGCACCACGGCCTTCGGGAGGAGATGGACGGACTGACAGCCGGCCGACTGCGAGTCGGATGACTGAAGGTCGACAAGCGGAAGGAAGGCCAACTGAACGGCGCGTTGAACCGGACAGCAGGCCGGAAGCAGAAGAGAGTTTGGCTGACGAGCCAACAATCCTCAAAGGGTCGTCTTCGGCGGAAGGCACTTCTGGAAGAACGCCCCCAACAAGCAGGCCAAGTGGAGTCAAGACGCGCAGGGTGTATCCGACTCCCAGTCGGACAACTGCTGGTCGGCCGACTGCGAGTCGGACAACAGAGAGTCAGCCGGATTCGCCGACTGCGAGACGGATGGGGCCAACGACCAGTGTGCGGACGCCTTCGGCGGACGCACCTTCAGCAAGGACACCTTCCGCGCAGATTGCGCCGGAAGGACAGGCAGCAGAAGCGGGCGGTGCAAGAGTGACAAAAGTCACTGCGGCGTCGACCCCTTCACGAACCGAAGATCGAGCCGGAACAGGGGCTCAAGCAGTGGGATCTCCCACTGCCCTGGATATTTTAGCAGGCAGTGGAGCAGCAGTCGCAGCAGAAGCTGCTGCGC
The DNA here is from genome assembly GCA_037833965.1 of Marchantia polymorpha subsp. ruderalis. NCBI lineage: Eukaryota > Viridiplantae > Streptophyta > Marchantiopsida > Marchantiales > Marchantiaceae > Marchantia > Marchantia polymorpha. The sequence continues at coordinate 7,917,904 of AP031357.1, forward strand.
GCCACAGTTCCAGGGAGTCGCCAAGGGATTCGGTGGCGACTGAAATCCTCGAGACTGAGGATGATACGAGCTCGGAAGAGCAAGAAGCGGATTCGGTGCAGAAAACGCCAACAGGGGTGCTGTGCGAACAGATAGTTCCACTCCTGCGATATCTGGATCGCAAGACATCCAAATACGGAAGTGCCTTAAAACCGCAGTCTTATGTGGAGACTATCAGGCGAAGGACGAGGATCAAGGTGGCAAAGTGGGCCTCTAGTTGCCAAGTATATGTGGAAAGGAACACCGCCCTCCAACAACACCTGGCGGTCACCCAGAAGCTATACCAAGCCTTGCAGCAGCAGAAGGAGGATGCGGCGACGAAAAGTCAGGCGGATGCCGAACTAATACGGGCAAAGATCGAGTTGGAACTGCAGGAGGAGCGGAGACAGAACAAAGTCCTAGCAGCCGAGCTTGCGCGCCAGACGCGCGCCTTAGAAGAAAGTCAAAGAGCCCGCAAGGAGGATGAGGAGTTGTGGTGCAACTTGCAATCCGAGTGCTCGGATTTGAGGGCACAACGTGCGGGATTAGAAATGCAGCTGGCCGAGGTGGAGAGCAGCTGCAGGGCGCGAGGAGAGTTGGCGGCACAGGTGACTCGTTGTCTAAAAGGATACACCCATTGGGAGGTGGCAGCCCAAGAGAGGATCACACTCAGGGAGTTCGAGCTTCGGGCGGCGGCATTGACGGAAGGTGACAGTCGGAGTCGGCGGCGAGTGGCGAGAAAATTAGAAACCTTCTTGTCGGGTGCGCGCGACACTATGGCGCACTTGCAGTCGGAAGTCACCACAGCGCTCCGACGCCTGGGGTTACGCAGCCGGTCGGAAGACTGGCAAGGTAGAGATAGTACGCGGAGCAGTCCGGCGCGCAGGAGGCGCAGCACCGGATCTGCTGAGTGCAGTAGAGTAGTTTGGTTTCGCGCAGATACTGCGAGTGGTAGATAGGATAGCGTAGTGCTAGTTAGGATCTTTTGAGGGTATAAAGTAGATCAAGGCGTTTTGCCTTGGGACTCTTCCAGTTTCGGAAGTGCAGATCAGGAACTCACTTTCTTGGCGTGTTTGTGCATTTGGTCCTGGCACCACGTAGAGAAGCTGCAGCATAGCGAAGTTACCGTATGTTGTAGTTGAAGGCCTGCGGCTGAATGTTCAGAGCTCGCACCCGGTTAGAGACTTGAGTAGTGCGGATCTGCACCTGCGGGTGATTTCTGATGCTCAGAGCCGGCTGCGAGTTAGATACTTGAGCAGTTCCCCCTTACTCCTTCGAGTGACATATCCTGATTGTACTCCTACGGGAAGTTTCCCCTGAATGCCAATGTGAAGTTTCATTACTTCGTGTAAACCTTGGTTTGTAATTCAGGTTGTGTGTGTGTTACTGGATCGTGTTTTCAGTAAGTTCTCAGTCGGGTCTGCACTCCCTGCGTTTTGTGTGATAGTCGAGGGTGACGTCCACGGCGTACGTAGAGGCTTCGTTCCGAAGTGAGAAGTCCAGTCCGGGTACCCCCGCTAGTTCCTGGCGGAAGGGCAGTAAAAGCCGGAGTGGGAGGCACTTCCTGCAGAACCTCTGAGTGAACTTGCGAGACACTTTCCTCCTGAAATCCGAAGCGGAGGTCCTGACCGACCTCCGAGTTGTGCTTTTTGCCAGTTTCAGGTGTGTGTGTGTGTGTTGAGTGACCAAGCTGTACCGTGCATCCTCCGAGCATCCTCCGAGTTGAGATCCTCCTCCGAGTCGAGCCTCCGAGTCGAGCACTGCAGTATTTCTGGGAGTGACAGTCGCCTAGAATTCAAACTCTACCAAAAGTCTGTTAAATGTGACACTTTTACTCTGTGTGTTGCCTCTGTCCCTGTGGGTTCGATCTTTTTACCACCATACTGCAGTTTTAGCCTTTGGTGGGTTATTACAGCAGCCCCACTCGGGGCAGTCGCCGACGCAATCAATGGCGACTGAAATTCTCCACTCGGATGATGACGACGGAGGCTCCACGGAAGAAATGTCAGGAGCAGAAGACACCGAGGAGGAGGAGGAGGAAATTGTTGGAGCGCCGGCGGCGGCGCTCTCTGAGCAGGTGATTCCGTTGCTGCGGTACTTGGATCGCAAGGTCGATAAATACGCCGACCCACTCCAGCCGGGATCTTACATCGAGTTAGTGCGCAGGAGGACTCGCACTAAAGTCCACACCAGCAAGCTATTAGCTAGAGTGGACCAGGAGTTGAGGGACTTGAAGGAGAAGCATGAGTGCTTGTGGGGACAGTACAAGCTTAATCAGAAGTTCTACAAGCACTCCGAGAAGATGAAGGATGAGAAACTGGGCGAGCTCACCAAGGAGCAGGTGAAGGTCAAGGAAGCACTCAACTCTGAGCAGGCCCAGAATCGGATTTTGTCAGAGGAGCTCGTGCGACAGACGCGGTTGTTGGAACAATGTCAGCTCGCACGGCAGGCGGATGAAGAGTTAATCCGCAGTTTGCAGTCAGAGTGCGGCGAATTGAGAGCGCAACGTGCCGAAGCCGAATCGCAATTAGTGACGATTGAAGAGGATCGCAGGACGGAGGCGGATCGCACGAAGGTGGAGACAGCGAGGCGTGTCGCCCACTGTCTCAAGGGCTACGCCCACTGGGAAGTGAAGGCGCAGGAGAAACTCACACTGCGTGAGTTTGAATTGCGTGCAGCCGGGTTGTTGTCAGGCGACAGTAGGAGTCGGCGGAAGGTAGCGAAGAAGCTCGAGGCCTTCCTGTCGAAGGCACAGGATACCATGTCCGCCCTCGAGGGGGAGGTGTCTGCGGCGTTGCAGCGGTTGGGACTGCGTAGTCGAGCGGAAGGGTGGCAGGGTAGGGAGTTAGTGCGCGGCAGTCGGCCGCGCAGGAGACGCAGTACAGGTTCCGCGGAGTGTAGTGTAGCGTGGTTCCGTGCAGGCGTGTAGCGTAGTGCAGTGTAGTGCTAGGTAGGACTTAGAAGGTATAAAATAGTTCCAGGCGTTTTGCCTGGGGTTCTTTCCCATCAGAAGTGCAGATCAGGAACCCATTTCCTTTGCGTGTTTGTGTCCTTGAGTTCTGTCACCACGCAGGAGGAGTTACAACTTAGCGTTCCGCATTTTGTAGCTGAAGGCCTTCGGCCGAATGTTCAGAGCTAGTACATTGGTTAGAGACTTGAGTAGTTCGGATCTGCACCTGCGGGTGACTGCCGATGCTCAGAGCCAGTGACTAGTTAGATACTTGAACAGTTTCGCCCCTACACCTTCGAGTGTTTCTTTCTGATTGTACTCCTTTGGGATTTTTCCCCTGAATGCCAAAGTGAAGTTTTGCTACTTCGTGTAAGCCTTGGTTGTAAATTCAGGCCACGCTGCAGCAGGTGCCTTGAGGGTAACCCCTGTAGTATTTCTGGGAATGACAAGTGCCTGAGAATTCAAACTCTTCAATAGACTGTTGTTGTGTTACTGGAATGTTTCACAGTGAGTCCTTCAGTGCGGACCTGTGTTCTCTGCGCGTTTTGTGAGTTGAGAGTGTTGTTCACCGCGTATGAGTGACTTCGATCCGAAGTAGGCAGTCCAAACCGGGTTTCCTACACTAGCAGCAAGCTAGTGGAAGTGTTGTAAAAGCCGGAGTTGGAAGTCACTGCCCGCAGCTTTGCCGAGTGTGCTCGCGAGAGACTTTCCCCCTGAAATCCTGAAGTAGAGGTCCTAACGGATCTCTGGGTTGTGTTTCTGTAGTTTCAGGTGTGTGTGTGTGTGTGTGTGTTACGCTGCACTGTGCGACCTCCGAGTGCGCTCCGAGTGGACACTTGCAGTATTTCTGGGAGTGACAGTTGCCTGAGAATTCAAACTCCTCAATAGTCTGTTAAAACGTGACACTTTGTACCCTGTGTGTTCCTCTGTCCCTGTGGGTTCGACCTTTCTACCACTATATTGCAGTTTTAGCCTTTAGTGGGTTATTACAGGACTGCGCAGTCGAGCGGAAGATTGGCAGGGTAGGGAGTTAGTGCGCGGCAGTCGGCCGCGCAGGAGACGTAGTACAGGTTCCGCGGAGTGTAGTGTAGCGTGGTTCCGTGCAGGCGTGTAGCGTAGTGCAGTGTAGTGCTAGGTAGGACTTAGAAGGTATAAAATAGTTCCAGGCGTTTTGCCTGGGGTTCTTTCCCATCAAAAGTGCAGATCCGGAACCCATTTCCTTTGCGTGTTTGTGTCCTTGAGTTCTGTCACCACGCAGGAGGAGTTACAACTTAGCGTTCCGCATTTTGTAGCTGAAGGCCTTCGGCCGAATGTTCAGAGCTAGTACATTGGTTAGAGACTTGAGTAGTTCGGATCTGCACCTGCGTGTGACTGCCGATGCTCAGAGCCAGTGACTAGTTAGATACTTGAACAGTTTCGCCCCTACACCTTCGAGTGTTTCTTTCTGATTGTACTCCGTGGGATTTTTCCCCTGAATGCCAAAGTGAAGTTTTGCTACTTCGTGTAAGCCTTGGTTGTAAATTCAGGTTACGCTGCAGCAGGTGCCTTGAGGGTAACCCCTGTAGCATTTCTGGGAATGACAAGTGCCTGAGAATTCAAACTCTTCAATAGACTGTTGTTGTGTTACTAGAATGTTTCACAGTGAGTCCTTCAGTGCGGACCTGTGTTCTCTGCGCGTTTTGTGAGTTGAGAGTGTTGTTCACCGCGCAGGAGTGACTTCGATCCGAAGTAGGCAGTCCAAACCGGGTTTCCTACACTAGCAGCAAGCTAGTGGAAGTGTTGTAAAAGCCGGAGTTGGAAGTCACTGCCCGCAGCTTTGCCGAGTGTGCTCGCGAGAGACTTTCCCCCTGAAATCTTGAAGTAGAGGTCCTAACGGATCTCTGGGTTGTGTTTCTGTAGTTTCAGGTGTGTGTGTGTGTGTGTTACGCTGCACTGTGCGACCTCCGAGTGCGCTCCGAGTGGACACTTGCAGTATTTCTGGGAGTGACAGTTGCCTGAGAATTCAAACTCCTCAATAGTCTGTTAAAACGTGACACTTTGTACCCTGTGTGTTCCTCTGTCCTTGTGGGTTCGACCTTTCTACCACTATATTGCAGTTTTAGCCTTTAGTGGGTTATTACATAAGAAGCCGACAACTTCTTTTTGGCGCCGCTGCCGGGGACAGTTGCGTCAACACCGGGGTTTTTACGAGCAGCCATGCGCGGTGAATGTCGACTGGGGCTGGCGGGAGCAACCTAAGTGCTCGAGCTGTCCGCAAGTTCCGACGAGATTCAGAGAAGGCCGTGGAAGAGACACGGCGTCAAAACAAGAAAACACCAAAAAGAGTACCTAAGCCTAGTTCGGCCGACATCCTTGGGGAACCTACCCCCGGCGACTCGGAACCAAACTTGGTGCTTACCGTTCTACTAGATATTCCTTGCACGGACCCGCCTAGTGAAGTAGAACCGACCGCCCGAGAACCGTCGACAGACACACCGATGGCGGACGGACAAGCCAATGTGCGGCTACCTCAGCCGATTACTAAACATTCCTACCCGAAGTACAAAGGGAGTGGGGATGACGACGATGCAGATTCATACATCAAGTTATTCGAGTCGGTGTCTATTGCCAATCGCGAGATCGCAGACGACGACCGACTAAGGATCTTTCCAAGCCTTCTGCGGAAGAAAGCGAGGAGTTGGTATAATCACGAGAGCATCGATCCGACTGGGTTGACAACATGGGCCCAGCTGAAGGAGAAGTTCCTTCGCCGCTTTCGCGAGCTCGGCTACGACAGCCGGGTTTTGACGAAGTTACGTAATTTGCAGCGAGAGAAGAAGGAGAGTCTGCGTGACTACACTGAGAGATTTCTGGACCTCCTCGACAGAATACCGAAAACAGGACCAGGGTCCCCTTTCTCGGTACAACAAGCTGTGGATTGGTACGTGACCGGGTTAACTCGGGAGATGGAGACTTTTTGCCGACGCAGCAAGTGCGACACTATTGAGGATGTGATTGCATCGGCAGAAGCCTTCGAAACTTCCACTCTCAACCGAAGAGGGAGAGAGAGACGGGAGTCGAAGGAGCGAAAACCGAAGGGAGGGCGAAGACGACGTAGAGGTACAACTCCGTCATCGGAGGAATCGTCTTCGGACGAGAACCGTTCCTCATCCGAAGAAGAGGAAACCTCATCGTCGGAGGAGGAGAAGAAGAGGAAGAAGCATGGGTCAGCGAAGAAAAAGGGCATCCGACGAGTGACTACGGACAGAGCGCCGGGAGATATAGCTTCGAAGATGGAGACCCTTGTGAAGGACTTCGCCGATCTCAAGGTTCAGGTGGTAGGCGGGCATGATCGCCGAAAATCACCCGGGAGAGTGCGAGCGAACTTATGGTGTACTACGTGCGGGGCGGTGGGACATGCAAACACCGAGTGCCTTACCACCCGTCCGTCATATCCAGTCAACGCAGTAGAGTGGGCACAACCGTACTATGGAGAGCACCCTCAGTACTATGGAGAGGCTAGCGAAGAGACAGCCTACGCCGTCCAGTCGGTTCCTACCCCTCCTGCAGTTTCAGCAATGCAAGTCCCACGATATATTCCGGTGGATCGGGCCACTACGGTACCCGTGAGGCGGAGAGCACCTCCAGGGACGTTTGACCCACCGCCACCGCGAGCTTGTTATAATTGCGGGGAAGTTGGGCACTTCTCACCGCAGTGTCCCCATCCAAAAAGGCGAAACGATTATGCTCCGACATGTAGTAATTGCAAGAAGATCGGGCATACTGCGCCAGAGTGTGATCAGCCACCAGTCCCTCGGCCAGCGGTACGATTTGTGAACACTCCTGCTAAGGAGGACGTCCAAGTTAACCAGGTCGAAGTAGGTTCAGACGGGGATGACGAAGACGAAGAATGGCCGGCTGAAGAGGTTATGTGCGCACGGGTCGAAACTCGTAGCTCCAAGAAATCCAAGGAGCAAGAGCGTGACACTCGCAAGCACGAACGGAGAACCGACGACCGAACGGGAAAAGGGAAGGAGAAGACATCCAGCAAGTCCGACTTGCGACCTGCTCGGAAGTCTTCGGCTACGCGAGAGGCACCAGCAGTGCGCCCCCAGACAGCAGTCGAGGACGAGCCAGTGCGCCTACTGAAACGGGACTATGCTCCGGATATCCGCAACGAGGTAACCAACCTGTTGAAGGAAGCGATCCGCACGCAAAAGGACCCACCGCGGCCAGACTTGACATCCTCCCTTGGGGCGAAGTTGGCAGCCACCGTGGAACCTCGCAGAGCGTCGTCGCCGACCCCGGCGACCCAACGCGCCCACTATGACTTGGTCGAAGATCTCGGGAGTCGAAAAGTGAACATCACGTTCAAGCAGCTCTTGGAGGACAATAAGACGTATCGGAGAATGTTGATGCTTTCGCTACGGCATCCGCGGAAGCCGCGCGCATCCACAACCTCTCAAGTATATCAAGTGGAGAGCGAAGACCAAGGGCCACCAGAGATCGATGTGGAAATAGCAGGGTGTTGTGTACGCAGGGTGCCAATCGACTCTGGATCAGGAGTCAACATAATGACGGAGGATACAGCGAGAGCCTTGGGGTTCAGTCAATACGAACCCTCGAAGCGTGTGTTGAGATTAGCGGATCAGACGCGGAGAATGCCTGCAGGTATGCTGCGCAATGTCAAGACAATCATCGGGGGTGCGGACTTTCGGTTGACGTATATCATCCTTCAACCGATGATGAAGCAGGGCTATGACACTCTGCTCGGGCGACCATGGCTATATGGTGCACAAGTCAGATGTGATTGGCGAAGACATCGCCTTAAGTTTCCTCATCCTTTGGAACCGACCAAAACCATTACGGTGCCCTGGAATAGGGTCAGACACGAAGGAGAGACCCCATCGACAAGTGCAGGTTACACATCGGGCGAGGACAGTGAGTCGACCGCGCGATCGGATTCCAGTGGTACCGAATCCGATTACTTCGTGGGATTCGTTGCCTGCTGTTCGGTGGGAGAAGAAGAAGAGCCGGAAGCTATTCAGCCGGAAGACGAATAGCAATTAACTGTGGGGCTGGGAAGGAGTGAGACGAGTCACACCGAGGGCATTGTCGACCCTAGTGACTGTCACGAAGTACAACTCAGTCCCGGCAAGCGCTTGAAGGTATCAAGCGCAGTGAGAGGAGACGAGCTAAGGAAAGTACAGGCATTCCTTAGCCATTATGTCGACGTCTTCGCCTGGAAGATCGAAGACATGAAGGGGATACCTGCACGGTATGGGGAACACCGTATCGATTTACTGGACGACTCAGTACCCATACGACAGCGCCAGTATCGCCTCAACCCAAAATACTCCTTGCTAGTTAAAGAGGAGATAGACAAGTACTTGAGCGCTGGTATTATTTACCCTGTGCTCAGCAGTGAGTGGGTGTCGCCGATTGTTATCGTACCCAAGAAGTTGACGGGTAAGATACGAGTGTGTCAGGATTTCCGGAAGTTGAATGCAGCAACACGCAAGGATCATCACCCGTTACCATTCACGGATGCCATTCTAGACCATGTTGCCGGACATGAATGTTATAGCTTCCTGGATGGGTTCTCAGGTTACAATCAGGTGTCCATCCGTGAACAGGACAAGGATAAAACTACGTTCACAACCGACTGGGGAACTTACGCATACCACAAGATGCCCTTCGGTCTGTGCAACGCGCCTGCCACCTTTCAACGGATGATGACCAATATCTTTCAGGAACAACTGAGGAAGTTCCTGGAAATATTCATAGATGACTTCTGTGTCTTCGGGAAGCGGTCTGAACACCTAAGTCACTTGAAGCAGACCTTCGATAAATGCAGAGAGAGCAGTTTATCACTGCATCCCGAGAAGTGCTTTTTCTTTATGACTAGTGGGATCTTGTTGGGTCATCGGGTCTCGGCAGACGGCATTGCGGTGGACATCGAGAAGGTCAAGGTTATACTCGAGCTTGAGCCACCCACGAATTTAAGAGACCTGCGAGCATTCCTGGGTCATGTGGGCTACTACCGAAGATTCATACACCTGTATGCAATACTGGCGGCGGACCTGACCAAGTTGTTGAAGAAGGACGAGCCCTATGCTTGGGGTGCGAACCAGCAGTCAGCATTTGAGGCTCTGAAAGCGAAACTCACGACTGCTCCCGTACTCAGGAGTCCAGACTGGAATCGACCATTCCATGTTTACGTTGACACCTCGGCATTCGCCATCGGTGTAGTACTGAGTCAAAAGGATGACAACAAAAAGGACTACCCGATCTACTTCGCGAGCCGACAGCTGTCTCTAGCAGAGCGGAAGTACACCACGACGGAGAGAGAAGCGTTGGGGATGGTGTACTCCTGTAAAAAGTTCCGTCACTACCTAATCTGCTACGAGTTTGTGTTCCATGTGGACCACTACGCATTGCAACACCTAGTCAAGAAAGCCGACCTATCCGGTCGGATCGCCAGGTGGGTGTTGTTACTACAAGAGTTCACCTACACAGTCCAGACCAGGAAAGGGGTGCACCACGAAAATGCGGATTACTTGTCCCGATTATGGACACAGCCGACAGAGGAGGAATTGGTGGACGATTTTCCAGATGAAGAGTTATTTCAGTTGTCTGCAGGACATGAGTCCCGCTATGCCGACCTGTATCGATATCTGCTAACCCTCCAGTGTCCCGAAGGCATGGATTTGGAACAGCGAACTGTCTTTATTCATAAGGCAGGCCCGTACCAACTCCAGCAGGGGGTTTTGTTCAAGAAGATGGCAGATGAGCGCTTATGCAGATGCCTGGAGGAATCAGAGGTACCAAGAATAGTGAGTGCGATGCATACAGAGGAGGCGGGTGGACACTATGCCACCAGGAACACGGTCACGAAGATCCTAAATGCGGGGTATTGGTGGCCGACCATGTTTAAGGATGTTCTCGATTACATCCGCAAGTGCGACAGTTGCCAGAGGACGGGAAGACCGACGTCTACAACACGCTGGCCCCTGACTCCCATCATGCCTCTAGCACCTTTCGAAAAGTGGGGTATTGACTTTGTAGGACCGATACAACCAGTGACTAGAAGTACACGAAGGCGCTACATTCTGGTAGCAACGGACTACGCCACCAAAATGGTAGAGGCCAGAGCCACCAGAAGGGATGATGCTGCCACAGTGCCAGCATTCTTGTTTGAGTCGATCATCACACGCTACGGATGTCCCTTAGAGCTAGTCAGCGACCGGGGCACGCATTTTCTGAATCAGATCATCGAAGATCTGACACGGTATTTCCACATCAAGCACCGGAAGACTACTCCATACAATCCCAAGGCAAATGGACTGACGGAGAAGTCCAATGGTCTGCTGTGTAAAATACTACTCAAGGTCACGGTGAATCACGCTCACGACTGGGATACAAAGCTAGCAGCCGCTCTATGGGCGTACCGCACAGCTGAGAAGATCACGACCAAACAAACACCATACTTTCTGGTGTATGGGCAACACCCGATCCTCCCGATCGAATTTGAAGTACCCACCCAACGAACGTTGGATTTGCAGAGGATGGGCGCAGAGGAGAGTCAGCTCTACAGGTTACAGGAGGTCACGCTGCTGGATGAGAGGAGACGAGACACCGAAGATCGCACCAGGAAAATCCAGCTCCGCCGAAAGGAGAGATACGATAAAAAGATCAAACCGGTACTTCTGCAGGCGGGTGATTTGGCATTGCTCTACGACAGCAGGCATGCCAGATTCCCAGGCAAACTGCACCTAAGATGGATGGGACCTTACAGGGTTGTCGAAGTCTTCCCGAATGGATCCATCCAACTTGCGGACCTGGCCGGCGATTTGTTAGGCACCCGAGTGAACGGGTGGCGGTTGAAGAAATACCACATGTGAGTGTTCGCGTGGGCGCTCACAATTGAGGAGGGGGGCATGTGGTACCCCACTTTTGGCAATTTTGAGGAAATTAAAACATTTTTGGAAAACTGTACCCTGGCAGCATTGTAAATGGCCTTCGGTACATCAAAACAGAGTGAATCCAGAAGATCGCGGGGATTCTCGAGGGATCTTGTAGAATCTGGGATTTGGGGTGCAGCAGTAAGGGCAGGCACCACCCTCCCTGCGAGCTCCGCAGTTAGGATCTCTACGGCGCAAGGCGCAAAACCGCCTTCGGAGGTTGCGTCCGCGGCTGTAGGGAAACCCTCCATAATTAGGTCAACCCTCGGGCGCCTTGACCAAGTTAGGATCCCGTTGGAAAGAGCTCGACGCGCTGATTCCAACGAGCCCAAGAACGCTTGGAACGGACGAGGACTTAGGGAGTTATCGCTACTGGAAGAGACGGAGGCGGTCGCCTACGGCGGAAGGAGTTCGCCACCGGCGCGAATTCCGCCTACGCGGAAGGGGGAATCAAGTTTTGTCCTATGCGCGGACGAAGGCGTTCGCCTGTGCACAGGCGAAGTAGGGTTAGGGAAGGCGCGAAGTCCGCCTACGCACAGGCGTTCGCCTGTGCACAGGCACTTCGTCGTCGGCGGAAAATCCGCCTTGGGCCCTAGAAATGCGCCTTGTGAGGTAGAAAGTGTACGGCGCCTTCCGCGCCAGCGCAGCGCCGCGTACGTCGGAAGAGCCGCCAGAGTAATCCAATCGGTACGGACCGTGCGGACGGCACGGGTGGATGCGCTCTTGGACGGACGGAGTTGCGGCGGCGGAAGCGCCGACGGAGAGACAAGGAACGGACAGACTGGACGGAGACGGCTGACCACGGTCAACGCCTTCCGCGCCAGCGCAGCGCCGCGGACGGAATTCGCCTGCGCACAGGCGAACGCCTGTGCACAGGAGGATGTTCAAGTTCCGCACCGGCGGAGAATCCGCCGAGGCTCCTGCCTGCGCACAGGCAGGAGTTGAATTTTTGTCCGACATGCGGACACACGCGTCAAGGCAGAGGGAGATTGGCCGACGGGCGGTACGAACAAGTGTACCGCGCAAGGCGGAAAACTCGCCTTCGGCGCTACGCCCCCATGTCCGCAGGGTGATACGCTCGCGGAGTTCAAATCCGCCAATTCGAGCGTGAGAGTTTAATCGACGACGGCGGAGCGTGAAGCCGCGCGTGAGAGCGAAGACCGTTCCAGCGTACAGCCGGCGCGGCCATCAAGTGAGACGTTCTTCACGACCAAGAGCCGACCATGACCTTCGACCGGGCGGCGGAGAACGTCCCATTCTTGAATTCGCGATTCCAATCTCTTGTGCGCGCTGCGCGCATCCATCTGCTGGCTGCGGAACATTCTCGACGTCGTCGCACAGGAGATTTCTTGTTGATTGAGGGAGAAGTGAGTGCGCGTGATTTGGAATTGAGGGCGATTAGAGTTTGCCGAGAGAGAAAGAAGCACGGGCGGTGCGGAAGTAGAATGAGCGGGCGAGCGAACCCCAGGAACGCAATGACGAGACCGAGCAGATTGCGGATGGTGCCACTTCGCCTGCCGCAGAACGGGCTGCGCGCTTTTGAGGAGCGCTTAATAGCAAGAAAGCTCGATTTCTTGCTATGGGGATGGAATTACATCTGTGCGAATATGGTGCGCGAGTGGCTAGAGCCACAGGGACCACCCTCGCGCGGATTGCGTCCGCATGTTGATCGATGGACAGTCCAAGATTGGGCGCAGGCGTTGGGAAGATGTGCTGGCATGCCAGGGCATCTCCTTTTCGACAGTGAGAGCATCAAGGTGACCAAGCAAGAAGAGGCGCAATTTGTGGAGCTGTTCAAGACCGGGAGGTCTACCAAGAATGGGTACAGGACCCGTGATTACAAGGATCGATTTCGCCGGACTTTGTCCGCGGCGCTGATGCAATTACTGCAGCCGCACCGCGCCTGCTACATCACATTGTGGCAGGTCTCTTTTGTGGAGTGCGTCATCGAGGGAACTCCAATTCACTGGGCGAGCATCCTGCACAGGGTGATGCGACAGCACGCGTTTGAGGAGAAGGGGGGAACTCTAAACCATCTTTCTCCTTTCCTCATCAATTTTTATCGACAGCGGAATTGTTTGACAGCGGCGGAGCTTGAACATTTTCCGCCATTGTCCATCGACCCTCCCGGGAAGTATGTGCGGGAGAACGAGGTCGATACTGATGCAGAGGAGTCACCGACTTCTACCCCATCAAGACGGAGGGACGAAGGGAGACACACCCCTGCAGCGCGAGTGCCGCGGAAGCGGCGATGGAGGGAAGAGTCCGAAGAGGAGCAGCATCAAGAACCCTCTGCTCCCATTCGACCGCGGCCGCTGTGCGAGCCATACAGCCGGCCGAAGCAGAAGGCACGCAGACTGGTGTTGCCAACTGACAGTGCAGACACGGCGACGATTGCGACGGAGATAGGAAGTGCGTCGCCAGAGAGTCGAGAGGAAGCGCGGACGACCGCAGGAGCAACGGGCCACGCTGCAACCTCGTCGGGAGAGAGGCCGCCTGCGGACCAAGGACCTCCGGAGTTACCACGTGCGATGCGGACAGATGTTCCGTTTGCGCACAGGCGAACCTCCGCGGACGGACGAGCCTCCGCGGACCGGCGAACACAAGTGGACGTGGATCTACGCTTACGCGTGGGAAGGAGCAGTCCGCCTGTGCACAGGCGCTCACCTGTGCACAGGTCGCCTGTGCACAGGACACCTCCACACGTGCCGCCTGTGCACAGGCAAGAATCACCCCCGTTCCAACGTAGGAAGGGGAAGGAGCCGGCGGAAGAACCGCCTACGAGACACCGGCCCTCGGGGCCAGACCCTCCGGCGCACCACGCGCCGCAATTTGCGCCTTCGGCGCCAGGGCCTTCGAGCAGAGGAGATACGAGCAGAGAGCGTGCGGAGGCCGCACCATCGGCGGGAAGTCCGCCGATAGATGCGCCTTCGGCGGTAGGGCCTATAGGCCAAGCAACATCGGGCGTACGGCCCCCGGCCATGTCGCCTTCGGCGATAGATGTCCGCGGCGCTACGCTTGCGGCGGACAAGGCGCCGGCAAATGCGCCTGCGCACGGGCCGGGCACAGCCCCCACGGACCGATCAAGGGAGCAGCAACAGACGGAGGAGCGGAGTGACTGTCCGCGGGATGAAATCTCGATGCGCGATGCGCAATCAAACCCCGCGCAGCCACCCTCCGCTCGACCGCCTTCGGCGGCGGATGACGGAGACAGAGAGGACGCGGTAGGCAATCAACAAGCAAGCGACGGGGATGCCGCTCGGGTACATTCGCCTTCCGCCTTAGACATTTTGGCGACGAGCAGCGAGGCTGCAGCCGTGCCTTCACAGGCAGCACACGTCGACGACGTGCAGCCCCACTCGGGGCAGTCGCCGACGCAATCAATGGCGACTGAAATTCTCCACTCGGATGATGACGACGGAGGCTCCACGGAAGAAATGTCAGGAGCAGAAGACACCGAGGAGGAGGAGGAGGAAATTGTTGGAGCGCCGGCGGCGGCGCTCTCTGAGCAGGTGATTCCGTTGCTGCGGTACTTGGATCGCAAGGTCGATAAATACGCCGACCCACTCCAGCCGGGATCTTACATCGAGTTAGTGCGCAGGAGGACTCGCACTAAAGTCCACACCAGCAAGCTATTAGCTAGAGTGGACCAGGAGTTGAGGGACTTGAAGGAGAAGCATGAGTGCTTGTGGGGACAGTACAAGCTTAATCAGAAGTTCTACAAGCACTCCGAGAAGATGAAGGATGAGAAACTGGGCGAGCTCACCAAGGAGCAGGTGAAGGTCAAGGAAGCACTCAACTCTGAGCAGGCCCAGAATCGGATTTTGTCAGAGGAGCTCGTGCGACAGACGCGGTTGTTGGAACAATGTCAGCTCGCACGGCAGGCGGATGAAGAATTAATCCGCAGGTTGCAGTCAGAGTGTGGCGAATTGAGAGCGCAACGTGCTGAAGCCGAATCGCAATTAGTGATAATTGAAGAGGATCGCAGGAAGGAGGCGGATCGCACGAAGGTGGAGACGGCGAGGCGAGTCGCCCACTGTCTCAAGGGCTACGCCCACTGGGAAGTGAAGGCGCAGGAGAAACTCACGCTGCGAGAGTTTGAATTGCGCGCAGCCGGGTTGTTGTCAGGCGACAGTAGGAGTCGGCGGAAGGTAGCAAAGAAGCTCGACGCCTTTCTGTCGAAGGCACAGGATACCATGTCCGCCCTCGAAGGGGAGGTGTCCGCGGCGTTGCAGCGGTTGGGACTGCGCAGTCGAGCGGAAGATTGGCAGGGTAGGGAGTTAGTGCGCGGCAGTCGGCCGCGCAGGAGACGTAGTACAGGTTCCGCGGAGTGTAGTGTAGCGTGGTTCCGTGCAGGCGTGTAGCGTAGTGCAGTGTAGTGCTAGGTAGGACTTAGAAGGTATAAAATAGTTCCAGGCGTTTTGCCTGGGGTTCTTTCCCATCAGAAGTGCAGATCAGGAACCCATTTCCTTTGCGTGTTTGTGTCCTTGAGTTCTGTCACCACGCAGGAGGAGTTACAACTTAGCGTTCCGCATTTTGTAGCTGAAGGCCTTCGGCCGAATGTTCAGAGCTAGTACATTGGTTAGAGACTTGAGTAGTTCGGATCTGCACCTGCGTGTGACTGCCGATGCTCAGAGCCAGTGACTAGTTAAATACTTGAACAGTTTCGCCCCTACACCTTCGAGTGTTTCTTTCTGATTGTACTCCGTGGGATTTTTCCCCTGAATGCCAAAGTGAAGTTTTGCTACTTCGTGTAAGCCTTGGTTGTAAATTCAGGTTACGCTGCAGCAGGTGCCTTGAGGGTAACCCCTGTAGCATTTCTGGGAATGACAAGTGCCTGAGAATTCAAACTCTTCAATAGACTGTTGTTGTGTTACTGGAATGTTTCACAGTGAGTCCTTCAGTGCGGACCTGTGTTCTCTGCGCGTTTTGTGAGTTGAGAGTGTTGTTCACCGCGCAGGAGTGACTTCGATCCGAAGTAGGCAGTCCAAACCGGGTTTCCTACACTAGCAGCAAGCTAGTGGAAGTGTTGTAAAAGCCGGAGTTGGAAGTCACTGCCCGCAGCTTTGCCGAGTGTGCTCGCGAGAGACTTTCCCCCTGAAATCTTGAAGTAGAGGTCCTAACGGATCTCTGGGTTGTGTTTCTGTAGTTTCAGGTGTGTGTGTGTGTGTGTTACGCTGCACTGTGCGACCTCCGAGTGCGCTCCGAGTGGACACTTGCAGTATTTCTGGGAGTGACAGTTGCCTGAGAATTCAAACTCCTCAATAGTCTGTTAAAACGTGACACTTTGTACCCTGTGTGTTCCTCTGTCCCTGTGGGTTCGACCTTTCTACCACTATATTGCAGTTTTAGCCTTTAGTGGGTTATTACAAACGGTCTCCGCTCTCACGCGCGGCTTCACGCTCCGCCGTCGCCGATTAAACTCTCACGCTCGAATTGGCGGATTTGAACTCCGCGAGCGTACTACAGCGCGGACATGGGTGCGCAGCGCCGAAGGCGAGTTTTCCGCCTTGCGCGGTACACTCGTTCGTACCGCTCCTCAGCCAATCCCCTTCTGCCTCGACGCGTGTGTTCGCATGTCAGACAAAAGTTCAACTTCCGCCTGTGCGCAGGCAGACTCCTCGGCGGATTCTCCGCCGGCGCGGAACTTCATCCTCCTATGCACAGGCGCTCGCCTGTGCGCAGGCGAATTCCGTCCGCGGCGACGCGCTGGCGCGGAAGGCGTTGACCGCGGTCAGCCGTCTCCGTCCAGACTGTCCGTTCCTTGTCTCTTCGTCGGTGCTTCCGCCGCCGCAACTCCGTCCGTCCAAGAGCGCATCCATCCGTCCCGTCCGTACGGTCCGTACGGATTTGACTATTCTGGCGGCTCCTTGCTCGCCCGCGGCGCTGCGCTGGCGCAGAAGGCGCCGTACAATTTCTACCTCACAAGGCGCATTTCTAGGGCCCAAGGCGGATTTCCCGCCGACGCCGAAGCGCCTGTGCACAGGCAGACGCCTGTGCGTAGGCGAACTTCGCGCCTACCTCAAACCCTATTTCGCCTGTGCACAGGCGAACTTCCTTCGTTCGCGCATAGGACAAAACTTCTCCGCCTGTGCGTAGGCGAAGAGCTGAGTATCTTACAACCTTCATAACTCCCGGAGTCCTTATCCGCTGTTGGCGTTCTTGGGCTCGTTGGAATCAGTGCGTCGAGCTCTTTCCAACGAAACCCTAGCTAGGTCAAGGCGTTTGGGGGTTGACCTAAATATGAAGGATTTCCCTACCGCCGCGGACGCAGCTCCGAAGGCGGGTTTTGCGCCTTGCGCCGTAGGGATCCTAACTGCAGAGCTCGCAGGGAGGGTGGTGCCCGTCCTTACTGCTGCACCCAACTCCTAGATTCTACGAGATCCCTCGAGAATCTCCGCGATCTTCCGAATTCACTCTGTTTTGATGCACCGAAGGCTATTTACATTGCTGCCAGGGTACAGTTTTCCAAAAATGTTTTAATTTCCTCAAAATTACCAAAAGTGGGGTACCACAGTTTTCTATCTAGTAATAGGTAATTGCAATCAATAAAAATTTATCTTGTAAAAATTAACCATCTTCATAAAAAGGATGTCTCTAGTTTTTGAATTACTTCAAAAAGTTAACGTAAAAACCACATGAAATTAAATACTTTGAATTATTCAATCATTGCAAATTCAGCATTGAATTAAACTTTATTTCGTAGGAAGAAAAATATCCTAAATAATGAAAATCAATTTGAAATATTGCAAGTAACACATGTAACTCAAATCAATATAAAAAATTGATCTTTAGCAAGCAGTTTACACGACCCGTACAAAAACCCTTATATTAGAATAAATATTTTAATATATTTTTTTAAAATTCAAATTTTTCAAAAATTTTTTACCGATTTCATTATATCTTTCTAAGTTTTATTTTGTAATATATTTGCCATCTGAAAGTATTCACTCAAGTTTATACTTCTCAACTTGAGTGAATAAAAATGACAAATTTTTCGGAAAAAACATAGGTATTATATTTCATGGGAAATAAGAATCATAGAAAATTCATAACTGATTTTTTGGAATTTTTGTTTATTTCATCCTAAATATAAGTTAGATATTAAATTTTAAAATAAGGCTACGAAAGGACTGTGCTAGGAAATGGATAAATAATAGTTAACATTTCAAAAGAGTTTACTTAAGTGTGAGGTACTTGTCTTATAATATTATGTCAAATAAAGACATATCGGCGTCTTTCCTACCAATATGCATAATTTATTCTATAAACAAGTAAAGGATACTTCTAATAAATTCACAGAGAATATATAAAATAGATCTAAGTCATATTTAGTAATATTTTAATCCAGCAAAACTATCTTCTTATGAAATTGCACATCAAATAATCGCTATGGAATCTGTGATCAGTATGCAGTGATGCTTAAGTTTCTATACAGGAAAACATTGAATAAAAAACACTCTTTGAGTTGTACCAAAAGAACTTTGATAGGCAATTTATTAGATTGGTGGAATTTACAATTATAGACTGATTAAAGAATCAAAATTGTACATTATTAGAATGGATTTATTTCCTGCATTATTTTAAACCACACTACTTCAACAGTAATGTGTTACAGGTTTTCAAAATATCCCAAGAAAATGTGAAATCTTAGCCTCACCCTATCATACGTCGATCTCTTCTTTTGGGCGAGAAAGGAGGGCTCGTCAAGTTGTCAGTTGATTGTCTATGTCAATTTATGTGCAGAAGAACCTGCAATATTTCAGTTGAGGAAAGAATCCGGATTTATCTGTTTTCTGAACTGGAAACATCGAGATTTCCTCATCCGATACGTCTGAGAAGTCAGTTTCTGAAAAGCAACAATAACTATGAGATAGCCTAAGGACATTACATAGAATGGACCTTTAGACGAAACTTACATCTTTTGCAACCTTGGAACGGAACAAATTTCTTGCTCCAGTTACGTAAATCTGCATTATTAGAATGTCACAAACCTGTGCTGGAAAGTTGCGAAACGGGGATTGAAAAGGAAAACAAGCAAGAATCTCTGCAATGTACTCTGAATTCCCCCACAATCATAGCGGTGATGGTTTCAAGTGATCACTCTCCCATGATATCGGATCTCTCCACTCCCTTCAACCCCATTTTGTTTTTACCTCCGATCAGTAGGTAAAAACAAAGGTTCCGTGGCTTAGGATATGACACTCTGTTACTGAAGCCAATTGTCCTAGCCCCACAACGTTACCGACCGGCTGAATCGGTTGTCAGAAAACTCCACCCACAGTTCACGGACAGTAGTCTGGCTGTGATAGGAAATTTACCAATTTCCAATCGAGCCGAACCAGTTTACTTCTGTCGGCGATATCGTGAGGAGCCAGCAACCAGCTCCCGTTTAAACTCTCATGTCAGGCTCGAACCCTCTAAGGTCAGGTCACTTTACGGAAATACGAACGATACGAACGAGCATTCGGAAATATTGAAGTGAACTCCCGTAGTCTTTCTTTCTGTGGACGAATAACTGGATTACGGGAACTGGATCACGATGACTTGACGTGCCGGTGCAGACGCGAGGGAGGTCCATCGGAGGGGCGGATCCTCAATCCACTTTAGATAGGGTCCACAAAGTAGGGACATGCCACATGGGAAAGGCATTGTCATTGGGCCCGTCGATTGCTTGGGCCCTCGGTCATTCAAACCACGCCATGTGGACAGCGCGCGCGAGTTCGCACTTGGCACAAGACTGCCCTCTGCGCTCGTCCACATCAGCCTCCGCTCGCCTCTTCCCCTTGTACATAACCTTCTCCCTCGTCAATCTCAAGCACACCTGCACGCTTCCCCTTCTCTCCATCTGCAGTTTTCGCGTCCAGCCCCCGATCGATCACGATGGCTTCCGTCACAGCTTGCGCTTCCACCAGCCTCGCCGGTCAAGCCCTCGGGGCTTCCAGCAACCAACTCGCCGCCAAGGTGAACGTCGGCGATGCCCGCGTGGTCATGCGCAAGACCGGTTCCAAGGCCGCCTCTTCCAGCATCTGGTAAGCACCACATCCAACACCACCATCGATCACTCTTCGTACAGTGTCACCTCCGATCTCGATGTACTCTCAGCTGCTTGCATTGTCCGCCGCTTGGGTTCCCTTTGTTTTATTGATACCGAAAATGCTCGAATTTTTAACATTGCGCTCGTTCCTTGTTCAGGTATGGTGAGGACCGACCCAAGTACTTGGGCCCATTCTCCGGTGCCACCCCAAGCTACTTGACCGGTGAGTTCCCCGGTGACTACGGTTGGGACACTGCCGGACTCTCTGCCGACCCCGAGACCTTCGCCAAGAACCGTGAATTGGAAGTGATCCACGCCCGATGGGCTATGTTGGGAGCTTTGGGATGTGTGACCCCCGAGCTGCTGGCGAAGAACGGTGTGAAGTTCGGCGAGGCAGTATGGTTCAAGGCCGGGTCTCAGATCTTCTCCGAGGGAGGTCTGGACTACCTCGGCAACTCTGGCCTCGTCCACGCCCAGAGCATTCTGGCCATCTGGGCCTGCCAGGTCGTGCTCATGGGAGCCATCGAGGGATACAGAGTCGCAGGAGGACCCCTGGGAGAGGTGAGCGACCCCATCTACCCCGGAGGCCAGTTCGACCCCCTGAACTTGGCTGAGGATCCCGACACCTTCGCCGAGCTCAAGGTTAAGGAGCTGAAGAACGGCCGCCTCGCCATGTTCTCCATGTTCGGCTTCTTCGTGCAGGCCATCGTCACCGGCAAGGGTCCCATCGAGAACCTGTCCGACCACTTGGCCGACCCAGCCGTCAACAACGCATGGGCCTATGCCACCAACTTCACCCCCGGAAACTAGATCGCGCTCTCTTCAATTCGTTGACACTACAACAGATGCCTTTTTGTACCATAGTTAGATCGTAGGAGCTTTTGCCGAGTGAGTCGTATGGTAGTGGCGCACAAGCCAGAATTTGAGCTGCGGACTTTGATCTCTGTCACCAATTCGTCTACTGAATAAACTTCACTTCCGCCATCTACTTGTATACTGCTGATAATCGGAATCTCCCCTCTTTCACTGATGCCTCATCCGTCACAAATTGCTCATCATTTGCACTTGCATCAACTCCACGGCTAGCTCGCAGTGCCATTACTTCGTACAGACTCACATTGCTTGAGTTCTGCTAATAGTTACGAGAACTTAAATCATTTCGCGATCTGTTAGAAAATTCATTCCTGTTCCGTAACATGCACATATGTACCCACTCCTGAATAAAGAAAAGGCAATACATAAAATCAATACTGTAAATTGTACAAACCCTGTAATAAAATTTTCGGCATCAATCCTTCTTTCTGAACAATTCACCATGTAATCTTTTCGCATATATCATATTGAAAAAGAAACCACAATATGTAAAACCTTATCGAAATGTAATCAGTATTCAGACCGTACAATCGTGCAACTGTAGTGCCACATTCGCAACTATTATCAAGACAGAGTACATTTTTCAATTTTTTGAGTTTAATTTTTTCAAGACAGGGCAATCCCGAATATAAACTTTTACAACGTCCTGGAGAGTAGGGCATCCTACGAAATATATCTATATGAAAGAAAAATGATATAAACTATACTAAGTCCTGAACTGTATCTGTTTGAAAAGAAAATTACTTTTTATCCTAAATACTCTTTGCTGATATTAGTTCTTTCGAGAGGATTGAAAGAGGATTTATCACATGATTCATTGTCATTGAGCGTTGAGGTCATCGGCCAAAGTGCAAGATGGGTGTACCATTCTCGCGGACCTGAGCACATCCAACGAGAGCGTAAGAACCCAAAGAGCGACGTCTGAACCAAAGTTAAAAACCGTACGAATCGGCGGCAGACGGTGAACGGGCCAATTCCTGAGAGCGAACTGGCTATTCTCTTACCTACCGCTGCCCGGAAGCTTTTCAACTGGGCGGGCTGGATTTCACGATCCCGATGGGAACAGGCGAAGCGCGATCTCCGAGCGAGTCTCCGTGGACACATTCGAGTGCGTCGATGAGGCGTCGATGTTGCGGAGGTTTTCTTCGGATGTTTCCACACTACTTCTTTCCAATGAGAGAGAGCACCGTGACAAGATCTGGAAAGATTTTTTCTTGATGCTCTCGTTTTTGCGTTGCGAACTGTTCGAAACAGCCGTCAGGTGATTTTATTTCGTGGAAACTACGAACTTGCCCCCATAGCTTCATCACTTGACCCTTTTGTGGCAGCTTTTCAAGCCGTAGAGCTTGGGAAGTAACAAAATATTGCGAAGGCCTCCTTCTGTAATCCTGCTACCTGGTACCGTCGTTGGGAGGATTCGCTGCAAGTCGGGAAAGAGGGAACATGCAAAATGGGGTCATGGAATGAACTCGACACATGGATGGACGAAGGAATAACAAATACGGAGAGACGACGAAAAAATATAAAAAAGGATGTAGACTACAGAGCAGAAAGAAACGAAGGTGGGTCTAGAGTCATTCCAGATCTGTTCTAATCAAGTCGGATAAGGAATGAATATGACGCTAGGATCTTATTGTCGTCTAATAGACACACCGTATGAATGCAGTCCTTGATCTTGATCATGCGGAAGCCAGCATCATGAAGTGTAGTGATAACGTGATGGGGTCTTCGCCTCCTTATACTCGATGGATCTCCAATATTACTCGATGTTCCACAATTTGTATGGACCACCATTTTCTTGATTGTTGCCAGGATGCAGAAGCTGTGCATTCCTGTCGAGGCGTAGGCCTTGATTCTGCCGTGTTGGGTTGTGGTGGTGGACGCAGGAGATCTTTGAGCTCCTTCCAGCGACGGAGTAACATCTTCACCGTTGGAGATACTTCTTGGTAGACGGTATTGTATGTCTCCGTTAACCATTAGAGGACTGCAATGCCAAGTCGTTTGTTGCCAAGGAACCTAGAGGATGCCCGCAATGTTGCCCATCGTACGAGTCTTAAATTCTTGAAGTGGACCTGCGCACTTAAGTTTATCGAACCCACCCCACCGATTAATTTTATTTATTTCACAGTTGTAGAACTATTCTGGATCAATCTCTGGGATTCTGAGTCGCCCATGCGAAGGCTCCTAGAGTAAACTCCAACGTTTTAAGGTGCGCATTGTCGTCGTCATAGAGCTAATATATAACACAAGAGTAGAGAGCATGATTGGAAACAACTATTCTCCCGTAGGAAGACTCCTTTACACAGAGGAAATGCCGAAAAAGAACCCACTCTGTATCCATGTACTGATGGAAATGAGCAGAGGAGTGAGTCTGATCTACCAAGCGTTGGTTATCATTTGCACATCAGTAGGGTGACAGGTAGCTTGTTGTACACCAATTGTCGAACATACTTTTGGAGTATGACGATTACATTTCCCGCTGTGAGTTTTTCAAACATGCTAGTCTGCGGTTAACGTTGTTGTTTCTAGCAAGAGAGGAGGAGATATTCAGTTGGCACGGCATCTAGCCCCGGACTTCTTAGCTTTCTCCAAAGTTCAGCGCACGGGTGCACGGAATAAGACACTCTGAGGGAAGGTGTGAGTTCCGTCGATGAGACAACTGCGACAATAACTGGAAGAGAGATCGATGGTGCAATCCGAGAAGAGGAAGTGAAGGGGAGGTGAGGGGGCAGAATAGGACTAGCTGTGCGTGCTATTAGAGGAAGCCGGTATAGATGTGAATCAGATACTCGAGGAAGAAGAATAGACTGAGTGCCTGAAGGTAGACCCAAAAAATTGCGCTGAGGTGTCATGTCTGCTGAGGTGCCTCCCGTTGTGTGAATTGCCACTGCTGTCTGCTGTTCATTTGATTCCGTTAAGATGGCTGCTATTCACCCGGACAGTCACCCGTGCTGTGTAATAAGTCTTGGCACTCGAAAGACCGCAGCCGCAGACCCTCGTAGTCCAAACGTAACATAATCGCTTCCTCCGACATAAATTTGCACAAGAAGTTCGGGTGACAAACTTGTCACGCGACGTTTGGTCTATGGCCCTAATTTGGTTCCTCTGAGTCATCTAAAAGCACGAATAATGTAGACATATGCCTGTCGAAACCAAGACCAGGTGAAGCACAGTAAGTAGCAAAAAGAGCGTCTGGACATAAGTCTTCATAGTATTGTGGCCTAGCCCTTGGTTACACGTTTTCATTCATCTTTGTAAACAGTTATTTTCGGCTACGCATTTATCACGGGTCCTCTAACGAAATCCCCTGTTTATTCTCTATCACTCCCTTCGAACTCGACGAAAAATACTCCTTTTGTCACGAACAATGTTAGTCAGCGGCTGAAGACTGATTTCAACACTCACGCATCTCAACGACGACAACGATGATCTTCCTCACAGGATGAATCGGCTCTTGACTAACCCCAATGGTGAGTTCATGGAACTTGGTGACTGTACATATGGAAGTTTCGAAGGATATAGGCTCACTTTTTTAAATACCACGTACACAGTTGAGTACCTTTTTCGTCCTTGTGCTTGATGGTGTCTTCCAAACTTTTTCTGTGTACTTATCCCCTTCAGAATTGAAGAAAAAAAAGGAAAAATTGGTTAACCAAGTATTTTACCAAATAAAAGATAGTCTAGGTGATGATAAGATGGGAGGGGTGAGCCAAATGGTAGAAAACGAGAAGGATCAAAGTGAGATGGGAAAGAAGCCGATGTGAAGCAAGTTTGACGAATAGGATTGCGAGCTGTCGTTCTGAAGATTAAGAGCTATGTAGTCAATTCGGACAACTTTGCTAAACCATATTACGGAGCGTTTCGGTCACATTGGTGAAGAATGTATGTGACCATGGCCATTTGTGAGTTCCGTTCCCTGCTTATTTTGCGGTGTAGAAGTAAGTATCCACTCCCCGATGAGTTCTTCAGACATTATACTCTTACCTTCTCTCTCTTTCTCTCTCTAGAAGAAACGCGTGGCTCTATATCTCGCTGTCTAATTTCTGAGATCAACTATTTTATTATACAAGTATATCAGAATCAAATGATTGTATCTTTATAAGTATACTACAGAGTTAAACCTCCCAATAGTGGCATATATTGATATTTAGGTTTTACGTCACTATTGCGAGGTGTCACTCACAAGAGTAAAGTGCGCATACATTGGTGTTAAAATTGGATGTCATTGTTGGGAGATGCATAATTTAAATTTTACCTCCTAATAGTGACATACATTGGTGTTGGGGTTAAATGTCATTATTGGGAGGTGTCAATTATACAAAAAAAAGTTCATAGATTTCTTATTGTGCATTGCATCAATCCTAAGACTTTCTATGAATGTGTTGTTTGGTTTCAAAATGGATTTCATTTGTACATTTGTATTGTTAACATGGACATTATAATTACATTCAAATTTAGATTAATACGCACAAATCTAAGTGAAACAATTAATGATAATATATGTAGCAAATTATGGGTTTAGGGTTAAACCCTAAATCCTTTCTCAAATCTAGAAAGTGTGAATTGTTGAGATATACTTTAAATATATTTATGAGACATTTTTTTAAGTCTCATGACTATGTATAGGAATTTTTAGTCTGAAATTATATTTGAAATTGTCATTATTACATAGTAACATGTCATTGTTGGGAATAGTGACGTACCGTTCTTATTGAACAGATTTACAAATTAGAAACTAATGGTTCTGGGATTTTACGTCACTAATGAGAGGATGTCACTCATAAGAGGTGACACTATTGGGAGGTTTAACTCTGTAGCATTGTCATAATACTCATGATATAGAACTTTAAGAAGTTTGGCATCACTAGCAAAGATATCATCGTTCGTCGAGACTTTCAAACGTTATAGCTGCTCTAGAATATACTGTTCATCAAAGTATTATCTCAGCCTAATTCTTATTCTACTTGTTGTCTCCTTTTGTAAAGCTTGATAATATATTACCATCTTTTTGCCTGTTCATTTAGCCCCTTTTACAATTCAAACATTTTTCATAAAAATATTTAAATTTAATTTTCTGTAATTTTTGTTGATGGTCATGGAAAAATTATAGTACTTTCAAATAATATACTGAAATTTTTCCTCAAAATCCGTTAGTGGTTTTACTTTTTGTTCGGTTTGAAGTTTGTGATAGTCTGTAATCGTTCTTGTCAAAACTTCACATTTATGTAACTTATCTTTTAGATGTTTTTTTAAGTTTTTATACAATACGAATCATCACTTCTCAAGATATTCATTTAATCAATTTTAAAGTTCACACATATGTTTTTCCATCTAGATTTCATGTCGAATACTTTAAATGCAATCTTGTAACTTTGACTTTATGCCAATTTTAGTTATAAGCTTTTATTCAAAACTAATCTACAAAATTTTCCAAACAAATCTTTAAAAATTTGCTGGTAAAGTTTCACATGATCATTTTAGATGGTTCATAAAGCTCACAACACCATCAAATTCAATTTCAAGTTTAAAATATCATTTATTGATTTGACTTTGCGTTAACTTATTTCTTACTATGATGAACAATATTATTCTATCTCCTTTCATTGTCAAAAGATGAACTTCTTTTTTTCATTATAATAGCCTTGAAAAATTACAAAAAATGTATTTTTTCTATAATCCAAACTTATTTTTCTTACTTTTGACTCTTACATAAAGTGGAATTCTTGTTAACACTCTTGATGTCTTGATTTAGTGTAATTTGACATTACTTCAATTATCACTATGTTTTTTTTATAATTTTCACTTCTTTTTCAAAAACATTTTCACCATATTCCAATATTGATTTTGAATTTTAAAAAATTTAACACCTCCATAAGCATTTTAAGTACTTTGATCTCAAAAACTCTTTCAGTTTTGCTCTTTTGTATTTAAAATCTAACATTTTGCCCTTTGCAAAGAATTTGATTTGGACATTTAGTATCAATATTTTAGTTTCATTATGTTGTCTTTGGCATTTTATATCAATATTTCAACATATTTCATATTTTAGTTGATCTAGTATATTTTTTATGTGTTTGCACTTTTGCCTGATTATTTTATATCAACATTTTTATCACAAAGAATGGTGTATTCTCTTAGTCACTTTGCTTGATTAGAAAGTATAATCAAGCATCTTTACTCCATTTTCATAGCCAACATGAGTACAGTATACACTCGCTTAACTCCGCAACTTGATCTGGGAGGTCTGGTGCAGAATTAACTAAGATGAAGACCCTGGAAGATTATGGTTAATACACATGAAGATTAGGATAAGCACATATGAAACACAGTTTTGAGTTCATTTGCAATGATGAGCGGACGTGTGATGAAACGCAAAGGTCAGGGCCAACGTCTGAATAACTGTCAGAGAATGGAAATTATCACTGTATTGGAGCAATCCAAAACGCCGACTTATCAAAGCATTGCTCATCAATACGGTGTCGATGAAAAAGTTATTCGGAAATTGAAAGCAAGCTAAGATGAGATTTGTGAACGAGTTCAAAGGGTTGATCATGCCATTCAAGAATGCACATTTCGCGTCTCGCATTCATTGTTTCCTGAGCTTGAGATGACTGTACTAATGGATTGATACTGGACGCCGAATGTTGCTTGTTTTGCCGTCCAGTCTCGTTTGCCACAAAGCAAAACAAATTGCCGAAGCTATGGAGATAGGTGATAATAAGTTCAAGACTTTTTGGGTATGATTTTTGAGATTTTGTCATCGATTTTGGTTTTATCTTCACAAACTTGTTTGATGAAGGCTGTGAGCTTGACAAAAATAATCCTGAAACTCTATGAGCTTTGAATGAGTTATGTGCAATTATCAATCAATATGATCCAGCTTGCATGTACAATATGAACAAAACTCGATTGTTCTTTTGACTTGTTCCAAGTTACACCGTCTTGATGCCAAATGAAGATACGTCAACAAAACGGGGCAAGAAAAAATCAAAAGATTATGTGACTTGTGTGGTTTGCTGCAATGCCACAGGGACTGAACGAGTCCCAATCACCATGATCGGTAAGGCGAAGGAGCCCGCATGTATTTCAGGCAACATCTTGCCAATTCCATATCTTCAGCAAAAGAACGCTTGGATTGACGTGCCTACGTTCAACAAGTGGTTCCATGAGGTTTTTGAGCCATATGTTCGTAAACGTACTGGTCACAAGGTTCTATTGATCCTTGATAACGCTCCTTGTCACTCGATTGCCTTTGAGCGGAATGGTATTCGTGTTGCGTTCTTTCCGTCAAATGTTACGTCGTGGAAGTAGCCGATGGACATGGGCATCATTGCAGCACTGAAAAATCGATACAATTTGCTGCTCAAAGAATTGATAGCCTATCACGATAATCCCCAAAGTTTGAAGTTGGGCGCTGCATGGGTGTTTTACGGGCGTTCTTCACATTTGTTGGATGCTGCAAACTTCAGTAACATTGCCTTGAACAAAATTTCCGCTGAGAAATTGAAAAACTGCTTCTAAAAAGCATATATTATTTCTACATTCCAGAATGTTGACCTTGACAACGACAATGATGAAACCGTGGACGAAATTGCTCGTTTGCTGAGCAATTGTAATCTCTTGAATGGCAATCACAAAATTGACATTCATGGTGAAATTGAGCAATGTCTTATCGATGACAACGATGATGATGAGCTATTTAAAAATACTCTTCTTGAAGAGATTGAACAAGCAATGGGTGCCGTCATTGTTCAAGAGTTTGTCATCAGATCTGAAGATGATGAACCCAAACCAACCTCGGTTCACAACGACATTGATCATCGCGATGTTATACTTCAGTCTTTAGAAGGTGCAATCAGTCTCGATGTCAATATGAGTGACCTGAAATCTTTGCCATATTTGTTATTCGACCATTTAAATCAGGCAAAGGCAGCACTATTGTGGTAACGCAGTTTTTGTTTTTTTTCGGAATTAAAACATTTTTGAATCGTAAGTGCCGCGGTAGCAGCTGTAAATAATAATCGGTACGCAAAAACAGAGTAAAAAGGGAATCTCCGGGTCTAGGAGAATCGAGGGCAATCTAGGGGTTTTTGGGCTTAGACCACAGTCATGCGCCTTGGACGAAACAGGCGATTTATGCTGTAGGACCCGCTTCAAGCGCCTTCGGTGGTAGAGTGGCTTTGACGGAAGAGTAAATTCCTCATAACTTTTTCAATTCATAACGCCTTGACTTAATTAGGATCTTGATGAATAGAGCTCAACACGCTTGTTCTAACGAGCCTAATAACTCTTGAAACGTATAAGCGATCACTGAGTTATGAGTGTCAAAAGTGACTAATATGGATAGGCAAAGGCATGGAAGAGTGCCTTCGGCGAAAGAGTAAATCCCTCATAACTTATTCAATTTGTAACGCCTTGACTTAGTTAGGATCTTGATGAATAGAGCTCAACACGCTTGTTCTAATGAGCCTAATAAATCTTGAAACGGATAAGGAAACATTGAGTTATGAGTGTCAAAAGTGACTTATATGGATAGGCAAAGGCGCGGAAAAGTGCCTTCGGCACTACGCGGAAGAAGATTTCCGACGGCGAAAGTTGGCGTTGTCATGAATGTCGAATGTACAAGCGTGGAAAGCAGAATGGCGGGTTGTGAAGGCGCGCGTGAGAAGCAGGCCGTTACCCATTATCGCAGGAACGGCATTTGTGGTAACCCACTTTTTGTTTTTTGTCGGAACTAAAACATTTTTGAATAGTAAGTACCGCGGCAGCAGCTGTAAATAGTAATCGGTACGCAAAACCAGAGTAAAAAGAGGATCAAGGACAGTTAAGGGGTTTTGGGCTTAGGCCACAGTGGGACGCTTGGGACGGAACGGGCGGTTCATGCTGCAGGATCCGCTTCGAGCACCTTCGGCGGTAGATCACTCATAACTTTCTCAATTCGTAACGCTTTGAGTTGCTTCGGAATTTGTTGGAAAGAACTCGACGCGCTGGTTCTAACGAGCCCAAAAACTTGTGAAACGGATGAGAGGTCACTGAGTTATGAGTGTCGGAAGTTACTGATGGGAGGCCTTCGGCGGTTGAGCGACTTTGGCGGTACGCATTCGGCGGAAGAACCGCCGGAAGATGCGCCTTCGGCGGTAGACGCCTTCGGGTCAACGCCTTTGGGTCAACGCCTTTGGCGATGCGGGAGAGTGCATTCGGCGGAAGAGTGAATCCCTCATAACTTTCTCAATTCGTAACGCTTTGAGTTGCTTTGGGTCTTGTTGGAAAGAGCTCGACACGCTTGTTCCAACGAGCCCAAGAACGTTTCGAACGAAGCAAGGTCCTGTGAGTTATGAGCGACGGGGGTGACTGTTATAGATAGGCGACTCCATGCGGACGGAAGACTGCCTGCGCATAGGCGAGCGCCTACGCATAGGCGAGACTCACCTCCGGTGCAGCACAGGAAAGGAAAGGAGCCGGCGGAAGATCCGCCTTCGGCTCAAGGGACTTCGGTGCCACGTTGTAGAAGAATCCCGATGGCGGAAGTTGGCGGGATTATGTCAAGTGTGGGACGCAGAACGGCGGGGCCCATATCTTTGCCATGGACGGTCGAATGGATCTGAAATTTTGTGGGGCCGTTGATCTCGGCCGGCCACGCATGCTTGCAAATTTTCAGCCTCAGATCTTGGATGTAAAGACGCTGGCGGCTCTGTACAGTAGGCTTAGGATTCAAATTTAGGGTTAGGGTTAGATTTAGGTTGTAAGTTAGAGGGGAAGGCAGCCGCCGACTCTTCAGGTGTAGGATCTGTTGCGGCTCGCACCATGGCAGTGCAGTGTAGTGCTAGTTAGGACTTAGAAGGTATAAAGTAGTTCAAGGCGTCTTGCCTTGGGATCTTTCCCAACATAAGAAGTGCAGATCAGGAACTCATTTTCTCTGCGTGTTTGTGTCCTTAGTTCTGTCACCACGCACGAGGAGCTACACCTTAGCGGTCCGCATTGTGTAGCTGAAGGCCTTCGGCCGAATGTTCAGAGCTGGTACATTGGTTAGAAACTTGAATAGTTCGGATCTACACCTGCGGGTGATTGCCGATGCTCAGAGCCAATGATGAGTTAGATACTTGAATAATTTCGCCCCTACACCTTCGAGTGTTTGTTCCTGATTGTACTCCTTCGGGATTTTTCCCCTGAATGCCAAAGTGAAGTTTTGCTACTTCGTGTAAGCCTTGGTTGTAAATTCAGGTTACGATGCAGCATGTGCCTTTGGGGTAACCCCTGTATTATTTCTGGGAATGACAAGTGCCTAAGAATTCAAACTCTTCAATAGACTGTTGTGGTGTGTTACTGGAATGTTTCTCAGTGGGTCCTTCTGTGCGGACCTGTGTTCTCTGCGTGTTTAGTGAGTTGAGAGTGTTGTTCACCGCGTGTGAGTGACTTCGATCCGAAGTAGGCAGTTCAAACCGTGTTCCCTACACTAGCAGAAAGCTCGTGGAAGGGTTGTAAAAGCCGGAGTTGGGAGTCACTACCCGCAGCTTCGCTGAGTACTTGCGAGAGACTTTCCCCCTGAAATCTTGAGTAGAGGTCCTAACGGAACTCTGGGTTGTGTTTCTGTTGTTTCAGGTGTGTGTGTGTGTGTGCGTGTGTTACGCTGCACTGTGCGACCTCCGAGTGCGCTCCGAGTGGACACTTGCAGTATTTCTGGGAGTGACAGTCGCCTAAGAATTCAAACTCCTCAATAGTCTGTTAAATGTGACACTTTGTACCCTGTGTGTTCCTCTGTCCCTGTGGGTTCGACCTTTCTACCACTATATTGCAGTTTTAGCCTTTAGTGGGTTATTACAGCATTCAAGCGGCCTGTGGGTCCCTCTGACCTAGGATTTCGGAGAAGGAATTTTGGCCTTGGAACAAAGATCTTGCGGGGCTCATATCTCCGCGCTCAAATGTCAGATGGAGCTGAAATTTGGTAGGCCTGTTGGTCTCAGCCGGCCGCACATGCCTGCAAATTTTCAGTTTCAAAGCTTGGATCTAGGTTTTCAAAGACGCTGGCGGCTCAGTGTAGTAGGTTTAGGGTTCAGAGATTTTGCGAGACCAATATCTTTGCGATGAAGGGTCGGATGGAGCTGAAATCTGGTGGGGCCGTTGGTCTCAGCCAGTCGCGCATGCTTGCGAATTTTCAGCCTCGGATCTTGGATCTAAGCTGTTAAAAAACGCTGGCGGCTCAATGTAGTAGGTTTAGATTCAGATTTAGGGTTAGGATTAGGTTTGGGATTAGGTTTAGGGTTAAATTTAGGTTGTAAGTTAGAGGGGAAGTCAACCGCAGACTCTTCAGGTGTAGGATCTGTTTGCAGCTCGCACCGTAATCCATGAGTAGAGTTAGGTAGTTAGGATTTTAGATTGTATAAAGTAGTCCAAGGCGTTGGCCTTGATGGATTTTCCAGTTTCGGAAGTTCAGTTCACGAACTCATTTTCTCTGCGCGTTTGTGTCTTTTCTTCTGTCACCGCGCAAGAGTAGCTATAGCTTGTCAAAGTTACCGCATTTTATAGTAGAAGGCATTCGTCCGAATATTCTGTGCTAGCATATTGGCTAATCAGGATTTAAGCAAGTTCGGACTTACACCTTCAGACGAGTTTCCCTCTGTGTATTCCTTCAGGATTTTCCCCCCTGAATTCCAAAGTGAAGTTTTGTTAACTTCGGAGTGAGAGTTGGTTGAATTTAGGTTGTGGGTGTTACGCTGCATAATTAATGTTTTCAAATTGAATTTGAAAAAAGATCTTGACAAAGTGGAGATGAGCGAGAAAGAGATGTGTAGACAACTTTTCATCCTCAAATTTAATCCCAAGGTTACCAAGGAGAAAAAAACAAGATTTTTTTATATGTTTTGCAAAAATATCCATGTCTTTACCTTTAGTTACAAGGATTTGAAGCACATAACACTTGAGACTCATCACATTGAGTTGGAGGAAAAAATTTGTCCCATTTGACAGAAGCAACACTAAATAAATCCGTCTATGGTTGTGATGATGAAAGAGGAGATTGACAAGTTGAGGGAAGTTGGTTTTATCTACGAGGGAGAAAATTCAGAATGATTGTTTCCTATTGTGATAGTGAAGAAAAAGAATGGTAAGCTATGTGTATGCGTAGATTACAAGAAGTTGAATATTGTTACAAAGAAAAATTATCATACTTACCTTTTATAGATGAAATTTTAGAGAAGATTGCTAGTCATTTAAAGATGGTTATAGTTACTATAATCAAATTCAAATCGCCTCATAATATCAATTTAAACTTACCTTCATCACACCATGGGAAACTTTTGACTACAGAGTGATGACATTTAATCTATGTAATGCTCTAGCCACCTTTCAAATGTGTATATATATAGGATATTTGAAACTTTCATTGAAAAGTTTGTGAAAGATTTCATAGATGACTTTTGTGTATACAGGAGTAAGTAATATCATTTTGATCATTTGATCAAAATCCTCCAACATTTGGAGGAAGCTAAAGCTTCATTCAATCCAAAAAATGCATTTTTGGATGTGAGAAATGCTTGTTATTTGGACACATCATCTTCAAAAACCATATAGCGCTAAAACTAGAGAAGATTACAAGGATCATGAAGTTATTTTTTTGAGTGATTTTGATCAAGTTAACGCAATTTCTTGGTGTGATGAAATACTATCGACAGTTTATGTTGTACATCTCCAACAAAGTTCATGCCTTGACAAACTACATGAAAGTATGAAACACAAACTTATATTCAAGGATGAAGAGCCAAAGGTGTCATTTGAGATTCTCAAAAAAGCGTGGGTGATGATTCCAATTTTGGCAAAACCGGAATGAGATTAATCTTTTCTTCTCTATACGGATGCATCAAATATTGCTAGAGTACGCATTGTGAGTCAATTTGATGATGAAAAGCATGATCATCCAATTGTGTATGCTAGTAAACAAATGATGCAAGCCAAGAAAAATTATTCCATGACAGATTGTGAGTCTTTAGCGGTAATATTCTCACTTAGAAAATTTTGATATCATTTGTTGGATGAAAGATTTATTATAATGATTGATCACAAGGCTTTGAAATATATTTTTAACAAGTTTAATGTTGAGGGTAGAATATTTAGATGGAAGTTACTACTAACAGAGTTTGATTACACCATTGAATATCAATCCGGCAAGAAGCATGCTGATTCAGACTTGATGTCTTGAACATATGATGAGTAAACAGATCAATCAGTGGATGATATTATTTTGGACAAAGGTTTGTTGGTTATGAACATGATGATATTAGTATTGAAGGAGTACAAGGAGATTTGAAAGTTCATGTCTAAAGGAGAGTTTTCTCAAGGTATGCATTCAAGAGGAAGAAAAGCGTTTGCGAAGAGATTTCAACCTAGATCATGGAGAAGTTATTGTTTCATCAAGAAAATGACAGACTTCTCAAAAGAACAATTAGGAAAGGTGACTGGTTGCAACTCATGAAGGAGCTTCATGAAGGTTTAGTATATGTTATACTTTTTGCAAGGAAGATAACTGTTTTCAAGCTTCTTGATGTTGATTATCATTGGAAATGTATTTTCAAAGATTGTATGAAATTTTGCAAAAATTATGATGTGTGTCAAGATTTTGCTAAAAAAATCCATGAAAAATATTCTTTTAATTTTAATTTCAATTTGAGGTACTTTTGAGAAATGAGATAGATTTTGTAAATACTTTGAATCTTACTTCTTGAGAAATTAGTTTATTGTGATAGCTATTATTTTTTTAATCAAGTGAATAGAGATTTAATCTTTCAAATCCACTAATAAGAAAGAGATGGCTAGATTTTTGCATGAAAGAATGATAACTAGGTTTGATTGTACTTAAGATTTAGTATCGCATAGAGTATAAGAGTTTGTGGAAAGTGTTGTTCAAGTCATGTTAGAACATTTTTCTATTAAAGCTAGAGTGATGATTTACTACAAATCCAATCATAATGTATTGGCAGATAAAATCAATTACACATTATGTATGATATTGATCAAGGATGCAAATATGAATAAGAGCAAGTACAATTCAGAAGATGAGTTCCTGATCTGCACTTCTGAATTTGGGAAAGAACCCAAGGCAAAACGCCTTGAACTACTTTATACCTTCTAAGTCCTAACTAGCACTACACTGCACTACGCTACACGCCTGCACGGAACCACGCTACACTACACTCCACGGAACCTGTGCTTCGTCTCCTGCGCGACGGACTGCCGCGCACTAACTCCCTACCCTGCCAGTCTTCCACTCGACTGCGCAGTCCTAAACGCTGCAACGCCGCGGACACCTCCACCTCGAGGGTGGACATGGTATCTCGCGCCTTCGACAAAAAAGAGTCTAACTTCTTCGCCACCTTCCGCCGACTCCTACTGTCACCTGTCAACAACCTGGCTGCGCGAAGCTCTAACTCACGCAGTGTGAGTTTCTCCTGCGCCGCCACTTCCCAATGGGCGTAGCCCTTGAGACAGTGGGCGACACGCCTCGCCATCTCCTCCTTCGTGCGATCTGCCTCTCGCCTGCGATCATCTTCAATTACCACCAACTGCGATTCGGCCTCCGCACGCTGCGCTCTCAATTCCCCGCACTCCAACTGTAGCCTGCGGATTAAATCCTCATCCGCCTGTCGTGCGAGCTGACACTCCGCCAACAACCGCGTCTGTCGCACGAGCTCTTCTGACAGAATCTGATTCTGAGTTTTCTCAGAAATCAATTCTGTCGTGGTCTTCACCACATCCCTGGTGAGCTCTTCCAGTCTCTCCTTCTTCATCCTGTCGAGGGCGTGCAATTTCCTCACAAGGTTGTACTGACCCCACAAACAGGCATGCTTCTCCCTCAAGTCCTTCAACTCCTGGTCTGCAACCTCCGGGCTGACTCTCACTTAGGTTTACCTCTGATGGCTTTGTGGTAGCGCATCATGCTTCTAGAAGACTAGGATTCATCCTCTCACTCATGTCCCAAACACCTTCTCTCACAAACTCGCCATGTATTACTCCAACTCACACACAAACTCTCCTCACGTCACTCTCTTCACATAAACGCAAACACACGTCGATACTCCAAGATACTCAAAAACTTCACTCCTTCATTCTTGAAACAAGTCCTCACACATGACTCTCCAAACTTGCTTGAGAGGTGCTACTCTACCTCTCTATTTATACTACTTGAGAAGTTACCATAGTAACATGTGGTAATCTCTCTTAACTTACTTTTACCTAGGTAAGTTTGACTAACCCCCTCTACGTGGCAACATGCCATTGGCCTACCTAAACCTTCTAGAAGCTTCCGGAATCCAAGGATGAGGTGGCGACATGCCATTGGAAGCTTTTAAACTTCTACAAGCTTCCTAGCCACGAAGGCAACATTAGACTTAGTCTAGCCAATCATCTTTCATACATTTAGTCAAACCAATCAAATCCAAGCTTCTAGTCAAATATCTAATCCCTTGGAATTTAGAACTTTTGTATAAGACAAAATAGAAGTGCTCACTCCATTCTTCTAGAACTCCGCTAATTACTCCGCCAACTATAGACATTGTAGCTAAACTTAGTCATGACTAGATAAACTTAGTTATAACTAACTAGTTTAGTCATAACTAGCTAGTCTTAGCTATGCCTTGGCTAATGATCCTTATTCCCTTGACCACTTCTAAGACTTAGTACATATGTGCAACACCCGGTCTTACATTTACCCCCGGACCAAGATTTCACTACGCCCTCGGAGTGAAAGAATCTGATCTTCGATGGAATAACTTCAACTTGTCGTGGTTGACTCGATCGAAGTGACGTCCTCCTAACTCCTTGATGTCATAAGTGAAATTTTCCCACACCTTCTCAACTATGAAAGGTCCAAAATACTTAGGAAGAAACTTTTTCCTAGCTCTCTTGTATCTAATTGCATCAAAGAGCATCACCCAATCACCTTCCTTGAACGGCTTCAAGTTCTGGTTTCCACTTCGTTTGTCGTGATACTTCTTCTGCAACTGTTGAGCCCGCTCCACTCGTACCATGGCTAGTGCTCGAGCTTCCTCTAACTCCATCAATTGTTGTTGGCGAGACTTGATGGCTTCTGCTCCATTTGATTTCTTCAACCTTTGCTGGATTGTTGTGAATGTTGTCAAGTCAAACTGTATGAGAAGTTTTGACTCAACTCCATACACCATCCGAAAAGGTGAGTATCCGGTAGATGTCTTCCATGTTGTGCGATACTCCCATAAGATAGCATGGAGCCTCTTGTCCCAATTGTGTTTACTCCCGTCCATGTCTGCATCCTTGGCCAACATCATACACAAAGTGTAGTTGGTCCGCTCCGCCAACCCATTAGCGTTAGGTTTGTAGGAAGTGGTCACTCGAGCCTTGATGGAGAAGTGCTCCAACATGGCTTGAATCATACTTCCCACAAATTCTCCTCCTCTATCTAATACTAACTCCAATGGACAACCAAATCGAGTAATGATTCTCTCATACAAAAATCTACCAACCTCCTTCTCATTAGTAGATTTAAGTGGTCTTGCCTCTACCCACTTCGTAAGATAATCTGTAGCTATCACAATGAACTTATTCCCTCGAGGAGTAAGATTCAAAGGACCTACAAAATCTATTTCCCACTTTTCAAAAGGACTTAACACTGGTACAGAAATCATAGGAGGGGTTTTCATGGACTTTTTAGCAAAAGCTTGACACACATCACAACTTTTGCAATATTCCACACAATCCTAAAAATACCCTTCCAATGATAACCAGCATCAAGAATTTTGAAGGCAGTTACCTTCCCCGCAAAATGTCCTCCACATACTGCACCATCATGAAACTCCTTCATGAGTTGTAGTGCCTCTCCCCTCCCAACCGCCCTTCGTAGAAGTCCGTCAGCTCCTTGATGAAAAAGTACCTTCTCCATGATCATATAAGGTTGACATCTCTTCACTAATGCATTTTTCTCCCTTTGATGCATTCCTTGAGGAAACTCTCCTCTAGAGATGAAATCCCAAATTTCCTTGTACTCCTCCGGTACTGTTGTCACCGTGTCCATGACTAGCAAGTCCTCATCCGGAAAGGTGTCATCTACTGACTGATCTCCTCCATCATCATATGCTTTCGACATCAAATCCGCATTAGCATGCTTCTTTCCAGGTCTATCCTCAATGGTATAATCAAACTCTGCTAGTAGTAGCTTCCATCTAGCTATCCTCCCTTCAGCATTAGGCTTGTTGAAAATGTATTTCAAAGCCTTATGATCAGTCACTATAGTGAATCTCCCACCCAACAAATAATGTCGAAACTTCTTAAGTGAGAAGATTACAGCTAAGGCCTCTCTCTCTTGTCATGTAGTTACGAGTCGGCTGTGGTACCCCACTTTTGGCAATTTTGAGGAAATTAAAACATTTTTGAAAAACGGTACCCTGGCAGCATTGTAAATAGCCTTCGGTACATCAAAACAGAGTGAATCCGGAAGATCGCGGGGATTCTCGAGGGATCTTGTAGAATCTGGGATTTGGGGTGCCGCAATAAGGACATGCACCACCCTCCCTGCGAGCTCTGCAGTTAGGATCTCTACGGCGCAAGGCGCAAAACCCGCCTTCGGAGGTTGCGTCCGCGGCTGTAGGGAAACCCTCCATAATTAGGTCAACCCTCGGGCGCCTTGACCAAGTTAGGGTCCCGTTGGAAAGAGCTCGACGCACTGATTCCAACGAGCCCAAGAACGCTTGGAACGGACGAGAACTTAGGGAGTTATCGCTATTGGAAGAAACGGAGGCGGTCGCCTACGGCGGAAGGAGTTCGCCACCGGCGCGAATTCCGCCTACGCGGAAGGGGGAATCAAGTTTTGTCCTATGCGCGGACGAAGGCGTTCGCTGTGCACAGGCGAAGTAGGGTTAGGGAAGGCGCGAAGTCCGCCTACGCACACACGTGCTGCCTGTGCACAGGCACTTCGGCGTCGGCGGAAAATCCGCCTTGGGCCCTAGAAATGCGCCTTGTGAGGTAGAAAGTGTACGGCGCCTTCCGCGCCAGCGCAGCGCCGCGTACGTCGGAAGAGCCGCCAGA
The DNA here is from genome assembly GCA_037833965.1 of Marchantia polymorpha subsp. ruderalis. NCBI lineage: Eukaryota > Viridiplantae > Streptophyta > Marchantiopsida > Marchantiales > Marchantiaceae > Marchantia > Marchantia polymorpha. The sequence continues at coordinate 7,956,770 of AP031357.1, forward strand.
GTAATCCAATCGGTACGGACCATGCGGACGGGAAGGGTGGATGCGCTCTTGGACGGACGGAGTTGCGGCGGCGGAAGCGCCGACGGAGAGACAAGGAACGGACAGACTGGACGGAGACGGCTGACCACGGTCAACGCCTTCCGCGCCAGCGCGACGTAGCGCACGGAATTCGCCTGCGCACAGGCGAACGCCTGTGCACAGGAGGATGAAGTTCCGCACCGGCGGAGAATCCGCCGAGGCTCCTGCCTGCGCACAGGCAGGAGTTGAACTTTTGTCCGACATGCGGACACACGCGTCAAGGCAGAGGGGGATTGGCCGAGGGGCGGTACGAACAAGTGTACCGCGCAAGGCGGAAAACTCGCCTTCGGCGCTACGCCCCCATGTCCGCAGGGTAATACGCTCGCGGAGTTCAAATCCGCCAATTCGAGCGTGAGAGTTTAATCGACGACGGCGGAGCGTGAAGCCGCGCGTGAGAGCGAAGACCGTTCCAGCGTACAGCCGGCGCGGCCATCAAGTGAGACGTTCTTCACGAGCAAGAGCCGACCATGACCTTCGACCGGGTGGCGAAGAACGTCCCACTCTTGAATTCGCGATTCCAATCTCTTGTGCGCGCTGCGCGCATCCATCTGCTGGCTGCGGAACATTCTCGACGTCGTCGCACAGGAGATTTCTTGTTGATTGAGGGAGAAGTGAGTGCGCGTGATTTGGAATTGAGGGCGATTAGAGTTTGCCGAGAGAGAAAGAAGCACGGGCAGTGCGGAAGTAGAATGAGCGGGCGAGCGAACCCCAGGAACGCAATGACGAGACCTAGCAGATTGCGGATGGTGCCACTTCGCCTACCGCAGAACGGGCTGCGCGCTTTTGAGGAGCGCTTAATAGCAAGAAAGCTCGATTTCTTGCTATGGGGATGGAATTACATCTGTGCGAATATGGTGCGCGAGTGGCTAGAGCCACAGGGACCACCCTCGCGCGGATTGCGTCCGCATGTTGATCGGTGGACAGTCCAAGATTGGGCGCAGGCGTTGGGAAGATGTGCTGGCATGCCAGGGCATCTCCTTTTCGACAGTGAGAGCATCAAGGTGACCAAGCAAGAAGAGGCGCAATTTGTGGAGCTGTTCAAGACCGGGAGGTCTACCAAGAATGGGTACAGGACCCGTGATTACAAGGATCGATTTCGCCGGACTTTGTCCGCGGCGCTGATGCAATTACTGCAGCCGCACCGCGCCTGCTACATCACATTGTGGCAGGTCTCTTTTGTGGAGTGCGTCATCGAGGGAACTCCAATTCACTGGGCGAGCATCCTGCACAGGGTGATGCGACAGCACGCGTTTGAGGAGAAGGGGGGAACTCTAAACCATCTTTCTCCTTTCCTCATCAATTTTTATCGACAGCGGAATTGTTTGATAGCGGCGGAGCTTGAACATTTTCCGCCATTGTCCATCGACCATCCCGGGAAGTATGTGCGGGAGAACGAGGTCGACACTGATGCAGAGGAGTCACCGACTTCTACCCCATCAAGACGGAGGGACGAAGGGAGACACACTCCTGCAGCACGAGTGCCGCGGAAGCGGCGATGGAGGGAAGAGTCTGAAGAGGAGCAGCATCAAGAACCCTCTGCTCCCATTCGACCGCGGCCGCTGTGCGAGCCATACAGCCGGCCGAAGCAGAAGGCACGCAGACTGGTGTTGCCAGCTGACAGTGCAGACACGGCGACAATTGCGACGGAGATAGGAAGTGCGTCGCCAGAGAGGCGAGAGGAAGCGCGGACGACCGCAGGAGCAACGGGCCACGCTGCAACCTCGTCGGGAGAGAGGCCGCCTACGGGCCAAGGGCCTCCGGAGTTACCACGTGCGATGCGGACAGATGTTCCGTTTGCGCACAGACGAGCCTCCGCGGACGGACGAGCCTCCGCGGACCGGCGAACACAAGTGGACGTGGATCTACGCTTACGCGTGGGAAGGAGCAGTCCGCCTGTGCACAGGTCACCTGTGCACAGGTCGCCTGTGCACAGGACACCTCCACACGTGCCGCCTGTGCACAGGCAAGAATCACCCCCGTTCCAACGTAGGAAGGGGAAGGAGCCGGCGGAAGAACCGCCTACGAGACACCGGCCCTCGGGGCCAGACCCTCCGGCGCACCACGCGCCGCAATTTGCGCCTTCGGCGCCAGGGCCTTCGAGCCGAGGAGATACGAGCAGAGAGCGTGCGGAGGCCGCACCATCGGCGGGAAGTCCGCCGATAGATGCGCCTTCGGCGGTAGGGCCTATAGGCCAAGGGACATCGGGCGTGCGGCCCCCGGTCATGTCGCCTTCGGCGATAGATGTCCGCGGCGCTACGCCTGCGGCGGACAAGGCGCCGGCAAATGCGCCTGCGCACGGGCCGGGCACAGTCCCCACGGACCAATCAAGAAAGCAGCAGACGATGGAGCGGAGTGACTGTCCGCGGGATGAAATCTCGATGCGCGACGCGCAATCCAACCCCGCGCAGCCACCTTCCGCTCGATCGCCTTCGGCGGCGGACGACGGCGGCAGAGAGGATGCGGTAGACAATCAACAAGCGAGAGACGGGGATGCCGCACGGGTACATTCGCCTTCCGCCTTAGACATTTTGGCGACGAGCAGCGAGGCTGCAGCCGTGCCTTCGCAGGCAGCACACGTCGACGACGTGCAGCCCCACTCGGGGCAGTCGCCGACGCAATCAATGGCGACTGAAATTCTCCACTCGGATGATGACGACGGAGGCTCCACGGAAGAAATGTCAGGAGCAGAAGACACCGAGGAGGAGGAGGAGGAAATTGTTGGAGCGCCGGCGGCGGCGCTCTCTGAGCAGGTGATTCCGTTGCTGCGGTACTTGGATCGCAAGGTTGATAAATACGCCGACCCACTCCAGCCGGGATCTTACATCGAGTTAGTGCGCAGGCGGACTCGCACTAAAGTCCACACCAGCAAGCTATTAGCTAGAGTGGACCAGGAGTTGAGGGACTTGAAGGAGAAGCATGCGTGCTTGTGGGGTCAGTACAAGCTTAATCAGAAATTCTACAAGCACACCGAGAAGATGAAGGATGAGAAACTGGGCGAGCTCACCAAGGAGCAGGTGAAGGTCAAGGAAGCACTCGATTCTAAGCAGGCCCAGAATCGGATTTTGTCAGAGGAACTCGTGCGACAGACGCGGTTGCTGGAACAATGTCAGCTCGCACGGCAAGCGGATGAAGAGTTAATCCGCAGGTTACAGTCAGAGTGTGGCGAATTGAGAGCGCAACGTGCTGAAGCCGAATCGCAATTAGTGATACTCGAAGAGGATCGCAGGAAGGAGGCGGATCGCACGAAGGTGGAGACGGCGAGGCGAGTCGCCCACTGTCTCAAGGGCTACGCCCACTGGGAAGTGAAGGCGCAGGAGAAACTCACACTGCGTGAGTTTGAATTGCGCGCAGCCGGGTTGTTGTCAGGCGACAGTAGGAGTCGGCGGAAGGTAGGAAAGAAGCTCGATGCCTTTCTGTCGAAGGCACAGGATACCATGTCCGCCCTCGAAGGGGAGGTGTCCGCGGCGTTGCAGAGGTTGGGACTGCGCAGTCGAGCGGAAGATTGGCAGGGTAGGGAGTTAGTGCGCGGCAGTCGGCCGCGCAGGAGACGTAGTACAGGTTCCGCGGAGTGTAGTGTAGCGTTAGGTAGGACTTAGAAGGTATAAAACAGTTCCAGGCGTTTTGCCTGGGGTTCTTTCCCATCAGAAGTGCAGATCAGGAACCCATTTCCTTTGCGTGTTTGTGTCCTTGAGTTCTGTCACCACGCACGAGGAGTTACAACTTAGCGTTCCGCATTTTGTAGCTGAAGGCCTTCGGCCGAATGTTCAGAGCTAGTACATTGGTTAGAGACTTGAGTAGTTCGGATCTGCACCTGCGGGTGACTGCCGATGCTCAGAGCCAGTGACTAGTTAGATACTTGAACAGTTTCGCCCCTACACCTTCGAGTGTTTCTTTCTGATTGTACTCCTTGGGATTTTTCCCCTGAATGCCAAAGTGAAGTTTTGCTACTTCGTGTAAGCCTTGGTTGTAAATTCAGGTTACGCTGCAGCAGGTGCCTTGAGGGTAACCCCTGTAGTATTTCTGGGAATGACAAGCGCCTGAGAATTCAAACTCTTCAATAGACTGTTGTTGTGTTACTGGAATGTTTCACAGTGAGTCCTTCAGTGCGGACCTGTGTTCTCTGCGCGTTTTTTGAGTTGAGAGTGTTGTTCACCGCGTATGAGTGACTTCGATCCGAAGTAGGTAGTCCAAACCGGGTTTCCTACACTAGCAGCAAGCTAGTGGAAGCGTTGTAAAAGCCGGAGTTGGAAGTCACTGCCCGCAGCTTTGCCGAGTGTGCTTGAGAGAGACTTTCCCCCTGAAATCTTGAGGTAGAGGTCCTAACGGATCTCTGGGTTGTGTTTCTGTAGTTTCAGGTGTGTGTGTGTGTGTGTGTTACGCTGCACTGTGCGACCTCCGAGTGCGCTCCGAGTGGACACTTGCAGTATTTCTGGGAGTGACAGTTGCCTGAGAATTCAAACTCCTCAATAGTCTGTTAAAACGTGACACTTTGTACCCTGTGTGTTCCTCTGTCCCTGTGGGTTCGACCTTTCTACCACTATATTGCAGTTTTAGCCTTTAGTGGGTTATTACATAAGAAGCCGACAACTTCTTTTTGGCGCCGCTGCCGGGGACAGTTGCGTCAACACCGGGGTTTTTACGAGCAGCCATGCTCGGTGAATGTCGACTGGGGCTAGCGGGAGCAACCTAAGTGCTAGAGCTGTCCGCAAGTTCCGACGAGATTCAGAGAAGGCCGTGGAAGAGACACGGCGTCAAAACAAGAAAACACCAAAAAGAGTACCTTAGCCTAGTTCGGCCGACATCCTTGGGGAACCTACCCCCGGCGACTCGGAACCAAACTTGGTGCTTACAGTTCTACTAGATATTCCTTGCACGGACCCGCCTAGTGAAGTAGAACCGACCGTAATCACGATTCACAAATCGTACAAATCACGGTACGATTCACAAATCGTACCACTGGCCGAGGGACTGGTGGCTGATCACACTCTGGCGCAGTGTGCCCGACCTTCTTGCAATTACTACATGTCGGAGCATAATCGTTTCGCCTCTTTGGATGGGGGCACTGCGGTGAGAAGTGCCCAACTTCCCCGCAATTATAACAAGCTCGCGGTGGCGGTGGGTCAAACGTCCCTGGAGGTGCTCTCCGCCTCACAGGTACCGTAGTGGCCCGATCCACCGGAATATATCGTGGGACTTGCATTGCTGAAACTGCAGGAGGGGTAGGAGCCGACTGGACGGCGTAGGCTGTTTCTTCGCTAGCCTCTCCATAGTACTGTGGGTGCTCTCCATAGTACGGTTGCGCCCACTCTACTGCGTTGACTGGATATGACGGCCGGGTGGTAAGGCACTCGGTGTTTGCATGTCCCACCGCCCCGCACGTAGTACACCATAAGTTCGCTCGCACTCTCCCGGGTGATTTTCTGCGATCATGCCCGCCTACCACTTGAACCTTGAGATCGGCGAAGTCCTTCACAAGGGTCTCCATCTTCGAAGCTATATCTCCCGGCGCTCTGTCCGTAGTCACTCGTCGGATGCCCTTTTTCTTCGCTGACCCATGCTTCTTCCTCTTCTTCTCCTCCTCCGACGATGAGGTTTCCTCTTCTTCGGATGAAGAACGGTTCTCGTCCGAAGACGATTCCTCCGATGACGGAGTTGTACCTCTACGTCGTCTTCGCCCTCCCTTCGGTTTTCGCTCTTTCGACTCCCGTCTCTCTCTCCCTCTTCGGTTGAGAGTGGAAGTTTCGAAGGCTTCTGCCGATGCAATCACATCCTCAATAGTGTCGCACTTGCTGCGTCGGCAAAAAGTCTCCATCTCCCGAGTTAAACCGGTCACGTACCAATCCACAGCTTGTTGTACCGAGAAAGGGGACCCTGGTCCTGTTTTCGGTATTCTGTCAAGGAGGTCCAGAAATCTTTCAGTGTAGTCACGCAGACTCTCCTTCTTCTCTCGCTGCAAATTACGTAACTTTGTCAAAACCCGGCTGTCGTAGCCGAGCTCGCGAAAGCGGCGAAGGAACTTCTCCTTCAGCTGGGCCCATGTTGTCAACCCAGTCGGATCGATACTCTCGTGATTGTACCAACTCCTCGCTTTCTTCCGCAGAAGGCTTGGAAAGATCCTTAGTCGGTCGTCGTCTGCGATCTCGCGATTGGCAATAGACACCGATTCGAACAACTTGATGTATGAATCTGCATCGTCGTCATCCCCACTCCCTTTGTACTTCGGGTAGGAATGTTTAGTAATCGGCTGAGGTAGCCGCACATTGGCTTGTCCGTCCGCCATCGGTGTGTCTGTCGACGGTTCTCGGGCGGTCGGTTCTACTTCACTAGGCGGGTCCGTGCAAGGAATATCTAGTAGAATTGTAAGCACCAAGTTTGGTTCCGAGTCGTCGGGGGTAGGTTCCCCAAGGATGTCGGCCGAACTAGGCTTAGGTACTCTTTTTGGGGTTTTCTTGTTTTGACGCCGTGTCTCTTCCACGGCCTTCTCTGAATCTCGTCGGAACTTGCGGACAGCTCTAGCACTTAGGTTGCTCCCGCCAGCCCCAGTCGACATTCACCGAGCATGGCTGCTCGTAAAAACCCCGGTGTTGACGCAACTGTCCCCGGCAGCGGCGCCAAAAAGAAGTTGTCGGCTTCTTATGTAATAACCCACTAAAGGCTAAAACTGCAATATAGTGGTAGAAAGGTCGAACCCACAGGGACAGAGGAACACACAGGGTACAAAGTGTCACGTTTTAACAGACTATTGAGGAGTTTGAATTCTCAGGCGACTGTCACTCCCAGAAATACTGCAAGTGTCCACTCGGAGCGCACTCGGAGGTCGCACAGTGCAGCGTAACACACACACACACACACCTGAAGCTACAGAAACACAACCCAGAGATCCGTTAGGACCTCTACTTCAAGATTTCAGGGGGAAAGTCTCTCACGAGCACACTCGGCAAAGCTGCGGGCAGTGACTTCCAACTCCGGCTTTTACAACACTTCCACTAGCTTGCTGCTAGTGTAGGAAACCCGGTTTGGACTGCCTACTTCGGATCGAAGTCACTCATACGCGGTGAACAACACTCTCAACTCACAAAACGCGCAGAGAACACAGGTCCGCACTGAAGGACTCACTGTGAAACATTCCAGTAACACAACAACAGTCTATTGAAGAGTTTGAATTCTCAGGCACTTGTCATTCCCAGAAATACTACAGGGGTTACCCTCAAGGCACCTGCTGCAGCGTAACCTGAATTTACAACCAAGGCTTACACGAAGTAGCAAAACTTCACTTTGGCATTCAGGGGAAAAATCCCAAAGGAGTACAGTCAGAAAGAAACACTCGAAGGTGTAGGGGCGAAACTGTTCAAGTATCTAACTAGTCACTGGCTCTGAGCATCGGCAGTCACCCGCAGGTGCAGATCCGAACTACTCAAGTCTCTAACCAATGTACTAGCTCTGAACATTCGGCCGAAGGCCTTCAGCTACAAAATGCGGAACGCTAAGTTGTAACTCCTCGTGCGTGGTGACAGAACTCAAGGACACAAACACGCAAAGGAAATGGGTTCCTGATCTGCACTTCTGATGGGAAAGAACCCCAGGCAAAACGCCTGGAACTATTTTATACCTTCTAAGTCCTACCTAACACTACACTGCACTACCTTACACGCCTGCACGGAACCACGCTACACTACACTCCGCGGAACCTGTACTACGTCTCCTGCGCGGCCGACTGCCGCGCACTAACTCTCTACCCTGCCACTCTTCCGTTCGACTGCGCAGTCCCAACCGCTGCAACGCCGCGGACACCTCCCCCTCGAGGGCGGACATGGTATCCTGTGCCTTCGACAGAAAGGCCTCGAGCTTCTTCGCTACCTTCCGCCGACTCCTACTGTCGCCTGACAACAACCCGGCTGCGCGCAATTCAAACTCACGCAGTGTGAGTTTCTCCTGCGCCTTCACTTCCCAGTGGGCGTAGCCCTTGAGACAGTGGGCGACTCGCCTCGCCGTCTCCACCTTCGTGCGATCCGCCTCCTTCCTGCGATCCTCTTCAATCGTCACTAATTGCGATTCGGCTTCAGCACGTTGCGCTCTCAATTCGCCACACTCTGACTGCAACCTGCGGATTAATTCTTCATCCGCCTGCCGTGCGAGCTGACATTGTTCCAACAACCGCGTCTGTCGCACGAGCTCCTCTGACAAAATCCGATTCTGGGCCTGCTCAGAATCGAGTGCTTCCTTGACCTTCACCTGCTCCTTGGTGAGCTCGCCCAGTTTCTCATCCTTCATCTTCTCGGAGTGCTTGTAGAATTTCTGATTAAGCTTGTACTGACCCCACAAGCACTCATGCTTCTCCCTCAAGTCCCTCAACTCCTGGTCCACTCTAGCTAATAGCTTGCTGGTGTGGACTTTAGTGCGAGTCCGCCTGCGCACTAACTCGATGTAAGATCCCGGCTGGAGTGGGTCGGCGTATTTATCGACCTTGCGATCCAAGTACCGCAGCAACGGAATCACCTGCTCAGAGAGCGCCGCCGCCGGCGCTCCAACAATTTCCTCCTCCTCCTCCTCGGTGTCTTCTGCTCCTGACATTTCTTCCGTGGAGCCTCCGTCGTCATCATCCGAGTGGAGAATTTCAGTCGCCATTGATTGCGTCGGCGACTGCCCCGAGTGGGGCTGCACGTCGTCGACGTGTGCTGCCTGCGAAGGCACGGCTGCAGCCTCGCTGCTTGTCGCCAAAATGTCTAAGGCGGAAGGCGAATGTACCCGAGCGGCATCCCCGTCGTTCGCTGGTTGATTGCCTACCGCATTCTCTCTGTCGCCGTCGTCCGTCGCCAAAGGCGATTGAGCGGAGGGTGGCTGCGCGGGGTTGGATTGCGCATCGCGCGTCGAGATTTCATCCCGCGGACAGTCACTCCGCTCCTCCGTCTGCTGCTCCCTTGATCGGTCCGTGGGGGCTGTGCCCGGCCCGTGCGTAGGCGCATTTGCCGGCGCCTTGTCCGCCGCAGGCGTAGCGCCGCGGACATCTATCGCCGAAGGCGACATGGCCGGGGGCCGCACGCCCGATGTTCCTTGGCCTATAGGCCCTACCGCCGAAGGCGCATCTATCGGCGGACTTCCCGCCGATGGTGCGGCCTCGGCACGCTCTCTGCTCGTATCTCCTCGGCTCGAAGGCCCTGGCGCCGAAGGCGCAAATTGCGGCGCGTGGTGCGCCGGAGGGTCTGGCCCCGAGGGCCGGTGTCTCGTAGGCGGTTCTTCCGCCGGCTCCTTCCCCTTCCTGCGTTGGAACGGGGGTGATTCTTGCCTGTGCACAGGCGGCACGTGTGGAGGTGTCCTGTGCACAGGCGACCTGTGCACAGGTGAGCGCCTGTGCACAGGCGGACTGCTCCTTCCCACGCGTAAGCGTAGATCCACGTCCACTTGTGTTCGCCGGTCCGCGGAGGCTCGTCCGTCCGCGGAGGTTCGCCTGTGCGCAAACGGAACATCTGTCCGCATCGCACGTGGTAACTCCGGAGGCCCTTGGCCCGTAGGCGGCCTCTCTCCCGACGAGGTTGCAGCGTGGCCCGTTGCTCCTGCGGTCGTCCGCGCTTCCTCTCGCCTCTCTGGCGACGCACTTCCTATCTCCGTCGCAATCGTCGTCGTGTCTGCACTGTCAGCTGGTAACACCAGTCTGCGTGCCTTGTGCTTCGGCCGGCTGTATGGCTCGCACAGCGGCCGCGGTCGAATGGGAGCAGAGGGTTCTTGATGCTGCTCCTCTTCAGACTCTTCCCTCCATCGCCGCTTCCTCGGCACTCGCGCTGCAGGAGTGTGTCTCCCTTCATCCCTCCGTCTTGATGGGGTAGAAGTCGGTGACTCCTCCGCATCAGTGTCGACCTCGTTCTCCCGCACATACTTCCCGGGATGGTCGATGGACAATGGCGGAAAATGTTCAAGCTCCGCCGCTGTCAAACAATTCCGCTGTCGATAAAAATTGATGAGGAAAGGAGAAAGATGGTTTAGAGTTCCCCCCTTCTCCTCAAACGCGTGCTGTCGCATCACCCCGTGCAGGATGCTCGCCCAGTGAATTGGAGTTCCCTCGATGACGCACTCCACAAAAGAGACCTGCCACAATGTGATGTAGCAGGCGCGGTGCGGCTGCAGTAATTGCATCAGCGCCGCGGACAGAGTCCGGCGAAATCGATCCTTGTAATCACGGGTCCTGTACCCATTCTTGGTAGACCTCCCGGTCTTGAACAGCTCCACAAATTGCGCCTCTTCTTGCTTGGTCACCTTGATGCTCTCACTGTCGAAAAGGAGATGCCCTGGCATGCCAGCACATCTTCCCAACGCCTGCGCCCAATCTTGGACTGTCCACCGGTCAACATGCGGACGCAATCCGCGCGAGGGTGGTCCCTGTGGCTCTAGCCACTCGCGCACCATATTCGCGCAGATGTAATTCCATCCCCATAGCAAGAAATCGAGCTTTCTTGCTATTAAGCGCTCTTCGAAAGCGCGCAGCCCGTTCTGCGGCAGGCGAAGTGGCACCATCCGCAATCTGCTCGGTCTCGTCATTGCGTTCCTGGGGTTCGCTCGCCCGCTCATTCTACTTCCGCACTGTCCGCGTTTTTTTCTCTCTCGGCAAACTCTAATCGCTCTCAATTCCAAATCACGCGCACTCACTTCTCCCTCAATCAACAAGAAATCTCCTGTGTGACGACGTCGAGAATGGTCCGCAGCCAGCAGATGGATGCGCGCAGCGCGCACAAGAGATTGGAATCGCGAATTCAAGAATGGGACGTTCTCCGCCGCCCGGTCGAAGGTCATGGTCGGCTCTTGGTCGTGAAGAACGTCTCACTTGATGGCCGCGCCGGCTGTACGCTGGAACGGTCTTCGCTCTCACGCGCGGCTTCACGCTCCGCCGTCGTCCATTAAACTCTCACGCTCGAATTGGCGGATTTGAACTCCGCGAGCGTGTCACCCTGTGGACATGGGGGCGTAGCGCCGAAGGCGAGTTTTCCGCCTTGCGCGGTACACTTGTTCGTACCGCCCCTCGGCCAATCTCCTTCTGCCTTGACGCGTGTGTCCGCATGTCGGACAAAAATTCAACTCCTGCCTGTGCGCAGGCAGGGGCCTCGGCGGATTCTCCGCCGGCGCGGAACTTGAACATCCTCCTGTGCACAGGCGTTCGCCTGTGCGCAGGCGAATTCCGCCCGCGGCGCTGCGCTGGCGCGGAAGGCGTTGACCGTGGTCAGCCGTCTCCGTCAAGTCTGTCCGTTCCTTGTCTCTCCGTCGGCGCTTCCGCCGTCGCAACTCCGTCCGTCCAAGAGCGCATCCACCCGTGCCGTCCGCATGGTCCGTACCGATTGGATTACTCTGGCGGCTCTTCCGACGTACGCGGCGCTGCGCTGGCGCGGAAGGCGCCGTACACTTTCTACCTCACAAGGCGCATTTCTAGGGCCCAAGGCGGATTTCCCGCCGACGCCGAAGTGCCTGTGCACAGGCGAACGCCTGTGCGTAGGCGGACTTCGCGCCTTCCCTAACCCTACTTCGCCTGTGCACAGGCGAACGCCTTCGTCCGTGCATAGGACAAAACTTGAATCCCCCTTCCGCGTAGGCGGAATTCGCGCCGGTGGCGAACTCCTTCCGCCGTAGGCGACCGCCTCCGTTTCTTCCAGTAGCGATAACTCCCTAAGTCCTTGTCCGTTCCAAGCGTTCTTGGGCTCGTTAGAATCAGCGCGTCGAGCTCTTTCCAACGGGACCCTAACTTGGTCAAGGCGCCCAAGGGTTGACCTAATTACGGGGGCTTCCCTACAGCCGCGGACGCAACCTCCGAAGGCGGGTTTTGCGCCTTGCGCCGTAGAGATCCTAACTGCGGAGCTCGCAGGGAGGGTGGTGCCTGTCCTTTCTGCGGCACCCCAAATCCCAGATTCTACAAGATCCCTCGAGAATCCCCGCGATCTTCCGGATTCACTCTGTTTTGATGTACCGAAGGCTATTTACAATGCTGCCAGGGTACAGTTTTTTTCAAAAATGTTTTAATTTCCTCAAAATTGCCAAAAGTGGGGTACCACAGAGAGCCTTGGGGTTCAGTCAATACGAACCCTCGAAGCGTGTGTTGAGATTAGCGGATCAGACGCGGAGAATGCCTGCAGGTATGCTGCGCAATGTCAAGACAATCATCGGGGGTGCGGACTTTCGGTTGACGTATATCATCCTTCAACCGATGATGAAGCAGGGCTATGACGTTCTGCTCGGGCGACCATGGCTATATGGTGCACAAGTCAGATGTGATTGGCGAAGACATCGCCTTAAGTTTCCTCATCCTTCGGAACCGACCAAAACCATTACGGTGCCCTGGAATAGGGTCAGACACGAAGGAGAGACCCCATCGACAAGTGCAGGTTACACATCGGGCGAGGACAGTGAGTCGACCGCGCGATCGGATTCCAGTGGTACCGAATCCGATTATTTCGTGGGATTCGTTGCCTGCTGTTCGGTGGGAGAAGAAGAAGAGACGGAAGCTATTCAGCCGGAAGACGAATAGCAATTAACTGTGGGACTGGGAAGGAGTGAGACGAGTCACACCGAGGGCATTGTCGACCCTAGTGACTGTCACGAAGTACAACTAAGTCCCGGCAAGCGCTTGAAGGTATCAAGCGCAGTGAGAGGAGACGAGCTAAGGAAAGTACAGGCATTCCTTAGCCATTATGTCGACGTCTTCGCCTGGAAGATCGAAGACATGAAGGGGATACCTGCACGGTATGGGGAACACCGTATCGATTTACTGGACGACTCAGTACCCATACGACAGCGCCAGTATCGCCTCAACCCAAAATACTCCTTGCTAGTTAAAGAGGAGATAGATAAGTACTTGAGCGCTGGTATTATTTACCCTGTACTCAGCAGTGAGTGGGTGTCGCCGATTGTTATCGTACCCAAGAAGTTGACGGGTAAGATACGAGTGTGTCAGGATTTCCGGAAGTTGAATGCAGCAACACGCAAGGATCATCACCCGTTACCATTCACGGATGCCATTCTAGACCATGTCGCAGGACATGAATGTTATAGCTTCCTGGATGGGTTCTCAGGTTACAATCAGGTGTCTATCCGTGAACAGGACAAGGATAAAACTACGTTCACAACCGACTGGGGAACTTACGCATACCACAAGATGCCCTTCGGTCTGTGCAACGCGCCTGCCACCTTTCAACGGATGATGACCAATATCTTTCAGGAACAACTGAGGAAGTTCCTGGAAATATTCATAGATGACTTCTGTGTCTTTGGAAAGCGGTCTGAACACCTAAGTCACTTGAAGCAGACCTTCGATAAATGCAGAGAGAGCAGTTTATCACTGCATCCCGAGAAGTGCTTTTTCTTTATGACTAGTGGGATCTTGTTGGGTCATCGGGTCTCGGCGGACGGCATTGCGGTGGACATCGAGAAGGTCAAGGTTATACTCGAGCTTGAGCCACCCACGAATCTAAGAGAGCTGCGAGCATTCCTGGGTCATGTGGGCTACTACCGAAGATTCATACACCTGTATGCAATACTGGCGGCGGACCTGACCAAGTTGTTGAAGAAGGACGAGCCCTATGCTTGGGGTGCGAACCAGCAGTCAGCATTTGAGGCTCTGAAAGCGAAACTCACGACTGCTCCCGTACTCAGGAGTCCAGACTGGAATCGACCATTCCATGTTTACGTTGACACCTCGGCATTCGCCATCGGTGTAGTACTGAGTCAAAAGGATGACAACAAAAAGGACTACCCGATCTACTTCGCGAGCCGACAGTTGTCTCTAGCAGAGCGGAAGTACACCACGACGGAGAGAGAAGCGTTGGGGATGGTGTACTCCTGTAAAAAGTTCCGTCACTACCTAATCTGCTACGAGTTTGTGTTCCATGTGGACCACTACGCATTGCAACACCTAGTCAAGAAAGCAGACCTATCCGGTCGGATCGCCAGGTGGGTGTTGTTACTACAAGAGTTCACCTACACAGTCCAGACTAGGAAAGGGGTGCACCACGAAAATGCGGATTACTTGTGCCGACTATGGACCCAGCCGACAGAGGAGGAATTGGTGGACGATTTTCCAGATGAAGAGTTATTTCAGTTGTCTGCAGGACATGAGTCCCGCTATGCCGACCTGTATCGATATCTGCTAACCCTCCAGTGTCCCGAAGGCATGGATTTGGAACAGCGAACTGTCTTTATTCATAAGGCAGGCCCGTACCAACTCCAGCAGGGGGTTTTGTTCAAGAAGATGGCAGATGAGCGCTTATGCAGATGCCTGGAGGAATCAGAGGTACCAAGAATAGTGAGTGCGATGCATACTGAGGAGGCGGGTGGACACTATGCCACCAGGAACACGGTCACAAAGATCCTAAATGCGGGGTATTGGTGGCCGACCATGTTTAAGGATGTTCTCGATTACATTCGCAAGTGCGACAGTTGCCAGAGGACGGGGAGACCGACGCCTACAACACGCTGGCCCCTGACTCCCATCATGCCTCTAGCACCTTTCGAAAAGTGGGGTATTGATTTTGTAGGGCCGATACAACCAGTGACTAGAAGTACACGAAGGCGCTACATTCTGGTAGCAACGGACTACGCCACCAAAATGGTAGAGGCCAGGGCCACCAGAAGGGATGATGCTGCCACAGTGGCAGCATTCTTGTTTGAGTCGATCATCACACGCTACGGATGTCCCTTAGAGCTAGTCAGCGATCGGGGCACGCATTTTCTGAATCAGATCATCGAAGATCTGACACGGTATTTCCACATCAAGCACCGGAAGACTACTCCATACAATCCCAAGGCAAATGGACTGACGGAGAAGTCCAATGGTCTGCTGTGTAAAATACTACTCAAGGTCACGGTGAATCACGCTCATGACTGGGATACGAAGCTAGCAGCCGCTCTATGGGCGTACCGCACAGCTGAGAAGATCACGACCAAACAGACACCATACTTTCTGGTGTATGGGCAACACCCGATCCTCCCGATCGAATTTGAAGTACCCACCCAACGAACGTTGGATTTGCAGAGGATGGGCGCAGAGGAGAGTCAGCTCTACAGGTTACAGGAGGTCACGCTGCTGGATGAGAGGAGAAGAGACGCCGAAGATCGCACCAGGAAAATCCAGCTCCGCCGAAAGGAGAGATACGATAAAAAGATCAAACCGGTACTACTGCAGGCGGGTGATTTGGCATTGCTCTACGACAGCAGGCATGCCAGATTCCCAGGCAAACTGCACCTAAGGTGGATGGGACCTTACAGGGTTGTCGAAGTCTTCCCGAATGGATCCATCCAACTTGCGGACCTGGCCGGCGATTTGTTAGGCACCCGAGTGAACGGGTGGCGGTTGAAGAAATACCACATGTGAGTGTTCGCGTGGGCGCTCACAATTGAGGAGGGGGGCATGTGGTACCCCACTTTTGGCAATTTTGAGGAAATTAAAACATTTTTGAAAAACGGTACCCTGGCAGCATTGTAAATAGCCTTCGGTACATCAAAACAGAGTGAATCCGGAAGATCGCGGGGATTCTCGAGGGATCTTGTAGAATCTGGGATTTGGGGTGCCGCAGTAAGGACAGGCACCACCCTCCCTGCGAGCTCTGCAGTTAGGATCTCTACGGCGCAAGGCGCAAAACCCGCCTTCGGAGGTTGCGTCCGCGGCTGTAGGGAAACCCTCCATAATTAGGTCAACCCTCGGGCGCCTTGACCAAGTTAGGGTCCCGTTGGAAAGAGCTCAACGCACTGATTCCAACGAGCCCAAGAACGCTTGGAACGGACGAGAACTTAGGGAGTTATCGCTATTGGAAGAAACGGAGGCGGTCGCCTACGGCGGAAGGAGTTCGCCACCGGCGCGAATTCCGCCTACGCGGAAGGGGGAATCAAGTTTTGTCCTATGCGCGGACGAAGGCGTTCACCTGTGCACAGGCGAAGTAGGGTTAGGGAAGGCGCGAAGTCCGCCTACGCACACACGTGCTGCCTGTGCACAGGCACTTCGGCGTCGGCGGAAAATCCGCCTTGGGCCCTAGAAATGCGCCTTGTGAGGTAGAAAGTGTACGGCGCCTTCCGCGCCAGCGCAGCGCCGCGTACGTCGGAAGAGCCGCCAGAGTAATCCAATCGGTACGGACCATGCGGACGGGAAGGGTGGATGCGCTCTTGGACGGACGGAGTTGCGGCGGCGGAAGCGCCGACGGAGAGACAAGGAACGGACAGACTGGACAGAGACGACTGACCACGGTCAACGCCTTCCGCGCCAGCGCGACGTAGCGCACGGAATTCGCCTGCGCACAGGCGAACGCCTGTGCACAGGAGGATGAAGTTCCGCACCGGCGGAGAATCCGCCGAGGCTCCTGCCTGCGCACAGGCAGGAGTTGAACTTTTGTCCGACATGCGGACACACGCGTCAAGGCAGAGGGGGATTGGCCGAGGGGCGGTACGAACAAGTGTACCGCGCAAGGCGGAAAACTCGCCTTCGGCGCTACGCCCCCATGTCCGCAGGGTAATACGCTCGCGGAGTTCAAATCCGCCAATTCGAGCGTGAGAGTTTAATCGACGACGGCGGAGCGTGAAGCCGCGCGTGAGAGCGAAGACCGTTCCAGCGTACAGCCGGCGCGGCCATCAAGTGAGACGTTCTTCACGAGCAAGAGCCGACCATGACCTTCGACCGGGCGGCGGAGAACGTCCCACTCTTGAATTCGCGATTCCAATCTCTTGTGCGCGCTGCGCGCATCCATCTGCTGGCTGCGGAACATTCTCGACGTCGTCGCACAGGAGATTTCTTGTTGATTGAGGGAGAAGTGAGTGCGCGTGATTTGGAATTGAGGGCGATTAGAGTTTGCCGAGAGAGAAAGAAGCACGGGCAGTGCGGAAGTAGAATGAGCGGGCGAGCGAACCCCAGGAACGCAATGACGAGACCGAGCAGATTGCGGATGGTGCCACTTCGCCTACCGCAGAACGGGCTGCGCGCTTTTGAGGAGCGCTTAATAGCAAGAAAGCTCGATTTCTTGCTATGGGGATGGAATTACATCTGTGCGAATATGGTGCGCGAGTGGCTAGAGCCACAGGGACCACCCTCGCGCGGATTGCGTCCGCATGTTGATCGGTGGACAGTCCAAGATTGGGCGCAGGCGTTGGGAAGATGTGCTGGCATGCCAGGGCATCTCCTTTTCGACAGTGAGAGCATCAAGGTGACCAAGCAAGAAGAGGCACAATTTGTGGAGCTGTTCAAGACCGGGAGGTCTACCAAGAATGGGTACAGGACCCGTGATTACAAGGATCAATTTCGCCGGACTTTGTCCGCGGCGCTGATGCAATTACTGCAGCCGCACCGCGCCTGCTACATCACATTGTGACAGGTCTCTTTTGTGGAGTGCGTCATCGAGGGAACTCCAATTCACTGGGCGAGCATCCTGCACAGGGTGATGCGACAGCACGCGTTTGAGGAGAAGGGGGGAACTCTAAACCATCTTTCTCCTTTCCTCATCAATTTTTATCGACAGCGGAATTGTTTGACAGCGGCGGAGCTTGAACATTTTCCGCCATTGTCCATCGACCATCCCGGGAAGTATGTGCGGGAGAACGAGGTCGACACTGATGCAGAGGAGTCACCGACTTCTACCCCATCAAGACGGAGGGACGAAGGGAGACACACTCCTGCAGCACGAGTGCCGCGGAAGCGGCGATGGAGGGAAGAGTCTGAAGAGGAGCAGCATCAAGAACCCTCTGCTCCCATTCGACCGCGGCCGCTGTGCGAGCCATACAGCCGGCCGAAGCAGAAGGCACGCAGACTGGTGTTGCCAGCTGACAGTGCAGACACGGCGACAATTGCGACGGAGATAGGAAGTGCGTCGCCAGAGAGGCGAGAGGAAGCGCGGACGACCGCAGGAGCAACGGGCCACGCTGCAACCTCGTCGGGAGAGAGGCCGCCTACGGGCCAAGGGCCTCCGGAGTTACCACGTGCGATGCGGACAGATGTTCCGTTTGCGCACAGACGAGCCTCCGCGGACGGACGAGCCTCCGCGGACCGGCGAACACAAGTGGACGTGGATCTACGCTTACGCGTGGGAAGGAGCAGTCCGCCTGTGCACAGGTCACCTGTGCACAGGTCGCCTGTGCACAGGACACCTCCACACGTGCCGCCTGTGCACAGGCAAGAATCACCCCCGTTCCAACGTAGGAAGGGGAAGGAGCCGGCGGAAGAACCGCCTACGAGACACCGGCCCTCGGGGCCAGACCCTCCGGCGCACCACGCGCCGCAATTTGCGCCTTCGGCGCCAGGGCCTTCGAGCCGAGGAGATACGAGCAGAGAGCGTGCGGAGGCCGCACCATCGGCGGGAAGTCCGCCGATAGATGCGCCTTCGGCGGTAGGGCCTATAGGCCAAGGGACATCGGGCGTGCGGCCCCCGGTCATGTCGCCTTCGGCGATAGATGTCCGCGGCGCTACGCCTGCGGCGGACAAGGCGCCGGCAAATGCGCCTGCGCACGGGCCGGGCACAGTCCCCACGGACCAATCAAGAGAGCAGCAGACGATGGAGCGGAGTGACTGTCCGCGGGATGAAATCTCGATGCGCGACGCGCAATCCAACCCCGCGCAGCCACCTTCCGCTCGATCGCCTTCGGCGGCGGACGACGGCGGCAGAGAGGATGCGGTAGACAATCAACAAGCGAGAGACGGGGATGCCGCACGGGTACATTCGCCTTCCGCCTTAGACATTTTGGCGACGAGCAGCGAGGCTGCAGCCGTGCCTTCGCAGGCAGCACACGTCGACGACGTGCAGCCCCACTCGGGGCAGTCGCCGACGCAATCAATGGCGACTGAAATTCTCCACTCGGATGATGACGACGGAGGCTCCACGGAAGAAATGTCAGGAGCAGAAGACATCGAGGAGGAGGAGGAGGAAATTGTTGGAGCGCCGGCGGCGGCGCTCTCTGAGCAGGTGATTCCGTTGCTGCGGTACTTGGATCGCAAGGTCGATAAATACGCCGACCCACTCCAACCGGGATCTTACATCGAGTTAGTGCGCAGGCGGACTCGCACTAAAGTCCACACCAGCAAGCTATTAGCTAGAGTGGACCAGGAGTTGAGGGACTTGAAGGAGAAGCATGCGTGCTTGTGGGGTCAGTACAAGCTTAATCAGAAATTCTACAAGCACACCGAGAAGATGAAGGATGAGAAACTGGGCGAGCTCACCAAGGAGCAGGTGAAGGTCAAGGAAGCACTCATTTCTGAGCAGGCCCAGAATCGGATTTTGTCAGAGGAACTCGTGCGACAGACGCGGTTGCTGGAACAATGTCAGCTCGCACGGCAGGCGGATGAAGAGTTAATCCGCAGGTTACAGTCAGAGTGTGGCGAATTGAGAGCGCAACGTGCTGAAGCCGAATCGCAATTAGTGATACTCGAAGAGGATCGCAGGAAGGAGGCGGATCGCACGAAGGTGGAGACGGCGAGGCGAGTCGCCCACTGTCTCAAGGGCTACGCCCACTGGGAAGTGAAGGCGCAGGAGAAACTCACACTGCGTGAGTTTGAATTGCGCGCAGCCGGGTTGTTGTCAGGCGACAGTAGGAGTCGGCGGAAGGTAGCAAAGAAGCTCGATGCCTTTCTGTCGAAGGCACAGGATACCATGTCCGCCCTCGAAGGGGAGGTGTCCGCGGCGTTGCAGAGGTTGGGACTGCGCAGTCGAGCGGAAGATTGGCAGGGTAGGGAGTTAGTGCGCGGCAGTCGGCCGCGCAGGAGACGTAGTACAGGTTCCGCGGAGTGTAGTGTAGCGTGGTTCCGTGCAGGCGTGTAGCGTAGTGCAGTGTAGTGTTAGGTAGGACTTAGAAGGTATAAAACAGTTCCAGGCGTTTTGCCTGGGGTTCTCTCCCATCAGAAGTGCAGATCAGGAACCCATTTCCTTTGCGTGTTTGTGTGCTTGAGTTCTGTCACCACGCACGAGGAGTTACAACTTAGCGTTCCGCATTTTGTAGCTGAAGGCCTTCGGCCGAATGTTCAGAGCTAGTACATTGGTTAGAGACTTGAGTAGTTCGGATCTGCACCTGCGGGTGACTGCCGATGCTCAGAGCCAGTGACTAGTTAGATACTTGAACAGTTTCGCCCCTACACCTTCGAGTGTTTCTTTCTGATTGTACTCCTTGGGATTTTTCCCCTGAATGCCAAAGTGAAGTTTTGCTACTTCGTGTAAGCCTTGGTTGTAAATTCAGGTTACGCTGCAGCAGGTGCCTTGAGGGTAACCCCTGTAGTATTTCTGGGAATGACAAGCGCCTGAGAATTCAAACTCTTCAATAGACTGTTGTTGTGTTACTGGAATGTTTCACAGTGAGTCCTTCAGTGCGGACCTGTGTTCTCTGCGCGTTTTGTGAGTTGAGAGTGTTGTTCACCGCGTATGAGTGACTTCGATCCGAAGTAGGTAGTCCAAACCGGGTTTCCTACACTAGCAGCAAGCTAGTGGAAGCGTTGTAAAAGCCGGAGTTGGAAGTCACTGCCCGCAGCTTTGCCGAGTGTGCTTGAGAGAGACTTTCCCCCTGAAATCTTGAGGTAGAGGTCCTAACGGATCTCTGGGTTGTGTTTCTGTAGTTTCAGGTGTGTGTGTGTGTGTGTGTGTGTGTTACGCTGCACTGTGCGACCTCCGAGTGCGCTCCGAGTGGACACTTGCAGTATTTCTGGGAGTGACAGTTGCCTGAGAATTCAAACTCCTCAATAGTCTGTTAAAACGTGACACTTTGTACCCTGTGTGTTCCTCTGTCCCTGTGGGTTCGACCTTTCTACCACTATATTGCAGTTTTAGCCTTTAGTGGATTATTACATCGGCTCACGAAGTTCAGACACTTACTATATTTAGCCGTAAAGTTAGGGTTCCGGTCACGAGGGATATACAGTCGGGGACGGCTCAAAGAACGTCAGTTCTTCGAGTCGAGCCTGGAAGCGTCGAGAGCGTAGAGCGACTTTCCCTTTTGCGTCGACCTGGATTCTCCGAGTGTGGAGTGAGTTGGGCTTGACTCATGTTTGTGACGGTGACGGTTTGTTGCCAGTAGGGTAATTGACCGACGGGAATTCCAGTGGGGAATTCCCGTACATTTCACTCGAAGAACTCGCTGTAAAACAGCAAAAAGAATCGTTGCTGGTGGTGTTGCAGAATTTAGCCTCTTGTCCTGGGATTAGTGATTTCAATTTTGCTTTTGGACTCCGGTAGTCTCGACTGGAGATTTGAAGTAGGTTGATCGACTGAGAGCGTTGATCTTGGGTGACGGTCTGGGGCCGTCAGTGACAGGAATACTGAGAATATTGTTGGATTTCGGTCGATAATCTTTGACGGGAAGAGGGAAAATTCAGTTTGAAGCTTCATTTCAGTACGTTCGTTCGGTTCGCGGAGTAAACGAAGTAATTTGTCACAGCAGTATTGGGGTGGCGGTAGTAGTGTTGTACGTAGTATCGCGGAAGCGAGCAAGCATATCGAGGAAAGGCAAATCAAGAAAGAAGCGATAGGCGAGGAGCGGTACAAGGCTACCCGAACAGGAGGACAGAGAAACAAAACCATTGTGCAAGAAGGGAGTTTCGTCCTTCTTTCTGCCTGTCGTACTAATTCCCTCTTCGGGAAGGGAAGAGGTCGCTGCACGCCTGGCTGGCTTCCCTTCATGTTCGGTTGTGCCCTGTAATTTGAATTGAATGCATCTGAAATTGAATTTGTTTTAAATTCGAATTAAATTCGAACTCACAGTATTTGAATTCGCAGAATTCAAATTCAATTCAAATTCCCAAACTTTGAGTTCACAAAGTTCGAAATCAATTCAAAATTACAGAATTCGAATTCTGTGATCTGTGAATTCGAAAGGAGAGATTACAGGGAGTGAGAGAGAGGTTCTCTCTTCTTTGTGATCTCCCCCCGCAGGCAAGCGGGGCGTGCGTGGTGAATCGGAAGCACGGGTTGCTCGATACTTTCGAGGTAGAAAGTATAAAATCAATCACAAGGGAGGCTTCTTTCCACGTTCTGAAACGCGAATGAGAAAGATTTTCGCCGCTCGCAGGGTACAGTCCTTTGGCTTTCTTTGAACTTTCATCATATATGGTCGATGAGAGTGGAGAGCTGAAAGTGAAGGTTTGATTCAGTATCGACGGAATTTTGTGTGTGGAATCGGCTACTGTAAGTGCTGAGTAATATCCAAGTTTCCGCGGCTACTTTGAATTGTGCTTTTTGATGCACTTGAGACTCCTGGATGCGATGGGCTCGAGATTTCGGGAGAGGAGAATTCTGTAGAGTTCAGCAAACAGCAAGACGAGAAAAAGTTTAATTAGAGTTCTGAGTTGAATTTACAAGAAGTGGGAGAGTGGAAGCAAAGCAGCCCGAGTAGTCTGTCTCTGTTCTCCCGGAGTCCTTCCATTCAGCGAAGTCATTTTTCATGGCCTCGATTTTAAATTATTCTTTCCCGTCTTGAAAAAAAAAATATTCTTGTACTTCGAATCGTCGGGATTGCGTGGGGCTTGGTTTGATAAGGCGGATGATATTGTCTCGGGAAATTGGGGCCGGAGGTGGCTGTTTCGGTTCTCGCAGCGCGGGGTTGCGCAGGTGTTGGTTGCAGGTCTCGTCAGCGAGATGAGCTGAGAGTCACGGAGAGATTTTCCGAAGAGCATAAATTGGGCGACGGTCTTCAGCGTTGGGAAGAGTGGATGGGTGCTCGGACGCTGGCAGCGGGTGAAGAATTTTGAACGAGGAGAACTGAAGTTGGAGGTCCACCTGCGGGAACAGCAAATTAGTGACTAAAGACTCAGAGGAGGTACTGTTAGAGGATAATTCGAAGAAGGGAAAAGAGCAGAATCTTTTGTTACCTTTGTTTCAGTATCTGCTATTGGTACCATAGGCGCCAACATTGGATACCTCCGAGCGAGTGAACACCAAGAAAGAGGGATCAGATCACCGGCACCGAATACAGAGATTACCAAATGGGGTAAATGGAGGTAACATACCCTGGTTAGCTTGAAGTTGGTTGCCATAACTCTCTCTCTTTCCTAAAACATTTCATGGTAAAAGAATGTTTAGTGACATTGCTTTCGAATATCTACTTGGATGTTCAGCCACCTATATCCACACGAACTTAATTACATAGTGTGCTATACTTGAGCCAAAGAGAATTATGTGTGACTTAGTTGGCATAATACCATACTGAAATAGTCCAATAGCTGTAGCCTCTGTTTTTGGAGATCTGCTAGGTGAAGTTGGCCTATGCAGGTCTTTTGATTACAATCAGATTTGTGATAAAATACAGCAGTGCTAAGTTTTCTGTAGAAAATTTCAAATTCACTAGTTCAAGTGAATTTGTTTATGCCAAGTTCTTTAAAGCTATTAAAACCTTTTAATAGTTTTATAGTTAAACAGTTTTCAGTTTTCCCTTCAGATTTAGTTTACAGATTCTCTGTAAAAACAAATATCCTTGTACACAGTGAAGTGTTAACTATAAAGGGAAAATGCCGCTTGGAGAAAAAGCGGATGACAGTGATATACAAGAAATCCAGACAGTGGAGGTCGTCAGTTGCGAGGAACGTGATCCGGAGCAGGAGGTGACAGTGCAGCCTCAAGTAGAAGGGAATCTGGTAAACCCTGTTGTGGTAG
Source organism: Marchantia polymorpha subsp. ruderalis (assembly GCA_037833965.1). Taxonomy (NCBI): domain Eukaryota; kingdom Viridiplantae; phylum Streptophyta; class Marchantiopsida; order Marchantiales; family Marchantiaceae; genus Marchantia; species Marchantia polymorpha. The sequence goes on from AP031357.1 coordinate 7,980,421, forward strand.
AAGAAAAAGATTACGGGTTAGATTGGGAAGAGGCACTAGCCGTGGAAAAACTTCTAGAGGAATCCGGCCTAGAGTACAGGGTATGTGAGGACGAGTTACTAGACCTTCCGCAGGATATTGCTGACCATTTGAGAGATGTTCAGTATGTTCAAGACTGTCTTTCAGAAGAAATTCTTGTACTAGAGAAATTTCTCGATAATCTTCCAAAGGATTGATAGCAACTACCTGTAGCGTTTAGACAAAAGGTACTAAAGGGATCGGGAGTTTGCACCCGGTCTCACTACCTGTAAACGTGATGTTTTGAAAGCATTGTAAATATATATATGACGTAGTCAATATATTGAGCTTTCAGTGTGTAGAGTGTTTGTTGAAGGGCAGTGTGACCCCTGTGTGAAGGAGAAGAAAAAGAAAAAAAAAAAAGTTTTCGACCAATTTTTGTTTGGATTTGAAGGAAGACGGCACTATAGGCACTGGAGGCCCACGTAAATGGAGGGCGATGGAGATCGAATCGGGATCGCGAAGCGATGCGATGTCCCGTGTGTGTTGTCTTGTTTTGTGCTGTGTTTCTTTTAGACTGGAGAGTCGTTGCTAGCTGGTTGCTTGTGTTTGGATCCTCTCCAGTCTTGCTTCCTGGTGCGCGCCCGTGTAGGGGTGACGCTGATTTCCGGAGTAGTTTTACTCCTGTGTGCTGGCGATAGGGGGCTGGACTTGATCACCGGCCGGTCTATCTATGTTTCTCTCACGGTGAGACTGGAGTGATGACCAGTAGACCGTGAGAGTCTTCTTGCTGTGATGACAGGTTAGGTTGCCCATACCCCTTAGCTAGTAGGGCTAGAGTGGCTCAGTGCAGCACGACGTCAGGGGCGGGTTGGGTTATTGAGTTGGAGATCTGGCAGTGGTGCCAGTTGAAGTCTCGTCATCACGGAGCAGTCTAGTGGTCCTGTTGAGGACCGCGGGGGATTTACGCGGAGTGGGTTGAGGTATCGTTCACCTTCACCTATTTCGCCAGTTGTTGCGGAGCAGGACCAGAGTGTTGCAGACACAGAGTCTTTGGTGGTGATATCGTCTAGTGTCCCCACCCCATTGATTTGGGACATGGACGGGATGTATGGGGCCGCGAAGGGCCCTCGACGTTACTCTGGTGCAGTGGGCACCATCGAGCTCGATGATTTTATTCAGGAGTTCGACACGTGGTGTGATATGCAGTTTCTGCGTAACCCCACGTTGTTTACACCCTTCTTTGCATGGAAGGGGTTATTCCAGCATTTGGAGGGGCCTCCCATGGACGATTATCATGAGTTTGGGAGAGAGTATGCTGCAGAGATTGATGCATGGAGACGGCATTGGTCTCCGAACTACTCATCCATTACCCAGGGTGGTGTGGGTACCAGTGGAGGTGCAAGTATCGGCATCAGCGGAGGTGCGAGTAGTAGCATCAACGAGGGTACCAGTGGAGCAGTTGGCGCAACTAGTACTACTACCAGCAGCGGTACTGTTAGCATTGCCGGTGGCAGCACGAGGGGAGATGCTAGTGGCGTACCTTCGTTTAGCCCCATTCCTGAGTTCTTCCAGAGGTTGAGGAAGAACTATCAGGGGGTGAAGACGGAGAAGTTGAGGAGTCTCCAGGAGTTCGAGCGGAAGACAAGTGAGAGTCTTTGTAATAACCCACCAAAGGCTAAAACTGCAGTATGGTGGTAAAAAGATCGAACCCACAGGGACAGAGGCAACACACAGAGTAAAAGTGTCACATTTAACAGACTTTTGGTAGAGTTTGAATTCTAGGCGACTGTCACTCCCAGAAATACTGCAGTGCTCGACTCGGAGGCTCGACTCGGAGGAGGATCTCAACTCGGAGGATGCTCGGAGGATGCACGGTACAGCTTGGTCACTCAACACACACACACACACCTGAAACTGGCAAAAAGCACAACTCGGAGGTCGGTCAGGACCTCCGCTTCGGATTTCAGGAGGAAAGTGTCTCGCAAGTTCACTCAGAGGTTCTGCAGGAAGTGCCTCCCACTCCGGCTTTTACTGCCCTTCCGCCAGGAACTAGCGGGGGTACCCGGACTGGACTTCTCACTTCGGAACGAAGCCTCTACGTACGCCGTGGACGTCACCCTCGACTATCACACAAAACGCAGGGAGTGCAGACCCGACTGAGAACTTACTGAAAACACGATCCAGTAACACACACACAACCTGAATTACAAACCAAGGTTTACACGAAGTAATGAAACTTCACATTGGCATTCAGGGGAAACTTCCCGTAGGAGTACAATCAGGATATGTCACTCGAAGGAGTAAGGGGGAACTGCTCAAGTATCTAACTCGCAGCCGGCTCTGAGCATCAGAAATCACCCGCAGGTGCAGATCCGCACTACTCAAGTCTCTAACCGGGTGCGAGCTCTGAACATTCAGCCGCAGGCCTTCAACTACAACATACGGTAACTTCGCTATGCTGCAGCTTCTCTACGTGGTGCCAGGACCAAATGCACAAACACGCCAAGAAAGTGAGTTCCTGATCTGCACTTCCGAAACTGGAAGAGTCCCAAGGCAAAACGCCTTGATCTACTTTATACCCTCAAAAGATCCTAACTAGCACTACGCTATCCTATCTACCACTCGCAGTATCTGCGCGAAACCAAACTACTCTACTGCACTCAGCGGATCCGGTGCTGCGCCTCCTGCGCGCCGGACTGCTCCGCGTACTATCTCTACCTTGCCAGTCTTCCGACCGGCTGCGTAACCCCAGGCGTCGGAGCGCTGTGGTGACTTCCGACTGCAAGTGCGCCATAGTGTCGCGCGCACCCGACAAGAAGGTTTCTAATTTTCTCGCCACTCGCCGCCGACTCCGACTGTCACCTTCCGTCAATGCCGCCGCCCGAAGCTCGAACTCCCTGAGTGTGATCCTCTCTTGGGCTGCCACCTCCCAATGGGTGTATCCTTTTAGACAACGAGTCACCTGTGCCGCCAACTCTCCTCGCGCCCTGCAGCTGCTCTCCACCTCGGCCAGCTGCATTTCTAATCCCGCACGTTGTGCCCTCAAATCCGAGCACTCGGATTGCAAGTTGCACCACAACTCCTCATCCTCCTTGCGGGCTCTTTGACTTTCTTCTAAGGCGCGCGTCTGGCGCGCAAGCTCGGCTGCTAGGACTTTGTTCTGTCTCCGCTCCTCCTGCAGTTCCAACTCGATCTTTGCCCGTATTAGTTCGGCATCCGCCTGACTTTTCGTCGCCGCATCCTCCTTCTGCTGCTGCAAGGCTTGGTATAGCTTCTGGGTGACCGCCAGGTGTTGTTGGAGGGCGGTGTTCCTTTCCACATATACTTGGCAACTAGAGGCCCACTTTGCCACCTTGATCCTCGTCCTTCGCCTGATAGTCTCCACATAAGACTGCGGTTTTAAGGCACTTCCGTATTTGGATGTCTTGCGATCCAGATATCGCAGGAGTGGAACTATCTGTTCGCACAGCACCCCTGTTGGCGTTTTCTGCACCGAATCCGCTTCCTGCTCTTCCGAGCTCGTATCATCCTCAGTCTCGAGGATTTCAGTCGCCACCGAATCCCTTGGCGACTCCCTGGAACTGTGGCGCGCAGCAGCTTCTGCTGCGACTGCTGCTCCACTGCCTGCTAAAATATCCAGGGCAGTGGGAGATCCCACTGCTTGAGCCCCTGTTCCGGCTCGATCTTCGGTTTGTGAAGGGGTCGACGCCGCAGTGACTTTTGTCACTCTTGCACCGCCCGCTTCTGCTGCCTGTCCTTCCGGCGCAATCTGCGCGGAAGGTGTCCTTGCTGAAGGTGCGTCCGCCGAAGGCGTCCGCACACTGGTCGTTGGCCCCATCCGTCTCGCAGTCGGCGAATCCGGCTGACTCTCTGTTGTCCGACTCGCAGTCGGCCGACCAGCAGTTGTCCGACTGGGAGTCGGATACACCCTGCGCGTCTTGACTCCACTTGGCCTGCTTGTTGGGGGCGTTCTTCCAGAAGTGCCTTCCGCCGAAGACGACCCTTTGAGGATTGTTGGCTCGTCAGCCAAACTCTCTTCTGCTTCCGGCCTGCTGTCCGGTTCAACGCGCCGTTCAGTTGGCCTTCCTTCCGCTTGTCGACCTTCAGTCATCCGACTCGCAGTCGGCCGGCTGTCAGTCCGTCCATCTCCTCCCGAAGGCCGTGGTGCCTTCTGTGCAGAGGTATCTGCCGTCTTCCCTAGAATCTGAGCGATTATCTCTTCCTGTGTGAGATTCCGCCGGGTCGGAGTTCGCCTGGTCTCCTCAGTAACAGTTGGCATTTTGCGTGCCCTCTGTTTTGGTCGACTGTGAGGCTCGGGGGTGGGCCGACCACGAGTCGGCGCAGCTGGCACTTCCGGCTGCCTGTCCTCAGGTCTCTCATCCCACTTTCGCTTTCGCGGAATGAGCTCGCTTCGACGTTCTTCTGCTGCTCTTGCTGGGGCCGGAGCCGGAGGCGTACTGGCAGGTTCCTCGTCCGGATCTGTGTCTACTTCGGCCTCCCTCGAATATCTTCCTGGATAAGTCCGGGTCAGCTGCGGAAATCGAGTTTTCTCAGCATTTGTCAAACATCCCATCGCCCGGTAAAACACGATTAAGTAAGGCGATAGATGATTGAGGGTTCCTCCCTTCTCTTCTTGCGCATGTTGGCGCGTCACCTTCCACAGGAGCCGTGCCCAATGCACCGGAGCTCCTGACAGCACTAGCTCCACGAACTCTACCTGCCAACCATGCATGTAAGCGGTCTTGGTCGGCTGCAATATCTGCAGCAATGCCGTCGCGACATTTCTCCGCAATCGATCCTTGTAATCCCGTGTCCGGAAACCGTTCTTGGGATGTCTGGCCACTTTGAAGAGCTCATTGTAAGAGACTTCTTCCTCCTGGGACACCTTCACGCTATCGGCCTCGAAGAGGAGATCTCCTTCCTTGCCGGCACACCTGCCCAACACCTGCGCCCAATTGCAAATGTCCCATCTCTCTGGGTGTGGGCGAAATCCGCGAGAAGGCTTGTGTCTCTCCTGCAGATACTCGCGCACCATCTCCGGACATGTCCAATTCCACCCCCATAGGAGAAAATCGAGCTTCAACCTCAACAGCACATCTTGAAATGCGCGTAGACCGATCTGCGGCACCCTGAGTGGAGACACTCGCAGCTGGGGAACCTTCGACATTGCGTTGCCTGCACACACACAAACGTTCTCCCTTTCGCTCGCTCTCTCACAATCGCCACTGTGCGTCGGCCACTCAAGCACTGACTGCTCACTCTCTCTGCGCTCGTTCAAGATCGCTACTCACAATTCTTTCAAGGTCCGCCAAGATCCTTGCGCAACTCGTCTCCGCACTCTCTACTCTCACTGCAGGTCGCTCCGCCCTTGCGCGTAATCTTGGAACTGGAAATCGCAAAGTCAAGAATGAGAGAATGAGACTGGAGCGCAGTCTTTTCTTCTCCGATTTCAAGAACGTCCAACGTTCTTACTGGTTGCAACGTACGCAGCCGGCTATACGGCTTAACGGTTCGCCCTTTGCATGCGCGAATTCACGTCTCCGCATTGCGCGCATTCGCATGCTTAAACGTTGAATTCTCCCGCCGCCGCCACCTTCCGGACTCGAGTCCGCTGCAGGGTATACGTCGGCCCTGTTGTCTTTTCCTAACTCGCCCTTCTCCGGAGGCGTGTCGCCGCTGGTGCGTTCATTATCCGTCGGCGCCTTGCTGGAGGCGCACATCCAGCCGGAGCGAATTACGCCGGCGCGCAGTCGTACCGCCTATTTTGTCCTTTATGCCTCGTCCGTTGCTGCCAGCGCATATCCGTCAGTGCAACTCATGCCAGCGCATCCGGCCGTCAGCGCCACGTCGGAGGCGTACATCCGACCGGCGCTTTCCTTCCATGAACAGCCGCCAAGGGCGCTTCCGACTCTGAGTTGGTTTCCTCCTGTGAGCGCGTGATTCCGCCGAAGGCGCATCGCCGAGGGCGTACGGGAATCCTTTCCGGCTGTGAACCCTAGCGCGAACGGCGCATGTCCGGCTACGAGTTTTCCGACGCTCATAACTTCTCCATTCCTGATCCATCTCCAGCGCTCTTGGACTCGTTAGAACGAGCGTCCCGAGCTCTTTCTAATGCAACTTCAACCAACTGGATCTACCGTGTATCCCGATTGTTATGAAGGTTTTCCCTTTCCGCGCTAGCGGCGCTTCGCCGAAGGCGCACTCATGGTCGGATGCCTTTAGAGGTCCGGGCCCTTCTCCTGACGTCTTTAGCAAAACCTCCTCCTGAGGTGTCTGCGCCGGAAGCGTAGCTTCCTTATACGCTAGAGGCGTGTGAGTAGAGACACCTCAAAAAGGAGCTTTTGCCGAAGGCGCCGAAGACGTTGGCGTTGGTACATCCGACTACGTGATTCTTTGTGCCCTCGTGACGATCTCATCAATCCACTCTATTTAGCGTACCCTTCTCTAGCTACAAACACTGCTTTGGTACTAGTTTTCTAAAATTGTTTAAATTCTGCAAAAAAAACAAAAAGTGTGTTACCACATGCCCCCCTCCTCAATTGTGAGCGCCCACGCGAACATTTACACGTGGTATTTCTTCAGACGCCATCCGTTCACGCGGGTGCCTAACCATTCTCCCGTCAGTTCTGCGAGTTGGATGGATCCATTTGGGAAAACTTCTATCACCTTGTAAGGTCCCATCCACCTCAAGTGGAGCTTGCCTGGAAATCTAGCATGTCTGCTATCGTATAGCAGAGCCAAGTCGCCCTTCTCCAGCAGTACTGGTTTGAGCCTTCGATCGTACTTCTCCTTCCGCCTGAGTTGTAATTGCTTTGTCCGATCTTCGGCCTCTTGACGTCTTTCCTCCAGTGCCATTACCTCTTGCAGTCGATATGCCTGACTTTCTTCCGCGTCCAGCCTTCTCTGATCTAAGGTCCTCTTGGTAGGTATCTCGAATTCGATGGGTAAGATCGGATGCTGCCCATAAACTAGGAAGTAAGGTGTTTGCCTGGTGGTGACTTTTTCTGCCGTTCTATATGCCCATAAGGCGGCCGGTAGCTTGGTGTCCCAGTCATGAGCATGGTTTACAGTCACTTTGAGGAGTATCTTACAGAGTAATCCATTGGACTTCTCTGTCAGACCATTTGCCTTGGGGTTGTATGGAGTAGTCTTCCGATGCTTAATCTGGAAGTGCCGCGTCAAACTTTCTATCACCTGATTCAGAAAGTGCGTTCCTCTGTCACTGACTATTTCTAGGGGGCACCCGTAGCGTGTGATGATGGATTCGAATAGGAACCGTGCTACTGCGGCTGCGTCGTCGTGCCTTGTGGCTTCTGCCTCCACCATCTTGGTCGCATAGTCTGTTGCTACCAATATGTAGCGCCTGCGCGTGCCTTTAGTGACAGGTTGTATTGGTCCCACGAAGTCGATCCCCCATTTTTCAAATGGTGCCAATGGCATGATTGGTGTAAGAGGCCATCTCGTGGTCGGAGTCGGCCTTCCCGTCCTCTGGCAGCTGTCGCATTTGCGAACGTAGTCGTGTACATCTTTGAACATCGTCGGCCACCAGTATCCTGCATTCACAATTTTGGTCACTGTATTTCTGGTGGCGTAGTGACCACCAGCGTCTTCTGTGTGCATGGCTTTTACAACTCGCGGGACTTCAGACTCCTCTAGACATCTGCACAGCCTGTCGTCTGCCATTTTCTTGAACAAGACCCCCTGTTGAAGCTGGTAAGGTCCCGCTTTATGAACGAAGACTGTGCGCTGCTCCGCATCCAATCCTTCCGGACATTGGAGTGTGAGCAGAAACCTGTATAAGTCCGCGTACCTGGACTCATGGCTGGCGGACAACTGAAAAAGTTGTTCGTCGGGAAAATCATCCACTACTTCCTCCTCTATGGGTTCGGTCCATAGTCGGGAGAGGTAGTCCGCGTTCTCATGGTGAACGCCTTTCCGTGTCTGTACAGTGTAGGTGAATTCCTGCAGCAGTAGTACCCACCTGGCAATTCGTCCGGACAGATCCGCCTTCTTCACCAGGTGCTGTAAGGCGTAATGATCTACATGAAACACGAACTCATAGCAGATCAAATAATGTCGGAACTTCTTACAGGAGTACACCATTCCCAACGCCTCCCTCTCAGTTGTCGTGTATTTCTTCTCTGCTGCTGACAACTGACGACTCGCGAAGTAAATCGGGTAGTCTTTCTTGTTGTCGTCCTTCTGACTGAGAACCACTCCGATTGCAAACGCCGACGTGTCTACATAGACATGGAAAGGTCTGTTCCAATCCGGACTTCTCAGAACCGGAGCAGTCGTCAGTTTGGCTTTGAGCGTTTCAAACGCCAGCTGTTGCTCTTTGCCCCACACATAGGGTTCCTCCTTCTTAAGCAGCTTCGTCAGGTTGGCTGCCAAGATGGCGTACATATTTATGAACCTTCTGTAATAACCTACATGGCCAAGGAAGGCCCTCAACTCACGCAGATTCGTTGGCGGCTGCAGTTCGAGAATAATTTTCACCTTCTCTACATCCACTGCAATGCCATCGGACGAAACTCGGTGCCCTAGCAGGATTCCGCTGGTCATGAAGAAGAAACATTTCTCAGGGTGTAAGGACAAGCTGCTCTCCCTACATCTGTCGAACGTTTGCCGAAGATGGTTAAGGTGCTCCGACCTCTTACCGAAGACACAAAAGTCGTCGATGAAAATTTCTAGGAACTTCCTCAGGTGCTCTTGGAAAATGTTTGTCATCATCCGCTGGAACGTCGCTGGCGCGTTGCACAGACCGAACGGCATCTTGTGATAAGCATAGGTTCCCCAGTCGGTCGTGAAGGTTGTTTTGTCCTTGTCCTGTTCCCTGATGGACACCTGGTTGTAGCCGGAGAATCCGTCTAGGAAACTGTAGCATTCATGCCCTGCTACATGGTCTAAAATAGAGTCCGTGAAAGGAAGAGGGTGATGGTCCTTCCTCGTTGCTGCGTTCAGCTTTCGGAAGTCCTGGCACACCCGGATCTTACCCGTCAGTTTCTTGGGCACGATCACGATAGGCGACACCCACTCGCTACTGAGTACCGGGTAGATGATTCCTGCGCTCAGGTACTTATCGATTTCGTCCTTCACCAATAATGAATATTTTGGGTTGAGCCTGTATTGGCGTTGGCGAACCGGAACTGCCTCGTCCAACAAGTCGATCCTGTGCTCTCCATACCTTGCAGGTATGCCTTTCAGGTCTTCAATCTTCCATGCGAAGACATCCTCATACTGGCGAAGAAACGCCTGTACCCTGTTCAACTCTTCTCCTTGTACCTGGCTTGACACCTTCAAGCCTTTACCTGGACTGAGCTGCAGTTCGCAGCAATCACTCGGGTCAACAATCCCCTCTGTGTGACTGATCTCGCTTCTGCCCAGTCCGGCTGCTAGTTGCTATTCCTCATCCGGATACACCTCGTCTCCTTCCTCCTCAATGGAGCAGCAAGTGACGTAGCCCACAAAGTCCTCCGACGTTTCGGTTTCTGAAGTGCATGATGAGCTGGTCTCTTTTCCAGTTGTGTAACCGGAGGTGGTGGAAGGTGTTTCGCCCTCATGGGGTACCTTGGTCCACGGTACGGTAATGACAGTCGGAGGGTCCGCAGGGCTACGGAACTGTAATCTCTTCCTACTCCAGTCACACCTTGCTTTGGCATCGTATAGCCACGGTCTGCCAAGCAGCACATCATAACCTTTCTTCATCAGAGGTTGCAGTATTATGTAGGACAGTTGAAAGTCCACTCCTCCAATGTTGGTTCTCACATTGCTCAACATTCCTAGTGGCATTCTGCGTGTTTGATCGGCCAGTCGCAATACTCGGGATGTAGGCTCGAAGGTCTGGAACCCCAAGGAGTTCGCTGTCTCCTCGGTCATGATATTCACGCCCGAGCCGGAGTCCACTGGTACCTTCTGTATGACGCAGCCTCCGATCTCTACTTCGATCTCTGGAGGTCCCAGGTCTCCTCCTTCCACTTTGTACACAGCCGGAAGTTTCTCTTTTCGGGGTTTGCGTGGTCGGCGCAACGAAAGCATCAGCATCCTTCTGTACGTCTTATTGTCTTCCAACAACTGGTGGAAGGAAATATTTGCCCTCTGGCTCCCTATGTCTTCCACTATGTCGTAGGGAGTGTTGGAAGTCACAGCCGGAAGTTTTCCTGTACTCGCGGTCGGAAGTGGTGTAGGGGGCCTAACCGCCTTCCGGACGTCGGATGTCATTCCGGCGCCCAGTGCTTCCTTGATGAGGTGACTCACCTCATCTTTGATGTCCGGAAGGTAATCTCGAGTCCGGAACTCTTCCGAATACCTGTTCGCCTTTTCTGAGTTCTGCTCCGGCTGGGTGTTTCTCATAGCCGGAGGTGTACTTGGCGTTCTCCTTTGGCCTTCTCTAACTTCTTTAGACTTCCTCCTCTCTTCCCTACGCTCGAGGCGGCGAGTGTCCTCATGGCCTTGTCCTCTCCTCTTCGAACTTCGGGTTTCTACCCGGCCGCACATTACTTCTTCCTCTGGCCATACTTCGTTTTCTTCAGCTGGGTCCAGACTCAGTTCTACCTGGTTGACCTGCACCTCTTCCTTGCCAGGTGTCGATACGAAACGCACGGCTGGCCTAGGGAGTTGTGGCTGGTCACATTCGGCTACTGTATGTCCAGACTTCTTGCAATTGCTGCACAACGGTGCATACCCCATTGGCTTCCTCGGGTGGGGACAGCTTGGCGCGTAATGCCCCATGTCTCCGCAGTTGTAGCAACCATCGAATTGTGGTCGAGGTCGGTTGTGATTGCCTGGAAGTGCCATGCGTCTTGGTGGGAGTGTACCCGCCATTTCCCTTGGAACAAAGCGCGGTATATGCACCGGTGGGTTCGGAGTTGTAGCTGGAGCTGTCTGTACCGAGTAGGCGGTGTCCTCAACCTGCTCAGCATAATACATAGGCGGCTCAGCATAATACATGGGGTTCTCCCACTGTGGTGCCCATTCGACCGCATTCACTGGGTAAGATGGCCTCGCGGACATGCACTCCGTGTTGGCATGTCCCACCTATCCGCACGTAGTACACCAGAGATTCGCTCGTTGTCTCGCAGGTGATTTACGTCGGTCTTGGCCTCCCACTACATGAACTTTCAGGTCCGCAAAATTCTTCACCAGGTTGTCTACCTTGGCTGCGATGTCCCCTTGAGTCTTCACTGGGATTCCCTTACCTCGATCCTTCTTCTTGATCGCACTGCGTTTCTTCTTCCGTCTTTCTTCTTCTGAAGATGACGAGTCCTCTTCCTCTTCCGAGGAAGAACTTGATTCGGAGGAGCTTGATTCTTCTGTCGAGGAAGGCGAGTTCCTTCTCTTCCGACGTCCGCCTTGCGACTTCTTCTTCGTCGATCGTCGGTCGCGTCTTCGAGTGTCAAGGGTTGACGTCTCAAAGGTCTCCGCGGAAGCTATCACATCTTGGATTGTGTCAGTCTTGCCTCTCCTACAGAAGGTCTCCATTTCTCTTGAGAGCCCTGTCACATACCAATCCACTGCCTGTTGTACCGAATACGGTTCTCCCGGGCCTGTCTTCGGAATTCGATCTAGGAGGTCTTGGAATCTCTCAGTGTAGTCTCGAAGATTCTCCTTCCGCTCGCGTCGAAGATTTCGAAGCCGGGTCAGAACTCGACTGTCATATCCGAGTTCGCGGAACCGCCTCAGAAACTTTTCCTTGAGCTGAGCCCAGGTCCGGATGCCAGTGGGGTCGGTGCTCTCATGGTTGTACCAGCTACGCGCTCGTCTGCGTAGCAGGCTAGGAAAGATTCGTAATCTGTCTTCATCACTGGTCTCACGATTGGCGATGGAGACAGACTCGAAGAGCTTTATGTATGAATCTGCATCATCGTCGTCGCCCGTTCCCGTGTATCTTGGATACGAATGTTTGGTGGTAGGTTGGGAAAACGCCTGGCGGAGATTGGCTTGATGTTCTGCCATCGGTGATCCTGTCGACGGACTGATCCTAGGTTGGCCAAACTCAGGAAGAGTTCCTGTCGGAGGGATGTCCAATAGAACTGTTAGCTCAATGCTCTCGGTAGGTGAACTGGAACGCCTTTGTCTTCCCGTAGTCGGTGATGGCGATCTTTCTGCAGAGTCCTCACCGGGAGTCTTCTTTTTAGTTCGCCGTTTTGTTTCCACGGCTTTTTCTGAATCTCGACGGAGTTTCCGTGTGGCTCTCGCACTCAGGTTTCCCACACTATCGCTCGTCGACATTCACCGAGCATTGCTGCTCAAGGTTTCTGGTGTTGACGCACTGTCCCCGGCAGCGGCGCCAAAAAGAAGTCGTCGGCTCCTTATGTAATAACCCACCAAAGGCTAAAACTGCAGTATGGTGGTAAAAAGATCGAACCCACAGGGACAGAGGCAACACATAGAGTAAAAGTGTCACATTTAACAGACTTTTGGTAGAGTTTGAATTCTAGGCGACTGTCACTCCCAGAAATACTGCAGTGCTCGACTCGGAGGCTCGACTCGGAGGAGGATCTCAACTCGGAGGATGCTCGGAGGATGCACGGTACAGCTTGGTCACTCAACACACACACACACACACCTGAAACTGGCAAAAAGCACAACTCGGAGGTCGGTCAGGACCTCCGCTTCGGATTTCAGGAGGAAAGTGTCTCGCAAGTTCACTCAGAGGTTCTGCAGGAAGTGCCTCCCACTCCGGCTTTTACTGCCCTTCCGCCAGGAACTAGCGGGGGTACCCGGACTGGACTTCTCACTTCGGAACGAAGCCTCTACGTACGCCGTGGACGTCACCCTCGACTATCACACAAAACGCAGGGAGTGCAGACCCGACTGAGAACTTACTGAAAACACGATCCAGTAACACACACACAACCTGAATTACAAACCAAGGTTTACACGAAGTAATGAAACTTCACATTGGCATTCAGGGGAAACTTCCCGTAGGAGTACAATCAGGATATGTCACTCGAAGGAGTAAGGGGGAACTGCTCAAGTATCTAACTCGCAGCCGGCTCTGAGCATCAGAAATCACCCGCAGGTGCAGATCCGCACTACTCAAGTCTCTAACCGGGTGCGAGCTCTGAACATTCAGCCGCAGGCCTTCAACTACAACATACGGTAACTTCGCTATGCTGCAGCTTCTCTACGTGGTGCCAGGACCAAATGCACAAACACGCCAAGAAAGTGAGTTCCTGATCTGCACTTCCGAAACTGGAAGAGTCCCAAGGCAAAACGCCTTGATCTACTTTATACCCTCAAAAGATCCTAACTAGCACTACGCTATCCTATCTACCACTTGCAGTATCTGCGCGAAACCAAACTACTCTACTGCACTCAGCGGATCCGGTGCTGCGCCTCCTGCGCGCCGGACTGCTCCGCGTACTATCTCTACCTTGCCAGTCTTCCGACCGGCTGCGTAACCCCAGGCGTCGGAGCGCTGTGGTGACTTCCGACTGCAAGTGCGCCATAGTGTCGCGCGCACCCGACAAGAAGGTTTCTAATTTTCTCGCCACTCGCCGCCGACTCTGACTGTCACCTTCCGTCAATGCCGCCGCCCGAAGCTCGAACTCCCTGAGTGTGATCCTCTCTTGGGCTGCCACCTCCCAATGGGTGTATCCTTTTAGACAACGAGTCACCTGTGCCGCCAACTCTCCTCGCGCCCTGCAGCTGCTCTCCACCTCGGCCAGCTGCATTTCTAATCCCGCACGTTGTGCCCTCAAATCCGAGCACTCGGATTGCAAGTTGCACCACAACTCCTCATCCTCCTTGCGGGCTCTTTGACTTTCTTCTAAGGCGCGCGTCTGGCGCGCAAGCTCGGCTGCTAGGACTTTGTTCTGTCTCCGCTCCTCCTGCAGTTCCAACTCGATCTTTGCCCGTATTAGTTCGGCATCCGCCTGACTTTTCGTCGCCGCATCCTCCTTCTGCTGCTGCAAGGCTTGGTATAGCTTCTGGGTGACCGCCAGGTGTTGTTGGAGGGCGGTGTTCCTTTCCACATATACTTGGCAACTAGAGGCCCACTTTGCCACCTTGATCCTCGTCCTTCGCCTGATAGTCTCCACATAAGACTGCGGTTTTAAGGCACTTCCGTATTTGGATGTCTTGCGATCCAGATATCGCAGGAGTGGAACTATCTGTTCGCACAGCACCCCTGTTGGCGTTTTCTGCACCGAATCCGCTTCCTGCTCTTCCGAGCTCGTATCATCCTCAGTCTCGAGGATTTCAGTCGCCACCGAATCCCTTGGCGACTCCCTGGAACTGTGGCGCGCAGCAGCTTCTGCTGCGACTGCTGCTCCACTGCCTGCTAAAATATCCAGGGCAGTGGGAGATCCCACTGCTTGAGCCCCTGTTCCGGCTCGATCTTCGGTTTGTGAAGGGGTCGACGCCGCAGTGACTTTTGTCACTCTTGCACCGCCCGCTTCTGCTGCCTGTCCTTCCGGCGCAATCTGCGCGGAAGGTGTCCTTGCTGAAGGTGCGTCCGCCGAAGGCGTCCGCACACTGGTCGTTGGCCCCATCCGTCTCGCAGTCGGCGAATCCGGCTGACTCTCTGTTGTCCGACTCGCAGTCGGCCGACCAGCAGTTGTCCGACTGGGAGTCGGATACACCCTGCGCGTCTTGACTCCACTTGGCCTGCTTGTTGGGGGCGTTCTTCCAGAAGTGCCTTCCGCCGAAGACGACCCTTTGAGGATTGTTGGCTCGTCAGCCAAACTCTCTTCTGCTTCCGGCCTGCTGTCCGGTTCAACGCGCCGTTCAGTTGGCCTTCCTTCCGCTTGTCGACCTTCAGTCATCCGACTCGCAGTCGGCCGGCTGTCAGTCCGTCCATCTCCTCCCGAAGGCCGTGGTGCCTTCTGTGCAGAGGTATCTGCCGTCTTCCCTAGAATCTGAGCGATTATCTCTTCCTGTGTGAGATTCCGCCGGGTCGGAGTTCGCCTGGTCTCCTCAGTAACAGTTGGCATTTTGCGTGCCCTCTGTTTTTAGCGACTGTGAGGCTCGGGGGTGGGCCGACCACGAGTCGGCGCAGCTGGCACTTCCGGCTGCCTGTCCTCAGGTCTCTCATCCCACTTTCGCTTTCGCGGAATGAGCTCGCTTCGACGTTCTTCTGCTGCTCTTGCTGGGGCCGGAGCCGGAGGCGTACTGGCAGGTTCCTCGTCCGGATCTGTGTCTACTTCGGCCTCCCTCGAATATCTTCCTGGATAAGTCCGGGTCAGCTGCGGAAATCGAGTTTTCTCAGCATTTGTCAAACATCCCATCGCCCGGTAAAACACGATTAAGTAAGGCGATAGATGATTGAGGGTTCCTCCCTTCTCTTCTTGCGCATGTTGGCGCGTCACCTTCCACAGGAGCCGTGCCCAATGCACCGGAGCTCCTGACAGCACTAGCTCCACGAACTCTACCTGCCAACCATGCATGTAAGCGGTCTTGGTCGGCTGCAATATCTGCAGCAATGCCGTCGCGA
The DNA here is from genome assembly GCA_037833965.1 of Marchantia polymorpha subsp. ruderalis. NCBI lineage: Eukaryota > Viridiplantae > Streptophyta > Marchantiopsida > Marchantiales > Marchantiaceae > Marchantia > Marchantia polymorpha. The sequence continues at coordinate 7,995,860 of AP031357.1, forward strand.
CATTTCTCCGCAATCGATCCTTGTAATCCCGTGTCCGAAAACCGTTCTTGGGATGTCTGGCCACTTTGAAGAGCTCATTGTAAGAGACTTCTTCCTCCTGGGACACCTTCACGCTATCGGCCTCGAAGAGGAGATCCCCTTCCTCGCCGGCACACCTGCCCAACACCTGCGCCCAATTGCAAATGTCCCATCTCTCTGGGTGTGGGCGAAATCCGCGAGAAGGCTTGTGTCTCTCCTGCAGATACTCGCGCACCATCTCCGGACATGTCCAATTCCACCCCCATAGGAGAAAATCGAGCTTCAACCTCAACAGCACATCTTGAAATGCGCGTAGACCGATCTGCGGCACCCTGAGTGGAGACACTCGCAGCTGGGGAACCTTCGACATTGCGTTGCCTGCACACACACAAACGTTCTCCCTTTCGCTCGCTCTCTCACAATCGCCACTGTGCGTCGGCCACTCAAGCACTTACTGCTCACTCTCTCTGCGCTCGTTCAAGATCGCTACTCCCAATTCTTTCAAGGTCCGCCAAGATCCTTGCGCAACTCGTCTCCGCACTCTCTACTCTCACTGCAGGTCGCTCCGCCCTTGCGCGTAATCTTGGAACTGGAAATCGCAAAGTCAAGAATGAGAGAATGAGACTGGAGCGCAGTCTTTTCTTCTCCGATTTCAAGAACGTCCAACGTTCTTACTGGTTGCAACGTACGCAGCCGGCTATACGGCTTAACGGTTCGCCCTTTGCATGCGCGAATTCACGTCTCCGCATTGCGCGCATTCGCATGCTTAAACGTTGAATTCTCCCGCCGCCGCCACCTTCCGGACTCGAGTCCGCTGCAGGGTATACGTCGGCCCTGTTGTCTTTTCCTAACTCGCCCTTCTCCGGAGGCGTGTCGCCGCTGGTGCGTTCATTATCCGTCGGCGCCTTGCTGGAGGCGCACATCCAGCCGGAGCGAATTACGCCGGCGCGCAGTCGTACCGCCTATTTTGTCCTTTATGCCTCGTCCGTTGCTGCCAGCGCATATCCGTCAGCGCAACTCATGCCAGCGCATCCGGCCGTCAGCGCCACGTCGGAGGCGTACATCCGACCGGCGCTTTCCTTCCATGAACAGCCGCCAAGGGCGCTTCCGACTCTGAGTTGGTTTCCTCCTGTGAGCGCGTGATTCCGCCGAAGGCGCATCGCCGAGGGCGTACGGGAATCCTTTCCGGCTGTGAACCCTAGCGCGAACGGCGCATGTCCGGCTACGAGTTTTCCGACGCTCATAACTTCTCCATTCCTGATCCATCTCCGGCGCTCTTGGACTCGTTAGAACGAGCGTCCCGAGCTCTTTCTAATGCAACTTCAACCAACTGGATCTACCGTGTATCCCGATTGTTATGAAGGTTTTCCCTTTCCGCGCTAGCGGCGCTTCGCCGAAGGCGCACTCATGGTCGGATGCCTTTAGAGGTCCGGGCCCTTCTCCTGACGTCTTTAGCAAAACCTCCTCCTGAGGTGTCTGCGCCGGAAGCGTAGCTTCCTTATACGCTAGAGGCGCGTGAGTAGAGACACCTCAAAAAGGAGCTTTTGCCGAAGGCGCCGAAGACGTTGGCGTTGGTACATCCGACTACGTGATTCTTTGTGCCCTCGTGACGATCTCATCAATCCACTCTATTTAGCGTACCCTTCTCTAGCTACAAACACTGCTTTGGTACTAGTTTTCTAAAATTGTTTAAATTCTGCAAAAAAAACAAAAAGTGTGTTACCACAGTCTTCGTGAGGCATACACTCGTATGCGACGGCTCATCTCAGTTACTCACGGTGTGACTGAGGCACAAGCTGTCGAGTATTGGTATCGGATTCTGGACAGAGAGTTGCGGAGGAGAGTTCGTGATGCTACTCTCATGAGCGACTCATCACCCACATTAGCCCATGTTTTTACTCTTTCTAAGAAGATTGAGCTGAACATGGTGGAGAGGGTGGTGATGTCTACATTTGCGAGGGAAACGACCACTACCTCGCGTATGCCACATAGCACAGCACAGTCTCGCCCCATGGGTGGTGGTAGTGGGAGTCGTGGAGGTCATACACGATATCCTTCAGGTCACAGAGAGCCTAGTGCGCGGCCACCACTGCCTTCATTTTCGGGTCAGCCACAGGGACCGTCATGTTGGACATACGGAGGTAGCCATATGAGGAAGGATTGTCCCCAGGAGCGAGAGGGACAAACTCCACATGCTAGGCCACAGCCGGCACAGGTGACCTGTGATCATTGTCATCGACCGGGTCATCCTCGAGAGCGTTGCTTTGACCTTCATCCTGAGTTGAGATCTGGAGGTAGAGGTCGTGGAGGTGATGCTCCGCGAGGCCGAGGTGGTCGAGGTGGCAGAGGTGGTAGAGATTGTAGAGGTACTGGGGCCATTGAGCGTACCGCAGCGAGTGCTACTTCCGCCACAGAGAGCGCTATGGCTGCTCGGATTGAGCAGTTGGAGCAGAGGCTTGCTGCTATGGCTGGTCTGGGGGCGAGCACTTCCACATCTTACGAAGAGGAGGATTTGTCCTATTTGGCCAGTGCAGCACAGGTTGAGGCATCAGTTGCAGTGACCAGAGGTGGTGCTCGCACTTCAGAGCCACGTGGTGCGACTGTGGAGTTGGACCCTCAGAGGGGTGAGGTTGGACGTCAGTCTAGACTTCCCCAGTCCTTTTTGTTGTCAGAGGTGGGTAGCAGTTCATCTATGAGACCTGCACCGCCTAGGGACACTAGAGTGAGAACTGAGGTTCTTACATCATCTGTGGTGGACGCAGACGTGCCATCTAGTGCAGTGATGCGGATGGCCACTTCAGTCTTGCGATCTCCATTGTTTTCAGCCACGGAGTTGATAGACTCTGGTATTGATTTGGCTCGAGTATTTCGGGTAGCAGCCACGTCATGTGAGCATGGGAGAGTCGCTGCTACGAGTGCCGAAATACGTGAGGATACAGTTGAGGACCCATCCTCAACGTCTGCATTGTTCGAGGAGACGACTTGGCAGGCCGCAGCGGCGAGGATGGAATCCTTACCAGCTCGCCCAGCCATTGATCGCGAGAGTATTGTTCCTGGTGTATGTATGGTGGACAACCGAAGTGGTCTATTTCGGTTAGTGAGTTCTACTGGACATGTGTATGTCCCAGCCAGAGTTTTGTTGGATTCTTGTGCACAGCCCTTTATGTTGGGCAAGGCTGCATGCATTAGTTTGGGCATTCGGAGGTCAGAGTTGGAACCTTGCCCATTCCAGATCCAGACATCCCTTGGTGAGGCTAGCAACAGGTCTTACTTTATGACCAGGGAGAGCATAGCGGTGCACTTGAGGCATGATCACCCTCATGATAGCTCGCAGTTTGGAGTTCGTGCTGTGGTTACATCAGCAGAGTCATATGATGTGCTTGTTGGTGGAGTGGTGTTATACCCGATGGGCTTTCGGATGGACTATTGGACGGAAACTGCCGCATATCGTCCTGGTTGGCAGTCCGGAGACACGTTCTCCAGCATACATTCTGGAGAACGTATCATTGTTGGGTGACACTCGGGCCCAGTTGATGGCGAGTGTCCATCAAGTCCGAGCATGGATTGGATCAGCACTACTGTTGGATGCTGCGAGGGTTGGATCACGGGCGCATCGTGCACGTTTGTGGTGGACCAACCTTTTGCCACGTGAGATATTGCGTCATGCCTATGATTCGGTGAAGCGTGATACTACACTCACCGTTGACAGTATCTTGGATGTTTCCTGGCACTCTCAAGTAGTGAGAGTTGCTGACAGGTCACCTATGGCGTTGGTGAACCGCGTAGGCCAGCCTCGGATGGCTTTACCTACATTTGTCAGTTATCCGGCATCACATGCATATCGTGATGGGGGACCTTGACTACTGTGGGACAGTACCCTACATCAGTTGGTGGAGCCCAACGCTGATGAGAGAGAGCGTGCGATGGGGTTTCTTACAGGTGTGACTGCGGCTTCTTCAGTTTCAGAGGCGTCGCGTCGTCAGGTTTTGGGTCAGGCTATGGACCTGAACTGCTTGACGTGGATTGTGAGCTTGGGTTTGGCCAAGCAACGCCGTTTGCGCGCAGATTTGGTGGTTGTAACACCACTTATTAGCTCATTGCCTACCGGGACGGTAGTGGCAATGGCTGGGGGCGACAGGCGAGATATTCGTCATCCTTGGAGTTTATGGGACGTGACGAAAGGACTTGCCAGAGTTGCAGCTCATGCAGTTGGAGAGGATTCTCAGGTGGAGGTGGCTACGAAGGAGGGTACGGAGAACCCTTCTTTGCAGTGTGTAGCGTAGCAACCATTGACAGTGTCGCCTCCCTCTAGTGTGCCTATGGAGGAGGAATGGGAGCCATTGCTTGGTTCCCAGATCACAGGAGGAGAGAGGCGACGATTGACACAATTCCTACGAGACTATAGGAGTTGTTTTGCCTTCAGTATGAAGGAGTTGGGTGCGTTGATTGGACCCGGTATACGGATAGAATTAGCTAGTGATACGCCAATCTTCCGTCGTCCTTATCGATACAGTGAGATGGAGAGAGATTTGATTCGGAGTAGGACGTTGGACCTACTGGAGGTTGGACTAGTGAAGTTATCGCATGGTGAGTATGCGTCAGCCACTGTCATGCCGGTGAAGAAGGATGTACATGGCAACTACACGGATAGGCGCATGTGTGGAGACTACCGTCCTATCAATCGGCAGACAAAGTCCGATAAGTATGCCATGCCTACACCTGAGGAGATCTTCGATGTCGTGGGACATGCGAGGATTTTTAGTACTTTGGATCTTCGGGCAGGATACCATCAGTTGCCAATTCGGGAGGAGGACAAAACCAAGACAGCGTTTTGGGGCGTCAACTTCCACGGCAAGGATTGTTTGTATCAGTGGCGATTCTTACCCTTTGGGTTGAAGAATGCACCTGCCGAGTTTCAGAGGGTTATGGACAGAATCCTGGCGGGGCTGGATTTTGTCAGATGTTACATTGATGATATCTTGGTGTTTAGTGACACTGTGGAGCAACACCAGATACACTTGCAGATTGTGTTTGAGCGATTGAGGGCTCATGATTTGAGGTTACATCCTGGGAAGTGTAAGTTCTTCCAGGAGAAGGTTGAGTACTTGGGTCATGTGATATACCCAGGTGGTTTAGGAGTTCAGCAAGCAAAGGTGGAGGCTATTGCACGCATCCCTCGTCCCACGGATGTGAGTAGAGTTCGTGCATTTATGGGTTTAGCGAACTACTACCGGAGGTATGTGAAGGGGTTCAAAGCTATAGCCAAGCCTTTGAACCAGTTGCTAAAGTCAGATCAGGAGTGGCAATGGGGAGATGAGCAGGAGAGAGCTTTTGTTGAGCTCAAGGCCAGGTTGGTGGCCGCTCCCATCTTGAGGAGACCTATAAGAGGTCGTCCATACCAATTGCACACTGATTGGAGTATGTTGGGACTTGGAGCGGTGTTGACGCAGCGTGATGATGAGGGCAAGGAGTTTGTGGTTGCTTACGCTAGTCGTTCGAACAATGCAGCGGAGTCGCGGTATAGTTCGTACGAGGGAGAGTGCTTGGCAGCTGTGTGGGCTGTGGCGCACTTCAGGTGTTACTTGTTTGGTACGCAGTTCACCCTTGTTACTAATCATCAACCGCTCAAGTGGTTGATGGAGTCCGACAAGCTTACAGGGAAGCTTGCACGGTGGGCTCTCATCTTACAGGAGTACGACTTTCAGGTGGTGCATAGACCTGGAGTTGCGAACCTAGATGCCGATGGTTTGAGTCGAAACCCATGCACTAGCCAGGAGGATGACACTGGAGCTAATGGCATGGTGAGGTTGACGAGGAGATGGTGCCTGGTTGGCATGCATCTGCCTTCATGTGTTAGTTACGTGGGAACTCTAGCAGAGAGGATCATCTGACATCTTACTCTAGTCAGAGAGTAGATGGTCGATCTCCAGATCCTGAGGTTGAGGATGGTGGTGTGGATCAGCGTGACGTACACGATGATGCATTGGTGTTGGAGTTCCTACAGACCAGCATGGTGCCAGGCACAGTGGGTGCCAAGGAGCAAGATCGTGTTCTCCAACGGGCCAAGAGGTATCGATTGGAGGGATCACATGTTCTCCAAGTATGGGAGGACGGTAGGGTACGAGTAGTACCACATCCAGCCCAGAGAGCACGCATTGTGAGGCATGCTCATGAGGAGTTGGGACATTTTGGAGTGAAGCGTACATACAGCTTACTCCTTGGTCAGTATTGGTGGCGTGGTATGCATACTCAGGTACAGCAGTTGGTATCACGTTGCATGGTTTGTGATCGAGTGAGGGCATCATTCAATGCCCCGACACCAGTGTTACATCCATTACCCATCATGGGGTTGGGTTACCGTTGGAGTTTGGACTTTGCTGGACCACTACCTTTGACTGTACGACATCATCGGTATGTGTTGGTGATGGTGGAGCATTTCTCCAAGTGGATTGAGTTGGTGGCATTACCTGACAAGGCAAGTGAGGGAGTAGCGTATGCTTTTCTTGACAGAGTGCTTAGTCACTATGGTGCACCAGCTGAGGTGTTGACCGATCAGGGAACGGAGTTTCAGGGTGAGTTTCAGGTCTTGTGCGACAAGGCACTGATTGATCATCGGACCACGTCGCGAGATCATCCAGAGTCGGATGGTTTAGCTGAACGTGTTGTACAGACGGTGAAGAGGGCGTTGCGCAAGTATGGCCTGCAGAAAGGTCATCTTGGGGACTGGGATATCCAGTTACCGTGGTTGGCCATGGGATATCGGTTCAGTCGGCAGGCATCCTTGGCTTCCTTCTCACCATATTTTCTATTGTACGGCCGAGATCCAGACTTGCCAACATCGATTCGTCGTGAGTCTAGCGAGGTGGTGAACCTTGATGACCCGAATATGTGGATGAGAGTATGTTCTCAACGTGCAGAGCTCTTTCGGAGAGTTATGCTTGCAGCGTTTGAGAATCTTGCGATTGCTCAACATAGAGATACGTTGCGGTATGCAACCATTCGGGGAGGAGGTTATCGACCATCAATTTGTAGATTCCATGTGGGAGACTACGTCTATCTACAGCAGACTGCACCGACGACATTGGATGTGACGGCGGGACACACCATCTTGCGGGTGAGGGAGGTGTTACCTTTTGGATTTCTCCTATTGGAGGGTCGTGACGGCGTTGTTTGGAAGGATCATGTGCGCAATTGTGCGCCATGCCACCTCCCAAACGTAGATGGCACTATGGACCCAAGCTTAGCGATAGTACGTGCTAGCTTGAGGTGCATGCTGTGTGGGTCGGCTGGTCAGGCGGCCCGTATGTTGGTGTGTGATAGGTGCTCTAGGGGATGGCACATGTCGTGCCTAACTCCGCCTATCGATGTTATTCCGGCTGGACGATGGGTTTGTCCTCGATGTACTTCATAGGGGTAGATGACTTGATCTTCACATGTTATGAATTGTAGATAGGCGACTAACGATGGGGCGACATAGCACCCGGCCTACTGGTTCGCGCACCCACGAAGGTGTATAGCATGTAGTTGTAGATGGGGCTACTTGGGAGTCAGAGGGACCTGACCGCCAGCTAGGGGGGCGAGTTGTGACATTTGAGTGTGTACTCTCTCGCGCCTTATATGTGTGTATGTGTGTGCGTATGTGTATGTGAGTAGCATGTCAGCGATGTAGAGTGTATGGCGATATGTATTCGCACGACAGCTGTCATGTAGTTACGAGTCGGCTCACGAAGTTCAGACACTTACTATATTTAGCCGTAAAGTTAGGGTTCCGGTCACGAGGGGTATACAGTCGGGGACGGCTCGAAGAACGTCAGTTCTTCGAGTCGAGCCTGGAAGCGTTGGGAGCGTAGAGTGACTTTCCCCTTTGCGTCGACCTGGATTCTCCGAGTGTGGAGTGGGTTGGGCTTGACTCATGTTTGTAACGGTGACGGTTTGTTGCCAGTAGGGTAATTGACCGACGGGAATTCCAGTGGGGAATTCCCGTACATTTCAGTTGTGACATTTGAGTGTGTACTCTCTCGCGCCTTATATGTGTGTATGTGTGTGCGTATGTGTATGTGAGTAGCATGTCAACGATGTAGAGTGTATGGCGATATGTATTCGCACGACACTCTGTCACTTAGTAGTTCTTCTCCGCTTGAACCATTTGTCTACTAGCATAGGCAATTGGATGATCATGCTTTTCATCATCTAATTGACTCAAGGTGCATCCTACAGCAATATTTGATGCATCTGTGTAAAGAATTAAAGGTTTACCCCAATCCGGTTTCGCCAAAATTGGAGCCGTCACCAACGCCTTCTTGAGAACTTCGAACGCCGTCTTTGCAGCTTCATCCTTGAAAATGAGTTTGTACTCCACTCCCTTCTTCATGTAATTTGTCAAGGCATGAGCTTTGTTGGAGAAGGACAAGATGAACCGTCGATAGTACCCCACCATACCAAGGAATTGCCTCAACTTGGTTAAAGTCGCCGGAAAAGGTAACTCCATGATCCGTGTCACCTTCTCTGGATCCACCGCTATACCATTCTTGGAGATGATATGCCCCAACAATAGGCCTTCCTCACATCCAAAAATGCATTTTTCTGGATTGAGTGAAGCCTTAGCTTCCTCCAGCCGTTGAAGTATTTTGATCAAATGATCAAAATGATCCGCTTTCCTCCCGTAAACACAAAAATCATCTATGAAATCCCTTACAAACTTTCCAATGAAAGGTTCAAACACTCTATTCATGAACCTTTGAAAAGTGGCAGGAGCATTACATAGACCAAACGGCATCACTCTAAAAGCGAAGGTTCCCCATGGAGTGGTAAAAGTTGTTTTGAGTTGGTCTTCTAAGGCAATTTGGATTTGGTTATAGCCACTATAACCATCTCCAAAACTATACCACTCATGGCCAGCAACCTCCTCTAGAATCTCATCTATGAAAGGCAAGGGATAGTAGTCTTTCTTTGTGACAGCATTCAACTTTTTGTAATCTACGCACACTCGTAGCTTACCATTCTTCTTCTTCACTATCACAATTGGAGACACCCATTCAGAATTTTCTACCTCGTAGATGAAGCCAGCCTCCTTGAGCTTGTCGATCTCCTCCTTCACCACAAGAGCCGTAGGTGGATTTATTCGGCGTTGCTTTTGCCGAATAGGACGAGCTTTCTCCTCCAACTCGATGCGATGAGTCTCCAACGTCACATGCTTAAGATCCTTGTAACTAAAGGCAAAAACATGAATATATTTGCGAAATATATCCAGAAACTTTGCCTTTTCCTCCTTGGTAACCTTGGGACCAAACCTGAGAGTGGACAGTCGTCGACACACCTTTTCTTCGCTCATCTCCACTTTGTCAGTATCTTTCTTCACTCCAGGCCTAGGCAACAACTCCATGGCAGCAATGACTTGTACTTGAACATTATCATCAAAAGAGTACTCTGATGATGTTTCTTGATCAGAAGTTGAGATGTCTGTGTCAACTTCTGAAAAGCTACCACTCTCTTCACTCTCAGATTCCCAATACTCGTCAGTTGGTCTATCTTAGTCAGTGGTGGATTTCCCTCCTCTCGTCAAAGGAACCTTAACTCGATGGTTCTTTGGGCCTATCCTCAAATAGCCCTTGTGCCATTGGTCCGTAGTCCTTACCCCCCTCAACCAAGGACGTCCCAACAGCAAGTCGTAACTAGCTTCCTTGAGAATTTGGAAGGAAAGCAAAGTTTGCACTCCCCTCACACTAACCACAACTTTATCTACCACCCCCAGTGGTCTTACCTTCTGTTTGTTTGCCATACCAACAATTATGCTAGAAGGTCTAGAAGGTTGCATACCCAACTTCTGCATCAACCTCTCAGACATGGCATTCACAGCCGATCCACCATCAACCAACACATCTGATACATCATGTCCATTGATCCTCAATTCGATCTTTGAAGCATGTGTACATACCTCCGAAGCAGCCGCATCCACCACCCCAACTCCCACATTGGTCATGTGAGCCTTCCCTTTAGATTTCCGCTTCTTGGTCCTTGTGGAGCTAAGACCTCCTCTTAACTCCTTCCGAATGGCTGGATTCAAGGCAATCAGCTGACCAACTGTTATATTGGCCTTCTGATTTCCTACATCCTCCACCACGTCATACTTAGCTTGAGAAGATGAAATGGAAAAGTCATCCATGCCCAACTTCTTCCTTGGTACTCTTGGTTGACTCACTCCACTTGACCGTGTACTTTGACTTGGCGTGTCCTCCATGAAAATCGACTCGTCCGCAAATCGGGCACGCTTCTTCTCATGAGCAAGGATATCCACTTTCGATTTCGAGCTCTCCCCTTTCTCAAAAGTGCATTGATGAGGGAATACATCAATGGATGCTACTCCCTTATCCTTGGCTTGTTGCGTGGCCGGTGCATTGTTGTTGTGCCGAACTCCATCATGTTGTCGAGGGTTAGGACAATTCCTCTGAAAATGAGGACCTCCACAAGAAAAGCAAGAAACCGCAAAGTTTCCTTAAGGTGGATTTCCTCTTGGAGGATAATTTCCATACCCCCTAGAGCCTCCTCCTACGTTCTGATTCCTCTTCTCCCACAACTGTACTACATTGATCTTGAGATCTGCTAGGGTCTCCGTGATAGATTTCAACTCATTTTGAAAATCCACACTAGGATTCGCTATCGTGGATGAAGTAGAAGGGTTTGAAACAATGGACCTTCCTACAACCGGTGGAGCTACTTCTCTAGCCACCAAGCTAGAATCATCATCTTCTAAGCTCTCCTCCATTCTAATAGCAATTCGAATGGCTTCAGCCTTAGAAGAGGGCTTTTCGTATCTCACCTTACTTCGAATCTCAGGTCTCAAACCTCCAATAAAGTTCTTCATGAGCATCGCCCTTATCCCCACCATTGTAGCATCCACTTCGTCTCCGCCCTTCCTCAACACCACATGGAATCTAGATTCCAACTTCTCGGTTCTCTCCACATAGGTCCTCACCTTCTTGTTCTCTCCTTGTTTCAAGAAGGTGACCTCACACATCAACTTTTCATAACTTTCACTGGGAAGAAAGTTTTCGATCAGGTTCTCCGTTAATGTCTCCCACGTGTCGTCCTCCGAATGCTCCCTCTTGTACTCCTTGTACCACTTGAGAGCAGAATCCTCCAAGAAATCCGGCAAAAGCATAGCCCACTCGTCTTTCTTCCTCTCATTGTTTCCTATGCAAGCCCTCTTGAAGTCCCTAACAAAAGCTTCTACATCCTCATTCTCCCTCCCATAAAATACCGGAAGCTTCCCCATTTCCAACTTTTTTTATTTATTTTTTTTTCTATTGGAAATTTATATGGGGCTTCTTAATACAATATAAACAATAGTAACTCCATCCTTGGGTAATTCATCAAAGGAAACACAAAATGAATTGGTTGTTCCAAGATAGCCAAAGCTCTCTCCTCTCCTAGGCATACGATGAGTCTTACCCTCATCATCATCTTCTCCATCATTCGAATGATGATCTCCATTTTCAGTTGGAGCTTGAGCCCGCTGAGGTCACTTTCTTTGTTTCAGCACTTAGCTTGCCGTCAAACCCTTCCACAAGTGATTCCAGAAGTGCCTTCACTCCGCTGCATTCGTGTCCCGCTGGTAGCCCAATCACTCCGCAATTGTCACAGAAGGTCGCGTTTTGGGATTCATGTGGCGATGATGGTCCCAAGTGAAGTTTCAAATCTCCCAAGTTACTCTTGCTCCTCAATCTTCTATCTTTGTTCCGCAGGGAACAATTGACAACCTTATGGCCCTCCTCTCCACAATAAAAACAAGTTTCACGTTTGACTCTTGGAGATTGACTCACTACTCTTTCTTCAAACTCCACCTTGAATTCTCTTGTATTGGAGTCTAGAGACACTATAACATCCAAGCCTTGAAGTACTTTGGATAACCTAACCTTCCAACCTTCTTGTTCACTCATTTTCCCATAAGGTAGAAACCACTCAAAAGACCTCTCCCAGAAACGCTATCTACTTGACGAAAACTGTGAATAAAGAAATCAAAAACTTTTGCTTTGTTATCTTGCTTTTGTACCCCTTCAACTTCAAATCAACATAACTTTGTCTCTAGACGTGATCTCTCAGTGAAATTTTGAATCAAACGTAGCTTATCTTCCAATACACACTCGTACGAAGTTTCAAATCCTAACTTGAAATACAGAAAAAGTAATCAACTCTGTACAAACTTTCCAGAGAGCAGACTTTTGATACCCGTGAAAACCCACTCAACTTCTAACTCTCATATCTTTCTGTTAACACATGATCTGGACTGAAACAAAAACGTAAATGTTCTCTATCTTCCACTCTAAAATCAATAAAAACTTTGAAAAATACCTTCAAAAATAATTTATTTTTTATGTCTAAGATCACTTTTCTCTCAAAAAGACATATTTACGTGTACAAAACGTACAAAATCACTTCTTGGCTATCATATGAGACTATTGGATAAACAAAGGGATTTTCGCTCTCAAGCACACTCTCCGCTCTTTCATTCTCCAATGTTAACACCAAGTGATCCCTCATGGATACTTTCTCTCTAGCTAGAAATCGAATCCTAAACATTCCGCCTTCTAGATTGAGGTCCCGGCAACGGAACCAAAAATGCAACCTCCGGGCTGACTCTCACTCAGGTTTACCTCTGATGGCTTTGTGGTAGCGCATCATGCTTCTAGAAGACTAGGATTCATCCTCTCACTCATGTCCCAAACACCTTCTCTCACAAACTCGCCATGTATTACTCCAACTCACACACAAACTCTCCTCACGTCACTCTCAAACTTCACTCCTTCATTCTTGAAACAAGTCCTCACACATGACTCTCCAAACTTGCTTGAGAGGTGCTACTCTACCTCTCTATTTATACTACTTGAGAAGTTACCATAGTAACATGTGGTAATCTCTCTTAACTTACTTTTACTTAGGTAAGTTTGACTAACCCCCTCTACGTGGCAACATGCCATTGGCCTACCTAAACCTTCTAGAAGCTTCCGGAATCCAAGGTTGAGGTGGCGACATGCCATTGGAAGCTTTTAAACTTCTACAAGCTTCCTAGCCACTAAGTCAACATTAGACTTAGTCTAGCCAATCATCTTTCATACATTTAGTCAAACCAATCAAATCCAAGCTTCTAGTCAAATATCTAATCCCTTGGAATCTAGAACTTTTGTATAAGACAAAATAGAAGTGCTCACTCCATTCTTCTAGAACTCCGCTAATTACTCCGCCAACTATAGACATTGTAGCTAAACTTAGTCATGACTAGATAAACTTAGTTATAACTAACTAGTTTAGTCATAACTAGCTAGTCTTAGCTATGCCTTGGCTAATCATCCTTATTCCCTTGACCACTTCTAAGACTTAGTACATATGTGCAACACCCGGTCTTACAGGTCCGCCCTAGCTAGTAGCTTGCTAGTGTGGACTTTAGTGCGAGTCCGCCTGCGCACTAATTCGATGTAGGATCCCGGCTGGAGTGGATCGGCGTATTTATCAAATTTGCGATCCAAGTACTTGAGCAACGGTATCACCTGCTCAGAGAGCGCCGCCGCCGGCGCTCCAACAATTTCCTCCTCCTCCTCCTCGGTATCTCCTGACCCCGACATTGCTTCTGTGGAGCCTCCGTCGTCATCACCCGAGTTAAGGATTTCAGTCGCCATTAATTGCGTTGGCGACTGACCCGAGTGGGGCTGCACGTCGTCTACGGGTGTTGCCTCCGAAGGCACACCTGCAGCTTCGCTGCTCCCCGCTAAAATGTCCAAGGCGGTGGGTGAATGTGGTCGTGCTACATCCCCATCGCCCGCCTGTTGATCGTCGACTGTATCCTCTTCGCCGATGACGTCCGACGCCGAAGGCGATCGAGCGGAGGGTGTCTGCGCGGGGTGTGATTGCGCATCGCGCACCTGAGTTTCATCCCGCGGACAGACAGTCCGCTCCTCCGTCGGGTCCTGCTCCCTCGATTGGTCCTGCGCGAAGGCTGTGTCTGGCCTGTGCGCAGGCGCAAATGCCGGCGCCTTTTCCGCCGTAGGCGCAGCGCCGAAGGCGTCTATCGCCGAAGGCGACATAGCCGGAGGCCGCTCACCCGATGTCCCTTGGCCCGAAGGCCCTACCGCCGAAGGCGCATCTACCGGCGGATTACCCGCCGAAGGTGCGGTCCCCGCACGCTCCCTGCCCGCAGTTCGTTGACCCGAAGGCCTTGGCGCCGAAGGCGCAAATCGCGGCGCGTTGTACGCCGGAGGGTCTGGTCCCGAAGGCCCTTGACCCGTAGGCGGATCTTCCGCCGGCTCCTTCCCCTTCCTACGTTGGGTGAATCCTGCCTCTGCGCAGGCGGCCTGTGCACAGGCAAACGCCTGTGCGTAGGCGGACTTTCTCTGCCTACGCGTAGGCGGAGGTCCACGTCCGCTTGGGGTCGCCTATCCGTTGAAGCTCGCATGTGCGCAGGCGGAACACCCGTCCGCATCGCACGTGGTAACTCCGGAGGCCCTTGGCCCGTAGGCTGCCTCTCATCCGTCGAAGGTGCACCGTGGTCCGTCGCTCCTGCAGACGTCCGCGCTCCCTCGTTCTTCTCCGGCGACGCACTTCCTTTCTCCGTGGCGATCATCGCCGTGTCCGTCGCTGCTAGCTGGTAGCACAAGCCTGCGCGCCTTCTGCTTCGGCCGGCTGCACACTTCGTGCAATGGCCGCTGTCGAATGGGAGCAGTGGGTTCTCGATGCTGCTCCTCTTCAGACTCCTCTCTCCATCGACGCTTCCGCGGCACTCTTGCTGCGGGGGTGTTTCTTCCCTCGTCCCTCCGCCTTGGTGGAGTAGACGCTGGTGACTCCTCTGCGTCGGTGTCGACCTCGTTATCCCGCACATACTTCCCGGGATGGTCGACGGACAATGGCGGAAAGCGAGCAAGCTCCGCCGCGGTCAAACAATTCCGCTGTCGATAAAAGTTGATCAAGAAAGGGGAGATGTGATTGAGAGTTCCCCCCTTCTCCTCAAACGCGTGCTGCCGCATCACTCTGTGCAGGATGCTCGCCCAGTGAATTGGAGCTCCCTCGATGATGCACTCCACAAAAGAAACCTGCCACAAGGTGATGTAGCAGGCGCGGTGTGGCTGCAGTAATTGCAGCAGCGCCGTAGCCACAGTTCGGCGGAAGCGATCTTTGTAGTCGCGGGTCTTGTACCCATTCTTTGTAGACCTCTCCCGCTTGAACAACTCCACAAATTGCGCCTCGTCCTGCTTAGACACCTTGACGCTCTCACTATCAAAGAGGAGGTGCCCTGGGATGCCGGCACACCTTCCCAATGCCTGCGCCCAATCTTGGACGGTCCACCGATCAACATGCGGATGCAATCCGCGCGAAGGTGGTCCCTGTGGCTCCAGCCACTCGCGCACCATATCCACACAAATGTAGTTCCATCCCCATAGCAAGAAATCGAGCTTTCTTGCAATCAGCCGTTCCTCGTAGGCGCGCAACCCGTTCTGTGGAAGCCGGAGCGGCAGCATCCGCAATCGGTTCAGCCTCGACATTGCGTTCTTGGAATTCGCCTGCTCGCTAATTCTTTCTCTGCTCCGCTCGAGCTCCTTGGTCCCTCGGCAAACTCTAATCTCACTCAATTCCAAATCACGCGCACTCAATTCTCTCTCAATCAGCAAGTAATCCTCTACGCGGCGATGTCTGGAATGCTTAGCAGCTAGCAAATGGACGCGCAAAGTCGCACTAGAAAATGGAATCGCGAATTCAAGAATGGGGCGCTCTCCGTCTCACAGTCGAAGGTCATGGTCGGCTCTTGATGGTGAGGGTCAAATCAATTGATGGCCGCGCCGGCTCTACGCTAGAACGGTCTCCGCTCTCACGCGCGGCTTCACGCTCTGCCGACGCTAATTTAACTCACATGCTCGAATTGGCAAATTTGAACTCCGCGAGCGTACTACGCCGCGGACATCGGTGCGCAGCGCCGAAGGCGGCTTTTCCGCCTTGCGCGGTACACTCGTTCGTACCGCTTCTCGATCAATCCTCCTCTGTCTCGGCGCTCGTCCGCGCGTCGGACAAAAGTTAAACTCCCGCCTGTGCGCAGGCGGAATCTCCGGCGGACTCTCCGCCGGCGCAGAACTTCACCCGCCTGTGCGCAGGCGCTCGCCTGCTCGTAGGCGAATTCCGTCCGCGTCGCTGCGCTGGCGCGGAAGGCGTTGACCGCGGTCAACAGACTCCGTCCAGATTGTCCGTTCCTTGTCTCTCCGTCGGCGCTCTCGCCGCCGCAACTCCGTCCGACCAAGAGCGCATCCATCCGTCCCGTCCGTACGGTCCGTACGGATTTTACTACTCCGGCGGCTCCTTGCTCGTCCGCGCCGTTGCGTTGGCGCGGAAGGCGCCGTAAATTTTCTACCTCCGAAGGCGCATTTCTAGGGCCGAAGGCGGATTTCCCGCAGACGCCTTAGCGCCTGTGCACAGGCGAACGCCTGTGCGTAGGCAAACTTCGCGCCTACGTCAAAACCCTATTTCGCCTGTGCGCAGACAAACTTCCTTCGTCCGCGCATAGGACAAAACTTTCTTCGCCTGGGCGCAGGCGGAAAGCTGAGTATCTTACAACCTTCATAACTCCCGGAGTCCTCATCCGTTGTTGGCGTTCTTGGGCTCGTTGGAATCAGCGCGTCGAGCTCTTTCCGACAAGACCCTAATCAAGTCGAGGCGTTTGAGGATTGACCTAAATCTGAAGGATTTCTCTAGCGCCGAAGGCGGATTTCGCGCCTTGCGCCAAAGGGATCATACCTTCAGAGCTCGCAGGGAGGGTGGTGCCCGTCCCGTACGTTGCACCCTACTCCTATATCCTACGAGTTCTCGTGAGAATCTCTGCGATCTTCCGAATTCACTATGTTTTGATGCACCGAAGGCTATTTACACTACTGCCGTGGTACAGTTTTCCAAAAATGTTTTAATTTCCTCAAAATTACCAAAAGTGGGGTACCACAACAAGATATGGACATTTTGTAATAGGCATTAAAATAATATATTTTATTACCTAAATCACTTCTCACATCTTAACAAGTCAAAACATATTATGTTTTATCTTTTGCTCAAAAAAGTCGCTTGACAACACAACAATGCATACTTTAAACGATTGGTTTGAGCAATTTAGAAGTAGTTTTTGCAAAATATAAATATCTGATGAAATGATTAACAATTCTTTTTTCTAAATTTTAATCTGCTCAAAAATTAAATCTTGTCGAATGTAAAATATTTCATTTGGAGCTTTTCTAACTTTAAAATTTTGTGAAAATTTATTTTTTTGGTTCAAATAAACAATTCACACAATCTTGAGAGCTCATCAAAAAGTAATACATAATATAAATTTTTGATGAACTTAGGAAAAAAATTTCAAAGCTTACCATGGAAATATTAATATGAATTCTATTACTCGTGTAAAAATTTTATTTCTAAAATTGCACTCAAATCTCAATATTGTTAAAACTAAAAAGATTTTTTTTCACATAATGTATGAATCTGATAAAATAAAATGTACGTTAAGCTTCATCAAACATAGAAGTCTTAGTCAATCAAATAGCTTCAATATTATGTCATTCATCTTTTTCATATAAATTAAATATAGAAAATATAATTAGATTAAACACTATTATAAATTTATAAATGATTGATTTTTTTTGAATTTTATCATATTTATTTTTTGTTTTATGATTTCAATGAAGTGATATTCATCAGCATCAAACTCTTGAGCCACATTGCCTAAAAAAGTATGATTAATTTTGATTCTACATGACAGGATTTTTGAAAAAAATTTGCCATATTTTCATTAAAATATCGTTGATCTATCGAAAGGTTTATGAAAGATTGAGATGTACTTTTAAATCCTACTTTCTTATCATTGCATGAATATGATCATGTTCAACTCACATTAAATGTAGTTTGACTAAACAGCATGAAATAAATAACATGATCATTTTTTCAAATAAGTCCCTAGTTCACAAAACATTTTCAAATTTATTACGAGTAATTATATGTCTGTCACATTGTCTTTCAAACAAGTGACAATGGTTGTTAAAAAAACATTCATAACATTAAACGATGAAACAACATTTTTTATTTCTTACCTAAATTTTTTTAAATGAAGTTTGAGATCACATTGTGCATTGATGTGATTTTCAACCTTCTAATAAAAAAGTTCATCTTAAAATTTTTATTTTTTATTAGTCATTAAATTTATTTTTTTTAAAATTCAATTAAATCATTGTTAAAAAAATTTAAGTAACATAATAAACTCATCATATTGAATTTTAGAAAAATTCAAATGTTCCAATATAATATTTTAATAGTCATAGCTTCATACTAAAACTTTCACAATGCATATTTTAAAAGTTGTCATATTTGTGAATCATGAACATATTTTTGATATCATAGATTCCAACTTTGCCAACAACTTTTAAGCAATTTTTAGTTAGTGTCAAATTCTACTTCTTTGCGATTTTTCAAATACCACCTAGATTTGATCCTAACTAATAGAATCTTATATTTTTAATCACATAAGATTTAAGCCTTTCAAACTTTCACACCTTGGCTTGCCAAATCTTCTTCTTCTTTTTGGTCAATTTTGATTGTTATTTTTTTATATTTGCAATTTTTTTCTAACTTAACATGTCTTGTTGCACACTCACAAAATGTTATTTGCAAATTTTTATTTCATTCATTGCATCATCATTGAATTCAACAAACAATCTTGTCCAACATCAGAAAACATGCATTCAATAGATTTGTTTGCTAATTTTTTGTTGTTTAAAATACTTCAACAACACCTACGTCAACATCATGATTGTACTTAGCAATGCAATGTTCTTACATCAATTGTTAAAAATTTGCAAATATATAATCAACAAAAAAATTGATTAAAAAATCACCACTTTTTAATCAAAATCACATAAAGTTGCAATCAACTACATTTAAATTAATGGATAAATTTATTTTACTACATACTGAGGTTTAGCTAACCAACATGAATGAAGATCTAAAATAAATGTTAACACATCTAAACTCAATTATTCATCATTTAAAATTTTCATCTCGTTAATAAATTTGACAAGTTTGATTTTGGTTAAATTTTGTTTTCAGCAACTTGGATTGATGATTTTTGAAATATTCAATCATAAATATATTTAAATTAGATATTGTGTTTAAACAGAAGTATAAAATCCACAAAAAAATTTTCATATATTTTTCATTTTCACTGGAAGAGATTTTAATTAAAAAAATTCTTTAAAAAATATAATCAACTCATTCTTTTACTTATTTTTTTCATATTAAAAAATTGATAAGACTAAAATCTGTGTAGCTTGGATTATATACGAATCTAAAATTTGACTTAGTTTTATATTTTTCTAATCTTGTTTAGAGAAATCCAATTATAATCCAATCTAATCTATTCAAGAAAAATAAATATAGCAAATTTTCATTACGAGCATATAGTTTTCAACAAAAACATCTAATTGGATTTTCCTTAATCTCTAATTATCTTTCTCTCTCAGTAAAAAAATTTAAAATATTTTTAAAATATTTTTAAAAAAATCATTATCAAATGAAATCCGAATGACAGATGATAATTTTGATTTGATGTAAAGTTGCAAGATTGTGAATTTTCATCAACCCTGTACATTATCAAATTGAATATCAATTGGATTATGTGTATAATTTCTTTGCTACAAAGTGTTTGCTTTTGAAAACAAATTTTATCTTAATTATACATGAGATTTTTGTTTTGTGAAATTTGAAATGGATTGAATTTTTGGCTTCTAAGTTATAAGAAAATCTGAAAATGAAAATCAACATAATTTTTTATAATAGTTTAACTGGTTTGAAAATTTGAAAACTAAAAAATGTGAGAAATTTTTTTTTAAACAGTACAAATAATTCATTTAGTTGTCTCGGAAGTTTGACCAAGAATACACAACTCAATTTTGAGATGCTACAAAATTTGCATCGTGATATTTCAGATATTTAAAGGAACCTAATGAAAGATAGTAAAAAAAAAAAAATTTCAACATCCATTTACTCATTTAATGGATGTTGGAGAACAATCCACAATCGAATAATCAGAAATTATAAGAGTAGAGAAATGTCCATGTGATAACATTGTCATAAACATGATTTACACTTTGAAATCCACTTAGGTTTGACTTTGAGAACTCTTCACCCGCAACTCGGGTTTGATTTTAAGTGATGATATTTGTTCACTTGAACACAATCTACTGTTATCCTCCCAAAAGCATCCAGAGCCTCTTGCGCACATGTTGCATTTCCACCTTATCTTCGAAGCGCCCCTTCACAGAGCACCTCAATGCACGGGAGCGCCTGAACGTGGCTTAAATACGGTCCAGAGTCCGCATATCAGAGCCACACGGGATGCCCCTCAAGAACATTCTTCCCATCCGTCGAATTTCGTTGGAGCTTAGAAAGCTTATTATTTTTTCCCCCTCGTTATCATTTATGACCGTCAATAATAACCATATTTTGCTAATTTGGTGTTAGATGCACTCATTACTTTCTTCCAACAATAATGAGCATTCTAAATTATGCTCTCAAAAATTTCAAAATAATCATAAAATATATTTTTATTGATGAACCAAGCATTAATTTAAAAATTCCTTCAATTTTTTACTGTGTATTTAATATTTATAGATATTTTTTAGAGTGTTTTATCATTAATATAATATTTTTCACCAACATATTTTATATATATCATAAGTTCAGTGATTAACCAGAAATAGATATGCATTAAAATTAATTTCTATATACATAGTACAACAAAATAATTTCTTATAATAAGAATCTCTGAATATTACTCTATATGTTTTACAATTAAATTTTCAATTAACTTAATGCTGTCATGATTAAAGTAGATTGATAAATTTTTTCATACATCAATTTTGAACATACCAATATGTATCTACCCATATTAATTTAACAGATCATAAATCTACTAACTAAAATTAAGAACAGAAATAAATTAGATACAAAATTATGTCTTTGTTATGTAAAAAATCTTCCAGTGTATGAAAACATGGGATCACGAACTCTTGTTATTCATAGACATAATACTTTTGAAACATTTGTTTTATTGTATTCATAATACTATCAAAAATATGGAAGTTTGATAAACAGATATCAAATTGACCTAAGATGTTAATCAGAAAACAAAGAGAAAAGCATATAAGTTGCTAGATGAAATTCAACTATGCTCTTGATATATAACTTGCATGATATCATAATGTTTACTTAAATTATGTAGAATGCTAATGGATAACTAACGCTAGTAAGAAATTCTGACTTGAAAGCTGTCATGTAGTTACGAGTCGGCTCACGCAGTTTAGTCACTTACTATCTTTAGAGGTGAAGTTAGGGTTCGGTCACGAGGGATATAGAGTCGGGGACGGCTCGAAGAACGTTAGTTCTTCGAGTTGAACCTGGAAGCGTTGGGAGCGTAGAGTGACTTTCCCTTTTGCGTCGACCTGGATTCTCCGAGTGTGGAGTGGGTTGGGCTTGACTCATGTTTGTGACGGTGACGGTTTGTTGCCAGTAGGGTAATTGACCGACGGGAATTCCAGTGGGGAATCTCCCGTCTATTTCACTCGAAGAACTCCAGTGGGGGTCCTGTAGTGCGGGATCACGAGAAAGTTTGTTAATTTGTTACGTTTCTGTGTGTTCCGTCGCGTGTGTGAGTTGGTGAGTTCGGGTATGTTCGGGCGTGAGTTACTTCCTGGATCTGACGGGAGGTAAATTGTGCGACAGAGAGGGGCTTAGGTTATACCATTAGAGTGAATGTATCGAGGAAGAAGTAGTTCTCAGATCGTAGAATTTAGGGATTTCTACTTGTTCTCATTTCGTTTATTTGGACCTTCGTTAACGGCAAGTCTTGGCTAGTTTTTCTTTGAGCGATTGAATTTGATACACGATTGAAGTTTTACAATTTGAGGGTTCCGAGGAGTTATTTTTTTGGGCTACGGTGAAACCTGTTCGGTTCGGAAAGCAGGGTTGGAGCAGAGTTGATACAAGTGTTCGATCAATTCAGCGGAATTCTGAATTGTCATACAGAACATGGGAGGAAGGACTATAGACCAAATGGGTTGTATTTCGAGATTCGGGCAAGATCAGTAAAAACGGTGAAATGGAACGTGGTCAATGAAGGCATGAGTGAGTAGAAGGCCATAGAAGTGGTTATGCTGCAGGTGCGTGTGCACGAGTATGTTGGAATTTACACATGTTTAAGTTCTCCTCGATTTTCCGAGTCCTTCCCCCTTTGGAAGCAAGGAGTCTAGACTTGACCTCAATCTCACGGATTTGAGGTTCTGAGCAACAGAAATCCTTGGGATTTGTCTTTTGGATTGTGAAATCGAGGCCCGTGCAATGCACTGTCGTAGAATCAAATGGGCTTCAGTTGAAGCAATTTCAAATGCACAGGAAGGAACATCCCTACTGTAAAACTTTCAGAACATCAAAGTTTGGAGGTAGAATTCGACCTCGGCTGAAAACATTTCTACGATGGGCAGCCTAATCGTAGACTAGAATATGCAGAGGAGAGTGTCTGTTGGGAACAGACAAAGAATATCTGACGTATGTCAAGAAACAAAGCAGAAATCAGATAGCAACGGAGTACAATTGACTGTTCATACGTGAGAAATTACTACTATGGAGCAATTTCAGAGAAAACAGACTCGCTTAAGAGAAAAAAAAAGGGAATACAGCGTTGAATGTTTCAAGGTTCAGTACCTTGATATTTAGAAGAAAGCGATCGAGGACAAGGATTACTGCTGGAGGCAGAAAAGAGCTTGTGTTGGGATGTCGCGGTAAGGTAGGCGTGGTCACTTGTTTATCTGGGCTGGAAATAAATGGTTCACTTCACGCTCTTCGGACGAACGGAAAAGAGAGGCAGAGCAAGAGAAAGGAGTGCTTTAGGAGTTGAATGAAGAACCAAGGAAGACATCAGTGAAGGTTGAACTTAAATCGGAAGCACAAGAACTGGCTCATCTCGTGAAAGATGACTTTACAGGTAGAGAGAAATTGCGCAGGAGGAAGCTAGATCAGGTTAAAGAAAGAGGATTATCTGAATCCAACTTGAGGATGCTCTGAATAGAACTTGAAAAAAAAAGGAGGAGGCTTTGGTTTAGATTTAGCTGGTGAGTTAGAAAATCAGGTAATCCAGATTCATTTCTCCTGAAAAAGCGAAAAGCCAAACGTGAGAAAAGTTCAGCGAGAAAGGGCCAAAACTCATCGGGTGATATATATATCATATCCACACCCAAGTCAATCGCGCTGAATGCAGCAGCTCAGAGCAAACAAGGACTTGGTGCACTTTGTCTTCAAAGCTAGTAGGCAGCCACATGGAAGATAAGCAGTGCAGCATCATAGTGGAATTGAACTTCGGAGTAAAGTAGTGTGGGGGAAGTGTACCTTCACTGTCCACTGGTGTAGGCAGACATGAAGCTTTTGCAAGTTTACGAATTTGTTTGATTCAAATATAGACTTGCGGTTCTCGGACATGCCCAACTATCTAGTTATTCTTAGATAGTGAATAACTTCAGTTAGTGAGTATCTTCAACTTTATCATGTCAATTTTATGGTCGAAGTTTGCAGTAGGAATCTGTCAAAAGTATGCATTGTCTGAGTTTGACAATGTGAAGATAGTGTACAAGAAGAGTGAATATTTGTAAATAAGTGAGCTCAGTTGGAGTATAGTGGTAGTGGAGTTAAGTTGCTTGTGTCACTACCCACCCTGATATTGGTATAGTAGAAACGAAGCAGAAGTATGTAAACTCAAAATTAAAGATAGTACCAAAAAGGTGACATTGGTTACTTATATTTAAGGTTATTTGTAGGAGCTACTGTACTCTCATTGAGTTTAGGGTGTACTCCTCGTCACTGAAAAAGGTAGAAGCTATGATCAGTGGAGATGCTTCTTAGAATTTTTCCAAGGTGTGGAATTGGTGAATTCCTTGGTTATTCCTGGTGTGCAGGCTTAGGGGAAGCTATGATGCTACAGTAAAACTATTGAAGTTGTTTAATAGTTTTAGTGTTAAATTGTTTTTAGTTTCAAAAAACTAGTGGCCACACACAGCTGCCACTAGTAGGTTGATTTACTTTTTCATGTCAAATCGCAGTTACGTAGAGGGTTTTCTGTAAATCAAAGCATATTTGCTTGGTGGATGTACAGTCTGATCTAAAGAAAAAAAAAAAGATCAAAAAAAAAAAAAAACAAAGGAAGAGTTTAGGGGTTCAGAGTTATAAGAAACTCATCTGAAGAGGCCGGAAATTTGCATCCGGTCTCACTTACTATAGTTTTCAGTTTAAGGTGGAGTGTGACCGTGAAGATTCTCTACGCGACTTGGTGAACGTGAGGGCATCATAGGCACTGGAGGCCCACGTAGATGGAGGGCGATGGAGATCGAATCGGTATCGCGAAGCGATGCGATGTCCTGTGTGTGTTGTCTTGTTTTGTGCTGTGTTTCCTTTAGACTGGAGAGTCGTTGCTAGCTGGTTGCTTGTGTTTGGATCCTCTCCAATCTTGCTTCCTGGTGCGCGCCCGTGTAGGGGTGACGCTGATTTCCGGAGTAGTTTTACTCCTATGTGCTGGCGATAGGGGGCTGGACTTGATCACCGGCCGGTCTATCTATGTTTCTCTCACGGTGAGACTGGAGTGATGACCAGTAGACCGTGAGAGTCTGCTTGCTGTGATGACAGGTTAGGTTGCCCATACCCCTTAGCTAGTAGGGCTAGAGTGGCTCAGTGCAGCACAACGTCAAGGGCGGATTGGGTTATTGGGTGGAGATCTGGCAGTGGTGCCAGTTGAGGTCTCGTCATCACGGAGCAGTCTAGTGGTCTTGTTGAGGACCGCGGGAGATTTACGCGGAGTGGGTTGAGGTATCGTTCACCTTCACCTATTTCGCCAGTTGTTGCGGAGCAGGACCAGAGTGTTGCAGACACAGAGTCTTTGGTGGTGATATCGTCTAGTGTCTCAACCCCATTGATTTGGGACATGGACGGGATGTACGGGGCCTCGAAGGGCCCTCGACGTTACTCTGGTGCAGTGGGCACCATCGAGCTTGATGATTTTATTCATGAGTTCGACACGTGGTGTGATATGCAGTTTCTGCGTAACCCCACGTTGTTTACACCCTTCTTTGCATGGAAGGGGTTATTCCAGCATTTAGATGGGCCTCCCATGGACGATTATCATGAGTTTGGGAGAGAGTATGCTGCAGAGATTGATGCATGGAGACGGCATTGGTCTCCGAACTACTCATCCATTACCCAGGGTGGTGTGGGTACCAGTGGAGGTGCGAGTAGTAGCATCAGCGAGGGTACCAGTGGAGCAGTTGGCGCAACTGGTACTAGTACCAGCAGCGGTACTGTTAGCATTGCCGGTGGCAGCACGAGGGAAGATGCTAGTGGCGTATCTTCGTTTAGCCCCATTCCTGAGTTCTTCTAGAGATTGAGGAAGAATTATCAGGGGGTGAAAACGGAGAAGTTGAGGAGCCTCCAGGAGTTTGAGCGAAAGACTGGTGAGAGTCTTCGTGAGGCATATACTCGTATGCGACAGCTCATCTCAGTTACTCACGGTGTGACTGAGGCACAGGCTGTCCAGTACTGGTATCGGATCCTGGACAGAGAGTTGCGGAGGAGAGTGCGTGATGCTACTCTCATGAGCGACTCATCATCCACATTAGCCCATGTGTTTGCTCTTTCTGAGAAGATTGAGCTTAACATGGTGGAGGAGAGGGTGGTGACGTCTACATTTGCGAGGGACACGACCACTACCTCGCGAATCCCACATAGCCCAGCACAGTCTTGCTCCATAAGTGGAAGTCGTGGAGGTCATACACGACATCCTTCAGGTCACAGAGAGTCTAGTGCGCGGCCACCACTGCCTTCATTTTCGGGCCAGCCACAGGGACCGTCATGTTGGACATGTGGAGGTAGCCATATGAGGAAGGATTGTCCCCAGGAGCGAGAGGGACAAACTCCACAGGCTAGGCCACAGCCGGCACAGGTGACCTGTGATCATTGTCATCGACCGGGTCACCCTCGAGAGCGTTGCTTTGACCTTCATCCTGAGTTGAGATCTGGGGGTAGAGGTCGTGGAGGTGATGCTCCACGAGGCCGAGGTGGTCGAGGTGGCAGAGGCGGTAGAGGTGGTAGAGGTACTGGGGCCATTGAGCGTACTGCAGCGAGTGCTACTTCCGCCATAGAAAGCGCTATGGCTGCTCGGATTGAGCAGTTGGAGCAGAGGCTTGCTGCTATGGCTGGTCTGGGGGCGAGCACTTCCACATCTTACGAGGGAGAGGATTTCTCCTATTTGGCTAGTGCAGCACAGGTTGAGGCATCAGTTGCAGTGACCAGAGGTGGTGCTCGCACTTCAGAGCCGCGTGGTGCGACTGTGGAGTTGGACCCTCAGAGGGGTGAGGGTGGACGTCAGTCTAGACTTCCCCAGTCCTTTTTGTTGTCAGAGGTAGGTAGCAGTTCATCTATGAGACCTGCACCGCCTAGTGACACTAGAGTGAGAACTGAGGTTCTTACATCATCTGTTGTGAACGCAGACGTGCCATCTAGTGCACTGATGCGGATGGCCACTTCAGTCTTGCGATCTCCATTGTTTTCAGCCACGGAGTTGATAGACTCTGGTATTGATTTGGCTCGAGTATTTCGGGTAGCAGCCACGTCGTGTGAGCATGGGAGAGTCGCTGCTACGAGTGCCGAAATACGTGAGGATACAGTTGAGGACCCATTCTCAACGTCTACATTGTTTGAGGAAACGACTTGGCAGGCCGCAGCGGCGAGGATGGAATCCTTACCAACTCGCCTAGCCATTGATCGCGAGAGTATTGTTCCTGGTGTATGTATGGTGGACAACCGAAGTGGTCTATTTCGGTTAGTGAGTTCTACTGGACATGTGTATGTCCCAGCCAGAGTTTTGTTGGATTATGGTGCACAGCCCTTGATGTTGGGCAAGGCTGCATGCATTAGTTTGGGCATTCGGAGGTCAGAGTTGGAACCTTGCCCATTCCAGATCCAGACATCCCTTGGTGGCGCCAGCAACAGGTCTTACTTTATGACCAAGGAGAGCATAGCGGTGCAGTTGAGGCATGATCACCCTCATGATAGCTCGCAGTTTGGAGTTCGTGCTGTGGTTACATCAGCAGAGTCATATGATGTGCTTGTTGGTGGAGTGGTGTTATACCCGATGGGCTTTCGGATGGACTATTGGACGGAGACTGCCGCATATCGTCCTGGTTGGCAGTCCGGAGATGGACGTCTGAGCGAGCTGCCAGTGAGATTTATTTCTCGGGATCGACCTCTTGGATCTTCATCAGCGGTCTTGGCATCTGTCGCGGGTTTTAGCGGAGTGCTTACCTGGCCCGATGACTTGTTGGAGGGGAACATGTAAGCCGACGATACCTCACTCTACGAGGATATGGAGGAGGTTGTGAGTTTCACAGCGGCGGTGACTTCACCCTTAGATGTTCCATTGTGGAGTTCGTGCCAGGCACTACAGTTGGAGGCTGATAGGTTGGTGAAAAAGGCTTGGAGTGAAGCCTCTTTACCAGCAGAGCCAGACACGGCTTTAGCTGATTGGCTAGTTAGTGGGTCTAGCGCATTGTCTCCATTGGTTACTACACCTATTGCATGGGAGTATTCCTCAGAGTGCGTTTGTTTGCTGGATCTTTTTGGTGGAATCAGCACAGGTTTGGCTGCAGTGTTGCAGTCAGGTATTCTCGTACGGAGATACTTATATGTGGAGAAGGACGAGACTGCACGTCGAGTCTCTTCACGACATGTTGCAAAGTTGATGCGGCGTTTTCCTTCGTTGTTGCCGCGATCAGCTGTCCGAGGATTCCAGAAGGCGTTGCCTTCAGACATTTCGTTGCTGGGGGCGCCAGACCTTGACCGCGTTGGCCATATTGATATGGTGATTGCGGGCTGGCCATGTCAGGGACACACACGCGCTGGACATGGGACAGGGTTGCATGATCCCAGATCTCGGATGTTTTGGGAGATGATGCGAGTGTTACGTCATCTCCAAGTGCAGCAGACATGTTCTCCAGCATACATTATGGAGAACGTACCATTGTTGGGTGACACTCGGGCCCAGTTGATGGCGAGTGTCCATCAAGTCCGAGCATGGATTGGATTAGCAGTACTGTTGGATGCTACGAGGGTTGGATCACGGGCGCATCGTGCACGCTTGTGGTGGACCAACCTTTTGCCACGTGAGATATTGCGTCATGCCTATGATTCGGTGAAGCGTGATACTACACTCACCGTTGACAGTATCTTGGATGTTTCCCGGCACTCTCAAGTAGTGAGAGTTGCTGACAGGTCACCTATGGCGTTGGTGAACCGCGTAGGTCAGCCTCGGATGGCTTTACCTACATTTGTCAGTTATCCGGCATCACATGCATATCGTGATGGGGGACCTGGATTACTATGGGACAGTACCCTACATCAGTTGGTGGAGCCCAACGCTGATGAGAGAGAGCGTGCGATGGGGTTTCTTACTGGTGTGACCGCAGCTTCTTCAGTTTCAGAGGCGTCGCGTCGTCAGGTTTTGGGTCAGGCTATGGACCTGAACTGCTTGACGTGGATTGTGAGCTTGAGTTTGGCCGAGCAACGCCGTTTGCGCGCAGATTTGGTGGTTGTAACACCACTTATTAGCTCATTGCCTACCGGGACGGTAGTGGCAATGGCTGGGGGCGACAGGCGAGATATTCGTCGTCCTTGGAGTTTATGGGACGTGACGAAAGGACTTGCCAGAGTTGCAGCCCATGCAGTTGGAGAGGATTCTCACGTGGAGGTGGCTACGAAGGATGGTACGGAGAACCCTTCTTTGCAGTGTGTAGCGTAGCAACCATTGACAGTGTCGCCTCCCTCTAGTGTGCCTATGGAGGAGGAATGGGAGCCATTGATTAGTTCCCAGATCACAGGAGGAGAGAGGCGACGATTCCTCAATTCCTACGAGACTATAATAGTTGTTTTGCTTTCAGTATGAAGGAGTTGGGTGCGTTGATTGGACCCGGTGTACGGATAGAATTGGCTAGTGATACGCCAATTTTCCGTCGTCCTTATCGATACAGTGAGATGGAGAGAGATTTGATTCGGAGTAGGACGTTGGACCTACTGGAGGCTGGACTAGTGGAGCTATCGCATGGTGAGTATGCGTCAGCCACTGTCATGCCGGTGAAGAAGGATGTACATGGCAACTACACGGATAGGCGCATGTGTGGAGACTACCGTCCTATCAATCGGCAGACGAAGTCCAATAAGTATGCCATGCCTACACCTGAGGAGATCTTCGATGTGGTGGGACATGCGAGGATTTTTAGTACTTTGGATCTTCGGGCAGGATACCATCAGTTGCCAATTCGGGAGGAGGACAAAACCAAGACAGCGTTTTGGGGCGTCAACTCCCACGGCAAGGATTGTTTGTATCAGTGGCGATTCTTACCCTTTGGGTTGAAGAATGCACCTGCCGAGTTTCAGAGGGTTATGGACAGAATCCTGGCGGGGCTGGATTTTGTCAGATGTTACATTGATGATATCTTGGTGTTTAGTGACACTGTGGAGCAACACCAGATACACTTGCAGATTGTGTTTGAGCGATTGAGGGCTCATGGTTTGAGGTTACATCCTGGGAAGTGTAAGTTCTTCCAGGAGAAGGTTGAGTACTTGGATCATGTGATATACCCAGGTGGTTTAGGAGTTCAGCAAGCAAAGGTGGAGGCTATTGCATGCATCGCTTGTCCCACGGATGTGAGTAGAGTTCGTGCATTTATGGGTTTAGCGAACTACTACCGGAGGTATGTGAAGGGGTTCAGTGCTATAGCCAAGCCTTTGAACCAGTTGCTGAAGTCAGATCAGGAGTGGCAATGGGGAGATGAGCAGGAGAGAGCTTTTGTTGAGCTCAAGGCCAGGTTGGTGGCCGCTCCCATCTTGAGGAGAACTATCAGAGGTCGTCCATACCAATTGCACACTGATTGGAGTATGTTGGGACTTGGAGCGGTGTTGACGCGGCGTGATGATGAGGGCAAGGAGTTTGTGGTTGCGTACGCTAGTCGTTCAAACAATGCAGTGGAGTCGCGGTATAGTTCGTACGAGGGAGAGTGCTTGGCAGCGGTGTGGGCTGTGGCGCACTTCAGGTGTTACTTGCTTGGTACGCAGTTCACCCTTGTTACTGATCATCAACCGCTCAAGTGGTTGATGGAGTCCGACAAGCTTACAGGAAAGCTTGCACGGTGGGCTCTCATCTTACAGGAGTACGACTTTCAGGTGGTGCATAGACCTGGAGTTGCGAACCTAGATGCCGATGGTTTGAGTCGAAACCCATGCACTAGCCAGGAGGATGACACTGGAGCTAGATGGCATGGTGAGGTTGACGAGGAGATGGTGCCTGGTTGGCATGCATCTGCCTTCATGTGTTAGTTACGTGGGAACTCTAGCAGAGAGGATCATCTGACATCTTACTCTAGTCAGAGAGTAGATGGTCGATCTCCAGATCCTGAGGTTGAGGATGGTGGTGTGGATCAGCGTGATGTACACGATGATGCATTGGTGTTGGAGTTCCTACGGACTAGCATGGTGCCAGGCACAGTGGGTGCCAAGGACCGAGATCGTGTTCTCCAACGGGCTAAGAGGTACCAATTGGAGGGATCACATGTTCTCCGAGTATGGGAGGACGGTAGGGTACGAGTAGTACCACATCTAGCCCAAAGAGCACGCATTGTGAGGCATGCTCATGAGGAGTTGGGATATTTTGGAGTGAAGCGTACATACAACTTACTCCTTGGTCAGTATTGGTGGCGTGGTATGCATACTCAGGTACAGCAGTTGGTATCACGTTGCATGGTTTGTGATCGAGTGAGGGCATCATTCAATGCCCCGACACCAGTGTTACATCCATTACCCATCATGGGGTTGGGTTACCGTTGGAGTTTGGACTTTGCTGGACCACTAACTTTGACTGTACGACATCATCGGTATGTGTTGGTGATGGTGGAGCATTTCTCCAAGTGGATTGAGTTGGTGGCATTACCTGACAAGGCAAGTGAGGGAGTAGCGTATGCTTTTCTTGACAGAGTGCTTAGTCACTATGGTGCACCAGCTGAGGTGTTAACCGATCAGGGAACGGAGTTTCAGGGTGAGTTTCAGGTCTTGTGCGACAAGGCACTGATTGATCATCGGACCACGTCGCGAGATCATCCAGAGGCGGATGGTTTAGCTGAACGTGTTGTACAGACGGTGAAGAGGGCGTTGCGCAAGTATGGCCTGCAGAAAGGTCATCTTGGGGACTGGGATATCCAGTTACCGTGGTTGGCCATGGGATATCGGTTCAGTCGGCAGGCATCCTTGGCTTCCTTCTCACCATATTTTCTATTGTACGGCCGAGATCCAGACTTGCCAACATCGATTCGTCGTGAGTCTAGCGAGGTGGTGAACCTTGATGACCCGAATATGTGGGTGAGAGTATGTTCTCAACGTGCAGAGCTCTTTCGGAGAGTTATGCCTGCAGCGTTTGAGAATCTTGCGATTGCTCAACATAGAGATACGTTGCGGTATGCAACCATTCGGGGAGGAGGTTATCGACCATCAATTCGTAGATTCCATGTGGGAGATTACGTCTATCTACAGCAGACTGCACCGACGATATTGGATGTGACGGCGGGACGCACAATCTTGCGGGTGCGGGAGGTGTTACCTTCTGGAGTTCTCCTATTGGAGGGTCGTGACGGCGTTGTTTGGAAGGATCATGTGCGCAATTGTGCGCCATGCCACCTCCCAAATGTAGATGGCACTATGGACCCAAGCTTAGCGGTAGTACGTGCTGGTTTGAGGTGCATGCTGTGTGGGTCAGCTGGTCAGGCGGCCCGTATGTTGGTGTGTGATAGGTGTTCTAGGGGATGGCACATGTTGTGCCTGACTCCGCCTATCTATGTTATTCCGACTGGACGATGGGTTTGCCTCGATGTACTTCATAGGGGTAGATGACTTGATCTTCACATGTTATGAATTGCAGATAGGCGACTAACGATGGGGCGACATAGCACCCGGCCTACTGGTTCGCGCACCCACGAAGGTGTATAGCATGTAGTTGTAGATAGGGCTACCTGGGAGTCAGAGGGACCTGACCGCCAGCTAGGGGGGCGAGTTGTGACATTTGAATGTGTACTCTCTCGCGCCTTATATGTGTGTATGTGTGTGCGTATGTGTATGTGAGTAGCATGTCAGCGATGGTGAATGTATGGCGATATGTATTCGCACGACAGCTGTCATGTAGTTACGAGTCGGCTCACGCAGTTTAGTCACTTACTATCTTTAGAGGTGAAGTTAGGGTTCGGTCACGAGGAGTATAGAGTCGGGGACGGCTCGAAGAACGTTAGTTCTTCGAGTCGAGCCTGGAAGCGTTGGGAGCGTAGAGTGACTTTCCCTTTTGCGTCGACCTGGATTCTCCGAGTGTGGAGTGGGTTGGGCTTGACTCATGTTTGTGACGGTGACGGTTTGTTGCCAGTAGGGTAATTGACCGACGGGAATTCCAGTGGGGAATCTCCCGTCTATTTCAATTGTGACATTTGAATGTGTACTCTCTCGCGCCTTATATGTGTGTATGTGTGTGCGTATGTGTATGTGAGTAGCATGTCAGCGATGGTGAGTGTATGGCGATATGTATTCGCACGACAAAGCGATGAAAATGAGAATCTCAAACTTCAGTAATACATCCAAGTCCAAACGGAGATATATGAAATAAATCATCATACGGACAAATTGATATCAAACTTGTGGGAATGAGATTCCAATCTCAGTTCCATATATTCCCACATTCTTTCAGGCTGTTATTTTACATTACATAGACAACAAAGTCATGCATTGGACTTGACAATTGTACCCATATCCAACCCACAACTGCACTTGATCAACTGCAACCATCCGTTATCCGTGGCACCTTGTCCATACCCATTATCCAACCCATACCCATCAATCAATCTATTACTTAAGAATACTTTGGAGTGTTTTTTTGTAAACAGTTACATACTGATTGATAATTTGATTCATATAATTACTTCAAAAGTTCAATTCAATCACCTTCCACCAAATAAGTAAGGTAGAGTAAAGTACTACGGTCCTAAGCAGCATGAGACCGCAATCATCTTCAGTTTTCTCTCATTTGCTTTTCAACTCCTTATCTTCGGATCCAGGATTACTTAACATTCTATGAAGTTGTGGGAGAGAATAAGCAAGATTTTAACTCTGCAGAGCAGAGTTATACCCTAGTTTATGAGACAAGATTTTATATCAAATTATCGATGAGGTCACATATCGATGTGTAATCTTGATGTCTAATATATCCCATAAATCTAAATAATCGCCCCTTCGGATTACTCTGATTATCCGAAAGGGCGATGCACAATTAATCACTCTAAAGCTGTGTGGGAAAATGAAGGGATATTCATCGGTGTCTCCTTCCTCTTCGCTCTCACTCTGTCTTCGTGCATATGATAATAATGAACAATGGGAAAACAAGCTGGAGCAATATGGGTGAAGTACAATAATGATCGAGTGTCTTTCAGAAGGCGAGATAGCAATACCTTTTGAGATTATTCAACACATTGAGTGCGATAGCATATGATAATAATGAACAATGGGAAAACAAGCTGGAGCAATATGGGTGAAGTACAATAATGATCGAGTGTCTTTCAGAAGGCGAGATAGCAATACCTTTTGAGATTATTCAACACATTGAGTGCGATAGGAACAATGACCTGATAAAATCCAGCTGAATGGGTGGGTAATACCCACCCATGCATCCAAGCCCATACCCATTGTGCCATGGGTGGGTATTGGACATATTCATTGCAGGACTCTAATCGACAGTACTTTAGAGGTGGTTCCATTAGTGTACTCTATAATACCAAACTGGAGAGTTCGTCTAATATTGAGTGTGCAGTATATTTTTCGGGAGCGAAATTTGGGCGTGGGCCCATGCATTGTTCACCGCTGCATCTGTCCCACAAACCCTCGAATGGTCCCCCGCCTGCTGTGACATGTTCGGAGAACGTGGCAAGACTTCCGTTCTTCAGCTGCGTCACCTTAAACTCGGCCACAGTGTTGGGTTCTCTGCCAGGTTCAATGGGTCGAATGAACCACTACAGCAGATGGAGTACGTGATCTCTCCCTGTGTACCACGCGTCCCTCTGTATCGCCTCGATGGCACCCATGGGCACGGTTCGGCAGGCCCAGATTGCCCAAATGCTCTGTGCGTGCACGAGGTAGTCCAAAACTTAACTTGCTGAAAGTCTATGATCTGGCCTTGAACCACACTGCTCTCTGGATTTACCACCATTCCTGGCCAGCAGCTCGGGGAAACTACATCCAAGAGCTCGCATTGTCGCCTGTCGAGCAGGGATCATGTCCGACTCCCTGTTTTTGGAGGAGGTCTCGGGGTGAGCTGAACGCCCAGCGGTGTCTCATTGGTCTTCACTGGGACACTCACCGGTCAGCTATGATGGAGGTGGCTAGGAGAGTGGCCCCTAGTGCTCTGGTCGATCTTCACCATACCTGCAAATAATAACAGACATCTGTTGAGCTCACTGACATGCAAGCACGAAGCTGGGCTAATTCCATAAAACTCTTTCACATTCTTCACCATCCCCAGGGAACGTGATGTATACCATAGACAGCATCTCGAAATGCAACGTGAAAGGGCAGAACTGAACAGATGCTAGAGGAGCTCCTGTGGCTGTTCTAGGGCATGGCCAATCGGGGATCTCCGCCATTCGCCTTCTTGGCGAGCTCTTTCTGGTAGCACCAAGAGCCTGCCCAGCCGCGCTGTAACGGCAGCCATTCTCGATTGCCTCAGAACTACTAAGGTGAAATTGCAGCTTTTCGGAAAGGAGGATTGGAATATAGTGTAACCTCGTGCATGAATGTCCGAGTATATAGGTTGGGACACTGCTGATGTGGTTGGACTTTAGAGATCTCATGCCAGAAGCAGAGCAGTTTCAACAGCCCACATGGTGCTCTCTGTATGCCACAGAATGTTGACAGAAATCTATTGAGCCTACTGAGCTACCCCACTGAGCTCTAGTGAGGATGGGACTGCTACCCATCCAAATCCTCCGGATTCTGCTACTAGACCAGACAAGGGAGGATACCGTTATTACTTTCCTTAGAAGGTCGTGTACGGAGAATCTTGACTTTCGATCTATATTAGCTAGATATTGATGAATGAGAATCACGGGGACGGAATAAGCAAAAAATATCTGCAGATGACTCTGTAAATTCTATTTTGCCAATATAATGTGACCTTTACTGGAGTTGAAATATTCTATCTCTATTTGCTAATTTGTATGGCATGTTATTTCGACCTGGAGCGAGTGTTATCTAATAGGAACTGACACCCTCTGCATTGCCCTGCGGCGGAAGCAAGGGGTTCCTGTCCATAAGATTGTTCATAATATTGACAGCTTAGTGCATATGCTTTTGAGCTCCCACCTCCTGCCTGCAGACTCCGAAAGTAACTTCTTTCAGTTTAGTGCTTAAGTAGTCAGTCATCTGAGTGGATGTGTATCTATCACAATAGTTGACATATATTGTTCACTAACTCTGAAAACGTGACCACTTCAAGTCACTGTAGTCAACACAATCAATATTAGAGAGTTCCTACAGTCATCTTCAACATTTGCATCCTTTACACTGTCCTCCAGTATGAACTTTCTATCAAATCTGGATCACTTGAGCTCTTTAACCATCCAACCATGTCCTCACCAGGTGCGGTATCTGTCAATTTATATTCTCACACGTTCAGACTGCAGCAGGTTAGAAAAAACGTGTATAACAATGCGTTGACACTCTAGAAGATGGATTGAAATATTTTGTTATCCCCGTTTCTACATCACTTGAAAGAACGTACTTCTGTCGATGACTATATTCTAAATTTCGATGATCTCTTTCCTTATATAAGAAGATAGATGCAGTGTAGGAACTCTCCTCTCTAGCTTGATTTTCTTTCCCTTAATTTGAATCTATTTGCTCCTTCTTTTGTTCACAATACATTGAGAGGGCGAAGGTGATGACACAGGTCACCTGTGTCATCACCTGTGACAGGTGATGACACTCCTGTTTGGAAAGGCATCACAATGACAACCGAGTTCAATATCTGCTCCGTTTTAAGCGTTCAGCAGATACTTCCTCTGTCAAGAACTCACAATGGAGACGTTCAGAGTGGGACTCTGTAAGGGAAGGTTATTCGCAGAGTTCTGTCCATTGACCATTCTCATATCCAAGCACAAGCAAGGACTGATCCACGCTTTAGATGAACTCCTCCTGGTTTCTAGTCGTGGACTGGAAAACCAGATTACGCTTAGCACTTTTAGACCTTCTCTCCAAGATTGGCATCAAATTTATGACAGCTTTCCATGACAGGACAGCTTCCGATAGAAGCAGACATTTTCGGTTGTCCCGTGGAAGTGGTTGAAGGAAAAGCATCTGAAACTGATGCAAGTGAATATTGTTTGAAGCTCACAAAGTTCAGAGTTTCACTGGGTCGGACGATTTAGGATGTTAACACCGACTCTGGGCATAGAGAAATGAATAAGCAGCATTCTTGCTGCTCATGCTCCAGCCCTGGAAGGAGAAGATTCGTGTGCTCACAGCTCACCGCTCATGAGCTGTGAGCACACGAATCTTCTCCTTCCAGCCCCACTTCATCGTTGTCCTCTGAACTGGAACTGCGCCCACGTGCTCGATGCTCAGTTCTCTTGCCACCATATGAAGGCAGTTCCCGGGTGGCAGCGCGTTTTCTTCAGGGGCGAAATCTTTTCTGTTTGTAAGTTGGAAGCCTACAGACGGCTCGAACCCAGAACGTGCTGCGTGACCTGCCTTCAATCCTCCGATGGAAGCTCTCCTGTGACTAATAGGAGAAAAGCCAACCGGAAAGAAACCAGTTCTATCGCAAAGCCTGCAGGTTCCTCGTATTCTCCTACTCCAGCCCAGACGAAGTACCATTTGCAATGTAGGTATCAGGTCACAGATGTAGAGGACACTTAACGGAATTCAAAAGAGACGGAAATCATTCTCGGATAACCTCGTGATCAGAACATCTATGTCCCACTTTCGCGAGTACGAGTTAGCGGGTGTAAAAACAGTTCTGCGATCGAGAGCGCAAGGAAAGACGAAAGGTTTCGAATCTCCTCGTCCGGGGTCACAATCCAACTCGAATCACTTTCTCAGCGATCTTCGTCATATCGAAGATTTTCTTTCTTCATCATTAGTCTCGTGTGAGAGTCCATCGTCAAAAGGAGGGCTTGGATCCCACCACGGATCCGCAAAGCTCGCGCTGATAAGCCACCGGAATCTACCGAAGAGCGAGTATAGCTCCGCAGCTGTCGCACTTTGTTTCACATAGCGTGGCACATGGCAGCAAAAGCAACCTAATGCATGACAAATACTTCAATCGACGGTTACGACAATCATCAGCTTCATTTGTGCCTCAAGTGCTTAACGAATCCACCTGAGGATACAATCGGCAGAAACAACACAAGCAACATACCAGAACGGCGTTTGATGCATCAGGATGTAGTTGCTCCAATCAATGAGCCGTGACGAACTCTGAAGAATTGTAGGTACTATTACAGCCAATCAGATCGAAGAAATTCAGCCCCGAAAATGTGATTAGCTCTTCACCTCCGGATTTCATTCAAGGATACAACCCATGAAGCCAACAGGTAGAGGCACTACCAAAGCGGCTGATTGTAGCCTGAGTGGTCCTCAAGGCGATCGGAATCAGAACCACAGAGAAAGGCGTTGAGGATTTCTGCACAGGAAGATTTTGACCTCGGCTACTGCATCAACGC
This sequence comes from Marchantia polymorpha subsp. ruderalis, assembly GCA_037833965.1. NCBI lineage: Eukaryota > Viridiplantae > Streptophyta > Marchantiopsida > Marchantiales > Marchantiaceae > Marchantia > Marchantia polymorpha. The sequence continues at coordinate 8,033,773 of AP031357.1, forward strand.
AAAACCTTCTACTTGGAAACTGAGATTAGGTTAGGAATGATGATGAGGGAAATATTTTATGCGTCAGGAAATATGGCAGCAATCCTTACTGGAGCTGCTCAATGGCTAGCGATTGGGCTCATATACGCCATGCTCCCTCAACCCGATGATCGCAACAAATTGACAACTTTACCTCGACCGATAGCGAAATTGACGGATGAGAACAGGAGTCCTGATGACACGATGAGCGCTAAACGCAGTCCTGATGGCTATATCCACGAGGATGTGGTGCTGTTTCTCTCATTTCCCGATCATGAAGTGGCACCTGTACCTTTGACAACTGAAAAGACGAGACTGCCCAAGATCACGGAAGAGCATGTGCTTCTGGAATCAAGACTTAACGAATATTTGACTTGACTCTCGTTCTGCATCGCGTTGGCAGATAGAGATAACTCGTGCTCCCCGAACCCTACAGCAAGTAAGAAAAGCTCTGAAGCAGAAATTTTGTGTAAAGTTAGGAATGCAGCTTTCTTCAAACCCATAATCTTAGGATCCTTTCGACATTCGACCTTTGGCATATGTATTTTGAACATATTTGGCACAATTGACAGAACAAGCTTCTTCGATGCAATTTTCGGTGCCTCCAAGAGGACCTCGTCTCTGCGGCAATTTTGAATACGTTCAAGACTAGCACTAAAACAGACATCTATTTGTGATGACTGCTTACAATTCACCTAGCTCATAAGCAGAAAGGGCTCTTGCAAAGGCCTTGAAATCCCGGGCTGCCTCCTAACCGCTATGGATTGACGATTGTGCTACCAAGACCTGAACGTAGTGCTGAAGGAAATACAATGTGCTAAGAACAGTTTCAAAACGACCGTGAATTCAAGCAACCAGTTTCGGAAGTATTCACAGGTGTCATGATGGCCATGAATAGCGGAATTCTTGACTGATCGGATCTGACACCTGATTTCCATGAATCTGTATTCTCATGATTTGCATGGATTCAGTGTGGTAAGGTGTGGTTTGATTTCCGATCCATCCGCGCAGGTCGGACGTAATGTCTTTCTAAATCTTAAATCAGAATCAGAATACTTCGACGAAATTTAGAACCGAAGTGAACTACAAGATCTTCTTTTGCCCTCCATCTGGCATCTACACGTACTGTCGTCCTGAATGTGGCCTTCGAAGCTTGAGCACAAAGATCTTGGAGAAAGGAACCCAGATGTTGGCATTTAGAGCACGCACTGAGCTTGACAATATTAATCCAGTGCAAAACAAGACCTCGGTTGCTCACCGTCTGGCAATGTGGCAATAGAGAAGAAGTTCATGGATGAGGAGAGAACTCCGCCAAATTTCGGCAATTGTGAAAGTCGGGCACCGCAGCTCCATCGAGAAGTCACCTTCAAACACAGTCTAAATCCCTGGTTTCTTGCTTCAATGCCTTCCTGTTCATTCTTTGCTGCTTATACATGAAAACACGTTCCATCTGCAACCAGCAAACTCATAATGAAGACTCCCAAATTTTTAAATACGAGTTGACTTGACTTTTTAGGCGTCGGAAAATACTGATTTGTAGTACATTTCTATTATACAAATGGAAGAGCGTATTATAAGAATTGAAGATGAGTGGTGAGAACGAAATTTGACAACGTGAGAAATTCTATTTCGTTGAGAGTGAACGCTTTTATGTCAGTACGCGGGTTTCAACAATTAATGGACCAATCCCAAATCTGCTTCTTAAATAAAATGAGAACTTTGTGACATGTGTGACACAACTGGTGTCACACATAGTGTAGAGTGCAAAATGTTTCTACTTTGTCTTGATCTTTTGTAAGGAAGTAATTTTACTACGGAACTTGATTTTTCTTGGGTGGATGGAATTATAATGTATTATGACTTTACAATTTTAGTTTCCCTGAACTTTATCAGTCATTCTAACAGTTTCGATCATGAGAATTAAAAGTTCACATGATTTCAAGTAAGGTTGATGAACTTCAAAACATTCAGCTCATTTCAAGCTTATAACTAAACCTTTTGAAATGCACTCAGATCATGATCATCGGTTATCGATTTCATATCATAAAAGGAGAAACATTTTATGATTCGAAACATCAAAAGTTATGCGAAGACTTATATATCCACTCGGTTCAGTTTACACTTAATGTTCGACTCTGTGAATTATTTGTTACGTATCGTATACATAAACGTAGAGTTTGAAAATAAGGGAAAGAGGTCATCTCTTTGAACTCCAGGGCTTTTACTTTCAAGACCAGCGCCAGCATAGCTAAAGAAGAGGAGCTTAGTGATGTCGAACAAATTTATAAATACTCTTGGATACCAGTTGAGGATAACATGACCGCTAAAAACTTTCTCTCTTTTAGGGATTTATTTAAACCCTTGAGACAATGTACAGCTTCTCTTGTCAGAAACGAATTAAAATCTACGACAACCATGTGAAGAACATATCTTTTCATATCCAAAGTCCTATAAATATTGATGTGTTCAGGGGATGGACGAGTTTGTGTCATCCCACATGTATGAGCATGTGTTCTCTGTTCTCTCCCTCATCACGAGTCTCGTCTCCTCCTCTCAAATACAATGGCCACATGCATTTACTGTTGTTTATTAAGGAAGAGAGTCTCTGAAAATACCAAGCACTACGGGAATGCCTCTCTCAAATGCGAGGAAGGGCGGATCCCTAAAAACACACCAGCAAGGCAAGAGCAGGGGAGGGAAGGAAAAGACCGAGAAGAACACCACTTGGATTTAAATTTCCTCTCCACCAAAGTTGCTGTGCTCCTTGTAGAGAATACAGTTTTAGTAGAAGATTTATTAAGGCCATCGGAAAGTTATTACCTCTTAATTCCATTCCATACCAGATGTGTGGTGTGTTCAAATGTAACCACCTCTTTATTAGTACGATATTTAACTTTCACTTGTCCTTCATTTGGTATGAGGGTCTTTGAACTCTTCCTTCTGCTGGAATGTCGTTTGAAATCTCGTTTGAATTCTCGTCATTTTTCAGTTCTCGATCATGTACATTGACTGCTGACCCATGGAGACACATGTGACAAGCGCAGATTGAAGAACTGGAGTGGACATGTTTTTGCTTTGGCTCTTTGCTGGACTTTTCATCCTATATTTTGTAAGCTTCTGTGTAATCCTGCATTGAGAAATCTTCGATGTCGCGATTGTTGTCTATCCCCGTGTTCCATTTGCTTGCAAGGTTTAGGGCTTATCAGCATCGATAAGAGTTGGCACTGTGTCTTTCGATCTTTGGTTTGTTGGGAATATTGGGATGCATTCGAGGTTCATCCAGAACGAGGTTCACTTTCGAACAACTACATCTAGGGCATGGCTGTATTGTGGTTTGGTAACAACAAGAAATATTATCCATTGTTTGCTGGAATGAAACTATATCACCTTTTAAGCAATGTCTTGTCTTTGTCGACGGCTTAGGGTTAGAATTGGCATCAAATCCGTCTTGGTGATCAGTCAACAAATTCGAGGAGGTAAGAAAATAATTCAAAACTGGAATGCTAAACTCAATACACCTGACTTCTGCTTTTGTACAAAATGTAGACATCACTGAGCAACTTAAAAGTCAACTAGTTACTTTTTGCCAAAAAATTACGACTATCTCCTTGAGTTAGACTTGTCTTGGTACCCGGCAAGCCCAACCCGCTCTGTCATCAATTGCTCAAGCTCATCAAAAGCTCTTTGTGTCCCAACTTGCTCCAAACAGTCAGAAAGGCTGCATGAGATTGACTCAAAATGTCAGCAATTCGACATTCTCTGCTGTTACTTATGCGAAATCATTTAGTTAATAACAAACGCTGTCTATACTTGACTTGCTCCTTGGAAGTAGTCTACACATGAAAGTTTGCGAGATTTTCGAGCTCTGACACTCGACGAAGTGAACAGCTGGAAATGATGGCCAACCCCACGTTATCTGGTGCCGTGAAAGGTTGGGCCGTGTGCTGGAGTGGTCGAGTTTGACTGCATTGCCAAGCATTGACATAGGCTCAGAGAGTCTAGTCTGCTGTTGCAGGACGGAACCTCGCAATGGAGCTATTGATACAAACTACCTGTTATGATTTTAAAGAGTACTCCAAAGAGACGAGTCATTTTGGATAGTAGAAGTCCATCGTCTATCATTTCCAGAGCACGATTGGGCTCTGGCTCAAAGATGTATTTTATCTTTTTCAGCATGACACTGTCTATTGTTCATCTTATTCATAGCGTAGAGCGGAAGAGCCATATTGTCTCTTGTAGGTGATGAGTCCTCTTCATCAAGTCTCAGCATAAAATCTGTCAAATAATTCTGCATCAGGAATGCTAAGAACAAGTCAAGTGGGAACGATGGAAAGTTATCACCTGGATTCCGGATGGGCATATCGCAAGGACCTTAAGATTTCTCACCGTGAATTATGAGTCAACATGGAAACGCCAATTCCAACTCATCCAAGAGAGCTGGGTTAAAGGTTCTGAGAGCGTGTCAAAGACGACCAATCAGATGTGGCCGATCATACTCTCATCCAACAGAGACTACTTTCTAGCTGCAGCGACAGAGAACATTCACATGAGAAATTACACAAGCCCCGGACTTTTCCTCATGGACCAACCACATGGGCGAAGCACCACTGAATTGAGAAAATGTTCAGTTGTAATGGACACATTTAGCGGCTGCTCCAATCACAATAGTGGGAACGGATTGGTAACATTCAAGTGCCATGGGGCCTCCACATGTAGATAGGTCAACGCGCGTTCATGATTTCGGAATGTGAGGCTTCAAAGGATCATGAGACTCAACACGTTCTCCACACACTGAGGGAACAAACGAATCTTCAACGCATAAAGGTGAATATATCTCAATACACCTGAACAGATCCATAAGACTTATCAAATGTATACTTCATTCCTGAAGAATTTGATGTGAGTCGCATCACAGGCGCACGGGCGTTATAGACCCTGATTCTGTTTGCACGTAACAGCTGTCTCAAATCAAACCTTTTTGCACTATCAGGTGGAGGTGTCCAGTAAAGCGAGGAAGCAAAAGGTGGGTCCACAGTAGAATATGAAAGGCCTTCGAGGCAGAGGTTTTGACACTTTCGCCCTTCCTCGTAATTGCTTGCAGTTCACACAGTTAGGCTGGGTTCCGTACGTACAGGCAGGCAGGTGTGCTATGGCTGTCTCGTTCCCTGTAATTCTGTACGAGCACGCACCTTTATGCTGTGGCGTTGTACACAAGTGGCTCTGATTGAAATCTTTGTTGGTCTATCAAACCAACTGTCCCCTGTCCCCTGTCCCCACAATGCTGTGTACCACCACCACTATGCTGGGCATCTCATCTTTCCCGGGCCCTCACTGTGCAGCGATTCGATGGCTAATATAAAGTATTGTGCAATAGTTCATGAAAGCTTAGAGTATTATTAAGCGCTCACTTCAATGAGATCTTAGTACCAGAATGAAAGTACAGGTGATTTCTTATCTATGCCTTCTGGTAACGTCATTGGAAGACTTATCCTGGAAGATTACTGCTGGACTTTTAAAGCGTCCTTGTTGTTTTCAACTCCATCTAGCGCAGGTCGGGACTGCAGCCATGTTCCTGTTTAGAGACGAACAGTAGAATGGTAAATCTAATGTCCGTAGTCATCAGCTTTTTCCTACTAAACTTTGGTTGGCCACCATCCTTCGGGAAAGCATTCTGAGTTCATGAGCCCCTTGGACGTCTGTCGCCTCCTCCAAGGAATGCTAGCGTACAGCATCTTCCACTGTTGAGAGTCTGCTGCCCTGCTATTGGTCCGAGGGCCAGTTTATGCTTTCAAGATCCTTGACGTTTATCGGTCTGTTGCTTTGGAATATCTTGCTGAATCAGTCAGATCAATACGAACATGAACCTGATAAGGTAATAGAAAATTATGTCCTCGACCCGGTTCCACTGAAGCAACTTCGGAGGAGCTGCCAGCTCCCATGGATGGTTTCTCGTGCCCTCTATTCCCCTCCCCTCCCCTGCTCTTGCCATCACGGGAATCGTTGGATTTCCATCAATACTTGTTATATGACTCTCTGCGGATGCCGTCTTGAATAATTGCCATTGACCCGTTTGGAGATTAAAATCAAAGAGGGGACTTTAGCGAGGAAAGGAAGCTCAACGTCAAAAGAAACCATCACTGACAATTTGTATATCCGCCGTGCGTACCTGTTGCCTGCAAAAGTTCACTGTATTGCGAAAGTCAGGTCGCCAGGGACTGCGGACAAAATTAAATCCGTGATACGGATGCCTGCCGATCCTCGATCATTCTGGTGTACCTTCGGAGACATGTACCAATTCAAATTGTGAATTGGGCATGGAAGGGTTTGTCTGGTCCCCTGTAGTGACGATGGAGGGGCTGCAGCAGAATGCTCCAAACACGTTCGCCAGGTTGTGTACTTGGCTGCCCATCTGATCTCAACTTGTGGGTGCAGACCAGCCCGAGACTGGGCGAGAATTCAGTGCACTGGTTTATTAGGTGCTCGTTTAAGCCGTTTTGTATTTTTCTGCGTTGCTTGTACGCCCTTGAAGTGTGGAGCCAGTTGCCAGGCCAGCATGAATCCCACTACGAACAGCCTTGATATCTGCCTCCTTTTTTGGGCAAGCTAATTTTACCTTTCTGGATTGATGCCGTAGATGCTGATGGCATGCTTTTACGCGGGTGGATACTGCAGGTGAGCAAGACCTGTAGTTCTGGATGCCCTTCTCTGGCTACAAGGTCCCTGGACTTCAGCAACTGGTGACTAGATCTGGGTGCTGGCAGATCCGACATCAGTGGTGTTGTGGATCGATTGTCCATGATCTGATGCAAATCTTGATCACAGACAGGCCTTTCAATATTCCCATTTCACAAGTGCGTTTTTGAATTATCAATCTATCCACGAATGATCGGGCGGACGGGCTCCCGAGGACCGAAGCACGCAGCAGCAAGTAAGTGTCTCCATTCCCCCGTCCTTCCCAGAGACAGCAGTTTGGAATTGCATAATGTTTGTCCAGTATCTCCGCGTCTAGCTAGTGAACCTAAATCACCTTCATCACACGATTGCTGCACCTGGGCACATGAGATTGTCTCGCGCAGAAAAGGAGATTTTAGAGAGCTTTCCTCTGCAGCTTTCCTTTCCACAATGGCCCGGAACAATCATGGAAGAAGATTGGAGTTGACGGAAGTAAAAGTGGAATCGAGGGAGGACGACTGCGTAATGAATGACCCACTTCTGCACAAGGCTGTTGACGAGATATCTCACAGTTCATAATTTCAGGAACGGAAGGGAGCGAGAATTTGGAGCAACACGGCGTGATTTATGTGCAAGAGAGAATGTGTTGTTCTAGTTGACGACAGCAGGAGGGGATAGAGAAATGGGAGCATCAACTAGCAAGGAGCCCAGGTATGAGGTGGTAGATCCGCAGGCTTCGACCTCAGAAAGTCCTCGACCGCAAGTGGGAAGCTTTTCACCCCCTACGCAAGGTCTAGTCCAGCCTCAGAACTCACAATGGGCTCCGGTCCAACAGGCACCAGCTCCTCCCCTGCCTGTGGGTTGGGATTTTGCCATAGATCCGGCCTCGGGATACCCATATTTCTTCCATACTCAGTTGCAAATTAGTCAGTGGGATGATCCCAGAGGACCTGGATTCGGGCTCCCTGAACGAACTGCTACGAGCACTGATTCGGCACAGCCTCAGCGCGTCATTCCTCCGTGGGAAGGAGGACCTGCAATTGGTGTGGACCCTCTCACATGGCCACTGCCTCCCGGATGGCAAGAACAGCTGGATCTCGCAACGAACCAGCGCTACTTCGTGAATTACGATGCTCGCATTATGTCTTACAACGACCCCAGGCTCGAAATTGCCAAAGCCTACACGCAGGGCCCGGTGGCCGAGGGCATTCCGGTATACTACCCTCCTCCAGCATATGGAAGAGTTACCAACACCTCCTACCAGCAGCAATTCATACCTCCTTCAGGATTTGGAACGCAAGGAGCCTCGTCTCCTGGTCACCAGTACATTCAGCAATCCTACCCTCCTCCCCCTCCTCCTGCCAAGAAAAAACATGCTTCCATGTGGTCCAGGCTCGGGTACCGCCATGGTAGTGGAAGGGTGAGGAACAACAGGCCTCTGCAAATGGGTCTGCTTGCAGGCTATGGAGCATATAGCATTGGTGGTGCACGTCCTTCATCTTCTTCCTCTTCCTCGTCTTCTTCTTCTTCCGATGACAGCGACGACGAGGGAGGAGATTCACGCGGTGGAGATGCTTTCGGAGGTGCTGCTGGAGGTCTTCTGTTCGCACAAGCTTTCGGAGATGACGGTGATGATGGAAGCTCTGCGGGCTTGCTGGACTTTGTAGATAGCGGGATCAGCATTGGTGACCTGGACGCAATTGGAGAGTACGGTGGAAATCCTGGAGAAGTTGGTGGTGATGGCGGTGATGCTGCTGGTATTGGTGCGAGTGGTGGAGGATCTGGAGGCGTCTCTGCTTCTGGTGACTTCGATCCTGAGCAATCCTTTGGAGGGTGGCAATCTGAAGAGAAGTTTTCCTTTCTCAAATTATGGAGCACTGCTTCACGGTCGCATCCGAGCAGCCAAGTGGGCAGATTGTGGATGTTGGATGGATACTCCAGACTTGTGATTGTCCTCACTTTACTGGTGGGAGTCTACTTTGGAGCTTTCGAAGGCCTCCTATCTCTTGTCTTCGCACTTACTGGAAAACTTCTTCTGTTATTGCGCAAAAGCAATCAAGTAACAAGGGTGCGTAGAAAGACAGCGCGCAATATCCGCAACATCGCTCGCTGGGCGTTCGGGAAAGGATCCACTGTAACTCGTGTCAGGTCATCATTGTCAACGACACTGGCTGAAATGCAGGTATAACAGCACTGAGTTAAGTATCATAAGAGGAGACTTTTGAAACCTAGTTAAAAATCATAGTACGTTCTCGGTGAGGATCTCTTGGGCACCCTGTGGAACGAAGAGTTCAAGTTGGTGTGCAAATGTTTTCTGGGCCAACTGGAGGGATTCATATGAGCTCAGCTGAAAGTGAAATTGCGTAGAGAGACTTTTTCTGCCATTCGTTTCATCGCAACCTGTTGCAAAGTAGTTTAACCTTCAAAGCAGCCCCAATCATGACCCATCGATCTAATCGGGCATCACTGTTGGACACTTGGAAGGTGGAAGGAATAACATGTGATTGTGTGGCAGGCATGGTTCTACGAGCACGTGTATGACCATCCATTGGTGAAACTACGGGTGCTTACTGCAAAAGATGAAGCAGGTCCGTTACATAGCAGACTACCCCTACGACCGAGAGAAATTACAATTGTTACACAGGTGAAGCAGTTAATGGACATCCTCTTTAGCTTTTCCAGAATGAGTGTCTAACGACTGTAGATGTTCGGACTTCATGATGTTAGTTAATGTAATCAGATCTCAAAAAAATCATTGTATACATCCTACTTTGTCTTCTGTAGAGGTACTGAGTTCAAGATTCTCCAAACCTGCTGCTTTTTCCATTCTGAGGTTGATGATTTGGTCCTGGGGTCGAGATTTCAGGCTTCAGCAGATCGGTTGCCTGCAATCGAAGCTATGGCAACATCCTGGGGAGGTGCAATGTGCGTTGCTATACATATTAGCAGTATGTCAGAGCTAAAGCAGCTGTATCCAAAATTGCGTGATTTGCACGCGAGAATTGAAGCACAACATCATTGTAGACTAGACGTCTGTGTGGCGACGGAAGATGGTCTTTCAACTGATACTCCATCACCAGCTGCTCTGTATCCAGTAAGTAAATATTCCCTTTCTTTTCTCAGCGATGTATGGACTAATTAATCAGCTAATTTGACGCATTTCGTTGTGCCAAACTCTCGTCTCCGTGATCCATATCAGCTGATTATATGGCAGCTGCAATATATTGATAGTGTGTGACATTTTTCGACGCTATCACGTGCACGCTGAAACCGCTCCTTTGTATGGGCGTTGCGGGAAGACGTCTCAAGCCATCAACGTTTTCTAATGTGCAGATAAACGCAATGAGAAATCTGGCACTGAGCATGGCTGCCACGGAGCTCGTTTTCATTCTCGATGCTGACTTTGTACCTAGCAGAGGGTGAGCTTTTCACCGTCTAGCTTTCTTGGATGTTCTCAGTCGCAATGTCGTATTGTCAAGTTTTCCTGACTCTGTATTAAATGGCTATTCGTGGATGGTCGTTATGGAAAATCGAACCCTACATGCTACATGCTTCAGGAAACCATGAAGTTCCCATGTTAATCCTCTATGAAACAGAATGCATGATGTACTCACAGGTGACGAGAAGCTGTATTCTCGACTTCTCCGAATGGCTATAGAAGACCGGCAGTTGTTAGTCATACCTGCCTTCGAGTCCACAACAGGAAAATCTGAGGTCTTGGAGCGGTCAAGAGTCAGCTATCCTACTTTATACCAAGATTTACGTGTGAAGTGGATGGAAGGAGCAGCCACAGCATTTCATTGCTCTCACTTTCCGAGAGGACACAAGCCTACCAACTATGAGCGGTTTCTCAATCCTTCAACGTCTGGCCCATATAAAGTTCAATACAGGTGTTTGTCAACTCTCCCATCTGCTTACAGTATTAAACTGTACATTAAGTAACAAGAAAAGATGGAGACAGTCTGATAATCCCACTTATCTGACTTGCGCAGGGAATATTACGAGCCATATGTTGTGTGCGCACGAGAACTGATACCTCCCTTCGACGCCCGTTTTAGGTACGTCATATACATTTCTCATTTGGTAAGGTACATTCCTGATTTTGTCTTAACAACGTCGACAATGTCTCGTCAAAGAATGTATCTGTAAAAGTTTTGCAATGAAGATGCCAGCACTTGACTGGAAAGCATTTTGCTGGCACTGACAAACATTTCGACATCCTTCCGTGTATCTCCAGAGGTTACGGATTGAATAAAATATCTCATGCATATCATTGTGCCACCAAGGGCATGGGCTTCACCGTCCTCCCTCGAGTTTTCGTCTGGTCCCTTCCTCATCTCAAGTCTCAATCTTGGACATACACTTTCGGAGCAAGAAAGGTTAGTTAAACCTTCTTCTCGACCTATCTGCAACTCAAAATATTCATCACAGGCAGATTGAGCAAGTTTGTAATACTTGAACCTCTGTTTTCTACTGGCTCGCAGGACCCAGCGCAAAAGCTCAGAATTCTCGGCCTCTATCGAAAATTTAAGAGTGAGGTCCAGAGACAGCGTAGATTTAACCCCGGCGGAGGGGACGATCTGAGATTGGAGCTTTTGGAGGTCAGAGTTGAACAGCCTCCACAGGAGCGCCATCATGCATATAGTATGAAACAGGAATTGACGAATGGTCATGTGAACCAGAAATCTATGTGGAGTATGGGGAGTTTTGTGGATTGATGATATTTTTTCTTGGCCATCCTCGTCGTATTGGCCATGCACAGGTTTGAACACTAGACAGTTCAGAAGAGAGTTGCTTGCGTGCAGGTACGATGGTGGCCTTCAGCCCACCACTTGAGTTGCTCCTTGACAGCCCCTGGATTTGAGAGATTCTTTGGACAGACACCACTGATTTGTATGTAGGAGTTTTAGTAGAAACAGGTGACTAGCAATGTGCTCACCCGATCGAATTACCTTCTATACCCAGGATAATCTAGGGTGACGAAGATCGCTTGTCGGCAACAGAAATTACAACAAATTTTAGATACTCTTTTTAGATCCAAAGCTCTGCAGGACATGTATGAATGGTTAATCAACCATACATGTCTTAGATAGTGTTAGAACTCAATAGAAAACATGCAGGTGAATACGCTGAACGCCAACTGCCAAGATCGGATCAGGGGCCTATCGTTGCTGCGTTGTTGGATATTGAAGATTCTTGCTCTCTACTACTTGAAACAGTTTTCATCATGCAGCTATCTACTCTGGGCGAAGGATACGTGGTTTTAGAGTGGCGGAGTAGTTGGAAAGTTGGGCTACACTCTGAAAGTACGTTGCAGCAGTAACGAAGTTTGAGAATGTACAGTAGTTCTCGTTCATGACGCCACCATTCTCATGCTCTAAAATCTATAAAAGCCCTCAAAAAGATGCAGTATACGAACGTTTTTCACGTTTGGGACTCATGATTAGTTATGCTTTCTCTATTTAGAGAGCTGCTTTGACACGTATTCGGTGAGTGGTGTAACAATCTGACATGATGAACTAGACGGCCGAACCCTCTATACCTACTGAAGCCGTTTAATAAATCCGTATCAAAATGTGTACACGTGTTTTGGCAGTCTTTTGCAACAAGCGTCAGAGAGAACACATTGGCCGCAGTTTTGCTGAGTACTTTCAATGACTAGTTAGCGTCTGTCACTTTGCTCACTGCAATTTATCGTCATTTAGTGTACACGAAGATAAACATCGTTCAACGACTTTTACGCACGTACAAGCAATCGGCAACAGATGCTTTATTTGTGCAGGAAATTGTATAAGCAGTGTACTTATTATACATCGTTAGTCCTTTCAGTGCTCAGTCGAAACAACAATCTGTATGTAAGATCTATGTACAAATGCCGAAAGCAGCATGAATGGAAAAGGCCTTACCATACTTCTGCCAACCTACGACGAAGGGAAAAAACATTCTAAAATATGTTCCGAGCACTTTTGAAAGAGTCGAAGTTGACAAAGTTCGTTACTACCGGTTCATTTGGCTGATCCGACCATTGTGCGACTACAAGGCCTAATTGTCCTCCTGCCTTGTGGAATATTGAGGAACTACCCAATTGTCCGGCTGATCCTTTCTGCTTGCCACCTCAATCTGATTTCAAAGTTGTGTAGACAAAACAAGCGAGTCGAGAGCACTGAACAGGAAGATCCTGGTATGCTTGACGGCGAGGACGGATGAAGTTGTCTACTTCCTGAAAGAGGTGAAAGTTCACCGGACAATCAAGTGACCTTCTACAGCAATTGTTCTGAGTTGTCCTTCTCACTTCCAATCACTGGACCGTGAAAATACGTTGGCCGAAGCTGATCATTTCATCAGCTCCCAAGCAGCTTGGCCAATCTCAAACTGGGACATCGTCTTGGAAGAGAATTTGAAAGTCTTCACTCCTTTTTGTTTGTCGACATACGCTGTAGAAAAGATTCAAGGAAATAACTGCCTTCCAGTTTCAAATTTCAATTGTCAAGTTTCGCGAGAGAACCTTCGACACTGAATGTTTAGAGGCAAGGCACCGGCCTACGTACTGTGCATGTCAGCTTTGCAACAGGACGAACGAGGAAAAATGACTAATGAAAAGGATGTGTCAGAACAGTGGCAGATAGGAACCCAAAAGCATTCAAAATGAGGATACTGCCAGAAAATTTTGGTTCTGCCAAATCCGGGAGAATACTTGACACGTTCAAAAACAGAGATAACTCGTTCCTGCGGCCAAAGGCAGACATGTGATCAGAGACTGGGCTAAGGATGGAGTAAGAGAGTAAATTATACACAAGCTATGAAGTGGCGAAGCAATGTTCAAGGCGAGACGTCATACTTAAGAAATGCCTCATCGCCCTCGGGCTTCTCCAAAGTTTCCTTTTGCATCTTGATGGAAAGCAGCTGCTCCTCTATCGCTTCGAGGCAATCATCCAGATCTGTGCACCATCGACGGATACGAAAAATCAGCAAAACAAGCTCTACACTTACAAACACGAAAATTATGTACATTGCATGCAATGCGCGATTGGCAGCATTTGGATCACTTTGATGATAGAATCTTAGTAAATTTGCACTGAGCTCAGGCGGAAAACTTGTTCGCTGCGAAAACAACATCTGAATCTACGAGACATATCAAAAACTCGTATGAAATTCTAGAGAAAGGTTTTCCGGCCACTTATTTGATATCAGTTCGCATTTGTTTCTCTCTCCCTTGTAAGAGCGCGAGCTCTTCTTTCAAACGCTCCAAAGCCTCGCCGCAAGAACCATCCATCTTCGCAGTGATGAGTTGACGCTCCGCAAGCGCCACTTGCTGTTGTAAATCTGCAAAAGCGATCAGAAAACGATAAACTATAAGAATCAGGGAACGCAGCATTAATCTGACAGCTACCATTCGAATTCTTCAAGGAAAGACAGAACGATAGGTTGACGCTGCAAATAGCGAGCCAATCAATCCGTCAAAACAAGGCACAAACCCAAATTGCGCGCGTGAATATCCGACTGCTTGGAGCGCCAAGCCACCAAAGCATCCGTCACCTCCTCCTGGCATTTGGTGAGATTGGAACACTCGGCTTCGGCATCGTGCAATTCGGGAATTGATCGAACCACCTTCAACACGGCTTCTAGCACGTACGTGTTCAACTCTGGAACCTCGTCCATCGCAAAAATCACAGACACGTTCCTGCGGGGAAATCACAGGAACTGCAATGTTCACAGGAACTTCGAAATATCGTTTTCAAACGAATGGATGGAGAACACGGATTCGCAGATTCGGCCTTTCTGGGGCCTTTGCTGGAGACTGGGACGCTACACCTCCACGATAAAGCTGAGAGATAAAAAGGGCGGGAAAGGGCTAATCCGCCACTTTAGCAAGCCCGTCTTCAACCGGCCTTCAATCTGGCTCTGAAGGCCAGATTATGAGGCTGTTCAAAAACTTGTATACATCCGTCCGTCCTCGTCATACTGTTGCAATAAAAAAATTTGTCAGCTGATCAAAAATGTAAGACATTCAGAGGATTCAGTTACTTTAGAGTCGGTGGTTTAAAAAACATTAAGAGATCATCGAAATTGGGACATTTGTCATTTTGTAAGATCTGTATTCTGAAGTAAATTCAGTCCAAACGCAATGACGGTTGCTGGAAGAAACAAAGTAAAAAAACTAACAAATTTACCGGCAAAGGTATCAATTGGGGTCTTTGTGTTTTCTATGACAATGTAAGTTGTACACAGTCAATGATTTGACTTGTAGTGGAATTGAATTAGCACACTTAATTAAATTATGAGAGTGGAAGGTTTTTGTTTGATTTTCTATGCTTACACATCTTACGTTTTATAAGGGTAATCAACCATCTTCTTCTAGACTAAGAATGACAAAGCAACATCCCAGATTTTGAAAAAATGGGCAGATATAAAAATTAAGTTTTTGTTAATCTGGCTTTACTTATTTGAAGTTTTTAACAGTGAGTTTGACATATATTTGAAATTAATCATGATAATCTACCACAGTAGACCAGAAGAGGTAATAACGTGTTGGTTTACTACTTTAATCATAATCTTTAGAGATCACTCATTGATGTACTTTATAAGTCAGCATTCAATTTATGTGATACAGTGTGAACTTTGAAAGAACATGAAAAATTTACAATTCTAAAAATTTAATACATAATTCCAACTTATGCATTTTAAATTTGTTTGAAGGATTTGCATACTTTGCGTAAGTTTACGTGATACCCAACAATGAAAATTAATATAGTAGGAAAAGATGAAGACTAAAAAAATTTAAACGATACACTTTGATCTTATAGTGATTATATTGCAATAAAAAAACTTAGATTATACAATTAAATTATTATTTTAAAAAAAATTCAGCAAAAATTCCATGTGAATGAAATATTTATATTTACAAAAAATAGAAAAAAAGAAAATTTTAAAATTTTTTATATGTATCACATTTCAAATAATATCACGATTTTGTTTCTGAATTTTTTTTAAAAAATATCAGAATAACATATTTCTATGTAATATAAGATTACATAAAAATTCATATAACGTTGAAATGTAATATAAATAATTAAAATATAATTTGAAATATAATTTAAAATATTTCATATTTTTATAGTTTTTGAGTGAAATCTTCAAAATTTTCATTCTCAAAAAATTGATATTTAAAAAATTATCATATAAAATTAAAATTTTCAAGCTATATAATTATATATAGGAATATACAAATAAATATAGTTTGATATTTTTTAGATGATAAAATAATAATAATAATAATAAAATAAATTTAAGGATTTGAACTTATTAGAAATGAAGATGATTTGCGCTTTGATAATCATATTGTCCAATATATCTAAATAAATAAATAGATAGAATAACAAATTTTTCTTGAGTACATCATATCATCTTATAGAGTTATTATTTAATATCTTATATGATTATATAATTATCTTGTATCTACTAAAAAATTAATGCATATACGATGTGTATGCATTTACATGCATTCTTTTCCTCAATTAGAATGTAAGTATACTATATATACATTCCAATTGAGGAAAAAAATGTTAAATTGAATGTATTTCTATAGAAATCTTATCTGAATGAGTTAAATACATTCACTCTCAAGTGATGATTAGTTATAGAATATGTAACTCACATGTTTTGTAAGTTTCTACTATAGTACTTAGTTAACTAAGTGAGGAATTTTTAGTGAATTTCAAATATATAATAATATGGAACATTCATATGTAGCGTCAAAATGATGCAAAGTTCTCTTGTGTGAAAGAAATTACTTGTACTATGATTTTTCCATGTACTATTCTTTCAAATGTAATTATATCTACATGATACTAGATAATTCTAGCTTGTTAGGAAAGTTTCATGTAATAGATTTACTTGATTGGTTTTTTAGTGTGTTGCTAAGAAATTGCTTCATCATCAACTCTCATCCTAATATGTTTATACTAATTATCCTATGATGAAGTACGTTGTCTTAAAATCCAATAATGTATCATATATATTGTAGGTCTATCATCCACGCGCATCAAATACAAGTTGAAAGGCCTATATTGAGTGTATGCGGTTCTTATGTGTCACTCCCGCCTACGCAACTGGATCTCTGGTCGCTTTTGATTGGTTAAGGACAAATCAGGACCTACTCCGAGATCTAAAGCTACAAGATCTCGAGAATAGATGGAACATCATAAAGTCGGGCGAACTATTTAAGCAGAGAAAATTATTATTAGCCATTAATTTTTTCCTACAAATCGACATTTTCAAAGTTCCCACAAGTGGAGCTCAGGTCATAAGGTCAACGGTCTTTTAGTATCATTAACCAAGACAAGCATTCTTTCGTGGAGGCAGAGAGCAGAACATATCAGAGGAGTTTCTTTGGAGTAGACAAAAGGCTGGATAAAAGTCCTTCTCTTTCATTACTTCGTGAATCTTTTATTATCAGCGGATAAAATTAAGAAGTTGGGTTTCTCTTGAGCTAAAGGTTACCGGGGAAAACGATAGATTCGAGGACAGATTGAAAGTCGAAATAAGGTTATAAAACTGTGAGATTGAAAGTTTGGGGTTGTCAAAATCTTTGACTTAGAGAGACAATTTCCAAACCACCAACATAGCCATAAATTGATGGATACTTCCTTTGATAATCCAACTTCAGCTGCCTCCTCTCGGAGATGATCTCCTTGTAGAGAGCAAGTAATCTGATCGAGTCTCGAGAAATGTCACGTTGCAAAGAGGACGGTGGCTGAATGAAAATCTGAAGGGGGTGATTCTGCCACTTGGACCAAATTCATGTCCCCGCTGTGTACATCCTCGAGTTCTCTTCGGCCGGCAGTAGAGAGCGGACCGTAAAAGTCACATCGAATGAATAAGACTGTTGAGACAAGGAGTTATTCGGACTTGACAGCAGAAGACATTCTGCTGCCCTCGTACCATTCCACAATGTCAAATGAGTTCGTGTTTGGCAAATGGATTGCAACATCAAAGAGATCGACTGTTGCTCCGAGGGGAGTGACGCAGTGAGTAGCTTCTGTTCAGACCACCAGCTCGCTCTTGACGTGACGCACAGATGTCGAGCCCAGGTGCATGTGATGTGAAAGTCACATCGAGAATCGCATGCACATCATCACCCGCTGTCACAAGGTATCAATCAGCCTGTCGACATCTATCCCCCAAAGTGTCACATTTAAAGCTGTGGTCGCTAGAACGAGTGAGCCCGAGAGCCACAATGCACGAAAGACCAGAAAGACCGCCCTCTCTCTCCGATGCCTTCCGTCTCCAAATTCCCACAAACCAACTCTCTCGGTGCGCCTCACAAGGCAGCCTTCATATCCAAAGCGCGAACGAGAGCAAGAATCAGAACGAGATCGGAGATAAAGCATTCTATTCCGCACGAGACATAACGAAGGGAGGAGTAACCGTTTCCCACACTAGAATAAACCCCCGTTGAAAAAGATGGACCGTCCCTCGCCAGGGCCAAGAGGGAAACGAGGAAGAGCGGGCTGCCCGGCGGGATAGGACGGGACGGGACGGGAGAAACCGGACGTGGCAGGGAGCCAGGGCGAACGGGAGAGTTGCGGGACAGGACGTCCCGGTAACTGCCCAGTAAACCAATGAGCGGCTTCGGTACGTGCGGCGCGAGGCCGGAGATGGCTTTGCGGCAAGCTGGCTGGCTGGGCTTGGCTTGCCGCGCAGCAAAGGCAGTGAGGGGCGGGGGAAAGGGAAGGGAAGGGAAGGGAAGGGGAAGGGGAAGGGAAGGAAAGGGCGGAGGGCGAGGGCCGAGGGAAGAGGACTCAGTTGGTCGAGGAAAAGCGAAGGGCTGTGCTATTGAGCGTGCGTGCGTGTTACCTCCGTCCCTCGTTCGTTGGCTCGCTGCTTGCTCGCTCGCTCGCTCGCTGTCTTGTTCGCTGGCTCGCGCTGCTTTCCCTCCCATCGGCAGGCAGGGGCTCGACCTTTGGCTCTGTGACGACCTTCCTCGTATCGTCTTGGGCGGAGATGGGGACAGGAGGAGAAGAAGGAGGAGGGCTGACGCCGGACTGGTCGTAGAGTGCAAGGGGCCTTCGTCGTCGACCTCGGGCTCTCGACGGGAGGACGCGAGGCGGTGGCGAGGGAGGGTGGGAGATTTGCTTGGCAGCAAACGCGCGACGCAAGTATGGGGAAATGTATCGTGGGGCACGTAGATGTTGGCACATGATTGCATTCTAGTGCAGGGGAATTGCAGGTCGCGTTGGCGTGGCGATGCGAGGAGCAGAATGATTGTGGTGGATGTTCAGGAGGCGGATTGTCGGCGAGGCAGGGAGCGCGAACTGACGAGGATTGAGGGTTGGTGAAGATGATGGACGGGGCGAGTGGAGTCGGAGTCTCGGAGGACGATGGGACGGGCATATCGGATGCGGGAAATGTGCAGCAGGGAGTAATTTGAGGACGACGGTGGGGCTACACGAGGGTATGGCGCCGGATCCTGCAACGGGGAAAAGCAGAGGGTCTCGGTATCGCACTAATGATGCGCAGTACAGAAGCGGAGATGGGCCTGAGCGTGAGTCGCAACGGCCGGAAATGGGTGGAAAGGGAAAAGCGGACAAAGAAAGCTTGGGAACTGAATTCGGTAGGGGCGTGAAAAGACGACAGCATGGAAGTGGTGATGGTAGTAGCTTAGGAGCTTCTTCGCTGCCTGCCTCGGGCTCACATCGTTCTTCCAAGCGATGGCGCGGAGATGGGGCCGAAGGCGTGGATAGCGTAGGTCCTGCTGATCGCTGGGATGGAGGCACATCGGATCCCGTCAAAGAAAGTGCGTCGTCCTTGGGTAAGGGCAAGCAAGATTTAGATGTCAAGGTTGCGGATGCAGGAGCTGGAAAGATTACTCTTACTCAAGGAAAGGAAGGTTTGAATATGGAGAAGGTCACGCGGAAGCAGAGGGTCTCGAGAGCAAGTTTAGCCTCGGACAACAGAGCGATCACCGTTATGGATTTGCAAGAAACGGACTTAAGCATTATAGACTCCAATATAAGGATAAAGAACAAAGTTAGCTATCGAAGGGAGAGTGTCGCAGAAATCACGGACTCGGAGGCCGAGAAAGGTGTGAAAGAAAACTCGAAAAGTACAGCTGAAGTGCGGAGTAGGAGAAGGTGGGATAGGGATGGAATCAAAGGTGGCGCGGAAGACGTCGAGGACGGTTCCGCACGAGGAATGGTTGCCTCTGAAGGAAGCCTGGAGCGAGACAAGAGGAAGGAGAAGTCAGTCGGAAGAGACAGAGACGTAGATGGCATCAGAGTCCAGAATGGCCGAAAACCAGATGGAACTCGTGAGCCGGTCCTGGAAACTGGGGGCAGACCTGAAGCTTCCGACGAAATCGATCAGCGGACAAATGGTGAGTTTCCTGTGTTCGTAGTTCTGAATTGTCGCTAACAAGTACACTTGGTTTCTCGTTGAACTCTAGCCTAATGAGATGGTCAAGCGATTTTAGAACTCAGTCATTTCAATTCCCCGTTACCTTCGTATCTTGCTTAATTTTTGAATTCACAAGTCTTACGTGAATATGCGTTTTACGTTTGTCTGAGCAGCTGTCAACGGCAATGTGTTGTATTCATGCGCACTATTTTGTTAGGGTTAGTTCTATAACCCTAATAATTACCAACATATCTGTGGCGAAGTGAACCTTTTTCAATTACAGAAATTCTTCAGTTCTTGTTTGGAATATATATCAGGAGGTAAATGCTACCGATGTGGAAATTTCTCTCTCTCTGGGCCGTGGGTCAAGATTCTTATTATTACCTCGAACAATGAATTTGTCCATTCTGTCTTAGCTAATTCTCATATACGTAAACCGCCTGTGTCGATTGTATGTAAGATTTGTAGCATCATGTGATCAATACTGCCCGATACACTGCCTTTTTCTTTTCAGTCAACGAAAGATCTTGAGCTACAATCAAGTTTTTCCTAGACTGAAAAGTTTTGGAGTTGCGTGTGGCTAGAGTCCATGCGTATCTCATTCCGGCCTGAATTTCAGGTTCATTTATGATACATGGAATCGGAATT
Source organism: Marchantia polymorpha subsp. ruderalis (assembly GCA_037833965.1). Classification (NCBI taxonomy): domain Eukaryota; kingdom Viridiplantae; phylum Streptophyta; class Marchantiopsida; order Marchantiales; family Marchantiaceae; genus Marchantia; species Marchantia polymorpha. The sequence goes on from AP031357.1 coordinate 8,054,506, forward strand.
TAGATTCCATGTATCATAAATGAATTTCAGGCCGGAATGAGATATGCATGGAATCAAGAATATGGAATGTACGGGAGCTTTATCCTCTCCTACCAGCTGCGTAGATCACTGACCTTTAATAGTGAAGAACATTCACAAGCAAATCACTTCGGTTGGAGGTTTACGTATGCATACTTCTCAGGACCGACTTTGTGAGCCTGAGGGAGTAGTTTTTTTTCAAATCAGTATCGAGCTACTGTTACATTCGTGTTGCTAGGTGGATCAATCTAGGTTGCATCACTCGTGCTGAATACATGTGTATTTTCATTCTCGTAAGCACCGCAGATCTGTGGGCGCTGGCCGATGGTATTCAGCCTATGACAAGGATATACAGTCTGAAATATTTTTCGTACAGAAAAATGAGCCATACATATGACATATCTCGGGGACTAACATTCGGTACTTTTGATTTCTCCACACGAACTGTACTGTAGTGAAGCTCAGTACATTATTGCATTGTTCCAGCGTAGGGATTTGACTATAGTATCTCGAGACATTGCACAACCGGATGTCCAGTAACCACGGTCTCTCTTGTTCAGGGCCTATCGTTAGTTTCGTTCAGTTCACATATAGAAGGTGGAATACGAGTTATTGTTCGCGATTGATTTTCCCTTTTTCTCGTTAAAGCCCGTGCAAACGTAAGTGCTAAGTATTTTTTGGTAGGGTTGAGTCTTCCAACCAAAATTAGGAGATCTTCATACGCTAGTCTGTCTGCTAAGGCGCATGAACCTGAACGTTCATGGACGTTTAGGTTTTGCGAGCTGCACTCCATAACCTGTAGGAATGTAAATTATCTTTAGTACGAAAAGAGGGTTTCGCTACCAAACAAAGAGATTGAATTTGAGGTTGCTAAGCTAGGTCACGTCAATAATCTTCTATCAATCCTTGTTCGGGTTCATGTGTGTATAGATAGAACCTTCACAAACGTAACTTTTAACCAGGCTGAGGATCTTGCTTCATTAGTGAGATCATACTATAAAGCACTGGAAATTCCTCCATTTTTTGGCCAGTTGCTGCCTCGAACGTTGACTTTCAACAACATTTTATTTTTAAGTGCTTTAGGTGGAAATTTGTGTTCTGGGGTTTCGTCCTCATGCAGGTAGTGGTTTCTGCATTTGATCTGCTGTTATGCCTCGTACTGGCTGATATTTCATTGACCTTACATTGACACTGCCTTCTTGGCTAGCACATCTCTTTTTGCGGCAGCTTGATTTTGTTTACCTTATTATGTTTATGCCTGTACATGGTTCTCGTCCTTATTCCTTACATTGCGTACTTGGCTGTAACTTTGGTCTGAACTTAGTCTTTGCCTTCATAGTGCTCCTTCCAAAATTTCGCGCTCTTTTTGATAAGTAAATGAAATACCTGTGAGTTGGGAATCAAGTATTGGCTCAACACAGATATTGACATGATTGGTTTCTGGATTAGTCCGAATTGAAAACACTAGATCGTGAGCTGATTTCAGTTGCTCGTGGGAGTAAAGTGTTTGTTATGTATTTGATCCACTCAGCAATATCCGCATCTTTTCAGTTTGTCAAAATTCGTTTTTCTCAGATTGTCCAAAGCTTTCAAGAGTTTCAGAGTTTCTTCACACTCATCTGGAGATAATCTTCTTCCTACCTTTTTGACTCGAGATATATTTTTGTGAAATCTATCTCTTGCTTGAGGCGCAGAAACTAAAACTTATACTTGCAAATGTTCAGAGTGGAAGATCCAGGAGGACCTTCGTAATGTCGAGTTGGAGAAAGAGCTGGAAAATCGTATACGACGTCGAAGGGAAGAATCAGGTGATAGAGATAGGTGGAGAGACGATGACCGTGAACGAGATGCGAAACGTCACTCGGATCCACGAGAGGAGCGCACAAGGGAAGAGAGACATAGAGAAGATTATTCTAGAAGAGAAAGGGAGAGGCATAGTGACAGACACGAGAGTCGGCAGCACAGAGAAGGAAGCAGGCCATCGGAAGGTAAGCTGAGAGACGAGAGACATTACGAAAGTGATCGTGAATACAGATCTCACCGAGAGGAACGTCAGCATGTTGTACGCTCAAAGGATGTCGACGATCATGGCCGAGGTGATCGCCCCCGAGATCAAGAACATCGGGATAGGAAGGGGCGTGATAAGGTCTCTAGCTACGAAGTGGAACGCCGAGTTCGTGAGAAGGGCTACAAAGACGATCCATCTGATCGAGAAAGATCTCACGCAACGACTCCGTTCGGCGAGTCTATTGATGGAAGAAGTGAACATAGGCCCAAAAGGGCCCGTGAAGGCGAGACAGGCGAAGGAACTTTGGCGGAAAGAGAAACTTCCAGGTATTTGGCCGTGACCCATGCACTTAAGTATCAGAGTCGAAGGACCTACTAGTTCTGTTTTTTGTTATGAAGTCTGCAACCGAGGGGACGATGTTGACCTAACAAGAAGAAGCAGTAACTCTTATCTTAGTCAATCTGACTGGTTTAAGAGCATGGGAGCTCTGTGCTGATCGTCCATACACCATGTTCTTACCGTTCGTGCTATAAAGAATGCAGAAAAGAAGCGATTTGTTGTTAGCTTCCCATCTGTGATTCTCCCCCTTATATCACTACTTTTCTTCGATTTTGTTGACATCGTGGGCCAAGGCAAGAACGTGACAGTAATTTGAATGTAACGAAGTGATATGAGCCGCATAAGTCAACTACGACTTCTTGGCAGAAAGCCTTGGAATTCAATCTTATCACCAAGCTCACTTTCCAGAGTGCATAGAAAATTTGAAATGAAAATTCGTACATGAAATCCTGAGTATGTGTAAGTTCCATTACATAATTATGATATGTATTTGCATATGCTCAACTTGATATGCCTCTCCCTCATGCTAAATACGTTGTGGAAGTTCTGGATATGAGGGCTCAAGCTCTTCTCGATCTAAGCCCGGCTCGCATGTTGTTGCGGCTTGCATGCCCGGCTTGCTTTGCATTCTTGTTCGTCGCTGCTGCCATTCTGCTGTCTCTTCGATTTAGTCCTTCATTATTCGGTTCTGGTTATCTGTTTTCAGGATTTGTAAAATGTTTCTCTATCCGCGTACTTTCCTTCGCATGTGAAGCCCTTGCGGTTGCTCATGTGCTATTTTCTGAGTTCTCCGTTTTCTTCGGTACTAGTTATCTCAGCCGAATATTCCAAGGAACTTAGTCGATAGCTTAGCTGTCTGTACCTGACGTTTTTCACTATCCTAGAGCATCCAGATGATCTTTTCGACCAGATATGGATTATATTAGTAGAAAGCATTCTAAACGGCCATGTTATCCCTTTGAATTGCGCTGGGTTGGTGACGTCACTGCCAGTATGTGCCCTTGGTTCAAAGGATTTGCAAGTAGGGAATGCTTTTCTTGCTTTATTTCTTTTACACTTGTAGTTTACAGAAGTTCATGGTTTACTGTAAGCAATTGAAAATCAATCTGTGAACTTGCTTTTCCAGACAGGGAGGACGCTCCGGAGACCCAGATACACCTGCCGCCAATGACTTAACCCATGATGATAGACCCAGGCGCGGTAGAGATGAACGAGATGGAGATATTCGACCTGAACGGCTGCGGGCTTCTCCTAGAGACAGTGACAGCATGCGAGGGAAGGTGAAAGCAAATCATTGGCGCAGTGAAGGGAGTGCTTCTGAACTGCTTCGTGAAGGTCAACCTTCGCCCCGTCAAGACACCAGGGCTTCACCTTCTTCCAACCGCTTGGATTACCCCTCCCCTCCCAGGCTAGATGACAGGAGATCACCAAGATACACTTCTCAGAGGTCACCTTCACCTCCTCATCTGGATGTTGCTTGTGGTCCACCACGAGGGAAGACAGGACACGGAGATTGGTTTGAACCTAGTAATAGTGTAAGCAGCTCCAGTGGTACTCAAAGACGACCCCCAGGTGCGAGCTTGCACGTGAGTGATCGTCGAGATAGGATGAAATGGGTCTCTGGTGCAGAAGAAGAGGTTAAGAGTGGAATGCACCGGAGTAATCGCAGCATGGATGAAGCTAGAGAGGGTTCCTTGAGTCCTCATAGACTTCGCGATCAGCATATGCACGGAGTCCTGGTGAAGCCGCCGTTGCACGGGCAAGACACCTTTTCAAGGGTTCCTATGGTTGGCCGCGGGGATCGAGAACGATGGCGGAGTTCAACTCAAGGTGGTTCTACATCCTATGAAGGTGGGCAGTTGGATCATCACATTCCAGAAGAATTGTCTCCGAGAGACAGGAATGAACGAGGGCGGCGAATGCCTTTGAACAGGCCACCAGGTAGTCCTATGATCAGGCCACAACTAGCCTCACTGCCAGCGCCTCCTTTGGCACCATTACCACCACCTCCACCGTTCAGGCCAGGCATCGACAACCCTGCGGTTCTCGGGCCACCGAATGGTGGTTTTGATGATGGTACCTGCTCCAGAGATCAAGGAAGAGGGGACAGGAAAGGTGGTCCTTTGCGCAGAGAAGGTGGTGGAGGCGGTATAGGTCCTGGTGACGCTTGGAGGGGTGTAAATATTGGAAACTGGAACTCCAGAAATCAAGGCCCATTGCCCGGAAATGCGTTTCCACCTTTTCCTCCACAGTTTGCGCCACATCCTTCGCCGGGTGGGGGTGGTTTCCCCGGTATGGGCCAGCAGTTTCCTGGTCCTCCAATTTTTCCTGGTGGTGGGGGCCGGCCGCCCATGGATATGGGTTTTGGAGGTAGATTTATTGGTCCTGGGGGTCACATGGGTGAAAATGGGGATGGATTCCTCGGTCCCGGTCGTGGAGCTGGCTGGCATGGACCTGGAGAAGGCGATGATGGTAGAGGTCCTCCTCTAATGGGACCTGGTGATGGATGGGAGGGCCCTGGTCCTCATGGAGATGACAGGCATAGACATGGTCGTATGGAATGGGATAGGGGTGGACCTATGGGGGTCCGGGTTTGGGAGCGAGAAAGAGAGAGGGAGCTTTGGGAGGGACGTGTCCGAGAAGGGGCTTCTGACTTTATGCCACTCCGGTCACAAATGGAACCTCCACTTCAAAGTTCAGCTTTTCCTCCTGGCGGTAGCGGGTGGGGTATGCCTCGAGAACCTCAAGTTCTCAATGATCTCAAACCTCGACCTGAAAGACCACCATATGACATCCAAGAATCAAAGCGAAAGCCTGATGGTGTAGTCCCAAAGTTGAAGACAGCAAAGTCAATGGGTAAAACACAGGTCTTGAATGAAGGAAAGCGTAACAAACATGCAACTGCCGCGATGCAATCTGTTCTTAGTCAATTGCACATATCACCTGAACTTGCAGGTGCAGACCTCTACAATAAGTACAAGGCTCTACTTCCTGCCTCAGATTCTGAAAAACAGGCGCATGGAGTTGAAGAAGAAGACACAGATTCTGAGTCTGCAGATGACGACCTGAACTTGGAAGTAGGTTTCATATTTTTGTACGCCGTCGTTGTCTGAAGTCTTGGTTTCGAGTGGATACTTTAGATCACTGTCATCATATGTTCATGAATCGAAAGTCTGTATCAAACAACATGCCCTGTTAACTTCAGTCTCCAGTCTTTTCCATTCTGCTAAGCGCAAGAATTCCACCTCTATGACTAGGCTGGAGGGGAGAAAATTGAGATTGTTGAAATTTGATGATGTTGTTTTCCTTAGGTGGACCTTGAAGGTGAAGCTCTAATCTCGGCCCCGAAACTCCTTCCGAAGCTATTACCTCCCCTTCCGGAAGGTGTCTTCGAGGTTTGTATAAACCATTTTCTTGTATTGTATCACTTCATGTAATTTATCTTTGCAGTAGTATACGTATCTGGGAACGGCTTCAAGCATGGGAACCACGCGAGTCTGTTCAATACCAGAGCGTTTTTGTTCTATGTTTTTGCTCGGAGAAGCGGAATCGGGTATAGCTTATGTTATTTTCGAAGTTTCTAATTTTTAACGAGACGTACAAGTTCAGCATAGTTGGAAACTCTGTAAATATACTGCCGTCGCCTCCTCTCTAATTTAATCTTGTTAATGTCATGTCTTCACGCAAACAGGCTGCGATGAGAGTGTATAGAAAACCAGAGTGGGAGAATAAGCTGCAAAGGTCCAAAGTGGGCTCTTTCATTCTTCCTTTTGATCCTGCCACTGTCAAGCTGCCCTCAATCAAGATGGAGCTCCGGAATGATTTCTTAGTTGCATCTCAGGATCAAGACCTCGCTGTTGGGACTCTTTATTCTCAGCAGCAGGATGATATTAATGCTCCTGTTGTCCCCCAGCAGGACGTAGATGTAATAGATACAGAAACAGGTGCAGATTTGTCGGTGGCCAGCGTGGATGAGGTAGTAGATCGCAGAGGTAGCATTTCAGCATTAGTTGCACATATTGAACATTCTGACAACGAGGTTGCAGTAGTTGAGGACACACAGGGACTCATGGATCCTCTTCCTGACCTCCGGAAACATCCGTCAGCTAATTATAACGACGGAGATGTAGCTGCCGTGTACCGTGTCGATGATTCTGTGGTTGCGGAATCTGCAGATAGGGGAGCTGATGCTATGGACGGGGAATTCCTGCCCTCCTATGTGGAGGTTGCTGAGTATAGTGATAGGGAGTTCGAAGCCGACATGGAAGATGCTATGGAAGATGTTCAGCAGGGAGTTGCGGTTGGTAAGGAAATTCGTTGTCAAAACAGTGAGCCAATGGAAGTGGACGAGTCTCAGCCGACAGCATCAGTTGCCGACGTAAGCCGCCTTCAAAATACTATGTGCATGGAAGTGGAGGAGGCTGAGTTCGAAAATGCAGGTGTTGAAGAGATTCTAGGCGGAAACGTCTGTGCAGAAGGAGAGGTGTCACTGAGAGTTACAAGCAGTGGAGAATCTTGGGATGGTAACAATGCTCCTTCAGAAACTGAGACTGTTCCGGAGACTGGAAGCTCTGTAGTTCTGGGAACTGCGGGGGTTCAGCAGGGACATGCCGTTGATGCTGAAGAGGCTCGAGGTGATGGAAATACCTCTCTAGAATCAGAAGATGTGCAGAACGAAACTTTAGTTTCCGTCCAGTTCACGGTTGAGAGCAAGGTCCCTTCGGTGCTAGAGGAGTTCCAGGAGGTTGAGATTGTCGAGGAGGCTCGGTCTGTGAGCAATCTTTCTCCACAAAGAGGTTCTGTTCAGCAAGATGATACGCCCACAGCTGAGGCTTCTGCTGAGAGTGATGTTTCTCTGCACGAAGAAGAAGCGGTTGACTTGGCCGAAATGAACGATGTTTCTCTGCACGAAGAAGAAGCGGATGACTTGGCCGAAATGAACGACGTTGCTAATGATAAAGAACTCGTGCTACAGAACCCTGAGGTGCTTCTGAACGAAGCCGAAGATACGTCAATTGAGGCCAGAACTTCGCCTACCGAGGAAGATGCTACTTGCCACGCCGACCACGATGATGGGGTTTACCCGCAAACAGGTTCTTTAGAGAATGTAAATAGTCTTGTTGAAGGAAATGATGACGCTGTCGAGTACGGTGATCATGTTAACGCAGATGAGGATGCTGATTTAGTAGAGGAGGAAAAGGTTGTTGGAGATCAAGAGAGAGTCGAACTGGAAGTCGTGCTGTTATCTGAAGCTGGTATTGCAAACAGTGTCATGGAAGAAGTCTGTGATGAAAAATTATTGGACGAGACCAGGAATGAGCTCTCACCGGAAGCTTTAAGTTCTGAAGTTGTCAGTGAAGCAGCGGGAGACACCTCTGTCCTTGGGGAGAGTGTGGACACTGTGCATACTCCTATGGTAGAAGTGGTTGAAAGAGAAACAGAGGCTTGGATCTTCATTGACAATTCAAATGAAGAGAGGCCTCAGATCGAGAAGACAGTAGGAGATGCCGTCGATGATGTAAGCTTGAGTATGGCACCTGAAGATGATGAAGTTAGGCTGCCCAGTTCATCTTCACCTGATGTCAGACAACTGTCAGACGACGTGCAATGCATCGACGTGACTGAAGAATCTCCCAGTGCCGTAGTTTCGGAACCTGAACATAGGATTGGAAGCAACGGCAAGTTGAAGGAAATCGAAGAGGAGAGTTTGTCAACGCAAGAACAGGAAGAACCACCGGTCGCTGTAGTGGAGGTACAAGAAACCCTTCCAAGGCAGCTTAGAAAGCGAAGGGCAAGTAGTCGTCTACTAGCTAATGCTGAGGCCCATGCTCAACAAGAGGCAGCACAGGGTCAAGCGTCAGTGGGTGTTAAAAACAGAGGAGGTTCTAAGGGGTCTGGGAAGAGGGCCACTAAGGGAGCAACTAGAACATCTCAGCGCCGTTCTAAGCGCAGAGGAAGTACACGTTGAGACTTTCTTTAAGTAATTTTTTTCCCAGTTTGTTTCCCCTTTTCCAGTTTTTAACAGCTTCGGCCTTTGAAGTCCTCTAGTCTGTCTTGTTAATTTGTTCAGCTCCGCTTCTTCCCGAACCTGACGTCTAGTTCTGTTAGGGATTCTTGTCTTGCATACTGCACAAGGGCATGAGTTTCAAGGAGAAGAGCATGTAGTTACTACCACTTTTTTTGAGCAATTGAGATTGTTGCGATGTCTTGTTTGCATTTTCTTGCTTATTTGATCGGAACGTCGTTACTGGACCTTGTTATAGCCGTGTTACTGTCTTCATTGTGTCAGCGATGCTAGGTTTATAGCTGGGTGCACATGTGATATTGGTGATAGAAATATTTCTACGCGTCCGCGGCCTACAGGAATTAACATAGCGTTCCAAACCTACCTGTCCCCTCGGTATCCTAGTTGGAGAGTGGAAATTATTAAGTATGATTCAAGTTCTGGCTAATGTTACCTTGTTGGGGATTGAAGTAATTGAGTTTGCTGTACACAACTAACGTAGCGAAGACTGCTCTTTTCAAGGTACTTTCAATTTGGTTTTTGTGTTCTGAAGATCGAGAAGTAATAATCGTCCTCAATCACCACCAAAAAACTACTTGAAGTAATGAGCTTGTGTCGTATGAAGTTTGTCTGAGGAACTTGCCGTCGTATTGACCAGGTCTGGAAGCTGTTGATTTCATATCAGAGAAAAGATTTCAAATCATTGAACCAATCAGAGATCTCGAAGTCGTAATGCACGTGATGAGTTACAGGCATGCACATGGAGTATTTCGAGGTTAAGTCAAGCAAGAAGTAAATCCACGTCGTCCCTGTTTGTGAGCCCACGACGGCGGTGTAACTTCGTGTGAAAGTATGCTGTAAGGAACGGTTTGGAAGTCAACGATCCCTTCGGTTATCTTGATTACTTGTGGGAGGCAAACGTTGGGCTGGAGTTTGAAAATCCGACACAGTTGAGCCTTAAAAAAGCAGTAAAAACATCTGGATCGTTAAAGCAAATTCATAGAATTTTCCCAGGCTATGCAGATATGCTATTTCTCGTAGGTATGAGTATCAGGCTCCTGCACAAACTATTTCTGGGCTCGGGCGTACCTGATATTCTTTACAGACAAGCAAGGTAGGCCCCATCGAGTTTACAGGTAGAGTACAAGGTATAGCAGAAACAAGAAGTAGCCCAACGGTGAAATTACCAAAGCCTTGTATGCTCCCTATCATGAAAATGAGCGAACAAGAGTTCCTGAAGAAGTACATTTCGTTACACCTTGAAAAGAACCGTTATAAGCTAGAGCAGTCGTTCTAGTGTGATGGTGGGATGTTGTGTGCACCGAGTGCTGCACACAATGAAGAATGTATTATTTACTCTTCTTCCAGTTATGCGGTACAGTACCAGTAAACCCGAGCTTTCTACAGAGGCATCGAGATGTGTGGTTCTACTTGATAGCTATGGGTCAGTTTGCTTACCATTATTGTTGACAATTGTAAAGGTTTTTTTTTGTATATAAATGAGTCCTTTGAGTGGTGTACAGTTCATCATTTCACAAGCAAAACAGCTTTCATCCAAGGTCTGGTGACTATTAAATTAAATATAACACAACCATCCGGAAATAACGCATCGATTATTCATGAGCAAGCTTTGATTTGAATTTCCACCTTTATGCAAAGAACTGCAAGTCTTGGAGGCCATTACTGTGAACCGCTAAATCGCTTGGCTCAACTCTGTGCTCTTTGGTCGAGTCTGAAGATTGAAACCCTGTGGATTAGAAGGGTTTTATGGTTATCCGTTCATAGTCTTTAGACTCTAATGACTCTAATGATTAGAATCACCATGTGGCACAGGGTAGTGCTCATGAGAAAGTGAGTTGTAGGAACACCCATTGATACGTATCGTTACCCTCTTCTATCGCCCGCAGCGGTTAAGCCCCGTAAGCTTGGATGGGAGACCCACAATCGTGGACGAGCTTTTATGTGAGAGTGAGTGACATGCAGAATTTTGCTTCATATATGTTATAAGATATGCCCCAATTTAGGCGATGAGTGAAACTACTCTCTTGAGTAGGAACGTTTAGCTCTATATTAAGCTTTGACCTCCCATATCCTGGATATAATCATAAGTTCCTTATTTCGTTAATTGAGATCGTGAACGTCTAGGTTGTATACTAAAGAATACACTAGAAATATCTTAAATTGTATTCTTTAGCAGTTGCGTTAAATCTCAAGGTTCAACCACTGATAATCGTTGTCAAATTTTTTGGAGTCGATCATGAATGGACCATTTCCTGAGGATAGAAGTCTTGTGCATGAATAAGAATCTTCAAAACAAAGATTTTTTAGAACTTCAATACAAGGACAAGAATTTCAACTTCAGTTCTTTGTGACATGCAATAGACCATTTCCTGAGGATAGAAGTCTCGTGCATGAATAAGACTCTTCAAAACAAAGAATTTTAGAATTGTAATACAAGTACAAGAATATCAACTTCAGTTTTTTGTGACATGCAATAGATGTATAACAAGAGAAAATAAAGTAGAACTTGCATAATGTGAACATAGATTTTCTTGAATGAATTATATTTCCAACTATAACTGACAACTAGATTAACTGTTATAATACTTGTGTTTATTACTTGAGTTTCTATTGTGTGTAAAATTGAGTAACATATCATCACTGCTTTTTAAGGATTTGGATTGATGGTCATCATACATGACATCACCTACAATGTCTTCTACTTCATATAGTTGAACACTATATACATATATGGCAAAAGTGAAATCATTGAGATTAATTTTCAAGTATTACAAAATTTTCTTCATGACATGTTCTGTGCAATAACGATATCAAAATCAGAATATTTTTTTTGCCCTCCCTTTCAAAGAAGCGTACAAATCATGTGATGAGCATGAAGTAAACACACCCAATAGTTTTAAAATCTGATTCATTTGTCATTCTTAGAAATTTCTCTGTGATCAATTTGTATGCAAATTTTATGTTCCGATAGTGAATCCATTCATATATATAATATGTTTTTATTATGATAACAAATGAGATGTGTCAAAAAAATCTTTAATTTTCATCAATACATATTTTCTTTAAGTTTATAAAATTCTGCACAAAATGTTGGATGGATTTGTAATATAATCCATATGTATTGAAGTATAATTTGAAAAACAATACAAAAAGCAGAAATGATGTTTATGATTTTAAATTAAGAGAATTAGTTCTAACATAATGCAAAATAGCTTTGTGAATAATACAAAGTAGCTACATAATCATGTTGAAGATCCATGTACTACTATTTATTTGAATTTGGCTATTAATCAAGCAGATTTTGTCTTGAACTACTAAAGTATGGATATGAAAGGTCTTGTAGCTTTGAGGAATATAGAAAGCAGAATATAGTCATATACAATAAATATATATATATATATATATATATATATATATATGTCAATAAATTTAAGAAAATCATGTCTAGCATATGTCAAGGTAGCTTTGTGAAAAGTACAATGGAGATCCATAACCTACTTCCAATTTGGAATTGGTAGTATTCCTTGTACGGTTATACTTTCAATTTTATGATGCAGCACATAGAAGAAGAATGTGAAATGTAGCACTAATACTACAAGAAAACTTATCAAGAATAGTTTGACAGTAGATAAATAAAAAACAATGATTCTTATTATTCTTTATAAGACTTCAGAGAATGAAGAGTGAAAAATAAGTTCATATGGAATATTGTGTAATTGTCTAGATGAAAATGTCTTCAATTTGAATGTAAATAATACAAATATCAAAATTTGAAGAATATATGACATGACCATGTTGTAACAATTCATTTTAGTATTCTAAAAGTCACATGTGAGATTAGTGTACAATTTTCATGAAGAATCACATAACTTTGAGATAAATTTAAGAAAAAAAAAGTATAATTTTCAAGTCATTTTCAATTTTCATTTTTATACATTTTATTTAAATAGATAAATATATAGATAAAAAAACATATTAGAAATTATGTTAAAATTTAGGTTAAGTTCAGATATCTAAAAACAAAAGTATTAGATATTGTCAATTCATCTTACAATGATTTTTTTTATAATTGCAATATTAGATGCAAATCTAACATCCAAATTAAGAAAAAGCATTTCTTAAAGATGAAACACAAACTCCAAAGATGAGAGAAATCTAGAACTGTTCTATTTTTCTATATAGATTTTTTCCACATGTACAAGCATAAATTTTCTCCTTGCTCTATTGTCTATTTCAATGATAATGGATTAATTATATGACTTATATATCCAACAATCACACAAACCGTTTACGTGATGTTTACAATTACATCAATAGTCAATTATTGTGTTGTTTACAACTAACACAATAACTGACACACTTTCAAAACACTTCCACCTTGTCCCAAAGCTCCACCGTCACCTTCTTAGCATTGTTGAGGTAGACCCGAAGACCCACGTACTCAAGCTTTGCCTTCGTATGAAGATACTTCTCCGCTACTAAACTTCTCCAAAGTTCGGCACCCTCTAATTCCGATTGCCAAAGTTGCTTCTCCCGCTTCTGCAAGGTAGCCTTCACGGTCGCGCATTCAGAGGTCAAGCTCGCCACTCTTTCTGCTACCTCCACAAATGTTGCCACCTTCGCCCGCATCCTGCTACGCACTAATTCTACGTAGTATCCTGCTATTACTGGCTTAGCGTACATCGCCATCTTCCCATCCAAATATATGAGCAATGAAATCACTCGCTCGCCCAACATGTCCGTTGCACTGAGTCTGACCGACTTGGGTTCTTTGGCCAAAGGCCCTTTGCCACAGTCTAAATCGATTGTACCCGAAGACATCTGCCCCAAAGGCATCGTCTATTGCACTGCAATAGTTCTTTCCATGTCCTCCACTACACAATTTATGAATTATTCCATCTAATTAGGATCCGCCGCCGTGTCTGCTAACTCGATGGATAACTCCGAATACTACTTACCCGACGGCGTGTACACTGATGGTTGCCCAAGAGGCCGACGATCTTGACTCAAAGTCTCTACCGTTGTATCATCTCCTTGCTCTTCTCCTTCCTCATGTGGATCTTCCGCGGGCATAGACGAAGGCTCTTCGCTGAAGACCATTTGTCGTTGGTTCCTACTTGTCTCGGCCCATTCTTTCAAAGATATCTCACATTGGGATGCGATCTCGCTACACTCAGTGTTGTCTTCTTCCTCAATCCGCAGCCGTCGTATCTTCATTTTACTACGAGCACGCACATTTGCCGATCTCATCTTTGTGGAAATTGGCCTTGAGATCCGTAACTCTACTCGCTGATCAATTAACTCTAAAGTCGTGACACGCTGCAATTTTCTACTCTTCTTCGGACATTTTTCTACTGCCTCCTCCGATTTGTCAACGTTGGCTGAAGGCAATGCCAATGCAATGTTGTCCTCCTTGTTGGCAACTTCATTGTCTTCCCGTGCCTCTTCTTCAGTCGCTATCTCCGTCTCGAGCGGAAATTGCTTCTGCTCGGCTGCAGTTAACAAACCCATTCATCGGTAGAAGTTAATAAAGAACAGGGACAAATAATTCAATGATCTCCCGAATGTCACGTCGATGTGCTGGGTTGTAGTGCCCCATAAGATGCGTGCCCAGTGAATAGGTCTTATTGTCACCGCGCTCCACAAATCTGACTTGCCATGTCGCCATGTAAGTCAACTGATGTCTCCGTCTCGAGCGGAAATTGCTTCTGCTTGGCTGCAGTCAACAAACTCATTCCTCGGTAGAAGTTAATAAAGGGCGGGGATAAATAATTCAATGATCACCCAAATGTCTCACCGATGTGCTGGCGTGTAGTGCTCCATAAGATGCGTGACCAGTGAATAGGCCTCCCTGCCACCGCGCGCTCCACAAATCAGACCTGTCAGGTTGCCATGTAAGTCGTTCGCGAAGGCCGAAAGATCTGCATCAAAGCCACTGCTACGTTCCTTCGCAACAGATCACGATATTCCGTCGTCCGGTACCCGTTCTTGCGCGAATGAGATTTCTTGAATAGTTGCGCAAAGTTTTTCTCTTCTGCGCAGGTCATCTTCACGCTTTCACTTGCGAAGGTGAAATCTATATCTTCTCCTACACATGGTACTAAGACTTTTGCCAATCCTCGACATTCCAGATCGTTGGATTGCCACAAAGTCCCTCAGCTTCCGGCGCGCGTCCGTCCTGCCACTCTTGCATCATTGCCACACAGATCCAATTCAATCCCCACAGCAAGAAATCAAGCTTGGCAGCTACCAGCTCATTGCGATATGCTATCAATCCGAATTTCGGCACTTTCAATGCTCATAATCAAAGTCCTGAAGATACTCCTATCGTGGCTTCCTCAATTTTTCACTCACGGATCTCGCTGAGCTCTCAATTTGCAATTGCACTCTCACGGAATGTCGCCGCTGAACTTGCGTTTCTCCCGATGTAATTTGTTGTCCTAATGGCATCGTAAACTCGTGTGAATTGACGGTACAAGTTTTTGAATTTCTTTCTCGTTCGGCGTAGTCTTTTATTTCGCCGAGTATACTTCTCCGAAGATTTTTCTTTAGTAACACTGAAGGCGCCAACGTCAAAGTCCAAAGACTTTTCGTCGAAGGCGGTAATGTGCCTGCGTCGAAGCATGTCCTCCACCACATACCTTCTTAGCTCAGGATTCCCTTGCCCATTTCCATCATTCTTGAGCTCATTGAAACGAGAGCGCTGAGCTCTACCTACTGGAATCCTGTCTATTCACTATTCTTGCTTAACGCCTACTCCAAAATACATAATTTTCTCTTCTTCTTACTATTCATATTCCAAAAGTTTGAAATTACTAGCCCTTTACTTCCCAAACTTTATCTTTTCAAAGAAAATGAAAAAACTACGTTACCACAATCATTCTAAATAATTTTCATTTTCAGAGTTATGTTTCATCTTTTTGAGTGAACTTCTCTCTTATTTTTAATATTACACATTAGCACATGATATCTCTTCAACAATTGTTTCATTCATCTTGCATTTGTAAGTATGATTTATATAAATAAGAGTTTAATCATTCTAGATAGTTTTCACTTTTAGATTTATGTATTATCTTTAAGTGGATTTCTCTCTTATTTCTAGTGTTACACATGATCACATAATAATTATTGAACAATTGTTTCATTCATAGTGAATGGATTGTTTATTATTAACTTCTTATGTATTACATCTTTCAAATCTTTTTTGAATAATTTTAAATATTCTACTTCATTCATAAGCATAATCAATGCTTTATAATCACAAAATTTCTCAACATATTCATAATGTGTACTATATGTTTTGAATTTTACAATTTTATTTTTTCATTTTGAAGAGATTAAACCTTAAAAAAAATTGTAGAATTTTTTGTTGCATTTCATTCTATGAAAGTGAAACATATTAATCTAACAACATTTCATTTCAAGTATTGTGAGAGATAAAAGCTTTTAATTGTGAGATCAGAACCTATCAACATCATTACAATAAAATCCAAAATTTAAAAATTAGACAAATATTTATTCATTTTCATGATTAAATTTTATAAAATTATATTACTTTCCCTATTGATTATATTACTTTCTCTATTTTGTATGCTCTTGTGTTACATGATTTTTTTATTTGAAGCAAAAGATTTGATTGATTTTTGATATCTTATCTTATTAATCAATTTATCCACGATATCTATAAAATCAATTACATTCAAATTTAAGTTTCTACTATCAATTGTCATTTTTTTACTCAAGAAATTTGTTTCTTTTGATTTGATGCTTTTTATTTCCTTGTAAAAATTAGAAATACAAAGCAAAAATTTTCTATTCAAATTCAAATAATTTTTTTTTATTAATTTTTACGTATTTAAAAGCTAAGTCATATGAATTGACCATACAAACTATTTTATTCATTGTTGTCAGTCCAATTAAGTGTAGTGTGATAATTATGAAAAAAATTGAAAAAATTTACAAGTTTTAAACATAATCTTATAATGAACCTATAATTTTTTTAACACATTTTTTAATAATTTTTTTCTACACTTTATTTTTCCAATAAACTATTTATAATCTTAACATATATGTTGAATCAAATTGAAAACAGATGATACTTGATTCAAAGCATCAAATATTAGATATATACTAGAAATGATGCATTTTCATGTCTTTATATAACAAATAATTTAATTTTGACATTATCACTTTATTAATAATTTTTCATTTTTCTGTAGCACAAATGTCTTTCATATATGATGCTTGATCATGAACAAGGATAAATGTCAAATGAATAAAAATCTAACCATTTTTATATCATATTTTTATCATGAAACTTTGTAAACATAAAACCAAATTTTTTGTTATTTTCCTACGTGCAAATTAGAGATTTTCCTACGTGCAAATTTGCTTGCTTCTATATACTTTAAAAAAATAATTTTGTAATAATTTTCATGTTATTTTATGAAAAATAATTATTTCAAAAAAAAGAGCAAGGTAATTTTGATATCATAATATTAGTAAAGATTATGAAAGAAGCTCATTTGAAGATGAAAAATAGATCAACTCTAAAGATGAAAAATACTTGAATGAATGTATTTTTCCTTATATAAATTTTCTCAACATATAAAAAGAACTAAGATCTTATTGTCATTATTTTCACTCCTTGTGGATTGATGAAAAAATTCTTTAAATCATAATGCAGGTTTGAAAAATAATAATGTATGGTGATTAATATTTTATCCATATTGTGATGTTCAAGTGATGTCATTTCACATCATTTTTTGATATTTTCAAACATCAAAACATGAATGTTGTGGAATCAATGTTAAGAGATTTGAACTTAAAACTTTATTTTCAAACACTATTTTTGATCCACTGCCCTACAATTTGTGATATCTATGAGATAAAATTAATTTTTAGATAGAGAAAAAAATTATCACATAATTATGTTATGATCGTAATTTACAGTAAAAAAATGTTGATTTGAAACAATCTCACAGTTTTAATTTTAATTATCCATATTCAATCAAAAAAACTTGATAGAGACGTAAAGTGCTGATGACGATAGTATCATGTAAAAATTGATAAAAAAAAATTTGCTAAAAAAACAAAACTCTTTGTTTATTTTCTTATTCTAAATATGTTGTTGAAAAAGTATATGTTAGATTATGATATGCAAAGTAGTTAAATCCGAAATTCAACCATAAATTGCTTAATTTATCATACTTTTAGTATTGATTTTACTCTTAAAAAACAAAACGTTGGCAATAAGTGTAAAAATTTTCAACAATTATCAATGATTTATAAATCAGATGTAAATAATTATTAAATAAGTATGAATAATTTCTATAAAATTTGAGTGATATCATATACTCTCTTTAATGTTGATTGTTATTTTTCAACATTAATGTTGAGAAATAACAATCAAGTGATGTCATTTGACATCACATTTTTTACATTGCTCAACATCAAAGAGTGAATCTTGTGAAATCATTGTTTTTAGATTTGAATTCAAGTATTTTGATTAATGCATTGAAATCATTGTGATATGCTTCATAGACTATAGGGCATGATCATAATATCTCAATGTATAAGATTAAGATATTGATTTCAAATCTTTAACAATGATATCATAACATGATGTGAAATGACATCACTTGATTGTTATTTTTCAACATCAAAAAAAAATATAATGATATTTGTGAAAATAGAAAGCAATCTTGCAAAATATTTCTTATTTGATATCTTTTTTCTGATGAATTATTTTAAATAAAAAAATTATATTTTTTACTTTTCAATATTGATAAATTTTAATATTTTTTAAAATTATATCTATTTTTCTCATGCTAAGAATTGAAATGTCATTCATATGTGATATTGCCCAACATCAAAGTGATGTGAAATGAAGATCATTGAAATGAAAGTTTAACATCAATACAAAAGATGTTGTGATATGATTATCAAGATATGTAAATCAAGTTCATTTTTTTAATTATAAATTTTCTGAATGATGGCGATGGTTTTCATATTATATTTTTATCATTTTTATATGGATTATTCTCATTTCAAAGATACATTAATTAATTTAGTAAATCTAGTTAAAAAATTTAAATGAATTTATTTGATTAATTGTATCAATCTTTTATTATTGTATAAATACATGAAGTATGTTGGTTTTAAAAAGATTCAAATTGAAGATTTTTTAGTAAATTTTATATGTATACATAGGTTTAAAAATTGAAATTATTTCCTTTGAATTTTAAGTATTTGAAATGATCATCTAAATCAAATAGAATTAAAGAAAGTAACACGTACGATGCATACAAGCCACAGTCTGAAATAATATTTAATAGAAATTTGGTTCTATTGATTGAAAAAAATAATTTTTTGAATCAAATAATATATATCAGCATTTGTATCAATTTTTATAAAGTATTTGGTGTAATGTCCATGCATGATATACTTGAATAATTTTCAATGGAACTTTTAATTATCTTACCTCACTAATTTTTCCCTCTTAAAAAATAATGATCAAGGAAGTTACATGTATAATTTTTAGCAGTTCAGATGATTGGATATAAAACAGATATATTTACAAAAAAGCCACAGTTTTGGAGGCGAACAATGAAACGATGATCGTGACCGGAATATGATAAATAAACCAAATTATGTTAAAAGTATGTACATAATGAACATGTAATTCCCTTAGGGAAATTTATGTATATGATGATAAGAAAACTACTTCAAACTTGAAGTATTGAAAAGATAATGAATAATTTAATGAGGCAAAAAATATTTTCCATTTAATGAAAACTCGTCCAGAAAAAAAACAAGGAACTTTTATTTAGAAACAACCTGTAAGATTAAAAGAAGCAAATTTGGAATTTCGAAGGATTTGATAGAGAATTGTATAATGCAGAAAAAAACTTGGAAAATTTAAAAAATATGTAATTGGTATTAGATTTAACCCTTATTGACGTAGACTTCATTGAAGACTCTTAAAAGAAAAGAAAAGAAAAGAAAAGAATACAATACGACAATGTTTCCATGATAAAAATTATTGAATGTAATTAAATTTGAAAATAGGTATTTCAGAAAATAGTTTTAATAACTAAAATAAATGCATCAATTCAGAAGCATTAGTAAAGTTCTTGGTAACATACGAGTTTCTATCTTGATTTTTCTACGATATCTGAAAGATGCAGATCAATCTAAGGGTACAAGTGAAGACGGAGGACTATCTGACCATCCATGAAGGAGTCGGCACGCTCGTTCGAATCAGTCTGGCTGCAGGTAAAGTGGTAAAAGCTCCGATGCCTCGAACGCTATTTGTCGTCATCGAGACAAGCTTTTACTGCCTTCTCTCGCTGACAGGCAGGCATCCTTCCTTCTCATGCCGGGTCCGCCAATTAATTTCTCACCACCGTACTGCAAATTACTCGCGTGCTACCAGTGGAGGTGCTGAGCAGGGGAAAATGATGGGAACAATGGCATTGGGCGAGGTCGGAAAGTACAGACGACGCAGTAAAGAATCGGAGCCCCGTAATCAATGCTCGGGGTTGCGGTTTGGAAGAATGCGAAAAGGACTTACGAGACTCTGTGACCAACTTAAGTTGGTGGTGGTTCAAAGAGCAGAGCAGAGAGCTGCCGCAGTGTCCGTCTGACAGTGAATCACGTCTAGCAGCCGCAGAAACACCACATTCCCATTCTGGAATCAATTCTGACGGTTACTCGATTCTCGAGAGAGAGAAGTGTACGTCCGGGCTTCTTCAACACTCTGCGCAGGTTTGCTCTGCACCCTCGTGTTTTCTGCTGTCTCACTGCACTGTCAATTTGGTCTGAAGAGGGAAAGCATCAACAGCCCCACTAGCAGCACCAAGGGGTCCAGAGAGTGACCCACTTCGAATGCTGGCGTATATCTGTTGTCGGCCTTAGCTTCTCGGACCTTACAGGTTTGTCTTAAGCGATGGCTTCAGAATAGCTGAAAGTTTCGATTGATCATGCTCGGTACGAACGCTTGGAATCTGCTGTGTTCTCCTCCCTCGCCCCCACCCCCACATTGAATGGACCCGGCTTCGTTGAGATTGTAGAACATCTTCCAATCAGGAGGCCAGGCTGGCTAGGGCGACCGCTGGCTGAGTCGGGTCGGATGAGGGATGATGTGAGAACATTCTTGCCTTCGAGGGAATCTTGATGTGCTCTTTTGATTTCATGTTTATCAGTTTCGACAATCTGGATAGGGGGTAAAAAGCGGGATCGTATACGTCCAGCGACTCCGCTGATACTCTTGTTCGTCAGTCAACATACGAGAGCTGTTCGTTCGGTCGGCAATGTCGGTACAGACGGTACGTGATCATTTGTGGGGAATGACTCTCGGTTCAGACCCGAGAGACTACTTGGCTTAGCTTCATTGAGTCCTCGTTCATCGTCATAAGATTTGATGATCAAGATAGGGTTGAAGGCGGCAGAGGCAGAGTGTCCAGCTGAATGCTGCGATTGTCGCTTGTCATGAGATGCTTCCTGGCTGTTGTCCGTGTCCATGAGCTGAGCAGTCGGGGAGAGGGCCTATTATTTTCTATTTAAACGGGGTCCGTCCCCCTTCGTGCCTCCTGCTTCCTGCTTCTGTTCTGTATCTTTCATTCGTTCGTGATTCCTCGTGAGGTGATTTTGCTTCTTCGTTCCCTTCCCTTCCCTTCCCTTCCCTTCTCTTCATCATCATCAGCATCATCATCATCATCGTTCTGCAAGGGTGATTCGAATCGGTTGGAACCATGGTGACCTTGGAACAGCATGTGGTTCGGTCCGGGAAGGTCGGGGATCAGAGTGTCGAGGATTTTCTCGAAATGCTGGAAGAAGAGGGGTTCAGGCGAGAAGATCCATACGACCCGGAAACGATGGCCAAGTACCTGCCGAAGGGATGGAAAGACCACTGGAAGGTCAAGTACGCCGCAGTTTTCTCCAAACCCCGGCAACTGCGATTCGGAAGGCCAGGCATGGAGGAGTTTCTGGCCTGCGTAGAGAACGTGATCGGGAACCTAGAGCAGCGAGTGGCAAGCAGCTTCATCTTCAGGACCGTGTTCTACGTGCTGCTCTACACTTCCGTCTTCGACGTGATCAGAGTCACTCTCCTCACCGCAGATCAGCTATGGCCCTTCGAGATCCTGACTTCCTTCAACGATCCCGTCGTCGCCATGTTCACTGTCCTCATCGCCCTGCCGCTGTACATTTTCTTCTTCCTGTATCGCCTCATCTGCCCGCTCGTCGTCTCCTACTCTCTCTACAAGCTCGTTCGTCACCCGGAAAGCTACAAACACTAGGAACGCATCGGAACAGGCCGCCGCCGCCTCGTTCATGCTCTCAGCTCTTCGCGAGAATTTCGCTCTCGATCTGAAATACCCCGTTCATACTGTTACGGGACATATTATAAATTGGTAGCCACCCGGAGCGAGCTCAGTGTGGGAACATTCGGTTCAGCAAAAGCCGCACCGACTGTCAATGTATATGAGGACGATCTCCGCACTGCTCGGCGAGCTTCTTAGGATCATCCGCCACGAACAGAAGGGCGCTGATGGCTTCAGGGGAGGTTGAATGACGATGGGAGGATGATCAGGTTCTTCCCTCGGTTCCTTGCCGAGCAGCTGCTCCGGAGGGAATTCAGGTGGATAATTGTCTAGGATAGAATTTTTTAGGAAGGTGGAGTGGTTCGGAGGCATTCAGACTGTGTACTTTTTTCCAGGAGCTCTTCAGAAGCATCAACTGCTTCTGAAGATGGAGATGTGCACCGAGCCAGCAGACAGTCTACTCCACCTCTCTTTGTATCTAAGGAAACGCGCAATCACCGATTCGGTCGCCGTATTCTTCGAAGTGCACCGTGTGGAAGGTATCGAGTGATACACTTCAATGAGCGCCATGTATGAATAATTCGTGCATTCTCCCGCATCTTGATGATCGGCATCAGGTCTCTTTCAACCCTTTTAGAATTGATGACTATCCTCACTGCTCAGCGAAGCGTCTAGAATTATGTGCAAGAGTTGCAAGTGGCTGCCGCCTGGACGGATGCCAATTTCTTATCACTCATTTGTAGAAACGTTGGATTGGCAGGCGGTTCCCAGCCGAAGTTGGAATCTCCTCTAGCGAGGATCATTGTGAAATTGTTTGCAGTTGAACATTGCAAGAGCTACTGATTTCATTTGTGCCTTACTATTACAAAGCACGCTAGTAAAGCACATTCTTGTATATTTCACCAGAATTCAGTGTCGTAAAGGACGATGGACGTGAACATAATATATTTCAATCATAATGAAGCTCTAATCGTTGCAAGGAGTAAATTTCTAGGATCCACTTGCAGATTGACGGTGACGATTCTGGGTCAGTGTGCACGGCGGGCGCAACAGCTCCTGAGCAGCGACGTGGACAATGTAGGCGATAAGAATCAAGTTCCTGCTCCCGGAGAGCTTCTGTAAGGCGAAGAAGGTTGTCGGATTGCACATCTGTACCAACTAAAGTGAAGTGAGATCAGACAAAAGCATTCAGAGCCAGTGTCGGTGCGGATCCCAGTGGTATCGTGCCGTCACACCGACATCTGCCTTGCGAGCGGTTGAAAGGAGCTCGCTTCTCGATCTTGCGGTTAGTAACCAAGCTGAGCTCAGTTCGAGACAACTGTTCCGCATTGTCGATCGCGCGACTCATGTGATGACCAAGAACCATTTGGATGAGGCTTGATCTCTGCGATGGTGGGTCTGGCAGTTGAAAAGTAGGCTCTGTGTATTGTGGTAATCTGATATGTTTGTCTCAGTTTCACCCTGCGTCTTCTTCGCCATATTTACTCTTCGCGAGACATTTTACTGGGAGAGAGTACACACATTCAATTTGACATCCTCTAGAACACTTTAAAATGTAATGTTCTGGACTGCTCTGTAGGACGAGTATTTCCCACGTGTACGAACGAATGCACCGGAAGATGAGTACTGAACAGCAGAGAATGATCGAAGCTACCGAAACGCTCTGATTAGGTCGATGCCACACGCTACAAATTGAGTAACGTTGGCTTTCAATATATTGAGCTAAATGTCTTAGCTAGATACCTGCGTCGTACTGAGTTCCAGTATTGTAAGTTTTGCAAACGACAAGGAAATGTTAAATGAAAACAGAACACTAATTCTATGTAGATGCATTAAGTAAATTGTGTGAATACCGGAAGTAAAAATCAGTATTTTATTTTATTGTGTTTAAGTCTCACGGAACACAAGCACTTTACCAAATCCAATCTGAACGTTCAACCAAGCTTTGCACTTTACATAAAGTGATTAAATAGAACGTACGTACAAAATGACTCTTCATTTCCATAAACATATTGATTTACAGAGAATGTGGTGGCATTAAAGGAATTTTTAAGAAGTTTTAACGCTGGTGAACTATTTCTTCATTATTAAAAATTTCAAGTCTTAGTTCATGTAACAGTACATTAATTCTTTTCTTCTTTTCCTTCTCGGTTGAACTATAACGCATTTACAGATTGATAGATTCCTTAATGTCCGAATTTGAATGTGGAAGAAATCTGAGAAATATTCTTAAATAATCAAAACATTCAATGCAGTTCAAGTTTTAGAAAATTCACCTCAATGTATACAACATTCAAATCCAGCCAAAAATATAATATATTAATACACAGAATATGAATTGAATTAATCTTTTATATATAAACAACTAAGATATTATTTAATGATTAAAAATCTTTATGTTGATCCATTATGATCAATAATTTTTATCTATGATATATTTAAGTTCAATACATCAGTAAATTATTTAGAATTTGAACTCACCTTAGATTTCAAAATATATTTCTAACTCAAAAAAATTTCTCTCAATCTCATCATATATATGAACTCAAAAATTTGTAGTGAATAAAATGATTTATGATATCATACAATAAGTGGAAATATTTTTTAAAAACTTAAATTATTGTATTAAATTTTATCAAGATTAAGTCTAGACCTAACTATTAATTCTTTTCAAATAATTCCACTTAAAAAATAATATTTAGTTGCTATTGATGGACTAATTTTGTCTTTGAAAAAAATATTTCTAGGTTGTATACTCAATTTCAGGAGTGATTCGAGAGAAACGAGTCGTGAGATTCATAAATCTTTTTTTATGAATATTGTGTTGATTGCAATTTGATTATGTATTTCATATTGTATAGCTACTTAAAATTACATCTTCTAATCCAAAAATGAAAATCTAATGATTTTTTCAACAAACAGACAATTTCCAATTGTATACTTAGTCATCTTTGAGAATCTTTTGTAATTTATTGAGAAAAACTTCAAATTAAATATAAAATGGTAAAGGAAAGAATTTTTAATATTACATACTAATGTAATCAATTTATGCTATGAGTTGAGCAGAAGCAAACTATTAGTGCATATTTCAAGCTAAAATATTTTCAATGATGCAAAAGTGGAAAGAACATGGTACATATAATTTTTGAATTTAGTGAAATACTTCAACCTTTCAATAGATTTATTATTTATTCAATCCATCTATTGCCAGTGATTATCTTTTCTACAACAAGTAGACCTACTTCCAATACATTCTTTGATCAAACAATAGTGAATTGTCAGTAAATCGACGGTTTATGGGCAGAGGTTTATAAAGGTAGGGTAACCCTTTACCATTGCAAAAGACAGAGTTCATGGCGCGACTCGTCAAAGCATGAAGTAAATTGTCGAAGCGAAATGAAACAAGTCTAAGCGTGAAGCCAGGCTCGTCGAAGCGTCAAGCAAATTTCAAGTCGACTTTAAACCGTAATTTAGTGTGAAGCCAATAAAGTTGTGTCTTGGTAGTGGCTTTGCTCACAAAGCCACTGGATTATCGTCAGTGTGAATGTACTTGAGATCAACTTTCCCCTCCAATAGACTATCCTTGATGAAATTTGTGAGCAAACCCGCTGGGTTCTCGTCAGTGTGAATGTACTTGAGATCAATTTTCCACTCTAACACACTATACTTGATGAAATTTGTGAGCAAGTCCGTTGGGTTCTCGTCTATGTGAATGTATTTGAGATCAATCTTCCCTCTAACACCCTTTCTCTGATGAGATTATGTTTGGTCTTGGCATGGAACAGAGGATTTTTGGCTAGCTTAAAAGCACTTTGGTTGTCGCAAGATAGGTGCAAATCTGTCATGGTTGGTGTCCCTGAGATCTTGAATTATCGTAGTATTAGGATAGGTTAGCGGAACTTTAAGAGAAGTAATGATTCCCAATTCTTGTGATAACCGCCTGAGATACACAACCTCTTTGTCGCCTTCCGACAAGGCCTTTTATTCCGCGTCAGTTTTGCTATGGGAAATGTTGTTGATTAGACGACCAGGAGACAAGTCCAATACAAGCTCCAACGGATCTGCAGGTATTAGGACAACTGAGTTAATCCATGTCAATATAACCTTGATATGCGGTTCTGCTATGGAAAATGTTGTTGCTTAGACGACCAGGAGACAAGTCCAATATAAGCTCCAACGGATCTGCGGGTATTAGGACAACTGAGTTAATCCATGTCAATATAACCTTGATACGCGGTTCTCTTTTTTCGTAAAGCAAGCCAAAGTTAACGGTGCCGTTGAGGTACCGTAGGAGGTACATTTGAACACAAGGCCTCCCAAAGAAACTGACTCCGTGATATATGTTTTAAGTCCCGACTTGTCAGTATCGCGACTGTATAGTTCCATCATGTTATCAATATTCATAATGAAATTCAACAAATTCTGGAGTTCAGAGATCAAGCGTAAGAACAGCGTGACTAAATTTCGTACCGTATTCACAGGTATCGAAACCCTGTTTCAGAAAACAAGACATTTTATTCTATTTACCCAGGGTGGCCAATTCAATGTATGGACACCATACGCTACACCCAGGTAGCACGAAAAGAATCAGAAAAAACCATAACACTCTTCAGCTGGCCTACATCTCTGTCAAATTTCAATCTGCTAGACTAACATCATTGCTGTTAAATGGCCGATCACGTGTGTATGCGTACTTCGGATTAAGAGCTTGTTTCAATTGGCAACAGCACTCTGCAGTCAATTTGTCTAAAAAAATAACCACGGCAGAAGTATGGATTGATCAGTTTTCAAGACTGCATAACAGATCGAGTTATCAAAACCTTCATGAGATACTTAACTTCAGAAGTTCGAAAGAACTTTCCTACAAAATGAGTACGAATGGCTCGAGAACATTCACGGAATAAGACACAGGCCTCTGGACAAAAATCACACATGCATAAATGGTCCAAACGACATCCAGAGTTCGTCAGTCTTACTGACTGCCAGAAGCACAGCATGCAATTGCGTTGCGCAAAGGACATGGAACATTAGCTGGAGACACAACAAGCTTTAGAATCTGCTGGAGATCCCATCGGATCTCGCCTGAAAGTATTTCTCTTTTGATGTTACGTTTCAGTACAAGTATGTGGATGCAAATAAACTAAATATCGTGACAACGACCCTGACCCGACTGCCTTTAGAATCTAATTGCTGGTCGACGAGATTGATCGGCCGTGCGCATGGCAGTGTTTACCGCCTGTACAAGCACCCATGACTACATCTCCGCGAGCGATCTTGCTATCCTGGAGTGCAAGAGCTAATAGCGTGAATGGATATTTCGAATGAAATGAGCTCACAACCCGGGCCGGACCGTCTCTACTCCCCTGGGGAGAAGTAAACATTCGTGTAAAGTAGATGATGGAGCGAAGGGGCAACCTTGGACAAGGCAGGAACTAGGAAATAAATATGCTAATGCTGGAACACATTACACGTGATGCATACTGGCTTTTGGGGTCGAAACATTGGAAGGAGGAGGAGAGGGACTGTCAAAGTGAGCGCTTATTCCAAGCTCTGTTACAAGGTCGGCCAAATATTTGGCTTTGGCAACTAATTCTATCAGAAGGGAGGCAAATTTTATCAGGGAAAGAGCAGATATCCTGGCTTTCGTTTCTCGTTTCAGTTCTCGCTTCCTTGCTTCATCCAATGGTTGATACCTGCATAGATAGACACCATACATACGTCAAAAACTACAAGACCTCACAAGCACTGGTACAATCCAATCCTTGCACTGGCATGCGTGTTCAAATGAGCTACGATCTCCAATTGCA
This sequence comes from Marchantia polymorpha subsp. ruderalis, assembly GCA_037833965.1. Lineage (NCBI taxonomy): Eukaryota > Viridiplantae > Streptophyta > Marchantiopsida > Marchantiales > Marchantiaceae > Marchantia > Marchantia polymorpha. Next base: position 8,082,028 of record AP031357.1, read on the forward strand.
TCGCAGGCTGGCTGGGTCCTTACCCTTCTACGACTCTGCCATTTGCCAAGAACGAATGGGTGGGGGTAATGGTAGGAGTGATCAGGTAGCCCAGTGTCTGTGCTGGGGTATTCATCACGGACTCTGAGTAAGAAAACGGGTAAGCCTCATCGAAGTCCGGTACCTCCACCTCCTGAAAAGGCTTGTCTCCCGGCCGAAGGTCGTGACCAGAATGGCTTTTCATAGCGCCGCCCAATATGACCTGGCTGTGTTTGGCTATCTTGTGTTGGAGAAGCATAACCCAGTCTTCGGCTTGCTTCAGATGGTCTGCACAATCGACTTGACGCATGCGTTCGAAGCTCTCGCCCAGGAGATTAAAAATCCTGCAACATCCGTAGACCTAACAATTACTCGACGGAGAGATCCCATGCAGATTCAGAATTTCGAAAAGAGGTGCTCAAAAGGAGAAGATTGAGGGAGGGAGGTCGAGGAAGCTTACTCGGCACATGCTTTCCCTATATTCGTAATCTCCTCCTTGCAGAAACTGCGCAGGTCGTCGGGGGCCTGGATCTCAGCACGCAGACATGAATCCAACGCTATGACGTCGTAGAGCGTGTACCGCAGGTTATCTGCCACATCCGTGTACATGTCCCACGGATATCCATAGAAGAATCTCCCGTGACACGGCTCGAATGGCACTGCTTTCAACTGCCCCCCAAACCATTTTGTCAATTATGGTCTCAAAAGTTTTCTGTGGATTAATCGGCCAAGATCAACGATTGTAGCAATCAGTCCACTTCAAGAGACTGACCCCATTGCTTAGCATTGCATTGCGGGAAACCAAAACCAAGTAGACAAATCCAATGCGGAAGCGAAAGCCAAAGCTCATCAAGCGGCAAGGAGACATTAAGAGAGTTCGCGATGCTCACAAGCTTATCGCAGTCGGCGTCCGTGGCGACCATCTCCGTGAAGGACTTGTGGATGTTGTCGTCTTGCTTTTTGCCAGTCAAAATGTCTCCCACTTGATCCAGCACTTTGCCGTCCAAGTAGAATGACACACAACGCTCCAGAACCGTGCCGGCCTTTTTGAAATTCTTGCCAACCAGCTCGTTGATGCTCGACCCGGCATATTTCGGAGCGATGCCCAAGTTGACCAAGGACATGGTCAGAAATCCGATGATAATTGTCGCCAGCCGAATCAGGGGCAACACGACTTTGTCCTTGTAATCGGATTTGGAAAGGATCAGAATGTGGAAAGTGATCATGGACATGGCAACTGCATAATTCCATCGGTCCTTGAAGGGGCGCCTGAACTTGAACATGGTGGCCAATCCGGCTCCAAAGAACACCCAGCCCATGATGTAAAAGGGCTCATACACTCCGAGGTACACAGCGAAGTAATTCACTCCCAAAGCCAGAGCTGCTGCTGCCAGTGTGCCGAAAGTACGATTCAATCCTTTGCTGATGGTGAGCCCCACATTCGCTTCCAGGACCACATCCGCGGTCACCACCGCCCAGACCCCGTTCCTGTTGAAGATGTGAAAAGGAGGCGGTGCGAAGCACAGCAGGGAGCACAGTGCGGCGGCCAGCCCTGCCTTGGCAGGTTGCTTCGAATTCTGCAACTCCTTGCCGATTTTGCCCAAGTACGCGCCAATCGAACTGATGATTCGAGATACAAAGCTCTCGACGCGGGCCAAGTCTTTGGCCGGACTCTGACCTGCTCCTGAAGCGATTCCGTTCCCATTTTGCTGAGGCGTCTGTGGAGCCACATCGTTCACCCGGCTCTGATCCTCTCCGTTCAGCAGAGGCTGCCTGAGTGAGTCCGCCATCCCTAATCGGTTGGTCACTCTTGTTGTTGTTGCTCGGCCTTCCACATCTCAATGATATTCGAACCAAGTCTGATCGCAGGACGACCTCTCGTCGGACGCGGAACGAAGCGAAGAAAAGTGCCAGCTCGAGAAGCGGAGCTCGGAGCGTTTTACAACATCATCAGACGAGTTCGATTTCGGGTTCGAGTTACTTTACAATATCATGTCGGACGGACCGTTGTTTGCCAGGGTGCTGTGGGGCGATGATCGCTCGAGAGCACATCCGTGAAGCACAGCGCGATCAAACCCGACACATGCACAAGGCTCCAGGAGATCAAGCCTGCTTATAAGCGTCTGAAATTCACTACAGCACTGGAGGGAACAATCTGCACAAAGCAGACAATATCCTCCTCCCGACGTGGCTTCCAGACCTGCAACTCCGGCTGACGTGCTCTTCGCAGAGGCGCACGGCCCACAAGAGACCTCCGCGAGGTCTCCTCCTTCCTCTGCATTGTTTCCGCTCCAACAGTTGCCCCACCACCTCCAGACTCAATCGCTCGCCATGTCTGCTGCGGTCTCTGCCCACAGAGCAGGTCGCACTCGTCCTGGTCACCCGCACATGTCTGCACCGCCACCGAATTCACGACACTAAACTCCGCTGCCGAGATCGACCTTCTGAAATCCGTGACTTCCTTCTAAATTAGGCCGAGACGTGAATTTCTCCATGTTCGAGCCCGAGGCATCTCATCTCGCCTGGTGGAATCAATGCCAAACTTGAGAGCTAATTCGAAACCAAATCGCGCGTGATTAGCTCGCGAGTGTGGATATCTTGAGAATTCTGCAATTGCTGGAGGAGGACAACAAAGTGACAACTCGAATTATTGATCAGTGTAATCTTGCCATCGGCATCGGCGAAAGAAGAAGGCCTCAAATGCCAACCAACGCATGACGCAGTTTAGAATTCCTTGCCACATGTAGGTGGGCTTGCTGAGAGCACGTGTCATGATTTGATTCAGAAAGCGGCTGCGAGATGAGTTGGGCCACTGTCACGCGTCTAAGGCGATGATAATCATCACCGGAGTTTGGCCGACCACCTCTATAATAAGCATTCAGCACCATAACAAGCGCAGCTGCAGTATACTTTTTCTAAGCCCGACCTCGTTGCCCACTCACTCGCATGATTTACGAATGACTTCCCAAATCGAAAAGAAGACTGGACACAATAAAAAAAAAAAAATATTTGATGGGAAGACCCTGTAAAGTACTAGGCTGAGGAAACGGAACTGGAATTGGGAGGCTTGCTCCACTGAGGAAACGGAACTGGAAGGCTTGCTCCACTAACGCAATCGTGAAATTGTGTTAGAGTATGAAAGTCACTAATTACACAAGTATTTGCATGAGTATGTATAAGTCTATCAATATATTGTAATGGAAATCAGATTACATCTGAAGAAAAGCGAGCATTAGATCTATGTTGAATTATCAATTTTGCAATCAATCTTCCATAAAAGAGATATCTTATGTATGTTTTATATATGACTTTTTTCAGATTTAAACATTTTCTTATGATTATTTTATTTCATTTAACTCGACATAAAATATTTTATTTTATTTAAATTAATTACACCAGATTACACATCAGAAATTTTTTTTACTATTTTTGAATATTGGTTTATGAAATATTGCCAATATATATGAATTTTTCATTTTTTTGCATATATGTATAAAGATGTATAAAATTTCATGTGAAAGAATTGTGTGAATAAATTTGTTGAAAATTTTTTTTATTGAAAAAGATTAAAAAAATCAGTTGTGTAATTTATAATTTCGAAAAATATTCTACTTATTTATACCTTGTTATATCTTCAAAATTTATTAATTGTGTAAAGTTAGTACAATCCACAATGTTATGACAAAGATGGAAATTATCTATGATTTTTTATTTTTTTGGAGAAAATTACTGATTGGGACTTTTCGGGACACGAAACACTTGTATGTACCCAACACAATTGACTTACTCTATGAAAGTACCATCTGCAATCTACAGTCAATTATGGTTCAATATGAGTTCTTATAACCTAATAGTTGACTATTATAGTGTGCAATCAGGAACTGTTCCTATATGGCCAAAGTAATCTCATGGAGTAATTTGGCCATTAAGCTTAAGTGGTTCCATGATAACCGAGAAATGATTGTCGCAACGAAATTTAGCCAGCCAGGTATCGAGGTAAGTCTTGTACACCTTGATATTGATAAAGTGAAACTCATGTCGTGTTCTGTGTCTCTCCTCGTTCCTTTTTATAGTTATAATCATTGGAGAAACTTGTTACAACTAGTGAAATTGTGAGCTCGTCCCTTCTATTTGTAGATTTTGTTTCCAAGAAAAGAGATGGTTCGTTGGTGCGTTTTGAATTCTCTTTCAGGAGAGTTTGAGGTGGTTTCAATAGGTATCTTCTCTGTTCACCTCTTGGATACACATCCTAGAGTGTGTTGTACCTAATCCATAATTAAAATTGGAACTTGGAGAATGGTGGGTTGCAATATTGTCGTGGGATATCATTGGGTGGAATGAATCGTATTACACCCACCAATTGTTTTGCATTCCTCAAGTGTCCCATCAAGTAATGTTTTTTTTTTTGAGAATGTCATATGTGAAATGACACATTTTATTACTTTAATAATTCACTTAGTTTGAACCATTCAATAAAGAAAAAAATTAAATTTTCAAAAAAAAATTTAATAGATAAATTCGTTTGAATTTTTTTATAAGTGCAAAAAAATTGGAAATATATTTTCAATTACAGTAAGTATCTAGGCATTTTTGTAATTTTTTCTTTCACATGTTGATGAGATTTTCAAATCATTATACTTTTCTTGCAGAAACATAACTGCTATGAGATTGGAAACAAAAATACACATGGGCCAAAAAATAATTTCATCATCCAGTGGCTAAATCAAAACATGAAGTTTATAAAATCTGGTTGCTCTTGGTTAGAGTTAAAACAAAACGGGTTGTTATAGTTCTGCACGTTATGAGTGAATTATAATAAGAAGGAAATGTTCAAAGCAGTGAGTTTGAGAGCCTTCGTAAGGGAGTTGACGTGTACGTTGGACAACACCCTTCATCACGCACACTAATGGCAAAGATCTGAAGAGTATTACCTCCCGAGAATAAAACACTGAGGACGGCGAGTTTGGGCTTGAGGTCAGGAGCCGTGAGGAAACAACAGGAAACTCTCGATGTCGAACAATCCGCACGATTTGCAGGGATTCAGGTGTTCACTTACATGTAGAATCCAATCCTAGGCTATTGATGGTTCACCCAGCCTCCTGGGAATGGACTCCATCGGTGCACTGACCAATCACTGAAACTGTAAGTTTCCATGGAATTTTCCTCGTGCACCCCTTTTAACATTGTTAAGAATAGACTATTCTCTGTAGTGCTATGAATTTCTTGTGTTGAAATCTATGTGGTACAATTATTTTAAGCTTGAATTTCGGCTATGGATGAACGTAGCCAAGAACTTGTAGCTTTTAGCTGGCGAGTTGTCTACTATGGTCAACTGGTACTCTGTATGCTTATTTTGTTCGAGGAGGTCCAGCCTAAATTTCTTCAGGTTCGACGATCACGACCACTACAACACGCGTGACGCATCCAAAAATTCCGTAGAGAATGTCACAATACCATCATCTAACGTGAATTCCAAGAACTGCATGACGTAACGAAACGTCCAAGAACCCTGACTTATGGGCTTTGCGCTTAACGCAACATTTGAGCGACTGAAGAATTATTTTAGACATTAGCTGAAGACCATACTATGTTCGGTGAGAGGCAAGGTTTGTTTCAAATCCTCCCTGGATCAAATTTTAAATTATTGTTTCGAGAAAAAAGTCTTCGTGGCTAACGGTAAAACAGACAAATGGCCTTGTGATGTGCGCGAGGATTATGGAAGAAAAGCTGTTGAGCATTTCGCCTTTACTTTTGAATGCTTGTTGCAGATGCATCCAGAATCAATGCGCATAGCCATATTTCCAAGGTTAGCAAGGCATTAAATGACTATATGGGAGTCACATAATTCATGAGGTGGCGAATGAGCAGGCTATCTTGCCCACGACTTCATGACCAAATACGTCAAAGTGGAAAAGTATACTGCATCATTGTCTTTGGTAAAAAGTTTCTTTTTTATCAGCAGGCATGGTCCTTCAGTTCCGAATCTTTACTTCCTTGGAAAAATATGTATCGTAGAGGAGAAAAGTATCTCGTTGTTTGGAAGAGAAGATGGACCGAAAACAATCAAAGGCGTGTTGTACATACTTTCATGACAAGACGGATCTGGTCGACCAAAAGAGGAGAGTCTTGCTCAATTGAAACAAGTAGACCTGCTAACAATGACATTCCAAAGGTTGGCTCGGTAATCTTCTCTCTAACTATTTGTCTGGAAGCATGCTAGACCGGTGCATATCTTCCCGCAAGACGTAATTGCAGGGTCAACCATGTACAAGTAGATTAAAAAAAGGATGACGTAATTCCAAGTGACGACTAACTTCAACTGTTGTAATGCACATGCGGCTCAACTCTTATCATGACAGGAACACGTTTCTTCCTCTCCTGGGGCATCACCAGCGAAAGAGAGAAGCTGGACGATGGGTTCACGAACACAAACCTGGCTCAGAATATTGGTTTGGGCCCTCCTGCTCTGCACTTCTTGCTGCGAGTCTCATCTGGAGACAGCGACGTGATGAAATAAAATCCCTACCTAGTACCTAGTATTTGATGCTCTCTCTCTCTCTCTCTCCTTCTCTTCTCCCTCCCGCGGCAGGCGGAGTTGCTGCAATCCGAAGATTCGGACCCGAAATGATTGCTTCATCTTTTCACGACCATCGAATAGTAAAGCACAACCCTGCAATGGAGGCTAATCAAATGACTCCTTGGTACAAAGGTTACCGAAGGCATCTATAAGATTCAAAGTACACACCCTTGAGAAGGAAAAGTAGTGAAGTATATTACAAACTTGTCCTTTTTTTTCAAGGCACAATCAACCGTCTGACCTAGACAACTCACTTTTGTGCTTGTGCCTAAGCCACTGCTGAACATTGGCATGCGAGAATAGCCTGAGGCAAAACCTTCATATTGCAGTTCGTTCTGGATGTGATCAGGGAACGTAGCAGCATCAACCTCGAGACCAACTGACAAGCCCTTTTGTCCACATCCAAAGCTCCGAGAACCTCAAAGTTCCTCCACTCCGGTTGCTTCACTGTTTCTCTAGCCCAGAGCTATCTATCACTCATTATTCCCAGAGCTATCTATCACTCATACAGTAGCTTGGAAAATCTCAAATTAGGACAACTCCGCATGAAACGGAGCGGGGACCACCCACCTTCCTTTTAACGAGAGCACATGTCAGCACTGCTGTCGTTACTGTCTGTCTTTGTTTTATGCCGGTCAAGCAGTTTCTCTAAACGGTGGACCTTGATCTTACTCTTTTGTGCTCGGTCCTAAGGTCGAGTCTTCTGATCCTCTATTGTCAATCACTCCAGAAAAGATAATTCGACATGTGAGTCTAGAGTTAAAGGGAACAATCTTTCACCCTTTAGTGAAAGCCATCTCACTATGTAAAGTTACACAAGGTTTATCTAAGATTACACACAGTTAGAAAGGGTCCTCGGGGCCAATATACTAAAAGGATAGAGAATAACCTCGGGTCACATATTATCCCTCTTTCTCCCCTTGTTCACTTATTAAGGGTAACAGAACTATTCTACACCTTTCAATCTGGCTATACATGTCTTTCGGGTCTGTATTGAGGTTTGAAAAAATAAAACTTCAAGGAACTTTCCGGAATGTTTAGAAAGATCCATAAAGACCAAACTAAGCAGAAGATGTGTCATAGGAGACTTATCATTTGCGAGAACTCCTGAATGATGTTAATTGTGGCCTTCAAAACTGCCACATAATTCCGTCCTGTAAATCATTTTGGATTCTACGAATATTTTCAACATTTCGGTAGAATCTTCATTCACATTCCTAGATTGAGTTCTTTTGATTAAGCCTTTCTTCACCTTTCGGAGGAGATATTTGTACTTTGGATTTCACGCATGCTCTACGAGTTTGGGTATCATCGAAAAGAACCACAGTCCCACAATAATCTTGGGTCCATTTTGAAACCCCTAATTTCTCATTTAGAAGATTACTATCGTATTACATACTTATTACAATTGACAATGTAGCCGCCAAGAAAAGTCAGCTGTGACACATGTCATATTCTCATAGTTATTTGGGATTTATTTTATTTGTTGGGAAAATGTTATAGTCTTTTCACAAACAGCGGCACATTGTCGGCATAATTGATAGTCTCGCCGCCCAATGACGGTGACAAAAGTAAACTCCACCTACTATTTTCTTTTTGCTAAATACTCGCTGCTCCTTTTCAAAAGTTAACGTCATGATAGCCACTCGATTCACACAGCAAGGATAATCTATGTAAAATATGTTTGTAGAAGAGAACATAAGTTTGTAACATCGAACGTCAATTCTGAATCTGATTCAAAGGAAAACAAGAATTTTATGGTGGTGACAGATCAACTTTATTCATGTCAAACAAGAGGTGAATCAAGTAGCATAGTAAAAAGATGGAATTCCCCATGGATGAAACCAAACTATTTTGATACACCCCACTATTATCATAAAAAGTTATATGTAATGTTGCAGTTAACATGTTTGAATAATCTAGGTGGATGCAGACATGAAAATTACATATGTATACGAAGAAATATGACCTCATGAGAATGATGTTCAACTGGTTGTGTTCTCTGGGGCTCTATGTGAAAAATTGGTTAAAATTGACTAATATATTCTGTACAATAAACCAAAGAGAGCGATGTATCAAATATTCTTAAATAATAGATTCTCTTGCACTCTACCGCAAATTTTTAAATAATTTCAAAGTTAGTGAAAAAAAGAGATGACCACTGAGCTTCATCTTCTCCGCGTGTATCTATTCCACTAAAATAGCCTCTACAATGACTTAAATTTAAATCATACACTCCCTAACTAAACACTGGGGTATACTAACACGATTTGACTGCAATGGTAACAAACACTCACTTACTGTGATATATCCACAATCTCATGTCACATCTTCCAACTGGAGTAGCTATGCTATGTGCACTCAAACATTGCTAGCAACGTAGACTGGTTTGCATTCCACAGTTGGTCTAAATTAGTAACTTCTCAGCATGACGTTCTCGGTTCCAAAACATTAGGAAAGTTCCAACAAAGTGGGGCCCACCTGAATGAAAGTGGATCAGTGACTTAAGAATGAGTCAAGGCCTGTACAGTAGTCAATCAATTTCAGCTACAGAACTGTATGGTAGTCGGTATCTCTTGTCAAACTCGAGAACAAAATTTGGTCCTCGATGCTTATCACTCTACTCTCGTCCAAGACCGTCCTTGCCTCCGTATTGGGGATACCCGAGACATACATTCCAAGGCGAGGCCAATACAGTACATATGTATCTTGCCTTGTTATGCAAAGACTGCTGTTGGCAAAATTGTAGGAGGGTACTTGATGCTGATGAACTGTTGGGAGTATTGAGCATCTATATCATCTGAATGAGGCTATGAGAGACAAGACACAATTAAACGTGACAACTTGACTTTCCAACATTGAGAATAAACAAGAACAGGTTCAAACTTTCAATGGGTAGGTTGATTGTAAGGTTATTGAAATCATAACTACGTATATTCGCAGTAAGAATAAATTACGTATATTCGGAGTAAGAATGTGTTAAATTTTTTGGAAGTTATCCTCGAATATAATGGGACTCCGTGCATTACATGTCGACGGTAGTATTAGATGATAAACTGTTACTTGACGTCATGTAAGGAATATTTGCAATAACTAATAAACGAGTAGGTCGTTAAAAGATATATATGATAAAGTACACTAATCTAAGGTCAGCACACAGAGATTAGTATTTCATACAGTAAGAAGGACAAAAGACACGAGTGCGTCATGTAAAAATTTTGGAATATGATTTCAAAAATGGGGACGGGGCACTCTTTGCCGCAACCCGATCTCAAATGTTACATACAGGGCCACACTGAAACTACGACCTAAAAATCTAAAAACTCTGTTCACAAGCCTGCTTCAATGACATACATCATAACATACAGCTGGTGACAACGATGTCCATCTCTATGTACATAACATACAGAAAGGGATCTAGATCCGTATCTCCGCTTCACCAGATGGTCAATATCCTGCTGATTCACTGTATCTTCTTAGAATCTCTGGACTGATTACGAATCAAGACAGGTTTAGGATCACGGGCGAGTTTGATTGACCATCCAATCAGAGTGAGCAGGCTCACAATTCCAGCAGTCACCCAAAACCAAAAGATCCACGTCGGCATCGGCTTAGGGAACAAACCTGAAAAAAATGCATGTGAGACAGATCAATATGCAAGTCAACAAAAACAAGATTTCTCGTCATATAAAGATAGAACATATCTAAAAAAAAAGTTTCAGTGTGTTTTTGAAAGTAACGAAGATTATGCGAGTGCAGAAGTAGAAAACACGATAAGAAACGAGCCATACATAATGAACTACAGTATAGTTTTTGAAAAGTGATGCAAAACTTTCTACCTCTTCCAAATTTGACACAAATGAGAACTTCCAGTATGACGATAGCCACTGCCAACCAGCAAAATGCGCCAAGCTTTTTGATGGGTTTGCTGAAAACAATGACAAAGTTGACAACAAATGTCAGTTCTAGCGACCTGTCGAACTAAGGAGAAGAACACTAGAAAAGAAGTGGAAGATACTAGAAGACCATTTTCCACTAGAAGGCACATAACGTCTATAGTCCAAAAACTCGCAATTTGGACTTTATTTCTCAAATGAACCAAAGAAAATTCTGATCCATTCGTTTGACTGAGAAGCAGAAATTATTAAAACCTGCTGTAGCTAGAGCAGAAGATAACAATGGCATGGTGGACTGCGATGGTACAACATACTTGTTTTGGAGAAACGAATTATATTCACGAATGGCGGGGTTTGCGATGATCCACCAAACTAACAACCGATAGCTGTTTAGCGGGTTCCTTGGTGGTATCCAGAGTATGAACTTCAGATAAAAAGCGTTGACTTCGACGATTAGGATAACTATGACCAGTCCCATTACTTGGACAAACCGGATGGGTCCGGATAAGAAGTTCCACTGATCTTTGTCCCAATATGCAGGCGTAAATTGACCCAGTGAACGTCGTACCTGGTTACAGGGGATATTTCCGTGGTATTTCAGTTCAAAGTGCAACATAAATATCATGCAATTGTTACCGCTAGATAAATTGTTATCGGAGTGAAAACACAAAAGAAAGTCAAAACAACTAATTTCCTCAGTTCGAGACAAATCTTCAATATACGGTGCAGTTCACAAACCTTGCCGATGAGACTGGGCTGCTGGCTCAATCCTACCCATTCGTAAGTTTTCCCTTCGAAATAGCGAACTGTTGATAATCCTGCCCATATGCCTGAAGCCAAAAGTTACCACTTCGTCAGTGACTTGATAGAGAATATGTATCAATAAATATTTGTTAGTTTCACCGCACCGTGCGTTCAGTCATTAAGCTTGTGTAAATATTGTCCCATCAAACAATTCAAAACTTAAAAACAACTACGATGTAAAGGTAAAACAATATCCTCAGACCGAAGAAGTTGCATATCATGATGTCGAGGATGATGCTGTCCCACCAACATTCGTTGAAATTAGGTAACATGTGATTCAACGTCACCTGGTAACATAGCACAGAATCATCTTTAATACATAATCCGCCACATGAAATGGGACGATATATATTCATACAAAGCCATGAATATGGCTGCAAAGACTTGCCTTAAAAACTAGAATAGTACGAACTTTTTGAAGTCTCTAATCATGCGAGTGGCTTTAAACCAGGCAGTGGATCAATCGAACATGAATCAGTGTGAGTTTCAGTAAAATCATTGAGAATCTAGACTTCAAGCCATGTCTGAAAAACTTGACCGATACTCTTAAACCTTAATGAAGAAGACGATTATCGAGTTAATCATCATTTCGACATGACCTACTACTACACATTGTTATCGCCAAAGTTGATTCAAGTCCGATTAGCAAGTACCGTGTATTATCAACATACCTCCATCATTTCAAAGCCGATGGAGATCATCCAAGACAGTAATAGATTTCGGACCATGATCGATTTGCCCCACCAACCAAGAATATGTGCAATCACAAACTCATCAAATAATGTATCCTGCAAAGCGATACATTAAGATTGATATATGCAATGAGATTCATGAAATAATGATTATAGCTGATCTTGACCTTTTTATTCCACTAGTCTTTCGGTTTTTCTCTAGACTGCACAAGCAAACCACAAAATGATATATTGCAAAAAACATGATCTTTGACGACACGGTGAGAAATACACACATAAACGTTGGCAAATTTACTATGTGGGTTCTCCGGAGTGTATATTCTGCAATCGGCACCATATGATCTCTCGCCTAGCTCTGCACAACAAATAGAGCAGACATGAGAAGGACAACACACTCAGACACCTGGCTCAATGGAATTGTGTGTCCCACGCATAAACTTTGTAAGTATGGTGGACCAAGTTTGTCTGTATACTTGCAAGGCTTCAACCTTGCAAGTAAAGAACATAAAGAACTGCGCCAAAGTTTCTGTTGGATCTCTTAAAATACATCAGAGCTTTTAAATGATCGCGTAATGAGGAGTTAAGTCGGTAAGAGTATGATCGTTTTCAGTGCAAACAATGCGTGAAAATGTGCCATCGTAGGAGGATGCGTTCAGTTCGGCTTGACGTTTCAAACAAGGTAGAAAATACTCATACTCACACAATCACTGATAAATATGGAGGGATTCGAGAGTTGTTATTTCCAGACAAGGACAACGTCTGATATATTGGATGGAGACGCCATTCATAAGTTGTTGGTTTGCTGAAGTCTTACACCATGTAAAGAAACAAGTACACTCTGATATCTTGAATACTACCATATGCGAGTTCATCATAATAAGAATGTTGACAGCAGTTCCTCTAACTTTTATTATCTATTTCTCTGTTCTGATACAAAAAATGACTGAACCTCATGCACTCATGCATTCAAAGTGCCATTCGACATTAGCCATACGACAGGGGCGAGTCTTATTTTGCACGCATTACTTGAGCCTTCTTCAAATTTCTTCTAAGATCACATGACAATGACGACCAGAATCTCTACTTTCAGATCTAAAAGAACTTCATGATATGACAGAGCATAATAATGAGACTTGTCCAAGGTGCATGGCTTAGTGGTTAATTTACACGGAAAGTGGACAAGTGTTTTCTCACAGGCAAACGTACCTACACCGAGGTCCGGATGCAGATACTTCATAAATTGTCGAGCATCGTCGCGAGTCTATAGCACAAAATCAACCAGTATCAAACCTTTAGAGCTTTGTTTCTCCTCAAATAAAAAACAAACAAAAATATTGACTCTTATGAAAGACAGGAGCCCAAACCTGGAAGAGGAGGAATGTCAAAAATAGTAGATAAAGGACTGCAAGTCCATGAACAAGTCGCCAGAAAGCGGGATGGGGTCTAATCAATATTCTGCAGACGCAGGAGACGATGTTAGAATGCAAAATATATGTATAGAAAAAACAGAATTTCTTGGATGAATATATAGTTAGATAATAAACACATTATAATCGAGATATTTGTATAGTAGCGAGTATGGCCTTGATTCTAAACGAATATGGCCTGTAATGTATGTACATTAATCGCCGACACGACAAAGCCTACCACCAAGAGTTATATACTTTCAAGTATAGAATATGAAAGAAAAAAAAAATTACGTCGGTGGTGCTTGCAGCGAGAAGTAACCAAGAAAGACGGCTACCATCGCCCACACACCGCTGCACACGTGACCACGGTGGCTTAGTCAGAAAGCAAAGACTAGTAAATTGAAGGTTATGCAGCAGACGAGACTCACACAGCTGCCTGACATTCGATTTGAGTACACATTAAAATTCCCAACACTTATCCTGCATGTGGCACCAAAAATGACAATGCGAATATGAAAGGAGGTACAATCTACTGGCTAAGAGTAGCTTCTACTGTCTGGCAATCGCTCGGACTATGGCTAAGTGAGACAATTCGCCCTTGAATTCCAAGAAGCAGCAGGACTGGTCAGGTAGCCTCCGCTCTAGTCTTTCAATCGCAATCAATGCGCATGTTAAAGAGATGACAACGTAGTAACTCACGCTTTTGTATTTACATCATGGTCCCGCCCCTGCTCCTCGGGTCGAAGTGCACCACTTGCCCATCTGAACACAGGGAAAAACAATGCGACATGAAGTGACGAATTTGATTTGGCTTTTCGTTTTCAAATTGAACGCTGACGTGGATTACTTATCAATTTTGAAGAAAATTTGATAACTGAAGGAGGCCTATAGAATAATATTGCATTCGACACTGGATGTGAAGTTCGTAGCACAGGATACATAATACGCTAATCTTCAGACACTCCCGTCTCTTCTGTAGCATCTCCCTTCCTTTTCAGTTTATAATGTCCACGATTTGCCATTCACAGATATAAGGACTTCCATCATATAAAGGTGTTGACTTGAAATTAAAAATTGAGTACATCTACACTCTTAATTATTTTGAAAGCTCTCCAGTAAAAAGGCCTCGTACTGCAAAACTGTGCACATTTGAAAAGATGGAATGATCATGTCATGCAGGATTGAATTGTCCCAGTCCACTTTCAAAAAAAGATTTCCAAATCCTTACAAGCTCTCACATGCAGCACGGAACTATTTGCATAAACGATGGAAATCCATCGATCATTTGATACTGAGAAACTTCCTAATTTCAAAGAACTGATGCTTCTAGTTCCAAGCAAAAATTCTGATACTAGTGCTGGGTATGGTCGCAAGTCATTAATGAAATGAATCAGGGGCGGAAGGAGCTCATGATTCCCGATACAACCGTCGTCCGTTGACGGCTTGTAAAGATTCTACAGTGGACGTGAGTTTCTGAATCGTGATTACCAAAATAGCTAGTACACATCAACAGACGACATAGACGGAACTATAAAATTCAACAGCAAACAGCATGAATCAGAACTAAGTCGGACGCAAGGAGGAGTGATTCAAATTCTCGAAGACTCCAAGAATTTCAGGACGATCGGTTCCTCACACGAGAAAGCAGGCGCCGAGAATGAGCACAGTGATGGTGTGCGGAGTGTAGGCCCAAGCAGTCCAGGGGTCCAAATCTTTCAAAAGCTTCTTCAGCATGCCCTCATCATCGTGATCCTCCACCACAATCTCCTCGGATTCGTCCCTCTCTGCATTGCTGACACCCGCAAGCTGCCCCATCGTCCCTCAACGACTCGACTCCCGATCACTCCAATTCTCCAATTCTCGCCCCACCCACACACCCTCCCTACCTCCCGCCCTTCTCTCTCTCTCTCTCTCTCTCTCTCTCTCTCTCTCCCTCCCTCCCTCCCTCTGCTCCTCGTCCCCGCTTGTTTCTGAGTCCGACGCAGGCGTCTGCTCTTACCCCCTGAAACTTCAAGTGGACATTCACAGGAATTCTGGTATCTGTGGCATCCCGGCGAGGCATCGCACTTACAACTGCCTGTCATCTAGTGCACCCACGACCGGCAAGCACCAGTCATGGCTCGAGCAAGCGACATGCAGAAGCGACATGCTCTTCAAGTCAGAGGGAGCTGGAGTCCGGACTTCTGCTCCTCGAGTACTCGGCTCAATCCGCTCTTGCCAACCTGACCGCCTTCTCTGACCACATTCTCTCCCTCGCTCCTCGCTGGAATCTCTTCCTGTTCCAAACCCAGGAGGTGGCGGGTGCTTAGGTGGTGCTCCCGTGGTGGAGATTCCGGTACCCCAGCATGGGCTCCTTGGCATATTCCACGCGGCGTTGGCGGGTGTCAGGCCATCGGAGCAATTTCATGCAAAACTTTTGTGCTGGACGGCGTTCGATTCCGTCCTGTGAAAGATTATATTGATTTCTCATTTTCATTCTCTTTGTGTTGAGGCGATACGATGGGGGTTAATCCGACAAAATTAGGTCTTTGGAGTACATCCTATTGTTTAATATTTTGTGTTGCAGGCTCACGAGGCCGAAGTCTCATGCCTCATAAAATTCCAGATTTTGTTTTGTTCTGTTTGTGTTGCTTACAGTGGACCCTTTTGTCGTTGAGTTCAACCACTGAGTGTTCTGCTGAACGCAGTCCAAACTGCGTACAACCCTAACCCTAACTGGAATCAGAGTCACGCACGGTGAGGACGAACCGAGCGAGCTGAGCTTCGTGTGAGAATTAGTAGCTTTGGCATTTGTATCTATGGGACTGCTGTCGATGCGAAAGTGTTGGTCTGGAGGATTTGAAGCTGACCGTCGCTGAGTGGAGAATTTCAGACTCATTTTTACCTAGACGAGTAGCTGAAAGAGCTTGTTGAGGCGATGGCTTTTTAAGTGAGAAGGGGTTCAGTGGCACAGGGAGAAGCTGGATGTTCCACGAGAGTGTTAAGAGAATTTAAGTGGGACGAAGACGATGTCGGGCAAAGTAGTTTCAGCGTTGATCAGACTGGTGGTGAATGCCGGACAAGCGAAACCGGCACCTCCAGTGGGTCCGGCACTTGGACAGCATAGACTGAATCTGATGGCGTTTTGTAAGGATTTTAATGCTCGAACGCAGCATATGAAGCCCGATGTTCCGGTTTCTGTGACGGTTACTGCATACACCGACTCCTCGTTCGATTTCGTCATTAAGTCCCCGAAGGTTTCTTACTTCTTGAAGAAGGCTGCAGGCTTGCAAAATGGGGGCGGCAGGGCGGGTCACGACGTAGCAGGAGTTGTGACTGTGAAGCACGTGTACGAAATTGCCAAGATTAAACAGACCGACCCTGACTGTCAGTACATGGACTTAGATGCTATCAGCAAGTCAATCTTGGGCACGGCCCGATCCATGGGTATCGCTGTCAAACGTGATTTGAATTGATCGATCGATCGATCGATCGACCCCATCCTACTCACTTGCGCTACCAATTTCGATGGTCATGCGGCGAGCCTTTGGCATGGCACAGAGTTCCTTGGTATGAATAAGGATGATATCCCCAGAAGCTGTTGTCTCTCTGTCCAATTATTGCGGTCTTCTCGGAATCATATATTTTTTGCTGTAGTCATAGCCTACGTGCCCATGTTCCCAAAGGCTCCGTTGTCTCGTTAGGTCGGCTCTGTGCAGGCACACTGGACGAGTTGACTTATTTGAACACTTTCAGATTGAAGGCATTGCAGCTCCAAGTCATTGTCGGTATTTCACAGCAGATCTTATATTGGCCAATGAAAGTTTTTCTTTGATTGACGTCCACGTACACTCAAGTGATTCGAAGGATTCTCAGTGTGATGAGTTATACACTGCTTCTCGATTCAAACCGGTGACGCTTACTTGTGTCAGTAGAAAATGGATGGCCTGACAGGTGAAGTACCGTTCACAATTTCCCAACTGGATCGTCAATCGAAATCAGCAGGATTGTGCCATAGTTACGTGCGATTCCACGATAGAGATTCCACTCCTGCTTAATTATCTGAGTTTCATTCAGACTGCCCTTGATTGGGTGGTGGATTAATTGAGGATGCAGGCTCGTGTAGACGACACAGGTACTTCGGTGGGCCTCGGGTTGAAGCGCTTGATCAGGAGACTGGTGGCATAGCACCGAAACTTCAAATCCGGGGGAAGTTGCAACAGTCTTTTGAAGTGCAACAGGCAACGTTGTCAGCTTGATCACGTTGGAGCCCTGGAGAGGAATTTTAGCAGAGCATCTCTATCCCGCTGGGTTATTTCATCCCGTGAGAAGGATCTTTCTGAATTCTTCTAAGCCGCTCGTGCCTCAAAATCTGTACACCGGCACTCTGTGAATCTCAACTTGACGATTGTCGTCTGGAAAGTGACGAATCTTTTACCTCTTTCAGTCTCGGATGTCGCAGTCGACTAAGACTTTGTGGAGTTGTATCTAGAATGGCAATCAAGCGAGTGCTGTAAGTTGCTATTTTTCACTTATGCATCTTTCATGACATGGTATGCCGGGAGGATAAACTGCGGCTCGGAGTCTAGTCTGAAGTGTTATGACACATGCCATCCATACGCTTGTTATGTGCCTGTACATAGTTTCAATGGGAATAGCATCGTTCTGTCGGAAGGAACTTGCTCTTCGATTTAAGAGTTTAGGAGCTCTCTTTAAGTAATCACAGACGGGCCAACAGAGTATAGGTAGTCGGAGCGTTGGAAATGTAGTTTCTGATAGCAACAAAGCACAGCCGCCTTGATGAGATTGCATCTGACAACTTTTAGTCTCATCACCACCTCCTGTGCTTCTATCTCCCAAAACTCTATCTTGCCAGACTTGAGCAGTCCTCTTCAGCTTGGTCCTTTCAACGTCGACCTCCAGGAAAGCAGTTGTCAACAAATGTTTGTGTTGAGCGTTCCGGCAATACATTCTTTGAACCCTGTCAATATCACATCCCATGGTTGTCCACGTACTAGTCTGTATCCCGAAGATACTAGACTGTAATTAACAGAAATGGACATGTTAATCTCGTCGGTTTATTAGTCATCCTCGTGCTTCTTGTGCCTTTCAGATGATAAATTAATTACAGTAACGAATGCAGCATGATACTCATCTCCCCCCTAATGAGTAAGTTATCAGGTGTCTCTCATCTCCGTAGCCTGGATTTTCAAATAGAGTTAGAAATATTTGTGAGTCTTACAATACATCACTGTATTGGCGACTTCAAGCTCAATGACGTCAGTAGCAACTGACCTAATTGGCGTACAAAATATGCTAGACATCGTTGCTGAATTAAAATATGGGTTCAGATTTTATATTCCTGTAAGGTTTTTAAAGAGGTAAATTGGACGTATAACATATTCGAAAAGAAAAGTCCATGAATACCACATTGAGATAAATTGGACGTACAACAAGTTCTCGCTAAAAGAAATTCATGAATACCACTTAATTAAATGAGCTTCTGCACTTCGGCTTTATTCCGAAAATACCTAATATTTACTTACCCATGATTTAAAATCAATTTGATCTAATTCACACGTACAACAAAATTACATGGTTGAATAGAATCGCAGAATATATTCAATCTTCAATTCTCGTAAATATATCTCCTTTTATTTCAACCCTTTTTTTATCATTTATCATATATCACCAAATAAAACTTGTCTATAAACTCAATGATACTTACTTGTTATAATCTTAAGTATACAAGATTAAGTAAAAGAGTTTCGAATGTTTACATAACATTATTTAAAATAATCATTGAAAAATTAATTTAAGTAAGGTGTACCTATTTTATGCAATTATGCAAATACATATTTTATGCAACTATAAATACTGCATATGCATATGTTACATGTAGTAATTGTCAACAAAGATATACATTGAAATAAATAATTATATTTCAATGGCAATGTAAAAACTTTAAGATTGATGTCAATTGTAATCATTGTATTGCTATACAGATAAAATAGTATTCACTAATAATCTGTGAGCTTGCAATAAAGAGGTTAAAAAAATTATTATGCTCAATTAAATTATAAAGAGTATTCATTCCAATCAATGCAATATCTGATCAAAATTTAAAATAGATATTCATATTATTTCATTAGATTTATGATGCATTTTTTAACATTATAGAATTTTTAATACTTAATTCAAATTTTTCAATTTTCAATTTGGCTCTCAATGAGAATAATCTTCTGAATTTTTTATTTTTTTATGCTAATTTTAAAAAAATGTGCTATTTAAATATTTGGAGACAAAAAATCATTATTCAAAACTGACTGTCATGAAATAATTAAATATATCATTTGTTTTTCAAGCAAGATAATTTTGCTTCATTAAACAAATCACCACAACAAACATTTCTTCAAAGTTGTATACTTTTTTCATCTAACTCATTATATACTATAATTGTTATTTTATAGTTATTTTTAATTAACTTGATATTCTTTCATATCACTAATCTCTTTATAAATATACGTGACATTGGATGATTTAGATTTTTAAGAAAAAATTTCATACTTATGTTGAGATGAAATTATATATTTGAAATTTTTCAGTCTAAATTTGTCATCTAGTGTAGTAAATCAAACCTGAAGATGTATCTCTGTGCATTTTCAAAATTTCATCATTAGAAATATGCGGTTTACCTCCAACCATGATGTATCCACAAAACACAAAGAATGATTTATTGAAAATTCAAATTGTTTTGCTAAATATTACCAAAAAATTTAATCAAAATCTTTTTAAAAAAAAACTTAAAAAGACAAACAAAAGTTAACCAATATCTACGTTTTTAAAATTTATTCTAACTAAGATATAAATTTGATATTTTTTCTAACATGTTATGAATATTGAAATATAAGAATCCGTATTTCAGCATCAATTTACATAATTTTTCCTATCATCATTCAATATAAAATTTCAAATTTATTAAATTGAATTTTTTTTATAATATCGTCACACTTAAATATATTCAGAATATTTATAAATATACATTCACAAATAATTTCTGTAGCTTTTATTTAAAATATTTTTGATTAAAAATATACTACAATAACTAATAATTTTAGTATAAAAAACTTATTATGAATCTTGATGAATATAAATTAATCATTTTCAAGAAGATCACATGACAATACATCATTGATCTAATAAGATACTGTAAAACAATACTGGTCTTTATGTTGATGTTATAACAAATCAATGAAACTTCTTATAATGAAATTTAACATTAATTTTAAATTACTTGGCAAATAAAAAATATTTGTGATATTAGATAAAAATTTTGTTAAAATAAAATAATAATTTTACACATAAAATCTTAAAATTTTAATTATATCAAAAAATTAGATTTAACAAAAAAATTAAACACGACTAAAATAATCATGCTTAGTTCATGATTAATTTTTTAACAAAACTTTTATATAATCATGAAATCTACAAACCTTAAAAAAAATTAACATTCTTTTCTTGATTTATATTTTAAAATTTGCAACCTTCATAACATATATAATTATCTTAAAAAATACTGATACATGTCAATTCACAGATCAAATTTGATTATACTGAATTTTAATTAATTAAAATTCAAATAAAATCATCTATAATAATAAAATAATATATCATGATCCGATTTTTATTAAAATAATTATGAATCTATATGCAAACTTTGCAATATTATACAATGTCTTCAAAATCATTTAAATTAAACCACTTTGTAAACTATTTTAGAATTTTTTATTTTCAAGTTATCAATCAAAATTTGATATTATGCAAATTTGCATAAATAATAATAGCAAAATTAGCATACCGTGAGATTACAAAACTTACTTCATAATATTTCAATACATTTTTTTGAATTTGACTTTTATTCATTAAGTTGCATACCAGTAGCAATGTGTCACATAATGCAAATCAATACAATTTGAGATTTTTCATTGATGTATTGTAAGAAACTTTTGAACATCAACTTTTTATTTTTGGTCAAATAAAAACTTATGAAAATTTAAAGTGAGAATTTAAAGAGTTACTCATAATCTTGTAATAATACTTGTAAGTCAAATTTCATAAAATCATCAAATTGCTTGTTTAAATGTTCACTAGTTTACTTGAATCCATACAAAAATTTTAGCAACTTGAAAAACATATGTTTTAATTATCAAGTACCATAAGTTGTTCTATGCAGTACACTTCATCAAAAACATCATCAAAAGAAATAAAATTTCTTTGTTTTTCTATATTAGACTAAACAAAATCAAAATTTCATAACACCCAATAGTATTATACTCAGTGAGTGAAAATAAAATTTACAATTGATTATGTGAAGATAAAATTTAATAGAATATGATTAACAGAATTTCATAAAAAAATCAATATCATGTACATGTCATCAAGTTTTTTTCTATCACAAGAAAATTCAAATAAATTAGTCAAACTCACTTAGCACAAGTCAACACAAAAATGCAATACAAATCAAATCTAACAAACTACATTTAAGATTTATCATTGATCTTCATTCACAAAAAAATATAAGATTTTATTAATAAAGAACTCATAAAATTATCATTTGTAGTTAAGTTTAATATTATCATTTGTAGTTTTGAGATTTTTTATCGTTCATTTTTAACATCAAGACTATGCGGATAGAGAAGTTCTTTTCCTTTTGTGAATGATATTAAAAAATTTTAATAAACGTATATTGCACTTACTTTTAGAAAAATAAAAACCTTGAAGAATTTTAGATTTCAAATCAAAAATATGAAAAAGTGTAATAACATAGATTTTATGCTAATTATAATTTGAGCTACAGAGATTACAATAGTGATCCAAGTCCTTGTATTAATAGCTCAATCCTGCCCATAATGTATCATTCCGATCATGAAGAATAACATTTTCATGATGCGCAGAATTAAGCAGCAAGCCAAAACAATAATCAATGCTTAGACAAACTATTGTGGTGAATGAAGAGTTTAACATCATCTGTTAATAAATCATTATGAAATCATGAACTCATTGCAGCTGATTTTTTCATTACAATGAAATAATATTTATCATTTTTGAGATTCTTAAATTACTTAAGAACCTCAAAAATATAAATGAAATATGTGAAATATTTGACTTTCATTGTTCAATTTTCATCAAAATTTTGTAAATCTATAACAAGGTATTCAAAACAAAAATTTAAGGTGCTTTTATCAACCTCAGCAGTGTGTATACATAAAAACTTTATTATGAAAACATTTTTTTCCAATTTTTTTTAACCATTTACTTCACCTTATTTCACCTTATTTCAAGTAATAATCATGATGGAAAAAAATGGAGATCAAATAAACTCATGATCTAAGTATTAAGATCCTTGTGTTGAATTTTGAATTGATTGCATTGCAGCTTACAAATTTAATGCTATTATGAATTTACATTTATGCTGCAAATTATTATTTCATTAACATAAATGTTGTCAACTATCATATTCTTTTATGTGCTTGACTTTTATTTTTCATAGAACTTTTATTCAAAAAATTTGATTGTTATTTTTTTGTCAATTTCAATCGTGAAATTAAGAATAAATCATTTAAAATAATTTAATTCAAGTATTTTTTGAAGAAAATATTTTTTCAAATTTAAAGTCAAACTTGTCAAATTTATTATCACTTGGTGTTAACATTGATTGGAAAAATTATGAACTAATGTATTGCTTGCCATTTTGCTCAATTAATTATTTGAAGTGTTAACAACAAAAATCATTATAAAAGAAATTTTAATAAGTCGAAAAATTTCTAATTAATTAATTTGAATGCAAAATTATTATTTGATCTTGCACTATCATACATGAATATCAAAACATTCATAGTAAAACTAAAAATTTTGCCTAAATTTTTTGTTACAAATTCAAAATTTTCATAAAATACAACATGTTGCAACATGTATTTATATATTAAATTCAATTTCAATAATTTAAATTAAGATGTGACAAATACGAGCTTCGACATATGCTCGACCCTCATAACAGTCGAGCATATGGGGTTCATTTGTGTTGATGGAGTACCAAGATTGATACGTGGTCGTATCTGTCTTTTAAAAGCCATAGTTGTTGACCCGACGAAGGTTGTTGCCACACTAAGGAATTTTACTTCTTTGCCAAAGAATTTAAATATTTGAATATTTATATTTCTGACTGAATTTTTTTTATTGGTGTTTAGTTTTGGTTCCGAGGTCTTTATTGTTGTTCCAGAATTTAGCCACTATAATCTTATTTTTCCTCAATTATTAATATTAATCTCCAAAAAAATATTCTTTTGTTCTAATGTGGTGTCAAGACTCCTGTTTTTTATTTTTATTTTTATAAAATTCTTTCATCTCGTTATAATGTGGAGGAACTTTCGAAAGTACACAGATATGCTCTCCTTCGTCAACTTGCTTATCCCTTTTCATTCGTATAAAGGAACAACGGTGTGTTCTAGTTGTTGTTCCGGGAGTGTGTCATACAGAAAATTTTCATGCTTATCATCTCTACCATCAATGTGATCAGTATTGATACAGCCCGCCATATTTTATCATCATGTTTTCTCTCAAGTTGGTATAGTCCTGACATTGAATTTAGCCCGTTCTCAACGATTGGGCATCTCCGGTTGGGGTCACTTTGCATGTTTGAGGTCACTTCGCAGAAGACTTCCAAAGCATCCTCAAGTCGCCTTGTGATTTCAGTCTCTGGCTTGGCTTCAGTCTCGTAGGCAATGTCCATACAGAATATTGCAGCTTGTAGAGATAAAATCAAGTAAATTATCCTACTGTATAATCTTAATTCTGTATATTGGTGCTACACTTATAATAAGAGATGATATATGTCACCAAAGTATCTGGAGCTATTACCCTTAAAGCAAGAACTAGTGTGAGCGGACTCAACTTTATTACAGTGAGTTAGTTTGACTCACTATAGAAGGTCTAACGAACACATAGAGCATAATGAGTAATTATTTTCGGGCTAGCTATCATAATATGTATCAGGAGATATCTTTACGTATGTCTCTATAGCGAACAGACACATGCATCCTAGTAGTGTGGTACTAAGACTTTCTTCAGTGAGTGTACCGAGCTGTCAGACTTGCTCCAAATACCTCTATGACACGGATCAACTCCCATACAACTCTAACACTAGAGAAAATAATTACTCATTATGCTCTTGAAGCAAGAACTAGCTTAAATATGTACAAATAATATTCTGAAAAAGTAAGAACTCATGAATATATTCACCTCGTCATTCTTGGGTGCGATGAGTAGTTCGCTAATTAGCTGAAATCACCCATTTGCTAAGATTGTGGCCGAGGGTATTATACTTGGATATGACGTGTCACTTAACAATACTACATCGAACAAACATGTAATATCAGCCATGCATATTTCAGGTAGATTATTTAGTAAGTACCACATCGTAGTCACAAATTTGTTAGTATCATATTGATAGTTGAAAAATTCCACTGCACTAGACTCAACATCTTATCATTTGCACCAGTTTCTTACGGTAAAATTCCAACCCAAGTATCTTCCCCAGAAGTTACGTCTTAGCCTTCACTCGTTTACTCCTCGCACGTTGGTAAATGATTGAAATGATTGTCGTGAAGAAATTTATTGAAATCAATGTCACCTTCATATTCAGTCGGAGGCCTTTTAATCGAGTGATTCAAAGCTTCGTGGCTCGAAAGTTGAGATAGCTGGAATGTGTAGAATTTATTCTGGAACGGAGAACTCCTGCTGAATCGGCAATCCCCACACACGTTCGAATTACGTACTTTTGTTTGGTCTTACAATGCTGATTTTCTCTTGCATGTGTAACTCCAGCATTTCATGACGAATTGAAACTATTGGATAGAATCGGATATCTAATTCGAGGGAGCTTCACTATGGAGGCGGAATTTGATGATCTCCTAGAGTATCGATAGATTATAGAATATGCTCAAATGCTCCACCTCGAGCGACTTATCGAGAGATTTCTTCTCAAAATATTCGTTCAGCCTCTTCTTCTTTCATAACTTATGCTTCGTCAGACAGTTCAGAACAACAAACATACTTGAAAGCCCTTGACGAACCTGTCTAATTATCGATAAAGGTACTGTGCAAGAATTACAACGGAAACCGAAACTCTTTAATCGATATAGGATATTTGTCAGATGTCACCCTGCTAGCTATATCGTTGCAATGAGAGTGAAACTCAGAAACTAAGCTAAGTCAAATGCATCGATGCATTCAACCAATCAAATCAGTCTTTCTCTTTTCCGCGTCGTCAAACAATTACACAGTGGCCAGAAACCCAAGTCTGAGCGGTTGGATCTTCACCTTCCATCTTCTCATTTTCCGGGTTACACTTATTGACACTGAGAAGCAAAATGTAAACGTTTTTGTGATAAGACTGGACAAAGTGAATATAGGACGACAGAAGAAAGATCGACCATGCTCCATCGCCAATTAGCAACTAAGTTATTAGATGGCGTCACACATTTAATTCTGAATCAGATCTAACTTCGTTACCTGTGACATAAATTTTCTAAATTGAGTTTTCTTGCAAGTTTGAATTCCTAAGTAGGGAGTTGAACCTACTGGCGGTAGTTCGGAAAGTCACTATTGATAAACCGAAAGCTTGAGTGAAATTTCTCCTGGTGAGTAAAAGTTGTGTGGTAAACTTCGACCTCATGGTGTGATGAGGTTGGTGTGACCAGGAAAGGAAATGGTTTTTTCAACTCGAATCTTCTTGTATGGCATCAGCCAACTTGTAAACTTACATAATGTAATGCCACACTGGCACCTCCACCGACACGGAGGACAAGAGACGAGGGGTCCAAAGAAGTCACACCTGAAATGGTGTCTCTGCCTGTCTGGTGGCCAACTGAGATCCAATTAAGTCACGTCCTGGTACATTTCTGAAAACTACCTGAACATTATGATGGCTGTGCATGTGTCCGGGTTGAAGCATGGAATTAAGATTCGGTATCAGGCCATGGAGTCAGTTCAGAAAGCTACACAAAGTCCACTGGGAACCGAAGAGGGCCATGATACCTGACAGGAGAAACTGAATATTGGCAAAGCCATGGCAGAGAGAAAAGCAATCTGATCCGTCAACGACAACCTGAACATGGTATGTGGATGCAAAGTCCCTGTGATTCATTGTGTCACTCAGCACAGTCGGTTCCAGAAATTTCGATTCGACCGAGGATCAATCATCTGCTCCCTTGCACACAGAGGTGATTCTGATTTTCCCTAAAGTTATCGTCGACCAACACCGACAAGATTTATCGGTCGTAATCTTCCAGTGGACTGGATGGACGAGCTCGCTCGCTGCTCTACTGCACAAGCGGATCCAAGGACATAGTTCGCTTGTACCACATAGACCGGTCACATCGATTTCTCACGTGGACCGAGCTTTCTGTTACATACCAGTAGTCGATACAAGTAACAATATCCAACATGGCACCAGTAGCGGTTTGTTCTTTCCTTCTGAAGCAGTTGTCACCTGAGAGGACCGAAGCCCGAGGGAACCTTGATCTTTACTGATCCGACCGAAGTGCACCAAGGATAAGATCAAAATATGATCCGCATCGACTTCCTTTCCATTTTCATGAACTTCAATCTCGAGCAAGAAGAGTTTTGAAGAGCAGGTAAATATCTCGGAGATAAAAAATCTCGTAGACGATGAAGCGAGAAGAGCTAAAGTGATAGAATCGAATCGAATCGGCCGGTCGTCGTCGTGCGAATCTAGCAGCCCGTGGTCGTTAACGACTTATTCTCGCAATGCGAGCCTCGCCCGAGTCCGTTGCTCTACATTTCTGGTCTGCACTGACTGATGGATTTCCTCAACGACAGCGATGGTCGAGGTCCCGCAGAGCTACCGACCAATGCGGTACACAGTGGTACGCATTCAATCATTTGACACTAGCAGTGGCCAGTGTGTTGTACTTTTTCGCAGTCCTGTGGCTAAAGCCCTGGCTAAAGCCGAGACTCCGCGAACGAGCTGCGACCATCGATAACGCAAAGCCCTCGCCAGGTTAAGATGCAGGCAGGAGAAAGAGCTCGAAAGTGGAACAAAAGCAGAGTCCGTGGCTGCAGCTCCATTGCGACAGTGGTCGTCGACATCTCCGGACCCGAGGATGAAGATAACATCATACCGCTTTACGTCCCGATAGATGGGCCCCGCGGCCGAGCTGGACAAATTCTCGAAGCGAGACTGCACGCTCTGCCACAGCAGCGGATGAGATCTCTGCTGTGAAGCCGATCGGCGAGCCGATGGCGAAGCCAATGAGGCGAACTCGACTGGCATCGCCACAGGCCCACATCTCGGTTTGTCTCACCCCGGATCATGTGACCCTCTGTGGGCTGTGTGGTGGTCTTTGGCTACTCCTTAGGCTCGACCACATTCATCTGTACTATACATCTGTGCCGAGGCTCCCCAGCAGCCAAATCAGGACCGATCCAGGAGAGCGAGCTCAAATCGACAGCTTTTGCGACGAGCTTCCGAGGGCCCAGAAAATGTGATCCGGGTTTAGTGACCTGTCAGTTCTCTGTATGGAGATGGAATTGCGGGTCCGAGAGGTCTCGAGTGCCAGGCTTCGAGTCGCCGCGAATTGGATCACTTGTTTTGTCAGGAATGAGAGTCCGTAGAGCCTGAAATGGACGCTCGGATTGTCATCCTCGATTGCTGGAGCTCTATAAAGGAAGGAAGCTCGACCATAGTCCCAGGTAGACGGTCTCAGGCTCTCGAGGCAGCGAAGGACTGCGGGCGGGCTGGACATTCCGTGTTTCCTCGTTTGCAGGAGCAGCGCATTTGGACAGCCCCTGGAGTCTCGCGATGGCTTCGCAGCCTTCGGATGTCTCTTTGCTGTTCGCTGCTGCACTGGTACTGTGGTCGGCGTTCCTGGTTCACCATGAGGGTGCCGTCGCTGCCGCTAGCGATCGTCCGACAGCGTCCGACCACACTCCGTCAGCATTGTTCCAGGCTCCAGGTTCGCTCGACATCGATATTGTAACTCGATCGTTCGAGTCTCCAGTTCATTCCAGCCCTCGGTCCGAGGTTGTGTTGGACAGTTCTCCGGCGGCGAGGCACAGCAAGAAGAAGAAGGGTGTGCGCCATCAGCGACTTTATATTCAATCGCCCGTGCAGTCATCTCCCGCGGATTCAAGTCCCAATCGCCTTGAATCCCCAATCCAGAATTCGCCTGCCTATCAACAGATGCAGCGACCGAGTCCTCTGTCCGATCTGAGCCAAGTCCAAAGCTCTCCGTCTACCACATCTCCAGTAAAATCTGCACCTCTGTCAAAATGGGACAACGCTCCTGTAGATTCTGCTCCATCTTCCGCAGTCAGGACGTTAGAGCATGGAGTGTCCCCGTCCGAGGTCCTCGAGTCTCCGATGCAGTCCACTCCTCAGCTCGAGTTGAACAATGTGCCAGCACAGTCCTCTCCATCTGAGCATGGTGGATCTCCAGTCGGAGTGGAGGAAAGGAGTGCTCCGATTTCATCTTCTTCTGCTTCCAATTCCCGCCATCCATTACCTCGGTTGCACACTGGTCGTCAGTCCGGAAGCAGCAAGTCTCCAGTGCATGGAAGTCCTGCATCTGAGCTCAGTGTCAATCCTGGAGTGAAGTCCTCGCCTCAGCCGGATGTGAGCAGCTCTCCAGTGCGGTTGACTCCAGCTCGGAATGAGTTGAGCGGTGTTCCAGTGCATTCGGCTCCTCAGACTGACAGAAGCAGCTCGCCGCGGCATTCCTCTCCTCAGTCGGACTTGGGTAGTATCCCAGAGCTGTCTAGTCCCGGTGTCAAGTTCGGCGCATCTCCAGTTGATTGCACTCTTGCACCGAGCTTCGAATCCCCACTTCAGTCGACTGACGTGCCTGCTTTGGAGAAAAATGCACCACTGTACTCGTCTCCAGTGCACTCGACCTCCAATCTTGCAGTCGAATACTCTTCAGAGGAATCCACTCCCACTCGCTCGACTTCTCTAGGGAATAGTTCTCCCTTAGTCTCCGCTCCCGATCTCGAGCTCGAGCTCGAAAGCTCTCCAGTGGAATCTACTCCAACGACCTCTGAGTCATACAGTTCCCCGGTGGACTCCACCCAAGTTCATTCTACTCCTCAGCTGAAGAATTCTCCCCTGGACTCCACTCCCGTCGTCAAGTACAGCGAATATACTCCTCAGTCCGATAGTTCTCCAGTCAAATCCACTCCTCAGCTGAACAACTCCCCACTGAAATCCACGCCAGCCCTCCAGGTCAGAAGTTCTGCTGTGGGCTCTACACCACTGCGTTCGACTCCGCAGCAGGATTCTCCAGTTTCCTCAATTCCTGGGTCTTATTTGCGCGGTTCTCGACAGCACGATATCTCTGCAGTGCATCGTATCACCGTCGATAGTCCTTCCCGATTTACAATGTAGAGTGATTTTGGCTCATCAAAGGTGATTGATTGCCAACACAGCTGCCTCACAGCAGGTGGAGGTAGACGAGATGTACTCTGAAGTCATCAAAAATTTTGCAACTTGTAGATTTGCCAGCGATACTTGCGTCAATGAATCTGGATGCTTCAGCGTATAAGCCTGTCTTGAACAAGTCAATTACAGTAATTAGATCTGCCTCAAACAATTTCATTGCACACACATTGCAGCAGACTTTGTCAATTCGACCCTTCGATCATGTGATGAAAGTGCTTTCGCAAGTCATGTACTGTACATTACAACAATCGCGAAAGTATCAATTGCAAGTAGATTCCTACAAATGCAAGGAGAGGTCCGAGTTCATAACAACTATCAAGAAAGAGAACCATCCTTGCAGGGGCTTGATGGGAAGGCCGCCAAGCCCTGCCAAGGTTAGTCAATGGCTAGATTCAATAGTATCACCGTCAAATAAAAAGTTTACCAAAGAAATAGTTATAGTATCATCAGAAATAAATGAATCATTTAATTAATTAATTTATTTACTTCAACATATAAGATATTTTATATTATTCATTAAGACCATTCTTCAATGCCTGTCCTCACGTCGTGTATATCAATTGTAGCTATATTTTGAATGAACATCGAGTCATGTTCTCTACACTATGATATTACATTCACACCTGAACAAAAAAAATATGATAGAGTACAGAAGCTAAAATTAAAAACTTGTGTTTTTAAAAAAAAAATAGTGGATTCTAGAGAGTTATAATGCATCGTCCAGTTTAAAGCAAAAGCACAAACTATGTTTTCTTTTACAAGAATGATTGTAAAACATATGACAAATGCGATTTCCAATCATGTTAGATTATGGATTTCTAAGAAAATTAGTGTCTAAAAAATTGAAAACATGAGGCTGCATGTCAATCACTGTCTACAAAGCGTATCAACTATGATGTATATATTATTTCACATATATACTCCATGCATACATGAAAAATACGCATATATATATATATATATATGTACAATCACCTATTGAAAATAGAAAAAGTGTGTAGAGATTATTTGCTTGGTTAAAGAAACAAAGCTAAGATTCTCTTCATCTATTAAAAATCTACCCCCCACCTAAATGATATAAGATGTTTACCTTCAAATCTCAAGTATCATATCACACAAGCACATATTTTCATTTGAATGATGTCACTTAAGATTGGTTGAAAAAAATGTAGATAAATGAATAAATGTGCAAAGAAGTTAAGTTTGTTCATAAAAAACAACTCAAAAAACATATTACAGTCCACATGTGGATTACTTTGTAGAGCTAATTCAATTAAGTAGACATGTTTATGAAAAAATGCAATGTAGATAGGATGAAACAAAATACTCAAAATAAACATTCATTTTTAAAGTATGTAATTATATGATATGTTTCATATGCATGTACAGCTAAAAGTTAGAAATAAATCATATTCTTCAAAAAAATCATAACTTTTATTTTTAT
The DNA here is from genome assembly GCA_037833965.1 of Marchantia polymorpha subsp. ruderalis. Lineage (NCBI taxonomy): Eukaryota > Viridiplantae > Streptophyta > Marchantiopsida > Marchantiales > Marchantiaceae > Marchantia > Marchantia polymorpha. Next base: position 8,113,363 of record AP031357.1, read on the forward strand.
ACCTTGATTTTCAAGCATAGAAGATAAAATTTGGTAATCAATTAGTCAGAATCATAGTTAATGTGGTCAAGAAAGATTGCTCTGTGATTATCTTAACCTAGACGTAGAACATACAACTTGACATAGCTAATACGATAGATCAAGTAGCTCCATAACGAGCCGTGACAAAAATAAAAGCTTAAATATAGCTTCATTTCAATAACTGACACCATATTGTAGAACAATGATTCACTCTTATAAATAATTATGTTCATGGAAGATAAAATATTTCTATAGTAAAAAATAATTATATTTTGGAATTGATAAACTTATGAGAAATGATGCTCATACAAAATTAAAAATGTCATATATAAATAAATTTTTAAATCAGAATTGATAATTATTCATTAGCCTATTATGCATGTGAAGCATTATTAAAATTTTTACATAAAAGACCATGCAAAAAATGAAATTCTAATAAAATTTTTGTTCGAATATAATGTTCAATAATTTTTAATCAGAAAATATATAATATATCAATAGATTAATGAAAATCCTGATAGTATCATACTTTCTATTAAATTTTATTGCGAATAAGAAACATTTAATGTTTATAATGTTGTACTCTATCGCAAATATCCAACTAACATTCACCAATTTATAAAATTAAATTATTATCTTCAATATATAATTTATTTAAACTTCATATTGATAACAATTACACATAGACATGTGTAAATGTTAGTATTAGGAATGTACATAAATAATGTGCACAAAAATACTCAGATTAATTAGTCTAATATATATATATATATATATAATATCAAAACAAAAAGGAAACTAAACTATGAAATTTCTCTATATATAATTTTTTTTCAATATGGAAATTTTCATCAACTTATCCCAAGATAATTCGTCATCGTTATCAAGTTATATAGAACATTTCATGTGGTTGTGTCTTTAAACCTAATTTTTGTATTTTGATGATTTTTTTTCAGAAATTACTATAATCTACTACAAAAATCCTCTCAAGTCTAACCTAAATTTTGATATATCAATATCACTATTTTTCACTCCTATGCATAACCTTATATATCAATAAGAAAAAAGTATTATATGAACTTAATTAACTTTTTTTTATTTTAGTTTCAATTTTATAAATTTTTTTATTTTATACATTAATTTTTTAAAAATAAATTTAATCATTTTAAATATTAATATATTTTGAGAAAATAAAACTTAAAAAATCATGTTATTTCATCTTCATTTTTTCATTTACAATTATTTGTCTGTAATTGAGTATTTATATTAAATTTCTCAAAAAAATTAATTTGAGATACATAAATTATTTACATTATTAAGCTTAATTTTTTCAATTAGATGCACATTAGTAATAAACATTGCTACTGATCACATGCGATATTAACAATTTTGAATATAATTGTCACTATTTATCTCATTCTCTAATTCAAAAAAATGCAGATGTCAATATGAAAAAAATACTTCAATAATATGATATATAGAGCATATATACAACATAAAAGATGTAATATTAATAAAATCATCTTAACAAAATTATGAATAAATAAATTTATAATAATAAATTTGAATATTATTATAGAATTCTTATTACATAACATAAAAATGACAAATTCAAATCATAACTAACAAAGTTCATAGTAATCCAAATCATTATTCAGTTTAAGTGCGTTAACAGAAGATATTATAGTAAATTTTTTATAAAGTATCTTGTTTTTCAAATCACACTATTCTAACATCATAAAACAATGGTTTCTAAAGAAATATTTACTAATTAGAATTTAATATTCTTTCAAGTTTGCAATGAACTCACAAACTAGTATAGATTAGTCTCAATTAAGATTATATTCAAATGATAATAACAAAACAAGATGATAAATGTCATAAAAATTGGACGATAAAATTAAGTAAAGATAACACGTCCATTTGCACATTTTATTTATTTATTTTGTAATGTGAGAGAAAATTTTCATTGACGTCAATCAAACACAATGCTTAAATTTAAAATAGTAATATGAAGTTTAATTTTTGTCCAATGAGTCAAATGAAATTATAATTTATAAATGAATGTTCAAATTTTAGTTTTGAGTTTATAATATATATGAATTAAATAAATTAAGCATATTATTGTAAAATATGTTGTAATATTATAAATCTTGTGATTGATTTTTTTTTATCCTGATGGAGACAAAAGCATTTTAATTGAATTTATTATCGATATTGATATATTAAATTTTTATAAAAATTGCATGTACATCTATCACAAAGAATACATTGATGACAAGTATAAGTTTAAGAATTATTCAAAGCATAAAAGATAATTATTTACTTGACAAAGTAGAGGATCATACTTAGAAGTTTTTTATTGGATAATTTGGAAAATATAAAAAATAAATTAATTAAATTTTAGTGAAATAAATATGAATAATCATTTTATATCACATCATGATTAAGTTATATGAGAAAGAATAATGCTTGCTGTCATTTACACTAACTTGAGTTTGAAAATTCCGTACACAAAATGAGATTCATATGACTTATACATATGTAATGTGGAAGAAACCTAAAAAAACATTAATAAGAACAGAATTTTGTAATGTAATGTTTGTTGCCTATAGAATTGAAAATGTGATTATTCTTTGTATCATAGTGTTTTTTAATCTTAGTGAAAGTAATATTCTTGTAGTAGAATTCAAAACATTAATGAAGTATAATATCTTTACTTGAATAGAGAGGAAATTACTTGATGGAAGACCATCGTAACATAAATAGCTTGCAAGAATCCATCAAGTATAGTTTCATCCGATAGAAAACCATCAATGAGACACGTCATCTATATTCTATTACCAATCGACGATGCAAGAGTATGATCAAGCAGAGTGTATAGTAGGAGAAACGAGCTTAATGGCCACATTAGCAGCACTTGGGATGATTTTAGGCGCCGCTTATTCTCTTTGGCTATATAATCGTGTGGTTTTTGGTAATTTCCATTTTGGCTTAGTCCGCGCCTCTTTTCACTGGACGAAGGTGGCACCGGGGATCTAAACAACTATTTTATTCAATATGTCAAAAAAAACTATTTGAAAAAAACTATTTGAATGCTCATGCACAAATGAGATTTGTGCAAGATCTATTGAAAATTAATTAATCAAACAAAAACACTTTTATCCATTTTTTCAATCATCCAGATTTTGAACTACACATTTGAAGTTAATAACCACAATCCCGTGTGCTGGCTAGTTTGTCATACAAAACTTTCATGACGTTCACGGCCAAGTATACTTGCTACCACAGAGCATGTTGCTCGGTGTAACATTGCAAATGGAACAAATGTTTACTTTTTTGAGTGTAACACATTATCATCTGCATGAATTCAACTGCAATGGGTCTCGTTATCATCATTGCTAGCTTGCTAAGCAGTCAAGTATCAATCCTACTAGATCTCATTTTTACCTCTGTTTTCGGAGCTTTTTTCATCATCCTCGTAATTAATCATCATGTGTAATACTTGATGCGATGCATTCAAAAAATTTAGTTTGTCAAATTTTCTTTTAAAATTCATTCAATGTGTCTGAAGTAAGTTGTGAGCATGTGGATGATTGTTATATTCATATGTAAGTAAGTTGTGAGTAACAAAAGAATATACCAATCATTCATATGAATTTTGTTTGATTGTTTGCAAAGCTTTGGAAGAAATAATTCAAGGTGAAAAATGTGAATTCTTAGATTCTTTAATTGAAATATTCTTCACATTCATTTGTCTTTGTAGAAACTTATTTGATATTTTTTTTTTGAGTCTGCATTGAGCTTTTTCTATAGCGTGCAACACATCCTGCCCAAAAACTAAAAGTGCAAAGCCCTTTCCATCGTACTCTTGTGAGCTGTATTGTAAGCATATACTACCGAAGTGAACTTTCGATCTCAATCGGTTATGTGAAAGATTATTACTTTGATCAAAATTTTGCATATGATTTTGTTTGACTTTTGGGTTTGATCATTGAGTTGTAAGGTGTGGTTTTACAATGTTTAACATTGAATAGCTTCATTAATTAGGACACAATCTCATTCGGAAAATGAATTTTCCAATTATTTACCAACTCTAGCAGATATCAGAATCTCATCATAATTCATTCAAAAATGAATCGCACGGATGTCTCGACATCATTTTGTTGGATGACACTCCCTTCTATTCACTTTGTAGCATAATCTATTGTCGATCAACGATGCTAGACCGATTTACTTTGTGAACATTTGGATTTGACTCTTGTGTAAGTGTTGGAAATTCATCACCGCAACTGATTCGTATGGTTTGCTTAGTCTGTATTATAGCAATGAGCTTAATGAACTTTATGTTGTTTGTGTCAAAAAATAAATATTTGAATGAATTTTAATTCAGAGCTAAGAATTGCATGCATGTTGCTCTTTGATACACAGATCATTATGGAACTTCATCAAAATATTATCTAAACATATGCTAAAAAGCTACTTAAACTACTTTATACATTTCAGTTGAGATGAAAATTCTATGTTAGTAGATCATCCACACAATGCAGATGCATAAAAATTCAGACGATATTGAATTATTGAAAAAAACTTTTTGATAGAATTTTCTTTGTTAATGTTTAAAAAAATAATTTCAAATAGTTATGCATAAATTACGGGAATGAGAGATTACAAACAAGATCGTTGATAGATTATTCTTTGTTAATGTTTAAAAAAAGTTTCAAATAATTATGCATAAATTACACAAATTAGAGTTTGTAGTAGCAATTCAATTGTCATCTCTTCAAACTTAAACAAGAATTATTTTGTCTTTTTCCCAGTTGTACAAGTATGTCTGTGAGATGTTGATATCATTTTTGGACTCAAAGAACAAAAGATGTTAGGTTTTGCTGAGTGATGTATATTTCTTATGAGCTTTACGTATGCAAGAGTACAATCAATATGCAAAAGTAGACTCAAGAGCATATAGATTGGATTGGAGTAAACTTTCAAGACATAACAAATGCTCATCTATTAATCTTGTGCACGAGTACACTTAAGAGCATATTGATTGATTTTGAGTAAATTTTCAAGACAATAAAAAATGCCCACATCTTAATCATGAGCACAAGTACACTCAAGAGCATATTTATTGGATCAGAGTAGACTTTGAAGAAATTTTATCTTGTGTGCTGACTCAGATACTTTGTGCTTTTAAACAAACATTTGGGCTTAATCTCTTTGCTAGATGGAAAATGTACATTTGAAGTGGTATTTGATTTTGAAAGTTTGTTATTAAGTTAAACATTGAGTCAAGCAACAACTTGAAATATCTTTTATTGTGAAAGGAAAGATAATATATGAGCTTTATTTGGATATTCAAACTTATCTGGTGCAGAAGCTTGAAGTTGAAGAGTATGAACAAGGATGTGAATTATTTGTAGACATATTATCATGTGATTGAAATTTCTAAGTCACAACGAATAACTCTTCCATCATCAACAATCTTTCAACACTGGAATTTTCATTGCAAGATAATTGGAGTCCAAACAAGTAAAATTGTTGACTGTCACGATTTACGTCGTTAATAAAATTATGTTGAAGTGGAAATTTCATCGACGTATGAAGATTGATCTTTTTAATTATTGTTTTAAGTGCCTTAAAATTTTACTTCAATGATCTTTCACAAAAAGATAAAACACTATTCATTCAATTGTCAAGACCGATATGCTTACTCTAGTGACAAAATGCAATTAATGCTTTCATATACCCGACATTGTATTGACACCTGACGAGTTTATGATGTTCTGGTCTGCCTTACTCATAAACAAATATTAATCACAGGTTTCTTAGTTTTTTTATAGCGTTCTGTGTTCACCCTGCAATTTTTATGCCAAAAAAAAGACAAGATTTGAAGAAATATTAGATTATTTGTCATAGACGGCAAAAAAGAGAAGTTGATGCGTAGTATGTAAGAAAGATAGATGCGCACATTGGTCGAGACATGCATTTTTGCTCTCACAGGTAGACAAGATGACTTTCAACCCTGTTGAACAGACAAATTTGGTCAAGATGAAAATTGAGAAATACACATCTTACAAATTGAATGTTCATTGTGGTATTATATTTAGAGAAAATTTAATACTTTAAGGTCAAAAGTTGCCAAAAGAATTTCATTTTGACTTTTTCAACAAATTTTTGACACAATATCAATTTCCGAAGCTATGAATAGTGACAGGTTGATGACAACGGCAACTACAATGCAAAATTTTTCACCATGAATGATAATCAAAAATATGCTGTTACTTTGTCATCAAAGATCACTTATACGTGTGTTGAAACAAAAAAAATGCTCTAGCCATGCGAACAAAAAAAATGCTCTGATCATATAAACAAGTCATGACATGAGATGATAGTAAGATTGCATAATGTTAATAAATAGTTTCATCATTGTTGAAAAATTGAATATTTTCTTATCTTGCATGCTCTAATAGTTCCAATTTTAGTGAATTTTCATCTTCATGCTAATGAGTATTGCTATCAAAGTGCTTTTGCTATGAAAAGAGTCTGACATCAGATTGTGAGAATTAACAATATTAAAATCTTGCACAAGGTAGCAATAGATCTTGGACTCAACAACTTCTATGGAGAGAATGATCAATTGTTTTTTATGTATGCCATTTGTGATGACATTAAGCTACAACAGCCTTTACATGATGGTTGTAAAATACAAGTGGTAAAGTTGACAAGGAAACATTGAATAGTGAACAACCATTGAGTAAGACAAAAAACAAGTGTTCCAAATGTAAACAATCAGAACACAATGCTTGTATATGCAAAAGAATAGCAGCTCCAAAAATTATAGACTTTATGGATGAGGAGCTTGTTGAAGAAAGTGAACATTCATATTTTGAGAGTGTTGAGATATCACAAGTGCTTGAGACTAGTGCTCCAACGTCTTAAGTTAGAGTAATTCCAACATACATTTATAATGTTTTAGAAAAATTATTTGAAAGTTTCATTTGAAAAGTATACATTTATGGTTAGTACAAAGAAATATTTGAAAGTTTTGTTAAAAAAACTAATCAATGTATAACATAGCATATATTAGGATATGTCTTGTAATGATAGCATTGGAGTATATTAGGATGACAATGACAACGATAAATAAACAATTTGATGAAATGATAGAATCAAAGACTGTGTTTGAGAGAGACATTTGGATGCTTTCATGAAACTAATTGAGCGTTGACATATGGGCAAGATATGTTAAGTGATAATATTGATTTATTCAGCATTGATAACATTCAATCTTGCATATATTTTCCTTGGTAAAATAAACTATGTGAAAATGTCATTTTCCAAGTCGTTATTTCAGTTCTTCACTCACTACATTTTATTGCGTACACATGTGTTGTTATACCTTGCACTTCAACTTGCATCGTATTAGATGGCAAAGTAATTCTTTTGCTTTAGTTTTCATTCAAGTAGATCACTGTCTATAAGTCACATGTTCTAGACTATTTATATTCTTGTTAATTTGCATATCACAATAAGGCTTCATAGTATTAGTAGTCTTTTAATTCTAGTCATATCTTGAGTATTTGGACAGGATTTTGGCAATTAATAGTTGTTGCATCTCTTAGGATTTTTGCTCCTATCTTTTACCTTGACTCATAGACCTTGCAACTTTTGCATGGTGTTTATAATCCAGATTTTGAAGCTGTTTGAAGTGACTTTGGCCAACAATACAGTTGTACTTGATAATCTATGTACAATATAATATTTATGTTACAAGGAGATACCATCAAGTAATTTACTACTTCTAGAGATGATCATATGAGCTCTAGCGATAGGTTACATAGATTTGGAAATTTCAAGTCGGGAGCTCATGAGAGACTTCCGTTTTCTTCTTTGTTCCTAATGAAGAAAAGCAAATGTGTGACTAGGATAAGGCCCACTAAGTATGTAAGAAAACACCTACAACACACAGGTTGTGTCTACAACAGGCACCTTAGGAGAGCTAAAAAAAATTTGACTGGAATAATATTTCATGTAAGTAATAATCTAGGGCTAACTACAAGGCATTTCAGTACAGAATGATATATATATGAATATCATTCTGTACTGAAATAGCCCCCAATATTGACCGGAATATTTACAACTGCCTCAGCCCATCTCTGGTCGACACAAGATGGGCAGGTTAAGATATACATGGTGCAAGTTCATTGGATGTCTGGTATCAGTGCTCGGGTTAGTACCTCAAAACATAGAGAACAACAATGGCATGGGAAAGCTGGGGGACGGGCAGCACCAGATGTCCGGTTGCGGGCGGTACTGTACTAGGTACACAATAGAATTCAATGAGTACGAGAAAACAGTATTCACAGGAAGCTGCGACCGGCGCGAAAGCTTTGACAGAAGTGGGCTGGGTGTGTTGATGAAGTTCACATTGGAAGTTCCACGCGAAGAAATGTAACCGGGAGATGTTCACCCGACCCGTTCTGCAAGAGTCGACAGATGCCCGGGAGAGTCCATGGAAGCGGACTCTGCTTTTCTTCTTGAGCTCCGAGGGCGGAGCGAAGCCCGAGAGGTGCCGGCCGTAATTTGTGCACTCAGTTCGCTGAGTCGCCCTTACTCCGTTCGCCACTCGACCGCGCTGCATTTCGCTGCATTTTCCGGCTGATTTAGAGCTGGATTGAGGTCCGATCTGGGCCTTTTTCGCACTTTGAGCTGTGTTTTGTATGAAGTTCTTCAGGTTTTGCTCGCAGGGTTCTGCTAGCTGCATTTCTGGGTCGTAAGCTTTGCGGAGTGTCTTGCGGAAGCTTTTGCGATTGTATTCGATGTATCTATAAGGAGGATCGGTGAGAATTAGAGCTGCATAGTTCGGAAACGGGCAAGATGCTGGTTAGAAGAGGCGATCGTCTCTGTATGAGTCGTGTCAGCATCGTACACGTCGTGCTGAGTGTAGTTTCCCTTTTACTACTCGCGAAAGACTCCGTTGCAGTGCCGAATTTGCGGGGTATTGCTCCACAAGGTGTGTTGAGAACGCTGATGAAAAGAGTAATTGGAATGTGCTACGCTAAATTTGACTTTGTGCCACTTCATCCGTGCCCTTGTCTTGGGACCTGTGCTCACTTATGAGTAGTCGTTCCAAATGCGTGGATATTTTGTGAATTATATCGTATTTTCGCCTCTTATCGACTGCAGACGAGAGGTACTTTCAGACTGCCATTATAAAATGTAAGGATGGTACGAAATCCTTTCCTCAAGAACGCCTCAACGACGACTTCTGCGACTGTGTAGACGGGACTGACGAGCCAGGTAGTATCAATATCTTTGATGTGCACATGTAGTCCACATTGTGATATTATATGTGTAAACACTTCCTTGTAAGCAATTGCTAATCTCGAAGGTGATGAAGGAATGAAGCTCCAACATTTCAATGTGATTGGACTAAGCATCCTCAAGCTGCATACTTGTTAGGATCTAGGGTTTCCTTCTCTATTATCTGCACTGCGCATCACCCTTGACTAATCCTGGAAAATGTATCTCAATACCAAGATGTTCAGAGGATATTTCGTTCTTATTGCAAGTCGAAGAAACTCGTACTGATCATAAACTTTTATTCAGGAACGAATGCATGTCCGGAGTCAAAGTTTTACTGCAAAAATCTGCAACATCGAGCTCTAGTAATTTTTTCTTCTCGAGTGAACGATGGAATTTGCGGTGAGTGGTTCCGTCATATGACTGTCATCGTGGAAGCAAGGGGATATGTCTGGTAAATTCTGTTTTATAGTAGCATGACGTGTACAGGTGGAAATAGCTCAGCTTTCGACTTAGTGAACCCAATTTTTACTGAATATATCCAATATATTAGGCATGTTGTTGAGAATGTTGTATTTTAAAACTCAGGAGGGTTTCCCATTATAGGTTAGGGTCTGGATGAAAATCCAGCCGCCTTCAGTTATGGTGCATCTTTTCAAAATTATAGTCTTATGTAGATAATCTTAGTTGCCGAAACTGAACGTTTTTGGCTTGATCATGGTGTGCAGATTGCTGTGATGGAAGTGATGAGTACGACGGAAAAGTAACATGTGGTAACACTTGTTGGGAAGCCGGCGAGAAGTCAAGAGAAAAGCTGAAGAAGAAGCTTGGAGTTTTCAAAGACGGTTCAATCATAAGGAAACAAGATGTTGAAAAGTCGAAGGAGGCACGTCATCAACATGATGAAGAACTCAAGCAGGCGAAGCGAGAAGTGAAGAAACTCGAGTCTGTGGTGGACAAACTTAGAGGTACCGCATATTTGGCCAGCCTTTCGTGTCACTCTGCATGAACACTCATGAACCAAGACAGTAACCAAGAACCCATAGAATCCTGAACATGTATCCCATTCTATCTCGTATCAAAATCATCTGAGACAATCCAGGGTAGCTTGCGTAGTTTGGCAGAGTTGGTTAGTGGGGATGAGTAGGTGTGGAATAACGTGGGCAGCATGATTCACTAGTGAAGCGTGGTCAATGGATACAGAAATAAAGGTGGTGCTGCTGTTGGAGATGATTGTGGTTGCCGCGCTACTCTGGTGGCAGTGTTGTAGTCGGCGCTGCTTCGCACGCCGTGTGGTCAGGAGGCGATAACTGTGTCATTGATTTGTGTGAACGGGTGCAAAGTTGCAGAGCCTCGTCTCGAGAGCACCATGAAATATACTAGTGTAGTGGAGTGAACCAGGGGAATCTCTTGTAGATCAAGGATAGAACTGAACTATCCCGCTTTAGGAAAAAGCCAGCCATACTTTTCTTCTGTCAGCGCATATACAATCGTCTGCAGTGAAGGCTGATTCTTTTCAAATGGCGTATGTGGGTTTCTGAACGACATGACAGCCGATAAAGAAGCAGTAGAGAAGGAAGAGAAGCGGGCACGGGAGGAGAAGGACAGAATAGAGAAAGAGGAACGTGAGAGAAGGGAAAGAGAGAGTGCACCTGCAAAGGAAGAATCTCTGGAAGCGGTTGACGTCTCAGATGAAGTAGAAGGACACGCAGAACACTCCGAAATTACGAAACCTGCTGAGGAGGAGGAGGAGGAGGAGGAGGTAAAACAGCTTCTAAAAACAGAATCTTGAGTGACCGTTCACGCTATTATGCATAAGTGTGGGTGAGTCCAGGCAGGCAGTTTTGTTCAACGCCACAGACTGATCGGGAATTGCCAGTACCGTATGCTCTATTTTGACTTGAACTTGGTGCAGAGGCACTTTAACCCACGATTTTGTCCATCAAGGGAAAGTAATATTCAGATTCTTGTCATATGCCATTGACAAACCTTTCGTTCAGCGTTAATCTCAAATATCAGCTTGATGTATCTATCACATCGGAAGTACTTTGTAGTTCAAGGATAACCCTCTCCAGAAAAGTACTTGAAGTGATTTTTTCTACCCTCATCTGAGAGCATGGGGTCTACGTGAGCTAGAATATTTTGTCAAAACTGCTTTCTGTTCCTTGTTATCTAGTATTCGCTTCTATGAGTTTATAACAACAACGGTTTATAATAAGCGTAGTTTCATACTGTGTCTATTTCGGTCAGTCTGCCATGTTCTACGATATGTATATGATCATGACGGCTATCAACGTTAGGAAAATGGTTGCAGAGAGCAGCGAATAGCATTAATGTACCTTTCAACATGGACTCAAGCGTAGACGCAGTCCTCGCGATTTGTTTATATGAGAGCTATTGTGGCCCTTCAGAGGAGCTCCTTTATTTTCTTCTCTAAGTCTGTAGGATATGTGATTTATTTTGTTCTCATTTTACTCGATTCATACATTACGTGCACTGATTTCATTGAAGGAGTAGGTAATGAAGCGTTTGAGGGTACCAAGGCTATTACACTGATATGTTGTGGAGAGGGTTGAAGTGTGATGTTTCTCTGGTATGGTTGGTCACAACTTACTGTTGTAAAGCCTCACGTTTGAAGGCCAGGCCAGGTTAGGTAGAAAAGTATCAAAATCTTTCAAAGCTTGATATACAGCAAGGAATCAGGAATGTGAAATGTAAGAAGAATCCACATGGAAAGAAGCAGACCCTTCTCTGGGTCGGTTGTGCCGAACGCGCTCGGTGGTAAACTGAATGCCGTAATTGTAAAAACACTCGGTACTTCGTGCATTTAGAAGACTCTGATTTGTGTGACATGTGTCTCTTAAAGGAAGATGATCTAGCAAAGAATAGGCTTCTAACTCAAAACACGTTGACTTCCTCATTCGCTACGCCTCATGTTATCAATAATGTACCTGAATGTGCATATGAGGTCTTATGTATATTTTGTATGCCCACAGATCATGTTGGTTTTCATTCATTGATGTTCCTCTGTAACGAAGCATTGTACGTGTTGTATGATGTCAAATAGGTCTTGGATAGTGCACTAGACCCATCTAATAAAGAGGAAGATGAGCTGGCGGATTTGACTGAAGAAGAACGTGGAAGAGTGATTGCGTCTCGCTGGACAGGAGAAGATATCAGTGACATCAAGGCTAAAGCGGAGGCAGAGTCTAAGAATCATCCCGATTCTCACGATGATCATGATGATCAAGACGATAGTGGTGATGAAGCTGATGAGTCCCATGACGATGAAGAAGATGATGATTACGGACACCCATCCTATGGACAAGATTGTGAGTGGACTCGAGTTAAACTGCTTGTTTGATACTAGGTATTGCGGTCGAGTCTTTCGGTCGATGAAGCCTCTGGCTCCTGTTTTCTTCCTTTCTTTTGTGTGGCCGAATTTTGAATCCACTGACTATGTGACCTCGATGGATTGCTGTAGCTTTATTGCCAACCAGTTCTCAATCTCTCGGTGGGGACGAGTCATGGTGGTCAAAGCTCATGATTGGACCGAGTGCAATTTTGAAAATGTTCGGCTTTGCGGGTCGTGAACCTGTCGATATATCTGGTACTGAGCTCATTGGTACTGCGGTCGAGTTGCATTTTTAGAGAAGTGATACAATTGGATGTTTGGCTACGGCTTCTCCATGCTTTGACGTGTTTGTTTTATTTAAATTATCAGGATATGGTTTTGTGCAGAGGCTGAAAGGATACGGAAGGAGTTTCGAGAAGCTTCGGACAAGCTCTCAAATACGCAGTCGAAGGTGTCTGATCTTGAAAATAGGTTGAAACAAGACTTCGGTGAGTACCACACTTCAGGCTCATTATCTGCGATTGTCCGGATACGTATACGCCTTCGTGATTACTCAGAGTCTAAGTTAAAGCAATGAAGTCCCAGGAATCCACGAGGAATTCAGCATCTGAGTGGCCTGCAACGATGGATCTGAATCGTGTGACGAAACTTGGCTCCTGCATTGTACTTAATTCTGCAGGGAAAGACGGCGAGTTTTACTCCTTCTACGACAAATGCTTTGAGCTCAAAGATAAGAAGTAAGAATACTTGCACTTACTCTTATATGAGCAATTGGTTCGTTCCGCATAATTCGGAGCATCTGCAAATTCTTTTGAAACTTTTCTTCAAGCAAGTTTTGTGTCGAGTGACAAGACTTTATGTCGGAAGGTCGATAATCCTAAGCGGGGAAACTTTTCTTCTTTGACTTAAGTACTTTTCAATTCATGGGTGGACCTGATAATTCGAGGCAGGTTCTGGTTAGAATATGGTACAAGAGGCTCAGGTTTCTCACATTGTATATGTCACGAGATCCGAGGAAGTGGAAGCTTATATTTACATTCCCTACCACCATTGGTTGTTGCAGGTATACGTATAAAGTGTGCCCATACAAGGATGCCACGCAGGTGGAAGGACATTCGACGACGCGATTAGGGTCTGGACATTGTTTTCTGCTGGTTTTATATCATGATGTTTAGCAACCTATATCTGTGTATACTTCGCTTTCCCTATATTCAGTAAGTATCTTATGTTTGTTCGGAATGTCTTTCTCCAGACGCTGGCAAGGTTTTAAGGATGACTACACCAACATGGTGTTTGAACAAGGCGATAAGTGCTGGAATGGTCCTGAACGTAGTCTACGGGTACATTATTCATTCACTTCTCCTAGCCTTGGCTTGATAGACAGTAAATTAAACTTCTCAATCTGTCCAGGGTTGTGTAGGTTAGTCCAGAATGTGTGTTTGGAACTGAAGTTTTGTGTGCTGTTCAGGTGAAAATGCGATGTGGAACAAAGCTGGAACTTCGTTCCGTGAATGAACCAAGCCGCTGCGAGTAAGGCTCCATACCCTGTTAAGCCTCTGTGTTGAATTCAGTTTTGAAGATATTTCAGATGGACATGTTGGGCTCTAGTTCGAGCATCTGATTCCCTATTTTGACGTGTGCAGGTATGTGGCTGAGTTTAGTACTCCAGCGTTGTGTTTAGAATCGAGAGTGCAGGTAAGTAATGTTTGTTGTCAATGAGCTCAGTGGGAGCTGTTTTGAGTCAATCTAGTCAGTCCATCGCAGCTGTCATTGCCGTAATTTCCTACATGAGAGAGATCCATGAAGTGGAAACTACATAAGAACTTTTTGCAGAAAGAATACCCACTTCAAACTGACTAACTAGTGCAATGTGTGCTTGATTTACCCCTTTGTATTTGCAGGAACTGGAACAGCAACTAGTACATCCGAATGTTTCGCCAGACAATGGTCATGATGAACTCTAGAGCATGTTTTCCAATTCATAGTTGGGATAGAGCACTCTAGAGCACCTGAGTATTGTCCATGCTTTTGACAGTCTGTCATTGTATATCGGTGCGATCAGGACAATGATGAACTTTCTTGTCAGTGTTTAAATCCCAGATCCAGTGAAGTATGTTTTCGAGCCAAGTTTACTTCGTCATGAGTATTGGCTCTGAACATCGTCAGAGTATCAAAATCATGTAGAAGATCAGGAGATAAATGTCGTTAGAGAAGACACTAGACTAAATCATTTTGGCTTTTTAGTCTAATGTGCTATAGCTTAGGTTTCAATCAGACAGGCCGCATTCAGTTCAATGATGAGTTATCAAAGTTGAGTTCGCGCTGAAATGGTTCACCTGCCGAAGATTTGTTAAGCGGAACCATAGCGGAGGACACCAGTAGTGTTTCGGGGTCATATTTTTAAGGCCTCGATACAAGTTCACTGGGAAATGAACTTGTATGGAGCTCATTTCCTAGTGATGGACAAAGCACAACGAACTTTAGTAGGTTGTGATCACCGTAAACCGGTCATCGCTGGTGTTCACATCGGCATTTATTTATAATCGAAGGAGTTGTTTCACGTTGCTCTTAGTTCATAATTTCACGTTGCTCATAATAACGTACTGGACGTCTCATTTACTCTCGACGGAAGTGTGTCGATGGAGTTTGGATCCCTTCTAGTAGGTTTTGCACTTCAACTCTCAGATGTCTCTTTGCTTCGAACTTTGCCACAGCCTGAGAATTGCCACGCTGATATTACGGATCCCACGGTAGGAAGCTCCGTTCATCAGACCAGGACCAACATTCTAAGCCAGGACTCAAACACGCACGAATGGAGGAAGAAGGTTTCGGGTCAAGTGATTCACGGTGGACTTTATATCAAGTGTTCCTTACTGCGAAAATGGAAAGTGATAGCCACAAGCCCGCCACCTGAATGATCAAATACAATAATTATCCGGATCGATAAACATTATTCTATGTCTTTCAGATTATTCCACTTTGTCTAAAAGAAATATTTTCTCACCAGTAATGAATATTAAACTCCATCAAATACACTAAAATACTTAGGTTGTATTTGTATACAGAAACCTATCTTGATGATGTATGATAATAAAGTTCAAGCTTCTATTGATGAAATAATTTTTCACACTAAGAATTTCTAAATTTAAATATCTATTCTTAAATTATTAGAGATGTTATCATAATAAAATATGCTAATTAATATTTAATTTAGTTTTATTAAAAGAAACTCTGATAGATTTAACCCATTTTCAGTACGTGGTAACAAAACATTGATCTATACAAACCTTTTAAAAATTTCCTTGTCCGAGATTAGATGGAAACATAACATTTGAAAATTTCAAAGTTTCTAATATATAGATATTAGTTTACACTAAATTAATTTTAAACTTAGTATAATTAATAATTTTTTTATTAATTAGTCAAACCAATGAAAACTAAAAATCAATCAAATTTTATTTATTTTAAATTTAAATTTTGATAAGAATAATAATAATAATGTTCACTCAATTTTTTTGAAATTATCTATTTATATCATTAGATATAAACATCATAACTAGACTTAGTAATAGTTAATCTAACAATGATAAATACTTTGACTAACATTACTGCTATTTCATACATATAACAATAGGTTTTAAACGTCAATAAACTTTTCTTGAAAATTTGATCATATAAAGCACATCACTTATGTATATCCAACATTATCACGCTTAGTCACATTTTGTTACATTTGTATGTCAATCAGTCAACTAACTTCATCATCTAAATTATCAGATTTCACTAATAAATATCACTATTCCAATATCAATCCTATAAGTATTCAATAAAATCAAAATACAACTACTCTTTACATTTTTAAGAATATAGTATCAAGTTTAAAAGATAAAATGATCAAAGCCCTAGTTTTTATTTTTTGTTGAATGAATAAACAAAATATGTTTCTACCTCAACAAGGCTACAGATCTTATTCTTAATCATGTTAATGATGGGATTCATTTGCTTAATTTCCATGTATATGAGCATTTTTTTCATCTACATCTCTCAAATGATACATTGAATAGCTTTAAATAAGATATTTCATGACTCAAATAATAAAAACAATAAATTTGATTTGTAGATTACATTGTACTTTGTGTGGATCTTATTATATCAATGTTTCTTTAGACTCAAAAGTATGGTAGGATTTGAATCTCCAAAATCAACAGATTTCACAGTCCATGCACATAAACAAACACAAAAATTTGTTGATGAGGTTAAGCTCAAAAGCCTAGTCCCCGCGAACTCCTCAATAAAGGTAGTTAGAGTATATAACCAAGATCAAAGTCGTCGGACTTTTCCTTCTCACTGTCTTTATAGAATTTTAGTCAGGTGAAAAATACCCACAGACATCATTCCTGTTTCCCAAGCAAGACAAACCCTTCCTCACATATGATTCTCTCTCTCAATTTGTTTTCCAATTTTCACACTTGAGTTTTCTTGAAATCCCCTAATTGCAATGAATCCTTTAATCCGCTGATTAACTTTAAATCACCTTGATTATAAAGGAAAAATATCAGAATGAATCAAAGTCGTTATTTCCTATAGAGCCCATAACATATCGACACATCAGCGAGCTGATTACTATAAATGACGAAAAACTCTAAAGAAAAAGTACATGTAACTGAAGCTGATATCTCACAATCTCCACCTCAATCTTTAGTTTTGATCTTTGCCGTCTGTATCAGATGGCAAAGATCTCCTTGGTCCTTGTACTTTATTGATTCATCATTTGATTCTGCTCAATCACGTTGCATCAACTCCGAAAAGCTTCAGACATAATCAAAATTTCCCAAGAGTTATCACTTTCGTGCCATAGTTTGCCGAATTGTCATCAGTGCTGATTTTTGCAATGTTGATGTCGCCATGGGTGATCTTTTCTTTGATGAAGTGGTACTTGATGTCAGCGTGCTTTGATCTATTGTGGAACATCAAATTGTTGCTTAGATAGATTGCACTCTAGTTATCGGAGTAGAGTGTTGCTATAAATTGAGACACATGTAACTTCTTTAACATGCCTTGAATCCATATGCTTTTCTTCATTGCCTAAGTGGCATCAATATAATCTGAATCTAGTGTGGACAAAGTCACAACAGTCTATAACCATGACTTCTAGCTCATCCAATTGCTGTTGATCAGGAATTGATAAGCTCTAGAAAATTTCCTGTTGTCTTTATCCCTATCTTTTACTATTGTCTTCATATGCGTTGTAAGAGTCTAAATATTCCTTCACTAGAACTTGCAGTACTCCAAAGCCACATCAGTAGTGTCTTTCAAGTACCTTAGGAGATGCTTCATAGCCAACCAATGTACTTGCTAAGAACACTAATGGCATGGGCAATACCAGGACATGAACACATCATAGTGTACATGACTGAACCAACTGCAGTTGAATATGGAACATTATCCATTGTTTGCTTTGCTCATGCTGACATAAGGCATTGACTTGCAGAGAGTCTAAAATGATTTGTTAAAGGTTGAGTCAATGGCTTTGCATTTCTCATGGCAAATTTGTTAATTAGTTGTTTCAAATAACTACCTTGTGACAATGCTAATGAATCATTTTTCTTGTATGTGATGATGTTGATTCCAAGTGCTATATTAGAATCACCCAAATCTTTCATATCAAACTCTTTGCTCAAAATCTTCTTGAGTCATGATATATTTGAAGTTGAGCTACTGATCAGTAACATATCGTCTACATAAAGGAGGGAATAGATGCTTTTGAGTACTTCATTTTCCCTGAAATACAAGCATGCGTCATAGAACTCATGTTGTATACTTGCTCAAACATGAATGTGTCAAAACGTTTGTACCATTGACACGATGACAGCTTCAAATCATACAACAATTTCTTTAGTAGATACACCATGTTTTTGACTTTATGCACTTCATGTTCTGGTGGCTGCTCCATGTAAATCACTTCTTCCAAGCAGTTGTGAAGAAACTCTATCTTCATGTCCATTTCTTGTAATTCCAAGTTATACTTAACCACAAGCGCAAAAATACTCTTTTATGTTCTTGTACTTCATCACAAGTGAGAAAATTTCATTCTTATCGTCTTCCTCAACTTGTGTGAAGTCTTTTGATACTAGCCTGGTCTTGAATCGAGGTTTGTTGGGACTAACCACACCTTCTTTGATCTTGTAAAATCATAGACACGGCTTTTGATCCTTAGGTCTTTGAACCATGATCCAAGTTTTGTTCTTGTACATCGACTCCATATCATCTCTCATGGTTTTCTTCTATTTTTTTGATTGTGATCCAGCAATTGCATCTTGATAGTGGAGAGTCTTCTTCATCTGAATCTCCAAGGCTGATATGAACGCGTAGACAAGGATCTTAAGTTATGCAGAGAAACCATATTTCTATGTAGGTCTTGACACTCTCTCATCTCTGTATTTAATCAGAAAGTAGTCATGTTGTTGTTGAGATTGCTTTGATATGATGTGACTTGCCACTTATTGTTCGTAATTGTCTTGCTCTTGACGAGTTTGATCACTTAGTGACATGATTTGGAATTTGTATGTCCTAATATCATGGTGACTTAAGGTGCTCTTGACTTGGGCTTGTGGATGAGTGTCATGAAAAGCTGACTTCACATGAATAATATTTTCTAAGGTTTTTTAGGTTAGTAACACTCACAACACTAGAATTTGTATCAGTCCATGATTGACAAGGAAAAATAGTCTCATTAGATATCACGTCTCTACTATTGATAATTTTAAAACGGTTACTTTACCTTACTCAAAATCGATACCTCTTGTACCTTGCGAATACCAAGGAACACGCATTTGATGGCTCTTGGCTCCAATTTGCTTTGATTTTGATGAACATAGGCAGAGCATCCAAACACTCTAAAGTGATTGAGATCGGGTGACTTTGAACTCCATTTTTCTTCCGATGTACTCGACTTAATGATACTTGAAGTACATTTTCCACAAAATATGCAACATTGACTATTGCCTCATCCTAGAAAGCCTTAGCCAACCCGGAATCGAATAGCATGCTTTTTGACTTGTTTAGTAATGACCTGTTCATTCTCTCAACAACTCCGTTTTGCTGAGTGGTTAGTCTCATAATTTTAAGCCTTTAAATACTCTCATTGGCACAAAACTGATCAAACTCAACATTACAAAACTCAAGATCATAATTTGTTCTTAAAGTTTTAGCCTTTTTATTAGTCAAAATCTCAACCAAAAAATTCCATTTTTAATTTTTCTCAAAAGCTTGATTTTTGTGTTTCAACAAATATATCCAAACTATTCTAAAGAAATAATCAATGATAGATAAGATATAGAAGTTACCACCATGTGTTGTTGTCATTGAGGTCGTCACAAATCTGAGTGAATGTATTCAAGGACTTGTGTAGACGTGTGTTTTCCGGTTAGGAATTTTGACTGTGTTGTTTTGCCAAAATGCAATGCTCGCAAAAATCAAGTTTGCTGACTTTGTTCTTTCCGAGCAAATTCTGATGGCTCATTTGTTGTAAATACTTCTCATTGATATGACCGAGACTTATGTGCCAAAGTGTAGCTTTGCTGTGATTTTGAATAGTGGCAAATGACACATCTTCATAGAGAGTCTCACTGATGATATAATGAAGATTGACTATCTTGATATACTTCAAAACAATAACACCTTTGGCAATATACATAGAGCCTTGCTCTATCTTGTTAGTATAACCCATATCATCAAAAATCTCAATAGACATTCTTGATACTACACAATTTAGTAACACATCTAACATTTTAAAGAATTCTAACAACACCATCAATCATCTTAATGCTAATAGATCATATACAAGCAATTGAACCAGAATGATTATTACCCATTACTACCTTGACTTCATCGAGTTTTTGGTAATCTGATAGGAAATGTTTGTTGTGTGTCATGTAATAGGTGCAACCAGAGTCAATGATCTAATTTAAAGGCCTTAAAATTTCTTGACGTTATAAGAACTTCACTGTTGTTGTAGCCATGATCAAAGTTTGGTAAATCTTGATGAACTTGTGATGCGCGAACTTGATTTTACTTATTCTTCTTAGTCCATGAGTAAAATTCCTTCTTGATGTGGGCCATCTTGTTGCGATAGAAGCATTTTTTTGGGCGTTGGGGTTGACACTCTGGTTGTTGGTCTTTGTAGTTTTTTTTACGTGATCGTTGAGCTTCAAGTTGATTCCATTGATGTTTTTGCGTTCTTATTTGTCACGAGCCATGTGATTTTTGCTATCACCAGAGGTCTTCTTGTCTGCTATGATTTCCTAGCCGTTAAATTTGAGCACATATATCATTTCATCTTGGATGATCGATGACCTCCCGTACTTGATTGACGATTTCACTTCACTACATGATTCTAAAAGTAAATTGAGAATAATGATTGTCTTCTTCTTGTCACTAAGCTCTTCCTTGTCGGCGAAAATTGCTAGTTCAATTTTCATCTTCAAGAATTCGTCTAAGTTGACTTCTAATGACTTTGTCCGATTCATCATGAATCAAAGAGTCTCTTTCAGGTAGATCTTGTTGAAGAAAGGGCGAGATTGAAACATCTTCTCAAGCTTCTTCCACACCTTTGTTGATGTGTCTTTCTTGTCAATTAGATAGATAATCTAATCAAACAGGTGAAAGATTATTGTACCCATAGTCATTTCAGACATAGTGTCTTTCTGATCTTGGAAAATGTCTTTAGGCCATGGCACTGGGTGAGAAATGATCATGAGCAATCTCTGTTGGGTGAGAAGTGCTGAGATTTTATGCCACCATATGCGAAAATCTCCAATGCCGTCAAATTTCTCGATGTTGATTCTCATTTTCGGCACAAGATTCTAAAAATTGAAATTCAATATGCTTCGTTCTAGCAAATTCGTGTTGGTGCTTTGCTGTGCAAGATTGTTGTTACTTTTTAGCTCTCTGGTGTGCTCTGAAAGACGATTCGATGCTTTTGAATTCGCCAGGATCAATCGACCGCAGGAGACAAAGACAATGAAGTTGTGAATTAAGATTGATGCTACAATGCTCTGATACCATTGTAGAAATTTGAATCTCCAAAACCAACAGAAATCATAATTCATACACATAAACGAACACAAAAGTTTGTTGACGAGGTTTAGCTAAAACATCTAGTACTTGCAAACTCCTCAATGAAGGTAGTTTGAATATATAACCAAGATCAATGTCGTCAATCTTTTCCTACTCACCGTCTTTACATAATTTCAATCCGGTGAGAAATACACACAAAGATAATCATTCTTATTTTTTGAGCAAGACAAACCTTTACTAATAGATGATGCTCTTATACCAATGTAGGGATTTGAATCCTCAAAACCAACAAAAATCATAGTTCATACACACAAACAAACAGTTTGAATAACAATTTGACGAGGTTTAGCTCAAAAATCTAGTCCCTACAAACTCCTAAATGAAGGTAGTTTGAGTATATATCACCGTCTTTACATAATTTCAATCCGGTGAGAAATACACACAAAGATAATCATTCTTATTTTTTGAGCAAAACAAACCTTTACTAATAGATGATGCTCTTATACCAATGTAGGGATTTGAATCCTCAAAACCAACAAAAATCACAGTTCATACACACAAACGAACAGTTTGAATAACAATTTGACGAGGTTTAGCTCAAAAATCTAGTCCCTACAAACTCCTAAATGAAGGTAGTTTGAGTATATAATCAAGATCAATGTCATTGTACTTTTTCTTCTCATTGTTTTTACAGAATTTCTTGATCGACTAATTATCTTAAATCATCCTAACTTATAAAGAAAGTATATAAGAATGAAACAAAGCAGTCAATCCCTGTACATCCCATAAGATATTTACACATCAACGAGCTGATTACTAAACAATAAAAATACAACAAAAAACTCTAAAAAAATGACATCTCACAAGCTGATATCTCACAAGTATGTTTTGCATTATGAATCATCACAATAGCGCATGATTATGCCACAACACAAACACTCTATGCTATCTTTATCATATGATTTAGATTTGATGAAAAAAAGTCAAATATGATATTTTTTACTTTAGTCAGAATGCAAAGTTTAATGCATAACTAGTTCCTAGAACTAACACATGACTAAAGATTACTACCTTATCATCATTTCTTCCAAAATTTATGTCATTTTAAACTCCTAGTGCTTTCTAGAAGCTAATATAGTTGCTGATGTTGATTGCAATCGCAAATGCAGATAAAAATTTCAATCAATCATATAATCACATCTTTCATAATGTTTACTAATTTTGATCCAATTGGATTCAACTTTTGTACTTAAAGTCATTTATTCCTATGATGAGATTCAACATTTCATTCCAACAACTTATTGTTTATCTAAAATTGATCTGAATTTTTTCAAAAAATGTATATCTTCATTGTTCTAGATGATGAGTATTATCAATCTTGTGTACTATGATTATTTCAAGTATGTTTTGAAAAATATAGTATGTAAGATTTTAAATTAAAAAAGTTCAATGTTGATTTTGAATGCATCTTTTATCAATCTCTCCTCAATCTGCAGGTTTGGTTTTATACATGCCGCAATATTTAACTTAACAAACAACATATTCCTATATTTTATTATAAGGTGTTGAATTTCATCTTATGACTTAACTCTTATTTCAATATCATGTATTTAATATTGGAAACTACATCAACTTTTCTTCACCTTATTAATAACATTGATGAATGATGGAGTCAAGTTGACTTCTTTCAAATATTGGGCCTTTTTTAGTTAGAATATCAATTCACGTTTACAGATTTTTATTCTTCAGTGGTTTAATTTCAATCATACAGAAATTCAAAAATGAAAATGAAAGTTAGATGGTAACGTTTTTTCAACTTGACTTTATTTGATTTTATCATTTAAATTTATAAAAACAATGGATTCACACCATTTAACAGTAGCTTTGATGTAATAAAAATATGATTTGAATATCCGTATTGTCTTTAGTATTCAATCTTCTTCAAATTTCACGTTTGTATTCATGATAAATATCCAATTACTGAAAATTCAAATGCTATAAAAGGATTCTTTCAAGCCATTAACAAACTTACGAGAGTAGAGTTTCACATTAGTTATTAATTAAATCATGAATCTTCAAATGCTAGAATAATGATTTTCAAGCCATAAACAAACTTAAGAATGCAAATGCGTATCATTTGTGCAAAGTTGCACATGTCACATATATTGAATCATGAATGAAATTCTTGAATGAAGCCATCCAACTCAATCATGATCATTACACTTGATTATTGTATGATATTTTTTGTAATGTCATAAATGTTATATATATTACATAACAATCATCATGTACCTAAACTAAGGTATTTTTATTTATCACAATACAACCATATATGATATAGATCTTGCAAGGATAAAAAAGATAAACATACATCTATGTAAGACTTGTATTGTCTAAGCAAATATATGCTCATGCAATACACTTGCTAGAAAACTTTTAGACTTGTTTCATGATGTGATGTTTGGTATTCATCTTACCGTGACATATGAGAGATTATAACAACCCTTTTTTGGATGAACATCCTAGTATTATTCCACATGGTTTGTTGGCAATGTCTGTTTGAAGAATTTTTCATGTCATAGAAGGAATGATAACATGACTTCTTTTCATTAGTAGTTTTCATACTTGAGTAATAACTTACTCACATACATGCATTTTTTTGTGTGGATATTACTAAGGTTCGAGAGCATAAAAACCACTTATTTGACATAGATTCACCAACATATTTGAAATGAGTTTTAATCTACCCAATGTAATGTTTGTTTGTTTCCCAGTTGGAGCGTTGTACATGCGATATTGAGCACTTATTTATCTACATAGATATCTATTCTGGTTTAGCTATTATTAAGATTTGCGAGGCTTATAAAAACCTGTAATTCTAGACACACTTCCTGAAATTTTGCGAACGGATGGAAATAAATTATCTTGCATGCAAACTTTTTAATGAATAGTAGCTACATTAACTTACCCCATTACTTGATTATTTCTTAGAGCTTAATGCTACTACCATGTTATGAAAACAATGTTCTTGTGTGTCAAAATTGTCAGGAGAAATATTACTTAGATGCAAGACTTCCATGAGAATGATTTGTTAATCATCGGAGAGGGTGTTTTGACATGAAGGTTGGAGAAATTCGAATTGGTGTTCTGTCAAAGGAGGGAATGTGTGATCAAATTCTTAACGAAGAGGAGAATCCGCTATGGTATTATTTTTGGCTCCTTGAAAGATGTATGTTGTAATCTTCTGATGAAATTAAGCTGTACCATGTTCACTCTTTTCTACCCATAGATTAGACTCTATTTTTACAATATGTATCTCTTCGACAAGCTGTCGGATCATTTATGTAAGACTTCAGCAAAAAGTTCAATCAATGCATGAATCCACTCCTCAGAATGAAAGATTTGATGTCAGACGAGACAAGCTAAGAATGAGAACAATCTCCATCATACAATTCAAGAATGAAAAGTTTGGATACCTTTAAAAATACAATGCAGAAAGACGTGAGTATGTTCAATATATGCAGCTCCAAATTGGCCTCGGCAATGTAAGGTAAAATACCTTTTAACTTCTGGTCAACGGTAAAAGGTAAGGGTAAAGGTAGGAAGATACAGAATTGGTAAGGTAGAGGGTAGAGTAAAGGTAATCCAGACGAACTTACCCATTACCCGAGTAATTACTCGGGTAATTACTTAAAACTAATGTAAAGGTAAGGTAAGTGTGTTTACTCTTTAATGTGGCAATTCTTTCTGCACATGTGATGAGAAGTTACCGTTAAATCTTTGTGGTGAGAAGTTACCGTTAAATCTATGTGGTGAGAAGGTACTTCATTAGATTATTTTTTGCATATATATCGAGCACATCCGACTGTTCTCATCATTCTTCCACAACTCCTGATTCACGAGAGAGAAGGAAGTACACGAGAGAGGAAGAATTTTTGGAGCTGCACTCAAACGGGAGAGAAGGAAGTACACAAGAGAGGAAGAATTCTTGGAGCTGCACTCAAACGGGAGAGAAAGAACCACGCGAGAAGAAGAACTCTTGGAGCTGCACTCAAACGAGTCCATTTTTTAGCACCTCGAATATGTAAAAGGTCAGTAGCGTAAACCAGTTCCCTGTGTCGTCTCTCTAATTTGTTAACTCCTCTAAATCTCAAACAGTGCTTCACTCTGGAAGTGGCGTATTGTGGTGACAGAATGAGCTTGTAATCCTGCAAATCAAGGACCTTTGTTATTGATAATTGCTGACATCAGTCGCCACATTCTAGTCTATCCTGTAATTTGCCCACGTTTACTGTAAACTTCTTGTGATTGAAGCAACCACATAAGGTACCGCAAACATGAGAGAGGAGAGAATCCTTTATCATGGGCTAGATTGAATCGCCTTTAGCCATGAAGCAATCAAATGTCTAACATTTGATTGCTTCAGGATGCAGTGTGCAGGAGAATTACTATAGGATAGGGAATGTTTGTATATCCTTTGCGATCTTCATATTTCATAGCCACTCAATCAATTTTCTGATACTGTGTTTTATAACACTCAAATATTCAAGAGCAGTGCTTCAAAAAACGTTGTAAATGGCGAGTATGTTGGAACGTGACTGCGTGCATAACCTTGATAATACTTCATACCATCAATGTGGTTCTTGTTCGCTGTACAACATTCCGTTATGGAATGTTCTACAGCAACTTCTTTGTCCTTCGTAGATGAGAGACTAAGATAGCTAGATTGACATCAAAGTGCGACAGTTGTCATATTTCAATTTTTGATGTGTAGTGCAGTTGTTCATGAAATTTTCTTGACTTTGAATCACACCGAACACTGCGCGCAAGTAGTGTTCGGTGTGATCAGCAGAAAGGTGGACTTCATGTGTCAAAAGCTTCATACGTCTGATCTCATTAGTGAGGTGATGAACATTGTTTCCCTATTGGTTTGATTTGCCGCTATGATGGCTTTTATTGCTTCAAACTTTATGATTACTAATGAATTACAATTTCTCAATTCGGGGATTCGAAGGTTGGGGTGAGGAGGGCAGTACATCTACTGTTTGGTTCAAAGCTTGTGCTAAGAACCTCTCACATCTTGGTCTTGAAATTGCCGGACAGGTTCTTTGTCCTGCCCCCTCCTCCTTCTAACCAAAATCTATCACATGGTGTCATAGTACAACTCCACAGCAGTCGAGTTTGACTTGGCATCCCCGTGGAGTGTCTCCAATTTCCATGACATCGTCATGTGAATCTAAATTCAGCCCTTTATTGTCCATGTCCCAAACTTTCTGATCACTGATGAACCACAATTTTTCAATTCGGGGATTCAAAGGTTGGCGTGAGGAGGGGCAGGACATCTACTGTTTGGTTCAAAGCTTGTGTTAAGAACCTCTTACATCTTGGTCTTGAAATTTCCGGATAGGTTCTATGTCCGGCCCCCTCCTCCTTCTAACCAAAATCGATCACATGGTGTCATAGTACAACTCCACAGCAGCCGAGTTTGACTCGGCATCCCCGTGGGGTGTCTCCAATTTCCATGACATCGTCTTGTGAATCTAAATTCAGCCCTTTATTTTCCATGACCCAATTTTTTTAAATCACAACAATTTTACGAGTTTTTTTTACTTACACCTTCTGGGTCATACTCTTCAGTCAAATAAATATTTCTTCAATGTAGACAGGAACAATACTTACACGAGATAATGGCTTTTTGTTCAGAAGTAACCTGCTTGGACTTAACCGCATCTATATCCATAAATAATGGATTGCTTGGATCGCTTGCCTTGCGGGTACTACCCTTAGGCTTGATATCTCATTGTCATTTAGGTGTCCGATTTTACTGAGTCACTATGCTGTCCAGTACACGTCGAACTGATCTAAAATTATATTGATCATCCGTCACCCGTAGATACAATCCTTGCTAAACATCCCAAAAGGGGAAGCGAATGAAGGTAGAAAAGATTCGAATTGGACACGTCAAATTTTGTCCATTCCTACAATTCTTCCTTAGAAACTGTGTTCAATACAATAGTCACCTTGCAGAAAACCTGAAACTACCTCTTCCGATCAACCAAAAACCGATCGCATATGACAGTGTATCGCTGGGCAGAGCAATTTCAAACGCGAATTTCATTTACCAATCTTGTTATCTTCTGTAAGTCGTTATCTTGTTAGCTATTGCCTTATGAATCGTTCTTAATTAAATGGACACAGAGTATTGTCAAGCAAGCCCACATGAGTAAATGCGCACGTGTGATCATGCCATCTACAGGTTCGCATCGAAACATCGTTAAGATACAAGACACGAACATTTTATTGTGATCGCTTACAGGAGAAGTGACCAGAGCACAGGTAGACAATAAATCAGAAGTGTAATCTAACTATGATGTAGTTGAAATATATCTAAAACAATTTTTTAAACATGGATGGATAAACATGGATTTTTCTCATGGATGTTTATGTTTAACATATGCCAAGTATTTTGAAATGGAGTGGCCGAAATACTGAATGCATTCACTAACTTAAGTGTGCTGAGCCAACACTTGATCAAAAAGGCTGATGTAATGTGGTTAGAAGATTATCTCCATCAAGGTTTTTTTGTGTGAAACTTTTTTATTAACATGATGTGTTAATTTCAATTCAGAAAATTACTTACAGGAGAGAAGAAAATACTCTTTGGAGCTGCTTTCAATCGAGTCAATTTTGGAGCAAATTGGAATATTTAAAAGGCTAGTCATCTAAACATACTCACCATTTTTTCTTGCCTCACCATGCTCTTGTTCATTAAATTTCCAACATTTGACATTTTGAGAAGCGAAGATGTTTGAAAATATCCAGAACATTAATGCACGTAGATAGACTTAGAAACTTTTGCTTCTAGCTTAAAAATATATCTGATGTTTTTGAAAATCATAATAATTGCAGTTTGGGAATTTGCCAATAGATAAATGGTACTAAGTTAGTATGAAGATAAATAAATAAATATGTTATCACATTGTGAAATATTAAATTAGTTGATGTCAATATGTAGCTTACATTAGAGTAGTGTAAATTTATGTTCAAATTCCACTTCATCCATTTTCTTCATTACTTAAATACTTCTTTAACATGATGTTTTTATTTTATTTCAAAGGGGGAGAAAATTTTGAAAACTTGCTCAACACAGTTCGCACATACACTTTTGTAGCTAACTTAATCTTGCATCAAGATGATTGATGTGAACGTTGCAAACGAGATTGTTAGTAGCATTGCCGAATTTGATGGAGATAATGAAGAGGAAACTAGTAACTCTGCAGAATTGATATTGGTTGAGCCCTTGAGCGCAAACGATAGAAGCAAAACTTTCCTTGGATGTATGTTCAAGAGTGTCAATCTGGAGATACCTCAGAGGAGAAGTCGAAACGCAAATGTACATTGTGCAAAAGATGGTATTCTCACAAAACCAATGCGTCAAGTTGGTAATTCCATTTGCAATCGGCACATGGGTTAAAAGAAAACAAAGTATCATGCTCTCAACCGTTGTCCAAATACTTGATACAATCCACAATTGGAAAGATTGCTTTTTCGGTACAAACGCTCCGTAAGTATGAAAATGCAGTTGTAGATTACATCATTGGCGGTGATGTATCTTTATGTGCTGCCGGTAGTGATCGATTCAAAAAAATGGTCTTCACACTCACAAATGGGTATGAGCCTCCGTCAACACGAACAATTCTAAGGCGAATTACGGAGCTTTACCGTATCTTGTTGCCCCTGCTAGGAATGTTTTTCAGCAAGTTAGATGTTGCATTTTCTCTAACAATGAACGGCTGGTCGAATCGAAACCTGAAGGGCTTCTATGTGGTGACTGCACAATGGATTGACCTCGAAACACTCTCGCCAAAAAGTATTTTACTTACAATCTTGGATGTAGAATGTGGTACTGGCGTTGGTCGACGTGTTGGAACTGCTCTTTTTGAACATCTAAAAGGCATGGGCACCTGCGTACTTACACGATTTTTGAACGTGGTCAGCGACAATGGTTCTGACGCTATCGCTGCAGTTAGACGTTTGTTTCAACTGATCAATGCATCAGTTGGCTTTGAGCAGATGGCAAGTTTTAATCATGTGCGTTGTGCTGATCATTTGATTCAACTTGCTGTTATCAAAGTACTTAGTTTCACAAAACATTCAATGGAGGCGTTGCGTGATGCGCTTGTTAAGATTCGTCGCAACAAGGTAATGCGGCAACAATATCGCTTGGAGGCTGCGGCTGCAGGGTTTAGCAGCAAGGAACCGACACATCAAGATTCTTCAACTCGGTGGAATTCCACACATCAGATGGGTGTTGATGCTTTTGAGTAACGGGCTGTCATTGATAGTATCATGGAGCAATTTGCAATTGACATCGGTCGTCCTCCTCTTTGTGATGATCAATGGCAAATGATCAACAATGTGGTTACTTTTTTGCTTGCGCCACGCTAGGTCATGCAAAACCTTCCCGCAGAATATAGACCTTCGCTTGACTTGTTGCCGCTTTCCATTGCTCATCTTGTGAAGCATTGCCAAACGAGTGAGTTACAACTATTAGCGATCAATCCTAGAATTACGGTTACCAGAATGTGGGAAAAGATTGAAGAATATGAAAAATTACTGGTGCTAGAACCCGCTATAGTTGCAGCCTACCTTAATCCACAAATAGCAAAGCCATCTGATCTTGTGCAGCTAAAAAAGTTGACAGATATCATTCGATCTACTTTTCAACGTCGCTATTCGACCGAATTGCCATTACGCGATTCAACTATTGAGTCTGAAGAGCTGACCAATTTGCATTTTCAGGCCATGTTCCAACTAGAGAGCGATAGTAGCATGTTTGATGAGGTAGATCAATTCTTATTCATTGGCGTTGTCCAATGTAAGGGTTTTATCGACATCTTGTCTTGATGGTCAGCCCGCATGGAAATCTTGCCTGCACACTATAAGATGGCCATGGATTATCTTGGGACGCCAGCAACATCAACACCATCTAAGCGCGTCAACAATGTTGCTGGTCGCGAGTTTACCAGCTCTCGACAGTCCCTATCGTCATAAGTGTTCATCATGACCATGTGCTTACGTTCATGGATGGATGCAAAGATACTCAAAGTGCCGGCAAACCGAGCAATAGCAGCGGCAATTGAATCCACTGATAAAGAAAACCCCACCGATGAGATTGAAGATGTCATCAATCAATTGGAGATCGAACAAGACTGTTGGTACGAGGAAGTTTTTGATGACGGTGTAGTGCAGACGCTCAATAGCCAATTTGAAGAAATGTTATTTGAATCCCACTTGAATTGAAAGTGTACGGAATAAATATTTTACTTTTTATTTGTGTAGTTATCAAGTTAACTTGTAAATAAAAGTAAAATATTCATTTTATTCTCAATGAGTAACTATGGTACGAGGAAGTTTTTGATGACGGTGTAGTGCAGACGCTCAATAGCCAATTTGAAGAAATGTTATTTGAATCCCACTTGAATTGAAAGTGTACGGAATAAATATTTTACTTTTTATTTGTGTAATTATCAAGTTAACTTGTAAATAAAAGTAAAATATTCATTTTATTCTCAATGAGTAACTATGCGGTTAACGGAAAGAGTGAATGTATTGTGGATTTTTAATTTATATTGGGTAATTACCAGATCATGGGATGAAATGAAAGTAATGTTTTTTTTTGGAAAATTACCCAATTAAATGATAAAGTGTATAATTTGCCGAGTAATCACTTGGGTGAAGAGTAAAGTAATTAGGGGTAAAGTGCATTTTATACCGAGTAATTACCCAATTAAATGGTAAATTAAGGGTAAAGTGTATTTTTTATGTTGATTGGGTAATTACCCGGTTAACGGGTAATTACCCGGGTTAATGGTAAATCAAGGGTTAAATGTATTTTTTATTTTTAATGGGTAATTATCCGGTTAAATGGTAAACTAAGTGTAAATTGTATTTTTTATTTTGACAGTGTAATTACCCTGTAAACTGAGGGTAAAGTGTTATTTTTATTTTGACCGGGTAATTACCCGGTTAAAGGGTAATGTAGAGGTAAAGGTATAGGTAAGTCGCAAACAAC
This sequence comes from Marchantia polymorpha subsp. ruderalis, assembly GCA_037833965.1. Taxonomy (NCBI): domain Eukaryota; kingdom Viridiplantae; phylum Streptophyta; class Marchantiopsida; order Marchantiales; family Marchantiaceae; genus Marchantia; species Marchantia polymorpha. The sequence continues at coordinate 8,145,198 of AP031357.1, forward strand.
TAGGTAAGGGTAAAGGTAGAGTACCCTAAATTAACCGTTTAACTTTTACGTTACCTTGCCGAGGCCTAGCTCCAATTTCCATCGTGGATTGAATGCGTGATATAATATGTACTAGGGGAAGTAACCATATAGTGATCAATAAATGTCTGATCCCATCGCGAGCGTAAATTTGCTGCAGGAGGGGTAAACTGCACACATGGTAAATATAGTTCCCATGTCATAATTACGTTGTAATAATAGAAAGTGTCCTTAGTCCTAAAGGATGTCAAAGTGAGGAATTTCAGTTGGAAAGAGACAGAAGTACAACCATAAGACAACAGCGCCTAAACAGCGCAAGCATAGTAGCAGTTGATACTTTCCCTCCTCTCGTCCGCACCATGATTCAGCGACCCAAGAATGTCAAACTCCCTGATTCTCTCCATATCTCGCGTAAACGCAGCTTCAAGTCGCCTTCAACCTTTACATGCCATATGATTCATTTGCTTCGCTTTCCTCAATAATCCACCCACGTTCTATCACAAAGTAGTCCTCAGCTTTCAAAGATCCAAGACACCAGTGAAAGTCGAAGATCATGCTCGTCGCCAGACTTAAAGCATGAAACTGAGCATTTCTCTGTTGGGCCAATGATTGACGAACACCAGAAAAGAGAAAACATTTAATAGTGTAATATGCTAGGCGCTGACATGTGGACCGGTTTCGCAAACTATCGGAAAAGGGATAACGAACTTCATTCCTTCTGGATCTCAACCAGCCCTACGGCACCCCGTTCGGTTTCGCCTTTGCCAACAATGGAACGACATCGGCAGCAGCAACGAGGCCACGGACGTCAGTCAGTCACAAGTTCTCGAATCCAAAGCCAAAACAAGAAGACGGTGTAGGATCGAGAACGATGCCTGCCCTGCGTGCTCGATCGAGCTCGCTCGAGCCAGCGACGGACAACACTAGACAGTAACCACGAAGAGTAAATCGTGGAGTAAATGACCTAATTAGGGTTCACACAGAGGAGGAAAGAAACTCCGCCGAAGACCTTTACGTCAACGTCCATGCACACCGACCGACGGTCCGGCCCCACCACCGGCAGCGGCCACACTCCCCGGTGGCCGTGAGCCAGGCAGGCACAACGGAGGGCGCCAAATTTGGATCGTCGGCCATTCAACCATCGCAGCGAAAAGAAACCGACCGAAAAGAATAGAGCGAACGGGACGCGTAAGACTGAAGGAACAGCCGGAGCAACGTCGGAGGACGTGGTGCGATCTAGTACCGAGTCCCAAGTCCCGAGTTCCGAATCGGGATTCGGGACTCGACTACGAACACCGGCAGACGAAAAGGAGCCGGTGGTACCGCAACGCGAGCTCGCGAAGAGTACAGTACAGTATAGCCACACTGCGCGATCCCGCTCCAGGGACAGGATGGGCCCAGCCCAGCCCAGCGGCAACAGCAGAAGCCAATCAGCTCCGGCTCTCGCAGCCTAGCCTAGCCTAGCCTAGGCTCGGGGTGGCGCGGGCCCGGTCCGGGGTAGGATCAGGTGCCCCAATTGGCTGCCTGAGGTAGATCCGCTTTGGCGCCGCTGGGATCTGAGACGGATCTGTCGTCGGGCCGGGCCAAAGAAAAGGCGCGAGGTGGGGACCGGGAAAAGGCGCTGGTTCTAGAGCCGCTGGCGGGCCGCGGGCAAGCGGCAGTGGCAGCGAAGGCAACGCAGCAGCGCGTCGAGAGAGAGAGAGAGAGCTCAAGAAAGAGAGAAAGCGATTGCCATTCGTGCGATAGCGTTGGTTGGGTTGACTTGGGCACGGGAGCGAGGGAGGGAGCGAGGGAGGCAGGGGAGGGTATCTAATATCTATCTATCCATTTGCTTTTGTTGGACATTGGACCGGAAAGGTGGACGGGGGCGGGCGGGCGGACACGCAGAGACAGGACAGGAGGCGAGGAGTTGGCGTTCGCGTTGGCGGTCCACTCAGCGAGCGAGCGGCAGAGTGATTTGACGTGTGAGCTCGGCAGAGGGAGGCGAGATCAGGCAATTGGACTGCCAGTGCCGAGGAGGACGAGGACGAGGACGAGAACGAGAGAGTGAGGCAGGGAGTGAATGTGGAGTGTGTTGAGGACGAGGGATCGAGACAGGAGTTCAAATTGTTGTCGTGGTCGGTGGTGGGTTGAGCGGGCGTTGCGACGACCTACCGGATTTGGGATTTGAGTTGGTATCGGTGGTGGTGGTGGTGTTGCTGGTGCTGGGGCCGCAGTGTGATCGAGACGAAGTGAGAGAGGGAGGCGGAGGGGGAGAATAATAATCAGGGGCAGGCGAGGAGAGGGGAGGAAAATCCATGCCCCGGTCTATGTGCCTGGTTGAACAAGCGGTGGGAGTGGAAGCAGCGACGGCAGGATTGGCGGACGGAGGTGGAGGTGGAGGTGGAGGCGGTGATGGTGATGGAGAGCGCTTGTGTTATCGTTCGAAATGCTCACGAGTAATTTGGCATCTTGGTCGAGCATTTAAAGATAGAGAGAGGGAGAGAGAGGTGTCGAGGAAGGACGGAAGGATGACAAGTGGCGGTCTTGCGAAACAGCTCTGATTTGAAGCGAAACCGGGAGGAACGAAGGCAGAAATTTCAAGGAAGGAAGGAGGCGAAGGAAAGCATCGGTTTTGGGAAGAGGGGAGCAGCAACAAGTCGCCGGGTAGAGTGGACGCCAGACGACTGGTAGACTGGAAGATAGACAGACCTGACGATGCAGAGACCGTCAATTGCGGACGGGTGATTAGAAAACGGAATAAAAGAACGACGGAAGGTGGCCAAGTTAGAGGACGAAGCGGACATGATTGAACAAGGGAACATGGAATCGGAGATGAAGGTCAGTCGAACAGTTCACAATTTGAGCTCATTCTGAGAGAGTGAGAGTGAGAAAGGGAGTGAGAGGGAGGTTGTGTTTGTTTAGGGTTGTCACGGAAGCGCCAGGCCGAAGAGATCAGTGACACTGTAGTGCTTTGTCCCCAAGACCAATTGTAGTCTCGTCGAATTTTCGTCTGGAACGTAAGCATTGTGCCGCACGTGACAAAAATTTGGAATGTTGTTCCAGGAAGTAACGAAGGAGCTGCCGCAGCTCGAGTCGAGACCAGTCTTGGACGAGGAGAACCAGGAGCAACAGCAGCAGCCTAAGAGGCATTCTGAAGTCGGGGGAGAAATTTCAGCTGCTTCCGCGGTAACTACAGCAGCGCATTGCGACGCTGTAGCTGCGGAACACTCCAAAGGTGACGTCTCGGCCGTGGACGACGGGCATCGCGGATCTCCAATTTCGGGTAAATTTCTTGACCCTGGAACTTTCGTTGTCACTCTTTGTCAATCAATCTGGTAGAAAATCATTGTACGTCCTTCACGGGGCTAACAACAGCTTTGTCATTGTCGGCTATCCCGCTGGTGGAACCAACCTTTGCAGTTGAAGATTCAGAAGCACCGGTCGCCTCGACTGGAAAGAAGAGGGCGAAGAAAGGACGGCTGTGGAAGAAGAACCGCGGGAAGCAAAAGTCAAATGTTATCGACGAGGCCCAATCCGAAGGGTTGCCAATTTGCGTGGAAGAGCCCCAGCTATCAACATCGCTTCCACCTGATACGACGACGACGATGGGGACTGGCACTTCAACATCGTCTGCGGTCAAAGAGTCAGAGAAAACGCCAGAGAAGGAGGACGACCATGTAAGTGGCAATGCGCAGGAAGTTCCCCAGACGAATTCGACGGCAGATTTTTCTGAAGTTGATCATCAGTCGGGATCACACGCAACGACAGTGGGCCGAAATGAGCCCCTGGTAGATATACTGGATTTTGACGAAGAGCAAATGCACCAGATTGAAGCTGGACTCGCTGCCGCATCAGCGAGGCCGACGCTGGAGTGGGGACTGTGTGGGGAGGACGACCGAGGGCCACCAGTTAGGACCCCTCCTCGAACCCCTCCTCATAGGGAGCCTAGAGGAAAGAACAAGCAGCAAGGGCAGGGCCAGGGTCGTGAGCAAGCAGCAGGAGCACCACCACCAGGCCATCAGAGTCAGAGTCCCAGGGAGCCGTGGAAACGAAAGCCGATGGAGTCCAGAGGAGGAGGAAGGCACGAATCGTTGAGGAGCAGTAGTATTTCGCAACCACAAAGCCCTGCTGTGACTGTAGATGCACAAAAGCTGGAGGGCATGTCCGAGTGGAACAGAATCAAGGCGATGCAGCATAATGCTGCCGCAGAAGTGGCATCTCATAAGAATTGGGTTCCCCGGAAAGGCATCCAAAGGGGTATTGAAGTAGGCGGAGGAGGAGTTGATCAGAACAAGGGTAGAGGAAAAGGAAAGCAGGGTCGTGTTGAACAAGTTTTGCAACATAGCCATCACACCAAGGAGTTAGCAAGGCAGAAGTTCGAGGCAGACTTGAGAATCAAGCAGGAGGAGCTCCTTCAGAGAAGCAAGCAGACATTGAAAGCCGAGATTCAGAAAGTCAAGAAGATCGAGGCCACAAGAAAAGGTAGAGATGAACTCGAGCTGGAATTAGAACGGAACTTGGTCTACCTCAACGGTGAACTCATTTACCTAAATCAGTAGGTTTCTCGTCACATATTACTGTACATTGAAGTGCATGCCCCTTGGGTATTTGTACACATACTCTCAGATCTTGTGGTCTTAAGTTGTCAAGATGAACTGGAGTCCCTTAAACTGCTTGGACATTTCACAGGTGGCTTCAAACTCTACGTGACCCAAGAGTGGCCGACCACTAGTTTAGGCAAGATCCTGTCATGGCCAAATCAAATGAATGTAGACTAAAAATCCTTGTGTGATAAGTCGAAATTTACTTTTTCCTAGTAACTTTGGTGCAATGACTATGTTCTTCGAATGATTTTCTGAAAACAGCAGTGTACTGGTATCGCGTTGCCGCCCGTCTGATTGCAAGGACTTGCATGAGGTGGAAGGAATCTTCTATAGTTCTGGTGATATTACAGCTTTGGAACTTGATCTTGTGCAGAGACAAGATTTAGAGTAAAGGAAAGGAAAAATTGCTGACTTGTTATTTGTTGTATCCTACTGTGAACACACTTATCATACGTTCATAGATACCCAATGCGTAAATTTTCAGGACAAACTCAATTTTAGATCCGTGGAGGGAGAAATCTTAGGAGAAAAGAGGCGTTTGTGTGATGCATGAGGGGGTTTTCAGATTATATACCTGCTTAAGTCCGTATTCGAACACAAGAACCCAATTAGTCTCAAAAACTCGTATGCTCTTTGGCCCTCAAGTTCTTTCGTTATGGAAGTTGCCTTTCCTGGTTTGCGAGGTAATTGTTACTTCAACTTGTTTCTTATGGTCACTGAGGTTTTTAGAAAACTCTTCAGAAGTAGTATTCTGAATTTGAGGGCTTATCGTTTATCTCTGGTAGGCTACTCGGTATCGTTCACACAAAGCACTTTTACTTCATCGTTTGTTACTACGCCAAAATTTGTACTTTCAGACGGTACACGGTTTATATTACAGCTGTACTTTTTGAAGTGGCCAGGGTCTCACCTGCAGACATTGGGCTCCTCTTTACAATTTGTAGATGAAAATACGCCTCAACCCTCGAGAGCACTACTTGGCTAAAATTGTGGTCTGTAGTCATGTTGTTTGTTAAACCTAGGACACTGTCGAACTGCAAATTTCGGATCACCTACTCATATCGACAAGAGATCCTTAGTTGACAACAAAGGGACAAGAGATTTTGTCTGTAACCAGAGATCAGTTTGAGAGGTGAAATCTGTAATGGACAGGATAGTTGTGGACAGCATTGGTGTAACAATGATTATGCGTAATGTAATTGACTAATCAGTCCTTCGCAGTCGCTCGAATTAGTGGTAGTATTGTCTGCTGTCTTGTACTGAATACGGGTGACACAACCGAAGGCCTAGACCTTCCACAGAAGTTCGATTCATTTAGGCTAAGTTTTTTGTCAACTGTCGGATGTCGCTTGTCCACTCCATATTAGACTCCGCACCTCTCAATCGAGGCTCCTGCATTCTATGTGCAACGCAAACCAGCTGACGGGCAGAACTCGGCCTTTGAACAATTTTATTACTTGATGAGGATTCTCGAAATGTAGTGACAGGTTTGGCTGAGGAGGATGGCATTGTTGAACAGATGACACGCTACAAACGTCAAATTTCTCATCTTCCGTAGTGGTGTCACGAAGGTCAAGTGACAAGTCATGCTTGTCTGGCCATATTCAAGCGCTATAATTGCGCTAAAATATGGTGTCTTACGGCACAACCCGTAAGACACCATATTTTAACAGCATCTTCTTATTCTTGCAAAAACCCAGGAACGACCATTCCACAGAACTCTGGACCAATCAGGGGCCGAGTATTCGAGCAGATCTATCTGCTCCAGAATCACCTACAAGTGAAAGACAAGACCCATAGAAACCTCTAACCTGTGTGTCATTCCCCCACACGACAAGTACCAACTGACGTCAGTTCAATTACATGCAAACATGTGAAACGGGCGGTAGGTTAGTGGGTAGGTGCCCAGAAGAGGCCAGATCCTAGGGTCCCGTCCCTACAACCCTTCACACACAACAGTGCTAGTACTAGCACCATAACCATATCATATCTTATCTCCAGAAGAAGAAGTCGAGTATTTTCCACATCTACATTACAGGCCTGCATTACATTACACTACAACTACAAACTGCTGATCTATCTCTCTCTCTTGTGTGTATGCCCTTGTAAGTCAAAGGGTTTGTTACCATACGGCTCAGTTCATCGCTATAACAGGCGTTAGCAAGAGGGACGTAAAATTCTAAGATTCAGTGTATCACACCATGAGTTCAGATGAGATGCTACCATTATACGTCGTGCTATGGTGGGGTTGCACTAAGACCAACAAATGATGACAGAAGGTTTTTCTATGTTCCAAACGGTAATCATTGAAGATTTGAGGGGGTTGTAGAATAGTACATGTCATTGTATTTGCAGAGGAGCTCCGTTGACTGCTTTCTGCAAATTTTTTCCAGTGTCGGACAAGGCAGTTCGTTATTGAAGGCGGGGAGATAGGTACACAGATACCGCTTATAGGTACATGAGCATGCAAAATTCGAAGGTTCGTCTCTCCATAGGCCGCCTGTGCTTTGGATGCAAGCATCATATCATTATATCGTCCCACGAGCACAATATCAACTTTGGTCGACGACATGAACAGGGATGGCGAGAGGGAGGGCGGACTCACCAGACCACTAACTATAAAGACATGAAAAGGCTGTTTATTGGGCTGACGAAAAGTACGCACCCGATGCAACAAGTATAGAATATCTCCATACCAAATGATCTAGTCAGAACTATGTCACTGATATACGATGTAAGATCTTTCTCTTTCATCAGATCTCATTCATCGTCGTCGATTTGTTGTGGATCAATCCTCGTCGTTATTCTCGAGAGCCAACTCCGACGGAAATAATAAGACGACGGGAAAAGACTTACATTTGTTGGAATGATAGACTGCACACACTTTTCCTGGAGGGCATGGAAACCGAAGCACGACCACAAGGCAGACGTTCTCATGCAAACGTACAAAAAACGTACAATACGATGCGATACGTCCTTCATTCCTTCCCTCCATTGTGCTTGGAAAGTGGTGCTGATCCATCAGATTAATATGTCCACAACAGACACAAAGTCGCCAGAAAGCAAATTGGGAAGGACAGTTTTCTTATCCAATCTGGACGAACATGAATCTATCCCTTCGGCCTTAAAGCTACGTAAAAACATGACATTGCACAACTCGTTGCGACTCAAGCCGCCATAACTCTTTTCCAAAATAAACGCTTCAGCACATATTTACGGATAAGTTTTCGTACTTCAGCTTTTCAGAGTCGAGAAGATCAGTTTTTCCACAATTGATTCGTTTCTCGTCTCAGCCCGACCCAAGACCTCCTCAGAGTTTTTCTGAATTTCCTCTGGTAGCATTTGATACCCATACAATACAAGGCTTGGATTTGAGTTCACCAAGTTAGAAACACTACAGTGTCATAAATAAGTTTGTAGCAAAGTCGTCCTTATTTCATCCCAAAATGACATTAAAGCCAACTCTCTCTAGATGCAACGTGTTTAACAGCAAGTTTGGGTTTAATTCCAGGAAACTGCTAAATGCACTACTTATGAATGCTAAAGACATTCAATGCAACTCGCACTTATTCCAATGTCATTACTTTCCATGAATGCAGGTATATTTCGATTAGTAACATGTGGCCGTGGCTGCCACTGGGTAATATGTGTACATTTTTAGGTTTAAATGAAATTTGAAAGGTATTAAATGGATCGAAAAGCTAGTTTTGGGTAAATTATATAAGTCGTAGCTAATTAGCACTTTCAAAGTGTTCAGCAAATACAAGTTAGGTTATTCTCAGGTGTTGCAACCAGATTGATTCCATTGTTTTTTAATCTTGGATAAGTATTCTAGAAAGTTGTTGTTAAACACATTAAGCTTTCAAGCTATCGTTACTTTCAACGGAAGTTTTATGTTTACCCCTTAATGACATGTGCTGTATAGTGATTGTGGTTGCATTTTCAGCAAGGAATGAAGTACCCCGAAACTACCTACACTTATCAACATATAGCTTGATCTAGTTAAATTCCAGTAAAAGCAACATTCAACATCTTCAGAATAGCGAAGAAATCAAGGATGTCTACATTTTATGTCAATGATATATACATATATAATGTTTATTCTCTATCACTTTTAATTTGATGGCATCATAATGTATAAGCCCACCATTCATCAAACATTTCTAAGCAGCTTGTAATTTTCATAAATATTTTCAATAGAAATAAAAACAGTTTTGACCATATTATAGAAATGTATTTGATGGTACCCCAACAGAACCCAGAAGTCTTGATAAGACCCAATATGTTTCATTTACCGATGGACCCTCCGACGGCACTTTAGTCCACCTTCACCGATATTTTATTCCGAGTGCTTGAAAATGTGTCAGTAAAACTAATTATTTTCAGCGAATACTCTTGAAGTTTTCAAGCAAGCCTTTTACTTGCAAGTTTTTGAAATTGCTTTGTTTACGTGTTAGGAAAACCAATTATTTGTGGGGTAAATTGTAATGTTGGGAAGGGTTAGATCGTATAATTATCTTACGATATACGTTGCATTACTACTATACACAGTGGTAAATAAATTGAACAGAATATTTTCTTTGTCTACGTATTTTTCATTTTAAAATTTTTTTTAAGATATATTGATGATTTTTATTTTCAGATTTTTTCAAGAATTTCAGTTTATATGATCGGCTTATTTCACTTTCATCTTCTTTTGAATCAGCATTTGTTTACATGCCGTAAATTTCCAACCATTTTCAGTTTTGCATGTATTGTTACATTGCATAATCAACACCAACAATAATATTGACAACTTTTGCATTGAATATAAAATCTTCCAAAAATGGTTATATTATAAAGAAAATGTGTTTACAATCTCTTACACAGTAAAGTAGTCATAACGTCTAAGTTCTATCACACTCGTATAAAGAGTGGAAGATGCCGCTTAGGACTATTCTTATCACCACTTGAGAACCTAATGACCATAGACGTACAAGACGCTAATATTATTTTCCAGCAAAACATGTGTACTACAGTCATCCTAGGTGTCTACTTTTCGTGACAGTCTTCCATCAAAAGGCCCGATCTATGCACACGTGTACCATCGCAGTTGAAAATCACTCGATCTTAGTCATCCTCAAGTATGGCTTGCCAGACGGCAGGTTGACTGTGTTCCATCCCTGAGGAAACTGTTTCTTTGCATCCTCATCAGAGACTGATGGAGAAATGACAACATCATCTCCTTTCTGCCAGTTCACGGGGGTTGCGATTCTGTGCTTCGCGGCAAGCTGCAGAGAGTCCACACATCGTAAAACTTCGTCGAAGTTGCGACCGGTCGTTCCAGGATAGAGAAAGCTCAACTTCAGCTGTTAGATCCCACGCAGACGGCGTAAGTTTCAAGTGTGAAACAGTTGCACATATCACTCAATTGCCGATTAGCTCAAAGCGATTCATAAGACACAAAACTTAAAACACAAGACTTACTCTTTTGTCGGGGCCGATAATGTGCAGGGCTCGGGATGCCAGAGGCTTGCCATCAGGGCCCTTCTCGTCTGGGTCCAGCATGTTGAGCTCCACGGTCAACTTCCGATCCTCATCTGCAAGGATGGGATACTTGACAGCGGATGGCTGCACAAACAAAATAACCTTTCAGATCACTACACGGAACAATATTATGACACAGCGAGTTAAATAAGCGTTAACTATTCAACGTCGAAGTTCAATGAAAGCGGTACCAACCGAGTAAGACTCTATGTCCGATATCCAGCCCTGGTGATCCTCGACGGAATCTGTGGACAGACCCAACAACTTCACTCCTCGCTTCTCAAATTCTGGCTGCATTTGGGCCACCTTTCCCAGCTCAGTTGTACATACAGGGGTGAAGTCTCCTGCAAGTAACATAACCCGAAGTCATATATGTTAGCGTAAACTTTAGTTATGGAGTGACTTTGAAACTATTTGAACCAAAATAAGGTTCAGACCTGCATGCAAACAGCAGTCTCATACGAACATGCATGCACTTAGATCGTCTGGAAGACTGATGTTTAAAGGACATGCACTTAGATCCAGTACAGAGAATATTGTGTTACGTTAAGACACGAGAACTAATTTTTTTAATTTATATCTTCCTACTTAACCGTTGACGTAATCGTATTCCTGCCAGCAGAACTTTGAAGAAGATTACACTTATATAACACCACTTCGTCACAGCTACCATAATATTTACATCAGTACTTAAAAATCCGACTTCGCTGAGGTTCACTAATAACGCTATGATACGATTTCCCAGTGGATGACGTGTTTACAAGGTTGACACTCCTACGATATATTCCCACATGACCCCTCTGCTTTCCGACATGTTCAATACTCCGCTAAGAGAGGCGCAAAGTCTGGCCCTTCTGTTGATCACTGTACTCAAAACAATGGGAAGAGGTACGAAGTAACCACTACGTTATAACTACTAACAAGTTGCGCGATTCTTATGACATGTGAGAATACAGTTCCTAGCTCATCCTCCTCGATTCCATCCTAGGAAAATAAGTCATACAGAGCCAGTTCCCTGACGCGGGGCACTCTTAACTCTAACCCTCGAAGTGCCAACCACCAGCACGTCAATTCCATACTACCAAACCACTTCCTCTTTGCCAACGACGTTCACCGGACTACAAGATCCACTGTAAGCACTGACAACAACGACCGGAGCACAGCGCATCCCAACACTGAACGTAAACCCCGTCGGAAATATCATCAACTGCTGAAAACAAACTCTCATGCCTCATGCCTCAGAATCACTGTACGACCCAGCACGTCACACTTCCCAACACTACAATGCAGAGGTTTATTAGGCTTCCCGGCTTCATGTATCTACAAGGCCGTTCTCACCTGGATGCGAGAAGACGATGAGCCAGCCGTCGCCGATGTAATCATGAAGAGAGATCTTTCCATGAGTGGAATCCGAAGTGATGTTGGGAATCACATCCCCGAGGCTCAAACCTCCCGGCATTGTCGAAGACTAGGATCAGAACCGCAGTGAGTGTCTCAGGAAGCGCGCTGTGAAGAATGCTTGAGGTTGTGTGAGAAAAGAAGGCAAGAAGCGAATGAAATCAGGATAGCTGCCGTCGGAAGAGACGGGGGCTATATAGCACGAGCTTGTGGCGACGCGCGGACCCGGAGCGGTCTAGAAGGCGTCGGGCGCCGGACGTCGAGAGCGCTCGAGAGAGTGTTGGCGAGAGAGGGCCCGTCGGAGGAGCATGCCAGCCACATGGCGGCTCGTGGCAATCCCAAACCACGTCCACGTAATCGCAGTGCTTACTTGGACGCGTCCACATCGCATAACGCACCTCCTTCATGAACTCAAATTTCTCTCTCGAGTCCCGCAGCCGCTGCCAGTTCGAACTTCCGAGTCCAGCGTAGCGCGGCATTCTGATCTCTCCAACGCCATTTGTCTTCGCGCCGGCGGACGTTAAGGCGCCTCAACGTATGCCTCGGCTCCTTCCCTCCCTCCTTCCACCACGGTATAGCTCTTTCCACGTCTCTTTCCTTTACCGGACGGTCATTCTTTCGGACCGGAAGCAACGATCGGTAGATAATGTCGTAACCTACTTCCGCGAGTTTTCAAGTTTAGTCTTGGTCTGTCTGGGGAAGGCAACTCAAGGCATGCGAGTATACCGCAGCCCAATCAGACCATCCCTTCCTTCCTTCAATAACCCAACGCCGTCGTCGTACCCATTAATTCCTTGTGGTTCAACACAATTCGGGGATGCCCAATCGTTCCTGAGTTGTACAATTTCGAGGCGAGTCGTGAAATACTGAAGCCTTATTCTTCATGCGTCGTAGAATATGTCACCCATATAATATAATAATTTTTATAATATGAGTTTCCAATTGTCTAAGCCTCGGAGGTTACTCGCAGATAGTATAAATTCGAGCTTGCGGCGGGCTCCGTATGGACGATGATGAACTCTGTGAAGTGCGATAATACCGGAGCTCGACGTCTGTCCGCACCGCGCAAAAAGAGGAACGGGATCACGGTAAGCGCAAACACGTACCGAACCTGCCAAATGATCTAAATTATTCTCGGCAATGGCAAAGAAGTGGTACGGTAGTACAGAGTCATTAGTTGAACCCAGTCATGGAGAAGAGCACCAACGCTCTCACTTACTGTGAGAGCGTCCGCTGTCACCACCTTCACTCTAACTATAGTGAAAGCCGCTGTCTAACCATCCGAGTCAGCGAGGAATTGGTCACGTCTCAAGGTTGGAGTAGGTTTAGTTGAGTTCGTTAATGGTCCCGCGTGCTCGTTTATTGCCTCGCCTTTCGATGCTGACGGCTACTCGCATTTGGCATTGACACTTGGCACGAATCCGCCACACAGAACGCCCACCTGCCTCTTAGAGCGAAGCTGTTGCAGCGAGAGGGAAGCTGACTGTGACCACGCTGTGGCACGAAGAGGCATGCGTCTCCTGTATCCTTTCCCCTGTCCGGACAATGTTAAGAAAGTTATGGCAAGTTCGCTCCCTATTATAGAAATTTGGTCGGAGGATTTTTTCCTTACGTTATTTTTGAATTTTTGATAATATTATCGAAATCTAGCCCCATTTTTCTATTTGGTTTCATCCACTGAAGAACTCGATCTTCCCATCTTCTTCTTTTTTGAGAGTTGTGGTATGTACTCACAATGTTCCGCCCGTAGAAGCTGGAATCCCATGCTTCTCACGTTTCTTTAAGCTGATCACTTGCATTCCATATTCTCGCGTGGGATGATGTTATTAAATCTCCTGTATGAATAATTTGACAACCGGTTGATCAATAGATTGTGTTTGAAGATACATACTCGAAAAAAAATTAATAAATGATTTTACTATATCTCATGTATGATCTGAAATTTTTTTGCACTTTCAAAATAAACTTCTTTTCCATGAAAATGAGCAGAATTTCTTACACAGATACAAATTTGATAAAACAATCTCTCACAAATGCTTTATTGATGTAAGATAAGGTATGTAGGACTTTACACTTGTATAAATGAAGTAGAAAAAATCTTTCTTTTCACATGTATCAAGAGTTTGCATATGTTACTCACATACATATTTTTCATATTTATCTGGCTTGTGAAAGAATCTGAGTTGAAATAAATCAAAAGATTTTTTCACTTATGTTCAAAAGTGTAGATATCAATGACACATCAAGTTTAGGAAAAAAATGCACAAAATTTGAAAAACGTTTAGAGAGATCATAAATTATTTTACGTAAGATTATTATTATATCTTTTCTTTACAATGAATTAACTGATTTTGTGATTAGATGATAAATAACTCAACTAAACTTGACTCAAATACTTATTAGTTTCTTATATCTCATATCGATTACTCAAATTTTCAACTTGTACCGTTTAACTTGTATCAGATATATGTTTTAATCATCCGACTGTCAAATTCACCATACAGGAGATTTTCACTTTATGGTTGTTCCCGTTAACTCAGCTATCAAATCCTTAAACTGAAAAAGAGGAACCAAGTATATTCATCTTGTGTGGTGGACCATCATACACGAGTAATCTGATAGCCTCTTGAGTGACGGTCTAACCAGTTACAAAGAGAAGAATTCTCCTCGCTTCAGTTGTATACTTTGGTAAGTTACAAAGGGTCTACAGATATCGTTCTTCCGCTCGTAAATCTCGTAAATCGTAAATCACAGATGGCATTCCTTGTAGACTTCGTCCATATAGATTGGTCCTGATTTGCTCGTACCGAACACCGTCTTCGCCTCCATGATGATTGTGAGCTAGTGCTGAATTGACAGAGCACGGAAGAAGACAATCAATCAGGCAACCTCGCCCCGGAACGCATGACATACCATGGATGTGTAATCCGTATCAATTTCTTCTACGAAACCCGAGCCGACGTACAACGCTGAGGTTCGAATCAGGATGGAAGAAGTCATTCCTGTTGACGACCATGAATTAAAGATGGATGGCGACCCGGATACTTTAGGCGGCGTTGCACAGATCTGGTGAAACCCCTGTCGTGCATCTATTTACAAGCGGCACCATAGAGAAATGACGGCCACACTCTTTCCACAACCTAAAGAGCTCTCAACCAGACTTGAAGCCCACTCCTACCCGTATCGAAAGTAATATTTACCGGTGCTGCACAAATCTACAGACGAATAACTTACTGAAGGTCATCTTGATATGGGAACCTTCCACGCGAGAAAACCCGCTATTCGAAATACAATCCCCACTTTCATGTAGTGCATAGTCCTTCTTTTCCCAATCTTCCTTTTTCTTGGCAGTCTTTCACTTCCACTACTGCCAAAGCAGTAAGGTCGTCTGGTTTATACATCAGCTTAAAATTTACAGCTTTGCAACCCATGAAGAGAGGAGATTCTTATGGGATGTCCGTGACCCTAAACATCTAAGACAAATCCAGAGTCTTCAGAACAGATTGCAGCTGTTGTGCGAATTGCAGAGTACCTCCGGCTACAGTTGAGACAAGCCTCAGAGGTTAACCAGTCTCTAAATCCTCAAAATAAGCCGAACTCATATTTTCGAGAACTGAAGAACTGCTGACATTCAACAAATCTTTAGACATATATGCAAAAGTACGCAATATACAAATCACAACGATTACGAATGGTACCAAGGCTTGTGAGCTCTGATACTACACAAACTAGGTGTAATTCTCTTTCAACTTATAAGTTTAAGAGCATATTTCTTGTATCTTTATTCTGAGCTTCATGTCGTCGTCAATGATTAGACAGTCAGATAAAGTAGGGAATTACACTTATCTCCTATTTTACAAATTTCTTTCATTTGGCTCAAGCCATGGAAACTCAAGCTTATCAAAAACCTCTCTTTCTGTTGAACAAAGGACACCCGAGCTCCTCTCCGATACCTGGCACCGTAAGATTCGACACTTCAGGCAAACTTATCTCACATGTAGATTTTATTATGTGTATAAGCAAAGGTACCATGAGCAATATCAAAATAACTTCAAATTTGAAACTACTGCAAAAACATGAGATCTGAAAGCTCCTACCCTTTGGCCTTGGGCATCTCGCGTCACAGGAAAAAGTCCGTGATCATCTAGCCTGTATCCTTTTGCCTCAGCCAGCAGCCTTAACCTGTTGAGAGAGAAGAAAATGCACTTTTCATATCAGCATCCTCGATGAACCACAAGCAGATATTCTGACTATGCTGAGACTTGCCATGGACTGAACACACATACACTTGAGTATCAAATAACAACTTCAAGGATTGGCGATCACCAAAGGTCTGTAAGCTAAATTCTAAATAGAGTCTTTCGCGAAGAAAGTGAAGATGTAACTCGCTTAGACCAAGGATTTGGCTAAAGCGAAAATTAAAAACTAACACTGGATCACCTGCTTATAAAGTTCCTGGTTTTCAATATGAGAAGAAGAAATGACAGTAGGAAGTGTTTCAGACCATATGATGATAGCAAATTCAACCACGGAGATAATCCTTTCGTCCAACTTAAGAGGTACGCACTCGGCACTATGACGTTGAAGACAAAAGAAAAATCATACCTCCTATTAAGAACATCATTCCCTGTCCAAGCAATAAGTCCAAAGGCATACTTCTCGTGGGGATAAACCTGCAGGTCACACAATGTGTAAAAAAAAGCCTCATCCCACAATTTGAGACAAACAATATCTCTTCTTGCGCTGCGGACAGGACAATAGTCCACAAAAGAATTATATTTTAACTAGTTCTCCATCTAAGGATTTTTCAAGCGACTAAAAATTTGCTAGGAACTGGATGGAAGACATCAGCTGATTTGACGACTTCCTGCTCCAGGTACCTTGAGATCAATGCGGTGTCGTTGCTCACGTCCAGGATACTTGCAGAGACCAAAATAAGTATCGACGCCCCTTTCCTGTGCATCAACAAATTTTGTCTTTAGGCCTTCGCTTAGACCTATTTCATAACGATCTCTTGGTAGCCTGTCCTTGATGGAGGTTAAGAGTTGTTTTTCTTGCATGATAGTGTTCTCAAACACAAGATGCACGTGAGTTACAGAAATTCTATGGAGGTTTAAATACAAAATCCCAAATGTTGTACCTCAAGTGGATGATCCATTCCAACAGTCAAATCTTCGGTCAGAAAGTCCAGCTGTTTCAGCTTATAAACAAGTTTGCGAAGGAATCCGGCATGACTGTTCAGCCAACACATGCGATTAAAATTATCGGCTTTTTCATCTTACAGACTATAATGACTTGCCATTAATTAAATAAATATTGTTCAGTCAATATTAAAACGATAATACTTGCAATGTATCCTTGTTGTCGACTTGAAAGTGGAGGACCACCACCTTTTGCCATCAGGATGTGTCACTACGAAGTCCATGTCTCCAACAAGTGCTTTTCCTCGTCGATAAGATCCTCCACATAAAACAGAAATCTAACAGCCTCGCAACAAATAAACCGAAAATAAACACATAGTAAGGTAGCAATTTACTTCTTGGAACACAATATGCTAAATAATACTTCAAATCAAAAAAGCAATAAAGAATTCCAAATCTTTAGCTAAATACATAGTTTGCTTTTACACAGGACAGGGAAAAAATACAGTTCTGATCTTTCATATGATTGCTTACACCAGGAGTAATGCTTTCGGCACAATTCTTGACCAAAAGTTCCATTTCCTGCACCTGACAGAAACAATAAACATGTCTTGGAATCTTACATTCTGGAGGAAGGTCTCACATGCAGAGAAGAGAGTTGATGAATGCATGAAAATCAAACCCAATTGATTATCCACTGAATTGACAGATATGTTGTGTAAATGGAAGTTAGAAACAATTAAAGGAACATGGGATCAACCCCCGCTGGCTTTAAGCTCCATGATATGAAATGTAAGTATGAGAGACAAAATAAAACATGGCTAAAAAACAAAATTGGTGTGGAACAAAGTGGAACAAGTGTGGCATGGTTCCTCAACTACGATAAAAGAAAAGATTGCAGGGACCATTAGTAGTCTCCACCCGACGGCATCAGTCTATTGTCAAATGATCCCGGATCTTCGTCAGTGAGTACAGAAAAATACGATTCTGCATTGGACCGCGAGGGGGTTGAGATAAGCTCAAAACATAACAGACCAAGGAGAGTATATATGAAAGTTGCCAGGACCTATTGTATATAAACTATATCACAGGGTTCATTTTAAACGGACCTAAAACATCGAAAGCAATGGACAGAGCAATGCAATATCAGGGCAAAAAGTATAAAGAGAGAAAGTTCCTAAACAAAATCCAAAAAGACGGCATGAGATACAACTATATAGTATACTTTTCCTCACCTCATGCCTCGGTATCTTCTTATTTATGTCAGTATGAAACCTCAATCCATATTTCTGAGCGGAGGTAAGGGATTCCTCGTTTTGAAGATCTTCCAACGTCTTATGGCCCTTTTCATATAACTTTTGGGCGGTTGAAGGGCCAATACCCCAAACAGCACCAAAGAGACTGACGACACGTACCTGTCATAAGAAATGCAACCTCAACAGTAATTAGAAGTTTTCGAAGAGTCGGCTTCAAAAACATAATGGTAATGGTATAGAAAAGATACAGTCAGCACGGGAAACTTACCTTTTCATCTTCTTTGAAATGTTCTAATCTTGATGATTTTCCTGTCTTTAAGATCTCAGCAATCTGCAGAGAAGAGGAAGCTCACTGAGTTATGTTTGTTTGTGATGTCATTCATTACAAATAAATTCACCGGTTTTCCCTTTGAAGCTCCTGCAACAAGAACTATCTAGTTAGTTCCACATGAGAAAGAAAGAACAGTGTTGAAGGTAATGCATCTGTGAGCAATAAGGCTAAGGACAATAAAGTAATGAAACTCTTGGACCAAAGCGAGTTTAGGTTAAATATTCAACTCACAAGCAACTTTCAGCCAACTAAAAGATTCCCAGGCAAGGGATAGTGCAGAGGTGTACTTGGTCTTGCATTGACTTCCCAATAGCTGGTAAACCTTTCACCTCTTCTACGCTAGTGATTTTGAAGGGAAGCTTCTCCAGCACCGAGTTAGCTTTATAGTAACTAAACGACCTCCGATCATCTCCCAAAGCTGTTGCCAAAACAAAAACCAAAATGAGAACACAACTTTAGTGAGGTCTGACAACTATCCAAAGTCTGTTTTGCTTCGAAACATTTACCTGTACACAGACGAGAGTGGATGGAGAAGCCAAGTTAAATTGTTGGTAACAATACCTATCGTTAACAGATAGATTCAAAGTCTCGTCTGAAAAAACCTTATTTGGTTTAATTGGTGGACACAAATCATCAGCCGACAGGAAAATTCCGGAAATTAGATTCTGGAATGTAGAGTCTGCATCACACTAGGATTGAACAATACCTATATTTCGGATATAAACTATAGTATACTGTGCCTCGTTACAAATAGGAAGACAGGAGAAAGTTATGATTACAAACCATCCCCAAATATATTCTTTAGCTCGTCAAATATCGCTGTTATGTTCTTGTTTAGATTGGGCGGAGTATATGACTGGGGGGACTGCACATTGATACAACCTTTCAACTTAGTAGCGAAACTTGTGAGATTTCGGTAAGGTCAACATCTCTAGTGTCTTCATGCATATTGCTGAAAAGATTAAATAGAACTTCTAAAAAATACTTGTATCGTGTGTGAGTCCCTGTAATTTGTATCAGACTCTAAACGCTGAAGTGGCAAATGATAAGTAAAACGTTAAAGAATCACCGTGATTCACAGTAACATTTTGAAAACAATCCAAAAAGGGGTTAAAGTAGGTGAAAAAGAAGAAACTTTGATATCATTACCATTCTGACATTACATAGGACGATCCATTCAAGTGAACTTTGTCTCTGACGGTTTTCATTCGTTTAGAGATTCGTGGATTATCAGAACAAAAGAATACTGACAATCCAATGCTACTGACCTCTCGATTCGGACAAGCAATGACAAACTTTGAAAGTGAAACTAATTCACGGGATGAAAGGATATAATTGTACCAGTAATTGAATAAAGACTCACCTGAGTTTGGATTTCCATATCTTTTCCTTCATCTCTCTGGCTGGTCATGCCACTTTTTCCCACAACTCCAAGCTTACCGCTTCTATGAATGACATCCATCCAAACCTCCTCCTTCTTTCGCTTATGCGAATCTTCTTCCGAATCAGAGTCCTCATTACTCCTGTCTGTTTCGTGACTTCGTTTGACTTTCACCACTGACAGCAGACCATGATGAAACTCATCCTCAGAGATGACTGGACTATGAGTCGATTCATCCGAAGAAGCAGGTGCACTGGTTGGTGCATTCAGAAGAGAATATTTCTCAACTGGTAATCTAGTTCCTTCTTTCAAACAATCCTCGAGCCACTCGTATTTGAAAGCCACCTGCATAAACATTGCTTCATTCCCTATCAGCATGAAGGTACAAATATTATAAGAAAGTGAAGAAACTGGTGAAAATAGCAAGACTTGGACAATGATAGACTTTGTTTATAAAATAAATGAGGTTTCAAGTAATTTGTTTTCGCCTACGTTAATTGTTAACATGGTATGAAAGAGAGCATGTCTAGGGAAATTTCGTATTCACCCAGGTATTTGTATGGGATGTATCCGGAGATTTATAGAAGCCTTACGCCATCCACACCAATCAAGTGCGGCTAAACTTGAAAGGCTAGGCATCGTATTTATCTTAGTTCCTGACATGAACTTCTGAACAATTACGTGATACGTTTATTTTTCGATAGATGTGAATGATGCTGGGATTCGAGTGCAGAGAATGTATGAAGAAAGTCACAAGGATCAATGTTACCCGCGGAGAAGATTAATATTATTGTGGCTGGACAAGAGATGGTGGTGAATAGAAGAGATTTTGTCTCGCTTATGCTCATCAATATGATAGAGAACGGAGACAAAGAAAGATCATCAAGCGATACTAGCTTGTTAGTACTTCTTTTTCTTAAATGTAGACGATAGCATGACAAGCTTACCGATCGAAATTTTCTCAAACGATCAAATCCAATGCGATCCGACAGAAACTTGACGTTCTCAGCAAAAATGTGAGTGACTGAGCGGTTAATATGATGCCGAAGCACTCCTCCCCTTTGTTGAAGTTTATCTTTCCATATCTGCACCCAGACCAGAGTTGTTGTTACACATTTGCTACGCATTTGCAGCTGAAATGCTCTTCCGTAAGAGCTAATCCCTGAAATCACACATGGATACCAACTCCGTCGAAACTGACACCACTGACAAGCTTTGGCCATAAAGCCCGCTGAAACGTTCCTTGAAGATGCTGAAGCCAAACCTCATGTTTTTTAGTAACCCCATCAAAACATGTTAAATATCACTGTTGTAAATCGCTCTCATGCTTACAATACCATCTTTACTAATGCATGTGTTTCATGAGTAGATAAGCTTTTCAGTTGGCTAGTATATTAAACAGGCCAACAACAACAAAAGAGGTCTTCAAATTGACCAGTCTTATGAGACCATTATCTGCTGAGTAAGCCGGAAGACATGCACTCCCTCCCTAACAAATACATTCTCGGGAATCTGTCTTTAACAATCCGAAGTGTGCACCTTCATTGCTCAGAGAAACATCCATCGAAACCAAGAAGAAAAGTTACATTCTAGCTCTGCAGAAAATCGACAATTATTGAACTCCAGCGAGTCCTGACATTTAGCCATGAACGAAAACTAACAGAGATTCAAGAAGTAACAGACGGGCAAGGAAGACTTCATAAATAAAGAAAAAGAAAAAAACCTGAAGACGACGATGATGCACACCCTGCTCCAAAAAGACAGCGACAACTCCAGCAAACAAGGAGCTCACGTCTCCTTCTCCACCCATCGCGCACTTCTTGCCTGCCTCACGCTAGCTTGACTCATTCCCTCCCTCCCCTCGAATCAAAACAGGCCTTCTTCCGCCGCGCCCTTCTTCTGCACTGCATTACCTTGCGTGCTATCTCCCAGCACATCGTCTCAGCTTCCAGCGCTCGCTCATTCAGCTACCGAGCACAACCAATCTTGTGCCACATGGTCCTAGAGCCATGAGCTCTATGATGCGACAGCGTTCAGACACACTCTTCATTTCTTTGCTCATGAATTTTGGCGATGCGCCCCGACTCTGAAGTATGCCAAGTGTGCCTTCCAGGTCAGCTTCGGCGGACCAGGTGGATGTTCTCGTGTGCTAATCAAGTCGCGGATTGCCAGACAGCTGTCTAACGGCCAAACCACACGACCGGCAGCTTCAGTGAATCCTCGACTGTTATTGGCACCCGAGCTCCCCCTTTACCACACGGGAGGGAGCGACAATTTGATATATCTAGGTGGAAAAAAACGACTTCTCCAAACTACAAGGTAAGTGGCCGAGGTGAGTGGCTCCCCGTTTACCAAACGGGAGGGAGCGACAATGTGATATATCTAGGTGGAAAAAATTCGACTTCTCCAAACTACCAGGCAAGTGTCTAACTGGCCGAGTGTGAGTGGCCGAAGTGACGCTATTAAAGGCACAGCTCCTTGCGGTTCAGTCACCCGCCACTTTTTCTCATTGTTTTCTCACTTTCACACGTTACTCACTTACCACGTAGTTTTAGAATTGTCACGTCTCGCTCAAGCCTTGACATTTATTTTAGACAAGAGTAAAAATAAATATGAAAAACATCTCAAAAGTTAGTGTTTAAAAACTGAAAAAATATTTTCTTACATACATCAAGTGATAAAAACTAATTGATGCATCAAGTTGATTACAAATGAGTTAGTTACAACAATGAGTGACATACCCCAACAAAAATGGAAAGATAAATGACATTGACTTGCTTTTTTACTCAAAAGTTGATCGAGCAAAACAAACTTACACATAGTGAAGTAAGAGAAACTAATCACAACAAAATACTATAAGCATTACTTGAGTGATAATGGGTTTGTGATATAAACCTATTATAAACCTTTGGCTTATATAAAAATCCAAAAAAAGTTGTGTAAGCAACAAATTTGATGACTACAGTGGCATCAACTCTTTAGCATGAAGATTGTGTATGTGGATGTCAAGAAACAATTTGATAATGTTTTCACATGCATGTCAGGTCTTAACCATGTTGCAAAGTTGAAGATTTAAGCTAATTGATGGAGCAAGATGACATATCTCACAAAGAAGTATGAATATATCATGAAAACTCAACAAACTTGGATAGCAAAAAAAGTCTCAAGGTTTAATATTTCAAAAACAACATATATGAATTTTGCAAAATCAAGAATTATGCACAATGATTCTATCAAAAAATCATGAAATATACCTTGAGTATCATACAACAAGTGTACAATTAACAAAAAACATAAGAGTATGTTGATACTTATGTTTAAATTCATGTAGTTTATTAAAAAGAGAAAATAAATATTCAAAAATTATCCATCTTATTACAATATTTTATTATCTAAAAACAACAATGGAAAAATTTTATCATAGATCTTGTATTTTAATTCTCAAAAAATTTGTTACAAATTATTCAGTTGTATTGTTTGCTGATGAATTGACACTGACAGCTTCACAACTTGCTCAATACTGTAGTATCTAGATGCAATTTGTGTGTATCATGAATAAAGACAAATTTTGATCACAAATAAATATTTGTATTTTGTTAGTTTTTTGTGAAAAAAATAATAAAAATCTATCACAGTTAAACTCATCAAAGAAAAAGAGTAAATACAACTATAAAGTATATACTACAAGCATTCACATTTCAAAGAGCAATAAGAATGTGATATTCTTTTAATTGTTGTGAAAATTACTTATAACAATTTTGCAATTATATTCACAAAAATGTCCACATTTTACCTCATGTTTGATGTTTCTTTCATAATTCTTTTAAGTTTGATGAGACTTTCAAATTGAAAAGTATTTTCAAGCAAATAGCTTCAATCATCCATTTTATTAAGCTATTTAACAGAAATCTATATTAAGACAAGTAGAAGTTAATAATTGCTAAGAATTTACAAAAATAATATCAAGATCTCATACAATGGATCATGTTTGATTGTCTACAACCAATTTTTTTGGTTAAGAATATCAAAGTTGTATTCTGAATTCATTGATACTTTTGTGATATTGATACATGTTGTTGAAGTGTCATGCAAATTGGGACTTTCGTCATATATAAAAACACATCTTTTATTTAATATCTCACAATTGCAAAACATGTATCACAATCAAAACAATCTAGTTTTCCAATTTTGATAGTTGATCTTAAAAAAATTTAGGTAAAAGATATACTCAATATATAAATTTGAGGTCATTAAATATTCGAAAATAGAATATTTAATTAAATGGAAAGTGTAAAGATTGTATAAATCAACTTGATAACTAATTAGAATTCTAATCAATGATTCTTTGATAGTTTAAAAATTTGAATGTATTTGTAAAAAGTACTTGACGTACTAAAAGTAAAAAATATTGTAATCGACTTAAGTTAGTTAAAAATAAAAAATCTTCATATGAAAATAAAGTCAGATTATATTGGAATATTTAAAGTAATCATGTCAATGATATATGTATTTGATATAATAATAGTAAGTGTATTAGTTGAAAAAAAACATGTCCAAAAATTGTAAACCTTTTGACTTTGTATATTATATGATCATTCACTATGAGTGGAATATATAGTGAATATAAATACTATCTACTTGTATTTTTTGGTAAAATAATAAAGTAGATGGAGATTCATTCTATGTATATTTCATCTTTAGAGTTATGTTTTTAGATTTACTTTAATATTGATATATTTTGTTACTAAATATTATTAATAATTAATTAACCAATATGATATTAATTTTGATTATTTTTTAATTTCACTTTGCCACCAAATCAAACTTAGATTTTGTTGTAAAAATCAAATCATCCTATGAGATGATACTAATCAAAACTAACATATGACTAAATATTTTTTAATTTAAAATTCAATCTTCAATCAAAATTATACTGAAGTAAAGATACTTAAAATGCAGAAAATTGTGTAATATAGTAGAATATATATAACTCTCATGTTACCAATTCGTGTGTTTGATAAATAAAAAATAAATGTTTTGATTAACAAGATATATTAAAATTTTTTTGTTATTGTAAGATAAATATTCAATATTTTAATTATTGTGTTACTGTTTAAATATGATCAATAAATCAAGAGTAAAATTCATGATAGTTTTAATTCATTTATTTTTATTTCTTGGATATATCTATTTAAGTGCAAAAACAATCATTCAACTTATCTTTCATCTTTAATTTTGTGTTTCATCTTTAGATGAAATCTTTATTCGAATCCCGAATGTTATACTGACAAAATAATTATTTTCATACACAAATTTTCCAAATTAATCTCTTGATTTTTTAAATATTTTAAATAGCTTATTTTATTTTATATAACTTAAACCTAGTTTTGATAATCATAATCAATATATTACTCAATTCCACATCAAATACATAAAATTATATTTATAATCAATTCATGCATCTAAATTCAATAAAAATTCAAACTCAAAACATATTTGTCATTTTTGATGTTAAATAAATATTTCTAATATGATATTTGTGTAGATTTTTTCTTTGTTCACAAATTATTCATATTTGAAATCTTTTAAACAAATAACATCTTTAATGCATTATCATATCATGATGAATCAAAAATAATTATTATGTATATATCTTTCAAAGTAGACAAGATTAAAAATTGGTGATTTTTAAAAACAAATTATTCCTAAAGTTTTTTTTTTCTAAATAGATACAATGTATTTCATTTTATCAATACAAGTTTTATTATATAAATTTATCTATCAATGTTAGCTATATGTTATTTAAATTCATATTTATCATATTATTTATACATACTATTCATGCATTATTACATTGGATGTTAATATAAATTTTAATATAACGTAAACATCAATATCCAACATTAGTGTTCTTACAGAACTGAAAACTATTTAAGTTATTTTCAAATCAGATTTTATGTGAAAAAATTATGTTTTCTAAAATCTTTGGAGTTTTCTATCTCAACAATTTTCTATGATATAGATCATTGTGCAAAGTATGTAATTATACTGTATCCAAAAATCTTTTGGTATATTACATAAGAAATCAATCATAATGGATAGAAATTAAGCTTTAAATTGTGATTTGAAAATGAAATATTTTTTGGAATTTCAAATTAAAAAAACCTACCATAATGAATATTTTATATTCATGACATAAATTTTTTATTGTAGATTGACTATGTATCAAACACAAATTCTTAAGAAAATCTATATTTACAATAAAGTGTGCTTCATATGAAGTCTTTAAAAGTTGAAAAGAAAATTCCATTGGTCTTCTACCTAGATGTAAATAATAAGTTTCATTTTGTACATTAGAGAAAGATAGATTTCTTGCAAAAGAAACGGATCCAACAAAAGAAAACTAACATTTTGAAATTTGTTGGTAATGAGTGTCTTCTTCTACCATAATAAAAATGAAGATATGTATATCTAAATCTGGACAAAGAATACTTTGTTATTTAGATTTGGTTTCAAAATCTTGATCTACATGTCTATCTGATATTTTAGATTTATTCTCTGCAAAATTCTTTAAAAAGTTAAGTTAAAATTGACTTTGAAAGCATCCATGATTTGGAAATTTGCCTAGTGTTCATGTTGATGTTCTCTCTTTCAAATGGTTGTTTGTATGGTTATTATACTCTGTTTACTTCGCTTATAGAGTGCACTATTTTTGTTGCTAGACATTGCGCAATACACATTGGGAGTGAATGGAATTCAACATTCAAAACTCACACATTTGGCTTTAAATTTAAGTATACTTCTTCGTCTTTATCCAACGAGTTTTATTTCCCCATGAACAAGTTTCGAGACTACATCCATTTCATATTTCTTCTCAGTGAGATCACTTACTGCTCAAGTCATTAGGGAAACAAACATAAAATGCGAACAACCTACAGTACATGGTGTTCATTCAACCAGTGTTGTTTTGAGTCACTTCAATGGATACATGTAGGAGTAGTTTGCTATACTTCTCATGATGTGCTACTCTTTACGTATGCTCGGTGCTTAGTGATGTAGTGAGAAATGACATGAAGGGTAAAACACACAACACTTTCCCTTGCATGAATTTTAAAACCAAGATGCTGAGACTGCATAACCAAAATCAGAGTGCCAATTAAGCAAATTGCACATCCTAGAGCGCTTGGGTTTCGTGTAATAAGAATGAAGAGACTCATGTGGCCAAAAAAAAAGAACTCGTTTTTCCACTCCTCTTGCCCTAAGATCAACTTGGGAGTTTTGAAACAAGTGAAAAAACCTCGCTGTAATGGCTGCCGCATAAGGCCCATGACTGAACAGTCCATTATTATTTTCGGAGTATAAAATGATAAGAAACAATCAGAATACCTACATTAAGATAGTGATCGTCTTTAAGGGTAACCATCTAAAGGGCAGGAAAGAAGAGACTCTGTTTTTCAAAATTTTTCTCAGTACCTCCGTCCGGGCTTGGAAACAGAGCAGGGTACAAATACCGACTTACACTTCATCCAGTAAACAATGTTTTCATCTTACAAAAGTCCACTGATTGTCCACTTGATTGAGCTTGATTCAGTCTTTAATATCACCTCCGGAAAAATAGCATGAAAGAAGTCACTTGAAAGATGGAAGTCTTCCACGTGAGCAACATGCACCAACTCTCTGCCCACAAATAGTGCATTTTCAAAATTAAACTGAATTTTTAGCAATTACGCAAGTACACAATCCCAGCGCCAGATTGACCTGGCCGATTCAAGACTTGGTGCTTCCTTTGTACAAACAGGGTTACAATTACCTAAAGGGAAGCACTTCAATTCACATAGCTCAGGTAGATAATCCGTAGCAACTTAAGTTCCTAAACTTGATAGCCCACTGATCCACAAGCCAGTGGTTGCTCTTGACGGAACCTCCTGACAAAACATCATGAAACAAGAGGTAGGTAGAGTATGGGAGATTATCCATCTGGGTTATATGATCCAAGCTCATCTCCCTGAAGTGACCATACCTGACAGTTCAATGGTATCACCTGTCCTCCTGTCATCAAGTGACATAACAGGCATACCACATAAATTCATACCCGCCTATGGCAATGACCCAGCAACTGCAATTTCATTGACAGCACGACCTGACCGGCAATTTTCAGCCAGTTACCATTCATCTCGTTGCTGTTTTCAACGATCTCGGCATGGCTGGCTTCTTGGCAAAAGGTCTGCACAAATCTCACAAAAATGACGCCATCCTTATTGATTGAAATGACAACAGGTACTGCCAAGCCTGCCCATCACGACCCACAAAGCGGACTCCCTCGGGGCCCTGCCTGAGGGTTGGTGTACCGGCCTCCTTCCCAAAACGTCTCGACACTTTCAGAAACGAGACCGTAAAACCTGGGTTTACGTGCACTGCAGAGATTTCCTGTAAAACGACAAAAACATCATCACTATGTTGGACTAGGTCTAAGTCACCTCTTATTAGCGTATTTGTCAAACAGAAATTACACCTTCACTTCCACCTACAGATTGTCACACACGTCTACTAACAGGGAAAAGGGAACCCAAAGAAAGACCTTTTATTTGACGTGTCCTTGTCCCCCAAGCTTCTCTGATGTCTACAATTATGGTCTTGTCGAAGAGTAACCTCACAAAGTCGTCTCACTCTCTGCAAAACATCCCAATCTCTATAGCCATGCCATTAACTCTTCCTTTGACGCCATGTTCTATATAGAGGAACCAAACTTCATCAGCACACAGATTATAGATGAGATGTAACGAACCTAGCCTCCAACTTGGCTGGGCACTGCATTTCCAGCGGCATCCGTCGATGCCCTCGGCTTAGATGCCTGGTCTCTCCTGCTGTCAATCTCAGCATGTCTTCCACCCGCACCTGAACCACGGCTCCCAAAACGACCTCGTCTCGAATGTCCATGATCTCGACCTCGGAATGGAGGACTACCCCCTCTCTCCCCATTCCAATGTGCATTGTTATGGACAGTTTCTGCTTTAGGACCCTGCGGAACTCCCTGCTGTAGAGGTTTATGATGCTGCGCAGGTGGTAGAGATGGCACTGATTGATAATGAGGATGTTTGTGAGAATCTCCCAAAGCAGGGCCCTGAGGCTTGTTTGACCCTTCAGATCTCGAATACTGGTTAGCAGCAGTGTGTGCAACGGGACCCTGATCATGTTCTGCAGACAGATTAACAGATTGTGACTTGTGAGATGCCCTACTGGGATGTTGGTAAGGCTGACCAAACTCACTGGGTGGAACACGATCAGCTACCACTCCAGTTTGCTGCCAATGTCCATCTGTGGAGGCCCGTTGTTGTTGCTGATGATGAACGGCATTGGAAACCTCCCTATGGTGCTCCCTCTCATGTCCTGGTTGCCTAAACCTCTGCTGATGATGAGGATGAGAAGGGGCAGTCTGATCCCTCTCGTGGGGAACTACTTGTTGCCGACCTCGTTGCCGTGGAGGAGAACGAGGTGGTTGCACATTTCCAACTTTCTGTGGACTTCGCTCCCTCTCAGGTAATATGGGCGCTACGTGATGACCGTGTACAGCTTGAGATGCAGTCCTACCTTGGCCAGCCCCGTGAACAGGTGCGATTACCTGATCCTTGTCGCGAACTACAGGAGCAACCTCTCCAGTGATTCCTTGAGCAGATCTTGGAGGATGTGCGACCCCTGAGTGCCCTTGCAGATGATCTCTATCATGAGAATTAGGTGCTCCGTGGTGCCGGGAATTATGCCTTGGTTGATGGTGTGGTGCAGGACGCTCCTGTGGAGTGTGGTAATCCCTCTCAAACTTTCCAGGAGCAATAGTGTGTCTATCCATCTGCAAAGGATTACCACGCTGAGATCTCACATGCTCATGGGAGCCATGACCTTCATTCTCAATCCCTCTGTTGACCTGGTTAGGAATAGACCTCGGTGGTTGGTAAGGAGTAACACTTTCCTGAGGAGCCTTATGCTCCCTATTGTAAGCAACTGGAGGTGGCTGAGGGGAATTAACATGGGCTGTCCTCCCCTGCTGATTCACCTGAGGATTTAGCTGCTCTTTCTCTGTCGGTGGGGTCTGCTGCCGGCTGACCTGCACTGTTGCAGGCCTCGAATGCTGGGAGTTAATTGGTCTAGATTGCTCAGAAGAAGTGTTGGGCACTCCTCGACTACGCTGATGGGTTTGTGAAGTTTGGTGGCTCAAGTTTGGCTGCTTTGCACCGGTATCAACAGATTCTACCTGCACTGCTTGAATTGTCTCCTTGGGAGCATTTCCCCGCTCGCTGGCAGCACCTCTTTGACGCCACGAGGCATGCGCGCGACCATGTTTGCCCATACCTTCAGCTTGCCTTGCTTCACTCCCAAACTTGATTTCTGTAAGACTTTCTGGGATCTGGGGCCCGTCATCCACCACGGTAACGACCGACGTTTCAGTTCCCACAACTACTTGTAGCTGTTGCATTTCCTCTTGCTGTTGAGCGTGCTGCTTCACTACTGGCTTTGGAGTATAGCGCTCCAATTCTGCTCTCCTCGCCCGCGCTGTCTGTGGGACAACTGGAGGTTCTTCCTTCCTCTCTACAGGAGGCTCGACAATTACTTCTCCGCCAAAGCCACCTTTCGGACCGTTTGGATGAGAACCTGAAGGAGATCGCACTGGTGCCCACACCATTCCTTCAGCTACGTGTGGCTTGTCGGCAACTCGGACATCTTGAGAGGTACCCCTATCTCTCACTACACGTCTTGCAGGCTGAGATTTCCTCTGAGACCTCTTGTTCGGAACGTCTCCGTTGGACCTAAGAGATCCCACGTCACTACCACCACTCTCGATTCCTGTATCTTTTGGTTGTTCACCAGACGCAACCTCCGACTTCAAGTCCTGAGAGACAGGATCCTTCACCGTTATAGTTAGAGGCACAACCTTAGGGTCCTCATCTCCTCCATTTGAACCCGTGGCCTGAGGTATTGTCCTTCCGATCTCGTTCACAGGTTCGTTTGATGTAGACGAACCTATGTTCCACCCCTGGTTCACCTCCCCACATACATCAGCAACAGCCGTGGTGAGTTCCACCTTTTGTTTGTTCCGTCCGCTGCTTTTACTCTTCTTTTTACGAAAAGCTGCGGCTCCAGCTTCACTACTCGAATGACCTGAACCCAGGCTAAGAGTAACCTCCTTCGGATCCAAATCCAGTGGACTGCTTCCGGTCCAGCCACTAGCGTTTGAGTTACTGTCCGCAACAGTAACACTCTCCTGGATTACGACAGGCTCCACCTCTCCAACAGACTGTGTCTGTCTTCCAACTTGCTTGGGCTGTGAAACAAACTGCTTACCTCTATATCGAGCATCTTGACCTTTAGTAGGAACTTGTTGTTGGGTTGGAGCAGCCTGTACAGAACTTACTTCCGGTGGTCCTGCTAAATGTGTTTCCAGCTGTTGTACACTCGAGACCAAAGCAGGAGGAAGGGGCACAACAGCTTGAGAAGGGCTAGCCTGTTGTGATGGAGATGGCAGAAGGGGTGGCTCCATCTTGGTTTGACTCAAGGACACGCTCAGTCTCGTTTTTGGCATATCCCGATGTTCCTCAAATCCTAATTTAACCCGGTGATCATCTCGACTACGCCCATTGCTCTTACGGTCGATTACTCTCTCTCTCTTCCCATGCTCATTCCTACCGCTACGTACACCACCACGCGGAGTGCCAACTCCTGGAGCGCCACTGTCAATTGCAGCTCCTTCCTGCACTATATCGTCTGCAGAAACAGTCTCAAGTTCACCTTGTGGGACAGTCACGTTGGGAGACTCTTGACCTCCTTCCTCAACGACTGGGTGCCCTACTGGTTGCGAGACAGGGGCTCCAGAAGAACGCCTGTTGAGCTCTTCAAGTTTAGCCATAGCTTTCGCTTTTTGTTCCTTGATTCTCTCTTCTTCTTCTTTCCTCAACTGTCTCGCTCTCTGCGCAGCAATTTCCTTCATTCTCGCACGCTGCAGGAAGAATCAAAATTTACTCAGTAGAGATTCACAGTTTAGGTAGCATAAGTAAATTCTGAGAAAAGGTAATAAATAAAACCAAAAAAAAATGAAGATTACAACCCAAGCATGCCATTTCCCATGATTCTAACAAAAGGTAAGTACCGAAAATATCATCTGTAACTACATTTCTTGGAAATTACAGACATGGCGATATTGTAACTTATTCAGGTCAAGCTTAGAATTCTCGAAGGTGAGAACGTTAATATACATGGTCTCGGGATGATTTGCATGAATACACAAAAAGAGGAGTGTAGAGGAAGGAAGATCCGCACGAATTCCCAAAATCAGTCTAATTTCCGTCAGATACTAGATTAGCTCAGTGCCTGAACATAACATCCGTTCGTACCTGGGCCTCATAATCATATGAATCCCCTGAAATCTCAGAATCCGGCCCAGCTTTATCTGGACCATCCGCCGCCGTGGCCGGAGAAGACACAACTGGTGGAATGACGGAAGAATGTGATGACTGCTTGAGATTTGCAGACAAAGAAGATCTATTCACCTCCAGTGAGGCATCCATTACCGGAACCTTTGGTCGCCATTCCTTCTCGCCATCATGACTATTGACAGATTTACTTTTGGGTTTCGAATCCTCTTTCAGCTCACTCGGTACTGCAGCAAGTACCTCTGTGTGACCGGTTTCGGTCGTATTTACAATGTCTTTATGTGGGCTTTCAGGACCGTCACCCACACGCTTTAAGATGCGTAGCTTGTCACTATTTCTCTGACTATCTGAACCAGATGGAGAAGACGGACTGCTTACATGTTTCTCACTTACAGTGGTCGTCACAACCTCCTCAACGACCACGACCTCTGGGTTCAATGGAGGATTCGGGACACGTGAAACATTTGTCGAGCTTGGTCTACTGTTTGAACCGCCAACAACAAAGCCATGTTGACCTGGTCGTGGTGCTGAACCTGCATTGCCGCTTGTATGCGAAAAGCTGTTCTCTCTCTTACTCCCTCCTCCTCTTCCTCCATGAGGTGAAAAAACATGGTCTCGACCCATGCTCCGCTCTCTCGAAGGTGGTGCAGGTGAGCTTCCGTCTTTCATCGGCCGTTTGTCAGATTGTTCACTTTCTTCCGTAGGTAGAAAAGCTTTTCGAACCTGATCCTTGGTTTCAAGGCTATTGTTCTCCAAAGCCCTGGTCTTGGCAGCATTGCCATCCGATTCTACATCAACTTGCCTCCATGTTTGAACACTATCACTATTGCTGACAGTTCCTGCAGTAGGCAGAGACACAACGGGCCCGTCCTTGACTTCATCAGACGAAACCCGTCCCTTCACTTTCTCCTCAGACACTCCCGAAACCTGAGAAGGGTCCCGGCGTTTCACTTGCTCAGAAGACTTCTCATCCGTCGTAGGTGAGATATCATTCCCAGCACGAGAAACAGACGATGACTGCTTGCTCAGACCTGGTGACGCCGAAGAGACATCTTCTTCAAAAACAGGCTTTGAAAAGTCCATTGGTTCATCACTGCTAGCCGCGGCTCCCCAATCTCGATGACCTCCGTGATGACTACTACGTGCTGACAACGGTCTTGGCATGTCAGTTCCAGCATTGCCTGACCCACTGCTCATAGTATGTCCTACTCTTCGAACCTCGCCAGCGGACGCAGGTCTCTCTGGTCTGTCTTTAGGAAATCCACCTTCTTTGCCGAAACCACCATCTTTAAAGCCTCCTCCTTCTTTGAAATTGGAGCTCTCTTTGTACTTTGAATTATCGCGGTGCCCATCTCCTTCATATCCCATACCTTCGTTACGATCCCTCATCATTGCTGAGTTGTTCTGCTGCATATGACGAGGCCCAGGGCCAGGACCTCCGTGAGGAAAGCGACCAAAGGGCTCATGAGGTCCTTGAGGAAAACCATTATACATACCAGGCGGACCACCAACCATACCCAGCATCATCATTTCCCTTTCGTCCATGTTGCCATATCCCGGCCCTGGAACCCCAGGTGGACCATAATAGTTCTCATACGGACCGGGCCCCTGATACATTCCTGGTCCCATCGGAGGGCCAGGTCGTGGTGGAGGAGCACCACCTGGCCTAGCAAAGGGACCGGCGTTTCCATACATTTCACCATGTCGGCCGAATCCACCAGGACCTGGACCAGGACCTCCACCACGGCCATAGGGTCCAGGCCCAGGCCCAGGCCCATATCTCTGCTGATGCATGAATCCAGAAGGATCATGCTGAAATCTACCCGGACCTGGGGGACCATATGGACCAACAGGAGGACCACCCCTGCGCCAGTTGTCATCCGAGGGGCCTCCGCCTGGCGCAGCTCCATGACCGGGCTCTCTACGCCAGGTATCAGGTTGATGCTGACCGCCTCCGTGTTGTTGCATCGATTGAGGTGGACCTTCCCTGTGCCAATTACCATCTCCCATTCCAGGATGACCACCGTAAGGACCCGCTTCTCTTCGCCACCCTTCCTGCATTCGATCCTGGCCTCCATAACCACCCGGTCCCGTTGGTGGCATTTCGTCTGCAACGGAAAATATAGTGTCAAAGATGTATACGTATGTAGAGACAATTGATGAACGTTCTTGGGCTTTGGACATGGAGACTGCAAATGTTTAGCACGGCCGTAGCATGCAAAATCAAGCACATGATTCCAAGTGGGTGGTAACCCTCATGCAGGAAGAAGGTCCGTTCGACGGAGTTGCTAGTGAAAGATCGTCAGTGTGGCACTCAAATGCGGAAAAAACAATTTCTATAAGCGATAAGGACGTCCTGAAGGCATCATCTGACCAACTCAGCTGTATTCGTGCACAATACGTTGCTACAATGTTGACCACGGTAAGTTCTCGAACGAAAGTACAACCCTTGTTGGATTGCAACTCAGTTAACTTTCATTGACATTGACATGAGAAAAATTTCAAAGGTTCAGGAAAAAACCTACGCTTACCATAAGGACCTCCAGGACCAGGAGGTGGCCGCTCATCAGGAGGACCCTTCCCATCTGCGGATCCTGGGCGCTCAGCGGGTGGAGCACCTGAACAAAAACATCTTCCAGTTAGTACTAGGGCAAAATAGATTCTAGTTAGACAATCTGCGACACACGACAAGAAGGCAAAGAGTATACACAACCTTGATAAGCTCATATGTCATGCAAAAACTGCGACAACTCACCAGTTTTGTTCTGCTGGGGTCGGAGGTCTGGATTCTTTTCGGACCCTAATGTTGGGAAGTCAACTCGTGTCAACGTGAAACGGGCAGGTTGGTGAAGAGAATGAGAATCCTCACCCTGCGATGCGATGGCACCAACAAGATTATTCAACCACGAATACGAAAGCACAAGAACAAACTAGAAGACGTAAGGGTCAGTCTGGAGGGTTCATTCATCGAGCAATTAAAAGATCCAATGACAGGTACATTCACGAGACAAAGAAGGGCTGTGAAAGTCCCCAAAAAAGGATAGACATCGATGAACAAACAAAGTAACGTCAGAATGTTTACTTAGTAAACATTCCCACAAGTCTTAAACATGCATTTCTAGCTAATATTAACAATAATGACCTCCAAACAAAGGAAAACACAGAAAAACTACGCCCTTACCAGTTTTCGGGCAGTTCCTGCACCCCCCCAAGCAGGTGCAGCAGGTGATGGTGGTCCATTTGGATGATCTGCAAATCGCGTAAGAACCGGGGCTTGGGCGCTCAAAGTCCTTGTCTCAGCACTGCGAGGCCTTGGCACAGGGGGCTGAGACTGAGCCTGCCCCAAGACACCTGAAGCAGAAGAAGGTCGAGCTGTTGCTGGGCCCCAAGCATTTGCAGCTGCAATCGCCTCCTGAGTTTGCCCAATGCTTCCGGCGGATGAAGGACGAGTTCCACTACCAGCAGAGGAAGGGCGAGAAGCATTCGCACCCCAAGGTCCGCCGCTGCTTCCTGGAGGTGGCCCAGGCTTAGGTCCGCTTCCCCATGGTCCATTCCCAACGGGAGGTGATGACGCTTGAGAAGAGTTCCCCCAAGGACTACTGTTTGTAGGAGGAGAACGACCTGCAGCACCCCAGCTCACGCTACCCCTGACATAAACAAAACAGATTCAAAAACGAAAGCTCAGTACAAACCGCCGGCGCGCGCAACATTACTCTGCATTCGCATTTATCGAGCGTGTAGTACTCAAACCCCCTCTCCTGTGATAGCACTTCATCATACATTTGACCCCAGATTTAGTACTCCATAAGCTATTGCAAGACCACTTGATGCTCCGGGGACACCGTGTTGATCATCTCTATTCAATCTTAAAGCATCTACAGGCGCCGCAATGAACCACCTAGAAAAGCGTCGAAAGTTAATGAATTGATTCGATCAAGGAGCCGGAGGGTGAATTTTATATTCCCAATATGAAGGAGAAGTTGATCGTGCGACAAACGGTGGTAATTGCACTAACCTGGGCACAATTTCCACATTCGGATCTAGTCCTCGATTCTCCAATCTGTAAAAAAAACATATTGCAAGGCAGCATACAATAGAGGTTAAGAATGGTGAGTTTCAGCGGTCAACGTGAGCCTCCAAAACATACTCCTATTATCTAACGACGCTGTTGTTGATAATTAGCAGCTATTCAAGAATGCTTCATTTGACATCCTCACATATTACCTTCGCACATTACCACATTACTGGTGCTTCTAGTAAAATGCTCTGCATATGGAAGCAATCCGTAATGTACACGTGAAACACATCCATACTAATTCACGGCACACGACGATACTCATCAGGTAGTCAAGCCCATACCTTTGACTGGGTAAGTTAATGGGCTTCGGAACGGCAGGTATTTTCCCCAAAACAGTCATGCCCCGGCGAGTAGACACACCTCTGCAAGTCACATGCAGATAGAACCGTTTTTAGTTGTCACACAGAAACACGATGCGAGGGTTGAGCTACCTCACTGAGAGCCTTACTAATATTACAAAGAACTCATAACCTCTACACGACCTTCCCATGGCTCAACGTCTTGCGATTGAAGTGATTGTCAATTGGCAAAACAATGCACCACGCGTCTGACTATCCTGCTTGCCAACGAGTCTATAACACATATTTCAGCACAGAAACAGGGAGCTTCAGAGATGTCTCCTATAATGTAATTAACAAAACGGATATTCTATGCACTGGAAATTTGTAGTTCAATTGCAGAGTTCAAAGTCGTCAGCAGGGGAGACTATTTCTCAGGGCAAACCAAGTCGTCTCAGAACAAAGAAGTTATCATACCTTCTCTCCCCAGTCAACATGACTGAAGCTCAAATTCTCGAGGAGCAGAAAGAGTGTGCCTATTTCAGTGATTACTGTTAAGCCAAGATCTGTCACAAAAACACCACATTACAGGTAAGATATACCACCTCTTGTGCTCTTATCATGCCACTTTCATATAAACTAGTGCGTCAAAAGTGGCAAAGACATTAAGAAATCCATATCTGCAGTCGCTTGAGGCAAGACAAGCTATAAATAAACGGCCTAAAAGTCAGCCCTCGAGTTGATAAGTGCGAGTTCTGCTTCTCACGATACACTGGCCTAACTGGACGAGGTCCAGGCAGTAACAACTCAATCAGGACAATTTGCGTGGCTCAACCACTGCATATCCAAGATGAAACTCATTACTGCCCTCATTTTCCTCCCCGTCGTTTTGTCCTGGCTGAAAGTACATGAATTTACTGTATGCTCGCTCCGCATGTCTGAGGAGACGATTACAAGGTGACAGGGTCTATACAGTCTCTGGAACATTTCGTGCACTCGGCCCAGGCTTTTCACAACCCTTCTTATGCTAGACTGAATGCTAATCGATGTTCCTGTGTCTGAGTCAACATCTCATGACGCGTGCTAAAGCCATCAAGTTCGAGTCAAGGTATCCACACGTGATATACAAGCTAAAACAACCCCAACGGATAAACACCGTGGTCACAAGACAGAATCAGCGTAACAATTTTTCTCAATAATAATTTTGCAGTAATTCTTTCACTACATCTCAGATCACCTGCTTTCGGTATAAGTCTTGATCGAATTTAGTCCTCGACACTGACTGTGACCAACCAGAAAGATCATAACAAGGCAGACCTACACGTTGATAACGAATGCCCTTCATATTCGACAGACCAGCTGCACAATTCATGTTTAAGTGATGTTTGTGGCTTCAAAATTTAAATGCAGCAAACATATCTGCACCTGAATAAATCAGGCTCTATACAAGCAGCCGCAAAACCCAAGACGGACTCAGCTTCCGCTCGATCACATAAGGATCATTATTCACTACAACAAATTCACAATAACACATTAACTGCGTCAACATCCCTTCATTTAAGACCCACGAAAGGCTTAGAGCTCCAATTCTGATGTACTTCGGGTCTTTCCCACATTCGTGACCGCAGAAGGAGCTGGCAAAGGGCAGAGTAAAAACGGCCCAACCAAAGCATGCATCCAAGAGCGCCGTCCACCTCAAAACATGATGAATGACGCGACTACTACGACCAGCAAGACAACTCAAGCAATATATGGAACCTGAGCTTCGATCAAGCTGGCGTCTATACTTCGGGAAAAGGGATCGATGATATGAGTAGCCGAGACATAGATCAAACCTAAACTGTAAGATGAACCCGCTACTCCCAGACGTACGCAACCCGGAGAGCCTTCCGAGAACTGGTCTAATGAAATAAAGGAACTCGAAAGAAGCCTTCAACAAAAGCCTCAAACACAACTGAGACTGACTAACGACCGTCCTAACGGAAAGACAAAGATACCTTCACTAGCGTACCCTATGAGGACCAAGCCCGTTTTTGCAACAGCGCGTGTCACAAAAGTTATACTTGCAAAAGATACCATCGTAACATCAGTCGTAAAAACAAAAGATCGACAACTGCAGACGGTACACGATAATTGTAATATTCTCAACACAACAACATCGGCTGCTGCATTTTTCAGAACAATCACAAGGAGGAGTGTATCGGGAAACACGTATTCCACCAACATGCTGTCACTCACAGATCGGATAGACTTCGACCCCTGCAAACGTCGATGGATTGCGGAGGAAGGGTATAATAGAAGGCGCCTCAAGCATGAAGAATATTCCCTCGCAAGATTTATAGATGAACGCGACCTTCGCTTACTAGAATTCGACTCTACATGTCGTTAGACGTACGAGAAGGGGGACGACCTTCCGGTGATGATGATACACATCAGGGCGGGCAAAAGCAGGGAAGACTTAAAGGAACAATGTGCAGCCGGCGACCATCAAATCGTGTTCCCCCATACTGATTTACGACAAAACATCCTCAGTTGCGTTCACTCAAGATCCAGAGAGATGACACACGGCACCCCACAACACGACATGGTAATGCTTGAGGTAATAGAACAAAACGTTCATCACCGACAAAAATAGAAGAAAGGGTAAGGTGGCTCGATGTGAGTCCCGTTTGTTCAAAAACCTGGTGTATTCGTCGAATTGAGAATAAGCATTGAGGTTACGGAAGATTAAGAGCGATGCCGAGTATTCTTCAGGCTCCATCAATAAACAGCATAAACTGTCGAGCTACAGCTAAGATCTCCAGTATTCCATTTCCAGGAACGAAGATCGGAGTTCTTTTGACCCTTTCACATCCTACACCCCAAGATCTTGTCTTAGGAGAAGTATCCTGGGTGACTGGCGAGCCTTTCAAATTGTTCACTTCAATTTCTCTAGGTCACGGAATCTTCTCGTATCTACAAATTTGTCCTTATCGACGTATCCACCCTCAGTTTTCGTGCTGCTCATTTGTTATCGACAACCCAACGGACCGGGAAGAACGAGAGAGAAGTACGAGACGAACATCGACACGAAAGACGTGATCACCTCCATGACTAACACGGCAGAGACCGCTAAACTCTGCATCGTATTGACGGGGTTCAAAGGGCAGAAAAGACTTACCTAACTGCATTTAAGGTGCAGTTACAGGAGGTCATACACAGTGTCAAGGGACGGGATGCTCGTGGCAAAGAAGAAGGCTTCGGAGGTTTGATGGTCAACAAATAGAGGATCCGCGTGGAGGTAGATTCCGTGTCACTCGTACTACAGAGACAAATCGATGAGCGACCGAAGTCGGTATCTAATGTACAAATAAACTCGTTAGGGTTGAGCAGAAAACTCTGATTTTTGACTGTCACAGGCTGCAGATGGTGAGACCTCGGAGGAGATGGGAATCAGGAAGGAGGCAGGGAGGGAGGCGAATGCTGGTGGCAGCAGCGGGGGTGAAGGAAGGAGCGAAGGAAGGAAGGAAGGAAGGCCAGGCGACAACGGTGGGGAGAAGCGGAAGAAACAACCGTGGCCCGGTGAGGTGAGAAGGAGATACAGAAACCAGATTCGAGACTGACTGCCAATAAAGAAAGCAGCACAGGAAAGTGAATAAAATTAGAGGCAGCAGGGTGTGCGATGAAAAGTGGTGTGCTGAAGTGGATGGATTGGAAAAGGTTTCGGGGAGGAGAGAGGTGGAAGAAAAGGGAGGGAAGGGAGAAGGGAGAAGAAGAGGAGGAGGAGGAGGAGGAAGGGGAGGGGAGGGAAAAGGGTAAGCTCAATTGCAATCCGCAATGCGAGCCAAGATTGCGTGCGCGCTCAGAGGCAGAGACAGAGACAGAGAGAGAGGGAGGGAGGGAGAGAAATGAAAAGCAAGTAGTCAGAAAGAAGCAAAAAGGGATAGCGATCTTCGTGCTGCGCGACGACGACGGACGCGCCCACACAGCGCGAGCAGTACCTGCGACCAGCCCCACCCTTGCCTTCCTTGCCTTCCTTGCCTTGCCTTGCCTTTCGCTGCCCTTCGCTCCCTTCCCCGTCAGTCACTGGCTGCCCTCGCTTCCCTTCCCTTCCCTTCCCTTCCCCGCCTTCCCTCTCCGTCCGCCTGCGCACTCCAGCTCCGCCTTTTTTCACTGGATCCGCGTCCGATCCGCCAGTCGCTTTCACAAGTCCCGCTCATACCCGGAAGAAACACTTCATTACCGTCGCCGGAATCCTAGGGTTTCTGTTCGAAACCAATGGGAGCGAGGTAACTGTAAATACGACTGTAAAACCGACGCCTGAACGGTACGTGCCGCCTCGCGCTCGGTGGATACTTCTTTCACCACTCCCCTGCCACGCGGCGCCAGCTGGTTGCCGGACACTCCGAAGACGATTCCTCCCGCAGGAGTCAGGAAACGTCCATTGGGTGAGCGATGTTGACCTGTCTCGGGCCATGTGGCGCCCCCGTTAGCAATGCTTTGGCGTTAGCTTTGATATTTCCTTCTCGTCCTCATGTCTCCTGCTTTTTCAAATGTGTCCTGTCTCAGAAGAATATGACTTCCTATCCACTCTGATATACATTCCTCGCTCGCATGATTAAAGTTACCTACCTTTTCTGGACCATTTTTCCCTACCCGGACATGCCACAACTGGAAATCTTCCTCGATTGCAACTATGCTGTAGTATGTATGTGTGTAGTTTTGAGGTAAAAGGCCTTCTAAGCAAGAATTCGAGTAAGGATTTTATTATCCGACTCTCTGATTCAAATTACATATTACGATGTCAATGATATCAGTCACGTACAACAAGTGAATAAGATTGAATGAATGACATCAATTAACAAGAGACAAATAATAAATGGATGACAAGAGAAATCGAGAGTAATATCGTAGCAGAGCATTACATGGATATTGTTGTTGAGAATGATCAATTTTCACACTACCTTGAACTATATATCTGCCTGTCCCCAAGGTTGTACTAAAGTGCACCTCATTGCACATCTCACCAGTGACGCTGTAAATTACAAATGATGTGTACTTGTTTTGTCCATGAAACGCTTTTTATATATTATTTTCTATGTGAAGAAACTCGTGGGAGCTCGGTCAACTCCAATATCCTTCCAGAAAAATAAAGCAAACGGTGCACCATGACACACGCACGAAAGACGAAAATCTATCCACGTATAGCCCCTAACCACAGAAACACGAGGAGAAATTTGACTTCTTTAATCCAACTTTACAATCTACCTGCAATTATCTGAATCCGCTGATGTTTTTGTGGTGTTTCCCTTTTGAATGCAGGACACAGAATCTTGAGGTAAGGCGATCCAGGTAGAGAGACGAACCGATCTCGTACTGATACCATGGCAAGTTCCCAATCAGTTCGGAATAAAGTCGTACACTCTACACAAAGATGGAGTGACATCTCTCTCATGCGTTGTCCGATGGTGGAAGAAAGGACAAAACAGTCATTCATAATTCGAACAAATATACACAATTCTTGCAGAACGTTGTACGATTTGGCTTAAGAGAATGAGGGGAGGAACAAAATTCTGAGAATGAGCTAATTAGCTTTTATTCCGCTTCAGAGAAAAATTCGTGCCTTCATTTAGTAATCATGAGGAGTGAGATCTGCAATTAGAGCCACCGCTACACAAAGTTGTGCCTATTTCATTCTTTAATTGAGAACCATCATTGATATTGTAAGACATATACGGAGACTTCTAACATTGTGCTACATTATTCACGACCATGGAGTATCAATATTCTATTTAATGTTTGTAAATGCTTTGCTAAATCATAGTGTGCATGCGTGTGTTATAAA
Organism: Marchantia polymorpha subsp. ruderalis; assembly: GCA_037833965.1. Classification (NCBI taxonomy): domain Eukaryota; kingdom Viridiplantae; phylum Streptophyta; class Marchantiopsida; order Marchantiales; family Marchantiaceae; genus Marchantia; species Marchantia polymorpha. Next base: position 8,187,434 of record AP031357.1, read on the forward strand.
AAAACTTCTGATAGGTACTTTGATATTCATAAATATAAATATAAAGATTTTGATATTTCCTTACATGCATGGAATTCGCACTTCATGAAATTTATGAGCAATTTTTGACCCCTCGAACCCTTTGCATCTTTCAACGATTTGGAACTATGATCATTAACCTGTTCAAGTAATGGATAAAGAGGTAGTCCTGAGGTCTCTAACCATGCTAGGGATTAATTCCACAATGAAATTGCAATGCAATTTCACTCAAAATATTATAAAAGGTGCTTTTTTTTCCAAAATAATTGACAATTTAATGATCTCTCTGGAATAATCAATTCTTCCCAAATATATCTTTAAGTCTCTACTAAAAATTGTGGTCCTATAATTAAAGTTTTTGTGATGATAAATTGTCATAAAAAACATGTGTTGTGATACAGTAAATGCACTCAATCGTATGAGAAGTATTATAAGTTCTTATTTCATGAATAATATTTCAAAATTGCATATGAAAACAATATGTTTGCTAATAGTAATAAATTGTGACTTAATGTCTGATTTTATACGCTTAATAATCATATAATTCATGATAAAAACAATGATATACATTGAGATGAATTTCATGAAATTTGGATTTTTTTTATAGATTATATTTAATAAAAAATGATAAAATTTCGGACAGTTAAATTATAACTATGTAAGGATTTCCACATTTTCTCGGTTTGTATGAAAATTATATGTATGTTGAATTTTTTAATAAAAAATTGACAATTTATGTCAATGATATTTAATTTATATTTTATTGAAAAATTATGACTCCCATATTTGAATTAAATTCAAAGCATACACCATTCATCAATATTGAATGTAATTTTTCCAATCATTTATACGATTCAACGTAGCCACCAATTATCCCTTGAACTTCCTAAAAGCCTAAGAATACAACAATAATTTCTGAAAAAACAAGTTCATATTGAAATTGTGTCTACAATGGGTAACAAAATATACTTTTAAGTAACGTCAAAATAGTCAAAAGATGTACTATAGAATTGCATTCATGGAAAACACTAAAGAATAAGATATTATCACAATTCATTTCCATCGGAAACTATGCACAGATTCATTCCGACGTATCATATCTAGCTGAAAGTTATTTTGATTAAACAAATTTTGGTATTATAACATATTCTTGAAAGAACACAACACTTGAAGTGCAATTTCACTATGTTTTTGCAATGATGTTCACATTGTGTGTTTAGCATCATGCATAATTCTTTTACTTGTATACATACTCCACAAGTTAAATGAACAATCAAATTTGTAGAAAATCGGTCTATAAATTAACTGTCAAGTTATTTTTAGACCAAGACTAGTATATTTCTTTAAATGTGAAAGAGAAATTTACGGCATGAAGATATTTTAATTTATTTTTTATAAATATTTCGATTCCAAATTTTCAACTGAAAAATAAGAATTCTTTCTCAAAGAAGTAAAATTTTTTTCCAAATTAATATAAATGCTTAAAAACATGATTTTCATAGCCTTTAAAATATTACAATATTCATTATTTTTTGTAAACTATATATGTATGTTTTTAGGTAAAATATGTTTGCTCGGATTCTCATGATTTTGGTTAGAGAAATCAATCATAAGTTTTGTGAATTTGCTCCAGTATTTTTAAGTTTATTCTTAGCTTTATTAAAATGTAACATATGTCACATAGTCAATTAAGCTATGTGACATCAATTCGCACAAATCTTGATGATTCTGTGCGATTGAGTTGTCACGGGAACCGGTGAAAAAGTGTTCATATCATAACGTGAAGTTTAGAAAACAATTACAATAAGTAAGTCGTCGTGTTACAGTACATTTACGTTTAAGATTTTGTTGGGAATCGAGTTCAAATGACATTTTTTGAATAAGATAAAAATAGGTTATTGAGTAGTGGTTTATTGGTAGATATATAGCAAATCAACCTCAATTCATTGTCATCTTTATCATTTTAAAACTATATATATGATTAATCTTTTCCCAAGTTTTGATTACCTTCATTTTATTTCAGCATAGAGTTGTTCAACATTTCAAAAAGATGTGTATGAGAACTCGTTACAAAATATTAATCATAATTACCCTTTTGGTTATCCTTCTTGATTTTTCACCAATATATTCCTGTAATTTCTATACTTAAAAAAAAATTAGTCAATAATACTTTTTACATTTGTTATGAGATCCTTGTGTATTGCGAAGTAGTTCAGGCTGCATGCAGTCCGAAAGCAACTGTATAATAATTGATAACTATAATTTTCGAAGTTGGTCTTCTCACCTGAAGCAATCACATACGTTAAGCACCGATACAAATCGGTGTCAAATCTTCGAGTTACAAAGATTCTTCTTTCGAGTCAAATCCCGGCAACAAATCTGACCTTTATCGTAGAATCGAAGCAAAGAACCGCTTATAAGTTGAAGATAAAATCATAGCTGAAAAAATGATAATTATATTTCAACCGGTAAAGTTTCGGATCGGGGATATGTTTCCTGAAACTCATGGCCAGTCATTGACTTTACTTTTACAATAGTGGATTAGGAATCTTTCTTCTCTGCGAGAAACGAAATCAATAATATTTCAAAGTAAACTTTCCTTGTGGTAGCTCCATTATAGGCCTTAGGCCTTCGGACTAAGCTCATAGGTCTCAAATCGGTGCGGAGAATGAGGCATTCGTTTACGTCACCGGGGAGATGCTCATGACTACAAAAAAATTTTCCTGAACTGCTTCTCTTTGGGACTTCAAAATCCTTAGCGGCTCTTTCAAGAATTCTTATGCTCCAAAGAACTTACGAAAATTTGGGAACTGTTTTCTCATCTACTAATCTTAAGAGGTGTGTGGGCAGCGATGTGACTTCAAGTGGCGAGAACTCATGACCATGAGTTCGGTTGGTCAGGCGTGGCCATGTCCATGAGCTCTCCGTCGCCCGTCTCAGACTTGGACACAGAAGCTTGATGCCAGTTGCTACAATCCAGACAGAGACCATCCACTAGTTCGCCCAGGCTCGCGAGATTCATGAGATGGGACCAACGACCACAAGTTCTTGAGATGCACCTCATTTGCTCCACCTGATTTTTCAAGTTGGTGGATTCTGAGGGTACAACTCATGCGAAGGGTACCAAAATTGTAAACTTTTTGAGATACTCTTAGCCTAGTAATTTTACTAATCTAGAACAAGACAATCACTTGTAAAGTCAGACGATAGCAGCCGGAATACATGAGAACTGTCTACCTTCTCCAGAGAACGATATTACTTCACACCGTTACCCATGAGAATTAGAGACTAGAGTTGCTGAAAGAGATCAAAATTAAGTTCTCCAACTTGCCCAATCGCGATCAAGATCAATAATTTATTTACATGGTGAATCGTAATCAATTTCGTTTCTCGAAAATGCCTGCAGACAATCACCTTATAACCTTCCGGTAGTAGTGACAACATGAACTTCCTCGTTTCTAACTTCCAACAAATTAAAAACAATTCATGTACGTTCCCGCCCGCCGCGGGTACAACAAATTTGACCAGGTTTTGTGCAGAAGAAGTGAACAGTGTCATCTCAACAATGCTCTACTTTTGGTTAGTCTCACAAGGGATATCAGCACTTGCAAGTCCATCGTGGATGGATGTACAGACAGCTGAAACGGAAAAATTAATTTCCTTCAACCCGCATTTACAGAGCTGGTTTGTGAATTTGGTTCTTCCTCTAGAACTGCGCAGCCAAGAACCGCTCCGCGCGACTCCCCCATACAGTTCACTTTCCTCCAAGTTACACTCCTCGCGGACGGATTACAGGCAATTACTGTGTTGAGCCTCAATATATCAAATTTCTTCCAGTGACCATTTGCAGGCTGCCACCTTAGCACCTTTCCCCCCAACACGTACAACTCATCGCGCAAGCCAATCAATCCGAAATTGAAGCCTTTAGGCCTGCGGTCTTGACCTGGCACTTCAACGCCAGGAACAGGACCGATATTGACCCACTCCCCGAGTTGCGGATCGTATACTTTTATTGTATTAGCATCCCAATCATCCAGCGCATACATAGAACCTTGCATGGATGTCACAGGACACGGCATTTGCCGTGAAAACAGCCACACATCCGGAAGGGAGTACCAAGTCGCTCTGCTGGGATCGTAAACTTCCACAGTGCGTTGGTCAGCATGATTCTCGACCACCCCTGCTATAACGTAGAAAAGGCCTGCCAGAGCAACTCCAACACAATCTTCCCTTGCGTTTGGAAGCGGAGCTATGTCCTCCCAGCTGAATACAAGAAAAAAAATAAGGTAATCAAACGTTGCAACCTTGCCGATGACTGACGAACTACCTTAGTATCAAAGGGGCCATGAGCAAAACATAAAAATGTACAACAAATTTTTTCAAACCAAAAATCACTTCAGTGACTTGCCCATACCGATTCTCTATTGGATCATAAACCTCGGCATGTGAGAGAGGACTTCTTCGAGAGGAGCTGCAACCTCCAGCCACATAGACTTTCCCTCCGATAACAGCACAGGCGAAGCTACACCGAGGAATCCTCATACTTGCAACTTTACTCCAGCGCTTACTGAAAGGATCAAACTGCAATACTTCGTTCACAGCAAAATATTTTGCAGGCTGCATTGGAGGATCGAATGGGGTGTAATAGCCACCCATGACGAGTAGTCTTTTAGCTACCCCGACACAGGCAAATCCATAATGCCGATGATCTGCGGTAACTCCAGGCATTGGTGGAAGAACATGCCATTTACCAGCCTCAGGATCATAAGCTGTCCAGTTCCCTTCCTTAGGTTCTTCCGTTAGCACAAAGAGCCAGTCCCCACACTTGCCCCCTTGAAGGTGGGCCCGTTCGTACTCAGGACTTTGTATGAGAAAATGCCATCTTTTGCAGACTGCTTGCAACACGCCATGATATCCATGTGAAAGTTTAGCTAGACACAAGAGAGCTAAATCATCTGGAAGACCCGGAATAAGTGCTTCTGCTTCTCCTTCCTCGTCATGCTCACTGCATAAAATAAGGTTGTTATGAAATAGAAATTTTCAATTTGATTGAGTTACTTATGATCTGAGCGGTCTCAGTCAGTCAAACAACAACACTATGACAATTGAAACACTGACAGCATCCAGTTATGCAAATTCACCGAAGAACAACGCTCTACCCTTTCCTCCTTTTTAACTCTTGGACAAACCACCATTCACCCATTTTGTGGGAAAGATGGACCTTCTCATGATGAGAAGGCGGAAGTTCCAAACACCCACCGCCCAGAAGGGACAATCTTGGATTTGGAGTTACGATGCCTCCCTGAATCCTCTAGGCAAAGTTCACCGGTGGAGAAATATCTCAGCCACCGACTCAACGTCATCACCAACCTGGAGTCCATAGATGTGAGAAACACGAAATGTGTGTGCTCAGTTTGAAACAACCATAACCCCATGTTCACGTTCGTTTTCTTTCATCAAGTAATTACGTTCATTAGAAAACGAGTACATATGATTCTTTTGATCAATCAGTTTTCCTTTAGTCTAGTTTCTGTATTTCATCTCCCGCTGTTACTAGGATTCTGATGTGAATTTAACGGAAAGAAAGGTGCAAGCCAGTCGGGTACGCATATCAACATAATGAATAAAAAACTTTTAATTTAACCAAGTTTGTCTGATTAGACCGAGATAAGAACTCGCACTGCTAGAATGTCGGGAGAAATCCAACCCATAAAGGAATAAATGAGATGTCAGGATGTATGGCTGCTTCCTTTTTATACGAACTTATACCACCAAAAAACATATTATTCAACCGAGGGGATATGCCTGGAAGACGCGAATAGCAAAATAACACAACGGCATTGAAGATAAGCATATGTAATCACAAAACTTGGATAAGAGATGATCAAAAAGTTGCAAGCAGAATCGCCTTCAAATTAATGATAGAGAAGCTCGCAAGTAAAAGCAGATGCAAAATCAATATCATGTGCACGGGTTTAAGTTTGACAGAGTTCCATAACCAAAAGTAATTGTAGGAGTCACAATAAGAGTATTACTTTCATTCAAAACACATATTACTCGATTATCGCAGAATAAGAGATGTCTGAAGAGGGAAAAACAAACAAGTCACAATTTGTACCACTAGAATTAGACTCTTGACCAAGGGTAATTAAGGTGCAATGGAAAAAAGCATAAACAGAGTCTAGAAAAAATTGCATTCCTCATGAATTAAAGATCCGTGGGAACCAAAAGCATTGGTTTAGATTTTGATACAATCTCTGATGTGATTACAGCGCTGACAAACAATGAAGCAGTCGGTCAGTCAACACAACAGAGACCTAACAGGGTGTACTGGGTGATCGAGTAAAAGTCAAGTAAAGCGGGGAAAGAAGAAGAAATGTACTAGCTGACAGCGCTTGTGCTTGATCGCAGCTCCTCCAAAAATTAGTTAATTAACATCTATAAAGCGTCCTACAACTCTCCATGTTTACAACATCATCTGGATACAACAGCACATCTGCAGCACTTTAGACTTGAAATGACAGTCTTACCTTGACAAAAAAGCCTTCACTGGATTTAAACCTTCCACACAGCCTTCCACTATAGCGGTCAAAACCCTGTCAAGATAACAATACATCGTTAGTACCAAGAAAATATCCTCAAAATTTTAGGCTTTTTTATTCTTCTAGTTTTCATCGATTTTGCAAAGCAACCTTTATGTTTACAATACTTGTATTCAGTTAGGTTTCAACTAAGCGTTATTCTTATGAAGAACGAAAAATCGTCATTGACTTTATTTCGACATGATCTCATGGTCATATTGTAATGACACCGATTGAATAAGATATGATGCACTACATCCAAGTCCAGAACAAAATCATATGTTGATTCGCTCGACGTCAACAATTGTAGAATTAGATGCCTGAACTCCCCACAGGTCCTATCTACTCACCCTTCCTCGACAACCTTCGCCCAAGACTTTGTAGGCACAGGGACAAACCCATTAGACATGGTTCGAGACAACTGTCTGCTGATAGATTCTCTTTCTTCCCACTCAATCTTAAACGCCAAAATTCACCGTCTTCTAGCTCCTCTTTAGATAGTCTCGAAAATGACTGACCAGCTCCTCACTCACTGCACATATACAAAGAACACCTTCATTGATCAACTTCTGCCATACCAAAACAGTTCACGGTAATTACTTGCTCCAAACATGGATTCTTAATCACCCGAGGTCACATTTCACGAAACCCACAACTTACTGTCTTCACCTGTAAACATGAGAATCTTATAAACACGCGATGTGGAAACGAGGCTTACGGTTGTTTTATTTGTTTTCAAGAAGTAACTCTCATGATTCAAGTTTAGACAGAATTGAACACACAAACGACAGAGGCTTCAACATTAGCAGCCCCGAAAACACAAATACGATAAGGATAGTAAAACCAAAAGAACCTGCAGACACCTCAAATTGGCAGGCTAAAGATGCTGAGTCGGGAGAAAAAGTGCACAAAACAACCGAAACAGAACAACAGGCAAATGACAAACCATAAGGAGGAAAAGCAAGTGATCATAAAAAAAAACGAACATTGGAACACCAACTGAAAGGACTGGAAAGTTACCAGATATATGACATCTTCATGTATGAAAAGACTACTGCAGTATAGATCCTCTATGTCTGCTTGCAGAAAACCTTAAACGAGGTAAGCATCAAGGTACTGCCCGTTCTTTCATCTGGCGTATTGAATTATTCTCCTTCAAACGTTTTCCAGCAATTTATTTTTGCGTGAGGGTTCTGTCGTGTTACATGCAATACATACAATCGGCAAGCAGAAGAATTGAAAAGAATGACCAAACAAAAAAATCCAACAACATTCAAAAATTCACATATTGTCGAAGGAACAGAAAAACAGAGGTGAACCCAAATTCGATAGAAGATTTATATGTGCGTGTAAAGAGAGTGCAAAAGTATAGGCACGGTAACAAGGTGTGATACTTGACGGTATAGTGCAGGCCGACACTCCATTCCCAAATTTTCATCCCTGAAATAGAATCAAATAAACGGTTGTGTAGTATATAGTATTCTACAACTAGCAAGTTTTCTGAGAGGCGAATTTGTAGCAACAGGCACTCAGAGTTCAGTGCATGTCGACCTTCCACAGAGCCGAACAGAAAAATTTGAATTAGTGTAACACACACACGGCACAGGAATTGCACAATCCTTCAGATGATTATCTTGTTTACGTCAGAAAATGAAGCAATATGCACACACTGGATACATGACTGAAGATCGTTCGTACCAGCTAAAATGATTGGTTTTCCCAGTCATAGCCCGACGACAGGGGTCTATGGTCATCAGACTTCAGTGTTTCATAACCACAAAGATATGAAAATATTCATCCCTTCATCAAGTCCTTTGAACCACTTGTCTCAGACTTATGAACGTGACCACTTCTTTCGTTAGGATAAACCCACAACAACTCCAAATGAAGACATAGCTCTTAAACTTTGAATGTGATCGATTTCGCTTATTGGAATTTGAGCCTGCCGTTTCCCATTTCATCAACTCTTACGTTTGCTCTGGGCTACCTTCAGGATGTCTCGTCTATACGCTTACTGATAAAACTGTATATACACTCCACATTATCAAAACTATCTGTCATGGCGTTCCTCTAGTTTAATCCCGTCCATTTTTTCCTCCTTGCTCGCAGATATTCCAAATAGTCTCCCTGAAATTTAAGTGATTTCTGTGGCTAATTGGCATTCCAATTCCTACCCCTCGGAAACTTAAGATGAAAACATCTTCAATCTACTGTCATGTGCATTACTAGTGGGCCCATTTCTTACTTTGGGATACTTTATCTCCCTCACTTTGGTGACTCCATAGTTCGGACAGATTCACAGATCCCATTAAGAACTCTTCTTCCCCATGTTATTTTCTCAAATACTTTTTCTCAGATACTTTTGACTTTGTCCAATCGACCAGGAAAAATTGCCTGGAGATAATGGAACATGTGTTGGGAGAGAACCATCGAGGCTTGCACGTACGAAATGGTTTCAATCGATACATTCAAGCACAATGCTTGTCAAGATACCGAAGAAACCAGTTGCCAATTCCGAAAATACTATTCGAAATGGAATAATATTATATACAACCTTCACTGCGCATATTGATGGCCTCCAATACTACAGACTCTCTCCTCGTAAAACTCTTGCTCCGGCTAATAGATAAACATCTGCACTGAGGTCTGATGGATAAATTTCGGGTGGTAACCAAGACGAAAAGATGTGACCAGCGACGGTAGTAGATTTACAACAAATCTCAAATGGAGAAACGAGGGGATCGAAGAGATCTCCGAAGCAACCAGTGCTTCTCAACGGAAAAATCTATATTCTAGCGAAATCCATAAACTACATAAGTTTCAGATTACTGTGGCATGTGAATATTGAGCGTCCCACACTGTCAAAAAAACTGTGAGGTTTTGGCTCGGAAACTGCAAAACTGTAAATTGTCGATGTTTGTACGGAAACAAAATGCAGAACAATACTTGAAAGTTCAAACTGTTCAGCAAAATTTTGCACACGGTGATGATAGGAACAAGTAGGAAGGAAGCTCATCACAATTGAGCGAATATCCACATACCTTCTCTCCCCAGTCAACATGACTGAGGCGCAATCGCTCGAGAAACAGATAAAGCGTTCTTGTCTCCGAAATCTCTGTTTGACCATTACCTGTAGAGATATAATCGACATGGAAATTTTGAATTCAAAACCTCGCGATGTTACGCAAGGAAACTCCTACATCCAGAACGATAACTGTCGGGTCCCGTAGCGAAACACAGCTTTCTGTTGCATACTTACAAAGGTAGTCTATGAGTTCGATCTACAATGGTTATTCTACTTCATCCGATTGTTCAAGGTGACAGCTCTTTATCAAGAGAGCAGGTGCCTTTCGGAGCAGGTGCCATTGAATTGTTCATTTGAGACTGGATATTATCAACACTGTCGCCCTCTATTGGAAATCTGTGCAGCGATCAAAATCACGCTACAGCTGATCAGTGCTTTGGGAATCGATTAACTCCTGTGAATGTGTTACCGACTACCCTGACGCAGGGTCGTGCGCTGAATTACAAGCCTTATAATCTTCTAGTTCAACTTATTTACAATCTTCTGCAATTACATACACTCCCTTTGACCTCAGGCAAAGTTAAAATGGAATCACTAACCTAAACCCACACGAAATTATCAATTACATGATTGACACCGTACGTAATCCTCTCGTACTGCAATTGACGTTATAAAGAGGCAGATAAAACTCACCTAACTGCATTAATGGTGCAATTTTTTTCAGATCATGCACAAGGTCTCTTGACCTTGTGTATGGGACGGAATGTTCGCTGTAATGTTAGAGGCTCTCGAATGTTTGAGATGGCAATTGAAGGATTGCTGAGCGCAGAATTCCCGCAGCCCTCGCTCTACGAAAGCTGGAAGATTCGATCTCACAAGCACCCAATTCTACTCACGATTGTCCATCAAACTCAAAATTAAAAATTTCCGCGACAAGAGAACGCCTGTACAGAGGAGCCATTGCGCAACGACCAAGGAGAGCATGGAAAGAATTGGTGGTGAGAGTTTGTGAAAGGAACAAAGTTACGAGTTCAGCGAAATTAACCGAACGAAAATGCGATAGTGCGATTGATGTGGGTCGGGTGCGGATGGATCGAATGGCTAAAACGGGGAAGCAAGAACTTTTGAGAGAAAAGCAGAATTGGCGATGGTATTCGCGCCCGCAAGCAAGAATGAAAAGGCGGGGCATCCGTAAGAGAGAATCGAAGGAAGGAACGGAAGTACGAGGAAGTCCAGAGTAAAGCTTCGTTCGCGAACAGAGCAGAGAGAGGGAGACTGCGTCTACCCAACCCTACCTTTCACTGTCTCCGTCTGGCCCCACACATCAGTTTCTTCGCTAAATCCACTGAACACTGGCTTGACCCATCGGATTTCCTACCCAGACTCTAACGTACCCTGAGGAAACACCTCATTACCGTCGCCTGAATCCTAGGGCTTCTCCCCGGAACCAATGGGAGGGTGGAAACTGAAAATACGACTGTAAAACCGACTCCTGAACGGTACGTGCCGCCTCACGCTGTGTGGATACTTTTTTCGCCATTTTCATGCCACGCGTCGAGCGCTCGTTGATGGATAGCCCAAAAAGTATTCCGGTCGCTAGAGTTAGGAAACGTCCATTGGGTGAGCCATGCTGCCCTACATCGAGCCATGTGGCGCCCCCTTTAGCTACGCTTTGGCCTCGCTCCGATACTTCCTTATCATCCCGTGCCTCTAGTTTTCAAGCATATCCTCGTTTGCTCGAATATTAACTTTCTATCCACTCTTCTGTAGAATGGTGATCTTATGGAACGAAAAGGAGAAATGCACACAATGAATTGGAAGTACGGGATCAGAAAAGACATGGTAGATCAATCTAATTAAAATTACTAGCCTTTCCTACCCATTTAATACCTTTTAAATCTAATCTGGTACACACCATCACAGCTAAGCTAACAAGGTTCAAGTTGTATCACAGTTCTCCTTCTCTTGGTCAGCAAAGTGACTCGGTCGCTAAGATCCTATTTAGCTTTTTTCCTTATGTTCCCGGTAGAGTCGGTTGTTGGGTTGCATTACATGGAGGTTATAATACCCATGGCGGGATTCATAACGAAAGAAAGAAGACTCCCTACCAGCTATAAATGTATGGCTTACCATATCTAAAAACATGTAAGTATGAATGTTTTACTTGATGTTATAGAATTGAACATGTTTTGTGATAATCTCTCTTTAATGACTTTTTTAACTAGGTACCGATCTTGAATGCATAAGTTATGGCGATTAGATTAAGTTGAAGAAAAGAGTTTATGTGATTCTCTTGCGATATCTTTAAAATCGTCTGATACTGGCACATAAATTCTCTTATCATAGTCTGGAAGTTTTGCAAACATTTATCATCCACAAGTGTGGCCTTGGAGCTTATTTTTAGAGTTATACGCATTTTTTTAGAATATTGTATGATTTGTCATGGTAAATAATATAACGAGCGGTGATACATGTGTTCTAAGTTTCAAATGCTTCTACTGCAGTTTCTTCTTTTCAAGAATTAGCAAGCAAGGTGCACCTGTTATAAAGTCATCCTACACTCAATTTTCTGTTGGTAGCCACATGTACAACACCTTATCTTAGAAAAACTGTTTTTGGGTCATTTGCATATCTGTCGTTGAAACAACATCCATGTACAATTACATTTGTACGTAAGTACGCAGCCTGCTCATCCTTCCAACATATGATTATTTGTTAAAAAATCTTGCTTCTTAAAGTAAAGAAACTTTCAACATGATTTAAATTTGCTACTGGCAGTATTACTGGTGACAATCATTTGTCAGTTATTATCCTAGATATTGATTTGCATTATGTAATAATCAACTAATGATAGGCCAACATTCACATTCGTGGGATAATGAATTCTATGTTTTTCAATTCAATACATACATAAAGATACATTACACAGAAAATTTGAATTTTTCAATTTGAAAAAGATCTGATTGAATTTCAGCGTGAAAATATAAGCAATCGATTAACTGCGTTGATGATAATCTGCATATAAAGCAATCATTAACCAAAGATGAAAAAAGCTGAAAACATCCTTTGTTTGCAAATTTGAAATAGAAGATCTTCATTTGATTTTTTAGATACTCATATATGAAATATCAAAGCAAAAAGTTTATCAAAGCAAAAGTTTATTTCTTTTACCATATATATAATAGTTTGTAAAATTAATGCTCAACAAAATGAATATTTTTATACAAATACAATCTTTGCTTATATGGTCTCTATTTTAGTAGAAAATCTGAACAAAATTTTCAACGCTCGATGTTTGACATCCAGTTTTGAGTTGTATACTGATTATTTTGTATGTATTGAATTTCATTACATCAATTCAAGGTGCCAACGTATTTTTTGCAGAAGTTATTTCAAATTTATAGAATCTTGAGTTCAATGTCAGTCATCATGTAGAGCAATGGTCGGATTATTCGAGATTTTTTCTTTTACTTATGAGATGAAATAAAGAATCTTATAAGTCATCAAGGAATTTTTATACTGTTATATTTTGAAATAAAGAATATCGGTATATATTATTTCTTTTTATAATCAAATTTTTATATTTCTTGAGATTTTTTGATTTTTTGAAAGGACATTCTTTCCATACCGAAACATGTTAAAACACTTTCATCATGCTCATTTTGTTCAGTATTTATATTCAAAGTTTTCTATAAAATCTGGTCATCATAAATTTGTGTTCAGATGTTTTTCTCATGATGTATAACCTATTGAAATCAAAAACCAAGTTTTTTATCTACGATTTATCCTTACTTCATCATATGTTGCTAACAAAGATTCGTTGAGCATTTGTTAAAAAACAATAATAGAAAATGAGAAATTATTTCGGTTTATCATTTTAGAGTGATGTAAAATTTCACATCATCCTAAAGTGGATCACGTTTTCCATTTCTATGAGACGTCCATGTTGAATTATGGATGATAAAATGTTGATTTGATTTTCAGCACATAAACATTTGTTTTTCTTTTGGTTTTGAATTATGAATTTTAACCTTACGCGCTTCAGGTTATTAAATTTTTAGAAAAATATATGATTTCCTTCGAATATATGACATTCAAATTATTTCAGAAATTATATTTTTTGGGGTGGATTTTTCGATAATTTCCTTGTACATATTTATACCAAAGAAATTGTATGACGTAAACTGAAACCATTTTTTTGGAAATCACATAACGTCTTGCAAGATTTGTAACATGATTTTATGAAAGTTGGTTTCGTGACCATTCATTCGATTTGTTTGTGACTTACTTGCATGTTGTTTTCCTTGTTTTTGCATGTTAAAAAAGTAATCTGCTTCATTTTTCTTGGTTGCAATTCAAACGGATACATTTTATAAGAAACAAGTACTAAATACTACTTACTTTATCTATATACTTCTTTAAGAAATATAGTTGGTTACTTTACTTTGAATATCCATTAGGATACTTAATATAAGAGCATATGTTATCTACATTTTTTGTCCCGTTTTTAGTTTTCAAAGCTACAGTGCTGTCTTTTTCCTACCTTAAACCAAAGTGCATGCTGAAACTTTACATAATATGACTTTTTTTTTCCATAAAAGTATAGCGACATACCTTCTTAAGAAAAATTGACTATTTGTCGTTGGGTTTGATATGTCTGATTGAAATACCAAACTTAATGTAGATGGTTATCATTGTATTTGTATGACAACTACATGACTATGTGGATAAAGATTCTTGAAGTTATAGTTAACCCGCTTCAAGAAATGATGTGGTGATGGTAAATCGACAAACAGGGATAATAAGAGAAGTCAGTTGCCATCAAGAAGAAGCCGCTGACGTTGTCATCGTGATCTCTGCAGTTGCGTTGTATGAATGTTCTGGATTTGAAAGTTTGTACGTTTTGAAAATCGTTTTTCTTATCCGAGCCACAAGTTGACGAAGCCGTATGCTGGCGCCAACTGTTTATAAAGACACGAAGGGTCGGAAAGAAATGGCAGAGGCAGGAGAAATAAAGAACATCGAGGAACGAGCAGAAGAGCACTCCATTTCGATCCCGAGCTCAGTCGTCCTTCTTCGAAAAAACCTCCAAGATCGTTCTTCAGAGAAGCACATATACAAGAGCGAACAAGAAAATCCATGAGGGCGATGGGGAAAGAGGTCTCAAATTCTTGGAGCCATCTCGAAAGTTTCGGGACCAATCTGCACATCTTCCGTGTAATCTTCATTACGAACAATGAATCTTGGCCAAGCCCTAGATCTTTAGTATCGTAGCCATAAAGTTTTTGATCATTCTAACATTGTATGTTAGAATGATTTTCCACAACACGGCCTTGGACACAAAACATTGCCTAAATTACGTGGACCACTACAGACGGGAAAAGGGAGACGCAAAGAAGAGAACAGAGTTTTAGAGAGTATTGTTCTCATATAAGAGCCAGTTCTTTGATCGACTTGGCCACGGTACTGGACCATAGAAGTCTTGCCGACTCTAAGTGGAACCACACGGCCTGAGTCTTCAGCTGATTCTTTTCTTGATTTACGCAGTGAACAGTATGTACTCCATCCGAAGCCTCGATGACAAGGTAGCGGCGTACCCTAACTTGAAAACATCTTCCGATGAAATTCTTTCAGCTGCCGAGGACATTCGTGCGAGTCATCTTTTGTCCTGAACATTCTCAACTACCGGACTTGAAAAGTCGCTCTTTCTCCTCTCATGGGGGCTGTCTCTTTCAGCATTTACCAAGTTGACTGTGTTGACGTTTAATATTCTTCAGGAGGTGACCACGGAAAGCAGCAAAGTCCGAGCGTGCAACGAACAAAGAGGCAAAACTCTTTAAGATAAGATAAGACGAGTCAAGTGTATGATTGAGAGGTAACTGTGCATTGCGTCGTTCGAATGCGATATGCCTGATAAAGTTTACCAAGTTACATGTCGTGCCTTGCGCTGCAAGGACATACATCCAGTCCAAGAGATTGATTTGCAGTTGATGCGCAATGCATTCACTACACAACACTCCATCTCTTTTTTCTTCTGTTCTCGCCTCCAAACATCATCATCATTGTCATCCACAGACGTTATGAACTGCGATTCGCCCGTCCGATCCAATTTGTGGCTTGTGAGGAAGTGATCGAGTGCGACAAGTACGAACTATATGCATCCTTCTTGTGGATACGCATCAAGCAGGCTTGAAGTTATACGTTTGGGTATGGAACAAAGATCTATGTATGGCAGTGGACCAGCGAGAGAATCGAGTGGTATTGATAAATGTGGTCGATTTACAAATGTTTGTACATACAGTACATACACGGACAAAGAAGGGGAAAGACAGAGAAATTATATATTCGTGGTGTGGTACACGGGGTTGACATTGTAAGGGGAATCGATGGGCAGACAGACACAGAGACCTTGGAGCAAGACAGGTTATCCAAATTGTTAGTGTTACCGGGGGCACCAAGCGAGATAGCAAAAAGGATGGGACAGGTTATCCAGAATAAGGCATTTTCGTACTGTTCCCGAACTCTACCCCAGGGCTAGAGCCCGCAAATATTCCCAATCCCGGCGATCGTTCGATGCGCATCTCACGGCCAGTAGGCGGCAGCGTATACGGACACAAGCTTGCTGGACCACGTACGTGGGCTCACCATGTCAATGCCCCACTGCAATGGTTCTTTGCCTTGCTCGCCGGGCGACCGACGGGCTGACGGACTGACGCACTGACTTGCTTACTGCGGGAGCTGTGGGTAGGGGGAGGGTCCCGAGTCCCGCGAGCGAGGTAGGAAGGACCGACTGTGCCGTGAGAGCGTGCGCGCGTCCGTCCGACCTCAGCTGCGCCGGTTAATGGGGTGCTTTTCACGAATGGACCAACGGCGAGGGCTATTGTGGCAAAAGCATTGACGCTAATCACCGCAGGGAAAAGAAAGCGCGATATCCGAACCTCGCAGGCGGTCTGAAATTCGCCGTCCGTCGGATGGAGATTTGGACGGTGGAGCGGGATTGGGAGCCCATGCGCAATCCGGAAAATCGACCTTAGGAAAAAGTCCGCCTGGCGGAGCGTAGGAGCGGCCGAGGGAGGGAGGGAGGGACGACGTACGTCGCCAGGGGAAAATGGTCATAAATGGTCCTGGGTCGCAAATATTCGGCCGGGGCCCATTTAAGATCGTCAGATGAGAAGGGACGGCGATGGAAGCCCACCCGATGCAACATGTTTGAAATTATGAGGGCCATGGGACGCAAGGGACGGGAAGTGGTGCTCGAGAGAGAGGAGAGAGAGGAGGGAGGGAGGGAGGGAGCGAGCGAGGGAGGAATGGAGGGAGCGGCCGACTGACTGACCGACTCGACTGGGTTTCCGGCCGACCCCATCCCGGCGGTGCGGGCGTTCTCTTCTGTCACACTCATCTGCCGCTCTTGACACACAGGGGCAGATCTAGCGTAGCCGAGCCAGTAGCCGAGCCAGCCCAGCCAGTCAGCCCACCAAGGGGAGAAGGAAGGAAGGACGAAGGACGAAGGCCAAAGGAAGGAAAGAGGAGGACGAGGCGAGGGAGGGCAGGGAGCCGAGGACAGAGACAGAGAGAGTCGAGAGAGAGAAAACAGCTTGGCTACTCGCTGCTGCTGCTGCTGGTGGCTGCTGCTTCAATACGCGCATCTGTTTGCAGCACAGCTTTTCCCCCTCTCCATGTTTGCCCGCTACCAGATCCCTTTAGATCCTTTTCCGTTCTTCTTCTTCTTCCATCTTCTTCTTCTTCCTTGAGGCACTTCCGAGGCGTTGGACCCTGCTGCCTGCCTCTACTGCCTGCCAGCCACTGCCCTGTCGTAGGACACACAACACTCTGAGTCTCAGACACTACTCACACACAGTAAGAGGTAGATTCTTAATGAGTTTTTTAGGGAGCGATTTAGATTAATCCTAGAACCAGAGGGAGCAAGGAGGATCGGAGGGAGCAAGGCGTGGGTGTGACGAAGAGATTTTGTGAATTTTTGGTGGTCTAGACGTCTGGCAGGCATCTTGCTCCATCCTCAGGCCACTCCACTGCCGTGCTCGTAGACAGACGAGGCTTCTTTTTGTGTATGTAGATTCCAGTGAGATTTGAATCTCATTTTACTTCTTCTGTAGTGGTAGTGTAGGTAGAGCGTAGGGAGAGGCACCGAGAGGTTCTGATCGTGGGGCTGCAAATTTCCGGGGTCGACCTATTTTCGTATTTTTTGTTCACTGGTGGTTGTGGCCTCAGTTTTTGCATCTGAGGTTATAGACGATTGAGGTGTGGCCTCCGTCATCCATTGAACATGCGCTAAAATCTTTTCGTCCTTCATTCATTCATATTTGTTGCATTGGTCGTTGTGTTGAAATTAGTTCCGTTGTTTCATCTCTTGATACGTCTGCCTGTGTACTAATCGGATTTCAGCCTCGTCTGCTCATCCTCTGGTCGTTCTCATCTGCCCCTCGGATTTTGTCCCGTGTACATGCAAAACGAGTTGCCCATGTTGTTCCACCCAAGTTTTCTCGCATCCGTCTCTAACTGATCACTTCATCTACCCTCCGTCCTTAGTCCATCAGCTCCGTCGCCATGGAGTTGAGGTTCATGCTGTGCGTCTCTTCTTTGTAGTCCCATCTTGTTTACACTGTCTCGCGCACCACTCCCCCCCTCGATTGACTCGCCTTGTACCCTTCTGCTTAGTGCAATTTCGGTAGTACCCTTGCGTCCCATCCTGCCGACTGTGCGGCCACAGCCTTTTCTGGAACATGGCTAGGTAATCAGGATCAGTATGAAGAAGATAGGTACTAGGAAATTCTTGGTTACTTGATGTAGGATGTAAGAATAGCTAGTCATCGAGACCTTTGCAGACTCTCGCGCTTCCCAGAGACTTGCGAGATTTGAGTGAGAGATTGAGGTCAGTGAGTGAGTGAGTGAGTGCTCACGCTCCTATAAAACAATCGGTTGTCTCAGTATCTCGCCCTGGTGAGACGGGGCGTCCAAGGCGGAGGGTGGAACAGACGGGAGCAGGGAGGAGATCATGGCTACTCCTGTATGGCATCCCCAGGAGGAAGGAGTGAAGGAGATATGCGGACTACTTCAGGAGTTCAGGCAGCCGAGCGTGGATCAGAGCCGCATTTGGCAGCAGCTTCAGCGCTGCAGCCAATTTCCGGACTTCAACAACTATCTTACCTTCATTCTTTGTCGCGCTGAGGTACTGCCGCCTCAGCTGATCATCCTGCCTGCCTGCCTTTGGTTTTCGCTTTCTCTTGCAGAAATTGGTGGTTTACAGTTGAAGGTTTATGGTTAGGTTTCTTGTTCAAGTCGCGTGGCAAGTACGACTTTTCTCAAGAATAATTAGGTCTTCCTTGCTCAACAGTTGAGAGATTGGGGTCACCGACGAGGCCCCACGTGCCTTTGGATTCAATCTATTCCACGTGACTCACTCGATTCTACAAAATCCATGCTTGTGTTCGTCAGTCCGCAGTGGCATGCTGCCGACGTCAGCTGAGTTTCTTGATAAACATTCGTCTCTCGTGACCTAGGAGGTCTCAGAGAATTTTGACAGGAATGCCCTTTGGATTGAGTCCCATAGTTGGCCTGGAATGTGTTTTCGACTCGGAGGTACAACTTAGGGTTAAACAGGGGAGACATTGCAGCTTGAATTCGGAACTGGCCCTGTTGATGCGGTCATGAGGTTCACTGCGGACGGTCGCTAGCCTTTGCTTTCACTCTTTAATATGAAGTGCACTCAATTTTCATATCGAGAAGATTCTTGCTGCCGATAAAGTGGGTGCAGTGTCAAGTGGTTTACTGCCTGTCTATTGAAACGCCGTCGGAGGCAGCCACATTCGATGTCGCCGGATTCCAGACGTTGGGTCATGTGTTATTACAATGAAAGGATTGGATACTCACAGGAACAAGGAGACTATATGCATCGAATTGCGGTAGTGGGTTCATGCTCTTTTGAGGGTTGTGACGCCCTCTAGGATTTTCTCGTTTTGGTTGACATGCCGCTTTCGCACTATGAGTGATGGAGATTATCGGACACGAAGCAATACCTGAAGGACCTGCTGCATTGTTTTTCAGGGTCACTCTGTGGAAGTGAGGCAAGCCGCTGGTTTGCTGTTGAAGAATAATTTGAAGGCGAACTACCAAGCCATTGCTCCTGCATATCAGCATTACATCAAGGCTGAGCTTTTGCCATGTTTGGGGTCGTCCGATAGACACATTCGTGCCACCGTGGGCACAGTCATAAGTGTTGTGGTACAGCAAGTCCACGTACAGGGATGGCCCGAGATATTTCAGGCTATAGCTCAGTGTTTGGACAGCAACGACTACAACCACATGGAAGGAGCTCTGGATGCCCTCTCTAAGGTTTCAAATCACTTCCTTCTTATTTTCGATGATATTGTTGACCATGGTGGGAGTGTCGTGATACTGAAGTGGGCTGTCAGACCAATTGGGAATGTTTTCGCATGGATACGTAAGACTCAAAACACCACAATTCTGTCTATGGAGCTTAATTTTATCAGTAGACTAATTCCCGTCATTTACATAAGCTTGCCCTATGATTTATTTTTGATATAGAGTTCCATTGTGTAAGTTTGCGAATGCCCACCGTTCCTCGTGGTACATATGTCCTGTTGTTTGGCCTTACAAATATGATTTATTACAACGCTGAAGTCAAAGATATATGAGGTTTACTAGAGTTGAATTTGTATTCTCAGTAAATTTTCGAATGGCAATTGAAGCTCCGGATGGTTGGGTGACCTAAAAGCTTTGTTTCGGGAGAGTAAATGTGGCTTAAGCAGTCGCAACGTGAATGTGACTCCAGATATGTGAAGACATGCCAGTGGAGCTGGATTCGGATGTGCCTGGTTTGTCCGATCGACCTATCAACGTCTTCCTACCAAGACTCCTTCAGGTTCTGTGACACTTCCTTCAACTTTTGTGGTAGCCGAACGCTGGCAATTTTCCAGTGTGGCATGATTTGCTGTCTTTAAGGTAGGTTCTGTTTAATGTGGAGATGTGTAGGATTGATTTCGTACAGGTTTTGCGTGATCGCATTCACTCACTTTTGTGGGAACTGCAGTTTTTTTCTTCGCAACATGCCACTTTGCGGAAACTGTCCCTTGGGACGGTGAATCAGTTCATCGTATCGCTGCCAACAGTAAGTTTGACGTCTTTTCCCGCGTCGTTTTCTGCAGTTCCGTTCCAAGAAGATATCGTCCGAAGGATTTTTGCCTTTGACCTAAATCTATGATGTGCGTTTCCCGCAGGCACTTTTCATCAACATGGACAACTATCTTCAAGGGTTGTTCTCGTTGGCTGATGATCCTGCTCCAGAAGTCCGTAAATTGGTAATTTTCTTGACACATCCCCTTGAAGTGAAGAAGTCTAAGGATGCCTGCAAATCACCAAATCTGCTACTTAACAATCACTTTTCTGGTTGTGACGTGATGACTGAGTTGATACTTTGCTCTGTGGCAGGTGTGTGCTGCTTTGGTTGAGCTTCTCGAAGTGCAGCCGAACTTTCTGCAGGTGAGATTTATTTTAAAGCTTCCTGTGAGCATTCACTAATATATAGTCTTCTTAGTCTAGCGGAAGTGTTATGCTTTTGAATCTTGATATGGGGACATTAAAGACATCATCGAAAATACTATGGATCATACGGTCCACCCTTAGGTGCGCCGACTAAAAGCGTGATCGGATTGTGATGTTTTCTTTATTCAGCCACACATGAGAAATGTCATT
Source organism: Marchantia polymorpha subsp. ruderalis (assembly GCA_037833965.1). Lineage (NCBI taxonomy): Eukaryota > Viridiplantae > Streptophyta > Marchantiopsida > Marchantiales > Marchantiaceae > Marchantia > Marchantia polymorpha. The sequence goes on from AP031357.1 coordinate 8,208,788, forward strand.
GAGTACATGCTGCAAGCTAATCAAGATGGAGACGAAGAAGTAGCACTTGAATCATGTGAATTCTGGTGGGTTCTTCACTCTCTATGCCTGGATGTATGGAAGTTTACGTTGTGTTCGTTACACAGGTCTAGAACATTTGACATGGCGCCTCTTGGACAGTGTCATATTTCCAACAGTGTAGCCAGAAAGTCACTGTAGCTCTTGCAGTGATGTTACTTTGCAGAGTACATTATTTGCCGAATTAAAGTATGATTCACGGCTTCCACTGGTCACACCTAACATGAGCTAAGGCACCCTTTCATTCGCCTTCTTATAGGTCTGCATTTTGTGAAGCACGTTGTACACCTGAGCTTCTGAGGGAGTTTCTTCCTCGATTGATAACTGTAAGTTGTGTGTTCATCTGATAACTGAACGAATGTAGGAAGGTTTTAAACATGTCTGATGAAGCTAATTTATAGAGGTACACACCATTTCTATGCTGAAACCTCTTTGCCGACCATGTCAGCCCAAGGACACCGTAGATAGTCGTATACCTTTAGAACTATGTATGGAGTCAGTTCTGGATGGTTATCGGAACTGTTGAATATGTCGTTTATCTCCAATTCTGAGCTTTTTTTTGAAGCTTAGTTTTTTATCCGGCTTCTATTTTAAGTATTTAGAGTTTATTTTACAGGTTTTGTTGACGAATATGGCATACGCTGATGATGACGAGGCCCTCGTCGATGCCGATGTAAGCTTTGTGGTTGTTTGTTAGCCTCAGTGATGAATTATGGATTGCAGTTCAATGAAGACATGTTTGCCGTGTTTGACGCCTCCTATCTTCAACAATTTGACGTGCGGTATATTTGGGGAGAATTTTGAAGTTGGTTGTATGAATGTGGGTTTATTGTTACAGGATGATGAGAATGGACCTGACAGAGACCAGGTAATCGATTGTTTCTGATATTTGTAGCATTTGTCTTTTTTACTTTCCTCAGTTTTCCATTTGTTTCGTGAGTCGACACTGGATAATTTGTTCGCTCTAATGTATAAGATAATTATTTGCTATTGATCTAAGGTCGTTTGGTTTAGATTACTCTCATTCGTTTTGAAGCGGTAGGTATGGATCCAGTATCAAGAGTTAACTCATGAATTTTTCGGCATGTCTCAGGACCTTAAGCCCCGTTTCCATCAATCTCGAGTACATGGTGCCGACGGCGGTAATGAGGAAGATGAGGTATATTATTGTTCTAGCATCTTGCCAGTCACTAAGTTTCAAGGAGGTGGTCAAATTGGCCGTTTCTGGACAAATCTTCAACGTTTTTATTTTTTTGTTTGCAGGAAGACGACGATATAATTAATTCATGGAACCTACGGAAGTGTAGTGCCGCTGGGCTGGACATATTGTCTACCGTTTTTGGAGATGAGCTTCTTCCCGTACTCATGCCTCTTGTTCAGGTATCACATGTTATTTATGTTTACCAGTTTATGTACGTGAAATATGATTTCGCTGATAAATAAAGTTAGTCTTTTTCTGTCAAGATAACCGATGATGTTGCTACGACTTCATGTTTGATCGTTTTGGAATTGTCAGGCAAATCTTTCTCAACCGACAGATGCTGCGTGGAAGGCAAGAGAGGCTGCTGTGTTGGCCTTGGGTGCAGTTGCTGAAGGTTGCATCAATGGTCTACTTCCGCACCTGACACAGGTAGTTTGTCTGATTGTCTCTATCAGGTGCATCTGCACAACTCTTGTGTCACTCGCAAATTATCATTGACGTTACTACTTTATGTGATGACTTGTCAGCTTACACTTGGAAGTCATCAACCTGAACGTTTGTGATTAGATTGTTGCATTCCTTGTCCCCCTTTTGGAGGACAAGCGCCCACTCGTGCGAAGCATTACGTGCTGGACTCTTTCACGCTACAGCAAGTGGATTGTGCAGGTGAGTTATTCTCTTCCACTCTATCACGTGCTCTTCTTCTTACATTGTGAACAAGTACCGCATTGACCTTGAGTAAATCGTGTTGGCTTATTTTTTTGCTATCATAAGAGATACCTTCCTCATTTTTTTATAGTGCTTCATCTTCCTCCCTTTTTTCATCCCATCTTACATCCTCGTGTTTCCATTTTTTGCAGGCTGTCGGACATCCTGATGGACATGCGCAATTTGATAAAGTACTCACTGGACTTCTACGACGCATTCTAGATAGTAATAAGCGAGTCCAAGAAGCTGCGTGTTCTGCGTTTGCCACTCTTGAAGAGGTTGGTTAAAGTCCATCACCTGTTGGTTTCTGGTTGTCCTCTCCGTTACCTCTCACTTATTTTCTTCCTCGTCTCGTCCAGGCTACTCGATTCGTCTAGCACCGAGTAGCCTGGGTAAGGCGTCCATTGTTTTTGTGCTGTTATAGGCAAAAATGAACGAATACAAGTCTGTTATACGTCATATGAGCAGCCCACTGGCGATCCGTTTTAAATGTGTAGGAAACTAAGAGTTGTCAGAGAATCTACGAAGTGAAGTTTGACATGATTGTCAATATCTTAATGAGAGAATGTTTGTTCCTTGGGTTTAAATACAGGAGGCAGCTGAAGAATTGGCTCCCAGACTTGAGCTTATCCTGCAACATCTGATGTTTGCATTTGGAAAGTATCAGGTATGTTGACGAGGTAGTGGGATTCAATCATTCTACTAGATTATTATGAAATTTGAAGAGTCTTATGAATATGGGGATTAAGGATTTAAGTCTCCATCACTTCTAGGCACGTGATAGGGCCTTAGTAAGTTCCACTGGAACTGTTGTACGGTGAGGAGTTTGTGAACAGCATGCATGTCTTGATGTTATGAGGCCGGATAACGCCTATATTCACCTTGAAGCCAGGAGGTCATTAGGAAAATCTAGTTTGTCCTTGAGATTCGTACAACGAACCTATGAATACTGTTGTCTCCATCTTTTCTCCTCCATTGCTTTTTTTTGGTTTGGACCTAAAGGGTTATGGTTGATCCTTTGTGTTTGTTCTCCTAGTATATCTTTAGAACTGTCTGGTCACGAAATCACATGAAGGATATTGTTATCTTATTGTGGCGCAGAGGAGAAATTTGAGGATACTTTATGATGCAATTGGGACTTTGGCTGATGCTGTGGGTTCAGAACTTAATGAGGTAATTCTCTAACCAAGTCGTGAAATGGTGAACTACATATTTTACACTATGCAGTAATGAAATGCACTGTAATATTCTTAGTGATCGGTGCTGAAAATAACTTTGAATCAGTCATGGATTATCTTACATAGGATTGAGCGTCTCAAGAAGACATTGGCTTGTTTAGTTTTGAATATACTAAGGTTTTTTTTTAATTTGCACAGGTGAAGTATCTGGAGATTCTCATGCCACCACTTATAAACAAGTGGCAACAACTTCCTGATTCAGACAAAGACCTGTTCCCACTTCTTGAGTGCTTCACCTCGATAGCTCAGGTACTTTGATACTCTACAGTTTTCTTTCTTGTGCGAATGAATCAAATTATTTTGTACACGATAACTCTCCATCAAGAGTTGTTTTCTTGTTCTTGGGTTAGTCACATTACATCTGTTTGTGCGAGGTAGTATCAGATTTCATGTTCATCGTTTTAGTTCTATCTCTGCAATTGATGCCGATGATGTGTTTATGTAACTTGCGTCTGAAACCCGCAAGAGATACGGTGCGACTATGGAGTAGATGTTTTGTGTACAATTCTACCAACTTAGTAGAAAACTACTTCTTAATTGATCTTTGGTTTAATGCAGGCACTTGGTTCAGGATTTTCCCTTTATGCTGAGCCTGTATTTGTGAGGTGTATCAACCTCATCCGAACTCAAGAGGTAGCAAAGGTACTTCCATTCGACCTTGTGAGGAACAGTAGATTTGAGTTGAGCTAGTATGTCGCCGTGGTTGGGGACAAACAGAATGTTTTATCCAATTTGTTCTGTCCTTTGTAACATATCTACCCGAAATGTAGCTAAAATTGAGCTAAAATTGAGCTGAAACAAGGGTTGATGTTACAGAACAAACCCAGTTTGTCCGAACCTGTTCTTGATGTTCACTGAGGTCAAGTTCCAGAACTACAGTTGGTATGATTACTTGCCATGAAACCTGTTACATTGACAACGGCCATGAACTTGCTTGCTTATGTTTGCAGGCTGATCCTGGGAGGGCTGGTGTAGCATATGACAAAGAGTTCATCGTCTGCTCTTTGGATTTGCTGTCAGGCCTTGCCGAAGGCCTTGGCAGCAGCATTGAAAGTCTGGTACGACCAACAGTTTTTTTACTACCAATTTCTTATATTTACTCTAAAAGTTTTATTTTGTACAGGAAATCTTATTTAGGTGGAACATTGTACTTATACCTGGTATTCTACAGGTTTCAAGAAGTGATTTGAGAGATCTTCTCCTGCAATGCTGCGCCGATGATGCTGCCGATGTTCGACAAAGCGCATTAGCGCTTCTTGGTGATCTTGCAAAGGTGTGCTACGTGTCTTCTCGATTTTGAGAGTAGATGAGTATTTGGACTTTACGCCAGAATAGGACATGAACCAACGTTTCTTTAGTTCTGTCCGGTTTAAAAATGCAAGATCGATATAAAGAAGTTTGATGATGTATTCTGTTTTTGGCTCTGTCACTTAACGATAAATACCGTTGTGTGTACTTTCCCTCATGCAGGCCTGTGCGGTGCACCTGCAGCCTCACCTGCCTGACTTTTTAAATTTAGCAGCTAAGCAGCTGGTAAAGTATCCCTTCCTCGTGTATAACAAAGCATGAAATTTCCTACTGTAGTTATGTTCTGAAACGCTTTTTAGCTCACTAGAAATGATGACGGTCATTGATACCCTTGCGTCATTATTGCTTGGTGGAGCTCAGCAGGGTTCGGAAGTGAAGGACAATGTCTCTGTTGCCAACAATGCGTGCTGGGCAATTGGCGAAGTTGCTGTGAAGGTTAGTTGTTATTGTCTGATGGCAAATCTGCAGCAGTAGTTTCGTTCAGGAATATTTTTGATTTTCACCTAGCCGTTCAAGTTTTCACTTTCTAATATTCAAATAGCTTGATACTTTGCAGGTCCGGCAAGAAATTTCGCCTGTCGTGATGAATGTTATCACATGCTTGGTCCCTATTCTTACGAGTACAGAGGTGAGTTCTGGCTTTTCAGACCATGAGTAGTGTATCTAATGATCTCATTGGTGAGGAAGCTATAACTTTTGACGTTGGCTGGTTGTTTTAGAGGTCATGTTGTTCCGGTTCATTTATGTTGAGGAGCCGGGAGAACAGTTTGCTTCGGATACCATGAGTTAACCGTTTGTTACTAACGGAGTTTTTGGGTTTGGCTTACAGGGTCTAAACAAATCTCTTCTAGAGAACAGTGCAATCACATTAGGAAGGCTGGGATGGGTTTGTCCAGATCTGGTAGCTCCTCATATGGACCACTTCATGCTAGCCTGGTGCCACGCTCTTCGCTCGTAAGAAGTTCTCTCTCTTCTAAGTAGTTTCATTACGAGTAGCTTTATGCGGACCTAACTTCAGCGCTCAAATGAAAACAGGATTTGACATTTACATCGACAAATTGTAGACTATGTTTTCACCATTTTAATGTAATACGTCTGCTTCTTTTTTCGCATTAAGTTGGAGCTTATGAGGTATAGGGTGTCACTTCCATTCCAGTTGTTTTTTTCGGGAAAGACAGAGGTATTTAGTACATCATTTGAAATTTATTTGTGGAGTCGAGATGGAAGTAAATAAGTCGTGGTAAATGATAACATTTTTTTTTCTGCAGAATACGCGATGACGTTGAGAAGGAAGACGCTTTTAGAGGTCTTTGTGCCATGGTAATGGTTTTTCTTTATAAATTTCACTACACGCTACTGTTTGCTTCCTAAGCCTCCTTGTTCATTATGAGTGTTCTACCAATATTGCATTCGAAGTGTCACACAAATTTCCTTTGAAACTGAAGATGTCAATGAAGTAGATATACATTTTTTGACAGTAATGAGTTTTGGGTGTTCCTGTCTCAGTTGCTTAAGTCTCTGATGTAATATCTCAATTATCACATTACAGGTGCGGCTAAATCCTGGAGGTGCCGTGAGTGCCTTCGTCCCTATGTGCGAAGCCATAGGTAGTTGGCATGTAAGTTTCTCAACTTATATATCTCAGAACACTGAGATCAATGGTAGTCAGGAACGTGGGGTGCAAGTGCAGTCTTACAGTGGTCATCATTTCGTACTGCCAGTTTGACGAGTGTTATTGTTCCATAATGAGTTCTTCTCAGAGGCTTGGTCAAGTGCTTATGTCTGCTGGAAATCTTGAAACAGGAAATTCGAAGTGCAGATCTGAGATCTGAAATTGCTCAGGTTCTACACGGCTACAAACAGGTAATGTCTAGAACATTGGTGGTTTCTATACGTGCGATAATATGTAGTCTGATAGTTTGCAGTACATCTCAGATGTTGGAATCCTGTTCATTTTATGGATTGTCATTCATACCGGTTTATTTTACAGCAGCTGACATTTGACATGGAATTGCAACGTGCAGTTGCTATCTGGACCTACCTGGGATCAATGCATGGCCGCTCTTGATCCGCCTATGCGTGAGAAGCTTGTCAAGAAGTATCAAATATAGTATGAACACCGGTGATGTTGATCAATTTGGACCAATGATGGCTGTATCATGAGGGTCGTGTAGGGTTACTGCAAACATAGATGCAAGTTTTTCCTCAGTATAGCCTGGATTAGACCAGGCCCACATCCTTCGCAGATACTGTGGTTACAAGGCATATCCCTTGTTCACTATCTGTTCGCCCAGAAATCCCTTAGCTTCAGTTAAAGTTTACACAGCACACATGGCTAACTGTGTCCGGTTATCGGGTCAAGAGGTGATAGTGCGCTGGCCTTGGAGCTACCGAGGTGGTGCACCATGTGGTGGTGAGGAGTCATGACTTCATCCTTTCCTGCTTCACCTGGCGCTTCTGTCACGCAGAAGTATCATGATTGCTTAGATTTTGCAACAGGAGGTTGCAAAGTGGAGTCCTCTCCGTCATACTGCTAACGGCATGCGTGACTTGGACATGACAATGCAAGCATGTGTGCTTCAAGATATGCAGTGAGTGATGCAGAATAGGCGGCGGTAGAGATGTACGGATGAAATTTGAAGGGTACGAAGAGGAAGCCAAGCGAATGTGGAGGAAGCGAAGGATATCACTGTTGAGTACGTGCTGTACTCCATCCAGAAATAAGAGGGCTGGAAAAGGTGGTCTCTACATGCGGCTTTGATCTTCAGCAGTTTAAACTAGTCCGGTATCAAGTCCAGACTAGTTGCCTGGATATCTACAACGCTGCGTAGCTAGGTCCTGAAGCAACAGGAAGGTGCCAGAAGTTGAGAGAGCGAGGAAGGATGTTGGGTTTTTGGTGCAGCAAGTTAAAGCTGTCACACGTAAGCAATCATTCCCTGTAGCAGTGCTAAATTAGTGAGATACTTGTCGATAGGATTCTTTACAGCAGTAGAGGCCCAAAATAAGCCTTGTCTGATGATGTGTTGGCTGGCCAATACGTGATTGCAGCAGATGATTGTTTCTTCACACTTGTAGGTTTTTATTAACGTCCTGCCAGAGTTTAGGAGCGGGCGGTGCATCAGTAGCACCCCCACCCCCTTTGATTATTGAATTATCTGTGATGGCCTTACTCCACGCAGATGTTTGATATTGTGGAAGTAAAGAAGTTTACATGCTGCTGCAAACCACACGCCTGCGTATTCTGTGGCCAGGCGATGATGCTTGGCAGAATACTTGCTACTGCAAGGATTGGTGCATTTTGCTTGGCCCTAATTGCCCTCGCTCTTCGCTGGTGAAAGCACGTATGGTTATCTTGTGTGGATGAAAGATGACAATGCTCACTCGAAGTGGAGAGAAATCATTTGGTACTCTAGTGACGGCTATACGCTACAAGCGGTACATCAATTTAAAATTAGGTGCGAGGAAGTATATCACCCCAATGTTGGGCGCATCATGTGCTGACATAGTTGAATAGCACATAGAAGGGTGGGAAGCGGACTGCGCGATGACTGAAGCCTGATGTGTTCTACCCGCTCTGTCCGAGAGTGAGGGCATGAATTATCGTCCCAATGTTTACATAAACCGAACCAGGACTTCGAGTGGAAGAGGGACACTACTAAAGATGGGTTATCCCCCCGTCCAAAGGCGTGAAAATCACGTGAATCATGGATCACAGAAAATTGGAAACACGACTGACAACGCTTCTGAAGATTACCCACCGCTCTGCCATGTCGGAAGTACTGGCACTGCCTGCATACGCAATCAAGAAGGTACGTGTTTCTGTCTGCCTAGACTAAAATGTCCTCAGCGAGGATTTCCTGAAGATTAAGATGATCGTGTTCAACAGACTCCGAAGGATTCGTGGAGTCGTTGGAGACTTTCTTTGTACTGAGACCGTAGACTTTAGTACAAAGCACCGGCTATTAAAGGCCGGCAGAGTAGTGGGGTCATGCTGACGTCCAAAATGAATCGGAAGTGTTAGTCTTGTTAAAATATATCATGATCTCTACAAATGACATCTTTCCATGAGGCAGCATGCATGAGCGAGGGCGGTAACCTGGGCCTGGAACAAATGAAAATTATCTTCTATTTTAATTCTCAATGATCAGAAGTAAACCCGCTTTCCTAAATCAATGAATTTTGTGAAGTGTTTGCATCCGTTATTTCATCGCAGTAATGTTGGGCATATTGATGATTAAAGCTATCCACGGGTCTAATAGTATGTAGCTCCAAACCAGAAGATGGCCGAGGATAAAATTGTGCATGGAACACCCACAACATATACAAGCAGTTGATCATTGTGCTATTTCAACATACAGGAGCAAATGTTTCCCAAAAACTGGAAGTATATATCTCTATAGTTAGAGTACACACACACTCACTACCTGGAGGTTAAAGAGGATTTCGAACACGAATAAATATGATTGCGTAGGACTCATACGTCATTGAAATGAGATCGTAGATTTCTTCTGAACGTAGATATATTTAGTGCAAAAAAGTGTTAAAATATAATTATAAATATAGAAAATGTGTGACTAGTTATCACTCGCTAAGGGTAATTGACGGACGGGTTTAGCTGCACAAACTTATACATAGCCCCTATATAGGGCCTTCATAGACCCAGGCATGTGTCATCCTGCAGTGACCCGTGACGAAGTTCTTCTTTTCGTTGCGACTTTCCTCTTTTGGACCAAAGATGGAAGAATGTGCGGGCAGGCTAACCGGGCAGGTTTTTCATTGGCACTCAATTTTCATCAAAGTGACTGAACTAGATCGCTCCGCTTTCCAGTGGACGGATCTAACGATGTACTATAAGAACACTTTGCGGGGAGGGTCGGCAGACCATACATTCCGGCAACCATGTAGATGCCCTCAACCGGATGAAATTCCAACAACCATGTAGAAGAGAGGCCGTCACTGTAGAGGCTGCAACGTTGTATCTATTGCGTTGCAATGATCTACGCTGTAACAATGATCGCGGTCGTGTCCTGGAACGTTGCGGGAACTAAAAACTAAAACTGAACCGCAAGAGGGATAGCTCATATGGAATCCCTAGTGTTCAAACTGTAATATTTGTAATCAAACGGTGATAACATGTTGTATAGTACGGCCGTTTGTAAAAGTTTGTGCAACTAAGCGAGTCGTGTGAAGAATACACAGTAAATAGTTCTATCTTGAACACTTTTCTACCTGTATCTGAACACTAAAGGTTCAGAACAATTTGATTTGGAACTCTTCGATGTGCACTGAAACTTACAGTGTGAGACCTCTGATAGGCACGTCCAATCTCGAAGTAGATTCACTTAAAGTTTTGTGTGTCTATCAGAATGTTGTCTTTGTCACCTATACCGATGTCTAGTGCACTTATAAGCTCTCAGATGGCTATGTGACTTGCATAATTGGTAACATAGTCACATATTAGAGCATATAATCGTTTAGCATATTTACAGGTGCAGTTTCGAGATAGTTTGAGTTTTTGATGGATGTAGATAGCTCAGGACCTGACTGATTATAATCGTCCATCTTGCATAAAAATGAGCATTTTGCAATGAGGAAAGTCAGATAACAGAAGCAATTATATGACATTTTGTGAGATGAATTATGAATCAATGTGACTGAAGGTCCAGACCAATGACGGCTTCAATAACTGGCAACTTCTGTCGGATGAGACAAGAATTGTCTTTGGAACTCGCCACCCTTTTGGCTATTACATACCTCTGTCGAATCAGTTCTCACTACTCTCCATACTTACTGTCCAAGGTCCAACTTAATTCACTTAAGCATGCAGTAAGTTCACAGAACACACCTATGACCATAAATCTTACAGCAGATGCTTCTGTTGACTTTATTTATGTCGTCAGATATACACAGGATTCTGTGATGTAGGGTTTAGTGTGATCCTACATTGAGTTCGAGAATAAATCTCCAAATTCTGACAAAAGTACTGTATACGTCTTCCTGTTTTCGTCATGAGAGTTCTATAGGAATATAAACACACAGAAATAGGCGGGAGATATTGTTTGAACAAGAAATGACTTTTTATGGAGAAGGTAGTCCCGATTCCTTTTCTTTGTATCTCTTATCATTGAGCTAGATTTGTTGGGTTTGTTTCTCTCCCTTTCATGTGACCCTATATTTTTGCTTTTGACCTGTGTGCCACCATGTAGATTGATTATCTCCTAACTTACAGCTTCCATGAAACGAACTGGTACTAAAAACCACGCTGACATCTCACAATACAAAAAGATTCAAAAGTAGCCTCCAAGGCTTCAAATTCATAATTCAAATAAGTCTGAGACTGTAGAAAAATCCGAGTGTACAGAAAAGTGAATGTGCAGTGTACGATGTAGCTCTGTTCCAATTTTGTTCCGATACTAAAACTCTAAAGCTGCGAACTGTCAACTGAAAGCACAGTCAAACTTCCAGAAAGCGATGAGTGCGTCCTAAAGCCACTACATACATGATCTGCAAAACTTTCGCTACAGCTCATCATCCTCAGTCGACTGAACGTCCCACCTTCATCTTTTTAAGCTCAGCACGGCTCCTCTTTCTCGCACTGTTTGTGAGACTCTCCATACTCTGTCAGAACTAGAACTATCTTGGCATTTAGTATACAAATGGAAATACACAGCGGATGCAAGTCACTAAACTCGAATAACATTTAGCGGGAGGGATGCATGTATCGAGCACAGGCCATGAACTTCAGCTACATGTCCGGAAAAGGACTGGAGATACGTACTAAAAGTAAGTGACAAGATCCTGGAGCGCAGGGCATGGAACAAGCTGAAAGGACAAGATATGCAATACAAGACATACATAATTTCAGTCAAAAACTGAGGTAAAAGGAGTGCGTAACTAACAAAAACACATAAAAAAACTAGGCCAAATAGATGGCAAAGGATGAACAAGCTGTAAATGTTTTCATCAGACAATAATTTCTGATGCATTGCTGCTTTGTGGATTGCTTCGTGCATTGCTGCTTCGTGGAATATAAACAACATAATTTGGAGGTGTTCTCTCTCATTTGCAATTGCAAGGGATGCATGAGGACTTGTCATCGCACTTGCATCCTTCGTTGGCACCCTCAAAGCTGTATCAGAAAAAGCAAAATTATAATCAGATACTGATCTACTGTCCCAGAATCCAAGATCAGTGATTTTATGAATACGTTAAGGATAACCATATGTTAAGGATCCAGTTCAGACTGACATCAACAGATTTTGAGTTCAAGAATGAAGCAACTACACTACCATGGTTACTGAAGCAAAAGCATAGCGATCTGAAACACCGATTCAAAATACATATAATTATCCGCTTCCTCTTCGAAAGTAGGACAAGTACACCAACTACAAGGAAGGAAATGAGCAGAAAAAACCCCATACCACTTCTTTCGAGCCACATTGGAGCCTATCTAGGTAGAGTGGACAAAAAAATAGGTCTGAAAATTGCCATTGAAGACTTTTGTAAGTGAAACTAACCAGTATCGAAGTCCACATACGACTTTCAACTCATCGCCATATGTTAGCACGTCGTGTCCTCTCACCAGGTGGCTTTTTCTTGACGCCTACATCCATGTTACCATCTGAAGAACGAGTTCTCCTATCTGTAATAACAGCAACCCAATCGCAGATATTATCATTTTGATACAACATATTTCAGTTAAAATTAAAGCTCAAAGTAAATGCTTGGGAACGATCTTACTTGCACGTTTCCCGCCGCGATCACGTTCTGGTCCTTTGCTAAGATCCTTAACAAGAGACATCGTTGTTGCAAACAGTTCAACTTTATTCCACCACTTGTTGGCAGCAACAGCCCATTTTACCGATCCTTTGTTTTCAAGTGTGCTGAGACGGATCTTATATGAGGCGTCTGTCGTATTAAGTTTGTCTGCCGTATACTTCGCTTCCCACTCCAAGAGAAGATTTCGTTTTTTTGCATCCATCCTCTTGACTTCAACCTTCGCTCCCCACTTTTCAACTTCCTGTGATATATGTACAGACATAAAAAATGGCTGTATGGGCTCTACGGAACCATACATCTCTGATTCATCAAGAGCTGACTTTGAAATCTCACCGTGAAAAAATCTCACCGAGTTTATCTTTCCTGCCCGTTGGACTATAGAGATAATTCAAAAATTTCAAGATTATTCGTTCATTACATTCCAAAGATGGATTCCAGTTGGATTGTTCAATTCAACTGTACTTACCACAGAATACTATCCATTTTTTTGCCTCAGCTTTCAAATCGCTGCAACTTTCATCTGCACTCAAGATTGCCACAAGATCTTCCATGGCTTAAACTTCGTCAATGTCAATCTCTGACTTCTTCATACCTCGCCGTTGACTGCTCTTTCTGTTTTTGGCCTGCTCTCCCTTCATCCACTCTTGAATAGAATCTACGAACCGTGCCTTTCTCTTACAGGGATCAAGTAGTTCGTCAAGATGATCAAAGACAAAATTTGTAAACTCTGGAATTCTCAACATGTTCCAGCCTGGAAGGAAATTCTTGCATATGAGTTTCATGGCCCTCAAAATCACCGGAGATTCCTCCAATTCTCCTATATCATCTCCTGTCATTAGAGAATATATCTTTTGGTCAAAATACCCCTTAATAATCTAGACACACAACTCAAACTGTCAATTCTACAACATATATACGGTTATTGCAATCTGAACATAATAAATCTCAAATTATTTAAGAAAGTCTACTTGAATTCAATTTGAAATAAACAATGCAAATAGAAAAAAATTTTTTGCCACGGAAGAATTGCATACCTCGCCTCGAAAGAAGTCCAACTTATCTTGCTTGTGCTTGATACAACGTTGACAAAAATTACCAAAATGCTTGTCACAAGAGTCAATCAACTCTTTCTTGTCAGCCTTCCTAGAATCTCCAGTCGTCTTTGGTCCAGGTAGAAGCTTCTGGGAAATTTGGAGATGACAGTCCACATGGTCTTTCCTCCAATGCTTTTCGATATAATTTTTTTGGGAAAATGTTCCTGGGAAAGGACAACCTTGCAGTAGGCATTTCCAGTTATGCCTACCGCCCTTGGTGACGTGTGGCACCTTTGCATAGTGCCTATCCAATATCGCCTCTTCCAGTTCGCCCTCAAATACTCCCGCCATGACCGCTCACTACACCGCTGGCTCGCAACAAGAGTCTTCTGTCAAGGTTCAATAAACCAATACGAATAAGCATTGTATTCAGTCAACAAATTTCTGAAGATACTGAATGAAGTTCCACCCAAACTGTGCTCTTGGTGTTGTGTCGTAACTGCTGTATAAAAATTGACATGTTCCTACTAAGAGCGGACTTCCAATTATTTGATGTCAAAGAACATAGAGCAAATCACAAGAGACACAAATTGTCTGTACCTTGCTACAAAAGATAATGTAAACTGTCACATTAGAATCCATTGTGCTGTACAGCAGCACAGGCAAAACTAACTGTGATGTCTAGTCTAGTCACTGAAAAAATCACAAGTAATAACTAATGTTAGGTCTGCTTCGAGCTCTACAAAGTTCTTCCGACTTGCTTGCTGAAACAAGCGGGAGCTGTCAAAATCGCTCATTTTTTTGCTTGTCCCATTATCTTACTAAGGTGATAAAATGAAAACGATTGAAAGATTTTATGTCTTGGAGATCCTTCAAGTCACCGATAAGTACAGTGATCACTGACACACTGAGAAATGCATGACTTTCCAACTGAAAAACGAAGGACCGTATTCTAAGTGAACAAGGACTACCTACACAGAGTACTGTGGCTCATGTCTGTATCTTCAACATGCAAGTTGATCCACATCAAATCAATTAGACTGGTATAGACATGAATATTGTTCTGTTATTCTAGCTGTTTCAAATACGTTAATACAGTTTGTCCCTTGGATCGTCAAAACACTATGAACTGCGGTAAGTAAGAAATACAGAGCCATAATGATTACCTGATCAACTAAAGCTCTATTTGGAGAGACACATATATATTGATTGTTTGTTGGTGAGAAATATATTACATGTGCACAAAAATTGGGAGTTGTCCTATAGCAAATGTGACAATTGTATATTGTGCAACAAGAGCTGGTTCACTCACAAGTATTTTATGGCTGTAAGATTCCCAAGCTCTGGAATCAAATTTCCGTCCAGATTTAATTTCAGTAGGCGCCTGTACATAACCGGATCATGAAAAGAATGATCTGGAAGGAAGTTGAGAGATGTCTCAGATAAGACTCACCTATGGCAAATCTTCAAATTCGATTTCCCAACGCAAGTCATCAGCGACTTATGAAGATCTAAGTAATCGAAGGGGAATATCCCTTCTCTTACTGTCGTAAGCTCATTATAGTTCGAGAAAGTCCCTTGTTGTGTATCTATTCTCAGATAATGAGCCTCATTCGTTGCTAGAGGTCTTGAAGTTACACTGTGATTAATTCATATATTCTATTCCTAAATGAACAGACGAGAATCTTTTGACTTAAGTTACATTACGTAATCTAGCAGTGACCCTACATGCTCGTATCTATTGTTACGAGGATGTAGGGTCATTTCAGATTATATATGAATTGTCTGTAGTCCCAGCTTTTGACAGGAAGTTGGTCAATGCGTACCTGCAGCTTAGTCTCGTATAACTTTTTAACAGTGGCAATGAGCTCCTTAGAAGGAGTGCTACCCTCAGTTAGACTGTGAAGAACCTGTGCAGAATTCATGAAGTTTTATAAATCCTCCTATAGATGATCCCAGGATGATAACTCATGTGTAAACAAAGAAATGTCGTGATAGATCCAGAAACATATTGTACGCTGGAAACCAACATCCTAAGTCTAAGCAGTAGCCTGACCGGCGGAAAGAAAGTCCTAAATGGGCAACGAGCATGCACATTATATCATAAGAATGAAATCAAAACTCTACTTCACAATTCTCTATGTACAACTGCTGACTGACGGACAATAAAACAGTCATCAAAGAGAGATCACTGCATTTAGTTAATGTGCAAAAACACAAGTTACTCTAATTCTAAAATGGTGTAATTAGCACCAATTTTAGAAGTAATTAGAATAAAGATATGGGAAGTCTGGACAAAAGTATATGAACAGAAAGAAAACGTTTAGAACTCCGCCACACCTGTTTGACAGTTTTAAATACCTGACTGTACACAGAAAAGAGTTGGCGTAGTAGTGAGTGTTTCTGCAAAAAGATATGTTAAGAATTGGTCAAGATGGAGCCTGAGGATGATGAAGCTCAACTAAAGATATGCATAAAACTCTATTGAACTTGCAGCAACCAGCCTTTCTAGCATAAGCACACCCCATACCAACTAGGAGTTAATGTAACCTCCTTTTATCCCCATCAGGGGATAATTATAGGGCCTCGTTTTCACCCCCGGTATGTTCCAGTAAGAGCCGTATGATGGGAAACCATCACGTACGGTTCGGTGACGGCCTGCGGGTTTTAACCAACTTAACTTTTCACGCAAAAAACCCTTGTTGTGTATCTATTCTCAGAGAATGAGCCTCATTCGTTGCGAGAGGTCTTGAAGTGACACTGTGATTAATTCATATATTCTATTCCTAAATGAACAGACGAGGATCTTTTCACTTCAGTTACATTACGTAATCTAGCAGAGCAAAACTCTAGAGAAACGATTAGTGTAACAAGTGAACAATATGAGGAAATACAGACATGTGGGTGTTCGTTGTTTTGGTAAGTCATCTTTACCGCTCTACCGATATTTTGCACATCAAAGCGATTGATTCAAGCAATCAGTCATACATCGCCAAAACGTACTTATTCGGAGACAGCATGAATTCTGCCATTTCTGTCCTCTCATGTTCAACTCATGCGTGTAGACACTCACACTTATCCTCATCATAGAATGAGAGTAAGCGCAGTGGGGAGCTAAATGATCCAGAACATAACTTTTCCATACTTGCAAGAACACACTGTCCTATATGGAACCACACTGCCAGACAAAACCAAAACCAATAATAATACGAGGAGTGGAGAACTGCACATTCCAGTCACACTAATCCTCATCACAGAATGAGTATAAACGTAGTGGGGATCTGAACTTTCCAGAACAGAAATTTTTCATACTTGCAAGAGCGCATAGTCCAGTCTGATACCACACTGCCAAACAAAACCAAAATCAATAATAATGCGAGTAGAGAACTGCATATTCCAGTCCTCATCACTCATTCATTTATCCTCATCTGTGATGAGTCATCACAGAATGAGAGTAAGCACAGTGGGGCACTGAAGGATCTAGAACAGAAATTTTCCATGCTTGCAAGAGCGAACTGTCATGTCTGATACCACACTGCCAGACAACCAAAATTAATAATAATGCGAGGAGTGGTGAGAACTGCACATTCCAGTCATACTAATCATGACAACACGTATGACCTTTTTGTAGCATAAGATCTTTCTCATCTGAGCCTATCTGTGGCAACGATCGTAAGATTATTTCCAAGTTTTACACGCAATTGACTGATTACTGTCCCTTCTGAGATATTCCAGATATGATCTACAGAGCACATTCATACATTTCATCCTTTAGAGCTCGTTCGTTGCAAAGGAATTCGAAAGAAAACAGGATCGACCTCAAGATCTATGGAACTCCTTACCTGTTGAAACACTGATTAAGGTTTTCAGAGATCAGGATCTGCCAGTTTTCACTCTTGCGGAATGTCGTTCAGTGTGTAAGAAATGGAAGGAAATCATAGATGTTCCGGAGTTAAGGAACAAAATCTGGAATGAATCTGTTATCTTGTATGCTGCAAGTATTGACAATACGGCCTACTTCTGCTTTGGTGATCGATATATCAGAAGGTACATCACATTTGGGCCCAAGCAAGTGGTCGCCGCTGATGGAGGCCTATTGTGTTTCAATGACCTGTTGTCAACCGAAAATGTCAAGTATAACCCAGTTGAGGACAAATTCCTAACTTTGAACGTACCTCATGAAATCGATGGAGTACGTATGACTTTTTCCTGGGATCAATGAAGTCTTGTTGTCTCTCCTACAACAACGCAGGAGAGACGCAGTACGCAACCGTCTCTCCTAATGAACGCAGACCATTCCAATCGTCAAAACGTGCTTTACAATTAGATCGACGTATTAATATGTTCATGATATCGAAATCGAACTGAACTTTCTCACTCACTTTCTCTCGTAAAGGCACATGGTGTTCCTTTCTCACTCTTAAAGCAACCGAGAGGAGAGCTGAGAGGTAACCAAACCTTATGCAACTTGCGCCTTTAGGCGCTTGACAGGCTAATCGTCAGGCTATAGAACATCGTCAGGGTATAGAACATTGACGCTCGACAGGCTACTCGTCGCTCGACAGGCTAATCGACATTTTTCCCATCTAAAAGCTAAAAAAAAAGAGTCATGGATTCAAATTCATGGGTTTATATTAGCTTCATGGGCTTCATAGTCAAATCTACGATTTTAGTCCTAGCATTACAGATATGGTAGTTTTGAAAGAATATCCTATTCTCAGAATAGGATATTATTGCTATTGTCAAAGAGGATATTATTTCTAGGATATTATATCCTACTTGTCAAAATCGGTCCTATTGGCAAAATATTAACAACTTCTTTATCATTTGAAATATCATCAATTGTGATTCCATACCCACCTTTGTCTTTACAAAATGTTTTACTTACTTTTGCCGGAATTGAAGCATATGAGATGAATATACACAATATAGTCTAATAATGAACATTAAAGTTTTAAGATCGTAACAAATACAACCATGAAAAGTATGAAATGAATTTATCTCCAACCTCAACATATTGGCAATACAACATGTGGAATTTTACTGTGTGCGTGACTTTTTTTTCAAAAAAGTTTGTATTTTTTGAAAGATGCAATGAATGAATGTCATTGCTACTTACGTGCAATGCTCTGAACCTCATCATAACAAGTGTACCCAAAAATTCTATGGTCTAGTCTAATAGACTATACCGGTCAGTCATTGAATCTAGAGGTCAAGTGCATGTCAAAATATGGATAGGATTAATTCCTCAACTTCAAACAGGAGTTTTTTTTCCCATTATTAAAGTAAATCTATATGCAATAAACAAGTAAAGTTCTGAGGGTCAATATTCGAGCAAGATCACACATTCTAAGCTCAAGTCTTGCAAGATCTAACTGGTGCTGTAAGTTACTTCTCATCCTTGGACATTTCACTGCCTCCAGCTCCTGGAATTCCAAAGACTTTTGACTAAAGAATATCAAGCTGTCACATCCAAGCTAATGGCGCGTCTTCTTGCAATCCAACAAGCTCCAAGAAGAAAGACCTTACATAGAGACTTCTCTTCCAGCACACTTTTAATATAACTTGAGTAGCACTCAGATACATTCATTAATATATCAAAAGTTGAATCTCAATAATATCAAAATACACATAATCAAGTTTCTTAATTTTGAAACGTCATCATAGCAACATTGACTGTCATCACTGAACAAATAATTTGTGTATCGTGAGTTCATGGTAAATTTCCAAACTGTAATCAGCGCATGCAAATCTGCTAAATGTGGAATTGGACAAAATGATTTCATTTCACTATGAAATTGAAACAACATTCATGCATCACAAGCAAACAACTTAGGGAGAAAGAGTCAAGTCGATCGTCTCTCCTAGAATTCTAGCTCGTTCCTCTTTGCGTTTTTCTCTATTTGCACTTGCCTGAAGGAATTGCTTGATCATACTTCGAGTTCTTTTGGCCTTCTGCTTGCCCTTTCGAAGTCTGAGTTGTAAAGCTCCTTCTTCTACCTTTCCTAAATCTGCGGTAGGGGCTCTAAATCTTTCTCCTGTTTCAAGTAATCTCTGTGGCTTAGGACATTTAATGCATGCTAATTTTTCAAGCCAACTCAATTTCCTGAATGATGAGCTAGACTTTTCTAGCATGGATGTACGCCACATGTTTGCAACAGGAAGTATTCTACCAGTACTCCATGCTTGGTGAGACTCCTTGTTAGATCCAATGCAATGCCGGAGCTCTAGCTCTTCCACTTTCAGCATACTATGATTTTCATCAAAAAAGTCCTTCAGCCATACCAATTGAGTATGAAGAACACGCTTGGTCTTTTCTCCCTTCTCCAGATCTGTTGGCTTTGATGCTTCCTTTACAGGGTTGTCCGTATCTGATAACACATAGAGCATGTACGGTTAGGTAGTTTCATCACTCAAACTGTCATTTCTGCAAAATATCTGCAGTTATTGCACATTAAAATGACAGTTTGAAATACCTTCTGTAAGGTTGAAGGTGTCATGACGATCATCTTTGACTTTAATATTTGCAAGTTCTCTTCGAAGGATGGATCCTCATTTAAATCATATATCTGTGATGAAGGACCTTTATCAAAGAGCTCTTTGATTCCACCTCGTATTCCACCAAAGCGTATGCCCAAACAAATGCGGATGTTGGTCTCGGAATATCCTTTCCTTCGTAGAATAAGAATCTAGACACACATGAATCAAGCAGTGTTAATAAAAAATACAGATACGACCAATATATGCAATCAAAGACATAATTACAATCTGAGTTGTACTTGATGTTTGCAAAAGTTGCCTTGGAGTGACCAAAAGCACTCGCATGCATACTTTTCTCGTCTCCAATTTACAAGATACCTTCTATTTGGCTTTGATGTAGAGCCCACTAATGCGGGGCTTGCATAGCCATGAGGCCAAGTAAGAGGGACAGTTAGCATAGATCTTGTTTTCATGATAACAGTAATCACACGTTGATCTTTCTTCTTATTTGGAATAAAGCCAAGTAGCTTCTTCTGATCTTTGTACCAAATTCTCATTACAAAATCCCCTAGCAGACCATATACTGTATGATCCAAACGTTGCTCATGTGCATTCTTGCGCCAGCCATAAAGGAAATCCTTCATGTGTCCATGCATTGATTCCATAGCGTTGTTGGTATCTTGATTTTTACGACATGTCTTCCTCCGTTCATCACGAATTCACTGACCTGAATTCCAAAACAGTAAGTTAGAATGTGCTTGTGGAAGTTCATTAAGCAAAAAACAACTTTCAAAATGTAATAACTTCATATATAATGCACATGTTACAAACTTACACTTACCCATACAAGGTTCCCATTCTGTTTGAAAGTATTTCACAAATTGTGGCTGAGAGAGCTGCAATTTTTTGTAAAATAACAGAAGCTTCATAGCAGCAGATCTTTCCACATCAAATTCTTCTCCATCAGCAATTAATGTGCTTCCAAAGCACAGGTCTTCTAAAGCAGCATTCATAATAGCTCTCTTTTCATGACCACTCACAACCTCAATCAATTTCTTTGTCCATGCTTTTTGAACATGATATATGCAAAAAAATACAGGGATATGTGGAAAAACAATGTCTAGGGCAAGTCTCTCATTGTCAGCACAATCCGTCATGAAGCACGAGGGCATCCATCCAGGGATATAATGTTGGGCCATCTTCTTCACTGCAGATAATAAATCCACCAGATCTTCTGTTTCTTCTCTTTCGAGGAATCCAAAAACAGTAGGATGTTCATGTTCATATTCAGCAAACACCATCAGGGTGTACACTGGATACTGCATTGCAAAAAATGAAATAAACGTATCAGTTTGCTGCTAGCAATCGTCTACAAAGTATTCATCTTCATTGATACTAAGCTAAACCTGATACAAATGAATGATTCGCTATTTTTATGTCTTGATAAGCTAGACGTGATCAAGGTATATAAAACAACATATACAGCACACATTGAGACGTTCAATAATGTCTTTTAGGACTCGTTAAAGCTCCAAACCGTCATTTTTTCAAATATCTTGCAGAGATTGCAAATAGTATGGTAGAATGTACATAATCATGGAAGCCTGATGATAAAAACATCAAAATGGACAAGTAAAATATTACCTTATACTTCTGCGTGCCATGCGTTCCATCTATAGCAACACAATCTCCATTTTCATGTTTTAGCAACCAATCTAGGAGCAATGGTCTTGTAACAGCAAGCCTCAATGGTTTAAATGTATCACTTTTTGGTGCTTGATACAAAACAACTTGAAATGAATTCGCTTTCATCCATAATTCTGTGCTAATTCTATCATTAGCATGCCTTCTTCAAGTTTCTTTGTCCAGTTCCAATTTGATATTATACACATCGGCAGATGTGATATAATGATCTCTAATAGGGATCCCTTGCACATAGCCTAAGCGCTGATGATTTTCAAACAGTGCTTTTGCAGCACGCATGAGAATTTGTGGAGGAGTTAAACCTTTTCTTAACTCGCATTCAACCCACTCCCTGGCATAAGAACGTAGAAAATATTAGACAACGTGCTTGCTTAATGTCAAAGTTTTACAAACTGTTATAACAACAAACTTATTGTAGATATTACAAATATGACGGGATATTGACTGTGAACAATAAACAAATACATTGAAAATGTAACAAATATGCCATTACCTGCATTCAGAGGATAAAGTGTGCGCCATTTGAGATGGCAAGCCAACACTATCCGAACACGTTGTGCCATGACAAGCTACACCTGCAGCATTACGTGTCTTCTATGCTTGTATATCAATTTTGTGATTCTTGGTGGAATGTGATCATTAGACAGCAGTTTAATGGCACTAAACCTGCACTGACAGCTCTTGTGATGCGAATCATGATCTAGTCTATCCCTGCTGCCAGAACCAAATTTTGCCTTTGTTGATGGATCTTGAATAAAATTCAAGGAAAGCATACTCTTCTTGCCCCTTTCTGGAGTACCATACTTGCAATAATACATTGCATACGATTCCCAATTGTGCCTAGTACCTCCACCCTTGTATAAGCAACATGTCACAAATTTTGTCTTCGCATCACTATGACAAGATCCCTCTCCTGAAACAAAATTGTTAAGCCTCGAGCTTTTGATGTAGACCGTCCCATTTGACCAATTCAACATTAACGAATTGAAAGGGCCATCATAAGGTGGGTGCTGCACAATCCATCCTGCCTCCGTGCTGTCACCACACCTGCAAAAGCACCTGAAATGACAAGAAAGTACAAGCACAAGCTCTGTCACGAGCTCCTCAAAGCAATGACACTAGCACCCAAAAGCGACGTCGAAACGACGAGCTGGAGAATATCGATGTGATATTATTTTCAAAAACCCTAATCTTTGCCGCTTAAAATTTTGTCGCCTCAATATGTTATCACCGTTTGATTACAAATATTACAGTTTGAACACTAGGGATTCCATCTGAGCTATCCCTCTTGCGATTCAGTTTTAGTTTTTAGTTGCCGCAACAATCCAGGACACGACCGCGATCATTATTACGGCGTAGATCATTGCAACGCAATAGATACAACGTTGCAGCCTCTACAGTGACGGCCTCTCTTCTCTACATGGTTGTTGGATATTCATCCGGTTGAGGGCTTCTACATGGTTGCCGGAATGTAGGGTCCGCCGACCCTCCCCGCAAAATGCCCTGCCTCCCCGTGCCCAAAATTGAGATAAAATCCGGCTGACTCGAAGGGAGCCTGAAGAAAGAAAGAAAGAGGAGAAAGAAACTGGGATCACTTACACCTGGCAGTACGGCCGTTTGTAAAAGTTTGTGCAACTAAGCAAGTCGGTAATTTACCATCACCCTAATATACAGTCTTATATGATTGGTCTAACACTCTATAGTTACTACTGCATCGACCAATAAGAGACTACCTTGCATCGTCCAATAAGAGAACTGCATATAATAGAATGAGGTATTGAATTTGAAATACATGTATGTTGCTTGATATTTTTAATTCACAATCACATGAATTTCCAGTGAATCCACACAAGAGATGAATTGGACCGGCATTTGAGACCGGACTGCGTTGGCTATCAAGATTATGTTTCTCTTTCAAAGAGCAGCGATTTCCACTTTTGATTCCGCCGGTGTAAGAGTTGTTTGAACCCAGTTTTTCATGCTACCTTTGAGAAGTTAACTCTCCGATCCACGAATCAAGGCATTAATGTCGAGAGCGTGGATGAATTGATGATCTGAATTCAATTAATATGGCTGAAGTTCTCTACTTTCATCTCTTGGATGCTATCGACATCAAGCTCTAAATTCAAAAATTAGAGTACGAACTTAGTCAGTTTGATCACTAGTCTTTGTTCAAGGAGGTGGAAAGCTTGGAGAGTAGTGTTATCTTTGATTTCTCTTTGGTTGGTATATGTGTGTGTGTGTGTGTTAAAAAAGCTTTTGTGACCGGCAAGTAAGCTTTGCGTCACAACGTCGCGCACAGGAGCCCGTTTAATCCATTGGTTGACTTCCTCACCGGATACAGTATCTACACTGCAGATTAGTATGGTCGCTATCACATTCCAAAATTCAATGGAGGAACACTAATGGCTCCACTTGCATGCATTTTGCCAAGTTCCCAGTTAACTGCTTCAATACTCAGTACAAGCCTTCGATGACACTTCCTTGAGTTTACTAGATGTTTATAACCAAACCACATAAATGGGGACACTCTTTGTTAGTAGGATACTCAGAGATTTAATGTGAGGCTGCGCAACTTTCTGTATAAAGATATTTCAATATAAACGAGTGAAACAAAAATCTTCTCAAATGCAAACATGTTGAGAAGATCAATAAAGGAAAAAAAATAGAATTGAAGACAGAAGCACCGAAATGATTATGATTAGACACCAAGCAGTCTCACTTTAAGATCATTGCTACAGTAAATCCTTTATTACATTCTGTACTCAACTTTTGAAGTCATGATCGAGAAGATTAATTTTACTACCACATCCATTAGAACAATCTCCACAACGACCTCGGAGCAGATAGCCATCGAAAGCACGGCAGTCACAATCAGGTAGCTCTTACAATTACTTGCCACCTAAAGTGGGATCCTAGCCGAGGTACTTAATACAAGAATTTGAGACTTGTCGGTACTATTGACTCTCCGACATGTGGCACCACCTCTGAAAGCACTGCGTTCTCCATCTACACACAACCATGTCCGCAACCACAAGCTTCGCTATTTCCATAGCTAAATTTCTCTCTCTCCACGTGCTTGAGAAAATCATTGATTATTACAAGGTCTTTTGATTTCTCTTACTTTTCTAGTGCATTTTTTTGCTTTTTCTTCTTCTCCTTGTCAGTGCTCAATTTTAAGTAAATACATCTTCTTCAATTGACTTGTTGTCCACCATTTGCATGGTCTCAAAGCCTTGATAGCATCTACTTTTTTTTTGTTAGCTTTGCTTGCTGCAAGAGCTTTGAGTTTCTACTCAAGAATCTTTTCATATTGGTCCAATGTCATATTGTTGTTTTTTGCTCTTCTTCTTCCTTCTCGCCATACTCAAAATTGAATCTTCAACATGATTCTCGCCGTCAACCTTCTTCTTATTCTTTACTTCTTTTTTGCAACAATCTCCACGAACTCTTGCATGACTCCTTGATCACCATCAACTCTCCGATTTGCTCTACTAGAATTATTTCAGTTCATCTTGTTGGCCACAACTCAAATCCCAATTTGTGAAGAGAATAGTGGGATTTAGCCTTCAATAGAGAGGTGTTAGTCAAGAATCAAAGAAGATCAAGTTTAACTTATGCTTAAATTTTGGCATGGAGAGTGATTCAGCTGCCAATACCAATATGAAAAATTAATTGGAACATATCATCAATGTTGTAAAGTAGATTTGTTATGCAATTGGCTTGAAATCAAAAAATTTGTGATGATGCATTATATTTCTGTTAATATAGTTTTACATCAAAGTTTCTAGACCAAGCATATGTCATGCTCAATCAAAGACGAGCTAAAGTAGAAAACTTTATCATTTCAATGAATGGAGATGAAGAAGAACTATTGATGGTGCGCATATCGATTTTTGTTCAATGCATCAATGTACTTGTAGCTCTCACATCGATGTATTTGTTGCTAGTATGATCTCTAGGAATACTAACTTTTATCGTATGACAACATTTACAGCTTGTTCCTAGAGATCTCTCTTCTCGTCGTTGTAGGTGGATGGTTTTGACTCCAACGTCTTGCCAAGATTCATGGCGATCATCTTGTCTTTCACTTTTTTCTTCCAAAGCAAATAGTCACCACATCCGTCTTATTTGATTATGTCATGTCTACTCCTTCAGACTTAGAGACGACCATCTTGTTTTTTCAAAGGCTCAAAGATGTACCTTGTGTCATTATTCCAATGAAAATTTCTTCTTTTTCACTAATCATCATTTCTCCAAACTTTAACTAGAACCTACTATCTTTTCAAACTCCAAAGATCATTTGTTTTCTACTTTGCGTCCTCGTCTACTCTTGAGATTCGCAATGTGATCTCTACATTGAAACTGCACTTGATCTATAAGATCAAACGTTTTATGGATGAATAACATTATTAGTAGTCAATGATTTGATCATGATATGCTTAGCTTTGACTAAGTCTATCTAGTTATAACTAAGTTTATCTAGTGATGACTAAGTTTGGATATAATGTCTATACTCGGCAAAAGATTTGAGGGGAGTTTTAGAAAATATGGATGTGAGTTTCTATTTTGTCTCTTACAAAAGTCTAGATTTCAAGGAAAAAGAATTTTGACTTCATGTTTAGTTTGATTAAGAGTTGAAGACTTCATTTTTTATACTAAATTTAATATTTACTTAGTGGCAAGTGGAGGTTCTAGAAGTTGGAAAGACACAAATAGTATAACGCAATTGTTACAATACTGAGAGCACTCACATCAAGAGACAGAGAGACATCCACTCAAGTAGATAGGAGAGAATGAGGGAGCCTTGGCTCCTCCTCTTTACTTATACTCAAAAATCTGGGTTGGTACAAGTAACTTAACCATGGTCACAAGCATTAACCTTGGTTACATCTTATCCTGATTAGTAAGTGCATGCATCTGTTGCCACCTACTCACCTACCATAGTGCATGCATCTGCACTTACTCTAGTTTTGTCCTAACTAGAGTTACGCTAACCTTAGCTAAGAGCTTGGAGATATATTAACACTCCCCCTCAAGCTCAAGTCTATATCATGCACTCCTAACTCAAATCGAAACTCATCAAACTTATCCCTAGGTAGTGCCTTAGTAAAGATATGTGTTGTCTGCTCTGAAGAAGAAACATATAGAAGATCTATGCTTCCATCTAGTACCTTTTCCCTGATGAAGTGATAATGCACCTCAATATGCTTTGTCCTAGCATGAAAGATTGGATTATTTGCTAGGTGAATACTACTAATATTATCAGAATACAATGGAACAGGAGAGCTATGCATACTAAGACCAAGCTACTCAAGTAGAACTCGTAGCCATACACACTCACAAGTCACAATTGTTGCTTCTCTATAATCGGCTTCTATTGATGAAAGCGCCACCGTCAGTTGTTTCTTTGACGCCCAACTGATTGCTGCACTCCCAAGGCTGAATGCATACCCTGATGTAGATCGACAATCTTGGATGCTTCCTGCCCAATCTGCATCTGTAAACCCATGTAGACGTATCTTGTCAAACGCCTTGTAGTACAAGCCAAACTGAATAGTGAACTTTACATACCTTAGAATTCTCCTTGCTGCATCCAAGTGAGGCTTCTGTGGTGCCTGCATGAACTGACTAACTACTCCAACTGAGTAGCTTAGATGAGGCCGCATAAGAGTAAGATAGATCAAACTCCCAGCCATCTATTGATACATATTCCGATCAGCAATAAGTTCTCCTTCATCTGCTCTCAATGTACAATTCTGCTCCAATGATGTGGAGACAAGCTTGCATGCCGTCATGCCAAATGCTGCAAGCTTCTCTAGAGCATACTATCGTTGAAGAAGCCAATTCCCAACTTTTCTTGTGATGAACTCAATGCCAAGGAAGTACCTAAGCAACCCTAAGTCCTTCATTTCAAAATCAGATTGGAGTTGAGTTTTGATCTTGCTAATCAACTTTTCACAACTTCCCGTGAGGATCAAATCATCCACATAGATGAGAACTATAATAGTGTGCTCATCTGTCCTCAAGGTATACAAAGAAGAATATGAATGACAAATCTGAAATCCAATTTCTATGAGGAATGAACTAATTCTATCATACCAAGCTCTAGGGGCTTGTTTGAGTCCATACAAGGCTTTACGTAACTTACAAACCCTGTGAGGATATTGAGGACTCTCATATCCAGGTGGCTGCACCATATACACCTCCTCTTGCAGGCCACCATTCAAAAATGCATTTTTAACATCCATTTGATGTAACAGCCATTGGTTCGATGTAGCCATGACAACAAGCGTGCAAATAGTGGCCATCTTAGCCACAGGACTAAAGGTCTCATCATAATCAAGACCATATTGTTGTGCAAATCCTTTGACTATCAACCTAGTCTTGTAGCGGGCAATTGTTTCATCAGCATTTTGTTTGATTTTATAAACCCACTTACAACCAATAGCGTTCTTTTCTTCAGGAAGATCAACAAGTTCCCAAGTCTGTTGGGCCGTTAGAGCGCCTAGCTCTTCTCCCATGGCATGTACCCATTCAGGTTGCCCAAGAGCCTCATCTATAGTACTAGGTTCAAAGTCCTGGAGGACTTGAACCATATATGCATGGTGTACAGCAAGTAGAGCCTCATGCATAAGGCGCTTAACATGATACTTAGCTCTGTAGGAACATCGAAGATGTGTTGAAGCATAATCCTCGGAGGTAGAGCTCATCACTAAATCACTTGTTGGTTGAGGACTCTTTGGCTGCAGGAGTGGACGGAGATCTGTGGATAGAGTTACAGTAGAAGATTTTGATGGAATCGTAGATGGTGATGTAGACCCATCTGCTGGACTTGAATCTCCACCTAGTGTAGATGAGCGATTCTCTTGTGGGACAAAAACTGGGAGAGGTGGTATGCCATAAGATTCTGGTGGTGGGAACCAGGAATCAAGCTTATCAAAGACCACATCTCTGGTCACAGAAAATTTCTTGGTTGAGAGATTAAAACATCTATATCCCTTTGAATCAGAAGCATAACCCAAGAATATACACTTCTCCGCTTTAGGGTCCAACTTCTTTCGCCTATCATCAGGTACATGGACATAGCAAATCGAGCCAAAGACTTTCAGGACGGAGAAGTGTGGTTATATTTTTGTGAAGTTCTCCTCTGGTGTTTTATCATGTACTGCTACAGTAGGGGTTCTATTCATAAGATAGATAGCACATGCGACAGCTTCTGCCCAATAACAGTTGGGCATGTGTTTCTCATTTAGCATGGCTCTTGCCACCTCTGCAATGTGGCGATTCTTCCTCTCTGCTACACCATTCTGTTGAGGAGTATACGGATAGGTTACTTGCCTCTTGATACCTTGGTGTCTCAAAAATGTGTCGAATTCTTCTGAGAGTTATTCTCCTCCACCATCGGATCGAAGCTTGATGATGTATTTCCCTGTTTATTTCTCCGCCTGATTCTTGAAGTCCTTGAACGCTTTCAAGTCGTCTAATTTGGCCTTGAGAAAGTACACCCATATCTTCCTAAAGAAGTCATCAATAAAGGACTCAAAGTACAGGCATACACCAAGACTAAGAGTTGAAGAAGTCCATACATCTGTATGGATGAGTTCTAAGACCTTGGACGCTCTTGTCCCTGTATTGCTGAATGATTGTCTAGATTGTTTGCCAAATTGGCATGCTGCACATACTCTAGATGGACTATGCTCACTAAAATGTGGTAAACCTCTAACAAGATCAGAAGAGGGTAAGTCTTTCAATCTCTGGAAGTTCATGTGGCCTACTCTCTTATGCCACATTTCTAATTCTGAGAATTCTAAACTCTGTTGTCCATACATAGCATTTTGTGTTTTAGGTATTGTTGCATTGAGCCTGAACATTCTTCCTACTTTGATGCCTTGTGCAACTATCTCCATATTACGATTCATATCTTCTATGAAGCATCCCGCTTTATTATACCTTACTTGAAGGTCTTGTTCTACCATCTGTCCAACAGAAATGAGATTCTTCTTGATACCAGGTACACACAACACATCTTTGATCGTTTGAACAGAATCAGGTTGTACCTGAACAGGAATTTTACCCATGTGTGTGATCGGATGAGATGTGTCATCTCCTATGATGACGACCCCTGATTGCTTAACATGTTTCATGTTGGTGAATCATTCCTCGTGTGCTGTCATGTGGTTGGATGCTCCAGAACCGATGTACCACTCTTCTTCTGTCGATGCGGTACTCATGCTACCCATGACATGGTTCATGGAGAAGAGATGGTCTGAACGCTGTGGCTGCTCTGTTGTAACATAATTGGACTGTGGTAATACTCCACTTCTGATATCATTTTGTTTCTTAAAACAGTCCCTTGCAATGTGGCCTCGTATGCCACAATAGTTGCATACTATTTGAGAGCCTCCACGACCTTGGAAGCCTCCTCTCCCACGATAGCTTCCTCTACCACAAGCATTACCTTGCTGTTGCTATTGTTGTGTCTGCGTTGTATTGTTTGTTGAAGGTGATTGGACTCTCCCTTGCTGGCCAAAACGTCCGTTGTTGTAGCCTCCTCTAGAGAATCTACCTCGTCCCCTGCTTCTTCTTGCATAGAGGATCTGTTCTGTTTTGCTAGAGGATAAATTAGTTGCCAATTTTGATTCCTCATTCACAAGTAATGGAATGAGTTCCTGGAACGTGGAAAATGTGGACAACACAGATATGGATGTTTCAAACTGACTATACGCAGTTCCAAGTCCAGCTAGCATGGTTAAGGTAAGGTCATCTTCTATTACCTTTTCATTTATGTTACTAAGCTGTTCTACCAATCCTCTAATATGCAGAATGTAATCATTAATACTCAAAGACCCCTTCTTGACTTGCAATAGTTGTTTCTTTAATTGTAATCTATGGGCCTTGTTGGCAGATTCATACATCTTTGCTAAACTATCCATGCTTGTTTGGATGTATCCGCAGATTGAATGTGACCTAGATTAGCAGACGTAACAGAGATAGAGATAAAGTGGAATGCTTGGTTGACTCTTCTATTCTAGGATTTCTGCTCCTTAAGGGTATCAGATTTTGCTGGATCGACATCAGGCTCTAGTTCGTCTCCTGTGACTATATTCCAGAGATCTTGGCCCATGAGATATCGTTTGACTCTAAACTTCCAGATAGGATAGTTGTTTGCATCTAATTTTTCCCCAACGATTAGGGATAAGGATCCGGATAACAACGTGGATTCTGTCATCTTCTAGCGTACAACGAATAGATACACAAAATCTTAGAAGAGATATATATGATTTGATAACAGATTATAGAAGATGCTAGTCTATGGTACTAATACAAGATGTAGATAGTGCACATCCACTCACGTCCATATTCCACAACGGGCAAAAGAACTGGAACTAGACTATTCATGACCTCGTTCATGAAATTTACTCCGAAACTATATACTAAGAACTGTCGAAGATTTTGATGCCATATCAGCCAAAGATTGATTCAAAACACTGGAGCTTGCGAAAATATTGGTGGATCATAGATATCTTGATCTGAACCTTTGATGTCTTGCTTCTGTTTCTTCTTGATCACAAATGCGTTGTGGTGATCAAAAAACTGTCAAAACGGAGGCCAAAACAACTCCAAAGGCCAAATCTGAGGTTACGAAAGATATGCTATCATATTTTTTTTCACCCTTTCTCGCATATCACCACGCCAAATTTCAATCAATTTGCTTTCGGTCGGTGTTCTTCACTTGCCGACTGTCGCGCTTGCTGCAGCGCTTCCTTCTCGACGAACTTTGCTTCGCCGCTCGATTCTGCTACTCTTCTCCTCCACGCACCGCCTTGTGCGTCCTAAAGAACCTACTGTCACTCTCCTCAACGCTCTGATACCATGTTACAATCCTGAGAGCACTCACATCAAGAGAGAGAGAGACATCCACTCAAGTAGATAGGAGAGAATGAGGGAGCCTTGGCTCCTCCTCTTTACTTATACTCAAAAATTTGGGTTGGTACAAGTAACTTAACCATGGTCACAAGCATTAACCTTGGTTACATCTTATCCTGATTAGTAAGTGCATGCATCTGTTGCCACCTACTTACCTACCATAGTGCATGCATCTGCACTTACTCTAGTTTTATCCTAACTAGAGTTACGCTAACCTTAGCTAAAAGCTTGGAGATATATTAACAACAATCTCATTTTAGAAATTAGAAAATATCCAGAAGATTTAGTATACCAATAGCATGTTGCCACGTATTGAAAGTTAGTCAAACTTTCTATGATTTATCATTGTAAAAGTAAGTTAGAACACCCATTTGTTATTATGGTAAATTTTCAAATAGTATAAATTAAGAGAGTAAGGAAAGAGACTTTCAAGCAAATTTGGAAAATACATGTGTAGAGACTTGTTTCATCAATGAAAGAATGAGATTTTTAGCATCTTGGAGTGTTGATGTGTGTGTGAACTTGAATGATGATTGAAGAAAATGTGTAAGAGGGTGTTTTGTACATGATTATGAGAAAAAATCCTAGCATTCTAGAATCATGATGAGCTATCACAAAGACATCTGAGATAAATCTAAGTGAAATTAGTTTGGAGGTTGCGGAACCAGTCTTACGTTGTCTTTTGACTCTCTAAAAACAATCCTTGATGTGAGAGCAAAAAATATATCAATACATTGAATAAGAGTCCACATGCACTAAGTAGTTCTTTTTCATCTTCATTTCTTCATCAAACTAAAAAAGTTAATTTTTTTTCTCGTTTTCAATTTAATATGACATATATTTGACCTAGAAAATTTGGTGTAGTATTTTCTTTACGGAAGTATAATGCATCATAGAATTTTTTTGAGATTCTAGCTAACATAGATGCACAACAATTCTATTTTACACCTGGGATGATTTGACTTGAAAGTGCACCGTCATAGTTAAACAATCAAATGGTACAAACATGCTTGTACCATTGCTGCTCCAAATAATGCTGAGAAATTCCTCGTGAAGTGCCATAGGTTGCAAATCCCAATCGAGTTCCGTCACATTCCACCTCAAAGACCAAGTCACCATATCTGCAAATCATTCCCTGGGACAATACACGCAAAGCTTCAAGAGGAAGTCAAACAGCATCAAGAGATCTCACTCTTTTGACGTAAATGATAGTCAAGAAGAGAGCTTCAGCCTCAATAGCTAGACAACTTGTTTCCGCAAGAAGAATAACATATGAAGTTTTGTTCCTCACATCCAATTCTTCTTGTAAGAAGATTTTTTGCACCCTCTCCAAATGCTACCTACCTGTCTTCTTACAATGAGTACCCCACAATTGTGTTTCATATAAGATAACGAGAAACATCAATCAAATTTCTCAATAGAACAATACTTGATCTTTTTATACTGTTGATTATAATCTTTATGCTGAAGGCTAAATCTCACGTAGGCTCTTCGCTCATCATCCATCCGATAGATCTCAATCAAAATTGATTGATTGATTATTAGGAGATGATTAATTTAGATTAGTAGAGCTCTTGCAAGGTATGAAGTATAAACTTATTCATCCATTTTTGAAGATTGTGACATTGATATTCTTGGGGGTTATTTTGGTTCTTTCCTGGTTTGGAATTTGATTGTTTGTATGGCATTTTTAGCCTTTTGATCCTTTGGGTACCACGAGCTTGATCTATTTTTCATTTACCATATAGAGGACGTTGACGACATTGCGTTGATTTTGAAAGAAAGATAACCTTCTTTTTATATATTAGATTAAGCTTCTGTCCATAAGGTTGAGTGAAAATTTTCTATAGAGAAGTACATGCAATCGGTGATTGATAACAAGACCTAGGAACTATTGGAGCTTCTTAAGAATCAAACTTTAATAAATTGTAAATGAATCTACAAGTTCAAGTACGATCCAACAGATGAGATATAACACAAGAGTTAGGTGTATACTATAACAAAGTATTTTCAGCTATAGCAAAGTATGTTACAATTTGATTGGTATCTGCAATAATTTGCAATATCTCTCTAATTAAATATCATATGGTTGTAGTTATCCATGTGGTAGTGCATTTTTTTTTGTTTTGCAGAAATAGAGTAGTTAGGAACGGAAATCCATGGAGTTTTTAACTTTTAAGGTCGTAGCAACTGGATTAGAATAGAATAGGCCTTTTTACGGTAGAGGGTACGAACGGATAGTAAGCCTGAAGAATCTTTAGTAGAAGCGGTCGGTCTTCGGAGGTCATTGAGGCCCTAATCCGAAGGAACGGATCCGTAAATCCCAAGTAGCGGTAGGAGGTACAAAGACCTAGCTCCTTCAAATACCTAGTAAGGTATTCGGAAAGGGGTATTTGGTATCCGAAGATGAGGAACTCGGAGTTCCTGCGGGCACCCATGCAACGAAGGATCCCCAAGGAGGTAAAAGATAGCACCGCACGGGAAAGAAGTTTGAATGGCGACACCTTCAATTCACACGAATGGAAAATCGTTGCGACGGCGGGGTATACCAGAGGGAACGAGAGTTTGGTGCCCACATTCCACGAACACATTTTGCCATTGACGAGAGATTGGGGTGCGGAATTTTGAACAAATGGAAGCAGCAATGGCGCGTCCGATACGATTATCCGCTCTGAAGGTTCCCGAGGTAGGATTGCAAGCTCATTGTTGCGAATTGATTCTCGTGAAGATGGAATTTTTGTTGTGGGGTTAGAATTGGACGAGCGCGGCGATAGTGCAACAGTGGGGTAACGATGGTTTTCCGAAGCCACCGAGCTATCGAGGTAATCCCGAGACGTGGCAAATTTGGGATTGGAAGAAGGTCATGGGACGATGCGCAGGTGACGATGTCGACCTTACCTTTGACAGCGAGAGTGTCAAGGTAACGCGAGAAGAGGAAAAGGCCTACGGAACTTTGTTCAAGCACCCGGGCACCGAGAAGAATGGCTATCGTATCATTTTGTACCACAACAGACTCAGAAGAAATATCGCGATGGTGTTTATGCAAATTCTTTGACCGGCTCGAACCACTTACATGATGACTTGGCAGGTTGCGTTCGTGGAAAGAGCATTGAGAGGAGATCGCATTCACTGGGCACGCATCTTCTGGACGACTACTCGGCAACACATCGGGCTAGTTCTAGGAGGATAAGCTTGTTACTTGTTCCCATTCTTGATTAATTTCTACAGGGCTATGGGATTGCAAAATGTTGAGGAGAGTGGAAAATTTGTGTTGCGAACCGTGACTCAAAAAGGAGAAGAGGTGGTTAGTGCCAATGAGGTCAACACGTATCCAGAGGACGGGCCAATTAGTTTGCCTCCGCAAAGAAGAAAACGGCCCAGAGACAAACAAGAGTCACAACCAAAGAAGAGAAGAAGGATTGATGATGCCGCTGTGGCAGAAGAACGTTTACGTCGAGCAGCTCTCATCAAATTGTGATCAACAAATTCTCGGACCAGGTCGAAGATGAAAGCGAGGCGATTGATATTGGAAGCGGAGAGCAACACGGAGAGTAGAGCTGCTGTGACGAGAGGGCGTTCCACTCCAGAAGCGGGAGCAGGGGTGAACACAACGAGAGAGAAGGAAGCACTGGCGGAGAAGGAAGTTCAGACTTCTGAGGTACGGCCGAGGCCAGTAGTGCCAAGCCGAGCTACGAGGAAAGAAAAGGGTAAAGCTATCATGACGGAGTAAGTACCTCAAAGACGGGATGAGGTTCCTTTGGCGGGTATTAGGATGAAGACCACTTTGAGGAGAACTGCTAAAGTGTTGGCAGTGTCATTGGACACTAAGGAAGATCTTGTGGCCCTAAAGAAAATTATTGAGAGGACCGTAGAAGACGCAGTGGAGAAGCGTGTGGACCACAAAAGGTGGGGATACCTCGGACATCCACCAGGACAGTCATACTGAAGACGGGCAAAGATCCTTTGGCGGAAGAGGCACAGTCGCAAGTGCGTAGTGCCGCCAACGTTCTGCGCGGACAAGTGCTACCGTTACTCAAGTACCTTGACCGCAAGCGGGAGAAGTACACATGAGCAGCCACCGACGGATCTTACGTGGAGCTAGTACGTAACAGGACGCGGACAAAGGTGGTAGCGGCTTATGCGACTGCAGCGAAGGAACTGCAGAACCAGGCGACGGAGGCAAAGTACTAGTTACTTCGGAAGAGGCTAGGTGAGGAAGTCGAGAAGCGGAGGTATTCAGAGAAGGCATGTGAGGGTCTTCGCGAGTATGTTGAGAAGGTCAAGTGTTTAATAGTGGATCTCTTAAGTAGGCTGGAAGCTTCTCGGATCGTCTACAACGCTAAAACGTTGAAGGTGGACGAATTGACTGCATCATCGAAAAAGAAGGAGCAGGAGTATGCACACGAGTTGGCAGCAAATGCGAAGAAGTTGGCAGATTGTGAAGCTGCGAGTATATCAGACTTAGAGTTGATCGAGAAGCTGGAGACTCAGTGCATTGAGTTAATGTCACAACGGACGCAAGCCGAGGAGCAATAATGCGAGATGGAGACGAGATTGTTGGAGGCGGAGGAGAAGAACCGGCAATTATCAAAGCAGACAAATGACGCTTTCAGTGTAAGGGGTGAACCAGTGCCCTCGGGGGTATGTATTATGGCAGGTTGAGACGCATAAATGACTGCAGTTACGAAATCTTGAGCGCCGTGCGACAGAAATGATAGCAGGGAGTGTTAGATCTGTAAGACTGGGTGTTGCACATATGTACTAAGTCTTAAAAGTGGTCAAGGGAATAAGGATGATTAGCCAAGGCATAGCTAAGACTAGCTAGTTATGACTAAACTAGTTAGTTATAACTAAGTTTATCTAGTCATGACTAAGTTTAGCTACAATCTCTATAGTTGGCGGAATAATTAGCGGAGTTCTAGAAGAATGGAGTGAGCACTTCTATTTTGTCCTTTACAAGGAGTGAGCACTTCTATTTTGTCTTATACAAAAGTTCTAGATTCCAAGGGATTAGATATTTGACTAGAAGCTTGGATTTGATTGGTTTGACTAAATGTATGAAAGATGATTGGCTAGACTAAGTCTAATGTTGACTTAGTGGCTAGGAAGCTTGTAGAAGTTTAAAAGCTTCAAATGGCATGTCGCCACCTCAACCTTGGATTCCAGAAGCTTCTAGAAGGTTTAGGTAGGCCAATGACATGTTGCCACGTAGAGAAGGTTAGTCAAACTTACCTAGGTAAAAGTAAGTTAGGAGAAATTACCACATGTTACTATGGTAACTTCTCAAGTAGTATAAATAGAGAGGTAGAGTAGCACCTCTCAAGCAAGTTTGGAGAGTCATGTGTGAGGACTTGTTTCAGTAATGAAGGAGTGAAGTTTTTGAGTATCTTGGAGTATCGACGTGTGTTTGCATTTATGTGAAGAGGGTGATGTGAGGAGAGTTGTGTGTGAGTTGGAGTGATACATGAGAGTTTGTAAGAGAAGGTGTTTGGGACATGAGTGAGAGTATGAATCTTAGTCTTCTAGAACCATGATGCGCTACCACAAAGCCATCAGAGGTAAACCTGAGTGAGAGTCAGCCCGGAGGTTGCATTTTTGGTTCCGTTGCCGGGACCTCAATCTAGAAGGCGGAATGTTTAGGATTCGATTTCTAGCTCGAGAGAAAGTATCCATGAGGGATCACTTGGTGTTAACATTGGGGAATGAAAGAGCGGAGAGTGTGCTTGAGAGCGAAATTCCATTTGTTTATCCCATAGTCTCATATGATAGCCTAGAAGTGATTTTGTATGTTTTGTTCACGTAAACATGTCTTTTTGAGAGAAAAGTGATCTTAGACACCGAAAAGTATTTTTGAAGGTATTCTTCAAAGTTTTTATTGATTTTAGAGTGAAAGATAGAGAAAATTTACGTTTTTGTTTCAGGTCCAGATCATGTGTTAACAGAAAGATATGAGAGTTAGAAGTTGAGTGGGTTTTCACGGGTATCAAAAGTCTGCTCTCTGGAAAGTTTGTACAGAGTTGATTACTTTTTCTGTATTTCAATTTAGGCTTTGAAACTTCGTACGAGTGTGTATTGGAAGATAAGCTACGTTTGAGTCAAAATTTCACTGAGAGAGCACGTCTAGAGACGAAGTTATGTTGATTTGAAGTTGAGGGGGTACAAAAGCAAGATAACAAAGCAAAAGTTTTTGATTTCTTTATTCACAGTTTTCGTCAAGTAGATAGCGTTTCTGGGAGAGGTCTTTTGAGTGGTTTCTACCTTATGGGAAAATGAGTGAACAAGAAGGTTGGAAGGTTAGGTTATCCAAAGTACCTCAAGGCTTGGATGTTATAGTGTCTTTAGACTCCAATACAAGAGAATTCAAGGTGGAGTTTGAAGAAAGAGTAGTGAGTCAATCTCCAAGAGTCAAACGTGAAACTTGTTTTTATTGTGGAGAGGAGGGCCATAAGGTTGTCAATTGTTCCCTGCGGAACAAAGATAGAAGATTGAGGAGCAAGAGGAACTTGGGAGATTTGAAACTTCACTTGGGACCATCATCGCCACATGAATCCCAAAGCGCCACCTTCTGTGACAATTGCGGAGTGATTGGGCTACCAGCGGGACATGAATGCAGCGGAGTGAAGGCACTTCTGGAATCACTTGTGGAAGGGTTTGACGGCAAGCTAAGTGCTGAAACAGAGAAAGTGACCTCAGCGGGTTCAAGCTCCAACTGAAGATGGAGATCATCATTCGAATGATGGAGAAGATGATGATGAGGGTAAGACTCATCGTATGCCTAGGAGAGGAGAGAGCTTTGGCTATCTTGGAACAACCAATTCCTTTTGTGTTTCCTTTGATGAATTACTCAAGGATGGAGTTAGTGTTGTTTATATTGTATTAGGAAGCCCCATATAAATTTCCAATAGAAAAGAAAAAAAAAAAAAAAATTAGTTGGAAATGGGGAAGCTTCCGGTATTTTATGGGAGGGAGAATGAGGATGTAGAAGCTTTTGTTAGGGACTTCAAGAGGGCTTGCATAGGAAACAATGAGAGGAAGAAAGACGAGTGGGCTATGCTTTTGCCGGATTTCTTGGAGGATTCTGCTCTCAAGTGGTACAAGGAGTACAAGAGGGAGCATTCGGAGGACGACACGTGGGAGACATTAACGGAGAACCTGATCGAAAACTTTCTTCCCAGTGAAAGTTATGAAAAGTTGATGTGTGAGGTCACCTTCTTGAAACAAGGAGAGAACGAGAAGGTGAGGACCTATGTGGAGAGAACCGAGAAGTTGGAATCTAGATTCCACGTGGTGTTGAGGAAGGGCGGAGACGAAGTGGATGCTACAATGGTGGGGATAAGGGCGATGCTCATGAAGAACTTCGTTGGAGGTTTGAGACCAGAGATTCGAAGTAAGGTGAGATACGAGAAGCCCTCTT
Organism: Marchantia polymorpha subsp. ruderalis; assembly: GCA_037833965.1. Classification (NCBI taxonomy): domain Eukaryota; kingdom Viridiplantae; phylum Streptophyta; class Marchantiopsida; order Marchantiales; family Marchantiaceae; genus Marchantia; species Marchantia polymorpha. Next base: position 8,247,641 of record AP031357.1, read on the forward strand.
CTAAGGCTGAAGCCATTCGAATTGCTATTAGAATGGAGGAGAGCTTAGAAGATGATGATTCTAGCTTGGTGGCTAGAGAAGTAGCTCCACCGGTTGTAGGAAGGTCTATTGTTTCAAACACTTCTACTTCATCCACGATAGCGAATCCTAGTGTGGATTTTCAAAATGAGTTGAAATCTATCACGGAGACTCTAGCAGATCTCAAGATCAATGTAGTACAGTTGTGGGAGAAGAGGAATCAGAACGTAGTAGGAGGCTCTAGGGGGTATGGAAATTATCCTCCAAGAGGAAATCCACCTTCAGGAAACTTTGCGGTTTCTTGCTTTTCTTGTGGAGGTCCTCATTTTCAGAGGAATTGTCCTAACCCTCGACAACATGATGGAGTTCGGCACAACAACAATGCACCGGCCACGCAACAAGCCAAGGATAAGGGAGTAGCATCCATTGATGTATTCCCTCATCAATGCACTTTTGAGAAAGGGGAGAGCTCAAAATCGAAAGTGGATATCCTTGCTCATGAGAAGAAGCGGGCCCGATTTGCGGACGAGTCGATTTTCATGGAGGACACGCCAAGTCGAAGTACACGGTCAAGTGGAGTGAGTCAACCAAGAGTACCAAGGAAGAAGTTGGGCATGGATGACTTTTCCATTTCATCTTCTCAAGCTAAGTATGACGTGGTGGAGGATGTAGGAAATCAGAAGGCCAATATAACAGTTGGTCAGCTGATTGCCTTGAATCCAGCCATTCGGAAGGAGTTAAGAGGAGGTCTTATCTCCACAAGGACCAAGAAGCGGAAATCTAAGGGGAAGGCTCACATGACCAATGTGGGAGTTGGGGTGGTGGATGCGGCTGCTTCGGAGGTATGTACACATGCTTCAAAGATCGAAGTGAGGATCAATGGACATGATGTATCAGATGTGTTGGTTGATGGTGGATCGGCTGTGAATGCCATGTCTGAGAGGTTGATGCAGAAGTTGGGTATGCAACCTTCTAGACCTTCTAGCATAATTGTTGGTATGGCCAACAAACAGAAGGTAAGACCACTAGGGGTGGTAGACAAAGTTGTGGTTAGTGTGAGGGGAGTGCAAACTTTGCTTTCCTTCCAAATTCTCAAGGAAGCTAGCTACGACTTGCTGTTGGGACGTCCTTGGTTGAGGGCGGTAAGGACTACGGACCGATGGCACAAGGGCTATTTGAGGATAGGCCCAAAGAACCATCGAGTTAAGGTTCCTTTGACGAGAGGAGGGGAATCCACCACTGACTCAGATAGACCAACTGACGAGTATTGGGAATCTGAGAGTGAAGAGAGTGGTAGCTTTTCAGAAGTTGACACAGACATCTCAACTTCTGATCAAGAAACATCATCGGAGTACTCTTCTGATGATAATGTTCAAGTACAAGTCATTGCTGCCATGGAGTTGTTGCCTAGGCCTGGAGTGAAGAAAGATCCTGACAAAGTGGAGATGAGCGAAGAGGAGGTGTGTCGACGACTGTCCACTCTCAGGTTTGGTCCCAAGGTTACCAAGGAGGAAAAGGCAAAGTTTCTGGATATATTTCGCAAATATATTCATGTTTTTGCCTTTAGTTACAAGGATCTTAAGCATGTGACGTTGGAGACTCATCGCATCGAGTTGGAGGAGAAAGCTCGTCCTATTCGGCAAAAGCAACGCCGAATAAATCCACCTACGGCTCTTGTGGTGAAGGAGGAGATCGACAAGCTCAAGGAGGCTGGCTTCATCTACGAGGTAGAAAATTCTGAATGGGTGTCTCCAATTGTGATAGTGAAGAAGAAGAATGGTAAGCTACGAGTGTGCGTAGATTACAAAAAGTTGAATGCTGTCACAAAGAAAGACTACTATCCCTTGCCTTTCATAGATGAGATTCTAGAGGAGGTTGCTGGCCATGAGTGGTATAGTTTTGGAGATGGTTATAGTGGCTATAACCAAATCCAAATTGCCTTAGAAGACCAACTCAAAACAACTTTTACTACTCCATGGGGAACCTTCGCTTTTAGAGTGATGCCGTTTGGTCTATGTAATGCTCCTGCCACTTTTCAAAGGTTCATGAATAGAGTGTTTGAACCTTTCATTGGAAAGTTTGTAAGGGATTTCATAGATGATTTTTGTGTTTACGGGAGGAAAGCGGATCATTTTGATCATTTGATCAAAATACTTCAACGGCTGGAGGAAGCTAAGGCTTCACTCAATCCAGAAAAATGCATTTTTGGATGTGAGGAAGGCCTATTGTTGGGGCATATCATCTCCAAGAATGGTATAGCGGTGGACACAGAGAAGGTGACACGGATCATGGAGTTACCTTTTCCGACGACTTTAACCAAGTTGAGGCAATTCCTTGGTATGGTGGGGTACTATCGACGGTTCATCTTGTCCTTCTCCAACAAAGCTCATGCCTTGACAAATTACATGAAGAAGGGAGTGGAGTACGAACTCATTTTCAAGGATGAAGCTGCAAAGACGGCGTTCGAAGTTCTCAAGAAGGCGTTGGTGACGGCTCCAATTTTGGCGAAACCGGATTGGGGTAAACCTTTCATTCTCTACACAGATGCATCAAATATTGCTGTAGGATGCACCTTGAGTCAATTAGATGATGAAAAGCATGATCATCCAATTGCCTATGCTAGTAGACAAATGGTTCAAGCGGAGAAGAACTACTCAGTGACAGAGAGAGAGGCGTTAGCTGTAATCTTCTCACTTAAGAAGTTTCGACATTATTTGTTGGGTGGGAGATTCACTATAGTGACTGATCATAAGGCTTTGAAATACATTTTCAACAAGCCTAATGCTGAAGGGAGGATAGCTAGATGGAAGCTACTACTAGCAGAGTTTGATTATACCATTGAGGATAGACCTGGAAAGAAGCATGCTAATGCGGATTTGATGTCGAGAGCATATGATGATGGAGGAGATCAGTCAGTAGATGACACCTTTCCGGATGAGGACTTGCTAGTCATGGACACGGTGACAACAGTACCGGAGGAGTACAAGGAAATTTGGGATTTCATCTCTAAAGGAGAGTTTTCTCAAGGAATGCATCAAAGGGAGAAAAATGCATTAGTGAAGAGATGTCAACCATATATGATAATGGAGAAGGTACTTTTTCATCAAGGAGCTGACGGACTTCTACGAAGGGCGGTTGGGAGAGGAGAGGCATTACAACTCATGAAGGAGTTTCATGATGGTGCAGTATGTGGAGGACATTTTGCGGGGAAGGTAACTGCCTTCAAAATTCTTGATGCTGGTTATCATTGGAAGGGTATTTTTAAGGATTGTGTGGAATATTGCAAAAGTTGTGATGTGTGTCAAGCTTTTGCTAAAAAGTCCATGAAAACCCCTCCTATGATTTCTGTACCAGTGTTAGGTCCTTTTGAAAAGTGGGGAATAGATTTTGTAGGTCCTTTGAATCTTACTCCTCGAGGGAATAAGTTCATTGTGATAGCTACAGATTATCTTACGAAGTGGGTAGAGGCAAGACCACTTAAATCTACTAATGAGAAGGAGGTTGGTAGATTTTTATATGAGAGAATCATTACTCGATTTGGTTGTCCATTGGAGTTAGTATCAGATAGAGGAGGAGAATTTGTGGGAAGTATGATTCAAGCCATGTTGGAGCACTTTTCCATCAAGGCTCGAGTGACCACTTCCTACAAACCTAACGCTAATGGGTTGGCGGAGCGGACCAACTACACTTTGTGTATGATGTTGGCCAAGGATGCAGACATGGACGGGAGTAAACACAATTGGGACAAGAGGCTCCATGCTATCTTATGGGAGTATCGCACAACATGGAAGACATCTACTGGATACTCACCTTTTCGGATGGTGTATGGAGTTGAGTCAAAACTTCCCATACAGTTTGACTTGACAACATTCACAACAATCCAGCAAAGGTTGAAGAAATCAAATGGAGCAGAAGCCATCAAGTCTCGCCAACAACAATTGATGGAGTTGGAGGAAGCTCGAGCACTAGCCATGGTACGAGTGGAGCGGGCTCAACAGTTGCAGAAGAAGTATCACGACAAACGAAGTGGAAACCAGAACTTGAAACCGTTCAAGGAAGGTGATTGGGTGATGCTCTTTGATGCAATTAGATACAAGAGAGCTAGGAAAAAGTTTCTTCCTAAGTATTTTGGACCTTTCATAGTTGAGAAGGTGTGGGGAAATTTCACTTATGACATCAAGGAGTTAGGAGGACGTCACTTCGATCGAGTCAACCACGACAAGTTGAAGTTATTCCATCGAAGATCAGATTCTTTCACTTCGAGGGCGTAGTGAAATCTTGGTCCGGGGGTAAATGTAAGACTGGGTGTTGCACATATGTACTAAGTCTTAAAAGTGGTCAAGGGAATAAGGATGATTAGCCAAGGCATAGCTAAGACTAGCTAGTTATGACTAAACTAGTTAGTTATAACTAAGTTTATCTAGTCATGACTAAGTTTAGCTACAATCTCTATAGTTGGCGGAATAATTAGCGGAGTTCTAGAAGAATGGAGTGAGCACTTCTATTTTGTCCTTTACAAGGAGTGAGCACTTCTATTTTGTCTTATACAAAAGTTCTAGATTCCAAGGGATTAGATATTTGACTAGAAGCTTGGATTTGATTGGTTTGACTAAATGTATGAAAGATGATTGGCTAGACTAAGTCTAATGTTGACTTAGTGGCTAGGAAGCTTGTAGAAGTTTAAAAGCTTCAAATGGCATGTCGCCACCTCAACCTTGGATTCCAGAAGCTTCTAGAAGGTTTAGGTAGGCCAATGACATGTTGCCACGTAGAGAAGGTTAGTCAAACTTACCTAGGTAAAAGTAAGTTAGGAGAAATTACCACATGTTACTATGGTAACTTCTCAAGTAGTATAAATAGAGAGGTAGAGTAGCACCTCTCAAGCAAGTTTGGAGAGTCATGTGTGAGGACTTGTTTCAGTAATGAAGGAGTGAAGTTTTTGAGTATCTTGGAGTATCGACGTGTGTTTGCATTTATGTGAAGAGGGTGATGTGAGGAGAGTTGTGTGTGAGTTGGAGTGATACATGAGAGTTTGTAAGAGAAGGTGTTTGGGACATGAGTGAGAGTATGAATCTTAGTCTTCTAGAACCATGATGCGCTACCACAAAGCCATCAGAGGTAAACCTGAGTGAGAGTCAGCCCGGAGGTTGCAGATCGCAGCGCCAGTTAGCCAAGAACCTTGACGCGATCCTCACAAGATCGCGCGACGTAGTAGTGAACTTGGAGTTAGAGCTAGCGGTCGTTTTGCAAAGATTGGTTTTAGATCGGAAGTTAGAGAGGAAGGCAACCGCCTACTTCGTAGGTGTAGAACCTGTTCTGCAACCTCCGGGCTGACTCTCACTCAGGTTTACCTCAGATGGCTTTTCGGTAGCTCATCATGATTCTAGAAGACTAGGATTCATACTCTCACTCATGTCCCAAACACCTTCTCTCTCACAAACTCTCATGTATCACTCTAACTCACACACAAACTCTCCTCACATCACCCTCTTCACATAAACGCAAACACACGTCGATACTCCAAGATACTCAAAAACTTCACTCTTTCATTACTGAAACAAGTCCTCACACATGACTCTCCAAACTTGCTTGAGAGGTGCTACTCTACCTCTCTATTTATACTACTTGAGAAGTTACCATAGTAACATGTGGTAATTTCTCCTAACTTACTTTTACCTAGGTAAGTTTGACTAACCTTCTCTACGTGGCAACATGTCATTGGCCTACCTAAACCTTCTAGAAGCTTCTGGAATCCAAGGTTGAGGTGGCGACATGCCATTTGAAGCTTTTAAACTTCTACAAGCTTCCTAGCCACTAAGTCAACATTAGACTTAGTCTAGCCAATCATCTTTCATACATTTAGTCAAACCAATCAAATCCAAGCTTCTAGTCAAATATCTAATCCCTTGGAATCTAGAACTTTTGTATAAGACAAAATAGAAGTGCTCACTCCTTGTAAAGGACAAAATAGAAGTGCTCACTCCATTCTTCTAGAACTCCGCTAATTATTCCGCCAACTATAGAGATTGTAGCTAAACTTAGTCATGACTAGATAAACTTAGTTATAACTAACTAGTTTAGTCATAACTAGCTAGTCTTAGCTATGCCTTGGCTAATCATCCTTATTCCCTTGACCACTTTTAAGACTTAGTACATATGTGCAACACCCAGTCTTACATTTACCCCCGGACCAAGATTTCACTACGCCCTCGAAGTGAAAGAATCTGATCTTCGATGGAATAACTTCAACTTGTCGTGGTTGACTCGATCGAAGTGACGTCCTCCTAACTCCTTGATGTCATAAGTGAAATTTCCCCACACCTTCTCAACTATGAAAGGTCCAAAATACTTAGGAAGAAACTTTTTCCTAGCTCTCTTGTATCTAATTGCATCAAAGAGCATCACCCAATCACCTTCCTTGAACGGTTTCAAGTTCTGGTTTCCACTTCGTTTGTCGTGATACTTCTTCTGCAACTGTTGAGCCCGCTCCACTCGTACCATGGCTAGTGCTCGAGCTTCCTCCAACTCCATCAATTGTTGTTGGCGAGACTTGATGGCTTCTGCTCCATTTGATTTCTTCAACCTTTGCTGGATTGTTGTGAATGTTGTCAAGTCAAACTGTATGGGAAGTTTTGACTCAACTCCATACACCATCCGAAAAGGTGAGTATCCAGTAGATGTCTTCCATGTTGTGCGATACTCCCATAAGATAGCATGGAGCCTCTTGTCCCAATTGTGTTTACTCCCGTCCATGTCTGCATCCTTGGCCAACATCATACACAAAGTGTAGTTGGTCCGCTCCGCCAACCCATTAGCGTTAGGTTTGTAGGAAGTGGTCACTCGAGCCTTGATGGAAAAGTGCTCCAACATGGCTTGAATCATACTTCCCACAAATTCTCCTCCTCTATCTGATACTAACTCCAATGGACAACCAAATCGAGTAATGATTCTCTCATATAAAAATCTACCAACCTCCTTCTCATTAGTAGATTTAAGTGGTCTTGCCTCTACCCACTTCGTAAGATAATCTGTAGCTATCACAATGAACTTATTCCCTCGAGGAGTAAGATTCAAAGGACCTACAAAATCTATTCCCCACTTTTCAAAAGGACCTAACACTGGTACAGAAATCATAGGAGGGGTTTTCATGGACTTTTTAGCAAAAGCTTGACACACATCACAACTTTTGCAATATTCCACACAATCCTTAAAAATACCCTTCCAATGATAACCAGCATCAAGAATTTTGAAGGCAGTTACCTTCCCCGCAAAATGTCCTCCACATACTGCACCATCATGAAACTCCTTCATGAGTTGTAATGCCTCTCCTTTCCCAACCGCCCTTCGTAGAAGTCCGTCAGCTCCTTGATGAAAAAGTACCTTCTCCATGATCATATATGGTTGACATCTCTTCACTAATGCATTTTTCTCCCTTTGATGCATTCCTTGAGAAAACTCTCCTTTAGAGATGAAATCCCAAATTTCCTTGTACTCCTCCGGTACTGTTGTCACCGTGTCCATGACTAGCAAGTCCTCATCCGGAAAGGTGTCATCTACTGACTGATCTCCTCCATCATCATATGCTCTCGACATCAAATCCGCATTAGCATGCTTCTTTCCAGGTCTATCCTCAATGGTATAATCAAACTCTGCTAGTAGTAGCTTCCATCTAGCTATCCTCCCTTCAGCATTAGGCTTGTTGAAAATGTATTTCAAAGCCTTATGATCAGTCACTATAGTGAATCTCCCACCCAACAAATAATGTCGAAACTTCTTAAGTGAGAAGATTACAGCTAACGCCTCTCTCTCTGTCACTGAGTAGTTCTTCTCCGCTTGAACCATTTGTCTACTAGCATAGGCAATTGGATGATCATGCTTTTCATCATCTAATTGACTCAAGGTGCATCCTACAGCAATATTTGATGCATCTGTGTAGAGAATGAAAGGTTTACCCCAATCCGGTTTCGCCAAAATTGGAGCCGTCACCAACGCCTTCTTGAGAACTTCGAACGCCGTCTTTGCAGCTTCATCCTTGAAAATGAGTTCGTACTCCACTCCCTTCTTCATGTAATTTGTCAAGGCATGAGCTTTGTTGGAGAAGGACAAGATGAACCGTCGATAGTACCCCACCATACCAAGGAATTGCCTCAACTTGGTTAAAGTCGCCGGAAAAGGTAACTCCATGATCCGTGTCACCTTCTCTGTGTCCACCGCTATACCATTCTTGGAGATGATATGCCCCAACAATAGGCCTTCCTCACATCCAAAAATGCATTTTTCTGGATTGAGTGAAGCCTTAGCTTCCTCCAGCCGTTGAAGTATTTTGATCAAATGATCAAAATGATCCGCTTTCCTCCCGTAAACACAAAAATCATCTATGAAATCCCTTACAAACTTTCCAATGAAAGGTTCAAACACTCTATTCATGAACCTTTGAAAAGTGGCAGGAGCATTACATAGACCAAACGGCATCACTCTAAAAGCGAAGGTTCCCCATGGAGTAGTAAAAGTTGTTTTGAGTTGGTCTTCTAAGGCAATTTGGATTTGGTTATAGCCACTATAACCATCTCCAAAACTATACCACTCATGGCCAGCAACCTCCTCTAGAATCTCATCTATGAAAGGCAAGGGATAGTAGTCTTTCTTTGTGACAGCATTCAACTTTTTGTAATCTACGCACACTCGTAGCTTACCATTCTTCTTCTTCACTATCACAATTGGAGACACCCATTCAGAATTTTCTACCTCGTAGATGAAGCCAGCCTCCTTGAGCTTGTCGATCTCCTCCTTCACCACAAGAGCCGTAGGTGGATTTATTCGGCGTTGCTTTTGCCGAATAGGACGAGCTTTCTCCTCCAACTCGATGCGATGAGTCTCCAACGTCACATGCTTAAGATCCTTGTAACTAAAGGCAAAAACATGAATATATTTGCGAAATATATCCAGAAACTTTGCCTTTTCCTCCTTGGTAACCTTGGGACCAAACCTGAGAGTGGACAGTCGTCGACACACCTCCTCTTCGCTCATCTCCACTTTGTCAGGATCTTTCTTCACTCCAGGCCTAGGCAACAACTCCATGGCAGCAATGACTTGTACTTGAACATTATCATCAGAAGAGTACTCCGATGATGTTTCTTGATCAGAAGTTGAGATGTCTGTGTCAACTTCTGAAAAGCTACCACTCTCTTCACTCTCAGATTCCCAATACTCGTCAGTTGGTCTATCTGAGTCAGTGGTGGATTCCCCTCCTCTCGTCAAAGGAACCTTAACTCGATGGTTCTTTGGGCCTATCCTCAAATAGCCCTTGTGCCATCGGTCCGTAGTCCTTACCGCCCTCAACCAAGGACGTCCCAACAGCAAGTCGTAGCTAGCTTCCTTGAGAATTTGGAAGGAAAGCAAAGTTTGCACTCCCCTCACACTAACCACAACTTTGTCTACCACCCCCAGTGGTCTTACCTTCTGTTTGTTGGCCATACCAACAATTATGCTAGAAGGTCTAGAAGGTTGCATACCCAACTTCTGCATCAACCTCTCAGACATGGCATTCACAGCCGATCCACCATCAACCAACACATCTGATACATCATGTCCATTGATCCTCACTTCGATCTTTGAAGCATGTGTACATACCTCCGAAGCAGCCGCATCCACCACCCCAACTCCCACATTGGTCATGTGAGCCTTCCCCTTAGATTTCCGCTTCTTGGTCCTTGTGGAGATAAGACCTCCTCTTAACTCCTTCCGAATGGCTGGATTCAAGGCAATCAGCTGACCAACTGTTATATTGGCCTTCTGATTTCCTACATCCTCCACCACGTCATACTTAGCTTGAGAAGATGAAATGGAAAAGTCATCCATGCCCAACTTCTTCCTTGGTACTCTTGGTTGACTCACTCCACTTGACCGTGTACTTCGACTTGGCGTGTCCTCCATGAAAATCGACTCGTCCGCAAATCGGGCCCGCTTCTTCTCATGAGCAAGGATATCCACTTTCGATTTTGAGCTCTCCCCTTTCTCAAAAGTGCATTGATGAGGGAATACATCAATGGATGCTACTCCCTTATCCTTGGCTTGTTGCGTGGCCGGTGCATTGTTGTTGTGCCGAACTCCATCATGTTGTCGAGGGTTAGGACAATTCCTCTGAAAATGAGGACCTCCACAAGAAAAGCAAGAAACCGCAAAGTTTCCTGAAGGTGGATTTCCTCTTGGAGGATAATTTCCATACCCCCTAGAGCCTCCTCCTACGTTCTGATTCCTCTTCTCCCACAACTGTACTACATTGATCTTGAGATCTGCTAGAGTCTCCGTGATAGATTTCAACTCATTTTGAAAATCCACACTAGGATTCGCTATCGTGGATGAAGTAGAAGTGTTTGAAACAATAGACCTTCCTACAACCGGTGGAGCTACTTCTCTAGCCACCAAGCTAGAATCATCATCTTCTAAGCTCTCCTCCATTCTAATAGCAATTCGAATGGCTTCAGCCTTAGAAGAGGGCTTCTCGTATCTCACCTTACTTCGAATCTCAGGTCTCAAACCTCCAACGAAGTTCTTCATGAGCATCGCCCTTATCCCCACCATTGTAGCATCCACTTCGTCTCCGCCCTTCCTCAACACCACGTGGAATCTAGATTCCAACTTCTCGGTTCTCTCCACATAGGTCCTCACCTTCTCGTTCTCTCCTTGTTTCAAGAAGGTGACCTCACACATCAACTTTTCATAACTTTCACTGGGAAGAAAGTTTTCGATCAGGTTCTCCGTTAATGTCTCCCACGTGTCGTCCTCCGAATGCTCCCTCTTGTACTCCTTGTACCACTTGAGAGCAGAATCCTCCAAGAAATCCGGCAAAAGCATAGCCCACTCGTCTTTCTTCCTCTCATTGTTTCCTATGCAAGCCCTCTTGAAGTCCCTAACAAAAGCTTCTACATCCTCATTCTCCCTCCCATAAAATACCGGAAGCTTCCCCATTTCCAACTAATTTTTTTTTTTTTTTTCTTTTCTATTGGAAATTTATATGGGGCTTCCTAATACAATATAAACAACACTAACTCCATCCTTGAGTAATTCATCAAAGGAAACACAAAAGGAATTGGTTGTTCCAAGATAGCCAAAGCTCTCTCCTCTCCTAGGCATACGATGAGTCTTACCCTCATCATCATCTTCTCCATCATTCGAATGATGATCTCCATCTTCAGTTGGAGCTTGAACCCGCTGAGGTCACTTTCTCTGTTTCAGCACTTAGCTTGCCGTCAAACCCTTCCACAAGTGATTCCAGAAGTGCCTTCACTCCGCTGCATTCGTGTCCCGCTGGTAGCCCAATCACTCCGCAATTGTCACAGAAGGTGGCGCTTTGGGATTCATGTGGCGATGATGGTCCCAAGTGAAGTTTCAAATCTCCCAAGTTCCTCTTGCTCCTCAATCTTCTATCTTTGTTCCGCAGGGAACAATTGACAACCTTATGGCCCTCCTCTCCACAATAAAAACAAGTTTCACGTTTGACTCTTGGAGATTGACTCACTACTCTTTCTTCAAACTCCACCTTGAATTCTCTTGTATTGGAGTCTAAAGACACTATAACATCCAAGCCTTGAGGTACTTTGGATAACCTAACCTTCCAACCTTCTTGTTCACTCATTTTCCCATAAGGTAGAAACCACTCAAAAGACCTCTCCCAGAAACGCTATCTACTTGACGAAAACTGTGAATGAAGAAATCAAAAACTTTTGCTTTGTTATCTTGCTTTTGTACCCCCTCAACTTCAAATCATAATAACTTTGTCTCTAGACGTGATCTCTCAGTGAAATTTTGACTCAAACGTAGCTTATCTTCTAATACACACTCGTACGAAGTTTCAAAGCCTAAATTGAAATACAGAAAAAGTAATCAACTCTGTACAAACTTTCCAGAGAGCAGACTTTTGATACCCGTGAAAACCCACTCAACTTCTAACTCTCATATCTTTCTGTTAACACATGATCTGGACCTGAAACAAAAACGTAAATTTTCTCTATCTTTCACTCTAAAATCAATAAAAACTTTGAAGAATACCTTCAAAAATACTTTTCGGTGTCTAAGATCACTTTTCTCTCAAAAAGACATGTTTACGTGAACAAAACATACAAAATCACTTCTAGGCTATCATATGAGACTATGGGATAAACAAATGGAATTTCGCTCTCAAGCACACTCTCCGCTCTTTCATTCCCCAATGTTAACACCAAGTGATCCCTCATGGATACTTTCTCTCGAGCTAGAAATCGAATCCTAAACATTCCGCCTTCTAGATTGAGGTCCCGGCAACGGAACCAAAAATGCAACCTCCGGGCTGACTCTCACTCAGGTTTACTTCAGATGGCTTTTCGGTAGCTCATCATGATTCTAGAAGACTAGGATTCATACTCTCACTCATGTCCCAAACACCTTCTCTCTCACAAACTCTCATGTATCACTCTAACTCACACACAAACTCTCCTCACATCACCCTCTTCACATAAACGCAAACACACGTCGATACTCCAAGATACTCAAAAACTTCACTCTTTCATTACTGAAACAAGTCCTCACACATGACTCTCCAAACTTGCTTGAGAGGTGCTACTCTACCTCTCTATTTATACTACTTGAGAAGTTACCATAGTAACATGTGGTAATTTCTCCTAACTTACTTTTACCTAGGTAAGTTTGACTAACCTTCTCTACGTGGCAACATGTCATTGGCCTACCTAAACCTTCTAGAAGCTTCTGGAATCCAAGGTTGAGGTGGCGACATGCCATTTGAAGCTTTTAAACTTCTACAAGCTTCCTAGCCACTAAGTCAACATTAGACTTAGTCTAGCCAATCATCTTTCATACATTTAGTCAAACCAATCAAATCCAAGCTTCTAGTCAAATATCTAATCCCTTGGAATCTAGAACTTTTGTATAAGACAAAATAGAAGTGCTCACTCCTTGTAAAGGACAAAATAGAAGTGCTCACTCCATTCTTCTAGAACTCCGCTAATTATTCCGCCAACTATAGAGATTGTAGCTAAACTTAGTCATGACTAGATAAACTTAGTTATAACTAACTAGTTTAGTCATAACTAGCTAGTCTTAGCTATGCCTTGGCTAATCATCCTTATTCCCTTGACCACTTTTAAGACTTAGTACATATGTGCAACACCCAGTCTTACAGTTCGGAGCTCGAATCAGAGCGAGTGACAGTTTTGAGTTAGTTAAGAATAAAGTGGTCCAAGGCATTGGCCTTGGGGTCTTTTTTTGAACTTAGTTTCTTTCAGTTTTGAAGTCTGCATTCTCCGCGCGTCTGTGAGTTGAGTGTTTTGTTACCGCGCGAGAGTTACTTCGTTTTGTCGAAGATACCGCATCCAAGGTAGTAGTCCAATTCGAATGTTTAAAATAGCGATTTACTAGAATCAAGATTTAAGCAAGTTCGCAATTTGCAGCTGGTTGCAAATCCTTGAGTGTATTCTTTGAGAATTTTCCCCCCTGAATACTAAAAAGAGGTCGAGGTAGACCTCTGTGACGCTACATTTGAGAATTTCAGGAGTAACGTGTGTATTACGCTGCATTCTGTGTACTCTGAGTTGAAAATTTGCAGTACTTCTGGGAGTGACAGTGTCATGAGAATTTAAACTACTCAATAGACTGTTAAATACGTGACACTTGGTACTCTTTGTGTTGTTTTTGTCCTCGTGGTATCGATACTTTACCATTATGCTTCATTTTTGTATTGATCTGTCATTACACTCCATGTTTTATGGTTTTCTAAAAAAATAAATAAAATCTAATAATAAATAACCTACATGAGACAATCAATTGATTTAAGTTGAGAGCTAAAAAGAAGTTAGTTTGTAGGTTGCTATTATAATTATGTGAATTGAAGCAAGCTCAAAGACGACGGAATGCCAAATTTGATGAGTTCATGAAAACACAAGATTTTTCACGGAGAATCTATGATCTTTGTGTACATATGAAAAAGATGTGTAATGAAATTTTCAATCTTATTAATCTAATAATCTACAAAAATGACATGTTCATCTTGGAAAAGTATCAATTCAATGTTGACAAATGAAAACTCGGATGAAATTTACATTTAAGATGAATGATTTTAATAAGTTCAAGACATGAGGATTGAATATTTATTACGTTTGATGAAGATCAGGCTATGATTGAATCAAGACAAGTACGTTCAAGACAAGAGTTTGTACTTCAGTCGCATCACATTTTAAACTTTTTGCACCTCAATGTTAAATTGATATCATTGTAAAGAAAAGAATGTCATCAATTTTCTATGATAAAGATATGAAATGTTTCATGTATTTGATGATGTGCACAAAGCCTAGTATTGATTTAGCTATGAGCAAGGTGAGCAAATACATGTAAAATTCAAAGAAGTTGCATTAGAAAGTGGTGAGATGTATTCTCAAGTACATGAAAAACACTAAAGATTATGGTTCATTATTTGATAATTGATTTAACAATGCCAAATCCTTGCGAGGATTTGACATTGAACGTTAATGTTGACTCTGAACAAGATGTGAAGAAAGAAAAATCTATAGTTGGGTATGTGTTTACACTTGATGATGAATACATTAGTTAGAGATTACTCTGCAAAACTATGTAGCGCAGTCTACCATGGAAGTTGAGTATGTTACTGTAGTAGAATCAACAAAGGAAGTTATTTGATTGAATAGACTTATCACTGAGATGATATTAAATCAAGAGGTTGTCAATCTTCACTAGTGATAGCCAATATACATTACATCTTGCTGCAGATTGATCTATGAGTGGGTGTATGCAAGTAAGTGATGGGCAGAGTGAAATAAATTGATATTAAATATCGCTTTATTGAACATGCAATTTATGATAAAAATACTGATAATTACTCAAGATTGATGGTAAATTCAATCCAGTTCATGAGTTTATCACAGTTTTTCTTTTGAGAGTTTTAGAATACATTATGTTACTTCACAGGTTTTGCAAGATGAACACAAGTAGAATTTACTAACAATTTCAGTCAACTCTATATATTTTTTCTTTATTTAGTTTTCACTGTGCATTAGTTCTAGTTAACTTAAATTTAAAATGAAAACTTTGTTAGGTTTCCTATTAGAATTTTTTGCAGATTAATATATAGGTTAATTAGATTTTGTTCCCGGAAATGTTAAGTAGGACTATGTTAGAATAAATCCTTGTTGATGATATTTTCGGTTGTCATTGTGTGACGATGGACGGTTGTTAAGGTTTGCAAGTGTGAGGTGAAGTCTAATTAAGGCAGCGAGAGTTGGCTTGTTGCCTTGAATGCTGAACTTTTTGTTGAGAGTTTTCTCGTTTAGTTTTAAATCTGTCCCATCTGTTTGTCTTACTCTATGTTTGTGATCTTTATCGCAACATGTGCTAGTTTGCTAGTACGTTTGGCATCAATCGATAGCTATCTCAAAAAAATAATCAACAAATATATATTATATATTCAACACATACAAAAAAATAACTACGGGTTCCAAATGTTATCAAATTTTTGCTCACTATGATATTGAAACGTCTCGTTGCAAAATTTGAAAATCTAATTGTAGTTCATAGTTGCAATTCGAAAATAATCATAAAAAATTGACATATTGCACATAGTCAAATTAAGTAGATATACTCTAGTACAATAAGTACATCAAGATCAGCATTCAATTCTTGATAAGATGAACATTCAAAATGATTTGTATTCTATAAAAACCAGTGTTATATTACATTGTGGATTGAGATCAAGATTCAAAATGACATGACTTTTTAAGTAATCAACATAAGAAAAATGTGGTTTGTCTTACTTAGGTTACTTGATGCATATCAAAGAATCATAATTTAGAACTCTAAATTGTATGATTGAGAGCTAGGATTAACTTCCTTTTGTAATGGTAGGTTAAATGATCTAACTTCCTGTAAGGAATGGGCTAAAATAAATAAAAATTTGAACGAATACTCAATAGTGTGTCAAAATTTTGAAGAATTTTTGAAAATAATCAATTAGATCAAAATCCAAGCATGAATAAGTTCATGATGAATCATACTTATTTGAAAAGTATGTTCAAGCAAATTTAATCCTCAATGCATTTCTTTTGAACTTAGTAATAAATATATTGCGAATACATGACAGTGATAGCGCCATTGCCTTATATGAAATTAGAGTTGTATAGGTTCAAATTTTATTATAAAATTCTACATGCATAAGACATAAATGTTTGTAAGAATAAAAATTTTCAAAGAGTTTATATTAAAAAAGATAAAATTCTGAATATTTTGAAAACTCTTTTACAAATGTTATAAAGAATGAGACAAAGAATGAGCCAAGAATCTATTGATATTCAATAAACGAAATAGCAATTAAACAAGTTCCATATTGCAAGCTGCATACTATAAATAAAGGGTTGTACATCAAATGTAATTCTCGAAGCCTGCAAAGAGATGTCTGCACACGGCAAACAAAACAATTTTCAGATCAAAATGTGCTCCTCATTTCATTCACCTATTCGCCCACCTCCATGCATGCAACAGCGCTATCTCATGGTTCAGCATGCAAGCACACAATAGATCCACGAGACGCTCTTCGGTCGACGTTACCACTTTATCACGAATCATGCCATCATCCTCTTCTCGGTGTCTGCACGCCATCGTCTGTGTCCGACATTCTCCAATGTCAACGAACAAAAGTAAACCTTCGTGAAAGAAAAGCAGAGTTCAGTATGCAGATGCGACAAGTCCATGCAAAAGTGAAAAATACGCAAAGATGGGGGGATAAATTGAAGCCGTGCGAGAGCATTCTAAAGAAAAGATGGGAATTCACAGCCATACATCCATCAAGAGGAGAAGATTCCCAAGCGATAGGATATGGCATCACAATGAGAAATATGTCCTAGACGCCTTTGATATCTAGAAAAATCCCAACTCTCTAGAGGAATCTATTTAAAGCACTGGAATATCTCGCCTAGAGAATTATAAACTTACACAATTGTACCAGGTAGGAAAGTAGAATAAATGTCGGGACAAATGGTTAGCCAAAAGTCCAAGCGAGCTTCATCCTCGAACGAGTCTCTCCTTTCAGGGGTGGACCTACTCGTCAGTCATGTGTAGTGTCAAGCCGTCCAATCCATATATAATCACTAGCAACTACAGCTAGTGCTTGTCGTCGGTTCTCTAGATTCTTGGTAGGGGACTGGACTCGAAACAAGCAAGCTCTTCCAAATGTCACTTGCTTATGCACAGCCTGCGTAACGACGATCGAGCAGTGAACTGAATATCGAAGCGAACCTGCAGCCACGAAGATCAGCCGTCATCCTTTCCATGTATCTATCATTCCTGTAGTAGTAGTAGTAGTAGTACTGTAGTTGTATGCCAAGGGGGGACTCAATCTCAGAGGTGTACCAAGAGGGTCGTCAGCTGAAAATGTTTTGTATGTGAGTAGACGAGGTGCGAGTCCCGATCCAAACCGAGGAGTCTGTCTGATGGAACCGCGAATCTTCACCGTGTGATGCCGCCGCGTTGCTTTCAGCCAACCAGCCGGTCGCATTTATTCTTCGTGCACTGGCATGTGCAAAGGATCGCTATCTTTCAGTTGGTGCCGTACCACCCACTCACTTCTGCAGCTCTTGCATGCGTACGAGCTCATCCCCGCCTGAACTCGGGACTCACCGGCTTCTCCATGGGGCACGTTCACTCATGACTCCTAGACACGCTCGAGATCTCCACAAACCGAGAACCTTCATAAGCCAAGCCTATTTGATACCACAGCTGATGGGAGATTTAACCCCGTGAAGTAAATGGATATGAGCAACCCATCGCTGCATGGCCTGCATTTTAGAGATGCGTTGTTGGTGTCGCAGTTGATGAAGTTGTATGCAATAGACATATTTTGACAGTACAAAAGACGTGGTAATGGTGATGATGAAGATGACCTAAGAATTGGTAATCTGAGAATCTTCCTGTCCGTTTGATCGGATCGCTGGCCGTCATTATGAAGGAGTCCAAGCTTTCGGCAGGGACCGCAGATGGCCGGGACAGACCAGGTTCTGCGGCATGGAGAACCTGCCCAGTCTGCACGTCGCACACGGTGAAAATGTGCCTTCTGCAGCAGGTCACATCGGTAGTTATATAATTAGAGAGTGATGCAGTGAAACAACAGAGAAGAAACTCATCTACAGAGTAGCTTAGAAGTCGATAGTAATGTACTGTCTACTATTGTCGACGTAGTAATTGGCTCGTGCGAGCGGAGTTATGTCTTGCCGTACGAAGTGTGCAGCTTTCAGTCCTCGCCTTCAGTTATGTGGTGATAACTTCGAAGTGTGAGATATTCCCGCTCAATGTCCTCCTCTACTCATCATCTACCGATATGTAGGTGGGGTACTGCTTACTTCTTGTTTCCCCATAGATTTACTGTTTCACTGTCTACGATCTTTCTTTCTACAGTATCCAAAATTTTGCGTTAGTTTCATATTCTCATTGGCGGGTCTGAATGAGTGTAATATTCGGTGCGGTAATGTAGTAGATTTGGAATCAATTTTCGATTTCATAAAAATACCCACTCGGGCTACGGCGTCGACCAATTTTCTCCCTTCAGTGTTCACTTTTTTGCCATTCCATGATCGTGTGGGTGTGGGTGATGGTACGATAGAGGCTGCTTTCACCGTGTACTTGAAAAATTTGCATCAAACGAGATGAGCTTCGGCCGACGTTCCGGCGTTACTTTCCTCACTCACGACAACTGCGAGAGATATTATGCACATCACAATGTTCAGGGTCGATCTTCAGCTTACGAAAGAGATGCAGTCGAAATTCCATACATGTATCCTGGCCAACACGCATACCATGGAGTAAAAGTGTCGACTCAGCACCAAATGCAGGGCGCTGTCATCAGAAAGATTGTGTCATTAAATTAAGCCTTTATTAAGCTACAAAGGCGTCAGGACCTCGAGCATGTAAACTCTTCTACTTTGTTCTGGTTCAAGACACAGGTGCAATGGAGAGAGGGAGGGAGGGAGGGCACTACTAGAAATTATATGCACCTCGATGACAGCACCAGATCTCAGTGAGCTACTACTGGGTGGGAACTTTACCCATCACATTGTACGATAATATTTGAAGGAAGAGCGTCTTCCAATTACCACTACCTAATAAAGAATCCTTAAAAGTCTACTCTTACAAGTCCCTCGAATTAGCTAGCAGCTCCGTTCTCGGTTTCTCTTCAGTGCATGCCAATCATTTGTCCAACATTTATAGGTGACACATCGTTAGGCCCTCCGTTCATTAGAGCACGAGCGATTACGATATTCGCCGCTTCCGTGGGATGGTAAGGGTCCCAAAAAACGTACTGGTCCCGATTAGTACAAAGAGGAACCTGTGGAAGGCAAGGAATCTGGCCCCGGTACAATCCTCCCCCGCAGCATCCTTGGTTCACGACCGTCAGACCTGCGCTCACAAAGCACACGAGTCAGTGAGTTGCAATGCGAGGTATTACCCAACGAAGCGATCCGAAAGTGAGAGGGATGAGAGGAAGAGAGGTGAGATGAGAGCATCTGCTTTGTTTACCATGAGAGCCAGGATTGGCGACCATACTGGCAACCATGTCATAAACGTTGCCATAGAGATACTGGGCGCCCTGCAAGTTGTTGTTCAGCTGCTTGAGCATGGATTGCAGGCCGACGTTGTAGTCTCGAATCTGGTCGTTCGTCGAGGAAACGCATGTCGGCAAACCCGCCTTGGACAACTGGTCGGGAATGCAGCCGATGGGTCCCACAGCAGACACCAAGAACTTTCGTGCTCCCAGTGTGTACAGAGCCTGTCATTGCAACATCAGACCAGTCTTCGATCAGGACCCATATATAATAAAAAAGACTCAGTAAATCTGCGAGTGGGAACGCAGATTCTCTATCTTCATTCGGGCAGTGATTCGGGCCTCGTTGTCAGCTGTAGCTATTGGAGTTAGATGATTCGTGTACCGTAAGTTGAGCCGACAGAGTGTCGAGGAGGAGAACGTTGTACTGTCGGGGGGTGTACTGGAAGCGTATCCTCGAAGCGCTGAGCAAGTAGTTGTTGATGAAGTCGTTGCTTCCCAGCACGATGGTAAAGAGGGATTTCGAGAGCAGGTCCGTAGCTCCAGCAGGACCCAGCTGGGCATTGAGCTGAGAGACCGTGTTTTTGAAAAAGGTCACCTGTTGATTCATCCCAATGCGCTCAATCTGCCAAGACCCGCCAAAACCCACCCACACCCACATCAGACGCGCTTCAAACCTCATGCCAACAGAGCAGCAGCAGAGAGAAAAAAATTATTCATTCCTCCAGCGTCAAAATCATCGACGCCAAATCTCGGAGCATGAGTATCTCACGTAGTTGAAACCTGTGGAATCCAGAATTCCACCAGCCCCAGAGGCGTAGCTCACTCCCTTGAGGATAGCTGCACCTTTCGTGTTTGGGTCGAGGTAAGGCGGTGAGTAAGGGAGGCCAGTGAGCTCACCTGAGCACAAACACAAACCAACCACCGAAAAGACAACGAAGTTCAGTCAGCAAAACTGTGACAGAGAAAGAGGCATCTGTTTCTTCACAAATCAGCTTTGCAAATGCACCGTCAGGCCCGCACCGTCTCCTCTCAAGCTTCTAGGGAGTTTTAGCGCTTGGAAGAGAAGGAGTGAATCTATATCTGCAAGGTCTGGTGAGATCCGCACTCATGACGTCGACCACAGTTCGCCCATTGCAGAAGCGCCCGCTGGGTCCTCCCTGGAAGTCAATGCCATTGTAAAGGTAATTGGCTTTGGCCAGCGAAGTCCGAAGGAAGTTGTTGTTGCCAGGGTCTACCAACGAGTCTCCGAATACAAACTGGGCCGGCACTGCTTGGGCCTTAGCTTGCTCGCAAAAGCAGCAGCACAGGGCCAGCACCACGAGTAGAATTCCAGAGGCCGCCATTCTCTTGCAGCAGCCAGTCCCCAGGATACTAGCAGCAGCAGCAGCAATGGGAGGCCTTCAAGTACACGATCCTTGAGCTTCTTGCTTCTGCACAACCGGCACATATTCCAAACCATAAGAATGACATTTCTGTAACTATATGTGCCTTGACACTAACTTTCTCTCAGACCGCCCTACCACAATGTGATGATGTCCTCTCCCGGCCAAGAAGGATGGTGAAGATATCCAAATATTCACTGCATGCTGCTGGGAATGAGTTTTTTCAGGAGATAGCGAGTCCACCAACGAAGACGCCATCAACGAGCAGATTGATAGCTCTATCTCACTCACATATGAAGTCCCCCGGGTATCATGAATCTGTTCCGATATTTTGTCTGCTTCCTCACTAAGTGAGAACTATAATATCGGAGCTTGATCGATAAGCTGTTAGAGCGTTATGTCCTGGTTCTTCCACAATTCTGAAGGCTCTCATGCAGTTGACAGGCCTGCGCCTGTACTGTAATCTGGACCTATTCCTCCGCTTGAACTACACGAGGTGATCGAGGTTTCCAGTCTACGAGACTCTCTGACTACAACAGGTAGCAATGACGACTCTGTTATACCTTAGAAGGAGGAAAAATGTACATACAAGCCCACCGCAGCCGCTGAGCCTGCGGACGGCCTGCTGTTGCTGGAGTTTCAGAAGTGACGACGGCTGGAGCTCGGGTTAGGAGGCGACACAGACTCTGCGTTTATAAACCCAACGAGGATCGCATGTCGTTCGTGCTCGAAGGTAAGGTGCTCTGAAAGGCCCCTCATCAACGAAGCAGTGAAATCACATAAACTATATTGTATACAGAAGTGGACCTGCTGCAACCGTCGGAAGCGCCTGCACTGCTCCAGCAGAACGCGCCCTCGTGATGGGTCGTCGAGTGGGTCGTCGCCTGGAAAGAGCCTCTGCACGCTGCAGCACCCAGCAATTTATAGTTATGACTCTGGTTCAGCTCACAAGAGCATATTTTACTTCAATCCACTTGTTTTCCTGCCCCCGCCAAATCGTGTACGACTTTACAAGGGGAGGAGGCAAAGGAGTTTGGCAAAGCTGCTGCAGCTGCCGCGAGTTGTGTCACAGCAGACAGCAGAAGTGGGAAGGGACTACTGTCCAGCACCAGAGGACGTACAGCATGCACTAATGGCAGAAGGAGTGGTACCCCGACACGACGCAGCATGGCTTGCATCTGTGATCGACTCCATTATGACCTCTCTTAATGATCTGACCGACTTATGATTGAGCTCTGAGTTTCGACTCGCATACACAGTTTCCAGGCTTTGTATGAAAATGGTCCCATCAAAGATGTCTCTGTATGTCTTGCCTTGAGATGCAGAGAGTGGACCGTAGCCAAATCTCAAGCTGGTCGCTTCATCCTACGTGACTGTGATCGATCAATCGAACCATGGACCGACAGCCCAGGACAGACTGACCGGGTTGACGTTGCGTCCCTCCACTCACAGAAGACCAGCTCTGGATCCATTCATAAGCCTCATTGATGCAGGGACCCCACGAGAAGCCCATTCAGACACTCACCACAGCTTTCGACGGTTTCCAGAAGCATGGTTTAAACGTTCAGATCGATTCTCTCTATGTCGATGTGTCATAGTCACCGCCAGAATCAAGGCTCGAGCAGCTCAAGTGGTGATTAATAAGATGACAGTGTTCTTCCGAGCCGGGAATTTCCTCAGAGGTTGTCGACAGTGTGATTGTTGGCGCCAAAGGATCACAGAGCACGGCAGTCCAATGAAGTGTTCAATACAAAGTGTCACGTTTTCTTCAAGAGACGTGGTTATTGTGGCTGATCGGTGCATTACACTGCAGTTTACAGTATCTTCGAGCTCATTACGTTTCGATGCGTCCAGCATCTGAAATACGGGTTGATATTCGCGGATGATATCGTACGATCTCATGTAAGGGAGAAGCACTGCAGACAGTTTTCTGTTATACGCAAGAGCTGAAACGAACCGAGAATAATCACAGCGGGCCAATTGATGAGCTACTTAACTCTGAGCTGCATGTATGCAACTTAGGATCCGATGTCTGAGTAGTGATACGAGGCCGACAGATATCCCATAGCCGTGGAAATTGAAGAGAAACGCGACGACCGTGGTACGGAGTGCATTACATCACAAACATGTTGGGCTGGGTTGGGCTGCAGCAGCACTTGATTGGATTTTACTCGGTCATCGGAACAATAGAGCGTTGTCCTCATCATTAACACCCTCAGAGTGAGTGCCAACTTCAAATTACCTTTGGCACGGGCGGCTATAATCTAAGCCGGCCTGGGTCACGAACTGTAATTTCTCACGAGGTCAAGCAGAATAACTGTGACGTGCTGCAGCAGTAGGGAGTACGAGAATTCCCCTTTGAAAACGGAAACGGTGTTGGAGGAGTAGCTCAGAGTTACTCCTAATCGTATTGAAAGAGAGACATTTCAGGGTTTAGGGGTTATTGGAAGGATGAAGATGTTCGAGATTCCGAAAATCCTAGTGGCATCAAGGAGAGCATAACCTCGTACTCCCGGGCGGGAGATAGAGGAGTCTTAATAATGTCAGCTTGTGCCATGGAAAGGTACATCGAGTCAGACTTCTTCAATCGTGAGAACTGTTGAGCAGACAACTGTTAAGGGTATGTACCATATTAACTGATTGACTGATAGACCTCAGCGTCCACTTTCCACATGGGCTTATGGCAAAACCCGTGCCAAGACAAGTATCGCTGTTTGAACATGGAGGGAACTCTTATAAGAGGAATGTCGTAAAGCTAGAGCTAGGTAACTTGCATATTGTTTTAACACGACGAGCTGTGAGTGTATACTGGTCCACATGAACACACAGACATGTATGTTTGAATTGCAAGGCAGAATGTCCTAATCCTGGATTTACTGGATATGGACATGATAGTTGCTGGCACAAATGTGAGGGCTTGTGGAGTCTTCAAAACGTTCAACCAGCTGAAAAGAACAGAAAGGAAGAGGAAAATATACTATTTGGGGTTTGACACCAAAATCTTATGTTAAAACTGCACGAATCGACCATGATCTCGAACTTTCCTTGCTATAGACATTCATCATAGTTTCTCAAAGGTGGGATTGTACATGCACAGATCGGTATTTGGCCACAGAATCGTACGGGGTGACCATAACTGACACATATGATCTTCGGAAAAGGATTTATATCACAACATTAATTTCCACCTGGTTGGTTACATTGAAACGCCCTTGCCCAAGTGTTCGTTGCAACATCTGGGCTCATCTGGGATCTCGTACAGTTTCAGCACTAATGCAGGAGGGCATGAGATGGCGAACGTGAAGAGTCCAACATCCATTTCCAGTGTACCGCACAGTTTGACTCCAGCCTCAACTGCCACGGGAGTTGACACAGCCTTGCCTTCATTCTGTTCTTGTCTCTCACGGATGTACAAAAGATTTGCTCACCGTCTTCAAGGTACGCTGCCTGCCTGCCTGACTCTGGTTCCAAAAATCTAATCTTCTATATAATTATCAATCACTCAGTGGTACCGGTATTCCACTCACATCCAACAGAACAGCTAGCTTCCCACATCAGGATTCAAGGCTCAACTGGCAGGAAGTTCATCACCCAATCAACCTTATAGTTTCAAGATGGTTTCACCAGACGACAGATAGGTCCATGAAAACGTCTGGGCTCATCTGCACTCCAAACAATGGCCATGGAAAGCTCTCTCTCCTCTCCATCCATGTCCCATGGACCGGTCTGTCAAATCATAGTGGACATCGTCGTCTCGGTGATTTCCAGTTGGTTTTCCCTGGGCGTGAGATGAATTGACCCTGCCTGCTTGCCTTGGCTTCGCCATCTTGTTAGGTTTGGCCGTTCCTAGAGTTTAGTGCAAGTAGAGATTTAGTGAACTAAATGATGATATTTAACAATGTACCTTACTTCTCTGAATAATGATTTAGTGACAATGTGGCCAGTCCAGCGTTTGAAGAATTCTTCCGTGTCCACTAGCTTTTGCGATGACAAGTCAATTTATGCTCGCACAAGTCTATCAGAGCCCAACATTGGGTGACCATACATATGCCCAAAACCAACCATGCCCATGGGTTTTGGGTGACATTATTTGTACATGGGTGGGCAAAAGTAATGCTATGGGCAGTGTCTGTGGGATCGAACCAAGAATTGGTGTAAGCGGGTAATACACATAACACAATTGGTGTAACTTGAATAGCATGGGTGGGAACAGGTAATCCTATGGGTGGACATAGGTCGCTATTGATGGTTATGGTCTGGTCTGGGTCCAGATTTGAAGTAAAATGTTGGCCTCTGAAGTCTATGCAATAATCTGTCTCCAAATATTAAGTTCACTCTGAAGAAGAATATGGGAAATAGCTTAGCAGATTTTCATGCGAAACATCTAAAGCTAGGACTTCGTTGTTAATGTTTTGAGAATCAATGATATATCGAAAATGAGATGCAACAAACTTAACCACTTTAATTTTCCGTAAACACTGACAAAAAAAAGTTTGATTTCACATCCGGGTATTCTCCTGAACACACCAAATGTATTATGTGCGCTAGTTGCTACTTAAAGTTTATCAGTCATACCATTCTGTACATTCGTTTGTAATTTAAAACACTGCTCATGAAGCATTTGAAGAATCATGAATATACCTCTTGCACTTTTGGAAATTCTAGGTACACGCGGAGAAGTTTCAAAGAAACTTATTGTCTGTAATACTACAACGGTGATATAACAACATACGTCAAAGTGGAATATGATAGGCCGTTTCAGAACAGGCAGCTATCTGTTGGTGAGACGTAGGAATATTCTTGAAGAGCAATTTTGATTTTGTGTTCATACTGTAGCCAGTTATGCTCAAAGTGCATACGGATGTATCGCAAAATATCAAGGTTTAATGGGTCTATTATGCTGTCCTCCATATACAAAAGGAGTTTTGATGTAACACACTTTCTACTCAAGGACATACATGGCCCATTCGGACAGAAAAGAAGTGGCCCAAAAACAATTTGGGCTGTGGACTCGTGACATTTATAAGTGTTTTTTTTTTTTTGCATATTATGGAAAGCATAGCCAAATTTTGGTATGATTTTAGTTGTGCTATAGTTTTGTACTTTTAAAATAAGGTTTTGTAAGTGTATTACGCGTCTATAGTGAACTGTGTCACTAGTTATGGTCACTCATGCATTGAAGGAAACCACTTAAACCTCCGTACTTCTGAAATAAAACGAACTTATGCTAGTGCAACAAAGCAACCGAAATTGAACTTAAGGGATTATATTTTTTGAAGGTAAACGAAGCGTACCTCTTTTGATGTCAGAATCATGAACAAGATTATGTTCTCTTTCGCAGCAAGAGGATGTCTTTACTTTTCTTTTACTGTTGGGAAAACTAACAAATTCTGTAGGGTAGTGGCATGAATACACTGAGTAAACACTCTTGCATAAACACATAGCTTATGTAACTACGTCGCTGGATGAATGAATGAATGCACAGGTAGAATACAATAATTGAAGTTGATTGTCCAATAATTGCCATTAGCATTACGATTGCCTTTAGCATCTACATCACCCTCCCGATACCATGGATCATGGAATAGAGGATAAAATAGATCTCATTGGAGGGCAATTTTTGAGAATGGACTTTGAGAAAGTAGCTATATTAAAGAGTAACTAATACTAGAACCTGTAGTGGAGTGTAATCGTTTGTGTTTCGTGAGTAAAATACATATTGTGTTAGTGTATGATTATCGGGGATGGCTAGTTATTCCCCACCGTATTAAATGAAGTTTTCTGATTGGTCATTCGATTGATTAGAGCTATCCTTATGTTTACTAGAGGTTCGGGACAAAGAGAAAATTGGAGAAATAATGCGTGATAATTAGCCCAAACTTAATGATAAATAACCACTCCCGTAATTTTCTCCATTTCCTCTTAGTTATACTCTAGGTGTGCTCTAAGTTGGCATATACTAGTAACTTGAACATGAAATATGAAACTTCCGTGACATAGACCCTACCACATTACTAACGTCGTCGTTTGTATCGTATTAGGATACCAATCCAATGATCCACTTCAGGTTATGTTACATTCAACTCGACCAATATACATGAATATGGTTGAATCTAATAGTTGCACGTATTTTTCGCCATTGTTCAGTTTCATGTACATTTTCGTCGTTCAATATTAAGAAAGTAGGTCTCAGGGTGTATGTTAGCGTTCTGTGGTATCCCATAGCTTTACTTTATGGGAAATATAGGAAATTCATTAGGGATGGCACACATTCATATACTCCTCTACCTGCAGATCCTTATATCTCTAGCACGTACCGGGGTCGTTGTTGCTCATGTTTTACTTAATGATCCGACCTTAGTGACGAGCATATCTTCCTTCCTTCCACGGTCCTTAGATATGTATATATTTATATATCAATTGATTTTGTCGAAGAGCTCGAAAAAACATTATAATGACTAGAAAAATAAGGAATTTGAGAGATATTCTTTTACTAACATTTTTTTATGGATTATATTTAATTCCATAAATACCTTGATTATTTTCAATTGCTAAAATATACACCTCTAGTGCTTAAAGATGTTTTAGTTATTCCTAATAAAGTCGGTTTATAAGGAACTGCCTCTTCTAAAGCACGATTTATTTTTTGTGCTCTAGAAAATTCAATAGTTCTCCAGGTAAAAAAAATATGAACTCATTGGTCCGTCTGCGCAGTATAGCTGATGCCTATGAAAGCCAAAATGCGAAGTTTCCAAAAAAATTTCTCACAGTCGTGCGATGATCATCTTAGCATGAGAAGAAAATTGTGGACGCCACCTTCATGTGCTGATCGTGACCATGTCTAGTAGAGTGATCGATTGATCGCACTCCAGGACGTTCGTTGGAGTCGTGAGAACGTGCTGGTCCATTAATTTATCATCTTTAAGTCTCATCTACCGCCTTGATAGACTCATAATGCCAAATACAAAAAAATAGTACAAAAAAAACGAGTACATGCGAAGGAGCACCGAAGGAAACCACTCTCAAGTTTTTATCATTGCCTCAAGTTCATGGATGGAAGGCTGAATATGGGTGTCGTGCATTACATTTCGTGTCTAGTTTATATAAAGTTGAACATTCTTTGCCCGTTCCTGAAGGACGTGAGTGCTCGGTTTCGAGAGGTTTTCATAGTGTGCAATACTTGTTGCAGAAACTTTCCAGCAGAGAATTCATTCATTCATTGTGAAGGAGTGGAGTGGAGTGGCTCGGCTCTGTCAGAGGTAATACAGGATGAGCTGCTTTGAACTGGATTCTGGCATCGATGTGGAATGATCTAACAGATGATTTGTTGAAGTTACTCAGATCTCTAGCACGGGTTGTATGAGTTAATGGTTCATTCTCAATTACACAACCTCTACCAGTTTCATCCTCTTTGACCCTCGGCGGCGACATCACATAGTTTGTGCAGCGTGGATGAAACTGCATCAGGGACCCTGATGCAACTTCACCTACGCTGGCGCAATGCAACCCTGCATCTCTGAGCCCTGGAAAAATACGTTTGTGGATTGCTTCCAATGCCGGGTAGAGATCTGTGAAGTGTAGGAAGTAATGCAACTGGAGTGATTTGACGTGGAGCTATCCTTGTCGATGGTCCCTGTGTTGCTCTTCTCTCCCTCACTCCAGGTCTTCCTGTAGAGGGAAAGACTTCGTACCCTTCCAAGTGACGAGATGAATGGCGGTACTCTCCACAGTGAACCTTGCACAGAGACACTATTCATGATGCATGATGTATTGAGCACTCTGAAATTCATAGCAGATATGGTGGGCTGGGTTGGGTTGTTCGCAGCAGAAGGCATAGATGTGGCCACGAGTTCGTGTCAGCTTTTAGATCAGACTCTTTGAGTTGTCTGAGCTCGAGTTTCTACAAGTTGAGGATCCAAGGCTTCAAGTGATGCTGGTTCCACGCTGGTCCATTAACATGAGGTACACAACCAAAGATCTAATTTGTAACAATATTATTTTACTCCTTCCAGCTCCATCTGTACCTCCAATCTGAGCATTTCGTACATGATTCATGACGAAAATTGAAGGGTGTTAATCTCCATTCAATACACAGACGGTAAATAAGTCACGTGCTCCAGTTAGATATTTGACCCGTCATTTATTGACCTTTTGGGTCTGGATCGTGGTGTATAAAGCTGCCATTTGTGACAACTCGTTAACTGGCTGATAGTAGACGTGAGCTATGCCGAAACGACTACGTCTTGAGCAGACTGCAACCCTCGTCTATCATGCTGTTTTCTCGATAGGATTTGACAACAAGTATGGCATATGAACTATGCGCAGAGCATTATTTCATGTTGTTATCTGACACCAGTTTCCTCAGAGCCAACAACTTTTCATGTGATCACAAATTCTGGTCTGAAAATTCCCAAATAGGATTGCGTTTCATTCATCTTCGTTTCCCCTGGTAACGCATACCTGTTTCTCTATCCCAAGCGTTGTTGTTCTCCTTTTGAGAATTGTTGAGAATCCGTGCTGCTGCGTGAGAGTGATTTGGACTACATCTACTTTGGTGTTCCTAATCAGATTTGGGAAGTGGGATGGGGGAAACCACAAATTATCATTTCCTGGAGAGAAACCACTGTACGAGCACGGAGACACTCTGTCTGTGACATTTTGTTCTCTCCTGAAAAGTCATGTACCCCCAAATCAACATCTCCTGGAGAGAAACCAGTGTAAGAGCACGGAGACACTCTGTCTGGGACATTTTGTTCTCTCCTGAAAAGTCATGTCCAGATATATTTGTGGAATGCATCAGATGGGGTAGGTTGTGACAAAATTTTGCTTGTCAGTATCGAAGACATGATAATCATCGGTAGAATGGAATTTGCAAATGGACTGCATGTCACAATTATGAAGTGAACATAATAACGTACACGGTAAGCACTGAACTTTGTATCAAACTCTGAGGGAGCTTTATATACACAAATGCACCGGACAGAGTTTCGATCCACAGCCTGCAGCCTAATGTGATCAGAAGCAGGGTGAGCGCCATTATACACCAAGCAGGGTGATGTTCATCAGGACTCTTAGAAAAACGAGTTTCGGTAGGTATGCCTGCCACGGACTGTTCAATCGTCTTTCCTGCCAGCCCTCCCTCCCTCCCTCAAGTTTGTTCATGTGAAGAACGGAGATAAAATCTGATCTGCAGGATTATTCCAGTTGACATTTCGTCTCAACCATTAATAGCACAGAACTCAGAAATCGCATTAAGAATCCGTTTACCTGCAGCTGTTTCTGGTCAACGAGTCCGGGGAGAATGCCTTTCAATATCATGCGACCATCATATGAAAGTGATCAGGACAAACAATTGACGTGTTTTTTGGCCGAAAAATCGGCATAGATCTGCTAGCACCATGAAGTTGCAAGAGACCAATAGAGCTGAATCGGTTAGAATAATGACCTTGCTCTTTGAACGTTCGAGACAACTGGCTGGCTGGCTGGCTGGTCTTCCACTGACTAACTGTGAGCCCCTGACTGGAGCAGGTGGCAGGTGAAACAACTACAGCCGTAAAAGTATGTGATTCCCTGAGTCCATAGCAGCAGATGCATCCTGAGCTGTGAACTCTGAAGATGGATGTGGAAGAGCTGGACATGTTTAGCGTGGTTGACGAGGTTGACGCTGTGGAGGCGCTATTGTAACAGAGGATATAGCTCCAGCGCCACAGTACAGGGAAGTATCCAGATTTTGATTCTTCTGATCATTGGACCCTCGAATCAGCATTCGAGAGTTACTTGCAGGACATATACTCTTGGTCGACCAATGAATATTGGAGTGATGGACTGACATTGATACAATTCTGGATGTATTTTGTTGCCTGCAACCAGAGGATATTTTATTTCCTGTTGACAATTGTGGACTCGCAATACCTCGGAGAAGGTCCAGCACCATAGTCGAGATTCCAATCGATAGCATCCATGATAGAGTCGAGAAGGCGGAGACCTGTTGCTTTCCTTCCGGGTGGGGAGATTTTTTCACAGCATCATGCTAGATGGAGAACTGCTTTCCTTAACGAACAAGAAATATTTCCTTAGTATCCAACTCTCACTGAATAGACCACCGTAGAATACTGGACATTAATTCAACTAGTGGAAGAGATGGCGGCAACGCAAAGGATTGGATCTTTTGCTAGCTATAAACTACAGTGCTCATCTTCCTCCAGCTTCACCCTTAGAACATGACTGAAAGTCGGAACGTGGAAACGAAAATGTTAAGAATCAGTTCACCACCCTTGGAGTACACTCACGAGCACAAGTCATTGTCACCCAAGAACGAAGACACGATGTAGATTGCAAAATAAAGACTCTTCATTGACGAGTCTACTTGTAACCCGGAGAAGGTCTTTCCCATCGAACGCATGTCAGATATGAACTTGCAGTGACATGAATAAGTTCGTGGCACAAGTAATATTCAATCCACCTACATTTCCAGTGTCTCTGACAGAAATCTCCCAATGACTATATTTCCATTCCCATTCTACCTTCTTGCAAGGGCCAATACCGTTCTAAGAGTAAAGGCACCAGTGCATCTAGGGGTGGATTCAGGGCATGTGCTTTAGTCCAGAGTCATGATTGTGAAAGTGTGAGTCTGACTCGGTCGACTATTGGTCCGAGCCATGAGATTGAGACTATAGTGCTTGAGCAGGTAGGCCAGAATAGCACACGTCAGATGGTTCATGATCGAAGTATTACTCTCATGTTCATAGTCACGATCGGGAACCAGAATTGATGAATGCAGGTGCATTAAAAATTGTACATCCGTCTGCGTTCATGTGAACCAGAAGTATTGTATCAATCTCATATCAGACGCTGAGGTTGTTTCCGTGAGTACCTTACATCGAGAAACCAGCTTCTTTAGTCTGCAGTCACTCTTTTTTTTCCCTTTCCTCATTTTACATTCATTCATTCCAATGGCAGGATGATGAGTTCTCCCCTATATTTGAAATGAGACTAGTTGCCATATGGAGGTATTTGTTATGGCGGGAGACTTTATATCTCACATGTATTTTGAACGCAGTGGACTTGGAACAAATCATATTTGGTTCAGGAGATTTGTGGTTAATTATAAGATACTCGATAGGCATGCTCCAAGAAATGTCACTTTTATGGCACAACTGAAATGCAAGAAAGTATGTAAAACATCTTTTGCTGATCGAACCGGAGATGACTTGGAATATGGACACTTTAGTTATACTAAGTCAGATACTAAAATTTGAGTGTCATTTTAGAAATAATTTGAAAGTAATTATAAGGATGTGACTTTTTTCAGTAGAATACGTTCTGCATCTTAAAATCCAAATGATGAATGAAAAAACTTTTACCTCCAAGAAACGGGAATCAATTGAAGAAATTCAGCTTGAGATTAAGCATGTCTATTTCTCAAGCACAGGTGAAAGTTTTTCTCTACACATGTTTTTCACTGTAGTGTACTTACTTTTCACCATTAGCACATTCTCAATATATAAACTTCAAAAATTGTCTTGCAAAAACATTACATTCCATATTTCTAAGTGAGTCCTAGGCATGTTAAAAAAATATTTTAGTATGATCAAATGGTAATTTCACAATAACCTTTTTGTTACACCCACTTTTGCATACCGACATCTATCTTTCTGCAGCAATATATTTGATAAAAATGGACATACATTCAGTTCTGAAGGTTTTTTTGGCGAGATATGGAAGTTAAAATTTCTAAGGGCAATAATTTCTTATTTGATAAGTTTATAAATAAATGTCCTTCCTTTAATGCAACGTTTCCCAGTTCCTATAAAAGCCAGAGAAAATTCCAACTCTTTTTGCAAGTTCAGTTAATTTTTTGTGGAGATTGTTCATGTGTGAGATTTCACTTTAGGAAAAGAAGTTTGGGAGATTTTGTCTAATATTTATGACATGATTTTCTGCACAACGAAGTTAGAAGTTGAAACTGCAACTCACCAATGTAAATAAAAACTAGAGCTATATTCTACCATCAAGCATGTCACAAGGATTCAAGATGAATTTTTATGACTTGCAAGTTTCAGGAGAAAAAAAAAAGTGTATATTTTTTTACTAACGACTGCGTCCATCTTGTGGAAATGTTGGTTCCAATCAATAATTCAAATTTTATCCCAATTAAGATGAGTTTAAAAACACAAGAATAGCAAGACAATCTCGTATGCAATCTTTGTAAGAGAAGAGAAGGTAAGTAAGCTCTAAGACGTTACTCCCAATTCTTTCCCAAGGATGCACTACTCTTGTGGTATATTCACATCAACGTGATTTATTTGTATATGTATCGAAATCTACAACACAAAGATAAAGACTGTAATGGACAAAATCAGACCTAAAATTGAAGCTTCTGTTGACCGCACTGACTGCCCTAGCGAACTCTTCTAGATTGATGAATAATGTTTGATAAAGGCGTATATAACACCTCATATCAAAAAATTAGCAAATGTCGTATCCGTTTATGTATCATCAAAGTGGTAATTTACAAGAAAATCAGCTCTTTATAAATTCAAAGATGGACCCAGTATATAACATCAAATCGTGTGTAGACATTCACTGAGAGTGACTATAGTCTGAATACATCAGGAAACAAAATGCAGCTATTGCAGTATTAACCAATTCAACATTAACATGCAAGATGACTACGTACTAAGATTCCTCCACATGTCTCTGTATGTACACACACGTGAGTACGTGTGCATGATGTGTGAGGCAGAGAAACATAGAATAGGACAGGTTAAAGGTGCGCGAATAGAGCTAGATACCTTCATCTCAACCATGTCTCACTTACTACAGTTCGTATATCCTGGACCGGAGCGACTGATTCAAACTTTAAAATAACGTGTTTTTTTGTTCATTTATGTATCCTCCAAATAACGAGATTTCGTGCAGATTAGAAATCATAGTTCCAAAGGAGCTAATCGTAACGAAGAAAATTTGTGTCCCATCCATGTGTGCGGTGTCTTCTTCTATACCTCCAACATTCTCAACAATCCCAAGCCGTGTCGAGAACTGGAAGCCTTTCGTCCATCTGCTAAAATTTTCTTCGAGCCTTTCGTCCATCTGCAAGACTTTGAGGCTGGATAAATCCAGCCTCAAAGTCTTGCACCTAGCTCCATTCATGATCACTGTTCAACACTCTCTAGACGGTGAAGACGACACAAGTACATGTCAACGAGAAGTACAGATTCCAAATTAGATCCTTCCACAGTGGATAATTCCTTCTGGCCATGCAAAGCTCGAGACACCGTTCCACGGGAGCTTGAGTAGAGTCAATGTGCTGCAGGTTCAGAACGTTTCAGGATTTTTGGCCTTCATTTATACGTTTTGAAAAATTACGTGCAAAGCTAAAGTCAAGTACTACTCGAAAGGTCTCCAATTTAGACCTAGTTTGCCTACTTGCATGAGTCTGATGCTGCAACTGTACATTGAGGATGTCGCTCTTCGGTTTACTTCTGTATACAGGAGAGTTTCCACTAAATTTTCTGGACATCTCACCTTTGCCTCATCAACGAACAGTACATCTTACTCGACAATCAACGCTCAAAGGTCGAAAAGTCTAACTCAAAGCGCCGGACCACAAGTATATAAGCAAGCTGCTTAGAGAACTACGATCACAGCATATCTCTTCTCGATAGATTTGATGCAATATTCTCAGACTGGTCATCTCATCGCCTGCAGACTCATTCAAGTTTCACGTTCCAATTTTCATTCAAAAGCCTGAGTAATCATTTTCCACACCAAACATAGCATATTGCCTCGGAACTCTTTACTTTTCAGACAGTATTTCAAGTACTAGATCTCAGCTTACAGCATGGCCTGCGAAACTTCTCCACCGAGATGCACTATATGCAATGACACAGACTGTGTGTAAGTCGCGCTTCTTTGTTCCTCAGGCGATTTAAAACATGTTTTGAAATTGCAATAATGATCCAGAACGTGTCAGAAGACCTTCCTCTCCTATCACTGGAAGCTCATTCTTATTCTGTCAGCTGAAAGGATGGTGCATCTGACGAGCCTTCACGCTTGTATGATAACAGATGCTCGCCAAGCGAATCACGATGTGAAAATCCTCGACCAAGCTGCCCCAAGTGCAGAGACACTGATTGCATGTAAGGTTCTCCGTTTGTTTGGAATAGGCAATGCATTTCACAGTGTCTTGTCCAGAGCATCAATGTATTTTCTGATTTCGGTAGATGTTTTTCAGATCTCACTACCAGAAGATCCATGGACGCAGTGCTGAAAACCGATGCATAGATCCTAGTGGTCATTAGTTGTGTATTCCAAATACATACTGCGTGAAGTTCTGATTGCTGTTCTGTTATACTCGGGATATGTGAACATGTAGGTGTCCAGACGATGAGCGAGTATGAAGGAGTTGAATCATGTGTGTACATTATGAATCTAGTTAGAAAGCCGCAAGACCGAAGAGTATGCAGAAAGAAACCTGGCGAATAGTTAGAAGATATATCATTCTGGAATGTGGAATGTCGTAATTTGACTGATGTATATAGGTGCAGCAAGATCGATAAATATCAAAACTTAAGATCTTAAGTTAGGGCTATGAGATCCTAAACCCAAAACGAATAGAATCTTCATGATATAGAATCATGCATACTGCGATGAATTATAGTTTCTTTGTGATGGCATGCTTTCTGAAGTCCCGTTGATTTCAAGTCTCAGCTACAAATATAAGTTGCATGGAAATGGAATAATTGCAGACATTGTATTTTGAATGTATGAATGAGTATATGTATAAAAAATGTTACAAATACGAGTAAGTCGAAGATCAAGGTTGATTCTTATACATACAGATATGATATTTCGATGATTATGATATTCTCCAAAAGATTTTGGAGAATCTCATAATCATTGGAAGTGAATAAAGATAGGAGATTAATGTTTCGAAAGTATAGTGGTATGCACAGAGTTTTTTTTCCTTTTATTCTAGATTTCTAATTACTGACATGAATAATGAGCTAGGATATAGAATCTAGACATATGAGAATGTGTATCCTAAAACAGGAACCACTCTCTTTGTCTCATCGTATAAGCTTTGTTACTTACGTTGGAACTAGGATAGCTGGTGCATTCCTTAGGAAAAAATTGATATTGGATAACGTTTCCTTCAAATCTGTAAATAAAATCTTTGTTGAACGTACACATAGATAGTTGTTATATCTTAACTACGTTATGTTGTACTGCACATGTATCCCATGGTGATTTTATTAGCTCCTAATTCTTTGTTACCCGTTTCGTTTCACCTATCCGATGGGGTATGTCTATAAATTCTCATTTAACTTTTATTCTTTATCATTCCCTTCTACTCTAATGTTACAGTCATAGTGTCATTCCTGCAGCTATCTTCTCTTGCTCGTGAAAATTCGCTTGTACTGTACATGTTTACCTTATCCTAACCTACTGCTTTTGACGAGCATTTGGAAATTGTCATTCAGTATGACATAGACAGTGCATCAGTTGTTGATCCTGCTAGCAAGCGATCCTAGCTCATGCTGTGTCTCAGTCATGCATGCGCACGGGATTCCAGTTATTCAAGGAGGGCCACCAAACAAACTGGCACCTCTATGGTGCGGATATCTTGCTTAGCATGCCTCAGCAAATGCTAAGACTTCTGACTGAAAGTGTAGCCATTATTCTGTTCATGGATTTCAGATTACTAGAATATCCCCAATGAAGCAGAATAAATCGATCGACTGACTTATCCAACTGCCTTGGGTTCAATGTCTTATGAGATGTATTGATCAAAATCTGTTCGTTGGTAGGCTCCTTCACTCCGACTGTGGATGGACTGGAAGCTGAATTCGTGAGCTATTCGAAGTTCCACATGAATCAAAGCAGAAATCTGAGACGACCTGTTTTTGGTCCGGTATTGCTTCCGTTCCACATACTCCAGCCCAGGGATGGAGTTCCTCGGCCACTTAAATAGCATCCCACCGGAATTTCAACTCATGCTAAACCCTCAAGCTGGATTACAGTTTCCCTTTTTAATTAAGAAGTCCGAGCTGAATTTGCCATATTTCGATTTAGTGGTGACTGTCAATGATCCCGGGGATCCAGCCGTGGCATTGCTCTCTAGGAGGAGAAGCTTTCACATTAACTCTGGGGAAGATAATTTACTTATGCATGGATGTGATCAAGGAAATAGCAATCAGCTAACGAATCGAGAACTTGTCATTATTCTTATCTAGATTGTCCTGTATCTACAACCTTGTCATTGTCACGATTCTTTTATTCCACACACACTCCGTGAATATTGAACAAGATGACGATTATGCCAGTGTGCTTACGCATTCAGACGGTTGATCTTCCGCATGCACAAAGTCCCGGATTTGCAAATGCAGGTCGCCCCAAATGTTCACATCTGGAGGGAAGGTTGGCTCGGATGGACATACCTCAAATTGGTATGACGCGAATGAAATCGATGGTGTTGTGTAATATCCCAACCCCAAATGAACATAATAAATAAAGATGGTAAATATATAGAACATTATAAATACCTCCAAGAATAAAAGAATAAATAACGGAAACTTATGATGAGACTATATGGCATCTACGTACCGTGTAGATTTGTTTATTGATCTTGCATTAGATTATTCTTTTTGCCAAATGATTTCGACTCGTTTAGTTGCACAAACTTTTACAAACTGCCGTACTGCCAGGTGTCAAGTATCCCAGTTTCTTTCTCCTTTTTCTTTCTTTCTTCATGCTTCCTTCGGGATGCCCTGAGTCAGCCGGATTTTATGTCAGTTTTGGGAACTTGAGGCTCGGCGGACCCTACATTCCGGCAACCATGTAGAGGACCTCAACCGGATTAAATTCCAACAACCATGTAGAAGAGGCCGTCACTGTAGAGGCCGCAACGTTGTATCTATTGTGTTGCAATGATCTACGCCGTAACAATGATCGCGGTAGTGTCGTGGAACCTTGCGGGAACTAAAAACTAAAACGTAACCACAAGAGGGATTGCTCAGTTGGAATCCCTAATGTTCAAACTGTAATATTTGTAATCAAACGGTGATAACATATTGAGGCGACGAAATTTTAAGCGGCAAAGATTAGGGTTTTTGAAAATAGGATCACATCGATATTCTCCAGCTCGTCGTTTTGGCGTCGCTTTTGGGTGCCAGTGTCAGTGCTTTGAGGAGCTCGTGCCAGAGCTCGTGCTTGTACTTTTCTTGTCATTTCAGGTGCTTTTTGCACGTGTGGTGACAGCATGGAGGCAAAATGGATTGTGCAGGATCCACCTTATGATGGCCCTTTCAATTCGTTAATGGTGAAGCACTGATTAGGGAGTTCACGTCCAGTATGTATACCTGGAAATTCTTGCAGACTGCTACCCTCCACCTCCACCACCAGGATACTTCGGATGCGCCGGAATGTGGCACATGGTAGCCCAATGGGAATCAAATCCCACAGAGAAGAATGACATGACGAGTTATTATCACGATAAGCTTGTTATTATCACGATAAGCTCAACAGAGTTTTCTTTTTGGCTGCGGGTGACTTCATCATCCGCGAAATAGCCGCCGTTGCTCCCGATCGTCCGTGGGGCAAGAGCTATGAGCTGAAAGTCGTCAGAGAGGACGAGCGTACGATGAAAATTTGGCCTATAACTTCTTGGCTCATGGGGGGCAGTGGCGATGTGGTACTACGGATTCGCATGACCAATCCACCACCCAAAGAACTTCATGCCGCCGTGTTGGAACTACACAGCAATCTCCGGTCTGAGATCCGGAACCGAATGATCGATCATTTCGTTCCCATGTATGTTTACGGATTCTTATGTGTGGGAGAAACCGGATATAATTATCACTTTAGGTCCCTTCGAATGGCTCATAAATCTTCAGGGATTTCTCTTTGGACGTGCCTAATACTGTGCTCCAAAAATACGATAAATGCCCTTTGCTGCATGGTTGCCTCATCATCAACCTGGAGGAGAGCCTGGATGAGTACTACCCGGATTTCTTAGGGCCCTCTACGGGTCATATCATGTTCTATCGCAGCGACGAACACTAGGAGCGCCCCCTTCAAGACCTTCCCGGATCGATGGTGCTTCAATTCGGCTCCTTCACGAGCCGAGAGTCCCGGCGCACAACGCAACTCGAGATTTCAACAACCGCATGGTAGCCCGTAAACCGCCAAAACCCCGGGTATCTGTATGCTTGCTGGTGCACGGTAGCGCCGAAACTCATCATCCACGACAAGATGACGAGGGGCGGATGGATCGATGCAAATCTCTATAGGATTTCTGAGGTTGAGACCGAGGTTCTACCTATCGCTATGAGAGGAAATTGGCCAAATTCAGAGGATTTATGGCACTATGTGCTTCAACATTAACGCATTGATGAGCACTCCAGGAATTCTTTAATGTTAAAGCACTGTTGAATTCATAATTGTATTTGTATATCGTTCACATTCAATCTCCTGTCATATTTGTAATATGTACAATAAGTTTGTTTTTATTACAGTTTGTAAAACTTTGACGCTAAGCAAGCACGTTGTCTAATATTTTTTATGTTCTTTTGCGAGAGAGTGGGTTGAATGCGAGTTAAGAAGAGATTTAACTCCTCCACAATTTCTCATGCGTGCTGCAAAAGCTCTATTTGAAAATCATCAGAGCTTGGGCTATGTGCAAGGGAACCCTATTAGAGATCATTATATCACATCTGTTGATGTGTATAATATCAAATTGGAACTGGACAAGGAAACTTTGAGAAGGCATGCTAATGATAGAATTAGCACAGAATTATGGATGAAAGCGAATTCATCTCAAGTTGTTTTGTATCAAGCACCAAAAAGTGATACATTTAAACCATTAAGGCTTGCTGTTACAAGACACTTGCTCCTAGATTGGTTGCTAAAACATGGAAATGGAGGTTGTGTTGCTATAGATGAAACGCATGGCACGCAGAAGTATAAGGTAATATTCTACTTGTCCATTTTGATGTTTTTATCATCAAGCTTCCATGATTGTGTATATTTTACCTTACAATTTGCAATATCTGCAAGATACTTGAAAAAATGACGGTTTGGAGCTTTAACCAGTCTTGTAAGACATTATTGAACTTTTCAATGTGTGATGTATATGTTGTTTTATATACCTTGGTCACGTCTAGCTTATCAAGACATAAAAATAGCGAATCATTCATTTGTATCAGGTTTAGCTTAGTATCAATGAAGATGAATACTTTGTAGACGACTGGTAGCAGCAAACTGATACGTTTATTTCATTTTTTGCAATGCAGTATCCACTGTACACCTTGATGGTGTTTGACGAATATGAACACGTACATCCTACTGTTTTTGGATTCCTCAAAAGAGAAGAAACAGAAGATCTTGTGCAATTATTATCTGCGATGAAGAAGATGACCCAACATTATATCCCTGGATGGATGACCTTGTGCTTCATGACGGATTGTGCTAACAATGAGAAACTTGCCATAGACATTGTTTTTCCACATATCCCTGTATTTCTTTGCATATATCATGTTCAAAAAACATAGACAAAGAAATTGATTGAGGTTGTGAGTGGTCATGAAAAGAGAGCTATTATGAATGCTGCTTTAGAAGACCTGTGCTTTGGAAGCACATTGACTGCTGATGGAGAAGAATTTGATGTGGAAAGATCTACTGCGATGAAGATTCTGTTATTTTACAAAAAAATTCAGCTCTCTGAGCCACAATGTGAAGTAGTTCCAAACAGAATGGGAATCTTGTATGGGTAAGTGTAAGTTTGTAACATGTGCATTATATATGAAGTTATTACATTTTGGAAGTTGTTTTTTGCTTAATGGTATTCCACAAGTACATCTAACTTACTGTTTTGGAATTCAAGTCAGTGGATTCGTGATGAACGGAGGAAGACATGTCGTA
Organism: Marchantia polymorpha subsp. ruderalis; assembly: GCA_037833965.1. Classification (NCBI taxonomy): domain Eukaryota; kingdom Viridiplantae; phylum Streptophyta; class Marchantiopsida; order Marchantiales; family Marchantiaceae; genus Marchantia; species Marchantia polymorpha. The sequence continues at coordinate 8,288,558 of AP031357.1, forward strand.
ACAATCAAGATACCAACAACGCTATGGAATCAATGCATGGACACAGTCTTGAGCAGTATCTCAGTTCTACACTTATCATCATTATGATGATGTGTCATTGATGTGTCATTAGAAGAATCTGAAGTTCAGATTCTTCTAACTTGGTGCATGTAATTCAAAACGCAGTTATGGCGTTATTTCACATACACACATTTGAAAATATGGATATTCCCAGTGTCACACGACGAAAGTAGAAAACAAGAACATGCTCTATACTTTGCTTTTACATTCGTAGGGCAATTGCCGATGGAGACAACGAATTATCAGTTCTTTAAGGTAGGGTCAACTAAAGACACCTGATGTAAGTTTGTGTAATCTCTTCTTTCTTAGATGGAAACGTGACTTGGACTTGACGATGGTTTGATTCGGCTCTGCTATAAATGTATCTCGTAACCACATTCTCTAGAATAAACTCAGTAGAGTTCGATTGTGTGAAAATGGGATTTCTCTGCAGCAGACTCCATCCATTGCACAAGCTAATGTCAGAACTATCACATTCAAGTTTCTAAAGAAACCACATGAAGTACGCTTAGTGACTTCACAAATGATGTAAATATAGGCGATGCAGTCACATTTCCTCGTGGTGAATGAAAACCCTCAGCAAACGATGATTGATATTAGCAGGAAAAAGTTGTCTTGAGTAGGATCTCAGTTCTACACTTATCATCATCATCATCATGAACATGAGTACAATTGCTTCGTTGAACGAGCTCCTTGAAGAGATGAGGATACACACAGCTAATTCATTGCTGTATAGCGTCTGCAAACTTTGACTATAAGCAACACAGTGGAGGCTGTCATAATCTGCTGTTGATATTATTTTATAATGAGACAACAAGAACTTGTCTTTGTCACGCCACAAAAACTGAGTCTTGTCGTCAAGTATGCTGACGACTGGTTTCTAGTCTATCTCACATCGTGACCTCGACTCGTAAAGACACAATTGAAAACTACATGAGCTACCCTTGACCTTGGAATCTACTTTGTATGTGGCACAAGGCCTCCCCAAAGCTAGTACCTGTTCAAAAACTTATAAACGCTTTAGCATACAGTTAGCATGGACTCAAGTGATGGTCCAATATGTAATAAATATTTATAAATCATTTATTACAATTTGGATCAAACTGAGCTTTTGCACAAAGAGCGAGAGTTATACATGGATGTTGGATAAATTCATACTTTGATTAAGCTGTTGGGAAACATTTTCAAGATGGCCGATATAGTTTCAAGCATCGGTTGAACAGTTCTGTTGTGAGGAACTATGGTCGTTAGTATGACGTCGATCAGGTTGTGAGAATAGGGATTCTCTCATAGTTGAGTGCGGATAGATGCCCAGTATGACGTCGACCAGGTTGTGAGAATAGGGATTCCTTCATAGTTGAGTGCGGATGGATGCCCAGATGTTCTTATAGTCCATCGCTAGATCGGTATGTCGGAAAGCAGAGCGATCTAGTTCAGTCACTTTGATGCTCCACCGGAAAACTGATTGCCAATCAAAAACTTGCCCGGTTAGCCTGCCCGCAAATTCTTCCATCTTTGGTCCAAAAGAGGAGAGTCGCAACGAAAAGAAGAACTTCCGTCACGGCTCACTGCAGGATGACAACTGCCTGGGTCTATGAAGGCCCTATATAAAAGCTATGTATAAGTTTGTGCAGCTTAACCTGTCCGACTTACTTTACTGTGTGTATAACTTTACCTAGTTATACATACACTATAATAGGTAAAGACTTCATCTAATTGAGTGATATTAGTTTAATGCAATGATGCATGTTGGAGAGTAGAACTATTTTTTGTTTGTTTGAAAAAAGCAGTTTGTTAGACTGGTCTTTTCTCAAGCTTGAAGTACTTTGATAGATGTATATGTGGTATCTTTTAGACATCTACCAACCACATATTCTGGAGTGTATAAGTAGAAATTTGGCACGGATGGAGAAGGGTATAAATGACAATATCTTGCAAAATGATAGATTTAATATGGATGGAATAGACTTCAATTTTATTTTTTTTGCGAGTTTCGCAATACATCCCTGTAATCTTTCTGCTTTATGATTGCAAATACACATATCTTTACTGTGCATTAGGGGAGGTGTATCCAGGTTTACATTCCTCACAACATGAACACAAAAACCTGGAAAATACGAAATCTGATTTCGTATTTTCCTGGTTTTTGTAATTTAACAGTTTCTGTTGAATTATTCTCAAGCAATATGACGTCAAGTAATTTTGCCACAAATATGAACATTTTTTTATCTTGATAAATCTTTCCACATATTTATTGCTAACATGTGAATGCATCATAAATCTAGACTAGCAAGTATATAGTTGATACTAATTTTATTTAGATAACAAAAGATATATACACATTGGGAATATGAATTTCCCTGTGCATTATGCATACTTCACTTTTATAGATTCCAAGTGATTAAAAAATTTTGAGTGAAGTTTTTAAAATTTTTAATCTTAATAGTGTATAAAATAAATGTATGAATTCTTACAGCTTTCATTTCTTGATCACATGCATGATTTATGCTGTTAAGTTTTATATATATCACAAATATTATTTTTTAATGTGTCTAAAATATGTTGCTGAATCTTCATAAAATCTCAAAAAATTTGCCAAAAAGCTCTCATTGATACAAATTTTCCATCAATGAGACGAAGGGTGTAAACATCAAACCGAAAAAATTTAATTACAATTAGAATGATTTTGGCCTATTTTTAGATAAAGTTGGTCACTTCAATCAAAATGCAAAACTTATTCATGGCATAAAATATAAAAAAACACCAACATTACGGAATTTTCATGTAACCCCACATTTATTAATTGATCAAGCATAAATATAACATAAATATAATAATAACATAATAATGGACCTTTTGAATTCATCCGAATCAAAATATTTAGCATCCACTTACTTTTTAAACAATTAAGTTTAACATTAATGATGGTACCAAACTCAAGTATTGAAACGTGTAAAATTTTTCACGTTAAGATTCAAATTCAATTCAAAATAAAAATACATATATAATAAAAATAAAAAAATGGTATTCAATGTACATGTTTGTGATTCAGGTTATACTTTCCACTTGTCAGAACTTACTGTCTCCATATTCTTTGAGGTCCTCTCTTTCGATCTTATTCCATCTCACTTTTGTACAGACGTCTCGCCCCGATCCACTTGTCTCTTCAGCACCCGGTCTCGTGACGTCACCTCATGGCGGCAAATGAACTCGCAACGCAACGCGCTCTTAGATTTATCAAAATTCGATTGCTGGATTATGTGCCTTGGATTCTTCCGCAACGAGTGTGAGGCTCGATGGGTCTTCACCATCGTCTTGGCACTTTGACCGACCGACGCCAGTTCTGTCCTCTTCGAGAACTCATGACAGTACAAAACTCTTCCTCACGCACCCTTCCCTCGCCAGCGTAGCTTCCACCGACTGACCGACTGAGGTCCGAGGGAGAGGATGTCAGTCATCAACTAACCTCAAGTCCTACTCACGAGACTAATGAGAGACCGCGAGACAGGCCAGAAGCACATTTCGAGTGTGAATCAGAAGATTTTTTGGGATAAACGCTGGCAGATAAGCCTAAGGTCCTGAGGTGTGACTAAAAAGCAGCTTTAGGAAAGGTTGGTCTGTTGTAGTTTGGTCTGGTCTGGCCTCTAAAGTGCTTCACTCACTAACAGGCTTTGAGGCGGCAAGGGCGAAGGGTAGTTCTGATAGAGTGTTCACATCGGAGGTTTTGGCACCGAGCATTTGGATGATTGTATATTTTGATAGCTCCTCCCTCCCGTGCACAGTTTGAACTTTCTGTCAGACTTCGGCGGCTGCGTTTCTGGGCGATTGTGTGATTGAGAATTCTGGTGGTGGTAGTGCTCGGGAGGTGGGTTAGAGAACTCCGATGGGTGAGAATCGGAGTAAGATTTTGATTATCGGTGGTACGGGATGGATAGGTAGGTACTTTGTCAAAGCCAGTGCAGCTGCGGGCCATCAGACATTTGCCCTCATCAGACCACAGACCCTCTCGAATCCTGGAACTGAAAAGGCTGCTCTCCTCGAGGATTTTAAAATCCTCGGAATCACGCTTTTGGAGGTGGGGCATTGATAACCGATAGATCTCGCATCATATTGTAATTGCAGTTTCTTCTCTGAATTTGGCATTTGATCATTCTCATCCTGATCGATCAGAAAGGAGCTCAGCGAGCATCCGGAGCACTCCGGGAGAATCATGTCAGAAATTCTTTTTCCGGAGACGGCTAGGTACCTTAGATTTCAGCTCACTCTAGTCGGTGCCAATCTCTGATCTATTTTGCAGGGCTCTCTCGACGATCATGCGAGCTTGGTGGATGCTCTGAAACAAGTGGATGTAGTGATTTCAGCTGTATCCCATCCCGAAGAGCAGTTCCCCTTGATAGAGGCCATCAAAGAAGCTGGAACTATCAAGGTGCAGCGTAATTCCACCTTCTTCTACTAACAATGCCCCCTAAGGAAGAAGTGTCCATCGCAGCAAGAAGTTGTCTTTTTTATTCGTCTTCTTCCAAGGAACAGAATGAACTCAATTGGTGCTGCTGTAGCAGCAATATCAGAGCCAGCTGCCTTTGTTGCTGAGAAGTTTGACTTGAATACGATCTAAATCTTCTTCGCCTCGTGTTTCAGAGGTTCTTCCCCTCTGAGTATGGACTGGACGCCGACAGGGTAACCCTGTTGCCACCAGTGCAAAATGCCATTGGGATCAAGAGCAGAGTCCGGAGAGCGATTGAGCAAGCTGGGATTCCTTTCACCATTGCCACCAACACTGCTTTCGCGTCCATTTTTCTCGATCATTTTTGGCATTGGGACTACGAGACTCTACCCAGGGACAAGGTGGAGTTCTTTGGTGATGGAGAAGGCAGAGGTACATGCAGATCAGGCATTGATTAGAAGTCTGTCTGAGTTGAGAAAGTTTCAGCGTTCGAGAGATATTAGAGAGAACAGTGATCGATCTATCTATCGAGCTCGAGAGGACGAGCCGTCGTGTTGAAGCCTCGATGGAGCAGATTTAGCCGATGCATTCACTTCAGAATGCTTACTAATCATGAGGCTGTTCTCGCAGTTTCTTTCGTTTACGAGCAAGATATTGCAAAGTTTGTCATCAAGGCCGTGGATGATCCTCGAACGCTGAACAAGGTTCTCTGCATCCGGCCCAAACTCAACTTTCTGTCTCCCAAGCACGTCGTCTCTCTCTGGGAGCAGAAACTCGGTCACACTCTCGAGAAGACCTATCTCTCAGCCGAAGACATGCTCAAGAAGATTGCAGGTGAGCAGGTTGGCTGTGTTAGTTTCAAAGCTCTGCCTCGCAGTCTTCATCTTGCCTTCACAACCTACTAATCAACGAGAGGGTGGACACGTTCTTTGCAGGGCCAGAAGGTGCTGCGGTGGTGGGCCACTACACGCCCAACATTATGCTCGCCATTCGATACGCAATGTTCGCCAAGGGAGAAATGGACCTTGAACCGCTTGCACACGAAGTGGAGGCCGCCGACCTGTATCCGGACGTTCAGTACAAAACAGTCGAGGAGTTTCTGGAGAGTAGCAAATGAAGGTTATAATTGACGGTTTTTATGGTCTGGGTGACTCGCACGAAGACAAATTCCCCACCTCAGAAGAGTTCTTCACAGAGTTTTCGGTTTTCATGTATTCTTTCGAGTTTCATGTAATCTCATTTACGTAAGAAACATAAACCATTTATTATAAATGCTGATGAAAATCAGAGCCATCTTTTCCCCCATTCTGTTGTGCTGAATCATCTGTGTTCTCTTCAAGCATTACTCAAAATCACAACAACAGCGCAAGTGTGATAATAATTGAGACTGTTTTTCGAGCATAATGGGAACATAAATCGTTTTATTGTTTTGGATCACAAATCGCAATCTTCCGAATGAAATAACGGGCAAGTGTAGATGACATCACATTCGCAGATTTTAGATGAAGGCCGGATGTCATATGTCAGTTGTGTACATGCTGATTAGATACACACTGGGCCAAATGTGGGCTGACATCAGATGGGTATGTCTGTCAGCCACGGCCCTTGCCCAAAAAATGGCTTCGATTCTAAATCTACAGGGGAATAATAAATTACAATCTCCTCTCTCTCTTTCCTCGAAGGAAGAGGAATCAATCATCAGTTAATGAAGGCACAGTCTCTTCTGATCTCAGCATCCGGTCCTGGAATTGTCTTCACATTGAGAGTGCCCAGCTTCATCATGGTCGCCACGAAATCTCGGTACCAGAGAGTCTGATTCGCAGCGTACGCGTTGACTCCCGGTCTGGTGCGGGGGTCCTCGAAGAGAGCCTGATCCGATTCGAGCACTCCCTCGCGGTTCTGCAAGTTGTGGAAGAACGCGTTATCGAAATCCTCAGGCGTGGTGTTGTCCAAATTGCCCACGATCAGAGGGTCCACTCCGATCGGGCACACTCCGAACATGGACTCCTCTGCAGTGGCGTTCAGAATGGGGTCCACCTTGCTCGTGGTCGAGTAGTTGTACACTCGGTAATCGAACTCTGAACAATGTGCAAATCCTATGGTATGCCCCCCTGCATCCATCACCCGCCCAAAGTCCCGACCCAATCCAGCAGTCAGCAACCTCGCTGAACCTCACACTCGTTCCACATCTCAGCAAAATCCAATTTTTCTTAAAGTGCATGAAAAATTCAGCGCGTTGCGTTAGATTGTCGGTTGACTAGTCCCTGGACTCGAACGACCTCAGATTCATGCATTTCTCCAGTTACTGCTCAGAATCGGACTTACAATCTATCAGCTGCTTGCTTGCTTTACAGAGAGACAGAAAGAAAAAGAATGAATGCACGTACCGAGAAGAGCGAGCATCTCTTGGGAGCTGAAGTTTTGGCTGGCGAAATTGGCGATGAGCTTGTCCATGGGGTCTCTGGCACGCGGAAGAACTGCTATCGCGTCTTCGGCTCTCGACGTCCTACCGTCCAGTCTGCCATACAGGGGTTCATATCTGGGCCCCCCTGCCTGCACATCACAGACCTCGACGTCACTGTCTCGTCCAACTTTCGGTCGGCGAAACTTGATCATTTCATGCACGATTGATGGACTCGAAGGATCAACTGATCTCAGTTTTATGTGCATCAATCCCAGATTCCTACAATAGGACAAAGACTGTAAAGTGCTTTATACCCACGACTCATCAAAGGGAATTCTCAATCTGAATGGTAATTGAGCTCATTAACATCCCAAAACGATGTGGGATGTGTTTACGTCCGGATTGGAGGCCAAGCCCTTCACATGGCCAGTGGGTGAATGACCAGTGAGAGATATGAGACATGTTGAGGAGCAATTTGAAGCCGACATTAGAGCCATCCGGGCACAGAATGTATTCATTCGTGTTCAGAATTTTATCAGACGGAGTCCACAACTGCAGTTCTTCCTCCAGACACGGATGATCAACCGACCGAGCTCGGTCGATAAGTCATGGGCTCAGAAGCACCGGGACTAGACCTTGGCCTGATGTTGAAGCAGAATCATCTGGAAAATCTCATGGAAAGCAAAGCGCTACCAAGATTTGGGAAGGGACTCAAGGGGTCTGGGTCAAATCAGCGAGTCCATTCAGACTGTGACAGTCAATGGAGAAGCTCAGGAGTCACTAGGACTAAGACCCTGGACCAACGTCGAGAAAGGACTGACTTTGGACCGACTCGAGGAGAGCAAAATCCTGCCACATTTGCGAGAGTCATGGCATCTGGGCCTCTTCAGCAGGTCAGCTTCAGATTGTGACAGTCAGAGCAGAAGGAGACGTGGATCCAATGTGAAGGGAGGAAGCTCCACAGTATGGGAAGGGATCGAGAACTCTTGCAGGATTAGCGCCCATTGGTGAACTGGCTGACCATTCTGGTGCGTCATTGAACTGCTGAGGACGACAGAAGAGAATGCAAATGCGCACGTCCGTACCAGAATGATGAGGTCGCGGGTGACGAGAGTGATGAGGTCGGCGCAGGATACAACTCCTGGACACACCTCCTCCACCGCCAGCTTGGCCTGAGTGATGGCATCGAATCCATCTCCAGACAGAGACAGATTTTCCTGCGCGTCCTTTTCCGCCTGATTCGTGTCGGTGGACATCAACATCACCGATGCATCACAGCCCTGCAACCATTTGGACACATTCTCAATGAGAGAGCTCATATATATGTCATCACAAGCTGGGCATAGCATTCTTCCTCTATCTCTCTCCACATTCTTGTTCTCAATGCTCTGGAATCATGGGACGAGCAGATACATGAAAGACATCTGCAAGCAGGATTCGAGATCTTACTGCCACCCAGCAGTCATGGAAGTAAATTCGGAGAACCCCGGCAGCAACCACTGCCGAATTATTATACTTGTACCAAGAAGTGCGAGCTACGGTCGACTCGAGCTGCGGACAAGTCTGATCATAATAATCATTTCTCAGCACAGTGCTGAAATTTGCAGCCTGAGCCACACCGTGCATCAGTGCTACGGCCCACACCACCAACACCGCATTCTCAAGCTTTAACATGGCGGCTGCCTGTCCCGCTTTTCACTGCTTCTTCCACCGCAACAGCAGCAGCAGCACTCGAATATCCTCCAGATCAACAACCTCTCCGCAGGCGATTCCCCAATCCTACTGACAGCAAACGAACCTCTCCACAAGCCTGCCCTCCTCTCTCAATCACTCCTCAGTATCCTGCTCCAACCCAACGAATCCTCGAATGAATAAGCAAGGCTGTCTATTGAACCGCAGGTCTTCTTGAGCTTCGAAATTTGACAGTCGCATCTCAGGGAGGTGATTCTGCTGAGGGAGGGATATTGGGAATGTGGGTGCTATGCCAGAAGGTGGACAGAGAATGTTCAGGACTGGGTGGGGTTTTGCGGAACTGACGCTGAATGTTGGCGACAGAACGGAGGGATAGGGGGGAGCTGAGAAGGTAGGATTCACAATTCCAAGATGATGGACACGTTGACATTTGTGGGAAGCCAGTGGCAGCAATGGCTGGAGGTCGGTCGGTCAGTCAGACAGTCAGTCAGCACAGTGCAGTCGAAGGAGTAGTATTAGTAGTAGTGGGGAGCACTTGGCATGAGCAAACGACGGGATGTCATAATGGCATCGAGGTTGACTCGATCGACATTGGATACGAGGTGGTGAGGGCAGCGCATCCCACGCTGTCACGCAGTAAAGCGAATAGAACACATCCGGCCTCTAGTCCCGACTTCCGATCTAAAGATATTTAGCACCCTGCCTCGAGTGCCCCCCACTCCAAATACTCCCACCCCATTTCTATATCAGATAAGCCCAGCTCCCCAGCTCCCTGCATTCTTCCATCGCTGCACATGTGGACGGATTTCCTCGTCGACCGAGTCCAGCGCTGCTGAAAGGTGACAAATCATTGGCAACCTTCTTGAATTACATGGTGCTGGAATTTCACCTTCTTCTGTATTTGAGGTCGCCGCACTGTGAGCATGCATGTGGTTCCAAGGAAGGAAGAGTGAGACACTGACTCCAGTGAAAGAGCCGGGGGATGCGTAATCCTATTGCTGCTGGTGCTGGTGCTGGCGGCAGGTGAAAGTCAACCGGCTTCTGAATTGGGAAAGCCTGGGTCAGAGATGGCTACATGGCTAAGGTGCACATCCCGTCCGGGGCCGACGAATCAGCTGACTGAGAACCTGAATCTCCCTATGGGTAACCCGAACCCGTGAAGAGATCCGCGCACTTGACTGTTTGCCTTTTCTCGGATGAGGTTGTTGAATCAGAAGGGAGCTGAGCATGCTGGCCTTCACCCGTCCTCGAGCAATGATTGCGCGGATTGGACACTCTCGTTCTGATGTGGAGGAGGAAGCCGGGGAATGGGGAATGGGAGTATGACAACATAACGAGGAGGATAAATAATTATCATTTCTATCGGGCCATGATCCAGGACACAGTGAAAAGTGAATCAGATAAAAGGCTCGAGGGAAATCTTTGGCTACCTAGATCAGTATAAATTTGAGCTCTCGACGTCATGAGGCTAACGTGACCACGTCTGAACGTCCCTGGACCTTTCTCAGCATGCTCGGAGGGATGAACATCCATCCATCTGGTCTCACTCTGAGAGCTGAGAGTTCTGTCTCGCCGTCCAAGATTTTGCTTTCACTGTTCGGATATCTTCATGCACAAGGACGAAGTATGGCTCTACCTCCTTTCCTGTCAACCCCCATTCATTGTGGTTCACATCAACGCTCTTACCATGTTTCGAAATAATCATTAAATTAACATCATAATCGAGAAATTAATATCATTATTTGTTTCAAATGAACATTGAATAAATTTATTATTATTTACAGTTGAATATTTTTTTAAATTATCTTAGAAAAACTTACTAAGGTTATTAATCACACTGAGTGTGTAACTCCTTCCGCTTCCATTACGATTGAGGGCCTCTTGCCGTCATATTTATGAATATAACTCTTATCTGATTCTGTGTGACCGTGAACGCATCATTCGTCCAAACAGTGGCCTTTTGTTTTATTTTATTATTACATGATATCAAATGACCGGAATCTATATTAGTGGTTAACTTTAATTTATGTCCTTGCTTACAGTTCCTAGATTTTCAAGTTTGATAAGTTGACAAGCATAGAGGAACGTGAGTACAGCGCCACATCTCAAGATCCAGATTAAACAATCGATCCACTGCGGCGACACTAGAAATTGCTCGCTGGGCCTCGTCATGTGTGTAAGTTGTGGCCATGGAACGTTATAGAAAGTCGCCAATCGGCCGGGAGACTATTATGAACACATACTAAGCTGAATCCATTCACCAGTTCAGTAACAGAGTCTAGTTTTCAAAAATCAACACACTCTAACATGTTCCAAAGACACTAGAATACATCTCTCATCATGATCAATCGGGGATCTAAAACAGCGATCGATCTAAAAGCGATCAAAAACACATTCGTTTGAAGCTTGTCTTAATGAACACGCATAACATTTGTGAAAGTATATGTAGAAACTTAACTACTTATTATTATCATTGAGTGTCCGATCACAGAAGGAATAATAAGATTTGATCAAGTTTCAAATGAGATGAAATTCAAGCTACTGCCTTGCAGGTTTTTTTAAAAAAAAGAATTGCAGTTTAGTGACCTGTATGATTCAACATGTAAAATTATCAGTGACACATATTTAAGGTTTTCTCTTACTATATCATGTGTTTTTCGATGTGGGATGTAACCCAACAAGACGAAAAAAAAAATTTCTCTATGTAAGTTGTGTGTTTACTTGATTTCTTCACCTGAAACAAATTAAATGCACTAGGTTGTCATACGGGCTTCCTAAAAAAAATCCCAAGAAAATTGAATAATGAGTATGAATGGAAAACGAATTTCAAAGTACATCTAAGTATCTAAGTATTACATATCGAGGTAAATTTTATTTTAAAATAAAAAATATATCAAAATGACCTATAAATTAAAATTGTTGTTATTTGATTCCAATATTACATGTTTGATGTTGTGTCAGTTATAAAAATTGTGAGCATATTCTTTATTTCATGATATCGTAATATTCAAAATCCCGTTGACCTTTATTGTAAATAAGTCCCACACTCATGAAGTGAGTTGTCTACATGAAACTATGCAGTATTCACTTTGCAGCTTGTGAGAATCTCGAGTCAAAAAATTTATATTCGCGAGGTAAAAGAAATCAAATTTCATATTTCAAGTTATGGATGACTGAAAAATTTATAAATGTTTATTATATAAAATATAATATACATTTATTCATAATGATTGATTTCGAACTCTGACCATGACTCTTGCTATCCACTTGTCCATGATGGATTATGTACGTAAATGCATGCCGCGGTTGCACTTTCGAGAGTCGACTGTACTCATAACAGTCGACCGTACTGGGCCTGGGGGTTCCCCGATGTCCATGGTAGGGGACGCAGTCTATAGACTGCTGGGCTCAGTCAAAACTTGTTAGATGTTTCCTATACTCTTCGTATTGTTTCCTATTCTCATTTCTCGCCGCTTAGACATGTTGGAATGACATCTTTCGACCCCGTCTTGGGCAATGTCCGTTACTGCGTCCGCTCACCGAGAAAGTCGGATGGATGGATGGATGGAACTTGAGGATATTGCACGTGCTGTGCGACTTGTTTCTATGACAAGGCTGACGGGGCTAGCCTCTTGTTCCAGAGTGTGCTCCCATAGTTTTTGCTATGCACGTGCCACCCTGTTCATCACAAAAGTGCCCCATTGCAAGTGACGATCATGCGCGCACGAGTCAAGCACATCTCCATGAACATGGTGCTCTAATTGTAAAGCAACATCGTAAAGCGTTATGATATGCGACTGATGCTAAACTGGCATGTCCACCCTTACTCCACAAATTTCAAAAAAGGACATGAATATGGATTTGTCTTTCATAAGAATTATTATCATTTTTTAATAGAGACGTCATGGCCATATTATGTCTCTTAGTTTCCCCTTTAACAGTCACCTGGATGAGATGTTAAAGTCTTCTTGGCGAATAGGACAATTTCACCATATTTTGCAGAGCGTTTTTGGGTGTATTCAACTTTTCCTTGTTATATTTGATTTCATCTACTTATTGTTGCAGCAATTTCTTATCTAATTGCATATTTATCTAAACGTGCAGTTTAGATCAAGAGGATTTTTTTCCTCACAACCATCATTTCTTCGCCAAATTTAAAAGTTCTGCCTTGTCTTCATCATTATGAGTGTAATATCAATTTCAATGTAACAAAAACTTATATAAATTCATTGACAAGTTGAGTATGGAGTATGGCAGTCTACCAAATCATAAATTTGAGGTTGATTAAGTGTTTATAAAGAGATGAGAATATGAATATTTCAAATGGAAAGAATTTTATTAAGCAATTAATTTACTCAAGCAAGGTTAATCAACACACAAATCAATATACTAAAGTAGTTTTACAAAATTTATAATTCAATTTTTAATTTATGTTTTTTGCATATGCTGATTATTCATAAATTACTCTAGCTAATACCTGCAAGTATAGATTTAATTCCGACTATTACCTCCTTGCTCATATGAACTTCTAGTTGCATAGGAAGAGCGAACTTACTTCAACAAATCCATTAAACAATTTTCTTTATGCAAAGATGATGGTTTACTAGATATATATTTTAGAGGATGTATATTCATTGACCTATCAAAATTATCTGTTATATGTTTACAATAACCGGGATGCAATCAAATCATACTACGAACATTGAAAGCCTTTTAATGTTCGTTGACTATTTGATTTGAAGGTGGTGTTTTAGATTCCTATGCTACTGGGATCTAGCCTTATCTTCACTAACCGTATGCATCCATGTATTGTCTGCTATAATATTCACATTCTTTTCCTACATTACTTCCTACCTTTTAAAACAGATCTTTACCTTTTTACAGGGACGCGGCGTTCATGTATACAGCGTTCCGTTTGCACACCGACTAGTGATATACGCATTTGTAGTGTAGCTTTCGAATGACGTGAAGATACCAAATTGCTCTAAACGAATACTCGATTGACACCACCGACACATCCAAGAGGATACAGTGTCTTTACAATTATACCTATCTTTACAATTATACCTATGAGTCATCCACCTCGACGCAGGTAAGCAAATTATATCAAAAAGTTTCATCATTCGTTTTCTCCATCGACCTTTTCTTCCTGAAATTCCGCACAAAGTTATCCCAAAAGATTATTCAACTTGTAGCTTTGGTCCAAGATTCAACGGTAGCGCTATTTCTCAATTGATCTATTTTGCTACTCCGTACTGCCTTCCTTCCGAAGGAAAATACTTGCGATGTACTTCTTCTGGATGACATAAATGATCTGACCTTCAAACATTACCTCCATACACGTTTGGAAAGATCGGTTAGAAGACAAGACGACTGCCTTAGCAAGGCATGTGCTGTCTTTTGCTTATTCGATGTCGCCCGTAGAAAGGTGATGAGTGACGGGGCCAAAGTATATCCGATAATATTTGTCACTTTGTCAGTAACTGTAAAATCGTATCCGACTAACAAGATCCACCTCTATAGTCTACATACCAAGCATAGCTGTTACTATACTAGAACCGAGACATCCAATCTAGAGACATACCTAGCCTCCTTTGAGAGTGATACTGGAATGAGATTGGAACACAACATAGAGAAACTATCATTAATAAGCACAGAGCGTACAGAATCTTTAGAAGTACCAACTCAGTAACAAAAATCTATGGCAGTTGAGTGGTGGGTGAGGACGATGTGGGATGAAGATCTCAAAAGCGGGCGGACATCCTCAAATTTGAGAAAAGGCCTCATTGGTGTAGGTATCTAGAGTGATCACTGAATAAATTCTATCTTCCACGAAGATCCTGTGTCAAATAGATAAGTCGGTCCTCAACTAATATTATATACAAATCGCTTACAAATATCCTGATTGGTCAGAAATATTAGACTAGTGCAATTACTTACCTTCCAAGCTCTACTCGTCTCCTTCCTATTTGTAGTCCACAAATTACGCTGATAGGGTAATTGTTCTAAAAATTAATGACCCGTTCGTTATTGTTGGAGCATTCCCGCTAGAGCTCTGCTGCTGAAAATCTTCATTGAACTGTCCTCTATGCATCTCGAACATGAGCAGACGAATCCATAGTCGGCAAGCAGTGCTTGCCTTTCTTCTAAGTCGTGATTCTCGTCGATGTAGCTTATGGTGATCTGCAAAAACACAGTACAGTATGAACGTCTGGCTGGAACTAAAGTTTGGTACATCTTTCTCTCAGAGGGTAAGTTTTTAGAAGAAAAAACAAAAGTTATGCTAGAGTCTGGTACCTCCTCTCCCTTCCGAATGGGTCTAATCGCCAACAAGACTGCAGCTCCGTCCCTATCCTGCACCGCACTCAATCTCAGTACCCACTCGTATCACTTCATTCACTCGAATGACAATTGAAATTTCCAGCAACTCTAATCAAAGGTAGTCTGCACTACAACCACATTGTTGAAGATTGTAAAGGTCCTTGTCGCTGTGATGCACGAAAGCAAACCTCCTCTCTTTTGAATGCTTTTGCATTCGGACGACAAGAGTGATTGACGCAGCTCTGAAGAGCAAAGAATCCAGTTCCTGTACAATCCATGACCAACTTTTGTAAGCCCTCTAACAAGCTACATAAGGCTCGTACGTTCTGATCAAGCTGTCAGAACTCTTCAGCTGTAGCACAAGTGAAATCCATATATCCTGGTGATTACATCATATGCACTATGTCCTTGCAATCCTCGATGCTCATAATTTACTGCAGCCACAAATGATAGTAAGGAACATACCTGTACAGTAAGTAGCATATTCAGAGCCAAGAGCATCCAAGAACGGTCTAGTTACAGTGCCCGCATGTGCACTTTGGTCATCCTTTGGCAGGTCATCGATGTAGATGAAGTAGTCTTCGACGGGTGACGGAACTACGATCTCACTGCCAGAAGAAAACAACACAAGCATTTTTTGTCAAAGACAAGGAATGTCTATAAACTCGCTTGGATCCGCTACCTGCTTGTGAAGTAACTCGAGATCAACCCGACAATATCAAAAGCTAAATTGGAGGGGATATTGTTCACCAGAATGAAGACACAAAACAAAACAGGGAAATCAGTGTATTTCGGGTGAGTGGAGTATCTTACAGATTATTGAGCTCGAACATTCCGATGATATGGCCATAGACCTCAAGATCAAACACTACATAGAACGTCAAATTAAGGTTTACATGTAGTTCCATCCTCCGATCATTCATTTCGATGTCTCAAGGATCCAAGCAGCGATCAAGATGACATCTAGCAACAATCGTGGAAGTTTGATAGGTGTAAAATGATGTTACTAAAGGTATCTGCCAGCCAGTTTGAATACTTGAGACGTGTACAGAACGAAAGAGCCACGTTAAGGATACAGGGATCGTACTCCTCTTCATAAATAGCTTCCTTGAGGTAGTTCAATGACTACCACAGCAACGATTTGCGAGTTAGATGTGTTCCTGGCTTCTCATAAGATAGAAAACAGAGTTCTAGAATGTCTCAAAATTAGGCCGCTAAAAAGTCGAGATATTACTACATTACTACCATTTGCAGAAGACCCATACTCGATTCTGTGTTCTCTAATTTACAGTATCAAGAGAAATGTATCCATAGAAATATACATCAAAACGTTCTCGGTACGTTGAATACCTCGATAGCAAGCTCTTTAAACTGGTCTCTGAAGGAATCTTCTTGCGAAGGATCAACATCATCGGGCAAAGCCACAGCTTCCCACCACCTTCAAAACATGGTAACTTTAACCTTATACGCGGAGTGTCCAGATCAGAGAAGTGTAACCGATCCAAGTGATTAAACGCAGCCTGAAGCTAAAATGCAATCAATCATCTCTTTTCACTCTGAAGGTTATGAAGTTACAATTTTTTAAAGCCCATGGCGAAGGGCTCCCAGGCCTCCAGTAAGATGTCGTGTGTTTGTTGACGAGGCTCCTTCCCCTTGGCGGTGGCGTTTTTGAGAATCTCGTTCTTGAGATTCCTGGCCTGTAATATTGTTCCTGCGATCACCTTCAGAAGAGAAGTTCATAGTCATAAGAATCCGACGTCAGATGCCATGATTCTCTAGTGACCAGCACTCTTCGTTTTTTCCTATTGTTGTTGGAGGTCAGAAGTTGAAATGAGGAGAATTTATCCTCAGTCCGAAACATTACAAGTATTCATATTTATTATTGCAATTTACATGTCCCTTGAATGCTCAAGTGGAGTGAGAACAAAGTACGTACCTGGGCAGCAACAAGGAATATGTCATTGGAATCTGCGAGCCATAATAGTTCATTTAAATTTGGAAAAAGAAAGAACTCAATAAAAAAAATGATCTAACAATCAAACCGATGTATTAAGGAAACAGATTTCAAAGACAGAAATAAGTCTTTGTGTTCGTTGCTCATAGAAATAAACCTCCGGCTTTGTAATATCGCATAATTTATGCTCAGATAATTGTAACCTTCAATATGACTGAAGTGGAAAAGTGTATAAAGAAATTTGAATGCAGCAGAAATACCGCAGGCGTGTTCCTTAAATTGGGCTAGAGCCTTCTTATTCTCACAAAGTGAGTTTGGACCAGCACAGAGGAGTGAATGATAAGTTCTCCACGCTTCATCTGCACACATATCGCTGCACTCCCACATCTCGTCACGACTACGTGTATACTACTTGCAACATAAAGCGAATAACGCAGACCAAAAAAAAAATATTTGATGGATTGAATGTCTAATAGCAGGAAAACAGTCCCCACGTTAAGAAGATCAAAAGAATAATCACGAAATTAGAACATGATGAAAGTCTGTATCTTCTTTCTCTGGGCAAGATGATGTCAGCACAAATAAGTGACCACTCTCAGAAACATTTTCAAGTATGGTTTCAGATAACAGATAACTCATAAATGTGACACCGACCTGCAAAAGACGTCTTCTGCGCAACCTCCAGGACAACTGGTGATGGGGGACAGCGGGAATTTATCGGAATAAGGCAGATGGAGGTCACCAGTCAAAAGCGAATCAACTAACTCTGTTGATATTGCTTTCCTGTTGTGGGACTTCTCATCGCAGCCACAACCGTCATGGCCATTCTCGCTTTCTTCTTTCTCTTCCGTTAAATCCATATCAGACCCCTCTTCTCCACCGGAGAGAGACCCGGTCTCCTTAAGGTCATGCGCAGATTCATCCCCTTTGGAAAGAAGCCGTCGTCCAATCTGGAGTTCCATGCTACCAATATACTGGAAACAGAAACTGCATACGAGAGCATCTGCCTACACAAGCAAATTCAAGATACACTGCAACCTGTCACTAACATTGATTGCCTCAAAGTATGGCACTCAAATTTTTTAAGGGTTGAAAATCATCCATCAGCTTTCAACACTAGAAAAATGTGAATAACTGAACTTTCACCTTGTTGTGCTCATGTTGTGCTCCAACAAGCTTTGGCTCTCGAAGTACCAACTCATCCTGATCAAAAACTTTGTCGGCAAACAAACCTGTACGAGAAATAATACGCCTTTAACATGTTCATTTCTTGGTGGACAATAGAGATTCTGAGCGGATTCAATTACAACTAGTTTTCAACCTTTAAGCACAATCTGGAGATCTTAGACTCCGAGTGAAATAAAACAGCAAGACAAAAATTAGCTGATGTATAGCTTTCATGCAACTAAGAATGTCACCAAAGAAGTACGACTTATGAATAAGCATATTAAGCAATGAAAAAACAGAGTCAGTTGTTGACACTGGGAAGAAATGAGCTGCCCAACAGGCGTACCTTTCCCGAAAGCACCTCCAATTTGGTCTACTCTTAACCCTGGTCCTTTGCCTGCGCTTGCAAGCTTGTCATAATATCTCTACACACAGTCACGAACATGCAGGAAATCAGGGAATTACATTGACATATATTGCGGCGTCTATCCCATCTAATGTGCTCAAGAGGTCCACCTTAAGGGCAACGCCCGCGCAGGCAGATACTCCACGCACTGCATGATAAAAGACGGGAGCAGACTGCTCCAAATGAGCTCTACAGCACAATCGGACCTCTAAATTCACGACTGCATTTGAACTGAAGATCGCCTTGATCGCAGACAGTACGCATTCACTTAATTAAAAAAATCTCTGTAAAACTAAGGGAATAAAATCTCCTAAAAAACCCACATTCCTCCGCGATAGCAACATCCAGCACGCAGATGCAAGCTTCCGCAAATTCTACAATTCATCCACTCAAAACGCCGAAAGACAAAACAGCCACTCATACACTCTTCTTGCACGCCAACAACACAAAGAGAGGACAATTCCTCGACCGAGAGATTCCGAAACAGTCTCCATCGACCACAGAAGCCATCTAACAAAACCAGAGGTCGGACGAACGTACGCGCATCGCCGCGTCAGAAGGAGTTTCCAGCAACATTGCGGCCATCGCGATTTCCCAACCTCGCTCGAACCAGCTCTCCCCAAAGGAAGGATACAGTGCGGCCGCAGGGATTCAAAAAAAGATCTAGACTCTGCTGCGGAGCAGCAGCAGCGGTGGAGACTGGAATCCTGTCAACGATCGGGACGATCGTGCTAGATCAATCGAAGAGCCGACATTCAAACTGGCGACGCCACAGAGCGCAGAATCTCGTCTCTTCTCCTTTCGCTGCGCTTCCTTATTAGACTACTAACCCAGTGACTGGGTGTCATAGCCACGCGTACCGTGGCAGCACCTGCACGTAGTAGCAGCGGTTCTATCCTTCTTCAGCGAGCGTACCGCCAAACTCGGCTGCTGCCTCGTGTCAACTTCGCGAACTCCCTCCCCGAGCCCCAACACCAACTCGACCCAACCATGGCGACCTTATACCTGACCTGAGTCCAAGACCTGGACACGTCCAACTTCCCACGCGAAGTTAGCATCTCTAATTTCATTCGTTTCCTCCTTGCGTGCCTCCCAGCTGTGAACGAGCTCTCGGTGGTGTGCATAATAATCGAAGGGAACACCTTACGACACCGGAAACGCCTTTGATGCAGCGCATATGACGACAACTTCGCAAGCGTGTAGGTAGTCAATTTTCGTCAGCATTTTCTGCAAAGGCTGAACTTCCTGCTAACCTCTGAAACCAACTCTACGTCCACCCTGACCATGCATGCAGAGTGTAACATTCCATTTTTGACATGCACGATGAATATAGCTTCTTCACTGACTTGCGAAGATTGATATATTTTCCTAGATGATATGGTTTACAATTGCAGCACTACAAAAGAATACGCAATATGTAGGAAAACAACAAAATTCATGTGTAATGTACTTCTTCTTCAGTAATACGGCTGCACCGCACGTTACACTTTCAGGACTTCCCTATTGTGTGTCCGTGTATGTTAAGATAAAAAAAAATATCTATCCATATCTTCTGACAAATTGCCTTTATTATTTCAATATGTTTTATATATATATTGAGGGTTTAGAGTGATCCGTCAATCTGTTGAATTAATATTGTAAAACAATGTACTTTAACATAAGATATTATATTAAACTATAAAATGTGGAGTTATTTCACATAATTTCAAAAATTGTAACGTCTCACTAAATTTTGATATTATTGGATTCAAGCTGAAATATATCAAACCATCTAATTTTTATCAATCCATTATCGCAAGTGGAGTTACTCTACCATGTTGAAACTAAGAAACACCAATACAATCCTTATCAGCATACTATATTTTAAACTTTACTTGAATTTGAATACAACTTAAGAAACTGATTTGAAATCAAACTTAGATATTATAAACTCATTCATAATTCAGGAAATTAAGTGTAAATTCAAATTTTTTAGAAAATCCCATCATGATCTTAATAAAAAAAAATTTCAATTAGCAATATGAGTTTATTGATAATCTTTTAAACCTGATGTGATTGCGAAAAATATTAAAAATTTCTAAAATGAACAGCAAAAGATGTACATAAATTATTTGTTGTTAAAAGATAAAAGAAGTTCACTATTCATACATAAAAATAAAACGTGTTTCAAGATAAAAATATAAAAAGGCGATATCTGATTTAAATTTGAAATAGTGTAAAAGTCTTATAAAAAGATTAATTTTCTTCAACATAATTTTTTATATAATTTTGAAATGCAGATCAAACAAAACCCATGTATTCTAATACATGGGTTTTATATGTTATATGAATAATATTATAATAATACTAAAATAAAACTTATCCGTATATAATTTGATATATTGATTCAATTATTATTATTATTTAAACCTGAATATTCAAGAATCTCAAAGGAAACTTCCACTTTAATATTAGAAGAATTTTAAAATATTGAAACGATAACCTAAATCCTGTAATAAAAAGCTAGAAAAACAGATCATAGAAAAAAGACATGTTTTGCGAACAAATTTGATCTCAACTAAATTATTTTTTCTTATTTTTTAAATTTAGATCAACATTTTAATGAATTAACTCAAATCTACTCAATCATAATCATTTAGCTTGCTAATAAATAGAAAGAATGGTCGTAATGTCAGAAATAAAAAGTTATGGTTTAAAAAATGATTCTTGTTTTCTAGAGTACATAGATTTGCATAGATTGATGACACCTCTTTTTTTTGCATTCAATTAAGGCTTTTTTTGTTATTTGACAGCAACTGGTATCTTAGCATCATGCTACCAAAACTCCAAGGTGTTTAATCATTAAGAGGAAAATTAAAATTTCTAACATAGAACGAAGTGAAAGCTTGAACTAGCATATGAGTATGTAACATTGACAATTCAAAGATTTAATATAACCTACAAGTTTGGACAAGATGCTCAATCCAGCCATCTATACTTTCATTAACAAAAGCTTAAAGAATCTTCATTATGAGGAGTTGAATATAGTTGCAGAGTATTTATAACTTTGAACATTCATTTTCAAACTAAAAAATGATTATGCAATTTAAAGATTAATTTCTGAATCTAAATTACTAAAAAATATTCCAGAGTAAATTTATGATCTAAACAAATAAATTGTAGACTTAGAATATGGATATGTTGAAGAATAGTTTTTAAATCTTCCAATTCATTACATGCATCATATGAGTCATCTTCATAGATGTTGTTTCACTGTTAAAAGCACATAATTATTAACAACAAAGATGTAACTCTTTTCTTGACCAATGACTCACAGCATGATGAGGTTTATCCATCGTTTGTGTAAATTAAAATAATGAGGATGATTTTTTAACGGTCACATTCACAAAATTACAAAGATCAAATGAGTTCCTTATTCAAATTCATTTTTTTAATTTAAAATATCATTATTTCGGTCTATAATTCATTCTAGACAGTCTATTAAAGATTTCGAGATAAACTTTTGGCGGTTTTTTAAATTTTTAAAAAATTCACAGTATAAAAATCTTTTTGCATAGAGTCAATTTGACTATACAGACTGATACAAAATAGAATTATTTATTTTAAAAATTACCATATTTCATATATTAAATGACGATAAGTCACAAGATATTAGCAATGTATGGATATTTGATGATGTGATTTTCTAAATGATAAAAAATAATAATTTAAAAAAATTTCTTAATTTATAATGGTAAGCATCATTAGAAAATTAAATATATAGCATTGAAAATATTTGATCTTTCATAATATAGATTTTTGATGATATTAATTTAATGTATAGTAACATTAACCCTTCTATGATAATATTTTAATACTAATATGATAAAAAAATCCTTAAAAAAAATCTAAACAAAAAAAAATCGAGATGAAAATGATTCATACAAAATTATAAAGTAAGTTAAATACATGCTAAAGTTTAATATGTATGTAATGTAATTATTTTTACTGATTCAAAATAATTATAGTTTTTTGTTCCAGAATAGATATAAATATAGTAATTTTTTATTTCTTTGAAAATAATAGCTTTTGATAATTGATTCAAAATTTTATAACCAATTAATTATCAACAAACATAATTTAAAACTTTTGAAATTTGATTTGTAATCTTAATATGTTAATTTGAGTATGTAGACAATAATGTATGGAAGTTTTTTACTACATGTTTCATATCTTATATTGATGATTTTGGAAAATCTGAATATTTATGCAAAAATTGATTTGTGTGAAATTTTAGAATATAACCCAAATTAAATAAATTTTTTAATATCAGATAATTACATTACAATTTTATGTGTTAATATTATATTGCAAAGAAAATAAATATATGTCAGCTCATCATAATTTATATACTATTGTTGAACACAATTTTTTTAATGTCTACCAAATATAGTTGAAAGAATTTTGTAAAATGTACAAAAAATTATGCCTTGAAATTATCAAAATCAATAAATATATATCTTTTATTTTCATTGTCATTGATTTTTTGTTTAGTTTGTCCACAATTTTTTGTAATGAAGTAAACACATATGTTTGATCATAATCATTTGATGTCATACACTGTTACAATTTATAAACTTGTATTCAAGTACTCCATAAGTATCTATACATATATAGTTTTAAAAAGATTGAAATCCAAATTTTTTTTCTTTTAAAAATGCATGTAAAATAAAAGATTATAGACTGTTAAATTTTGTAGCTTGTAAGATTGTTGGAAATAGATTTGATATTTTGATTGGAACAAAATGTTTGTAATTATTTATGTATTGACAAGAACTAATTTTATTCACAAATGTTATTGAGTAAAATTTTGAGCATTTCTAAGTATCAAAAATTTGATGGGATTATATTGTTGATAAGTTTCAAGATGTTGCATCAAATAATTGAAACTTAACCAGAATTATTTATTAGAGTATAATCATTTGTATAAATATAACATACTTAATGTACAAAACATGAGTTGGTTCATTCTTTTTCAAATACTTTGACATCAAAAAAATTGAGATTTGTGATGACAATCTATTGGTTTTAAAAAAAAACCTATTGTTGTTATATAAAAATTCAACACTTTGTGTATTAATGAAATATGATATGAAGCATGAGAACTACTTGAATAATGACTTAACCATCAAGAATACACTTAAAGCTATCAAAAGATGGGATTTCATTAGCAGCAAGTTTAGCTTAATTCATTTCATTCTATCTAAAAGAAGATGGAAGATTTCATTAGTAACAAGTTTAGCTTTATTTACTTAATAAAAAGAACAATATTGTTTCAAAGATATTCACTTCAAATTGCGACGCAGAATATTCCAATTATGAACATCTTAGTAAAGTATAACACCCTAGCAATGATGATACGTGTGAACTAAGTTTATGAATATCTTTTATCTTTAGGATATTTTGGATGAAGAAGTGCAATCATCTATATCTCCATTATAATTAGAAATATGATCACTAGTTGGATATATCCATTTATGATTAAGATTTTAAATGTACTTTGAAAAAAACATCTCATACCGTATGGTGTGTACTTTGTGACAACGATCACTTAAGAGAATCTCATGTTCTTAATACAACAATTGTCAAAGGTTTAAGTGCAATCTAGCGTGAAATTAGCATTACCCGATTTTGGCAGCTAGTTATGATAAAATTTACCCAAATTCTAGATGGGCAGAATCAGTCGATCGCTATCTTCAGTGGAAGAAGAACTCAAGTAGGCCTCAGCAAGGTAAGGTAAAAGGTAACTCGGTAAGTCATAGGCCTTTACCTTTATCGTTACTTTACCTTTTACCTTACTCGCGTCACTATTGTCTACCTTTACCCTTTACCTCTACCTCAGGGTAATTACCTGTGTGAGATATCAGCTTCAGTTGCATGTCGTGTTCACTTTTAGAGTATTTTTCGTGTAGTAATAGCTCGCTGATGACTCAATATATGGATTGTGTAGGAATTGACGGCTTTGATTCATTCTGATTTATTACCGTTATAAGTCAAGGATGAAATAAGGTCAGTTAGCGAATTAAGGCAGAGCAGTACAGTGATAAGGATTTCAAAAAATGGTCGAGAGGGAGAACGGGAAGACACATAGAGAGTGGGAATCATCTGTGAGGAAGTGATAGTCTTGCTCAAGAATATGAGTGATTTTTTCATGTGTGTAGTGTTCACTAGATTGAAACCTTGTAATGACGGTAGGAAGGTCAAGTCTGAAGGTCTGATCTTGGATATATATACTCGAATTGCCCTCATTGAGTAATTCGCAAGTACTAGGCTTTCAAGCTCAACCTCGTCAACAAATGCTTGTGTTTGTATGGGGTGTGGACTGTGATTATCTGTAGGTTATGGGAATTCAGATCCCTACAACCTGATTACTTGGTACGGGTTCTTACAAGTTTAAAAGTTACCCTTACCTCAGGGTTACCAGGTAAATCTACCTTTTAGGGTAACAAGTAAAGGTAATAGGGTAATTTATTTGTTTAGTAAACTGATAATTGTCAAATTGACATACTGTAACTGTTCGACATGCTCGACCTCTTTTCCATCGTATGTAGATATTTGCAAAAGAATGAAAAATTGGATTTAGTGGCCATTGTAATGATTTTAGATTTTTCCATACGGAACTTCATGTGAGTTTGAATACAACATGTTTCAAAAAATTATTGAGGTGTTTTTGTAATTTAAATTTTATCACGTGCTTGTTTGGGGATTTAGATCACTACAACCTGGTTAATTGGTACAGATTCTTACAGGTTTAAAAGTTACCCTTACCTCGGGGTTAACTGGTAAATTTACCTTTTAGGGTAACAAGTAAAGGTAATAGGGTAATTTATTCCTTTAGTAAACTGGTAAATTGTCAATTGACGTACTGTAACTAACTGTTGTATGGAGAACATGTATAAAAACCTGAAATTTCCTGACTTGCTTTCACTTTCAACGATAAATCCTGTATGGAAGGTCCACAAGATTACTGGAGCTGATTTGAAAGAAAAGAAAAGAATTAGCAAGTGACAAAAGTGCAAAATTCAATTTGCCATTAAAAAAGCTCATCAAGCACTTCATTCTCTTCTTGTACTCCATCGAGTTCCGTGATGGAATGGAAATTTTCCAGATTATCTGTCTAGGAGGCCCTCATGTGCAAGCGCTTAACCTCTAACTCCTTATCTACTCTTAGTGCTTTCACGAGATTCCTCAATCGCTGTTCTCCAGCAATTGAGGTCAAAAATACCAATTCTGCTTGAATCTGCATAGTTGTTTTCTGAATGATGTCTTCAAAGAGAATATGCATAATTACATTTTGATTTATTTTGAGAGGGTTGACGTTCTTGTTTTTTGCGGTTAGGAGTGTTACCCGATAACCCATTTGGCTGTACCTTTACTTTACCCTATAGCCAAACCTTTAACTTTTACCCTTAACTTTAACCGGGTAACTTTTAAAAGGTTACTTTAACTTGTCGAGCCCTAAACACAAGCACAAATCAGAACAACCGCAGCTATGGAACGTTAGCATTAGCTAACTTGATCTGCTTTTGTCACCTCAAGACTCTGGAAAATCCTTCACTAATAAATTTCTCCATTGGTGGGACTTTGAGCAGAATGGTGTTTAACCGGAAGGACACGCGAGATCCGGATATAATGCTTCCATATGGGACACTTGCTACAATTAGGTTGCAAGCTTGGACCTGGCGCTTAATATAAGCCGGATAAGTGAGGGAAGAGATTCTTCTTCGAGTAAAAATCTTTGATGTATATTGGCTGCAGCTAGAGCGGAAGACGATCTAGCTAGATTAGGGGAGGCAAGATTCACTTTATCCGCGGACAGTCATCCGGAATGATCCTCCGCCATATATCCGTCTACGTGATGGTATTGGAGGATCTTTACAGTGTTCCTCCATACTTATCGGGATCGTTGAAGGCCACTGCTCATGAGATTAAATTCAAAGTGATGGTATTGGAGGATCTTTACAGTGTTCCTCCAAACTTATCGGGATCGTTGAAGGCCACTGCTAATGAGATTAAATTCAAAGTCATCACGTGGTTCCACGAACCGTGTTACATGCACGAAACACATGACAGGGAGCGAAAAGTTAGGGCTCGGTTGACAACTCATTTAACTTTCGTAAATTAGGGTTTTACTTCTGTTCGTACGTGGTTGTCAGTAGCAAACCAAGCAAGGGATCCCGGATCTCTCCCTGCTTCTTCTTGAGAATCGTCGAGACTGGGGAATGACACTGGCTTTATCATTCACAAACGAGGCATTTTAACCGCAAGTAGCCGAGCTTGATTTGGGTTGGTTTGGCCTCGGTTCTGTCGTTGGTCTGGTAACATAGCGTACGATTTAGAATATGCAAAAAACTATTAGAAGTAATGAACTTGATCTTTCTCAGAATTTTATTGCTAGAAGGTTTCATTTTGGCAACGTTCCCAAAGAACTAGGTTTAGAGCTTTGGACATAGGCTAACCTCGCTCGGGACAATATCTGGCCCAATTCTCTCGTCAGAATGTTTCATCGAGATCAACTAGTCCACATGAGACTTTTAGTCAATGAACGTCTTATGTGTTTATTGCTTTGATGTTCAGCTTAGTGAAGGTACATCGAGACCATGTACTGTACATCATATACAAGACCAATGTGTGATGACAATCATTATTACCACATCTAAAGCTAGGAAACACACCAATCTTAATGAAAATCTAACGTGCAATAAACAGTTCTACCACGATCATCTATAATAAAGTCAACGCTGATGTAAGCAACATAGAAGAACTATCTAGAGTTATTAAAGATCAGAATTGAGTAAAAAAAATCCTTTTTTTGTGTGTTTAATAATATGAATTTGTTTATATATATAGACAGCATATGAAAAGTTGTAAAAAGAAATCTAAAGCATTTGCAATCTTCTAAGCATTAATGAGTTGAATCAAGGTTTTCTTTTGTTTCTAGTATAATTTGAAACAAAATATATTTAGATTTATACGATTGCTACATTACCTGAATTTATGAATATTGCCTTGTGTCCAAACCGTCAGTCACGTGTTATTTAAATAAATAAATAAATAAATATTTTCAAATAAAAATTTAGATTTTTTCCTAGAATAAAAATGAAGAATTGCTTCATTTTTATTGTTTTTATCTTATAATGGTTTTGCGTATCCTCTGTGAAAAGATCCCAGCTCATTTGGGGCTAAGGTTGGTGGAAATACTAAACCCAGAGCCTGACTCGTTCGAGTCCCGGATGCGCCCAAGGAGGGGAACACCCTCGTATTTGGGATGCGGTTCCATTCACCGCAGGGCAGTGAAGGGTCATCTGTGCTCGAGCTCGAAAAATGCCGCCAAAAACAAGCGGAAAATGAAATAAACATCTATCGTGCTTTGGTCAAAGCACGATAAAAGAACCAAACCCCGAACGAAGAATATCGGCTTGGGCTGCGATTCTTCCACCACTCGTACTCGATCTAGGACTCCTACGATGATCGAGTCATCGGCATGCCATGAGCGAAAATGGCGATGATCCATCACTGCCCATGCGTAGATTGGACGATACATTTCACATTTGCCATGCCCACTAGCTCCATGATGAGGCGCTCACCACTTGACGTTGGCTCTTCCAAGTTCCCAAGGCAGCTATCAGATCAAAACATAAAATAAATCATAGGATCAGATCGATCACGCTAGATCCTAAGGCAGTGACGTCTGCCTAATCCTCTGGTCTACGTCCTCCTGTTATAGTACTGCGCTGAGCCTTTAATGACGTGAGAGCTCTTCTTTGACCACTTGCTGCCCAGAGAGATTATTGAAGTATGTACCGGCAAAGCCCATGTTAGAACTAGCAAGCTGTTTTAGTATTACGGAATTTTTGATGGTAAGGGCATTCATTTTTTTAATCCGCATCTGTGCTATTTTCCATTTGATATTTGTTTAGGGTTACTGATTTTCGTTGTGATGAATCTTGGAAGGAATGAGCTTTGGTTGAAACAT
The DNA here is from genome assembly GCA_037833965.1 of Marchantia polymorpha subsp. ruderalis. Taxonomy (NCBI): domain Eukaryota; kingdom Viridiplantae; phylum Streptophyta; class Marchantiopsida; order Marchantiales; family Marchantiaceae; genus Marchantia; species Marchantia polymorpha. The sequence goes on from AP031357.1 coordinate 8,317,021, forward strand.
CTGGTACTTATTGCATGTTACTCACAAACACACAAAAGTATATGTTGACGAAAACCAGGAAATCATTTGAACAAATGATTTAGGGATGTGAAAGCCGACAATTTGAGGAAAAGGCCGAACTCAAAAATCGGAGAGAAAAAAACAATAAGATGAAGGAACGTAAGTGTAAATCAAAGGAATGGGTATGTTTTTCGTCCTACGAAGAGCACATTCTTCGAACCCGAATAATCTTTTATCGATTGCTCTAATTGCCCCATCATACCCTATTGATTTCATCCCTGTGTAATAATAATCTGGGACTTTCTCTCCTCTCACCTCTTGTAGAGAGCAGAGTGCATGTGCCCGCGGTCCACACTCTTCGGTCTTCATTGAGATTTCCATGTACTGTCTATGTTCCTTCCTTTGTGGAAGACCTAGACAACCCGTTCTAAAGTAGCGAAGTCAATACGAAGAAACACAAGGAGTCATGCACGAGATTCCCTTCTCCACTATAGCATCAATCGAAATAGAAGCGCGTGACCGAATCAGTCCGGCCGACTCCCATTAACCTAATTCATTTAATATGGGTCACTAATGCATTCGATCTTAACGTAATTTGTTGCATATAATTATCTTGAAACCGACTTCCAGTTTCAGAAAACTGTCAGTTAAGAAGACGGAAAAGGTCCTAGACAAGCCTAGAAAATCGGGTCCAGGTGGAAATCGTAGCATAGTTTGCAAGTAACGGGATATTATGGATATAATAATTGGGGTATCTTGACAATTCAGAAGAGTAGGTCTTCACAATTTCGTCGGAACGAAGAAACTAGGTCCAACATGAAGAACATAGGATTCAAAAGGTCAGACGGAGAGGGGGCGGATATGGTCAAGAGGAGAATGCCCACCTTACAATTGGACTATTCTCTCGTGAGATTATCCACATCATTGTTAATGATGTCGGGGCATTTCAGGAGATCGAGAAGGCTCATATTTTTGGACCAGTGTGGAAGTAGTCCTATCTACGTCCCGACTTCAGACTCCCCGAAGGTGTAGTGACCCTGGACAGTCTTGAGCTGCTGTTGTCCTCTTTGGGGACATCGTGAGGGTCGGTGCAATTCCATTATTTACCCGTGACGGGACTGAAAGTCGCTGGTGACATACAGAACATTTCCTTCGACGGAAAGTCTAAGACCGGCTATAATGTAGATGTCATTATCACGTGGTTTTATTTTGTTCTTCACGTTTCATTTCCGGTGTGTCGGGGGGTGCGCATATGGTCAATTCTAGGGAGAGCCAGGGGCGTCCCACAGACCTACCGTCTAAACGTTATTCAGAAATTGGGAATTAAATTATAGAAATTCGTTCCTGTTAGTATCTTACTTGTACAATATTTACAAGCAAGTTTCCGAGGAACCTCCCATATGTGCCATATGTTTGGATGGAAACTCATGCGGCATGCGGCATGCGGACTAGTCGCCCGGATAGCTCACGCTCGAATAAACGTGTAGCAAGGAGGCTCGAAAGGGACGACATCTTTGACTTTCAATGAAGAAATCTCACATTCATCAGGAGAATCAACATGCACACAAAATGTGACCCTTCTGGGGATCCTGTAAGATTCAGCAATCATAATCTTCGTATTAGGTACTGACAGTCTGAGTCAGCGAACCTTCAATATATCCACTTTGCTCGAATCATTCTGTGCTGCAGTTACAGTCAATATTTTGAACTCTATCTCTGACATTCGGTACGATATGAAGGAAGCTGAGATGTACATTCAATCAGCGTCCACACTTACACATTTGATATCGTTTCGTGCTCATAAGTGAGAATAGGTAAAATTTGAAACCAGTTTAGCTCGCATTAGTGAGCCAAACATCATGTTCAAGGAAAGTCGTTTAGGAGAATTCATAATCGTCCCAATGCATTCCTAGAGTCAGCATTATTTCTGGAAACGACCAAAAAAATTGTCTTTATTAACCCCATTATCTCTTTCATTGAAGAAAAGCATTCCATGGTCAGAAAAAATAATATATTGATGCGTCATATTAGACTCCACAAGAGAAAGGTGTTATGTAGCAGTTTAGTCCAAATCGAGTGTCCGTCCGTGATTAGTGAATACAATGTAGTGTAAACCACCTGGAGTGGTTATTATTTCTACAGTATAAAAATAAAATATAAGCTTTATTTGGGTTAGAAATGTAAAATTTATCTCATAAATGTGAACTTATGCTTTCTGTACATCAAATTGAAGGGCACATAATTATAGAGAAACTTCAAACAACAATCAAGGGTTGATACTAAAGTTTTGGTCCTTTCAACCGACTAAGAGGCAGCGAACTGCGATATTCATCGATAATCTAATTAACCGCTATGATTTATAAAGAGCCACTCTATTAGTGTGAACGAATAAAGTATCTGATAATATAAATATTAGTAACCCGATTGGTGCATATAGACCTCATCCTTTCAGAATGACAATTTATACAGTATATTAGTTGTTGGTGCATATTGGTGTAGTTTTACAATGATGCTGAAGGGTCACAAAAAGTCCGTCATCGTATGGATATGTCTTCTGAGCATAACATGATGCCTTGTGCATGATAGAGTATCATCTCACTGCATTTTGCCTACTTCATCAAGCTAAGAAGAGACAAGCTATACTAAATATAATTAGTAAATGCAAACACACGAGAAAATCCCAGCCACAAGTACGATTCGAAGAACAGTATGCTGAAACCAATGAGCGATAAACACAGGTACACGTGTTGAATGACTGGTGGGAGACATGGAACTTGGAGCCATATCAATAAGTTGCAAGTTGTCAATGGCTGGATAGATTCAAGGAGCCGTGTTACGCAATCCTGGCCGAAGATGAAGAGAAATACGTAACAGGGTGAACAGAGACACATTCATATTTATACGTACCAAAGTGAACCAATTTACCGTTGTTTAACCGCCGGATGTCTAAACTCAAAGTAACGGGGTCGATGAAAGTGGTCATAAAACACAAGTTTTATTCATTCTATTGTATTGGTTATAATAAGAACTCTTGCGTTGGAATAATAAATCTTCTTTTTTGAAATGTTTGATTATTATTTGGAAAGTTCGATGTTATGATATTCAATGCTTTAGCTATCCTTCTTTTATCTCTTTACAATGAGCACAAGTAAAAATAAATATATTTTCCACATATATTTCATGGAACGTTCGTCTTGTTTCTAAACTTGGATTTATCGGGTGATATTTCTCATTTTCATGAGTACTAGCCGATGTCACGCCTTTGGTTTATTAGGATATTCCTTATTTTCTATTCTCTCTTTGCTATATTCTGAAGTGCTGTCCAATCACAAAAAGTGCAGTCGAGATAGGATAGGGAAGAAGTACAACAGACGTGGGAATGTTGTTGATAGTCAGTATAAATCGTTTGGCTATGACGATTCGTAGATATGCAAAGTTATCTGCAACTCGAACTATGGGAACTCAACACATAACCCACAAAAGCTTCCAAACCCAAGGTCACCTGCTCTTGAGCGCTTTTGGAAGCCACTTCCGAGTCCCCACAAACGTCACGGAGGGACGCTTGCATGGACGCCTTGCATGGCTCGCTCGTACCCCACCACCACCCAGAGGACATTTGGTAGGTATTTCGAGAAAAGGGACATGAAGATAGACACACTACTGATAGCAGCCCTTTGTTGCCCGAGAGATTACATCAACGGAGGTTACAATCACCAGATTGTGTCACGTCAACCGCAGCAGCGATTTGACCCCAACCATTCGCGAATAACTGTTTTTGGCAATATTCATATTATCCTGTTATTTTGGATCGATAGCGGTTGAAACAGGGGGAATCCGTTGACGAGAAGAATAAAGTAACGCAGCAGGAGTCAGGGCTGCCCTCGTCACTCTTGCTCCGATGGACGGATGGATGGAGCTTCGGCATGTTAGGTCGTCGAAATACATCCCACGACGCGGCACCCTTGTCATCCATGGATGGAGGTGGAGATGGGAAGGGCACGAGTAATTCAGTGAAAAGGACGGGAACACCCTTTCCATGATTTCCATGTGAAAACGTAGGGTTAACATGAGCTTAGGAATAGGTTCAAATAGGATCTCAATACAAAATAATTCACATATTATATATATGTGAGAAACATTTAGGTCAAACTGTTTAACAAATTCCTCTTCCACTGATCACACTAGGTTGTGCTTTATGAGAAACATGCTGATGTTAATAGGTCACACTCTAACGTAAAAAGAATGATACCTCATGCCACTTAGTACAGTGGCGTTAGAGCATTCGCTATTTGACATGTCAAAGTCAACTCCTTAGATGAAAGTAACCAAAAAAATTACCTTTGTGTGTCACCGCCCATCAAGAAATGGAAAGTCACTCCTTTGAAACTGCTCACGCTTCTCACTCAGGATAATAAAACATCACTGTCAATATTTGGGTCCCCAAACAGGTTCATACTTACTTCAACCTCAGTCGATTGCAAGACATATCACATCCAAGTGAGACCCATTCTCATGAGCCCGAACAAAAACATGAGACCAATCATCAAGCATCCGAACAGGTAACAAGTGAACACTTCACGTAAATTTTTTTCATGCATTAAGTGCTCACTTTAATCACTCTTATGTAATTTAATTTATGTATGTATAATTTATATCGCGTTAATGAATATATTAATAGATTAATTCAATAATTTTAGCCCTATATTTTGAATAAAATGAGACCTTTCATCAAGCATCCCAATAGGTAACAAGTGAACACTTCACGTAAATGTTTTTCATGCATTAAGTGTTCACTTTAATCACTCTTATGTAATTTAATCTATATAAGTTTAATATATATCGCGTTAATTAATATATTATTAATTTAATTTAGTTATTTCAGACCTATTCTTATCATACATAATTTAATTAAGTAAGTATAAACCGGTGTGAAATAATAAATCCGAATAGTTTGGAACGGAGGTACAGAACCCCAACATGCACACTTGCTAATGGAGTAAAAGGCGGAGCAAGTTTATCCATTGGAGGAGAAGGGGGTGGAGGAAGCATGACGGAGAAGCAAGTCGCCGAACATATCCCCACGACGGGACGGGAAGGAAAGTCCCCGCCAGCCCGCCCGCCCGCCCGCCGGAGGCCGGCGTCCTGGTCGCGGCAGCATCTCGCTCTCCCGCGTTCTGCGAGAGCCTATGGAAGCTCCCATGGGAGGGCAGTGACTGACAAGAGGGCGCGGGGCACCTGGCCCCGTCATCCACCTCTCCCTCGGGGATAGCAGAGGCGACTCTGTCGGTCTGTCTGTCTGTCTGCTTGCTGCTACTGCTGCTGCTGCTATTCGAGCCCATGTCCACTGGCAGGCTTCGATCTTGCGCGCACTTTTGAGGTGAGTGCTCGACGACGCGTTGATGCAAAGATTCGTCGGTGGAAGTGGCATGGGAAGATAGGCGCGAGGAGGAGGAGGAGGAGGAGGAAGTAGTCGAAGCAGGTCCGGTGGTCGTGCTGGGGCTCTCTCCGATCATTTTGATGCTCGGTCGGCGGAGAAATGTGCAGGGCCGAGTGGATCAAGTCAAGGAATGCCGAGGGGACCGCATTTGATTGAAATAGTCGGAGTGTTTCGTCAGGGGAGTGGGAGGTTTTGTGAGGCCTGTAGTGGAAGCGCAGCAGCGAGTGGTGGTGGCGGCGTCGGTTTTGGTTTGAACGCGTACGAGGACCTCCGGACGTAGAGCTGGTTTTGTTAGTGCGTGGGCATTGGTTTAATTTGGTGGTGTGGAGAAGGTGAACGAAATGGCGTGCATATCATCGCGCCTGTCGGTCTCGCCGAATTTCTCAGGCCTGCGAAAAGCGCTCCCGTCTACCTCCACTTCTTCTACAACCGTTTCTGTGTCGAGCTCGGGTTCGGAAGGAAGTTATGCTGCGGGCAGATTATCTCTGCAAGTGGTGGCGAGTGCCAAAAGATTTCCCGCGTCGTCCACGCCCTCGAGTCCCAGTCAAACTCCTCCTGTGAATGCCATTAGTAGCAAGGTGCCTGAGGAATTGGTTTCGACCTCTGCGCTGCCAACGAAGCCCGTGTTGGAGACTGATCCTCTCAAGCTTTGGCAAAGATACCTCGAATGGCTGTATCAGGACAAGGACATTGGAATCGAAATAGATGTGAGCAGAATCGGGTTCACAGACGAGTATCTGGCGATGATGCGACCCAAACTTGACCAAGCATTTCGTGCCATGGCAGACCTGGAAGGTGGTTCCATTGCGAACCCGGACGAGGGACGAATGGTCGGGCATTACTGGCTTCGTAAGCCCGAGCTTGCGCCCACAGCGTATCTTCAAAAGCAAATTGTGCAGACAATTGAGAGTGTCCAAAGTTTTGCCAAGGACGTGATTTCTGGGAAGGTGAGGGACTCTGCCGTAGGAAGAGATGCTATGCACTTTGTGGGTCCGAAGGACGCTCAACCTATCGGGTCGGGCCTTACGTGCCATCCCGCTCTCGCCCCCCGCCCCCCGGACCTGCCTGCGCAACTTTCTTGAACCGATAGGAGATTTGTATTTCGTCTCGGAGAGCCCTATGCGAGGAAATCTTGCACGTACGGTTCGGAGGGAGGCCACCCAAGCATGAGAAATGTTTTTTCCCCTTCGCACCCCCCCCCCCCCCCCCCATATTCTGCGTTCAGGCACCGCAGTTGTATCAATCAGTGACTGCGAGTCAAGAAACCTTCAGGCGTTTTTGAATCTCTTGACAGGAATTATCCTCAGAGTCGTTAGTTTCATTTCCTTGTCAAAGTCCATCGCGTTGATTTTCAAAGTCTTGCATGGTGGACCGGTTCGTGTCTCTAGAAAAATGGTCTGAACTGCATGTTGTATTCGTGGGACAGTACGATGCTGCTTCGAGACAGGCCAAGACTCATCTCCCGCATTCCTTGCCTTCCTCTGCCGCTTGAACCATGGAAAGTTCTTTTCCAACAATGCGGTGTTTAAGATTTACCTAATCTTCCTTACCACTTACTCTTTATGTCCATCATCCAAACCTGACTGTTGATCTTGCGACCGTCTTCATCATCCCAGATACTTCGGCTCCTCTCAGTTTCATAATTTAAAGATGGGACATAGGCAGTTAACACCCAAGAGCCGAGGATTTTTCGCATACCTTCAAACTGCGAGTATTATGTCTAAAGGACAATCTTCACAGAAACAGTGCTCGGTTTTAGTCCTAAGTACACCGATTTCTTGAATGAGCGGCGGGAATCATCTGAGTAAAAATTATCCAAGTCGGCGTTTCAACCTTGACATCCACAGCATATCGCGTATGCTAGGTGGTCACTCTGGGGAAGAATCTACACTTATGGTGAAGGAAAGATGCGCTGTCGTCTAGAGATTTTCTTTCATTTTTTACATGAGGAATGTTGAATTCCCATTCTTGCGTGTTTTTTACAGATCAAACCGCCACCTTGTCCAAATGGGCGTTTCACACAAATATTGTCCGTGGGTATTGGAGGTTCTGCGTTGGGTCCGCAGTTTGTGGCTGAAGCATTGGCTCCCGATAATCCCCCCTTGAAGGTTTGATAAACCTTAGGAATTGTTTTATGTGTATTTTGTGTCTCCGTCGACTACTCGTCATATCCGTGGTTGCTTGTAGTTTATGTGACTGAATTATAGCCAGATAACAGTGAGAGGTTGTGTGTCCTGGGATTTTTGTCAGTACTTCAAATCAAACCGATGTTTGCGTTTTCAAAGCTGAAGCAGTTTTTGACTTGTTTTCGACGTCTATTTACCTCTGCAGTTGCGATTCATCGATAACACAGATCCAGCTGGTATCGACCATCAAATAGCCCAGCTGGGACCTGAGTTGTCATCTACCCTCGTTGTTGTGATCTCGAAGGTGAGTTCGTCTTTACATTGAGACTCAATGGCCTCATGTCATTTCGTAGCAGTTGTTGGGAGTATCAAAAGGTTCTCAGTCACGAGGCCTTAAAGCTATGAAGGAGCTTCTGTCACATGTGTATATGAGCATAGTGCTTGTGACAGACTGCCCACACGTCTTCCGTGCGGCCATCTACTGACTCGTTTCTGAACTGCAGAGCGGTGGAACCCCTGAGACTCGTAATGGTCTTTTGGAGGTACAAAGGGCATTCCGAGAGAAGGGCTTGGACTTTTCAAAGCAGGTGGGGCCTTTGCCTGCACACAGCAGTTTTCGTGTTCGTCTCTGTTATAAACTTTCCGCATTTTAACAGTATTAATGTACTTGAGGTGAAGAACTCATATCATGAGTCGAAAGGTCATTGAAATTCACCGGTGCTGGTTCAGAGACTTTGCCCCTTTTCCTGACGCCTAGCCACTGAATGTATTATTGGTCACCTGACTTGGTCATATTGGTACGCACCCTTCTAAAGCGCTTGTTCTTATTCAGGAACTAATGCTTCTTGATGTGATACAGGGCGTGGCCATCACTCAAGAAAATTCGCTCTTAGACAATACTGCTAGAATTGAGGGCTGGTTGGCCAGGTTTCCCATGTATGACTGGGTTGGTGGGCGAACATCAGAGATGTCTGCCGTAGGATTGCTCCCCGCCGCTCTTCAAGTACGTCGACTTCTAGTGTTCTTTGTGCCACCCTTTTGAACGCAAATTTTTGATACTGCAACTGTTCTTGTACACTTTGTCATGGTTCTCATCTGTACTTTTTTGTTAAACAGGGAATCGACATCCATGGAATGCTGGAGGGTGCACGACTTATGGATGAGACAACGAGAATACGAGACGTAAATTCTGGACTTCCTCTTTCGTCTGTTTGCATTTGCAGTTCTTCGGCTTTCACTTGCAAATGTACAACGATTAGTCTGTTCACTTGAGATGATTTTAACCCCCCGTGTACGGTCTTGCAGCTCAAAACAAACCCTGCAGCTCTTCTTGCTCTCAGCTGGTATTGGGCTACAGACGGCAATGGATCCAAGGTAGGAATATGTTCACCTCACATCCTGGTTGAGGTAGGAGCTTCTTGTAAGCTCCAGGTTTAGAGGCAATTAGTATGCCAGCACGTAACAAGATGCGGAATTTGATATATGCTTTTCGTTTATGACGGAGACTGTGCCTTTCGCAGGATATGGTGGTGCTGCCGTACAAAGATAGCTTGTTACTCTTTAGTCGTTACCTTCAACAGCTCGTGATGGAGAGTCTCGGAAAAGAGTATGACTTGGATGGGAACCTGGTAAGCGGGAGTGAGGAAGTCATCGCACCACATGAGGGCGGTCAATCATGAGCATTTGGCTTGATATCAGCTGAATTTCTTATTTTTTGGCGCGGGTTGAAAGTTGCAATGGAAAGAGTCAGTAGAGGATCTTAGAAATGAAGTTTTGTTGCGTCCCTTTATATCGGTTCGATGTCCTGGTTTCACTATAAACAGCGATATCTGCATGCAGGTCAATCAAGGTCTCGCTGTATATGGCAACAAGGGTAGTACAGACCAGCACGCGTAAGTACTTCTTTCTCTCTCGATGTGAGAAAATGTTCTATTGCTCGTATAACTTTTTAGATGGGAGGTGGACAAAGAGAAAATTCTCAGAAGTTTTGACTTCGTCCATGGAATATTGTCACGGTCCTTTCATATCTGAACTCGTTGTAGGACAAACTGTGTTGTGTTTACAGCTACATTCAGCAGCTGAGGGAAGGGGTCCCAAATTTTTTTGCCACATTCATAGAAGTGCTCAGGGACAGGCCCCCAGGTCATGACTGGGAGCTTGAGCCCGGTGTTACATGTGGAGACTACCTGTTTGGAATGCTTCAGGTAATATTCGTTCTCATGTGAGTCTGTTCAGGTACTTTTTTGTTTAAGGGAGGTCGTGGTTATGTCGTCTCTGAATGATAAACTTGTGAGGTCAGTTTTTTTGGTTTTTCTCCGTTCTTTGTTTCTGATGACCAGTGGACATAATCTTCTTCAGTGGACTTTCCTACTCGTTAGGTAGGCCCATTTGCTCCGTAAGGATGTGCCGTTGTCATAAGTACTGAATCACCGTGATACCACGTTTACCGTCTATACGCAGACTATTTCTTGAATAAAGTATCTGCAAAAGCGCTCAATCGCTGTATCGCATCTTGCAGGGCACAAGACAAGCTCTATATGCGAACAAGCGCGAGTCAATCACAGTCACTGTGAATGAAGTGAACCCAATCACTGTGGGCGCACTCATTGCTTTATACGAGAGAGCCGTGGGCCTGTACGCGAGCCTTATTAACGTCAATGCTTACCACCAGCCCGGTGAGTGAATTGTTTCTTTGACCTGGAACACCTGAAATGTATGTATAGCATCTTATCTCATTCGAGCGTGGGGATTTCAGATCTGGTCTGAAACCATCCCAAGATGACTTGAGATGTTCGAACATCTCAAGTATATGGTCCATTTGCCTAGCTTTATGGTCCATTTTGTTAATACACGAGTATTGAGCACGAGTATTGATGTATGGTATATGTATATTTCGATAGCTACGACGCTTAAACTAGAATTCCGTTTACTCAACTCGAGAATAGATGTCGTGTCCAAAAAGAAAACTTCATGTTTTAGCCTACGCAGCAGGTGCCACTTTTCGTCACCATCAATTGGAAATGTCAGTTAAAATGTTTGTTATGTTTGTTTCGCCCTTAATACTCAACGAATATGTCACCTTTTCTGTTCTGTCGTATTAGGCGTGGAGGCGGGAAAGAAAGCTGCAGGCGAGGTGCTAGCTCTCCAGAAAAGAGTTCTATCGGTTTTGAATGACGCCAGGTTTGAATCCAATTCTCGGGACTTGGTGTTTCATTACTCTCTTCTGACTTTGTCTAATTTGCTTCTTTCATCGATGCTTCATACGGACGTTGTTAGAGTGTGACGAGTCCTGTTGTTTCTCTCAGCTGTCAAGAACCAGTGGAACCTCTAACTCTGGAGCAGATCGCAACTCGAGCCCAAGCACCACACCAGGTCCGTGCAGAGAGTGCATTGGTTTGATCTTTTGTTGACTTTCGATGGAATTAGTCAATTGACGATGCCGAGAGTTGTAAGACTCACTCAATTTGGACTTCGTATGCGCAGGTGGAAATGATCTACAAGATTGTGGCACACATGGTAGCAAATGACCGGGCATTGTTTGCTGAAGGCGACTGTGGATCGCCCAAAAGCGTTAAAGTCTTCACTGGTGAATGTAATGTAGAAGACCTTTATGGCCCCTAGATTTGACTGCATTTGAGAAGTAGCTTGCTGTCTCTTGTGCCTGTAGAGTATGAGTATGTCCAAATAGCGAGAGAAGTTATAATGATCATGTAACGTTAAAAGTCAGCTGTATTTTGAGCTCAAAATTCGGGTTCCTGTACGGAAATTATAGGAAGAGATCACTTTGTTTTGTCGCTAAAGTTTCCTTCCTGCAAGAGTTGACTCGTGGGCAGTCGAAGCGAACCACCCAGATTTGTGAAAACAGTAGTCAGTTGGGAAACAATTGAACTTTCTCATCTAATCTAGTTGATGAGGTCGGCTAACACAGACGGAGAGGCAAGCAGCTCCACCGCGAGTTCCTTAGAGTTATAATTTCTCTTGATAAATTGTACAATTATTGTCTTGAATATGAAGAAACCTGAACTCCCTTAACACCCTGAGCTGAACATATATTTTGAGGTCCGTTTGCATCGTCGATGGCAAGATCAGTACGATCCTTGAGGTTTTTGTTGCATGATCTAGCTGCACGGTCTGTTTAGGGCGGGTTGTTCAGTTAACTTGCCTTGAGCTTTGAGGTGGTTAAGTCTGGCCTTAACGTGACTCTCCTACTGGACGCACCAGACGTGTCTGGATCGTATGATCACGGGGCCAGGGTTTATTGATGGGTGGACAACAGATACTGTTGTTAACGCCGGCGCGAGTGAGGTGATAGAGTTTTAGCCGTGCTTTGCGAAGTGGGTGTTTGTGAGTGTGTTTTGACTGTGCTCCATCGTCCGCGTACCATCTGTAAGATACTGTTGAAGAGATGAAAAGCCCCGAGTCCTCCTTTCTGGTACGGAGGCGCTCACAGCGAGAGGAAAGGAAGTGTAACGGCTCAGTGGAAGGTTGTTCGATGTCTAAGATCTTGCTCTTCCACTTTTGGTGCTTGTAGGGGAAAGATATCGCCAGATGTTGGAGAGGACCTTTCGCTTTAAGTATGCTCCGAAGATGGACAGTCTCGAACCATATGAGATGTAAAGTACAGTAACCCCTTTTGAAGTCAGCAGGTAGAGGTGCTCAACACGTGCTCGAGCGAGGCTTGTCAAGTGAAGAATGTGACACCACAAGAGTAACCCTCATCCATTGTACATAATTATTATTAAAGCCGTCGAGGGAAATTGAGAACTAGTAAAGTTTGGATATGTAGATTGCAATATAGAAAGGAGAAGTAGTGGCAATAATGCCTTCCCCTCTCGAAAGACACGAAGCTGTGAATCTAGATTTAATGATATAGCCAAGGGAAAAAATCGGTGTGGAACTTAATGCATCTCGCCGAAGAAATTATAGCGATTAGTACAGTATGGACCACTAGCACGAGGACGGTGGGAAAGGGCCGCGGCATAGCATTCTCCTTGGTAAGCCACTCCTTGAGCCCTCGTGCCTAGAGAAGATAGTCCATTAGTGAGCGTGAAAATGGTGGGGCGGAGAGGCAACTTAAAGTCTGCGAATCGGAGGCGTCAGGAGTGTAATCTCTGTTCAGTTCTAGGAAGTGAGCATAGAATTAAATGCGAAGAGGTATTCGTAGTGAGAGGCTGAAGAAATCGTTTTGCGAGATTGCTGACATTTGGGCATCTTTCACTCTGTACCCCTGTCAACGTTTGTCAGTACCTAGGATGGTAGTGAAAACATTATGTCGTCCAAAACGCAGGCACATTGAACATGTCGTCCGGCGGATTAATGTGGCCACAAACTGTTCACTCTAAAGGGCGAGAAGGACCGAGCTGCACATTGTCATTATAGTGTTCATAGACCGAAACGGATGTAATTTGCCCACAATGTAACATTACCGTGCGTCTTTCTCTCCGATTGGAGAGATATTTTGATTCAGTAAAGGAAACATCCTGAATGGGATCAATGACATGCGCGCATGTGTACTTGAGCTTGTACAATCTCTAGCAAGATGCAGCGTGATACTCCTAACCTCCGAAGGCAACGGACTTGTGTGAACCAACCGTGCGTTATCACCACGGGTGCACTCCTGCGGACTTGCACCATGAAGTGGATCCAAACCGAGCTCTTTCATGATTACGCTACAGAGGTCCTACAGAGTAAGCTACAGAACTGGGCTGCGTCCTCGATAGCGTGTGCATGCAGAACAGTAGTTTGGTGTCCGTCCGTTCCCGAAAGGCTGTTGATCTTCCGAGCTTCCCGCATCTCGCATCGTCTTCCAGCATGGTTGGAATGAGACCCGGGTACTGTACTGGACGCCAAATTGGCCTTCTTCCGCGGGTACAGGGACTGGTCGACTCATCGACTGCGCACTCTGTTGACAAATCTCAGTTACTTTTTTGACTCTGACTCGTGAGAGCATTGATTGTCCTAAAGGGAGACAGAAGGGTCCATTAGTTCGTCCACGTGTTCTTCACTTCCTCAGGCAACAATCCTCGGGTCCCACTCCAACAGTGAACCCAGCAGAACGTAACAACAGACACCAGACCTTGCAGCGGCTGCTACTGCTGCTGCTGCAGGAGAAGATAAGTAGTAGGCAGCAGTTCGGATCAGAAGCATAGTGAGTGCCGATACCAGCACCGCTCAGAGAAAATTCGAGCAGTCGCTCGTTCGCGCGCGCGAGGGAGTCCAGACAGACAGTCAAGAAATAAAAGAAGGCGGGGGTTTAATTAGCCAGACAAGCCAGTGTGTGAGAGAGAGTATGAATGTCTGACCGTCCTTCTCTCCGACCGTGTGATCGAAGCCACTTCTTCTACGCTCTGACGGCAATAATATCAAGTTGTCTGATCCAGGACACCAGCAGCACAATTGTGCCTGCGCTCGAGGGCCTTCATTTCTTTTTCTTGAGGTTTCTTGGCCCACTTTCTCCAGGACACTGAGTGAGTGACGCTCTCGAGCACCTCCGTCCCTCGAGCAATTCTTTCGGACTCGGCTTGACTAGAGCGAAGAAAGTTGGCAGATGCCCGTTTGGCTGCACGACGAGGGGCTGCGAGCGAGCTCTTCGCATGACGGGACGTTATGCTCTCGTGTATCTTGACAGCTCGGGGGGTTAAGAAGGTCAAACAAAGAGCAGGCGGTGGGGCCGAGCGGTGACGCTGCGAGATTCGGAATAATGTCTGCTCGCGAAGAATTGAGTTCGCTGTCCGCTTGTCGCCGCATTCGTGGAGAGATTTCGGAGGTCGATGCCTGAGCAGCACTCGGTCCGCTTCCCAAACTCGAGGAGGACGAGGGAGGAGGGCTGCTTGAAGGTTGACGAGTTCAGAGCCGGAAGAATTGCGCTGTGCTGCTGCGACTGATCGAGTGAGTGAGGCCACGACACTTTATTCTTTCTTTCTTTCTTTCTTTCTTCTCTTTCTTCTCTTTCTTCTTCTTCTTCTATTCGCGTGAAGCAGTGCGTGCCTGGATTGCAAGGCTGGAGCCGCAGACGGATTTGTCTCGTGACAGCGCGAACGAGTTCTGCAGCTGAAATTTAATATTGGGGTGGCCAATCTCCAGGCCCATGATACGGTTCCCGTCGATGCCGGCAACATCAATCCAGTAGCGATGGTCGTATAAAGCCTTGCATTCTCGTTCCTTCAGGTGTGCGCCGGGACGAAGAGACAGGGTTCAGAGGGACGAGGACAGGATTCAGTCCCAGGTCCTCGTTTGCATTGCGGCAAGGGAGGCCGACCTCCATGGAGACCTTCGATCAGGCTGCACAGGTCTGTCTGCCTGCGAGACCCGCAGGCTTGACCTCGGATTGAATCTGATCACAGCAGTTGTTCGATTCAGTCGAGCTCGCGCTCGAGGTTCCTTCGATAAACCAAAAACAATTCCAGCTCTCGTCCCACTCCTACACACCAACGAACGTCTTCCAGCAGCTGATGCACGAGGTCCATCGAGCTCCCGATGACGACCACCGATGTCCGACATGAGCGTCGAATTGAATTAAATCGAATCGAGCGGAAGTGAATTGGTCTCCTCGGTGATCGACTGAATACGACGACGGCGGGATCAGAAGCGCAGGGAAAAAGAGCAACGAGGGCAGAATGACGACTGCCATCAAGCCCCCGGGAGGTCGGCCCAAGGGGTTAAGGTTCATGGTGTGGGTGATAGGCTCGGTGTGCATGATAATGTGCGTGCAGCTCTGGGTATACGAGAGGAAATGGTCGGAGCACCATCCGGACGATCCGGGCACCAACACATTCAAGAGCCAGAACGCCAGCCAGAGTGCGGAAGACGAGGGCGCAGGGCTGCTGGAGGTGCGCGTGCGCGCGGTGGACGAGTCGTCGACGCTGCGCGAAATTCTCGAGGCCGTGAGCATGTGCGCGGCGGATCCTGGCGCCGAGGTGCAGGCCGACACGGCCGAGTGCCTCGAGAAGCTGCTGGTCGAGTACCCGGCGCTAAGAACGCTGCAGCCGGCGCCACGCCTCGAGGCGCAGGACGACCAGGAGGCGGCGCAACAGCGCCGGCGCATCGAGGCGCTGGAGGCGCAGATCGCTGGCCTGAGTCGTATGCTGCAGGCGTCGACTGATTTCCGGGAACTCAAGGACACTCGCCGGCCGGGGCTCTCGGACGGTGACATCGGCTGGTTCATGAGCGACGTGCTGCTGCCTCCCGCCGGCGGCACCGGCGGGCGGCCGGAGATGTTCGAGTTCCCGTCCGCGCTTTCGGAAGGCCGGATCCTGTGCTTCCTGGGGAACGACACCAGCGACGGGACCAAGAATCGGTACGGGCTGGCCTTCAAGGACTACCTGCCCAGCGGCGCGACGCTGCTGCCGGGACTGACCCTCGTGGCGGACAACTACTGGGACTACAACAACATCTGGCACGGCATGTCGGCGCTGCTGGGCTTCGTGTCGTGGCGCGTCGCGGAGGACTGCGCGCGCCCGTCGCGCCTTCTGCTCTTCCACTGGGGCGAGCTCGTGCCGGCCCTGGGCGCCTGGATCGACAACGTCCTGCACGCGGCCTTCGGCGCGCGCCTGCCCGTCGAGCGCCTGGAGCAGGCGTCAGCCGCGCCCGTGTGCCTGGAGCGCGCCGTCGTCAGCCGCCGCGGCCTGGGCGGCATGTCGGTGCCCCACATGAACGCCATGTTCCGCGCCGTCCGATGCCGGGCTCGCAAGTTCTGCGCCATCCCCGTCCCGGGCGCTCCGGCGGCGCGCGACGGCATCCGGCTCACGCTCCTGGTCCGATCCGGCGCGCGGTCGCTGGCCAACGTCACGGACGTCACGGCCATCCTCTCCGACGAGTGCAGCAAGGTCGCCCTCTGTCAGCTGGAAGTGTCCTCCATCGCCGACCTGTCCTTCTGCGACCAGGTCCGTACCTTCTGAACCTCCGCTGCTCTTCGATCGATTTCCTAAATTCTCGCTGTCCCAAACTCTTCGATCTCCATGTCGATCGATCTGAACCCCCAATCCTCACGGGCGCACTTCGCCAGAGTCCGATGAATTTTCTCTCGTCCGGAAACGAGGACTCTCGTGATCAGATTAGACGATCAGAGATCTGGAAGCTCGAATTGTGGATTGTAATCTTCGGCTCGAGTAAATACAAGTCCGGAATGAATCCGGAGCGATCGGGGTTCGATGATGCCCGTGGTCGTGGTTCGGGCGGAGGAGGAAGAGCGAGGAAGACTGCGGAAGGGGTTGGCAGTTGGGAGGAAGGCTGGTGCTGAAATGGGGATTGTGAATTGTGCAGGTGGCATTGATGAGCAGGACGGATGTGCTGGTGAGCACTCACGGAGCGCAGCTGACCAACATGATGTTCATGTCCGAGGGGGGCTACGTCATGGAGATGATGCCCAAGGGCTGGCTGGAGTTCGCGGGAGTGGGGCAGTACATTTACACATGGTTGGCAGAATGGACCAGGCTGAAGCACGAGGGAATTTGGCGGGATACGGACGGGCCAGACTGTCCTTTCGATGCTTCGGAAACCCTCAAGTGTTTCTTCTTCTTCAAAGATATTGACGTCGGTCTCAACCGCACCCACCTCGCCCTCTGGACCGCTCAAACTCTGCAAAAGGCTCAACTGGACAAACAGCAGCAGCAGGAGGCTGCTACTGCAGATCTGAATCACACTCAGATCGCTGCTGCTGCTGACGCACTCGGCGGCGGCAGCTGCCCCTGCGATCATGTAGATAGTTTAGAACACGTCAGTCCTGTGGACGAAGAAGCTTAGATTACCCTCTGTCCGTCCGTCCCTTCTTTCACACACAGCAGCAACAGCATTCATTACCTTGACCTAGATTAGCGTGACCCTAATGATTTCATACTTGTGGGTGATTTGTCCCTTTATTATATATTTTCAATCAGCACCCGAGATCTTCCATCACTGCTCAGGAATAGCACCATGCCTCACGTCTGTGTCTGTCACTCCAGAGTGATTACACTCCCGGACCTTCTGGATGTGTCTATTGCTTTGACGACGTCACCTACTCTTGCTAACGTGTTATGGTGGAGATTTCGGCACTGCGCTCGACGTTTAGAATGGAATACTCAATCAGTGCCATAATCGAGAACTCCACAAATTGCTGTCCTGATCGGACGATGAAGATTGATCCGATTATTGACCGCTGTCCAGTGGGGGTTCGGTGCTTGGCTGGCTGTTGGGCGAGCTGTATCGGCTGCTGTTTGGGATCAGACATTATCGGAACCTCGAGTGTGCTGCAAGTCTCTGTGTCTGTTGGGGGATACTCGATACACATGCACCTCGTTCTCACTCCCTCTCTTCACACCCTCCGAGTTCTGCAGTCAGGAAGGTCAGCTGCTAACATGGACTCCGTAGGGTGAGACGGGTCTTGCAGCGTCCGAGAGATCCACGTTCGCGAGCTGTATGGGATTGTGTTTCGATGGTTTCTGCCGTAAGACTTTTTTCACTCCCCTCATGTTTGTGATGCCTACATGCCTTACAGAGCTCGCAGTGTCAGTCGCCAGTCGATTGGGATATCGATTGGGGTCCGAGGCAGTGAGTGCTACTCATTGGTTGGCAACGATGGATTAGTGAATGAATGGATCTATCGAGGTTCGAGAGCTCCACGTTTCTTCCTGAATGCCCAGGATAAACTGCTCGCAGCTCTTTCATAGTCGTCGTGTGGTGACTTCTTCTATGGTCCTTCCTTCATTTGATATCTATCCGGTTCGTGCTCTCTTTTGTGAATCCTACGTCCACACCATCTCTGCTGCTCGAATCGCTTTAATTTGAGGGCAAACGATCCGATGCATATGATTGTAGTTTAAAATTGCCTTTTAAAAGGCTATACCTTGTCCCCCTCGTAGGGGTGGAGGCTCGTGTGCTTGAAGGTGAGCCTCCACCCCTACGAGGAGGACGACGTATCTGGCAGCTATTCTTTTTTCTTTCCTTTCCAGGCTATGATCCAACTCATGCCGTCTCGCTTGATCCAATTGGCATGCCCAGCAGGAAACGGTTGAAGTCGATTGTTAACTTCCCCAACCTGTTCGATTTCCTGTTGAATTTCGCGTCTGTGAAATGTGCTTTCTCCTTCCTTCATGTCTAGACTGTAGGCCGGTGGAACCAGATTCTGAGAACCATTGTTCCCCTCACTGAAATCAAAGTATGTTTTTGTCCTTTCCAAAATCTAGCGTTGCTTTGGACTGCTTTGCGGCTGCGAGAATTTGTCTACGGTACAGGCGATCGTTTTCTGGCCCTCATAAACTTATTGACTTTGACAGTGCGCTGGACTTTGGCTCTTGTCTAGGTCGCTTTTATTCTCGATAACTAGTTTGTCTTGTTGTCATTATGGACTTTGGACTTCTGCCGAACGAATGAAAGGACTTCTTCTAGAAGCCGGATTTCGTACATGCGATACGGAGAAATCCAACCATTCAAGGATGCGGAGTTATACCACGGCTGTGTAGTAAATCATCGTAGTCGGCACACATCAGACCGTCTTTGTGTACCTCGTACAAACTCTGTGGTAGCCTGAGGTGTCTAAATATTGCATCTTCAGAGAATTTCGGTGCTGCTCCCAATGATGGTTTCGATATTTGTACTGGTACGTGAGAAACTACGGTGCTTGAGATACTGTAACACTAAGAAGCCTATATCGCGGGTGTTGTTAGTTCGATTTGCTGGACCTCAGGACCCAATATCTTTGATGCGCGCATGCCCAAGTTATATTATCCCAAGTTCTTACTTTACTTAAACAACCAAGGACTAAATATTCATACATTAAAATTCACGCAGAAGACGAAAACTGGTGACTGGCACATCGTAACAAATACGTTTGAATTTATCCTACAATAATAGCAATCTCGTGCGTTTTCGTCGTAAGTACTTCAGGACGAGTTCCAGGAGCATGAAACGCTAGATCTGCTAACATACAGTAAGCATCGATCTATATCGCAACATTTCCTTTTCCTGAGAGAAATGAAGAACTGCTAAGATAATGTACTAACGCACAGTTGGGCAGTTCTACAGCAGAACTTTCACTGTCTCTGTGTGCTCTCTCCAATGTGGGAAGCAAAAATTTGGTCAAGGGAGGTAGAATGAGGATGCAGCTAGCCGCAATTTGTTTCCTGCGTCTTTCCATTTTGATTCTGGGGCTGTGGCACCCATTACGAATACCTGGATGCCAAACCATTAATACGTTAACAACCAAGGAAAACAAGTGGACAAAAATTTGACCATTTAGTTGACAACGTTAAAATGCACCCTCTTACCCTTCCACCGGCCACGCCTGCTGACATCGCTACGTGTTTATCCCTCGCCACAAACTCGTACAAGTAATAAGTCCTGGTTACAGAAGGCCATGAAATCGCGCAACAAGCGGTAAGTTACAGCGAAGAGCGGTGAACATATTGCAGACCGATTAAATACGATCGATAAGAAGTTGGGGATAAAATTGATCTCCTTACATATGTCTGGAGAAGCAAATCTGTCTAAAGTTCCTCAAGGACCACGTACCTTGGGACTCGTGATTTTGTGGAGTTAATGATCCTGGCAGCAACTAGCTTCGAACCTCCTGTGGAAAACAAGACTATCAGTGGATGAACTGTACTGAGTGAACGATCACACCTCTGTCGTCCTTGAAACGATATTCAGGATGACAAGACTAGCATATTCTGAAAGACATTCGGACGCTTGGAGGCCAAACTTCATGTACAAGGAAAGGATGGTAGAGAATCCCTGGCATCAAGTCCATACCGGGCACAAATTTGGGAGCAGCTTCTTTAATTGATCCAAAATCCTTAATATCCATGGCCTGCAAGTGGCAAGTCATGTTTAAACTTCGTGGTTAGCCATCATACCATATCTTCACTCTACTTTACTCCGCGGCTACTCAGATTCATCGATGACAAAGACCAGTAACATCCAGGTACTCAAAGCTGCCCGTGTGAAGTCACTTGCAGGTATTAGTTGAATACATGAGGAGAAGTGTAGGTAACCTCTGTTAGATTGGAAACTAAAGCATACCTGATAAAACGACAGCTGCATTTGCGAAGCAGGCTTGATCACCACACTCAGTATTTCATCCCTGCTTCAGCGAGAACCACATTAATTCAAAATTTAAAAATCTGAAAAGGTGTATTGTCTTTGTTCTCTTGCCATCTTCATTTACAAATCTGACAGTGGCATGTGAAATATGAAATATTAATGGTCCTTTCTCTGGCCATTAGGCCAGAGTAAAAGTACACACGCAATTCTGAGAAAACAAAAGCAAACAGAAACGGAAAAAAACGGGTTCTGCGGCTAAATTAAAAGGAAATGTCATGTTGAGCAAGAAGATGACAAATAATACCTGTCAGGGGAAGCAAAACGGGCTGCAAAAGGTCTGTCCTTAGCTCTTTCACCGTAAAGGGAGTTTAAGGCTTCCTACAATTTAAACCCCATATGATCAGCGAATTCGAGCCAAAAGGAGAGACAAAAATCCCAAATCATAAATTGGCAAGGAGGTAGCCAAACTAGCTTCAGCGGAAAATGATGTGAGAGGAATTGTCTTACCTCATTCAATGGGTCCAAAACATCTTGATATCCTGGAGGAATTCTGAGCGCAAATCCTTCTCCTCGAAATC
This sequence comes from Marchantia polymorpha subsp. ruderalis, assembly GCA_037833965.1. Lineage (NCBI taxonomy): Eukaryota > Viridiplantae > Streptophyta > Marchantiopsida > Marchantiales > Marchantiaceae > Marchantia > Marchantia polymorpha. Next base: position 8,338,179 of record AP031357.1, read on the forward strand.
GAAACCACGTAGTGACATCGTCTACAGACTGCTGAACTTTGGCACTTGATCGGACGGACGTACCGGCGTTGGCTCCCTCCGGAGTTCCCGAAACTGAATCCTCCGCTACATCGAAGAATCTTCCCAGCCCATGCGCACTACCAGGAAATGCTACACCCGCCAGAGTTGCACTTGACAAAAGCCATTCCCGCCTGCCCTGTTTCACAAATTGCTCCCTATAATCCTCAGAAGAAGCCCTGGTAATCAATCTGACTGGCCGTGAGCGAATACTGGCACTCCCACAAAGTTGATTCCTCTCACAATCCCTTGACTCCCTGACTCCATGTGCCTGCAGAAAAACACAGGACAAAAGAACGAAATTCCTTCAGCGTCTTGCGAAGAATATTAAAACAGATTTGAAAATCACGTGATTGGGAAAATTTCATGCCCACCAGAAGCAATCCCACTCAAATACAGAGAGTTTGATATGTTGATCTACTGATCTGTTGATCAATTTGGCAAACTTCAGCGAATTTCAAATTCATCTTCGGGAAACGCTTACACCCTGATGTAGCAATATGTAGCAACAAACGTACAAACGTGCGCAGCTTTCCACATCCAAACATCCATCAGATTCTCTGAAATATTTAGAACCTGATGATTAAAATCCCTCAATAAAGGAAGCTCACCACGCGTCTCTGCCGGCGCAAGAGCTCCACCGTTCGCTCTGGACAACCGGCCACATTCAAAGGCGACGGTCTCCCACAGCAGCTGCCGTTCACGGCAGCCGCAACTCCCGCCATGTCGCTCCGCGACTCACTACCTCTCGGCCTCGCGAAAGAAATTCATCGCCTCCGACAATCGCCGCCGAGTACCACCACGCTTCTCCTCGTCGCCATCGCTGTCTCCCGTGGCAGCGCCCCGAATCGCGTCGCGCCCGTGGCAGGCGTCATGGACAACGGTCGAGGAGAGCGCCGAGAGCAAGAAGTGAGAAGTGGAGGCTGCAATCCGCCGCGCTTGTCTGGCGCTGTCATGGCGCTGTCCTGGCGCCGGGCAGAGACGATAAGATGAAGGTCCCGGGGATTCCCCGTCCGAATCGAGGATTGAGCGCGGCCCCTGCTCCTCGTCCGACAAGGAGCGAGACCCGCTCCCGGGAATATTCCATGCGTACACCATAGATTCTTTTCTCATGTCCATCGTACCGTACTTCAGACCGGAGTAGAGTAGGACGGGACGGTACGGCATGTCTTTAAAAATATATTTCTCTTCCCTTATTATCATAACCTTGACCCCATTATGGCCCGAGAAATTCAATGATTATCTCAATGGAGATGGGAGGCTGCTTGCGCCACGATTGTGAGGACTTGTGCGTGCGTGAAATACAAACAAGGGGCACGTATCGTCATTCGCGCAGACATCGTACTGTACCTTCGCCTCTTGTTGCGCACCGTATAGTACGTGAGATGAGAGTTAGAGAGTTCTAGTGCCCAGCGAGTGAAGCGCAGGATTCGTGAAATGCTTTCTTCATGTGCACGGACACAGAGGGAGGGAGGGCGGGAGTGAAGGAGAGGAGGGTTATGTCCACGGTCTGAAGAAAGCGTCGATCTGTGAGTGGTTCTCTGCTCTCTCTCTGTTTGCAAAGTGTAATCTCTTCTTCCCCGCGATTCCCAAACGGAGAAGCTCCCGAAGGATCTGACTGATACACACATTCCTTCCATCTACCCTGACATGCTCTACCCTCGCAGTCGTGACCACGACTGCAAGCACAAGACTACAATTCGCTTTCCTGATATACGACATCAGTTCCTACGACTTCCAATTCATTCATGTCATCATTTCACTTCAACTCGCTTATGCACAAGGCGCTTCCTTGCGTTTCATTCGGATAACAATATTCGCATTCCTGAACACAGGACTTCCCGACTCCAGGTAATGCGTTATATTGTTAACTTTCTTTCATTCTATGGAGGCTTCCAGCTTCTACCTCTCCCTACCATCCATCATCGAAGGTCGGTGGGAACTGCCGTAGGTCATGAAATCTTCCAACAGATACGTGGATCAACATGATGAGGATTGGAATTATTTAAACACGTACTCTCCCAAAACACGTATTTAAACACGTCTTCTCCCAAAAAAACTCACAAAAAAACTTTAGCACCACCAAATGCGGAGAAATTTGCGCCGTTACTCGGATGCGGGCTACTAGCAAGTAATTTTACAACTGACAGAAAGTCCCAGCAGCAGCACCAGGGTACAAGATTGTCCACCTCCAGATGGAGGTGGGAAGATTGACAGTAACGATACCAACTCTACGAGCATTCTCGTGCACCTTTACCATCTGCACCTACCGAACCAGGCTGAGTGAGGTCATTTCCTTCGAAGAATGCGGCATGAGAAGGATTTGTTTCGGTCCGGGCGAAGCACGTCCAGTCTCATGACCAGGCATTCAAACGACCGACGACCTCGGACGCAGTACTGACGCAGAGACGAGATCGGCAACCGATCAGAGACATAGAGAAGTCTGATGTCTACGATGAGCTCTGAGTTTCAGGTATGATCTGAAGTCATGGAATTTCGTCATTTACAGAAAAGAAGAAAAGGGTAAAAGTCACCACAATGGAAATTCCTCTGCTAGTCAGAGAATCTCCAAATCCCGACAGTACAAGACATCGGAATGAACCTCGCGATTAAATCCTCGCTGATCTGAACTCCGGCCTACTTTTTGACAGAAAGCTGTAAACCAAGCTGAGAATCATTCCGCCTGCCGGAAATAGTGTGGGTGTCGCTAAACTTCGTAATCATGGTACATTTGTCGAGGGGTATTCATTCCGCTTGTACAAACCCTCTAACCTTGAGAGGCTATGAAAATCGGTGACGCAACGACCAGATCCTCCAAGTCGTCTCATCTCATCTCCTTCGCAGCCGGCAGCTCCGCAGTGCCTTTCAATCCCAAGTACGTGCGAATCAAGTACGATCCGCTGGGATCCGTCATCAGGTGCCTTACCAGTCGGTAGCGGAGAGAGTTGGGGGCTACTACAAACGTAATCAGTGCGAACATAATCAGGTCCAGGGACGACAATTTCGCTGCGAGAAACCCTTTCCACAGCCTGCAGGAGACAAAGGAGACAGACAGAGAGATCAGTCCCTCGGTCGGGTCGGCATTGACTCGGTGAGAAGGAAGTGCATGAAGTGAAAGCAGAGGCTGCCGAAGGAGAGATGGGCGTGCGACTTTCAGCAGAGTGCAGAAAGCTTTCGACCGATAATCTCACATCTTCCACATCAAAGTGACTCGACTCGATTCAAACTGTTTTATGCGACCAAAGGTTCCGATGTGCGGCACCCACCATTCAGGTAGTTCGAAGAAGGTGGCGAAGAATTCTCGTATGCCCACGAGATCGAGTTGCAAAATCAGCTCAAGCCCGAACAAGAAAAATGCTCGTTGACGCTTCCTCTCGCTCGGCCATAGTGCATTCCAAGCTGCAGACGAAAATCAACAGCGGTCAGTCACAGTCCATGTTGAACGAGATGATCCCACGATGGCGCGATCCTGACAAAACTCCTGGCTTACTCCTTCCGTCGAAGAATGACTCAGGCAGTGGCCAGTGCGAGGGCCCTGAGAAGGAAGACATGCTCTCATGCAGACCGAGAAGTAACGAACCTTCTAAAGCTGCAGCTCTGGGATGCTTCCAACTTTGAATTACCATCGAATTTACATCCACACTCTTTCCTCCAGACCGCAGTGAGGAGGCAATGGCTGCAGCGTAATGAGGAGCCTCCGACAGGGATCGAACCACAGAATATCCTGCTCGGAAAAAAGAGGCATTTCAGAATAAAGAGCTAATTCCGAAAGTGCACTATGATGCAGACGAGACTCTATTGCCACTCACCTTCCTTTAGGAGCTCCCATTAGGAGGATGCGGAGTCAGAGCAGGTCAGGGAGGCGTACCGGTGGCAGGATGAACCATGCTCGCGGCTGCCCCGAAGCCCAAATGTTGCTGCGTCGTATCAGGGAGCGTTGCCCCGACAGGAATATAGGACCATTCCTGGAGCAGGAAGTTCATACAACTGTCAGAAAGATTCACTCACGTACATGAACGTCATCATCGGACGGAATGGATGTGAGAGAGCGACCTATCGACAGAGCCTCACCTCCTCGTACATGTGCACCACCTTAATGCCCATGGAGTTTAATCGCATGAGCAGTCTCTCCTTTAAAAGGTTGAAGGACATAGTCGGCCTTGCTGCCAGGCAAGTCTCCTGGACAAGATTCAAACAATCAGGTCACTGATAACCAATCACTCCCGCAGCAACTGAACTGAACGACGATCTGCAGATCGGTGACATGCTTAAAGAGGTTCTTTTCAATAAAAAAGAATAACTGCTGCTTGAAGCGAAGGATTGGTACCGAATCGGCCTTCCCACCTCAAAGAAAACTCTAGTTTTCGAAACTGGCATTGCGTAGAGAAATGAAGGCACTTGTTTGAACTCATCGGCATCCGGACATGGTTCGGTTCCCCATGCTTGATAGTCCCGATAATCCATGAAGAGCATAATTTCAGGATCGTAATTGAAGTTCTCGCACTGCAATTCCCGACCACGTAACAAAACACAGTCAGTCCTTCAAATAAACGAAGCTAACGAACAGTTCGAAAATGCACAACCAAAATTAGCATACTATTCTCTTCTCTCATGATAGTTCCAAGGGAAACATAGTTCACAACGTGATGGTGAGGCTCGAGGGACAAGATTCTCAATAAATCGCATCTTTTGATCAGGTGAGTGAAACGGATTTGCTTATGTTGCTCGGTTTTTCCACTCTTCCATTTGATCCTCACCTCAACCTCCATCCCATAAGCGGTCTGAACCGTAGTTCCAGGACCACCTGGCTCATACTCCAAAAAACGACCCGCGGCTGCTCCGGAGGCAACTGTGACCAGTCTGCAACCAGAACGTGACGTCAGCTAAGTTTCCTCTTCAGGCTGTCTATCACAACGATCCTTACTGTGCTGAACAAGTTGACAGTCTGAAAGAAGAAGATCGAGCAGCAACCACCGCCATCCAGCGGACCAACAGACGATCATCTTTTGCCATCGAGACTTTGAGAAGTCATTCATTCCCTGTGAGCCTTAGCGTCATGGCAAAATCCAACGGCTTGTCCACCAATCCATCAACTCTTGGTGTTATTGCATTTCTACATGAGAATCTGTAATGGACTACTTGTCAACTAACTTGTCGAGTGTGTAGAAAACTGGGGTACCTGCATCTGATCACAGCTCCGTTGGCGCACATAACTGTGCTCCCAGTGTCGTCTGCGTCGGAGATCCTCTCGACTTCAGTGTCGAGGTACTGTACACCTCCATCAGCGCATCTGCAAAAAGTTTAAGCTTTAACGAAAGTTAGACGTGCCCCACCTTCACACGGACGTATATGCTGACGTACGACCTCCTATTTGAGATCAGAGTTACTTGGATTCATCTGCAGATACTTCAGCAGATAAATTCTGGATTCTTGCACCTTTGCGACCTGGAAGTTTGAGGGCCGGAATCAGCTCCATAAATAGGAAACCTCCATGGATGGAGAAGTGGTCGCAATTACCTTTTCAACAGCTCTTCGTGGAGCAGATGACGATCCACTCGGCCGTAGGCACGTCCTATCAGCAGTGGGGTATCACTTTCGAAATACATCGCAGAGTCTCTCCAAATCTGCTCGATACAATTCTCCAGTCCTAACGCTGCGCAGAGAACAGGCGGGAAGACGTTCACTTCATGACTCGCACCAACCGACAAATACAGGTGCAATTTGGCCAAATCTTGCATCTCTATACTCTTCTCCAATCTCCTCTACAGACGGAAGATTCCAGTACCTGCAAATTCGTCTTCCCACACGCCGTAATTGTTGGTGAAAGGTAAGTCGGGGCCGATGAGGCCAACCTCCAAACCCTGCTTCGCAGCCTCAGCTGCTAGCGACAGACCGGCAGGTCCACATCCGATGACTACAAGATCCAAAAGCTTATCCGAGAGTGGCTCCAACTGGAGACACAATCCAATGAGAGAACAGCTGTTAGCCAATGTCCGAGCGCAGATATGATTAAGAAGGTGTTTTGGCCAAGTGCTGGGTGATTCACTCTGCTGCTCAGGCCAAAAGCTAAAAGCTGCGGAAAGAATGAAAGACTTGTCGCTTTACATGCAGAGAAGGCAAGTGTCTTCCTGTCAATGACTTGTCGAAACTCAGCACCATCAATACATTGTCACTAAGCAACCAGAAATACATGGTCGGGTGCATTTCACATGAAAGAGTCACCTTTTCTCCAATTTTCGTTTGCTGGAGAGGTTTTCTGGCTTGTAGCTGCACGAGATCGATAAATTCTCCCCCAGCTTTCATATAATCCGTCTCGTCGGCATATTGTTCACGAGGTGGGACGAGGACGCTGGTGACAACCCGTGTGGATGGAGAAACGCATCTCCGCCGCAGGCTTTTGACGGGGGACAACTTGTTCAATCTAGGAAACAATTGCGCTCGAACCGCTTCTGCCCGATCTATGGTTCCCATTCCCTCATCGTGCAAAAATCGTGCACCCGACTTCGACGACGTCGTGGCGCAAGCATTGCCTTCCTTCGAAGACGCGAAATCCAAACCTGCAGAATGAGCCGAAGTGATGCAATCCCTGCTGCTACTCCACATTTCGTGATTTCTCGACTTTCGATGCTTCGTTGAGCACCCCACGAAAACTGCGCCCACAGGTTGTTCCGGCTTCTCTCTCACGGATACACATAATTTCCTACGAACCCCGGGGACTGCTCCTATGGCCGATGAGGAAGGTGAAAAACACCTGGCGGAGCACACACTCTCGAGGCTCAAGCTAGAACTCATGTTGATTGATAATTCTACCATAATGAAGTCGAAGTAAACTACACTGCAAACCGCCTCGCCAGGAAAACGGACGGTACCGTCGGTCGAAATTAGTGCACCGACACAGAGATGATGTAGATGAGCTACCCGGGAGAATGGAATGTGCTGTGCCCCTGGATAAGTATCATTTCAGTTCACACATCGGCACCTCTGTGGGTTATCCGGATGGGTCCGCAGCTGCGTCCCTCGATTCCTTTCCCGCGCAAAGTTTCTAATCCACCTGCGACAGTACACCGACAGACTCTCCAGAGACGGGCCTATTTCACTGCACAGTCTGAATGCGTCACACCTCGAATGCGTCCATGTTCTCAAAATTGCTCCTGTTCGTCTATCCCGGTGAGACTGGCACACACATAGACGGCAGCCTCACAATTGTAGTAGTCCCAAATTCGTAGCTTCCCCGCGGTTTCTGTGGCACTCACGATCTTGCTGCGAGAAGACAAAGCGAAGCCATTTCTCAATGCTTAGTGTTATCGCTCTACAAAATCATTTCTTCCACTGATGAAACTTCCCAATCGAACGTAAAACCTCCTAAAATCGATGTGATTCCGAGACAAAGCTACACTGATATCAAGGCATACGCGTATTGACATTCAAATGCGAGCTGAGGCCATAACTGAAACAATGTCTTTCCCACCGGGATATGGAATGGAACAACTCAATATCAACATTTGGTAAAACGCAGGATCAACCGCACGGAGACCCCATTCATTATCAACAGCGACATCATAAAGTAGCAATCAACCGGGTCTCTTGAACAAGGCCGTACATTGCGACAATCGCAATTTGCAACACAAAGCTCTTCGATTTGCCCTTGTGGCAGTTGTGTGAGTGTGAATTACCAAGGCAACCAAAACTCAGTGAAATCTTACATGGACAAGCATTGCAGCCCTGCCCACACTCTAGCTGCTGCGGCAATGAGGACCTACAGTTCCTCGAGCTTACTGACAACGTGCTTCTTCGGTCCATATCGATCCCTCCACTTCAACGCGAGCTATGACATTGATTATCTTTAAACTCGTGCTAATTCTACCTACTGAGAGGGACGACGAGAAGAGGAGTGGCGACTTCTACAGGGCTCGTCAGTAAAGCACAAATAATTCGTGCGATTCGCCACCTCTTCAGTTCGATAATTTTGATCATAAGACACACCAACAACCAACCCGCCGGCTGCCGACGACGTCTGCCTGTGATGTCATGAGCGTCTACCAACTGTAGGTTTGTTCGTTAAATCATGCACAAGCAAAACATCATCAGTCACTCGGTTGCTACTAACTGGATTCCGCTCCATACTTGTGACAGCAGAATAGGAGCAGAGCACAGACTGACAAAGACCCATATATGCACTCAGCATCCCAGCATTGTGTACGGAGACATCGAAGACCCGCGACCTTGACAGGAGATTCTCGAGCATTGACAGGCAGCAGCGGATAAGGAAAAAAGACCCCAAGATTTGCACGAAATCGGCGTCGTGATCAGCTGGGGAGCGAAGAATCATACCTGTGGCAGGTGGAACATTGGACGGGACGGCAATGCTAGCAGCAGCGTTGCAGCTCGGGGCCGTCGAGCTGCGCCTCGCGCGACCTGCAGCTGCAGCTGGACATGGCGCAGCGATGGAGGCCTCGAGGGAGGAACAGAGAGAGAGCTACTGCTGATGCCGCGATATCTCTATCGTAATTCTATCGATATCGACGGTTCTCTACATGAGCATGCACTGCACAGTCAACATGGTACCGCGCCAACCCCGAGCCAGTCCAGTCCGAGAGAGCCAGTCCAATCCAGTCCAGTTAGCCCGAAACTTGGCGGCCTTCTCGTCGGCTCTGCGCTCACCAACCATGTCGCTGGCACGACGGCGTTGCGGAATGTGTCGCTCTTCCATTCTTCAGCCCGAGCCCGGGTTCCTAATGCCCGAACGGGATTGCGCCTTTGATCCGGATTGGTCCGCTTAATCGCTCCCCGTCTGTGCGAAATCCATCCTCTCTCTCTGTGGACTAGGCTGCCAAAAGGGCCCCAGCGTCTACTGCACAGTCATCCGCTGCACGGTTAGAATGTTCCGTATTCTCGGCCTTTTGGATCGCCTTCGTGGTTCACCGCCGAGGTTTGCTCTTGCTCAAGTTACCGCGTTCTGTATACTGTTTTAGATATTTGCAAAGGTTCAATTATTGCAAATATTGACGACGTTGTTAGCTTTGGTGCTGGCTTCGCATCATAGAAATATATATGAAGTACAGCGGCCCATTGTAATATGATAAACTCCAGACCAGTAACTGGGAGGAAATTTCTCACCGTTATAAATTCCTTCGCCCATACTCCCTTTGCAAATGTTAAGAAAATAGTAAAACTTGTTGTGTTTTTATAAATTTTTGTAAATTTAAGCTGTTTTATATATTTTTTGTTTTTGTTTTTATCATCTACTTTCACGTACTTTAAGGGATATTTGCATTAAAAAATGAATTTTTTTTAGATTTTATTATTAAATTGAAAGAATATGCAATGGAGAATATCATTAGTATTTTGAATTGAATTTATTTTAACGATGTAGAAAAAAGATTTTGCGAAAAGCTTAAAATCCAGAAATATCGCTTACGCTAGGAATAGAACCTATTCTATAATTTTAAATCTTTCACTTTGACCGATATTAGTCAAAATCCAGAAATATCGCTTACGCTAGGAATAGAACCTTTTCTATAATTTTTAATCTTTCACTTTGACCGATGTTAGTCACTATGATCGGAATTGATCGCAAAAATAATAATTGAACGACTCTATTCCCACAATCTAAGGGAAAGCATCTTTTATGATGTTTATATGAGAGGAATACACCTAGAAAAGTACATACATGATTTTGTTTGAGATTTTGTTTGGTATGATTACTGTGTCCAATTGTGAGACAATGGACACGGTTTGGAACGGTTGCTGAAACTTAACAACACCGGCTTTGAAGAAGTGACATAAAATGACTGAAAACATATATCATCATCAACATAAACATATCATCAATAACTTAGCCGACCTCTTTGAATGATTTCACACCTTTTAGATATAATATCTACTATATCTTCATTATCAGATTATATAATGACTCTGCCTAATATATGCCCGAACTAGTTTCTTATGGAATTTCTCGGACTGTTTCTTTAAGCTGGAATCTCGATTCACGTTTAGTATCTGAGGGAGTTGCTGACTTTCTTCTATCCTGGATACGATACACTCCTATGATATCCTAGAAAATTGAATTTAAGAAAGTTTATTGAACATACGCTATTTACACAATTCACGGGATTTCCGCGTAATAAATTACAATCGACACGGGATTTATGAATATTTAACTTATGGTCAACTTGGTGATAGTGGCATGACACAATCAGACTAACAAATCCATAGGTATACGTATGAATCATATACGTATGATTCAACAGTACCATATATTTGTAGGAAATTAACAATTGTATGGTTTGTCTCATGCTTTGACTGTTCTTTGTAAGACCTCCTCATAGGATGAAACTAATTAAGCTTTAAATTTACCAAAAGAATTTCATTTCATCTACATAGTTAGTTTACCAGTTTCTCTTAGCGTACTTGACTTTTTTTATTTTGTAATGCAGTCTCTCGACACGTAATTTACTCTTTCACTCTTATACATTTGTTGGTCTCTAGCCTAATCCTCCACTCTGTAGTTCAGCCCAACGCTCATTGAAGAGTTTTGCCCATAGTCTCTGCAAATATTGTATGCAGAACGATGAACATACAGAGACTTGACTCATGTACACTAAAATTTCATGATATTATATTCAGTGAAAGTCTACTTCAGATTTTTATTCAAGTTTTCTAAACTCAAAGTAGCTGGAAAGAACCAACGAAACACTAAAATTCAACTTTTGGATGAAATGAAGACGGTGTTATGTTCGTACTCAACCATTCTAGAGCAATATGATTGGGTTTTTGGGAATCTAAAAGCCACGTTAGGTACATAATCAGGGGCTGAGTAATCCTGAGGTGAAATTTTCTCCATCATATGAGGTCCATATCTGTGCACTCTTTTATTTAATTAGAGAAAGATAAACGAGACGCATGTAAGCTTGAATTTGGCGTAGAGATCTGGCGTAAAGGCTTCATCCGGATCTGCTGAGTTGACTGTAATCGAGTGTCACCTGATAACAAGCGATGGTAAGGATGATAACAAGCGACTAACATTGTGGCAAATCTGAAAATATCACAATGTACGACATATTCTACTACAAGATACTCGAACTATTTGTGTCAGGTGGCATAAAAAAACAACTTGTGCATCCAAGAAATTATAATCTATGGATGGTTAATTGAAAATCACTAGCTAGAGCATTCTATATAACGATGGAAATAGATATCTTGAGATGGATTTTACAATTATCGAAGGAAATTTATATCACTTCTCTCCTTCATTACCTGTGCAAGTCACTATTTGACTGATAGAGTGTCAAATAATATTGATCTTGAAAACATGCACATTTTAGCAAATATTGGAAAGGAGAAATGACTTAGTTGTTTTACGTTTAAGAGATAATACAATTTGTCATATAAGAAATTTTTTAAGTGGCATATTATGTTGTTATCTTTAGAGCTCATATCATCTAGATGATCATATTGATAAAAAGTCAACTTCTTGTAGATTTGTTCTACCCTGATTATGATCGAGGATTCAACAATTTAAAAATTTAATCAAATTCCCAATAATCATTCCTATTCCTACAGTCTACTCCTGCCCAATTGGGCAGGAGTAGAACCCTCAGATTGAACTCTTGGGAATCAACACCCATCAAAGGTTTCATCTCTAAAGCAAAATCTTCAGTTTCATGTCCCGCACATAGATTAAGATCTCCTCACTATATAAGCTAATGAGCTTGCAACGATTTCAAATCAAGCTAATGAGACCGCCTCAACAAGATTCCGGAGGTTGCCGTAGCATTAGGAAAGTGAACTTAGCATTTGGCTCATTTCCTCTACTCAAGCTATCTTCATCAGAAGCAGATAATGCTTTCTCCATTTTGCTACAAGTTACTCTCTTTGTAATTGGAGTGTTCTTGTCAATTACCCCAATAGGGTGTAGAGATGCACCAAGAATATTGATAGATACAGTTCCCTTCTTCTTCTGCTGACTTAGTCATTGCATCATTCCTTGAAACTTCTTGAAGACATTCCCTCGAGAAAATTGGTATCGAATAGCCCACATGCATCTCCACTATTCGTATCTTATGCATAGATAAATAAGTGGTGTGCAACGTGGAGAAAAGCTAGTTTTGTATAAGACGGACGAATCTTTGATGAGGTAGAGATTACATTCATTGCTCCCATTCCGTAAGGATTGAATCATTCCTATCGATAAAATGAAATCATTTCTTTTTGTCAAAATCAAGATAACACTTCCCAATGGATGCATTCCTAACCCACCTTGAAATCGCGATACGAATTCTTCGTACACGTTTTGGTAGCTAGTTTCTCATAGCTAGCTTGACTTTCCATCCGATTGGCAACTCCTCCATAGTTACACTCTTCACACGATTCGAGGTTGAATTAATACCATGTCTACATTATGAATGCTACTACCAATACTCAAAATATGCAAGGGTATACGTGTTCATGACGATCTAATGTTGAATCTCTACTATGGTCTTCTCATCACTTCTTGCGGACTCATCTTGCTTGTCAAGATTGCTTTTAACATTCAGTATGCAGCCAATTATCTAACTTCTACTCTACTAGTCAATCCTTCTCTTGGCATTACCACCGATCCCGGACCACCCGTTTTCTTCGTCCAAGAATTATTTACTGTTATCACTATTCATGTTACGTTCGCGCCATCAATCTTTTCGAGTACAGTTTCCACTTTACTATGGCAATTAATTGAACTTGCTTCAACCAACTAATAGGTACCGCGATTACAACCCGTCTAGGATGCATACGATGCCAAGTCAGAACATGGTGCGACTCACTTAGTTGCACAAACTTATACAAATTGCAGGGTCAAGGATCCCAATATATATACATACAATATATATATATATATATATATATACACAAGGATCCCAATTTCTTTATTGCTTCATGCTCCATTCGGGCAGTCCGGATACAACTAGATTTTATCTCAATTTTGGGGACTTGAGGGTTGGCGTACCTTACTTTCCGACAACCATTAGTCCGTCAACCGAATTAAATTCTGACAACCATGTAGAGGCCGCTGTTTTAGTTAAACTAAAACTAAACCGCAAGAGAGATAGCTAAATTGGAATCCATAATAAATTCAAACTGTAATATTTGTAATTCAAACACTGAGAACATATCGTGGAGACAAAATTTTAGGCGGCAAAGTTTAGGGTTTTTGAAAATAGTGTCACATCGATATACTCCAGCTTGTCGATGTTTCAACGTCGCTTTTGGGTGCCAGTGTCAGTGTTGTGAGAAGCTTGTGCCAGAGCTCGTGCTTGTCCTTTTCTTGTCATTTCAGGTGCTTTTTGTAGTTGTGGTGACAGCATGGAGTCATGATGGATTGTGCAGGATCCACCGTGGGATGGCCCTTTCAATTCGTTAATCTTGAATTGGTCGAATGAGACGGCCTACATCAAAAGCTCGAGGCTTAACGATATTGTCTCGGGAAAGGCATCTTGTTATAGTGATGCGAAGACGGAATTTGTGACACGTTGCTCATACAAAGGTGGATGGCTAAGCACCGCCGGGAATCGTATACAATGTACTATTGCAAATATGGTACTCGAGAAAGGTGCAAGAAGAGTATGTTTAACTCGAATTGTATTTGAGATCCATCAACAAAAGCAAAATTTGATCCAGGTAGCACGGATAGATTAGATCATGATTCTCATCACAAGGCTGTCAGTGCAGGTTTAGTGCCATTAAACTGCTACCTAATGATCACATTCCACCAGGGACCATGAAGTTGCTATACAAGCATAGAAGACACGTAAATGCTGCAAGTGTAGCTTGTCATGGCACAATGTGTCCGGATAGTGTTGGCTTGCCTTCTCAAATGGTGCACAATTTATCCTCCGAGTGCAGGCAACGACATATTTGTAATATTTTCAATGTATTTGTTTATCGTTCACAGTCAATCGTCTGTCATATTTGTAATATGTACAATAAGTTTGCTGTTATTACAGTTTGTAAAACTTTGACGCTAAGCAAGCACGTTGTCTAATATTTTCTACGTTCTTTTGTCAAGGAGTGGGTTGAATGCGAGTTAAGAAGATATTTAACTCCTCCACAAATTCTCATGTGTGCTGCAAAAGCACTGTTTGAAAATCATCAGAGCTTAGGCTATGTGCAAAGGACCTCTATTAGAGATTATTATATCACATCTGCTTATGTGTATAATATCAAATTGAAACTCGACAAAGAAACTTGGGGAAGGCATGTTCATGATAGAATTAGCACAAAATTATGGATTCATCTCAAGTTGTTCTATATCAGGCACCAGAAAGTGATCCATTTGAACCATTGAGGCTTGCTGTTACAAGACATTTGCTCCTAGAAAGGTTGTTAAAACATGAAAATGGAGGTTGTGTTGCTATGGATGGAACGCATGGCACGCAGAAGTATAAGGTAATATTCTACTTGTACATATGGATGTTTAAATCATCACGCTTCCATGATTATGTATATTCTACCTCACAATTTGCAATATCTGCAAGATACTTGGAAAAATGAAGGTTTGAAGCTTTAACATGTCCAGTAAGACGTTATTGAACTTCTCAATGTGTGCTGTATATGTTCTTTTATATACCTTGATCACGTCTAGCTTATCAATACATAAAAATTGTGAATCATTCATCTTTATCAAGTTTAGCTTAGTATCAATGAAGATGAGTACTTTGTAGACGACTGCTAGCAGCAAACTCATACTTTTATTTTTTGCGATGCAGTATGCACTGTATACCCTTATGGTGTTTGACGAATATGAACACGGACATCCTACTATTTTTGGATTCCTTGAAAATGAAGAAACACAAGATCTGGTGGAATTATTATCTGTAGTGAAGAAGATGACCACACATTATATCACTGGATGGATGTCCTCTTGCTTCATGACGGATTGTGCTGACAATGAGAGACTTGCCCTAGACATTGTTTTTCCACATACCCTTGTATTTCTTTGCATATATCATGTTTGAAAATCATGGACAAAGAAATTGATTGAGATTGTGAGTGATCATGAAAAGAGAGCTATAATGAATGTTGCATTATGATGAATGAATGTTGTTTCAATATCGCAGTGAGATAAAATCATTTTGTCTAATTCCACATTTTGCAGATTTCCATGCGCAGATTACAGTCTGGAAACCACATACACTTCAGCCGTAATACCTTCTTCTAACTCATTGTGACAACAATTCCTCATTGTGGAATTCAGGTGCATTACACAAAGTGACATTGTGATTTGCTGCATGATACCGTGCACAAATTCACTCGTTTTCTATTTCACTTCTTGGGTTGGATTCCTATGATAACTCCGCGCGTGTTGTTATTTAACCTTACCACGCATCTGCTAAATCCGTCAGATGGATGGATGTATTATTCATGGTTTGAACTCTTGTATGTGAACGTGGAAACATAACAGGACAGATTGAGCCAACCACCATCAGTTTTCAACAGTGGTATCTTCTTATGGATCCGATATGTAGCTGAGGTGATTTCTTTAGGATGTTTGAGAGTTCATTACAGTTTTTCAAGAGAGTTAGCCATCCCATTGGAGTATTGACATATGTCCAATGTGAACTCAACTCTTGAGTAAGAAGACTGTGGTACTCATTATAGTTTTTGGATCAAAACCACAACACAGCTATAAAAGAATTATTGGAGTCAAACTTATTATCATAAAATACTCTTGTCTTCAATTATTGACCGCCAATCTTGAGGCAGTGCTCAAGCTGATATTTAGTATGTGAAATGAATTGAAGAGTTGGATGTGACTCCAGTACGCAAGTTTCTCTGTCCTCTCATTACACATTCTGGATCCGTAAGAATTAACTTGTACGATGACTGTGCATACATCCACCTCGAAAAACAAGTGTATCAATAACTGTATCCTTTGAAGCTATCAATCTGTTGATTTGGACATGATTTGTTTGTAGGAATTATTTATCCTAAAACATTAATAGTGAAAGATTGTACACGTTTCCGGTCACAATTGAGAAAGTTGTGTATGAATAAGCCCAGCCGCAAATCTCCGTGAAAATCATGTGAAGAAGTTCTTCCTATTTCCAAATTTCAGAAGTTGAGTATGTTGAAGGTCTGAAGGATTTTTGTGAGAACAAGTAGTAAGATTGATTGTGAGTAGATGTTACAGTTGTTAAAAATTAATGGGGCAATTCATGGGTTTGAAGATAAGTTTTAGACATTGATTTGAATATCATCACGAATACCCAACATCCTATTGATTAGTTTTGTTGAAATAAAAATACTGGTTCTGCAAGCTGCTTTTACAAGCAACATAGTATCTGGTAAGATAGTGAAAACTTACAATCAATTTACTTCATAGGGAATCTCTTATATTATACCTTGGAATCTGGTAAGACGTAAAAAACACCTGATCCATTGATTGCAATAACAATCTCCTCTGCCAAACTAGTGTTTTGAATTTACTGTCATTATCAATCACACCGTCCACAACCCTACGTTATCATGATAATAATTGGATGAACTCTGGTCTCATACATAAGATCTTTACTTCTGAACTAAGCTTACCTATTCCTGTGAAAAAAGAAATACACATGAGCATGTGACTGTAGTGAGTCTAGCAAGAATTAGCTTTTATCCAAAGGAAAATTCAACTTTTCTTGTACCATGCGTAATTTTCTATTTGGTCTGCAAGGTCTTGAACTCACTAAGTTCGTCATTGTCTGAATAAACTATCAAAGTACTATGTTGTAAAAAGAATAAATGCACAAGCAAAGTATTTTGGATAATTTTGTCTTTCTTTTTAGAAAAAACTTATATACGCCTTAGCATACAGTTAGCATGAATTCAAGTGATGTCCCAATATGTAATAAATTGTAATATTTATAAATCATTTATTACAATTTGGATCAAACATAGCTTTTGCGTGAAGAGCGAAAGTTATACATGGATGCTAGATAAATTCATACTTTGATCAAGATTTAAATAGTGCTTATGATCAGCTGCTAGGTATCAAACAAATGATTGAAAACACGTGAAGCCATGTTCTTCAGCCGCGACTTCATCCAACAAGGTCTCACCGCCACTTTCCTCGAGTTTTGTGGATAACATAAAGTGAAGAAAAGATTGCAATCAAAGTATATTAACGAAGACATATGTAGCCATAAGTATGGGAAGGTGCCCCTCAGACGCAAGTAATATCTTCAAATGTTCCACAAAGAACTTTAATCGTCTTCTGAAAGAGTTTGTATGATTCTACCCTTCAAGCTTACTTCGATCACAAAGGCAGTGCAGAATCATCGATTCGAGGAAATTTTTTACTCAATATCCTAAAGCACGAAAGTGATTAAAACAAAATAACTCCATGCCAAACATTCCGTTATGCATTGAAAACTTTGTTCACGGCTTGTATGTTAAGCCTGAAATTCTCTACTCTCTCGGTTCCTTTACCATTTTATAGCAAGGGTTGGTCTTAATGGAAAACGATAGCCGAGCATGCCAAACAATTCCGTTATGCGTTGAAAACTTTGTTCAAGGCTTGTATGTTAAGCCTTAAATTCTCTACTCTCTCGGTTCCTTTGCCATTTTATAGCAAAGTTTGGTCCTTAATGGAAAACAAAAGGCATTTTGTTTAAACCTTTATGGATATTAGAGCTTACATGTTCATTGACACAAATATTTAGATTTATCATGTTCAGAAAATAAAGCTTCATCCATGCAATGGGTTATCACTACATCTAATGTTGGGAAACATTTTCAAGGTGACCGACACAGTTTCAAGCATTGGTTGAATAATTCCACTGTGAGTAACTAACCACCATAGTTACTCACAGATGCCCAGATGTTTTTATAGTCCATCGTTACGCTTTCCGAAGGAACGATGTTTCATCCTCAACCAGTCAGTAACCTGCCCGGTTAGCCTGCCCTCACATTCTTCCATCTTGGGTCAAAAACAGTAGACTCGCATCTAAAAGAAGAACTTCCGAGAAGCCCCGTATAGGAGCTATGTATAAATGTGTGCTGCTCGCACATTCTTCCATCTTGGGTCAAAAAGAGGAGACTCGCAGCGGAAAGAAGAACTTCCGAGAAGGCCCCTTGTAGGAGCTATGTATAAGTTTGTGCTGCTCGCACATTCTTCCATCTTGGGTCAAAAAGAGGAGACTCGCAGCGGAAGAAACTTCCGAGAAAGCCCCTTGTAGGAGCTATGTATAAGTTTGTGCTGCTCGCACATTCTTCCATCTTGGGTCAAAAAGAGGAGACTCGCAACGGAAAGAAGAACTTCCGAGAAGGCCCCTTGTAGGAGCTATGTATAAGTTTGTGCTGCTCGCACATTCTTCCATCTTGGGTCAAAAAGAGGAGAATCGCGGCGAAAAGAAGAACTTCCGAGAAGGCCCTGTATAGGAGCTATGTATAAGTTTGTGCTGCTAAACCCATCCAACATGGTGTTCAGTGTGCTCAAATCTAAACCCTTGCGCCGACATCATTGAGTGAGTTGCCAACGAATCGAAACATGGAGCTTGTACAAGATTGACATTGATTGATTTTACAATGTGCGACTGTAATCTACGGAGATTGTGCTTAGAATTTAGCTCCTTCGTCTCATGTCTTGTCCAGAGCACATATTCGTATCACTTGTGGCAAAACACAATACAATAACAAGCCGTAGTTCAACATCACATTATACAAAGTAGAGGTCAAAATTGATTTGTGGGATAAAAGTACAAGAGTCAAAACTGTACAGCAGACCCCGATACCACAACATGCTTCGATCCAGTCCCTTCACTGAGGGGAAGGACATTCTCAACAGAGTGATAAAGAAAACTCTTCCGCCTAGTATGAACCTAATTAACTGCCTATGCACCAGTTTGGATTGCCGTCAGCACTAACTAAGGGACAGCCCGCCATCGGCACTTATGTAACACTTTGTACACAGAGCTGCGCCTGCTGCAGAAGGTACTTCGAATTCAAGGAGTAGTCGACATACGATACTGCCTCGCATGTAAATCACACATGGAAAATTGACAGTTGTCAAGTCCATTACTCTTTGACAATCAGGCCTATGGGGCAATGATCACTGCCCATAACATCTGGCCGAATATAAGAATCATGAATCTGATTAATCAAGCCCTCAGATACCAGAAAATAATCTAACCTCCATCCTGCAACACATCAGAAGTACACATCAGATATCCCAGTGTGTGCATGAAACTGAACCATGTTAAATCGTAACCTCCGTAGGCTTGCAGAAGCTCATACATCTTCACGACAAGACTCTGTTCGAGCATATTCGAGACAGGGTACAGAGAATAATCCTTACCATTATTCTTCACACGCGCTCCTGATCTGTATGCCCAATAGGTGTATCCCAATACATTTGGATGTTGTTTCCTGAACGTATCCACCAATCCCTTGTTTAAAAAGTTGGTCTTGAATGATTCCCTTTCCTCCTTTGTAAATCCTGCGCTTTTACGATTTCCCTGTTGGGACGCAACAACGATGGGTATGTGGTGAGCTATAATGATCAGATCGTAGATGTTAAAACATGTCAGGAGAACATCAGACAGAGTAACTTCGAGTAGTTGGGGTTCGGAGTCTACATCAGGATTGCTGATGTCAATCTCATCGTTTGCACAATTCAGATCGCCAGTATAGATAACTGGTTTCTTCTTCTCCAATTCCTGCAGGAAACACGAGAGATATTCGAATTTTAGCAAACTAGACCAAATTCCTCGTCAGGATACTTCTTCAAAGAACAATTTGAAAAAGAATCCGAAACCAACAACCACGAGACATATCGCCTAAAATATATGTAATTCGCACGGTGAGCCAAATTGTCTCTCAAAATTTGAAGAAAGAGCAAAGGACTAACGATTCATGCTGGCAATCTTTGAACATAACTTCGCTGGTGTATATGTGTTCTCAGTTCAGATATAGTGGCAAACTAAAGTAGGCAATTTCTGACTTACTTTCAAATATTGACTCAAGGCCGGATCCCATTCTGCGGTCCGATATGCCTGCATCGCCAGTTTCACAGTGGTAAAGAAACCCATATTTGTGAAAGAGAAGATTGTGAAAGCATCATCTGCTTTGTTACTGTTTAGTTTCGAGGTACCTCATAACTCTTCCAGAAATTTGTCTTCACCACAACCTACTTCGATTTCAAACTCCAAGAAAATTTCCACTTACACAGTGGCCATATCCCATATATTGCAAAAGCCTAATCGAATGATTGAGGCAGATGGTCGTAAACTTGGTTTCGAAATCGTGACTTACCACGCGGCAAATCATTTAAGATTTAAAAAAAAAGACAGAAATTAGAAAACAGCATACATAATACGGTCGGCTATAAGCTGCTTTCTTTCTGTAACCTGAAAACTCACCAATCTCACAAGTTTTTCCCCAGAATTGGGAATATAACCAGTGACAAGATAGAAGGATTCGAATTCCGCCGTGATCAGACGTCCCTCGTTATCATGATCTGGTATACCCATACCATACTTAACAGAAAGGGGTTCGACCTGCAACATAAAGAAATTGCAAAGATCATAAGAAATTGCAATGTTTTCAGTTGTGTTTCAGTAAATGTCCTACATGCTAAATCAACACATTCCATCACAGACAACATAAACAAAATATAAGGTTCAGATGAGAGGAAATTTGAGACACAAATGGAAGACGCGTACTCACCCTTGAAATGATAGCTGTTCCAGAATAACCAAGTTTTGCGGTGCTGCAGCTCCAGCTTCCAAATGTGTATCCCGGAAGCAGTGAGGACATCTGCTCCACGTCCTTGGTCTGTGAAGCAATCAACCAATAATTTAACATTAATCTTCGCGCCGGCGACTAAGGTAAACATTAAACATGGAAGGTAAACCTTTCTGCGAAAATCTAAGTAGCACACATATAAACGATTCGTCGTGATGCAGCATAGTACAGCGCCAGGTGTCTGCGTTTATCCTCAATCAACGGAAGACAAACCTGTAATTTGGTCTCCTGTAGGCAAAGGACATCAAAATCTTCTTCTTTGGCAAGCTGCAAAAGCAGACCCTCTTCGGTTTTCTTATCTTTCTCTTTTATCAAGGCACGCAAGCCATTCACATTCCATGAGATCAGTTTCATGGCCTTCACGGAACTTGGCAATGATGCAGATCTCATAGTTTCCGGATTGTAGGGAACCCAGTCCGCCTGCGGCTTCTTATGTGCCAGTGTAAGCCAAGGCTTCTTCTGATCACCATTGATCTCCACAATCTTCTCTTCCACGATACGGATGCTGATTTCTTCCTGCGAATCTTTGGCTTCTTGTTCCAGCTTCCTCTTCTTACCCTGATCCTCCCATGCGGCGGCTGATGCCGCATCGTTGGTTTTGACGACAGTCGAGGATTGAATCTTCCTCTTCGTCACTGCTTTCACGACAATTTCATCATCCAGAGTTCCATTTGACTCGGAATCGGTCTTGGATAATCTCCCCTTCCCGCTCATCGAAATATCGACGGATGTTCTCTTCGGCGATGCTGATACCGCCGTATCCTGTTGTGCCACTTTCAGGTCCGAATAAGCAGCATCCTTGCGCTTTTGGTTCACAATCTTCGCAGGGATGTCTATTCTCCGTGACATAGCCTCCGCTTCGGCCTCACGATTCTTGTTCTCAGCTTTCAGAAGAGCTCCTTCCAGAGACTCGGCATCGCTTGAAGTTTCTTGAATGGCCGCAGCTTGCCCTGAGACATCCCAGTGACACATAAATGAGTAGCCAGTGGCGTACCGTGCACAATGAGTACCCAGTCAAGCATGCAAGTACAAACTGTTGAGATCTTATGAAGAACCCCCAGACTTACTCGAACTCATCAACGTAGAACTTTCGCGATTTGCCAACCACTCCTTGACAGTGGAGATGAGTTCGTCCTTACGGCCGGCCGTGGGCTTGCTCATCAACCTAGCATGCACATTAAAGGGTTAGAGCATCGAACACAAGTCGGCGCAAAAGGATGACGGTTCTGCATCATGCACCAATTCCTGGCGGCATTCCAGAGAGGGTGGGACGAAGGAAAGACACTCACTTCATGTACCCTCGGAGTTCAAGCACAGTCAGTGTCGTGAGCTTGTTTGATTTGTCGAGATCCCACAATCGAGCTTCAAACTCTGTGGCGGCGGCTGATTCTTCAATTCCCTGGCGGAGTTCCATTTCCTGCAGGACCAAGTTAGACGCATTAGTGTTTTATCTGGACCTCCTCGACAGGCTGCGCTACAATTCGAATGCAGAACGTCAACCATACAGAGGTGCATCTTCCAGGATTCGTACGTCATCAGTGGAGGTCGCTTCTCGTGCCACCCCTTTGGTTTTCTTTCTACCAATTGCCTGGGTAGACAGAGAGATATGAGTCTCCTTCCTCTGCCTCAATTGCCTGCCACCCTCGCGGGAAGCCACCGAAGTCATCTCTCCAGAGGTTCCAAATGTGATACCGCACTTGACCTGAAAATTGCCGCTGTTTACCCCACCCTCCCTTCCCGAGGAGCAGTGATGGAAGCTCCACGATTCTGCCCGACTGCGATCGACCTTCCTCGAAGGCAGCAAACGTCCGGCGTGGCCGCCACTGCGATAAACCCCAAGCGACTCCTCAGCATTTCCAGAAAAAGACAAGGAGGCTAAGGCTGCTCACCATCTTCGCACACAATTGTGAGAGTCCGTGCGAGCCAAGGAGCTCTTGGGCCTTATCAGCACAAGGATCATCAGCACCGGCCACAGACATTACACGAGAACACACCAGCTTGCAATTCCATATCTTACTCACGTCGAAGCATTCCCTGAGTCGAGTATGCACGACGATCGGGGGTCAAGAGGAATGAGCGAGCACCTTGTACAACACACGCCCCCTGGCAGCTCCCAAACTCGAGCTCGGCGCAGTGATCCCGTCCAATTGTGCGGCCTCGCTGCACCTGCAGCAGCACTCAGGGAGGTCGAACAACAAAAACTACGCCGACCAAGGCAGAGGCGGCAGCCCCGGGCCAAATCAGGGCAGGCAGTCGCGGGGATGCATCTCAAAACCGGCGCGCACTGCGAGGACGCCCTCGTCCTAGCGACAAATGCACCCGCGCAGCTCCCACTCCCTCCGAATGACAACGACGAGAAACGCAATTGCGCCACCAGAGAAGACGGAAGAGCCAACATCAAACACGGTCACTGCTCAACTCCACACTCCACTCCACTCGGCGCGTACCAAAAGGGCGATCCTGCCGCTTCCACACCCCGTATACAACCTGTGCAGCTGCTGCTGCTGTTGCTATTGCTCCTCCTCCTCCTGCTGCCGCTGTCCTCTCACATTGCTGTACAGGAAAGCGCAAAATCGCGCAGACTCTTCTCTCCCCAAATTGAGATTCTCCGAGCGCACGAATTCATTACTGGGCCAGTATCGTCCCGCGGTTGCCACTTCCATGCCCTCGCTCTCTCTCTCTCTCTACTGCCTGCCTGCCTCTGCCTCCCTTTACTCTGCCCCCGGCCCTCTCCCCTCGCCCCAGCCTCCACCCCCCCTCGCCCTCGCCCTTGGCCCCCCTCCGAGGCTGCGTCCTCCCAGGGCAAGGAGCGAGCAGCCAGCCAACCAACCAAAATCGCCCTGTGCGTACTAGGCCGAGGGGACGGACGATCACTACTCGCTCACGACATCAAACTACACGCTCAGGTTGATTAATGCGCCGGACACGCATGGCTGAATTTTCTTGCCGACGACAGGAAAGCGGATTAAAAAAGAAAATTTGCGGCACGAAGGCGTCGCTCGAGATAAACCCCGAAGAATGCGCGATTTGATTGTGGAGCCCCATTCCCGTCCCATTCTCTGCCCCTTCTGCCCTTCCCTTCGCCTCCATCCTCCATCCTCCTCCAAAGTCCAAACTCCTCGGCCCTCCTTCTCCTTGTTTCATTCCTCCTCAGGCGAATCCTTCCCTAGGGTAGGAAAATTCTCGGAAGCGAACGGAGGTTCTGGGCAGCGGATGTTGTACTTTTCCCTTCGCTGCGTGCAGGCGCTCGGGCAGGCCAGGCACACGAGTGTGTGGGCCAGCCCTGGCTGCCCTGCCCTGCACTGGCCCTGCCCTCGCCCTCCGCTCCCCCTGCTGTCCCCACTCCGCGGCCTCTAGCCTCTAGACCCGTCGACGGCCTCCGGCTGTCCCTACGCTGCGCGACTACCCTTTCCCTCCCTCCCTCGGGCGTCCGGGCCGTACCCTCCTCTCCTCTCCTCCTGCCTCTGCGTGCCCCGCACTGTCCTGCGTCCGGGATCGGGGTCGTTTAGGGTTAGAGCCCGCGGGGCGAGGCCGAGGCCGGTCGCGACGGGGTCCAAAATCCAACCGCCCCGCGGTCCCTTGTCGGGAGAATTGGACCGTACGTTGGCCGCCGGCGAGCGCCAGGCCGCGCCGTCGCTAGAGCTCGGGCCTCCCAGGCCGCGACGAGGGCCGGTCGCCGTCGATGGGGCGTTCGATAAGAGATGGGAGATCGAAGCTGCTGCGACGGGGCCGGGTCAGATCTTTTCCAACCGCTGCGCGGAGTGCCACCAGCAAGAAGAAGAAGAAGAACGAGAATCCACAGGCCTGGGGGGGCATAAAGGGGCAGGGGTCTGTTTCTAGCCAAAGATCTGCATCTGGGACTGGGACGGGACGAGGAGAGGAGAGGAGAGGAGGGGAGAGGAGAGAGCGAGAGCCAGCGAGCTATGATGAGAACAGTGGTGATGTAGTTCGTTGCCCGCCATAGTCGTTCCAGTCTTTGGCGTGCAAACGTCACGAATAATTTAATGGGTTTTTGACCACAGATCTGGAGACAGGTTCTTGCTTCTTCTTCCACGCCGCAGGCGGGTCGCAGGTGCATAGATACCCAGCAGCCACCGGTCTTCCACGGGGCTCCACTATTTTATTCAACTCTTTTGCGCCAAGGCATGACACTTGTAGTGACCCAGGGTGGTGACTGCTTGTTATCAAGGCATCTGAAACACTTTGTCAGGAGTAGCACTGCTGATTGCCAGTAGCGGAAGAACGCTTGGAATTTCCTGCCCTCTCATAGTTTCCCCGTTTTGTTGCATCCCCGGATCGCATTAATGCCCTCTCATGCCGACTTCCCATGAATTCCGATGATTCGTGTTGCGTCGGGGTACAGTTGTGAGCTCTCTCTCTCTCATCGTGTCCGGGATTTATTTTTCACCGCACTTTACAACGTTGCTCGAGCCGGATGGTTTACGATATCCCCTACCGTGGCCGAACCGTCGTCGATTAGGTCACGGAGTGGTCACTCTCCCCGTCTTCGAGGAGAGGGTCTACCATCTACCGTAGGGTCAAGCACTCAAGGCCTTCGTTGTATGGGAGCACCTTAACCTTCATTTGAGTTGGGCATTCGAAGGACGAGCGGATCGGATCCTAGTTTGTACGCCAAACATTTTCACCACTACAGTCACCACATTCTCACCCTGTAGATAAGCCCCGATCTAAGGATTCTGTATCGAGTGGATAATGGACAAGTGCTTGCTTGCAGTTTTGACCAGTGTACATTACTCCACACTTGTTCTTTGTTCATGGTCATTCATTCCCTCCTTGATCTATGATGAGGTTCTGGGAGAATCATTCGGGTTCATGTAATGAGAACCGTCCATGCTTCTGGAAGAAATAGTGAAGCCACTTCACTAATGAAACATGAGTCCGAGCACACCCTAGCTAATTTCAGCTGGTGTCGCTTCATTCACGTGATGAATATCTTCAAGTCAAAATTTTGTTCGGACCAGGTCTCAATCCTTCACTATGAGTCCTTCACCATTCACAATGTTGGACCAGAACTTTTCCGTGTATTGCAAGAAGAGCTTAAACGCAGAATAACGTGGGAAACTCATCAACATGTTTTTACAAGAAATATGATAATCATCCACACTTGAGAGACCTCCCTTCACCTTTCTCTGATGCCGTGCTTTCTTTTCACCAGCTTGTTGAGAAAACAATGCCCACGCTCACTATTTAATGATCGCATTCGACTCAGCCCTTACACATCCAATCATATCTGTTTATGAGGGAGATGTCCACCTTCAAAATGAAAAGTTATTTACTTGTCGCAAGAGACAACCCAAATTATTGGCTACTGGCGTAGGCCTGTTGTGATGCCATGATTAAACTTTTCTGCTTGCAATCTTGCTCACCATCGTGCCCTTCCCTAATGATATATGTAAGACTCGGATCCAATTTGACCAGCTGCTAAAAGGGAATCCAAACCCCAAACACTCATACGCTCTCCAGTACACAGACTCCCACGTTTCTCTGCAGTGCGGAGGCTTCCCTCAACAAGAGAAAGCATGCAAAACAGATTTATTCAACTGGACTCGATAAAGGGAGTAGAGAAAAACGTTGATCAAATTGACATATCTCGCTGGCGGGAGGAGGAAGTCATCAAAACATGAAAAGTGAAATTCACCCTGTTCAGAGCATATATATATATATCATGCTCAAATATCATGTTCCGTTAATTGTTTTCTGAAGTGTGCTGTGAACGGAAGAGTAGACGAGCCATAGGGCCGGACTGGAGATCACACTGGGAAAACTGTGTCAATGCGGGCTCGTTCTGACAGTCCTGGAGCCGAGCATAGTAAAAGGTTAAAATATAGTCGAGGAAGCCATTCACCAATATTAAACAGCTCCACGAGGAGCTCATCGTGACGAAGTCTCCTGCGGACACAGCCAGATGTTCCTACTAGTGGAAGAGATTATCTTTCCTCTCCATGCCACCTCCTGTTCCTGCTGCAGTGGGTCGCCTCAGATTCCCGGGGGCATCAGTTGTGGATGAAGTAGCGATACGGATGGGTGAATATATTTTCCCTGGTCGTTCATGTCTTTGCGGCTAAACGAGAATTTCAAGGGCTTGGTCTGATTCTATATAGTTGGCAGATGCTCGCGTGTTCTTGAGATCAGTGTAAGCAGCAGAGAGATCATGATGACCTCTCGCATCCGCCCCCTAAACACACGACCACCTCGACATCGAATGGTGTGATCAATAGTTTCGGCCAACTCCTCTCGCCGGCCCCCATTGGATGGAGCTCGACTATGCTGGGTCAGAACCACTGTGCACTAGTGCAACTTCTCGGTCCATGGTTTGCAGCAGATGATGCATTGTGAGTATGGGTCGCTGAAAATTTTCAAGGCGTGCACTAGCACGAACTTCCTCTAGCCATTCACGTTCCTTTCAGCTGTGTCAAACTCTGTCATGCACCAAAAGTAGAAGTAATTTCTTCTCTGCGATAGTATCTTCTTTCTTCTTCAATTTCCACGAAGCATCTATCTTCTGCCATGGTTACAACAATGCCAAACCCACCACACTCTTCAATGCACCGTTCGTTACCCATTGGCTCTTAGCGTAGGTCACAACTATACGCTTATAAAAATACTAATTATCTCCAGATAGTAAACCTGCTTGAGCCGCAAGTGTGTGCATGGAATTTTATGCAAAGTATAGTACCGATGCACCCGGCCTTGGAGTATGGATGCTGGTCAAAACTCCGAGGCAGATTCTATGACTCCATCCATTTGTCATACTTTCCAACCTTCTTGAATCGGAGTTTTTTGCAACACACATTTGTCGTTTTGGCATCAGACGTCCAAACCTAGGTTACCCACTGAGCTCACCTCTCGAGTTCGAAGAGTTCCTGTCTGTGCTCGGTTGGATGCAGACGCTCGTCAAGCGCTGTCTGAAAATTTAGTAAACATCCAGACAAACTACGAGGCCATCTGCTTGCGCCACACATCTGCTTGCTGAATGCTAGAATGTGAATTGCTCTCCACCGTCCATTCACAGCCACTTTCCTATGACTTCGTACTTACAGGAATAAATTTTGTTACACTTCAACGTACCACCAAGGGACTTCATGCAGGCCACTCAAGAGGCAGCTCTACCTTCAAGAACTCGAGAAGAGTGAGGCTCCTCCTCCTCATGCTCGAGCCATTGCCAGCTCGAACAAGAGAAGAGCCCATGCCGGCCGAAACATTGATGCTCTTTCCAGTGGAGTGTTGCTCACACCGACTGGTTTCATTTTTTTTAAGGATGTTCGGACTTTGCTTTTTCCTTGAAGTTTTTCCACAGCCAAACCCAATTTTTGCAAGCTTTTTCATAATCTACTGATTTGAATCCATCGCATGGGCCTCTATTTGCTTCACGTTTACTCATAGCGTGGGGACATTGTTCTATTTTAGTCTGAGAGGAAGCGAATTTGGCCCAGTGTGCAGACTATTACGGAAGTGTGTATTACTTGGAAATTAATAAACGAGATATAAAGATATTGTTTTCACCAACAAGATTTACCCCTCAATGGAATAAACTGTGAAGTCTTGAAGTTGCGATGCCAAGAACCGCGCCATGTTAGACTGGGGGTAGATCCAGCGCATGAGACTTATCAGTTGTACCAGTTGACTCTTCTCCTTCTTCTTTCTTTGCGCGGAGCAAACCGGGCAAAACCCGTCTTAGAGATTAAATCAATTATGGAGTTTGGCACAGTAGTAACGACGTTTCAGCGTAGGAACCACACACATCCTGCGCAAGAAATGCGCCAACATAAAAAATCACATGCATTAAATCAGCCCAGGAGAAGGAAAAGATTTTCAGAGCCCATAGACCGCGTCTCCTCCCTGAACATTGACGGCTGTGGGATTTGAACCCACGCCCTTTCGGACTGGAGCCTAAATCCAGCGCCTTAGACCACTCGGCCAAACCGTCGGATGATACCCACGAAATATACATACAATTTGTACGTAGACTGATGGTGGTTTGGTTGTCAAATGATCTGATAGAAATAGAGGTTTGAGGGCTACGGTTATATTTCACTAAGAATAGGATAAAGCTACAAACTTCCACTTATTTCCTGCTTGTTACAGAATCAAAATTCCCATATTCTTAAAACTGCAGGTGCACCGCCTAAGCAAACACAACTTGAATCACGAGTGATGAAACCCAATATTATGTGTCATATTATCGACAATGGGAATGACAGTGCAATTTTGTTAATCTCCACGAGCCAAAGTCTTCCAAATCGTTTATTTTCACAAAAGGTTTTGAAATTATCATTAGAACATATCAACTTATTTGTCACTGAAATGTCATGCAGAGTCTGGAATATAAGTATTAGATTCTTAAGTATTGATGGGACCACCATTGATTGACTGTGCAATTTGTCTTAACACTTCCTACAACGCTTTCATTTTGGCATTGTCACCTTTTTTTATTATGTCAAAAATGATTTTGATATATGACCATAACTTTTCACTAGATTAGCATCCTTTGTTAAAAGTGAGTTCTGATGAATGCAGTTACATGTTTATTACTGTGATAGTCCTTCTGGAAGTCAGCAAATTCTATTGACTTTATAGGCACAAGGTACCGACGATCGTTATCATGGCCTTTGGCCATGAGATAATGCACAAATGACCACTCACGATTAATGCGGAATAGGGGACTGGTCAACGGTTAGAATCTCAACTTGAAATCAAGGAGTTTGATCCAGGGTTCTATCATCTTGACCAAGGTACTTTATGGCGATACTTTCACTGTTCATAAGAAATAGCAGTTATTTCCATTTCTTATGAATAGGGTGAAAATACTAATATTCCACGTACTGCCCGAAACAAACACTTTTCCACTTTTCTATGAAAACAGTGGCATCAATTTTCAGTTCAATTTATGAATACTTTAACAAGAAACTCAGTAAAAGTCAAAGAAAAATTGTATGTCACTGAGTCATGACTATGACTTCATGATAACTTTCAACTGAACATTTAAATCACCCTCAATTTCCAAAATGATTTTGTTGGTACATAAATTTGCAAGACAACTTTTGATTTTTTTGATTTTTTTACCTGTTTAAGTGAAGGAAATTCTCTGTAATAATGACTTTTCTATGCTAAAGCTTGAAGACTTCTGTGATCACATGAGGATGGATAACAACGGTTATAAACAGGCTTTAATGTATGTGCCATGAATGATATCCCAAACCATTATTTTCCTCATTCATACCATTGACTACATTCATCAGTAGGATATTATACCCGAACGCTCTGTGGAATTTTATTTTAGAAGAGAATTCAGGTAAAGTCATGAGATGCCAGAAAGAAATGCGAAAATAAGGATGAGCTAATAGATACATCTCTTTAAGTAAGTTGCATATACATGACTGTGTGTAGCAAATTTTTGAAGCAATAAATCACCAAAGCTGGACTAGCCTCTTCCTCATAATCGCTTAACCATTCTAACATTCTCTACCCATGCCTTAGGCAGAACCTCATTATTTTCAAGAATACAATATACCCAAGTTGACATATGGTGAATACTAACAGATGTAATTTATGTAGTCCATTTAGAATCACTATACGTTGAGTAAAAGAATGACTGTGCATTTGACTCTTTCATTTTTAAAAAGCAATGAAATTGTACAATTTCATCATAACTTCTTCACTCAATGTACCTCTGTAGAGTAAAGCCATAACTTGGTAAAGAATGGATCACAACATAAATTTGGCAAATCAATTTCAGCTCTAACTTTCGCACTGGCTGCTCAGAATTTGACATTGCTCCGAAAACTACCACTTTGCACCAGAAAACATGATTTTCTTGTGTCTATGGTGGAGGACCAAAGTAGTTAAAACAAATATAATAGCCAAGAAACTTAAGTACTTTGCATAGAATGAGGGGGATGGTGACGGAATAGATCGTAAATAACTTCGTTAAAAGGTTTGATTTCTCCCCATGTAATTTTACCTGCCTATACTAGAAAGACCTACTTTGTTCAGAACCATAACACTAAACTTCTTGTTTGCACTCGCTAGTTTTAAGAGAGACGCTCAAGAAATCCGGTTATGGGAACAAAATGCGCTAACTTGGGACGTTTATTATTTTTGTGTAGAGTGTTATGTATGAATAAAGTTCATTGGCAGTTATACCACCTACATAAGTGTTATATCCTACTATCGTACCCAGAAAAAGTTTCCTGCAAAGTAACAATTCCCGAATTACAATCTTCAAGATGATCATAACTCCAATCACTAAGGAGACTCTACCAAGCAGAGGGAGGTTTGGTATCAGTATCATATAGTTGCCATCAATTTGTGTCAACACAATAAACTTTCAAGTGTCTAAAAAACCTATATTTATTTGTAATAAAGATTAAACTAATAAGAATGTCTTATGTCTTGTCTGGTCACAATAAATAATTTCAAGTGTCTAAAAAACATATATTTATGTTTCATAAAGATTAAACTCAATAAGAATGTTGTATGTCTTGTCTGGTCACAATGAGCACGGAGCCTTAGAAACCTTGGTCTTGGGACGACCGCTTTTCGTCGTCCGACCATGATAAATATCCACCGGTAGACCATTCGTCCAAACCTTCTAGGGTACACAGGACACAATGCTATGCTAGCATACGGATGTCGAATCAGGATGTAGTATAGCAAAAAGGATGGGAGGACCCCATCGAATACCAATAGTCCATTGTCCTGATGACCTACGTGTCATATATGGAACTACAAAATCAATGACGCCTTTCCATGGTCGACACGTTGGACAGATTATGGGGAATATTTTCAATCCACTTTGGACTGTTTCTCCATGATGATTCCTGTGAACCCGTATTTTATTCGCCGAGATTTTAATCACGGAATGAGCGGTCACTCACGTCAACCAAGACAAACCTCTGCACATTGGCTAGAGTTTGGAATATGAGTTGCCTTAACCCGCATGGGCTTAAGTCAAACTAGTCTCGCGGTAATCCACGAAGTATAGAAGATGATTGTGTATTGCTTGCAAAGCCAATTATTCTTAATATGTATACACATGACTAATTATAAAAAAAGGATTGAAAATCCATGACCTCACATTGTTTTATAGAAGTAGTTTCATCATGAAAAAGCCCAAATGCCTGGCTTCAAAAGAAACTTCTTGATCGATGTAAGTTGTCATCTATCATTTGTCCTGCCATTAAAGTTTATATGGGTTCGTTGCACTATAAAAAACTTCAGCATATAAACATTTGAATATTTGAAAATCATAGATCACATATATACAAAACTTATGTCTTTGCTTTGTAACTGAATCATGCATTCAATCATCCACTAACGAATATTTACGTAAGTCATTTTCTAAAGTTCAGGATGAAAGTCAATCTTTTTATTATTTAAATTCGATTTTTCATCTTTTTGAATCTGTTACTTGTCCGGATGACACCATTTGTTGAGATGATATTTAATTCTTGATAAATCATGTACGCCATCCCATTTGTTTCCATCTCATTAATCCTTGTGTTCAAGCCGAATAGCTTTTCTCAGAAGATTGCGTATCAAGTGTTAGATGTATTTCCGATTCAATTGTATCTCTGGATTTTTTTTTCACCTCTGCACAAAGGTCATGAAAAATATAATTTTAACGCCAGGCCAAGAATGAAATCCATGTCTCTTACAATTTTCCTAACTTTTGAGGTGTTCAACTATTTGGCAGCAGCAAACGATGCGTTTCCAAAGACATTCTTGAAGCTGGAGCATTTCTTGAAATGGAGGTTGCGACTTCAACGCTTCTTGTCAAAAGTTGTAAGGGTTATGGTCACAAGCTTGTCTACAAACGACCAAATTGGACATTGAACAAAATGCACAAACAATGAGTGTTTATATTTGACTATTCTCCGCCTTTTCTCATTATCAAGAATCACTATACGGTAGTGCCGTATAGTGATTCTTGGATTCACGCCGCAACCTTCCGTGCGAATGTAATTGTAGCTAGGAATTTAAACTCACAGGTTTTGGAGAAATATTTGGATACAATTCATTGTGTACACCAAATAACAACTATATTGCAAATTTAACAAATTTGTAGATGTTTCAAAGAAGTTCAACATAGATTTCACAAAGATCGTGCTAATATACATTTGATCCAATTATGATACTTTAACAAATTTATAACGAGTTGTTAATGTTGTAAATCTATTATATATATATATATATATAATTAATTTAAATAACCATTATGATGATCAGATAAACTCATTTTAATGAGAGTTATAATTCCAATGCCAAAATATAACACAATTATTATTTTTATAACACACAATAATTCCCAATGCCAAAATATATACTATTATTATGATAATTAAAATCTATAAAAAATTAAAGTAAATGCGTTATATATAAAATAAATTTTAATTTGAAAGGCATAATTGGTTCAATTTTTTTTCAAATGAAATAAAACATTTCAAATAAAGTGAAAGATTTTTTAAGGTCGTGACATGGTAATTGATTATGATTAAATATCACACAAGCCAAACTTCCTTTAATAAAGGACCATATTTTTACAGATATGTTTCATGATTTTTAAGAATACAATTTTTTTTAAAATGGTGAATTAATAGAAAAAGGTTAAAATGAGAATATATATTATATTTGAGATTTTGAAACAACTGAAGTTTTTTTTCACAAAAAAAATTTACGAGTAGAATTGCAATGCTTATTTTAATGGAAGAAAAACTGTGAAATGTTTAAAAAACCCGAGAGATGATAGCGAACTGTCTTCACTTCAGTTGTTGTGCAATCTCTGAGTGAGCAGCACAAAACAAATATGGAAATTTCTGGTTCGTAGTAAGGGTATGAGCACTGAGCTGGAGATAAGCTACGATGCATCACTTTCAATGTAAAGCATACTGTCACAAATTCTAAATCATGAGAGACTCTAGACGATACCGAATTTGAAATATTGGATCTTCCATTCGGATCGTCTTCCCATCCGTTTCACTATATTGCATGGTTAGTCGATACTGATTTGGATATTTCGATCGTTGAGGAGCTTGTGAGTAATCGTTAGTCATGGTCGCTCATCATCCTTTGAAACGAACGATTCATTTCGGTTCCTTCGGATTGACGGAGCGGAATAATGTCGATCTGATATTGCTTTCTCTCACGACTCTGTCAGTGGAGGTAATCTATGAGTTGTTGTGTACCAACAGGGATTGCTTGCTTTCGAACTACTTCAATCCCGCAACGCGAGGTCCAAGGCGAACTTCTCACAAGCAATGAGAGTATTAGACAAGAGTGCACAGAATCTGGCTACTGAAGCTTTAGCCTGAAGATTCCATTTGATAGAAATGAGTAAAAAAATCATGCTATCAAAACCTGATGTCCGAATCAGACAAGTCTCATTCAAACTCTGTAAATTAGCGAACATGCTCATTGGAAGACTTTCAGATTTGGATTAAAATATCAGTTTCATTTTCACAGCATCAAACCAGCGTACTAGCAGTTCTCAGCGCTCA
Organism: Marchantia polymorpha subsp. ruderalis; assembly: GCA_037833965.1. Taxonomy (NCBI): domain Eukaryota; kingdom Viridiplantae; phylum Streptophyta; class Marchantiopsida; order Marchantiales; family Marchantiaceae; genus Marchantia; species Marchantia polymorpha. The sequence goes on from AP031357.1 coordinate 8,372,513, forward strand.
TTGACTATGAGATTCTGGCTTACAAGCCGTTTGTAGGCCCAACGACACGAGTCCATAGTACATCCAATCAGAATAAATCTCCTAAAATTACTTATCTACAGATTCAGTCAACGTGGATTTTCACGACTTACTTTCATACGAATCTAGCTTTTTATAGTTGTATTCATCAAGCGTGTTCTGTCTACAAGTAATTAATGTTTTGAGATCCCTCAACTCTTGTATTTTCTCACGAAAACCTTTTAGCATCTATCAAAGAATCTGCTGAGAAGCATGTATCCCAAATTACACCACAGCTTCAGGGTTCATCTATCAATACCTTATACAAGTAACCGTGGAAGCTGTCAACATGCTTCAATTGTTTTCTCAAGGTGCGCTGAACTTATTGTGTTAGTGGCTGGGGCACGGATTTTTAATCTATTAATGTAGTCAACTTATAATGCTTTTCATATCTTCATCAAAGGAATTACAAGACTCCTTAATAGAGAATTTAAGTTTCCTCGGTTCACTATCTCAGCATGAAAGATTGTCAGAAGACTTCACCGAATTTGGCCCAGTCCGACCACCCGAACTGCTTCAAGGTATAGTTGGGAATGTTCTAGTATATAGTCTTCGAATAGTGAATCCAGGGTTTGGAGCGTGAAGCATGCCTAAAACCCTTCCTGCTGAAATCACGTCTCTGGAAGAGAGAGTGACTTGTTTCCAAGATTTGTCACAGAGATCTGTCCGTGGGACATTCAGTACATCCTAGATTGAAACTATTACTAGAACGACTTCATGTATCAGGCAAGGTGTATGATGATGCTATAAAATCTTATACCTGGAGAAGGAGACTGCTCACGACCTGATGGGGAACACAGTCTAATCTTCACAGCAGGAGCAAGCATAACCTAAGGAGTGTCTGGATGTTCGCTTAGAGGGAGTGGATTCCCTGAAAACCCAGAGTCTTCCCAGTTCAATAAACTTGATCGAGGACAGATAGTCACTGGGTGCTCATTAAGAAAGCACTCTCCCCTCCACCGTCAGCATGTTATAATCTCTGTGAACACAAAGATCCGTTAAACTTAATATCAGGAGAGAAAAGATGTCCAGAGATAAATCTTAACCCAGTACAGAAGGTGTCTTTTTGTACCTTATCAAATGTATCGAAGGAACCTCGGATACCATCAAAGGCCATGACAATCCACGTAGACGAAGATCTTCTCTCAGAGAACATTTAGACTGACTAAATATGAGAAATAATTCCCGAATGTCCAAGGAAGTTACCGAGGGAAAGAAGAGTGGATGTCAGCTAAGGAGGACGATGGGAAGACTCCCTCTACTCTACAGGAAAAATCATACACATTGGCAGCATTTGAAAGGCGGAATAGAAAGGGGCAGCTGACAAAGCGGCCCCCAAAAGTCACATTTTGCTTGATGATAGGCGAGAGTGATGTACTTGGCTGTTTTCATTTGAATCCTAAGACGCAACAAGCAAAGGCTTGAAAATGGTTGCAAATTAATTTTCATTCAATTATGACGTTTTTCAACGTTTGTGCAGTGACACATTGTGCTAGATTATATATCGAGAGTGTTTTAAGCTTTGGCTGTTTTCATTTAAATACTCGACAAGAAATATGCTTGAATTTGATAAAGCTTATGACTACCTCAGGTCTTAAGTTTCTTAAGAGTTTTTTTTCTGAGAAATATTACAACTAAATTCAGTAATCATGGTTTTATTTCTATTCATCTATGAAGAATAATTTCATAAGATACTCCAATGCCATCTTCTTTGCGTTGCTTACGTGAATGTAGAGAGTATCACTAAGAAAATGAAGAAGTTATTGAGTGCCATTCAAAATCTGACAGGAGATATCACTTTGGTTCATTGAATCACCAGGGCGACTTTTAAGCTTCACTTGAATGCAAGGACTAACTTAGACAACTTTGGAGACCAGATTACAGAATAGCACCCGCAAAGGTGCAATTTACGTTACAAGTCTGTTGAAATGGGTCAGATACACAAAACTGCAGGACGATATATATTAATAAGTTCTGTTTTCTCATCCAGTTCTCATCTCATCCTTTTCTGGAGTTCCGTGGTGACACATTTAATAATGGGCTTTTCCCGTTCAGCATACTGCTTCCAAGGATGTTACTGGAGTCTCTTGTCAAAACTTATACCTAGATACATATGAGGAAATTACAAGTGTATTGAGTTCTCATTTTACTTATTACAGAAAACAACAATGTGTGATAACTAAGCCAAACTCATTTTTTTTTTTTTTGTTGTAAGCCAATTATATAGGCTTGAGTTTATGAAGATCTAGTCGGGGCAAAGAATGAGCTCTATGAAAAAATTATTGCTGTTGAAATAACATGACGAGCATATGTTTAGAGCCAGCCAATATGGTTTCGTTGTATGCCACGTCAATTGTACCAGTAGAGGCAACCTCTCAGACGATCCAAGTCCACTCCAAATCACGATCACAAGAAGAAGAAGGGATCGTCCCCACATCTCTGATCGCAAATCTTCGCCCCCAAACTATGATGGCGATGGGGTCGGGCTGCTTTCAACGATCCACTCAGTTTTGTTATACATACAGCCTGGGATTAATTATGAGCTGGGCTAGCAGCTTTCAGTTGCCGCTTGTGCGCGTTGGCCCAGATTAGGGTCTGGATGTGGAGATATATATTGGCTCTACAAGGGTCGAGCTCCATAAGCTAAGTTGCACCATCGATGAATTTTCTTGAAGCAATCATCTCGCTAATCCTCAGTTGCGAAGCCGATCAGCTTGTTTTCCTGGTGTGTACCTCATGGCTGGTCTTGTCTACACCGAGCTGTCTGATGGCAACCCTCTCAAAAGCTGAAGGGTGAGTAAGGACAATATTTTGTGTGATCGGTCCTTTCTACTGCTTTTTTCTGAGTTGACATTAAATCCTTTAGGGTTATCCTGTAAAAGGTAAGGAAACCCTTTAGGGTTATCCTGTAAAAGGTAAGAGTAAAGGTAATACGTTTGGTTATAGGGTAAGGTAAAGGTAGGGTAAAGATAGAGACTCCTGGGTTACCCAGTAACAACCTGGTAACCTGCGGAAAAAAAAACATGGACATTCTTCTCCATAGACTAAACCCTTCTTACGACGAACCTCGTACCCACGAAATGCAAAAACGTGGACAAGGCTTAGTCGAGAGTTCGAGCCTCTCTCGGCCCACCTTTTTGTGTCCTTCACAACCAGCTACAAGAAACTCCGTGGCCTTGAGCGATACAAGAACCAATCCACAGTCGAGAGAAAGTCTTGCCAAAGTACAGTAAGGTTGCAATCGAAAAGTTGTAATTTCTGTAAGCGTAAGTGCCAACTTTCGGTAACTGATGTTGACATGTCTGCGGATCGGAGAACATTGCGAGATGTTGATATTTCTCTTGAGGGCAGCAAAGAAACTAGAACGGGGTCTCGCAGTCTGGTGCTCATGCCATGCTATCGAAAAACTCTACCATTTCTTCCACACCCAACCTACCTGCTACTGTCACATCACCTATTCAGCTGCGACTACCAAACTAGTAAAGGTAAATTTACCAAGTAATTCTAATAGGTTAACGGTAAGACTAACTTTTAAATTTTTTAAATCCCTACGAGGTAACCGGGTATTTACCCTGAGGTAGAGGTAAAAGTTAAAGGTAGACCATAGTGCTACGTGTAACGTAAAAGGTAGGGTAAAGGTAGAGGCCCATACCTTACCCGGTTACCTTTTACCTTACCTTGCTGACATTCCTGGCTAGTTGACATTCCTGTTATTTTTGGGTCAAGTTCCAGAGTGTGCGACTTTATCCCGTCATCGATGTTTGTAAAATTCAATGCTCATCTTTATTTTGTGTGTGTGGTTCTTACTGTGATGAGATGACTTGCGAAGAATCATGTTCAACGACGGGATGAAACAAAATCTATAGGGGCGACTACAATTAGGTTCATGTTTCCAAGAAACATACCAAAGAGACTACTCTAATCCCTACGAGGCGACCTTTCATTATCATCTTGGGTATCGTTTTCCTATCATTTCTTAACATGAAGATTTCTTCTCAAATCTTCTTGATCCTAAATTCCTTATCTCTTCTCAAAAATGATAGTCCTTACACTCTCAAAACTGTCTCATCCCCATTAAGTTTGAAATGGCATTCATTATACTGCTTTGAGTGTCACTCTAATCTGATTCGATAACTTAGAAGTGCATTTCTTACGCTCTGGTGATAATTTAGACATAGACACCCAAGGTACTTACAATTTGAGGATCAGTACCTTGAATGTCATTTCTTTAAATTTCTTGAAAGGGAATCCAGGGACTGTGGGCCAGTTGGAAGCGTTCCTTGACAGAGCAGGTCCCTTCAAGTAACTCTTCCGATTGCCTACAGTCCCTGGAGTAGTAATCATCGAATTTGCTTTCCGCATTACAGGGACTATTATCTACTGAGTGTCACTTCTTCTTCTTCTCCTTTTTTAGAACCAGTCTTTTACAATCTAGTTAGTATCACTCTGCCAGATATGGTTCAAGATGAGATGGCTTGAGACTTCAATCTAAGTGACGTTGTGAAAGGCATTCTATAAGGTATTCTTCATTGTCATCTCTGCATTTACTTGAGTTACAACATCTCATATTCTATACAAAATTTTGTTATGATGATGTGCATCTTCCTCGAAGAAATTCGTGTTTTGATGTATCGTCTTCTTTCAATGATTATACTCCACTCGGATGAATCTTCGATCTCTGATAAGTTTCATTCAAGTTTTGTTCATTTGTAAAAATCTCTTTTTGTAAAAGATCGTTCTTAACTTTTTAGTGATCAGCACTCTCACCTCATTCAGATAGCACAGATTTATCCTTTCAAGTGTGGGAATACAATTCAAGAAATCGATTTCAATATCTTCGAGCAGAATCGGAGCATCGTAGTGAGCGACTCAACGACCTAGTCTGAAGGAGGTAAAAGAAAACCAATTGAGTAGACTCGACGTTTGCGGACATGCAGACAGTCGAACACACCCGCACAGAAGTCTCTCGAAGTCAGAAGACAACACCTTCACGTCCAAAGGAAGTTGAGGCCACTGAATCTGCACAATAAGAGTTTGTAGATCTAAGTCATGGATGGCCACAAGTTACACGAAGAGGTAATTGATCTGACCCGAAGTGCTGTCGGCTAGCATACTGTACATCATTCGTACATGCCTGCAGTCTATATTCTTATTCGTATTTCAGTAATCTCCACTCTTGCTGCTGTCAGTTTGTACAAGACGTCAACCGGAGCTTAGCCCAGTGGCAGCTGGACTTAGTGACTGTCTCAGATTGATAACAGCACTCCTGTCGATGTGAGTTGAATTGAATGTAGAAGTGAAGCGACAACGGCACCATGGTACTGAAAAATTTAATGGCCCATTCTTTTCAAGGTACCGTCAAAGTCTTCAGACCTCAGGACTAGAAATCGGAAGATTTGAAATCGGCTGACGGTTGCTTTCAAAGGTTTTCCAGTTTGCGAATTGGTCCGAGACCACTCTCAGATCTTGATTCTATAAAAGTTTTGATGTATTCAGCTTATTTGACTGAATTCAATGAGCTGTTGTTTGGAAGGTATTAGAAATCCGTCACATCACATCTTCACTAAAAATGTAGATAAAAGTATGACAATATGAGATTAAAAAGAACAGAGTGAGATCGGAAAATGATGCTGTTGATTTATTTTTGATGCCTCTTTTTATCAATGGCGCAGGTAATATCTGCTCCTGTAGGATGTAAGCTATATAATTTCTTTCTTTGTTGTGCTTCTTATTCATTACCTTTAGTGTTGGTCAAATCACAAAGTCTTAACGTGCAAGCTTTTGTCAAGAAAATATGATACGGGATGCTCATAATAATTGAATTTATTATTTAACCAAGTGACTTGGTTAATATACAAGAGAAAAGAAATACGGAGGCTAATTGTGGAGCAAATTATTGATCTAAAAATATTATAATGTATCTAGAAGATATCCAACTCAAAATACATACACCTTGTGAAAAGTGTCAAGACATAAGCGCAGAAAAATTCAATTAGCTCAGCGGTTATATTGCAAGCATCGACTCAAACTATTAGGCTGAGGGTTTTCTAAGGGCTAGAAAAGAACTACGTCTTGCTCATGATCATGAGCTCAATCGGTACACCGAGCAAAAAGGATAACTGATAAATAATCTAATAAATCAGATAAATCTGTTAATTCAGAGAAACAAGGGTGGGTTGAGCTTTTTCTGACACGTGGATGGCATCCTGAAGTGTGCGTGCAGAGGGTTTCGAGGGTATAGGTATTCGAAGTTGGCCACGGTCTGATCGCAGTTAAGTCTACCGCAGTCAAGTACCTCGGCCCGGACGACAGCCCGAGGCTTTTGGATGCCGGCGCGCGAATCCCGCTGACCCGGCGCGGCGCAGCCTGACGACCGGCCGGCGGCGCTCCGTATGCCGGCGGCGAAGGCATCCTAGCGATCCGACGGTCGGTGCACGCTTTCGTCTTCTCTTGGTGTCGGTAAGGAGCGATCGCAACTGACGGCGGCCTTGGAGAACTTTCTTTCTTGCACTGCCGTCATGATATTCGAGGTGTCGGAACGAGGCGATTTATTCTCTCGGAAGATGCGTTTGGTCACATTCGAGAATTACTCCTTCGTAGATGTTTATCAATCATTTCACATGTCTCGTGTTACAAGGCTATATAAGAGTATTTCGATAGCTTTACTATTGGAAAAATCATCCAACTTCTCGCTCTATTGCAAGAGATTGTACATATCTTTAAATATTATAATATAACAAGTTTCATAGACTTATCTAATTTAATTTAATTTTCAAGGTTTTTTAGAAATTAATGAAAATACTTAGTGACAAAATTTTAGTACTTATAAAAAATTAAGTATTCACTCTCTACTCCAATTACTTATTCATTACTTTGATATTTCAAAAGAATCACTTCACTCTGCTACTCACCTTGGAACTGCGAACACAGTCGAATCTCACAACGTGGGCCGAAGGGGAGCTCAGCAATGAGTGAGAGAGAAGGGCAAGGAGCTGAGGGCTTCAGTGAGACTGTAAGACACGAGAAGGGGTTGTGAATTGAAGAAATAAATCTGAATAAACGACGTTAGGGCGAATTGGGGACGGCTGAATGAAGCTTCTGAGATCTGGTAACACTCATAGTACACCAGAGGGTTCAAAGGGGAAGAGCCCTGGACTAGGCAGAGCTTTGACATCGGGAAAAAAAAGTTCCAGCTGAAGCTTTAGAGAGCGCCTGACAGCAGATGTAAATGTCTAAATTTTTTCCACTTGAAACAAAAATGGCCCCTGATGTAAGCTACACCGACGATGGCAGGACGGTGATTAACTATCATATCTCCTTGCCTCCTGATTTTAAAAATCAGGGTTATGAAGAGTTTTTTTTTGCCAGGCTGCAGATTTGTTAGTAAATGTAAGAAAACCATCTGATGTTTCATTTGTAGAGTCCACTGGCTTTCATACCTTCCCCTCCAGACATATAATTCACATGATCAACGCTGTGCAGGTTGTACTGGATAACGGCACGGTTCAAGTTACCATCACCAAGCCAGGAGGAAAGGTTTGTGGTACCCCACTTTTGGTAATTTTGAGGAAATTAAAACATTTTTGGAAAACTGTACCACGGCAGCAGTGTAAATAGCCTTCGGTGCATCAAAATAGAGTGAATTCGGAAGATCGCAGAGATTCTCGAGGGACCTCGTAGAATCTAGGAGTTGGGTGCAGCGTCAAGGAAGGGCACCACCCTCCCTGCGAGCTCTGAAGGTATGATCCCTTCGGCGCAAGGCGCAAAATCCGCCTTCGGCGCTGCGCCCTCGGCGGTAGGGAAATCCTTCATATTTAGGTCAACCCCCAAACGCCTCGACCTAGTTAGGGTTTCGTTGGAAAGAGCTCGACGCGCTGATTCCAACGAGCCCAAGAACGCCAGCAACGGATGAGGACTCCGGGAGTTATGAAGGTTGTAAGATACTCAGCTTTCCGCCTGCGCACAGGCGAAGAAAGTTTTGTCCTATGCGCGGACGAAGGAAGTTCGCCTGCGCACAGGCGAAATAGGGTTTTTGATGTAGGCGCGAAGTTCGCCTACGCACAGGCGTCCGCCTGTGCACAAGCGCTTCGGCGTCGGCGGGAAATCCGCCTTCGGCTCTAGAAATGCGCTTTCGGAGGTAGAAATTGTACGGCGCCTTCTGCGCCAGCGCAACGGCGCGGACGAGCAAAGAGCCGCCAGAATAGTAAAATCCGTACGGACCGTACGGACTGTACGGACGGGATGGATGGATGCTCTCGTGGTCGGGTGGAGTTGCGGCGGCGAGCGCGCCGACGGAGAGACAAGGAACGGACAGTCTGGGGGGGAGGCTGTTGACCGCGGTCAACGCCTTCCGCGCTAGCGCATCGACGCGGACGGACTTCGCCTGCGCACAGGCGGGTGAAGTTCCGCGCTGGCGGAGAATCCGCCGAGGAGTCTGCCTGCGCACAGGCGGGAGTTGAACTTTTGTCCGACGTGCGGACAAGCGCCGGGGCAGAGGAGGATTGGCTGAGGAGCAGTACGAACGAGTGTACCGCGCAAGGCGGAAAAGCCGCCTTCGGCGCTGCGCACCCATGTCCGCGGCGTAGTACGCTCGCGGAGTTCAAATTCGCCAATTCAAGCGTGTGAGTTAAATCGGCGTCGGCGGAGCGTGAAGCCGCGCGTGAGAGCGGAGACCGTTTTAGCGTAGAGCCGGCGCGACCATCAATTGAGTCGACCCTCACGGGCAAGAGCTGACCATGACCTTCGACCGGGAGACGGAGAGCGTCCCATTCTTGAATTCGCGATTCCATTTTCTAGTGCGAGCTGCGCGCTTCCATCTGCTAGCTGCTAAGCATTCCCGACATCGCCGCGCAGAGGATTACTTGGTGATTGAGAGAGAAGTGAGTGCGCGTGATTTGGAATTGAGTGAGATTAGAGTTTGCCGAGGAAGCAAGGAGCTCAAGCGGAGCAGAGGGAGAATTAGCGAACAGGCGAATTCCAAGAACGCAATGTCGAGACTGAACCGATTGCGGATGCTGCCGCTCCGACTTCCACAGAACGGGCTGCGCGCTTACGAGGAGCGGCTGATAGCAAGAAAGCTCGATTTCTTGCTATGGGGATGGAACTACATCTGTGTGGATATGGTGCGCGAGTGGCTAGAGCCACAGGGACCACCTACGCGCGGATTGCGGCCGCATGTCGATCGGTGGACGGTCCAAGATTGGGCGCAGGCATTGGGGAGGTGTGCCGGCATCCCAGGGCAACTCCTCTTTGATAGTGAGAGCATCAAGGTGTCTAAGCAGGACGAGGCGCAATTTGTGGAGCTGTTCAAGCGGGAGAGTTCTACTAAGAATGGGTACAAGACCCGCGATTACAAGGATCGCTTCCGCCGAACTGTGGCTACGGCACTGCTGCAATTACTGCAGCCACACCTCGCCTGCTACATCACATTGTGGCAGGTCTCTTTTGTGGAGTGCATCATCGAGGGAGCTCCAATTCACTGGGCGAGCATCCTGCACAGAGTGATGCGACAGCACGCTTTCGAGGAGAAGGGGGGAACTCTAAATCATCTCTCTCCTTTCCTAATCAATTTTTATCGGCAGCGAAATTGTTTGACCGCGGCGGAGCTTGCTCGTTTTCCGCCGTTGTCCGTCGACCATCCCGGGAAGTATGTGCGGGAGAACGAGGTCGACACTGACGCAGAGGAGTCGCCGACTTCTACTCCGCCAAGGCGGAGGGACGAAGGAAGAAACACTCCCGCAGCAAGAGTGCCGCGGAAGCGGCGATGGAGAGAGGAGTCCGAAGAGGAGCAGCATCAAGAACCCACTGCTCCCATTCGACAGCAGCCGTTGCACGAAGTGTGCAGCCGGCCGAAGCAGAAGGCGCGCAGGCTTGTGTTACCAGCCAGCAGCGCGGACACGGCGACGATTGCCACAGAGAAAGGAAGTGCGTCGCCGGAGAAGAACGAGGGAGCGCGGACGTCTGCAGGAGCAACGGACCACGCTGCACCTTCGACGGACGAGAGGTCGCCTACGGGCCAAGGGCCTCCGGAGTTACCACGTGCGTTGTGGACGGGTGTTCCGCCTGCGCACAAGCGTGCCTCGACGGAAAGGCGACCCCAAGCGGACGTGGACCTACGCCTACGCGTAGGAAGATGCAGTCCGCTTGTGCACATGCCGCCTGCGCACAGGCAGGATTCGCCCCCGTTCCAACGTAGGAAGAGGAAGGAGCCGGCGGAAGATCCGCCTACGGGTCACGGGCCTTCGGGACAAGACCCTCCGGCGCCCAACGCGCCGCGATTTGCGCCTTCGGCGCCAGGGCCTTCAGGCCAAGGAGATGCGAGCAGGGAGCGTGCGGAGGCCGCACCGTCGGCGGGTAATCCGCCGGTAGATGCGCCTTCGGCGGTAGGGCCTTCGGGCCAAGAGACATCGGGCGAGCGGCCTCCAGCTATGTCGTCTTCGGCGCTGCGCCTGCGGCGGACAAGGCGCCGGCATTTGCGCCTGCGCACAGGCCAGGCACAGCCCTTGCGCATGACCGATCGAGGGAGCAGGACGTGACAGAGGAGCGGATTGACTGTTCGCGGGACGAAATTTCGGTGCGCGATGCGCAATCAAACCCCGCGCAGACACACTCCGCTCGATCGCCTTCGGCGGCGGACGTCGGCGGCAGAGAGGATACGGTCGAAGACCGACAAGCGGGCGACGGGGATGTAGCACGGCCACATTCACCCACCGCCTTGGACATTTTAGCGAAGAGCAGCGAGGCTGCAGCTGTGCCTTCGCAGGCAGCACCCGTAGACGACGTGCAGCCGCACTCGGGTCAGTCGCCAACGTAATCAATGGCGACTGAAATCCTTAACTCGGATGATGACGACGGAGGCTCCACAGAAGCAATGTCGGGAGCAGGGGATACCGAGGAGGAGAAGGAGGAAATTGTTGGAGCGCCGGCGGCGGCGCTCTCTGAGCAGGTGATACCGTTGTTGAAGTACTTGGATCGCAAATTTGATAAATACGCCGATTCACTCCAGCCGGGATCTTACATCGAATTAGTGCGCAGGCGGACTCGCATTAAAGTCCACACTAGCAAGCTACTAGCTAGGACGGACCGGGAGTTGAAGTACTTGAGGGAGAAGCATGCCTGTTTGTGGGGTCAGTACAACCTTGTGAGGAAATCGCACGCCCTCGACAGGATGAAGAAGGAGAGACTGGAAGAGCTCACGAGGGATGTGGTGAAGACCACGACGGATTTGATGTCTGAGAGAACTCAGAATCAGATTCTGTCAGAGGAGCTCGTGCGACAGACGTGTTTGTTGGCGGAGTGTCAGCTCGCACGACAGGCGGATGAGGATTTAATCCGCAGGCTACAGTCAGAGTGTGGGGAATTGAGAGCGCAGCGTGCGGAGGCCGAATCGCAGTTGGTGGTAATTGAAGATGATCGCAGGCGAGAGGCAGATCGCACGAAGGAGGAGATGGCGAGGCGTGTCGCCCACTGTCTCAAGGGCTACGCCCACTGGGAAGTGGCGGCGCAGGAGAAACTCACACTGCGTGAGTTTGAGCTTCGCGCAGCAGGGTTGTTGGCAGGCGACAGCAGGAGTCGGCGGAAGGTGGCGAAGAAGTTAGACGCTTTTCTGTCGAAGGCGCGGGATACCATGTCTACCCTCGAGGTGGAGGTAAGTCCTAACCGCTGCAACGCCGCAGACACCTCCACCTCGAGGGTGGACATGGTATCCCGCGCCTTCGACAGAAAAGCGTCTAACTTCTTCGCCACCTTCCGCGCAGTCGAGCGGAAGACTGGCAGGGTAGGGAGTTAGTGCGCGGCAGTCCGTCGCACAGGAGACGTAGCATAGGTTCCGCGGAGTGTAGTGTAGCGTGGTTCCGTGCAGGCGTGTAGCGTAGCGCAGTGTAGTGCTAGTTAGGACTTAGAAGGTATAAAATAGTTCAAGGCGTTTTGCCTTGGGTTCTTTCCCAAATTCAGAAGTGCAGATCAGGAACTCATCTTCTCTGCGTGTTTGTGTCCTTAGTTCTGTCACCACGCAAGAGGAGCTACAACTTGGCGTTCCGCATTTTGTAGCTGAAGGCCTTCGGTCGAATGTTCAGAGCTAGTACATTGGTTAGAGACTTGAGTAGTTCGGATCTACACCTGCGGGTGATTGCCGATGCTCAGAGCCAGTGACTAGTTAGATACTTGAATAGTTTCGCCCCTACACCTTCTGATTGTTTCTGATTGTACTCCTTTGGGATTTTTCCCCTGAATGCCAAAGTGAAGTTTTGCTACTTCGTGTAAACCTTGGTTGTAAATTCAGGTTACGCTGCAGCAGGTGCCTTCAGGGTAACCCCTGTAGTATTTCTGGAAATGACAAGTGCCTGAGAATTCAAACTCTTCAATAGACTGTTATTGTGTTACTGGAATGTTTCTCAGTGAGTCCTTCAGTGCGGACCTGTGTTCTCTGCGTGTTTTGTGAGTTGAGAGTGTTGTTCACCGCGTATGAGTGACTTCGATCCGAAGTAGGCAGTCCAAACCGGGTTTCCTACGCTAGCAGCAAGCTAGTGGAAGTGTTGTAAAAGCCGGAGTTGGGAGTCACTACCCGCAGCTTCGCTGAGTGTACTCTTGAGGGATCTTCCCCCTGAAATCTTGAAGTAGAGGTCCTAACGGATCTCTGGGTTGTGTTTTTGTAGTTTCAGGTGTGTGTGTGTGTGTGTTACGCTGCACTGTGCGACCTCCGAGTGCGCTTCGAGTGGACACTTGCAGTATTTCTGGGAGTGACAGTCGCCTGAGAATTCAAACTCTTCAATAGTCTGTTAAACGTGACACTTTGTACCCTGTGTGTTCCTCTGTCCCTGTGGGTTCGACCTTTCTACCACTATATTGCAGTTTTAGCCTTTAGTGGGTTATTACAAGGTTGCAGGAGTCAAGTATGGGGGAATGAACAATGTCTTGGAAGCATACTTAAAAGAATCTGACCGTGTGTATGTGCTCTCCTGTCTTCTTTGGATTCGATATCTTCAATCCTAGTTGATCTTCTCGACATACTTATATTTAAGAGCATTTAGCATCATTGAGAGACGTATACTGCCTCCTCGTTGATCACGAGCCGCTTCTCTCACACGTACTGTGACATGAACTGGAATGTTGCCAATGGATCAGATAACTTGTAAGCTAATTCTAACTTCGTATTGACGGTCAGTGCTTGAGTTGGAAGTCTTAAGAAGGAGAAAAAGGGAAAGATCAACTCATTCTTATACAAAGAATAGCTTCATTTCTTTCTATCCAAGTGCAAGTTGCAGATTTATCTTCCTACTCATGGTTCTGATTTTTGTCCCGATACTGATTTCGGTCCTTTTTGTCCAAAACAGGTAACCTCAGTCCATTTAATACTCATCCTCCAAATCGGCAGGTTGGTCATGAGGACGCTTGTAATGATCTACGGGGTTCCTGAGTGGAATTGAATACCTCAAGTTTCAAAAATCATAGTTCTTGCTTGAGTGTCGACAATTTATACCCTGCATGGTATCGCATGCTCTCAATGACTAACCACCTTCGCCATGGCGGATACTGAAGTTATGCAAGTTCCGAAATGAGCTCAGCCCGGTGAGGGGCCAGTTCCAGTCGATTCGGTTGGAGCATCTTGCTGTCGAGAACTTCCGCTCGTTTCCACTCGCGTGCGCCGTGTGTTGTAGATTGACTGTGCAGGAGGGCCGCAAGTCTTGTGTGGTGTTTGTGAGGGGCCAGTTCCAGTGAGAGGTTACACGGTATTGTGACTTCGAGTCGTCTTGTGCTCTGCGTCAGATTTCAGCACGTTCGGAGGGCAAAGCGCCCTTGCAACTTCTCGACCTCAAAGGCCGCGCGTTCTGAGTGCAGACTGTCCCCACGGGCACAAGGAGATCGCTAGGACGCGTCTAGATTCCTGCTGGGCCTCTCACGGTGTCTCGAACCCGGCCGGGCGCGCAAGGGTAAGGTATGATAAGACGCGCTCCCTCCTCAATCGACTCTCTCCACTAAGCTTGTTCCTGCTTCGGTGCACACTCAAACTAAGCACAAGCATATTCTACTCATGATCACTCAAAATAACTTTGGACTTGACCTTGAACTCCTTAATATTGTCAGCTGCATCTTGATATTCGTGAGCGTTAGGTGCCTGCTCCATTTCATGCTTTTGAGGCCTTTTGTTGCCTTTCCGTATTCCACTTTTTCTCCTCAAACTTGATAGAGATGATACTTTTGCGCTTGACCTGACATCTTTCGTTGCCTTGATGCTGCCTACAGAACTGTAACTTCGTGGGGTAAAATCTACTCCGAGTTCCGCCCGCCCCCGTCCGCCCGCGCCCGGCAGATTGACAACAGTGTAGACTTCATGAATTTGACGATGGAAAGTACTGAAGAGGAAGCACCTCCAACCTTCAAAGATACAAAATCTTCATATGAGCCTGCAGATGTTTATTCGAAATGTCTAATGTCTGTTTCTCCTTCATGTTCGTTTCTATTCCACACCTGTGAAGTTTCTCAACATTTTCAGCATTTATAGATAAATTTTCAGCAAAATTTTCATTTGTAGATTGTCACAGTCGACCAATTGTAAGTAAAATTTATTGTAGTCACATGCAATCATGTTTTCATTCATTTGTTCCATATTATCGAGGGAAAGAGGGAAAGGTGCCAAACTCGATAGATGGAAATACTTGCAAATATATTTGAGTCATCATTGAGATAGAGTCAGCTTTGCCTCCTGACTCTATCTCGAGTCGTGTGTGTAACAGGGATACCAGTTATGGACCAAAGCTGATAGTGAAGGCAATTTCTCCATCCAGAATATTCGTGTTGACATTTAGCTGCTTGGGTACCTTCTGTGATTGGTGACTACACGAAAGACGGACAGATTACGGTTGCTGCAGGTTTGTTCTAGATCCTGGATCCTGCTGCAAATGCAGTTGTCATCACGTCGCGAAGACTCCTGAGATATTGATTCCTAGGACAGTGGTTATACTCTATCAGGAGCAATGAGATATATTGGAACAAAGGGAATGATGTAAATTTAAAGTTCTATGTTCATCACATTGAAAATCACTCCAGGAGATCTCTTACCATATAGACCAGATTTTTCCGCACTCACATCCTGTAGTCTCCTTATTGTGCTGAGCTAAATTCCTCGTGAAATTATTTCAGCACTAGTAGATCATGTTGTGAATTGCTACCATTCGTGTAAGTCAATAGATGCAGCAGTAGTACTTACAAAACATTGCAAGTCTACCGAGCAGGTGGAGAGGTGAATGACTCTGGGATCCTTCAAAGGAATTGAACTGTGTTTTGGCCATGCTCGCGTATCTCTTACTCAATTATGTTGCTCAAACAGCCAGCCCGGCATGTTTGGTCATACATAAATTTACAATCAGAGCTCTAGGAAGTTCAGTGCGAGCATCGCGTCCATTATCGAAATTTTCAGTAATGAAATGTTTAACCATCATGTCTCTCCACAAAACTGTCGTGAGTGACTATCATGTCTTGACGCAGAAGCTCCTACAAGAAGCTGCTCACAAGTAGAGAAATAGCGAAGCTACTTAAATGTCCATTCTGTCCTTGCAATTCCTCAGCCTGCATATTCCATACCAGCTTCTCCTGATCTCTTCTTTTGTGTTAATTTTTTTTTTTTGGTGTTGAGAGGATGATCAATAAGGCTATATTGTTTCCTATTTTTACACCAAGTTGACCAACTACAACAACATAGTTAAGGTGGGATTTGATCGCATTTTAATGAGTTAGGACAACATAGACTAGAAGGGTGTGGATTTTTTCTAGCTCTGTACTCAACCCTTAAAACGAATGAATGCGATACGCTTATAAACCTCAAGCCATGATGGGCCGTCCGAAGTTGTGAAGATGAAATCCACATCCCATCTTCTTTAATTGCCAAAGAAGGTACTATGTGATAAAAGACAACTCTAGAATACACTTTATCTTCTTCACTTAGGCCCAACAGAAATGTGGGGATAGTTGCAGACACAAACCGTTCTATTTACAATGTTTTTCGCATAGGCTGAATAATTAAATAAATGTTAGACATTGATTTCATTTTCACTGAAATGACTTGGTGTCTTGATTTTTGGAATCATGATTAGATACTGATTTAAATTTTAGCCCTCATGCATGTAAATGAATTCTCTTTCTATATAAACCCACCAATTTGCAAAGAGCTTTTCTTTATTTCGCAATCTCCAATTCTTCTGTATTAAGGTGTAAGAATGGAGTCTCATGGTTCTTTCCTATGTTTTTTCTATAATTTTGGATAATGCTGGCTTAAGCTGAGCTAAGTTAATAGAGTAAGTGGTTTTGACGTAACCAAAGCTTTTAGAAAACAATTAAGTAAGCTTCTCCTGAGCGGTCAATTACAAGAAACTTGAAGTGTGAACGGAGAATTTCCACAAGCAATTGAACAACAAACAATAAGCTTGAAGTGTGAACGGAGAATTTCCACAAAGTCAACAATTGAACAACAAACAATAAGCTTGAAGTGTGAACGGAAAATTTCAACAAGGTCAGTAATTGAACAACAAACAATAAGCTTGAAGTGTGAACGGAGAATTTCAACAAGGTCAACAATTGAACAACAAACAATAAGCTTGAAGTGTGAACAGACAATTTAAACAAGGTTAACAATTAGACAACAAACAATAGTCTGTAGCAAATATTCCTGGGGCAAGTGAGGAAGATTCATCTAAACAATTAGTGAAACAAAGCAGTGATCTAGTTATAGCACTGAATTCATTTGGTGGATATGCTCATCAATTATTTTTTCGTAGATAATACATAAAATTGAAAACTGTTTGTATCATTTTGGAACATTAAATTCAATCTAATGGTAGAAATCACAGCACATTTCAAAGTTAACATTTCTAATTCATGCTAGATGGCATTGTTGTAACATATTTGGAAACACAAGCCTCAACGCTCCAAAGAAGCCCGTAGAATATACTGCTATGTGAATGAAATTCACATACCTTTAAAAAGAGAGTGCAACTTTCTTGTAGCACTGTAAAATAGCAAGCTAAGTGATGAGTGTATTCTGTAGACAGTAAAGTACCTTGAACCCTAGTTTTAACACCTGATTTACATTTTCCCTACAATGAGGGTACTTGAAACCAACACAGATGATGGTCAAAGCAATGAAGATGACAATAATTACTTTTTTGAGACACTGATGATAACACCCAAAATAAGTTGAGCATGTGGAATTCCAAAAAAAAACGTTCGCAAACTATATACCTTAATTACACTACTTGGTAACACATTTTCATTTAAGGAATAAATCTTTTTACTGAGCCTTAGTCCTTTTGATAAAAAATTTATTATGGTCTAATATTTCTCCATCAATGCATGAACAACTCCGTTCTACATATGAAATTTTTATGGACTGGAATAACAAATCAATTACACACTTCGCATGATCTCACCAATTTTCTAACAAATATATTGTTACACTAACTCTAAGGGACGGTTTTATTGCATGAAGGGTTAAGAATACGTACACACGTTGGAGAGTAACGATTCGAATAAGAAGAGTATAGGAAAAAGCATAAATTTAGCCACCGGAGTTGCTTTTATTTGCCATCTGATGCACATCCTGTTTAAGAACATAATTCGTAATAACACGACTCCAAGTCTTAAGCTGGAAAGGAAGAAAGTATTGGAGAGCAATACAGTTCAAGACAGAAACAGTTTCAAGACTTTTCTGACGAGGAGTTAAGAGTTGTATTTCTTCGAGTTTGCCAGTTAGAGTCAACGTCTACGTTGGCCACACTGGATTTATTGGTAGCTAAAAATGAGCACATCTCTTTGCCTGATGATGATTGAATTCGGTGTACTCACCGTGGTCTGATCACATACGATGTTTATGAATTCTGAGAACTTCCCTCATCATGCAGAGTATAGTTTTGTTCCTCCTGTGAGTCCATGATTTGACTGCCGTCGTGAGGATTGTACACAAACTCGACGGGAATCCTGTGAAGCATCTTCTTACAGAACCAGATCTTTGTCTCGACGTCAATCTCCTTCTCGTAACTGAGTATCCGCTGGTAGTGTGAGAAGCTCTCGGTGTAGCTTGTTTCTACAACAATCTTTCGAGGTATCCCACTCAAAACGGAGAGCAGAATCAGATTGCACTGTTCTTCACAGTCAACCGCATTGTAGAGACTGTGTAAATTCTTGACGATGATGGTCCGGGTTTTGCTCTCATAGACCCACCAGCCAAAAACCTCACATGTCATCGCTTGGATCAAACGTTCCTGAATATCAACGGGTGCATCTCTATAGAAGCCAAGAACGTCCATTGGAATCTACCACTGCTCGATCGTTGCTTCACTAAGGTCGACCAGACAGGTGATTATCTGAAATCAGACATCGGTTAGAATTGTATACAGAATAGGATGATTCAAATATGACGGTGCACTTGAAAACATTCGTCTATACCAGTGCTGAACTTTTGCAGGTCGATTTTATCATCGGCCGAAATTAAACTTCTGTAAACGAGTACTATATGACGACAGGACGGGAGTATGAGACTTGATAGTTACTCCAATGAATAAATCCATGACCATTGCTGGTTTCAGTAATACTGACAATGCATACCAAAAAGCACCATGTCTTGCAGGAAGCCTCATAAGTTCTGAGCATCATTATCATCTACTGGACATGCTGCCAATTGAGTAGCATCTGAATTTCGAATACAAGAGCAGAAGATCTATGTAATAACTTCTCTGGGTCCACAATTAGCACATTCCTTTTACACAAATCCTTATCGAAACAGCAAATCAAGCCTTCGCCTCACCTTCAATGAGAAAAATGAGAGTTCGAAGGTAATTCCCCGTTGATCGTCGTCCGTAAGAGGTTTCAAAAACATACTGCTTCTCCATCACCAGTTGTCTGCAGACGTACAGAACAGAAAGGTCATCTCATTAACTCTCTTGGAATCTATGAAGAACATTCCTGGCATATTTTCAAATTCTTTTGCTCAAGTTCTGCTCATGAGTTCAATGACATTCCATGATGTGTTCACTTTCATTTCACGGCTGTAATTTCCTGATACGATGCCAGGCAGTCTCTCTATGCAGGCTCATCGAAATTGAAACTTGTGAGAATATGAGCATGTCGTCGAGTAAATATAAAAAGTGAACTATCTGAAATTTCTTTCGAATTTGAGCTTAGAGAATGTGAAATGTGACAGAACTCACCCTGTACGTCTCCAGTAGAAAATGCTTCATATTTCCTGGTTCTGTCCGCAACACAACACAGTCCTTGCTTCCGTAATCAAGAGAAAGTAGTTCAATACCATATCGAACCTAAAATGTGATGAATATTCTGCACGTGTCACCAATACATTCTCATGCAATTTGTGAGCTTTTGACGATCCGGTGAGCATATCATGTTGACGCAAAAAGCTCATGAATACGTAGTAACTCTGTTATCCTCACAGTTGCACTGTCCTAGTTCGCTCTGAGAATAGATTCTACATGCTTAAGAAGTGCTACCAACAGCAAAATCGATGAAGGATTCTGATAACAGGTGATACCTCCTTTCATAAAGAGCTCACAAAGAATTCATGTTATGGTTTGGCTCTATCAGTTGCAATACAGGCTTTAAAAGCACACGCTCATCTGCTCAATCTGAGCCTCCGTCCCAACAATATCCTACCTCGTATCTTTAACCAATACGTTTGCTCGAGAATCATATCAGCTACTGCTTCCAAAATAGCTTGCATGCATGTGACTACATACTCTCGATCTTTGTCTGGTGATATCCATTGAAGTGTTGCTACCATTGATTTTCATCACCATCATTTCGTAAGTATCAAATTATGCATCTGGATAATAATATCCTGATTGTAAGTCATGCAAGTAAACCATGTTAACAATGTACACTCTTATTTCAGAGCTTGAACTGATTTGTACAACAATCACAAATATAGCGCTCTAATCATCTTCATGTAAAGATACAATCTGACTCACATTGCTGGAGTTTATTTCATATCTTCATCTCATTAAGATCCATATTATATTGAATGATGGAACTTCAAATAGATAATCAAATGATATTCTTATTTTCCGAGGGAAATATTTTTGACATTGATGTAACGAGTCACTTATAGCTAATAGCTTTATGGGTCTTCCAATATTCCCATCCACTTCAAAATAACCCAAAATCCTAATTCTTAAAATCCAGTAGCCCATGTCAAGTTTAATCTCATTATCATTTCTCAAAGGATCTTCAATAAACACCTTGACAATGCTGTAGAATTTTCTATAATGAACGCAGAATTTTAAATCCACAGAATTTCTTTTCATTTCTACTAATAGCTTATAGCACTGTCCTAGCAATCAAAATCTCATGACTTATGCAAACGTTGTGTCTAGATCTCGAAGGATGGTGGAGGGTGCTGAACTCCATCTTCTTGGTATGAACTACATCGAAATTATGAGTGAGTGGCTGAGCAGATAAAATTTCAGTTTGAGATCTTAGAGCTTCAGATCTGATCGGATATTTGAGTTTCAGCGCTATCCAAGAAAATTACATGTCATATCCATGACAGGTCGTAGTTCAAGCAGAAACTCTTAAGTTTTCCAATCTGTGTCAGAGAGGTTGCTGTTCAAAGCATGTGAAACTAACAACCACATGACATCTACATCTATAACATCATCACGTCTTGTTATACGTGATGAAGATAGGAGACCTTGCTGTTTCAAGCATGCGAAACAAACAACCACATGACATCTACATCTATAACATCATCACGTCTTGTTATACGTGATGAAGATAGAAGCTGAGTTGACGCCTTGAAGAAAAACCTTAATGTAACTTACATATTCAAGGGTTTTTAGGCAGAACATTTTCATGATGTACATCGAGGATGACAGCAGTTCAGAAATTATACAGGTAATTTCAAATCATCAGAAAGAATATACGGATCTTGGACCGACAAGTAGTAGGCGTTTGCTTGTTTGTTGCGTTCAACACAAGGTTACTTGAACTCCATCATGTATCTTTTTTCCAGCCATGCAGAACTTAATAGGGTTCATAATTGCATTTCAAATCTAAATTTGCATTATTAATTATTGCTAAGTACAGCAAGGTTTTTCCCTGAAGAAATCTAGGACGCAAAATTTGTACATAAGAAATTTATTTCAAGGATAAAGTCTTATGTACCGGGCAGAAAAGAGTCACATAGTAGATGAACTAGACACAACTTCTAAGTAACCTTAAAATAATTTGCGAGATCAATCACAAAAGACACATGCAAGTGGAACTTTCAAGTTATAAAACATGAAAATTTTACATGGTAAATGGTAAATCTATCAAGTACGGGGACAAAAGTGTTAAAAGGTTGAAAAACGTAATACAAGCGAAAAACCACAAACAAGGAAAAAGACCCTAAAGATCAATCCCAACTAGTGCCAAGAGCATTGTAACGTTAACTTTTGATGTCATTAATATAACAACCTAAATCAAAAGATACTAACAATAATAAAAAATAAAAATTCTCCACATCAATATTATGAGCAAGTCTAATATTTTTGTACCTAGTACAAGTAACATATGCATACTTTTAATATTCACTAACAAATATATTCACTACTATCAATATTAAACCAACATCACTCCTCAATTCTAAATCTATAAGAGCAATCTTGTGTTGAATTATAGTATGATGTCCGGAGGTATAGATCGCTGCAAATAAGTATTCTTGTTTACAATAAACAAGCAAATACTGTAGACGTTTGGGTAGTGACATAGGTTGCAAGTTCCAATCACGTTCCGTCACATTCCACCTCAAAGACCAAGTTACATCTGCTAATCGTTCGTTGGAACATGTGGCAGACAAAGCTTGAAGAGGAAGCCGAGAAGTATCAATACATCTCACCCTTCTGATGTAAGTGATGGTCAAGTATAGAGCTTAAGCCTCTAGAGGTAGACAACATGTTTTTGCAAGAAGAATAACATATGGAGTTTGGTTTCTTACAGCCAAATTTTTTTGTAGACAGATATTTTTCACTTTCTTCCCTCTCTTCCAACTAGTACTTTTACAATCAGAATACTACAATTTGATTTCATATAATAGTTTTTGAATAAAAATTTACTAAGACTCAAAAACACCACTATCTACACCAATTTAACAATGAATATTAGCTTTGTAATTACATATTACTCTCTTTTGCATGCAAAATGTACAATTATAATCATTAGAGAAATCAATGTCTAGATATATATAACTTTTCATTTCTTTCAATTATAAATTTTTTTTGTAAAAAAGAACTTGGATTGAAGTGTCCACTAACGTAACTTTAAACTTTTCTATATTTAACTTCATATCATTCTAGGTACAAAACCTAGTCAAAATGTATAGATGTTCATATAAACTAATGACATCACATGCTAGCAAAATGATATCATTTGCATACAATGAAGCATTGATGACAAAGTTTATAAGTTAAACACGTTCGCTATCACATGATTTCAATCACTCTTCTATGTCATCTATGAAAATTTCAAATAGAGTAGGATATTGATTACAATCACTTGAATCATTCCAATGATATTCAAAACCTCAACAGTTTGAGAAGTGTTTATCTTGGTCCAACAAAATGATATCAAGTAGTCACGGTTGCTAGCAGATCCGGTGGTACTCTAATGGCTTGCAAATTTTCCCATAAAATCTCACGTGTTAAATGCTTTCTTGGAATGAATGAAGGCGCAAAACAAAGTTTTTTTTTTTACTCTCAGATTTTTTCCATAAAACACTCAAGTCCAAGATATGGTCAATGATGTTGTATGTAGGGCAAGCACCTGTTTGGAACCGCGTTTTTTTCGATGAGATTCAGTCCATGTGCTCAACTTTGATTCCACCAATTTTCGAAACAACTTGACCAAAACATTCTCCACCATGATAGTGCTATAGTTTGTCACCAAGTACTTGCTTCCTGATTTGTGAATAAGGATAATCTTCCATAGATATCAGGTTGAAGGAAAAACATATATAGCAACATTCTCTAACACTATAGTAAAGTCTTGTCATAAACCGACTTTGGAGATCCAAAGTCTTATCAACTAATCTCCCACTCGGTTGATTGCAATCAAATCAAACCATCCATTACAAGAAATAATCCTAGCTTTTCAATCCTTATGTTACATAAAGAATTTAGAAGCAATATTTTTGAGCAATTCCGTTATTTGCAAACTCGCTATATGTGGATCACGACTCCATATGGTGTGATTCAAAAGGTCTTGAAAATGTAGCATATAAAAGTTATTTCTTATTAGGATCTAAAGAAACATGGGGAGCTAAAATAGAATATCATGTAGAATTGACTTTGACAATAAGAGAGTAAATAAAAGAGATGCATGATCTGAATGTGATTGAGGTTTCAGAATATCAAATGTAGAGATAAGAGAGCTTTTAATGATCGAGTATAAAAGACAATCGATAATGCCAACGTCGGTAGAGGAAAAACTCTTATTGGAAAAAGAATTGAGAAAGACAAAAATATCACTGAGAACTTTCAAATTACAAGTGGTTCCAAAAGTTAAAAAGTACTCTTTCAAAATATTTGTAGAAGTATCAAAAGAGATATAAAGATGAATGTTCTCTCTCATAGTTTCTCACTACAATGTAACATCAAGATTTTTCTCCAAAACTGCTTGGGTGTCTAGAGAGAGAGATCTAAACTCTTCATTATTGAGGCATTGGTTTTATGGATGTGACATGCTAGAGTTTAATGTAGAGATTAAGATCCCCGAAGATTGGACAGTTGATCGAGTAATCTTTTTGATTGCCTGAATACTAGTATTTCTTTTTTGGTTGGCAAGCTACTTTTCTTATGTTTAGCTTGTGAGGTCAAGATTTTTCTCTCGGACGACAAGAGTTGACTTTTGTGGTCTTTCTCTTATAGTGGGGTATGATGCTTCATTCATAGTAATCCTCCGTGTCACTCTTGTTGTCTATAGTTTGGACTGTTGTACACGCAGGTAGATTTGAGCGTACGTAGACCCTCGTTTTTATGATTTGATTTATTAGAATTGTTTTAGAAATATTATGAGATCGATAGTTCAGTTCAAAATAGAGACGTAACAAATTTACAACATGTCACTTATCCTGACTACGGATTTTTTTCCATCGAACATGACGAGATGTAGTTTTCTTTTGTTCTGGGGATCATTCTCTCATTGTCGTTACTTATCTGATGACACGGAAAGGAAAGGTGGCGTCAGTCTGTGGCTTTAATCGACCGAACTACGGCACACAGAGCTCTCTTTCATCCCGTACGCCGACGAACTCGTAGTCCTCCACTGGGAAGATATGTCGTTCTCTTAAACCTTGATGGTGATAGTGACTTGGATGGTGATAAATCTGTGTTGGTTTTGCAACTGCATTTTACCACGTAAGACATTGTACTTGCAAGTATCTCGTACTTTACGTGTTAGAACGTCCCGAGCTTCTTTTGAGGACGTAGAATTTTGGATCTGCATGCTCTCAATGTCACAAATGGAGAATTTGATGACTGCCAAAGGTTGACTGCCACAGATGTTCAATCAAATAATGTTTCCTTTATCCCGCCTATATTCATCTCTTCACACCAACCTTTAGAGGTCATGTGGTCGGAGTAGAAGACGATATGTTTAATTCCACACGGCAAAATTAATTTCCAAATTATGTTTCTCCATCAAGAAGTTGTCAATTGGTCGTACCGTTCTCTCTACGTAACTATTCAAAAGTTCTCACATAAACAATCACGTGAGTGCTTGACTTCAAATTTCTGGAATTACATCGAATTTTCGTGACAAGCAGTTGTGATAAAATTCTATATTTATAAATGTTCATCGAGAAAGTGATTTTCTACACGATGTGGAAGGTCATTTTCAGTCGATGCTTACAAATCCCGACCCTTCTGCAACATCAAGGGCTCCATAGGAAATGACCACATGCTTCTTGTCTGCTTCACGACACTGCGGGCACTACCTATTCGACAGAGTGAACTGTAGGAACACGATTGCCTTGCACCTAGAGATTGATGTTCACATCTATAACGTCACTGGCGTATGGATCACCTTCTGAACACATGACGACCCAGAAATCAGTAACAGGTTTAGTCAAACTTTGTTTGATTCAAATAAGAAAAATATTCAGGCTAACCAACTAGGACCCAATACGCAACTAATGAGTTATCGGACCTTCGTTCTTGGAGAAGCAGTATCTGCATTACGCTCAGACGCTGCAGCTCACCGTAGGTTTCGGGAGATGAGCCGACTGAAAAACTTCCAGCTGGTCCCATCGCTGATTATTATTGTGATTTACGTATTATTAATTGCGTCAACTAATCCAGAAGCCAGCAAGAGAAGTGAACAAAATGAACACACTCTTCATCTTCGTGTATCAGGAGACTACTCACTTCTTGGCCAGTTAGTAGAAGAACACTGAGTAGGACGGGGCCAACTGCAACATGTGTGCACGTCTCTATATAGCGGGACAAAGAGTTACGTCAGGAGGTATATCAGAATAGCGCTGTGAAGAAAATAAAGACTGACGAGATAGGAAGGGAAGGATTCCCTTTCAAGTCACAAACGACATCAGATGTCAGATCACTTACGAGATTTCTACCATGCCATTTCCATTCATCTGAGCGGCGGACTTTCTATACGAAAAGATCTGAGGTCTAAGATTTCCTCTTGGATTCCAATCTGCAGTTAGTTCTCATGTTAAGGATTTCGGAACATATGTGTTCATATAAACAGAAGCATATTTATTAGAAAATCGGTTACATTCATGATATTAATCAACAGGTTCATACAACAGAGAATAAATGATGCCAGTCTGAGAATGTCTAGTGTTTGGTATAAGTTCCAACGAATATAGTGACAAACTTGTGCTAGAAAAAAAATTGCTATTTACATGGTAGATAATTGATTTCCAATCTAAGTTGTTTGATAAGTTGTTATAAGATTTAATAGAGCACTATGTGCATAAACCATTTCCTTCTCTACAATACGAAATTACATTCTAGTTCTCGTATTCTTGCATGACTCGCAACACATCACGAGATCTTAATCTATATAGATGATTTACGTATATGCATGGTAGGTACCTACGTGCTATGAGTTCAATGAGTAGGAACAGAAACGAGACCGAAAGTACGCTGTTACATGCATCCCAAGCTCTTCGGATGTGGTAGCTGATTCATTTTCGAGCAAACGTATTGGTCTTTGGTATTAGGTACGAGGGACGTGGGTCCAGTGGGACGGAGGTCCAGATCGGCCAGATGAATATGTGCTTTGAAAGGGACTGTTGCCACTGATAGAGCTAGACTATAACAAGAGTTCTTAGCGGGCTCTTCATAAAAGGGGGCATCACCAGTTCTCAAAATCCGCTCATCGATCCGCTGTTGGTAGCAGTACTTAATCAAGTAGAATCTACCATCAGACTGAACTAGAAAAGTATCAACGGTGAGGATAGCAGAGTTCTTATGTATTCATGTGATTTACTCTTCGAGAAGATCAGACCATTAGCTTTTCAGAGGCTCAGAAGTTGCATGAGAGAATGTATTGGCGGCAAATGTGCAGAATATTCATCACACATCATCGATACTATATTGACCTCTGTTTTTCTTGAGTAAGGAAACAGAAACTGCAGTGTGTTGTGGACAGAACCAGAACTTTTGAAGCTCTTTCTTCTGCAGAAGTACCGGGTTAGTTATGACACATTTCACGTTCTCGAAGCTCAATTTGAAGAGAAAGATTTCCAAGTTCACTTTCTATATTTACTCTACTACATGCTGACATATTTCAGTTCAGATCATGGTCAATGGATTTGCATTGAGAAACTGCCTGGCATTTTATCAGGAAATTAAAGCCATGAAATGAAAATGAACATATCAGGACATTTCATTCAACCTATCAGCAGAAAATAGGAACAAATGTATAAAATTATGTGAGGATTGTTCCTTCATAGATTCGAAGAGAGTTAATGAAATGAACGTTTTTATACTGCCCATATGCAGATTACTGGTGATTGAGAAGCTGCATCCAGTTGAAATTTCTTGCGGACGTCGATCAATTGTGAATAAGTTTCGAACGCTCAAATATCTTCTCCAATGTAAGGTGAAGGTTTGATTTGCTAGTTCTATCACCACAATTCTTCTGCTTTAAAATTTTCGGAAAATCTTTCATCCATAGATGTGATTTCCATAGTCCTTCTGCTCTTGTATTCGAAATTCAGATGCGAGTTTATTTCCAACATGTTCGATAGATGATGATGTTAAAATTTTATGATTCTTCCTACAAGACGTAGTGCTTTTAGTATGACATTGTTAGTATAAGACCAACTATATTTATGGAAAGAGAGTAACTTTCATCTCATAATCTCGTGAGATAAGACTCTTTTGCGGAATTTTGATCTTCGCTGATCACTTTGCAATACTGATCATTGGAAAAGTTCAATGCTGGTATAGAGGAACGTTCTCAAGTGAACCATCATGATTATATCATCCTATTCATGTGATGTGCACATTTCTAACCGATGTTTGATTTCAGATAATCACCTGTCTGGTCAACGTAAGTGAAGCAACCAACGAGCACTGGTAGATTCCAATGGACGTTCTTGGCTTCTACAGAGATGCACCCGTTGATATTCAGGAACGCCTGATCCAAGCGATGACATGTGAGGTTTTTGGCTGGTGGGTCTATGAGAGCAAAACTCGGACCATCTTTGTCAAGAGTTTACACAGTCTCTACTATGCTGTTGACAGTGAAGAACAGTGCAATATGATTTTGCTCGCTGTTTTGAGTGGGCTACCTCGAAAGATTATCGTAGAAACTTGCTACACAGAGAGTTTCTCATACTATCACAGGATGGTAAGTTACGATAAGGAGATTGACGTCGAGACGAAGAGCTGGTTTCGTAAAAAGATGCTTCACAGGATTTTCGTGGAGTTTCAGTACACTCCTTACACCAAGAGTCAGATCATGGACTCAGAGGAACAACAATGAATTACCATTTAGAGCTAGCATAGCTGCCAAAGGTGTTGTTTTTTTTCTTCATTTACCCAAATGAAATATATAATTTATTGGTTGGTGTAATCAAAAGAAACTCTAAAGTGTAATGAATATTGGTTGCAGTATAAAAGAAATATTCAAATAAGAAATATATCTTTCATTCATATCATTTAATATTTAATTCTAATCTAAGTAGAGTTGTATATCTATTCTTTTACATATACCGTCCATAATCAATATCAATCTATCCGAGCAAAAATTTGTCAATTTACGTTAAATCATCAAACAATAAATAATGATCATATCACTCTTCAAATGTTATTGTTTCTCATATTTAATTCTTCACTTTCTATAAAGTTAGAGCAATATCAAATGTAATGCATATTACCAAATAAATAAGATCTATGACAGATTGTTTATAGAGAAAGCAAGACATTCATATTATCTCAATGGTATCGGTAAGATGTTGAGCTGGAAAATTCTGAAATGTGTTGTCAAAGGAATCAACATTCATTTAAAATCAACCATGTTAAATTTGTCAAGTATACAATCAACATACTTGTCTTGAATCAACCATAGACATTTTCTTAAAACCTTATGAATATACATGCCTAATATAGTTTTTGACTCCTCTATATCCTTCATCTCAATTGATTGCTGCATTTATCAACATCACGTTGGTTATTTGCCAAAATGAGCATTTCATCAACATAGAGTTCTAATTATAAAATTGAAAGTTTCATCATTCATCACCGTCTTCATGTCAACATAAAGATCATACACATAATTTAAAAAATCTTGTAATTTCATGAACTCATCAAATTGCTTCTTCCACTACCTAGAAGTTTGTTTCAGTTCATAGAGTAATTTTAATAATCTACAAATCAACTTATACTTTTCTTTCATCTTCAAGCCAAAATGTTTTCTCATGTAGATCTACAACTTTAAATATCTATAGAAAATTCCATCTATATGGTTGATAACAAAGTTAATTATCGTTTTGCATATACCATACGAATTGTAGCATACTTTGCTATAGGTGATGAGAATGTGTTATAAGCCACAAACTTCACTGCGTATGTGTGAAACTTCTAGGCATCAACATGGCTTTGAATATTTTCATGTGGTTTCTTGCTGGATTGTCTTTCAACTTGTAAATTCATTTGGAATCAATGAACGTCTAATTCATATGAAGCTCAACTAGCTTCTAAATCTTGTTGTCAAATAGCAATTACATCTCCAGTTGCATAGCAGCAAGTTTATATATAAAAGTTTGAGCTTAACTATATGGAAAAGTTTCATTTTCTACTAAAATCAACTCAAAATCATTCCCATCCTCTATATCAACGTCACAATTTTCAAAAATGGATGAGTTGGTCCATATATCATAACTTTCAGGAGCTTTACTAGCATGATTTGATGATCTTCTAGAAGAAAATTTTGATTGCTATTTATCATCTAGTGCAGATACAAGAATCTCATCAACGATAATCTACTTTTCTAGTTTTTGTTATTCAATATCTTGCTTCAATGTTTGTTGCATTTCATAAGCCACATAATGATCAAACTCTTTCACAATAACATCTGTGAGTAGAAATTTTTCTTTGTCAATAAATAAAGCTTGTAAATTCTCATTAGTTTTCAATAAGCTATGCTTATTGAAATAAACATCTTTACTAAGAATAATCATACGGACTATTGGATCCTATAATCTGTAATACTTCACACCACTAGTATATAGAACCATCTTTAAATATTTAGAACTAAAATAGAGATTATTCTAGATTGAGTAGAGTAAATGAACTTGACTATCTATAATGTCATGTCGTCAATCCGTGTGCTTCTTAGATAAACATTAAATGTGCTCATTGGTGTGTTAGTTGAGAACAACATGTCAGCAATCATTGTGTTTTTTAGGTATATCCGCATATCTATCTAAGAAAGAGTAGAAACATTCAAGATATTTCATTTTCAGAATTTATGTTTCATCAACAATCCGTATATTCTTTAGGATTAACCTCATATCTATATAAGAAAGAGTATAACGATTCAAGATATCTTATTGTCAGAATTTATATTTCATCAACAATCCGTATATTCTTTGGATATACCCGCAAATCTATGTAAAAAAGAGGAGAACCATTCAAGATATCTCATTTTCAGAGTTTATGTTTCATCAGCAATCCGTGTGTTCTTTCGGTATATCTGCATATTTAGATAAGGAAAAAGAGAAAAATTCAAGGTATTTCATTTTGAGAGTTGATGTCTCATTTTCGCATGAACTTCTCTCTAAACTCTAGTATTACATTGTATCTAAAAAAACTATGCATTTTGGATGTAGGATCTAAGTTATTCCTATGCTCATTGGATGTGAAAGTATAACTACTACAACCAAAACTCTTAAACGAGTATAACGAGTCATCTGTTTGTGTCTCAATTTAAACGGAGTTAAAAAATGATCGCATTTGAAGTAGAAAATGATACCAAATACATTACGGTGTTGACAACTTTGATCCAAACTTCACATGGTAAACATGATTGGTTCAACATATTCCGTACTTTTTCAACAATTTTTGATCAAAGGTCTCAAAAAAACGTTATGTTGCAAAGTATGAACCATGGTGAGACAAGTAATCAGCTTTGATTTGTAATAACTATGAAACTCCTCAAAAATATATTTCACATCATTACTTAGTGCGTAGATATCTCATCCTTTGACCGGTCTTGGATGAGAACTTGGAACCCACAAACTTTTGAAAGTTTGAAACATCTTAGATTTGTGGTTAAAAAAATACACCTACATGTATTTGGAGTAATCATCTATATATGATACATAGTACAATTTTCTAGAGAGTGAGACAAGAAAAAAATATATTCACACGTCATCATGTATATACTCTATTTTTTTCTTGAAACTATGTGTTTCAACATCAAAAGTATTGTTTGTCCATGATACAATGCTTACAATATGCTAAGTCAACTTTATCCAAACCGAGTAGCACATTTATATTATAAAGAAGAAACATGTACCTATCTTTCATATAACCTAGTCTAGAACTTCATACATGACACATCTCAACTCAAGATCTGATAAACTGAGACTTCCTCACAAATTGTGGTGAAATCTAACAAATATAAATTATTTTGCCTGTATCATCGAAGGATAATTTCATCACATGATCTAACATCTAAAACGTCTATTTTAGAGCTCTACTCTAGGTCGTGTGAATCTGACCGTCTTAATGATATCAATTTTTTTTTCATGTTAGGAAATAACTAACTTGGACTAACATATGCTTGATCCCATCAAACATGTGAATATTCACATATCTAACACCTTTAATCCTATAGGATTCATCATTCTTCATAAAAAATGAGCCTTTGATCTTTAAAAAATACAAAAGATTTTTCTAATGTAGTAAATTTCATAAGAATTAGCATTGTCCAACATCCATATGTCATCAACATACTCTGATGAAATTCAGAGTTCATAACTCTGATATCATACACCGTTTTCGAACAGATCGTACTCCTTGGTGTTGAAATACAATGTAACATTCAACATTAAAGTAAAAATTGCATCTTTGATCTTCACCAAACAATCCTTCTTGACGTGATTACTCTGTCATATTTCCAACAAATCATCATCCTTTTCTAAGATGATATACCCCTTGACTTAGTTCTCTTTTTCTCAAAGCTAGTACTCATGAGTCTTGATACCATACTCTTGGATCTAAAACTCCGTCAATCGTCTGTACTTCTCAAGCGTGACTGACCTCATATCACAATTGATACGGTATCGAAAATGAATAGACGAGATGATGACATCATATCCTATTCCATCTCGTCCGCCAAGAAAGCACTTACAACGAGTTTGTAAATGATAGGATTTATATCACAATGTAAAAATATGCTAGATAGTGTCTGGTGGCAGATGATGGCAGCGAGTTGAGAAGATATAAAGTATTCTTTGCATTGAAAATCTCTTTCCCCATACTTTGAAGATCTATCACCAGATCACCTAAAGCATGAATGTGATCTTGGTATCTAAATTCAAGCCTCATCTTGAATTTCAATAGTTTTTGTCCATCAGTTCAAATTTCTCCCCTCAATGTTGTTGCTCTTCTCGACGTTTGGCAGTTTGTTTCAAAAATCAATTTTTATTGATAGATTTGAAATTTTCCAAGCGCCTCAACTCGAGCGGCCAAATTTTCCAACAACCTACTTACTTCTACTACTAAATTTTTTCTCACAGTTCACTTTATCTTTTTGTCGAAGTCCAATATAAGAATGTAGAAATTTACGATACATTCTGTCATCCTATGACTATTAGATTAAACTCTAAATGTTGTCGTTGTAATGATCCGATTTCTTGAGCTACAGAGTTCAGAAACTGCACTTTTTGACATCACCTGCATTTCAAGTTTTCCAAGTACAAGACCACGACAAGAACGCAACATTGTACCCTCATGCTAGGAAAAATAGCCTCGGACAACAACGGTTTAGTTAGAAAAGTTTTCAAAAAAATGCAAGCTTTGATATCAATTATTTACACCTCAAACAAGTATCGAGTGACCACACAAAGTGACAAAAAATCACAACAAAAGTAAAAAAGAGTAGACTCAAAAGAAAACATTGTTCTTTACTTCTAAGGATTAAGTTCACAACAGGAAAACCTCAAGGAAGAGTGTATTGCACAACAAGAGTTAACAAGAGTCGACGCAAAAGGTGACCTGATTCATCCTTCTAATAGCTACATTCACAACAGGCAAATCTCACGGGAGAGAATGTGCTGTAAGTGGTTAAAAGGTGAGAATATAATTAAGAGGTTCTGAGCTTAAATACTCCAAGATCTGACGATTCTTCCAAGCTAAAGTTAGGTAGGAACAAGGTTGCTCCTTAACAAGAGTTAACCTCAACAAGTATCACTAGAGTACTATATTTGACTTTTTTTCTATCATTATTAAGGTATAATATATTTATAAACATCTATATTTCACATATATATGTTTATTCTTTGGATATAGACAAAAATTATCAACATGTTTTATACTTTTTATATTCTAATCAATTATATCAAGAGATTGATATCCTTATTAGTAAACTTTTTTGTCTTTGAATCAAAGTTTTAACTACCTGAAGCTTATGAAAAGTCGTTATCAAAATTTTTTTTTGTATTTGTATTAAATGAAAACTTGGTACTACCTGCCATTTACAGTAAAATAGGACTGCACGCAAGTTAGGAATTTTAAAAGTTTTTTTCTCTTTCCTGGATATATGCCAATGAAATCTATTGTTTCATTAGCTATGTTTTTATTGTAAGCTTAAACTAAAAAAATAATAATATTGAAGGTTAGTCATGATGCGCATATATCAATATAACTGTAGGGAAAAAAACATTTCCTTAAGAAGTATATTTATTTCTAAAGTGTCAGGCATTACTATCTTCACAAGGCCCTTGTATAATACATATTTCTATAAAAGAAATTCGAAGAATACTGAAATTTGAATCTTTGAGATGTGTTATATGAAGATGCAAATATGAGATGGAAGGGACAATAAAATGAATAAAGCTTTGAGTGAAAACTCGCGGTGTGTAGAGCACTAATGAATAGGTAGCCCATGCTGGGGACAAGATTAAGCAATTAAGAATCTATTGTGTTTCCCTGCGGACATTCGGCTTTTGTATCTTCGAGTGAAAACTGCAGAAAACACACTCGCGTTTGATGGCTCCGTTTGATGAGTAGCCAGGGTGTGCACACAACACAAAACTAGAGAAGTTCACTATACATTATTGCTTAGAGTTCAATATTTCTTTTATATACCTGAATTGCATGTTTAGTTCTTACCACATTGGCGAATAATAAGTATTGACGCGCATGGACAAATGATTTAGGAGGTCACTACACGGTGCTGGTCACTACACGGTGCTGCTGCTTGGCTACTACAGTCTGAGGTACCGACCGTGCAAGCTAATGGAAATTAAATCCCGCTCACGGACGAAGTGTCTAGGGTTTTGGCCACACGCTGGAATGCTCAGCTGGCCTTCCCGCCTTCTTCGCTGCTGGGATTGCACTCTGTATTTCAGACGGAGCGATGGAGCGCTGATTTGGGACGTTTCCTTTGCTTGGTCATGGGAGGAGTTTGATATGAGCACTACTGTCGGAAGCCCAGGCAGTGACCGCATCGTCTCTCGGCTCCCGTGACTCGTTGCCAGCGCCGTGGTTGCTCTCACTGGATGTAGGAGCCCCGGGGTTTGCCGGAGTTTCACGTGGCTCACATTTTGACGTGACTGTCACTGAGGATGCGTTTGATTGTGTTGGCTTGTGCAGAATCAGGGTCGACAATATTCTCCAGCGTGGTTGAAGGGATCGAGGTTTTTTACAGGTGCAGAATGAGAAAGCTGGAATTTTGAGGAAGCCGAATTGGACCGAGTCAGTGGGTGTTTGCGAATTCGTGGATTGGTGTCATAAGGACTGGGACGGAATCAACAGGGCTCGGGCGTTTCGGAGTATTCTTTGTGGCTACTGGGAATATGAAATTATGAAACACTCCTGGAGTGGAGGGTGAAAATCTCGTTCGCTATCGATATTGCGGAGGTGGGTTTTTCTTGCTTGATTTCGGAATTGGCTGTTCCCAAATCATGGCGAACGGCGTGCTGATCCGTGGAGATGTCAGCGTCATGCACAAGTCGTGGTACAGGCTTTTGCGGAAGGAGCTGGAAAGGAGGAGGTTGAAGAGAAAGCATCAAAGAGACACGGGTGAAGAGGATGATTCCGGATGGAACTTACCAATGGAACTGATAGAGAAAATCATCGCTCTTGCTCCTTTTCCTGATGTGTTCAAAGGGCGGACCCTGTGTAGGTCCTGGCGTCGGAAGTTTTCCCTCGCTTCTCTGCGTGCAGAGCAACTCCAGTCTCCGTTTCTGTATGAACTCAGCATCGCCGCCTGTAGATGGCCCACTTTCTGCCCCATCTTCATGACTTCTGAAGGAGATCTCTTGGGCTACAATCAAAACACGACCAACTGGGAAAATGTTCCCATGAGTGCATACATCCCTATGGATCGCTTTCATTCGGACTGCGCCACCGGCAGGAGGATAGAATTTGGAGGTTCACTTTTCTGTACGTACGATGTACATATGCCATTTACTGACATGGGTCAATCGCTCCTCGCAATTTTAGTGGCGAACATACAAACGGGAAGCTGGAAGACCACAGTGTCTCCATTGGAGCTAGAGTTGTCCTGCAACCCGCAGGTTCTCCTGATAAATGAGCCGGGATCGGCTGACTACAAACTTCTGGTTTACGATTCGAACAGAGCCAGATCGTGTGCTGAGATGTATCTCAACGGTGTTCAACTGGAGATTCACATCTTCGACTCTGTTTCACGAACTTGGACTAGCAAATCCTCTTCTTATAATGTTCGGGTGATGGACGGGGATTTTAGCTTGTCAACGTATTCTGTACATATCGGTGGGAACATGTACTGTGTGGGCCCAGAAGAAAGGAAGGGACCATGCGGAATTTTTGACCTCTTACTTCCTGCACATGTGATGCTATACAAGTACAATACGGAGGAAAATGTTTGGGCGTTGTCTCCTAATTCCATTCCGGTGGAGAACAAGAAATTCGTTATGGCTGGTTTGCTTCTTTGTGGCACCAAACTTATGTTGGTAGTTATCACAGAGGAACCAGAAGTGGAGACGGACATAGAAGAAGATTTCGAGGGAATCTCTTTTTGGAATGCAAGGAAATTTATAAAATCCTTACGTCTTCGGTATCGAGCATGTATCCACAGCGTTTGTCTGGAGACCCTGGAGCTTGAAGAGGTGTCCCGGAGTCCATTTGATATCTTCCGAGGTACGTCTAGAACTCTGGTGTCGGATGACAATCACATCTACATTTGTAGTTGGAGTAATGCTTCTAAGTTAAAGGTGGAGATCGTTGGTTATAATGTCTCAGAACAAATCTGGGAACATGTACCTTCCCCACCTACGAACATCCGCATCGATACACCGTGGGCTAAGTCGGCCTATTCCCCAGGCCAGAGCCCATTCGCTGTGGCTTGATTCTCTGCTGTAACACAGCTCCTTTATGTACAGACCTTTTTTTTATAGGAAAATTGGCAGAATCATTCCTTTCACAGTAAGCAACAACGTGCTCCGTGAAATTTGCTTCAGTATTGAGCAGTATTCTGTCTCGTTGCATGTAGGGAACATTTTCTGCTTATGCACCTAATTAAGAGGAACAATGTCAGGAAACCATACAGCGGTTGAGTATAGTGTCTCAAAGTTGCTAGGTTAAAATATTGTCAAGCATTATACTGAGTGCGAGTTAGACGAAAATCGACTGTCACTTTCATCAGCTCATTAACGAAACATGGTGGTCAAGGGACCACCATGTTTTGTTTATGGGCTGATGGAGCGGCGTGTATAGAGCGGACAGATTACTCAGAACTAAAGGGTCTATGTCGCGCCTAGGACAAGAAAAAATTGTTAAATTAGTCTTTGTTGCATTGGTCGAGTGTCTCTACGAGTTTCTTATCTCAATGTAACTCAAACAGTGGAAGAATGACAACTATCGCATCTTTTCCAGCAAAGATACTCCAGGGCGGAAACAGACTAATTCTTCAATTAATGAAGTCTTATCTCGCGCATTTGTTGCCTTCACCATAATCTGAAGGGTCTCTGAACCTAGCGAGGAAACGAGAAACACTCTGGAAGTGAAACGAAACTTCAAGTTTTGAATTTCTGTACAGTTCCGAAGGAAAAGTCCTCAAGATAAAGTAGTGCATCCATTCTAAATTATTCAGAGATGAGGAGCTAATTCAAAAGGTTGACTTACAACGTAGGTTGCAAGACATATTTTGTCTATGTGAGCTACAAATGTACGATAAACGAGTGTTACGTCGAATAAAGTCTAAGTGTACGACTTACAGGTGGATCATGGTATGCTATCAGAGGCTAGCCTCTTCCAACCCACTTGGGTCAATTGTGCGACTAAATTAGTGTAGACAATTTTTTCCTACAAAACTTGAGTGAAGTTTTCATGTAAGTGCCCTGTAGGATGAAGCTACTTGAGAATTTTATGTGCTTTAAGTGCCTCATAGTCCTCCCTCCAGTGTGTACAAATTAATAGCTGGGGACAACCGGAAAATTATCTGTTGATGTTGTGTTACTGTCTAGAGTCCAAGGACGGCGAGTAATGCTAAATTATGAGGGGATTTGTGAAAGAATTTGTTATTACCTACAGCTGTAAGTTCCTCACAAGTATACTCAATTCAGAAAACTCCAAAGCAAGGAGACCAGACTGCTGCAATCGTGAGGGAGCATCCTCCATATACCCAAGCAACCTGCTGCACTTGAGTCTAATGTCTCGAGGCAGCCGCAGAGAATAAGGAGAAGTGGTCTGAATGCTTCCTGCCAAATGGGAATGTAGAACTACCACAGAGCAGTAACTGAAAGGTGCGAAACAAAATTGACGACGCCGATACTTCTGGAGAGTGTGTGGCAGAGTGCTTGTGTGACCTGTGTTTTCTCGGCCAGAAAGGCTCGTCTAGTGGCTCGATGGCATAGTATTCTCTGTAGAGGTCAATTTCGTCCGTCAGCAACCAATCCTGGGTAGTGCAGCTAGATTGTATTGAAATAAGCAGAGTTTGTCTTGGCGGTGATTCTGGTGAAGCCGTGATGGCCCTGTGCTGCGCTCTCCGTGTCTGCGTGGTGTGACAAGCGACTGAAATGGGAGAGTCGTCTGCGCAGCGGGAAGGGAACTGCGAGTGTGCAAAATCAACGAGCGCTGATATTCTCCCGGGGATTTCACTCCCGACGAAGTGGAAGCGCCGGCGTGCTGACACTTCTGTCGAACCAAGAGAGAGTGAATGGCAAATCGCGCTCTGCGTGCAAGCTAAAGCAGGGATTCCATGTGCTCAACGGGCGAATTGAACTTGCGAACAGAAGGAGATGTGTGGCAGGTCCGGCTCACTCGCGATTTCGTCACTTCGCGATGAACAGTGAAACAAAGGTGAGTTGAGGGGTGCCATGTGCGGGAGGTGGGTTTGTTTAAGACCCTAAGGGCTGCGTCGTTTGACCTGCAGAGTATTTATACACGAAGTTGGAGGAGGTCTGCCACGACTATACTTGAACAGGATCTGTTCTATAGTACGTACATCTTGATCTGTGATCACTATCATAGTCAAGTTCCTTGACCCGGACGATGAGCAGAGGCTTGGGTGCCAGTGCGCGAAAACTGCTGGCCGCGCCGGGCGAAAGCCTGCGCTCGGTCAGCTTCATGAACGTCCTGCTGCGCTCAATCCGCCGGCAGTGAAAGCACTCAAGGGTTCTGACGGGCCTCCTCCTTTCATTTTCTTCGGGAAACAAAACGAAATGAACTTATCCATTTGATGATGATGGTTGGAGTCTCTTCTCTCAGCACTTCTTTCCTAAGATGAAAGACAAGTGTCGGAACGAGGAGACAATTCCGCAGAATCTAGTATCATTTACTCTAATACTATCACGCAGATGAATCTAGTGCAACATAGACCTCCTCCAAACTAAAACCTGATGTGTAGTTAGTTATGGGAAAAATATTGTAGATTTACAATGTATTATTGGTGACAAATGTTCCACTAACAGAAGCTATCGTCATAACAATACAAAATGTAATAGAAGTTTGAAAACATCAAAGAGTTTGGAAAGATTACATTTAGTCGTTGAGACAAAAAATACTCTTTGTTAAAGATGGTACCATCTGATTTCAAAATACACGATCTTTTGGTTGAATTTTCTTCGACATCTTAGTAAGTAGGGAAATTAAATTTAAAACTTCATGCTCAAGAAACACAGGTAACTTTATGAATTTTATCCTACATCACTAGACAAACGAAGAAATAAGTATACTCATCAGACAAAAAGATAATTTTCTGAATCACTATCCGCATCGAAAAATGTGAAGATCTATCTGTACTATTTGCAACAAATTATTTTTTATTGTTAATGTTCTAATCATGCTGATGTATAAAAATATTTTTGAATATTTTTTTCAATATTATCTTTATATCTCATCGCATTAATATTGTGTGATACTAACAATGATATGCCAAGTTTTATGATTTTATCAGGATAGTTAAGTCAAGTTCTTTGTTTATTCATTTTTTAAGGATTAAAAAACGGATACAGATTGGATAGTAGAAAAAAAATTTAGTTCAGTTCAAGAGACATCTTAAAAATTTCATACAATGTATTTTTTGAACCAAATGAATAATTGACTAATTTTTTCTTGTTTTTCCCTTTCAAAGTAAAGTTTGATTCTATTATATCAGTACAAGCAGTAATGGATTTTTTTCTCAAGTTTGCTTTTATCACTGGATTTTAGACACTTCTCCCTACATAAACGGCCCGGGACTGTGGAAACGGATGTCGCGCCTGGTCCAGAGGTCGCTCCAGAAAGTGTCCCGCGTCCTTTGGGGTCGTTGGTCCCTCCGACCCATCCGACAAGGATTATCACATTTATTCTAGTCTTCGTCGGAGTGTCAGACCCGCTCAGGGGCAGTTGTGTGTTTTTATGGATCACTCTACATTTCATAGGATGCCTGTGGACCAGGTCGACCTTGGTCAACTTGCCAGGAGAGCCAATTGCTGACAAACAGATCCATGTGCCTCACTTTTCAGTGTTGTGTTAATGTTGATAAGTTCATCACGGTATACACTGGTGATGCTTAGTTAGAATCCGATACTCCAGGGATGAATTGAAAATACTACAAGAGAAAAGTAAAAGTAGAAACAAAGTCTTGCCCATATTATTCCGATAGCGACCCTTGGTAATGAAATATCCACATGAGAATATATTGTTGACTTCATTTGAGTGTTGGACAAGATCTCGAATTCAAATATATCTTTGGTTTTAACGATTGATATTATAATACGATCATTTAGCAAAAGAAAAAATTCTAGTTATAAATGATTAATTTATGTCATATGTTTTATAAATAGTGAGGTGATGCTCACTAACTTTGACATCTACCATATGCATTACACTTAGATGATATAAGGAAAGTTGTTATGCAAACATAATAATATTGTAACATAACCAAGTGTTGGTGGTGTCATGATATTAATGAAACACAAAAAATCCTCAGCCCCTGTTCAAGCGTTCCAAGCACATATATCATAATTGAACATCTCCAATGCATATGTACATCAGTAAAAAAAAAAGTATTGAAGATTGACTTGCTTTTAGTGATTAAACCCACCTTCTTAAATAACTTCAAATAACTGATTTAAACTAAAAGTGAAACCTAAACAAAAAGGACCAGTTCTGTTTGATCAGCGCTTGAGAGAATTTATAAGTTTTGTGTTATGTGTCATAGTTTTGTGTTAGCTTCACTAGACTGCACACAATTTTAACCAAAGGAAGTGATAAACTTATCTCTGGTGTCGAATGTTCCTATTGTTTGTGCACCATTTGACTTTAATTCTTCAGATATCTGAGGAGTTGTAGGATAGATTTCACATTGTGACACCATTGAGACCTAACCCCTGATTTTGTATTGTGCTTCTTCTTTGTACGTTTGATGGAATTATCTCATCCTTTATTCTTATATATTTGGCTCCCTCTTATCTTTAATGCGTAAGTAATGAACACTTTGTGGGGCTGAAAGTTTTGCGCCGATTCCCCATGATTTATTATTATGAACATATCATATTTGAGTCCATATAATTATCAAAGGTATTGAGAATGTTTTAATGTTATGGTACATCACTATATTTGTATAATTTAGTGTGTATAACGATTTTATTTAGTATATAACCATGAATTTACACCAAAATCGAAACAAAAGTTGTAAAAGAAACTGAACTCTGAGATTTTTTTATGTATAGTTGCATTTTTTTCCAAATTCTTTGATTTTATTTTTACATGAATATATAGATAATAAAGAAATCCATGACTAATGATACAAATTTGTTATAATATATCAAAAAAAATTTGGTGTTTTAATTCAATAAAAATGAAAAATATAAATCATCCAAATATTGATACAAACTGCTAGCTTATAAAACCTAACAAATGAGCGATATCCCTGAGGTTTTGGAAGTTTTGTATAAAGTCTTGATATCAAGATAGTCCAAAGTAATTATAAAATCATCATAAAAGCTTCTTGCAAAGATATTCTGAATGTCAAGGATCTAAACTTCGACTAATAAGAATTTGTTAGATCTGAGAAACTGATGCTCCGGATCTGGAGCTGGTGGTAAAAAGCTTCAGGACCTTTACGCAAATAGTGTAGATCCGAGCATAATTTGAACGTTTACTTCCTTGCTACAGTAAAAATAGCGATTGTGCCTTACGAACGTCGCATCTAGTGTAGATCCGAGCATCGTTGAACGTTTACTTCCTTACTACATCAAGAAATAGCGATTGTACGTTACGAACTTCGCAAATAGTGTAGATCCCAGCATCGTTTGAACGTTTACTTCCTTACTTCATTAAAAAATAGCGATTGTACGTTGCGAACTTTCCAAACGTGATGGAGGTTTCTTTCATTGGTTGAAACTGTCGTTTGAAAGTTTACTTTCTTACTACATTAAGAAATAGCGATTGTACGTTGCGAACTTCCCAAACGTGATGGAGGTTTCTTTCATAAGTTGAAACTGTCGTTTGAAAGTTTACTTTCTTACTACATTAAGAAATAGCGATTGTACGTTGCGAACTTCCCAAACGTGATGGAGGTTTCTTTCATTGGTTGAAACTGTCGTTTGAAAGTTTACTTTCTTACTACATTAAGAAATAGCGATTGTACGTTGCGAACTTCCCAATTACACGTGGGAAATTTCAGCGTTATAGGTTAAGAAATTGTGAACACACCGAATACGATGTGTGTACTACCTGCAGCTCATGAGTATTCATTGTATTGTCGGCCAAGCATGAATGTACATACCCCCATCCCAGTACTGCCAAAACGCAGTCATTATACTGATTAGAAAACGCGCAAATTTTCGAAGTTTTGGTTTCCAATCTTCTGACTTTGAAACAAATATCTACTGCATTCATGGGTGGTTCTAGCCAGCAGTGTAGCTAAGTCTAACAAGTCAAGTCAAGTCAGTCAAGTCAACCAGCAAGCATGTCAGACAAGTCAACGGACTCACCGTAAACCTCCCTCACAAAAAATACAGGACGGACGAAACAGCTTATTTCGTTACGTATGTGACTCTACGTCAGCATATTTGTTCAAAAGGGGATCCTCTTTCTTGTTTGTTAAAAACCATGATAGACGACGAATGCGATCATAATGGACACCTGACGATCAAAAGCTCATTTCTTCTCTATAATGATTACACAAGATAAGCGAAGGGAGAATGGACGTGTGAACAACAGATGCCGTCACTGGAACGACCAAGGATGACCTCAAACCGGATACAGATAGCTTGCCAATGAATTGTACGAACTCCGGCGGCCTAAGGCCTAAGAACTAAGGCGGCCTAAGTAGTGCAGAAAACTAGAGTCACTTTCTAGGCCAGGTTTCTTTTGGCTCTTACAGCCAACTACCTCCCACTGCGTTGACCTCCCAGAGTTCATTCGCGCCTTTCCTTCACGCTGCAGCAGTGTGTTGGGCATAAATTGATCGTTCAGAACGACAACTAGTTGACAGTTCGGTTGAAGGTCATGCTTGCCCGTGTGGAACACCCATCGTCGCTAGCTCACTCGTTCCAGTATTTGTTGTACATACGTCCATTCTTCAGGTACTTAACATATATCTCTCGTAGATAGGAGAAATTCTATTGCGCTTATCTTTTACCCGACTCGTTGATCTCCTGTGTTCTCATTATCAAGAAGAAATGAGACTTTGACCGTCCAGTGTCCATTCTGCGCATTCGTTGTTTTTTTGTT
Organism: Marchantia polymorpha subsp. ruderalis; assembly: GCA_037833965.1. Lineage (NCBI taxonomy): Eukaryota > Viridiplantae > Streptophyta > Marchantiopsida > Marchantiales > Marchantiaceae > Marchantia > Marchantia polymorpha. The sequence goes on from AP031357.1 coordinate 8,415,457, forward strand.
GTCAATTGTGTTTTGTGAAAACCTGGTAATTCGAGCTAGACGTGGAGTCATGATTATTTTCACCTGCAAGCTCGAGTGAAGTCAATCAACTATCAGTCACTTTCATCTGTGACGTAAATTTGGAAATGTAACAGCGAGTTTGGACAAGTTCTGATTTTGGACACCGTGTGCGCACTGCAGCAAGGCTTTATCATCTCTTGCTGGTTTGAGCTTTCGAGGTTCGTCCATCATAACGTTTGTATCAGTTCGAGTGGGACTCTACTGTTTCAAACATTAGTGGAAGTCTGAAGTCCGAGGAGTAAGCGAATCTCACCACCTCAATGGATCAGATGATGGCGCTGTTCACCCTGATGGGACTTGCTGTGTCCATTTTGTTACACTGGTGGCACTCGACTTGGCTGCCGAGCAAGAGGCTGCCCCCAGGGCCGACCCCATGGCCCGTGCTGGGATGCATTCCGCAGCTGCCACTCCTCGTGGCCGACGTTCTGAGCGGGTCGACAGAGCTGCAGAAGAAATACGGCAAGATAATGACAATCTGGATCGGCAAGAGGCCTCTGATCATCGTCAACGACCCGGAACTCGCGTTTGAGGCCATGGTCAGACGAGGCGCGCAGTTCAATAACCGATGCAGACTCTCGTCTCAGATCGACATGAGCAATGGCTTCAAGCTGGTCAGCTCCTCGGACGGAGACTACACCAAACTCATCCGCAGAGTGCTCGCGGCGGGCGTGCTCGGTGCGGCCACCGAGAGAGCCCTTAAGCCGCAGCGCGACTCGACTGTGGCAGAAATCATGAGCCTCATGGTGGCGGCCACTACGGCCACCGGCGGCGTGAGGCGGCTGAAAGTCTCGTCCATCGTCCGCCCGTGCAAGGTCAAGTTCGCGCTGGTGATGTCGCTGGGAATCGAGCTGGAAAGCAAGACGATGCAACGCCTGGATGATATTCTCATGATAAGGCTGAACAAAACCTTCCAATTCTACTTCGGAGATTACGTGCCGGCGCTGAAAATCTTCGAGCGCAAGAGCCGGCAGTATTTCCGCAGCATCAAGCAGGAGTGCGAGGAAATCCTCATGCCCGTGATCCACAAAGTGCGAGACATCCGAGCTCGAGGGCGTGACGAGAATGGCATCGTGGTCAATCCCGGCAGCTACTTGCACAACCTTCTGGACCTGCAAGAGACCGAGGGCCGAGACTTCCTGAGCGACGCGACAATCGTTGCTCTCCTCGTGGAGCTCATCGTCTCTGGGAGTCACACCGTCTCCTTGGCTGCAGAGAACGCCATGCACATCCTGAGCCAGCACCCGCAGGTGCAGGCCAAGCTGCGCGATGAGATCCGAGAGAAGTTGGGCGACGATGCTCGGCCAGTCGAGGAGTCCGACATTCCGAACCTGCCCTACCTCGCCGCCGTGGTGAAGGAGACGCTGCGCCTGATTGCTCCGAGTCCCGTGACCATCGCCCATGCCACATCCGAGCTGTGCCAGCTCGGGGGCTACGACATCCCGACCAACGCCGTCATCTACTTTCAGATCCGCTCGTTCCACCTCGATCCCACTTTGTGGCCAGATGAGCCCCTGGGCTTCAAGCCCGAACGATTTCTCGAGACTGACGTCGAGGTCTTGGGATCTGGTACTCGAGATCTGAGGTTGATCCCCTTCGGTGCTGGCAGGAGAATCTGTCCGGCGGCCAAATTGGCGATGATGGAGCTGCAGATGATGGTCGCCCGCATGGTCCAGACCTTCGACTGGATGCAAGAGCATGACTCGATTCTTCCCGGGGACATGACTGACGTGGAGCTCCCGAAGGATGATTTGCCCGGTGATCTGCAGAAGAAAACATCCATAGCACGACTCAGATCAATCAACTCGTAGACTCCGAGTTTGTCCCTCTGTGTATAATATTCCTTTGTGTGGAGTATAAGTGAAACGAGTAGTTTCCGTTTCCCACGTCTCCTAAACATTCATTATCAGAGTCTCACCATCCTGACTTCAGTCTAGATCACGATAACTCACTGCTTCGATATTACTCATCTTGCCAATGAATACCGGACTAGCTACGCGTGCATTTGGCGTTGGTGGAGTCTCCCAACCTTCGCAGACGAGGGTTGTTGTACAAAGGGAGATTGCCCAACTTACAATTTAGCATATTCATGTGACACTCCCCAAAGAAGAGTGCTGAAACTCGCAGGGAGCTTGTACGAACTCCAGTGGGTTTCGAATTTTGAATCTAAATAAAAATCTAAATATCCAATTCCACTTATGGTTTCAATCTTATGTGCAATTCCGGAACATATTAATATTTTCTATTTCGTAGGGTGACTGTCAAGTTTGCACAATTCAGGAGTGCAAGTGCTGGACTTCACATCGTCTGATGTACAACTCGAGACCACAGAACCGGGTTCATTTGCTCTCCTTGTCGAGATGTGGATTATCAAAATGGTTTTTCTTCCCGCTAATATAGCACCTCTCTCACAGTAAGGTATCTGCATCTGGTAATCACATTCTGATCCTGCAAATTCGGATATATTCTACATCATTACGAATGTGTAATATGTTGACTGGAACTCTAGGATTGACATTTTACAGCTATCTCAGAAGGTCAAAGTAGCTTGCTTGTGGCACGATAGGTGTCTGGTCAATACACGCCATTAGACTGCAGGCTAGATCAACCCCGACCGTATACTATCCGGGCTGATGGTATACGTAAACCGTTCGGGTGTCACCGTCACCCGGTGGTTTCGCGCCCAAGACGAGACAGGCTGGACTTTTCGTCTCGCATTTTTATGAACACATTGGCGATGGGCATTGCGGATCATGCTAAACCCATACGGTGTGTGCGACAAGAGTCTTCATGCGGGGCTCATAATCTTGTGTCTTCCATAGACGAACATGTCTGCCGTGTGTTCAGCCCAGAGCGAACTATTCTTTCGCCTTTTACTAAAGAATACCGTGTGCGGGACACAGAAGCGGCTTGTGCAAGTTTTTGGAACGCTCCATCATCGGAGCACCATCCCACCAAACGAAACAAGGATCAAGTGCTTTTGAAAGAAAGGGATTTTACGACTCCAGGATGAACGTGTTTTCCCATGTCTTGACGGCAAATCTGCTGTGTAACTGCCGGAGTTATTGTTGGGATCTTCATAACCGAGAGATATTGTCGCGGCCGTGATATTATACCAGAACGTGATAAGACGGATTTTCGTCCTGTAAAGCTCAAACACTTCGAGCACAATGTTAGGTACGGAGCTGTAGGCGGCTAGGCCTGAACACGATCTAATCGCGTTTATGAACGGGACGAGTTGACTTCGAGATGTGATTGCATAATACTCGTTAATGTCTAAGTCTCAGATCGGAGGGCTGGTGCTTATTTTCCTCATTATTCGGTGGAATCCTTATCAGAAGTCACTGCCGTCTCTGAGGAATGATCCCACTAGCCGGCTGCATGAATTCTAATCCTGTGAACCCTAAACCTTCTGATCGACAAAGCAGCTAACGAGCAGCCAGCGGAGAGAACGGTACAGCGCGGAGAGAATCGAATGTCATGTTGAATAAATGCATCGAACGGCTTCTAGAGGGTGAATTCTTCACGCGATGGTGACAAAGGAGAGACCGTCACGACGGTGACCGCATGCCGTCAGCCCACGTGCATACGGCCGGGGTTGTTCAAGCCTGCAATCTACAAAGGTTCTCACACGTATCACTGCGTATCTGATGTATTTGACATTATTGCGAGCGTGTATTTTGTTAAATCGAACTATGATATAGTCGTTTTGCAGTTTGCTTAGAAGCTTATCAGGAAGTTGAAGTAGGTAAAGGAAGTTCTGATCAAGTGACTTTTATATAGTTCAGACTATCATTCCATCTCTAACTTTCGACTATGGCAAAAGGAGTACCGTATCTATAAAGGTTATATCAACGTGTGATATTGGTCACATGGGGCGGCTCTATTCTGAGCGAGGTCAAGCCTCTCCTGACAGACCGCAGCTTACCCTCACTCGAGAGACACCTATCACTTCTTCTCTCCTCTCCTTCTGAGGCTCTTCCATCAGCCAGTTGACTTGACTTTACTTGATTATACGGTACGCTCTTTCGAATATGAGCTGCAAAAAAGGCGACCACTTTCTCATCGTTTTTCCCACATGTTCATGACAGAGAAGAGTCTCAAACAACATATTGTACACGTTCAAATGATCTGAATGATTCAGTGACGTCACATTGTGATTGCAAAAAGGAATGCACTTTCTATCCAACCATCGTTGCCAGTGCTTCCACTATCGACATATTGTTATCTTCCGGCAGGTGCAAGCCGTAGATGTTAGTAAACGATTGTATGAATGAGGGTACCGCTTGACCATAAACGTTTCCCAAGTTGGAAGGCTGCTGCACCCTAAGCTAACATGGTACATACTCTTTTGCCCTTCAAATTTGGGAGCGGTCCAACTTTTTGTTGTAAACATTTGAATAGATAAAATATTCTAACACTCTTCTTTTTATAAGATTTGAAACCATTATTATACTATTTTATGATCAATGATTAAGAGAAATTTGTGTTCAAGTATGTTATGAAGTTGACTAAATTTTAATCCCTGATTCCAACCATTTGAACCGCTTTAATAAGAGATTTAGGGTTCAGGGTTTAGCATACAAGCCACCTCATATGTGACAAAACTTCATAAATCAAAATCCCTTTATTTATACGAAACAAATTTTTAAGAGGGTAATTACAACAATTCAGATCTGCCATACTATTTTTAGTATAGAAAATTACACGAGCATATTTCTTCTTAAAAAAATTGTGATTTTTTCTTAAATATGGAGAAAAACTCGTTTGAATATATCTGATCTCTTGATGATCATCTGTTATTCTATTTATAACAAGATCATATCACTTTGATTGTAGATATGTATTTTGCTCCAATTGATCCTACTTCGAAGCCATGTGTTGTATACGAACTTTCAGGTTATGTAAACATATAATGACTTTAAGTCTTTCAATGTGTAGTTTTCAAAACTATGAGAAAAATGAAATGAAAAAAAAATTATTTGATGGGACCCTCCGGAAAACAAAATAGCTTACTGGTACCCATCACATATCATTTTACCAATGGTAATTATTTTAGCCAAAAACCAAGTTCCAATTATTGTAACTATATAATATGGGGTATAGTGTGGGGAGGTATGGCTTGAAAGTTTCAACTTGGCTGCAAGTTTTGCCAAAGCAGTATTAACTGTCATTCCATATAGGCAGTACAACTGATAGTGTATCAGTTGATATTACACTTTTGGAATGTATGATTCGATTGTGGGGACATTGGTATCATCAAGAAAGCTCATACGGAACTCTTTCAATGAGATGTAATTCTTCATTAACATATCTACATGTGACAAGTCCAATAGATCTGATTTGCTGCCCCCATGCCAGCTAGTGGCAGATCCGGGCGACATCTGCAGGAGAATTGCCCAACTCTGAGACTGATGTGAAGTCGAAGACATCATGGATTTATCGATGACTTGTTGACATAAGGTCGTTCGGAATTAGTCGTTATGCTATGTTAGTCTATGGTTAGTAGTTGACCTCTGTTAGGGTCTCATGTACTCCGTGAAGATAATAGATGATTTGAAGGTTCCAAAATTTTACAGCCTATACCATTAAGAGCGTGATTAGTTTACCGTGCATCGTTCTCATGTACGGTCACCATGGATGCACCATGAAATGAGTTTTGTGAAAATTATGTTTCGTCCTAAAAGGTTTGCACATCATTTAAGGTTCGGCGAATCAATGTCAGCAAGCGTATATACTTTAAATCACTCTCTCTACTCTGTTAACGCGTAAGTCAAAGAATCCATACAAGATATCTTGAGGACAGTTGAGATATATCAACAAGCTCTACCAAAAATTGAAGAATGAACAGGGGGTCATTGCAATTTGCATATGAATGTGTATATGAATGAAAGGTAAGATAGAACGAGATCCAAACTATCGAACCTGTTGGAACGATCCGCGAACTCCCCTCAGCCCCTCTCCTGCTAGTTCTTAATTTTGTCTCGGTGCCTTCTATCTAAACACCATTCTCTATTTTCAAAATGATCGTTGGTTGATATTAGAACATGTATTACGCATCATAAATGATATGTTGTAATATTTACTTGATGGGACCCCATCAAAACCTAAATTGTTTGATAGTACCTATGAAGTTTCATTTTACCCCATGGGACCCGAAGTTCCAAATCTTGTTACTTTATACATATGATGTGAGCTTTAGTGAACCTCTGCAATCACAAATCGCTACTACATGCTTCTTATTCTCATCATCTATTTCACGGAAATTTCATTTGAACTTGATATACCGGATGTTTGTAGAATCAAGCACACTCCCAACCTTTAACATCTAACAAATGATCTTGACCAATGTCAATCAGACACTTCAATACATATAGGCTTCTCTCGTCAAGCACCTTGCACGCTAGAGCAATAGCTGGTTTTACATATATTCTGGTTTGTTAAGTGCCATTAAATGCATTCTTCATTGTCTGCTGGTCTGTATGGCCAAAATTTTTTCTCTCAAATTCTTGCATGAAATCAGCTGAATCTGTAGACCTCGTAGCTCGGTAATTTTGTCATTCAATCTTCATTTTTCTGTCTTCTCAACATCAGGAGAAGGTTGAGTGCTAGACAAAGTTGACAAGGCCAAAGTAAAATAGGAGTTGCTTCTTTGGCTTGGGCTTTGGACATCCTAGACGTGATCATGACTGCACCATCTGTCTTTGTCATTTTTGCTCTCGCAAGATTTTGAACAACGTTGTCAAAAATCTTGTTGGAATCGCTTATTTGTGATCAGTCAGATTGTTTTGAGTTGTAAAAATGCTTGTACATATAGTGTAGTTTAGTCTACAACAGTAATCTATAATGGTAGTGTAATGGATAATTGATAAGCTGAGTCCACTTCTTTGGACACCGATACAGTTGTCAAGTCTTCTTCAATATTAGCACTCTAAGAGTATCTTTAGGATCTAACTTATTCTAACATACTCCCTTACTCTAGAGTGCATAATGTAGGATCTAAAACTACTTCTCTACGTATAATTCTTTATCATTTACTAATCAAAAGAGATTCTTCATGTGGCATTGCCAGACTTTATAGATCAAGATAATGTCTATGTTGATCAAACTTCAGCTTAGGAAGAGCTTTGGTCAGCATATTGGCTAGTTGTAATTTTGTGGAGAGAAATCAAACTTCGATCTCCTTCAAAGCTACCCACTCCCTTATGAAATGATGCTCGATACCAATATGCTTACTTTTTGCATGAAAGATTGGAATTTTGCGAAGTTTTATAGCACTCTTATTGTCACAATGAACCATTGTTGATTCAGTCATTGAATTGGGAGTGAAAAAGAGCATAAGTGACCTTAATGTCCTTGTAGGAGAGAGTCATATATGTCATTGTGACTGTAACTAGGTTGATTTCATATAACAGTTGTCGTAGCTAAACAGCTTCATGTGCACCAAAGAACAAGACTTTATATTCATTCTCTAAAGAGGAGAGAGATGTAAATTTGCTTTTTAGAACATCATGATACTGACAAGAACCTCACATGGCATTTGTGTTTCCCTCCAATTGCAGTGAATATCCTTGTTTGAGCAATACTCCGTGGTCTAAAGTGCCCTTGAGATATTGCAAGGTGTGAAAGCCAAGACCAGATGAAGAACTAAGGTGCTATCATAAACTATGAGAGTTGTCTCCAGCAAAACAAATACCAAATCTGGAGTTATTAGCAAACATCAATTGGCCAATTATTTTTTTGTGAAATGAAAGATCTACTAAGTAGGTGCTAGTATCTTTTGTCAAGTATTTTCCAGCATCAATTGGTATTGTAGATGGGCTACATTTAAGCATATTAAGCTCTTATAAAACTTTGGTGATATAGGTTTCTGATGGTGTAATAATTCTAAATGCTTTTAAATTGCACCCAAATCAATCATTTCATACTATCATATTAGATCTGACTTAATATAAGAAATTTTCAATTGATTGTTTCCTATTATGTACATGTAGTCTACATAGAGCATCATGATTACTATGAAAAAATATTCTCTTAAAACAAAAGGATTAGGATTTGAGTGACAATGTGTCCAACATGTTTGTTTTGAGTATAAATTAATATATTTGTACCAAGCCCAGTGCTTGTAAGAGTTACAAGTCGGGTTAGACCAGAACCGACCAAGCCCTTGGTGCTTGTAAGACCGCAAAGCGCCCTATTAAGTTTAAGTACAAAATACTCAAAACCTTTTCTAATAAAGACTGGTGGATGATTTACATAGACGTTTTTTGATAAACTCAATTTAAGAAAGCACTTTTGACATCTAGATGATACATTGGCCATCTGCATGCACATGCAATGTTGGACATACTTCTTACCATATATCACTTCACGATAGGTGCAAAGGTATCAGTGTATTATTTACAATTTATTTTTTTTGGAAGCATCTTGCTACAAGACATGACTTTAAGTGGGTATTTTGACTCTAAACACCCACTTGCATATTATTGTCTTTGCTACTCGTGGTAATTCAATCAAATTCTAGGTCCAAGTTTTATGGATGGAGTTTAATTCATCAACCATCAACACATGCCATTCAGGAACCTTAAGTGTGAGGAGATACCATGATCATACAACCATGACTGCTTTTTTGCTACTTGATTTAAAAATGGAAAAAGTACATTTGCTGCCTCGTTGGCTACCATATTGTCTACAACAGGATTAACGTCATTATCAAAGAACACAACATCAGCTTCCTCAAAAGCAACCTTGCAATGGTCATCATGACTGTCGAGATATTATTCCATATTGTTTGCCTTGGAATGCCTCAAGTTGTTGAGAGTGTTGTAGGAGATTTGAAGCGCTTTGAGCTCTTTGCAAGATGGTGCTGACAACATTCATACGACCAGTGTGTTATTTTTACCGCACGTATTGCAATTGTCAAGTTTCAAGCTTGGAGAAGTAGACGATGAAAAACTGTTCTTGTTGCTATTATAATGTCTTTCATGAGAACGTCACGGGGTATTACAAAATTTAATGTAACTGTGAGATGAATAATATTGAGAATTATCAACAGAGTCATGCCGGCTGTGAAACTCGTTGTGATCTTGTTTGCTTGAGTTTATTCTGTCAAATCTGTGATAATCACAAGCATTGATTGATCATTGGAATGGAACAAATCTACTCCTATTTGTATGATATTGTTGCTTGTATTGTCTACTGCGTTGGGTGATGGCAATGAGAGACTCGGCTGATACGCCTGTTCCATTACACTAGGTGATGGCAATAAGAGACTTGGCTAATACGCCTGTTCCGTTACGGGCGTTCTAACCTCATAGGTCATTTCTTCATCAGCGAGAAGAGTAAAAAACTTCAAAAGCTTATCAAGATTATGAACAATACTAGCTTTAATGGAAGAAGCAAAATCTGACCAACTCGTATGCAACTCATCATAATGAGAAGTAGAAATTTTAAATTTTTGACTGTATTGTTGCAGTTTGACAATTGATTTGTGAGGTTTTTGAGTCACGCATGTGAGTTTTGATAGACGGAATCTGACTTATTGAGAGATTGGACAGTTTTTTACGCAAGAGCCGGCGTCAATCCTCACAAGCATACACAAATAGTGTCTCTAGCTCTCTCCACATCAAGTGAGCATCAGACATGGTAGAGATATGATGAACAATTTGCTCATGCACATTCATCATAATGTAGTAAACAGCATCATCACGTTGTTTGAGAATGATGTCAATTTTCTCCTGAACTTCTTTGTAAGCAACCTCTTATTCTTGCTTGGCCGTAATTGAATTTTTTTGTGTGTGATGAGTCAATCCGTTAAAAATCTCAAGTGTAGTTAAAAACTTTGGTTAAACAATGCTTCGTTTTGACAGTCTTAAAATATTTCTTCTTGCGTAAGATGGCTCGCATCCGCACAACCCAAGTAGTGTAGTTGTCAATTACGTCTAATTTCTGTGTTTAATTGATGTTCTTCGCTTTCCTTGAGAAATCCATGATTCCGAATTGGAGAGAGTAAAAAACTTCAAAAATTAAGGTCACCAAGTTAAAGGAATTTGCAATCTTAAATGAAGGATCAAAGAAAACACTTACGCTCTAATAACATGTTGGAATTGTTGATTTGTGATCCGTCAGACTACTTGAATCAGTAAAATGCTTGTACATCTAGTGTATTACACTCTACAACGATATTCTATACTATTCTATATATGTATTCTATAATGGTAATGTAATGGATAACTTATAAACTGTGTTCACTCCTTTGGACATTGATAAAGTTTTCAAGTCTTCTATAATATTAGCACTCTAAGAGTATTCTTAGGATCCAACTTATTCTAACAGATTTTTGTTCAATTTTTTATTTCTTCTACCAACTGCAACAAAATTTTCAATTCATTCCTTTAGAAAAATGCTTCGAACTATATCATGTATTCTCGTATATACTAAATATAGCCGTCAAGCTAGGATTACGTTTCTCGTAGGGTATTCGTCAGTTCTTCGAGTCGAGCGTGTAGCATTGGACAAGTGTTCCCAAGCATCGACCTGTATCCTCAAGACGAGTTGGTTGGGCTTGACGTATGTACGTGTGACGGTTTTGTTGCTAGTGAGGTAATCAAGACTGATGTGTTTTTCAGTGAAGAAAAACGCGTTTATTTCACTCAAAAAATTGACGTGGTACATTTGAGTGTGTACGCTCTCGTGTCATGTGTGTATGTGTATGTGAGTAGTATGTTAGCAATGTAGAGTGTATGGCGATATGTATTCGCACGGCAACTACTCCAGACTAACCATGCTCTGCGACGTCAAAACTTGTCCCGTGTAAGATAACCATTGCAACTTGACCTTGAAGAAGACAGAGAAGCAAGATAGAGTCCCAAGCTAGCAAGTGTCAATCTCGCATACTAGCGGTGTGGAGCACACTCTACATAATATTGTGTGTAGCCATTCATTTGGACGAGAGCGACCAACTGTTGCTCTCTTGTTCGAATGCACTACGCGCTTGCTGACAGAGTTATATTGTCCACACCATATGTTGATACTAGAACATGCGTGAAATATACCATCCGTTACATTGAGTAAACAAAATTCAGAAGATCATTGTAAGCAACTTAGCTTGCAATGTGGTCCCATCAAGTAAATTCCTCTTATTGTGGTATCCTATAGGGTAAAACTATAAGTGTTGGTACCAATAAAAATATTTATGTTACATCAACTTGTTAAAAGTTTTTTTATTATGTTTTTTTGACAAAATTATTTTCACTTAAAGACAGGTTGTATTATGCTCCTCGCTAGAACGATGCTGACTGTATGCTTTCGGGGATGACGGTATACATACACCGTTTATTTGTCACCGTCACCTTCGACCAGTGGGTTTCCGTCACCCGGGGGTTTCAAGTTCCGCGCTTCCCGCTCAAGACGAGACCCGCGGCCTTTTCGTCTAGCAATTTTTGTGAATCATTTCGTGTCTCGGATTGGCGATGGCGCATCAGGCTAGCTCGGAGGTGGCGATTTGTCGAATTATTTCTGACCTCATTTCTCCCTGATCGCTCGTTTGGTTGCCACGAGGGAGCTGCGCTTGTCGGGAATTCTATCTTCTGTGTGAGCCTTGCACTTCCTGCTCGCTTGCTGCACAGCAGAGAGTAAGAAGAAGGAGATGAAGGTCGCGAAGCTGGGTTATCGTTGTCTTTCGCCTTGAGGGTCTGTTGTGTGTCTGGCCGGGAACTGGGAAGAACGTGGCCCGAGACGTGCAATGATTTCTGCATTCAAGCTGCATAATCGTGAGCTGCAACGAATATGTAATCACGTCCTCCGCTTCTGTTCTAGTACACCCCGCTGATTTTCAATGAATCCGATTATTGGACACGGATGCGAATTGCAGTGACCGATTTGTATGGATCGAACGTCGTGAAGGCGGGTTAAACCGAAACCGACTCAGTCCACCTAATCTCGAGTACAGCATTTCGACGACATTTGAGATTCTTTGGTTTCGCCAGGCAAAGTCCGTTTCTGGGTCCAAAATAACTGCTCGGTGCATATTCCCAGAAAAGTGAGCCCATCTTGTAGTAGACAGGAAGAACACGACACGAGTACCAGATAGAATAATGTTTCAGAAGGGGAGGGAGTCAGGTAGGGAGGGAGAGATGTGTTTCAGAGGGGGAGAAGTTTCATAGTGTTTCGTATGAATGGGCTCAGTGCGGTGGTTGGAATTAGACTTTGGTCGTTCATCATCTCTTCTGAGTATTCCCGCTCCTAATCATGTTGCCCAACACCAGATAAACACGAAATGTGGCTTCGCGACCTGCTAGTTATCTGCTGCATTGCCCTGTGTCAAATGTTGGGCAAACTGGCAGACAGATATACTCTCAGCTTCAATGCCCGACGTCGGAGCATGGTTTGAGCAAACAATTCTACACCGCAGTAAAGCTGTGGGTTTCGCTCAACTTGATTAACGCTGAGGCGGAGAAATTGAAGGCAGGTTTCTGGACTATATCGAAAGATGTATAATTTTATGTGATGTGACCGTAACTAATCGATTAACTATCCTTCTCCGTTCAATTCATCGCAATGAACATGAGGGTTCTTGTCTCTTATCTCGGAATAATATTTACAAATGCGTAAACGACATTTGTAGGTGATGATTTTACTGACAGAGAGATACCCTTGTCCACTTAACGCCCATTCTTGCTTCGATCCAACCATGCTTTGTGAACATTCTTCTGAGTGTTTTAGAATATCCAAATCAAGGACATGCAGCGAGAATCACATTCCCCATGATATTCAGAAAACGAGGTCGTGCATCCTTTGAAAGTTTATGGTCCACGTAAAGAGTGTATTTAACTCAACGTACACACTTAGTCCAATTGCGAAGGCATTTGTGCTTGAAACTACCACATTTATACACCTGACAGTTCTTAGCGTGCTGGCGATTTAAAATGCGCCGAGAACTCGGCTATGAAAAAGCATGTTATCACTGATAAACATGGGTGTCGCACGGAGGATACGGAACGAAAAACCCTGATAACACCTCAACAATATACCATAGGAGAGAGATTTGTGCAGAGGTTTTGTTTTACTGGTAAGACGCATTCGAGATGGAGTTTGGCCTCCTAAGGAATCTTGTGAAATCTTCTGGTCATACAAAGAAGCGCCAGAAGCAGATCCACATGAGCTACAAAGTTCTGAGCTTCAAAGATCAGATATTCTGCATAAACTTGTTGTATCGGGTTGCCCAATCGATGGCTATTCTGCAACGCTTGTTGCGGAGATGCACGCCCCCAAGAGCATGTTGTTCATGTGATTCGCCATAGTCCCGATCGGACAGACGAGCGCAGAGCTGCCTGCGTGCTGCTGCCGCCTTGAGTTGCGTTGCTCACTCGGCCTTCCGGGCTTCGGCTTGTCTTGCCTCAACCTGGGCCGGGCTCACGTAGATTTCCATCGCATCGACACGTGTCTCACATCGGGTGTGCATGTGTCGAATTTAAATACCATAGGAAGAACGCTCGACGGGTGACTTCTTGACGCGACGGCGATCAAGGACAGACCGTCGCGACGGTGACCGTATGCCCTCAGCCCACCGTCATTAGGTCGGGGTTGTTCTAGGCTGCAGTTTTATTATGCCCAAACACTTGGATTATGTATGTTAGTCCAAAGTGCAGTACTGAATTAATCTGACAATGAGTTTTGCTTTTGGAATTTCTCATCAATAAATGTATATTTTGTATCCAAACATAATGATTCTTTCAAACTTTCAAACTTGGTGTTGTCAGGACTTGCTACAGTGGGTTGCTACACGTGTCAGAAGAAAGCACCCCGCGACGCTCAATCCTAAGATTTTGGTGTGGTTATGTTCACATAGTAGTTAATTGTAAGTATTGCTTTCGGTGGAGAAATCTCTGCAAGATTCGCCATTGCAATCCGACTTTGATGAGGGGGACTTTTAATGACTACCTACTATGATATATAATTATGAACATAGCTATGCCGAAGTAACTATTCGATGTGGCACACTTACTACACACCAAGCTCTATCCTGGAGGAGGTCTATGTTTTATTAGATTCATTTGCGTAATAAATTTGGACCGGATGGTATTCTGCGGTATGGTCTCCTCGTTCCGACACTTGTCATTCATGTCAGAAAAACACCAAAAAGAGATGCTGAGAAGAGCCCCCGACCAGCCACAAATGAAAAAATTCGTTGCATCTTGACTCCGGAAGAAAACAAAAGGAGGAGACCCGTCAGAACGCTTGACTGCCTTCAACGCCTTCAACGCGGCAGGACGTTCATCAAGCTGACCGAGCGCAGACTTTCGTCCGGCCCGGACTGCAGTATTCGCGTACTGGCACGCAAGCCCCTGCTCATCGTCCGGGTTAAGGGACTTGTCTATGATAGTGATCACATGTCAAGATGTACGTACTATAGAACAGATCCTGTTCAAGTATGGTCGTGACAGGCCACCTCCAACTTCGTCTATAAGTATCCCGCTGACCGAACGAAGCAGCCCTTATACTCTAGTATGCTTGGATGGACATTGCATTTCTTTTCTCAATCACAATGTGACGTCACTGAATCATTCAGATCATTTGTAAGTGTACAATCTGTCGTATGAGAGTCTTCTCTGTTATGAACATGTGGGAAAACGAGGAGAAAGAGGTTCGAAGAAAATGCTAGAACTCTGAGAGTTCTAGCATTTTCAGCAGCTCATATTCGAAAGAGCGTAGCACAGGGGTTACCGCATTCGATAAAGGTCGTCGTGTCGTTTTTCAAATGAAGCAGAAGCTGACATGCAACTTAAATATTGATTGAGGCACAGATGAATGTACACTTGATCAGAATCTTCCTTCTTCACATCAAAACTGATGTAGTATGACTCTAATCTTGCTCCTATCTGCCGAGATGATCTGTTCCCATGAACAACTTTGATGGCCCACATCATCGATATGATTAGAGGTCGTAAACTTCTGACAACTGTAGGCATAATTTCATCTCACAGGTTTTGATCACCAGATACAGATGCCTTACTGTGAGAGAGGTGCTATAAGCGGAAAGAAGAAAACATTTTGAGAGCCCACATCTGGACAAGGAGAGTAAATGAACTCTTTCATGTGGTCTCGGTTGTACATCAGAAGATCTGAAGTCCAGCACTCTCTCTACTGATTCTGCAAACTTGACAGTCACACTACGACATAGAATTATTAACATGTTCCGGAATTGCACGTAGGCTTGAAACCATAAATGGAATTGGATCTTTAGAACGAAATCTTTAGATCTTTATGAACATTTGAAATTTTGAAACCCTCTGGGGTTCGTACATGCACCCTGCGAGTTTCAGCAATCTTGGGGAGTGTCACATGAAAATATGCCAAATTGTAATCTCAGCTATCTCCCTTCGTACAACAACCCTCGTCTGCGAAGGTTGGGAGACTCCACCAACGCCAAATGCACGCGTAGCTAGTCCGGATTTCAACGCAGCTGCCACGAGGAGTGGCAGTTGCGGAATGCATCCCTCCACGGACCATGGAGTCGGCCCTGGGGACAGCCTCTTGCTCGGCAGCCAAGTCGAGTGCCACCAGTGTAACAGAATGGACACAGCAAGTCCCAACAGGGTGAACAGCGCTATCACCTGATCCCTTGACCTGGTGAGATTTGCTTACTCCTCGGACTTCAAATTCCCACTTTATTTAGATCCAGTTTAGTGACACTCGGACTGATACAAACGCTGTCTGGAGAAATTATGGATAAACCTCGAGATCTCAAACCAGCAAGAGACTGTTGTTGCAGTGCGCACAGGTGTCCAAAATCAGAACTTGTCCAAACTCACTGTTACGTTTCCAAACTTACGCCACATTTTGTGGCGTAAGTTTGGATGAAATTCAATGAATGCGATCAGAATGGACACTGGACGGTCAAAGTCTCATTTCTTCTCGATAATGATTACACAGGAGATCAATGAGTCGGGTACAAGATAAGCGCAGTAGAGTTTCTGCTATCTGGGAAAGTTATTTGTTAAGTACCGCGAGAATGGACGTATGTACAACAAATGCCGACAATGGAACGAGGGAGCTAGCGACGATGGGTGTCCCCCACGAACAAGCATGACCTCTAACCAAAGTGTCACCTAGTTACCGTAATGAACGAACAATTTATGCCCAACACACTGCTGCCGCGTGAAGGTGAGGCGCGAATGAACTCGGGGTCAGGTCTCGTCCAAGAAGTCAACGCAGTGGGAGGGAGTTGGCTGTAAGAGCAAGAAACCTGGCCCAGAAAGTCCTCTAGTTTTCTGCACTACCTGAGGCCGCCCGAGTTCATAAAATTCATTGGCATATTATCTGAATTTGGTTAGAGGTCATGCTTGTTAGTGTGGGACACCCGTCGTCCCTAGCTCCCTCTTTCCAGTGTCCGCATCTGTCGTACAAACGTCCATTCTCCAGGTATTTAGCATTCAACTCTGGTAGATAGGAGAAATTCTCTTGCACTTATCTTTTACCTGACTCATCGATCTCTTGTGTAATAATTACAAAGAAAAATGAAACTTTGATAGTCCAGTGTCCATTCTAATCGCATTAATTATCTTCTGGTGTCAATTAAGGTTTTTTTTTAAAACAAGAAAGAGGGTGCTCCTCTGAACAAACGTGCTGAAGTAAAGTCACATACTTAACGAAACAAGCTGTTTCTTCCGTCCTGTGTTTTATGTGGGCGAGGTTTACGGTGAGTCCGCAAAGGTGGCGCACCTAAAATAATTACGACCATATAATACAAGATCGAATATATACGACTCAGTCTCTCTTCTCTCCCCGAACAAACACTACCCAGCAGAGCCCAACATTGGGTGCCCATGCCCATTGGTTTTGGGTGACATTATTTTTCCATGGGTAGACTCAAGTAATGCTATGGGCAGTGTTTGTCAGATCTAACCAAGAATTGATGTAACCGGGTAATACACAGTTGGCGTAATTTGAGTAGCATTGGTGGGGACAGGTAATGCAATGGGTGGCCATATGATGGTTATGGTCTGGATACAGACCATAACCATCATATGTAAAATGTTAGTCTCTGCTACCCAGAGAATGGTGTTTTTTTGCAGCGAGATAACTTAGATCTCACACTTTTGACTGGGTCGGTAATGAAATTATCAATTCAACCTATACGCTGGCTCTTTCCATTCCACGTGGTTTCTCCGACAAACTGGATACGGAGAGTCAAGCATCGAATAGGAATTACAGTATTCTTCAAACTTCGAAGAGTAAGAAATTAGTATCACATTGAGTATCTAAATTTAGACACGATTTGACTTGTTCTGCGGGGTAGACTTACGTACCACCAGTAGATATTTGTTTCAAAGTAAGAAGATTGGAAACCAAAACTTGGAAAATGTTTCAAAGCGTGCGTTCTGGCAGTATTGTACTGTGATGGGGATAAGTACATTCATGCTTGGCCGACAACACAATGGATACTCATGAGGTGCAGGTAGTAAACACATACTCTTAGGTGTGTTCACAATTTCTTCACCTATAAGTTATAGGTGAAGAATATTCAATATATCGCAAAATTGTTAATATGCCACAATGTGATGTATTAGGGGCACATCATAGCGATATATAAAGTAACGCCCTTAGCCCGTCCTCGCGTTCCCCGCAGTATACCCGTTCCTGAAAGCGGATACTGCGTTTGGAATCTCAGCTGCTGCATTTTGCGCCATTGTGTTATGGTTTTTGTTGTCTGTGACCATTGTAATGACTCCGAAGCGAGCTTACTCTTGGAAACAATCTTATGCTGATGAATTCGGGTTGAAAGTTGCCCGCATCAATGAGCAGAGTCGACGGGTTGATAGTGGTGTCTGCAGGTTTTGTCAAACTTTCGGTCGTGAGGGTGATGCCGTTGTTCGCAAATGAAGCGTTTCAGTTCTTTACGAAAGATGCTTTCAACTGCAATAACATAAAAAAGCACATGCAAGAGCACCATCCAAAGCAGTGGGCGAAGTACATTGAGGTCAGGAATGAGAAAGAATCAAATTCGGATGCATTCAATGTTTTCTTTGAGCAATCTAAGCTTAGAGCGTTCTTCTTCAAGAAATCTGAGGTCAATGGTGTTGTGTCATATTCCATGAACAAGAATATTGTTGAAATCATAATTTGGGACATGCTTTTTGACGAGAACAAATTGGTCTAAAGCGATATTGCGATGAAAGCATTCGAGCCGGTGACAAACGAGTTTGGAGAAATCATTTCCTACACTGTTCATATCAAGAACAAGCTCCAGTTTAACCATGTGCTTGAGCTTTTGAGCGCTGATCTCAATTTCCGCCAGATATCCAAAGTTGTTCAGAGCGATTGACAGAATCTTGACGCATCAGCGAAAGTGGGATGTATTTTTTCTGGTGAAGCCTCAAACTTCTCACGTTTGGCTTGTGTGATTGGATTGCAAACAATGGCAGAGATAATGCAATCATGTTGGGCTTTTTTTATTAGAGCGGAAAAATCCAATGACAGGTGGAGATTTGCATCTTGATTTAAGGATACGTTTTTCTCATGTTGTTGGATATGATGGCGAAGCCGAAATTCAACACGTCTTTCATCTCTTAGCAATTTCTCTGTTCTCTCTGGTCCATACTGAGCAAACCTATGCCGATTTTGTGATTAAGATGCTGGATGCACTTTGCTTAGATTGGAGAATGAAGTTGATTGGTTCATCTACTGACGAAGTTGGAAATATGACAGGCCATACTAGTGGTTTCTCGACACTTCTTCTCAATCAATCTCTGTGCAGTGATGCATTTTACCGTATCTGGTGTCTTGCACACCAGCTTGACCTTGTGATCAAAGGGTCCATCGACGTCATGGTTGAAACAGGGGTGTTCGTGTTTATGAATATCCTCACAAAAGTTATAGTCTATCTTCGACATCAAAAGAAGCACATTTGTGAGATAGGATCCAAATGCCCTTATTATATCAATGTTCGCTGGACTTCCCTCGCTAAGGTGCGTGTTGGCGAACCAGATTCAAATCTCCCTCTATATGCAAGAGAAAAGCTTTGCTCATTCTCCATCTCTTGCATGTATGTATTATGATATTCCTCAACGAGTTAACATCATCATTCCTTCAACAGTTTATTGAATCTGGCGTTTGATTTTCAAGTGGTTAGTTGCAAAGATCATACACGTCTTTTTGAAGAGTGTTGTTATTACTTTCGACGCTCTACAAATGGCTGATATGCATACACATATGCTATTCTTCTTGCGGAAACAAATTTTTTAACTCTAGAGGCTGAAGCTCTATACTTGACCATCACTTACATCACAAGGGTAAGATCTCTTGATGCTTCTCGCCTTCCTCCTCAGGCTTTGAGTGCCACACGTGCCAAAGGATGGTTAGCGGATGTGATAACTTGGTCTTTGAGGTGGAATGTGACGGAACGCGATTTAGACCCACAACCTATAGCACTACGTGAACATCTAAAGGAGGAGTTTCTGAACATTATTTGGAGCAAGCGCGGCACCAAGATGCAGTTTTATCAACTTCATGTGAATCCTATGCTTGTTTATTGTGAACAGTTTTACCTACTTGCAGGAATCTCTACGTCCTTACGTCATATTATTGCTAAGCATAGAACTGTATCCCATAGGCTTGGAATTGAGGAAGGACTTTGGCTTAATATTGATAGGAGTGAACGTATTTGTAGGCTATGTGATGGAAGAGAAGTTGAGGATGAAGAGCATGTATTCCTCACTTGTACTAGATATACAGAGATTAGAGTGACTCATAATATAGATGTAGAGAATTTTTATTCTTTGTTTCAGTTAGTTCCTTTTGATTTAGGTTGTTATATTAGGGACATTATTAGTTATCGTTCTAGTGCTCTTGGCACTAGCTAGGGATTGGCCTTTGGGGTCTTTTCCCTTGTTTGTGGTTGTCGCTTGTATTGTGTTTTTCAGCCTTTTGACTCTTTGGGTCCCTCGGACTTGATCTATTACCATTACTATTACTTGAATGAAGTCCAGATGGGTTCTTTTATTATTAACTTTGACACAATCAAAGACTGCATTCGACCCATAGTAGTATTGGCAATGGACCAATTTGAATCACTGGAGGTGGCCGACGCCTTTACCGTTATTTGAGCAATGACTGTGATTTATCTCAATTCATTGAACGGCATCATGAAGATCAAGGCCGCAACGAACTGCTATAATCAAGAGTTCGACTCGATGCCTACAAGTTCTCCGATGGATTTGATTGCAGTTTCTGCCATTGATTTTGTTCGAATTGTTTGAAAGCACAAGCCTCGAATACTCAACACGTTCAATGAGGCAGAAATGGTGTCGATTACAGATCAACACAAGGAGTTAGCGTCATCGGTAGCACGCAAACCCCAACTTCAGGCAGCGTTGGAGAAAGTTGCCAAGAAATCCTTCAATCAAGCTTGGGATCCTATTGGCCATCGCTTCGAATCCCTTCGTAAATTTGCTGCAGGTCTTGCCTCTGTTATGCCAACAACGAGCCGCATTGAAGCCGACTTCTCCTTCATGAACTATCGCAAAGATGAATACAATTCAAACTTGTCAGACTATTTTCTTGAAAGAGTCATGTTTGTACGTCAGCTCAAGCAGCTCAATTCCTTGATAAGCTGCATCTACGACTAGTTGTGATACAATTCTCTTTGTAGGTTTTATGACTTGCGATATAATAGATATATTAAGGGCTCTATTTTGCGATATATTAGTTAATATATCACAAAAATTGCAAAGTGATACATTAAATAGGCTATAACGCTGAAATTTTCCACATGTAATTTGTGTGACTAATAGTTTAACGTCAGTTTACTATAAGTGTAAGTCATCATTGTAAGGTTAGTTACCTGGATTAAAAATATGTAAATTACACAAGTTATGCATTAAAAATTAGGCAAATTATATGAAAATTTTTAAGCTTTATCTGTAAATTGGTAGCAAACTAGGGCTTCCCAATCCCAAATCCTCAGAACTTATATATAATCATAATTTAATAAGGATTTGGCTCAGAAAAAAACCTCTCCATAGTCATCAGTATTTAGCATGTATTTATTTTATTAAATAATAAAGACCGGAAAGAATTTATTATGTACGTACTATCCATGAAATTAAGTATGCATAGATAATCATAATAATGGAAAATAGAGATTGATCAATCTTTCGGTTATGCCATTATTAAGTTCATAAAAGAAAATAAAAATTCATTCAATCGGGCTTGTTGCTAAGCGAAAAAAATAGAAAATTCCGTGTCTATTAAAGTGATCCAGATAATAGAAACCTATGCTTGCCGTGACGACTCACGGGCTTAATTAAATTTGTTATGGGTGCCAGTAGATTCCATAGAGTTTTAACCACTAAAGAAACCTCCATGACGTTTGGGAAGTTCGTAAGGTACAACCGCTATTTCTTAATGTACTAAGGAAGTAAACGTTCAAATGATGCTCGAGTACCAAGCTTGGGATACATACTATTTGCGAAAGGTCCTGAGCCCTTTGTCACCTGCTCCAGATCCAGAGCATCAGTTTCTCAGATCTTACAATTTCTTATTTGTCGAAGTTTAGGTCCTTGACTCAACCATTCATAATATCTATGTAATAGCCTTCTATGAAATTTCTATAATTACTTTGGACTATGTTGATGACAAGATTCAATACAAAACTTCCAAAACCTCATGGATATCGGTCATTTCTTACGTTTTATACGCTTGCAGTTTGTATCGATATGTGGATGGTATATTATTTTCGTTTTTATCGAAGTTTTCCACCGAGCAGTTTTTTTGACAAATTATAAAAAATAAAATTATTATTCATGGATGTACGCAATATTAAAAATCCAAGTTAAAATCAAATCAAATAATTAGGAAAGAAAATGTGCAACTTGTACAACTTGCGACAAAAAACTCAGAGTTTATTTTTATATACAATTTTTTTCTCAATTATGGTGTATAATCATAGGTATATGCTAAAATGAAATCGTAAATTACATTAACTTAAAAATATTTAGTGAAGTACCGTATCATTAAAATGTATATATTTTCAATAACTTTGATAAATGTTTGGACTTAAATATGATATATTTATATTAATAAACTATTGGGAATCAACCATGGACGCAAAACTTTCAGCCCCCACAAAGCGTTCATTACTGACGCATTAGAGATAAGAGAGAGCCAAATATATAAGAATAAAGGAGGAGATAATTCTATCAAGCAGCACAATACAAAATCAGGGGCTAGGTCTCAATATTGTCACAATGTGAAATCTATCCTACAACTTCTCATATATCTGAAAAATTAAAGTCAAACGGTACACAAACAGTTGGAACATCCGACGTCAGAGATGAGTTTATCACTTGTGGTACCCCACTTTTGGCAATTTTGAGGAAATTAAAACATTTTTGAAAAAAATGTACCCTGGCAGCATTGTAAATAGCCTTCGGTACATCAAAACAGAGTGAATCCGGAAGATCGCGGGGATTCTCGAGGGATCTTGTAGAATCTGGGATTTGGGGTGCCGCAGTAAGGACAGGCACCACCCTCCCTGCGCGCTTTGCAGTTAGGATCTCTACGGCGCAAGGCGCAAAAACCGCCTTCGGAGGTTGCGTCCGCGGCTGTAGGGAAACCCTCCATAGTTAGGTCAAACCTCGGGCGCCTTGGCCAAGTTAGGATTCCGTTGGAAAGAGCTCAACGCGCTGATTCTAACGAGCCCAAGAACGCTTGGAACGGATGAGGACTTAGGGAGTTATCGCTACTGGAAGAAACGGAGGCGGTCGCCTACGGCGGAAGGAGTTCGCCACCGGCGCGAATTCCGCCTACGCGGAAGGAGGAATCAAGTTTTGTCCTATGCGCGGACGAAGGCGTTCGCCTGTGCACAGGCGAAGTAGGGTTAGGGAAGGCGCGAAGTCCGCCTACGCACAGGCGTTTGCCTGTGCACAGGCACTTCGGCGTCGGCGGAAAATCCGCCTTGGGCCCTAGAAATGCGCCTTGTGAGGTAGAAAGTGTACGGCGCCTTCCGCGCCAGCGCAGCGCCGCGTACGTCGGAAGAGCCGCCAGAGTAATCCAATCGGTACGGACCATGCGGACGGCACGGGTGGATGCGCTCTTGGACGGACGGAGTTGCGGCGGCGGAAGCGCCGACGGAGAGACAAGGAACGGACAGACTGGACGGAGACGGCTGACCACGGTCAACGCCTTCCGCGCCAGCGCAGCGCCGCGGACGGAATTCGCCTGCGCACAGGCGAACGCCTGTGCACAGGAGGATGTTCAAGTTCCGCGCCGGCGGAGAATCCGCCGAGGCTCCTGCCTGCGCACAGGCAGGAGTTGAATTTTTGTCCGACATGCGGACACACGCGTCAAGGCAGAGGGAGATTGGCCGAGGGACGGTACGAACAAGTGTACCGCGCAAGGCGGAAAACTCGCCTTCGGCGCTACGCCCCAATGTCCGCAGGGTGACACGCTCGCGGAGTTCAAATCCGCCAATTCGAGCGTGAGAGTTTAATCGACGACGGCGGAGCGTGAAGCCGCGCGTGAGAGCGAAGACCGTTCCAGCGTACAGCCGGCGCGGCCATCAAGTGAGACGTTCTTCACGACCAAGAGCCGACCATGACCTTCGACCGGGCGGCGGAGAACGTCCCATTCTTGAATTCGCGATTCCAATCTCTTGTGCGCGCTGCGCGCATCCATCTGCTGGCTGCGGAACATTCTCGACGTCGTCGCACAGGAGATTTCTTGTTGATTGAGGGAGAAGTGAGTGCGCGTGATTTGGAATTGAGAGCGATTAGAGTTTGCCGAGAGAGAAAGAAACGCGGGCAGTGCGGAAGTAGAATGAGCGGGCGAGCGAACCCCAGGAACGCAATGACGAGACCGAGCAGATTGCGGATGGTGCCACTTCGCCTACCGCAGAACGGGCTGCGCGCTTTTGAGGAGCGCTTAATAGCAAGAAAGCTCGATTTCTTGCTATGGGGATGGAATTACATCTGTGCGAATATGGTGCGCGAGTGGCTAGAGCCACAGGGACCACCCTCGCGCGGATTGCGTCCGCATGTTGATCGGTGGACAGTCCAAGATTGGGCGCAGGCGTTGGGAAGATGTGCTGGCATGCCAGGGCATCTCCTTTTCGACAGCGAGAGCATCAAGGTGACCAAGCAAGAAGAGGCGCAATTTGTGGAGCTGTTCAAGACTGGGAGGTCTACCAAGAATGGGTACAGGACCCGTGATTACAAGGATCGATTTCGCCGGACTTTGTCCGCGGCGCTGATGCAATTACTGCAGCCGCACCGCGCCTGCTACATCACATTGTGGCAGGTCTCTTTTGTGGAGTGCGTCATCGAGGGAACTCCAATTCACTGGGCGAGCATCCTGCACAGGGTGATGCGACAGCACGCGTTTGAGGAGAAGGGGGGAACTCTAAACCATCTTTCTCCTTTCCTCATCAATTTTTATCGACAGCGGAATTGTTTGACAGCGGCAGAGCTTGAACATTTTCCGCCATTGTCCATCGACCATCCCGGGAAGTATGTGCGGGAGAACGAGGTCGATACTGATGCAGAGGAGTCACCGACTTCTACCCCATCAAGACGGAGGGACGAAGGGAGACACACCCCTGCAGCGCGAGTGCCGCGGAAGCGGCGATGGAGGGAAGGGTCTGAAGAGGAGCAGCATCAAGAACCCTCTGCTCCCATTCGACCGCGGCCGCTGTGCGAGCCATACAGCCGGCCGAAGCAGAAGGCACGCAGACTGGTGTTACCAGCTGACAGTGCGGACACGGCGACGATTGCGACGGAGATAGGAAGTGCGTCGCCAGAGAGGCGAGAGGAAGCGCGGACGACCGCAGGAGCAACGGGCCACGCTGCAACCTCGTCGGGAGAGAGGCCGCCTACGGGCCAAGGGCCTCCGGAGTTACCACATGCGATGCGGACAGATGTTCCGTTTGCGCACAGGCGAACCTCCGCGGACGGAAGAGCCTCCGCGGACCGGCGAACACAAGTGGACGTGGATCTACGCTTACGCGTGGGAAGGAGCAGTCCGCCTGTGCACAGGCGCTCACCTCCGCACGTGCCGCCTGTGCACAGGCAAGAATCACCCCCGTTCCAACGTAGGAAGGGGAAGGAGCCGGCGGAAGAACCGCCTACGAGACACCGGCCCTCGGGGCCAGACCCTCCGGCGCACCACGCGCCGCAATTTGCGCCTTCGGCGCCAGGGCCTTCGAGCCGAGGAGATACGAGCAGAGAGCGTGCGGAGGCCGCACCATCGGCGGGAAGTCCGCCGATAGATGCGCCTTCGGCGGTAGGGCCTATAGGCCAAGGAACATCGGGCGTGCGGCCCCCGGCCATGTCGCCTTCGGCGATAGATGTCCGCGGCGCTACGCCCGCAGCGGACAAGGCGCCGGCAAATGCGCCTGCGCACGGGCCGGGCACAGCCCCCACGGACCGATCAAGGGAGCAGCAGACGGAGGAGCGGAGTGACTGTCCGCGGGATGAAATCTCGATGCGCGATGCGCAATCAAACCCCGCGCAGCCACCCTCCGCTCGACCGCCTTCGGCGGCGGACGACGGAGACAGGGAGGACGCGGGAGGCAATCAACAAGTAAGCGACGGGGATGCCGCTCGGGTACATTCGCCTTCCGCCTTAGACATTTTGGCGACGAGCAGCGAGGCTGCAGCCGTGCCTTCGCAGGCAGCACACGTCGACGACGTGCAGCCCCACTCGGGGCCGTCGCCGACGCAATCAATGGCGACTGAAATTCTCCACTCGGATGATGACGACGGAGGCTCCACGGAAGAAATGTCAGGAGCAGAAGACACCGAGGAGGAGGAGGAGGAAATTGTTGGAGCGCCGGCGGCGGCGCTCTCTGAGCAGGTGATTCCGTTGCTGCGGTACTTGGATCGCAAGGTCGATAAATACGCCGACCCACTCCAGCCGGGATCTTACATCGAGTTAGTGCGCAGGCGGACTCGCACTAAAGTCCACACCAGCAAGCTATTAGCTAGAGTGGACCAGGAGTTGAGGGACTTGAAGGAGAAGCATGAGTGCTTGTGGGGACAGTACAAGCTTAATCAGAAGTTCTACAAGCACACCGAGAAGATGAAGGATGAAAAACTGGGCGAGCTCACCAAGGAGCAGGTGAAGGTCAAGGAAGCACTCAACTCTGAGCAGGCCCAGAATCGGATTTTGTCAGAGGAGCTCGTGCGACAGACGAGGTTGTTGGAACAATGTCAGCTCGCACGGCAGGCGGATGAAGAGTTAATCCGCAGGTTGCAGTCAGAGTGTGGCGAATTGAGAGCGCAACGTGCTGAAGCCGAATCGCAATTAGTGATAATTGAAGAGGATCGCAGGAAGGAGGCGGATCGCACGAAGGTGGAGACGGCGAGGCGAGTCGCCCACTGTCTCAAGGGCTACGCCCACTGGGAAGTGAAGGCGCAGGAGAAACTCACACTGCGTGAGTTTGAATTGCGCGCAGCCGGGTTGTTGTCAGGCGACAGTAGGAGTCGGCGGAAGGTAGCGAAGAAGCTCGAGGCCTTTCTGTCGAAGGCACAGGATACCATGTCCGCCCTCGAGGGGGAGGTGTCCGCGGCGTTGCAGCGGTTGGGACTGCGCAGTCGAGCGGAAGAGTGGCAGGGTAGGGAGTTAGTGCGCGGCAGTCGGCCGCGCAGGAGACGTAGTACAGGTTCCGCGGAGTGTAGTGTAGCGTGGTTCCGTGCAGGCGTGTAGCGTAGTGCAGTGTAGTGCTAGGTAGGACTTAGAAGGTATAAAATAGTTCCAGGCGTTTTGCCTGGGGTTCTTTCCCATCAGAAGTATAGATCAGGAACCCATTTCCTTTGCGTGTTTGTGTCTTTAAGTTCTGTCACCACGCACGAGGAGTTACAACTTAGCGTTCCGCATTTTGTAGCTGAAGGCCTTCGGCCGAATGTTCAGAGCTAGTACATTGGTTAGAGACTTGAGTAGTTCGGAACTGCACCTGCGGGTGACTGCCGATGCTCAGAGCCAGTGACTAGTTAGATACTTGAACAGTTTCGCCCCTACACCTTCGAGTGTTTCTTTCTGATTGTACTCCTTGGGATTTTTCCCCTGAATGCCAAAGTGAAGTTTTGCTACTTCGTGTAAGCCTTGGTTGTAAATTCAGGTTACGCTGCAGCAGGTGCCTTGAGGGTAACCCCTGTAGTATTTCTGGGAATGACAAGTGCCTGAGAATTCAAACTCTTCAATAGACTGTTGTTGTGTTACTGGAATGTTTCTCAGTGAGTCCTTCAGTGCGGACCTGTGTTCTCTGCGCGTTTTGTGAGTTGAGAGTGTTGTTCACCGCGTCTGAGTGACTTCGATCCGAAGTAGGTAGTCCAAACCGGGTTTCCTACACTAGCAGCGAGCTAGTGGAAGCGTTGTAAAAGCCGGAGTTGGAAGTCACTGCCCGCAGCTTTGCCGAGTGTGCTCGTGAGAGACTTTCCCCCTGAAATCTTGAAGTAGAGGTCCTAACGGATCTCTGGGTTGTGTTTCTGTAGTTTCAGGTGTGTGTGTGTGTGTGTGTTACGCTGCACTGTGCGACCTCCGAGTGCGCTCCGAGTGGACACTTGCAGTATTTCTGGGAGTGACAGTCGCCTGAGAATTCAAACTCCTCAATAGTCTGTTAAAACGTGACACTTTGTACCCTGTGTGTTCCTCTGTCCCTGTGGGTTCGACCTTTCTACCACTATATTGCAGTTTTAGCCTTTAGTGGGTTATTACATAAGAAGCCGACAACTTCTTTTTGGCGCCGCTGCCGGGGACAGTTGCGTCAACACCGGGGTTTTTACGAGCAGCCATGCTCGGTGAATGTCGACTGGGGCTGGCGGGAGCAACCTAAGTGCTAGAGCTGTCCGCAAGTTCCGACGAGATTCAGAGAAGGCCGTGGAAGAGACACGGCGTCAAAACAAGAAAACACCAAAAAGAGTATCTAAGCCTAGTTCGGCCGACACCCTTGGGGAACCTACCCCCGGCGACTCGGAACCAAACTTGGTGCTTACAGTTCTACTAGATATTCCTTGCACGGACCCGCCTAGTGAAGTAGAACCGACCGCCCGAAGACCGTCGACAGACACACCGATGGCGGACGGACAAGCCAATGTGCGGCTACCTCAGCCGATTACTAAACATTCCTACCCGAAGTACAAAGGGAGTGGGGATGACGACGATGCAGATTCATACATCAAGTTGTTCGAATCGGTGTCTATTGCCAATCGCGAGATCGCAGACGACGACCGACTAAGGATCTTTCCAAGCCTTCTGCGGAAGAAAGCGAGGAGTTGGTACAATCACGAGAGTATCAATCCGACTGGGTTGACAACATGGGCCCAGCTGAAGGAGAAGTTCCTTCGCCGCTTTCGCGAGCTCGGCTACGACAGCCGGGTTTTAACAAAGTTACGTAATTTGCAGCGAGAGAAGAAGGAGAGTCTGCGTGACTACACTGAGAGATTTCTGGACCTCCTCGACAGAATACCGAAAACAGGACCAGGGTCCCCTTTCTCGGTACAACAAGCTGTGGATTGGTA
Source organism: Marchantia polymorpha subsp. ruderalis (assembly GCA_037833965.1). Lineage (NCBI taxonomy): Eukaryota > Viridiplantae > Streptophyta > Marchantiopsida > Marchantiales > Marchantiaceae > Marchantia > Marchantia polymorpha. The sequence goes on from AP031357.1 coordinate 8,444,028, forward strand.
CGTGACCGGTTTAACTCGGGAGATGGAGACTTTTTGCCGACGCAGCAAGTGCGACACTATTGAGGATGTGATTGCATCGGCAGAAGCCTTCGAAACTTCCACTCTCAACCGAAGAGGGAGAGAGAGACGGGAGTCGAAGGAGCGAAAACCAAAGGGAGGGCGAAGACGACGTAGAGGTACAACTCCGTCATCGGAGGAATCGTCTTCGGACGAGAACCGTTCCTCATCCGAAGAAGAGGAAACCTCATCGTCGGAGGAGGAGAAGAAGAGGAAGAAGCATGGGTCAGCGAAGAAAAAGGGCATCCGACGAGTGACTACGGACAGAGCGCCGGGAGACATAGCTTCGAAGATGGAGACCCTTGTGAAGGACTTCGCCGATCTCAAGGTTCAAGTGGTAGGCGGGCATGATCGCCGAAAATCACCCGGGAGAGTGCGAGCGAACTTATGGTGTACTACGTGCGGGGCGGTGGGACATGCAAACACCGAGTGCCTTACCACCCGTCCGTCATATCCAGTCAACGCAGTAGAGTGGGCGCAACCGTACTATGGAGAGCACCCTCAGTACTATGGAGAGGCTAGCGAAGAGACAGCCTACGCCGTCCAGTCGGTTCCTACCCCTCCTGCAGTTTCAGCAATGCAAGTCCCACGATATATTCCGGTGGATCGGGCCACTACAGTACCTGTGAGGCGGAGAGCACCTCCAGGGACGTTTGACCCACCGCCACCGCGAGCTTGTTATAATTGCGGGGAAGTTGGGCACTTCTCACCGCAGTGTCCCCATCCAAAAAGGCGAAACGATTATGCTCCGACATGTAGTAATTGCAAGAAGATCGGGCATACTGCGCCAGAGTGTGACCAGCCACCAGTCCCTCGGCCAGCGGTACGATTTGTGAACACTCCTGCCAAGGAGGACGTGCAAGTTAACCAGGTCGAAGTAGGTTCAGACGGGGATGGCGAAGACGAAGAATGGCCGGCTGAAGAGGTTATGTGCGCACGGGTCGAAACTCGTAGTTCCAAGAAATCGAAGGAGCAAGAGCGGGACACTCGCAAGCACGAACGGAGAACCGACGACCGGACGGGAAAAGGGAAGGAGAAGACATCCAGCAAGTCCGACTCGCGACCTGCTCGGAAGTCTTCGGCTACGCGGGAGGCACCAGCAGTGCGCCCCCAGACAGCAGTCGAGGACGAGCCAGTGCGCCTACTGAAACGTGACTATGCTCCGGATATCCGCAACGAGGTAGCCAACCTGTTGCAGGAAGCGATCCGCACTCAAAAGGACCCACCGCGGCCAGACTGGACATCCTCCCTTGGGGCGAAGTTGGCAGCCACCGTGGAACCTCGCAGAGCGTCGCCGACCCCGACGACCCAACGCGCCCACTATGACTTGGTCGAAGATCTCGGGAGTCGAAAAGTGAACATCACGTTCAAGCAGCTCTTGGAGGACAATAAGACGTATCGGAGAATGTTGATGCTTTCGCTACGGCATCCGCGGAAGCCGCGCGCATCCACATCCTCTCAAGTATATCAAGTGGAGAGCGAAGACCAAGGGCCACCCGAGATCGATGTGGAGATAGCAGGATGTTGTGTACGCAGAGTGCCAATCGACTCTGGATCAGGAGTCAACATAATGACGGAGGATACAGCGAGAGCCTTGGGGTTCAGTCAATACGAACCCTCGAAGCGTGTGTTGAGATTAGCGGATCAGACGCGGAGAATGCCTGCAGGTATGCTGCGCAATGTCAAGACAATCATCGGGGGTGCGGACTTTCGGTTGACGTATATCATCCTTCAACCGATGATGAAGCAGGGCTATGACGTTCTGCTCGGGCGACCATGGCTATATGGTGCACAAGTCAGATGTGATTGGCGAAGACATCGCCTTAAGTTTCCTCATCCTTCGGAACCGACCAAAACCATTACGGTGCCCTGGAATAGGGTCAGGCACGAAGGAGAGACCCCATCGACAAGTGCAGGTTACACATCGGGCGAGGACAGTGAGTCGACCGCGCGATCGGATTCCAGTGGTACCGAATCCGATTTGTAAGACCGGGTGTTGCACATATGTACTAAGTCTTAGAAGTGGTCAAGGGAATAAGGATGATTAGCCAAGGCATAGCTAAGACTAGCTAGTTATGACTAAACTAGTTAGTTATAACTAAGTTTATCTAGTCATGACTAAGTTTAGCTACAATGTCTATAGTTGGCGGAATAATTAGCGGAGTTCTAGAAGAATGGAGTGAGCACTTCTATTTTGTCCTTTACAAGGAGTGAGCACTTCTATTTTGTCTTATACAAAAGTTCTAGATTCCAAGGGATTAGATATTTGACTAGAAGCTTGGATTTGATTGGTTTGACTAAATGTATGAAAGATGATTGGCTAGACTAAGTCTAATGTTGACTTAGTGGCTAGGAAGCTTGTAGAAGCTTAAAAGCTTCAAATGGCATGTCGCCACCTCAACCTTGGATTCCAGAAGCTTCTAGAAGGTTTAGGTAGGCCAATGGCATGTTGCCACGTAGAGAAGGTTAGTCAAACTTACCTAGGTAAAAGTAAGTTAGGAGAAATTACCACATGTTACTATGGTAACTTCTCAAGTAGTATAAATAGAGAGGTAGAGTAGCACCTCTCAAGCAAGTTTGGAGAGTCATGTGTGAGGACTTGTTTCAGTAATGAAGGAGTGAAGTTTTTGAGTATCTTGGAGTATCGACGTGTGTTTGCATTTATGTGAAGAGGGTGATGTGAGGAGAGTTGTGTGTGAGTTGGAGTGATACATGAGAGTTTGTAAGAGAAGGTGTTTGGGACATGAGTGAGAGTATGAATCTTAGTCTTCTAGAACCATGATGCGCTACCACAAAGCCATCAGAGGTAAACCTGAGTGAGAGTCAGCCCGGAGGTTGCATTTTTGGTTCCGTTGCCGGGACCTCAATCTAGAAGGCGGAATGTTTAGGATTCGATTTCTAGCTCGAGAGAAAGTATCCATGAGGGATCACTTGGTGTTAACATTGGGGAATGAAAGAGCGGAGAGTGTGCTTGAGAGCGAAATTCCATTTGTTTATCCCATAGTCTCATATGATAGCCTAGAAGTGATTTTGTATGTTTTGTTCACGTAAACATGTCTTTTTGAGAGAAAAGTGATCTTAGACACCGAAAAGTATTTTTGAAGGTATTCTTCAAAGTTTTTATTGATTTTAGAGTGAAAGATAGAGAAAATTTACGTTTTTGTTTCAGGTCCAGATCATGTGTTAACAGAAAGATATGAGAGTTAGAAGTTGAGTGGGTTTTCACGGGTATCAAAAGTCTGCTCTCTGGAAAGTTTGTACAGAGTTGATTACTTTTTCTGTATTTCAATTTAGGCTTTGAAACTTCGTACGAGTGTGTATTGGAAGATAAGCTACGTTTGAGTCAAAATTTCACTGAGAGAGCACGTCTAGAGACGAAGTTATGTTGATTTGAAGTTGAGGGGGTACAAAAGCAAGATAACAAAGCAAAAGTTTTTGATTTCTTTATTCACAGTTTTCGTCAAGTAGATAGCGTTTCTGGGAGAGGTCTTTTGAGTGGTTTCTACCTTATGGGAAAATGAGTGAACAAGAAGGTTGGAAGGTTAGGTTATCCAAAGTACCTCAAGGCTTGGATGTTATAGTGTCTTTAGACTCCAATACAAGAGAATTCAAGGTGGAGTTTGAAGAAAGAGTAGTGAGTCAATCTCCAAGAGTCAAACGTGAAACTTGTTTTTATTGTGGAGAGGAGGGCCATAAGGTTGTCAATTGTTCCCTGCGGAACAAAGATAGAAGATTGAGGAGCAAGAGGAACTTGGGAGATTTGAAACTTCACTTGGGACCATCATCGCCACATGAATCCCAAAGCGCCACCTTCTGTGACAATTGCGGAGTGATTGGGCTACCAGCGGGACATGAATGCAGCGGAGTGAAGGCACTTCTGGAATCACTTGTGGAAGGGTTTGACGGCAAGCTAAGTGCTGAAACAGAGAAAGTGACCTCAGCGGGTTCAAGCTCCAACTGAAGATGGAGATCATCATTCGAATGATGGAGAAGATGATGATGAGGGTAAGACTCATCGTATGCCTAGGAGAGGAGAGAGCTTTGGCTATCTTGGAACAACCAATTCCTTTTGTGTTTCCTTTGATGAATTACTCAAGGATGGAGTTAGTGTTGTTTATATTGTATTAGGAAGCCCCATATAAATTTCCAATAGAAAAAAAAAAAAAAAAAAAAAAAAAAAAAAAAAAAAAAAAATTAGTTGGAAATGGGGAAGCTTCCGGTATTTTATGGGAGGGAGAATGAGGATGTAGAAGCTTTTGTTAGGGACTTCAAGAGGGCTTGCATAGGAAACAATGAGAGGAAGAAAGACGAGTGGGCTATGCTTTTGCCGGATTTCTTGGAGGATTCTGCTCTCAAGTGGTACAAGGAGTACAAGAGGGAGCATTCGGAGGACGACACGTGGGAGACATTAACGGAGAACCTGATCGAAAACTTTCTTCCCAGTGAAAGTTATGAAAAGTTGATGTGTGAGGTCACCTTCTTGAAACAAGGAGAGAACGAGAAGGTGAGGACCTATGTGGAGAGAACCGAGAAGTTGGAATCTAGATTCCACGTGGTGTTGAGGAAGGGCGGAGACGAAGTGGATGCTACAATGGTGGGGATAAGGGCGATGCTCATGAAGAACTTCGTTGGAGGTTTGAGACCAGAGATTCGAAGTAAGGTGAGATACGAGAAGCCCTCTTCTAAGGCTGAAGCCATTCGAATTGCTATTAGAATGGAGGAGAGCTTAGAAGATGATGATTCTAGCTTGGTGGCTAGAGAAGTAGCTCCACCGGTTGTAGGAAGGTCTATTGTTTCAAACACTTCTACTTCATCCACGATAGCGAATCCTAGTGTGGATTTTCAAAATGAGTTGAAATCTATCACGGAGACTCTAGCAGATCTCAAGATCAATGTAGTACAGTTGTGGGAGAAGAGGAATCAGAACGTAGTAGGAGGCTCTAGGGGGTATGGAAATTATCCTCCAAGAGGAAATCCACCTTCAGGAAACTTTGCGGTTTCTTGCTTTTCTTGTGGAGGTCCTCATTTTCAGAGGAATTGTCCTAACCCTCGACAACATGATGGAGTTCGGCACAACAACAATGCACCGGCCACGCAACAAGCCAAGGATAAGGGAGTAGCATCCATTGATGTATTCCCTCATCAATGCACTTTTGAGAAAGGGGAGAGCTCAAAATCGAAAGTGGATATCCTTGCTCATGAGAAGAAGCGGGCCCGATTTGCGGACGAGTCGATTTTCATGGAGGACACGCCAAGTCGAAGTACACGGTCAAGTGGAGTGAGTCAACCAAGAGTACCAAGGAAGAAGTTGGGCATGGATGACTTTTCCATTTCATCTTCTCAAGCTAAGTATGACGTGGTGGAGGATGTAGGAAATCAGAAGGCCAATATAACAGTTGGTCAGCTGATTGCCTTGAATCCAGCCATTCGGAAGGAGTTAAGAGGAGGTCTTATCTCCACAAGGACCAAGAAGCGGAAATCTAAGGGGAAGGCTCACATGACCAATGTGGGAGTTGGGGTGGTGGATGCGGCTGCTTCGGAGGTATGTACACATGCTTCAAAGATCGAAGTGAGGATCAATGGACATGATGTATCAGATGTGTTGGTTGATGGTGGATCGGCTGTGAATGCCATGTCTGAGAGGTTGATGCAGAAGTTGGGTATGCAACCTTCTAGACCTTCTAGCATAATTGTTGGTATGGCCAACAAACAGAAGGTAAGACCACTAGGGGTGGTAGACAAAGTTGTGGTTAGTGTGAGGGGAGTGCAAACTTTGCTTTCCTTCCAAATTCTCAAGGAAGCTAGCTACGACTTGCTGTTGGGACGTCCTTGGTTGAGGGCGGTAAGGACTACGGACCGATGGCACAAGGGCTATTTGAGGATAGGCCCAAAGAACCATCGAGTTAAGGTTCCTTTGACGAGAGGAGGGGAATCCACCACTGACTCAGATAGACCAACTGACGAGTATTGGGAATCTGAGAGTGAAGAGAGTGGTAGCTTTTCAGAAGTTGACACAGACATCTCAACTTCTGATCAAGAAACATCATCGGAGTACTCTTCTGATGATAATGTTCAAGTACAAGTCATTGCTGCCATGGAGTTGTTGCCTAGGCCTGGAGTGAAGAAAGATCCTGACAAAGTGGAGATGAGCGAAGAGGAGGTGTGTCGACGACTGTCCACTCTCAGGTTTGGTCCCAAGGTTACCAAGGAGGAAAAGGCAAAGTTTCTGGATATATTTCGCAAATATATTCATGTTTTTGCCTTTAGTTACAAGGATCTTAAGCATGTGACGTTGGAGACTCATCGCATCGAGTTGGAGGAGAAAGCTCGTCCTATTCGGCAAAAGCAACGCCGAATAAATCCACCTACGGCTCTTGTGGTGAAGGAGGAGATCGACAAGCTCAAGGAGGCTGGCTTCATCTACGAGGTAGAAAATTCTGAATGGGTGTCTCCAATTGTGATAGTGAAGAAGAAGAATGGTAAGCTACGAGTGTGCGTAGATTACAAAAAGTTGAATGCTGTCACAAAGAAAGACTACTATCCCTTGCCTTTCATAGATGAGATTCTAGAGGAGGTTGCTGGCCATGAGTGGTATAGTTTTGGAGATGGTTATAGTGGCTATAACCAAATCCAAATTGCCTTAGAAGACCAACTCAAAACAACTTTTACTACTCCATGGGGAACCTTCGCTTTTAGAGTGATGCCGTTTGGTCTATGTAATGCTCCTGCCACTTTTCAAAGGTTCATGAATAGAGTGTTTGAACCTTTCATTGGAAAGTTTGTAAGGGATTTCATAGATGATTTTTGTGTTTACGGGAGGAAAGCGGATCATTTTGATCATTTGATCAAAATACTTCAACGGCTGGAGGAAGCTAAGGCTTCACTCAATCCAGAAAAATGCATTTTTGGATGTGAGGAAGGCCTATTGTTGGGGCATATCATCTCCAAGAATGGTATAGCGGTGGACACAGAGAAGGTGACACGGATCATGGAGTTACCTTTTCCGGCGACTTTAACCAAGTTGAGGCAATTCCTTGGTATGGTGGGGTACTATCGACGGTTCATCTTGTCCTTCTCCAACAAAGCTCATGCCTTGACAAATTACATGAAGAAGGGAGTGGAGTACGAACTCATTTTCAAGGATGAAGCTGCAAAGACGGCGTTCGAAGTTCTCAAGAAGGCGTTGGTGACGGCTCCAATTTTGGCGAAACCGGATTGGGGTAAACCTTTCATTCTCTACACAGATGCATCAAATATTGCTGTAGGATGCACCTTGAGTCAATTAGATGATGAAAAGCATGATCATCCAATTGCCTATGCTAGTAGACAAATGGTTCAAGCGGAGAAGAACTACTCAGCGACAGAGAGAGAGGCCTTAGCTGTAATCTTCTCACTTAAGAAGTTTCGACATTATTTGTTGGGTGGGAGATTCACTATAGTGACTGATCATAAGGCTTTGAAATACATTTTCAACAAGCCTAATGCTGAAGGGAGAATAGCTAGATGGAAACTACTACTAGCAGAGTTTGATTATACCATTGAGGATAGACCTGGAAAGAAGCATGCTAATGCGGATTTGATGTCGAGAGCATATGATGATGGAGGAGATCAGTCAGTAGATGACACCTTTCCGGATGAGGACTTGCTAGTCATGGACACGGTGACAACAGTACCGGAGGAGTACAAGGAAATTTGGGATTTCATCTCTAGAGGAGAGTTTCCTCAAGGAATGCATCAAAGGGAGAAAAATGCATTAGTAAAGAGATGTCAACCTTATATGATCATGGAGAAGGTACTTTTTCATCAAGGAGCTGACGGACTTCTACGAAGGGCGGTTGGGAGGGGAGAGGCACTACAACTCATGAAGGAGTTTCATGATGGTGCAGTATGTGGAGGACATTTTGCGGGGAAGGTAACTGCCTTCAAAATTCTTGATGCTGGTTATCATTGGAAGGGTATTTTTAAGGATTGTGTGGAATATTGCAAAAGTTGTGATGTGTGTCAAGCTTTTGCTAAAAAGTCCATGAAAACCCCTCCTATGATTTCTGTACCAGTGTTAGGTCCTTTTGAAAAGTGGGGAATAGATTTTGTAGGTCCTTTGAATCTTACTCCTCGAGGGAATAAGTTCATTGTGATAGCTACAGATTATCTTACGAAGTGGGTAGAGGCAAGACCACTTAAATCTACTAATGAGAAGGAGGTTGGTAGATTTTTATATGAGAGAATCATTACTCGATTTGGTTGTCCATTGGAGTTAGTATCAGATAGAGGAGGAGAATTTGTGGGAAGTATGATTCAAGCCATGTTGGAGCACTTTTCCATCAAGGCTCGAGTGACCACTTCCTACAAACCTAACGCTAATGGGTTGGCGGAGCGGACCAACTACACTTTGTGTATGATGTTGGCCAGGGATGCAGACATGGACGGGAGTAAACACAATTGGGACAAGAGGCTCCATGCTATCTTATGGGAGTATCGCACAACATGGAAGACATCTACTGGATACTCACCTTTTCGGATGGTGTATGGAGTTGAGTCAAAACTTCCCATACAGTTTGACTTGACAACATTCACAACAATCCAGCAAAGGTTGAAGAAATCAAATGGAGCAGAAGCCATCAAATCTCGCCAACAACAATTGATGGAGTTGGAGGAAGCTCGAGCACTAGCCATGGTACGAGTGGAGCGGGCTCAACAATTGCAGAAGAAGTATCACGACAAACGAAGTGGAAACCAGAACTTGAAGCCGTTCAAGGAAGGTGATTGGGTGATGCTCTTTGATGCAATTAGATACAAGAGAGCTAGGAAAAAGTTTCTTCCTAAGTATTTTGGACCTTTCATAGTAAGTAAGGTGTGGGGAAATTTCACTTATGACATCAAGGAGTTAGGAGGACGTCAGTTCGATCGAGTCAACCACGACAAGTTGAAATTATTCCATCGAAGATCAGATTCTTTCACTCCGAGGGCGTAGTGAAATCTTAGTCCGGGGGTAAATGTAAGACCGGGTGTTGCACATATGTACTAAGTCTTAGAAGTGGTCAAGGGAATAAGGATGATTAGCCAAGGCATAGCTAAGACTAGCTAGTTATGACTAAACTAGTTAGTTATAACTAAGTTTATCTAGTCATGACTAAGTTTAGCTACAATGTCTATAGTTGGCGGAATAATTAGCGGAGTTCTAGAAGAATGGAGTGAGCACTTCTATTTTGTCCTTTACAAGGAGTGAGCACTTCTATTTTGTCTTATACAAAAGTTCTAGATTCCAAGGGATTAGATATTTGACTAGAAGCTTGGATTTGATTGGTTTGACTAAATGTATGAAAGATGATTGGCTAGACTAAGTCTAATGTTGACTTAGTGGCTAGGAAGCTTGTAGAAGCTTAAAAGCTTCAAATGGCATGTCGCCACCTCAACCTTGGATTCCAGAAGCTTCTAGAAGGTTTAGGTAGGCCAATGGCATGTTGCCACGTAGAGAAGGTTAGTCAAACTTACCTAGGTAAAAGTAAGTTAGGAGAAATTACCACATGTTACTATGGTAACTTCTCAAGTAGTATAAATAGAGAGGTAGAGTAGCACCTCTCAAGCAAGTTTGGAGAGTCATGTGTGAGGACTTGTTTCAGTAATGAAGGAGTGAAGTTTTTGAGTATCTTGGAGTATCGACGTGTGTTTGCATTTATGTGAAGAGGGTGATGTGAGGAGAGTTGTGTGTGAGTTGGAGTGATACATGAGAGTTTGTAAGAGAAGGTGTTTGGGACATGAGTGAGAGTATGAATCTTAGTCTTCTAGAACCATGATGCGCTACCACAAAGCCATCAGAGGTAAACCTGAGTGAGAGTCAGCCCGGAGGTTGCAGATTACTTCGTGGGATTCGTTGCCTGCTGTTCGGTGGGAGAAGAAGAAGAGCCGGAAGCTATTCAGCCGGAAGACGAATAGCAATTAACTGTGGGACTGGGAAGGAGTGAGACGAGTCACACTGAGGGCATTGTCGACCCTAGTGACTGTCACGAAGTACAACTCAGTCCCGGCAAGTGCTTGAAGGTATCAAGCGCAGTGAGAGGAGACGAGCTAAGGAAAGTACAGGCATTCCTTAGCCATTATGTCGACGTCTTCGCCTGGAAGATCGAAGACATGAAGGGGATACCTGCACGGTATGGGGAACACCGTATCGATTTACTGGACGACTCAGTACCCATACGACAGCGCCAGTATCGCCTCAACCCAAAATACTCCTTGCTAGTTAAAGAGGAGATAGATAAGTACTTGAGCGCTGGAATTATTTACCCTGTGCTCAGCAGCGAGTGGGTGTCGCCGATTGTTATCGTACCCAAGAAGTTGACGGGTAAGATACGAGTGTGTCAGGATTTCCGGAAGTTGAATGCAGCAACACGCAAGGATCATCACCCGTTACCATTCACGGATGCCATTCTAGACCATGTCGCAGGACATGAATGTTATAGCTTCCTGGATGGGTTCTCAGGTTACAATCAGGTGTCTATCCGTGAACAGGACAAGGATAAAACTACGTTCACAACCGACTGGGGAACTTACGCATACCACAAGATGCCCTTCGGTCTGTGCAACGCGCCTGCCACCTTTCAACGGATGATGACCAACATCTTTCAGGAACAACTGAGGAAGTTCCTGGAAATATTCATAGATGACTTCTGTGTCTTTGGGAAGCGGTCTGAACACCTAAGTCACTTGAAGCAGACCTTCGATAAATGTAGAGAGAGCAGTTTATCACTGCATCCCGAGAAGTGCTTTTTCTTTATGACTAGTGGGATCTTGTTGGGTCATCGGGTCTCGGCAGACGGCATTGCGGTGGACGTCGAGAAGGTCAAGGTTATACTCGAGCTTGAGCCACCCACGAATCTAAGAGAGCTGCGAGCATTCCTGGGTCATGTGGGCTACTACCGAAGATTCATACACATGTATGCAATACTGGCGGCGGACCTGACCAAGTTGTTGAAGAAGGACGAGCCTTATGCTTGGGGTGCGAACCAGCAGTCAGCATTTGAGGCTCTGAAAGCGAAACTCACGACTGCTCCCGTACTAAGGAGTCCAAACTGGAATCGACCATTCCATGTTTACGTTGACACCTCGGCATTCGCCATCGGTGTAGTACTGAGTCAAAAGGATGACAACAAAAAGGACTACCCGATCTACTTCGCGAGCCGACAGCTGTCTCTAGCAGAGCGGAAGTACACCACGACGGAGAGAGAAGCGTTGGGGATGGTGTACTCCTGTAAAAAGTTCCGCCACTACCTAATCTGCTACGAGTTTGTGTTCCATGTGGACCACTACGCATTGCAACACCTAGTCAAGAAAGCCGACCTATCCGGTCGGATCGCCAGGTGGGTGTTGTTACTACAAGAGTTCACCTACACAGTCCAGACCAGGAAAGGGGTGCACCACGAAAATGCGGATTACTTGTCCCGATTATGGACACAGCCGACAGAGGAGGAATTGGTGGACGATTTTCCAGATGAAGAGTTATTTCAGTTGTCTGCAGGACATGAGTCCCGCTATGCCGACCTGTATCGATATTTACTAACCCTCCAGTGTCCCAAAGGCATGGATTTGGAACAGCGAACTGTCTTTATTCATAAGGCAGGCCCGTACCAACTCCAGCAGGGGGTTTTGTTCAAGAAGATGGCAGATGAGCGCTTATGCAGATGCCTGGAGGAATCAGAGGTACCAAGAATAGTGAGTGCGATGCATACAGAGGAGGCGGGTGGACACTATGCCACCAGGAACACGGTCACAAAGATCCTAAATGCGGGGTATTGGTGGCCGACCATGTTTAAGGATGTTCACGATTACATCCGCAAGTGCGACAGTTGCCAGAGGACGGGGAGACCGACGCCTACAACACGCTGGCCCCTGACTCCCATCATGCCTCTAGCACCTTTCGAAAAGTGGGGTATTGACTTTGTAGGGCCGATACAACCGGTGACTAGAAGTACATGAAGGCGCTACATTCTGGTAGCAACGGACTACGCCACCAAAATGGTAGAGGCCCGGGCCACCAGAAGGGATGATGCTGCCACAGTGGCAGCATTCTTGTTTGAGTCGATCATCACACGCTACGGATGTCCCTTAGAGCTAGTCAGCGACCGGGGCACGCATTTTCTGAATCAGATCATCGAAGATCTGACACGGTATTTCCACATCAAGCACCGGAAGACTACTCCATACAATCCCAAGGCAAATGGACTAACGGAGAAGTCCAATGGTCTGCTGTGTAAAATACTGCTCAAGGTCACGGTGAATCACGCTCACGACTGGGATACGAAGCTAGCAGTCGCTCTATGGGCGTACCGCACAGCTGAGAAAATCACGACCAAACAGACACCATACTTTCTAGTGTATGGGCAACACCCGATCCTCCCGATCGAATTTGAAGTACCCACCCAACGAACGTTGGATTTGCAGAGGATGGGCGCAGAGGAGAGTCAGCTCTACAGGTTACAGGAGGTCACGCTGCTGGATGAGAGGAGAAGAGACGCCGAAGATCGCACCAGGAAAATCCAGCTCCGTCGAAAGGAGAGATACGATAAAAAGATCAAACCGGTACTCCTGCAGGCGGGTGATTTGGCATTACTCTACGACAGCAGGCATGCCAGATTCCCAGGCAAACTGCACCTAAGGTGGATGGGACCTTACAGGGTCGTCGAAGTCTTCCCGAATGGATCCATCCAACTTGCGGACCTGGCCGGTGATTTGTTAGGCACCCGAGTGAACGGGTGGCGGTTGAAGAAATACCACATGTGAGTGTTCGCGTGGGCGCTCACAATTGAGGAGGGGGGCATGTGGTACCCCACTTTTGGCAATTTTGAGGAAATTAAAACATTTTTGAAAAAACTGTACCCTGGCAGCATTGTAAATAGCCTTCGGTACATCAAAACAGAGTGAATCCGGAAGATCGCGGGGATTCTCGAGGGATCTTGTAGAATCTGGGATTTGGGGTGCCGCAGTAAGGACAGGCACCACCCTCCCTGCGCGCTCTGCAGTTAGGATCTCTACGGCGCAAGGCGCAAAAACCGCCTTCGGAGGTTGCGTCCGCGGCTGTAGGGAAACCCTCCATAGTTAGGTCAAACCTCGGGCGCCTTGGCCAAGTTAGGATTCCGTTGGAAAGAGCTCGACGCGCTGATTCTAACGAGCCCAAGAACGCTTGGAACGGATGAGGACTTAGGGAGTTATCGCTACTGGAAGAAACGGAGGCGGTCGCCTACGGCGGAAGGAGTTCGCCACCGGCGCGAATTCCGCCTACGCGGAAGGAGGAATCAAGTTTTGTCCTATGCGCGGACGAAGGCGTTCGCCTGTGCACAGGCGAAGTAGGGTTAGGGAAGGCGCGAAGTCCGCCTACGCACAGGCGTTTGCCTGTGCACAGGCACTTCGGCGTCGGCGGAAAATCCGCCTTGGGCCCTAGAAATGCGCCTTGTGAGGTAGAAAGTGTACGGCGCCTTCCGCGCCAGCGCAGCGCCGCGTACGTCGGAAGAGCCGCCAGAGTAATCCAATCGGTACGGACCATGCGGACGGCACGGGTGGATGCGCTCTTGGACGGACGGAGTTGCGGCGGCGGAAGCGCCGACGGAGAGACAAGGAACGGACAGACTGGACGGAGACGGCTGACCACGGTCAACGCCTTCCGCGCCAGCGCAGCGCCGCGGACGGAATTCGCCTGCGCACAGGCGAACGCCTGTGCACAGGAGGATGTTCAAGTTCCGCGCCGGCGGAGAATCCGCCGAGGCTCCTGCCTGCGCACAGGCAGGAGTTGAATTTTTGTCCGACATGCGGACACACGCGTCAAGGCAGAGGGAGATTGGCCGAGGGACGGTACGAACAAGTGTACCGCGCAAGGCGGAAAACTCGCCTTCGGCGCTACGCCCCAATGTCCGCAGGGTGACACGCTCGCGGAGTTCAAATCCGCCAATTCGAGCGTGAGAGTTTAATCGACGACGGCGGAGCGTGAAGCCGCGCGTGAGAGCGAAGACCGTTCCAGCGTACAGCCGGCGCGGCCATCAAGTGAGACGTTCTTCACGACCAAGAGCCGACCATGACCTTCGACCGGGCGGCGGAGAACGTCCCATTCTTGAATTCGCGATTCCAATCTCTTGTGCGCGCTGCGCGCATCCATCTGCTGGCTGCGGAACATTCTCGACGTCGTCGCACAGGAGATTTCTTGTTGATTGAGGGAGAAGTGAGTGCGCGTGATTTGGAATTGAGAGCGATTAGAGTTTGCCGAGAGAGAAAGAAACGCGGGCAGTGCGGAAGTAGAATGAGCGGGCGAGCGAACCCCAGGAACGCAATGACGAGACCGAGCAGATTGCGGATGGTGCCACTTCGCCTACCGCAGAACGGGCTGCGCGCTTTTGAGGAGCGCTTAATAGCAAGAAAGCTCGATTTCTTGCTATGGGGATGGAATTACATCTGTGCGAATATGGTGCGCGAGTGGCTAGAGCCACAGGGACCACCCTCGCGCGGATTGCGTCCGCATGTTGATCGGTGGACAGTCCAAGATTGGGCGCAGGCGTTGGGAAGATGTGCTGGCATGCCAGGGCATCTCCTTTTCGACAGCGAGAGCATCAAGGTGACCAAGCAAGAAGAGGCGCAATTTGTGGAGCTGTTCAAGACTGGGAGGTCTACCAAGAATGGGTACAGGACCCGTGATTACAAGGATCGATTTCGCCGGACTTTGTCCGCGGCGCTGATGCAATTACTGCAGCCGCACCGCGCCTGCTACATCACATTGTGGCAGGTCTCTTTTGTGGAGTGCGTCATCGAGGGAACTCCAATTCACTGGGCGAGCATCCTGCACAGGGTGATGCGACAGCACGCGTTTGAGGAGAAGGGGGGAACTCTAAACCATCTTTCTCCTTTCCTCATCAATTTTTATCGACAGCGGAATTGTTTGACAGCGGCAGAGCTTGAACATTTTCCGCCATTGTCCATCGACCATCCCGGGAAGTATGTGCGGGAGAACGAGGTCGATACTGATGCAGAGGAGTCACCGACTTCTACCCCATCAAGACGGAGGGACGAAGGGAGACACACCCCTGCAGCGCGAGTGCCGCGGAAGCGGCGATGGAGGGAAGGGTCTGAAGAGGAGCAGCATCAAGAACCCTCTGCTCCCATTCGACCGCGGCCGCTGTGCGAGCCATACAGCCGGCCGAAGCAGAAGGCACGCAGACTGGTGTTACCAGCTGACAGTGCGGACACGGCGACGATTGCGACGGAGATAGGAAGTGCGTCGCCAGAGAGGCGAGAGGAAGCGCGGACGACCGCAGGAGCAACGGGCCACGCTGCAACCTCGTCGGGAGAGAGGCCGCCTACGGGCCAAGGGCCTCCGGAGTTACCACATGCGATGCGGACAGATGTTCCGTTTGCGCACAGGCGAACCTCCGCGGACGGAAGAGCCTCCGCGGACCGGCGAACACAAGTGGACGTGGATCTACGCTTACGCGTGGGAAGGAGCAGTCCGCCTGTGCACAGGCGCTCACCTGTGCACAGGTCGCCTGTGCACAGGACACCTCCGCACGTGCCGCCTGTGCACAGGCAAGAATCACCCCCGTTCCAACGTAGGAAGGGGAAGGAGCCGGCGGAAGAACCGCCTACGAGACACCGGCCCTCGGGGCCAGACCCTCCGGCGCACCACGCGCCGCAATTTGCGCCTTCGGCGCCAGGGCCTTCGAGCCGAGGAGATACGAGCAGAGAGCGTGCGGAGGCCGCACCATCGGCGGGAAGTCCGCCGATAGATGCGCCTTCGGCGGTAGGGCCTATAGGCCAAGGAACATCGGGCGTGCGGCCCCCGGCCATGTCGCCTTCGGCGATAGATGTCCGCGGCGCTACGCCCGCAGCGGACAAGGCGCCGGCAAATGCGCCTGCGCACGGGCCGGGCACAGCCCCCACGGACCGATCAAGGGAGCAGCAGACGGAGGAGCGGAGTGACTGTCCGCGGGATGAAATCTCGATGCGCGATGCGCAATCAAACCCCGCGCAGCCACCCTCCGCTCGACCGCCTTCGGCGGCGGACGACGGAGACAGGGAGGACGCGGGAGGCAATCAACAAGTAAGCGACGGGGATGCCGCTCGGGTACATTCGCCTTCCGCCTTAGACATTTTGGCGACGAGCAGCGAGGCTGCAGCCGTGCCTTCGCAGGCAGCACACGTCGACGACGTGCAGCCCCACTCGGGGCCGTCGCCGACGCAATCAATGGCGACTGAAATTCTCCACTCGGATGATGACGACGGAGGCTCCACGGAAGAAATGTCAGGAGCAGAAGACACCGAGGAGGAGGAGGAGGAAATTGTTGGAGCGCCGGCGGCGGCGCTCTCTGAGCAGGTGATTCCGTTGCTGCGGTACTTGGATCGCAAGGTCGATAAATACGCCGACCCACTCCAGCCGGGATCTTACATCGAGTTAGTGCGCAGGCGGACTCGCACTAAAGTCCACACCAGCAAGCTATTAGCTAGAGTGGACCAGGAGTTGAGGGACTTGAAGGAGAAGCATGAGTGCTTGTGGGGACAGTACAAGCTTAATCAGAAGTTCTACAAGCACACCGAGAAGATGAAGGATGAAAAACTGGGCGAGCTCACCAAGGAGCAGGTGAAGGTCAAGGAAGCACTCAACTCTGAGCAGGCCCAGAATCGGATTTTGTCAGAGGAGCTCGTGCGACAGACGAGGTTGTTGGAACAATGTCAGCTCGCACGGCAGGCGGATGAAGAGTTAATCCGCAGGTTGCAGTCAGAGTGTGGCGAATTGAGAGCGCAACGTGCTGAAGCCGAATCGCAATTAGTGATAATTGAAGAGGATCGCAGGAAGGAGGCGGATCGCACGAAGGTGGAGACGGCGAGGCGAGTCGCCCACTGTCTCAAGGGCTACGCCCACTGGGAAGTGAAGGCGCAGGAGAAACTCACACTGCGTGAGTTTGAATTGCGCGCAGCCGGGTTGTTGTCAGGCGACAGTAGGAGTCGGCGGAAGGTAGCGAAGAAGCTCGAGGCCTTTCTGTCGAAGGCACAGGATACCATGTCCGCCCTCGAGGGGGAGGTGTCCGCGGCGTTGCAGCGGTTGGGACTGCGCAGTCGAGCGGAAGAGTGGCAGGGTAGGGAGTTAGTGCGCGGCAGTCGGCCGCGCAGGAGACGTAGTACAGGTTCCGCGGAGTGTAGTGTAGCGTGGTTCCGTGCAGGCGTGTAGCGTAGTGCAGTGTAGTGCTAGGTAGGACTTAGAAGGTATAAAATAGTTCCAGGCGTTTTGCCTGGGGTTCTTTCCCATCAGAAGTATAGATCAGGAACCCATTTCCTTTGCGTGTTTGTGTCTTTAAGTTCTGTCACCACGCACGAGGAGTTACAACTTAGCGTTCCGCATTTTGTAGCTGAAGGCCTTCGGCCGAATGTTCAGAGCTAGTACATTGGTTAGAGACTTGAGTAGTTCGGAACTGCACCTGCGGGTGACTGCCGATGCTCAGAGCCAGTGACTAGTTAGATACTTGAACAGTTTCGCCCCTACACCTTCGAGTGTTTCTTTCTGATTGTACTCCTTGGGATTTTTCCCCTGAATGCCAAAGTGAAGTTTTGCTACTTCGTGTAAGCCTTGGTTGTAAATTCAGGTTACGCTGCAGCAGGTGCCTTGAGGGTAACCCCTGTAGTATTTCTGGGAATGACAAGTGCCTGAGAATTCAAACTCTTCAATAGACTGTTGTTGTGTTACTGGAATGTTTCTCAGTGAGTCCTTCAGTGCGGACCTGTGTTCTCTGCGCGTTTTGTGAGTTGAGAGTGTTGTTCACCGCGTCTGAGTGACTTCGATCCGAAGTAGGTAGTCCAAACCGGGTTTCCTACACTAGCAGCGAGCTAGTGGAAGCGTTGTAAAAGCCGGAGTTGGAAGTCACTGCCCGCAGCTTTGCCGAGTGTGCTCGTGAGAGACTTTCCCCCTGAAATCTTGAAGTAGAGGTCCTAACGGATCTCTGGGTTGTGTTTCTGTAGTTTCAGGTGTGTGTGTGTGTGTGTTACGCTGCACTGTGCGACCTCCGAGTGCGCTCCGAGTGGACACTTGCAGTATTTCTGGGAGTGACAGTCGCCTGAGAATTCAAACTCCTCAATAGTCTGTTAAAACGTGACACTTTGTACCCTGTGTGTTCCTCTGTCCCTGTGGGTTCGACCTTTCTACCACTATATTGCAGTTTTAGCCTTTAGTGGGTTATTACATCACTTCCTTTGGTTAAAACTGTGTGCAGTCTATTGAAGCTAACACACAACTATGACACTTAACACTAATAAATCTTTCAAGCGTTACCTAAACAGAATAGATCCTATTTGTTTAGGCTTCACATCTTTGTCATCATTTCTATATGAAAGTTTCACTGTGAGTTGAAATCAGTTATTTAAAGTTATATAGAAGTCCGTCTCCCCAAACTATCAAAATAGAATTACCTATTCCACTCCCTTGGTAATTTCTTAAATAGTTCTTATATATTTGGGGGGATTATTGAAAAAGACCTCACCGATAAGTTATTTATTGTGGGTCCTGGCTCGTTATTTGTGTATAAATTGGTTAACCTGAAGCCGAACGCCAACTTCAGTCTAATCACTAAAAAGCAAGTCTATCTTGAATATTTGTTTGTGTAGTAATTTCCATATGCATTGGAGATGTTCAATTCTGATGTGTGCGCTTGGAACGCTTGAACATGAACCGAAGGATTTATTTGTGATCAATTAAAATCATGACACTTGGTTAAGTTAAAATTTAGTTATCATTTGCATAACAACTTTCTGTATATCATCTAGGTGTGATGCACATGGTATTGACATAGTTGGTGAAGGAAAAGTTAGTGAACTTCACCTCACTGTTTTATCAAAGATATGATGTAAATCAATATTTTATAACCAGAATTTTTTCTTTTGCTAGATGATCATATTCTAATTTCAATCGTAAATTTCAAAAATATGCTGACTTCAAGATCCTTGTCCAACACTCAAATGAAGCCAAAAATATATTCTCTTGTGGATTTCTCATCACCAAGGGTCGCCATCGGAATAATGTAGGCAAGACTTTGATTCTGCTTTTATTTGTTCTCGTAGTATTTTCAACTCATCCCTGGAATATTGGATTCTAAATAAGTATCATGAGTGTGTACATGCCCGTAATGAACTTATCAACATTAACACAACACTAAAAACTGAGAGCACATGTCACCAACAGCCCAAGAGACGCGGGACACTTTCTGGATCCAGGGGACACGGCTATCGACGCCGGAGCGACCTGTGGATCAGGCGCGACATCCGTTTCCACAACCCCCGGCCGTTTATTGTAGGGAAAAGTGCCAAAAACCCCAGAGCGAACCACATAAAAGCCCAGTATGAAAGCAAAATAGGTTCAGCTCCATTGTTTCTTCTACTGATAAAATATAATCAAAAATTAATTTGAAAAAAAAAACTAGAATATTATAATAATCAGTTGTTCATTTCTGTTATTAGATCACTCACTAATATAGATATATTGTTATCACTCCAATTATAATAGTTGTTTAATCATGAAAGCATAATCAATCAAATAACTTGTTTTTTTAATCTCGATAAAATTAGTAAAAAAGTAGTACATATATTTTTGTATGGCATGATCTTATTGCGATCAAATAAACACATGATATGTGTTAAAGTCTTCCAAATTTTTATACATCAGCATGATTCGGACATAAACAATAAAATATATTTTGTTGCAAATATAATGGAAAGATCTTCAAATTTTTCAGATGCAGCTAATTATTCAGAAAATGGACTTTTTGGTCTAAATAAAATTTTTTGGGATCAAAAAATGTAGGAAAATATTTATAAAGTTACAAGTATTGCTTGTACATAAAATTTAAGACTCTAAATTCTAAATCAAGTTCCCTACTCAATCTCAAAGGAAATTCAGCCAGACATCTTATAGTTTTGAGAAAATTATCCGATGGGAAAACTGTGGATCTCAAAAAACAATACATTTTACTGGATGGTACTCCCTACAATCATGAAATCCAAGTTTATCCATGTTTAAATACGATTTTTTGCAACCCAATAGTTGATGTCTATAGCTTGGGGATGGATTGTCTCTATCGGGCTAAAATACACACAATTGAGTACTTTGGCCATAAAGTTGAATTGATCCCATGAAAACACTTTTTGCCCAAGTTGAGATAACACACACGAAGCAGAACAAAGAACCCGTCTATGAAGAGACTAGGTAAATAAGAGTTTGCATTGTGAGAAAATTGATTCATTTTTGATAAATAAGAGAGTTGAGTCAAATTCCAAAGAAGTGCAATTGCTTGTGTGATTGTAAATAAAGATATTAGAAATGCATTAGATCAGCAATAGATTTAGATCAAAACCATCAAACAAGTACTTATACAATGCGTCTTGTCCACCACATTCCCGCAGTCAATTTCAAGTCCTTGACAACTGCAATTCAAGATAGCCAACCGGATAAACAAAAATTGTCACTCATACCTTGACTTTGATAAACTCAAGTTCAGGTCGCGTTTTTTGTGTCCCCTTGTTTTTTTATGGTCGTTCTAATCGTCAAAGGAGTTCCTTGCAGCTATTAAAATTGTGAGCTTCTCTCTTCATCTGCAAATTTTGTTTTGGTAGCTATGCGATTACCTTTGTGGGTGTCTCCTTGGTGCATTTCGAACTTTCACTCATGAGGGTTTGTGGACGCTTCAATGAATGGTTCTGTTCGCCTATTAGATACAAGCTTTCCATTGGGATCTTGTCCCCACATGGGTGATACAACACCCAAGATAATGAATTATGATGAGTGCCAGCAAATGTTTTGTGTTTTGCAGGGTTTATGTATTTTTGAAATCAATTGAAATTCACAATTTTTTTCATAAGGAATTTTTTGTCTCAAACGACTAAATGTAATCTTTCTAAACTCTTTGATTCTCTCAAACTTGTCTTAGATATTGTATTGTTACGAAAATAACTTCTGTTCGCGGAACATTTAGCACCAACTGATAACATTGTCAGTCTACAGTATATTTCCCATTGGGCGCACTTGCTACACATCAGCCTCATCATCTT
Source organism: Marchantia polymorpha subsp. ruderalis (assembly GCA_037833965.1). Taxonomy (NCBI): domain Eukaryota; kingdom Viridiplantae; phylum Streptophyta; class Marchantiopsida; order Marchantiales; family Marchantiaceae; genus Marchantia; species Marchantia polymorpha. The sequence continues at coordinate 8,465,145 of AP031357.1, forward strand.
GTTTCCCGAAGAAAATAAAAGGAGTATACCCGTCAGAACGCTTGAATGCCTTCACCGCCGGCGGAATGAGCGCGGCAGGACGTTCATCAAGCTCACCGAGCGCAGGCTCTCGCCCGGCACGGCCAGCAGTATTCGCGCACTGGCATTCAAGCCACTGCTCATCGTCCGGGTTAAGGGACTTGTCTATGATAGAGATCACAGATCAAGATGTACGTACTATAGAACAGATCCTGTTCAAGTATAGTCGTGAAACGATGCTCTCTCATAAATGCAGCCGTCATTGCCTCCAAGTTTTGCAGTTTCCTCAACTTTGTATTGATTGTGACCAACTGACCACAGGAAGTTACAAAATACGTACTTGACATCACGTAACCCTTGAAGACTCAGCATCAGTCCCCAAATCTGTTCAGTCCTCAGGTTCAGGAATCGCTTCTTGATATTACTTTCCGTGCTTCAGAGCATTTGCCAACCTGAGACAATGTAGCTCTCACCGTTACTCCATCATCCCGCTGCTAGCGCCTGTGCCTGCAGATTTCACTGAGTTTCCGCGGTGAATATTTCAATCAGCAGGCTGAACATGGTGGAATTCTCCTTATTTGTAAACTAGTTAGCTATCACGCTGAGCCTGTTAGAGCTACCGATCGTGGTGCAAAGGTGCAATCACGCAGAATTGATGTTGTTTTTCCTATAATTTATTGTAGAGAGACTAGAATGATCGAATCTAAGTCTAAGTTCGTGTTGATGGATTCGACATCTGCTGTGTCTTGGAGCATCTTGAACTACAATTCAGCACATACGGTTCGATCCACCAAGTTCTCAGGGAGGGTGGGTTTTATTCAATTACCGTTGGCGGCGTAAGAGCACATATTGTTCACTGCTGGGTCTGCCAAGTGATCGGACAAGCTCTCGATAGATCACTTGAAAGTAACAATTGCCTGGACAAAGAATCCCAACATCGAGATTATGCGAGCCTTCCATTCATCAACTCCTTCACCTTTCAGCTCAGCGATGGTGTGTATGTCCTCAGCCAAGTTCAGCCGGTGAGATTATTTTAAATTTAGATAAAATTTCGATGGTACAACATAAACAAATCCAAAAAAATAACTCGTTGGCGTATGGCACCCATTAGATCAGGAGAAGAAATAGTTCATAACAATAGAAGTTAAGTTCATCGAATCTTGTCATCGAGTTCATCGAATCGAAAGGAAGAGAAACTATTCTCTAGACGGATGAATAGATTGACTTCAAAGCAAGGTGGAGTCTGTGATCTCACCCAATGGTCTTCAGGCCGTTCTGTAACCTTTGATTGCACCGATAAGCTCCTCTCGGGAGACCCGGATGGAACAAATGCTCCGTGTGTTGCCTTCCTTGCTAAAGATCTGAGATTTGGCCACGAACCACACGGCCTCTCCGAGCTTGACTCCGTGCTCGGCCACCAGCTCGGGGAACTCACAATTTAAGTGTGAATCACCTCAACTTTTCTGCAGTTGGTGAGGGTCTCGGGTTCCGCTGAGAGTCTAGCGGTGTTTCATCACCAGGGAAACTACCAGTCACGCAGGATTTCATTACACCGCACAATGGGCCCAAGTGCTTGGATCGGTCCTCATCGTACGTGGAGGTTAATCAGGACGTAAGTTGGGTGAGTGCTCCAGCATGCTATGGACGATCGGTAAGTTACTACGGTGCATGAAGGTTTTATTGCATACCATACCCGAGGAATAGATGATGAGAGCCGACAGACGCTGACGGACATAGACATATTTATTTGGAAGACTTACTGATTCACAGGTTAACATGATTGCACTAGACACCTCAACAGAAGGACGGTGCTGGAACAAACCACACGCTAGAGGAGGAGGAACTCCTGGAGCTACTCTTGCGCATGCCAATGCGAAAGGCCGCCATGCACTCTCTCAGCGAGCTCCTTGCTGCTGCTCCCAATGCGTGACCAGAGCAAGTAAGTAGAAGCACAGGATTTGACAGCATCCATGGTGTGCTACGAGGCTGAGATTCCGGTCTGGAGTCAAGATGGGCTTGTTGGCAGGCTTGATGGAGATCTTGTGGGGACAAGAAGGATGGATGCAGAAGTGACGAGGACGGGAACTCGGCACATGTGCTAGTGCTACATGGCAGTTTGACGATGAGTGGCCAGAAGCCTCAGCGATTCGGGGCACCAGTAAGATAGAAGCAGTAGGTAATGTGAGCTCAATGTGTGGACTGGAGCGAAGAGAAAATATCGTTTGACTTAGCGTTTTTGTTACTGTTGGTGCTTTAAGAGTTGGTAATCTGAACAGGGTTCACGTCTTCGTTGCTCGAGAGTGGGCTCTCACACGACGATCATCTACTATAAGTTCTTTCCTGTTAACTTTTGCCGTCTTCCAGGCTCTATCCAGTCTGGGTCGATGTTAACAGCGTACTCGAAAACCATGGATCGGAAAACTTTAAAAGTTGTCAAGTCCCTGGAATGGTCATTAAGCCTGTAGATTCATTTTCCTGTTTACTTTTCATACACCAGGAAAGCTATCCAGCAATCTTGAGAGGTCAATGGATCAAGAGACTGTCCGATTGACGGCCTATTTTCACATTCATCTTTCTTCGTATTATAGTACGATGTGAGTTGCAAGTGAGTACAGTGTTGATCTTTTTTTTTTTCGATATGTATGTAAATGGAAGTTATAGTGGTAGAATAGTTAATGGTAAAGTGTTTTTTTATGATCATGTGTTGTTCGGAAAGGTGGACATAAATTTGTTTCGGCTTACTTAAAATTCCTATTGCTTAAAATTCAGTATCATCAATAATAATTTACCTGGTCATTAATGCGTTCACAGAGTATACAGAACTATTTTTCTTGTATGAGATTATAACTATTCATGAATCAGTCAGGTGATACACGATGATCATTTTGCAAATGAGCAAATCGCAAATGAGCAGCAACTGCAAGTACTCACACGTTGATGAAAATTCAATCTTTTACCGGGAATGTTTACATCAACTGAGTGACTCATTTCCCTAAGCAACTCGAATTTTGAGTTCGACTTGTCTAGTCTGAGCTACCTTGTCTCGAAATAAGTGACTGATCTCAAATTTTGAGTTCGAGATAGCACCATAAATCCGACAATTCTTAGAACCATACCCAAAGAGAAACCTGAACCAGACAATCTAGAATCCTTCTGTCATAATGTAAAAATCATTGGCAACCGGCGAGAGCCAATACGATAAATTTATGGTACAAACGGAGGAGTTGGCGGCGAATAGTTCTATGTACAGCGGAATTCGCCTAGTTTCCGGGGGTGAAGTTGGTGGCGTACGCCCACGCGTTGTTCACAGTTGGATCGGCCAAGTGGTCCGACAAGTTCTCGATCGGGCCCTTTCCGGTCACAATAGCCTGGACGAAGAATCCGAACATCGAGAACATGGCGAGCCTTCCGTTCTTCAGCTCCTTCACCTTCAATTCAGCAAAGGTGTCTGGGTCCTCAGCCAAGTTCAAGGGGTCGAATGAGCCTCCGGGGTAGATGGGGTCAACGACATCACCCAAGGGTCCTCCTGCCACTCTGTATCCCTCGATGGCTCCCATGAGCACGACCTGGCAGGCCCAGATGGCCAGAATGCTCTGGGCGTGGATGAGGCTCGAGTTGCCGAGGTAGTCCAGACCTCCCTCGCTGAAGATCTGAGACCCGGCCTTGAACCACACTGCTTCTCCGAACTTGGTGCCGTTCTTGGCCAGCAGCTCGGGGGTGACGCATCCCAGAGCTCCCAACATGGCCCATCGAGCGTGGATCACCTCCAACTCTCTGTTCTTGGCGAAGGTCTCGGGATCAGCTGAAAGTCCAGCAGTGTCCCACCCGTAATCACCAGGGAACTCTCCGGTCAGGTACGAGGGAGTGGCACCAGAGAATGGGCCCAAGTACTTGGGTCGGTCCTCACCATACCTGCGAAGCACAGACACGAAGGACATCTGAGAACGATCTCCAAACACGATCACATCATCAAAAGATTCGAAATCAGACTCAATTCCTGACGGCTGACGCAAGGGCTTTGCAAGCGAGGCGATGCACAGAAACGTAGAGCTCACCAGATGCTGGAGGAGCTCTTGGAGCTGGTCTTGCGCATAACAATGCGGGCTTCGCCGACGTTCACCTTCCGGGCGAGCTCATTGCTGCTGGATCCCAAAGCCTGTCCAGCCAGGGTCGTCGAAGCGCATGCGGTGACGGCGGCCATTGTGATCTCTGAGGGAGGATGCAAGGAAGATGCAAGGAGGATCTGTGAGCTATTTTGTGGTTTCTGCACTCTTCTGAAGGAGTATATATATGTGCGAAGGGGAAGCTGAGGTGGACTCGGCACAAGAATGCTGGTGTCGCTTGTGGGCCGGCGCAAGCGGCCTACTTGGCCGAATGTGGATGAGGGGCATGTAACACGAGAAATCGGGTGAGCCAGTAGAATGGAAGCAATGGATTATCATTGCTCGCTTTGTGGACTCTATCTAAAGTGGCAGTCAGGCCTGACTTCGAGCCAATGTTCGCTCAGGGCTGTTGACATGTGAACAAACTTGTGCTGGCCAAGCCGGCCCCACACTTTCGTTACCTGATCTCGAATCTTCTCTGACATGTAGACTGAGGATAATTCCCACAATTATTCCTTTTCTATCGAGAGTCATATTTTCTGCCTGGAGCGGTAAGAGCAATTGGCTCCACTGGAGCCAATTGCTCTTACCGGCACTCATCCCACTGCGTTGTCCTGTGGTCGAGGCAAAAAGCTAGAACAGGGCGTCTGATCCTTGCCGGCCAGGCTTGCAGCCAGGATCGCTTCGCTCGCACTTCCGAGGAACTGTCCTTCAACATCCGTGGAATAAGCAAAGCCCCCGGGGCCTGTTGATAATTGCTGTGTTGACGATTGATATTGGTGATTGTATTCGTGCAAATCGCTCGTTCAAGATTGTCATGGTAACTACTAAAATTTAGGCAGGTGATATGTTTGTTATCACAATCAATCTTTTCATTTTTTTTCGTTATAATGCTATAATTCAAGGAGCCCTTGAATCCGAGAAGAAATTGCTTCAAATCCCATGAATGACTTCAAGGATTTGCCAGATTGTTCTAAAAGGTAGTCTGTCCGCTCTATCTACACTATTCCATTACAGGGTTCTGCGATTATGGTCTTCTATCTTCAAAATATGGATCTCCGATTTAAGTATTTTGACCAAACATAGTATTGAGGATTGTTTAGCAGATGTAGTTTTTGTTTTCCTTTTGGACTGTTTTACTTCGGTGTTGTATTGTGTCAGGTTTTTTTTCCCTCTGTAAAGGCTTTAATAGAAGATAATAAGTAAAAATATTTTGTTTCTCTCGTTTGATTGTTTCTGAGGTAATAGAAGGTATAGATCTTTCTTCTTGCTGATATACATTTTGTTGTCAACAAGTTTGGATTTTTACAAAATTTTTTTCAGAAAACGATGATGGTCTTCCAAGTTTGAATTTTTTTCTGCTCGCAGACGGTTCTTCTTGAGATTGCCAATTTTAGAAATCATCGAGGCGAAATCATTCATTATATATGGCACAACGTCGGTCTCTCTTCATCGGTGAAACTTTAGCATTATACCTGAATTAAACATTGAATGGAATAATATGATTACAGTTGAAATTCAGATGTAGAAAGCCACAATCGAGTCGAATTTTGAGTTCGAGCATTCTCGACTGAGCGCTGGCTATGGTACAGAGACAACCTTCTCATGCGATGACTGTCGCAGTCTGACACAACTAGGCCCTCACCATAATACTACTACTACAACCTGTGACATGGCTTTAATGTTGCGAATTTTGAGTTCGCATTGCACATTGAACCATCTCACAGAATCGAAAACCGGTTCACCAAATCTGTACATACCACTACCTCGCATCTCCTTGACAAAGCTTAGCATACATCTGGAACCGGCTGAGCCTCAAAGTCACTGAATCATTCTATGGTACAAACGACGTGAGTCTTCTTTCGGAAGACTCGATGCCTCTTCAACTCGTCTAGTTTCCGGGGGTGAAGTTGGTGGCGTACGCCCACGCGTTGTTCACAGTTGGATCGGCCAAGTGGTCCGACAAGTTCTCGATCGGGCCCTTTCCGGTCACGATCGCCTGGACGAAGAATCCGAACATCGAGAACATGGCGAGCCTTCCGTTCTTCAGCTCCTTCACCTTCAATTCAGCGAAGGTGTCTGGGTCCTCAGCCAAGTTCAAGGGGTCGAAAGAGCCTCCGGGGTAGATGGGGTCGACCACATCACCCAGGGGTCCTCCTGCCACTCTGTATCCCTCGATGGCTCCCATAAGCACGACCTGGCAGGCCCAGATGGCCAGAATGCTCTGGGCGTGGATGAGGCTCGAGTTTCCGAGGTAGTCCAGACCTCCCTCGCTGAAGATCTGAGACCCGGCCTTGAACCACACTGCCTCTCCGAACTTGGTGCCGTTCTTGGCCAGCAGCTCGGGGGTGACGCATCCCAGAGCTCCCAACATGGCCCATCGGGCGTGGATCACTTCCAACTCTCTGTTCTTGGCGAAGGTCTCGGGATCAGCTGAAAGTCCAGCAGTGTCCCACCCGTAATCACCAGGGAACTCTCCGGTCAAGTACGAGGGAGTGGCACCAGAGAACGGGCCCAAGTACTTGGGTCGGTCCTCGCCGTACCTGTCGCAACAAAAGAACATCAAACATCAGTATCATGATCCCGAAACATATAATCTTAATTTCGCTCGAGAAAATGGGCAGATCGAAACTTCTGCGAACAAGACAGAATTGACACAGGGTACACATATATCGGCTGCTGACATGGTGTACAGATCTGAGACTCAGACTGTGGATTCAGTTAAGGGACCGACCAGATGCTGGAGGAGCTCTTGGAGCTGGTCTTGCGCATAACGATGCGGGCTTCGCCGACGTTCACTTTCGCTGCGAGAGCATTGCTGCTGAGGCCCAACGCCTGACCGGCCAAGCTAGTGGAAGCGCATGCTGTCACAGATGCCATTGTGAAGTGCTGACCGATTGCAGGGAAACAAAGAGGGGAAGCGCGAGCTGGTAGTTGTGGGATGTTCAGTGAGAGCAGGAGCCTGTGTTTATATATAGAGGTGGTGATGCCGATCGGGACTTGGAACGGGAATGCAAGCTCTGCCGGCGGCCAAGTCATGAGGCCGACATGGCAGAATGTGGATGAGTGGTAGGAAGCCCGAGCGATCGCGGGAGCCAGTCGGACTGGAGCAATGGATGATCTCTGCTAGAATTGTGGGCTCTATCTAAAGTGGAAGTCGGTTTGACTTCAGTTTAAGGTGGGTGAAAGTAACAAAGGGCGTGAGGGAGGGGACCCACACTTTTGGTGCGACCGATGTACGCCGACATGAAGACGATCGATCATTCACACTGTGATGGCATGAAGAATCGTACCTGCAGATCTGCTGATGATTCGGATCCGGAACTTGTGAATAGATGTGAAGCTAGAACGTTGCAGAACAGTGTTGCATTACTGCGTCGCAATCGAGACAGTTGGGTGAATGTGGTATCGATTTGGAGGGTTCTGCGGATGATGACATGGTCACGTGATGAAAGCGAATAAACTCTTTTGCGTGCTGTTAATGATGCCATCTGATCGTCATCGTTTCGATTTCGTCCACCTTTTTGGACTGGGGCCTGATGTCGACGAACTGACAAGCGGTCATTGCCTCAGCTTTATATTCATACATTTGTTCTTTTCGGTGATGACATTGTTCTTACATCTCTTCGTATTGCGAAGCTAGTACATCTGGGGCTCGTATCAATTTCTCTCTGCAATCCACACAAGATTTGTACTCTCTCCTAGAAAATTTCATCAACAATCTCTTCTGTATTGTCAGGCTTATTCACCTGCAGTGTTTAAATACGGTTTTGTGGATAGATGTGAAGTTTCGTAATGTCATCACATAATCAACAAAGTTAGTCACAAGTTCGAACCTATCCCTTTGAGCAACATACCCTTTTGATGAATGTGAACATCTATATATATGAGGTTTAATACAGATATATAATGTAATATATATATATATATATATATATTATAAAATAAATTATCTTCTCACAAAACTAAGGTTTTTCAAGAAATGAATGTGATATATAACTCATAAATAATATAATCGTTAAATGAATTAAATGACTTAGAGAAATATTAGAATTGACACGTAGAAACATCAAAGTATAACTTGACCAGTTAATCCTGTCGATAATACATGATGGATTCGATGCAATGATTATCCTCATGAGAGATTATTCAATTGACTGATATTCTACTTACCCGATGGAGTCAAACACAGCGCATGTTCAAGTAAGATGCAAAATAAAGAAGCAAACAAAAGAAAGAACTACGGATCGCAACAACGTTCCGCCTTGCCGTGGTCGACGGTACTAAGTGGTTGTTGCGAGGATGGTGCAGAGACATAAAAGTCAGTGATCGCTATTGGAGTCGGCTATGGAGCCTACGCACCCTAACTCAGCAAGAATATAGTTACTGAGCAGCTCAGATGATTTGTCCTACTGGCAGGCCTCGAATGCACTTTCTTCACATGGGCCCAAATTCGATCCACAACGACGGACACACTTACGTACTTCACTATGATCCACGAGATGCGGAGGTCCGTAACTCATTGAAGGACAACGCCATTCACGTAAGAACGCTGGAGCCATCTAAGACGTAAATCGAACCTCGAGTCTAGCGTGCATTCATTCAACGCACGTAGAGCTGAAGTCGATGAACTATAAAATAACTTTCCAGATGTTTCTGGATATCTGTCCGGCTAATGACCTGAAGGACTGGTGCACCATTTAATAAGATTCACAGGAAGCACTCAAGTCATTCCTCTCGTATGAACCTGTATTTTCGTGTTGTGTTGTTTGGAGTCACAAGGATTGACAACTTGAAAAGAACTTCTGAAGATAGTCAAACTTTACTTCGAAGGTGTATATTTACGTCTATAAATATGTGTTCTCATTCCATATCATTACCGTCTCAACTGCTGGAGAGAGGTTTAGGGTTTCCTCTCGTAGTCATCTTATACTTGAGCTTTGTCTGACTAAACACTGGACATGGAGTTGTCTGAGACTCTTGTAAGTTCATCCAAGTTTTTACTGTTCGCTTAATCGCCTTGCTGAGGTCTGGCTGCCCTATAATCAAGCGGACGAAGAAAAGCATTGTAAAAATACCAAATATGAAGCTGACCCCGCCTATCGTAATTAATTAATGACCTCCCTTTCGTAAATACTTCAGTTCCATCAAATTGACTTTGTACACCTTTAGATTATTTCCTTCTATCTCGCTCCCATTTCACGAAGTTGGTCAGAATACTGAATATTATCGGGCCTTGGATCTCTCTGACCCTCATGACCAGATCATCTCTGCGATCAACGAATTTATGGTGCATTAGCAGGCAAGGATAGTAATTTCGTAAGACTGTTTATGGGTATTATCATATGTGCATTCCTCTTGCAAAGAGGAAATCGAGGCCTCTGAGTACGGAAGGCTGCTGCGCATGCCGACTGACCAGTGCAACAGATCATCGGGAAATATGAGGCACAACGTTTGTCATTGTCTTCTATGAAGTGACAGTACTCTAAAGAGTTAAGCAACGGAATCAAATTTGGAGCTTATCCACCACACGATTATTTATGCCGCGGCTTATTTAATGTCCTCATTCAGTCATGTCCGATATCGGTTTTAAGTTGCTAAAGCAAAATTGTTTCTGCTGCTCAGTCGACGCACACTGTACAAGTTCTGACAGCAAGCTTAAGCTATTGTCAGTATTCTCAATCTGTAAAAACTAATGGTAAATGGTATAAAGACCGACTGTGCTCTTATAGCGGCTTCGTCGTTACCTCGCTCTCAAGATAAAGAGGTCCTGACGTGAACGATAAATACGAGGCGGACTACGCACCTTTTGGAATCTTCTCAACTCTAAATTCACTTTCACCTTCACTTCCAGTGCCCAGTGTCAATCAATCGTGTTGAGTAACTGACAAAGGCCACTTTCCTCCGTGGCATTTGATAATGGTGTTTATATTTCTAAGAGCATTGCAGATCATTAGCGCCATGAATGTGTTCTGGGATGCATATTCACGCAACGCGGTCGGTTTTCTCTCCTTCAGGCGTTCATAGCACAATAATGATCTGCAATCCTCTTAGACATACATACACCGTGATCAAATGCCACGAAGGAAACTGGCAAATTGCCAGTTACATAACACGATCCATTGACTCTGGAAAGGGGCATCCTTAGAAGGCCAATCGCTAGTCCATAAGTTAATCCAAAACAAGATTAGAGAAGTTACTAAGGATGCTTAATGATTTTCTAATACAAAAGATGAAACAATGAAACAATTGTGATCATCTGAAGCTAGTTAAAGTATTATAAACTTGCATTGTCACCAAGCCTCTTCCTTTAGTCTCTTATAAAAAGCGTGATATTAACTAGAATCGATATTCATTTGTATGACTCGTCATTTGTGTTCAGAATTTGAGAATGTAATGGAACAATCAAAACCAAGGCTTATGTCCTAGAAATATCAAAGTGATCACTCATTCAGCAAGAGAAATAAAGGTATGATCAGGCTTGCTTATAAGAGGCGATCGCCTAAATTAGCTTAATATAGGCGTCGTTTCAGAATGAATTTAGGCGGTAGACACATTTAGTCAAGATTGAAGGCCAATTTTGTTTTATCCGTGCAACAAGATGTGTATTACCGATCAATTGATTGATTTGTAATCTAGATGCGAGGTCGCTCCTCAATTATCACAATCCGCAAGTGCCTTGATTTGCATATACTGCTTCGCCTGTAGCACATCTTCAAGTCCAAAGTCTGAAAAATTCTTGCGGTGATCACCTTTCTCCCACCTCAGATTAGACAAGTCAAACTCCACTATACTCGTGCTAGGAAATATAGTTGCAATGCCACCACAAAACAATTCAATGCAATATAGTTGCAATGCCACCACAAAACTCAACCAAGTTTGGAAACCCAACACTAAGTAAGAGCCAAGCACTGTCAAAAGATTTTTTTTGGTTACAGCCATCAATGCTACTTTGCAACACATGCTCATTGCGGTAAGCTTGAAGAAGAGCTTTATGCTTGTTGGCAATAACGTCTATTTGTGTCATCGAGTATCAATGCTGTAGGCGAAAGCTCTATCTACGAACCTTGCGAATGAAGTCTGCAACGGAAGCGTGAACAAGCTATTGTGGTAAAACAAGTGGTAACGCGAGTGGATCAACGAATGGGTTCTTGTAAGCATTGTGCTGCACAACAATTCTTTCAATGCAACCACATCCTTCGACGAAGATTAGACCAACATCTTGCAACAACTCGTTACGCTCCATCTCATCGGTAGCATCAAGAACGCCTCAATCCACGATGCGAGTCCTACGACAAATTCTTGCACGTTCAGAAGTGTGAGCGGTTACCGACCCCTGATGATATGCGTTGTCACATTCAAGACAGAACTCATTTCTTTTGTTAGCGGGCCATTAATACATAGATCTTTGATGAAAGTGCCAACAAGAGCATCGAGCTCCGCATGCTATTGCGATATTAGGGTCGTCAGGCCTTGAATCTTGCACAAGGTTTTGACGCTATTCATCGTGAAGGTATCTATGGCAAGACAGTACATCCACCAAAGTTGAGGTAGGGCACTCGCAAGTTGCTTCAACATAATGTAAGCTAGGAGCTCATGCCGGTGCTTCTTGAACGGAGTTGTAACCTTGTATGTAGAAAGTCAACGATTTACAACATGAGGCCATGTCGCACTCATTTCTGCTATCAGGTTCTTCTGCCACGTGAGATGCAAAATCCGTCATCACAAAAAAAGTATCATTCCTTCAAAACTACATTCATGATGTGCTGCATAATAAGATCGAGCTGGTGCGCTTTGCATCAGATTCGGATTAGATCACAATCATTATGAAGTTCTACGTGAAGCCTTGTTACGATGCCAGTGACACGTCATATCATATTTCAAGCTCCATCTCTCAACATGCTAAAAAGAAAAATCCTACAATGAGTGCAAAGTACGTCAAGAAACTGAGAAATCATGTTCAACATGACTTTGCATGTGTTTCGTTCAAAAATTGGCAGTGCGCACCCGCGCAGGTTGACAACAACGTGCTTATTCTTCACATACACACAAAGAGGAACATCCAAATATGATGTGCTCTGGTGCGATGCTGAGTCTAGCGCTAACAATAAAGTCCAAGTTTTTTTCAGGAGCTTTGATAGGCGTTGAAAGTTGGCGGCACAAACTATCATAACGAAACTGATGACATTCTCACGAAAGCAAGAATGCAGCGACTGAGCAGATAGGACTTGATATGTCTCGCCGATGATGTTCGTTGTCATATGGAACGATGCTCCACACGCGACATATCAAATGGCAAGGTTGAAGAGCTGGGTTTTGGATTTCGCGATTGTGACAATATAGGAAGAGGGCACTTTGTCATCATTATCTGCTGGCTCATTGCGTTTGAAAAGTGCCATTGCTCGCTCTTTTGTCTTCACAGCACTGGCACGACGGTTAGCAACCACAATCTCACGTTCAGCCTCACCTCCAAATGCAAGCTCTTGCTCGTCGTTATCGTCAACATCACTAGTCTCCTCCTCCGTTGAATACATCATCTCACTGACGATTACTTCAACGATGACTTTGTCGATGATAAAGACAATCTCACGATTGCCCGCAACTTAAGAGACAAATTGAACCCTGAGAGTGCTTCTGAAATGGACCTCGACGTCATCGAAGAAATGTTCTCGCTCCGCTTTTGATCGCAGCTTTTCATAGTGTACAAATTCGACAGCGTGTTGAATCTTCGTGTGAAGATCGCAACCTTTCATAGTGTACAAATTCGACAGCGTGTTGATTCTTCATGTGAAGCTCAATGTTGTCGTAGCAAAATGGTGCACTCCAACCTTGCACGTTGGTTGTGATCTTGCGCTTCACACCAACGTTCTTCTCACGACTGAACATGATACAGAAAACACACAGCACCCTGCTAACGACTAAAGTAGAAGCACAGCGCAAGACAGCTTTCAAACCATATCTATCATCATTGGCCTTTACAGAGGCAGAGTTGCGCTTGTTCTTCGACATTGAACTTGTTATCAAAGCAGTCTAATGGGGATATAATTATGGTCTCAAGGGCCTTAATTTAGTAGCAGTCTCAAGGGCCTTTAAGTTAGGCACCTCAAAAGAATTAAGAGTCATTAAGAATTAAGAGCTTCATTAAGGTATGGCCATGGTCTCAAGGGCCTTAATTTAATAGCAGTCTTGAGGGGCTTAATTTAGACGCCTCACAAGAATTATTTTAGGTAATTTAGGCGCCAAAAACTCTTAACGCCTATTATAAGCAGGCTGGTTATGATATATCATTGCAACATATAAAACCAATTGATAGAGTAAAAATGAAAAAATCTAGATATAATTATTATATTTGATGTTTGTTACTCAGCAGCACGATGTAGAATGAATCATAATTACATATTTGTTATTAGATATGAAGCAACTGCAGATTACTAATTTGTTTTTGTTACATGTATAAAACATATGATTTAAAAAATGCTCAAAAAAATTTGGTTTTAAATTCATTAAAAAAATTTGCAATTTGTTGATAGAAAAATTTCAATTGTAAATTGATCATTAATTAATTCTTGCATCTTGCCAAAAATCACGTGATAGATACAAGATGAATAAAATCAATATCACATTATCTGAAATGGAATTAGGAAAAAAATTTATTGAACTAGCCAAATTTATTGAATATTCAATTATATTTCCAAAAAAATAATTTCTTTTTCTTTAATCATTAAAAATTATGTAAATAAAATTAAGAGTCAGCAAAATGAATCTGAGTTAGATCCACTCAAAAAGTTATATGATATATATATATATATATGTTTCATTCTTTGAAATGAAAAGCTTGATTGTAATATCGTTTGTTTGCAATAAATCTCAGATTTTTCAAATTAAAAAAAATCTATCGAGTATTTCGTATAAAAACAACAAGAGTGCGATTTCAAAAACGTAGTTAAACCCAAAAATGAAATGAGTTCATTTCAGTGATGTATAATTTTAAATCAGTTGACAGTTGTTGATTAATAAACGTTCTAATAAGAGTACTACTTAACATCACAGTTCATAAACTGCCTCTATTTTAGAAAAATTCTGGTTCAACTTTTTTAACAAGTTACATATATGTATTCTCGTATGACTAACTCAAGGACATAAACCAAATGTTGTCTGAGTGTTTTTTTTCTAAATGTTCTCTCTGATAAAAGACTTTTTCGCTATTTTGTTATAAATTCAAGAATAGTATATATCAAACCTTAAACCTAGTTAGTTTAATTTTTAAGAAAAAACTTGCAAAAGAATATAATTAATTTTCCAAAGAAAAAGAGAATCTGAACTCAGATTTCATATAAGAATTAGTTTAGGCATCAAATTATGAATTTGTAAATATGTTTCCTCACAAATTAATTTCTAGCGAGAAAAAAATTTAATAATTTTAGATTGAATGTTCAAAAGAAAATCTTAAATCTCAAATCTCAAATCCAAAAGTAAATAAAGTTAAACAGAATGTATTTTTACTTTTTCTTTTTTATTCAAATTTTAACTTACCATGTTCTAATGATTAGTGCAATTATCATTAATTTTTGAATTGTGAAAATACACCAATGCAAACAGAAAATACACTACTCGTTATTTCTTTACCAGTAAATTGACTATTCATAAATAGTGTAGATAAAATTCACATCGTTCTTATCAAAAAATTGTATGATCATACAATTTCACTTTTTTCATATATTATTGAAATTTTTATTAATATATTTTATGTTTTAATTTATTTTGTGATAATAAAAAACTAATTGATATATATGTGTGTATATACAACTATATTTAATAATATATTTAGACATATAATATATTTTAATTTCACATAACACTTTTAGTAAAAACTTTGTAATTTCTAAGTAAGTAACCTGAAAATGACAAAACATATATTATTTTGTGTTTTAGTAAAGATTAATTATTCTTGTATACAGAACCCGAAAATATCCAACCGCATGTTTTAATGTCAATGTTATCTATGTTATTATTTCAATTTTTGATTCTTGGTACAATAAGATTTCGCTATAAAATTACTGTATTAAATAAAAACTTAAAAAATATTATAAAGTATAAATAAAAACTTAAAAATATTATAAAGTATAAATAAAAATTTCGAATATAATAATTTACTTTCTCAAAAAAATAAATAGAATTAAAAAATTCTGATTGTGAAAGTCTTTTTCAATAATTAATACCTAATAAATAAATCGGTGTATATCCTATATGATTAATATTTATCAGTTTTTAAATATAGAATGTTATAATATTATAGAAAAATAAATTAACTTTCACAATTTTATATTAAAATACAAATGTTCAAAGTAAATATATTTAGAACAGAAGTCAGTTTTATGTAATAAGAATGGAATAAGAAATGAATTCCAACAAGCATTGACCGAATACAAACCACGGGTAGCAAAGCACATTTCAAATTGAGGTCGCCTTGCGTATTGATTTCACATCAGTTGCATTAGTGTACTTTCGATTTGCAATTTTTTGTGTATTCTGTCTTTGACTGTCAAGTATACACCCTTTGCCAAATAATCTTAAAATGTCAAAAGATATACCGTAACTCTTCGTATTTAATAATATCATCAATTTCGCCTCTTCTTTTGATACATAATAACAAGAGTACATGAGCTTATTGTTCTAGTTATGTTTTAGAGAGAAGAGTTCTCTCCGTGAACTGGATTTATACAATGAAAATAAATTTAACTACCAAAAAATATTAACCCAACCTGTAATATTATGTGGAGAGTATCTTTTAATGAAAACAAGTACAAACCACTCGATATAAACAGGAAAGGTGTACAGCTTTCGCGTCGGATGTAACCAACTCGGTTAACGTGTCAAGACAGTTCCTATTGTACGTGCATTTCAGCGTACATTCTGAAATTCAACTCCTCGTAACAAAATGATAAGACCTGGACAAACACGTTGAGCAGCTCCAAATTGCTACGGTGAGTGAACAACGTTATCATGGAAAAGATAGAACCCATTGCTTCTCTCAGCTGCAATTCGTTACACACGACGAAATGTTCAGCCACACGTGACAGACGAGACAAAGCAGAAGCTCCAAAGATCACTCATGTTTTCGATATTTCGCCCAGGCATCTTTAATGTGACCTTGTCTTGCGTAAAAACTACATTGCTATTGCTGTTTTGTGCGTTTCCACTTAGTTTGTTGGAGAATAGGAAAGTGTTGATCATTGTCTTTTCCTCAAGGCGAGCTCTTTTGATTACACGCTTTCAGTTATTGCCGATTCTTAAGACATTTTTTCCAACTTCAAGTTTTGGTCGCATGTCTTACACCAAAAGGTCGTGGAGCCACTATACAGAAGAATGACATCGGCCAGAAACACTCGATACTACATGTTCAAAGACCGTCTTTGCAACCGACGACTCGTGGAGACCAGACCAAGTGATTTATATTGTTTGCATTCGGTTTTTCCTTTCAAAGTGTGAGAGCACTGCTCAAAATTCACCACACTCGACTATTGACAGAACAGTACTCCTTCAGAGTATCCCCACATGCAATCTGGATAGAGACCCTATACGGGAACACCTTTTTGAAAGGAAATCCTCGCTACTGTCATCAATTTTTGAAGACAGCATCAATACACTTTACCTAAAGTCGAAAGAAGACCGAAGAGTGGAAGGAAACACTCTATCCCACTGATTAATGCCGCTTAAAAGAATGATGGGTCGAAACATCAAATCTCACTTGAGTGTTCCAAAAAAAAGGTGGAAAACCTGCTCAGTATCCTTTTGTCTCTTGGATCCTTCAGAATGTTGGTAACAGAGAGGAGTAATGAACTGCATATTCAGATGACTTCACACTTTTACTTAGTCTGCGACAGAGATCTAAAGACAGGAGACACCTCAGCTAGTTAGAAAAACACACGAACTCAGCAAATATTGACCTTCTTAATTGATCGCAGAAAACTTCAACGATGTGGTCTGGGGAATTTTAATTACCTGATGGTACACTTCAATCGGTCTTCTTGTCACTTGTCTTTAGCTCTACCTTATCTTCTTGTGAAGACTCGGAACCCTCTTCGGCATTAGATGATTCATCAAACTCAAGAAGCTGCATTTAAAGGGAGATACCAATTAATCAGAAGTTCGACTGATGTGCTACAAGCTTCAACAGAACTAAAAACTAAAAACGACATGGGCATTGACAGGACTCACGGGTTTCACTTCTCCATTGATGAAGCAGTGCACAGCAACAAACCCAACCACTCCGGGTACGATGTAAAGCAAAGCGGGCTGCACACACAGGAAGAATTGAGAACTTGTACAGCACATTTCTGGAAAGTGCGTTTAAATGTCAACAAGTCATAAGCAGGTGATAATTGTTCGTGTCTCACTAGGTCATCACAAGTTTCCGATTTAATCACATATTAGTTCTTTCCTCCATGCTTCAGATGTTATAACAGAAGCACAAAATCTGGAGACCTGACCTGAGCGGCTTGGAACCAGTTCATGACCAGGATGGTGACAACCAAGCCTGCGGTGTAGCCGGCGAAGGCACTGTTGAAGTACCGATTTCCCTTCCCTCTCGATACATCGAATCGTAAGGCCAGAGCCACAAAAATTCCTGGATGTGCGATAAGTTCGTAGTAACATTGGTAAGTATCAAGGAGTATTTGGTTGGAACGGTAAAGCTGAATGTCAAGGAGTCAATGCTTCAAAACTGCAGGTAAAGGAAACCTTCCAACAACACCAATTGATAGCCCGATTTGCGGGATATGCAGATATGATGCACGCCAATGTGCAACTTCCAAATAACCTCAACAACGAAGACAAACCTGGAATAACGATGTCACCAAGGCCGAGCATGGAGTATGGTCTTGTCAAATCTCCCGTCGGAAATATCAACTGTATGAGAACATACAACACGATTTCGAAACTGTTTTCATTTGCTTATCAAGACCTTACAAAGGGAACATGCAGTAAAACAAGAAGCCAAAGGGCAATCCGAGGGCATGTACGGTCTTCAGCTGTATCTGGAAGAGAAGACAATTTCTGTTTCTTGACATATTTACAAGTCATGATACACGGACGCTTCGATGTTTTGAAATCTCTGGTTGCACTACCAACCTTAATAGGAGCATCAAATGACTTGGCAACGCTGACCATAACAGGAGTAAAGAAGACCCAAAATATGTCGTAGATGAATAACCCTGCCTACACCACCAAGCAGATCAAGATTAACGGTAGCCAGATAAGCAATTCAAGTATAAGGTGATAGCTTAATCTACTAAGAATACAATGAAATACACCAAGGAGAATAGCCGCTACTTCGGTGCCGCTAACAAGACTTAATATAGTATGAAGTTCAGTGGCGTCAACCTGCGCTCTACTCGACAGAACTATACATAATTTATCAAAATATGAATACATCATCATCAAAAATCTATGAGCACAGCTTCCAGCTAATACTTCTTCACTACCCATATCTCAATGGCCTCATTTAGGTGCGTACCAACAATATTGCTCCAATCTTGAAAGAACCAAGCGATAGCATTTCAATGCCCTGCAAAGGTAGCCAAAAATAAACATTAGGCGTAATATGCTTGTAAATTCATTTTGCTCTACTTCCAACGCAGGAGATAGCGCAGTCTCCAGGATATAAGACTAAGACTTCACCCGTTTTCCATTTTTGCTTGGCTAACAAAGACGGTCATTGAGCTTCAATATGTAACGTCATCTATTGTTCGTTCAAAATGAGAAACATGTCATCCACATGAGAAGGAAAAGGATACATAAAGAAAGTTTTATCAATTTCTGAATTCATAAAACGTGGATCTCAAAAGGAAGACAGATAATGAACCACAAACGACTGCTAGCTCTTCATTGGGATTTACATACCTGAATGGAGAAGGCCAATCCAAGTGTATTGTTCGCCAACCAGTGCTTCTTAAACACGTACCAGATACAGAAGAAGGTACCGGGAATGCCTGCAACTACCTGTGACTTCGTGAATTCTACCTCGACATCTACAACGTCCAGTACACAGATTGTTAGATGAATAAAGTAAGCCTTAGAATAAATACGTGGACAGAACAGTAATGATGTATCTGGAACTTGAAACAATGGCCATGGACGACACTTAATCACAGGTTCCGCTCGTATATCGCAAAGATTCGAACAGAGTAAATGGGCTTTTCTTGATGCACAACCACTTGATGAGCCAAAGCTGAAGTAACCTTGGACAAAATAGAGAAGTCTGCGTCTAACAGCATGTAACACCATGGAACTCTGCTTATCCTACATTGCGTAACAGAAACATGGACATTATCGTCCTACAAAGGATGAGGACAAACTTTTGAAGTAGGGAAGATGCCATGAAACGGCATTATCATTGTCGTTCCAACTGGGTGGAAGGAAATTTTCAATCAATGGAAGTATGGTAGCTCTGTCAGACAAGAATCGCGAATTCAGTTTGTCAGCAGATGAAGAATCATATATTATAGGATAAACGTCCCACCATGAAGTCCCAGAAAAACGAATGAGTGAGGCAATTACTAACAACCAACGATGACAAGAAGGGATTGTAGAGACATACAACAGGCAGAAGGCGATACAAGCACAACACCGAGGAAAGTGCAAGTGAAAGATTTTGGTGTACATACGATAGTGCAAGAACGCCTAGAACGAAGAAGTAGACTGTGAGAACTGTATTGATTAAATCCTTCGGTAGGAACTTGAAAAGAAGAAACAGTGAAAGAAGAACTGCGCTGCCGATAAAGGGAAAGCGCATAGCGTGCTCCTTTGACATGGTTTCCTGAAAAATAACAGTTTAGAGCACAAAAAATGCAATGGATCACTCATGTGATCAGAGAGTAACAAGACCATTATTTTCACCGGTTCAGACGTACTACAAAGAAGGTGGCATTTGCAACTCTACATGTAAAGGATGAGTGAAGGAAATTTGTGAAAAACAATATCGCCAAGTAGTTTGACGTCACAAGTCTAAGTAATATTGCACACTTTCTCAGACCTTGACACGAGGAATCGTTGCGAAGCACTCGTGAACAAGATGCCTACTTGCTGCAATTACAAACGTATGAAGACATCTTTCATTCAAACGAACTACTTTATATTAATATACTCCAAGAGGAACAGAAGAAACACTCACAGTCGGAGGAGCTGGCTTTACAGAGCGATGGCAACCAATAAATACGGTAAGGCATGCTGTGGCCACAACGTTGAAATTTGGGTTCACTTTCACGACAAGAGGCGCCAAAGTCAAACCTGCGACAAAACAAAAAATGCGTGGATAGTTGAGAACAGATTGACAGAACAAAAGGCTGATACGCCAAAGTTCAAATCGTTTCGCTTAATTGGGAAACTAAGACCTGCAGAAACAATAAGAGGCGTCGATATTATATCAATATCGAGAACCTTTGTTGACCAGACAGAATGATTGCTAGAGAAAAATCATCGCGCTGTATACGGCTCGAATTTAGAGACAAACCAAACGCATGAAATACTGATTCACGTCGAGTAGCTTCAATTCCTCAATGTAACGGAGCACTCGAAGTTTCCCCGGAGCTGGTTATGACATATCTTACTGATATACTATTCTTCGGTGACCTGAGTACCTTCATCCATGGTTTTGCATCGTACTTTTCATCTAATAAGCCGCCCATCTTTCTCACTTCATTCATTCTCATTGTTCTATTTGATAATTTAGAGGGCCTTGCCAACCCGAAGCGTGAACGAGCAAAAGGAGACTAATGGGCAACATGTGAATGACCCTGAAGCCTTAGCGTGGGCCCAAGGGAAATTCACTCTACTGCAGCATATATAAAATGATCTACGGAAAAAGCATAATGATGTTAACGTCACGAGGGTAGTTCATACTTATCTGACGAATAATGGTGTAAGCTAACATGGGTTATAACATGTACGGAAGGCATCCGCAAAAATCAGGACGTAGATTGTATGGAAGTTTGAAAACCGACTGCAAGCTTCGACCTACATGTAAGACTCTCCAGGCTATGTAAAGAGTGAATGTTACTATCAGTGACAACGGAGACTACACAGCAGCACGAAGCTCCATACTTGACCTAAACACCACAATCACGCGAGACAGGCTTAGCTGCCCAACAAATACTTGCGCCACTTGGAGCAACTTTTCCAACACGATGCAGTAGAGAATGATCAAGAAATGCAAGGGCATTGGATAACTCCCAGTTTCCAGCTGCGAAGAGCCTAAGTGACTCAGGTATCGAGCTAAGACAATCCAGCCGGCCTGAGACAGTTCCAAACTATGCTGGCCGGCTTAGGCACAACAGCCGAGTCGGTCGCGTTTCGTACACAGATTATTCAACGTGAATCAGAGGAAGCAAGAGTACACAATTACCATGAGAGAAAGGGAAAACCACGGGGGCAAAGGATACTAACAGAACTGAAGATCTAGGTCGGAAAATCAATTAGCGAATGGTGCCGCACGTTCAAAGGCATATCTTCCAGAACTCTTGCAAAGACAACCTCCAACTTCAAAATATTGGTCAAAACGTACGAACTCGAGGCAAAAGGAAAACCACCTACCAATAAGGGCCGCACTCGCCAGGCGCTCGACGAGGGCCATCGTTGCTCTCGCTCTCTGTTCCTGTTCCACACAAAATAAAGATCTCCTCGCGCTTCCCTCCTGCCTCACCGTCTGAAATCCGCAATTCGCCCTCCTCCTCCTCCTGCTCCTACCTCCTTCCTTTCCAATTCTCTCACTAACATTTGCTGCAGCTGTCAATCCTCCCAGACGAAGATCGTCCTAAACCTCCCCAATTCCAATCACGTCCCGTTGACTTCACTTCACTAGACTCCTCCCTTCTCTTCTCCTCTCCTCTCGTCCCTCGCTCGCTCGCCGGCCTCGCTTCACGAGAATTTGTACCGATTCTTTGCCACCCAAAATTCCTCGTGGTTCCTCAGTCTCACCGTCCTCCTCCTTCTCCTCCTCCCTCTCCACTTCACTCGACTCGTCTCCCGGAGCAAGTCTGTTCGAGTTCCACCTGGAGTCGGCAGAGGAGAAAAACGCCCCAACTCCCGCAAAGCTGACGATCCGAGGCGCTATATCCACAGCAAGAAAGTGGCGACGACGCTGCAAGAAAATTGGAATCAAGTAGTGCGTGCAAATCAGCAGCACCAGCAGCAGCAGCGGACGAGCTGCGCAAGAGGAGCGGACGAAGACGACGAAGACGACGCCGCGCCTGACCTGCTTCCCTGCCTGCCAGAAGTGAGGAGCGCAAGGCGTAACCAGTGCAGCGAAAAATACCCTCCAAGATAGAGCGAACCTCGTCACCAATTAATTACTTTTGCCATTCACCAAGTGAAAGAATGATTTATCCTCCTGCTGCTGGGCGTATGTACTACGATCTATCCTTCCATCTTAAGCATAACGAGTTCAATAAAACAGGTGCAGGCAGTGTCCTCATGCGTTCCTTTCCTACTCTGAGTTTGCCATGGGGAGTGGACTAAATTCAAGGTGACGTTGATTGAAACTTCTTTGTCGTTGAGTCGAAAGTTGTATTGTTTCGGGATTTTAATTCGATTTTTGAGTTGATAGATATGAATATTCCTTGTACCGTTTTATAGATTGAATGAATGGAAGGTTGTCATGGTCATGTTTAGGGTCAGTAGCTTAGATCCTCCCAACTTGTGAGTGAAAGAGACTCTTTGAATCATGTATTTACAGCACAGTGTGCTGTTCGGACACGGCAGTGGAAATTTTAAGAAGCTGTACAAATTCATCAACCACCCTAAAGGCGTGTGCATCCTTTACGCGCAAATGATTCGTCTGAAGAATGTCTAACTAATTGTTTGCGTCTGAAGGATGATTGGCCGAAAAGTAATTTTCATGATATTATCTTGAGCACAATAGTTCAATCACTACTCGTGATTCGCATATCTAGTTGAATATGTTCTGACTATCGAAAATAAATCACATCTAAATACTTTCTTAAAACTGCAAACTACTGCCTTTCCCTTTCAAGACTTGGGCTTTGAGATTTTGACTTGCATTATGATAGAAAAATAATATGTTATACATTCAGATATATATATATATATATATATATGTTGAGAGACCTGTTCAACTTTACTGCAAACTCTCCATGCATCCTCATCATCCAAAAGAGTTGAAGGAAACTATCATGAGTGTTCTTCTTTGTGTTGAAGTTTGTTGAAAGTAAACCTCAAAGCTTTATCATATACCTATAAGACTCGATCACTCCCTGATCGATATGATTAAACATAGTGTGATCATTCCAAAACGTACACATGAGTTTGTGATGCAAAATTAATTATGATATTTATTTGAGAACTAGTAATAATCGAATCATGACGCACTTCTTGAGCAAGATAAAATTACATCTTCATGCCAATGCAATGAGCGTAAAAAGAAAAAAATAGAGAAAGAGAGAAAGAGAAAGAGCTCCTAACTCGAAGTGGAAGAATTACGGAGCCCTGGCTGCCGCAAGTCAAGTTAGACAGACCCTAGGCTGGTAACGAGGCAACTGGTAATGCGCATGTAATGTGGATGTCTCGATCGCGGAAAATAAATTTGAAAGCACCGGTCCATCGGTTGAATAAGCTCAACTTTGACGAGTATATTAAAACTCTTGACTCAAAAAAATGGGTGAGCAAATGGGCTGAATTGAATGAATTTCATACACTTAACGACAACGATATAACCACAGATTCAACACAAGAAAGGAAACAACCAGAATCTAAGACTATAATTTCTGTTCATAAGTGCAATGGAACATCGTAGACAAGAGAACTATGATCAATCAAAGATACATACATGGAAAGACTGAAAGAGATCAATATTTATTATGAGTTTCTTGTGGTATGATTAAGCTTAGCGACGATTAACGAACAGACTTCTCCTGTAGGGAACCCGTTTCGATTGGGTTATCTACCGTGACACGTGACGTACCACCAACAGTAGCACGAGAAGAGAAGTAAAATTTCGTCGACCGGGTGAACTGGGATGACGAAGGATGGACCACATGACGGGTCATACTCGATGCAACCTACTGTGCCATAGGCAGCCAAAGTCCTCATGACATGGAATTTGCACCCGATTGGCTCTGCAGATAGAATCGAACATTTGATCCATTCTCCTCTCGACACTTGTCACCAGTGGAAGTCCTACACACAACACCGCCGCCTCCCCTCGTTTCGTTCTTCCTGTTTTTTACTGCCTTCCCATCATCTTCTTTGCTATATATTTTTACGGCCTCATTTAACTGCACTTAAATATGTAACTAGAAACGACTCCGACGGACGTCACTTCGCACGAAAGTGCGTCTCGCAGTGTTCAGTGGACGTACTGTGAACTAACGAACCAGGTTTGATTTCTCCTTCTATCTACCATGTTATCAATGGTAGTTCCAGTAAATGCCTTATTTAGTTTCAATTATTACAGTACAAGAGGTTGAGAGCGGATGTATTATACGTGGTTAAAGAATACCAAGTTACCGTTGCAGATGTCGTGGTTACCAGTCGAACACATGATAGAGTTTCTGAGCGGTCAATTAGTTACTCATCTTCATATATATGTACAACGAGTGTGCACGCATCACCCAAGGTCTCCGAATATAGAGATATACAGAAAGTTTACTTACATCTTAATGCAATGGATTTGGAGTCATCCAGAACGACGTTGGACGAGGTTGGGTTTAGGACTTGAAAGTACATGAGCAAAACTCAGATATAGTGACATATATGTTCCCATGGGCTATATATGGCCCAGTCAAGCTGTTAATCTCTAGCTAATAATTTCTTGTTAAACGAATATTTCAATTATCCGCTTTCACCGCTAAATTGTATTTTCATCAGAATCACATCTTAAGTCTCCAAGGATCCACAGGATTTACCCACGCGAGCTTTGTCAGTACAGACGGTATCGAATTTATTCGGACACAAGTCTCGTTTATTGAAAGTAAACACCGTAAGTAAGAATGAAACTCAAAATGTAAAACAGTATTAGGTTTCAAATCTCTAAAGTATGTGCATCAAATCTCATACTCTAAATTATGTGCCTGTAATAGCCTGAAAACATGGGCTCAGCTATCTGGATCGGTACTGGTGAGAAGAATGAGGACTTGGAGATGAATAAGGAGGAAAACAAGAGAGGAACACTTCAGTGCGACAAGGTACTCTCTTGTACCGAATTTCTTTCTAGAATTGACAGTAGCTGAAAAATTTTCCAGCAATCAACCACGAAAATCTATACTAACTCATCAACCTGACAGTAATTAAAGCTGCAACAACTGCGACTTGAAAGAAAAGTGGTGGCAGATGGACCACGCGTGGTAATCCCTCAACAACCATATGCAATTCACAACACGTTTAGTCGGCTAACCATTGAAGGTAAAACTTACCATAATGTACCTCATAGGTGTATTCAAGCACAAGCTGGAAGGCTTTCTGTACGATAGTTTCCCCTAGCACTTTTTTTCTTTGACTGTGCTGTGATTCATAATGGCCGGCTTCCCTTTTTGCAGGGCTTTGTCATTTTAACGCGGGGGCGTAGAACATGTAGGCATTCAATAGGCTGAGTGATCATGAATCCTTGTATCTTTTGAAAAATTTAGGACATCCAATAAGAAAGACTTCAGACACGCAAGCGGCCGACTAAGCTCATGAAGGCAGTTACAACCTAGCTAATTTCCCGAGTGTGATACACACTCGGGAATGTTGGTGGTGTCTGATCAACCTTACGAACGAAACAAGGACATGCTCCTAGCCACAAAGTACATCAAGCACTTCCCACACGTATCCATTCACATTCTTCTCTCCTTAACCAGCGATCAAACAACCAAGTTTTAAGTAACAATACGCGTTATTTCAGATATTCCACTGCCTTTCGAGCAGACACATATCAAACCTGGGCAAAACATCTCCGGTAGTTTCTGCACAACTCGAAAATTGTTCGACACACAAGCACTGTATTGATTTCTATGCGGTGTACATTGATAAAACTCACCAGTAGTACATCTTTCAACTCCTAAAGCTATTAGCCGCAATCTAACAGTCTATGGATCAGCCCTTTCCCGTCGAATATATTGGACATATCCATGCACACTTCAGTGTCTTCCTGCATTGTCTTGAAGGTTGAAACTCCAATGTCACCTTCGAGATGTCTCTTGATGTCGTCCAGGATCTGACCGAGTTCCAGTGACTCACGACCAGATCCTACCGTTTTTTGTAACCGATCATCTTGTCCACATATCTGTCGTTCGCACTCTCCAACGTATTTGAGTTCTACAAAGTATAAGTCAGAACTTTCTTCCAGCATGCATGACGAAAACAGCAATGAATTACCTGCCGCTTTCTCACCCTGCAACTTGGACTTGAATAGTGCTTTCTGAGCAAATAAGAAGGCCAGTGACAGTGAATAGGCTTCTTTCGTGAACTTTCTACACGTTGTCTCCTCAGAAAAGTGCTCAAATGTGACTCAGGCACCCCTTTATTGAGAAACAGAATTTCCAAAAAAACCTCATCTCCGACGACTACGTGTCATATCCGACGACCAGCAATTAAAACAACGAACCAGTCAAGTGTGTTGTCATAAACTACAGCGATCTCCTGAGGAGTTCCAGGCCTACTTACCCATCTGCTATCTCTTTCATGTTGCGTAAGGACTCTCACAATGGTAAACCAAAGGTAGGAGAACGATGGCATTATACAGTTGAAAAAATAAATCTAAAAGAGCTAAGTGTGGCAAAGTAGCCTTTTCCCATCGCTGATGACCTTGTTTTGTAAATGGGACTCACAAACTGCAGAAGACAACTCATAAAAATGCAGGTGGAAAAAATCGGGAAATAGATTACAAAAATAGGATGTTAGTGACCTTTTGCTTCATCCACCAGGATAACCGAGTCTTGTCCAAGTCCTAGATCATGGATACTTTCCAAGTCATTATCCAAGGCGACTGGAAGAGGAGTGTCCTGCGATCAAGTAGAAGTACATGAGGTTCCACCTAAGTGAAATTTGCACTGCGATTTGATGTAAGCAGCGTCAGGATAATGAGTCCAAAATCAACATGGAAGAAATCACTAGGTTCACAAAACAACGTATCTGCACTCATTGCTTAAATTTTACTAGTCTATCAAAACTGTACTTTAACAAGAACTCAAACCGATCGACTATAAGAATCGAGCAAGATGTTGAGCACGTACCTCGTCTTTCACGTAGAGGCACTGATTTGCCGCTTTCACCTTAAAGAGTCCCTCGCATATTTGCTTCAGTTTACCAACCTGCATATGGCCAACCTGTTACTTACGTAGCGCCATATTGGATACCTATAGTTCTTGGCATCCATGGTATCCAAGCATTAAGCCCAACTCTGATCCCACGATCTATATTTCTTTCTATGAAATCTTCATGGGTGAAACATCGAGAATGGTGCTCCGAGCACCCACCGTTGTTGATGAGGGCAATTTCCTAGTCACAGGAGCCTTCTCTCCAACGGACAGTGAAACGCACATGATAGTGACAGCTGCGCAAACAAATCCGAATCAACAGGCATCCACATACCAATCATCACCCCTCCACTTCATAAGATATTGTCAGTCGGCCCCAGCCAGTCACAAGACATGATAGCAAACAAGTCCAGTCACAAAGACTTTTATAGGCCGTGCCCATGATGAAACTGCCTTAATACGGGCCTAATGATCCACTGCAGAATTAAGATGCTAGTTTCCATTATCCTCAAAAATTCACTGTACGTAATCATCCAGAAGATTCACAACGCGGGTTTCCATGGGTTTCCAAGGGCCCAACGGTTGTCCTTACGGGACAAGAAAGTATAGCCATCAGGCATCTACCGAAGATCACAACTATGGCCTACTAGAAAGCGATTAGTCACACATATTTGCTCTAAAGATTAGCAGTTACGTACAGAGGAAGCTTGCTGACATTTTGTGGGATGCAAGGGCTGCTCCAGATTGCGCTGACTCCATAGGGATATCGTGTTTAGCTTTAAGTTCCAAAAATCTGCATGTAGTCATCGACGGGTTATAACATCACTTCATTCAAACATTTACCACAAATGGGTTCCTAACCCATTACAAAAGTAGCTGCTATCTAAAGTGAAGGACACCAGCCTATTTTGAAGTCAGTGAAACCTCATGGTGAAGCCGGCAATCTCCACAGTTTTTACTCGCGGAAGTTGCAGTCAAACAGAATCTAAACCAATGGAATGATAGTAATGCAAAACTCACCGTGGGTGTTTCTTGAGAACTGAATCATCGATCTGTCCCAACACACTATTCAGAACATAGCGCACATACCTGTCGCAAGTCATGGAAACTCTGTAAGTAGGCTTCCATAAGAAGACAGGGGCAAGGGCTCTAGGCTGAAAAACGTCACAATAAGTCGAATAATACAGACAAGTTATCAGAATCCCTGGTAGAAAGAATATGACTGACACACTAGCGGATGAGAAAGATGAACGGTGCACCCGACCACTATAGACAAGTTATCTAAAAATGAAACCAAGACTATATGATCTGGAAACCAGTTTCATTTTTCACATGAGCTTAGTAAAAGGATAATTTATTCACTGCCCTCTAAAATATACGACGACCAACTATAAGGTTAAAGTGATCCCCAGCTTAAGCAAGTAGACAGGCGAATGGTGAGCGAACCTGATCTCTGCATCTTTCCTCTCTCTTGCTTTGACCTGAATTGACATCCCAGCATAACATGGATCATACATACAAGAGAGGCTTCATCCACAGTCATACGTCGTTTTCCACAAGCGTGCGAAAGAACCAAAATACATTTACGCAGGGAGGCCAGTAACTAATATAGAGTTGCTACTCTGGACTTTTCGAAAAGAATTTTACAAAAAATTGTATGATCTGAACACCTACTTCACTCCCATTGAGGCTTGTGATGTTTCCAATTCGTGCGACGAGCAAAAAACGTGATGCGTTTACCCCAGCTCCATCTACGAGTGGGTTTTCTGATAGTCGCACGTCCTGTAAAGGTAATGAGCAGCGTAAAGGTCGGTAATAGAAAAGAAAGTAGAAATTCCCCCTTTATCAAGCAGCATAACCGTATTTCTATAGAAAACTTACATGTTCGCCAGCACCAACAAGACAATGATCTACGACTAAAGACTGGTTGGCAAAACCTCCTATGCCAACACATGTGGCAAAGTGTGTATGATACTTTTGTGAAAACCCGTGTGAAGGTGAAGACATACAGAGGCAGCATTCTGGTGAAGTTATTGTAGATACCTTGAGAGAAGGGAAGTGGTTAAGCGCATCGACAGAGTCCAAACGTGCAATTTTGTTCTTACCTGCACTCCACTATTAGTCTCATAAATATTTTTCAGCACAAACCTTCTTCAAAACCACCACACAAAAGATCCGATCCTTGTTATTAAACGAGCATCCTTCTAGGATAACATCAAGCAAACCTTACCTAAAAGAAGACACCGGAGATTTTGGAATGGAATTGACTTCTTTGCCTCTTTATCTTCCTCGAACGATGGATCCAGAACAGGATATAAAACTTCTTCCAATCCATTTGAGTTCAAATTCAGATGCTCCAAACTACAGAATCAACGGAAATGCACTAATTACGCCAATGCCAAGTCTTGACACCCTCCGTTCTTCTCTTCGATCAAGTACGATTTCGAATTCATTGGGACTATGAAGGTCAAACCAAAGAACTAGTGACGAGAGGTCAAATCACCTTTTCAGCTTGGAAAGCTTCAGAATTTCTGCCCAGTCCACGATATTATTGTCTTCAAGATTCAGCAGTCGCAATAATTCAAATCCGTCAACAAAGACACCTGGTGCGCCGTGCTCACTAGCCTATCATAACCGAAAAACAATTTGTTCATAGACCACAATTAATAAACCACGCAAATAATGCAAAGCAAGGTGGGAAGAACCGAGTTAACATGAGCATGATAAGACTGGAACGGCCATCTAGACATAGCGTATCTTCAAGCCAAACCTTGTAAATTTGCGTGGGCATCAATAACTACTGAAACTTAGTAGATAATATCACACATGAAGGCTCACACTCACTCCTGCTCCACTTGATTTTGCACCTTCTAGGTTAACCGCTTATTTTTGTTCTAGCCGTACTAATGACCATTCACGGCTGATCAATAAGAGTGCAGCCTAACTGAAAACAATCCAATACACTAAAATTGACCCGAACCCTTATGGAAGAGGCATGATATGTATAATACTGCGTGTACTGCATAACCACTGACAAACGATACTTCAAGTCCTCTCGTCTACACGGATACAAAGAGAAGTTTTTCGTTGGCAGACAAACCTCAATAGTTCTGATATTGTTCCCACATAAGTGAAGTTCCTCCAAAGATTTTAGCGATAGCTTCAGTTGATCCACCTGCAAACCGTACAAACTCTCAATATGGCACCAAATAGAAACATAAATCAATGATTGCTTCAGTATATTGGTAGCTATATAAAGCAGATTATTCAAAAAGTTTATATAACAAGACCCCAAGACTTCATACGAGTGGGGTGAGTGACATGCCTGCTGCCACGTAATATGACAGTTGTTTAGGACAAGAGTTTGAATGTTGGAAAGCGCTGGATTTATACTCTCTGCGTCCATGCTTATACGGCTACAGCTAAGGTTGAGAACCCTCAACAAAGGCAACTCATCACATATCTGGCCAACAGCCTGTTACAACAGAATAATTAGAGTCTACTACCATATCACACGGTCAAGTCAACGTGAAAAGTGCTTGATGCGCTCGTCCAGAGAGGCAACTCAAAAGTAGGAGGCAAAAAACAGATTCCACGATGATACTGATTAGACCTTAAATTTAGGCATTTGAAATTAATAAAACATTATGTTCATTTACAGAGGCTCCTCATAGCTATTGAAGTTGATCCTCTGAAAACAATGAAGCGACTTCCTTACATACTCATTTTCAAACCCAGAAATAAAGCGCAACAAAAATGTCTCTTACGTTCCAATCCGGAAGCAGATTTCCGGTCAGGTCGAGCTCCTTGATACCTAAGCGAGTAAGCAGGATTAAACCATGCACTTTATTTTCGCCGGACTTACCAAAAAAAAAGGAAACACATGAACCAAGGTACTTCCAAAAATTAAAAACATCTCCTTCTCAGAAAGCACATCTGTCCATGATAACTCCAAAGTTGTTCCCAACCAAGAGAGCAGTTTGAGGGTGAGTAATCACATACATGGAGCAAGACCACCTACTTGGCCCCGTGGCCCAGCGGAGCAAACGCCAGCATAAGCAAGAATAACAACTTTCAGATCTTCCAGATGTTTCTGCTTTTCCTCGATTTGATCCTTCCCAACGAGTTCTACTGTCATCCGTCTCTGTCGAACTGACATCACGTACATACCGTCTGCAAACCAAAAAGTGTAATTCATCTTTTACATTAGTGTATTAATAGAAAAGACACCTTTTCAGCAACTTGTATAGCACTTGCGAAAAGCAAGAGTCCATTCATGAAATTCGTATGAGTAAGTACCAGTCTTACCTTCTCCTGAAGAAGTGGTTGTAGCCGAGGCGTTGTACCGCTCGATCAAAGCTTCGGCTAGAGTGATACCAGTACTGAGACTATTTGGGCGAACCAGCGAGCCCGACTCCTTCGTTGTCGTTTCAAAGTAATGTTTGCCGTTGACAGTGCCATTGTGGCGACCCAAACCAGTGTCCCAATCCACACCGACCCACAGTCCATCGTATCCTTCTACGGGCCCAACATATTTCACAGTTCCCAACTGCTTGCTAGAAGTCTTCTCGGCTTTCACGCTCTGTACTCGCTGATCCACCTGGAACCCTGGTTTTGATCCTTCTGGCGACATCGTTGGGATCACAGAAAGATATGGTGTAATATGACCGGATGGAGTGAACGACAACCAATGGACGCTGTCGTTATAGCTCCAGATCTTCCAGATTGATTCAAAGTTGAAACAGAACTTCAACCCGGCCCACACCTGCTTCTACGAGCTGCAAACCCATTCATGGTCAAACATTAACACATTATCGATGTAAGCAACGATCTGCTCAACCATTAGAAGGGGATAGGAGGCATGGAGAACGAACTGGCAGGTGAATGGTACTGATTAGCCTATCATTCGGTATGAGAAGGATGTACTTCAGACAACATGTAGATATTGAAGGCAGGGTTTAAATTGCAGCCTTTTAGCCTAGGTCAAATTGAGAGAATTATTCCAAAAAACGAAGAAACTGCCCGCTGCTACAAAAAGGTGTGCATGAAACTCTTTCATGCATACCCTGTTGACATACAAGAAATCCACATAAGGTTTGAGGTGGTCATCATCAGAGATGCATTTACCTTTACTTAGGTATATCATCTCCTTCTACTGTCAATGGAAGCCAGTTCTGTGGGACTGCAAAATCTGCTACTCCTGAGTTTACTAAGGTAAACTCATGAGTACATTTTCCATGCACTTCCACCTCTTGATTCCGTAGAGTTATTGCCTAGTGACTTGTAAATAACAGTTTTTGCGACTAGATTTGACCTCCTCCCGATATAACCAAGATTTTTTTTTGCAATGCTCTGTTGTATTCATGAGCCCTTCTACACTGGCAATAACAACGTTTGATCCGCTGGTAGCAGCGCCTTGCTTTACGATCTTAAAGTATTCTGCTTAGATTACCTTCCTTAAGTCAAATCTGCTGGGCTGTTATGATACAAAATATGATATCCATATAGAATAACAAAGACCACCAGCCAAGGGTTGCCGTAAGCTAGAAAGTTGTACATTCCAAACGACAAATACAGAGAGACATGTAATCAAATCAAAACACTTTCATCTTCATTTCCGGTAAGGCATAAAGCAGTACTTGCACAAATATTTCCTGTAAGTCGAGAAGAAGACCGATCATATATATGAAGCTTTGGAGATCTATCGTACCAAAGAAGTTCACTACAAACATGAACTACGACTGCAAGTCTGCACTCGATGATGACGTTTCTACTCATAATCTCTGATTATCTAAAATCACAACCACGCAAATCTACCTTGCACTGCCTGTGGGATAAACTCCAAAATTTGAAACAGGGTGGGTTCTAGCTGGCCAAATCCCATATCGAGCCGCGGCCCAGGGTGTCTGTTGGACCAGAGACATGTAATTCTTAACAATTCCCGTGCAAAAATTCCCCAAAGCCGGCAGGAGAAACATACCTTCTTAAAATTCTCAAAAGGAGCAATTCAGCAGAGGAAAGACTAGAAATACTAGAAATACGACGGTAAAATTTTACAAATTCATGTCGTGAGTAGCTCGAGCCATCATTATCATCAACATTGTAAAGGGCTAACATAAGAAAAAACCAAACCAGCAGTTCCGAGAACCCGAACAATCCTCCAAAATCTTGGCCTTGATCAACCAAACATCCCTCTGAACACGCAGAAGTACAAGCACCAGCCTATTCCTATTCAAATCCATTTCATAAAGAACCGACCTCTCCAGTTGCAGAATTGCCTATGTCATTCTTCAGCACTTCCACGCTTTCTACACCCACGATATCCTCTAATCGCACATTTTGCACTCGAATTGTGAGGCTGCAGAAAACGTCCCACTTTCCGAGCAATCAGACGACAGAATCGAGAATCAAACACAAAGCAAAGAGCTTCGAATCCGGAGCGAATGAAATCGAACCGCCAATGTCGAAGACTGTGCCACGCAGGTGCGCGCACTTGTCACAATATCGCACAGCGGCTGCGCGATAGCGAAGACCCACAATTCCGCATCTCATGCATCATTCATAAAAATATGTCTCCAACGACAACTTGTTACAAATTGGCACGTCCGTCACTTGGTGGTCATTTTCCCTTTACGAATAGTAGTATGCATCCAGTCAGTACACCTATGGCTACACGGGAGAAAGAAGATTATACATTTAGGAATAGCATTCTTATACTTATCCCGTAAAGTAAACATCATTTGAGCGTTTTATTTGTTAGTTTGGATTTCAGAAACTCTTTATTACAGATTTTTTTCACTTCAGAGATATTTAAAGAAAGTATTACTATTCCTCATAATTCTGATAAAAAACAATGACAACGCTCACATACGCGCAATTATATTGTGGTGTTTTTTAACATTCGGTTCATCAATCACTTGCTCAAGATGGATACATCAGGCTGATGACATCTTTTGCTTTTATGTTTTGCGTTGTCATATTTGCTCTGTATGCACATGAAATGGTTCAAGTTGATCCCGTCAAATTGAAACAAATTTATTATATCTTCTATAAGTATGAAACTAAATGGGAACTTAGATTATATTACTCATATGAAAATTTGATTAAGCAGAGTTTATATTAATCTATGTGTATTGACAAATGTAATAAAGGTAAATTACGATATAAATATAATCAAATGGAAAAAATGCAAACTGTTCATGACTTATCATACATAATTTGAAATTTTGTTCGCAAAGATATGTCAATATTTCATCTTACTGAATTGAATCAAAAAAACGTTTCAAACATATAAGTCATTGAAATACAAAATATACATTGTAATGACTTTATAACTAAAATTAGAGATACAATGATTATATTATTTTTATTCTACATCAAAATAAGATTTATAATAAAAGTTATATAATCATTGTATCTCTATTCAATGGTATCTGCAAAATTTATAATATTGATAGAAATAAGTTCATAATATCTATTCATTCATAGTGTATTTTATAATTCAACTAATAGTCGTTATTAAAAATTAAAATTTCGTCATAAGTAATAAAATTATATCAAAAGTTTCTTTTGCAGTATATAAATTTTCTCTTTAACATCGTCAAATCTGATCAATAAATTCATGTTCATAATTTGATTTTTTTTAAATGGACATTCAAAGATAAGTATATGAAATAATATTTTTTTAGTTTAAAATCATAAAAAGAATAAATGAAAAAATTTATATTAAAATAATTTATATTATTGAGGTTAACTCCGGTTAAGAAATAACCTCATGTGTAACTATGAATAGTTGAGTTTGGTCCTCTACATTGGTTATGTATGCTTTGATACTCTTGCGAGCACAATTATGTTTTCACTTGAAGCAATAAACTATCTCAAGTGTATTTCTCTCTGGACTTAATCGTTGAGGTTGAATCAGGTTATATTTGTATATCTTGTGTTGTTGGTTTATTTAGAGTGATATCGAGTTTTAACGTTAACTATATTTCATTTATTTTTTTGTAAAAACTTCAAGAACTAAAACTTCCTAAAAAAATTTGGTAACATAATTTGTAGCTTTGCGGTTTTTAGCTTTGTAATGAAATTTCTTCAATAGTTATATAATGTAATTTTTTTTTGTAATTTTTTTCCGTCATTAATATGTAATTTAAAATTTATATTTATTATTATGTCAATCCCATATGTTAAAATTATTCTCAAAATAATAGAATTAAAAACCGTTTACGATCAAAATAAAAATTATAGATTTATAGAGTAAAAAGATTAAATAAAAGATTCTTCAAAAAAATTAAAATGCAAAAAAAAAACAACAAACGGATGCATTCCAATTTGAAAAGAATATTTGTAAACTTGAATCATAGTTTAATCATTGAAAGTTTATTGTTTTACTTATACTTACTTCAATAAAAGCTTTATTATTGAAGTTGAATAGCAAATTGGAGTACAATATCATGATAAGTGAGTGCATGTCTACGTAGACAATAAATTATATTAGGTTCAATGAATACAATGGCGTTTTAAGCAGATTAAAAATTTATTCAATTTAAGTTTTAATAAAATGTATTCAATATTTGCTTTGTAGAAATTTCAATATTTTTTTAGCCTAAAAGTAAGATATAATTTGACATTTGTAAAAATAAAATTCAAATAAAATTATATTCAATGTATCCAATATATAAGTTTCTTTGACAAAGAAAATGACATGTTGTGATGTGAAGAAAATTATTGGATTCTGAGTGAAAGGAGAGAATGATGGAATGTATCAAATAATTAGATTAAAAAAACTATTTTACTAGTCGAAATTATTTGATTTTAAGAAACAAATTTATTTTTCTACAAATATACTTCAAACGTGAATTAATTTGGGTATTACATTCGTGGAATATATAGTAGAACTTCATGAAAACTTAGAGAATCTCATTCTTCAACTTTCTACCAAAAGCAATCACAAGATTTAATGAATTGCTGTTACACATCAAGTTTTGAAACTCTCATTTTCGGGAAAAATGCCAGACTTCCAGACTGTAGGTTTCCAGACTTCTTCACACTCGGACATTAACTTGCTCTAAAACTTCCTTGCCGAATCTTCTCTTCAAACTAAAGTTCCGGGAATATCTTGAATCAGATCATGAACTTCTTCCGATCTCATTTCGTCCATATCTTCAACTTTCTCATGAAGATTTCTATCCGTTGAACTTCATCAATCCTACTACAAACACATCAACAGTTTTCACCCACTTCAACTTCACAATTTTAGGTTGATGAAGTGGGTATAGCTTTTACAAAATGTTTACATGTTATGATTAGAATTTTTTTTCATTTAATTATTAAAATTTGTGGGTAATATTATATCAATTCACTCCCGCTCATCACGGCCTAACCTCATGCACAGTTGTTAGTTTCCGTATTATTCCGACTTTCCATAATTTACACAAAACTTATCGGCCCAGAAAATTGTATCCCGTACGTAGCGAGATGTACATCTAGTCCAATAGGATTTGCATCTTCTTGGCTGGAACTTCTTCACTCATCTTTGACATATGTGGTACTGTGCGTGAGAGACATGAACACTTCCATGTAGTAGAAGAACGTGTATAAGCTGGGTATGTAACCCTGCGTAATGTGCAGAAAATCCATGTAAATAGTTTTTTGTAATCAATATGTCTCTTGACATGCAATATCTTTGAGTGATTTGGTGTTTCGCGCCAGGAGTTCAAATGATGGCATTGACCGCTTTCGGGTGGATTCTTGTTATCAATTTCTTTCTATACTCTTTATAATAAAATTCTTGATATATATCATTACAGCGTGACCTCAAATGTTGTTTATGCAATGCTGGATTAGAGTTTCCAGAGAGAAATGTGATGAGACCTGTGTACGAAACTTCAATGTCACACTGAATAAGTACTAAATATTAATTCTTAATACACAGTATTACGTGCACATGTATGGAAATCATGCGATCCAGATTATGCAATTCGTGCAGATCTGATGTATTCTGATGTATTGCCATCGATCAGGACAAAAACATACGGTGCAGAAGAACAATTGAGGCGGCAGTGATTGAACAGAAATTGTATAATACACTGGCATATTGTTTTTTTTGTTTATCCGGGCTTATATGCTGCTGGACTTATATGATACTAAGATATTAGTCCATCTCAAAGATGTAGATGCTGGAGAACGCACATCGATCTAACACCACGATCATTATCGTGGAACTGTTTGTCAAGAACAGTAAGTCTTTCACAGTTTACATTGTTATAGTTGCACATTTTCTGTGTCTCCACTAGAAGGAAACATGAATCAGCCAACAAGTCACTACACGAGATACTGCCAAGCACTGATGATGAGTGCACGGATATCAATACATTCAGTGTTCATGGTCAACGACGGTCAAGCACATTAAGGTCAAGCTTTAGCTTCACTAAAATATCTATATTTTAGGAACCTGAAACATAAGATAAACCAATCAATAATAGACTGTCGGGTGAAGTCTATCCCGGTTGGTAGCGTTTGTCTTCAAAAAAGTAGGTATTTCACGGATCTAAACTTAGTCATCATCACCATGAATTTTGGATGCCATTTACATTCCAAGACCCTCACATAACTCCTGGAGACTTAACCCAAAAAATAGAAATTAGAGTCATGCATGCTGGATCAAACATGTATGAAATCTACAAGCGTGACGTTTCTACCCCCTATACGTTGCAAGGGGTTAACTTTGAGGCTTGCACGAACAATCTTGTGAGGGTTGGTTCTTCCCCAAATCACTCTGACATCCAGCTGTTAAATCTAACTTTCCACTTTCGAAAACCTTTTCAAAACCAATATTAAATTTGGCTAAGGTTTCAGATGAAACTGACTGTATTTTGGATGCCCATGTGCTTTGATTCACATACTCAATTATCCCTGTTGAATAAGAAGAACTTTCGATGTAGCGGCTGGGGAAACTGGGACTGTATAAGTAATTGAAGAAGACACGATCCAATCTGGAAATACATGTGACAGTTAAAATCTTCAAATGAACTTCTCGCACTGCTATCGGCTGGTGAAGGATCATGTTGCCACCAACCTGTGCAAGGGCATTCATGAGCATAGACAGTAGAGCTGTCATTTGTTCAAAAACTCTTATTAGGCTTGTAGATTATATTGAAGATGAGGTTGCATAAACATGAAGCTTTCAACCTAGGATTGTTTATAAAAACAGTTGATTAACAAAAGGAGATAAAATTCTATGGTGCCATCCTGCACAGTAACTTACCTTGGTGAGAAACGAAGAACTTCAAACGTTTGAGTCACCGATTATCCACAATTTACATTCAGATTGCTGCATTAGTCAATCATGAACACATACGTGGAATGCGGAGTGATGAAATGGGGCTAACTGGATAGACAAAGATTAGAAGAGACTATCAAACCGGGTGAAGAAGAAAACGAACGGAACCAGGGGGTAGGCCGGATATACATCGGGACGGAAAGTTGTGCCATGTCTGCGGAGGCCACTTCTCCAAGCGATGGTGTGCTCATGTAGTAACCACGTGTGCTATCAAATAAGAAATCTCCACGTAGATAACCCGTGCTTAGAGTGGGCTTTGTGGAACAATACATCATGCCTTTGCAGCACTATGCACTAGATGAAGATAAGATTGCACAATAGCGTCCAAGATACTGCTTTGACATATGTCCGTGAATATGAAGTTTTGTTACGGTTGATGTCTGAGTCACTTGTTAATCAGTATATGACGACATTGTGGACGACTTCTAGAAGACTTCCAGACTCCTAACAAACTTCGCTTCGAAGTTTTCGATTCTTGCACGTCCTTTTACGAGTAAGTACCGCCCGGTCCTTCTTTGAGTGAGTCCGCATGTCTGAGGACCTATACCCAGGTCTGATGACAATTACTTCATATCATATTAAATTATGAACATGATATGATATGATGTTTGTCATGCACACACTTTTATGCTTTCATGTGACTAACCCATGTTCATCAACTTTCAAAGTAAGTACGGAGAGAGGAGTGAGCCATCTATTAGTCTAGCGAACTTGTTGCTTTCTGACGTTATCGAGCTGACTGAAGGTGAAATCAAGAAGCAGGGCTGATATTTGTAGCATTGAGAGCTTGACTGTCCAAATTGACCAGACAAATCATCACATGATGGTACATGATGTAGGTGTACCTTCGCTCGCAGTTTCAGTTTAACGGTTGATGTTGACTCCTGAAGCCAAAAGT
Organism: Marchantia polymorpha subsp. ruderalis; assembly: GCA_037833965.1. Lineage (NCBI taxonomy): Eukaryota > Viridiplantae > Streptophyta > Marchantiopsida > Marchantiales > Marchantiaceae > Marchantia > Marchantia polymorpha. Next base: position 8,504,754 of record AP031357.1, read on the forward strand.
CCCAAAACCTTTTATATCGACAATTTATTTTCGAAGAAAAGTTCTTCATCTTAACTGTTTTTGATTTCCATCTGCAGCATTACAAAATATTTCCTGTCTCCTTCGCCTGGTAGATAGCACTTGTCTCACGCTAGCAGTGTTCAGATCTCCAATACTTATTAAACTCAAGAATCTTAGTTTTGAACACTCTATTTCTCTATGACTTGATGGTTGAGTTGTAGTCGACCATAACAACAGGTTTTCTTCATTACCATCACGCGAGAACCGAACTACGTCCATGAATTGATTATATGAAGAAGGGACTCAACTCTGCACTGTATGTGGAAATAACAATCAAAGTTTCAAAGGGTCAGGCTCCTCACTACTGACGTTATCAAATGGTATATTCAAGTTTTAGTTTCTCAAGATAAAACCTTATTGCGGATTAAACTCAAATTTTGACTCAGATTTGGGAGGTCGAGTGAAGAAAGTGCAAAAAGCTTCAACACGATCCAAACATCTACCCGGACCGAGACCTAGATAGACTCACGGTTGACTAATGATGACTATCGAATTGTATACAGTCGTGAGCCATGAACGTGCCTTTTCATAAAGGATTCACAACATTTGACGATGGCTCACGTAAGCGATAAGTAGCATTGTATCTTGTATTGGGATTGATGATTCGTGAACACAATACAATATCACTCCAACTTCTCAGCACACTCACCTACTCTGGTGACAATCAAAAGAAATTTGACTTTGAGTCGCCAACAGTATGCATACAGCAGTATACATATTTTCTGCCTTCGTCTTAAGTACTGCACGCATATCTCGGGTGATAACATCTTTAGCTGCTTCTAGAGTCAAGCGAAGTTCGTGCCATTTTTTAGGGCTCATGCCACTTTCCCACAGAGAAAATGCTCTTCCATTTCAATACTGATGCTTCTGATTTTTTCGTTCGAAGTCTTCCACTTCAGAGATCTCCATACAACGTGGCATCGTCATTTGAATATATCATAGGTTCGTTCTACACTAAATGTACATACAAATACACCGGATCCTTAAAGGTTCTGCCTTGACCTTTTTCATCGATGATGACTTTTGCTGCTTCTGTAATCAGTCAGTCAGACAGTCACCTGCTCATCACCCTTTAAATACATCACGAGAGCTCTGCTGGAAGTAAGCAATCGCATTCTTCACTTAGCAGAAGTCCCTCCTGGTACTCAGAAACCTTTGTAATGCAGGTAATCAGCGTTGCTCTCAATTCTTTTGGAAACTCGATTTGATTATGTTTGTCAGCACAGTGATCGATCCCTTGAATGGAGGGAAGCATATACATAGAAGCAGACCGAGTATCTTCGTATGTGCGCACACGTGAATCCTTCTTACATAGTTACTCCTGCCTCTGCAGGGATCAAAGATGTATTTCAAGGTAATCCGAGTGGCAGTGATGTTACTCCTATTTTCCCACCTTAGCACAGCGGAACAATGTGGACGACAAGCAGGAAATGCAGTGTGCCCTAGCAACCTTTGCTGCAGTGAGTATGGCTGGTGTGGATCTACATCAGCCTACTGTGGACTCAACTGCCAAAGCGGACCATGTACTGGCAGCTCACCCAGCCCTCCTTCAGGCACTCCTTCCACTGGTGGCACGAAGACCGGGGAAGTTTCATATTATACAGCTCCGTTTACTCGTAAGTACCTGCTGTTCCCCTTCCTGGGCCTTATGAGGGGATGCAAAAGTCTGATGACATTGTATGAATACGGGATTGTGGTCAAAATCGAACTCCATTAAACGATCGAACTGAAGATATGCAATGATATGGGTAATATGTAGATCTGTGAAATCTGTAGATCCTGCTTAGGATAGATTATTTGGAATTATATTATTTAACCAGATCGTTGCACATGTTCCACTTGGTTCACATCGTAATAATGCATGCACAAATCTCAGCATCCGAGCTTGAAACCTATTTGGTCGTTGCACGCAGCTTCCGCTTGTTTTGGATTCGATGCGGGTCAGTTTCCCTCCAATAATTACTTTGCTGCGGGAGGTGACGGAGCACCCAACATCTGGAACAATGGTGCAAACTGTGGTAAGTGGTTCAAGATCCAGTGCACAGGCAATGGCTGTACTAGCTCAGCTACCATCTCTATCAAGGTAGTGGATCGTTGCCCTAATGGATGTGTAGGTGGGCGAGCATTTGATCTGTCTGACACAGCGTTTAGAGCCATAGCAAATCCAGACGCTGGACATGTGAGTATCAACTATTCCGGTCCATATGATAGCGCGTAGTATCAGAACACACAATAATAAAGATGCGTTCCTCCTGTATCTGAACCTCTGGATATCTTATTCAATAAGTGGACTCTATATCGGAGATTTTCTGTACTTCCCAAAAGAAAGCAGTACTGTTGCGACACTTGTACTGATGATGATTCATCGTCGACATCGAATAAATTGTCTACCTTCTTGGGACAAAAGGTTGGTTCGAGTTCAGTTCTCTCTCCTGCAACTGATCATCTTCGATCAACCAGTTGTACGGTTGAAACCAGTTTTCAGTTCACCATGAGCTGTGTTTGTGTTCACGCCCATGAATGCTAGTGTCCCCAAATTGATGAAAGACATGGAGGAATTATTTACCTCTTAGAGCTCCACTCTACTTTGACTATTTTGCAGTAGACACATTTTCTTCAGAGGGCTAATTTACATTGTAATCCAGGAATTGTTAAGGTCTTTCCCGAAGCGCCTTAATGCACAATTCTTCCTGAAATATGATCATATTGATAATTGAATAAGAAATATAGAGACTAAAGGTACTTGAAGACTATACAGCAACTACAATCTTCATTTATATCCCTTTCCGGGCTAGTGTCTAGCCAATTATGCAATGATGTGACTTTTCTTTGCCATTAGCGCATGACAATGGCTTTGGTGAGGAGTAAGAGAAAAGATGAGAACATTTCGTAGCTTGCGCTCACCTCTAATTTGCACATAAATCTATAAGATACTAATCATTTTCTATAAGTCAAAAACTCTAACTTGGGAATGGTACAGCATATTCTCCCTCGGTACACTGGCCTATAAATGCATGACGCATGATCTCCAGGAGAATATTTACGAAAGCGGAAACATGATTCACGTCCCTTGTATTGGTATCCGTGTCTCATAGTCTGAAGTTACTAAACAGAGTAAATTACTGGACTGAAGTCAAATGGCTAATGATAATGGTTATATTGGCAGAAGTCAGATGCCTGCTCTCAAATTGTATGTTTGACAGATGCTCAGATTTTTCGCACTGATTTGAAGAATCGCATCGTTGGATTACGAGTTCATAGTTGATTAGCCTGAATTCTTTATTTCGAGTAGTAAACAGTTATCAAAATTTTTTTCATCCTATGTCTTTCTCCTTAAGTCATTTTAAAGACCACTCACAACATCCCAAATCTACTCTCCATCAACAATTTGTATAAATTATATTAGATCTTGTTGCTAAAGAAAAATCTTTTAGTTATGAAGGTTTTCCTTTAATCGTATAGGGAGAAAATAAAACCTTTTAGACAGTAGGATCTTTACAAAATAAAATGAAATACCCTACTTTTTTTAATAATATGCATGGATGTCCCTCAATGATTAATTAGAGAATTAAAAGATGGAGCATGTGCTGTTGAAAACTCTTTTCCTAACTAAAGTATTGAGAAGAATACCTTATAATGAAGATAATATACAACCTGTTTCAAAGAAGAAGCATGTAGTAACACAAGTCCATGAGATCACTTTCACATGAAAGAACAGAAGTCACTACGGGGACAGATTTGAAATATTATGTGAAATTTGGATGAGAGTATTATCACAAACTTTACATGCTGATTTTTTACCAATATGAAATTTTTTTGAATAGAGTATATGTTAGGAAGTCAAAATATAGTATTGATTAGTTAGACTAGTTAGCCAGGACTATATGAGAGAGCTAGCTACTGAAATCTGATTGGCAAATTAGGGTTCTAATGAAGGACTTTGTGTGTTGTGTAAATATAGTCTTGCTCAAGTGATACACATATTTCTTGTGTGAAATATGTTAAAAATGTTTGTACCTTTATATCTGTCGAGAACAAAAAAAGTATGAGTAGATTTTGAGGGAAAATAATCAGTTTTTGCCAAGGAATACGAGTGAAAATGGTAAATCCAAAACCCAAAACCTTAATCCTACAACCACACAAGCGGAGCATGAAGATTTTGATAAGATTTGCGGATGGCTTCAAAAGATAATTGAAGCACCAAAGTTTCACTAAGAAACGTTGGTGAGAAAATAATTTGACAGTGAGAAAGTTCTAAATAGGCAAACAATTGCATGAAAGATTTGACATCTAAGGATATCAAATAGCAAAGCAACAGTGTGAGAGTTTCAAACTTGAAAATTTTACAAAGTCAGGCAGGGGAAAGAAACTTTGAAGTCAAAGTATTCATATCATGCAAAAGTTTGAGACAAAATAATATGTTGCAGAAGAGAAACATTTCTTTGGTTGTTAGCTCAAGGTGAGGAGCATGTGGATTTTACCGCTATGAATGTGCTGTATGCAAAATTCACTGAATGATACATTTAAAAATTGAAGCAAATAAAAGATCATGATGGAGCATCAGATAAAATTTTTGTTCCCTCTATCAAGAAGCAAACAATCCTTTCAAAATCTACAGATTTGTCCATATCTGCAATCATTGTCTCCAATTTATTTTCAACGCAGCATTCAGTTTTCATTTGCAGTGAAATAAATGGTCAAGATTTGAATTAAGATTTTCAAATGCTAGGAAGAACTTTTCAATCTTTGTAATCAAAGATTTGCCGTACTTACTTTACGATTTTGTTGTTTCATGTGGCTAACATTGCCAAATATAATATAGGCTTTGATCTTTTACATGAGAACATCATCGTGTATCAAAGTCCACTAGTTTGAATGATAAAAAAAAGAAGCCATAGCTCTCACTAGTAGCCTTGGTATATCAGAAGAGTACTAGCTGAAACAATAAAAAAGATCTTTCTTTTAAAAAAAAATAAAATCTGCTTGCATGCAAGATTAGTAGTTGGTTCTCTATTTTTTGCTAGGGTGGCATGAATCTTTAGCTCTATGGTTGGATGTGTTAATTTTATTGCCGCTTACAAATTTTTGTTTTTAATAAGAAGATATCTTAAAGAAGTTTTGTGGATTGAAGATCACATGTTTTGATAACATAGAGGTTAAATTTTAACACAAAGATCATAATAATTTTGAGACGAGAAGAATCTACAAGCATCCAATTGAATCCATTGTAGCTCTTGCTAAGCACTAGTTACAAAAGTAGGATCACATCTACATCCTCTATGAGCAATTTTATAAGCAATTTTTCAATGGTGCAAAAAGGTATAGCGAGTAACCTTATGAAACTAGAATAAGCAAGGACAAAGAAGATATGGCAAGTAAGCAAAATATACCAAGAAGCAAGCATAGAGAAAAAACACACAACAGCTCTAGGAGAAAAAATCAAAAAATGAATTTGGAGGCAAACTACAAGCCACATGGTTATGCAGATTACACTAGAGCTAATATACTCTTGGTACAAGAGTAGAAGGTAGGATATCATGAAGGTGGCGCATATCAAAATAAAAAGGATTATAAAGTGAGTGGAGAGTAGAAGTACTAAATAATATGATAAGAGAATTGTGACAATGATTGCAACCACATATATCTTGAAGATGTATAATCACCTTTAATTACGTAGAATTAAAGTAGAGGTCATTCAAGCTGAAGTAGAGTAGATGATAAAGGTAATATCTATAGAATCATGTTAGCAATTCGGGTGCTAGTGTGTTAGTTGCGAGCAACACATCATCAATCCATGTGTAATTTAGGTAAGGATTGAATGTGCTAGTTAGTGTATTAATTGGAAACGACATGTCATCAATCCATGTACACATTAGGTATATCCGTCATGTCATCAATTCACTTGGAGAAGATTGGACGGTGGGAAGAAAAAAACCATTCAAGGTATTGCATTTTCAAAGTTTATGTTTCATCTACGGGTGAACTTATCTCTAAATACTAGTGTTACAAGATTCTTGTAAATGTGATAAGTTGAATGATTAAGAAATTAGCATAGATTAGATATGACATACGTTGGTTGAAATATGATAGTACAATACAAATGATGGTGAACAATGTCAAATTATTATAGCTCTGCTACGAGATTGTTCGACTAGCTTGGTGTAGTTTCTACACTAATCCAACATTGAATGTGCATGTTCAAATCCATATATGCTCATGGATTCTGAATGGGTTTTGGATGACATTCTTGATCATGGATGGCATATGGATATAGTAGCTTCCAAATTGATGTCTAGTCCATATTCATCAATCATACTTGAAACCTTTACACGTCAATTAGTGATAACTCATTAAATATTCAATGGAGAGATTAATAAACATTGTCAACTAGATAGTAGACAAAAAAAAACTCTTAAGCCAATTTTTTCTTATGCAAGGAATACGTTAAGAAGAAGCACTTTAAGCTGAAGCCACAACGTTGTACTTTAATCTACATTCACTATTCTCTATTTGGTTATTTCACGTTATTGAAACTTTGACATGAAAATCTTATCACTCTTAATGTTAGAATGAATCACTAATGTTTAAACTTTATGGAAAATTAAGAGTTAGATTTTATCAAATCTAAGGATATTTTACTGAATTCAAATTGCCACAAATTTTTTTTTACAATCTCTCATAAAAATTTTCCATTCATCGAATGTAACATAAGATGTAATCCAGAGCTCAGTGTATCAATCTGAAGTTAATTCAATAAAAGTTGCTTTAATAAATACAAAACTTCACATGAACATATTATTCAGATTTGATTTAAAATAAATTATTTAGAGAAACTATGTGTGGTACCTCAGATTTAATTTTTTTTATGAAAAGATGAAGTTTGAGTAGATGAAGGAAAATTTACATTTTTATGGTGTGAATAATATTAATGGTAGACTAAATGAAGGATTTTGTAGCAGATGACTAGCTATGATAGTTGGAATCCATGTTAGATACCCCTCTAGCGAGAGCTAGTGTTCTTACTCGCAGACAAGGAAGTTAAATTAAGAAGGTCAAAATCTGTTAAAGTAGATACCTGTTAACGTTGTCAATTAGTGGCAAATTAATTTAGAAAAAATCTAGCTAGATGGATCTCGGCACCGTTGTAAGGAGGCTAAGAACTCTTGAAACAGATCAATGATCACCGAGCTATGGATGTCGAAAGTGGCTTGTAGGAACAGGAGGTAGGAAAGACAAGTACCTTCGGCTTGAGACCTTTGGCTGGGACACCTTAGGCGTTAGGGGTGAAGTAACTTCGTCGGCGCTGGCGGGAAAGACTTCGGCCATTGCACAAACGGTTCGCGCGTGTTTAATGAGATGGTTAGGACATAGCAAGCCAAAGGAAGAAATAAGAGTTTTGCGTGGCCATTTTGGGAAAGTTCACTTTTGAATTGATAGTTTTGTGAGGATCGTGAGTAATTGAGAGCGCAACGATGATGCGAGCTTGAGGACTTCGATTGAAGTCATTGAAGGTGCCAAAATTTGGATCAATGGCATTCCGAGAATAGCTGACAGCCGCCAGGCTCAATCTCTTACTCTAGGATTGGAATTGAATTTGCGCATCTATTGTGTTGGAGTGATACGAGACGCGCGAGACAGAAGGCACAGGAATTTTGGATCGTCTTGAAAGCTCGACGGTGGAGCAGTGGGCTCAAGTCTTGGCGCCGTGTGCCAGTCAAGAAGGTGATTTGTTGTACGACCAACACAGCGTGAAGTTGACTGCGCGTGAAGAGAGGACATTTGCAGCATTTATTTCGTGGCCTCCATCAACGGTGGTGGACGACTGATTACATCAACCCACTGAGACGCAATGTGGCAGTGGTGCTAATGTAGATTTTGAGGTCTTTGTGGACGACGTACATGACATCGTGGCAGATTGGATTCGTGAAGCGAGCAGTGACGAGGAAGCGAATTCACTGGGCTTGGAACTTGTGGAGCGCATTTGAAAAGAATATGAATGACAGGTTCGGGGGACAAAAGATTTATCTGTCTCTGTTCTTCTTTTTTTTTTAATCGAGGTATGGGGTTGCTGACAGAGGAGGAGAACATGAAATTCTCGCTCGAGAGTAAAATTGTCGGATGAGAGGACGAAGGCGCTCTGGGAGGGAAGGAAGTTGTCTTTGAAGATGACGACGTTGAATCTATGCGGCCTTCAGCCAAAATCGACATTCAAGATGACGATGATGTTGAGGAACCGCATGCGAAGAGGCAAAGGAGAGTGATGACACCTTCGGCTTTGGAAGATGTTGTTCCACATAGTAGGTTAAGGACTAGAAAACCTGAACATGCAAGGTTTAGGTTGGCAGAGACACATGCTCGCAGGAAGGTGATGGCATGACGCATGATGCAGGAAGTACCGGACAGTGTAGAGTGCAGCGAGGCTACGTCGCAAACTCAGTTGTCTTCGGATCAATGGACTGCAATGGAAGTGCTGAATTACAAAGGACAAATGGTCTTTGGAGTGGGGGTCTTCGACCAAGCTACCATTGGAGATAGCTAAGGAGAGGACTTTGAAAGAAGGTGAAGAGGGAAAATACGAGACCGAAACAGAAACTTCTGATCAACGCCTTCAGTCTTTGGATCAACCGGATTCGACTTCGAGGAAAGATCTTTGGCCTTCGGAGGAAAGATCTTTGAATGTGCGTGATTATGGAAAGATCTTTGAGGGTTTCTTCTTCGGACAAAGAACCTTCGGAGCAGTTAGTAGCAGCAGTTGAGACAACGGTTATAGATGAACCGTTGCTGCCTTCTTGTCAGATTCCTTCGGTGACAGTGGAGTTTGACACTAGCAAAGGACCTTTGGCCTATCAACCGAAGGCGGAAGAGTTGAGCCTGTCAGATCTCTTGAGTGAGCGGATTGTTCTGTTGATGAAGTACTTGGACCAAAAAATGGTAAAGTACTCGGTGCCAGCATCTTTGATGGGTTCTTATGTAGAGTTGGTGCACAGAAGGACGAAGGCAAAGGCGGCAGCAACTGATGGGGTGACAGAACGGATCAAAATCTTGACTTTTGAATGGCGGCCACGATAGTTATCTTGCAGTAGCAAGAAGAGCGACTTCGGGCGACAGAGTTGGAGTGTGAAGATCTTTGGCGAGAGTTAATGGCCAAAAAGAACCTTTGTACATAGAAGTAACAGGAGTGCAAAGATCTTCGGCGTATAGTTTGCGCAATTCAAAAGTTGAAGGAGGAACTTTGGGACGGATTGAAGGAGTCTTGGGGAAGGTTTGAGAGGGATATTGAGCACACAAAGGAGCTGATAGAGTGTCTGGCGACACAATAGCGTTTGGCGACTACAGAATAGTCCTTTGGGAAGAACTATTAGCTTCTTGCGATGCTGCTAGATCTTTGGAGTTGAAGCACAGGAGAGCGTTGGATACAGAATGAAGAAGTTTGCGATCTCAACTGTCGGCAGTTGAAAGTTAGTTGGCTACTGTCCAGGCAAGATTGGAGCAGACGGAGGCGACCATTGGACGTCTGGAGCAGGAGACAGTTGTCGGCTAGAGAGTTAGAGCAGAACGTTGTCTTTGAGGTTATGTGGATTACGAGATCCAAACCACAAAGTGGTTGAATTTAGACTCGTTGGAGCGTAGGTTGAGAGCACTCGAAACCTGCGAGATAGTAGAACACAAACAGTTTGCTAGAATACTTAGTTCTTTCATATCTGAGTTGGAAGAGATTAAGGAGAACTTAGAGTTAGAGCTCACTTCAGTTCTGAGTAGGATAGGAGTAATTAGGTGTTCTGCAGGTGTGACAACTGCTGCGCTTGTGGCCGTCACACCTGATGGAAGCTCGCAGCCAGTGGGTGGTGCCTCCAGGTGTTCGTTGTGAATAAATTAGTGCAAGGCTCTGCCTTGAAAGTGATTTTCCATGACACAATTTTCAACCTTTAGACTGCATTTCTCTGCACGTTCGTGAGTTAGGCGTTTCGTCACAATGCAAGAGTTGCTTCAGTTTGTCAAAGATAGCACATCTGAAGTAGAGTTAACCGTTCGTGAGTTAGGCGTTTCGTCGCAGTGCAAGAGTTGCTTCGGTTTGTCAAAGATAGCACATCTGAAGTAGAGTTAACCATACTACGTGTTCTGAGTGGTGCACAGTGTAGCTCAGGATTTAAGCAAACCCGTAGAATGGTTGCTTGACGGAGCAGGCTGAACTTGTATATTTGGAAAGTCCCCTCCTAAATTTCAAGTGCAAATTCGCTTGATGTTTTTGTGGTGTTTATTGGATGTATTTCAGGTATTTGATGTGTTTACATACTGCATTTGTAGAGTCTTTGGATGAACACTTGTTGTTATTTCTGGGAATGTAAATGTGCATGAGAAGTAAAACTCTTCAATAGGATGTTATTTGTGATAGTATTTGAATCTCTAGTGTTGTTTCTGTCCTCTTGGGATAAGATCTATATCATTATGCTCCATTTTGATATTTATCTGTTGTTACATTGTGTTTGTTGTATAGTTTCTAGCTTTTGTATTAAAATTGTGACTTTATGTGCAATCTTGCAATTTTGACTTTAAATATCAAATCTTAGCCATATTTAGTTACTCAAACTTATTTTGATTGACATGAACTTTCAACTATCATAATAGTCTAAGTCATGATTTCTCTAGTGATAATCTTCAATGTTTCTAAAATCTCACAACATTTCTTAAAGGACTTAAAACAAATAGCTTGAGTTTAAGGTGCTACCAAAACACATTAAAATTCTTCAAGTGAAATGAAATATTGAAATTAGATAATTTTTTTTTTCTCAAAATCAAAATATCATTTTTTTAAAAATCAAAACATGTGAATTTTTTCAAAAACTAAATGTTTGCAAAAATTTCCAACAAGAAGAAAAAAGATGCAGACATGTATAACCACAAAGATGTGTTATGATGTCTATAATATGATACTTGCATCTAATCAAATTTATTATCACTTGCATTATGAAAATTAAATACTTGATTTTTCTTAATTTTATAAAACACTATTCAGTTTCGATAGAAAATGATAAATTCTATAAAAATTCAATAGAATGTAATATCAGTACTATTCATGTTTACCTTTATGATTTTTTAGTAGTTCATCATAACTTTAAAAAAAAATTGTTATCTCTAAATATCTACATTACAATGCATGATATTTTTACTGTTAATTAAATGATGTTGATGCACCAAAAATAACTCTAATAATGTAGATTCAGTGATTATGAAGGATGAGACTAGACAAATATGTTAGAAAGATAATTGCGAAGTCTAATATAGAACAGTGTAAGGCTGTGAGTAGTCTACAAACTTTTTACTCTTAGCTTTAAGTCCAATTGACGCCATAAAAAAAGTTTTGATGTCCAAGATAGTTAATACAACAAAATGAGTTTTTGTTTTGTTTCTGATGCTTTTATCAGGTTTGTTTGTGATTTTCTTAATTAAAGATACTATGTTTACCTATTGAATATATATTAAATGAAACAAAATACAGTGAAAAATTATAAAATGAATCTGAAATTATTTCAGAAGTACATTTGATCTTATATTTATACTAAAATATAACATGTCATAAAATTATATTTACAAGTTATTTGTTATGTAAATTGTGACTATTTTATAAAAATTTACTGCTTGATGTGAGTTAACAATAAGAATAAAATATATAAGGTGAGAAATTTTTGTTTCGGAACTGCACAATTCAATGTACCATAAAAGATGAATATATATTGATAGCAAAAGAATCAATTTAGTAAGACATAGAGATGTAGAACAACATATTACATAGTACTTTTGCACACATAGCTATGAAAGAATACTCACGTTCCATTCTGATATCAGTTTTTGAAGATAAGGTATCTCAATTTGGCCGAGCGCCCCGAAAAATTTCGCGGCTCGAAAAAAAAGTGAAAGCAATGAAAACTCATAGAGAAACCTTAGGGCTTTGGCTTCTTCAAAGAATTGTCGAACACCACAATAGTAAAATACTGTCCGACAAAACAAAGGGCTAAAGCCTTTCGGGCCGAAAGTGGACCCGATCGCAGCCTCTAACCTCTCTGCCTTTTTTTTACCATTCTCCTTCCCGTTCCCTATAAAGGTAATTGTATATCCGAGGAAAAACCTGGGCTATTCATCACGGGAAGGAAGACTACATCGCATCTCTCTGGAAGGTAGGGGAAAGGCATCGCCTGTTGCCCGTCATGACAGATATCATTGCGAGTTTGAACAAGTTTGATGATGAGGAACGGCATCAGTGGCCACAGAATTATCCACTGCGTGTTGAGAGGACAACCGTACGGTTGACTACAACGTGAGAAGCATTTATAGTGTAGAGACACGATCTGAAGAATGTATGCGGCTGCACACAGTTCGAGAATTTGAAGCATAAGAATCGTTTTTGTCCTTGTCGATAAACTTCGGTCGCCTGGTGACAACTGCTAAAAAGCACGGGCTACGATTGAGATTTCTTGTATCGCTATCAACGTAGATTTGGAGTAGTCGCAACTCTACTGGCGAAAATTTCAGATAAGAGGGAGAAGAATGTGTTCGTTGGAGATGAGCTCACTGACAGTCGAGCATTCTTATTCTGTCAATTGTTTGGAATTCCTGAACCTTCGCTCTGAAACAAGAATCAGAGGCAAAAGATCGAAGCGGTTCTGTGTAATCTAAATGTGCGAAGCAGCATTCATCCGCAAGTACAGACCGGTCATTTCGGTTGTCACACTTTCCAATAATCTGTGTGATAGTTGATGATGTACACAATTGCGCTTCCTCGAACGCAGTGGCTCTCAAGTCGCCAGATTTCATAACACATTCCACACGGTTTGGCAGAAGACGGACCCGATCTTCGGACCGACGTGTTCACAGAAACAAACGCGTTTTCGACAATCATGTATATATTCCTTGACTTTGGGCGCACCTTTCGTAGATACATGAGAAGTATCCTTCTTGACTGATGCTCAACGACTTTTGCAAACGGAATCGCAAGCAACGGATTGGAATATACGACAAGTCTGATAGTGCAGAGCTGCAATTGTGGACAATCGACACCCCAGAGTCGAGAAATGAATGCATCATGATATTTGAAAACAACCTGTAAACGGTTCCGAGCCATGGAATGCATTCGTACGAAAGGTCAATCGCAAGAAAATTACCGAATAATAGAAAGACGAAAACAAGAATTGATATGAATTCAGTTCTTTACCTTAAGGTTTCATTGTCAGTAACGTGGACATCAACATTGTGTGGTCTGAACCAGCCATTATCTTCCAAAGGCCTAATAACAGTGAACTTTTCATCGCTCACAATCCAATATGCAGGGCAAGTCATCACACCCACACCTGAGAAATGAGTAAATTTCTCGGCGAGCACCAGTGTGATGTACGCGCCTTGTGTGACCGGCGACAAGTAGGATGACATCTGAAGCTTTTGAGCTCGAGGAGAATTCAGCTGGTTTCTTTGAGTTCGAGGTGACCCCATCTGCAGAGCAAGCCTTTGAACTCTGGGAATGGTGATTTGAAGCCTTTGTCGAGCCGGTGAAGCAGAGCGAGGAGGAGCCGTTCTGATCCGAAGTTGATGATCCTCGGTAACAGCCGCCATTGTTGCCAAATCTGATTCTTCTACAATTGTACTCAGTCAACCAATTGTACTCTACCAACTTAAGCTTTTGGGCGATGATAAATGTGAACAAAAGTCCTTCACTGGATCCACTCCATTATAGTTCTTCTTGCCTTCAGAAGCTCAACTTGACTCGAGGCGCGAGAACTGAATTGTAGTCGATGTGGATCACAATCAGCGGAATAGATTAGACGGGACTGAGAGGAAGAGAGACACAGGTCGAAAAGAGGTCGACGCTGAAATTCACTGATGAGCATTGTGTGACTTGCTAATGGATTGAGAAATCTCGGCAGTCAACGAACGCGAACCGGCAAATGTGATCTCCATCCGCATTTTTCTCCCAAGCGTGCTATCCAATTATCTGCAACGAGGATAGGCAAAATTCGGTCAGCTGACAAAGAAAGGCGACGCTAATCAAAACCACTATAGATTCGCCTGAGTAAGTACGCGCAGTGCCTCAGTGTCGGACAGACAGACTGACACACAGAGATTCTCACAGCGTGCGTAAGATGAGAGGATCCAGTCACAATTGTTCCACAACACGAGCTTCGAGTATGAGGTTGTCAATGTTTGAGAGGGGGGAGACTTTGAACTCTGGGCAGGAAGTATGAGTGACGAGCTAATGGGTATGGGGTTTAATCGCCTCTCGCCAGTTTCTAATTTGCCCAAAATGCTGATAGCTGCAGTAAAACCCGGTCAATCTAGAAATGGGAGACCTTCAAGCCTGCTCCAAGTTGTAGATCTAGATCTAGATCTGTATCGACAAAAGCTGAAACCTAATGCGGCACCCTCAGCTTAGTGGAGAATCTTTGGCTCTACCTGCTGATTAGAGTCAACCACGAACTCCAAGCATCATGCAAGATCTCCCGCTGTGATGAGATCTCCGTCATTCCCTCACTATTCGATTAGACACTGAGTCAGCGTTTCCATGGCCTTTATTTCCCAGACAAAATTACAGAGTAACTCCCTGCTTCCCAATCTGAACAGAGTGCTGAAAGACTGTGAAGGTTGTCATATAGTTTGGACACTATATATGGAAACCCTTGGACCTTCAGATGATCACTTCACGAGCGATTTATCCACAACAGAACAATTCGAGCACTCTTCGTTGCTATTTTCAGTGGGAGCATAGCCAATGATCATAACCATGGCCATATCGAGAGGCTCCGAGAGTTCAGTGAGAACACCTGTTCCATGTGTTCATCCAGATAGATTGACTAACAGATGATATCGTTTTGGACATCCACTTGCTCCCCTTCTTGTCTAACACATGGGAATGAAGTTTGGAAGACACAAAGCCCAAATTTATCAGGTTTGAGAACAGTCTGATATCTGAGGTGTGGACCTTGGGAATTGGAATGGCTTCATATCCGGCACTCAAACTGGTTTATCACTCTTGAATTGTCACCACTCTCCCTCAAGTTTTAGCGTCCGTGTGCCAGCATTGCCAGAGTAGGGACGCACCTTTGACTAGAGGAAGTCGCAGATAAAGACCATTATTGATAGTACAATGTGAGTGCCCTTTTTAATGATTACGTTCACAGCCGTCAGATCAACCGATGCTGACATTCACTGCATGAGAATTTTCTCTAGATGTATGCTTTGATGTTCATTTCCCTCCAGATGTATACGTGCTTGATTCAAAGCTATTCGTAAGTTATTCCGAAGAAATTAGAATTAATGGTTTAAAAAACTATATTTTCAATCACAATCAAGTTGCATCAATATTCAGTTCTAAGATAAACATGTGGATATAAAAAATATGCACAGTCAAAGCTTCAAGTCTTAACTAGGGTCTCTAGAAAACTTGGAAGTCTTGATGATGTAAAACACAAAAGCGTGAAAATAGAAAAAAGGAATTGAAACAATGGCAGAAGTTAAGAAAAAAATTAAGCGGAAACAATTCGTAATTATATGATTTATCTATAATTTAATACTTAAAATTTTTCTGAGAAGTAAATTATGAAAGCAAGCCGTTGATGTAACATGCAACTTATGACGTTAGTTGAATATATATGCCGTAAATTAAAAAAAATTAGTTTTATTTACCCTTTTTTTAACCGCTGGGAACCGGGATTGATTATATATATAATAAATTCCTTATCCTCTTATAATTTCTTTCTAAGTACATCACAAAGTGAATTTAAGAATGAAAGCAACCTTTCATTCTTAGAGCTCACCTCATTTATGCTATAACGTATGGTGCAAATGGTAATACGAAGTAGAAAATTATATTCGTCTTGACCTAACAAAGTCTTTAGTTATATTTTCTCTCTAGAGTGCGGAGGCTGAGTAAGTGCATCAACGTCGTAGCCACATCCAGGAAAAGGAAGTAAGCTGGGATAAACAAAGTTTCTACGTTGTTGAATTTTCATCGATTTGACGTTCACAAATAGTTTGGTAGAATTAGGTTCCTTGAAGCCACTTATGGGACTCTATCTATATAACTCAGCCCTCACACTATAGTAATCAGCTAAATTCTGAATTCTTATAGCAACCGAGCTATGCTCTCTCGCATATTTTACGAGTTTGCTCCTGGATATAATATATCGGGACAGCATCTCAGATCTAAATCCTTACCAATTCAAATCCTCCCTTTATTGCCTCCTATCAAAAGAAAACACTTGGCAACAAAACAAAACTCAAAATGTGCTTGTAGACTGTAGCTTGATGACCACATATGGGCCTGTGAGGCCAATATATGACACATTAAATACACAAGACCTCTGTTAATTCCAGCTAAGAGCATCCGAAGTACTTTCTGAAATGTAATCCGCATGAACGACATGTTAGAACAAACGCGTGTACTCTGTGAGCCACCCAAAAAGGCGTCACACTTCATGTTTCAAAAGCATAAACTATATGTGGGACTGGATCATCGAAAGCTGCATCAATCTCTTGTCCGAGGATGCAGCAACTCCAGCAAATGTGGAGTTGTCAACGTTTCCTGACGTCTTTTTGTCTTATTTGGTGTCCTGGCATTTGCAAGGTTCCCATGGCTTTTAATTTCATATCTCTTTAATTATGTACATGTATTTATGTATGTGATTATTTATCTCCCTCGAGCTAGGCCACTATTCAGAACGAGTGCACGTTAGATCGGAGCATTGCAAGGTCATAGATACGTACTCACAAGGCCACATGTACGAAAACAGTACCAAGAATTCTATGTACGGGTCAGGCTTACTGTATTACAGATTATTCACCCTGAGGAATCATGGCTTGAATGTGATTAAAGGATTCGTATATAAGGCGATAAGGAATGGTGGCAATGATCGTGCACTCTTTGTTCCACACTGCACACAACATTCCCAGGTTTAAAATTGCGAAGTTTTGCTGGTCAGCTAGCTATCTGACGTCAGGATTACGTACGAATTGTGCTTCCAGGATTCCTCGACAACTTGAGGTCCGACTTGGAGTGCTGCAAGAGTTCACTTATCAATGAGGATGATGCTTCCGAAGCAGTTGTTGACAATTGGCATTTTGCTCTTGGCCGTCGGTGCTGTGGTCGAGGGTGCGGACAATTGGAGATGGAGAAGGTCGCCTCCCCCTCCTCCCCCCCGTTCTCCTCCTCCTCCCCGTTCTCCTCCTCCTCCCCGTTCTCCTCCCCCTAGAGCATCTCCTCCTCCTCCTCCTCCACCATCACCACCACCACCGTCTGCCTCTCCACCGCCACCGCCACCATCACCACCTCCTCCCCCACCGTCGAGTGGTGCTGATCCGGTTGACTTCTATTCAAGTCAGTGTCCTGGTGCAAGAAATGCAGTCGGCTCGGTCATTTCTTCTGCCATAGCCGCAGACAAAGGTCTTCCCGCTGCACTTCTCAGACTGCAGTTCCATGACTGCTTTGTCAGGGTGAGCGTGCTGCTTTCAGCCCATTCTTATCCCGGAATGGAAAGTTTCAGAGCTGCTCAATATAGGATTTCCTTTTAATGTACAATATGGCTCACACTTCATAAACTCATTACGTCTGAAGTTCCATCTTGGCTTCTTCCTCGAGCTCAGGTCTTCCAGAATAGGCTTGAAACTCAAATTAATCGAACATCTGACAGTGACTACGAAGTGGACTAGCTTGTTATTATGGCGAAGGCTCGTGCGTGCAGGAAAAGGGGAGGATCCCACACCAGCAGCAGTGAGCTGAAATAACTCCCTTACTCGGTGCAAACTTATCCCTCTGGAACTGGACTCATGGTCGGTCATCGAGACTTCCTACTGCGCGGAACAAAATCGCAAACTACCAGGAGCCTTTTATAGAATCCAGGTGTCGAAGAACGATTACGCTGAGTTCGTAAACCACAATTTTTCAAAAGTTTGAGTAGGAATCGGGTGGTATTCTGCAGGTGACAATATTGCCCAGTATCTGTTTGTCCGCTGCGAGACTGAGGCTGTGATTATCATCTTTCCTGTAGGGTTGCGATGCCTCTATTCTTCTCCAGTCCAACGAGACTCACGTCGCCGAGAAGGACGGCGTTGGTAATGCATTTTCTGTCAGAGGTTACGAAGTGATCGATGACGCGAAGACAGCAGTAGAGAGCCTCTGCCCTGGAGTTGTTTCTTGTGCGGACATCATTGCACTCTCTGCTCGGGATGCCATAGCTGCCGTAAGTATCAGATCTCTTTGTATACAAGTTCGCTCCAAGAGTTGTGTAATCTTAGCCGACAAGCATGCAGTAACCGGTTTCAAAGCATTACCAGATTCACAACGTAGGAGGAACCAATATTGTTGACCCGAATGGAGTATACTTGATTTCAGATCGGAGGTCCCTCCTGGAGAGTCGTATCTGGCCGCCGAGATGGACTCGTTTCAAACGCCGTGGAGACCCCAAGCAACTTGCCCCCTCCCTTCGCCGACTATGCTTTCCTTGTGCAAATCTTCGCCAGAAAAGGATTCACTGAGAAAGAGATGGTAGTTCTTTCAGGTAACTGACTGACTACTTATCATTGTATTCTTCACATTCTTCCATCTGGCCGATCGGAACTTCTGAAGCTCAGAGTTCTAACTAAAGTCTGCTGCAGGTTCTCACACAATCGGTATCACTCATTGCGGGTTGCTTGAGGGCCGTCTGTACAATGGCACTGGACCCAATGGAGTCGATCCTACTCTTGATTCGACTTACGCTGCTCAGCTGAAGCAGCAGTGCCCGTTTGGAGCAGACATGGTGGAGGTCCAGATGGACCCTACCAACGGCGGAAACACTTTCGACAGTATGTACTACACTAGACTCATGGAGAAGAAAGGACTGTTTATATCTGACGACAATTTAATTCGAACTGCCAGTGGCTTGGCCTTGGTACAAGCTCAGGCTGCCGACAGCCGTGTTCCATTCATTTCAGATTTCGGAGCTGCAATGGAGAAGATGATAGTTCTCGAAACTCTCACAGCTCCAAATGGACAGATTAGGAAAGACTGCAAATTCATTAACTAGTAAAATTTTGACATCCTTTGATATTATAAACCCGGTCCATTAGAAACTTTGTTGAGGATTCATCATTTACCCGACTCTTGACTCTTTTCATTGCAGTCTTGAGCTCGAACTTCACCGAGATGAACTGTAGCCTTCGATAGTCAGCAGGTCAATTCAGATGACCGAGTTGTAGAGTAAGTTAGCTACCACAATTCAAGTTTTACTCTGTGCAAGTCAAACATCGACGAGGATTTGATCCTCCATCACGTCAATGTGCCTGAAATTTCATGTCACACAGCTCTGGAAGCTTGATTTCAGATTTGAAACATTGTCATCGTCTCTAAACATGTCTGCTCAGACTTTGGAACATTGTCATTGTCATCGTCTCTTAACATGTCTGCTCAAAATCTGGAACATTGCAAGGTTTATCACCACCCACATTCGTCAACAGATGCACAGAATCTGATAGAGATGACCACAGTAAGATGGCATCGACGCAAGGCAGAAGTTCAAGATGGTTGTGGCGTTCAATGGTCATGTATCTCGTATGTTCTCCGTATAGATTGACGTCAACATACTTCTATCTTGCGCGGACACGAATGTGGAAAGCAGTCTGATCAAACAATTTGATGGTGTCTTTGATGTCCACAATTATGTAGGTGCCTTGTTCTTGTACTGGACTCTCAGATCTACACATAGAAGGAAAGGCCGGAGTAATCTTGTTGGAGATTATCAACAGGCTTAATATCTACCCGCTCGGTCCACTACTCAGGTTACTAAGATCGTCCAACTAAATCAAATATGTAATCAGTGCAACTCCTCCACAAGAGACACGTAATTTCTTGTAAGCTCACAGGATGCAATTTAACTTACAGATTGCGTGAGATTCATGATGATGATCATCGTATCATGATTAAAATATTGAGTACAATGACACGTTCCCATTTCTACATTTCGCAGTACCAGATTCTAATATGGTCAATTGAATTTCCAGCCAGTTGAAGTCAATATTGCATATGAAGTAGTCTGAAATATCAACCGTATAGACCAAAGTTCACGATTTTTTTTCAGATCAATATCCAACAAATGCTTTTATATTTGAGTTTCAGCCTTATGTTTTTGTACTCATGCATCCGATAGGTGATGAAAAATTACTTGTAAGCAATGCTTAGATAATGTTTAAGAGTTGTGAAGGTAAACCATTTTTCTGTAATTTTAAGGAAAATGCAGATAAAACGCTTCAGTTTAAACGAAATATTTTGTGATCCTCACTCACTGATAAATCTAACGTTCAAAGATAAAATTACAAAAAGTAGCTTCTAACTATGGAAAAAAACTGGATTGCAATTCCAATTTGAATTCCGCTCAAGAGATAAAAATTCTATTTTGGGGTTGTTTCACTTTTGACTCAAGGTACTTCTTTGGCATCCATTCTTCCACACTCCACATCATACTCTGACAAAGCATTGTTATTCAAAAACTGCTCAAGAAGGCAATTTTCTGAGTTTTTTTGTCAATCTGATATTTCTGCCAGTCTATTTTGCAAAGCCTGCAAATTATAGAGCTGATCCGAAAATATATTAAAATAATATCATTAAGAAGTAAGGGTATTGCATTATATATATATATATATATGAATGATAAAATTGCATAAGTTGTGAGATATGGTTGAGAACTTCAACTACTTTGCATAATCAATTCAGTGTTGTAACCCGAGGTAAGGAGCTCTCAGTTCAGCACGTAATGATATAGATATGTGCGAGGTTTAGTTTATTCTAATGTATAATCATTTATTAGTTCTAATGGGCTTGAGAGCAAAGTTTACTTGATGCACATACTTTATCTACAAATCTTCACAATGAGTCCGAGTTTCAAGGTCATAATTGCATCTATAATTTATTTTAAGGGTCCAATTAAAAATTGCATTCCCTCCTCTTATACTGAATATTGATTGAACAAGTCCAACCTTGCTGTAAATAAATTCAACTTTCGTGACGCACATAGTTTTATTCCGTTTGCCTCGCAGGCCATTCCTGATGCCTGAAATGAGCTGTCAAAGAAGACGCGTGGCTTAATCTGGAATGGAGTTGGGTGCTATACTGATCCAACAGACTTGTAATAGAAACACCTAGATTCGATCCACAGTTGTAGATCCAAGCATACCATCTATCA
The DNA here is from genome assembly GCA_037833965.1 of Marchantia polymorpha subsp. ruderalis. Lineage (NCBI taxonomy): Eukaryota > Viridiplantae > Streptophyta > Marchantiopsida > Marchantiales > Marchantiaceae > Marchantia > Marchantia polymorpha. Next base: position 8,526,011 of record AP031357.1, read on the forward strand.
GTCAGAGTTTTGCAAAGTGACATAGTGTACGAAAGTACATTGTCAACATAAAACATTCTTCATCAGTCGATAAACCGTGGTTATGGAATGATAAGACAAATAATATAACAGTGTCAAAACACAATACTTACCCTGCGCAAACGACAGTGTTTGAAACTTGTAGCGTCATGCACCTTCTGAATCGAGCCATCCCTGTAGTTCGTGAATAGTATAATTTGCAAGAACCGTGAACAAGACAGCTTCCGATCTCGATCCTTGATTTCAGCTGTTAAAGCAAGCAAGGAGTCTGAACTTCCGCAAAGATTAAGAATTTGTAGTTCTGTGGAGATGGTGCCGTTACTTTGCTCGCAAACCTATTCCGGAAGGTTTTGAGTCTTCCGAGTTCCGGTAAATAAGAAACTTACTCTCTTTAATTGCCCCCCTGGACGTCATCTAAGACATTCTGAAGGAAATTCCCCCAACGGGTTCTAGACTGTTCTTCAATCATTGAACAGCATAGATCCAAAAACTCCGGGAAAGTCCCCTTAGATGCTGGAAGAAGCTGCTTGTCGTGAAGGTGCTCTGTATACGGAGTGAAGTATAGCTCGTATACACAGTGTGACAAGGTGAGGTTTTCATGAGAGCATATGAAAACTCATGCGTCGACATCAATGTCTCTCAACAGAGAATAGAATTTCATACGGGTTGTATCCAGCAGAACACCTGAATTGCTTACTAAACTAGCAGATCAGAGTTCAGAGCCCACTCACGCTACAAAAAGTGAAACATCGTGCTGAGGAATTCAGATACGCCAGGGGATTGCGGATCTCTAGTTCTAGAACGTCTGCCTCCTGAGCTGCTTTGAAGGCTAATCTCAAGGTTATATTAGAGAAGAATCTTCCTTAGATCTCCAGCGATCAGCGGCGTCACGATATTGTGCACATATCGAGAATTCCAAAGATATGCATCATCACTACCTCATGGTCGGAGAGTGTATACTGTTGCAACCTTGACCGCCACTAGAGGAATTTTGACTGTGATATAGTGAGAACTATATAAACCGCTTCGGATTGAGGAAAATATATCGTGCACTTCTTTGTGCACACAAGTATCCCTTCCAACAGCATTCCCATCATCTGCCTGACGTCAACTTGAATTTTCTTGCATCTGAAGCTTACATCAGTGCTTGCCAAAAATCGTTCAAAACTTTGGCAAAAGTTCGAGGACAATAATGACAATGACGGTTTCCAAGAGGCCGCTGATGATCCGTGCGTGTGTGCTGGTGGTGGCTGTTCTAGGGAGTGGAGTTTTCGGTGTGGCTGCCGACGGTTGGAGAGGTGGTCGCGATGACGAAAACAATAACGATGGCTTCAACTTTTTTCCCTCTCTGGGTAGTCAAGTTGACTTCTACAAGAATGCATGCCCTGCTGCAAGAGGTGTCATCAGGCTAACTGTTCTGTCTGCCATCATTAGAGACCGGGGTCTCCCAGCTGCACTTCTCCGACTGCAATTTCACGATTGCTTTGTCAGGGTGAGTTTAGCATTCATCATGGAATGTTCAGTGATAGTCAGAATCAGTCTGATCAATCTCTGTCATTCATAACTTTGATGAAAGGATAATAAAGTTGCTAGTATACAAAAACTTCATGAATGTTCAATTATTGTCAGATTAAATAATTCGAGTATGTTTTTTTTTGGTCGAGTTTTCTAGTTTTGCAACAGCAAACGACATAGCGCAATACGGTGGTTGTTGCATTATGTCGACCTGAACATATACTATACGCCTTTGAGTTTACAAGTGTTTACAGCAGCACGAAATGATCATTCGCAGCACGGAATACAGTTGTTACAAGCGCTACAGAAGCAGTGTATAGTGAATATATACATACTTCTCTCTTTGTTTATTAATAAACAAAAATAGATTACGAATATACAGTTATGTTTAAGGATATACTAATCCTTATATATGAAATATGAACAGATATGTGGGTTACAGTGCATATACAAATGGACTGGTGGCGAGCCAGTCCGGAATCTGAGAAGAACGAACTAAACATTATCGAACAATTGTTGCTGCAGGGCTGCGATGCCTCTATCCTACTGGACTCCAACCAGACTCACCTTGCGGAGAAAGATGGCGTTGGTAACGCACTTTCCGTCAGAGGATACGAAGTGATCGATGCTGCTAAACGAGCAGTGGAGAGGGTGTGCCCGAATGTTGTTTCTTGTGCAGACATTATCGCCCTTGCTGCACGAGATGCCATAGTTTCTGTAAGTTTGTGGCTGGTTTCAATTGATTAACAAGACGAGTCTCATGTTGACAAGAACGGACAGATGATGAGACTGAATTTCAGTTAACAACTTTTTTCGAATGCAATAAGAGACCCAAACGCAAAGCACAGACGTCAGACTCGATTCTATAACCGCATTTGAATCTGTCCTGCCGCAGATTGGAGGTCCATCATGGAAGGTGGTGTCTGGTCGCAGAGATGGGCTAATTTCCAACGCTGTCGAAACCCCAAGCAATTTGCCACCTCCCTTTGCCGACTACTCTTTCCTCGTCAACATCTTCTCCAAAAAGGGCCTCACTCAGAGGGAGATGGTGATTCTTTCAGGTGATATATTACTGCTTCCACTCAGTTCAGTAACAAGTTCGCAATGGGATGTTCTGAGCTCAATGCCATTGACATCGGGCTGAACGTGCAGGTGCTCACACGATCGGTATTACTCACTGCGGGCTAATCCAGAGCCGTCTGTATAACAGCACTGGTCCTAATGGAGTCGACCCCACTCTTGACTCTGCGTACGCTGCTCAGCTGAAGCTGCAATGTCCTTTCGGAGCTGCCATGAATGAGATCCCGCTGGACCCATTTAACAAAGGCGATCGCTTTGATAGTACGTACTACACCAACGTCCTGAACAACAAGGGAATTTTTACTTCTGATGCTACTCTCCTAACATCTCCCGTGGGAGCCGCGATTGTCAGGGCTGAGGCTGCTGGAAGGCGTGAACCATTTTTCACCGATTTTGCAGCTGCCATGGAGAAGTTAATCAACATCGAAACTCTTCAGGCTCCACAAGGACAGATCAGACAATTTTGCAGATTTACCAACTAATCTGAAAACCAATGCTGCTTCTCATTTAAAGTGCACTAACTCACACTTGTCTAGACACAGCTGGTGACTGGCTGACAAGCTGTCTTAAGGTCAAATGCTGGTTCTCCAGCTTCGCTAGTTTCAGCAGTAGAGCTAGTGATTGTTTGAAATTGGTCGAGCAAATCTTGACCGATTTCGACCAGTTTCAAACAGTTGTCTACTGATTAAAGGAGACTGATCAATGTCTGTATCCTGCTTGGCCTGCTTGGCCCATCAATAAATATTAACAAATTGGGATTTACTATACTCTAGTCTATGTTCATCTCACGAACGTTGATTTTCGCACGAGTTACGTTTCAAAAAATGAACGAGTTGTTTATTCTGCAAGGACCTAACTGGGTCTAGGTTATGAGTTCTGAAGATCAAAATATGAAGTGAAATATCACGAGCTTTTTGGTGCTTGTGATAGTTTACGACATCGATGCATCTTCATAACCAATTTGTCCTCATTCTTGACTATATGAACAACTTTGATATATTGTTTTCTAAGCACTCTCAAATGGCACAGCCTTGAATGAATATCGACGAGTAAACAAAAACGGTTTAACTTCAGGTTCTTTTCTCTCAACCTAGGATTATTTTGATCACATTCCATCATTACAAGATTGATGCCTTTTTGTCCAATTATAAGAATGGGAAGTTTTGTGGTCTACTACGCATATAAATGCAAAAGACTCTACTTACCACTTCACCTAGAGAATGATGGTGGGATGAGTATTCTCATTGTAAACATTCTGCATCAAAATTTGTATTAGTTTCGCGCATGAATACGGATAGAAGCGCTCCTAATATGTATATTGTAAGAGACATTATGATTTTGTTATTTCGATAAGTATAATCGTTAATTACTGAAATATATATATATATATATATATATATATAACTTGCTTTTACAAATACTGATATGAAAAAAAATATGTACTGCTTCTTTAATATCATATAATTAAAAATCGGAGAAGTACTACAATTTTTTTCCTCAAGATTTAAGTTTTCAAGTGCCATGAAGATTTATAAGCAAATTCGAGATTTATATGAAATGAATCGTTGTATACAATTTATTTAAAAACAAAACCACTTTCCATATTGGATTTTAGAGTTTGTCTACAGTTCAGGTTACATTCCAAATCTGTATATATTTGAACAAAATTTTGTGATTAAAAAAAACGCATGAAAACTAATTAACTTAGAAGAACTTTATCTTCAAATGATGGAGCATGAAATCATTTTCAAGTGGTTTATACTATATTCCGGACAAAGTTCTGTATGGAGCATTACTTTTAAATGCTCGTCACTTAACCTGAAAACGGGATTAGTACTTTAGTTCTTAGCAAAATGTGAAAACGGGATTAGTACTTTAGTTCTTAGCAAAATGTAACAAGAAAGAAGATTATAACATTCAAGTATTATGATAACTTTCAAAAACCAGTTTATTTCAATTTTTCGGTTTTGTTTCCTAGAAGTCATTAAATTATATTCTCTGGTATTTACCTTCTTCCGACCTTGTATAATGACTAATTTCTAGGAATTAGATCAATGACTAACACCAGTATATGTCTAAAAGAATGTTGTTCCCCAGGGAAAAACGAGTATCCCACGGATACACTGTGTATAGTGGTTGGAGCGCTGTCGAGCTCACAGCTAACTAGCAATGAGTTCTAGCTTTGACGACAACCAAATTGAGAAGAAATAGTGTGAGATGGAGAAGAAACCACAATGACGATGGATCTGTTCTCGTGATGTTTGAAACACACGAATCTTAATTATTCTCCAAATCGTAGCAGCAAGATCGGCAAAGAAGGGTGTGGGAAGCCCAGCTGCTTGGGCTGCAGCAAGGGCAGGACCATCGAGGGTCCAGATAATAGTAGCATCTGAGATGACAACTCGCCTGTTGCTGTGGACGTTTTTGTAGAACTTGCTGTCGAGACTATTTCTCCGCTGGTTTGGGTCCAGCTTGATTTCTGTCATGACCTGTCCAAAGGGGCACTGCTGCTTCAACACAGCGGCGTAGCTCGCGTCCAAGGTCGGTTCGGTCCACCATCAGGACCAGAGAAGTTATACAAGCTATTCTGATCGGTCCACACTGCGCAATTCCGGTAGTGTGAGCTACTACGACGCCGTTTGTCTCACTTATTCTTTCTCCTTCGTTACTCTCTTAACTTTGAGTATTTGAACTCTGCAGCTCAGCCCCGATTGGAATTTTAGGCAACAAGTTATAAATTCCAACAAGTTTCCACGACAGCTTTTGTTCCTCTGACATTTTCTGGAACATAATGCGAAATAATGAGAAGATTTACCGCCATGAGCACTCAGGCACCCCAAAATTGCATCACATCTGGAAATGTAGAGAGGAGGGTCTGATTATTTTAGTGGTATCCCAGCAGCTCGGATACGTTCCTGAAAGAATGTCCATGTCTTCTTCTTTCCAACCTATCTGGTGAAATGGTGGACAAGGAATGCGTAGTTGTTGAATGATGACGGCACGTTGCTGGGGATTTATGAAGCACGAGGAACTAGCACGAAGACCCCTCCAATTTGAGCATACGAAGAACCAAGTTATTAGCAAAGACAGAGAGTGTGGTGGTTATTGCAAATCAAAGCCTCGACATTTGGCGTGGGTCATTGAACGGGAGGGTTTTGCAACTCATGTACAGCATCAAAGGCATCTCGAGAAGCAACGGCCACAAAATACACGAGGACACAATGTTAAGAAACACACTGCAGCCTTTCCAGAGTCAATGTTCTCGTAACTCTATCGGAGAAGGCTTTACCCACACCTTCGTTCTCTGCAAAGTTGGTCTCGTTGGAATCTAAGAATCATCGTAGCCCTGACCGGACCCTGTTGAGTAAGAAGGTCCACATAAAGGGTGATCAAGACACACTTGAGAAAAAAATCGTTCAGTCATCACCCCCACTGTAATCAAAAGCCTGCGGTTTCGGCTGCTTGGTTACATACCATGTTGAAGGTAGCATTACCATGATCGATCAAGTGGGTGATAGATGTTTGCCTCAAGTTTAGCGCTTTAATGTATGTGTTTGTATGTAGGTAAATTGTGCATGAATTACTTTCCTTCTACAGAATTTCTAGAATTTTGTTGCAATGAGAATTCACATTAGGACTCACTGTCACAAACGAATAATGGAACTGCAATCGGACAAAAGCTTGAGGAATGTCCTTTGCTTTCAGAATGTCAGACTGTATGAAAGTAAGTATGAGATTCCGGGCAAGATTGTACTTTGTTCTGTAGAGGTCCACCCGATCGTTCTTTGCAGAAGAGCCGCCGTTAAGCAGTGGACCACTCTGAAAATCCTAACCGTAGTGCCTACGACTCCCATCGTCATGCCCGTCCCCGTGGGTTTTAACACCTTCACCATCCCGTTCTCCGACTGCAGCAGTAAGAGCCGCCACGGGCAAGGAAAAGGCAACGTTTACAGTCATCATCATAAGCACCTGTGGACAAGTTAACAACGTCTGATTCTTCATCTTTGCAAGAAACAATTTGATTCCGGCGTCGCAACAGAAAAAAAGATCTCTTCTCAAGGCAGAGATTTCCGACTGATCGAGAAACAGATGTTTACAGGTGGCATAAGAACCTGGGACAAGTTCACAATGTCTGATTCTTCATCTTTGAATCACCTCAGTGTCTGTTCAAGGAAGAATTTGATTCCTGCGTTAAAACAGAAAAAAAGCTCTCACCTGGCGGCAGAGAAATCTGACTGATCGAGAAACAGATCTTTACAGGTAGATGGAATGTATGTAGGCTTAAAGGTTCAGGATGTGAGCAGTTGCAGTGCTAAAGCATGGATCAAATAAGAGAATACCAGAGCACAATGGTATCTTCTTCATGTTCATTATCACTTCCTCAATTCTGGGTTGAAGATCGTGGCTGTAAGCTGCAACACATATAACTGATATTCCCCGGATAAGTGGGCCACCTCTGCTCGGCACGAAACCGTGAAGTGGTCCCAGAACAACGTTATGACACGGTGCCTGAAGTCTTAACATTGCAATTAAAAATTAATAAGCCTCTGCAAAGAAGGATCCAGCTTGCTGGGTACGCCGATCATGAGCTCATTGCCAACCCACTTGAGGAGATTTGATACCAACTTTCCCGTTAGAAGGCTGGTAAACGACCTAACTAGACATACGATCAGTGGAGGGCTCTTCTATTTTTTAGATGATGAATTTCTGATGGGCTGTGCTGAATCAGCTTGCACTTCGAAAACAGATCTCGTGCATGCACGATTAAGTGACATGCTTTGGCGTTCATCCGAGTTTCAGCCTTGAAATCAGGAATGGATAAAGTCACTGTTCGAAGCGTTTCGTGCCTTTTAGAAGCCACGGTTTGCTGTAATGGTCTTTGGCATATCCACCTCCTCTCACTTATCAGGTGATAATAAGAAATGCAAAAATCTAAAAGCTGATATTCAATGAATATTCTAAAAAATGATAAATAAATCTGACTTGGATAAATAAAAATCCCCAGACGCGCTTGAGCAACTGCCCGATTTGTGTGTTCAATATTCTATGGATGACGCTAATAAACTGATTCCAATCTATATATCCTTTGTGAATCTGGTGCGTCGGGTTCAGAATGAAGTGAAAAACTTAAGTCTCCAAGGTAGTCTTTGGTAATTCGACACGGAGGCTGACACGCTAAGCCAGGTCATTGGTGTTCTTGGTCTGTGCAGTTGAACTTGAGATACAGAATTTCAAAAAAATCCTTCGCTATCTGCAATCTAAAAGCAGATAAGAAAAGAACTGAAATGATTATGCTGCCATCGCCTCAAGGTTGGCTGCCATTCCCTCAATTGTTTATGTAGAAAGATTAATATCAGCGTCGTAAACATGGACAAAGGCATCACCACTGTTAATACCATGCTTAGTAGATAGTCACCAGCCGTCATGAGTTGCATTTTATAGTTTCAGGTTGATTGCAGGTAAGAAATTCGTTGCATACATCTGATTAATGAGAATGATAGCAGGTTAAAAACTTGAAGATGAATAGAATATCTTCCTATGAAAAGAAAGTACGTTGGTTTCTATTTAGATGGAACCGAGCAGCTCATATATCTAAGATCTTGCACAGGAAACCATTTGCGCGTGAATAACATGGTAGTGTTGTTCAGAGAAAATCTGAGTCTGGCTACAACGCATATTTACCTTATGGACAGTAAGTACCACACGGAAGTCTAATTCAGTTCAAGGTCACAAAGATCTTTGGAAAGACAATTAGTTTTCATGTGTTTTGTCTTCAACCCCATTAAATCTCGGAATAGGAAATTCTGAACTCTGATGTATATTCTTCATCTATATAACATTCCAGTTGCTTCAGTGTAAATGTAATCTAAGACATAAAATTCTAAGTGCATGAATTCAAATTCCGATTTTGGCTACAATCTAGCCAAATCCGACTATGACTCAGACCTACCTTGCTCTTTATGTATCTTTGAATAGCGGGTGTGTCTAGTTGATGGTATCTACAGGATGCTTACATTGTTGATCACTTGTCCAGCTTCTATCTGGTGACCACAACAGGCTTACAAAAAAAGATACGAACTTGTTGCAATTGATCATAAACATACTTTGATACATCAGACTTAATGACTGTTAGCAGGCTTATCCGACCTAGCAACAATTCTGTGTACGGAACACATCAGGATGTGCGCTGAAGTGTATGCAGGCCACCCACTTATCATCCTTAACTGCCTAATTTCAGACCCTTCATAAGTTCGTACAGTGGAAGGCATGAGAAACGCGTAATGGTATTAGTTACCTTTTACAGTGTCTCCATTGCTATTCATCTACGATTTGGTGCACAATGCAATGAGATTTCTGTTGAAATCTAAGATTGCTAATATTAAACTCTCATGTTGATACTAGACAAACATATGTAGATTACCCAAACCATTAATTTGAATCTGAATCTTGAATCTGAAAGATCAGTATTCAAGATTACGAACGGAAGAGACCGATTGTTACATTGGAGCATGCCACGGCCAACTGTCAGTCCAAACGTGTTTTGATCATAATCTATGCATTTGCGATAATTCTACTGGATTTCTGCTTGGAATATTTTAAGATGTCAGAATGTCATTCACAACGAGCAAAATATGTATGCAGAATCCATTTTGGAAAAATGTTCGAAGCCCACAGAGCCCTGTGGTTATCAATACAAAGCGAGCCATGTATACGCGCTCATTCTTTACTGCCATGTCATCTCTGATAGATCTCAGAATTCCATAAACACTCCTCTGGTGCACTTTATGCTACGAATATCGACTGAATGTTAGTTTTTGGGTTTACATCATCTTTCTGCCAGGGTAGAATACCGAGAGTGACTCACAAGCCGAGAGTAGTAGCCTGACATTGGAATAATAGTACAAGAACTCACTGGGATGTCATGTCAGAGACGTAAGCACGTACCCTCAAAGTACCACTCCGACAAAATATGCCTTCGCATTGTTTTTTATTACTCCAGCCTAGCCAGGTCAGACTGCAAACGGCATCTGAAAACCCAGAGCTATGCTATGCCACATTGTAACTACGGCTTTATCGTATGAACCGGAAGCGTGGGGTAATATTCGTCGCGGTCGTTATTGCAGGTTTGTCCTTATAAGAAACATGATGAGTATCCACAGCACACGTGAGCACTGTATCAACTTCATTTATTGCACATGCATCCAAGGAGCACATTCTGCCGCATAGTATAATCTATGTTGCTCACGTCGAGTTCCAGCTCGTTCGTCGACAGAGATCTCACTTGAACTGTCCCACGTAGCATTTTATAACAAGAAAGTGAAGCACTATCTCCTTCCTGGTTTCGTGTGCGACGTGGAAAATACAAAAGTACCAGAGTTAACTGATTTGTGACTGAATAGCTGAAGACCTGAACGGCTTTTCTATATGATCATCTTATATTTGAAGTCACTAAAGGTGGAAACAGATGCTTATTGTCGTATTCTTCATTCTTGAACATTGGAAGTAAGTGTTCCCGCTACATGACTAAAGTTATCCTCAAAGTGCTTTGGGATGACTTCAGACCTCACAAGGTGAAGTGTATGAGACCAAACAGTACGCTTTCCCATCATCATATATCTAGGTATGAGAGTAACTTTGATCAGCATGAAAGAAGACATGCGCAAGTGAAATATTACATGTTAGGCATAGTATTAAACTCTGACTGAATTCGTAGATCTAGTTACATGACAATCATTTTATCCGTTTATAGTTTTGGGTCTACCAAGCAGAAAGAAGAATTTTTAGGCTTTTTGACGAGCTACAATATCCAGGAAGAGAAACTCTTAATGGCATATTCTCTAGATGAAGATACGGAAAATAAACACAATGCGATTTAATCGAAGGAGTGTACAGAGTTTTAGCCGACATCGTAATAACTTGACCTTTAGAAGTTCGAAGTCTGAACGCGTTAATGAACGTAGAGTCAGTCCGATGAGTCGGGCTTTTGCTCCAGCAGGTCTCTTTTGGTCATCAGTGTGATAAACGAGGCCTTGCTCGTGAAAGCCTAGCAAGTTCATGCCAGTACCTGTACTTTACAAAATTAGACATAAAACTTCGGTTGGATCATGTGAACACATGAAGTTGAGTTTATCCACCCCTGAAATAGATCGATTGCAATTTCCTGTTCATCGTAGTCCCTTCTTTCAACTGAAGAATACGATGTGTTGGACAAGATTCTTCATAACTCAACGGTCTGCGCTTGGCTCTGAAGAGCCCATGAAGCAAAGATCATATTCTAACATTGAAATGTAAAATTGAACCCAGAAGCTCAGTATATTTTATTTTTTCTACTCCAGCATTTACGGTATCACGATTGTGTATATGGGATTCGAAAGTATTCAGCAGAATCCCGGAAATGTTCTCCACTTTATGCCTAACGAATCCACTTGGTTCAAGGCCTGCTTCTTAGGTTGGTCCAATGAAACACTAGGTCTGCCATCAACAGTAATTACATTACAAAGACAATGTACTTATCCCTTAATTCTGGACTATATGACTGCAGTTCTTACTTCAGCTTCCGCAAGAACCCAACTTCTTCCACTTTACTTACTTCCATATGCATAAATCTGATGGCTTATAAGAACACTAGATAAGCCTTCAGACTGTGATTTCCACAATTATGACTAGCAGACAAATTAATATTCATGTAGAGCTCATATAAGCAGTAGCTATGCGGCATTCACGACCAGGCTTAAGCTGTCAATCCCGTCAGTTTTTAATCTAAATTGTTGGCTTATGACCAAAACTGTTGTCTCCATCGGTTCTGTCTGTCCCCTATTCCTGGACCGACAGCACAAGTCTAAGAGTCGCTACATGACTGTACACAAGTACCCGATCCCACATGACAAGAGCTCTAATGTTCACAGAATGATTAACGAGTATGACAGAAGTGAACACAAATCTGCCTGTAGCTGGGAGTGAGAATCAAGCAGATTGTCTTGCCATATGGTCTATATAGTGAGAGAAGATACCACAATCGGACTCCTCTCCCAAAGTTGTCCTTCACATAAATTCAGCCCACGAGGATCATTTCAAACTCTCGACTGCCATCTTAGCTCTCGAGCCTGTGGTAAAGCCCTGGTCTCTGCATTTTCAATTCAACCTGTCAGCAAGTAGATCGTAGGATGGGAAAGACTTCCAAATGGTTCAGTACATTGAAGAAGATATTCCACTCCCACGTGCATGAAAATCTGAACAGCCAGAGATTTCAGCACTTGCCTCACCAGAAACTGTTGAAAGACAATGAGAACGCCAAGGAGAATGCTAGTCCTCTAGTCGGGGAATTCGAAGCAACGTATCTGCCTGCACCACGTCTAGAGAATGCCGAACCAAGCCGCACCAGTGATTGCAGCGCCGTCACCAGGGTCATAGAGTCCGTGGCAGATTGCAGACCCCCATCTCCAACCCAGCCACAGCCGATCTCTGGCAGGAGAAGAAATCAGCAATCACACACCATCGCCCGGGCTGATGTTGGAAAGATCGTTCGCCACACTGGTGCAGCGGGGCTGCGTCGTATGCTCGAGGACTGGGCCGCAGTCACAATCCAGACCGCATTTCGTAAGTTTCTAGCTCGCAATGCTCTGCGTGCCTTGAAAGGCCTGGTGAGACTGCAAGCGTTGGTCCGAGGGCACTTGGTCAGGCGCAGGATGCAAGCCCTGGTACGCATTCAGGAGGCTCGAGCTCGTCACCGGCGGACTCGCACTGCCGAGGCTCGTCGATGGATTCAAGCAGCTGTGGTCGTAGAACAGGATCAGCCTGATTTTGGAGTGAAAGAATCCAGGAGAAGAGGCAGAAAGTCAGCTGGTGATTTGGACGCTTCCTCGCATGAGTGGAACCAAAGCATGCGCACTCTGCCGGAGTTACAAGCTATGGTGAAGAGCAAGCAGGAAGCAGCAGCCAAACGGGAGAGGAGCTTGATGTACAATGAAAGCCTTCTGCAAATCAAGGAGCCAGGCCCAGGGGGAAAGCCAGAGGCGAAGACCAAACGGGAACGAGCTTTGGCCTACGCATTACTACTCACATTGAGTAAGCAAGGCGAGGGTTTGGATGATGAAGATTATGCGGATATAGAGTACGCTATTGGTTTGTGACATTGAAACACAGCAAACTTAGGTTCTAATTTGAAAAAATGGCCCAGGAGCTCGGCTTGAATGCATTTCTAGAATATGCAGCTGGAAATTGTCTGCAACTCCAACATTGTACACTATCGGGAACTGCCAACAACCGATCCATTATCTAGTGACACGGACTAGATCGAGATTTTCTCTTCATCCTATAGAAGAGTTATAGATCAGTTCAAGACTAGAAGAGAAATAGTTCAGGACTTTGTAGTAGTAGAGAATATAGTGACTGTCGATTCGTTCCGACTAAGCAGTTGATATCGAAACCTTCTAAACGTTTCCGCCTCGTAGTTCTCACAAATTACTCACCCTATGTCATGCTCCTGGGGTGATGTGGATCTGCATCAGTTCTCAACGATGGCCCCTCGATGTTTTTCTCTCTTTCGCTGCAACAGCAACACGAATTCTGGGAAACTTTGTGCAAAGGTAAGAACATCCTGCAAATGCATATACTTTTCTTCACCAGCTCACCCGATTCCGATTCCGAAACGTTGTGAACCAAGGGAAATTTTTTTCTCAGTACCAGAAACCCAATTAGCTAAATCGAGCTTTGTACGGTTGTGTGAGAATCCAGTTTATTACCATGACAACGGTTCATTGTTAATCAGGAACTTCTTCTTTACACTGAACGTCTTGTGAAATCTTCAATCATTTTACAACAAGATTTTGACACTTGCATCTGACTCTGGAACACTGGCGTATTTACAGATGCGAAGGACTTCAACCAGAGTGTAGTGGTGTACACTTGTTCCGGCAAAGATCAGCTGGTTTCAAATAGAGGGAATCTGTAGATGGTAGATGGCGCTCGATCAAGAGTTCTTTTGATCGAGCAAATGACTTCACGAAGATTATCCAGAAAATGATTACAAGTATTGCGCACCATCGATCAGTGCCTCTGAATGAGAGGTGGAACGATGCAGGCTGAAGTATGTTCTAACACATCGAAGGATAAGATGGTGGAACGATGAAGTACAATATATGAGTTCAGAGTTTCAGAGAAAGAAGAGCCAAATGAGGCTTCGAAAAGTTCAGTTTTAGTTCAACTTAGTACTTTCCAGTTTGATAGAATTGATTGATCATAAATTCAACATGAAACGTCTGGCTCCATACCGGATCTAACGACTCAAGAACGATGACTCAAAGCTTTGTGTTGGAACGATTTTTAGTTCGACACGCGTTATCGAATGGTATGTTAAAACGATTATGTGACAATTAGCTTGGTCCATTGGAACTTCATGGTGATGCACTCTTGATTAGCGTCCACACTTAAAGGGATTAGTACCCTGGAGCCCAGATTTTCTTCGTACCTTGCATAATCTCCAATATACATCCTCTAATCACAGCGTGGATCAGGCTTGAACGAAGTTGGGACTGATCAATTTCAGCTGAGCGAATTCGAGCTACTTCAGTCTGTCGCAGAATCGATTTCTATCGTTTTGACATCATGTTCTTTGTCTCAGATTAAGACTGTACTGGGGAACTGCCTTTCAACCAGGTGAGTAGACTCTCAAAACATGAGAAGGATTTGAACCACTAGATTCGTATTTTCGTTCTAGTAAAATCATATCTTGTTTGTCTAAATCAGTGTTGAGCTGCACCACGCAACTCGAAATTCTCTTATCTTTGTTATTGTTATGCAAAACTATGGACGGCAATTACAATGACTAGTTGTTCTGCAATCCTAAGGGTAGCAGTCTTTCTGCAAGCTGTCCTCAGTCAACACTGACAATTGACGTCGTGATGAACTTACCAGAAAAGCTAATTCAGAAACTGAAGCTTCTGTATAATATTTTTTCCTTCCCTGTGCATAACACCAAATATCTGAGTAAAGCAACGCACTTCATTTTCCGGTCTGGTGCTACTTACGTTAGAAAGGGGTCATTCTCTGTCCATGCCGATTTTAGATTAATGGGCATCATCTGCATGAGGCAAGATCAAGAACTTTATTGACATGGAGACGTGAACTCTCTCCATGAACGCGTAGAGAAGTGTGTTACTTTTCTGACACAAGTACCTCACTCCACGGGTAAATACAAACACGATCATCAATCAGCTAGGCCATTCAATTCTTCGTACAGGAAATGCAAGATCTTACTCTCTCAGGTCTTGCTCATGCGTGTCATGAGCAATGGCCAATTGTCTGGCAGTTTGGGATTCAGCTGTTGAACTGAAGAATTTCTTTCTAGTGGATTTTGTTGATATCCAGCAAGATAGACACACCCCTAGTGTGCGTCTCTCTGCTCTTGCGATCTCCACTGAGTTTTCGTTTAATACTAGTATATGAATATACTAGAATATAAGATCCGCATCTGTGAAACGTCGATTGCAATGTCTACAGTCTATGGCACTGAAGGCCCGGTGGTGCTACAGGCTCAGGCTCAGATATTAAATACTGGTGCGACATCGAACCAAGAACATGTTACTACTTTGGAAAGAATCTTATGAGGTTGATCGAGTTTCGCGGATGGCAGCCCGGCTGCTCTGTGGCATTCGAGCCACTTCCCAGTGATGGATCGTTAGCCGCCAAAGACTTATAGTTGGGGGCCCAGAACCTATGGCGTAGGTTCTGAACACGAATGCTCAACCAGTACAGACGGCTTCCTTTCCGGCGCCATGTGGTATCCTACTCCTCACAGAGTACGAAACTTGCTACACATTTCATGGGTGTTGGCACCACATGATGTCGGATTGTAGACTTTTTTAAATATTCAACTACCGAACGAAAGACGAATAAATATTGCTGCAATTGTTGTAGAGAACCAAAATCTACTAACCTGCATAGTTTTAGTAGACTATGTTTTAGTAATAAGTATGTTAAGGAGCCCTAGTTGTCAAGTAATGGTCAATTCTTTTAGAAAATGCTCAAGCTGTTTGTTGATAAAAGTCGAAAGTATAATGATAGTCAAATCTGTGGTTAGTTACATAGAAAGGGGAGCTGTTATAGTATATAACAGCTCCCCTTTCTATGTAGCTTTCTATGTATGCAGTGAAGAAGATGATAACATGTTTACATCCTTTACTTACATCTCAACTCAAGTATATGTACTAATCATTAATATAGCAAAACATTGCCCCTCTAGTCATATATGGATAGATGATAATCGATCTACAAATTAACTCCAACCTCTAATTCGCACTTCTCTATGTCCAATATGAATTCAAGTCTTTATACCTGGAAATAATATGAAATAAAAATTACTTACCCATGGGATTACATGGCAAAACAGAGGAAGAAAATTTGAGCTCTCTATGCATATTATAATCATACCACTTTAAAATAAAATTCATCGCATTCTAACTATGACTACTATACTTGTGGTAAATCCTGAAGATCAACAAGAATAGATGTACTGTCCGTCAGTTAACAGAAATGGTCCCTGAAATGACTGCTTTAGAGGCCAACATTTTACTTCAAATCTGCACCCAGACCAGACCATAACCATCAGCAGCTACCTAAATCCACCCATAGCATTACCTGTGCCCTCCCATGCTATTCAAATTACACCAATTCTTGGTTGTATCTTGACAAACACTGTCCTTAGCATTATAACTTGTGTCCATCCATGGAGATTTAATGTCACCCAAAACCCAGGGGCATGGATGGGTTTGGGCACGGTATGGGCATCCAATGTTGGGCTCTGGATTGCTTCCGTCTCTTGGAAAACCCCATGTGAACCAATCATGATCAAGGGGAATGAACCCATACGCAAACGAGAAAGATAAGCACCGTGGGCACTTAAATGACGTATCTCCTCCAACATTAGATTATTACAATATCTTCCACTTTCACTCACACACTTCACTCACTAAACATTTTCGGTACTTATTCCCAGTCATCTATGCTTACTTCTTCCTTCGATTACAGATCTTAGTCAGAGAAGAGTGATTAGTGATTAGTGATTAGTTCGTTCCTTAGAGATTGCAAATTATTACAAAAGTTGGCATTCTACATTCTAGAATGCGAACTTTCATGTCAGTTGAATATCCGATTGAACTTTAGTAAGAAAAAAAACCACGTCACTCGGACACCGTTTGCTTCTGAAATTTTCGTGTAGTCAGAAGCTCATTTGCGCGTGCAGACCAGCTGTATGAGAGTGAGAGTGCTGCTATGCTTCTGCATGAAATAACTTTGCGGTTTTTGAGCAGCAGTTTCCTACCTCGAGCTCCTGCCTGAGTTTCGTGTCTTTGGCTTAAGTGGGCTAGGTTTCAGTCTCTAGTGAATTGGCATGGATTCTCACCAGAATGATACGCCAAGTTTTCGTTTCTCTATACAATCAGCAATGTTGACCTTATGTTTGTCATATTCTTAGGATGGTAGTAGTGCTGTGCTGGTCTGCTGTGGACCTTTACCGTCGTGCATTCCTCGAGAAAACTTGAAGAATATATACACGGTGTCTTGTTCTCTTTTGTTCACTTTTCCCTGGCCCCTTTCCAACAGCTTAGAAGCTGGCTGAGATCCATCAGATCCTTGTGAATCTGAACTAACTTAAACCATCCACCTTTCAACATGGGCATGAATAAATAATTTTAAAACAAAGACTTCCCAGATCTACAAGTTACCAAAATGCTGATTCCTCATTGTAAGTTCCAGCCCATTTTATTTCGTGTCACAGTATGGTTCGGATTAATGATTATTTCTTCTTAAACGGAATCCGTTGCTGCACTTTAAATGCATTCGAGACTGATCAATATGAGCTCAACCTACCTCATATTTTCTGAGGTTGTAAATCTTTCCCATCTGATCTAAGGGGTAGCATCACAAAAACCCTATGAATTCGTCTCGTGGATAGTTCTCGTTGAAATCAGCAAGACTATACTGTCGATTGGCTTTTAAAATGCCAGCTCATTCAGAATATTTAGTTGTAAGCCGTTAGCAACATTCTGATTCGTTGAAGTGCTGCCACGTTACTGATATTCTGGCCTTCAGATCAGATACTGGACATAGCTGCACATCCTTCTCGTGGACCTCACAGTACCGACAATCTTGTGAACCCGTTGGAATATTATCTAACCAGTTGTCAGTCTAATTGTTGTCAGCACCACGGTGGACTGAATTGAAGGAGGGACTCAAACAGTCATTTCCACACTCGCTGGAATAGATGGAAATTCTGGAGGTACAGCTTCAAGGAATTTTTCTAAAGACTATCTCGTCTGGTCTTAAAATCGAAAAGATTTTCTGTCCTAGAATCAATGTTCTCCGAACAATGGATACCATGAATACTGATCAATCAGTGTAAACTTGATTTCATTGATTCAGTTTATCTAGAAAGATCGGTACACTAAGAAACGTGCTTACATCGTTTTTTGATGTTGACTCTGTAATCACACATTCGGTACCAAACCCGAAGCTTCACTCAGGACATAATTGATCATCGATTAACTGTTTGGCTAAGTTTCGTTTGATAACCATAAGTTTTTTAACTCATTCAGACTTTTACGTCTCCAGATTTACTGTTTAGTTCTTTGAAAATTCTGCTATGGAAACTCAGTTCTCAAGTACAATAAAGAAAAAAAAATTACTTCTCCTTCAAAGCGAAACGTAAACTCGTAAAGGGTGCAGGCAGCTTGAATCTATGAAATTCAACTACGACACTTGGGCTCAAATACCTTGGTCATTCGAATTTCTCTCTTCAGGTGGCCTATGAAGAATCATGAGGATTTCTGTCTGTCAGTTTATGACAGCTCAAAGGCAAGTGTGTAGACTGGTGGAAATCATGATGGGCTTCCCATCCTTTGAAGAGCGATACTTTCAAATTATCGGCGGGTTATGTGCGGACAGGATAAATCACCTAAATATTGCTCCATTCATTATAGTGGGTTCCTTAATCCAGCTCAGATTTACAAAGAAGGATGCCTAGGGTACTCTGCATTATCTTTATTACAGCCTAAAGACAGATCTTTACCAAATTGGGTATGTAGTATTATTCATTCAAATTAGTCGGTGTATTTCAAAAGTAGACCAGATTGAGAGAAATTCGTATTATACTCAGAAGAGTTGGACTCAGATTTCTGAGTCTTCTCCGATAGACTCTCGCCTCTCAGCTACCTATGTCGTCAAAAAACAAGCTCACCCCTGGAAACCTAGCTTCACAGTGATGTAGAAGTGACTCTTCTACATCACTCTCTATCAGAAGCTCTGTCATCATACCAGAGCTTACTCTGTGATAAATCCGTCGTACTGAGAAAGGAATGTCGAAAACTTGTTCAAAAGTGCGAATTCTCAAACTTTACAACCTCATCAACGACATCGTCGACGTTAAGGAGGGAGTGGGCTTACTTTACTCGACGTAGAATGTGTTCCATGATCATCAGCTTCTGATTCCTTGTCCAAATACTAGTTTGCGCAATACGATGATTGATTCGGAAGGTATGGGAGTCCCCTCCTTGCATTCTCTTTCTCTCTCTCTCCCTCTGCTCACCTATTGGTGTTGTTTAGTTCCTTATAGACTCACACGAGCTGGTAAATAACTTAGCCCGAGCCCATGAGCTTTCGGGTATTCAGTCTATGGGCATCCAGAAATGCTTGCATGCCGGTGATACTTCCCAATACAACGTTGTGGAGGTTGCCTTACCCCTTCAAGGTAACCGATCGTCTCAAACAGAACCTTCTACGCTTTTCAACGCTTCAGCTTTATTCAAACTCGCTCTTTAATTCGAGTACACATGTTAAACAAGTCGAATAGGCCGCTCAGTGTCGGTGAAACTCTGGTATGAAGGCCCAAACACTCTTATTGTAGATTTGCCCTCAGGTCCATCTCGCGATCCGAAAACTTTGGGACATGATCTCGATCGGAAGAGATCCAAATGTGGATCAACTCAGTGGAACGTGAGAAATCATTCCTGTTAATGAAAATCCTGGAATTCCACGTTCATGCTGAGACGCTGTAGACAGACTCGATCGGTGTCAACTTCGAATGTCATCACGTCGGATCGAACTAAGCGTTTCGTCTACAAGTAAAATGAACAGTCGCGTCTCTTGTCTAATGTTGATGACTTAGTAGTCGTAGTCAACTCTATCCTTCTTCGCTTCAGCTGCTCTTCTTCTGATGATATAAGCTTCGGTCGAGTTCCGCCGAAATTCCAAACCTCGGGCAAAATAAGCGATAGTTCTGGACTTTTCTGCAGGGCTAACTAATTTCAATCGAAGCGTCTGGTCAGACTTTGAGAAAGCGCGATAAAAACTCAAAAGAATAATGCGGGGAAATCGAGATGGATGCAGAATCCAGGGCTCGAAATGATCCCGACTGACTGCTGCATCCACGCTGACTTTCGGTCATCCAAGCGCCGATCAGATTGAAACCGCGATGGCAGAACAGTTACAGCTGCGGTATCCTGACAGAAATATAGATGAAGATCCCGTTCCTCTCAACTTACGGAGATTCAACTTGACAAATGACCCGGCTAATTGGCCCTTATTCTCTAGCATCGAGACAAGAGAACATTTCATAAGAAATCACTTACAAGGTGCATTCGAGAATGAGGTTGCTCCCCAACGCTCTGATAGTAGCCCATCTGGTAGTGGCCGCGGTCCTGGATCTCCGCATCGCTCTGATAGTGGCCCATCTGGTAGTGGCCGCGGTCCTGGATCTCCGCATCGCTCTGATAGTGGCCCATCTGGTAGTGGCCGCGGTCCTGGATCTCCCCATCGCTCTGATAGTGGCCCATCTGGTAGTGGCCGCGGTCCTGGATCTCCGCATCGCTCTGATAGTGGCCCATCTGGTAGTGGCCGCGGTCCTGGATCTCCCCATCGCTCTGATAGCGGCCGTGGTTCTGGATCTCCGCATTCGTCTTCGAGAAATGATTCGAGAAATACATCTGCATATGATGCAGATGTATCTATGACGAACCAAAGTGAAAATTCGTATTCGAGAAATACATCTGCATATAATGCAGATGTATCTAATACCAGCAACCGTGGAAATAGGTATATATATCCAAATCCCAGTCAAGACACAAGTAATACATCTACAAATTATTCAAGATCCGTATCTACTAGCAGCCACCGTCAAAATAGGGATAGCAATCAAAATCGAAGTCAAGACACAAGCGCTACCAACTCTGATCCTAACGTTCGGCAGCCACAACGGAGTTCCAGTCCATCCTCTACTCAAAATCAGGTACAACATTTTTGTCATGGATTGATTTTCTCGTACCCTTGATTTGTTTAAAAACATGCTTCTTTTCAGTTTTATTTTGCATTCAAAATTTGTTCTTTATACAAGATAGTGTATTTGAAATATTTATGAAGTACGTCTTACATTTTTAATGAACGACCATATGTTGTGGATTTTTTGAATGTGACGAAAAAATATGTTTTTTAAGGCTAACTAGCTGAAAGTTTACAAACTTATCAAAATAACCACATAAATAACCCTTTCCTTCTCCAGTCTTTAAGGTCAGGTAACGACCCATCAAACCAAGGATATACATCCCATTCTTCTCAATCAAATCCAAATTTTACATCACATGAATCAATTAACAGCGTAGAGTCTGAATCGACCACTTCTTCATTTCGACTCAATGGACGCGGGAGTGGAAGATCAGATGGAAATAGGAATAACCATCAAAGTCAAAGTCAAGACACAAGCGCTACCAACTCTGATCCTAACGTTCGGCAGCCACAACGGAGTTCCAGTCCATCCTCTACTCAAAATCAGGTACAACATTTTTGTCATGGATTGATTTTCTCGTACCCTTGATTTGTTCAAAAACATGCTTCTTTTCAGTTTTATTTTGCATTCAACATTCGTTCTATATACAAGATAGTGTATTTGAAATATTTATGTAGTACGGCTTACATTTTTAATGAACGACCATATGTTGTGGATTTTTTGAATGTGACGAAAAAATATGTTTTTTAAGGCTAACTAGCTGAAAGTTTACAAGCTTATCAAAATAACCTCATAAATAACCCTTTCTTTCTCCAGTCTTTAAGGTCAGGTAACGACCCATCAAACCAAGGATATACATCCCATTCTTCTCAATCAAATCCAAATTTTACATCACATGAATCAATTAACAGCGTAGAGTCTGAATCGACCACTTCTTCATTTCGACTCAATGGACGCGGGAGTGGAAGATCAGATGGAAATAGGAATAACCATCAAAGTCAAAGTCAAGACACAAACGCTACCAACTCTGATCCTAACGTTCGGCAGCCACAACGGAGTTCCAGTCCATCCTCTACTCTAAATCAGGTACAACATTTTTGTCATGGATTGATTTTCTCGTACCCTTGATTTGTTTAAAAACATGCTTCTTTTCAGTTTTATTTTGCATTCAAAATTTGCTCTTTATACAAGATAGTGTATTTGAAATATTGAAGAAGTACGTCCTACATTTTTAATGAACGACCATATGTTGTGGATTTTTTGAATGTGACAAAAAATATGTTTTTTAAGGCTAACTAGCTGAAAGTTTACAAACTTATCAAAATAACCTCATAAATAACCCTTTCTTTCTCCAGTCTTTATGGTCAGGTAACGACCCATCAAACCAAGGATATACATCCCATTCTTCTCAATCAAATCCAAATTGTACATCACATGAATCAATTAACAGCGTAGAGTCTGAATCGACCACTTCTTCATTTCGACTCAATGGACGCGGGAGTGGAAGATCAGATGGAAATAGGAATAACAATCAAAGTCCAAGTCAAGACACAAGCGCCACAAACTCTGATCCTAACGTTCGGCAACCACAACGGAGTTCCAGTCCATCCTCTACTCAAAATCAGGTACAACATTTTTGTCATGGATTGATTTTCTCGTACCCTTGATTTGTTTAAAAACATGCTTCTTTTCAGTTTTATTTTGCATTCAACATTCGTTCTTTATACATGATAGTGTATTAAAATATTTATGAGATATGTTTTTTAAGGCTAACTAGCTGAAAGTTTACAAGCTTATCAAAATAACCTCATAAATAACCCTTTCTTTCTCCAGTCTTTATGGTCAGGTAACGACCCATCAAACCAAGGATATACATCCCATTCTTCTCAATCAAATCCAAATTTTACATCACATGAATCAATTAACAGCGTAGAGTCTGAATCGACCACTTCTTCATTTCGACTCAATGGACGCGGGAGTGGAAGATCAGATGGAAATAGGAATAACAATCAAAGTCAAAGTCAAGACACAAGCGCTACCAACTCTGATCCTAACGTTCGGCAACCACAACGGAGTTCCAGTCCATCCTCTACTCAAAATCAGGTACAACATTTTTGTCATGGATTGATTTTCTCGTACCCTTGATTTGTTTAAAAACATGCTTCTTTTCAGTTTTATTTTGCATTCAACATTCGTTCTTTATACATGATAGTGTATTAAAATATTTATGAGATATGTTTTTTAAGGCTAACTAGCTGAAAGGTTACAAACTTATCAAAATAACCTCATAAATAACCCTTTCTTTCTCCAGTCTTTATGGTCAGGTAACGACCCATCAAACCAAGGATATACATCCCATTCTTCTCAATCAAATCCAAATTTTACATCACATGAATCAATTAACAGCGTAGAGTCTGAATCGACCACTTCTTCATTTCGACTCAATGGACGCGGGAGTGGAAGATCAGATGGAAATAGGAATAACAATCAAAGTCCAAGTCAAGACACAAGCGCCACCAACTCTGATCCTAACGTTCGGCAACCACAACGGAGTTCCAGTCCATCCTCTACTCAAAATCAGGTACAACATTTTTGTCATGGATTGATTTTCTCGAAACCTTGATTTGTTTAAAAACATGCTTCTTTTCAGTTTTATTTTCCATCCAACATTCGTTCTTTATACAAGATAGTGTATTTGAAATATTTATGTAGTACGGCTTACATTTGTAATGAACGACCATATGTTGTGGATTTTTTGAATGTGACAAAAAATATGTTTTTTAAGGCTAACTAGCTGAAAGTTTACAAACTTATCAAAATAACCACATAAATAACCCTTTCTTTCTCCAGTCTTTATGGTCAGGTAACGACCCATCAAACCAAGGATATACATCCCATTCTTCTCAATCAAATCCAAATTTTACATCACATGAATCAATTAACAGCGTAGAGTCTGAATCGACCACTTCTTCATTTCGACTCAATGGACGCGGGAGTGGAAGATCAGATGGAAATAGGAATAACAATCAAAGTCAAAGTCAAGACACAAGCGCTACCAACTCTGATCCTAACGTTCGGCAACCACAACGGAGTTCCAGTCCATCCTCTACTCAAAATCAGGTACAACATTTTTGTCATGGATTGATTTTCTCGTACCCTTGATTTGTTTAAAAACATGCTTCTTTTCAGTTTTATTTTGCATTCAACATTCGTTCTTTATACATGATAGTGTATTAAAATATTTATGAGATATGTTTTTTAAGGCTAACTAGCTGAAAGTTTACAAGCTTATCAAAATAACCTCATAAATAACCCTTTCTTTCTCCAGTCTTTATGGTCAGGTAACGACCCATCAAACCAAGGATATACATCCCATTCTTCTCAATCAAATCCAAATTTTACATCACATGAATCAATTAACAGCGTAGAGTCTGAATCGACCACTTCTTCATTTCGACTCAATGGACGCGGGAGTGGAAGATCAGATGGAAATAGGAATAACAATCAAAGTCAAAGTCAAGACACAAGCGCTACCAACTCTGATCCTAACGTTCGGCAACCACAACGGAGTTCCAGTCCATCCTCTACTCAAAATCAGGTACAACATTTTTGTCATGGATTGATTTTCTCGTACCCTTGATTTGTTCAAAAACATGCTTCTTTTCAGTTTTATTTTGCATTCAACATTCGTTCTTTATACAAGATAGTGTATTTGAAATATTTATGTAGAACGGCTTACATATTTAATGAACGACCATATGTTGTGGATTTTTTGAATGTGACGAAAAAATATGTTTTTTAAGGCTAACTAGCTGAAAGGTTACAAACTTATCAAAATAACCACATAAATAACCCTTTCTTTCTCCAGTCTTTAAGGTCAGGTAACGACCCATCAAACCAAGGATATACATCCCATTCTTCTCAATCAAATCCAAATTTTACATCACATGAATCAATTAACAGCGTAGAGTCTGAATCGACCACTTCTTCATTTCGACTCAATGGACGCGGGAGTGGAAGATCAGATGGAAATAGGAATAACCATCAAAGTCAAAGTCAAGACACAAGCGCTACCAACTCTGATCCTAACGTTCGGCAGCCACAACGGAGTTCCAGTCCATCCTCTACTCAAAATCAGGTACAACATTTTTGTCATGGATTGATTTTCTCGTACCCTTGATTTGTTCAAAAACATGCTTCTTTTCAGTTTTATTTTCCATTCAACATTCGTTCTTTATACAAGATAGTGTATTTGAAATATTTATGTAGAACGGCTTACATTTTTAATGAACGACCATATGTTGTGGATTTTTTGAATGTGACGAAAAAATATGTTTTTTAAGGCTAACTTGCTGAAAGGTTACAAACTTATCAAAATAACCACATAAATAACCCTTTCTTTCTCCAGTCTTTAAGGTCAGGTAACGACCCATCAAACCAAGGATATACATCCCATTCTTCTCAATCAAATCCAAATTTTACATCACATGAATCAATTAACAGCGTAGAGTCTGAATCGACCACTTCTTCATTTCGACTCAATGGACGCGGGAGTGGAAGATCAGATGGAAATAGGAATACCAATCAAAGTCCAAGTCAAGACACAAGCGCTACCAACTCTGATCCTAACGTTCGGCAGCCACAACGGAGTTCCAGTCCATCCTCTACTCAAAATCAGGTACAACATTTTTGTCATGGATTGATTTTCTCGTACCCTTGATTTGTTTAAAAACATGCTTCTTTTCAGTTTTATTTTGCATTCAACATTCGTTCTTTATGCAAGATAGTGTATTTGAAATATTTATGAAGTACGTCTTACATTTTTAATGAACGACCATATGTTGTGGATTTTTTGAATGTGACGAAAAAATATGTTTTTTAAGGATAACTAGCTGAAAGTTTACAAGCTTATCAAAATAACCTCATAAATAACCCTTTCTTTCTCCAGTCTTTAAGGTCAGGTAACGACCCATCAAACCAAGGATATACATCCCATTCTTCTGAATCAAATCCAAATTTTACATCACATGAATCAATTAACAGCGTAGAGTCTGACTCGACCACTTCTTCATTTCCACTCAATGGACGCGGGAGTGGAAGATCAGATGGAAATAGGAATACCAATCAAAGTCAAAGTCAAGACACAAGCGCTACCAACTCTGATCCTAACGTTCGGCAACCACAACGGAGTTCCAGTCCATCCTCTACTCAAAATCAGGTACAACATTTTTGTCATGGATTGATTTTCTCGTACCCTTGAATTGTTCAAAAACATGCTTCTTTTGAGTTTTATTTTGCATTCAAAATTTGCTCTTTATACAAGATAGTGTATTTGAAATATTTATGAAGTACGTCCTACATTTTTAATGAACGACCATATGTTGTGGATTTTTTGAATGTGACGAAAAAATATGTTTTTTAAGGCTAACTAGCTGAAAGTTTACAAACTTATCAAAATAACCTCATAAATAACCCTTTCTTTCTCCAGTCTTTAAGGTCAGGTAACGACCCATCAAACCAAGGATATACATCCCATTCTTCTCAATCAAATCCAAATTTTACATCACATGAATCAATTAACAGCGTAGAGTCTGAATCGACCACTTCTTCATTTCGACTCAATGGACGCGGGAGTGGAAGATCAGATGGAAATAGGAATAACAATCAAAGTCCAAGTCAAGACACAAGTGCTACCAACTCTGATCCTAACGTTCGGCAGCCACAACGGAGTTCCAGTCCATCCTCTACTCAAAATCAGGTACAACATTTTTGTCATGGATTGATTTTCTCGTACCCTTGATTTGTTTAAAAACATGCTTCTTTTCAGTTTTATTTTGCATTCAACATTCGTTCTTTATACAAGATAGTGTATTTGAAATATTTATGTAGTACGGCTTACATTTTTAATGAACGACCATATGTTGTGGATTTTTTGAATGTGACAAAAAATATGTTTTTTAAGGCTAACTAGCTGAAAGGTTACAAACTTATCAAAATAACCTCATAAATAACCCTTTCCTTCTCCAGTCTTTAAGGTCAGGTAACGACCCATCAAACCAAGGATATACATCCCATTCCTCTCAATCAAACCCAAATTTTACATCACATGAATCAATTAACAGCGTAGAGTCTGAATCGACCACTTCTTCATTTCGACTCAATGGACGCGGGAGTGGAAGATCAGATGGAAATAGGAATAACAATCAAAGTCAAAGTCAAGACACAAGTGCTACCAACTCTGATCCGAACGTTCGGCAACCACAACGGAGTTCCAGTCCATCCTCTACTCAAAATCAGGTACAACATTTTTGTCATGGATTGATTTTCTCGTACCCTTGATTTGTTTAAAAACATGCTTCTTTTCAGTTTTATTTTGCATTCAACATTCGTTCTTTATACAAGATAGTGTATTTGAAATATTTAAGAAGTACGGCTAACATTTTTAATGAACGACCATATGTTGTGGATTTTTTTAATGTGAAAAAAATATCTTTCATAAGGCTAAATCGCTGAAAGTTTACAAACTTATCAAAATAACCTCATAAATAACTCTTTCTTTCTCCAGTCTTTAAGGTCAGGTAACGACCCATCAAACCAAGGATATACATCCCATTCTTCTCAATCAAATCCAAATTTTACGTCACATGAATCAATTAACAGCATAGAATCTGAATCGACCACTTCTTCATCTCGACTCAATGGACGCGGGAGTGGAAGATCAGATACGGACTCACAAGGAAGTAGGGATAACCATCAAAATCCCAGTCAAGACACAAGCACTTCATCTGGATATTTTTTAAGAAACGCAGGTAATAACG
The DNA here is from genome assembly GCA_037833965.1 of Marchantia polymorpha subsp. ruderalis. Lineage (NCBI taxonomy): Eukaryota > Viridiplantae > Streptophyta > Marchantiopsida > Marchantiales > Marchantiaceae > Marchantia > Marchantia polymorpha. The sequence goes on from AP031357.1 coordinate 8,553,713, forward strand.
TCGATGATCGCTACGGCAACCGTCAAAATAGGGATAACAATCAAAATCAAAATAGGGATAACAATCAAAATCAAAATAGGGATAACAATCAAAATCAAAATAGGGATAACAATCAAAATCAGGATGCGATGCGCGATGGGCAACCACAACAGGATTCCAGTCCATCCTCTACCCAAGATCTGGTAAACTCTTTATGTCATGGATTGATTTTCTCGAATCCTTGATTTGTTTAAAAGCATGCTTCTTTTGAGGTTTATTTTGCTTTCAACATTTTTTCTTTATTGAAAATGGTGTATTTAATTTATATATGAAGTACGGCTAAAGTTTTTAATGAATGATCATATTTCGTGATTTTTTCAAATGAAAAAACAGTATCCTTTTTAAGTCTAACTAACTGAACGTTTACAAACTTAACAAAATAAACACATAAATAACCCTTTATTTCTCCAGTCTTCAAGGTCAGGTAACGACCCACCAAACCAAGGCTTTGCATATACATCCGATTCTTCTCGAACAAATCCAAATTTTTCATCACAAGAGTCAACTAACAGAGTAGCATCTGAATCGAACATTTTTCCATTTCGACCCAATGGACGCGGGGGTGGAAGATCAGATACGGGCTCACAAGGAAGTAATGATAACCATCAAAATCCCAGTCAAGACACAAGCACTTCATCTGGATATTTTTTAAGAAACGCAGGTAATAACGTCGATGATCGTTACGGCAACCGTCAAAATAGGGATAACAATCAAAATCAAAATAGGGATAACGATCAAAATCAAAGTCCAGACACAAGCACTTCATCTGGATATTTTTTAAGAAACGCAGGTAATAACGTCGATGATCGCTACGGCAACCGTCAAAATAGCGATAACAATCAAAATCGGTATGCTATGCGCGATGGGCAACCACAACGGGATTCCAGTCCATCCTCTACCCAAAATCTGGTACACTCTTTATGTCATGGATTGATTTTCTCGAATCCTTGATTTGTTTAAAAGCATGCTTCTTTTGAGCTTTGTTTTGCATTCAACATTTGTTCTATATCTAAAATAGTGTATTTAAAATATTTATGAAGCACGGCTAAATTTTTTAATGAATGTTCATATGTCCTGATTTTTTCAAATGAAAAAAAAGTATCTTTTTTAAGTCTAACTAACTGAACGTTTACAAACTTAACAAAATAAACACATAAACTAACCATTTATTTATCCAGTCTTCAAGGTCAGGTAACGCACCACCAAACCAAGGCTTTGCATATCCATCCGATTCTTCTCGATCAAATCCAAATTTTACATCACATGAATCAAGTAACAGTATAGAGTCTGAATCGACCACTTCTTCATCTCGACTCAATGGACGTGGGAGTGGAAGATCAGATACGGACTCACATGGAAATAGGGATAACCATCAAAATCCCAGTCAAGACACAAGTACTTCATCTGGATATTTTTTAAGAAACGCAGGTAATAACCTCGATGATCGTTACGGCAACCGTCAAAATAGGGATAACAATCAAAATCAAAATAGGGATAACAATCAAAATCAAAATAGGGATAACAATCAAAATCAGGATGCGATGCGCGATGGGCAACCACAACAGGATTCCAGTCCATCCTCTACCCAAGATCTGGTAAACTCTTTATGTCATGGATTGATTTTCTCGAATCCTTGATTTGTTTAAAAGCATGCTTCTTTTGAGGTTTATTTTGCTTTCAACATTTTTTCTTTATTGAAAATGGTGTATTTAATTTATATATGAAGTACGGCTAAAGTTTTTAATGAATGATCATATTTCGTGATTTTTTCAAATGAAAAAACAGTATCCTTTTTAAGTCTAACTAACTGAACGTTTACAAACTTAACAAAATAAACACATAAATAACCCTTTATTTCTCCAGTCTTCAAGGTCAGGTAACGACCCACCAAACCAAGGCTTTGCATATACATCCGATTCTTCTCGAACAAATCCAAATTTTTCATCACAAGAGTCAACTAACAGAGTAGCATCTGAATCGAACATTTTTCCATTTCGACCCAATGGACGCGGGGGTGGAAGATCAGATACGGGCTCACAAGGAAGTAATGATAACCATCAAAATCCCAGTCAAGACACAAGCACTTCATCTGGATATTTTTTAAGAAACGCAGGTAATAACGTCGATGATCGTTACGGCAACCGTCAAAATAGGGATAACAATCAAAATCAAAATAGGGATAACAATCAAAATCAAAATAGGGATAACGATCAAAATCAAAGTCCAGGCACAAGCACTTCATCTGGATATTTTTTAAGAAACGCAGGTAATAACGTCGATGATCGCTACGGCAACCGTCAAAATAGCGATAACAATCAAAATCGGGATGCTATGCGCGATGGGCAACCACAACGGGATTCCAGTCCATCCTCTACCCAAGATCTGGTAAACTCTTTATGTCATGGATTGATTTTCTCGAATCCTTGATTTGTTTAAAAGCATGCTTCTTTTGAGGTTTATTTTGCTTTCAACATTTTTTCTTTATTGAAAATGGTGTATTTAATTTATTTATGAAGTACGGCTAAACTTTTTAATGAATGATCATATTTCGTGATTTTTTCAAATGAAAGAACAGTATCCTTTTTAAGTCTAACTAACTGAACGTTTACAAACTTAGCAAAATAAACACATAAGTAACCCTTTATTTCTCCAGTCTTCAAGGTCAGGTAACGACCCTCCAAACCAAGGCTTTGCATATACATCCGATTCTTCTCGAACAAATCCAAATTTTTTATCACAAGAATCAACTAACAGAATAGCATCTGAATCGAACAATTTTCCATTTCGACCCAATGGACGCGGGGGTGGAAGATCAGATACGGGCTCACAAGGAAGTAATGATAACCATCAAAATCCCAGTCAAGACACAAGCACTTCATCTGGATATTTTGTAAGAAACGCAGGTAATAACGTCGATGATCGTTACGGCAACCGTCAAAATAGGGATAACAATCAAAATCAAAATAGGGATAACAATCAAAATCAAAATAGGGATAACGATCAAAATCAAAGTCCAGGCACAAGCACTTCATCTGGATATTTTTTAAGAAACGCAGGTAATAACGTCGATGATCGCTACGGCAACCGTCAAAATAGGGATAACAATCAAAATCGGGATGCTATGCGCGATGGGCAACCACAACGGGATTCCAGTCCATCCTCTACCCAAAATCTGGTACACTCTTTATGTCATGGATTGATTTTCTCGAATCCTTGATTTGTTTAAAAGCATGCTTCTTTTGAGCTTTGTTTTGCATTCAACATTTGTTCTATATTTAAAATAGTGTATTTAAAATATTTATGAAGTACGGCTAAACTTTTTAATGAATGATCATATGTCCTGATTTTTTCAAATGAAAAAAAAATATCTTTTTTAAGTCTAACTAACTGAACGTTTACAAACTTAACAAAATAAACACATAAACTAACCCTTTATTTATCCAGTCTTCAAGGTCAGGTAACGCACCACCAAACCAAGGCTTTGTATATCCATCCGATAGGGATATACATCAAAATCCCAATGAAGACACAAGTAATACATCTGCACATGATTCAAGATACGCATCTAATAATAGCAACCGCAGAAATAGGGATATATATGAAAATCCCAATCAAGACACAAGTAATACATCTGCAAATGAATCAAGAAACGTATCTAATAATAACAGCCACCGTGAAAATATGGATATACATCAACATCCCAATCAACATCCCAACCAAGACACAAGATCAAACAGAAACTACAGCTCTTCCTCAAAGAGGGCTAGACCCAATGAAAATGAACCTGAAGGCAGAGCTTTCGCAAATCAAAGTGCAGGCAATACAGGTGTAGCAGATGAAAGGCCTATAATGACATACACTGAAGAAGCTTTTGCAACGCGTCAACCTATATTGTGGAATGGAGATGAACAAATAGTCATATTTGTTGGGGAATGTAATTTTCAGTTCGAACCGAAGGTAGGCGATATTATAATAAGTCACCCTGCTAGGGCTTCAAGTCGTGCTTCCCATCCACCTAATGTTCCATCAGGTGCTAGAACCAACTGTTTGCGTACATGGGATGGGCAAGATAGACATGTATTTAACGCTAGCGTGCAACATGGTGATCTCATCCTACGTATTGGTCAATGGAAAATCAACGAAGCAAGAGGATTATTGAATGAACTCGAAGCCATCGAGGCTCCAGCCTTTTTTTCTCCTTTTTATCGAGTTGATTTATTCTCTGTTCATAAACAAAGACCTGATCACAGATATATCTTCTTGGGATATCAATATCCACTCCATCTTGAGGGTGCAACTCCAAGTTACTTATTACCTTCACCAGGAAAACATCTCCAAGCTGGACAAATGTGTCCACCAACATTTCAACCCGGAGTAGGTGATGTTATTATCAAGGGAGAATCATGGATTGCTAACTTTAATCACAGCCAAAATTTTCGCAGATCCATGGTTAAGTGGTACAAAACTCGACAAAAGTTGTTATCATCCAGAATGGGGATTCGTACACAAAGCACGGAAATTAGACAAGGCACAATATTACTACGACCTTATGTTGATAGAGCAATAGATGTTACAGGAACAATGATGGGTAACGATAGCTGGGGATTCGCTGAACTATATATAAGAGAATCAGATGGATGGAGATTTTGCGGCAGAACCCAACACAGAGTATATGAAAATCTACCGACCCCACGAAAACTTCCAATAGTGTACGCTGCAGATCCAGGACGTATAGAAGATAATCCTTCTTATCCATCACGAATAACATATTCTTGTTAGTCAGATAAAAACTTTGCATCTTTCATAACCAAACTATGTAATCAAAGTAACACTACTCAGAAAACATCTCATAGTAGCTTAGTTTACCTTTGTATACAAGCCTATTTAAAATTAAAAAAAACCCCAAATATCTTATGTTCTACAGGAAAAAACTTTAAAGTCCAATAATTAGAAACATTATTATAGAATCAATTTCAAAATATTTATTTGACAAATAAACAGAATCAAACAGAAATTTTAGAAAATTTGAATAATTTTTTTACAAGTAAAATAATTTTTAAGGATAATTCAGTGAAAATTACTTTTCTTATTACCTCTCTTTTATTTATTACTCTGAAATTAGATCCTTAAAATTTTAAAAAATTATAAATGTTATAATCATGTTGTTGTTTTTTTCCTTTTAATCTATTTTGTGTCATGTGTCTGATGTGATTCTTTCAAATTTTCTTTGATTGAAATTCAATTAAATTTTAAATTAAATACATGCAGTCAATAGATATATTTTAAGATAATCAAAACATAGAATTATCATGAATTGACTCTTCAAATTTTGAAAATAAAAAATAAAAATAATAAACTGAGTTTTTTTTTGCTAAGTTAGATTTTTTATGGATTTAGTTATATGATTAAGAACAAAAAAAATTTTGAATATCTTGTTCATTTCTCTTGTGAATATTTTAATATTCACAAGAGAATAAAAGTAGAATTTTTTATGTTTAAAAAGTTAGATTTCATGAATGATTTTTAATTGGCTTGAAATTTAACAAATTTTTATCAGATACTAATGATAAAAACAACAAAATATAACCAAAAAAATTACCAAAAAAATAAATTCAAATTTTTAGATATTTTTAACAAATAATGCTATTTTAAATTATATTTACTGTCTATTTTATTGATTAAAAAATAAATTTAAAAATTCTACACAATCAAGATTGTATAAAGATATTTTTAAAATCGATAAATTTGAATGATATTGTATGTTTTAAAAATACATCATAAATGCACTATTAGTGTTAACGTCTACAAGGATACTGAATTTGTATTCTAATGTTATGATTTTTACTCTCGATGAGCGTGGGTCAAATTATTTGACAAGGACTTGTCGCATCTATCATTTTTCAATAAATGATCCGATTTGATAAGAGTTCCAAAGAGCTAGGCTTTGAAATGTGCAGTTTGAAGACTAAAAAAGTTCCACTTGGGTTGATTGAGAAGTAGTATAGATTTTTGGAGTTGAGGTAGATGTTCATGACTTTAAAATTCAACTTGTTGTGGTTTATTCCTTCAAACTAGTGCTCCATCAACGAGACGTACTGCATTAGCTTCAAGCATTGTGTGATGAAAAGCACAAAATCCTTGCAAGTGCTCAAGTGTTGTGCTGCAATCACCAGTTAGTGATCTACTCGAAGCTCATGTGCGAGCTTAGAAAGACGTGCGAGTAAATGACACAAATTAAAATTCCGAATCCATGTCGTGCCTTCAAGTTGCTTGTGGTGTCAAAGCTTTCCTAGTACCAATTCTTGAACAATAGTGTAGAGGCCAAAACTGCTAATACTCTGTTATTCTTGAATGTGAATTAGAATTTTGATCAATAGGAGTATGACTTGCTAGAAGATGGTGACAGATTGGATAGTGTGTACTATTCCATTCATGAAAGGTTGTTGATGATATATACATTCTAGATTGTATTTGATATTATCACATCTATTACGTTAAAAATTTTGTGTATTTTTTCAATATCAAACAATTCAATTTGTATGCAGAATAATCAACCTTGTAAGAGTGAAGATATTGAATCTGTTAAAATTTGCATGTTTGATAAAGTAGAATGGACATTGTATAAAGTTATATTTATATTTGAGTTGAGGAAAAACTTAAAATCTTTTTTAATGAAGCTTTATAGAAGAAATGCTTGAAGTTACGTGATAATATTATCTTTAGAGCCCATAAACACAAAAATTTATAATTGCTAAAATAAACAACCATATGTGGAGAAGTTAATGTTTACTAAATATTAAGTTGAGATGTCTCATGTGCGCCATTCTATGCCACAACACAAGAGTAATAGGTATTTGTCCCTCTTATGCTCTTATGCGAGAGAAAGTTATAACTAGACATTGATAGAATTGACTTAATGATTTGCGAATATGGTATGTAAACAAGCATCAGGGTCAAAACTTTGATGTTGAAAATCACAATTTCAATAAAATATTTGATTACTTACATAGTGTCGTGTAAGCATACTTTTCAAAAGCCTCACTTTCTTAAAAGTTTTACTATGTATCATATATTGATGATTACTCAAGATTTATGTGAGTTTATTTCTTCACACACAAGTCTAAAATGTTTATAACTTTCACAAGTTGGAAAAGTCTAAGTTCAGATTCAAATCAGACACAAGAGCATGTAGTATATTTTTGAGGAGTTTCAGAGTTATTGCAAAAAGAAGAAAATTACTTGTCATCTTATCATGATTTATATTTCACAAAAAAAATTTAGAGTTTAAATCGATTGGTGTTGGAACAGTTCCGTAGGATGTTAAACCAATCCAGTGTTTCATATGAATTTTTGGCTTAAATAATGAATATTGTACTATATTTTGGTTACTTTTCTTTTAAAAGCAATCAATGTCTTGACATAATTTGAACTCAAACACAAATGGATGGCTAATTAAGTTTTTTGAAGATTTAATGTTGTATAGCTTATACTCTAAGTAGAATATGACTAAGTTGTATACTAAATTCATAATGTTTGTATCTGTGCTGTGAAGCGTTATAGGCTATGGGATTCAATAGCCTATAAATTCATTGTCAATGAAAATGTGTTTTTCAATGAGCCAATATCATTGAAAGAGTATTTGAGGTATTCAAAACTTTGTATTAAAAAAGAAAAATCTCCATTCAAGGATGTTGTTTTGGAATTATGTTATTAATGATGAGACACAAGGAGAAATTCCGGTGAAGATGGAGCAAATTCTTGAATAATAGAAATTAAAGTAGCAGGTTATTGTTGGTGAACCTCAAGTATCTACACCAAACAGTAGTGAAAGATCAAAATCTTCCAATAGTCACTGATCAAATCGGATTAGTAAACTTACTAAAAAATATGTATTATGAAACGATTCATCCAATTTTAAAAATTGTGATATATGGAGGGTGGTGATCACATTGTGTTAATATTGAGAAAAAATAACCCTTTTTTATGGAGAAGATCAAACCTCTATCAATAAGCTTGAGTAGATTGTTATTTTGGAGCATGATATGGTACAGTTAATGAATAATAAGACTTCGGAGCTAGTGGAGGTACAAAAAATTTATGCTTTAATTGATTGCAAATGGATGTATAGTCTAAAGTATTCAACGGGTGATAAGAGAAAAATATTCAAAGCTAGATTGATTGCTAGAAATTTTATACAAGAAAAAAGTATAAACTACAATAAAAAAAATTTGTTTGTAGCAAAGTATGCTACAATCTGTCTTCTATGTGCATTTGCTGCAATATTTAATATTCTTATGGATGAGATCCATGTAGTTACAACATTTTTGTATGTATCTGTAAAGGAAAAAGTCTATATGAGACAACTAGTTGATTTTAGGAAGAAAAGGTCAAGAGAAGTCGATTTGTAGATTATTGAAATCATTATATGTATAAATGAAACTCTAGGAACTGAAGTGCAAGATTTGATGAGTTTATGAATGCACAAGATTTTTTAGACTGTGTATGATCTTGAATGTGCAAATGTTCATAAATTGCAACAAATGAATAAATATTATGTATGTTATTTGAGAGAGATTAAGGTACATGAAGGGTAATGATGAGATCTTCAATCTTATTATTTTTTTATTTTATGTAGAAGAAATGTTCATCTTGGTTGACATCTGCAAGAACTAATTGAAGTTTGCATTTAAGATAAATGATTTTGATAAGTCCTAGAATATATTATGGATGAACACTTATAGAAATTTGATGAAATAGAGTTTATGATTGAGTCAAACAGACATTTTATGTTTATAATTTAATGATTGCTGTGAAATATTTTAACAAGATAAATTCTTGATAAATTTAACACATTATGCCAAAGTAGTTAATACTGCCTTGGCATCATATTTCAAACTTTTTGCAACTAAATGTCGAGTTGATGTCATTGAGAAAAGAAAGATGTCATGTGTTTCTTATAACAAAGTTGTCGGCATGCTCATGATGTGCACAAGGTTTTAATATTGCTCTAGCAATGGACAAGGTAAACAAATACACGTCGAATTTAATGAATGTACATTGGGAAACAATGAAATGATTCTTCAAATATTTAAAAATAGCTAAAAATTATGATTTATTTTAATATGATTTATTATACAATGTCAAATTTTTGTTAGACTACGTTGATGTTGAATATGAACATCTAGAGCACAGTAGATCTAAAATTGAATATGAGGGGCTTATACTCCAACCTTGTTGATTTGCTCTTTCCATCCTTTTGATGTCACTTATAACGATGTCAATGTCTTGAAGGCTACGTGCGTATAGGTAGGTGTCGAGTAAACATAGAATGTTGTCAGAGAAAGGGGGAGTATGGGAAAAGCAACTCAGAATGGTGGAAGAATCACCCCCCATTGGGTATATGTTTACACTTGATGATGGATGCATTAGTTGAAAATCTATCTCGTAGAAGTTCTACAACGGAAGTTGAATATGTAGCGGTATGAGAAACAACAAAAAAACTATTCCATTAGATAAATTATATCTTCTCTTATCATTGTCAATCTTCACTATCATAGCCAATTGCATTCAACCTTTGTGAAAATTAAATGATGAACAAAAAAATGAAACAAATTCATATCATATATCATTTTATTAAATATGCAAATCTGATAAAAAAAATTGAGCTAGTCAAGATTTACAGTAAATTCAATCTAATTTATGTGTTGATCAAAGTACTTAATTTTAAAAACTTTAGTATACATTGTGCTGCTATGAAAATTTTTCATGATGAACACAAAAAAGAGTTTACTAGCATTTTAATTACTTATATATACTTTTATTATATCATGTTTTGGCTGCAGCTTAGTTCTAATTAGCTATAGTTTAATGAAGGATTTTTTTTTAATTTAATACTAGTTTTATTGCGGAGTAATTATATAGTTTGATAATGTTGTTTTCTCCACAACATGCGTTAAAGTGAAGACTGTTAGTGTTAAACTCTATTAGGAATACTTGACTCGGTTTCTAGGATCAGGAATTCTATTGTTGTCTAGTGTTGGACCGTTGATTGTACTGTTGATGAATGTTTGCAAAACTATTTAACATGATGAGTGAACTTTTGTGTCATTTTTCAATAAATGCTTCCAGGTTCTTTTTCTCTAGTGATATTTACTATTGTGTGGATGCAAGTTTTAACATATTTCACATAATTTTGTTGAAATGCAATCTGGTTTCATATTTTTAGTTTTCTTTTATCCATACATAACTTAATACAAGTATTACTTTTTTTTATATTCAATTATAAAATTTTTGTTTCACAATTGTCACAAAAACAATCCAACACAAGTCAACATAAGAACGCCTTGAGGTTCAAAGCTAATTGACATTGGACATAAGTTGTTTATCATTGCAGACTAAGTCCAAAAAAATATTTTACTAACAAAAATCTTTAAAGTTATCTTTACAGACTTTCATAGATTCTCTTATATAGTGCAATTCTAACCAGTTTCACTAACTGAGGTTAAACTAACTTGAGTTAAATCAAAACCTGAATTAACTTTAAACAATCTCCCCGTTAACATGTCTTGGAAATAGCAACTTCCATAAAATATATAATTACTTTGCAGAGATTTTGTTAATAAAAACTTTAACATGGATCCCTTTGTAAACTAGAGCTATACTTCATGAGTCAGAGATTTTGTTAAAAAACTTTAACATGGATCGCTTCGTAACCTGAGCTATACTCCATGCGTCAAAGTCGTGGAGAGAACAGGAAGTAACTCATATATCAAGTGACTCCAAACGGTTGAGATTTTTAGAAGGATATTAGCTGAATCACGAATCATGATAATATCTACGAACAATATTTTCAGTTATATTTTTACGTTTAAAGAGAGTAGGAAGCAAGGTAAGTTAGGATCAAACTTAGTTTTTGTATGCAGCAAAGCTATATCTTGTATATAAGGGAAGGCGAACAGACAATTCTCTTTCTTTCTCAATATTATATTCATTGGTGTACTTTTACTGAACAATACGGAAAAGCTTATAGAGAAACATTACTGAAATTTTTCCCAGTAAACTTTAATCTCAAAACAGACATGTGTTTATGTATGCGCGTATTATGTTGTTTAACACTTCTCACCATGTCATGTATAGATCCGTGTAACGTGTAAGATCTGAGTAACATGATGGTTGGTAACATCGAAGTTGGCGACGTGAGAGTTACTTACAACATTTACTCATTAGCAGAAATAAGAGTATTTACCTGACGTAAATCTTCCGGACTCGCGAAGATAAGTGCAAATGGGCTGCGAGGGAATGGGAACTTGCGCATTGGCGCTTGTTTAGCACCAATGGGCCGCGCCGTCTCTGAGAGAATCGAGCGCAACTATCAGAAGCTCTGCGAAGTTGGTGGTCCGCTATCATGGACCTGACAGGGCGAGAAAAAACCGTCAGATTGATCGGAATGCGGAGATCGACGGGCCGAAGAGATCCGCTTCAGATAGCGTCTGGAGGCAAGTCTGGAGGCCCCGAGCGCCATTGGGCCTCTCGATCGCTCGGGCCCCCAGTCATCCAGAACTCGCCATGTGGGCAGCGCAAGGCCCTGCGCACTTGGCACGAGAATTCCTCTGCCCCTCCACCACATCAGCACCACTCTCTCGTACATAGCCCCCGACTCTGGCCCGCGAAGAAGCACTTGCAATTCTCGCCTCTCTGCTCCCACATTACTTCTCAGCACCTGAGTCCCAGCACCATGGCCGCCGTGACAGCATGCGCTTCTGCTACCTTCGCCGGCCAGGCTCTCGGAGCCTCCAGCAACGCGCTCGCTTCGAAGGTGAACGTCGGAGAGGCCCGCATTGTCATGCGCAAGACGTCCAAGAGTGCGTCATCCAGCATCTGGTAAGCACTTCCCATCGACCTTGTTTTTTAATACAGCCTCTGCGCGATTCTGCTCATCTACTGTCTCATCGTCGCTTCCAATGCTCGATCCGGGCACCTGCCTGTCTAATCTCACAGGGAAAATCTAATGTTGTTGCGCTCGTCGTGGTGAAGGTATGGTGAGGACCGACCCAAGTACTTGGGCCCATTCTCCGGTGCCACCCCAAGTTACTTGACCGGTGAGTTCCCCGGTGACTACGGTTGGGACACTGCCGGACTCTCTGCCGACCCCGAGACCTTCGCCAAGAACCGTGAATTGGAAGTGATCCACGCCCGATGGGCCATGTTGGGAGCATTGGGATGTGTGACCCCCGAGCTGCTGGCGAAGAACGGAGTGAAGTTCGGCGAGGCAGTCTGGTTCAAGGCCGGGTCTCAGATCTTCTCCGAGGGAGGTCTGGACTACCTCGGCAACTCTGGCCTCGTCCACGCCCAGAGCATTCTGGCCATCTGGGCCTGCCAGGTCGTGCTCATGGGAGCCATCGAGGGATACAGAGTCGCAGGAGGACCCCTGGGAGAGGTGAGCGACCCCATCTACCCCGGAGGTCAGTTCGACCCCCTGAACTTGGCTGAGGACCCCGACACCTTCGCCGAGCTCAAGGTTAAGGAGTTGAAGAATGGCCGCCTCGCCATGTTCTCCATGTTCGGCTTCTTCGTGCAGGCCATCGTCACTGGCAAGGGCCCCATCGAGAACCTGTCCGACCACTTGGCCGACCCGGCCGTCAACAACGCCTGGGCCTATGCCACCAACTTCACCCCCGGAAACTAGATCGCGCTCTCTTCAATTCGTCGACACTACAACAGATGCCTTTTTGTACCATAGTTAGATTGTAGGACCTTCCACCGAGCGACCTGTACCACGGGGCTTGAAACAATCTGAATTGCGGGAAGATTTTTGTCACTGGGTCCAGCACTGAATAGAACTTTCTCCCAGTTTCCTGTTTTTCGATTGAGTAGTGTAGCTGTAGCCAGTGATCGGCCGTTACATCGGCTCATCACTTTGTGCTTCTGTTCATGATCAAAACTACAAATTTCTCCTACGATGGCAGTGTTTTTGTATTTTTGTATGTTTCTTTGACCGTCTTGAGTTCCTAGAGACTTGGAAATGCAAAGCATGCTCAACTCTACTTTACTGTGTAGAAATCTCTTACTATGTCCTGAATGAACATTCAAAGCACCTCCATACCTCAACACAAACCAATGAATAATGTTCAAACCAAAAATGAATTAACAACGTGCACATTAACGTATATTATTACAAAACACATTATCCTGTGATAAGTGAAGAAAAGAAAGAATATGAATCTTATATAACAACAACGTGAAAATCAGTACATATCACATAATGACAACCACAAAAAAAACACAATATACACAATGATGAAAAAACACACGAAAAATATCTACATTAGTACATACATTTCCTAAAATCCATCAACCTTAATAACTACATATGGCTAAATTATCAGATATGACTGTAAGTTGACTAATTCCTACTTAACCAGCTGTTTAATTGTCCTTAGCTTAGCATATATGGAAAATCTCAGCCTTCCCACCTTCACCCTCAACTACACCAGTATTTCTACTTCACAGTTCTCAAGCTCTTTAGGATGGGTAGCCAATTACTTGCGCTAGCAGCATCTTTGGGATGTGTAAACTCAAGGCTTAACAACTCCGTAAGCATACAGTGCATCATTCCTTGTCCCACACCGCGCCGGTTTCTATTACAAGAATTCTCTGCCACCTGTTGTAGATCTGATGGAGTAATCCCATCGTGTCGATTTCAACTTTCTCTCAACATGATCTGTAGCAATACACATTCAATCCCTTCACGACTTTAATGTTTTTTGCAGTCAACGTCACACCAATAAGCTGTCTAATAGGGGTCTTAGTAAATCCGTGTCCAGAGGTGACTGGAATGAAAACGAGGACGTGAAGATTTGTATGGATTTACTTCTTACATTGTCAAATCTGTGGAGTCAAGCAGGGCAGTACCGGGCAGTTGGACAGTGATCGATGCTTGCGTATAAAATGCAAACTAGAGCAGTAGCTTGCTGAGTCAAATCAAATGGGTAGAGTGCAGATTATCTACACTGTTTCTGTTTATTGTGTTGGTTTTTTAATCAAATTCAGTCGGCGAAAACATTTCTGAACCGGGCGACAACTGAAAGAAACTTCAACAGTTGATAATTCAGCTATAGTATTTTTTAACTGACACTGCAAGTTTCGATGTACATCATACACTCATATTTGGTAGACTCGAATCATCGTTGGCAGATGATCTGGAATGCGTGGAATTTGGCTAGCACTAGTCTCGACACCTCATCATGAAGTCGATTTCAAGTTTTAGTTCCTTTGTCGCTGTGCTTCAGGTTTTGGATTTATTCGAACAAATGGCCCTCAAGCGTCAGCCTGTTCATGCAGAATCTGCAGAGATATTGGCCTGTAAAAGTGGTACGGATTCGAAGTTTTTGCCTTCAGCAGATGCTTTCAAATCAGGTGACAACGTTGCTCCTGAATCTGTTCGATGTGCAAATACTGACTACTAAAAACTGTCACCTCGGATGTGCTATCGACTGTTATCGAAGTCTATAGGTTTAGTCGTTGGACGTTCTACATACAATGCTTTATCTAAATATTCTTCGTTACCGCAGATACTCAAGGTGAGAAGAAAACCACGAAGTCTTTGACCACACCATTGGTTACCGAGACAAGGGGGCAGGGCTCAGCTCAAACATCGGGTTGTCTTCCTGCATCCGTACGGGAAAAATTTATTTTCCAACAACAGAGGGCGGTATTGAGTCCTACGTTACCTGCACAAACTGGAGTTAATTCAGCCCAGAAAGTTGTATCTCCTCTTTCTCCAGGCGTTACAGGTGGTTCTGCTTTTCCGAAGGTCAGTCATAGTGAGGAAATCGGTACACTGCAAGCACATACACATGATTCTCCGACACAGGCTTCGAAGGAGCTTGAAGGATTACATAAATCTCAAGAGGGGTCACATGATGTCTCTCTCCTGTCGCAGTCTTCCGCGCCAGCACACGGTGTGAGATATCAGCTTCAGTTCAGTGTAGTTTTTCTTTCAGAGTTTTTGTCGTTTTTATTATTCACTAATAGCTTGCTGATGAGTCAATCTCCTATGGGTTGTATAGGGATTTACGGCTTTGATTCATTCTGATGCTTTGATGGTATAAGGTACCGTTATAAGTCAAGACGATATAAAGTCAGTCAGGACGTTATAAAGTCAGTCAGCGGATCAGGGGATACAAGTCTTGTTAGTCTTGCTCGGGAAAGAGGAGTGATTATTTCTGTGTGTATTTCTCACCGGATAGAAATCTTGTAATGACTGTAGGAAGGTCAAGTCTGAAGACATTGATATACTCGAACTACCTTCATTGAGTAGTTCGCGGGGACTAGGCTTTCAAGCTGAACCTCGTCAACAAATTCTTGTGTTCGTTTGTGTGTGTGTGGACGGTGATTTTTCAGTAGATTAGGGGGGTTCAGATCCCTACACACAGATTTGAAACAGAGTCAACCCAACGCTTGAAAGGCCAACCAGCAGAAATCAAGGAACAGATTCGAAGTGAGGGACCTTCCCCTGGAGTTGTTTCACATCCTCCAGTTCTCGGAGCCAGTAGTATCACAGATGCGACGGAGCAGAAAGTTTCTCTTGCTATTTGTCAAACAAGCAAGACAAAACAACGAGGTCGGAACTTACAGTCGTAAATCGAGTGCGCAAACGGGAGCGTCTGCCATTCATAGTTCTGAGAAGGCCGCAGACAACGTCCGGGTGCCGATCTCGACGAAAACGGATTCAAAAGCGTTGGCAGGGCAGACGAAAAGTCCTTTATCGTCTGGAACTTCATCGTCTCCAACATCACCGCTTGTAACTACACCGTCTTCAAAACTTCAACCTCATAGCAACAAGGCTCCAGGTTCGCCTCCACCTCAAAAGAGCTTCTCAGGAGGAAATACACTGAAATCTTCAAGCATACACGGAGGTTCAAAGGTCTCATCTTCTGGGACGTCCGGCAGCAAGCAAGTTGCTTCTCTGACTACTTCTAAATCTGTTCCGACGCCTTCTCCATCTCCTCTCTCCTCTAAAGCTGTTAATACAGCAAAAGCATCCTCGAGGTCATCCATCCAGCTTACATGTGTCAAAGTCGAGTGATGTAGGCTCGAAATTCTCAACGTTGACGTCTCGAGGTGGTAACCATGGTGGCACTTACTCAGGTGCTCTCAATAAAGAGAGCGGGAAGAACTCATCTCACAGTAAAAGCTCAGTGGTTGGCAAAGTGGTCTCTCCAACTATCTCTAAGCCGCCATCTTCATCAAAACATGGGAACGTTGTGGTGAAAACAAAAAGTAAACATTCTGGATCGAAAGCAACCTTGCAACCTTCAAAACCTTCTGGGCACACCAAGTCAAGCGTCCCACCTTCTGTACCTAAACGTTCTCCACCTACTGCCCTAAGCAGTCCAGCCACAGCAACTACTACCTTAAAAGACGAAAAGGTAAGTTATCACATTTGGTTTTTTGTCAGAATATGAACTTGTAAATATCTTTCAATCCTCGTCTCTGTGCTCTGCTTTACTCTTCCTAAGTGCATGTCTTTAAACCATGCTCTCCACAATCTGGTCTCACATTGTTCTTGTACTGCTAGAATGGAAGAGGTCTGTCCGTGCATGTACAAACATTTTCCTCGATACAAATTCAGGCGTAAATTTTGTGTGAATTTGAAATGAAATCAACTGTTTTACTTTTGGAGTTGATGTATGGGTTCAATTGTGTTTTTACGTAAACGAGCGCACCGATGTACGTGCAAGTGAATCGAGAGGAACAAGGCCTCAACGAGCTCAAAGAGAATTCCCACTCGAGAGCACAAAACTGGGATGCCTTTGGACCCACACCAAGAAAAAATTTGGTTTGAAAATTGTTCGAAGATCTGATTGCCCTCTCAGTAAAAGCACGATCAAAGCTGACGAGAAGGGATCTATCTGCTCATACGATGTCAACCAGACCTCTCCAATCACTGTATGCTGCGTAGAATACAATCCGCACGTCCGTGAATCCGTTTCTGATCCATTAGACTGTCAGAGAGCATGCAGACTTCCTGAGTTTACTTTCTTCTGGAAGAAAGACCATCTCTTGACAGTGATTCAAGTCCGCTCGAGGTGGCATATACAGCTAACATTATGCTCCACTCTGATCTGTCGAACATCAGACCTTACACGAGCTCGAAGACGTGCCATCGTGACTTTAACGGGAACAGCTGACGCTGACGCCCGATCCCGTTGACTGATCGAATGTCAACGAGGATATATCTCCCAGGATATGACATTAGTTGGTGAATCCTCATCCATTTGAAGGTAATGCTTAGCCATCCGAGAATGACGACTCTGAGCACATGGCAATCGTCTATTCAACGCTCTGGGTAAGGCATCGGAATAAAGTAAGCCTGACTTTGGACGAGAAAAGAGACACTGCTGCCGGAGAGTTCGCACGTCCTCCACGTCCCAGCACAAGCTGGTGCGAGCAAGCCAGCGCTAGCACGCTCTTTCAGCCTTCAGCGGTTCCTGCTACATTTCGTTTACCAGAGAGCATGGGTCTCGATGACTCAGATCTTCCTCGCACGCACGAGGGAAAACACAAAGGTCGCAGGTTACAGTTCGCAAGAAGGGAAAGGTGGAACGAAGTCCCGATGCACTGAAGGTTTCGTGATCTTTACTGCAGCGAGACTTTGCAAAGTTGCAGGATTTCTTTCCAGGCAGCAAGAATTTCCACCATGGACGGGGTAAAGGTGGACCCAGAATCTCCCCACCATCTCCTCCTCCTCCTCCGTGCTCAACCCGGCGAATCTGGAAGCTCTTTCGATCGTTCCATGCATATGTATCTTCAAGGGTACATTTGGATCCATCCATCATCATGCCGAAAGTCCTCGAGCTTGATTCGGATGTTGTGACGACAGTGCAATCAAGGATAGAAGTGAGGCACGGCAACACTGTCCAACATTCTTTCTGCAGACACCTCGAATCGGACTCAGGGTGTAGATGACAAACGTTGTAAGCACAGAAAATCTCTTTTCTTCAGTCGAGCTGGACTACTAAGCCACGCCGATAGAGACCGACGTGACGACGATGGAAAATGTTTGCCTCGGAATCACGAGAATCTATCTGATCACATATTTGCCCCGGTATGTGATGATGACGCTTCGGAACAAACGTAACAGACAAAATAAGTTCAGTGGAGGAGCAGTTCAACCCCAGCCGGAATAGCAGACAGCTTTCTCCAGAAGTCTAGTGGAAAGTGAGGGATTCCTCCTCCGACACAGAAGCCCGGCAGGGTGTACATGCGTTTGAAAGCAGCTCCAGTGATTGATTGGGTACATACAAATCATGCAGTCGGAATCATTTCCGAGGTCTGTGGATCTGTATGGAAATAACATAAATCTTTGAACCAGTCTTCGGCACACAAATTCTAGTGTACACTTCCTCCACAAGTGGAATGAGTTCTCACTACTCCGGCGCACCAGCGCTCGGAGTCTGGTAGCGGACAAAAAAAAGCACCGGCTGCAGCAAGAGACGAGAAGATCTGTAGCGGATCTTCTCTGCTGGAGATACGATCTGAAATGATGCAGGAACTTCAGGCGCAAACCAGATCATTTCACACAACTGCTGAAACGACTTTTTCCCACGCTTCATCGATCCCTATCTCCTTAGCGTCCCTACATCACTCGTACGTGCACTTGTAGCATGAGGAGCCGGCCCAAGCTTCCCCGCTTCAGCGAAGGACAGGTACTGGCGGCGGACGTTAGTAGCAGCAAGTGTGATGATCCTCCTAGATGTACTCGGGAGTAGCAAACGGCCAGTGGGGCTTCGGATAGATGCATGAAGGCAATTAAACCCTGATCCGAAATTCTATTCATTCGTTCGTATCTCTGGCATGATGTTGGATGCCGTGTTGATGATGAAACGCAATTCGCAGCACCTTGTGCTGCACGCAACCGATGGTTTGCCTGTTGATTCAGTCTCCACTCCTCTCCCTTCTTCTAAACACGCAAAGACGAATGCACAGACAATGCCCACCACATCAAGTGAGACCGGAATGAACAGAAGAGATGGCGCTTACATACCTGATTGCTCTGTGTGTCACTGTGAGTATCTTGCCCGCCCGTCATTGCTTTCCCCGAGACACCGAGGCACAACGGACGAATGATTGTGCCCTGCATCACCCCAACTTATGCAGAAGAGGACTGATTCCTCGTCCTGGGATTTCTCAGCATCCCAAATGGTAGGAACTTCCGGGACCACAAGAGCCATTCACTCCCTCAGATGAAGACATCGACCACAGTAGAAGTACATGAGTGAGGGGGGGGCGGGGGGGCGGGGGGGGGGGGGGGGTCGGATGATCCAAGGTTGGGAATCATTGCTCTCCAACAGGCCCGGTTCCTTCGTCACGATTCTTCTGGCCGAGGCATCCACAGTTGAAAACAGAGCATGGTCTCCTCGACTAATTCTCGAGGGGCTGAAAGCGGTGTGAAGAACTTTGCAGAACCCAGACAAAGACCCGACTTTGGACACGAGCCAGGGTGAGAAAATGTGAAATGAGTCATTAGCAATCCCAGTCCGGAAAATATCTCTTCCGAGATCGTTACAATCAGGAAATTCCCCTGTGGAAGCAATGATCCCTTCGATCTGAATCCAAAGTCAAAGGCAGTCGTACGAATCAGGCACCTTCTTTGACAATGTCATCGAGATTGGTCACGTTGACGATACAGGCTGCAACCATGACGCTAATATGATAATGACCTAGAGGTTTCCTCGGCCTGACTCGAAAGACCTCTGGAAACCTATGAGCAAATTTTTTTGCTGCAATGAGACTATACAAATGTGCTTGCACACGGTTGAATGTCAAAAGAACCAGGCTGGAACTTTCCCAACTCTCGACCACCACCACCTCTTGCTGCTGCTGCTGCTCAGACCGGGCGGAGCAGAGTGGAGAGCCGAGAGCAGTCCGACTATGTAATGAGTCCTACTCTCCTATATCGCTCGTAATTTCGAAACCTGCACTAGATGATGATCCGCTAAGTTTATTTTAACTATCACATTTCGCCTCCGGAGACCGATCGAGCTACTGAAGAAAAAAAAGGAAAAACCGCCCCTATTCACAAATAACAATAGGCTTCAAATCATGTTCAATCGCCGTTCGCTCAATTATTTACGCTTAGAGTACATCGTCACTCCCAGTCACCCCAGTCCTCGGTCTCGTCGGCAACGGGCTTCTTATCTACAACCTTGTTGCTCTTGCTCGAATCGGAGGAGCCTCGGGGCATGGCGTCCACGGCGATGTCACCAATATCCTCCAGCTCCGGCTCGTCGGCCTCATCAGCAGATTGTCGTCCTTTCCCGACCACCGATGGCACGGCTTCCTTGCCCGGCTTTTGCTGGGCTCCGTCATCGCCCGCCCCTTGATCCTTCTCGTCCTGCACGACCAGCCAATCGCTCCCGGTGCTCCCCTCGCTCACAGATTCCTCGTCGGGAATGCCTGCGGACGCCTCCGGGGCGATCTCCGGGTGCTGCTGGTGCTGATGGTGCTGATGGTGCTCGGCCTTGACGCCGCTTCCCGAGGGCGATGCGGGGCCAGCGACCTCTCGCTCGGCGACTTCCTTGCCCCGGCCGGACGAGGCCACCGGCTCGGCTGCGATGGCGGGGGCGGGGGCGAAGGCGGGGGCAGCAGAAGAGGCTGCGCCCTCCGAGCGGGGCTCGGCCGGGCTCTTGAGGTCGTCGAGATCCTCCTCGACGTCCCAGGTGAGCTCCTCGTCCTCGAGAAGAGTGGCGCGCTTGACGAGATCGGCTCGGGCGTCCTCGACCTGCTGGAGCTTGTGCAGGCGGTAGAAGTAGCGGGTCCAGAAGACCTCGTGCTCGACGATCAGGGGCACGATTCGGGCCTGGAGCTCCTGCATGAAGGCGTTGTCCTTGGTCACGGCCTCGATGTCGCCCTGCTTCTCGCTCAGGCGGAAGGACGAGCGCCAGGCCGCGAAGTCGTCCTCGTCCTCGGGCTCGTCGCAGTAGGTGCTGCTGTCGCGCTGCATGGCATTGACCTGCGCTTCGTAGCGATTGTACTTCCAATTGGCCGCCGGGGTGGCCGAGGCCTCGCGCGCCACATTCGCCTTGGCCTTGGAGTTGGCGGCCGCCTCCTCGTCCACCTTCTGCACCGCTTCCTTCACCGAGGCGATCAATTCCGTCGTCCCTCGCCATATCGACCCCCCGAAATCCTCCAGCGTCTGCCCCACGGTCTCCAGCGACTCCTGCGCCACCACGGCGCCCGTCTCGAGCGTGTGCGGCAGATCCTTCACGGCGTGCACCGTCACCTCGGCCACCACCTCCGTCTCCTTCTTCAAACCGTCGGCGAACTCGTGCAGATCCCGCTGGTACGCCTGCAGCACCTCCCCGGATTTCGACGCCAGCGTCTTCACCAGGCTCCCAAAGCCGAAACTCCACGGACTCGCCATCGCCTCCGCCTGCTGCTCGTCCTTTCTCATCCCGTCGTCTCGTCCGGCCTCCTTCGCCTCCTCCTCCTCCTCCCCGCTCGTCGCATGTGGCGGCCTGCTCTCCGAGTCGCTGAACAGCCCGGACCTCAGGAAGTTCATCTTCCCCCAATCCCTCGTTTCCCTTCGCCTTCTCGACCACAACCACAACCACTACGACGACCACGACCACGACTGAAATGATCACCACAACAACTTCTCGTGCTCGTCCTCAGTGCTCGTCTACCGCACCTGTGCAGCCCTAACGATCTCTAGACCTTTTCGATCCTCGTTCCTTCCACCTTCCTCCTAATCAACAATTACTTTCTACCGATCTCGCTTCCTGCCTACGCTCCCGAGGCTGGCCGGCTCGCTCGCTTCTTACAATCTTCTACCCGGAATGCTGCCGATCACACAAGCCACAGCACGCCGGAATTGGAGACAGACTCAATCCCACATCTCCACCGCTCCTCCTGTACACAACTTCACAAACCTACATTCAGCACTACCAAGGATCTAAAACAGCGCGTCTTCCACACCTCTCCTGCCGACGACGACGTTGCAGTCTTCAGAGCCCGAGGGCTGATTCGTGGCCGACCCCAATGCAGCCGACGGGTCCTGAAGCGGACGTCGAGATTCAGAAACGCACATTACACACCAAACTATACACAACAGCACGAGCCAACGGTGGGGGGCGGGGGGAGGGGTCGGGGGAGAGGGAGAGAGAGAGAGAGAGAGGGCAGAGTGGGAATCAGACCCAGGCGCCCTTGCAGTGCTACCTGCTTGCTAGTGACAGAAGAACCAGCGAGGGTTGGGGCCGGGTGGCAGAGATGGAAGGTGGGTCGGCGACGGAGTGAGGCGGGGAGAGGGACTAAACACGGCCTGGCCTGGCAGCCGAGGCCTTGACAGACGTTCCACGAGGGCCAGGAGAGGAGAGGAGAGGACAGAAGAGACGGAAGTGCTTGCTTTGGTCGCTGGCTGCCTCTGGCTCTGGCTCTGGCTCACCAGCCCCCACCGCTGCGCCTCGTAAGCACACGCACACCCATTCGCGCACTCTCGCTTCTCTCCCCCCTCCCTCTCTCCCTCTCTCCGTCTCGCTCTTCTCCACGCCGCGGTAACTCCGTGACGGTAATTGAGTCAGACGCGGTAACAATGATGGCCCCGGCACTTGTTACTACGATTAATCCTCCCCCTGAACTCCAGTACACGTTCTCGCTTCCTGAAAGCCACCTCTTCCGTATAACAACTCGAGGGCACCCGCTGCTATGCATTCGGTATATAGTATATACCGACCGGTGCTGCTCTATGTACCAGTCTTGCAAGACCAGGAGTTGTGTCGCTATCTGTTCCTTTTTTCCCCATATTGTAACAATGAATAAACAGAAATCATCGTTCTTCTAGAATTATATGACATTCGAACTCTTCTGAGGTGACCAACATGGATGTGACTCCAGAGCCTCCTATGCCTAAAGAGTATTGGGGTGGAGATGCTAATTAAGAGTGATCTAACCACGAGGGCGGAGCAACATCCCCTGGCATTGCCTCCACGTCGAGTGAGTGTCTCCTGAAATCAAGGCTAAAAGGGTCACTTCTCAAACCTGAACATATTGCATAAATTCTATCTCACTTTCATCGTTTGATTAATGGGCTAATCTGGCAGTTTAATATGCAAGCAGTAATGTCATGGTTAGTAAGTTAGCATGAACGATACTTAATGAAGAAATAAAGAAGAAATAAACCGAAAGCTCCTTTAAAGCCACAGAAGCAGAAGGCTCCATCTCAGCCACAGAAGCTTGTGGTATACCTCTCAAGCAATCAGGTGAAGTTTCCGGACACATTTGACAGAAAGGCTCATCATATTCTCTCATCGCACAATATTGCCGCGACTTGCAAAAGATGAAAACGAAAAGGAAGAAAAGCATAACCTTCGTTCCCAAAGGAAAAGGCGATACATAGTCTCCTGATTTCTAAGTCTTCCCATTCTTATGAATATTTTAATTTGTCCTTTATAATTCTCAGCTGTCGTTAATACTAGAATAGTATTAAATATAGCTGGCATCGATATACAGAAAACCCTTATTGAACATCGGCAGCACAAAGCGATTTATTTATTATTCAATGCGAGGACTGTGGGGAAATAAAACTCAACAGTGCTCGTCTTTTTGTCAAGGAAACAATATTCAGAAGGTAAGAGGAAACAACGGAATTCGCAATTCAACGGTTGGCGTATTGAGTGGATGTTTCGTTGCCACAAGACTTGTGGATTTGATTGGATACTTGCCCCACCTGCACTCTAATTACTGTCGTAAAAACTGTGCGTCACAGTGCGTGATTATGTCGTGAAACCAAGCAAGCGCCAGTGTACTTCAATCATGTCTTCGATTTAACTTTTAGATATTGTGGACCATACAGTAGTCTTGTCCATATCGTCCAAACCTGCATCTTTTTGGGCATCGTAACAAAGCTTCTCGTCAAACACAAGATGGTGGGGTCATAGGGCCAGGTTTGTTCGGATGCATCAGGTGCTTTCGTATAATTTAATCTTCTCAGCGATCTGGGCCCACCGGCTGTTTTAATCAGAAAAGTCGTTGGGATTATGGCCGTCGGTAAATTACCCGGACAAGGCACAGAAGCTTCCTGCTTTCTTCTCCGGTCGCCTTTTCATGTATTCATGTTAGCATTGGTGCCTATTCCAAATCGGCCTGCATGATTTTTGGTGCACCCGCCCCTCGCCAGCCTAAAGAATTTTCTTTGCATGCAATTATTTCCTAGCCTCCCTAAATATACATCCGCGATCTGCAGCCCTTTGACATATGCGTCATCTCATGTCTCACGTTGTCCACTTTTTCTACTTCAAAGGACTCCTCGTAAGACCCAGTTGAACGTGAAAGGTGGAGATGTTTTAACAAGCGCATGAAAAGTATTGATTCAAGCCATTACAATAAGCTTTGCCTTTTTATAAGATCCATAATGGTTTGACTCATGTTCTTTTCATGCTCGAATGGTGCACAAGGCCTACCACAAGTAGCCTTACGGTTTGATATCTCGATAGCGCTATTGGGTTTGTGTCCGTAAGCACCATCCGCGATGATTTGGAGGTGATAGGGGCGGAGACCTTTCTTACCATTTCCTTCCTTTCTTTCCGATTCACCAACAAACACGTAGAAACAACAAAAGACCTTTGTTTGTTTGTTTGTTTGGTGCAGTAGTGCAATCGTTCGCCTTTTCCAAATGCTTCCAATAATGTGTGTGCCGAGAACGTTTGCCTTTCCCGCTTTCCTCCCTCCATTTATCAGTTGCAATCATCCGCAGTCACCTCGGAAGGCAGTGACAAATTCATAGCGCATGTGGGAAACTCCCAATTCTTCTCCTTGCTTCCTTCCTTCCTTCATTCATTCATTAAGTTCCACCATGTTCCATCATTTAGTGACTGCAGTCTCTCTGACCCATTCACAGTTCCCGTCTCGTGGATCAGCAGGTCGCACTGCTCGTGTTCCTCATTGAGAAATGAGGAAGCATCTCCTGCTGAAAGAAAAGCTTGGACAATCCTTCGAGGCCAGTGCAGGTTCCACTCGGTAGCCGCTTCTGTTCCTGTGCCTCAACATCATCGAGCGCCTTCTTCTATTCGACTAAATAATGTCGCAGCAACCCGCATATTAATAATAATTAAAATAAACGGATGCTGATATTAATTAATTACTCGCATTTCGCTTCAAACGAATTAACGAACAAAGCGGAGGCGCACTTAACATCCAGCGCGTCAAAGTTGGGCACGAGAGAGAGACGGCCACCAAATGCTGACAAACGTCTGAGACCCTCGTTTTGCCTCGAGGGTCCCGGTTCTGAATTATATCCCTCGCCCATAATTAGAGCCTCTCTCCATGCCCCACTGCGAATACCTTCTTATTATAAGTCAAATGGCCCGAGACCTAATTAAACTGCACCCGGAAATAAGGAAATATTCCGAACCTCTATCAGCGCTTGCTGCCAAAACGGCCGAGCTCCACATTCGCTGGCTTATTGTTTTTACCTATTTTCGGTTTTATACATTCTGTCAAGGATGAATCATGCCCCCAAGTTAATGAGGTGTCAACTGAAGGGGGAAGCGTGTGTCCGGAGGTTCTGTCGGTCCAACATCATCGAGCAAGAATATTACACAGTGGACAACTGTAGTCAAAGTTGGGCGTTTCGGCAGGTTGGACTGTGTTGGCGGCAAGAGTAACCGCACCCCCAGCTCCCGCTTTCCCATCGAGGGTGAGGTACGGAGTAATCCAGCCTAAAGGATGGAAAGGCTCCATCGGGTCCTACAGGTGTGAAACCAAACGGGTGACATAGTGCTGACCCCCAATTCGCATTCACTACGTTAATTGCTCCGAGGCATCTTCGTATTATTATATATTAATGTTTTTCCTATGACTAAAATTACCACTGTCAATGTTGAGATTAGTTTTATGTTTGCGCCTGTCTGTTGGGTACGGCGCGAGGTACTCAGAACTCCAGTTTGGATTTCCACATTTCCCCGTAACTCTTTCTCTTTGAGTTTGAGTTCCAAGAAGATAAGATTCAACTGATATTTTGTTAGTAAAATCCTTTGAAGTACTTATTGCCAACCTATAGATTAAACAACATTTTTGATAATATTCTTTCAAATTTATCTGTGCGTCAGGATTGAATATCGATGTGATTTGAGGGTTCCTGGTTTACGCTGTAACTCAATCTAACTAATTTTTTCAATTCTTCGTGAAAGCATTCAGTGGAATGAGTGGACAAAAAAAATATTTTTAAATATTTTTCCAGGGCTAAAATCTTTTTAAACTAAACTAGTATATACATTCATTCATACGATGCAAGCCTTCTCACAATTTTTAGATCGAAATTAAATTCCAGATAACCGAATACATTGAAATTTAATAGACATTTGAAATGTGGATACTTTTTATTTTTCCATAATTGTTTCCTCATGTACAGCTTTATTTTCTTTCACCTTAGTATCTCAGCTTTGGTTCCTTACATATATTCTCATTCATTTTAGTATATGTTTTGTAGCCTTAGCAATAAAACAAACCTAGCAGTATTATTCCTTTACTGATATAACTCCATGCAGATTAGATCAAATTCACTTTGATCAATGAATAATAATATGGATTATCCACACTTGAAAGCACATTATCATAATTATGACTGTAACATTGATAGATTTAATTTTTTATTTTTTTACAAATTTTTTTATAAAAATGGAAATATAAATGTATGTTTTATATTTACCTGGATATATTATGCAAAGTTATAGATATGAACAAAGATAAAGAACATGTTCATACTCCATGTCCATGTCAATTTACATGTCACTGCATTTTAATCTTACTGTTTAGCTTTAATACTCAAGTTTTAAAGCTAAATACTAGAATTTAAAAATTTAGTGTTATTTAAATTTAATGTATTTCACTAGATTAAATTAAAATAATTTTTTAAATGATCCATAGCAAATTAAAACTTAATTAATGTGAAGAAAATTTCTAATTCTTAGCTTCATTCTGTAAATCAAGAAAAATGATTCGATATGAAATCATTGAGCTATGATTTCCTATTTAATGATGAAGTATAGTGATCCCCTCCAAACATTAACAAGATAAATTTGAAGGGATCAAAGTTTCACCGACATATTTCAAACATCAACTTTACACTTTTCAAGAAAAATATGAAATTTATCTGATGTAAAGCAATGTCTGAACATATTTTTTCCTTATACCAAAGGTAAATTACAATGAGCGAGTTTGCTATAGCATTCTTCGATTGAACCAAATTTATTTTAAAATTTATCTATATTTCTTGAAATCAATTGGAATTTATCGCTGTAGAATTTTAATATTTTAACTTTGTTCATGATAAAATGTTGGGTTTCTCTTTGATTAAATTTATTTAAATCTACTAAGTGAGAAGTGACTTACAAGCATTATCATAAGTTATAGAAATAACGCCTTACAGAGTGATGATGCATTTGAGGTTATTGTACTTGTTGGGATGGTATTTCTTTTTAAAAGAGACATCTTGGATTTCAACAACAAGCCGAAGGTGACGGGAGTCCAGAGCGCCGCAAGAAGTCACCATACTCCAATGATCTTGGGGAGGCACCTGGATCAGAGAAAAAGATGACAACTTTTGTTCCGGAGTTTGATTAATTAGTCCCGCTAGAAGTAATAAATAGAACCTATCAATGTTTGTCGCTAGCTTCACTACATACTCCACAACTACATAGCGTTACAGCTTAGTTCAGATTTCTGCATTTTGGGCAAGAAAAGCAAGGTCGGAATTTCGCATCTGTCGTCGCTTTCTCCTCTCCAAACTCCATCACACCCCAAACATTTGGCTGTTTTGCTTTGTTTTACGCTGCGCAACTTTTCTTCTGCATCCAGGGTACATTCGTGTTTAAGGGACGTCACATGGATCGGCTCATGTAGCAACGAAAAATAGAATTTCTTTTTGGTGTTTATTTTCTGAAAGCAAATTTTTTAGCTTTTGGAATTCTACATTACATCTTCAGGCCAAACATCTTTCGTAATGATATTTTTTCGACTGTAAAGATTCGATAATTGTAGGAATAAAAAATCCTGTAAGTGTGAATGTACACCCATAATCCAAAAGTGAATTATGTACAAGGAATAATACGTTGCACGTGTGATACAAACAAGAGTTATTGTTCTTGTCGAGAATAGACACTTTGCTACTTCGTATTTTACGAGTGGGAAGAAAAAAACGTAATTTGGCCAGGCGAGATATTTGGTATAAATGCCCAATATCCGCCCGTATAAATGCTCAATATTTTTTATATTGAACCATGCACCTCCATTTTCCATTGTAGATGTCAATGCAGGCTGCAGGGCCAATCTGGCCCGTCCCCGAAAATCGGATGGGGTTAGGGGGCAGATCGAGCCCCCTCCTCGAACATAACGTTCAGTGTGCAGCGGATGTGCACTGACCGCTGCCCCTGGGGATGTGACGGAGTCCAAGACGTTCACATGTACGAAGGTTGATAAACGTCATAACAAATCATGGGCCCATAATTGCGGCCCGAAAACAGGCCCTCGCGAAACGGCTGTCCACCGTGTAAAACGATTGGAGGCGCGGGTCGAGGGAAAGTTACGGGGGCGGGTAAAATGGGGGCTTTTCCAGCGTGGCGAAGTGGGACGGAGGAAGTTAAAGGCGGAAGGCGCAGAAGCTGCAGGGGAAGGCGTCGGGCGGGGGGTAGTGGTGGAGTAAAGAAAGCGACCGGATTGGCCCGGACCCGGGGAGCCAGTGCCACGGGGGAGGTGGTGATTGGGGGAGAAGGTCTGGCGTCGGGGGGCTAGGCTGGGGCTGGTGCGCTCGACGTCTTGGGTGGCACGACAAACCCTAAACTCTTTTCTTCTCAGTCGCTCCGACGCTTTCCCTCGTCGGGAGGGGACCTCGATTGTCACTTCTTTCGGTCGACCCCTCGTTTGCGTACTGGCTCTGACGATACTCTCTACCGCTTTCTGATATGGTATGGCAGCAGCTGCCGCTGCATCGATTTAGAACATGTGCGCGTCGTTGGTTTGTTTGTCCGGAGCAAGAGGCCGGGAGAGTTGTTGCGGAGCGGGGGCTGGGGGGGCTGGACGGACGAGGACGAGGACGAGGACGAGGTCGGGTTGGTGCGCAGGAGTTTAGGGTTGATGGTAGGTCTGTCGGGGTGGGGGTCGCGGTCGCAGGAGCAGCATGGGTGCGCGACGAGAATCTGGCAGAGGGCGAATGTAACGTAGGAATGGCAAATTTCTGTTAGCAGCACATGGCGAGGAGCGGGACGAGGATGGGCGAGGGAACGACGATCAGGAGGAGCGGTGGTGGTGGTGGAGGTGGTGGCGACGCAGGTGGCGGGGTGGATAATTACGTGCAGAGGAGTCGGAGGAAGAGGCGGACGATGAGAGACCGTGCCGGGAGGGAGTTTTTGTAACAGTAAGAGTGGGAGCAAGAGGCGCAAAAGCAGGTGGAGGAATAGGCGACATGAAAAGGGACGGGACGGAACGAGGAGGGAAGTGAGCAGCAGCAGCAGCGAAGACGAGACGAGAGAAACGACTCCTTGGAGGGAACTCGAGCTTTATGTGGGTGCCCGTTTGCCTGTCGTGTTTGCTGTTTCGACGCTCGCAACTCACTCGGCTCGTTTCCCAGCATCTGTCACCGTGGACAGATGTGGTCGGGAGAGGGCTCGAGAGTTGGTCTACAGGGGCTGGACATGTCTGGCCTGTGGAGATGTGTTGAAGAACGAACGGGGCTTGCCCCCTAGAGGATGCCATGCATCTTCTCAGTTCCTTTTTTGATGATTGGTTGGACGCTGGATAGGTTCAGGGTAGGACATGGCGTAGATAGGGTCTTGTAGTCAAGAACTGCAAGACGGACCAAGCGTAGCTATGGGGAACAGAGGCCATAATGACTCAAGCTCAGAGTCAGACGACTGGGAAGACGAGTCTTGGATTGTGGACTGTCCTTGCGGGGTCAGTCATGACGATGGCGAGGAGATGGTGGAATGTGACGAGTGCGGTGTCTGGGTTCACACCGCTTGCTGCCGTGTGCCGAAATTGCTACCGTCCTATGTATGCGATAAATGCAAGCATAAGAAGAAGCAGAAAGAGGAGGAGTCGGAGGTCGCGCAGTTACTCGCCGACCTTCCCAGTAAGCCTGTCAGTTTCGAAGAGAAAGGGGTGCCGAGGCCAGAGCTTTTTACTCCATTTCGCCTCCCTTGCAATTTACCAACGGAGGCGAAGGCGCATGTCACTGGCATACCCGGAGGTGATCCTTCGTTCTTTGTCGGTGCACGGAAAGTATTCGGCCGGCAACTTTGGACGTATTCAGGATATGTTCCCAAGAGATTTAACGTAGATTATGACCACTTGATAAATCCTCGCGAGAGCACAGCCGAATTGTTGCGCGAAATGCCCGAGTTTGTTCCTCCGCCGTACGTTGTGAATCAAACGATGAAGCGGAAAATCATGAACCGTCTGCAGGCTAAATTGGGAGTAGGCATATCGCAGGGTGATGGCGACGAGCCGCATAATGCTTTGACGAATAATGAGCAGACAGTTGTCCCTGGTCGAGAGGATGCTAAGGAAGGGACTGTACCGGACGACGAGCCTTGCGTCCAGGACGTCACTCCGGGAGGCAAGCAGGTGAAGAACAACCACGTTAGGAAGTTAGAAGGCAAGCATAACAAGTACAGGCACAAGCCCAAGTTAAAGGATGAGAAACCGCAGTCTCAGGCGAAAAGGGCCAGGGAGGATGGGTTAACGAAAGAAGCCACGAGCAAGAAGAGGAGTAGAGTTAGCGGAGACGCCGTGAAATCAGAGGAGAACCAGGAGGTGTTCTTGAAGTCGGAGGATGCACCGCCGGCGCCCGTGATCCCACCGACGTCGCCGAAGAACCCCAAGGCCATGAAGAAACTGGCAGTGCAAGAATTCATGGACGGCGTCGTGAGAATCTGCAGCAGATGTGAGAACTGCGACATACCCGTGGGCACGCGTTCTGTCTGGAACTTCGGTAAGGGCCTAAGATTCTTTCCTTAACGTTCACCTTGGGAGGTCCCAGATTTATTGTAACCTCTTTCTTGTGTGCTTTTATAGGTTTTCTTTACCGGTATGTGGCCAAGGCGATTCTTTATTGAGGTAACATCCGTGGACCCAGCTACGTGGGGCTCCATGCAGCGCATGTCGGCTGGGCATCACTGCAGGGGTGCTGTAATTTCTCGCGGGTCCAGGCTGTGAAGCCTATTGGCAAATGCTTTCACGAATCTGGGAACGGTTAATGTGTGAATGGTCATTTTATTGAGCGATGCGTATGCAACGGAGCTCTCATCTATCCCATGGTCGAAGATGTTCGCGTGGGTTGGGTTTGTCACGAAGTTGGTGCGAGAATCTGAGTTGCCTTTTTTGTTTGCGTTATCTGTGTTCTCAGGAAGTTCTACAGATCATGAAACCAAGTGGACGTGCCAAAAGTGTGGCAGAGTCGTGGGAGTTTCGACGCCTACAGGATTCGCGACGGACTCTGTTTTGCCAAAGCAAGAGCCCGAGAGCGTGGTAGAAAACGCTGTGGCATGTTCTGATGTCGAAATAGTGGACAGGAAATCGATTGACAAGAACGAGGCCGCCGTCAAGACGCCAAGAAGCAGAGATGAGAGCAAGCAACGACACGTCACAGGAGAGTGTTCGCCCAATCATTTACCACATCCCAAGGTGTCTGATGACAAAGATTCTGATACCAAGGCAGCGGATTCCGGCGTTCAGCAACCTCCAAGGAAGTTTGCGAAGGAGGAAATATGCGAGGTGACGTGTGACAAGGAACCTTCTGCCATAATTCTGGAGTCTCCCGGAAAGCGTCTCTATCGTCCGGGCCAGGAGGCAGAAGCCGGGGAGATACTAGAGGTAGATTTACCATCCAAACTTTTTTTTGAAGCACTTACTTTCGGGTTTATTTTCTTTTCAATGAGTTCTAGGTTTAGCTAGGCGTAGAATCTAGCTTCACACCATCTCTCCAGCTCGAAGGCTGCTTGCGTGCTATCACAGTCTGCAGGACTAGTGAGGAGAAATTTCGTCATGATATATGTTGGGTTGAGAGGACACATCTCCTGTTGTTCTGCACGCGGACCGACGGGGATATGTCTCTTTTCAACTTCGAAGTTTAACATATGGGCTGAATGGATCCATTTGAAAGCCATTACCGGTCTTTGCACCTCAGCTGCAGAAGAAACTTGGACGATATGTAGGCATTTTCTGTAATAGATGTACAGCTGGGCGCTCCATTCGGTTTTGTATTAGTGTAGACATTGTAGATCCCCAAGTATTGACTTTGTACATGCATAACGTTGAGCCTATGATATTCCTCGTCATGTCGCGTGACCTCATTCAACCTTGCACAGCACACTCGAATGTTAACGTCTGTCTCTTCGCTTTTGCTCCAGTGTGTGATGCGTGGATGAAGATTAAAACTAAGATGCATATTACTGCGTTTGATGCTTAGTATCAAGGGTAGTTAATTGCAGTGAGCCTTTGAGAATCTTTTTGGTTATCATTTTTGTGCCGGCTCACTGTTGGTCTGTCTGCACCGCTTCTTGGGTTGGTATTGGGGATGGGCCTTTTAGCGTTGATTCTCTGAGAATACTCCTTACTCTGTTCTGAAGATCCATAGTGCACACCTCAACGGACATCAGAAGCGTTACATGCTCTGTAATTTTAAACTTCATGCGTTATGTTGAACTTACTATAATGTGCCGCTCATCTCCCTTGTTCCCTTTGCTGAATTCCCTTCAAGACGAAGTTGTGCTCACTTTGGCCAGATACACTGAAAGAACCCGATGAGAACTAACGTTGCTTTGTGCGTAGCATCTATCCACCTATTTTCTCACGCACTGGACAAGCGAAAATAACTCTGAGGACTTGTCATTGCCTCCATATGTGATTGTTGTATTCGTTCCAGATGTCCTCGAGTCTCAGGCTTACGAGGATTACGTTGAGGCGCTTGAATGCAGTGTACTATGAATTACAGGAACTTTTCCGCGTAGTAGTGGCAACCCCTTCTCAAACCTACGTTAGCTTGCACCTTGTGGTCTGCGAGTTCCGAATTTGATCTCAGTATTTCAATGGTTAGCCCCACCATATGCCTAATGTTTCCTCATTTCTAAACTCGCCAAAGAGTAGTGTACACTACATCGTATAGAGTAGATAGCAGTATGACTGCACATGGTAGTTTGTGGTGGATAAAATCCTGCTTCTACAGTTGTGGAACTACAACCGCAATTATCCGCAGAAAAGGTGTTTGCGAGGACTCATCACCCTTGATGGTTAGATGTGGCTGGGGAGCTACATCAAAGGCCCACTAATTGCTACCTAGCCACCGGTTATATTGTCATTGGATCAGGATGCATAGGGTACTTCAGGGTACCCACCTTCACCCTCAACTACACTAGTAATTTTACTTCACAGTACTCAAGCTCTTTAGAAAGGGTAGCCAGTTACTTGCGCTAGCAGCATCTTTTGGTTCTATAAACTCAAGGCTTAGCAACTCCGTAAGTATCCAGTGCATCATTCCTTCTCCCACACCGCGCTGATTTCCGTTACAAGAACTCTCTACCACCTATTGTAGATCTGACGGAGTAATCCCATCGTGTCGATTTCAACTTTCTCACAACATGATCTGTAGCAATGAATCCATTTTCGCGGTCAACTTCACACCAATAAGCTGTCAAACAGGAGTCTCAGTAAATCCGTGTACAGAGCTGAATGGAATGATAACGAGGATGTGAAGATTTGTATGGACTTACTTCTTACATTGTCAAATCTGTCGAGTCAAGCAGGGCAGTACCGGGCAGTTGGATAGTGATCGATGCTTGCGTGTAAAATGCAAACTAGAGCAGTAGCTTGCTCAGTCAAATCGGATGGGTAGATTGCAGATTATCTACACTTTTTCTGTATATTGTGTTGGTTTTTCAATCAAATTCAGTCGGCGAAAACATGTCTGAACCGGGCGACAACTGAAAGAAACTGCAACAGTTGATAATTTAGTTATAGTATTTTTTAACTGAGACTGCAATTTTTGTTGTACACCATACACTTATATTTGGTAGACTCGAATCATCGTTGGCAGATGATCTGGAATGCGTGGAATTTGGCTAGCACTAGTCTCGACACCTCATCATGAAGTCGATTTCAAGTTTTAATTCCTTCGCCGCTGTGCTTCAGGTTTTGGATTCATCCGAACAAAGGGCCCTTAAGCGTCAGTCTGTTCATGCAGAATCTGGAGAGATATTGGCCTGTAAAAGTGGTACGGACTCGAAGTTTTTGCCTTCAGCAGATGATTTCAATTCAGGTGACAACGTTGCTCCTGAATCTGTTCGATGTGCAAATACTGACTACTTCAAACTGTAAACTCGGATGTGCTATCGACTGTCATCGAAGTCTATAGGTCTAGTCGTTGGACGTTCTACATACAATGCTTTTTCTAAACATTCTTTGTTACCGCAGATACTCAAGGTGAGAAGAAAACCACGAAGTCTTTGACCACACCATTGGTTACCGAGACAAGGGGGCAGGGCTCAGCTCGAACATCCGGTTGTCTTCCTGCATCCGTCCGGGAAAAATTTATTCTCCAACAACAGAGGGCGGTATTGAGTCCTTCGTTACCTGGACAAACCGGAGTTAATTCAGCCCAGAAAGTTGTATCTCCTCTTTCTGCAGGCGTTACAAGTGGTTCTGGTTTTCCGAAGGTCAGTCATAGTGAGGAAATCGGTACACTGCAAGCACATACACATGATTCTCCGACACAGGCTTCGAAGGAGCTTGAAGGAGCTTATAAATCTCAAGAGGGGTCACATGATGTCTCTCTTCTGTCGCAGTCTTCCGCGCCAGCACACAGATTTGAAACAGAGTCAACCCAACGCTTGAAAGGCCAACCAGCAGAAATCAAGGAACAGATTCGAAGTGAGGGACCTTCACCTGGAGTTGTCTCACATACTCCAGTTCTCGGAGCCAGTAGTATCACAGATGCGCCGGAGCAGAAAGTTTCTCTTCCTATTTGTCAACAAGCAAGACAGAGCAACGGGGTCGGAACTTACAGTCGTAAATCGAGTGCGCAAACGGGAGCGTCTGCCATCCATAGTTCTGAGAAGGCCTCAGTCAACGTCCGGGTGCCGATCTCGACGAAAACGGATTCAAAAGCGTTGGCAGGGCAGATGAAAAGTCCTTTATCGTCTGGAACTTCATCGTCTCCAACATCACCGCTTGTAACTACACCGTCTTCCAAACTTCAACCTCATAGCAACAAGGCTCCAGGTTCGCCTCCACCTCAAAAGAGCTTCTCAGGAGGAAATACACTGAAATCCTCAAGTATACACGGAGGTTCAAAAGTCTCATCTTCTGGGACGTCGGGTAGCAAGCAAGTTGCTTCTCTGACTACTTCTAAATCTGTTCCGACGCCTTCTCCATCTCCTCTCTCCTCTAAAGCTGTTAATACAGCAAAAGCATCCTCGAGGTCATCCAGCTTACCTGTGTCAAAGTCAAGTGATGTGGGCTCGAAGTCCTCAACGTTGACGTCACGAGGTGGTAACCATGGTGGCACTTCCTCAGGTGCTCTCAATAAAGAGAGCGGGAAGAACTCATCTCACAGTAAAAGCTCAGTGGTTGGCAAAGTGGTCTCTCCAACGATCTCTAAGCCGCCATCTTCATCAAAACATGGGAACGTTGTGGTGAAAACACAAAGTAAACATTCTGGATCGAAAGCGACCTTACAACCTTCAAAACCTTCTGGGCACACCAAGTCAAGCGTCCCACCTTCTGTACCTAAACGTTCTCCACCTACTGCCCTAAGCAGTCCAGCCACAGCAACTACTACCTTAAAAGACGAAGAGGTAAGATATCACATTTGGTTTTTCTGTCGGATTATGAACATGTAAATATCTTTCAGGCCTCGTCTCTGTGCTCTGCTTTAGTCTTCCTAAGTGCATGTCTTCAAACCATGCTCTCCACAACCTGGTCTCACATTGTTCTTGTACTGCTAGTATGGAATAGTTCTGTCCGTGCATGTACGGACATCTTGCTCGATACAATTTCAGGCGTAAATTTTGTGTGAATTTGAAACGAAATCAACCGTCTTACTTTTGGAGTTGATGTATGGGTTCAATTGTGTTTGTACGTAAACTAGTTTTTAACAATTATTTTGATGGATATGAAGCTACTCCTATATTATTAGTTTATCGCATACTGCTCTTCTCTACAGTCATAGTCATGTTTGGTTTATAGGTTTGTGGTTTTAACACCTGAGTATAGCGTTCTGAATACATGATTAACTACTCATTATGATAAGAAGTTCGTCAGTGGATGTCTCCATTCAATTGAATATCTACCATTGCTTTAACTGAGATTCTTTGGATCATCCAAGTATGATTAACTCATAGTTGTTCTCGGAAGTTTCTGTTTGGTTTGTGTTATGCGACATCTTCGTTCGCCATTCGAAACTCTAGAAAAGTCTAAGTATTTTAGTGATCACAAGAGGAGCTCTCCCCTCCTTGCATTGTGTTCGAACAGTCGCACTGAGTTTGAATAGTTGTTACTGCTATACAGAGCTACCTAAGTTCAGTATACAATACGTGAGATATTATACTTGTACTTGTGTGATGTCGTTTAGTGCTGTGCTTTGATTTTTTATTCGTAACCTGGGTGTGGGATTTATTCAATCTGAGGTATTTAGAAATTCAATGCTATCTGGATTCGAACCCATTTTATTGGAACTTTTGAATACATTGTTCAACTCATTGAAGTTAGCTAGTGACATATCTGTCAAACCTCAAGTTTGACGCAAGTGTTGAAGCAGGCACCAATTTAGAAATTGCACTGGAGTACACAGACGAGTTTCAACGTTTCTTCCACGCTTGTGGACGAATTTCCAGGGGTGTTCGAGTAATCTGTCTAGATTGAAGTCATCTTCTCAACTTTAA
The DNA here is from genome assembly GCA_037833965.1 of Marchantia polymorpha subsp. ruderalis. Taxonomy (NCBI): domain Eukaryota; kingdom Viridiplantae; phylum Streptophyta; class Marchantiopsida; order Marchantiales; family Marchantiaceae; genus Marchantia; species Marchantia polymorpha. The sequence continues at coordinate 8,590,681 of AP031357.1, forward strand.
AGCTTGTTTGTTGTGCAGCTAGCACTCCTACTTCATCAAGAATTAAACAGCTCTCCTCGTGTTCCACGTGTACCAAGAGTGAGGCAAGCTGGTGCATCGTTGCAGTTGACATCTGCTTCTCAAGCATCAGTATCGTCTACGAAGGGAAATACTGGTGCTGCTTCCAGTGCGGGTGGAAGTCACAAATTACCGGTAGAACACCATCTGGTACGTTATTGCTTCTTGCCATGTTAAAAACTTGCCGTCTTCCTTCTTGTCTTTTACGACGTATGTATATTTCACGGCAAGGTTGGGCGGTGCAATTGTCAATTTGTTGTATCAGTGTATTTTGTTTAATCTGAACAATCGATGATTACATTTGAGCCTTATTCCTTTTAGAACTTATGGCTTCCAGTATTTGAGTAACTTCCTTCACCGTAGGGAATGATTGGAGAATCATGTTGTCCGTTGGTACCGCCATGATGTACATATGTTCATTTGCAGTCTTTTACTAAACATCTGTTTAGTGTGTTGTAGGCTCTAAGAAGAAGGAACAGGGAAGACCGCCTTAGCAGCAAGGATGGTGAAAGGAACATTGGCAGAAGTCCTGTAGATGATTCAGTAAAGGGCGAAGGGAAGAAAGCAGATGATGGGAAGATTGATGACGGGAGAAGTACTTCAGAAGCTATGGCCGTCAATATTTCTTTACCAGATGTCAAGGATTCCTCTGGTGGACTGGGATCACAGTATGTGCCTGAGGGCAGCGCCCGTCATCATCTATTTGGAAGAAGCAGTCTATCGATAATCGTGCCAGGTGCAGAAGATATTCTTGATGGAGACAAGAAGAGTCCTGCTACGCTTCCAGGTTCGGTGAACCTTATTTTCCTATTTTCCTTTTTGCTCTTTATTTCCATTTTTCGGGTTTCAATTTTGACCAGGTGCTTCTCTGTCGACGTGTAATTCTCATGCAGGTTCTAAGAAATTAAGCATTGTAATACTCTCCTGACCTGAACCGACAAAATATTCATTATCCATGGGTGTATTGCAGTTCTTATTGTTTTACTTTGTGTCTCTCTCCAGGTCTGATCGAAGAGGTTTTGAACAGCAAGGGCCAGCAAATATCTTATGAGGATGTATGTGAGGCCATATTGCCTGTACGTGGTCTCCCCTCTATACACCTTGTCATTCTTGCTGTCAGATGGATTTTTTCTGGCTATGAACTGGCTTGGCCTCTGTCACATGTTCCGGGAGCTATTCCTGGAGGTAATATGAAGAGGACCTGCAAGAAGGATCCTGTGAAAATCTTGTGGAAGGCTTCTCAATGGTCTTACTCACCTTGCGAGTGTACGTTTGGATCAGCATTGGCCAAAATTACGGAAGTCGAATGGTGAGCGTTACGCCTATCTTAGTCATCGCCAAGCTGTTCTGGAGAGCTTGAGAAGTAGGCCCGCGTGGGCTCATCTTGTGGAACGTCCTAAGGTGAGATTCTGCGGTACTCTGGCGGTTGTGCTTACCATATTAAGATCCCAAGAGTGAAGTGGAGTAATCACATTGATCAGTTTATCTCTTCTTTTGGTCCTCTGAGTGTGAGCATCATTCGCAAGTCACAAATACTTTCTTTACGCGGAATCCAGTTTTGCTAATTTGCTACAAGATTTTGTTATGACAGGGCTTGCAAACATACATAGCACGGAAAAGAAGACGGAACGAGTCCAGAACGCTGTCTGACTCTGAGTCTGATCCAGCTCCTAACGGTACCGAACATCAGGCTTATGAGGGTGTGAGTACAGGCAAGTCTTTAAAACGATCGAGGGTTGCAGAAGGAGAGAAAGTAGATGGCGGATGTTCTAGCGGGCAAAAATATGCAGCAGATGTTTCCAAAGGGAAGCGTAGGGTTAGGAGGCGACGGAGACTCGCAATGGATGACGGAACAGACGGGGAGGATGAACCCAAAACAAAACCAGACAAAGACTCAGGAGTGGCCAAGGAAACGACTGCCAAAGGAGTCAGCCAAGAAGAAGAACCTGATTCGATTTCATCGCCGTCCAGTGAGGAAGCTGTAAGCAACTACAGCGAAGAAGATGAAGAAATGGTTGTGCACCGGGGGATGCGCAACAGACGGCCTCGTGGTGATGAAAGCACTTGTAGTGAGGACGACATGGATTAACATAATTCGAGAGAATTTTGAGGAGAACTCTCTTGACGATTAGCTGCTACGAATGTGCAGTTACATCCAAGCAAATCGTGATTTTCATGCAGGCATAGCGAAATCGGTAAGTCCGAATCTCCCACCTTCCAGAAACATTTATGGTAAGGTTGTTGAAGTGTTTGAGTTGGAAAACGAGTGAAATCATGCTCGTTTGCTCTGACGGTGCATTATTTGTACCTCAGACCACCGCATAGCCTTCATCGATATGAGCTATGAGCATTACAGTCAGTAGAGATATATATTGCCAGAAAATTGCTTTCTGTTTTGAATTTCTGTTCTATGTCTTCTGTCGTAGCATTCGTCATCTCCTTGTATTCTTGTAAGTTAACACTCAGGCCTAAGCTTATCAATTGTACCCCGCGCAGGTTTGAAGCCACTAATGACGTACGGAAGACTGGCTGTTTGCGAACTGCGTCTGAGCCGGTCAGATATGTGATACGGTTGAATATGAAATTTAGTGGTCCTGCTTTCACCTGGTTACCGATGGAGTATCACATGAATGTGCTCATTTCGGCAAAGCAGGTTATACAGCAAAGAGGTCAAAAGCAGCAGCTGATCGAGCAGATACTTGAAGTCTGTACCATCTTGATGCTCCGAAGGTAAGTCCGCACAGTCAGTCAGGCTCTTACAGAATGACTTCATCCTGTCTTTCATCATTTTCGTTGATTGTAGCTCTGCTCTGAAAGTTCAGCAATTCAGCTGTGGGTCGGTGAAGTCTGAGCCCAGCAGACACGTCCAATTCTTCAGGCCACCCACCAGTTCATGTACCATTATGAAATTTTTTAAATAAATCGTCTGCTCCAGAGGTCTAAGAAGACGGGGCTCTCTTCTATGGATGATCCATGTTAGAGCCTTGCTGGTTCGTTGTTGATATCAGAAGAAGCAGACGCCTCCTCTGGCAGATTCTTCCTGTGTCCGGTAATGATGTGACTTCTGTGTGCCATATGATTTGTCAGTGCCGTTTATGTGAACGAAAACTGTTTGTGAAGAAATCTGTCTCGTTAAAAGAGTTTTTCAACACGGAGGTTGAAGGAGATGAAGTTTTTAAGCTGCGATTTGTCTTTCAAACTCTTGTGCTTGCCCTCGCAAGCTTGTCCGATTTCAACAGGGCGAGGAAAGAGAGTTATAGACTTTCGCAAAACCACCAAAACCACCGACCGTAAGTGGTTGAAAGTTTTTCTCGGAGGAATGAATTCTTCCAAGAGAATAATCGACGATTGTGGTTGGAGAACTGAAACCCTTGCTTATGAGTCTCCGTCTCTACTATACCATACACAAGCTTCCACGGCTCCGTAGTGTAGTAGTAAGCCCGGAAACCTAAAACATCTCGGAGAACACGTATGGTTTGGACATGTGAAATACCACTGAATATTGAATTTGTGCAAGTAACGACTGGATGGATCACTTAATTAACATCAATCATTGCTAGACTGCACAATTTTAACAATTGAGAGTCAAAAAGTAATATATGGTAACTCCTTACACCTTTTTGATATTCAATAATAGTAGATGATTAGTGGAGTAGAAATTTCACCTTATATCATCAAAATTTACATTGCAGGTAATTGTCTTGCAATGTAATTCATTATCTACAACTTCTATTTAAGCACTATTCGTTATTATAGTAATTCAATTGGCTTTGAAGGAATTGGTTCAAATGACGATTTAGAATGAGTGTTAGAAATAGAGCATGGCAAGAAAATGATCTGCTCTTGTGAGGTTTATATCTTGTTTATTAAAGAACTGCTATAGTGTACATATCATATATGAATGAGTTACATGAATGTATATATTCTCGGAAAAAATTGTTGTGTTGGAAGTGATCAATTAGTGATAATATCATAGTTCCGAATATCATAGTTATGATCTCTTCCATACGTATGAAATTGTAAAAAATCTATATTCCTATTCCATTTCATGCACTAAAGTAAATTTTTTTATTAATGGTAACGAAAAGCATCATGTGTTGCGTCACATCTAAATCAATTCCACAAGTTAAGTGGATAGAAGATTGCAAAGCTCTTATCAAAAGCTGTGAGGCAATTTTAACGATGAAAAAAATTGACCTAAGTTAGAAAAATTTATATAACAAGGATTATCATAAGTTTTATTTTGAAGAGTTAAAATTTTTAACTTGAGCTTTTGTTTGTAAATATAACTCAAATGGTTATGATGTTGTATCAAATTAGTACATTCACATGAGATAGCAAAAGTTACGTAGTTCCCCCTTTGTAGGCTACATCCAAGGGAACATTCGAAGATTTTATAAGTAGACTCCTTGTCACTATAAGTAGTAAAGTCAAGATTAGAAACTCTAAAGTTGAATTTAGCCAAAATCCCAACTAGTCCAATAACTCTTTATAGAGTTTAACACTAACAATTTTGCGCTTAACACATGTCTGGGTATAAAAAACTCGTTAGTATATACAATTATTCTACCAAAAATTCATAGAATGAAAATTAACAAAAATCACTTTGTAAACTAGAGCTAATTAGAACTAAGTCGTAGCGAAAACATGATAGGTCGTCAACTTGTTGAGTTTAATTCTGGTTAAAGAATAATTTTGATTCTAGATAAGTTTAGCTAGGAAGCACAGCTTGCACTAGGGATATTTAATCCCAAGAACTTTTGTACTACTAATATTGGTTTCAGATAATCAAAAGCGTTGTGATTCCCTGTAGTGGATGTAACCATCTTTATATAGTTAAAACTAAGATAAAGTTTATTCGAGATTGAATACAATACATGATAGTGGAATATCTACAGTGTCACATCATCAATCTCTGACCTAATGAATATGCTAGTTAGTATATTAGTTGGGAACAACACGTCATCAATCAGTGTGCTTGTTAGGTCCATCCGTCATGTCACTAATCCACTAGGGCGGGAATTGGATGGTAGAAAAAAAATCTTATCTTTGTGTCTTCGTTTGAAGTATTTATATAATTGAAATGGGATGCATGCATGGAATCTCATTTTCAGAGTTTTTGTTTCAACTTCGAGGGAACTTTTGTAACACAGGGTTTAGAGAGAAATTCACTCGAAGATGAAAATATATATTTTGAAGATGAACAATGGTTCTACTCTTCCTTATACAACTCTTCCCAACAGTTACAATGAGATAAGATCTCATTATCACTATCTATCTCACTCGTAGTGAATGGATGACGTGACGGATAATCCTAACAAGCACGCGAACCGCTGACGTGACGCTCCCAACTAACACATTCAATCCTTATCTAACAATCACACAAATTGCTGACGTGATGCTCCATAGTAACACATATACTCTCTATCTATCAAACACGCGGATTGATGACATGACAGTTTTGACTAGTGCGTGCTAAAAAAGTAACTATATAGATAAAGGTGATATTGATTTTAATGTATATACACCCAACACACACCCACGCAATTTAAACCGCACACACCCAAGAAATGCCACGCTATACATCCAAGTAACTGCGCAGCACGGATGCACAACGATTGCTCCAGCATGAGACGCAGTGAACGATTCGTGCTATATTCTCCATTGAATACAAAATTTTGGGTATAATGTTCAGCTATACAAATCGTATGGGCATCCAATGGATGAATCATGTGAGTACGTCATCGTTAGCATCGTTAGCACAGTTTATTGCTTGATGGAATTTCTTTCCGCGTTGGACAAAGACACCAAGCAGTCCGCTTGATTGTGATATGATCGCTCCGTCGTATAACCTCACGCAACATTGGTAAGTTTCCTCTTGACTATTCAAAGAAGTCCTCGCGCGATGGACTGCCCGCAAGCCGAGCACTTCGGCAGCGAACCTCGCAAACTGACCGGCTGCATCGATACTCCCAATGGAAACCTACATTTATTTTGGTTGGGCCCTTGTTGGCTCTTTTGCTTGCTCGCTCGCTGTGATGGCTGCGGCAGCACCGCAGACTTGATGTCGCTCTTGCAAAACAAATTCCGGGTCACCTTTCTCGATGGTAGCACGTCATCGATACCGGAACTTGAATCTCCACCATTGGAGATGTCATCACTAGATGAGTCCAGAACCAGTTTGGCGGTGTCACGATTGGAATGTATGTACCAAATGTTTGCTATTGGGAACTGGGTGCGTTGATACGTCGCAAGATTGTCCCATCAAATTTTGGGCTTGGGCTTGTAGCCATCATAAAAGAGAGGTTTACCTTGCACAAACACATGGCAACAGAAATGTGTGCGACCCATCGTCAAGTAGATGATTGCGGCCAAGTGATATCGATGGTCTCCCAGCTAGATGGGAAGGATTGGCTTTTGAACCATTGCTGCATCTCCAACTGGACATGATACATTAATCAAAATCGGATATGACTGGAAACGTCTGAGAGGATATCGACGGGTGCCTGCACAACGGGCAATAAAGCCGATAATGTTGAAGTCGCCGTCGTGCAAAGGCGTTGCAACATAGACATCAACAAGGTTACGCTGAACCAGGTCGGGAGTGCATGCAATCTCACACCGCTCGTGCAGTTCGGGGACAAAAAACTCGTCTAGTGCTACTTGCAAAAAACGTTGGCAGTGCGCTAGTGGGTGGACGGTGTCAATCGTTTTTCCATGGTCGGACGCAAAGGAGTCACCTAAAGCGGCGGCGCGAGGGGCGAAACTATGCTACTGAGGACAGAACTCGGAGTCGTAGAAGGATCATAAGATGTTGTGAATGTGAACAGTGATCGCAGCTGAGAAGAGTCGATGTGAATTCCGATGCTTCCAAATAGATCGTGATCCCCAGCAGGAGGGAATCCTAAAACCTTCGTGCACCAAATGAATCGAGCGCGGTCGTACTCTTCTTCTTTGATTAGCACAAGGACGTTGCGCAACACCTCACTGTCACCTGCCTCCGATGACCCGACGTATTTATGCAACACAAAGATTGCCATTAAAACAGTGTCCATAGGGCAAGTGTTGATCGCATGAAATTGCTCAAATTTGAAACTTCAAGGAATTCCGAACGTTTTTGGATCCATGGCAAAAGCGAACTTTGGTTACTGGTTTAGCAAAACATGCGGTCGGCCACGACGTTTTCCAGTCTGTGGTAACAGCTGGGCCGTGGTATTTGGTGGTCGTCCATTGTTATTGTTTACCTTGCATCTGGACGTCGATGATTGATATCGCAGGGGCATGCCTTGTTCGGCCAAATCATAATCTCTTTCTCGCTGTATAAGGTACCGATACGAATGATCCAAGCACTCATCAAACGAAACTTTGGATTTAGGCGCACATGCTTAAAAGTCGCCACCGATACATTCTTGCGCGTTGGTGTCGTGACTTATATACGGAGCAATGCAGTTGCTATTTGCACGCATGCTAGGGAATATGAACTCACCTCGGGCAACGTGCTAGTGAATCCAGCGTTTGAGTTTTGGAAACTCGCTTATAAGGCACCATATCTTTGCCAAATATAAGAGCGGATCTTCCAATGTCAGGAGCTCGCAAGCCGAGTTGTAAAACACGGTACGTTGTTTCGGTGGAACCAGCGCGCCATTACGCAACACTCGGGTCAGTGTGCGATTAAAGTGCACGGAGCAGCAGCGGTAGTATTTCTCCAAATTGATATTGTAATCTAGCGACAGGTTGTAGTGCTTGCGCAAAGCGATGTCAAGTCCTGCGCTCTCCGCATTCCAGAAATCACACGTGTTGCAAGGAAAGAAGTCATCCCACTGATAGACATTGTGAGGCATATCCATGGTTTCAAACACAACACCAAAATGTGCTGCGTAGTGCATCGCTGATTTTCCCATTAAAATTGATATGAGTGATGGTACGTTTCGATCAACGACCGGGCAAAATACAATGTCATCGTCACATTGGAGGAAAAACAGTGTTCATTGATGAGTAATCCCTCTATTGTGTCGTTTTGAAATGGTAAAGGAGCGGCCTATACAATCTCACGCAGGCGCGATGTCATCAAAAAGATGATCGTTCTCTACTGACATGGTCGTGCTGACGATGATCTTGCAGCCGATTTTTTGTTCGAAAGCAACAAGCATCCCTGTAACACTAGGGTTTAGAGAGAAGTTCACTCGAAGATAGAAACGTAAACTCTGAAGATGAGAGATACCAACAATGGTTCTCCTCTCCCTTATATAGCTCTCACCAACAAGTACAAGGTGATAAGATCTAATCCCCACCATCCATACCACTCATAGTGGATGGATGACGTGGCGGATAACCCTAACAAGCACACGGATCGCTGACGTGGCGCACCCAACTAACACACTAACTAACACACTCAATCCTTACCTACAAGCACACGGATTGCTGACATGGCACTATCAACTAACACATCCACTCTGTACCTACCAAGTGCACGGATCGCTGACGTGGCAGCTATGACTAGTGCACACTAAAGTATCTACATCAATATTCGGAGTAACCTCTACTTTAGTTCTAATTAACTAAAGATGGTTACAAACCTCCCTCCTTTTAAGATGCAACGTCCTCGTTGCACATACGTTCAAACTCCTGAACTATCAAAGGTGCATTTGCTAAATTTTTAGCTGGTTCCCAAGTTGATTCATACGATGGATAGCCTTTCCATTGAATCAAATACTTTACTTTGGGATATTTATGACCTCGAATACATTTCTTGAGTATCTTTTCTACCTCAAACTACTCATTATCTGCTATCAAGGTTGGAAGAGGAGGTGGTGCTGGTTGGTTGGTGAATTGTTTTGGTCGTGGTACATGTTTTCGCAATCGTGATACATGAAATACTGGATGTATTTTCATATGTGACGGAAGTTCCAACTTGTATGACACTTGACCAACACGCTTCAAAACCAAAAATGGACCAATGAACCTAGGGTTTAACTTTGGTGGTCCTACCAGAGACAAATTCGTTGTAGATAACCAAACATGATCTCCAACCTCAAAAATCACTTATCTACGATGAGCATCGGCATGCTGCTTTTGCCGATTTTGAGCTATCACCAACTTCTCCTTCGCCTGATGTAGTTCTCGGTGAATATGCTCCACGAATTCGTTGACTGCTGCAACTTTGGTCAAAAACTCCTCTCCTTTCGGAAGTCTCATCAAACTTAAAGAAGTTATCGGATGAGCTCCATACATAAGAAAAAATGGAGACGCTTTTGTGGATGCATTAACAGAATTGTTATATGCAAATTCCACAAGTGGCAAAAGGTTGTCCCACTCTTGTTGCTCTTCTAATGTGAATGCTCGTAGCATATCCTCTATGGTTCTATTTGCCCTCTCAGTTTGTCCATCAGTTTGAGGGTGATAGGCCGTTGACATTGCTAGTTTTGTTTTGAAAAAACTAAACAAAGTTTTCCAAAATAAACTAGTGAAGTGAGTACATCTATCCGTGATTAACACTTTGCTTAAGCCATGATTCACAAAAACTGCATCTAGATACAATTGAGCTAGTTGTGGAGCTGTTACTGTTTTTGTGGTTGGCCTGATGTGAACCATCTTGCTCAATTTGTCCACAAAAATCACCACTGAATCATGTACTAACGAAGTCCTTGGTAATTCACATACAAGATCCATGGTGACATGTTCCCACCGCTGTTCGGGAATAGAAAGAGGCTGTAATAAACCCGCTGGTTTTTTATTACTTGCCTTGTTTTGTTGACAAGCAACACAACTTCGAACGTAAGACTCCACATCCTCACGTATTTTGGGCCAATAGTACACTCGTTGTATACTCTCCACGGTTTTCTCCACTCCCACATGACCTGCAATGGTTGTATCATGACTTTCTGCCAAAATCATTGTGCACAAATCGTGATCTTGTGGAATCCATATACGCTGATTGTAAAACGCCAAACCTCGAGATTTCTCTGCCTTTCCAATTTGTAGTGCTCGAGTGATCTCTTCATCCTCCTTTGTGGCTTGTGACATCTTGCTCCACCAATCCGCCTGAATTTTCACTTCTGCAACATGATTCAAACAAGGCATGCGTGTGAGAGCATCTGCAAGTTGCTTCTTTCCCTCCACGTACACAATCTTCATGTTGAAGCGTTGACGCCACTCTGCCCATCGAATTTGTCGTTTGGACAGATCCTTCTGAGTTTCCAAATAAACCAAGGGTTTATGATCAGTCTCCACCACAAACTCCTTATCACCCAAATAATGCTTCCAATGTTTGGTTGCCAACACGATAGCTAACTCCTCCCGTTCTGTCGTGTGATAATTTTGTTCCGCCGCCACCAACTTTCGAGAATAGAAAGCAACTGGATGCCATCCATCCTCCCATTCTTGTTGAAGTATGCCACCTACTGTTGTACCTGATGCGTCAGTGGCCAACTTGATAGAACGGTTAGGATCATACCACTTGAGAATAGGTGCGTGTAACAAAGCATCTTTCAATGCTTGAAAAGCTAACTCTTGAGCTGTTCCCCATCTCCACTTTTGACCTTTCCCTAACATGGAAGTCAAGGCCTGAGCTAGTCGAGCAAAACCTTTCACAAATCTACGATAGAATCCAGTGAGCCCTAGAAAACTCTTCAATTGAGTTTGATCCTCAGGTGCTATCCATTTCTAAATGGCATCTATCTTCTCACTCATCACTTGGATTCCTGTAGCTATAACTCTATGACCCAAGTAATCTACTTCTGACTTGCCAAATTCACATTTTGAAGCTTTGGCATACAATTGATTGTCTCTTAAAACTTGAAGTACCTCTCGTAAATGACTTCTATGATCACTCAAAGTTTTGCTATACACCAATATATAATCTAGAAAAACAATGACAGATTTATCTAGATAAGGGCAAAAGATATCGTTCATCAATCCCATGAATGTAGCTGGTGCATTAGTGAGACCAAAAGGCATCACCAGATACTCAAAGTGTCCATATCTAGTACGAAAAGCTGTCTTGTGAACATCTTCATCTGCAATTCGAATTTGATTGTAGCCGCTTCTCAAATCTAGCTTGGTGAAGTACTTCACTCCTTGAAGTTGATCAAACAAATCATCCATACGAGGTAATGGATATTTGTTTTTCACCGTTTGCTGATTCAACCCGCGATAATCGATACATAGTCTCATGGATCCATCCTTCTTCTTCACAAAGAGTACTGGAGCTCCATAAGGTGAAACACTTGGTTGAATGAATCCCTTGCTCAACATCTCCTCCACTTGAGCTTTGCATTCTTCCAATTCGTTTGGAGCCAAACGATATGGAGCTTTGCAAGTTGGTGTACTTCCAAGTATCACCTCAATCTTGTGATCTACTCGCCTCTTTGGTGGTAATCCGGCAGGTAGATCATATGGAAAAACATCTTTATACTCCATAAAAATGTCGTTCAAGGACTCCGGGATGTAAGGTTTGTCCGTGGACCCAATATCTCTTATAAGTCCAAGGAAACATACATCATCTCTAGAAATGGATGCTGTACCCATCACAAAGAGGGGTAAATTCCTATTCTGAGATCTAATTCTATCTCCATAGATCTTCCATCCACTACTTGTAATCACTTTTCTTCTCCAACCTACCTTCGGATTATATTGTTCCATCCATGGCATTCCAAGGATGACATCATACCGAGCTAAACGAATTACTCTCCATTCAATGCTCTCCTTGTATCTACCTATGGATAATTCTACACTCCGTGGTAGTGAGTCTATCACTTCAATTTGCCCGTTTGGCAATTCAACTTCTTCACTCACGTCCTTCATCAACATCAAACCTAACTTCATAGCAACACTCCTTGATAGAAAATTCTCAGTTGCTCCAGGATCAATTAAAACTCTCACCTTGTGTCCTTCCATGAAACCATCAGTGACAATGAGTTGAGCTTGCTTCTTACTCCTTCCATGAGCTCGCAACCATTGCTTTCTTCCAACCTCGACTTTTCTTCGCTTTGTAGAACCAGTAAGGCCGCGAGGCAAGATTACTGGTGATCTTCGTTTCCCGAAACTGCTTCCTCCACCTCTTCATACTCTATCCCCTCCATATTGTTGAACGGTCGTCGCTGCATGGGCCGTCCTCCTTGTTGTGTCGGCCGAACTCGACAAAACTTGGCTATGTGACCCATTCGTCCACATGCATAGCATTGGCGATTGTCACGAACTCCAGCTTCTCCTCGAACCATTCCATTATTTGCATAACCTTCTTGCAAATTTGGAACTCCTGGTCGCCTAATCTCACCTCCAAATCTTGGTGGTGGTCCTCTTGTTGGTGCAAAACCTTCTCTACGTCGAAGGTTTCCCAACTCCATCGGTGTTGGACCAGATGGATCTCTAAAATTGCTCACTGGTTCACCGTGTGTTACACTAAAAGCACCTGAAATTCGTTGAGCAATTGCGATTGCTTCATTCACAGTAGATGGATTGCTTACCATCACCTCCTTTCAAAATTTGATCTTTCAAGCCTCGTTTGAACACGTCCAAGGCTTCAGCTCCACTCATATCCATGATAGATACTTGAAGATCACGAAATTCTTCAATGTACTCATGAATACCTCCTTTTTGCTTCAGATCCCACAACTTCATTCTTGCAGTTTGAAGAGAATCCACCGCTTGAAAATTTTGCAGAAGTCCTTCCTGCATTCCACTCCACGAAATGATAGCACCTCGTTCTGAAAGCATTCTCTCCCATGTTGTGTACCATGTGAGAGCCTTATCCGTAAGATAAGATCTCATGAACATTCCTGCAATATAATCAGAAACATGAAAATGGGATAAATGAATATTCATCCTCATAATCCATCCCTCTAACACTCCCATTGCTCTACTCCCTTTGTAAGCTTCCACCTTACAGGATTTTCCCATTCGAAGCAAAAGATTTGCTTGATCTTCAATCTCTTGAAGACGTCTCCTATTTGCCTCTGCTGCATCAATGGGAGTTGGTTCTGGCTGAACTTGGGAAGCTTGAACTTGAGGTTCAACTTCCATTTCTCCAACTCTCTCTCTCTACTTTCTCACTCTCTAATGCAAAGATTTTATCTTCCATGGCTTGCTGCTTGGTATGCCCATCTACTATCGCTTTTCTCAACTCCTTCATCTCCGTCATGATTGCATTGAGAACCTCACCCATATCAATTGATGTTCCCATGCTTTCTCACACTCCCTCTAATACAAAGTGAGTATAATCACTATGTGACCTCTCAACAAAGGAGTCACAAAAGGTGCAGGTGACTCTATCACAGCTCTATAGTATTCCTCTCCATAATTCCTCACAGGAAAATCTCTCCATATCCTCTTCTGTCTATATACTGTTCTAATCTCTACATAAGTGCTGAATCGAACCGGGACAGGTGGTTCGAGATTCAAATCCATGAAACAATCAGTATAGAATGTATATAGTACAATCCCAAGTCTCTCCATAAGTAACTATTGGAAGAATCAGTGGCACTCTTGACTCCATCACTCTAGTCATAAAATCTGCACCCCAACAAGCCACAAGGTACATCCGAAAATGATGTTTCTCCATGCAACGAAGGTGAATATCGAATAGGTTAGGAATTGGCCAGTGCGGTACTGGATTCCTGTCAATCCCGTCCATATCTGCAAAAACACAATTTCCCCCTTCCACCTCTCTCTACATGCAGATGAATGACCTCTGCCAGCCTCTATACACTCTCAAGACTACACTCCATCATTACTCACTTGCTATTCCATGAGGGGTAATCCACACTCAAGGAAAGAGCAAGGTCGCTCTGATACCATTATAACACTAGGGTTTAGAGAGAAGTTCACTCGAAGATAGAAACGTAAACTCTGAAGATGAGAGATACCAACAATGGTTCTCCTCTCCCTTATATAGCTCTCACCAACAAATACAAGGTGATAAGATCTAATCCCCACCATCCATACCACTCATAGTGGATGGATGACGTGGCGGATAACCCTAACAAGCACACGGATCGCTGACGTGGCGCACCCAACTAACACACTAACTAACACACTCAATCCTTACCTACAAGCACACGGATTGCTGACATGGCACTATCAACTAACACATCCACTCTGTACCTACCAAGTGCACGGATCGCTGACGTGGCAGCTATGACTAGTGCACACTAAAGTATCTACATCAATATTCGGAGTAACCTCTACTTTAGTTCTAATTAACTAAAGATGGTTACAATCCCTATGTGAGATAACGGTCTCTTATCAGCCAAATTTTTTTGTCACAGGTAAGACGGTCTGCTGAGGTTGTTGAATGACAGGTGGATGGCGCCAATTGCTTGACGTGAGAACCTCCGATTTGCAAAGTCTTAGAACGTGCCTCTGGTGCGAAAAGAACAATCTGCTTGAAGATCGCGTTGCTCTTCACATCGGCGCGGAGCGGTTGCGGTTTTCGGTGCAAGTGTACTCCGACATGTTCCAACGCGATGACGTCGGCATGCCGGAATGTCTTCATGATTGCTTGGAAAGCGATGTGATGAAGAGCGTCTCCATGCTTTGGACACTTCGTCTGCGATGGCATCGGCAATGCATGTTTTGACTTCTTCGTTCTTGGAACGCGAGAACGCTCATGAAACATGCACCCCTGCACTGGGCATTCATAGTTCCCCAAGCAAGACTTGAAATGGGTTTCCTTGTTCGACGTAGTAAAATGGGTGTACACGATCATAGCCCACCCAACACCTCGTACTTCACAGGCGTTCATTTCGTCAATAATAGGCACACGATACATTACATCGCCATTCGGATATTCGGCAGACGACTCGGGGCAATTGATGTCATTGCCTGATTCCTATAATGACAACGATAACGACATAGCGGACGGTGATTCTATCGCAGGCAACATGACTTCTACTGATGGCGAAGGTTGAGCATTTGTCGTGGACGATGATACCATTGCAGGCGACAAACCTTCACCAGACGGCGTAGAATATAAAGGTGTGGGTGGCGCCAGAAAGCTGTGGGCTAGCGACTGGACTCTTTTGTGATCAATGGTGTTGTCATCGAAGGTGCTTTTGATCAATTTGTGACAAAATTTTTGACACATGTTAACAATGAGTTTTTGTAACTCTTGTTTACACATTGATTGTAATTTTTGGTTAGACATTGATTCTAAGTGTGAAATTCGGAACATGTCTAAAAGTTTTCTAGAGATGATCAATAGGAAGCAGTAGAGACTAGAAGAACGCGCAGTTTTCTTAGGTCTACACCCTGGTATTTCTTGGTGTATATAGAGCAGATCCTCTTGTCGCGATCTTCCTGCCAAAGTTCCACTGCGAGCTCAACCTGATCAAATTCGCGTGGAGTGCAAGTTCATTTGTTGGCGAGAGTGTGACTACTCAATCCCTCACCTGAAGGAGCGGGTCCCACAGTCTCTTGCGTGTATGTGCCGTTTAATGTCTGTATGCAATGCGTGTGTATAGCGTGGTATTTCTTGGGTGTATAGCGTGGCATTTCTTGGATGTATATCACTAAAATTGCGTGGGTGTGTGTTGGGTGTATATACACTAAAATCACTAAACTCATAAATATTTTGAACAACCTCTACGTTAGTTCTAACTAACTAAAGATGGTTACAAACCTCACTCCTTTTAAAACGCAACATCCTCGTTGCACATCCATTCAAATTCTTGAACTATCAACGATGCATTAGCTAGATTTTTAATTGGTTCTCAAGTTGATTTGTATGATGTATATTCTTTCATGTGAATCAAATACTCAACCTTGGGTTATTTATGGCCCCAAATCTATTTCTTGAAGATATTTTATACCTCAAATTCCTTTTGATTAGCTATCAAGGTTGGTATTATGAATTATTTTGGTCGTGGTACATGTTTTCGCAATCGTGACACATGAAATACAAGATGTATTTTCATATGTGACAAAAACTCCAACTTGTATGACACTTCATCAACACGTTTCAAAATCACAAAAGTACCAATGAATCTAGGATTAAACTTTGGTGTTCCTACAAGAGACAAATTTGTTGTAGATAGTCAAACATGATCTTCTATCTAAAAAACTAACTCCCGACGATGAGCATCAGCATGTTATTTTTATATTAATTTTTAGATAAATTCTTCTTTCCTTGGTGTAACCCTCGATGGATATGTTCCACAAATTTGTTGATTGCGGCTACCTTAGTTGAAAACTACTCTCCTTTCAAAAACTTCATCAAACTTGATGGAATAATGGGATGAGCAGTGTACATCTTTGTGGATGCATTTACAGACGTATTGTATGCAAATACCATAAGAGGTAAAAGAGTATCTCCTCTTGCTCCTCTAATGTGAATGATCATAGTATATCCTCTACAGTTCTATTTGCTCTCTCTGTATGACCATCCGTATGAGTATGATAAGCTGTTGACATTACTAATTTGATAATTTTAAAAAAACTAAACAAAGTTTTTCAAAACAAATTAGTGAAGTGTGAACCTCCATCAATAACTAAAATATTGCTTAATTTTCATGATTCACAAAAATAACATCTAAGTACAATTGATCAAGTTGTGAAGTCGTCATTATTTTTGTGGTTGGTCTGATGTAAATCATCTTGCTCAATTTGTCCACAAAAACCACCACTTAATCATTTCTTAACAATCTTTTTGATAACTCACATACAAGATCCATGGTATTATGTTCCCATTGCTATTCAAAAATAGGAAAAGATTGTAATAAACCAACTAGTTTTTGATGACTTGCCTTGTTTTTTTTGACAAACGATACAACTTCAAACGTTATTCTCCACATCATCCCGTTGTTTGGGCCAAAAGTAAACACGTTGGATGCTTTCCAAGGTCTTCTCCACTTCCACATGACCTACAATGGGTCATGATTTTCAGATAAAATCATTGTGTGCAATTCTTGATCTTGCAGAATCTATATACGTTATTTGTAGAATGCCAAACCTCTAGACCTCTCTGCCCTTCCAGCTTGATATGCCCTCATGATCTCTTCATACTCCTTTGTGGCATATATCATCTTGCTCCATCAATTTACTTGAATCTTCACTTCTGCAACATGATTCAAACAAGGCATGCATGTGAAAGCATTCACAAGTTGCTTCTTGCCCTTCACGTACACAATCTTCATGTTGAAGCGTTGATGCCACTCAGTGCATCAAATTTGTCATTTAGAGAGATCCTTCTAAGTTTCCAAATAAACTAAGGGTTTATGATCGGTTTTCACTACAAACTCCTTATCACCCAAGTAATGCTTCTAGTGTTTGGTTGTCAACACAATGACTAACTGTTCCAAATCTATCATGTGATAGTTTTGTTCCGCCATCACCAACTTTCAAAAATAGAAAGCAACTGGATGTCATCCATACTCTTATTCTTCTTGAACGTTCGTCGTTGTATGGAAAGTACTACTTGTACTGCCGGTCAAATTCAACAAAACTTGACAATGTGACCCATTCATGCACAGCATAGCATTAACGATTGTCACGAACTCCTGCTCCTACTCGAACCATTCCATTATTTGCATAATCTTCTTGCAAATTTGAATCTTCTAGTCGCCGAATCTCACATCCAAATCTTGGAAGAGGTATTCTTGTTGGTGCAAAACCTTCTCTACGTTGAAGGTTTTCCAATTTCATGGATGTTGGACCAAATGGAACTCAAAAATTGCTTACTAGTTCACCGTGTGTGACACTATAAACATCCAAAATTTGTTGAGTAATTACAATTGCTTTATTCATTGTGGAAAAATTGCTTATCATCATCTCTTTTTGAATTCAATCCTTCAAGACTCGTATGAACACGTTCAAGACTTCTGCTCCATTCATATCCATGATAAATACTTGAAGATCACAAAATTCTTTAATGTACTCATGAATTATTACTTTTTGCTTCAAATTCCACAATTTCATTTTTACCGTTTGAAGAAAGTCAAGTACTTGAAAATTCTGTAGAAGTCCTTCTTGCATTCCACTCCACAAAATGGTAGAATCTCGTTTTGAAAACATTATCTTCCATGTTGTATAACATGTGAGAGACTTATCCGTAAGATAAAATCTCATGAACATTCATACTTATTATCCATACTTCTAACACTCCCATCCAACTACTCACTTTGTAAGCTTTCACCTCAAAGAATTTTTCCATTCGAAGCAAAGATTTGCTTGATCTTCAATCTTTTGAAGATCTTTCATATTTGACTTTGCTACATCAATAGGAGTTGGTTCCCTCTAAACTTGGGAAGCTTGAACTTGAAATTCAATTTTTATATTTCCAATTGTTTTTCTCTACTTTATTATTCCAATGCAAAGATTTTATACTCCCTAGCTTGATTTGCTCATCTACAATCGTTTTTCTCAACTTCTTAAAATCCGCCATGATTGCATTGAGATACTTATCCAGATCAATTGATGTCTCCATGCTCTCTCACACTCACTCTAATACATACTGAATATAATCACTATTTGATCTTTCAACAAAGGAGTCACAAAAAGTATAGGTGATTCTACCACAGTTCTATAGTATTCTTCCCCATAATTACTCACAAGAAAATCTCTCCATAATTTCTTCTGTCGGTATAATATTCTAATCTCTACATAGGTGTTGAATCAAACCGGGGCGGGTGATTCGTGATTCAAATCCATGAAACATTTTATATATACTGTATATGGTACAATCTCAAGTCTCTGCATAACTAACTATTGGAAGAATCAGTGGCATTCTCGACTCCATCATTCTAATAATGAAATCTGAATCCCAACAAACCACAAGGTACATATGAAAATAATCTTTCTCTATACAACAAAGGTGAATATCAAGTTAGCAATCGGTCAGTGCGGTACTAGATTCTTGTCAAGTCCGTCCATATCTGCAACACCACAATTTTTCCCTTTCACCCTCTCTCTACATGCAGATCATGACCTTTGCCAGCCTCTATACACTCTCAAAAGTGCATTGCATAATCACTCACTTGCTATTCATAAAAGATAACCCACATTCAAGCAAAAACAAGGTTGTTCTGATACCATTGAAACACTAGGGTTTAGAGAGAAGTTCATTCAAAGATAAAAACATAAACTTTGAAGATGAGAGATACCAATAGTGGTTCTACTCTTCATTATATAGCTTTTTCCAACAAGTATGAGGAGATAAGATCTTATTTTCACCATCCATCCCACTCCTAGTATACGAATGATGTGGCGGATAATACTAACAAGCATGCGGATCATTGACGTGACGCTCCCAACTAACATACTCAATCTTTACCTAACAAACACACGGATTGTTGATGTGACGCTCCTAAGTAACACACTTACTCTCTACCTATGAAGCTCGCAGATCGTTGACGTGGCAACTGTGACTAGTTCACGCTAAAGTAACTATATAAACATCTTGATTCTAACTAATTAAGGATGGTTACAATTTTTCTCTAAATCGTAGTGTTACAATAGATTCAGAGTTAACTTGCTCTTTCTTTGAGCGTGACTTATCCCTCGTGAAATAGAAAGTGAGTGATGATGAAATGCAGTCTTTAAGAGTAGGCTAGGAGAGTTGATTGATATGCATGTAGAAAAAGTAGAAAATTGTGATTTTTTTTGCAGATATGAAATTACATTGTAGGAGTTCAATACCGCATGGATCGATTTCAAATGTATTTGATACCCATCTTTGTTGCATGGAGAAACATCATTTTCAGATAAATTCTATGGCTTGTTGGATGTTGATTTTATAACAAGAGATGGAATCAAGATTGGCATTGATAATCCCAATAATTTATCATGGAGAGAGTTGAAATTGTACCATATATATTTTATACTAAATGCTTTGTAAGGAATTTAATCCCCATAACCTACAAAAAATCACAGTCCACACACCATAGATACACAAGCATTTTTTGACGAGGTTGAGCTTGGAAGTCTACTCCCCGCAAACTCCTCAATGAAGGCAGTTCGAGTATATATATCCAAGATCAGTTTCTTCAGACTTAACCTTCCTATCTGCCATTACAAGGTTTCAGTCTACTAAGAACTACATACGAGAAATCACTTCTGTCTCCCGGGCAAGATTAACACTTCCTCACATGTGATTTCCTCCTGTAGGTGTCTTCCCGTTCTCACTCTCGACTATACTTGAAAACCTTATCTCAGTATTGCACACAGCCCTAGTTCGCTGACTAGCCTTATATCATGCCGACTTCTAACGGTACCTTAAACAATAAAGATCAGAATGAATCAAAACCGTAAACTCCTACACAACCCATATGATATAAACTCATGTGCGAGCTAATACTAAACGACAAATGATCTAAAAGTAAAAAGACAAACAACTGAAGTTGATATCTCACATGTTTCATGGATTTGAATCCCAAACCATCCGTATTAGTTTGATTCAACACCGATCTAGAGATTAGAACAATTTATTGTCAGAATAGAATGTGTCGAGATTTTCTTGTGAGAAATTATGTAAAAAGAAATTATAGAACTATTATAGAATCATCTACAACTTTCATGACTTATTTGTTGAAAATTCATATAATTATTATATTTATCTTGTATTAAAGTGCATGTAAAAAAACATGAAGATATCAATCTATATAGGCAAGATTTTCAAAGCAATCATGGCGGAGATAAAAGAATTAAGAAAAGCAGAATTAGATAGGCATACCAAACAACATGTCATGGAAGAAAGAATCTTTGCAGAGGAGAGAGAGAAAGAGTTGGATAGATGAAAATTGAAGCTCAAGTTCAAGCTTCCCAAGTTCAACCAAAATCAATTTTTGTTGATCCATTGGAGTCAAAACAAGAAACCTCTTTAAGAGATCAAGTAAATCTTTTGCTTCGAATGGAAAAATCCTGTAAGATGAAAGCTTACAAAGAAAGTAGAGTAATATGAGTTTTAGAGGGATGTATAATGATAATGAATATTTCTTTATACCATTTTTATATTTCTGATTATATTGCAAGAATGTTCATGAAATTTTATCTTACTGATAAATCTCTCATATGGTACATAACATGCAAACAAATGCTTTCAAAATAAGGTGACACCATTTCATGGAGTGGATTGTAAGAAATGTTTCTGCAAATATTTCAAGTGGTGGATTCTCTTCATACTGCAAGAATGAGATTGTGAATTTTGAAGCACAAAGCAAATATTCATGAATACATTAAAGTATTTTGTGATCTTCAAGTATCTATCATGAATATTAGTGGAGCAAAGCCTTGGATGTGTTCAAACAAGGCTTGAAGTATCACATTTGAAAGTAGTTGATGATGAACGAAGCAATTGTTCAGCAAATTTTGGAAGCTCATGGTGTCACACACAATGAACTATTAAGCACTTTTTAGTATCCATCTGATCCTACGCCAATGAAGTTGGAAAATCATTGATTTTGAATCATTGATTTGGAAAATGGCAGAAATCATTGATTCAGAAAATCAAAGATTTTGCACTAGCACGACAACCGACTTCAAGATTTGGAGGTGAGATTCAGCAACCACAATTTCAAATTTGCAAGAAGATTATGAAAATAATTAATTGATTCAAAGAGCATGAGTTCGTGACAATCGTCAATGCTATGCATGTGGCTGAATGGATCACATTGCTAAGTTTTGCCAAACTCGACCGGCATCACAAGGAGGACGGCCCATACAATAAAGACCGTTCAACAACATGGATTGGACAAAGAATGGAGAAGTTGAGGAGGAACTTTTGGAAAACAAATATCACCAGTAAACTTGCCTCGCAGAAATATTGATTTCAAAAAGTAAAGAAAAGACGATAATGATGGGAGTTTGCAAAAAGTAAGTTCAACTCATTTTCATAGATGGTTTGATGAAAGTACACAAGGTAAGGTACTCGTATGGATGATTTGTTTGATCGACTTTAAGAAGAAAAATATTTCATCAAATTAGATTTGAGGAGCGGCTACAATCAAATTCAAATTGCAGATGAAGATATCCACAAAACTACTTTTTGTACTAAGTATGTCCACTTTGAGTATCTAGTGATGTCTTTTGGTCTCACTAATGCATCAACTACATTCATGGGATTGATGAAAAATATATTTTAGATAAAATATATTTTATCTAGGTAAATTTGTTATTGTTTTTTTAGATGATATATTGATGTATAGCAAAATTTTGAGTGACTATAGATTTCATTTACAAACAATAGTTCAAGTTTTGAGAGAAAATCAATTATATATCAAAGCTTCAAAATGTGAATTTGGCAAGTCATAGTAGATTACTTGAATCATACAATTACAACCGCAGTAATTTGAGTAATGAATGAAAAGATAAAAATCATTTAGAAATGAACAATACCTAACTATCAAACTCAATTAAAGAGTTTTTTAGACTCATTGGATTTTATCATAGATTATGGAAGTTTTTGCTCTTCTAGTTCAAGTCTTGATTTCCATGTTAGGAAAAAGATAAAAAATGGAGATGGAAAAAAGTTCAAGAATTAGCTTTTTCAACATTGGAAGATATATTGTTATACACACATACCCTCAAGTGATATGATCCTAATCGCGCTATCAAGTTGGCTACAGACGCATCATGTACAACAATGGGTGACTTACTTCAACAAAAATGAAAAGATGGATGGTATCCAATTGTTTTCTATTCTCAAAAAGGGATGACGGTGAAACAAAATTATCACACAACAGAACAAGAAGAGTTAATCATTGTGTTGGCAATAAAATGCTGAGAATATTACTTGAGTGATGAGTATTTTGTGGTGGAGATCGATCATAAATCTTTGGTTTATTTGGAAACTCCAAAGAATTTGTCTCAACGACAAATTTGATGGGCAGAGTGATGTTAACGTTTCAACATGAAGATTATGTATGTGGAGTTCAATATACAACTTGTGAATGTTTTTATATACATGCCTTGTTTGAATCATGTTGTAGAAGTGAAACTTCACGCTGATTGATGAAGCAAAATGACATAAGGCACAGAGGAGGATGAAAAGATCACTTGAACACTACAAATTAGGAAGGCGGAGAAATCCCAAGATTTGGTTATTTACAAACATCGCATATGGATTTGTCGTGCGAATACATATCGCCATACACTCTACATAGCTGACATGCTACTCACATACACATACGCACACACATACACACATATAAGGCGCGAGAGAGTACACACTCAAATGTCACAACTGAAAAGTACGGAAAATTCCCCACTGGAATTCCCGTCGGTCAATTACCCTACTGGCAACAAACCGTCACCGTCACAAACATGAGTCAAGCCCAACCCACTCCACACTCGGAGAATCCAGGTCGACGCAAAGGGGAAAGTCACTCTACGCTCCCAACGCTTCCAGGCTCGACTCGAAGAACTGACGTTCTTCGAGCCGTCCCCGACTCTATACCCCTCGTGACCGGAACCCTAACTTTACGGCTAAATATAGTAAGTGTCTGAACTTCGTGAGCCGACTCGTAACTACATGACAGCTGTCGTGCGAATACATATCGCCATACACTCTACATCGCTGACATGCTACTCACATACACATACGCACACACATACACACATATAAGGCGCGAGAGAGTACACACTCAAATGTCACAACTCGCCCCCCTAGCTGGCGGTCAGGTCCCTCTGACTCCCAGGTAGCCCCATCTACAACTACATGCTATACACCTTCGTGGGTGCGCGAACCAGTAGGCCGGGTGCTATGTCGCCCCATCGTTAGTCGCCTATCTGCAATTCATAACATGTGAAGATCAAGTCATCTACCCCTATGAAGTACATCGAGGACAAACCCATCGTCCAGCCGGAATAACATCGATAGGCGGAGTTAGGCACGACATGTGCCATCCCCTAGAGCACCTATCACACACCAACATACGGGCCGCCTGACCAGCCGACCCACACAGCATGCACCTCAAGCTAGCACGTACTATCGCTAAGCTTGGGTCCATAGTGCCATCTACGTTTGGGAGGTGGCATGGCGCACAATTGCGCACATGATCCTTCCAAACAACGCCGTCACGACCCTCCAACAGGAGAACTCCAGAAGGTAACACCTCCCGCACCCGCAAGATGGTGCGTCCCGCCGTCACATCCAATGTCGTCGGTGCAGTCTGCTGTAGATAGACGTAGTCTCCCACATGGAATCTACGAATTGAAGGTCGATAACCTCCTCCCCGAATGGTTGCATACCGCAACGTATCTCTATGTTGAGCAATCGCAAGATTCTCAAACGCTGCAGGCATAACTCTTCGAAAGAGCTCTGCACGTTGAGAACATACTCTCACCCACATATTCGGGTCATCAAGGTTCACCACCTCGCTAGACTCACGACGAATCGATGTTGGCAAGTCTGGATCTCGGCCGTACAATAGAAAATATGGTGAGAAGGAAGCCAAGGATGCCTGCCGACTGAACCGATATCCCATGGCCAACCACGGTAACTGGATATCCCAGTCCCCAAGATGACCTTTCTGCAGGCCATACTTGCGCAACGCCCTCTTCACCGTCTGTACAACACGTTCAGCTAAACCATCCGCCTCTGGATGATCTCGCGACGTGGTCCGATGATCAATCAGTGCCTTGTCGCACAAGACCTGAAACTCACCCTGAAACTCCGTTCCCTGATCGGTCAACACCTCAGCTGGTGCACCATAGTGACTAAGCACTCTGTCAAGAAAAGCATACGCTACTCCCTCACTTGCCTTGTCAGGTAATGCCACCAACTCAATCCACTTGGAGAAATGCTCCACCATCACCAACACATACCGATGATGTCGTACAGTCAAAGGTAGTGGTCCAGCAAAGTCCAAACTCCAACGGTAACCCAACCCCATGATGGGTAATGGATGTAACACTGGTGTCGGGGCATTGAATGATGCCCTCACTCGATCACAAACCATGCAACGTGATACCAACTGCTGTACCTGAGTATGCATACCACGCCACCAATACTGACCAAGGAGTAAGCTGTATGTACGCTTCACTCCAAAATGTCCCAACTCCTCATGAGCATGCCTCACAATGCGTGCTCTCTGGGCTGGATGTGGTACTACTCGTACCCTACCGTCCTCCCATACTCGGAGAACATGTGATCCCTCCAATCGGTACCTCTTGGCCCGTTGGAGAACACGATCTCGCTCCTTGGCACCCACTGTGCCTGGCACCATGCTGGTCCGTAGGAACTCCAACACCAATGCATCATCGTGTACATCACGCTGATCCACACCACCATCCTCAACCTCAGGATCTGGAGATCGACCATCTACTCTCTGACTAGAGTAAGATGTCACATGATCCTCTCTGCTGGAGTTCCCACGTAACCAACACATGAAGGCAGATGCATGCCAACCAGGCACCATCTCCTCGTCAACCTCACCATGCCATCTAGCTCCAGTGTCATCATCCTGGCTAGTGCATGGGTTTCGACTCAAACCATCGGCATCTAGGTTCGCAACTCCAGGTCTATGCACTACCTGAAAGTCGTACTCCTGTAAGATGAGAGCCCACCGTGCAAGCTTCCCTGTAAGCTTGTCGGACTCCATCAACCACTTGAGCGGTTGATGATCAGTAACAAGGGTGAACTGTGTACCAAACAAGTAACACCTGAAGTGCGCCACAGCCCACACCGCTGCCAAGCACTCTCCCTCGTACGAACTATACCGCGACTCCGCTGCATTGTTCGAACGACTAGCGTACGCAACCACAAACTCCTTGCCCTCATCATCACGCTGCGTCAACACCGCTCCAAGTCCCAACATACTCCAATCAGTGTGCAATTGGTATGGACGACCTCTGATAGGTCTCCTCAAGATGGGAGCGGCCACCAACTTGGCCTTGAGCTCAACAAAAGCTCTCTCCTGCTCATCTCCCCATTGCCACTCCTGATCTGACTTCAGCAACTGGTTCAAAGGCTTGGCTATAGCACTGAACCCCTTCACATACCTCCGATAGTAGTTCGCTAAACCCATAAATGCACGAACTCTACTCACATCCGTGGGACGAGGGATGCGTGCAATAGCCTCCACCTTTGCTTGTTGAACTCCTAAACCACCTGGGTATATCACATGACCCAAGTACTCAACCTTCTCCTGAAAGAACTTACACTTCCCAGGATGTAACCTCAAACCATGAGCCCTCAATCGCTCAAACACAATCTGCAAGTGTATCTGGTGTTGCTCCACAGTGTCACTAAACACCAAGATATCATCAATGTAACATCTGACAAAATCCAGCCCCGCCAGGATTCTGTCCATAACCCTCTGAAACTCGGCAGGTGCATTCTTCAACCCAAAGGGTAAGAATCGCCACTGATACAAACAATCCTTGCCGTGGGAGTTGACGCCCCAAAACGCTGTCTTGGTTTTGTCCTCCTCCCGAATTGGCAACTGATGGTATCCTGCCCGAAGATCCAAAGTACTAAAAATCCTCGCATGTCCCACCACATCGAAGATCTCCTCAGGTGTAGGCATGGCATACTTATCGGACTTCGTCTGCCGATTGATGGGACGGTAGTCTCCACACATGCGCCTATCCGTGTAGTTGCCATGTACATCCTTCTTCACCGGCATGACAGTGGCTGACGCATACTCACCATGCGATAACTCCACTAGTCCAGCCTCCAGTAGGTCCAACGTCCTACTCCGAATCAAATCTCTCTCCATCTCACTGTATCGATAAGGACGACGGAAGATTGGCGTATCACTAGCCAATTCTATCCGTATACCGGGTCCAATCAACGCACCCAACTCCTTCATACTGAAAGCAAAACAACTCCTATAGTCTCGTAGGAATTGTGTCAATCGTCGTCTCTCTCCTCCTGTGATCTGGGAACCAATCAATGGCTCCCATTCCTCCTCCATAGGCACACTAGAGGGAGGCGACACTGTCAATGGTTGCTACGCTACACACTGCAAAGAAGGGTTCTCCGTACCCTCCTTCGTAGCCACCTCCACGTGAGAATCCTCTCCAACTGCATGGGCTGCAACTCTGGCAAGTCCTTTCGTCACGTCCCATAAACTCCAAGGATGACAAATATTTCGCCTGTCGCCCCCAGCCATTGCTACTACCGTCCCGGTAGGCAATGAGCTAATAAGTGGTGTTACAACCACCAAATCTGCGCGCAAACGGCGTTGCTCGGCCAAACCCAAGCTCACAATCCACGTCAAGCAGTTTAGGTCCATAGCCTGACCCAAAACCTGACGACGCGACGCCTCTGAAACTGAAGAAGCCGCGGTCACACCAGTAAGAAACCCCATCGCACGCTCTCTCTCATCAGCGTTGGGCTCCACCAACTGATGTAGGGTACTGTCCCATAGTAGTCCAGGTCCCCCATCACGATATGCATGTGATGCCGGATAACTGACAAATGTAGGTAAAGCCATCCGAGGCTGACCTACGCGGTTCACCAATGCCATAGGTGACCTGTCAGCAACTCTCACTACTTGAGAGTGCCGGGAAACATCCAAGATACTGTCAACGGTGAGTGTAGTATCACGCTTCACCGAATCATAGGCATGACGCAATATCTCACGTGGCAAAAGGTTGGTCCACCACAAACGTGCACGATGCGCCCGTGATCCAACCCTCGCAGCATCCAACAGTACTGCTGATCCAATCCATGCTCGGACTTGATGGACACTCGCCATCAACTGGGCCCGAGTGTCACCCAACAATGGTACGTTCTCCAGAATGTATGCTGGAGAACGTGTCTGCTGCACTTGGAGATGACGTAACACTCGCATCATCTCCCAAAACATCCGAGATCTGGGATCATGCAACCCTGTCCCATGTCCAGCGCGTGTGTGTCCCTGACATGGCCAGCCCGCAATCACCATATCAATATGGCCAACGCGGTCAAGGTCTGGCGCCCCCAGCAACGAAATGTCTGAAGGCAACGCCTTCTGGAATCCTCGGACAGCTGATCGCGGCAACAACGAAGGAAAACGCCGCATCAACTGTGCAACATGTCGTGAAGAGACTCGACGTGCAGTCTCGTCCTTCTCCACATATAAGTATCTCCGTACGAGAATACCTGACTGCAACACTGCAGCCAAACCTGTGCTGATTCCACCAAAAAGATCCAGCAAACAAACGCCCTCTGAGGAATACTCCCATGCAATAGGTGTAGTCACCAATGGAGACAATGCGCTAGAACCACTAACGAGCCAATCAGCTGAAGCCCTGTCTGGCTCTGCTGGTAAAGAGGCTTCACTCCAAGCCTTTTTCACCAACCTATCAGCCTCCAACTGTAGTGCCTGGCACGAACTCACAGTGGAACATCTAAGGGTGAAGTCGCCGCCGCTGTGAAACTCACAACCTCCTCCACATCTTCGTAGAGTGAGGTATCGTCGGCAGACATGTTCCCCTCCAACAAGTCATCGGGCCAGGTAAGCACTCCGCTAAAACCCGCAACAGATGCCAAGACCGCTGATGAAGATCCAAGAGGTCGATCCCGAGAAATAAATCTCACTGGCAGCTCGCTCAGACGTCCATCTCCGGACTGCCAACCAGGACGATATGCGGCAGTCTCCGTCCAATAGTCCATCCGAAAGCCCATCGGGTATAACACCACTCCACCAACAAGCACATCATATGACTCTGCTGATGTAACCACAGCACGAACTCCAAACTGCGAGCTATCATGAGGGTGATCATGCCTCAACTGCACCGCTATGCTCTCCCTGGTCATAAAGTAAGACCTGTTGCTGGCGCCACCAAGGGATGTCTGGATCTGGAATGGGCAAGGTTCCAACTCTGACCTCCGAATGCCCAAACTAATGCATGCAGCCTTGCCCAACATCAAGGGCTGTGCACCAGAATCCAACAAAACTCTGGCTGGGACATACACCTGTCCAGTAGAACTCACTAACCGAAATAGACCACTTCGGTTGTCCACCATACACACACCAGGAACAATACTCTCGCGATCAATGGCTGGGCGAGCTGGTAAGGATTCCATCCTCGCCGCTGCGGCCTGCCAAGTCGTCTCCTCGAACAATGCAGACGTTGAGGATGGGTCCTCAACTGTATCCTCACGTATTTCGGCACTCGTAGCAGCGACTCTCCCATGCTCACACGACGTGGCTGCTACCCGAAATACTCGAGCCAAATCAATACCAGAGTCTATCAACTCCGTGGCTGAAAACAATGGAGATCGCAAGACTGTAGTGGCCATCCGCATCATTGCACTAGATGGCACGTCTGCGTTCACAACAGATGATGTAAGAACCTCAGTTCTCACTCTGGTGTCACTAGGCGGTGCAGGTCTCATAGATGAACTGCTACCTACCTCTGACAACAAAAAGGACTGGGGAAGTCTAGACTGACGTCCACCCTCACCCCTCTGAGGGTCCAACTCCACAGTCGCACCACGCGGCTCTGAAGTGCGAGCACCACCTCTGGTCACTGCAACTGATGCCTCAACCTGTGCTGCACTGGCCAAATAGGAGAAATCCTCTCCCTCGTAAGATGTGGAAGTGCTCGCCCCCAGACCGGCCATAGCAGCAAGCCTCTGCTCCAACTGCTCAATCCGAGCAGCCATAGCGCTCTCTGTGGCAGAAGTAGCACTCGCTGCGGTACGCTCAATGGCCCCGGTACCTCTACCACCTCTACCACCTCTGCCAACTCGACCACCTCGACCACCTCGGCCTCGCGGAGCATCACCTCCACGACCTCTACCTCCAGATCTCAACTCAGGATGAAGGTCAAAGCAGCGCTCTCGAGGGTGACCCGGTCGATGACAATGATCACAGGTCACCTGTGCCGGCTGTGGCCTAGCCTGTGGAGTTTGTCCCTCTCGCTCCTGGGGACAATCCTTCCTCATATGGCTACCTCCGCATGTCCAACATGACGGTCCCTGTGGCTGACCCGAAAATGAAGGCAGTGGTGGCCGCGCACTAGGCTCTCTGTGACCTGAAGGATGTCGTGTATGACCTCCACGACTCCCACTTAAGGGACGAGACTGTGCTGGGCTATGTGGGATACGCGAGGTAGTGGTCGTGTCCCTCGCAAATGTAGACGTCACCACCCTCTCCTCCACCATGTTAAGCTCAATCTTCTCAGAAAGAGCAAACACATGGGCTAATGTGGGTGATGAGTCGCTCATGAGAGTAGCATCACGCACTCTCCTCCGCAACTCTCTGTCAAGGATCCGATACCAGTACTGGACAGCCTGTGCCTCAGTCACACCGTGAGTAACTGAGATGAGCCGTCGCATACGAGTGTATGCCTCACGAAGACTCTCACCAGTCTTCCGCTCAAACTCCTGGAGGCTCCTCAACTTCTCCGTTTTCACCCCCTGATAATTCTTCCTCAATCTCTGGAAGAACTCAGGAATGGGGCTAAACGAAGGTACGCCACTAGCATCTCCCCTCGTGCTGCCACCGGCAATGCTAACAGTACCGCTGCTGGTACTAGAACCAGTTGCGCCAACTGCTCCACTGGTACCCTCGCTGATGCTACTACTCGCACCTCCACTGATGCCGATACTCGCACCTCCACTGGTACCCACACCACCCTGGGTAATGGATGAGTAGTTTGGAGACCAATGCCGTCTCCATGCATCAATCTCTGCAGCATACTCTCTCCCAAACTCATGATAATCGTCCATGGGAGGCCCCTCCAAATGCTGGAATAACCCCTTCCATGCAAAGAAGGGTGTAAACAACGTGGGGTTACGCAGAAATTGCATATCACACCACGTGTCGAACTCCTGAATAAAATCATCAAGCTCGATGGTGCCCACTGCACCAGAGTAACGTCGAGGGCCCTTCGCGGCCCCGTACATCCCGTCCATGTCCCAAATCAATGGGGTTGGAACACTAGACGATATCACCACCAAAGACTCTGTGTCTGCAACACTCTGGTCCTGCTCCGCAACAATGGGCGAAATAGGTGAAGGTAGCCGATACCTCAACCCACTCCGCGTAAATCCCCCGCGGTCCTCAACAGGACCACTAGACTGCTCCGTGATGACGAGACCTCAACTGGCACCACTGCCAGATCTCCACCAATAACTCAATCCGCCCCTGACGCCGTGCTGCACTGAGCTACTCTAGCCCTACTAGCTAAGGGGTATGGGCAACCTAACCTGTCATCACAGCAAGAAGACTCTCACGGTCTACTGGTCATCACTCCAGTCTCACCGTGAGAGAAACATAGATAGACCGGCCGGTGATCAAGTCCAGCCCCCTATCGCCAGCACACAGGAGTAAAACTACTCCGGAAATCAGCGTCACCCCTACACGGGCGCGCACCAGGAAGCAAGACTGGAGAGGATCCAAACACAAGCAACCAGCTAGCAACGACTCTCCAGTCTAAAGGAAACACAGCACAAAACAAGACAACACACACGGGACATCGCATCGCTTCGCGATCCCGATTCGATCTCCATCGCCCTCCATTTACGTGGGCCTCCAGTGCCTATGATGCCCTCTTCCACCAAATTTGCAAACAAAAATTGTTTGAAAACTTTCTTCTTCTTTTTTTTTTTTCTTTTTTTTTTTTTTTTTCTCCTTCACACAGGGGTCACACTGCCCCTCAACAAACACACTACACACTGAAAGCGCAATATATTGACTACGTCATATATATATTTACAATGCTTTCAAAACATCACGTCACAGGTAGTGAAACCGGGTGCAAACTCCCGATCCCTTCAGAAACTCCTATCTAAATGCTACAAGTATTTGCTATCAATCCTTTGGTAGACTATCAAGAAATTTCTCTAGTACAAGAATTTCTTCTGAAAGACAATCTTGAACATACTGAACATCTCTCAAATGGTCAGCAATATCCTGTGGGAGGTCTAGTAACTCATCCTCACATACCCTATACTCTAGGCCGGATTCCTCTAGAAGTTTCTCTACGGCTAGGGCCTCGTCCCAATCTAACCCGGAATCTTTTTCTTCTACTACAACAGGGTTTACCAAATTCTCTTCTACTTGAGGCTGCACGATCACTTCCTGCTCACGTTCCTCGCTGCTGACGACCTCCACTGGCTGAATCTCTGGTAAACTTTCTCCCACTTTCTCACCAAGCGGCATTTTCTCTTCACAAGTCAAAACTCCACTGTGTACAAGGATTGTTTACAGAGTATCTGTAAACTAAATCTGAAGGGAAAACTAAAAATTGTTTAACTCCAAAACTATCACAAAGTTTTAGAAGAGTATCAAAAACTTTTTACTGTAAAGTATCACTCATGGATATTTACCACAGTAAAAAAATGAAAGGAACTGTGAAACTTGTATAAAGTTAACCTCCTTCTATGAACAGCTAAAGCAATTTGTTTATCTCAACCGGTTTTCAAGCACTGTGAATAGCCTGAAACCACAAAGAGACCTCTTGCTATCTTGTAGAACTAAGACATAAGAATTTTCATCACACCTCAGTTGTACATCACTAAAGTTTCTGGAGAACGTACTGAACTGTAAACTTCATATGTCTATGTCCCACCTCAGAAATCTTATATCCTTCTAGTGGGACCTCTCTGTCGGAAGTGTAAAGCTTCTAAATTCGATGATTCACAGGTTTACATCCAATCAACGAATATTCTTCCTTCCCGTATTGAAAGAGTGTGAGAAGAGTTCAAACTACCCTATAGGATAAAAGAAAATAGCAGCTGTAAACAACTATTTGTCCTGAGGTCCTCCGGGTGTTACCATAGGTGTCAGAAAAGTTACCACAGGGTGGTTTTAGAATAACACTGACGACAGGATGATGGTCAATATTTCGCGCTACAATCAAAGATATATATGGGCACTTCAAAGTGGTTTCTGTTCCTCTCGTAGGCCCTTCCGACCATCGGATAGAAAATTTACAGTTGCAAATCTCCACACGGTCAAGCCTCTCATGGGCCGCCTTTACCACCTTTGTGACGACCCCGTCATAATACTTGCATTCAGAGCCGTCGGGGGACTTGCTTAGCGCAAACGGTTAAGCCTTGGGCAGCCTTGAAGCAATCCTTGTCTTCGTCAAACCTTCAAACCTAAAAATCGACACATCCCCGGAGACTCTGTTACACGTTCTCTCTGGTGCCGCTGAGTACGACGAATTGCCTGTCCTCCACAATGAGGAAAATTTCAATGAAGGTCTTGCGGAACACGTTAGGTACGCCGTGGACAATCGCTTGCTCGATGATCCCCACGTGAAGACAAACTTACTTCTTCAGGCCCATTTTACCAGACTTGAGCTTCCAATCAGTGATTACATAACTGATACCAAATCCGTACTGGATCAGAGTATCCGTATATTGCAAGCTATGGTCGATGTATCAGCCAACAGTGGGTGGCTCCAGACCTCACTTAACACCATGCACCTTTTACAAATGGTGATGCAGGTGGGTACCACAAAAGGCCTTTGGGATGATGTGTCCCCACTGTTAATGCTACCACACGTGGACGAAGTAGTTATGAAAACTCTTGCGCAAAGAGGAATCACTACGTTGCCGAAACTGCTGTCATCTTCAGCAGATTTTATAAGGAAAACTCTCAGTTCTGTTCTCTCACAGTCTGAGTTGACAAAGCTAGTCCTAGTCTGGTCTCGACTTCCTCGAGTTGATGTGAAGTGGAGAGTAGTCAGAAGACCTGGGCCATCCGAAAGCTCACTGCAAGTTGAAGTGCGATTGGTGAGAAGGACTCAGTCTGCAGGTTCAAGTGCTAGGACAGGAGGCAGGGAAGACGAATGTTGTCAATCCGGTTAACATCGACGAGACAAGAGGTCAAAAGATGGCTCAACCTACACCAGGGCAGACGCAGGCATTTACGGGAACAGTGACTAAGCACAACGTGAGATCTACAGTTACGAATCGTGCAGGAATTGCATCAGAGCCAAATTCTAGGCCCACTAATCGAAGTGGCACAGGAACCGTAACAGATCGGATGGTAAAGATTGTTACTGCAGGTACGTCAGGCGCTATGATAGGGTTCTGAGGTCACTCGGCCTGCAGGGGTCGAAAAAGCGGGAGGGCCTATACAGTATAACTCAAGTATTGCAGAAACATCCACCTATCGAGGACGAGGACATAGACGAAAACGAAGACTAAACTGTGGAAGTTGAGGGGCTGCATTGGGCTTCGATCGTGAGAGTGGCAAGCATGGGATCCAGGAAGATGCACTTCCTGGCCTTGTGCCTGACGGCGATGGCACTCGTCAGCGTCGTGTCTGGGTACGCTCATCAACAGCCCAAGAAACCTGTGTACCGGGCCAAGAAACGCCAGCCAGCAGCTCACTTCTGCGCAGCGTGTGGCCTGTTCGTGAAGAAGACTTACTACTACGGCAGCTGGGCACCGTACCCGAAGTGCCACTCGCTTTGCTGTGCACTCATGCGCAAGGAATCCACCACCTGCCAGGGCCGAGTCGTGCAGCCTCCCCCTTACGTCTGCCTGCTCCCAAGCGGAACCTCGAGCACTTCTGCTCCTCCCGCTCGCAACTTGGCAAACGCGGGCCTGGCCCCGGCCCGGCCTGCTCGCCCTCCTCTCCTCTCGCTACGGCAGCAAGTCTGCGTGCTCGACGTCGAGCGGCCTGTGCTCCGCTGTCCTGAGTGCTCCCGTCCACCCAGAAAGGCCGTCGTTACAGAACCTTGTTCCAAATTTCTGTTGGTCAAACGTCGAGATGGAGCACACGTTCCTACCAAGCTAGAAAGTTCAATGGGTGCTTACTGACGCGTTCATTGCGACATCAAAACTTAGTCAAGATACTGATGAACCAGAACATATCAACCCTGTCAATTCTGATCCAATCCGACGAATTGATCGAACACGAGTATCAAATCTGTCCAATCCTGCTTTTCGAATCCAACAGATTTCACCTTAGCTCCGAAAATTAACTCCCTAGAACCCTAAAACCGTGAAATGAGATAAATGAACGAAATGAGAATGAGGAAATTTGAGAATTCTACTATCTGCGAACTCCTTCTTCCTCGATACATTCACCCTAATGGTATAACCTAACCCCCTCTTAGTCGCACAATTTACCTCCCGTCAGATCCAGGAAGTGACTCACGCTCGAACATACCCGAACTCACCAACTCACACACGCGACGGAACACACAGAAACGTAACAAATTAACAAACTTTCTCGTGATCCCGCACTGCAGGACCCTCACCGTGAGTTCTTCGAGTGAAAAGTACGGAAAATTCCCCACTGGAATTCCCGTCGGTCAATTACCCTACTGGCAACAAACCGTCACCGTCACAAACATGAGTCAAGCCCAACCCACTCCACACTCGGAGAATCCAGGTCGACGCAAAGGGGAAAGTCACTCTACGCTCCCAACGCTTCCAGGCTCGACTCGAAGAACTGACGTTCTTCGAGCCGTCCCCGACTCTATACCCCTCGTGACCGGAACCCTAACTTTACGGCTAAATATAGTAAGTGTCTGAACTTCGTGAGCCGACTCGTAACTACATGACAGATTTCACAAGATTAAAAATTGCGCAGAATGATTTTGGTCAAAAGTCATGACATAATCATTGCAAGTCATGTGGGAGTGGAAAAAACTGTGAAAAACATACAACAAGTGTACTATTGGCAAAATATACGATTGGATGTGGACTCTTACGTTCAAAGTTGTGTTGCTTGTCAAAAAACAAGCCAACAAAAAAGTAAGAGGAAAGTAAAGGGCTATTATAACCATAGAAGATATGCTACGAGCATTCACATTAGAGTGAAACATGTTTTTAATTCTTGTGGAATTCTTGTGAAATTTGCATATAAAAATTTTGATATTGCATCCACAAAAGTGTCTTCATTTTACCTCATGTTTGATGTTCATCCTATAACTACTTTAAGTTTGATGAGAATTTCAAAAAGAGACGAATTTTTAGGCAAAGTTGCTACTGCCAACAAATTTGTGGAGCATATTCACAGATTATTACATAGGGCTAAGGAGAAGTTGCTAATAGCTCAAAATTGGCAAAAATAACATGCAGATGCTCATGGTAGAGAGTTGATTTTTGAAAAAGTAGATCATGTTTGATTATCTACAACAAATTTGTCTCTTGTATGAACACCAAAGTTGAACGCTAGGTTCATTGATACATTTTGATGTTGAAACGTGTTGGTGAAATGTCATACAAGTTGAAACTTTTGTCACATATGAAAATACATCCTGTATTTCATGTCACAATTGCAAAAATATGTAGTATGATCAAAACAATTCACCAACAACCAGCATCACTTCCTCTTTCTATCTTGATAAACAATCATGAGGAGTTTGAGGTAGAGAAAATACTCAATTAACAAATTCAATGTCATAAATATTCCAAAGTAGAATACTTGATTCAATAAAAATGCTTTCTATCATATGAATCAACTTAGAAACCAACTTAAAATTTAACAAATGCACCTTTGATAGTTCAAAAATTTAAACGTATGTGCAACAAGAATGTTGCATCTTGAAAGGAGAGAGGTTGGTAACTATCTCCTATAGTTATTTAGAACTAAGATAAATGTTACTTAAGATTGAATAGAGTAGATGATAGTGAAATATCTACTAAACCACGTTAAGAATGCATGTGCTAGTTGAGTATGTTAGCTGGGAACGACACATGATCAATTAGTAAGTTTATTAGATGAGGATTGAGTGTGCTAGTTGGTGTGTTAGTTGGCAGCAACATGTAAGCAATCTGTGTGCTCGTTAAATATACAGGAGAAATTCTCATAACTGATACTCTCTCAAATAATAATCCCTCTTGATTAATATATTTTTTGAGTCTCGACTTGATATCAAGCCAAGTATTAACAATGCCACTCTTTTAATATTTAATAAGATCAAGCCGCTCCCCAATCATTTTTTGTTTTAATATTGCCTACCTAAATCATTATTGAAGGAATCTAAAGTAGTTCTTGATGAACGGATGAACAAGACAATTGTGCTAGAGATGTCTGTAGCGTGAAAAGTCATGGAATGTGACGGAAGCTCAATGAACTCCTTAAAAACAAAAAGAAAGTCATGAAATTGCCAAAATGTTCTAGAAATGATAAAAATTCTCTATATTAATAACTTTTCTCAAGTAATAGTCTTTTGTTGGCCCAAGGCTATAAATTAAAAGAAATTTTACTTTATCCATCATGTCATCAATCCACTAGGAGGAGATTGAATAGTGGGGAAAAGATCTTATCTTTGTGCATGTGTTTAAAGTGTGTGTATATATATATATATATATGAGGGAGAGGAGTATTATATATGGTTACTCATATTTAGAGTTCATGTTTCATCGTTGATGTAACACTAGGGTTTAGAGAGATGTTCACTCGAAGATAGAAATGTAAACTTTGAAGATGAGAGATATCAACAATGGTTATCCTCTCTCTTATATAGCTCTCCCAAATAAGTACAAGGTCATCAGATCTTATGCCCACCATCCACCCCACTCCTAATGGATGGATGACGTGGCGGATAACCTTAACAAGCACACGGATCGCTGACGTGACGCTATCAACTAACACACCTACTCTTTACCTACCAAGCGTGCGGATCGCTGACGTGGCAAATACAACTAGTGTAATCTAAAGTATCTATATCAACATATATAGTAATCTCTACTTTAGTTCTAACTAACTAAAGATGGTTACAAACCTCCCTCCTTTTAAAATGCAACGTCCTCGTTGCACATACGTTCAAACTCGTAAACTATCAAAGGTGCATTTGCTGAATTTTTAGCTGGTTCACAAGTTGATTCATATGATTGATAGATTTTCCATTGAATCAAATACTCTACTTTGGGATACTTATGACCTCAATTACGTTTCTTCGGTATCTTTTCTAACTCAAAGTCCTCATGATCTGCTATCAAGGTTGGAAGAGAAGGTGATGCTCGTTGGTTGGTGAATTGTTTTGGTTACATACATACATGTTTTCGCAATTGTGACACATGAAATACAGAATGTATTTTCATATGTGACGGAAGTTCCAACTTGTATAACACTTCACCAACACGCTTCAAAACCAAAAAATGGACCAATGAACCTAGGTTCAACTTTTGATGTTCCTACAAGAGACAAATTCTTCGTAGATAACCAAACATGATCTCTAACCTCAAAAACCACTTCTCTACGATGAGCATCAACATGCTGTTTTTGCCGATTTTGAGCTATCACCAACTTCTTCTTGGCCTGATGTAGTCCTCGCTGAATATGCTCCACAAATTCGTTGACTACTGCAACTTTGATCAAAAACTACTCTCCTTTTGAAAATCTCATCGAACTTGAAGAAGTTATATGATGAGCTCCATACATAAGAAAAAATGGAGACACTTTTGTGGATGCATTAACATACTTGTTATATGCAAACTCCACGTGTGGCAAAAGGTTGTCCCACTCTTCTTACCTCTTCTAATGTGAATGGTCGTAGCATATCCTCTATGGTTTTATTTGCCCTCTCCGTTTGTCCATCAGTTTGATGATAAAGGCCGTTAGCATTGTTAGTTTTGTTTTGAAAAAACTAAGCAAAGTTTTCCAAAATAAACTACTGAAGTGAGTACCTCTATACGTGATTAACACTTTGCTTAAGCCATGATTTACAAAATCTGCATCTAGATACAATTAAGCTAGTTGTAGAGATGTTATAGTTTTTGTGGTTGGTGTGATTTGAATCATCTTGCTCAACTTGTACACAAAAACCACCACTGAATCATGTCCTAACGAATTCTTTGATAATTCACATACAAAATCCATGATGACATGTTTCCACCGCTAATCGGGAAGAGGAAGAGGTTGTAATAAACCCGTTGGTTTTTGATTACTTGCCTTGTTTTGTTGACAAACAACACAACTTCAAACATAAGACTCAACATCCTCATGTATTATGGGCCAATAGTACACTCGTTGTATACTCTCCACAGTTTTCTTCACTCCCACATGACCTGCAATGGCTGTGTCATGACTTTCAACCAACATCATTGTGCGCAAATCTTGATTTTGTGGAATCCATATACGTTGTTTGTAGAACGCCAAACCTCAAGATTTCTCCGCCTTTCCAGTTTGTAGTGCCCGAGTGATCTTTTCATCCTCCTTTATGGCTTGTGTCATCTTGCTCCACCAATCAGCCTGAATTTTCACTTCTGTAACATGATTCAAACAATACATACTTGTGAAAGCATTTGCAAGTTGCTCCTTCCCCTTCACATACACAATCTTCATGTTGAAGGGTTGATGCCACTCTGCCCATCAAATTTATCGTTTAGACAAATCCTTATGAGTTTTCAAATAAACCAAGCGTTTATGATCGGTCTCCATCACAAACTCCTTGTCATCCAAGTAATGTCTCCAATGTTTGGTTGCCAACACAATGGCTAACTCCTGTCGTTCTATCGTGTGATAATTTTGTTCCGCCGCCACCAACTTTCGAGAATAGAAAGCAATTGGATGTCATCCATCCTCCCATTCTTGTTGTAGTATGCCACCTAAAGTTGTACCTGATGCGTCAGTAGCCAACTTGATAGGACGGTTAGGATCATATCACTTGAGGATAGGTGCGTGTAACAAAGCATCTTTCAATGCTTGAAAAGTTAACTCTTGAGTTGTTTCCCATCTCCATTTTTGACATTTTCCTTAACATGGAAGTCAAGGCCTGAGCTAGGCAAGCAAAACCTTTCATAAAACTACGATAGAATCCAGTGAGCCCTAGAAAACTCTTCAACTGAGTTTGATCTTCAGGTGCTGTACATTTCTGAATGGCATCTATCTTCTCACTCATCACTTGGATTCCTGCAGCTGTAACTTTATGACCCAAGTAATCTACTTGTGACTTGCCAAATTCACACTTTGAAGCTTTGGCATACAATTGATTGTCTCTCAAAACTTAAAGTATCTCTCGTAAATGATTTCTATGATCACTCAAAGTTTTGCTATACATCAATATATCATCTACAAAAACAATGACTGATTTTTCTAGATAAGAGCGAAAGATATTGTTCATCAATACCATAAATGTATATGGTGGATTAGTGAGACCAAAAGTCATCACTAGATACTCAAAATGGTCATACCTAGTACGAAAAGTTGTCTTGTGGACATTTTCATCTGCAATTTGAATTTGATTGTAGCCGCTTCTCAAATCTAGCTTGGTAAAGTACTTTGCTCCTTAAAGTTGATCAAACAAATCATCTATACGAAGTAATGGATATTTGTTTTTCACCGTTTGTTGATTCAACCCTCGATAATCGATGCATAGTCTCATGGATCCATACTTCTTCTTCACAAAGAGCAATGGAGCTTCATAAGGTGAAACACTTGGTTGAATGAATCTCTTGCTC
Organism: Marchantia polymorpha subsp. ruderalis; assembly: GCA_037833965.1. Classification (NCBI taxonomy): domain Eukaryota; kingdom Viridiplantae; phylum Streptophyta; class Marchantiopsida; order Marchantiales; family Marchantiaceae; genus Marchantia; species Marchantia polymorpha. The sequence goes on from AP031357.1 coordinate 8,630,978, forward strand.
AACATCTACTCTACTTTAGCTTTGCATTCTGCCAATTCTTTTGGAGTCAACCGATATGGAGCTTTGCAAGTTGGTGTACTTCCAGGTATCATCTCAATCTTGTGATCTACTCGCCTCTTTGATGATACTCTTGTGGGTAGATCATTTGGAAAAACATCTTTATACTCCATAAAAATGTCGTTCAATGACTCCAAGATGTAAAGTTTGTCCGTGGATCCAATATCTCTTATAAGTCCAAGGAAACATACATCATCTCTAGAAATGGATGTTGTACCTATCACAAAAAGGGCTAACTTTCTATTCTGAGATCTAATTCAATCTCCATAGATCTTCCAACTACTACTTGTAATCATTTTTCTTCTCCAATCTACCTCCAGATTATATTGCTCCATCCATGGTATTCCAAGGATGACATCATATCAAGCTAAACAAATTACACTCCATTCAATGCTCTACTTGTATCTACCTATGGATAATTCTACACTCCGTGGTAGTGATTCTATCACTTCAGTTTGCCCGTTTGGAAATTCAACTTCTTCACTCACGTCCATCATCAACATCAAACCTAACCTTTGTGTTTTTTTGTGTATCATGGAAACTTTGTGTTCTTCATGATTGACGTCATACATAATGGGCAGGATTGATCCATCAATACAAGGCAACACTCCTTGATAGAAATTCAGTTGCTCCAGGATCAATTAAAACTCTCACATTGTGTTTTTACATCAAACCGTCAATGACAATGATGTGAGCTTGCTTCTTACTCCTTTCATGAGCTCCCAACCATTGCCTTCTTCCAACCTCGCCTTTTCTTCGCTTTGTAGAACCAGTAAGGCCGCGAGGCAAGTTTACTGGTGATCTTTGTTTCTAGAAACTTCTTCCTCCACCTCTTCATGCTCTATCCCCTCCATGTTTTTGAACGGTCGTCGTTGTATGGATCGTCCTCTTTGTGGTGTCAGCCGAACCCAACAAAACTTGGCAATGTGACCCACTCGTCCACATGCATAGCATTGACAATTGTCATGAACTGCCGCTCCTCCTCGAACCATTCCGTTATTTGCATAACCTTCTTGCAAATTTGAAACTCCTGATCACCAAATCTCACCTTCAAATCTTGGCGGTGGACCTCTTGTTGGTGCAAAATCTTCTCTACGTCGAAGATTTCCCAAATCCATCGGTGTTGGGCCAGATAGATCTCAAAAATTGCTTACTATTTCACCGTGTGTGACACCAAAAGCACCCAAAATTTGTTAAGCAATTGTGATTACTTCATTCACAGTAGATGGATTGCTTACCATCAACTCTTTTTGAATTCGATACTTCAAGCTTCGTTTGAACATGTTCAAGACTTCTGCTCCACTCATATCCATAATAGATATTTGAAAATCACAAAATTCTTCAATGTATTCATGAATACCTTTTTTTTGCTTCAGATCTCACAACTTCATTCTTGCAATTTGAAGAGATTTCACCGCTTGAAAATTTTGCAGAAGTCCTTCCTGCATTCCACTCCACAAAATGGTAGCACCTCGTTCTAAAAGCATTCTCTCTCATGTTGTGTATCATGTGATTTCATATATGCTGTAAGCATTGGATGTTGCTCAGACAAACAGAAGTATCATGTGAGTTGAAACATGAAGTCTTTTTGATTCAGCGTTTGTGAAGATACTTCCAATATAAATTTTCTTGTCATCAGTTGGAATACCCTCTAGCTTTTACATCTATTTGTAATCAATCAAAGACTGATTACTTTATTGCTTCACTAGTTTTCAAATCTTGTTGTCAATCAACAATTGCATATCATGATTCATAGCAATATATCATTCAAGATTATTGACAAAGAATTGAGCTTCTCTAAAAAAAGAAAATTCTATATCTTCCAATACCAACACAATGACATCATCATCCTCTATATCAATATCATTATCTTTAATAATGAATGAATTAGCCCATAATACATACCTTGTAAAAACTCTATTAATCCGATTTGATGATCTCATAGCATAAAATTTTGATCCATATCTATCTACCAATGAAGATACTCGAGTCTCATTAACAAAAAATTGCTTCTCAAATTTTTGCTATTAAAGAATTTGCTGCATCTGTATTAGAGTTTTTACTTGTGTTACATTATTAATAACATAATAATCAATTTACTCCTCAACAACATTTATGAGTGGAGTATTTTTTTCTTGTAAATACGAAGAGCATGACACATTTTTCCTCTTTCAATAATCTAAGCTCATTAAAAGAAGCATTACTACTTACAATAACTTCACAAGCTAATAGTGTAACACTATTATTTAGAGACAAATGCACTCAAACATAAAAAAACATAAATTTTCAAGATAAAATACTTTGAAATATTTCACTCTCTTATATAGATAACTCAAACATATACACAAAATAAGATCTTTTCTTCACCATCCCATCCATACTAGTGGATTGTTGACATGGCAGATATACCTAATGAACACACGGATTGTTGACGTGTCGCCCACAATTAACACATCAATTAGCACACTCAATCATCTCCTAAAACACATATGAATTGATGACATGTCGTTTTTAACTAACACACTAATTAGCACACCCATTTCTCACGTGACACTATAAATATTTTACTATCATCTACTCTATTCAATCTTAACTATATTCTACTTTAGTTCTACCTTACTAAAGATGTTTACAACTAGAATCTAGTTGTAAACATTTAGATAGATATAGGGTTTGTATAACCCTTCACATCATTAGCATATCAAAGACAACAATACTTCTTAGATGCAAGATCTTATTTAGTTATATTCTCCTCATGTATGAGATAATAAACTACACAATCAAAAATTCTCAAACTATTATAATCAGTAATCTGTTTGTATTTCTATTCCAACTATGTCAAAAAATTGATTGAACTAAAAGTAGAAAGATTTATCAAATATATTGCGCTTTTGAAATCTTCAACCCAAATTCATAAAGTATATCAGATTGGTTCAACATACTACTAAACTTCTCCAACATCATTCAATTGAGATTCTAAAGTAATAACCTTGATAGAAGTATAAATATTGATGAGATGACAAATCATTCCCTCCTCTTTAAAGTAACTCCAAAACTACTCAAGAGTGTACTCTCTGCCATTATTCGTACGTATATATCTCAATTTTTGTCTAATATTAGTCTCAATTGAGCATTCTAATTTTTGAAAGTTGTAAACAACTTAGACGTGTGTGTAAATAAATAAATTTATACAAATCTTAAATAATCATCAAGTAAAAATACATAGTAAAACTTTTCAGAGATTTAAGCTTTTGGAAAGGATTTTCACATGTACACATTTAAATACATATGTACATTTGAATATGTACATATTCAAATAACTCTTTGGAATTCTGAGTTCTAATAATAAAAGCTTGTCTATGATACTTGTTCATGATACAATGTTTGCAAAATTCTTAGTTTACTCTACTAATTTCATTTTTCAATTTTCTCTCACCTAGGAGGTACAAACATCTATTACTAATGTTTCATAGCGGAGAATGCCACCCAAAAAATTTCAGCTCAAGATTTAATAAGATTAATTTATTCATATATGTTAATGCAATCTTGCAAATATATATTATTTTGTTTATATTTTCTACAGAAAATCTTATCTAGTATTTTTAAAATAAATATTAAAAATTCACTCAAATATGTTTGAATTTAACAATCGAATACATATTAGTTTTTTTCTCAAATGAAACATGAATTTAACTTTACTCAACGTCTACATCAAACATATGAATCTTAACTCATTCAATATTGAATGAGTTAAGATTCATTCAATATTTTCAATTTTACATTGTTATCATTCATCATAAAAATTAAATTGATTAATATATAAAAAATGTAGAATTTTTTTTAATATAATAATAAAAAACTTTATCTAGAATCTATACATATCATAGTTATGGCATCATAATACATCTTCAAACAAATTATTCTATTCAAATCAAAATTTTGAACCAAAAAATTTAATATCTTAAAGATAATTTTCCAACATATTATCAAATTTATTTGATGAATAAAAATAATTTATTAAAAGATAATTTTTGATCATGAACTAATATATGTATATATATATATTGACAAAATTTGATCAAAAATGAATCTAAAATTAAATATGTGATAAAAAATTATCCACATTTTTATCACTATAACATATTGTTGAACACATTCAAATAAATGTAAAATTTGATAACTATATATTGATCTAGTTCTTATCATTTCTATATAACATATTTTCCAATCTAAATTACTCAAAAACATCATAATACATTGCATATATTTACATAACATGCAAGAATAACTACCGTGCCATGTTTTTTATATTAGGGTTCCAATCCAAGGAAGTACCTCGGAAGATATGAATATCAGATCTTCCTAGCACTAGTTTATATTGTTGTAAATTCCAAGGGGCAAGGATAGGGCCCAGGACCTGTACTTGAATTAGTAAGTAACCGATCTGAAGGTACGAACATAATGAAAATGAGACAAAAGCGTTCGATTCCTTTCTCACCTCCCGTGAATCGGCGACATTGCACTGTATTGCTTTTCCCTGCAAGCTTTCTGCCATAGGTTCCAACAGAGAGACAACCATACCGGAGCTCATGTTCTCTATACTTTCCTTAGTTCCGTCTAGCTCTCAGGGAATTTCGGTTGTACTCGTTTCCCATACTCATTTCATCGTTTCACTAAAGCTTTACCGTCCTTATTTGAACCATGAAGATGAGATCTGGAAACGCTGAGAACTAACTACGCAGAGATTTACCAAGAATCACCATCATGATAATTAAACTCTGCTTCATCATCTGGACTACTAAATTGAAGTTGTGTTGGAGGACTTTCTTCAAGGGTTGGCCGATTGATGCTCTATTCTTCTAATGTTGTAAAATTACCAAACCCTATTGTAAGTTGCTGGGCCTACATGCGACTATGTAAGTTGCTGGGCCTACATGCGACTATGTAAACTTGCGTGGGCATCGTTGATACTTTCATAAAAATCTCACAAATAAAATGAACAACCAACACACACACAAGAACTCTCTCAAAGCCAAATTCCAATGGAAGTGAGTGATCTTGAGGGTTCCATGTTCCTCAACTCCGGGACATTAATTTCGGCGGACTTTCAGTAGTCGAAAACAACTACAAATGAACACACATGAAAACCAGGGAAGAGCTGGAGAATGTTTCTCCCATGGAAGACAAGCGCTACGAACATCCACCAAGGAAGCACAAAGAGAACAGAGAGCAAGAAGAGAGGAGAAGAGGAGAGGAGAGGTTGTTACCGACTCATATCACGGATCGAGGTCGTCGGCGATGTCGTCGGGTACAAGTTATTGAGGGCCGCATGACCGAAAACCAACGTCGGGCGCTTGCTCGAGAACCCGGCAGAGCATTCATTCGACGACGACGACGAATCGGGGAAAGAATCGGAGCAGAGTTATCGACACGACGCAGATTTGTCGAGACCTCCTTGAGGGGAGGGGAGGTGCACTCGGTGGCGGTGCTGGCGCTGCGGCAGACGACGCTGACGCAGTCGCAGTCGCAGAGAGTGGGACGGGGCGGCGTTCGTTAGACTTTCTCGGCAGCCGACTCTTCATGCTCCGCCTGCCCCGTCCCGTACGGTTCTGTACTCCGTCAGTCCCTCGCGCCGTACTTGCCTTGACCTGCCCCGCCCCCCCGCTGCCCGCCTGCCCACCCGCCCTAAGCGTTCAAATGTGTATTTCCGAGGATTTCCGGATATATTTTCTACGAGAGAGGTCTCGAATAAGACGCCGACGGTTCGGACGGAGAGACAAAAGTATCTGAAGGATACTACGGATCGATCTGTGCTACAAAAGTGCTATCTTTTCCGTGACAAACTGCGTTTCCGTGAGGTAGTGATAGACGGGAAAAGTCTGAAAGAAATACGTCCGTCAGTCCAAGTCGCTTGCTTGGAGGAGACGGGAACATACGGTACATGCCCGCACAGCCGTTGAGATGCCATGAGGAAATTATTGTAATTCATTTCCACCGGAGAATTGTTCGTTGTGGTCGTTGATACAATCATAGTGCGCTCTCCGGATGCTTTGCCGATGATTTAATTCCCAGCTTACATCCGACACCCGCTTAAATCGTCTTCCCTTCAAGCTTCCATGTGATACATTTCGCTGCAAAGCTGATCTTTTCTCGTGATACTGCTTTATGACTCTGTTGATACGAGAGAGACTCTCAGGCCAGAGAAAGTCGCTTCTCTGGGATTTCATCTGGCCGCTGCTGTTGGCGATGTCTTCCTCTCTTCCTGATGAACCTATCAGGTCCATTCATGATTCTCTTCGTTTATTTTTGCAATCCATATGAGTCCCGTCTGTTCGATTTCAAGGTATTTACCTGATGGGACCCATTGGAATCTAAACTTTTTACTTGACACTTTAAGTTTCATTTTACGTCATAGAATCACGGCCAAGGTACTTGTCACACATGTTCTAGTATCAACAGACGGTGCAGGTATTGGAATTATGACGGTGAAACTAGCCTCATCGTCTATCGTTGAATCGTTCAAATCTCCCGGACCATGACCTTTCTTTGTCCGAGACTTCCCGAGAATTTGTAAGATTACCGGACACTCGAACTCACAAGTTCTCCCCTTCACTCCATGTGAATTTCCTCCATAGATTCCCTAGGTCCGCTGTTGTTCACCGAGCTCAAAACCCAAACCTCTGATCGCAAAAGTACTCGTGAACACTAAAGCTCGCATATGATGAGAGCTTTAGTGTTCACGGACACCTTTTGCGACGGTGTATCGTCGATAAGGTCCCATAATATAAAACGAAACTTGACGGGTCCCATCAAGCAGTTTAGTTTTGATAAGACTTATCAGATCAATCTTATCAAGTAAATACCTCGTTCAATTTAGTTCTTTGCATGCGCTTGTCCCATCCAACACATAAGACTTTTCTTATGTGTTGGATGAAATGTTTATGGTTGTTACATGGGGTATATATTATATTGACGAGCCTTTTGCTTTCATATTAAGTGCCCCTTCTCGGTGCTTGTGTTGGAGAAAGTGTTGTGCTTTGGTTTGGGTTCAGATCTGATAAAGTCCTAAAGTGGAAAAAAGAGATTGTAGACGCTCGAAGGAAATCATGTGGATGCCACTGCCGATGCCAGATGCTCGAGATTTAAGGCGCCGGATGTGAGTCTATGTGATGGTGACGACGAACGTTATTGTTCTTGGTGTCCATATTCATTCCACACTTATGGCGGGAATCGGCAGACCTTGTGATGTGCTCGAGGGAGGGATTGCTGTTGTTTTTATGATGTCTTCTGTTTTTTGACATGATGATGATGTTGGTGGCGCGGTGTTGTTGTTGTTGTCTCCCCCCGCCCGCCCTGTCCAAATTCACTCCAGCTCCACTTTATTGCTGCAAATGCAACCAAGTGTGGCTCGTTGAGAATTCATGTACGTACTCGATCTTGTGTCGTGGGATTGATGTACGAGGTGACTTGCAATTCGGAAAAGTCCGGAGCCATTGAATGTCGTCGTGATCATGAGCCTCCAATCTATCCCGACCTACTTACAGAGGCAGGCCTTCGTGCTCCAGTGCATCTTCCAACTCCTCGGTGCAAGTTATCATTTGCACGATACTCGTGTGCTGCACATCGGTGGTGTCAAGTTCTGAGGTCAAGACGAGTCTTATTCACAATGTCCTTCAAGCTCACACGTTGTTTGAATCGAACTGTTCAGCCCAGATAAAAAGAAAACAGTGAGAACGCGCATACTCTGAAAAGGCTCGGGACGGAACGAGCCACTGCCACGCACTCCACTAACACCTGAGCTGGCCTAGCCCTCGACAAAACCACGGCCCCTACAAATTGATAGCTCAGCTACAATCCATACAGGATCATAGCTCAGCTCAATCCATAGTTAGGCTGCACACGGAGAGAAAGAAACATCGCTTCATCGAACTTGACAACGTGAAATTAATGGATAGATGTGCTGATGCACGAGAACATCGATGGGACTCCGATGAACAGCTCCTGATCCTTATCGCATACTGACAGACAGAGGTGCCCGACACTAGTGATTATAGGTTCACGGAGGGGAATTACAGTGCTAGTGAATGGGGATGGATTGAGCCGGCCTCCACTTTCTGCAAAGTTTGTGGGTGCCACTCACTCACTGTAGGTGGCTGGGCTGGCTGGCTGTGGGTGGCTGGTCAGCTGGTGGTCCCAACTCCCCACTCCCGAGCTCCCTCCTTGCTTTCATGGTATTCGCCCTCCGTCTCGATACGATAGAGGCAATGTTAGCGGCTTTGACCCAAACCTTTTGCTAGAGTACTCGAAGACCTCCGGCCTGGAGACCATAGCCGTGTGGAAAACTCTCAGCTCCCGCCGCAGGCAGGACGTGGAAGCCTACCCCGGTGGACGACAAATCGAGCGCAAGGTTTGCAGAGAGCTCCCGATTCAGATCCCGGGATGCTCCAAAGTGTCAGCGTTCTGATTCTTGTGAAGGAAGGAGGGAGGGAAGGAGGACTGGAGAAGGAGAGGTGCGGCGAGGTGAATGACAGGAGATGGAGATGCGATGGATGCAGATGTCCGATTCAATCTCAGGAGCAGAGCAGTAGTGGACCAGTAGTACAGGACAGTGAGAGAGACGGGGGCTAATGATAAAATAATGTGCGGGTGGGTCCGGCCTCGGCTCGCAGGTACAGGATGATTATTGCCTTTGGGCCTCACATCATCCAGTCAGATTCAGTCCCCTCCCTCGCTCCCTCCGTCGACGTACTGTACTGGAATTTCTACCTGTCGTGGACCTCAGTCAGCTCGGCTCCGCTCATTCGGCTCAGCTTAGCTCAGCTGAAACACCATATCCAAACTGGATCCTTTTCCCTTTCCCGAACGCAGAGATTCGATTCGATGAGCTTGACGCAATGACTCCAATCAGAAGGCCGGTTTTGACACGTAGCAGACGACTGCCTTTCTTCGCTTGTGCAGCTCTTAAAATCGCCTCGAGCCCGAATCATGGTCCACCACCGAGCTAAAGAACATCCCCCCGCCACCCTCCCCACTTCTTACAAAGCGGGGTTCCGGATTGCGGATCGCCAGGACCGCAATGGCACAACCGCGATCTCTGCCCCAATTGCAACATCTGAGAATGTAGTCGATACTGCCACCGTATGTATGTACTTACGCAATTGCCTACAAATTCAGCTCAATTTATCTGTAAAGCTCTCGATGGATCGATCGATCGACAGACTACCATTCATTATCAACACAGCCTCCTCTCCTCTCCTCTCACGTCAGTCGTAGTTGTTCCACTACCCTCAACCCCCTCCCTCCCTCCTTCCTTCCTTCCTCCCTCCTCCTCCTCCTCCTCCCAACACATTACTTTGCCATCTCTCATGCTGCATCTGCTGCCGACTGTCTGCCGCCTGGTGTACTGATCCGGCCCAGCTCTGGCAAGATGCAGACGGGAGCAGTGGCACCAGACGGCCGTATGACATGTGACGATTCGTCGTTTGGCGATTTACTATAAAGACTGCATTGTAACTGTTTCCAGATTCAACCATCCTGAGAGCTTAGCGGTGACTCTCGACCCGTACTCCGAGAACGAACCTCATTAGCACATGCATGCTGTACCTCAAGCAGCGGCAGCGATGGGACTGGAACTCCATCCCGGAGGGAATCAGATACGATTATCACTTGATAAGGGAGCTGCTGTATCGGGCCATTACTACCAGAAGTAAAATCGCGCTGCTGCTGATGATACTGTATCTCCCCCGGGATCCCATCGGAATCTACGATGTTTCCCTTGAGGTGGTGTCGATACTTATCGTCTACTTTTCTTCAGTCTACAGGTGGTGTTTAGTGTGTCCTGGCTACCCCTGACTTTCTCGGACGGAGGAGAAACCCTTTCCGTCCGAGGGCCAAATTCTCGAGAAGTCAGTAGAGGTAGATACATCGGTCCCTCGTTGGCAAAAGAGGATGTGAGGCTGAACGAGTGAAAGAATTGTCATCATTGATCTGGCTCGGGAGGGAGATGCTGTGGAATTTGCGGGCTCTAGATCGCTATCGTACAAAATCCAGGACCCCAGGAAGAGGGATCGCTTCGTACTGTCCATCCAATCCAGAACATCAAATCAGGCACGCAGGCAGGCAGGCATGCATGGCATTTACTCTTTCCGAGAGTAGGGAGGATCGATATACGATCGGAGATGTGTCGTCTTCACCGAGTATCGTCACACTACGGTCTTCTTCCTCTACGAGATTCACAGCCAGTAGAGACAGACGGGAAAAAAGACAACCATTCCAGTATTTTCAATTCTCGGTCTGTTCGTGTCACAATGCTGTCCTTCTCGGCTGGTCCTAGTTGTCAATATTATAAGGCATTTGTTGACGACACTGCTTAGCCCGCATTCAGAGCGCAGGGCCCAGCCCTCTGCCTCGAGCTCTTACGTCTGCACCTCCCGAGGACCCGTCAACTGTTTGCACAGAGAACAAATCTCTTCTGTAAATTCAGAGCCTAGTCTGTCCTCGGGAGACTGAGCAATCCATCACCTCACTGCAAGCATCTCTCTCTCGCTCTCGCGGTGTACCTTTTGAACCATCTTTCTTCCCAGATGGATCTCTGTCAAGTCGCAACCAACTACCACCGTCTTCTCTCTACACAGACTAATCACAGTTCTGGATTTCTTGCAAGCTTTGAAATGTGTATACCATCTCGTACCTGACACCCTGAGTTTCTGTGCTACTTGGTACAGCTCGAGAGCTAGCTAACAGTTGCGGCAAGGTGCACAAGTGCTTGTGCGACGAGACACGATGCAAGACAGCATAGAATATTGATCGAATATTGATCGACACAACAACACACCGTAGGAGTAACAATCCCATAGTCGTTATCACAGAAAGAATTTCTTTTCTTCCTTCTTCTGATTATCAGGAATGAATGGAAGTGGTCAAATTTTTCCGTCGGATTGGGGGAGGGATTCAGATACTGGAGTTCTAACTAAGTTAAAGCTACCTGGGCGCGCGAAGCTAGCTCTGCCGCAGAAAATGACATGACTCTTTTCAAGGGTTCCGAGATTTCACGTGGTTGTGACGCTCTCGAAGAACCTCACGTCGATGAACACGCTGTACAAATGGCGAGTCTCCTTCTGTATGGTTGACAAACTGCCGAACTGCCTGACTCACTGCCTGACTGACTGATGAGAAATCTACAATGACGAACTAATTTTTCCTAATCTAATCATCCTCAACTCAAACAAAATTTATCAAACTTGACTACGGACGATCCTCTTTCTCCCCTGTACACGGGCAATGTCGAGCTTGAATAGACTGGTGGTCTTGAGAGGATGGAGAGCCTCCATCGCCGCCCTGCCCCTGGCCAGTTGTCGAACCTCCTTGCAGAGAACTGGTGTCTCGTATGGGACTAGATCCAAACACTCCTTGCAGAGTGCTGTTGCCAAATTTTCTCATGGACCCTGATGCCTCCAGAGAAGAACGCACTTCCTCGTGCAACTTGGAGATGGCACTCCTTCCCTCCGGCAGGACCACAGTAGGCTTCCTGCTGTTCTCACTTAAGACCCCTCCGGAACCAGCACCGGCACCCGTCGCAGATGTTTCAGTTATCGGTGCCTGTGGTATGAAGATGAACACGCTCTGGGCTGATTGATTAGCCTGACCTGCGTTTTGGTATGGGTCGAATTCGTGAACATCTGCTCCTCTCTGCGTTTGCTGGACTGCTGAAGACGATGACCCACCACCGCCTCCACCACCACCTGCGCCAGCTGGTGACTGCTGTTCACATATATCCTTCCTGAACTCCTTGGACTTTCGAGGTGCAACCATCGTCCCACCGCACCAGCTTGCAGCTCTCATGCACGGGACATCAGCCGGGGACGTATGATGCTGCTGCTGCTGCTGATGCTGGTCCTGGATCACAGTGATCTCGATACGGTGGGAGGAATCGTCATCTCGTCTCGAAGATCCGCTGATCTCTCCCATCGACGATGAGCGCTGAATAATACCGGGTCCACTACTAGGCCCTGCTCCCTGAGAGCTCACAAAAATGCTCAGAGCAACAGCGCCAGGTTCCGGTGGGCCTGCTGGAGGGTTGCGCAGCGTCCACGAGGAGGAAATGATGGTGCTTCGGCAGAGAGGGCACGAGGGATGCGACCTGAGCCAGTTGTCTATGCAGCTGGGGTGAAACATGTGCTTGCAATTGGGGAGCAGCCTGAGCTCCTCCTTCTCCTCAAACGAGCTCAGGCAAACGGCGCACTCGGAGTCGAGATTCATCCCGTTGAAGCTCTCGGATGAGTATATCACAAGAGGGAGGTTTTTTATGACATTGGTGTCCAGCAGGTGGCCATCCTTGACCACGTCCTCCCACATCCTCGTGCCCGCATCCTGACGGCTCAAATGGGGCCGCATGAACTTCGCGAACAACGCAAACGCTGCCACGAGTATGAGAGTAAATCCCAGTCCGATTATGATTATTGCCACATTGGGCTTCAGCGCCGGGAGCCCCGGGTCCGCCACAGTGTCCGGCCCGAAATCTGTACACGTAGTGCACCCCATGTCTCCATTCTCGCTGGTCAAATGCTTGGTCATATTCCTCATAGCATAAGTGAATGACATGGTGGTGGTGGTGGTGGTGGTGATGGGACTGACAACGAAGAATAAGACTCTGCTGAGCTTCTCCGACGTACTGGGCTCGATGCCTCCGCTCGTTTCGGAACTATACACCGAATGTCAGTTGCGCTTCGTTCTCTCAAATAAAACTCTGGCCCATAACTCTTTGTCAGAATCTCCATCGCCCACCTCGTTCTACTCTGCGGGTGCCATCAACCTTAGCCCCCATGCGACTGACAGCGATGAGCTGATCCGACCTCTCAAAGAAGAAGCAACAGCAACAGCTGGCCAGCATGCATGCATGTCATAGTCTCCTCAGACACAACCGCTGAAGGAAGAGCCCGTCGAGCCTCAGAGAAAACAACCTGGACCTAGAGCTCTTCGACATAACCTCAGCACTAACGCGTTCCGTGCTGCAAGCGTTCCTGCAACAAATTCCCCACCCGCTCGATACGAGATCCACCGAACTAAGACTCCAGCGCATTAACTGGCAGAAGTCTTTTTCAACTATAACCCAACAGATGAAGGAATTACACCTTCCTGAGCCGAAGAAGCACAGCACACACTCTGATTGCTCCTAAGCACACGAAACCTTGTCAAACTCAATAGCCGTCGGGTGCTGCTGCTGCTGCTGCTGCCGCCGCCGCCTGGAGACGAAGAGGCGCTCGTGTCAGAAGATCCCGAACTACCACTACAGCAGCAGATGATCGAGACCGACTTGAGAACGAACAGTGAGAACAAGGCGAGGAAACGAGAAGAAACTAGAAACCTCCAAAGCGCCCGACTGCTGAAAGAGCTGAACTGCTAGCTCCGTCAAATCAGAGAGCTGAGGAGCATCAAATCAAGCGCTCTGACACTCAAGTTGTGAGTCTGCTCTGCTCTGCTCTATCAAGAGACTGATACCGAGTCCATAAACTTCTTGAGCTCACTGAAAGATCGAGCTGGAGCTGCTGCAGCTGCTACAACACACCTGGCCTAGCGCTCCTCTTCCTCCTCCTGGTCTCTGGCGCTCTCCGCAGCCACTGCCGCAATGCGAGGGGGAGGAAACTGTGGCGGGAGATGATATCGGTCTCCTCCTCGCGGCTGCTGGGGCTCTCTTATCCCTCGTCGTCTCGGTCCAGCAGCTCGACTCGTCTTTCCTCGGAAGAAACGCGAAGGACGAGAGCTGGACTGCGCAGAAAGCCAACTCGTCCGAGCTCCTGGTCTCTGTCATCCATCGCCTTTTGCTCGCCTCGCGGTGCCCGAAAAGAGAACGAATGCGCGAGCGAACGCAGGGGGAGGGGGAGAGGGGGGGAGGCCTGTAGCATCTCAGAGAGGCAGGCAGAGAGGCAGGCACGGACTCAAGGAGGAGGCGACGGTGGACCGCCGTCGATGACTGGCTCAGTCCGCTGTGCGACTTTGGTCCACGGATTGAGGGCGACGAGTGAATCATGCAATGACTTCTGGAGGACGGTGGACTGAAAATCAAGCGTAGGCCAAACTGGGCCAGACCAAGTAAGCGAGTCTACGCGCCGGACCGGTCACGACAGCGCTGCCCGGACCCGACCGGACCGGACGGACCGGACTGTGGGGCTGTGTAATCCCACCGTCGTCGGTGTCCCCCTCCCCCTTTCCCGATTCGTCCGGTGAACTGGATACACCGGATTGCATGCTCAGCAGGTTTCTGTTCAGTTTTACGACTTCCACTTGTATCGTGTTATTACGCTCGCTATCTGTGCGCAACATTGGAGAACATGCATGGCGACAGTACTTCTCGGGGAACAAGACGGAGCATCTACCCCAAGTGCAGATACTCAATCCGGGAAGAGTGGGTTTTCTGTATTACCTGGAGCCCGAATTTGCGAATTTTGAGAGGAAATTCGGATCAACTACAAAACTTCTGATAATCTAATAATTCTTAGCTATATGTTCGAATGTGCTTTTAGCACAGGTGCTCTGTTGTTGCCTGACTGTCTACAAAATAGACATGTATAATTGGACCTACATGAGATCAACTCTATTTACGCACACATATATATACACCCTTGATAAATCAAAATATATTTTTTCGATCAACTATACCATGATTGATTTTCTGGCGTCCGTATTTCATTATAAATATATCAATTAATTTTATACATAGAAATTGGTGAGAGAAAGGAGAATATCACTTGCGAACACAAAATATATTTTAGCTACATAGAGCTGAATATATTTGTATTTCTCATTATCGGAGCGTATTACGCTCGGATAGAAAATGCTCAGTGGCGGGAGCCTCCTACTCTCGAAGTAGCTGGTAGCGATGGAAATAGTTGCTACGATGTTGAACAATGATTTACGCAATCGTGGAAGCACATCGTGATGGTATAATTTGGCTTTTATCCATCACACTTTCAACATCACTTACATTTTTGACTGAACGAAGTCAGACCAAGTCTCATCAGCAGCATTGATGAGATCCGTGTCTCTCGGGGTACACCTCCGAGGCAATTAAAATTTGTTACCTAGTGAAGAGGAAGTTAGAGAATGGAAATTACTCATCCTTCTTTAGTGAGCTATGGGAGTGAACACAACTGCAATAAACAAAACTCGATTTCCGAGAAACTGTTGGCGATTATCATTCGGCCAGAGGTTATTCGTAATCTACAGCCAGAATCTCCAAAAGACCGATATAATTTACTTTGATCTAGAGCTAGAAACATCGAAGAAATGCCCGGTGTACTAAGAAAACAGCTGTGCATCAAATATTGAACCAGCACAAAGACATGGTCTTGACTTTTAGGAGTACAATAGAATCAGAGTTGAAACCCTCCCGACCCCAATCATGGTTGGGAGGACTCGTTAGCACGGCCCACTTGGTGCTTACATACATTACATGTCACACAGAGCTTAATCACCTATAATCTTGATATGCTAACAAGAAAGGTTTTTAATATTTTATTTTAATTTATTTTTTTTAAGGTCTGAAATCGTGTCGAATTCCAATTATCAACATATGTGAGAAAATACTTGAAAGTCTTCATATAGATGTCAGACTATATTTACTACCATACAATATATTTTTAGAGAAGAAAATTCCTGGTAATATAGATAGCACGAACTGATGTAATCGTGTTTTACTCTTTCATTGATCATCTAGTTTTTTCTAGTCATTTTGATTTTTATGGTTCATGTGTTTTACATTTTGCATAATATATATCACATTATTATTTTATTATACTATTAGTACATATTTTTGGTCTGGTTTCTTACTTCGGCGACGTCATGTGTTCAATATATTCCTGATCAACAAACTGATAATGTTTGGCTTACGGTTATATTTACTTCCATCTACTAGTCAATATTTGGAAACATTGATACACATTTTTCTTCAGCGTGAATTTCTGTTTACATGCATTAGAGATATACGATGGAATCTAACTCTTCACGTTTCCAATGATTTGCTATAGGTCGATTCTCTTGTTAAGAATAGAATAGGAAGATAATATTTTTTATGCTAGACAAGTTGTTAAACACTTGTTGCAGAAAAAAGGTTCACACATGTGTACACGGGCATTCTGAGGTTTCCTTCACAATCAAATGGGTACTGGAGCAGACAAGTTGATTACGGCGGCGGCTGAGGGAGGCATGGAATGGCATCCTAATCATCTGGTGATGCAAGCAAAGAACTTTTGGCCCCAACTTGAAGTCCCTGGAATTCGCGAACCGCGTGTCGATTAGTCAACAGTGGCTTCGTTTACTCACTTCTCCCTCCTTCTTCTTCCATCGTACTTCCATCTGTGTTGCAATCACAGGGGGCCCCAGTCACTGCTCTGCCCACTTCTAAAAGTTTCGCTGGCTGATTCGTCGTTCTTTGACCTTCTGCTAATTCACCTTTTCCTCCTATTACAATGTTGAATAAACATAAAGTGAAAGACACAAAGGCCGGGGATATTTTGTAAATGTCCTTGCGTCCTCAATTCAATTCAATTCACAGTTCTCATTCAAATTAGTGTGTAAGAAAAAAGAACAGACATTCAATTTGTTCAGGTGACATCAATTGGGTGTGGACTGACTTTCCAGTCAACGACTTTTTTCCTGCATTAAACTCATAAATAGGAACATTTTATGAAGGTATAACTGGTGCGTCGAACTCACGCTTTTTTGAAGAGTTAACGCTTTCTTCAACTCTAAGATTCCACGTTAGAGTTGAAGACACCTGAATCATGCTCGGAGCACTATCGCCCTTGGATTCCACATAACCAGATCGTCACTCAAAAATTATGGGTACTCTACTTCAAGCGATCAATGTTAAATTTGGGCGAAAAATCTGGGATTCGGTACTGATTAGGGTCCAAATTCATGTGTTCATTTTGGAAGCAAGACTTTTCTTGGCTTAGCGTTATTGTTCATTCGTCGAGTCCACGATGTGGTATGTACAATGGGACATGTGGTCCCAGTAGTGAGTACCGTCCCTTTTTCCAGGTGCGTCCGGGCGTGAGTTGCAAGCTTATGAAATTGAAGTTCATCTAAGCATCCCAATATTGAGCTCATGATGCAATGGTTTCTTCACCGAACTAAATCGAAGAAAAACCTAATAAATCCTTCTACTACAGTGTCAAATCACGAATCTGATAGCTACTTGAATGCCCTGAGGTATAAATTCAACATTTCATGCCTAAGCTATCTACATTGACAAAACACTACACCTTCCAATAATACTTCACCCATTAAACTAATTATTCCTTTGCTTTTATCAAAAGGATGTGCACCTCATAGGACAATGATGATTTCACAATAATATACATGCATATGAAATGAATCCTATGATTTCGCACATATCAAGGGTATACATAGTTTGCATCATCTTACTCAAAGAACTGAAACCAAGCTTTGTACATACATAAACAAATGGTTTCAAAATGGTGATTAGATTCTATAGTTATAAATGTTTCCGAAAAATTAAAATACATAGTAATTTGATTCTACATAAAGTTGGAATATCTAAATTTATGAATGATATAATAAGATGCATTTAATTTTAGATTGTATCTTGGTTGATAATATCACCACACACCCCCCCCCCCCCCTATCAATTTTAACTTATATCCATTTGATTATTAACTAAAATTCCATAAATTGTTCATGACTTTTGAAATCAATTCTTTTAAGAATTGATAATTTCATCATATCAGTCAATAAAAATACACAAAATTTCAACACAAAGACTATCAAATCGTTCGTTGAAAGAATTATTATTTTTTTAATTAGAAAATTTTACTTCTGAAAATTTATGATTGAAGAAAAGTCCCGATTATAATTCAACGTAAGTATTGGAATTTTCTAGGACTGTCGGATTGAAACCTCGTGGATCCATAAAACACATGTTCAGCCCGTGAGTATTATAATATAAATACAATTTCATCAATTCAAATAAATTTGAGGATAAACTCAACTTTAAATTTGACTTATAAATTTATCTAACTTCAGTCATTCTTTGTTTCTGCAATTGAACTCTATCGTATAAAATTAGGTGCGTTCAGTCTGAGCCAAAGTATAGTAATCTAACATTTCAAGGGTTTGCAGACATTCGATTCATGAAGACATTATTTCTGTCTTACATGTTAGGTGGTGAACTATACGACTCAATATTGCGTTATGTTATCTTCACTGCACATATAGGTGTATGCAGTGAGGGTAATGTTTTTTATGTGTGTGATCAATAAGCAAGTACAGGATAACATAAAATATACACAATTAAGTTTCTCGTGAAAGATATATATTTTTTAATTATTATATTTACAGATTTTTAGTAAGTCTTTAATAAAATATTTTTGTATGTTCAATTAAAAACATCTACTCTATACTTTTAAAGAAGTGAATCGAACAAACCACAAGAATATTATAACAATCAAAATTTATTTGCATAAATGGTTACGTTCAAACTCTTAATACATATTAACTTCACACAAACTTGTACGATAGTGATTCCTACATCCTCGGACATTGTTATTGTGATTCGGACAATGAGGTAAGGCTTAGATTACATTAGAAACTCTAAAAATATACTCATCCAAAACAGCTATACTGTACATCTTAAAAACCATAGAATAATATTCTGTCAACTTCTTGTATACTTATCATCTTTAAGATTATAAGGAAAAATAGACAGTATGCCATGCGTAGAAATAAGCGTTGTGTTTGAAATTTGAGGCATCTGTTCATAAACGATTAATACATAGAAAGCTAGTAGACTATTGAACACAGTGCAGTGGAAGAACGTGAAGATCTTGTCTTCAAATTTGGTTTAGGCTGTCAATGAATAACTTTATATAAATTGATAGAAAATTCGATGATTGCTTCTCCGATAAAATTTCGATGACAGCGAGAAAGTTGTCCCCTACCGTTCCACCCCACTTCAGAAATTTTCACGGTGTAAGTTTAATCTGCCTCGATGGTGATGCGCAATCAGAAACTGGGTACACCGGAAGAATTCCATTTACGGCCCTTCTTGTCTTTTACTGCCAGACAATCAAAACAGTCAGCAGGCAACCGTCAAACCTGGAACTCGATAAGTATGTCCGAAGTGATAAGCTGATGTGGACATGTGGACTCAGCAAGTTTAGGGGTCTATGTGCCAAATTCCCATTCGGATTGTTCTCATGCAGCCGGGATTCGCAATTTCATCTGCATGGAAAGATACCCAATGAGATTGAATTCCAAACACGGCCGAGTGATCTTCAATCGAAACGTGAAATCCTTCGATAGATGAAACCTCATTCTGGCAGACAAATAAAAATGGATATCCAAAAATATTCACATCCTGCTGATCGAAAGACCACTCCATGCCATGAAATTAACAGACATATTTGCAAGTGCAATCCCTCAAGTTGTCACGACTACCAAGTGGACAATGTTGATAAGAAAATAGATTTGACACACCCTAAGAGTGTCAAATCAATTTAGGGTAAACCCTGAGTTAACTATTGTTTTCCGTATTCATCAGTGGGATCCACTGGGATTTTTCCAGTTGATTACCCTCATCTAGAGTGTGTCAAATCTATTTTCTTTGCAACAATGTGGGATCCAAGGGGATATTTATTATTACGTGAGTTATGGTAGACTGTGAACCCTTTATATACGGAAGCCCACATGATTTCACATAGTCAGATTCGACTGCGGACTCCTATATCTACCCAGATTGACTCACCCCATGCGTATTCCTCTGCACTTTTAGCATAGAATATATCGTTAGTTTTGTCAGTGTTGCTCGGTAAATGAGGATGACAATAGATCAAGATCATCGCATAGTTGCATGGTGATAATAGTATTAAGCAGTGAACCTTATTTGAGTCTACGAGGTTAGACAGTAAGGAAATGTGACTGGTTATCGTAGATAGTCCAGATGTCATAGATGTATTTATCCAGATATTTGTAATGGGTGCACTAAACTACTGAGTGATCTTGATCTCAGATAATCCAACCAGTGCTTATCAGTTGGGTAGACAGAGCACAAAGGAAAAAGGCACAATTTGCGAATGTCTTTTAAATCATTCCCATCCTTGAGGCAAGTACATGTGGTTTTTACCCTTGGGGCCATGTGTAGGAAGATTGTGTGTGACACATGAAAAGATATTTCTGAGAATATCGTCATCGCTTTGAGATTTGTCTTTGGTGATCATGCTTTCAAAATGTGAGCACTTTTCAGTACATCTGAACAGTCACTTTCTAGAAGAATTCATTTTCTTCCTTCATACCATGTCTTTTAAATTATTCTCATGCAAATGCAACATTCAGTCTGCGGTCGTGGTTTGATTGAACGATCTAAGCAATGTCAGAACAACTTTTCCTGGTGATGTGCACATGAGATGAGACTGGTACGATAGAAATGTGTGTATAAAGAATGACGAGGTGGAAGTACTTCCTGTCAATGTGCAGGTGCCAAGTGGCGTCGTTCAGACAATGGCAAGTATTGCTGGAATCAGGCTCGAACCCAACCATCTTTCAGTTCTCCGCTTATGAAAGTATCATACATGAAGAGAAGACCAAATTATATATAGGGTATACCTATCACCTGAGATAACACTTAGAGCCAGTTCTGTAGACGGATATTTCATCATTTGAAGTCCATCATCAAGGTCCTTGAGGGACGTCTGTGTCCTATAGAGAGGTACCTCGGGTCCAAGGTTAGACCCCTACAGCATCCAGTATTTCTTGGTGAGGAAGGCTAACTCCATGCTGACAGCAGAGATATATGATCGGAGCAGTAGTGGTTGCCCAGCTTGAGCACACTCACCGTTAAGTGTCCATATATTTGGATGTGGGCCAAGCACATCCGGGAGAACCAGTTGACAGTCAGCATTGAAAATGAATAGATTCTATGATGTTCATGGACGTTCTCACTTACGTTTTGTGGGACGTGAAGCTCGAAGCAGAGCTTTCTTATTCAGCCATCTAGAGATGCCAATCGCTTAATATAGTGATTGAGTTCATATTGCTTGATGTGGGAATCACAATGATTTGATTCATGTTAGTACTCATCTTCTGAAATTGAAAGGGCGAGGGCAGTTTCCTCATCTCCGGCATCAGTATACATGGAGTGAAGATTTTCGATGGACTGTCCACAACGAGAAGTCTTCATGACATTCATTCAAACGAACTGCGAATCATGACTCCAAATGATGGCCAAACTTGTCATCATGGAACTCGGGATATACTACAGACCCTAACTAACACCGAGGAAACTCTTCCATTATATCGAAGAAGAGAGAATAACGGATTCTTCGTCCATTAAAGATGTTTCTGTTGGGCCCGGAGTAAAACTAGTACAAGAATTATCTTGTCTACTCCAATGTGTCTGATATTCAGACTAGAATCTCATGATCGAAAGTATTGAGCATCAATATTGGACAACTCAGTAACTAGAAATAAAATTGCACGCATGTTTGGAAAAATTGAAAAAAGTGCCTGCCTTATTTGAGAACTCCGTTATCAATCCCTTTTCTAGCACCCTCTAAGGTCACTTTTCTATATATTGCGGTCCATACCTTATTTGTATGAAAACCACTCGGCTTACTCTCCATCCGCCTTACTTCGAGTGGATTCATGGGTTCATGGGCCAAGATTGGATTACACAAGAGGTACACTTTTGAGAAACAATCCTATGTCTAGGCTGCTGCAGATCTCGACTCTACCAATGGTGGCGTATAATCTTCCGGCTGCCGTAACGAAAGGAAAAGTAATCGAGGCGAACCTCAACAGGAGAAAACAACACTGCGCAAAAGGTCAGAGTCATAAGCTTCGAGGACTGACGACGGATTGAAACTCAAATGTTCGGTCAGTAATTACATGTACACAACCAAAAACTCAGGCACTAACTCACGGCTCTAATATCGTTGCTCTTGTTCCCCGCTGTGCATTTTTTTCGTGACAGTGTCATTAAGGGTTTTACTGGCGGCACACAAGGTCCTCCCTCCCCCACACAACCGCTATAATGTACTGCATCTCTGTCACCGCTATGGACTTTCCTCGTTGCTCAAATTCTTTCAGCTCATCGTAGTCGTGTCACGGCGTGCGTGGTGATTGATTGTCTTCCAGATGCCAATTATGTATTGATACTGGTGAACAGAAGAAATTGCGGCAGCTTGGCACTGGCCCAACGCATCGGCACTCGACGATGCCATGTTGCCCCAGATTGATTTGCTCGATGCCTCCGAGGTACACCCCAAGTCCTCGATATTTCCTCGGACAACTCACATGCTACAATCCGCTATAATTGTCTTCGGACCCACTCCGTGAAAGGGTCCATTGTGTTCCATTAAAGTCCACACATTTCTAGTTGAGAGATTATTTGGCGACGTAGACCCACTCCATTCGCAGCTCATTTCTTCTCTCCTTTCTGTAAAGCTTTCGTTCCTCAGCGGATTCAGCACTTCCTCACTTTGGGAAATATCGGTTTTTGTCCAGCATTTATTATATACTCGCGTCAAGTGGGTATAGTATATAAACACCTTTATGTGTATTTGCTTGCATTTTTCTTATTCTTCGAGTTGGACTACGATCTGAGTCAAGAGTTAGTCGATTTTTGTAGAGAAGTCTTGACTGTTTGGTGAGGCCTGGATATTGTGGTGCTTTCTCTTCACAAAACTGATCATATTCAAATCGATCTATTCTTTTTTTTAATGGTTTAAAATTTGTGTACTTATTTTCATAATAGCAGGCACACAACCTCATCCTTTGATCGTATGCATACTGGAAAAATAAAATGTTAAGAACTTCTTTAAATAATCAGGTTAGGTGGTGCAACAACCACAAAAAATTATCTTCAGATCGTTGTACTTTGATATTCAGATGTACTAACTGTTTTATAAATAATTATTTCCTTACGATAGTAACGGACCTACCCCCTATTCTCGTGTTGATACTATACCATAATGATATTTTTTCTATATG
The DNA here is from genome assembly GCA_037833965.1 of Marchantia polymorpha subsp. ruderalis. Taxonomy (NCBI): domain Eukaryota; kingdom Viridiplantae; phylum Streptophyta; class Marchantiopsida; order Marchantiales; family Marchantiaceae; genus Marchantia; species Marchantia polymorpha. Next base: position 8,654,039 of record AP031357.1, read on the forward strand.
GCCCCATTGAATAACATCCTTCAAGCAAACAAATGGGCAGTCGGTGTAATAGTTTCCAGAACGAGTGCAATATAGAAATGTGTATGAAGTGATTGAAATCAGTGAAAGTCGTCTAGGCAAGGAGAAGTGCTCAGACGAATATTCAAAGGTTTGAAATAGATGCGAAAGGTCCCAGTAAAAGTTTAAAGGATTGCAGAATATTTTCTTCCTTCGCATTCACGGTCTTTCCTACAAATTCCCGAAGGACCTCCGGAAGAAAGGAAAGATCCTCTGGACATGTCGCTAAAGAAGGAATGACAACTTAATGGCTTTGACCATTGTCTTCCCTTCAGAGAGAATCCGTGTATTAACGGTTTATGTTCCTTCCTCATAAAGAGTGTCAATGTGGTCATTTTGTCCATCAGTGCTGATTGATTATTGTAATTTTCGGGCAATATTTACCCACTGCCCTAAAGGGAAGAGTGAGTATAAATAAATAAATAAATATATATATATATATACAGTCACCGGCACATGGCAAGCGAAGTAATTGTTCTCATTACAAGAGAAGGAAATTACATTACAAAGCTAGGATCGAATTTTGTAAAGCTCGGTATAGCTGACTGTGACCGTCCTTCAGCTCCGCGACTTCCTGTTGCAAAGCAGGAGTCGTGTGTACCTGCAGATTCCAAGGCGCGTTTCATGGATCACTCGATGACAGTCTTTTCTACGACCAAAGAATTTCCAGCTGACGATGAATAAGTTTAGCCGTTGTTGCTGCCCAAATCCCGACTTATCAAAGTTTGGATTTCAGAAACACAAAATTGTGCAGCTGAGTGTCACAAGCCCAATGTGAATCGAAGCCATAATTAAAGGATTTGACGACTTCATATGCGCTCTTCGAAGGATGGGAATAGAGGCCAAGAATTGTACATGCATGAAACCAATGTCCCGATAAAATATGTAACATATTTCATATAATAAAGTGATTTTTTGGTATCGGTGAAAAATCATTATCCATTCTATGAAATCTATCAATATTTATTGTTGCTGTATTATTGTATAAATATAATGAGTATGTGAAAAACAAGAGTAAAATTTAGATCTTTTATGTATCAAAATTGCTTATGAAGGCTCAATCTATAATTTATTGTAATTCTCTCGAAAATCCAATTATATATCAGTTTTATGAGATTAAATGATAAGTCAATGTCAAAAATTTTACCTTGAAACTTATCAAATGTAAAGTGTGATAAATCTGCAAAGACGAAAGATGAGATCCGAAATTTTCTAATGAATAACTATATAATATAGAAATAAAGCTGAGTTGAAAATTAGATACAAAAATCATATTCAAACTGTAAGATTGTTGAATTCATTTATAATCAAATTTGAATATTTTTTGTATCATGATCAATATTATAAAGTTATTTAAATTTTGATATATATTTATGGCATAATTTATCATTGCGGTTGCACTAAATTTTATGAAAATAAAATTAAGTAAAAATAGTAAGAATTTCTTAAACTTAATGGATTTTTATATATATATATATATATATTTGAATCATTGAAAACGCTATAAATGTCAATTTCATATGTTTATTATGTGAGTTCAAAATTATTCTGTAGAATATTAAAATAATGTTAAAGACACATCAATAGAACAAAAATAGTTTTCTAACAATGTGTCTTGCTACAATTATTTGACTATCTAACTTTTGATTGGTTTTCAACATCTTTTACATATCAATAATTTGTTCACATCTTTAATTTTGCTGCTCTAATGGTAAAAAACTTTATCATAATAATGCTATAAATCTTAATATTTAGACTATCTACAGTTTGAAATAGCATATCAAATTTACAAAAAATCTGTAATAATATAATTTATCATAGATGTTAGCATACCTTTGAAATCAGTTAAATTAAAATTCTTTAATTGTTGCTTTAAAACGGTGAAAAAGTTTTTTCATACATAATGTGTTATTCACTCTTTATCTTTAAACTTCTTACAGGAAATAATTTTTTTGTAGATTTGATCAATATCATATTTAATTTCATGGCAATCAATGTAATTTTGCAATTTTGAATGTGAGCATCAGATTTCAATTGTTATCATATATAAAAAAATATGTCATTTGAGTTAAATAGATTCATAATAAAAAATATTAAATTGTAAATTATTTATTGAATTTTTATTATATAAAACTTCTATAACATTTTTAATGTTTAAATCTTAACTTTTAGATCTAAATTCATTTATATTCTTTTAAAATTTAGAATTCTAATTTTTAAAAATACGATGACAATACATAACAGCATAAAATACAAGTAAAATTTTATATTTTAATTTTACGTGTATTTGAAGCTGTCATGTGCTCAATATTATTATCATGCTTCCAAAACTTCACAAAACCTCAAAAAACTTGCCAATTTTTTTTAATCAATCTCAATTTATTTTATTAATGTAAATAAGCAGTGAAAATAAGTTTAAGTGAAATTAAAGATTTGACTTGGCCAAATTATATTACTAGATCATAAAATAAGTATTATAAATTAGATTAGGTAATTGGATCAAAAGTATGATTTTGAATATATCAAAAGAAATATAACTATAAAATATATTTACAAATAAATATGATAAAAATGAAACAAAAATTATAATTTTCATCAAAATAAAAAAAATGATAAATGATAAAAATAACATAAAATAATTTTAATTCTAAATAAAAATATGCATATACAAATTCATAATATAAATAGCAAAACAAAGTAAATTTTGTCAAATATTAAACTAAAACATATAAAACAATAGAAAAGAATTACTGCAACTCAGATATTTATCATTTGTGACATAAAGTTACCATCAGATTGATACATCAATTTTAAAAAATTGTATTGATAAAAATACAAAGTAACAATCAGAAACATACAAAACATGATTTTTTTAAAAATGTGTTTAGCATCTATAATTTGATGTTATAAATACCCCAATGTATTAACTATTCAACTTGGAATCTATCTATGTGCCATAATGTCCAAATTGTAGAGCAATATTATCATCTTCATTGTTTAAAATTGATTCAAACCTTAACAAAGTTGAAATATTTGATTATCACCATCACGTTTATTTTTTATTTAAATTACACTTGATATATCAGCAGATCTTAAGACGAGGTATATAATCAAAATTTTCTTGTTACCATTTGACAGCACAAAAACTTGTTATATTATAATTTATTAATATGAAATAAAGTTATAGTTCAGAGGTTTGTGGGTAATCATAATTTTTTTAAATAAAATTAATTTTAAATCATATCATTAATGATAATTAATTCATATTAAAACATCTACAATCATATTTGAGATAAATTATGATTCAATAATGCTCAATTATTTCATAAATGTGGATTTGATATAGTTATATGTAAAGAAAAACTCATCAATATCAAAAAATGTCCTTTTCAAATTAATTTATGATGAATATTCAACAATATTTAGGTTTTTAATTATTATTTTTAAAATGAATTTTCAAACATTTAGTAAAATTGAAATAATTTAAATTTAATTAAAAATACAAATAAGGATAAATATTTTTTTAAATAAATGATAAATTATTGACAAACTTGGACAAGTTTTGACAAACTGTTTGAAATATATTTGAAATGAATGAAAAAGTTGAAACTTTGATAAGAATATTCATGCATAAACTTAAAATGAAAAAATTTTATTTTTTCATTTTAAAATTTTTGCAATCAAATGATTCAAAAGATAGTGTTAGGTGTTTGAAATTGCAATAAAAATTATTATTTTTTACATTTTTTTATTTTTTAGTAAATTTTTTTTAAAAATGAAATTATATCAAATTTTTATGACATTCAAGAAAAAATAATTCAAATTGCAAAAAAATTTGCATTATTTTGATGTTTTTAGTTCACATTATATAACTTAAAAATAAAACATAAGTTTCATGCAATAAGTGTAAATTTTTTTTCATACTAAATTTAGAAATTAATCAAAAATTGCTTTAATTTCAAGGTTAATTGAAAAACTGATCAAAGTGTTTTGATGATTTTCCAACAGGCATATGCATATTATCATGTAAAAAATACTGTTATTCTATTTTATTTTATTTTTTATACCCTAAATAAAAATAAAATATTTTTTTATATCTTTAAAATAAACGATACAACTTTAAAATATAGATTAAAAAATATTTTTTGCGTCAACTTTTTACAAAATTTTATAGTCTAAGAATGTAAGAAAACAAAAAAATTTGACAAGAAAAAAATTTAAAATATGTCATTTAATAAAAAAATCTTTTGCTTAATGATTTATCATTTTTGAAATTAATCCATATTTTTATTTATTGATTTGATTTCTCATTATAAATTTAAAATATTCACAAAAAAATGATTCGCAAAATTTGAAGACTATAAAAGATCTATGATAAAAAAAAAATTAAAAAAAAATTACATGACATTTACAAGCAGAAAATATTATGTTGTTGTCATATATTCTTCTCTGAATGTATTTATGATATGATACATGAGTTAAATTATACTAACTTTGTTTTTTACATTAGTATTGGTTTTAAGCCGACTCTATATGAACTACCGAGCTAGCATTGAAGGTGGAGTAGGAGTATCATTATCGGGTTCAACATACTGCGCGTAATATGAAGGAGGTAGGAATAAATACAATCCTCCTCCATATTACCACGTACCTGGTGTAAATACCGGGTATGTGGTTCCGAGTAAATGTCTCCACGTGGCGGAGCTTGTAACAAGATAATGTAATGTATACCTTTATAGAGAATTGTGTATCCAACAACTATAGAGATTATTGACATGTTATTCTCAATTAAAAAAATTAATGAACACATGGATTGCTAATGTGTGATTGTAAAGTAAAAAAATTTATTATTCACCTAGCAAACACAAGATTTTTCACTTTACTATAAGTTAAATCTATTTCTATCGTAAATAATATGTGCATTAATAAATGTGTTACATTAAGTCAAATAAGATTAATTTGAAAAATTGTAAATAAATATGACATAAAGTAAATAATAAAAATTTTTTAAGATGTTGATTATAAAATATTAATTAAATAAAAACTTATACCGTAAAAATTTATATTATTAATTAATAAATATAAGAACTAAATATTTATTCATTATTAATATTTCTTTTATTTCAAATTTGATAAAAGTTAGTTTTAACACAAAATATAAATAAAATAGTTTTTTATCAAATAGAAATATATGTAAATGTAAAATATAAAAACATATAACAAACTGAATATTTTTTATTTCAAATTATATGATTTATAGTATCTGATAATATTTAAATAATAAATCTTTTCAAAATAAAAATGTTGAATTTTTTATGAGATTAAAAAAATTTAAAATTACTTATAATGAATTTAATACATATAATATTTGATGATAAAAATATTATTTGACATAATATTTTGATCAATAAAAAGTCAAGAGTTAATTACAAAAATTATACAATCTTCGAAAAACCTAATTATTTGATTTCAACAAAAAAGTCACAATCATAATCAATAATAAGTAATCATCTAATTTTATCAATGATGTCATATTCATTTAATTTATCATTGATGTTGGACATATATGATTAATTGTTGCATTTTACTTTTATAGAATACAAACTCTAAAATTTGCATGAGATCTTCCGAGAAATCTCTTATTTAAATATTTGGTGGTTATAGTTTGATAAAATAAAATGTTATTTTTAGTGTACTTAGAAATCCATAACTTTGGATGACATGTGACAATAGTAAAGATCTCCCAAAATTAGTATAAGCTCTTTGAGTTTGTGGATGTTAAGTTTGGAAACATGTGCGTGTGAGGCTATCTTATTGGACATATGGAAATAAATAAAATTGGCGAGAAGTTAAATGATCCACAGATCTGCCATATAAACGTGTGAAACTCTTCGGCGCTATCCTAAGCCTGTTTGTTCAGATTGTTTGTCCATTGACGGGTTGGGATCGTTACTTTTATAGAACACGTTGAAGTTTATTGGGAAAAAGCTCCATAAATTGTATTAGAGCTTACGTAAACCCTCAAATAAAGCATATTTCTAACAAGACTAACTCAATGGGTTTAAGCCAGGTCTCATAACGCCACGGAATTTCCACAACTAATTATATTAAATTAAGTTATGGATTCTACTTGTCTTAATTTTGGGATTTGCCAATAAATAGAGTCCATACGTGCTATTACTTGACACTTATTGACTTTCTCAAGTGTGAGTATTGGAGATTTATAAGAAAGTGATTTTTGTACTAAAACGAATATTATATATCTTACTTGTGGCAAAGGCAACGTGGCACAATCTTACTTATGGTAAAGTTAAAGTTGTGATGAGTCTCGGAGATTTATAAGAAAGTGATATTTGTACTAAAAGGAATATTATATATCGTAATCTCACTTGTGGCAAACGCAACGTGGCATAATCTACTTGTGGCAAAGTCAAAGTTGTGATCATGATGTTCTTAATTTGTGTAAGACGCATCATTTAATTTTGGTTAATTTTGGGATTTTGTTAAGAAACCCCAGAATTTAGGAGGCCTGATTTAAGCTAACTTGAGTTACATGAAGAATCAAGTTCACTCTAATAAATTTATTTGAATATTTGGTGGTTACATATCCTAGATATAATAAAATTTAATTTTAAGATACTTAAAAATCCATAACTTCAGATGACATGTGTCAATGGTCAAAATAACTCACATTTAATATCAACTCTTTGACGTTAGGGATATTATTGTGACGATGGTCAAGAAAACCCACATTTAGTATCAACTCTTTGATGTTATGACGTTAAGTTTAGAAACATGTGCGTGAGAGAGTTCATCTACCTAGTCTTTTGGAGTTTTATACTCTTGAACATAATTTGAAGTGATTGTATTGCGATTTTGCGAAAAGCATTAAACGATATCATCTTCACGAGAAGATCTCATCACTAGATAGATAGATATATATATATATATATATATATTTCATTTTTTTCATCTAAAATTTTATGATTATGTCCAGTATAATATACAATTCATTATGTGATATAATGGCCCCAAATTACACAATTAGGATTGCTATGGATATTACTATCCTGTTGTTATATGAAGGTGTGTACTTGCTGGCACTCAAATATGCTTGTTCCTCGATCATGAGACCATGAAGTCCACGTAAGTGACACCTGCTGAAAAGGAGGGAGGCTCTTAGGCTCGGCCTCGGTCGTTTCCTCGTCCTGACGGGCCCAGCTCCCGCCCACTACATGTCCATCTCGTCTCATCTGCAGCCAGCCTGCGCAGCTTTTCGTGCACGGATTCTGCCGAAATGCTGATGCGCTCCCGGTCTCCAGTCTCCAATCTCCACTCCTGTCAGTGTACGTGAGAGTGGCACAAGTCGACCGAGCAGGGAGTTCCGTCTGGTCTGGTCGATGCTCGAGAGCACCCCCGGCACGTACGAGCGAGGGCACTTGTGTGCTCGCGTGCTTGCTTGCTTGCTGGAGCCGCTTTGCAATCAGGCGGACGCCGGTGATGAAAATCAGAACGCTGGTGCCACTTTTCGTTACTCCATGCGCTCGACTTCTGGATCACTCGGCGTGATCCAGAAGGCTCGCACACCAGTTCCAGCTGACAGCTTTATTCGTCGTCGTGATGGCCGTGACATGTGGACTCGAAAAGTGCTGCGAAAAGATGTTACACGGCGAACACAAGAATGTTCCGACTGTAGTCTCGCCATAGACATTCATCGGGGGCATTAGTAGGTCAGCTGGGAAAGTAGAGCCTTGAAACTCGGTTGCGTTTTCTGCGGTGGTCGAGTCCAGAATCCTTAAATTCCCATGAGAGAGGGAGATACATGATCCACTGAGCGCACTCGTCGTGTCCCAACCGAATGCAGCAGATGGAGATATATGGAAGTGGAAAGTGGGATACAAAAGGGGAAGCTAGCGATCGCACTGTGGATCGACTTGTCAGGTCATGCAGCAGCAGCAGCAGGAGTATAGTACATGATGTACGAGTAGCAGTAGCAGTATTAGTATTACTAGCAGAGCTAGGTTGTGATCTAGGTGGGGGTGCAGGTGCCCTGCCTGCTTGCCTGCCTGCCTGTGACATGGTTTTGGCTATCATGACACGTTCTGCCCCATGACAGCTGTAACTGGAGATCAGAGCTCGCCTCACACTTCCTTCATTCATTCAGTCACTCATTCATCCGATCATTCATTCATAGCCCCTTACAGCCTGGGATGATGGACGGACGGCAGCAGAGTTTTCATCTTCTCTGCTCCTTCGTGGCGTGGTGGCGGTGCTGCTGGTGGAGCTGGACTCTGGAGGGTTTCCCCCCTGCACCAGCAGAAGCAGCATCATTGAACTTGCATGGGAACATTGACATCTGGCTCGTGCATAGCTCGAGTTCTCATATCATTTTACTGTCGAGACGACGCAGTAAAATAAGAGAAATGAAAGGATGGGAAGACCCCGTCGACCAATTCGCTGTCCACCTATCACATGCTCTCCCGTGTTGGACCTAGCATGGTCGCTCCTTCATAACTCCTCACTCCCTCACTCCGTCCGTGAGTCCCGCATGTTCATGTCCATCTGCAGCCTTCCAAGGCTTTGCTCTTCCTATCTCTCCAATCATGCAGTCGTTTTCGCAATGAGTGGATCTATCGTCTTACTTCTGTGTGCTTGGCACATCCCTGATTTCGTGCGAGGAATATGAAATACTGCCAAGAGATATGCATGCTGTCTTACTGGACGGCCATTGATGTTGGGGGCTGGGGGAAGAGGGTAAGAAAAGAAATGCACGGAAATGAAAGGAGGGTGGCATGAAATGCCACATCATGCAGCCTCCTCCGCTTGGCTTTGAGGAACATGTACCAGAGCACACTGAATGAAGCCACCAAAGGCTCCGAATCGCAACAAGACAGACCTCAAGCACAAACAATGTGGGGGAATGGGTGCGTTGCAGGTCAGACTTGTCATATTACTATTCCACTGGAAGACGTCAAGTTTTAGAGCAGATTCTTCGTCATAAACGGAATGCGCTCATCCAGGAACTCGAGTAAATGCAAACTGCCTATCGAGGAAATACGAGAGTCATAGGAAAGGGTGAACCTCGATCTGAACTACAGAAGACGATAAAACCTTGTGTCTGTTGCAACGATGCTCTGTCCGAGGATGATATATAGGTCCCATAAGTGCAGGTTAGAGATATGAGTGGATACGGCAGGCCTCAGACTGAGCTTGGATTTCCTCTCCTATGCCTTCAATGCATATGAATTTTTCTATCTACTCGGAACCAAATTTCCGATAATTCTAGTAGAGGAATTTGAAGCAATCCAAAACCTAAGGGTCTTATAGCATCAAGGAGTATCCTTCTGCACACCTTCGTCCTCAATAGTTTAAACCACCGGGATCCAAGATACAGATCTACTTGACTGACTGAGGTCAGGATGTTCTCAGCTCTTTCTCCAGCCATCTGTTCAGAAAAGTACAGCCATTTCTGGACCGCCTGTGAAAAAGCCAAAGTTTCCAAATTCAGTTTCCAAATCAGTTTGATGGACTGAGGATCGATTGCCCGTGAAGCCATCAACTCCCTGTGAAATTGGTCTTCTCCTCTGCACTAGTCTGAACTGTCGACGAAACCAAACAGGTTTCGGTGTCGAAGCATTCATGATGAAAGGACTTCTCTGCTTCTGATTTTGCTACACATGCTGGAGCTGGACCGAAGTGTACATTCACTTCATTTCTACTAAAGCTTCACGTCGAGGCGCGGATCCTCGAACTCTGAGATGTGATTGCGTTCTCGAGCTGAAGCTTGGAGAGATCGCCGCCACTGGAAGGTGTATGCAGCTCGGTGGGAGTTCGTTCGACTGCATGTCCAACAACCACCCCCCGCCACACAAGACCACACCACCACGCCTGCAGAGACTCCGAGTTCCTCACTAGTCGGTGCATTACTGTAATTTAAAGCTTCTCTTGAACGCCGTGGTCAACTCTTTCAGCAATTAATTAAGCTCGATTTAGGTTCCTAGGTAATGACAACGGTGGGGAATGAGCTGTCGGCTGCTCTCACATTTATGGACGTAGTAATCACATCCGCATGCAACTCACGACGTATCTTAACAACAACCCACTTGCCATAACGACGGACGTTTGTTCCCCCACAGAACAGCATCTGCTGGATGTTCCCCAACTCTTCAAACATCTCTGTTTCCCGGTATCACACAGCACGACAACACAGTGGCGCATTTGAGGTGTTTTTCATTGTGCCTGCTTGCTCTCCACTGCGCACCATTGCTGCTTCCAAGGAGTTCTTTCAGTTCTGAAATTCGTCTACCTTCGATACACGTTGACTTTCCGTTTACTCCACTAAAAGTATCTCGATTCTCTGAGCGTTCGTTCCCGAGACATTCTTCAAATCGCTCCCATGGAGTTTGAGTCACACTTCCTGCTTCTGAGTATCTTTCTGGTGGTCTTGTCATTGGTGCAACGACCAACCAAAGAAAAGAGGAAAAGAATCCTCATTTCGAACTCCGGGCAGGGATTTCTCGATTTCACCGCCATATTGTGGAAGACAAGAAATCTGATCGGAAAGATTTGAGAAAATCAACCCATTTGGGAATAGGTGTATCTTGTACATGAATACGTTATAAAGTTTAGGAAGAGTATACGGCTTTGACTGATCTTCCTCCAAAAGTTGTTGGGCAGGAGGACAGGGCAAAGTGTGGAATCGGCATCGTTAAATATTGCCAGAGGTCGCCCGAGGCGCCCACCTCATGCATGAGGGTTCCGCTTACAAACATACTTTCAGCCCTGAATCCTGACATCTCAAAACAGAACGGCAAGAGAGACGAGAAAAGCTCCATGAGCTCGGACGGACAGTCTCGCGCATTACTCGCTATGGGTCACGGGTGCAACAGATCAGCCAACTTCTGAACTGGCTGTTGGAGGTGGCCCGTCAGGAAGTGCATTGACTGATTGATTGGTCCGGTCTACATATCGATTTTCCATATTGCTATTGGCCACCGTCATGGGAGAACAACCGGAGAACATGCGTGCTTCGTATTAAATAATCTGTTTGTATTGGTACATCACTTCAGTAGGGAGTCATCATAATAACCATTGTGAGGAATCCGACTACTGATCGACAGTTTCTAAATGTTGAACTTGTGAGTATAACCGTGGTCAATAATGGAGATGCTCCGCAAGTCTGGCACGTATTGAATCAGCAAAAGTGACTTTTGGCTTACGCTTTCGTTCGCCGCTTTGTTTTGAACCTTACAATTTGTATAAAGAATACGTCGGAGCACCTGCTCTCGAGCAGTCAAAACGGCATCGCCATCACGTGACGGATGGGGACCCTGTGACTTCTGTGTAGCTGGGGTCAATTCAGTCCTGGTTGGATGACAGAGGGCGGACCGGCCAAAGAATTTGGTGCTGTCATACTCGTGACAGCGTTATAAAATGCTACAAACTGCTCCAATGTCAGCTCCTCGGGTCTTGCCTGGGAAAGAAAAACACAATATCATATTCCAATCATTTTTTGAATGTTTTCCATCTCTCGACCTCTGGTTAGCATTGAAAGTGAGCAGCTAAACTGCATGCACATTCTGTCAAACGTCGTGCATCCACTTCAGTAAACCCACCTCAGGAGACCAACCACCCACAACTTTGACAACTACAGTAACATAGTGTGACCTCAGCCGACTGCTGCACGTATCAGATTTGTACATGCTCCAAGAGTTTTGTCTAGCAATTCCTTGTTAACACAAGCCCTAACGCTGACACGTTCGATTTTCTCACAACACCTCCGACAAGCACATCCATTAGTTTGTTGCCTCGTATTCGATTCATTATCCACATTCTTACCGTCTCAGGAAGACCAACAGAGAGAAGAGCAGCTTGAGTACTAGACGGAGAGAACATATGCTGCAACGTATTGCGCAACATTTTCCGCTTTCCATTGAAAGCCGAGTTGATCTGTAGAAAAAGAGATGTCACAATCAACAACAAATTGTTAGTAATTTCTTCTACAACTCGACTGCAGCCTCTGCCACCGGATAAGGTCAGGAACATGTGAACAAAAAACCATCGCCTACAATACCGGCAAGACAATCGTTGTTCTGTCTCAAGGCTTCGACGAAGACTAGGTCGAGTTTATATCTGACTACACGCAACGTTCTTGCATAGTCAATAGTCTTCGGAATCTAGGGCGTAAACTTGGGAGCATAGAACAACCCACAACACTGATCAGGAATAGGTATCCTCACCATTGAAAAAAAGACTTTCTGTGAAGCCACAAGAGGGTATTCAGATTCTTTCTTGATCGCAAAGCAAACTACGCCGCCATCTACCTGGAAAATGTTATCAAAAAGTAGACGTAAGTCAGGTACGTCAAGAAGATTCAAGTGCGCGCTAAGAAAGTGGGACACATGTGATACATCCAAAAAGATGAGAGGACCTCATCAACTCGTATAGGGATGAATGAAGAAGGGTAAGAAGATTCAGAAGAATGACTGCAGAGTCAAAACATTGTAAGACTTTTGTTTGAGGAGTGTTTCATCAATAGGTAATATGAAAGGTTGATAACGCATATTAGTGCTAATTGCTAGATTTGTAATCGGATTGACTGCACTTCTAATGGCAGACTTACGAACATGCACTCGCAATCGGTGATTCTAGTTACTCACCGCAAGTGAACAACAAAAGACACTACCACAACGTTTTTTGGGTAATTGACTCGATTGCACAAGTGAAAATAAAGTTCGAATAGGGTACAAAAATCAACATACTGTCATCCTCCATACGAAAGGTGGCTGTTTCGTGGTAAGGATTCCACGTTGTGACCGTAGTGACATGGGCTTGAATCCCAGCAGCCACAGTTGCAATAACTTACTCAAACCGACGTCGACAATCAAACCAGGTCTTACGAAAGCTTGAAGAATGTGTGGCGACTCAAATTGTGACGAAGGACAACTGAATGACTTTAATACACACAGGCGGAGATTTCTACATCATGGTACAGAGTACGCATTATTTACAAAGCATGGAAAACTATCTACACGAGGATTCAAACTAATACCCACGGGCGAAGATCTCTACATCATGGGACAATGAACTGTTTACTAAGCATCTCCGTTTCTAGAAGTTCATTTTCAATACTTTCAAAAAAATTTACTTTAGCTATGAGAACAATGTCAAGTCGGATACGTACCCGTGGAACGGGAAAGAAGCTTTTACGGGGCACTTTGAATTTATACTCTGGCACTGCACATCACATCTACACGCAATATCAGTTATTCGTGAGAACATCATTCCATACTGTATGGAAAGCGGAAACTCTGAACGGAATGCTGCAGAAACAAATAGGTTATGTCGGATGAAAATCTGACTGAGACTTAAGGCTTGACAACCGAAACTTGGGAAGTCGAAATGCAAGATTAGCCGATTAAAAATTCAGATGATGAAGAGACAAACAGACCTGAATAGAAATTAACTACAAAACTAATTGGGCGATACTCTCCGGAATCCGGTGAAGCATCAACGAGACGGAGGGCTGCTTCATCCTGTGTGTCACGGGACATAATTTCAGGACTTTGGTCTGCCACCAACAGTCAAAGCAGCATTGGTAGTGCTTCAAATAGCAGTGCGGAAAATTTTTACTATTGACACCAGAACTGTCAGTCAGCAGGGAGTCAATGACATCGAATGAAGGTTCGCTCTTGTTATAAAATCAGGATCGCTGTCACCATTCTAATTCATTTTTTTGTATTGAGGTGCATAAAAAGGAAAACGTAAATTCGTGTGAACACTGGAATGGCACGTGAAACAACTAACTGTAACTGCGTGTATCAGCACCACGTGTGTATATTAAGATCTATACTACGAAACACACGAAGGCTCAGGGTTTTGTACCCCAAACCCTGCTCATGAATAATACCTGTAACAGAAGAACAACGGTAGAGAACAAATCTCCCATTGGAAGCACTTTCTTTACAACGTTTGTCGTGATGTTGAACGGTAGGTTTGACACAATCTGCATCCAAAATAAGCTTATATTAACAAGCCACAAGTGGAAGGTCTACAACGTCAATTTTATGACACTAGAGAATACAGCCAATTCACAAGCTTTCCATCTGAAAAGAAAAAAGATAATAAAGTCAACTATCTGAAGGAACTCGTCAGACAACGAAGCTAACATACAATGGCTTCACAAAGTGAATTACTGTCGAAAGTTTTCATCCTGAATGTCAACCACTGTCACATCCCCGCACAACTTGATATCTGCACCCCGAACATGGTCAATGATTCATTCGCTGTAATACATAGCATGTTATTACCTTCGCCAACTTCGGCTCTCCTGATGCGAGAGTCGCCTTTTCCAAGTACTTCTTGATTTCATTTCTCAGAGGCCACTTCAAAAAGTCTATGTTCACCACCTGCAAGAGAACCAAAATTCGGCGTCAACTGTCAGAGTAATATCAAAACTGCCACTAGCTATCTAAGAACATCGCTGCGTAATACGGTACAAAATAACTATAGTCAGTAAACTGTGACAATCTTCCACTTGAAAGAGCCAGAACACAATTCATCTCAAAGTAGCGTGATCAAGAACTTGGAGAAACTCCGGAACTCAGCACAGCAGCATCACATGTACCAACAATCCAATCCTCCGAAATCTGCATCCAAGTTCTTGGCTAAAATAAGTTTGTGCGAAAAGCAAGCAATACACATGTTGAAACATTCCAGGATTTGTTGGAGGTAGCATCATTAGAGTCTTACATCAACATTACCGCTTTCTGCGAAGCGCTCAGCTACCAAAGAAGCCATATCTGGATCCTGCACAGAAATCCGTAGTGAGTGTACGCTGGTTGAATAAGCAGGGTAAAAGCAGGCAGTCACATATTGAGACAGCCCAGAGTCAATAGTAGTCTCATGGCTAGTTTCCGGGTCCATATTTCCTCCTCAGAAACATCTTTGAGTGGAAGGAGAAAACAAACATCCCATACGATTATTGACCGTCGACAATTGACAATTTTAAATTCCTCGGTGAAAGCAAGACGAAGACAGACCTACGGAGAACAGAAGCAATCACTTGGACTGGGCATAGTGAAGGTGAAATACAAATTCGAGAAAAGCATACAGCTCAAGGGGCACAGGAAGTCAATTCGCATCTGAATGGAAAAATTACTGGATGATGCTTAAGCGGGAAGAAGCAACCAAGAGTGGTGTCATAAGACTGCGAGATCAACACTCATCAGCTGAATTCAACGTCGTCATTCTTCCGACTAAGAGACTAAAATAACAAGCTTTCCACTATTTGCAAGCAGCCTTTATAGCTCAGTGGTAGAGCGTCAGTCTTGTAAACTGAAGGTCCGGTGTTCGATCCACCGTGGAGGCACGGCTGACGTTTGTCACGTGTGCCCAATTAAAATTTGCTTTTGTAGAATACTCTTTGCTGAAGAGAATTGCATAGTACGTAGATCAACGGAAACTCGGCACATTAGTTGCTACAGGTGCCGCTAAAATGTCAGTTTCCCACACAGTATCTTCGGTCTTCAGTATATTCTTCAAAGACTTCGATTGACATGTCGAAACGTCGATAAATCGATCGAAGTCCGAGTAACTAACTACTCTATATATGACAGGCAGCACGGTCTTTAAATTTAACTCCTATCCCGTTCGAAAGCCATCTACAGTGCACGGCGCGAGAGCAGACCAAGAATTTCAAATTGCGGGGAATGAAGTTTATTTCGATGAGAAAGGAACACATAGCATTCCTATTTGATATTTGATGAAAAGGAAGAGAAAACTTTGACACTAACAGCACCTGGACAACATCATTGGTACAGAGATAATCGAAGATTCACCTTTTCGACAGCAATTACATGGGCACCGGCCGCTACAAGAGATTTCGTGAGAGCCCCTGTTCCAGGCCCTATTTCCACTACAATATCTCCCGGACATATGTGAGCTGCATCGACCACTTTCGCATTCACCTTCTCGTTCACCATGTAATGCTGAACAATTTTTCCAAACCTATGTTAAAAGAAAATTCTTAATTGTGCGACGTGTCCGACAACATCTGTGAGCCACCGAGCACTGTGTACGTCCACTTGGCGGATTAGACCAGACCGAAATACTCCGAAAATCAGAACGGAAGCAACCACCAAAACTTGAGAGATCCAGACAGTATCACAACCTGGCCCAGCCATTTTTTGGGGAAGCGGTCGCGCGATTGCAGAGCTTTCACAATGCTCCCAATGTCATCACGATTTTCGGCTTTCACCTCCACAACCGAGCATTTCACACCGGGAGAATTCGTCCCCCGACCGCCGGAAACCCACGTCGTCCGAAATTCTCCAATTCCAAAAGCCCCCGAGAAACCGAGACCAAAATTGCTGCTACTCGCTGAACAGCCACGGCCGCTGCTGCTCCTGCTCCTCCCTTTCGTCAAACCAAGAGAAAAACCATCCACACTTTGCCAGCTGCAGCACCCAATCCCTGCGAGCTGCATCCTGCTCGCACCCTATCCAAGAAATCGACCCAAGAATCGACCAAATTCGAGCTTCTCCTTCTCCCTTTCGCACCGCGCCTCGCCTCACCTTCGTCAATTCAGATGACACGCCCGCGCCTTCGCCAACGGACTCCGGACCGCGCCAGGAAATCCAGGCAGCGTGCTGAGCTCTCAGGGTGACCGGTGCACCGCTCAATCCCAGTCACAGGTCCCGCACTCCGCGCCTCAGCTGAAACACGCAGGATCAGCGCCAGATTCTGTAGATACTCGCAGTACCCCGGCACGACAGCAGCGCCCTATCCCAAGCTTTTGGGAATGAATGTCAGGAACGTGGTCGATCAGCAACTGTGATCATTGCCACGGACTTGAACTGCGTTCGTGTGCGCTGGGAGGCGTAGTGTATAGCTTCTCGCGCAAACCGGGTCCATCTGCAGTACGTTAGAGTCGGTCCTACCTCCCCGCAGGGTTCAGGTTTTTAGGGGCTGGAGATTGTGCCATGGTAGAAGAACGAAGAAAAACTAGTTCTACTGTAGTGTAGAAATAGTTTTCAACCAGCAATTGACGCGTCACAGTTTCACTTCATTAACTGCGTCATTGAGAGAAGAACATAAACTCCTCGGTCGAGCAAACTATTGTTGATCGCATTACAGGTAATTTCTTACATAAGGATTTGCGATTTGGGGTTGGATTTCACGGATGGTAATACAAAGAAAAGAAAAAAACACATTCAATTCCAAATTAAACTCCAAATTAGTGTTCTTATTAGGTTTTTTTTTAATCTTACGGAAACTACATTTACATCGATGGAATGGAATGTCATCTTCAACATCAACTTGAATTCCTGACTATGATCACTATGTAGTGTTCGTTTTGCTGGAGATTTTACTTTCGGTTTGTACAAAGTTTCTGTTTATGTTTCTTCGTGAAAGTCAAGAACGGGAAGAAAGTTGCCGCAGATTATAATAGATCAAAATGTGAAAAAGAAATTTGAAGTAAATTGTAGACCAGAATACAACACAATGAACCATTTACTTGTTAGCAGTGGCGTTTTCGGGAATAGCTTCACACAAGCTACGTGAAGTTGCCAAAGAAAGATTTTACGAGAATAAAAGAGGAAATTATGACTATGGATCTCAAAAAATGGAGCAATTCACAATCTTCAACTTTTTCGGGCGTTTCGGAAATTTCTTCACCTCTTTCCTTCAATTTAATTTCCTTACAATTTTCCCATAATGATTTTTATCGGACTTACACACTTTCTTCGGTAGTTCATGTTATTAACGTTGTAAAAGAGTTACATCCACGGTAGTACTTCCTTATGCAGTTCCCAATTTCCCACAACATTCTGGAATGCGTATTTAAGAGACCTTCCAATGAACGAGTTCTTAGGCATTGCTGCATTGTGGTCCTGTCACTTAATTCTATTGCAGTACAGTGTAGTACATTCACTTGATTTTATTATTGCCGACAGCAATCATAACGATGTGCAAATTGTATTAAGATCAATTGAAATCAACTAATCGGATTAATAAATATACATGGGTATCTGGTGCTTGCTCGTACAAGCATCGATCAGAATGGCGTTTAATAGTGCTTTATGTCGCCTCTAACCTTAAACTCGCCGTTCTTAACCGAGTAACTAAGCATTACTCTTTTCAATAACCTTCATACTTGTCCGGGTCTGAGATTATTGCAATATTGCGAGCTGCTCTTGGCTCAAAGTTTCATGATAATGCATGAAATTTAAAGCGTATGATGCAGGAACATCCAAAATGTAAAACGTCGAATCTTATTATCCCTGTCTGGACCAATATCATACCAGTAACAATTAATGTTTATTTTAAGTAACATATGGTATATTTTGGAACAAAATTCGGATAATTTCATCATTTGAAATTCTCTTACATATCTGTTAATGGAATTAGTTTATTTTTCTAGTCATTTTGCTCTCAAAACTTAGATCAAAATATACATACGGTTAACCAGCCTTGGACTTCTATGTTGTCTTAATCCAATGTTCTTAAACGGTTGAGCCCATTGAAATTTGTAACAGTTAGCACTTTTCCACAAAAATATTACTAAATGCTTCAAAAAGAAGCATTCAAATTATTTTAAGCTATGTACCCGGATCACCCTGACTATTGCCAGCATAGGTTGTTATTGTTGAAATTGGGTTTTCTTTTCTTACAAATATTTTTTGTTCAGTCCGTTGTTTATGTATAAAGATGTTCTGTTCTGTATTATGATTATCAGTCAAAAAAACAAAAAGTCGAGATCCGCAAGCTCTTATCATTTCTCTGCCTTGAAAATTCACCGCTTTATCCTCATCGTCTTCGGATACGATGGTTCGGTTCAACTTTTTTTGTTCGGTAGTTTCGGTAGACGTAGAATCCGAAAGTGCAGTACTGGAGATGTGAGGAGGTGCTGCTTCCTTTCCTTCTTTCCGTTTCAGTGGCTCTATGACTAATTTGATCCGGCATATAATTATGATCGTAAATGTCCGGATTGTGTGTACACATTGTAATGCAATGGAGCCAAAGGCTAACAAGCCACGGACTTGGGAATAGGATGAAAGTAGTTGGGAGATCGAAAGCCAAGAAGAGAGGAAAGAAAAGAGACTGGGCACTGAAGACTAAAAGAACAGGGAAAAAGAACCCAAGGCACTTACATATGAAAATGGACAAACCTCAAAGTATTCCACATTGATGACCAATATTTTATATAGGTTATGTTAAGATCGTCAGCCTTACTGTATTGCACCAGTTATTGCCCTCTTTTCTACAAAATTGTTCCCAGATATACAAGCTGAGCATTGAATTGTATGATAGACTGAGGTTTCCATATGTGAGATCCTCTCGTTACTGTCGTCACAATAGAGAAAAAGCCAGCTCTATAATGTTACTCTCCTTTCTCCATATACATATTTCTTTATTTACTATTGAGAATCAAACAAAGTAGCCGTATGGTCAAAAGTAGTAATAGATTACAATCACTTCGAAAGTAAATCGATTTACAAACACACAAAAGGATGAAAAATTGAAAACGTCCATTTAGGCCTCCATAAAGTATGTACATTGTTTGCATGAAAGAAAAAATTATTATTTCGTTTGCATGCAGAAAGTTGGAAAGACGAGAGAGAAGCACCTCGCTTTTTAGTCTCCAAATATCACCATGTAAAAGCCACAAGAAGTCAATCTTTGTTACCAGTTGAAGTTGTTATTTATAAGAGCATATAGTGGAAAGAACGTAAATAGTGAGTCGTATTTCAGTCAAATATAGATCAGAATCCAACTCGAGATCCACCAACAAATCTTTCAATGGCTAAAATGTAATTATAGATTCAGTTATTTTCACTCCAAAATTGTCAAGGGGACTTCAAGAAACTCAATACTGACGATTTTAAAAAGGTTATGAATAATGTAATTAATAAGTAGACCTACCAATAAATGTGTATTTTATCGATTCAGATAAATTAAGACATTGATAATGAGGATCTGTAACATAGGTTTATAGATGAATGCTTTTACTGCTTGAAAATCAAATAATCGTGTGGATGCTTTTTCTTGAATCCGCTTTATCAGTACATTCTTCATCCACGTTACATTAAGTCAGTGCTTCTGGGTGTATTATTTTCATACCGCGATCTGAGATAAAAAAATTATTTAATCTAAACATATGAGAACAAGTTGACTGACGGATTAGAAACTGTTTATCTTGTAATCAATTGAATATTTTCATATTTGGAACTGATATTCATAAATATATAATACGAAATATTTACATATCATTAACCCATTTAAAATCAATAAATTTTGAATGTGTTCTTTGAATAAATTTTGCATACTTTCGATCTGAAAAATGTTTCCTATGATTGGATTCCTAGGAAAAAGTGAAATGAGGTACACAAACTTAGCAAAAGATGAGTTAATTCGTCAACTATAAATTTCGCATGACGAAGTTATCTTCTCACATGCAATTGTGATACATGTTTATCCTGTAATCTATAAGCTCTTTCTATTTTGAGGATATAATAATCTGCAAAAAGGAGATGAATAATTCAGCACTATGGACTTTATTCATAAATTTATAAAAATTCAAGTATAAAGCTCCCACTGAAAGAAGTATGAGTTTTTTATTCCACACATTAGTAATTATTTTCAATGTTTTTCCATCATGATTCATAATTTCCAAGAATTTATCCATATTCTTATAGAATATTTTTCATCACAACAGTGAGTATTATAAATTATCAACCCGCTGAAGTTCTGCTGTAATTTTTGCGTCTTTCGCTGTGATTTGCATTATTTTTTTATCCATCAGACACTCTTCTCCATCTATATTAAGAAAAATATTGAAAAAAATCTGCAATATAGATTTCCAGGGGGGAATTTTCTTACATAGGAAGGTGACTCCCCCTCCACCCTTTACATTCTTCTTTCCTCAGGTTATTTGCACGTACAGCATCTTTTTCATCTTTTCATTGCGATTTTTGGCCTTCGATCACACAGCTCGCGATCAAGCAAGGATTTGTTTTGACCATGAACGGTGATCCTATAACGAATATTCTATATAGATCCTATATAGAAAAGAAACGGATATGAATACCCGTCAAACATTGGAAGGAAAGGAAGCTAAACAAACACACACGCTTTGTCGAAAGCTCCACTCGATTTTATCTAACTGGTGTGTCGTCCTTAGGGCGATGGTGTAGGTACACATCGTGCACGACCTACGAGAGCGGTGAGAAAATGATAGAATCTGATCTAGTGCGTGAGAGAGGGATACACCTTACGTCTTGCACGTGGTCACTGTCCTAAAACGTTCATTGTGTAGTGCTGGAAGGAATGTAGTTTGGCAACGCTACAACTGTGTGGCGATGTCCTCTACTACTAATCCATATTTGGCCAGAGCCATTCGAGTCTGCATATGTTGAGTAATATTCATACGTCTGTCATGGTCATCTCGGTGTGGAAATGTAAAGATAATCTTCCTCGACGAATAGTATGAGACACGGGGACAACTCCCACATTTCGAGCGACGCGACCTTCGTGTTCGGGTCACGTCAGCTTTGACGGGACGACCCTCCATCCTCTAGAGAAGGGCTTTAGTAGCACACGGGTTCCCAGCGTGACGTTCCTTACCTCGGACTATGTGAGTCACAACAGTCGCTTGTACGAAGTAAGCCTCTGCTTGAGGTTAACATACACTTCTATGTGTGTTAACATACGAAGACAAACGTCTCAGTTGCAGGGCTCTTGACAGACCCACGTCGAGGATCAGGAACGCGGAAGATTCGTTCCGATCATCGTCTACATTCAGCTGAACAGAAATAAATTCCTTCCAAGACTTGGTTCCGACTTGGCTCGAGTTCAGCGGCACATGGAAGAATGATTCTCCATATGGGACCATACTTTGAAGTGTAATGGCTGGCTCCACGCACTTGTTCAATGACAAGTTCGTGTTCATACTTCGGCATAGCCGATGGAGATTAACAGAAAGCGAAGGGCTCGCGTGCTAACGAGCGAATCCCACCCGTCCGCGGCGAAGGATCAGTGCTATACCAAAGGCCGTAGTGAAGACCTAAAAGGCCCCTTCAACAGAGCGGGATCTTTCCTCGCCCTTTGTGGGTCCTCATGGCTTCCGAAGTCAATCAGGTTAGGCTAGGCAAGTGGCAATCCCATGTACAAATAAACCGGGTATACAACATTTACCTTCACTTTGCTGAGCGAGCTGGAATTCCGGGTTCATCTTGACAGCAAAGTCCGGTGGGCATTATCCGGAAGAAGAATCATTCTGCATAGACGGTAAGGAGAACCTTGGGACCGTATCCGGAAACAAGAAGCAACTTGTGATGACTAGAATTTGGGAGAAACGCCGCGAGAAAAACGAATCGAGAGCAACTTCTTTCATCCAGATGACTCGACACACCAACTGAATCACTAAACCCTAAAACATTGGCTGCAACTGTGAACAACAGGACAATCCAGAGGTAGCACACACTTCCTATGGTGAAAGTAATCCACAATCACTCAAAGCATAGGCGGAAGTCCGGGACACACATTTGTGATTTGAAGAGATGAGTATTAACAAGTCGGTATCCACATCCATTTTCTGTAGACAAGGCGGACCAGACAATAGCTGGTGGGGTACAGGAACCTATCTTCACAGTCAACCGAATGATAACTGAGAGAGGAGGACCTCGGCTAGACAGGACCGTTGAAAGATAGAAGTAGGAACTTCCCGGCAAGGTAAAATACAAAAGGTACTAGAAAATTAGATTTCAGAGGACTCCCGAACAACTAGATAGTTTATGGTGGGGAGAATTCCCAAAAAATATCCTGATGAGGCTTATCTCAATGTCAACATCGTGCGTAACTAATTGATGTTGTACAGGGCAATAATGCTACTTGGCATCAATTTCAGTCAATGTAAACCGGCAAATACAAGAACGCGATTGATCAAGGCTTGGGAAGAGAGTCAGCCCGGTGTCATTTCGCAGCAGATGTGCTGAATCGTGTACAAACCCCGGCCTAAGAATGTGTTGCTGAGGGCAAAAACCAGTCTCTAACCCAGTTTGGCAAGGAGACTTTAAGACCAACCGGCTTTCACAGCGCCAGTGAGCGTAACAGTACACTATCTCCCTCTTCCCCTACTTCCATCAGATCTGACCCAGCAGAGTGCAGGTTCATTGGTCGTAAGAATTTGGTGATCTGAATGTTTTCTTATTTGGACTGAATAGTAACACAGCATTGAACTTAAGTTAGAACCACTATGGACCTAAGGCACACTGGCTAGGAAAGTTGATGCCTCCTTAACTTCTCTTTCGGAAATTTTACCACTCTCTTCCACATTGCTGCTTCTATTGCCCTAACTGAGATTCAAAAAAAATAGGAAAAAAAAAGGCCCAACCTGACTTAACAACTGCCCCTATTGGACACAAAAACTGACAAGTCAGAAAATCTGCGGCACCCTCCCAAAAAAGACCTCTGCTTCATGGAAAAAACCACTCTAACCCTCCCTCCCAATTGCCCGCCCGTCCCCCACCCTCTCTCTTCCTCTCTCTCCCTTCAAGTTGACCGGAAGGATAGAGAATGGCTCGTTGAAAGCCCACAGCCTTATGCAATAACCGAAATGAACCCGTGTGGAAAACTTGATGAATTTCAACTGGCTAACACTACGCTATCAGTGCATTATATCTGAATGTGCCACCATGCCTCTCCTGCTCCGGGCAGCCCGTCGCCCTAATATTCTTCAAGAAACTATCTCAACATTGTTGTTCTCTTCCGGTGCCGCCTTTACTTGTTCCCTCCCTGGCCTGCAAGGATCACAAAAAAATGGCGACAGAGGTTACAAACGTCAGGCGTACTTATGAGACACCACCGACTCGGACGACAGACCAGCAGACGAGTCAACACCAACTTCAGACCCGAACACATTACACGGAAGGCAGCGCAGAACATAAACAAGAGTGTGGACAGCACCTGTCCTGCAGATCCACATCGAACTTCCGCCAGTCCCTGTTGCCCCTGTCCTCATAGGAGTCTCGCTCTCGTGGCCTCGCGTCTCCAAACGGGCTCACCCTCGACCGTGATTTCGGAAGGCCTTCCCCGGCGCCAACTTCGGGAGTCTGAGGCCTGCTGGAACGGCTCGAGTGACTGCTAGAAGGCCTGCTGAACTTCTCGGCCTTCGAATCAAATTCGGCGTCGAGTTTCCTCCAATCCTGACCCTTCTCGGCAAGGACGTCCTCGCGGGGGCGGGCAGCTCCGAACGGATTGGATCTAGGTTTGGACTTCGCAACGACGCCATCGCCCATGAGAGAGTTTTCGGACACCGCTACCGAGCGATCTGAACGGGTAGAGTGGGAGGAATGGGGCCTTTCGTTTTCGCCATTGCGGTCGATGAGCAGGGGCAGAGTCAGAGCGGTTTCGACAGGAATTGAACGGGGCTGGAGCACCAGGCGGCGTCGCTCAGCTGGCCTAACTAAGTCATCCCGGGCGGACGGAGCCTCGCGCCTGGACCAGCGATCAGCTTCAGGGCCTGCATCCCTGTACGAGGTATCGAATCCGCCACCACCGCCGCGGCGCTCGGGAGGGGCCGTGGTCGGCATGGACTTCTTGGCTGCGCCCCAGTTGGACACTTCGTCGGCGCGGGAGATTCCCCCGGGGGCATCTTCGAACCCTCCTCCGCTCCTGCGCTCTTCAAATCCACCGCCTCGTCCGCCCCGTCTGTCGCCGAATCCTTCCACGGGCGCGGGCACGGACTTCTTGGACGTCCCCCAGTTGGCGTCCTCGTCGGCCCTCGATGGGAGATCGCGATCGCTCATCCGTCCGCCTCTGTCACTGCGATCGTCGTCGTAACCTCCGCCACCTCTGCCTCCACCACCGCTCCCGACGTAGGAGGACGGCAAGGAGGTCTTCTTGGAGGCGCCCCAGTTGTCTGCCTCGTCTGCCCTCGAGGGCCCATCGTCTCTTGGATCCCTGTCTCGACCCATGCCCCGACGCTCTTCCCTATCCCTATCAAAACCACCACCGAACCCTCGTTCGCCACGAGGTTCGCGATCACCAGCCCCTCTGTCGCCAAAGCCCAGGCGCCCACCTCCGCCCCTGTTACCTCCATAGTCGCGGAACCCTCCGCCGAGGCCTCCGGCTTCAATTTCTTCATTGGTCCTGTCTCGAGGTGCCGTGGGCAGCATGAACATCTCCTCGGTGGTGAGACGCTGCGAGTCCGAGATCTGGCGAGACTTTCCGCCGGGGCCGACATGCGTACCAGTCGTGAACTGGGAGATGCTCAACGTAGTCGCCTTCTTCTTCTTGGGCTTCGTGGCGACCGATTCGACCAACGATGGAAACGCCTCGGCGGGTAGGGATGTGGCTCCCTTCATTTTGGCCTCGGCCTCTGCTTGCTCTGCCTCTTGCGCCCATGATCCACCCCATGGCTTCGCCATATCCTTCCGCCACTACCGTCCCTTCGATTCAACTCTTCTTCCCTGCAGACGAGACTTCCTCCACCGGGTCCGAACGACGATCCTCTCCTCCGCTCCCGCGTCCGCCAACGAAAACAGCCTCGCTCTCGCGCTCGTCTCGTCGCCCCAGTTGCAAAAACCTTATCGAAGAACGAAGAGCAGGCAGGCCGTGCGTCTGCCTGCTGCTGGAAGGCAAGCAAAGCCCTCGTGCAAAAGACGACCGATATCTTGAGTTCTCGCCCATCAAGCCTCCCCAAACTTGTCCTCCTGGCCGGGCAGTCGTGCCACGCTGCCCGCTGCCCGCCCCGCCCCTTGCCCCATCCATCCCCCCATCGCACCCCATGCATCCCCTTCTATCATTCCGATCATGCCCTGCCAGAGCATGTCCTCACCGTTCCCGCTCTCCGCCCGTCCACGCCTGACACATCAGGACCCTACGATAATAGGCGTATATCGCAAATATCTGGCCACCCCTGGCGTCCGATCGCCATCTCACGGCTCCGAAAGCGTCCAAGTAGTTGCGAGGTCGCTCTGCAGTCGCCGATCATGCAATTTACGACTGATTGATTGAAGAATCTCCTCCCTAAATAGAGGATTCTCGACCGGCTCCGGCCGCGCACCGTCAGATCTCGCATCGTGCGGCGCTGAAAAAATCCAGCACTCCTCCTCCTGTCGTGAATGCGTAGAATCATGCCGCCATGCCATGGCATACATGCGCTTGCCATCTCCGAGCTCCTCCCATTCCGCCTCATCCTCTGTACGTGTGAGTCTGCCAGTCCGCCACGGCTCTACTCCGTCCGAGCCTGTGGGCGACAACGCCATCCTCGTTCGGCAGAGCGACGTATGGAACCCCGGCTCGACTCTTTTAGGGTTGCGTCTCGCAGGATTACGTGATTTTTACGTCCGTTCTTTCCGTAAAGGCGATCGGAGACAGACGCTTTAGGGTTCAGGACGAACCAGGAGGCGTGCGCAAAATTTCCGATCCGATCACTCCCATCACGAAAGACAGACGGTTGAGAAGTTCGGTACTTTGCTGTAAAGTTCCTCCTCTCGCGCGATCCATCCTTCCTCCGCTTACAGGTTCGGCCTCTGGCAGTTGTGACGTTCGTCCTACTCCCCGCTCCGGTCAACACTGCGTGAACTCACATTCCGCAGTTGTCTCTTCGCGGGGACTCAACCGCATCCCTAAGCCCGATTGATGCGATATCCGGCCCATCCCCTCTTCTTTTGCCCCGGGAAACACCCCTACGACGACTGCAGTCCCTACTACGGCCTCAAATTCAGCACAGTGAGAGTAACCATGTGCTCATTTCCCAAGACTCTCGTGACCTCAGATCGACTTTTGCCGACCGTCGCCCTTTCTTTTCTTCTGTTGAAGTCGAGTTTCTCAAAAGATTTCCTCTCGCATGTTCCTCGACTTAACTTACACAGAACGGCTCTCACCGAAAGCTCCAACTTGTACGCTCTGGCATGAGAGCGAAGATGCGCTGGACGACATAATCTCTTCCTGCAGTTGATGTGACTGGAACATGACAAATCTAGTCCAGTGGTACCACGTTACGGCCCCAGGTAGCCCTCGCGTGCTTGAGGTCTTCTAACTGTCTTTGACAGCCTCTCACCGTCTGTTTCCCCTTTGTCTCGTCGCCCCAATCCTGGCCCCGGTCTCATCAGCTCGTACCGCAGAGGCCCTGAGCGTCCATTCGCGGGGCGACAAACAGTGATGAGTGTTCGGCGAAAAAGGGTCGGGATCATGGAACCGACTCTACTGCCAGTGGGGTCAATTCGAGCCCTCTTTCTGCGACGGGGTCTATAGGGGAATGAGGATAAGAAGGTTGCCCGTATCGAATCTTCAACTTAGGGTTTACTTGTTCTTCCAGGAATTGCTAGAATCCTATCGGACAGCCTCCAAATATACGTTTGTGTCCAAAGACTCCCGTAAGAAGCATATTCTATTATCGGACGTAGAAACCTACCATTTTTCATTCGTGAAACAGCATATTTTTCGGACATCGTAACGATCATGGTTATGAATGGTTCTGTGAGCAAGACGCACGAATCGAATCCATTTTCTCGGACTATGAATTCCAAATTTTCATAACTTATTTGAAGTGCTGTACAGTATAAGTGCACACTGCTATAAACGCATCTTCGTTTTAAAATATACAATTGCACCATATTTATTTATTTATTTATTTATTTATTTATTTACTTACTTACTAACTTACTTACTTATTTATACACATCTTCTCTCCTTCTCTCTAGGTTAGACAGTCACAAACAACGGCATCAACATGACCGGATTGGTTGTTACTATTATAATTTTCTTTTGAAGAAGGGGAGGCAGCATGGTAACATAACATGCAATGATCTTTGTAAATTTATAGATATAGATTCAACAATAATTGGGAAAAAAAAGTCTTTATGATAATTAAGACACATAGACCATGAGAGAAAGCGAACCATACCAATTAATTTAATATTTCCTGTCAGCTCCTTACCGATTATACTTTGATAGAGAGATTGTTCTCTTATAAACTTTTATTTCTATAGAATTAATTATTCAAAGTGTTGATAACCTTGTCATTGTACTCCATCATGAAAATGGTTTATAAAAAGACTATTCAAATTGAGTCAGGTATGCACTAGTTAACCATCTCGTTTTGATTTATATATTTTTTGCTACAAGTATGTTGATATCAGACTAAGATGGGAAATCTGTTCTAAAATGCAGAGCATATCAAATGATGAATGAGATGTGATGCTTTTGTTATATCGCCATGCCTCAAGTTCTTACGCTATCATCTGTGATTAAAAGAAAACCGTGTGGTTTCATACAAGATCAATCCATAGATCGTATATATATATATATATATATATATATATATCTTATGAGTAATATAAATTAAAAACTGAAGAACATCTATAATCATAAATCATCATGATTTAACTAATTGGTATCAAGTTTTTGCAGAAATTTACTATATTGCACAAATTTTTCAATATATGTTTTATATTGTTAATTCTATTCAAATTAATAAACATCTATAATTTTACGCAAAAATATCAAAAAACGGTGTAAAGGTATTTACAATACGAGCAAATGCTTTTTATATGAATGTTTATATCAACAAAATTTTATTAATTTAAGTACACATCAAATAAATGCTTAAAGAACGATTTCAAATCAATCTTATATTAAAATATATTATATGCGTGTATTTTATCATGAAAAATTTGATGTTATGAAAACATATATTTTAAAAAAATATTATATTTTTTCTAAACATATAACCATATATATCGTCATTCTTTATGTTTCAAGAAAAAAAAATCATACGAAAAGCATGACATTTTACACATCACCTTCAACATTTGTTGACATATAGATAATTTGAAACGTAATAATCTATTTAAAACATCTCATAATTTTACAAATTTATGATAATCTTCAGTTCTATCAAGTTGAAATGCCAATTTACAGGATTTAAAAAAATTGCTTTTTTTTAACACATATCATACTACTAAAATGGATATCTGTTGTTCTCAAATGCAACAAATATGTCTAAATTTGATATAATTTAGTTGAAATAATTTATTTCATACAAATTTATAAAAAATACAAATTTTTAAAAAGAATAAATTAAATCATAATGAACAATAATAATTAGTTGCAATTATATAGAATCAGTACAAGTGATTGAATTATGTGCAATCTATCAACATCAGATTTGATATTAGATAGTTGGAATTTTTTTTTCAAATAATCATACATACTTGAAAGTGTTGTTAAGTATCACTCAAGATAAAGACTAAAACATAAATTTAATTTAATAGATTATATATATGTTTGATATTTTGGGAAATCTAATATACTTAATCTATTGAACTGTATTATTTTACTCAAACGTGAAATATTTTGAATGTAATCAATCTTATGAAACATTTATTTGATTCTATATAATACATCTCCATTACAAATTTTTTTTTATATATGGAAATTTCATGAATCATATATATATATATATATATATATATATATATATATATGCACCTTTCTGATAAACATGTTTGATAAAAAAACAATATATTTACAGTTTGATTTTTGGAATTGCAAATCTGTCAAAAATAAGTCAGAATATGATATTTATAAATTTAGATAATTACTCTCATTAATTAATTAATTAATTTCATTATTTTGAGTGCGGATTTTTAAAAATTTGAAAAGAAATCCATAAAAAAATCAACAAATTTTATTCGTAGATTAATCCATACTTTTCCTTATTTTCATCATCAGCATTTCAAACAAATTGGAAATTTTATACGAAATAAAAAAACCAGCATATATATAAAATATTATAATATTAATATTAATAAATTATTATACAATTTCAAGTGAAATTTTTGTTTATATATTTAAAATATTATATATATTTTAATATAGTTATTATAATTTTTTATACACATTAATATTTTAGAAATTGTTTTTAAGTTTAGAATGAAATAAAATTAGATAATACATTGCAACTGAAATCAAAAACTTGAATCTGTTTTTGATTCATAAGAGGATATCTTTGCTAAAAGTTGACAAAATATATGCATAAACAAGTTTGCTTTTTATACAAATTTCACTAGCAAATTTGTTGAAACATTTTAAAAGCCAGGCTTTTAATTCAAAGTTACATCTATATACTAAATTGCGAGATCATCAAATAAATATATAATTGATATGTTTATATTTATAATATGATTTAATAAATTTAACTTTAAATAATTTTAATTGTTTTGAATGAGTATATTCTTTGACTCATGATAAATATCATTACTCCATTCCAGATATGATAATGTGACATATTATATTCACATTTATATTGTACCTACTTGTTGACCATACAATTTAAAATAAATGTAATATACAAATTCCTATTTTAAATACGTTTTATGATGTAAAATACAAAGAGCTAAAATATTTACCAACAAATATTCACATGAAATTGTAGTGAAAACATAAAAAAACAAAACCTATAATTTACCTTTACACAATCTTGTTCTATTTAATAATGTATCAGTAGGGTTATAGTATATTTTATTTATATTTTGAATGTTGCCAATAAATGTTGCCAATATTTGATTATAATATCATCATATTTATATAGTTATGCTATTCATATATTTCCATTAGACGCCAATATAGCTAATTGAATTTAATTGCTTGCTTGTAGCTATCATATTGAGCTATACATTCAATGTTATGGAATATTTAAGTATAATAAAATTGCATATCGAATATTTTATTTTGAAAACATTGATATATCTATAAGCAAATCATTGAGATAAGTTGAGTGCACAAAGCGTATGCTTATTGCGTTGAGTTGTTTCCATGTCATTTTGTAGGTCACAAAGCAAATTGAGTGCATATAATCTTCTTCATAATGGCATTGGTGCACAATGAAGGCAAAGAGTTAAAATTGTATGCCATATCTAAAAATTTCACAATTGTTGTATGGTAGTAAAAAATCAGTATGTTAACGGCTTATTAATTAATTTAATTTTCCGATCATTTATGAAAATATTTGCTTTTTCCAATTAGAAACTGTCCATTAGATTAAGATTATTCTTATCTTGCAGTTTTAACCGGATTGGTCTCGAACGATTATACCATCCGTCCATTCTGCAGTCATATAATTTTAAACAAAGTTTGGTTTGAGGCCCAAAACTAGAATGAAAGAAGAACGATCGTGTGGAAATTCAGAACCACAAATTACAAGTGTTGCATTTCGAGATAACGGATCATAATATAAAAACATATTATATCTGAATTGGAACTTTTCTAGCTCCTTCCTTCAATCTTTGCTTTCTGAAATTACTTCGAGTCACTTTACTGACCCCGTTGATTGTTGGGGCTTTTCAGGTCAACATTTTCTCGTGGATGCATGAAAGAAATGCTACGAAGTTCTTTCATCGCCCATATAGAGAGCGTAGGCCAGTGAAGAATGATGCATGCCATCGTCATCATCACCATCATGGCGATGCAAACAAGACGAAGCATAAAAGTTACTGGAGATACTTCCAGGAACGTTCAAAGAATATGTGTGCAGAAGCCTCATGGATCAGAGGGCCCCCATCGGGTCGAGGTGCCTTCTTTTCAAAGCATGAGTTAGACCAGGAGATGTTTAGCATCGAGGAGTATAGCGAGCGAGTAAATACAGGAACACCCATCGGATAAATGGAGGGAGCCTCAGTAGCATCGCAGTGAGATCAAGGCGCGATGTGGCCACGGTGAGATGGGCGAGGCTGGGGCTGGGGCGGGGGCGGGCTTGGGCTCGGGCTCGGGCTGACCAGTTCGCCTCGAAACGTTTACGAGAATCTTCCTGTTGCGTAGTTTTGCAACCACACCAGCAGCGACTAACTTGTCTACATGTAGCTAGTCATCTGGAGCTGACTCACTGCCACTTGAAGCATTATACGGCCATCTCGCAAATCTAGGAGGGAGGTTCTGACTTCGGGACAGGGCGAATATTATATGTGTTACCACACACGAACTGGCCGAATCGGTCCATTAGTCAATATTCTCCTGCAGAACACCGACCGGGTGTTGTTGGTTGGAGCCGCGCGTGAACAGAGCGGCGAACCGCCTCTACGGAATGAATGATCGATCCCCGTCTTCTGCGAGAGGCGGGAGGCCGAATATGCCACGGTATATGCCACCGCATGTTAAACTCGCGCATTTCTTGTCGTCGAGGTCACTCTTGCTGATATATTGCCGGCGTTTGTAGCTTTCACTCTCGGTGCCACCAAATTCACGCCCTGTTGAACACGTCAAAGTCTTGCTTCGTACTGTGGGATCTCTGGCTTTACTGTATTGATCTCTCACCATCACGATGTGGCTGGCTGTTCTTGCTCTTGAAGGAGGCTCTCACAGCGAGAGAGGTCTGAATCAATGCATTGAATTGATACTGAATACAGTGTAGATCTATGCCCCAGATTCGAGTGATCGCAGTCGAGACTTTGTCACGGTCACGCATCTGTGAACGTCCTCGTGGTTCATTCGGATCCGGCACCAGCCCCATTCTTCACAGTCACTTTCTAATATCGTGAATTTCTGCGTATAAAGGCTCGATTCTCAAAGAGGGAAAAACGCAGCGACCACTTAACTGGAAAACCTTCTCCCGTACGCAGGTCCCTATCCGCAGACAAGTCGAAGAGATGCGTCTCCTTCTGGTGTAGCTGTACCATCAAACAAAGAAGAAAAGCAGAACATTCTTGATCTCCTAGTTTCCCACGACCGTCGAGTTCCGGCCTGTACTCAAGATCGATGCTCGGGCCTTGGACAGCGACAATTCCGACAACGACAACTCCGCGCGAATTTCCAACCGCAATGTGCATCGACTTTCTCGGACTCTCCTCTTGGTGACACCTCGAACAGACTCGACGCAACTCGTACTTCAATGAACCGCCGACGCACGATAGATGACCTTCATCCGAAACACAGACGCGAACAGCGTCGAGGCATTTACCGCAACGTAGTGCGATAACACGAAGAAAGTACTGTATTTTTGAAAGAGACGTATGAAACGCGAACACAATCGCTATTCGCATCGAAAGCACCTGAAAAGAATTCCGAAGAAAATTCCAGAGCTTTCGGGAATTCGTTGTCAGCTCTAGAGACTCCAGAGAGCAGAGAGCCCAGAACCCAGAGCCCATTCGGGTGACCGGTTACCGAACCCCGTCGCATGAACCCAGCAGGTCAAAACCGCCATCATGCTCAAAGCTGTGAAACCAGCGGTCTCATCACTGGGATTCCCGGAGTGGTTTAATCGACGACTCATGAGCATGCAACTTTACCTACGCTGCCACAGGCCGTCGATGGGAGACGGAAGCGGAAAATAATATTTCGGAGAATCTTGCCCCGGATGTAGCGAAACCGGATAAGCTGAAACGGAAGGGGGCCTGTGCGAGTGACAAGTCAGAGCGCGCCTCGGATGTGGACAGAGTCTCCGGAAGCCGCGCCAGTGGAGCTCAGACGAGAAAATCGATCTCTCGAGACGAGCGAGAGACGGACGGAAGGAGAGGATAAGCACGGCGGAGGACAGCTGCGAGAACATTTAGAATTCGCGTGGAGAGGCGTGCGAATTGGGATCGGGAGCTATGGCCGCACTCTCCTTCAACCTCTTGAGTGCCAGGTGTTGCTGTAGAGGTTCTCTTTCGTCTTCGTCGTCGTCGCCCTCGACTTCGCAAGCTCACCCCAATGCGCGGTCGCCAGTTTCAGCTCCGGCTCTCTCCGGCCGTTCTGCGGCCAGCGGTGTGACGATTTCGGGAGCAGAATCTGACTATCGCGCTCCGGTACGTTGTGGGGTGTTTCCTTGTTTTTTGAGCACATTGCGTCCAGTGCTGTGAAGAATTGTGTTTCTTGATGTCGATTCCTATTCCGATAGACGTCGACGGAGAGAATCTGTGAGAATCTTACTTTTGAAATCTTTTGAACTCATTCTTGATCGAGTGATTATAAATTGGTAACATTCGTCTGTAACCTCCTATATCTTAGCAGTGAGAACAATTATGAGCTCGAATATTAATCACTCGTTGTCCAAGACAAACTTTTGATATCTTGCTCAGAATTCGTTCTCTCTTGGCTC
The DNA here is from genome assembly GCA_037833965.1 of Marchantia polymorpha subsp. ruderalis. NCBI lineage: Eukaryota > Viridiplantae > Streptophyta > Marchantiopsida > Marchantiales > Marchantiaceae > Marchantia > Marchantia polymorpha. The sequence continues at coordinate 8,688,177 of AP031357.1, forward strand.
ATCAGTAACCCTTGATTATGCTGACAACTTGTCCACTGTGCTTGAAAGAGTTGACGCCAGCCTACTCGAGAATCGCTCTTTCATAGTAGGATATTTCAGCGTCGAGGAAATTCTTGTTAGCCACTTAGATGAGGCTTTTTTAAAGGATTTGTGTAGGTGCTGTATTCAGCAGTGTAACTGATAATTCTTCACTGCCGGACATACATATAACAGGTGAAAAATGACGAAGAAAAATCCGAATTTTGTTTCGCTAAAGCTTGTACGAAATTGGGCCTCATTGGTTTAGCTGCAGCAGCCATATGCTACACAAATCCAGCTCTTGCCTACAAGGTGCGTAATGCTGTTTAGTCTCAAAACTGTCTACGGTCATTGTTGTATTTCCCATGTGTTACATTCCTTCCGGGTTTCAAGGACTCCAAGAGGAGACCCAGGTCACTTGAGCACTGAAAGAGCTTGCAGCTAACTTAGTTCTGCCTTGTAGACACCTGTCACAGAGCTCTCAAGTCTCAAGTCATCTATTTATTTGGACTCGAAGCAGAAGTCTTTCTGCTTCGGCAACCTACCTATATATAAATATCGGAGAAAAGGAGGTAATCTAGTGAGTAATTCCATTTAAATTTCCCAACGTCTCAGACGGAATCTAAACATGATTGCTGCCATCCCTCATTTTTGGGGGTCCATCTGCGGGTTAGAACAGCTTGCAAGAGTAACAAATTCTATGTCATGGCAGTTTGGGAACGAACCAATAAGTTCTGGACTGGTGTGCTGGTTCAGATTGATACTATCCTCATTTGTTTCAAAACCGTAGAGAACATCCTAGCCATGAGAAGGCCGATAGTACAGCCGGCTGAGGTATGTCCCTAGGTGGAACGCCTGACTTGTAGTTGTGATTCTTGCTCACAGGGTGGAGGCCCATATGGCATGGAAGTCACGAGGGGTCAAGACCTTAGTGGGAAGGACTTCAGTGGTAAAACGCTTATCAAGCAAGATTTTAAAACGGTATGTCGTCTACCATTTGGCTATGTTTAAGACCTCCTAGCCACACTGGTCGCTCTACTACCATGGACTTCAATGTCAATGATCTACTGACATAATGTCTGGTCGTTTTTATACAACATGTGGACAACGAATCTACAAAATTCTGCTGTGTGAAGGAACTTTGCGTAGTCGATTGAAGTTAGTCTCCTCGGTCTCATTATTAGCAAGGACATTACGAAGACATTACCCCATGATGATTCTAGTTTGTACCGTGCTCTCTTACATTCCTTAACATCATACTTCATCGCCCTTAACTGCGGTACAACATTAACTTGATCTCTGACGAATTTTCGTAAGCCTGCCGTCTTATAGACTTCAATATTCCAAAATGGGTAACCATGTACCATTGATCTACCAACGAGATTCAATAAACGACAGTAATCATTTTGAAATGGTAAGAAACAACGTTTTAGAAACGAAGAGAGGATGGGATTAAATGGCACAAAGTAAAGAATCTCTAGGAACTGTACAATCCTTACCAAATTCTCATTGCTCTCAATACAGTGTGAGCTAGGATGAAGCGTTGTCAGCCTTCAATTGATCATGGAACAAAGAAAAAATAATTTATGATCTAAGTGTGACTACTGTCAGACTAATATTCGTCTATTGTTTCCATCTCTCATTCTTCCTTTCAAAGTTTCCTTAATAATTAGATTTCGAAACGAGTCATGTTCCTGTGTAGAGTTCTTCTCCCAGTCCTCACGGGTCCAAGTTTCAGCTTTAAATTGTATAGGAGAGTTGCACCCTGCAGTCTTCTTTCGAGAGGCTCTTGTAGGAATTACCAATCCTAAACCACCCATCTAGTTGAGCAGTGAAGTTTTCATCTTAGTTTTCTGCTTACAACAACACTATGCCTAGAGAGAAATCAACCTCGACATGTCATCATAGATTTGAAATTTGTGTTTTCTTCATTTAGTTGGAAATCACTGACAGTTTTTGATGCTGAAGCGCATGCCATAACTGCAACATAATGTTGGTACTCAACATATGCTCTACCAGTACCTAACAGCCATGTGGCAGTGTTGTTGGAGGTCAATTATCGTATACAACCATGGAATGATCTTAATCAACCAATCTATGACTGCCTGAGCACGTCAGTGTTTGAAACACGTTATGCCATGAACGCGAATGGTGCAATAGAATCCATGTGTTATAACATATGAATCCATGCAATATAACACATGGACTCTATTGCAACAATCCAGGGACGTAGAATAAAAGTTTGCCTTTACTTCCAGTTCGCACATTGGACCAGGAATCAATTAGTCCCTGACTTAAGTATGTACGTTCCCACCACATTGTATAATCAGCCGTGGAGTCAGTCAGTACACCTTGTCACGGCTTTCTGTACCAATCTAGAGAGGCCAAGGCATGTACGGACAAGACGATCAGACGAATCTGCTCTAAGTCGCCGAATTAACGGTTGGAATTCTTTATACGAAATTAGTGAGAACAAGATCACAAATCAAGTTAATAAATACTGCTGATGGATGTCCAACTGCAAACATCAGGCAATGATTATACTCCGTGATGAGATACGGAGTATTCGTCAGTTCAAGGTCGGTGACGCCGTGAACTGTTGTATTCCTGCCCACTGTCCTGAGCTGGTCTAGTGATCGATCATGGGTGAAGACGAAAGACAGAATTTCCTAAGCTTTGTGTTCGTTACTTGATACCATGTTGGCCATCGTTTCATTCACTTCGAGAATGTCTGTGCTGGTTTCATCTCCTAGTCCCTTCCTCTAACCGTGGGGTCCTTCGGGATAAGCCAGGCGCAGAGATCACTATTTAGCCTTCCATGATTGTGTGATGCACCGAAAAGAAGTCTTTGTCTGCACATCTTTACGTATTGTGCGAAGGAGGTCATTCGAGTTATCCGTTGGACAGATAACTGCAATGATTTCCTTCGCACATTAAGTCATGTCATGTGATGAGGTCAACTTGTGCAGGATGAGTACCTTGTTTCGAAAGTCCGAGAAACACTGTTCAAATTTGTTCAATCGCTACTACACAGATACCCAACTTTAATACCGATTTGGTCAAAACTCTATCTTACACAGACGTTTGATATATCTGAGTTTGCTGGCCTCGTTCATGATCTCATAACAACTGCCTTCTGTGAGCAGGACTAGATTCAGCCGCTGCAAGTTGGTTCTGACCCTCTCCAATTCCTCGCACCAATCTTACACTCATATCCGGAGTAATGATTGGTATACACAGACTTATAAAAAGATCGAAAGATTGGAAGACGAGGGAACATACATGTGTTTTAGTAAGTCTATTGCCCGTGAGGCACGATACTAGATGTGACGATGGACTTTTGGCTGGTCCCAAGCCTCTTACCGACCCACTGGCATCAGCAGCAAAACTTGGTGGAAGGTTTCGGCTTCTTTTTGTGGGAAAAGTTCACCCAAAAAAAGTGAGGTTTCTACGATTTGACTTACGCATGCATTTGAGTTTCACAGAAATAGAGAAATCATCCTGACGATAAGAGTACGTGCTCTGACTATACTTGTTTGTTTATTACACGGGTTAGTGACATCCATACGAAGCATACGATTTCAACCATAAAACGCCTCATACCATCATAAATAAGCATCTTGTACAAACCTTTTAGCATTCTATGGTTTATAAGTTCGTATCTTTCTCTCATCCTTGTTTGAATACAGGTTACGTGGTGTGCAAGAGCATGACAGTTGCTCTTATCTTGGTCCTTCGGCCTGTTTAATCTGTGTTGATTCATCTAAATAAATTCGCATTTCCAGAGTCATGCCTTGCTTGCAGTTTTCTCTTTTACGACTCTAAGAGACTGAAATGATAAAGCAACTGGAAATAAAATTGAACCCTAAGGATATCAATTAAAAGAAACACAGCGAGTCTTCACAGAGCTAACCCAGCGTTTCTGTATAAAATTAGTCTGTTTTGTAGGACAAGATGGGTGGATTAGATTTCCTTGATCGGTGTTTTGTTCAGACTTCCTGTACTACTGATTGACATTGGAATAAGGATTTGTCAGCATTATCTTCCACTTGCATGTGCGTCTTTCATAGTCGCTTATCTTTCTCAAAATCCACTGTTTCATATCTGCTGTATTTCCAGTGCGTGTATCGGTTATGACTCCTGACCTTCAGTAGTTTGAGATGCCTTGTAGGAGAAGAAAATTTGAATAATAAATGACTAACTCCATTTATTTCGCGCTTGCAGTCAATCTTGCGACAATGCAATTTCAAAGGTGCAAAGCTGTTGGGAGCTAGCTTCTTTGATTCTGATCTAACAGGTTAGTGCAAATTGAAAGTATGTCTGATGATCTTAGTTGCTTCTCATTGTAACAGAGTCTTTCGGGTACCACATATACTAATCAGACTATTTGTTAGACCAAACCACAGCAGTCAAATCATTCCGACATTATTGTCGTAGGTGTTGTTTGACGTCCGCTCCGGTATTTTCAAGCTATACAGCATGAGCACCATAACTTATCTTTTCTCCTTCCTTTGTAACTTAACCCAGAGTCCCAGACGAACGTGCATTCTTGTGCAGGTGCCGACCTTACAGATGCTGATCTTCGTGGGGCAGATTTTTCTTTAGCAAATGCAGCAAAGGTAGCAACCCCGATGGAGTTAATGAGAGCTTGAACTCCTTTAAGTACATGTTAATAGCAATAATACTCGGTTTTGCTACATGTATATGTTTCGATAGATTTGTTTGAAGCTAGATGAGAGCTCTAGCACATTCCTTACATGCACGGTTCATGATGGGAGCAAAGTGGTTCTTGCGTTGAGACCTTTGAAATGCCACCTTTCAGGCGAACATGACCAACGCCAATCTAGAAGGCGCTACTGTGACTGGTAACACGTCTTTCAAAGGAACAATCATCACCGGTGCAGGTACATATTGTTCTTCTTTCTCTTTCTCAAATCAGATATCTCCCGAATATTTCCGACCTTCTAATCCTCCTCTATCTCCTCGATATTCTCTCTGTGGGGACACGGTGAAAGTAGAAGTGCCAAATTTTCGTTCACCCATATCAAAAGAGCAAGATCGGCAGCCATTGCACTGCGTTGACGGAGGACGAAACTCCCGTGCATTATTTGATAAAACGCAGCTCCTTTTCAATTTTGAGAGCAAAACAGTTTCATAACATGGATCTGCTGGTGGAGTCCGTGCTGTTTACAGATTTTCACCAGTCTTGATGTAGAGCCCAAAGCAGCCGCACTTTTTTAGTTATAGCTACTGGGGCTTTTGTGACCGGCAGGTGGACGATTTAGTAAAGTTATCCTTCGTCGATGCCTGGAAACTCTGAACCATTCTTCTAAACTGAAATGATACCCAACGTGAGATACCCTGTTCACTTGAATCGCATGCTTGTACATCATACTCAAAAATCCAGAGATCGAGAATTTCAGAAATGTTTATTCAAAAACACCAATTTGCACTTTCTTAAATCAGTCATTGTGGGCTCACTACCGATCCAATTTCAGAAGTTGCCTTATGTTTCACATTCATATTCATTACTGGTGGCAAGATAGATTATGGGCATTTTGAAGAACCGACCTTATTGCAGATATTCTGTCCAACTTATTCCTCGTGTACCGCAACTGCCTCATGGTAGGATTCCTCTTGGAAGCCTCTCTTAAGTCTTTATCTGATATTATATAGTGCTGCTCAAATTGTGCAGACTTTACTGATGTTTTGTGGAGGGATGATCAGCGTGTGGCTCTTTGCAAAGTTGCTGACGGGTAAGCCCTTCAATTTCAGATCTGTACTTTCGAAACTGCGTGAGATCTCCTCCAGTTGGCGATGTTTATTAGTTGTTCGTGCTATGGTACGAACAGAAATTCATCAAGAGGATGCTCACTGTCCCAGTTCCGGATCTAATTTTAATTCCACTTGGTTGATGCGCAGGGTAAATCCTGTCACTGGAAATTCAACACGGGACACGCTCCTGTGCAGCGATTGACCTACCAGTGAGCTATCACTAAGCGGGAGCAGAGTGGAGATTTTGCCCTGCTACGGGAAATGTGTTGACAGGTTGTTCATGAGGTGATCACACCTGATCGCAGCGAAAGCAAATTCTCACTTGCCGCATGATGAGTGAAACATGTAATTTGTGTAGATTATTGAAGGGATGTCGAGCGGGTCAGATTTAAAACCTGCTGGACACACTTGTCTTGTACTTTAAATTCAGTTTCGAATAAACTTTCGAATAAACTAACTCCTACTGGACACCACGTCATTACTTGCTCCCTGACTCCTGTACTTTCATCTGAGATCGGCGTAGTAGCTGTTATCGTCGGGTAAACCGGAAAGGAGACTCTGCGAACCAAGAAAACAGGAAGACTGCTACCGAGAGACTAGTAGAGAGCGGGAGCTCGAGATGAAGATTGAGTTTCAGTCAGCCTTGATATCCGTAAAGAGCCTCCAGTGTAATACGTTCATCCCTGGTCATTGCAAGCACTTCATCATGCTTTGCTGACGAAGAGCTTCGTTTTATATTACGATTCTTCCAGAACGGGCAAGAAGCTTTTCTGAGAAGCACGGATTGATGAATCCCTTGTCCCATTGGGGGCACGTGCGTACAAGCAGAAGCCATTCTGCAAGTTTACTAAACTGGAAATCTGTGATCCACCTGAGCAGGCTCGACCGTGGTGCATTACAGCAAGGACAAAACCTACAGAAACAGGAGGGCTGTAAGAATAAAGGTGAGAGCTTTCAAAGTAACCCCTCTGTCGGGAAGCTGAAAAGATGGCTGAGAAGATGGCTGAAAAGATGAGCTCATTCCCTAGAACACTTGGGGGTGCCAGTGATCTCGGGATTGGATCTCAAGATCATCGCCCCTAACTCGACCTCGACCTCGATCTCGGTCCAGTAACTCAAATTCTTCCGAAGTTGATTGAAGATGGTTGATTCACCCTGGTGTAGTAGACTGAGTCAAGGTCAGTCAAGTTACGAGCCTGTGCATTTAAACCAGCATAGTTGTGACAAACAGCTACCTACACCCAAGTCTCTCCGCTGGCCTTATGCAATCTACTTGCGGGATGGATTATTGGGCCGCAACGGCGCGTTCCTACTACTTCCATTGCCATCACCAGACTGGATGGACACCCACAGTACTGGCGGTACTTCTGGATAATATTACTCCTACCTGCTTAGCATGAACTCCGCTAAATCAGTTCGTGCACACATATCTCACAGAAGGGCTGGATTCAGTGCATGCGAGGGAATTCTTTATTCCCCGCACAAACTTGACCAGTCCTCAGGTCGACAGGATGGTAATGCCAAATCTTACGAAAAGGCTCTCTAAATCAACCTCACGATCTACCGAGACCATAATAGCACATGATGTTAAACAGAGACACTTGGCCAGTCTAGTCACAAGTAGATGATGGGGAATTAAGAAGGATTATGATGCGAACCGAATTGATGCAGCCGTTATCCACGGAGTACAAACTACGCAACGATGATTAAGAATACAGAGGGATTGATCGTTCAGCCTGATAGCGATTCGGCTCTCAGGAATCCACGGGAAGGCTTCGGACGCAGAGGGACGGGTGAGTGGGAGTGAATGGAGCGCAGTGGACTGTGGACCCTTGTGTGCTGAAAGTACAGGCCGATCCATTGCAGAGTTGTCGACACGCGCATGATGTTTTGAATAAGATATGTTGGACGTTCATGGTCCCTTGGAGCGAAGCTCAGGTAGGGCGGCACTGTGCGGGCGTGGGGAGGCCGAGGCACTGTTCGATCCAGCTGGGAGAATGAAGCGGCGAAAAAAGCCGAAGGAGGGAGGGAGGAAGGACGGGACGGGACGGTGGGAATGTGTTCTCGAGCCCACATCTGGAAGGAATCTTCCTGCTGCTGCTTCTCCACTAGGTGCTTTCGAATTCCTTGTCGTGAGCAGATGATTGATTGATTACTGGACCCAGAGCCGGGAGTAATAATCAAAGTCGGACGGCTCGTGATCCGGATTCACCTTCCGTGCATCGATATCCATCTCCATCTCCATCGCCTTCTCCATCTTCGTCTTCATGTACGCCTTAACCGACTCGGGCCTTGACCGGACGAGAAACTAATGGGATGATCTAATCACATACATGTACGTACAAACGAAGGTCCATAGAAAATTGAAAAGGGAGGGAGGGAGGGAGGGAGGGAGGGAGGTAGGTCCGGCTACCGACAAGTCAAGATGAGAAAAGTAAAAGGAAAAGGGATTCGTGCGAGTTCTCGACACTTTAGTCTTATCGTGCCGGCAGAACATGACACATAAAGACAGAAGTCGACGCAGCTGTCATTTCCATGCAGGATGGCGCACGAAGGAGAATAGGCGCGAGTGGTTTGTCGACTTTCACAGCTGTTGTCATCCACTGGAGGCGAGGCGAGGCGAGGCGGGGCGAGTCCACCCACTCTCGCTCCCATGGGGCCAAACGGAATGAATGTCTTTTTTTATGCGAGCGAGCTTCTCAACGAGGCGCTCTCGTGATCGTAGTCGGCCTACTAATCCCTAGATCCTCCTCCCTCCCTCGCTCCCTCGCTCCATGCATTCATACCTCCGCTCGCTGTTTTCTCCCGCCGCTCTCTCCCGATTTCCCGTCTCCCAATTGCACCTGCCTTGGACTTGTTCTTCCAATCCAGTCCTTGGGAAGAAGTTGATCTCATGGAGAGCACGTTCGATCACTGACATTCGTTATGGGCGTGATGAAATAGTTCCGATTTACAGAGCGGCGCTTCGGATTATACGACACAATAGAATAATCTCGATACTTTTTTTATTCTATTTTACAGTTTCAGTATTTCAGTTTACTACAAAAATAATACCAATTAAAAAAATATTATTATCATTTGATGTGTAATGATACACACGACTTGAATGGACGGTATGTGAATTACTTTCGAAGATATAGCATGCCATCAAAGGTACGATAAACTTATAGGGCGGAGCACTGGCATGAAAAAATACGACGGAGAAGCGCACTTATCAAAATTTGAAATAAGATTTATGTTCTTGTTCAAGAGAATTAAATTATGTAATTTTTAATATTTATATGGAAAGTTGTATCGTAGTGAAACATGTGTATTCATATAATTCATGGATAAATTCTTCAAAACAAACCCAGCAATAAAAAAAGATTAAAATAAATTAACAGCATATTTTCAAAATATTAAGTTTTTATCTTGAAAATGAAAATTTTGTTCTGTTTTAGGGTTTAGGGTTGAGATGCAATTAAAAAATTATATCATTTGATTTTTTATGAGATATGAATGTTAAGATAATGAAATATAAAACTGTTAACACTAAAACAGCAAAAATTATCTCTGTTACAAGTTGCATTCCTTAGATGGAAAAAAACAGATTGCAATTTTGACTTAAAATAACATCAAATTAATATTTTTATTATTATAAAAATCAAAAAATATATTAATTAAGAGTAATTAGACTAATTAAAATTGATTAGTCTAGAGATTATCAAGTCATAACATTTTCTAAAAACATTAGATTTTGATATTCTCATATTATTATTGTCTATGAGCAAAATCTTAAAGTAATTTTTGTCTCGAATTTTTATTGTATATTTTTCATCTCAATCAAAATGACAATCCTTATTTATTTTAAATTTTTAAATAAATTTTACAGTATACTAGTTTTGGCATACATGAGTTGTCAAAATCAACATATAAGCCAAATATTCACTATTGAAGTAAACCGTTTTTATGTGAAATTGAGACTTAAATTTTTTAATCATTTTTACCATAATAATCATAATTCAAAATGAAAAAAAATCCCACCAATTTTTGAAAATATTTTAATTTTTAATTTTTTTTGATACTGAGATATTAATAACTTTAATAGCAGTAGTTCATATATATCAACCTATATATACATATATAAGTGAAATTATTTTCATTTTCTATTATAGTATAGGTAATCATATGACTAACACTATGGATTGTAAAAAATTCAACATCCAAAACTTCAATAAAAAATTGTATATTGTTAAAAGATTATTGCAACATAGCTATTTATGAACAGAGTCACCTTTTTCCTGTTATGTCGCATTAACTCTCCTACGAGTGGTTTAAAAGCCTGTTTGGGGCCGAAATGCTCTGTCGTGTGACTCGGTATCGCCATACATCATACATCGTTGACATGCTCTACTCACAACTCACACATACATACACAAGGAACGAAAGTGTCCACACACAAAGATATCACAACTAAAAGATTGTCGAAACAAAAACTGTACATAGAGAGTCGAGCCAAACTCACTACCCTGAGGTAGAATGAGAGTTGAAGCTAGTGGAGAAACCTCCTGCGCATAAGGCTCAACTCGAAGAACTTACAGTTCTTCGAGTTCGCCTCTTATAAAACCCGAGCCCGCCGACGTCCCAACGTGTACCGCGTCCTCAAACTCAAACCGACCCAACGTCTCGAGCCATGACAGGTCACAAAGTGGATGGAGAACGCGCCCTTTTTTCTCATCAAGCGACACGGGGAAGCAAGTTGCATCCTCAACTATTTATTGCACAACAGATTTCATAAAGACTAAAACTTATATACATAATGATGTATATTATAAAACATTTCAATTTTGTTTGTTTAATTATATTAAAATCTAAATACCCATATGATGAATTGGAATTAAATTTGGTTAACATATAACATGGTATTGATGAATAATTAATATAATATATGATTTGAAGATCAACAAACTTTAAAATATTATTATTTAACATCCATGAGAATATACATAATATAAAATATTCAAATATTCATATCATTTATATTATAAGTCAAAACATGGATTTGAAATATTATGAAAAATCAGTCATAAAGTTTCATTAACTTTATGTTATTAATGTATGATACTGAAACAACTATCAGTACAATAAATGAAAGTATGACTTTTATAATAATTAAAGAAAAGTCATGCTTTCATATTTTTTTCTTCTTTCAATCATAAATTTCTTGAATTTTTTAACCAATTTATTTATTTAAGAATATTCTAATAACATATGAAAGTTTTTTTACACATATATATATGTTTTTAATGGAGAATGAACATACTTCTGTTTTAATTACTTCTTAATTATTATTATTTTGAAAATATCTTAATACAGTGATGTGGTATATTAGTAATTTAAGGATTCCAAAAGAAATTGATGAATTTAATGGATGATTTTACTGCATTAGTACTTGATTTAAATTGTTGTAGTTTTTATTTGACAAAGATGTAAGACAACTGATAATAAACTTAGATACTGCAATATGAAGATCTGATTTTTATGAAATTATGTTACAAATTTAGAACAAATATATTATGCATAAAAAATCATAAATTTTGCTGCTTTATAGAAATTTGATTGATAAAAAATGCAGTCATATGAACATATTTATTTTAATAATGAATGAAAATATTTTATTTTTAAATCTACAGAGGTAACATTTCAAACTGTACAATAAAATCTAATTTAATTTGAAAAAAATTTAAATTAAATAATATCAACCATGAATCAATCAATAAAAATGTTGCAATTTGAAATAAATATATCAATTTTTTTTTTCAATAAAAAATATGCGAAATATCCAAATATATATAAAAATCTTTATGAAACAAAAAATTAATACGAGATATCAATATAAAACTATAAATATTTTCAACATACAGAATTTCGATTTATATACATACATACATACATACACAGACACAACACTTAAATTCGTTAAATTCAAGGTAACTAAATTTTAGATTATATATTTGACAAAAACATGAGTATTTAGAATTAGATGTTATATAGGTTTGAGGTTTTATATATAGCAAAGTCTAATGTTGACCATAATACAGTAATTATGTTTTTCTGGTTAATATGTTGATCACTGAATATCATATAATATTTTTGATCATATTCTGATCTATTTTGATCTATCTAGATGAATCATCAATAAAACTAAAAATTATTAAATAATTATGATTTATAAATATATAAACAATCATTATTTAAAAGTATGTAGATTACATGATTACAAATTAAATCACTGAATTTTCATTGATCATTATAAATTCAATGATTTAATTTGTAATCATGTAATCTACATACTTTTAAATAATGATTGTTTATATATTTATAAATCATAATTATTTAATAATATTTAGTTTTATTGATGATCATCTAGATAGAATTATCATGAATAAGAAATTACGTCATGTATGAATTGCACGATTGTATCTCAATTTATTCAACTTTAAATACAACTATTTGTACCATTAGAATACATATTCTCAACCTCTGTAAATGAAGTCGGATGTCATTACAAACATGACATGTTTAAGGTATTATGTTTTTATAATCAATTTTTTGCTTTAATCTGAGAATTTAGACATTTTCAAGAAATTTCATCATATTAAACTATGTTCAATAATATTGTTCTAAGGTTTTATTTGGAATTATGTTTTAAAAAAGGTTTTGCTGAGGTTTTGGCAAAATCCATAGCAAACATATTATTTCAATGGATGTACTTACAAATTTTTTTATTCTTTGAAGAAATTTTGTATTCAAAATAAAATTTGCATTCATACAAGAACAATAAATATAAAGACTGATGAAAAAGAACTCATGCACGTGGGTATGCATTTTTATCAATATTCGCTTAAAAAACATAGAGAGTCAGAGAGTCTTATTGCAAAAATCCATGAGCATCTATTATCTGTTTAGCAAGTGTATAAATGATCTATTGTAATTCAAAAATTAGTAGATGCACTGAAATTACACGTAGGATATTTGAATTTGTATAAGGGACTTTAGATTATATCTGTCTTATACATAATTTTTTTTAAAATTGGTAATATGATGTTATACATTATAAACTAACACATACCTTATATGTTACATATGTACCTTAGTACTACTAATTTTTTTTTCAAAATATGAATATGAATTAAATTTTAATAAAAGAAATTTTCAAATATTGCAATCTCTAAAACAATTACAATTTCATATGGAAAAAATAATTTGCGTTTTCCTCAATACGATATTGCTATCAAAGGAACATGGAAGATGGGAATTAGTGTTGGAGGCACAACTCAAAAGGATGCCCGCGGGCGGGGGCATGCCTCATTCGCATTTTCCATAAGGGGCCTGCCGGTATGTACAAAAATTTTTTTTACGTATATTCCAGAGTTATAGACGGTGTGATAAGTCAAAAAATAAATGGAAAATACTGCTTGCTGTTTGGGCTGCATGGCACTGAAACTGCTTGGAACTGAAGGATTTGCCAAGTATATGCAATGCTGTTTTTGTGTGGGTACGTGGGATGTAGACAGGTAGTCCGGCTTGTTGATTGTTTCTGCTTCTAAGAGTGCTATATTTTCATGAAAGTGTATTTTCTGATACATCAAATATACATATTGCAATACGGGCATGCCTTTTGCAGTTGAAAGGGGGCATGGGCAAGCCTTGAAAAATTTTGTTGTTCCTAATGGGAAGTATAGCACGAAGCTAGTAGTGTGAAATTCTTGGACAAGTGAACCCTTTCCCCTTCGGATGGAACGAGAAACACTGGGTCCCACGATAAGTGGTTAATGTTCGCTACAGTCCAAAAAATAGCGCCAAAAATCGTAGACGGAAACTCAATCATACAAGAGAGACATACGATAATATACGGTTAATCATACAATAGCGTATGTTTCCCACAGTAATGCTCCACCGAGTGAGACCATGAATACAGTACAGTACACGAGATTCAGATACTGAACATGGGTCGACGTAGACGAGAGGCGGGGCCCACGTGTCAGCTTTGAGGCAACGGAGAGAGACTGAACGAGGGGCCATTTCGCGTCGTCGCTGATGCTGCAACTTCGAGAACGTGGGCCTCGGCCGAGCTGGCGTCCGCCCACTCACGCCTCGTCAGCTTTTGGCGGCAAGGCGCTGTGAGGTGTCGTCCTCCTCACCCAAGCCTTGGCTATTCTCATCCGGCCGGCTCGAGCGCTTTGCCCGCTGGTCCAAGTGTCAGGTCCGGCACGAGGCGAGTGAGTGGCAGCCGCGGAGCAGCGCCCGCGGCTAATTCGAATCGCTCGCACATGGGTCGCAAGAACGCGCGTCCCCGAACGGCTCTGGCGGGCTCCCCCCCTCCTTCCTCCTCCTCCTGGCCCCTTTGAATGGAATGGCCCGGCCGTCAGTGGCGTCGATTTGGCGATGGCGGACGCAGATCTCGACACCCCGTGCGCAGATCTGCGCTCGTCTATTCTGCGGAAGCGAAGGGAAAATCGGAAATGGAAAATGGATAGGGCGATGGAGATGGAGATGGAAACGGCAGTGACTGTTGGCACACGACATGATGCCTTGCCCGGGAAACTCTAGTTGCGAGAACGAGGAGGTCGTGCACGTGAAAAGCCTTGTCTCATGGTGCGAGTGGAGGTGTGTCGTTAGCGCATATGACGATGCGGGAGGAATCTGCTCGGACGAATGATTTTTTTGACGCTCGTTCGAGCACTTGCCCACAACTTTCTTTCTATCGCGTGCCGAAAGACGACTCGATTTCAAATGGAGTTATTTATCCTTGTGGATATTTTTCATTTGGAAGTTCATGTAGGTCCAAATTCTGTAGGAAACATTCAAACCGGATATCGGGATGTCGAGGGGAGAATTTACCTTCTGCTTTTTCAACAATCGCGTGTTACGTCAGGTCCTGGAAAGGGAAATGGGATATTACGAGAATGTAGAGGGTAGCAAATCTTTCGACCAGTGACTCGTTCTTGTCGAGTGCGTTGTTATCCTCTGTTTCCCACGATGATAGGTTGATATCTCGTCTTCGTGTACCGGATCCATTTTCTTGTGATATGGTGAAAAGGTGAAGTCCGACAGCACTCTGCCATAGACTTGCCGAGAAGTCTGTATGAAGAGAAAAGAACTTTACATTACGATTTACGACACTAAGTCGACAAGAGATTTTAATGCGATGAAAGCCTGGGGCCGAAAATTCAAAAACCAATTCCAAGAGCTGAGAGTTTTTGGATTGGTATCCGGGAAAAGTTGAAGGAAGTTTCCATATTTCGCAACCTACGGACCCAACCAACCCAAATCGGCCACGCATAATTTTGCACATAATTGTCGGCCTTTTTCTCGCCGTCCAAAGATGTAGTGACGGTGTATGAGTTCGTTATATAACGTTGAAACCCAATCTGAAGAGAATGAAATACTGGTTAGTGTGCTTCGGGATCATACCTGACGTAAACCTTTGTCAAACTACAGGAACCATCGTTGGAAGAAGCGCAGTCGAGAGTGGCCAGCCAGAAGCAGTACTTGTCATATTTTTTCGGTCAGCGATATAAAGGTGTCAATCTTTGGCGAGATAAACCCTTATCTTTTCCCCCACATTCTTCGCAGGAATCTACGGAACCGAAGGTTTAGCTAGCCCCAAGGCGATTCTCCTACTGGATGTATTTTCCAGTCGAGCTTTTCGAAGTGGAATACCAGCTCTCCTCTCATCATCATCACGCATGATGCGGAAATTATCCCTTCCTTTCTTCACATGATTTTCTGCATGAATTCCATGCCCATGCAGGCAGATTCAGACTATCTTTGTCTCGGAGAAAATCATCACGAAAGCGCAATTTTTCTTGCAACTGTGAGCCGAGGGGAATGCTCGATCCATGCTACGATTATTCTCCTTATGACTATGTAAGGGTACCATATAATAGGCCTTATACCCTGTTTTGTCAATATGGTAAGATTTATGAGTATATACGTGATTTGTTTATAATTTGCAACGACAAACAACAGATCCGGCGAGGAAGAGAAGTAAATGCTGTAGCATGGACAGAAAATGTACGACGTTTCTCATCATTGCAATGGCAAAGAGCATAATGCTGCCACTGAAATCTCAAAATATTCGACTCGGGGAGGATCCGAATGTGAACCGTTGTCGTTCACATGCATGAAATGTGGATAGCCGAGCGACGAATCAGGACGAACGCTCGAGCTCCAGAAGGTCAATGAAAACTTGGCCACCGTCCTCATGGACGTGCATTTACAGCGAGCGCAATCACAATAAAGCGAATGCAGATTAGTGGGGACTGCTCGACGCCTCTGGTCACGCAGGAGCAGCTGCAGCAGCAGCACCAACACGAGGAACAACAAAAACAATGGCCTACTATGCAACCATGGCAGAACCATCATTTCCCTCGACTGTGCATCTGACAGTACTGCAGTTTTCCCAATTACAGTTACAGTTACATTGTATCCCGTACGACCAGAGCCAGTTTACGAATACCGTACAGTACAAGGATGCAGACTCCCGTCAGTCGATGTTCACATCGATCGACATTTTGCAAGATATTGTGCAAATCTCCCGAGTCACATGAGGAGACACTCAATCACGTCCCTCGGCAGTTTGGAACCTCCCTCCCGCTTCAGGATTTGACTGTTTCAGAACTTCAGAGCTTCAGATATGGTGCAGATGACGTTTCAGATGTACATATACGCGTACAGTACGTGACGCAGACTCTACCCAGTACGAGGGGTGTACAGGACAAGATCACCTCCCCTTCCATGAGGACGGGGTGGGAGCTGAACCTCGGTTCGAACCCTGATTTGAATCCCGAGCCCTGATTCTGCGCTCCAGGATAACACAATGAATGACATACTGCAGGACGGAGTTATGGTCATGATTCGAGTGTCTCAGGCACCTAGACAAATTGGAAAATCGACCGAATATTTGCCACCAGGCGGTGTCAGGACAGATGGTAGGTGGACTTTTACAGTGGGAAATGATATATTACATGGAGGGCGACATGTGCAATTTGATGATAGATACTCAGGTTATTGAAGAACATATTTTCCAGGAATTTTTTTTGAAAATATTGCAAGGTTTAGGTATTTATTCAGCTTTTCAAGATATGATTACTGACGGTCTATTGCATGATTTGACCTTAGCAAGTAAATCTCTTCGCCATAGGCTCTATTAGACATATTCATCACATTTATAATCATGGTTTTATAATTTTCTTACACTGATGAGTCAGGGAATTTCAGAGTGCAGAGATTACTTAAAGAAAAGTATGGGAAAGAAGCTGGAATTTTCGAGTCTCTGCAAAAATAGAAATCTGACTTTGGCACTTTATAATCTAAAGCTTCATTGTATATCGAAGTGTTTTGGATGTATGGTCATGAAGTCCATTCGACTTCATTTTGTGGACCATGTCGGTCTTTACGTCAGCTTCTAAGATCGGTTAATTCTATTGAATATTCAGAGAATTTGAGAACAACATATGGTTATGATGGGTCGATATTCTTGGACTATATGAGATTGGATGTAGAACACGATTTAGACTAAAATTTTATATTATATTGGAACTTTACATCTCTACCCTTCAGAATTTTTTTTAAGATCATGATATGAAGATGGAAGTACTTACTGTTCCAAAATAATCTCAGTCTTCCAAGGAATAAGATTGATATGAAGATGAAAGTTTACATCATACGTAGCATTAAAACCCAGCATCCAGATGCCTAAATAACAATATTCGTTGATATTTTGAATGTTATTGAATGTTTGATCATATTATGCTTCGCAGTTAAATAGTCAATCCTCTATTTCCATTTTAATAATTTATTCTGCTATGTAACTTTGAAATATAAATATAAATGTATATATATATATCGTAGTAATATTACAATCACGTAAACACCCTCTGGAAATCACTTTGCTTAATTTATGAGTCAACTTCTTTGTAATTCGAAAGTATCTCGTCTTGAGCAACGTATTTCAAGGATTGTTTTAACCGATATTTACTTTTTGTAAAAACATAAACCTACTTTTCTAATTTTTTTTGTAATTACCTGAATACAAGATATGCTTGTAGATATATTTCTCTGCATATCTTTTTCTGATTTTGTACATCTTCCATTTAGTATGCATGTATCATATACACGAAAAGATTCTGTCTTGCTCACAAGGTCCGACATGTGAACAAGTACAAAATTTGTTGCTTCTTAGACTTGATTCGGACATAATTCTAAAAATGTAGAAGTCTAACAAATTATGACTGATCTATTAAACCGATGACGTTTCTTCTGACTCGTTTATGAATTCATACGTTGTCTCTATATTCAACAGTTGTTTGAGTTAGTGACAGGTTGGAAACCTCGAAGCCTACAGGAATTTCCAAAGTCAAACAGCAATGAAACCTGAAGAACTTGTACTTGATATTCCAGGATCTCATCATCTGGGTTTCGTGGAAGGTACAGAAGTTGTAGGCAATGGTCAACATATTTGTTCAAACAGAATTCTGAGCCCATATATCTATACCGGGTGAACTATTTATGACTGCTCTCGTATTTCCAAGGTACAGTTCATGGTGCTGTCATCAGATATTCCAGATTTTGCATGGCGATTACTGTCTGCATCGAACACTGAAATTCGGTAGACTTCATTCCCTAAAGAAAACTTCTTGCTTATTGCGATGAGGTCTGAGAAAGAAGAAAAGGGTGAAAACAGAATATTTTCAATAATTTTCCTCCTTTCAATCTTCTTGGATGCTAATAATGACTTGTCTGTAACATTAATCATCTACACTATTCCGAATTTTTCCAATAACTTAGTTCCATTTAAACTATCCTGTTTTATTCCCTGAGTCCACCTGAAAATAATATATATATATATATATATATATATATATATATATAATATTCACAGGGCACAAGCACTTAATTTGGAATAAGCTGAGATGTAAGGTCAGTATAATTTCATTTATAAAAAACTATAATTATACGGGCCAAGAATACAAATTTAATGTACTCGTGGCAGACCCTGAAAGAGCCTACTTTACACGGAGACATTGGTTTTGAATCTTGTTATCATTTTATGTTACTGACTGCAATGGCGGATTTTCTATTTTTCAAAATATGCAATGGCCACATTAGACTGAATGAAGAGATGGACACTAAACCACCCTACACTTTTTTGACCTAAATAAATGAAATTTACTTGTTGAAGTAATATATATCTATGATTGTGATGTTATTGGGGCTAGTCCGGCCTTACCCTCTTAGTGTCTTCCTCGTGGGACTTCGTTGGGTTTTTCGATCCATATTTTACTTGTCCCTTGCGTCTTCTTGACTCCAAGATAATGACACCAAGTGCGAGATGTCATATTCTTTCGAGGCATAAAAAAGGAAGTTTGTATCAGTATTCCCCAATTAGCAAACCTCGTCTGGGGTCACCAATAAGAACAAGGCCGGGGGTGAAGTTCAGAGTTTCTGATATTGAAACAAGCAAGCATGTCGAGGAATAATGATGGTGACGAAAAATGGCCTCCTGTGAAAGCATCCCATCACTCACCCATTCATGACTTCAACGCGACGTGGTGACACCCGAGAGTGGCTTCGCCAAGGGGTACAAAAATGCCAGTTTCACGAAGTGGAGAGCAACTTCGCTTTGGAGCTGGATTGCCCACATCCGGACCTCGTCGTCAGAAGGGGTGAAATTTAGGTCCACCAATTGTTTTGAAGTGTTCGTCCGATCCATCCACGTTGCAAATGTCGAGAAAGCGGTTGGGGTTAGGGTTTCGGCGTAGATTCAAGCCAAAGCCTGCAGTACACGAGCATGTCTGCAGCGAATCTTCCGCAGGTTTCGTATACACACTTTCCATTTCTTGAGCCTTCTTTGCTCGACGTTTTCTTTCTCTGTCAGACTTCTGATAATGTGTGTTGGGGAAGCAAGATCGAAGAACCTGTTGCATGGCCGGACATGAGCATACATTTGGGTGACTAGATGACACTTTTATGAAGGGGCCAAACCACATGTTATGATTGGATGTGTTAAACGGATTTTTGGGTTGTATCACACTGGCATTACGAAAGACTGAAGTTTGGAAGAGGCAAGGGATTGTGATACATTATGAATCAATCATAAGATGATGTTTGTGGGTGGAAGGCTTCTGTAGAAGAGTAAATAATTGTTTAATAATCACGAATGACGATATTTCATTGTCGATCCAGGACTGAAAAAGAACATCCAGGACTCCCTTCCACTATTCCATAATCTTTCACAACGATAGTTATCATACTGTGGCCTGTAGGATTGGATTTGCAGTGTATGTGTCTGCAGCCATTGGAAATTATTGCAAATAATGAAGGGAAATAAATATATTATAAGTACTTTCTCTCTCTGAATGAGGCACTCTACCAAACAAGTTAATTACCCTAATTTGACCAATACTCAGTTATTATTAAGCACATGCAAGGAGTGGTTTGTTTCACAAGAGTACACATCAGAGTAGCAAGCCATGGTTGGAGTGATTTTGGGAGGGCGATGTAGGACCGATTCGAAAAAATTGCAGCCACCAAATAGATATACTGTAACATTTGTAGTTTTTCCTAACCCAGCAAAGTGCAAACTTCCCATCTGACTATGTCTTCTGATGTGAAAATACGTTTGCATCACTTGTCACGGCTCTCACAGAATGCTGATAAGAAAGGTCTTGGAATGTGGTTGTAAGTCTATAACCATCAATCCGGCTTCACTCTTAGGTCAATGCAGGATATTAAGGGCGAGCTGTGTCTAAATGTGAAATTTGTACCTTCCCAGCAAAAGGCCAGGACTTTTCTTTCCAGCTTTTGAAGGGCGTGCTTGTCATCCTAAACTAGCAAATTTAATTCTCGCATGCTCAAGATTGACATGGCGATCCCACTCATAATGTTGTATGAAGAGTTTCTCATGGGAAGCTTCAACGATTTTACCAAAGTTAAACCTTTGGATAGTAAACTCTATGACAGAGGATTGATGTCCACCCTAGTTGGCTCACAGATGTGATAAAGGTGTAGTTTGAATCATATTGTTCTACTTCAACGTTATTGTTCACTTCAGTGATTCTAAAGTTGATTCATTTGTTCTACTTCAACATTAAACTTATTTCAAAATCATTTTTTCCACACTGATTTGAAGTTTATACTCAAAGGATGGCGATTTTTCTTTTTCATTTCATAAAAGATTCATAATTCAAAATATTTTTATTTTTTGAAATAATTTAAAATAAAATTGTAACTGAAATCTCAATAGTACTTATTTTTGAAATATAATTTTAAGGACTGTGATATATCCCTAACAACCTTTACTTGTTATTTAGTTTAAACCATTGTCACTTTTTGTGATGTTTTATGAAAATATACTTCAAGAATCAAATCATATATAAGATATATATACACATATAATTTGAGCCCAAAAAAATCTCCTTAAATATCATGATGCAAATTTATACTAAATAAAGTAAATAATCAGATAGATTGATGAAAAATATCTCTAACAAAATTTATATATTAAGATCAAAAATATTTTTTCATCCTTTTTTTTTATATATTTAAGACATCAAATCATGTTTCATGTCAATTGCTTCATTGAATGACTAGATATTTGCATGTATATTTGATTGAAAACTTCATTGTGACAGAAATGGTTATGAAAAAATTATATATAGAATAAATTGTAGATTATAAGTTCCAGACTTTTCATCGCGTGAAATTTTACTGACAAATTTTAGAATAATTTTTTTAATTGAATAAAAACATGTAGTTTTAAAATTATTTATAAGTAATAATTGATATTTTAATTTTCAGTGTAATGAAGTTATTATTTCAAAATAAGTATGAACCATCGAATTATAAACTTGAAAGTTAAACCTGTGATAAACAACCAATAATAATAAAAAATTGAAATACATGTTTTTGAAACAAAATAGACAAAAATGTGTAAATTAAGAATTATAAACATTATATTTATATTTATATTTATGAAATTGATTGACCTCGATTTCTATGTTTAAATTATTATTGAATCAAGCTTGTAGTATATATATGATAATCAAATAAAGTGTTTGTGATATTTAAATGATTTACTAGAAACATATAAAAAGTATTATATAGAATAATTTTGTAACACTTCTTGGGCTTTCATGAAGTAAGAGGAGTTTTACAATATTTACAATATTTGTATGGAAATTTTACACTTAAACTAATTTGATAAAGAATACAACAAAAATAGTTCACATTATAAGTTTAAAATACATTTATCGATGGACTTTTTTTTCATTTTCTGATAATTTAGAGGTAGATTATAAAATGAATAAATATATATAGAATATATGAATCATATATGGAATATAAAAATATTCTATATATGATTCAATTAGATTAATGCTTTATAATTATCTTAAGAAAGAATTTTGGAAAAAATAATTTAAATATAAAATCAAGATTTAAATGCTCAACTGATCGATTGAATTTCAGTTGATCAACAATTATGAGATACTCACATCAACATGTCTATATGATATTAAGTAGATTTTTCACAAAAAAATCCATGAATAATGAAGAAAGCACAAGCACACGCCGAGACAAACAATGTGCACAAAAGAATTTACGTCATTTGCCACAATTGGATTAAATTAAAACATCTTTACTAAATATAAATAAAATATGTTCAAGTAGTGGTTTTGATTGTTTTCTTTTAAAGTGAACAACAACAAAATCAACAAAAAAACTTAGCTACTTGAAGTTAGTTGACACATGAATGAATAATAACAATGTACTCCTTAATTCATGTCATGGAGAGAATAAATTTCAATACTAATATAATTATTATAAAAATAAATATAGAAAGAAATCTCTCATAGTTTTTTAAAGACGTTTTATTCTTATGCAACACACGCATTTTTGCAAAGTTGATATCTAATCAATGCATTCATCATCACACGTAAACACTTTTCAAAATTTCGATTTCTTCATCTATATATTTTGTCCATAGCTAGCATCAACGTAGAGTAACAAAAATGTAGATGTCTTATAAGCCATCAAATAGATCTACAAATAATTAAACTCTTTAGGCATCTCAAAATTCATTTCACTACTATACTATTTGATCTTAACGAGATTTGACATATATATATATATATATATATATATGCTTAACTTGTCCATAGTTAAAGCAATATCAACCTTCGTGCATATTATTAAATACATGAGAATGTCTATACCTTTGTCGTACAACAGTGATGAATTTTTTGTTCAATAACTTTGATTGAAGATTAAGATGCAGAAACTTTGAATTGCAATGACAAAGAAGTAATATATCTTTAAAGTTTGTCATGTTAAACCTTTTAATCATGCGTTTAAAGTACATGTCTTGATTCAATCATCAAATTAAAAAAAAAATTACTATACACATTCAACCTAATATACTACTTAACTTGTTCAAAGTTAAAGAGTAAAGCTTTAGTTTAATTGTAAACTTGAGCTAAATCTTGAGTTTTTTGACTTGGGATTCATAGTTTTACCAAAATAAACATGTTATTAATTGTAACATTAAGATGAAAGAGGAAGCTCATTCAAAGATGAAACGTAAACTTTAAAATATACATTTTAAATATTTTTTCGTGACAAATATATAGAATCATTTGTTTCTTCCTTATATATATATATATCTTTTAAACACATACACACTGATAAATTTTCTTCCCCACCATCTGATACATTTTTAGTGAATTGAATGGCGGAACTCTTGAATTAACAAATGATTGATGACATTTACCTCCCAACTAGCATAATCAATCTTTACCTAATAATCACAAAAATCGTTAATGTGTTGCAGTAAATTAGCACCATCACTCTCTAATTATTGTACATATATTTTAAATAAATATACAAATTAATGACATGTTGCTTTCAACTAACACACAAACTAGCTTAGTCAATTTTTACCTAAGAAATTCACAGATTTCTGTCTTGTTGTGATAAACAAACACATTTATTCTCTATTTATCAAGCATACGAATTGCTGACGTTGCAATTATATATAATCCACTATAAATCAACTATATCTTCATGTTGAGTAAACTCTACTTTAATGTTAACTAACTAAATATGTTTACATACAGGTAGACTACTAGAATAATGAGATTAATCTTATTATTCAACTTTTTCATGTATACACATGTATCGTACACACTTTGTAGAAATCTTTGCGTTTTCATAAACTCATCAAATTTCACATTTTTTGTCTTAAAAATTTGATGCAATACATATAGTAATTTTTGCAATCTATGAATCAAATTTAAATTATCTTTCTCTTAAATTCAACTCTTTGTTTTGTCTAAATTTTCTACTTCAAATATCTTGAAGCAATTGTTGTAACTACATGCATTTGAATCATAATCAAATTAAATGTTATAACAAATGCATCACTCAAAATGCATCATTATCTTCTACATGTGATTTTGTGAAAGTTCACATTATTTTCTTGTAAGAAATTTGTAGTCAACAATTGGCTTTGAAGATTCTTCACTTCTTAACTTTGGGATAAGACTTCAAAATGTACATGCATTTATTATCAATGAAAATTTGATTTCGTGAAAGCTCTATTGCATCTTCAATATTGTTGTTCATTAGCAATAGTATATCACGCTGTATAGTAGTATTTCATTCAAGTTTATCATTAAAGTATTGAGCTTTTTAATAAAAGAAATGTTTTTTTCTCCAAAGATCAACTCAATGTCATCATCATTTTCAAAATTTATACATGATCTTTAAAAATGTATGAATCATTTATACGTCATATCTCTTAGATGTTTTACTAATCAGTGCTAAGCTTTGCAACATATAACTCATTCAAGCGGGTAATTAAATCTCCAAAAAATACAAATCTTGCATTCCCTTTGATTAAGCATTGTTAATGATGGTGGTACCAAAAATTAAAACTAATAAAGCAAGAACGTAAGTACATTTCATTCCTCATTTCAAAACCAATACTAGCTAGGTTATCTATGTTGTGTGTGTTATTGATTTGCTAAAAAGAAAAAGTGTTACTAAGAAAATACATGAATTCAACAAAAATCAACATTGAAACATATGATCTTTTAGACATATACAATTCTATGATCATTTAACCTAGCTCAAATTAAGAGTTTTCACAAAAACTCTACAAACATAAAAAATACGCAGATAATATAAAGCAAAAGCACATACTTAATCACACACAACACCAACACAAGAATATGTGGTTCATAATTGTCAGGTTACATCAATGGAAACTGTAAATCTTTATCGAAATCTAAAATTTTTAAACAAGAAATTTGATACTTTCTACTTTACGATGAATATCAAAAACTATAACAAAGAAGAAATTTTTTAATATTTTATGAGAGTTATTCTATTTGCGTTTATCTCATACTTGAGTGAATACTTACAATATCAATACAAAAAATTTCTTAATAAAATAAAAACATGCATATTTAAAAAATATATTTTATTTCATGATTTTAATGTATGAATAAAATTTCAAATAAATAGAATTTTTAAATAGTAAAACTTAATACAAAGCATGAAAAATATTATAAAAATTTTCTTTTAAAAAATCATATCATTTTAATAAGGTATGCAAACATGTGTGTTTAAAAAAAAAACTAAAAATATGAATAAATGTGTTATCATAGAAAAAATATTGAAATGTAATTTATTATATAATTATGCATGTCGTTTTTCATAAATTATTTAAACATACAATTTGAAATTTTTTATGTCATGTTGTAATCATCTTTACTTGTTAAAAAATAAATTATAGTTTTTTCAAAATGGAGATGTAGTATTTTATTATAGTGAATTAGTTATAATCGTTGTGTTAGCCATTCGTTTTAGAAAATATTCATGAATTAGTTGACAACCACGTGTTAGCAATTCGTGTGTTAATTTTATAAAAAGTTCATGTGCTTGTAATGTATATACTCCATGTTATCAATTCACTAGTTGTGTAATAAATGTAACATCTTATCTCTTTATACTTTTTAGAAAGAAATTTATAAGCAAAAATATAATCAAAATTGGTCTCGCTGTTTCAGGAGTTGTATTTTATATTTGAATTAGCTAATTAATAGACATCATAGTGGCGCACATGTGTGTTTGAAAATAATAATATTTTTAAATCATCTATATCAAATTTCCAATTCACAAGAAATTTTTATATACCAAAAGTTATTCTAATTGAATAATTCATTTTTTATTTCAAAAAGATATTCAAAATATTCAATTCAAAATATAAAAATGTATTCATTTTTTACTATTTTTTATAATTTAACTTATAAAAATTACATATTTTAAATAGCTTAAATTAAAAAATTTTAATGATTTTTTACCATAAAATCTCTTTATCATTTTCCTTAAAATTTTTAAAAATATGAAGATTAATAATATTTTAGTATTAAATATTATTTTTTCTATTTTCTATTTTACAAATGAATATTAATAATTTATTTAAAAATTAAGATTCAAAGTTGAGTTGTAAAAATCTCAATGAATATTTGATCAAAATTCAATAATATTATTGTGTATAATATTGAAGATGTAATTGAAAAAATATAGATATTTCGAAAATAATCATAATTTTAAAAGATATATTTACAATAAAATTATTGATTATTGATTTTTTTCACTTTAAGTGAAAATTTTGAAATATTGATATTAAATATAAATGAAAAATTCGATTTTTCAATCTGTGATAAATTCAATAGATAATAAGTTAAAGCTTATATATGTTGTGAGGGTGATAATCAATCATTAATAAACACAAATGACAGTTAATTCACAGAAAAACACGAATAAACAAAAGAGTTTAGATTTTTACGTGCTTTATACTCTAAGGTTTACGTCCGCTATAAAAAAAAACTATGCATATATGTATTGATGATGAGAAGAGAAAAATACTATGAAGTTCCGGAATTAAGTACTATAACTTTGATCAACGCATATGCAAGATTGAATTGAACGTCTATCTTGACTCACTCAATTGTTTTATCATAAACTTTTTGTCTAATTAAATGAAACCCAATATTGATGTGCTTCATTCCACAATCCATAAACTGATTTGCAACTAAATGTAAAACACTCTGGCTATTTTGATGAAGATAGACCGCGCCTTGTGTCAATTTCATTTCTATGATAAACCGATCTAACGGAATAGATTTCTTTGTCTCTTTTGCTACTCTTACATACTTAGCTTCTGTGGTAGACTGAGCTACGCTATTTTGTAAGGTAGATCTTCAACTAATGCTTTCACCACCAAATATAACACAAACCTAGTTGAAGATCTAATCTTGTCCAAATTCTATTTGTAATTAGCATCAACGTAGTCCAATAAGAAGTTTGCGTTTTCTAATAAGTTATAATTCATAGTATTCTTCAAATATCTCAAAATTCATTTCAATATTTTCCAAAGAGCATTTCCTTGATTAGACATGTACATGCTCTCACATTGCTCTTCGCTAAAGCAATATTAGGCCTAGTGCACACCATCAAATTCATGAGGTTGCTTACAACTTGTTCACAGGGAACATAAGACATTCTTGCTATCTCAATGGCGTCCATAGCATATGGAGCTGCCGAAAGTATGACATGTGCTATCAAAGTAATCCACAATTTTTTAGAATTGGCCATATTGATTCTGTCAATTATATAATGAACATATTTGCACCAATTCAACCATAAACTCTTCTTTTCAAAATTTCTATGAATATCCAAATCTAATATACTTTTCTACTTTCCTATATCCTTCATCTTAAATGCAAACTTCATCTGACTCTTGCATCTATAAATATTGAATTGATTTTTTGCTAAAATAAACATGTCATCAACATAAAACACTAGAATAATAAGATTGAAAGTTTCACCATTCAATTTCACGTAAATACAAAGATCATACATATTCCGTAAATAGCCTTATGACTTCATGAATTCATCAAAACGAATGCTCCAATGTCTAAGAGCTTGTTTTAGTCCATATAGTGATTTCATAAATCTACAAATCAATCTATCATGGCCTTTCATTTCAAAGCACACTTGTTGTCTTATATAGATCTCATCTTCTAAATATTCATTGAAAAAAGATATATTGCGGCTGTGTACATGTTAGACAAATCATAACATACTTTGCTACATGTGAAAACACTTTTAAGTAGTGCACAGCCTTATCCTACATGAAATCTCTAGCCACCAACTTGACTTTGAAATTTTTTGACTTGTCTCTTGTTGAATTTTCCTTCAGCTTGTACACCCACTTGAAATCAATGAACGTATGATACTTCAAAAACTCAACCAACTCCCAAGTCTTGTTGTCAATCAGCATTTGCATCTCCAACTTCATAGCAACATTTAAATCAATCTTATTGACCAAAGCTTGAAGTTTTCTAAAAGTATATTTAAATTCGTCTAAGATCAACGCAATACTATCCTCGTACTCTTTATCAATATTATGATCTTTGATAATGTATGAGTTAATCCATACACCATATCTTTGAGAGCACTACTAGCACAATTTGATGATATCTAAACAAATATTTCCGGTAGATTTCTATCATCTGTTGCATATACAAGAGTTTCACAAACAATAACTTGTTACTCTGATTTTTTTCTCATGAACTTGCTCCATATGTAGCGATACACCTTCTGGTGGAAGATCATAGTCACATATTGATCAATTTTCTCCATAACCTTATTTGTGAATGGAGATTTTACTTTGTAAGTACAAAGAGCTTGAAAACTCTACTCATCTTTCAATTATCTAGGCTCATTGAAAAAAACATCCCTACTGACAAAACCTTGGGGGCTACTAGATGCCATAGCGTGTAACTTTTTATATCACTAGCATATTGTAAAAAATAACAAATTTTGAATATAGAACCTTATTTGGTTATATGATACTTAGATGTGAGTATAAGCATTTCAATCAAAAATTCTCAAACGATTAAAATCAATCATCCGTTTCAGCGTCACCTCTAACGGTGTGGAGAAATTGATCTCACTAGAAGTAGAAAAGTTTTTGAAATAAATTGCGGTGTTTACAACTTTGTCTCCAAATTCAAATGATAAACTTTATTGGTTCAACATACTCTGCATCTTCTCCAACCTTATTTGGTTTAGCCTCTCAAAAACATCATTGTCGAGGGTTGTGTTTATTCACACAAATGACTATGAGCCATACATGACATCAATGAACAATTAATTTGACATTACATTTTTTTTAACTTTAGTTTGTGTAAAATGATTGCACTTCACATTTGTGTGTTGTGAATCACAGTTAACTAGATATCCGACTTATGTATGCAACCTGTGCATACGAATGCTCAATCGTCAAGGAGTGCATTTGTTAACTCGGAACTTAAACGGTGGTTTTTTTCCAATATGACAGTAGGAGAGAATGAGTCTTTTGCTTGGTTATTATTGGATTTTGTCAGGTTTATCGTGCAAAGCATTCAATTGGTTGCTTCCGCTCTGAAGTTTTATGTACTGAATCCCACAAAAACCGATCAACAATTTTAATTTTGAGTCTAGTTGTGAACTCAAAGACATCAGCCAAATATTCAAAATCCACATGATGATTTAGCTTGAAATTCATACGCGTCTAAGCAGATTTGATGTACTAAATTCTTGGTAGGCGGAAGCAACCGTGAATGTGGTGTGAATCCGATTCTATCACGCACTCCAATATCCAACTACTGTAATGTAGACCAATGACAGACGAGGTCACAAAAAATGGCTTACTTTCTTTCGGCAAACTTTGCATTCGATCCTCGCTACTCGTTGCTCGTCTAAATTGACGTCGTCATTACGAACGATCTCTTTAAATTTTTTTTCTGTCAAAAATTTTGTCACAATTCACGTTTTGATTTCATGACTCGACAGATTGAAACAATAATTTTTCTGGTGAATTTGCCTCGCCTCAAATCTCGTCTCAAAAAACTAAAGATGTCTTACTGTGAATTTTATGATGAACTCTCTTCAAAGTGAATGTAAATTCATCTTCAACTCAAGACTATACACACATTGTCAAACTTGCCAAACATACTATCATTTAAGTAATCTCCCATATAGACAAACTACAAGTTAGTAATCTTCCGAACTGTCACAAAATTCAAAACCGTCACAAACTTCCAATCATTAACGTAATTGCTCTTATATCATTAGTCAAGATTAAAACCAAGAATCAGTAATGACAAGTGACAATAATTTCATGTAAAACATGAGACACAAGATGTAACATGATTTAACCTCAAAGGCTGCGTCCACATCCAAGAAAAACTCCAAACCTATGTATTGATGATGAGATCGGAAGAATACAATGAAACTATGGGATTAAGTATACAAAGTTTGACGGTGGCTAGTTTAACTAAGCTAGCCACCGCCTAACACAAGAGTTAATCTCAACATATGTAATTTTATCAATTTATTAAATTCAATGTACTTTTAGGCTAATAATATTCATGTGAAGTTGAAAAATCAAAATTTTTGAGGTTGATATCTTCTTAACAGGTTGAATTCAGCAAGTGCTCAATGTCAACCTTTAGCAAGCATCTTGATATTATCGCAATATTTTCTTTTCATCACATAAATCTCTTTTTTACAGAAATAAACAAATAAATGTGTACGCATTATTTCGAGTCTACTCTTGTGTTTAACTTCTTCATGATCTGAAAACATGATATCAGGTTACCAGAACATCAGAGTCCAAATAATGACATCCTACTGCGACGGTCATTCCGAGGATTGTGAGGAGTACGAGGAGGTTTCAACGACGACCATGCCAAGAAACCGATTGACAGACGAGTCGGGGTGGAACCTCGTCCATCCTCCTGCTCGAAATACTCGTCCTAGCGACTGCACATCATGTAATCAATACGTTTCGCAGGTCCTCAATTTTCTAGATCCAAATGTTAATATTACGAAGACGAATAGACTGGGAGTCGACGCCATTATGGTATAAATCAATGTGAACCCCCATTCTGGTCCAGTCTAAGTTTAATAGAGGGACTAGGGAAGTTTCATCTTAGTTACTGGGCAGAATGAGGCTGTGATCCAGTATAGCCTCTACATTCCGAGCAATGATACTTCTCTGAGGATAATCTATCAAAGCATGGCTTTATCCCTTCCTCATGGCGCACTCTGATTCTATCAATTCGGTCGGATGGAAAATTTGTGAGGTCATCATTAAAACTGTGTATCATATGTCCTGGAAAATAGTGGTATTGACGTCATAATTTTTTTACAATTTTTTACGTCACTGCTTGTACCCAGTTCGTCCAGATCTTCAGCTATATAATTTAGATACTGTATCCAAGGTTTATACCGTGTGGAGGTCCGTGCTGTTGACCTTGAGACTCTAGCATCGTCAAACAAATTCCACTCTTGATAGGCAACATGATGTACTTTTTCTCCGGTACCTACCACTCACTTCATCTTGTGGAAGACTAATTTAGATGTCGGTTTGTCCTCGACAGGCCATTCGTATATTCTCTACCCATTACGAGTTATTTGTATGCTTCTATATAAGATACAAGGGATACTAATTATCGTGAATCATAAATTTATTATTCATCTTAAATTGTGATTCACTATGTATTTTATCATAAGTAAAATAAATGAATGGTATGATTTTTAATATGATACCACTCTCTATATAGTTTCACTCTTCATAGAGCAATTTAACATACCTAATAAGTTTCAATATAATATCCCATGGAATAAATATAAGAAAAATGTACGGAGTTTTTCAAAAGACACAAAGAATATTTTCTTTTCCCTTTTGTTTCATACAAAAATTCCGAAGAATAAATGGGTTCTGAAAGAATCGTTTGTAGTTTCAGATGAATGAACTAAATCTGAAACACCGAACGAAAATTTTTTTGGCACAAAACTTGTACGAAATTGAATGCAGATTTTCCTTTTATTTTTGGTATCATTTCTCATTCTCCTTTCTTGATTGATCAATTCTGTACTCAAAGAGGGTTTAATAAGGACAGTTGTAAGATACGTGCCCCAAGAAGAATACTCTTATTTTCAGTTTTCTGAAAAACATCAATGTAGATAGAAAGTTGAGCACATATTATTATATTATATCAGAAATCTAGTAATTTTCATAATAAGGAAAAATATATATAGTAGAAAAAAATATAAATTTATAGCTAATTTTTTTACTAAATTAGATTATATATATTCTAAATGATGTATCATAAAGGAGTTCCCTTTGATAATTTGAATATAAGTTGATTTTTTTCCTCTTCACTCAATTTATCCCTTCATTATGATTCTATGTATTTCATTTATGTATTAATTTTTTGTATTCTTATCAAAATCATCTTACAAATTCACTTATGAGAAAGATAATCTAATATGATTAATAATATTCTAATTAGTGGGTATTTCGTAGTTAATTCTAAACTCTAAATATTGCAGGTATATTGGAATTGGCATCCTAATTCATTTTGGAGGTAAGATATAAAATCTTGAAAATATCTCATCTCCTCATATTTGGAAAATGTGAATACATTTGAAGATGATTTTCTCGTGTTTTTTGTACATATTTATTGGAGAATAATCGTGTTAAACCATGTTGACCTTTGGAAATGATCATATAATCTGGTACTCGCAGTCAAGTGTTATTTTCTGGAAAAGCTTATATCATGAAATTGGCCTGTTTATGGTTTTGGTATATATATCGAATATTCTATGCAAAGAAATGCTGTTGGTTTTGTTCCATAGAGACGTTCTTATATCATACGAAATCTAAGTGAATACCAAATGCGGTAAAATATTATCTTGAAATTATCGGATAATCATTAAAAGTGCGACAACTTAAATGAGGTTTAGCATGCACACAACAGTGGAAAAAAGTAGATTCAATCTACAGTAGGATGATTAAGTAATAATGATCAGCATCCACAATGTTCTCCTGTATTTAGTGCACATAACTGTGAGTTGGTGCATCGATATCATATCTGCCGTTATTGACATGTTATAAGCAACAATACAACACTGTAGAAACGGTTCTCCTCAATTATGGAAGGCTCGCTTACTTTTGTGGCTTGAACTCATCGCATACTAAAGTGGGATGTGTGGGCATCGCCTAAAGAGCAAGACAACCTATTTCCGCACATTCATGACCTATCCTTCCGTTGTATAATATCCACCAACTTTTCAAAGAGTTTAAGAAAAATGTTCGAAGATAGAGTTAGAGTAGTGGGGATACTCGTGTTTGTACAACTCGGGAGTTCAAAGATAGGCAGAACTGAAGAGATGCAATCCGAATTTTCATATATCTACAATTATTAGGTCAAAAGTCGAATCAGCAGGATGTGTGCACTTAACTTTAAACACATGGGAAGGCCTCTTGAAATCGGAATCCAACCAGAAAGCAATGTGAGTTCCCTCTCTCGAGAGACAAAGAGCCTTTGTGAAAGAGATACGAGCTGACCAGTCAAGATATTTGAAAATATTTGGTGTAGGAGCAGCATGGAGTTGTCGAGGGAGAAGACTAAATGCATGCGGTTTTAGAGGATCTTGCCAACGGAAGATGACACACAAGACTCACCTGATTCGAAGGGCATCGTAGGCTGGAGAATCGGATACTTCGCTCACTCCACGGCGATTGCTCCTTTTCTACCCTGGAGAACAACCTGGCGAACATATATGGTCATTCCTACGCAGCGCCTAGCCAAGAAAAGGGCAACCTTTCCCTCTCAAACGCGAAACCACAAATTCACAAGGAAAACACGCACCCAAGAAAGAAACAAGGAAAGACCTAGTGGACAGTACAGCAACTAGCACCCAACCTCGATCTACCTCGGGTCCTAGTAAAATCCGAACGGGACCTATCAACGAACAAAACCACACACGCCGTCCCTCCACCGAACGCAACACGTCGTAAATGAGAAATTGGACATCTCCGTATGCCCCGCGACATTCGGAGAAGTAGTCAAACTTCTTGCGCTCGTGTTTCATTCGATCAAGAACATCCGACCGCGCCTCGTCTCTTTCATTCGGTCGCAGCTCTGAATCTTCCCACAATTTGCACTTGCCATCCTTGTCCTTGCACTTCTCTTCCACAAGGAAGTCGCGCGCCTCGTCCTCACATGAGCCCGTAACCGTCTGCATGTCCTGAAAAGCCTTCCGGGCAAGTTTGAATTTTCAACACAAACCACCTGAAAAAGATAACCTACCTACTCCTTCTTGAAAGTGATACGGCGTACGCACATTATAAATACTTCATAATATTTTCAAACGTGAGTATTAATAATAGTTCTCGTAAATGGATAGCTTGATTTATTGAAAATCAAAGAATGTGTACCTGGTTTTGAATTTGATGCAAAGTAGGAATGAGTAATTGATTATGTCCACTAGTTTTATATTTTATATTCCCAAAACTTTAATATAAAAAACAAAAATTGAGTTTCAACACATTCGCCTTTCTTAGAATTTTTGCTTGGACAATTCAGTGCTTGTCTTTTTGAACCTTGCATTTCATTTCTGTCATTTATTTCACAAATTTTTCTTAAGATAGACTAAGGTAGCAATATTACACGTTATATATGGTGACATATTGTTACGAGAAGTTTGATATATATATATATATATATATATATATATATGTAAGTTTCAATTTCAAAATATGAACACGTGAAGTTCAGGTGACATAGATTGAATTTTTTTTTTCGGAACCAAATCCTTTTATATTCTTTCGTATATTCCTATTTTTTCCTCGTTTCTCGATAACGAAAGTTTTAATTAAGTAAGTATAATATACCTCTTTTCTCTCAATGTGGAGAATTACGTGATATTGAAAAAATATATCTAAAAAGCATGAAAAACTCACCAGGACTTTTATATTCTTAAATGGTACTCTCATTCATACACAACTTGGAAAAAGTTACATTACCGGTCAGAAAATTGATAACTCTATTGTCAATTGTATACCACATCCAGATCATGAATGCCTTTTTAACACAATGACCATTTCAACAACAAACAAAGAAAATTCCCTTGTATCAACTTGTTCAAGGGTACCGATTATGAAATAAGGATAGTTTTTTACAATGAATATAGAATTTAGGTCATGATCTACACAAGTTAAGATTATAGGAAAAGAGATATACCAAGCAGATTACCATAGCAAAAGAGTTGTGAACTCTTTTGCTCTGGTAATCTGCTTGGTATTCCCCAAAGACAAGGTGAGCTTCTATGTCAAGAAGCTATATCTCCACCCTTCTATCTACAATTCTCCTCAATTTTACACCCCTTTTAATTTCTTCTTTCGGTATTAAAATAAGAAAACCACCTTCTTCATTGTAGGGCTACATATAAATGGATGTGTCACTCATTATATCTTTAGAGTGTCACCCTTGTCATACTGATAAAGACGAGGTCAGTTATTAGTTTTTTATTCTCGTTGAGTTGAATATGTGAACGACTTCTGTGTGTC
This sequence comes from Marchantia polymorpha subsp. ruderalis, assembly GCA_037833965.1. Taxonomy (NCBI): domain Eukaryota; kingdom Viridiplantae; phylum Streptophyta; class Marchantiopsida; order Marchantiales; family Marchantiaceae; genus Marchantia; species Marchantia polymorpha. The sequence continues at coordinate 8,723,491 of AP031357.1, forward strand.
CATGGATCGTGTAGTACGTACTAATTGTAGCACAAAAAAAGAGGCGAGGCTTTATAGATAGAGGAATGCACAACATATTGAATAAATACTGTGGCTGGATGACTATCGTAAAAGGAAGAGAAGACTGTAACAAAAAAAATTATTTATTTTTGTGAGGAATCTGGTGTCGAGAAGAACGAGGAGATGGATGATCAAACAAGCGTTCCAACAAAAAGCAAGCTGAAAATTGGTTACGACAAGTTACACGAAGGTCGGTCAGGAAAGAAAACATGCCAATGAGCTTGGCTGTATTCATTCAAAGTTTCTCCGGAAGAATCAATTTACATATCACGAAATGATTTCTCAAGTACTCGGCGGCTATCTTTTCTATGCTGTACTGTGGCGCAGGACTGAGGAAAAATGATTGTAAGATTCCTACTCTCCACCAAGTCCAAACAATATCGAAAGCGCATTGAAAAGAGATAAGGAAAGAGACCACAAGATTGGAGCCCGGGCCGAAATAGCAACGGAGAATCATTTTTGATTATTGGACTTCTGGTGGGATGTGAAGTTGCGAAAATTGTTGGGAGAGGTCTTTGGCGTAAAGGGGTGAATAAGTGGAGAGCTGAGCTGATCTCATGGGGCCGAAAAGAGCATGGACCCGAGAAGGCCGAGGAGGCCTAGGGGCAAAAGAGAGCGATAAAGGGGGACGCAATCCACGAGCAGATCCTCGAGGCCTGCCCGAGTATCTTTGAGCCTCCAGATCTTGTCGAAAAATCGATGAATGGTCCATGCAACATGGTGGAAAAGTTCATGATGTGGCATTATTTAAATCTTGGCTCGTAGATGTAGCTCGTAAGCTTCCCAATGCTTCAAAGTTTGAAGATGATGTACTCCATGGATATGCACTTGTAAGATGGTGGATCTTGCTGTCTTCTAGCACTGTGAAGGCGGCATATATTTTATGGTTTCCCAAGCCAAGGGAGTTAGATACATGAGGTGCTTAATAGGATTAAACACCTCATTTATCTATCCCAAAGTCCAAATCATTTACGTGAAATCTCTCACCAAATGTATATATAATCATATCTATAGATACATACAATATATAAGCATATTAGAAAAGTAACAAAAAAAGAAAGTAACGAGTTTTCCAGGTGAGACGTTTTTTTCTTACAATATCGAGGGATTTACTTAACCATATATCATGTTTGCGTAAAGGTGAGACTATTCAGTGGCCATAACCTAGGATAAGTTCTATAATGGTTTACAGCTTCCAGACATACCAGGGAGTTCTAAGCAGGGCATATAATTGCCAGATACAAAAGAAAGAAGGAACGGCGAGATGATTTTGGAACTTCAAAGATCATGTACGAAGGAAGTGAAGGAAAGGGGAGTGAATAAAAAGGGGCTCTTGTTGAGAACGTGAGGCTTATGTGTGAGCGAGGGTCAATTGCCAATAATTTGTGCCTTTTCCTCCCATCAATGTACTATGAACTCCACCACATCTTCATAGACACTTAAGGGGAGGGGTCACTTTTGCAATGACGATGCATCTGAGCACTCGAGGGCGCACCACTACACGCCATCATCACAATCGTCCTCAGCCTGAACATAACCAATTGCAGTTCGATCTCATATTCCTGTGTTCGGTCGAGATGGACATGCTGGTCTCATCGAATCTGCTGATCCCACATACTCCAAGCTGAAACCTAGTTTGAGAGCGAAGGTAATGCAACATCCATTCGTGACAACATGTTTGATTGATTCTGCACCTCAATATCCGCTCCCTCACCCTCACCCTCGCCCTCCCCACTCCTTGTCGAGGCTGGGATACAGTGATCTGACCCACGCTTCCCTTCAGCAGCAAGCAGCCGATGATGAGGAAGACGAATGAATGGGATCGATACTGGGTTACAAATGATCACTCGTCCCACCCAAAACCTGGTGCAGTAATACACCGAATGATGATGGTGCAGCAGAACTGTCACAGGATACTCAACCGAGTTCCCATGACACAAATATTTGCCACCCTTTCCCTCTAACGTGGCTATCAAGTTACAGATTCCGTAATAGTCATTAAACAATTGGACATCTCAGCCCTGGACTGATTTCCCTATCATTGCGGACGATAGCGAGGCAGTTTGACTGTGCGAGTAAAACGAGATCCCGGTCAAATGCATGATACGTTCGCAACCAGCAGAGCGAGGGATCGAAGAATACTCGGATGCAGATGCGAGAGGGGAACAATGGTTACTCCGCTGAGCAGCACTCGAGGGGAGTAAAAGTACCGTAAGTGACCGGGAGGGAATAAAGGGGAGGTAGGGGGGGAATATGCTCCAGGCCAGAGATGGATCATGTCGCCAATAAGCACACCGAAAAGCAAACTCTTGTCAAAACGAGCGGTACCAGCGCAGAAGAAAGAGTGAGGAGAATGATGCCAAAGGAAAGGCAGAGGCGACGGCGTTTGAAATCCCGTCGGTCCACGACAAGGACAGGAGAGCCGATCTCGAATACCGGACGACACTCTCACGACTCGCAGAGTCATAAATTGCGAACGCGGTTTATCGCGCGAGAAAACCCTCCGTCGCTGCCCGAGAAGTTACCGACGGCCGGCCAACCTCGACGGCCGGCAGATGAGGGACCCCGCCTCATCTGAGGCCTCCGTCCGTTCCCCCGTCCGTCCGTCCGTCGGGCGGGCGGGCGGGAAGGCGGAGGCGAGTTGAGGAAGGGAGCGGGAGCGGGAGCCGCGGGCGCGGGCGCGGGACCGTGCCGCTCACTGGCACGACCGCGCGGTTTGCGCCAGCGGGCAGCGGACGACGAAGGGGCCGGGGAGGGGGAGGGAGAGAGGGGCGCGAGAGCGGGAGAAGCCGTGACCCTCTTGACGCTTTGTGGCTATGGCGGAAGGAAGAGCTGAGGTGAGCTAAGCTAGCGCTGGGATGGGGGGAAGGAGGAGGAGGAGGAGGAGGAATGAGGTGAGTGACAGCAGCTGGCGCTCTGTGCCGCGATGGAGGTGGGGCCGGGCGCGCGAGATCGGAGTGAGGCCCGGCATCTCGCTCGCATCCACTTTCGTGCGGGCCGAGGCGAGCGAGAGGCGAGGGCCGGGAGAGTGAAAAGTTCGTGTTTCGGTCTGTTGGGGCCAACGGAAGCGATCGCCACCGGGAGCCGATCGATTTCGGGATCGGGATCGCGGAGGGACCCGAAGGCGACCCACCGCCTGACCTCTTCTCGGAAGAAGATATTGTGGTGGGAGCGCGGACGAAAAAGAAAGCCTGCAGCAGAAGCAGCAGCAGCAGCGAGCGGGTGAGCAGGAGAAGGAGGAAGAGGAATTTCGATAATGGGATGCGAGTTGGGGGGGAGTAAGCTGAGCTGAGCTGAGTTGTGAGTTGTGAGTCGAGTTGAGTTAATGCGAGCACGAGAGTTGGAGTGCCAAATCGGGCATCATCCCATCCCGCACAAGAAGTGCTCAGCGCCGGGGGCTCCGCTGCCCGAGCCTGTGAGAACGCGCTACTGCTTCTTCTCGGCCTGCCTGTGTGCCACCTCGCACTCGTTCCTCTCTCTCTCTCTCTCTCTCCCTCCCTCTCTGTCCGTCTCTCTCTCTGGGGCCTCGCCTCGCCTCCCGCTAAGCGGCCTCTGACATTCATCTCTCACTGTCTGTCCCTCTCTCTCACACAACAACACTCTGAGCTTGTCTGACTGACTGTCTTCACCTTCCACGCTCCCTCCCCTCTTCTTCCGCACCCGTCTTGTAGTATCATCAACACGCCCTCCCCTCCCCTCCTCTCTCTCTCCCTCTCCCTCTCCCTCTCACTCTCCCTCCTCTAGCTCTCTCTGCCTCCATCTCTCCCTCTCGCTCCCCCGTGTCACCTCCTCATCTCCTCGCCTCTCCTCTCCTGGTCGCTCTATCTCGCCCCTTCTTCAATCGTCTGTCGCGCATTAGCTCTCCTCCTATCCCAGTCTCCTCTCGCCTCCCTCTCCAGTCGGTCTTCTTCCTTTCTGACGCGCACACGGACCAGCATTGCGCGGACGAATGGCGGGGGACGGTGATGTGCTGTGATTGTTTAAACTCGGTACGTGATTCTTCGCTCGGATGCTAGCGAGCGAGCGAGCGAGCGTTGGTTGTGAGCGAGTGAGTGGTCGAGTGGGTGGGGGAGTGAGCATGAGCTTCGCGGACGGCATAGTGAGAGATGTTTCGGCATTGGTAATAGTGTGACCAGAGCGGGAATTTTAGCTGCTGGTCGCCTCTGTGTCGGCTCCCGACTGGGAATCGCGGAGATTTGCATCGTCCCGCTTGTTCGCTCCATCGGTGTCGTTCTCGCACGCGGACCTCATTCTCGCGGTGTTGAGCGCGCGCACTACGGAGAATGAATGTTCGAGTAATCTCGGCAGATCGGCAAACTGAAAGCATCGATCTCTGATTCCTGTGTGGCACGGAGTGGTCTTCCTTCTGGAAGTTGTCGATAGTAGCTGGCTCCTTCGTGTTGTAAGCGGTTCAAGTGTTCTTCAGACTCTCTCTCTGCGTCGTGGATCATTGAGGAAGTATGGAATCGTGCGTTCAAAGCTAGATCTGGACGATCTACGTTGTGTAGTGGGCTTAACTGTCAGTGCCATTGCTAGCAGGCAATGGTAGAATACATGGCTGCACGTCACATTCATGAGGTTTCCTGCGTGTTTATCTTTGCACGTTCCCATCTTTGTCGCGGGGAAGGGGCTAATCTGTGTGGATTGCACTTTGAAAGAGTTCTTGTAGTATATGATTGTTGAGTTAGAGAGTGCTGCTATGGAGCTGATCTTCGCAAAGCTAAAGAGCTTCAGTGTGTGCCGTCGACTCTAGCTGTCAAGTGCCATTGTCTTGGTCTTGTGGAGAACCTGGCTTTTCCTACTTAGAAATACGGTCGGGTTTGATATGTCTTCGTAGCTTTCTGTTGTGAGTTTGCACGCGTACTTCCGAATCAATTCACGCTGAGCTGTTCTTAAGAGTGTAGTTCATCACATAATCTGTCATCTATCTCTGCCGCAGGTCTTCATGGAAAGGGAACTTGCCTTTTGTGCAAAGCTTGTGCTTGCGAACTTGTGGGGACAGTGATATTCCCGTCAGTACTCTTTACCTCGGTACGTATGTCTGCGGAAGTCAGCCTTGCGGAAGTGTCAAGCTGACTTTTGGGTTGTAATGTCTATGAACTATTTTAAGTAGTGCTTATGGAGGTCTTCCAACTCCAGCTCGTCCCCGAAATGTCGCCCTTTTCCTATATATAGTCTTGAAATGTTCTACATTTTACTGGTCTTGTCGTGCTTGCCACTTCCTCCGCAGACCCGTCACCCCGCAGTATCACGATCAGTCTGTCCCGTAACTGCATGCATGTCGTTTTCGCTCCGATGTTTGTCAAATAGGCAATCGGGTAGTTTCCTTCGTGGTTAGGAATTTTCACCCATACGCATCTCACGTCTTTGAATGTCATGCAATCTGAAATCTTCGCCCTCACCCGACACTCCAGCATATTCTCTTTTTCGTCGGATTACGCCTGACGTGCTTTCGTATCTCTCTAGCAGGTGATTGGTACTTTCGATGGCATACGCGTCTCCATTTCACGAGTGAAACCTTGTTGATTTTAATGATATTGGATATATGAAATCTATCAGCGCCTTGGCTGCTTAAATTCTTGGATTTGACGGCTGCTCGGATTTGAGACCTGCATCAGTGCAGTGTCCCTTATCCTTGCAAAGTGAGATGCTTCACATTCTATCGGATCGTTGACACCTTGTACGAACAGCTCAGGAAACCGATACTCAGTTTCTACCCACTCTTTCTCAAGCAGAGGAAGAGTGACAGTCTTACGCGTTCCGTAAGAAGATGAGTGAAGCCGGAGGAAATGAGCAGGACGTTACCTCTGTTGCCAGGACTCTAGATTTCTCCCTGGCTGAAAGCGGACATCCAGACGGGATGAATGTCGATCAGGCCGTAGAATTGGATACTGGTGAAGCTGGAAACTCGGTGGCTGTTCACCATGACGACGAAGAAGAAGAAGACGGAGGTGCACTTCAAAATCTCGAAGAAGGTGGCGAAGAGAAGGGCGAAGAGAAGCATGTAATTAGTCATGGGGCAGAGAAAGCGGAGCATCTCAATGCCTCGAGTCTAAGAGAGGATGAATTTCAGAAACTTTTACTTCTGGCTGAAGAGTTCGAAGCAGATGAAAAGACCGGAGATGATGGCGAAGATACAGGGAACATGGAGGGAGTTGATGAAGGCAAGGGAGATTCTGGCAACAAGGAGGACCGTGATGGCAAGGTGAAGAATACACCTTGCCTGGCAGAATCTTGATGCATCCTTTTTGAATCTCAGCCCCACATCACGCAGTGAAGGAGCAATGCTTGCCACACTGGACCACAGCTGAAATTTACTAACCCCACTCGTGCTCTGTGGCCACACAGGGCCTTGCTCTCAAGGTGAAACCAGGCGCTGGAAAGACTCAGAAGACAGGAGCCGCACCTAACAGGAAGGGGCCAACGCCTGTTGCCAGAGTTTCCAAAGTCCGGCCGTCTACTGTTCCAATTACATCGGGCAAGAACGACAAGACAGAAATAGATGGAACTCCCAAGCGAAAGAGGCACGGAGAAGAAGGCGCAGTTGATAGTGAATCGCGTTCTCTGCCCACTACGCCCTCTGTTAATCGCACCAGCAATGGAACGCGGAAGTTAACTGTTCCGCAACCATTTGCATTGGCAACTGACAAGAGAGCTTCACTTGGGGGCCGACCAACGGATGGTGACTTGGCATCCAGGCTTGCCTTGCCGTCTTTGAAGAAGGTAATACATTCGCCGCCGCGTGCTCTGTTTGTCTGTACTATCTTCCTGGATTGTGCCAGTCACTGGAGTTTACACTCTCACATTGTGCCTGAATTGTGAGTTTCAATCTAGCACTGTGCCCAGGAAGTCAAAAGTTTGAATTACCGAGTCGAGAGAAACATCACGAATAATTTTTCTTTGTGTCGTTCACAGGCCCCTGCCCCAGCTAAGTTAACATCAAAGCTTTTTACGAAGCCATCTGAGGGCCCTAAGTAAGTGTACATTTCGCTGCTGTCTAAATTTATATCTGTCACTTGTCTCGATTGTTTGTCGAGTGCTTCCGTACCTGGTTTGTGGTACCACTTTTGAAGAGAAAGTTCTTAGGTCGCTCCGAGAGTATTACGATGAACTTTTCCTGGAGTCTGTCGGTTCTACGCCGTGACGTTGGGCAGATGAATCAGTATCCACGTGTGTATGACCGTGTTTCGAAGTATGATGAGGAAGCTGCTTAGGTTGTAAATGTGTGACGTTTGCAGCGAGGTTCACCGATGTTCTCGCTCTGAGAGAACATCGGTGACGTTCCATCTACTTTATACACCTTTGTTTGGGTTGGTGGGGTTTAACCTTAAGTGTCTAAAAATATCTTTGGTTGTGATCCAGGCGATATGAACAGGGCACAGGTAAGGTGAAGAATGCAACTTCATCTTCTGAGGATGATCCCCGGTCCGGATCTCTACCATATCCTGCACTGAAAATTAAAGCAAATCAGCCCCCTGTGACGAGTGCGAGCAGTTTCCAATTCAAGTGTGATGAGCGTGCAGAGAAGCGCAGGGAGGTGAGAACAAAGCTTTACATAGTTAATTATTTCCCTCTCTTTCTCTTCTGCTTCCGGTTCGGCGTATTTGTAATGTCCATCTCACACTTACCACGAAAAAATGACGATCTTTCTGCGAAATGTGCAGTTCTATAATAAACTTGAAGAAAGGCTAAGCGCCAAGGAGGCCGAGAAAACGCAGATTGAAGCCAAGACTCAGGTTAGACTCAATGAAGCTTCGAGTCTCTTCCGTTCGGATATTCGTGTACTAGGATGATATAAATGGAGAATTTTTACGTAGTGGAGTGTGGACAATTAGTCATGCTCAGGGGACTGAAGTTGTTCCGTTTTCAAAAGAAGAGGTCTTTCTATTGCAACATGTCTCCTGTTTCTTGTAAAATTCATCTGCTACCCTGTGTATGTAGTTATTTTTGAAGAGTGGCTGCTAGCTTTTTGTTGAGATATTGCTCACGTCCTCTCTGCAGGAAGAGATTGAAGCCAAGATTAAGGAGCTCCGAAAGAGTCTAACTTTCAAAGCTAATCCCATGCCGAGCTTTTACCAGGAAGCCCCACCCCCGAAAGTCGAGATCAAGAAGGTTGGTGAAATTTACTTTGGTCGAAATCTGGATCGCAAACTGAGAATTGCACGTACGAGATGTCCTTCGTGTGTTATATGTGACTGGAGTGTACCTCTCTCTGATACCTCTACCTGATTGCTTCAGCCCATTGTGAGCTAATGCATTAAGCTTCGATTGGTTTGCACCATTTTTTCCAGATTCCAACGACACGTGCGAAGTCTCCTAAGTTGGGTACATCTCGGCGTAGCAGTGGTGTAGGGACTATGATGGAGGATGCCAGATCCTGTAGAACTAGTAGAACTGATCTTGAACACAAATTAAATGGCCTCAGTGACGATGGTCAAAATAAGGACATCAAGAAAGCCCTGAAAAAGCCGTCAGCACTCACCAAAGCTCTAAGCGACAAAACGATGAGATCTGCCAAGAGTAACGGAAGACTGGACAACTCCAAAGCTCAGGCAGCTGCTTCATCTGGGGTCGGTGAGACTGATGCCAAACCGAAAGAGAATAAAGTAACTGTATCGGACTCGGCTGGGGATAGTGATGAAGGCAAGACTAACAATGCCGAAGCTGCTCAGGACACCATCAAGGATGATGCAGCACCCGTTGGTGATTCTGTGACCAGTGACGGCAGTAACGGACTAAATGAGAAAGATGGCAGCGGTGGAGCGAGCGAGAAGGCCAGCCGACCTTCCCAATCGTCCTCGTCCTCTGCATCGGAAGAAGGGAAAGACAAGATTGTGAAGACGACGAAGCAAAAATTGAAAGCCAGCACGCCCACACTTAGCAGTGCCGCCAAGCGTGAAACACCTATTAAGCATAGTAGCAAGAACAGTACCGAGATAGCTCACAGCGCTGCCGATGTGGCTGTTGCATCATAGGCCGAGGTAATTGCACCCTTGAGAGATAACCAGGCAACCATGCGAACGTGGCTGGCACATCGTTCCACGTTGCCCCTTGTGCACTGACAGCTTCTGGTGTTGCAATCTTTGCTTGCTCCTTTGCCAACAGGGTCGATCTAGCTTCACACCAGGCAGAAGTGCGTATCTGGTGAGCAAGGCTGCAACGTCATCAGAAGCAGCAGCTGTGTTAAAAGCTTCTACTGCGTTACTATGAGTTGTTTGTCTTTCCTGTTTGTTGGAGAAGGAAGTGTGGAAGAGAGAGTAGTGGTTTTTTTGCAGCAGTGAGACCCATAGCGAGTAGAAGGGTCAGCAGCAGGTTGAATTTGCAGTCGTAACAAATATAATGTATACTTTCCAGGACTACCCAGTTTCTTGTCAAATCCAGCGTGAGAGAAGTAATGATGTCTTCAGGGCGACTCGTCTTTGGCAGCTTAGTAGCTTTTCTAACGGTCGTGTTGCCTGTCCTCACGATCAAGTTGACTAATCAAGCCCTTGACTCTTGGCCTACTGCCCAAGCGTCATGATGTGCGATTTTCCTGACATATGGCATTGCATGTGATGCTGTAAATAAATATATTTTCATGACAAGGCTCTATCCTCGGTGTAAGGGGCCCTGCATCCTTCTTCTCCACTCGGCTTCGACTTTGCGTCGCCGAAGCTCTCGAGACTCATCCTGCCGAGCGCTCCGCCACGCCTCCTCCTCCTCGAGGGTCGGTCGATCAAATGCAGTGGCGGTTCGGGACGGAGGGTAGCCCGAGCACGTAGGATTGTAGAGTTCAAGTCAGTGTGGAATCGCCGTCGTCCCGGACCTACGCACGATCCGTGCAGAGTCGTGCGTGGCTCGACGAGAAGCGTAGCAGAGGACGTGATCGAAAGAGTTCTTCGCTCGTGCCCCCACCCCTCCCCCGCCCCGAGCGGGCAGCTCGTCTCGTCTCCCGTGCAGGCCGACCCGGGATCGGGCCCGGCCTGCGGACTGTGGGAGTGAGTCGCTAGTCGAGTGTCCGAGGTGGCAATTAGGTCGCTAGATAGAGCGGGTGAACTCCGGGTCGTTTAGGAGCCTGGTACCGATGTAAGCGCGCAGGCGCTTGTATAACGCCGCGAGGCCTGCTTTGTAAGAAATCGATATCAATTCTGCACGACGTCTTGTGTCCACGTGATCTGCTGACTGGCCCTGACTCCTGACTCCTGACACCTGACCCCTGACCCGGCTTCGGGCGTTACTCTTGTCTCCCTCCACCTGAGCCCTGACTCGCTGATGTCGTCGACCAACCCAGCCCAACCCAGCCCCATGCGGCCCCCGGCACCCTGCCGTTCATCCGCCGTGTTGGCCGACGTCATCTCATCCTGACACCTGCGCAGCGATTCACGCGGCCCCATACACGACGATGTGGTTCGAACCTCTCACCCGTACATCGACCCTCGAGTACACTTCGAAATTCTGGTGTGACAGAGACGTGGCTGGTTGTGGTGTTGCCCGAAGCACGTGCAAGTGACAGGACCCTCAACAATCAAGGTCTCGCGCACTTGAGGGTGTGCTTTATCGATTCGGCGGGAGGTTTCGAAGTCCGATCGTTATCCATGAGATTCAAAGATGGTGACGATTGCCCCACCGTTCTCCGTATTGCAAATAACCCTGCAAGTTCCTCGTACTCGCCATTTCTCGTCATTACACCAGTGGCAAACTGCCATCGTATCTGTATGTGGTACAGTGGGATATCATTCTAGTTGCAGGCTCTCTGATCTGCCGTTGACGTTCGTAAGTCGCGTCGTATGGATTTTGAACACATCATTTGATTGGATGATCCGATATTGAGCTGTTCACAAGAGTACACTGACGCAATTATGACATTGCTACAAGACTCCTGAACCGGATGTTCTGAGTAGCACACCTTACTGTGTAACATGTAACATGGACGTTAAGCTAAATCTACCTGCACCGTGCACGTTGCAAAGTTATTGGAGTCTTCAATGTGCAACATCGTATTTGTTTCCAGTTCTGGATAGAAAAGGTTGTCTTTTAAATTTTGTTTTGCAAGTGGACGGACGAATGGAGTACATTAGTATGTCCTTGCACTAAATGCAACGATTCAATTTTCATTACATATGCAGGTTATATTCGAACTTCTTTCTTTGTTGGTCCTCTAAGATATACACGAAGGGAGAAACATATTTCACAAATTAAGAGCTAAACATTGATAGAATGTCAAATATAAATTGTGGAACATTTAATCTATGTTCGATAATAGTTAAAATTTTAGTTGGGCATAGTAGAAGGAGTCGTATATGAGCTACGCGATAATAATCTACTACATGTGTGGTAATGTTGCCATGGATCGTTCTGATTGTCTACGTCAAAGAACCACCAAACTAAGCACTAAATGTACAAGAATTGTGTCTGATACTATCATTCCTTTGTTTACATAATCCTTTCGAATAATTGAAGGCGAGTTGAACAGGACTCAATGAATAGGAATTTATATATAAGAGTGGGGACCAAGTAATATTGCCAAAAAAACATAAACTGGTTAGATCCCATCAAGCCCAGAGGGTAATGTGGGATAATGAATCCCAAGGAATCATTTCTAATACATCTGTTGGACAAGCTCTTAACACTGAGTACAACCAATACATACTCCAAGGGGGTTATGAATGCCACGAGCAACCAAAAAATCATCACTTAACACGATCGGGCTACCCTAAACTAACCTAAGGATCGACTCTCATACATCACTTCGTTATGATTCAAGTGAACTGCGACTGGCAGAAGACCAACTGAATATTCTAAAGTACAGTATTGAGTTTGTATTATACATCTCTTTCCACTTGCCCCCCTACTTTCCACTTACTAAAAACATTTGAGTCGGGAATTGTTTGCCCTTCAGAACGAGAAGAATTCGAATAGAGCACAGGACGTATCGAGACACAGGTTTCAGAGACAGTCATAAAAGGCATCATTGGTTGACAAAGAAGCCAGCACTTATTGAGATATGGCACAATAAAAGTAGAATTTATCGGAGATTCCGTTGCCGGGACTAGAACCCGGGTCGCTCGGGTGAGAGCCGAGTATCCTAACCAACTAGACTACAACGGATGATGCACTGTGTCTTGAAGAATTAGAATTAGAAAAGAATTTTTTATTTTAATGTACGTATATTCTGGAAAAGGAGATAAATTAGGATTGCGAGCTGACCGGTGCAGGCGGTGGAGGCAGGCTTCGGGAAGGGCCTCGGACATTCGAGGAGCGCGAGCGAAGTCCGACGCGTGCTCTCGAAGAGAGGAGGAGCTGACAAAGCGTCGTTGGCCGAGAGCCGAGAGCCGTGATCCGTAGCACCAGCTCCAGCTCCGCTCTCCGTCGCGCGCCTGTGCTCTGTAAGTGGACACGTCGGCTGCCTCTGCTGCCTCTGCCGGTCGGCTCCCGGCGCCTTTCGTTGTCTCCATCGTCGTGACTTCCTCGTCAAGCCATCGCCCGTGCCACTCCCCATTTCCTCGCCACCCCCGCGTAATCGCATCTCGACATTCCTCTCTTGCCTTCTCGTCTGTCGAATCTTGCTCCTGATGTCTAGCGTCGTCGCCTGCGTCAATCCCATGCTCGCGTGCGATGCTGCTCATTTGGCGAAGGCTGCCTCGCGAGTGACAGGTGAGGTCCTCTGGCACACGGCCTGAATTCGCTTTCGCTGCCCCTTTTTTGAGTTGAGGGGAATTGGGATTCCCCGGAGTGAGTCGCTGTCACTGCTTCTTGACTTTGAGGAAATTTTCTCATGAGGTGTGCTAGTTTGCGAGTCTTTGGCGTCGTTACAAAATTGGCCATAGATGCAAGCTCCGTGGAGACTGTTGCTGAGAAATCGTAAGCTTGTTTTCTTTCTGATTTATCTTGGTTTGCCGGCTTGGCTTGGCGTGGCCTCGAGTGGGAACTGAAGATTGTGGAGGGCATTAGGTTAATTCGTTGTAACACTTCGTGTCCTAGGCCAAATGCCCAAGCGAAGCATACAAAATTTAATTATCCGACTTTTGTCCAGGTGTTAAGGCGATTGCGCTCGGGAACAGTGGAATTACACGCCTGGAATCTCTCTGTAGACAAAATCGTCTCTTAGGTTGTGAGTCAAGCAGATTATCATCTAGCATTATTCGTGGTGCGAGAGTCATGGGTACAACTTCGTCCGCTTCACAGGGTCTTCCTACCCCTGTGGCCCAGGAGGTTTCCAGCGGTGGTAGGTTTTCAAACTCGCTGTTTCTTGTGATGGTCCAATTTATAATCTCTAGAAACCTACGAGTTTCCAGGAGACAAAACGTTCGGAATTTGATATGGAATAAAGTGCCATGTAAATTGAAATCTCCAAAGGATTGCATGTGAGCTGTTTTTCCACAGTAGCACCTGTTTCTGAATTGTTCACATTCCAATTCCTGCAGAACAAGTAGACTTCAAATCCATCAGCGATTCAGAATGGCAGAAACGTCTGACGAGGGAACAGTTTAACGTCGCAAGACAGAAAGGAACCGAGAGGGCATTCACAGGGTGGGTTACCAGATATCTCTCTCCTGCCTTCATATCAGGGTCGCGTTTGCCTGCTTACCCCTGGACATGACGTCTCGTTTTCTCTTCTTTTGTGTCTGGTGAATATCTAGACCGCCTACTTCAAAGTGAGTAGGGTGCAAGTGATTCTAAATCGTTGATTATGTGCAGAGAGTACTGGAACACGAAGACTTCCGGAACATATTTGTGCGTATGCTGCCAGACACCACTCTTCGAGTAAGTAAATAAGCCTTTGTTTATGATCCACTTACAGCTGAGTTTTCTGATCAATTCTGAAGAAACGCACGGATGTGTACTGCGTAAAGAAATTTAAACAGTCTCCTAATGTCGTCCTGATGATGGCTGCCATTTTTTGCAGTTCATCTACCAAGTTTGATAGCGGCACAGGTTGGCCCTCATACTGGGAAAAAATTGGGGATAATGTGAAATCAGAAACGGATCGGTCCATTCCATTTATGCCACGAACAGAGGTGTTGTGTGCCAAATGTGATGCACATCTTGGGCATGTATTTGATGATGGTCCCCGACCTACTGGAAAACGTTACTGTATCAATAGGTAAGAGAGTCCTCTACTTGAGTCATACGCTTAGACCAAAATAGAGCTAAATGAAGTAAGATACTACTTGCAATTGAACTTACAATAGAATCTCTTTTTCTTCTCTTCGATCCTTTTCTTTTCTGGTTAATTGTTTTTCAAACTATCGTGTAGCTGGCATGCACAACGAATTCAATCCGCTCGTTTGCACTTTGTTGGGTGCACCATCTCGTAGTTCAAGCAAGAACACTAAGTTGCATACTTGGACCCTCTTACTTACTCTTCTTACGTGACTTTGCAGTGCATCTATCAAGCTGAAACCAGAAGAAAAGTGAAGCCACACGTGAAGATAGTCTATACTGAACGTCTTCAGTTGAGTAATTTGTGCATGCCTCAGAGACGGGAGATCTAGACTATTTTGAGTATATATTATACTTTAAGTCCTGTAAGTTCTTTGATGTTGTAAATTAAATTAAATTAATTTCTTGCACTCGTTTATGTCTACATGAGGACCGCAATATGTATCAATTTCAACCGGCGCATACTTCATGCTCCATCTTTATCAATTAGTAGTACAATTTCAGTATCCCAAGGCATGGATCGGAGGCACTCTATTAAAGACTGGGTGACAAAGCAGGTCCATAACCAAAAGGATTGGTTCTTTGCATCCAGTCATATTGGCTGATTACAGAACAGAAACTGAATTTCCTCCGTCCTTTCCGTTTGTATCTGGAGGTATGCTTTTCATTGACTACCGAATGAGCTTCGACCTTCATAGTGAACACGACTGCGTGGAAGGAGAAGTTTATGACTGCCGAATATATATTCAAGGACTAGGACAAAACGTTGGTTGAGAGAAGATCGGCGTCACTTTTTCGGTTGCATGTGATCATCTTTTGTGTATGGAAGTCTCTCTTCAAAGTCAACTATCCTAACTACAAATTAAAGCATGTTGGAACTTGAAACAACGCAAAAGCTTGTTGGCATTGCGCAGCAGGAATGCTCTTTGTCCTGGAGTGAAAAGCAGTGATCAAGCAAACATGGTTTGTCACTGGTTCTAGATATGACTGTTCCCCTGAGCGTACTAGGTGTACAGTTTACATCTGACTATCTCGCCAAGTACTATGTAAATGAACGGTATTCACGTACGGAGATCGGATACGAATGTAAGCAAGCCTTTGCCCTTTCCGACAGCGGCGGGAAATGGTATATCACATGTTTCGACGAAACACATGGTCAAAGGAGCTAAAACATACATTAGACTCATTGTAATATTCTACTCAACTAGCTTTGCCCCACAGAACGAAACCCATCCTTCTTCTATCCGTCTCTTGGACACATTTTCGTGTAGTTACTGGTCATAACCCTTTCCATCCGTTGGGGGTAAACCGTAGTCTTTTGCGAGGGAATTTCCCATATACTTGAAAACAATAGTTGGCCATTTTCGTCCTCGTTAACCACTATTAATAAGCGTCGTCATACTTCCTCGTACCTCTGTTCTTCACTGTCTTCTCATTAAATTTCTCTCTCTGCTCCTCTGGGTTATTTACTTGTCCCAAACGTGTCAATCTTTCCGACTGATATATACACAAACATATAAAGGTACACAACATCTCAATGAACAATCCACTGTCAAAATTATTCAACCTTTACCGCATCACTGTCCCTTGCCTACTGTCTAGCATATTTGAAGATCCAGTGCTCTACTTGTCACGTTTACGACCTCATCTCGCCCGTATCATCTTTGTTAGCAGTTCGAGTTGCAGGTTTTCAATCGTGACAAGTAGTACTACACTGTAAATAAATATCTGATCCTAACAAAATCTTGCAAGCTGCTTTGGAACGAAGTAGTTATTTGAAGAGCGGTTTGCCTTACGTTGGATATTTGGGGCCTGGTTGCAACTGGTGAGAACACACAGCAGTTGAAAGATATTCTTGGGGTGGAAATGCCATCGAGCATTTTGTATTTGTAGCTTACTTTAGTGGCCGGTCATTGTAAAGCATTCCTCAAACATGATCCTATCTTCAATATCAACCAACATCACTGAAAAATTAGGTCCTCTCCCAATGAAGTGAACTTAGTCTATCAGCATTTGCATAGCTGCAGGTTCGAGCCTGTTAAATCTTTTGTTCTTGATTTCCACACATTGGGAACCAATAGTGCTCAGGAAGTAGGTTGATAACAGTGCACATTATACATTTAAACTTTGTTTTCTCTCTGTACACATTGAAAAGTATATGGACTTCCTAGGCAGGTAACCTGGGACGTTTTGAGCTTCGTCTCCAAACTTTGCCTTTCACTATGTTCACTGAAGGGTTATCGGTGGGAAACTCAGCAGGTGTGAGATGTCAGCTGCACAGAACATGGCTCAACTTTTTCGCTCATCAGGTTTTCGAACGTAACAGAAAGAACTTGAGATCATCAGGACGACAAGTGCTCCTCTGCAGCGCTACTTCGTTTGTTTGCATGAGGACATTGACAACTGCTAGTCTCCATAGATCATAGTTCACTATAACTGCTTCAAGAGTCCAATCCTCAGCCCGTCTGCCCCTGCTTTGCTCTCCACTCTAGGTTTGAATCATGCTTGTCGTGGTTCTACTCATGGTAACTATTTACTATTGCAGAGTACAGCGTGAAGCCCCGGCTACGTTTGTTCACCAGTAGGAAGACGGTAGGCTAGTTGAATCCATGCAAATACGATGCTCTAGCACCTCGCCTCTCTACCTTACCCCTTTTACCAATTTTCCGTATTCTTTGCAATCCGGCCACTTCAGTCCGTTGGTATACATTAAATAACACTAGTTATACCCAAAGATGATAAAGCACGTGAGGAGGTTGTGGAATTGCTCCTATTTGTTACAAAGTGATCTTGTGGTGAACTGGCGATAGATGAATTTATTAACATAAACTACTGCGAGAGACAGAGATGTATCCAAGCTAGTGGATTTCCATCTTCGGTCTCGGATGTTGTGGATCAAATGGCAAGTTCAGTTGATACGTTTTAATGGTGTTTTGTACTTATGAAATATTGATGATGAAAGCATGTGGACAGCAAACTCCACTCGCAAGGGTTATTCTCTGCTACGAGCTCCAGATTGTGGGATAAATTTCTCGAGTTCGTTGTGAGTGACAAACCTCCGTAATCTGGTTGCTGTAAATCGTATTGGAGTCGACTGCAGTTAGACAAAAATCATTGAGAAGTTCATACAATGGTACAATTGGACCATTGAATATTGATGCTGGCGAGGTGCGCACAATTTAGGTTTGCAATCAGAAGTGAAAGCGATGAGAGAGCACAGTGGGACCAAACCATCGACGATATCACCTCCTGCAGTCTAAACGGCGCCCCGGGGCGGCCACGTAGGACGTGCGGTGCCACGTAGACAGATCCAGCAGCAAGCGTAATGCTCACTCTTGGTGCCAACTGCGGGAGCCATCGCGGTATGTCGCGACTCGACGGTCCCGTCGAAGTGGACGACGTCGGCGCGCCTGGGCGTTCAGAATCGCGATTCGTCGTAAGTGTCGGGAAATCGGGTCTGAATGTCGAGGCAGTGCAGCGGACGCGTTTCGATCGAGAGGGCGGACGAGGTCCGGCTGTGAAGGAGGAGGAGGAAGCGCAGGAGGAGCGAAGAAATCATGGTGGCAGTTGTGCGTGTGCGTTTGAGCGGATGGCGATGACGATGGGGTCGTGAGGGAATAGGGTTCGCGAGGGCGTGGACGAGCGCGTAGGATTTGTGGAGTCGGGTCTGCGGAAGACGGCGAAGGCGCGTCGGCAAGATGTATAATGGGATAGGGCTCCAGACTCCTCGAGGATCGGGTACCAATGGGTACATTCAGACGAACAAGTTTTTCGTGAAATCGAGGCCTCTGAAGTCGGAGGCGCGGGAATTTCAAAATGGCCAGGGTCAGGGAGGGGTGTCGCGGAAGGCGAATAAGGAAATTTTGGAGCACGATCGGAAGAGGCAGATCGAGCTCAAGCTCACGCAGCTCGAGGATGAATTGCTTGAGCAGGGATTTTCTCTCGAGGATGTTGCCGAGAGGGTTGAATCTTCCAGAAAAGTTCTTGAGTCTTTCAGCTCCGAGAATGATACCACTACTACCTCGACAAGGTACAATGTTTATCTTTTTTTTTTTTGTGTGTGTGGTAATGAAAGTGCTTTCTTCTGCCAAATGTCAAAAACTTGTTTCGCTGACGATTGTGACCATCATAGGGTGTCCGACACACAGACTCACCAAATCGCTGCACGAAAGGAAAAGCAATTGGACGTTATGAAAGCCGCCCTAGGTCTTGACGATATCAAGGAAGGCGAAGCGTTTGATCGGGAATTGCAGGAGCAGCGAAAACAAGAACGAGTAATCGCTCGAGAAGATAAAGAAAGGGAACGGAAGGAGAAGCTACTCGAGCTGGAGAAAGAGGAACGGCGGAAGGAGAAAGAGGCCAAGAAGAAGGAGAAGGAAGAAGCGAAACAGAAGAAACGGGAAGAGAGGGAACGAAGGGAAGCCGAGGAACTGGCCAAAGAGAAGGCTGAAGAGGAAAGGAAAGCGGCCAAAAGGAGGAAAAGAGAAGAGGAGAGAGCAGAACAGGAGCGCCTTGAACAAGCTAAAGAAGAGGAAAGGAGGGCAGAGAGGGAGCGCAGAAGGGATGAGGAGGAACGCAAATATGAGAAGGAGCGGCGGAGAGATTGGAGGGAAGAAGATGAGAGGAAATCCGGAAGAAGCCGCAGAAGGGAGCACAGAGACGAGGAAGATGAGGATGAGCGGAGACACGCGAAGAGTAGGCGGAGGAAGTCTAGAGATGAAGAGGAGTTGAGGTCGTCGAGGGACCGCAAAAGAGATGTTAGAGACGAGGATGAGCCCAGGAAGTCTAGAGACGAAGAGGAATCGAGGTCGTTGAGGGACCGCAAGAGGGAGGTTCGAGACGAGGATGAGCCCAGGAAGTCTAGAGATGAAGAGGAGTCCAGGCCGTTGAGGGACCGCAAGAGAGAGGTTAGAGACGAGGATGAGCCCAGGCCAGGAAAGAGTCGGCGAAGAGACTCACGGGATGAACACGATGACGATGAACCCAAGAGCCCATAGGGAACTTGTATAGCTTAAGGATTTGTGAGTACAGCGGCTTGTTGATGAGAAGGGTTTCAAATTCTCGCGCGTTAGTTTAGGGCACATTCGTAGTAGCGTATGCTTCTGCAGAAGGTGCATTGTTATGTTTTCGAGTTGCAACTGTTGCATTTTTTAAATCATGTACATAGACTCTGCATGAACACGTTGGGTTCCATCTGTGACATTCATTTGTGAAGTTGTACAAGTTCGTATACATCTCAAGATTTTCAACCTGCCAGCTTCGTTGTATCCGTGATCTCCCAGAGTTTGGTTCTGCAATCAGTGGATTCAGTTTCTTCGGAGTTAAAATGGATGTAGACAAGACAATTCAACCGACCGTGTGATCATATAATATCCACGGCATTTAAAGGTGGACCGACACTACCTGTAAGGAACTCGATGTGATCGTTGGCGTACCAGTGGCTGCATGGATATGATCTGCCAATACGCAATCTGTTGAGTTGCGTGGGATTCGGATGTATAAAAAAATGTGGCTTAGTGATGAAGTGAAAGAAAAAACGGGCAGATAGGAAAAATAAATGCCACGAGAAAATAATTTTCCTGTTCATCCTGGAGCAGATATCCATGTGAAGATCAGCAGACGAAGGTGTGGATCTCCATCTTTGCTATAACCGGCTGTGAGAATCTGTACAGCTTACGATACGTGTATGCAGAACTGGGTACGAAGCTGCAATCTTCACAAGGATATCAACTTATGTCCGTATTTGAATATTCTCTTTATAACTTCATCACTGTGTTGATACGGTGAAGATTCATGTGGCGATGGATCGTGATTGAAGGTAACGCTTAAACTTCTCCAACGGCGTCGACAGGATGATGCATCATATTCTGATGAATCAAAAGTGTGTTAACTTACTGTGAATATTATGCAATGCTTTCTGTGTATAAACTTCTTTGTCGACTCTTCGAGCCGACAGTGGGAGGAAGAAAACCTTAACAACTCCACCTGAAAAGTCTTCTGGATAACTTTCGGAGGCGAGTACGTCATGATCACAAGGAAACTGTCACCGTTCCTCGCCGTTGAGGAATTTGTGCTTTCAGAGTGCACTCCCGCGAGTATATCGGAAGAAATAGTTTCTGCTCTCACCGTTGGACGCAATCGCGAGGAAAGTCTTTCTAGATGGTATTGAAGGAATATACTTCGGGCCACGGGTTTAGCGCTAATATACTTCGTACGAAAATGATAGCCAACTTTGCAGAAGCCCTCGTCGTCTCCACTTCTATGAAAGCCCTTGTTCAAAGCGGAATGATTTCACTAGCCTTTTTGAACATTTACATCCGCAACAATTCAAACCCCGATCGGCGATAACGGCCAGGGTCCAGGGTTTAGGGTTTTACAAGAAGGTGATTTTCCACTCGAGAACCATCGACGCAAGGACTGCACCTGCGACTTCGATTCACTCTGCTGCAGCAGTAGCGTCCCGACTTCTTGTTATGGAGGGCTGAAGGTAATGTGAGAGCTTTGAGTGAGAGATCACGATGGGGAAGGGTAAACGCAAGAGAGGGGACAGCACCGGGCCGTCGATAACGCTACTAGGAGGGAAGGCTTCTGCCGCTGAGACACCCATAAAATTGCCAGCAGTTGTGCTAGAACAGTCGGCAGCAGCAGCAGCTTCATCGCCCCAGTCTGCACCGAGTGTCTTGAAGCAGCGTCCTTCGCACACCGTGCATGCATCTCAAGGACTTCGGCAGTATACTGGCACCGGCCAAGCAATCCAGTTCTCTGGAAATCATGCAGGCCATCTGAAAGTTCAGTACTTGGCCCAAATTGCAAATTGGGCTTCTACTGCTGTTCCGAATCTGGGTGCCTATTTCGGGCAGCGATTGGCTGCTGCAAGTGAGGCCTTGTCCATTCCACCTCCGACTCCCCACTCCTTGTGCCAGCGGTAAGGATTGCATCTCACTCTCTAACTTGTATCCTGCATCAAGAAGTAGCTTAACCAATTATACTTATGTAAATTTCTCAGACCAAGGGCTAAGTCGGGGCCAGTGAAGACAAATACCTGTTGAATCGTCGGTACTTAGTGTGATCGCAGGAAATTGATCTTCTTTAATCGCTCATTCTTGTATCCATCTTGTAATTGTGACATTGGGTTCTGTTCAACTTCACCTTTGCTTATCCTAAGGCGAATGGAGTAACATGGGCATCGAAGATGATGGGGGAGTGTCCAATATTTTGATTGTTGAATTGTCTCGCGTATTAGTAGTATTCTGCCCTGATCAGTGTTTTGTCTTGGGCATGGACAGATGTGAATCTATTCTCCACGTTGGTGATAATTGCTCCGTTCGAGTTACCAAAGCACCGAAAAAATGGAGAAAGTCGAAGGTGAAGGGTGGCGATGCAGGTGTGAAGAATGCACTGGTTTACAACTGCCACTTTTGCAAGTTCGGAAACAAGAAGCCGGGGACCGCCAAGGGGCACGTGAAGACCAAATTTTCACAGTTACATGCCCTAAAGCAAATGAAGAAACTTTGGAGTGGCGAAAATGCTGCCCTCACCAAACAGACGAAGAGTCTTGGGACCAGCAATGTTCCTGCAGCGACGCGTTCGACAGCGCTAACGAAGGCCCTTGGGAGCAACAAGACTCCAGCAACAGGTCTTCCTGTAGGAAATGTAGCAAGAATAT
Source organism: Marchantia polymorpha subsp. ruderalis (assembly GCA_037833965.1). Lineage (NCBI taxonomy): Eukaryota > Viridiplantae > Streptophyta > Marchantiopsida > Marchantiales > Marchantiaceae > Marchantia > Marchantia polymorpha. Next base: position 8,745,359 of record AP031357.1, read on the forward strand.
CTGCAATTGCTAGTCCTATGGTTGCTGCCCAGACACCTCTAGCTTCTTCATCTGCAAGTGTTAACGCAACAGCCCAAGCCACGGGTGGTGGGAAAAGGAGGAAACGAAAAGGATGGTCTACTTTGAAGGATATGACCACTGCAAAGGCGGAACCAGCAACTCCTGCATCCCTTGGATTCATGAGTCTGAGCAAAAAAGGCTAATACTAGAGGTAAATAGCAGCAACTTGCTTGATTTAGCATATGCAGGCATCGGGGCATACAAGGTGCTTGGTATAGAAGGTGCTTGGCCCTGCGAAGTCGCTTCTGGATTGTAAGAAGGAATTTGTTAATCTACCTTCCAGAGCTGCTTCGACGTCGGCACTTCTGACGGCGAGAGCGAAAATGTGGGGAGCAATCCAGTTCGGCTTCACCGTACATCCATTGTTGGGTGCTGTGTTGCCAGCAATTGGGTGCTGTACAGGAAGAAATGTGTAATGCAGTAGCTGAGGTGTACGTGCATCCTATGGATAATTGGGAATAATTTCAGAAGCAGCAAGAGAGCGGAGATGAGCTTCGCTCACTTTCGCTCTCCTCATTCGCATCATTCGTAACATGAAGTCGTTAGGAGGCTGGGTACCCAGCTCGCTACTGAATCGCATCAAGAGCAAGACATATGGTTCTGGTCCCGAGAAGTGAAGGACGTACGAATGATGTGAGCGGGTCATAGGCACAATGTTTGGAGTATACGTTTCAAGGTTTTATCGTCGACTGGCATCTTGAGGGTGTTCAATGCGGACAACTGGTGATGTCCAGAAACCTTGTTGCTGCAGGAGAAGACTCCTACTGGTTCCCTTGTTGTAGGCTCTCTGGCTTTCATTAGCATTCGAAGAACAGAAGTAAGGTCAGCTTTGTTCCAAAGTCTCTAGAGGATAGGTGGTCCAATATTTCTTCGTCACAGTAAAGCCGGATTCTGCAGTAGACTGATGTCGACACAAGTCGAAGAAACGGTTTAAAGATGGACCTCTGTAGGAAGAAATGATAGTTTGAAGTTCACAAGTAAGGGCTCTTCGGTCTCCAACACGTTCCAATTATGCGCCAGGATTATTTTAACTTGGATACTTACCGGCTCTGCCAGCCGGTAAGAAACTCGTGGAGACACGGTGCTTTCTCATAGGTCAATCATATCAAGCAGCCAATTGTTTAATGTAGTGTCTCAGCAGGCAGAAGACGGTCACACCAGGTATGTTGACCACCTTGCTGATATTTGCATTGTAAGATGAAAGTGAAAGCGAACTGTTAAAGCGAACTGGCGTCTGAATATGGATTTATATCTTCCTAAAAGTTTGCAAAGAATGAAGTAAAGTGGTTATCGTGGAACCACGAGTATCATAGGACCACTTTGAGGACCTGTTGTCAACATCTGGATTGGATGCACGACGACGTAGATGATTAGTCGTGAACTGGACTTGACAACTGGTATGTATGCGGTCAGTGTATCTGAGTACCATGGGTTTTTCATATGTAGTCGTTGCTTCATCATCTGACCAATCTTCAAGTGCCCAAGTTACCCCGGCTTTTCTCTCCATTCCAGATTTGAACCATTAGTATTATGAATAATGAATAGATAATATGAACTTGTATCGTGAAGCATCCCCCAGGCTTGTTCAAATGTAAGAAAACGGGTAGGCTGGTAAAATCATATGGTACATGGGATGCTTTAGCAATTTATTAAAATGTTTTGTATCGTGACTACCTATTGACTGTACCCTGTAAACTTCACCCCCCTCGTATCAACCATCCAGCTTCTTTCTATTCTGACTCGCTGGAAACCCTTAGTACAGAGTCTCTGACATCAGGTGTACCCAAAGTTGCGAAGGAGTCGTGAATGTATCTCTATTTTTTACATGCTTTAGCTGGGGTACATTTGTGCATCATTTGTAATTCTGATTAGGTTCTTATTGTTCATGTGTTGACGTCCACAGAGAGCCAGGGGAATGTGTTCAAAGTAGTAGATTCACATCTTCGGTTTTGAATGTTGTAGGTGCTAATGCGCGTTGAGTTGATGTATACGAAAATTATACCTTGTACTAACTGATAAACTGACGTTCACAATAACTTGTTAGCCAGAGCTCATGGACAGCAGATTCCTCTTCGCTGTTTGCAGTTTGACTTGCAGTTTGACTTCCTGTATGAAGGTGTTCTTGAGACGAAGCTGAATAACACTTCTACATGCAAGGTCAACTGGTAGACGGAAACACGGGTGTACTGGATGACTACCAGTGAAGCAGTGAACTGATAAGTCATTCACAACGTACATGTTTTAAATCGTGGCAGATTTCCTACAGGGTGCTGGTACACTACGAATGGGTTCTTGATCTCCTACGAATTACGTTTGTCGTTGAAGTCTCACTGAATCTGAGAACAGTTCATGCCATGGGCGAAGAAGTACAAGAATCACTGTGTTCAGAAATCGGACTTTCAGTAAGGAACACCGGACAGATATGGAAATAGTTCTCAATCACACAAAGAGGCGGACCGTAGTAACCGTAGTTTGATCACGGAGAGGTAAGGGTTGGGATCTCTTCGTATCTTAAATCTTAATATCTGGCAGGTCGTGAACCGGAGCTCAAAAAAAATTCCATAATGTTCAATTACTTTAAAAAAGAACGGAAACAGTTGGGGGAGCATCATGTCCGTGTAGACGACTAATATCTTTTAGTTAGTAGTACATCCATTCCTATTCATTCCGGGATGCAGCAGCTGCCTCAGCTTCTGAGTTTTGCAAAGTCTCGCTCTGCAATCCAGACAATTTGATATAAATGAATGAAGGAGCAGATGGCAACAACCTATTCGTCTTATGATCAAAATGGCTGAAAATGTATTATCCGTTTGTAGCAAATCAATGAGAGTTTCGAAATAATCCACGTCAATGAACTAGATAGTATATCTCAACCAGATTATCCATAATAAGGAGGTTTTCATGTGGGTAAATTCTTCGCGTATTTATAATAAAAAGTTGTTAACAAATTGCATGAACTAAATTACACAAAAGAGATAAAGGAGGAAGTTCCCATGGCGTTTAGCATAAAACTAACTTGTACATTCTGTAGCGATCTTGTACATTCTATAGCAAACATTACATTGTTGAGAACTATATCTCAAGCCTACAAAGCTAAAAATGTAACATCTTTGGATGAAAAGATTATGGATATTACCGCCAATCCAAGGCAATGTATAATAGTTCAATTTGAAACTTTTTCAGGATTGTGGTATGATTGCCTCAAAGTTTGCATCGGTCAAACTCCCATGTTGGCTAGTTACATATCAAAACATCTTGATTATCTTCTTGTTTCCTTTCATCAGAATAAAGTCAATATAGCTATCACACTAAAGAGTTTCAGTAATTGCATTCATTTCCATGTGTGCCGTGCTTCTCTTTGGCGCATATTTGTCTCCTTTCCTTGCTTGCTAAGTTTGTACATGTTATTTATGCATAGGATATTGATTTTATTTTTATCCTCTCAATGTTGCAATATTCAAACATAGGTTTTGGTTTAAAACTATAACCTATGCTTAGAGATAACACTTCTGATCTTAATCTTTCAGTATTGAGCGCTAAATTGATTGAATAATTGGGAATTTTTGGGATTGGGAATTTTTGTTAGCAAGATTTAAGCAAAATTATTTTCCATTTCATATTTTATGATTTACAAGATTTTTTTTTTCTTTATTTTTCCTCTTTGATTCAATCTTCAAACTGAGGAGTAATCATCTAGTGAGAGTGTTGAAGACAAAACAATGTCATGTTCATATATATGTTGTGTATAATTAGTATCGGATTATGATTAACTCTAGTTGAGTTAATCCTAGGTAGAGCCTAAGTTAGAATTCACTATAGTTGGAGAGTTGGTCGCGTGGAGACTCAAGACTTTTGAGTGAATAATAGCTTTCAGTAGGTAGCTATGGCGTCCCTTTAGCTTCGGCTTGAATTCTCCCGAGTTGTGGAATAGACTTCGCTCTCCCGAGTTGTGGAATGGACTTCGCTCGACTTTATGTGAAATTTTGTGTTTCATACTAGTAGGGTTATCACGACATTTTCACTTGAAGTCGTGATACATTTGTGTATGTATGCGCTTGGTACCTATATATGTGTAAATGTCAATATGACATGTGAGCAACATCGAAGGTTTATCACATGTATGTATACATGCATATATAGTTAGAGTTTAGGAATTTATGTTTAGTAGCTGATCGTCTATCATCCAACCAAGATACGATTCCAACACCGCTGTGGCTTGGTATTAGAAACTTCAATACTTATTCAATCAAGACACGTGGACACAAAGGAGTCGGTAGAACAGACTTGGCTTATTTCCACAACCTTTCTAGACATATAAAAGCTGAATGTTGTCGACAAAGTCGCCCTGTTACAACGGGAAGGTTATAGCGACATGAGCCAATCATGAACGTGCAATCCATCTAACACTGGTATGAACACAAACCAAATTATCCTAAACAGATGGGATAGCTTATATAGAAATCCAAATAAAAATTTTGTGATTAATGCATTGTAAATGGGAAAATTTTATTAGCATAGTATACCTTTGGTGTGTTTTTAAAATAATTTTTTTAAAGAATTTATCATAACGTTGATATGGATTAGATTTCATATATAATCAAATAATTAAGTATATTTTTATCAATTAAATTCAATACATGATAACATCTGAAATTTTATGCCACTCCATATACATGATTCTGATAGTTATCTTAAATTGAAAAAAGTAAATAAATCCATTTGGATTCAGTAGCGAAATTAGCAGGAGACTAACAATTCAAGACCAAAAAAAGGCATAATACAAATAAATAAAAAACAAGGTCGACGTATTTTAAACGAGGTAATTTTGAAATGTTCAAGTGTTTTTTATATCTGGATAATTTATTTTAAAAATGACTTAACCCAAATTATATGTTTGAAATGTTTTACCAGAGTGTTCAAGATTCAGATGATAACTGTTCAGGATTCTTTGTGCAGTATTTTCCAATGGTCTAGCACGCTTAAAATTCTAATTACGCCCCCACTGAAACATCTGCATATCTGAACTTTGTGTACTTTTTAGATTATAAAATATCCTCCAATGTACTACCTTGGTTTTCGAGGTGTATTTAGTTATGACTGAAGAGTGTTTGTCAAAGATCATCTTTTGTTTTGCTTGTTTTAAAAGAAGGAAACTGACAAATTCATCTACTTTCTTGCAGAACGACAAAGGAAAACATGACCTTGTGTACTCACAATATATGCGTACTGGTCGGCTGGTAAAGCAAAAGTCTGCGTAAATGCACGGAATAGAAAATGCTGACAAAGGTCCAGTCCTTTGGAAGGAAGGAGACATGCAATGATTCCATCGTAGACAGAGGAAGAACTAACGGGCAGCCCTCATCATGTGGCACGACCAGTCGAAACGATGCATGGAAGACATATGGTTCCAACCGACTTTGATACCCCCGTCCTCTCCTCCACTTCTATAGCCGAGCATAGACTTCCCAAAGGTTTGGCTGCAGCGCAGTTCCATGTTACCCCCCTCGGGCCTGAGCCTACAGCAGCTCCTTTTCAGCAGTCTCGGTGTAATCACTACCCGCCTTCGTCGGCTGCTCAACTACTGTACTCATGATTCCTGCACCGCATTTTGGTGGCAGTTTACGAATCCTTACTAACAGTATCTTGCTTCGACACACAATAATGGCTCAGGGATCTCTCCATGAATCTGCATGACATTTTATGTCCTTTTTCTTGGGACAGTGGTTTTGATGCCTTCGAGACTTGACCACATAACTAGTAGTAAAATATTAGATTCACATGCATTATGATGATCCTCCTTCACAGTGCATCATCAGTTTGATATTCTAGGGCGATAATTTAGCAAGGAATATTTTGACACAAATTTGGTGATTAGGTAACAAGGTCTTCGTTCGATAGCAGCCTTGCAGGTAGAACCTGAAATAAAGCCTTACTTTGACTTGCATCATTACCCTCTGTGACAACGCGACATCGTTAGATCTACAACCATAACGTGTGCAATGGCAACTCGCTTATCTAACTGCGTTGACGGTTACCAGAAACTAACCTTTTCCAAAGTTATAGAATACGGCCAATGAGTCCAACAGATGCTTAGAAGTGGACAGAGCCTAGCATAGCAATTGTATTCACACGGGTTTCGGGGGAATGAACACATATTCCAGACTAACCTTGCTATCCAGTGCAATGTATTTAAGAACCTTGTAAACACGTTCAGCTTCTAAATGAGTACATTTCTGTGTCAGTCGTTTCAAGGCAGTGATGAATATAATCTAAAATTAAAATCTTTTCCGTTGCCGGGACTTGAACCCGGGTCGCTCGGGTGAGAGCCGAGTATCCTGACCAACTAGACTACAACGGAGAAGTTGTTACACACGTAGCACTCTATGAACAGATTTGTTATTTAAAATCAACAAACAATGTGAACGGAGATTTATTCAACCACTTCTGCCTTCGAGGAGAGAAGGAGCGGACAAGGGGTCGCTTTTCTGACTCAGCTGCAGCACCTTCACCATCGCCCGGACGGAATCACGTGGCTCTCAGTCGCCCGCGCTCGCTCAGTAAGAGGACACGTCGGCCTTTCGGATTCTCCGTTCCGAATGCCGCCCTCCGTCGTCGTCGTCGTCGTCACCACCGTGGCTTCCCCGTCAAGCCATCGCTCGTGTCAGTCCCCACTCCAGAGGCTGTGGGATCCTCGAGCCTCGTCCGCATCTGTCGAATCGTGCTGTCGATGCCCGGCGTCCAAATCTGCGACGAGAGTGACGAGGTGAGGTCGGTCTACTGGCAATTGACAGGAATTCGATTGCACCGCTTTCTTTATTTTTTCGAGTCGCATAGCTTGATTGAGGTGATTTGTTGCTGCAGCTTTTTGGATTTCGGCGAATGCATTCGTTATCTGTGGTAGTTTTGCGAGTCTTGGGCATTTTTAAGGAATTGGCCGCAGATGCGAGCTCCGTGGAAGTCGTTGCTGAGAAGTTGGAAATTTATTTGTTCCGCTTTGGTTTGTTGTTTTCAAGTTGCCGGCTTGGCGTCGATGTAACCGAAGTTTGTGGATCGCATTACGTTTTTTGTGTTCTAGCGTTGTGTGTCAGAGGCAGAATGCCGAAGCCAAAGTTGGAATTTAAACTTGTCGCTTTTGTGGCAGGTGTGAAGGCGATCGACCTAAGACTCGCGAGGAGGAAAACAATACGCTTGGAATTTCTTTGGGTAGTATCTGCTCTTAGGTTGTGAGTCAAGAAAATTATCCGCAGGCTTGAATCTCGAAGCTAAAGTCATGGATACGACATCGTCTGCCTCAGACGGTGGTCCTGCCCTTAAGGCTCAGGAGGTTTCGGGCGATGGTAAGTTCCCAACGCCGCAGTTGCCTGTGATGGTGAGATCTCCAAACGTTACGATATTCCATCAAAGCAAGCAATCGAAATGTCGGAATTAATCCGGTGCTTGGACGTAATGTCAAATGTACATATTTACAAATGTTTCTGACATCGAATAGGATGTATGGATGGAAATTTTCCACGAGACTGGATGTGAGCTGCGTACCCACAGTAGGATATGTCTCTGAAGTATTCTTGAGTAAAATCTTGCAGAACAAGTAGACTTCAAATCCATGAGCGACTCAGAATGGCAAAATCGGCTGACGAAGGAGCAGTTTTACGTCGCACGAAAGAAAGGAACCGAGAGGGCATTCACTGGGTGGGTTGCATATGTATTTCTCCTGTGTGGTATCCGCTTGCCGTGCCTACTTCTAGCCGTTTTCTTTACTTTTGTGTATGTTGAATGTCCAGGTCCCCTACTGCTAAGTTGGTATGGTGTACGAGAATCACTCTAACTCGCTGATTCTGTGCAGTGAGTATTGGAATACGAAGACCCCTGGAACGTATACGTGCGCATGCTGCGACACACCACTTTTCGAGTAAGTAAGCGAGCTCATGGTCATGATTGATTGAAGCTTATTGCGTCTGTCTGCTGGGTCTTGATCAAGCAACTTAGCAAGTGCTGCTATGTGTTTAAGTTCATTAGTAGTGAGAGTTTGTGTTACGAGCAAGGGCCAGTTAAGATTAGATTTACCGCGGGGTTCTACGCTGACGAGTTCTATGGTCTATGGTAGAATGCCGCACGGTACCTATTTGTAACCACAAGTGTCGATTACTGCAGCTCATCTACCAAGTTTGATAGCGGCACGGGCTGGCCTTCATACTGGCAACCAATTGGAAACAGTGTAAAATCTGCAAGAGATGTGTCCAATCCGTTTATGCCACGTACAGAGGTGCTGTGTGTCAAATGTGATGCACACCTTGGGCATGTCTTCGATGATGGTCCTCATCCTACCGGAGAACGTTACTGTATCAATAGGTATGGAAAAAGTTTGAGCTTGAGTTTTCCAGCTATGTTTTTCTGCGTTATTGCTTTGTCTTGGGTCCGAAGAAAGTGACAACTGCTGACGCTTGGTTCTATTACGAGGTACAGAAATATGATTTTTTCACAATATACTCAGTGCTCTTGTTGATCTCTCGTTGTGTGCATCGTCTTGTAGTTCAAACTTGAACGCTAAGTTGTGTGCTTGGATGCTCATACTTACCCTTCTTCTCTGAACGGTGCAGTGCATGTCTCAAGCTGAAACCAGAACAAACGTGAAGCCGGATGTGAAGGCAGTCAGTGACTGCCTTTACATCAGGTGTTGATGGTTTCTTATACCCTCGTATGTCAGCTCGGACAGCAATAGGTCGAAGCTGAACGTCCTCACTTAAGACATTTGTGGATGCCTCGGATATGGTAAATGAGGACTATATTGATTACTTGTTACACCGTGAACTCCTTGAAATCCCTAGTGTTGTAAATTAAAGTGTCACTTCCTTGCATATCCTATATAATGTCTATACGACGATTGCAAGTTGTAAAAACTAACCTGGCGCATATTTCATGCTCCATGTTCACTGAAATAGTAGTACAGTATCAAAATATTCAAAATGTTGATTTGAAGACAACCTTATATAGACCGGATGACGGAAAGGATAGTTGGTGATTGATTGCATCCAGTTCATATGGTTGATCAGTGGAAGTGATTGCTCTTTCTCCTTTTTCGTATCGAATCTGGAAGTGAAGCTCTTCTCAGTCAAAGCTACGCTCTTGAGCTTCGAACATTGCAATGAAGACGGTACGTGGAAAGAGAAGTCTTGACTGACATGTGTAGCCAAAATGAAGCACTCAACGATGATAGAGAAAGAGGTTTTCACTCGTTCCGTTACGTTCAGTCATTCTCGGGCGTACTCAAGAATTTCCGCGCGGTCGGGAAAGGTAGCCTCTGTTTTTTTAACTCCTTTGACCCACAACCTGAAGATTCGTAGGTCATTCAGTCTATGCAGAAATGCTTGGACACTGTTCAGCAACAGCTCTATTGTGGATTGGTATTTTGTCCGGAGGATGGGAAGTAGGGACCACGCGAACATTAAGCTTTTTAAAACTCCGGTACAGCTGAGAAGATAGAAAGTGGAACCGAACCCTACTTGTTGCGAACGTCAGTCTAGTGCAAGTGTCACGGTCATCTCTTGGTAAATTGCGACTGTACAACTGATCTGATCGTTTAAGCCTCAATTCTTGTCTGGACTTTTCAGCCTAAACATCACTAACCGTGCGCTGATGTTGTATGACAAGATCGACATTGACTGCGAAGAAAACGTGGAGACTACACGAGCGGGAAAGAAATGAATAAATAGATAAATAAATGTTGTGACAAGTAAAACTCGGATTGTTTTTGTTGAAAGCTCGGCCAACTACCACGCAATAGAAAAATCTTCTTCCATATCCTCAATTGCAAAGTTAATAGTGAGCGTAATTCAATTTAGCCATCATACACTATTATCTTCAAGAGTTTATTATGTACACCCGTACCTCAAAACTTTTCTGAGTTTTGTTTAAGTTTCTTGTTCACAATCTCAATCCACCAAGGGGGAGTGTAAAGAAAAGAAAGTTTTGATCGTACCGAGACATTGAAAGCTGCTTGGGACCTGCAGTAGTAGCCTGAAGAGCGATGTGACCTACATTAGACTCTTGGACGGAAGCTTGTCACAGTGGAATGTGAACAAAGCAGTTGAGATTGGAATTGGCGTCAGTAGTTTGAGTTTGTAGCTTATTTCAGTAGCCGGTCATCGTCAATCATTCCTCGAACATGTTCCCATCTTCGACGTAAACAACATCATCGAACGATTTTGGCCTTACCCACCGAAATGTCCACCCACTTAGTCCATCGTAATTTAGATTCCTGCAAAATTCGAACCCCTTAAACTGCGGAACTGTTTGTTCTTGTTTGCACCTCTTGGGAACCAACATTGCCCTCAAGGCAGGTTCCATCTCAGTGCAGATGACAAATTTGAGATTTGTTTCTTGCTCTGCACACATCGAAAAGTGTATGCAATTTCCAGGCAGGTAACTAGGGACGTGTCTGACTTTCGTCTCCCAACAATATAGAACTTTGTCTGTTCAATGTGTTCACTGGAGGTTTATTGGATGCTTGGCTTAACAGGTCCAAGATGTCAGCTGTAAAGAAGATGGTGTACCTCTATCACTCATAGTCAGAAAGGAAGGCATCGAAGGCAACAGAAGCTCTTGAGATGATCACACCGACAAGTGTGCCTCTATGGTGCTACTTTGCATTTGAATATTGACAAAGTTCTTGGTATGCAGATCACGTTTTGGTCTGATCTGCATGTCTCCAAACCTGATCATCATGTCCTTTTATGTTCCTCTCCAGCAGGAAAAAGTCTGGATGTTCATTGTACAAACTAGACCTTCCATAGGAACGAACGGATCTTACTCATACTGAATCTTAAGCCTGCCTTTTCTGCCCACCGTAGCAGTCACCTCACAGCTGCTCAAGATAACAATAACGCATGGTTGAAGTTAGAACTCGACAGCCAAGCAGAAGTCTCCACGATTGTCGAAAACCGTGGAACGTTCATGAAATACATGGACTGCTAATTTGCCCGCCTCTTCGTCAGAGAAAAATGGTTGTTGCTGTAAGCCTGACGTTCGACTTTTCTTGCTCGGGCATGCTATGGAGTAGACATGCTGTTAGACTGCGATTAATGAACTGTGAGCCGCAAATTGAAGTCAAGTGAATGTGCTTAAGAAGCAGATTTTTTCCTTTTGTCCTGAGCTTTGGTCGAAAGTGCTTTTTTTTTGCTTTCGTTTGTTCAACACGAGGTGTAACCGTCATACCTGTGCAGCGCAATACAAATACGATAGCAGAAAAGGCGTTGTACATCTTATAAGTATCATTCTATTCAACACATTTTAATCACTGGACTAGGTCTGCAGATTACACTCTACAAGAACAATTTACCAACTTTGACTACTAAATAGCTGTAAAATGTATTTCCGTCTTGAGAGCTGAATGGTTAATATAGAAGTTATCTGGAATTGGAAGTAGTTGACATCAAAATGGCCGTGCATACGAATTACCTGATTTGACATACTTCACTGATGTCGTAATTTTATATTAGAAAAAGAGGAGGAAGAGAAAATAATCGAACTTCAATCTGAATCTAATCCGAGTTAATCAACATTATGCGATGATAATCTAGAGATCATGAACTAGATTTTGAACAGACGTTATCTTCTTCGATGAACATCGTAGGGCCAAAACGATCGAGAATGGAATTCACCGTAGACTTTATGAGACAAAGGCATCGAGTATGCTGAGTCGTTCCTCCGGCCAAAATTTGAATATCTGTAAATAGTAGCTATTGCCAGAAAATCCCATTCGTCTATATAAGTAGACAACATCACTATGCAAACGGGGAATCTTTTCTCCCACTTGTAGACCAGGTGGCTCACACCGTCAATGGCCCAGTCAAAGGTAGATAGAGCGTTCGGAAGCTTCCGATATATATGTAGGAGGTCCCATCATTCTGGGCAGGAGGAATCCCCAGACCGAGCAGACAAAACCATCAGAAACTCGAGCTCAAATAGAAACTCACCTGATGTAACTTCACTTTCACCTCAACCATGCAACCAACATCAGCATTCTACAATCATGGAGACATGCTGAAATTTGCAAGAGTTTGAGAACAATGGTAGAGTAGAGATGCTATGAATTTACAGGAGTAGAGTGGAGCCAGAGCAACCCTCCAGACTGGTCATAGGGCGAACTGATTATGAGTTTCGGGACACACTTATTCTATCTTCTAGACTCGATCTGAGCTACGCAGTTGTTATTGTTAGACACGAACACTTCCAGAGTGTGTCGTTTATTGGGAAGGGGCCATAATTGGGAAGAGCGAGGTCAGGCCCGGTGGACTTTTGGTCCAACTAAATGCGGCCCCGGTCCCACAGTCTGGCCTTTTCCTACCACGGAGGATCCAATCGGGTAAATTATCGCCCACCGTCTGTATCCGGTCAGAAGTGAAAAGCGGGGCGGGGCCGAGGAACCCGGAATGCGATGCGAAGACGGGAGGAGCGAGGATAGCCGGGCACGATCCGGGCTCATGGGTCCCATCATAGGCCCATGCTCTGCGCAGGCTGGCACTCCTGCCGGGCACGGACACTTGGCAGCCGGAAGCAGCCAGCTGCGAAGCCGACGCGCGCGAGAAGGCTCGCGCGGCCAAGTGGCCAGTGGATAGGGCGGCCTCACGTGCCCAGGTGGAGAGTCTTGCCGCATCGCTGCCCTCGCTGGCCAAACACCTCATCCGTGCCCAGTCATACGTCATGGCCTGCGCTCTGACCCCGCGCTTTTGCGCCCGCTCCGTCCCGACCGGTCCCAAGGTCGAACTGCGTCGCCCCTCCTGCGGGATCGCAGTCATCGACTGTCAGAACTGATTCCGTCCGTCCATCCATCCATCCATATATCCATCCACCCATCGTCGTGTTCGTTCGGTCCGTCGTGACCGTAGGTTTGGAGAACAAAGATGGGCAACTTGTAATATACCCGAGACAAATGAATCACCCCTTTTAATCCTACACCAATAGCCTGGGGCTAAACCCAGTAGTTTATATGAGAGAATAAAGTATTATACTATTGATTGTAATTAAATGACGTGGTTGCTCGACTCTAGATATCACCGGGAAGTGGTTTAATTAGAAAAATGTAAACATATGGGCCAAAGTAGAAAACGAATGGAAAAGAAGAAGGAACAAATATGGCATATATTATTTATTGCAATTGTGATGATTGCGAACTTGATTCTACCATTTCAGATGTGAGAACTAAAATGTGTAAGCTCTAAGTGGGCAGTTGATGTCGACGGCAGAAAGTGCAGTGATGCACATACAGCAGAAGTCTACGTGCAGACCGTGAAGTCAAAATGTTTGTTTCTTGTGAAGACAAGGCAATAGCGATTCCAATATGAACAGCCAAAGTATATGAAAAGTCAAGTTCAAGCCCAAAAAACACTCCACAATCTATTATATTAACGAAATGAATGTTCGTTTACCTTTGACGAATGTTCGTTTTGTTCATCATGCCTTTTACACAACTGATCAGCGGTATTTTTATTGCAACAATGCTTTTGATTATCCAAAATTATCGGCTTTAGACGGGACCTGAAAACTCTCGAGCAGAGAAAAGATATTTGTCAGGATATTTGTTGCCCACAGTACCGATCGGAACATAGTACTGAAGGGAATAAGGAAGGAGCAACGAAATCAATCCGTGCTCGTGAAAAGAGCACAGAATCCGCTTATCCTTGGGGCAAAATAGGCTTATCACTCTTGAAACATTGCAGTCGAATCGAATCGAATCGAATCGAATCCGTAAGCACCGGCAATGCAAAGGGGGACCCAAGTGGATACCCCCAAACATATATGAATATATGCAAACGTACAGTTGCGAATGTGCGATACCTTCGAGATGAAACAGGGACCAACTTCGTACAAAATGTCACCCTGAATGTTTTAACTAATATTTGCAGGCCGTATCCGCCCTCGAGTCAGATATTTGCATACTGAGAATTTCACATCGTCTTACTATTACTGTGCATGCATGATCGCAATCATCAATGAACGAAGTCATCGGCCTTTGACCTTCCTTCCTTCCGTCCCCTCCTCCAGCGGGATAGCGATTCCAGAGTCCAGGAGATTACCAGAAAATCAAACCGACGATTTTCCAGCATTAACCACCAGCACGATAGGATAGTGCTGCCCCTGCTCGCAGTAAATATGTGCATCGAAAAAACAACATTTATGTCAAAATATTGCTCACATCCCTCACCAGTCAGTACGTGCACGGGGGACGTGGAGGAGTGACGTGGCAGAGTGGAGGGGAGAGTGACGGGGCATGACGGGGACTTCCGGGTAGTGCCGGGAAGTGCCGTCGAGGGCTGTCCGAGCAGAAGGGTCCCGGCGGGATCCCGTCACTAAATCCGGCTCCCGTGCGTTGCCCACGGCCCCAAACTCGCGAAACGACGACGGCGCGGAAGGAGGAGGGGACAGAGACACAGAATGATCCAGCGGTCCTTCCCTCACAGAGCCCGAGACCTCCCTCACCGTGTTTGTTGAGCTTTTATCTGCCAGTTGTCGGATCTTTTATCGACGGCCGAAGAGCAGGAATGGGCCAGCCTGACTCGCATCGGACGGCTTGAAGCGAGGTATGGGGCACCTCTCGTGACCTCAACTTTAGACATCACTTCCCCGGCTTTAGCAACCGATGAGAAAATTAATATAATTCAAAAGGTTAAAAAAATAAATATTCAGAAGAAAAAAATTAAATCTTCTTGCCATTGGGGCCTACCTCCATGTTCATAGTTTGTTTCATCACTGAATGGCTTGATGGGTCTTACATCCCTTTTTGGGTTTGATTACTGGCTGCCCGCGGGTCTCCTTGATCTTAAATAACAATAGAAAATGACCGACCTTAATAAATGCACAATAGACCTATTTCTTACCCAGGCGTGTATGGTTTTCACAGCCCAGTTAGAAAGTCGGATACGGTCGACTACAGTGCAGAAGAAACCTAACTCCGTTCTGTGAATTGCCATGACAGTTACGTAGTAGGCCTTGTTTTGATAGGAGCATGCAGACCAGCAATGGGTGTAAGAAAGAAACCCCGAGTGGCTAGCCAAACCAAGAGTCGAGTTAGGGTGGGGGATCCCACGCGACCACAGTCGAGTAAGGTGATGCCATCCATCATCTTCGTGGGTCAGCAGTTCGTAGTCTTTATCCGAACTTGGTAACTGGATGGACCGAACTGGGTTACGCCGTTGGACAGAGTACGAAAAGCACAGGAAGGCGCCATCCGTCGAGGCTTACGACGTTGGATCAATCCGAGGGCCAGTCAAGGGGAAAGACGTACCGTTGCGCCAACAAAAGTGTGAGAGACTGGTCAAGCGGTTGACAGACAGGTTACCGCAGTCCGACCGAAGAGTGACATTCTTGGCATGATGATAAAAAATCTGGAGCTGGGGGAAAGCCATTGTAGAATCGAGAACCGAGTGCAGCACAGCGCAGGAGTGGTAGATGTGTGCCCATCGGTCGGGCAGGATTGCTGCATTGGCAGATTGAAGGTACTCAGTAGTAGTAGTACTTAAGCGTCGTCGGTCTCGATTGAGATCTTTTAAAAACCGTTTAGATGAGAAGAATCAGTGACCGACCGAATCTGCTCGAGGTCGGTTCGATTTGGTGGATAGGGTGGCGATAGACTGGATTAGTTAGATTTTCGTTAGTGAGCTGGAGGAGGAGGTAATTTTATAACATCTAACGAGGGATGCCTGTAGAAAACTGGGCGAGGGAGTGATTTGTGCCCTCGGAGCAGATCTAGTAACGAGATCCACAATGGCTGGCACAGGAAGACGAATCCGCGCAGGGTTAAAGAAGGAATATGGCTTGCCAATCTCGGAGCTGCATCATCATCATCATCTGCCTTGGGGAGCAACTGGACCGAACCCATGGATGATGGACTCGCCACAGACTTGAGAATGGGATCTCGTCGTTACTGACTTGACAAACTGTACCTCGAAACTGATTTCTCTCCCTCCCTCTCTCTCTCTCATGCGGGACAAAATACGGCTCACGTCAATGAATCAGTCAGGACAGATTGAGTGAGTGAGTGACTAGATCGAGAGTTGTCTGTTGTCGTTCGGGAAGGCGGTTTGCGCCGTGCAGTGTCGATACATCAAGTGAGAGTCGGAAAAGCAGTGTTCAGATTAAGTCACTCTAATCATGTGAGGACACAACGAGAAGACATTATTGCTCTAGGAGCTCGGCTTAGGGTTTTACGGTTTAGATGGGGAGCTGACCAGAGAGGGGAATTCAAGAGCTGGCTGGTGGCCATAACGAACCAAGGTTCAAGCGAAAGCAGCTCAGATTCATTTGGCCCTCAGATCAGAAGGAGGCCATTTGTTCTTCCAGAAGATGCTGGTCAATTAATATTGTTCACCCGCGGAAACATGCACTGGGACAAGGGAGTTGTCGACCCCGTGACTCATCATCATCAATGCTAGCTAGAACCGCACTACAGTATAGGGAAGCCTTGGCCTCCGGGGCGTGGAGAAACATGCGATCTCGATTCCTGCATCTTTTGTCAAACGCTTGCAAGTTCAAAGAGGCACTAAAGTACGAAAGTATCCTGTTGGCCGCCGGTGATGATGGGGATCCGGCAACGAGCCACCGTCGCGCTCGAAATGACCTGCCGAGAGCAGAGTGGAAGAGAATGGAATCAAGATAATGAAAAGAATAAGATATGGCTCCCTTTGAGATTGAAAATCACTCATTTGTCGAAACGCACATCTTCGATCGATCGATGGGAGGACCCCTCTCTGCTGTCATCGAAAGTAAATGTACCGAGTAAGTGCGTAATATCAAACTTCTGTTAGACCACAGTCCACTCAACTGGCGTTTGAAACGACGAATAACCTCCATTCTTGCAAGGTGTGATTTTAGATGCGTTGTGAGAAAGCAGTGAGAAGAATGTGTCCATTTACTATAATGGTAGTAGATCAAGCCCAGGGGACCCGAATGGTCAAAAGGTTAAAAAATACATCCACTCGCTACCAAGGAGAAAACCCCTAGCTATTGCCTAGAACGATGACTAATACCATTCTTAATATAACAGGTTCAAGCTGTAGTAAAGAATAGAAATTCAGAAGAATAAAAATGCAACAATTTTATAGACATTTCTAATATAAATATATCTAATACATGTAACAAACACATGCTCTTTGTCCTGAATAGTCCTATTCTCACATAAACTACAAAATTGTTCACTTCTATCAATGTTATACTTTTATATCAATATTATGAGACTTTGTATTATGTGTCGTGCAATAATATGATGTAAATATGTAGTAATCATTGCAAATAAATCTACTTGTCGAAAATAAACAAAGATAGGGTTAATTTTTTTATCCAAAGAATATTGAGAATTTATATTGTAGACGTGGGCGAAATGCATATTACTGTGATACATTTCTTCGCCGAAGATCGTTTTGGTATATTACACAAACTGAAGGAGGGTTCAACTTTATGAGGAAGGTGTAGCCCACTTGGGTAACACTTTATGATCTCCGGTAGAATACACAGATGAAAACGAGGGTGCTGCAATGATATCGAAACCCGGTCGTAACTAGACTTGTCAAATTCGAATAGAATGCCAGCAGCTAATATCTGCCACCTAATATCTTCTCTGCAGGTGTCTCGCTTTTGGCCAAGCAGCAGCTCAATCTTCTGCACAGCTATATCGTACATCCTCCCGAGGTAGATGAACGAAGTACATCAACTTGATGGTTGCTCCTCATAATGTGCCGTTCCTCTTTGGTAGACAGACTTCAAAAGCCTCAAGTCTTGTTTGCCTATGATGCTGATTTTTCCACTAGCGTCCAATGGTCCCTCGAAATATCCTCTCTGGACTATTTTTCTTTCTTCAGCTAAAATACTCCTCTAGATAGAATGTCTTATCTGGGGCAACTCTGATGTCAAGCTTGTACCAAGTAACTCGCTTTTACCAAGTCAAAGAGCTAACTTGACTGTTAAAGTATCAACGGAATCGGTCAGAATATGACCCTCAACTTTTGTAAATGAGATTCAGTCTCAAATGTGTGAATGTGCGAGTGTTCTTGTTCGACTGAATGTTTTCAGTGACAAAACCCCATCATCGATCTAGGACACATTTTGGCCTGGAGCTTTGTGCCCTTAGGGACGATTCAACCCCTTCATCATTTCCTTACAGGTCTCTAATTCATAAGATTTTGGAACTTTCGAATGTAAGGCAGACTGTCTAGAACAGGATAATCTCCGGGGTCTTGAAGCAAGCATCAGTGACGATTCCAAGTGCTCACATCCGCAAGGAAGATGAATTTTGTGGAAGATCCGCAGATAGATTCATATATGTGAAGATGATGTCATTTATGGCGAGCACTGTTGAAACTGTAGCTCTCAGTATAAAAAAAAATTGTGCAGGGAGAACTACTGTAATCAGAATCACTTGTCGAAGTCTGATGATTATGATCAGAATATTTATTCCGATATCAAAAGGACTGACCTTTTCAGAAGAGATGAAGGCTGACAACATGTTCTTCAATGACAATCTTACCTGCTTTAAGGGACAGCGTCTGGCTCAATCTGGTCGTAACAGCGACGGTTCACTAGAAAGGACGTTAGGAGCACGAGCCAAGTGTCAACGACCCTTAGCAGTCCCCGCGTTCCAACGTCCCTTAAGGACGGAGAATTGGCCCTCGAGGTCGCAAGCCGAGCAAGAGAGAGCGTCGTCGGAGGACGAGCGGATTCTCTGACACGATCTTGCGTCTCAAAAGCTCGCACAATGTCATCGATCGAGATGCAAGAGAAGGATTAATAATTTAGTGTAAACTGTTGGGACTTTGACTGCTTTTGGACGGCTCAGAGCTCGAATGCATGAATGAATGAATGAATGGATGGATGAATGAGTGATAGCGAAATTGAATGAAGGGCTGAATGAATGTGCGAGTGAGCAGCACGAATGAGCTCCCGAGTCTCATGAGTCGTTGATATTTAAAACTCCGGTTGGTCATTCGACGTGCGAGCTGCAGCAGCTCAGGCAATGGAGCAGAAGCCACGCAGGCAGGCAGGCAGGCAGGCAGGATGTACATAACTCCCGTGGGATGGACTTGTGAATCCTTGCAGGGCAAGGCAAGGCAAGGCAGGGCATGGCAAGGCAAGGCTCAGGTCCGGGTCCACGAAGTGCAGATAGTTTATAACTCCCCCGTTGAGACGAGCGATGGGAACATGGAGATATTATGGCCTCCAGAGTACAGCGACACGCGTACACCGGGTCCCGATTCATGCACTTTCTGAATGTCCGGACTCCAGATGGCGCCGTGTGCATACGGTGGGTGAGACGGGGAGGTCCACGACCGTGACCCGCCTGCGAGGAAGTAAAAATCCATGGAGGTAAGGAGGTGGAGTTGTTGGAGGTCGAGAGAGAGAGAGAGAGAGGGAGAGAGAGGGAGAGAGGGAGGGATAGAGTGTGAGTGTGTGTGGGTATGTGTGCACATTCTAGGGGCGGCACTCTGTACCTAAATGTAAGTGCATTGCACGGCTCTGAGAAAGAAAGCGTGACTGCGCTTGAGTCAGCTGACTGACTCCCTTGACCGAGACTCGAGAGCAAGGTGCTGGTGGCACTGTAATGGTACCCTTCACGGCAACTTAGTGCTCGTCTCCCTCCCTCTCTCCCTCTCTCCCTCCCTCCCCTTTCACTTCCACATGTCCTGAGAGTTTAGGCCGGGATCGTTACTATACTGCTGCGTTTAATCTGCACCAGAGACCTTGAAAGCGACTCCCAGCAGGACCTTCATCATGTGCCCACTGCCCTTGTCATACATCAAACGTTTCAGAATTAGCATGAACGTACTCCTCTCGTGTCCTATTATGCAGTTGACAACATTTTTATGGATGATTATTGGGCCCGCCCTCCATGACTATGTTGCAGCGAGCGCACGCAGTTTAACGCCCAATGATCATGAACCATTGATCGTGGAGTGGATTTACTGGAAGCCAAGCCAAGCCAAGCCATCCAGCCATGCCAAGTTAAGCCAAGTTAAGCCAAGTCCAGCAGCAGCGCCACCAACAACAACATCCATCAACGTGAACCATGCTATGAAGAGATATCAGTGCCTGCAAGAGCGCCAAGGCTCCAGGTCGAAACGTGCCGCCAAAAGTTGTTTAAAAGAAGAAGTAAGATTCTGAGACAGAGTTCCTGAATCTAATGCTCACTTGTTTCTCTCTCGAGAAGAAATGTACGAACATCTGACAGATGGGATGATTTTACAGGGTCCTGAAGGACAGACGGGTGAACGTAGTAGCCCTTTGAGCTGGTCACGTTTACAGTCTCCAGATATATTGAAATCCTAGGGCTTTCAAGTCTGGAAGCTACTGTCTCGAGTCAAAGTGGAAGGAAATTCGTGCAGCGACAGGGGTTTAATGAACATCTCATAATACTAGAGCGAATGTATCCGAATGGAATTGTATCGAACCAGGGCATCAACCTTAAGCAATCAGAGCAATAACCCACACATTTCTCAGACTCAGAGTTCCCGATTCTGATTTTTGGCCGACTTGTGGCTGCAGCAGGAAGGTTATGGTAGCTAAGGGTATAAACATGAGTCGTGACCGCGGCCAGTGGTCAGCAGGAGGATGGGCTCATGGGGAGGAGGGTGGGGAAGCAGGTCATCTTGTCCAGGACGAGGACTGCATTTCCTCGATCGATCTGACCGCTGACTGGTTGGAACCAGTGGCATCCATGAGCCCCGTCTGCCTTGATGAATACTCACCAATGCCTAGTACGAAGAATCGGCTGTAAAATCATTTCATGCAGTAGAAGCTGCGTCCGCTGTCCTGTGGTACTTTTGTTGGGCCCTGGAAATCATTGAACTCTTCCTGGGCACATTTCCTGGCTCCCTGTTCGTTGAGCTCCACTTCTAGACCATATTCAGAGTTCGTGAGTACTTATTTTAATCTTTTGGTGTACCTTGCATAGATCTCTAAGTCCTGTACCAGCAGTGCGAAAGTCATCCCACGACCGTGGCCTCTCGCTTCCGTTGGTTCAAACTGTGCTCCTTTGTATCGACACAGAACTAAATTATTTAACTGCATGTGACGAATGCCCGCATGACAAACGGTGGGGAGGGTACTGATTGTAGACGCATTTCTCGACCCAATTTTAACGGAGTTTTTTTATTAGTTTTTTATCTGGAGAGCTACAAGCAGCATAGGGAAAGCGCAAAATATTTGGGGCAAATTTCTGAGGATGGCGATAGAGGTTTGCGAGAGGAATGTTGATATTCTCCTCGATGCAATGATGGACTCGAAATGCAATGCAATGAACTTGGAATCAAGTCAACTGTTTCGAGATGTGAGTCAATTCCCCAATTATGTAGAGATGGAAAAAACAAAACGATGACTTGAAAAGTACTCCAGTTTAAAGATCCAGACTCCAGCCACTTCATAGATTCATAACTAGCACAAGAAATGACGTCGAGAATTTCTTGTTGTCAGTAGAATGTGCTTAATAAATATCTACATCGGGAATAAACACCACACAACACGATAGCACATGAACCTGAATATGTACATACGGAATTTGTTATTTGCATAATAAGATCCAGGTGGGGTACAACTGACTCTACTGACCGATGCTGCTGCTGCTGCAAATCGTACTATGGACCGGGGTACCAAACATCGGATCGAGAAAATGTTATACAACCTTTAAGGGAGTACTTTCCAGAATCCTTCAGGAATTGTGAGAACTGGGTTTTGACAACTAACGATGCCAGTTCAAGCAGGCAGTAGTAGGACAATGATTTGGACGTTGTCCTTTTCTGAACAAAAAATGGTCTGATTCACAGCACCATCTTTGAAAGTATCGTACTCCTAAATGTCACAATATCTCACATTATCCCTCCTGTTGCGCTTCCGCAAGGCCTAGTACTCTCCTTCAAAATCTCCAGTGTCCAAATTCTCCTTCGCCTTTATTGCAGGATTTCTTACAAGGCTGGACAAAAGGACAATAATAAATTCATCCCTCAACTTTGTTCGTCTTTCCAAAAGGAGCTTCATTTTGGTATTTCTCTGACCTCCTTACGACAACTTCCATGGAACAAAAACTAGCATAGGTACAGTACCTTCCTCCCTTGTAACCTTTCTCCCTCTTTTTAATTTCTAATTTATTGTGTTTACACCTTTTCAATTCTTTACATCCTTTCTGGCTGTATCACTTCGTTCCCCATTCTTTGACCTTCTCAGGCCCTACAGCATGTCCTTCCTCTTTCTACCCACGTTCCAAGTTGCATGTCCTTGGGGACAGTGAAAATTCACATTTTTGTTTCACGTGTCAACGTGTGAACGTCAACGTGAAAACAATTAAACCGGGAAAGAAGAGCATGATGGAGGAAAAGGGAGGAAAGGAACAAACCTTGCAACCCGCTGGGAAAATAGTACAGAATCTGGGCCTTATAGTGAAGATAAGGCAGATGACAGTGATCCATCAGTCGGATGAATGCGAGAGAGGGACCCAAAAAGAAGAAACAAAAATAAACAATAGATTGGAAATTCATGAACAGGATAGAAGGGAGTGAGTGAGTGAGGGCAGTCGTGGGACAATGATCCTAAATCTTCCTCCAACACTATCCAAATAATCGTTGGACATCATTTTACGGGCACGCCCATTCGTCCAACAGTGGCAGCATAAAACAAGTCGTCCATGGAGCGAATGGGGCTCTGTCGATGTGTTCATGTATCGGGAGAGAAGAATAAGCACCAGCAGAGAAGAGAAGAGACGAGGAGAACACAACAGAACACAACGTGACGGAATGTTGTGCAAGTGTGGATATGATTTGATGGTGAAGATTTGGCACTCAGAGCGATCCATTGAAGCCAAGTCGAGTCAAGACAAAAGATTCACGCTTATTTTGCCCGGTCAATGTGCTTGAGCCAGTCGGAGTCGGACTCGCCCCGGTAGGCCCATACAAGCCTCGTGATCGCCAATCATAATTTCGTTGAATCTCTAATCCCCAACAGCACTGCAACACGCTTTCATGGTCGACATGCTTTTTGTGTCGACGTTGGCGGGCGCAAACCAAAATTAGGAATGCACGGGCCCCTGAGCTCTTCTATGACAAAGCCCTACATCCTCCATCCTTCTAGCTCAATTCCTCTCTCCTGCACGGCCACTTTTCTACATCCCACGGTCAAGAAACTGGATCAACTTTACTTTACTGCCGTAGTAGCCTAAACCCTAAACCTTATTTTTTTACCCTCTGTTCAGTAGCTTATTCTTTTCACGACATGCACTTTCTCAAAGTTCTACAAACCTACGGTACAACTTTAGGACCCAACCGTAGCCGAGAAAAAGGCTACCGAGTAACAAGTTCCCTATCCAATTATCCCCATCGATTGATAATATGGAAAACTCCATGAACACATACCCTGTTTAAAGAAGGGAGAAACATTGGATTTTCCATTACGACATAATTCTCAACCTTTCGGAAAGTTTAATGAGATTCGATGGATCTCAGCTTTATTGCTTCTCACTAATCTCTATTTGGTGTCTGTCTAGATGCACTTGTCATTTGATTGGATCTATGATTTGAGCAAATGGCCATCTATTATGGTACAGTATTCGGAATATAATCGAATGTTTCAACACATGGCACAAAAAAACCCATTCAAGGATCTGTCTATTATAAATAGACAGAGTATCGAGATCTGTTGGGGGATTTTTACCAAGTGGAAACATATTCAATTAACAAAGTATCGAGATCTTCGTATGTGCAACGGAGATATCTTTTATCCTGGTCTTAACGAATATTGACCTCTTTGGAAATATGGGTGTCTGCCCACATTTCCAAAGAGAAGAAGAAGGAAAAGAAAATGAAGTCATTCGTTCTCCTTTGTTCCAGATCTTTTTCAAAATTTGCGCTATCTCTTGCCAACCACCGCTTTGAGTCTTGTGTAAGTTGCCGAGATGAGGATTTTTCATGATGTGCGATGTATCCCGTTCGCAACTTGCAACACTTGCGAGTAGAAAGAAGGCCAGATAGGAGGTTTGTCTTCATGATGATCCGATGACCTCGGTTCATCATATTTTGGAAGAGGCGTCAGAATAGACTTATGGCAAACTCTACGGCAGTTCCGGCCATGTTACAACTACAATCGCCTACCTAGCCCTAAACGCAGTTGCATGCTCTCGATCTGTCTATCGAACTCCTTTTCCCTCATCGAAGTCTCGAAGCCGAAGCATGAGCTCTTCTTGACCTGTCTTCTATTTTGACGTTTCCTCAGTTTCCAGCAAACAAAAAGTACCCTTCCTTTTCTCCGGTTCTCCCGTTCACAATACGTCCATCGTCCTCCGTGATCGACATCACGTCGTCACCGCAGAGCCCTGTCTTCCTCGGAACTCTAAACTCTAAACTCGAAACTTCGCCCAGCGCTGTCGATCGACACCCTTTCGAAAAATGGATCTCTTCCATCCAAACGAAAAGCCTCCTCGTTCTCTTCACACTAAAACCGAGCCACGAGAAAATTCTTCTTGAACTACCCACAATTGATTTCATCCCGTTCGCAAATTCCGACCTGCTGCTGCCGTACGGGACGCAGAAATCGATGTCGAGTTTGTTCAGGGTTAGCAAGGCGCAAAAGCATCATCATCCCATCGTGTTTACGGGGACTCCAACAACCAAATCTAGGCTCGTGAAATGCGTTCCCTTCTTCTTCTTCCCGATGACGAGAAAAAGGAGGAACCTTTCTGAAAAGCCTCTGACGGCATCCTAAAAGGGTTTAGGGTTTAGGGGAGGGAATGAACTTGACGCAGTTCAGTTGACGAGTCCGCGGTAAGGATCTGTTCTGGATCGAGCACAGTCGAAAGGGCCCAGGATCCTACAACTACGAGACAAAACCTGCCACGTCCGCCTGTCAACGTTCGGCGCTTTTCTCCCGGCAGCTTCTGCTTGGCCTCGCGGTTCGGAACTTTTTTGGCGCTCTCTGCCCGCGCCTCGGCCCTTTTTCTTTTCTCGCCTGCCCCTGCCCTGTTCGGTTTTCCTTCCTCTGTGTCAACGCGATGATTACCCCCTCGCTTTTCATTACCTCAATGCTTCTTTCGATCACTTATTTTTACGTTTCCGATTTTGATGACAACAATTTTTCGGATACGGGACGCTGGAGGGATTGGGAAAAGAAAGTAAAATAAATGAATGTTGTTGTTCTATGACTTTCCTGTGAATTCACGTCTGTTTTGGGTTTCCTCAACCTCGATATTTTCATTTGTTGGATCACTTGAAGAATATGGATCTGTGTGAAATTTCAATTTCGTATCCTGTTTTCGTTTTCATAAAGTCAAATAAGAGTGATGCATAAAATAGCAAATTAGTGAACTATAAAATAACAAAGATCAAGATGAAAGGAACATTTTTAACAGTATATCATTTTGTTAATATTCTTATTTCCTAAATGTGAGTATTTCATTATCATAAATTCAAACCCAACTCAAATATAAAGTAAAAAGTATTGAAAATTTAGGTACTTATTAATCAAAATGAGATCTAGAATGAAATAAAATTGAGAATATATCAGTTTCTTAATATTTCCTAATTGCGAGCAACTCACCTCCCACACAGTTCTTAAAGATGGGTAATGTGATCCTGATGCGGGAGTTGGCGATGTCATGGAGCATTTTATTTGGAGGTAGATCTGCATTCCTTGGGTGCAAAACCATAGCCAGGAGCTCTTTGGCAGCCATAACGGAGGTTAACAGAACGCTGCAGAATTTTTCATCTTGCAGGCTGTTCGGTCAGTTGTGTGCATTAGATTGTTGGGACCGAGCAAGAGAGACATCCCAAAGCTGGTACGCCAGAAACACATGAACCTGAAACATGTAGCACATGGCCTATCGATTTATCGATCTATCGACATATCTATATTTCGGATCTTCTCTTTCCTGTTTCCGCATGGAGCGCGGCCACATGCCACCTCTTGTACTTTGCCTTTGTGAGCATTTTCTATGAGAGGCATGCATGTCCATGTGGGGCCGTCGAATGAAAAGCAGATTCCGCTTTTAGAAAAGCCAGACTATTCACCATCCCATTTGACTTGCGTATTCATGTAGGCGTTACTGGTGGAATATAAAGAAGGGTTTACTGCGGGCATTTTTGAACCCTTCCTCGACGGAAACCTTCGCAATCTTTTGTAACATTTGGATCCGCAAAAGCTTTACTGCAACTTCTGTAGATTTAGACATTGTTTGTTTCAGACTTTTATAACTCATAAATCCTTACAAACTCCGATGGTAAAATCGAGTGAGAAGCTTCAAGACAATGTTTCTAGGAACACCTATGTTAGCTTGTTTGTGGGCCAACTTTTGCAAATACCCACCAATTAAACTCATGAAACTTTGCCCTTGTTTGCGAATCAACCTGTAAATGAAAATGATTTCTTGAGATGATATGAGAAGGATGATATGGGAATGTGTTGAGATAAGGACTTTTTTATGGAAATTGTTATTTGAGAAAAAAGTATCAAGAAACCAAATCACGTTCATGTGTGCAAAGGATAATTTTGAAGACACTCCAGCTTGCCTCAAAAGGAGCAACGTCAATTTCATCCTAAACTTAGCCTCGTGCTCGAAAAACTCGGTGCATGAACCATGCTCCACTCGTGACAAACAGGACAGGATAGATTTTATGTGTCCGTATCGACTCTGAATTTACATGCACCTATTAAGCAATATATTTTCCTTTGTGCTCACAGGGCTTCAAGCACATGTGAAAACGACCGTAGACCAATATTCTAACCAAACTAGTCCATAGAAACAAAAATCAAACCAAAGGACCTAGTAAAGTACGTAAGCAACAGTTACTAAATGTGCATGTACGATTCATATCCAAGTGAAGTATTGAAATTTCATTACATTTCAAAAGTCACTATTTTTTTAAAAAGAACTTCTCACACTTTAATATTTATATATCAAAGCACGAAAACATTATATGAGAAGATAAATTAAATCTCTCAAAAAGAAAGTAGACGCTTTGAGATCTGAAATCAAAACATAAATTCCTTACATATTTTGTTCCTTCCTTTGCAGGTTGCAAAACATCTCATGTCACACACTCTCTCACATGTAAAAGTGGCTTCCTTGAGCTCCAAATAACTTCAAGTTGCTAGGAAACTTCAAGTTTTTAAGAGAAAAAGTCTTTTATGTTCTAAGAATACGCAGACAAAAAAATCATTCTTCAATTTCATCAATACATTTTGAAAGATGGGTTACTTCGAATCACAAAATAAGAAGATACATACATTTTCCAACAAGCTGAAAATGTTATGAGTGTCATCTTTCATCAATAAGAAAAAAAAGTGGTTTTAAGTAGAAAATAAATCTTTCATAACCTCGAGAGTCAAGGGCGGTTTATGTCACTTAAGAAAACTGCATTTTTCCTGTCAAGTGTGACAAATAGCATGTGAAGCAATATCTGTATAGGTGTATTTGAAATCAATACTATTGTAGAGAATATCAAACTAAGCATGAAAATATCACAGCAATACATTCATTAGAAAACATTTCTTTGCAACAAGCTATACAAAATATGCAGGTAGAGTGAAACAAAAGTCTCAAAGCCAGATCCAACTATCACTCTGAAAATACTTAAGTTATGTCGGACACCCAAAAATAAAGACAGAAAAGCTCTATAAATTACATTAAAATTACCCCAAGTGAGCCTCTGGTGGCGCAGTAGTAGCATGAGATCGGATCGTAGAACAAAATAGGGACTCCTTCATGCCTTGTCGATAGGTACAAAAAACTATGAAACTTACTACGATCCAAAAATAAAATACTTGAAAAATATTCAACGCTAAAAGTTTCGAATTACAATCATCGAGCGGAATTGGAATTAAGGAATGCGTCCCCTTGTTATGGGAAACAAGAAGGGGCGTTCCAGAGAGAAATTCCATGCAGATGTGGAATGTCCATTCACGGCAAGAATCCTGGAAAGCGCGGAATGAATCCGGGAGGAAATCGGGTCGCCCAGTGGGCCAGGTCAGAGGGCGGAATAATATTCATAACCTCCACAGTGACAGGTTCTGACAAAAGGTTTCCTTTCCGGGTAGATTCCCGGAAACATTATTTAATACGCGCTCGAATGTGACTCGGCCTGCACTGTTAAGAACCCCGCACAGTAAGAACACTCGCTGCGCCCGCTCAGGCTTCGAGTCCACGTTCTCGTAACATCTCCGAGCGTTTCGATACAAGAACGTACGTGGATCATTAGCCATAACAACAACTTGCGCTGAGGAGGCGCCAGTCATGAGTACGTGGCCGCGGCCATTCTGAGCGTCCGTTGGCGATCGGACGGCGGACGTCAGAGCGCTCCAGATGCGAGCCCAAGATCTCTTACATTTTGTGGGTGAGGCATTAAGACCGCTTCTGTTTTATCCGGCTCGGCTTTTGGTTACAGGAACACGGTTGCGTTTTGCTGTCGGATGTCGTTCTTATGTCGGATGTTACGAGTTCCTGTCTGGGAATAATTTCTTAAAGTGTCCCAGATTCATGGAAAGGACCGGTTTGCCACGTCGGTTTCGGATAATCGTGGCACTTACTCGCTGGTCTTCGAAGTTACCCACGTGAAAGGTCCCGGCGCCTTCACCCCACCGAGCGCACCTCCGGATTGACCTCCGGATACTTTCCCAGGGCTTCTGCTAACCTGGTACGGCGTTCGAACCTGGTGGCGTCCACCGGGCAGGGTCGAGCGTGTGGAGATTCCGGGCTCTTCGGCCATCGCGGGCCTGCTCCTGCTGCTCTAGAGAGAGAGTGAGAGAGAGTGATCCGCGATCAAGAAATGCTTCAAGACGTTCCGTTACGATGGGAGGAGGACGAAGGCTGGACTCTCGGTCTCTAGAAGGTTCGGCGGCGTATATAACTCCAGAGGGCTCGATGGGTGTCGAGGTTTCTTTCATCTCCTCGCTATGGGTGGAACTCTGATGCGGAAGAGGAGCAGATCACGTTTCTTTCGTTGTGCGTCACATGGCGATGCAACTCTACGTCTGAAGTCGCCAAAAGAACAGAAGGCGGGTAGACGACAAGAGAAACTCTTGTAAAGAAGAGCGCGAGCTGGACGGAAGAAAGCAAAACGAGTACAATATTCTTTTTCTGAAAGAGGCTTCTTTGATTGATGTGTCTTTTGAGGGAGGTGAGTTTAGTGGTACCGCATCCTCTCACGATTCCGAGGATAATGTAATTCATGTGAGTTATTTCTTGGAAATACTTATCCGTAGTTCAATAATGATGAAGGGTTGTAGCAGGAGTATGGTCATTCATCTTACCCACGATAGATCGGGAAAGTTCTTTAATGCATTCCTGAAAAGTTTCTTATCGACACGAAGTGTCCGCTGAAGTGGGCATCATCATCCATGAAGAGATTCGAGATTCATGATCATTCTTAGGCGTTCTCTGGACGGACATGTGACTCCACCTTTTACAAATTAAAAGCTGATTACCCCAATCATTTGAGCTGATTTATCTGCTGAGATACCAAGTAGTATTGGTCGATTTCAAGACTGACTACTAGTACCTCATCATCCCATACTACGTCTGAATTAAGGCATTTAAGTCTCTTTTGAGTACTCAATGACTTTAATGTCTTATAAAAAATCTCAATATAATTTTTGAGCTAACTAGACATAGTATTATGGTCCAAATATTTGACCCCAATTTTCACACGAGAAGAATACTTGCATTGAATGAAACTGCTCATTCTGCTGAAATCCAAAACATACAACAGAGAAAAAATAGCAAAAAAATTTTAAATTTAATCCTAAAAAACAATCTTACCATGTATTGTATCCGCAGATGTCTGGAAACATAATAAGTTTGTTGGACTGTGAGAATTGGAATAAGATGGAATATGATAAGACAAAATACATGAAACTATGCAACTAAACTCTACATTATTGCACTATAGCAATGATCTAAACGCCTTCATTCAAATTTAATTTTGAATAACCAATTACTAGTAGTTTTAAGGAATTAATTTACGATATTATCCATAATTTTCGTATATTTGGAGTATTTTACACTTAGATACAGTAGAAGGATTCAAGTTTCTAGATGAATAAAGTTTGAATTAAATTTTAAGTCTAAACTTTAAGTTTAAATTTTTGAAACTTGAAAATAAATTCCAATTTCAGACTAGGCTCGATCCTCGCCAATCTCGTTGGAGGTGCTTTGCAATGCAAAGCGCTATCCCAACAGCGGACACTAAGGTGTTCATAGTCTCACTTCCGGAAGGCTTTTCCTCAGGTTGAGTGCCAACATTAGACGAGAATATCCACCCTCCTACTCTTTTCTTAGTAGATCCCCTTCATCGAAAGCGAAAAGGAATAAGACGGATTGAGACAAAACGGATGTCTGCATCAGATTGAAGGAAGGAGAGAAGTAAATAATGTGAAAGGGTGTTTGCAAAAGAAGAAGCAGGTCAAAGAAGAATATCCTTCCCTTCCATCTAAATATTTCTTTCTAACACAAACATGTGGCAAGCGAGAGAATCATATGAAACGAAGAAGCACGGACATATGACAAATTGCAGGACTTTTCAGAGCCAAAAGACGGAGTCGAGTATTTGAGCTACGCAAGCAACAACAGGGGACTGATTCTTTGGCCTCCAGGGAGTTGCACCCCATTCCGCAACCGGCAGGGAAACGTGTTGCGCTGACCTCACTATACTGCCGCGGCAAAACCCCGCGCAAAATGTTGTCACGGGTGGGCTTACAGTGTTAACTCCCGCCGGCCTGCCTGCGTGCGTTAAGACGAACGTCGTCGCTGTCGCTGCGTTGCGTCGCGCCGGGTTGGGTTCGGTAGAGTGGTAGGGCCGCGAGGGTGGGGCCACTGTGGTGGGCCTGGGCGATGTGATGTCAGATCGCGAAACGTTACCACGGTCCGCCAACTTACCATGTAGGGAACCGGACGCAGACGGAGACAATCTCAGGGAATGGGATATTGCGCGCTGCGACTAGACGGGACGATTCTATCCGAAGGGCGCGGACGGGGTGAAGGCGAATTTTACCGACGGGGGGCCGGGTAATTACTGCCTGCTCTGGGTCGCGCTGATCTTATCCTTGTGGCGTGACTGTATAAATAGGCGCGGTTGAGTCGGTCATTTCCCGGCGCACCTTTAATCGATCTATCTTCAGAGCAGAGCCTGAGCAGAGAGAGAGAGAGAGAGAGTAGCAGCAGCAGAAGCATATGTATGCGCTGATACTGCATCAGAGAGCAGAACTTCGAGAACTCCTCTAGAGAGCTTTCTTGTCTTGAGTCAGACATCTATCGAGAACGTCTCGTTTGATTTCGTGCCGTTTTCCGAAGCAATCGATCGAGCGATCGGTGAACACTGACGAAGGGAGGTTCCTTTAGTGCTAGCTACGAAGAGAAACGTGAATTTGAAGGAAGTACAGTGCAGTGCCGTCGTCCAAAGAGTTGTAAAGAGCGTGTTAAAGAAAGTATTTGTATACACAGAAGAATCCAGAGAACAGAGCAATTTAGTCCGTGTCATTTCTCAAGCAGTTGATCAAGTAACAATGGGTCTGTTAGATAAGCTCTGGGACGATGTTGTGGCTGGACCTCAGCCCGAGAAAGGTCTTGGAAAGCTGCGTCAAAAGCAGGCTGCTCTTCCCGAAGGTGGGTTTTGGTTTCCTTTGCGGTAACCAGTGTCTTCTGTTTGTTCTCACTAGCTTCCAGCAATACGATGACATTCGTGTTGTTTTCATACATCGCCTTTTAAGTCTGGAAGGGGAACGTACTGTAGTGGCGCAGTATATCTTCGACGGGGATTTGGTCTTGAGCTCCTTGTAATGCTACCTTGTACATGCGTCGGACTAACATATGTGTTTGTGCTTAATCAGATGACGAGGTCCAGAGGATGATGAATCGTCGCCGCAGCGGAGAGTATCAGAGTAAGGAACGAGAAGCTCGTCGTATCACACAGAGCATCTCCATCAAGAAGCCCCCCATGTTGCAAACTCAGCTTGACGGGGGCGAGTCTCCCCTTCCGTCACCCGGTGGTGTGGCGTCGAGCCCTCTAGCCTCTCCTGGTGAGCACCGAGAGTTCTTTCTCCGCATGTAATTTGGCTCACGAGTTTGCATGATCATTTTGCCGATGCACATTAGAGTTTGTCTGGTAGTTTCACACAACAAAGACTCAACTGAACAAATTTATATCGCATCAACTTTGAGTGCGGGTTTAGTACATGAAGCTTCTCAAATCTATAATGCCGTCCAATCTTGGTCATTGGTTCTCTTCTGAGATAGAAAACATGACCGTCTCGAAAATACGACACTCATTTCGTCGTGACCGTGATGCAGCCACGAGGGAGAGGGAGAACATCTGGCGGAGTGTCTTTCATCCCGGTCAAAATAAAGCACTCGACAGAATGGGCTCCGCTAAGTTTGACAACGTGGCTTCGAGTCCCAATTCGCCGACAGTCTATGACTGGTAAGTGTTGTATCTGAATTTTGTTGTTAAGGACTAGATTTTGATTCGAGTTGTTATGATTTCGCCAGATGAATGTTCCTTTACCGTCTGGTGACGATGTTTTGATTGATATAGAATGGCACTGTCTTGTATCTATGAACTGCAGGGTAGTCATATCTGCCTTGGACAAATGAGGAGAATGGAGCATCGTGGCTCTGAGTCCGAGGCGACCATTGTCCTCGAATTGGGCAGTCTAGCTTTTTGTAGGAGCGCATGTGCATAGTACAGTCGATATCCATGTGCGGCCCCCCCTTGTGAGCGGGGCGCAGTCGTTGCCTGGTTTTCAGTGAGTATGGCGAGTAATTTGGCCTATCGTACGTGTGCTGCTCGCCATGCTTGGTGCAGGCTTTACAGTGGGAACACTAAATCCCAATGGCGGTAAGCTGATTCTTGTCCTGTGCGAGCGTCATAGCGCCTGTTAGAACGTGAGATATTTTGCTCAATTTGGAGTGTCAGCGGCTTCCGAATTGAAGAGCAGCGCAGGGTGTAAAATACAGAGGGGCCTGTATGTTGGAGCCCTGGGAGGCGAAGATGAATTGCGACTTTTTTGCTGTCGTTGGAGAGAAAATTTTGCTTCTTGTTCTTGACATTACACACTGAGGAAGGAGGAGCGCGCAGGAGTATCACTGTAAATTTTAGATAGAACGGCAGCAGTTGTAGCTCCTACGGGGGACTGTGGATGGCCGACACTGTGGATGATGACGAAGTGAGGTGTAAGCTGCTTCGTATTGTATAGGTACAGTAGTACTGTATATTCAAACTGTAATCGAACATAAATCTGAACGTAGTGTGCATGGCCTTTGGCCGTCGTGTTCAATACCGATAAGGGTAGAAGCAGCTGCAGTGGAGCGTTGATAGTTAGCTATACACCATGTCTGTATGATAGTAGCAATCTTGACCGATCGCCGTCATGTTTGCCCGACTAGGGAAACTATGTCCGTGAGCGAAGAGAATGTGAGTTTTGTGTGATATCATCCATCGGTGTGAGTACCCGTGTTTCATACCAAGACTTTATAAAAAAATCCCTGTTTGAAATTGTAAACGACTGTGTGCAAATTGCTGTCGGTGAATTGATTGCGGCATATAAAAACGAACTTTGAACGATTTGGTGTACTTGCTGCAAAATTTTGATGCGGATTTGTTTTGAAGCCGAGAATA
This sequence comes from Marchantia polymorpha subsp. ruderalis, assembly GCA_037833965.1. Lineage (NCBI taxonomy): Eukaryota > Viridiplantae > Streptophyta > Marchantiopsida > Marchantiales > Marchantiaceae > Marchantia > Marchantia polymorpha. Next base: position 8,779,045 of record AP031357.1, read on the forward strand.
GGATTATGCAGTTGGGACGCTGACACCTGTTGCCGATTAGAAGTTTAAAATATGTAGTTTGAATGACTTTGATGTGCAAATAGAATAGACATGTTTTGAATCGGCGCCTTGTCATGTCTCTTCTCAGCGCACATGTTGCACTAATCAGTTGGCAGCTTTGTTTTGAATATAAAAAACTGCCCCAAATGAAAAAATATAAAAATGTACTCTTTTGTGGAACTAAGAATGTTACATCACGCTCGTAACCACCTTATTTGTTACATCTTCCGATTTTCCGATGGATGATTAGAAAAAGCGAAGCAATAAAGAGTATATTTTCGTCTTGACATGTATGGTTACATAATCTACACCATATCTGTATATTTGCAACCCAATATTGTATGATAAATTTTAAAGACATGAAGCCGTGAATGAGTATGAAGCTAGGTGAGCGTAAGGTAAAAGTGTAAAGTTCTCGTCTCATCATGAAACAGTGATCATGCGGTGCTGAGAAATTTATGGGCGTGCGCACAACATAGGTAAAAGAGTATTTTGTTCAAATTACATACCCGTATGATAACTTTCTTGTCAAGCGCAGTAATTGAAAAAATGGCAGAAAATCTCACCATTCGAAGGAAATATATATCAAACTTCAAAAGGATGCAAAACCAAATTTTGAAAACATAAGAAGCTAAACTGATTATGTTGGAGAAAAAAGATAATAAATATATGATTTTGAAAAAATGAAAAAAAAAGTTCGTTTCTAACTCAACAAACAAAAACTAGAGAGAAGGAGAGAGAAAGTTTGACTAAATCATAATCGAGAGATTGGATAGTACTACGGAATGGAATCCATCGAGGCTGGAAATGTAGATGTGAATTTGTTTGAGGAAATTTGAGATAGTTAGTTACTTCAGAGTTAGTTCCTTGCTTGTTCCATTCATGGATCATAGAAGACGAAATATATGCAGATTTGGTTGACAACCTTCAAGATTTGATGGGAGAAAATGTAAACTCCCCATGCATAGGTTTTCGGAAGTGTCAACAGTTTATTAAATCACACAATGGTTTCTTAATTCAGTTTCTGGTTATTTTTAGTCAAATTAAGTATGGTTAGTTACATAAGGTTCACAACTACTGTAAAAAAATAGTCACATTAGCTTTATGTGATACAATTAAAGTTTCAATGACATGAAAGTGTGTATTGTGTACCATGCACAGATTGACTAAGTTGAATCACGAATGTATGAATCAGTATTCAAAATATATACAACAAAAATACCAACAAATCCTCAAAAAATGAAATCTTGTGTAGATGTACAACTGAAGTTTGCTATAGCAATGAATGTAGAATAGCATCATTAAACACTTACTGAAATTAAAATTGTAATATTATTTTCGTTTTAAATAATGCTATTGTTAGCTCTTGGATTTCATTTTTGAAGAAAATACTTTTATTTATATACTTTCTTGATTTATCGTAAGCAGAACTTGAAGACAATATGAGTTTTAATATTTTAAATAGTATGAAATAATTTTTGGACTATAGATTTTAGGTAAAAAAATATTGTCTAGTTTTATATAAGAAAAGTTATTTCACGTCCTGCCCGTAATAAGTCACTTTAACTTTTTTAGCTATAAGATATAGATAATGTAAACTGTTATCATCGCAAGAACATTCTCAAGGTCTACTGGTCATCACTATAGTCTCATTGTGAAAAAAACAAAGATGTACCGAACGCTGATCAAATCCAACCGCACTATTACAACACACAATAGTAAAATTACTCCAGAAACCAATGTCAACCCTTACACAGGCGCACACCAAGAAGTAAGACTAGAGAGTATCCAAACATAATCAAATAACTAACAACGACTCTATAGTCTAAAAGAAACATAACACAAAACAACACAACACACAATACATCACATTGCATAGCAATCCCGATTCGATCTTCATTGCTCCTTGTCACCTTCCGCATACAGCATTTGCAATGCAATTTCGTTCATCAAATTGCAAAGAGAAAATCCACGCGGTGTCATACTCCACTTCACACTTCGAACTGGTGCATAAAATATGAAATAATCTTTTTGTACTTCGGTTCAAAAGATGAAAAGAAATCATGATAGAAATTATACTAACCACTGAATATCGTAATATGTCTTTGATCACGATAACTTTAGTACAGTAATTTTAAACTTTAAGATTATATGAGTGAGATTGAGTTCAAACTCTTGGTCTCTTCAAAATAGGTTTTCTAAATACTAGATGCTAAATCTCTTTTCTTTGTTTACTTTTTCTTCTCTACTTGTTTTTTTTTGTAGATTCACACTGATTTCATCAAGACAATTATGTATGACGATTTTACAAACATAACTACAAATTTTGTTTGCAAAGAGCCATGATACTACTCTTGCTAACAAAACTTTCTACCACTATAATCTCAATAAATCTAAATTGAAGAATGTTGAATAGAAAGACTTCATGATATGATTGATTCTTAATTACAAGATAGTCATATACTGGAGCTCAAGTGATTTATGAGTTATTGGAATGAAAAGTATCGTGTAAACTCCATTGGTCTTAAACGCGAATATCAAATCAAACCAAATCCACTACGCACCTTGGAGATTCTATGTCATCCTTAGAATATCATAATATGCACCTTGGAGATTCTATGTCATCCTTAGTATATCATAATATGCACGATTATACTATAATACAATAATGATCTAATCTACATTCTATCTAATATTAATTCAACTAAAATGAATTTTAACTCACTTAATTATGGACAACACATTTACACAAGTTTTTTTTTCAAATTTTAGATTTTTTTAATAATATAATAAAAATGTAAAAACAATAATTTAAACATAACTAAATCTTCTCATGCAAGTTGTACATAGTAACCTCCAATGTATTAGGAAGTGGTCACTAACTCGTAGGAGACTTGTGAAAGTTTTCATGTGCATTCCATTCCAGTCCCGAAATAGTTTCCCATTGTCGGGCTATAACGTGGCTGAACAAGTGGCTTTCTATTTCGGTCGGGGTCGACCACAGGACGCAGTGGGCAGCAGTGGCGATGGCGACTCCGACGTTTGCAGATGTTTCGACATCGTTCGACGAGCAAACATTGCCATGAGAATCGGCACACCGATCGCTGGAGCCTCGCGCTGACCTCCGCAACGAGTGCATCACACTCGGGAGCTATATCGCCGAGTACATGGTGGAGGTGCGATGATGAAGGAAATTCGTGTTCTTCGGATGGTGCCATCGAGCAAGGATCGAGTGGAATCGGCATTCCATCAAGCAAGGGGGAGCCAATCCTGGCCCCCATGGCGATTCCTCCATCTACCTACTGTCATCCGTGTCTGCGAGTCGAATCTTCAAAAAAATCCCAGGTCGTGGGTCCAGGACGACATTGACTTACCCGCTCGTTTGAATCCTCGAGCTTTATCTGCCTTTTGGTAAACTTTCTTCCGAGCTCGAGCAGGTTAGAGAATCAACCTCCGAGCGGCTAGCTGCAAAATTCAGATAGAACCTCGACGACCTACTTCTCCAGATTAGAGCTCACTTGTTTTCCCGACTGATTACGGTGCCGGTTTTCATTTCCTGGATAGGCCTCGCATCCGAAGCAGCCATAAGCATGGCGGTCTTCGAATTTAAATCTCCCGAATTCTTCCGCGCTTTCGAGATTCCCGTCCCACTGTCGTTCCCAGCCTGCCCGAATCCTATGGTTTGACGTTTCTGCATCGAACTCCTCATCGACAAGAACAAAAGTCCACAGGCAGCCACCACCATTGGCGGAACCTCTGCGGAGCCGAGATTGGGAATATGTTCTAAGCCATTCTCACGATCTGATCATGTGATTGAGCTCGCTTGCTTTCACGAGAGATGATAATTTTCCTTCTCTCTATTGGAGGTTGAAGAAGATGGAGAGGAATATAGAACAGCTTTGGTTCAATCTCGGACAAAATTGTGATGATTAGTGATCGATATTCTCCACCAATTTTACTCTCCAATTCAACGAGTGCTGAAGCAATTCTAGACTATAAGAAATCGAAAATGAAATCTCGCAATTGCAGCCGCGACTACCGATAGCAAAGGTCGAAAGTTGGACTTGCCGAAAATTCCTCTGCACTAGAGGATCAAGCTCAAGGCTGAAGGGGAGATCCAGGCCGTGCGAGCATCTAATTCCAAATCGAATAGTTTTGACCTTTCTGGCACTCGTAACAGAATGTAGAAGCAATGTGTTCTCGGCGATAGGCGGATTAATGAGACAAGCGAGCAAAATTCCAGACAGTCCGAAGTCTCCCGATTGAGTCCGCTTCCCGAGCCTGGCACTTCTTCTTTGGACCTCAGAGTTTTGTCTTGCCGCGGGAGATCCACTCGTCGCAGAGCAGAACGATCGGAGCCCGAGACTCAGAATATTCAGCATTTTCCTTCGCGTAGTGTGAAACATGGCTTCCATCTCGCAAAATGTGCAGGGAATAGCTAAAGAGTCCGAGCAGAGCCAAGCCCAGCCCAGCCCAGCCCAGCCCGAGGCCGAGAAGATTGGACCAAGTCTGCCCATGAACCTGTACTTGCCCTTGCTCGGCAGCTGAGCTGAGCTGAGCTGAACTGAACTGAGGTCAGCTGCAGTGCACTCGACGGCAGAGGAGCTGAATGAGCAGCATTCGATGAAGTCCGTGGAACGATTCGTCGGTATGGAGGCAGAGGTGATGCCCATGACCTGGACAGCCTCGAGTGGTGGGCTCTCACGCACCAGGGTCCAATAGCGTGCACACTTCCGCATTTTCGGATGCCCAGAGAGAGGGAGAGGGTCTCAGAGAGCAGCACTCCAGCACTCCTCTGCTTTCAGAAGCTTCGTGGCGGTTCTGTGCTCTCGAGATTTCAGACGAGACTGTTGACGACCAAAAACTTTGGTTCCGGGTGTCACCTGTTGACTACAGCTCTCCGGCTCTCGAGGAGCAGCTCCCCGATTCCAAATTTACACATTCTTCCGTCCGAAGCCCAATTCCGGTTCGGGTCGCTTGCTCTGAAAGGCTACTAGAAGGAGATTCGGCCATCGCTGTGCAGAAGCCCGAGGTTGTCTGTCGCCCTGACATGGTTCTGGAAATACGACAGCACGTCACGCCCGCCGAGGCCAGCAGTCGCTTACTCGGTCCACTCCTCATCACTTGCTCTCGTGGATGTGCAACTTCCTCGCTTGGTCGAAATTGACTCACACCCGTAGACGGTTTTGGAAGCTGTCCGTGTTTTGTCATTCTCTTTTGAACCTCGATCACCTTCTGATATCGAAAGATTGAATGAGAACCAACTCCAAGCAACGATTGAAGGCTGCAGACTGGAATATCCAAAAGACAACTATTTGGAGCAGTGATTAACGAATTTGTCGCTGTGATTTTTAGAATGGGAGGAAGGAAGCAAGGAAAAACGGGTTGAGAGATTTGGCAATCAGTTGCTTTCCAAAGTCTGACTCTCGATGAAAATCAGTAGAAACTGCAACTGTATGCCGTCGGTGCTTCGTGTCGAAACAAATGGTCTGAACACCGTCGAGATTCAGCAGCAGCGACAAAACATGGACCGACCTCGATCACGAAATAAGTAGAACCAAAGAGGGGACATTCAACTGGTAGGTCTCAAAGTGTCGGTGTGTGCGCATCAACTTTATCGCATACTCCAGCACTTGAAAGCTTTTACTTCAACTAGTACGTTGTCAGACTCAACTGTGCTCAATGCTACATGATTATAATAGTAGCCCAAACTCCTCAACTGTCATTTTTGTGGATGATTTAATCCTAGAAATGTTTGGTTCGGTTATATGCTTGACCTCAATTGGAAGAACCCAATGAAGAAACTATGGTAGCAGGAGGGAGAGACAATGACGTCAGAGACTAACTCAGATATGCTTATGAGCTCTTAAACCCTTGGAACGAAGATGTAATATAAAGTAATTATATATTACAACTGATTGACGAACCGAAATTTTGAACCAACTCAAACAGATCAAATTGTGTGCAATTATGTCATAAGAATAGTTGCTCGCGGCTGCGACTGCATAAGCTCATAAGTACTACATAGAAATAAGCTCTGTACATATAATGTAGTATGAGAGAATTTGGTTAATTCCTACTTGAGATACACTTGGTGAGTAAAGTAAGAAGATTGTAGACCTAGATTACACATAAACTGTATGTCATAACTTCTCTATTTATCAGTAAGAATTATCAAATTTAGTGGTTATGATCAGCCAACACATAGTCACACATGTAAAAGTAACATGGATAGCTGCAGAAGACATGGATTCTCCGAAGGGGCATGAAATCACATTCTATGCATGACAACAGCCCGAAAGATCCATATTGAAGAAGAGGGAATCTGTCTGTCCCACGAACAAGAAGAGTAGATGAAGAAAATTATTACAATATATAGCAACAAAGAAAAATAATCCTCAAAAGAATCCACAGCACAAATAGGAAGTAATTGGAACTCGTGGATACTCGTAGGTGGAAATTCTGCGCTGCCTTGTGTCTCGGTGACAAGCAAGACAGAAGGCAATCCAGGTGTTGGAAATTTATGGAGCCAAACTTTGTCCTCTCCTGAATCTTCATGAACCAAGTCGTGAATGCTGAAGGTCGGACCTGATACACGGAGCAGTACCAGTTCTGGGCCAGCAGTTGGGTCACATGCTGCAGCATCGTTCACACAACTTTCTAATTTAGAACGAGACAGAAAGTAGTCTGTGGATGGACAAAAGGGGTCCCGAGGTGATATCATAATGATAGGAAACCCTCTCGATTACACATGGGCAAATACAGCTCAGCTTAGCTCGCAGTGCCCATACTGCTTTCCCTATGTACATGTTCCTGGCGAAGAAATCGGAGAATATTATAATTAACAGATTAACAAATCACGTACACGTGAATTCAGCACTCGTCACACTTGTTCACTTCTAGCATAGGAGTACAGTATGACTTGTTCGGATTCTACTGAATGAAAAGATAGTTTTGTGAGCTCATTCCTGAACGAAATTGGACGCATACTTCGAGGTGGATACAACGGAGGCTTCTTCAAGAAGAGGTACCTGCACTCTCGGTGGACTGCTGCCATATATATATATATATATATATATATATATATTAGCGCTGCTCGGGGCTGATTACATTCTTCTCGATGGTAACTACAGCAATCCGGGCTGGCATGGAAAGAGATGTGATTTCACGAAGTCTTCCGGTCCTTCATAATCATCTCTCATGGATTTCGCCCGTAGACCTGGTCTTATCAGTCTAACACGTAACTGAAATGGAATCTAAGCTCACTGGCTTTGCGCTCAGCTCCTTTGTCTGATGCATGTTTGATTCCATGAGGCAGTTTCCGCTACAGAGCATCGAGGGAATTATCACTTTGTCCCGACTCTAGTCCTTTCAAGTGTCCACTTTTACTCTCCTCAAATGAATAACGAAATCAAGTCCTTTCAAGTGTACACTTTTCTCCTGAAATGAATAACGAAATCAAGGGAGATATCAGACTTTGTGATGAGAGTAAATTTCACTTTTTCCTCACTCTATTTCTTTCACGTGTCTACATCTAATCTACTCGCGTGAAATGCCTAACAAAAATACTAGATATTAGAAATGCATATTAAAATAAATATAAAAATCTGAATAATAAAGACAAAAACAATATCTCATCGTTGAACGCTATTTATCTTTTATATATGTAATATTGAAAAACTTGAGGTCAAAATAAATGTATATAATACATATAGTATTCTTCATTTAACATATTAATTGTAAATTTTAATATATCTACGAGAACACATGGGTTAGTCCACATCTTTGATCACATTTAACGTGGATTGATCTCAATTTGGATTTTGGTCTCCTGACTATGTGACAACTCCACTAATTTAGCCTCTAATATTTCAAACATCCTACTTTAAATCAAGTTCCTTTCCATATCACTATATTTATACGGATGACAAAAGATTAACGTATCACTAGCCAACTCTATTCGAATGTTTGGTTTAATCAAAATACCAAATTTCTTCATGTTGAACGCAAAACAATTACTTTATGCACATAGGATTTGTATCAACATCTTCCAAAGAATTGGTACGACTTTCCGTACCCTCCTTTGGACCAACCTCCACGTGAGAAACTCCTCCAACTGCATAGACTACAACTCTAGCACGCCCTCTCGTCATGTCTCAAGAACTCAAAGAATGACGAATATCTTGTTTGTCGTCTTGAGCCATTGGCTCTACCGTTCAGGTAAGCAATGAACAACCTAGTAGTGTAGAAATCACTAAATCATAGCAAAGATGTCGTTGTTAAGCCAAACTCATGCTCACAATTCAAGTCAGACAGTTTAGATCCATAGCCTGACAATGTGACGCCTCTAAAACTGAAGAAACCATCATTGCACCGCTAGGAAACCCATGGCGTGCTAGCGCTCATCTTCGTTGGATTTCACCAATTGCTGCACATGACTATCTCATACAAGCTTGGAACCACAAATCTTATAAGCATGTGATGCAAGAAAACTCATAAATGTGGGTAGCGTCATTCGAGGCTTTTTCATTTGATTTATCATCGCCATAGGTGACTGATAAGCAATACTCACCACATGTAAACGTCGTCCAACATACAAAATGCTATACATCGTAAAAGTATGATCGTGTTGCACAAAATCATATGCACGCCGCAAAACCTCTCTTGGCAACAAGTATGTTCATCATAAACGCCAGCGAGCCAATCCTTGGTGCATCTAACAAAACAACTGATTCAATCCACAACCGCATTTCATGTACATTCATCATCAACTCGGTCCGAGTGTCACCTAACAATGACACGTTGTTTAGAATGTATGCTCGAAAATGTGCTGTAAGATCGGATGTTATATTTGTGAAGTAGAACTAAAAGTAACCAAGGAGTTAATCATGGTTAGTTTAGTTATGACTAAGTCTAGGTAATTATAACTAAGTTTATCAAGTTATAACTATATTAGCTTTAATGTCTATACTTGGTGGAATAAGAAGAGAAGTTCTAAAAGATTTGAGTGAGAATTTTTATTTTGTTTTGTACAAAAATCTAGATTGCAAAAGAAAATACTTTTGACTTCATGTTTATGTTTGATTTAGTGAAAGTCAGCCCGAGGTTGCAAACCATAGGTTGTATGATTGTAGAGATCAGTTCGTGCTTGTGAGATCTGAATGTGAAAGTTTGCAATCAACACGTGCTCGGTGATCAACAGTCCAAACTTGTGTTGAATCGCTTTTCATGGACGAGGTGTGATACTTCAACATTAAAACAGCTCTCAAAAGTACAAAAGATCTCGATTGGCTAGAACACGCATCCGACGCTATGTACATTTGAAGTTTGATCCCATGAAGTGGTTTGATCATCAAAGATGAGTATTCATCACTTCATCTGCGATCACTGGTCGGATTAGTTCTAGTAGCAAACTAGTGGACCTCCATGTTTGCGTCATTTGGTCCAATATCAGAGAGACTCAAGTTGATGAAAAGCGGGCCAAAAATGCCCATTGGGGACTGCAGTGTGAGTTATAAAAATATGGAGTCTACATTGAGTGACATTTGAGAGCTGTTAAACATCGTTTTAGAACAACTCCATAAATTGAGGAAATACCATAACATTGACAGTAATACTATAACAAGAGATGTACAATCGTTCAATACCTCAACTCTCGTTCAATTTTCTTTACAAGAAAAGCATCAACATCTATTGTAACGAGAGAAATACCAAATTGCGTCTCGAATGATTTGGATCATGAGTTCGGTGGGACAATCTCACGTTTAAAGCTCTGTAGCCAAAGAGGTGATATGTCTTGGTCATACCAATATATGGCACACTTTTTCCTATTGATCATGAGTACTGGGTCCAGTCCAAAGTCTTGAAGAAGATAAAAAACAGCAGTGAGTTTCTTGTGGTTCCAAGGATAGAGCACGTAGTATCATCGACAAACTGTGACATCACTTGTTGAGTAGTACCGTTGGGAGCAAGATTTCTATCATTCTGCCAATTGATACCTTATGGATGAAGGCGATAGTTAATGTTTATGCAACGATAAGTAACAAAGGAAATTGTCTTGAAAAACTCCTTACTGATTTCATCACCAGGTTGTTTCCACTAGATTCTTTACTATGATTTCTTCCTTACTATTTTTTGATCTTGGACAGTCGAAAGGCGCGTGCATATTGCACCACTGCGGTTCATGAGAATAGTATCTTCTGGCGACTGCTTACTTCATCTAGTTGTGCAATTGGATCGTTTTCATCAAATATAATCTTTGAGTTTAATGAGAATGGTATCTTCTGGCGGTTGCTTTCCTCTCTTCGTTACTTCATCTAGTTGTGCAATCGGATCGTTTTCATCAACTATAATCTTTGAGTTTAATGAGAATGGTATCTTCCGGCGGTTGCTTTCCTCTCTTCGTTACTTCATCTAGTTGTGCAATTAGGACGTTTTCATCAACTATAAGCTTTGACGCTTGGGGATGACAGAATTAACGATAGAACTGAAAATTTTTATGGAACTTAGGGAAAAAAAGGTTCAATGTGGGTTAACTTCTAACCAGATCTTTCGAAAAAACTTCCTCCAATTTGTAGATTGCTCAGCTAGCTTTAGCGACGCAATTACTTGGTGGTGGTGGAACTTCCACAAGTTATTCTTGATGATGTAGTGAATGAGGGAAAGCGCCCGATCAATAGATTGAACTCTAAACAATTATAGATTGTCTAGGCGCACAAGTGGGACAATTATGCTGCAAAAAGTTATCATCCCTCGAGTACTTCAAGCTACTTGCCTCTGGGGGCTATCTTCGTATGAAGATAGCTCTCCAGAACATTGAACACAGCTCGTTCTGGGTTGAAAATCTCGATTTATCGATCCAACTCTCCACCATGTTGAAATCACTTAGCAACATCCAACGTCACAGTTGAATGAGGTCTCTTGCCAAGGATTCCCACAGAAGACAATATTCCCATTGTTGCGTCTATATTTGCCAACCGAATTTCTTGACCCGGCATGCTTGTAAGTACAACCCACTCAACTCTGCTATCAAAGAGAGAGCCGGATTGTGTCGCATTTCTCGCCAGTAGTGGATGAAATAATGTCAAAACCCCTCTGCAACCTGCTCCAATATCATGCTCGTCGTGGCCATAGCCAGAGGACGCCTCTAGACCATAACATGACGATCTCCATAATTTCTGTCCTACCTAAATCAGTGCACTGCCCCGAGTTTATGCTCCTGAATGGCTAAGATTTAATATAAGAAGATAACCCCACCCTTACCTCTCCGTGATCAAAATAGGGTTACTACACTCGGCGTCTTTGGCCGATTGAGGACTATTTCCATAAATGTCCGGTTTTCCTTACTGAAAGTCCGATTTCTATCCACAATGATTCGCCCATGGCATGAATTGTTCTTAAATTCAGTGAGACTTAAACGAAAAACGTAATTCGTAGGAGATCAAGAACCCATTAGCGGTGTACCAGCATCCTGTAGTAATTCTGCTATGATCTGAACAATGTACGTTGTAAATGAGTTGTCTGTTCACTGCTTCACTGTTAGTCATCCAGAACCAGTGTCATCCAGTACACCCATTTTACCGTCTACAAGTTGACCGTGCATGTGGAGGTGTAATTGAGGTGCCCCGATGCCTGCATACGATAAATCAAGTAAGTTGCTGCTATTTACCTCTAGTATTAGTCCTTTTCGTTCGGACTCATGAATCCAAGGGATGCAGGAGTTGCCGGTTCCGCCTTTGCAGTGGTCATATCCTTCAAAGTAGACCATCCTTTTCGTTTCCTCTTTGTCCCACCACCAGTGGCTTGGGCTGTTGCGTTAACACTTGCACTTGAAGAAGCTAGAGGTGTTTGGGCAGCAACCATAGGACTAGCAATTGCAGATATTCTTGCTACATTTTCCTTCGACTTTCTCCATTTTTTCGGCGCTTTGGTAACTCGGACGGAGCAATTATCACCACCGTGGAGAATAGATTCACATCTGTCCATGCCCAAGACAAATCACTGATCAGGGCAGAATACTACTAATACGCGAGACAGTTCAACAATCAAAATATTGGACACTGCCCCATCATCTTCGACACCCACGTTACTGAATTCGCCTTAGGATAAGCAAAGGAGAAGTTGAACAGAGCCCAATGTCACAATTACAAGATGGATACAAGAATGAGCGATTAAAGAAGATCAATTTCCTGCGATCACACTAAGTACCGACGATTCAACAGGTATTTGTCTTCACTGGCCCCGACTGAGCCCTTAGTCAGAGAAATTTACACAAGTATAGTTGGTTAAGCTACCACTTGATGCAGGATACAAGTAAGAGAGTGAGATGCAACCCTTACCGCTGGCACAAGGAGTGGGGAGTGGGAGGAGGAATGGACAAGGCCTCAGTTGCAGCAGCCAATCGCTGCCAATAACAGGCACCCAGACTCGGAACCGCAGTACAAGCCCAATTTGCAATTTGGGCCAAGTACTGAACTTTCAGATGGCCTGCATGATTTCCAGAGAACTGGAATGCTTGGCCGGTGGCAGTATACTGCCGAAGTCCTTGAGATGCATGCACGGTGTGCGAAGGACGCTGCTTCAAGACACTCAGTGCAGCCTGGGGCGCTGAAGCTGCTGATGCTGCCGACTGTTCTAGCACAACTGCTGGCAATTTGATGGCTGTATCAGCGGCTGAAGCCTTCCCTCCTAGTGGCGTTATCGACGGCCCGGTGCTGTCCCCTCTCTTGCGTTTACCCTCCCCCATCGTAATCTCTCGCTCAAAGCTCTCACCGTAACTTCAGCCTTCCATAACAAGAAGTCGGGGTGCTACAGCTGCAGCAGAATGAATTTAATTCGCAGGTGCAGTCCTTGCGTCGATGGTTCTCGAGTGGAAAATCATCAGCTTGTAAAGCCCTAAACCCTGGACACTTGCCGTTTTCGCCGATCGGGGTGTGAACTGTTGCGGGTGTAAATGTCCAGGAAGGCTAGTCAAATGATTCCGCTTTGCACAAAGGCTTTCATACGTTTGTCGGAAACATTGTACCTTGTCGAGGTAGTAGTGTTACCATTCTCGGAGCTGAAAGCCTCGAGAACTTTTCTGGAAGATTCGACACTCTCGGCAACATCCTCGAGAGAAGATCCCTGCTCCAGCAATTCATCCTCGAGCTGCGTGAGCTTGAGCTCGATCTGCCTCTTCCGATCGTCCTCCAAAATCTCCTTATTCGCCTTCCGCGACAACCCTCCCTGACCCTGGCCATTTTGAAAGTCCCGCGCCTCCGACTTCAGAGGCCTCGATTTCACGAAAAACTTGTTCGTCTGAATGTACCCATTGGTACCCGATCCTCGAGGCGTCTGGAGCCCTAATCCATTATACATCTTGCCGCCGCGGCTTCGCCGTCTTCCGCAGACCCGAAAACAAAACAGAACAAAAGAAACCTTGGCACGGAACGACGGACCAAGCTACAATCAGGCATCACCGATGCATCACTCTGAGAAAATCCGAAACAAACAATAATTCCTGCATCGAACATGAACAGCGATGCTCAATTTCCAATCAATCGACGAGCTCGAGCCGTGGGGTCGGACACAACCGATACTGGCCACCATCATACGCACCAGCAAAACCTTCAAACCCAATCAATTTCGACCCAAACCCAAACGCACCTCTCGTCGCCCACAATCGAAACTGAGTCGCGGCCTCAAGCGCAACACACCTCTCGCTCCCTCGCTCACCGCTCTATAGGAAGGAGCAACGACGACCGCGCGATTTGGCGAATTGGTCAGCAGCGAGGGCAGCGGCCGAATTGGCGTCCGCCTCCTTTTGCAACTGAAATAATTTTTGTTGTAATCGTGACTAACTAAAGATATTACGTCGACATGAAAAGATGAATGATACAAAATTGAAATCTAACGTTATAATTAAATTTTTATGATAAATTCAGAAAAAAATAGTGAGAATTTGGATATCTTTGATTTGAAAAAAATGTAATGAAGAAATAATATTTTTTTTCATTACATGACTCTAAAAATAATTTATTTTTTCTGTTTATTTATATTTTTACATAATTATAAATGATGTAAATGAGGACTCTAATGACTGTGATTTTGCATTAGAGTCAAATCTTTTATATCTATATTTATTGCAAATCTAAACCACAAATAAACTTGATGTATTAAACATATATAAATATTCGATATAAATATTCAAAATTTTAAAAAATTAGGGTAAACATTAAAGATTATACTTCATTATTACTGGTCGTTCATATACTAAAGTGAAATGGTGAATGTTAATAATATAATATACTGAAAAGAATAAGAAAAATCATCAGTCCCAAAGTAACCACGTTACTATATACAGTGCGTGGTTCTTTTGAATGTAAGAAGAGAAATAGAATAAAAACGCCATTGTTTTCACCAGATTTATTCCAAGGATACTAGGGAAAGGAGGTTGTAAGACAAGACTGAAAGAAGCTCCGAGGGTAAATGAGTATTATAATATACATAATAAATAATAAACAGTTCCAGATACGGTACAGCAGGTGAAGCCGGTCACTGCCGCCGACAGATCACCACCCGAGTACAGAGTACTGATAAACCATAACATCGTGGGACGGAAGGGAGTACAAAAGGGGAGGGGAAACCAGGAGAGATCCGAAGCACCGATTGGTGGAGCGAGCCGGTGAGCATGTTGACCAGCCGAGGCCGCAACGACCGACCAGCCAAAGTACCAGCGACGCCGGGCGCTACACCTGGTGGCGCGCCCGCGAGGATCGTTGGCGGACGTTGGCGGGAGGCGGACGCCAATTCGGCCGCTGCCCTCGTGGCGAGGAGTGGCTGTGGTTCATTCCATGCTGTCGGGGCGCCAGCCCCGCGTCTCTCTCGATGCCACCATTTCTTCGCTTCTTGGCTTCTCCTCGCGCGCTGTCGTCGTTGCTCCTTCCGATCGAGCGAGGGAGCGAGAGGTGTCTGACGTTTGGGGGCGAGGCTCGATTTCGATTGTGGGCGACGAGAGGTGCGTTTGGGTTTGGGTCGACATTGATTGGGGTTGAAGGTTTTGCTGGTGCGTTTGGTGGTGGGCGGTATCGGTTGTCTTCGACCCAACGGCTCGAGCTCGTCGATTGGTTAGAAATTGAGCATTGCTGTTCATGTTCGATGCAGGAATTGATGTTTGTTTCGGATTTTCTTAGAGTGATGCCTCGGTCTGACAGTCGTTTGGTCCGTCGTTCCGTGCCAGGTTTCTTTTGTTTGGAAAGGAATGCGCTCGATGGGAATGCCAGGTATCCAGCTGGAATGAATGAATTTTTAAAACCGGGCCGCACTCGCGTGGGTTCAGGGATGATACGAATTGGACACAAGTGGGACAGCCAGGTGATGGTCATCTGATAGATTATCATCTGAGAGATCAGCTGAAATAAGGAGCGAGTACCATGGCTGTGCTTTCGCAAGTCAGCTTTCTCCCATGCCATGTACGAGCACACAGTTTTGGAGTGAACGCCCAAAATGAGCTGTTTGAATGTGAATCAAAGAGTGGAACGCAGACGAGATTGGGATCATCGATTTTTGGAGTCAAAACGGTGCAAGTAAGCTGTCTTCTCCTCTAATGCAACAGCTGAGTAAGCTCTAGCTTGTCCTGAGGTTCGAACGGATCAATATTGGAAATTGTCGGGTGATATAAATATCGCTTCATATAATGTCACCAAGTCATGGTTTGCATCCAAACAATTTAACTTCAGTTGCACCAGTTGATGAAGTTGGAGTCGCGAAGGCGATGACTGAATTACTGATGTTGTCACCGTTGTTACCGACTCTGCATTTCATATGTGCAGCTTAAGGTAGATCAGTTACGAGTCCGTGGACCAACCCACAGAAACAAGGCCAGCACCACCATGATGACGCTGATTGAAGAGAGACCCTTAATGCCTAAGCTCCAACCGGAGAGAGGAGTGCCGAAGTCACTGGTAATAGATTGCACTTTTAATTTATGAAGTTTATGTGTGAAAATTTTATTGTTATTTCTGCAGAGGTTTAATTTGTTACTCGGATCCCAGGCCGAAAAGAATCACTCATGATTTCATTCATCGGTCATTCATTATTTTTTCTTACCTCGCTTAGATGATAGCAATAAATTTAAGCTCATATCTGGCGTTTCAGGTTCACTTTAGATTTTTGTCCTGATTCTTGTGCATTAATGTGCGTTGTCTTCACAGGCATATGAGTTGGTCCAAGGTCCTCTGGTAAGAACTCGCGATTATGCATTTGACTTTCTTCCAGTTATCCTGCATCGTTCGTGGTTATCGTGACTTGTAAGCTTTGAAAGCATGGTCCACTTGTTACGCGAGTTTCAGATAACCCATAGGTTTTTTTCTGTTAATGGTTTCTTGGTCGTTCTCAAGTTGAAGAATCTCGTATTTCTTGTAGGTGCGGTGGTCCGAGGTGAGGGACAAGTCACATCCTGAAACACCAACCGCCGTTCTGGCTCATGGCATTCTGGGTGGACGTCGCAATTTTTGTGAGTACATGTCCCTTCTATCTAAATTTCCCGACATCGTTCACTTCAGTCGCTTTAACTACTAGAAGACCTGTAGAAACATTTTCTCCTGCTTACTTCATGAGAGCTAATTTCTACCTTTTACCTCCCATGCAGCTTCTTTTGCTCGAAGACTTGCTCAAGAATTCCCAAACTGGCAGGTATGCGTTCTTCCAGATGACCTTGTCGATGCACTGAGTTCAGGCCCGAGCATTGTTCCCTTATGCTACCTGTTCATTTTCTTTGACGTTCAGGCCGTGAGTCGTGACTAATTTTCTTCCATCTGCTTGCGAGTATCAAAGCTGAACGTATATTGTCTTTCACATGACAGTTTTTACTGGTTGATCTCCGTGGTCATGGAGAATCTACAGCTTTGCCCAAAAGGGGACCGCACACAGTAGAAGCTGCAGCGCGGGATGTATTGCAACTGGTAAGCATGTAGTCGGCACTTTTCGTAACGAGTTTTACTTTCATTATTCTTCAGCCTATTTTCTTCGTTCCAATCATTTGGAATTAAATGAAGAAACTGGGCTATGAAACCTGAATATAAAATATAAAAGAGAAGAAACAATGCGTATGGGCCGCGGAAGTCCAAAGAGAAGAAACCTTGTCAGCATTTTGAAGTGTGGCTGGCTGTGATTCATACAAACCTGCAGGTTGGGCAACTGAAGTTGACTCCTCGTATTCTAATTGGACACAGCTTTGGAGGCAAAGGTAAACGCTACTGTTCAACATTTTTTCCTATCTATATTGCTTCAAGTGTAACCGCCATGATTTCTGCCTTTTGAATACTCTATAATACATTCGCCTAGACTTTTCTGTTCAGTTATTCTCCAGTAGGACGGCTACTTAGCATTCCCTTGGGAGAACCTTTACATCTAACTGACCTTGCAACGTTTGCAGTTGTGATGAGTATGGCAGATCAGGCGAAGAAACCTCTTGCGCGACCTGTTCGGGTATGACCTTGGAGGAGTTTGGTCTCGTCTTTTACATTCAAGAATAATGATGATTTAGATGATAGAAACGAAATGAGTGTAGTTAAAACTTCCTCTGCTATGCTATGGTGATGTTGCATGGATTCAGATGGTTCATATTTCAAGTTGTGAGATCCATTTGCTTAGGGTTGACTTGAAAGCTTCACCCAACACTACTTAAATGACGGGAAGTTTTGAGATGTTGGTTTTGCATCGTGACCTGTTTCTGCAGGTTTGGGTCCTAGATGCAACGCCAGGAAAGGTTCGTGCTGGAGGAGATGGTGAAGATCATCCTGCTGAACTTATCGCAGTTCTTCGAGAACTGCCAGCTGTGGTAAATATAGCGACTTAATTAGTCTTTGATTTTCTGTTCGTTGCCTGATCTTCTTTCAATAATCGAACAAACAAAGGCTTCGATAAAATCTACCATGCACCCCCTCGCCGGGCTGAACTATCAAGTTGAGCTTAGGTTTGAAGTATTTTAGAGAATTTGTGGGAGTTGTTAATTTTGACAACGTGTTACTTCCCTTCTCCATGTACATGTAGGTACCTACAAGAAGAACTGTTATAGAGGCCCTGTCAAGTAAGGGATTTTCCCCAAGCATTGCTCAGGTGATTGTTCTGTACTTAAATGCAGGTCTTTTCACGCAGATTTTCCTGTGTTATTAATTCTGAACTAACCTGTGTGACTCAATATCTAGTGGATGACCACCAATCTGCGGCCTGCCGAAGGCTCTGACGGGTTTTCTTGGGTCTTTGACCTTGACACGATCGCGGATATGTATAAATCCTACGAATCTACGAATCTCTGGTACGCAGATTGAAATTTTTTAGTCGTATGGAATTGCTTTGATTCGCATATCTCAAGAATTCATGACTTAAGACGAGCTTGGAAACTGCGAAGAGGTGGTGGATGTGCGGTCAAGCTGATTGCAGGGGTTCTATGTGATGCAGGCCAATGGTTGAGGGTGTTCCAGAGGGAGTGCACATTGACTTCTTAAGAGCTGAGAGGAGTTTACACAGATGGCACCGTGATGATGTGCAGCGCATTCGTCTTGCAGAAAGAATAGCCTCGAGAGAAGGCGCTGGGGTGCAGATGCATATCCTCGAAGATGCCGGTCACTGGGTGAGTACACCCTTTCTCAGAATCATGGTAATTGTTCTTGAACATGAGGTTTCAGTGATCACACACTCATACTTTGAATCCTCGCGTCTTCTGAATGTGACCTGAGTTTGTGACTCCTAAATTATTTGCAGGTTCATACGGATAATCCAGATGGACTGTTCAGAATATTGGCTCCCTCTTTCAATGGATTATACCAATCTGCCCATTAGAAACAGACATAACACGTGCATACTGATATTCAGATCTCTGCCAAATTCTTTTGCTAATTCATAGTACTTCATCAGCAATTTATTCGTGTCTTGAACATTCACTGGAGAAGATTTCAGAGAAACTCATAGACAACGGGACATTTGTAGTCATATTCGATTTGTTGCTCCAGCTGTCCACAATTTGTACCATGTAAACCTCCAGGAGATGATTGGACTTCTGCCGCGCATGCAATTATGGAAGTAAATTGATCGACGTGTATCGTCGAGCTTCATCTCAATCTTCGTGATATAGTGCCTTTATCGAATGCATGACAGCTTTGATATCATGCATCGGATGTACACAAGACCAACGTATTTAAACAAATGGAAGAGCATTATATCCTTTTGTTTCAGCTTTTCATGCAAAATACAATATACTACCACAATTAGCTTTCAAATTGGCTATACATTTCACTGGACTCAATAATTTTGTTGGACTGAAAGAAAACTTGGAGAACATCTTGGTCATGATGAACTGAAGGAAATTTCTTTCAGGAATAATATCGTGCATTGTGTGTAAGTTCATGACAACGAAGAAATCAGGATATATGAGGATGTGATTCATGTCTAAAGACACTAAAAAAAATCGTTGTTGCTTTTTCATCTGGCTAGCTTTGTACTTACGGCATTGAATGTAAGTAAGGAGGAGGTAACTCCGGAGAGTATTGGAGTGTCTGCAGGAATCAATTCATTGGATGCCAGATGAATTCCTCGCATATAGGACGCAAAGAAGTTGATATCAAGAAGGGGATGACTTGGGCACACCCGTTTTTGCTACGGCCCTACCCGTTATATACAACTGATTGCGCGTCAAAGCAGGCCTCACCTCAAACCCAGCTAACCCGAGCTCGACCGCGAGTCAGAGGAGAGCGTAGTTGCCGGCCCCTCCCCTTGAAGCCTCTCTCTGTTGTTCTATTGATCTATTTCGATTGTCATGCCGCTTCAGCCGGCCCCTCGCCCCTTGAAGCCTCTCTCTGTCGTTCTATTGATCTATTTCGATTGTCATGGCGCTTCAACCCATTCGGGGACTTTGATCGAGGCAGGCCACACACGTTTTGGTGTGGCCGTTTTGCTACGGCCACACCAAAACGTGTGTGGCCGTAGCAAAACGGGTGTGGCCTAGTCGTCCCCTATCAAGAATATTCCATGTACCATGGGCAGTAGGAGCCGAACTTTAGAAGGAGCAACCTCTGTTTGAGCTCATGTAGAAGCGCGATGCAGTCATGGCCTCAAAGCTGTCAAACACGGAAAGTGGGGGTTTTACCCGAAGTTTTATTAGGCATCTGCCGCCGTCCATGGGGAAGAACATTGCATACCTGTTACAGGTAAGAGTTGTTCGGGGATGGTATTCTGGGTTACCATTGTTTGTAAGAAGAAAAGCGCGAAGTTTTTTTTGTCTTCTTCAACTTCCTTTACCAGTAATTGATTGTTTGCTCCTCCTTGTTGGTTGATCCTTTCCATTCCTTTCTCTTGGTGGTGAACTTTGGTTTTGATACAATGTTTCAAAGTCTGCACTATGATATTGTGTAGTTGACTGAGTGGGAAATGGTGCGACGAGAGCCTCAGACTTGGAGAGGAAGAAGACAAGAGCATCGGAACGGGGGCCAAGAGTCTGATTAATAAATTCTTCAACTGGGAACGACATGGAGTTATATACTCCGAGAACAGTCGCACCAGGAGTAGCAGCGGTTCAACCTGTAGACACATACAGGGAATTCGAGAGTCAATACGAAGACCTTTATTTTCTGCTGACGCAGAAGATATGAATATATGACGATTCCTGCTCTACCATATGTGACCCGGGTGGGAAGTATAATGTGATACAAGTGGGGTATAAGTACCAACTCGAGGTATAAAATGATTTAATCTCTATCCGAGCAGTTGAGCAGGTTCCTATTTTGAGGGGCTTCAAATAGTGGATAAGGTCTCTACCAGATAATTTCTCTAGAATCCTAATGTGAAGGGAGAATTATCTTCCCAGTTTTTAATAAGAATTGTTTTCCATTTTCCCCCAGAAAAGCTGAGACTCGGAGGCTAGTCTTTGCGGTTAAGAAGATATATTTAAATAAAACAGGAGGAGATATTTTCGGATATTATAATATTTGACACCTTCGGCCTTTTAGTGTAATTCTATTCATCCTGGGCCCTTGCGCTTAGCAAGATGCACACTGAATTAGAACACAGTGTAATGTCAAGTTGATAAATATATTCCCATTCAGTAGAGTTATTGACATGAATCAATATATTATCCAATCCATGTATAATTGGACGAATCAAATTATTTTCGATGCATGAGGTTTCAGCGTATAGATATATGTCTTAGCACATTCAAATGAAAACAGGTGTGAGAACTTCTTTGAAATATGAACGCTGTTTTCACATAGACATATTTCTTAAACTTTCATACAAATTACATATTTTTACCAATGATTATTGACGTACATCAGAGATCCACACAGGAACACTTGCTTCGAATGAGGACTGTGAAATATATAAGATTAAGTTTTGCATCGATTACGTGACTTATTTACTGTAAATAAAGTGAAATGACTATGACTCTATTCATTATTTCCCGAAGTGAATTCGCTCTATAAGTTTTCCGTCTCTCAAGGCCGAGCTGATGTAGAGAACGGGTCAAAGTCTATCGTCCGTTTGTGCTTTCTTGTTCTGTCCGCCCGGGCACTGCCAGTAATGCAGGACAATTCAATAATGATATTTATGGCCTGCAAAGATCTGGCAAGAGGAAAAGAATAAGCAGGGAATCCGCATGGCCTTCAGCAGCTCTTCCAGTGCACGTGCAGTCGTACGCTTTGCCAAGCAGGCAAATTCCCAAAATATCTCAGAGATCTACGACTGCAGGCTAGAACAACCCCGACCGTATGACTGTGGGCCGACGGCATACGGTCACCGTCGCGTCAAGACGGGTGACTTCTTGACGCGACCCTCTGGAATTCAAATTCTACACATGGACACGTGTCTGCGTGTCTTGTTAAAATTTTTGGATCGCTCCTTCGTTAGAGCATCCAAACAAGGAAATTAGAGCTTCTGAGTAGAAAGATTCATGAGTCAACACAGTTCGCGTACAAGTCCAAGTCCGGGTCTTGTTCTCGATGACAGAATAGCTTAATACGATTCACTGTGGGAGTTGAAAGAATTAAAAGAACTGTTTATTAAATAGGATCGATCTCGAGGCTGCAGTAGTATAGTTCCATAAGTTCTTACATATGCCCACGCTGAGATCAGGTAGGGGAAAGTATATCTTAGTACAATTTGAGACATTTAGCTGGCTGAACCTAGGCAATTCCTTGGAATCGGCGTGCCTGGCAAGGTGGTGCAGAATTGGCAGAATGGCAGCAGACCTGTTTCTGGTCGCAAGATTGATGATGTGGTGGGGTTTAAACTGGTGAATAGTCTGAAATCTGAGTACTCAGCATGCTCTCTCTTATTTCAGGTTCTTTCATTTCAGCTTCGCAATTTTAACAAAATCATCGAGTCTGCCATGGACTCCCAGAAAGTCAAAACACAAAATTGTGATGAAGATTCGAGAGAGGTTTTCTGTTTCCACCATGGCACTTCGAGGAAACTTCTTCTTCGGCACTGCCCACTTCAGTAACTTGCAGGAAGTCACCCATCACCACTTACTGCAGCAATTCATCGACACTGATTTGATGTAGACATGGGCACGGATGTGAGGAGGTGGATAATGGGAAATATACACGCTTTATGACAGGGTCGGGACTATTGCGCTTCCCTGAAACTCTTCCGGGTTGACGATCCCGAAAGCCACTGCAGGTAAAAGGTAGACCAGACGGACGAGAAAAACAGCGTGCAAGGTTCAAAGCTGGGAAGGGACGGGGAGAGTAACGGAGACCAGACGTACGAGAAAACAGCATGCAAGGTTCAGTGCTGGGAAGGGACGGGTAGAGAAACGGAGAGCAAGGCTGACATCGAGCTTTTAGAAAGCACTAGGAGATAGAAGGAAACCAAACAAAATTCGAAACCCGCCAGTTCTCTCAAAGCCGCGACGCCAGTAAAAACCCTGGCCCATACAAACGCAACTCTCCTGACAATCGTAACTCAGAATGCAGAAGAATGAAGAAATCATTCGACAAATCGCCACCTCCGAGGTCGCCTGATCCGCCATCGTCAATCCGAAAGTGCGTCACAAGAAATGCTAGACGAGAAGGCAGGCCAGAGTCGTATTGGGTGCGAATCGCGATACCCCGGGTGACGGTGACGGTGACAAACGAACGGTGTACGTATACCGTCAGCCCGGAGACCATACGGTCGGGGTTGTTCTAGCGAGAAGCCTACGAACATCAGGAGAGACGTCAAACGAGGAAAATGCTTGGAGGATGAATTATTACCAGTGGACGGCAAAAGCTGGCGTGTGTGAGAGAGCTTGGACTGGGGACTGGAACTTGGGACTTGGGACTGGCTGGAGTAAGAGCTAGGACCATGCATGCGAGAAAGTCCAGCTTCCATTTTACGGGCTCATCATCTGTTGACCGAAGGTTGGTATGTGGAACGGAGCCGTTTGTCAAATTCGTTGAGGCCTAGGACGACCACCTCTCCACTGACCTGACCAGCACTACGCTGTACGTTGCTTCCTCCTGCTACATCGACGAGTATGAACACAGCGTGAAACCATCCCTCACTTGCCCGCCACTTTGCAGAAATCAGAGCTGGGAAAAAGTGGTACGAGAACTGTAACACTTTGCTGTGCACTTTTGGTTTCCCATAAACTTCAGTAACAACATCATCTGACTGAATCGCTCACTCATTCTCCTGACGCTTCATGATGATGTTTTGTTCCAGTGTTTTCCAGGCTGGACGTGTACAACCGCATGCATCTAAGTGAGCGAGGTTTGTTGCTAAGAAGCTAACGAGCTCCCTATATCCACGACATGCTACATCCGTCTTCGTATTTGGTTTCATGCCCGAGTCTGGGTTTCTTCTGCAGTCAACTCTAGCCAAGCCGTCCAAAAATCCATGGAGGCAGTGAATAAAGTTTGATACCTGTCGTTAGTCTGGTACATGCCCGACTTCTATAAAAAAGAGGTCTTGGAAAGTCATTTCCGTCCTGGATGGACTAGCTCATGTCATGGCCTTGGTGTGGTGACGAAATGGCTGAAATAAAGCCGCTTCGGGAGTAAAGGTCTATCGTCTTCGGAATCCTGAGCAACTGATTTGACAAAAGGCAGTTGACTGACAACGTAAGGTCACTTCAAAAATATTTTTCCGAGACGATTCTTTTTGAGTTTAGTAAGGACGAGAGTCATGAGGTCAACTAAGCGCAAAAGCCAATTCGCTTGAATCACTGAGAGTTCAGAATGTTTGGATTGCCCATGATGCTGAGTTTGACCTAACAGCTTTAAAGCACAGAAACTCCAGGACAAAGGCAAGAGAGAGAGAGAGAGAGATCGTGGTCAACCGTAGCGTAGTGAATATTGTCAGTTGGAACGTCCTCCACACTACAAGTGCAATTTCAGTGGTCTTCCTGATTTTTAAGGAAATTTTTTGTGTTCCAGCTGCAAGAAGAAATCACAAGGAAAAGGCCACGCAAAGTGTTCAAGCACACTAGTCCAGTAGAACTTTGCTGCAAGGAGATCCAACACCTCTAGCTACTTGAAGGAGAACGTCTGGTTTTTGTCCATTGAAAAACTGGCACTCCGTGAAGTTCCGAAGCAAACGACGCCTGTACCACTTTAAAAGATCCTGTCATTGTTGGCAGTTGGTCGTCTCATGATCCTTCATCCAGTTGCCATTCCGAACGAGGAACGAGGAACCATATGACTCCATGGGCAAATACAGTGCGAGTCTGCCGCTTGAGAAGGGACCTCAACTGGTGAAGAACGAAGAAGCAACATGACATTGGGCTGAATGTGCAGGACCGAAACACTACAGCATGAAAGCAGTTTCATCTGGAGGACTTTCAAACTTGTCAAAACTAGCTTCATGTTTCCTTATATAATCTCATCGACATATAAATCGCATGCTGCACAAGGAGAACGCTTGACAAACATTGTCAACTCGGAAGGCCACTAGTAGAACAAAAGTGTGATGATTCTTTTACTGAAGGAAATACAGAAGTTTTACAGAGATTTTTTCGCAAACAGAGCATGTCTACCTAAGACTTTCGAGGAAAGACTAGATATAGAGCGACAGACTCTGAGCAGGATGGAGAATCACTACGTTTCCGCGATATGGAACAAAACCTTCTACTTCTCAGGTCGGAGGGGTCGGGTCGACTTTCAGACCAGCTGAGAATGTATGAGGCCTCCGATAGACATTTTTAAGTCCCGCTGTTTGGTTCAACCACTGTTTTTTGAGGTGTTGAGCGGATTACGATCCTACACATTTCTACACGCCATAGAAATGCTCGACCAAGCAGGGTGGCAAGTTTAGACGGAGCTACTTGAGATCAGTAATTACAGACTAATCTAGCTACGGCGTCCACGAATAAAAGGTCAAGTAATCCCCCTATATACATCGACAGGAGAACACTGGATGACTAGACGTCGACCCTTAGCAGTTACAGAGCAGCCGTGGAAGATGGGTACAGCGTACTAAGATATCATTCTTCTAGTCTCGGACAGCATTTTCACATTTGAGTCGTGCTATCGGCATCTATCAAGCCTTGACTTTCTGAGATGCGACTGTGCTATTCACAGTTTTTTTCTCCTCATCCAGAACCGCAGGAGTCTGTGTCAATTCTGAAGGAAGCTTGGGAATGCCCGTGAGGTAGTATGTGTACAGAAGCTTCAACGGACCAGCGATGTTGTGGCACTTCACGTAACCTCGAGCTCCTTTGAAGATTCCAGTTCCGCCGGTAACAACCATCTCAGTGTCGCCATACGTTTTGTAGGGGCCCTGAAATTGCAATATAAATTTGTCATCGTTAGCATCAATCAATAGGGCATAGATTGTGGTCAAAGCCCTCTACCCTACGCAAGACACTTGGTCGGGCACCCGCACAGAGCAAGACTGTAGCAAAACCACAGAAGCTGAAGGCTCTTGGTCTGATTGTCCGCACAATTGCAGCTTCCAACTTCTCTGTTCTACCGTGACCTCCGTATTTTCGCGAGACGAATCGTTTCACTGACTACTCTACCTCGAGGCTGCCACTTGCATATCAACCGTTTGTGGCTGATGTCCCCATCAAAGGTTTCAAACTTTAAACCACTGCGAATCCGCATGCATTGACAAAGTTTTTACATCCTACACATAATACATCTGCCCGCGTTGACAATGCTGTCATCGTAAACGAAAAGTCAAATAAAGGCGATTTGACTTGAGTAGTCTAATATTGGATATGCATATCTAAAGGAGGGATTTTGGAGCTGAGCTAATCTAGAAGCCGTGCCCAATTTCACGAGCAATACCTGGCAAGAGAGATGGCCGTAGGAACCCATGTAGTGGCTCATCACGGTTTCGTACAGATCGCCTCCACTTTCGTAGTGATGCTCCACCACAGTGCACAATCCGGAGGAGATACCCAAATATTTCTTCCCGGTGCAATCGTATACCTGCATTATTACAACTCAAAACTTCTGTTATTCTCCAACTTGATCGACCGGGAATAGCGGTAGACACACAAACTAATCACGAAGCTTTCGAACAAATGCTGCCTTGTCCGAAATCGCTCAGAAATTCACGGAAGCAGCTACAGCTTCCGATGCTACAGAGGGTTTTGATCGATATCGTACACACCTTGTTGCTGTAGGGTACAAAGTCTCCAATGCACAGAACCGGTAGTTTGGCGTTGTTCTTCACCACAAAGGGACTATTTCTGTCACCCTCGTTGAACTCGAAAACTCCCATCACCTGCTCTTGGTCTGATCATCATGACACGATATGATAATCAGCAACAGGGTTCAAGCTCCGTGAATCGAAAATTTTCACTAAGTAACCGGCTAAACTTGCCTCTTCCCATACAAAGAACGACCGGATAGGCGAGAGCATCGCCCCCCCCTATCCAAGAATTCCAAAGCTACACCTCGATCGAAGTACTAAATGACCTCGGCCTTTCGACAGTTGACAGTACATCCGCCCTGGAGAGCAACGAACCTTCTGGAGCATCCGTGAACAATTTGCCAAGTTTCTCAAAGAAGGATGCGCTGACGATGGGATTGGCCCCAGCCGTGGCAGGAGTCAGATGTTTGGAACTGCCTACATTTCCGAGAGCTCTAGCGGAGCCAAAGAAGTGAGACTTGACAGGGCCCCCAACAGATTGCCTGGAAGCATTGGAACCCTGAGATGAGTTGCAGGGTGGCTGACTCGCCGGGGCGATAAAGCTCAGCCCAGCGGCGGCGGCTTGAATGGAGGCGGCCATGACGACCACTGAATCGACCGAACAATCGACCGATCGAATCAAAACACCCAGTGACTGTCACAGAGTGTGATCTTCGTCGACTATATCGATGAGCGATCGATCACTCTCTGCGACGACTCAACAACTGCCCTCCACTCCGCTGCTCTGGCCTCAAATAGCTCAGATCGGGCTATTCGTCCAATCCACGCACGACCCCGACAGTCTCGCGAGCTCAATTTCAGGACAGACAAACGAGCTAAGACCTCGGAACCACGAACGAGAACAGTAAGTAATCAGACCAAAAATGCACCCCGATGACCACTCGGGTCCTGAGATCGATACGATTGATCGATCCTAGCCTGCTGATGACGACTTATATACTGTGCTCCCGACGCCGCTGACATGTGCTGTGAAATTTCTCGCACTGTGACCCATTGTCGTGTTGGAGACCAGGCCCCACCAGAGCACTGACTCCCGTGCGCCATGGACCCCTCCCTTCCAGGAACCGGGCCCACATTATATTATTGCTCTGCTCCTCCTCCTCCGCCATCGCAGCCCAGGTGCTCGCTCTCGACGGCCCGATTCGACCATAGCGCACGTGCTCATTATCCTCCATCGCCTCCCCGTCCTCGCGAATCTCCGCTTCTCGTTCGACTCCTCCATCACGCGCTCTCTCCCAAATCTCTCGTCCTCTCGCCAATTGCCTCTCTGCCCCCGTCGCCATCGATTCTGCCCATTACAGTACAAAGTTCTTCTCGTCCTCGTTCTCGTTCGCGCACCCCCCATTCTTGATCTTGGCCATTCTTCATTGGCTGCCCCAACGGCACCGGAGCGTGGCGAGAGCGCTAGCACGCAATCGACGGCCGACGCTCGAGCGATCGCGAGGCAGCGCTTCTTCTTTTTCGAAGAAGCGCGCTAATTCCACCGAGGGAAGGACAGCTAGAGATGCTCACGTCTCGGCTAACGGCTAGCCCGCTAACACTTTTTTTTAGCCGGCTAGCCGTCGACTTACCGGGTCATCGGAAAGCTATCCGAGACCGAAAAGACCCGAAACTAATATCGAATCTGTGTTTTCGGCCGACTATTTCGTCCAAATCATCCGAAATTATCCCTTAACTCTTATTTCGGTCGAATATTTCAACCGAATTGCGTATTCCGACGATAGACGATGAGACCCCCGGCTAGCCGGCTAAATTTGAGCCCTAGCCCTTTGTATCGGGTAGCCGGGCAGCCGAAAATTAGCCGGCTGCGTGACCATGCCTAAGGACAGCGCTCCTAAATTAACGACGGCCCGCGTGGCGGCGACCGGGTCGTGGTCTCGCCTCGGTCCGGAAGTCGCCGTGAACGTGACCGGACGACTTACGGACTGACTGTACTGTCCTGTCCCGTCCCGTACCGAATGCGGAAGCGTCAAAAACGACGAACTGTCATCGACGAAGTTTTTATCTTTCCGTCGCTCTCTCGGACTGAGCATACAATGTTGGAGACATTTTTTTGAACCATATGCGACGAGTATGCCTTCGGGAATAGGTTTGCGGCGCTAGGACAGCGCCGGAAGTGATGAGATGGAAATGTTTGACCATGATTAATTATTATGTACTCGGAACATCCTTTCTTTGACGTGTGCGTTGTGAATAAAACCCGATGCAGCCGGAAGGCCGAGAGGCCATATGCCAGATTTTATACAGTATATGCACGTTTCAGGGTACCCTAAACCTTAAATGCTGGACTTTAGATGGAATATAATCGGAGAGGAAAATGGAGTGGGTTGGAGAACACCAAAGAAAAGGGAACAAAGAATTTATGCCTAAGACTCATGTGGTTATCTTCTATAATACACTAGAGAACGAAAAATTCCTTCATGCTTATCCCGAGACTATCTTCAGTGAGCAGGAAAGTAACAAGAATATAAATATCTTATTATTTTACATTAAATTTGTGTACATTAAAGTCAAGCATTATTTTCTATTTTTTTCTAATTTTATATTATTTCTAATATTCTATTCACTCTAATATTCTTATGTTTTTTTCAAGTATTTCAAAATATTATGATTGAAAATGATATGTTTAAAATATATTATATATGAAGAGTTAACTTTATCTTGGTTCATTAAGCTAGTTAGTCTATCACTATATAGTAGAGATGATGCAAATTCTGGATAACACAAACTTAGGGATTTTTCTAAGTAAACATTTTTGTTCCCGTGGATATATACTCACCGATTTGAATCAGGTATTTTCTCTATGACTTTACGTTATGTTTAATTGATGAATATCTAACATCATGTATTCCAATTTCCTAAAATATCTTGACATATTTACTAAAGTAATAAATTATAATGTAATTAATTATTAGCAGATCATGAAATATGATTCAAAGTATTTCGTCACAAGCTTCTTGCATGACTTCAAATATCTAACCTCATGAACACGTTAGGTAGCAGCGGTTTCTTATCTTTCGAAACGCTCCCAGCAATAAAGTTTTTTGTATCCAATTTTTCTTGCGAACAACTGGGAGAGACTGGAATGTAAGTAACGCGACATAACGCGACACCCAACGGATTATAAATGGTAACATTTCTGACAACTTGGAAGTGTTATAAAGTGAAGGGGCATGAGCCATCTAGCAGGTGACTGAAGGGATGCCTTTCTGATATAGAAAATATCAGAGAGGTTCTCTTTCGATGACGCACAATGATAACCGAAGGCCCAATTGCCGGACTGCTGATTCGTTCCAGATTTTATATAATACAAAAGATTGCATCATCGGCCATAAATGGGGTCCATCATCTCAGATGATGGATGATTCATCTGTCTGTACATGCATTCATACTCGTGAGGCTATGCATGTATCGTTTAAAAGTATTTCCTTCGATTGTTTGCTTTGTTGTTCTCGTGTATGGAACTTACGGATCGAACAGCTTTAAATATTTATTTTACCTAAGTGATGTTTTCAGATATGGGTTATATGTGTGATGATAAGTCAACTCAGATAGAGTTGACTTGGGGGACAAGTTCAGTTGCAAATTATAATGTCGTATTTTTCAACAAAGGGTCACAGGGGAAGGGAAACACAAGGAATATTAAAAGGACAGAAAACCATCAGAAAATACAAAGAGTAAAGTCAGATAGAGCCCACTCATAATATAAGCCACAGAGTGAAGGAATAGATCACGTGAACTAGTCAAAGACTTATATCTTGCATAATCTTGATTTTAGAGAATTCAAATTGCATGACTGTAAGTATGTATTTATTTATTTATTTATTGAAAGCCTCCGACTAACAAGACTAATATGCAAGATAATGCACTGTGATGCAACCGTTGATATTGTGGTGATGCAACGATGTACCTTTGTATTGCCATGGATTCGTTGTGCATTAAAGATATGAAAGCAAGAGTTCCCAAGAGCGCTGGCAATTAAAATGACATAGAGATCATAGGATGACGGAGGAGCGAGGCCAAATGAGTACAAATGAACATGGCTTTATTCGCTTCCGAGATTTACGCCAAAGTTGCTATATAACTCTAACTCCCTCAACCCACAGCAACGGTTCCACTGATCTTTGACAGTAAATCCAAATAGTGTATTTTCCTTTTAGGACACACCTCGATGCAAATAATATTATTTTTTTAATGAATTTCAGCCATAGTAGGTAGGTACTTTATCTAAGTGTCTCTCAGATATATCCATCATTTAACTTCTGGAATTACGTAGGATTTTTTAGGAATGAATCCAGGTACTGATAACAAGAATCTATTTAACTATGCTTAGTCATACTAGGAAAGAATTTTTGTATAAGGCATCAAAAAAAATGTCTATGAAATAATTAGAGTTCTCAGGTTGAAATAACATTGTATATTCCACTGAATATAACGATGTAATTTCTATGTCGATTCGGTTCAAATCACTTATCATCACACACTACACAAACATGCTACATTCTAGCGTTATCATACGAGTGTCTAGAAAAAGTTGAAATAATGTACGTAGAATTTCGAGCATTAAGAATGGGAAGGAGGCTAGATTTGTCGAGAAAAGCAATATCAGTCGTCAAGTGGGGCACGGGAGCCAGGAACAGGTTGGGGAATGTGCAACTTGCACAGTCCCCAACCTGAATATATATAACCTGAATATACCACTATGAATTTACGTCAAGTAGCCAGTTAATTTTTTGCTAGCCGGCTAGGGACTCAAATTTAGCCGACTAGTAGTGGACTTATCGGCCGAAAACGCATTTCGGCTAATATTTTGTCGACATAACTATGATTTCGGCCGAAATAATCGGCCGAAAACCCAGAGTCGGTCCGAGTTTTCGGATCTTTTCAGCCTCCGGATAGCGTTCTGGGGACCCCGGTGAGTCGACGGCTGTATAACCGGCTAGCCTAGTAACAAAGAATATTAGCGTGCTAGCCGTTAGCCGAGCCGTGAGCATCCCTACGCAACTGGATGCACGGTGCCGACATTTGTCGTGTGCCGCTAGACTTGGTGGCGAGGTCGGCAGCCTAGCGCTGCGACAGAGTAAGACTGAGTCTGAGGAAGGTGGCGCTCTCGAATCTCTGTGCAGGATGCGCATCATTTATCATCACACCATTCCAATTTCGCACATGCGAATTGGCTTCCCCTTTTTCCCGGCGTGCGGTCACGAGGCCCCTTCGCACCAGCCAATCATTGATCTCATCATCGAATTTGTATGTATATAAAATCACACCGATTTTCCGTAGCCGATCTGCAAATGATTCGCAGTTTCGGACGTTGATTCCATGCACTTCTTTCGAGTCCAGGTTCATGAGTTTGTTCCGCCGATGTGCATGAGATACACATTGCTAGGTTCGGATCATAGTTGGATAAAATCACATGAGTTGTAGCAAATGATCATGTCCAAATTCATGTGGAATGAACAGCGTAAAGGCACTTGATTGGGAGAATGGTATAGCACAGTAGGCGAATTTGAAGAAGTCACTCATTTCTACTGTCATCAGAGCAAAATTTTGTTGCAATTCCCCATCGGATGGTTCAAATTTTTATTTTTAGTATCTTTGACACATATAACTTAACTTCTGCATATAGTTTTCAAATTTTGTTTCAAACTTTATTCAATATCTACTAATGTCCACTAGAACTTAGATAAAATGCAAGGAATCAATAACTCAAAGCTATACATTTTTTATCTATTAGTTAGGAGTTGTATGCTCTCTAATAAGGTAATCGCAATCAAACATACATATCACGTACAATACACTTTTGATATAGTTTTGAGACCATTGATGTCTTTTATTTTGTGTTCTCATATTTTCAATAAGATCTCAATAAGAAATTTATTTCAAAATTTATTGTACAGAGTAAACATCAATCCTTGTTGATATAGATTGTATATATCTTACACTTGTGTATTTCCGTAGAATATGTGTTTATTTGGATAAGCATACTGGATATTAACCCAACGTGATGTACGTAACGTGCAATCTTTTTGTAAGGTTTGTATTAAACCCAGCTAAGTGTGCTAAAGTTCACATAGAGTATATTCATTAAGTTACTACAATTGATTATAGTTGCTCTCTGGTCAAAATTGTACTCGAAGTCAGGGATTCCAAAGAAACTCTAAAGTTTTTTTCCGTTGAGATTAATTATTGTTAAGGAGTAATCTCAGACCTAGCTAAACTTAGCCAAGAAAAGTCTCCCTTGCGAGGGAACTTGATCCCATAGAATGACTCTTCACTATTGGCAATATACTCTCTTGCGTGTTCCTATTGAGGACCTAGCACTACACCTGGTAACGTCATAATATGTTTTTTCGTGTTTACTTTTTGGTTTACTGGTTGTTGTTATTTTACTGTCTCGGATTAACATTATTTTGAATACTTCCGTGTGGCAAGAGCATTCGAAGGTATTCTATGATATATAGAACTTTTTGGGTTTGCGATAAAATCATGCTCATCATAAGATTTTCTCTCGTGCAATTTACCACCTTCTCTAGTTCCGATCAAGTTCTAAGTTTTCCCTCTCTTTTCTGTTGCAATCGAAAGTACACCGATCCGTAGTAGAGTTATTTAGGTCTAAATTGACAAAATGAGTACCAGGATACAAAGGTAATACGTCTCAAATTTGTCTCCATGCTGCGAAATCATCTCGAAGGTAACCTTGTGCAAAATTTGCGCCAAATGACATCCTTGATATGTTCAAATGATAGATAGTTCTCCAACAACTCCTTTAATATGTTCAACTGTTAATAGGGTTGAGTCCATTTTTTTATTAAAAAAAATGCAGACACATTTGAAACGTCTTAAAAACGTTTTAAATAAAGACAACTTTTACTTAAGACGGTTTTTATCTATAGACAAGCGATTTCTAATATGTAGTATAACTCACACGGCCGCTGATTCATATTTTGCAAGTTGAACTTTTCTTTTATCAAGTGGAGCTCGTTCCTTTCACTTCTGAGAATTTCTATTGATACAAGTGCTTGCAAGGAATATAAGGTTATTACAGAGTTGAGTTGAAAATCTCAAGTGACTTCTGATTTTCTTCAGCAGGTTGAAGTCAATTTCTTGGTTGTATGAATGACTCGTTCTTCAAAAAGCAGGGCCTCGTTCAAGGTGAGTTTGTAGTACTCATATCTACTTAACTCAATGAAGATCACACACTTTTGTTGGTCTTAGACCTATAAAGAAGTCCATAACAAGAACACATTATCATGTATTTTTTGCTCTCATTACAATACTCACAAAGTTTTCTCGAATGAACCTTCTCTTTTGATCAGGATGAATTTTTTAAATGTCAAACTTTGAAGAAATCACTAGCATGTATCAGATTGATCATAGTAGGTAGATCATTAACAACAAGCTTGAAACCAAGCAAAAATTTCTGACGAGATGCAATATTTTACAATTCATTAACTAATAGATTATTGACAGTCACAACAACCCTAGAACTAGACAAACTCATAGACAAGCACAAAACTCTAACGAGATGCAATTTTTTATGATTCAATCGTAGTTAAAAAATAACATCTTGACGTGCAATGTCTGAGAAGTACTTTGTGACTTGGATTTAGTACAACAGAGAGTACTGGTGTATCCTAGACAACAAACATATGTAACTCATAAGTCATCGTCATTCTCTCGGAGGAGAATAGAATCATGAATCCACTCGGATGATTCATCATTGGATAGACTACGTAGTAATTCAACTGTTCAATCAGCTCGAATTTGTTAAGGAGATAAGAAATTGGATCTTGAAATTCTTCATTCTACTCTAGCGACTCCTTGTTCATTCCATCCTGTCCCTGCCACAGATTCGCTATAGGCATTGCCATGATCACCAACTCATACTAGTATGGTTCCGGCATCACTGTTGGATATTAATACTTGCATAGAGATATGATGTGATGTTTGAACTATTGGCGTTTGGAACTCATTATCATCTTTTGAACTAAAAATCTATGAGTCACGACAACTTGCATCTCAACCTTGACAGAGCATGTGCAATTATGACAAACACAATGGATTTTCTTTCCCACCTTGTAATGTTGTTCAATGCCGACCAATGATCCTAGTCCCATATACACATTGATAAGAATATGAGCGAGATGGAGATTTTGGCGTACATTAAACATAAACATAAAGAGATTGATATATCTTATATGCTAGTCATAAATTGTTTTACAATAACATCGAACTCCATGATTCAATCTTCACGCTTTTGAACAGCTGCTCATTCTATTTTAAAGATTTGTGACGGCAAGTCAAAGCTTGATTGCAATAGGACATTGATCAATAAGTGAACCTTTGCCAAACTCAAATACTTGATCACCATGAACATGCGTAACATTCATTCAAAACTCATGATAGAAGTAATCACCCAAAAAAAATAAGTGCGTGAAACAAGCAAATAGATTGAATTCCATAGATAAAAAAGTTAAGCTTGCATTTATTCAAGCTCGGCATTGGACAATACATTAGGGAGATGGAGAAAGATCAATATGAAAGCCGCATAGACAGTAGTCATTGTCGATGAATCACTCTCGATAATGTCGATGCACTTGCAGATGGGATTAAAAAAGTCCATTGCAGGATTCATGCCATGTGAGAAGCTACTCTTGTTGATAACATTCACGAAATTGTTTGGAAGTTCATAACCAACATCAATATTTTGCTCCTTGTGCTCCTCTTGAATCAAATTTGACATAGAAGTGATGATACGTTTGATTGTCTTGATTTGAACGAACATATAATTCACAATTGACGAACGTGAATTTAATTCACAATCATTGAGTAGGATTTATCAAACATCTCCTTGCAAACTAAAAAAAATATTTCATTGAGTAGTCTCTAGTTCTTGCTACACTTTGAAACGAAGAGTGTCATCATGAGTAGTGATTTTAAGTTTGGCGATCTGATCAGATCTTTACAGAAGTTTTTCAATGCATGAGCTCTACATCCATATGCATAGTTGACGTCACAATTGTCTATTAGCTGATTACCAATAGTTCTTATTGCATTACAACTATTGAAAATAAAAGCACCCGCGATATTCTTTCCACAAAATGCAGCAATTCGATCAAGCACCGATCTCAACTTCATACAAAGCTCACTGGCGTACTCCCTCTTGATGTTTGTTCTCATATAGTCCACAAATCATGGACGGGGCTCATGAGCAATGAGGTTAGACATGCTTGGATACAACACATTTGAATAGCAATATTGAGAGTCACGGCGGATTGCAGTAACTTGTTCATATGCATCTGTTGGTGTGAATAATAGTCTGAAAGCAATTGATTGCTTAGCTTATCGGGTGATAGAATGATCCAGTTGAAAGACAACTTCGTGAATAAAATTCTGCCAAGTTGAATGGTCTAACATGTGGAAGTTTGTGGCGGTTTGATGCATGGCAGAAGCAAACAAAAAATTGAACATTGGCTTCTCATCTGAATTGAATCCAAGAAATATCTTTGCATTCATCCAATCATCAATAGATGGGCTCTTTCTTGTTATAAATCTCAACTGTGCCATGCTCTAAACAATCAATTTTCCAATCACCTACTGTCATTGTTCATCGGATTGAAAACCCGTCGATGACAAAGCTATAAGATTGTTGGTGTTTGTAGCTACTATTTGCAATGAAGCGAGTGGAGCAAGTCGTCCAAGATTAGTAACAACGGATCGCGCATAGTGGTCACAATTTGCAAGATGAATGTTCATATTCGACAAAGTTTTAGAGATCGAGGATTTGTAATGCTTGCATTATGCCCTAGAAACCTTAAACTTGGGATCAATCAAAAGCTCTCTTAACTGATCCCAATGAGTTTCCTTTCATTCGAGTTGAGCCACTCATCACTCAACAACAAAGTTGAATCACTTGCAACAGTCCCAATTCAACTCCGTCACATAGTCTGCAAATTATGATAGTGCTTTGTGCTTATATGTGATTAAAGATGAAAAATGCGGTGGAAATTCAGTTGTGTAGCACAATGAAATGAAATCAACCTATTCCAACTTCATGAAGCACATGCAGCATTGCTGCACACCATCATTTGCTTGCAATCGAGACGTGGATGGCGAAGAAAATGCTCCCAAATTCACTTGTGCCATGTCAACTCATCTAAGACACGCATTTTCCGACGTGCATCTTTAGCTCGCATTCCAGATGTGGGTGGCGGAGTATCCAAATTTAGTTGACGTGATGTAATTTCCGAACAAGAAATCGTCCTACTTCACCTTTCCGACATCCATGAAGCTTTCTTGCTGCGCATCATCATTTGCTCAAAGTCCAGATGTCAAGTGTTACCAAGTTTCCGGGCTGTGTTGCCCTAAACATATTAAATACTATATTTAAGACGTATTAAACGTTCAAAGTTATGCAATTTGATTACAAAGGCATCCATACCTGTTAATATTTGTATACTTGTATTGACATACTCTCTCCAACGATAATCTAAAGCTCATGTAATCTTTGCATCTCCTTTACCAAATCTCAAGGAATACATTAAATTTTTTTGTTATAATGCACATGCTTATGTCCTGCATTCATTATATGTCGGAAGCATGTTCAAAATTATTTCTTCTCAAAGTACTAGATTTTTTACAAAGCTTCTTCTGAATAAGCTCTATACCTATACCCTGAGAAACCTATCAAATGGAAATGTAAATCAATGGTGTCACCGATTGCAACAACCACTTCCAATATATATATATATATATATATATATCTCAATGGAGAGAGTAAACGAACGCCAGCATGTCTTTCCGACACTCATTTATTGTTCCAATACAGCTTGAGGAGTGGCAAAGACTCTCTATTACTTTCAAGTTTTTCCATATTTATGTGTATTGCAGAATATAAACTTATATCTACCTACTTGTAAAAAATGAGAGATCGGTAGATTTTTCCGTTGAGTATGTAATCTACGGTTCTGTAATCTATTACAGGTTAAGAATGTGAAAGTCTAGTTATCTCTCAGTTTTGATTAATTATCACTCACCCTACTATACTAAATAGAACAAAGCTATGTGATTTGTCAAAGCTATCTTGTTTCCTAGAGCTGTGTAATATAGTTTTCATGCACATTAGCCTAAGTTGAGGGATAATTAGCCCGAACTCAGATATAACCCTCCATTGAAGAATTTTTTCTTCTTCTCTATTTACGAGAGACATTTCGGCAGCATGCCTTTACTATGAGAGAATGTTTTCAATATATTCTGCATGACCATAAGTAACATCGTCAACTAGTGTCACACGGTACAGTGGGATTCATTGATGAAAATTATTTCAATTTCACATCTTGAGTAACGAGAAGTGTTGTGTAGTACAGTTTGGAGAATAGCAGAACTAACACCTTCTTCTCTCAAGGTCACAAACCTCCTATATTTATTACCCTTGGGGGCGATTAAATGTGACAGCATGGAGCCGTATATAAATTTTAATCAGATGAAGAGGAGACCTTAGTTTCCTATACCCAACGAAACCAATTAGCCCAATCTTCAGACAAAGCAGATGTTGGGGTGTAGCTCAACATATGCTTTGTCTGAAGGTTGGGCTTGAAGATTAGAGCACATTTTATCGAAGTGGTGGAAGTGGTAAATTCTTATTGTGCTTTGATAGAGAAATAAAATTTCATCCGACCTTACACACGGGTTTAGTTACCCAATATGTGCAGGAGTCCAGTTTTCGTCATAAACAACCTCACGAGGGCACTCACTCATTCATTTGCCATCTTTCAATAATCCCTTTAGTTGGGCTGCACTGTACAGTGTATTCGCAGTAAGTTTATTATGGTTTATGTGCGCACCTACAACATCAAGGAGGTATCGAGGTCGAAGACTAATACGCTTAAAAATCCTGAGTTTGTAACTTTTCTGATAAAAAAGGGAATTATGCAGGCGATGGGAAATCTAAGACTTACACTACTTCTAAGTCTAAGGGGTCGCATTCTCCCGTCATCTTCTATAATTTTTTATAAACCATGCGGTCTTTCAAAGCTCTCATCTAGTATCCAACTGTTAACAAATCTAGGAAACAGAGGATCGAACTGGTCAGAAATGATTTTCCTGGATAGAAATTTCATGATTTGTTATCCTCCACATTGTCATGCTCTGTAGACATAGCTGAATCTTCTCATGCTCCAGGCTCAGGGACTTCGATAGGAGGTTCCAGGCTACTGGAGTGGAAAGCACTTTTTGGACGCCAAATGGAGGTCATGGCCAGTGCTCTGAGTCACAAGAACCAGTGAGACGAAGCATGAGCTTCTTCTGGACTGAACTTGTTGCTGAGCTTCGTAAACAGATCGATGAGAGTATGGACACGAATGTCTCGCTTCACAACGAGGCTCGTAATGCTCAGTGATGAGAGGACTGGCTTACCGATTGAGGAATGAACTTTGACCTTTATCTGGGTACCATGGAACAAATGGACGACTTTGTGGGGGACATATTGATCTCGATGAACATTGCACAAGGTTCAGACCGTCTTGAGAAGCGTGGATTCTGTGGAACAAGGTCGCAGGCATCAAAAGTCTGCAGTCAACTCGTTCGCATTTTGCACTGGAAGGTCTAACTCATGTCATGATGAGAGAACTCGCAACATCCTTGGCCAGGGACGATGGCCAAGGATGCGTCGTATGCGTCGTATGCGTCTATTTCTTAGAGACGCCCGGACCTCATCATGGCAACTCGTTCATTGCCTTTCTCTGGGATATCTCTGTCCAACGGGAACACTAAAACGCGCCACAATCACCATACACTCTCCTAGCGCTGTCAAAACACTATCTACTGTCAGTGCGCATCATGAGGTTGCAGATTCGGGCTATCAACAAAAAACTCGAACGAAGGAGGACTGCAAGACTTAACCGAGGATTGCAAGTCCTCACGTGTTTTGCAGCTCATTTGAGAGAATAGATCTATCTGTATGGGAACAAGGGTTTGCCAGTCATGCCTGATCCAGCCCCTTCAGTGGTCCCAGCATTTGCTGCGGTGCTCCAACCATATATCGACTGCAGCATGGACCTTTTAATCGTCTGCAGACAAAAGTAAGGCTCTCTATGAATCTCTGTAGACTTGCTTTTCTTAATCCTGTCCCATCTGCTGCATGCCCTTCGTCCCGAAACCTACAAACGACGTAAGCAATGGCAGACGCTGGGCAGTAGACTTACTCACATACAGTGCAGGAATTACGTGGAGATAGCGTTATAACATGTGCAAAATAATACTCCAGAAGTGGGAGCTGGCACTCTTTTGTACGAGTCGTACTCTCGAGACGGCGGCCCATATTTATCGTCACGATTGTCGTCAGCCGGTGTGGAAGAACGAAGCTATGAAATGCAGGAAGTGACGAACTGATTGTCCATGTTTGCTGGACACGACGTGGTACTCGGATCATCGCCGGGCCCATCCATCGCTAGGACTGGACTGGTAATAACACTTTCATTCGCAGCTCCTTAAACGTCGAGATGGAAGTAGCTTTTACGACATCCTCGTGTTCTACAACAGATCTAATAGAAAGTATCCGGATCTGGAATGAGGAGCAATCGCTGCATGCTGTAAGTGTGTGCGCGCCCATAGATTTGTATGATCAGATATCCGACTGTCGAGTCACAGTCAGTGCGTATAGCCTCTTGGCAATGATCTATGTTTCAAAGTTGGATGAACGGGAGAACGAGAGAATGGGCCGATTTGTGCAGAATTGGCTGAGCTTCTGAGCTTTGTCACAATTTGTTCATTCTATCGGCTTTTTTGTTTGTCAGGTTTTGGTGCTCGATTCTTAGCTCGAATTTGACAATATGGTTGGACATTACTACGCTGCACATGCTCAAAGTTCATGAATGCAAATTGTTCCCGTGATAGACGAACAGGTTCTCGGACGCCAAGGACGATTCAGGTCGGTCCATGTCGTACAAGAGTCAGCTCGTCTTAATCTCACGGTCACAATCAGAATTACTCCACGTAGAGAATTGCCCTTTGCTGTCGATGCATTCACGAGCCTTGAACCTCGGAGAGTAGGACAATGTTGTGGACTATCTTCTATGTAGATATGTTGCTACCATTATTTTTGGGTGGCTTGTTCAATTGTATCTTTCCACATGGTCGGACATATATTACCACTAAGTATGTTTTCCAGCATTTTGACCCTTTGGGTTCCTGGGGTTGGTTTATTACTATTTATATCTGTAGTCTATTGTAATTAGTTTTCCCGAACGAGTCATATTCAAAAGCTTTCAATTGACAATCTCGAATAGAATGACACAGGTTAAAAAAACTTTGATAAAATAAATTAAAAATTTCATCATGATACTTTTTTATGTTTTTACTCTTCTCGCTTTAGTTTCGCGTGTATTCGGAAGAGTTAAAGATTTTCAAGTAATACCGGATCCACGTCGAGGCAGATCTAAATATGGTTAAAAAAACCCAAAGATTATATTTGAATTTATTTGAAAAATCTAAATTCAACTGTGTTTTTAGTTCATCCTTTGATTGGTTTCACTCGTCAAGACTAAGTCGAATATCACTTTACTCCATTTAAAACATAGAAGTAAAATAATTTTGAGGAATCAAAGTGTTCATAAGATTATGAACAATGACATTTTCCATCTCATCAAACATGATCAGGTTATACACTTCTAGACATGATTTGCTGACTATTGAGATTGAGTTCATACTCGAACTGAATTTTATTTGTTATTTCGATAGAGCATGTCGCTAAATTGCAGAGGTGACGATATATAATCAATTTTGTATTAATATACAAAAACGTCACTAGATAACTTTCAAGCACTATTGATAAATGACTTTGGAAATATTTTTTGAGTTTAATGTTTAATTTTTTGATCTGGTTATTACTTCTAGTTGTTCAAAAAAAATGATTTGTAACCTAACTGTGATCTATCCTACTTCACAAAATAAATGTTGAACAAAAAAATTGCTCTAGTGTATCTTTTTGAAGTAATCATCTGAAAAATTGGCAAACAATCTTGAAAGATCTTGAACTTGTTGATCGTCATAATCCCCTACGATATCAATATGGCAAAGATATTTTCTTGTTGTAATAGCAGATAATTACTGAAATGGAACATAATGGTAAAGATCCGATCCCACGAGGACAGAAACAACACCAGAGAACCAAGTAGTGTCACGAACTGACATTCTATTGAAGAGTTTTACTTCTCCAGGCACATGTCACTCCTAGAAGACATTGCTGGATTACGGTCGAAGGTCCGAAGAGCAGAGTATAATCACACACACAACCTGAAAATTGTCCAACCAAAGCGTGCAGGAATCGCACCCAACCCTGCACTCTGTATTCAGGGGGAAATTCTCAAAATTACTCACTCAGCCGACTTCACTGAGCTTCCAATTTACACATTTGCTTAAATCATGAACTAGCCCCAGGCTACTCAGAACATTCGAATTGGACTCTCTACTTCAGATGCGGTATCTTTGACAAACTGAAGCAACTCGCACACGGTGACAAACCACTCAATTTCACAAACGTGCAAAAAAATGCAGACTCAAAGTTGAAAAACTAACTAATGGAAAAGCTCCCCCAAGCAGAGACTTGGGCCTCTTTATTCCTAACTAACACTCCGAGATGTCACTTGCTGTGATGCGAGCTCCCAACAGGTGCGACGCCATCCGACCCGGCAGTTACCGCACCCGTTGAGCTCTTATCTACTCCTATGCTACTCAAAACGGCTGAAAGTTCCAATTCCAAGACTCCTTCGTCTCCTTCAAAACAAAGATGAACAAATTGAGCTTCATATCTAGTTGTCCATGCCCAGTTAATCCGCTTGCTGTCAATTCTTTCACTCGACGCTCCGGCTCCACCACGCGTTTGAATTTTCTCTGAAATCCCTTCAATTTTGAAGTCCAAAGTCTTTTCTCCGAAGTCCGCAGGTTCACACAAATTCAAATTCAAATCTCCGAATTAATAACTTCCTCAAACGGACTCTGTTGAGGCTAAAATTTTGCACACATGTGTGTCCGACTGAAATCAACAACCCTACCAAGTTGACACTCCAACGCAAAGATATGGCTTCCACAAGATCCATGCTCCAATGTCAAAGATCAAAGGTCGAAGTGGTTAAGGCCGAAGTCCGAAGACCCTTCGTCCAAAGGCATTTCTGTGCCTTCACCTATCCATACTAGCCACTTTCGACACTCATAACTCAATGATGTCTTATACGTTTAAAGAGTTCTTAGGCTCATTAGAACCATCGTGCCGAGTTCTATCTATCGAGACCCTAACTAACCCACGTCGTTTCTAATTGAAAAAAATATGAGGTATTTACTCTATTATATCATAACTCATCTAATTCAACTTTACTGCCTACAAGTAAAAACACTAACTTAAAAGAGAAGAAGCTAAATGAATTCCACTACTACTAACTCAGCCTTTACCACACTATCCACTATTAAATCTACTTTGTAATATTTTTATTCTAAAAGTGTGAAACTACTAGTCTTCTATCTCTCAAACTTCTCGTTTTGAAAAAAAAAAGTAAAAACTAAGCATCACACTTGTTCTTCTTCATGTTTGATAATTTTTGTTTGTTGTAGTCTTTACTTGTTATCACTTGAAATTTCCGGAAATGAAGCGATTCTTATTGTCAAATTCTGAAATTCAAAACTTGGTGAATGCTGAAGAGAATTGGAGAAAATTACAAAAGATGTGAGGACATTTCAT
This sequence comes from Marchantia polymorpha subsp. ruderalis, assembly GCA_037833965.1. Classification (NCBI taxonomy): domain Eukaryota; kingdom Viridiplantae; phylum Streptophyta; class Marchantiopsida; order Marchantiales; family Marchantiaceae; genus Marchantia; species Marchantia polymorpha. The sequence goes on from AP031357.1 coordinate 8,822,429, forward strand.
GATTGATTTCTTGTGAATTCTTTCCACAACTTTATCCAGAGATTGTCAAGTCGTTAGCAATGTCAAACTCGAGTTCTATTCCAAAGAATATCATCATTGAGACACGTCAGCGGCAACTACATTGTTCTTCGTTGAAGCAACTTTTGAAGTTGGTTGAATCAAAGGCTGAAGGAAAACAAAAACTTGCTTATATCGTACAATGACATGGAAACAGAAATCAAAAGTTGTCTTTTTCTATTTCCACAATTCGCTTGGAAATATGAACTCAGAACTAACATGCTTTATGTTCTCGATCAACCTAATGACCTTTCAAAACTAATCACAAGGAAGATGTACTACTGCAAGTGGGTGCATTATGTTGATTCTCTCAAAGTCTCCGATAACCTTCCTACATTGCTTGTAAACTATCAAGAGATCTCCTAAGATGTGGATGTTTTAAGCAAGGTGGAGATAAATGCAAAGTTTAAAACTCAACTTCAGGTGTTGGATACGTGTCAGATGTATCAATTGACAATCGTCAAAAGAATTGCAATTTGGCCAAGCTATCTGAATCCATCACATATATTCTCAAAACAACAAAAATTGTTGGTCTTAAGAGTATGATCAAATACACATAGCAAGAAAAAATTCATTGTTGAGATGGTGGTGTTGAAGTGAAAAACGAACAATACGTTTGAGCAAATTGGTCGCATATGATATGCTAATATCTGAATTTGATCATGAGAATGAAGGTAATCTGACGGAATGGGAGAAGAAGATGAAAATTCATTCAAGTAGTATATCTTCAGGTTTATTGCAATGATTGACCAGAATTCTTATGAGACATAGATTTCCTATTCAAAAGGAATTAATATGCCAAAATGTCCAATTCAATTGGTTGCAAATTTGCATTGATGCATGTTCGATGATCTGTGAGATTATGAAATTTGTTGGTTTGACTTGTTTGGTCAATGCAAACAAAATGTTACTTCAATTTATCCGAAGGAAACGCATTTAATTGCTCAAACAAATGTCAAACAAGTTGATTCCAACTGAGCGGAGTATGCTAAGAAATGTTACATAGTTATGGTGTCATGTGAGATGTATTGATCTTAAATCATCGCTCTTATGATTATCATGACTCGCAAGTCTAATGAAACTGTCACAAAGATTTGCTTCTTAGGACGGGCCTAGCAAAGTTAGATTTCATCCAATGCATTGAATGGACAAACACAAATGTTGCACTTTCTGTAATGATTACACTCATTTTATCTAGATGAAAAGATTAGATTCATATGGAGCGCCGCATCAAGTCATTTTTCAAATCAAATCATGGAATAAACTACAGAAGTGAATATCATAAGCAGAATTTGTAGTTATTTCTTCATGTTATTTCTCTATTATGTTATGACTACGGTTTATTTTAATGTAAAAAGTTGTCTTGTGTTAGGTTTTTGTCGAGAATATCACGGGTCAGGTTGGCAAAATGTTGGATCCCAGACGACGAGATCTTGATATATGATACCTGAGAGTAAGAGATTCTAATCTAGATGTCACGGTCGCATCGCGAACACATATGGGGAAGTAAATACAAGATTGCATCCAAATGTCGGTGCAGTTTTGATATTCTCAACAACGCAGTCACGTCTCATCAACTCGGCGGTCTTTGCTATCTAGATTCACTTCATCTGAGTTAGCTTCTAGTCATAAAACGAGAAGGTATGTGTCTTAGTGCTTAAGTAGATCAACGCAAGTAGATGTATCAATAAAGTTTTAGTTCTAGTTTTGCACTCTTGTGTAATCTTTGTCTTGTGTTTGCCTTAGCCTAGATTGGTTACAGTTAGGCTTTCTAGTCTCAGTTTGAGCTCTTAGTCCGACCTTGCGTGGTTCATATCATTAGTGATATATACTTTGAAAAAAAGACGTGACTTGTCGAAGATGTAACAAGAATGATCACATCAAGAAAAATTATAATGTAAATGTCAAAGACGTTGTTCTCCCTCCATTGATGAACGATACAAAGAACTTCGACGCCAAGAAGTATGATCTTTTAGATGACGACGTATGATATCAACGGGTTATTTGCTATGGAATCTAGTAACTTGTAAGAATCTTGTCAGTTACATGTCAAGTCAAGAATGTTTTTTTCAATAAGTCTAGTTCATTGAAGGGCAATGAATTCTCAAGCTATTTCTATTCATAAGGAAAAATCTATTTGATCATTATGTGATTAATAATCAAAGAATAACGCGGTTACAAGTGGAATTCTTAGCAGAGTATTGAGCTAGTCAAGGTTAATATCAAATTCAATCCAACTAATATGTTGATAAAAATTATTCTTTTGAAGAGTTTCATATGAATCAGTATCACTATGCAAGTTTTTCATAATAACACAAGTAATATTTGCTAGTATCCTATTTTCAATTATGTTTTTATATAATTATTTTACACAGTGATGATTACTGTTTAATTCTAGTTAATTGTTTTGTAAAAAATTATTTGTATAAAATTTATTTTAAAAATTTTTCATAGAAAAATCATATAGTTTATGATGCTTCTCTTATTTTTATTCTAGATTAATATTAATTAACCTTTGTGAAAAGAATGTCTTGTGTTAAATTTCATTCTAAAATCTGTCATGAACTAATAATTTAATTTACAAAAATTATTATTTTTTAACACGAGTTGAGAAAAATATCATTGAATTTGAATCCGATTATGGATTATATTCAAATTAAAATTATTTAAAATCTAAAGTATGATCTATATTGAGATATTTAATACTAAGATTTATATATTAACTTTATGTGTACATTTTTTAATATATTGTCAAGCATGGGCACATATTCATTTGTGATATGAATCTACAATTTATTACATCCACGTCGAGAAAAAAAAAGATTATTGCAATCAATTGAAATTTAATATGATAAACATTCGCTCTGGCATGTGAAATATTTATTAAAAACTGTACGAAAATATAGAAATAATTCTTTGGAGTATTAATAATAATTATTTATATTTTGGAATATTTGTTAATTCTCATAGTAGACGATTTACCAATGATATTGATAATGGGATGAAAGAACAGTGAAATTTATCATGAAGTGTGTTCAAATATATATCTGAATGGATTAAATATAAACTTCACATATTTGAATAGAAATGGACTCAACTTTTTGTTGGTAAATTGAACTTGAATTCAGAATGTTAATAAATCTATCATGATTATAAATCTAGAAAATTAAATATCATACAATGAAAGTAAATAAGAATTCAATTCTTTGAAATTTATTTTTTGATTGAACAACTAATTTTTTTTTAAAAAAAATCACAATTATAAAAAATACATATTCTAATAGAAGAAATCAATAAAGTCCTATTTTAGAATTATAATTATTTTAAAAATATATTTTTTTCATATGATTTTTATCGAAATATAATGCAAATTTAAAAATATAGATAGAAATATAAATACATCTTTACATGTGAAATTATAACTCTTGCAATTTCTTAAACATCTTAATGAAATATTAATATTAAACACTAAGAATATGACAACGAAAAATATTTATAGTAGAATTGTATCATTGGTCAAGATTTTCGTTACGGCAATTAGAACATATTGAAAATCAAATGTCGCGCAACCTAGGTAAGCTGTTTAAAAGCCAAGATAGTTGGGTACGATATTTCTCCCTAAGTTGTGCAGAATTGCGTGCACATAAGTTGAAATAGCACATGTTGAAGTGCTCATTAAAAATAATGAGCACTTCAACATGTGTATTCTCCTGCGTGGTTAGAGTTTTACCTATCTCAGCGGAAAGCTTGCTCTCGTTAGATCCAGAAGGTGTAGTCCCGTTCGAATCCTCACCGAAAGCTGCAGTTGGTGGCCGAGAGGAGCCTCTCCAGCTGCTCCGAGGTTCACTGCATGAGCACCAAGTGAATTTATCACATGCACCGCGGTATCATCAACACGTAAGAAAAAGGATCGAGCGGATAGATTAATCACGATCGGCGACCATGGCCGAGGAACCCGCTGGTAGCGTCAACACCGGTGCTGCGCAGAGATTCACATTGCCAAGAGCAGAAGTAGCAGGAGAACTGTAAGTTTCTGAGCACGAATCGGCAAAACTCGCAGACTATACACTCGAACTTATCCGTTGACACACGTCTGGCCTGACGATCGGCGAGTGACATTTTCGAGTCGTTCAATCTCTGGACGGCGCAGTGAGATCTTACATGAGAAATCAGGCCGCCTCGCATTCTTCTGCAGTCCATGCTGTGCACGGGGTGAACGGGAAGAATACTGTACCGCTATTCTGCACATCCCCTCTGCTGCAGCTGCAGCAGCAGCAGCACCTTCGACTCGATGTTTTGACTCCAGTACCCGAGAAGAAGTTCTGCTATTGGCTTTCGGAGTTACAGGACTAAATTTTGGGGCCTCGATCAGTCTGAGACCCACCAGAACACCTCGCGCTTGCACAAAAAGCTGACTTCTGTAGTTTCTCGTGTCACCCGCGTCGTCATCATTTCTCATTCATCAGTCTCACACTTGGGCTCCTTAGACGTACACTTCGTATTCTACGCCGCCGCGTTGAACAATTTCATAAACCCTCAACCTCGGCTTCTCAGACATACCAAATTTCTCGTCTCGATTGCGGTAGAGCGTATCCTGACTTGTTACTATCAACATAAACATAAAGAGTCCGTCTCCGAGATCTTGGTCAAGATGCTGAATCCTTACGAGTCTTCTGCTGATAGTCATAGAGCACTCTTATTAGTCATATTGCTTCATGCTTGCAATCTTTAGGCTCAGATGCGAAACGAGAGGTGGGAAGATGGAGCACAGGCAATGATGCTACACAGGTGTGTAATTCTGTATCTAGATCGGACCTCAACTCAACCAGATACAGATGCACGGAGTAAAGCTTCGACGTCTTAAAGGGGCCGACGGCAGTAGCACCAATTTCATCATGACGCGAGAGCTTGCTGATGCAGGGCGGGTAAAGAACAAACGTACAATTCCGTTCTACTCGAGAGACAGTGGGAACTCCAGCGCACGTCGTAACCTCGGATCGCCTTCCACTTGCTGTAGGATTCAATGCCGATCGGTAAGTATGCCTCGGACCGATGCTGTCAGACGTAGGTGCAGAGCAATGCACTGGGTCTGACGAAGTGCTGTGAAGAGCCGCATCCCTGCGGGTCACTCTGACTTCTTTCAGCGGATTTCACCGTTCAGCTTTAGCGCCAGGATTGGCCATCATCGTGGCATACAGTTGCTGAGGGAGTTAGTCGCACTTTGACTGGTCTTTTTCGGGACAGTACATGTCAGAACCGGAAACGCCATTTCAATCTATTACGTTAGAAAGAACTTTCCAACCACCCTATTCAGTCACTTGCAGTTAAAATTGGGCCGCTCGAGAAAACCATTTCATCTTCGTAGCTCAATAGACTGGACGAACCATTATCCGCTACGAGAGCCACTATTGAACTCATCAGGTGACAAGGCCCATGAGGTTGAAGGACTCCTTATGGCATACGTGGATGAATTCGGCCTCAAGGGGTACATCCCAGAGAAGTTGTCCAAGCGAGGGGGATCAACGTTCGTGATAATTTTCTAGCTGGAGGAAAGGGAAGCGTTCAGTCATGTTCATATACAAGAACACCAAGACTGACTTAAGGCTTCGACGAGGAATTGGGTGAAGTTTACATTGTAACACAGAGTTTAGGGTTTGAAATCAACTGTGAGAACCCGCCTCTTAATGAGCCCGGAGGCTCCAGTGAAGGAAACAGATTTTTTAAAGAGCAGTATCCAGCCTGACATCAGAGACTGCTTGACACTCAGCAGAAAACGGCATAAATTTCGCTCGGGGGTTCATATCTTATCTTCAGACATCTTGGTGATAAACGGGTAGCATGAATTGAATGAACGTGAAGTACATGGATGGCAACCTACCAACAGGAAGAGGGACTGAGACTAGAGTTCGGCCATCAAGATAAAAGAAGCTTTACCCATAGGGTCATAAATTTGGACATTTACGAAGAACGAGAAGATACTGACCAGGGGCGACAGAGTTTTATCATATATATAGGCAATCAAGTCATGGAAACGTCGAAGGTGGTCTAAATCTCACGTGTTCTTTCGAAGCAAACTTTGACAGTAGAGAGGCGCTTATATTGCGACATGACTTGCATGGTTAAGAATCTAGTGCTCATTTGCAATTCATGAAGTGAGTGATTGCTTGGCTACGTACAAGGCCGGCCTCAATAAACTCGTGACTACATCAGAGAACCGTAGATGACTGCCCAGTGGGAGGATGAATCCCGTTCGGGCTTCAATCGAGCAGACAGTCGTGTAAGCTGCATCGTAATCTATCAACGCCTGCGCGCATATGACTTCAAGCTCTAGTAATGCTCGCTCGATGCCAACCGGAGAGGCCCGTCTCGGTCTTGTCTTACCTCGCAAGTCTAGTTCTGTATCTAAAAAATTGAGGTTCTTGGTGTACATCTAGCTCTGAAGCTGAAGCTGAGGGTGGAAGAAGGGGGCTTCGTCAGTCCGTCCAGAGCCCGGAACGGCTGACAATCATCGATGCAGAATAGGTACTCATCATCTGACTGGGTGCCCGTGTTGTGGAGGTAAATACAGGAAAATCTACAAATATACGATCAGTGACTAAGTGCCAATGCTCGTTCAAGCTTTTGTAACTCTCCCGAGAGAATGCAGGACTCAAGGGTAAAAGATCTATGTACTCAAAAGTGCTACTAATAGTCAAATGCCTCTCTACTTCTCGTGCTAGTGCTGTCCGGGGTATACAGGGGCGATTGCACAGACGACAGAACCTTCGGTCTAATTTCCTCGAGCTGTCGAATGACTTCGGCGATGTCCGGCCGCACGACGGGCGTTGGTGCACAGCAGCCCATAGCTAATTGCAAAGCCTGTAAAAGTCCATCTTCAGAAGGGGTGCGCACGGTTCCTCTCACCAGATCGAAGTCGAAGAGGTCCGTTGTTTTCTCCTCCAACACAGCAGCCTTGACCATGGTGGGCAGATCCACCACCTCGTCAGACTCCGGAGATTTTCCAGGTCTTTTTCCCGTCAGCACCTCGAGCAGGACGATCCCGAAGCTGTAGATGTCCGTCTTGGTGTTGGCTCGCTTGAGCTTGATGAGCTCGGGTGCCTTGTAGCCTTGCGTACTGGCGGCGGTTATGACGTCGTTGGTGGCGGCTGGGATCATCAGCTTCTCGAGGCCGTAGTCGGACAGATGCGCCACGTAGTTATCATCGACGAGGATGTTCTTGGACTTGAGGTTTCCGTGGATGACTGGAGTGCTCAGCCCTGTGTGAAGGTGCGCCAGCCCTCTTGCGGCACCCAGCACAATTTTGTGCCTCCGAGCCCAGCTCGCTCCAGGTTTGCCGGACGACCCGTCTGCAAAGATTGCAAAGCGCACAACGTTAGAGTTGGGCTTCTCCGACGGCCCGAGGAACTCTGGTCATGCACAGGGTGATTCACCGAGACAGTTTTTCCTACGATCGTGGAACATGTCACAAGTGTCCTGATTGGGCAACCTCTTCAAACCATTACGAGATGTGGTCGGCCATCCTGCCTAACAAATTCCCGTGCAATATCAGACAACATTTGTGATTTGTGTCTCGACAACAGACACAAATCAGAGACAAGGCCAACTGCTCCAAGGTTTTTTTTTCTAAGATCGAACGTCGGTAAAGCGCTTGGAATTGCTGGCAAACGAGACTGTTACGACTGGTCGTATCATGCACTGGGCATAACGATAGTGATCGGACGTACAGAGATGTCTGCAGTTCGTGAAGGTCGTGAGGGACGTTTAGATATATACCAAAAGATACATTACAAGGAGTGGACGAAATGACCGCAAATGAAAGTCGTCAACCAGAAAATAGGTCACAAAAGGTACAGCTATCCTCTCGAATGGACATAATTCCATGCCGGCAGAGGAGATTTCAGCGGAAGACTCGAAGAAGGTGGAATGGAATTCCGAAGACTAGTGTAAAATGGATGACAGTCGAGGCCCATGAAGCCCTTCGAGGTGGTCAAAGAAAGTTACACAACTTCTCGCGTAGTAGTTCACGAAGAAGGAAGAAGGCAAGATGCAGTAAGAAAGAAGAAGAAGAGAGAATAAAAGGAATTGTTTCAGACTACGAGCACGGAATTTGGATACAGACTTTTCGGACTGCGCTAAGAAACTACGAAATGAAGGTTCAAGATAAAACATCAGATTGAACAACATACAGCGTTCGTTTCTTCGACCAAGATTGCTGTGATTCATCAAAACAAAAGAGGTTCAACGTATTCTTATTTTCGGTTCATGACAATCAGCGAGATCCTCTCATCGAGCGGGCCGTTTTCGAAGAAATTCCCGGAAAGGGCCCTCGAGAATCCGTGACTTTTAGGACAAAGAGACCGAGCGGAGAAGCAGACGAGTGGTGGAGATCGAGCCGAAGCACGCATTCGAGTCGTCCCGGCGGGAGAACCGGGGATCCTGAGCAAAGCTCGGAACGGGATGGCGCGAGAATCCGCAGAATTCGAGAGGGAAGGGGAGGAGAGGGAGACTCACTGTGCAGGAGGTCGGCCAGGCTGCCGCGGGGCATGTAGTCGTAGACGAGGAGCTTCTCCTCCTTGGGGCCGGAGTAGTAGGCGCGCAGCGGCACGAGGTTGCGGTGGCGGATGAGGCCGAGCTCCTGGATGGCCGGGACGAATTCCGCGCGGTCGCGGGCGGTGCCCTCGCGCAGCAGGCGCAGCGCGATGGTGTGCCCGTGCGAGAGCTTGGCCTTGTACACGGTGCCATAGCTCGTCTTGCCGAGCACCTCGCCCGTGGCGTTCAGCACGTCCTCGGCCGTCAGCGCCTCGCCGCCCTCGAAGTGCACGATCTTGCCAGCCTCGCCCCCCGCCTCCTCCTCCTCGAACTCGCGCTTGAAGTCGACCCCGACCTGCTGCTTCTCGTTGGGCATGCGCGCGCGCGCCTGCGTCAGGAAGATGAGCAGCGAGCCCGCCACCACGAAGAACGCCAGCACGCCGATGATTATGCCCGCCACCACCTTCGGGCTCAGCCCTCCGGACGCGCGAGCCGTTGCGCCCGCGCCCCCGCCCCCGCCCGCCGTCGAGCCGTTGCAGGCGGCCGCCAGTGGCGCGCCGCAGAGCGCCGGGTTGCCCGCGAACGCACCGGCGTCGAAGGCGGTGCCGAAGCTCGGCACGCTGCCGCTCAGGTTGTTGTAGGCCACGCTGAAGGAGCGCAGGTTCGCGAGCTGGCCGAGCTCGGTCGGAATGGCGCCGGAGAAGGAGTTGTTGCTCAGGTCCACCGTGGTCAGCGCCGCGAAGTCGCCGAGGAAGGCCGGAATCGGCCCGCTCAATTGGTTGTTCTGCAGGCGCAGGTCCGTCAGGACCGGGCACTGCGTGCCGGGATTGGCCGGGTTGGGGATCTCGCCGTCGAGCGCGTTGGAGTCCAGCGCCAGCAGCGTCAGCCTCGGACACAGATTCCACAGAGAAGGCGGGATGTTGCTGCTCAGCCGGTTGCGGTCGAGCGCCAGCACGGACAAGGAGGCGGCATTGCCGATCTCCAGCGGGATGGCGCCAGTCAGCACGTTCTCCCTCAGCCAGAGCACGGACAGCGCCCCCAGCAGCCCGAATTCCTTGGGGATGCTCCCCGTCAATCCGGTGGCGCCCAAATTTAATTCCGTCACGACCACGTCCGCGTCGCGCGCTAGGCTCTGGTTCGCTCGCACCTCCGGGCTGTCGCAGTCCAGGAGCGTCCCGTTCGTATACGCCCAGACCGTGCCGCGCCACGAGCAGATGGAGCTGGTCGCGTTCCACGTTTGCAGGAACGGGTTATCGCCGTTGCTCAGCGTCGGCTTCGCCGTCAGCAGGTTCGTGACATCTCGGTTGAAATCCTGCGCCAGCGCACGCGGAACGCAGCTGGCCAGCGCGACGACCGCCAGGATCCACAACGCCGCGCGCTCCATGTCCGCGCCCTGTCCTCTCGAGCGATCTCGTCCACTTCCCCCTTACCAGACGCGTTCGGTCCCGCGGTTCATGTTTCTTCGGACCGCCCGCGGCGTCGGCTCCGAACCTGTCGATTCCGTCCCGGCGCTCCTCGCGCCCACTGCCTGCTCACGCTGCGCTGCGCTCCCGCTTCAGCTCATCGGCGCGGGCGCTCGAGAATTCCATCGGAGGTTCGCAGATTCGGGCATGAGATTGCGCTGCGGCTGCTTCCTTCCTTCCTTCCGGCGGAGCTAAAGCGAGATCATTTCCCCAATGCCTCCCCTCGTTCACGAATGCTGGATCGCCACAAATTTCCACAGGCCCTGTCCGCGGGAGGCATGCTTCTCGTGCACTCCGACCTCTGCAATTTCCCGTCTGTCCATGCGCACGCGCGCGATGGGAGCCTGGAGGCGATCGCGTCCCGAGTACTAGGCGAATGTGAATCCAAAATCCTGCAAAGGCGAGCACGAGCGCGGGCGCGAGAAAAGCCGGTCCGTCAGCGTATCGGTAGGCGAGCGAGCGCGCCGCCCATCGAGAGCTGCGAAGCCTCGGGTTTTTGTGAACGACGATTTCCGCTGAGAAGCCGATGATCTAGAGACGACGCGACCCGACTGACATGGGCATGGCAACACTCATGGGCATGCGACAGCTGCGAGAGGAATTTCAAAGCCGAACATGAGACCTGTCGCTACCGCTGCTGCTGCTGCTGCTCGTAAACAAGCATCCGAATGAGTGACCGGTTGCAGCTACTTGCGTCGTCGCCGGAGGAGCGATAATAGCGCCGCACGCATCCTGCTTCTGCTGCTGCTCTGCTCTACTCTCCTCAGCTCGTATTCCCCGGCGGATAAAGTGGCCCCCAGCCGAGGCCGCAGCAACTGCCGATTTCCACTGTGCGCAATGCAAGCTCTCGAGCTGTCCGCGCAAACCGAGCAGCGCGGATCAGGTTGGTTTGCAAATCCGCAGTCGCATGAAAACAGGGCCAATGTTCTACGCTGCCGTCCCGTCCCGTCCCCTCCACTCCCTTCCCCTCCTCCCTCTCCGCGTCCGCAGAGCTCGATTCGCGGGGCACTCTGTGTGGGACTACCCAAGGTATGATTGTGCGAGCAGCTACCCACTCGACCTGACCCCTCCCTTCCCCTCCCCTCCCCTCCCCCACCCTCCACTTACTCCTCGTCTATCCGATAGACCACAAATCCAGTCCGCACAGAGAGAGAGAGAACACAACAGGCCCGACCGCTGCCACTATTACTACTGCTGCTAGTGGCAGCTCGACTCAGCTCAGTCCATGGGACGTGACACTTTTTTCGCGCTGTCCAATCTGCGCAGCCGTGCTTTTCAGCTTTTCCCTGCTCTCTCTCTCTCTCTCTCTCTCTCTCTCTCTCTGAAGGAGCTGCCGAAGAGACGAGGAGGATGTGGAGACGAGGACGAGGGTGCCGCCGCGAGGTTCGAACTCGACGAAGGGGCGGCGAGAGTGGAATGCAGAGGAGGGGAGGGAGGGGAATGGAGGGGTGGAAGTCGTCGAGGCGCAAAGGCCGTGAGCACAGCGGCGACGACACTTGCAGGTCGCGTCGATGCGACGATTGCCTCGGCGTCCCTTAACCTGCCCGCCCCCTTCGCCGCCGCCCTCTACGGGAGGGGCTGGCTGGACGTCTGTCTTCCTGTCTGGCGCCGCTGCTGCCGCTGGGTGGCGTGACGTGGCAGGTCGCGATTCTCGTCATTGCCATCTCGGCCTCGGCCTCGGCCTCGGTCGCGGTCGTCGACGGTAGGTTTCGCTTGCCTGCCGGTGGAAAGGCTCGCTTAACGGTCGCGGCGTCAGACTTTTCCACAAGAGGAGAGATCTATGGCCGCTCCGGTCAGTGCGACGACCGGTTCGCGGATGTGGCTCAAGTGAAGGATGGAGTGTGTGACAGGCTGCGTCGGGCTGCTGCTACTGCTGCCGCCTCGGGACCCGAACCCGGTACCGGTGGCAAATATGACTGGGCCCGTCCGTCGTTCCTTGCTAAGATCGGCCCTTGTACAGCCGGTCCTGGCTTCCGAATTGCGCATCGTCCCTCCTTTCGCGGCGACGTCCTCATGTACCACCTTGGTACCGTCCCTGTCGCTGTCCCTGTGCCCGTCCCTCTCTCTGTCTGCCCTTCTCGATTTAAGAACTTGCTCGTAATCTCAAAAGTCGCCACTGCGCCTCTGTGGAGGAGGGCGGAGCTGGCGAACACCGAGCATGCAACGGGACGAGTAATTTCTCCAGAGGCTCGTTGGCTTTTCTCGTTCGTCTCATTCTTCGGTGAATGATTGATTGGCCATCACTCTTGAGTTTCTGCAGCAAAAAGCCAAGAAAAACGTCCGTTTCCCCGTCCCTCATCATTAGCCAAATATTACCCAAAATATCATTTCCTTGCATAATCTACCAGTGGAGCTGGATTGCATGGATCCGATAGGATCTCCTTCTCGTAGTGTAGAGATAATTTTGGACTAAATTATTATATAATTTTATTTATCTACTTGCTTGCTTATTTACTTATTTCCTCCTCTCGAGAGATCGAAGCAACGAAACATATTCCGACAACAATTAGATGGTTCCAGTTTTCATGTATTTTTTATTTTCACAGTCTATGATTCTGCACAGCCAGTGTTATCTATTTTTATTCTGCTAATAATTACTCGGCTTATAGTGCGTTATTATTGCTGCATCCTCTGGTCTGTTTGGCCGTCTGTTCTGTTTTTGCTACAAACAGTGATGAAGAAGTAAAAGCTCGTTCCACATTCCATCTCGATACTTTCTGTGCTCTATTAGACTCACAAGAGTTTTCCCCTAGCAAGGTCGAATATTACGCAGGCTATATAAAATTGTGGGTTGTCCAATGCGCGACAGGAAACTTGTTTCCCGATTGGCTGTCAGCATGTAGACACCGGAGCTGGAGGTGGAAATAATCGCAATGGAATCCAACATAGAGAGACAGAGAGAGGTGGGTGCCGAAGGAAACGGATGGAATGGGGGAGGGAGAGAAGTCCCAGGAGATCTCCGGGGAGAAGTGACCAGTGAGGGGTGGGGGGAGGTTCTAGATCATTCCGAAGACTTGGAAAGTGGATAAAAGGCCCAACTTTGGGCCGTTGACACGTCTCGAACACTCGCTCGTCGTTGCCGGCTAACAACGACGACGACGAGCGAGGTCCCCGTCAAACGACAATCATGGTCCTGTTTAAGACAGATAGAAGAATCTCGGCCACCACGCCCTCACCTGCATCTGCACCCTCACCCTCACCTCCAACCTTTTCCCCATGGCCAGTGAGTGAGTGTTCTTGTGAGCGCAAGCCCTCTGAAGAAGAGGGAAGCAGGCTCGCTATAAGGAGAGTTTTCATAATCCACGATTCGAGCCGTGGATCGCTTCCATCTCAGCGAGTAGATGGAAGAGATCGCCCGTACTGGATGGAGCAAAGGGTCGAGCAATGTGCTCGGCCTCCTCCCTGCTTGTCCTCGTAATCGCAGCTTCTTAAGGAATTTTCTGAGAGCTCGTACCTCGCCCACTGCCCTGCCCTGGCCCGGTCTGTCCCTGGTCTTGGCTCTGGCTGGGCTGGGCTGGGTTGCTGCTCTGGTGTCCAATGTCCATGGAGGTTCTCACTTACATCTGCACTCGGAGTTGCCGGTTGCTCTGTGGAATGTTCGTTCGTTGGATTATTTTTTTCCTCAGGAGCTTATCACCTTGTGCAGTGGGTGGTCGTACCTGCCAGCTCGAACGAAGGCTCTTAGACTCGTAGCGCACCATTTCGAGCACTCGCTGTTGTTGTCGTCCTCGTTCTGAATGGGATGGCAGATTGCGTAAAGTCAAAATCGATCCTCTGCCTCTCGTGTCGGAGGAGTTTTGGCATGCCAGTACTGTTCCTGCCTGCCTGCCTGCCTCCCTCCCTGCCTGCAGACGTCCAGACCATATGTCGTTGCGACGTGGTATTGCAACATCGATCGAGCGAACAGTTGTCTTTGTCTTCCGGTACCTTCGTACCACTACAGTACACATTTAAGAAGCTGTCTGCCTGTGCTTTCGTCTTGGTCAATGTTCTTAGGACTGCATCATTTCAGTCGCTGAAGTGGATTTCAATCCGAGACTTATCGATCAGATAAGCCCCTCCCTTCATCCCGTTTATGACCACGAGTATTATATTCCATCTTTTGAGTACGAGGTGGGGGCTGGTCACGTCACTCGCCACAAATTGGAAACCCCCTTCTTAAATATATGTATCGCGATACACGAGTTTATATTCGATAGGAATCTATCTACACATGATTTGAAATATCCATCATGGATCTTGTGAACTCACAACAAAAGTCATCCAGGTGACCCCAGTTGATAGAAGAGTTGAGTACCCCAAAGTCGATGGATGAACTAGTCGTACAGCACTTGAGAAAAAATGGAGGGACGCTAGCCCTCGGGTGCATGAAACTTTGTCCAAAGGGAATACAATGAGAACAAGTCTCTGCACTTGGTTTCATTATTTTTTATTTTTTATTTTTAGGAGCCCTGGACTTGGTTTTATTTCGGTTTTTTTATTTACTGCAAGCTGCTCTGCACTTATTATAATCGCAGGCAAGGTCAGGACATTCACGAAAGAAACAAAAAGCCTCCCCAGGACTACGTAAAAGAAGAACTCACCTTTTCTCCTCCTTGTCGAGTGTTTGAAGCCCGGATTGTGTTTCCATCCAAAGTGTTTCTTTAGCATATTGGACTCGTAATCATGGACCATCACTGCTTTCTCCGTCGACTATCACTCGTGGCAATCAGACACCAGCGAATCTGAAGGTCAACTGCAATTTGGAACTCGAATCATCGTTATACTATTTTTCGTTCGTACTCCATACATACACACCACGTACGAGCCCTCTAAGAGCCACCCACGCTTGGTGCATTCTATCTCTTCCACTTGGACTGACTTTGTCCCCCGCAAGTAAATTTATCGCTCACCAGATTCACCGGCTTCTTCCTTCTCGTGTGAATTTTAAAGCCCTCGACCTGAATCGCAAGTTACGTCTGAACTAGTCCCATGTATACAACCAGTGTATATACTGTAAAATAGCACGCTTGTCAACTCTAGATTGACTTTTGCGTGATTCTGCGGTTTTGACTCGGAAAGAATGTACAGTCCTCGACATGAAACAGGAAAGTATGAAAGTATGTCAAGAGGGATCTCTCTGGAAACTCCGAATTGGACTTGCGGGTGGAGTGGTGTCCATGTATATCGCACGAGCATAGACTTCACTAAAGTCTTCTATATTTCATGCTTTCTACTTCTCGCAGCCACCTACCATCGTTGAACCTGCTCTGAATCAACTATTCTCAGTTCATCTCTTTTGGTTTTCGGCAAGAAGAGAACTAGACCGGGCCCAGTGCTCATGCTTTTGATCCTAAGTGACACTAGAGTTTGACAAAATTTCTAAGACTTGGACCCTGGTCAAGAATTTTGGGGCATTATGTTCGGTGAGTGAGCTCAGCGGTTCCTTCGTTCAGGTGGACGAACAAATGGAACTGGAATCGTTCTTGCCATGTCGAAGATCGGGCGATATCTACTTCGCCCGACGAAGAAGAAGAAGACACCTGAAGATGCAAGAGAACGGAACTCCGAATTTTGCAACGCTACATGTTCAGCCTGCGACTTGGGTCATGTATTTCCAAACAGAAGCAAGCTTTGGCGTTGGAGACCAATGGTGGGAGGTCAAAGGCAAACGGAGGAGGTGTGCTACTCCGGATCACATGTTCCCTGGTCTCTCTCGCTCGGTCGGTTGGTCGGTCAGCCGAGGAATTCGGAAAGCTCCCTTTCCTTGGTGCATGGGAGCCAATATGAGCTGTCAACACCATCTTCCAAGCCTTCCCTGTGCACCAACTTCTAATCGCGGGTTATCAAGGGACAAAGTAATTAATAAAGCCAACAATCCAAGCATAGCAATCCGTTCATGGGTTTGCATGCATGGTCTCACGTTCCTGAGATGAATGGATGGTTTGAAGTCAGCAGCAGGCATGAAGAAGAAAGAGTGCTCACGCCATATTGTGATAAATATAACTTATTGGCCTTTCCAAACCGCCTCCTTTAATATACCGGTGCCTGCAATAACTTGTTACCATCAACAAGAATCCTCGTTGGGATACTATGCACATAACGTAAAGCCCCCAAATCTCTACAGCAGAGATCCGCCTGTACACAGTGAGTGTATTTGTTCGTTGTCAACAAGACGGTATTAACTTAAGCTGATGGTGAATCTAGAAGCGGTTTGTGATGATATAAATCTGCTAAGTAGTCGAAATGGATGGATGGATGCCATCATTAGTCTCTCGGCAGGCTTGACTGGGCATCAGCAGCAGCAGCAGCAGTTTTGGTGGTAGGTTGCAAAGCACGATCGGTTGAGAATTCAAACTTAAGAGAAAAGGGCATTGATTACGAGATGCCAAACCCAACACCAGCTCAAAAATGGTCAAGAGGCTCGGCACCGTCAAACAACAAGTCCGTGCTTACGTTACCGCCTTCCGTGTCTACATTAAATTTCCCACATCCTGCCCAGCTAAGCAGGACCAGGACACCCTTCGGATGAAGTCGTCAATGTGGATCGAAGGACAAGGGCAAGCTCAAACTGTGGGTCCAGTGCACAAGGCTGAGAAAACTATAGGTTAAAGCGAAGCGAGCGAAATGAGAGGATCCGAAGATGTGGCCACTTAATGTGTCTAACTCTAGCGGTTCAGACAGAATCCACTCGAGCTCGTGAGACTCGAAGGGAGTTATCTGCAGAGAAAAGCCCCATTAATGTACGACATCGAGGATTGGCATCAATTTACTGTACTGAAGTGGAGTGGAGGACGCTGTAGATGTTGATCTCCCATTGCACACACTGCACCATTTGTGTACCCAGAATCCATTGATTGATCTAGTGCTTGCCTACGCCCATTATTTTACTACATGCCCCTGCATAACGCAACTTTTCCCACTAGGTGCCAAAATCCATCGGTCTGCTAACTGTCGACTCCTGTTACATTGTTCCTATCCAACGATACCAACGAGTTACAGCCAGCATTCATGTGAACGACACTCGATTCTCGACCCTGTGCCCACTGCCCCGCTGTTCCCGGCTAAAGAAAGGAATGACGGGCATCGAGAAGTATAGTTTACAGAATCACAGAGAGGATACAGCCGACAGATTGACATCAGAGCCCAGACCTGGCCCGGATCGGTAGCCAGAAGTGGCTGTGGCTGCTGCTGCTACTTTTGGCGGTGCTTGCTGCCTCTGTTGACTCGAATGCTCTATTTAGATGGGGTTTCTGAAAATTGCCCAATTTGGGCGGTCACGAGACTTTGGCATACGATGGACTTGCGAGGAGTTAGTCGGCCACGACTCATCGAAGCGCAGATGAGCTTGCTTGCTGGCTGGCTAGCTTGCTGTGATGAATGTTCCACTTTCTGGTTTTCACTCATTTATGGATCCAGGCTCATGTTGATATTCCTCCCTCCCGTCATCAAGTTTTTCACCGCACTCGCATCGAGAGTTCATTAGTTTTTGGCTTTCCACCTTTACTACTTCCGTTCAAGGTCGCCATGGAAAGGATTCAGCGGATCGGCCGGCATCTCTATGATTGGCTCCCAGCATGGGACAAGGACCAAAGTCATTTCCACTTCACCAGCGTCCTCTTGAGTTTCTACCAAACAGATTAGATCTATCCGATAGAGTACCCCACGAGTACCCCAGATCAACTGGGACTGTTTCATTACGTGCTGGCAGGAGAATTTTGTGCAGTGTTTATCCATGCACGTTTACAAGCTCGGAATTTGTTTCCAAAATGTCCTCAATAGTTTTCAAGTGTCAAGTTAGCCTTGTGTTAACATGATGATTCAGAAATGATTGCTCTTGAATATTGAAGCCTAATTATATATATATATATGCCCACTTTTCCATATTAGTACACATCGGCTTTTTTACACTTACATATGTGGGTTACACAAGGTTAGCTATCACCAATGCGAGTATTTTTACAATCAACGAGAGAAGAATAAGAGAGAGACACAAAAAAAGGAAAAAAAAGTGTGTGTGTGTTGGGGGGGGGGGGGGGGGGGGGGGGGTGGGGGGGATCAAATCTTGAGAGTGAATAACACTTCTCTGCATCTTTCAATTTGATTTATTTTTATCCACATTTGGATACCAATCGAGGACTACAGAATATTGCATAGAGATACCCAATAATGTTTTTTGAAGTCTGGGGGTTCATTGAATTTTCTCAATTGTGAAAGATGTATTCTCTCTTCTGATTCGATTATATCTATTGAAAAATGAAAATATTGAATTTGAATCATGACCACATTTAGAGCTTAATTTTTGTGGGGATTGGAATTTGCTTACTTCAGATTAAGTTTTGAAGTTGTCTTTATGCAGATGTGATGAGATACATAAATGACTACCATACAAAAACCTATCGTTATTTTTGTGTGATAGATGGAACACACTACCTTTCACTCATGGAATCACAAAAGGCTGCATCAACTATCTATACATGTTTATTGATGTACATTGAATATTCACTATTCAAGAAATTCTAAGGATGTTGATATTGCCATCTTATCTTTGTGAACATTTCAAAATAATATCATAAATGAAAACCATATAATTTATATATATTTCATTTCCAAGCTTTTTGTGTTATTCGATTCATCTCTTATTTTCTTCTGATTCACACTTGGTATAGAACTTTTAAAAAACTCAGAATAGAAGATTTATTACTTTCCAATTTATTCATTTGAATGTCAAAAACTAAACGCCCAATGTCTAGTCCAATTTCAAAAGGTCTACCACATGCATAAAAGAAAAATCCAGTTCAATAAAACGTAAAATGACTATAGAACCTTTCAAAAAACTTTAGAGCTGATTTTGAGCCGCTAAATATACACTTTTCTGTTTTTAAAACGATACAAATTAATGTTACATGGCTTTCACAGAGATAATCTATTTATCACTTTACATATGGTCAAATATAACATTCATTCTGAATTCAGATTGCACTCATTTATATAAGTGTTGAAGAAAAGTTATGATAGAGTAGTTTTTTATAGACGAAAAGTTGAAGTACAAGATCTAACATAATAACATATCGGTTTTTTTCATTGATCGTCTTGATATACTAATTTTTCAATATAAAATATCACATGCATATTTGAATTTGGAGGTAAGGAGTATATCTATACTATTTAACACATTCAGTAAATTTGGATAGGTAAATTTTAAATCTTTATAGTTATAGATGTAAAAGTAAGCAAAGTTTTGTTTTAAGGCGAGTGAGATTCAAATTCTCGAACATGTAGTATCTTCATTAGTGCTTTTACTTTGTTCTGATACTTTTAAATTGTATGATTATGACAAGAAATTACAGAAATATTTCCAATATTTATTTTATTCAAAAAAGATAAGGAATTTTTAAAACAAAAAATAAAATAAAAAATACAGTTGAATATGATTCATTAAAATATTTTTTTTATCAATTCGTATTTTTTTGAATAAAATTTCTACAGCCAAAATGGATGCTTAAAAATTTGAAGATACCAGTCAGAACAGGTACACAAACGATTTATTTTTATGTCTGAATTGATTTATTTATTGCCTTTACGGTTAGTTTTCAGGAATAATTATCTTCTCTGGAAGGAAAAAATACAATAAAATACTTCATACTTTTTTAAATGAGTCAAACGGAAGATATTACGGTGGGAGACACGTACACTCTTTCCCACGTGATAGCCTTAGATTACAATAAGTCAATATTTTATTTCGAAAATGTATCTATATTTATGAATGGACATTCTAGAAGACTCCAGTATGAAATTTCGAAATTGACGAATTCATTCAAAATCACTAACTTTGTAGTCTACGTATTGCATTAAAATCTTGAAGCTAATGATTTAATCTTTTTCATTAAAACCTTATGTCGTTTCTTATCAAACAAGCTTTTTGAACCCGAAATATGTGAAAGGCAGGCAACCTGTATTGTACACAGGTTGTTGAAAAGAGTATATCTCGAAAGAGAAAAAGTGAAAATGAATCTACTCCCCACTTTGGGAAAGTGGGCATCATTCTGCCAAGCTCCCAATCTATTCTAGTTCGCGGATCTTCTAAGCTTTGCTTTTACAATTTGCTGAATGTAAGAGACTTACTTGTTTTCGTGCCCTTAAATGATTTTCATGCCCAATTATTGCAGATGATTCAAAAGCATGCTTCTGCTCCTGACCTTGAGATTCACGCTGCTATCACACATGTCTGAGATCATTAGTCCGTTGATAAGAAAATGGAAACTGAGATAGATTGTAACAGACAATCATTAGAGCTCCAAGAAGAAGACCAAAGCAGTTAAATAGATGATAAATCATCAGAATAAGAAGGAAAGGACGTTCTGCTATTTATCACAAAACATGCATCATGTACCGATGGGAAAGTTGTGACTCGGGGGCGAATGTAACGTGGGATCTCATGTTTAATGTGAGGCAGCAGCTCTTACATTATAGTATCTGCTTCACTATCCATTTGCGTTACGAAGGTGTAAATATCTTCAGCATCTTCAGCAAATGAGGCGAGTGGCAGATTCCTGGCTTACTGACTTTCATTCCATTCTTGACCTGAGTACTATTCATCTTCTTCTACATTCGCATATGGAGGTTGCACCTAAGTTAAAAAATGTATTATACAGATTTTTCAACATAAGGTATTCTCTTCGTATGCAAGCTGTGGATTCTTTGTGACATCATCCTCTTCCACCATCATCTAACTACACAAGGATATAATAACATATAACTTATATGTTATATCATCCTTATATGCTTATATGATATAAGCATAAGGTGTATGTTCATGGTTGAATATGTTGAAGTTCTCACACTTTTGACTCTTGATATCTTTAGTGATATTCATGGATCTTTAGATGGTTTGAAGGTACCAAGCTACTATTGGTTTTAGTTTTTTTTTCGTATATATGCTGCAACCAACACTGTTTTGAAAAAAATGATCATCAATACTTGGGGATGGGTGGCGCCTGAAGAGGTATAAACGTCTGCTCAACGGTCATTGTTCTATTCTCCAGACTTTGAATGATACGAAGTGCGAACTCCGAAATTCACAAGCGAGAGAGATATTGTGGAAGATAATACTGTATATGTCAAATTTTTTATATATGTATTTGACTATTTTGGTCATTTTTTACTATGATCAACAAAAGCGTTGAATGTTGCATTTCAGAAATTAATAATACATCTGATGCCTTTTGATGTTATAGATAGTTCTATTGAATAATTCTATCTCAATCACAAAAAAATAAATATGATTGAAATATGACAAGATTCTTCTTCTGATTCCAGCTAATCATGCTCCTTTGGTTTCAACCGCATAGGAATTGATGGGTATTTCTTATTTTTGCTATATTCCTTCTCATCCAATATCTTTATTAGATAGGTTGATATGTAAGTGGTTTGCTAATGTGTTACATTAACACCTATATCTATGTAAATAACTGTCACGAACTACTAATGGGCCTCCTTACCTTGCAACAGTCTCAAGCATGGACAATATTTTCAAGACCTGCTGAGGATCCACCACCAGGTCACGAAAGTATTAAACCGTAGATGTGCGGAGGCGCTGGTGAAGAAGTTGTCTCATATGAGGAGTATTTTAATTTACATCAGATTGAGCTCAGAATCTTCCATTTATCTCAGAGCCCAGGATCATTTTTCATTTTTGTGCACTCTTGCAATTATGTTTTCAAAGGCGAATCTCTGTTATATGAATGCCTTCAGTATCATGATCCATAGTAATTCTTCAGAGTATTGGTGCCAAGGACTTAGCCATTGGGTTTTATTAGTTACTATCACAATGAGAATTAGATAGTATAATATATAATCGAGCGTTACACTCAGCAGCGAGAATTATGTAATACAATTTAGATGAGAATTTTATATTACAGCGTGAAAGTGACCACTCACCCTACAATAAAAAGTATGTACTACATAACAGAGTGAAACACGGGACCAGACAATGAGAATTTGGTACCACAATCTACAATTAAGCACCAGAACTAAAGGTCTTTGATTGAGTAGCAATTTTTTATGAAATGCACAAAGCTATTTCGCTAGCAACATTGTCATGCCGATCCCATCCATCACCTCGATCGAACCTTCGTGGATCAAAACGCTGTCAAATATGACAAAATTCTGAAACGCGGAAATGGATAGGCACCGCTTCTGCTGCTAGATCTGACTTACTCGCTGCAGGTCCTACGAGAGACGACTAGGCGACTCGAGCATCGAGCTTTCATCTGACGGTTTGCTTTGATGTATTTTACGAGCCGAGCCTAGCCGACATCTCCCTACAAACAACCAATTTCATGGGGAGCACCGCAACACGTTGACCTCACTTAGCGTCAGCAAACATAAAGAATTCTGCGGGCGTCTCCGTACGTCTAATTAGCCCAATTGCCCAATGTCACCTCGGACGATTTGAAAACACGAAGCTGCGGGAAAAGGATGTATGCTTCAGGAAACTCCTCCTCAAATCAAACGATCGTCATGAATCTGATGCGAGACGGAGATTCCGCCCATCAATGTGGGCGTGGGAATTCATGTGCCAGACGCAGTCATGTCACCGCTTGAATCGTGCTGAGAGGGTGGGGGTGACAGTGATTATGACTCTCACTTACGTTGATTAAGCTCTACACGTCTACGTAGTTACATGCGCACGATGAATACTGTATCAGTCGAGCCCGAGACTTGCTGCCATTACGAAGTACGAAGGACCCAAATTCACACGCTATTGTACGTGTACACGTACGTGATGACCGAGTACCGAGTACAGAGTACCGTACTGACGAGTATGGAATGCATGTACCGCGTAGAAGCACTTGCAGTCTGGTCTGGAAATATCCATCCGTCCGACCTTTACTGACGAGGTGACTGCGAGGCGAAGTACGAGCATGTGCTGCAGTGGTAGATTGCAGAGGGGCGAGAGTACCGCTCTAGGAGCCTAGAGTCTGGATCTTCGGCACGAGAGGGAGGGAGGGAGGGAGGGAGGAAGGGAGGATTCAAGAGGGATCGACTGCAAATCATTTGCCAGCCGTTTGGAAGTGAGGAAGTGCAAGGAAGTGGGATTCATGTTCGCATCACATGGCATCAAATCTTGCAACGACATTGCGTAGCAGAAAAGGTGAGCTGATGCCGTAAGGAAGGGAGGGAGGGAGAGAGGAGGAGGGAGGAATATGTCTGAGAGAGCAGATGGGGATCTGGAAGACTGGAGCCCCGAACGTGAAAGGCTTCAGAGCCTAAACTGAGGAATCTTGCGAAAGAGATCTGAGCTTTGGGCTTCTGGACAGGGCCAATCGGATCTGCTGCAGTTGAATCATGGATGTTGTATGAATCTGGGCTCTTGGCAGATCTGGTCTACTGGGTTCCATATGGTGGCAAGCATTTGTCAGATTTATTACGCGCAAAGACATTCTCCACTGAAAGTCCCTGCACTTACTTACTACTCGTGACTTGGATTCGTCCAAGTATTCTAGCTTGCTATAACACGGAGTTCGTCTCATGCCATTCTAGTTATGGGTACTGTAAACCAGTTAAACCCTGGTAATACTTTGCTTTTGGTCGAAGAATCCTTTGCGTCCAAAAGCTACTTGTGAATGCAAGAGCTTTATTATATCAGTAAAAGAATTCAAAGATATTTTGAACTACAATCACATGAACATAGAATAAAAACTGTCAAAGATAACAGTTTTGAAATCTTCCAATGCAACTTTACGCTTGTACAGCATCTGCTTTTTTGAATAATGTCTAGAACTAACACATATTTGTATCTATATATACATGTTTTCATCTCTCGGAAAATGCAGATAATAATGTTTAAAAACTGGATTTCTTCAAATTTTTTAACTAATTATTAGAAATTTCTATTTAGTATAGCAAGTGACTATAATGAAGTGACATTAACATTCATATTTATTTTGAAAAAAACATTAGAATATGAAAAATCAAATATCAAAATCACTTGTTATGGCAAAAATTTAGTGATCATAAGTGATTCAAGTTTCAAAATCTACATATGATATGAGTATTCAATCAAAGTCAAATAAAATAATTTGTTGGTCTGTAGTATAACACCAAGAGAATACATAATCAAACTTCTTCAAACCACATAGATTAGACGTTGAAATCTCAAATTAATATTAATCTCGATTTAAAAAATATGTGAATAAATCTAGATTATGAAGTAAAGTTTGAAATAAATACAAAATTTGACATTGATATCTATCAATATGAATAAATTTATGACTGATTCAATACTTAATAAATAAAATAATAAATATCTATGTATTACAATTAAAAATAGAGTAAGAAAAAGAGTTGAAAATAAAAAATTCAATATTATGTATTATACATTTATTCATAATAAAATAATAAGAATATAATATATTTACAATTATAAATATCAAATTATTACTTTAAATTATAAATAAATGATAAAATATAAACCAATTTATTAAAAAATCATTTTTATCTTGTGCTTACAATACAATTTATTTGTCAACTTATTGAATGAAAAATTAGATGATCAATTTACTTGATTTTGACAACAAAGTTTACAATTATAAATTTTACCATATGAAAATAAATATTTTAACATATTCATGTTTGAAATTATTTGATTGTTAAATATATTTATAAAGAAAATCTTGTTATAAAAAAGTTTTTATGACATATTATAGTTATATAACAGAAAAAAATTTATAGATGTGGATTTTTTAATATATAGTAGGTATCTTTAAGATAAAAAAAATATTTAATCCAACAGAATAAGTAGATATATAGTTCACCATGCAAGATTAAGTCCATTCAACACACAATTTTTTTTGTTAAAAAATTTTCTAAATTACGTTAATGAGATCAATGATCAACTCTTTTATATAGAAGAGAATTTTGATTTAAATAACTGTATTTAATATAATTTTAAAAATGAAAATTAAATTTTAATCAAATTCACTATTTAATTGAATAAATTTATTCATTGAGTTATGATTGATGTTCTTGTCATTTTGATATGACATTGCATGAGTAGTTCTTTAATAAACTTTTTGTAGAGAAAAATGAATGAATGAAGGATTTAATTTCAAAAAAATTTCGGAAACGAATCAATTAAGGTAATCAACGCTTTTATAATGACAAGGTTAATAGTTCTGGTTTGAGCTGCAAGGTAGAATTTTCATTATTATAACTATACTAATTTAGGATCCCAATTTTTTTCGTGATTGCGATTCCCTTTACTGAAGTTTAAAAAATCGTAGGGCTTGGATTGTTGTTGGAACCAAAGATTGCTACCTAAAAATCTTTCTCATTATCTCATGTGAGTAACAAGTGTATAATGTATATATGAGGAACTTACAGTAAAAACAAATTTATACTGGTAACAAGATGAAATAGTTATTATGAAAACTAGGGGATCAGTACGTTTGTAAATGACGAAAATTAAGGTCAAGTTGGTTTATTTTTGACGGTTAATACAGTTAAATGATGCAGATACTAAGGACTTTCTAAAACGAACTATGAGAATTCTAATATTCAATTTACAGTATTCAGATGTCCAACGACTTGATGATTGCAAAAGCTATATTTCAATATTTCGGTTTCTTGAGGTTAATATTTTGCCAATGAATGTTCTGATTTACTGTCTTCATAGCAAACGTATCTTTGAAAGTAAAGAACTTTAAGAGACGAAACGTATTAACTTCAATGGGACTCCAACCGCTTAGTACACTTAGAAACAAATAGATGATGGGAATGAAAGAATTGCTGTATTGCGCTGCACTGGATCCCGAGATTGGTGGAAGTAGTATTTTTTCGTGATTTTGCTTTGGAGCTGGGATATGTCTCTAATCCTTAGTTGGTTTCCAAGTACACCCTATGCATCATATAAACATGGCTGGAGTTGCGATGAAGCGACTGTCTGGTTTTCATTCCCAGAAGGCGATGATGTTTCCCCTCATGGAGAGAAAGTCCTCTACATGATGACTTAATTACTCAGATGCTGGCGTACAGGTCCAAACTCGTTGGATATCAAAATGTTCGTGCAAATTAACTCTATTTGCATCGTGCAAATCCTTGCTGATGATGCGATAAGGCGAGAATGGACGGTCCAACCTTGTTGTATTATTGATAGCTAGGGAGAATCACCTTGAGCAACAGACCTCTGCAGAGCTTATGATCTCGTCGATGCAGTCTGCAGCTAGTTTTTGCTGGCAATGACCTTCAACACAGACAATTATCTGCTGGAAAGGGCTTCGCAAGCAAGAACTGGGCTGCTTATTCAGTGCAACTTCCTCACCCGTTGCTTCCTCACTTGCTTCCTGACCTCATTGCCACAAGATGTCCAGGAGACTTTCGAGATAGATTCCGTCAATCAGATCTTCGATCCTTTCTTTCAAAGTACGACATCAAAGCTTGCTGCTTGCTGCCAGCGCAGCTTTCCGTCTTTTTTCGTACTCCCTGGAAAATGTTCTCACTGCTTCGGTCGAGTAATATCTCGTCGATTTTATCCAGTTCCCACCATCCACAGGAAGAGTGGCGCCATTGATGTACTTTCCTGCATTAGAAGATTATGATATCACACAGTCAGTTCGTTGCTTCCATGCTCCAAAGCTTACAACCCATTTGATTTGTACCTTATGCATCCCCTGGCCAGGCTATGGAACAACACACAAACTTTTCTCCGTTCAATTTATCTGATGAGAACCTGCTGAGAGTGGCAACTAATGGAGGAAACGAACCTCCTTCCGAGCAGAAAAACAGTGCAGTCTGTGCAATGTCCGACTTGTCTCCCAAAAAAATGTCCCGAGTAACGGTCCCATCCATGTTAACAACGAGTTTTTCTACTCCTGGAGTATCTTTGATTGGACCCGGAGCAATTCCGTTCACTCGTATGCCAAAATCTGTACCCCACTCGAGGGCTAACGACCGAGTCATGCTGTCGATAGCGGCCTGCAGGGTACGCAAAATCCAATCAGAACGACGGGTATCTGATTGGTCGGAACAGCTGTGCTCTCGTAAGAGGAAAATGCAACTTGTGAACGAGATACATCTATTGTCGCACTCACGAGGAGAGCTGACCTTGGCTGCAGATACGTGAAGTTGATACCACTGTGCCGAGTAGTGCAAGGTGGCACTGATGTTGATGATAACTCCACCCTCCTGGGGTTGCTTGCCTTGACCTCCTTTCTTCAAGTAGTGCAAAGCCGCATACGACATGGTGTAGGTTCCAAGAGCGTCAATCTCCATCACTGGACGGGAAACTCGTCCTTGTCAGTTTTATGTAAACATGCTCTACTTGATGGCAAAACCTCTGGCACACAAACGAAACAGCATTTCCAGCTAGACAGTACACTCGTTTGAACTTTTACTCTGAGAAACAGGCCATAGTGCAGAGAGCTGAGCAAAGTCAAGTTTATCTGACGGATGGTGAGCTTGGGGCTAGTGATCTGCTAACCATTCAAGTCTCAACTGACCAGTTTCGATGGTGTCTTACCGGTTTTGAAAGCGTTCGGAGAGAGATCTTCTGCAGCAGATAGAAAATTTCCTGCAGCTCCATTCACAAGAATATCTAACCTTCCAAACTCATCCACCGTCTTCTGCACAGCGTTCATGCAGTCCTCCTTCTTTCTCACATCTCCCGCAACACCAATTGCCTGAAGTATCCAGATACAGAACCTGGCTCAGAAGCAGAATCAGCTGCCAAGGGCAAAACACGACAAAAGCTAGTACCACCAATTTCAGTATCCAGTGCAGTGCAATATAGCGATTCTCTGGACTCTCAGAAAGAAAGCGCGTCATCTAGAGGGTTTGGTCCTGTCCATCCTTCCATGCATTCCTACATGAACAAACTTCGTTGGAGAAGAAAAAACTTCTAAGTCTCTGTCCCGTGCATGTGAACGCTTCTATGAGCCAGAATCAAGGGCGGCCTGTGCCGTGCATCACTGTGTATACCAAGCACGCCAACAGAATCCCCGATTTTACAAGAGAAAGGAAGCGTCACGTTCTTCTACGGTCTCTCGGGCAATCAATTAATCAATCGATCTTGAACCAAATTCCAAAGGAGTACTCCTGACATGTAACGAGTCGTTCTGATGAGGCGAGGGAGCTTGATATGAACGCTATGGCAATCCGGTTTGCGTCGACCTCGTCTGTCCACCGTTCACACGAAGCAGGACACGTTGCACTCACAAGTGGATGCGAATTGCCTCGACTCATCGATCAGTTTAGCCATCTCACAGTTCGGGAGGAAAGGAAGCATTGGACTGAACCCAAGCAGAATGCAAAACCGAGAGCACAGGGCAGGTACCTGAATGCCTTCGGTTCCCAAGGACTTCGCAGCTTCGTCAACCACCTGCTTACGCCGGCCCATGAGAACCACCTTCGCTCCATGTCTACCGAAGTAAGTGGCGATACACAGCCCTATGCCCGATCCTCCACCCGTGAGCAATGCTACTTTTCCCTCCAAAATATCGGGCAGAAATACAGACTTCGGCTCCATGACTTCTTACGAGCTATCCAAAATTCTCTGCAATCGACAAATCGACCAAAACGAGAGGAAAAGAAAAGAGAGAGTTCAGAGTTGGTCCCATTGGGAGAGAAGCACACGAGGCACAATTTCATACACGCGAATACAACGAAGTGCAAAACTCTGACATCCCGGACCGACCGAACGATACACCAGTACCAACAACTCGTGAATTGTTGAATTTTTCCATCACATGGTTTCGGACAACTCTCAAGAAGGTGTTACAAATCAAACGAAGTGAGGAATGCCGAATTGAGAGAATGAGATGTTCGGTGCAAGCCAAAGGCACATCGGAGGCCACAGACGCCACCACTCACTCATTCACTCACCCGAGGGGCAAACGAGAACGTCGAATCCTTCGATTCCGCGAGAGCAAGAGAAATAGCGCAACTGCGGAAGTCCGGCAGGTCAGGCCGTCATGGCAGCAATCCGAATATCATGACAGACGACAGCGGGCTCAGAGCTCGAGCATCGAGCAGTCCGCCTCGACGCAATTCCTTCGAAGAATTCGCGAGGCGACGAGCTTCGGAGCTTCCGTGGCAGAAATCATCGCCCGAGATCTGTTGCGTCTTCGCCAGCCACCCGCGCCATCGAGGCTCACGCACTAGACGCCAAAACGCTGACCGAAAGGCGACGTCACGTCACGGCACGGCACGGAAGGAGACGGAGCTTTGCACGGAATCTGCCCTTCGCCGTCATCGTCGACGAGCGGAGAGAGAGAGTAGAGTGGACGTAAGCTGCTCGGAGCCAATTGCGAACGATCCGTCCGTCCATCGACACCGGGAGCAGTTTTCGCGTTCCTGTCCTCGTGAGTCGTGACGTCGTAAATTCCGCAAATTAAGACGAAGACTCTTTTCTCGAAACCCTTGCGAAGAATTAACCCGGCGTTGAAAGAATGCGGACTATATCAACCATGTCAACAATGGCAACCAGTAGGAAGGAGGGAGCAGGCGAACCGAGTTAAGGAAGGGAGCTTGAATTACCGTCGATTCCACCAGCGAGTGGAGCGAGCCAAGCCACGTGGGGCCCCAAGTCACCGTGACCGCGACCGCGGCCTCCGCTTCTCACCTCGTGAGGCTTTCAGTCCGCCGACGTTAGACGGACGAGATCAGAACGCGGCTACGGCTGCCGGAGCTGCGACTAGCGGGAGAATCGTGCCTGGAGCATATTCCTCCGCGGTACCGGTACCGACCAGGTTCGCCCGCTCTGGGCCGGAGCGGGGAGAGGTGGCGCAAGAGGGAGAGAGCGAGAGAGCGAGAGAGCGAGAATTCCTGTCACTGCCTTGTGGCCGAGGGCGAGGGCCAGAAGGCAGAGAGAGGGTGCTTTTCAAGAGGGAGGGAGCAGGAGGGTTGAGGAGCAGGTTTTGATCGTGGCGGAGGGATCGGTGCGAGGAGGCGAGAGCAGGTGGATCACCGAAATGGCGCTCGTTGCCGGTTCTCTGCATGAGTGGCTCACCAATTCCTCTTACGGTAAGAGGAATCTGCATTCTCGGGAGCTGTCTAGAAACTTGTCACGGGTTTGGTTGAATTGGGTTGAGTTCGGTGGGGGTAGGGTTGGGTTGGGTGGGGCAGGGTTGGGGTGGGTTTTGGTGGTCGAAGTGAGTTGCTGGTTGGTTCACACAGTGAACTTTGCAGATTGCGAGAATTTGCAAAATGTTCTGAGTAGTCCACATCACGCAGGATGCATTCTGCTGGGCTACACATGAATTCTCAGTGTTGTCAATTATGTTGGTGATTTCGGATTTCTCACACGAGAATTTATAGCCCTCCCAGAAGAAGTTGTCTTTGCAGTTTGCAATTCCTGCTAGGTCACAATTCTGTGTTTTGCTTGACTCGCGGTCATGGCGTGGCTCGCTGCTGATTGTATCTTTGTAACGTCGAGTTCAGATATAGTTAGTCGCATAAAATTGTCTGGGGCAGTGATCTCAGATGTTCCGAAGGTGTTTGTTATTAAATCAACCGCAGGATGTATTTGTCGTAGAGTTGAAAGTACGGGCATTTATAACCTCATATTACTGAAGACAATTATCAGGCTGATGGCCAAATAGAGGGAGGAGTATGTACTGAGAGTACGAAAACTACGCTTTTTTTTGAAAGTTTTATTCCTTTTGCAATTCTGGATTTGTCCTTCTGTTTTTATAGTGACTTACAATCTTAGAATGCTATGGAAGGACAGTTCAGTTATTGGAGTAGTTAGCCATGATTTCTGGATGTGCTGAGTATTTTTACATTCGAGGCTGCGTTCTGTTGGGTCGATCCTCCAGTGTACTTGCCTCGATTGCAGAAGAATTTTACGACTCTGACCGTGACTCTGAGTAAGGCATATCTGACTGATGTCTCGTTTTCTCTCAGTTTGGGGCAAGGATCAAACTGCGGCAGTTGTGAATCGAAAGAAGGCCCGTGCTCATCGAAAAACTGGCAGCGAGAGAGGTTTGTTGAATTCTGCTGCCAATTTGTGCTGTGGGTCAGTCTGTCCTCTTTACCTGGAAACGGAATGACCTTGTTTGTTTCAATTGAGGGAGTTTGTCTTATTCCTCCACAGCCGCACACACGCTTACATCGGTGGGCAGCTGTTTGTGATCTGAACTGCTGTGCTTTTCTGTCACTGCGTTCAGCTGTAAATGTGCAGCATGTGATTAAAGTCCCACAAGTTGTCATGAACGCAATGGGGTATCGGATTCAGATTACAGTATTGGAACGTTGGGCTATTGCAATGCAGTATCTGAGTCCGTGAGTTGCAGTGGTTTGTGGAAAAGTCAAAACGTTTGTGCACTAGAAAATGCAGTGATGACTTCGTTCGGATATTCGTCAATGCGACTGAACAGCTTCTGTCAAGTATTCGTTTTGTCGTTCCTTCACTTGTTCCAAGTAGAAGGTCCATAAACCAGGAGCTTGCTTTGGGCTCTTGTTTGGAAGCTCTGAAGGTTATGGAAATACGCTAGGTACTGGAAACGTGATCCTAAAGTATCAATGGCTGGGAGTGAAGGGAGATTTGGAAGCTAATTCTGCTTTATATTCCTCAGATGCGCATACTGCAACCGTAGAGCGAGAAAATCACGAGGCTTCGATCAAGGTTAACTTTCCTTCCACCTTTGCCTCATCTTATCACCTGCTGCATAATTAATTTTCGAGGTTTCGTGTGTCTACCTTTTTCCATATATCTATAGTTCTTGTGGTTGGATGTTTCTTCCTGCAGGTCAGCAAACGGAGATACCGTAGATGGCTGAATGACAGGCTCCTGAGGGAGCTCGCACCGCCTTTGGAAGCATCAGAGATTGCTAGTCTCTTCGCTCCACCTCCATGGGGTAATAACTAGCTCTACTTGATCACAATAAAATACTAGGATTTGTCCCTTCGGTGCAGCATTTTCGGAAAGGGAAGGAGGGAGACGTCTTACATGCTGGAGGACAGGGAGGACTCGCATCGGATGGGATGCGATACCTGTCCTTACTCCAGTTCGTAATTGATGACCAAAACAAAATATGTTAAGAACAAGGGCTTTAAGTTCAATGAAGTCATGCATGGACAGGAGTTTCTGGAGTTGTGGCGAAGATTGTCAAAGATGCCTTCGATAGTCGATCAGCTTATTTCGTGTGCAACAAATTACGAGGAGAACTAGGACTGTCACTCTGACGGCAAACAATGTGAGGGCCTTGGGTACATGCTGACCAGGAGATTCGTTAAAATATCCATACACTGAAATTTTAAGGTTTCGGATTGTTTGATAAATACTAATATTTCTATATAATTTTCTAAGATCGAAGAAATGGTGTTGTTGCTGTGTGATTTACAGGCGAAAAGTCAGCAATTAGTCCTCTAGAACGAGTGACTGGTGCAGGTCCTTCTCCAATGCAAGACGCCGCCGGATGGGAACCGTTTCGACATATCGATATGGACTTGCAGGTACTTCGCGCAGCAGTCTCTTCTTATCTTGAATGACCGCCGCCACTCGTCGTTGCTTTTTAGATGGCCTGTACTTTGAGTCGGGTTGTACTGCTCAAATCGTTTAGGTTCAGATCTGAAGTCTCCTGGGGACCTATGTTCGCAGGCCAAGTTGTTGAGGGCAGATCGGCCGAGAAGTATGAACGGTAGCAATGGCACCGTAAAGCAGACATCAGCAATGGAAGCTTGGCGTCAAGTAGAACGTACAGCGCGAGATGCTTTGCGGAGGAACTCCCAGTCGCCTCTTCTGGAACTCTATGAGGTTCGTGTTGCCCCACGAGGTTTACATGTACTTCGTGGCACTTTAGCCTCTTGGTGAGAAGCTGCAACAAATTATTCATTTGAGACTTCAATAATTGCTCGCTGACGGATCTGCAGGAGAAGCTGCGAGCTTACCTTTCCGAGATTGAAGAGGGAGACAATGGCAAGGAGCTTGTGCTAGAAGTTGAAGCTCCTTTTCATCGTCTTCTATTGCACGGATTGAGTCAGGTTTGGTTACGGCCCACGCACCTTTGCTTTATTAGGGTACATTCATGTCTTCTGTGCTAAGACTCATCTGGCTGTGGTTGCATTGGAACTCGAAAACTTTTAAGTCTCAAGTTAAAGTGTGCCCTCGCATCTGTGTGTGCAGTATTATGGATTGACATCCCGAACCGTGACGGTATCAGAGGCGAAGAAGGTCGCTGGTGTCGAGGCATGTTCAGACCCGATAGTTATACACATAAAGAAGCGAGAGTCCTCGAAACCCAAAGCGTTGCTCCCTGGGTCAGTTGGCCGTCCGAATTTGACGCAATTTCTGCGGGAAGTGCAACATCGACCCCAGGTTGCAGTAGTTTGTTGAGCCTGTCGCGATTGGATTAGATCGTTAACTGACCAGTCAACTTATCAGACGAAACCTTGTACAAGTTGTAGAATATTAGCCATCATCATTGAGCCGTCCCAGTGGCTCGAACTGGAAGAAAATAGTGAAGTCGGGCGGTCATTCTGCTGACTAGCATGATAAATGACCTTCCAGACGCATGGATTGTGCGTTCCAATCAGATTGTCAACGCATATCCAAAACGTTCTATGAGCGATGGACCATTCCGTTTCTACTGCAGATGCAGTTAAATGAATCAAGTAGATTGAGTGCACACTTGTAGTATATCTTGTATAGGAGGTTGGAGAGTTTTTTTTAATCAATACTCTCGAGCCTCTCACAGTTACGATGCCAGTGGTGTAGCTTTGTACTTGGAAAGTGAACTCACGATGCACGAAAGGTACAACTCGTCGATCGATCATTTGATTCAAATGGACAAAGTTGTCCGAACAGCACATTTGTGAATGTCGTTTCGTACAAAACTGTCAAAAAGCTGGAAATGATCTGTAAGTGCCTCGCTGATATTCCTCTACTGGCCTTTGCCCGTACCATTCTAACAAGAACGCCACGCAGAGTAGGACGTATAGAATATTCTT
Source organism: Marchantia polymorpha subsp. ruderalis (assembly GCA_037833965.1). NCBI lineage: Eukaryota > Viridiplantae > Streptophyta > Marchantiopsida > Marchantiales > Marchantiaceae > Marchantia > Marchantia polymorpha. The sequence continues at coordinate 8,856,406 of AP031357.1, forward strand.
CCAAGTATTGCTTCTATGAGGATTTCTTTGAGACTGTTTCGTCTCAGTTCGTATGAAACCTTCCTGTACGTGCATCACGAATTAGTTCATGCTGTCTGAGATTCAATGTCTGAAAGTTTGGCATGAGATGTCTAAACTCTGTTTCCTTCGGAGATGGAAACTCGTGCTACGTTTTGCCGTGGCCTTCAAAAGCGAGAGTTTGTGAGCAGCATCTGTTTGCCATCAGTGGGAAGATCGATGAGGTTGTATCGCTGGAGTCCCGTCTTATCCTCTTTGGACTGCTTAGGTTCTGCCTTTGGAATCGCCAAGCTGCCGTCTGATCTCGTGTCTGTCATACTTCCGGATTCTCCCCGTCCATGGCTACTATTTATCCGGTATTCGAGTTAAGGTCTCTTCAACGCGCTGTGAAAGTAGACCAACAGCGATCCTCAGAGACGAGCTTTGCAGATTGCAAGCGGTTCCAACATCTCACGAAATGTGCGGAGAGTGCAATCTTTCTAAGGGTTACTCATTCTTTCGGTGGCCATTTTATACTACGCACCTTTTGAGATGACGAGCCGGCTCGTGCTCTGAAATGAAGCCTCCCTCGAACAAGAAAGGGTAAATTTTCTTGTACCTGTGAAGATTCTTCAGGAGGATTATTCGTCATTCAGCAGCAAGACAAGTATTCCATGGATCTTACAGGCGCGAATGCAAGGGTCACATACAATTCAGTACAAGCAACAGCTGGTAGCATGGAGTGCCGAGTGGGCGTCTTTTGGGATGCGGCTGGGTCTGGACTTCGACAGCGATAGTGTCAATTCATGAATTCTACACCATCTCGAATTTGGCCTCGAGACTTGGCGAATCAGTGAAAACCACGGAACCTCAAATCAGAAACTCCTTACCACACTTCAGCACAAGCACCGCCTCTGCGGTTCATCTGGTCCGCAACTTGCTCCCAGTTTATTTCAGTCCGCCGCTGTCAGACACACCGTGGACTGTCAAGCACAGATTCTCGACGGACGAGTTGTCACTGCAAGCCAAGAAAAGTTCTCTCGTCCTGGACGTACATTGTATCTTCACAAGCTCCTAGTTCCGTGCCTGGACCTAGCATGTTCTGGCTGCCTGGTGAGTGCATCGAATCTCATTCCATGTAAAACCCAGTGAGAGGTTACCCAGCGACTACGACCCACTTCATCATGCTCGGGCAGCACTCGTCTGGATTCCAGATTCAGAAGAACGTAAGATTGAAGTTGGTCTCTCTCCTCTTGTGTCCACGGTCCTGGATGTTTGCAGAGGCCACGATCACAGTCTGCAAGGGTTGAGGGTTTTAGGAATTCAACCCGCAGTGCCATGCCAAAGTGCACAAGCCTCATTTTTCTCGACAGCAAAGCACGGATGGAGGTGGAGGTGGGGCGGAGGATGTGTACCCGTTTTCACCGGAGCCTGCCTCAGGCTTCGCCACTTGACTTTGCAGACTTGCGCAGGTCGGTCGAGCTTGCTTCCAATCGTCTTCCAGTCCGGACCGTGTTCCAGAAACAGCCTTCACCATCGTCATCATCATCATCATGCATCACATGAACAGAACAAAACAGCTGTCGGACACCACTGACTGACTGACTGCCTGCCTGACTGCATTTGCTCTCTTCATTCTCATTCATTCAGCTGTGCCTCGACATGGTAGTCCCACTGTGAAGAAATGTGTCCTCTCTCTCTCTCTCTCTCTCTCTCTCTCTAAATCTATCCACATCGATGCAGTAGAGTGCTGCAGAGCTCTTGGATAAATCGTGCATGACGAAAAAACAAGTGCACAAAACCTCAAGCAGCGTGCTGCTGATGTTTAGAGGAAATGAAGAACGATGGCAGGCATGATTTTAAGTGGAGGTGATTACGTCCTTAACTGCTGTAACTCCACCTCGAGCCATTTGCCCCGTTTCCCACCTTCCAAGAGACGACGAGCCCTTGAGTTGATTTGTTTAACCGGACGATGAGGTAGACAATTTGCTACACATCCACAGGGGGACACACGAGTCAATCAAGCGTCAGATGAATCGATGCATGAAACAAACAAACGCACGAACGAACTATCACTAATAGAGTCACAAGTGCTCGGAAGCTCGGTGTGAGCAGATAGATGGTCAATCCGTGCTTCAGATGGATGGAGCTGCTGCCCAAATGTGCACAATGAATGAATGATTGATTGATTGATCCCCACGGAGAGAGAAGCTTGGAAATGGATGCTGCTGCTACTGCTGCTGCAGCATCACTGACCGATGCTCAACCAGGCGCCCCGTGCCTCTTTGTAGCAACTGGTATTAAGAAGCATCTCCAGGCCTTTGACTTTATCCCAGCCTCGCTCCTGACACAGATCGGGCACGGATCAATCAATCGATGCTCGATGGGTGAGGACACGAGAATGGACATCAGAGATCCACAGACCCATTCGGCCACGATCGGCATTCGCCACGAAATAATGATCTGATCGAAGGCAAGACACCGAAGGAAAAGAATCCATGGATCTGAGAGGAGCGAACGAAGATGGAGCAGGAGGAGAGGCGATGGGTACCTCGATGTAGCCATCGACGGCCGTCTTGATCGCCTCGTCTTCCTGTGCGGTGAATTTGCCGAAATGCAAGTCGGGCGTGTTGTGATCGTAGCTCCAGCTCCGTTTCCTCGTTTCCTCGTCCTCGGGAGCCACAATTTCTCCTTCCGGCAGCAGGAATCTCACCCGCTTCTTCTTCTTGACCTTCTTCGGTGCGCTGGGATTGCAAATCTGCAGCGGAGACAAATCGCCGCCATGGAATTCGCTGGCACACTCCCTCTCGTCGCCGCTCCTCTGTCTCCTCTTGTTGCCCTTGAGCTTCTTCCTCGACGTGAGAAATCGGACCTCCTGAGCTCGGGCACCATTCTCCTCCGCCTCCTCCAGCAGCAACTCGGTGTCAGCATCCGCAGCATCTTCCCTCACGTGGATCAGATCTCTGCGACCGAGTGGAACGATCTGTCCAGCTTGAGGCTCGACATCCAGGCCTCCAATTCTCTTGAGCTTCTTGCGCTCCTTCTTCGAGAGGGTTCTGGACCCCGACGAGTCCAAGCGCGCAGCAGCAGCATGCGGAGGACTTCTGGAAGGAGAAGCGGCCTCGAGCTCCGCGGAGATGGTGTCGGCCTGACCACCACCATCATCCTCCTCATCATACTCGTGCTTTCGCCGTTTCCTCAGCTTTCTGGGCATCTTGCAGGGACTCGAGAAATGATCGAATGCATGGTCGTCTAGATCTATGAGTTCTATACCACCAGATGCAACGATTTCGTTCTTGGCTCGATGGTCACTTGCCTCGGCCGTCTTGGGCTTCGTGGCCATGGAACTGAAAGTGCCACCACCAGCCACAGCGAGAACCTTCCCCTCGTCGACGATCTCCGATCCTCGCCCACCATCATCTCGGCATTTCCTCTCGGATTTCTTCGATTGCGATGCGCGAGATGAGTCTCGAGGCGCCTTGGACATTCCACCACCGTCAAAATTGCAGCCGATTGCAGCTGCGGATGGGACGCTGCTGTGTTTCATGGCACTTCTCGAACGACAAGCCTCCTTCTCAGGCGTCCTCGAGCTCAATGGGACAGGCGATTCCAAGACCTGGACCTCGTCGTCCAGGTCGATGATGGACGCCTCGACACCCGTGGCAGGGCGATGCTTCTTGGGCTTCTTGGGCTTCGCAGGGCTGCATGTCTGAGAACGAGGAACGAGAGTCCCATCAGCAGCTTCAGAAGAGATGCATCGCCGAGCATCTTCTCCAAATTGGACGAGGCCAGCAGCAATGGAGCTCTTCGATTGCTTCCTCTTGGGAGTTTTCGAAGACTCCACTGCAGACGGTGCATAATCAAGGGTCCTTGAAAGTACACCGAGATCAGGAGCAGCAGCAGCAGCTGCATTGAAGTCCTTAATTCCATCAGCCTGATGAGGACTGAGGGGCGAGGGTTTCTTCTTGAGCTTCTTGAGCTTTTTGACCTTCACGAGGCTTGAAGTATCGATCACATCCTGCATGATCTCATCATCATCATCATCATCATTATCGTCAGCCGATGCAGCAGCAGCAGCAGCAGATGATTGACAGTCTGTGTTTCGATCATGGGCTTGCTCTCGTTTGCAACTAGATGAGCCACTCTTCTTGGGCATCTTAGCTTTCAATGAGTCAAGTGGCTTTTCAGAAGGCAGCCATGAACGAGCCTCGACATCCTGATCGTCGCTGAGCTCAGTGACCTGAGCGTCAGCTAAAGCACTCCTTTCACCATAGCCGGAAGTGTGATTCTTCTTGGATTTCTTGGCCTCGGTGAAGGATGACACTCTTGCTTCAAATCGGGAGACAATCTCTCCCACAACTCCATCCGTCGCGTGAGCACTGGCTCCACGATCGTCACGACACTGCTGCTGCTTGCACCGTTTGGTATCCATGGCACAGGTCAGGTCTCGAGATTCCGGATCTCCGAGCCTCCCATTATCTGCCGGAGTGCGAGTGTCCTCTCCTCCTCCTCCTCCATCACCACCTGGAGAATCGTGGTGCTTTTTTCTCGATCTCTTGCTCTTCATGGGCTCAGATGATTCGGCACCACTCCGCGAGTGATTAGCCACAAGAGCGTCGTCGACATTGCTGGCAATTCTGCCACCTGCTGCTGCTGGAGTCTGAATCGAAAGATCGTGATCAGACTGCCGATTCTTCTTGGACTTCCTGAGCTTTCTGGATTCCAAAGGGTTCGTCTCCGACGGCTTCGAGAGGGTGCAAGCCATAATCTCCTCCTGCTTTGGATCAGCTGCAGCTGCAGCCTTGATCTCCTTCTGAGAGTCCATCCCGATGACGCTGTCCAAGCTATGGAGCTCGCCGGTAGCCAGATCCTTGTACCATATACTTCTTTCCACGAACTCCACAATCTTGAACCCACCAGCAGGAGGAAAAGGGGGAGCACGACGAGCATGTTCTAAATTTCGTTTGTCAATGAACGAGCCTACATTTGGCTCGGTCTCGTCTCCGCTGCTCTTGAGCTGACTTGTGCTCCCTGTCCTCTTAAATGTACAGCGGCACTCCATATCGAAATCTCAGTATATTCTCTGTTGAAAACCAGCTGCAACTCAAATCCTGTCACAGTGTACGGGCTCACCAGGATCCTTGTCGATGATTCGTAAGTTCCATAATCTGTAGACGATATCCTGGGAACCAACTGAGCATCTATAGAATTGACAATGTTGGGTATGGTCGGCCGCCACTTCGAGACTGCTGCTGAGGAATCACCGACAGACGAGAACTGACAGCTCTCCCGATCTCGAGGGCTTCAAATCAGACTCCGAAGCGAGGGACATAGTCGCCGCTGACAGTGTCCACATTATTCCCAGCTTGATTCCGTCCTTCAGTTCCAATGGAACTGACTGAAATCTTGCACCTTTGAACGGACGTGCGCGTGGTCACCGACAGGGTTCAGATACCGTATGAAGATCTGAAGACGGTGGACAGATGACAGAGCTCGAGATTTGAGACAAATGAGATTCTGAAGCTCCTTCTCATGTCGAGTGAACCGCAATCTGAGAGGTGGACATCGATGAGAGTTCTTAAGGTCGAAGAGAGAGAGAGAGAGAGAGAGAGAGAGAGAGAGCAATCAATCGTGATCGTGCTGTGATTCGATTGAAGAATCAGATTTCCAGCAATGAAGAAGAGAATGAAGGTACGCAGTAATTGCGCATTCCATCCATCTTCTGTCGTACGACAAAGATATCCCTCGGTTCCCTCCCTCCCTCCCACCCAGACCGATCGATCGACCGACCGATCCATCGACAACGTCGGGCATTCCTGTTGTATGTGATCTATTTTCCGCTCCCAAAGAACCAACGTGACTCGTCCCTTGTGAATCCGGATGCAATTCCTTCTCCTTCCTGATGATTCCACATCCCATGCACGTCGAAACTTGACTACGAGCACGGACTTGCAATTCATCATCGGGACGAGCCTCGTATGAGCCCACGCGCCTGCGCATACTGCATTAGCATGGCGCAGTATCGTCTTGCAGTAGTGAGATCCGGGACCACAGCCATGGTCCATTACGTTGCAGTAGTGGTACATTTATGATCCTAATCACTGGAGCTCGAGTCGAGTCTGGTCTGGTCTGCCAGACATTCCGCACCATGCTGAGCCTGGACAGAATCCATGGGTGACTTTCCTGAGGCTGAGACTGTACGGATTGTACTTAATCTCGAGCATCTTACTCCGGACACAATGAAGGCCTTTATCCAGTCGCTGTGGGTGCTGTGAGTGACACGAGCAATTGACAAATTGCAGCGAGTTCATTGCAAACTCATTGTTCCCAGCTCGGGAAGAAGTAGTGCTCATAATGCTGTCGATAATGTTCTCCAGAGCCCCGCTCTGCTGTCCACATAGTTTACAGCAGATTTCTTCATTGGTCGTCGACTCCAGAGATAGCCAAAGCTTTCAATGTACCTTCGTAAAAGTGGGATCGGTCGGCTGAAGGGACAACGATGGGATGTCTGCGTTTCGAGATCATCATTTCATATCTTAAGAGTGGGTAATTCTTCGATCAGCTCATCTGTAATACCAGTCCATGTTCGGATGTGAGGTCAGGAGAATAGTAACCGAGTTGCGTTTGGATAGTGGACCAGAGTTCATTAGCTTCAATTTTTGTTGCAAGCTCGTGGTTCGACCATAACTGGGCTGGAAGACAACATTGCAATAGGACGTGAGGAAGATGGTGCAAGTATCGGCAAGTGCCTTTCTTCCTGAAGGATGACGGTACAGGCGAACGATGTCTCTCTGGTACATCTTCTTTTAGTTCCATGACACGGAATTGCACTCTGGGGATTTGCTCTTATTGCTGGTTGAGGTTGAGGTATACGGGAGTGATGCAACAAATGATTCATTCCTTCGTGCAGTGGTCTGTCCTTCATTCACCCTGTCCCTCAACTATCTCCTAAAGTACAATCGAGGCAAGAAGTCATCCACATTGCGAGCTTGCAGTACAGGGTTCTAAACCTTTCGTTTGGATCCCCCCCACAAATGAAGCCGCTCGAATCTGTCCTGGACTGCAAACCAGTTGAACCTCGTCACGTTCAGGTCCTCATACTGGTGGTCCAACCATAACTTCCATAAAATCTCAGCTGGAGGAGCAAGTGGTGGTCCAAGCGGTTGGAATCAGTGCGTTGAGGCTTGTCAGTCAGTTATGATGAGACGAGCTCATGGACGAGCATTAACCAGAGTTCTAGTGAATCGACGAGACACCATGCTTTCCAATTGACCCGTGAGATTGCCGACGGAACATGGAATCGGTGCGGTCGAATTCTCCAAGGGAAGGAGTCAGTGAGCGTGGCGAGTGAGTTCTTAGAGGTTTAATTGATCTCTCTTTCTGGGCAATTCCTAGGGCGCCATCGTACGCCCTCGAGATTTCTCTCTTCAAACTGCAGCGATCTTCTCGCTGTGTGCTGATTATGATGGGCTCCTGCGAATCTGGAAACTTCCCAGACAGTCTCCGTCTCATCTGTCCGTACTTCAATGGGTCCTTGTGCGATCTGAAACCACCTCCGAAGAGATGGATGGTCTAATTTTCGGTCTCCACTGAGCAAGTATTCAAAGTGCGAGTCTCATATTGTCCCTCAAAGAAATCAGTGGATGAGCTTCAAATTTGCGGTGACATGACTCATCACAGCACGAAAACTACGATTGAAATCCTCCGTCCATGAGTTCATGAGAGAGAGAGAGAGAGAGAGAGAGAGAGGATACATAAATAAAAGAGAGAGTGATACGATGGATTCACGAGCCCAAAGCTTGCATCAGAGATCAGCTTTATGCTAATTACATCAGTTCACTCCCTCACGCATGAACTCTGAGCTTGCAGCTCCCTTCATTTGGTAATAGTGTTCTAGGTTGTTTTTTCTGATACTTAGGGAGGCAGCAGGCTAGGCAAAGCGGGCAGTGCTTCTCGCAACCGACATAATTCCCACGTTGGTAACGTGGAGAAGGACCAATGCAGTTTACAGTCAGGGAAGGAGCTTGAGCATCTAAGACTTCGATCGTCCCGATGAAGAATATAATTCGACACAGCTCAAAGTCGTTCGAGTGGTGTGCTTAACCTTATCTGATCTTGAGCTTATCATGATTGAAATTCATCGAATATTTTGCAAAGGAACAAGTTCCTGGCGTGACATATTGGTAAACAGACAAATTGGTGCGCTTTTCTACACCTCCGGCATGTGACAAGACTTTGGAAATCGATACGACAGCAGCAGCTCTGAGTTCTGCTCGTTGTTCGCGGGGGGAAAGCTCATTCTTCAGGTTAGAAGTTGCTCGCACCGAGATTGTTTCCTCACCTCTCGCTGCTGGTCGGCGGCTGCATGCGGGCTACATGCAGCTAGGTTCTGAAATCCCAAACTCCAACAGGTTCCGAGATTCTGATTCCAAAGCCAACAACACCCTTCAGCACCAACCAACATCCTGTCTACAGTAGCCTGGGAATCATTCGCTCATTATTACGATCCACGGTTGCGGCACAAGGAAACCCATTCGAATGTGCATCTCCAAAGGAAGCATGCAGACATTGGAAAGCTATGTCGATTGACGGACGGCCTCCTTTGTCTACCTCGCTGGACAGACAAAGTGCAGTGTGATGTGAGCGCCATGATGGTCTCGATACTTATGCCCACAGAACTTTGTTCTTGTGCGAGTCTGGCGCTCATGCTTGCAGTCGGCCTCGGCCAGTCTCATGCAAGGTTCATGATGCAACCATGGATGATGGATAGATTGGTGAGCTTGGGTTTCACCGACCCCCAGAGCTCACTGTAAACTTGTAATAAGGTGATAGCACATAAAACACCATAAGCAACTACATCTTGGAATTTTGTAAAATTAAATGGGTGGTAAAAATGTTACAAATTCCTTGGACTATTATCTAGGAGAAATACTAGCCAAAATGAATTTCATCATCATCAAACACACCAAAATACATGGTTGCATTTCTGCACTGTGTTCTCTTCGCTACTTCTGAACTCGAAATGCGTTACTACAGAATGATCCCAAAGGAGTCGAGACTCTTTAATATATAGCTTATAGCAAGTGTATTATTATATAGCCTGGCAGGTGCATGAACTTCCCAAGTGGTGCTTGCCGCCATCAATCGTTATTTCTCTACAAAATTCTACAGATTGCACCTCCGTGTCTTCCACTCTCATTTGAAAATGCTTGAAAAGTTCTTGGACCTAGCTATTTTAAAATACCATTTCATATTGTTATTAAATGTTTTTCTTCACAACTAATTGCTGAATAGCAAAGTTTAACACTTTACTCCAAATTTGTACCCATATCCAGACCATAACCATCAGCATAGACCTATGCCCACCACCTATTCTATTCGTCTTGTGTCTGATCTACATAATTCGGCAATGTATTCTTTAGTTACTTCTCGATATAAACCTAGAGCTAGATGTATTCATCTCAGAAACCGGTGTATGGAATATTCACAAATATTCTCTGGTACCAGCATGGAAAGATTTGATGTGCGCAATCTTTGTGATGAGTTCAAAGCCAATGACAGATATCATGTTAATACATTATATTGACATGAGAAACATAATAAGGTCTAGGTCTCAAGATTGATGAGCATGGTTTAGTATCCATTTGGAAGCTATGTCAATCCATACCTACCTAGAAACAATGTACACCCTTACCCATCCAAAACCCAATGTATGGGCACCCAATGTTCGGCTGTGCTCTAAAGTAATATTTCGTGCTTAATTGCTCCTCCTAGACCCCCAGGGACGTCGATGGATCGATGAAAAGCTCTTCCTTTTAATATCATGGGGCCCTACCATTTCCATAGTTACAAATTCACCGTCCTCGACTTGCACCTCGTCAAACCTTTGCCCAACTTCTCTTTACACCCACAGCTGGCAGCTGTTGTGAAGAACATTCAGTGCGAGTGCAGTGCAAGTACAGGACTCGGAGAGATATGGCAACATCCATTCTGACCGACTGGATGGACATCGTTAAGTATCAGCTGGTCTCACTCAAGTCGGACGAGAAGTACGGTTTTAGTGTCTGATTATCTGTCAGTGAGTCATTTGGTATAGTTCGGTCTGCGAGGTCTTCCATCGAATCCAAGCCTCACGGGTCTTGAACGATTCTGCGTCTGTGATGGAGTGAGAGACTGGATTCGATGCTGCCTGAAAAGAAGAACGAGTTAATAGAGCACAAATGTTGACGATTCGATCCATGGCTGCAGATAAATACGTCAAACTGGTGAACGGCTTTTCCACTCTCGCACTCTTCTTCTTCCACTGGACCCAGCCTACTGTTTGCAACGCCGCCCATCTAATCAGGATCCAGTAGACCCCTTCCGAGCTCTAAAAAGAAAGAAAGAAGGAGAAGTTGAAGAGGAAGAGGGGAAGAAGATGATGATGATCACTCCAGCTAAGAAGGGTTCAATCCCACACACCATTCATGCTTAGCCTAGCTTGAGCTCCACAAGAGTTTCAAACTTGCTGTCTCGGCACGAACGGTGACGAGTTCTTCGATGTTTTCTCCATGAGGACCATTTTTTTTTTTCACCCAGCATTCATATCCAAAACTTTCCTATGCATTCGCAGTCACCGGGAAATGGTCTGTGATCACTCTTTTCGCAAACTGCAGCGAGCTAATCGATTTCAGTTTTGGTTCTTTTTGCAATATATCTTCATTTATAAATTTCGTTCGCTTGCTTTTGCCTGACAGTGTTTAGATATGCTTTGGACACCGAGAATTACCAAAAGTTATCAGCCTTTTGGGAGTTGCTTTCCACCCGTGGAACAGTTGTGGCCTACTGTGGAACTCCTCTGGCTTCTGGGTGTTCGATAGGGACAGGATGAGTACTATGGAGGCAAGAGCTTCTTTTGGAATTAGGAATTTCGTGTTCAATTACCTTGTTCTTGATCGTCGTCATATGAGACTTCCAGAAGGAAATCATATCACATTGGTATGGCATTGGTGAGAAGCTCCACCCTGCTTGTGAGGAAGTTCATCCTTCAGGGCCCCTCGGTAAGCCCATCTGATCTGCACGTTCAGAATCTAGGCACTCGTCTTTTGGCGAATGGTTTGCAGTCAAAGCAAGGTATCATCAGTCCACGAAGGATTCTTGAAAACTTTGCCGTTTCTGAGGAAATAAAATTGTGCAGAAAGAGCAAGCAGATTGTTGACACTCTGCACACCGACCGCATTTTTGGAAACATGGATGTGGAAAATAAAGCAAGTTGTCGAAATGTGTACACTGTTGAGCCCTTCATGAAATGCAATTTTTACCTGATCCTGGAATATCCAGATGCTCCAGAATACACAGATGTAATTGTCTTCGATTGGCAGGATGGTTCACATTCTCTCAAACAACGAGATTATCTTATAGCTCAACATACCACTTTGCTTTTCATCAAGATCTCGGCCGTGCGTCATGATTAAACCGACTTGATATTCATAACGGTAAATAATTGGAAGGTTTTTACTCACGAATGAGATCGGACACATTGGATTACGACGAAATAACTTTGTAATCTTGAATGTAAATATGGATTTCCTAACCGTCGATGAAGATGACAGCGCCCTTGTTACATCAGAAACATACCGCAAAAAAATTAGTCTACCTACCCATGAAAAGGTTATATCGTTTGGTATCGTTGAGTCGGAATAGATATTGCTAAAACTACTGTTGTATGACTCTTTAATCGACGAGGCTCCATTCTTCTTACAGTACTGCATGTACATGTATTGATGATACGGTACTTCAACAACTCTAAGAAGTCGTGTATGGGTGTATATATATAATGTGTCACAATATAGAGGGCTTTGACATCAAATGACACAATAGACAAACCTTCATGCATTATTGGAAACGTACCACGATTTTTTAAATTCTCGAAACTTGAACAATGACACTACACGCATAGAAAAAATTATAGTCTAGAAGAGCCCAAATTGTGCTATACTATTATTTGCTTTGAACACTATCTAGTCTTCACAATAGCCACATTCTATAAGTCCATTAGACTTAAAAGTAGTCTTTATTAAAGCTATACCCCTTGAGGGCTAAATATGTTTAATGGAGCTCGAATGATTCTAATGGAATAATTGCCAACTACACAATCTTCTTAAATTTCTTGAATTTCAAGTGTTGGTGTCGAGATCGTTTCTTATAGAGATCGTTTCTTTGCGTTAAAATGTTTTTTGAGATTGAAAATTTGCAAGGACGTGGAATTAAATAGCGCGCTCCACCCTGCAAAATTTCACGCATTTTGGAGTCGCAACGTTGAGTTCACAAATTTCTTGAGTTTTGAGTGTTGGGGCCGAGATCGTTTCTTGTAGAGATCGTTTCTTTGCGTCGAAATGTTTCTCGAGACTGGAAATTTGCAAGGACGTGAACTTGGATAGCCCGCTTGAGGCTGCAAAATTTCACGCATTTTGGAGTCTCGACGCCGAGTTCACAAATTTCTCGAGTTTTGAGTTGGAGTTTCAAATGTTGGAGCCAAGATTATTTCATGCGGAGATCTCTTCTTCGCGTCAGAGCGTATTTTGAGTCTAAAAATTTGCAGCCTGGATTTGGATAGCCTGCTCTAGGTTACAAAATTTCACGCATTTTCACGCACGAGTTCACAAATTTCTCGAGTTTCGAGTTGGAGTTTCGAGTGTTGGTGTCAAAATTCTTTCTTGCAGAAATAGTTTCTTCGCGTCGGAGTGTCTTTTGAGGCTGAAAATTTTCAGGGCCATGAACTTAAATAACACGCTGTAGCCTTCAAAATTTCATGCATTTAGGAATCACAACGTTGAGTTCACAAATTTCTTGAGTTTTGAGTTGGAATTTTGAGTATTAGGGCCGAGATCGTTTCTTGCAGAGATAGTTTCTTCGCGTCAAAGTGTTTTTTGAGTCTGAACATTTGCAAGGGCTTGATGTTGGGTAATTCGCTCCTGGCTAAAAAATTGAACGCATTTTGAAGTTGCGACGCCAAAGTTCACAAATTTCTACGCTTTTGAGTTTGAATTTGGAATGTTCATGTGGAAATCAAATTGTTCATAAAATTTTATCTTTGAGAAGTAACATGACATGAGGCTTAAACTTTGTGGTGACTAGGATATCAATATTTGGCAGTAGCATAAAAAGTTTGAAGTTGAATGGATTATTAAGTAAGAAGTTATGGTATCTTTGCAGTTTTGACTTTGAGTTTCAAGTGTTCACGTGATTATCAAAATTTTCAGACATTTTTATCTTTAACACGTTGCATGATCTGAGGCTGAAACTTTGTGGGAACTTGAAGAATAGTAATTGCCAGTAGTATAAAAAGTTTGAAGTTAAATAGATGCTTGAGTTCAAAGTGAAGGCATTTTTAGAATTTTGACTTTGAGTTTTGAGTGTTCAAGTGGTTACCAAAATGTTCAAACATTTTTTTCTTTAGCCAGCATAATTTGAGGTTGAAACTTTGTGAGAAATAAAAAGACTAGTATTTGGCATTAGCGTAAAATTTTTGAGGATGAATGGATGCTTGAGTAGGAAGATATGGCATTTTTGGAGTTTTAACTTTGAGTGTTCAGGTCGTTAGATGCTTGAGTTCAAAGTGAAGGCATTTTTAGAATTTTGACTTTGAGTTTTGAGTGTTCAAGTGGTTACCAAAATGTTCAAACATTTTTTTCTTTAGCCAGCATAATTTGAGGTTGAAACTTTGTGAGAAATAAAAAGACTAGTATTTGGCATTAGCGTAAAATTTTTGAGGATGAATGGATGCTTGAGTAGGAAGATATGGCATTTTTGGACTTAAAAAAAAAGTCCAAAACTTTGAGTGTTCAGGTCGTTACCAAAATATTCAAATATTTTTATCTTTAGGAGAGAGCATGATCTGATGCTGAAAATTTGTGGGAATTGGGAAAATAGTACTTGGCAGTAGCATAAAAAGTTTGAAGATGAATTGATGCTTTAAGCGGAAGTTACAACATTCTTGGAGTTTTGACTTTGAGTGTTGAGTGTTCACGTGGTTATCAAAATGTTCAGACATTTTTATCTTTAACATGGAGCATGATATGAGGCTGAAACTTTGTGAGGACTTGATAATGAGTATTTAGTAGTATAGAATGAAGATTGAAGGTGAATTGATTCTTTTGTCGGAAGTTAGGGTATTTTTGGAGTTTTGAATTTGAGTTTTGAGTTTCCATGTGGTTATCAAAATGTTCAAACATTTTTATCTTTAAGACGGAGCATGATCTAAGGCAAAAACTTTGTGGAGATTGGAAAACTAGTATTTGGCAGTAGCGTAAAAATTTTGAAGATGAATTTATGCTTGAGTCGGATGTTATAGCATTTTTGGAGTTTTGACTTTGAGTTTTCGAATGTTTGGGTGGTAATCAAAATATCAAGTTGGTATGATATGGCTACCGAGAAAGATATTTTTCAGCTTCTGCAAAAAATCTTCAAAGAATTGAAGGAACTTTGACATGAATTCAAGATGCAAGTGGCTGCTTTAACTCTTGCACACAATCAAATTCGAGAGTTAAAAGGATTATTGAAGGGTGTGGAGAAGATGTTCAAGAACAATGTGTCAGTGATGTTCGACATGTCTTAATCTATTGATGACAACCAAGGGAAGGTATGCTCTCAATTGACAAATGCAGATAATACTAGATTGCATGAGGTGGTCGAAAGTTTAGATTTGAAAATTAAATCCTATGCTGAAGCTATAAAGTTAACTCAAATCTCTTTTTGTCAAGAACAAGAGATTGAAAAATCCAATCAGTTCGCGCATAGGAAGAATGTGAGAATTTCAGGTTTACTTAAAATAAGAAGATTGAAGATGTCAAGAGTAACTTATTTACACAATGGGAGAGCAATCGTTACTCAGAAGAGAAAAGTGTCGTCATGATAGCAATCCGAGAAGCTAAGGGTGTTGGTGTGGAATATCCGAGTACCTATAACAACAAAGTATGTGAGTGCTGCTCCGATTTGGAAGATGGCTAACATCATCAACATTGTGAAGACTTGTGAATATGAAATCAATACTATTGCTGAGTTGGAAGGATTTACTTTGATGGGATCGACATAAACCCAGAGAAGACAACATGCGGGAAGGGATCAATGAGTTATTGCTACTCTCATTAGGTCTCATCTTCTATCTTTCAAACATCTAGAATCTCAAGATCGATAGGAGCATTGGCTACGTCTTGATATGGTTGGATGATCTTATTGCTATTTGGCAATTTGTTATTTTGAGCCATTGTCCATGGGTATCTACTCAATACGCTTTTGCAACTGAACTGAACCATTTCATCGACCTATCGGAGACGTTATTAGATTTCAAAGTAAAGGGGATGTCTTTCTAGTTGGAGATTTCAATGCTCGTATATGTTGTGCTCAATTTACTCAATTTAGTGATTCCTTGGCTTCTTCTATATTTGAAAATATTTACAATAGTTTGTGATGTAGAACCTCTTTTGATCCTTCCACAAATTCTTTGACAGAGCACTTTTTGACATTTGAAGCCACTTGTAACTTGAAGGTTCTTAATAGAACCTCTCGCTTCCCCAACTCTCAGTCAAATACTTGTTTTTCCTCTATTGGCTTTAGCACAATAGATTTTCTTTTGTTTTCCTTGGTTAGTATATCTCTCATCTCTAGTTTTGATGTTCTTGACACTCAATGTGAATCAGACCATACACCTCTCTTGTTTACACTTTCAATGTCAAAATCAATTTCTCCCTCACCTTGCCAATCTCTTTTAGCTTCTCCTTAGTTTCGCTTAGATCCTTGTAAAAAAAACCTTTATGCAAAATATCTACAAGATCTTTTGACTCACATCATATGGAGTCCAAATTCACATACCGCTAGTTTACAACTCATAGAATTGCTCAAAAATTTTGCATCGAAGTCCTTTTTGAGGCATAGTTTTAGGATTGCTAAAAGTCTACCTTGTAATGGATGGTTTGACTCCGAATGCAGGCTAGCAAGGGCAAGGTCGGTTGATAGGTCTTTGGATATTGAAAGTCGGCTTCTTTAGAAAAGTATATGCAAAGATTTGATGAAGTTTAAGAAATGAGCTTTTTTAAGACGGAAGCAAGAATCCTTAACAAAAGATCCGATGGAGTATCCCAAGTTCTTTTGGAGAAGATTAGCTACACCATTGTCAAAACCTTATCTTGATTCCGAGTCTTTGGTAGTTTTTGCCAAAAAGCTCTATTTCTTTCTTGAAGCTACATTTATGCCATATTGCGAAGTAACACTTGGAATATTTTTGGAAGTAGAGGTGATGAGTTAACTCCAAAAATTAGCAAATGGAAAATGTGAGGATTTAGAAAAGTGAAGGAGTTAAACTTGAAAACTTTGTGATCAAAGCTCTTTTGTATGCATATGATATCATATTACTAGCACGTGATGCAATTAGTTTACAAAAACACCTTGATACTTTCGCTAGCTTTTGTACTCAAAATCAGATGAAGTTCAATATGGAAAAATCAAAGTTCATTCTTGTGGGCACTAAATCCAAGTTTTCTCTCTTTTATAAAGCACTAGAATTGGAACAAGTGAAGAGTTACAAATATTTAGGCATTGATTTTTCTCACAATTATAGTTGGGCACTTTGTGTGGAAAAGAGAATAGAAGTTGGTTACAAAGTTCTATATTCGTTGTTAAATCTATGTAGATTAGTTCATCTAATGTCTTGTGATCTTAGGAAATTTTTATTTAGGAGCTTAGTTTTGCAGGTGGTTTTATATGGGACACAAGTGTGGGGTCCTGGTAGTAAGAAGACAAGTTGAAAGGGTGTGGAACAGGGTTTGACAGGCATGGCTGAAAACCATCTAGTCACCCCGGGGAGGAGCCACAAAACTTCGGGCCTACGCCCCGACGTTTTGACTTGAGCATTCTTGATTTCTGGGGGTCACCCGAATGTTTCTAGAAAAAAATCCCGGGGGTTCTCAATGGCTTGAAAACTCTTGAAATGTTCCCAAAATTCATTAACATTTAAGGGAGTGTCCCCGGGTTCTATCCAAAAAAACCTCCGGATGTAACCCCCGGTTGGCAAGAGTAAGTCACGCGGTTTACTCCAGTTGTCCCCCTCTTTCACCCCATATCCATAAAGTAAGTTAGCCATTCCCGGAGGAATGTCAAACCCTGCTTCGCATCCAATGTGCAGTGTTCCAGATAACCTCGCGACTACCTCTTTATAGGAAGGACAACCTTATTTGTTACTCTCTGAAGTTAACTTGTACGGGTTAACTTGTACGGGGAAGGAATTCTTCGAAAAAATACCGGAAAAAAGGAAGGTTGGTTTTAATACATGTAATGAGTTAGGGGGAGAACAAGGACGCTATTAAACAGCGTTCGGGGCCTATTCGTCTCCGCTATTCGGAGGAAGCGTGTCAAGCAAAGTGAAGCACGCTAGCTGCAAGTAGTGAAAGTCGAGGAGGTCGGAGCTCGGGAGGAGATGATGTGGGGAAAAGCGGAAATGCGGTAAAAGTGCCACCGGAAAGATTCTTGAGATCCCGGAATGGGGCAAGAGCAGGGTTTGACAGACATGGCCTAAAACCACTGGGTCACCCCGGGAATGTGCCAAAGAATGTCTGGGCTACGCCCCGAAGTTTTGACTTGAGTATTCTTGATTTCTCGCGGTCATCCAAATGTGTTTAGAAAGAATTTTGGAGGGTCTCAAAACTGTTTTAAACTCTTCAATCCACTATTTGCTCCCAAAATTCATACAAGAAAGTGACATTTAAAGAGGGTGTACCGGGTTCTACCCTGAAAAACCTCGGGATGTAATCCCCTCTTAGCAAGAGGGAGTCAGGCGGTTTACTCCGGTTGTTCCCCTATTTCACTCCCTATCCCCAAACTCAGGTACCTATTCCCGGGGATTTCGGAGGAATGTCAAACCCTGATGTGAAGAGGGTAAAAAAAAATGTTCTTACAAGAAGAATTAGGTGTAAGAAACTAAACTCCTTATGCTATTCTTCTTGCAGAAACATGTTGTCTACCTCTTGAGGCTGAAGCTCTCTACTTGACCATCACTTATATTAAAAGTATGACATCTCTTGATGCTTCTCGATTTCCTCTTCATGCTTTGCATACCACACGTTTCAAGTATGGTTTGCAGATGTGATGACTTGGTGTTTGAGGTGAAATGTGACAAAACTTGATAGGGATCTACAACCTATGGTACATCGCGAGCGTATTAAAGAATGATTTCTCAACATTATTTGGAGTAGACGAGACATCAAAATGAAGTTATATCAACTTCATGTGAATCCTATGCTTATTTATTGTGAGTAAGAATACCTTGTTGCACAGCTCTCTACATCTTAATGTCGTATTATTACCAGACATAGAATAAGATTTCATAAACTTGGAATTGAGAAAGTACGTTGGTTGAATGTTGATAGGAGTGAACGGATTTGTGATGAGAGAAATGTTGAGGATGAAGAGTATGTGTTTTTTACTTATATTAGATATATAGAGATTAGAATGGCTCATAAAATTGTTGAATTTCTATTCTTTGCTTCAGTTTGAACCTTATGATTTAGGTTGTTACGTTAGAGAAATTATTAGTTACCGTTCTAGTGCTATTGGCATTAGTTATGGGGTTCTCTTCTAGGTTGAAGTTGGATTCTTTGTTTTGTTTTGATTCTTTGGGTCCCAATAGCTTGATCTATTTACCATTTACCATTGCAAACTCACATTTACAAGTATAGTGACGCAGTTATCTAAATGTTGAGAATTGGCATGTTTCGATTTGTTGCTTCCATTCTGAAGTATGCTAACTTGAGCTCCATGTATGCAATGGTGATTCTCCCACAAGTCTTCACGTTGCTCTAATGGAGGAAGGAACAAGAACAATCAATGTCCGGAAGGTGTGTATAATACTACACATAAATGAACAATTTAGGATTACGAGTATTCAAATACGGTCCACCTTTCTACTCTAAGTTCTTCAGTTTGTTTGAAATCTCGCAGTTAATCATCAACTTTCACTATGTTCTGGAGTTGAACGAACAAACGTTCGATGCAAGTCTTCAATAAAATCACCGCCTTTGTCTTCCGACATGCCTCACCAGATTCTGCCAGAGAAAGGATCTCGGTGACATCCTCCACGAAGCATGCGACCTTTCGTACGCATTACTGCTCGTGACGTCGTCCTTGGGAATATAAAATCATGTCACCTCTGCAGGCACGAGGGCATGCGAATGGCATTGTGTATACAAGGGTCTGTTCGTCACTCAAGTTTCCCATCATGAAGGTCGTGAGTGATCGACTTTGTTACAAGAATAAGCAAAAATCGATGTTTCCCAGTCTGAAGGCTCCTGGAGGAACGAGGGGATACCCGAAGTATTTGAGTCGCTGCTATTCCACTCAATCTCTCTGTTGATAAATTATTTCCAGCAGAAGATCGTTTGTCAATCATTAAATCAATAACATATTCCTGGAACACAGCAGAAGTGGGGAGATTAGCTTCAATACTAGATCTAGTGGACGATCCAGTAATACTATCCTTTTTTGGAAGTGTGAAAGAACTTCACACTCCACATGCACTTCGACATTTAAAATTTCTAAGCGAGAGGAAGATGATCAAAGAGTCCAGTATAGTTTCCACAATAGAATATCTGGCTCTGGTTCAGGCCAAAGAGCTGAACACAACGAGCCTAATGCAAATCACTCTTCTCTGAATCAAGCAGCTGCCGTGGGATCTTTCATCGTGTTACCTTCAGAAAATTGCAGGCAGGAAACATTGGCTTTCTCGTACTTTCGTTAGTTGGAGTTTGTTAGACGATAGTTGATGGGAAAAGATGGGCAAATGCCATGAAACCCTGCGAAGTTGATACCCATCGTAAAACTATTATTATCATTGGCGAGGCTAAAAAGTACCATAGTAAAGTAAAATAAAATACAATATTCTAACAAACAAACTAGAGGAACAAGTTTACCTGTATAATCTAAATCATTGGCTTGGCTAGCAATTAATGAAATAGTATAAAAAGATTAAGTCAGGTATATCAAGCAATAACTTAGAGTTAATGATGACACCTACACGAGACTGGTTGGCATAGTTGGTTGGGGTTGAATATCATGAAATCATACTTAGTTGGTGTTCGTAAGAACAGTTAGACCCTACCAACCTTTGAGACTGGTTCCCAGTGGTAATTTCAAAATGAAGGTGGCAACTTTTGACGCTCAAACTTCCTCATCAGATTGCGGAGGTGGGTCCGAGCTGAATCCGACATAAGCAGGTCTCATGATTCTGCGATCGATCTCTATGAAATGAGGAAAATGAGATTCTCAAATGCTCGGGAAGTGAAGGCGTACTTGGTACTCTGAAGACGTGCCGTGTGACCACTTCTTCAAACCCCACCTTCACATAATAGTTATTTTGATTTCCGAGGAATCCATCAAATCATTAGACCTATAAAAATAAATGTTTTATATAAATGATATACTACATATTAAAATATGCAATTATGTAGTTAATATGATATTGAAATATATGTTTTGAAATGTTAGAAATATTTAAATGAAGTAATTTATAAATAAAGATATAAAATGGTACATCAATTACACAGCAAGGAACTAGTTATTTAACAAAATTCACTTTATTCATTTCAAATTTTTCATAAAAATAAAAATATTTAATATTATATCATCTGATGTGACAACTAGATATCATCTATAATTAGTCATATGTTTTATAAATGAAATTCACATCTAGTCTGAATATTATTAGTGTGTATAACACCAATAATACTCTGTCTATACAAGAATACTATGCACAAAAGATTAAATCGAAACAAACCATTACTTGCTAATTCATTGACTCTCAGTGCATTCGCTCCCGCCGACTGACGACACTGCGTATGAATACCTCGAAGTAACGAAGGGGTGAACGTTCTCGTCGCAGCAATGGGCGAAGGCCAGTGTCAATACGAACAGCATTATTGCTCATCCGTCGAAAACTTAAGGTTCCTTCGGCATCGCGGGACTAAAAATTCCTCGATGTTTCTGAGCTTCCTCGAGAATATTTTCACATACAATTGAGTAAACCAGGGGTGAAAAATCCCGATTTTTATCGAAAAAAATTCGTTTTGTTAATTAAAAAGACTTAAAAAACCTGATTTCGAGAATGGTTTTAAGCAACTGTGCTAGACTGTTCAAAGGGTTTGCAATGGGAATTTACACGAGTTTTATGTTCGGAGCGATGTTAAGAATTGTTTGCATACAGAGGAGACAGCCAAGAAGCTACGTCCCTTTTCCTTGGAGATTGACATTCATCTCCATTATTAGCTGCCTTGTTCAAACTAGGACATGAACCTACATCAGACTCTTCTCGGTCAACACCAGAACAATTTGGTATCCCAGGTTCAGAAGAAAACCCCGATTTCATACCAAAAAATAATTACGGGTATTCCAGGAAAACCTTTATAATCCTGAGTGCAAAAAACCTGACGATGTCACCCCCTGGAGTAAACTCGAGCGATAAGGGGCCCTTCAGGAAGAAGAAGGTCATATTTCCGGACACATGTGGGACATCTCGAAAGTCGCGTCCATCTGGTGTACAATACACGCGAATACAGATGACGGAGTGTCGAGGTGGGAAGGGCAGGTCGAGGTCGGCTTTCTAAGATTCGAGCGAAGAGTGCTCGAGAGAGATATTCATTCATTCGGGGACCAACCAACGTCAACTGCCAAAATCCGACAGGCGTTTGTGACAAGGCGTGGACACTCACTTTGATGGATATGTCGGTAAAAGCGCGATCCACTGAACAGGACTCAGCGGAAAGCTCGATGAGGTCGTACTCCTCTATAATAGTCGAGGATTTAGAGGGGCTTGAGACTGGTGCAGTACGAGCGATCCAGGACTATCCTCCCTGATGCTGCTTGCTTTGACTTTGATTGACTTTTAGCTTGTGACCGAGATAGAAACCGTCAGCGCGAGGGAGAGATGATTGCATTGGGTTGCAGCAGGGATTCGCTGATCCCACGGGATAACATAAGACCGACCGTCGCTGCACCGCCTTGGGCAATCTTGCTGCCCGTCAACCTTGGAAATCAACCAGGTCAGCCGTGAGAAATCACTCGTCTCCAGGCATTATTCACATGCCTGGTACCTGCTCCGGATCCGATGCGCAATTTCCATGAGAAAGCGGATGTTCGTTGATCTGTAACGCCCACTAAACCTGAAAAGCGAAAGTTCGCAAGCACATGCAGAGGCAGGCGGAGAGTCTAAGGTTTGTCATACGATGCAATTTTCCTTGAAAGATGACTCCCACCATAGACCTTGGACCACGCTTCGATAATGAAATCCCAGTCTCACAGTGGCTGCATCGATAGATGGTCCAACATACGACGAAGTGAACTCAGACCCTTGAATCTGGAAACAAGTACAGAGATATTACGAGGTTGCTCGTTCAGCTTCAACAGAGACATATGATTATCCGGGAAATTGTGTTCACAATGATAGAGACCGAGATATGAAAGACTATGAGATAAGTCCTATGCCTTCTGAGAAAAATTAGGCATTAAAGGACTCTACGTGCACTTCTTCTGAATAGGCAACATCATCCTGCGAGTCCATGGCAGATTGTGTCCCGCATGCCATGATATTTGGGCTGAGCTGGGAATAGTGTGCCAGACACAAGACAGTTACTCCACTCGAAAAGAGTCCAAATTGAGAGTACATCTTGCTACATCTCTGTAGAAAGACATCTCTACACGGGTGACAGACGTAGGTAAAGATCATCTAGGATGAGCTGACGGTACGTTTCTAATCACATAATTTCCAGCAAGTTAGATCCCGAGAAACGAGTCCTCCAGACCTTTCCATAAGACAATATGTTTCCGGGCGGTGGCATCACGTGGCATTCATATGCCTGCCATTGAACACTAGACGTAGGAAACTGGAAACGCGTTCCCGTCTCGGTGTCCAAGGTTAGAGCATCGTACACACAGGCTCAAGTGCTGATTTTGTGGATTAAAACTTTATAGAGACCAGTTCAGCAACGCCTGATGCAGAAGACCTTCGACGTTGAAGGTCATCCTTTGTTCTGACACTAGGAGCCACCACCATATTCAATGCTGGTCGGGAAGCTCTACGGAAATGACCGAGAAGTGCCATAGGACTTGCACACCGATGCTACCTGGCGTAGTTGGATGTATCAGCATATTATACAAAGGAACTTCCTTCTCAAACCCTCAGCACATGTGATCGCCTCGCTCAAAAGTGTGGGCCATAGCCGCCGTAAATGTCGACAGGGCTCGTGCGGGAGTTGGAATTGCACAGTTCCATAATCTGAGAGGCAAAGCAAACGTCAGCAAAGCTACAGCGGAACAACAGACATTGGTGAAGAACCGACAGAATGAAGAAATTCTACGAGTTGGAGAGTACATGCTGTAGTTAAAATGGTATGTCCACGATGCAGATCTCTTCACAGAACACGTGGTAAGCAACATTGACGGCGCTGCGAAGTCTTTGTGAATCCCATAACTATACAAACATAAGGATGGATGCTTCTAGTGCTTGTACAAGCAGGGCTATGTACCCATGACCGAAAGGAGTCACAAAATTCGGGCTAGAATCTCGTGGTCTAAGTCGTGAGACGCATACTCACCTCATTGACTCAAGTTACTACTGACGGTTGGGTCAATTTCACTGGAACCATGCTTCATTTTGGCAAGCTCAACCTGCGTCTGCATGAATAGCTGCATTCTTTGCAACTCCAGATCCCTCGTGAACTCCATCCGGATCTTTTCCAGGTCCATGAGTTGCTGTTGTTTGGAGTATTCCATTTTCTCGTAAATCTCGCCGAACCGGGTGATTGCCTTGGCCAGCGTCTTGAAAGGCGTGTCCATGGCCTTGCGTTTCCGACTGCTCTGGGTACCGTCCGTGCCAGGAGCATCAGCGTCATCGAGGGGAGAGCTGAATGTCATCTCGGCGCTCTCCTTGGACTTGGAACTCGTCGAAGTGTTGTTGAAATTTTCATCTTCGTGCTTCCGACCGGAGCGGCGGTTTGTATCCTCCCTGTCCAAGGACGATTTCACAGGCACGCCAGCATCCACACCGCCGGGAATTCCCGCTCGCTTGACTGTGGCGCTGAGCAGCTGATCAAGGCGTTTGTAGAAAGGCCATTTGCTGTCCAGGCTCCCAATCGCAGACTGCTTGTGTTTCTCGACCTTATACTTCTTCTTCAGGGTATCCAGCCTGTTCTTACACTGCACGTCCGTCTTATGGGACTTGCTCATGGAACTCACCACCTCCGCGACCTCCTCCCAATCCTCCTGCTTCAGGTTTCCCTTGTTCAGTTGCACATATCGATCGCCCCAAGCCTCCAGCAGCGCATGTGTTGCTCCCTCGGTCCAATCATCCCTTCCACTGTACTTGTCTCCGCCTACAGCAGCAGCAGCAGCAGCAGCGGAGCCAGCAGGACCAGTACCGGGACCAGCACCGGCAACTCCTCCTCCTCCACCTTCAATTCTTCCCGAGGGGCAAGCAATTTCAGGCTGGTAGAGTGCCAGGGCGGGCGCCGAGGTTGCATTGCTGCGTAAATTTCCATTTCCGGTGGCTTTTGCCACGACACTGCGTTTGTGGCTGTGCTCTAATTCAAAATCTTGCTCATACTCCTGGTGTTCTTGATCACCTTCATCCTCATCTTCATCGTCGTCTATATTCTCATCCTCGTCTTCGTCGTCTTCGTCCTCCTCCTCGTCCTCCTCTTCCTCCTCATCCTCCTCCTCGCCATCATCGTCATTCTCCTGCACATTGGCGCCGTGATGCGGGTCCGTCGTCTCATACAAGTGGTGATGCGCGTTGTGGTAAGGCAGGTGGGCATCATCGTCGTCATCATCCATCTTGGACTGATGAGGTAGCGGAGCTGACCCTCCAATCCTGCCTGCCCGCCTCCACTCGAGCAAGAATCACAGCCTCGCCTCGTCGCTGGATTGCACTGTCCACACTCCAAGACCAGACCGACGAGCGGTCGGACGAAAGACGAGAGCTCACCACGTCTGCCTCCAGTGCAACCTCGGGCTGAAATAGAAGTGAATGCGAGGGAGGGAGGGCAGGAAGGAAGGTAGCAGGGAAGCGCAAGAGTTCGATGCTCTTGGAGGGGGAGCACAACAGATGCCCTGTGTTAAAGCTCAGCGCAAAAGGACACCCGAGACCGTAACAGGGCGAGATGGGGTCCGGGGAGGGCGGAGAGCCCAGAGCTGGGATTCGACGAAGAGAGAAATTCCTGCGTTTCGTCCTCTGCCAGACTCGCACCCCTCCAATAAACAAGCGAACGAAGCGGAGCACTACGAAGACGAAGAAGAAGAGGAGGAGGAGAGGAGGACGACGACAGCTTTCCACATTCGGCTAAACTCGAGCTCTGCCGAGCTTCATTCCTGCCCTCCCTCTCGTCTGGCTTCGGAGGTGGGGTGGGGTTTTGGGCGCACGGGCATCGGGAGACAGGCCGGGCGGGGGTTTGTGACAAAATGAGCCCCACCGGGACCACCACCAATCTCCTGCCACCTGGCCTTCCAGCTTGATGCATTCAATGCTCCAACATTGTTCAAATCGGTGCAGGACTGGAGTGGTTAGCGAGCAACAAGAAAACGGAGAGGAGCAAATTCCGCCCACTCTCTCCCACAAATGAACTCAACTCACAACCCCATTCCCGCAAAACCTCAATCAAATTCTCTCTCCCCACTTCCCCTCCCCTTGGATGGATCTCATTGGCGCTTCCATGGACCTTGGCCCAGCGGAGTACGCTCTACCGAAGAACTGGTACGTACACGAAGGTCGTTATGTCGTCGCTCGCTCCCTCAATTTCTCCCCGGACGGATCGACCAGCAAGCATCCCAAGGCAGCGAGCCCGAGACTACGTGGTGGCCCTGCATGTGCGAGAATCGAAATGGCCCACCAGCGCAATCGCAATCCGCCCTAATCCGACGAAAGCAGGCTCGAGCCCAGCCATGCACTCCACGCCCTGGCCACTCAACAACATCCCATCCCACGACTTCTGCTGCTGCTGCTGCTCCTCGTCCTCCTCTTCGTCTTCTCGCACGGCCAAATCTCCTTGTCCTCAGCGCTTTCCGCACAACTGCTGCTGCTGCTGCGCTCGTAGTTGTCCGATCCCTTCCCCGTGGCTGCCATCGCCGCCTGGATCCTCGACGACATTTCGTTCGGAGGGGATTTCCGAGCTCACATGTTTCTTCGACCGTGTCGCCCGAAAAATCACGACCCTCGTCGTTTCTCTCTTCCCGGTTTCGGACAGAGGGAGGGACGCAGCTCCCTCCGTAGGTACGCACTTCTAGGACCTCATCTAGGCGAGTTGAAACTCTTTCCACCGGCACCTCGCCACCGAAACCGGGCGATCGCGGACGAAGACCACGAGTTCGACCTGGAGATTGTCTCGCATCGCCGGTTACCGGTGACCGCCGAGTTAATGATCGGACCTCTTATATGGTCCCCGGCGAAAGGAAGGGAGAGCAGGGGTGGAAAAAAACCCGAGTTTTATCGAGGAAAATTTCGGGTTAATAAAAAAACCTTAGAAAATTTGATTTCAACCATATTTTTGAATGATTAAAATTATAATTGATTCAATTATATTAATCAATAAAGAACACGGGTGGAAAAAGCAAAATTTTTATTGAAAATAATTTTCGGGCTAATAAAAATTGATTTTTTTCAGGATTTACACATCGTTCTCTTTGGTTTTTGTAAATGTTTACTAGTTCGATAGGTTACAATTTAATCATTTTTACACTGAGAATCGCACTAGTAGCGTATCTCGCTTGCTATTAAATTAAAGACTGCAGCACCGGAATCCCCAATGACCGGTAACCTCCGAGTTAATGATCGGACCTCTTATATGGTCCCGGGAGAGAGGGAGGGAGAGTGAGGAGAGGGTTTAGTTTCCGTGCACGCGAAACCTTCGGACGAGCTGATGGAGGGTCGTCGTCGTCGTCGTCCCGAGGGTGCGGACGAACCCGAACCGAGCCCGAGCCTGATCCTGGAACCTGGGTTCCGGAGTGGATCGCACGCATGCGGGGCTCGATCGGTCTTCGGGCCAGCTTACGTGGGAAGAGCTAAATTTGAAGGCGCCTCCATCCAATGATGACGTCACGGCCAACTTTGGCCGGGGCCGCCAAAGACAGCCCAGCCCAGCCCAGCCCGGGCGGGGAGGCGGGCGGGCGGGCTTGGGTTGGCTGGGATGGCCTCTGTCGCCCTCGTGGGGCTTTCTGTCTTTTGCGTCGAGGACGACGATGCTGATGCTCGTTCGCCTCCTCCAGCTGCCTTTCGCCTCGCCTCTATCTTCGAGGCCCGGAGCCCTCGTTCTGGTGCGACACTTGTAATGCAGAGTCTGCTGAATGGCTGTTGGATGAAGGAGCAAGCGCCTCGCTGCGGAGCTTTGGGTTCGACGAGCCACGGCACTTTTCGAAGCATCAAGAAAGGAGTTCGGACGACGATACGGGACGAGTGGTGGTGTTGTTGTTGTTG
Source organism: Marchantia polymorpha subsp. ruderalis (assembly GCA_037833965.1). Taxonomy (NCBI): domain Eukaryota; kingdom Viridiplantae; phylum Streptophyta; class Marchantiopsida; order Marchantiales; family Marchantiaceae; genus Marchantia; species Marchantia polymorpha. The sequence goes on from AP031357.1 coordinate 8,883,884, forward strand.
TTTCTCGATAGCGAGGTACAGTTGTTTGGATTGAGGATGCAAATCCCCGAGTGGATGACGTCCATGCGGCAGCAGGTCGATTCGTGGGCGCAGCAGCAGCGCGCTGCGTTGAGTGTTCCTCCCCAGATGACGGGGTGGCCTCCATGGCATTGGCAGTTGAAGCTGCCGTGGCATGAGGATAAGAGAAGGAAGCAGGAGCTGCAGGAAGAGTACAGGAGGCGGAAGGAGCAAATTGAAGGTTTGTGCGCTGCTTTGAAGGTCGAAAATTTAGCGGAGTTGCAAGATGTGTTAGGCGCCATGGTTCTTGCCGAATGTGTTTACAAGGTCCGTTTCTCTCGCTCGGCTCGTAACTTCTGTCAGGCACGGCAATTTTTGGAAGTTGAGCAGTTTTCCCGGTCATTCTTTTACCAAATGTAAATCACGATTTTCTCAGGGAGGACACTATAGACACACAATTTGAAAGAGATAGGAATCCGAGAGAGTCGCCCTTTAACATGGAAAATTGAAGAATCCATTTCATGAAAGTAATATGTAGCTGCCATCATGCAGAAATGGGCGTGGGGTGTTTTTCTGCTGCTGGTTCGAAGTTTCCGATTTTCTGAGCTTGGTATGATTTTTGGATTCCTTGTATCTGGATGTGGACAACATCCGTCTTGATTATTCCTACCCGCCCGTGACCCATTTGCACAAAGAATTAGGTTGTAGTACTTCAGGTGATCGAGGATACCCGCTAGCTCAATGGCGTCAGTAGAAATTGGTTCGAGTAAATGGCTTTGAGTCGAACCTTTCTATACCGCACTGAGGTTTACAGGCATGGGATGTTAGATTTGATTTCTTTTCGGCAATCTTTCAAGTAGTCAGAGCCCCCCGTTAATTAAATGAGTACAAAATGTTAACTTTTCTACGTTGTTCCCACGATATTCAACTGTTGAAATCGTTAGCTGCCTCCTTTTGGTTCTACTGTCTTCCGCCTCTGACCAAATCAGTTTGTGTTGCAAGCTATTTGTTTTCGTAATTGCTTCACGTGCCTTTTTGCTCGAAGTTTGCACATAGACAACCCCCCAGGTCATTCAACTTGCAGAAGCTTCAGACCCCAGATTTCAACTCATTCCGTTTGTTGAAAATCTTTGCTGTGAAGTACTCTTTAATTTTCACGATTTTGGTTACTTTTTTCGACGTTATGCATCACCTTGTTATTTCTGAAGGATCTCATCGTACATCTCGGACTGCCCTTCTTGAAACAGATGTGTTTGAATAACAAACCTACAGTCTCTGTCTGGCAATGAATCGGCGCGTGCTTGAAGGTTCTAAAGTTGAAAATTGTGAATCTTGTAGAGACCTGATTCGGAGGTGGTACGACATGTGAATATATACAAATCCGACTTCGGAGGGCAACTGGTGTCCTTGCAGCGCATTCAGCCGTCTTTGGAACACGTTTCACATAGGTAGTCATACTCAGCTGTTCCTGAAAATATTCTTCTTTGTTACGAAAGGACTGAACTGAAATGGGTTTTAAGTCCATTTAGTCAACAAGGGTCGCTTCGTAACCTGCATACTGATCGTGGAGGAAAGAAATGCCTTGTACTGTAGTCCAGCTTGTCATGTCGCTTGGATGTGCGGAGTATCTTTGGCATCTGTTCGGGCATGGGTATCTTGGGTGTTCATGAATGTAGTGGTAATTTACGCTACTTTTCATTCGCCCTCTCATACCAGAATCCAGTCGTCAGGAGTTTGTCTGACGTGAATCAGCGGATCTATGAATTTTTTTTGGGTGCATGGAGAAGCAATTATAACCTTTGGTGAGTATTTTTGTGAGTCAGCTGTATATATACACTCATATTTCAGAGTTTCGCCAATATATTTATGGCAACGTACTTTTTCAGATATTTATTAGCAGAGGGTGGAGACACGCTGTTCGCAGCTTTCTCTGGTACCAAGCATATCAAGTGAGTACTGTCTTTATCTGTCATTATCCATGCTGTCATCAATGTGATCGAACCACTTGTTTCTTACCGTTATCGCAAAGTATGACCTAAGGGAAATTTCCTTGCCAGTTGTGAGCCGTGTTCAATGTAGTCATTGTTGGAATCAACATCAGAAAGATTACTTGAACTGTAGGCCATTGGGAGCAATAATCAATCCATGTGCATCAGGGACTACCTAACAGATGCAAACATTCTACAAGAAGCTCTTTTCCATGAAGACGATGTAATAGACAACACCCAAGAAGAGCTCGACGGGAGCGACGGCAAGGTTTTAGGTCAAGGAAACCTGAAGCCATCAGGAGGTAGCAAAGATTTGTCAAGCGTATCGACAGTGAAGGGGAAACCGGGTGGCCGCAAACCTTCCGTTCATCGAGTTCGTTTCTTTCTCTCCCCCTGAATCCAAATGAGGAGAAGAAGTTGTTTTAAATTGTTTCATTTTATTTGAAGCTTTCAGTTTTACCTCCCTTTGTCCTTGTTAGTAGCGACATCTGACATCCTTACGTGCCTGTTGCAGGGGTTTTACGCCCGTGCGAGAGGTATACCAGCGGAGGATATATACCGGCTTGCTCAAAAGAAAAACTACAAGCTAGTACTATGTGGGCACTCGCTGGGCGGAGCGGTAAGCTTTTATGTGGATTTCGCTTCTTCTGTTCATCTCTGAGCATGGAGACTTATTCACGGCAAATGACTAATGTACAGTATATGGTATACAGGTTGCTGTATTGGCAACGCTTGCGATACTCAAGGCATTTGCCACGCCATCGGTCATGAAAGCAGGCGGGAAGCTACAGATCAAGTGTATAACATTTTCACAGCCTCCGGTTGGAAATCCTGGGCTTCGAGAGTGAGTATTTTCTCGTCTTCATGCTTCTATTCTTATGAAAGCTTCTCTCTCAGCGGTCTACTATGCAAGTACGGACCTCATACAACGAGCTATAGTATATTGTCTGATTTGTAACTCTACGAGCACGAAGGACATGCTGCCTTGTTGCTGAATTTGCACTTGCTTTCAGATCTTCAGATGAGAACTTTTGCAATGTTGCCATTGCCTAGGTTTTAACTACGATCGTCCTCCTGTTCGAGTGTTCAGTTATGTTCATCGAAAAGGCTGGCAACAACATTTTCGAAGTTACTGTATACCAGAAGATTTGGTTCCCCGTCTTTTGTCACCCGGCTATTTTCAGCATTACCGTTCTCCGGTTGACGTAGTAGCAGAAGTTCCACTGATGGAAGAAGAGAATCGAACCGCTGCTCACTCAGAAAATGGAAACGCTGTGGATAGTGACCGCATGGTTTTAGGGCTAGGACCTTTTTCCAAGTACATGTGGCGGTTGCCTAGACTTGCTCCTATCGTGGGCACACCGAGGCGTTTTAGGTGGCTCAAAGGGGCACAGGAACAAGAGAAAGTCTTCGGAGGCCAAGAGTCATCTTCGGACTCAAATACAGAGGTCACGCCCGTGGATATTGAAGAAGAACCAGACGGAGGTGCTTTGACCGTGGTAACATCTGAATCTGAAACTAAGGTTGAACTTCCTGTGGGAACGGAAAAGGCGATTGTTGTATCCTCGACAAAAGACGGCAAAGGTGGCAATCCTGCCAGTTGGCTGACTACAAGGGTACCACCGTTACCGTCATATGTACCATTTGGTGAGGTCAGTAATCAGTTTGCGATCATCTTTCTTGGTGAAGGAGTGACTCGTAATTCTTGCTTTGATGTCAGGGGGTCACGTGTCAAATGTCTTTTCTTTAATATCAAGAGAAATTGGACAGATACTATTCATATCGTCTATGATGGACACCAAAAGCTTCTCTTACTCTTAAGTCATGTTATTCTGCTGTTTGAGTGTGGGGAATATGGTTCCTCCTCGTTCAGTTTCTGACGTAAGTGTGTTGTTGCAGTTATTCATTCTGGACAGTGGGTCAGTGGAGCAATTGTCTGCATCAGAGTTCACGCAGTTGACTTCGGTACGTTTCAAAGGCCCTCGTCCAGCGAACTTGGGAGTATGAACTGCTGGTTGACCAAAGTCGGCTGGTTTAGTTGACTGAAAAACTACAGGATTCTTCGAGTACATGTTTCAAGTCATATTGTTGGGTTCTGGTTGACCCTGGGCATTTGAACGTGACTTCTTTATCCATACTTCAGCATTTGCCTCCTCGTACACGATGGCTCTGCTCTCTCATCCCTCCTTCCTAGTTCTCATTATTCGGTTTCTTTTCTGCAGGTGCAAACAGTTGTTCAAGAGTTGTTAGACCGCTTTCAGTCCCACACCATGAGATCCTATCGACAGCGATTTCAGAGGTTTGCAGCTCGACAGTCCCACCTGCAATATCTTTGTCGTTTGTTTTGTCTTTGTTGTTATCTTCAATCGTTTATGGGCCTGCCTTTTGTCCTTATGAGCCCCCCACCCCGGTCTTAAAGATTGTAACTTGTTCCGTGTTTAGGTCAATCAACACTTATTACTGGTTTGTGTCCTTGGATTCTGCATACAGAATATACGATTCTTGCATGAAGGACTACTCATCAAGTGTAGGAATGGACCATCTTTTACATCTGCCAAACTTCCAGCAGTGGTTCGGCGTTCTAGGTGCACGTGTTGCTGAGTTAGGGAGTATATATGAACCCATCATCTTGAGAACAGCTACAGCTTTAGTACCACTAGGTTGGACGGGACTTCCGGGAGACAAGGGGTCCAATCCCTTAATTATCGATGTGCAGGGTTTCAACTTGCATCACTGCTCTCATGTGCGTGCTCAGGTCAATGGACGCTGGTAAGATCCTGACCGATTGAACACCTTCCATGTTCAATTCTGATGTGAAATTGAGGAACTGGGCTAACACCTGTTTGGTACATGGATCTGATGAATTACGTAGTGAACGTATGTGGGCTACAAGGCTGTGAAATAGCAGGCGGAAATTCCAGATTTGTGACTTCTGTCATCAGCTTTCAGTTTGTGGGCCATCCGATCGGGAACTGTGTTGGTTACGCAGCAAGTTCCTCCCTATGGAGGCGGTTGTTTTTCGTTCTCAAATTCGTGCATTGCTAGAATCTTGAAATTTATGAACCTCGTATGCACTTACGTTGCCGGAGACCTCAAGGTGTGAGTCTTAAATCAGAGGCTATTAAGAGCTGTCGAAATATAATGGTTTGAGCTCATCACACAATTCATTGACCATTGCAAGCTCCAACATTGGTCCCTCAGGTGCTCTGCAACTGTAGAGTCCAAGCCGACTTCACCATATAGCAAGCAAGATCTCCAACAAGTTCAGCCCAAGTTGCAGAAAATGCGCGTACGTATAGGACCCCCAGTCGATAAGGCTCCGCGGAAGTCGAGTCTTCCAATTGAAACTGATGCTGTTGAGGGCTCTACTGTTTTCAACAAACTTGAAAGTTTCCCAAACACGCTGGACATTCTGAACATGGGGAGAAAGGAATATAGTGGCAACGAAGTTCAAGGATTCGGGGAAGTAACCCTTTACTGCAGCACAGACTTCATGTCTGCTACTCATGACGTCATCGCAAGAATGAGACGCGTTCGACTTTTAGGCTTAGAGGTTAGTTCCATGCCTTTTTTTCTCATATTGTCTTTGTTCTCACTCTGAAGGTCGGATCTCTGGTTGAGTTGTCGTCATATGGCTACATGAATGCTTTCTGATATTTAGTGTCTATGTTCGTGTGCTTTTTACCTTTGTGCAAAATATGTAGTTATACTGTCGTATTACGCAACCATAACCCGCTATGTTTCGTTCAGGGTGCTGGGAAGACTTCTTTGTACTGTGCCTTGCTTGGAGATGAGGGCAGAACCTTGAGTAGTAGCGATGGTGGTGTGCTTCCCGACATGGACTGGCGAGAAGGAGTCGCTGGTGGTATCAGCTATGTCGATGCGGCTGGAGTGAACTTGCAAGTATGTTGTTTCCACTTCTACGATTTAAAAAAAAGTAGAAGCAAAATTTTTAAAATTTCAAGCTATAATATGGTACGGAAAGTTACATAGCGTCCTCCTTCACCTAACGGAGGTTTGATGTGCTTCAACTTATTCCTACGTCACGAGTAACGACTTGTATGCAACATACGGCTTAACCCAGAAGGAACTCATTTATACGTTTGCGAGGAAGAATCGATTTTAAGTTGAAGTGGACTGAAGGAGGATACATAAGCTGCGCCGGAACTTTGTACATTACGTGGTTCACTCTTATGTATATATCCAGATATTTTTACTCTGGCTACGTCGGGGCAGTGCTGCTTAGATGGAAGATCGCCTGATCTGGCCGTGTGGCTCATGCAGGATCTGTCCAATGAAGCGGAAACTTTGAGGCGGGAGTTGTCAGTCAGCGTAGGGCAGTTTGGAAAGAAGCTAGATCTTGTTATTCTTGTGCATAATCTTGGTCATAAAATTCCTCAATTGCACCATGTCGGTGAAGCAACAACACCACGACCAGCCCTCTCTCTACTTTTGGACGAGGTCCATGCCGCTGGAATACCACTTGTGCTAGCTATTACGAACAAGTTCGCTGTTAGCGCTGATCGTCGATTCGTTGCTGCTCGAACGGTCATGAACACCTATCACATCCCCTCAAAGCATTCAGTGGTGGTCAACTCTTGTCCTCATACTGTGCATGGTGTTGCAAGCGAAACTCTTGAGTCTCTCATCTCTGCAGAAGAAGCGGCCTTGAAAGGACCAGTTCAACCGAAGGTTCAGAGTGCTGCACAGCGGCTCTTGTCAGGACCCATGAACCTTGTTCCTAGGCCTTTTCGTAAACGGGAGGTGGTGTTACCTTCAGAGGGCGTCAAGAAACTGACGTCCCTTGTGCACGAAGTGCTGTCAACCAAAGAAGAGGCAGCTTCTGAGGTATATGAGTATCCTATAAAAGCCCTGTTAAAGTTGAAGTTCCAGTACATACATGTGCTGTATTCGTTCAGTCCCTTTGTTGACTTCAGTTCAGCATGGACATCAAACCTTCATACTTAAAGTACCACTTACATTGTAGTTAAGGTCCTTTGTTCAAATTCTCCTGTTTAGTATATGAGGACAGATTTATCATATGTGCCCTGAAGATCCAAGTAGAGACTAATGTCATAGACCAGAACAGTAGTCTTGTAATTTTGCAACTTTGGAGATCTTGTAATTTGACACAAGTTTTCATCTTGTCAAGCACTCAATTTACTGATTTTTTTTATGATCGATCGATTCTTGGTTCTGTGAAGGAACTTGCGAAGGAACAGCTTGCTCTGCAGACAGCGGAAGAACTTGTGCAAGCGGCGAGAGAAAATGCAAAACTTGGTGGGCAGAAATCGGGACCAGCGGCAGCAGCTGCGGTGGGAGCAGCATTTGGAGCAGGTTTGGGAGTGTTTGTGGCCATTGTTGTGGGTGCAGCATCAGCATTAAGAAAGCCTTGAGTTGAAGAGCTAGTTCACAGGCTCCATGTACAGAAATTAGCACATTTAACCCAACTGTATATAATGTAGACTTGGGAGTGCTAGGACTAGGCGTATTCATCCATTTTGAACTGTTGAAGTCTTAGATACAGACAGATGTGGAAATCCCGAGCTGTGTTTGGTAGTCAGAGAATCGCGCTTGTCAGGTTCAACAATTTGTCCCTTGCGCTTATTATCTGTGCAGTTGTGCACGTCTAACTGACAGGAAATAACGAAACGAGATTCCCTCATGCTTATTCTCCAGTAAGCTACGCCTGATATGATCGATTTATACTGGAAGTATTGTCTTGATACCAATTCCTTCTTTCAATTACCTTGCGATATTGTGGAGACTATCAACCACGGTCAAAAGTTACCAGTGATAAGATCGCACCGCGACCTTAGTCTCACTTGGAGCTGTGATAACTTTGGACCCAACTCTGAACGTCATGTATGTGGAAAGATTGCTACATCACGCTGTGGAAATGTGCATTTGTGCTGTCCCAACGCTTGCTTGTGATGTTTATAAGTGCGATGTCTACTAGCGTTTGAACAAAAAGGCCATGGGCCAGGAATCTCTAAGCACTGGTTGACAACACTGGTTGTAACCAGGTGTAGCAGCTTCCCCTTTCTTTGTAGTATTGATATGAGTCAATCAAAGGGCGGAATCTGTAATCTTCAGGGTACGATAGCCACATACTAGTGAGTACAGTTGTTGCAATTACGCAACCTAAATGCTCTTCACAGGGACACAACTCGACAACACTATCACATGGTTAAGAAACGGAACCACAAGTTGTAAACATGATGAACGTATTGAAAGTCCTGAAACTGAGAAGGACTTTTGAAGTATTAGCAGTCACTCCAGGAAAAGCCGGAGACGGCCACGGGTGTGATGACTGCTTCACTGTGCCTTGTTCTCGAAAGAGAGGGGGAATGCTAAGAATGTACGGTACTCAAGGTAAGTATGTACGGTCACACGGTCAAGAAAGAGAGGTCTCCAGGATTGCACGGAGAGGAAATTCCGATGAATGATTGCACCCTTATACACGCCAGTTATCTTCTTTTCTTTGGCTTTTGAAATTAGCTTTGTAAACTGCAAAAATTCAATCCAATTTTTCTCAGGATATTCAGGTCCGGTCAGGAAAGAAGTTCGTGTTGGGATTTCAGGATCCTGCCAGTTTACAACCAGTTCTCTCTGGATCTACGTTCTAAAAGCCATACCTAGCAACTCGGCTGACCTAAGCCCAGCTCACCCATGTGTAATAACACCTACGTCAGACTGTCCTCCAAACCAAACGTCTCGGATTCGAAGCCTTGGAAATCAAGCGGACGACGAAGTGTCGAGAGGGAAATGGAGAAAGCATGGCCTCGAAGTAGATGGACGAGAACTTCGATAGAGAGAAAAACGAAATGACGGAACCTGCACGACAGTCGCGGCCCCCACGAATCGACGAACTGTGGTTAGCCAGAGCCCGTGATGGAACTTGGGGTTCAAACCAGACCGCGATAACGAAGGAGTTCGAGTCTCGGGCTTCGGCCTTCGAACTGGAAGTTGAGTTCTTGTAGGGAGGAGGAGGAGTTCTCGTAAAGAGCAGACGTGGAAACGTCCCGCTCCGACGACGATGGTCGCCCGCCAGCGCTCGGCATTTGCAGACTTGCACAATTGCGCGGGACGTCGAGGGAGCTGCCATTCTTTCTTGCACGAGGTCGGTGTTCGAGCGATTTGTTGGCGATCCGTCGGTGGCCGAGAGATAGGGGGAGGCCGCGATTTCTCATGGCCGAGGTGACTTCCGCTTCGGAGAGGCGGGGCATCCCGGCTGCGCCTTTCGTGCACGACGTCCAGACCTTTCTCAACAAGTCGAACTACGATGCGTCCACCGCTCTGGCCGCGCTTCAAGATCGGTGAGTGTTTCTTTCTAATTCTTCGGGTGCATGCGTCGTGTTTGAGCGTATTCGAATTCTCGGTGAATGGAGCTCGACCGGCGACATTCTTGATTTCGACGATCTGTATCGAAATCGGCACTGGCAGTGTGTCTGGGTGCCATCAGAAGTTCATGGTTCAGTGAAGGATTCATCGGTCCTGTTCTGTCTAGTGCATTCCGAATTGGGCATCGATTCGTGACGGATGGCATTGCATGCATCTGCCTAGGTCGGAAAAGATTCTTCCAACTCTCTGCCAGTTGTCTGTTTCCTTAGTTCCTGTACGGCAACGTCATTGATCACCTTACAGGATTTCGGAAGCTGTTATCTTGAAGTAATGTTTTCTGTTATCTGGGCAGGCTTCAGCAGTACAAGCTCGCTGAGATGAAACTTCTTGCCCAACGACGAGACTTGCAGGTAATGTGCGAATTATTCCATGATCACGTGTTCCGTCAGTTGATTAACGTCCATCGTCCTGAAATGAGTCTCGAGTACCATATTGGCTGATTGAATTGGTACTCGATTCTATGGATTTTTCCCTGCGAAAGAACTTAGGAAGATTGCTTTTTCTTGGGCGGGTCATTTGATTTCTTCAAGTGTCGGCTCGATGCAGATAAAAATGCGAGTTTGAGTTGCTTTGTGATTGGTCTCTATGTTGTCCACGTATGAAATATTTTTTGTTGAGCTTTTATAAGTTGCGATTGCATGAGTTGGAGACAACTTTGTGTCCAATTTTGTTTTCAGGATGATTAGTGAGGGCGCCGTAGTTTGATTTTGGATACAAGATGATCTGTCCAGCGCAATTTTTATCTTAATTTCGATTCAGCCTCTGAACAATCCAAATAGGATCTTATTTTGGATGTTAATTAGTAAAACATCTTGTAAACATTTTGAAGGAGAGAAATGCAAACGCCCTGTAACTTCATAGTCTCCCAGGGACGTAATTTGTGTGTAGATTTTGACGCAGTAGCTCAGGTTTTTTACAATATTATATTTTCACACATATTCCTTAGAGAACAAATGAGGATGTCTGAGCAAATCATGCTCACGAGTGGGTTATCCGAAACAACTGAATTTAGAAGATCCCAGACTATGGCAAGATTTTGTCCATCTAGTGAGATTTTTGTGCATTACATGACTTTGTAATAATCCATTTGAGATTAACTCAACATTTAAAATCTGCGGTTCTTGCAGGCGAAGATTCCAGACATAAGAAAGTGTGTAGAAATCGTGGGAACGTTGCTTGCCAAAAAAGGGACTGGCGAGGTTAGTGTTCCCCTCTTTTCTTCGAAAGAGTAAATCCAAACTCACATCAGCAACGTATAGCTGCACGTTGCAACTTAAGGTTGCTTGTTGCCTGCTAGTTCAACGTAATGTTGATCATAACCAGGAATTGCTTGCTAGTAATTGTCTTTGGTTTTTTCTCACTAGTATTCATCCAAAGATATTGATCTATGACTTGTTTGTTTCACGTTTCTCGGGCTGGACTTCAATTTTGACTAATTATTTGGTGTCTAGAGGTTATGGGGTCTTCCTATGTGGCTTGCTTTGAAAGCTGCTGCTTCCACTGCTATTAAAACTTCCAGTTCTCTGACATAGGCTATGAAGGTGGACTTTGAGCTTGCGGAGGGAATCTATTCTCGAGCAACAATCCCGGAAGCTGATTCAGTTTGTTTGTGGCTGGGAGCCAATGTCATGCTTGAATATACTTGCGAGGAGGTTAGTTCAAGCTATTTATCCCATCTTTTGTTGGGGGAGATCAACCAGGACATTTTCTTTCCTTTGAAACTAAAGGGTCACCAAAAAAATAGAATCGTTTAATCAGAATGACGCATTTGATTACCTCTCTTTTCTGTCCTTGGATGTTTCGCAATGTTGGAGGAAAGATTCTGGACTGAGAGGTATTGGGTGTTTGCCCAAGTAATACACAGCATGCATGCAGGTGGACTTTGGAGGTTGCTTTTGAATGAATTTATATTTCTTTGTACAGGCTATGAGTCTGCTACAAAATAATTTAGAAAATGCAACTGGAAGTCTGAAAGCCACTATCGAAGATATGCAGTTCCTTCGGGACCAAGTTACTGTTACGGAGGTAAGGATCTCATATTTAGTCGAATGTGCATCAGTGCTTTGGTGTGGACATGTGATGCTTTCTAGCCTTATAGGCTGTAAATTTCATCGTCCACTTTATCTTGAAAAACTCGGGATGTGCTTTGCATGCAACTGACTGATGATTGTACGACTGGATCAACCTGATTTTGTCATTGTGGAATCTAATGGAGATATGAATTTCAAATGAACAGGTGACCATAGCACGAGTGTACAATTTTGATGTACATCAAAGACGGAAGCTTAGAAATCAACCTAAGGAGGAGGAGGCTTCATGATACTCACTACGGTGTGATGATCGTTACCCTTTTGTTACTAGGTAATTATTGAAGTAGATTTTTCTAGATGGGACCTGATGTGATCGCCCCTAGCATAGAATTTATCACTTTTGAGGGGATATTGCAGATAGATACGTTTTTGGCATTATCGAGGTCACTGCAGATTGTAAGATTTTGAAACAATAGACCGAAGTAGGACTGGCTGATTCATACAAGTGAACCCGAGGATAACACGGAGCAGTGATCATTAGAATTCAGTTTTTGAACCAATGTTCATGCTAGAATATTGCGAGTGTGAAGAGTGTATCGGTCGGTTATCCTTGGTGACTCTTGTGTACTCAAGGTCAATTTTGGCTTGTATCTTTAAGACAGTTATTTACCCAGGTCATTTCAACCATCATCCTTGCAATAGGCATGCTTTTATCAGAGAATACAAAGTATTATCTCGGTCTGCTGCATCTTCCAACATCTGGCTTAACGTTGTATTAGAAGCTGTCGGTATTCTATGTCCATGGCCTGCATGCACATACGCAGTATGGTATCGCGCATCACATCTCTGAGATGCTGAGAATTTCAGTTCTTCACAATTATTATCCTCAACACTGGAGGAATTGAGTTGTAACTTGTAAATGACATGTGTGTTAATAAATCAAAAAGTGCTCGAGTTGTAAGCACTTAAACCAGTACTCATCAAACTCAAATGGGACAGACAGTAGCGCGATAAAGTTGTCAGAATCGTAGGGGTTCTCCTGGAGAATATGGCTTCTCGTTATCATTCCAACCACGTATTCCTAGCATCCACACTACTTAATCTTTTGTGGTTGCACAGCACTTGAAGCTCTCAGTATGTGGGAGCGATTACACGATTATATTCTACATCTGTATCTGTGTGTCGCTCTTGGTTGCAAATGTGAGACCTGTTTATTTGTGCCATAGACTCATCCTCCTGTTTCCAGCCGTAAAAGTGATGGGTTCAACGTAAACTAACAATAGATTTTATTACGTCCTATTGGTGTTTGTATTTATTATCACTCTCCCTACACAAATTGTTAAAAAATGTATCTCATTTCAAGATCAACAAGCTCGCTCCGTAAGAGTCTCTCAACACAACATTCCGCGCTGCTTTACCTACAATGCAATGCTTTACTTACACGTTGAGTAAGGTTACACTTAGGTCTAGGCAAGGTAAGGTAAACTTTTAGGGTTATAGGGTCAAAGGTAAGGGTAGAAGCTAGAGGTTTGGCTATAGAGTAACGTAAAGGTAGGGCCAAATGGGTTAGCTAGTAATTACCGGGTAACTCTCGTACCCGCGAAAAAACAAAAACGTGGATCCTCTTAGAATTACTCAAAATGTAATTCTGCACATTCTCCGTTAAGACTGAATCCAGAAAACAGTAATGTAGGTTTAACCCAGATTGATAATTCCCACCTCAATCGCTGTTGTGCATAATCTCGTGAAAAAACGAAGTGTAGATAAGGAGTTAAAGGTGAAACTCTTGCATATGACGACCTCCGACATATATGATCTGGAGAGTTTCCATTCCATCACGGAACTCGGTGGATGATGAGAAGAGAATGAAGTGTTTGATGAACTTTTTCATGGCAAATTGAATTTCACACTGTTATCACTTGCTAAATTTTTCTTTTCTTTCAGATTAGTTGCGATAATCTTGTGGGCTCTCCATACATGGTTTATTGCTGAAGGGATAGCAAGTCAGGAAATTTCAGGCCAGCTGCAGCACCATTTATCATCGAGTTTATCGCTGAAGGTGATAGCAGGTCAGAATGGAACTGCTTTAGTAACAAATTACTCCTTTGAGAGGATTTGTATTATCTCGTGGATTCATCACTTCCGGGAACTCCTCCTGTAAAGCTTATATTTGTAGTACTCTCTTGTACACCAATCAGTACAGGTGAGCATTTTCATTCTTCCCTTACTTTTTGTTGTTCTACTATGTCTTTCAATTGATGTCCGATCATTGGCAATGAAGCTTCTTATTTCGCTAGACTACTAGAACATGGATGAAATCGAAAATACGTCTTTGTACTCATCCAGAAAATAGCAATGCAAGTTTAAGCCGAATTGGTAATCCGACAGCAATACATAATCTCGTGAACTTGTTTACTAAACGGGTAAATTACCCTATTAGCTCTACCTTTTACCCTAAAAGGTAGATTTACCGGGTAACTTTTAAACCTTTAAGAATCCCGTACCAAGTAACCGGGTAATTACCTTGAGGTAGAGGTAAAGGGTAATGGTAGACAGTAATGGCGCAAGTAAGGTAAAGGTCCATGCCTTACCCGATACCTTTTACCTTACCTTGCCGAGGTCTAGCTACACGGTCGCGAATAAGGGTAGACGCAGGGCAGATCCATGAAATTCCTCGCCAGTGCAACACATCCAACCGTAACACTTGCTGTGAATTCAAAGCAAAGTTCATGTGCATAGTGGTAGGCGAAGATCTCATTTGTGACGTGAGTGATAATTATCATAAAATGAGTTATGACTAGACGCTGCCTTATTTTACTTGTTACAAGGTGAAATATCTTATAATCAGTTTAACACTCCAAAAGGAAATATTTTGATATTCACACCAAATCTTCTTTTGAAAGTTCCAGTGCTCATCAGAAGTGACGACCACTAACTGGCCAAATAATAGTTTGCAAATCTCTTGATGCTTCAAAGATGCATTTGAAAAACTATTTCTTATTAGATTTGACGTTTAACTTCCAAATTCCAAAGTTTACTTTTATCGTCTCTCCATTGTCATACATATCTTTTTGGTACAGAGAAGAATTAAGCTTTTCGTACTTCTGCAGAGTGTACATGAAAAGATTCTTATTTCCATGCAAATACAAATGTAAATAAGACATGCAATATACACAGAGGTGCGATTATTTTTATCAGCTTAAGAGGTTATTCAACATACTTAATGGCAACATTGAGTCATGATTGGAAGTAAACTTCAAAATTTAGTTTTATAACATTAACAATGGAAATTGTAAGATATATGTCAGGTGTAGAATCTGAATCACATCTATCACGACTCATTGTTTCTCAAACTATGACCAACATAGTGATACCATGTAACAATATACTAGGCATTCCAATATCACCATCACGGGTAATATTCAAAAAAACGTTTGTATCTTGCTGGTTTCTTTGCAGATTAGAATATCGTCATTTATTTATTTATAGGACGATATTTAAATCTTACAATTAATATATAAAAAAGTAAATTGAGCTTACTTTATCTCATTTAATAATATCACATAAGACTCAACAATTGCGACATGATAGAATGTCGAAAAGGTTTCAGCGAGATGACTGCTTCCACTTCTGAAATTCCCATAAAGTTGCAGGATGGAATGTGCCTCTGGTATCCTTGCCGAATGGAAATAGAGGTGGAAATACAGTGCTCAATAGTTTCCAGAATCACTGACATCTGCAGTCGAAGCTTGAGAAGTTTCGTTTGTCACCCATAAAGAGACAACAGTCGAGAGATCAGCAGCTTCATGCATTTGGGATATCATCCAACTCTCGAACTATTAGAGCGTGAATGGTGGCGTGAAGATTTGCAGACGGCGGTTGTGCTGGAGTTCAGGGAACCGTCAAGCACAGGGAATTTCTCAACACCCTGTCACTTCATGGACGACACGCAATTCTCGACACTGCGTACCATGGAACCATGCACTGAAGAGGTCAGTGGGGAGGCCAAGACTTCAGATGCATCACCATCCCTCCATCCATCCATCCATCCCGTGGTTCATGATGATCCACTGGCGCCTCAAATTTCCACTCCGGGACGCAATCTGTGGAGTCTGATTCCTGCAGTCGAGAGCGCTTTATGTGTGGCTGGCTGGTCGGTCAGCTGATTGCTATTTTGAACGAACACCCAGACCCTGTTGTGCAGCTGCAGCGGCCAAGGCGAAGGCAAAGGCCCAGGAGGCTGTGACTCTTCTTCCTCGCACCTGCTGCTGCACCTGGTGAATTTCGTACCGAGCTGCAGAGAGGCGATGTATGATCTAAAGGCAGAAAGCGAGTATATAATGAGACTAGCGGCCGTGCATACTTCAGCACAACGCATTGCTCTGGAAACTCCTGGTTTTGAAATCACCAGCATTCAGTTCAATTGCCATCCATTTAGAGCTATCTAGCTCCTCAATCTTCTTACGACCATTTCAAGATGTCTGGCTGCGGAAGCTCTGCTTGTTCATGCGGCGCTGCCTGCAAGTGCAGCACTGGCACCAGGTTAGAAAAAGTCCTGGTTCCACACGAGGAAAAATATGAGGTCCTTGTAGTGAAGCAGTTCGTGCTTGTGTTCCATTTGCAGAAACCGTTTCTTCTACTGAGTGATATCAGATTCAGTTCGGAACCCATGGTTTCAGAGACTATGGATTGCGAGTGTCATGTGAGATTCGAGAGTGGAGTCCTTGATATTCTGCACAGTGGTTGTCTTCATTCTGTTCCATTCTGTTGCATAAGCTCATGACTTTTGCAGAACATCTCGTCCATCAAGTGTGAGAATATATCGACAGAACATCCCATCAGTGATTTGTGCTCACCCTAAATCATCCCCAGTCACAAGAAATATATCCATCAGTCGAGGAGTTCTGAGACTGATGCATTTCACTGTGAATTCTGATTTCCTGTCCGTGGCAGCTGCTGCCCCAAGAGGTCCGTGGACAGCTTCGAGAGCTCCGAGATGAGAGGGTACGCATCTATCAATCAGTCGATCATTGAATCATATCATTCAGTCAGTCAGTCCCTCAGTTTCCATGTACTCACGTACCCGTATTCAACGGACTCGAGATTTTATCGATGAGTTCATCGATAAAATCTCGAGTCCCTTCGTTTGACTTCCACACTGTCACCGAATATCAAATTTTGCTTGCGTCGGATCTTTCGGGGTGGCTGAGCTCATTCATTCGCTGCTTTATTGTACAGCTTCGAGGGCACCAACGAGGGATGCAAGTGCGGTGATAACTGCTCGTGCTGCAGCAACTGCAACTGCAAGTGATGCAGCAGCTGCTGCCATGGTGTCGAGTACAAGCAGTGGCGCAGTTCCCTTCTGCCAACGTCGTAGAGTGTCGAGATCTGGACTTGTAGTTTTCCACATCTGACGAAATAAATCAAGTACTCGTCGTCCTAACTTCTGATTGCCAAAAGTGAGAGCTTCCGGTTTGTATGTGAATGTTTCTGGTGGTGGGCAGGGCCTTGATTGCAAAATGTATGATTCTAGCATCCCTTCTTCATCAGTTGGATCAAAGTGCATCTAACTACACGACGAACAGTCACAGCAAACGGGAACTTCCATGAGATTCACATTTGTCTTCTTCAACATTGGTCATGAAGTTTTTAATTAGTCCCCATGCCAACTTATGTTAATGAAAAATTGCGGAGATATGAAATTCTCATATTTCAGTACATTAATAACATTTTTTCTAATCATGGTATAAATTTTATTATTATTAATATCGTTCCTTTTTTTTAACCTTTTTAATTTCATGTATCAAATCCACACAATATTCAATCTGAAGCAGTACTCTAAACTCTAAATAAGTAGTATTAAACTTTCTTGGTACCTCAACAGCGCATGGCTCCGAGAGCTCAAATCAAATCTCAGGACACGCGCTCTTGGAGCCTTTTTCCATCATTGAAGACTCATTCATCAAATTCCCACTAAAGAGGCCAGAATTCTATCACAACAGGAAGCAACAAGTCATAGGAAAAGGAGAATTGGACAGTTATCTTCATCGAGAACGACCGGAATCTTGACCGGATCTTCAGAAGAATCTACTTCAGGCAACAGTATTGTCTGGTTTCCGAGTGAGCTTTCTTTGCCAGTGCGCTTGGCCGAAGGTGATGAGAATCATGTCTACTGAACTTTGTGTGCATTTGAGGAATACAAATTAAAATGTTAAAAAACATGAAACCATATATATTATAACAATAACTATATTATAATTCCTCGTCGGTTGATCGGAACACCTGAAGGCGGAGGCGGAAGGGCCAATCAACTGCCATTCTACTTAAATTAGTGGGAAATAGGGACTCGTAAATCCTGACATGTATTTTCCACACGAAAAAGCCATTATACAATACTTTATATTTATTAAACCACTGTCATTGGACATCCGGTTTTATGGTGTAGTTGGTTATCACGTCAGTCTAACACACTGAAGGTCTCCAGTTCGAGCCTGGATAAAGCCATTAGCTTTTACCTTTTGCTGAAACTCATAGGCCTTAAGCATCATGACCTGAACTAATTTGATCTTCTGTCGTTTCATTGGATGCTGATAAAGCCACAAACGAGGACCTTTTAGTGAAATTCATGGACCTCAATTAAATTGACCTTATGTCCTTTCCTTGGATGCTGATAAAGCCACAAACGAGGACTTTTTAGTGAAACTTATGGACCTCAATTGAATTGACCTTATGTCGTTTAATTGGATGCTGATAAAGCCACAAACGAAGACTTTTTAGTGAAACTTATGGACCTTAATTCGTTATGACCTTAATTAATTTGACCTTATGTCGTTTCATTGGATGCTGATAAAGCCACAAACGAGGGCCTTTTAGTGAAATTCATGGACCTTAATTCGTTGTGACCTTGATTAATTTGACCTTATGTCGTTTCATTGTATGCTAATACGGTTCTCTGCGACACAACTCTCAAAGTTCTCGACCACATGGGAGTGCTCCCTGCCTACAATAATGTGGTTCGAATGTGAATGGGTTTTAATAATTCGACTCGTCAAATATCCGGTCACAGTTATGATTTGTTGGAACTCGTCGATCCAGCTATGGAGCTTTTGGGACCTTGTTCTTGATCGGGTGGCACGGTCCCAAAGGGAAGGAGAGTTTTGTTTCGACAAGGTGAATTGAGATTGCTTGCCTCGGACAGAAGAGATCCGAGTCCTTTCCTTCCATCGGATTCGGATCGATGTTTGGATGGATGAGAGGGACGGGTACTTGCTGAGTGGACGACACATACAAATAATGTGCACCATACTCGTCGACATCGACGACGAAGGGTTGCTTCGAAGTTACGAGGTATACCTGAACATTTAGAAGTACTGAAAACCCTGAATTCGGAATAGACTCATAAAGATGACGTTCGATGCACAGAATCTGACGTCCGACCTCGGATAATCAGATTTTCACGAAAATCAGATTAATGAAATAGTCTGTAGTTTGCGCCTGCTGCTGCTGCCGTCGCAAACTCAATCGTAAGTGAAAGTGTGAGAGTTGAGCCTACAGGTGACAAAAGCAGGTTGCAGAAAAAACCGTTGGTGCTCGCTCGCCAGGCCACTTCGGAACATGCACCCGATTGCAGGTCCTGGACCGGAGGCGAGAGGCAATCCTAGAGGCAATGTCGAAGCGACGACATCGAAGCTCTCGTCTTCGTGTGGCCACGACGGACCCCCAATTCGGCGACACACAACTCCGAACACAAACTCGAGCGACTCGACGCAATCTGTGTCCACTTCCCGCTCTGCCTTCGGGTCCAGCACAAACTTTTCACTAGTTCTCCTCCGCTCACAACAAACCCATGGCTCGCTCCTTCGCTCCATCGGTCGCTCGGTCTGCGTGCTTGCCACTTTTCGCTTCATGTGCATCGCCTCCTCGTCAAATCATCAAATCAAGCCCTTCCTTTCTTTTCCTTTCCTTTCCCCGGATATCGAGATGGGGTCTCGAGCTCGTGCACGAGGTCACTGGTCCGGCATGAGGACTCTCGCAGCGCCCAATTCGAACGACACGACGCGCCGACGGCTGACGCACGTTGAGCTGGAGAGCATTTGAACTGATTCCAGCGTACGAGCGCGCGCTTATAGAGCCCGAGGCAGTTCTCGATTCTTGTCCAATAGTCTTTTTGCAAGCGCAGCTTTGAGCGAGGAGCTTGAATTCGTCGAGAGCTTGAATCCGTGGGCTGCGCGCGATCCCTCCTCCTTCCATATCCGCAGCGTGGAGTGGAGATCAATTCGGCGAAACTGGAATGAGATCGGCGCGAGAAACGAGCACTTGACAATTGGACGACGATGACGATGTAGACCGCTTCACTCTCAGAAGATGGTCTAAATTCTCCGCTTTGCGACGACGAAGAAGAGAGTCGATTCCTCAGCGGTGTCTGCTATCGATAGCTGCTGCCGAATGGTTCGGACGACGACGACCTCCATCGATTGCGATTCTCGAGCTCTCCTCTCGATTCTTTCCGACCGACCGACGGACGCAGGAGATTGTGGACGAGGATGGCGTCGTCTGCGTCGACTGATGCTCTGAACAATTCGCCAATGCCCGCTCCAATGGCATGGCGTGGCAAATGCATCGAGAGCTCGGTGGGATTTCTCGCCACAATGCTCGTACTGTGGTGGAAGGGCCCTTTGGCCTCCGCCATTTACCTCGTGCTCGTCGCCTGGTCTTTCACAATCTACGAGGCGGCTCGTGCGGCTCAGACTACTCCGAGTACGAGGCCGACCACGACTACGACACCAACCACATCCGGTGCTGGAACTTCGACCCGCCCCCGCGGTCAGCAGCGAATCCCGAGAGGAGACGGGGCTGGAACCCCTACCCACAGCCAAGACTTACCTCGTTCGGCGTACACCGCGAGGTCAGTCCGTGGTTGGTATGGTTTGGAGGAAGCCTGATAAGCCCATCACTAATCGACCAGCAGAACCACCAATTTATTTATAATTTAATATTTGCGTTGATTTATGTTGCGAATAGACTAAAGACAATGAGCTAGTTAAAATTGTCGAGCGATAAATACGAGTTGTGCTTACGCGGTAGATCGGAGTCACGCAGTCGCCATAGGCGGACTTGACAGAGATTAGATCACTTGATAGCTACTTGAGTTCAGACCTCTGACTCTTTCCGAGATCACTCCCCGGATTTAGAATCTTTCTGGACGTCCGTCATGTGGGGAGCAGTAAAGACGGACGCAGTGGAGACTGGGAGTCGGATTGCGGCGGATAAGAGGAGGAGTCTGACGGATTCTGACGTATTGTTGTGGAATGCGGTGTTCATGACAGGGCTGACGTCGGGCTCGGTCCCGCCGCTGCGGCACTGATGGACGGAATTGTCGGGGTCGGAGCTCCGGCCGAACCGTCGACTTTAACCCCGCGGTCCAGGCGTAGGAGGTGGGTGTCCCAGAGGCCGCTCACTCCGATCGCGAGCATTGCCAAGCCTTGCCACGCGGCGGCCGACCGCTACGTCTCGCCCAGGAGACCGCTCGCCCCGGTCGACGCGCAGCGGCGACAGAACGCCCGTCCGCACGCGCCGTCGGGACCGGCAGCCGCCAGTCTAGGGCCGCTGCCTTCGCTGCCGAAGCCGTGGCCTCGGTCGTCGGCGGATCGGTCTAGCCCGTCGCTTCGCCAGCCATCATCCTGTTGCTCGCGCAGCGCATGTCCGCATTTTCCAGTCTGACCGGCAGATCCAGGTAACACGAGATGGGACTGGAGTCCGTTCTCGACGAGTTTCGTCAGATCGTGAGTGAATCTCTTTGGGCAGCGGAGTCTTCTATTTCGGGCCCCTGTAGTCCGCTTCGGACGGACGATCATAGAGTTAATTTGATTCGAATTCAAACCTGGAGAGGCTGTGAAGAGGGTAGTATTGAGCTTTGGATGGCTGTTTGCGTTCTCTTAGTCGTAACATGTTTTGAGCAGAGATTTCCGGAGTTTTATTTTCCCCGATGACCGTGTTCGTGTGTTATTTCGAATTATGGAATTTGAAGATTGTGACGTTTACAGCTTCTCCAAATTCTGCTCAAAGATTTTGGTCCTGTCGTTGGGGTCCTTACAAGGCTTCATGCGCTTAATTTGAGGTTCTAACGACGACAGCTACCGGGAATAGAATCAGCAAAAGGCATTCAGCGTATATCTGAAATTTTTGCTTTACTGCCTGCGCCTATGATGCCACGCATTTGTAGATCAAAGCATGGTACACAGCTTCGAGCACCCAAACTGTCATTGAGACGAAGAAATTCTCGTGGGTTGACTAGAGCGAGTTGACGATGTTCTGTTTGAACCTAAAAATGTCATTTTCATGTTTGTGCAGCGAAAAATTGGATGACACGCCCCAATCCATAAGGCTGCTGTGGTGAATGAGGCAATCTTCACTAACATCACATTGTTAAGCACAGACACACCCGCTCCAGCCGATGATTGTTGAGCTCACGAGGACGACTTCATGATTTGGCATTTGGCTACATATGGTGTGGCCGCCTTCCCTTTTTGAGTAGGACCACTGCCACCAACAACTGCGCTTTATTCTGGCGGGTTCTGAAAGCAATCGTACAGAGAGTCTTCGGATGCGTGGGATTGTTGCCTTGTCATACGAACAAATTCTACAAATGTGTGAGAAGTCAACAGGCACAATCTCCCACGAGAGTTAGTGACAGCTCCTGAGAGTCCTCCAGAAGCGACACAATTGTAACGTGAACTGGAATATTGCTTCAAACCTGTTCCCAAAGTTTGGAACCTCAAATGCCATGAGAAATCTGTGGAAGCAGCGAAGGGCTTGCTATCCTTTTCGGACTTTGGTATTCTTGGCTTTAATCGGAAATAATATCAGAAATTTGAAGAAAAAAAGTCCATTTTCCCACAATCCGGTTATAATGCGAGGCTGGAAAACAATAACTCTTCAACTGGTACAGAACTCCTTGCCTTGCCAATTCAGAAGGCATTGGCAAGGCGAGGAGTTCTGCAGCAGAGCAAGAGTGATTGTTTTCTCGTTCCTTTCTGAAGCTTTTAGGTCTCGCTTTTTGTGAATGGATAGATAGAGTGCAGGAGAGCAGGAGTGATTGATTTCTCGAGCCTTTATGAAGCTTTTGAGTCTCGCTTTTTTTGAATGGATAGACAGAGTAGAACTCACGTCGACAAGACGAACAACCACAAACGATTTTAGAAGGAGACTGCCACCCCCTGCAGCTGCGACTGGGGTTTAAGACTGGGGTTAAAGGTTGACTTGGTACGTAGCGTGGACTAATTATGAAGAGGCCTGCACTGTACAGGATGCAGGCCTCTCCATCTCGCACCTAGCCTTACATTACCCGCCTCGCTTGGAAACATTCCGTTTTGCAAGATCCCTTGTACCAGAAGTGCTTCATTTACCTCATCAATCCGATTGTATATCTTATGGTTTGGTTTGAGGTCTGGGTGTCATGCTATGGCATTTATAAAATCTCGCGATGTTGCAGATGGGATATTTCAATTTCAGTCCCTCTTAAGCTTGTACTGCACTGTGAAACATAATCACATCGCAGAATACAATCATGTGATAGAAACCATTAACATCTTTTTACATGGATGATAAGCCATGAAATTTTGAGTACGAGTACTAAATGGACTTTTAAAACAAGCACGATAGAAGCAAGATGTATGCGAGCGGTGGAGTAACCAAACTAGCCGTGAGTCACGTCATGCATGAGCGCTCATGTAATTTGTGATATTCAAGTGCTGTCTAGTCAATAGCTGATGATGTTCATGATGATCCGTGATCTTTCGGTGACACACACAAATAGCTATGAAACTCTTTGTCCACATATTCAGATCTATGGATATTGACTTCAACTAGGTTGTGAATACTGATGTCGATGATATTGTTTTCTTATTTTCTCTAAACATAACTTGTTTACAATCAATGTGTTTCCATCATTACCGATAAAGAAATGCTTGGACGAAGCTGGACATTCACTTGTGAGCTCTGTATTTGATCACTAAGATACCTTATGGACTCTCTTATATATTTCTCAATATTCTGTAAATCATATTTTTTATCACTATATTATAGAAATTTAGAAAATGATATACTTTTTAATATTCGAATCGATATGTTAGTCCATCTTCTTTAATCTATTTGGCCCCTCAAATCTCGCACTTACACCCTTTCCAAGAGTGGTTATGGACTTCCGGAAAGATTCAGAATCCGGGTAGTGATCTCCGAAAGAGTGAGAGGTCTGAACTCAAGTACAGAGTTTCACCTCCCAATAGTGACACGTATTGGTTCTACAGTTAAGGTTCACTACTCACTTCGAGGAGGTTTTGTAGCTTCAGGGTCTGTAGAGCTACACTTGTTCAACTTTAAAGTGGTCCACGTGTGCCACTTGGAGAAGTTTGTGGCACACAAACTTCTCCAAGTTCATTGTTTGGCGTGTTTTTTCTCATTTTCAAGGTTCACGACAGTTTTGCAATGTAGAAGCATAAACGTTTGGATGTCAAGATGAAATTGGAGGTGTTCAATTTTCTCAGTAAACCACGAGCCACTTAGGATGAAGCAGCATTAGCATTTTTGATAGCACGTTCAACTGTTTCAAAAATTTGGAACCAAGGAGAAGTTATCAGTTAGGTGGCATCGGAATCAAACAGAGATGGTGTTAATATGATTTTCAGATCAACTCGAGTGCAGATTCTTGCCGACATGGTGCATCAATGGCATATGCACGTTGAGGTTGATGCGCCCTCACTAAACTTGACTGGAGAGGTGCTCAAAAACAAGGCTCTGTTTTTTTGAAACAAGATTCTGAATGACTTCATGAAATGTTTGAAATCATCCGATATTATTCATCTTCAGACATTTGTTGCTTCAAATGGATGGCTGCAGAAATATCTGAAACGCGTCTCAACATCTAGTGTGAAGAGGTGCGGAGAGCATAACAGCTTCAATTTCATCCAGGTTGTTTACATGAAATTTGTGCAGCGTTGATCCATGTTACACTCAAATGTATTATCAACATTGCTGAATCGGCTTTAGAGCATCGCACAACATCATCACGGTCGTACTGCACAACCAATTCAGATGATCCGGGTGTCAAGCGAAGCAAAGATAGAATTGCAGTTACGCTCGGAGTAAGCGCTTTAGGTGAGACATTTACCACTCAAGTTATCACAAAGAGTGCTCGTACTCGGACTTTGAAGCATATTCCAGATATCAGCAAAGCTTTTGGAATTATTTATGATCATCAACCTAAAGCCTAGTAGGATACATCATCTTATATGCAACTCCTACACAAATACAACAAGATTGCAAAGAATCAAAACGTTGTCTTCTATATACTGAAAGATAATTGCTCATCTCATGTTTGCGTGTCAAAGATTTTGGATCCATCAGGTTCACAGGAAACTTTTTTCCGATTTCAGAATTTGTGCATTATTTTTTTTTCCACCGAATGCTACAAGCGAATGTCAACCTCTTGATCAAGGAATCATTCGGTCTTTCAAAGCGCACTTTTGCCATGGTCAACTGAATCACCTGATGTCTGAGTATGAACTCTGGAAAGCGTTTGAATGTGCACCTCATTCTCAATTTCCAATCAACCATCATACACATTTACGCAATGTGCTTGGTTGGATCAAGTCGGCATCAGATAATCTCGAGGAGAATACCATTCGAAGATGATTTGTGAAAGTTAATTGTCTCCCTGTCATTTATCAAAAGAATTCTAATTAAGGTATTGATAGATTTGTTATAGTCTCAAATCAAGCGATAGATGATTTATGGAAAATTTTGCAAGAAATTCAACTTGATGATATTTCTAAGCCATGGTCGTTCACACGGTTAGTAACCTTAGCTGACGAGTTTGCTCTTCAGTTCACATGTGTGACAGAAGAGAGTTCGTTGAAATAAAATCTGCAATGTTTTGTGTATGCTTGTAGATATCTACAAACATACACACATTGAACTTGAGTTTGTAGAGTTGTCCAATAGATGAAGATGAATCAATTTGAAGACTAGATTGTTGCCCTTCTTACTTTGGAGTATGATCAAACCAATGCGTACATAGAGTTTATACACATGCTTGAGATGATACTATAGAAGCTGTATATGATGTCGGCTACCCGAGTTGATGGCAAGGTTGACCCAAATACCACAGTTGATGTTCAGAATTCGAGTGATCTCAACATGAAGATTGCATTTTGTAATGATTTGAGGAACTTGGATAGGTAGGAAGCGCAAATGTAAATCCAGTAAAGGAAGAATACATGAAAGATGTTTGATATTCAATAGTGGGCATCGTATAAATTTAAAAAGATTAATAATCACATGGAGGTCAAGTGTTGACAACTACTAGAGCTTGTCTGGAATCACAATCTCATCACCTACAACAGAAAATGTTATTTTGATTTGCAGAGATTAAAGAAGATGTCAAAGATTTTATGAATTACAACTTGAAGTAAGAATAGCAGCATCTTCGTCACAAGTGTATCTACAAGCCTTGCAGTACATCAGAGTCTCCAAATTAGAAGATGGTATCCAAATTAGAAGATGGTCCGTTCTCTAAAGTGTTGACAAAGCTTCATCTGCCCTTCTTGCACGAGGAGGCTGAAAAAGTTTGACAATGTACGTCTCAAAAATCTTAACACTGGAAATGTGAGCGGAGTTAGCGGACTCTCAATGATGGAACAGCCAACAGGCAAGTACAGGATAACCTTGAAATTAGCCTGATCTCCTCATACGTTTCCTATAATCCTTTGCATGAAGAAGTTACTCGAAGAGCATGAGCACGTTGAGCTCGGACAGCTCCGCTCGTCGCAGCACTTGTGGAAAAATGCAACTGGGGCATGCCTTCCTTCCTTCCTGCTTGATGTGTCGTAATCTGGAATAGTTCATAGTTGTGAGCGTTTAATCAGCCTTACATGAGAACGCTTTCATGAGCAATTTGCTAGGCCATTGGCTCCATTATGAACAACATGTTCAAAGAATCTCAGCATGCAACTTGTTGACCATGTCCGTGCAGTCGGCAAAACTTCGACTAGATGCCTATGCATTAAGGATGCAACAGACCCCAACATAAACCAACCTCGGCACTGCCATTTCTTGCATGGCAACTCCGACCAGCTCGAAAGTCAACACATATCGTGGAAGGCCAGCTCAACACTTCACCATCATACTGTTGGACCGATCAGAAAGTTGTCACACCTGTCTGTGATACTGTACTGTACGAATTTCAAACATGTTTAAACATAATCTAATTTGATAAGAAAGCTTCAGAACGTACAGATATCACTTTTTGTACAAGGAAACATTTACATTTATATGTTGCTATAGGGAGAAAGATGTAAGAGAGAAAGAGAGAGTTATGTGATGGCATAACATCTTGCTCTGAAATAACGCACTGACACAAGAACGCACTCTCGGTGAGGACATCTAACTCGTGAAGAATGCTCTAAAGTTTTACTACAAAGCTCTGTTATGAACTCTGACAGTGAGGACATATAGCTCGTGAAGAATGCTCTAAAGTTTTCCAACGAAATTTTATTACGAGCTCTGTTACGAGGTCTGCCAGTGAGTACATCTAGCTCGTGAAGAATGATTCGAAGTTTTCTTACAAACTTTGTCGGTCAACCGGAAGAACATTGTTGAAAATGTCGAAGCACAAACAAATATTTGCCACGTGCCACTAACCGTCACTATTTGAGATGTTATGTCACTATTAGAAAATACTTACGTACAGTTCTTATTTGATAGATTTTCAAGTTACGATCTAATGATTCTTCACTTTTAAGTCACTATTGGGAGTATGTCACTTCTAAGAGGTGACTCTATTGGGAGGTGAAACTTTGTAGCTATCAAATGATCTAATCTCTGTCAAGTCCGCCTATAGCTACTGCGTGACTCCGATTCTACTGCGTAAGCACAACTCATATTTATCGCTCGAGAATTTTAACTAGGTCATTGTCTTTAGTCTACTCTCAAAATAAATCAACGCAAATATGAAAATTATAAATAAATGGGTGGTTCTCTAGATCGATTAGTGATGGACTTATTAGGCTTCCTCCAAACCATTCCAACCACGTACTGACCTTGTGGTGTTCGCCAAACGAGATAAGTCTTGGCTGTGGGTAGGGGTTCCAGCCCCGTCTCCTCTCGGGATTGGCTGCTGATCTTGGAGGCGGGTCGAAGTTCCAGCACCAGATGTGGTTGGTGTCGTAGTTGTGGTCGGCCTCGTCTTCGGAGTAGTCTGAGACGCAAGAGCGGACTCGTAGATTGTGAAGGACCAGGCGACGAGCACGAGGTACATGGCAGAGGCCACAGGGACCTTCCACCACAGAACGAGCATTGTCGCGAGAAATCCCACCGACCTCTCGATGCATTTGTCACGCCATGCCATCGGAGCGGGCATTGGCGAATTGTTCACAGCATCAAAAGACGCATACGACGCCATCATCGTCCACAATCTCCTGCGTAGGTCGGTCAGAATCGAGAGTAGAGCTCGAAAATCGCAATTGATGGAGATCGTCATCGTCCGGACATTCACTTCCGAACCATTCCGCAGCAGCTATTAATCTCAAACACCGCTGAGGAGTCGACTATGTTCTTCGTCGCAAAGCGGAGAATTGAGACCACCTTCTAAGAGTGAAGCGGTCTACGTCGTCGTCCAAGAATATAGATGTTGGGTTTCTGGGATATTATACAGAGGAGGAGGCATGACAACACTTTCTTACACTGTACTTCGCAAGATTTATGTTTCATCTATTTGGAATAATCACCGCACGTTCATGTACATTTGAAACTTGTTACTAGACTAGATTTCATGAGAGCATCTTACCTTTCACGCACATCGGATGGCTCTGTTAGTTCTAGCAGCAGTGGTTTGATGTGACGTGAAGAAAGGCCGGCTAGAATTCCGACCCACTCATAGTGTCATTCGGAAGAGTTTGAA
Source organism: Marchantia polymorpha subsp. ruderalis (assembly GCA_037833965.1). Classification (NCBI taxonomy): domain Eukaryota; kingdom Viridiplantae; phylum Streptophyta; class Marchantiopsida; order Marchantiales; family Marchantiaceae; genus Marchantia; species Marchantia polymorpha. The sequence goes on from AP031357.1 coordinate 8,912,257, forward strand.
ACCATCAGTACAGAAAGAAGGCTAATGTTCGCAACATTTTTGGAAGAATGATTTTCACAATTCACGTGTCGTAGGAAAAGAAATGAAATTATCACACAGAATGGGCCGCGATTCTGGATTCGGAAGGTTTAGATAATAAGGAATAATAGTTGTTGTGATCCTGTACCATGATATGAGATGGAGACATGTCAAAAGGTATAAATAGTAAATGATGAGTTCCATGATAATATGATGATAATGTTAGTTTGCTGACGTCAGCTATCAGTATGGAACTTATCATTTCTTGTTTATACCCTTTAACATGTCTCCATTTTATTTCATGACGTGGAATCAATTTTTCTTCCAACAGATTTCTCTGATATCCATCTTATCTAATGACGTGGAATTAATTTCTCTTCCAACAGATTTCTCTGATAGTGTCACAACAAATATTAGTTTTTATTGTCTAAACTTTCCGTATCCAGATATGGTTTTCTCTGCATCTTACACTCTTTGCGATCTATTCCATGTGATGCATTCATTTCATTTTTTCTCCTGCGACACGTGCATTCTAAGAATCGTTCGTCTGAAAATTTTGGAAACATTAACTTTCTATATGCATCAATGGTTTCAAAACTGTCCCAAATGAGAGTCTAACTGGATTCAAAGTCCAACCAGACTTTCTCTACAACCATCTAAACCACTGCAATTGAAACTAACAGAACTATCTGATGCGCGTGAAAAAAAATCTACTACTATGAAAATTTAATAACAAGTTTCATATGTATATCGGCGTTTATTCCATATAGATGAAACATATATTTTGCGAAATACAATGGAAGAGATTGGTGTCATGTCAATGATTGTTCCCGATTCCATATCACAGCCTTCTATGAATAACTGTTCCCGATTCCATATCACTGCTGCAGGAGCTTACCCTCCACGATTAGACATAGGCGTCTTGGCATGGAAGTTCCAACGTACGAGATAGAACGACAATGTCAACTCATATTTCTTCACGTAGAGCACGAATTGAGGGAAAAGCACAGCTCATCCAGACGTTCAGAGAGTATTCACCCGAACGGAGTTCTACTTGCGTACAGCTCTACGAAAACTTTTTGTTTCAATAAAGACTAAACCTATATTATGATCTGTCTGAAGTGTTTCCCCTGTATTGATAATAGTTCGTGGTACATAACACTCTTAGCCCTATACGTCTCACCGCTCTGTTCGCTCATTTTAGAAGAAGCTAGTACAAACTAGGCATAGAAAGGAAACCAGGAAAATACCAAGAGGACGCTTAGAAGCATGGATGCTGGCTTGAAGGATCGCCTCATAAGTACACATCTCCGGTACAGAGAAATGTTGCGCAGGGTTCGGAGAAAGTCCCTTTGGGAAACGGCTCAGAGTCACAGTTCTAACCGGCAGAACCTTCGATTACAGGCCGCTTAGACCTGAAAGAATCCCTCGGCCATAAATATAGAGCTCCAGGGCCATCTTAAGTGGCGGTTTAAGTGAAACACGTATCCAACCCTCAAAAGAATCAGCTAAAAGGGACCAGCCACAGCCACCGCAGATTCGCACCATCCTCATATACTCTAAGCTAGAAACCACTATAATGAAGCCGACCGAATGACACCCACCTAGGTGAATAACTGTACACATCATCTATTGCAAGACCCGTTCTTGATCACACGAATATTTACATATCTTGCTCTTTGACATGTAAAGAGGCAAGACCATTCATGCTATAGTTCCATGAAAAATCTCACGATGGTGAGCTTAGTGGACCATTATAACTTTATTGCGGATTATTGTGATCAGAACCGGACAGGGCATGCATAGACATTAGCTAAATGATGCCATTCGAAACCCAATCACAAAAAAAATGTCGACTGCCAACTTTTAGTACCTCGCCGAAGGAAACCACTACATGAACCTTGCCCAGCTGGGGGTAAGTGTTCAAGATGCCTGTCACGTAAACACTCCCTCTAACAAGGGCCGCAAATTCTGGATATTGGCGTGAAGAAGCCCAATGGATGACCAGCATTGATAGTTCTAGAACGAATGCGGTTGGCATCTCATGGGCATAACTGGGATGAGGGTCTTCCAGCTTTTCTTCCAGGAGGGAGGTGTTCAGATATAAGCCGATTGGTCACACTCCTGATGGCGGGTCCTTGCTTCACAGAGCGATCAAAAGTTTGGTTGTAAACCTACCAACCGCTTTTAGATGTAGCGGAAGCCGTGCTTGTGAGAGATTTGAAACCAATCACAGTAGTATGATAATACATGAAACGTGAGCTTATGAGGTTAATCTATTGTTGTTGTGGTGCACTTTGAGCAGTGACGGTTTCGATGCTCTTCTGCAGACTTCGCAATTCTCGCCGAATTTGAAGTACCTCTGCTGATACATCGGTCGCTTTCTGATCTTGACGAAGCTTCAAAACTTCTTGTTCCATGGTTTTCAACCTGATCTCTTGCTCACGTGATGAAAGCAGCACTGTACCTATATCCACTGCTTCTGTGCGTTGACTAATTTGCATGGCCTGCACATAACGAAACCCCAGGGTCGGTCTCAGAATGTATAACAGTCGACACAATTGTGCGGAGAAATACAAAACCACAACCACGGTGGCTTCCCCGCTCACAGGCTATAGGGGTGTTATGGAGGCACGTAGATTACCTTAGGCTACAGTCCCGCAATCGGTAACATAATGAAAAAGTACACAGGTACTACGTGCTTCTGTGGGACAAACTTTTTTTTAGCCGGAGCGAAATAACAAATTTTATGGAATACAGGAAGCGAGAAGGAGGCAGGGTGGAATAATCTAATCCAAACCGAGAGACTCAGCTCACTCATTGCAAGAAAGATAAGCAAAGATCAGAAGCTAAATTGTACAAAATTGGTATGACATACACTACGGTAAACTGTAACCACAATTTTCCAGTTCGAGTTGCAACAAAATGAATATTTTTAAGCCTAGGACTGCATCTATCAGAAAGCCACGGAGAGTCGATACTGGAACCCCTTTCCAAGTTTCCAAGACATTCTGATCCTACTGCAAGTGTGTGAAAGTTCAGAACCTTTAGAAGCCCGTATGTTCATTTTTTGTTTCGAAGTCCATTTCCATAACATAATTCATTAAAAGTTGGTAGTTTACTTAAACTTGCGCATGGGAAATCACGCAGTGTGTTGCTACTAGAACCAGATCAAAAAAACATGACTCCAGGATAATGAATACAAACAGACGAAAGAAAAAATAAATGCAATCAGCGCATTTCCGTTGATTTGAATACGGCCCATCACAGAACCAATGAGCGCAGCTTCGAGAACTCACCTTTTCAAGAAGATTAATCCGTTGCCCCTGATTTCCAATAGAGACTCCTTGCTTTTGCATGGTCTGGAAAACAAGCAGAAGATGGTGGCCCAAATTGTCTACACAATGTTGCTCTGCCACCCCTTGTGGAAGAGAGTTTGTACAGCCAGCCTGAGCAAAAGGGCAATTGACTAGCTTCATGGGGCAAAGTGTAACACAATGCTTATCCATATCCCCGCGCTTCACCATGACTTTGCACCCTTGTTCACACGGTAGCTGTTTAAAAGGACAGTTACCATCATGCGGTTTGGCATTGAAGGCTGAAAACACAGCTCCACATCCCTCATTCTCACAAGTCACAGGCCGCAGGGCGCACTTCCCCTTATGCTCAGCTAATTGTTCTGATGTGTCGAACTTCATCTCACAGTGAAACATTTTACATCTATCGACCCTCTTGAGTAAGGCTCTAGCCAAGACCTCTCGCCGACCGATCATCCACGCGCCAGTGCGGTCGAGCTCCTGGACGAAGTCCTCGATCTTGTCATCCTTCTTATCGCTGTAGAGAAGTTTGCTCGAAACTCGGCTGAAGAGATTCTTTTTCGAACGAACAAACGCCTCCAGAATATCCTCTACAACTTGCAGTGGACTTGGAATTTCACCTGAAATCTGTCCAGAGACCGCAAGTGTGAAGGCGAGCGCAATTTTCACGACAAATTTCAGAGCCAGTGGGAACATAAGGTAGTTAAGCTGTTTTAAATCATGCAGACATATGGCAAATCGAGTTCCACTTATGTCATTGTTAGCTCAAGAAGCTAAAGCCCAACCAACATCCGGAGAAAAATTGATTATGGTCTATTATGACACCTGTCGAGAGACAGTACGGACCATATCTACCATATGTCATATCTACAGATCCACCAGATATACGACCCTTCCCGAGTGCACGAGGAAAGGAGGTATGGGTTGTGATGACCATCCACCCAGAATCCTCAAATGAGCAAGCGAAAGTATCAATTAGGACATACTAGAACCACGAACGTGGCATAGGCGAGGAGTGAGCGGAAAGAGTCAAACCTGGAGTACAATGGCGCTAGTCCCCGTGGCAAAAGCTTCGCTTTGAACATTCAAATACTCCAGCATCTCTTTCTTCACATCTGCTACGACAGCGCCGGGATGATTGAAAGGATCGCCAGCCGTCTTCTCAACACAGGCAGTTCCCAAGGACACCAGGAGGAGCTGGGCAATCTTCCCAACTTGATCCACATCGAAATAACCGCATTCCTGGAAGACCGGCGCATCGGGATTTGACGTGGGGATTTCTGCTATACCACTGTTGGCTCCCGCTCCACCTCTCAGTGACCCAATGGACAGCATGAATCCTGCTTTGGGGATGCGCACATCGACTTCTCAACTCCCCTGGTGCGAGCCCCGAGGTCTCCCACTTGTTGTTGTGTATAAAATCGGATCGATCCTTCGGGACAGATTTAATTTAGATCAGGGACTACAGAGAGCCCATCGACTCCACAACCCCACCAGTATATGAGAGGGTTTGTGGTGATTTCTCGACACGCCAACTTCGTGCAATCCTCTGTATTGTAAACGTTCCAAGGATCGTCGTATACAGCTCACGACTCGGATCCAGAAACCGGGGAGAACTGTGTCAGACAATCTTCAGATTAACCTCAAAGCTAATGCTTCCGTCGAGATGAAGGGACAGAGATATCTCTTGCAGCGAAGTCGAGCCTCTGCTATGATTGCTGGCTTTCAAAGTCTAAGATCACCAAGAGGAAGCTCATGTGTACAAAAGCTCCTCATCATACCTTGTCATAAAATTCCCCTCCTCCTGCTGAACCAAAATTCCGCTCCTCCTTTACGCTTCCAACACTCTCTGGTCAGAGCAACCCACGAATCAAAAAGAGGATTCGACGCACAGATCAAGCAAGCTCCTGCTCGGAGATCCGTAGATGTGATGTTTCCTACCCTCACCCTCTAGTACAACCTCACTAAGACTTGCTAACCATACGCTCTGAAGAAAATCTCTGCAGCTTTACAATCATTCATGTACCCTTTCGACTACCACGCCGTCGATAAAAATCCAACGGACGGGATTTCCTTTCTCGAGTTAAAGACGATCCAAAACCTCCCCCACCTTGAGACTCCAAAAGCAATTACTCCTCTACAAACGGACACGCAAACACCATCTACTTCGTTTCCCTACCCTTCCCGGCCCTTTCGTTCGTTTCCTTCCCTTTCCTTTCCTTTCCTCTCCCTCGTCGTCTCGTCCCCAGACGGGCAAGCAAAGTGTGTGAGATGAGACAGCAAACAACACAAATTCGCGTGAATCCTGCACCTTAATATTCATCAGCGGGGACTCGAATAAATGGCATATGAAAAGATCAAAGCTCTGGAGGCCGAAGCCAGCATGCGAGAGAAAGCGCAAATATCTGCCCGCAGTTCCCTCTCGACAAGTTTGCGCCAGAGCCGACGCAAGCACAACAGGCAAACAACAAGCCAGACGGGCCCTCAAAGCGCCGCACGATTCGCAGTTCGTGGGAGGAAATTCCCCTTCCAGCTACGGCCACCAGGCCCACCCGAATCGAATCGCTCCAGGCCGCCGATCGATCAGACGCTTCTCCGGCCCCTCCCTACTCCTCCCCGATGTCTGATCATTCTCCCCTCCCCTCCCTTATTTCATGCCGCCAAGTGGAAAGCTGATTCCTCCCTTCCCTTGCTCCGAATGGCGACCGCCCCTCCTCCTCCTCCCTCTTCCACTCTCCTCCTCCTCCTCCTCTGCCTCCTCCACTCTTGCTCCGTTCTTGCCTTCTTGCCTCCCTCCCTCCCTCGCTCTGCGCTTCAATTCTCGAGCTCCTGCTGCTGCCGCTGCTCCTCGTCCTCCTCCACCTCTCGCTCGCTCGCTCGCGCTTGCGCTCTGCTGCCAGCCTCGTCCCACTCTCACCACTTCACTCTCTCCCGGCCCGCGGCTCGCTGCCCGCTGCCCGCTGCCCCCGGACGCTCTCGCACGCTCCGCCTCTGCGGCCGCCCCTCCCTGCCAACGCTCCGCTTCGCTCACCTCCTCCAGGTCTGGCGCGCCTCCAACTTAGCGCTCCCGTCCCGACCTTCTGCACCGCCGCAGACCCTGTGGTGACCGGCCGATCGGTCTTGCGCGGTTGGCCGGCCGGCCTCCAACCGGTTCGGTCGCGGCTCGCGGCACTGTGGCCCTACTGCCACTCAGCAGGCGGCGTGACTGCCTTTCGCACCACCATCACGGTACTGTCCCTTTCATGTGTCTCGCCCGCCCTCGCTGCCTCGCCGCATGCGTCCTGTCCCCTCCAGCGCTGTCCCTCGCGGGGACCGCCGTCGCCGGTGTTCCCTGCTGCCATCAAAGCGTTGGCGGGGGCTTTAGATCATTTCGTAAATCGTAGATTCGAAGATTCTCTTCCCTGAATCGCCGATCGGGGATCGGACGGTCGAGAAGAGCAGAAAGATCCTCCGACGTGTAGGTGGCCCGGCTAAATTGGCGATGCCTCCAAGTCGACCGCCACCTTTGCGTGGTGCGGTTGTCAGCGGCGAAAAGCAGCGCCAAATCTAGAAGCTCGGCTTCCTACCACGCAGGACATGGCGGCCAGTCGTAGCGCCACGTGGTGGCCCGAAAGGCCGACGTAGGAGTCCTGTTTGCCGCGTTTCCTGTTGCGGGCCCCTTCTCCTTCTCGCGTTTTTAAATCGTTTTCTTTCTCGGTCACGACGATTTTCTCGTGTCTCGTCCGAGGGATGTGGTCTCTACGGCATCCTCGCTCGGAGCCGAAATTCTCCATTTGTTTGACGATCGATCGCTTCACGGGCCGGGAGGGAATCACATTGCCGAAGATGGCTGGGCGAGTCAAGGTGCTCGTTGCGCCGCAACTTCGGAGAGTCGGACTAGGGCTCTCTCGGTTTGCACCATGTGCAAGTAAGAAATGCATTTGACCCGCAGGAAGAAGAAAAACGAGTCGCAGCAGATTAAAACATGGAGAAAGTGGCGATGTGAAAGGTGAGACTGCGTGAGTTTGGCTATGTTTGGAATAGACTTCATCCTACAGTGAAAGATTGAGTGAATTATTAACCTTGACCCGGGGAATGGTGGTCTCATCGAGACTTGAAGGTCGGAAGGGCGCATAGATCTCCACGAGAGGGTATCAGCTGTGAATGATTTAGCGTATCAGGGCATGAGATCCTGTGGTCGCTAGACTCTAGTCAAAACTCCGATGGAAGCAGCGATGATTCTGATCTTGCTCCTTCCGGAAGGCCAATTGTCTCCTCGTGGTCTTCTCATGAGGTCCGTTAATGGGTTCAAAGGGGGCACATGGAAACCCACGAGCATGTCAATCTACACTATATTTGGTGGAGCTAGGCAGGCCCAAAGCAAGTGATAGTCCATCACTTCTACCACGTGAAGTGTGGGAGAGTGCAACGAGGTTACGATGCATTCACTCCCTTCTAAATTGTTTTCTATTCGTAGACGGAAATGGATCACGGGCTCAGACATCCCGTGTCCTTTCTTCTCCTCAGATAGATATGCTCAAAACATCAGAACAAGGCGATGTACAGCCATCAAAGGATCATAATTCCGTTTCCCATGTCGCAAGAAGCAACGTACACCAAGTCCGGTCTCATCGGATTGCATTAGATGTACTTCTCCTCTATCCTTTGGCATCTCCACAAGCTTAGATCCCAACAACATCTCTGCAACATACAGAACAGTCTACGTCTGCAATAACCTCATATCCTAGTTTAAGCTCTTTAATGTTATCTGTTCATCCATTTTCTGATCAGATCAGGCCAAAATCAACAGCTACATTCTTAAGCAAGGATCTCGTGTCATATACCGAGAATCAGTCATAAATTATTTATTTCGCTGGAAGACCAGGCCTTAGCTCTAACTGTAGTACAAGAAAACACTTTATGATCTGAAATGAATTAAATGCAGAATTAATTTCTTGGAAATACCAATCTTCTTACGGACATTTTATGTGCCCGTCGTGTGTGGTGCAAGATAAATATGCAACAAGGTATCTGATGCAAGGTGTACAGCAAAGCCGGTGGAACCCTGCTCCCAAAAAATTCTTTCTTGTGTCAAGTGGGTACCACAAGTGGGAATTACCTTGTGCGAGCAAGATGTTTAAGGTGCAATGCATTTGAGGACATGGTCCATTCAAGACATTCACTTTCCATTCACTTTCACGATTCGTTTGCTGAAAATAACGTGGCCGTCGTCCCGACTTTTTCATCCCAATGAATCATCGTATCGACTTTGGCAAGTCAACAAGCTCTTGCAAATGCACCATGTACCGTAGTACCTCAAGCTTACAAATTGGTCAATAGCACAAAACACATCAAAACTTCAGGTCTAGACGTACGTCCTTCGACATTGTTACCATCACTCTCCTCGAGAGAACAATAAAATTCCAAAACTTGCAATCAATAAGCAACCCAAGGTTTGTTAACTGATGGTCTACGTCAACATTGATGAGCCAGTCCTCGGAATCTTGACCAAGCATGGGTTGATTTCTCTTGCCAAACATACCTTTATGCTTATCACCCAAACCCCCGATGGTACATGCACCACAGCACGCGCAGAACAGTCCTGGTGAAAGGACGAGACCGAAAGGTGAAAGTGGAAACTATGCAAAGGGGCTTGTCACTCCGAGCTATTATTCGAAATTCATCCCACGCAGTCTTGTGACCGAAATTACGTCGACGATACAACTCTTCATGCGATGCAAAAGCTGTTCCGCCCCAACCAACTTTGTCAACTTTGTGCACTCGTCCTTGCCTCCTGAGACTCTTGCTCCAGATTCCCAACACCCAACTGACTCTCGACATTGTCATGTCGTACAGCATGGATGGCCGAATTATGGCAGCCCCCCTCTGCTCCCCTACGCTTTGACATCTGCCTCATCTCGTCTCGAGCGCATGTGCCCCATCTCCTCCTCCTCTCGCGTCACTGTGTCTTCGGCACGACCGTCGACCCGTAAGGAATATTTCTTGGGGAATATTCCTCGACGAGGCATACTTTTGTTTCGACGTTGTCCCACCCACCGGGTGCCTGGGACACATCATCCGGTAATCCGGTCAGCATTCGTAGATTTTAGCCGCATGTTTCTTCTTCTTTTTCTCTACTTATTTCTCTTTTTTATTTTTATATTCCGCCATTGAGTTCTAGTGAAGAAGTGGACCTGCGACATCTTTTCTTCATGCTTGCTCAATACATACTTTGCCATATACGTTTGTTGACAGCAGCAGATTCGCATTGGGACATTTATATTTTCCTGACCAGTTTCTTGTGGAAGTGTAAATTGTTATGAATGTAATTGACAATACTTGAAGGTTTAATGTAGTTGGACATTCTCCACTCCTCGCCTACTTCTTTTAGTTGTGATCATAGACTTCCTCATCCTTGACATGTACAAGGATGAGACGTTCATTTCCGGAGCAACTACAATACCTCCGGTATTTTTGGACCATAGCTTTGGCTATTTATTCTCTTCCCTTGGTTCATATGTTTCTTATAATACTCTAACTACCCTATATTTCTCCCCAAAAAACTTGTTCGATAAACCTAGTTTCTGATGCATTAATTCTTTTTGATTCCCACCATCTTTATTCTTCTGACTATCAGCTTACGTGTAGGATTCATCCATACCTATCTATCTCCAACATTGACGTGTGAATCAGTGGTATCCAAGGTTGTTCATATCAGTGGTATCCAAGGTTGTTCATATGGCATACAACTATAAGTATTCGTGTGAATCAGGGGTATCCAAGGTTGTTCATTTGGCGTACAACTATAACTATTCGTGCAATGAGATCTTGATTGTTTGATATAGCATAAGGAGAGAGATATAAATGGAATAAAAGTGCAAACTCAAATTTCTTTTGTAAGAACCAAGTTACCGAAATTAGTCTTGTATAATCGGTACATACCTCACACGCTCACATGTTTCCAGAATTCACCTCGAGTATAGTAGTAATCCAAGTCTTCAAGTTGTTATGATGCTAGTGGGGCTGGACCATCTCATACTTGATGCGTTATTCCCAAACTTCTCTGCTACTTCTCTTTCGCTTCACTCTCACTCCTTCCTGTCTTTTCTTCATGCTGGCAAGGAAAAAAGTGAACTTAAACATTGGAACGAAGATGTTGAGGTACATCAAGCAGAGATACAAACGCTCTATCAACCTTGTGGCAACCGGACTGACCTGCAACTGAACTGCTTGTCAAGTGACCCAAAAACCTAATCAGAATCACACATTTCGATACTCGCTTAAACCACAACATCTTTCAGTCCAACCCGTCGTTCTGGGGCACTGTGTTCAAATTGTCCTCATACAATCGATGTATCGCAGTGACGGAATCGCGTTTGGGAGTGTCACGCTCGACCCATTTGGAAAATGTTGGAGAATAAGAGGGATCAGAAAATTGCAAGTGCTGCTCGAGAAGGCTTTCCACCATTTCATGCTCCAGACATTTCTCCAGCGACAGAGTCTCGACTGGACGGCTGCTCTCATCTACTGCCGCTATACAGTTTGAACCTGCGAAGTTGAAAAGACGGCCCGTAACGGTCAGGGCCCCAACGTCCGACCGGACTTTGACTTCGCTCTCTCGTGCTTCCTCCTGCTCCGTTTGTCGTATCGGTAGGACCTGGAGCAGGCGACTGTGGAGTCACTTACATTAACCACGTCCCCGCGTTTCTGCAGTCTTCTCTTAATCGCACTTTCGGTAACCGAGTTCCGTCGACTGTGGTGCGGCCATGAGTCTTCTTACTCGCTACCGTGGTGAGTCTAGTAGCTCAGAGATGTGGGTAACATATGGAACTTTTGATGATTGTGGAAGGGGATCTCATCCCAAAAAAAAATTAAAAAAATCTGATTTTATTAAGTGATAGAATTATATTCTGAATGATTTTGCTCTTAAGATGTAAGATTCGGAAGATACCTATTTAAGATGGCAATAGTAGCCTGAGTATGCTCACATCATATTACTATGCATTCATTACTCCACGTACAAATAAATCTCCAAAGGAATTCACCACTGTACAAATTTGAGAAGATTGAAAAATTGGAGTGTGCAAGAGACCGCACGAATGGGCATACCACCATGTTTCTCCAAGTAGCTTTACTTGAAGGCTATAATTTCTTTGATTTTGGTCTTCATGCTTTGGTGAAAGCATGAGCATAAGAGTACAAGAGCAGTGGCTACTTGGATTCACATTAAACCGAGTCGCAACTGATAAATATGACCAATTCCAGTAGCACGTCCTCTGCTTCTCTTCTCTTTGGGATGACGCATGTTTGAGGGAGTGAAGTGAAGCGTATAGCACACCACCACCACCACCGTGGTGGTTATACGAACGGAAATACCTGCCCCCACTAACCAACCGCTGTACGTTTCGAGCAAAAGGGTGTCCTACAAACCTCGAGATGATGTAGGCAGCCAATCATCAATGCGTACTCGGTACGTTGTGGCCAGTGTCAATTCAACAATGTTCCACTAGTCAGAAACAAACGATCTCTATGTGGATCGATCTCTATCCACATTCCAACTTCCAACGACACAAGCTCTCGCACATCTGATATTCCAAACCACCTCAAAATAAGAGGAAAAGCGAGTCAGCCAGCTTTTAACTGGATCGAGGACTGTGTCGGACAAATAATGCGCTCACCCCAACGTGGTAAGAGTCATCCTGCAGTCCAGATTGAAAAGGTCAGAATTGCATCATGCCTCGTAGCTGTGTCCAAAATAATGATGTAAACATCTCAACTGCTGGTCCACTCTCCCACCCGCTCCAAGGTCAAGCTGATCTGATCTTCGAGCTCTGGACTCTGGACTCCACCATGACATCGTTCTTGTGGTGCCATTTACCAACATGCTGGTCTTCAAGCTCCAACAGATCACATGGGGAATGGTCACTGGGGTGGAGGGCACATACACCGGTTGACAAACTGTCATTTTGGGTGCCGGTTCTGCTGACTCTGTCTTCTAGCTGTTTAATTTTATCTCTTTTTGTATGCGGTGATTGCTCTTGTGTTCAATGTGATTCTTAGACCACCAGATGGTCCTCGATTTGGTGGTGGGAGTCATGTTTCTGTGCATGTGATTCTTATATTTTTACTTTTGATTTTGATTTTGTGGAAGGCATTTCCTCCTCTACTGTCCAGTGAGTGAGAACTAGGGGCATGGTGTGATGTAATGCATTTAAGTATATTCTACTTTTCTCCTGTTATGACTTTTAACAATCCAGGTGATGTATGTCTACAAATCCAATGGTGACATGTGGTTGACATCCAATCCAACCTAAAAGCACATTAAAAGAGACACTTTTGAAACCAACAAGCCATTAACGCTCTTTTCCAAACAAACATTAAAAAGCCCAAAAACCATGTGAAATAGATGAAAATATATCCAATAAATTAAAAACTTATTGGTGTCGATATTCTCAAAAGTCCAAACATCTGTATTTGCCAAAGAATAGTAGATACCCTCCGTATACCCTACCTCCATGCAATTGTGAGGACTACGTGTACAGTAAAGAAATCATTGCAAATCTTTGTGATCACCCAAGTGGATATTGTAGAAACTACAACAGAATTGCCGAGAGGCAACAAGTTTCGGGATATCATTTTGTCTAAAATCGTCATCTGGATCAAAAATTGACATGTATTGCAACTTGTGTGTGAGAGAGATATGAAAATGTCGAAAAGTCAGCCGACTTCACGTAGTGCACATGACATGATTTTGGATTTCTCAGACGTGGGCGTGTCTATTACCACGTCAATGCGCACATCCAAATATATGAGGTGTATGGAGTAGCAGCAGAACAGCAATCCCCACGCCCTCTTTGAGCCAGAAACTCCCTCGAACAAGGTCAGGCTTGAAGGAGAATTGACCAGAGGAAGGTCGATCTCATGACTTGGTGCAGGACAGGACACTTTGTGATCAAAAGTTGACAAGAACCATGGAATATTTTTTCTCATTATAAGTACAACTAGTGGATTGCTCTTGCCGTTAAGTTGACGGTATGGGCTTAGCTTTGGATCAAAGTTGCTCTTTTCATTGTCCTTATATTTGAGAAATGATGTCACGGTTAGTAGAATAATTGCCCGTCGTTACAACAGATATTAACTCATGTTTCTGGACGAGAATCACATTCTAGAATTCTTCAAAATATATCGTATGATTTTTACTTATCGTGTACGTTGAGTCTCTTTTAATGGAAGCTCTTCGTCCCCTGTATTGTCCTTGCTTCATATAGGTGAAATTGAGTAATCTGACCGGCTGATAAATCAGTCCTTCTCGCCTACTCGCATACTAGGCGTGGAAAATTGGTCTGCAGTTTACCATAGAAGTCCGAGATTTATTCCAAATCCTTGAAATACCATATCTAAAGTATTAAATGAATATTTGTTGGGCTCAAATTCATTGTGACTGTCAGATGCTATGAAACATGATCACTTTGTCCCTTATATCAATAAAATTGGAATGGGAGTGCTTGGACTATAGATGAGAAAATATTTGGATTTAATGTAATCACTTTAACGCAATCTTCTCTCCTTAAAAAAAACATGACGACACAGCCCAGGTTGATTTCGATCTCTAAATGACTGGAAACTTCTCTCAAATCCAGACTATCAATAATTAACGATGAAATTAGTCTGATAACTGATTGCATGGTGGTGTGAAACTGCGTAAAGCAGGAGGTGGTAAGCAGTGCAACAACTGCAGACTCATATGTTTTTGCTGACATGAGAGCTTCTTCATTTACATCATCATATTTTCTCATGATGAACTTTCCACAAGTTGCTCTATGAGTCTAATCCAAGATGATCAGATATGTAAGGCCACCGTTTTGAGCTTACAACCACTCACTGTAACCCAACCAACCGGTCCTATCCAAAGGATTTGGTAGTCGTTGTAATGGCCTTCCACGTTGATAAATTTCTAGCATCTAAAGCCAGATTGCCAAAAGACCATAGACTTGGATTTTGAATGAACCATGTGGCCGAAAAGCACATCCCTCATCGGAAGAAGAGGATAAATGAACAATAAAAATATTCTGTCCTGGTTCAATCTCCTTCGAGATTGCCGAGTCATGCGTTGGAGATATATCATTATCACAATACACGAGTAGGCTAGACTGAGTCTAGTCTTTCATTGAAGAGGTCTAAAGTTGCTTCTTGTAAATGGTTCAATTAAGCGTGAAGATAATGCTCACTGCTCGTGGTTGCAGTTTGGATTTGGTAGTTCGGAATACAGCCCTTTTGACTTTACTCAACACACCCTTAAATGCCGAGCCGACTGTGAGCTCATCTATGCATTGACGAAGTCCAGATGTACTTGTTAGCATGTTGCACCCAACAGCATCCGAAGGGATGTGAGCTTTAGATTATCTCTCTATGATGTAGATAATTTTTATTATTATTTTAGTTAAAATCTTTTGATTTAGGTTGTTATATCAGTACATTTGGCATAAGTCAAGCATTGATCTTTGAAATGTTTTTGTTATATTAGTACATCTTGGCATAAGTCAAGCATTGATCTTTGAAATTTTTTTTACTTATTTATAGTTTCTAATTTGTATTGTGTTTTTTTACACTTTAAGTCTCCGAGCTTCATCTATTTTCATTTCTGATCTACGTTCCTATGAAACATTTGTAACCAAGTTTCACTAAAAGAAAAGCAAAAGGATTCTTACGTACAGGACTGGAAAACCATGCTGGATGTAAGAATAAGATTTTCCAACTTGGAAGATCTGACCTGCATGCGTCAACATTGACATGCTTTAGAGTGATATCGAAATTGCAGTGCAAATCGGACCTTTTCAAACATAAGTAATTGCCACGTCGTTTCTCTATAACATTCGTTAAAGTATCCTGAAGTGTAATTTAAACTAGTGTTCTTTTCCTTTCCTTTTCTTTCCCTTTGAGGTTGAAGTAAGTGCTGAAACATGAGGGTTCTCCTTGCCTTCACATCTTCCTCCATGCATGGGCATTTATTCCATCGTGCAGGAGGACTCCACATTGCAAGGCATATTGCTTTCATTTGACTTATTTCAGATGTAATGTGTGGTAACTTGAGCATGAATGTACATGAAGCTCTCAGATACGTGTTTTTTTATGCATCTTCTAGAAAAATTTCAAAACTTTATTCGTAGTAAATTCATCGTCATTTGTCTGCTACCGAACATACAGATATATTTCTTAGGTCACCAAAGATGTCATAACCCATTGAAGACGGAAAAAACTACAAATTAGAATGCATTTAGTTGTATGAGATTTCCAAGATTTTTAGTGAACACAAGGGTGACATACCAAAAAAATTAGCATATAACTTAGCACATCTCTGTGCGGAATCTACTAGGTCCTGTGTGGACCGGGTTCTGCTTTTCTCTCACCTATATCTCCATGTGATTATTTGAAGCTTAAAAAAATTAAAAAACTTTTGCAAACAAGAATATTTTATCGTTGTTGATTTTTTGAAATGTAGTATCGATATCAATTTTATGTTTATTGTTCAATATAAGAATATTTCATAAATATTTTTCTATAATTTTTACATAGATTTATGTTTAGAAATATCAAATCAGATTAAATGAGGGAACTAATATCCATTGATAAAAATATGAAATTAATTTAGAACATGTCTTTTCTTCAACAAAAATATTTATTTTTTCAAACTTTTTGTACATAAATATTTTGAATGGTTTCTGCTCAAAGGATAGCATTTGATGAACAAATTGTGAACCTAGGCTCCTAAGAATATGTGATATCATAAAGTTGGAAATTCGACTCTTAAATTTCAGGTTTCAAATAGAATATCGAAAATGTGAAATATGTACGTTCAATCTTAACAAGACATTTCAGTTCTCATCTTGATCTTATGAAGAAAGTTTATCATCAAGTAAGTCATAATTTCGTTTTTTGAAGTTTCGTAATAAATGAACTAAAATTGAGTACGTCTGATTTCGTTATGTAAGTGTATATTTCCCATGTAAAATATCAAATCTAAGATTGAACAATTTTTTGTACTGGCCCTTCTGACCAGGGGCCACATAGTATTTGTTCGGCAACCTTGTCTACGATGTTTCACCGTGATTCTTCAGAATCGGCTGCATCTCGTACTTCGACACAGGCATCTGAGAATCTAGGAATGGAATTCTCCTCAGCTCATTCGTTACAAATCAAAGAAGAAACCAAAGCGCTGAAACGTCGTAATTAATGCTTCATCAGATTTCATGGCTCGAACACAAAACTGCGTCCTGCTCACAGGTTCCATAAAATCGATGAAATGATGTGCATGAACGTGAATTTCAGTAATTTGGACTCCATTTGACCCTGATCCGGTTGGTTTCTGAGTTTCTGTCGCCGTGATTTTTCGTGAATTATGGGAGCGAGTAACGAGTTGGAAAGAAAATTCTCACGTGGACACATTTGGGGTGCGCCGGAGGGAAGCCGAGCTTCGTGTGTGCATGTGGCTGACGAGCTCGATCCTCAAGAGAAGCTCCGGCGGAGTGTGCAAGTCATCGCAGCAGCTGGGCGGCGGGGCTACTGTCAGCAGCAGCAGGAGGTCGAGTCTCGATGGGAATTGTCCGAAATTCCCATCGGATGTTCAGTAATCGCGCATTATCTGCCCCTCTCGGCCTCGGTTCGCTCAAGTTTCGGAGTCTGACACCGAGCTGACGTCTCGGTTGCGTCAGGGCCTTCAATTCCGTGTTCGATTCGATTGCTGTCTCGAGAGAATGAGAGAGCGTCGAAAATCAAGCTCCGTGCAGTCGAGGGACGCAGGACGTTGCTATGGGACGCACTTCTCACATCCCTCTTTTACAAGCAGTTCGTTGCGACATCATCACCTCGTGCGCGACATTACTGTTCTTCCTTTTAGTGAATTAAAAGTTCTTTCGACGATTCTTTCGACGACTGTGTTTGAGAAGGATGTCCCTGCTGAGACCCTCGAGCAGTGAGTGAGTGGTGCAGGGACGGCTGCATAGGAACATCGTGTGCGTTGTTCCCAATGGTGCAGGGATGAAGGCATCTCCGTTGGTCGTCGGATTTCCAAGAAAAGCTGAACCTTGTCACTGCTTCGAGGCACTCTCAAAATCGACGTCTCGCTGGCGAGAACGACCATCTCCGATCTGGCATTCCGATCGTCCTTCACAGATGAACCGAGGTGGGACAGTGGCGAAAACAAAAGGTACTACTCTTTTAACACGCCCGTCTTTCAGACTGGGTACAGACTGCACCTCGACAATTCGCCACCTCGAGGAGCATGATAGGCACCATGAACGGAAAGAGTAGTTCGAGGTGACGTCTGATTTTGCAGGATTTGCAGATTCCACGTCGAAAATGTGTGTCACTGGCAGAAAACGGTGTGTTTTTCACGTGGGCCAGAAGCAGCAAGAAGCCCAGGGCCTCACTTGTAGTAGAAAGTGGGTGGAAATGCAAACGTGGTGGAATATAATTTTGCTCGAAGCTGGAATATGATTCGGACGCTGAACGGCCAAAAGCAAGAGCGAGCCATGTCCGCGCAAGATGCACATTTCTTGCAGCTCGGAGGTCCTGCAGAGCAGAGCCTTCGTGACGCAGACTCTGCAGAGCTTACAGTGTCATTGAATCAGTGCAGACGTGCTTCAAAGAGCGAGCGCGGGACAATTGCAGAGGTCTTGGTCAAAGAAAACGATGTGCTCAGCATTACCTTCGAAGACTCGTCGCTGCAGAGGAGCAGGTTTCGATCAGGATGTAAATTATAATGGTGGTGGTACCGAACCCTGACGGCGCGGCAATCGAGCCGACCCTTCAACTCTCCTGAGGATTCATTCAGCGTCCACGCTCGATTCGGAGGATCCGAACGAGAAGCTGCTGTTGATGTCGGGTCTTACATGCCCAATTATTTGGACAGTACCTGTCGATGGAAGCTTTAAAATGACCCTGACAGACAAACTGCAAGCAGGCCAACACGCATGCTACGGTTGCATTGTCCCGACCCGAGCTCTGGACATCGCGTGCGCATGCCAGCGTCCAGAACACCCGAAAACATCTCCTCTCGTCGACTGCTCTCGTCGAGAGGATCTTTGGGGCGGGCGCTGCTGCTTTATACCTTTGGCAAGGGCTCGCTTTTCCGTATGCTGTGAACTGACAGCAGCTTTATGCAACGAAAGTCGACAGATGACGAGGAATGTGTGCAACGGCGGCTTCCTGGCGGCCTCCTGACGTAGGCAATGGATTCAGGGCCTGTGTGCTATGCTATTTACAGCTGAACATTCTGAACATCCAGTGTTCTTGCGCACTGCTTCTTGCCAACGAACCAGAGAAGGAGGCAAGATTGTAGCGTGTCCGCATTGTGACCAAAATGCTGTTCGTGTCTGCTGAGAGTGGGGGGTTTTGGGTTTCAGAATTGAGCTGGGAGTCCAGAATATATATATACTACGGAAGGTCGATGCCTTCCTCCAATGAACGGATCGGTACTTTGATCGCTTGATCGGGCGCATGATTGTCGAAATTGGTGAGGATGTAACTGTGGTTCAAGAGGAGCCTTTTCTCTGAGCAAGAATCCCAGGTTCTGGCCCCAGGACTCAACATCGGCGATCTGTGGAAAACCGTGAACCACATCCCACTATGGAGTTATGATCCACATCCCATTTCTTAATTAAGATACTTCGACCCTGCAATTTTGATGTGCACACTGGATTCATGGCAGTCAGGATGTCTAAGTATTCTCATTATGAGAACGCAACGATGCCCGAAGATACTCGCTGATCGAGATGGTTGACCACGGGTGGCGAAGGACAACAGCCAAGCGATGCAGTTGGAGAAGGTGAAGCATTTCATGACGAGAAATAAATCGACTATACAGCTCGCATGGTTCCGACGTGAGTTGTGTCTCCAGGAGGAGCCTTTCGACTGATTTGAATTTCAATTGACTTCTCAAACGCATTAATACGGTCATTGAAGTTGTTTGGTGAGCGAGCGAGTTCGGGCGGGGTCGGAAAGAAGAAGCCATTGGATGAGCTCGTGGGAAGCCTCTGGGGGCTTGATTAGAGGCTCCAGAGTCATCGTGTTCATGCATATGTATATTTCTGGAACCAGTGAACTGTCAAAATCAACCACTTTCGCTTCAGAACAATCATGATGGAGAGTCCGAAGCACAGACGAACTAAAGGTCCACCCAACCAGGTTGTTGGTTATCCTGTGAGCAACAGGTCACTTCATCAGAGCTGATGAAGAACTCACATGTTTAAGCATCGCTCGGAACGAGGGGGTGCGACATCTGCGCCTCAACAGCATCCTGGAAGGGCTGCGCGACATGACGTACCAGCAAACATTCTATTCTGCGATGGAGTTAGGTGGTCTACTTGCCGTCCCGCTTCTGAAAGGCTTAAAACAGCAAACGAACCCAAGGTCTGGGCCAACTAACCTTCTGTCGACGTGAGACTTGCCAGCCACTCGATGAAGAGTGTATCTCATTCCCGTTATTTCAGTCAGCGAGAACGAAATCGTCACCTGTGATAGATTAATTACGTCGAGCGAGCGAGTGTGTGGTCGTCGAAATTAATGAAGTGTCTTCAATCCTCCATGTCGGAGAGAGCTTCACAGGCAAGTTCGCGCTTGAAGGACATCGTCGTTCGATATGCATCCATTGCTCTGTCAGTCCATCTCCATACGTCTGGGGCTCTGATTACTATTATGACAGGTTCGTCAAAGAAGAGATGGTCACGTGTGCATCAGTTCCTACGTTCGGGAAAAGCTGTACCACTGCAAAACGCCTTTCCACGTATAAACCGCCTCGGCATGAAAAAAAATTCGACGCTGCTCGAAACGCTGGACTCGCAGTCCTGTCAGAAAGTTGACATGCCGACGTACCACGGTCTGAGATCGTGGAAAACGTTTCTTGAACGAACACATTCGTTCCGTTCACATCTCTTGTTCAGCCAAGCCGACCAGGGCCGCCCACTTCAGACTGAAGACGAAGCTTTTGCACAGATCGTCTGTTCAGACAGTGTCGACTTTTTTGCTGTACCGAAACCTCCCGTTCTTGAATGTCGCTCATAATCGTCAAGGTTCGGGGAATGAGATATAGTGAAAATTTAATGGCTTGCAGAGCTCTTCTCTTCCTTCATTATCAAGTACATCGTAGTATCGATCTTTCCAAAGACCATTGTAGGAACCCTAATTGACGTGTTTGACAACGAATCTCAAACGAGATGGAAGTACTGACGGGCTCGTGTAAGCTTTGGTCTTCGAACTCAGTGTTCGAGTCTGGGCATCTTACGAAGGGAGCCGTTGACGTGCTCAGTCTGGGCAGCGACGAAGAAGGGAAAGAGAGTCGAACAGGGTAACATCTTGGCTTCTGTTAAGAAGCCGGATTTTCCATCACCGACGGGTCTTGGAATTGCAGAAAAGAATCAGCAGCTGTTCGAATCTTCCATCGTTACCTTTGGGCTAACAATTCACTAGTCTAAGAAAACCCGAGCACGCCACAGTTTAGGTCACCGGGCTAGGTTCAAGTTGGGTTCAGACACATCGACTTTCACCTCATGCCATCAGATGACCTGGAAAATGTTTCGTGTTCATTCCGAAGCTTCGACAGATGTTCAAAATACAGAACGAGGGCGGTCGATTCCAATCGGTCCGAACTGAGAGACCCCCATCCTGCTGCTGGCGGCCATCGAAGAAAAAGGTCGGAGCAGGCCGACACGTGACTCACAGGATTGTCTTCCCGCTCTAGATGGCCCGTAAAAGACCGGAACGGCAAGGCTTCTCTCCATTTCAGCCACCATCGCACGTCAGGACTCACCGAATGTGATCGAGTCCCCAATCTGCTCACGATTAGGTCAATGAAACATCTCTCGAAGGGTGTTCTATGTAGCAGATACCCTAGGGAGAGGTGCGAGGATCTGAATAGACAGATGTCAACTTGGGTCTTTTCTGAAGCGTGAAAGATACCATTTCTGATCGAGAGGAGATGTACAGCTTCAGAAAGTACAGCAAGAGTGCGAGCCACGACGCTGCTGAAAATGAGCCGGGCTCGGCTCGATACTCATCTGAATGCATGTTTGGAGGCTCATGTGACGTACTGAGGTCAAGACTGCGCTGATGTCACAGGTGAGAGAGGCAACTGTGAGCCGCTCGACTTATCCACGTTTGGCATCGATCGTTTCGCCTGTTTGACCTTCGGATATCGGAGGCCACCACGTCCTCTGACGACCCCAGCTGTGACCTGAGTAGCATGATGTCATCCGTGACCTGAACCACGACGCATGAGAAAAAAGACTATTCTACTTCCCTACTTCTCACCTGGGAGATCCAGTGCTCACATCTTTCGTCACAATTTCCGAGAACCGATTGCATCCTTTGAAATTATGGGCGAATTAGCCTCTCTGCGTTCACAGGGCACTAACATTCAGGTAGATTCTTTCCACGTTTACGACTGCTGCGTGAGATCTCTGATGCGAAGTTAAGATGATTGACGACGGAAATCCTTTTCGACCCTCAGAATTGTTCAGAATGTTCTCCGAGCGAAGGTTTGGGTCCCCACATTTCCACATTTACAAGTGCACCGTGGGAGATGTCCGAGGCTGTGACTCTTGGTTGGGTAAAGAAGGAAATGTCACTGGAGCTCTGCTGGCCGGCGGATGCCTTCGAAAGTAGCTGTGTGAAATCCTTGATTTGTTGAAGCTCTATGCTCTGGAAGTGAACTATTCCCCACATGGACTGGCATCATTCTCGTTTGATCTTGCACTGCTGTAGATTCTCTGGCCATATTTGCTCCACAAGTTGCTGCTACTGGCAGCGAAAAGAATAGATCTGCCACTAAGTGGACATCTCATTCAAGCTATCCAGTTTCTTTACTGAACGACGTGACGATTGTACGAGATACTGCAGTGCAACTGGAATGTGATGTGCGTACTGCCTCCCAGCCATCCAGGCAGAAACCGGGGGTCCAAGACCGCTCAGTAAGAGTATAAACAAGTCCATAGGATCTCTATCTTCTTGCCCGAAACGATGGAAGCATGTCGGTGCAGCAAGGGGATGCACAAGGAAGGGATTCCCTATCTTTAAGATGTGTGCACCAGTCGTGTATCTAAACCCCTAGACTCAGCATGAGCGAGGTGGCGTAAACCATAATAATGTGTCAGATAAATCAGTCGAGAGTTTATAATTCATAAAATCTCCGCATCTTGAACGTCTAAATCCCGATTGCACGTAGTGTCATGTCTGTACAGGTCCCTCCAGTGAGATAAGAGGGCAATGTGAGCATATAACGCCTGCAGTGCTGTGACCACATTGCAGTCCGATTTCTCAGCCGTTTTGCCTGCCGAAGTGGCATGACGAGAAAATTTGCAGAGGACTGGATTGCCGCATGACCTACCTCCTGCACTTCCTTCTGTCTATTTCAGTACGATGTCAACGAGCCTACAGTCTCCAGGAAGTAAAGGCCGACAGTACACTCTAGCTGTATCTCTTGTCTGATAATCAGAAAATTGATCAGCTTAACAGCTTGCCATCATTTAAAGTCCATGATACCTCCGCCATGCCGGGACGGGAAGAGGAGTCCCGTGTAGACTAGACCTTCGGAACTGGTCAACGAATGCGCAGTATTGGGACAGATCTCTGTTTTTCTCCTGAACATTCATTGCCAGAACCGTCACCTTTCTTACGCACAAGTTCCCAAACTTTCTTCAGTAAAGCGCAGTTACAGTAGATCAGGTCCATCCTGGTAAATACACGTGAAGGGTCCAGTTGGAAATTTTCCAGACGGTGATGTACTCCGTGAACAGAATTCTTCGAAAACTTCCACATTGGTCGGCTTCTAGGTTGGTGGGATTTAGAAGTCAACCATCTAATCTTGTTACTTGCTCACAGTGATCTAACATAGCAGCCAGTGTGGGCACATTGAACTGACGGTGCCTGAGCTTATCTACATGAAATTCTGGCTAGTGTAACAATTGCGAAATCGTCCACGTATTTACTACACTCGGTCAGTTTTGCCCCATCGCTTCGGCTTCATGTTTCTCGACAGAGCTACTGGAAATTACTCCGGCATGGAACTAGGAAACTGGTGATGTCCAGAGTCTCCCCTTTCAAATTAACACACGCGTGTCCATTTTATATCTGACGGAGATCCCCCGTGGAGTTATTTCACCGAACTGACTACACGCATTCCTGTATCCCAGTCCTCCTTTCGCATCACACCCCAAGGCCAGCGGACGTCTTCGAATTCAATGCGTACCATCAGCTGCTACAAATTTCATCGTAATACCTGTAATTAGCCCTTGCTGTGCCGTACGCCACTAATCCCGTCTCAAACTGTCTCATACTGCAGTAAAAAATTTGAGCTACAACACGCAACGAGAAAAAGCTGAATCGTTCTGCACGGGCCAGTCAGAACGGCGAGCAGGTAAATTCCCATTCTGTGAAATTCACATATGCATGAAATGTGTGCGTCTCCTGGTCTCAAAGTTGTCAGCTTTATTTGTGTTGGAATCCTTGACATTTTCCAAATTTTAAACAAGGAAGTGCACGCGAATAGGTTTCATGCACCTCGTTAATAAAGAAAACGCCATCACTCACCTTCACAGACTTCTTGAGCCTCCGTACGTCAAGAGAAACGTCCGAGATGTACAACGCACGAACATCGGATATCTCACACAGGCGATATGATCCTTTCTGCCTGGGCATGGAAAAGCTAGGACGGGCAACAAGAAATGCGATGGAACCGAGTTCCCTGTTCACTGAGGGAACCAAGAGTTTATATACCTGAAAACAGTCTACGATAGAATACATTCTCAGATCATTCCAATCCGTAGCATTGTAAGTTTCTCGTGTATCAAAGATGTTCTCGGCCCCTGTCTGGGGACATATACTGGAGAGGTCGAACAACTTAGAAGCTGCCGGAAGAAGGATCCTGGTGCTTAAGCTTCACATTGGTGCACTACCCGCTGCGTTCCAACTGTGGAATGTGTGGACCTCATCCTAGCAACGGCGAAATGCCGACGAACTCTATAGTGTCAATCAATGTGATTGACTGGAACCACTGACTAGCCGAACTTAACACTACAGGTTGATAGCTGCTGTTTTCGCTAGTTTAGAATTAGAGTATAATATACAAGAGCTGCGATCACCCGCAGCAGTTTTGGTAATTGTCGCGCTTACGGATAGGGGCTTGCGGATCCACGACGATGAACTTGGCGGGTGGCAACTCGATTTTCGAGGACGTCTCCTCTAAACGCGTCTTTATGTCCCTAGCAATCGACTCGAATACTTCCTCCACATTGAACTTCGTTTTGGCACTGGCTTCGAAGAATTTAATCTTATACTCGTCTGCGAGAGCCTGGCCTTGATCTTTGGTGACCTGCCTCTTGCTGTCCTCCATATCTGCCTTATTTCCGACCAAAACTACGTTAACATTCTCAGCCGCGTACTCCGTGATGCTTCCAATCCAGTTCCGCACGTTCTGGAACGAGGAAGAATCCGTGATATCGTACACCAGAAGAATTCCCATGGCTCCCCTGTAGTAAGCTGTCGTGATCGTGCGAAATCTCTCCTGCCCGGCAGTGTCCCAAATTTGCAACCGCACCTTCTTCCCATCCACATCTATCGTCCGGACCTTGAAGTCGATGCCTATGGTAGTGATGAACGACGTGGCGAAGGAGTCGTCACAAAATCGAAGCAGCAGACAACTCTTCCCCACCCCACTGTCTCCAATTAGGAGCAGTTTCATGCGGTAATCACTGTCCGCCATGGTCCCCGACCCGCCTCGAATCCACTCTCGATAAACTCCCCCGCTGGCGCGGGCAACCCCCACACAAAAAAATTATTTATACAAAAAAAAAAACCTCGACGCTTCAACCTGTCCTACTCCCTTCCTTCACCGCCGATACCCGCGAGTGAGCTGCAGCCACTGAACCACCGACGCATGCAGTCGCTATCGACCGCCAAAACACCCGCAGCGAGCACACCAAACAAACGACCCGACCCGAACTGCAATTCTTACCACAAGATGGCCGACAGCGAGGGGAAAAACAAAACCTCAACCTCAACCTGACCCGCACAACAAACCAGCACGGCACTCGTCTCGAAGCAGAGGAGCAAGAACGAAGCAGTCGATGAAAGACGAAGACGAAGACGAAGACGATCGCGTCACCCCTGCCTGCCCGCCCGCCCGAATGACTATGACAGTGAATGAATTGTGGCAGAGCAGGGTGGTGGCAGAAGGTCGCAAAATCGCCGAGCAATTGGCGATTCAATCGCAGGAGGCGCAGGTTCTTGAACGCCCGCCCGATGCAAGCAAGCAACGAAGAAGAAGAGGGCGAGGACGAGGTCGAGGTCGAGGGCGCAGAGTCAGAAGGCGAGTCAGAGAGAGCCGAGACAGGGTCTGGGCAGAGAGAGCAGCAGCCGCGCGCTGAAGAAGTGCGGGGGCCGACGACCATCGTCGACCCCTTCAGCGCAGCGCAGAGCAGCGCAGCCCGCCCGCCGCGGTGGGGCCCGCCGCCCCTCCCCCATCCACGGAGGCCTGGAGCTCCGCCCTCCAGATCAGCAGCGGGCCCGCCCCCCCCCCCCCCCCCCGCCCGTGAATCATGACGCCACGCCATGACATGGCGGTGCTCCAGCGGAGAATAGCCGCTCCCGCGTGCTGCCTCCTCTTCCCACGCGCTCCCCCCTGCCAGACAGCCCCCGCCAGCTAGTTTAGCTCCGCCCTTGGGGCATTTCCGCCCATCACACAGATCCCATCTTCTCTTCTCTACTACTACCATCTATCCATCTTTCCATCCGTCACTGAATCCTACGGTCCTCAGCGCCCAGAGTGGCCGTCCGGGTTCAAACGTCCGAGAGACTGACCGTGCGAGGTGAAGGAGTCCGAAGGGTCAGTTCAGATTAACCATGGTTACTGAACTGCTCTAGCCGTCTAGCCCTTTCGCTCGAATTAATTGTGCATGCGAGGGATTAGAACCGTCACGACGGGTACAAAGGCTCCCATTGTGCATCTACAGAACCGTAGGTCTGTCACACTCTGGCCGTCCCTTCCCGTTAATGCAGGGGGGTGCTTCTTCTGCTATATTTAGTACCAAATTTCGGAGTATTACACGCACCAAATTCGGCTCTCGTACTATCCCGTACGTGCCAATCATAGAGAATCCACATTTTTTCACATTTTCAAAATAGCTCAAGTGTGCTTTGGGCTCATTTCTTTTGGTCGTTTTGTAAGGTGCATCTAATTGATTACCTAGAGCCCGACTGTTCTAAAAAAAATATTTCGTATAGTTTTTTTCTTACCACATTATTGAATTTTGTGATATATATCTTTATAAAATAATTTTTTCAAGAATTTTTTAAGTTGGAAGTATGCACTATATTTTTTAGCTAAAAGTGACTATTCACAAGGCATATCAGATTGTTTTATTATGATGTAGACAATGAAGCAGAGCTCGAAAATGCTGACCTCTGGAACTGGTCCACCTCGCGGACTATTTATTTCTCACTGCAGATCGAGCAGCGGAGGGAGGAAGGTCCGGAGCGAGCATGATCGACGGCTCCAGAGGACGTACACGCGGTGTGGTCGATGTGGCGGCATCTTGGGAAAGATTCCGGAATTTGAATGGAGAGGAGTCGGAATCGGAAGTCAACGTGGAGTTCGATCGAAGTTCCGAGGATTTGGATGTCGACGACCGCGATGCAGGTCCAAGTCACGGGGCGGGCGATGGAAGCATCAATCGATCGAAGGGGCAGACAGACCCTTTCTTCTCTCGCTGAGCCTGTCTGCTTGCGCTGGTCACAGCCATGCAGCTGCTGTGCTTCGATTCGGTTCGAATTGGGCCCGAACTCGGCAGTTGACGGGACTTGCGAGGCCGAGCGAGCGAGCAATCGGCTGGAGCTGTCATTTTGACTCTGTGGCGCATCTGGACCAATCTGCTGCCTCCGCGAGCTGCGACTCGGTCGTGCTCGCTTGACCCACTGACGCGACTGTGGCCTCGTCTCTGTCCTGCTGGGACACAGAGTCTCTCTCTCTCTCTCTCAGAAGACTCGGGAGTCCTGCACGTTGCCCCTCCACGCCGCCACCAGTTCCTCCCTCACTCCACTCCATCTTCGCACAGTTCACATCAACTCGGTCCATTTTTATTGTCTGCTCGAGAGTACGAAGACTGGCTGGGGCATCACAGAAGAATGGGGTTGTGAATTTCAGATCTGTATATTCGGTTGGATCTGGCTGCATTCGCCCTGCTGTGTAATTTGAGAGAAGCAAATGGGGATAGATTGCCAACCGGCAGCAAATTCGTGGCCTGAATTGCTGGCGGCCTCTACTTGGTAGGATGCATCGTTAGGATCACAGAGTGCGACGCGTTTCATAGTCTCGAATGTGATCGCGGCGAAGAGCATCTGTGGACATCAATTCTGTCAACTCAGGCGGAGACTATGTCCATGATGAACGATTTAAGATATTATTTCGAGATCAGCTACTCTGGGAAGAGATTTTGACAAATCAAGTGGATGAGAATATAATGACGTGATGAATGAATATTGTTGACAAGTTGTGAGAAGGGAGGAACAACGGGGCCAGGTGACAAGTCCCCCTCCCCATCCAACAAGCGACCTCATATAATATTCTTCCATCACAGAAGAATATGATAAGCCAATATTTTATTATAGCTTGTACACTATGCACTCTCGACGATACAAGGTGCCTTTCAGCACACAATGTCTTCGCAGACAGGTTGCCAAATCTCTGAGGTCACATACCTCCAACCTACCTTCATCAGACATTCACATTTGATATTTTACACGGCAGATTCCCCATCCTTGCCGGAACCTACTATCATGCAACCAACTGTAGGTTAGAAATGCGCCGGAAGATGTGGCTCATCCGTGGAGCTGGAATAGAATGCTGTCCAAAACTGCAAATGGCTCTCTGGAGGCTGGATAGGAACTGGCTCTACACTCAGATCACCTTCATGCTCTGGCTCCACTTCACAGCTCTTGTCCCGCTAAGAATGGGCTGCCTACAATAGGAGGAGGCCGAAGCATCATCCTCTGAGGATGCTACATTCTTTCGTTCAGCTATTTGCAACACTAGTTTCTGTTTACTCTGCAGTCATACCTTACATAACCGCAACGCAGGCAGTGTCCAAAAGCACGCAGCAAAAGCAGACAGATGATCTTACGATTCCATTCACCTGTGAGTTTGACATTGTTGCCAAGTTGTATGATCGGACTTACTTTTCCTCCTCCTCTCCAACTATTTGCCAGATGCTATACTTACATCCTTCTTTACGAGTGAACAGAGGAAGTCAAGTCCACATTTCAAAACAGCTCATTTACTGTCCTCTTCCATAGGTCCCATGTCAATATTGGCAATCGTATTCTAGCTTGGACATCATGTGAGAGTAGTGGCGTTATGTGCACATTGAGCTCAAACTTGTCAACATGGTCGAGAAGATCAAAGAAGACCTGGCTAAACAGATTTCCAGACTAAGATTTGGTCAATATATGTTGCGTATGGGTTGCAATTATTCTTACTTCCTGAGGTATCCATGATATAACCGAGCAAACTTCATAGCGGCTTCGAAAGACTTTTACTCTATAGATAAATGATATGAAAATATTATCCGCTAGTATGTGTCCTTCGATAATGCTCAAGATAACTTTACTATGATAATGGGATACACGACTTATATATACTGTTAGTTACTAATGTTTTAGTTTGGTGATATTTCTACATAAAAATTTTTCATAAAAAACCCAACATGCAAGTTTAGAAAAATCGACTATGTAGAATCGTCTAGGAAGAGCCCGATAGCTGTTAGACCTACGCACATGTTTATGAGCTTAGGGCAGAAGAAAAAGGTATGGTTGAAATATTTTACCCTGGAGTCGTTAGTCAGATACAACAACGGTTAGCTCTGGCTGGAACATTTCTCCGTGTGAGTGTTGCTCAAAAGAACCTCTGCAGCACAAATGTCAGAAGTTGATTATCCAATCCAGATAGCTCACCCAATTTTCGACTGACTCTAGTAAGATGACTGTTCTCTTTTGTCTTTTTCCAGGTACAACGAAGTGGTAGTTTTCTCTGTTCTCCTTCTTTGGCAGTTTTCTCAGAAGATTAATTATAAATGAGAAGAATAGAACAAGTTTAGTTAGAAAAATCGTTTCACAGTCCAATTCTCAATTTTGTATTTTTTTTCAAAGCTGACGATTCGCCAAATCTGAAGTATAGAAAATCAGTGAGTAAAGATGAGTCCAAATCTTCCTTCCTTCTAAGATGGCAAAATCGGAGCTTCTATATTCCTCCAGAGTGATAAATCAATGTGCCAAGTCTTGTCAGCGTGTACGAAATTGCTCACTGGGAGAATGATGTGATAGTAAAATATCTAGACCCAACTTGTCAAACTTTGGGAACCCTTCAACAGTTGTGTGCAAATAGTACTTTGTTTCTCAGAGTGTAGGTAGGTCCAGGAGTCACTAATTCCTGGATCCCTATCCGACCACGTCGGCAATCCACTACAGTACAAGCCTACCCAGTCTGCCAAAGTTAAACAGTAAAGTACATAGTTGTACCTCAAGGACAATTTGGGTACTACATCAGTCATGCACGGCTTTGACTCAACGCCTTGACTGTAGTCAGGTCTGAAGAAAAGACGTTGTCGTGCTTTGCTGAAAGATGAAGCTCAATCAGTTCCGAAACAGTCGGATTACGGCTTTCGTACAATATCAAGACTTTTGATTCGAGGTATCATAAACAAATCATATACGCTGGAAGATACCATCGAGCTGTGAAAATTTTCCCTGTGTTGTAAAATTCAGGAAGTCGAAAGTTCTGTGTTAACTATTCATTTTAACTTGAATAAGTATCATCCTTCTTTTTCTGATTGTTGAACTAAACTCATTTTCTTTTGCTGCTACTCATTCATTGTTTATTCGAGGTTTGGTTAGTTCATATTTCTCTCCACCTTACTTGCTCTTTGATTGCTTAATTATGTGACTTGAGTATAAATATAACATAATTTTTTTGGTAAATTTATATTGTATTCTTGTCATCCATGCATGCACACAAATGAGCTTATTCGGGTGAAAATTACTTCTTCAAAGTCGACAAGTATTTGATTCAAAAAAATTAAAGAAAAATTTGTTTTCTTCATATAAAAATATTCAAGGATGGAACACAGTAAGTTATGTCAAAAATTTATTATGTATGGTAAAAAAGTTACATATCTTATAAACTACATCTTTTAATTAAAATGTGATATCTATGTAATACTCCTCCATATTGAAAATTTATTTATTTATCAATAAATATAATATTCAATTTATTAATATATGTATCAAATATATAAATATAATATATTTTTTACCAAATTATTCTGTCTATTTGAGTTGAAAAGAAGATACATTGTGATTGATAAAACCAATAGCCATGGTCTTGTATGTTGCTATCAACATGTAAGTCAAGTGTTTTTTGTTAATTTGATCAAAAAATGTTCTCACTCATTTTTATTCTATATATATATATAATATCAAAAGTGTAAAAATTGAAAAAATATATAAGACTTTTGTTGATAACAAACATGTAGTGATAAAACATTCTATCTCATTCAATTCTTGTTGCAATTAATTGAACATTTACATGCAATTACAGTTTTACAAAATAGTTAAAGATCTCAATATTTTAATCGAATAGTATTCAGCTGAAACACATCAAACATGCATGGCAGAAAATATGTGATCCATCCCCATCAGATTACATAAATGTAAACTCGCTAGCGAAGTTACTGCTAATGAACCTAATTGTTCAATGATAGTTTCAATCAACATAGTTTATAGTACTGACAACTAACAGATTTTGCACCTAACTGAACTTAACTAAGATCCAAAAGAAAACCCAACCAAATCATCACTTCATAAAGATGATGAATCTAATAAAATTTGTTTTAAAAGAATTTGTACATTGCCCAAATTTGAATTTGTGATCTCGAATAGTTTATTATTACATTCAAATCTCATGTTAGAAGACATTTTTATATAAAGGAAGTAATCAAGTTGATATTCCTAGATGTGGTTATACATGAAAGAACTACCAAAATTGTAATCATTCACATGCTCAGTAAAACTGATGAAGCAGTATTTCGCCTTTTTTTTCTCATTCAAAGTGTGGAAATTTTGAAATCCCATCGTTGCTGATTGATCTCTGAAACAACAATAAGAGAAAAACTTATGTCAGTGCTGAAGCAACGAACATGTAGTTAAATATCTCCTGTGCAAAGCCAACAAAGAGCAAGGAATGAGAATATCAAATCCACGTCATTTTCTTCATCAATAGCTGCCTTAAATAAGCTGGTGGGAAACACCTAATCAGGCCTAAATTAACGGAACTAGCATTAAACATCAACTTCTGACAACTTCGATGTAAGCAACTGATGAAGCGCAAAGGGTTACCAACTAATGAATGAAAAGCCATACCTCATCATCATGCACATGAATGTAACAACGAGGGGGCTAGCATGAAGCTAATAGAAGTCTCTTCTCCCTGTCTGTACATTATATGGTGCTTCAGTACGAGTACAGTGAAGTGGATACGGTATAGTAGAGTGTCGAGCAAAACGAGGGGCTGGTAGGAACTCTGGAATCATAAGTACAGTACACCATCCGGTGGGGGAGGGGGGACCGTAAACCGGTTGCATGATTGAGTGGCAGATGTACGATTCGAGCGAACACTCTGTCCGAGGCCATGCTCGTGCTCGTGCTGGGCTGGGCTGGCTGGCTTCGTCCTACGCCCAGCTGATTGATTCTGATTCATGGGCTTCACTTTTCTCGACGAATTTGCCTCGCTCTCGACCCAAACCGAACTTTCCATGTTGGGAAAGAAAGACTGTCCCATGTGATCGGACGACATTCATGGATCTGCAAGAGTCAATGCTCTCGCACGAAGACCAGAGGTTCTCGCCGAAGCCTTCCATGCTTGGCCTTGTAACGAAGTTCGTAAGCAGCCCTTGGGCCCTTTCGTTTCCTGGGAACGTGATCTCGACGGAGGACGGGTGCCAGGGGCGATTCAATCTTTTCCTGTTCTTTTGCAGGAGAGGGGAGGTGATGAATGAGTTGGACCCGTTCCGGCAGACCCTGGCGAGTGGACGAACAGCTGTCTAGAGATGATTGTCTCCCGAGTTTTCTTCGAGTAGATTTCAGCAGGAGACGAGGAAAGGTTGCTTTCTCTGCAAATTTTCTCACTTCGAGTGGCTGGACTTGACCGGAGAAGAATTCAACCGAGAAAGCTTCGCAGAAGATGCAATCTCAGTTCGATACCGTTTTACTATTCGGTGCAGAGCGGAGATGGTCTGTGTTCTAGTCACATCCGGAGTTCCAGAATCACAAAAAGCACCTCGATGCAAACGTGAGGCCAAAGTCTGCGATCGAAGTGATATTGCAGAGAGAGTGGTGAGCTTCAACAAATAACAATTTGCAATGCTGATGAACGGCAGACCGTGAGCTACGATTACACTGATTACTATTCTTGTTCTTCGTGTCGAAGCTACCACAGAAAGTTGTACCCACACGTTTCGTTCGTCCAGTTCAGCAGCAGCAGCAGCAGCAGCATAAGCAAGAGTCCGTCCAGTTGCAAGCAGAAAGCTTCGCTTGTCGTGATAGAAGTTCAGCTCGTTCACAGAGTGGCACCCGCTGCTGCAACGTGGGCAGGAGGCGGCTGATACGTCGACGTGCTCAGACTCGCTGCGGACATGCATCCAGGCGCTCACATCACATGGCAGGTCCCAGAAGTGGACAGAGAACGCTGTTCGTG
Source organism: Marchantia polymorpha subsp. ruderalis (assembly GCA_037833965.1). Lineage (NCBI taxonomy): Eukaryota > Viridiplantae > Streptophyta > Marchantiopsida > Marchantiales > Marchantiaceae > Marchantia > Marchantia polymorpha. Next base: position 8,945,362 of record AP031357.1, read on the forward strand.
TCTGGGGCTTTTCCTATTCACGCTCGAGAAAACCTTAACCTTGAGTCAGTTGTGCCACATCGATATATATCTGTGTGAACATCCAATCAATGACTAGACCTCTTCGTCAAAAACTACGTGAAGATACAATAATGTAATGTTTAGAAAAAAAGTAAAGCAACCTGCACTAGATATTTATTCACGACATTTTTTTATTCCACAATCTTAACAGATCTTGGGTTCAAAGTCAAATCACATCATCTCTATAATGAGTAAATGCTTCTCTTTCTTCACTTTGAGTTTTTTGAATTATTCGTCATAGACTACAGGAAACAAGTGTAAAAGTTTTATCAATGAGATTATCAATTGTTTGAAATCTAGGCATACTTTCATTATTATCTTATCAAACAATCTTAACTTTCTTTTATTGAAAACAAATCCATAATTACTAATCAGCAATAGAACGTGGGCTATACACAATATGTGTATGATCCACAACAACTTCATTATCTAAACTATAAGATACAACCAGGCCCTTTTAAATACGGAATTCCATCTCATAGATTCCGTATATGCCATATTTCGTTGCCATGAAGTTCCATATCTCAAGAAACATACACATATTTTTTTTGGAACTAAACTAAATCTAGTAAGTGATAAATTATCACTTCTAGGTCCGCCACACAGTTTAACACACTTAAACAAGTGTTTTGGCAAAAAAGGCGTCTGCAATATGATTTGATTCAATTTTGCTCATTTGCTGCAAAGCGTCCATGAGCCGAAACACCTCTTACAATATGGTGATAATCAATACTCCAAAGTAGTTACTATTAGTGATAGATTTTGTCTATGTTTTGGACGTGAAAGATCCGCTAAACAATCATCAACATCTTGGACATTTCAAAGTACTCCCTTCAGATTAGATAACTACACTCAACATCTTTGCATCTAGATGAGGGATTGTCAAAAGCTCTCACTAGAGGAGAACTTGACATATTTTAATGTTTTTGTCAAACATGCCAAAATTATCTAAGCCACAAGGAGAAGATAAACTATGTTAGTTTCATCATTTTGACTCTTTGTTTATTTCAAAAACTTAGAGTGTTGAAAACACGGAATATTTTTCAAATAGTTTTGAATTATCAAGGTTGTTTGGCAAAATAACGCCATTGATCAAATAGTGAAAACACAAGAAGTTTTTGATAAACTTGCACCACAACTTCGCAATGACTTAAATCGTCTACCATAATAATCTGACTTAAGTGAGGCATAAGTTGACATTCATATATGTCGGATTGGTATGCTGAAAGAAATTTCTTATATGGTACCAGTTTTGGTAATTGCTACTCGTTCTGTCCTCATAGCATAGCATAGTAGAAAACAATACACGGTATTTCGTCTTTTTTTTTCCTCGAAACATTTTTGCAATGAGTAACAAATTGAAAGAAGAAGACTGTTTCATCCATGTTGTAGAAGTAACATGGGTCATACTGATCATTAATAAAACCTAACTCTTCAAGAGCTTTGCTAATTTCAGGATTATTTTTGTTGACTTCTCCGTATTGTCCAAAAAAATTAGTGGAATTCAACCCCTGCAGAAACCTAGCAAATCATCCTGAGAAGCCTTGAATTTCTCCTCTGGTATCTTAAAATCAGAGGCGATAATTTTTACTTTATGATAAATAATATTGGAAGTCAATACAAGTGACATAAGGCAACCAACTCCAGTACACTCGCATAGACTCTTTTCGAGTTCAAAAAATGTCCATGAGATGCACAAAATGTGATTTCATGGATAGTTTGATCTACTTTTTGAGCTCTATCACGGATTTGTCTTTGTTGGATTTCAATTTCCGAATTGTCTTCTCATCCACTCCTAATTGACGGTCAATATTGCATATTGAATGCGGATTTTGCTGTTCTAACAATGCGATTATCTCTGCTCGTTGGGGGTCGTGGAGAAGACCATCCTTGCCTTTATGCTTCACGTTCGTTGCAACCTCATTTCGCTCATAAAACACCGTTCAAAGGTTGACTATTTGGATTTGATCAAAGATTTGAGTTTTGCTCCTACAAATTTTAAGTCCCCATCCTGGTGAAGTTTTTACCTAATTCTCCATATCATAATGCGGACTTAACCCAATGTTTAGTATAATACTAAACATACAGAGAGTAATCTACATAGAGAGGCCTGCTTATACCTCATTAGCCGAGAGAATTACTTATCTATGAAGCAGATTGCTCCGGACATTAAGGTACAAGGAAAACTTGTTCCATGTCGATGTTCCTCTGTTCGATGTGCATATCAGGATGGCCACAAATGTGTTCCACATACTTGACCACTCCAGCAGCGATGACATTCTAGAAGAATGCCAAGGAGTACATTGTCATGATTAGTGACTTTTATCCGAAGGGTGACACCGTTGTTGGTTAATGGCGAGAATAAGCGAGGCAAGCAATAATTAACAGCAAAGTACAGGAAGACACGTGAGTTTAAACAATAATCAAAAGTGAAGCCACGGACTAGAACTGCACAAAATTTTGACAAATATGTAAATCATTCTATTATATATTTAAAGTATAGAGTTCATATGTTATATAAAGGTATATAAATATTTTTCCTATGTTAATAGATATACTATAGGATGTAATATTAATTAACTTAGATATTTTATATTGCCATTTAGTGGGTAACAATGGAAACACATTATAAGAGATAATTTTATAACATTGTTAAATAGTATAACAAGTTTTCATTCATTCATAAACGTAATCAAATCTATATTTATAATTCTGGCAGCAGACTATAAAAATAATTGAACTCTTCATACACTGCAATACTTGGAAAAATTTCACACATCCACTCAAATTTCATTGAGTTTCTCAAAAATAACTAGAGATTACAGTATTTTCATATCTATTCTTCGGGATTAATGTCGTTGTTTTTCTTTGGTATATGACTTTAATGACGGTGTCTCCCCCTAGATGTTCATGGGCCCCTACTAGCGTGATTCACTTGTATTGGACTTTTGATATGTACACGGAAGGTATACGAGATATGTTCACATTGAGAAATGCTTTGACCATGAAGTTATGGTCGAACAGAGGAGCAGTCCCGATCATCGAGTCAAGCTGTCGACAGTTTCGACGATCAATAATATGGATTCACATCACGAAAGATCAGACACCCTGAACATGACAACGTCGAATCTCGAGCTCACCGAAAAATCATGCAGCTCTGGGTTTCAGTGTCTGAAAGTTCCAAAGTTTCCAGCGCCGATAGTGTCGATGTCAGACTCCATATGTGCCTCCAGTCCTGAATAAAACCTGCAACTTGCCCTGGGACGATCTTGTCCAGGCAGCAGGCTCGGGACCACAGAATCACAGTGGCCCGAGGTGGGCCCGAGAGCAATCAAGGGACGTAGGCGAGCATGAAGATACTTCGGATCGATCTTCGATCTTCGATCGAAGTTTTCGTTCTCAGATCGACGACCTTCGGCAGAACGCAGACACGTCTGACGTTCGTTCTTCATCCTCGTAACGTCGCATGGCGTCACGATCTGAGTCGAGGTCAAAATGAACCAAAATCAAGAATTCCGGGAACTGGGATCTAAACTATTCAACGTTAACGTTGTTGCTATTCCTAGAATGGTTGATACTTCATACAATTATATTATTAGCATTCAATCTTCGAACTCTTGTTCATAGTCCGATTCTGTTTTATTTTAATCCACATAATTCTACTTTTGATCGAAACTATCTCAACTTTCTATGTAAAACCATAAATCTATCCTGAGAGTTTCACATGGTATGTTTGCTGCAAATTTAATTTGTTAAATTCTATCGTATCGATAGAGCAATGATATCACTTTTATTTATAAACTATGGATGAAAGATAAAAACGCATTTTGTGGGATTGGAACTTTACACCCCGGAAACGTTCTATTCTATGGTGTAGGGTCCCAATTATCTCCTCAATGCACGCAATGTGCCTTGGACAAATATATTTCAGTAGTGAGATTTCGTTCGTAATCGGCAGAAGGGATGTCAGCGTTGCACAATCAATCAAGAGCATACGAATTGTCCCCCATCGGTTTTCCTCATTGCTGCATGTGGATCATGATTATCTGTGATACAAGTTTCACAATGAGCGTTTGTTTGGACAAGTTACAAAATAAGTGGAGAGGTAGGGCCCAAAGGCTCACAAGAAAATTACATTTACTCCTTCAAATATATTTTCATGACACTACTGTTTTGAGATTCAATGTCCCCTCTGACCTGACTCAGCAAATTATGCAGAATTTGTTTTTTTTGTTTTGGCAATCTGTATGTAGCGAAGGTTTTGCCTTGAATCCCTTCTCACACGTCATTGCTAAGGAAAGAGGCATACATTGCACCTAGCGTTAGTAATGTACGATGAGAAATTCAAGTTCGAAGTTACGTGACTCTAATTGAATATAATATACTGTACTTTTTCACTTCAACCTTGGTTGTGAAAATCTCAATTTCGCTTAATGCCGCGTCATGTCAATATAATGTGTGAAATTGCATTAACATTGAATATATCTACATTTGTCACTTTACCGACCAACTTTGCCTAGAACACATACTAATGATTATAATTTATACACCCAGTCACATTACTATGTGGATAATGTGTAATGGACGATCAGACGCTGAATCATTTCTTGGCTGTGATCCCTTGCAACGCTATCTTCAGGTGGACATTGTGTCACTCATCGCTATAAGAGCGCTCCTTGATCGAGGTCTCCTTTTCATGTATAAAATTCTGGTGGTGATGATGATTGCAAGCTTGCACAAGTTCCAAATCTATGTACTTGAGAAGGAGGAAAAGGGAAAAGGGAACGAGAAAATTTGGGTGAAAACTGGTGGCGAGGGTGAACCATGATGACCTCAGCTTGCACCTTGCATTTCCAGCGCATGTTATGCTGACGTGCCAATTGCGAATCCGACGTGGCGCCAAATCACCTCTCGTGGGGTTTTGCACAGAAGGACTAGGGTTTAAGAAATTGGCATCCTCGCTCGTGCCGATTTCGGATTTCGGATGCAGGTTTTGAGAATCCGGAATTTTCGAGCGATGCGTGACAGTTCCGGCCTCACGATGTCGAGTCGAGCACATTTTCGAAGCCGGGCGGATTGGGAGTAAAATTTGGAGGCTCATTGGTTGAGAGTGGAGTTATTGCGAGCTCTTGTTGTAAAACCTGGAATTGAGTTAAGATTTAAGTTATGGAGAATGTGAAGTTGAAAACAGCCGAAATGGCTGCAATTGAGGGCTCCGGGAAGGGCATGAGAGCTCCTCTGCAAAGGAAAATACGACGTCAGGCTGCGCAGATTTTGAAGAAGGTGCTAACCGGTGACGAGCAAAGAAAGTCGCAGGCTTCGATAAAAACACTCATCTACGCGCCTAATATTGTGGCCAAGAAGGCCACTCTAGCTCTCACCTGCCGATGTCTTAAATGTGAGCTCTTCAGACTTCACTATTATCGTTTGAGCGCGAATTTATCGCCCAATGTCCCCCACTTTGCGCGCTTTTTTTGCGTTCTCTGTACCTTTGGATCATTTTTTCATCCCTTGCGACAAATTTCGACATACATTTGAATGGCCGGGCGGCGAAATCTGTCAAGCCCTTTCACGCAATTGTTGTTGGCGTCCTTCGCCGTATCATACCTTGAGATTGCACGGGTTCATTACGGACACCTCTGAATTGTGTGTTCGAGCTTTAATCACTTCTGACGAAAATGAATTCAGTGGATCAGTGCAAGTTTTGTTTGGTTACCGTTTTGTGCTGGTTGAATGCATGACAGACCTTGCAGTAATTAAGGACATCGTTGCTGGTACCGACTTGTTAGCCAAGAAGAACAAGGTAAATGTCCAGCCCTTTGTTCTTATATGTGCGATTTCCAGAAGGCACTCGTCAGTCCTCGATTTGCAATGTAATCGCTCTTCACTTCGCTCAACACTATCATCATAGCTTACACTTCTTGAGTAGGTTCAGGCTTGTGAATTTCATAATGAGTTGTAACTTCAAACTCCAAGTCTGTATAAGTCTGTGGCGGATCATAATGCAGGCTGAGAACTTCTGTCTCAATCCGTTGTGGTATTCGATTCGGAATCCTGAACATCGTGTCTTTATCATCTCAGCTCCCTGCCGAACTCGTCTACGTCCTCACTTGCGACATGCTATTTGGACAGGTTCAAATACACCTTCTATAACCTTCTCGTCAGCTTAAATTCTTTTGGCCGGGGCTCAGGGATCCACCTTAGCAAGTCGATAACAGAGTTTCGAGCAGAGGGCTAATTTTTGGATCCATCGAAGTTTTTTCATGCCTGGATGACGAGCAAATCCTAAATCGTTCTGTTCCTGCTTTGAAGTGTATTCGGTGACCTGCAATTTTACTAGTTTTTCTGTGTCAAAAGAAGAGGAACAGGACCGAGGGACTTGAAGATGTACGATAGCAAGATATTGATTGACTTGTGTTCTGTGCGTAGGAGCTCTTGTCATCTGGTGATGCGGAAAATGTTGTGCTTTCGCGAAAAAGTGCTCTGCAATCTGCATTGGTACGGCTCCTTGTGAAAAAGAATGTCACCTCTGTTGAGGAATTGGTAGCAACTCAAGGTCTAGGTATGCCTCGAAAGTGATAAACCTCATCTGGCACACCTCCCGTTCAATAATTCATTTACTTATCTCCTTACTGTTCTTGAAGTTGCTACTTATGCTCCTTCTGTCTGCAGAAATGTCTATACCGAGATATGTGAGAGTAAATACTCTGAAAATCCCTCGTTGGGAAGGGATCAAAAGCCTCCAGGAAATCGCAGATTCTGTAAGGAACAATCACTTACATAATTGGTTTGCTCCACCCCTATTTAAGCTGTATCTCCTATGCTAGCCTCTGAACAATTCCAAGTTAAGCGGAGAAGCTTTGGTAGCAATTATTTGATCGTTCTAAACTGAGTGTTTGAGAAGTCATCCGATGAAGCCATCCCATAGGAAGGAGCGGCTGTTTAGGAACGCGTAAAGTATTGAATTTATTCACGCTCAAGTCAAAGAGATAATTCTGGAAAATTCAAACCAGCATGTTCTCGTGACAGGTGAAGGAAGATGATCTCATACCAGACCTTCTCATACTGCCAGCAGGAACTGATCTTCATAAGCACCCCTTTGTTCTGGATGGATCACTCCTATTACAGGTTGGTACACCAAGTTTTTTTTTATAATTTAATCTTAAAACTTTGTCGTAAATATGAACTGTAATCAGTAGTAGGTTCATACTTTATTTTTGATTAATGTGAGAGCAGCACGGATTTGCAACTAGTTCCAAGTCCAAAGTGAGAATCAGGCGCTCAAAGGAACTGCTAAAAGTACACATTCTTAATAAAATTTGTCTTAGAAAGATGTGGTAATGAAGCGCTTCATCTGACTGAGAGATCCTTGAGTTTGGCAGGGAAAAGCTAGTTGCATGCCTGCACCTGTGCTGGCACCGAAGCCTGGTTGGGAGGTAAGCCTTAGGAAACATGTAGTGTGATTGGCTCGCTTATCAGTTTCAACAACTGTAGAAGACCACAATGATGCTCACTGTAAAGTCCTTGTCTTGCTCCTTGCTGCCACGCCTTTTTTACATGAAGTTTCTTCATTGTTCTTTTGTGCTCTTGGCTTGTGAATTTAAAAATCTTCTGATTGTCAAGCAGGTGATTGACGCATGTGCAGCACCGGGCAATAAAACCGTGCATCTGGCAGCCCTGATGAAAGGAAAGGGACGAATACACGCTTGTGAAGTTGACTCAAAAAGAGTTCTGAGACTTAGAGACACTGTTTCACGTGCCGGTGCTTCCAGTATCCAACGAGTCCGTACTGAGTACTTTCTTCACTGACATCCATACGGTTATGGTGCCAATATGCAACTCTAACAGTCGCTGCGAACCAGGATGAAGTGTGGATTGAGAAGGTTTACACTGATGCAACTCGTAATTGTAGTGTTCATGCCTTTCCCCACGACACTCATTATGGTATTTGCGAGACGTCCCCTTCAATCCTGAGAATCTATATAGCTGGTTGTAATTCTACAACCGAGTTGTAGTATGTCATATCTCCAATTTGATTTCACATCCATGTTTCTTGTCAATGTTCCGACCCTTGATTAGAACCTTGACATAGTTTTTAGATGTGGAGGTTCATCATGGAGATTTCTTGAAGATTGATCCAAGCAAATCACCATTTTCGAAGGTACGAAAATCAACTTGTTTTAAGCAGAATAATCTACTTGAGCTTCTGCCATGTTTTAATCTCAAAGGAAGTTCTTTCGCTTAGCTCGCGATGTGCTGTTTTCTTGTTGAATCAAAATTGAGTGTAGAATCTTTGCTCGATGATCTCGCGGGTCTGAGCGTTGATCTTGCACGTTGTCGGGCACAAGATTGAGACTTGAAGTTGTGTTTGGTGCAGGTGCAAGGGATACTCTTAGATCCATCATGTTCTGGATCAGGAACAGTAGTACAACGATTAGATCACCTTCTTCCTTCATCTACAGCGGGTGCCTAATTCAACTCAATATACTTTTGTCTTTTGGATTCTATGTTTCGTAAATTTTCTTGTCAGCTTCACAAATTACCGATACCCTTATCCTGCGTGATGTGACTAAAACGATGTAAACGACGTCGATGACTGACAACAGTTCTCTCCAGGGACTGAAAAACAAGATGCAGAAATACATCGGGTGGAGCAGCTTGCACAATTCCAAGAACGTGCTCTTTTACATGCTTTATCATGTAAGTGAGTATCTTTGCAAGTGTCTGAAGCGTGGAATCTCTGAAGCATGCGAGTTATTTGTTCATTAGGGTGGCTTTCCCCTGATATTGTCTTATCTTGCAACGTGAGTCGTTTTTGGTCTTCCTCTCCTTCATTTCCGTGTGGAATGATCAATATCATGATTGTTTTCACTGGTTTGTGCCTGTCATAGCCTGAATACCATAGATTTCAGGGTAGGATGATTTTATCGTTGGCTTAGCAGTCCACAGTTGAAAATGTGGGTAGAGTGAATCCAGGAGAATCACGTGATAGTGAAATATGGGCCTCTCTAATCATGGGAATCGAAAAGTAACTTGGAGCAGAAAATGTAGTATCTGAAGCACCTCACAGTTTTGGCATGAGTGCTCTGTATTTTGACAGTTCCCGCGGTTGAAAGAGTGGTGTACAGTACCTGCTCCCTACATCAACGTGAGAATGAAGATGTTGTGAAGTCTGTACTTTCTCAAGCAAGAGGATTCAGACTAGCAACAGCTCTGCCAAAGTGGCCCCATCGCGGTCTTCCCGTTTTTCCTGGAGGTAAATGACGACTACACTTTAAATATGTGGAGACGCAGACTTACTCACGCTCAATTCTGCTTGTATGCTGGAAACTTTTGAATTTGCGCTGATTTGCGTGCTGGATGGGCTTGGAAAGGAAAGAAGATAACTTTCTCGCATGAATATCTGGGAGATCTAATCATTCATAATACATTTGAATAACTACTCACACCATAATTTCGAGCCTTTGTTCTGCAGCTAACCACCTAGTGCGCACAGAGCCATCGAGGGATCATATGGATGGATTCTTCGTAGCCCTCTTTGTCCGGAAAGAGGATGGTGATTCTGATGACGAGTTAACAATAGTACCAGTCCAAGATATACCAAGTAATGAGGAATCGAAAGCTTCAAACTCATCGCCCCAAAGTGTTAAACCTGAATCCGTCGAAAACCACGAGGCAGGGAAGTTATCTAAGCTCAGGAGGAGAAAGCTGAAGCGCCAACGAAAGAAGGAACAAGCGGCGGCTGCGGGTAGCTGTCTCTATCTGTTACCTTGACTTTGGTTCGTTTAAGTGGGGTGATGTTGATTAGCTGAACTGCTACTGACGCATCTTCAGGATGCTTGGCACACCTCAGCGTTCTTACTATTCCTGACTTACCTTGTTGTACAGGTCCAGCTAAAGAGGCATCTTCGTAAGAAAGGTGGTTGGTCAGAGTTGCCTTCCACCCATTCGTACGAGTCTTGAAAGCGAATCAGCTAATCTCAAGGTGGTGCTTCGAGGAGTGTATAATAGTCGATTTTGGTAGAGTGTGGCATATCAGACCACTGAGTTCCAATTGCTTTTACACGCAATGGATGTTTGGTGGTTGTAATCTTTGGTGTGGACCAAATTGAACCGTCTGCACGCCATTTTTGTCATTAAAGTATATAGAAGTGTAAGGAAGCTGAGCCAAACCGCAATGTTCCTCATCGGAGACGAACGTCCTAGACGGGGTGAGGTCTCCTGTCTTCATGACCAGAACTTTTCGGTACAAGCCAAGGATTGGCCTGGACAATACACAAACTTGCCACGGCCTTGTTTCATGGCCTGGGATGGTAGTCCTACTTTGGCACCACGTTTTCGGAAAGGATGAGTATGTATTCACTAACAGTCGATGTCGTGAGGGTATGGAGAATCAGGGGTTAAATTTACATCAACCAAAGGATGGGAAGGCATCATCCGTTAACTGAAGAAACAGAAACCACTGCTAGACCCCAAAACAGTATAAAAAATAGGTTATCAACATTTCACAAAGAAAAGTACTTTATACATTACCAAGATATTAATTTGTCATCAAAAACTAAAGCCAAACCTTTTAAATCAGGATCAAGCGTTCTAAAAACGTTTACTATTTCAAAACTCTGTTAATAGTGAAAAATAGAAAGTTGTATTCGATTGTTTGACGACTTTTATTTTTAAGAAAGTTTTTATCCATTTTACTCAAAACCTCCCCCAACAAAATGGATTAAGACATCAACATGTCATGTACAACATAACGTGATCATTCTAGCAGAAATATCTTTTCGACAGATCATACAATGTACTAATCCTACATTGAAAAAATTAAATGAGAGTAAATAAAAAATAGCTAATATAGAGGAGATAGAGAACAGTTAAAAAAGTTTCCAACAAGCAAACTTATAAAAGGCCATGGGCATGAACGAAAGTGATAAAAACGTGCTGTGCTCATGTGGTTTGATCCGACACACCAAATCACCATCGAAGTTTCGACCAGGTGTGGACAAAAGGTGTATTTATACAAATGTTAACTTGCAGCTCTAGAGAGATTCTGCATTAGTCGATAACCTCCGTATTGCGAATATTCCAAAATTTCCAGTTTATACCGTGATACGAGGTGTTACACCGTTAATTTATGACATAAATTGGTCTTCCGTCCACGACATGTGGTGCTGAGATTGAACATTAGACCACTTTTAGCCAGCACGGAATCGATACACGTGATCATCGAGCATCTGCTTAGGAAACGACACATGCAAAGACTGACAAGCAACACGATTCGGCTTTACTCGTCGCACCCATCCTCCAAAATCCGGATACGTACAAGCTTATCCTGAATCGAGGGCGATTATCACTCCGGCATACTCTGCCGCTGAAATCATGTATGAATATACAAAAGCTACGACTGAACCGAGGGCAGTCAATTTCAACCTGCCCTGGCAGGAAAAGGACTTCCTGCCGTAACCAGAATGACGCTCGCCTTCTCGGTATGAATACTCAACGTTATCATGTGATTTGCAGCAAGAAACAACGAGGCGAGACCGCCTGATTGACAATCTATCAACTCAAGTGGCGAAAATGTGAGTGCGGCGACCGACATTGACTCACGTACGTGATCTACCTCCAGAGCAGGGATTTCGCCAGATAATGGTTTCTGATGTTGCTGTAGTCTCGTTCATCTGTAGACCCTGACTTCTTCCTCTCCAAATGTTGAGTTTCGAGACGGTGTTTTCTTCCAAATTCAAGTTAATTTACAACCGCACTTGCGCATGGCTATGCGCTAGAGAAATGACTGACTGAAGGTGGCAGGCAGCAGCAGCAGTTGTCCGGCAATGGGATTGGAGTCAAACTTAGCTAGCATGCGTCGCCTACGAGTAGAAGCGAGCGAGCAGCAATGTTTTTGGTGGACTTGAAGTCAAACTTGGGGAGAAATTTTGACAGAATGAGTTCTGAGCTACGGGCAACTGTACATGGTACGATGGAGAGAAGGCCAGGTCAAGCAGAATCATGCGTGGACGTGATCTGTTCGTGTTCGACACACGAGGTATTCTCGCGGCATCTTCTACTTTACAGCGTGGGCGATTATCAGACAACGTTTCAGAATCTAAGCGCTTTGTGTATTGTGCGATCTACCTGCGCATCAGACATTCAGAAACCTTCTCGTTAGAACGTCAGCTAACCGTGGACACATATCTCGCCCTTCAAAAGTCAGCTCCAGCGAGAACTTCGAATTCGTCAGAGTTTGTGGAGTTCAGTGAACTTCTGCACCGACTCGAGCTCACGAGCCTACCGCTGGGCAAACAATTCAAACCAATCCGAGAGAACACACACGCGCCTCTCAAGGCGGAGCCTCCAAGCACTGAAATATAATCTCGCATAGAACGTACTAATCTCAACTTACTGACAACAGCACGGCCTGGAGAAACTCAGAGCGGGTACCTTGCAACATGTTATCTCAGACTGCTGTCACTCCTGGTGAATTTCTTGCCTGGAAAGGCAAAAGTGACTTCATATCATTGGACCACTCTTTCAGGAGGAGTAAAACTGAACCTTGCTCTCTACCCTACGATACAATTCTCGCTCCATGAAAAGAAAACTGCGATGTGTCTGTCTAGCAAGAGGATATGGAGCCCAACCATGCAAATGCATTCAAGACTCAGAAGTCGGATGTACTTGTGAGTCCATCGATAATTTCTTGCGTCACGCAACTAGCTAATACTGTACATCTGGAAGAAATTTACACTTGACCGATGGAACTTACATCCCGTACGGCATGAGCACGTTTTACAAGCACATGCTTCCAGAAAATTTCATGGTTCTACAGTCTGAACGTGCAGCAGTAAGTAGCTCCATCCACTACCCAGAATATATCTCATCAACGTTACAAGGTCACGCAACTTACCCCTACTTTATCTTATGAAGACGAAGGAAATAAGCAAATGATACAAATTACAACCCCTTGCGTGCGACTACGTCAGACTTCACTGCAAGCGATCCTAGTCTAGCTTTTTATGTGCTTTGATAGGAAGAGGTTTACCGGCCAGAGCTGCGTGATAAACACGTTTCTCAAAGAGCCCTACATCTGATAAAGGTAGGTCCCCCTGCAGGATGACACAAGCCCAGCAATAACATGAGAAGAAAAACTTCCATCGTTCTACCGAACTCATGCACAACAAAGGTATATAGAGCCAAAATTTCCATACAAGCAAAGAAAGTGGGTTAAAATGTTAAGAACATGGGTACAATGTGAAATCCAAAGAATAGACCTCGTTCTCACCTCAGTTGACATCAAGAGGCGGACATTGTTTGCGTAAAGCTTCGGATCTGAACACTCTTTCGCGGTCGGGTAATACACGGGTAACCTTACAACCTCCAGAACATTTACGAATTGACATAGAAGCAAAAGAACGTGTCGGACCTGAGTCAACAGATATTGATGAGCACAATATGAGCCATTCTTGTTAGCAGATGTTTCTGCTGAGGTCAATGAAAGTTGACAACATTTTATGCGAGTCTTATGTTACAATGTAAACCACTGCTGACATTCATATATGTCGTGCTCGCAATGCTAATCAACTTCTCCAGGGTCCTCACCCCTGTTATTGACTCCCATGCGGGGCTAAACCTCTTGAAATGGTATTTCAAGATCACAGGCAAAACCGGAGTCTCAGCCAAGAAAGCACCCGTCTTGAATGGCAGCAAATAATCTCCATTTGAGGTCGTTCCTTCTGCAAATACGATTCGATCTCAAAGTTAAGGCAAGGACTTTTTCTTCTTCCATCAGCCTACCAGTCGCGTATAATACAACTGCTTGAATGTCATTGTATTGAAAGCATCACTCGAACTCTCCAACGATCGGGTTTTACCAGGAAATAGGAGCAACATAGGGGCAGCCGGATTCTCGTGTGCAGCTCGGGTGCGTTCTATGACGATGCCTGATCACAAGAACCAAGATTAGACTCCAAACGAGCAACCAAGCAACCTCAACACGGCAATGACGGACTGGTGGACGGATCATGTGATCAAAGCTACTGTGACCTACAAGCACCTGCATTAAATATACTGCATCCTGTCTTCATTCACTGAGCTGATATACCTTCATGATTGATTTCAAAATTATAACTCTAATGTTTGAACAATGAAGTTCTTGCCATCGTCTCAGGTAAGACAAGTTCTCTGGAAAAATACCTGATACCCCTTTGAAGTTGGTGGACTTGGATTCCCGCTGGACATATATACATCCCATGCACTTGCTGTAAAGAACAGTCGATGGTTGTTGGGTTTTAGAAACATGGTTATTCCTTACAACGCTCTTCGAACTAATTTTGCGATGAATTTTAGGTCCATCTATACTCAATCTATTTGGCTCTAGAGAGGTCAGATTCACTACAATTCTAATTAAAATTTGATGAAAGGTCCTCAGGTCCCACCTTATCAAGCCGACCAAGGGCAACTTGGCCACTGATCTCTTTCAGAGTCAAAACAGATCCGGCACAAAAACACAGGCGGTTAGAAGCGGACGGAAAGTAAGGGAAAGTTCCCAACAGCCAAGCGAAATATTTGCTCGCAATCATAAAGATGCAGGCGTCACTCCATTCACAGGTTTATGTTTCATAACAGAATGGAAACCTGGTACACAGACCATGAGAAAACGGCGAAGAGCACCGCTCACCTTTGCGACAAAACTGGGGAAAGACGACGACATGTGATAAAGAATGTCGAGGTATGAGATGTGGTTGGACACAATGGCACCGGGATATCTTTTCGAAGTCTCCAACAAACCCTCGTTATCCTGTACAACAAAAAAAGCAATCCCATCAATACCTTCCACCTTATTACCATCGGTTACATAACATGTACATGAAAACTGCAAACATTTACAGCCCCTACGTCCACAAATCTGTTAACGCGTGATGAGTGCCGCGTCCTACCTTCTGATCTTCGTCAGAGACGCCTTCCTCTTATTTCTAAGCGCCTAAATTGATGACAAAAAGTTGACCGAACTGCAAACTTGCAACACTAATTTCTGTCTATTCGAGATCGACCGTCTGCTTGACATGTTTCATATTTCAAGATAATTATGGCAAGTTAATGAGAGCATCCATACTTCGTTCGCTCGCTCTCCTACACCAAGGTCGAGCTGTTGCATCACGTCGGGAGTCCGGTGGGTGACTTTGATGTGGTAGAAACCTACAACAAACAGCAACGACCTCGAGAGAAACTTCCCGGCGTACACTATGACACTACGCCTGAGTCCGATAAGATGGCTGTAATTCTCCTGCCCTTCTTCTTCACCAGGGAGACGAGAAATGGTGCAGATCTTGCATATGAAGTAATATGTCACGAGAATAAAAAATATGAGAATCATCCGGATGGGTGCGATTGTAACCATGGCTACTCCGAGCAAAACTTTCTCCCCAACTGATATTTCAGCCGCGCCAAAATTGCCGTAACTATCGTGTCTAACATAGGGTGCGCATTTGACCTCCATTTCTCTCGTGAACTCTGGAGTGACCTCATCTTCTCGAACGGAATTCAAGGAACTGCTCTCTTTAACGTTTGAAGCTGCGCAAATTTCATTCGAAGAATTATTGCTTTTGTTTCCCAGCAATGGCTTGTCGTCCTCCTCGAGTTTCACGACCCGGGGAGAATCTCCGTTTCTCTGCGCTGCGGATTCATTCTCCGCTGATACACGCGGAATACCATGCCCTTCGTCTCTCGCCTGCTGTAAAAACACCTCCCTCTGAAGATCATCTGCCCTTGACTTGGTGGATAAAAGCGGGGCATCGGGGTTCTCTCTTTCCAGAGAATCGCTCGCTGCAAGTTGATCTCCCTGCTCCACTTGCTTCCCTTGTTGGCCTGCTAATTCTACCTCCAACTTGAGGGGATTGCCCATGTTGCTAAGCCGCAGACTCGGAATGACAGCACATCCAACCTACCTGTCTGCCTCCCTGCCTGTTCAATCCTGGTGAAGTAGTCCCCCAGCCATCCAAAATTCGACGGAGAAGTAGAAATCCTTATCTCGCCCTCGCTTTCAAATAAAGCTCAGCTAAATCCCCCCTACAACAAATCCGCCGAGGATTGCCCTCTCCTCCATCCACAGGTCTTCAAGCCAAGCGCCCACGATATTCATTCACAACGACACGACATAATTTGGAGATCGAATGCGCCCTTTCGGCAAACAACAACCGTTGTCTTAAAACCTGCGTGGACATTCAAATCCTTCCTGCGATATCAGATTCCGATGACCTCGAAGGGCTCGTCTTTGGTTGGAAACCAGGTTTCTCAGACATAAACAGG
The DNA here is from genome assembly GCA_037833965.1 of Marchantia polymorpha subsp. ruderalis. Classification (NCBI taxonomy): domain Eukaryota; kingdom Viridiplantae; phylum Streptophyta; class Marchantiopsida; order Marchantiales; family Marchantiaceae; genus Marchantia; species Marchantia polymorpha. Next base: position 8,961,718 of record AP031357.1, read on the forward strand.
AGATCGTAATTCACTGCCGTCTCCATCAAATTTTCCTAAAGCCCCTCCGAAGAATCGCCCCCGACCTCCGGCCCAAACAATCAAAACAAAGCAAATCTCGTCGGCCTCCTCCTCGACCTCGCCAGTCACAGATGTGGATCACAAGGCAAGCCACTCCAGCCGAACGATTTCTCGCCTCGAGAAGCGAAAAAAAACCTCAAGAAACACCCTCCTTCACTAGGCGACAGAAGGAATGCGAGGATGGCGGCCCAGCATTCATTACACCCTGGCGACCACCTTCTCCGACCTTCGGGCCAGCGCAAGCTCTACCCCGCACCTGACCCCTCCTGCCTCCCCTCCCAAGATCCACGACGGATCCTCCTCCTCCGTGATCGCGAGCGTGCCGCCGATTGACGAAGTTCGGTGGCCCAAGAAGAAGCGATGTCAAGAGCCCGAGCGAATTCAAACCCGACCCCGCCCACTCCAAGCCCGGTGATCGGCCCAATCGACCGTCCGACCGCCCGCCCTCCCCGATCGATCTCGAGAGAAGCAGAAGAAGCAGATGAAGCACAAGCAGAAGAAGAAGATCAAGATCAAGAACGGGAAGAATGACGATGACGACGAGTCACCGCCTGCCACAAACGAACGACAAATCGAATAATTCCCTTCTTCGAAAGCCTTCCACGGAACGAACGAACGAATGTGTCTCGTGAAGCCTTTCCTTCCTTCCTTCCTCTCCCCGGGCCCGGCTCCCGTGCAGATGTCCTCGCGCCCGCGGCACCCGCGCCTCGCGGGCCCCACACGGCCCCCCCCCCCCCCCCCACCCCCCTGCCCGCTGGTGACGACACGACAGGGCACTTCCTCTCGCTAATCTTGACTCGAACCTCATCGGCACTTTACAGTACAGCACGTCGGCATGCAGGGCGTGAGTGAGTAAGAGCTGAGAGCTGAGACGGCCAAGGACTTTACCTTACTTAACTTTACTTAACTTTATTAAACTTGACTTTACAAGGTTTTCTTCTTCACTCCCTCGCTGCCCTTCTTGTCCTCATCTTTATTTTCCCTCCATTCTTTACTGTAACGATACGCCGAACTCTACTGAAACAAGTCAGACGCGAAGGTTAAGTCAAGGATGTGGATTGGCCTCGGACTTGCCTGTTATCCGAGACCTCGAACACCAAGGCGATGTCTCCCTTCCTTGACTTGGCTTCCACCGCATGCTCTCACCAAAATCAGCGAGAGGAGGAGCCTAAGTCCACTTGAAATTAAAGTCGAAGAATTTCCATTTCATCTCGTGACATAGGGCGGCCTAAATTGCCCTTGCATCCGACGGTGCGGTGGGGTCGGTGGGATCGGATCTTACGGTGGCCAGAGCTGCTTTACTCCGACGTGACGTCGGAGGTGATCGTTATTAGAGATAGGATAAACTCGGTTACGGTGACGCCGAGTCCGAGTTGCCGAGATTAGACGCAACCGGACAGTTCAACGCAGTAGACCACAGTTCCTTGCCGTGGTCGTTGTGGACGCTCTGTGATTTATTGTGTATATGGGTGCAATCTTCCCCGTATTAAAAGGGTGGTCTTTGAAAATATGTATGATCAGTCACCGGGCAGATTGTAAATGTCTGGAGCTCTATCATGTCATGTGTATTGCATGCCATTGCTATTAATTATGATGAGAAATATGCGAAATTTACCTGGTTTGATTGAGAGACGTGACGATGAGGTCAACATCTTGAAGAATAATTATAGCCTGAGATGAAGATTATGTATGTTTCGGAGAGAGTCGGAGGAGTGCAGAAGGGAATGAAGAGAGGAGAAGAAGGAAACGGTGACTTATGGTCCGGTGGGGATGATTGTATTCATCCTCTGCGAACATGCAGCCACCGAAGTTGAAGACCCTTCAGGTCATGTACTTGGATTCCACGCAGAGCGGCAAGTGATGATTGCGTGACTGGCTTGCGGTGGTAGCATTGGTCGAGGTTTCATCGACGTTAATTTCCCGTGGAGCTTTTCTGAATCTGGGCCAGTTTTATGGAAAGATACTGACTCTAATTGAGTGGCTGTGGTGGTGGTCCACGGGTTTATTATGGGGTGGGGTGTCCGGTCCCACCTTGAATGTTCACAGGACCGACTCGTCTGTTGTGTGCGAGTATATCCACGATGGGGATACTGTATGGTGTACATTGGATATGACGCAAGGTCCAGTTGATGTGGGATATCTGCACACTTCCCACAATGCCCGGTCCTCCTGGCTCCTTCGTGAACTGCATTCCAAAAAATTTCTTCTCAGAATCGAGTTCCTTCACGATCCATATCTTCAACAGTTCCATGCCTAATTCTGATGTTTTCGGTAATCTGGACGAGACGACAAGGTGGGTGCTTAATTTATGTAATGCACCCAGTAAATAGTTAGCCATGTCGAGATATAGTTGCCAGGATAACCTGTGGTGTTTACGGGAAGGCGTCCAAGGTCCAGTAAAAGACTTCCAACAGGTATCATCTTCCTTTCAAGAAACTCGCTTCACTGTGCTGTTGAGGTTGTTCTCAAATGGAATGATCTATTTTTCATACGTACATTTATAATACCATATACATTGCGGAGGATTAGCTCGCTGACAACTGACATACTCAGAGCCGAGTAAGCTGTCAAAGATTCTTAAATATTCACTACGTTGGCGTAGTACCACTGGTCTGGGTGGTCTTAAGTTGGCAATTGAGATCATCCACAGTATCTCATGGCCGTAAACTGTGGTCGTCGTCAATGCAGAGGAAGCGGTATCCGCTATGGGTCGTGTCGTCGAGGGATTGCGTCACATGTTTACCGTTCTATTCACCGTGCTATTAATTGGCGTGGATGAAGTGGAGCACACAGAGCGAATCAAACTGCCAGGAGGACTGGAAGTACTCACAATTATGTCCGGAGACTCTAGAACAACGCCTCATTCAATAACATATACGTGAGTTTGGAAATCTACTCCCTTGCCGCTGATACCCAAAAAGGTCGAGACAATGATAAGAACGGACAAGACGTTCTCCACCAACGCTTATTACATCCGGAGGAACGTAATGTAGAACAATGTAGACAATCCATTAAATTATCGATTCTCTCCGCTGAAACAGCATTGCTTCTTCGTGAGCCCAGCTTAAAATGCAGCCATTGAACTCAGTACCGCCTTCAGGGGCTTACAGACACATCGTACAAGAAAACCGTAGCTACACACCCAGAAACTACTTCGGCATTCAACGGTATATGGTGGTAACGAAAACCTTCTCTTTACAAGTTCCTTGCTGAAGCTGAGGTGAAGGAAGTGAATCATAAGCAGTGGGTAATTCAAAGACATCCTCTATCTTATTTGGGGAAAAAGTTTCACGATATGACAACCAAGGAAACTGCGCTCGAACATGTAAGCCTTTTCAATAAGATAATGCTGCGAAAACTTCAACCTGGCTCAGTGAGCTTCAATCATGGATGGTGATACTAAAAGAAGATGCCAAGAAGCCTTATTCAGCTAGGGGCAAAACAACCGCCTTCGCGGTACTGATAACATGAGTTGGAAGCCTGCTAACCGGCAGACTTGCACAGGTGTTGTGACCATGAGATCTCTAGGCTCCCTGCTAAAACCTTCTCCTGATGAAGCGAGCGAATGGCTTGCTGAAGGATGATGCCTAACGGACAAGGCTTCACCTCTCTTGCTAAAATCTCCACGTAAACTAATGTAACAGTTAATTACAAATACAACCTGCTAAATTACAATTCTTGCCCGTGTAACGCGAGGCATATCACCTCTCAACCCAATTTGAAATTTCGTTAGATTACAAGAAGAAGCGAACAGTTTAGGTTGTTATTGCCGCTTCATCAATGTTAAGTTCTTGATCATGTTCAAAAGAGCTGGAGTTCCCTTGACCACAATCTCGGCCTTTGCAGTGTTGGTCGCATGCGTGAAGAGCGAAAATCCAAACCCAATAAGCTGCACAGCAACAAACCTTACGATTAGTTTGATAAGGACATGACACATGCCATGCTCTAGTCACATCACAAGAGGCGCGTAGTACTTTCGCAATCAATCTGAGCAAAAATTCGCCAGACTTTGGGGACTAGGGAGACGAAATGTGGGGTTGAAATTTTACCTCCCAGAAGTACAATCTAGAAGACAAGAACCCTTGCCAATGATGCTCGTCAAGGTCGAAAAATGCATCAAAGAATCGCCTCGTTCCAACAAGGTCAAGCTGTCAAAAGAGAAACGTTTGAGCCAGTATACATTAGAAGGATGCTGCGAGAAGTGCACGGGGATTAGGCACGACCTACCGTCGACGCTTTTCAAGGGACACATGTACATGAAAGAATCTTCTAAAAGAAACTGTGCAATATACTTAAAAAACAGAAACGATTCCTCACGAACTCACCTTTAGGAGTACGTCCATTCCAAAACAGAAAAACTCCCTTTGCTGTTGTCGTTCCATAGGCCATAAGTCAGCCCATACTCCTGCTGCTACTTCATCTCCAAAGGGTCCTTTCCGGGGTTCTGGAGGAGTCGGAATGTCCTCATCCTGACTAGAAGATGGCTCTGCTTCCTTCCCCAGGACAGTGTTGGAAGATATGTGGGGATGGCTTGCGCCACCAAGCCTTTTCACCAAAGAGTCCGCAACGATCGGTGCGGCAGCCAGAGTTCGCGCCACCATGTAACCTAGATGTCAATTAAACATTCGTTAAAAACGGGAACCACGGGTTTGTACAGAGAGAATATACACGCACTGCGGTTGTGAAATCCACCTCTGTGCCAGGCCTCTACAGATTCAAAATAGTAATGCTTATCATTCAAACATGCTTACCATACTCATCACGCTTTTGACAAGCGCGTAGACGAACGAGTTAAGATTTGTACTTACCAGTTGAAGGATGAACCATCCCTGCCGTTCCTCCGATCCCCAAGACCCTTTGAGGAATCACAGGGAGCACTCCTCCCATTGGGATGACACACACTCTGCGAGATAAAGAGCCCGTCAATCGAGGAGAGATTTCAGTAGGTTTGTAAAGGCATCCACACCTTAGATGTTAGTACATCTAAGGTCTGACGTGTCATGCTTTGCTCCTGGTCATCTCTCTTTATGGAAGTTGATGAGCTTCCAAAAATACTCAAGGAATCAAAAGGAGCAATGAAGATGAAAGCTAACAAAATATGTCCGAATAAAACCTGTGCTTCACAACATGGACCGACGATTAGAGTTAAGAATACGCACTCGTCCTCTTCAATGCTCTTCACATTGATACCCAGATGTTTCAACCGTGCCTCCATCCGTTGCTGGATCACCTCCAGGGGCACTCCGGGCCTTGCAACGAGAGATGTTTCCTCTGAAGATTACATGACCACGACAGATTCATGACTTCAAACATGCACGAGCTGTACACTGCATACATTCCTAGTTTCCCCAAGGCTCGTAAACGTAACCAGCCGATTGCTTCAAAAGAAATATGTAACATACAAAATGAATCCTTCTTGCTCGACAAAATTGCCCCAACAAAAGCAGCACTCGATACTGTCTGCATACCATCCTCTTAGACACTCCCATTGACCGCCATAGAAGGAAAAAAAAAAGTTATTACACATTCATCCAAGATAATTCTATGATAGTATGGAGCCCTACTTCTCGGTTTCTCCCCTTCGAGCACGAGACTATTCGGAGAGGTGAAAACGCCACCCATCTCTTTTACAAGGCCGAAATAAAAAAATAGAATTCAAACGGATTAGAAGCCACAGGAGTGACTGTGGGTACAGCTGAATACTAGTAGATATATCTTCCCTACCAAATACTCTCAGAACGAAAATTACCCAAAAATATTTTCGTCGGAGAAAATGGCATGGCATACAAGAAAGTTGGCAGCTTCTTGTTGCTTTCTTTGAGTTCAGGATATTTGTTCAAATGGGAGTCCCTCCAGTCCATGAACAGCATTTTGTCAAGGTCAAAAGGATGGCAGTCAACCTGAATATGACAGGGAAACAAATATCCATGAGAAAAAACAAACATACGTCAAACAACCGCCCACCAATTCCCGAAAACCGCCCATGGACCTGGGCTTTTGTATCGGGGCTAGGACTAACAGTATCAAAAGGATAAGGCCTAGTGCTAACAGACAAACCGTGGTAGGAGGCTTCCACTCGAATCTCGGTGGACTCCCCCGAAGAAGCTCTAATAAGATCCCGATCAGACGAGTCCCATGATGGCAAATCGGAAACTAACAGGTAATGTTCTTCCACGGGTTCTTTTAGAAGCAGAGTAGTTTCCATTATTATGATACGGAAGACAAACCATGGCCTCATGAGAGAAGGTTAAACTCACCTCGGCAACTATACCGTATGCAATTTGATAGCCTGGATTGAAAGGCTTGTCATACTGCACAAGACGTCTGGAGTGCCCTGTGGCATCCAAAACAACTGCAGTCTCAATCACGAATCCATCATCGCAGACCACAAAAGATCGGTCCTTGCTGTGGGTAACGTGTTTCACCTGCACGAATTTTCGAGAAAGAAGGTTAATTTCCACAAGGAGGTCAGCTATATCGTTACTGCTCATAAGTTCCGTGACAAACACTTTCTGTCCAACTTCCCGACTGCTAGATCAACTACTTGTGAAGTCACTCATGATTCACAAGAGAACTTAAGACCAGTTGGCGGAACAAGCATTCGATCTCCTCCGCCCGATAACACCAATTGTTCAGTCTCGGTTTGCCAAGTCTCATATGTTGTAAAAGCACTGGGACACAATACCCCACTTGAGGATAACTCTTTCTCTGGCCGAGTTGGGAAGGTATCATGTGTGAACATAGCAAATTGCAACTGCTCAGACAGAGGACCCTCGGAAGCCATTCCTCCCTTCATCAGTTATGCATAAAGTCGACGATGTTTCCGTTCTTAGCACATTATTAGACTCGGCTACTGAGGTACATGCAAGGGAGGTAGTCATAATTTAAGAGATGTTTGTAAGAGGAGGTGAAGGGGAAATCACACCTTCTTCCTACAACAGTCCTAATTGTCAGTAACTCGGCTGAAGTAAATAAAATTCTGTAGTTACGAAGTTGTGTGTAGCTCAGTCCCTCGCCATCGGCTCGGATCAAAAAACAGACTACCTGAGATATCCTCTTAAGAAAGGTGTGGGAGCTGAGGAGGAAAATCAGTATTGTCTGAATTTGATACAGAGATGGATTCAACGAACAACGGTTTCACGGTGATAACTTTGCTCCCTTCTTGATTCACCACGCCGAAGTTTTCTACATCAAGGTCCCATTGGGACGCCTATTAACACTCACCAAACGAGAATGCAGGTATTACAGAGGTGGATGAAATTCTAAAGGAAATCCGTTCAGAATATCATCCGATTCAGCTTGAATGATTACCTTCGACTGGTAAAACTGCACCCCATTCGTTATGCACTGCTCAATCATCTTCGACTTCAACCTGGTTCGATTCACTCTTCCGTAAGGACGTTGCAGTAACTTCTTTACGTCATCATCCAAGTAAACCACGGCGCTTCCCCACGTGTAGTCGAGACAGTCCAGCAGGTCCATTGCCTCGAATTCGTCCACCCAAACTCCATAATTGTTGGGCCACACACTCCTCGGCTCCGGGTCGATGCAGCAAACGCTCAGTCCTTGACCTGACACTCTCTGGGCTACGGCTAAACCTGCAGGACCTCCCCCGACGACCACGAGATCCACAGCCTTACTCTTCCTCGGATCAAAAATTGGAATCTCATAGTTCAGTTTCTTCAGCTCGACTTTGGGCTTCATCTCGAGCAGAGTACCACCTGCGGCCCTCACAGAGCAAACTCTCGTCTCCGCCATGTGCAGACGCCGAGCCGCCAGTCCGGGAGACAGCAAACTCCCATTCCCATTCACTTCCCCACATCGAGAGCTCAATTCGTCCCCTCGCGTCGGCGCAATCGGACAGAAGCCGGAACGCAACAGGTGCTTCGGCGAGCCGCTCCTCACTTTCACCGCCCCTGCTCTCAACCCATACCTCGTCGAGCTCATCGACACCGTGCACGACGCCATATCTGCGACCTTCGCCCCCACCAGCACCCGACGATACCGCAACCCCTCGGCCTCGACCTCCACCAGCTCGTAAGCACACGAGTGCTTACATACCCACACTCATCCAACGCACTTTCATTTCAAGCATACGGCTATGTCCGTCTCCCCGCCTCGCCGCGCGGAATCCGGCTATGCCGGCGACTGCAGAAAAAAGATCCACCTACAGCTTCAGCTTCAGCTACAGCGGACGATGGCAAGTGCACACTGAGCAAGGCAGGCGCCTCGGGCATCTGCTGCTCGGGGACGGACGAGCGTCGCAAATCATCCGTTCTCGCATCTGGAAACCATGTGCATTTGTGCCTCCTTCCTCCCTTCCTTCCTTCCTTCAAGAATCTGACATGGACGCAGCAGCAGCACCACCACCACGACGAAGAAACAAGAAAGAGCAGATGAATAAGAAGAAGAAGAAGAAGATCGTGCTTCGTCCTGAACGCGCAGGAATCTCGTCCGCTGCCGATTCCTTACCAGATTCTGTGACAACGTCTGGCGCGGGGACTCACCGAGAGAAAGAAAGAGAGAGAGGCGCGAGGAGGGCGCGGGCGGTGCTCGTGCTGGATCCGGCAGGTGCGCCTTCCACGTCGTCGCCTTCCTTCGCAGGCCAGACAGACGACAACACACGATCCCATCCTAGGCTCCGGCCTCTAACCAACCCTAGAGGGTTATCCCAACCCACTGCTGCTGCTGCTCCCGTCCATTGGGGGCCATGGTATGTTTCTCTCTTCTTCTCTTCCTTTGTCGTCCCGCCGGAAGTTGCCATCTCCTCGTCGTCGGCCGATCGTCGCTGCTGGCTCCTCGGAACTTGGATTCGTCCGCATCGGGGGCAGGTCGGATTCTGCGATGCCGATCTTTCTCTCGCGATTCTCCGCCAGTACTGTACGTTCATGGTGCGTACGTTCCCAGCAGTGGTAATCGGAAACTCTACGAGTGGCGGCGTGTGGGATCGAAGAACCGGGTCCCGGATTGCACGCATGACCGTGAAGTGGATAAGTAATTTAAATAATCTAAGCTGGCGAATGGACTTTTCTGTTCACTGTTAATTTTGGTGCACTTGTATCTTGAGATTGGGTTCCGGTCACACCTGCAAACGTGGTCCAAGTTCGGTTTCGCTGAATCTCTTACTGTGCCTGAGTTGTGTTTCAATCAGTATCTAGCAGAGCCAAATGCGGCATAAATCATAAATACAATTTGGTGATAAATATTATGCATGTTATCCAAAACTGTAGAATGGAGATTTTACTAAAATTCATGATCATTTTGTATGAAAACAACGTACAGTTCTGTACTTAGTGTGGTGTACAATTTGAAGGTTCCAACTTACTTAAAACAATCATCCAACATATCAGGTTTTAAGATATGATCTTCAGCATCTGGCCATAAGAAATGGCATAAGACTTTACTAAAACAATGAATGGTAAGATTTTAATTACGTTCACTAATCAAGAAAGTTGAATCTCAGAAATATGTCATAGAATAGTTACGTTCTTGATCTTTTATCATCATTCATGAAATTCATCTAATATTGCGAAGAATTTTCTTTACTAAATTTTTTTTAACTCATGGAACAATCCATAGTATGAAAAATTCTAAGCTCTAACAAGTATCTGAATAAATCTTGATATATTTTTCATTTTTTATAAAAAAAAAATATTTTCGCAAATATTATTGTGAAATTAATTAAAAATGTTATTATTGAAATTATTTAATAATTTTCATGTTTATTAAATCAATTATTTTTATTGAATTAAAATAAATTTAATCATATGGCAGTTTGAATGATGAAAATTTAGAGAATGCAATAGAAATCTATGCATCTTTAAAAATCTATGAAAAAAAATCTTTAAAAATCAAGATGCATCTCACAAACACTGTATTATGTTATTGAATATATCTAAAACTATGAACAAAAACTCAACAACTTTTATTTTGATTTTGTAATAATTAAAAAATATCATGATCATGTGTGCGTCTTACTATAAGTACAAGGAGTAAGTATTTTTTTTAATTTTTAAATAAAACTTAAAAAAATTCATCTATACATAATAATAAGAAAATAATTTCCGACATAAAATGACATAAATTATATCAAATCTCCTTATCATTATACATCTTCGTCAATTTTTTTAATCAACTGCATCATAATAAAAAATTTATACAGATATAGTGTCAAAAACACTATTTTTAGGGAACATTAAACTTATTGTAAAATACTACTAGTTTGATGTTTTAATCATCTTGGTCAATCGATCAATGATTTCACATAATTTGTCAATTATGTAAAATTGAAATTCATTTTTCCTGAATGTAATGTTTAAGTTATAAATGTAATTGTTGAATTTGATCACTTAAAATGTTGATACTAAATGTACATTGACAAGGAATGGGAAATCTTGGTCTCGGCTTGGGGTTCGAGGGCCCTATCACCAGCCAGGATTGGATCGGATCAGCCCGACAAGGAGGCCGATCTATTCAACATCATGGGGAGGGAAGACCTTAGCAAACTGATTAGTCTGAGTGAGCAATACCACAGCGCGCTCGAGGAACTCCTGTCAAATATATAATAACTTTAAGTTTGACTCTTCCAACTTCAAATAAAACTCAAAAGATATTCTTTGTACAGAAATTGAAGTATAAATGAGCATAAACCAAAGGTAATTCTCGAAGTATGAAAAAATTGTTCATCTCTTGACTCATGACAAAACGTACACATGATCAAACAGACACACTTCAATAACGCTCTTTGAAACAGTTGAAGAAGGATAAATGAGCAAATATTCAACGTATGAGTTAAGAAATGAACAAATTGCAAAGAACAAAACATGGAAAAATCTCATCGACATTTATTAAACATACCCACTCCAAAAGATGGATTTATTAAAAAGTCTTCAAAAACACTCTTTTCAACAATAGAAGAAGAATGATGAGCATGTTTCAAACATACTCGGCAAGAGATGAATTAATTGCACACCAGAAATTCCAAGGAATCGATGGAGTTTTACTCAACCTATACTCCAAGAGATGGAAAAGATCTTGATAGAAAATTTGGGGCTTAACCTTACACAAGTTAGATTCTGCTCACTCTAGTCTACCACTAACCATAATCTAGGGAAGTTTTTTTAATATTATAATCTTTAGAATTATAGGGAGGTTATAACTATTCAGCACATGCTGCTGTTAAAAAGTCTTATATGCGATCATTAGCCACTTTTCCTCCGATACTTCCTCACGTGCGATACCGAGAGATGTATATCTTACGTACCCTACGTTTAGATATTCCTGCACTCTTGGCTTCGTCGATCTCCTAGCTCAATCTCCAACTTTTTCAATTGTGTGATAACTCCATAATACATGGGGTTCCAACCATAGAGCATGTGCTATCTAGAAAGATCTTATATTTTTTCGAAGCCACTTTTCCATTAGAGAATTCCTGATCTAGATCTCTTTTGGCCTAGGTCTCGAGATCTTGCAGTCTTGGGTTTGTCCATCAACAACATCAACGATGGTGATCTCCACAGAGAAAACGAGAAACTTCTTATTTATTTTTTATTAGTAATCTCTAGTCGACATCTTTATACAAATTAGAGATGAATTTTTTTGGGGTCAAGTGGCCACATGATAATTGAAATAGAACAAGTGAGTATAAAATTGAGTCCATACGTGCACATTATGTATTCACTTCACCTCAACCTTTTCCAGAGTAGATAACGATATATTTGAGAAATATAAAGAAGGTTGAATAAAAAAAATAAAATATGGCTCAGCAAAGTAGCGATTGGATCGACAAAAGTGGAAATGCTTGAAGACTGCCTCCTCAGCTGCATCTTCCGTGCACCTGGGGCGTGCAACCACTTGGAGAACGGCAGTTACGTTTAGAGAGTGTTCTCTAAATTACTGTCAAATCTGCACAGAAATCTTCTCTACCTGCTGATGAACAATTCCCCGTGCACAGTCCACGTGAAGGGGGCAGGTTCTGGAAGAACCTTTCAAAGTCTTTGGTTCCAAGAGCTGGAAATTCTCCAATGGGAGAGCAACGAGTTCAGTGGTGCTTCTTACTAATTGGATGGCGAAGGATCCGCGTGATACAGCTCAAAGCCCAACACGTGGGAGGCAGAATTCCTATGTTACGAAAACTGTGTAATATTCTACATCTCGATCACAGTCAACGCCACGTGCCAGACTCGTGACATTTAAAACGAGTTGGCCGATCGAACGTGGTGTGCGAACACCGAGATGATTCCCACGAGCAGATTTTGTTAGTTTACTCAGCTGAGTGCATTCCGTACATCGATCTTTAGCAGCCAATTGTCTGCAAATCCTCGGTCGAGATCTACACTCTAGTCGAGCGTTGAGTCATGCGGAAAAACGTCGGTCCTTTACTCCGCTGCTCGAGACTCACTTTCGAGGATATCAAAGTTTGACGCCCACATCACTTACTTCAAAGTGGAGTATACAAAAAGATCTCTCTCGAAGCTCGTGTTCGATTCTTTGATTGTACATCTTCCCAGAGATTCTTCCATCTTTTTCTTCCCCGTGACAAATTTTCATGTAAGTCTTCTTTCGACATATTCGGTTGACTACTGAAGACAAACCAGTCTACGTTTGTAAAGCCTCTGGAATTCATCTGTAAAAAAGTTATGAAATGACGAAAAGCCATTGGCGGAGTAAAGTCGCTCAAAGACTCCTGTTTGTAAGGCTCAGACTGACATATCCTTCGGAATTCGTCTCCGGTTGAACGAGCATCCAGTGATACCAGTCGTGACAATGGATACATTCCAGACACAGGAACCACCAAGGTCCATCTTCTCTTCGAAGATACACTTCTCCCTGAAAATCTGGCCCTCAGCAAACCTTGCCGATTTTCTAAATATTCACACATTGTCTCGCAGTGATCTGTCGTCAATGAATACTACCACTGTTGCAGATAACGAAGGAAGAAGCAGACATGTGCTTTCACATACAAAATGCAACTCGATTGTGTTTTGTATTAGCTGAATATTCCAATTTCCATTCTCTTCCGCTTCAAGAACTGAAGCGAGATGTCAATGACATCTGTTTTCATATTTGTACCACATGTCGTGACGTCCAGACTCAACTCATTCATCCGATTAACACAGCGAGGTTACACCGCTGCGCATAAAATCAAATAATCGCATTTTGCACTTATTTTCGATATACAAGAATATCAGGGGCATACCCCTTTCTGTGAAACTCCCCATTTCGGCAGCAGCTTCTATCAGCTGGCGTTGATCGTGGACGTGTGTGTCAAACACGAGCATGAAATGACATATACAGCAGCTCCAAGTTGTGTAAGGAAACAGCAAAGGGTCCTTGCTATCTTGCCCACGACGAACAGGGTTGAAGTGCGTTTAGTGCCCACACTTTTTTGATAATGGTCATGCTTCTCGAAAGCCAGCATAATAGTTGTACATCTAAAAATTAAGAAAATTACCTTCAGGATGAAAGAATTGGATGGTAATTTTCAAATACTGACTGTCAATAAAGGGGTGATTGCCTTATAAACTTGAGTCATTGATAGGCTACATCGACTCCTTTCTCCTTCAAGAATGCTTTTGCTTCATCTATGTCCTGTAGGATAAAAGGAGAAACAATCCAGTCAAAGGCACATTCATCAACACGAAAGACACGAAGAATTTGTTATGCGCCAGATAGACATAAGCACTTGTATCGAGTTAGAAACAACTAGAAGGAAATCCTAAGACATAGCAAATCCAAACATAGGAGATGGAGCAAGTTGACATGTGGAGTGCTCAAACAGCGTAAAAGGCTTTCAGCGATCAAGACTCTACTCGAATGTCACATTAGGAAGATGGATCAAATTTAAAATCGTCCAGTAGCTATCAAAGACCATATATGATATTGCAAATATGGAGATGACGGGCTGGAGGTGAAGCAGAAACCTCAACCTTGACCCTGGGCCCATTTCAGAGCAAAAAAGACCAACCCTAAAGACCAGCGGAGCAGAGATAGAAAACATTCTTTAGATTTCAAAAACCACATCCGGCCAGTTACGTCCGGTATTAGCACATTATAAAATGAACGAGCGTTGCTCGGTCATATACTTGTTTGGATAAATTCGATGAAACATAAGATACAATCTTCTCTATCTGAGAATATCGGATCCGCAGTGAACCTCATCAGTAAGAGAAGACTTACAAGTTTGAATCGAGGTTTCCTGTGATACAGGTGTAATCCCAGTGGAAGTTTAACCACAAATTGCTCACATTTAAAGGTCTCATGGCTGCTTTCCATGAGAACTGATAAGTTTTGACGCTCAGTGAGAATTTGTGGTGATTTTGAGGCCAAGTTAAGGAATCGAGACGTGCATATGAGAGACATGTGTTAAATTGTAGAGAGTGCTTCGACCTATTTATGATTCCATGTCCAACGTCAACGAAGTCTGCTCTTACCTTCTGAAGTAGAATAGATTCATGAGGACAAGTTGGAAAGACCATGAGGCCGTATCCAACCATACCTAGTCCGTAACACCCGAGAGCAACCAACGCATATACAGGTAACTGCGAAACGTGAACCAGTCAACGCTATAAATCAATTACAGTTCATACAATCTGCACAATTGGAGAAAGCATATGAATCGATCGTTTCAGCTCACATTTTTTAAGCTGATGATCGCAGTGCGGACTTCAAGCAGATTTCCTTCGTTCGTTCAAGGAAAATTCTATGAGCTCAGATTAAACATTCATATAAATTACAACTGGAAATTCAAAGCGAGAAGGTCCGTCCACAAGAAGCATACTGGACGCGAAGAATACTCACGAATGGAAGAATGAGGCTGAACGATTGAGGAAGGTCAGGAGACAGAAGCAGACCGATCCACAACGCCACAAGAGTTCCGACCACAGCACCAAACTTAAAAACCTGCTTCATCGCAAATTGCCCCAAAAGTCGCTCGATCTCGAATATTATCGAAGATTTACAGCATGTTTTGTCCACTTGTTGCTTCCACCATTCACCATATCTGTACTCACACAGTGGGAAATTTCCTCTTTTTCTCAACCCTCTCTTTGCATGTCTAATATCAAAGGTCTGTGGAAGTCCGTAGTGAAAATTGTTTGTTGAAATCGGGGATACGCGATATCGCGGGGCAAATCATGGGAGTTTCAGCGTGTTCCGGACGTAAATCCGATGGAGACAATACGACCTTCAATTGTTCTGGCAATTGCTCGTCCAACCCTAAATCGCGTATCCCTCACCAATCAGTCGTTTAACAATGATTAAATAAAGTTTTGCGGTTTTCAATCAGTTCTAACATGTATAATTAGCATACAAATAATTATGCATTTATTAATTATTCTACCATATATATTACTTATATGCAATAAATTGTATATTTTAAAAATATCAACTCTAACATTTCCATTATCGAAATGAATAAAATTTTTCAACATATCCTTTAATAATAATTTGCTGAAATATTTTGAGTTTGACATTATGCAGATGGAAGATTATGTTACATTAATATCTAGAGAAGAATAGAATTGCATGAAAATATGTGAATTTAACATAAACATGTATGTAATTAAAAAGAGTAATGAAGTGCGGCACTAGCAAAAGCCATGTTCATATGTGCATCAGAGTTTACTATTCGATATTTTTTTTTATAAAAAATTAGAAAATAACATTTGATGGTTCTTGAATTGAATATAATTTTGATTAATTTTAAATAAAGAGCCAGTGTAAAAGTCAGAACGGGTGCCATTAGAAAAATAAAAATTTTCACGCTACTAGGCAAAATTGGCTCTTTTATCATGAGCTTCAACCATCTGCTAAAGGTTGTAACAATCCTAAAATATATCAATGAAGAAAATAACCATCTTTACTAGCACAACAATATGTTATCTTTCTCAATAAATATAAATATCACTTTTTGAGTGTTATTTAATTTCATATATGTATAAATTTGAAATATACATTGATTCAATCTAGTAAAATATACAAAATATGAATTTTTTTTTTGTTGGAATTATGTACTATTGATATGAAGATTTTTTCCAAACATATTTATAAAATTAGAAGAATTCATTTTAAAATATAATGTATTTAAAAATGAGGATCCAAAATAACTTTGAATACATTGTTATGATTCAATAATCAATATTGACTACCCATTTATGTTCATTTATGTACAAGCCCATTTGATAAGATTTTGTATATTATAAATGAGATATTAAAATAATAGATTTATTCCATGTTTTTCAAAAATATGTTGATTTTAAATTTGATTGCAATATAAAAATTTTGCAGCTTATCAAAGTTAAATAGTTCAATATGATTGTAAAACGAGCTATTCACAATCATGTAATGATGATATATTACTTATGAAAAAAAAACTAAAAAATTTTAATACACTTGTTATTTTATTTTTAATTCTACTTTATTTTATTATAAATTGGTTTAAAATACACAATTCAACATGATTTATAATTTTGGTGTAAAATCTGATGTTAGAATATCATTATAGGGCCAATAAAGAATTTGAATAGAATTAATTGAATCATGACTAAGCATTGCTAATATATATTTGGTGTATTATATTAAAAAAATCAAATTTGGTGAACAAGCACAAAATTATTATTTTTTGGATATGAATCATTTATTAGATTTTATGTTATGAAGATACTAGACTACACATAAATGTACACAATCTTTTGTTTGTCAAAACTAAATCATACTTTATTTTAGGATAAAATTACTTTATTCAATGTAAAAGCATGAAAATTTTTTATATTAAGTTAACAACATGCTTTGCTGTCTTATACAAATTTAAATTCAAACGTAAAAAAAAATTAAATCTTTAAAGATTTTTAAACTTCAAATCACACATACATTTCAAAATAATACTATTACAATAATTGCAGAAAGTTAGATTATAAACAAAACACAAATATAATGATGTGAAACAATTTTTGAATCATTACTTAATTGTTTGAGTGATAAATTTTTAATCAAAATTGTGGAATCGATCTTAAAAATATAACTCTAAATTATTGATGGAGTTCTACATTCACATATATAATTAGCTTGGTTGCTAAAAGTTTATCTTCACAAGAAAAAAAAAGAACAACACCTCCAATCTTTAATGATTTAAAGTGACAAATATTGCACCTATAGATTTGCGATATGAGTTGAAATAAGTTACTTAGTCTCTAATTTACATCAAAATTGATATATCATGAAAATTATAAGTACAAGTGTCTGTGTTAAAATCATTTTAAGCTATGGATATAATTATTCTCTTGACTTTGTATATGAATGATGGGTAAAAAATTATGTGATAAGGTGTTTGATTATGAACAATCAATAAAACTATCAACATTTTAGATTCATAATGAAGATATTAAAAACCAATTTGATATAAATCTAAGTAAACATATGATAAAGGGCCACGCTAGGGCCACACCTAGTTTGCTACGGCCACACCCGCCCGTGTAAGTTGCCTGGATCAAAGCCCCCGAAGGGGGTTGAAGTGGCATGGCAATCAAAATAGATCAATAGAACGGCAGCACCGGTGGCAGCGGTACAAGCAGCAGCAACGCGGGAGACAGCGACGGCCGCAGCGGCTCCGCGCCCCTCGAAGCCTCTCGACTACACTCTCCTCTGCCTCGCGGATGAGCTCGGCTTAGCAGCTAGGTTTGAGAGGAGGCGTGCTTTGACGCGCAATCAGTTGTTTGTATGTAGCGGGTGTGGTCGTAGCAAAAACGGATATGGCCCTAGTCTGCCCCTATGATAAATATAGTTTACTTATATTGCTCACTATATGATCGGACAAGCAACCTCACCACATCCTCCCAGCTGCGGTGACTGATGATCCACTCTCCAAGCCAGGGAGCGAGACACACAGGGCTTGGGCAGGAAGTGACATCCTCCGGCCTCGCGCGGGATCCCATTCGTCGTGGTGCAGCATCGACGGATTCAGAATCGGAGGAAGATGAATCAGAATCAGACATCCCACCTGTGGGCTTGCCGGCCCAATCTGCTACACGGCGAGGGCAAGTAATCGGCAAATACTCTTGCTGAAGAATAGGAGGAACAGAAAAAGAAAAGAGCACTGGCATTGCGACGGAGGGGGGCGAAGATCAAATTTAAAGCAGTTGCGGAAGAACCTCGATGCAACGATTCAACTCGATGTACGATCGAGACACAACTGTTCCCGAGTGAGGAATTTGAATCCCCCACCTCCCCCATCGACGAAACCAGGAAGTAGCAATTGAATCCGCCCGACATTCCCCTGACTACTAATCAAGAGAACCCGGCCCCTGGCACTAACAGAAGTACTTATCAGGACTTCGACATTCGAATCCTACACCACGAATTCTGCTCCACCGACAGATTCCCTGAACAAATTAATCGCAGCCGTTGGCCGCGACACGGTGTGCTTCCACATCGGATCAGGGTCAACCCGCCTCGGAGGTCGACCTACCATTTGGGAGCCCCCCCTCCCCCCGCGCTTCCGCAGTCACTCCCCCACCACTAAGGGACGGACATGTGGCCCCGTAGGTAATTTACTCTACGGGCCATGCTCACTAAAGGGAGTGCATGCACACATTCAAAGCGCAGACATCGGATAACGACCTCTAGAGTTTGTAGACTCACGCATGGCGAGTCGTAGACAGGCATATCCACTCCTGACATAATGTTAGAAGGTCAACACCGAGGACCGGCGGTCCCTCACCCAAATACATGGCGTTGAATTATTACGACCGAATGGCCGCTGATAAGGAGAACCGCGACAGGTGACAGGCGACGGCAGGCCTTAATCAGGCACGATGGGAAGGATACACCGACCCGTTCGACGGGGACCGACCAGACAACTGCATCAAAATCGGAAGATCCCGCCTCATTTCCGGCATATTTTCAAAATATTCCTTGGGAACATTCGGGGAATATTCCAGGCCTTGGAATTTGGGAAACAGGGGGAAACACTCATGCACGCGAACTCGTCTTGAGGCTCTACGACTAGGCAGCACAGTCTCTGCAGACAACATTGGTTGATCACAATCGGGGACTCCTCCCCCTCTACGCAGAAGACACAAGGCGTGTGGTACCCCACTTTTGGTAATTTTGAGGAAATTAAAACATTTTTGAAAAACTGTACCACGGCAGCAATGTAAATAGCCTTCGGTGCATCAAAACAGAGTGAATTCGGAAGATCGCAGAGATTCTCGAGGGACCTCGTAGAATCTAGGAGTTGGGTGCAGCGGTAAGGAAGAGCGCCATCCTCCCTGCGAGCTATGCAGTTAGGATCCCTACGGCGCAAGGCGCAAAATCCGCCTTCGGCGCTGCGTCCGCGGCGGTAGGGAAATCCTTCATATTTAGGTCAACCCCCAAACGTCTTGACTTAGTTAGGGTCTCGTTGGAAAGAGCTCGACGCGCTGATTCCAACGAGCCCAAGAACGCCAACAACGGATGAGGACTCCGGGAGTTATGAAGGTTGTAAGATACTCAGCTCTTCGCCTGTGCACAGGCGGAGAAGTTTTGTCCTATGCGCGGACGAAAGAAGTTCGCCTGCGCACAGGCGAAATAGGGTTTTGATGTAGGCGCGAAGTTCGCCTACGCACAAGCGTGCGCCTGTGCACAGGCGTTTCGGCGTCCGCGGAAAATCCGCCTTGGGCCCTAGAAATGCGCCTTGGGAGGTAGAAATTGTACGGCG
Organism: Marchantia polymorpha subsp. ruderalis; assembly: GCA_037833965.1. NCBI lineage: Eukaryota > Viridiplantae > Streptophyta > Marchantiopsida > Marchantiales > Marchantiaceae > Marchantia > Marchantia polymorpha. The sequence goes on from AP031357.1 coordinate 8,981,471, forward strand.
CCTTCTGCGCCAGCGCAACGCCGCGGACGAGCAAGGAGCCGCCATAATAGTAAAATCTGTACGGACCGTACGGACGGGACGGATGGATGCGCTCTTGGACGGACGGAGTTGCGGCGGCGAGAGCGCCGACCGAGAGACAAGGAACGGACAGTCTGGACGGAGTCGGTTGACCGCGGTCAACGCCTTCCGCGCCAGCGCATCGACGCGGACGGACTTCGCCTGCGCACAGGAGGGTGAAGTTCCGCGCCGGCGGAGAATCCGCCGAGGAGTCCGCCTGCGCACAGGCGGGAGTTGAACTTTTGTCCGACGTGCGACAAGCGCCGAGGCAGAGGAGGATTGGATGAGGAGGATTGGCTGAGGAGCGGTGCGAACGAGTGTACCGCGCAAGGCGGAAAATCCGCCTTCGGCGCTGCGCACCCGTGTCCGCGGCGTAGTACGCTCGCGGAGTTCAAATTCGCCAATTCGAGCGTGAGAGTTAAATCGGCGTCGGCGGAGCGTGAAGCCGCGCGTGAGAGCGGAGACCGTTTTAGCGTAGAGCCGGCGCGGCCATCAATTGAGTCGTCCTTCACGAGCAAGAGCCGACCATGACCTTCGACCGGGAGGCGGAGAGCGTCCCATTCTTGACTTCGCGATTCCATTCTCTAGTGCGAGCTGCGCGCGTCCATCTGCTCGCTGCTAAGCATTCTCGACATCGCCGCGCAGAGGATTTCTTGGTGATCGAGGGAGAAGTGAGTGCGCGTGATTTGGAATTGAGGGAGATTAGAGTTTGCCGAGGCAGAAAGGAGCTCGAGCGGAGCGGGAGGAGAATTAGCGAGCAGGCGAACTCCAAGAACGCAATGGCGAGACTGGGCCGATTGCGGATGCTGCCGCTCCGACTACCACAGAACGGGCTGCGCGCTTTCGAGGAGCGCCTGATAGCAAGAAAGCTCGATTTCTTGCTATGGGGATGGAACTACATCTGTGTGGATATGGTGCGCGAGTGGCTAGAGCCACAGGGACCACCTACGCGCGGATTGCGGCCGCATGTTGATCGATGGACGGTCCAAGATTGGGCGCAGGCATTGGGGAGATGTGCCGGCATCCCAGGGCACCTCCTCTTCGATAGTGAGAGCGTCAAGGTGTCCAAGCAGGACGAGGCGCAATTTGTGGAGCTGTTCAAGCGGGGGAAGTCTACCAAGAATGGTACAAGACCCGCGATTACAAGGATCGATTCCGCCGAACTTTGGCTACGGCGCTGCTGCAATTACTGCAGCCACACCGCGCCTGCTACATCACATTGTGGCAGGTCTCTTTTGTGGAGTGCATCATCGAGGGAGCTCCAATTCACTGGGCGAGCATCCTGCACAGGGTGATGCGACAGCACGCTTTTGAGGAGAAGGGGGGAACTCTAAATCATCTCTCTCCTTTCCTCATCAATTTTTATCGACAGCGAAATTGTTTGACCGCGGCAGAGCTTGCTCGTTTTCCGCCGTTGTCCGTCGACCATCCCGGGAGGTATGTGCGGGAGAATGAGGTCGACACTGATGCAGAGGAGTCACCGACTTCTACTCCGTCAAGGCGGAGGGACGAAGGGAGGAATACTCCTGCAGCAAGAGTGCCGCGGAAGCGGCGATGGAGAGAGGAGTCCGAAGAGGAGCAGCATCAAGAACCCACGGCTCCCATTCGACCGCGGCCGTTGTACGAATCGTACAGCCGGCCGAAGCAGAAGGCGCGTAGGCTTGTGTTACCAGCCAGCAGCGCGGACACGGCGACGATTGCGACGGAGAAAGGAAGTGCGTCGCCAGAGAAGAACGAGGGAGCGCGGACGTCTGCAGGAGCAACGGACCACGCTGCACCCTCGACGGACGAGAGGCCGCCTACGGGCCAAGGCCCTCCGGAGTTACCACGTGCGTTCACGAACGGGGGTGTTCCGGAGGAACACGTGCGTTACCACGTGCGTTACCACAGGAATCACCCCCGTTCCAACGGAGGAAGGGGAAGGAGCCGGCGGAAGATCCGCCTACGGGACACAGGCCTTCGGGGCCAGACCCTCCGGCGCACAACGCGCCGCAATTTGCGCCTTCGGCGCCAGGGCCTTCGGGCCGAGGAGATGCGAGCAGGGAGCATGCGGAGGCCGCACCATCGGCGGGTAATCCGCCGGTAGAAGCGCCTCCGGCGGTAGGGCCTACGGGCCAAGGGACATCGGGCGAGCGGCCCTCGGCTATGTCGTCTTTGGCGATAGACGCCTTCGGCGCTGCGCCTGCGGCGGACAAGGCGCCGGCATTTGTGCCTGTGCACAGGCCAGGCACAGCCCCCGCGCAGGACCGATCGAGGGAGCAGCACCTGACGGAGGAGGGGATTGATTGTCTGCGGGACGAAATTTCGGTGCGCGATGCGCAATCAAACCCCGCGCAAACACCCTCCGCTCTATCGCCTTCGGCGGCGGACGTCGGCGGCAGAGAGGATACGATTGAAGACCGACAAGCGGGCGACGGGGATGTAGCACGGCCACATTCGCCCACCGCCTTAGACATTTTGGCGAAGAGCAGCGAGGCTGCAGCGGTGCCTTCGGAAGCAGCACACGTCGACGACGTGCAGCCCCACTCGGGACAGTCGCCAACGCAATCAATGGCGACTGAAATCCTCAACTCGGATGATGACGACGGAGGCTCCACCGAAGCAATGTCGGGAGAAGGGGATACCGAGGAGGAGGAGGAGGAAATTGTTGGAGCGCCGGCGGCGGCGCTCTCTGAGCAGATGATACCGTTGCTGAAGTACTTGGATCGCAAATTCGATAAATACGCCGATCCACTTCAGCCGGGATCTTACATCGAATTAGTGCGCAGGCGGACTCGCACTAAAGTCCACACTAGCAAGCTACTAGCTAGGGTGGACCAGGAGTTGAAGGAATTGAGGGAGAGGCATGCCTGTTTATGGGGGCAGTACAACCTTGAGAGGTAATCGCACGCCCTCGACAGGATGCGGAAGGAGAGATTGGAAGAACTCACCAGGGATGTGGTGCAGACCACGCAGGATTTGATGTCTGAGAAAACTCAAAATCAGATTCTGTCAGAAGAGCTCGTGCGACAGACGCGTTTGTTGGCGGAGTGTCAGCTCGCACGGCAGGCGGATGAGGATTTAATCCGCAGGCTACAGTCAGAGTGTGGCGAATTGAGAGCGCAGCGTGCGGAGGCCGAATCGCAGTTAGTGGTAATTGAAGAGGATCGCAGGCGAGAGGCAGATCGCACGAAGGAGGAGACGGCGAGGCGTGTCGTCCACGCGCAGAGAACACAGGTCCGCACGGAAGGACTCACTAAGAAACAGTCCAGTAACACACCATAACAAACTATTGAAGAGTTTGAATTCTTAGGCACTTGTCATTCCTAGAATTACTACAAGGGTTACCCTGAAGGCACCTGCTGCAGCGTAACCTGAATTTACAACCAAGGCTTACACGAAGTAGCAAAACTTCACTTTGGCATTCAGGGGAAAAATCCCGAAGGAGTACAATCAGAAACAATCACTCAAAGGTGTAAGGGGGAAACTGTTCAAGTATCTAACTCGTCACTGGCTCTTAGCATCGGCAAGCACCCGTAGGTGTAGATCCGAACTACTCAAGTCTCTAACCAATGTACTAGCTCTGAACATTCGGCCGAAGGCCTTCAGCTACACGATGCGGATCGCTAAGGTGTAGCGCCTCTTGCGTGGTGACAGAACTAAGGACACAAACACGCAGAGAAAATGAGTTCCTGATCTGCACTTCCGATGTTGGGAAAGATCCCAAAGCAAGACGCCTTGAACTACTTTATACCTTCTAAGTCCTAACTAACACTACACTGCACTAACTATGCGTCTGCACGGAACCACGCTACACTACACTCCGCGGAACCTGTGTCTCGCCTCCCGCGCGACGGACTGCCGCGCACTAACTCCCTACCCTGCCAGTCTTCAGCTCGACTGCGCAGTCCCAATCGCCGCAACACCGCGGAAACCTCCGTCTCAAGGGTGGCCATGGTGTCTCGCGCCTTCGACAGAAAAGAATCCAGCTTCCTTGCTACTCGCCGCCGACTCCGACTATCACCCGTCAACAACCCGGCTGCACGAAGCTCTAACTCACGCAGTGTGAGTCTCTCCTGCGCCGCCACTTCCCAGTGGGCGTAGCCTTTGAGACAGTGGGTGACTCGCCTCGCCATCTCTTCCTTCGTGCGATCTGCCTCTCGTCGGCGATCGTCTTCAATTACTACCAACTGCGATTCGGCCTCCGCACGCTGTGCTCTCAATTCTCCGCACTCCGACTGCAGCCTGCGGATTAATTCCTCATCCGCCTGTCGTGCGAGCTGACACTGCTCCAACAACCGCGTCTGTCGCACGAGCTCCTCTTACAAAACCCGATTCTAAGTCTTCTTAGAAATCAATGCTTCCGTGACCTTCACCTGCTCCTTGGTGAGCTCTTCCAGTCTCCCATCCTTCACCTTGTCGTAGTGTTTGTACAATTTCTGATTGAGATTGTACCGACCCCACAAGCATGCATACTTCTCTCGCAGTTCCTTAAGTTCCCGGTCCACCCGAGCTAGCAACTTGCTGGTGTGGACTTTAGTGCGAGTTTGGCTGCGCACTAACTCGACGTAGGACCCAGGCTGGCGAGGATCCACGTATTTCTCCATCTTGCGATCCAAGTATCTCAGCAGAGATACTACCTACTCACAGAGCGCCGCCGCCGGCGCACCAACTAATTCTTCCTCCTCCTCCTCGGTGGATCCCGATCCCGACACTGATTCCGTGGATCCTCCTTCTTCATCATCCTCCGAAGGGAGGATTTCGGTTGCCATTGATTGCGTCGGCGACTGGCATGAGTGGGGCTGCGAGTGGTCTGCGTGTTCTGCCGCCGATGGCGCTCCTTTAGCCTCACTGCTCCTCTAAAATATCCAAGGCGGTGGGTGAATGCGGCCGTGTCACATCAAGGCGATCGTGCGGAATGTGTCAGCGCGGGGTGTAATTGTGCATCGCGCGCACGAATTTCATCCTGCGGACAGACAATCCGCTCCTCCGTTAGGTCTTGCTCCCCTAATCGATCCTGCTCCCCCCTTAGGTTCTGCGCGAGGGATGCGTCCGGCCTACGCGTAGGCGCAAATCCCGGCGCTTCATCCGCCGAAGGCGATAGAGCCGAAGGCGGCCTGCAACCTCCGGGCTGACTCTCACTCAGGTTTACCTCAGATGGCTTTTCGGTAGCTCATCATGATTCTAGAAGACTAGGATTCCGCATCATACTCATAAGCTAAACACCCTCTCACACAATCTCTCAAGGTATCACTCCAACTCATACACTCATCGACACTCCAAGGTATTGAAAATTCGTCACTCTTTCATATATGAAACAAGTCTCTACATATGGACTCTCCAAACTTGCTTGAGAGGCTCTTTCCTACCTCTCTATATATACTACTTGAGAATTTACCATAGTAACAAATGGTAATTTCTATCTAACTTACTTTTACGAAGATAAACCATGGTAAGGTTGACTAGTTATCAATATGTGGCAACATGCCATTGGCCCCCTAAACCTTCTAGATGTTTACTAATCCCTAGATTGAGGTGGCGACATGCCATTTGTGCCTTTCCAACTTCTAGAACTTCCACTTTCCACTAAGTCAACATTAGACTTAGTCTAACCAATGGAATACTTCTTACTTTAGTCAAACCAATCAAAACTAAACATGAAGTCCAAAAGTCTTTTCTCTTGGAATCTAGACTTTTGTACAAGACAAAATAGAAGTGCTCACTCAAATCTTCTAGAACTTCTCTAGTTATTCCGCCAAGCATAGACATTATAGCTAAACTAGCTAGACTTAGTCATAACTAGCTAGATTTAGTCATAACTATCCTAACCATGATTAACTCCTTGGCTAATTCTAGTTTTATTTCACACATGCAATATCTGGTCTTACATTTACCCCCGGACCAAGATTTCACTACGCCCTCGGAGTGAAAGAATCTGATATTCGATGGAATAATTTCAACTTGTCGTGGTTGACTCGATCGAAGTGACGTCCTCCTAACTCCTTGATATCATAAGTAAAGTTTTCCCACACCTTCTCAACTATGGAAGGTCCAAAATACTTAGGAAGAAACTTTTTACTAGCTCTCTTGTATCTAATTGCATCAAAGAGCATCACCCAATCACCTTCCTTGAAGGGCTTCAAGTTCTGATTTCCACTTCGTTTGTCGTGATACTTCTTCTGCAACTGTTGAGCCCGCTCCACTCGTACCATGGCTAGTGCTCGAGCTTCCTCCAACTCCATCAATTGTTGTTGGCGAGACTTGATGGCTTCTGCTCCATTTGATTTCCTCAACCTTTGCTGGATTGTCATGAAAGTAGTCAAGTCAAATTGTATTGGGAGCTTTGACTCAACTCCATACACCATCCGAAAAGGTGGATATCCGGTAGATGTTTTCCAAGTCGTTCGATACTCCCACAAGATAGCATGCAACCTCTTGTCCCAGTTTTGCTTGCTCCCGTCCATGTCTGCATCCTTGGCCAACATCATACAAAGAGTGTAGTTGGTCCGCTCCGCCAACCCATTAGCATTGGGTTTGTAGGAAGTAGTCACTCTAGACTTGATGAAAAAATGATCTAACATTGCTTGGATCATACTTCTCACAAACTCTCCTCCTCTATCCGACACTAACTCCAAAGGACAACCAAATCTGGTTATGATTCTCTCATACAAAAACCTACCAACCTCCTTCTCATTAGTAGATTTTAGTGGTCTTGCCTCTACCCACTTGGTAAGATAATCTGTAGCTATCACAATGAACTTATTTCCACGAGGAGTAAGATTCAAAGGACCTACAAAATCTATCCCCCATTTTTTCAAAAGGACCTAACATTAGAACTGAAATCAAAGGAGGGGTTTTCATGGACTTTTTAGCAAAAGCTTGACACACATCACAACTCTTGCAAAATTCCACACAATCTTTGAAAATACCCTTCCAATGATATTCAGCATCAAGGATCTTGAAGGCTGTTACCTTCCCCGCAAAATGTCCTCCACACACGGCACCTTCGTGAAACTCCTTCATGAGTTGCAATGCTTCGCCTCTTCCAACAGCTCGTCGTAGCAGACCGTCAGCTCCTTGATGAAATAACACCTTCTCAATGATCATATAGGGTTGACATCTTTTTACCAATGCATTCCTTTCTCTTGAATGCATACCTTGAGGAAATTCTCCTTTGGAAATGAACTCCCAAATCTCCTTGTACTCCTCTGGTACCAATGTCACCGTGTTCATGACCAACAAATCTTTGTCCGGGAAAGTGTCATCCACAGATTGATCTCCTCCCTCATCATAAGCTCTTGACAACAAATCCGCATTAGCATGCTTCTTTCCCGGTCGATCCTCAATGGTATAATCAAATTCCGCTGGTAGTAGTTTCCATCTAGCTATCCTCCCCTCAGCATTAGGCTTGTTGAAAATATATTTCAAGGCCTTATGATCAGTCACTATAGTGAATTTTCCACCCAACAGATAGTGTCGAAACTTCTTAAGTAAAAAGATGACAGCTAAAGCCTCCCTTTCGGTCACTTAATAATTCTTCTCTGCTTGTACCATCTGTCTACTAGCATAGGCAATTGGATGATCATGCTTTTCATCATCAAATTGACTCAAGGTGCATCCTACAGCAATATTTGATGCATCTGTATACAGAAGAAAAGGTTTACCCAATCAGGTTTCGCCAAAATTGGAGCCGCCACCAACGCCTTCTTGAGTGCCTCAAACGCCAACTTCGCCTCTTCATCATTGAAGATGAGCTCGTATTCGGTCCCCTTCTTCATGTAACTCGTCAAGGCATGAGCTTTGTTGGAGAATGACAAGATGAACCTCCGATAGTACCCCACCATACCAAGGAATTGTCTCAACTTGGTCAACGTCACCGGAAAAGGTAACTCCATGATCCTCGTCACCTTCTCTGGATCCACAGCTATACCATTCTTGGAAATGATGTGCCCCAACAATAAGCCTTCCTCACATCCAAAAATGCATTTTGTTGGATTGAGTGAAGCTTTGGCTTCCTCCAAACGTTGGAATATTTTGATCAAATGATCAAAATGATCCTCCTTCTTCCCGTACACACAAAAGTCATCTATGAAATCTCTCACAAACTTTCCAATGAAAGGTTCAAACACCCTATTCATGAACCTTTGGAAAGTGGCTGGAGCATTACATAGACCAAATGGCATTACTCTAAAGGCAAAAGTTCCCCATGGTGTGGTAAAGGTAGTTTTCAATTGATCCTCTGAAGCAATTTGGATTTGGTTATAGCCACTATAACCATCTCCAAAACTATACCACTCATGGCCTGCTACCTCCTCTAAAATCTCATCTATAAAAGGTAAAGGATAGTAGTCCTTCTTTGTGACTGCATTCAACTTCTTGTAATCTACACATACACGTAGTTTACCATTCTTTTTCTTCACTATCACAATAGGAGACACCCATTCCGAATTTTCTACCTCATAGATGAAGCCAGCCTCCCTCAGCTTGTCAATCTCCTCTTTTACCACCACAGCTGTAGGAGGATTGATTCGTCGTTGCTTCTGCCGAATAGGGCGAGCTTTCTCCTCCAACTCAATGTGATGAGTTTCAAGTGTCACATGCTTCAAATCTTTGTAACTAAAGGCAAAAATTTTGTATCCAAAAATCTTGCCTTCTCCTCCATGGTAACATTTGGACCAAACTTGAGGGTGGAAAGTCTTCGACACACCTCCTCCTCGGTCATCTCCACTTTGTCCGGATCTTTCTTCACCCCCGGTCTAGGAAGCAACTCCATGGCAGCAACCACTTGAACTTGTACATCATCATCTGAAGAGTCGGCTGATGATGTTTCTTGATCAGAAGTTGACATGTCGGTGTCAACTTCTGAAAAACTGCCACTCTCCTCACTCTCAGATTCCCAATATTCGTCGGTTGGTCTATCTGAGTCGGTAAGAGAACTTCCTCCTCCTGTCAAAGGAACCTTCACCCGATGGTTCTTTGGGCCTATCCTCAGATAGCCCTTGTGCCATTGATAAGTAGTTCTCACCGCCCTCAACCAAGGACGTCCCAACAGCAAATCATAACTAGCTTCCTTGAGTACTTGGAAGGAAAGTAAGGTTTGCACACCTCTCACACTTACCACAACTTTTTCAACCACACCAAGTGGTTTTACCTTCTGTTTGTTGGCCATACCAACAATTATACTTGAAGGTCTGGAAAGTCGCATCCCCAACTTCATCAACAATCTTTCAGACATTGCATTTACAGCAGAACCACCATCTACTAGCACGTCTGAAACATCATGCCCATCGATCCTCACTTCGATCTTTGAGGCATGTGTACATACCTCCGAGGCAGTAGCATCCACCACACCAACTCTCACATTAGTCATGTGAGCCTTTCCTTTGGATCTTCGCTTCTTGATCCTTGTGGAGCTAAGGCCTCCTCTCAACTCCTTCCGTATGGCTGGATTTAAAGCAATGAGTTGGCCAACTGTGATATTGGCCTTCTGACTTCATACATCTTCCACCACGTCATATTTAGCTTGAGAAGATGAAATGGAAAAGTCATTCATGCCCAACTTCTTTCTTGGTACTCTTGGTTGACTAACTCCACTTGATCGTGTACTCCGACTTGGCATGTCCTCCATGAAAATTGACTCATCTGCAAATCGAGCACGTTTCTTCTCATGTGCAAGGATATCCACTTTCGACTTTGAGCTCTCTCCTTTCTCAAAGGTGCATTGATGAGGAAATACATTAATGGATGCTACTTCCTTATTCTTGGCTTGTTGTGTGGCCCGTGCATTGTTGTTGTGCCAAACTCCATCATGTTGTCGAGGGTTAGGACAATTTCGCTGAAAATGAGGACTGCCACAAGTAAAACAAGAAACTGCAAAGTTTCTTGGAGGTGGATTTCCTCTTGGAGGATAATTTCCATACCCTCTAGAACTTCCTCCTACATTCTGATTCCTCTTCTCCCACAACTGTACTACATTGATCTTGAGGTCTGCTAGAGTTTCTGTAATAGATTTCAACTCATTTTGCAAATCTACATTAGGATTCACCATTGTGGATGAACTAGCAAGATTTGAACCCATGGATCTTACTACAATCGGTGGAGTTACTTCTCTAGCCACCAAGCTAGAATCATCATCTTCTAAGCTTTCCTCCATTCTAATAGCAATTCGAATGGCTTCAGCTTTAAAAGAAGGCTTCTCATATCTCAACTTACTTCGAATCTCGGGTCTCAAACCTCCGACGAAGTTCTTCATGAGCATTGCTCGTATCCCCACCATTGTAGCATCCACCTCGTCTCCACCCTTTCTCAACACCACGTGGAACCTCGACTCTAACTTCTCAGTTCTCTCCACATAGGTCATCACCTTCTCGTTCTCTCCTTGTTTCAAGAAGGTGACCTCACACATCAGCTTTTCATAACTTTCATTGGGAAGAAAGTTTTCGATGAGGCTCTCCGTCAATGTCTCCCAAGTGTCCTCCTCTACATGTTCTCTCTTGTACTCCTGGTACCATTAGAGTGCAGAATACTCCAAGAAATCCGGCAAAAGCATAGCCCACTCAACCTTCTTCCTTTCATTGTTTCCTATGCAAGCCATCTTGAAGTCCCTAACAAAGGCTTCTACATCCTCATTTTCCCTCCCATAAAACACCGGAAGCTTCACCATTTCCAACTAATATTTTTTTATAATTTTTTTTTAATTTTTCTATTGGAAATTTATATGGGACTCCCTAATACAATACAAACAACACTAACTCCATCCTTGAGTAATTCATCAAAGGAAACACAAAAGGAATTGGTTGCTCCAAGATAGCCAAAGCTCTCTCCTCCCCTAGGCATACAATGAGTCTTACCCTCATCATCATCTTCTCCATCATCCGAATGATGATCTCCATCTTCAGTTTGAGCTTGAACCCGCTGAGGTCACTTTCTCCGTTTCAGCACTTAGCTTGCCGTCAAACCCTTCCACAAGTGATTCTAGAAGCGCCTTCATCCTGCTGCATTCGTGTCCCGCCGGTAGTCCAATCACTCCGCAATTGTCACAAAAGGTTGCACTTTGGGATTCATGTGGCGATGATGGTCCCAAGTGAAGTTTCAAATCTCCCAAGGTTCTCTTGCTCCTCAATCTTCTATCCTTGTTCCGCAGTGAACAATTGACAACCTTATGTCCCTCCTCTCCACAATAAAAGCAAGTCTCACGTTTCACTCTTGGGGATTGACTAACTACTCTTTCTTCAAACTCCACCTTGAATTCTCTTGTGTTGGAGTCTAGAGACACTATAACATCCAAATCTTGAGGTACTTTGGATAACCTAATCTTCCAGCCCCCTTGATCACTCATTTTTCCATAAGGTGGAAACCACTCAAAAGGTCTCTCCCAGAAACGTTATCTACTAGGCCAAAACTTCAAATAAAGAAACCCCAAAACTTTTGCTATCTTATCGTGATTTTGTACCCCCTGAACTTCAAATCATCATTACTTCGTCTCTAGACGTGATCTCTCAGTAAACTTTTGACTCACACGTAGGTAATCTTCAAATATACACGCCTACGAAGTTTCAAAGCCTAACTTGAAATACACAAAAAGTAATTTACTCTGTACAAACTTTCCAGAGAGCAAACTTTTGGTACCCGTGAAAACCCACTCAACTTCTAACTCTCATATCTTTCTGTTGACACATGATCTGGATCTGAAACAAAAACGTAAATGTTTTCTATCTTCCACTCTAAAATCAATAAAAACTTTGAAAAATACCTTCAAAAATATTTTTTTGTGTCTAAGATCACTTTTCTCTCAAAAAGACATATTTACGTGTACAAAACGTACAAAATCACTTCTAGGCTATCATATGAAACTATTGGATAAACAAAAGGATTTTCGCTCTCAAGCACACTCTCCGCTCTTTCATTCCCCAATGTTAACACCAAGTGATCCCTCATGGATACTTTCTCTCTAGATAGAAATCGAATCCTAAACATTCCGTCTTCTAGATTGAGGTCCCGGCAACGGAACCAAAAATGCAACCTCCGGGCTGACTCTCACTCAGGTTTACCTCAGATGGCTTTTCGGTAGCTCATCATGATTCTAGAAGACTAGGATTCCGCATCATACTCATAAGCTAAACACCCTCTCACACAATCTCTCAAGGTATCACTCCAACTCATACACTCATCGACACTCCAAGGTATTGAAAATTCGTCACTCTTTCATATATGAAACAAGTCTCTACATATGAACTCTCCAAACTTGCTTGAGAGGCTCTTTCCTACCTCTCTATATATACTACTTGAGAATTTACCATAGTAACAAATGGTAATTTCTATCTAACTTACTTTTACGAAGATAAACCATGGTAAGGTTGACTAGTTATCAATATGTGGCAACATGCCATTGGCCCCCTAAACCTTCTAGATGTTTACTAATCCCTAGATTGAGGTGGCGACATGCCATTTGTGCCTTTCCAACTTCTAGAACTTCCACTTTCCACTAAGTCAACATTAGACTTAGTCTAACCAATGGAATACTTCTTACTTTAGTCAAACCAATCAAAACTAAACATGAAGTCCAAAAGTCTTTTCTCTTGGAATCTAGACTTTTGTACAAGACAAAATAGAAGTGCTCACTCAAATCTTCTAGAACTTCTCTAGTTATTCCGCCAAGCATAGACATTATAGCTAAACTAGCTAGACTTAGTCATAACTAGCTAGATTTAGTCATAACTATCCTAACCATGATTAACTCCTTGGCTAATTCTAGTTTTATTTCACACATGCAATATCTGGTCTTACAGGCCCGCCCGATGTCCCTTGACCCGAAGGCCCTTCCGCCGAAGGCGCATCTTCCGGCGGATTCTCCGCCGAAGGTGCGGCTTCCGCCGGCTCCCTGCTTGTAACTCGTTGGCTCGAAGGCCCTGGCGCCGAAGGCGCAAATCCCGGCGCTCTTTCCGCCGGAGGGCCTTGCTCCGAAGGCCCTTGAGCCGAAGGCGGATCTTCCGCCGGCTCCTTCCCCTTCCTGCGTTGTACCGGGGGTGAGTCCTGCCTATGCGTAGGCGGCCGCCTATGCGTAAGCGAACTTTCTCTGCCTATGCGTAGGCGGAGGTCCACGTCCGCAAGGGGCCGCCTATTCACAGGGAGTCGCCTATGCGTAGGCGGCACACTCGTCCGCACCGCACGTGGTAACTCCCGACCCGAAGGCCGTCTCTCGTCCGCCGAAGGCGTAGCGTGGTCCACCGCTCTTGCGGACGTCCGCGTAGTCCCATCCTTCTCCGGGGACGAACTTCCCTTCTCTGTGGCGATTGTCGCCGTTTCCGCGCTGCTGGCTGGTAACACAAGCCTGCGCCTCTTCTGCTTCGGCCGGCTGCAAACTTTGTGCAGTGGCCGCTTCCGTATGAGAGTAGTGGGTTCTTGATGTTGCTCTCTCTCCGGTTCCTCTCTCCATCTTCGCTTCCGCGGCACTATCGCTGCGGGTGTGTCTCTTCCCGTATCCTGTTGAGTCGATGGAGTGGAAGTTGGCAAATCCTCCGCGTCGGTGTCTATCTCGTTATCCCCCACATACCTCCCGGGATGGTCGACTGACAATGGCGGAAATCGAGCACGCTCCGCCGCGGTTAAACAATTCATCTCCCGATAAAAGTTTATCAAGAAGGGGGAGAGGTGATTCAGAGTTTCTCCCCGCTCCTCAAACGCATGCTGTCGCATCACCCTATGTAGGATACGCGACCAGTGAACTGGAGCTCTGGCCAATGTGAGCTCTACGAAAGATACCTGCCACAACGTGATGTACGTAGTGCGGTGCGGCTGCAACAATTGCAGCAGCGCCATTGCTACGGTCCTGCGGAAACGATCTTTGTAGTCGCGGGTCTTGTACCCGTTCTTGGAAGACCTCTCCCGCTTGAACAATTCCACGAAGGAGGCTTCGTCCTGCTTCGTTACCTTGACGCTCTCACTCTCAAATAGGAGGTACCCGTCGTCACCTGCGCACCTCCCCAATACCTGTGCCCAATCGTGGACAGTCCCTCGATCTACGCGCGGATTGCGTCCGCGCGTAGGTGATCGCTCCTCGTCCAACCATTCGCGCACCATATCTACGCACACGTAATTCCATCCCCATAGCAAGAACTCAAGTTTCCTTGCAATCAGCCGTTCCTCAAAAGCACGCAACCCATTCTGCGGGAGCTTGAGTGGCACCATCTGCAGCCTCATCGATTTCGACATCGCGTTCTTGAAATTGGTTTGCTTAACTCTCTCTCTGCTCTGCCCGAGCCTCTTGCTCGCGCTTCTGCCTCCTGTGCAAACTCTAATTTCTCTCAATTCCAATTGGCGCGCACTCAATTCTCGCTTAGCCACCGAGTAACTCTCCGCGCGGTGATGTCTAGAATGTCTCTCAGCTAGTAGGTGTACGCGCGCAGCTCGCACCAGAAATTGAAATCGCGAATTCAAGAATGGCGCGTCCTCTGTCTCCTCGTAGAAGGTCATGGTCGGCTCTCGGTCGTGAAGGTCGAATCACTTGATGGCCGCGCCGGCTTCGCGCTGTAACGGCCTTCTCTCTCACGCGCGGCTTCACGCTCCGCCGACGCCGACTTCACTCACACGCTCGAATTGGTAATTTGAACTCCGCCAGTGTATCACACCGCGGACATGGGCGCGCAGTGCCGAAGGCGGATTTCTCGCCGGCGCGCTACACTCCTTCGTACTTCAATTTGGCTAGTCCCGCTCCGCCGAAGGCGTTCGTCCGCGCATAGGACAAAAGTTGAACGTCCTTCTGCGTAGGCAGAATCCCTGGCGGAGTTTCCGCCGGCGCAGAACTTCATCTGCTTGTGCGTAGGCGCTCGTCTATGCGTAGGCAAATTCCGTCCGCACTCAGGACGTTCATCCGCGAAGGTCCCTCGCCGCAGGCGCATCGCCGAAGGCGTTGACCGCGGTCAACAGACTCCGTCTAGTCTGTCCTCTCCGTCGGCGCTCTTGTCTCCGTAACCTCGACCGGCCGAAGGCGCACTCGTCTTTTTCGTCCGTACAGTCCGTACGGTCCGTACGGATTTTACTACTCCGTTGGGTCTTCGCCCATCCGTGATGCGCTGGCGCCGAAGGCGCCGTACAAGTTCCAACCCCGAAGGCGGATTTCTAGGGCCGAAGGCGGACTTCCCGCCGACGCCGAAGCGCCTATGCGTAGGCAGTTCCTGTCCGCCTATGCCTAGGTGCAAGTCCTCCCCGCCTATGCGTAGGCGGCATTCGCGGCGGACATCCCGCTGACGTCAAACCCTATTTCGCCTATGCGTAGGCGAACTTCCCTCGTCCGCGCATAGGACAAACTTTCCTCGCCTATGCGTAGGCGAAGATCTCCGTATCTTCCGACCGTCACAACTCCCTGAGTCCTCATCCGTTCCAGGCGTTCTTGGGCTCGTTAGAATCAGCGTGTCAAGCTCTTTCCAACAAAACCCTAACCAAGTCAAGGCGGCTTAGGCGCCTTGCGCCGAAGGGGTACTCCTTGAGAGCCCGTCGTCTAGGGCGGCGCCTGTCCCAGACGTTGTGCCCAACTCCTGGATTCTACGAGATTCTTAGAGATTCTCCGAGATCATCCAGTTTCACTCTTATTTGATGCACCGATGGCTATTTACACTGCTGCCGTGGTACAGTTTTCCTAAAATGTTTTAAATTCCACAAAAATCCCAAAAGTGGGGTACCACGGGGAGGGGAAGGTGTCTACTTCCGTTCATTCTCAAAACCTAGCGGAGAGAGAGAGTAGGAGGGGTGCGTTTCCGCAGTCATTTGCGTGGGGGGTCAGAGCGGGGAGAGGGGAGGAGGAGGAGCAGGAGAGAGGAGAGGGAAGCGTCGCGGCGAATTCAAGGGTACGTCGGGAAAGCAAAAGGGAGACATGCAAGGGGAGGTCCGGTACCGGATCCGCTATATTCGTTGTATGGTGGCCAGTTTGACCCCCGACGGGCTCCCACACGTGCGGACGCAGCTCGCCTCAGGTTCGGACAGTTGTCAGGCATGCAGGTGACAGACAACGGGGGCCACTGAGACAAAGGGGCTAGTTCCTACTCCCCCCAGCCACTGTCCGGTGGCTTAGAGCTGGGAGCCTTTCTCCCTTCCCCGGTTCTCGGCCCTCGTAGCTCCGCCCGTGCCCGTTGGGGGGATCCGAGTCTTCCCTGTTCCGCGCTGTCCGTATATTCTGTAGGGGGTTGCGACCAGGAGGCGGAGAGCCAGGCTCCCCTCCCCCCACCGTATACGGTCGGGTCTCGGGGCCCCTCGCCGGAGCCATACGCACCAACTCCGTTGTCGTCTCCCACGTATAGACCCAGCCCACTACCCTCACCCGTGGAGGATGGTGGGTCGTCAGAGTGTCCATGTCCCGTGTGTCGCGTGCCCTGGCCACAAGGCTGGACCGTATGCTTTTTCACTTTTGACGAGCTCCGCCAGCTCTTGGTAAGCCAGCTCATGGTAAGTTTGCGGCAATACCAGCCCGAGCTGTATCACGGACTTTACCTCCTGGACGGGGACATTCCGGGGTCCGTAAGTGTGTTTTGTTGTCGCCGCTGCCATCTACCCGCTTCGTACCCTGTACGTGTTGGGGTTGATCTGCCGGGGCCGATCCTCTGATCAATATCGGAGTACAAAGCGGGGGCGTTCTGATTCAGAAGGTGTCATTCCTGCATCAGAAAGCCCTCCGCCGTGCGCTGCACATAGGGAGATAGCATTCCAGCACAAAAACAAACGCACATCGAACCACACCGCAGTCACATCGTCCTTTTCCTTTTTTTTGCAGGTACCGACCGTTTCCACCGCAGGCTCCCCGACAAACCCCTTGGGTTTTTTGCCGAGGATCCAACCCGCAGCACCTTCAAGTCCGGACGAGAGGAGCTTCACCCTGTCCTGCAATCTCCGGGCTGACTCTCACACAGGTTTACCTCAGATGGCTTTTCGGTAGCTCGTCATGATTCTAGAAGACTAGGATTCCGCATCATACTCATAACCTAAACACCCTCTCACACAATCTCTCAAGGTATCACTCTATTTCATACACTCATCGACACTCCAAGGTATTGAAAATTCGTCCCTCTTTCATATATGAAACAAGTCTCTACATATGGACTCTCCAAACTTGCTTGAGAGGCTCTTTCCTACCTCTCTATATATACTACTTGAGAATTTACCATAGTAACAAATGGTAATTTCTATCTAACTTACTTTTACGAAGATAAACCATAGTAAGGTTGACTAGTTATTAATATGTGGCAACATGCCATTGGCCCCCTAAACCTTCTAGATGTTTACTAATCCCTAGATTGAGGTGGCGACATGCCATTTATGCCTTTCCAACTTCTAGAACTTCCACTTTCCACTAAGTCAACATAAGACTTAGTCTAACCAATGGAATACTTCTTACTTTAGTCAAACCAATCAAAACTAAACATGAAGTCCAAAAGTCTTTTCTCTTGGAATCTAGACTTTTGTACAAGACAAAATAGAAGTGCTCACTCAAATCTTCTAGAACTTCTCTAGTTATTCCGCCAAGTATAGACATTATAGCTAAACTAGCTAGACTTAGTCATAACTAGCTAGATTTAGTCATAACTATCCTAACCATGATTAATCCCTTGGCCAATTCTAGTTTATTTCACACATGCAATATCTGGTCTTACAGTCCGTCCGCGGGGGCACGCAGCGCACCCACAGCATCGAGGAGTCGACGTCGTCCACTTCCAACACCGTAAGCGGGTTCGCCCGCCTTCAGGCCTACCTCCAAGCCTTTGGTACGTTATCAGTCAGGTAATCTTGGTGAAAGCCGTTGAGAGCGGGCAGATCAATTTTCTGCGTTCAAAACGCTGTAAAAAACAAAAAACACAAGGTAACGCTCACCACCCAGCCAAGAAGGAAGACTGGCGATGTGAGGAGTTACAGTGCACAGACACAGCACTGTGCAAGCTGACAACACACTCGAGCAAACTAAGAACCCAACCACGTGGTAGCTGTCGCCCCCACCTAGTAGCCCTGGCTCGCATGCATCATCCATTGGACCCTGGAGGGGAAACAAACAAAAGGGACATATGCCTGCCCATGACTGTGGGTTCACATCCCCACATCAAAGCACATCACCAGATGACACATGGTTAGACATCAGGTATAAAGGAAGAGTGAAGTGAGGAAATCGGTGCGTGGCACAGCCTGATCAGTATACCCGCATTAGTTGTCGGCATTAGCTTTCTGGTTTTGGTACCAGGTGTGCGATCACCAGTGATTCCTTTGCTTCACCCGTTGAGAGTGGGCCGGGCCGTCCCCGTCCGCTGCGTTGCTGTAGAAGCTATCTGTGTGTCCTTGTTGGCAGAGGTCCACACGCCCTTCCCGTATCGAGGGGGCGCAAAAATCACGGCGCGGTTCTTGCGCCTCACCACTTCGCTCCAAACCCTAACCCTAACCCGTGTTTGGCGCTGATAACCCTAAAAACACGGAGCGTGTTTTCCGCCCTATTATCTCACTCCGTGGTCCGCGGAGGTTTGTCTTGTTGTCGCCGAGCAAGGCACGCTTCCGACCATTGTGCCTCCATCTTCTGGTGCATGTTTTTCTCCTTTGACTTCTGCGCTTGAAACCCTAAGATCCAGCCGCCAATCTCAGAGCCGGTTCTTGAGGCATCTACGTGGGTACGCTGCGTAGATTCTGCTACTTACTGAGTGCCTCTTCCGGAGGAGGTTACTATGGCCTTCCTAGGTCGGGGGAGTCGTGCTATTCACGGCGTGCTTGTAGCTCCCCTCCAGTTGTCGCCAAAAACCCTAACCCTAATCGACTGGGTGTGCTGGCGCTGGTTGCCCTAAAACACGGACCGTGTTTTCCGTCCCGTGTTCTGCGCTTCTAGATATGCTATTTGTCCTATCCATGTCCGGACTGCGCTGCTCCCGGCCTCTGTGTCCACGTTTCTCGGCGCATGTTTCTCCCCTTCCTATTGTGGCACTCCGAACCCGAAGATTCAGTCCTACGTGTTTTGCGCTACCATTGTCCGCTCTTCGACTGTCAGAAGACCGGGTTTGTCCTTAGGTGCTTGCTGGCATGTCCCAAGTTATTTTGGTGAAGGGCGAGAACGTAGCACCATGCTGGCTACCAGCCATTTGACGCCACGTATCCCTAACCCTAACCTTCGCAGACGTGTGTGTTTTTTTTTTTCTGGCTGCCCTAAAATCCATCGAGCCTTCCTGTCCGCGCGTTGTCCGCTCCCTAGTGTGTGGGGGTGGTCCGAGGCACTCTTGGCTTACTGCGGTCTTCCGACAATCGTACGAGCAGCTTTCCTAGCTCGTGGGGTCCTCCCGCTGTTTTGGCGCTAGTTGCCCTATTTTCCTTGCGTGTCTTGCGCTCCCGATAGACCGAGGCCCTGATCTGTGAGTCAGGTCCTCCTTGTTGGAGCATAGCTCGCGTGAATGAAGCCACGTTTTGCATCCGTGGCCTGCCGCGTGTGCTCGTTCACCTGCACGCCGCCTTATCTGTGACGTGTCCTCTGCACAGACCTCGCAGCGGCGATTGGCTACCAATGCTTTGTGCTCCATACGCCGCTGGTTACGGGCTGCCACCTCGCCCACTGCAGACGTGTTCACTTGCGGTTACTTTCCGGTGTGGTCGCGGAGCTGTGGCCCCTACCTTATCCTACCTGGTGGGCCGATCCGCGAATCCCCTTGCCGGATCCTAATTTGTTCCCGCGGATGGCAGGAGATGTCGGCTCCCCCAAGGTGCGCATAGTCTCGTGAGGTGCCCCATTCTGCTACTGCACTCCTGTTCGCGTGTGCTCGGCGGAGCTTGTTCTCACAGACTGTTTGTGTGTGTCCTAGGTGGGTGCAGGCTGCACGACGTTCGTACTTTGCCTCGTTTGTCATAGTTTGCAGGGGCCGACGATGTGCCACTATTTGTTGCTGCTGGTGATGCTTGGGGTTTCATGCGACGAGCGTTATTGTCCGTTGTTGATCGCGTAGCTTGTTGTACTCCGTTCCTGGCCGCTTGGCAGCATCGACGCCTATTCCTCCTTTTCTTTGATGCTCGTGGTGCAGCTCCGCGGTTATTCTGCTCGCACGCATTATCTGCCTCTCCATCCTGGTTCTCGCCCGCGACCTGCCGATGACCTCTGTGCATACTGTCCGCAAGCTGTCGATTCAGCTGATTCACGCTTCATCTTCCCCACCTTGACTGGTAGCTATTTCTCCCATAGTATACTGTCTTGTGTCCATTCCAGTTTATTGGCGATCTAGAGTTTCAACATCCTGAACGTATATTGTCCGCGACTGTCCGTACGAAGCCCGAGTTTAGTGCCCAGGTCTTACAGTCTTTCCTCACTACCCTGTTCCTTCATATCGTGTTAGCGTGTGGTGCACCTAGCAGACACTTAGCCTTTTATCGCTTCCCTGCAGTTCCAAAATATTTACTGGTAGACTATGATTCCACCATACCTCTAGTGAGGGGTGGTGTTTCGTTCAGTCCGATCGCTGCTCTCTCCGTGCAGAGAGCTTTCGATCCTCCTTCTGAACCTTCCGTTCTAGCTAACGTGTTTTTCAGCCAACGTTCAATTCTAGTGACTATAGACATAGCAATAGCACTTTGCAGGATGTTAGCTACCTCCAGCCATTGTCTCTGTGGGGTATCAACACTTGATTCCTGCTGAGCCATAGGTGCCTACATATTTCAGACGTCAACATCCATTGTGCCGAGTTGTAACTGTTCTTCTTTTGGGCTAACCCTAATTCGATCAAGTGAAGGAAGGAGGTGGCCTTACCAAAAATTGATTGTTCCTTCATACCATGCCACCATCTCAGGTTTGCTGCTGTTTTCCACACCTCAGTCAAGTAATCTTGGTGAAATCTGCGTGAGACGCGCAGGGAAATCATATTTCGGCTCTTACAAAGAGAGGGAGAGAAGAAAAAGAGCACTGGGGCGAGGTACAAGCCACCCAGCCGCACCTGGAGCCGCACATGCGCAGCAGCCAGGCACAAGAGGGGACAGGGGGCGCACACACGGCCAGGCGCGGGCCAATCCTAGCTAGCAGACAAGGATGCAACCGGGGGCGATGCCGCACGGCACGCCGAGCGGTCGGAGAAGGATCCACATCACCTGCAAGGGTCAAAGTCACAGAAAGACGGGGCAGCAAGCATACAGGGGAGGGGGCCCACGAACCCCATCCCCAGGGTCAGGTTCGGCAATCATACTTATGCACAAGGGGCGAGAGTGGGAGAGAGGATGGAGTGTGTGTGAGCATAGGGGCCGCCTCTCGGTTCCTGTCATTGCAGCCCGGCAGCGGCAGAATGGAGTAGGAGAAAAGGTCGGAGCGTGCGCACGGAAGTGGGGAAGGCGAAGACGTTCATCGGCGAGGAAGCGGGAGCCGCAAGTGTCGTCGATGGCGGGAGTCGGAGTAGTCGGGGCGTTGGAGCAGCGTGGTCGGATCGGGTACGTGGTGCGTGGTCGGAATGAGGTATGTGGTCGGGTGTAGTACGTGGACGGACTGTGGTATGTGGTTCGTGGTACGAGATACGTGGTCGGGGTGGTTTACGTGGTCGGTCAGAGTACGTGGTCGGCCACTGGAACGTGGTGCGTGGTCTGCGAAGCGTGGTACTTGGTCGGGGAGAGAGCAACGTCGTCAAAGAGGACCTGTGCAGAGCTGGCGGGCGTTGGAGGTGAGGCAGCCGAGGTGGTAGTGGGGGATGGTTCGTCGGTGACAGAGGGGGCGAGGTGGACAGAGGGGGAGGAGGGGGGCGTGGCAGTCGAAGGGGCCACGTCGATAGAGAATGGGGTGCAGGTGATCATTGGCCAGTAGTTGCCGGCCAATGGGGACCAGGGTCAACTCATGCGGGTGGACTCTAACAGGGGTAGCCCTATCCGTAGGGAGAGAGAGCCACGGGGGGACAAGGACCTCCGGGCCGCTGCTCGGACCAGCGGTCAAGAGGGGAGGGTAGGTTCGGGCCGGAGAGCTGGCTCGGGGGAGCGACACGCGTGGCGTCAGAAAGGTCTGAGGCTAGGGTCGCATAAAGGCCACAGCGGCCCATAAACCGTCCGCGACAGCGACCCTCCGCGGGGAATAATTCGGGAGGGGGGCGTACCGGGCCGGAGGGGGCCACGTGGATGGGGGCCGGGAGGCCCCGCCGTCAGTAGGGAATGAGAGCAGGTCGGACCTGGGGGAGGGGGGAGATGAGGACAGCGTGGTGGGGGGGGGGTGAGCCCCCACGCCCAGATCCGCGGCCGAGGTCACGGGAGGGGGGGGGGGGGACACCTGTCCAGGACAAGGGGATCCAGGCCCCGACCAGGGGGTGGTCGGTACGGGAGGACCGGACCTCCCACTAACGGTTAGTGGCAGGTCCTATCCAAGAGGGAGGGGGGTGGGGGGGCGTCGGATGGGCCAAGTGGTGCAAGGCGGCGCCCGGATCGACGGCAGCAAAGGGAGTGGAGCCGGGAGGAGCGAGAGCCTGGAGGGGATGTGCGTCGGGTACAATTTGACGGTGGATGGGTCCCGGCCGGGGGCCACTTGTGACAGCGGGGAGTGGCAACGCCGGTCGGAGGGGTATATTATCTCGGAGCAGAGGCAAAAAGGTCGTAGGAGCACGAGGCAAATCGGGTGTGAGGCAGTAGACGAGCGAGCGGAGAGGAAGGTGACAGACCGGGAGGGGTGAGACGGGTTTCGAGCGAGCGAGGTGGGGGGTGACAGTTTGGGAGGTGGGGGGTGTGACAGTGACAGTTTTTGTGTGGGTGCATTTCCAACGAGGAGAACACGAGGTGGCCTTACCAAAAATCGACTATTCCTTCATACCAGGCCACCATCTCAAGTTCGCTGCTGTTTTCCACACCTGAGTCAGGTAATCTTGGTGAAAGCCGCTGAGAGCGGGCTGATCCATTTTCTGAGTCAACGACGCTAAAAAGCTCAAAGGTACAATGCAACACCCCCAGGCACACACTGGCGCACACCAGCAGCCTGCAAGGAGGCAAAACAGCACAGGCACAGCCCTGTGCAAGCTAACAGCATACCTAGCAGAACATCCATAACTGGGCGGGTGAAGCACACCCACCAGTCAATACACGTCCACACACGCCGTCCATGGTAACCTGCACAGAGAAAGCCGAACAATAGGGGGCCTTGACCACCTCTAAGTATGGGTTCACGTCCCCACCTCAAAGAACATCATAAGAAGCTTTTAGCATTACATCGGGTAAGAAGGAAAAGGAGAGTGGGAGAATTGGGCGAACTGTAGGTTCCATCAGTTAGTTGTGCCCTTGTCCATTATTTGTTGTCATGGTTCCGTTGTGTGCTGCAGTGCTGGTCGAGTATTTCTAGTGGTCCCTCCTTCTGTCCCTATCTGCTCCACCCGGATTTCTCGTTCCCTGCCCGTGTATGCAAGCCAGGTGCCTAACCCTAATTTTGCGCCGAAATTAGCGCTCTGAACCCTAATCAAGCTTAGTCCATTATGCCATGCGATGCTAACAGCGCGGCCCGGGGGGACGATTAGCCGGGTTAATAACGACTTCCAGAACCTTTGTACCCGGCCGGATTTGCTTTACCCCTGCTAGCCGAGATTTTCGGCGTTTTATGTGGTGCCAGGTGGTGGGCGCCGAACCCTAACCCTGATCGTTATGAAGGTTTCTCTCCTGCGCCAACGGCGCATCTCCGAAGGCGCACTCCAGGTCAGAAGCATTCAAAGGTCCTTGCCGGCTTCTGACGTCTTCAGCGACATCTCCTCCGGAGGTGTCTGTGCCGAAAGCGTACCTTCCCTACGCGCCGGAGGCGCGTGGGTAAAGACAACTCAGCAAAGGAGCTGTTGCCGAAGGCGTTTGGCGCCGTTGCGCCCAACTCCGTGATTCTTCGTGACCCGCGATCTCCTCAATTCACTCTATTTAACGTACCATTTCCCAACTACAGATACTACTTCGGTACTTCTTTTTCAAAATTGTTTAAATTCCGCGAAAAAAACAAAAAGTGTGTTACCACATGCCCCCCCTCCTCAATTGTGAGCGCCCACGCGAACATTTACACGTGGTATTTCTTCAGACGCCACCCGTTTACGCAGGTGCCTAGCCATTTCCCTATCAATTCTGCGAGCTGGATCGAGCCATTCGAGAAAACTTCGATCACCTTGTAGGGCCCCATCCATCTCAAGTGTAGCTTGCCTGGAAATCGAGCATGTCTGCTGTCATAGAGCAGGGCCAAGTCGCCCTTCTGTAGTAATACTGGCCTGATCCTCCGATCGTACTTCTCCTTCCGTCTGAGCTGCAGTTGTTTTGTTCGATCTTCCGCCTCTTGACGTCCCTCTTCCAGCACCATGACTTCTTGCAGTCGATAGATCTGACTGTCTTCCGCATCAAGCCTCCTCTTATCTAAGGTTCGCTGTGTGGGTATCTCGAATTTGATAGGTAATATCGGATGCTGCCCATATACCAGAAAGTAAGGCGTCTGTCGGGTGGTGACTTTCTCTGCAGTTCGATATGCCCATAAAGCGGCTGGTAACTTGGTGTCCCAGTCGTGCGCATGGTTCACAGTCACTTTGAGGAGTATCTTGCACAACAATCCATTGGACTTCTCTGTCAGACCATTCGCCTTGGGATTGTATGGGGTAGTCTTCCGATGTTTAATCTGGAAGTGCTGCGTCAGGTTCTCTATCACCTGGTTCAAAAAGTGGATTCCTCTGTCACTGACGATCTCTAGTGGACACCCGTAGCGTGTGATGATCGATTCGAATAAGAAGGTTGCTACTGTCGCTGCGTCGTCCTTCCGTGTAGCCTCGGCCTCTACCATCTTGGTCGCATAGTCCGTGGCTACCAATATGTAGCGCCTGCGAGTGTGTCTAGTGACAGGTTGTATGGGTCCTACGAAGTCGATTCCCCATTTTTCAAATGGTGCCAAGGGCATGATCGGTGTTAGAGGCCATCTTGTGGTGGGTGTTGGTCTTCCCGTCCTCTGGCAGCTATCACATTTGCGAATGCAATCGTGTACATCTTTAAACATCGTCGGCCACCAGTATCCTGCATTCACAATTTTGGTCACCGTATTCCTGGTGGCGTAATGACCACCAGCGTCTTCTGTGTGCATTGCTCTAAAAACACGTGGAACTTCGGACTCCTCTAAGCACCTACACAGCCTCTCATCTGCCATCTTCTTGAATAAGACTCCCTGTTGGAGCTGGTAAGGTCCAGCTTTATGCACGAAGACTGTTCGCTGCTCAACATCCAATCCTTCCGGACATTGGAGTGTGAGCAGAAACCTGTACAGGTCCGCATACCTAGACTCATGGCTGGCGGACAACTGAAAAAGTTGTTCGTCGGGGAAATCATCCACTACTTCTTCTTCTATGGATTCGGTCCATAGTCTGGAGAGGTAGTCCGCGTTTTCGTGGTGAGCGCCCTTCCTAGTCTGCACAGTGTAGGTGAATTCCTGCAGCAGTAGTACCCACCTAGCAATACGTCCGGACAGATCCGCCTTCTTCACTAGGTGCTGTAATGCGTAGTGATCCACATGAAACACAAACTCATAGCAGATCAAATAATGCCTGAACTTCTTACAGGAGTATACCATTCCCAACGCCTCCCTCTCAGTTGTTGTGTACTTCTTCTCTGCTATTGACAACTGACGGCTCGCGAAGTAAATCGGGTAGTCCTTCTTGTTGTCATCCTTCTGACTGGGAACTACTCCAATTGCAAATGCCGACGTGTCTACATAGACATGGAAGGGTCGGTTCCAATCTGGGCTTCTCAGAACCGGAGCGGTCGTCAGCTTAGCTTTGAGTGCTTCAAAGGCTAGCTGTTGCTCCTTGCCCCACACATAGGGCTCCTCCTTCTTAAGCAGCTTTGTCAGATCGGCTGCCAAGATTGCGTACATATTTATGAACCTTCTGTAATAGCCCACATGGCCAAGAAAGGCTCTCAACTCGCGCAGGTTCGTCGGCGGCTGAAGTTCGAGAATAACCTGTTGACATCCACCGCAATGCCGTCGGACGAAACTCTGTGCCCCAGCAGAATCCCGCTGGTCATAAAGAAAAAACACTTCTCAAGGTGCAAGGACAAGCTGCTTTCCCGACATCGCTCAAACGTCTGCCGAAGGTGGCTAAGGTGCTCCGACCTCTTACCGAAGACACAGAAGTCATCGATGAAAATTTTCAGGAACTTTCTCAGCTGCTCTTGGAAGATATTTGTCATCATCCGCTGGAACGTAGCCGGCGCGTTGTACAACCCGAAAGGCATCTTGTGGTAAGCGTAGGTTCCCCAGTCAATCGTGAAGGTCGTTTTGTCCTTGTCTTGTTCTCTGATGGACACCTGGTTGTATCCGAAGAACTCGTCTAGAAAACTGTAGCACTCATGCCCTGCGACATGATCCAATATGGCGTCCGTAAAAGGGAGAGGGTGATGGTCCTTGCGCGTTGCTGCGTTTAGCTTTCGGAAGTCCTGGCACACCCGAATCTTACCTATCAGTTTCTTGGGCACGATTACAATTGGCGAGACCCACTCGCTACTGAGTACCGGGTAAATGATCCCCGTGCTCAGATACTTATCGATTTCGTCCTTCACCAACAATGAATATTTCGGGTTGAGCCTGTATTGGCGTTGGCGTACCGGAACTGCATCGTCCAACAAGTCGATCCTGTGCTCTCCATACCTTGCAGGTATGCCTTTCATATCTTCAATCTTCCATGCGAAGACATCCTCATACTGGCGAAAAAACGCCTGTAGCCTCCTCAATTCTTCTTCTTGCACCTGGCTTGACACCTTCAAGCCTTTGTCTGGACTGAACTGCACTTCGCAACAGTCACTTGGATCGACAATCCCTTCTGTGTGACTGATCTCGCTTCTGCCCAGTCCCACTTTCAATTGCTATTCGTCGTCCGGATGCATATCGTCCCCTTCCTCCTCAATGGATCAGCAAGTGACGTATCCCACAAACTCATCTGACATCTCTGTATCTGAAGAGTACGATGAGTTGCTCTCCCCTCCAGACGTGTAACCTGAGCTGGTCGATGGGGTTTTGCCCTCGTGTGGTACCTTGATCCATGGCACGGTAATGACAGTCGTAAGGTCCGGAGGGTTTCGGAACTGCAATCTCTTCCTCCTCCAGTCACACCTTGCTTTGGCGTCGTATAGCCAAGGTCTGCCAAGCAGCACATCGTAACCTTTCTTCATCAAGTGCTGCAATACTATGTATGATAGTTGAAAGTCTACTCCTCCAATGTTGATTCGCACATTGCGCAACATGCCCAGCGGCATTCTGCGCGTTTGATCGCCCATCCGCAACACTCTGGTTGTAGGCTCGAAGGTCTAGAACCCCAAGGAGTTCGCCGTCTCCTCCGTCATGATGTTAACGCCCGAACCGGAGTCCACTGGTAAGTTCTGTATGACGCACCCTCCGATCTCCACTTCGATCTCCGGAGGTCCTAGGTCTCCTCCCTCCACTCTGTACACCGCCGGAAGCTTCCCTTTTCGGGGTTTGCGCGGCCGGCGCAGCGAAAGCATCAGCATCTTGCGGTACGTCTTATTATCCTCCAACAGCTGGTTGAAGGAAATATTTGCCCTCTGTCTCCCTATGTCCTCCACTATGTCGTAAGGGATGCTTGAGGTTCACAGCCGCCGCCCTTCCAGCAGTTGCCATCGGAAGTGGCGTTGAGAGCCTAGCCGCCCTCCGGTCGTCTGATATCGCTCCGGCGCTCAATGCTTCCTTGATGAGGTGGCTTACCTCATCCTTCATGTCCGGAAGGTAGTTGCGATTCCGGACCTCGTCTGAGGTCCCGTCCGCCTTCTCCGAGGTTTAGCGCCGACTGGATGTTCCGCATCGCCGGAGGCGTACCCGGTGTTTTGCTTCGGCTAGACTTCTCCTCCGCTTTAGACTTCCGTCCCTCTGCCTTACAGTCGAGTCGGCGAGTGTCTTTGTGGTCCTCTCCCCGCCTTTTCGAACTTCGGGTCTCTACCCGTCCGCACATCACTTCTTCCTTCGGCCACACTTCGTCTTCTTCAGTTGAGTCCGAGCCCAGGTCTACCTGATTGACCTGCACATCTTCCTTGACAGGTGGCGTCACGAAACGCACGGTTGGCCTGGCGATTGGTGGCTGGTCACATTCGACCGTCGTGTGTCCTACCTTCCTGTAGTTGCTGCACGTCGGTACATACCTAGTTTGTTTCTTCGGGTGGGGGCAGCTCGGCGAGTAGTGTTGATCAGTGCGGGGCTTCATTTGAACATAGTGGGTCCGATGGCCGAGAGTCTGCCATCCTGTCCCGCGAGCGTGCCCACCTCGAGCTCCATGGAGATCGGGAGATGATCCGAGAGTGTGTTTCCGGCATGATGCCGGAAACACACTCTCATTAACAACATTAACACAACATTAACCGCCGCAAGCTACCTCAGTCAAGTAATCTTTGAGACAAACATATGACTACTGGTAGAATCAACCTGCAAAGCATAATCTTTGAGACAAGCATATGATTCTTAGTAGGATCAAGATAAACAATTTTTGCGCCAGTATTCAAGTATTAAGAAAAGAAAGGAGAATTAAATTATCTTCACATAATTATATGCATCTTTAAACAAAATTAGCCGAAAATAAATTGCTCTAAAATTGTTTTAAAATTTGTGTCATTTGAGCTGCCACAAAAAATAATCACTACATTGATATTCTTGACAGACGGCTAAGAATGAGGTCAATTCCATCTCAGGTACACATCGCTTCAACAATATATTCTATAACTGTTTCTGAAAAATCTATGTCCTATCACAAAAAAATATATATCATTCATATTTTTTTTATTCCTATGTTATTTTATCTATTTTACTTCTAGTTGTTGAATCCTCAATAATTTTACAATGTGTTCATATCATTTTGTTTGAACAATCACTGTCAAAAAATTCTCATCTTTCAGTGTGTTATCTATAATGCTGGAGGCAACTTCTCCCGATACACTAGTCAAGTGATAAGTTTGCAAATGTATCCATTTTGGCTTGTACTTCACTGTGTAATCAAAATATTATAATAGTAAGATCCATTTAACTTATCTTCCATTCAATTTTGATTAGTTAACCACTAGCGCCAAAATTTCATTATATATGTTTTGAAAATCTTATCATTTTGATGCTAAGAATTGAATTTTATCTCATTTTTTGTTTTGTATTTTTCCATCTTGTGTCTTAACATTTTTTTAAATAATTTCAATTTAACCCATGTTATGTATAAAAAAATTGTTCATTACTAACATATTTTTATTATTCTTAACAAAAATTTATGTTTCAAATCTATCATGAAATGATACAAAATGTAAATATTCTTTACATCAAAAATTAAATAACTTAAATTTATATTAAGATGAATTGCAGTTGAGTACCTAATGTGAGCAAATGACTAATTTCACATGAGTTCTTCATATTTAATAAATTTTTTTCCAATTTAGTACTATATTTTATAATATTTTTATTATAAATTTTCAATTTAATATTATTTTTTGTTATTTTTAATATTTTATTTTTTTAATTCTAATTTGAGTTGTAACATGTATGTGTGTGTGTTTTTTACTATGTATGTTCAAGAAATAATTGATCTATATATATTATATGTTATAATATCTATGATAGATTGAGATGTTTGTGTTCTCATTAATTTTAACCCGTTTGGAAACAATAGATGATAGATTTTTTGACAATATTTTGTTTTTTTAATATTTAATTATTTTTTATACTTTTTTCAATGTAATTCTTTTTAAACTTGGTTGTTTTTTTTCCGTTTATTTGGTTCCTAGTAATGTTCTTATGGTAACCAAGCTTGCATATTCTCGTTCCGGTATATTTTTATATCTAAACATACCTTATTGTCCCTAGAACGTTACATTTGAACATGGTTAGTTATTTCTTGCACACCTAGCTGGAATATTTATATACTTTGTTTTAGTATATAGGTTGGACAAATCTAATTTCACATGAGAATGTATAAATGTACAACCGAAAATTTTATATATATATTTCCTCCCGGAATATCAGCGGGCGGAAACGACCAATGAGGAGAGAGAGACGATACTCGAGAAACTGCGGCTTTCACTCCGACGTGGTACAGATTGCTTATTCGAGTCCGACAGAAGGGGAGCAAACAAGAGCACAGGCATGCACGGACATGGCGGAACCATCAACCTGACAACATCGGGCCATCGCCCTCGCGGTAAGTGGTCCCATTTCATGGGCGTGCGGCTGTACCGGACTACGAGAGAGTAAAGCCACTGCACGAGAGCGGAAATGGTGGTGGCAGGCGAGCCACTGCAGCGAAGCGGGAGAAGTGCGGATTTAGTCCAGTCCTGGGAGTTGACTGGCGTCCCTCTGTACGTGGGCTTTCGTGATTCGGACCTCAGCAGAAATAAACTGGTCCGACCGTCTGGACTCGAGGCCATCGAGCAGCAGCAGCCCAGCCCTGGCAGGGCAAATACATGCTCAGGCCTATTTCACCTATTCATGATCTGATCGTACTCGTAGCCTTGGTCGGCTTCTGTGCTGGTGGTGGCTCTGGTGGGGGTGGAAAGCCGGGGAATAAATCCGGGTTCGTTAAAGGTTGCCGGACTCACTGTAAAGCTCACCGACTCGAAGAATTCTTCTCGGCGTATCCGCTTTACCTTTTCTCGGCTGCCAAGCTTTCGCGGAAGAGAGACGAAGGCTGGAGACATCGCTCAGTCACAGAATATAGATCCAGATAAACTGGCTCCTTCGAGCTAGACCTGCAGCCCTGGGCCGAGCCTTTGTCAACGCCCGTCCAGGTCGACCGACTCGTTTCCAGCTTGATTAGGGCCGAAATATTGTGGATGCCAGAAGAGCTGGATTTGACCTTGATCCCGTAAAGGGAGAGGGTAATTAAAAGGACGTGGGGGAGCTGATGATGTGGGAAGATTTTGTTATCGTTGTAGGATCGCATGCGGTTATAGTTAGTTGCGCACGGAGCCTGTTGCGCACGCGTGACTGCGCTCGAGAGAGCTCGGGCGCGATGGCATCAATCTCAGGCCGTGTGGTATAAATGGACTCAGTACTGTTCCAATCATAAGAACCACCATCGATTTAGTCACGTTAGGGGCTGCAACAAACGTGAGAATTCACCATCATCGTTTCCATTGAAAGACGAGAATCGTTGACCTGTAGACTAATCACCTGAGAGTTTGTCGGATGGATCGAGCAATTATCAATCAGGCGCCTCGGTGTGCGGAGTTTCTTCGTGGGCGGTCGGAGAAGGTGAGATCGAAGAAGTTGCGAAGGCCGAGCCAGGGCAGCCTGAACTTGGCCGTCTGCGATGTGCATAGTGGGATCGAGTTATCATAAGTTCCGGTACTTAACAGAGGTTCGTGCAATGTTCACAGCTCGGAGGAGGAAGGACGCATCTCTGTCACGCAAGCTCCTTCCATGATTCTTGGACCCCGATCATATGATTTCACCTAACTCGGAGGCCATGCGGGTGGGGTGCATGAGATTACTCATCATCGTCAGCCATCGACGGCTACAGGAAAGGAAAGACGAGAAATCTATGATCATTCCCACTCACTGTTCGCACGTCTCGCTCATGAATCCCAAGGCTATGATCATGAATTGATTGCGTCCATAACCTTGTCCCCTCACGCTCTTCACATTCCAACGCATTCTCGGACTCGAGTTCGCTGGCAGAAGCTGAGATCTCAGTCCACTCGAACCCCATGCAACAGATCATTCACTCCATAGTTCAGTCTGAACATTCATTCCATGCAGACAGTGCAGTGCAGGTACGAGATGCAATTCGAGATCATGATACATTCCAGAGGTCCAGAGTTGGCGTCGATTGATAAAAGGTTCTCCATGCCGAAAGGAATCTCTGAGAGGTTCGGAACATTCGATCGCTCAAAAAGCTCACCGAGTTGAGTACGTCCGAGTATTTATTCCTCAGTCGGTGTGTACCGCCGAAAAGCCAGACGTTGCTTTGGCTCGAGTCTTCGGCCGAGGCCCCACAATAATCGGCGCTTTACCCACAAAGAGTAACATGTACCCATGGTAAACCTTTGCTTTAGGCACGGCAGCGGACAAATTCGCTTTCTCGATCCAAGGGATAGGCATGTGCGGGCGGGGCTCTCATGCACCGAAATCTAATCAGGTCCTAGCCGAAGATACCTGGCGTGTGACTCTGCGTACCGTACCGAGGTGCAAAAGGCTTGGACCTATGCTCGTCGCGGCTAGAAAGTCCGAGGCCAGGAGATGCCCAGCAGGCAGAGCACCTGGACTCGAGCGTCATCGATGCTGTGATGATAAGAAAAGACGTTCATCGTTTAGAACGTGATGTACAACAGGAAGAGTTGAATAGATTAGTGCTCCATGATCGTTCCCTGGTTTAATAGATTAGAGCTTCATGATTGTTCCCGGGATCTGTTCCAAACCCATGCTTCCTATTCACCACCCACGGCTCGCATCCCTTGGAGACCCCAGAATTCCACATTCTGCAACCGCAGCCATGACACAGACCACTAAATTTCGTAAGGAAACCTGCTGGCCACCTGCTGAGCCGATGCTTTCTTTCACCAGTGACCGCGTGCAGCATTCGAGAATCAAAAGTTTGCACATTCTGCCACCGCAACTAGAAAATGCAGCGGTAGACCGACTTGCCTGCAGATTTAGACATGGACATGGCAAAGCTGCAATCAACTTCAGATCCAGAGCAGAGCAGAGCGCGTGCTAAATGGAGCTTTTATTTGGTAAAAAATAGTTCTTGAGTAGCCCTGGACAATAGATTTCCAAAAACTCTCCGCTCCCCAGGGTGCGCTTGCAATTGCAGGCTGCAAACCACCGAAGCGGGTCTCGATGGCCAAGATGGTAATCGGTACTAACTAACTTTCTGAGTCTCGAAGAGCGGGGCTCAGAAACAACAACGTCATCATCATCATCTTGTTCGTCATCAGTCGAGTGATCATATCAAACCAGCCTACAGCATTTTTCGAGAGTAATGCACCCTCATTTCCAACGGACCACCATTCCATCACCAAGCCCGACGAGTAACAAAAATTCACCGTGGCATCGGTCGCCGAGGATCGAGGCGATGGTGCTTCGAACGAAACCTTACAAGATCAAAGCTCAGCTGGTACTGTCGAGAGAGATCCGTGTCCTAATTTTCAGAAATTTGAATAGGTTGCCACTTCAGCCATCATCCGTGCTCGATGTGCGGGAGGATGGGCAGGTCAATTCCGGGTCGAAGAATTGAGAAAGAATCGATAAACATATATCTGCTGCTAGATTTACAAACCACTACTGTATCGTACTGTACATTCACCAACCACCTGTAGTCCCGGATCGGGGACGAAGATCGACGCGGACGGGCGGGAAACGGGAGGAGGTGATTGTTATTGTCAGATGTAAGAGTCCTATTGTCACAATTGTGGTTGTTGTCGCAACCTGCTCACTCCCAACTTTCGCAGCTGCTGTGCTCGGCCGACGAACATGCGGCCGACGCGCCGGAGACTCGCCCTCGACCGGGCTCCAATCTCAGGCACCAACGAGTCGTCTTCATCGACTTCTTCATCTTCTGGTCGATCGATCTGGCTCCAGAAAAGTGCAATCAATCGCGAGTGCATCCATCGAGGCGCTCAGATTCAGCTCGTGATGAGGTGCACGCCGGTCGACGAATCCACGGCCATGCACTTCTGAATGTATGGCACGACGTCGCTGATCTCCTTCTCGTGGCGGCGCTTGTCGTGGGGGCAGTCGTAAGTCGTCGAGGCCTGCTGGTAGCACATGTCGACGGAGTCGGCGCGCACGCACGAGCCGCCCTCGCGCTTCGACTGCTCGATGATGAAGGGGCGCAGGCCGCCGTAGGCCTGCGCCACGCCGCCGAAGGTCGAGAGCGGCGTGACGAGCATGGTGTCCGAGAGGCTGAGCAGGATGACCTCGACCAGCGCCTGCGTGTCGGGCTCGAGCCCCCAGCGCTGCTCGTCGTCGTGGGTCAGCTGCAGCAGGCCCACGCTCTCGCCCGTGACGGTCTGGTGGCGCAGATACATCTCCGACAGATGGTCCTGCAGGTCGAGATACAGCGACGTGATGAGCACCTTGATTATGGGCGCGGGCCGCGGCAAACCGCGCTGCAGCTCGGGCGAGAAGAACTGCGTCACGTTCGGCAGAATTCCGTTGTCCAGCAGGCAGCTGGTGATGTGCTGATTCACGCCCTGACTCAGCTGCGTGTGCTCGTACTCGCCCATGCGGTAGCGGACCTGGATGCTGACGCGCTTGTCCGCCTTCTCGAGGAACATGTCGTCGATGCGCTTGACGCGATCCCACGCGGCGTCGTAAGGCAGGAAGACGGAGCGCAGGATGTGAGTCAGCGCCAGCTTGTCGGGGAAGAGGGCCTCCAGCGTGGGCTGGAACCGGGGGATGGCGAAAAGCTTGGGCACGAAGTAGAAGCAGCCGGCCATCGACATCCACCGGACGTGCGACGCGACCTCCTGCTCGGCGTCGCACCAGAACCGGTCTACCGGCTGCCAGCCGTCGTCGAGCTCCGCGTAGTACATCTTGCCGGCCAGGTTCGCGGCGCTGGCATTGGTCCAGTGCTTGCGCTCGAGGTCGACCCAGGCCAGCAGCCGGTCCGTCGCGTTCGTCGACCGGAGCTCGTTCACGCCCATGGGCGACATGGGGCGCTTGCTCAGAAACTCAAGCCCCGTTGGCACCTTCCACGACGAGCCCTCGAAGGGCTCGCACATCGTCACGGGCATGGACGAGCTCCACTCCGGGAACAGCACCACGCGCTGCGTCAGGATGGCATACAGCACCAGCGACGCCGCGAAGGTCAGCTTGTTGCCCAGGCCGAAGAGCGACTCGCCCGTCATGAATTTGCACCCGGGCACGTCCGCGCCCGTCACGAAGTAGTCGGTCAGGTTGGCGATTTTGCGCACGCAGGTGCGGTGCAGCGTCGCGTACTCGGCCAGCACGGCCTGCCACTGCGGGTTCGGCGCGACATCCTGCACGCGCCGGCGCGCGTAGAGCGGGGGCAGCTCGCTGCGCGCGCGGCAGGGGTTGCGCTCGAGCCAGCGCTCGCGCTCTTTGGCCGTGTACGAGAACGGGACGCCTCCGCGCTCGGCTTCCTGCGTGGCGCGGCGCAGATCGGCGACGAGGCGCTCGACGGCGGGCGACAGCGCCTCCGTCGGGCCGCTGAAGATGCTGTTGAGCGAGCCCGTCTCAGAGAAGGAGCTCGACGGCGCGATGATGTTGGGCACCTTGGGGAACAGCAGCACCGTCGTGAGGTAGACGAGGAAGAGCACGCCCAGCGTGGTGGAGATGATGGCCGGCCTGTAGCACAGCGAGCGGCTCGGCTTGGTGGGTGCGAAGACCACCATCGCGAGGGCTCTCCTGCATTTGCTGCCCTGCCTCCTCCCGGGCACTCGCAGATCGTGCCCGGCGCCCGGCCCCGGAAGGACCAGAGCAATGTCGTCGACTGCGCGATCGCTCCCTCTCAGACCCGCTCGAATTCGGCCTCGCCTCGAGTTTTTCTAATTTCCCACCCCCTGCACCTGCAATTTCTCACTTGGCCGGCCCGCGTGTGCTTCACACATGTTCGATCGGCCTCGTAAATCTGCAATTCCGTGCTCAGACTTCTGTCAGGACATCAACATATACGCGACTCCAGCCCCCGGCCCCCGGCCCGCACCGAATCCCACCGCCGCTCTCTTCCAGGTTGCCTGGCTCGAGTCCACACCTCGCAGAATCCGAGTTCCTTTCGGTCGAATTGAACCTCTCGATGTGCTCCGATTCCCAATCTGTCCGGGCCGCTGTGCGCGCTCTGCGTGAGCTGCAAATCTGCAGAGCTTAATTATAAGAGAGGGCGGATGGAATTCGTCGTTGGAAGCTTGATTTATTGCCAAGGGGCGGAAATAGAAAGAATGCCTCCGAGGATGGAATACGGAATTAGGAAGATGTCTGGAGAGAGAGGGAGAGAGATCCGGGTGAGGTATAGGAGTGCAACACTGCAGGTCAAGAATCAAGAAATGCTAACTGGATGACCCCTGCTGCAGCTGAAGCTGCTGCTACTCCTGCACGAGATTACCGATCACCAGCACCATGGATCTATGTCCCCCCCTCCCTTTCTCTCTCCTCGCGTTCCCACTGTGTGGACAGGCAGACAGTTCGCCCTTGCCTGATGGGACTGAATGACGAGCATTAGAAGGCGTGTGAGAGCGATCGCTCGCGAGCACCGCGGCCCAAGGCAATCATGCAGCAACTTCCTTGTTCCGAGCTGCAGCTTCCGCTGCCGGTTTTCCGGACGTGGGAGCGAGACGAGCAGGGAATGTGGACCTACACCTCCCCCACATCCTCACACGAATCTCACCATTCACTATGCCCGACACTGGTGACACACGCTCTCACGTAATCCCCACGAATTACTCCCAGCTCAAGCTGCACCTCAGCCCCTGCCCACATGCTGCCTAGCTCGAGATGTAAAGCCAATGCGTCCTAATGCCCCCGAAATATGGGCTTGTGGTCTTCTCATCCGTAATCACTGCCCAGATCTGCTGTCCAGGGCGGAAGTACTTTTCATCTGTCCCCCGCATCCGCCCTGGAGAAGTAAAAGCGGGCCTTCGCGGCATCCGGGGCCATCTGGGCTTGTGGACTGGTGGACTCGAGGACTCGAGGTCAAATCATTAAAATCAGGCACACCTCTGCTGTCTGTTGGGTATTAATACATTGTTCTCTACCGGTATCCTAGACATCCCCTGGAGGCATAAATAGACGCTCATTTCGAGCTGCGGCTTATCTCGACCGCGCACTTTTTTACTCGAGGCAATAAAATGCCCTTCCAGCGTGGGCACCCTGCGCTAGCCTTTACTTTAAGCCCCGAGGCAGGTTGCATATGTCTTACGTATTCGGAGTTCATCAGCGTGTGAAGTTGTGCTAGCTGCCAAGGCTTGGGTACGCCCGGGACTTGTACCACCTTCACCTTGCAACATAGATTCAGATTCTACAGAATAGGTGGAAAATCATTGGTTCCAGCTTTGGGCCTCACTTTCATGGCTCGAACTGGACAAAACTGTCCTGGGGATGAAAAGATCGGGGCAGTCCATCTTCGAGATGTTCACACACTTACACTCGGCTTTATGCACACCTTGTCATGACTCCGTGGTCGACTCTTCTTCAGCTCGAGGCTAGTTATCTCTTACAGAGCTTCGGTAGATCCATAGCGCACCACATCTTCGCAGGACTTGCTGTAATCGATCAGATAAAATCCTCGTCAGCTGAACAACGTAGTTAGCTACTGCAGCTGCAGATGGGGAAGGCGACATTCTTGCGGATCGGTTGAAGTGTACATGTGACATATCGTACAGCAGTTTACGAGAAATCTGATTTATCAAACTGGAGCTCGATACGGTGGTTTGACGCCGGACTATACGGGCCCTTCGGGCGGGTCCTGTTATTCTAGCGAATCTTTGATGCTTTTTGAACCGCTTTCGGTACTTTTCACTTTGACTAAATATTTCTGAAGATGTCAGATGGCTGGCCCTTTGACCAGAACATTGCTTTCTTTAGACGGATAAGTCCACATTCGATTCACAGTGTCTGAGACCCCAACACGTCCATGTAAATTTGGATCCGCACGACTGGAAGGGAGCCACAACTCTCAAGCAGCCTCGACACCATGATACACAGTATGCTCCTGGCTCTACTCAACGCAATCCAAGTTTTCCATGTCTCATTCAAATTTCGGCTCTGCACACAATAAATTGTCGTATAAATATTGTGACAAATATACCTGTGGATACATTCGTCATAAAAAACCCCCGAACTTAAATGTATTGGATTCGATTCGTTATAGATAACCTCCAATTCGGAAGTTTCATGAAAAAATCTGAAAGTTTATCAGATATCTCAATCATGATTGATTTGTTTGGGATATCACACAACATGTTCTTGATGTTGAAATTTCGACAATGTCATATAAATCGTACCTTCATGTACACATAGACAAAAACGAAGAATATATTTGTGCTGATAAATGTACAATTCAACTAATATGTTACCAGATATTCAATTAGGGAAAAAATGATGAAAGAATATGAACAAAATTGTTTTTTTGGAGGATTTTGGAGATTAAGATATCATATTTATCGTATATCGATGTATGATTTTTTTACTCTAAGATTTCATTAAAATCTTTATTTGGACACGGTTTGAAATTAATTAATGATATTAAAAATATTCATTTCCGCAAAATATTATTGAATATGTTTTCAGATTCTTTACTTCTATATTTCTTTTTTCAAAACTCAAAAATATTTGAATTGTTAATGAATATGAATATTAAATATAAATAACTTTTTTATAATTTCCTTGATTTTATGCGGGAGATGACCTATGACATATTCATTGGTTAGTTTAATTACATAAATTACAAAATGTTGTTGGCAGTGCAGTTTTTATTCATCCCAACATTTGAGACGATTTAGTAACCATGACTAAACCCATGGGGAACCCCACTAGACTTAAGTCCTTACCAGAGATTTCACAGACTGCCACCAAGTGTTGAGCAAGTCATGGAGTAAATGTTTTCTCTTAGTGATACATTAATATTTTTTCCTAGATTTATGATATACAAGACCCTAAAAAGCGGGAGTTTTCATTTTGAGAATCGTTCAACTCGTTTCCGTAATTGTGTAGATGAAACTTTAAAATATAAAACATGTGTAACTACCCAATCGATATTTGCGTAGATTTATATTGGTGAGTGTGTTGTATTACTCGATTTCATATTGATATGCAGCTACTATCAAATTACTCCACGATCATCTAGCATTTGGAACTTCCAAAGCGGCCATCGCCATTCGCGTTTTAAAATAATGATGTCCAAAAACTTGAAACTCTCGACTTTGAAGCCTAGTGGGCATGCGCAGAGTTTCACGAACTGCTACAAGACTAACATCCAAGTCTTCATTTTTTTATATTTTTTTAAAGGAAACTGTGAGCAATCTAAACGTAGTATACTACGAGCGCCGAGAGAATTGCAGGTTCTACAATACATCGTTAATTATCAGCCGAGAGCAATGATTTTTCTGGGCCGATAATTAAGTATGTATAGAACATGGCCACTTCCATCTCAAAATCATGAACTCCAGTGATAGCAATGTGGTGGACACCACTTGCATGCCATGTGTATAGAGTAGATTAATAGACACTTTAATACATGCATTTGGTGACCTCATTGCATATACAAGATTTCGTGGGAGATAATGGAGTTCCCGTCTGCATGATTTTCTTCCAGAAGAATAATGTGATTCATATTTCAAATGAAGTTTGGTGGATCCGAAACCTGGAACGTACTGCTCCCCAAAGTGTCTTTTAATTATTCTCAACGGGCCCGCATGCTCCTCTTCTTGCAATCATGCATGACTTGGTCATCTCTGTGTGATTACATAATTCTACGGAGAGAGGGTCCCAACGAACAACTCTCGAAACCTCCCTCGGAAGAATGCTGGAAAAGATTCTATCTGCTGTCTGAAAAGGGCGCTCCCTTGTGTGCACTATATATTTGCTATCCGGAGCCTTCGAGGGAAAATGAATCAAAGTCTCCTTGATAAGGGTCCAAAATGAAAAAGCGTGGCTATCACAACAAAGCGTCTCGAAATCTACCAGACTTGAGTTGTACTACTCACTGGGCATTAAATATTCACGATCGTAGAAAGGTTCCACGCTTCCAGCGCATTAGGATGTCTCCTGTGTGGGCAACAGAGGATATACCACTGTAGAAGTTCAGTCTCACTCCCCTCAAGTATCTCAGTTACAGCATTACAGTCTGTCATCATGTGGTCCTAACATATTCGTCACACAAACGAGAAAATTTGCTCTCATATTTGACGAGTTGGGAAGGAGGAAGGAGGAAAAACGAGGATACTTCCAACGAACCTCGTGGAAATCTCATGACTTGACCCCTGTCATCGTGTTCTACGTTTCGATTGAGCTGTCAGCAGCTATACAGTGTGGCAAGTGACATAGAGACTCGTACCTAGGGCTGTGGTTAGAATGTTGTTATATTAAAGCTCGCGGTGGTAAGTACCGTCGAGAGCCGTAATCCGTTGACCGAAGTTTCTCCTGAGCAAGCCGCAGTCTGAGAGTAAGAAAGCTCCTCGTGCAGTTGTCTCCTCAGTGTAGGACAAAGTGAGAGTCAAATCCTCGTTCTAGAAACACTGTTCTCTTGATGGACCCCACAAACGTAACGGTGGACCACATCGAACCAGAGCTACATTCTTTCCCAAAGCAGTTGTTCGGTTATCCTTGAGATGTGGTATGGACTCCATACTCGCTAGATCAGGATCCATGTACTTGCACGCAACCAAATGCTGTTTTCTGATAATCCCCTTCCGGGATTCACCATTGGCAGGCGATTGCATCCCTTCCAATGGTTGCATTCGTGCATTTGCGACCGTTCATTACTTGAAGCTGGTTGCTCGGTACTGAGTCCAGCCTCATCAGTCTCAAAACTCACTCGGTCTCAGATCGTTTGACGTCCAAGTCGTACAAGTAACAAGAAGTTGTTGGAAGTAACTGTCGATCGATCCTGTCCTTAGTTTTGTGAGGTTTATGTCCTTATCAGCATCAGTCCTGTTCCTGTCTACTGCCAGCTTGATCTGCTTCAGTCTCCAGTCTGCTCAGACGTTAGCATTCGACAACAGCGAGACTTTGGTTAGGAAGCGAGTGTCTGTGCTCCGTGAAATTTGAGGCTGAATGTGCTTTAAGTTACTATAATTATTTGTCGGGCAGAGGACGATGTGATACCGTTTGGTGAGGATTAATTGTGAAACTAGAAGATCTTAACCTTCTAGTTTTCAATGGTTAGTACTTCGGATGCATGTTGTGTGATCAGTGGTGATGAATGGGGTTTCATGTTTACTTACCCACAGACTGGAATAAGAATTCACAACCTACTTAGGACCTACATTTTCAGCTGTCTTCATATAAACTGTTGGTGGATATACTATTCCTCTCGTTACAGAAGATTCGATACAAAAAGGTGCAATATATTCAATTTTGGTTTAAGCGTATTTGAGGTTTTCTGATTCACTTCAGAAAGTTCTCACAAGAATTAGGTTTTGCATGAATTTGATCTCTGCATTCGTAGATTCAATTATTACGTGTCACTGAGTTCTTCATCTAGATGTAGCAAATGACTAGATATTGATGCAACTAATACATGATGTTATTAGGAATGCACTATAGTGTGTGATAATGGAAATTTCATATGGAGAGAGCGATGATATTAATCGATTCTTAATTATTATACTTTCAAAGTCTAGTTCTTCATTTCACGTTTATTCTCTTTTTTGTATAGCTTTGAGGATATTTCTATAGCTTTTATTGGTTTTCATACACATTTGCATCTACTTGAACACAAAGTTTTTCTTTACTATTTTTGCCTTGTTTCTAAGGTGTGATGAAAAATAAAGATTAGACATTATCGTAAAGATAAAAATGTAGTCATTATGTAGTTTTTGTTCCTATCATAGCTTATAATTTGTATATAAACGTGGTTTCAATTTACATTTAAGCTGCTTTTATAACTCCAAGTGGCTCGTTATTAAGATTTCAAAATTTTGTTAAATACCACTGAAATTTTTTTAATCAAAAAGTAAAAGATTATAGAAGAAAATAGAATGACGTAAAAACTTAAAAGATTTAAAAAATTATTTCAAGCTAAAAGAACAAATAAATATGATGAAATTTATTTCAAATATCACTACTACATTGCATTTAAATAAAGTCCGTGAATAATATGTAACTATGACGTTACATCATGTAACATGATTGTGATCTCATATTAATATTTATCACTACTCCTTGTAGAACGATAAGTTACTAACACGTTTTACAAAATTAATAAGGAAGCAGTATAATTATGATTTCTTCACTTTTTTATTGATTCATTTGCATTTTTTCATAAATATATCCAAGTATATTCGTACCATGCATCTAACTTTTATGCTAAGTAAAAAGAACTATTGTTTTGAAAAAAAATTATTTTTTGAGACATTGACTAAGTATGTTGTTGCCTATATATATATATATATATATAAAGGTTCAAATCCATCAAATAATAATTCTCATCAGATATAATACCATTAATGATAAAACCTTCCATTGAAGTTTTTTATTCTCAAATATAACATTGGTATCTCATGATCTTTGTTGACTATGATGCGTATGTATTGTTTCTCCATATCAAACATGCAAAAAAAAACATTACAATACTAACTGCATTGAAAATAACACATTTTATTTTAAATAATTTTAA
Source organism: Marchantia polymorpha subsp. ruderalis (assembly GCA_037833965.1). Classification (NCBI taxonomy): domain Eukaryota; kingdom Viridiplantae; phylum Streptophyta; class Marchantiopsida; order Marchantiales; family Marchantiaceae; genus Marchantia; species Marchantia polymorpha. Next base: position 9,023,731 of record AP031357.1, read on the forward strand.
AATAAATATTATACGTAAATTATATAGATTTTTCAAAGATTTAAAAAATAATATTTATGCTTTATTCTAAAAATTCAAGAGATATATGATGATTTTAAATGAACATAAGAAATTTAGTCAAATTTATCCTTGCACATATATTATAAAACATTCTAATTACAATCAGAATGCAAGAAAATAAAAACGGTGTAGAAACTTATGAATGATAATGAATGCTAAGGACTGTTTTATGATAAATATGAATGATAATAAAATAAAAAATTTGTGAAATTTTCTTTAGTGTTTGTCTTTTTGTTAAGTCTTAAATTATAGATTTTAGAATATTTTTTTGAATGATATCAATAAAATATGTATTATTTTTCTAATAATAATAATCAAGCATTAAAAAAAGGAATTCAGACGACCCGTATTACCTGCGCTTGATTACAAGCAGCAGGATATAATTAAAAATGAAATATGTAAATATGTAAAGAAGCTTCACTCATATGGTGTACATTAAATAAATTGTAGATAATGTGCAATATATCAACAATTAACATATGAACATGAAAAAAATTCTGAAAAACAATTGAATTATTTATTATGTATACGATGAGGTGATGTCATATATTTTTTTGATGAAATAAGACTCAAAAAAATAACTAAGATAAGATTCAAAAAATAAGATTCAAAAATCAAATCCAAAATCAAAATCTTGTACAAGTAAATCATGTAACACAATGTGTGCATCCAATGCTAAAATTTTTTAGAAAATCTGTGCAGAAATATAACAGTAAACGTAAGTGCTTTAGATTATTCGCTAATTCAATATTTTGAATTTTAGCTTTATTGGAAATATATTTATATTCAGTTCTTCATAAAAAGAATCATAACATATTTTTAAACATTCGGATCATATCAAAACTTTTTTAATATAATTATGGAAAACAATTTGTACAATTATGTTACATGGGGGGATCATAATCTACTGTCACTCAATCTAGAATATGATGGAAGTCGTCAAGTGTCTTATTTAACTATTCAACTATTCTTTTGGTTATTTCCTAATCATACTGTCTCATTGCATCTCATTTTTAACCAATTTTTACCGCCAGAAGTTACCTTATTTCTAGAGCCATGTGAAATCCACTTTTCACACTTTGAAATATTTATGACCTTAAATATTGTTCCTACCTCAAACTCCTCATGATCAACTATCAAAGTTGGAAAGGAAAGTGGGGTTGATTGATAAGTGAATTATTTTGACCGTGATACATGATATTGCAATCGTGAAACATGAAATATCATATGAATCTCATGTATGATAAAAGTTCCAACTTATATGAACACGTTTCAACTTATATAGACAAAAAAGATCAATGAACCTAGAGATAAACTTTGAAGTTTCAAATTTGTTTTAGATAATAAAAAATAAATTTATTTGAAAATTCAACTGGTTATGATGAATATTTACATGTTGTTTTTGTTGATTTTGGGCTATCATCAATTTATCCTTGTCTTGATGTAATACTCTTTGAATTTGTTCCACAAACTTATAAACATATGTAACTTTGGTATAAAACTTCTTTACTTTCATAAATCTTATCAAACTTAAAAGAATTATGGGATGAATTTCATACATGAAATAAAATGGCGATACTTTGATGAATGCATTGAAAAAATTATTATATGCAAATTTCACAAAGGGCAAAAGAGTGTTTCACTTTTCTTGCTCTTTTAATGTGAATGACTTAAGCACATTCTATTGATATTTTTTGTTTGTCCATCAGTTTCAGACTAATAGCTACTTATTTTACATATTTGAACCCTAGAAAACTAAATAGAGTTTTCCAAAATAAATTGGTGAAATGAAAACCTCTATCAGTGATCAATACTTTGATTAAGCCATGATTCACACAAATTGCATCTATGAATTTAGGTTAAGGGTTTAGGACTAAATTCCTAAGTTCTAAACCTGGTTGAACTAATTATTCAACTGTTACTTTTTTGTGATTGTGGGGCCTACTTTTTTGTTTTTATTCAAAAATTAATAAAAACATAAACATATTTGTGTAGAAGATAGGTACGTGAGTTGGAAAGAGTAGATTTATAGGAAGTTATGATAGGATTAGTTAGAATTCGGCTACGTTCGAAGATCTTCGGATCTTCGTGTCTTCGGCGCAGTCTTTCAAGGACGTATGAAAAGCTTCGTCTTCGGCGAAGACATCGGAATCAATTTCAAATCATGCAACGGGCCGGACGATGTTCGCACGCGTCGGGAGTTCGACGAGGCGCGGGAGAAGGCAATGTTAGGGCTTCAAGGGTAAAGACAGTACGAGGAGACTTCACGTCGACACTGCGATATCAAGCAAGAACGAGCGAGAGAGAGAGAGGAAGTGCAATCGAGCCAACCCGCGATTAGCGAAACGCAAATTGAAGACATAGCGCCCAAGAAGAGTGAGAAGGTGAGGAAATTGGTTCCCTTGAAGGTGCCTTACGAGGAATTGAGACCTTTCAGACACAAGTTGAGAGAACTGAAATTGCGCTTTAATTTCTTTTGTGGAATCGGAATTGCGTCTCAGCGAGTATCTGCAAGGAAGCTATGGACAAGAGCACGGTCGAAGGCGAGGAGCTCCACGGTAATCCCATGATGTGGACTATCAAACATTGGACGATGGTACTGGAACCCTGTGCGAGCATCGAAGGAGATTTGCTATTTGAGAAGAATAGCGTAGGACTTACGCGCGGCGAGGAATTCTCTTATGGGCCTCTCTTCGAGACTGGAAGATAGGAAACGAATGGATGGAAGACTGTTGATTACAAAGATCCGAAGAGAAGGGCGATCGCGTTAGGGATCATGCACATCTTACGGCCGGCGCGCACGACTTATGTGACGGCCTGGCAAGTAGGATTCTTCGAACGCATACTGAAGGGACAGCGCGTACATTCGGCAATGATCTTTTACGATCTTGTCTGGGTGAATGCGTCTAGTCGATGGACGAGATCTATGATCAATCATCTTACCTCCTTTCTGGTGAATTTCTACCGATGAATGGGATTGCTTACGAGGAAGGAGGAAAAGCGATTTCCGAGAGTGAAAGAAATCTTTACAGTGGAGTCTAGTGAAGGGACTGAAGACGAGAACCGACCTCCCGCAATTCCAACACACACCACCGCTCGAGGACTAGTGTAGGTGGACGTGATTCAAAGACAGGAGCAGCCAGAGAGACGATTGGCAAAGAGAAGGAAGGTCGTGAGTGATGACGAGGAGGAATTGGCCCACGTGGTAAGAAGGATGGATATGGATGTAAGTGGAGCCAGGCAGCACAGAGCTGGCGCAAGATCAAAGAAGAGGGCGAAACGGAGGATGGTGACAGTTGAGCTATCGGACAGCAGTGTGGAGAAGACGGTGGCACCAATTGTAAACACATCCGAAGTCGCTGCTAGCGAGGTAATGCGACCTGTGGAGGTAGGAGAACCTTTGGAGGTGTCAATCGAAGTTCCGGTAGATATACCGGCAGAACCTTTGAAGGAGGGAACGGAATTGGTAAGTCCGATTTCTCTGTCTTCGGAGAGGACACGGGCTGCGCAAGGCAAAGGGACACGACAGATGAAGAGGAACGAGGACCTGGAGAAGGAGTTCACTTTGAGCGAGGAGATTTTGGAACAGGTTGTCGCAAGGGTAGGAGGAACGGTGATAGAAGCCGAGGGCATTACACTGCCGACATCTCCGGTGGCAGAGGTGAGACCCAAAGAAAGAAAGGAGACTTCGGACGAAGATGTGAAGACATTAGAAATTACATATCCTGAATTCTTGCAGGATAGTGTAGTTCCATTGTTGAAGTACTTGGACGGGAAGAGAGGGAAGTATGCTGTAACGGAGGAGCTAGGATTCTATGTACCTATGATTAGGAATAGGACGAAGCTCAAGAGAGCAGTTGCAATAAAGAGGGAGTGGGAGTCCGCAACTGCATTGGTGCGAGAGCGAGAAGCCCAGCTTTTAGAGAAGGAAACTAAGTGCAAAGTACTGCAGCAGAACCTAGAGAAGGAATCCGGGCGCTGTGCAGAGTTGGAGGAGGCCTGTAGAGGACTTCGCATCTCCAATGAGAATGTCTAGAAAGTAACAGTGGATTTGGTAGCGAGATTGGAGAAATCCAGGGAAGCTTACGAAGCGGCAAGCAAAAGATCGGAGTGGCTGATCATTACTGCGGAGAAGCGAGAGAAGATGCACCTCGAGGAACTTGCTAAGTTGGAAGCCCGAAGAGCCAAAGAAGCTCGTATCGCCGAAGAACTTCGGGGCAAGCTCGCAGATACGAAGACGGCGGAGGAAGATCTTCGTAGGAAAATCTCGGAGATTGAAGCGAAGTATGAGATGGAATTCCGACGTGCGGAGGAGCTATTAGCAAGTTTGTCGGCGGGAAACCAGAAGCATGAGGAGGAATTGAAGGATTGGGCCAAGAAATTGGCAGATTGCGAGTCGGCCAAGTCTTAGGAGGTCGAATGTAGATTAAAGGTTGAATCTGACTGTCGACGGTTACGGAAGCAGTCAGGGAAGGCGGAGATGAGATCGGAAGAGTCTCAAAGAAGAATGCAAAAGGCAGAGGATGCCTACCTTCAGCTGCAGGAGGATTCAACCGACATGTTGAGATTGCGGTTAGAGAAGTGCCTGAACGGGTTCGCGATGTGGGGATTGGATTCGGTGAAGTGGTTGAAGCTAGATCTACTCGAGCGACGGCTGATGAGTGCGAAGGCCAGTGGATCCGCAGGGCACAAACAGATTGTAGAGTTAGTTAATTCATTTTCAGAGGAATTGAATGAGGTGCGCCAGAATGTAGAAGTAGAGTAAACGTGTTGCGTAGATTAGGAGTAGAGAGTAGTTCAGACGATGCTATAACCGTTACATCGGACGGCACAGTCCCTGAGGCCGAATCGCCTCAGGCGGTTGATATCCCAGATTTGCCATTGTGAATAAAGAGGCCCAATGCTCTTTCCTTGGGGGGTTTTTCTGTCTATTGGCTTGTCTCAACTGTCATTTTGTCTTTGCTGTGTGTCTATGTGCTGGTGTGTGATCCAGACATTGAGCACATGGCTTTCCTGATTGTCGAAGTTACCGCATCGGGAGTTGTGAGTATTCGGCTTGGATGTCTTGGGTAGCCTGGGGTTACTGCGGGATTTAAGCATGTTCAGGTCTGAGTATTCGGGTCAGTGTGTTGAGATGTATGCAGTGCTGGGAAGTTTTCCCCTTGAAATATAAGTGTGGGATCGCTTGCGATTCTCACAGGTTTTGATTGGAAAAGGTTCAGATTGTAAATACAGTTTTGCACTACCCTGTGAGTCTTCGGCTCTAGCTGAGTAGTGTCTTCTGGAAGTAGCATTGACCTAAGAAGTAAAACTTTGTAAAAGAATGCTATCTTGTGACAAATCGTGACTTTTGTGTTTGTTTCTATCCTCGTGGGATCAGATCTATACCATTATGCTCCATTTTGGTATTTATCTGTCATTACAGTGGTTGATATCCTGTGAATCATTTTGCTCAGTGTGTTCATGACTTATGTCATGAACACACTTATTTTCTATTTTTAGCATTGTTTTTAGGGTTAGGGATCACTCTCGTGGAAGCGTATATAGTTGAAGAAACTCGAAGAACGTTCAGTTCTTCGAGTTGAAACTTTTAGCATTGGGAGTAATTTTAAGTGGGTTGACTATGATGGCCCGTAAGCTTCAACTCGGATTCTCCAGTGAATGAGTGGGTTGGGCTCAACTTTTTGTGATGTACATATTTTGAACCAATGGAATTAACACAATTGATTTCACTCGAAGAACTCAGTTCACTGAATCCGTAGGTGTTTGTTTGTTGTTAGATTTTTGTTTGAGGTTGGTTGGTTGGTTTTGGTTACGGAGTTGTAGTAGGCCGGACTAAAGTAGAAGAATTTTTTGTGCTGAGAGTTCCAAATTTTATTGAAGAAATTATTTGCACGGGTCATGCCGATTCGAGCGAACGTGTCCAAATGACATTGCCGCAACCCTGGAATTCAGCAATTTGTAATTTTTTTCTTCACCTCGAGGCGTAGAGGTGATCAAACGCTGAGGAAGTCAGGTTTTTTGTTAGTGTTTTGATGTCGATCTCTGACACGTGAGGATGAAAGTCGAGAGCTACTAATTCAAGATTTGGCCTAACGGAGATGTTCATCGATTGAATTTGGTTGTGATTGATCTGGAGCTAATTCTTGAGCGGCATCATGATCTCATAAAGCGTCTACAGAACCTCGTCCTAAAATAGTAGAGAAGAAAAAATCACAAGGTCGTTGAAACATGAGAGTTTGTCTGCAGTTGGAATACAAACAATTGGGGTCAGTCGGCAGTACTTCCCCGAGTGACCTGTGTTTGAAAAACTCAGCGTAGGATTTGGGAAGTGTTCTTGATTTGGGAAGTGATCTTCTGTGTTTTTTCATGAACAAAGATTTCACCAAGTCAAAATAGTTGAAAAAGTGTGCTCATTACCAAGTTTTTGAGGTCATCCGGTAATATTGAAGGTTTTGAATCAATAGTGATTCATTTGCCGAGGTGAATTTCCTGTCACAAGCCTAAAAACATTAGAACGAGCACTAATAACATTGGTTAGTGGCATTTGGCCGCGCTCCTGTTTTCTTCAAGAATTATTTGGCTATAGCAAGTAGTTGCGAGAAATCATCAGATTGTTTTACATTGGTGAGTACTTCCGCAAATTGGTCATTATGATCACACGAGACTTTGTCAGTGCTTGTATTTTGCCCAAAGAGAATTGGATCTATTGCATTGGTGAAAACAGAAATATTTATTGCTTTGGTAATCAGTTGGGTAAGCTGGAGCATTTTAAGAAGCCACATGAAGAGGACATCATCGACTTGACCCATCATCCACATCAAAATTTGCTGGTCACATACAGTGATGACAATATCATGAAGTTGTGAAAGCCTTGATCTTTTTCCGTTTTCTAAGAACGTTGAGCAGTTAACACTTGACTTTCGCGTTCATGAAGTTCTTACCAATTGGCATTCAAACAGACTGTTTGACGTGCTCAGGATCGTCACAATCCTTGGTTTCTAGCTATTGCAAACGGTGGGGGAGGCAGGTCAAGATTTGCTCTCAATCCGATAAAGGCCTGCTCACAAAGTGTGCATTCCAGTCATGCACTTATCTCAAATGATGCAGCAGTGTCTCTACTGTGCGTTGTCACATCGGCACTTACTGCTTTTGACATATCATACAAGGAGTATGTTAGTAGACTCATACCTTTGGGTTCTTGTCGAGAACAGATCCTTGGAACTTGGCCTTTATGATCCATCGTCAGATTCTAATTGTGCGGGGGTGAAACTCTAATGCTGATCAGCAGGTGCCGAAGGAGGAACATATTGCTTGCTGTTGTTAAAATGATACGATGTTGACTTCTTGAGACTCAAAAGGTGGAATTCGATTTCATGCTACGGAGTTAGAGTTTTCTCTTGTCATAGAAATGTGTCTTGTTGGAGGAGAGGTGATTGTGGAAAGTTGAGAGAGCATTTCAACAGGGAAGGAAACATGAAGGTGGTAGCGAGCGTTCAAGCATAGTGGTAGAGAGGAAGAGATGATGGTGTTCTTCTTCATTTAAGTGGTTAGGTGATACTCGTGCTAGAAGAAAGTAGACAACATGAGAGGAAGTACTCCGTTAACATTCTTCTGTATCTCCCGTGTATCTATTGCCAAGTCACTGAGGGGCTATATCCACATCGTCTTCATCCCGCTGAAACTTATGGTTGACGCAGATTAGGAAATTTAGCAAATCAATTTTTTTTGGTAATGTACTGCATTAGGTGATATACATGACACGTATGTTGGCGCATGCGTCTGTGAGAGATGCGGTCGTAGGTGATCACGGTGAAGCAAGATTGGGGGTACTGATGTATTTCAAGTTGCAACTCTGACATTTAATGTCAGTGTTATGTACATCTAAAATTATATTGATCAAATGTCATCATTCCAAAATCAAAGCTTTCCTAGAGTATGGTACAAGAGATTTTAAGTTGGTTTTTAAACACAATTTGGATTTGATTATAAACACTACTCTAGAAACTCATCAATGAAAGATATAATTCTTATGAATAAAAAAAATTTATAAAAAAATTTTAATTATTTTAATCTATGCATACACATAGGTTATAAAAATTTTTAAATATCATAAAAATATATAATTTACAAGAAAAATATTTTAATCTTATAAATGAAACCAAATTTCTCTTACTTGTTGATCTACTTCTTCATTATCATAGACTTAGTTGATTTAAAAGACACTATTTTTGCCAAATAGCAAAAGCTACAAATTATGGATAGACTATCATTCAAGTTTACCTCCAATGACTTTTTGATAACTCATCATGATTCTATAAAGGTTAATACCATCAACATGTCCATGTCTAAACACATGACATGTGTTTAGACATGACATGTGACATACGCAATCTCTCCACTCATCACCTCAAATTCCCAAACCCATGAATATTCATGATCAATACTACCTAACTTACCTTTATTAAGATTCATATTGATAGTTATGATAACAAACTAAAAAATAATACATGGCAATATATCATTGTACTACCTAGATCTTTTAGAATCATATTTGTGTTTGAATTGAAGTGATGACATACCATTAAAAACCTTGAAACTTCTAGGATTAAGTCAAACTTTGAATTTAATCTTATAATGAAAATTACCAATTAATGAAATTATTAGTTTTATTGAAATATAAATTTCAATAAAAAAAAATTTTGATCTATAACTCTAGTAATTATTTTACCGAGTTAAAATCTTATAACTATACTTAGTCATAATCAACTTAACTTAATTATGATCAAATTAACCATGATCAATTTTTTTGTCTAAATTACAATTACAATTACAATCAATTACTTCCATACAAATATAAATCTTATTAAAATTTATTTGTTTTCATTTTGAAAATATTAAAGTTTCAAACTATGAATGTAGTCTGGATAAAATAAATGATGTGAAAAAATACCTGAGCAATTTTTTAATTGATGTGGATTCAGATGCTCACTCATGAGTAATTTTTTTTTTTTCATAAAAACCTTTAAAAAATATGTTTTTGTATTTTTATTGTAAAATTATCAAGTTCATTCAATCAATTTATTGAAAATTATTCACGTTTTCATTGTTTCAATTATATATTATATTCTAATAAATCCTTGTTGGTTGATTTATCTGAAATCTCTATAGAATGCAATTGTTGAAAGTACTAACAAAAGCGTAACTTGCTTTAATTTATAATTTTTGTGTCAAATTTTTTGATTATCTTGGAAACATATTCACATTAGATGATTTTTGGGAATAGATGTGTACTTGTGTGTTGTTACAAATAAATTTTCAAAACTCTGTGTAGTATATTAATATTTTCATCATAAGCTTAATAGTAATTTCAGCTTGTAATAAAGCCTCATGTGAATAGATATCATTCACTTATCAATATCATTTTCATTGTATGATGGAGACATCACATCAACATTAGAATACTTCTTGTCAAATTAATAGTTAGTTTGAGAGTCAAAGTTTGATAGTCTAAACATTTGTCTAGCTATGTATTCCTAAGCATTAAATTTTTTGAAAAGTGCGCTTCAATAATTTATGATAAATAAAAAAATTTGAACTTTTTATCCAGAGAATAAAATGAAAAATATTTAAAAGAAAAAATTATAACTTTATCGTTCCTTTTATAATTAGATACTTGGCTTTTGCTTATATCATCTGCATATATTAACATGAGCAAATATATAATGTGATATTTATCATACAATTTATTCAAATTGCATCTTACAGGAATATTTGATTCAATCATGTAAAAATGAAAATCTTATTCTAATTTGATTAAACCAAAATAGGAATTATCATCAAAGTCTTTTTAAAATATCAAATGTTATCATTGTTTTCCAATCCTTGTAAATAAGCTTGTATTCTAAGATCTGTTGCTGTTTGTCTGAAATAGTTGTACAATGAATCAAATAGTTGAACATGACTAGTTTGTCATGATCAAATTTCTCTATTTATGACTAAGTTTAGTTGTAAAGTTTTTACTTGATGGAATAATAAGTAAATTTTTAAATATAAGTGATAATCATCATTGTTTTGTCACATATCAAATTTTAGATTTTAATGACAAAATATTTTAATTATATGTTAATTTTGATTGATTTGATTAAGTAGTAAACTTTTCATTAATTGGATAAAATCTAAAGTTTGATTGTGTCAAATTAAGATTAGAAATTAGAAATTTTAATGTCAACAATGTCATATTGTCACTTTAAGCTAGTAATCAAAAAATTGGGACTTTTAAGTAGGCTAATGACATATTGTTACGTAATGAAAATTAGTTATACATATCAAGATTGATCTTTAAAAATGCAAGTTACATAATAATTAACATAAATTTTTGTAATAATTTCAAATTTTATATATGTATATATATATATATATATATCAGTTTTTCAAACACGTTTATTAAATTTTTCTTGTGATGAAATGTTTAATTAATGAAGTCTAGAAATTACAAATCTTGGAATGTTAATGAGTGTTGGTATTGATTGATAAATGAAGAGATCGTGTGAAAGTGTGTTTAAATACATGTAGATGTATTTCAACCTTCTAGAATCATGATAAACTATCAAAAAGTCATATAAGTAAACTCATATTAGAGACAAGAGAATGCTCAATCAAGAAAATTGAAGAAAAATATTTTGTTAAATCAAGATGTAGATAGATGATTGTGAAAAGTAATTGTCAACCAAATATAATTTCAACTCATAAAAAAGTTCTATGTAAATTTTTTATGTAAAATATAATATGCAAAAAAGTTGACTACTTTTAAGTTTCTTAAAACTTGTCTTTATTGTAAGAGTACTTTTGGTAAAAAAAATTATATTTGAGTGAAATTTGGCAAAACTATGATGTGTATAAGATTCTTGTTAAAAAGTCTATAAATCTTAATTATTTTGATACCAGTTTTTGTTTCTAGTCTTATGAAAATTGGAAAATAATTTTTGCAATTCCTTAAAATCTTACACTGTGCAAAAATAAATTCAATGTGATAGTTATTGATTATTTTACCAATTGGATAAATGTTAAAACTCTCTAACCTATTAATGACAAGAAGGTGAATAGTATTTTTTTTTAAAATCATAATAAGATTTGAATGTAATTCAAAACTAATATTGTATAAAGAAGCAGAGTTTTCCAATAGATAAATCATAAATCATATCAAAACTTTTTTTATAATCATAAATGAATGGTTATACTTCAAGGCATGGACAATCATTTCCTAAAAATCCAGTGTTTCTGGAATGACAAAGAGTATAAGCTACATATTTTGTATGATGTTGACAGAAGATGCACATGGACAAAAGCAGGTAAAATTATGTGACTATACACTATTTTGTAAGCGCAACAAATAATTTGAAACATATCTATGATTTGTATCAATAATCTAAATGATTTATGATTTTGAATGAAGTTTTTCATAGAATTTGATTTGATTATCTTCATGAGAATCCAACAAAAATTGAATGAAACAAAAATGAATCAATCATTGATGAAGTTGAAAAATGCTTTTGCTATGACCATCGAACGAAAGTAACAAGTTTTATAGTTGCAAAAGAAATATCACAACAATCAACCTAAAATGGCATAACCAAATAATTGCTTAGCCAATGATGGATTTTTCGTAACAGAATTAATCAAAGAATACCGATAGGGTTATTCCCTCCGGTCAGAACCACACGTGCAATTTTGAAATTCAAATCTAAGAGCATTCAAAGAATACAATTGAGCTATGATTTCCGATGCAATTAGATACTAGAGTGCTAGAATTAAATTTACTAAGTATTTTGATTCTTTCATAGTTTAAAATGTATGGAAAAATTATATTTATGACATCAAAAAATTAAAAGTACAATATTTTGATTAAATCAATCACAAGAAGTTAAAATTGTTTCATACATTATCAATTTTATTAACTTTAAGGATGCAATAAAATCTTGGTATGAGAATACTTGAGAAACTTGAAGGTGTATGATTGTATTAGTTTTGGATCTAACTAAAAAGTTAATGATAGTAACTTTAATTAACTTGAGCAACTTATGACTAATTTTAGCTATCATTTCATTCTTCACATAATATTTTAAATCATCCAAAATATTGGATGTGAGCAAATTCATTTTGTTTGCTATCAAATTTCTACTTTGATTACATATTATTTATTAGGTTGATAACGTAATAAAATTTTCATTGATTGGACTAATTCTAAAGTTTAAGTTAATGTCAATTTCTCATGACATGTCACATCAAATCACTCGTATGTCAAGACAAAAAAAACTTTTAGATAGTCTAGGCAAAACAATGACATGTTGATATGTAATATTTTCATGACAATTTATCATTCTTAACAAGATTGATCTTCATGAAATTAAGTCAGTATTAGTTATCATGATAATTTTTAAAATTATGATTTGAGCTAGTTTCACATGAAGAAGAAAGTTTTTCTACCAAAACATCTTAAGTTTATTTGGTTGAGAAATAAAATAATTTGTTTTATATAATTACTATTTTAACTAATAGAAATCATATCAACTAAAGATAATCAAGATCAAAGTTAATACTTCATAAAAAGAAGATGTAACTTTAACCTTTATTTTTATTTTTATTTTAATATTTAAATATTAGTAAATTCATCAAAAATTGAATTTTTATGATGAGTCTATGCATAATGCATAATATGCATGATTTTTATGAATTTATATTTAATATTGTCATAATAAAGAATTTTTTAAAACATAAGTAAATAATTTTTTCATAATCATTTTTAAATTTATTTTTCAAAACATAATTAAATTACTTATTATTATTTTAATTAGAAAAAAATCCTTTTTTTCCACAAAAATATTTATTCTGAATATATATTTTATCCTAAAACTAATTTTTTCATCTTAAATTTATGAAAAGTGTTATTATTTTAATTCAAAATTTTAATTAAAGATTACAAATAAATTCGTTGGGTTTATTTGGTAGAAATTCATCACATAATTACTACAATAATGTATGATTCATCTCAACAACATCACTTTTAAGAAACATGGATTTTTATGTTTCAAATCTTTATTTATATTATCAAGATCAAATGACATGCATCTTATGCATCAATAGTTGCCATGACTTTTGTTTTTTTCCCTTACTATTATATCCGCATTTGTGCTTATTATTACTTATTTGAGATTTTTATAAATAATATGGTTATGATTCAGTTATTTCTTTCTTTCACATTCCATTATTGATGATTATTGGTTTATTTTCCTGATTTTTTAGATAATTATATATTCCAAACTTGATCTTATACTTATGATTTTTAATATACTAGAACATTTTAGTGTTAATTGATAGTGTTTTTGCGTTATATATAAGTTGAAATAATTTATAAAATTTGTATCATGTTAGTAAATATTTTAATTGACTTAAATATATTGATCATAGACTTATAAAATGAAAAAAATATAACATGCTTTAAATATTAAATAATATTTTATAATATAAAAAATCCGAAAAAAATCATATCTTAAAAGAAACAAACTTCAGGTCTATTTGAAATTAGAAAAATAATCACATAAAACCTAAAATTATATATTTATCATTTTCCGCTTACCATTTTTATTGGTGTAAAAATATTGAAACTTTTATCACATGAAAAAAAATTAACATGGATACAGGAATTGTAATTGCGCACCGTGTATTTTATATGGTTTTTGAAAAATAGTGATAATATAAATATTCTATATTCTATATTCTATATGTGAATAAAATTATAAAAATCATAAAACGAACACACAAATGGTTAAAACGACCACACTGAGATTAGAGACACTAAAGTTTGACAGGTCCCATCGCGATCACATGACCTGTCAAAATTGAATTTTATCGCACATATGTGTTGTCTGTATAACTATTGCTACTTTTTCATTACATTTCATCCAGCTGGTGTTGTTTTCAAACCAGTATTTGGGCTGATTTTACAAGATTCATGTTATCACCTCTTATCATCCTATCCGTCACTTGAAGATATGATGCTAAGCGTCCAAGCCTTCGCTTGCACTCAGGGCTACAATGTTACAAAATCTTTGTTCTTTCTAAACTTATCTAAAAATTCATACGGTGACGCGTCTGTGATCGTTTTAAGATTAGATGTGGTGACTTTAACATTTCCATAAAAATTATTTACATTGTGCAAATTTGCACTCAAATGTATCAAATGTATTCATCAATATTTGTAGATGTATAAGTTGTCATCAATGATTGATGAGATTTAGATCATTTATTATTCAGTAAGTTGTTAAAATCATCTGATTAAATTGGAAAATATGATTATTTTCTCCTTCATTATTTCATATATATTAACTAGAAGATTAAGGCAACATTTAAAATAAAAAGAGAGAAAATTCAATCATATATGTATATGATTGAATATATTCGTATAAAGTATTTAAAATACTATGAATTACTTAAATGATGTAGTGTTATTCAAAAATTAAAGATTAAACATTTTTGACAAAGAATTCACAAACGTCAAGAGTGACACAAATAATTGTTCATAAATAATACAGGTGCCATGCAAGAGGCAAATCACGCAAGTAAAGCTAGCAACTTGTGAGACTCTATAAACAAAAACAGAAACAAGGCCAAATGTCTTTTGGATCACAATTTGTACCAACATCAAGACATGTTAATAATTTTGCCATTTATAGTTTTATGATCAATAATATGTAACATGGTATATGAAAGATAATCATATGTGATGATGTTAATAATAATATAATGGTAGTTTCGGCCTTGCAACTAATAATAAATGAAATACGACTTATAAAATAAATATTATAACCACAAGAAATATGAATTTTTAAATTTTTTTTTTAAAAAAATATTACTTCAAATGAAGTATTAGAATCATAATATATGATATTGCTTATGACTATCTTTCGAACTCTATTATTTAAATAAATGGAGTACATCATAATATATAATGAAAAATGTTTCAGTAAAAGAAAAAAATCACTCGAGAACTAATATGTTTTTAGTGAACGTATTAATGAGTGTAATATAAGTCACAAAATTTTTATTTTTTATTTTTTTAATATAATTAGAAATTTTTTATTAAAATTTATTAAAAAATTCTAATTTAAAAATAAAAAATTATTCTTACAAAAATTTACATATTATATTATCTAACATAAATAAGTTTTAAGAATGCATTACAGTAAAAACATATTATACAGTATAGATATTGAGCTCTTCTGATTATCTGGAACAATTTCGTAAATTGGACAAACATATTGGATTTTACAAAGCACAATATAGATGCATCCCAACCAACTTCTCTAGTCATCTAAGTGTTGCCCCGTACTGGAATGACTTACAGCAATGACGCCATTCAGTAGTGGATGGCAATTAAGAACGACGTCTCAATACAGTGCATATTATTGGTTACTGTGGTCGAACGAAATACATGCTACCACCTAAGGATGGCTACCACACAGAGGGCTGTTGCGAGAACGCGCATGACGACATCTCCACGCGTCCCTTGCAGGGACTGAGAAGATCCACACGTGGCGAGCTTTGGAAGCCCCAAGAAATTATCTGTCGGGTGGACAAGAATGTTCATCAGCATCTTCCCTCGACTTTTGCAAATATATGGAGACGCTAATTTCGCCATCCGGTCTCCCAAGCGATGATGGTATTTTAGCTTTGATGCACGGTATTATCCAAGTGAGGATCCCATGTACTTTTCTAAGATCTGCTGGACTTTTGTCCGGCAAGAAGATGACGAGTCTGTGAGAAGGTCGTGGGGAAACAGAGCGATGGAAGGGCGAGGATTTCGGCCAGAAGATATCACGTAAACATTAGCTTATCTAAATATAATTTACATTCTCATTACTATCATTGTTTTCTAGATGATATAGAAAATTATTAAGATTATTAAAAGTGTTAAAATAAATAAAGATGATGGAAGACCCCATGACGTGGCGTAAACTGCGTAACATGGCCTAGCCCCGATAGCATACGTGTCCCATGCTAGTTTGATGCATCATGAACTCTATGAGGGTCAGATGATAGAGAAGTTCTTCCAGCAGTTTTGTTCGATCGAAAACTCACCAGAAAACCAGCCTTCCGTCTCACGACGTCAACTCCTGGACTTCATATTTTGAAATTACAACCCTGAACTACGGAATACACTAAGTAAGAAGATTATACATTATTCGACTCTTGAAGGGTCAAGAACTTAAAAGCGGGTCTGAATACTTGAGTGGCAGTCCTGAACGTGCCACGAGTAAACTAGCTCCTTAACCTCGATCATCTTGATCACACTAAGATATAATCAAATCCTAAAATTACATCCATATACTAGTGTGATGAAAATCGGTTGGGGCCTGTATAAAATCTAGGTGTAAACGTTACAGTATACGTGATTAGAGTTAAAACTAAAATTGCAAATAATTATCTTGTTAAGAAGGTAGGACATCCTGATTCTTCCAACTTAGATCAAACAAAAACTTTACCACTGCTTCAAGTGTGAATCTCCAAAACCGCTACACCTGTGGAGTTCGTTAGACTCCTAATTTTTTTATCATTATTCATTTGATCGATACCTACTAATTCTGCGAACTGCAGTAATTAGGATTCTTAATTGACAACTTAAACTTATTCATTCAATTGCTAGTTGAAAACTATTTCCATTAGACTACCACAGCTCCCCGCAGTAGACCGGGGACCGACAAAACCGGCCTTTCCAGTTTTGCCCATCCTTGGAAGCAGATTTAGGACCATGACTGATCCACTTCCGTGAAACGCTGGAGCTGGTAACTTCGTCCGAAGATTCCTCGGATTGGACGTCGTAGTTGGACCCATGCACTGCGTTACTCCCGCGACACTTACTGCGTCAGTCTCGCTGGTATAAATCGCTTGGCAGGCTAGGGAGTAGCACAGCACGCGAGCAGACGAGACGAGAAGAGAAGAGAAGAGGCGAGACGAGAACAGAAGAAGAGCGAAAGCCTAAATCTGCAGCAGGCCAGTGGAATCGACGAGAGGGTGCGTGAAATTTGCAGGAATCATGTCTCGAATTGCCGTAGGTGATAAAATTCCCGAGGGTGAGCTGTCGTACATTGACGAGGACAACTCGTTGAAGAAGCTGTCGATTGCCGAGTTCGCGGCCGGGAAGAAGATCGTTCTCTTCGGTGTGCCCGGAGCTTTCACTCCCACTTGCAGCATCAAGCACGTTCCCGGTTTCCTCGAGAATGGACCGGCTTTGAAGGCCAAGGGAGTGTCTGCCATCTTGTGCATTACCGTCAATGATCCTTTCGTTGTGAACGCGTGGTCCAAGACCTACCCCACGAACACTGATATCATCAAGTTTTTGGCCGATGGATCTGGTACTTACACCAAGGCTTTGGGTTTGGAGCTTGACCTAACAGCGAAGGGTCTGGGAGTCCGAAGCGAGCGATTTGCTTTGTTGATCGACGATCTCGAAGTGAAAGTAGCGAACATCGAGTCAGGAGGCGCCTTCGAGGTGTCGAGTGCAGAAGATATTCTTAAGGCCTTGGCTTAGATATCGTTTTGATCAGGAACATGTACATGACTGTGATATAGTCTCGTTGGCGACTTAGTTAGATGTGGAGTGGCTTACCCCTCTGTGACCATTTCGATTTTTGATAATGAAACACGTCTTCGAAGTGGCATTTTTATGTTAGTGTGCAATCCTAGCCCTGATTTGGTCCAAGTTTAACGCTTAACGTGAGTTACGTTAAGCTTCTTTCTCGTCTCTGCTATTCTGTTGGCGTTTGGAGCTCAGTAGGAGGAATGTCAGGTGGGAATATTGTAATCGCTCTTCTGAATGTTGCGCACCGTTGTAGTGGCCGCGATGCTGAACGTATCATGCCTTATTCTCTCACTGATATTATACATTGTTGAGTAGACTAAGTTCATTAAGAAAAAGTTGTAGGGGTTCGACCACGTAAATAACCTCACTCACAAATATGGTGAACTTGTGAAATGGAAGCTGCAAACATATGTCAAACAGTTGTGCCCAATCAATTTAGTACAGATGTTTTCATACATTTCACCATGTACCACTGATAAGTACTGAAATATTGTTATCACCGTACGTCAAAGTTAGGTGTTTCCCTACCACTACCCGACCCTGCTCTATACAATAAAATATTGTATGTACCCAGTTGTCATAATCTAACGTGCTCTAAAGAATAGATTCTCGACAGAAACAGCCGAGGAAGTACAATCCACGTCTGTTAAATACTCTTGGAAAAATTTTATCTGCAAATCTTACTAAATTACATTACAAATACAATAGTTGAAATTTATGTATCATTCAAAGCACAACATTTACACAACCTCCTGTCCATCCTATGATCAGTCAGATAATACTTCAGATTTAATCCAGTGCAACGGCTCGGCGCACCATTTAACATACTTCTTGCACTCTGTAACAAATGCTGTGCGCGTCCTCTTCATGATTCTTCCCATATCTGTCTATATCATTTCACACCTCGTTTCAGCTGCAACATACTTCTTTTCGTACTGTTGACACGAAAGTGGGAATAATGCGCGCTGGACATATGCACAACACTACCAAGTCATTGGGGAGTCAACAGCAGACATTTTGGGCATATTTCTGTTCCTGTTCAAATTCTCTATTTGTCCGATACACAACCAGGTTCCGCGTTTGGTTCCGCCAGTTCAGACGAAACCTTCGCAATTTCGAAGGTGCACGAGGATATTCCGAGTTATGAAAAGCCCTAAGTAGTTACTTTTCTCAAATGTACGGCTCACAACAGAAATTATTGAAAGGAGTCCACCTATCACCGACAGTAAGGACGACATGAATCTGGGATAAAAATTCGTATGTCAACCTTCAGGCCACTCGATCATACAACACACTGCTCGAAAACCGTTTCGAAGGAAATCGTATTCATTCTTACTGGTGTGAATAGCAGCAAGTGAACGCTGAAAGGTTTCACCCGACATTCTAAACGCACCGTCTAATTGCCTGGAGAAAACTGAAATGTGGAGATGTAAATAGACCAAAATTGAGAGCATCAAACGTGCACTACTGTGTACATGTTTGATGACAATAATTGATACAAATCTAATTGTCATATTCTACCGTCGGTAATTAAGAGACCCTTCATGAATACTTGAAGGAAGACGAACTACCTTGACGCCCCGATACAGTAACAGCGGGCGTAAAAAATTGTGGATTTAAGGACCATAAAGGAACTATCCAGCCTTCTTGGCTAGATTTCCTGGCTTGTAGGTCCCTTGCCTGGCGGCTACGAAGTCTGGATAATGGCGATCATTCATTCCATGCAGCCATAATGGAAATACATTTTCTCTTGCCTCCGTAGCAGCAATGTGCGGATAGATAACACTCTTCTTGAACTCATTGACAGCATCCTTGAAGTCTTTCAACGACAACTCCTCATGAGACGATTGAAACTTTCTGTTGTATGACGAATAATAACATTCCTCCAAAAACAGGCCCAGTTCCGGAGCCATTGGCACGTTCAACTTCGTATCTCTGATGATCAGATAATCCACAAGTAATATGTCGCACTAGATGAGTTAAAAAATCAAAAAGACAGTATGACGAACGTAGACAACCTGCGATTCTATTCGACCGGCGAGCAAACCACAGAATAAGGATCTGATAGCAAGACGACTCCGATGCCCATTGAAAAAATGTGCGCAGCTAGAGAAAGAATGGACGATGCATAACGTCAAAAGTCCACTACAAAGGACACTCTAAACAGGAAACTTTCGACAGCTCTAGCATGAAGCTCAGATGGTTGTCAAGAGGTTGAAAGGCTTTGAAATCCAAAATAATTTAAGCATGAACGAACAAGTAACGTACTTTCTCAAAGCGAAGTCCATGATATTTTCCGGAGCGGCACCCCTCATGATCGCTACGGCAAGACCGACCATCTTCCGAATCTGATGAAGCATGAAGCTTTGGCCGATTACATGACAACGCACGAACTCGATGCCATTCACTGTGAAAACATCCTCTGCTTCAAATGATAAGATGAATCGGTGGGCGCTGGGGTCCTCGGCTTGTGTCCGTGCCGTGAAGTTGTGGTAATTGTGAGTGCCTTTGTAGCGGGCCAAAACTCTATTCAACCGATTCATTTCGGACTCATCAAACCGATAAGCACTCTTCCCTTCCACCTGGGGTGGAGTAACTCCTGCTGCAGATTCAAGGTCCTCCATGACTTCGATTCGTGCACATACCTGTCCATCTACAAATTTCTCCTTCACATCAGCCTGTAAGACTGTCGGTCCATTTGGATGTTCATTCTTGTCCTCAACTGAAGTGAGTGTCTCTCCACTTCCACTTTTTGATTCCTCCGTTGTAATGTTTGAAATAACTACTATCTCATCTACAACCGTCTCCCTGACCTCGGTTGGAGTGACAGTCTCTCCACCGTCAGTTTTGGCTTCCTCCATAGCGCCTTCTGCGCCAATTTCGTTTGGTTTCTCCTTATCCTCTACTTTCAGTGCATTGACAGTTTCTCTGTCCAAGTGTTTACTGGGATCAAAGCAATACACAGGAATGATATACTCGTACCTCCTTTTGTCACAGAGCTTTTTCGCATTGAAGGATGCAGTAACTCTCTTGAATCCCAAGACGACGATATCCTTGGGAAGAAATGAATTTACCCGTTCTACAAAACCTTCAGGTTCTATAATAAACTGACCTGAAACAACTTGACCTATGGCACTAACTCCCTTGTCTGTTCTAGCAGCTCTCATCCAGTCTACCTTCCTCGGTACACCAAAATTCTCCTTCGATATTGCTCCAGCTCGGTAAAGAGCTTGTTCAAGCTCTCCTTCTATAGTGATGGCTCCAGGGTTGCGTTGCATTCCCTGGTAGGCAGCTCCACAATAGGCAACTATCATCGCAATTTTCCTCTTTTTCAACCTCTTCGTATTGCCTGCTTCACCTTCATCTTCACCTTCACCTGTCAAGACTCCTGTTGACGTCTTTACTTCTGCCCCACACAAGGGTTCGGAAGTCAGAGATTCTTCAACCTCAGCAGCACCTCCTGTTTCGGTTTTCGCGGCCTTGGGAGTCTTTTCGGACTCGTCCTCGGCTGCTGTCTCTACTTCTTCCCTGGATCTTTTCTTCTCATTCTTCGTCGACTCTTCTTCCATGGAGACTGTGTCGGTAGCATCGCCACCTTGGACAGGCACAGGAGAAACTACAACTTCTTCCATCAGAGCGTCGGTGACGGTGGTGACCTCCAAGGTAACATCGTCCTTGAGCAATGACTCCATCGGGCACTAATGCGCTGAACAACAGCAGCAATTCGCTCAGGGCATGCTTTAGGTAGATGAGGTTAAAACACACAAGATCACTTGTACCACTTCTCCGGTATCCTCGGGTTGATCATAGTGTGATGAGTCTACACCTCTCTAGAGCTCTTTCTTCACCTTCTTCTTGACCTTCTTACTGCTACCGCTGTCGTGCTCCTTTCCGTCTACGGCCCTGTCCTTCCTCTTGGAGTGGGAAGAATGTGATTCCTTGCCACCGTTCACTATTGGTTCGGATTTAACTTCTAGTTTAATATTCGACCCTTTGCTTTCCTGAATCACCTCCTCTGTCTTGCCATACAACTGACTGCGTTGCTTGTTGGATTTGTGCCTGGTGACTCCTTCCTCGATGGCGCTCGCGACGCTGGTCAAGTAGCCTCTCAGCAAACCTTCCTCAGGCAGAACTTCGCTGTTCAGAAAACGCTTGAGAAAACTCGAAGACTCCTTAAGCGTACAGGGAGAAGATGATAGCACTGTCCCCTTCACGGGCACCGACATCCTGCAAAAGCGCAAAAAGCACTGATTCCAATCCCTCCGTGTAGGCCAGTCCGATCATCCTACAATGGCATTACACACGGGCAATCCAAATCACTCAACGTGTTCACGCTCCACGTTTTTCGGCAAATCTTCGAATACAAAAACCTGCCCGAGCATTCTAGACACACCTTCGGAAAGATGTCAAGCTAATTAAAACGTCGGTCCAGCGGCATGACGAGGATTTACAGCATGGCTCGATAGCTACTCCTGTCAGCTTAAGAGGATAATGTCCAATGCACGATCATCCTATGCAGACTCGACAGACAATCTCAGGACTGCTGCCGAAGACTGTAAAACGACGGTCCAGACATAAGCTGCACTTCCTGTAATGAACTGTATTTCAAACAATATCTGCGAATCGCCAGTTCACGAACGCAGACGGAAAACTCTCAATCCTCATGTGTAAAATGTCCCGCGCCCGTATACTTCTAATTTCGACATCCAGAAACAGGGAAAATCATCTCCGAGGTACCGGGAAAATCAAATCTGATTGACCGAACCCAATACGAACAGATTGATGCACGCACAGAGTGCAGTACTAAATGAGCCCGAGGAATGAAGACATCGAATTTTCCACGCTATGCCGAAAAGCCAACACACATCACGACTGACAAAATTGAAACGTAAGCTTCCAAGCTGATGGAATTACGTACCTTGCGAAGCTTGATAACAAAACCCGACCCCCGCCGGGATCCGACAGTGGGTTGGAGCTAATCGGAGCGACTCCGGTGCTCTGGGGACGAAATTGGCACCGAACGGAGTGAAGGCCCTAAACCCTAAACCTTCCTTGAACCCTCCCGCCCGCCCCGGCCCAACTATCTCACAGTAACGGGCTCTGTACTCTTTGGTGCTGTACAGAACGGCGGTCCTGTACTGTACACCTCGAACTGCGCTACGGCACCGGTACAGTACATCAGCACCTGATCCTGGTCGACCACGAGAATTTCACTTTGTTGGGACTCTTGTCCATTGGACATGTAGATTAAACAAGTTCTTGTCCATAACGCATCTCTTCAAGATAGATTACTAGTGCAGTGTCACCGACCAAAGTTTCAAAGCAATGGAATTCAGAGGATTTTTATAAGTTTGGTACTTTAGCAACGTAGTTATGGAGTACCATTTTGATTTTGATTTGAATTTTTGTGAGTGCGAGATAGGTTATCACTTTTGACGAGAGATTTGATTGATGGACCGCTGCGGAAAGTAACTTGCTTGATGGGACCCCTCAGGTTTAGTTTTACTTGACGTGACCCTTAGGACTGTGTGCCGTCAGCCATAGTTCTTGTAACTATGATTGATAGTTACAATGCGGGGATTACAGTCAAAGATCTATCCCTAATTATAATTTTCTGGATATCACGAGGACAAAGATCGATTTTGCCCGAAGTGCAATTTGTTGTGCTTCAATTCTCATGATCGCATCGATTCACGGACTTCTTTGATGCCTCCCGCCTGCACCCTCCTTTCGTTACCTTGCGTATGCGTCGAGGAGCTCGTACCGGAAAGTGGTCCTAGCTCAAGTCTCGCTGTCACCCATTAGTGGCGTACAAATAAACTCCGGATGAGCATTTCTTTGCTCGTCACTGGGGGAGTGGATACACATTGACAAAATAAAAACAAGTGAGGGTGATGGAGGCGAAGTCCACTCTGTCCGCGGGTGTGGTTGACTCGTTATTAGAATATGGGTGACAGTGCATCGTTCATGGGGTCCCGTCGGGTAAAACGAAACCTGAAGTGTTCCATCAAGCAAATTACTTTCCGCAGGGGTTCCATGAAGCAAATCTCTCCACTTTTGACAACCCAGTATTGTTATCTATTTCAAACAGGGTAAACTTTTTCTACCCTTTTTTTTCATTTTTTTCAATAAAATTGTGTTATTTGTAAAAATTCTGTGTTTTATAAAGAACACAAGTTCTTGAGCTATCACAATAAATAATAAAACATATCATGATGCCTTCTTGATGCTGTTATTGCTTCATAATGCTAGTTCTTGTAAACTAGATGGTGTATGAAGTATTATCTATTGTAATATCATAAAAGCCAGTTCTAAGGGTTCAGTAATTTTCCCATCTTTTTTTAACTATCTGGCTCCATTTTACTTAAGTTGCTCACAAAATATCAGATTCTAGCATTTCTTAGTCATGATAGATATTTCATATTTCATATATATATATATATATATAGAATCTTATATGTATATAATAACGTCACATAGAAATTTCAGTTATATTTGTTCAAATCTGTCTAATTTGAGATGTCATTGCATTATTTAGATAAAATCATTTATAATAGAATCTGAAATACATTCTCCAGAGGCTCGTGACTTCACTGGATGTGAAATCAGTCTGCCTCTGACCTTGACAAGGATTCTCAAGCATGAGGCCTTAGAGACAACGTTATGAAGGAAGACACATGCTGGTGAAATAAACCAAAATCATTAGCTTTTGCTATATTGATTACATGATCTTATTCGATGATACACCATCATTTTCCCGATTGATTGGTCATAGCTTGCATATTATAAAGCACAGTGTTTTCGAAAGTGTCTCGACAAAGCAATTAGCTCAACCGAATTGCTGCTTAGATTGCCACCTTCACTTGGGTTAGAACCAATCTTAGATAAATTTTAGTTTCCAACGTAGATGATGAGTCGTTCGTATAATGAAAATTTCTTAAAGGGCAGACTGGAGTGACCAATTCTGTCTTTAATTTTTGGAGAACGCGCTCAACTCGACTACCTTGCTTCAGAAACTAATTGTCATCTTCGTCAACATCCACAATCAAACTTTGAATGGTGGAAGTGTGGACACCTGCTGGAGGATTGAAAAAGTTTGTGAAAATGTCACGAAATTAAGAGCTACTGCTATCGAACATTAAATTACTGGTGATACTCAGAACCAATTCAGAGGTTTCTGCCGACAGACAAACCGAAGATTGGTACTCAACGAAGGTGTGGGTGCCGGAATTCGAGCCTCTGTCTCCTGCAACGATGCGGTATTATTTCACATAACCTACAGCTGCCTGTACTCACGTCGGCCGAGACCTGGTCGCTCAGTCAGCACCCATCTGGGACAGGATAATGCAGACGTCATTAAAGTGGCATTTGCCACTTTTCCGTTAATTGTGGCACCCAAAACTTTTTAAAAGTGTCATTTGTGACAACGGTGAAACCTGACAGATTGAGGTTAACTCACGAGAACATTAGGGAGTGTTGTTTCTCCCTTGTGGCTAAGTCAGGTTCCGCCCTCCGCCCTCATGTTATGTTCAAGGGACCCCAAAAGCATCGAAAGCTCGCGAGAATTTACAAGCTTCTATGAATAAGACGCATGATTATTCACCGTAAGTATACTCAAAGCAGAAAGAGCTAATACTTTGAGAAGAAATTAATTCAAGGTTCTTGATTCTAACAATGAGGACATTAAACTTCAATTGAATAGTGACAACTTCCACAATCCAAGAGACAAGAATTGTATTACTCCTCAAAACCTCAAGGGAAGATGATTTACATCACCTGTCTTCAATCCTAGGATTGTAGAGAAACTTGGTTTCATGATCATAAAATTCTGGCATTTGAGTTTTAGAATACTTTCGTGGTGTATGAAATACCTTTTAATCCCAAAAATACATCCATCAGGTGATCATGCTTTATTTCAATTTGTGTCCACAATTGGCTCAAAAAACACAGATACATGGATTCTCTTTCTAGTCACTTGCTGACAGCAATGCGGCCTAATGTTTGTTTGATTGGGATAATAACATTTTTCCGTTGTCAATCACGCACTTCATAAATTTTAGTCAGTGCTTGCAGACTCTAAAAATTTTATGGCATAAAGTTCAATTGTAACCAAAGAGTAACTATAAACAAGTATATACAACTTTAATTGTAGCATAGGCCGAATTTTAATTGTGTCAAACGTGACATTTTTTAATAAAATGCCACTTTTAATGAGATCTGGATAGTAGGATACTGGTGCAGTTGGAGTATCTGCCCACCTCTTCGAGGATCGGATGGGCCCTATTTTGTCCGGAGTCTTGATAACATCAGTCGGTTTTTGCGCTTTTCTTGTGGTTCAGCCATTGCGTGGTCTTGTACTGTGATAGATTCTACACCTGACTACTCTACTCTATTGCACGTACTGCAGCCTCCTAAAATCTGGCAAATACCAACCTTGTCAGAATTAAGGTAATTCTCGTAAATGTTATTTTTTTTATGTTTTGGCAAAAACATAGTTATTTCATTAATTTTTTGTTGAAGATAATTTTTTTATTTCGTATATAGAAGAGATTACTTGATGGGATTGGGCAAAACTTAGAATATACTTGTTGGGACCCCACGGGTTTCATTTTACCCGAAGAGACCCCATTGAATGCCCTGCAGCCCCACCGTTTTTTTAATTTACTATATAGAAGATAAAATTCACGAGAATTAAGGTAATTCTTGTAAATTTTATTTTTTTATGTTTAGGCACTAACATTGTTATTATATTAAGTTTTTGTTGACAATAGTTTTTATTATTTCGTATAAAGAAGAGATTACTTGATGGGATGAAGGAAACTTAAAACACTTGATGGGACTCAACGGGTTTCATTTTACCCGAAGAAACCCCATCGAATGCCCTGCAATCCCATCGTTAGTGATGTTCCAATACTATCTAGATTATCAAGTCAAGGCAAGATCATATAGGGAGTAATTCAGACTCATGGTGCATGTAGTTTTCTTAGATATGGCTGCGAACTAAAAGCCAAAATCCTCTAGCCCGACAGTGGCGGACATTCCCCACTCTAAAAAGCAAATCAGTAGGTTATAAGAAAATGGCTTACAATGGCCGATGAATGGGTCCCATCTAGTAAATTGAAACATGATGGGTCCCGTCAAGATGGTTAAGTTTCCAAGGGGTTCCATCAAGTAATTTCCTCTCTTATGTGTGACACTTGTCAAGGAAAGGCTATTGCGGGTATATCATAATCTCATTTGATGGAGAAATCATATTCAAACCAGATGATATTTGGAACCGTTGGGAAAAAAAATGTAACTGAACTTTATAATCTAGCCAAGAAAATAATCACAATGATAAATAAAAACATGACATAAAAAATAGATATGTAAATGCTTGTGAAAAATAAAATAAAAATGTATTTGGATCTTTATGTTCAAGCCAAGAAAATATTCACAATGATCAAAACAAATATATCATAAAATGATATGAAAATAATAATAATTTGTTTTAACTTCTTACCGTTTTTGTATCTTTATGTTTCAAGCCAAGAAAATACTCACAATGATCCAAAAAAACATGATACAATAATAAATTGAATGTAATAAATTGGAAAAAAATATGAAATATAAACCAAATGTATTTTTTTAACTTTTTAGTACTCAACTTGCTTTCTACTATTGAGTATTTTTCTTCCTTCTTCTATTTTTTTCAAGCGCAACTTTCACTCCACTGATGAGTTAGTATAGTCAAGAATTTGGACACCTTTTCACAACTTAGAAGCACAATGAGATTCAAGATCCACAATTCACTCGCAAATTCAAAGTAATTCACTCACAAGCTTTTTCGGTAGCACACACCCCTACTTTAACTCTCCCCGGCAAAAATTCCATGTAATGTATAGAATTTTGGCCAGGTTAATTCTGGCAGAACGCAAGAATTTAGGAAGCTTGAGTTACTGGCTTCTTGGGACCTTCTCCCAAGAAAGAATTCCTTATTTGAGCCGTTATGTAAGAATGTACTATTTTGTAGTGAATTGGTGTGTGGAAACACATTTACAAAAAAAAATTGGCAGATTTTGTGAAAATTAACATTATCCGAACATTAGGACAATTTCACTCAAAGGAGAAAAGTAATATGAGATTAAGGACACGTTTTCAAACATTACAAAGATTGCAATAGATAGGAATCAGGAGCAAGCGAGCCAAAGGCCATGGCGAGGATGGAGCCCGCGCTGCGGCATTGTCTAGGCGGCGCACGTTGTAATCTGCTACAGATAGCTTCTCTCCCTTGTTAGAGTTCAGAATCGTGTGTATCACCACCTAGTGGTAAGATTGACTATCATTGAGCAGTACAACAACTCTCACGAGCCGAACTTTGATCAAGTTTAGGGTTTTGAAAATGGCTGGCCACAGCAGCAGCTACAAGGCAACCTTGAATGGCGCGCCATGAATGCAAATCGTTCCACGACCTAGTAATGGAATGAGCACGCATAACTCGTCTGCCACGAACTTCAAGTTTGTCAAAAAAGGGTTGACAGAGGGTTTTCTAGATATAGGCACATTGAATCCATTTGCTTATGTGGACGGGAAGCGGCTTGTACGAGGCTCATTTTGAAATCACGTCGAGATGCTGATGCACGAGACAGCTCCTCTCACCCTTGCTTTCGAGGACCAACTCACGATCTGTAAGACCGGGTGTTGCACATATGTACTAAGTCTTAGAAGTGGTCAAGGGAATAAGGATGATTAGCCAAGGCATAGCTAAGACTAGCTAGTTATGACTAAACTAGTTAGTTATAACTAAGTTTATCTAGTCATGACTAAGTTTAGCTACAATGTCTATAGTTGGCGGAGTAATTAGCGGAGTTCTAGAAGAATGGAGTGAGCACTTCTATTTTGTCTTTTACAAGGAGTGAGCACTTCTATTTTATCTTATACAAAAGTTCTAGATTCCAAGGGATTAGATATTTGACTAGAAGCTTGGATTTGATTGGTTTGACTAAATGTATGAAAGATGATTGGCTAGACTAAGTCTAATATTGACTTAGTGGCTAGGAAGCTTGTAGAAGTTTAAAAGCTTCCAATGGCATGTCGCCACCTCAACCTTGGATTCCGGAAGCTTCTAGAAGGTTTAGGTAGGCCAATGGCATGTTGCCACGTAGAGAAGGTTAGTCAAACTTACCTAGGTAAAAGTAAGTTAGGAGAAATTACCACATGTTACTATGGTAACTTCTCAAGTAGTATAAATAGAGAGGTAGAGTAGCACCTCTCAAGCAAGTTTGGAGAGTCATGTGTGAGGACTTGTTTCAGTAATGAAGGAGTGAAGTTTTTGAGTATCTTGGAGTATCGACGTGTGTTTGCATTTATGTGAAGAGGGTGATGTGAGGAGAGTTGTGTGTGAGTTGGAGTGATACATGAGAGTTTGTAAGAGAAGGTGTTTGGGACATGAGTGAGAGTATGAATCTTAGTCTTCTAGAACCATGATGCGCTACCACAAAGCCATCAGAGGTAAACCTGAGTGAGAGTCAGCCCGGAGGTTGCATTTTTGGTTCCGTTGCCGGGACCTCAATCTAGAAGGCGGAATGTTTAGGATTCGATTTCTAGCTCGAGAGAAAGTATCCATGAGGGATCACTTGGTGTTAACATTGGGGAATGAAAGAGCGGAGAGTGTGCTTGAGAGCGAAATTCCATTTGTTTATCCCATAGTCTCATATGATAGCCTAGAAGTGATTTTGTATGTTTTGTTCACGTAAACATGTCTTTTTGAGAGAAAAGTGATCTTAGACACCGAAAAGTATTTTTGAAGGTATTCTTCAAAGTTTTTATTGATTTTAGAGTGAAAGATAGAGAAAATTTACGTTTTTGTTTCAGGTCCAGATCATGTGTTAACAGAAAGATATGAGAGTTAGAAGTTGAGTGGGTTTTCACGGGTATCAAAAGTCTGCTCTCTGGAAAGTTTGTACAGAGTTGATTACTTTTTCTGTATTTCAATTTAGGCTTTGAAACTTCGTACGAGTGTGTATTGGAAGATAAGCTACGTTTGAGTCAAAATTTCACTGAGAGATCACGTCTAGAGACGAAGTTATGTTGATTTGAAGTTGAGGGGGTACAAAAGCAAGATAACAAAGCAAAAGTTTTTGATTTCTTTATTCACAGTTTTCGTCAAGTAGATAGCGTTTCTAGGAGAGGTCTTTTGAGTGGTTTCTACCTTATGGGAAAATGAGTGAACAAGAAGGTTGGAAGGTTAGGTTATCCAAAGTACCTCAAGGCTTGGATGTTATAGTGTCTTTAGACTCCAATACAAGAGAATTCAAGGTGGAGTTTGAAGAAAGAGTAGTGAGTCAATCTCCAAGAGTCAAACGTGAAACTTGTTTTTATTGTGGAGAGGAGGGCCATAAGGTTGTCAATTGTTCCCTGCGGAACAAAGATAGAAGATTGAGGAGCAAGAGGAACTTGGGAGATTTGAAACTTCACTTGGGACCATCATCGCCACATGAATCCCAAAGCGCCACCTTCTGTGACAATTGCGGAGTGATTGGGCTACCAGCGGGACACGAATGCAGCGGAGTGAAGGCACTTCTGGAATCACTTGTGGAAGGGTTTGACGGCAAGCTAAGTGCTGAAACAGAGAAAGTGACCTCAGCGGGTTCAAACTCCAACTGAAGATGGAGATCATCATTCGAATGATGGAGAAGATGATGATGAGGGTAAGACTCATCGTATGCCTAGGAGAGGAGAGAGCTTTGGCTATCTTGGAACAACCAATTCCTTTTGTGTTTCCTTTGATGAATTACTCAAGGATGGAGTTAGTGTTGTTTATATTGTATTAGGAAGCCCCATATAAATTTCCAATAAAAATAAAAATAAAAAAAAAATTAGTTGGAAATGGGGAAGCTTCCGGTATTTTATGGGAGGGAGAATGAGGATGTAGAAGCTTTTGTTAGGGACTTCAAGAGGGCTTGCATAGGAAACAATGAGAGGAAGAAGGACGAGTGGGCTATGCTTTTGCCGGATTTCTTGGAGGATTCTGCTCTCAAGTGGTACAAGGAGTACAAGAGGGAGCATTCGGAGGACGACACGTGGGAGACATTAACGGAGAACCTGATCGAAAACTTTCTTCCCAGTGAAAGTTATGAAAAGTTGATGTGTGAGGTCACCTTCTTGAAACAAGGAGAGAACGAGAAGGTGAGGACCTATGTGGAGAGAACCGAGAAGTTGGAATCTAGATTCCACGTGGTGTTGAGGAAGGGCGGAGACGAAGTGGATGCTACAATGGTGGGGATAAGGGCGATGCTCATGAAGAACTTCGTTGGAGGTTTGAGACCTGAGATTCGAAGTAAGGTGAGATACGAGAAACCCTCTTCTAAGGCTGAAGCCATTCGAATTGCTATTAGAATGGAGGAGAGCTTAGAAGATGATGATTCTAGCTTGGTGGCTAGAGAAGTAGCTCCACCAGTTGTAGGAAGGTCCATTGTTTCAAACCCTTCTACTTCATCCACGATAGCGAATCCTAGTGTGGATTTTCAAAATGAATTGAAATCTATCACGGAGACTCTAGCAGATCTCAAGATCAATGTAGTACAGTTGTGGGAGAAGAGGAATCAGAACGTAGGAGGAGGCTCTAGGGGGTATGGAAATTATCCTCCAAGAGGAAATCCACCTTCAGGAAACTTTGCGGTTTCTTGCTTTTCTTGTGGAGGTCCTCATTTTCAGAGGAATTGTCCTAACCCTCGACAACATGATGGAGTTCGGCACAACAACAATGCACCGGCCACGCAACAAGCCAAGGATAAGGGAGTAGCATCCATTGATGTATTCCCTCATCAATGCACTTTTGAGAAAGGGGAGAGCTCAAAATCGAAAGTGGATATCCTTGCTCATGAGAAGAAGCGTGCCCGATTTGCGGACGAGTCAATTTTCATGGAGGACACGCCAAGTCGAAGTACACGGTCAAGTGGAGTGAGTCAACCAAGAGTACCAAGGAAGAAGTTGGGCATGGATGACTTTTCCATTTCATCTTCTCAAGCTAAGTATGACGTGGTGGAGGATGTAGGAAATCAGAAGGCCAATATAACAGTTGGTCAGCTGATTGCCTTGAATCCAGCCATTCGGAAGGAGTTAAGAGGAGGTCTTATCTCCACAAGGACCAAGAAGCGGAAATCTAAGGGGAAGGCTCACATGACCAATGTGGGAGTTGGGGTGGTGGATGCGGCTGCTTCGGAGGTATGTACACATGCTTCAAAGATCGAAGTGAGGATCAATGGACATGATGTATCAGATGTGTTGGTTGATGGTGGATCGGCTGTGAATGCCATGTCTGAGAGGTTGATGCAGAAGTTGGGTATGCAACCTTCTAGACCTTCTAGCATAATTGTTGGTATGGCCAACAAACAGAAGGTAAGACCACTGGGGGTGGTAGACAAAGTTGTGGTTAGTGTGAGGGGAGTGCAAACTTTGCTTTCCTTCCAAATTCTCAAGGAAGCTAGCTACGACTTGCTGTTGGGACGTCCTTGGTTGAGGGCGGTAAGGACTACGGACCGATGGCACAAGGGCTATTTGAGGATAGGCCCAAAGAACCATCGAGTTAAGGTTCCTTTGACGAGAGGAGGGGAATCCACCACTGACTCAGATAGACCAACTGACGAGTATTGGGAATCTGAGAGTGAAGAGAGTGGTAGCTTTTCAGAAGTTGACACAGACATCTCAACTTCTGATCAAGAAACATCATCGGAGTACTCTTCTGATGATAATGTTCAAGTACAAGTCATTGCTGCCATGGAGTTGTTGCCTAGGCCTGGAGTGAAGAAAGATCCTGACAAAGTGGAGATGAGCGAAGAGGAGGTGTGTCGACGACTGTCCACTCTCAGGTTTGGTCCCAAGGTTACCAAGGAGGAAAAGGCAAAGTTTCTGGATATATTTCGCAAATATATTCATGTTTTTGCCTTTAGTTACAAGGATCTTAAGCATGTGACGTTGGAGACTCATCGCATCGAGTTGGAGGAGAAAGCTCGTCCTATTCGGCAAAAGCAACGCCGAATAAATCCACCTACGGCTCTTGTGGTGAAGGAGGAGATCGACAAGCTCAAGGAGGCTGGCTTCATCTACGAGGTAGAAAATTCTGAATGGGTGTCTCCAATTGTGATAGTGAAGAAGAAGAATGGTAAGCTACGAGTGTGCGTAGATTACAAAAAGTTGAATGCTGTCACAAAGAAAGACTACTATCCCTTGCCTTTCATAGATGAGATTCTAGAGGAGGTTGCTGGCCATGAGTGGTATAGTTTTGGAGATGGTTATAGTGGCTATAACCAAATCCAAATTGCCTTAGAAGACCAACTCAAAACAACTTTTACCACTCCATGGGGAACCTTCGCTTTTAGAGTGATGCCGTTTGGTCTATGTAATGCTCCTGCCACTTTTCAAAGGTTCATGAATAGAGTGTTTGAACCTTTCATTGGAAAGTTTGTAAGGGATTTCATAGATGATTTTTGTGTTTACGGGAGGAAAGCGGATCATTTTGATCATTTGATCAAAATACTTCAACGGCTGGAGGAAGCTAAGGCTTCACTCAATCCAGAAAAATGCATTTTTGGATGTGAGGAAGGCCTATTGTTGGGGCATATCATCTCCAAGAATGGTATAGCGGTGGACCCAGAGAAGGTGACACGGATCATGGAGTTACCTTTTCCGGCGACTTTAACCAAGTTGAGGCAATTCCTTGGTATGGTGGGGTACTATCGACGGTTCATCTTGTCCTTCTCCAACAAAGCTCATGCCTTGACGAATTACATGAAGAAGGGAGTGGAGTACGAACTCATTTTCAAGGATGAAGCTGCAAAGAAGGCGTTCGAAGTTCTCAAGAAGGCGTTGGTGACGGCTCCAATTTTGGCGAAACCGGATTGGGGTAAACCTTTCATTCTCTACACAGATGCATCAAATATTGCTGTAGGATGCACCTTGAGTCAATTAGATGATGAAAAGCATGATCATCCAATTGCCTATGCTAGTAGACAAATGGTTCAAGCGGAGAAGAATTACTCAGTGACAGAGAGAGAGGCCTTAGCTGTAATCTTCTCACTTAAGAAGTTTCGACATTATTTGTTGGGTGGGAGATTCACTATAGTGACTGATCATAAGGCTTTGAAATACATTTTCAACAAGCCTAATGCTGAAGGGAGGATAGCTAGATGGAAGCTACTACTAGCAGAGTTTGATTATACCATTGAGGATAGACCTGGAAAGAAGCATGCTAATGCGGATTTGATGTCGAGAGCATATGATGATGGAGGAGATCAGTCAGTAGATGACACCTTTCCGGATGAGGACTTGCTAGTCATGGACACGGTGACAACAGTACCGGAGGAGTACAAGGAAATTTGGGATTTCATCTCTAGAGGAGAGTTTCCTCAAGGAATGCATCAAAGGGAGAAAAATGCATTAGTGAAGAGATGTCAACCTTATATGATCATGGAGAAGGTACTTTTTCATCAAGGAGCTGACGGACTTCTACGAAGGGCGGTTGGGAGAGGAGAGGCACTACAACTCATGAAGGAGTTTCATGATGGTGCAGTATGTGGAGGACATTTTGCGGGGAAGGTAACTGCCTTCAAAATTCTTGATGCTGGTTATCATTGGAAGGGTATTTTTAAGGATTGTGTGGAATATTGCAAAAGTTGTGATGTGTGTCAAGCTTTTGCTAAAAAGTCCATGAAAACCCCTCCTATGATTTCTGTACCAGTGTTAGGTCCTTTTGAAAAGTGGGGAATAGATTTTGTAGGTCCTTTGAATCTTACTCCTCGAGGGAATAAGTTCATTGTGATAGCTACAGATTATCTTACGAAGTGGGTAGAGGCAAGACCACTTAAATCTACTAATGAGAAGGAGGTTGGTAGATTTTTATATGAGAGAATCATTACTCGATTTGGTTGTCCATTGGAGTTAGTATCAGATAGAGGAGGAGAATTTGTGGGAAGTATGATTCAAGCCATGTTGGAGCACTTTTCCATCAAGGCTCGAGTAACCACTTCCTACAAACCTAACGCTAACGGGTTGGCGGAGCGGACCAACTACACTTTGTGTATGATGTTGGCCAAGGATGCAGACATGGACGGGAGTAAACACAATTGGGACAAGAGGCTCCATGCTATCTTATGGGAGTATCGCACAACATGGAAGACATCTACCGGATACTCACCTTTTCGGATGGTGTATGGAGTTGAGTCAAAACTTCCCATACAGTTTGACTTGACAACATTCACAACAATCCAGCAAAGGTTGAAGAAATCAAATGGAGCAGAAGCCATCAAGTCTCGCCAACAACAATTGATGGAGTTGGAGGAAGCTCGAGCATTAGCCATGGTACGAGTGGAGCGGGCTCAACAGTTGCAGAAGAAGTATCACGACAAACGAAGTGGAAACCAGAACTTGAAGCCGTTCAAGGAAGGTGATTGGGTGATGCTCTTTGATGCAATTAGATACAAGAGAGCTAGGAAAAAGTTTCTTCCTAAGTATTTTGGACCTTTCATAGTTGAGAAGGTGTGGGGAAATTTCACTTATGACATCAAGGAGTTAGGAGGACGTCACTTCGATCGAGTCAACCACGACAAGTTGAAGTTATTCCATCGAAGATCAGATTCTTTCACTCCGAGGGCGTAGTGAAATCTTGGTCCGGGGGTAAATGTAAGACCGGGTGTTGCACATATGTACTAAGTCTTAGAAGTGGTCAAGGGAATAAGGATGATTAGCCAAGGCATAGCTAAGACTAGCTAGTTATGACTAAACTAGTTAGTTATAACTAAGTTTATCTAGTCATGACTAAGTTTAGCTACAATGTCTATAGTTGGCGGAGTAATTAGCGGAGTTCTAGAAGAATGGAGTGAGCACTTCTATTTTGTCTTTTACAAGGAGTGAGCACTTCTATTTTGTCTTATACAAAAGTTCTAGATTCCAAGGGATTAGATATTTGACTAGAAGCTTGGATTTGATTGGTTTGACTAAATGTATGAAAGATGATTGGCTAGACTAAGTCTAATATTGACTTAGTGGCTAGGAAGCTTGTAGAAGTTTAAAAGCTTCCAATGGCATGTCGCCACCTCAACCTTGGATTCCGGAAGCTTCTAGAAGGTTTAGGTAGGCCAATGGCATGTTGCCACGTAGAGAAGGTTAGTCAAACTTACCTAGGTAAAAGTAAGTTAGGAGAAATTACCACATGTTACTATGGTAACTTCTCAAGTAGTATAAATAGAGAGGTAGAGTAGCACCTCTCAAGCAAGTTTGGAGAGTCATGTGTGAGGACTTGTTTCAGTAATGAAGGAGTGAAGTTTTTGAGTATCTTGGAGTATCGACGTGTGTTTGCATTTATGTGAAGAGGGTGATGTGAGGAGAGTTGTGTGTGAGTTGGAGTGATACATGAGAGTTTGTAAGAGAAGGTGTTTGGGACATGAGTGAGAGTATGAATCTTAGTCTTCTAGAACCATGATGCGCTACCACAAAGCCATCAGAGGTAAACCTGAGTGAGAGTCAGCCCGGAGGTTGCAGATCGCTAAGAAGATCCCCTTTCTGACAAAGATAACACGTCGTCATAGGTAGGGTTTTGGAAGGCGATGTCATCGACACCAACAGGACTCTGTGGTTGGAGGCTTTCAACCGGATAGCAATTCCAGGGAAAATACTCTTTCACCAAAGGGTGGGCCCAAAGCATGTGTACATCCGTATAGATGGAAGCACGACCACAAATCAAATTTTGATGTATAGGCTTCACAGAGGTGGCGCAAGCTCAATCCTGTACTAGAAATGGGTATGAGGTTTCAACATTCCAATCGCCTCGGGTGTCATTTGGCCAATGTGGATATCATTTCCTAAACTACCATTAGAATATCACAAGATGATAAGGAAAATCGCAAAGCAAGTTGGAAATGTGCTAGTTGAAAGCCAAGAAGGCGATTTTGCCGATTCAGTGCGATTCTATGTCGGCGTCGACATTGATAAGGGCTAGATGACCAACATTGTGGGATAAAGTGCAGCAGGAGAAGGCAGCGCAGCTATATCAGTTCATTATGATGGGCTAGAACTTCAATGCCAAAGGTGTGGAAATCACCAACATGACACCTCCATATGTCCCCAGTTGAATAGCAGGCCGAAACCGCCACGACTAGTACAGAACCGGCCTCCTCTCATGAACTCGAGACGAAATAACATCAGTCCTACCCACGGAGAGCACCAGTACTACCAGTACTACTAGCACCTGTCTTCCGACAAAATGAGGCACGCATGGATGTGCCATCACTTTCACTGCGGCCATTTTGACGTTGATGGTGTCCTAGACGTAATTGAAGGCCACAATCTACACCAAATGAAGATGAACCCACACCCGTCCCTGCTCGTCATCAAGGGCAAAATTCCCCGGGAAATGGATCAGTTAATGGCACTTGCGACTCACCACGCGCTTCGGAATCAGTCATAGTCACAACGGTGGCACCTACAGCAACGACTTCTTGAAGTAATCCCAAGAGTCATTCAAGCCAAGTACAAATCACACAAGACACTCATATAAGGTGATTCATCCTCAAAGGCTACGTCCACGGTTGGAACACGCAAGATTGTTTACTGACCAGTGAATACACAAAGTGCTACAAGTAGAATCCTTTGGGTTATACTTATACCCAAAGCCAACGACACACCTAGCTATAAATAGCTATAACCTGAGGTTACTCCTTAACCGGAGTTAACCTCAACAATCTCCCCCTTAATTTGTGTTAAGGAAATAGTAATCTCTGTAACCTATATTATTACTCAGCGGGAAGTTCTAGACGAAAACCTAACACAAGACCACTCTTAACACGAGAGTTAACTAGAACTAGACTCTAGTCATAATAAGATAGAGTAATAACATAAAGAGGTAACTAAAGTTATTATGCTGGCAAATTCTACATGTGCTTCCCATGCACAACCTCCATGGTAGCACAGTGTTGTCTGAAATTTTCCAAAGGAATAACTTTGGTCAAAGCATCAGTTAGATTGAGTTTACCGTCGATCTTGACTAGCTCAATCGTTTTATCAAACACTGCTTGTCTGATAAATGATACCTTATATCGATGTGCTTCACTCTGCAAACCACGCCCTGCTTCAATCTTATTTCCATGATGAGCCTTTCCAACCAAATAGCTTTCTTTTCTGCTTCTACTGCTGCCACATATTCAGCTTCCGTTGTTGACTGAGCTACGCATTTCTGCAAGATAGAGTTCCAACTAATGCTTTCATCGCCAAGTGTAAACACATATCTAGTTGTAGATTTTCTTTTATCTAGATCTTGTCCGTAGTCAGCATCAACGTAACTAAACAAGGATTTGGCATTGTCTAATAGACCATCAAACAGTAAGCCATAATCCAAAGTACTCTTCAAATATCTCATAATCCATTTCACTGTTTCCCAATGAACTTTCCTTGGATCTGACATGTACCTGCTCACCTTGACCATCACAAAAGCAATGTCCGGTCTAGTGCACACCATCAAATACATGAGGCTACCTACGGCATGTTCATAGAGAACACATGACATTCTTTCTCTCTCCACATCATCGATAGAACATTGAGCTACGGAGAGTTTGAAATGTGATGCCAAAGGAGTCCACACTCCTTTGAAATCTACCATGTTGAACCTGTCAAGTATACGACGAACATACTTGCCTTGACTCAACCATAACCTTTTCTGTTCATGATCCTTGTGAATCTCCATGCCTAATATTCTCTTCGACTCCTCCATATCCGTCATCTTAAATGCAGACTTCAACTTACTCTTGCATTCATCAACATCGGATTGATTTTTGGCCAAGATGAGCATGTCCTCAACGTAGAATAATAAAATGATGAGATTGAACGTCTCATTTTTTACCTTCTTCATGTAGACACAAGAATCATACACGCCCCGTAAAAAACCTTGTGCCTTCATGAACTCATCAAATCGCGTGTTCCACTGCATAGGAGCTTGCTTTATTCCATACAATGATTTCAACAATCTACAAACCAACCTCTCTTTGCCTTTGATTTCAAAACCAATAGGTTGTCTCATGTAGATCTCCTCCTATAAATATTCATAGAGAAAGGATGTAACAACATCCATTTGATCCATGACAAGATCAAATATCGCAGCTAGTGAACATATCATACGAATTGTAGCATACTTAGCTACAGGTGAAAAATCTTTGTTGTAGTCCACGCCCTTCTCTTGGGTGGAACCTCTAGCCACCAATCTAGCTTTGAAGATTTTTGCCTGATCTTTTCCTGGATTGTCTTTCAGCTTGTACACTCACTTGAAGTCAATTAGTGTTTGATCCGTAGGAGGCTCAACTAGCTGCCAAGTCTTATTATCAGTCAGGTATTCCATCTCCCGCTCCATAGCAGCATTCACTCAAGTTGTTGACTGAAGCTTGAGCTTCCCTATACCAGAGATCAACGCCATACCATCCCTATCTTCAACATCAAAATCACAATCTTCGAGAATAGATGAGTTTGCCCATAGATCAAATCTTTCAGAAGCCCTACTAGCACGATGAGATCTCATAGTAGACGTTTGTGGTTGATCTTTATTGTCTGAAACTATTGCAATAGGCTTATCAATGATAACTCGCTCATGTTCCTTCTGTTATTGATGCATCGATGCTCCTTCTTGTGATAGATCATTAGTGATATGTAATAACCCACCAAAGGCTAAAACTGTAGTATAGCAACAAAAAGTTTGAACCCATAGGGACAGAGGCAACACATAAAGTACTAAATGTCATGTTTTAACAGACTATTGAAGAGTTTGAATTCTCAGGCGACTGTCACTCCCAGAAATACTGGAAGTGCTCAACTCGGAGGTCACTCGGAGGACGCACAGTGCAGCGTAGTTCATCCCAACACACACCTAAAACTGGAAAAGCACAACTAAGAGATCGATTAGGACCTCCACTCAAGGTTCAGGGGGAAAGTTTCTCAAGAGTACATTCAGAGGATCTGCAGATAATGTTCCCCAACTCCGGATTGTTAACTCTGACTGCTAGAACAGAGCACCCGGGTTGGACTTCCTACTTCGGATGTGGTACCTTTGTCAAACCAAAGTCACTCACACGCGGTGAACAACACACTCAACTCACAAAACGCGTAAAGAATACAGGAATCAAACTAAGAAACTCAACTGAGAAATATCCAGTGTCACACCATAAGAGTCTATTGACGAGTTTGAATTCTTAGGCACTAGTCATTCCCAGAAATACCGTGGAGGCTACCCCTGAAGGCGCCTCAAGGAGCGTACAACCTGAATTGTTAACTAAGGTTTACTCGAAGTAGCAAAACTTCACTTTGGCATTCAGGGGAAAAATCCCGAAGGAGTACAATCAGGAACAATCACCCGAAGGTGTAAGTCCAAACTGCTCAAGTATCTAACCAGTCCACTAGCTCTGAACATTCAACAATCACTCCAAAGGTGTATGTCCGAACTGCTCAAGTATCTAGACAGTACACTACCTGTGAGCACAAAACTGTGCTCACATGTCTTTTTACCCTTATGAGAGTTAAAAGTTGGGATTTAAGCTCTTGCAAAATTATGCTTGGGGTTTTCTGAAAGTTTCTGCAAGATTAGGAGTTGGTGTGATGGTTAGGGGGCAAGAGATGCGGAAGGAGGCCTTCGGGGCAAGGTCTTCGGCGAAGTGCCTTCGGTGAAATCCCTTCGGGGAAAGGCCTTCGGCGAAGGAGTGAAACTCTCATAACGTTTTCAATGTGTGACGCCTCGACTCAGTTAGGGTCTCGTTGGAAAGAGCTCGCGACGCTCGTTCCAACGAGCCCAAGAACTTGTGAAACGGATGAGAGGTCACTGAGTTATGAGTGGCGGAAGTTTCTGATATAGAGGGGCCTTCGGCCTGTGCACGGGCGAGCCTCGACGGACGGGCGAGCCTCGCAGGGCGGACGAGCCTCGACGGACGGACACCTGCGCACGGACGCGGACGCTCATAACTTTCTCAATTCTTAGCGGTTTGACTTGATTCGGGTATCGTTGGAAAGAACTCGACGAGCTGGTTCCAACGAGACCAAGATCTCTTGAAACGGATGAGGCATCACCGAGTTAGGAGCGGCGGAAGTTTCTGATATGGAGGGCCTTCGGCGCTAACATTTAGAGGGGCCTTCGGCGTTAACAGTTAGAGGGGCGGCTGACGACGCGGACGCCTGTGCACAGGCGGGTTGCAAGTAGGCGGCCTGTGCACAGGCAGGCCTTCGGCGGAAGAGGCGGACGAGCCTCGACGGACGGACACCTGTGCACAGGCGGACGGCCTGTGCACAGGCGGGTTGCAATTAGGCAGGCCTTCGGCGGAAGGGTAAAATCGACATAGTGTTTTCAATTCTTAATGGTTTGCGGTGATTAGGGTCTCGTTGGAAAGAGCTCGCGACGCTCGTTCCAACGAGCCCAAGAACGCCTAGAACGGATGGGAATTTAGGGAGTTATGACTTTTGGAAAATCCGCCTTCGGCCCTAGATGTTCGCCTTCGGGGTTACGCTTCCGGGAATTCCGCCTTCGGAGGTAGAGAGTTCAACTTTTGTCCGATGCGCGGACGGACGCCTTCGGCGGTTGCAGGCCTTCGGCGGAAGAGTAAAACAGTGATAACCTTCTCAATTCTTATCCGTTTGACTTGGTTAGGGGCTCGTTGGAAAGAGCACAACACGCTCGTTCCAACGAGCCCAAGAACATTGCAAACGAAGCAGGGATCCGTGAGTTATGGGCGTCGGGGTGACTGTTAGAGATTGACAAGGTGTGGAAGTGCGTCTTTGGCGGTTGGACGCATTCGGCGGTGCGCGGAAGGAGATTTCCTCCGGCGAGGATCGGGTGGTCATGAATGTAGAATGTTCAGGTGTGGCAGTGGCGGCGGCGTGAAGTCAAGTTGGTGTGGCAGAGACGGCGGGGCATAAAGTCGCGCATGGGAAGTAGGTGTGACCCATCATTGCGGGTCGGGCATTCAGGCAGGCTGTGGTGTGTTCGGCCTGGAAGCTGAGACCTGGTGGGGAGTTCGGCCTTGGGGCGGAGAGCTGGAGTGTACCAGTGTACCAGTGTGCGCGAGCTGGATCGCGTGGTGTGCCATTGTGCGGAGACGCGGGTGGGATCGGTAGGAGGATAGAGGGTGGAGAGTTCGAAGGAAGAGGAAGCAAACTCTCGTGGGTGGAGAGTTGTATCTGAGTGTGAAATTAGATCGGGATCCGAGATTGAAGTGTAATCTGTGAGTGAGATCCGAAATTGAAGTGACATCTGTGAGTGGAAGACCTGAGAATGGGATCTGAGATTGAAGTGTAATCTGTGAGTGGGATCTGAGATTGAAGTGTAATCTGTGAGTGGGAGCTGAGATTGAAGTGTAATCTATGAGTGGGAGCTGAGATTGAAGTGTAATCTGTGAGTGGAAGACCTGAGAATGGGATCTGAGATTGAAGTGTAATCTATGAGTGGGAGCTGAGATTGAAGTGTAATCTGTGAGTGGGATCTGAGATTGAAGTGTAATCTGTGAGTGGGAGCTGAGAGTGAAGCGAAATCTGAGACCGAAATCTGACAGTCGGGATCTGAATTTGAAACTGAAAAGGGAGAGTGGAATCTGAGTAGGAATTGGTAGTGGAACTCGGAGCTAGGATAGACCACAGCGGCTGTGGTATTGAGAAAGTTACCCAGAGTTGGGTTAGATCTTTATGTAACAAAGAGCTTGCCTGCTGCTCTTGTGGAGATAGCAGACAGCAAGTTATTATTTTCAATTCTGGATAAATTGTCTGTGAAAGAGCAAGTGTTATGATCTCATTGTCTTGAATACACTTTGACCACATGGTTGAGATCAGAGAAGTTAGATTATGGGAGCTCGAACCCCCACCTGGACTACAAACGCTGAAGGGTGGGGAGTTTAGGCTCACACTACCTCTGAACATTCAACAATCACTCTAAAGGTGTATGTCCGAACTGCTCAAGTATCTAACCAGTACACTAGCTCTGAACATTCGGCCGAAGGCCTTCAGCTACAAAATGCGGTAACTTTGCCAAGCTGTAGCTCCTCTTGCGCGGTGACAGAACTAAGGACACAAACACGCAGAGAAAATGAGTTCCTGATCTACACTTCCAAAACTGGAAAATCCTCAAGGCAAGACGCCTTGAACTACTTTATACCTTCTAAGGTCTAACTAACACTCTACACTACGCTACACACTATGTCATCTGCTATGTCTCCTGTGCGACGGACGACCGCGCACTACGACTCTACCAGCCCAATCTTTTGCTCTACTGCGCAATCCGACTTTAGTTCGCGTCCGATTTTGCACCAATTCGACGTAGGATCCCCGATGGCGGGGATCACCATACTTCGCCACCTTGCGATCAAGGTACCGCAGCAGGGGTACCACGTGCTCGCACAACACTCCTATCGGCGTGCCTTGCACTGACTCCACTTCCTGCTCCTCTTAACTTGACTCATCCTCTTCATCTTCTAAATCGAGGATCTCTGTCGCCACAGAAATCCTCGGCGATTCCCGAGAATTGGGTTGCGTGGCTTCTGTTGCCGCGACCGCCGCCCCACTCCCGGCCAAGATATCCAATGTGGTGAGAGATCTGACTTCCGGCAAGTCCGCTCAACCTACCCGATCTGCTACCGCCGAAGGCGACTGTGCCGAAGGCACACGTATCTCCTCTTTTTGGCCTTCGTCCGTGGCCGATCTCTCAAGTTGGGCCTGCGGCGAAAGCGTTGCGGCAAAGGACTTTGTTTCGGCCGGTTTTTGATTTACTTTCTGCGCATCGCCGAAGGCGTACGACCTGCAACCTTCGGGCTGACTCTCACTCAGGTTTACCTCAGATGGCTTTTTGGTAGCTCATAATGATTCTAGAAGAATAGGATTCCGCATCATACTCATAAGCTAAACACCCTCTCACACAATCTCTCAAGGTATCACTCCAACTCATACACTCATCGACACTCCAAGGTATTGAAAATTCGTCCCTCTTTCATATATGAAACAAGTCTCTACATATGGACTCTCCAAACTTGCTTGAGAGGCTCTTCCCTACCTCTCTATATATACTACTTGAGAATTTACCATAGTAACAAATGATAATTTTTATCTTACTTTTACGAAGATAAACCATGGTAAGGTTG
Organism: Marchantia polymorpha subsp. ruderalis; assembly: GCA_037833965.1. Lineage (NCBI taxonomy): Eukaryota > Viridiplantae > Streptophyta > Marchantiopsida > Marchantiales > Marchantiaceae > Marchantia > Marchantia polymorpha. The sequence continues at coordinate 9,067,552 of AP031357.1, forward strand.
ACTAGTTATCAATATGTGGCAACATGCCATTGGCCCCCTAAACCTTCTAGATGTTTACTAATCCCTAGATTGAGGTGGCGACATGCCATTTGTGCCTTTCCAACTTCTAGAACTTCCACTTTCCACTAAGTCAACATAAGACTAAGTCTAACCAATGGAATACTCCTTACTTTAGTCAAACCAATCAAAACTAAACATGAAGTTCAAATGTATTTTCTCTTGGAATCTAGACTTTTGTACAAGACAAAATAGAAGTGCTCACTCAAATCTTCTAGAACTCCTCTAGTTATTCCGCCAAGTATAGACATTATAGCTAAACTAGCTAGACTTAGTCATAACTAGCTAGATTTAGTCATAACTATCCTAACCATGATTAATTCCTTGGCTAATTCTAGTTTTATTTCACACATGCAATATCTGGTCTTACAGACCGAAGTCAATGCGTCTTGTCATTTTTGATGTAGTTTCTTTTCCTGCTGAAGGCGCTCTTACCGCAGGTGCTCCTTTCCGCCGAAGGCATATGGTAACCGACTTTTTGTTTTTGCGCGGAATTTAAACATTTTTGGAAAACAGTACCGCAACAGCAACTGTAAATAGTGATTGGTACACTAAAATAGAGTAAAAATGGATGATCGCCGGTCACAAAGAATCATCGAGAATCATCGAGTTGGGAGCAATGTCGGGGACAGGCGCCTTGGCCCGAACGGACGGTTCCTACTGAGGGAGAGCACCTCTGCCGCCTTCGGCAAAAGCTTTCTTGTTTAGGGGTTTTCGGCAAAGCGCCTTCGGCGCAAGCACGAGAGAGCGTCTTCGGCTCAGGCCCCTGCAAAAGAGCTTTCGCTGAGGACGTACAAGGCTTGGGACATCTGCGCCTTCGTTAAGGGAAAGCGAATTCGTCGCCAGTCACTCGCCTTCGGCGATACAACTTCGGGTGTAGACGCCTTTGGCGGAAGAGTGAACCCCTCATAACTTTCTCAATTTGTAACGCCTTGACTTGCTTAGGGTCTTGTTGGAAAGAACTCGACACGCTCGTTTTAACGAGCCCAAGAACTCTTGGAACGGATAAGGCATCACTAAGTTATAAGTGTCGGGAGTTACTGATATGAGGGAATCGGCGGAAGAGTTCCTTCGGGGCAGCGCCTTCGGCAGTAGACTCCTTCGCCTGAACGCCTTCGGCGCCAGCGCATTGATATTAGGTTTCGCCTTCAGCGGACACATGCGCCTTCTGCGGAAAGGAGCACCTACGACAAGAGCGCCTTCGGCAGGACAAGAAAGAACATCAAAAACGACAAGACGCAATGACTTTGGTCAACGCCTTCAGCGATAGGTCTTCGGCGATGCGCCTTCGGCGCAGGCCCAACGTGAAGGATTGGCGAAGGACGAAGGCTGGAAGGAGGAGACACGTGTGACTTCGGCACAAGCGCCTTCGGCGGTAGACGCCTTCGGCGGTAGCAGATTAGTTAGGAGGAGTGGACTTGCCGGAAGCCGGATCTCTGACCGCATTGGACATTTTGGCAGGGAGTGGAGCGGCGGCCGCGGCAGCAGAAGCCATGCAACCCAACTCCTGGGAATCGCCGAGGATTTCTGTAGCGACCAAGATCCTCGATTCAGAGGATGAGGAGGAAGAGTCGAGTTCAGAAGAGCAGGAAGCGGAGTCGGTGCAAGGCACGCCGACAGGTGTCTTATGGGAGAAGGTGGTACCATTGCTACAGTACCTTGATCGCAAGGTGGCGAAGTATGGTGATCCCTGCCATCGGGGATCCTACGTCAAATTGGTGCGCAATCGGATGCGGACCAAGGTCATGACAAGTCCTTTGTTGGCTTCCCTCTACGAGACAGTCAAGGATTTGAAGTTGAAGAACGAAGCCCTGCGCGAACACCTCGCACTCTCGCGGAAATTGCAGAAGGTAGTCAACAAAGTGCGTGATGAGAAGTTGGCCGAAGCGCAGAAGGAATTTGCGAAGCAGCGGGAGAAGCTCGATGCGGAGCTCGATTCTGAGCAAGCTCAGAATCGCATCTTGTTAGAGGAGCTCGTGCGACAGATACGGTTGCTAGAGCAGTGTCAGATCGCACTCCGAGCCGATGAGGAGTTACTGCGTCGCCTGCAATCGCAGTGCGACGAATTGAGGGCGCGGCGTGCGGAGGCAGAGCTGCAGTTGGTAGAGGTTGAAGACGATCACCGGCGCGCTATAGATTGCACGCGAGAAGAGTTGGCAAAGCGAGTGAACCGCTGTCTTAGAGGTTACACTCACTGGGAAGTGGTTGCGTAGGAGAGAATCACACTGCGCGGGTTAGAGATTCGTGCGGCGGAATTGATGTCGGGTGGCAGTCGGAGCCGGCGGCGGGTCGCGAAGAGGTTAGATGCTTTTTTGTCGAGGTCGCAAGACGCCATTGCGAACCTCGAGGCAGAGGTGACCGCGGTACTTTGGCGGCTGGAGTTGCGTAGCAGAGCTGACGACTGGTTGGGTAGGGAGTTAGTGCGCGGTAGTCCGTCGCACAGGAGACATAGCAGATGACATGGAGTGTAGTGTAGTGTAGAGTGGTAGTTAGGACTTAGAAGGTATAAAGTAGTTCAAGGCGTCTTGCCTTGGGGATTTTCCAGTCTCGGAAGTGCAGTTCAAGAACTCATTTTCTCTCGCTACCACTTCCGCACCTTTGCCTATCCTATAAGAGTCACTTCCGACACTCATAACTCAGTGATACCTTATTGGTTTCAAGAGTTCTTGGGCTCGTAGAAACGAGCGTGTTGAGTTCTTTTCAACAAGATCCTAACTGAGTCAAGACGTTATAAATTGAAAAAGTTATAAGGGTTTTACTCTTCTGCCGAAGGCCTTGTCCCGAAGGCCTTTTGCCTAACCATATCAGCCACTTTCGACACTCCTAACTCGGGGATCACTTATCCGTTCTTGGGGATCACTTAGAAGTCTTGGGCTCGTTAGAACAAACGTGTCGAGTTCTTTCATACTTTTTCTCAATCTGAGTCAAGGTGTTACAAATTGAAAAAGTTATGAGGGTTTTACTCTATCAGATTTCTTAAATTTCCCATTTCGACAAAGAAAAGAAAAACTAGGCTACCACACCTCCTAGCCTTTACACCAACCCCCTAATCCTACCAAACTTTCAAAAAACTTCAAGCATAATTTTGCATCCATAATTTTTAGCTTAAATCCAAAATTTTAACTCTCATATGGTTAAAAAGACATGTGAGTGCATTTTTGTGATCACATGGTAATATCAGGTGGTAATATCGCGTGGAACTCAACCGCGTCATAGAGTCAGGGGTAACATTCGATGTTTCGAAGGTAGATTCGTAGGTTCAAGTACTATTGGGTGTAAAAATACAAAAAGTGCAATTCGCCGGCTTGTACATGCAAGCCAGGTTTTGCAACGGTGTAACTCTCATTTTGCAATGGAAACTCACGATTTGTCTAAAAAAAAGGAAAAAAGAATTGCAGCATATTTATTTTAGCCTTTTTCCATATCAAAATAAAATGTATTCCCACATTCTAATGAAGACTTTTTTGCACAACAATTACGAGTGGATCACACAAAATTTCCGTGCAATCCAATTGGTGAGAATTGTTTCAATATTTTTAATATCTTGAAAATTCTAATCTTTGGGGTACGATTCTTGATGGGTGGCTTTGTTCTTGAAACAGTACATTTCAGCATAGTCCACACATGACAAGATATGCGTTTACTTATCTATTCGTTGACTTTGGGTCTACTCGGACTGTGGATTTCTCTTGGGTACCGAGGTGCTATCATATAAACGCCTGTAAAGGTTTCCCTGTCAGAAAATCTGATGACTCGCAGAACGAGAACTGATTTGTAGGCATGGTCGCGTAGCAGGCTAATCTTCGGCTAGCCGATACAAATGCCTAGTCGATTAGCCCACGGCTATCGGCCGAAAACGTGTTTCGGTTGAAGGATTTGAGGTGTAATTTCGGATGAATCAGCCGAACTAATCGGCCGAAAACTCAGAGTCGGTCCGAGTTTTCGTATCGTTTGCGGTCTCGGATAGCGTTCCGGCTAGCCGGTAAGTCGACGGTTAGCCGGGTAACAAAAACTATTAGCCGGCTAGCCGTGAGCATCCCTACTGATTTGCCTACCGAGTCATGAACTTGGGACCTCGGATTTGGTCCTCTCCAGTAGGAGGCACAACTGCCTCACTGGACACTGCTTTCTATGCAGAGAGCTGCTGACTCAAAGGCTTGATACGTGGCCATGCGTAGCAATTCCACACTACAAATTACATCAAACAAGTACTAGAGTAAGGCAGTATACAAGACTTAAAATATCAACTCTCACTAAGCAGATTCAAATATAATCATCACAACCGTGAGTTGAAGGGGAGAACAGAATTCACAGAACTTCGGTGTAACCTCTTCTCTTCCTTATCAGTCTCCGTTAGTGTGCTGCGATTGGTGGAAATCACAGTACTTGTTGCTGCGAAGACTGCAAAAGCTTACCATCAGGGATCCTCATCCCATCCACAGTGTTGAGCTGTCTAGACGGATAATATATTTATCGACATCCGACGCCGTGTCTGTTAGAACCTGGTCTGTATCGAACTCCCACCATACTCCGTTCCGATACGAAAGTGACTTTGCATGACATGAAAGAATTCATGGTGGCGAAAATGTTAGTAGTGTTGTCACCTGATACGTCTTCAGTAGATTTCAAAGGCATAAGGTTTCAAGCTGCCACACTGCAATTTGAGGGTCTGGGACGTAGTGTATCATATCATATGGTGACAGTTCTGCTGGTAGTGATAGATTTTCTCACCGTCTTCTATAAAATGTCCTCTTAGTAGGTGTGCTCCAGTCTTTCGAGATAGTAATCAAGTGCCAAAATAACCCCCGATGACCGCTTTGGCCACGAAGTGGCCTGCTCACGAAGTTTAATGGCATCTACAGAAACGGGTTATGTGTATGATTGCACGACACTCAACATTAACCTCGACAATGAAACTGCCAGACCTGTGCTCGATTCGACGAATTCGAAGACAACTCCGTCATCCCCGAGATATCTCACCATCCTGTAACGCAGGAACTCGGCCCGAACAGAAAGCAGCATCAGAATAAAGTGGAAATCTGTACAGTTTATGCAAGTGTCCCAAGAGGAGCGGCCGAAACATTCACCACTCCCAAACACTACCTATTTCACACACAACATTATCCATACACACCGTGATAGACAACACCTATGGCCATGGCGGGGTTATATTTGTTACATACGGCAGCTCGGCGTCTCGAATCTGTTGGCCATGGACGTCTGCTTTCTCTCACCACACCACACACTATGCCTCTCGACAAATTTCCTTGCCACAACCCCAGGCTTTGCCGGTGGCTACTGTGCCAATAGAAAGCTGCACTTACCCAAAATATGCACATAATCAAGAGTACGTGCATCCGTAGGAGTGAACGCATAAATCAAGCATGGCCATACCGACGCCATAGGTAGCTGCACTGCGCTGCGTGATTCATATTTTGGCCCATTCCCAGCAGGTCCGCCACCTCGATTGTCATCGTAAGACCTCCCACAGTCTTACAGGGAAGGGATGTGGTTCGAAGCCGAGCCGAGCATTTGTTGAGATGACATCGATCGGAAGAGAGGAGCTGAATGAGTGGGCCTCGCCAGCACAGCAGCAGCAGCAGCATCCCATCGTCAATTACCACTCTACTACCACTACTCCTGCACGAGTTGTAGATGTCTGACTGAATATGTCTCCACCGCAATCGCTCACCTGCTCGAGAGGCCGTGACGACCAGATTATCTTGCTGGATGATGACCAAATCTCCGCTTAAAAGACTAAGAAACCTCAAGGCAGAAGAGTTGATTTGTGCCTGCAATGCAAACGCGAGTATATGCGTTTCTGGGTCGAAAAGTTGAGAGCGACTTTTTTTGGTTCCCTCACCTGTGGCTGCTGCCAATGCTGCTGCTAGTCATTCGATAACTCATTTTTGTTAATGGGACGTTCGGTAGAATACATCTCATTTTGTGGAGTCGGAAAGTAATCCTAACTTACAGACTGGAAACATTCCATGTAACCACGCACTCGAAGCTTGTACAAATTTGTCAGATTTAATGATAAATCACCTTGACGAATTGATCCGAACAAAGGCATACAATCCGAACGCTTAAAAACTCGAATCGTGAATGAAGGATTGGAACCCCTGCAGTGGTCTTTGATCTTTATTAAGTTCGTATCACATATTTTAAACAGAAGAATGATATTTGATCTGTATTCTGTCCTCTTCTGCTCGACCCTTCTTGCACACTCGCTGTAATTCGTCTCTAGCTGATTCCTCTGGGACTCATGCGAGCTCAGAACAGGAGAAATGAGCCAACCGGCGGATCCGCCATCAGACGCCCGCTAGCCTTGACAGCCTGCCCTGAATGCGATTCCGCAGGTTTCAATGAAAGACAACCAGTTCGTCCCCTGCTCGTTTTCAATAGACAAGGGGGTAGGGACCCCCTGTCTATTGAAACTTGCTATCAAGCTGCTATAGAACAAGCGAAGAAGAATCGAGACGTCGTGTTGTCGGATTTGCTATCGGCCGGATAGACTTCCGGGAAGTTCTCTACTTGTCCAATTAACCGCAAGGGCTGCGCGATCATAGATGTGAACCTAGCATCATGATACCTAAAGGTGGGATGCGCTACTTGTCATATACCGTCCCATCAGTCGTATGACCATAAAAGCGTGTCGAGTGGGTGCGAGCAGAGGCAGCGGGATAGCTGATGCTCCATGATTCAACCATCTGCAGTAGGGTCTTGCAGACACATCTGGCGAATGTATAGTACTTACACTCCATGGCCGTAACCATCTCCTCAACACAGCAAAATTGATTAGGGCCTCTCCATTGTGACCCAGCCAAAAGCGTCCCTCAATGGACCCTCGTAGCAAGACTCCTGCTCAGTGGAAGTGCCGACGAAAACAGCTGCGTGATTGATATTTCATCATCTTGATGGTCAAGATCATGGGATTTGTGGACAAGGAAGACGGGGGAGTGGCATCTTTTCGTCTTGACACTGTTTCTCAATGCCACCATCTCAGTTCTTGGATCTAGCTAGGTACCGACTGGACAGTGGATACCTGGGATTAAAAAAATGCGGCACGAGGCAGAAGGTTCACTTCGTCGATGTGTATTTAAGACTCAGTTCTTTCGATCTAAACAGCCAATCCACCAGAAGACATTCCCAAGCAACCATCCAGCTCAAAGTACTCTTCTCATCTTCTTTCGACTTCTTAGTCCCATATCCATCCATCTACCTACTCCACAATGAAGGTCTATCGGGGCAAGCTCAACTGGTTGAACTACGCCGTCAACGAGACCTGCACTTTCGTGTTCCCCAAGGGCTTCGCTGTCGGGGATCCAGTGTACGCGGCCTGGGAGTGGACCAAGGATGCGTCCGGCAGACCGAAGGTCGAGAAATTCGTCGAAGGATGTGTCAACATGGATTCCGTCGTCAACGGCAAGCGAACCATCCGGTTCCATGAAGGGAACTACTACCATTTCGACGCTACGATCAGCAGCGACGAAAAGTCCATCGTGATGACGATGTTTAAAGACTCCGAGAGAGCGCAACCGACTACCCTTGATTTGGCTATGACCTCCGGCAAATCAGCACTCGTTCTCTATATCGGAAGGTACACCGAGCATCCGTACGCCGACAACGAGATGATCATGGTCATCGGCTCCCCGAATCTCAACTACGGAAGCTCCATCGGCGTGTTTTGGGAATGGACGAAGGACTTCGGAGGCGTAGAGAAGGTCCCGCAGAACTACACCGGAATCGTCACCGACTTCGAGCAAGATAGCTTAGGAATAAAACTCGAGTTCATCAAGGACACCAACTACTACAAGTTCTCCATGAAGGTGGAGAACTCGCTCATGAAGCTCAGAATCGGAAACGACCCCTCTCAGCTCCCCAACCAGCTGGACATCGCTCTGACCTTGCGGAAGAGCACGGATTAAGGAGCTATTTGGTTGAAAGGGGAGGGTAGCCCGGCGGCGACTTCTCCGCTCCGCCTATTTTTCTCCTTGGCGTGTTTTCTTTTTTTTATGTTCTGTTGGATATGGGCTGAGGAAATTTGAATGCTTTTCCTTTGGTCACGATCCAGGGCTTTTCGGGTGCGGGTATGATGGGGCGGCGGCGTCGTTAGGTGGTGATTAGAGGAGGGTGTTCCTGCTCGAGGAGGGGAACGATAGCATAAAATTGGAACTATACAGAGAAGATTAGCATGGCCCCTGCGCAAGGATGACACGCACAAATCTAGAAATAATACCTTTTAACCACGGCGATAACTGCTGTGCATGTGAAGTGAATAAAGGTGTAAACAGGATCCTCACTCTATCGCGACTCGATAAAATGGTTTGCCCCGCGATGGTCGTGCCGCTTTGGCAGAAACGTTTGCTTCGATGGTGTATGGTACTTGAATGCTCCCAGTGTACCCAGCAGTGTCCACGTCAGCACTCGCTCTCTTGCCATATGACCCTAGTAATGGAAACTTTGGCTGAATCTGTGTTTTATGGTCTTTCAAGATTGAATTTAGATGGGAGGAATTGAATTTTTCGGGAGGCCTGAAAAGTTGCATTTTTGCGGTGTTTTGGTTGGACCGTCGCGTCGTCGGTGTTGGAGTAGTGCAACTTGGTGTTCGAAACCAGTGCCGCGCGTTGCCATCCGATCCTGACACAACCAGCGCTATCGGCATCTTTGTGCGCAGTCAACCCGAGTGAGCTTTGGTGACCAGGCACTTTTGTTGACCTTGCCCGTGACATCCCCAAGCGCAGTGGCTCCGCTCTGCACATTCCGCTGCGCTCCATGCATGGCGCAAGCCAAGGCCGCATGAGAACAAAGCTGCCAGCACGCACGCAGGCAGCTTTGCGCTCGTCTGTCCGATGGGGGCTCTGGAGAATCGCTGGGAGATGTGTTTCAGAGAGGGAGAAGTTTGATAGAGTTTAGTATGAATGGGCTCATTGCAGTGGGTGGAATTCGACTTTGGTCGTTCAGTCCCTATCATGGTCGGTGTGTGGGGTAGACCATTCAGTCCTCAATGTCCAGCAGCAGCGAGATGTTGGTGGATGGGATGTGGTTCGAAGCCGAGCATTTGTTAAGATGACATCGATCGGATGAGATGAGCTGAATGAGTGGGCCTCGCCAGCACAGCAGCAGCAGCATCCCATCTTCAATAACTACTCTACTACCACTACTACTGCACGAGTTGTAGATGTCTGACTGAATATGTCTCCACCGCAATCGCTCACCTGCTCGAGAGGCCGTGACTACCAGATTATCTTGCTGGACGATTGACCAAATCTCCGCTTAAAAGACTCTGAAACCTCAAGGCAGAAGAGTTGATTTGTGCTTGCAATGCAAACGCGAGTATATGCTTTTATGGGTCAAAAAGTTGAGAGCGACTTTTTTTTTGTTCCCTCATCTGTGGCTGCTACCAATGCTACTGCTGCTAGTCATTCGATAACTCATTTTTGTTAATGGGACGTTCGGTAGAATACATCTCATTTTGTGGAGTCGGAAAGTAATCTTAACTTAAAGACTGGAAACTGGTTTCACAAAATGTTTCCATTCCGTGAAACCACGCACTCGAAGCTTATATACAAATTTGTCAGATTTAAATCACCTTGAGGAATTGATCATGTATGGATCTGAATCCCCATAACCTACAGAAAATCATAGTCCACACACCATACAAACACAAGCTGATGTTGACGAGGTTCAGCTTGAAAGCCTAGTCCACGCGAACTCATCAATGAAGGATGTTTGAGTATATATATCCAAGATCAGAACTTCAGACTTGACCTTCCTACCGTCATTACAAGGTTTCAATCTAGTGAGAACTACACAGGAAAAATCATTCCTGTTCCCGAGCAAGACTACCACTTCCTCACATATGATTCCCACTCTCTATTTGTCTCCCCGTTCTCCCTCTCGACCATTCTTGAAATCCTTATCACTGTAATGCACTGACTTAATTCGCTGACTCACTTTATATCATCCTGGCTTATAACGGTAAAAATCAGAATGAATCAAAGTTGTCAATTCCTACACAGCCCATAGTATATTGACCCATCAGCAAGCTATTACTAAACAAAAAATACTCTAAAAGAGAAAAAGATATGCAACTAAAGCCGATAACTCACAGATCCGAACAAAGGCGTACAATCCGAACGCTTAAAAACTAGAATCGTGGATGAAGGGTTAGAACCCTTGCAGTGGTCTTTGATCTTTATTAAGTTGGTATCACATGTTTTAAGCAAAATAATGATATTTGATCTGTATTCTGTCCTCTTCTGCTCAAACCTTCTTGCACACTCGCTGTAATGTGTCTCTAGCTGATTCCTCTGGGACTCATGCGAGCTCAGAACAGAAGTGAATGAGCCAACCGGCGGATCCGTCGTACGCCCGCCAGACTTCACAGCCTGCCCCGAATGCGATTCCGCAGGTTTCAATGAAAGACAACCAATTCGTCCCCTGCTCGTTGCCTCCCCGTGCGCCAACAACCTACCGCCTGAACTACAGCATCACTCTTGATGCTCAGTGCAAATACTACGAAGACAGCTCTTGCCTTGATCCATTTGGCATCTAGAAATCGAGACCGGTAGCATAAGCTTTTGGTCACTTATAGTCAATTCGTTACTGACGTATGAAGGTAGAGGAGGAAATAAAAGAAGTTAGACAACAACTCGACCTGAAAGAAGTTGATTATGAAGCTACTCTAGCAACCAAAGTTAGCGATCGCGGAGAAAGTTTTCCTACTTGAAAGAGACCAAGTATGCAGCTCATTGCATTTCAGCAGTACTTTGAGGAGAATCAGGTGCAATAAGTATAGTCCTTCCGGATAAAGATAAGGATAAACCCTTCTCTGATGTTGTGAGATATCAGCTTCACTTGCATGTCATTTTCTCTTTTAGAGTATTTTTGTCGTTTTTATTATTTAGTAATAGTAATAGCTCGTTGATGAATCAATATCCTAAAGGCTGTGAAGGAATTGACGGCTTTGATTCATTCTAATTTTTTACCGTTATAACTCAGGATGATATAAAGTGAGTCAGCGAATTAAGTCTCTACATTACAGTAATAAGGATTTCAAGAATGGTAGAGAGGGAGAAACGGGAGACACATAGAGATTGGGAATCATATGTGAGGAAGTGTTAGTCTTGCTCGGAAACAGGAGTGATTTTTCGTGTGTGTAGCTCTCACTAGACTGAAACCTTGTAATGAGGGTAGAAAGGTCAAGTCTGACGAAATTGATATCGGATATATATACTCGATCTGACTTCATTGAGGACTAGGCTTTCAAACTGAACCTCGTCAACAAATGCTTGTGAATGTATGGTGTGTGGACTGTGATTTTTCTGTAGGTCATGGGGATTCAGATCCCTACATATGTAATCCAAGATTTTTCACGATATGCTTCCAACTCAACTCTTCTCCTTCACTTACCCCTAGTTCTCACTGCTTCGCTAGTGTTGACGCGGATATTCGTCTGCATGGATGGTTGAAACCATACTCCGCCTTATGTTTCTTGAGAGATTTATTCGGAACATCAGATCATTCACAATGGGGTCGATTTGCAGTTTTTTCTAACGAGAAGGTATCCTCGAATTCGATGGAATTTTCCTCTGTACTGCGGTAGTTTGTCACTTGAAACATACAGAGGCCATGACTTTCAGTATCGTAAAATATGTATCATTTTCTCGATTTGTGCGTGTCATCCTTGCGTAGGGGCCATGTTAATCTTCTCTGTATCCTTCCATTTTTATCCGACGTATCCTTCAGAGAAAAAGATGTTTACAAATTATGTGGATGTTGTATTGCAGCTCGAACATCTTACTGCGCCTACCAGCCATCACTACTCAGCAATTGCCTTCAATTACTACCTCCAATATCACCTGCATACAGATACGGCCCTTTCCCCGCCATGCTGTACTCGAGATTAGGTGGACTGAGTCCGTTTTGGGTCAAGCCGCCTTCACGACGTTCGATCCATACAAATCGGTCACTGCAAATCGCATTGATAATCGGATCCATTGAAAATCAGCGGGGTGCAGTGGAACAGAAGCGGAGTTCGTGATTAAACAGTCCTTGCAGGTAACGATTACGCAGCTTGAATGCAGAAATCATTCCACAAATCGCCACTTCCGAGCTTGCCTGATCCGCCATCGCCAATCCCAGAAAAGAAATGCTACTCAAGAACTACTAGACGAAAAGGTCGGCAGTGGACACCGGGCATTAAAAAAATGCGGCACGAGGAAGAAGGTTCACAGTCTTGTGCTTTGATGCGAGTCTGTGCTTTGATGAGCCTTAAATTTGTTTGAGAATGTTTCTCCCGACCCGTGTGCCATGACCTTATTTTTATTTTCTTTGTGACTGAAAACGAGCCAAATAATTGAATTATTTCCAGGGACCTGGTCCGAGTACGCAGTGCGCTATTTCTGGTCGGGCCGTAGGTTCTTTAGGCCGTGGTGTCTATTTCGGGGCGTGTTTGATCATCGCCAACCCATGGATATGGGCCCTTGTTTCAGGATTGACATGTACGCGGCCCAGCAATTGGTATGGGCGGCACGGGAGGGTGATGTTTTGCGGGGCTGTAGACCTATGGCTAAGTCGTGGTCATGCACGAATTTATTTTGTAGGAAATCTTATGTATAAAAAGAACAAATCTTAGAGGTACGGTCCACGCTGGGGATTGCTTCGAACCATGCTGTCCAGCCCAACGTTGTGTTCAAGCCCGACAGGCACCCGATGATGGCGGTCACCACTGAGCACTCGAGCCGCGCCGAGGCCCGATACTATACACGAGTACGCTGTTCCGAACTCGTGGAATATTCGATTTGACGCAGGCCTTTCCGTGGGGGAGACGAGGCTGTGTTGGCGTTGCACGTCAAAACGGTGGAAATTTGATCTTCAGCTGATCAAAGATGGAGATAGTCAACGCAATTACAGGGTGGTATGGGAAACCTCTCCCAAAACGTTCCGTTGGCATCAGCATGAGGTCCATGATATGTTGAAGGACGTTGTGCTGGATGTCGTCAAGCCCGGGCATGGAAAATACGTCGGATTCGGGGAGCAAGGAGGTACCAGCTTTCCCAAGCTACGTACCTTCATGAACTACTTCAGTATGGTCCATTGCGGAACTGGGCCCCAGAGAAAGAAAGAACATCCATTAACTGGGCTCTAGATTGCGACAACATGCAATATCAGCATGTCTATAACAAGGGACCCGTCGATTCGCGCGAGCCTCTACTGGGCTATTTACTTTCAATAGATTGATGGTACTCATACTAATTGTGCAGCTATCACTGGGATCCATTCTTCTTCGAGGTCAACACAAATCCAGAGCGAGATATCTAGCACGCAGAGTAGAGAGCCACGCCGGCAGTCCTCAACGCTCATAGCTACTCCATCACAATGCGAACTGATCGCCGCATCCGCCGAAACTTAGACCGTCTATCCATGCAGCTCGAGTCAGCGGCCGACAACGCACGTACGGGCTGTTTCACGTTCACCAAATCTTACATTGAGCCATGCTTCTCGTCGCTGGCGGACTGCTGCACGTCGTGCCTGCCGCAGGCATAGAGTGCGCACGGACACCAGCATCACCACCACCGACACCGCAACGCACGGAGGAACAAGTTTCCATTTGCGTCTTAGGATTATGATGATTACGACTCCGACGAGGATGATGGGCCTTCGCGTGGATTTCTGGCTTGGGGGACGGACGAGCTGGATCGGCTGCTGGCTGGAAGTGGAAGCTAGCAGCCTTCCACCAGGAATGAGAGGATGTTCTATGGCGCTGTCACATGTGCATGCCGACGATGACGACGATCAGAAGTAGAATCCATCCCTCCGTTTGGAATTCCGAAAGCGAGTGTCGCTCCCAGATCGCGTACCAGCGGCTGTCAGGCGGGTTGCTGTTCGAGGCGAAGGAGAGAGGCAAGATGGAGACCATTTTGCCTATTGTATAAATTTCAAGCCTCGGTTTTTTTCTGGAACTGCAACAGCCGATGACCAAAAAATCGGTCGCGTATTGTGGAGCGGCGCCATGCATGGAGCGCAGCGGAATGTGCAGAGCGGAGCCACTGCGCTTGGGGATGTCATGGGCAAGGTCAACAATTGGGCGCTTGTTGAATATATATGTCTCTTTCAATACATTGCGACCTCACCGCCGCGCCACGCAGCTCTCAGGTTTTCCCCAAGGAGAATGGCCGCAAAACAAAAAGTTACGACATCAACTTTGGAGAGAGCTTATGGATTGTGAGGAAAAGCCCGATGACCCCAAGACAGTAGCCACAATCTCGCCCGTTCCGAGGCCCCCACCGCCTGTCGACCGTCTTTGAATGACTTGGGAGAACTCACTCACACGAGAAATGTGCATGGCTAACTGAGTTCTGTTATTTTATGCGCCTGTTAGCATCTCTCCAGAGCACTGAATCCCTGTTTCTTTGAAACTTACGGGAAGAGGAAAACACAATTGATATCTTGACTTAGGTATCATCAGTGTTTCCTAAAAACCCGGAGTGGAAAGTTTCTCTTCTTACTGGGAATGTGCCTGGTCACAAAAGCTCACTCGGGATGACTGCGCACAAAGATGTCGTTGGCGCTGGTTGTGTCAGGATCGGATGGCAACGCCCAGCACTGGTTTCGAACATCGAGTTGCACTACTCCAACACCGACGACGCGACGGTCCAACCAAAACACCGCAAAAATGCAAGTTTTCAGGCCTCCCGAATAATTCAATGCCTCCCATCTAAATTCAATCCAGAAAGACCCAAAAACCACAGATTCAGCCGAAGTTTCCATTACTAGGGTCATATGGCAAGAGAGCGAGTGCTGAAATGTACACTGCTGGGTACACTGGGAGCACTCAAGTAGCAGACACCATCGAAGCAAACATTTTTGCTAAAGCGTCACGACCATCGCGGGGCAAACCATTTTATCGAGTCGCGATACAGTGAGGATCCTGTTTACACCTTTATTCACTCCACATGCACAGCAGTTATCGCCGTGGTTTAAAGGTATTATTGATGCTATCGTTCCCCTCCTCGAGCAGGAGCACCCTCCTCTAATCACCACCTAACGACGCCGCCGCCCTATCATACCCGCACCCGAAAAGCCTTGGATCGTGACCAAAGGAAAAGCACCCAAATTTCTTCAGCCCATATCCAACAGAACGTAAAAAAAAGACAACACGCATCAGGCCAAGGAGAAAGATTAATGAGATGGGGAAAATAGGCGGAGCGGAGAAGTCGACGCCGGCCCCCCCTTCAACCAAAGAGCTCCTTACTCCGTGGTCTTCTGCAAGGTCAGAGCGCTGTCCAGCTTGTTGGGAAGCTCAGAGGGGTCGTGTGCGATTCTGAGCTTCATGTTCTTGAGCGAGTTGTCCACATTCATGGAGAACTTGTAGTAGTTGCTGTCCTTGATGAACTCGATTTTGATTCCGGAGCTATCTTGCTTGAAGTCAGTGACGGTTCCGGTGTAGTTCTGCGGGACGTTCTCTACGCCCCCGGCGTTCTTCGTCCATTGCCAAAACACGCCGATGGAGTTTCCGTAGTTGAGATTCGGGGAGCCGATGGCCATGCTCATCTCGTTGTCGGCGTACGGATGCTCGGTGTACTTTCCCATATAGAGAACGAGGGCTGATGTGCCGGAGGTCATAGCCAAATCAAGGGTAGTCGGTTCCGCTTTCTTTTCGTTGCCGTCCTGGTTTTTCACCATCGTCACCACGATGGACTTTTCGTCGCTGCTGATCGTAGCATCGAAAACTCCATCGTGGCGGTAGTTTTCTTCATGGAACCGGATGGTTCGCTTGCCATTGAGGACGTAATCCGTGTTGATATGTCCTTCGACGAAGTGGTTGGCCTTCGGATCGCCGGACGAATTCTCGGTCCATTGCCAGGCCGTGTACACCGGATCCCCGACAGCGAAGCCCTTGGGGAACACGAAAGTGCAGGTCTCGTTGACGGCGGATTTCAACCAGTTGATCTTGCCTCGGTAAACCAGCATTGTGGAACAGGTAGATGGATGGATACTAGACTAAGAAGTCGAAAGAAGATGAGAAGAGTACTTTGAGCGGGATGGTTGCTTGGGAATGTCTGCTGGTGGGTTGGCTGTTTAGATCGAGAGAACTGAGGCTTAAATACACTTGGACGTCCTTCTGCATTGTCACGTTGTAAAGGCGTGATTCTTCGTCGTCGGAGTCACTTTGTAAATATGCGTTGCTCTCTCTGCCTACGGCCTCGTCACTCTCTCGCAGTGACGTGATCAGTCTTCTTTTCAGAGGGATTGTACAGATATCTCGTGTCCTAGATATCTATCTCCATCTCCAAAAGGGCTCTTGGGCCCGTGCATCGTTTTATCTCGGTCGGTATTGATTTCATGCCGTTTTACTACTGCAGCTCATCTGTGAGGTAGCCTGACAACACTCCGAGCCGTCTGAGCCGCCTGAGGGCCCTGAGAACTAAAAGAACGACAAATCACGATGTTTGTAAGAAGCTTGGGAATCTTCCGATTTACAGCAGCTTGAATGCATGGTAAGTGGGAGCCAATAGCTGCCAATTCCAGCTTGAGAAGACCGTACAAAGAAAGGGCGAAGAAAAAGAAGCCATAGCTGAGAGAGACCTCATGATTCTTTTCTCCCTCGGCGACCTCTTGGTTACGACTACGACACTGTAAGTGATTGCATGCGATTGATGCGTTTCTGTGAAAGCTCCCGGCCTGCGGCTCTTGGGATTGGCGAGCAAAACGTGAGCAATAGCAGCATAGGAGTAGGAGGTACGAGAACCTATTCGTGAGCATATATTCTTGAATGCGATTTCTGCGAGAGGTGAAGGAGTTGTGAGTATTTTGGATTTTCTCAAGACACCAGGGATCGTTCGGGATCTCGGAGAGGAATCGAATCGACAATGGAACTTATACCCTTGTTCAATCGGCTTTGACGGCATCTTGTAAGTATCCATTGAGCGGCCTGTACATCATCTGATCATGACTTCGTCAATCGAAACGTTGGTGGAAGGCAAGCGATAAGCTTTGGAATTCTTTCGCAGTCGGTTGAGAATAGGATCAACTTTGCCGTGCCACAACCTTCTACCACGTGGTGTAACTGATCGCTAACCCCCGATTTCATGAACTTTTGCGGTCCAGTGCACCCGTGGTTGTAAATACTGTTGTATATTCTCAAATTATTTATTATTTTCTTGGGACATCGAGGCCGAACAACCCGTGATGAAACTTCCACTCGTTTCTGGACAGTTCAGATCACCCCGCTGAAGCGGCAGACCTGCATAGACCGCAGATCGAGACAGAGCTCAGATCTGCGGGGTGCCTACCCGCGTCGTGCAAGGTATGGCATAATCTGGGGTATGTGGTACAAGAATTTTGACGTCGCCGGCGTGTTCTGAACCGCCGGTCGACCCTCTAGTGTTTATCTGCCTCCCCAATGACAATAAAAACGCTGGTTTTCTATATTGGCTGATATATTTGGAATAGGTAGTAGCATATTAGAAATTATGACAGGTACGAATGGGTGGGATAGACCTTCGCCGCCTCTTGAGCCCGCCTCGTGCCGCGTATGAGCCCCATACTTAGCCAACTCTCAACAACGGCCTTTGTGGGGTCGACCGGCCGGATATCCAAGTTGGCTGGTTCCACAGCCGATCTGAGCTGAAACTCACATTCAACGTGATGTTACATCGAAACCGGGCTGTCCTTTTAGGAGAAAGCACGGCAATGTTGGTTCAACCCTGCCTCGGCATTTCAACTTCACACCCACTGGTTTTTGCCCATTGTTATCGCTCGCTCTTCAGCTTCTAATGGCTATTGTAATAATAATAAATCATGCGCGGACCCGAAGGTTCAAAAGGCTAAAAAGAACACAAAACAATCATACAATCGTCACCAAGGGGAAAACCCCCTCTAAAGCGGCAAGAGGAGTAGATTGACGACTAATAACATCAGTAAAGTAGCAATCTGAAACTCAGCGCTCTACCTATAGTAAAGAATAAAAATTCTTTACAACAATCTTATGAGCCGTTCTAATATCCCCATATCTAGAACAATTAAGAAACATATGCTCTTCGCACTCTATATTCCTGATCTCACGTACAATGCAGAAACGTTCACTTTTGTAAACGTGATGCCATCCTACTTCCTCAATATGGAAATTGTGGGATCTTAGTGAGTAGAAATCCTAGCAAGAAGATATCCTTGTTGACAGTAAACAAGCATAGGGCTTACATGAAGTCTGCAGAACTCCATTTTGGTTCCGGATCTGCTCCAAAGAATGTTGAGAGTTGTTTCATGTAGATGTTGGCGAAGTGCCAATGGTTGCATGTTCCAATGTCGTTCTTCCACATTCCATCTAAAGGATCAAGCCACCATATCTCAGAACCACCCTTCGGAACGTGTGTCTTGTAAAGCTTGATGAGGAAGTCGAGAAGTACTAAGAGATTTTACCCGTGCAAAGTAATTGATGGTCAAATAGAGAACTCCAACCTCAATAGGAAGAAAACTTGTTTTTGCCATTAGTATAGCATAGGAAATTTGGTTTGGTTTGGCCCGAACTGAGTTGTATAATGTGGTCACTGCTCCCAAGAGATTAGGCGCTACTCCTATGTTTTGTAATCTTTCCCATAAAAGCTTGAAAGTCAATGTGTCAAAATCTTTCTCAAAATCTATGAAGGCACAAAATAGAGCTTTACCGTAGTACTTAAATTTTTCCCATAATACACGTAGAACCAAAATATGGTAGACAGCGTTGTATGTTAGGAAAATACTGGCTTGAAGTCTTGATCTTTTCTGGAAACACTTTGTCCAAGTATTGAACTTTGATTTCAAAAACTTCCCAAACAATTTTGCAAAAATTCTTCCCACCATGATAGCTTGGTAGTTTGTCGCCACGTTTTTTCTACCTGATTTGTGGATCGGAACAATCTTTCGTAATGACCAAGCTCTAGTAAAATTGTAGAGAAAAGCATCTTCAAAAGCTTTGGTGAGGAATGTTATGATACAATCTCCTCCCCACTTGAGAAGTTTAAGGGACAAAACATCCAAATCTTCACTTTTATCATTTGCTAAACTTCTAAGTAGTATCCTCACCTCCTCTTCAAAGAATAAACCAGGTACTGCTTTGCATTTTGACATAGAGCTAGCTTCCAGAAAGAAGTAAAGCTTTTTGGCAAAAGCAAACTAGTATTCGGGATCTAAAGAGGATTTTCCAGTTGGTACAACTGATCTTCTCCAAAAAGATTTAGTATCTTTAGTCAGAGATTTTTGTTTTCGTCTCAAGAATTCTCATTTTTTAGATTTCACCATCTATTTGTATATCTTTGTCAAAAGAAGTCAGGTTTGGAAATTCAAACATCTATCAATTGCTCTCATCCTTGCTAGCTTGTAATCAGAGTCAAACCACCCGTTACAAGGTAGTACTCTAGTATTCCTATTGCTATGTCGTATAAAGAACTAAGACTCAAAATTTTTTATTAGTTCTATGATATGCAAACTAGCTGTATGGTCTTACCTCCAATCAGTGTATTTCAGAAAATCTTGTAACTATATAGTATAAAGATCTTTTCTACAAGATAGTAAGCGAAACTAGTAAAAAATAGAAAAAGTTTGTTGATTGATGGAGTAATAGTTTTTGATTCACTACATTCATCTCGTTCCACCCTCCACCTCTCACATAAATTGCATTCAAGAATATATGTTCGCGAATAGGTTCTCGTACCTCCTACTCCTATACTACTATTGCTCACGTTTTGCTCGCCAATCCCAAAACCGCAGGCCGGGAGCTTTCACAGAAACACATCAATCGCATGCAATCGCTTACAGTGTCGTAGTCGTAACCAAGAGGTCGCCGAGGGAGAAAAGAATCATGAGGCCTCTCTCAGCTATGGCTTCTTTTTCTTCGTCTCAAGCTGGAATCTGGCAGCTATTGGCTCCCACTTACCATGCATTCAAGCTGCTGTAAATCGGAAGATTCCCAAGCTTCTTACAAACATGGTGATTTGTCGTTCTTTTAATTCTCAGGGCCCTCAGGCGGCTCAGGGGGGGGCGGCGGCGGCGGCGGCCGGCGTCGACTTCTCCGCTCCGCCTATTTTCCCCATCTCATTAATCTTTCTCCTTGGCCTGATGCGTGTTGTCTTTTTTTTATGTTCTGTTGGATACGGGCTGAAGAAATTTGGGTGCTTTTCCTTTGGTCACGATCCAAGGCTTTTCGGGTGCGGGTATGATAGGGCGGCGGCGTCGTTAGGTGGTGATTAGAGGAGGGTGTTCCTGCTCGAGGAGGGGAACGATAGCATCAATAATAGCTTTTAACCACGGCGATAACTGCTGTGCATGTGGAGTGAATAAAGGTGTATACAGGATCCTCACTGTATCGCGACTCAATAAAATGGTTTGCCCCGCGATGGTCGTGCGGCTTTGGCAAAAATGTTTGCTTCGATGGTGTCTGCTACTTGAGTGCTCCCAGTGTACCCAGCAGTGTCCATGTCAGCACTCGCTCTCTTGCCATATGACCCTAGTAATGGAAACTTCCGCTGAATCTGTGGTTTTTGGGTCATTCTAGATTGAATTTAGATGGGAGGCATTGAATTTTTCGGGAGGCCTGAAAAATTGCATTTTTGCGGTGTTTTGGTTGGACCGTCGCGTCGTCGGTGTTGGAGTAGTGCAACTTGGTGTTCGAAACCAGTGCCGCGCGTTGCCATCCGATCCTGACACAACCAGCGCTAACGGCATCTTTGTGCGCAGCCAACCCGAGTGAGCTTTTGTAAACAGGCACACACCCAGTAAGAAGAGAAACTTTCCATTCCGGGTTTTTAGGAAACACTAATGATACCTAAGTCAAGATATCATTTGTGTTTTCCTCTTCCCGTAAGTTTCAAAGAAACAGGGATTTAGTGCTCTGGAGAGATGCTAACAGGCGCATAAAATAGCAGAACTCGGTTAGCCATGCACATTTCTCGTGTGAATGAGTTCTCGCAAGTCATTCAAAGACGGTCCACAGGCGGTGGGGGCCTCGGAACGGGCGAGATTGTGGCTACTGTACTTGGGGTCATCTGGCTTTTCCTCACAATCCATCAGCTCTCTCCAAAGTTGATGTCCCAACTTTTTGTTTTGCGGGCAACACAAATCATCCTTCAGCGCTCCATGCGATGCGACGTCATGCCCTCCATCCCGGCAGCGCAGATCAGTTCATAGCCGCGCACTCGGTGACGTAACGCGCGACAAGGACAAAAACAAGACATCTCCTTGGGGAATACCTGAGAGCTGCCTGGCGCGGCGATGAGGTCACAATATATTGAAAGAGACATATATATTCAACAAGCGCCCAATTGTTGACCTTGCCCATGACATCCCCAAGCGCAGTGGCTCCGCTCTGCACATTACGCTGCGCTCCATGCATGGCGCCGCTCCACAATACGCGACCGGATTTTTTGGTCATCGGATGTTGCAGTTCCAAAAAAAAACCTAGGCTTGAAATCTGTAAAATAGGCAAAATGGTCCGACTCTCGTCAATCCGCCCCATGATGTTTACTGACACGGGTCCTCGTGAAAGTGGTGCACAACACATCCACTCCCTTCACCCTTACTTCGCTCGCTCAATTGTCAATTGCTTTACTTCAAAATGACCACCGACGCCCAGCGTCCCTCTAAAGTCAGTCCTTGTCATCGGCGGCTGCGGTTTCCTGGGCCATCTATTCTGCGGGGTTGTCACCACCAGATCCCGAGTCGCCACCCTTTTTCGCGCGTCGCTCACGCCGCCTGGTAGCCGCCGGCTCCGCATTCGCCTCCAGCACCTTATCGATTCCAGGGATACCAGCGGCACCAAATGCAGCCTGTCTCGCCTCCCGAATAATGATGTTGATAAACTCCCTCTGGCGCTTCGCGATCAAGTTCAGGACGATGAATAGCCTGACAACTTCGCTTGTATCGCTGCTGCAAGTTGTGGAGACGGGATACCATTCGAAGCCTAGTTATTTTTTGTGGCCGACTCTGTAGCATTAATACTTGTCAGCCTCCAGGTAATTGTAGAGTACCATCCCGCCGAAACTACACCTCCAGCCCGCCGAGATTACTTACCATCCCTTGACGCTGGCACAACCTTGTTGCCTCATCATCCACGCCGTTAACCTTCTGGAAGATTTTGATTCGAAACACGGCGGGTACTCGCGTCCACTTGTCGGTCTACTGCCCGACATCGATCAAGCTCCGCGATATCCCCAATAAGACTGCAGCCTAGAACAACCCCGACCGTATGACCGGATTTTTCGTTTAAATAAGTCCGCAAGTAGAATTCATTCTGTTTCGCTTTCCTGGACAGATTCAAGTGATTTTCTTTGAACGGGTGAGCGGTGAAGCTGCTCCTTGTTGTGTTTGGAAGTGTTCACGGGCTTATTTAGTTTATTAAGTTACCAAAGAAATTCTCTTGAAAGAGTGTTCTTGAACGTGTCACAATCACGTTGGAATTTTGAAACCTACAATGACGTCCATTCCGCCATAGCTCACAATCTTGTCCGCGAAGATCTTGGAAATCTGTGTGGATGTTTCCTGAGCGTTTAGAATTTCTTCAAGACTGGCCAGCGTCCCAACCAACCCATTGCAGACTCACGATTTGCCCACTCCGGACGTTGTTTCGTCCGATGGTTTAGTGCAATGCGTGCGTGATTATCCGTTGCCGGTGGCGAAGGGAAAAGACAGAAGGGGAGTCCCATTCGCCACACGATGATCCGGATGCATGCAGTGGACATGGAACTCGATTAGAATGTCCCTCACTCTCAAATGCGGTAGCTCGTCACACAACTCATAGATCAAAGACTCCTTTCATGACTTCCGAGTCCGGCGTTGAAATTACTCCACGATGCTCTCGACCCTCTTTGCATGGACCTCAAGTTCACCCTCAACCGCGAGGATTTATGCTTCATCTACCATTTTCTGATACCTTTCGGGTCTCGCCATAAAGCCTCACCCATGCACACTGGGCAAGACCTCGGTCACGCCAAGATTTAACTCAGACATGTCTCTAACCTGAAAGAAGTTCCGATGATTTTTGATTCATGAGTTTCATAGTAGCAAAATCGAGACGAAAAGAGCACGATGTGTTCTTCCGCTCGTTCATCTCTTAGTACCCATCGACCGAAGGAGAAAGGAATTCGGCATCGGTAATAATCTTGGACCATGAATGGCCAAGTGAATGAGTGAGGTCACTTCAACCAACTTCATCCACTCGTTATACTTCATATTGACCACAACCCAATTGAAACCGTGTTCGGTCTGGGTTTGAGTATCGTTGAACTTCAAAATTTCAAGCGTAGACGGAGAATCGAAATCAATAATGTTTTCCTGTCACGCTCGAGTTGCGTGTACTGACAATAAGAGCCAATTTTGATCGCTAGAATGGCCTCGAAAGTGGAAGATGAACCTAACGATGCAGCAGCTGCAGCAAGGGCTGGAGCTGGAGCATTATCTTGCATTCTTCAAAGTCCATCTTCACAATCCATCACTTCCACACATGCAAAGAGATGACACTTATTCCTAGCTATATAGAGAACACAAGCAGCGTGCACAGGTTTTGTGGCCACATTGCAATACTTCTCCTTCCCAAGTAGACTTTGATCAGAAGCAAGCAGGATAACATAAAAGAAACAACCAAGGTGTTACAGCCATGCAACTGTGCCACACCATACTCTTATCTAGACCTGCTCAACTAGATCACAGTGGTCAAGAGAAGTCCGCAATACCAAAAAATTTGCAGTTTTGATTATCGAAATGAGTTTGTAGTAATCACAACATGCTTTACAACAAAGTGGATTCTAAGATAACATAGTTTCCTTCAAAATTGATTATGAGTCCTAGTCAAAAGCATGTTGCAAGATCTGACACCTGCGAAATAGGGTCCGCCCACTTCGAAATCCGAACTTCAACTGAGAGAAGAAAAGGCGAGAAAACCAATAAGGGTCGGCTCCTCCTCTAGCTCACTGCAGTCAACTTTATGGACTGATTTAGCATATAGACCGTCCGACGGTGTGCCTAACGGCGAACCCCCAACGGTGTAATTATGAAGGGCTCCGGCCGTCATCCGGTCAGGATTGATCTAGCTCACTGCAGGCTAGAACAACCCCGACCGTGGGCTGACGGCATACGGCCACCGTCGTGACGGTCTCTCATTTGACACCGTCGCGTCAAGAAGTCACCCGTGGACCGCGCAACCTTTTATACTCAAATTCGACACATGACACCCGATACGTGTCGGCGCGATAGAAAGCGACGCGATCACGGCCCAGGTTAAGGCCGAGCGAGCAACGCAACCCAAGGCCGCACGAGTAGCAGCACGCAGGCAGCTCTGCTCTCGTCTGTCCGATCGGGGTTATGGAGAATCACCGGGGAGATGTGTTTCAGAGGGGGAGAAGTTTCATAGAGTTAAGTATGAATGGGCTCATGGCAGTGGGTGGAATTAGACCTTGGTCGTTCAGTCCCTATCAGGGTCGGTGTGTGGGGTAGACCATTCAGTACTCAATGTCCAGCTGCAGCGAGATGTTGGTGGATGGGATGTGGTTCAAACCCGAGCCGAGCATTTGTTGAGATGACATCGATCGGATGAGATGAGCTGAATGAGTGGGCCTCGCCACCACAGCAGCAGCATCCCATCGTCAATTACTACTCTACTACCACTACTACTTCACGAGTTGTAGATGTCTGACTGTATATGTCTCCACCGCAATCGCTCACCTGCACGAGAGGCCGTGACGACCAGATTATCTTGCTGGATGATGACCAAATCTCCGCTTAAAAGACTAAGAAACCCCAAGGCAGAATAGTTCATTCGTGCCTGCAATGCAAATGCGAGTATATGCGTTTCTGGGTCGAAAAATTGAGGGCTACTTTTTTGTGTTCCCTCACCTGTGGCTGCTGCCAATGCTGCTGCTGCTAGTCATTCGATAACTCATTTTTGTGAATGGGACTTTCGGTAGAATACATCTTATTTTGTGGAGTCGGAAAGTAATCCTAACTTACGGACTGGAAGCATTCCATGTAGCCACGCACTCGAAGCTTATTCAAATTTGTCAGATTTAATGATAAATCACCTTGACGAATTGATCCGAACAAAGGCATACAATCCGAAGGCTTAAAATCTCGAATCGTGGATGAAGGATTGAAACCCCTGCAGTGGTCTTTGATCTTTATTAAGTTCGTATCACATATTTTAAACAGAAGAATGATATTTGATCTGTATTCTGTCCTCTTCTGGTCAAACCTTCTTACACACTCGCTGTAATGCGTCTCTAGCTGATTCCTCTGGGACTCATGCGAGCTCAGAACAGGAGTGAATGAGCCAACCGGCGGATCCGCCATCAGACGCCCGCCAGCCTTGACAGGTTGCTTTGAATGCGATTCCGCAGGTTTCAATGAAAGACAACCAGTTCGTCCCCTACTCGTTGCCTCCCTGTGCACCAACAACCTACCGCCCGAACTACAGCATCACTCTTGATGCTAAGTGCAAATACAACGAAGACAGCTCTTGCTGTGATGCATTTGGCATCTAGAAATCGAGACTGGTAGCATAAGCTATTGGTCACTTATCGTCAATTCGTTACCGACGTATGAAGGTAGAGGAGGAAATAGAAGAATTTAGACAACAATTCGATCTGAAAGAAGTTGATTATGAAGCTACTCTAGCAGCCAAGTTAGCGACGAGCTTTCCTACTTGAAAGAGACGAAGTATGCAGCTCACCTGCATTTCAGATATTGTATTGCAGCTCGAACGTCTTACCGCATCTACTAGCCATCACTATCAGCAATTGCCTTCAATTACTACCTCCAATATCACCTGCATACAGATAAGCCGCTACGGCTCTTTCCCGGCCATGCTGTACTCGAGATTAGGTGGACTAAGTCGGTTTCGGGTCAAGCCGCCTTCACGACGTTCGATCCATACAAGTCGGTCACTGCAATTCGCATTCGTGTCCTGTAATCGGATCCATTGAAAATCAGCGGGGTGTACTGGAACAGAAGCGGAGTACGTGATTACATATTCCTTGCAGCTAACGAGTACGCAGCTTGAATGCAGAAATCATTCCACAAATCTCCACCTCCGAGCTAGCCTGATACGCCATCGCCAATCCGACACAAGAAATGCGACACAAGAACTGCTAGACGAAAAGGTCGGCAGTGGACACCTGGCATTAAAAACATGCGGCACGAGGCAGAAGGTTCACAGTCTTGAAGACAGATCTCGAGAGAGAGGGCGGTCTGTGCTTTTGGCATCAAGGCTACGCGAGGAGGCTGAAGGTTCACAGACCTGGTCCGAGTACGCAGTGCGCTATTTCTGGTCGGGCCGTAGGTTCTTTCGACCTGTGGTGTCTATTTCGGGGCGTGTTTGATCATCGCCAACCCATGGATATGGGCCCTTGTTTCAGGATTGACATGTACGCGGCCCAGCTATTGGTTTGGGCGGGCACGGGAGGGTGATGTTTTGCGAGGCTGTCGACCTATGGCTAAGTCGTGTTCATGCACAAATTTATTATGTATAAAAAGAACAAATTTTAGAGGTACGGTCCACGCTGGGGATTGCTTCGAACCATGCTGTCCAGCCCAACGTTGCGTTCAAGCCCGACAGGCACCCGATGATGGCGGTCACCACTGAGCACTCGAGCCGCGCCGAGGCCCGATACTATACACGAATACGCTGTTCCGAACTCGTGGAATATTCGAGTTTACGCAGGCCTTTCCGTGGGGGAGACGATCCGCTGTGTTGGCGTTGCACGTCAAAACGGTGGAAATTTGATCTTCAGCTGATCAAAGATGGAGATAGTCAACGCAATTACAGGGTGGTTTGGGAAACTCTCCCAAAACGTTCCGTTGGCATGAGGTCCATGATATGTTGAAGAACGTTGTGCTGGATGTCGTCAAGCCCGGGCATGGAGAATACGTCGGATTCGGGGAGCAAGGAGGTACCAGCTATGCCAAGCTACGTACCTTCATGAACTACTTCAGTATGTTCCATTGCGGAACTGGGCCCCAGAGAAAGAAACAACATCAATTGACTGGGCTCTAGATTGCGACAACATGCAATATCAGCAGGTCTATAACAAGGGACCCCTCGATTCGCGCGAACCTTTGTGAGTTCCAATGTCTGACTGGGCTCTTTACTTTCAATAGATTGATGGTACTCCTACTAACTGTGCAGCTATCACTCGGATCCATTCTTCTTCGAGGTCAACGCCAATCCAGAGCGAGATATCTAGCACGCGGAGTAGAGAGCCACGCCAGCAGTCCTCAACGCTCATAGATACTCCATCACAAAGAATTTCTTGACTTATGTATCATTATTGTTTCCTAAAAACTCGAAAGGGAAAGTTTCTCTACTTATTAGGAGTGTGTCTGGTCTTAAAAGCTCACTCGGGTTGACTGCGCACAAAGATGCCGATAGCGCTGGTTGTGTCAGGATCGGATGGCAACGCGCGGCACTGGTTTCGAACACCGAGTTGCACTACTCCAACACCGACGACGCGACAATCCAACCAAAACACCGCAAAAATGCAACTTTTCAGGCCTCCCGAAAAATTCAATTCCTCCCATCTAAATTCATTCTACAAAGATCCAAAAACCACAGATTCAGCCGAAGTTTCCATTTCTGGGGTCATATGGCAAGAGAGCGAGTGCTAACATGGACACTGCTGGGTACACTGCGAGCACTCAAGTAGCATACACCATCGAAGCCAACGTTTCTGCCAAAGCGGCACAACCATCGCGGGGCAAACCATTTTATCGAGTCGCAATACAGTGAGGATCCTGTTTACAGCTTTATTCACTACACATGCACAGCAGTTATCGTCGTGGTTAAAAGGTAGTATTGATGCTATCGTTCCCTTCCTCGAGCAGGAACACCCTCCTCTAATCACCACCTAACGACGCCGCCGCCCTATCATACCCGCACCCGAAAAGCCTTGGATCGTGACCAAAGCAAAAGCACCCAAACTTCTTCAGCCCATATCCAACAGAACATTAAAAAAAAAAAAAACACGCATCAGGCCAAGGAGAAAGATGCATGAGATGGGGAAAATAGGCGGAGCGGAGAAGTCGCCGCCGGCCCCCCTTTCAACCAAATAGCTCCTTACTCCGTGCTCTTCTGCAAGGTCAGAGCGTTGTCCTGCTGGTTGGGGAGCAGAGAGGGGTGGCTTGCGACTCTGAGCTTCATGTTCTTGAGCGAGTTGTCCACATTCATGGAGAAGCTGTAGTAGTTGCTGGCCTTGTTGAACTCGAGTTTGATTCCCGAGCTATTTTGCTGGAAGTCGGTGACGGTTCCGGTGTAGTTCTGCGGGACCTTCTCATTGCCATTTTGTTCCTTCGTCCATTGCCAAAACACGCCGATGGAGTTTCCGTAGGAGAAATTCGGGGAGCCGATGACTATGATCATCTCGTTGTCGGCGAACGGATGCTCGGTGTACTTTCCCATATAGAGAACAAGGGCTGATGTGTCGGAGGTCATAGCCAAATCAAGGGTAGTCGGTTTCTCGACGGTGCCGTGGGGATCGTTCCGCATCGTCACCACGATGGACTTTTCGTCGCTGCTGATCGTAGCGTCGAAATGGTAGTAGTTCTCTTCATGGAACCGGATGGTTCGCTTGCCGTCGACGACGAAATCCATGTTGACATATCCTTCGACGAAGTTGTTGACCTTCTTAGCGCCGGACGAATTCTCGGTCCATTGATAGGCCGTGTACACCGGATCCCCGACAGCGAAGCCCTTGGGGAACACGAAAGTGCAGGTCTCGTTGACGGCGTAAATCAACCAGTTGAGCTTGCCCCTGTAGACCTTCATTGTGGAATAGGTAGATGGATGGATATGGGACTCAGAAGTCGAAAAAAGATGAGAAGTGTACTTTGAGCGGGATGGTTGCTTGGGAATGTCTGTTTAGATCGAGAGAACTGAGGAATTTGTCTGGCTTAAATACACATGGACGTCCTTCTACATTGTCACGCTGTAAAGACGTGAAGTCTACGGCCTCGTCACTCTCTCGCAGTGACGCGATCAGTCTTCTTTTCAGACGAAACAGTCTCGATTGTACAGCCACTCGTGTCCTAGATATCTATCTCCATCTCCAAAAGGGCTCTTGGGCATTCTCGATTTTACAGCCACTCGTGTCCTAGATATCTATCTCCATCTCCAAAATGGCTCTTGGGCGTGCCCGTGCATCGTTTTATCTTGGTCGGTATTGATTTCATGCCGTTCACCTACTGCAGCTCATCTGTAATGTGGTCTGACCACACTCCGAGCCGCCTGAGGGCACTGAGAATTCAAAGAACGACAAATCACCATGTTTGTAAGAAGCTTATGAATCTTCCGATTTACAGCAGCTTGCATGCATGGTAAGTGGGAGCCAATAGCTGCCAGCTGCCAACTTGAGAAGACCGTACAAGGAAAGGGCGAAGAAAAAGAAGCTATAGCCAGAGAGACCTGATGATTCTATTCTCCCTCGGCGACCTCTCGGTTACGACTACGACACGGTAAGCGATTGATGCCTTTTTGTGAAAACTCCCAGCCTGCGGCTGTTCTTGGGATTTGCGAGCGAAACGCTAGCAGTAGCAGGATAGGAGTAGGAGGTACGAGAACGGATTCGTGAGCATATTCTCTTGAATGCGAATTCGGGGAGGATGGAGCGAGATGAACGTGAGTGATTTCCTAACTCCACACTGGTATATGACAGTCATCGGCTTGCTGGCTCAATTCCCTTGGTGCTCGGATTTTTTACCGAGCAGATGATACTGAGTTGGATATGTCGATCATCCAGGGCGCGACAAGTAGTCGGCCCCTGCCTCGCATACAAATGGGTGCTGTCCGAGGGGACTGGGGATGTTCCGGGCGCTGATGACCGACCCGGAAAGGATCAGATGTCGGTGCCGACCCATAGGAAAGATATATGTGTAGGCATCAGCTGAATGCACCATAATATAACTCATCGTGATGAGTGCTGTGTCCAACAGCGGTGGTTGGGTTTTATTATGTGGCTGGGTTTTCACACTGCCATGGCGAGTCCACGTATCATCTCAGAGTACAGAGCCACAGTGCTTGCTTGCACAGCTGCGCCTGCCTAGACTGCAGGCTAGAACAACCCCGACCTTGGAATCGGCGTGCCTGGCAAGGTGGTGCAGATTTGCAAAAACGGCAGCAGATCTGTTTCTGGTCGCAAGATTGATGATGTGGTGGGGTTTAAACTGGTGAATAGTGTATAATCTGAGTACCACGAACTCAGCATGCTCTTTCTTAATTAAGGTTCTTCCATGTCAGCTTCGCAAATTTAACAAAATCATCCAGTCTGCCATGGACTCCCAGAAAGTCAAAACACAAAAGTGTGATGAAAATTCGAGAGAGGTATTTTGTCTCCACCATGGCACTTCGAGGAAACTTCTTCTTCGGCACTGCCCACTTCAGTAAATTGCAGGAAGTCACCCATCACAGCAATTCATCGACACTGATTTGATTGTAGACATGGGCACGGATTTGAGAAAGTGGATAATGGGAAAGCCACTGCAGGTAAAAGGTAGACCAGACTAACGAGAAAAACAGCGTGCAAGGTTCACTGCTGGGAAGGGACGGAAAGAGGAACGGAGAGCAAGGCTGACATCGAGCTTTTAGAAAGCCATAGTAGAGAGAAGGAAACCAAGCAAAATTTGAAACCCCGCCAGTTCTCTCAAAGCCGCGACGACATTAAAAGCCCATACAAAAGCAACTTTCTTGACAATCGTGACTCATCGGCTTGTATTCAGAAATCATTCGACAAATTGCCAGCTCGCCAATCCGAGATTACGGCACAAAAAATTGGCAGAAGAAAAGGCCGGCCAGAGTCATCTTGGGGGCGAAACGCGATACCCCTTGAACGGTGTACGTATACCGTGAGGCCGGAGAGGATACAGTTGAACGGTGTACGTATACCGTGAGGCCGGAGAGGATACAGTCCGGGTTGTTCTAGCCAAAAGCCTGATTAGAACCAGAACTCTCTCCAACTTCCGCTTCGTCCCAAGAGGTATACCCAGTTATGGATATAATAGTTTCTCGCCTAAATACATATAATTTAGTCTCCTCGAAACAAATTACTTTAATCTATTCAAAAACATTAGTTTAGTCTAATTTAGTACACTAAAAAGGTAATTTAGAATAATTTAATTTCTAAACATTTAAATTAGGTTAATTTAGTATATTATACATATTTTTTCAGAGTAAAAATTTATTTTTTAAAAATACATATATATCCATAAATGTATAAAAAATAAATTAAAAAATCCATCTATTCTGCATACGTGTCCATTCTCATTGGTTAGACCATGTACACGCCAAGTCGTAACTACCTTAATTTAGTCGCCTAATACAACCATGCCTGCTTATACTCCATAATCGAGGTGGATCTGAATATCTATGCCTTGTATCCAACCGCGTACGCGAGGGTCCACGAACGTGGTGGGTCGACGAAGTGTCTCGGGGAATCCAGTAGCCTCTCTCCGACCACGTAGAAATCGGTAGAATGTTCTCTTCTCCGTATGGTAGACATCCTTTTTCGGGTACTCTTATATATTCTTGGATTAGTGCAGTTCTGGAATCATATTGTCAAAGTCTTAACCGTAAAGTAGGCCTCATACATTCGTACCCACAGACAGACGAACAACTCCGTGGCCAATAAGGTTGTGCTTTGTGATTGATAGAATGGAATAACTGCAAAAGCAATATTGTTTAGTAACTCGTAGTCACTCAGTCCTACACCCCGATATGCACCTCCAAATTTTGAAGTCAAAATCACTCGAGCCCTGAGTCATAGCTAGATTTGGCGTTTACCGTCTCCTTGTGTTCATTTGTATGTCATATTTGCAGTTGCCCATATAGACATACGGAAATCTAGCCCCAACTATTATTAGCATAAAGCTAGCAGAATGAGGGAGACAATTACTTGATGGTAACAAAACATTTGTTCACACCCAACACATGGTGGATTACATTACCATTGTACATGGTAATGTAATCCACCATCATCCATGTTCTTTTAATTAGATATTGTAGTGACTTGATTCTAAGTGATCTTAACGTAACAGGCTATCAGAGAACAAAGTCCCGTCCAATAGAGCTCATACAACTTCCACATAACTCTCGTATGAAAGTTTGAAACTTCATGATGCACTTACGAGTCATCAACAAATGCAATCCCTTAGAAATCAAACAGCTCTCCGAACTAAGTTTGAGAATAAAGAGACAAGTTCGCAATTTCGGTAGCTACAACAAACTTCGCAACAATCAGAACTACAATCATGATAGACAATATAATTTGAAATTTAATGTGCATGAGAAATTGTATATCTGTTAGATTTTTTTAGGGAAATGTTAAATCGACCATCTCTTTACTATATAGACACATCAGGTTTGTTGATGGGGAAATCGACACATCCCAGGACATCGAAAGTGATTTCACGTACCACACGTTCAAAGGGAAACTTCTTGATGAGCAGTTAACAGTAACCTTGTTATGTTACCGTTAAATCGACCGGCGACGCGTCAAAAAAAAGTCGCATCGAAAGAGATGGGTCGATTTAACATTTCACTTTTTTTAAATATATATTTTGTCATGACAAATATTTGTATGTTATCACGGACACAGTTTGACCTCATGGCCGAAGTATTCCCGAGAGAGTAATTTGGTATGGAAGTGTCATTTTCTCCTCTAGCACTATATTAATTTACAAGAATCCCCATGTTAACACAGTTGACGATGTGATCCATAGTGTTTTGCATTCCATGAAGTGATTTCCAAAGTTTTATCACAGAACATTCGGGAATTCTCTGAAAACATTAGAAGTGCTTTTTTTTTGGGATCTTATGTACAGTCATAATTTTCTACCGCAGTCTCGTGAAAGTCTCCAAAATAAATAAATAATTTTTGAATATACCCATTGGAAAGGAATTCAAATAACGAGGAATAAATTCATGTCCTGAAAACGTCATTACTCCCACTCATAGTCAGTAATGACTAATAAATTTTAGAAGTCTCTTCGGTCTTTACTTCCTCCAAACCCAAATATTGTAAGAGTACCCTCCCACAACCCCCACTTTCACTTCTCCATTTTCCCGGACCGTCCCTGTTAAAGGTCCCCGCTCATGGGTCACGTCTGGCGCACATGGAGAAAGGAATTGCAAATTGCTTCAATATATCGTACTTATTTGCGCACGATGGAAATGGATTCTCCGTCGGAAATAGAAGTCATTCGGAACCCCTAAGATTAATCCGCACTGAGGAATTGATTTAGTATACACTGTTTTACTAATTTCACACGATGCACTAAGAGTGGATGGTTAATTGGGGTATAGAATTATAATGGGAAACATTCTAAAAGTACATTGATTGTGTTGAACAAAACACTTTCATTTGTGTCATTGAACAAATCAAATTCTTTTATGAAGGACTGCAACTTCGCCAGCTTTTGAGAATTGAGCCAATTTTCCAATCCCCATTTGGTGTACACAAACATTCTTTAAATGTGATTTCTTTTTCTCATATATAAATTCAATAAGTGTAAAGCGGTGATGGTGATGCACTTCTAACAAGACCACAATAATAAAAATTCAGACTGGAAGTGACACATACATTCATTACAGTTAGGACTGAAGTGGCTAAAGCAAGATAATTGAAACTGGGTGATTTAGCCACTATAGCAATTATGTTAAAGGGCTAAATTCTGCAGGGGCTCTAGTTTGGAGTTGAGTGAAACTTTTCTAAGTCTTGGAAATTAACTCACATTCGCCATTGTACCTATCCAATGATCCAAACATCTTCACTAACAAACTGACAAGTACGGGACATGATCTTAAATATAAAATTTAATACTTCCTTTATGTTGGCTTTCCTCATCAATGGTTAGAAGCTCAAATACAAAGAAAAGCCTGATATAATAAATCACAAGAATCTTCTGCGCTTTCTAAAACAGTGATGATGGATCCACGTGAGTGTGAAACATAAATATAAAAATCGTTAGGAGTAGAGAAAATTATTAATCAGAAAAAGTGAATAGAAAAGACAACTTTCTCCGGAAACGAAAGAATTCCTCACAAATAGGGGAAAAGAGTAAAAAGCCATGGTACAGAATAATCCATTCCATAATTATTGCAGTCACACCGCTACGCCATGTTACGCCAGCAAAAACGAAACGAAAGTGAACCCGTTCCATAAATTGCGAAAGGTGTAATGTTGTCGCCATGTATATTTCGAGATTATCATGAGACTGCCGGTCCCCGGGAAGATGGCCTGGGCTCACCGGGATCAGCCGCATTCCGACATGATGGAGCACGGGCCTTGTATATTTCTAGAGAAGTCGGCGACCGTGAAAATCGACGACGAGATGGTACTAGACTCTCCGGGAGAGTACACCACCTCGTTCATGGGTCACTGAAGAAGGCCTCGAGCATTCGACGTCGCTCTCACCTGCGCAGCCTAGAGTTATCGAGAGGGTTCTAGGATGGACCAGCGATGTCTAGAGGAATTTAGAAAGAATTCCTGCGCTCGTTGTGTGAGAGCGAAGGAAGCACATTACGGGGCCTATAAATTCCACGCAAGGAGCTTGGGGTTCCCATCAATCAAATCAGTGTTCAGACGATTTCCTCAAGCGATCATTGCACCGTGATCAGTGAAGCGCAGACTTCAAGCTTTTGGCTTGCTTGCTTGCACGTGCCCATCCAAATCGACACCGAATTGTTGAGTTCTTTCTGATCTTCCTGCAGTCGAGAGCGAAGTTCCACGATGGCTTTGATTCCACGAGCGTTCGGGAACAGTGTGTTCGACCCTTTCTTCGGGAGCAGCATTTTCGACCCTTTCGAGAACCTGTCGGCGAGTCTGGTCGATCGAGCGTTCCCATCCCTCGACAAAGACGTCAGTGCAGTCGCCAATACGCGCGTCGATTGGGTGGAGACTCCGGAGGCCCACCTTTTCAAGGCAGATCTTCCTGGTAAGCTCTTCCAGGCCCATCCTCTTCAATTCTCTTTGGGTTCGGCCATCTTGGGGAATAGAATGGCGCCAGTTCTGTCTACTTGAGTTAGAGGGAAGAGTTTGAAGAATTTCATACCCTCCTCGATCATCCGACTTTAGCAGGCTCATAGCCCAATAAGCTCACCCCGAGTCACAGGAAATTCGCTGGAATCTGCGCTCGTCTCTCAAGCTTGTCGCTAATTGTGTTTCGTCCAGACGAAGAAATCTTGACGGGTGATCACCATGTCGAACTTTATAATTTTTCAGTTGATTATGTCACCTTGTAACTGATGGATGTGTCGTGTGGTGTCTGGCAGGCATGAAGAAAGAGGAGATTAAGATTCAAGTGGCAGACGATGGGGTTCTGAGCATCAGCGGAGAGCGCAGCAAGGAGAAAGTGGATGAGAAGGACAACTTCCGACGAAGTGAGCGCTCGTTTGGCAAATTCTTCCGACAGTTCAAGCTGCCGACAAACGCCAAAGCTCAAGAGATTTCTGCCAAAGTGGAGAACGGCGTGTTGACAGTCACTGTCCCCAAGACCGAAGAGTCCAAGAAGACATCAGAAATCCGAACCGTCGAGATCACCGGTTAGAGCGTGAGGTGCCGTGAACTATACACGAATGTGGCACATTTCCCTCACTTCGTACCGCTGTGCGATGGAAGTAGTGCTCACCGACTGCTAGTGACGACTGCATGCGAACTTCGATCGAGGAGTCAACGATCGCATACTTATGGGTAAAGAGAAAATCCAGAGCAACAGATACACGCAGTCATTCTCACTAAGTTCGCAGAATGTAGTTTCTCGATCATTTCTGTAGTGTAGCGTCATAGTCATTGTAATCATAAATCACACTGTTAAGCCAACTAGTCAGATAGCAACAAGGACGGCTGTTGTAGTTGTTAACACTGTAAAGCTTAAAGTCATTTGATCGTGCATCTGATCTAGTAGTACCCACATCCAAGCGTGTAATCATTCCTGCAATATACCCAGCCATGCACCTGGACATAGAGATTTACTCTTGAAGACTTTTTCCCGCTACGTTAAATTGCGATGTGAGAAAGCTTGTAAAAGGGTGCTGAGCTTGCTTAAGCCCCAAAAGAAAATAAGAAAATTTACCATTTCTACAAACAGTGTAAGTACCGATCGAATTGTTCAGACCCATTTACTCTTTGATTTGCTCTTCATAATCTCTGTAAACAAATTTGATGTAGAAAACAATTATGCTATGCTAGTTGAGGTATTTGGCTTATTTCTACAGATCATTCCAGTTCAGCATATTCAGTAATACATACTTGCAGCCCTGTCACGTTGTACACACGAGATATTAATTTGAATTAATCTTCACTGTAATGAAGAAAAACCTTAAATGTACTGTCAAACTAACATGCGAATGTACTAGAATATCAAGGCATGTATAACGATCCGGACCGGAAGAAAGCATCTTAGGAAATCGGTGATTACAGTGCCATCGAAATTTGGATACTATGAATGACTGCGGATTTTATTAGAAAAAATACAGACACATTTAAACGTCTGAAATAAAAACGGTTTTTATTTAAGTCGTCTTTTATTCGCTTTATTGTTGTGTGGAACATGGGTGAAGTCAATCTTTTATCAGCTATATAATCATGTGGAACATGGGTGAAGGCAATGACATCAATGACTCATAATCAGGCATGGTATAGTAGTAGTTCGTCTTAATTTAGTCGCATCAAGAAAATTAATTTAGGCGTTTTTGAGCTTAAAGCTGCCTTTGAGTGCACTTGAAGTGTTTGGAAAGAGAGTCATCATAACTAGTGGCTTGCAGTCAAGTTGTGACGCTCGTTGGCAGAGAGAAACATTAATTTACAAACTCTAGATTATGACCTCATGAGTTATAACACTCGTTTGTTTAAAACTGATGAACAGTCATTAAGCTGTATTGGCTCCAATGTTCCACGTGCCAACTCTTATCCGATTATAGTCTAGATGTCTAGGTTAATTTAGACGCTAGAGAGAACTTCAATTTGTGTAATTTAGACACTTCAATATACGATCGCCTAAATTAACCTAGACACCGCCTTCATAAGTCATCGTTGTTTTCTCTAAAGAGAATGTAGTAAGAAGATTCATGACTTGATGATCCATCGGCAGGCGTGTAGAACATTTAGTAAGTCCAACTATTCAACCAGATCCAGTTCATTAATTATATAAGAGACTAGGTCTTGAAACTGTTCTTTCTCTTAGAGCGGCTCCTCATTCAGCGCATTCTGTTCCAGGCTCCTTATTCAGCGCATTCTGTTCCAGCCACTCTACCGCCACGAGGAACAACTCATCCATGTATGGCTCTTTGCATGATTTTGATCCTTGCATAGAGATGAGATGTGGTGTTTGAACAGTTGGCATTTGGAATTCAATATCATGTTTTGGACCAAAAAATTATGCGCCTCAACAATGTTGCATCTCAACCTTGCTAGAGATTGTGCGATTGTGGCAAATGCAAAGCACTCTCTTTAAAAGAGAGTGCTTTGCATTTGCCACAATCGCAAAAGAGACTCTTTTACACCTTGTGGTGCAACTTAAACGCTGCTGATGATCATGATCTGGTATACACTTTGATCAAATTGGAACGAAATGAGGATATTTGGACCTACATTGGTTATAAACACAGTGGGATTGATATAACTTATATGGTTTCATGCTGAACATGAATTGCTTTTTAGTGACATAAAATATCATGAATTTCATTTTCATTCTTTCAAAAAAATGCTCATACTCTTTTGAACATTCATGACGACGAGTCAAAAGCTTGATTACCACATGACATTGATCAAGAAGTGAAACTTTTCCAAACTTGAGCACTTGATCACC
Organism: Marchantia polymorpha subsp. ruderalis; assembly: GCA_037833965.1. Classification (NCBI taxonomy): domain Eukaryota; kingdom Viridiplantae; phylum Streptophyta; class Marchantiopsida; order Marchantiales; family Marchantiaceae; genus Marchantia; species Marchantia polymorpha. Next base: position 9,105,427 of record AP031357.1, read on the forward strand.
ATGGACATATTAGAATTCATTCAAAACTCATAATAGAAGAGATCGCAATAGAAAACAAGCATGTGAACATGCGAATAGATTCAATTTCATTAATAACAAAGTTGAGTTTGGAATTTTATTCAAACTCGGCACGAGACAATAAAGTAGGGAGATGAAGGAAGATGAATTTGTAGATAATAGACAATAGACAATAGCCATCGTCAATGAATCACTCTTGATAATGCTGATGCACTTGCATATGAAATCAAATATGTTGAATGTAGAGTTGATGTCGCGCTAGAAGCTACTCTTGTTGATAATGCTGACGAGTATGTCTGAAACTTCATAGTCAGCATCAATATCTCGCTCATCGCGCTATTCTTGAATCAAAGTGGGCATAAAGGTGATGAAACGTTGATCATTTTGAACAAAAATATGATTCACAAGTGACCAATGGGAAGCTGAATACATAATGTTTGTGTAGGGCTTGCCAAGCATATCCTTGCAAATGGAAGAAAATATTTTATTGAGTATGTCCTATTAACATTACGATTGTCCATCATTTGATTACAAAAAGCTCGCATCACATTGCAACTATCAAAAATTAAAACATACGCAATAAATTTTTCAGAAAATGCAACAATACAATCAAGCATCGATTGTATTGAACTTCATACAAAACTCAATGATGGTGTCGAAACACGATATCGTTCCAAGCATTCAATTAGCAAGTTTTCTGGCCAAAAACGTCACTAATAGAGACTCGAGTGTTCGTTCTGAGAATCCTGTGAAGTAGATCGAGTAGGAAAAGTTTCCAGACGTGATACTTATGGACAACAAACCAAAAGTACAACCAAAATGACCTGAGATTGAAACCTCACAATGATACTTTAAAAACCGAATCTAGATGTCCAGGTGGGATGTCATTAGCTTTTTGGATACCAGGGGTCAACAAATGTAACAAATGACAAGATAGAAGTTTATACTCTATATCAAAGGGCGTCGTTGGTCTTCTGGAAGGGTGGCTCCTACACTCCCAGCGATTAAAGTGACGGAAGAGGCACTATGAAAATAAAGACAAAAAAAAACTAAAACGAGAGGTATAGTTAACTTCTCACAATTGTTCCGGACTGTTAGATCCGAATCAACAGGTCACGTAGATGATCCCCACAAACTCCAACCAAGAACTACAACAAAATCCGGATCTAGACTCAAAGTGGGGGTTGGATAGTATAGGATAAGTGGAAGCTCCGTGCCATCTCCTAAACTACCCCGTCGTGCCGCTGTTGGTCCAGAGACTGTGGAACCTCATCAGAAGGTCGGACCGGTGTATATCCAGAGTTCCCCTACCCGGAGCATTCCACCGGATACGTTCTAGCAACGGCTATCCCACACAAACGTTATATAGGTAAACACGATAATGAGGAGACTATCCCACTACACACTAGAACACATTCATCACCGATCTTTGTGGTACCCCACTTTTGGTATTTTTGAGTAAATTAAAACATTTTTGGAAAACTGTACCGCGGCAGCAGTGTAAATAGCCTTCGGTGCATCAAAACAGAGTGAATTCGGAAGATCGCAGAGATTCTCACGGGAACTAGTACGATCTAGTAGTAGGGTGCAACGTCAGGGACGGGCACCACCCTCCCTGCGAGCTCTGAAGGTATGATCCCTTCGGCGCAAGGCGCGAAATCCGCCTTCGGCGCTAGAGGAATCCTTCAGAATTGGGTCAATCCCCAAACGCCTTGACTTGGTTAGGGTCTTGTTGGAAAGAACTTGACGCGCTAATTCCAACGAGCCCAAGAACGCCACGAACGGATGAGGACTCCGGGAGTTATGAAGGTTGCAAGATACTCAGCTTTCCGCCTGCGCACAGGCGAAGAAAGTTTTGTCCTATGCGCGGACGAAGGCAGTTCGCCTGCGCACAAGCGAAATAGGGTTTTTGACGTAGGCGCGAATGTCGCCTACGCACAGGCGAGGAAACCTCTGCTGAGGCGGACGAGCGAAGTTTGCCTACGCACAGGCGGTCGCTTGCGCAAAGGCGCAAAGGCGTCGGCGGGAAATCCGCCTTCGGCCCTAGAAATGCGCCTTTGGAGGTAGAAATTGTACGGCGCCTTCCGCGCTAGCGCAACAGCGCGGACGAGCAAGGAGCCGCCAGAGTAGTAAAATCCCTACGGACCGTACGGACTTTACGGACGGGACGGATGGATGCGCTCTTGGCCGGACGGAGTTGCGGCGGCGAGAGCGCCGACGGAGAGACAAGGAACGGACAGTCTGGACGGAGTCGGTTGACCGCGGTCAACGCCTTCCGCGCCAGCGCAGCAGTGCGGACGGAATTCGCCTACGCGCAGGCGAGCGCCTACGCACAGGCGGGTGAAGTTCCGCGTCGGCGGAGATTCTGCCAGGTATTCCGCCTACGCACAGGCGGGAGTTTAACTTTTGTCCGATGCGCGGACGATCTCCTTAGGCGGAGGAGGATTGGCCGAGGAGCGGTACGAACGAGTGTACCGCGCAAGGCGGAAAAGCCGCCTTCTGCGCTGCGCACCCATGTCCGCGGCGTAGTACGCTCGCGGAGTTCAAATTCGCCAATTCGAGCGTGTGAGTTAAATCAGCGTCGGCGGAGCGTGAAGCCGCGCGTGAGAGCGGAGACCGTTTTAGCGTAGAGCCGGCGCGGCCATCAAGTGATTCGACCCTCACGATCAAGAGCCGACCATGACCTTCGACCGGGAGACGGAGAGCGCCCCATTCTTGAATTCGCGATTCCATTTTCTAGTGCGAGCTGCGCGCATCCATCTGCTAGCTGCTAAGCATTCCAGACATCGCCGCGCAGAGGATTACTTGTTGATTGAGAGAGAATTGAGTGCGTGCGATTTGGAATTGAGTGAGATTAGAGTTTGCCGAGGGAGCAAGGAGCTCGAGGGGAGCAGAGAAAGAATAAGCGAGCAAGCGAACTCCAAGAACGCAATGTCGAGGCTGAATCGATTGCGGATGCTGCTGCTCCGGCTTCCACAGAACGGGTTGCGCGCCTACGAGGAACGGCTGATTGCAAGAAAGCTCGATTTCTTGCTATGGGTATGGAACTACATTTATGTGGATATGGTGCGCGAGTGGCTGGAGCCACAGCGACCACCTTCGCGCGGATTGCGTCCGCATGTTGATCGGTGGACCGTCCAAGATTGGGCGCAGGCATTGGGAAGGTGTGCCGGCATCCCAGGGCACCTCCTCTTTGATAGTGAGAACGTCAAGGTGTCGAAGCAGGACGAGGCGCAATTTGTGGAGTTGTTCAAGCGGGAGAGGTCTACCAAGAATGGGTACAAGACCCGCGACTACAAAGATCGCTTCCGCCGAACTGTGGCGACGGCGCTGCTGCAATTACTGCAGCCACACCGCGCCTGCTACATCACTTTGTGGCAGGTTTCTTTTGTGGAGTGCATCATCGAGGGAGCTCCAATTCACTGGGCGAGCATCCTGCACAGAGTGATGTGGCAGCACGCGTTTGAGGAGAAGTGGGGAACTCTCAATCACCTCTCCCCTTTCTTGATCAATTTTTATCGACAGCGAAATTGTTTGACCGCGGCGGAGCTTGCTCGCTTTCCGCCATTGTCCGTCAACCATTCCGGGAAGTATGTGCGGGATAACGAGGTCGACACCGACGCAGAGGAGTCACCAGCTTCTACTCCACCGAGGCGGAGGGACGAGGGAAGAAACACACCCGCAGCAAGAGTGCCGCGGAAGCGTCGATGGAGAGAGGAGTCTGAAGAGGAGCAGCACCAAGAACCCACTGCTCCCATTCGACAGCGGCCATTGCACGAAGTGTGCAGCCGGCCGAAGCAGAAGGCGCGCATGCTTGTGTTACCAGCCAGCAGCGCGGACACGGCGACGATTGCCACGGAGAAAGAAAGTGCGTCGCCGGGAAGAAACGAGGGAGCACGGACGTCTGCAGGAGCGACGGACCACGCTGCACCTCCGACGGACGAGAGGCGGCCTTCGGGCCAAGGGCCTCTGGAGTTACCACGTGCGATGCGGACGAGTGTTCCGCCTCCGCACAGGCGAGCTTCAATGGAGAGGCGGCCTGTGCACAGGCGTTCGCCTGTGCACAGGCCGCCTGCGCACAGGCAGGATTCACCCCCGGTCCAACGTAGGAAGAGGAAGGAGACGGCGGAAGATCCGCCTTCGGGTCAAGGGCCTTCGGGACCAGACCCTCCGACGTACAACGCGCCGCGATTTGCGCCTTCGGCGCCAGGGCCTACGGGTCAACTAGATGTGAGCAGGGAGCGTGCGGAGACCGCACCTTCGGCGGGTAATCCGCCGGTAGATGCGCCTTCGGCGGTAGGGCCTTCGGGTCAAGGGACATCGGGCGGGCGGACGGCCTCCGGCTATGTCGCCTTCGGCGATAGACGCCTTCGGCGCTGCGCCTGCGGCGGACAAGGCGCCGGTATTTGCGCTGTAATAACCCACCAAAGGCTAAAACTGCAGTATGGTGGTAAAAAGATCGAACCCACAGGGACAGAGGCAACACACAGAGTAAAAGTGTCACGTTTAACAGACTTTTGTAGAGTTTGAATTCTAGGCGACTGTCACTCCCAGAAATACTGCAGTGCTCGACTCGAAGGCTCGACTCGGAGGAGGATCTCGACTCGGAGGATGCTCGGAGGATGCACGGTACAGCGTGGTCACTCAACACACACACACACACACACACCTGAAACTGGCAAAAAGCACAACTCGGAGGTCGGTCAGGACCTCCGCTTTGGATTTCAGGAGGAAAGTGTCTCAAAAGTTCACTCGGAGGTTCTGCAGGTAGTGCCTTCCACTCCGGCTTTTACTGCCCTTTCGCCATGAACTAGCGTAGGGTACCCGGACTGGACTTCCCACTTCGGAACGAAGCCTCTTCATACGCCGTGGACGTCACCCTCGACTCTCACACCAAACGCAGGGAGTGCAGACCCGACTGAGAACTTAACTGAAACACGATCCAGTAACACACACACAACCTGAATTACAAACCAAGGCTTACACGAAGTAATAAAACTTCACATTGGCATTCAGGGGAAACTTCCCGTAGGAGTACAATCAGGATATGTCACTCGAAGGAGTAAGGGGGAACTATTCAAGTATCTAACTCGCAGCCGGCTCTGAGCATCAGAAATCACCCGTAGGTGCAGATCCGCACTACTCAAGTCTCTAACCGGGTGCTAGCTCTGAACATTCAGCCGAAGGCCTTCAACTACAACATACGGTAACTTCGCTATGCTGCAGCTTCTCTACGTGGTGCCAAGACCAAATGCACAAACACGCCAAGAAAGTGAGTTCCTGATCTGCACTTCCGAAACTGGAAGAGTCCCAAGGCAAAACGCCTTGATCTACTTTATACCCTCAAAGGTCCTAACTAGCACTACGCTATCCTATCTACTACTCGCAACATCTGCGCGAAACCAAACTATTCTACTCCACTCGGCGGATCCGGTGCTGCACCTCCTGCGCGCCGGACTGCTCCGCTCGCTGTTCCTTCCTTGCCAGTCTTCCGACCGGCTGCGCAACCCCAGGCGTCGGAGCGCTGCAGTGACTTCCGACTCTAAGTGCGCCATAGTGTCGCGCGCACCCGACAAGAAGGTTTCTAATTTCCTCGCCACTCGCCGCCGAATCCGACTGTCACCCTCCGTCAATGCCGCCGCCCGAAGCTCGAACTCCCTGAGTGTGATCTTCTCTTGAGCTGCCACCTCCCAATGGGCGTATCCTTTTAGACACTGGGTCACCCGTGTCGCCAACTCTCCTCGCGCCCTGCAGCTGCTTTCCACCTCTACTAGCTGCATTTCCGCTTCCGCACGTTGTGCCCTCAAATCCGAGCACTCAGATTGCAAGTTGCGCAACAACTCCTCATCCTCCTTGCGGGCTCTTTGACTTTCTTCTAAGGCGCGCGTCTGGCGCGCAAGCTCGGCTGCTATGACGTGGTTTTGTCTCCGCTCTTCCTGCAATTCCAACTCGATCTTTGCCCGCATTAGCTCGGCATCCGCCTGACTTTTCGTCGCCGCATTCTCCCTCTGCTGCTGCAAGGCTTGGTATAGCTTTTGTGTGACCGCCAGGTGTTGTCGGAGGGCGGTGTTCCTATCCACATATACTTGGCACCTAGAGGCCCACCTTGCCACCTTGCTCCTCGTCCTTCACCTGATAGTCTCCACATAAGACTGCGGTTTTCCAGTACCCGCGTACTTGGATGTCTTGCGATCCAGATATCGCAGGAGTGGGACTATCTGCTCGCACAACACCCCTGTTGGCGTTTTCTGCACCGAATCCGCTTCCTGCTCTTCCGAGCTCGTCTCATCCTCAGTCTCGAGGATTTCAGTCGCCACCGAATCCCTTGGCGACTCCCTGCAACTGTGGCGCGCAGCAGCTTCCGCTGCGACTGCTGCTCCACTGCCTGCTAAAATATCCAGGGCAGTGGGAGATCCCACTGCTTGAGCCCCTGTTCCGGCTCGATCTTCGGTCTCCGAAGGGGTCGACGCCGCAGTGACTCTTGTCACTTTCGCACCGCCCGCTTCTGCTGCCTGCCCTTCCGGCGCAATCTGCGCGGAAGGTGTCTTCGCTGAAGGTGCGTCCGCCGAAGGCGTCCGCACACTGGTCGCCGGCCCTGTCCGTCTCGCAGTCGGCGAATCCGGCCGACTCTCTGTTGTCCGACTCGCAGTCGGCCGACCAGCAGTTGTCCGACTGGGAGTCGGATACACCCTGCGCGTCTTGACTCCACTTGGCCTGCTTGCTGGTGGCGTTTTCCCAGAAGTGCCTTCCGCCGAGGACGACCCTCTGAGGGTTGTTGGCTCGTCAGCCAAACTCTCTTCTGCTTCCGGCCTGCTGTCCGGTTCAACGCGCCGTTCAGTTGGCCTTCCTTCCGCTTGTCGGCCTTCAGTCGCCCGACTCGTAGTCGGCCGACTGTCAGTCCGTCCATCTCCTCCCGAAGGCATTGGTGCCTTCTGTGCAGAGGTATTTGTCGTCTTCCCTAGAATCTGTGCGATTATCTCCTCCTGTGTGAGATTCCGCCGGATCGGAGTACGCCCGGTCCCCTCAGTACCAGTTGGCATTTTGCGTGCCCTCTGTTTTGGTCGACTGTGAGGCTCGGGGGTGGGCCGACCACGAGTCGGCGCAGCTGGCACTTCCGGCTGCCTGTCCTCAGGTCTCTCATCCCACTTCCGCTTTCGCGGAATGCGCTCACTTCGACGTTCTTCTGCTGCTCTTGCTGGAGCCGGAGCCGGAGGCGGACTGGCAGGTTCCTCGTCCGGATCCGTGTCTACTTCGGCCTCCCTCGAGTATCTACCTGGATAGCTCCGGGTCAGCTGCGGAAACCGTGTCTTCTCAGAATTTGTCAAACATCCCATCGCCCGATAAAACACGATCAAGTAAGGCGATAGATGATTGAGGGTTCCTCCTTTCTCTTCTTGCGCATGTTGGCGCGTCACCTTCCACAGGAGCCGTGCCCAATGCACTGGAGCTCCTGACAACACTAGCTCCACAAATTCTACTTGCCAACCATGCATGTAAGCGGTCTTGGTCGGCTGCAATATCTGCAGCAATGCAGTCGCGACATTTCTCCGCAATCGATCTTTGTAATCCCGTGTCCGGAAACCGTTCTTGGGATGCCTGGCAACTTTGAAGAGCTCATTGTAGGAGATTTCTTCCTCCTGGGACACCTTCACGCTATCGGCCTCGAAGAGGAGATCCCCTTCCTCGCCGGCACACCTGCCCAACACCTGCGCCCAGTTACAAATGTCCCATCTTTCTGGATGTGGACGGAATCCGCGAGAGGGCTTGTGTCTCTCCTGCAGATACTCGCGCACCATCTCCGGACATGTCCAGTTCCACCCCCACAGGAGAAAATCGAGCTTCAGCCCCAGCAGCACATCTTGAAATGCGCGTAGACCGATCTGCGGCACCCTGAGTGGAGACACTCGCAGCTGGGGAACCTTCGACATTGCGTTTCCTGCACACACAAACGTTCTCCCTTTCGCTCGCTCTCTCACAATCGCCACTGCGCGTCGGCCGCTCAAGCACTGACTGCTCACTCTCTATTCGCTCGCGCTCAAGTTCGCTACTCGCAATTCTCTCCAAGATCTGTCAAGATCCTTGCGCAACTCGTCTCCGCACTCTCTCCTCTCACTGCAGGTCGCTCCGCTCTTGCGCGTAATCTTGGAAACTGGAAATCGCAAAATCAAGAATGAGAGAATGAGACTGGAGCGCAGTCTTTTCTTCTCCGATTTCAAGAACGTCCAACGTTCTTACTGGTTACAACGTACGCAGCCGGCTATACGGCCTAACGGTTCGCCCTTTGCATGCGGGAATTCACGTCTCCGCACTGCGCGCATTCGCATGCGTGAATGTTGAATTCTCCCGCCGCCGCCACCTTCCGGACTCGAGTCCGCCGCAGGGTATACGTCGGCTATGTTGTCTTTTCCTAACCCGTCCATCACCGGAGGCGTGTCGCCGCTGGTGCGTTCCTTATCCGTCGGCGCCTTGCTGGAGGCGCACATCTAGTCGGAGCGAATTACGCCGGCGCGCAGTCGTACCGCTTATTTTGTCCTTTATGCCTCGTCCATTGCTGACGACGCATATCCGCCAACGCAACTCATGCCAGCGCATCCGGCCGTCAGCGCCACGTCGGAGGCGTACATCCGACCGGCGCTTTCCTTCCATGAGCAGCCGCCAAAGGCGCTTCCGACTCTGAGTTGGTTTCCTCCTATGAGCGCGCGATCCCGCCGAGGGCGTACGGGAATCCTTTCCGGCTGTGAACCCTAGCGCGAACGGCGCATGTCCGGCTACGAGTTTTCCGACGCTCATAACTTCTCCGTCCCTGATCCATCTCCGACGCTCTTGGGCTCGTTAGAACGAGCGTCCCGAGCTCTTTCTAATGCAACTTCAACCAACTGGATCTACCGTGTATTCCGATCGTTATGAAGGTTTTCCCCTTCCGTGCCAGCGGCGCATCGCCGAAGGCGCACTCATGGTCGGACGCCTTCAGAGGTCCGGGCCCTTCTCCTGACGTCTTTAGCAAAACCTCCTCCTGAGGTGTCTGCGCCGGAAGCGTAGCTTCCTTATACGCTGGAAGCGCGTGAGTAGAGACACCTCAGAAAAGGAGCTTTTGCCGAAGGCGCCGAAGACATTGGCGTTGGTACATCCGACTACGTGATTCTTCGTGACCTCGTGACGATCTCATCAATCCACTCTATTTATCGTACCCTTTTCTAACTACAAACACTGCTTCGGTACTAGTTTTCTAAAATTGTTTAAATTCTGCAAAAAAAACAAAAAGTGTGTTACCACATGCGCCTGCGCACAGGCCAGACACAGCCTTCGCGCAGGACCGATCAAGGGAGCAGGACCTAACGGTGGAGCGGACTGTCTGTCCGCGGGACGAAATTCAGGTGCGCGATGCGCAATTACTCCCCGCGCAGACACACTCCGCTCGATCGCCTTCGGCGGCGGACGTCGGCGGCGAAGAGGATACAGTCGACGATCGACAGGCGGGCGATGGGGATGTAGCACGGCCACATTCACCCACCGCCTTAGACATTTTGGCGGGGAGCAGCGAAGCTGCAGGAGTGCCTTCGCAGGCAGCACCCGTAGGCGACGTGCAGCCCCACTCGGGGCGGTCGCCAACGCAATCAATGGCGACTGAAATCCTTCCCTCGGATGATGACGACGGAGGCTCCACAGAAGCAATGTCGGGGTCAGGAGATGCCGAGGAGGAGGAGGAGGAAATTGTTGGAGCGCCGGCGGCGGCGCTCTCTTAGCAGGTAATACCGTTGCTGAAGTACTTGGATCGCAAATTTGATAAATACGCCGATCCACTCCAGCCGGGATCCTACATCGAATTAGTGCGCAGGCGGACTCGCACTAAAGTCCACACCAGCAAGCTACTAGCTAGGGCGGACCAAGAGTTGAAGGAATTGAGGGAGAAGCATGCCTGTTTGTGGGATCAGTACAACCTTGTGAGGAAATCGCACGCCCTCGACAAGATGAAGAAGAAGAGACTGGAAGAGCTCACCAGGGATGTGGTGAAGACTACGACAGAATTGATTTCTGAGAAAACTCAGAATCAGATTCTGTCAGAGGAGCTCGTGCGACAGACGCGGTTGTTGGCGGAGTGTCAGCTCGCACGACAGGCGGATGAGGATTTAATCCGGAGGCTACAGTCGGAGTGCGGGGAATTGAGAGCGCAGCGTGCAGAGGCCGAATCGCAGTTGGTGGTAATTGAAGATGATCTCAGGCGAGAGGCAGATCGCACGAAGGAGGAGATGGCGAGGCGTGTCGTCCACTGTCTCAAGGGCTACGCCCACTAGGAAGTGGCGGCGCAGGAGAAACTCACACTGCGTGAGTTAGAGCTTCGTGCAGCTGGGTTGTTGACAGGTGACAGTAGGAGTCTGCGGAAGATGGCAAAGAAGTTAGACTCTTTTCTGTCGAAGGCGCGGGATACCATGTCCACCCTCGAGGTGGAGGTGTCCGCGGCGTTGCAGCGTTTGGGACTGCGCAGTCGAGCGGAAGACTCGCAGGGTAGGGAGTTAGTGCGCGGCAGTCCGTCACGCAGGAGACGAAGCACAGGTTCCGAGGAGTGTAGTGTAGTGTAGCGTGGTTCCGTGCAGGCGTGTAGCGTAGTGCAGTGTAGTGCTAGTTAGGATTTAGAAGGTATAAAGTAGTTCAAGGCGTTTTGCCTTGGGATCTTTCCCAATTTCAAAAGTGCAGATTAGGAACTCATTTTCTCTGCGTGTTTGTGTCCTTAGTTCTGTCACCACGCAAGAGGAGCTACAACTTGGCGTTCCGCATTTTGTAGCTGGAGGCCTCCGGCCGAATGTTCAGAGCTAGTACATTTGTTAGAGACTTGAGTAGTTCGGATCTACACCTGCGGGTGACTGCCGATGCTCAGAGCCAGTGACTAGTTAGATACTTGAATAGTTTCGCCCCTACACCTTCGAGTGTTTGTTTCTGGTTGTACTCCTTCGGGATTTTTTCCCTGAATGCCAAAGTGAAGTTTTGTTACTTCGTGTAAGCCTTGGTTGTAAATTCAGGTTACGCTGCAGCAGGTGCCTTCAGGGTAACCCCTGTAGTAATTCTGGGAATGACAAGTGCCTGAGAATTCAAACTCTTCAATAGATTGTTATTGTGTTACTGGAATGTTCCCCATTGAGTCCTTCAGTGCGGACCTGTGTTCTCTGCGCGTTCTGTGAGTTGAGAGTGTTGTTCACCGCGTATGAGTGACTTCGATCCGAAGTAGGCAGTCCAAACCGGGTTTCCTACGCTAGCAGCAAGCTAGTGGAAGTGTTGTAAAAGCCGGAGTTGGGAGTCACCACCCGCAGCTTCGCTGAGTGTACTCCTGAGAGACCTTCCCCCTGAAATCTTGAGTAGAGGTCCTAACGGATCTCTGGGTTGTGTTTCTGTAGTTTCAGGTGTGTGTGTGTGTGTGTGTGTTACGCTGCATTGTGCGACCTCCGAGTACGCTCCAAGTGGACACTTGCAGTATTTCTGGGAGTGACAGTCGCCTGAGAATTCAAACTCATCAATAGTCTGTTAAACGTGACACTTTGTACCCTGTGTGTTCCTCTGTCCCTGTGGATTCGACCTTTCTACCACTATATTGCAGTTTTTGCCTTTAGTGGGTTATTACAATCTTTCTCTGGAAACGGATCCGGGACTTCCTTTCACCAACTTGCGGATCCAGCCCCTGCAGCACTCACAAAACCGGCAAGATCACGGGCCTGACGTTACATGCAAAAAATGCAAGAGCTGGTTAAACAGAACCAAGTCGCATGAAGAAGCGAAAGAAGAGTCCCCTACAAAATCCCTAAGAGGATTTAAATACTAAAATCTCTATACCTAATTGCAGCGGCTATGACTGTCTTCAAACCCTAGCCGTCACATGAAATCTTGAGATGTCACTTGCTGAGAATTTGTATGTGACAACCACTTGGTCACCGTTTTTTGCCGCCAACAGCCTATCGTAATTAACCTAGCCTTACAGAATCCTATCCAAGTATTCAAGACACCCTAGATCTAAACTTAGAAATTTCAAATCTAATCTACCTGACACATTCTTATGGTTTGAAATTAGATCAGAAAAAACCAGATACCATGTCCGTGTGCAGCTAACTTTCCCAATAGTGTTATTACGATTTTATCACACCTACTCCGATATAGTTTTCTAGTCTTACTTACACTCTTTTCTCCATCAAGTTTCCCTAGCAAAGAGGTAGTGTAAACTAATTAGAATGGCAAAATCTAGTTAATGTTGCGTGGGGAGCAATCTTAACTTTCCACATTACCCCATTTTCAAATGTGAGCGTACCCGCGAGCAACTCAAATTTGTCCTTGAGATAATCAAACAACATGATCTGATCATTCAGACCTAGGTTCTGCCTCAGAAATCGGTTCGGGCAAGTAGCGTTTTACCCTAGAGCCATTGACACTAGTGCTCAACCAGTTTCCCTGTTGGTCCTCCAATTGCAATGATCCATTGGGGAAGATATAGGTAACACGATAAGGTCCCATCCACCGAGTGTGTAACTTACCCGGAAAATCTTCATGCCGGTTATCGTACAACAACATCATCCCTTCGGCTTGAATCTCGTGGTCCTTAGGCAACTTTGAGTCGTAGTCTCGTTTTCTCTTAGCTTGAATATCCTCAGTTTGCCACAAAGCCTCATCACGCATCTCCTCCAAGTTTTCAATCGCAATCATCCGGAATCTAGAACTCTGGTTTCAGTTTCCACTCCTTGGTGCCATTGCCCAATGAGTCTCTACTTCCATTTCTGTGGTACCCCACTTTTGGCAATTTTGAGGAAATTAAAACATTTTTGGAAAACTGTACCCTGGAAGCATTGTAAATAGCCTTCGGTACATCAAAACAGAGTGAATCCGGAAGATCGCGGGGATTCTCGAGGGATCTTGTAGAATCTGGGATTTGGGGTGCCGCAGCAAGCACAGGCACCACCCTCCCTGCGAGCTCCGCAGTTAGGATCTCTACGGCGCAAGGCGCAAAACCCGCCTTCGGAGGTTGCGTCCGCGGCTGTAGGGAAACCCCCGTAATTAGGTCAACCCTCGGGCGCCTTGACCAAGTCAGGGTCCCGTTGGAAAGAGCTCGACGCGCTGATTCTAACGAGCCCAAGAACGCTTGGAACGGACGTGGACTTAGGGAGTTATCGCTACTGGGAGAAACGGAGGCGGTCGCCTACGGCGGAAGGAGTTCGCCACCGGCGCGAATTCCGCCTACGCGGAAGGGGGATTCAAGTTTTGTCCTATGCGCAGACGAAGGCGTTCGCCTGTGCACAGGCGGAGTAGGGTTAGGGAAGGCGCGAAGTCCGCCTACGCACAGGCGTTCGCCTGCGCACAGGCACTTCGGCGTCGGCGGAAAATCCGCCTTCGGCCCTAGAAATGCGCCTTGTGAGGTAGAAAGTGTACGGCGCCTTCCGCGCCAGCGCAGCGCCGCGTACGTCGGAAGAGCCGCCAGAGTAATCCAACAGGTACGGACCGTGCGGACGGCACGGGTGGATGCGCTCTTGGACGGATGGAGTTGCGGCGGCGGAAGCGCCAACGGAGATACAAGGAACGGACAGACTGGACGGAGACGGCTGACCACGGTCAACGCCTTCCGCGCCAGCGCAGCGCCGCGGACGAAATTCGCCTGCGCACAGGCGAACGCCTGTGCACAGGAGGATGTTCAAGTTCCGCGCCGGCGGAGAATCCGCCGAGGCCCCTGCCTGCGCACAGGCAGGAGTTGAATTTTTGTCCGACATGCGGACGCACGCGTCAAGGCAGAAGGAGATTGGCCGAAGGGCGGTACGAACAAGTGTACCGCGCAAGGCGGAAAACTCGCCTTCGGCGCTACGCCCCCATGTCCGCAGGGTGACACGCTCGCGGAGTTCAAATCCGCCAATTCGAGCGTGAGAGTTTAATCGACGACGGCGGAGCGTGAAGCCGCGCGTGAGAGCGAAGACCGTTCCAGCGTACAGCCGGCGCGGCCATCAAGTGAGACGTTCTTCACGACCAAGAGACGACCATGACCTTCGACCGGGCGGCGGAGAACGACCCATTCTTGAATTCGCGATTCCAATCTCTTGTGCGCGCTGCGCGCATCCATCTGCTGGCTGCGGACCATTCCCGACGTCGTCGCACAGGAGATTTCTTGTTGATTGAGGGAGAAGTGAGTGCGCGTGATTTGGAATTGAGAGCGATTAGAGTTTGCCGAGAGAGAAAGAAACGCGGACAGTGCGGAAGTAGAATGAGCGGGCGAGCGAACCCCAGGAACGCAATGACGAGACCGAGCAGATTGCGGATGGTGCCACTTCGCCTGCCGCAGAACGGGCTGCGCGCTTTCGAAGAGCGCTTAATAGCAAGAAAGCTCGATTTCTTGCTATGGGGATGGAATTACATCTGCGCGAATATGGTGCGCGAGTGGCTAGAGCCACAGGGACCACCCTCGCGCGGATTGCGTCCGCATGTTGACCGGTGGACAGTCCAAGATTGGGCGCAGGCGTTGGGAAGATGTGCTGGCATGCCAGGGCATCTCCTTTTCGACAGTGAGAGCATCAAGGTGACCAAGCAAGAAGAGGCGCAATTTGTGGAGCTGTTCAAGACCGGGAGGTCTACCAAGAATGGATACAGGACCCGTGATTACAAAGATCGATTTCGCCGGACTTTGTCCGCGGCGCTGATGCAATTACTGCAGCCGCACCGTGCCTGCTACATCACATTGTGGCAGGTCTCTTTTGTGGAGTGCGTCATCGAGGGAACTCCAATTCACTGGGCGAGCATCCTGCACAGGGTGATGCGACAGCACGCGTTTGAGGAGAAGGGGGGAACTCTAAACCATCTTTCTCCTTTCCTCATCAATTTTTATCGACAGCGGAATTGTTTGACAGCGGCAGAGCTTGAACATTTTCCGCCATTGTCCATCGACCATCCCGGGAAGTATGTGCGGGAGAACGAGGTCGATACTGACGCAGAGGAGTCACCGACTTCTACCCCATCAAGACGGAGGGACGAAGGGAGACACACCCCTGCAGCGCGAGTGCCGCCGAAGCGGCGATGGAGAGAAGAGTCCGAAGAGGAGCAGCATCAAGAACCCTCTGCTCCCATTCGACCGCGGCCGCTGTGCGAACCATACAGCCGGCCGAAGCAGAAGGCACGCAGACTGGTGTTGCCAGCTGACAGTGCAGACACGGCGACGATTGCGACGGAGATAGGAAGTGCGTCGCCAGAGAGGCGAGAGGAAGCGCGGACGACCGCAGGAGCGACGGGCCACGCTGCAACCTCGTCGGGAGAGAGGCCGCCTACGGGCCAAGGGCCTCCGGAGTTACCACGTGCGATGCGGACAGATGTTCCGTTTGCGCACAGGCGAACCTCCGCGGACGGACGAGCCTCCGCGGACCGGCGAACACAAGTGGACGTGGATCTACGCTTACGCGTGGGAAGGAGCAGTCCGCCTGTGCACAGGCGCTCACCTGTGCACAGGTCGCCTGTGCACAGGTCGCCTGTGAACAGGACACCTCCACACGTGCCGCCTGTGCACAGGCAAGAATCACCCCCGTTCCAACGTAGGAAGGGGAAGGAGCCGGCGGAAGAACCGCCTACGAGACATCGGCCCTCGGGGCCAGACCCTCCGGCGCACCACGCGCCGCAATTCGCGCCTTCGGCGCCAGGGCCTTCGAGCCGAGGAGATACGAGCAGAGAGCGAGCGGAGGCCGCACCGTCGGCGGAAAGTCCGCCGATAGATGCGCCTTCGGCGGTAGGGCCTATAGGCCAAGGAACATCGGGCGTGCGGCCCCCGGCCATGTCGCCTTCGGCGATAGATGTCCGCGGCGCTACGCCTGCGGCGGACAAGGCGCCGGCAAATGCGCCTGCGCACGGGCCGGGCACAGCCCCCACGGACCGATCAAGGGAGCAGCAGACGGAGGAGCGGAGTGACTGTCAGCGGGATGAAATCTCGATGCGCGATGCGCAATCCAACCCCGCGCAGCCACCCTCCGCTCAATCACCTCCGGCGACGGACGACGGCGACAGAGAGAATGCGGGAGGCAATCAACAAGTAAGCGACGGGGATGCCGCTCGGATACATTCGCCTTCCGCCTTAGACATTTTGGCGACGAGCAGCGAGGCTGCAGCCGTGCCTTCGCAGGCAGCACACGTCGAGGACGTGCAGCCCCACTCGGGGCAGTCGCCGACGCAATCAATGGCGACTGAAATTCTCCACTCGGATGATGACGACGGAGGCTCCACGGAAGAAATGTCAGGAGCAGAAGACACCGAGGAGGAGGAGGAGGAAATTGTTGGAGCGCCGGCGGCGGCGCTCTCTGAGCAGGTGATTCCGTTGCTGCGGTACTTGGATCGCAAGGTCGATAAATACGCCGACCCACTTCAGCCGGGATCTTACATCGAGTTAGTGCGCAGGCGGACTCGCACTAAAGTCCACACCAGTAAGCTATTAGCTAGAGTGGACCAGGAGTTGAGGGACTTGAAGGAGAAGCATGAGTGCTTGTGGGGACAGTACAAGCTTAATCAGAAATTCTACAAGCACTCCGAGAAGATGAAGGATGAGAAACTGGGCGAGCTCACCAAGGAGCAGGTGAAGGTCAAGGAAGCACTCAACTCTGAGCAGGCCCAGAATCGGATTTTGTCAGAGGAGCTCGTGCGACAGACGCGGTTGTTGGAACAATGTCAGCTCGCACGGCAGGCGGATGAAGAGTTAATCCGCAGGTTACAGTCAGAGTGTGGCGAATTGAGGGCGCAACGTGCTGAAGCCGAATCGCAATTAGTGACCATTGAAGAGGATCGCAGGAAGGAGGCGGATCGCACGAAGGTGGAGACGGCGAGGCGAGTCGCCCACTGTCTCAAGGGCTACGCCCACTGGGAAGTGAAGGCGCAGGAGAAACTCACACTGCGTGAGTTTGAATTGCGCGCAGCCGGGTTGTTGTCAGGCGACAGTAGGAGTCGGCGGAAGGTAGCGAAGAAGCTCGAGGCCTTTCTGTCGAAGGCACAGGATACCATGTCCGCCCTCGAGGGGGAGGTGTCCGCGGCGTTGCAGCGGTTGGGACTGCGCAGTCGAGCGGAAGAGTGGCAGGGTAGAGAGTTAGTGCGCGGCAGTCGGCCGCGCAGGAGACGTAGTACAGGTTCCGCGGAGTGTAGTGTAGCGTGGTTCCGTGCTGGCGTGTAGCGTAGTGCAGTGTAGTGCTAGGTAGGACTTAGAAGGTATAAAATAGTTCCAGGCGTTTTGCCTGGGGTTCTTTCCCATCAGAAGTATAGATCAGGAACCCATTACCTTTGCGTGTTTGTGTCCTTGAGTTCTGTCACCACGCATGAGGAGTTACAACTTAGCGTTCCGCATTTTGTAGCTGAAGGCCTTCGGCCGAATGTTCAGAGCTAGTACATTGGTTAGAGACTTGAGTAGTTCGGATCTGCACCTGCGGGTGACTGCCGATGCTCAGAGCCAGTGACTAGTTAGATACTTGAACAGTTTCGCCCCTACACCTTCGAGTGTTTCTTTCTGATTGTACTCCTTGGGATTTTTCCCCTGAATGCCAAAGTGAAGTTTTGCTACTTCGTGTAAGCCTTGGTTGTAAATTCAGGTTACGCTGCAGCAGGTGCCTTGAGGGTAACCCCTGTAGTATTTCTGGGAATGACAAGTGCCTGAGAATTCAAACTCTTCAATAGACTGTTGTTGTGTTACTGGAATGTTTCACAGTGAGTCCTTCAGTGCGGACCTGTGTTCTCTGCGCGTTTTGTGAGTTGAGAGTGTTGTTCACCGCGTAGGAGTGACTTCGATCCGAAGTAGGCAGTCCAAACCGGGTTTCCTACACTAGCAGCAAGCTAGTGGAAGCGTTGTAAAAGCCGGAGTTGGAAGTCACTGCCCGCAGCTTTGCTGAGTGTACTCTTGAGAGACTTCCCCCCTGAAATCTTGAGTAGAGGTCCTAACGGATCTCTGGGTTGTGTTTCTGTAGTTTCAGGTGTGTGTGTGTGTGTGTGTTACGCTGCACTGTGCGACCTCCGAGTGCGCTCCGAGTGGACACTTGCAGTATTTCTGGGAGTGACAGTCGCCTGAGAATTCAAACTCATCAATAGTCTGTTAAACGTGACACTTTGTACCCTGTGTGTTCCTCTGTCCCTGTGGGTTCGACCTTTCTACCACTATATTGCAGTTTTAGCCTTTAGTGGGTTATTACAATTTCTATCCCATGTAGTGCTGTCAGTTCAAAACTAAGAAGTAGGGCAATGAACTCACATTCGCCAATGTACCTATAAAATGACCAAACATCTTTGTTAACAAATTGACAAGTAGAGGAACATGATCTTAAATATGAAACTTAATATGTCCTTTACGTTGGCTTTCCTCATCAATGGGTAGAAGCTCATATACAAAGAAAAGCCTGATATAATCAATCACAAACATCTTCTGCGCTTTCTAAGACACTGATGATGGATCCACGTGAGTGTGAAACATCGATATAAACATCGTTATGAGTAGAAAAAATTATTAATCATAAAAAGTGAAGAGAAAAGAGAAAAGACAACTTACGCAGGAAACAAAAATATTCCTCACGTTAAGTAAAAAAAATGTAAATAGCCAGGTAGAGCGAACCTATGGTACAGAATAAACCATTCCATGGTTATTGCAGTCACATCGCTACGCCAGCAAAAACGAAAAGAAAAATAAATAAACCCGTTCCATAAATTGCGAAAGATGGAATGTAGTCGCCATGTATATTTTGAGATTATTATGAGCCTTTCGGTCCCCGGGAAGATGGCCTGAGCTCACCGCGATCAGCCGAATACCGATATGATGGAGCACGGGCCATCCATATTTCTAGAAAAGTCGGCCACCGTGAAAATCGACGATATGGTACTACACTCTCCGGGAGAGTACACCACCTCGTTCACGGGGCACTGAACACCTCGAACATTTGATGTCCCTCTCAGCTGCAAAGCCTCGAATACTTGAGGCTTTGCAGTAATCGAGAGGGTTCTAGTGTGATAACCCACTTTTTGTTTTTGTGCGGAATTTAAACATTTTTTTGAAAACAGTTGCGCAACAACAATTGTAAATAGTAATCGGTACACTAAAATAGAGTAAAATTGGATGATCGCGGATCCAGGAGAATCCTGGAGAATCATCAAGTTGGGCGCAATGTCGGGGACAGGCGCCCTGGCCCGAACGGACGGTTCCTATTGAGGGGAAGTGCCTTCGGCGCAAGCAAGAGAAAGCGCCTTTGGCGATAAAGTGAATCCCTCATAACTTTCTCAATTCGTGACGCCTTGACTTGGTTAGAGTCTTGTTGAAAAGAGCTGAACACGCTCGTTCTAACGAGCCCAAGAACTCTTAGAGCGGATTAGGGATCACTGAGTTATGAGTGTCGGAAGTTACTGATATGGGGCGCCTTCGGCGGAAGACACGCCTTCGGCGGTGTACTCCTTCGCCTGAACGCCTTCGGTGCCAGCGCATTGATATTAGGTCAACGCCTTTGGCGGTAGACGCCTTCGGCAAAACGGAGCACATGCAGCAAGAGCGCCTTCGGCAGGACAAGAAAGAACATCGGAAACGACAAGACGCATTGACTTCGGTCAACGCCTTCGGCGGAAGACAAACGACTTCGGCCGAACGCCTTTGGCGATACGGAGGAAGTAAATCGGAAACCTGCCAGGGACGAAGTCCTTTGCCGCCACGCCTTCGGCGATGCGCGAGCAAGGCTAAGTCGACGAACAACGGCAGAATCGAATTCAATTTTCAGGCGTGAGAGTTCGCACAACGGTGGAGCGTGAAGCCGAGCGTGCGAAGAAGGCCGTTACGCCTTCAAGCCGGCGCTGCAATCAAGTGGGTCGAGTCCCACTCCCAAGTGTCGAACGGTGAAATCTTGATCGCCGAAGGCAGCCGTCTCATTCTTGCAATTTTAATTTCGATTTCGCTCGAACGTCGACCGCACAACAGAGAACTGGCGGAGAGAAATTAGAGAGAGTTGCGACGAGCAAGCGTGCAACAGCTAAGTGCGCAGCTAGGGGTTTCTCACTAGAAAGTGCGGGGAGCTCGCTGAGTGATTGAGTCCGCGAGCAAGAAGCTTGGGGATAGAGAGTGGAGTGTTCGCGGACTTTTGACGTGCACGGCCGAGTTCAAGAACGCGATGTCGAAGGCTACGCAACTACGGATGATTCCGCTGAAGCTACCGCAGATTGGATTGCGCGCATTCCAGCATGAGCTGACTGCGGTGAAACTCGATTTCCTCCTGTGGGGATGGAATTGGGTGTACGGATATGATACGAGAGTGGCTGCGGGACAAGGATCAACCTACGCGCGGATTCCGATCGCACTCGGAGCGGTGGGAAGTCAGTGACTGGGATCAGGTGTTAGGAAGATGCGCGGGAGAAGAAGGCCATCTTCTTTTCGAGTGCGAGAGTGTCAATGTCTCGAAGGAGGAAGAAGCTTCCTTCGGGGCGCTGGTCAAGCATAGCAAATCGAGCAAGAACGTATACAAGATCTGTGACTACAAGGATCGCTTGCGGAGGAATGTCGCGGTAGCATTCATTCAAATCTTGCAGCCGCACCGGACCACCTACATAACTTCTTGGCAGATGGGGTTCGTGGAGCTGGCGTTGTCCGGAGCTCCGATTCATTGAGCTCGCATTCTGTGGAAGGCGACGAGACAACACGCATTCGAGGAGAAGGGAGGATTGATCAATCACCTCTCCCACTTCTTGATCAATTTCTATCGGTCGATGGGATGGTTGACCGCGTCGGAGCGGATACAATTTCCATTGCTGTCACGTAGCAATCCGGGCCGATATGTGAAGGATGTCGAAGTCGATACTGACGAAGACGATACGCCCGCCTGCACGCCACCAGCTCAACCGAGGGCGGAGGAAGAATCGCTTGCAGCACAAGTGCCGCGGAAGCGGAAGTGGGAAGGAGGGGCGGAGCAGAGCCAACAACGCGATGCTGCTGCTTCCAATCGAAAGCGGCCGATGCAGGAGCTCTGCAGTCGTCCCAAGCAGAAAGCACGTAGGCTCGTCCTGCCGGCAAGCAGCGCAGAAACGGGAAGAGCTGCAGAGAGGAGAAACTCGCCATCCTCGGGGGAGGATGCGAGTGCACGAACTTCGGAGAGGTCAGCGGACCTCCCTGCACCGAAGGCACGGACGCCTTCGGCGGAAGCAAGAAGGCCTTCGGGTCAAGGAAGACAACATGCGGCACCGACGAATGTGCCGACGACGGACAGGTGTTTCGCTCCCGAGCAAGCACCAGTGGATGACTCGACTTCGGATCAAGAGCCTTCGGCGCAGCAGAGGAGTGAGGAGGAGCATTCGGCTCAAGGGCTTTCGGCCCAAGAGCCTTCGGCTCAACGGACTTCGGGTCAAGCGCCTTCGGCGATAGACGCCTTCGGCGCAGGCCCAATGTGAGGGATCGGCGACGGACGAAGGACGGAAGGAGGAGACACGTGTGCCTTCGGCACAAGCGCCTTCGGCGGTAGCAGATCAGGCAGGCGAAGCGGACTTGTCGAGAGCCGGGTCTCCCACTGCATTAAACATTCTGGCAGGGAGTGGAGCCGCGGCCACGGCAGCAGAAGCCACGCAACCCAACTCCCGGGCATCGCCGGGGAATTCCGTAGCGACCGAGATCCTCAATTCGGAGGATGACGAGGATAAGTCGAGCTCGAAGGAGCAGGAAGAGGAGTCGGTGCAAGGCACGCCGACAAGAGTCTTGTGCGAGCAAGTGGTACCCTTGCTGCGGTACCTTGATCGCAAGGTGGCGAAGTATGGTGATCCCCGCCATCGGAGGTCCTACGTCGAATTGGAGATTTCTTGAGAGATTTATTACTAACATCAGATCATTCACAACGTGTTCGATATGCAGTTTTTCTGACAAGAAGGTATCCTCGAATTCGATCGAATTCTCCTCAGTACTGCGGTAGTTTGTCACTTGAAACATACAGAGGCCATGACTTTCAGTATCGTAAAATATGTATGGTCGGCAGTGGACACCTGGCCTTAAAAAATGCCGCACGAGGCAGAAGGTTCACAGTCTTGAAGACAGATCTCGAGAGAGGGCGGTCTGTGCTTTCGGCATCAAGGCTACGCGAGGAGGCTGAAGATTCACAGCCTTGAGGACAGATCTTGGGTGAAGAATTGAGTATCTAGTGCGAGTCCGTGCTTTGATGAGCCTTAAATTTGTTTGAGAATGTTTCTTCCAACCCGTGTGCCATGACCTTATTTTTATCTTCATTTTTTTTTTGACTGAAAACCAGCCGAATAATTGAATTATTTCCAGGGACCTGGTCCGAGTACGCAGTGCGCTATTTCTGGTCGGGCCGTAGGTTCTTTAGGCCGTGGTGTCTATTTCGGGGCGTGTTTGATCATCGCCAACCCATGGATATGGGCCCTTGTCTCAGGATTGACATGTACGCGGCCCAGCAATTGGTTTGAGCGGCACGGGAGGGTGATGTTTTGCGGGGCTGTCGACCTATGGCTAAGTCGTGGTCATGCACGAATTTATTTTGTAGGAATTCTTATGTATAAAAAGAACAAATTTTAGAGGTACGGTCCACGCCGGGGATTGCTTCGAACCATGCTGTCCAGCCCAACGTTGTGTTCAAGCTCGACAGGCACCCGATGATGGCGGTCACCACTGAGCACTCGAGCCGCGCCGAGGCCCGATACTATACACTAGTACGTTGTTCCGAACTCGTGGAATATTAGCTTTTACGCAGGCAATTACGATCCGCTGTGTTGGCGTTTCACGTCCAAACGGTGGAGATTTGATCTTCAGCTGATCAAAGATGGAGATAGTCAACGCAATTACAGGGTGGTTTGGGAAACCTCTCCCAAAACGTTCCGTTGGCATCAGCATGAGGTCCATGATATGTTGAAGGACGTTGTGCTGGATGTCGTCAAGCCCGGGCATGGAGAATACGTCGGATTCGGGGAGCAAGGACGTACCAGCTTTGCCAAGCTACCTGCCTTCATGAACTACTTCAGTATGTTCCATTGCGGAACTGGGCCCCAGAGAAAGAAACAAAATCAATTGACTGCGCTCTAGATTGCGACAACATGCAATATCAGCAGGTCTATAACAAGGGACCCCTCGATTCGAGCGAACATCTGTGAGTTCCAATGTCTGACTGGGCTCTTTACTTTCAATAGATTGATGGTACTCCTACTAACCGTGCAGCTATCACTCGGATCCATTCTTCTTCGAGGTCAACGCCAATCCAGAGCGAGATATCTAGCACGCGGAGTAGAGAGCCACGCCGGCAGTCCTCAACGCTCATAGATACTCCATCACAAAGAATTTGTTGACTTATGTATCATTATTGTTTACAAAAAACCCGAAAGGGAAAGTTTCTCTACTTATTAGGAGTGTGTCTGGTCTTAAAAGCTCACTCGGGTTGACTGCGCACAAAGATGCCGATAGCGCTGGTTGTGTCAGGATCGGATGGCAACGCGCGGCACTGGTTTCGAACACCGAGTTGCACTACTCCAACACCGACGACGCGACAATCCAACCAAAACACCGCAAAAATGCAACTTTTCAGGCCTCCCGAAAAATTCAATTCCTCCCATCTAAATTCAATCTACAAAGATCCAAAAACCACAGATTCAGCCGAAGTTTCCATTTCTGGGGTCATATGGCAAGAGAGCGAGTGCTGACGTGGACACTGCTGGGTACACTGGGAGCACTCAAGTAGCATACACCATCGAAGCAAACGTTTCTGCCAAAGCGGCACGACCATCGCGGGGCAAACCATTTTATCGAGTCGCGATACAGTGAGGATCCTGTTTACACCTTTATTCACTTCACATGCACAGCAGTTATCGCCGTGGTTAAAAGGTATTATTTATGCTATCGTTCCTCTCTTCGAGCAGGAACACCACCTAACGACGCCGCCGCCCTATCATATCCGCACCCGAAAAGCCTTGGATCGTGACCAAAGGAAAAGCCTTCAAATTTCTTCAGCCCATATCCAACAGAACATAATTAAAGGAATCACGCATCAACCCCCCCACCCCTTTCAACCAAATAGCTCCTTACTCCGTGCTCTTCTGCAAGGTCAGAGCGATGTCCGGCTTGTTGGGGAGCAGAGAGGGCTGGGTTGCGATTCTGAGCTTCATGTTCTTGAGCGAGTTGTCCACATTCATGGAGAACTTGTAGTAGTTGCTGTCCTTGTTGAAATCGAATTTGATTCCGGAGGTATCTTGGTGGAAGTCGGTGACGGTTCCGGTGTAGGTCTGCGGGACCTTCTCTTTGCCACCACTTTGCTTCGTCCATTGCCAAAACACGCCGATGGAGTTTCCGGAGGAGAAATTCGGGGAGCCGATGACCATGATCATCTCGTTGTCGGCGAACGGATGCTCGGTGTACTTTCCCATATAGAGAACAAGGGCGGATGTGTCGGAGGTCATAGCCAAATCAAGGGTAGTCGGTTTCTCGACGCTGCCGTGGGGGTCGTTCCGCATCGTCACCACGATGGACTTTTCGTCGCTGCTGATCGTAGCGTCGAAATGGTAGTAGTTCTCTTCATGGAACCGGATGGTTCGCTTGCCGTCGACGACGAAATCCATGTTGACATATCCTTCGACGAAGTTGTTGACCTTCTTAGCGCCGGACGAATTCTCGGTCCATTGATAGGCCGTGTACACCGGATCCCCGACAGCGAAGCCCTTGGGGAACACGAAAGTGCAGGTCTCGTTGACAGCGTAAATCAACCAGTTGAGCTTGCCCCTGTAGACCTTCATTGTGGAATAGGTAGATGGATGGATATGGGACTAAGAAGTCGAAAAAAGATGAGACGAGTACTTTGAGCGGGATGGTTGCTTGGGAATGTCTGTTTAGATCGAGAGAACTGAGGCTTAAATACACATGGACGTCCTTCTACATTGTCACGCTGTAAAGACGTGAAGTCTACAGCCTCGTCAGTCTCTCGCAGTGACGTGATCAGTCTCCTTTTCAGAGGAAACGAGCCACTCCCGTCCTAGATATCTATCTCCATCTCCAAAAGGGCTCTTGGGCGTTCTCGATTGTACAGCCACTCGTGTCCTAGATATCTATCTCCATCTCCAAAATGGCTCTTGGGCGTGCCCGTGCATCGTTTTATCTTGGTCGGGATTGATTTCATGCCGTTTACCTACTGCAGCTCATCTATAATGTGGTCTGATCACACTCCGAGCCGCTTGAGGGCACTGAGAATTCAAAGAACGACAAATCACCATGTTTGTAAGAAGCTTATGAATCTTCCGATTTACAGCAGCTTGCATGCATGGTAAGTGGAAGCCAATAGCTGCCAGCTGCCAACTTGAGAAGACCGTACAAGGAAAGGGCGAAGAGAAAGAAGCTATAGCCAGAGAGACCTGATGATTCTTTTCTCCCTCGGCGACCTCTCGGTTACGACTACGACAAGGTAAGCGATTGATGTGTTTCTGTGAAAGCTCTCAGCCTGCGGCTGTTCTTGGGATTTGCGAGCGAAACGCTAGCAGTAGCAAGATAGGAGTAGGAGGTACGAGAACCGATTCGTGAGCATATTCTCTTGAATGCGATTTCGGGGAGGGTGGAGGGAGATGAACGTGAGTGATTTCCTTACTCCACACTGGTATGACAGTCTTCGGCTCGCTGGCTCAAATCCCTCGGTGCTCGGATTTTTTTTAACGAGCAGATGATACTGAGTTGGATATGTCGATCATCCAGGGCAACACAAGTAGTCGGCCCCTGCCTCGCATATAAATTGGGTGCGGTCAGAGGGGATCGGGGATGTTCCGGGCGTTGATGACCGACCCGGAAAGGATCAGATGTCGGTGACGACCCAGAGGAAAGATATATGTGTAGGCATCAGCTGAATGCACCATGATATAACTCATCGTGATGCATGCTGTGTCCAACAGCGGTGGTGGGGGAAAATATGTGGTTGGCTTTTCACACTTGCCATGGCGAGTCCACGTATCATCTCAGAGTACACATCCACAGTGCTTGCGTACAAGCTGATGAGTTACGACTGTCAAGACAGTTGCCAGGGTTTTCACTGTCTGCGCTGCATAGACCTTAGGCCGAAAGCCTGCAGGCGCAGACAGTGAAAAACCTGGCCTATACAAAATCAATTGTCTTGACAGTCGTAACTCATCAGGTTGTACGCAGAAATCATTCCACAAATTGCCACCTCCGAACTCGCCTGCTCCGCTATCGCCAATCCGATATTACGTCACAAAAAATGGTAGAAGAAAAGGCCGGCCAGAGTCGTCTTGGGGGCGAAACGCGATACCCCTGGTAACGGTGACGGTGACAAACGAACGGTGTACGTATACCGTCAGCCCGGAGAGCATTCAATCGGGGTTGTTCTAGCCAAAAGCGTTATGGTTCTGATGTAACGCCGGGTGTTATATCACTCGAACTCAATAGATAGATAGATAGATGCATATAGAATCCAAGAGAACAAACGCCGGGCGTCTTATTAAAGTAAACAATAGAAATATAACGTTTCGCTTTTCGGGGAAACGGCGCAAGAACTGCCTTCGACGGGAGTTATTCACCGAACCATCCTGCCAAAATGCTCAACTTTCCCATCTTCCAAGGACTTTCTCTGATTAAGAGTGGCGGATGATTTTTGAAACCTTTATTTTCTCAAACCTCCAGGATTTATGAAGCTTGACAAGGAAAAACACATCTAAAGACAAAGTTAAAGCCTTGCTTTGCTGAGATGTGCAAAGCAATATCTTCACTCTTGTAGGATTAACTTACTACTTGCTACTCTGTATCGCTTTCTGTTTGTCTCATCTGTTTCAGTTCGACGGATGAGAAAAGAGTTTGAGGCAGCCTCCGACAGGATCCTTACAACTAACGAGGCTACAACTTACACCAAATCCAGCGTTTACTTTCCAACTAAATGTTTGGTCCATACCATCTCTGGTTCCAACCAAGACAACTTTCCTGCTATGCACCATCCTGTATACACTGCCTGTGTAAGTCTATCATAAAACATATCATAATACTGCAAGCTTCAAGTGGGTTCCTAAGAAAACTCGACCAAATATTTTTCTCTTACGATACTACACCCACAGCTCGAAGGAACCGGAATGGAGCATGGGAAACACGATGTTACCCAGGACTCCGGGCGCGAGCTGTCCAGCAGACTGATCTGAGCTTCTACAAAATTAATGGTTGCGAATCCACAAAATTCGGTTTCATGACGCTGCTACCTTAACAAATGCCATGCTGTCAGATACATGGAGGTGGAATTCTTCAGTCCCCATCGAGTTGTGGGGTCACATCCATCAGTTCCATGGGCTTGAGGACCATCACAGGTGTAGATTATGGCGCATCAACTCCTCGAGAGTTCTGCTCATGCTGGTCCTGCGTGACGCCCTTACACCCCTGTTGGATTCATTGCAATCCATCGTTTTGGTGCTCCTTTCAGGTGAAGCACACTGGGAGGGGGGCTTAACAGGAGATAGGTAGTCTCCAGCAACTGGCGAAGCATACTCCACCCCGTCTTCGCTGTCATCCGCTTCTTCCCACCTGTTCTCATCGTTCTCAAGTTCACCCCACTTGCTTGCATCGATACTCAGGGATGTTGGGCAGCACACTTCATTGATCGGAGACGCGGTTTGGCAGATCGTGTCATCACTGTTCAGAGGTGAGGCATTTTCACCGATCATACTGTCTTCGTGCAGGGGTGAAGCAGTTTGGCACATCACGTCATCAGCTTGAACAGGTGAAGTACCCTGGCACACTATATCGTCATTCAGTAGAGGCTCGATGGGCGAAGCTGTCTGGCACATATAATTATCCATGGGGTCGGAGCCCTGCTCAGCTTCGAGCTCAGCTATGTTGGCATAACTTCTCCTCGTGGAAAACGAAAAAGGTAAAGATGGAGCTTCTTGTGAACCTCGGGAGCTGCGGGATTGGAGACTTTTGTTCAAGGAGCCGTCCACATTCAGAGCTTGCAAGCTTTGTATCAGCGATTTATTTGGCAGATCTGGATCTCCGTCAGACACACTTTGGTCGGTCATAATTCGACGCCTCACGGATCCTGCCACTAGAGCATCGATGAGCTTGGAACCCCCTTCTGGAAGCTGAGACGCTCTGTGGAACTCGGGTGTGATGGGACTGAAACCATACCACGTAGGGTCTGGAGCATACCACGTCTTAGCACCTCCACTCATGCGTCGCTCCTGAGCTGGCGGCACCCAAGATGAACCGAACGAGATAGAGCCAGCAACAAATTCCTCAGTCTTCCCCTCCTCTGGACTCTGCCTCGCGCTGGATGCTTCTGAGTCAGGCAACCCATTTCTCCAGTCGATCGTCACGTCAGCATAACCCGCAGATGCGGGAAAATCCTGGCTCCTGCCTTGAAGGGAGTCTCGAATAATACCTTCACTGTGATTGGACTGAGATGACATCCTGCTCAGCTGCCCTGTCCCGTCTTTGCTGCTGAATTGCGACTGCCTCAACTGCTGGAGAAACGCTTGAGAGGACCGCACGATCGGCTGGTAGAATCCTTCGCCACTCTGCCGCGATTGTCGAACCGCCTTGAATGCCTCCCCTCCAAGGTTCCGTGAGTACTTGAGCTGTTGGTAGAATGCATCGCTGAACACGTCCTGACTCGACCTGTCATGGCTGGCCCCATCTGCGCTCCGCCCCGACTGTCGAACCTGCTGCTTACGCCCATCTCCTACGCTGAACCTAGCCTGCTTCAGTTGGTGGTAGAAACCATCACCAAACAAATCCTGCGTAGAATTTCCTTCGAAGGTTTGTCGAGATTGCCGTCTCTGAAATTTATCCCCTACACTAATCCGTGGCTGCTTAACCTGCTGTCCGAAGTCCTCTTCTGTCAAGTCCTGACTAAATCTGCTCGACCTCAGAGACTGGTTCTCATCATTGTAGAAATCCGGAACTGATATGGCAGATGAATTGCTCAAGCCTCCCAGCATGTCCTTACGATCCATCCATTCAACCGAAGCCACGGAAGGTAGAGGCATCTGAACTGAAGTCTCGAGCACTCCGCTACTATCACTGTCCATGCTCAGCCCCTCGTTCCCGACAACAAGAGTACCCCGGGGTTTACACTTGCGTCGGTCTCTCACAAACCCTCCGCATCCTTCAGGTGCCACCATGGGACCTGCACCGAAGTACCCTCTACCTTCTCCGGACAATTCCCTCGATCCCCTCTTGGGAATCTCTGGGGAATTCGCGGGCTGCGCAGGCGGTGGCATTTCGCCATCCGCCTCTCGTTTCTCCACGCCGCGCTTGCGAGACGGGACTTGGCCGATCCAAATGCCGTGCCGTGCGCTCTCGGAGCTCTTCGTCAGCGGCTCCTTTCTGATGGCGTTCTTCTTGGAGGCCTGCGGAGACAGAAACATGGACTTCACAGGTGCTCTGTTGGGCGTCGATCCTCGGCCGGGAGTCGAGCCTCGGCGAGTCTTGCTCGCCGAGTAGGCCCATGCCGAAAAGGGCTGCGACTTGTCCCTCGTCTTGCTTCCATCCGGAGCTGCTGCTGCTGCTGCTCCTGCTCCTGAACGACTGGGCCTTTCTTTCAATTTTCTCGTGGGCGTCTCGTCCACGCACGGGCTTCTGTCCTTGATTCCTTGGTTGGTCGGAGTGCCGAGAGTGGCCAGAGGCTTTCGGCCTTTGCTGGTCGGAGTGACGAGGGATGAAGCGGGTTTCTTCGGCCTGGAGGGCGGAGGGGTCTCGTTCTTCACCGGAGCTGTCGTCACCTTGGGCCTGCTCGTCCCCGGAGGCGCTACGGATTTCGAGTCATCGGTGGTGGCGATGGTGGAGGCTGTCACCCGAGGAGATGCCGGCCTCAAGCGAGGAGAAGCTTGTTTCAGAACTTTCGCTGCTGTGGCACCTGCGGATTTCAGAGGGCTGGGATTCTTTTTCACTGCTGGTTTCTCAGCTTTCGGAGCTGCGCCATCGGATGGTGTTTTCAAGTTTCCAGTCGATTTGTGTTCTCCCAGAGGCTTCGGACCTCCTGTCCTGGATAGCGTGTTGGGTCGGCCCGGACTGCAACCACCGTACCATGCTGGTCGGTTTTCCTTGACCGTGGACGACAAGAATGTGGATCGAATTGGTGGAGCTCTCGTCGTCGCCGTCGCCATTGTGTGCAATTTCGTAGTAGTTTGAAGTCTGCAGTCAGTAGTCGGACGTATGTTGTGATATTAATACACTGCCATCGTTCTGTTTACCGGCATTCGTGCGGTAAAGAAACCAACATTGAAATCTCTTGGAAGAGCAATCCGGTCTTGGCGGTGGCAAGATTTCATTACCACGAGAGTCAGAGTTCTGAAATCGGAAGAATTCTGAACTCTCTTGATGAGAACTGGCTTACACTCAGCGTTATTCACAACACCGTAGAGATCGAAAAAGAGAGAACAGTTTACAACAGAGTGAGAATTGCGATCACATTTCTGACCAGACCACATTCGGAAGTCGGAAACATTTCCCAAGGACCAGTGAACACACAATCGAATGAAACAAGTCAGAGACTCTATTAAGTGTTCGCAGCAGCTGTGGCATTTAAGGAATGGAATCTTGGAGTTTATTGAGAGAAATCATAGGCACCTCAATCAGTCTTCGTATAACCGTGAAGAATCGGCGCTCCAATCAGCGCTGCTTCTCCGCCACAAGAGCTCCTTTGAATCGTGCTGTCTCGTGCGCCGAGAGCGGAAGACCGACCCACCTAAGAAGAAGGAGCTCGAATCTCTCGTCTGAGAACTCCCAAATCTAGCATCACACAATCTCACTCTACCTCCCTTTCCAAATGAGCTCCCGATCCACATCACGGTTCAGAAAGCACCCATCAAACTCGAAAAGAGCTCCACAACTCCGGAGACCGCTCGGTCAGCTTCTCACCATGCTCCTCCACCGCGCCCAATCGCTCCGACCGAGTTCAATTCACGCAATCCAACCCAACCCAGCATGCTGTCTGTCGTTGTCAGAATCCATCGTCGGTGCATTTTCTCCCCGATTACAATACAATCCTCATCATCCTCCTCCTCCAGCCCCTCCAGCTCGCGGAATCGGCAAATTCTTCCTCGTGCAACAAACAAGCAGCTACGGCGATGCTTCTTCCATCGACTGCGAAAATTTAATTCCCAACGGATGGATCCTCCTCTTCGGACAGACAGACAGAGAGCCAGACCATTCCCTCGCCACTGCCACTCGCAGAAGGAGAGCAGAGCAGAGCAGACAGAGCCCAGAGCTCGGCACTTCGCCCTCTGCTCATTCCGTTCCTCCTTCCCCTTCTTCCTCTTCCTCCTTCGGGCATCGAGGGGCGCGCGGGGCTCGGGCAATCGAATTCGAATTTCCGTGCCATTCGGAGCTGCCTGACCAGCAGCGGCCAGAGCAGCCAGCCGCTCGATGCGATGCACCGCACGGTGGCACACGGCATCCGCTGGATCGTGGATCTCGGAGATCCGACAGTGCTCGGGGACCGGAACACGGCGGTGCTGTGAAGCCTCCCGGTGGGTCCTCCGATGACGTGGCGGGAGCCCGCTTCGAAAGAGCCGTTGCGGAGCGAGCCACAAGGCAGGGCTGCGGGAGCTCGGATGGTTTTTGAAGTCTCGTTGCGTGTTCTTCGTACGGTGGTGAATGATATTGGCCACGTATCGATCTCGGACTGCAAATGAGCGAAATTTATTTATTTTTATTGGAGAATTTCCAGACTCTTGACGCCATAGTTTACTCTTAAAGAATAAGATATAAGAAATCCAGAAAAAAATGGAGATGAATATCAAACAAAGAAAATTTCAAACTCTTTGAAGATATAGACTTCAATTCAATGTTGCACCAGAGTACGTTTGATGTCCATCAACGTCAGCAAATCAAAATTTGACAAGAAATTTGCTATTGGATAATTAGATTGATATTTCACTTGGAAAATATATCAGTCACATGCGTTGTTATGAAGTTATGTCCAAATCCAATAACTATTGACATGTGCAATAAGTAAAACTTATTTCTAGTGTTTTACCATCAATTATTTAAATTCTAGCTTATTTATTAAAATATTTTATATCAAATGGGAAAAACTAAGTATTTGTTTCACTGTCAAAAATATTTTGATATTCTGCATCCATGAATAAATTCATATAATTTATACTGATGTGATTGAAAATTTGCTTGTATTCAAGCTTGATATAAGATGTTTACCACTCAAATAATTATATATTTAATACTTTAAATTATATTAAGATCAAAGATATTTTTTCATGAAAATATTTTTTGGATATTTTATGAGACATATTTTATAATAGGAATTATTTTTTTGTAAATAAATATAATCAAATTAAATAAAATAATAAAATGTTTAATAAATTCTAAATTTCAAATTTTAAGATAGAAATAAAACTGAAAGTCAATAAATTGATATGAATGAAATTATCAATATAAATTTTTTCATAAACATATTCTAGCTTCATTTCTTGAGATTGATTATATCTTAATTAACAAATATTTTTAAATTTTTAATAAGGAAAAATCTACATATCCAAATGAAGATCATAATTTTAACTAAAAAAAAACAGATATTGATGCAAACATCATATCATGCCTAATTCTAAATAATAATTGTGAATTTTTCAACATTGAAATTTAATGATAATGTAAAAATATTTTTTAAATACTATATAAATTAAATTTATGATTGTGATCTTTAAATTGAAAATTGAAAATTTTTATTATTTCTGTTATTTTCCATAATAAAAGTAAATTTTTATACTTATTTCTTAAAATTAAATTTTTTTAAATACTTTTAAAAAATTAAGACTTTCAAATCAAAAAATTTAAAATATAGTTATGATGGATAATTAATAAAGTAATTTTACACTAGTGATGTAAGATATTTATTACCACAATTGAAGAAATATTTTGCAAAAAACGGGATGAAAAATGTTTTAAGAAAATCCAGTATGAAAAAAATTTGAAGTAATTCACATGGAGTTATCTAAAATAATTTATGTCATCATAAAAAAATTTTACAATATGAGTTCTGTGTTATGTTAAATTATTTTTGAGTTAAATCAAAATTTTAAATGCAAAATTTTAACAAAAATTGAAGACAAACTTTTAAATGCAAGTTTGCATTTTATTATTAGAGTTACTAATATAGCTATATTATATGATCATATAATGTTACTATTTATTAAACTTTTTATTGATAAAATTTAGTTGTTTACATATGTTTTTGTGAAATTCAAATTACTCAAACAAAAAACTTAGATGAATTTTGAATATATGCAACAACGTGTTATTATTGTAGTTTTTATTTTTGACACATATATTTTGTGTGAACACTTTAGAGTATTTGACTGTCCATATTATAGGTTTCAATGTAATATTTTTATTCGATTTAAATGTTTGAGTTGGGAACTATGTTGTGCAAACGAAACTACTCAATTTGTTTTGAAATTCTGCAGCTCCTACAAATTCACACAATACTTCAAGATCATGAGCGTCAAGAGAGGTTTCATATTCATATATAGTCTAGTTTACACTGCGCCACCTGCACAAATCTGAACTTCATAGACCACATGAAGATGATCACCACAGTTTCAAATTTTTCATGAACTGCAATTCCCATAGGGTAACGGAGCACATCCAATATTAGTTTATACTAAAAAAATATGATATGATGCCAAGCTTTCTGTAATCATTACTGCTTTCATTTTTAACACATATATTTTGTTTGAACACTTTAAAAAAAATCATATTAAAGGTTTCAATGTAATATTTTTATTTAATTTAAATTTTTGAGTTATATTTTTTAACAAAACTTGTCAATAAATAGTTCAAATAATAATTTTTGAATTTTTGCAAATCAAAATTTTCATTGATTACATCAACTTTTTTTTAATTTTAAATCTTTGCTAATATGCAATTTTTTTAAAAACAATTATCAGAAAAAAAATAATTAAAAATGTTCAAAATATATAAATAATATAATTAATCTCATTTTTATGATTAATTTAAATAATATAATTAATTATAATTTTTAAAAGCATTAGGACTAAATAGAAAGTGAATTTTTTTATCAATTTCCAAAGTTAAATTTAACTTGGGAAAATTTTTAATACAATAAATTTATTTTAAATTAAATTATATAATAATATAATTACAAATTAATACTCATCATAATGCATTTCAAAAAAAATATTTTCATATATTCATGATAATATTCATTTTTAATTTTGTGCAAGAAAATATATTAAAATAATAAATTGGAATGAGATAAACAAAATGAACCCTTGTTATTTTGCACAAAACCTATCTGTGTACATATTGAATTTAAACATTGTAACAACAAAGATTGAATAAAAATATAATATAAATATTTTTAAAAAATAAAAATATAATAAAAATATTTTTAAAAAATAAAAATTATTTTATTTTCTTAAATTTTTATTAATAAATGATCTGTTAATATTTCACTCTAATCAATCATGGTTTTTGTAAAAAATATTTTTTCAAAAAAAAATTTCCAAAATTTTTAATATACAATGTAACAATACACTCAAACATTAGTAGTCAAAAAATTACAATTAAACACATTTTTGAGTCAATTTTGGAATTAATTGATACAAAAATAAATAAAAAATATTTAAAAAATAAAAATTCTTATTATTAACATTCTCCTATTTTTTGTGGAATTTAATTTCTTTTTTTATACATCCTTGTAAATCAAATTGATAAGCAATTGTTTTTGTCAATTCCACTTCAATAAAATTTTGTTGGATGATCTTCCGTGTAGACATAAATTCTGATATTTTAATTACATTTTATCCATTTTTGTCTTTCATAATATTTTTTAAATCTGACCATGAGTGTAGATTAAATATTTTGGAATCTTTAAATGAGTTGACTCCACATCAATTATAGCCGTATATCAATGACAGAAATCGGCATACTTGCGAACAAAAAGCAGTTCCATGGATAGGGCGACATCTGCCCCCCGTCAGTTAGTAGTTCGTTTTTTGACCATGCCACGCCGCTATGATCTTACCTTGTACTACTTTGTACCCCGTGCAGTGTCTGTCTTGATTTTTGCCTAGTGTATACGGTAGCGACGAGTCATCTACGTATGTGTGATGTGAACTAAACCGCAACTACTATAGTATCCTCGCACAGTGGTCTTGTCGTGTATCCGAGTAGCATGCAAAAATAAAAAAAACATTTATATTTTTTTTACTATTAAAAATAATTTTTTACACATGTTATGACATCAATTTTTTTTGGCACATTTTGATACTTATTTCATATTTTTATGCAATCAATCATAAATTTCATTTAACTCGCAACTCTATACAAGAGCACCTCTGCAACTCCTGTGTGTAAAATTTTACACACAAGGGAGGTGCAGAGTTATATACTTCTCAAGTACATAACTTCGCAGATGCAACGCAGAACATCTGCAAAGTTATGTACTTGAAAAGGTTCCTAATGTAGGTGAGCACCGAGAGAGAGTAAGACCTTCATGTTCGTCAGAGTGTTTGTGTCAAGGATGCACTCTAGGAAGTGGGAAGAGATTTGTCGAAACTATTGTGTTTCGTGCCTGCGTAGAGAATTGGACGAGAGTTTTGCTAATCTTTTCGGTTTGTGCAATGCAATCCATATTTCATTTCTCTATGCAATCAATCATAAATTTCATTTTAACTTCATAATGCAATTTTTGTATTCAACTTATATTCATTCTATGATTCTTTTCATAAATTTGCTTCATATGTTATCTCAATTTGTATAAATTAAAATATGATTATGAGTAATGTATTTTATTATAAAAATAATTAAGGTATTCTTTTTAAAATATGAATATAATAATTAATCAACTTAAGATTTATATAAAATATGTCAACATGATCTTGTATCATTTAGGAATAAATCCAAGTGATTATTCCAATTATCACAATATCCTAACAAAGTGTTGCTTTGTTTTTAAATCAATTTGATTACTTTATTTGAATCGATTAAGTGAAGCAAATCAATATTAATCATTAATCTTACAAATATAATAATCATGAAAAAAACCCTCATTTATCTAAATATCAACACTTTGACTGTTTAATATTTTTCATGGAGTTAAATGGGTAAAAAATATATAAGTTTATTTTTGATATTTTGAACTTTTAGATTTTTTTAAATAGATACATAATATTGTTTTTTATTTACTTATGAATTTGTTTCACCAATTACCTTAATCAAAATAAAACTAAGTACAATTAATTATGGAAAAAACCAATAAAAACTTTCAATTAGAAAAAAAAAATTAGATTTACAAATAACGGATTTATCTAAACCCTAAAACGTAAATATTTCAAATATCTACAACTATCGAAAGAATTAAAGCAATCAACCTCTTTTTTGTTTGCGATATTCTAGATTCAGCATTTATGTTGCATTTTATAACTATCTAAATTTACATTCTTAATATTTATTGCTATTTATTAGATTATATTATACAGATAATTTATTTTTATGAGTTTGATGTATTTCAAAAAAAAAAACAAAAACAAAATAAGTTTCAAAAAAAAATTCAATTTTATAAATCTATGTGATTTGAATCACAAAATATTTTTGTAAATAATCAATGTGATTATTGAAAAGTTGGCATATTCATTTATATGCTAACAGATGACTTCTTTTCTGTTATATATTATAGTAAAATATATTTCTTTAAACAAATTTATAATATAATATAAGCCATCAACTTTTTTAAAAATAATATATTGTTTAAAAGCCAATTCTATACCACTTAATCTATATGTGAAATTTTCACATTAGATTTTTTCAGTTGTCAGTGGATAAATTTTTCTTGTAAATATATGTGATAGCAATATAACCGTTGTTATACAAAAATGACAATGACAAAAACAACAAAACAAGGTTCTATACAACTATTTACGTAGACAATTATAAATCAAGTTTATAGGACCAAATGAGCACATTTTGAAATGTAAAACGTGATTGTTTCAATACCTAGTTGTATAATTTTTAAAATTTTGTGCATGGGTATCAAATTTTTGTCTTTTGATATATATTAAAGACTTGTACATTATCATAGATTTCGTTGCATACATATATATAATTGATTGGTTTGTACTAGCTTTTGCTTGAAACATCAGACTACAAAGTAACTTATGAAAAATTGAAAGTCTTTGATAACATATCGTTGTTCTAACTTAAAAAATACAGATGATTTTAATCGTACAGGAATGCCAATGATATGTAATAATTTTTATGATAATAATTAATAATATTTTAGATTAATATTTATAGAAATATATATTTATTATATATAATTTATATGCATTTTTAAAAAAATAACTTCAAATTAAATTTGAAAACATTTTTGTTCTGATAATGTCTTTTATCAGTCAATGAAGAGTTTATTTTTAAAATAAATTTTGGTGTTCATAAGAGTTGGCATTGAGTGACAAGTTGAAAATTTCTATAAACATGATAATTCTGGATTTATGTTGAGTTCTTAACAAACCATTTGAATTAAAATTTCAATGATCATGGAGCAAATTTTGAATACATTTGAATTCAAAATATTGATTTGAATGTTAGATAGCTTTGAAAATCAAACTTTATCTTGGATTGAAATTTTTTCATCATTTAAATCAATTTTTAGTGCAACTAGTTGATGCAAGTTTGTACAAAGTAAGATATGCAAGATTGCAACTAACTCTAGAAATTAGTATCGTAGCTAATCATTTTTGGCACAGAAAGATTTTTCTCAATAAATTTCTTCAAACATAGAGTTTTGATGTTATTACAAATATTTCTGAAACTTTTGTTACTTATGAAGTAATGATTTGAAGTCGTGATAAATTTTGTATACGAATATCTGTAGCAACTGTAAATGGTTAGAAATCTGTTAAAAAATAAGACAAGTGAAATAGAAGAAAATAATTTATTTTCTTCTATTTCACTTGTCTTATTTTTTTAACAGATTCAAAATAAAACCATTAAAACCATTTTTTATAAACTTTGATTAAGATTAGGCAAGTCAATTAGAAATTACCACAAACTTTGTTTCACAAAGTTTGTAAATGTAATGAAGCATAAAGAGATAAACAAAATGATAAACATTCATAATAAATTGACACAAGAAACACGCATGAGCACGGTTACATCCACGAAATACATAGTGTAAGTTACTGAGATCCCAAATTGAAGGTTTATACTATTAGTCTTCCATAACACTAGCTTACTAGTCTTTTGGCTAAATCAACCCCAATTGTATTCCATCCGGGCTGACGGCAAGGGTACACCGTTTGTGGGCTCATTGTCATCGTCATCCAGGGTTTAGCATTTCGCGCGTTCACTCTCTTACTCGTTCAAAATTTTTGTGCTAGTTTTTTCCAAAACTTTGTAGTTTTACAAGCCGAAAATCTGTATTAGAAGAAGATGAAACCCCCTCGAGTGCGGGTTTTGACTCGGAGACAGTCAATTCCACCCGCACGTTGACAGATGATGAAGACTTCGAATCAAAGACAAGGATCGTTCAAAGCTGTTTCATGAGGTCATGTGTTTGATGTCTTCTATGTTGGACATTGTTTATGTTTAATTTCCAGGTTTACTAAGTCGGATTGTGACAAAGAATGGGAACAAAGTCAGTAAAGTGATACTTTTATCACTTGTGGAAAGTGTAGACAAAAAGAGCCGATGTTGAAGTTCTTACCCCTGAATCGTTTGCACATTTTCCAGTTTGCAGTGTGGATCTCATGACATCTCCAAGTCACAGTTCTTTGGATGAGAATGCATCTCACCTGAATCGCCTGATTGAGTGTCATTGTATCTTCTTCATATGATCAACTTCGAAAGCAGATTTACATGGATGAGTAAATATATCATCATAGATTGACTGTGATTCCAAATAGTTTGTTTTTCATGTGTTTCAGAATCAGATATAAGGATTGACCAGATTAGAGACTACTATAAATTGTTGTTCATGTACTCTCGGCTTGAGAAAACGCATAAGAATCAGCATGGTGTGTACTTGCGACGTATTGAAACAAGAATTTTGTTCATTTTTCATGTTTCAGTGTTTAATTGGATTTATAGGTTTGTGGCAAGGTTTCTTCTAAAGGCAATCAGCCGTTTGTGCAGGATTTTTCAAACTTGATGGCTTGTGGTCAAAGTATAACACTAGGGTTTAGAGAGAAGGTTCACTCAAAGATAGAAACGTAAACTCTGAAGATGAGAGATACCAACAATGGTTCTCCTCTCCTTTATATAGCTCTCACCAACAAGTACAAAGAGATAAGTTCTTATCTTCCATCCATCCCACTCATAGTGGATGGATGACGTGGTGGATAACCCTAACAAGCACACGTATAGCTGACGTGGCGCTCCCAACTAACACACTCAATCCTTAGCTACAAGCACACGGATCATTGACGTGACATTGTCAACTAACAGATGCACTCTCTATCTACCAAGTGCGCGGATCGTTGACGTGACAACTATGAATAGTGCACGCTAAAGTATCTATATCAACATTTAGAGTAATCTTTAATTTAATTCTAACTAACTAAAGATGGTTACACAAAGTCTACATACCAAAACATCTGATTTGATGCCAAATTTGATCTGCGCATTGCTTTTGCTTGCCAAGCTCTCTTCAAAGCTTGTAATCAAGGAATACCACTGACAAGTCCGGTCGAGAATCCACCAACTAATAAGGGGAGCAAGCCTCTCAAGTGTTCAGGTACGGTATTGAATTGTGTTTAGATACAAAAACTATCAAACTATCAATGTCTATTTTAATTTCAAACTATTTCATTTCTTTTTGCTTGTTTTGATGAAGTTCAAGGTACTTCAATTTCTTTTTAATAGATTTGATGAAGTTCAAAGTATCTCTGATTTTTCTTAAAAGATTCAATGATAAGGGTTTAAGCTGATGAATATGCTGATTGTGATTTTTTTGTTCAGGAGATAGCTCATGTTAGGTTTTAGACATGAATATACCTTGACGCAGCTAGGAGTTTAAGAGAAGGAGAGGTGTCTATCGTCTGTAGAGACAATTTCCTTGATCACGTATACCCAATCAGAATTAGATCTTGGTTTTTTTTCTTAAACAAAAAAGGGACACTTGTGTCTCAATGAACAATAGAATTCTTGTTAAATCACCTCCTACAGGAACATTTCATGCAGATGATTTGCAATGAGCTTGGAAAATGCATCATTCTCTTGTAGAGTTAGCTCGTATTCCAAGTGAAAGGATAGAAATTTTTTGAATGGTGAATGCAAAAGAAATATAGAATTTGAAACAAGCTTTTGGAAAAGACAAACCAATTATAGACCAGACCTAAACAGTGCTTGGATAAAAACAGTAACTTACTGCTGTGCTTTTGGACCATTCAACCATCCTTCTTGGATTCCAGACACGATACCCAGGAGAGACACATATACACCTCTCGATATAGGTGACAGTAGTAGATCACGATCAAGAAAGATAAACTTCAATGATCAATTGAAGACAATATGTGTTTGTAACTTTGTTGTTACATATTACAAATCAAACCTGAGACTATAGTCATATATTACAAACAAAGGTAAGAGTATTTTGTTTCAATGTTTTTACAGTCTAAACTTGTTAATGTATATGTTATCATTGTGCAATTTTTATTTCATAAATATGAATTTAGATTAACTTGAAGTTTTTATTTGTGTTGTAGAACTCATTGTAATGATAAAGGCGAAAGTTGTCACTGAAGAATTGCAGAAATTGAGATTGTTCCTTGGACTTAGTGTGCATATGCTCCACGAATTACAAACAAGCTCAGACGGAACATAGAGCAACTCTTCCAATGGAGTTGGATAATTTCATAAGTTTTTGACATGCATTCAAAATAGCAGATTCAAGTAGGAGGTCCATACTATACTTATAATGATATTGCACCTCTTCCATGGTCCATCAGAAGAGCTAAAGATGATACGATTCATTAGAAATATAACGTAAGTTTTGTTTCAGTTG
Organism: Marchantia polymorpha subsp. ruderalis; assembly: GCA_037833965.1. Taxonomy (NCBI): domain Eukaryota; kingdom Viridiplantae; phylum Streptophyta; class Marchantiopsida; order Marchantiales; family Marchantiaceae; genus Marchantia; species Marchantia polymorpha. The sequence continues at coordinate 9,146,385 of AP031357.1, forward strand.
TATTTTGAGTTGTTGATTTTATTTATATGACATTGTGTAGTGGAAGATATTTTTTTTATTGTTCAAGTGTTGATTATCAGTGTTTCAGTTGGATTAGACTCCATTAAATTAGCATCATTTTGTGGTACATAGACTACACACGGATCACTTTGCCTTTTGCCATTTTAGTTTAGATTTATCTCGTGGGTGTATGCTTTATGTGAGGTATGTGTCAAATTTTCTTCTCTAACTCTAATTTTTTTCTTTCTATTTTTTTTCTTGGACATGATCTAGTAAATCTGCTCTTGTCTGTCAAAAGTCAATTTTGTACATGTTTATAACATATCATACAACAAAAGTAAATATAATCCGTGGCAAAATTTTCTTTCTTTCTTTGAATTATTACTTGGAATAGAGTTTAGACTGAAAGAGAGAGTTTCAAAAAAGACGAGCTAGTATGTTTAATTATTGAAGATAAGATATAACATGAGGTCATAGAGTTTCATGCATATTGTTGAGATTCTATTTGTCTAGATGAAAATTCAACGAGCGAACCAGTAGCCCCGCACTTAGCAAGTAGGTTTCAGATTTTACCATGGGCTTTACAAGGAGTCCTGAATCTGTAGTACATGGTGCATATATATAAAAATATTTATTTAAGTATACATAGATGTATACATGTCAATCTACCTTTCTTTTGATCGGCTTCACTACCATAGCTTTTATTTCTGAACTTCTTCCAAAATCGAAAAACATGACTTCAAATTAAAGTTTCTACAATAACAGGAAAACATAGAAAAGAAAAATAGAAGTAGTTTTTTTTGTATGTCAAAACTCTTAATAACATCTGACATAGGTCTGCCTTGTCGTTCTCATACATTATGTGTATGATCAAAGTACTGTCAATGAACTATCTTGACAGTTGTTCCATTGCACTATTGGGTTTTGGATTCAAATAAGCATAGATAGGATGATACCTATCATGCATAACTAGAAATAAGATTGTAGACTTTGATCAATTTATTAGGCTGTGTACGGTGTAATATGCATTCACATGGTATAAGGAGCCACGATGAGTTATATGGATAAATATGACAGCAAGTAAACTTGCAAGTAATTTATGATGGAAGTATTGGGGAAAAGAAGGCTGACTTTAGAAACCAATACATTCTTGGAAATCACATTGAGGTATAAAACAGGTTTGCTCTAGAGGACAAAAGAGCTGAATTCAGCTCCTTTGTGTCTAAGTATGTGCTTTTGTAATAACCCACCAAAGGCTAAAACTGCAATATAGTGGTAGAAAGGTCGAACCCACAGGGACAGAGGTAACACACAGAGTACAAAGTGTCACATTTAACAGACTATTGAAGAGTTTGAATTCTCAAGCGACTGTCACTCCCAGAAATACTGCAAGTGTTCACTCGAAGAGCACTCGGAGGTCGCACAGTGCAGCGTAGTTCACTCAACACACACACACACACACACACACACATCTGAAACTATAGAAACACAACTCAGAGGTCGGTAAGGACCTCTACTTAAGATTTCAGGGGGAAAGTCTCTCACGAATACACTCAGCGAATCTGCGGGTAGTGACTCCCAACTTCGACTTTTACAACCCTTCCACTAGTTTCTGCTAGCACAGGGAACCCGGATTGGACTTCCTACTTCGGATCGAAGTCACTCACACGCGGTGAACAACACACTCAACTCACAAAACGCGCAGAGAACACAGGTTTGAACTGAGAGACTCAACTGAGAAACGATTCAGTAGCACATCATAACAGTCTATAGACGAGTTTGAATTCTTAGGCACTTGTCATTCCCAGAAATACTACAGGGGTTGCCCTGAAGGCACCTGCTGCTGCGTGACCTGAATTTACAACCAAGGCTTACTCGAAGTAGCAAAACTTCACTTTGGCATTCAGGGGAAAAATCCCGAAGGAGTACAATCAGGAACAATCACTCGAAAGTGTAAGGGGGAAATGTTCAAGTATCTAACTTGTCACTAGCTCTAAGCATCGGCAATCACCTGCAGGTGTAGATCCGAACTACTCAAGTCTCTAACTAGTGTACTAGCTCTGAACATTCGGCCGAAGGCCTTCAGCTACAAAATGCGGATCGCCAAGTTGTAGCTCCTCTTGCGCGGTGACAGAACTAAGGACACAAACACGCAGAGAAAATGAGTTCTTGATCTGCACTTCCGAAACTGGAAGAATCCCAAGGCAAGACGCATTGAACTACTTTATACCCTATAAGTCCTAACTGACACTACACTACCTGCGCTACGCGCCTGCACGGAACCACGCTACACTACACTCCGCAGAACCTGTGCTTCGCCTTCTGCGCGACGGATTGCCGCGCACTAACTCCCTACCCAACCAGTCTTCCGCTCGACTGCGCAGTCCCAACCGCCGCAACACCGCAGTAACCTCTGTCTCGAAAGTGGCCATGGTGTCCCGCGACTTTGATAGAAACGAATCCAGCTTCTTCGCCACTCGCCGCCGGCTCCGACTGTCACCTGCCATCAAACCCGCCGCACGAAGCTCTCACTCGCGCAGTGTGAGTTTCTCCTGCGCCGCCACTTTCCAGTGGACGTAACCTCTGAGACAATGGTTGACTCGCCTCACCAACTCTTCCTTCGTGCGATCTGCCTCCCGCCGGCGATCGTCTTCAACTACAACCAACTGCAATTCGGTCTCCGCACGCTGCGCTCTCAATTCTCCGCACTCGGATTGCAGTTTGCGGATTAATTCTTCATCCGCCTGCCGTGCGAGCTGACACTACTCTAACAACCGTGTCTCTCGCACGAGCTCCTCTGACAAAATTCGATTCTGAGCCTGCTCAAAATCCAGCTCCCCTGCGAGCTTCGCCTTCTCCTTGGCCGCCGCTTCAAGCTTCTCGTCCTTCGACTTGTCGAGGACCTTGTATATCTTCTTAGTGAGATTAAGGTGGCCCCAAATGCAATCATACTTCTCCCGCACATCCTTAAGTTCCCGATCCACACGAGCCAACAACTTGCTTGTGTGGACTTTAGTGCGAGTTCGCCTACGCACTAATTCGACGTAGGACCCAAGCTGGCGGGGGTCTGCGTTCTTCTCCACTTTGTGATCAAGGTACCTCAACAGAGGTACCACCTGCTCGCAGAGTGCCGCCGTCGGCGTGCTTGCCACTGACTGCTCCTCCTCCTCACTCGATTCTGATCCCGACGCCGATTCCGTCGATACTCCTTCTTCGTCATCCTCCGAATTGAGGATTTCGATCGCCACTAAATTCGCCGGCGATTGTCTCGAGTGTGGCTTCGAAATGTCTGCGTCGTCTGCCACCACTGTTGCCCCTGCAGCCTCGCTGCTCCCTGCCAGAATGTCCAACGCGGTGGGAGAGTGAGGTTGTGCCAAATACACATCGCCCGCCCGTCCGGCTTCTGCTAACTTTGCATCGCCGAAGGCGTCCACCGCCGAAGGCGTTCGTGCGGAAGGTGTATGGAATTTCTCTCGGCTAAAAGGTGGACGCGCGCAGCTCGCATTAGAAATTGAAATCGCAAATTCAAGAATGAAGTGTCCGTTCTCCGCTCGCAGGATGTCATGGTCGGCACTTGGTCGTGAATGTCGACTCACTTGATGGCTGCGCCGGCTTGGAGGTGTAACGGCCCTCCTCTCGCATGCGCGGCTTCACGCTCCGCCGTCGCGCGCACTCACATGCTTGAAATTTCAATTTGAGCTCCGCCATCGTACTTCGCCGCGGCCATGGTCGCGCAGCGCCGAAGACGTCTTTCTCGCCGACGCGCTACTCGCATCCATCCCGCACCGCCGAAGGCGGATTTCCCGGCGGACTTCCCGCCGGCTCCGAACTCCCTTCGCCGAAGGCGTTAACCCCCAACGCCAAAGTTGTTCGTCGGCGTAGGTCCCTCACGTTGTTCGTCGGCGTAGGCGCAGCGCTGAAGGCGCACCGTATTGCAACCTCCGGGCTGACTCTTACTCAGGTTTACCTCTGATGGGTTTGTGGTAGCGCATCATGGTTCTAGAAGACTAGGATTCATTCTCTCACTCATGTCCCAAACACCTTCTCTCACAAACTCTCCATGTATCACTCCAACTCACACACAAACTCTCCTCACATCACTCTCTTCACATAAACGCAAACACACGTCGATACTCCAAGATACTCAAAAACTTCACTCCTTCATTACTGAAACAAGTCCTCACACATGACTCTCCAAACTTGCTTGAGAGGTGCTACTATACCTCTCTATTTATACTACTTGAGAAGTTACCATAGTAACATGTGGTAATTTCTCCTAATTTACTTTTACCTAGGTAAGTTTGACTAACCCTCTTTATGTGGCAACATGCCATTGGTCTAGCTAAACCTTCTAGAAGTTTCGGGAATCCAAGGTTGAGGTGGCGATATGCCATTGGAAACTTTTAAACTTCTACAAGCTTCTTAGCCATTAAGTCAACACTAGACTTAGTCTAGCCAATCATCTTTCATACATTTTAGTCTAACAAATCAAATCTAAACTTTAAGTCAAATATCTAATCCCTTGGAATCTAGAACTTTTGTATAAGACAAAATAGAAGTGCTCACTCCTTGTAAAAGATAAAATAGAAGTGCTCACTCCACTCTTCTAGAACTCCGCTACTTAATCCGCTAACTATAGACATTGTAGCCAAACTTAGTCATGACTAGATAATTTTAGTTATAACTAACTAGTTTAGTCATAACTTGCTAGACTTAGCTATGACTTGGCTAATCGTACTTAATCACTTGACCACTTCTAGGACTTAGTACATATGTGCAACACCCGGTCTTACAGTACCGAAGGCGCTGACCGTGATCAACGGATTTTGTCTCGTTTGTCAATCTCTCTTGTCTCTCCGCAGGCGCTCTCGCCTCCGGAGTTCCGTCTCGCCGAGGCGCCTCTGTCCGTTCCGCCATAGGCGTTGAGCCGAAGGCGGACCGTACGGATTCGCTACCTAATCTTGATGCGCTGGCGCCGTAGGCACCGTACGAGCTTCACCCCCGAAGGCGGACTTCTAGGGCCAAAGGCGGATATTCAGCCGATGGCGAAGTGCCTACGCGCAGGCGAATTCCTTCCGCCGAAGGCGAATTTCCCGGCGGACTTCCCGCCAACGACGAACTCCTTCTGCCTATGCGTAGGCGTTCGTCTTTGCATCTTCCGACAGTCACAACTCCCTGAGTCCTCATCCGTTCTAGGCGTTCTTGGGCTCGTTAGAACGAGCGTGTTGAGTTCTTTCCAACGAGATTCTAACCAAGTCAAGGCATTATGAATTGCATAATCTCTGAGGGATTTTCCTAGCGCCAAAGGCAGATTATGCGCCTTGCGCCGAAGGAGAACTCCTTCAGAATTGATCGTTCAGGTCGGGCGCCTGTTCCGGACATTACGCCCAACTTCTGGATTCTACGAGATCATGCGAGACTCGCGATTATCCATCTTCACTCTATTTAAATGTACCGATCACCATTTACACGGCTACTGCGGTATTGTTTTCCAAAATTGTTTTAAATTCCGCACAAAAACAAAAAGTGGATTATCACAGCTTTGACTAAAAATCAAAACATAATAGGAACAAGAACTTAGCTCATAGATTGACCAGTTCATTATGTTGTGTATGGTGTAATATGCATTCACACGGTATAGAGAGCCACGATGAATTATATCTATGAATATTGCAGCAAGTAAACTTGCAGGTTATTTATGGCAGAAGTATTGGAGAAAAGAAGTCTGAATCTAGAAGCCAGTACATGATTAGAAATCACATTGACATCATTAGATATCATTAGCTTGATGTTGGAATCTCCTTGCTTACAACTACTGTTGACCCGAAGCATTTTACCATGGGTTTTACAAGATCAAAGATTAAATACTTGTTTGTACATTTTTGCGCAGAGTTTTGAATGTAGGTTTGCACTCAGTTTAATCTTCTGAATTGTCCTACATAGTAATCATCGGAATAAATTATACTAGTGAATCACAAGTGCTCACTCACGTTCAAATATTATCTGGAAGCCAAGCAAGAAGACAAAGAGGGTCGAGCGTTTTGAAAGAGGCTAAATGATCGCTCGTTACATCAACTTTTTTGATACAAGAGTTTGCTTGTTTTGGACTAAGTTATGCACTTATACATACTGCACATAACTAATTATATGTTGTGTGTTGTTATCATGCAGTTTACTTTTACATTGATTGCAGTTGATAACCATCAAATGAAATTACCCGTTGCTTGAAGTATTCAACAAAAAGAAACAACGCAGATGATAGTGGACTTTTTGCAAAAAATCAAAGATGCAGCATTAGAATTTAAGCTTGACTGGAAACCAAGTTGCTTTATAATTGATTGTGCTTCTCAAGAGGTGGCTGCTTTGAAAGTTGTATTTCCAGAAGTTTCGGTGATTTTCTGTACATTTGATATTTGAAGGTACTTTTAAAATTTTGTCCATTTATAGTAGTGAGTTATGTATAAAAAAATGCCAATATCATTAATGTATATTGATGATTGTTACACTTAGAGTATTCTATAGATATTTTCTATCCGCATTAAAATCTTTGATCGCATTGAAATTGTTTACAAGGCATGGAAGGAAAATCTGATTCAAAAAGTAAGAAACATAACGCTTATATTGAAAATGTTCAATGCTATGGGAGAAATGATGTATGTTGACAGTGAAATTTTGATGTGAGTATGTTGAATGCAATTTCAAACCAGATTTTGTTCAGAAACTGAAATTCTAAATCACTTCAAACAAGAATGAATCGAAACAATAGTAGCGTATTTCTATAATAATTCTATTGTATTGTTCTCAAAGTTGTTCTAGCATGTAATGTAAGTAAACACCAGTACATTACAGCTGATAAATCCATGAAAAGACTTGATTTAGCCCATTGCATTCAGTACAAATACTAAACTTAAATTACTGAAAAAAATGTTGAACTATATTTAGAACCATATATACATATATATATATTCGATGGATCACGTGAAGTAAAAGTCTTCCAATATTTCTGGATGATGATTCTGAACATGTAGTTCACTTACCTGGATGATTTTCATAGCAATGATGGTATCTTACATTGCTTGTGTATTGTCTTCACAGACAAATGGTTGATGATTTGCCGAAATTTTGATCATGCAAACCAAATGACAAATGGTGTAACAAATGCTTGGCATCTGACCATGAAAAAGATGATTCAAAGAATGATAGGTGGTTTAAAAGCTTGTTGATTGGACATATTGTTAGACATGCTTTTTGGAAGCGTGCTGCCATTCTTTCTTTATAATATTCATAGAAAGTCAATGGGATTGGTAGTTAAGTCATTAAAGAAAGGAAGAAGTTGCTATCTTCATTATGTGAGGAGAAGAAAATGAAATGGAATACGCTCAGGTGAAAAATTTTATGATTTGCATTTGTGTTTACTCATTTTTGCTTGCAATATATCAGCTATGACTATGCATAACTTGCGTTGTGATCACATATAATGAAATGTTATATATGTTGTATTTAGGTGGCGTTTCTAGACCCTTAAAGGCAAATTTTGCTGAGATGATATGTGCAAAATCTAAAACTAAGTACACTGTTTGAGATTGTTATTTCATGCTGATTTCATGTGACTGTATGTGGGCTGTGAAAGTAAATATGTGCAAAAACCAATGCAAGGCTTTGATGTGCAAAGGGCATTAAGGAGTAACCATCATTCAGCAACATGAAACTAGGGCAGGATCGCAATATGAAGGATTGATTTCTAATAAGGATGTATAGTTGTTAAAAGATAATAAATATTTGTCAGTGAAGTATGATGTAGATTTGCAAGTGGAAGAAGATTCTAGGTTCAAATCAACGTTTAATGAGAGAAACGTTTGTGCTGAGAAGTCAAGAGAAGCTTGGATTCAAATAGAAAAAATGGCTTTACAGAGTGATAACATAGCACACAACACACTAGTTGTGATGAATAGATCTTTGCATGACTTGAGAGTTCAGAAACAATGTCAACTAGAATCAGTGAAGAACAGAATCACAACAACCGAAATGTTTATTGAACCAAGTGGCTTGACATTGAAAAGAAGGTTGGAAATTGTTGACAAGTATCATGGTGCAAAGAGAAGCAATCCAATTCTGAAGAATTAATTGAAGAAAAAACGTTGTCTAATACATACAAGAAATTTTTTGGTAAGTGATTTTAATATGCATTGAATTGTTTTTCCAATAGTATAATGAGATGTACGTATTAGTTATATTTTTGTTTTCATTCTTATTTTTATTGCAACTAATATGTTATTACTTGTGAAAATTTACACGATTTGAACTTGCCTCTTCAAGATGTTAATGGTGATAGCTGTAGCTATCTAAATGTTACCAATGATAGTCCAGCTCTGCCCGATGTTATATCAGAGTTCAGTGATGTCATTAGTGATAATAAATTTCATATTGATGTTATCCCAGAAGTTCAAGGAAGAAAACGAGAGACAATTAGAGAAGAGTTGTTCAGGCGTAGCATTCAACTGCGTGGAAAATGCAAAAGTAGGAAACCACAAATTGATATGAATAGGATCTCTTTGCTTGCAACTAGATTTTTCTTGTCAAAATGTTTCCGTAGAGAGCTTTCAACTCACACAAATACAACTAATCTAATTGATGATCTGATACAATGAATTGATTCATAATCAAGAGGAAAGTTTCATTTTTTTGGTTATTGTTTTTGTGGTTGTGCGATGGATACTTGCCAGAGACAACCTGGTAGGTACCTAACAAGCAAAAAAGCTAAGTTTTCAGTCGGAAAGTTCAAAAGTTTATTTCGCATTTTTTTTTATGTCTAGAAGTTTGAAATTGTGAATTTTATGAAGATTTCTCCATCTTGGCACCTGAAAGTTTACAAATACATGCAAATTTGTTTACAATTACATGCAATTGCCATATGGTTAGAGCTATCAGTTTTAACTTTTGCTCATCTGAAGATGGACAGATCTTTTTTTAGTACCTCGTTGATCTAACTCTGTGTAATAACCCACTAAAGGCTAAAACTGCAATATAGTGGTAGAAAGGTCGAACCCACAGGGACAGAGGAACACACAGGGTACAAAGTGTCACGTTTTAACAAACTATTGAGGAGTTTGAATTCTCAGGCAACTGTCACTCCCAGAAATACTGCAAGTGTCCACTCGGAGCGCACTCGGAGGTCGCACAGTGCAGCGTAACACACACACACACACCTGAAACTACAGAAACACAACCCAGAGATCCGTTAGGACCTCTACTTCAAGATTTCAGGGGGAAAGTCTCTCAAGAGTACACTCGGCAAAGCTGCGGGCAGTGACTTCCAACTCCGGCTTTTACAACACTTCCACTAGCTTGCTGCTAGTGTAGGAAACCCGGTTTGGACTGCCTACTTCGGATCGAAGTCACTCCTACGCGGTGAACAACACTCTCAACTCACAAAACGCGCAGAGAACACAGGTCCGCACTGAAGGACTCACTGAGAAACATTCCAGTAACACAACAACAGTCTATTGAAGAGTTTGAATTCTCAGGCACTTGTCATTCCCAGAAATACTACAGGGGTTACCCTCAAGGCACCTGCTGCAGCGTAACCTGAATTTACAACCAAGGCTTACACGAAGTAGCAAAACTTCACTTTGGCATTCAGGGGAAAAATCCCAAAGGAGTACAATCAGAAAGAAACACTCGAAGGTGTAGGGGCGAAACTGTTCAAGTATCTAACTAGTCACTGGCTCTGAGCATCGGCAGTCACCCGCAGGTGCAGATCCGAACTACTCAAGTCTCTAACCAATGTACTAGCTCTGAACATTCGGCCGAAGGCCTTCAGCTACAAAATGCGGAACGCTAAGTTGTAACTCCTCGTGCGTGGTGACAGAACTCAAGGACACAAACACGCAAAGGAAATGGGTTCCTGATCTGCACTTCTGATGGGAAAGAACCCCAGGCAAAACGCCTGGAACTATTTTATACCTTCTAAGTCCTACCTAACACTACACTGCAATGCCATGGTGCGAGCCGCAACAGATCCTACACCTGAGGAGTCGGCGGCTGCCTTCCCCTCTAACTTACAACCTAAATCTAACCCTAACCCTAAATCTGAATCCTAAGCCTACTGTACAGAGCCGCCAGCGCCTTCCCATCCAAGATCTGAGGCTGAAAATTTGCAGGCATGCGTGGCCGGCCGAGATCAACGGCCCCACAAAATTTCAGATCCATCCGACCGTCCATCGCAAAGATATGGGCCCCGCAAGATCTCTGAACCTAGGCCAAAATTCCTTCTCCAAAATCCGAGGACTGTGGGTCCCACGCGTCCTACACGCAAGCCGCCTACTCGCAGGCCGCCTTGGGCCGAAGGCCCCTCTAACTGTTAACGCCGAAGGCCTCACGCCTAACCATGACAACCGCTTTCGACGCTCATAACTCATTGATGCCTTATCCGTTTCAAGAGATCTTGGTCTCGTTGGAACCAGCTCGTCGAGTTCTTTCCAACGAGACCCGAATCAAGTCAAACCGCTGAGAATTGAGAAAGTTATGACGGTTTTACTCTTCCGCCGAAGGCGTTCGCCTATCCACAGTCCGTCCGCGGCGATGACCTGGCTGTCTGCGGCGCTGAGCTGTCCGTCCGCGGCGATGACCTGGCCGTCCGCAGCGCTGAGCTGTCCGTCCGCTGCGCTGACTTGTCCGTCCGCGGCGCTGAGCTGGCGCAGAAGGCGCCGTACACTTTCTATCTCACAAGGCGCATTTCTAGGGCCCAAGGCGGATTTCCCGCCGACGCCGAAGCGCCTGTGCACAGGCGAACGCCTGTGCGCAGGCGAACGCCTGTGCGCAGGCGAAGTTCCTTCGTCCGCGCATAGGACAAAACTTTCTTCGCCTGTGCACAGGTGGAAAGCTGAGTATCTTGCGACCTTCATAACTCCCGGAATTCTCCTCCGTTCGTGGCGTTCTTGGGCTCGTTAGAATCAGCGCGTCGAGTTCTTTCCAACGAGACCCTAACCCAGTCGAGGCGTTGCGAATTGAGAAAGTTATGAGGGATTCACTCTTCCGCCGAATGCACTCTCCCGCATCGCCGAAGGCGTTGACCCGAAGGCGTCTACCGCCGAAGGCGCATCTTCCGGCGGTTCTTCCGCCGAAGGCGTACCGCCAAAGTCGCTCTACCGCCAAAGGCCCCCGTCAGTAACTTCCGACACTCATAACTCAGTGACCTCTCATCCGTTTCACAAGTTCTTGGGCTCGTTAGAACGAGCGTCGCGAGCTCTTTCCAACAAGACCCGAAGCATCTCAAGGCGTTACGAATTGAGAAAGTTATGAGTGATCAACCGCCGAAGGTGCTCGAAGCGGATCCTGCAGCATGAACCGCCCGTTCCGTCCCAAGCGTCCCACTGTGGCCTAAGCCCAAAACCCCTTGACTGTCCTCGATTCTCTGGTTTCGCGTACCGATTACTATTTACAGCTGCTGCCGCGGTACTTACTATTCAAAAATGTTTTAGTTCCGACAAAAAACAAAAAGTGGGTTACCACATTCTGATTTTGTCCTTTAGGACACTTGCGCGTCTGTAGCGAATTACTTTGTATGATATGCTTGAAGCACTGAGTTTAGCACTTCAAATTCATTTAGTCTACTTCTAAGCTAGCGACTATGATTTGAAGATAACGGGATCCCTTACCACCCTAAGAACATATGCATGTTGACTTCATCAGTTGATAACATAATCCGTGTTTGGAAGTCTTGAGATGAATTACGCGAAGATTAGGTTGGTTGATTTTGTTTTTTTTTTTTAGAGTTAATGTTGTAGGTTATATGTTTTAGCTTTTCTAGTAATTCCACTATATTAATATTTACCAAAGAAAAGTTGAAGAATTGTGGAAGTCTGAATAATAGTTACTACTGCGGTGTGTAGCATTCAAAGTGCCCGTCCAATTTAGTATCCCTGAAATCGATTAGCAAATAACTGCCAAAAAAGTTGAGGAAACCAAGATTATTCTTTCTTCCAGACCAGAGATATGTGAAAACTTGGCTTGATGTGTATTGGACAAAAGTTTGTGGGGACTTGAGTTAAATTTACTTCTTTCTATCTCTTTGTCCTAAATAACTATCATTACGTTTGATTAACGTCTGCACAATTGATTTATGAATGCATGTATTTGTCATTGAACTCAAAATTTAAAAGATAAAGTCACTGTGACCAATTAGAGAATAGTTGGAGAACTACCATCATACTGGAAAGTGCATGGTTTTACACTCAAGAACTATTTATTATGTTGCCTAGTCGAACACTTGACCGTGAGTCTTATGATATTATGGCATACTTTACTTCTATATCACTCCTTGATTTTATGTTACACAAGGGCTCAGAGCTCTGTTGCAGATAAGGAAGCCAAATCTATATTATGTAATTAACCACCCTTTTCTATTTAGCTCAATTAGTCTTCCAATTGAGTCTTCTGCACACTTTAAGTCTTTATTTGCGATTGTATCCTTGCATTGAGGTTCTAAAAGTGAGTCTTGCGTCTACATGGCTCAGGTGGCAAGCTCCTTCAAGATCTTTCCTGGGATGGTACATGGCTGGGCAATTAGGTACAATGTAAATAGTCATGAGCAGGTGAAATCTACCCATGATGACATGATAAGCTGGTTCAAGCAGCACCTGAAGGTGTAAAAGTCCTAAATACATTAATGGGAGTTCACATCATTTCACACTCATAGACTTGTATAAGAAGTTTGCAAATGTATACATAGGTATACCAAAAAAATCTGAGAATGTCTATTTCCAACAGATACTGAAGCAAATAGGCTAGTATTGAGGCCTGAATGATAAACAAACGAAAAATTTGATACACTACATAACAAATTTTGGAAGTGATCTTGTTTTTCTTCGAATGAATGCACTATTGGCAGTAGTACATTAGTAGATTAATTGCTGCTTGTGCATCACCTGAGGGCTCCTTTGACTTAATGCATATGGGAAATTACTTACATGTAACTTGAAAAATTTTGTTATATAGCTTGTAGACAATGCACCTTAGATTGCATTGCGTAAGGTTTAAAACACAAAGCCCTATTCAAAATTCGTTAGGGAGAGTCTAACGCTCTTCTTCAGTTTTGTGATCTCTAAAGATGAATTATAGGTTTCTCGGCATATGACGTTATCGGGCCTTAGCTATGTTTTGCCCCTTGGATATATTAGGATATTTTTACTGAATTGCTGTCAGCTAAATCTACTATTTGCTAATTGTAGTGAGAGAAACATTTTTTTGGGGGACTCAACAGCTTTAACTCATAATTCACTTGGCTTTCATAAGCAGTGTACATCTTTGAGTTTGCGACTCTTACACAAATATATTCCCAACGGAAATCCTGTCATCATTAAGTTAGAAATGAACGGAGTAAGCATTTTGTTCATAGGAAATCATTGCCCTCATTCATAGGGGCTCTAGAGAAGTGTATTATGATTACTACGTGCATGTCTGAACTTCAAGCTCACCCGGTCTGGAGCAGATGAAAGAAGGCATAGAAGATAAAGCATTGGTATTTTTCCATCATGGTACTGCGAGAGTGTATATGAACTGTCTTCACTTTGGAGGTTTATGAAGTATTGTAAAGCCTACCAATGGAATTTTGTCTCCTCAGTTTTTGACAGAAATGTGACTCAGTGCAACTGTGGGTTTACACCATCTCGTAGAGTTGGTTTTGGCTGCATAGTTTCTAGCACTGGATGGATTTGATATAGCTTCAAAATATCTCCAGGATTTTGGAATCTTCTCTGACTCTTTGGAACCTTTGGGCATTCCAAGAAAAGTTTGCAGTTGTCTCAAGAAATGTAACAACCTTCATTATATGACCAGAATTCCATTTGTTATTTTCACGCTTGGACGTTCATTTGTTATTCTTGCGTTAATCCAATGTTGGTTTCTGTTGAAGGTGTTAGTCATTGGTTGTGGATCTAGAATTTCGGTACAGTCTCTACGAGACTCGGCAAGATTGTTTTTGGAACTTTTTGATATGAGGTGCGTTGCTTGTAAGTTTTGTAAAATTGAGCCTAGACAAGCGTCATGACTGTAGTATCATTATTGAAATAAGTAAACGACAACTCTTTCGCAACACGCACACGGTCCAAAGGACCGAATATGAAGATCACCCGCTAGAGGGGAGAATTGTCTTGCTTTTACAGACACTTCATCCACTGGATGGGCTAGTAGCTACCCATGGGTCTTGTCTGGCTTTTGAGTAAGAAAACAGGACCTGTGGGATAGCTCTAGTGCGGGACTGAAGGGCAGATAATGCGATCTGGTGCAAAGGTTGGTCCACTTCCTCTTCAAGAGTGGCAAATAACAGATCACAAACCGCAAATCACATAGAAAGAACCTAAACAAATTCACAATATGGTAATTCACAGACTCGGACGTCGCTTTCTAAGTGTTTTCAAGCTCTGTCTGCGATCTGGTACCATGTTCATCGTTTACCTCGAGTCTCTACTATCTAAATTCCGAGCATAGGATCATGATTGCATTAGATTAAACATTTAGACCTCCTTGGTCGGCCCCGATCAATGAGTAAATGTATGTGGATTCTACAAAGTTGGTCGACGCTAGGAAGGAGGATTCATCTCCCTTGGTTCATGTATTCACTTCGTTCATTGCGTGTGTTGCTCAGACAGTGTTTTAACTTTGAACTGGTTGCTCGATCAATGTCATTCTGTTTGTAATCTAATGACTTTCAAATTTAGACTATGATGATGGGGCTCTAATTGACGCACACGATTCTACTTGATTCAAGACATAGTGAAAATAAATGACGTGCTGGTGCCGGAAGCATCTTGGAGAGGCGATGATTGTGACCATTAGATGACAGCTCACGCACACCACTTATTTGTGTGCAAATCGACTAGCAAAACTTGCAACAATTACGCAGATCTCCTATGCAAGATTGAGGCTTGCCATGATCAGTTTTGAATCGCCAAGCACGTTCGGCAAGCAGTCATCAGATTTTTAGTCTTCAGAGATCCGGCCTCGCTCGTAGATCTGAAGAAACGATTGAAGAACTCTCATGTAGAATTCAAATAATGTGATAATTTGATCGTCGACACGTGTTTCACAGCGACTAACTGGGGTGCATTGACTACAGGTTAAGCACTGGTCGGATGAACGGTGACACCATCATGACGATCATCGTATGCCGTAAACCCCCGAGTATACGTTCGGGGTTGTTCTAGCCTGAAATCTAACTAGTTCAACTAACTACGATTATGTTAACCAAAGTAAAACAAAATTTGAATTACAAGAAAGAAATATATGTCTTATGCATAGCTTCCCTGCAGAGTTTTCATAATTTATGACGCGGACAAATATCTTAATCATCTTATAATATTTACCATTTAACTAACTGAGCTACTATCGCAATCATACCAATGATTTAATGTACTTTGATGATATTCTATATTTGTTGAACCATAATAGTAGTTTAGGTTTTTTCCTTTTTCTCAATTTGCTATTTTTACACTTTTGGAGCAGAGAAGAAATTGCATTTGTTGATGTTTATGGTAATACGAATAGAGATTGGGTGTTGGGGTGCGATAATAATGATTAGAGATAGATGGATCCCGTTTGTGACTCCCCCATCGACTGACGTTAGAGATCAGATGAGAGATCGAGGCTGCAAATAAGATAGTGACTGTGCGCGTGAGGGAATGTGTTCCCCACATGGAATGTGGGGACGGAACATGGCCGGACGGTCCCCGACGGACTTCCATTCGATGTTGACTTATTACCTCTGCTTCTGACACAGTAAGGCTGCACTTCATCCTCACCCCCACTTCCTTGCCAATGTGGTCACTTCACCTCCGTGGTTGTGGAGAGCCTTTGTGAATAAGAAAGACTATAGTGTTTACTTTCATACACTTCGTTAACATTTGCATATTCCTTGATTATGAAGGTGTAATTGTTATTTAAAGAAAAGATTTCTGATACAAATAAAAAGTCACAAGACCAGAAAGCTTTGACCGATCCCTTTTAACGAGCTTTTAGATTCAACCTGCCTCTTTCCTAGCTTTTACTTTCGATTATCCGGAAAGTCTTAGATTACCACTTTCAAGATATATACTTAAAAGCGAAATTAAAATCAATAATTCGACGTTTCCAGATATCCTCGCAGTTTCTGTTTCGAACCAACAAATCCAAGACACGGAGCTATGTACAAACTTCGCACGGTATGGGCTGTAGCTCACGTGATTGTGAGGCCTGTCGGATTGGGAAAAAGTCCTATTTCAGTGGCAACCAGGACAACAACAAAAATAGAAGAAGAGAAGATTGAGAGATGCAAATAATGAGAAGAATGGCGACAGCGTAACGAGAGCGAGAGCGAGAGCGAAGTAACGACGTGGAGATGGCGGAAGTGCTGGTTTGGCGAAGTGAGGGCGAGCGTGCAAGGAAAGGGCTGCGGTAGAAAGAAACCGCGAGGCTGACGAGTCGAGGGGAAAGGGGGTGACGGGGGCGTCGCCGCTGCTCGTCCGAGAGGGTGGGGGACGACGAAAAGGCCACTTGGCACACGGTCAGGATGTCGCGTCACCGTGGGCATGCAGCATATTACAATATGCAATCCGACTTTTCAGTTGGCGAGGGAGGCATCGGGAGGATTTGCAGACAGAGCGGTCCATGCGCGAAGGGGTCGACAGTCAGCTCATAAGGGAGGCGCCGGGGACGATACAGACAGAGATAGAGAGAGAGACAGAGATCTCTGAAGCAGTCTCAGTTCCGACACTCAGCTGAACCTTCCCAGGGAGTTGATATCGCAATTCGGGAATGATGGCCGGACTTTCAAGAACTGTGTTTACCGGCGGCGTGGTTGCGCCTCGCACTTCCGTCTTGGGTTTGTTTCGCGTCTCGAAAGTTGCAGGTCCCGTGTCCAAGTGCTCCCGTGTGAAAACTTTGGTCACCTCTGCAGCTCAGAAAAATACTAATACAGAGTGAGTGGATGTAGATTTCCGTGTGTCTGCTGCTGATTTGATTTCAATCGATTGTTTTTTCCAGTTTCTTCTTCACTTCTTGGGTTTCCTCGAAAGTACGATGGCGGATCCGTCCGTACCTCTGCACGAGCAGTAAAATTCGTTGAGCACTGGGATTGGCATCTTAAAGTGACTTCTTTTTAGCTTCAGTGTACTGCTGTGGATCAGGAATGGTAGACTCTCTAGAATTTCCAGTCAGCTTGTTTTCAATTACCGTGGAGAAGCCTTAGAACTAACTGTGTGTCCTACAGGTACGTAATTGTTGGTGGGGGAAACGCGGCTGGATATGCTGCCAAAGCTTTTGTCGAGAATGGTGCTGCCGAAGGGAAAGTTTGCATTGTAGCCAAAGAGGTGGTTGTTTTGAATTAATTTCGACAAGATAGTGACTTCCAAGTTGTAAATGCTTATTTTGCAATGGCATTATTTTCTTACTAGAGCTCAGGAGTTGAATGTTCAGGAAACTACGTGATAAGTGTTGACATGTTCTTTCGGACGTCATTGTAGTGAAATCTGTGAATTGACCATTCTACTTTGTCTGCTTTGGTGCTTCCAGAATGTTGCTCCATACGAGCGTCCAGCATTAACAAAAGCCTATCTTTTCCCCGTGGACAAAAGTCCAGCCAGATTACCAGTAAGCTAATTTCACGTACTCCAGCTCTTTCTGTTTATTTTTGGGGATCGGGATTACATGACTTAAAACTGGTCCGGCGCAAAGTTTGTTACAGGCTCCATCAGCATAAAAGTTTGATTCTTGTTAGCTTTCGGACATTGAAGCATATGAGGAGATTCTAGATTCTTTCGATGGACAAGAAGAGGATGATGATGATTATTTTTCTTTTATTTTTATTCTGAAGAGCAACTGATGGAAACTCGGTTTCTCAGGGATTCCACACAAGTGTCGGAGGGGGAGGAGAACGACAGACTCCAGACTGGTATAAGGAGAAAGGAATTGAGGTAAGCTCATATCTATCAACTATGGAGCAGATTTGAGCTTCGTTCAAAATTTTTTTCACACACGTAATTGATACAGACGACGTTTTCAAGTATTGATCATATAGAGGAGACCAAAGATTGTCAGTCTTTCTTTCTGGACACATGACTTCATGGAAAAAAAATATGTTATTGGCATACAAGATCTAAATTTTTTATTGATGTTGGTAGGTATTGTACGGCACTGAAGTAACAGGTCTTGATATAGACAAGCAGAGTTTGACTACTTCATCGGGAGATACTATCAGCTACAATAAGCTTATAATTGCCACTGGTTGTACTGCCTCTAGGTAAAGATTATCATGAGAAATTATTTATCCTCAAAGGAAAGGGTACAGGAGAGATTTTTTTCCGCATTTGATTAGATATTGTGACAGTTTTTCTTCTTTTTTGGTAAGTACTATATGTTTGAGACTTTGTTGAGGTTTTTTATTCCTTGGATAAACGTTCTGAAGCCTAAATTTCACAGGCTGCCTGAGAAAATTGGAGGATCTTTACGAGGTGTCCATTACATTCGCGATGTCGCAGATGCTGATCAACTCGTCGCAGCTTTGGTGAGTTTGTGTAACTGTTTCATGAAGATATATAACATCTCTTTTGAGAAAAAAAGTGAATGCTATGAGATACAAAGCTAGATAGGAAGATTAAGCAAATTAATTTATAAGAATTCCAACGTACAAGTCCTATATTAAATATCGCGTTCCAACCTGAAGAAACTGATCGAACCTTGGATAGAGTTAGGTGACTCTGTATGCTGAGTGGACATTTGAACTGCAAATTTGGTTCTAACATTAGAATTTTGGCTTCACAAAGTTTCTATGTACATTCATAACTGACTAAGCACTGATCTGAGAATCAATCATCTCATAACTAATTCGTGGGTCTTGTTTGGTTATAGATATTTGATATGTCATGATTTTTTTGTAAGTGTTCTAACTGTTAGTTCATTGGAGGTTGCAGCAATCAGCCAAGAAGGTTGTAGTCATAGGCGGAGGTTATATTGGTCTGGAAGTCTCTGCAGCTGTTTCTGCGTGGAAGCTTGATGTTACGGTAACGCTCCGTGCCTTATGTGGCTCATATGTTGTTAGTTATAGGCAGTAAGAATTTGTTAAGAGAATGTGACTCTATTTGTGAGATGGATTCATGAAGACGACCTTGTCTTATCAACACTTATGAATTTCCGTTTTATCACAGGTTGTCTTTCCAGAGCAGCATGTTATGCCTCGACTATTCACACCCACAATAGCTGCACACTATGAGGAGCTGTACAAGAAAAATAACGTGAAGATTATCAAGGTTTGTTCTGTGACCACTATCTTTCTCAAGTACCAACGCTACCACCTGGCATCCTGGAAGCTCTTATGTAGCTTCAATCAAATTTCTTATAACATAATAAATTTGTTGTGCAGGAAGTCTCGGTGGTTAAACTTAAGAGTGGCGCAAATGGTGAAGTTGACGGTGTGGAACTAACTGATGGCACGACTTTGGATGCCGACCTTGTAAGTGGGAATGTAAATACTTTTGTAATGAATCTATTTGCTTTGTTATGTTCAGATTTGACCATATTCATTAGTTTGGAGCAGTATTCAAACTAACCGTGAAATTCAAACGTGCACTCATTGAAAGTTGCCTTGAAGCTTATGAGATCAAACATATGTTAAAACTCAACTCTATAATTCCTCATTTCTTTCTTAAAGCACATGTAGTCTAACATGTACAGTAAGCGGTAGGCTCAATACTGCAACTACATTAGAGGTTGAGTACCATTCCAAATTCAATTATTACCCTCCCATAGATATCTTCCCACGTACTTCTCACTTGTAGACAATAATGGATGTTTAGCTTCTACCCAATTGTTTAGATAATATATAGATAATACAGTATAGATATCACAATGAACTTTTATTTGAGGAATAAGGTTCAAGTGTCAGACAAGCTCTATCCATCATATTTCAAGAGGACTTAAAGTTATATTTGATATCGAAGGAGGGGTACTAACTTTTAATTTGTCACTAATCTCCCTTCATCTCACGAAGTGAGGTTAAATTTAATAGATTGTGAATCAAAGTGGAAAGGGCATTTTGAGAAAAGTGACCTCTCCATGGCTTGATTGGTGTAGGGCTTTTCTGAGATGCATGTTGATATACAAAACATTACCTTATTTTCCAGAATGTTGAATGACTGATGACTGATTGTTACACAATGGCTTGTGTGAATTGTAGAATGTCAGGCAGAGGAATTCAACCATTATAAAATGTTGTCAAAGCTATCAAAGAGTACATAATGGTGAATGACAAAGTGGGTGGTCTTTTCTCGCGGTGAACGTGGCAGGTTGTTGTAGGAGTGGGAGCACGGCCTGTAGTCGCTCCATTCTTAGATGCAGGATTGAAATCTGAAGCTGGTGCTATCGAGGTAAAGTATTTGTTTGGAATTGGTTGATTTTCTCCTTTCTATCAGTCTATAGTTAGTGCAGTTTCCATATATGGATTTTCCTTGTCCTAAGTAGCTGAGACTCGCTCTCGGTGTTGTCATGCTTGAAGAAATAACCTGCATTTACATCCTCACTGACTTGATTGTAATTTTCGGGAAAACTTCAGGTGGATGGAATGTTCAACACAAGCTCACCTGGCGTATATGCTATCGGAGATGTGGCAGCATTCCCCCTCAAGGTTTGAAGCTTGACACTTCTCTATAATACTGTCATTCTAGGGAGTGGGTTTTGGCAGTAGTTTAATTCTACTTGATTGATGGAGTTATATCCAAAAGGTTAAAAATGATCAGTGGATCAGTCTCAACAGAATCTTAAGTTGCGAAATCGTATTTTAGAGTGCAATTTCAGATTTTAGTTCACTACTTCCTAAAAGTGCAATTTCAAGTGGTTTTAGATTCATCGTCTTACTTGGTTGGCGCAGACGATGACGAGGTAGTCACCATTGACACGACACCTGACGTCTCTGTTACGTACTGTAGATATATGACAGAAGAACTAGAGTTGAGCATGTGGATCATGCTCGTAAGTCAGCAACACACTGCGTGGAGTCATTGGTGAAAGGCAAAACTGAAGCGTATGTAACTTGATAACCTTACTGATCATTGTTTGCATTTATTCAAGGTCTTTTGGATGCTCAATCTGGAGTGACAACTGTTGATTCTAGTGTAGGTTTTATGTTTACAGATATGAAAGGTACGTTCTGAGAGATGTCTGTGCAAGATGTTCATTGATGGCATTTTTATCATGCTTTCGTGTCTTATACAGCTACGATTATCTACCATTCTTCTATTCAAGAGTGTTCGAGGCCCCAGGCAGCGAGAGAAAAGTGTGGTGGCAATTTTATGGCGACAATGGTACTTCCCAGAACTACCTTTCTTATGCTCAGTTCTTGACGAGGGTGCTCAATATGAGTAACATGGAGAGAGACAGAGTAAATTGTACCAAAGATATTGTAAATTTATCTTCTTATCTGACTGTCTGGATGCTGTTTATTCTATATAGTTGGAGAATGCGTCGAGGTTGGGAACTTCGACCCTAAATATGCTGCCTTCTGGATCGAATCAGGTATCACTTGTGTCTTCGTTGATCGATTTCAGTTACTGTGTACCACTGCAATACTAGACGGAAATAGGTTCTTAATATAATAACCGGCGGAAGGTTAATTAAGTTTTTCAATTTGGTGTTAAGATCCTTGAGAGTAATGTATTTGCTTCTCTGAAGCATATTACCAAATATAGGCTGACCCGCGAGAATAGTTTACTTTTTTATTGCACTTGCCATGTGTGTTAAGAATCTTCCTTGCTCTTCCAGGTCGTGTGAAAGGTGTTTTCTTGGAGAGCGGTTCCGCTGAGGTAAGACTGCTTACTGTCTGTGTATACACTTAGACGAACGATAATTCTACAGCGGGAGATCTGAGAGTATTCTGAATGCAAGGAAGAAGCTTTTTTATACAGTTGATTATACTTGATGAAGCTACCAGCTTGCTTCTTAGTTGATTTTGCCAGGCCTCAAAGCCAGGCTTGAGATTTTCACTCACATTTTTGTGTTCATTGCGGCAGGAATTTGCTCTGTTACCTAAACTTGCAAGACAACAACCAGCCATCGACATTCCTGCTCTGAAAAGTGCGGACAGTGTGGAAACGGCACTACAAATTGCTCAAGAAGCTCTAGGGAAACAGAAAGTAGCAACGGTGTAAATTTAAATCAGCATTTTTGTAAAGAGCCTTTTCTTTGTTTATAAGCTTGAGAGCTGTCATACCATGAGCCCTGGAAGATACAAATAGAAGGTCGGTGACACTTGAGCATTACACAGATTTAGCAATTTTCCGAGATATATGGGGCTAGTTCGTTCCAGCCGTCTAAATGGTTCCTGCAGTGAAATCCATTTTGCATCAACTCATGTCAAAAGTTTAGATAAAAAGGTCTAGTAAGAAATCTCGCGGTAGAGCAGTGAGGACGAACCTGTATCAAGGGTAGTATACATTATTGATCTAATCCTTGAGTTGGTGAATGTATTCAATAAACTTTTTTCCAGCAAATTTTGTAGTTCGTTAGCGGATAACGAGAGTAAAGACTTCACGGGCTTCAACATGCAGATGCTAGTTACTGAGTGTACAGTTTGACAGATCACAAGCGCAGATGATCGGTTATGACTCAGCTTGACTGTTGAGTTAAACTTGCAAAACAGTAATTACACTTTTACTAGCTTCTTTATCATTATCAGGTTGAACTTTACGATAGGAACTTACACCGCCAGTCATCGTAACAGAGAGTTTTAAGCCCATGAAGAAAGACACAGGAATTCTCATTCTCAATTTGTTAATCTGCCCAGGTTATCGTCTGATATTCTATTATATTTGTTACTTGTCCTGATTTTGCGTTTTCATCTCGCTGTCTTGCTTGCCTAATCACTCGGAATTACTTGTTCACATTATTACCGATTTGGTTCCTTGCTTTCAATCAATTCTTACTACGCTGCGTACGCCGGGCACCATCTTAATTAAATAAATTTCACATTCTATGGCGTTAAAACTTTTGTATAACATAGGAGCAATCTTAGTTTGATCATTCATCCCAGAATGTTACTCAAGCACTGAAGTTTACCACACGCCAATGTGAATTGCATAGTACTGTCAAAGTAAATAATTTATATACTTGAAAGTCCTTTCTGATGTCATCGTTTAAAACATGCTCAAATTGCTTAAAATGTTAAAAAAATTTGACAATCACTTTATACAGATTAAATACAAATTTCAAACTTTAAAACTTTTGATTGAAAGATTTAAAATAACGTGCATGTTTGCATATTTAAAAATATATAAAATCAGTATTAGTTTTCACTCTCGGGATCGATGGGTTTTTAATTTGTAGACAAAAAATGATCTGAATTGACATGAGGTATAAAAAGTGTTCTTTCACTTCTTGTCCATGCATTTTTTTGATTAAAAAATTATTATAAGTATGAGATTTTATTCTCTTCTTGCCATTTTTCTCAATTGTGAAAATTTTCATGCAAAATTTCAACCCACTCCAACATTAGATATGAACACATAACACGTTTTCAGTTTTTTAAATATTACAAATTGAACATTTCATTCATTTGATTACCAATGACATTTTAATCTGTATTTTTGTGATGCATTTTTGTGACTCATTGATTGAAGTACCAAACTCTTGATGATTTTTTAGTCTTTGAATATAAAAATTAATATTTTCCATAGCAGAAGGTTTTCATGAGAATTATTGTGTAATAAAAAATTTATATAGATTTGAAGATATGGTTAGAAATTATAGATTATTTAAATATATTTAAAGATTGAAATTTTAAACTTTTTTGATTGAAAATTTATTAATTATATATTTGACAAACACATTATTAATTTTTTACTCAAATCTCTTATTAGATGAACAATTCAAGCTTACTTTTAATTTTTACTTGAATTATCTTGATTCTTAACATATCATTGAAGCACATAATTGTTAAATTATGATTAAAAGATCATACGTAAGTCTACACGATCATCGCGAAATTTACATCTATTAAATTATACACATTCACACAGAAAAATATCACACTAAACAAATACTAAACTTTGGCTCACTTATGATTACGATTTACTAATATATATAACAACAAACTAATAAGTACAATCAATTGAGTTCTTCAGATCTAAATTCAACTTTAACAATATTTTATCCAATCCAAATCTTAAAACTTATAATCTCTCTTAATATAAATAGTTCACGCAAAACGCCAAAATTAAATCTAACAAAGGTAATTTTTTAGTCTAACATGACTTAGAACTAAATAGAAACTGAATCAATATAAATCAAAATCATTTATGAGAATAAAAAAAATTGCCTATACATTTTGTGAGTTCCTTATAAAAAATCTAGATGTTAGCATAATACTTATTGAAACTTTCCAAAGAATTATTTTTTTCATGTATCAAATAAATTAAATATCTTCAATCTTGGATAGCTCATAATTCTCAACACGAAAAATATATTTGATAAAATGATATTTAATGTTGATGTGATATTTTTAGTCATTTGATTGCGGCAAAAGAAATGCAACTTAACTATCACAAGATTGATAACATTTTGTTTTAATTCTATTTGAATGAAAGGTCTATTCAATCAGATAATTTTTTTTGCAACTTATTCTACTGTTATATGAGAAACATTATATACTTAATCTAGTGGTGCATTTTTTGAAAAAGTAACTTCTATCTTACCCTAAATATTTAATACCTATAGATTTTTTTTTGTCTAAATCATATTCAAAGTCAATATCAACGTAGCATTTCAAAGCAACTGATTTCGAATGATAATTTAGAAAACAAAGAATCATATTACATATTGTTCTTAGTAAATTGGAAAAGTTCATTTTACATCTTCTTGATTAAGCTTTCATGAATTGAACATGAATGCACCTTGTTCATAAAAAAATCAACAAACTATCTAGTGCACAGAGTAAAAAAAATTTGAGGTTGTTCATTGTTTTATCATAAACTATTGATAAAAAAATGTTAATTCCAAATGAATGAATCTAACATTGAGATTTAAAAACTGTCAAGTATGTTGTCAAAGCATATCACTTTTTTAAAAATTTATTGAGTTAAAATTTTAAATACACATTGAACATACTTGTTTTAACTTAATCATTTTTTTAAAAAATTTTGGAAAACATTTTTAAATATTATAATTTTAAAACTATCCAAATTTTTCATTTAAAAAGCAATTTTTAGTTGATTATTTCACTTTTACATGTTGAATTTTATTATCAAAATAATTATGCTATTCACATATGATATTACAATATTGAAGCTATTCATTTTATTTTTTCAAATTTTGCATGTGCACACAAGAATCAAGCATTATGTATAACAATTTTGTGTGCTTTCATGAACTCAACACACCTTGCATTGCATTTTTTGAAAATTTTCTTTAATTCACATAGTGAACTTTTAAAATTTACCAATATATATTTTTTACTACTTTTTCAAATCCAATAGTTACTGTATATAATTTAGTTTTTTAAAAAAGTAAAATTTAATAAATTAAGATGTTAAATTCATCAGAAATTTTAGATTTTAGATTTACATATAAATCATTTAAATAACTTGCCGGATGTGAACAAATAAATATACCATAGTTCACACTTTTCATCATGTATGAAATATTGAGCCATCAATCTAATTTAATATAGATTCATTATATTTTATAAATTATATATTAATGTTTACAATCACATGCTATCAATCAAATATGGTATATTTTATTTCTTTAATGTTCAAATAATTTGTTAGAAATCAATGATTGTTTATTTTCCGTCTTAGCAATACAACACTCAATACTTATGAATAAAAATTTTTGTGATAAATTATATAAGCTTGAACAATCAAATGACTAATAGTTATATTTATTTTACTATTTGGTTTTAAACTCTCAAAATGCCAAAGTTATGAAAATTTTAAATAATTTATAAATTTATATCAATATTTTTAATATAAAATGACATTATAGAATTATTAATACATATATAAATGAATGTAGTGAAACAAGTTTTGAAATTGTTCTGTTTGCATAAATACATTGTTCACAAGATTTTAAGATAAGTTTTCTAGAGCAAATAATAAGCTATCATAAGCATGTAGTATCAAATTGCAAGCAGATTACTCATGTAGATCATATTAAATGAACAATCATGAATCATCTCAAGTTGGAATTTGATGAAAATGATTTTATCATAGATGTTATTGAGCTCTAAGCATGGATTTATAACTATGCTTATCTTTTTTCATAATTATGTAATATTTATTTTCAATTCTATCATTTTTTTCTTAAAATTTTATTTGAATTTGACATCATATCAAATTGATCAGTATACGTTTGATTTCATCAAATATTTGAAACTTAATAAATTATGTAAATTAAATTCAATAATAAATGTAATATTTTATAGATAACTAAATTACAGAATATACATTCTTTCATATTTATTTAATATTATTAATATTTAATATAGATATAAAATTTGAAATGTAGCAATTGTATTAGAAATACATGTCAATGTAAAATCTATAAATCATCAAAGTTCATGGGTATAAGACATGCAACATATTCATAATTCATATTTTTTATGGAACAATACATATTACTTTACATTAAATTTTTGAATACATTGATAGAAGAATCTTAGTTTCATTTTTTATGTCGCAATTTTTCTTAGTTGATCAAAATTTGATTTAATCAAAGAGTTTGAATTATCTCTAGCTTTAAATTTATTCATTTATTTATCATGTCATAAATATTATAATAATAAATCACATTTGGTGTCATTTGATGCAAAAAAATGAAAAAAAAAATTATTATTTGTGATGTGAATCATGTATCAATATAATACTTATGATATTTTTGTTGGTTCTGTTTGATGAAATACTTGTGATAGTGAATGAAAAATATAAAATAAGCTTAAAATATTATATTCATTAATTCTATTATCTGTGAAAATCAATAATCATATCATGACAAAAAAATTGAAGAAATTTTTGTAAATGATATTGTTTGCTGAAGTAAAATTCTTAGAATGATATTTTAGATGCAAGGTTTGAATACTAAAATGTAATGTTTAAAATTTTAATTTTCATAAAAAATTAATAAAAATGTTAATTATAGTGACATATAGTGATTAAGAATGATCTTGTGATGATGCTGTATAATGTTGTTAAAAAGTGTTAACTTCAACAAATTGTAAGTTATTTGAAACGAGTTAATGATGTCATGCTTCATCTTACGCTCTTGTATATACTTAACATTACTTCGAAAATATCCGAGCATATGGTTGTAGAATATTCTCCTACAATTTTTATGTGATCATCATTTTGATTTTACTTTTTGGCATAACACCTTTTAATAGATTAAAATTGATGCACATAACATTTATAATAAATTACAATCTATTCATTCAACCTCAATCAAACATCACTTATAAATACCATTTATATTGAGCATACTACAGGTATATATATTTTTCAATTTTCACTTTTTAGTTACTTTCAAATTTTTTTCAATCACTTATTATCATGAAAATATGAAATATAGTTTCAAAAGAAATTCAAATCTCCGTCAATCAATTCCAAACTTCATGCTCACATGCATTCATTTTCTAATTTTATTATAAATTTTTTTTATTGAAAAATTTTCTTATCTAGCCGAATATATATATATATATATATATATATATATCTACACTTATCAACTTCATATTGTAAATTTGCACTTAAAACTGATTCACTTGAATTTAAAATTAATTAACATAGAATTTTGGATTAAATCACAAGAATAAAAAAATTATAATGATTTTTTCAAATTTTCTTAAAATTTTCAAATTACATAATAAAAATTTAACTTTTAAATCTAGTTTATTTTTATCAAATTTTTAGAAATGATTTTTAATGAAAATAATTAATTTAAATTAAGACTGAAATTGGAACAAAACACACAAGATACAATCTTTTATCAACAAAGTAGATAAATAAAATTTTCAATTTTATTTTTACAAATTGCATCTTTACAGTTATATCTGACAATCAAATATCACTCACAATCAATAGAATGCAGTCAAAATTCAAGTGCAACATAAAAACACATAAGGTAAGTTTAACATTCAGATAACATTGTTCAAAAATCTTGTAATTATATAAAATAAAAAGTCACCTATCATTTTAATGAAAAAATGTTGTTTACCATTTTTTCTCTCTTGTGTCATCAAACGTTATTCAAAATTCTTTGATCACTTTTTCAATATTCTTATCTCAATATTAGCAAAAAAATTAATTCATCACCATTTCTCTTTCATCACCATTTGTTTTGTTATAATGTATCTTTGTCATACTTTTTCACTAACATTTGTTTTTGCCCTTATTTGATCACTGAAACGTGTTACATCATCTTAAGCTTATTTAAGTCGCCATTTGTCTTGTTGTGATAGTGTAGTTTTTTTGTTTTTTCGGAAATAATGTAGTTTGGGAAGCAAAGAAGACTTGAGCAAATTTGAGATTGGGAGAAAGTTATGGGGCGGTGCGCGGGAGATGATGGAGATCTCACTTTCGACACTGAGAGTGTGAAGATGACACGGATAGAAGAAAAGTCGTATGCGGCCCTTATCAAGATTCCGCGCACAGGCAAGAATGGATATTGACTGCGAAGTAATGTAACAGAAGCTCTTATGTAGATACTTCGACCTTCTCAACCGACCTACATGACGACTTGGCAGGTCGGATTTACTGAGCGAGCTTTAAGAGGAGAACGCCATCACTTAGCGCGGTATCTTTGGTATGTCACGCGCCAGCACAGTGGTGAATCTTGGGGAGTATCGGTGAATTACTTATACCCCTTCTTCATCAATTTCTACAGAGGAATGAGATTATTGACCACAGCGGAGTAGAAGAGATCCACTCTTCAGACGCATGCAGTAGACGGAGATGAGTCGCGGGGTGCCAACGAGGTCGACACAGACCAAGAGTACACTCATCTTGCGTTGCCGTCAGCGAGAGCACACAAATTAGGAGATGGTGTGGAGGGACGGCCGCAGAAGAGGCGTAAATTGCAAGAAGTCGCATTTTTGAAGACGATTGATCATCGTGTCGGAATTCGCGTTCGAAGGCCGGTCCCCACGAAGCTCATATCTATTGATTGACGACTATTGATTGTATCAACGAGACGACTATTGATTGACGACGACGATAACATCGAAGGCCGTGTAGCTGCCTCGCAAGGCCGACTCATTTCGGCGGAGTGGGAAGAGTTAGAAGCAGAGATTGCAGGGATGGAGGAAGAAGAACCTTCGGAGAAAGGCCTTTGGAGTGGAAACCTTCGGCAGTTTCAGTGGACGAACCGTCAAAGTAAGTCGAAAAGAAGTAATTATACACTAAGGTGGAGACCTCAAAACGATACCTAGAGCCTTCGGCTAAAACTATTGTGTACACGCCTTCGGGAATGAAGAGTTTGAAGGTACTGGCAGTATCATTAGACACAAAGGAGTACATCACTTCGCTGGAAGAGCTAGTGGATCGAGTAGTGAAGAGAATTGTCACGGAGCCACAACCGGTGCCCTCGCCTCAGGTGTCTACGGGAACCGTCATCATGGATAGCGACGAAGAGCCTCCGACGGAAGAGCATAAGTTGGTCGGACTTAGTGCAGCAGATGTGCAGAACAAGCAGGTTGTTCCCTTGCTCCGGTATTTGAACAGAAAGTTGAAGAACTAATTTGGACCATCTTTCGTGGGATCCTACGTGGAGTAAGTGCGTAGCAGGATGCGGACGAAGGTGATTGCATCTACAGAGACATCCAAGCAAGTAGAGAGCTTGACTACAGAGTGCGCAGCGGCTAAGGCTTTGCTGCAAGAGAAGGAAAGACGACTTCGGGAGTAAGAGTCGATGTGGGCTGAACTCCCAAAGAATTTAGTTGCGGAGAACGAACTTCGGAAGTTTTCGTAGAAGGCTTGCGAGAGCCTTTGGGGTGACATTGAGACTACAAGGAGTGCGACAATTGACCTTTGAGATAAATTAGAGGCGTCTAAGGTGTACTTCAATGAAGAGTCATGTAGCTTAGACAAATTGACTGCAGATCTGGCAAAGAGAGATCAAATACATGTAGCAGAGTTAGCGGCGAAGGCGAAGAAGTTGGCCGAATGCGAAGCCGCTCGATCTTCGGAGTTGGAGGCCGATTGGAATGAGATGTGATCGTAGTTGCAGTTGATCGCGACAGAAGCTAAACTGTTGGAAGTAGAAGAGAAGAATCAACAATTGATGGGACAAACAAACAAAGCATTGACCGATGTCTTCGCGGTTACGTAGTATGGCAAATTGGAACACTCAAGTGGTTGAAGTTGCGAGAATTGGAGCGTCGAATGACAGAGCTCATTGCTTGTAGTGCAGGGGGACAACATTAGTTAGCTAGGAAGTTGGATTCGTTCCTCTCCGATTTGAAGCCAACGAGGTAAAATTTAGAGTTGAAAATTTCAACCGTTTTGCGTAGGTTAGTATTAGATTGAAATTCAGCGAGCGTGGTAACTGCCGGGTCGGCTAGCATCGCACCTGTTGAGAGTTCGCATCACAACGAGTGACATCTCGGAGTGTTAGTTAGGAATAAAGAGGCTCAAGGCTCTACCTTTGGGGGGCTAGTCCATTAGTTAATTTCTCAGTTTTCAGTCTGCATTCTTTCATGCGTTTGTGAATTGTGTGTTTTGTCACCGTGTGCGAGTTGCTTCATTTTGTCAAAGATACCGCATCTGAAGTAGAGAGTCCAATTCGGATGTTTTGAATAGTGTATAACTAGCTTAGGATTTAAGCAAATCTGTACATTGAAAGCTCGGTGCAGCCGGCTGAGTGAGTAATATTTGGAAAGTTTTTCTCCTGAATATCAATTGCAGAGTCGCGTGCAGCTTCTGTGGAGATTTATTGGATGAATTTCATGATTTGAGTGTGATTTCACTCTGCAATGTGCTGCCTTCGTATTTAGCAATTGCAGTGCTTCTATGAGTGACATGTGCCTGAGAAATAAAACTTTTCAATAGAATATTATTTTGTGACACTACTTGGTTCTTTGGTGTTGATTTTGTCCTAGGAAATATGATCTTTATCATTATGCTTCATTTTGGTAATTATCTGCTATTACAGTTGTTATCATTGCTCACTACTGCCTATCAACACCTGATTCAATTTTTTATTTTTAAAATTAAGCAATTTATTTTGATTGATATTTTAGCTTCATGTGTAGTTTATTTTGATATTTTAAAATTATGAATGTGACAATTTATGTAAAATCTTGGATATAAATACATTGTTGCACTTTGATTTATGTATAGTATTCATTTTGGCACTCTTTAAACAAACAGTCAGTCATCATTTTGAAACTTTTTGTAGAATTTGTTTTTATCACTTTAAAATATTTGTAGCAGCATTCTTGTAGCAACAATTTCTCAACACTTTCAGCTTATTTGAATAACACTGAACCCTCAATTTGATAAAAAAATCCAATTTTTTCATCCTGCAATAGTTGAGATTTTGACTCATTCATATTTTTATTTTTAGTTGTATTTTTCGCATGATTGCATCACACCGTGCAAAGGAAATTATCAAGCCAAAATAGTAATAATTTGCTACAACTTCATATCATATTGTGTTTGCTTTCATACATTGCTTGGTTTTAAATATGTCTTCAAATATTTCTTTTTAGCAACAAGTAAAGTGCATTATTTGCACATGTTTAGACAAAATCAAACAATCATTTACATATGTGCTTTGGTATTGATTGCTGTTTGATAACACAAAAATATCCGTACATACAAAAAATCAACACATTTGTTATGTAATACATCTTCAAAAGATTATGTATATAAAACAAAGAGATATTTTATCAAACAAAACTTAAATTTGATGCTAGTGAAAGCAACCAAGACCTCTCTAAGTAGTCTAATAAAATATATTTTCACTCACTAACACAAACAACACTTTATTAAACTTTTAGCAATAATCCTTTCATGATATAATATATTTATACATGTCTTTAAAATGACAACCGAGTAGAGAGTCCATGTCATAAGACCGAAAAACATAGGTCTAACAAAAGAGTAGATATCAGAACTTTTTAGGAAAAAACATTTGTACACAATATTATCTAAAGTAAGTTTGGTTATGATATCGTAAGTTACTAATCTTTATGTTTCCTTAATCCACGTAAAGTTTTATACCGACCTTAGAGTATAAATACAATTCATATTTGGTTTAATACACAAATTCTAATATCTTTTGATCTTTGACTCGGCAATCTTATTTGCCACTTCATTCATTGACAAATTTTCCTATCAAATTTAGAAGAATGATTAAGAATAAATTTTATGATATCATAGTTTTGATGATACTTTCACCAAAGTTCAATCTATGTCATTAAGATGAAGTCAAACCAAAACATTAATATTCATAAATATTGATTTATATTCAATATGAAAAGTATGTTAAAGAGATATCTCGTTCGATTATTGTACATAGGATACCTATATGAACACTCACCATATAATGGCCACTGCCATACACCATAGATGTGGACATGGACACCACGAACGACATGAAGTATAAGTGGTTCTGACTCCTACGTGACGGATGTTGGTCCGTCCACTCCACAGATTTACGCGGCTACCACGTCGCGGCTTTGGCTTGTGATGCGCATGTCACGAGGTCTGCAATTGTTAATTGTTATTGCGCAATCATTACCAGGCCTGTAGACAGGCAGATGCCAGGAATTTTTTTTAATGTTTCAAAGGCAATGATTACAGGGTCTTTATTCAAGCTGTACCGGGAATTTTTACGTGTGAATGGAGAATAACGAGCACAGGCATTGAACATCGGCTCAGAGTAGATGCGATCAGACCTGATCCGAGGAATGACGGATGAGCACAAAATTCAAGTGCCGCAAGATGTGCTCCAAATTCACGCCAAATGGCGAATTATGATCCGTGAAACCTCATGCAATGTTGGTGTCATCTGTCATGAGGATCTCTCAATATCAAAGTTGGGAACACAAATGCGGAGGTTGTTTCCGCTGGACTACTGTATTTACGTTCAGGTTTCCAAAGGACTGCTTGCAGACTAGGATTTGCAGCAAATCGAAAAATGTGAAAATCTCAGCCTACGGCTTCATGACTGACAATGATGTATGTCTATTGGATGTTCCATTTTGTCCTGTACAAGTCTTGATGCTGTGTATCTGAGATCTAACTTGAACTTTGTCCATTTCCTCTGACTTGGCTTTGGATTTAGTGGCAAAGCTTCCTCCAGGGCAAACCGAAAGTAGAAGCAGTACACTGGTTCCAATGTGAGAGCGCCAAAAGGCTCCAGGTTGAAGCATGCCGCAGAAAACAAGCCCACCAGGGAAATAGTGAACTCGTGTTTACGGCGGATCAGTTCTGATGCTCATGTCCTTTCGCAGACTGTAGAAACAATGTCCGCTTCAGGCTTTGATCTCCTGCAAATGATGCAGCGGGATCAGCATAATACGTTACGCATGAAGATTATGGCAACTACGAGCTTGAGGTCACCTTGCAGCAATGATCTAGCACCACAACAATGATGTAGTGCAGGTGATAGGGAAGATGAGAAGAGTTCTTGGCCACATTCATAACTCCCATTCAAGACCAGGTCCGGGTTCGATGGAAAGAACTGTCCCTGGGACCAACATGCAAGACACCGCCAATCGAACACAGGGGAATCCCCAGACATGTCGTGAGGTCCAAACGATGCAGCACATTGACAGTCTTCTGTCTAATACTCTAATGATTTTATACCTATCATGTGTGTGTCCTCCTCGCCATGCTTGGATGGCAGCCTAACATTCTGCTGAGTTGTCATTCACCTTGGTGTTATAGTAGATAAATCTCTATTGTTATCATTGCAAGAGATATAATTATTTTTAAATTTGAAATTTTTGGTTCATCCAAGTATCCTTATTTTAACTCTATCAGGTATTATGTAATTTCAAAATTAATTTATTATAAATTTTAAAAATTTTCTCTTACCAATATATATATATATATAATATTTAATAACTTAGTATTGTTCTTGGATTCTTACTGTCAGGTACAAAGATAACACTCAAACTTCAATATGTTCTATACACCTGACATGGAACATAGAGTATGTTTTACTCAGGTGAATAAATGCAAGGATATTTTCAATAGTTTAATAGTAAATGAATGTATGTACTCTTCAAATGTATTCAAGTAAATTTATTTTTCTTATAATCTCATCACTTAACATTTCATATGATGATTATGTACACAAATTTTTTTTCTATATTTGGATGAAGTATTTTGATTTTTGTGTTTTTGCATTGACTCCAGGAAAACAAACATCTTTATCTTTTAATAGTTATTGTGCACTAAGTGTCAAAGTGATGTCTCATATGAGCAAGTTCATCATTTCTATCAATAATTATATGTTTCAAGTTTTTTTATATCATTTTTCATGAAAACAAAGATAACATTTTTTTTAAAATAATTTTTTAACATATTGTGAGCACTTCGATTCATCCAAGCATCCTTTTGTTTTACAAATCTTTATATTCTGTTTTAATTTTTCCAATTGAAGATTATAATATCCATAGACTTTGAACTTGATAAAAATGATATTTTTGTCTTTGGATTTAAAATCAAAAATTGAAAAAATCAAATCAAAACATAAAGAGAAAAATTTAAAAGGATGCAAAGAAGAATCTAAAATATCAAAACTGTTTTTTGTTTTACCTAAATCCTTCGTTTAACACCCCAACTTTTAGCGAAGATATCTTCGTTCCAGAATCGATACCAAATCTTGCATATCTACCGTGCATCCACGGGGTCCTGGCGAGGATCTTGCCATGAACTCTGGATGGAACACAATTAAACAAGTCTACAAAAATTCAGTAATAATGGACCATCAAGGCCCATCGTGCCGAAGGGTAGAATGAGCTTCGACTTATTGCGACGTGAGCCAGGGCACTTGACCAGGTCAGTAGGACAAACAAGTAATGTAAGTATGAGCAAGCCGGCGAATGCCGCTCTATCATGCCTGGCAGGCATATTATCCACAAGAGGATCATCGGAAGATTTGTTGCGCAAGCAGACAGTTCCACAATTATAACATGGTCACAGGGATACAGTGCCGACTACAGTGGAGCTTCGAACAGGAAAGAACATGAGACGATGTTGAAGGGTGAAAACTGTGGCAGTCTAATCGATCGTTAGTGTCTACAGCATCGAAAGTGGAAAAGCACCAGCAAACCGCTGACTTTATTCTCAGGTCCGAAAGCTCGAGGCGATCAAGCGGAGCATGATGTAGCCCTGCTAGTCTGCACCGAAGACACGAGGCCCCTGTACATGCGCACTTCTGAGCACTCGAAAGCTACACTGATAGTGGACACAGTACTGTAACTAGTCAACTAGAAAACGTTTCCCACCAGAGCTTCCACTGAAGGACGTCGCCGTAGAATTTCAGAAGGCGTCGTTTGTTATTATAAGCTACCAGCTGTATGATTAAATTCACGAAATCAGAAGGTGAGGACAGTTGTTAATAATGACTGGGGTGACAGAGCAGATGGTCATAAATTAAGCGCTTGCGAACACGTTACAGTCCGTTCGTGACTTTGAAGACTGTTCGAAGAGCACGGTCTGTGCTCTCGCACGTCATCATTCCCACGAGCGGCTATTAGAGTACGATTGTCAGGTCGATGATCGAATCTGTAAGTTAAACGCGCCATCAATGGAATATGAAACAGTCGGTATTACTACATGGGATGACATTGGTGCAACGATGCACGCAATGATACTCATTGCCGGAAAGACTCTTCCAGTCACGAATCCCGTACCCCGGAGGTAGTGGCAGAATGCCGAAGATCTGTGATAAACAAGTTGTCGGACTTCTACATATGCTGCCCTACTTACTCGTCTACAATGCACGTCTTTGTATGAAGGCTGAGGAGTTTGAAGGCTGAGGAGTTTATCTTTCATGCAAAAGAAAAGAATATTTAAATAGTCTGTTCCACCTATTCAATTATGTTCGTCAGGTCTACTCTTCGAGATAAAACGAAGCTCGAGCTGTTAAACACTAGTAGAACATGGAGTGGAAGTGTTAACCAACATATAAAAGCCATAATACATTTGTATACGCTTTCCTTACAGCTCAGTGGCAGCCAATTTTACATCACAACACGAAAGCAACAATCATTTTGCATTCATGACCCAATAACCACAGCAGTGAACACCTCTATTCACAGCTTCACCTGCGTAGTTATGTTCAAGTAGGAATGTTTCGTTAGGGACGAAGTTCAAGGTACTCAGTAGTAGGATATCTCTGCAAAAGAACTCATTGAAGATCGTCAGAGGTGAAACAATGCGATTACAATTTCCATAAAAACAAAAGAATATGCTCCGAAGATCAGAAAAGATTCTCCTTAAAGGATTACCGTCAGCACAGATTTGGAAGACCTAGTGTAGTGGAAATTTGAAGCACCATCTAATCCATGAGTGATCTTCGTTATCAGTTGTGGCGATCGATTTTGCATAAACCATCACGTTCCCTTAGACTTTGTGCATGACCTGTAGCAACTCCAGTAGTAAGGTTGCCGGGACTCTTAGTATGAAGCCTTTATACAATCTGCAGGAGAGATGGAGCAGGTTCTTGACAGTTATAATGCCCGCGTTACCTACAGGGCCGTAGTGCTGTCAAATACGTGACACACTCCAGTTCCCTAGGTAGACAAGAAGCTTCGAAGAACCTTGGAGTATCGTACATTAAAGTACAGTATGTAGCGTTGACTGTGGCCAGAATCCTGTCACCCGTGCCGTAGGCAATGTTGGCATGCCGACTAAATTTTAACACCAACCAGTGGTAAGTCTAACAAAGAGCAGGGAAGATCATTTCGCCACATCCAGATTCCACGAATGGCAAGAGGAACTGTATGTGAGTTTTTGGTATGTGACGAGAAAATTACTGATTTTAGATTGGAGCAGACGGTGTAGAACTCCTAGAACTCATCACATCCCTTTGACGATCAGAAGGATTCGAAGAGAATAGGAACGGACGGGACAGATGCTGGCGTCGATATTCTTCATTCACACGTGCTGCCAGTGTGTGACAAGAACAGCAAACTCGGTTGTCCACTAATATAGGAGCATTCACATAGCGAAGTAACGCCTCGAAGAATGGACAAAGAAAGGAATATGGGAATGAGAACATTCTCGAGATATGCTAACCTCAACATTATTATCCAGCAATAGGATAACTATCATGCTCGATCACTCCTAATGCATATATAAAACCTGATCCTTGCAGAAAATCGAAGTTCTCGCAGAAAGTGGTTTTTTATAAGTCGTGTTCTCATTGAAATATCCAAAAACTAACTTTCGTGAGCAATGATTTACCCTCAAAGAGCACATACTAGCCATGACGACGCAGATTGTGTAAAGTCACGTCAGAAACTTATGAACCTTTTGTTGTGTGATCATCAAATACTCTTATTTCAGAATCTGGTTCACATGATCGAGGCATACTCTTCAATTGAAGAAAATCTTTCTTCCCGGTCAGTGCAGGCCTTTCCACTCTGAATGTTCAGGAAAATCATGGAAACCCTGTCTAGGAAAAAATAATAATATCAGACTAAATTCTTTTGTTCGTTCAAATACCACTCAACCTAAACTGGTGTCAGTATTTATTTTTAAAAGTTGTTATCTTCTTTCAGTTTGGACTCGGGAACTATTTAGAATTCAGAATTTCACCTTTTTTGGTCAATTGATCAATTATCAATTTACTTCCTTGGACAATGCGTTCCAAAATATTGTTAGTCTTACCTCTAAGGACTAAATTAGTCAACAACTCACTGGAAGGGTGAAACCATATGAAACAGGAGGTCCGTGTACAACACGTTGTGCACAGTTAAGAAAGGCCCAGTCGCAGGCTCTGGCAGACCGTAGACTTCCAATGTGCTAATTGTAATCGGAGTATACAAGACATTAAGCAAAGCTCTCCACGTTGCAAACAGTGCATTGAAACATACAGTGATTGGAAGTGAAGGGACAGGCATGATACGGTTCCCGGAATGAACTAGATAGACAAGAGCACTAAACATGAATTCTTAGGTGGTGAACGAAAACATTGCAAGCTGCAGAATAAGGTGTTGAGTCCAATTTTTGAGGACTCTCGAAACCGTGGAGGCAGCCTCGCGGACACCGTCGCGGTTTTATCCTCTGCAACAGGACGCAAGACGGCATTTGTTCACAGGAACATGACGTGAAGTCTCACGGAAAGGGACCGCACAGGTACCGTGCGATTCGCTGGGGTACGAGGAAGTAAAATTTGGTCGCCAAATCATAGGGGAGTAAAACTCTGGAAATTATCCCATCGGGATGGCATTTTGAGTTTTCCATCAATCACTGGACGGTTGCAGTAATGGAGTAGGTGCATACGAAAGAAGGAGAGTGTACTGAGAGCAGAGTTGACTGATTACTCCCTGTCCAGAGGAGAAGACAAGTGTGGCCTATTATGTTCTGTCACAGGCGCGCGTTGCAAACATGTCGACAGGACGACGAATACATGTGCGGATGTCAATACTGTTGATGCTGAAGGGAAAAAGGTACACCACAATTTTATTAATGGATCGGTTCTCCCGGATCACTCGACGCCATCTGTCCACGAGGTGTTGGTGTTTGGCTCGCAAGATAGCGTTGGAGATTCTGAGTCCGTGGAGGAGAAGGCACGTGAATTCGATTCCTAATTTCCTCAATCTGTTGCAACACTAACCACGACCTAATTTCCATAATCTCATGCTCGAAGTGTGAAATTGTTGGTGATTACGTGCAGATATGGATGTTGGGATCTATTTCAATCATTTTTTTGCAAGTTGCACTCACTCATTTGGAGATCTTCGGTTCCGTGACTAAATCTAGTGAAGTCCTCTCTTATGACAAGCCAATGAGCGGCAGAACGGACAAATGAGCTCATCGAACAGCCCGGAGACTTGGATGTAAGTTAAATATAACTTATCATCATACGTAACTTGGGCATCGCAAAAATGTCTTCGAATCTCGATCGAAAGAATTACCGATCCGTGCAGTTACAAGATCGACGAAAAAAATTCCTGAATTCAACTAGACGAAAATATAGTTGCCCCTCTTCGACCCTTTCGTCACAAATAGTATTCATCACGAGTGCGTACGGAGAGGAAGAACTTTATAGCAAAATTCTCTCCATTCCCGAGTAAACCCGTTAGCTTAAAACCTTTGTTGGTCTGCAATGATTTCACAGCTTCGGTAGCATCCATTCCAGAAGGATGCATCGTCGGGAAAATCCCTAGCGGACGATAGTGAAGGGAGTTGTAGCACATGGGTCAAGAGGAATGGAAAAAATTGTGATGGTCCCATGCACTGCCTCTGTCACTGAGGGTCAACACATTTCAGCCAGCAGCCAATGGCTGCAAAATCTGTAACATCGAATCATATATAATGCTAACTAACTATCACTTAACTGGATTAATGTGTGCCACGTGATATTCCTCGTGAAGGATAAATTCGGTCCTCCCCACATCGAGGCAGAAAGGTGGAAGGTCATGCTTCTCGAAATCCCTACAAGATCCTTGACAAGGGCAAAGGCATTACATGCACGTTCCTACTGCGGGAACAATCACCCATGACTTCGGATAGCAACTGTACAGGTTTTAAATGGATCAAATTTTCCGACAGATGTTGTTCCTGCGGGGCTTCAAATGTTGCTCCATGTTTGAGCCTTCTCTGGCTGAGAATCCTCTACGACCGCCTCGACGACATGCCAAGACCACTTCTGCCACAAGACCACTTGGCATCCTCGTCATGTCCTTCACTTTTGTTCTCTACTGTGTCTTAAGTTTCAACTCGCGCGGACACTATTTTTGTATCTTTACATCACGATTTGCACCGTCTCATTGTTTATAGCATTGCTCTTCTAAAGATTCTTCGCAGATTACCAAACTTTTCTTCGATCTTGTTCAAAGTATCAATCACGAGATTTTTCTAATTTCCAACTAATTTGTCATTCTTTCTAAGTGGAACACACAATGACCATCAAAGAGATTGCATGCTGAAGATGTGAAATAGTTCTTGAACAGACCACATGGACAGTCTTAAAGCTTAAAAGCTCTTCCACTCTATTTTCACAGCTTCTTTATAGGGTTTTGTGATCTAAGGTCCGACCTTCTGCCATTTTCCGCGTCAAGCACATGTTTTGTTAGATACTCATTAACGAAGAGCCTTATGTTGTCCTCGAAGGTTAACATGTGATATCACTGACTAAACAGTCAGAATGAAGAACGATTAAAAAAAGACGTATTACAATCTCACTAGTTTGTATTATAAGATACATATTGACTTGGCTTTCTCGAGGAGGAGGTAGATGCAACACAAGACCCTCGTGTGGTTTCAAGAAGTCGCGTGCACATGGCTTCAGAATGGATAAAATGTTGATGTGCCCAATACACGATCTTGTGATCTACGACAAGGAAGTAGTGAAAACATTCTTTGCCCCTCTCTAGGATGCATACACTGCTCCAGAGGATAAGTTGGAGATCTGTTCCTTCGTCATGTCAGTATAGTTCTCGTCATGCCATACTCAAACTACCTTTATGGCCAACAAACTCAACTGAGTAAAGTAACCCCCCATTATTTTATGTAAGATAATATACATAAATCCTGGTGTGTATTTTGGTATCATGTTATGTTTCAAAGATTTTGAATTTCATGATTTTCTTTTCATCCAAGTATCTTTTAATGAAAATATGGTATATAAATTTTTATTTTATTTTAGTTTTTATCTTTTCATAATTTTCATAAATTAATATTTTTTTTAAATTATAGACCAATTGATATCAAGCCTTTGTGGAAGTTATGACGTCACCTGAAAGATGATGAATGGTGCGTCATCCATATAGTGACCTGAAGATTATGATTATGACGCTTGGCGTAGAGGAATAGAGGATGACGTATGTGCGTTTGTGTATTTTATTTCATTTGATTTCACTCTACGTGCATCTGTGTATTAATTTTATCCATGATTTATATGCCTGTACATCGGATTTACATCTGATGCACAAGCATATTTCTAACGCTCAAAAGTTTTATAACTGACTATAATATTTCGATTGAATTTTACTTTTCTTCTTGTGAAAGAAAGTATTTATAAAAGATGTGATGAAGATACTCAATTGATCATTGAACACTATCACGGAGTCAGGTTAAAAGATGAGGTTTCATACGTAATTTACAATAATACGTGCCTCCAAATTTTATAACAATGAGTCTATTATTTGTAACTTACTGGGAATATAGATCTTGGCATTTTTGCAACGTCACGCAAGACTGATCCATTTACTACTGTAAGGAAGACATATAAAACCCAACTGTCTCGTGACTTACCCTCAATATGAATCTAAACTGAACAACATCAAAATCGATCTTAATGTGAAATTAATTGTGCATTATGTAGTGTGTGTCGACAGTTATGAGAATTTGAAATAAACTTGGATTATCCATGTGCATGGTTCAACTGATAATTTTTTATTCTAACCTCACCTCAAGCCATTAAATTAAATTATCAATGAGCAAGAGTAATGTCAACTTTCTTGGGCCTGACTTTGGTATGTACGGAAAATTGTATACCGAAAAAAGCGATCAGTACCTTTTTACAAGTGTGTTTCACTTTCAAATCGAAGCTTCTTATATAAGATATAGACCAAAAATTTCTACACAAGTATTTTTTTAACTAAGGAAGTAATTTTTAAAGATTATATCTAAGTCTCACAGTATATGTGCTTCATAGATTTTCTATACTGTGGAAATGCTTTTATTATATTAAGGTAATTCATGTTTTAATCCAATTCTAAAAAAAAAAATATACATCAAATTTGAATTTATAAATATTTTTATGTATAATGGGAATTTTTTAATACAATCCGTCCATTTGATCTAGAAATTCATCAAATTATTATTATTATTTTAACGCACTGCGCAAAAAAAAAAAGAAAAAAAAAAAAAATCTTAAATGTTTTATTGAACGTTCAAAAAGATCAATGGAAAAACTTAAATTTTCCAATAACTAAAACATTCACATTTTTTAGTACTTAAAAAAATTTTCCTAAAAAATTCCAAATATTATAGCATTCTTGAGTTTTTATCAGCAGAAAATTTCAATATCAATTCGATTTTAGTCTCTGATATTATCTTCATAAGCATAGTTTTTGAACTTCGTTATCTAAAAAATTTAAAATCATAAATTTTTTGAAATATATATTTACATGTAGATTTGATATATAAAAACTTCTCTTCAAGATTTATAGCCTTCATATTTTTCCAAAAATGAATAATTGAAATATCAAATCAAATCAATATCAATATCAAATCGTCATGGTTCTTTACTTTGAAAATATGTTTTATTATATTACTTGTACATAGTGATTTGTTTCTCTTCATCGATTCTAATGTATTAGAAATTCAATCAT
Organism: Marchantia polymorpha subsp. ruderalis; assembly: GCA_037833965.1. Classification (NCBI taxonomy): domain Eukaryota; kingdom Viridiplantae; phylum Streptophyta; class Marchantiopsida; order Marchantiales; family Marchantiaceae; genus Marchantia; species Marchantia polymorpha. Next base: position 9,188,917 of record AP031357.1, read on the forward strand.
CGATTTCAATAAGACTTTGAATCATTAGAAAAGTTTGTTAGTCTTTTCCTATTGATATAGTTTATGTTGGAAATTATTATTTTTTACTTCTCAATAAAAGTACAATTTGATATCGTCCATATGTGAAAATTCATGTTCGTTGATGTGACATGAATGGTATTGTAGTTTATTACATCTAGATTGTTTGCACGCAGTCGTTGTTGTAAGACTTCACATTAAAATTCCATCAAAACAATATTTGGTCATAATTTTTTGTTAGGCTTCATACTTCTAAGACTTGATAAGTTCTCTCCATCCTTTAACCATCCACATGATGTTTTGTCATGTAACCAGATTAAAAAAATGAAATCGCAGAAATGTATAACAGTTCCATTATCCAACGATCTACTATAAATATCAACATACAAATTTTGTATTCGTGTATGTTCATGAAGATTTCTCTGGTTTTGATGTGCTTCATGTTTAACATGTTTATCATATAGACTTTAATAGGAGATATTGATTTTAATATCCAGAAAAATCACTTTATTTTGTGTTGAAATTTGGATTCTTATTCATCTGAGAGGAACTTTCAAATGAATATTTCCTAGGGTTTTTTGCAGATTTTTTGAGAGATGCTGCCTTTAACAACCGTCATAAAATAAACTCATTAAGCCAAATGCCGCAATGTGCGGTCCCGTCGACAGATATGTATGCACCTTACTTATGTAGCCGGACATGAACAATTGACAGTGCACAGTAATGACTTAACCTGCCATCATTAACATGATAGACGGTCTTACATCCACCTTAGTGATGATAAACCAATCCACTTGCTTTAGTGGGTGGGCTGAGGGGTGTGTCGTCATCCTTTGTGTTGGAATATATTTTTATGCATGAATAGATATGTAACTTCTCTTCCAGGCTTTCTTCGATGCCATGCGCTTCACAAGGTATATGATTGTTTGAAAAGGATGGGGGCTTAAGAGGAAGTATCTCCCGTACACCCTGGACCTTTTGACAGATTCTAGGCACAATTCGTTTCAAGAGGCCAAGTGCTTGGTGAGATTGGCTCCAATTACTTGCAAAGAGGTCCATCTGTAGGTCTAGCAAGGTATTCGCAATGTAAATAGCTCTAAGAGGAAGAAGTTGTGTCACTCACAAGGTCATCAACGTTGTCTGCAGCAGGCATTGTGGCTCACCTCGCAGTCCCTTGGTTTAGATGGAACTTCCCTACGAGTCTACAAAGTGGCCTTTTGTAGATTGGATTCAGTTAGAACGTGGAAGTTATTGATTTCTGCGAGTATGCGTTTGGGGGACCGGCTGTTTGGGCGTGGCATAGCATGCCACGCCGAAATGTATAGGCTATGCTATGTGTCTTCTAGCATGCTATGCCAGAAGAGACGTAGCATCTCACAGATTCTTGCTCCCTGTGAGCGCAGACTAGCAGAGGTTTGGCCTGGAAAGATTGAGAACCGTATTAACTCCGAAAAGTATCACTGCAAAATCTGAGTGGACTGTGTCACTTTCGGTTATATTTATGAAGGACATGTCCTCGCAGTCCAGTGTCATAGGCCGATTCGTCATGAATTCATTGCATTTGTAAAGATGTGATAATACACCTAAAATTTTGCAATTAGGTAATCAGTGCCATATACAAAGAATCATCACCTAAGGATTGCGCCAACTAGTTCTATGTGTAGGGTAATAAATATTTCATGCACTATACATTTCTACTCTTTGAACAGAAAGACTCCACATAGACACAAAGGACTATCACTCAAGTGGAAAAAAATATCAATAGACGGTAGGGCCGGATATGAACTGAAGTGTGATTTTCCATGTCACATAAAGGATACACTCTGGCATACAAAGTATGCACTCCAACATTATTTCAAAACCAAAAGAAGAAAGAATAGGTTCGTGTGCATATCTCTATTCTATAAATGTACTTGTCTCCCAATCCCAAATGATGAATGCATGCCAAATCATTTGAAAACATTCTCAATGTCTGAAGTACAATTCAATCTGTATAGTGTATATACACACACATTAGGTCTCATGTGACGTAGATGTATAGACTCTCTGAGTTTAAGAGCTATGTCAAATTGGTTAGCAATTTTTAGTAATTTCATAGCGGGGAGATGCGTCATTGCAAATATTAATTTTGAAAGCATAATCCCTGATTTTGGTATTAAGCATGAGTTGTGAACTTGCGGGTCGATCATGTATAAGGCATTTCTAAACCTCGCTTGTTGCTCATACCAAAAAATTGTTCGGTTGAGTAACTTGGATTACGGCAATGCTCGAGACAAATCGTTGGTGATGTTGTGAAATATCTTTTAAATCCAAAATTTTCAAATAATTTGAAAAAGTAGGAATTAGAAGTAGATTTTGCTATTTATTGCATGTATGCAATCTACAACCTCAGGTAGTGAACATCTATGAGTGCTCTAATGATTAACGATCACAATCTCTCGATAGGATGACATCAAACTTACATGGACAAATTGGTACAATATGGTGTTAGAATTTTGAATGACAATGCATTACAATCGTATTGTTAACAAAGTGCAATATAATCTCATCAAGAGGAATGAAACACGTAAGCTTCTTGATCTCAAAGTTACACATCATCTACATGGTGAGATCTATACAACTTTCTTTAATGAAACAGCGATCCACAACAAAATAATCCTAAAAATGTATGTACACTGTACATAACAAGCGCCTTGAATATAGCTGTGAAAATATAAATAATTAATAGGCCAAAGGCATAAAGTCTCAAGACAGAATGAGTCTCAAAGTAAAAATTAATTAATTATCTTCGTATAATTTTGAAAAGTAATCACAACGTTTCATTTAATTACCAATGTTTTCTGACCAGTTCTAATGAAAAAATTGTAAAAAAAATAAAATCTGAGACATCCGTTGATTTCAAAAAAACCTTTAGAAACTCTAACACAAGAAAAATGTCTTTGATTACCTACGAACCGATGGAATAAACAATAATATCTATTCACTTTTAGGTCCCGGCAACATTTAATTTGGTCACTAAACTACACTCCTCGATCCCGCAACCCAACCCGGCAATGGACCGAAAAATAAAGCCGAGCGACGCGGCCAATGGTGTCATGTGTCGACCTGCACTTATGGTAGAAAGGCTATGGCACGCAGTGACCTCACGCTGACCACAATGCCGGTCAAGGTAACTTGGACCTCAGCACAGAGTCCTGACATGTACAAAAAACTGGTGTTGAGGGGAGCTGCTGACGGACGATGACATCGGACGTCCAGAATCACAGGAGGTGTTTACGAGCAGGTGATATGGACAGGCTCCAGGTTCGAGGCCTTCGAGGACAGTGCCTAGTTACCGTCCATCTGAATCTGATCACCCAAGGGAGTGGCAGCTATGAGTCGGGAACCTTGTAGACTCGTTCCTGCTGATTATTATACGAAGAGTAGGTCCTCTCATCGACGCGCGCGTAGCTGGCCGACTCGAGGGCAGCCAGTGTGCATCAGCCGTGGTGGTGTCTCTGAACAAGCGGGAGGAAAGGAGCGGTTTGTGGTAGAGAGGTCGCTCTAGACATGGAATGAAACAGTGGCTTGGCGAGGGCAATGTCCAGGCTTTGTCTGGCAGACAGACAGGAGGACAGGAAACCTTAATAGTCGAGGTGCGTGTAATAAGGCACGAGGGTATAATACGCTTTTCCGATTCTCGGAGTGAAATCACTGTGCCCATTCAGTAGCTGTCAAAGTCGCCATACGCTCTCCTTCCCCCCATCCTTCCCCCCCCCCCCATCATGCGGTCACCGACCATCGACCTACCTAGAACAGTGAAGAGGTCAACCGGAGACGGTGCTCCACAAGGCCAAATCTGTCAATCGCTTGTTCTTGTGGGGGGCTTCGCGAGGATTACAAGAGATCTCACCCGCGAGAACGCTCGATCGACGGGAGATTACCGCACGGTGGCACTTTGTGGTGTTCCCAACCCCTTGAAAGTTGCAAGCTGTAGTCTCCCCGAGCGCGACCGCGACCGCGGCCGGGGCAATCTGCTCCAGGAGTCGGGAAAACACGCAGTCACGCACTGTGCTTGTGACTGCGAAAGGGGCGAGAGCTCTGAATGCACTCGGTCGACATCTGGGACAGGAGCTTCATTCCCGGATAAGCGACGCGCTTTCCCGAAGCGACGGTTGCTGATAGCCGCGCCTCGAGACATCGCCGACGGCCAGTTCGTTCCCGAGGAAGGCGTCGCACAAGCGCTCGCGGGGCGATTTTCAGGACAAAGAGGCTTTCTGATCGGCCTCGTGCGCATCCTGCTCGCGCAAAAGCGCGCGGCTCGTCTTTCCTACATGCACCCCTGTGCTCGTTCCGAGGAGAGGGTTCGCGTTTGCAGGGGAAGGCAGAGACTGCATCTCGGATCCGCTGCGGAATCTTCCCGTTCAGAGTAGCTTGCCTTCGATCCGCTCTCTGAGCCGCTTGTGGGCGAGGGAAATAAGCACCACTGAAATTAAGCTCACATGAAAAAAGTCCTGCACCTTCGATTGACACCAGACACACCACGCAGACAGAGGCGTACAGCTACCCTCGCATGACAAGAAGATCACAGACACAGGACCTGCGCCTACGGCAGCGCAGCTCTGGACTAGGATGCCACTTGCTGGTTAGAGTGGAGGGGTAATGATCACGATGTCACTGCATGCATGTCCAGAGATACTCGAAAGCATTGTGAGCAGTCACTGTGCGTCCTTCGTTGCAGGATCGAGTGGGATTGGACGCAAAACTCCCAATCCAGATCGCGAATAGCCGGAAAGTGGCCATCCTGGTCTTCACTGGACGTCCACGTAACAAGAGAAGTTGTCGAGAGGGTCTTTTTCGAGTCGTTGGTGAAAGGTCGTATGAAGTGGTCGGTCACCCCGGACACTCGCGCTGTGCAAACCAAAGGGATGCCATCGCAAGAATAATTGGCACAAAAGGACAAATTCATGGCTTCTCATCTTTTTGTCATTCATGGATGGCATCAAAAGTTTTACATGGCCCTAGCGCCCCAGGATCATCACAATGCCAAATATGTGCTCCACGCCTGGCGTTTCCCAAGTTCTAGGTCGAAGAATCATCACCCAACTTGATGGTTTTCCGGTAGATAGCTCAAACAACTGGAAAATGTATAGCTGTGGAAATAGTTGCATGAAACTTGCTTTTCAGCTTATTTCATAGCAAGTTTTAAGCTGTGGAATAAGCTGAATAGAATGATGTCCATGTCTCGAGGATTTGGGAGGTTCTTGCGCAGTACTTTACGTTTATATCGAAATGGTTGACCAAAGTTTCAAATCAAGGCTCCAAAGCTATGTAATGATTGGACAAAATAATATCTCGTCTTATGAGTAGTCGAGGGGTGCAGATAGGTATATCATGTCTTACTTCTCGAAAAGAAAGTCAGAAATTGTTGTAAATCGTAAAAATATCCTTCTATGTATCTTGATGCTACATTTATCTCCATTCACAATCCTGAAAGACAACAGTGATGATTATATAGCCTATCGACCCAAAAAAATAAGCGGACAAAAAAGCGGACATCTCTTCTATCGAATGTTGGTTGAGTTCTTGACACAACATCGGCAAAAATATATACTCACGTGACATCTCCTATCACAAATTTAAAACTATTTGTTGTGATAATGCGTTAGAACAATGAATTTTAAATCAAATAATGTCAAGAGTGATATATATCATCGTGGAAGACAAATCATGCAAAATAGATAGCTGAATAGAGTGAATATTTGATGAGCCAATATGACTTCTTACTTGCATGATCGTTAATCGATTAATATCATCTACATGACAGATATACTCGGCAAGTGTGTCATGTAGAGTGCAAGATATATAATCTTAAAATCATATTGGTACTTCTTGAATGCAAAAAATGAATATCAATAATGGATCATGCATTAATTTTTATAACCTCGTTTCCAGGACTAAAAGATGAAGTTTGTTACTCAAATAGTTAAATACTTGTTAAATTTTATCTACAAAGTCTATTATTTGTATGATCCATAACGAAGAACAACCTGGAAGTACTAAACCATGTTATGTATTATGTTAAAAATGACAATTAATTTTTGGGAGATATGATGCAATCAAAAAATACTAATTCTTGTTTGTGAATAATTATACTCATTAAAAAGACAATAATGTGAATGATAAAAAATCAGATGAAAACATTGACATACAATTTAAGTTTGGCAATCTGTCTATACATTTTGAAGACGGATATATGTTAGGCATTTTTTTAAATATTTTTGGCATACTCTGTTTCACTATAGCCAGACCAGAAATATTAAAATCCTACATCAACTTCTCATATGTGAATGTATTAAAAAATTGCTCTTGCAATGTAGCCTGATATTTTGAATCAAAATCTCTAGAAGCTAATCATCTTTTCTTTGATGCCTTACACTACCCACGAGTATGACATAGAGAATATTCTGAAAATAAAATAAAAACGTTAATGTGTTCATGATATCATGTTTGGATCAATCACTATAAAAAAAGCATATATATTTGTCGCGAGATACACGAAAGAATATATGATACAAACATGTACATGATTATTTAGGATTAAAAAGCTCAATCTTAAATTGCTAGTTATTCTCACAATCCTATCGATATGTTAAGATTCATGTACTCTAGCTGTTTTCCTAAATAAAGATTGCTGATTTTTTGCACTCAATAAAATTCTTGTAATTTATTTGTCCTCCATTTTATTACATAGTGCTCATCATATGTTTTCCAGTAGTAAGTATTATTCCCATGTGACTATTTATTCCTTGTGAGTTAATTTATTTTTTATGTATATATCGTTATGTAAGCTTCCTTGAGTATAAAAAATGAAGCTTTAGCTAATATAGAGCAGGAAAGTATGGATTTTCCCACCTACGTGCAGGAACATAACCCTCTTTACTCCACCTCATATTTAAAATATATTCAGAATACCAAAATCCTTACCCGCTCATAAGCTCCTCTGTCAAAGTCCAGAGTATATTTTTATAGTAAATTAAAGAGAATTTTTATTTTTTTCAAAAATCTTAGCCATAATTCAGATTAGGCAGAAACAAGTTTTACCCAATCGTAAACAATTTCACTAACATCTCTTTTTAGAATTCGACATAGTGCTGAAAATTTGAAAACTGGAACAAATTTTGAAACACACACACAATTAGATGTTTCGACACCTTCATAACTTCTGCTAGGAAGAGCACTTCAATTTGTACGTATGTATCGGCAAAGCAGAAAAGTAAACTCAAAGTATGCATGCCTGTTTATGCCAACCACTCTCTCAAAATCATTGCTTCAGCACTCATTCTACCTCATGATCTCCTGGTTATTTATCGTCTTTATTTCGGTGTTCTTCGTATAATTTTCCGATGTTTACGTGTCTACCATAGAGTATCTCTTCGGTCTTGCTGTCGGGCTGGACTGCCTTCCTAGCGAAGAAAAAACGAAAACCCTATCAACCTCCTGACAGTTAATAAAATAACATCATGAAGAATAGTGAAGTCGAGTAAATTGGACGGAAGCCTTGCCAGTGTATTATGTCGATACAACGCAATGTACGAATTCGTAGGACAGCTAACTCACTTAGTGCCTCAGCGAGATTCCAACGTAACTTGGAGAATCGAACCCAAACCGGCCGCCCCTGAGGCCCTCATGCTGCAGGTATATAGGACGGAGTGCATCCTGCGTAGGAACTGTTTTAAACGTGCCTTTGGATATAGTGATATGGTACAGAATGTATATAGGAGACACAATAAAAAACAACGAAATTGAACAGAAGAACCCATCAATTTGAACAATGAAGAAGTCGAAGCGGTAATTCTATTAACATTAAAACGCAATATATATAATGTACCCAACTTGTCTAAGCGTACATGCCATGAATTGATTTGATTTATTTTACTTGATCTTCTATAGATTGTAGCATTTGTGGGATGATAGCCTGGTTACTTCATTTTTTACAATCAATAGAAGAGAACGGGCCTTCTCACTTTCTAAAACTATATTATATGGGAATCACCACACCTCAACAACACTAACACTTTACTCCGAACCTAATAGATTTTCACCAACCCAAATATATCAGTTACTAATGGTACCTCCATGTAAGAATGTCACTCTCCTCTGCGATATCAAACGATACATATGTTATGGGTAACCATGCAATGTGAAAGAGCAAACACTCAAATGACTATCTAGCAAGGTAGCACCACATTTATTTGCGAGAAGTGCGTACGAATGGACGGTGTCAAGGCGGACCTGTGGAGAAATAACCATGCACATTTACATGACTTAAGTACATCGTCACCAATCCAATTCCATGAGACATCACCAGTGATGTATAAAGTGTAAGCTCACAAACGTCCCTTCTGCCAGTCCTAACGTTGTCGAGCAATTGTAGACTCTAGAATTGCTTTGTAGAATTCTATTCTTCACGTGCTGCAATGATGGCCCGTGAATGATTTCTCTTTTTGTAACAAACGCAGGCCAAAGCCGCCGCATCTATATTGCCACGTGAATATGCACCGTCACCTGTAAACAACGCCTTTCTTGGAAGGAAGCTGGCCTCTGCAGGAATCCCGAAATCACAAGATTAACGTGGACCGAAAATTTCGTCTGGTGCCGGAGTTCTGATCATCACTTCGAGGCAGTAAAACTTGGACTTCGCAAAACATTACAGGCAGATCTTGGAACATCTCAGACGCATCCAGTGACCGAAACCCACGTAATGCTGGAAACCAGATCTGCTTAACGAGAATTGGAGTGACGCACATCTGCGGCATGGAGGCGAACGTACTCATGCCCGGAAAATTGCCTCAATCTTCCTAATCTACTGTTTTCCTTGCAATTTTTACTGTGAAGTTGGCGATCACCATCCTGCCAAGCGTGAACTTCTCGGCAGGATTCGCGAACTCTCGCTCTCAACCAGACGTTTCCCAGGAATGATTCGTGCTTTCGGTCAGTGTGCCCGCCAGAAATGCACCAAGTGAAGCGAGCACGCTTTTAAGGAGTCATTCCACTGTCGGCCCTGAACTCTCAGGACAGACTTGCCCGTTCCTTTGTCAGACCGCGTGCAGTATTGCGGACCCTCCACACCGAGGCCACAAAAATAAAAGCGCGGGCCGTACCCGAGAGAGATATGTGCGTGTTGTAGAGACTTACATCATCGCGCGACAATACTTACTCAATCCCCATCCCGGCTCCTTCGTAGACAATAGCCCGGGTAGTTAGACCTTGCGGGGCCTCAAGACAGCCAGCCAGCCCACTTTGGAAAGAACACACGAGCCGGCTGATCTGTTGTAGATCTGCCCGCTGCAATAGCTGCATTTTGTTGTCATCTGAGAAGACCCGCGTCTGGTGCCTAGGAAATTCCAGTCACCAGGACCCGTTCGCCATGAGACGGAGCCCACGGTCACCGCCCTTCGGCTTCGGATATGAGAGTTTCTGGTGAACATTCCGCCAAGGATTCTCTCCTCCTTTTGCTGTTCAGGTGTTAATGTCTGCCCGCTTTTGAGATCCCTCAGCTAATCACTCTGATGAAGGTAACGCTCGGATAGCTCGCAAGTTTCCTTTTGCAGCATGTATAACGTGCTCTCGCCTCATAATGAAGCCATCTTTACAATACTACATACTAGACACAGGTAAGTGAACAAATGCTCACCCTGGAACTCTATTGGGGGATGTGATTCTCGCCCTAGCAACCTCTCGATCTGATTCATGCGTACTGTGTATGTAGCCCATATCTCACAGGGCAGCTCACTCCGAGACCTCCTAAAAGTTTGTTGTCTTTTAAGTAACGTTCTCCGGTACCAGCTCGAACCAAATTTTTTAGCTCTGATAGGCACCTGTTCAATCTGCAGTGTCCACAACAGTGAAACGTTGGGGGCAGCGCTTCCGTTAGTGCTGAGGTTAGACCTTCGTGTGTGACTCGTAGTACTCTTCTCCCTACGCTTACTAATGCATCCAGTTGCATAAACTCGTTATGTGTTTCAATCATCACTTTACAAAGCTAAACTCAATTTTTGAGTGTTCGTGGATGCTTAGTTTTCCATATGGTTACAAATACTAAATTTTTCACTGAAAAATCTTCAAATTTGCATCACTCAACTCAAGTTACGAACTGAAACCACCCCTATCTGACTCAGAAAACATCTCTTTTATCCCATGTTTTGTTATCAAGCTTATAAAGAATGTCTTTCTTATATCAATCGATGCACACCACAAAACAATATTATAAATATAGACTAAGATACAATACACCAAGGTTGGGAAATTCACAATAAGTAAGTAGAACATTTTATTTTTTGTATTTACTTTTCTCTAAATCGTGTGATTTCTGAGTGAAAAAAGTGCATGAGCTTAATTTACGACCTCATTCTTACATAGCACAGTCACACACATTTGATCGTATCAAGGACTTCAAAGACTATAAATGATTTCAACTGTAAAGGGTTAAGATGTCCGAGATGAGAGATTAGGAGTAGTTTTGAAATAATATATATCTGCCATCAGAAAATATTGTGGTACATAGTGCAGCTTCAAGCAACATAAGATCGAGGTAAAATTTTTCTCAGCCTTGAAGTAGGTTTCATGAGTGGGTTTCAGATAGATAGCTCAACTGTTCTTATGGTAAAGGCCGATTGCAGTAAAAAATATATTCTTTCCTTTGCATTAAATTATTAAACAGTGTCCTTCCGAAAGACTTTTGTTACATTGCCGAAAAGGAGGTGTAACTGACTGTACATTCAATGTTCAATTTCACAAAGAATATTTTTAGGTTCATATGAATATTTCGCCCTTAGCATTAACACATGTTTATGGAGTTTTCTAAAACCCGTTAACGCTATTCTGAAAGTGTTATCAAACTCCATGCAGATGCAGAAACATCTACACCCTGAGTCTATACATAAGAACGTAAAAGAATTTTAGGACCTGAAGGTAAAAATATGTCTCCTCTAATCATGGATGTATTAGGTCATTGACTTCTTGCGAAACAATGCTGATACGCCATTGAGGACAATCAGCCTGCAGCTATCAGCAACTCATATGCTACTCATTTTGAAATAAGACGTTGGAAAAAGCTGAGTGTGTTATGTCCATGCTGGGTTCAGTTTACTCTTGGAACCTGGTGTGCTGCAAACAGTATTTGTAGGTATAATGGCTTCTGTCCGCTTTCACTGCTCATGTAGCTTGCTTCGGGAAGAAAAGTTTCAGATGTTCAGAGCTGATGTTTTTGTGAGGAAATTCAAGAAATAAGACACATTTCGTTCAAAGAAAAAGGAGAGAATAACGAAATAGAGCGAAATAAAACTTACATACACCAACTGAAAAAAGCTTACATGAGTGCAGAAAGTGTGTGATTTCTAGATTCTGATCTAATACCAAAGCCTCGTAAACACAAATGCAGAGGATAACATATCCGAAAAACTAAGCAGACATCATTTCGAATTCCTACAAGTATCCTTCAATATGCTTCAACGACACAAAACCTAAAAAATAGACATGAGGAAAAACCTAGTAAGCCATGAAACATCTATATGAGACACACATATAACAGACCAAAATCCGGACAGACAGGACATGTTAATCCGTACTGTAAAGTATCCGCTGCAGATATGTGCTGAACCAAATATGCGCAAAATCCCCGCAGTGAGGAAACGTAAGATGTCATCATCAGCGTACAGAACTATGACAGAGTTGCTTTTATCAATGTCTATGCCTAGATAGAAATATACAAATAATATTTCTCCACCCCCCGGGGCTAAACAACGTGCGTATCCAAGAAAGAAATATCTCCGTAATTATACAACAATTTTTAAATTGCATCAGTCTTGAGTGGGCTGATGCACTCGGTGATCTGTTAGCATTTATAGAGATGAGAAAGTTGGTCTTCGATCCTTTCATGTTCACTTCTGGATATCTAATCTTTCCAGCGTACTTTTGTAGTTTCCACCTCTGGAAAACATGTATCCTTTATGGACGTTCTTATTTGGGTCTTTGTGAGTACTGTGTACGAACTATGGCAACCGCGTATGCAAACGTTGTGCCTATGCTCATAGCGCATGCAATATTTTTATCAATTAATATAAAAATATCATTGTTGGAGTGGCTGCTCAGTAAAATAAAAAATTACACTAGCGATTGTTCCTGCCTTAGATGCAACTTCTGTCAATCATTATCACATGCATCTTACATGTTCTCTAAGAAAAGTCCTCCCTCAGATATTTCTGCCAGTATTATAACAGTATGATCCAGATAGACTTATGATAGTATAAGGGTATTTTAATAGCAGCTTATTTCGTTAATTATGAAAATAACTAAATCAAACATGGTTCTCGGGAATGGTACACCTTTGCAACGAATAATTGATATCGTTGGGATCTCGAATCGGATTCGATGCAGGAAACTTTAAACCATATATAGTGAAGGATGTGACTGTTTTTAAAAATAACTCCAGCTAAGGAAAAATGGTTCACAGACCATGGACCATAGAGAAAAAGGGTAAAGTATGGGCACAAGATTATAAACAACTTCACCGAGAATCGGTGTCCTCGGTTTCATCCTATTTTTAAGACTGTTAACGAATCTGCTGTGTCTCGTACTAATACATCTCTGTCCATATCATCTCTCGATGTTTTAGAGCATATTTAAGCATTTCGACAACATCACTGGCCGCATCATGATACTGCACGTATGGTAAACTGCTCGGTCTTGTAAAACTACCGTTTCTTGGGTCCTTGTTTCGACTTGGTATACAAATAGTCGCAGAACTCATTGCCATCATATCATCTCATCAAAAAAGCACTGTACACATGCAATGATGTCTCACATGCGGGCATTTAGGCAAAAATCTAGCAGCTGATGTTCACAATATAGCGATAGTACTTGATTGGCGTTCGTCAATATTTGCTCAACTTGCGAATACCTTATCCCCGTGCCGATATAAATCTTTCTCAGATGAAGTCTATGCAAGCGCGAGAAGTTATCCAATTTCGAACGAAGTGCCTAGAAAAAAGGGCGAGCTGAATTGGGGATCATTCCTCTTAGCACCGGCATGGCGGCTTGTGTGTGACGAAACGAAGTATTGAATTGTCACAGTACAGTGATCAGTGAGGAATATACTCACCCGAGTCCGCACAAGCAAGCGAATCGTCCGTTCAGAGAGACTGCGTATCTATCACTCTATTTACTACTGTCCAGCACTGTACAGTAGGTAAGACAATACGCGGTGATGCGGTGAGGAAAAGTGAGCAGTATGTGCACACGGTGACACATTGCACAGGAAAGTGCCTTCTTGGTCTGCTCGGCACGTATGGCCGTGTCGCTCGATGAAGCCAAAATATAGTCTCCCACCGGCCCATGACCTACAGCTGGTTGAGATGGCTCCGTTCAAGCTTTAGGGGAGAGGCGGTACCGGAAGTGTCTCATGATTACGGTATACCGCAACGAGTGAATCTTGGAGATTCTAGTGAAGTGAAGGAATGAGGGACTCAGACTACGCTTGAATCTTAAGCTTTCGCTAATTCACCTACTTAATCGTAGGGATATCAATGGCATCACCATGGGATGCTACTGGGGCCTAGGCCCATGTTCCCCGTTTGTTTGGCTTCCTCCCTGTACGATTTGATGGAGTCTTCTGTCTTTTTCTGAAATACTTGGCCCCTCCACATTGTAGGGATGTCAGGACAAAGATTACCACTTTACTAAATCGTTGTTGTAGCTTTGTGATGTAAGATATTTCACTGAACCATTGTCTTTCATACTTTATTACGGACTCTAGAAGATATCAAGACGCGCGAGCAGAGCAGTCGCCACGGTATGAATGCGCTTCTGCAGACATTACTAGGCTTACAAAAACCAGTGGCCTATTCTGTGACCTACCTTGAAGCTATTCGGGCCGCATGAGCATGTTGGGAACATGTCAAAAGGGAAACGATTTTCTCATTGCGAAGAAGAGGTTCCTTCTACGTGTTTGTCGAAACAGCGGACACGGGCAGGCAGCGTAAGGCATTATTGGAGGTGCATGCGGTGGTAGATGTTAATGGCTTCTTCAATTTTCATATTTTCACCCGGATTTCCGAACTCGAGTACAATTACAGCTGGTCGGCAGGATGTGTCCTCAGGCGTTTCCACATACTGGGCCACATGTGTGTATTTGACTCTTTGGTCTTCCTGGTTTGAGAATTATAATTCGTAGGCATTGACTGCTCCTGTACATATCATTCACTCTCTCTCTCTCTGAGTGACAACTGAGGTGAGAGTCACTCACTCACACAGTGGATTATGTACAAGGGATCGAGGGATTAGGCTAATTAGCAGCTCATTTGCACTGCCGGTGGAGCTAGGCCCGCCTAATAAAGTGATCGTTCTTTTGATTCTGGAGGCTTAAAGACGAAGGGACGTCGGACACACAAGCAATCACAAAGGCGATGAATCTTCATGGACAAAAGAAGCATGAAAAGGCAAGCGATTGCCATATAGACGTCCCGCACCGTAGGCGTACTTTATAGCAAAATCGGGATGTACTGTAGTCAACCATGTCGTATTATCGTTGTATCGTTGCATGGTGGTCGTGTGAGCGTAGAAGATACGACAATGTCACTTACGAAATCTAGGTATTAAGGCTGGATGCTAAAATTGTCGATTGTACCTTTGCACGTTGACGTTTGAACATTCATATGGAATGATTACAAAGTAAAATAGCAAAAACTTGGAAGACCCTGTCAAATCATGAAAGCAAAGATGAAACCAAACAAAGCAGGTAACATGGGGCTAGGACCCTACCCGAACACCCTGGAAAATACACATTACTTAACTCATTACATCAGTTTTTCTCAGCCTCAAATTATCTGACAACAATATAACATTCCAAGAATGATCCCTACACATGATTGGTTTTCTTTGAAAGGCATTAATGACTGATTTATTTCAAATGTTTAGAGAAAATAGTTATTATATAATCAAAGAACTATATCATTTTAGTTTAGTAAAATCTCAATTACACTTTCATTGATATGTCATAGATTTATCAATCATTTCGTTTGATTCCAAAGTAGATGATCTATTTCATGCATATGTACTTGGAGACATTTCAAACAATTTTCAAACTATATGTACTCGGAGACATTTCAAACAATTTTCAAACTAAATGAACAAAAAGTTTATTTATATCCATGCTTCAAAACTTGGAAACATTGTCATCCAAGTGTCACCCGTCCTATGCACGCGTCACATATGCATCAGTAAACTATACCTCACTAACGAAGTATGAAAAGAGAGCCAATGCTCATTTCATCGGAGGTATACTACTTCTTATACCATAACAAACACCACACCATTAGAGCATACGAATGTTTGTATTCTGCACTCCGAATATAAAAGGATTTACTATATACTTCTTGTGAATCCCAGTAGCACACGGTCTATAAGAAAAATGCCGTCGCAAACAGTGGATATTTCTCTCGCGTTTCCAATCGTTCACACTCTCCATTCATCGAACTTTATTCTTCTTCGAGTGGATTCGTCAGTTCTCCAACATTTTAATATCTACGAACACTTTATTGTGATCCTGTATAAATAACGAACAGAAAAGGATTTAATATATACTTATTGTGAATCCCAGTAGCACACGGTCTATAAGAAAAATGCCGTCGCAAACCGTGGATATTTCTATCGCGATTTCAATCCTTCAAACTCTCCACTCATCAAACTTTATTCTTCACCGAGTGGATTCGTCAGTTCTCCAACATTTTAATATCTACGAACACTTTATTGTGATCCTGTATAAAAAACGAAGACATTCAGTGCATTGAAGGATCTGAAATACATTATAGCATTATGCAATACAATACGATACAGTCATTTCTAAGTACTTCCGTACTTATGAAACTTTAAAGTGTGGAAACAAATAAACGAGGTGCTTGAGAAGTTGCAGATGATTCATATCATGCATTTGTCGAGGCCACATCAAGGTTCTACAGTGAAATTCGAAGTGGATGGTCATGGTACTTGGCAAATTCATGAGATCCGTTCAAAATGTTCGAGGACTTGATGGTAAGAAAACAAAAGAAAAACAAAAGCGAGATTTCTGAAGGAGGCAATCACATTTGATTTTCACGCCAGTGACGAACTTGTAGCATTTCCTCACATGGAGATTGGTCAGGCATCTATTAATAAAACCTTCCCTCGGAGTTTGCCTGTCACTGTATAAAAGTTGCTTTAGCCACATCATTGGGGAGTATTATTCTGGTCAAAGCAAGATTCTAGGTGCATCAGGGAGCAGCAAGTTCGTATGCAAATCACCTTGGCGAGTGTGAGTGGCTGGAAGCAGGTGGTGTGGCTCACGGGAGATGCCTCTGAGTTGAGGAGGGAGGGGAGGGAGGGGAGGGAGGGTACGAGGGGTGATCAAGGACGAGGAGAAGGGCGGGTCTGGGCTCATAAAGTTTGGCCATCATGAAGACGGGATGTCAGAGTGCTGCCCCTCATCAGATAGCGTCAAGAATTTGGAATCTTTTGGGAGCATGGGCTGTTGATGCCCGGGCGAGCACGTTTGCAAATCAGCCCGAACTTCCGTAGTGCCCTTGTTGTCTGAATTCGTGCGAGGGACCGTCTCGTCGCTCCTACATGGGTTTACAGGTCCGTGAGTAAATTGAGGTGACTTTCGCATGGACTACGCGGGGTTTCATAATTTGGCGCAGAGGACCCGGACGGCCCAGCGCGAGCGCAAGGGCGGCTCTCTCGGAACCAACTGCCTCTACTGTTTTATTTTAATTATTAAAGTTTTTTACTGCCCTCCACTGTTCGAGTCTGAGTTGCGCGAGGGCAGTAAGCTTTGTTAGAAGTTTTTCCGGGAGCAGCTACAGCGAAACCCGACGATGGCAGAAGCGAGCAGTTCACGTTCTCCAGAAAACACCTACTGGTCGACCTACCCGTACCCGAGCCTTATATAAGGCCCATGAATCCTCTGGTATCGGCATCCAAGCTTTCAGTTGTCGGACATAGAGCATTGAGGACTCAGTCCTCTTCCACTCCTATTGTCTAAGCAACTTGAAGCTTGCGAAGCTGCACTCTTACGGCTTACTGCATTGTATCTTCGACAAGCCCAACTTAAGGCCCCGGAGTTGAATAGCCCTGCATTCTCGGCTGCTGCAGCTTTAAAATATCCCAGGCGTCACACTCGAGCTGATCTCGCACTGACCAATTGCCAGGGTCTACACAAGAAGGTTTCCGATTCAAAGGATCGCAGCTCGAGTTCACAGTACTGAAACTGTCGACGGAATACCTCACACTGCTGCCATCAACTGGGCTAATTCACGAACAAGTTCCATTCACGTTTCGGTAGTGCTGCTGCAGACACGTCAAGTTCATCTCCATCTTCTCCGACTATCAGATTTCCATCCAAAATGTAAAATGCCCACTCTGATACCCATCGCTACTAGATACGAGCTGCACAGGAACTTTTCTGCTTTCATAAGCGTCGGGACTGCAAGATGCAGCTTTGGAAACGTCATGGTGGCCCTGTACGAGCTAGTCCTTTATGACGGGCTAACGTGCATGAATGCAAGGTTTTGGGTTTAGCGTTTTGTGGGTCCAGCCAGTGGCGAGGGTCACCTACTACATCTGTGGAAGTCCTCCTTTGAACGTAATAGATGACATTGCTGGTCTGGGATACAACCACACTTTGTGACTGGAGAAAATTCTTCTGCTCAAGATGTAGGTCAGCTTGAGATGTTCCCCTTGGATTTGACGGAAAATATCATTTTATGCACGCAGGGACTCAAGATCTGATGCCATCATCTCCGACAACATGGTCAACAAGGCCCCAATGAGTCCTTTCAATGTGGAGGAGTTCAGACAATCCGCGCATCAAATGGTGGAATTCCTGGCCGATTATTACCGTGACATTGAGTCGTATCCCGTGCGCAGTCAAGTGGAGGTGAGCAAAATCCCAATCTGGAATATTCCAAGAAAAATGTTACCGTGCACTTCGACGACCTTTGCATTTAGCAAGTGCGCTCATGTACATAGTTCCAAAACGTTTCAAGATGAGCAATGTGTCATGAGTTCGCGGGAATGTCTGGACCCAGAAAGCAGGATTGTTTTTAGGAGCTCTCTTGCACTCCGCTATGTCACACTGGCCTCGAAAATATCTAAAATAACAAATCTATGATTGTTTATTTGCAGCCTGGTTACCTATACAAGCAAATTCCAGACACGGCCCCCGAGAGCCCAGAGACACTGGACGAAGTATTCTCAGGTCAGTGATACACACGCTTCAACCGTTCGAGTAGTGAGTGGACAGTCTCTGCTCTATGGACGTACTTCCATCGGTTCAAAACGATAGAAATCGTATGATAAGAAATTTCTATTCGGGCGGCTCGCTGTAGTCTGCTAGCACTGCGGTGGAGACGATGGTGGGGCGACTGTCCTTTATAAATGCTGGCTTCTTAATACACGAATGTAATGGCTACACCTGAAGCTAATATCTCGAACTTGTTATGGAACTTCCAGATGTCAAGTCCAAGATTCTTCCCGGGATCACACACTGGTTGAGCCCGCAGTTCCACGCTTACTACCCAGCCAGTTTCAGTACTGCCGGTTATTTGGGAGAGATGCTCTGTGGTGGACTTAATGTGAATGGATTCAGTTGGATTGCGTCTCCAGCAGCAACCGAATTGGAAGTCATCGTCGTTGAATGGCTCGGAAAGCTTCTGAACCTCCCCAAGGAGTTCTTGAGCAGCGGAGGTGGTGGTGGTATCATCGAGGGAACTGCTTGCGAGGCAGTGTTCGTGTGTATTTTGGCTGCAAGGAAAAGATTCGTTGATAAATACACCGCAGAGGGTCTGTTGGAGGGAGAAGTGCACAGCAAGCTCGTTGCCTACACGTCGGATCAGACTCACTCATGCGTTGCTAAAGCCTGCAAGGTACTTTCCAATCTGATCCTGTGAACATTTGGGCGCTATGAAAATATTCGCGAGTGAGACTTTTCTTCCAATGTTAACATGCTGAGATATCTGACATATACTGGCTCATTCCCACAGATGGCTGGTGTTCAAGGTGACAACTTGCGAATCCTTCCCACTGATGCGTCTACAGACTTCGCCCTCAGCCCAGCGGTCCTATTGCAGGCTATCGAAAATGATATAGCAGCAGGCTTCATCCCATTCTTCGTCTGTGGAACGGTATTAGCCTTGAATACCTTAATCTTCTAATTCTTAAAAGACAATATTCTTCTCTCGGCACAAATTATTATTCTCATATCTTTCAGAATCATTCACCCCACAACTTGAAGTTTTATGTTCTGCATCGAATTTATTCTTTTCAGTACCCCCCAGTGTATTTCTGACATGATCGGCACAATGCAATGCAGGTTGGTACTACTTCTTCATCTGCTGTGGACCCACTACACGCCATCGGTGACCTCGCTAAGAGCTTCGGGATGTGGTTCCACATCGATGCCGCCTATGCAGGAAGCGCTTGCATCTGCCCAGAATTCAGACCATTCCTTGACGGTGTCGAGAAGGCCGACTCGTTCTGCCTGAACCCACACAAGTGGCTTCTCATCAACTTCGACAGCTCCTGCTTGTGGGTCAAGGACCCCAAGGCCTTGGAGTCAGCTCTATCGACCGACCCAGAGTACCTCAAGAACAAGGTAAGCTCCATTGTTCACAGTTCAGGAAGTCGAGTACAGCGCTTCTTGAGTGAGATCACATGCAGCATTCGATTTGAGCACCATTCGAGTTACCGCATTGAGATCTAAACAAAATGTGTATGATTTGCAGCACTCGGACGAGAAGAATGTTATCGACTTCAGAAACCTTCAGCTTCCTCTGTCCCGAAGATTCAGGGCCGTCAAGCTGTGGATGGTGATGAGAATGTACGGAGCAAGCGGTCTGCGCACCCACATCCGAAACGGTGTTCGTATGGCGAAGCACTTCGAGTCGTTGGTGAAGGCGAACAGGCACTTCGAGATCGTGACCCCGAGAAATTTCGCCCTCGTCTGTTTCCGCGTTAAACCTCAGGCCAACGACCCCGACAATGGAAAGACCATCAACCAGAAGCTCATGGACACCATCAACGCAAACGGGACCGTCTTCTTCACGCACACAGTCATGGGCGGCGTCTACACTCTGAGGATGGCCATTGGTGCGACGATGACACAACCAATCCACGTTACTGACACCTGGGCTATTATCACCACCGAGGCCAATCGCCTGCTGGGTTTGGACTCCGAGATGTGCTTCAACTCCGACTCCGGGGCCGAGATGTGCTCCTCCTCCGATAATGAAAGCGTCGACTCCGACTGCGAGAGTACCCCAGTGCTAAATCTTTCCGACAGCGAGGAGCAACCGCTGGGAGCTGGAGCCCTGGCAGCCGCCATGAGGCCACTCGTAGCTCTGAGCGCGTCCAATTCTTTCCAGGAAAGAACGGAGTGCATCGCCGTTGCTTGATTCTTTTGGGTTCGATTTTACAGATTAACAGTTTGACAGTTCATGGACTCGCTGCAGCAGCTGGCATGGTTTTGTATCGAGCATGCACAGCCACTTGGGATCAATTTTCTCGTACTCCTCCACAGCTGACGCTGGAATCAATTGGAGCGCGGCTGGCCCACATAGGATATACATTAGAAACGTAAACTAGTCTATAGAATAGCACTTCTGTCACGCACCACCATTTAGCATTCCACCTCAAAATAAATTTTATCGATCCATTGGCACGAGCAGAGTCGCTCTCTGCTCGTAGCAAAATATCTAGAGTAGGTTGGTGTTAGAGCTTTGTAATCAGGATATTGGATTTTTCATGGTGGCAAAGTGACGTCGAATAAAAAGCGCCGTGCTGATCAGTGCAAGCTGCGATCAGCCCTGCTTCATCCTAGGTAGAGGTAAGCAGTAAGCGATGCTTACACGAGAATTACTACTGTTGAGGCTTTAAGTAGGCAATTAGGCTCAGTACTTAGATTCTAGTCTACCGGATGTACTTCGGTTCGAAAAATTCTTTCATACGTAATGTAAAACTATATCATTCCCAAACTTGGACGTCTCGAATTTGGCTCTTGTGGAATCTTGTCACCGCTGTCTTCAAGTCTCGATCTCGCCGACGTTGGCACTGAAATGGTTGCGGCTTCTTGTGCTCCCTAACGGGTGCGTCTCTATACTCGGCTGTTCCGATTTACATTTACACTTGGTCGAGTCCAAGTTCCTCGGAATGAGTTCGTGTAATTACCCCGATCATTGACTCTAAATTTGGTAACAAATCGATAGTCATCGTCATCACTTACTTGTAATGAGGAAATTTCAATGATTGTAGGCTATCAACCTAAGTTTAGAACTATGTCTAACATAACAATAAAAATAGATGCAATCCAGTATATAAAGTGTCACTTGCAAAGAATTTGAAATACATAAAATTTACATAATATAATTTTGTTGCGAATAAAATTCGTGACCGATGTGAATAACACAGTCTGTAAACTCACTTTAAAACACACTTTAAAAGATCATTGATGATTCCCCTCTAATAAGATGTTACATTTTGAACTAAGATATAAATTTTCGATCACTTCAACAGCTCTTCGCTTACACACTATTTTTTTTACTCATAACTTGTGTTTATAATTATATGCTAATAATCTTTATGTTTGCTGTTTATGTTTCCTGTTGACAGAAAATATAATAGCCAAAATACTGTTTCAATCCACAGTCCAGTATTAGACAGAACCCTTGATTTAGAGATCATATCAATAATTGAGTACTGATGATTGAGTTCAGAGAACATAAAAAACAAGACTATGGCCGTTATAAATGTACGAATCAAAAAAATATTATAAATAGATTTCACATATGATCAACAAGCGAGTGCGCCATATAATTACAGCCCGTGCCCCTAGATCTAACGTTACTGTTCTCTCTTGACGTCCCCAGAGTGAACGAACGTGAGATCAACTCCTCGGAACGGGACACCTGGAACTGGTCCGAGGCATAGGCGCTGCGATCATTTTGTGTCGGGTGAGAAAATATCCAGCAGCCCAGTCTCTCGATTGACTCGGGCTTGCGAGCGATGGATGTAGGCCGGACTTTTGTTACGAACGCGGCCGTCCTGTTCAGCGTCCTCCCTCTTTTGCAGCAACATGGTGAGCGCGTGGGCCACGAGGCAGTAAGTTGTAAGTTTACTGGGAGGTCGCTGCGAGTCTGGGGATGCGATGCATGCCTCGCGTATGTCCAAGTTGAGTTGCGTTGCGTTGCAGTCAATGCGTCTGCAATCATGCTACACCGTAGAGTAAATGGAGACGGCAATTTCAAACTCCAGTCCCTGTGATGCAGAACGCTGACGCTCGAGTACTGAATCTCGTGTCATGATGGAGATATGGAACCACAAACTTCTTCTGAGAGCCTCCTAGCTTATCGGTCACCGTGAGCTCATGCGCCATAGTCTTTTCACGCACACACTTTTAGGTACCTTGTGTGATTATCCGAAGCAGATATTGTTTCTATGGTCTTTTGATAATTTAGTGTGTTTGCAATCACGTATAGGCTATACGTGATTGCAACGTGTGCTATACGGTATAGCACATCTTCAACTATATATATTCGTAATGGTTTGTTATCGAAACACGCAGTATAGGGTACTCTAAAGGTACGCGGTTCGAGTCATATGATTAAAAGCTCTACAATGACCACGTAAGAACCTTTTCTGACAAGGAAAATGTAAAGAAAATAAAAATAAATCACAATCAAAACAATTCCTCAAAACATTCAAATAAATTGCACTTTTATATAATTTTGCACTAGAGGGACGTTCATGCTATGAGGTAATTTAAAGGTACGCGGTTCTAGTCATATTATGAAAAACTCTACAATGACCACGTAAGAACCTTTTCTAACAAGGAAAATGCAAAGAAAGTAAAAATAAATCACAATCAAAACAAGTCTTCAAAAGATTCAAAATGAATTACACTATAATATAATTTTGCACTAGAGGGAAATTCAATAAGCTTAGCATTCATTCGACATGCTTCAGAGGAGTGTTATGATATTATTGCTCACTGGATCTGTTGATCCAAGGTTCATGCTGGAAATTCTAAGTTCACTGAAGATAGCGCAAACTCAGTACTTCTGAGCCGGGACTGGTAGAGAGATCAATGAGATGAACAATAACGAACTTGAGGAACTGGGTTTCATGTGAAAGGGCATATTCCCTGCAGTGGTGAGCATATTGTAGGGCTCCGAGTTCGTTGGTTGGTTTTGTCTCTAGTCGCTGACCGAGGCTGTCGATGGACGAGCTGTGCAACGGATTGTGTCCATGATGGACGAGCAAATGTGTGTGCCTGTGACAGACTCTGCGTCGTAGGGTTAGGGTTGTACAGGGGTTTTGCGCTTAGAGTCTGGTGCTCAGCGACGAGGACGGGGAGAGTGTCGATCGAGAGGTGAATCGGCTTATCGATTCAATCGCAGCGTATTGGATCCGACCGGGACAATTATGGCATCACGAGTCGCAAGAGTTGTGAGCAAATTATGGACGCACACTTCGGCAGCTCGGACGTCCACTCCCGCCAGTAGTAGTGCAGCTTCTCTGGCCGGAGGTCGATCAATTCCGCGCTTTTCCCCTCCCTCTGCGGCTCCTCAGCAGACGATTTTTGGTAGCCGACGATCTCCACAATTTTCCGCGTACGTGGTTTTACTGGAATTTCCGATTTCAAGTACTGGCATTTAATTTTGTTAGCTATCATTCCTGAATTGGTACAACTTGTGATCACTGGTTTTCTAATTAACTCATCCTTCCGAATTGCTCTGCATTATGAATTTGGATCGATTTCGCTCTTCTTGAATTTGTCGTTCTGAGAATTCAGTCGCTTGCAGGTCAGGTGATGTTAGATGTATTTTCTCCATGATCCCGAGACATAACGTGACAGCGACAGCTCGCTTAGTTTCAAAACTTTCTGGCGATCTCTGCCCCGAGCTTGAAGGTACGAAATGATGGGTTTTTTTCGTCTTTTAAGGTTGGCTTTGTCTGTCTGCTCACGCGTATGAGTAGATTTACAAGAGTGATTTGGAGTATGAATAATGAAGTTCAATTTGTGGCACAATTACGAAATGGTTTGAAGCAGCTTCATTCTCGCGTAGAACAATGAAATTTATTTTTCTTCCTGTCATATTGTACGGACTAAGAACGCACATCTTTGAAATCCACTTCAGATTTTATATATGAGCTCAGCTTTAGTGAGGTGTATAAGAACATTACAACTAAGTCGCCGTTTATTGTTTGGGTCGAGATGATCGGCAATGGTACTAATTTTGTTTTAGAAAATGTGCCTCTGATTTTTGTCTGTGATCGCAAAGGAACGAATTCAGAAGCCTATCGGGCTTTCCTACTGTTTTACGTAAACTAGAAAGCGAGTGCATACCTTCTGAGTCAGCCGAGCTGCTTTTTAAAAGTAGATTATTAATCAACACCTGTCCTGGGACACTTGCTTTCCCATTTGAAAAGCTTATTAGTTTCCCGTTTGTAACTTGTGGTAGTCTCGTTGTCATATGACAGCTTCTCAATATGCTTGACCGGATGAGTATTGAGCTAGCCGCGAATGCAGCAGCAATGTGAATGCCCTTTTCCTAGTTCAGTTTCTGTTAATCCTCGTTGTTTTTTCCCTTCTTTACGATCTGAGTTTAGACCCCGAGAAGCCTCAAAAGTATTGAGTTGCGAAACAACTTTTTTTTTTTTTTTTTTCTCGTAGTTTTATTGTATCTGTTGTGACTAACCAGAGTGTAAGGTGGAAAGTTCTTGTGTCGATTCACAAGTATTGGTCTTGCACCACGTAGTATTTCACACATCATTTCACGTTTTGCAAGAATAGCATCCACATCAAGTGGTCTGCATGACTTGCTGGGTTGATGCCTGCCCTTTATGAAGCGCAAGGTTCACTCCTCATTCTTTGGTTCGGCTTTCCATTCTCCTTGTTTTGTACGTGTACTTGGATGCTGTCGTAAATCATCCCATAATTTACCTTTCTGAGAGACTATCGATCTCTGATTGATTCGTATGATAGACTCGTAATTGATGTTATTGCAGCAAAGTATGCTAGATTCAATGCTTCAGGCATACAAGTAGCGAAGGACGACATAGGTTGTCGAACTGAAATTAATGTGACACATATAATCCATCTATGAGAGATTTACTTGAGATGGCTGCATATAAATGTTAAGGTGAAAAACTGGAGGGATTCGTGCAAATTTTGCTTCAAGTGATCTAAAACTGTTAATTAATCGGATTAAAAGCTAATCCCGGTTGTCGTCCTCATAATATCAGGAGGTTAGAGGGATTTCCCAGTTCAAGGGAAATAGTTGTTCTTGGCAGCTTTTCGATCTCTATAGGACCGTGTATGAAATGTTTATCAGCTCAAAGCTGAAAATCCAACACTAACACAGAGAAGAAGGATTCTTTCACTACAAAGTGAAAGTGTTATCAAGCCCTCATCTTACTAGCCACCACTGTAACTACTTTATGCGCTACAAACTTAAGTTTTTTCGTTGTTTTACTTGCGACAAACTAATGTTGCGGACAACATATACAGACGTCTGGAAACTTCATTCTTAGACTTACGAGTGTTAACGTCTCAGTCCAGCTGCTTCATTGTTGTGAGACTGTTGATAAGGAAATAAAGGCTTTGAATGAGTCCATGAGAGAAAAACATGGCTACAATTGGGCCAAAGGTCAACTTTGAGATCACCACCTACTGTCACGAACTATTAAGTATTCTTGCTAGGTTTACTGCCTACACCGATACCTGTTATATATGCCATGGGACTAGTGTTGGAGGCACAACTCAAAAGGCATGCCCCCGGGCGAGGGCACAGGGGCATGCCACGGGCATGCCTGATTCTCAATTTCCATACGGGGCATTCCCGTATGTACGAACAAATTCATACGTATATTCCAAAGTTATAGACTGTGGGATAAGTTAAGAAATAAATGGGAAGTTATGCTTATTGTTGGGGCTACATGGTACTGAAACTGCTCTTGGAACTGAAGGATTTGCCAAATTGTGCAATGCTGTTTTTGTGTCGATACATGAGATGTAGACATGTACTCTGGCTTTATTACTTTCAGCAAATGAACCGGATGTCTAGCATGAGGAACTATATTTCCTTGAGTCCTGGATGATCTCCACTAAACTAGATCTAGCTCTGCTAAATGGCACATGATTAGATGTGATGCCAGCAAATGTTGACAAAGGACGGATGAAGAACAAACATATGCTATGTGCACGTTATTGTTTCCGGCCCAGAAAGGCACTTCACATTGTGATGTTTCTTTCATTTGTTACATACATTGTTTATGTTATTTACTTCTGCATTTCCTTGTCTTCACAATATCTCCATGTCATTTACTTCTGTGTCACAATATCTCCGTTCTGTCCGCACAATACTTCCTGCTTCTATGCACTCTCTCCATGCCACAAAATTGCCTGGCCCTTTTGTTTTGCAGGTAACATAAGCACGTGTTCTCTCTTGCTTTGATTCCTTAGATAGACACTCCGAGATTCTACTATAGTGTGGGTTTGAACCTCTCATTTTCGTGTTGATTGTTTCTCCTTCTAAGAGTGCTTTATTTTCATAGAATTATATTTTCTGATACATTAAATGTACGTATTGTAATACGGGCATGCCTGGGGGCATGGGGCATGCCTTTTGACCTTGAAAGGGGGCATGGGCATGCCTCGAAAAAATTTGTTGTGCCTCCAACCCATGATGGGACCTGTCACCACTACTACAGAGATAGAGAGCAGCTGCTACGAATCCATGGATTTTTTTGTACACCGAGTTCATTTTAATAGAAATCCCTTTGCTTCTTGCTCGACTAAGTTGCAGCTCTGGCAAACACTTATGGGAACTCTCTATAATCTGTCGGGTCTCGAGTAATCATCTTCCGTACGCGGTTTAGTGTACAAGCCAATTCACCCCTGTATTCACGGATGAATCAGCTGGGATCTCGTGACGATGGTTTGATGCTGGTAGGGTAGGTGTCTTTGACTGTTCCTAGTTCTTCCTTTTGGATATCAGGAACCTTACCGCAGATTGTCCTAAAAGCCCTTATGGACTCATTTTGTCGCATGTACGTGCAGTTCACTCCATGGTTGTCGCTGCCTCCTTCCTTTATCTGCATCTCACTCATTGCTTCTGCTCTGGATACTCTCTGTATGATTGCCCTGAAATCCATCAAGTTTTTCAGATCGAAGTCTTTGGCATGTTTCGGGCCTGTACTTTTATTGCATGACAGTTTCAGTACATGGGGTTCTGCCTAAAGAGTGCACTTACGATTGTAACTCCTCGGTCTGTGCTCTTCGGTGTCTTTGCGTGTTAGGCCTTGCCCAAAAATATGGTACTGTTTTTTCAGCTCGCGCAGCTATCAGAATGAAACGCGCGAAGCTAGAGAACACATAGCGTTCTTTTAACGCTTTTCTGTTATAATTTTCGTCTTTCGGCTAGATATTTTGAACACTAGAGTGTATGCCGGCCATTCGTTACCTGATTCGGAGGCGCTGAGGGGCTTGTCTGAATAAACAAAAAAGAAAAAGACTAAGTGTCCTTTTTAATGTAATATAATTTGTCACTCTGATGGTGGAGTCCAAGTTCACGCAATTCACTAGCCTGGATTTACGAGCCAAAGCAGCCACAGTTTTGAGTCTTAGCTACTGTGGCTTTTCAGGTGGATAATTTGTTGAAGAGTTTTTCGAAAGGGCTAACCGAATCTCAATTCTGGTAAAATGACCACCACAAGAGACACCTCCTTCACAGTGAGTAGTCTCCTCTCGTTTCCCATTTCTTCTACTGCTTCTTGTCCAAGAACGGAAACTCTATATCTGAAGGTATATTTTAGCACCGTTTAGCCAGGCCACGGTCTATGGTCTTGAGGATATGATAGGCACATACTAATGAGTACAGGTTATCATTCAAAGATGGCAATGCACAATCTTGGACCAAGTAACAAAACAATTCATGTAGCTTAAATGTAAGTTGAGTGTATATTTGAAACTAAACTTTTTGGGCTGAAACCCGGGTACAAGTGGTGGTAATGTATGACAAATTCGACTTTTCAGTAGTCTTCGGGAGCTGCGGATCGGCCTTGCGGGTAAAGCACAACCTCTATGTATAAGAACGGCAATCCTAAAATTTGGCTTTATTGATGTTTAGCATTAGAAATACCTCAGAAGCCCACATTTTGTATCAGTCTGACAATAGCACTATAGTTCTTCAAGGTGGTGCTGTCAGAAACTGACAGATGGTAGGGACCTGGTTTTTTGTGGTTTGTCGATGCACGAGGTGCTGCGCAATACCTCACCTGCCGTAATTCTCTCACACCGATGCATTGTACATTACTGCGTCATGCAATTCGCAGGTCAGCATTTTTGTTGGTATGTGACTTCATGTTCCGCTGTCCATGTTGTTTTCAGAGGTGCTACAGTATGCTACGTAGGACAACATTGTGAATCACAACTTCTTTCTTCTATCTATTCACTGGGTGTAGATTGTAAGAGGAATGTCTAAGTCGCAGCTACCATAAGGTAGGATACGAGGTGACTTTGGTAGAAAGCTATACAGTTCTATCGGGAATCTTTGGTAGACAAGTTCAACCAATTGTTGCTAGACTCTTCGGTAACAAGTTTGTCAGATTTCTGCTGACTGGGTATACTTTTTCTTTTTCAAAGCTTAAATTTCTTCTCTTTGGTGCTAGGATGCCAAATTTTCAAAGCCCTGATGCTTTAGATGTCCAGAGCTTCATATCTTTTCTTGGACTTTATAGGACGTATAATATTCGTCTTTTCCCTTTCCACCTTTCATTTTATTGCAATATTTGCGTTTTGAGTTGATTCGATCATTTGACTGTGTCGTCTTCGAGTCCATTTGTTTATCGAGTCGTCGAAACCATATGTTTTTCCATGTGCTCATGTCATTGCGTGCTCGTTTTTAATACTCACAACCGTCCTTCTTTTCGTCTTCACCAACATTCTTTGTTCCTCACTCTCTCATTCTGGTTTTCAGTCTTCTCTGTGAATATAAAATGAATTTAATTTTCCTTTTTCTGCTGTAGCTTTGAAGGACTTTCTTCCTATGAAAAGTAAATGAATTGTGGACTTCAGGGTTTGGGCTGAATACTATCTTTATATACGACTTGCAAGCCGAAGTTCATGCGTCTTTCAAGCACGTGTATTCGTTAAGTCTGAATCATTTATTTTATCAGTAATTCGTGCTTATTTAATCTGTAAGCCAGCACAGAGCTATGGCGGTGGGTTAAGGTGGGTTCAGTACGTTGGCTTTTCAACCGACCGTATATCAACACATTGCCATCCAGATCCAAACATACATATGCCCTGTTCTACAAGGACGGCAGTTTTTTTGCTAATGTTATGTTCAACAAAGAGGACCTGGTCACAGCTAACTAATCTCAGCCGTTCACTCGTTTTAGCATCCATGACGGGTCAGATAAGGTATTAACCTCTCATAGTAACCCTGAGATATCCTTCTGTAATATTCAATCCGCACCTCTTTCCATGATAGCCCCGGAGATTTCAATGCGCATGCCTGCTTTGTTCCTTTAATGCCATTCTCTTTACCGGGGGAAGTCGATGGTTATTTTTTTTCGAAGACCAACGCCATCTTCAGACGGCTTCGTTAAACCTGTCTCACCCACCCGACTCCGAATCTGTGTCTTGGTCTCGTTCTAGACCTTCTTCGAATAATTTCTCTCGTCTTGGAAGATTTTTATCCTTACTCGAATCTGTAATCCACATGAAGGCACATGAACGAAACATGTGTTTTTGTGTGGATTACAGATTCATAAATATGTTGCAGTGGTAACACAGAGTGGGCATATGGGTGAAAAGGATCATGTAGCAACTTGAATTCGAAGCTTGTCGTTCATTGTTCGTGATGGATATGTGTAGGGCTTAAACCCTACACCCTAAACCCTTACATCGCTTCCTCGTTGATACCTCGGTGTTGTTTAACAACTTTCTCGTCTTGGGTGATACACTGCTGTAAAGTGTTTTTTTGGTACTTGTGACATGAATAGATTACACGTCTGCCACAAATATAGCTTCCGTTGGCTGCTCGATGGATTGCGTCTTTGTAAACGAAGTTAGGCCCATGATTTAAGAGAAGTCGTAGAGGCAAAACAGTGCTACATGTGCTCCGCTGATTCGTTGTCGCTTGCTTTTGTGCTGTCAGGAAGGCTAGCCAGATACGTAAGCCCTATCTGAACGGAGAACCGACAAGAAAACATCAACTTGCTTGTACAACAAGATACAATGGTCGTTGTGTTCACACCATGAGTAGACCCGTATGGTCGTGCATTTTTTTCGAAGACAAGGGCCCTACTGGTCATCCAGAACCAGTTGATATAGAATTGACTCATTTCGTCCTATGCCAACAGATCCTCATGAGACAGTACAGAAATGTTGGAAAGATAGAGACGTTGTTTCCCGAGTCGCCGTCTAGCACAGAAAGGTTGTATTCTTGACATCATTTATTCCTCGTTAGTCCGAGTGACTACAGGGTTTCTTGAATCGTGTGCCTCACAAGTCAAATCTGTGCAAAATATTCTCGAGGTTCTTCGAATACTTTTTTGACCGGCATTGTTTACTACTCCAGTCTCTGTCGTCTACCACCTCGTCTGGTCTGAAGATGAAGTTTGTCAATCGAGATCACGACCTGGTAAAAACTGTGGGTGTTCAGCACTAGCATGTAATGTATAATAACCGCGCTGCAGAAAACACAAGTGTGCCTGCCTGCGTCAGAGCTAGTCTCCGCAGGTCCTTCATCTTCTGACCCGTGCTGCTGATGTCTCACATGGGGAGGAAGATGGCAGGCACGGGCCAGCACCTTCTAGATCATAATTCGCGAACATGACCACTTCCGCGATTTCTTCCTTCCTTCTCTCTGGAGTTCGGTCAACATGATGTGCGTATTGGCTTGCCGATGCTTCAGGAAGCTTCCGTGTCCTTTGCTTGACCAACTGCCCTGCGAAGAGCGTCTAGCTTTTCACACAAGCCTTCAAAGCGCACTCGATGTACCTTCATCGGACCGGGGACTACATCCCTTCTTTCCTCCAGCGTAGGCCGAGCTCCGATGCCAAATTCTATGGGTTTCGAAAAAGCCATCGCGTTGACAGGTCGCCTTCAGGTCGCCAGTGTTCTCTAGATTCGATCGTGCCTGCAAAGTAATGCAAGCGATGGCCGTGATGGAGCCCATACACACTCAAGAGGCGAGGGGTCCGTCCGCAGCAGCCATTGGAGGAGTGACAAGCGGGCATGTCGTAATGTACGAATACATTACAACGAGGCGAAGCTTAAGATTGAAGCCGCTGCCCCGTCGCGTTGAAGTCAGCGGCCGGGCAGTCGTGGGGCAGGAAGCTTCATTGAAGACGTGATGGGGGAGCACGGAATCTGGAGAAATGAAGCGAGTGAGTGAGTGAGTGTGAGTGCAGGGCAGCGCAGAGCAGAGTAGGGAAGCTCAGGGAAGAGCAGGGAAGTTCAGGTGCGCGACCAAGTCTTCGAAGCATGGCAGTCAAGAGGGGGGGGGGGAGTGCCGTAGGAGTAGTGTCGGGTCAGGCAGGCAAAGAGTATGTTGAGGGAAACTTGGGAGACACTCGGAGGTGCCAATCATTACCCGGAAGCTGTCTTCCTCACGGGCTTATCTCAGATTCGGCCATAACGTCAAGCGCAGCCCGGGGTTGTCAAGTACGCGTTCTTTTCCGCTTTGGATTCATCGAAAAGCAAAGCTTCCAAAACTGTCACTCCGAGACGAGGACGAGGAGGAAAAGGACAGGATCTCCCCGTCCCTCCCACTCCCCCTCTCCCACTCCCACTTTGCATCCCCCTGCCGGTACACAACACCTGGAAAATCGCCTGAAATGTATGCCCAACGTGATCTCTGCCTGCCTGCCTGCCTTGCTGCAGGGCGGGTCAGGTCAGATGGGAGCTCTGGTCTTCTTCGTACGTGCAGTACATGGCGAGCGAGTATTCATTCGAGCTTGACCGCAGCGTAGGAGCCGTGTTACCGCAGTGACTGGCTGGCTACCTGCTGCACAAAAGTCAATCCTCGATGCGACCTGCGTAACAAGATCCGAACCTGGCCTGAGCTTAGCCCCTGCCAACCTCTCGCAAATCAGGGCTCCGATTCAACTGACTGCTCAACGAATCAGTACGCCCCCGGGTCGCCTCAATTCGTCCGGGCACAGCATCCTGACAGCGGCAAGCGAGGGCTCGCGGAACGTCCACACGATCGAGATTGGCACCAGTTAGTGCCTTTCCCCCAACCCCAACCCCGACCCCCAACCCCAACCCCAACCCCGCCTGCCCGTGCAGGGGGCCTCGGAGCCTCTGGTGGCCAGCACGGTGCACACGGGCGGACCAGAAGCGAAACGGGGCTGGGGTTGAGGCTCGGGGTCAGGATCGGGGTGGCGTCGGGCGAAAGATAGCGAGGGTGACGTGGCCGTGCTACTCCGCCCCTGTCGCCATCGCGAGAGGAGGAGGTGGAATCCCCGGAGGGCGACAAATGGACGCGCGGTGGATAGGCATGGACGGATGGGCCTGTACCAGTCCGGGGGACTAGTGCATGTACAGCCCCAAGGGGCTCCCGAAAGCCCAAGCACCCGAGTTGCATGTAACCCAGCGCTCGGTCCGTCCGGGCTCCGGTGGATGTGCACGTCCCACGGCCGCGATCGGAACACCCAGCGAACCGAATTGGAGCTGCTCCAGGTCGAGCCCGTGGCATCATCATCGGTCGTACCGAGTTTTCGAAAGGAATCGAGCCCCAGGCCCGGGTTCTGATGAAAAGCGACCGATCGGGTAATGGATCCAATCATGCGCTTGTAATCTAAGCCCACCCCTTCTGTTACTGTGTGCTAAGCGACTGGGTTCCTCGCCGCGGTCGTTGTTGACCTTTGACCCGACCGCCGAGGCTAAGGAAGGCGGCCCGCAGCTCACCCCTTTCAACGGCACCCCTTCTGTAAAAGGCCCCTGATGCTGTCATCTGCCGGGCCCGGGGGCAGAGCTGGATTGTGGACCTCGAGCGCAAGCCCAAGCCCCCTTCGGGTCGGGGACTCGCGGAAGAGCCACAAGAGCCGAGCAGAGCAGTAAAGCAAAGGAATGGAAAGGAAAGATGAGATGAGATCGCCAAGCCCGCTGAGGGGCTGCGACGAGACGAGAGGAGATGGGATGCGGATGGGGTTGGGGTTGGGGTTGGGATAGAGAGAGATGTCGGTAAAAAGGTGGAGAAATGTCGGTGGTAGCTGCGCGGATTCGCAGGTGCCCAACCGGGCCCCGCGTCCGGGTGAACGGGCAGAGCCACGACGGACCCAGCGGGGGTAGGGGGGCTGCGAGGTCAGGCCGTGACGAGTCCCCTGGTGCCACTGTCGGAGAGGCGGAAGTCAACAGTCGCCAGAGCGACGGAGCGGGGCAGACGTCGGGTTCCGTATCACGAGAGCAGTTCGAGCCCGAGCCAAAGAGGAAGCAGCGCGGCTGCTGCTGCTGCGATGGTGGAGACGCTTGCGGGGCAAGTTTTACAGTTGACACTGTGGAGTCAACCGACGATCATCGCGGGCGGCGGGGCTCCTTCCAGGTCTGGCGCATCGATGCCTGGAATGGAAAGGAACGGAGTCAGACAAAGATTGATTGATTTGGGTGTCAGATTGTATAAATTCCACGCGAGCTCACTGTCCACATATGGGCCCGAATCCGGGCGACAGCGGCTCAATATTATATGCACCCTCGAGGCCGGGGTGGGTAAAGCAAGAGGGCGCCTTTTTGCCCCCCACTCACCTCCGCAACCCCCTCGAAGCTTCCCGCCCCGATCACATGCGCAGGAATGGAATGGAATGGAATGGAGCCGGGTATCCCCTCCCCACCCGGTGGAAAAGCGCGTCCGTCGAAGATTCGTGCTCCCCCCTCCCCCCCTCCGCCCTCCCCCCCTCCACCCCCAACCCCACCCCTCTCCATAGCGCGTAGCACAGTCCCCAGCCGATGTCGACCTCTGTCTTTTCAGGTGGCCGAGGTGCAAGCCCGGCGACGCCCGATTGCCGGTTCCCTACCCCCGATCCACCGGTACACCCGGTCGATCTCAGCTGTCACTGTCAGCGGACTTGCTTCGGCCTCCGTGAACTCGGGAAAACCTCGTAAACTGAAGGATTTGGGTTCGTACCCCTCGCTTCTAATTGAACCAGAACCAGATGCTGGAGTATTTTGGTGAGCCTTAGCCTGATGGATGAATGAGCGGCTCGGATTCCCAGTTGGGGGCAGGTGGCGGAGCCTGAGCCGGCGAGGGGAGACTCGGATAAGTTGGCGGCAATGTGAAGTCATGGCCGGCCATAGCCACATCATCTTCCAAAAGCACACACACACACACACACTCTCTCTCTCTCTCTCTCTCTCTCTCTCTCTCTCTCTCTCCTGCTACAGATGCCGCTCTTCTTTCTTCTACTCTTCCACCAACTGCTCACATCGTCTCTCTCCTGCCATCACTCGCTGGCTGTCTGCCCTCTTTTCTGCCTTCCACTGTTCGCTTTTGGTCTCGTGAATCACTGTTGTCTTTTCGAAGTGGTCCTGCACTCGTATGTATATCCAGATCGTCTCCTACTGCACCGGAGGGAGAGTCGAACTCCTACATCAGCAGCCGGTATGAAATTCGGATATGGCGATGAGCGACATCCGAGTCGACATTTGGACGATGTCATTTCACTGCTTGTGGCATGCATTCACTGCACAGGTGCTAGAGAACTCATCTGACCCGATCCGCCATAAGTGCGCTCCGATATCTCCGATATCTCGGTTCTCATGGACTCCTTCGTACTCCTACACGAATTCTCCTCAATCGAGCTCACAGAGCAGGCGAATTTAACGAATCTGTTCCTCGCACCAATCATCACTATTCATGGCTATTCGCGGAGGATGCAAATCTTCTTTTGATAGCAAGTGTTCACCGCATGATTCGGACCAAGGTACGATTCGACAGGTTGGTAGTAGCTTTCGGCCTGGAAATCGATTGGCCCAAGTCGGCTGCCGAGCGGCTGGCACGAAAGAATCTTAATGCAGGATGGGATGAGATGGTATGGAAGCGGCTGGCACCTCAGATCCTCAGGAAGAATCTGTTTTTCTGTGATCCCATATTCAGCAAGATGTCAGGGCAGCAGCCATAATACAAACCGTTCAAACTCAAACCTCTATTCACGGCAGAATTCCAGTTGCTCACCATGTCTTGTATGCAACACTCTTGTGCACCTGCCTGCAGGTGCACTCAAGAATCTCGAAGTCACTAATTTGACGATCGCATGGCGCGACAAACTAAGCACAGGAACTCGGCCTCGAAATTCAGTCGAGTTACTCGACCAACCAAAAACAGAGAGAGCTCTCGGTGTCATCAATGTCCCTTCCCTTTCCTTCCCATGACAAAACCCTGACCATCATTTGTGCGATGGATTACTCTCCCTCGCTAGGACCGGTGCATCCACTTCGCCAACTAATTTTAGGCCTCTTGGACTGGTTGCCATAAATCTGGAAGTAGCAGTCGAGGACATGGATTACTGGAACGATCGTGCTATACGGTTCTCCCCACCGTATCCCTCACCATGCAGAATATTCTTGTAGCATGGATATTCTATCAAAAATCTCCAAAGCCTCCAAAATCTCCACAGCCTACGGAAGTCGGCATCTGCCACTCCAACTCTCCTAAACCTGCTGGCCCTCCAGAGAATACTGCAAGTTATTACAGCCACTGGCATCTCCGCCTTCTTTATCTGAGCTTGTATATGTTGGCTTATTTATTTAATGTCAGATTGTAGTCCTTGGCAATCTGACTGCCCACAGTAAATTGTTCCTCGTCGTCTTCTACCCTGCGGCTACACGAGTGATATCCACATCTTCCAAACAGGCGTATTCGATGCCTCGCTTCGTCTTGTCCGCACCGAAAAATGTCGCTATCGAGATGGAAGATGCTCTTGGGCGCATCACAGTGGTTCGTTCGACTTAGACCTCGCGTCAAAGCAATCTGAACATGTCGTCGATTTGCCTGCGCATGCTCATTCGGCCAAATTCTTTCCAGAGTTGTACCTCGGCCGACATCAGCTCGTGCCGGGTCAAATTCTGAGACGCTCAGTGATGAGGAGTGGTGTACAACTCAGTCGAAGGTCACTTCCGATGACAGGAGGTGGGGTCGGCTTCCGGGCGGTAGTACAACGCTCGCGCAGACGAGAGGGGCTACATTCATGTGAAACTTGCTCGTCGACACCTTAGCCATCAATACATGGCGGCATCCGGGGCTACCCGAGCCTGATGCGCGCCGATGGTGCGTCCGACGTCAGCTGCAGGAACCCATATGCACTGATTCTGGCCGTGTGTGGATTCTCTACGAGGAGAGGGTGACATGAAATCTCCAAATTGCGACGGAGACTCTTTCCTCTCCATGCTATGCTGACTGGCATTCCACTTCTCAGATAAATACTGCCCAGACGAGAGCAGGAGACACGACGCTGCGGTGAGAAATAGTGAGAACTACAATCCCATAATGAGCATTCGATCACATCCTACCACACCTCACCTCACCACGGGCAATTCACCATAAACCCTTCACAGTGCACATGCAAATGCACTGTGAAGACCCTGATCCTCTTCCGGGGGTTCACCTGTGGGTTCTGGTGCTACCTACACAAGCCTCCATTGATGGCTGTGTGTGGGTTATCCGGCGTCACGACCAGAAGACAGGTGGATCTGGATTCATAAATCATGCAATGCAGTCCCCTGCCCCGGTCGAGTCCGTGACCCCTCCCCTCCCCTCCGTCCTGCCCTGACGGACTTGGCTCTTTCTCTGGATCTGCCTCGCGCCGCTGGTGCTAAAATAATTTCAGATTCCAACGAACAGAAAGCAGAAGAAGAAGGAGTAGAAGAGAGTCGTGCGTGGGGCTTGGCAGCTACAGGAGAGCTTGCGCTTGGGGCTGGGGTTGGGGCTGGGGCTGGGACTTGTTCCCTCGAGCGGAGACTAACCCTGGAATTCGGGAAGGGGCTAGGGAGGGGTTGCAGGGCATAATCGGCGGCGACACGTATTTTCAACGACTGGACCGAACGAGACCCAATGGCAACTGTTCAACCAAAGACCCGGAGAGTTTCGCTCGGGCGAGCTTTCTGGTGCACGATGATGAAGATCAGGGGACAGACACATATTCTAAGCCATAAATCACTGCTCCCCGAATCGGCGCACCGTCTTCAGTTTAACTAAGCTCGGGACGTCGTGCGCACAATTCATCCGTAGGTCCGGATCGGTGCAGATCACGAGATGAGCGCCCTCGAATGGCCCTATATATGCCCCGCGCGGCCTGGCCCGAAATGCCGACCTCCGACTCGAGGCACGTCACTGCGATCGTTCAGCGACCCCGAGACGAGCGAATCATCCGTATTCGTAGGCCAACCAGCAACATGCAACAAGCAAGCATCGGAGCGAGGGAGAGAGAGATGGATAGAGAGAGAGAATGTGGGACATTTGAAACTGATTTTAAAGTTAAAAGTGGACGCCCCTGCTTGTGAGAGTGGGGCAGCAGACAAGTCCACTAGTCTTGTCGCGTAAGCATTGGAAACGGAAGCAGTCATTGCTCCCTTAATCTACTTATCTCCCTCACTGTGGATGTGAAGCTAGCTAGCTAATGTAGATAACTTTATAAGATTGTGTACAAAGGATGGTGATGGCGCTGCTGCTGCTGCTGCTGCTCATGGATGGACAACTACTTCATCTCGATCTCACTGCTCCTCCTCCTCCTTCCTTCTAAGACTTTAGCAGAGGGTGCTGAGGGCGGGCGGGCGACGGTACACACTGAATCGGAAAATAAATAGACAGGGTGGATGTGGGCGTGGATGGGGGCGGGGGTTGCTTTGCCAAGGGCCGCTATAAATAGCTATGTAAGGTAAAACGGGGCCCGGGTGTGGGTGAGCGGCGACGGTGTGCGTTCATTGCTAACTTAACTTATTACTCATTTGCAAAATTTAATAGCTGGAGACTGACTGTGTGTGCTCTCCAGGGGCAGTGAGAGTTGAGAGAGGATTTTGCTGACAAATGGTGGTCAGGATGATCTCTACAATATAAACAACCGGGACAAGGGGCTGTAATCGCTCGGATCCCTTTGTAAGGGAGATGTAAGCTGCTGTTGTTGTTGCTGCTGCTGTGTATGCTGATGATGATGTGATTGATGCTGGTGGTGATGATGGTCAAGTGAGGGTGCTGCTGTTGCTGCGGCTGCTGCTGATTTGATCTGATCTGGTCTGGTCTGGTCTGATGATGGTCAAGTTACGCTGAATGGGGGTTTCTATTTCTCCGGCGGAATTTGATTCCGACTCTGCTGCATGTGCTTGAGCTTGATCTCCGTCCATCCTAATCCGAGTTCCTGTATCGATGCTCGGTCGCTCGATCGAGTGCGATCACGGTTTGCGGATGATTCCGGGTCGGAGAATGTCCTCGAGTAAGCCCTCGTCCGTGGCTTGATCCGAGGAACCCCTAGGATTCTGCTGCTGTTGCTGCTGCTGTTGTTGTTGCTGCTGTTGCTGCTGCTGCTGGAGTTGGTTCTGAAATTGCTGACTCTGAAGGTGCTGCTGCTGCTGCTGATTGAGCTGCTGCTGCAAATTCTGGAGAGTGTGAATGTGATCGGGCGCGCCACGATTGTGCGACTCGAGGCCCGAAACGTTGACCAATCTGTTCACCTGATCCTGAAGGCGCATTTGCGCCTGCTGATTTTGTATCCTGGCAAGGAGGTCGGCTCCGCCCATTTGCATCCCCAGCTCGGGCACCTGGTTCGATCTACTCAGACTAGTGAGCGCATTGCCATGGCCTCGCAACGAATCGGGGCCGGCCTGCCGCGCCTGCGGGAATCTGTGCTGCTGCATGTCCCCGCCCGCGCCGCGAATTTGCATGGCCAGGTCGAAGTTGCTCCGCGGAGCCGGGTACACCGGTGGCGGCTGGTGGTGCTGCCCGAAGGAGTACGGGGCTGCTGAGCCGGGGAACTGCGCCCCCGGCACCCCCCGGTCCGGGTGGTAAGAAGCGTCTGAGGGCGACGGCCGCGTCGCCGGGCTCACATGGTTGTGCGTCCCCTCGTACGTGGTAATCACTAGCCCCGGATCCTCCGACGACCTCTCCACGCGCTTCCTCACCGGGCACTTGAGGTTCGTGCACCGATAGTAGCTTCTGTCATCCACAAGCCCACGCACATCACATCAGATCTCGCTACCACCATCGCTCTCTTCTACTGCCACTACGACTCTCACACTGCACGGACACAAGACGGCAATCGCATCCGAAAGCAAAATTGAATTGATCGTACCCCATCCATACTCTACCACTACGCGTCTGATACGGACCCAGCCCCAAGTGGGGGGTACGGTTCGTCTACGGGGTTAGTCGGATACTCTGATAGTTGGTCTACCGGACCTTCCAAGCAACACAGCAACGAAGAAGCAAACAGCCAAAGGGGAAAAGTGGCATGCACTGCCTGCCATCGCTATACCCGGACGAGAGGGGGTGAGGGGCAGAAGGTGGCAGGCGGGGCAAAGAGGAGACGAGGAGGGGGCAGGGGGCAGGGGCAGGGGTAAGGGTAAGGGGCGAGGAATGAGCAGAGGCTTCCGAGCGAAGATACTGCGGGGGGCTGTGGGAGGAGGAGCGTACCCGATACACTTGGGAGCGAGCGGAAGAATGAATCGTATGCTGTCCAGGTCATCTCGACCAGTCCCCGCACAGAGAGACGGACATGGAGGCAGGCAGAGTGCGTAGAGCGTCGACAGGCAGGGGCAGAGGCAGGGGCAGGGGCAGAGCCAGTGACTGACTGATCCAGTCAGTCAGACACAGGGAGTCGTGGTACGAACCGGCTCACGCAAGCGCAGGCTGGTGGAGGTGCGGAATCTGCGCTGGGTAATCACTGCGGATGAGGGGGCTTAGTTTAGTCAACTCTAAGCAACCTGATCTGAGCATTATTGTGATTATTCTCGTCAGCGGAGTCGGTACTCGGTAATGGCATGTAGGCGCATACGGTGAAATCAAGCCCCGAATGATGAGATAACCGACAAACCAACCAGTGGCCCGGCCCCTGCAGTGCAGCAAGCCGAGCGACGACGACGACGAGGAGGCCGAGGGAGGGCGGGCGAGGGCGGGCGGAGCAAGAGGACGAGGAGGAGGACGAGGAGGAAGACGATATAACGAACACGAGTGTAGGTCCAGAGGATGAGCCGCTCTAGAGCTCTCATACGATCATCATAGCAGGTTTAATTGAGTGGATCAAAGTCAACGCCCAGATGTCCTCTGTCCTTTGCCCCCCTTCGTCCCTTCCTCTCTTGCTTCCTTCCTTCCAACCTCTTCCACCCAACCAACCCTCTACCT
The DNA here is from genome assembly GCA_037833965.1 of Marchantia polymorpha subsp. ruderalis. Lineage (NCBI taxonomy): Eukaryota > Viridiplantae > Streptophyta > Marchantiopsida > Marchantiales > Marchantiaceae > Marchantia > Marchantia polymorpha. The sequence goes on from AP031357.1 coordinate 9,229,341, forward strand.
CCCTCCCTCCCTCGCTCCCAGTGGCATGGACTCATCCATCTATCCATCCAATCGAGAACGAGGTTCCCCGAGAGACGGAGCCGATGCTAACAAACTTCCCATTACGGGGCTACTCTGAACTACACGCACCTCTGGTCTGAGCAGCCCCCAGAGGCGAGGGAGGGAGGGATAACCACCGCCACCCGGTGGACGTTCGGCGAGTCGCTGACTTCCGGGCCCGAGTGGGGGTGGGGGTGCGAGGGGGAGGGGGAGGGGGAAGGGGAGTGCGCCGGGGGGGAGGGGCAGCGCAGAATTTGAATCGACCGACCGGTGCCCTTGAAGTCAAAGTCAGCCGGATGGATGAAGCTTCTTTCTCGAGAGTGACATTCGGTCGATCCTCGAAGCCCAGTCACGCTCGTCGATCGCGCGCGATCGGAGACGTGCGCAGGCAGTGCAAGATGAAATCACGAGCCGCACTCCGTGACTCGGATGGGCACGGGTGTAAAGCCAAAGCAAAGGGGGGCCAAGGGGGCCAAGCGGGGCAAGGGGGGCAAGAGGGCCATGGGGGAAACGACCAACCTCGGATAGGGACTGTTCTTGACAGCCTTCTGGCCGTACTTTCTCCAGCGGTAGCTGTCGTCCATGATTTCTACATCGCTCCGCGTTTGAATGGCGAAGCGCGGTTCGCGCACCCTCGAGCTCTTCGGCCCCTTCTTCCGCGGCACCTTCGCCCTGCGCGCACATGAACACGTCGCACGACAATCAGAAATCAGAAATCAGACCCCCATCGAAAAAATCGAATCGAACACCTCATGCCACTCGAATCTGATCACCACGGCTTCGAATTGCAACTCACTCTAAAACCCCATCCAGGACGTCGTCGATATCAGACTCAGACTCAAAATCACACACACCCAAAGGAATTCTCACATAAATGAAATCAAAACCCTCGATGCGAATCTGATCCGAACTCATTGGCACAAAACAGACGACGATCCTCGACGAAAACCAAAACCCCATGGCCTCACGATGTCAAGCGATCAGAAGAAAAATGAACCAATGTCGAAGAAATTGAACGAGAGGAAGAGGGAGAGGGCTTACGGCTGCTGCGCTTTGCGGCTGTCGCCGCCACTGCTGGTGGTGGCGCCAGTGGCATGGGCGGGGGATTTTTCCTCGCTCTCGTCGCGCTCGGGAGTCTTGCGCTTGCTGCTGACGGTGGTGGCGCCGGGCCCCGTCGGCTGGGTGGTGGTGTCATCCTCGGCGCCGTCGCTGGACGACGAGGACATGGAGGAATTCGGGGTGCTGGCCACCATGCTCGAAGCGCCCGAAGCGCCGGCGGCCGCGAGGTCGCTCGAGGATCTGGGCACGGCTGCGCCCGTGGACGAGGCCGACGCAGCGCTGGCGAAGCGCGCGGTCGAGGCGTCGGGAGGCGTCGGCGGTCGATCGTCGTGCGACAATCCGAGCGTCTGCTCGAGCTCCTGCACCTGCGCCAGCTTGTCCGATTCGGCGTACCGAGAGAACTGCTGGAACGAGGCGGAATTGGACGCGAAGGTGCCATAAATTTGCTGCTCCTTGGAGCTCATGCTCGAGGGCATTTGCGGGTCGTAGCTCGCAGGCTGCTGGCCTTGCTGCTGCTGCTGCTGCTGCTGCTGCTCGCCCACGGGCGTGCTGTCGCCGATCCATCCGCCGAAGGCATCGGAGAAGAGGGCGTCGGACGAGCGCGACTGGTACTGCGCGGACGAGGCGCTGCTGCTGGACGAGGTGAACAATGGAAACAAGGACGAGTCCTGAAGGTTGTACAGATCGTTGAAGGGCGACGGGCTGCCGGAGAATGGCGGGCGCGATTCCTGGTCTTCTCGACATTCCTGCAAAATCTTCTCCATCTCGTCGTGCGCGCTGGTGTCGCCCTGCGATCCTGCCGTCCCACCTGCGCCTCCGGGCTGCTGCTGCTCTGCCATCTCCAATTTGCACAATGCTCCCTGCACCTGGCCACCTTTCCTCTGCTGCAGCAGTCTGATCAGCCGCGCCTTGGTGTTGAGCAATCCCTGCTGCCGCTCAGACGCCGTGTTCAATCCCAGCCAATTCCCCGCTGCCGCCTCGCGCGAGCCCGGCTCGCAATCGATGGTCCCGAGAATGTCCTTGAACAAGCTGATTTCCTGGTACAGGCTTTTGTCCGATAAAACCCCGGCCTGCTGCTGCTGCTGCTGCTGCTGCACAATCTGGGCCTGCGGATGGAAGTCGCACTCGTCCGAGGGCGCAATTTGCGAGCTGAAGTCGATGAGCTGAGGCTCCTTGCGGAAAAATTGCGCGCTGCGGTCGGCCGAGAAGGAGCTGTGCGCAGAATGTGGCTCGTCCGTCAAATCCAACTCTAAATGGGCGAGCAGCGATTGCGTGGTGAAGCTCGGGTGCAGGGACGAGGGCGACAGGGGCGACTGCGAGGGCGTGCGCGGCAGAGAGAGCGAGGGCGACGAGGGCAGCGACGAGGCCGGGGTGTGGGTCGGGGGCGACGGGGATTGGGCAGCAGCAGCAGGAGCGGCGACGACGGCAATTTTGGGCACGAAATTGGTGGTGACGTTGCGCGCGAGGGAGGACGAGGACGAGGACGAGGATGCGGTCGTCGTCGAGGCTGCGGAGTGGTGGTGGTGGTCCTGGAGGTGGTGGAACGGGGAGGCAATCTGGCGAGACAGGCTTGCAGGCATTCCCTTCAGTGCGCCGGGGCGGGGAATTGGCTCAGCAGCGGCGGCGGCGGCGGACGAATTCCTTGCTCGGGCGAAATCGTCGATCAATTTGACCGGCCTCTGGTCGTGCTTGGAGAATGAAGGCCAGGCGGACGTGCAGCTCGCAGCGAAACTGGATCGGCTCAAGCGCTCGTCGGGAATCATTTAGGCTTTGGGCTTGCGGCCTCGCCGTCTCGCAGCACTGAGCGGGTGTGAGATGCGATGCAGAGAATTGCTTTCGCTCATTCCCCGCCCCGAAATTCTGGCGCCTCGACTCTTCGAGCCCCAGCTACCACCTACTTCATACACCTCGAGCTCCCGCAGGCCAGCCTGCTTTGCAACGAATGCGTCCCGCAGGCAGTCAGACACAAGGCCTCGCTCGCTCGCTCGCTCGCCCTCCCTTCCCTTCTTACCACTTTCACCTGATTTCTGCGACGACCATGTGCGGGCCGAGGCGAGCTAGTAGGCGGTGAATGACAGAGCGCTGAATGTCTAATGAGGCCCAAGCCCCGGGCTTCCACCCCACAATGAGTGCACTCGTCGGGGCAACTGTATCGACCCCTCTCTGGACTCTGGCTGACTTATTGACTGATAGGCCCGATCCCCAGCAACCCACCCACCTGAAAATCCTTCCACGGGAGGAGCGAAAAAAATAAAATCCCTTCCCGTCTCCTCTCTCTCTCTACTGCTACCGCCAGAGGGCTCGCTCACTCACTCACTGACCCAATCAATCAATCACTGCATGAATCAATCAATCAATCAATCAGGCGATGGACTCTCTCGCTTCTGAGCTCGTGCTCAATCCTCGATTTCTGATGACCTCCTCCTCTCTCTCTCTCTCTCTCTCGCACAGCGCTACTACTCTCTCTCTCTCTCTCTCTCTCTCTCTCTCTCTCACGTCCACGACTCTGAGACCCTCTGATCTCGACTGCCTTGGCTGGGCTTCAGTGGCCTTCACTTCACCTCACCTCACCTCTCAGAGCTCTCTCTCTCCCTCCCTCCCTTCCTCCGACTCGTCAAACGAGCAGCACCGTCAACACTGGCTACAGAGCAGAATCCGCCACCATATTGTGCATCTACCTCGCGCATGGATGATTGAGGGAACGAAGGACCGATCTGCGCGCTCGCCGTCGCTCTGGCTTTCTCTTACCCTCGCCCGGTTTCTCTCTAAACACTCAAGCTCGCGACGAAATGCCCCAATGCCATACCAAAGAAAAGGGTAAGTAAGCCGCATTCGTCCTTCCCCTACCCCTCGCTCGCCTCCCCCTGTTGGGCCCCAGCTGACTTTTCCGTCCTCAAGGGCGTTCTCCACCCAGCTACTACTCCTGCCAAAGCTCCCTAGCCCCGCCCCGGCTCGGCTCGGATGGGCTCGGCTCGCCACGGCTCGGGTCTGCTCTGCTCTGCTTTCCCGTCCGGAATCTGTTCGGTCCGAGCCCCGCTACAATTCGCTAATGGCGTAATTCTCCCCCGACTTTGTCCCTCGCGCCCGCGGACGCGCTTTTCTGCGGCGATTCTTTTCTCACTCTACCTCTCACTCCTCGTCCTCGAGAGAGAGAGGCTCACTCTCGCACTGCGCTAACGAACGGGCCAGCTGGGCGCTTGGGAGCGGAGGGGTAAGGAGGAGAAGAAGTCGTCTCCTTATTCCGGGTCGAGCCCAACTGTGTGACGGGGGTAAGGGGGTGGCTGCCGCTAGCACGCCCTCCCACAAGCCCGGGCGGGTCCTACCCCCATTCGGCCCCCGCGTGAATCTCTTCTTTCACCTTTACCCGCACCCCCGTCGCCGGGTTTCACCGTTTTGTTTACCGGCAGGAGATTTGACCTTTGGGGCTGTATTATGACCGACGCGGCTGCTCCGCTCTGCGCAAAAGATATCCTCCCCCCGCGCTGTCGGTTTCGGGCCCTCCTCCTGCCACGCCCCCTCGTACAAGAACCGGCTCCGCTCCCTCTGTGCTGTACTGGCATTGTACTTCTCTCCTCTGGCCGGGCTTGGGGCCCCAGCCCCCCCTCCCAGTTGCGGTAGGCCCGACGAGCCGCTAACACGCCCGCAAGCACCAGGGGCTTATTTACTCGTGGATGGGGCTCGGTTAGATGCCATTGGTTAAGGCGGGGGGGCCATAATACTCTCTTGCATTACGCCTCAAACCCAGAGGTTTCCTTAAGCAGACTACTCCTCCTAATCCTCCTCATCCGCAGGCTCTTTGTCCCTCAATATATCCCGGGCGCATCAGATAATGCAGATATATGTAGATGTGTACAACGTGTGATCACATGATTCTCACTGCGCAACTTTTGCTCGGCGAGATGAGAAGCACTTGCGATATGCGCGCAGCATGTGTCTGAGGATCGGTGCCACTTATGTTGTCCTTGTGACATGAGAATAAGAACAAGAACAAGTTATGTCGGCTGCCTAAACCCAGCCCGGCCCAGGCCCAGATCAATGAAATCTCTCGATCACATGTGTTGGGGAACTTGGGCCTGTGTCCGTGTGGGTAATCGCAACAAGGTGCATGTCCATAATGTCAACAAGCAGCGAGAGAATCCTTCCATTTTGTCTAAGCATCTATCGAGATCTCGTTCATGTGAGCCCGTGTTAATGCGGCTTCTGTGCACGCTGCCGTACGCAGCACGCAACGGCGTCGCTCGGGCTCTTTCGGAGCAGCAGCGACGACGATGCGCAAGAGACAAATGCTGCGTTTCATGTATAGAAGAAGGAGGTGGAGCTTCATTGTGCGTGCATCGGAGCTGTGTGCGCATGTTTCTGTGTCCGGACGGCACAAAACGCTGTGACAAAACGCGGCTCGAGTTTTCCTCGCGCTTGCATTGCAGCTGCTGCTGCTGAGAGTTACGGCCTAAACTCGGACATTTTTGTCAAGAGACAAATCTGCATGGCAGCATGGGAAGGGGCGCAAGGACTGTGCACCGAGATCTTCCTGCAACTATTGGGATGCGGACACTCTCCGCTCCACTGTACACTCGACTGTCGTGTCGGGCTTGAGGGAGAGGGCTCTGGGGGGAGGGGAGGGGGCTTGAGATTTTGCACTGCCTTCATGACATGAGACGGGCAGTGACAATGGCAGCACGAGCCCTGCCGGCTGAATATTTTACACCCCCTGAGTGCGCACCGCAGCTCACCAGACCGGCCGACGCATGGCGAGTTGGCAACACGAGGAGATGGAGAAATGTAGCGCCTGTAAACGGCAGCTGCAATCGACCGACACCCTCCCCTCCGTCGGAGACGAGGAAAAGAAGGAGGAGGAGGAAGAGGAAGCAAGTGATCGAGAGGAATTCAATCAGTCGCTCACTCATCAGATCAATAATAATAAATCACTCGCTGGATAAATCATCGGAATCTCGCGAGCCATCAGATTCGCCCGCAGTCGAAGGCGAGCTCTAAAGCTGCCGAAGATCCTGGCGAGGTCCTCCAAATTAGGAAGGCGGAAAGAGAAAAGGGGACGAGGCGGCCATGGCCACTGCCGTAAGGTTCTTGTGAGAAAGACGACGATCGGATCCGGGAACGATCCCGCGGGTACGCACGTGCTGCTGCGATGCGGGGGGCTCGGGTGCGCACCATAAGCAACCGGGGTTAAGGAGCTAGGCCCGAGCGTGTGAGCGGGGTAAATGCGGGGGCAGCGCGAGGCGAGTTACCGCCGTAGATTTGACCGCCTGGGGCGGAGCAGTTTCGGCTGAACTCACCGCGCCCGCGAGTCGCCTCGCCTCGCAGCGTCGCTGAGCGCCGATCTCTGCCGCGCCAGGCCTCAGAAGGTTCGGAGATCCTGCCAAAGTCTCCATGAACTTCGTCAACGCCCGGGCCAGCCCGCGGCCCCGAGCCTGGGCGCGCGGGCCGGTTCGGGGAAAAGTGGTCAACCAGACTGGATTCCCACGTCTGGGGAATGTTATGCGGGACACCGTGCGACTCGACGCCCGCTGCCCTGTGACCAGCGGTTTTCCCCAGCGGGGGCTAACCGCTTCCCACAGGGGTCGGGCTATGTAACCACACCAAGTGGGTCCATTGGAGACAGTTTTCGCTTTTATACGGCTCTATTTGGTGCATGCTTTCAGGCGCAAGCGGGTTTGATTTCAAGTGCTGGGATTTCGTCTCGCATTCCCACGTAGGGATCCCGATCTAGACCCAACCATAACCGCTTGGATATTATCTACTGTAGTGTCGCTGCGCATCATAACTTTGAGTGAACCCATGATCAAAATCGAACCTTCGTAGATTCGGCGCATACAAAATCTATCAACTTGTATACTAATATCTGCGATCAATGATGCCTACCGTGGTCGCTTGAACCTCCCAACCCCCGAGTGCGGCTTTTCTCTAAAATTACCGCCACCCTCCGTGTCGACCTCAGCATTTTTTGCCCCGACCAACTGCTGCGGACTGCCCCGCAAAGACTCCTCTCGCCCAGAAAATATACGTCCTGGTCCAAGTCCCGGCTGCTCGAGTTGTCTTTTAATGGAAACCGAGTGGAAAGTTTTCCCAGTCCGGAAGAATTTGGTCAAGACGGTTGACATGGACAACGCGGGCTTCGATTGGCGGAGTTTCTCCCTCTCCATGTTTTTCTCTACCTCGCCCTCTTTCTGTGCGTTCCTCCCTAGACCCGCACAGTGACCTCGCTCGCACTCTCCCGCTCCCCATTCCTTTTCGTGGATTCGTAGCTCGCACGAGCTGAAGATAATTATCATTCTCCCGACCTTGAGGGCAGATTCGCCAAATACTGGGCTGGATACGTAGCTCACATTGCGTGAGACCTCGAGCTCGCACTGAGTAGAAAGACGGCAGAGGCAAGGGAGTGAGTGGGGCAGAATCAAGCAAGTGAGCTTGTGTAGATTCAAGCACAGACTGTAGATGGTTATCCCGACGACCCCCCTCCTACTGTACTGTACCTTACTGTACCACGAGAGCAACAACCAGAATCATGGCTCGGTGTCCTTGAGTATGAAGACCGAGCATCCTATCCTGTCATTAAGAATTTCTTTTATTCTCGTACTAGAGCTGCCACTACACTACGCCTGCTAACCGACCTGGACTATAGTTAGAATCTAGCCGGGGTTGGTCTAGGTTCTTATCATGGTTACATGGAAGTATATCTATACCTCCTTCGCTTATATATTCTTTTTCTCTCTGCGTTCCGCTAGCAGACAATTTTCCAGCTTATCATCTATGGCATGAAAGCAAATCGTCCCTTTTCACTCAATTCGATACTTTCGTCGAGTGATGTGGGCACTCTTCGCTCCAGTACTCAATAGAAAAGTGCATCTTGTCAACTACGAATGGAAATCGAGGGTGGAATACTTCAATGTACTATGGGCGTACTCAGAAGCCCTCTCTTCTTCGGCCTAGGCTCGGTAGAGCTGTCAATTTCATCGACCCAGACGGGCACGCTACAACACTTCCGTAGATGACATAGATTAGTAGATTATACTGCAAAGCATTATGAAAGGCATATAAGCAGATCGCACCAACTCCTGATGCTACTATGGGCGAACTGGGCCTCGCGGATTCAAACCGAGAAAGTAGCGAAAGGTGGCCCTTTGGATATAGGAAATATGCCGCTGGCCAGATCATGAACCTTGATCATATTGGATTCACCTTTCCACAAGCGTGATCGTGATATTTTCTCGACCCTGCCATCGTATTTCAGTCAACCCTACGTTGTGCAATCATCGACATCAATGAGTACCGTGGTCATACCCAAACCAGCTTTCGATGGAGTTGGGATCATCCTGCATCCATCTTTCAGGACAAGCCAGCTCTTGCTAGAGCTTCTGAAGTGTTCCAGTCATGACATGTGTAAGATTTGCCTTTGAAAACAGCAGAGCATTGATGTGTGAGCTCCTCGCTGAGCATGTCGAGATGCCGAAGGCCAAATTTAAGCCACTTACGTTGCTCTGTTGCCACTTCTGTTGAAGGTGTGTCAGCCTTTTTATGCAGCTCAGCTCCGAAGCATTTTCTGGCAACCAGCTAGAAATATACTCCAGTTTTCCTGACCGTGGTTACATTGAGTACTGCAGTTAGTAGACGGGTTAGAGACACCAAATAGTGTTGCAAAAGGATGAGGGTAGTGTACACTCGTCTATCTAGTCTTGTCAGCTATCGTACCTCTGTTCTCAGAACGATACATAGTAACCAGGAATATACCGTACCTCGTTGTTGGCGAGGATACGAATGAGATACGGTATGGATACCACCACCGTAGGTTTTGTCAGCTCCTCGAGGCCAGCTTCTGCCTTCGTCATGCTTTGGGGATTTCCCGAGTCTAGGGAGGGAAAGCATTTCTAGAGATCAGATCAAGCACATGTTGTTACATGTACCTCACATCTCCGAGTGTAAGCAAAAGCTAAGAATTTGGACTTGTGTCGCCCGATAGAGGACAAGATTCTACCCGGGTTAACGGGACATGGAGGAAGCTTCGAATGTTTTTGCGGGAATGTTACTACATTGTGGACATCATTTGCGAGCTATGTGGTAGGAAAAGCTAGACCCGCTTTTCCTCCACAGGAGGCCGGGATTTCGCACCACCAGTAGTGGTAGTGCTAGTGCTAGTGCGGTAGAGGAGGGCGAGAAGCTGGGGAAGACAAAGCTCCAGCATGAAGGAAAAGCTTAAATAATTCCGCGCTCCAGTCCCTCGAAAGTGGTCGTCGTCGAGTACGAGGGTGATGCAGTAGCAGCATTACCGGGTCAAAGATGGGCGTGGTGCCCTCTGCCTTTACCACCGGTGACTGCTGCCACTGCTGCCTGCTCTGCTCACAGCCATGGAGAGCACATTGCCGCCTGTCACACCTCCGTCTAGACCACCACCGTAGCCTTTACCCGGGTTACTCAAGAGAGGACAAACTGTACCATGATCTGTACCTACATAGTATCATCCATCCCCCGAAAAGACGATTCTCGCGTTTTTCGTGTTATAAAACTGCGTCCGGTCGCACTGCCTTCCGCGGGGCCGAACGAGGTCAACAGCTCGCTGCCCCGCTGGAACCGTGGTTACACTAAAGACGACAAACTCGAGAGCCCCAGACTGGCCCCCATCTTACCATATCCGTGAGAAACGTTTCCTACGAGGTTATAGCGCCACTGCTACTACTGCTGCTACCGCAGCGGCAGCAACGAGAGTGCCTGCCTGCGTGCCTGCCTGACTGTCAGCGTGGTGTTCTGTATTACTGTGTTGTAATCCCTCGAATGTGCCGATCGAGGCCCACGCTCGGAGTCAAGATTAGGGCGCTCTACGGCGGTAGAGTAGCCTTTTACTGTGGTTAAGCATTCGAGTGGAGTTAACATTAAGGCGCGATACGGCGGTAGAGTAGCCTCTTACTGTGGTTAAGCATTCGAGTGGAGTCAAAATTAGGGCGCGATACGGCGGTAGAATAGCCTTTTACTGTGGTTAAGCATTCGAGTGGAGTCAAGATTAGGGCGCGATACGGCGGTAGAGTAGCCTTTTACTGTGGTTAAGCATACGAGTGGAGTGGGGGCGGGCGTGCCTACCGCAGTAGAGGCCTGGCGACTAGGGTAGCCTTTTACCGTGGTTGCTCCTCATTACCGCGAAAAGTTCGGCCTCGGGGTAACGGTGCCTGGGTTGGGTTGGGTCGGGTCGGGATTTTGAGACTTGAGACGAGGCGTGCTAGTATTCCACGTAATGGGCCGAGGCGAGCTCGGGGGTGCATTGCAATGAAGTCAAAAGGCATGTTCATACCGCGCATTGATTGCTGCTGAAACGCACTCTCGCCCTGCAGTCCCACTAGCGCTTGCAGCAGTAAGCCCCCGTCCGGTGGGTGGTGGTTTCTTTTACCTTTTCTCTAGTACCTCACTGTTTCATCAGCCGGACGCAGAAGATTAGAGACGAACACAAGCAAGGCCCGGGAAAGGCAGAGGCGTGAGATCCGGCTGCTGCAGCCAATCCATTGGCCAGTACAAAGGTGTGCAAATCAGAGCCGCTCTGCCCTGCTCTGTTTGCTGACCCGAGATTGGTCCGACCTCGGGTTCCAGTGGCTCCCACCCAACCTCTATCTGTAACCGGCAGGCGGCAGGCAGCAGGCACGTAGATAGGCAGATAGGCAGGCAGGGCAGGCCCCCCTTTGAATCTTCGAGCTCGACATGCCTTGCTTGCTTGCCCCGCCTCGTTTGCTCCTCGGTCTTCCATGTTCCATCTTCGCTAACCCGCATTTTCTAATGGGCCTCGCGGTGCTAGAGCGCCCCTTTATTCCTTTATGATGGTAGAGTCCTCGAGCCCTCGACCGTCCTCAGATCCAAGTACTTGCATTTGTTCCCCTGGATAATCATTCACGCCTTCCCCGGCATTTTTGTCAGCCCCTCCACTTACTTACCCCGGTACCTTCATTTACCTTTTGCTGGCCAACATCTCCCCCCTGCTGCCCAACTTGCTTCGTGTCTCCCTCTCCCTCTCCCTCTTTCACTTCCACTTCCACTTCGCAAGTGCGCGACCAAATTGCTTCCGTTAGTTTGCTGGGCCGCAAGTGTCGGGATCAAGCAAGCTCAGCAGATGCACGGACGATGGTTTTGCCACAAACCAGTTGCAGGGGGGAGGCTTCGAGCGGGAAGAGAGGGCGAAAGCGGGGCCGAGAGAATCTGAGCACGCGAGGTGGATTATCTGAGACCGCTGCTCTTTTGAGCGCAGCAGGCTGAGGTTTATTTTAATGCCGTGTCTCGCCGATTATGATACAGTACAGTATGAGCGAGCACGATGTGCCTGCCGGGAGTTGCGGGATTAAGAGCGAGAACCAGCTGAAAATCCAAAGTTGCTGATACAAGTTCCATGTTAGACTTGTCATAAAATATCCGAGGGATCTGCACCGACACGAGATGTTGGATGTTTATGCAAGATTTGTGTATGTAAGTGAGGGGATGAGAACGAGGTTTTCCCACGTGGAGTGGAGAGGTGGTGTCCAGGACGACAGATGCAGATTGTGGATCACTCACAAGCGCACAATTTTGGTGCATGAAACTGTTTGACTTCAAGTGGAGTGTAGTGAGAGGTATAGTGATCTAATTTCAACCCTCGTCCAAATTATCATCATAAGGTCTCATATTTTAGGCTGCAAAATTGAAATTTTATCAATCAAGAGTCAATTGATAACCTGGTCTGGTCCAATGGGAGAAGCCCATCGAGCATATGATTCAATGTTATTGACGAAGGCACGATTCCATTCCTGCGAAGTCTTCATTTTAAGGTGATGTCCGAGCGCAGTCTTGCATTGCATGAAGTCATTGACCCCCACATTAAATTTATTGTTTCCATGTTCTGATCCAACTCAGTCTGGTACTTAAGTGATCTATCTCACGACGACTTTGCACCTTTTCCAGCTTGCAAAATCCTCAGGGTAGCATCGAGAGCGCTGTCGGGACAACGAACGGGAATTCCATCCGGCCAAGAAAAAACACATGACACCAAACCCTGAAGACTTCGTTCCTTATTATAGAACATCTATTCGCTCGCAAAACTAGATCTCTGGAACTCGTGTAGCTAATTAAGAACAAAGGAATCTAGATACCAGGAAGACCTGGATGGATGGATGGATGGATGTAGCCATTGAAGCTAATCCAAAGGACTATGTGATCGACCGCCTCCCTCATGGGGTTGCTTGACGTGCTTTCAGAACGCACACAGCTCACAAAAGCTTCGATGATTATTTATTATCGGTCCAAAACCTTCTCAAAATAGAAGATCTTGGAGCTTATAAAAGCTGCTCTGCAAACCGATTCTAAGGCCTAGATCATCTCGATATAGATTCATCAAAGTCTTGCAAAGCAGGTTCTCTATATGCAGAAAGAAAGTGGGTAACTGACACGCTAGTTATGTTGAGGGGCTATCGTAATTTCTTTTGCTCTTCATGTGTGTCATCAAAAGTTGGGTCTTTAGCAATTTATCGAGGCTAGTCCGACAAAAGGCAGATGATTCCAATCGGTACTAACACATGACGACTTGTCTCCCTTTATGGAATTCTCGCTACGGCATTGGACTGCCATATGGTGTATGCCATTGTGAAGATCTATGACAAGGGGCTGGAGTTTCGCAGAAAAATAAATGTAGAGGACACAAAATGGCTCGAATCATGTTGAACTTCCAGAGGACGAAGCCGATGATTCCGCACCTTTCGACCGGACATGAAACGCTTAGGGGTCAAGAGTAGGATTTTGAATCACGTACGCCTTGATGGGAAACGAGTCTCAAGTCAAGTGCATTAAGACGGAAGCCAAGCTATCCAATCGCCCAAAATTAACCCTCGATGGGAAGTATATCCTCTACATTTATTGCAAAAATGAATTTCTTTGGTCGGGGAACAGCGAGCCACGGAAGCTAATATTTCTTGCTTCACTCACTTCAGATTTGCTGGATAAACGTTATGAATTCGATCAGGTTCTAATGAAGAATTTACTTGACTTCAAAAAATACTTCAAACCGATAACTGCATTCCATTCATCATCGTCTGTTCATTCTCTGCACTTTACATCAACATTCCATAATTTTCCTTTACTTTGGTTTTGGATTTATGTAAAATCGTCACTTTATTGACTTCAAGCGAACTCAACTTCGACCCTATGAAGCCCTCAGATCCTACACGAGAAGGTGAGTAAGTTCGAAAATGCAGTTGGTCTCCGAGCAAGTCTATCATAATATGCAGTAGAAAGGGAGGTCAAGAAGAAACTTTGAAAGTCGAAGAGCAGAGGAAACTTCTTCATGCGAACCAAGGGATTGCAATGGTCTTTGAAAGAGGTCTTCCCCGTTCTTGTCGAGAGTACGTAGAATTGACTGGATTCACCCAACGAAATCAAACAACGCGAGAAAGTAGACGTGTAAGTTAAGAATACACTTTAGTGAATCAATGGCAATTGTTGCGTCTCCATCTGGATAAAAAGGTGATGCATGACCTCGGTGAGAAGTAAATATCGACAAACTTCACGGAAAATTGTGGGAGAAGATCATGCAAAACCCTAAACCCTAAACATTCCGTGAGTGCCGTTTCGTAGGACCAAATGAACCTTGACACCGATGTTCGATCGGCATTTCGGTTCGGAGCCCATACGATCACGAGGTCCGACTTGCTCCTCACGCTCGGGAAGTGTAAGATTTCACCGGCGAACTCAGACGAGCGACCAAACAATCTTACCGGAGGAGAAAATGAAAGTCCGAGAGGAACCTTTGAAACCTGCCCTAGTGGGAGCATAAATTCTGTCACTGACAGGTCTTGTGATTCCATGTGATCCCATCCCAAGGAAGGGAATGGAAGGAAGCCGAGGAAAAAGCAACAAGGAAGGAAGGAGGGAGGAAAAGGCATCACACCAGCCAGCAACGATCGTCGTCGTCGTGGAAAGGGAGACGAAGAAGCCAGGACCGATTTGGTCGCGCCCGCTGCATTGAATCCCTTAAAGGAGTGAGTGCGCGTTGCGAGAAGGGACGGGAGCCAAGGGAGCCAAGGGAGACTCTTGTCTAACGTTCCGCCGAAGTCTTCCACGAGGGATCATGGGGATCTACTGGTATCTGACCACCGGTTGACCACTAACCCAACCTAACCTAACCTAGCCTAGGGTGAGCTCAGCCCTGCGGTGATCGAGTCAGACATGAACTTTTAAGATTCATTAATGCCGGACGGACGAGACGCTACTGCGATTGGGCAGACGGTCAGAGAAAGCGCAGTTTGGTCAAAGTCGGCCACTGCGTTGGCTTTTGACGAGTTAAGTAAGTGGAGTTGGGTTGGGTTGGGTCGGGTCGGGTTAGATTCGAGATAGGAATCCAGTTGGATCCAAAACTGTGGTAGGCACGTCCCCTCTAGGACATGGCCCAAACCCCTCTCCCACCACCTTTTGATTCACTCTCCATACCTTGATTTAGCATGCACCGAAGATAACACTTTCAACAGGAGGCAATCAGGCGGGCCCGTGCTTCTCGTTGAGGTCCACATGTAAGCCATCGGTGTGCATAAGCGTCCCAAGTCTTCGATCGGAAGAATATGCATCATAAGGCATGTGAGGACTAGAAAATCCAGCACGACCACAGATTATATAATTTTGAGAAACTCCAGCGAAGAAGATGATCGACCGTGAGCCCGATGACTCAGACTACGCTTTGGCCTGCCATAACCTCGTGGATTGTTTATGGAAAATACACTTCGAGATTTATTACAATAATGTGGTGTACAATTTGCATGTTCTTGTACGTTGTCATATGTAAGCATTCCTTTATACTTTTGTGTGAAGGTGGTGTCCTTGCATTAGATTTCAGTGGCAATGGACTTTGCCAAGGTTTTTGCAACTATAGGAGTTTTGCTCTTTGACTAGGCTGATCCATGATATTGTTTTTCAGAGCATTTTCAGATTATACAATACATAAAGCAATTTAGAGGTGTTGAAATTTGTTTCATCAGTATATTAGCTCGTGAATAATACATAAAACATGTGAGTGCATGGTTATCAGTAACGTTGACATTGTCCTTGTATGAAATGAGCACGTGTGCTCAAAGTTAAAAGCTGTGATATAAAGCAGAGCGAGCAAAAGTGAAATAAATAACAATGAAAAAACGGTCGAATGGGACTGATTACACTACATACTGATGATATGGGGGAGTAACGGATAGAACAAAAATATTATCTTATATTTCGTTGATGTCCGTTGGTGGTCTTTGTGACCATTAGAATATTTGGAAACTTGAAGATAAATAGAAAAGGTATGTAGTCTAGAGGAGATTCATATAGGTTATTTTCTATATTCAATCAACTTACATAAAGTAGGAGTTTGTTTCTTTTTTCCAGTCGGTAGTCTCTGCCTCAAATGACTCAGATATACATATTTAAAAGGATACTTGAATATTTCAGATCCACATAGAAAGTACAGACTTCTCATTTTCATTTCAACGTCTTTTGTTCTTATATGCATCATCATCAACCGTAAACATGAAAACAATTTATAATTCTCATCTAAATTTTATTCTATTGATGTATATTTGTTAACAGGTTTTTTTAATTTATTAGGAATAGATAAAAATACTTTATTTTTCATATACATATTCTAGGCTCAATATGATTATATTTGACATAAAATCATTCTCAGATTTTGATTTGTTGCAATATTTCCACACACAAAATTTGAAATTGAAATAGTTGTCAATTTTAATAACATATATTATAAAACTTATATAATTCAATGTATGACAGATTTCATAGATATATCCAAAAATATTCTATTTGAAAAAAATGGAAAATACCTTTTTTGGAAACTATTGAAAACTTAACTACATAGCTTATTATAATTCAAAAATACTAAATCTATTTGATAAAGAGATCAAGTCTGATAATGTCTTGCAATGATTTCTTCTCACAATAATCATTAAAAAATTTTGAAAGAAATATGCCACTGTAAAAATATACAATTTTATCATGATGTAATTCGTTGTATTTTTTAAATTTATTAATCAAATTTTACTTTCTTTATGTAACTATATGAATAATTTTATATGTGTATGCAAAGAATATGAAAAATGTAACTTATTTGATTTCTGATGATTATAAATTTTCTCAATAATCCACATACATGAAACTTATTTGCGAGTATGAAAAAAAATCTATTCATCTTGATATATGGAAGATATTTGCAATTTGAGATTAAAAAGATTTGACTTTTTTCTAATAATGATTGAATACTTTATTATAACCATTAGCTACAAAAAAAATCACAATGGAGAATATAATAGAATAATTTAAATCTTCTTGATAGTTTTATATCATACATGTTCACAACAAATGTATTTCCATCATATGTATACTATGTACAATGTTGCTACATAAATAATAACTACAAGAATTGACATGCATTATATAGTTTCAATGTGTGATACTATAGTTTTTATAAAAACTATACACAAGAGTTTTAATGTGTCACATATATCATCATATGTATTTATATTTTTTACAATGAAAAATCTATCAAATTGTAGTTTTTTTTTCTATAAATACATCTGGTAAAAATATTATCAAAATGTAGATTACTAATAAACATAAAGACTGAATTATTTTTAACCATTAAAACTATGACATTTAAGGTAGAAAAATATTTTATTTTATTTTGAAGTATTTTGCAAGATTTAGCAGAGAGGATATCACATGTAAAATAGTATCCAAATGAGTAGACAAAAATTTTCTAAACATTTAAAATTTTATAAAGTATTGCTCAGGAATACAAATAATAAGGTGAAAATGATATATACTTGTAATTTTCTATCACTATATTTTACCTTAAATGTTATTATTTTAATGGTTGAAAAATAATTTTAATCAAAAATTTATAAATTTTCAGATATAATTTTTTATTTTGAAGTTGATAATATATTTAAAATATAATTAATAAAAAAATCAATCTTATAAAGATTTATTAATCTATTAGAAAGGTTTTAATTTTTTTAATTTACAAATTTTTGACAAAATTTCATAATGTTATCTCATATGTAGGGATGTGTAACTGTTTTTGTAAAAGAAATACAGACATATTTAAGAACATATGAATAAAGAAAATTTTTATTTATTCTTTTATCCATAGACGGGCAAACTTTAATCTGTACAAAAAAATTACGTTGCCAGTGGTTCAAATCTTGCATATTGAAATTCTCTTTCACTAAGTGGAGTATGTTACTTCCACTTCAGAAAATTTCTAGTGATACAAGTGCTTGCAAGGGACTATAAGGTTATTACAAATTGAGTTGAGATGTATGAAAACACTCAAGACATTATGCATGTTTTTGATACTGGAAATAATGTTAGGGTTAGAATAGCTTCTAGTGCTTCAGATCACCTTGATATCAGATCAAAATGGTTGTCTTTGTAAGATAAAGCACATGAATGCCATGTCAATCATGCATGGTGATGTAGATAAGTAAGAGCAATACTTGCTTAAAAATTGCCTTTCTACAAAGCTGTATATGAGTGAGTCCAAGAATAGAGAGTGGAGTAGATATCAAATTGCCTTTCAACAAAGCCGTATATGAGTGAGTCCGAGAATAGAGAGTGAAGGAGATATCAAATTTACTTTCAACAAAGCCGTCTATGAGTGAGCCTGAGACTAGAGAGTGAAGGAGATATCAAATTGCCTTTCAACAAAGCAGTATATGAGTGAGCCCAATAATAGATAGCGGAAAAAATATCAAATTTACTTCCAACAAAGCAGTATATGAGTGAAACCAAGAATAGGCAGAGGAGGAGATATCAAGAAAAGATGGTAAATTTGAAGAAATCACTAGCATGTATCATACTTATCATAGCAGATAAACCGTGACAATAAGCTTGAAACAAAACAAACTCGTAGACAATCACAAATCTCTGAGTAGATGCAGTACTTTACAATTCAATAGCAAATAAATCATTGATCGTGACTTCAAGCATGGAAGAAGATAGATTCATAGACAAGCACAAATCTTTGACGAAATGCAATACTTTAATATTCAATAGGAGTCAAAGATTAACGTATTGACTTGCATTAGCTAAATCAAATAAGGTGACTTGGATGACTTCATCAGTTGATTAAGTTTCTTTTTTTGTTATGCCTCATTCTTAGAATCTATATTGAGCTTATTGATGTTAAGAAACAAAAAAGTGATTTGGAATTAATCAAAAAGTGTTCATTTTTTGCTGCAGTGATGCCCAATTTACTTCAAGTTCAGATTTGGAGAGCGATGATGTATCTAAAATATGTCACTTGATTCCATGTATGAGAAGTACTTTAGTCCAAGAGAGTGAACTATTGTATCCTAGAACGCAAGCTCAAGTGACTCGTAAGTCATTGTTGTTTTCTCGGAAGAAAATGAAATCAAGACTCTACTCGGATGCTCCATTGACGGGTTGGACAAGTAATATATTCAACTGTTCAACCAACTCGAGTTCGTTAAGAAGAAAAGAGACAAGATCTTGAAACTCTTCAATTTACTCTAACGGCTCCTCGTTCAACGCATTTTGTTCTCACCACAAACCACCATATGCGTTGCCATGATGATGAAGTCATCATAGTATGGCTCCGACATCATTAATGAATCTTGATCAATGCATAAAAATTTGATGTAATGCTCCAATAATTGGCGTTTGAAACTCAATATAATCTTTTGGATTGAAAATTTATGCGTCATTGCAACTTGCATCTCAACCTTGACAAAACATGTGCGATTGCGGCGAACGCAACACACTCTCTTTTACACCTTGTGCTATCGTTCAATGCCAACTGAGGATCATGGTCACGTAAACACCTTGATCAGATAAAGAGCGAGATGGGTATAGTTCATAGTGAGTATCAATAATTCGTTCCTTGCGTTTCTCTTCAATTAAATTTGACATAGGGTGATGGATTTTTTTTTGTCTTGAGACAAAAGAACATATCATTCATAGTGGATCAAAGTGAGGTTAAATACAGAACTATTGAATAAGATTTAACAAACATTTACTTGCTACTTTAAGAAAATATTTTATTGAGTAAGCTCTTAATCTTGATGCATTTCAAGATTATGATTATCTTGAGTAATGATTTGAAGTTAGATAAACTGATTAATTTTTCATAGAAGTTGTTCAATGGATGACATCTAGATTCATATGCATAGTCAAATTCACGATTGTCTATAAGTTGATTACAAAGAGCTTGCATCGTATTGCAGCTATAAAAAATAGAAGCTTTTGCGATATTTTGTCCGACATATGCGGAAATACGATAGAACGTCGATCTAATCTTCATACAAAACTAAATGGCGGATTTTTTCTTGAGGTATGTTTTCAAATATTTCACAAATTATGGACGAGAGTCATGGGCAATGACGTTTGATATGCTTCAAGACTACATATTCGAGTCAACATCAATGCCAAGAATGACAACCAGAGCGGATAGCAATATCTTGTCCATATGCATATGAAGAAGAGTTTGAAAGGAATTGGTTGCTTAGCAAATTGGATGATTGCTGATCTCGTTGGGAAACAACTTCTTGAATAATTCATGCTAGGCTGAATGATTGTATGTATGAAAGTTCATAAACGTTTGATGCATCGCTAAAACGAACAAAAATTTGAGTATTCACTTCTCATTTGAATTGAGTCAGATTTATCCGATGAGCTCTTCTCCAAAATGAATCTTGACTATGCCATGCTATGAGCAATCAATATGTAATCATACGTTAAGATTGTTGTTGAGATTAAAAATTCATCGATGATAAATTGTAAAAATGTTTGTATTTGTAGTCTTAAATGTCATTCAAGCAAAGTACGAATAAACGAAACACTCATATAACGTGGTTCACCCTGAAGGGCTAAGTCCATGATTGAAACACGCTAGAAGGTTTACGGACAATTGAATACACAATGCACACTCGAGTAGAAGCCTTGAAGTTATATTTATACCCAAAGCCAACGAAACATCTAACTATAATATCTATAGCTGGAGGTTACCCCTTAACTAGAGTTAACCTCAACATGTAGCTACAATATATATAATGAAGAGATTGAAGCAAATCGTTCTATAATACTAGGTTCAACTGAGCGCGCATAATGATTATAATTGGCAAGATGAATTTTTATATTTGACAAAGTTGTCAAGATTGAGTATTTGCAATGCTTGCATACTGTAATAGCAAACTTAAACTTGAGATTAGTCCGAAGCTCGCCAAAGTGATTATCACGAGTTACTTTTTTTTGAACAATTGAGCCATCAATCACTCTATCATTAGATTTGACCACCTGCAGCAACCCCAATCCCAATCCCATCACGAAGTCTACGAATTACAATAGCGCTTTGTGCTTGTATGTGTTTAAATTCAAAGGATGAGGTGAAAATTCAGTTGTGCCACACATTATGATGTAATTTCCGAACCAAAAATTGGCATACTCCGACTTCTCGATGCGCATGCAGCGTTGTTGCTACACATCATCATTTGTTCGCATTCCAAATATGGAGAGCGTAGTCAGTGCTCCCAATTTCAGTTGTACCGCACATTGTGTTGTCATTTTTGAACTAGAAATTGGATTGCTTTGCGTTCCGAAGTACTTCTTGTTTCCATATGTGAGTGCTCCAAAATTTCCGGGTTCTACGTTATTCCGTCGTCGTAAACGTGTTCAAAACTCTGAAGTTTGATTTCAAACGCATTCATACTTATATGTCATGTTTGACATTCATTATTTTGAAATGTATCTTATAACAATTTCTTAATGAAATAAAGTCAAACTCATATTTTTTGAAAATATACTATGATGATAATTTTGTGTTGTATTTCAATATATTGATTTTTAAAAATTACCAAAATTATATGAATATTTGTTTTCCAAAAATTGTAATATAATATTTATTATTAATAATAATTTCATATTTATGATATCCATACTGTACAATATAAAAAAATAATTTTTAAATAAAATTTTTTTCAATAAAAAAGAAAAAAAACACATCATTCAAACATATTCAATTTTTGTACATCAAAAATCATACTTCACTAAAAAATTTAATTCATTTCTATAGTTTCTATATAAAATATATTTTAATCATATAAATTATTATTATCATCAATCATTTTTAATATTTTTCATATGTTTCCATTTTTTGATTACAATATAACAATTATTTTATCAATTGAGTTTTATTCAAGTTTTTTTTATTAATTTTTCTCTATTTAAAAACTTAATTATAGAAAATAATATCAAATAAAGAAAAAAACACCAAATCAAATAAACATAAATTAAAAATTTCAAAATTGTAATTTATTCTCCAAATTTTTGTTTATCAGTGTGAAATGAAGTTCATATGGCAATTTTATTCATACCATCTATCATAGTCTAAACTTATCTCAATGGTGTTTTAAAATTTCAATAAAAATTTTATTATTATGCATTCATAATTGAGTTCAAATTTTCTGATTTTTTTTGTATCAAGCATGTTTCATCTCCATTTGAAACATGTACGTATAAAGAAAAAAAACCAAATCAAATAAACATAAATTAAAAAAAGTTCAAAATAGTAATTTATTCTCCAAAATTTTGTTTATAAGTGTGAAATGAAGTGCATATAGCAATTTTATTCAGGCTATCTATCATAGTTAAACTTATCTCAATGGTGTTTTAAAAATTTCAATAAAAATTTTATTATTATGCATTCATAATTGAGTTCAAATTTTCTGATTTTGTTTGTATCAAGCATGTTTCATCTCCATTTGAAACATGTAAGTATAAAGAAAAAAAACCAAATCAAATAAACATAAACTGAAAAAAAGTTCAAAATAGTAATTTATTCTCCAAAATTTTGTTTATCAGTGTGAAATGAAGTGCATATGGCAATTTTATTCATGCTATCTATCATAGTTAAACTTATCTTAATGATGTTTTTTAAATTTCAATAAAAATTTTATTATTATGCATTCATAATTGAGTTCAAATTTTCTGATTTTTTATCAAGCATGTTTCATCTACATATGATACAAAATATATAATTTGCATGTTGTTAGAAGATAATTTCTTTGAAATTACATAACAACTTGTTGTAAAAATTTGTTCATTGGTCCAACTTTGATTAGAAGTAATTAATCTATTGAAGAGTTTAGAGTATGTCTTCATGTCTCATCATGTTAAGTTCATGCATGATTATTCTAAGAGTATGGTATGTATATGTTGATGATATCTATTTTATGATATGAAGAAACTACCATATGTCCCATTAGTAACTGATCAACTTACTGCAATTCGTACAACTTTGGGAATGTCAAAGTTTGTGTATATACACGAAGTTCATGAACCGGATGGCTTCAAATGTGCCACTTCCAACTCTCATGTTGATAAATATTTTCAGCAATATAAAGATATGATAAAAAGAATTGTACAACATCCGCGGGACAAATGGAGGAATTTCGGGGAAATGATAACAATTCCAAATCTACAAGTGGACCCGCAGCCCAATTCTCAAGGACCTTCGAATCCGCTCTCAGTATGACTCGTCGGGATATCCATAATGTAAATGGTTTTCAGCCCTTATGCTCTAGTGGGGACCGAGACCATAGGGAACAAGCCTCGGGCCAAGGCCAGGGAGGCCAAGGATCCAACTACCCTCCACTGAGAAGTACCATAACGGTACAGGACCTGTCCTGTTCCCTTGTTCCCTCGGTCCCGTGGTCCCCGGTGCCTGCCTTTCCACTTCGAGAGCGTATTCCGGCTGTCGGAACTCGTGGTGGCGCCGACGTATTTTCACGGCGCGAGAAGAGGGAGGGTTTAAGATTCGAAGCGCAGGCACTTGTGGCGATTTTGGGATTCGCCTCAAATCCCTAAATTGTTAGGCGTAGTAGCATCGCGAGAGCCGATGGGGGTTTGAGGTGCATACGCTTGTCTTGTCTTGTGCGCGAGGATGCTTCATGGTTCCCGGATGTTTCGGTCTGTAAATCTAGGCCGGATTTAACTCTGACTTAGTGCGTGCTGGATTCCTCGAGGACAATTGATGGTTGCGGGTTCGAGCTGGTTTGGGTTGTTTGGGTTCGGTAAATTGGTGTCAGAGGTGAGGAGCCGGATCAGATCGGGATCGGGTTAAGTTGGAGTTGATGAAGAGGAATTGGTGGGTGATCTGAGTGGAGGGAGCACTGGGCAGGATGAAGAGGAGTTTGTGTCTGGCAAGACGCCTGCCTTCATGCGTGTGTTGGAATTCGAGGGATGTCATACCGTCGTCTTCAGCAATTTGCTCTGTTTCAGGTGGATTTTCCCTCCACCCTCTTTGTGTCTGCGGTTGTGAGGAAATTATGTTCACTCTGAATCTGCCTGCCTGGCGATCTTTCATCCTGGACGAACTGCCATATACTGCAATTGAATCCACGCATGATCTGTGCTGTTACGACGAATTGGACTCGTTGTCCGGAAATCTGGGCCTTTTGATGCAATTTAACCACTCTTTTAAGTGCAAGTGAGGAATTTGCATAGCGCACGACATGTCTCCCTTGATCCCATATCGAGCAACGTTGTACTCCGTCAGTCAAACCCCTGAACCCTGAACCTCACTTACGTCTGAATATATGAAATGAGTAAGAATTGAAAAACCCTGTTGATTGCCAGCCTATGTCGGTCTTCGGAAGATGGCAGAAGACCACTAACTTTCAAGGAATGGAGATGAATTCTCAGCAGGACAACCTTCGAGCTTTCCGAGTTCTTTGTCACCGTAGAGTTATCAATTGGAAGCAAATTCTTCTCGAGAATCACTACATTGGCTACCATCGGCTCTATTGAGACGCTGAGATGAATTGAGAACACATAGCAGATTCAAACTTGAATTTTGTTACATCGTTGATGACACTGTGTGTCCTCTTCCAGATCGTAATTGCGTCCCACTCGATAGATGTATATGAAGTTATTTATGCTCGTGTACGGAACTGGTCTTATGAGAGAAAAGAGCTGGTTTCATGGGAAGAGGAATTTGCACATTACATGTTCTGAAATGATTCAAGTGACTGATTTTTTGAACGAAAAAAAAGAAGAAGAGATTTTGTACCTTCAAAGCTTAAATACTGAGAGTTACTGTGTCCTTGAATCCAGCAACTGGAAACCTTCCAATTCCCAACTTCAAACGTAGACTCAGCGGAGAAAGATTGAGAGTCCAGCATGAGAATTCTGAAAAACGATGTTTACCCCTGGGAACCCGGGTTACAGCTGAAGAGAATCGTAACGCGCTGCTTTCAAATGCAAGTAAGTGAACGAGGCTCCCAACTGTACTTCCAAGTGTCTTGAGGACGATTATTGAATTCCAATTACAGATGACAAGATGCATTTTACACACATTGTGTCCGTCCCAGCTGAAGGTTATTCTTTCGTTCGCAGGTTCATTGGCAGCCGATGAGAGAAGAGAGCAGATTTTTATTTCTGACACAGAGCATCACCGAATAATTGTTGTAAATCAAGCCGGAAATATCCTAGACTGTGTAAGGGACTAATGACCCGGCTTTCTCCTTTTTATTCATCAAGATCACATGGGCTTTGTGTCAACCGCATGATTTGTAGATTTTGGCTGATACCATTTATTTGATTACTTGTGAGCGAGAGAGTTGATTACGAAACATTGCCCACCTTTCACTCTGTGGAGTTCATTGCAAGCTGGGATTATTCTTTGATCAGATGACAAATGGTGTACGCTCAGTGTCATGAACCTGTAAGTTTTAATTCTTCCTGTAGATTGGATCTTCTCCTGGTTTTGAGGATGGGACTTTTGAGAACGCTATGCTGTGTTGTCCATCGTCTACGGTCTACGATGAGCTCAATGACTGCCTTTACATTGCCGATTCCAAGGTAAACTGTCGAACTGGAAGTCATCTTGCGAGAAGCGTGACTTGAATTGGGTAATTTGTTTTGCTTCAACCCACAGAAAAATAATCTTTTAATCAATTTCGTGAAATGAGCGCCGTGGAGGCTTTTCCTGCACCTGCAATATCTAGGATACTTATGTTGCTTTGTACCATGCGCTTGAAATAATGGGAACATGAGAAGCAATTACAAAGTTTTGGAAGGAGGACGCTAATTACAGATGGTCTTAGATGTATTTTCAAGACTCTCCTTCGTAGATCCTAATGTAAGTCGCTGTTTAGGGAACAAGCAGAATAATGTCATTCGTAGGGCTGATCTGAGCAAGAGAACTGTAGATACTGTCGGTCGAAATATGGACGACAGTGAGAGTCCACTGTGGAGCAGAATCTTGAAGTGGATGCGAGGATTTGGATTTGTCTCGAACAAGAAACCCCAGCAGCAGACGGAAGAGATCACCGACGGAGCAAGAAACAAAACAACTTTGAGCAATCCTTGGCACCTGAATTTAGCGGTAAATGGGTCCCTTATAGTTGCAAGTCGTGGGTAAGTTGTGCAGGCTTGCAGAATTCACTTTAGTAGTTGCTTTCACTACACCAACATATACGTAGATATTGAGACCTGACAAGCTCGGTCGTAATGTTATCTATTGAAGTGCTTTCGCTCAGTTTGCAGTCCTGATGACTGTCTTATGTCCAGCTTTGAATCATCGTGGGTCCTTGACCCCATTACCGGAGAGTCGTCCAAAATCTCTTGCGAAGGTACTATTGCTCTGCAACCCATATTCCTGCGCTATACTGGCATGTTTGAAGAACGCACCGGAACATGCATGTTATCGTTACTGAAAACAAGTTGATCAGCTAGGGATTTTCTTGAATTGGTGGTCAGTCAGAACATAATGTGTATTACAAGAAGGGGGTAAAGTGCTCACACATTGTTGTTGACTGTTATGATATTAGGATCAGAAGCTGTTCATGAGGATTATGAGAAAAAGTTATTTGCTTCGAAAGAGAAGGCCGATACCTTTAATTTCATAAGAAAAAGTTCACTCACAGAAAGTACCTTAAGACCGTATTCCTCGACGGACATGGTTTCACTTGTTGCGAAAATACACCAAAACCTCTTTTTTTTAGAAACAGGTGCGGTTCTGGATAGTGAGAATTGTTTCCCTGATGACTTGTCATTCGTTGCGAACTTTAAAGCAGGGAGAGCATATGCATTCTGAAAATTCGGTGGAGATAAGAGTACTATTTGTTTACTGTTTGTTGCATTTGCTTATATATGCTTTCCATAGAAGAGAACAAATCAGATTCCTTATGAGTAGTATTATCTACAGAAGGTCACGTAGTCCGGAAAATGGACTTGCAGACAGGAAGCACAACGACTCTTAAGCTGTCGAACTTTGGCTGTTTGGGGTTTCCCTCTTGGTGGTTTATTCAACCTCTTAGCCTTCTAACCGCCGACAGGTATGTTGATCAGTTGCATGAATGTGAACTTAAGAGACTGGCAGTCTACTTGTTCCGCGGTGTTGCATTTAGCTGTGAAACTCAACTTTTCGTATGGTCCCTAAGGGAACCCAAGTAACTGTGGTCGAAAAGCTCAAAAATAATGCTTGAGATTTCATTACCTAGCATGAGGATTTCATAGTTTTTTGTATCCTGCACCAGGGATAATGTCTCAACTGCTCCATCAACATCTCAGGAAGACAACATTTTGTGTCATGAAATCCAGCTTCAACCAGGTGAATTGAGACAAAAACCTATGTGACTATTCAATTCTCAGTTTGGCCACTTTCATTCGCCTAGATGACTGATGCGAAGTCTCTGAAGAAGGGTAGCGCAGATGCTTTGCATCAATGCCTTGATGTGTGGTTGGTTATATGTTTGGAGTTCCTAGTACAAGCCTGTAGACGGCATTTTTGCAATACTGGATCTGTGTCAATTGCAACAGCGGCACTGGTCATGGCATACATTTAGTTTTGCTTGTACCTTACTTTCTATGTTCACATCCATGTCCAATCTTGTTGTTTATATTAACGGATCTAGTTGAGTGGGATAGTCAGCTATAGTTTTCGTTGATACCATCAAATTTTTGGTTCGTATACCGTTGGCTATATTTTATATTTTCAGTATCTGTTTTCCCTTGCCTCTTTTTGTCGCTAATAGATCAAAGTCCTTTCTCATGACTCCAGGTAGGTGCCTCGTCTGCATTGACCCAGTTCTTCCGGAGGGAATGGCCTTGGCAGCTCCCGTCGATGATAAAGCGGTCTTGAGGCAAGCTAGGGGCAGTGTAGTAGACTTAAGTATGTTCGGCGGACGACTCGTGTCACACAAGGTATGTCGTTTTATGTGCAGACCTTGGAATTTCGTAAACCGTTCTTGTATGTTTTTCACGTCGGCTGTGTGGTGGGGAGGAGCAAGTGTGGTGGTGGAGGGGCTCACGATGTTTACATGAAATACTCAACCAGCATATGTGGAAGTAGCAGTGTTAAGAAATAAGCTTCAAGGACGTCTGGTGTTTTAGTTCAGCTTGTCCATATGTATGTATATCAAGGATGATTCTTGGTTGTTTTGGTGGATAGGTACACCGTGGATCATGTTTGGAGTATACACAAAACATTTTATGATATCGATAAAACTTCCCGTACATTTCATCAACATGCCTGTGTTCTGCTCTCTGTGTAACGCCTGAGCGGTGTCCTGTCTTTAGTTTTCGGTTGTTTGGCTTGGTGAAGTGTCCTTACTGTTTCTATTTCGCGTTAGGAGCTGTCTATTGTTGAAGCGGAGTATGCTCTGTGAATAATTACGTGATCGTCGCGGAAAATTCATTCGTGCTGAAGGGCATGAAGCTCAAATCATGGCCACTTCCATACTCCATTCTTGGGTTGTAAACCCGTAAAATATCTATGAGTGCATATTTCAGTAGATCAAATAGCAAAATTGAAACTAATTGTTGTTTATTGTCCCGCTCGGTTGTGATGTAGATTTCTGGTGCCCAACAATGGGTCGATGATTTCGAGGATTTAGAAGCTGAAGACGAGAGTTTTGATGAGCTGGTTGGACCCCTGAAATCTGAATATGGGTTACCTCTTTATACGTTCATCGATGCCAGCCTCGGTTCTGGAGAGGTAGGCTGGTCGTTGGGTTTCTTAATCTCGATACACAATTGGGGCAGTCACTCCAGAAATTGTAAATCCATGAAGAAAGCTTTTGGACCTTAAAACACACTTCCAATCTAAACGATTATGTAGGACTCTCTTGTATAAGGCCGCCCCAGGCTTGATTCCTCCATGCCTTCTCCATACCTGCCGTTCTCTGCCTTGCAGCCTTCAGACGCATCCAGGTGATGCAGACTGAAACCCTAAGTAGTGCAGTTTTAATCAGAAACCTAGCAAGTGATGAAGCCGGCGGGTTGTTGGTAATTTAAAGTGATGCTTGCCACATAGCTGAATGGTCACCGGCTATAATGCATCTATCGTGAAAAATGAAACCGCCTTTACTGCTTCCTAGTCTTGCTAGCCATCCTCCACCCTCTGTATGGCCGAGGAATGTAAAATAGTGAGACACTCTGCTCACTCTGGGTTTGCATTCATGTTGTTCTATGCTTCTGGCTTACTATCGGTGCGCCCCGTCAAGACTGTCCAGACTTTAGTGTTCGGTTCTGCTTCGCATCCCTTTTCTCTTTTAAAGTGCATGATTCAGTTGTATGCTTGTGTCTAGCCATTCAGCGCTGATCATCTCCTACACACCTAGTTTCTAGAATCTGCTCTGCACTCTCATATACAGTGATCTGCGTATCTAAAAGAACGAAAGCGTACGTTCTCCTGCAGGTGCAAGTGGATGCGGTGCTTTATTTAAAACCTTCGGGTTCAGGGAGCACTAAGGTGGTTTCGAGAACGGATCCAATCAAAACCAGTTCAACGGAGACACACACTATGCACAGTTTTGACGCTGCGGATAATGACTATTATGTGTGTCTAAGACATCTGCATGTCCGTGTGAGGATTGAGGTAACAACAACGGCTTCGAGTGAGCGGACGAATCTCATAAGTGTACAGGTGTGATTGAGAAGATGTTTCGAGGGTAGTAAGTGGTGCGCATCTGCTTTCTATGTGAAGGTTCTTCAACTGCCCCGACAGAGTTTGAGCAGCCCCAGCAGAGTTCCCTGGTTTGAGTGATTGAGAGTCCAGGGGCTTGAAATCCCTCTCCTCTGAGTTACGCAAGCAGCCCACTGCTCATGAGGGAAATGTGAATTGTATCCTTCCCCTGTCTCGGTTTCCAGCATCTGCTCCAAAACTCCACCTGGGTGTCAAGAAGCAAGTCTCAGGAGACACTGAGGAGACGATTTTTGACTCAAGGCCACTAATATACGCTAATATCTCGTTGAGTCGGAAGGACCTGGAGAGTCAATGCATTGCATGCCAGGAACGCAGAAGTTGATTGTTAGTTTCCCCTCAGCAGATTTGCTCAGGAGTAGCTTTAGGTGAGTCCTCGGTGGGATGGTTTCATGCCCACACGTCTGCACGCCCATGAAAGTCATCAAAGGTCTCAAGGTGTTCCCTCTCGCACCATTATGCAGACGGAACTAAGAATTGTTGAATATGCATTTATGAGCTTCGAGGAACCACGCATGCATGCATGCCACCATTGCCATGACTACCCAGGGCTTCTTTCAATCATTGGACATGAGGTTACGAGTTGCAAGTCTCTTTCTCACGTGACTGCCAAGCTGGTGAATTTTACAATGTGCTATCACTGCTCTGCTAGACAGTAACTGTAACTCATGACGGATGAAGGCATGCACGCACTCACGTGCTTCGACAGTCCGTGGCTCCGGCTGCCGAACCGGTGCCAGCAACCGCATTTCGAGAGCCACAGGAAGAAACTACAACGCTGTCGTGAAATCCCAAACATGTCGAACTTTTGGTATCTCTCCGGTGCTCATTGCCAGGAACCTGTCGTTGAACAATGGCTATCTCTTATAGAATTATCTCCTAAAGAGGCAATCGATGGGCCATTAAGTTAAAGGTTACGTTCATCATCATTGGCTTTCATATGAGTGATGTAAGGCACTGGAAAGCCGCAGTTGCAGTCTACATGTTGCCTTTCGAATTGCGCGAAGATGGAATGTTCACTTGGGGGCTATCTCGACGCTGCAAGTAATCACTTCGCTGGCCCGAGGGGGAGCACGTGGAGCAAGTGGATACTTCTCAAGGTCGGAGTAAAGCACGTACAACCGAGGCGCGTGCGAAGGCCAGTGAGATCCTTTTAGCGCACGTAGCGGCGTGCTCGCTGCCGATGCCCCACTTTCGATTCTGAGCACGGGCACGCACAAATATTGACCAATGCATAGTCGCCTGCAACGCGAGTTAGTGAAATTGTTGGAGGAGGAAGAGCACGAGACGAGAGAACGAATTGAGGGAGGAGGGATGGATTAAGCGACACCTCATTTTCAGCGGAAGCTCTTGTTTGATGCGATCGTATTGACAAGGAAAGTAGAGGATTTAGAGGCAGGTGTCCACCTCTTCTGCGATTAAGTTAGCAAGTGGGGATCGTACGACAATGCAGGCTGAGTATCCGGGTGAGGAAAGGCAGAGAGTTGGGGAGAGGGAAGGAGGGAGGGAGGCAGAGAGATCAAACAGCGTCAGCTACTGCGGCTGGAATCCGAGCAAGAGCTAGTTTTACGAAAAGCTTTGGGCCTAGGGACAGGCTTTGCTGGGCGGGTGAATCTACAGGCTGCGCTGGCGCAACTTGGCGATGTGAAGCTTTGCGGGCAGTTGTCGTCCAAAGCGAAGCGAGTACTCTTACGACGAGACAATCAGAGACTCAGACCTCTGCAGGAAGGAGGAGTAGCCGGACGAGGACGAGGACGAGAAATCGAAATCAGGGTCTAGGTCACAGCGCCACGGCCCTCACGCTCTGTCTGCCATGAAGAGAGGCAATTCCGAACAGCAGGTGCAGTGTTCCTGCTTTCGCAAGTGAATGCAGGAATTCTGAGATTTGCGCGGGGGCACGGGCACGCACGAGCCCGACTCGAGACAAGACACACCGCGGGCCTCGAGGAGGAGGAGGACGAGGAGAAGGAGGAGCAACTTGAGCTGGAGCTGGCCGAGGAGCAGACGCAGAAACGCTCGAGGCTGAGGGGCACAGGGGGCAGGGCCGGGGGAGAGATGCAGGGGAGCCAGGGGAGGGCGGGTGCAGGAGGTGGTAGCGGTAGTGGTAGTGGTAGTGGAGGGGGCAGTGGCAGCGGCAGGCATGGGGGCTACCCTGGACGAGCAAATGGGGTGGCAAACAACAATCTTGGGGCTGGGGCAGGGCTTGCATACGGGGGAATGCCCGGCGGGTACGTTTTCAACAATTGGGTCGGCTACGGGAATTACCAAATGCCGAGCCTGATGCCAATGCCGCCCGTCGTGCCGCGCAGCTACGGGCGCGGATCTGCGTCCCACTCCTTCGTGCCCCTGGGCGTGCAAGGAGCAGGCATTCTGAAGCGCCCCTCGGGCCCTCCGCAAGGCCAATCGATGCACGGTCGCTCTAATCGCAATCGAGGTCACAATGGGCGATCGTGGGGTAGCCGCGACCGCGACCGCGACCGTAAGAATTTGACCAAAGAAGCTTTAGACGCAGACCTCGATGAGTATCGGATGAAAGACAAAAAGTTTGGCGGTCAGTCTCTGGATGCCGAGCTCGATGAATACTGGAAGAAAAAAGAGGACAGCGACTTGCTTCCCGAGGAGGATGAGCTCAAGGATTCGGGCGAAGGTGGCGCAGACATCGGGGCTAAAGATGGCAAGGTGCCTGCCGGAGGCACTACTAGTTCTCGTCACAGCCATGGTGATAAGCAGTCTGCGGACGGGAGCAAATCCAAGTCTCCGTCCAAGGACGCTTAAGAGGAGAAGTGCTTTGGGATGGAACGATGGCCATGCGTCGATGGTTTTAAGTTTTTTTTCCGCGTGAAAAGCCATACCGACGGATCTCGATGCTTTGGAGCTTCTCTTGCAGGTCTGGACTGACGATGGAAGGCCCACGAGTTTGATGATGTAGCCACGGCACAGGCCTTTTCGGCGATTTCTGATTCTCCAAGGCTGTGGTGTATGTCAATGACATGTAGCTTAGATGGTTAGGTCAGAGAGCCACTGGTTTTGTAGAATTAGTCCTAGTCTTGTGGCCACCTGCTGCCAGTGTTGTACATTACTTCCCAGAAAAAATTGGATTGACATGTTTTAGCTGGCATTTTGTATGATAAAGATTTATCACAAGGTGAATCGATTCCTTCATTCTTCGTGATGTGTTCAGTTTTCTCTCTTGCTCTTTCTGTTGTATGCTGACATCAAAGTTTTTTTTGGTCTCTTCCAGCTGTCTCAAGCTCGCAGCATCTTTTTGCTGTTCATCTAATGTCGATCGATCTCTGTATCTTGATCAGGGCCACGGATTCATCATTCTGCCATTCAGTGAGCAGGCACCCGTCGATTGAAACGGAGGGTCCTTCGGATCTGTGTTAGGGTCAGCGTTGGTCTTTTCATGCAATGGTTCGGTGCTAGCCAGCAGAACGATTGATTTGTCCTCCACTCTGGAAAAAGCTCAGGCATGAGGACCACTGTTCGAAAGCCGAGTTGTAGTCACTTGGATGCTCCGATTCAAGTCAGAGTGGTGGCGGTAGTGCCTCCATACTCACTTCTGTACTGAGTTTGAAGGATCCTGAACTTGGGCTCATTAGTTCATATTGCACGTAAAACATCAGGGATTGGCGTAAACCCTGTGGCAAATGGAAACAAAATTCTCTGGCATACACGACGAAGCAGTGAGGATTGGTGTTATAATTTTCGTCCTATTATCCTGTCTCAGGCGACTTCTTATCTTTTATAATCCATCTCCTCATGACTTTCTTATGCATAATTTTGGAATGATAATTTTGGACTCAAGAGAAGATTCTAGTGTTTCCCACTAGAACCGATACAAACGAAAGGGGCACACATCTTTCTGTATTGTGCTCAGATTACGGTTCTACTCGTTCGCACGGATCTTCCCCATGGATCACTAATCGACTCAGTTAGTGCTCTCGAGTCACTTAATTTAAGTATGTATAAGAACGTCCTGTAGAGAGCGATAAATTTCACTGCCTGCCCCGAAGTATCAATAGGTAGGAATGTACAGACTTCAAACCCTACCCTTCATTGTCGGTGAATGGGCGCATCAGAAACTGTACACTCCAAAATGTGAACATCGTGGCAACTTTCCCTCTGATGTTTTGGGTTTTTGGCTGTGTCTCAGTGTCGGAGGGACCAGAAGATGAGGCAAGTTACCTCCTTTTAGACAACACAGGTTCTTGTCAATTACTGTTGGTTGAGGTTACCGGGACATTTTGTTCTGGAGTGAGTAAAGTGTAGGCATAAGTCGAACGACATTCGTTCACTTCTTTCAACCAAAGTACCATTCGATTACAAAGCCGAACACATCAGAATCAAGGATCTACTACTTCAAAGAGATGGGCACGAGTTTGACCTGAGCGTTAGTCAGATTTTGTGTAATATCTCTACTTATCGTAAACTCATCCAGATTAGTGATGTGGTGTATAATTTCAACTTTCCCTGTACCGACGCATTGCATCGATCCGTTGAAACAAGCTTGTCGAGCCTCGATTTAAGCTCATGTAAATAACTTGCCATGGTTGGAGCATCGTGGAGTCACAGTGGCACATGCGCTTTTTTCCGGCCTCAGTCTATTCCAGTACACCTGATTCAGTAAATGCCAGTTGTAGGCATCTCAGTGGCGTTGATGATGCCATCGTCGAGGACTCGGGGCTTTCAACATCTTCACTGGTGGAAATCGATATTCTGGAGCGAGGAAATGGAACGATGTGGGCAGGAAATGTACCTTCCAGATGTTGTTCATCGAGCCGTATCAGAGCAGCAAAGATAGACGTGACTGTCTGAAAGAGCACTTTCACCGACTGGTTTGCATGTTCCAGTTGCAAACAAGCTTTTCGGTCCATAACATGTTTTGCTCCTCGATTCAGAACTCTGCTTGAATCGTTTCACGACTTCTGGCTGTCAGTGCGCATATTGATACCTCACGTAGTCTACAAGATGTAAACCTTTGAGCACCACCTCCAGCTCCAGCTCCAGCCCTGTAATTTGGGACTGGTGAACGAGAGTGATCGATTTACAAAGATGGATCTTGCCGTATCCGAAACAAGCTGTTGAACCTACATCCCCTTACAGCAAAACCTGCTTCACTGTAAGCAAGATTGATCCACGCATCTCAGCATGAGTACAAGTCTGCTCGAAGGGGAAGATCAGGATGAAGATAAAATCTGTAAGAACAGTTGGCAGCTGGCCTCGGCTGTTGCAGAGCTCAAGACCATGACGCATTCCATAAGCGTGAAGAAGAACAGTGTCCGTTCTGATCACATCATGGCAGCAAATCTATCCGCCACCAGATCTGCTGTGACCAGCTTCGGACTGTTACGACACAGGGAGAAGGAACCTTTGGCTCTGATCTGATCCAGCAGCAGATGATCCACACGAGCACCCAGTCTGAGACCAGATAGACCACCGACTTGCTTCGGACTGCTCGTCCGATTACGTACATTGACATGACCCACAAATCTCCCGCAGAACAGTTCCCACAGAACACTGCTGAGACTCGGACATAAGGTCCTGTTGTCGTGCACAGCATGCGGCCTGCGGCTGGGTATGTATATACCCCTCCAACCTCTTTTCTCGGCCTTAAAGCAGCTGGAACACCGGAATTGGACCAGGTGAAGGAAGACCAAAACAAGCATGCTACAGGGTAGAGCTAGACTTCAATCCTCGGAGAATCTGGGAACAGAATGGATTTGAGTCCAGTCGATCCATCCACCTCATCCACTTGACTGCTCGTATCATAGAAATAAAATTATTTTAGAGCCAAATGAGATAACCCTCGACCAAATCTCATTTACACCTGATTTATGTGGTGAAATCACTATTCCCAAAGACATGACAGAAGATTGAACAACCGACTCTAAAGCGGAATCTAGCTTTAGGAAGAGGCACGAAGTTTGCCCTGAGCTGCTCCTTCTGCATTTAAACACT
Source organism: Marchantia polymorpha subsp. ruderalis (assembly GCA_037833965.1). Taxonomy (NCBI): domain Eukaryota; kingdom Viridiplantae; phylum Streptophyta; class Marchantiopsida; order Marchantiales; family Marchantiaceae; genus Marchantia; species Marchantia polymorpha. The sequence continues at coordinate 9,264,397 of AP031357.1, forward strand.
CAATGCCCGTCGAGACTACCAAAAAATCGGCACTGGAGGACACACAGAACTTTTGTTCAATGTTGAGTGGCCGGAAAACTTTGCAAGATTTCCCTTCTCACACTCAAATCGGGTCTTCGATTTTCATATCCACTTCCGATGTTGTCTTCATCAACATAAGCCTGGAAGGTAGACACTCATTAGCAACCTAAACCGATTTTTACTGCAAGAGTGCCTCCCACAAACTGAACATACGGACGCGAATTCACATCTGCAGCGTTACAGTCGAATAAAAAACAGAACACGCGATCTACGGACACAGCTTGAGAAGAAAACATTTTTGACAACTTCAGTCACAGAGCTCAGAGTTCCATGGCCCACTCTTGCCAAACAAGACGGTCATGGTCATACGGGTCAGACATCGGCAGAAACCCCGTGTGTCCACGGTGGGTTTTGCCATGGCCTTTCAGGAAGTCCGGGTTCCCTTGAAATGCTTTTAAAATTGGCAATGACATCTCTGTTCGTCTTCTCATGCTGAGAGATGTCAGTGCCAAATTTAAGAAAAATTTCAGGGGAGGGAGGCCACAGCTGCCGACATCTCAGTGTTACACCAACCCTGCCCTCTATTTCTCTCTCTCCGACTTCAAAGAACTCGCCGCCTTGAAAGTCTGCACAAATCCTCCAAATCTCTACATGACACAGATCTCAAATCGAACCCCGCCAGGGCACAGAGCGAAGGCGGGCCGAGAACAATGAGCATCGACCTCCCGGTGCGCAACCGGGAGGTCGCGCACGGACGATCATACCCGAGACTCTCGTCCCATCTCTTCTCTCTGAGCCCAGCCACGGCTCACGAATCACGAAGCCTAAGCTCTCGGCACTGACTGATCACAGACCCGGAGCTCGGAGATGAAGTCTGGCGTCCATCCATCCTCTTGTGGGCTTTCCTTCGAGCTCTGTGGCGCTCACACGCAACCCCGACGACAGGTCGGGCTCACGGAATTGCTGTGATGTTGATCGAGGCGCTCGTGGCCCCTCGAAAGGCATGGCGACTGGGTCTTATTCAGTCCCTGGAAAGTAGCCCCTGTCCTCTCATGGCTTCGACAATGAAATGCCTTCTGTCCACGGCATCATCATGTCGTTTTTGGTCATTTCCCCATTGACAGTGACGTCTTTCGATCAAAGGCTTTGAACTTTACGCATCGTCGAGGGTTTTGGTTCCACCATTGCTTGAAGGATCGATACACAATTCGACGAGGCTTATTCCGAGCTGGTTATAAACAGGCATGACGTAAGGTCAGGGGAGAATTTGGTCTTGGAATGATAATGTCTGGTCCAGGAGTTGATTTATCAATTACACTAGATTGCATTTGATGGTTAGACAAATAGTCACATTTTCATTTTACTTTTGATATTATTAGTATCGAAATGGAACACATACATAAGGACTGATCTTAATTTCATATCCCATTGTATTAGTGTATTTTACATGTATATACATATAGAACTTCTAAAGTAGCTGAACAAACAAGTTATCTATGGATATATATATTATTTGTTTGTTCAGCTAGTTTAGAACTTATTCAAATGTACAAAGATCCAAGATAAGACGAACAGCCACTCTCAAGTGTCTCTAAGTTTGTGCTTGTTCATCACAAATGGTTCAGTCCTACGCATTCCCAGAATCGAATCCCGTGTGATCCCACTTACCAATGGCATTCATAGAGCTCAAGCCTTCTTGTCGAAAGAGCTACAGATCGAATTTCAAGAGCTCCCTTTTTACTCACTTTCGACAAACCAAGGGGGGGCTGAAGCTTTCATGGGATTCGAGCTTTCATGGGAAGCTTGAAGTTTACTCCTAGACTAACAAAGTCCAATGTTCACGGTAGAAATAAGATCTGCACCTTTCCGACAGCAATCCAATTCACGCACGATTCGTGTATGCAGGCCCCATCCAGTTACTCCAGTAGGACCTTTCTCCGCCAAACGGTGGAAATACACCTCTGAATTTGGGCTCGTAGTGTGGATGGCGATGTATCTCCCATTCAATCAATCAATGATAAGTCATGCAAATGACTAATAATTACTCTGGTCTAAGTAATACTGTGCTGATTCCATCTGATGCTAAAACTGAACTCTCGTGGCGGATTTACAACAAAGGCGCAGTTCCATTTCAGCTGAATACTTGACCTTGAGTCCATACATTTTCCATATGCTGGCCCGTCTCAACGAAAGGTTGTCAAAAGCTTTACACTCTTCCTGCGAAAGAGCCCGACAAAAGTCACTTTAGCAATTCTACTTCAGAAACTGTTCTTGGATCCTCGTGAGCTCGGTCGTTGGGTTTGCTGCTTCATGATTTGCCTGCGGTAGATTACCAGCTAATCTCGCACTCCTCCTGCTCGGAGAGCTTAGAATGTAGTAAGAAGTTTCTTTTGATGCTGTTCCCCAGCGATTGTTAGTCAGTTGTACCAGCGAGCGCAATGCTGGGAGCCACCACCATCCCCAGCGGCAGGGCAGCATGAAGTGAGCTGCGGCCAGCCTTTCATTTGAGCTGGCCCTACACGAATCGCTTTCTTGAGAGAATCCAGCTCGAAGTCAATGTCCTCGCTTCTTCTCCCTCCCTTTCGACCAACCTCCGCTGCCCTGCCCTGCCCTCTTTTACCTCAGTCGGTAACCCCTTTGTCGTTAAGATGGTTACCATAGGATCTTTTCTCAGAAGCCATGCTCGAAGTGGCGAGCATGTACTTACTCAACGCCAAATTCATCTAACGACAATCGGTAGATCAAATTCCTCCAACACTTGTCGCTGTACGATGAGAATGAAGGACTGCCTCATGACACAAAGATAGCCATTCGTTGCTTTCTGCAAACTTAGAATTGCCTCCGACGTTTTAAACAGCCAATGTAGCAGTCAGCTATCTTACGAGTGGAATTTGCTGCGGGGATCTTCGAAGAGGTTGTACATGCCATGCCATGCCAATAAGCACATGTTTGTTACGAGAATTGTGGGTGTGTTTTAACATCCACGAGGAGGTTGTGGCAGAACACTTTGTGGATTGTCTCGCAGTCCACCAGCACTTTGATGATGCAAAAGAACGAGAGATACGCGAGGCAGCGTGTCTTCATAGAATCCACCTTAAGCATTATTGACGTCCATTTCATTTTTCTTCTGTTTGATTGATTGAGTGACCGAGAATGGCCTCGAAGCACAGAAAGAAAGGGACTAGCTCACAACTGCTTTTCATGACGCTGCAGGATCTTGTGGGGCCTTCCTTTTGTCCGAGCCCCAATCAGTCCATGGCCAACTTGTGAACCGCAAAGTTGTGGTCGAATTGTGCAATTCGATACCTCTGAAGACTAGACTAGACATGCACACAAAGCACTGTAATCTGCTGAACCTTTTGACGAGGTCCATCAGCACACTACAGGTTATTATATAATTATATGGTGATGATGCTCGGATACATTTTTAATTTACGAATGAATAGTCTCGGACATGCCGGAGAACAAAGTTCAAACTCTTTGAGCAGGTCCATGCATTTGTTGAGGTGCGATTCTGATGGGGCCACATGCTAATTGCATGATTTGTAAAAAGCCCAACAAGGAGATGCCTGCCCAGTAACCCTCAATTTGGCCCCATGTTACATGTACTACGGTCGGAGAATCCGAGAATTTTCAGCCATAGCTGCGGAATGAATGCCGAGACCAAAGCTGCAGAACAAGGGAGCGGATAAGTCGTAGAGCAAAGTGATTCCATGGAGAAGCGGAACAGGACAGGAATAGAAAAACCGAACGCTCACTAAACTAAATTCTGATACAAAATGGACTCATCCACGCGAAGAGCAAGGGGACAGTTGGCGGGAATGACGAGACCTTCATCAGCTCAATAATAGAAAGGATCTAGAATCGAAACGGAAGCGTTTGGTAGAAAGAAAGCCCCAACTGAACAACTCGGTTTGCGTTATTTCTGCCCATGACACGCTCGATTCTTGCGTGATGCAAACCGAATCACGACCTCCAAGTGCATCTTATTGAATGCTCTCATGAAACCCTTCAGCTCATCATTTCATTTACTGCCCTCTGAGAATCTGCAAGGAAAGCCTCCGCAAGTCACTTTCCTTCTTTCCCTCCCTCGGTTGGTAACGAAGCTGATGCCTCCAGTTCGGCGGAACAGAAATCACTGGACCAGATTAGGCACCAGATTTGTCCTCGAGCACAATCCACATTCTCTTCAAATGCTTAGATATTATGCCGAGGTCTACGAGCAGGGATAGAGTGAAATTCCTTGTGAATTTGCTATTCAAATTATATGCATAATCGATTTCAGAGTACTCAATATTCTTCCAACGAAGTATTCAATGGTATTCTATTTTTATTTCATTTCATTGTATGAAGCGTTATTTGTTTAATATTTTAGACATGGAACTAGTTAATTCTGGCTATATAAGAATGATTTCATTAAATGTTGCTATTCTATTTTAGGACTTCATTGACGGACAAATCTCACTCTTGATCTACGCACTTAGATAATTTTAGGGGCAGATTGACATATCTTTCGTCAAAATGCTAGTGGTGGCTAACCTAGTGTATCTATGTGGTTTCTACTCTATGACATTAGATGGAGAAATATCATTTTGTTTGGCTATAATCCTTAGCCCTCACATGGAATAATTTTCAAAGTTATTTCTAAATACAAGCATGTTAATGTTCTAGAGTAGAGTAGTTTCCCACTTAAGTACGCACGTTGTGTGGTTACTCACCTCGTAAGTGAGTACTTAACATCTTCATTTTCACATTCATTGCGTATTGTTTCAATGTTGAAGAAAGTGACCACCAAATGTCTGAATGAAATCCAACATTACGAGATCATTTCAAAAATTGAGAAAGAATAATCCCCAAGCAAACGCACTCTAGCATGTGAGTATGAAATTAGTAAAGGCGCTATACGAAAGGTATGGAAAAAAGGGAATTTCATTCTCAAAAATCTGCTATACTCTTCGAAAAAGCAAAGCTAAATACTGTAAAAGCTTCATTTGGAAGATTTTCCAAACTTGAAAATATAGTGTAGATCTGGATTAACAGCATGTGTCGTGTCAAGCTTCATGTGCCGCCATCTCTCGCCATTACAATAGCAAAAGGTATGGCTTCTACGCTATGTACTTCCAATTCAGATTGTAAAGCTTCATGGTAGTGGCTTGATGATGGCTAGCGTTTTCAGTACACTTCGAGGTCTACAGAAAATGCTCATTCATGGAGGAGGTGCTGAGGTTGACAAGGATGATCCATGATTACTATCAACCTTAGAAGAATTATCGCTCATCATCGTTTATTACAACCTTGGAAATGTCTTCAACATGAACGAGATTGTAATGTTTTTTCGTATGCTTACCATATATCCTATTCTTATGCCGAACAAAGACATTTCAAGCAAGAGAGACAAAAAGAAATCGGAAGATTGTGTTTCTTTGATGTTTTGTGCCAACACATCTCAAATATATAAAATTTCTTGCGTAATGATTGGAATGTCAAAAGATTCAGCATATATCAAAGATCAACCATGGCCAATTTCTTATTTCAATCAAGCGAAAACCACTTTGGACGTGAAAACCTCTTGGAGATGATTCAACGAGATCTCTGTTCCAAAAATAGAAAAAAAGAATTAGACGTGCAATTCTCTTGTTGATAGATAATGCGCCATGACACTTTGATGTCTTTCACGTGACAACATTAGTGTAGTATTTTTTCCTCCAAATTGGACCTACTAGAAACAACCTTGTGATATAGCAAGCATCGCTGTTTTCAAGAAACGATACAAATATTTGTATCTCAAGATAATCTTTGACTTCTACAACTAGATGAGGAGTTGAAACAACGGCAAAGAAAATTTGAAAAACCACTACGACGTGATGTATCATGAATTTTTTATGGAAATCCAACGCACATGCTGGATGTTGCAAGGTATGTAAAAGAAGAATGGTATATTTTTTTGTCAAGGTCTATAAAGAGTGCCATCTGTAGAGCAGAGCTCAAGAATTTGGAATCGGATGCAGAGACTTAGGGCAAAATTATTGTGATTGTTGCTGAGTTAGTCCAAATCATCAAAAACTTAATGTTGTCGATCGACCAATCAGATTTGGAAGAATTTATTCACATTGATAATAAAAGGAATGAAGAATATGTAGTAGCAATTCTGGAAAATGTCAAAGAATTGTTGGATTCAATGACGATTAATGAAACAAGTCTTGATGAAGACAACAATATTAATTTACAAAAATAATTGTGGAATCACAATATAAAGTTGAGTTTCATGGATTTGATACTTTGTATAAGTTCAAATAGAAGTAGAAGATTCATTTGACGATATCACAAATCGTTTGAAAAATTCCAAGATAAGGTACTCAACTCTAGACGGAAAATAAAACTAAAACGATTCACTATATGTTAGATTGAAATCCTTAAAAATGTTGATCACTAAAATTTTTAAAATAAAATGACTATTTAATTGGGATGCGTAGTTAAGTGGAAAGCTATTGTATATACAGAGTGCTTGAATCACAAGAAGGAATTTCTAAGTTGAGTAATCACTAAGAGTGCTCAAGCTGCATAGTCTAATCATGAGTAGATTCTCAACGAAGAAATTACATAACAGATGTAGAAGAAGAGTCTATGAGAGAAAGGCGTATATAACATGTATGTTGAACTCAACAATTTTGATGTCTATTTTGAAGCTTAAGATAGTTCTTGTTATAAGATGGTTGTATGAATTCTTCTTGTCATACAATTTCTTTCCTTACGGGTCTTCACATCTTAGAAAATACAGCAAAGCACATGAGAAATTCCCCTTTACCCAAAATCAACATCACATTTTTTTGCGTGAAACTCAGACGGAGTTGTTAACATATTATTATGCATCGACTTTAAAATTAGTGTTGAAGGCTTGTTGTTCTTTTTTGGCGACTGTTTCTCGTTCGTTGAGTTGAGCGCATTTTCTGTTAGGAGTGCAGAAGCAAAGAAATACACTAAATTGATTTGAAAGTCAGAGCCCAGGACGTAACCCCTAATGCTTGCGGAACACATCAACCTAAACCGCCCCTTCACGTGGTTCTTCTAGTGCAGCGGGCCTGTGCCATAAACCAGAAGGCGGAATCGGAATCCGAATCTGGGTGACTCGGAGGGAGAATGTTCTTATGACAGAGGAATGTCACAAACAGCCATGTTTCGTCGCGCTCAAGCAAAAATCATTCAGCATGGAAAGCTCTGAGCTGTGCGCCTCGATTGGCCAACAGAAGACGATCCCGAATCGAGGGTTTACCGAGCTGAAATAGGCCCCGACCAGAGAGACCGCATGTCCAACTTTTAGCACGTAGTGGCAGCCTCAGTTCTCCCCCAGCCCCTGCCCCCACCACTGTAATAAGTGGTTGCTGCCCCACCCCCCCGACCAATCGCCATCGTCCACGCTGTCGATCGCCCCACGGTGCCAGGCTGGTCCCATGTATGGCCTGCCTCGCCGACACGGCATCGATTCACCCCGCACCGTTCACCCGGCCAGCAGTTTGTTCCACGGCGGGACTCGCTGCTCCGATTCCGGTCACCTGTTCCAGCCGCTATCTTCTCCGCCAAATGTTTGGCGGGCGCTCGGGTTAGAATGTCGGGCCGGGTGGGGTCAGTCTACATTCCGTACCTCGGGTCTTCCACCCCCAGAGGCGAAAATTGCGGGTGAGAATCGCCGGGCCAAGGGGCCGCGAATTGTTGTCCGACATGGTTCTAGTAAGAAGGAAGGCTCCTTGTTCGGCGGCACTGGGCTACTACAGTTGAGACCCCCAGCGTCAACCCTCGGTTCGAAGGAGTTGGAGTACGGTTAGAAGGCCCGCTCGCATGGTTTCAAAATGCCGGCCGGTAAGGGAATATGCGAGGTATAACCCACTCCGTCCGAGAATAGCTCTCGCCTGCATCCGGGGCGAAGTAGTAGTACCCGGCGGTCCTTGACCGACTGATAAGTTCTCAGAGCTGCACCACGAGGCGGAAACCTTGCCCAGACTGTGTCCACGAAGCCGGTACCTGACAAATAGAACCAGCGTTGAGTGACCTGCTATGAGAGGTAATCCTATGAGAGCTCCTCTCGCTGGCGTTCAAACTCACTCGCTACGTGGTCATTTGTTCGTTGTTTCTACTCTACGGAGTACAGTATTTCCACTGACGGATGCTCGTAGGCCAAGCTACTACAAGCGGCGAGAGAGTCTCCCGAGAGTAACCTAACTCGACCTTGATGGGTCGGACTCGAGTGACCTGACGTTAACTGTAACGAGCCCGTCATCATCGACGGTTAGCAACTCATCATCGAGACTACCGAATCTGCGACGGAACGAGATTCGGTCGAGAATGCACGCGCGCGTTGCCGACGTGGAGGGATCGACGGTCGGCGGGTCACTCAGAGTGCGAGGAGGCGTCGAGATGGCATCTTCCGCGCGGGGAGACAGAAGTGCAAGTCAACTCAACCCAAACCCAACCGGGGTCGCTGTCGCGGTTGACGCAACGGAAGTACGGATCGGTGGTTCTGGTGGGGGCTGGGCAGGGACAGGGGCAGGGAGTGGAGTGGCGATGGGCCGTGGCCGGTGGCCGGTGACCGCACGCCCTTGGCGAGAGCGAATTATTGTTGGGCCGAAGCTCAGGAAAAGCTCGCTGGCTGGGCCGGGGGAGGGGATCGATCAGCAAAAGCATTGCTTGCTTTTCATGGCGATTCGCGCTGGCTTCGCGGGCATGGACGTAAAGAGGAGGAGGCCTATTTCCGCATGAGGGAGCTGCAGCAGCAGCTGCTGCTGCCTGGCTGCTTCTCGGGGGCACCTCGGCATTGATTGATTGAGTCCATGCCTGCTGGCCATCCGAGGTGAATGAATGGATGACTGAATGAAAGACGAAGTGGAGGGCTGGAAGGGAGCCATGACCTGGGGCAAAGAAACGAACGCCAGTGCGTGAGGTAGTGATGATAGAGAAGAAGCGTGCTCTTGGTGCTGCATGTCAACCCACTCTGACCTGCTATAACTGGACCGATTGACATTTACTTTCCGCCCCCCCAGAATTTCCTTTTGTTTATCAATTTAGTCATCTCGTCTTTTCACTGTTGTGTCGTTGTACTCTTTCGGGAGTTGTCGTCTCTGCTGTGCTGTGCTGCCCCGCCCCTGGCCCTGCCCCGGCCCCAGACCTCTCCCCCCCCCCTCACTCGTCTTTCCTTTTCTGAGGAGGGAGTGGTGAACTACGACGCTGCTGCTGCTCCTGAGTACTTGCTCGCACTAGTTCGCCTCTCAAGGCCTCATTCATTCGCTCGCCTGCCTGAGGCGTGGCCTGGCATTCTGTCAGCCCAGACAGCTTGCGACTGAGGAGCACTCGCGGGTAGATTGGAGCAAACGCAGAGCCCAGCGCTCCTGGAAGCTCGTGTCTGATGGTGCACTTGCACTGGCCATGTTTTTTGGAGGTGAGTTCCTTCCCGGCCAGGTCCGATTCTTAGGTCCACCCGTCGTGCTCTGCTCGATGCTTTTGTGTTTCATGACTCGTTCGGGGAGGCATCGAGGGGACGTAGATGTCGCTCGTCGGCAAAGGAGCACTCTCCGACGATGTCTTTAGCTGAGCCTTGTGGAGCCATGTAAGGGACATTGATATCTCCGACCACTGAATATGATCTCCTGGCGGTGTACTCCCACTGTCATGCCTTCGAAATCGTTAGCGGGCTGCTGGATTGACATTCATTCTAGTATCGATTCCCGCCGGGTTGCCCTCGGTCTCGGCCCCGGCAGTCGTTCACAGCTTAGCTCTCGTGCAGACTTTGTGTGACTTGTCCTTGAAATCGGGGTCCAGCTTCAGCAGCCTGTACATTGCGTCGGTAATTGCTTTCTCGGATCACCGGTGGCGCTTCTGTCCGTCTGGCATGAGTCTCGACATCCCTCCGAAGAACAGTTCTATGTTTTCCTACAGTGGTCCGTGTTCTCTCTGGTGTTCGTCCCGAAGAGGACGGCGAGATGTCGAAGTCAACTGCGTTTGCCGCCTTCCGAGTCTCTTCTACTTGATGAGTGTTCGAGGCTGCTGGTCTAGTGTACAACATCGTCTGCGTCAGGAGCTGACTGTTATGAACAATGTTTGGCAGGTACGAAACTGAGCAGCGTCACCGTTGATGCCACAGGCAGGAAATTCTTTCATCGATGAGCAAGCGCAGCTGTTGACAAAGTCGATCGTTTCCTCTCTCCTACAACATCAACCGAGAATGGCCACCATGTCCAGCCTCTGTATCAGATCGTTCTGGACATTGGTGCTCGTGTCTCTCATCGCTGTTTCTGTGCCCCCCGCCGGTGAGTCGTCGGTCTGTCATCGACATAATCGTGTGCACTGAAATGTCATGCTCACAATAATACTGCTGAGTATTTGCATGCACTTTCTGCGAAAACCGCCTCCAGACTGACACGCCTTTCCGTTCCCTTGTAGGTGCGTGGGATCCCTTGGATCCTAACGGCAATATTCTTATCAGATGGGACATTATGGGATGGACCGCAGATGGATACGTCGTAAGTTCAAGCTCTCCACCGTTTGGTTCAGTGGCACGGGAGCCCCCCCCCTCTGATCGATGGTTTCGTAGCTCATACTAGCCTAGACAGATTGCTTTGCATTGACGCGGGTATGTCGGGGCGAGGCTCAACAGACCACTGAAGTTTTGATTGTCGTGCAGGCAACCGTGAATATTATAAACACTCAGCAGTATAGGGGATTGAAGAGCTACCAGCTCGGATGGCATTGGGGCAAGAAGGAAATCATATGGACAATGCAAGGTGCTAGGGCAACAGAGCAAGGCGATTGCACCAGGGTGCCCACGACTCCACCACCGCACTCGTGTATTTCTACTCCCGAGATCATCGATCTTCAACCCGGTGTTGCCTACAACCAGCAGACAGCGAACTGTTGCAGGAACGGAGTTATATCACCCGTGGCTCAGGATCCCAAAAACTCAATTTCCTCGTTCCAGATTACTGTGGGTAGAAGCGGAAACACGAATACCACCATTCTCATCCCGGAGAAACTCACCCTCAAGTCTCCGGATCCCGGGTACACTTGCAGCGCACTGAAGAAGGTGCTTCCCACCAAATTCCCATCCCCTGATGGCAAGAGGAACACCCAAGCTTACGGTAAGTGGGCTCCTGCCTAATGCGCAATGCACTCATCAATTCCCTCAACGCATGTTTTTCCTTCGGAGTGTTTGGTGATCGAGGTCATCGTGTTGTCGGGAGCTCCTGCGGGATCTGATATGTTGCCTTTTCCTGCAGTTACGTGGAACGCAACTTGTGCCTACTCGCAGTTCCTGGCGCAGAAAGCACCAACTTGCTGTGTGTCTCTTTCGGCATTCTATTCTTCGAAGATCGTTCCTTGCATGGACTGTGCCTGCAATTGCGCGCCCAATAGCACCAGTGAAGGCCTTCATCAACTGCCGGGCACGGACCAGACCTGCGTCGCACCGTGAGTCATTTTCTCGGATGCCAAAGTTTATGAACATCTTTCTCGCATTGTCCATTCACCCGTAGGGGTTGTTGCGTTCCGAGGTCGGTATGGAGATTAATATCCGAATTGCTGTCCTGTGGTTGTCCGCAGAAATGACAAGAAGGCCCTGCAGATGGCACTCACCACCGGGAAAAAAGCTCCGAATCTGTTCTGCACGAAAGATATGTGTCCTATCAAAATTCACTGGCACCTCAAAGAGAACTACAAGGAGCACTGGAGAGCAAAGGTCACCATCACCAACCGAAACCTCCAGCAGAATTACACGAACTGGAATCTTGTACTCCAGCATCCGAATTTTGTGAACTTGACCACGTCGTTCAGTTTCACACAGAAGGCTCTGACTCCGTATGGGGATGTCGCAAGTAAGTGTCCAGAAGCATTTTGATTTCCCGCCCTTGATTCTAAATTCTGAGGACATGATGACTCTGCTTCTCATAGGTCACGGCAAAGACTTGCATCTTTTATCGCTGGGTCCCGTAAGATCCTTTGGAATTGTGAGTCCGTCATAGTACTCTTCGATTTCTAAAGCTGCCTGTGGGTGCCTCTTTCTTCAGATGACACCTCGCTGTTCTGGGGAGTGAAATACTACAACGACATGCTCATGCAGGCTGGTGCAGAAGGGAATGTTCAATCTGAGCTACTGTTTGCCAAGGATTCCTATTTCACCTTGAACAAAGGGTGGGGTTTTCCGTCACGAGTGTACTTCAACGGAGATGATTGTGTGCTTCCCGACGCCGCCGATTATCCGATGTTGCCCAATGGCAGCACGAAGGTACGAGGTGGTCTGGTAGTCATTTTGTGCACACTGCTGTCCGCGGCCATCTCGTTGACCTCGTTGTTCTGAAGCGATTCCAACAACTTAGAGATGTAATTTATATCTACAGGTCCTGCAATGATTAGGGTAGGTCTCGGAACAATTGAAATTGTACAGTATTTATGGAGATCGAACCACGTTTTGTGCTGCTTTGGCTTGTCAAAGGGGATGAGCAGCACACAGAGCTCCATCTCCTGTTTTACGAGTCAACAGAAAATGCTTTGTCCTGGGGTCGTTAGGGAAAGCCAGTATCGGCAAATCTCCCGATGGACTACTTCCCCTTGAAGTTATATCATTATCTTGTTTTTACGAGTTCGGTGTTGCACTCAATGCTGCGGGGGATGAGGCCCGGTGTTGGTGCGAATTGAGTCGTACTTACCTTGTGGCTTCAGTCTAAAATTTGCTCGAGAGAATGTTCCACATCATTCTGAAATAAGAACAAATCATGTGCCTTCATGTGCCAGTCGTGTGTCAGAGACCTACAACTTTTGCTCTTAGTAATGTTTTGATGGACAGATGCATCATTGCCTCAAGGTTCTGCCCTTCAGAACACGTGCGAATTTGTCCACGTCTCCGTCGCCTAAGTTGCCTATCGTCGCGAATAGAATGTAGCTCTGGAAGGAGTACAGTGCCTCGTTTTGTCAAGAGCTGTAAGAAGGTGCTGGAAGTTCATGAGGTCCAGCGCATGGTTGAAGGTGTTCAGTGTGCAAGCGCGTGAGATGAGGACGAGTGAACAAACTTGCGTGTATAATTCTGTTGTAATTAAAGCATTACGGAAAATGTCGATCAGAAGGCGTGAATTCAGTCTTCCCATCCTTCTGGCGACATTTCCTGTTCTCCGTATTGCGGAAGGATCTACCCCTCACAACAAAGCCTCCTGCACGAAAGGGTGGAAGTCGTATTACACAACTTGCGAAATATGTGTAACCTCGTCGCCTGTCCTGCGTGCGGAAGTGCGCCGTCGCAGGGAAGGCCCCTATGCGGCCGTTGAGGAAATGGCGTGCGTGAAAATTGTGCGTTTGTTGTCGCCGAGAAACCTTCGTCAGATCGAAATGTCAGCGACGTTGTAAATGAATTAACGGTCCGCGGTTAAGCATTCGGAACCATCTCCCACCGTCGATGTTGGCATTCACGCGAGAACGAGATTGCTCGGACGCGAAGAGGAACTGTAAGATAGGTGAAAGTCATGCCACGATGCTTGAATTAAAATCCCGATTTTCTGGTTCAGCCCGCGAAGTACGAAGGCATTACTATATAGGTCAGTGGATTGATGATGAATAAGCAAAAAGGCTCATCATTTTTTAGATGTTTACATGTACGTGAGGGGGTATTTATACACAGGCATGTACGAACAAATTCTTGAGCCAACAATCCTCGTCTCAGGAACAGTTGAGGTTTATTCTTACACTGACCAACGGAGTTACCAGCTGTTGCCGTATCGAAGACTACGAAAATGATCCAGGTATTCTTGAAGGAATTGTAAGCAGTATCCCCTACACTGCTCTCTTACTTATCAACCGAAGAAATTATCATTTGCAAAGGATGAGTTCTTACAATTCTGCAAAATTTAAAATGTCACAACAAATTACCAATGTCAGCAATGAAAAATTGAACAGTTTTAAGAGCACACGTCACAGGAAAATACAATTTTGCTAGAACGAAAGAAGCCAAGAATTTCACATTTCCATGAAGCCACGTTGAAACGGGAAACATGCATTTGGATGTCTGTAACCTTTATTGACTAAAAATATAGAAACATGTGCACGCTTGAGATTGTGACTAAAATATCCAACTAAAAATAGATATTCGAATGGATACACTTAGTTTATGTAATTTTAAAATGACAATTATCTGGAAAACAAAAGACGTGTTATCATCAAGAATGAAGCGGTCAAGAAGCATATCGAGGTCTCCGTACCAGCTTAAACATTACCATGATGCACTATCAGTCATAAGTGAAAGAGAATGAAATTGAAATGAACCTCAAAAGAAATTTAAAAGAGGACAGGTACGAAATATTTTTTACGATCACAACGTTTATCCCGAAGAAGAATAACCCTATGAATGAATAAAATATCCCTCATGATTTTGTATCCATCATTCAACCTGAGAAATATGAAAGTTTCTTGTAAAGCAAAAAGAAAACCTTCGAACTTGAATCTCAATCTCAGAATGACTGTACTGCAGAAATTTCAAGGGTGTTGCTTAGTGTTCATTGCCATTGAAAATGTGTAGAAATAATATTTTACTGATATACAAAAGCAACACAATACAAATGACATATTGCAAAGAAATTATGCTGTTTTCGAAACCTGACACATTCTCAAGGTTTTCTCGAAAACAAAAGTGATGTGATTAAATTGGAAATAGTTATGTGAGACTATAGAATTGTTTAGTATAACATACGTATCTTATTTAGACTTATAGTAGCTATGTGCTGTTGCTTCTGGTATATAAGTTTCTACCGTGAATACACATATACAATTTTCTTGTATATGTATATGTGCCTCTGCTTGTTGTATATTGATTTGTTTATGAATAATGCAAAGCAGTGGGAATACACACGGATTAAGCATTTAAAGGCGAATCATCGGGTTTTTCAGGATTGTTAAACAGTGAACAATGTTCAGAAACACGAGAGCTTCATCCACGGAGGAGACATCCTCGAATACAAGGACGGATGGTAGAGGAGGAATACATACAAGGCAGCAAGATGATGAATCCAAATGGAAGCTGAAGTTGCTGACAAAATCATTGGAAGGGGAAAGGCAATGGACCAATTACGAGACCCCAGAATTCCAGAATGTCACAGCGGTGCGTGTTGAGCGCCGCTTTATCCGACCTACGTATGACCACAGTAGAACGCAGAAGGATCGGCAGCGGGCGACCGGCGAACGGCGGTCGAGGGCTCGTCTCACCACATATAATAAATACAAATCCGACGGGCGACAGGAAGGGCCGGTCGCCGGCTCCATCACTGACATGCCGCCACGTACTGCGCTCGACCACGTCAACAGCACGAGTCCGTAGGATTTGGCGAGCAGCGGATGACAGACTATCGTGGCCGCCAGTTTCCTATCTGGAGCAGCGCTCGCTCGAGGCCTGGATTGGCCGAGGGCGAGCGCACCCGTCTCCACCCCGTCCGAGCCACAGGCGCTCGAGCTCGCAGTGTCTGAAGGCGGATTATCTGATCGGTAGCTCTTTTGGACCACGCACGCGACGTCGAGAGACTTGAAGAAAACGCGCCTCTGCAAGTCGGGCAATCGAAGTGTGTTCGTTCGGCATCACTTCACCAGCACCAGCAGCGGAGGCAGCGGCAGCAGCAGAGGCAGCTGAAGGAATTTCTGCAGCCATGGCGGCCGCGACTATGTCCGTGGCCTCGGTCTCCGCCTCCGTGGCCAAGGCCTCACAGGTACTTCTTCCGCCGTCTCGATTCGACCTCTGTCCTGTCCTGTCATGGCGGAAATTCGCAAATCACTCTGAATTGTAGAGGGATCGTCTCGTGTTAGTTTTTCCTGAGTGAAGGCAGAGATGAGGCTCAAAATTGACCGTCCCTCGAAGACGTAAACTCGGTTTCTCGGTGGGGGTGTGTCACATTAGTCTTCAAGGTCTGGTTTTCGTCTCTGATCGCAGTGCGATCGCACTGTAAGACGAATGCGGCTCCATAATGTCAGCCATAGGGATGGCCGCTGATACCGGTGATGGATGCAGAGTCCACCACTTAGAGACCGATGATTATCGATTTGTACAGTAAATGCAGAGCCGCCAATCGTCTTCTGGAAAGGAATGCAGGCTCGACGTGTAATTCGCATCATTTCTGCCTGCCATGGGCCTGTAGACTCCTAATTCGGAAACCGCGGTCACTAGAGCCAAAGGAGTGTTCGAAATGTACGACTGTGTTCATGCATTGTCTGACGTCGTCTTCCCTTCGGTGCCCTCACATGGGCCGGCCGAGGTTGAAGCCATGGACTCAGCTCGCGACGAGTTATAGCAGGTCTGAAGAATTTTCTCATCTCACCGGTTCAATGCTTTGTCATCGCGCAGGTCTCAGGAAAGGACTTCTCCGGTCTCAAGAGCACCAGCGTCGCCACATTCGGCAAGAGGTCCGACGACCTGTTGACCCGAGTGGCTGCCCAGAGCGCCGTGGTATGTTTCTTCACGCACTTGAACCAAATTTCTTCGTCTGATTACGAACTGTTAGTGCTTCTCTGGGATTACATGGTGTTCTGACTCTATTCCCCCACCAGGCCGTCAGCGGTGCCCAAAAGAGAGCCGTCGTCGAGGCTAAGGTGAAGGTTGCCATCAACGGATTTGGAAGAATCGGACGCAACTTCATCCGATGCTGGCACGGAAGGAAGGACTCTCCCTTGGAGGTCGTCGTCATCAACGACACCGGAGGTGTCAAGCAAGCCTCCCACTTGCTGAAGTACGATTCCATGCTCGGTATCTTTGATGCCGATGTCAAGGCAGTCGGTGACGACGCCATCTCCGTGGACGGCAAGATCATCAAGATTGTCTCCGACAGGAACCCACTGAACCTTCCATGGGGGTAAGTCTGCAGCATCCACTTCTGACAAGAATGTTGCCTCCGCATTGAATTGCATCGGGACTGTATGATGCTTTCTTCCATCTTCTGTGTCTGATGTTATGGTATTTTTGCAGAGAGATGGGTGTCGACCTCGTAATTGAGGGTACCGGAGTATTCGTCGACAAGGAAGGTGCTGGCAAGCACTTGCAGGCTGGAGCCAAGAAGGTGCTGATCACCGCACCCGGAAAGGGCCCCATCCCCACATACGTCATCGGAGTGAACGAGGAGCTGTACGACCCATCTGAGCAGATCATCTCCAACGCCTCGTGCACCACCAACTGTCTCGCACCCTTCGTCAAGGTTCTCGACGAGAAGTTCGGTACGTTTCCAAACGATTCAAGCAGCTCATCTCTATTTTTTCAGTCAAATTGGTCGATTGCATCCACATTGCCTACATTCATAATCGACGTGGACTGTGCAGGAATCATCAAGGGTACCATGACCACCACCCACTCTTACACCGGTGACCAAAGGCTGCTCGATGCCTCCCACCGTGACTTGAGGAGAGCCCGTGCTGCTGCTCTGAACATCGTGCCCACTTCCACTGGAGCAGCCAAGGCCGTGGCTTTGGTGCTGCCCAACTTAAAGGGCAAGCTCAACGGGATTGCCCTCAGGGTACCCACCCCGAATGTGTCAGTGGTCGACCTCGTCGTCCAAGTTGAGAAGAAGACCTTCGCTGAGGAAGTGAACGCCGCCTTCCGTGAAGCCGCCAACGGTGACATGAAGGGAATTTTGGCAGTGTGCGACGAGCCTTTGGTGTCCGTCGACTTCAGATGCACTGACGTTTCATCCACCGTCGACTCGTCGTTGACGATGGTTATGGGAGACGACATGGTGAAGGTTGTCGCATGGTACGACAACGAGTGGGGATACTCGCAGAGGGTGGTCGATTTGGCCAACCTCGTCGCTGAGAAGTGGACCGGAGCTTAAGAAGCCGACCCCTCTTGGGCTGTTCAAATAGGTAGAGATGATGAGGATGATGATAATCCATGTCTTATAAAACACCGACCATGCTGTAATTCATTCGCATTTTTAAAGCGCCCGATCCCACATCCCCGTAGGTCTCGAATGAGATTTCTTTCCAGCGCATTTTTTCGAGAAGAGTGGGTATGGTTTTTAGTCAGTACCGTATTTGACGAAGCTGCAGTTCCTTCTGGGGAGAGGATGCGTGCACAATCTGTAGAATATGTGCACTGGAACCTTATTCCGCCGCTGTAAACAAGACTGTATTGCCCTTTTGTTCAAAATTTAATCAAATTCGTTTGAAAACCACTCATATTGTTCAAGGACGATGATGCACCTGATTGTGGATTGAATTGGAACCGAGAGTAAGGCAGATTTTTCTGAAATACCAGTTATTGGTCAAATTCGACAACAATTCAAAGGAAGAGACGATTTCGTTCTGAGATATGAAATAATTCAAGTTTTCAAACTGTGAATGCCTTGTTTGAGGCAAGGTAGAAAAATGATTGAGACGATCATATGATGACTTGTCGAGAAAAGTTCATATTCACTTTCTATCTTAGACTTTAAACATAGCTATAGGTTAAAGATATTTTCGGATATTTGGATACTATTTTAAGCTACAGTTGTCCATTGGCTTTGTTCTCGTTTAAACTTCAAAGAAATATTTACTGTATACGTCGATGAAAGTGGCAATTATCCACTCATTCAAGCAAAAAATGAACGTATGCAAGTTTTACAAATTTAATCTGTGTATAACACCATATCTACAAATCGCGGATGAACGATTGTACTCTTTATGTTAAAGAACTATGTAGTGCAGCATTAAAGATTCATGTAGAGCAGTATAGGTCAAAATATCATACGTCCTCTATGACTGGGAATTCAAAGGTGTGGGGCCAGTCATAGGCCCCACACTTTTGTCGGGTGGACGCAAGATAGATATTCAGTCACACTTTTCATCCAACGATAGGATTTCTAACTTTCTGGCCATAGCACGATATGAGAGGGTGAAAACCGCTCAGTCTACCCACCACTCAATCAATTGATAAGCTCATTATCTGCTTCCAGACCGCTCAAAACCTTTCACAATCGCGTGTAATCAGCAAAAGCCCCGTCATTGGGACATGGTGAAAGCTTGATACTGATTCGGATAATAGCAGGAGGTTTAACAAAAATTTATACTGATGTTCGATGTCTTGAGCCATCAAAATTCATATACGCTAAAAGTGATGCTCTGCATATTCTGCCTTTACTAATCTCAACACCAAATCTGATCTGAACCTGAACTACGTCTCTCCTTGCAGCTTCACACATAGCATTTGACTTCAAAGCTTATTACTATTTTATTTAATTTTATTTCATATTGGGTTAGAAATTTTTTTTGCCGATTTCATCGCGTAAAGGGGGATATTTTAGCCACACTAGCCTTCCAAGATTTGCCTTTCATACAGATGCAGTTCTATCTCGTCACACTCCCTTCATTAAAGCAGTAACTACTTGTGAAGATGAGATTGGTGACCTCTGGTTCCACAGGTTGACCATAATCTCTATGATGTCGTTTGTGGCTATCTTATTCTCCTCTATCCCTGGTGTAATACACTTTAACTCCTTCCACTATCTTTGGACTCGTGTAATACACTTCAACTCCTTCCACTATCTTCGGACTCTCCACAGATAAAGCAAGTATGACGTTTTTTTCCCATCTACACATCTTGGACATCTACCGTCACACATTCATGACATAACAAGCTTGTAAAACCTTTGATTTATTTTCTCACATCCATAGCTCCATGTTACTTGTGATAGAATATGTCCAAATTCGAAATATCCTCCTCTTCCATTCACAATACGAGTTCCTTCAATTCCACATGTTGTTCATGTTCGTGTTCTTGTCCAAAAAACAGCCCTCGATTGTTTCCAAGTTAGTTTTCATGATAACGCTCATCATTATCATATTTTTCATGTCCATCCTTGAGTTTCTTGATTAGCCCCGTATCTTGAAGTAAATTTACATGAAGATGCTATTTATTCTTCTACTTTCCATGTCCATATTTGTAGATATACGGAATGAAAATCATAACGAATCTATCATAAGAAATTCATTTAAACTAATATCATTAGAGTTTAGCTCAAAAGTGTGAAAAGAGAGAAACTGAGTTAAAACTATCCATAAGTAAATGCGTTTGGAAACGCACATATTTTTTTTATTTTACTATGAATATAAACCATTTGATTTATTATATATACGTGTCAAGTTTGTATCAAATTTGAAACTCATTGATGATATAATGGTTTGATCTAATTTCATTAATAAATTTTTTGTAGAGATATTTTTTTATGAAGTTTAATATGAATTTTACTCGATCACAATAAACACAAATGTTTAATACATAATTAGGCCAGTTTTGACACATGTAGTAAATATTGCTATTTACCATTATCATATATTTGAAAACAAAAGTAGCTTTCATTTAATTATAAAAAATGACAATGTCCTTGATATATCTTCCAATCCTAGAAAATGAGGTTATTTTTTACAATTTGTTAGGAAAAATTTCTGATGCAATGTTCTTCTTTAATTATGTCATTAATAAAGACATATGTGACTTACAATTAGATCGACTTTTGTGTTCTTTAAATTTTTGCTCAATGGAATATGAAATTTTCATTAGTTCAAGAGAGGTGCATTTTTTGTTTCTGAGTTTGAAAGAAGGTAGAAAATCAACAATGAGATCTTTACCGTACACAAATGTTAGAAAAAAATTCAGAAAACGAGTTCACGCTGAAGGAATATTGTTATCAATGTATTGAAGTAAAAATGAAATAACAATTTTACAAATCGAAAGATGTCCAAAGAATTACCTGTATATGTATAGATCAATCATCAAAACTTGTGTTACTTGATTGAAGCTTTATATATTCAAACTATTGAATATGAACAATGCGTAGAGTTCATAGATAAACATATTTTGGAAAGAACATACCATATTTTTATTTGTTACCAAAATTCGAAAATTGGATAATGATATTTACAATTAGATCTGAATCATATTGTGATATTTGATGATTTATATAAATATTGTAAAACATTAAGTTGGCAAAAAATATCTTCATATTTTTGCATTGTAATTATTGTTATTATAGTTCTCAAATGTAGATATTTGAAATTTAATATTGCTTGTATTTTGAACGATATAATATATTATTTATGAATTAATGTAACATATATACATCTTGATAATTGTAAGCGTAAATTGAACTCAATCCAAGTGATTAAATTTGACACAACAGTAAATTGGACAAGTTTTATTAACTGAAGGCTAATTACACCTATAGAGGAACAACTTGCTATGTCTATCATGTGTCCAATGTTTCTTTTTGGTTTTTGAATGTATGTAGTTATCAATTTGGGTAAACAACATTTGTATACCACTCAGGTCAGTAATATCCTCTGAGACTTTCAGACATGCTGAATGGATGGAGTTCTTCAATATATATATGTGATGACCAGACTGGACAGCCATGATGAAAGCCTTCTGGTCTAGGGGATCGGTCTTGGCACACTATCTCGATGACCTTTACACTCCATACGATCCGACTATCGAAGTAATCTGCGGAGGAATCGAAAAGCGATGATCTCTTTGCACGAAGAACTCGCAACTTAGCGTCCAAGCTGCTGTCGGTGTACCGAAAGCAAGCTTGCAACAGACAGAAGGTGACAGTCGTCAATCTTCGGAGGGGAATCTGCCGGAGTCCCTATCAAGCAGAGGGCTGCAAATGGATATCGCCAAGAGGATATACTTGCGAGCTTCCATAGATCAGGGGCCAAACGTAGCGAACAAAGGTTCGTTATCCAATCTCTCCGGTAGGACGGGCACTGGCATTGTTGGCTGCAAGAGCTCCACGTGAACGAACACGTGGAAATTCATCATTGGAGGAACAAATCGGCACGGGGGAAGGGGGGGCCCACGTCATTGGGCCCCGCTCGCAGGTGGAAACTATGGATATGCCTACTGGGCACTTTCGGCACTCGAGCCCCATAGCTCGACTCGACTCCGTCCAGTGTGTGGCTCGGGGGCTTCACCGCGGTGCAGACGTGGGCTTCGTTTCCTCCCCTCGCGCTTCAATGGGGCAGCAGCCACGAGTGCCGAGTTACTGCGCTGGGGAAACCGGCGAAACCGAGCAAAGCTCGGCTAAGCGGACGGGGTTGGGGCTGGGGCTGGGCCTGCGGTCTTATCTGCCTAGTTACTGCGCTGGGCAAACCGGCGAAAGCCGAGCTAAGCTCAGCTAAGCGGACGGGGCTGGGCCTGAGCCTGGGCCTGCGGTCTTATCTGCCGAGTTCCTGCGCCTGTGGGATCCCCACGACGAGCTGGATATGGCGCCACGCTGAAGCCCCAGTCTCGTCTTTCCGGCTCTGCTTTCCCGGAGACACCAGCAGCAGCAGCAGCGAGAGGGGCTAAGCTCTCTTCGAGCTTCCTTCATTCCGAAGGCCCTCTCTCTGCCACCAGCAGCAGCAAAGGAAGCGAGGAGAAGCGCGAGAGTGCCGAGCCTTTGAGAGCGGAGCGCTGGTGTTTTGATCATGGCTTCGACTATGGCGCAAGCCTCGCGCTTGGGGCTCGGGGCTGCCGCTGCGGTCGCACCGGCTTCGGCTCAAGGAAAGAATTCTCGCAGACGGGCGGGACGGGGCGTGTTGAGCAATGGCGCCATCGCTTCCTTCTCCGGCCTCAAGGCCACCACTGGACTGCCCCGCTCCGCTCCCTCGGCCGACGCCGCTCTCCAACGCGCTAAGCTCTCACAGGGCATCAAGTCTGCTTCTCCGAGCGCCCGAAGAGGAGTCGTGTGTATGGCAGCTGCTGAAGGTACGATACTTCGCTTCTGCCATTCCGAATTTCATCCGCTTATTTTTCTCTCTGCAATCGTTGTGCCCATTCTCTCTTGGATTCCGCCCTTGTTTACTGTCTGCAAACTCCACTGCGTGAGTGAATTGGACTCGCTTTCAATTTTATGTCCCACTATGACACAGCACTTTTCATGCCGACGGTTTCTTTTTGGGGTTCTGTTTCTGAACTTGGAAGAAGCTCCTGGGAGGGCAGGGTTTATGTGGGGTTAGCCGTCTTATGAGCAATGCTCGTCTTTTCAGGTAGAGAAGTGCCTCTGTCGGACTACCGAAACATCGGTATCATGGCCCACATTGATGCCGGAAAGACCACCACCACCGAGCGTATCTTGTTCTACACCGGTAGGAATTACAAGATTGGAGAGGTGCACGAGGGAACTGCCACTATGGATTGGATGGAGCAAGAGCAAGAGAGGGGAATTACCATCACCTCTGCCGCTACCACAGCGAAGTGGAAGGACCACCGAATCAACATCATCGACACGCCTGGTCACGTCGACTTCACTCTGGAGGTGGAGCGAGCCCTGAGGGTTCTGGATGGAGCTATCTGCCTCTTTGACAGTGTGGCAGGAGTAGAACCCCAGTCAGA
The DNA here is from genome assembly GCA_037833965.1 of Marchantia polymorpha subsp. ruderalis. Taxonomy (NCBI): domain Eukaryota; kingdom Viridiplantae; phylum Streptophyta; class Marchantiopsida; order Marchantiales; family Marchantiaceae; genus Marchantia; species Marchantia polymorpha. The sequence goes on from AP031357.1 coordinate 9,287,765, forward strand.
GACCGTGTGGAGGCAAGCCGACAAGTATGGTGTTCCACGTATCTGTTTTGTCAACAAAATGGACCGGCTGGGTGCCAATTTTTTCCGAACCAGGGACATGATAATTTCCAATTTGGGTGCCAAGCCCTTGGTATTACAGCTCCCAATCGGATCTGAGGAAACCTTCCAAGGTATTGTCGACCTAGTGAAGATGGAAGCCGTAGTGTGGGGCGGTGAGGAATTAGGAGCCAAGTTTTACAGTGAGCCTATTCCAGAGAATTTGCAGGAGCTGGCAGCAGAGTACCGTAATTTGCTGATTGAGACGGTTGTGGAACAAGACGACGAAGCCATGGAGAACTACTTGGAGGGTATCGAGCCCGATGAAGAGACTATCAACAGGTTGATCCGAAAGGGAACCATCTCCTTGTCATTTGTCCCCGTCCTCTGTGGTTCGGCTTTCAAGAACAAGGGTGTGCAGCCTCTTCTGGATGCCGTCATCGCATACCTCCCCTCACCTCTAGATGTTCCACCTCTAAATGGAAGTGACGCTGAAGACCCCACCATAACCATTGTCAGGCAGCCTAAGGACTCTGAGCCTTTCTCCGGTCTTGCATTCAAAATTATGACTGATCCATTCGTGGGATCCCTCACATTCGTCCGAGTTTACAGTGGAGAAGTCACAGCAGGAACTTACGTCCTGAATGCCAACAAGAATAGGAAGGAGAGAATTGGACGTCTGCTGGAGATGCACGCCAACAGTCGAGAGGATGTAAAGGTCGCCAGAACCGGAGATATCATCGCTCTTGCGGGATTGAAGGACACCATCACCGGAGAGACTCTCTGTGATTCAGACAAGCCTGTGGTGCTGGAGCGCATGGATTTCCCAGACCCTGTAATCAAGGTTGCCATCGAGCCTAAAACCAAGGCCGATGTCGACAAGATGTCAAACGGTTTGATCAAGTTGGCCCAAGAGGATCCCTCTTTCCACTTCTCCAGAGATGAGGAGACTAACCAAACCATCATCGAGGGTATGGGAGAACTTCATCTCGAGATTATTGTCGACAGACTGAAGAGAGAGTTCAAGGTAAGCTCTACACGCAGCCCTTGTTACAACAGCATAGTCCTTCTGAATCCCCTTGTTACTATCAGAACTCACAACATTCTTGGTATGTCTAGATTGTGTTGACTCTGTTCCATTATGTCAATGACTTCTTAGACCACTCCCTAGCATCTTACTCTAGAGCCTACTGATAAATACTTGGAAGATTCTCACGAATGTGTTCCTTCCAAGGTGTTCATTCTACTCATATACTGAGATGCACATTCATTGGTGTTCTTTACCTCTGTAGTGAGGTTTGCCTTCTTGTTTGCAAGACCCGTAAGCCAGTACTAGGTCTAAAATCCCCTCACACACGAGGATGCTTGATCATCACTGCCGTTGACCTTAGGTTGGGCTTTGTAGCAGGTAGCTGATTCTCGGAAGCTAGGAACAAACCTTAACTTCCTCCTTTCAGTCTTCTGAATGACACCAAAGCGTTGAATAAGAGACGCTCTAAAGTATATTATTGTTCCTCTTGCCCGCAGGTCGAGGCCAACGTCGGTGCGCCACAAGTGAACTACAGGGAGAGTATCTCCAGGATTGCTGAAGTCAAGTACGTCCACAAGAAACAATCAGGAGGGCAAGGACAATTCGCCGAAATTGTTGTACGCTTTGAGCCACTAGAGTCAGGCAGCGGTTATGAATTCAAGAGTGAAATCAAGGGAGGAACAGTTCCAAGGGAGTATGTACCTGGTGTCATCAAGGGTCTTGAAGAGTGCATGAACAATGGTGTCCTGGCTGGTTACCCAGTTGTGGACGTGAGAGCTGTATTGGTGGATGGATCATACCACGAGGTGGATTCTAGTGTCTTGGCTTTCCAGTTGGCTGCAAGAGGAGCATTCAGGGAAGGTATCTCCAAGGCCGGACCAAGGTTGTTAGAGCCAATTATGAAGGTAGAAGTAGTCACTCCCGAAGAACACATGGGTGATGTTATTGGAGACCTCAACTCCCGAAGAGGTCAAATCAGCAGCTTTGGAGACAAGCCAGGTGGCATGAAGGTAACAAGATTTCTCCATATTGTCTCAGTTTCGCAAGCCTGGTTTTTGAAGAATACTTGCCTTTTATGAAACGCTGCTGATCGTCCGAGAACGGTTTTATTTGGTTGTTTTTGTGAGATGATATCAAGTCGAAGGTGATTGCATCATCATTGGTTTCATGTAGCTTCTGAGTGTGAGTCAATCAAATTGCCTGCCAATCATGTCTCAAGGATATACTCTTTTTAAAAGCTTGGAAACTAACGCGATTTCTTCGCAGGTTGTCGACGCCGAGGTTCCTCTATCTGAGATGTTCCAGTACGTCAGCAACCTTCGTTCCATGTCCAAGGGACGAGCCCAGTACACTATGCAACTTTCGAAATTCGAGGTCGTGCCACAACACATTCAAAACCAAATCTCGGCCAAGAATAACTCTGTTGTTGCTGCCTAGAAGGTTGGCTACCCACATTTGTTAGAATTAGGCAAAATAAATAAAATTTCAAATTTTTTGCACAGGAGAAAACTGTCCTGAGTAGGAGTAGATGTTGTCCGCATTGTTGCCTCACACACATCGATTACATTTGTACGAAAATCAATCATAGAGGTTTAGTTTCCGTACTTCTACTCAGGTGTACTTTGAAAAAACTGTTCAGGAAACTAGAACCGAGTAAAATTCTGAAAATTTGGCCCTTGACAGTATACTGATGGAATATGTTTTCATTGTTTGAGCTCTATCAATGACCCTTTCAACTCACTCAATGCGATCCATGCTTTGCTATTGAATGTTTACAAAAGCCAATCGGTAACTTTCAAATGATATATGTCAGTCCTATTGCTTGCGGTTTCATCACAGTTGAGTATGAGAAGAAGTCACTGTGTCGTTAAGCAGTCTACTTATCAAAGACAGGAGGTTTAAAGAAATGGGAGATTCATTTGGATGTAAGCACTTCAAATGAAGCACAAAATACACACCGAAACAGGGATGAAATCACCGTTTTTGTCTGAAGATAAACTTGAAACTTCACCAATACAACTATGACCTAATTATACCGTATCTTCTTCTGCAAGCGAAAGTCTAGAGTACGTTATTATGAGGAGCAAGACTTTCTTTTGTTGTTATCCTAGTGGTTAAATTTGATACCCGTACACACGCTTTAAGCGTCTATTATGTCTACAATACGGCGGGCAACAAGATGATCATCAATGTAGAATACTCTCTTAATAGTACACATGTCCAAAGCAAGCGGATTGAAAATATGTCCCTCACCCAATCTTGGTTTCTTGTAGACCTTAGCAGCAACGTCAATACTCTAATATTATCACCGTAGATTTCCAGTGATATTGTGCTGAGTGTATTCAATGCAGTAATCACTACTTCGTTAAAAACAACTACAAATGATTCTGCTATACACAAATATCTCAATCACGCTCGCAAGATATACGAAAAGATGAATCACAGAAACATTGATATGAATTAATGTATGAGTCTCTTAGGTATTGACAATGAGGTGATAACGTCCTGTAATTGGTTCCAATGGAACCCTTTTGTTACTTAGATAAGTGGTAGATGCAAGCTGGATCATTTTGATGGAAAATGACATTAATGGCATTAGATCGATTGCATGTTGTTAGTCATAGAACTATCATACATCCTTGTACATCATTTTAATATATATTCATTTACAAGAGCTATATATATATATATAAAAATAAATATACCATATATACAATTTATTAGTTTTTGAATGGGCTATATTTATTGTTATTAATATTATGCATGACATTTGAATGTTCAATTTTACTATCAGAAGTAATGATGTTTCAAGATGTGATTTTTTCACAAGATTTTTGAAACTGAATATTTTCTTTATTTTATCTTGTGAATTTTTTACCTTGTGTTTTTATACATAAGATTATTATCAATATTTATGATATTAAATTAGTTTATTATTTTATTATTTAAATTATTGACATCCAATTAATTCACGAAAAAAATACAGAAAGCTATATTATCCATGTACTTGATGTCAAATCATGAAAACTCAATGATGCTTCACTCATTACATTTATTGTGTCATTGCGTTATAATACCACTTTTCTTACGTAGTACTACATCCGTCCCAAAATTATTGTCCAATTTTTGTTAAAACAACGCGATTAAGCTCAAATAATCTTTTTTTTGTTGTTTTGCGATGAGCAAGTGTAAATTTTTGAAGTGTTTTTGATTCCCGAAATTGAACTTTGGCACCCTCTTCAAGCGAAAGTTTTGACAAAGCGAAAGTAGTCAAACTTATCTATGCAGCAGTGCTTGGTCGAGGTCATAAAATGCGGCGGCAGAAATGACTGCAAACTTCCCCATATGAGCAAGAAGAAGCTGGCGCGACAGTGCCTTCTCCTGGATAACATTGTCTCTCCATTGGCATTGTACAACAGTGCTCGAGAGCGTCTAAACGGTCTAAAGAAAGCATAATAACAATATGACAATAAAAATGGGACGCAAAAAAACCGTGAATTTGACAATAACTTTGAGACAGAGGGAGTAATATACTATATAAGATAGTTGGTCCGGAGTACAACTAATAAAATTCTAACTAGCCTAACTTTAATAACATATAAGTGAACTCATAAAATTTGTATCTTTGATATTAAAACTTTCGGTACTTAATTTTAATAACCAACAAAAACACTGCGTGAAACTTGACAGATATTTTACATACATTCCTCTTTAAATTGAACCTAATAATAATTAAATTGTAGCAAAATTAGGATATATAATTTCAGATAGTAAAAATTTGCTATCAATATCTATCTAAATTTATTATGTAAAATCTACATAATAGCACAATACTTTTGATATCAAAAAATAAATAAATTTAATCAATGCATTAAACAGATTGAGTTAATCGTCAATCTTGACTAACTTAATTTTTTTATAAAAAATTAGATCAAAAAGTGTTATTTTATGACAAAGTGCTTCATCTTAACATTCATCATGTGATTTGTTGCAAACTTTCGCTATCATTATCATTAGTGCATTTTCATTATCTTTCTGAAGATTGAAAACATTATATTTTAGTTTTGTTCTAGTAAGCAGTCTATTTGACCAAATAATTTTTTGATAGCTTCTATTGCTACCAATTTGTATTCTATAATCAATTTTTAAAAATAGATTTTCAACTAATAATGACATTTTTTAAACGTAAAAATAAATTCAATTTATATTTTAATTATCTTGTCTGGATATTATCAACAGTCAAGATTAACAAAGTCTAACAAAAAATTGTCATTGTCTAACATATCATAAAACATAGAGTTATAATTTTTAACCCTCTAAAAATGTTTAAGAATCTTCAATCCATATTTCTTGAATGCAACATTATCTTATTCATGATACCACACATTTGAACAATATCAGATCACACGCACATAATGTTCATTCTCAATACTCTCAATTAAACATAGAGCTGGCAAAAAAACTTTGAATGAGTTGTCAAATGTCTTGATTGAATCATGAATATGTTTATGAACATAAATAGGTGATATTACTATGAACATATTTAAATTTATCATCGTAAATGTTGATTAAGGTTGTTCTTGCTCTGTTTATATTGAATTTTCTCAACAAAATAAGCATGAATTTCATACGTAGTATATAATTGATGAAATTAAAAATCTGTATTTTATTTCTTTTGTGTTTCAATAAAATTTTCAACTCTTTACTTTCATTTTTAGGAAACTTATTTTAAACCACATAATGATTTTGAATATTTGTAAATTTTCATATTTTTTTTGAAAGCCATCTTTTCATATATCAAAAAAGTGCCATTCATAAAATTTCCTTAATCACAGTTATTAGATCTGTAATTTAATCAGCTAACATTTTATGTGCACACAACAGTTAAATTATAACTTATTTTGCTAGAATTGAATAGATTTATTCTAGTTTGCAAATTTTATTTTTTTTATCTTTAGCCGTCAATCTGATATTGAAAATGTCACTTTTATTATTATGTTGACTTTTATTCACCATGCACATTTAATTTTTTATCAATCCAAATTTGATTCTTAGAAATCTTTATATATTTTATTTTTTTGTTAGAATTGAAAAATTGCATGTCACGTTTAATAGCAATATTTCATTCAAGCTTATTTATAGACTACTCAACTTGTCTATATGAATAAGATTTTATTATCCTTAAAACAAAATCAACGCATTTTTAAAACTATTTTCAATTTCAATATTATAAAATCTAATATATATGAATCAATTCATATTTTATTTCCTGTAAAAATTTCATTTTATTTGATTTGATGAAAACCATTATATTGTAAATTTTTTTTAAATTTTTTTAATATATATTTGCTTGAAAAATCTACTACTTTTCTAATATTTTTTAATCATTGAAATATTTTTTTTGATAATAAATTTAAAGATATTATATTTCATAAGTTTTGTTCATGCACAAAACTAAAATATAACAAAGAAAACCTTTTAGATATAGAATTTAACTTGATATATCTGCATTCTTTTTGAAAGATAAACCATATAATCATATATTTTAAACAGTTCTCTTTGGCTATTTTTTTTATTCAATTCAAAAAATATCCAAAAATGATTGAAAGAAAGTAAAAAAATTATAAAATCTCCAATGCACTAGTCAAAATTTTGTATGATGTACCAAAGAGACTTGAACTCTCACTCATATACTTCTGATACTTTTTTTGAAATACAATGTTTTGTTAAATAGTATAAATCAGGATGAAAAGATGAGTGATACTTCAATCTATGCAAAAAATTTTAAACTCTTCATAAGTTTTTTCCAATATCTTAAAGTAAATATTTCGTTTTTTTATCAATCTTAGTTTAAACTTGGTTTCTTCAACTTAAATCTTGAAAGTTTTCTTCTGAAAATTTTCAAGATTTAAGATTTTCACATCAGAAATTAAATTCACACAAATTTTTCAAAAATCATCAATAAAATTTTCAGATATTGCAAATTTCAATTAAGTTTCACGTGCCATTATGCATTCATTCAAAGATTTTATGAAAACTATGAATTGTAACATCGATAGTTTTCTTAAATGATTTTTGCTTATGATATATTGATTGCAAGAATAATTTTTGTTACCTTACTCTAATTATGTTAAGTAATAATTTCATATTCAAAGAGTGTCAAATATTTATTAGTCATTTTTTCAAAGCGTATAATGACAAACATGATTTATGGCAAGTCAAGATATAGTAAATCAGATTTAAGACAAAGTATATATTGAACAAAATTTGTCTTTGATCCACGCAATGTATCACCTAAGCGTGGAGGAGTAGTACCATACAAAGGAGCTGATAATATTAATTTAGAAGCAAGATTTGCAAATCATATGTCTCTTTTTTCTTTAATCATTTGATACAAGCACATACATTTAATTTTTTTTTGGAATTTTCATGTGAAAATTTTGACGAAAAATCTATGATAGTGTTTGTCTTAGGTATATATATGTTTGTGGTTAATGTATCATTCACGACCCAAATAAGCATTCGTGACACAAACACAAGAAGCTCTTTAACATTCTTCATGACACATGTCGTTTTATGTCTTTCAGAAAATGACTATATTTATATTGCTGTTGTGTTAAAATCCTGATTCTGTTACTGACAGATAATAATAACACACGTATATAAAAATAAACTGATCCTCATCCTAAAATTTTATTTCAAAGAACATTAATACCAATTCCTTTAAATATAAGATAGCAAACCTAATTGAAGAAATTTTCAGTTTGCACTTAACAATTACTTTTATATTTTTTATTGCTCAAACATGAAAGTAAGAATAACTCTCAAATTGCTTTAATTTCAAAAAAAATTAATCATTTTTACAAGCAATCCAAAAATGTATTTCCTTTTGCAACTTAAATTTAGTAAATAATCATTAGAATATTTTTAGTATTGATGATATTTCCATATACTTGATAAAATATATATTCTTAAATAATTTTTTGTTGAAATTCCATATTATTCAAAATAATGAATAAACATGAATACATAAAAAATAGGGAATTGTTAAATACACCACACTTTTTACTAAATACACGACACACACCTGGTTGTCGTACACCTACTTATCGCACATACACAATGGATTTTAGAATGTGTCACTCATGTTGTCTCTGCATGGGGCACCACCTCCACCGATCAAAGTTGAGGGTTCTATATGTGGAATTAAGAGAAAAACTCACACTACTGGATAATAGAAGTTGTGTATGAAACACTCAAAACTGAAGAGAGGAGTAGACAATCGTATGGGAAACATTAGGCCATGTCTTCAATTTTCATTGAGATTTAATTGTTATAGAGGTGTGGCGAATAAAATAGGTGTGTGGTGTATTTAGTAAAAAATGTGGTGTATTTAACAATTCCCAAAAATAATATATAATACATAAAAATTTCTTCAATTTTAGCTAAAAATATTTTTCATGCAAAAAATTGTTGAATTAAAAAATTTTATAAAATTTTTTTGAACTAAATTTAAAGAAAAATAATCGTGTGAAAAAATTGAGTAATTTTATGTATATGTTATAAATTTTGGATGATACTTAGATTAATCATCAAACGGTATATTATTATTGAAAATTTCCTGAGTTATTATATTACAAATGAATTATTATTATTATTTTCTATTTTATAAAAAATTAATTTTAGTTTCTGTATTTCTGTATTTTAGTTAATAATAATATTAGCAAATAACTTTTTAGATTTAAATATGATTTTTATTTCTTGTTTTAAATTAATAAAATTGAAAATATAATTTTTATATCAAGAAATTGTAGGTATAAATGTTTAACGAATGTGAAAAGATAAATTTGGTATTTAAAATTTTTCTTTACACATGAGAATAAAAAAAGTGATTTTTTTGAACTTTTTTATCCATAAATGTTTCATATTTATCAAAATAATTATGATGAGTATATTTGCAGTGAATATTTTTTGGCGAAATTGAGATATGTTTTAAAATATAAATCACATCAAAATTGTGATGAAATGTAATGTAAAGCTATTTTGATAACTTGATTTTAGTTACATAGGATAAATTGATTTTATTTTTTTATTTTTTTGAATATTTATTAATTTTTGTCCAAAATAAGATGAAATTAAAATTTATGGTAATAATTTTGATTTCATTTATAAACTTTAGCAATAAATGTTATTTCTTAATTTTATAAAACTTTATACATTATCTTAAAATAAATTTTACTTCAAAAATAAATAATATTTTATATCCCTAATTTAATTAATATAATATAAAATAAAATAATTGAAACGAAAATGAAGCAATTAAAATTTTACCTAATGGTAAATAAATTTTTTGGATAAACATTGTGCGTGCGTTATAAGCATACGAATATGGTGTTGTTTATGAAATAAATAGTATTACAGTATTGGAAAAAATTTTATACAATATTCATTCTGATGAAAGTTTTGAAGCAATTTTTTTGGTATAATGATATGCTTTGAAATTTTTTACTTCTATGTTATATTGCGAGGTATTTTATTGATAATTTCATAAATTCAGTGAATTTTACCTTTTAGTGTTGTGTGACAGATAATGCAAATAAAAAAGTAATTCAGTAAAAGAAGATTAAGCTAATCTGATTCATGACACTGATTTTTGATTGCACGGCGTTATGCTGAATTCCATAAACATAAGAAAAAAATTTCATATTAGTTAATAACAATTGAAAATCGCAATCAAGAGTGATTTGATGATGATGCTGCATGTTTATGGTTCAGGTCCAATCGTTGTCTTTTTCCATTAGATAGTATCTTCCAATCAAGTGATGAAATAAAACATTTCTTTATAAGGAGTATATTTTAAGACTTGTAAATTCTATCTGCAAGGATTAGTTTGTGATTGGTACTAAGTCACTTGTCAAGCATCTTAGATGTGTTCAACATGCCTGTTTAGGTTTTCGGACAAATTAAATATCCAATATTATTATTGATATCACTTAGACAAAAGAGTCCACTAATCTCGTTCATGCAACATGCAGGTTGCGCTTCTCAATAAAGTACTTGGTTGATATCAGCTGGGTAATCGGTAGAGTTAGACAACAGCACATGAGGACACTAGACGCAAGTGTTGGAAACCATGCGACACATATGCCAATGATAGCACTGAGGTCTAGTATGGTGATTGTTGAGCTATAATCTGTTGCTGTTGGAATCAAGCTGAGTATCAGCAATTTTCACTTGAAGCTTGTCTTGTGGTGGGACTTGTACTTGTTTGTCTGCAAATGTCTTCTCATGCATGACTTTCACTCCAGTAAGCAACAGACAGCATGGAAAAGCGTGGCTCAATTTCCCACATTATCATTTAAATAGTCGTCCTCTGACTCCAGTTTATAAGCTATATTACAATTGTTTTTTTAGTATGACGTGCCACTTGGGTTATGTGGAAACAACCATTCAGCTCAGAAATAAAACACACATGTCGGGAGAAGATTCGGATAGTATAAGATACCTGCTTGCAGACGAAATATCAGTCGGTCCTGTCTCCTTACCAAACCGAAGAAGGTGCCCTAACGGAAACTGGTCTCAGAATCAACACGTAGCTGACGAGACTTCTTTCATGAGTCTCTGAACTCTTCGCACTTCCAAGAAGGTCAGGTCAGACAACGCTGGCAGTGCAGCTGCTCACAGCCTGGGCATTTGCTGGGGTAGGACATTTTTTCGTGATTGACTGGTTTAGCTTAATCGCACCGTGTTACTGCTCGTGTGATTGCTAATCATCAGAAATCCGAGGCCCTTTCACATGTTGCAGTAAGAGAAGGGACTTGCAGAACAATCCTACAAGTAACAGATATATGAATGTAAAGTGATGCTCACCTCTCACAGGGCTGGGAGAGGTCTGGTAGAGGTCCTCGATGACTTGACTTGTGTCTCGAATCGATCACTTTCTGGCATGGACCACGAACTCTCGATGCGAGGGAAAGCACGAAAGGGGTGACAGAGGATTCTCCGAGGAAGTGTGCCCGCAAAGGAGGCTGTGAGAGGCCGCCTCCGCCATCTCTTCATCCAAAAGAAGCGCAGCGCATTGCCCGCATTGCGAGGGGCGCTGTGAACTCTTCGAGGGCGACAAGTGGCGGCGGGCCATGGCCTGGGCCCTTCAGGAGGTGCCAAGTCTCCAGGGCCCCGCTCTGCAACCCCGTCACGAACAAAGTCGACTACGGACGATCCTACTCGTCCTCGAGGGCAGCCAGGTGTCGCGCCCTCGTGGCCGGTCGAGCCAGTCGGGCCAGTCGGGCAAGTCGGGCCGAGCTCGTACGATGCCCCACTGGCCAGGCTAGCGCTGAAAGGTGTCGGCCAGGCGGGACGGGCATGCTGCGGCGCGGACACGTAGCAAGGCCATGTCGGAGCCTCGGAGCGCAGCGGCCTCGCGGGCTCATAAAACAGGTCGAGCGCCCCGCCATGTCGTCGTGACCACCAACCTCCACCATCATCAATCTCCCTCTTTGAGCCTCTCGGACGACATTTGTCAGGAGCAGTCGCACGACGAGATGAAACACATCCGCCGTCCTTTGTAAGAATCCCCATCGCTGCTGCTTTCGACGAGGAGCTGTGTATAAAGTCCCGAGGGGAAGTGGCAGAAGAGCTTCATTGCTCTTCTTTCGACGAGAACAACTGGATTTCCTCAGCCTCTTCTTTCAGTACTTCGAGTTCACGGTAGCGGAGTTTTTCGAGCGCGACGATGAGTCTGGACCAGCAGCAGAGGCCGGTGACATACGGCGACGTGTTTCCTGAGTCAGGGCGGCAGGGCGAGCCCGTCGCGTCGCAGCCCGTGACCCTCGAGGACGCCGCTCTCATGCAGAGCGCGGAGTCGCTCGCCTTCGGGCGCACTCAGAAGGCCGGGGCGGCGTCCGCCATGCAAGCGGCGGCGTCGCGCAATGTCGATCGCGGCCTCGTTGACAGGAATGCGCACTCGCTGCTCTCCGAGTACGGCATGAGTGTCACGCAGACTTCGATTCCCGGCGTCACCATGGACATCTCGTACGTCGCCGGCAGCCCCGTGCAGGGATCCACCATTCCCACTCCCACCGATCCCGGCATCATCAACATCGACGCCGTCACCATCGGCGAGGTAAGAGCCCCTTCTCTCGATCCTTTCTCGACACATTGTCGATTGTCGATTCGATTCCGAGTCGGATCGCTTCGTTTCGGTGTCGATCATCCGTCCTGCTGACCTGCATTGCATGCGTTTGGTGTATGTCCAGGCTTTGGAAGCGGCAGCCGTGGGAGCGGGCGACAAGGTTATCGACGAGAGTGATGCACGAGCCATACTGAGCGCTGAAGCGCGGGCGACGGGTGTTTCGAAGCCCGTCAGAGGTGGAGTCGGTTCAGTAGCGCAGTCAGCTGCAGAGTTGAACCATCGAGTTGTGAATGCCAGTGAGCAGACGACGCTCGCCGACGTGCTCATGGTAAGCGTCGTTATCAAGACATTGAATGCTGTGAAGGACCTGTAGGCGCATGGATTTTCTCATACCGAATAGCCTCGCTGTGAGTTGGCGCAGAGTCTAATTTCACGTCCTCATCTCATCTCGTGCATTGGATTGCAACAGGACGCTACGGTGGCATTGCCGGCGGACAAAGTGGTGACTCATGCAGACGCGGAGAAGGTGATCCAAGCCGAGATGCGGTGCAAACCTCATTCCGAAGGACTGGCTGCGGGCGGAGTCGCAGCAGCGATTGCTGCAGCGGCTGATCTGAACGAGAGGCACGGATTGATTCCACCAGCCTTGGAGCACATCAACCACAAGGCACCGGAGCCCTTGGGAAATGTGGAGGAAGTGGGCAAGTTCTACCCCGTGGACAATCTCTCCGCACCCAGTCCATCAGAACTCACTCGAGAGCAATCTGCCGACGATGGAGAAACCAGTCTTCTGAACAGCTCAGGCAGCAGCGACCAGCTTGCAGAGGATCGTCCCAAGAGGAATTACCATGAACAATTGGAAGGTCTGGATGTGCCCAGGTCCCCTACTCCTGACCACGATCGCGTGTCTGCCGACTAGGAGAGAGTTCTTCCCAGAATCGTGGATGACAAATGCTCTATTTCCCAACCTTCGAAAGATTTTTTCCACGAGCTCAGTTTTGGAGCTTCTTCTTTGTCTATGTACATAGGGAGTTTTGGTCATTGATCAGATCGGATATCGGCTCGTTGTCCTTGTAATATACTGCTTACGCGTTTGTACATGTAGCCACCCACGTGAGGGGAAAGGTTTAGATTGTCATCCATTCAGGTGAAAGATAGATAGAAACGGATTTTTTTCCAGCCTGGCCGGAATTATACTTCTACAGATTGTTTAGATCTTAAAAATAGAAATGAGGAAATTGCACTTTGAGTTACAGAATTGAGCATGAGCAGTTTATTGATAATTTGCTCGGAGTTATTGCAATAAAAGCTTGCCATGAATAATCTTTCCATCTTTATCTCTGTATAATGTGTTATATATAGATTAAATACGTGGAAATGAAGAGTAGCGATATATGTAACTATGAAATTTGTCTTGATTATTTCAAGTCTTTGAAATAACTAAGCACGTGAACAACTGTTAATGTAAAATTCCTACACTTTTGTTATGTTTACAATGCTTTTATTACGGTTTGATAGTTATGTACCCCACTTACATACTAATTAACTGCTCCGTCGAACTTGCTTCTGCCCCTCATTCAATTTTGAGTGGTGTGCTTCAAAGACTATTTAACAACGTTCCAGAAAAGCGCATATACTTCTCAATTATCGACACGCATACTATTATTTGAAAGTTACACTAACTCAATAACACAATTTAAATATCAGAAAACCGCACTTTCGTACACTTATAAGCTAATATCATATTCTACAACTAATAAACTAAACTATGATATAATCATATTCTGCAAACTTCTTGAACGTAAGGATAAATAATAATCTAAAATCTATGTCTATAAATTTCAAAAACCGCCAATAAAATGTACATTTAATAGTATGATGAAAATGTTTACAACTTTAACCCTGTCATTTACAAAATTTTAATTATTGTGAATATGTGAGCATGCAGCACTGAAGTATAAAAACCTATATGCAAAACTGGAATATCACAAATAATATCTAGACGCTGTTAATTAGATACAACATAATGTATGAATAAAGACGAGGAAACCGAAGAAGGGTTAAGTATGATTACATACAAGGAAATATTGATAGTATGATCAATGAGCAAAGTTTCAATCTTAGTAGTGTTCTTGTCCACACTTTGTCACTAAAAATGAAGAGAGAGATAAAGATAGGGTGTCTTAATTTGTTAACTAGTCATAAGTAGTATGCATCAGACATTATAGTCAAGACTACAAGTGTCTGAAGAAAGATGTGTTATCACATTTGGGCGACTAATCAGGTTAAAGAATTGCTAAATATGTATCAGTGATGTCATTAGCATTCGTCGGAATTAATTTGACAAATCTTCATTTTGCCCAGTCCCAGGGCGGTCTGTCAGCTTGCGAGACTGCCATGTGATCAAGAGATCGTGTGATCTGAGACAGCTAAAGCTGTCTCAGATCACACGATCTCTTGACAATTTATGACATTCTGTACCAGCATAACCGACGACTATTTCTAATGGAGCGGGAGAAAGCGCATCCAGACAATCGTTTTAAGGGAAGGGGTAATCTTTCCATAAAGTGGATGTTTCAGAGATCAGGCTTGTTAGCAAGACTAGCCTCATGTGTGCTAGCCACGTCCATGAATCTGGGGTTAAATGAAATCTTTCAGGTGAAGGTTTTCCTCAAACTCCAAACATGTCTTGGGTGAAATTCTGCGCTGTCTTGCATCGTGGAGATCTCAGAAGTAATAAGTATGAGCTCAACCATTGCAGTTCCGCCGGTTTGGTGTTTCCCGCATCATAGAATTTCAGATCTTTCATCAAATCTGCCATCAAACTGGACCACCCAAGAGTAAAAGGTCTCCTGGTAAAACATTTATATGGGCTTTGTTCTGATTTCAGGGGCTGGTCTGTGTTGAAGATCCGGTTTACTCTACTCAGATTTAATCAGGATAATTAGGAATTGGAGGAGCCTGCAAGAATGATTAACTCTAGGCTCATTCAATAACTCTCGTAATGAAACACTCATGGTCTCGGGGCCTGAGATTGTTGAGAAAAAACTGCAATCAAAGGAAAACTCAATCATGTACAAAATGTCCGACGCCTTTGAACCAAGCCTTCTTATTCCAAACGCTTACAATCGAAGGTTCGTGGTTTGTATGAATAAAGTCGTGAAATGCTTCATGAGTATGCACCTGCAGGTTGAAAGACAAACAGGCATGGTGCTAACTAAACTGTGAAAAGTCTAACTAAGGGAATGTGGTACTGATCATGAGTATATACTGATTTACATTCATTTATACAATGAAATACATGCAAATCTATTCACGAAGAATAAATAAAATGACAAAATATAAGAAAAATATATGAAAAATATTTCACCAATCTCAGAATCGAAGTTATAAGTCACTTTTCCTGGCAAAGGATACTTTCCGCCAGTCTTAATAGAGCATGGGATTCCAAAAATTTGCAAATGGAGTTTTGCAATATTTATTAGAAGCCGTAGAAAGGTTATTGTTACATAGTTTTGCAAACCCAAGTCAAATCCGCCACACTAGTACATTTAATCAACATCCGAGGTCTGTCATTTCATTACCAACAACATAATAACTAACACATTCATTGCTTGTTCACTTTCGTCTCTCTCCCCATCTGGTTCTGAATGTTCAACTTGTTTGATCTGGCCTGAATGCGCTCTCTGTTTCTTCGTCTTCTTCCTGTTGCAAAGTTACAGAGAATATAATCTTAGTAAATATTGTTAAGAAGTGCATAATTATATACACTTTGAAAAATTATTAAGATTTATTGTAAATATGTGAATTGACCATTGTATAAAATTGAAAACAAGGCAAACAAGTACTACACGAAGGATTTTAAAACTGGTATGTATTCTTGAAGAAAATATTATTCATACCACTTTTCATAATTGTATCATCACATTTTATATTACCTTAGATGGAGAGCAAGGACTTTCTGTCAACGCTTCAGTTGTAACTTCACTCTCTGCTTCAGACTCTAGGTGTTCCGCGTGCTCCACGCCAGCATGTGCAGGTCTTCCCACGACAGGACCCATTGGAACGTTCAACTGAACGGGAGTAGGCCTGAAAAAATATTGTTGTATGGTAGCAATCCTTAAGGAATATCCCTGAAATTTTTTCAACGTGTAGATCTTCGTGTTATTTGTGATTATTTATTCAATTGAGTTCAAGTAATTTCAAGTTAACTTATAATGTAAAAGAAATTTAGCTTTCACTAAATAGAGAAATTAATGTTCATGCAAGGAGCTAAAATCAATGGAATCATCAAAGAACTCTGAGATATTTTACTTCTCTCGAAAAGCACGTTGACAAAGCCATGAAAAAAAAGCTTACTTCGCCGAGCTGTAATTTGACTTCTCGTCTCACTCTTTCAAACCAAGCCTGCTCAATCGGTGTAAGAGCTCGAATTTCTCGAATCTCAAACTCATGTCTCACGAAGTGTTCAATTTGCTGCTCCAAATTTAGTTTCCGACTCTCCCAATGCTCTCGTCCTGCCTCCAAGTTGTGCGCAGCTTGCTCTTCTCTTCCACCCTGATGGGCTACATTGTCTTGGGCTTTGGGCACTGATAAGCGCTCCAAACGGAAGTATTAGAAGCGGTAACTTGTCGAGAGTTTTATAGAAGCCTTCTATCCTAGCCCTGGTGCTTGTTTACATCCTACTGAATGTTGTCACAATAATATAGTAATCCACGGCTAATCACATATTAAGTATATATATCGAGTTTGTCATAAAATTGAAATTAGTGTATCGTTACATTTACTTATCATCACTTTCGTATACCTACACCACTCCCAATACTCTGAACTGTGGAAGGTGTTGAAATAAATCGGAGCAAACTTTTGACTAGCAGAATATCATTTTCTCAGTCTCCAAGTTCTGATATCTCCAGCTTTTAATTTTAAGAGATTGTATATTTAGATCATAACTCCACAACCATCCTTAATAATTCTTTAGCACCTTCTTTTGTTCACAAACTCCTACAAATTCAATAACTTCAACAACTTCTAATGTATCACTATTTATGATTTTTGCGATATCAGCTGAAGACAAAGCTTCTTAGACATTGAGGACATGTTTGATATCTTTGTTATAATCTTCCTACTATATGATCCTTTTTAGACTACATACAATGAGTCGTATATACCTTGGACTGACGAAGGTCTGTAGCGAAAATTGGCACGACCCAAGTATGGACCACGTGGTCGCGTTATCAAATCTCGCCTCTGTCGACCCACACACAACACATGCGGTGCATAATGTAGTATTTAGTCTTAGCATTTCCACATCTAAGATAAGCTTCCATCACACTTCTGTCAAATGCTAGGGAATCTATGAATTAAACTATAAACCACTCATATGCTCATATCTGTCTCCCAATATATTGCTGATCATTATATTGGGAGACATGAGACGGAGTCGCCTCATCATTCAAATCCGTGACCGAATGCAAGCATACATCTATCTCCCCTACTCTCAGTGATCGTATCACTCAAAATCCAATCTTCCAAATTACCGTGTAGGGCCCTGAATGAACTTCATTATCCCGACCGAATGCGGTATTGGCTCCGATTGAAGAATTTTGAGCTGATCTGTTGGCAACCATAAATTGTAGCAGACGGTTAGAATGATGGGCAGGAAATACCTTTATCTACAACATAAAACAAGAGGTCTGAGGGATTTTATGATTGAGAAAGGTTATACAAGATCTAGAAATAAATATTCCGTTTTAAAATTTTTCTTTATCTGTTACATTTGTGTTGAAATCATGAAGATCTCATTGAAAATTCTCTAACAATATGATATCTGTACTTGAAGATTTATCTGTAACTACCAAAGATTGTGAAAAAAAAAGTGTTTGTGAGCCAAATTTTGTTGATAAAATACTATATATCTAGATATTTAACTTAAAAACATACCAGATATATTCAAAATAATAACAAGAGAGTCACCTATTTCGTATAGTGTTGTGAAGGCTCGATGGACCGACGGGCTGTCCAAGCTTGGTTCGATTGTTAGGAGGTAGAATTTGTTGTCCATTTCCATTGTTTCCTCCAGATCCGTCCTGTAATCGTTGGTATGAGCATCAACATGCTGTATTAGAAGAAGATAATCAAAACGATCAATTTTATACTCCTTGATGAAAGACGGTAAATAAGGTTCAATTTTTTCCAGAGTATGAATACATAAAATAGATCTAAACATTATTGGAAGAAAATCTCTGTATTTTATCAGTAGATGTATGAAGACTTTTGGAAACCTCATAATTCTAGAGATAGCCAGGTCCTGTGTTTGAACATGCCTATCCAAACTTCTAATCAATCTGTAGTATGATTCTGCATAAGTGTGAATTGCCGTATTTTGCATATGAAACTGAGAAGTTTATAAGATATCAACAAACTAGAGATAATGTCAAGCTAGGACCACAAAAGATATGAAGAAACATATGAAGATAAGTCAAGAAACTTTTACAAGATTTCTCTGCAGATCGTAAATGGATAGATACAAATGTGCTGTTTGAGAAACGCAGACTGGACTCAAAGTGACATTCGACGAAACTTTTGTGAGAGAAATGTTAACACTTGCATAAGAATAAGAATAAATCTCACCGAGTTTGAACCTTCACTCCAAGAACACAGTCTTAGAGTCGTATCAGTATCGTCTCTCCCAAACCAAGATGAAAGTGTCAACGTTGTATCAACGTCAGCATTTGAACTAGAATTTCGTGTCATGCCCACGAAATCCTTGGTTATGGTTTCAGATACTATGTTTGCAACGTTTGTTCGCAATTTAAATATAGAGCAATGCTGATCTCTTGAATACTCAGTTGTCCCTCCTTTCGAGACCTACACAGAGAATGGAAGACACCAAACATATGATAATCTAAAAAGTATGATTCTTCAACCAATCTTACATCAAGCCCCCCAAATGAGATGTGATACTATACAAACCACACGATGCAGTAGATAAATATAAACATTTCTAATGGTTTTGTTTTGTAATTATCAGCTTAAACTTCAAATCAAACTTCTAAGTACTCACAAGAGGAATATGGTTGATATTTTACAGGGTTCTCATGTGGACATGCATGCCATATGTTATAATTCGAAATCCGACACCTTCCACGGAAGAATTATTACCTGGTAGATTTCTCCTAGGAATAAGAGGAGCATTTAATTGAAGATAATGTTTCTTACTTCCTCATGTGTCTAACCAATCAGATCACCAAAATTCAAAAGGGGTTCCTTGAATGTAATCCGGCGACAAGTATTCGAGGACAACCATTTGCAATTATGTACAGAATTCAAATGATCATAAAATCATTATAATAGAATATAAGAATATGATACATCTATATCGTTAAATATTGCAACGGGACATCAATTATGATTTATATGGTGGTTCAAGATGCTAATCATAAAGTTTGCATCAAGTAGACATAAGTTTAACCACCATCAAGTGGTTGGAACGTCAAGACATGTTACTCTATATATTCATCCGTTATGGCTGCGTAATACCAGCAATTATAAAGCTATCTTTCATATTAGATAACCATATAGATGAATATTATCACTGTTAAGACGGTTCCACACGTTAAGATATGTATCTCTAGATGATGATCTGCGCGAGCGTCGGACTCTGCAAATCAGCCCCAGGACGAAAATATGAAAGCGATCACTCGCAGTCAGGTACGACAACGACTCTATTGACTGATGAGGTGCTTCCGCACAACGAGTCTGGACTGAAGGTGACATCCAGTTTACTCTCAACCAACAAGTCGAGGATTCAATTGAGTCATATCCCGAGGGAGCAGTGGATGTTGTTATTAAACTAGAGGAAAGAATATACGAGACAGAGAGTCGTCACTATTAGACACGTGTAACTCCGTATAGTAATTAATAAAAACTGTTTGATACGGACAGATTTAAAGAATAAGTACATATACGAATTCCAGAGAGTTATCTCAAAGAGCTATCTGACACCAGCAGTTCTTATTGAAGATTATCTGCATGGATTCATTGACTTATATGTGAACACATCAAGCGAAAAAACAATAATACAAAGGGCATACACTTTTGTACACTTATTAGCAACATAGTTTTAATCATTGACAGAAGCTTAGATTACTCACCCCTGACATGAAGTTCTGTTCCTGCAGAACTCTTTTACCGTACTGAGTAGACCGCTCTGGCTGTCTGAGTTGAGGTTGTTCATAATGATCGCTTGACATCGTACCTGTACTCGATTTGACACCATCATCACAAATAAAAAATCCTTTGCTTTGAGAGGAAATCAACGGGAACTTGCGGTTCCCATTTGAATTCTGCGCTGAGATTCTCGCTAACTATGCACAAGAGGAAAATTCATTCAGAATGGAAGATTCAGAAGCACAAGAGACTCAACTAAGAGGAAAATTCATTCAGAATGGAAGATCAGAAGCACAAGAGATTCAACCAAGAGGAAAATTCATTCAGAATGGAAGATTCAGAAGCACAAGAGATTCAACCAAGAACATACAGTTTTGCAAGACGACACCTTTCTTAGACTCTTGAGTCTTTGAATAGTGTGATCATATGAACAGATTAGTTCTTGCGATATCGCTCCACGCCTCCGATCGATGAAAGGAAGAGATCCAAACGTTATGAGTTGGAACTTGCAGTGACTTTGGGTCCACTTTATACTCAGGAATTCTGGGAAACCTTGTCTATCATAAATGAAGGAAGTGATGTTTCATCTGTCCATGTGGAAAGTATTGTCGTTCAAATCGTCATGTAAACAACATGAATAGATACAACATGTGGCATTGTGGTTGGTATGAAGTACTTTTCTCAAGCTGGCCAGGTTGCCAACATTGGAATTCTGTGATGTGCGTGTGCCACCGGAGTATGTCATAAGAAAGTGATGATGCTCATGTGACAACTGCAGATAAGACGACGTGCAAGTGGAGGAGTTCAGATTGTGACGGTACTTTTGTTCTCTACAAGATGGTGATACATTTTAACCCCCAAGGGTCTGGTTGAAATGGGACTCCAATTTTATTTTACTTTTACCTGAGTGAATCATCCAAGTTGGTACGAAGATGACATATGTAATAGGTGATCCTCCACTCGACCCGAACTAAAAATATCAAGGCATATATGGTCTCTGGGCGGCTTCCAGAACACAAAAAGTTCTTTTCCACGCACCTCCGGCGGATTACTCAAGTCCAATCGATGTCTCTCGAGTCGTGAATACTGTTTTAATGAATTTTTCAATGTAAAGTACCTTTTATAAAAACCACAAATGTATATGTTGAAATTGAAATAGTGCAATGTACAGAATATAAAGAAAATTTCAGTAAACCACATTCTGAATTCAAACATTTGATTGAATGCAATTATTTCGAAACTTATCACAAAGAACCACTAAGGTTTGGTGAACAAGTTTTCAGATTAAAAAACATGTTTCTTTCTTCCAAACCTTTTGTTGAACACAAAAATTTTGATGTTCATTTGTGATCCAATCAAATGAAAAACTTGCGAAGATGTGAAATTAAAAATATGTCATAGAAATACACATGTCATGTTGATTTTTTACGAGCTCATATTCATGATTTTATATTTATGAATATTTTTTAGTCATATTTATGAATATCTTTTAGTCATATTTATTAATTTTTATAGAAAACTGAAATTTTTAACATTCTTGTTTGGCTTAAGACTTTTCTTAGATTTTTATTATGTGATGGTAATGAAGTTTTATTCAACTTGTATTAATTAGAAAACATATATATATATATATATATATATATACTGTTATGAAAACGGTATATGATTTGAGATGCAACAAAAATGTTTTATTTTTCTTATCCCAAATTAGATCTGAATCCTGGATTGATTTCTTTTAAGATTCCATAAAAATTGACAAGTGGACATAAAAGTGAAAAATACATTCAACATTTCCTGTATATTATTGATTTCGAAAGATTTTGATTTTCAGAAGATTTTACTTAACAGATTGCATTACCGAGGATGCAAAGTAAAGGATTGTAACATAATCATGCATAATATAATTAATCTTTTACTATTTATATTTGTGTTAACGAAAACTTATGTATATGGTTGGTTCCTTCATTTAAATTTTCATTTCTCTTGCATGCGTATGTTATTACTATCATAGGTGCAACAAGTCTTTATAGGATGTAGATTTAGAACATTCGAGATAACTAATTAATATGTTAAGAGGGTTCAAAAATGGGAAATGAAAAAAGATTTGATACTCATTGCAAACAACTAAAATGAGACAAATTTGTAATTATGATCAAATATAAGATAAAGGTGGAAGAATTGATCATTACTAATTCTACTCGTAATGGTACTGTTGAAAGTATCGTTAATCATATTTTTGGATAGTTGGAAAAACTTTGTTGGAAATTTTGGATTTTGGTACAGAAATCACGTTTTTGTTTTCTTATGATTGGGATTTTATGAATTTTCATGAGTGTGCATTATAGCTTATCATACCACACAATATATCAATGTCATTTAATCTAATTCAAAAGACTATCTTACTTGTATTGTTTTCCTCAATCGACTATAAACAAGGAATATATTGGAGAATAAGCCGTTCTACAAAGCTATAACAATGGCCAGCGTTATATTGCAAAAAATCACGTTAGATGATGCGGTATCATATGCTCCTATAGATTATTTAATTTAACTAGTTTTCATATCTTAATTGATGTAAGATATAGATTTCATCGCATACTATTGATGAAAAATATATCCTACAGCAAGTAGATACTTAATGAGTTAAGCAAAAAAATAATCATTTGCACCCCAATGACATTTATGTATTGCGTTGTTACATGACTGTCATATCAAGGTCACTAGAAAAACGTATTATCTTGGAACTAAGTGGTTCTTAAAAATCCCCTAAAAGAAATTGAATATAAACGTCCACGACCTTGTTTCAAGTAAAATACCATGGATTACTTTTGGATTCAGTTTCATGTTTATTTTTGGAATATACAAAAGTTGACCTTCATAGGTAGGAGATTCAGGTGTGGATGATGAGAAGTATAAACGAATCGGTGCTACTCTTGATAAAATAGTCGTAATCCGAGAGAACCTTCAACTTTCTCGACCTGATGGGAATTCAAATGTCAACGTGGATTTCTATTGACATTTTGAGTTATCATAGGATTCTTCATGGTGATTGGCGGCCATGGTGTTCACCAGTTTGACTGAGATGAGTTTCTTGGCATGGGAGTGCGCTGGCAGAGCGCAGAATGTCGAATTTCACTGTTGTTGGAACTCCAATGTCTGAATAGCTGCTCAGACATGGAACTCCAACATTGGCGTGTGTATACTGCTCACGTCTGTCGAGGTGACGCACGAATTGTGACTTCTTCGTGTGTTGCTCAACGACTAACTTGAAGTAACGTGCAGCGATGTGTGTTTGTGGGCTTGTCTGTTTTGACCATGCCTTCTGAATCCGACTTGCAGTTGTTCATGTCAATACGTATCTCTCTACTCTCCGTCTAGTTTCTTCCTATTAGCTTGATTTGATTTGATAACTTCTTTCGATTTGTTTCTAGAACAAATATGTTCAAGCCATTACGTTTCTCTGTACGCTCCGTCTAGTTGCTTCCTATTAGCTTGATTTGATTTGATAACTTCTGTCGATTTGTTTCTAGAACAAATATGTTCAAGCCATTACGTTTCTCTGTACGCTCCGTCTAGTTGCTTCCTAGTAGCTTGATTTGATTTGATCACTTCTTTGATTTTGCTTCTAGAACAGAATTGTTCATGTCCTTACGTTTCTCTCTATGTTCCGTCCAGTCTTTTCCTAGTAGCTTGATTTGATCCTTTCCTTTGATTTTCGACTTTGTGATAATATTTGAAAATAAAATTGACTGTGTCAATTCTTTTATTTTACTGAAATTGGCGGCTTGATCATAATTCATCGCCTAATCTGAATTCTGCAAATTTTTTCCAAAATCTGTAATAGGAATGCTACAATATCAGTTTATCATACATCTTGTTAGTTTCATAACGTGTTGTAACTTGATGATATTTTCACATCTTTTTTTCATATCCAGATTTGAGGTCATATTAAATTCTATGCTTTTTATTGCTGAGATTACTAACAGATATTTCAACCTTTTCTTGTAGCCGTATACTTCTCTGCTTTCTTTTGATGAATCTTGCAATCCCAGTTCTTCGGTATAAATCATTACACACATCACGGATATTAATAGATATGAAACGTATGAAAATGTGGTGCTTTGTTTGTAACTTTGATGTAGTTCAGTGTCTTGAGAATGTGTAAAAATGCAACAGTTAGATCTCCTTGACTATATTGTTGTACTGGTTTCCATTGCCAAGATGGTTTATTATGAGACCAACGTCTCTACAAGTTTCACTTCGTTTCTTTGTCAAACCAAAATCTATCGATTCTTAACTTAAACCTGAAATCGAACCTCGATGTGATCCAATGTCTTAGCAGAAACACGTTGTAAGGCTACAAATTGTAGCTATTTATAATGTATTTTGCTCTACTAGATTCAATTTCGAATTTTATCTATCAGATTCCAATATTTTTTTACTTAATAATTCTAGCGGTCTTTTATTTTCACAATGACGAATTGTTCTATGAACACTCAATTTCCATCATCTAAAGTTATTTTGATTTCAACTGATCATTCGGAATTTACAAATAACTCTGGAATGCTACCATGACAAATGATATTCTATCTTATGACAATGTAGTGAGAATCACCGATCACACCAACTGAATAAACTTGTGATTTGGGATCTCTCTTTGTTTAATGTCAGATTCTTTTAGTTGACCAAAATCACTCGCTTCCTTAAACTTCATAAGCTACCGCCTGAGTAATCATATTTTTTTTGACTCATGCAGATACAAATTTGTCGTTAATTTTAGAAAATCTTAGACTTATGTTAAACTATGAAAATTGTAGCGTGTCAATCTATATCAACCATCCAAAATAAAATATGGTATGGCTTTTCTTATCTTTGCCTTGTAACTCTATTTAGTTATTGCTTCAATTGAGTAGCTAAATCACGGTCATTTGGATATAACTAACAAGTGATCAGATGTCATGATTACTGATGGAATGAATTACATCATGCTTTAGTTATCAATTCTCGTAGATATGCATGATTTTAAAGTGATCCACCACCAAATCATGCGGAATCTGATAAATGTGTAGAATTGGTAATTTCAAGGAATTTGACATCGTTTGAAACTCAGATTAAAACAACTGATTACACTGCTTCGACTCATAAATTTTATCATTGATATCAGTATGTCCAAGATGCGATAAAGAACTTGCTACTATGTCTGAGAAGTAACTCGACTCGATTTCAACTTACCATTCTATTCAATGTATAGAATGGTAAGTTGAAATCACCTAAACTCGATATCATTTTTCCATATTCACCATTAGTGCTTTATGATAGTGATTTTACCTAGAGAATATCTTTGATGTTATATAGAAATAAAAATAAACAATTGCAGATTGAAATCAAGAATTCAATTCATTCCTTTCATTGCCACATTTAGTGAATTTTTTTCACCATACCAAGTAGAAAGAGTTTCTATGAATAGCTGAAACCCGAGATTTCAGTGTTGATGCAAGTTGGAGAGTTCAAGTATTCTTAGCACGAATTAAATGTTTTTGAAGAATGGTATAACATGGCTTAATATTAATGAGAGAAGAATTTATCCCAGTTCGCCCGAATCATGCAGATCAGTGCACATGTGGAACTGGCTCCTCAACTTACGCAGCCCTTCCTTCGTTGAACCCAACCGTTCCATCAAAGTCCACGAGTCACTGATGGTTTGGTAGCATTACTCGCTGGCGGCCTTGAATTTGGCACTCACTGTGTCGGCGAAGGAGTAGGGCGATGCCACATCCTCGAACTGCAAAATCGGAGCAGACGACGAGAGTGCTCCGATTGCAATGTGGGGATACTTGAGCCGCATCCATGCAGCCAACATGCCTCCATAGGACCCACCGAACAGCACCACGGGGCAACCTTCAGCTGACAGGTTCCGCCGCACGAAATTTATCCATATTTGGACTTATCTGTAGCAATAGTTGGACCGATCATCTGTAGAATCTTGATTTCGATTTCTTTGTGAGGTCTGAGATATTCAGACCTTCCAGAAATTCGCACGCGCCGGTTAGGGCACGGGCGGGGGTTTGGAAATAGTTTTCAACCAGCAATTGACGCGTCTCGGTTTCACCTCACTAACTGCGTCATTGCCCCAAGCGCAAAGATACTCCTTACGTTTTCTATCAGCATGTATATGATGCATTTGGTACCATGTGTTCCCTTCTCCTTATGGTTTAAAGTTTTTATGATGTTGTAGACGTCCAGCCTCACAATCTAGATCGACAGGCGTCCATATTTCACAACACTGATTTACTGTTGAAGATTTTCTGATACTACGTGAAAGCTGCCTACAGACAACGATCATAACACTGTGTTACATGGAAGTTAGCATGATTTCAAGAAAAACTTCTGCACATAATCATGGATGTACGAGCCATGATTGTTTTCTCAACTCTCTTGCAACATATATGTTTGGTATCGTGGGTGCAACGATGTAACAATTTGTGTTTGTGGATGAACTGCACTACACTCGGTGGCAGTCCATGGACTTTTCCAGTTTTCCAGTATCATAGCTAATGTCTATATTGCATTTAGTTAAAAATCAAGGGATATTAAAGAAACCATATGAGATCACTGAAGAATATTAAACAATTATAAGTGAATTGTACTAATCAGTTATATTTATCCAGATTTGGACACGTTTGGATTCTCAATGTGGTTAACTGTAGGAGAGGTTTAATTTATACATGATCCTCAGCTGCAAATTTAGATCTTACTTGAAGAACAAGTATTTGTTCATTGTAGAGAAGGAAATGAAAGTGAAATAAAAGAGAAGAAATCAAATCTGAGATGATTGACAGAAGTTGCACAACTTAGTTCACTAGGATTCCAACCTTGTTTTGTGATTGGAGAGGGGTGGCTATCAAGGGGATTTAGGGAGTCAGACTAGATTCTCTGAAATTGAATCTCACACTCATAGAGTTCTAATTGCATCATCAAGAAGTGTATGCAGTGACAAGTGTTTCTATGGATTCATTCATTTTACACCAGTCAGTTTGCTGGTATGTGTTAGTTTATATTCAAACACATTCACAACGGAGGGGAAATTTGATTGGAAGTTGTTGGAAAATGCACAACATCAAAGTTTAAGATTTGATCTGGAACTATGAAACACATCATCCTATTAAAGCATGAACTTACAAAACAATTGTATCTATACATTTGCAAATCCTACCTTTCCGACTATACAGAAACCTCTTTACTGATTACACATTTCCACAGCTTTACAACTTGCAGTTTCCAACAGCTTGAACAAATTACAACCTCTTAACGGGAAGACTTCGATCGGTCACTTTTTTGAAAACAGCCTAGCTGTAGAATTTGAGATCGTGTAGCACCATCAGTGATCCCAAGATGACCGTGGCGATCACGAATTCAACGTACATAGATTTCGTATCCTTCGAAGTCTTAGACTAGACTTTTCATGATCCTCGTTTTCACACCGAAACTCTTCCATTCTTCGCTCTATTATTGCGCACCAAATCTTTAAGTCTAGCGTCATCGAGGCAAATCCATGTCGTTGACAGAGAGTTGTGGGGAGATAGCTGACAGTTTTGGAGAGCATCCATATCGCCATTGTTGATTTTCACATAGAGAAGCATCTAAGGAGCCAGCTGCACGACACAATCCTCGGCTGTGGGAGTTTCTTCTCTTCATGGGAATTCCTACGAATTGTGGTGAGATAGCTGACAGTTTTGGAGATCATTCATATCGCCATTGTTGATTTTCACATAAAGAAGCATCTAAGGAGCCAGCTGCACGACACAATACTCGGCTGGGGGAGTTTCTTATCTTCATGGGAATTCCTACGAGGGGACGAGTGGAAAATGCTCGTTCTGCTTTCAACCGCAGGTTCTGGTTTCGTATGAGGCCGAGGAGCCCCAAACCCGACGAGAACTCCAACATTCGGAGAAGATGGGATGTTCGTGCTTCTCCTTGCCGTCACAGACTCACGAGGAGATCTCACTCTCCATCTCCAGGCTCGAGGAACGAATCTAGATCTCGTTCTCGAGGTCCAGAGTCGGGACGCAGATGGCGCCGTCACAACGATATTCCACACTCGCCAGCACGGAGGCCATACTCGCCTCCACCAAGCCGTCACACATCTGGACGAAATAGATATCAGAATTCAGCCGAGCAGCGCGGATATGGACATGGAGCTGAAGGCCTCACACGACAACATTCCCGATATTCAACTTGCCCAAGGAAGGGCCATTATTATGGCTCGTTTCCTCCATCGTCACTGGCAGGGCAAGGGAGGTCCAGATCTCTATTTTCTCCCCGACGCCAAACCTTCAGGCATAGCAAGTGGCATCCTTCAAATTTGCCGTTTCCAAGTGGGGAAACTGTAAGATCGAGAGCAGATGCTGTAGGCCCTCCAAGGCTCCAGAGGTCTGGATGTAGCCCTTGTTCTGTAGAGAGCGGAGAATGCGTAGACTCTGAAAGAGGAGGATCTGAGACGAGTGACAGCGATGTTTGTTCAAGGCACGAAGACTCTACTCACTCTCCGCCCAAGTACAAGGCCAGACACCGATACCCGAGTTCGGTTAATTACGAATCGAGTACTGTCTTTGTGGGTAACTTGCCACCTCAAGCTGCAGAAAGAGAGCTCAGAAACCATTTTTCTGTGGTCGGAAAGGTCTTGAGTTGCACCATAGTCTTGGATCCTAGGACAAGATTATCACGAGGCTATGGCTTCGTCGAAATGGCCTCCCCGGAAGCGTCCAACAGATGCATCGAGCATCTGAATTACTCTAACTTTCGAGGTAGATCTATCACGGTCCGAAGGGCTCATCGACGTTCTCCATTTCCTATTTCATCCGAGCATCTGGACATTAAGAATATCGAGGATTTGCCAAGCGAATCCCGTTGTGATGCTAACTACTAGCATGGGTTCTATGAATACAGATCTCCCCCTGGAGAAGCTCTTTCTTCTGTGGTCACCAAAATTAGATCTAATCGAATTCCTTCATAGAACTTAGGAAAATTCACGGTTATAGACTAGATGGATGCAGGGACGAAAAACTTCTTTCCCATCTCATATGACAAATATCTATTCCTTTTTTCATGATTGGCTTTAGCATCCATATCGAATGAAGATGAGTACATGACAATCAACTATGTACAATTTATCCGAATTGTTTAGATAAGAAAGCTACTTTTCGTTCATCATACGCAGGCTATTATGCTTGCGAACATGCTGGCCCTATCCTTTCATTTCATGTGCTCATGGAAAAATGTTTGTGAGTTGATCAACAAACTCGTTTATATCGATTTCGAAAAATGGACATATAAAATTTTCTGGTTTTTATATATATTTTCACTTCTGTTGAGACCCACAGACACGGGTAAGTAGCCGTACAAGTTCCGTGCACGATTTTCACAATGGGTTGATTTAGACTGTGCACATGATGTTGCTAGAGGTTTGGAAGCTAGGACCTGTTAAGGATTTACGAATCCCGGTCAAATATGGTCCAGTGCAGCAATCGAGCCTGGACGGTAGAACACGGCAGGGTCAGGTTTGAATCTCAGTACCATTCGATTGATAAGGTGGTTGATCGAAAGATTGTGATGCCCAATTACCGTCTGTATCCTCCTACATCTTCACGGAAGTGAGATTCACAGCTGGATGTCCCTTGGCTCAACGGAAGTGTTCAAGAGAACACAAATCTGCCATGCAACGGCTTCCTTCCTTAACTCTTTGAACACGGCAGGTAAACCTCTTTCACAACCACCTTTCGTGAGGTAGTTCCTTTCATTCCGGGGATCGGATCCAGAGACCCGAAGGTTGTGATGTGGGGGCTTGCGGGTCCCTTTCGATCTCCTATTGGAAGGAAAAAAGGCCAGAATGTCAGAGATGTCCCGCATCATCTGATGCTACTGCCAACCATGCATGCATGTGGCATCTCTACGCAGACTGGTAGCACTATTTTGTTGTTGCCAACAAAATAGTGCTACCAGTCTGCGTAGAGAGTTCCTGCTGCAGTGTGGTCGGTCGGAAGTACGTCTTTCAAGCTGGCCTTCCCTCCCAACACTCTATACGTGTGATGAGGATATGCTGCGTTGTAATGGTTGGTACGAGGTTCTTTCGTGCAGTCTCACGACATTTATTTCAGTGAAGAGTATATGAACAGATGTCATTTGAACCAATGTAGACATCATTGGATCAAATGACCAAAACATGTATGTACGTTTGTTGTGCACTTCCCTCCCAACACTCTATACGTGTGATGAGGATATGCTGCGTTGTAGTGGTTGGTACGAGGTTCTTTCGTCCGGTCTCAAGACATTTATTTCAGTGAAAAGCATATGAACAGATGTCATTTGAACCAATGTAGACATCATTGGATCAAATGACCAAAACATGTATGTATGTTTGCTATGCACTTCCCTCCCAACACTCTATAAGTGTGATGAGGATATGCTGCGTTGTAATGGTTGGTACGAGGTTCTTTCGTCCAGTCTCAAGACATTTATTTCAGTGAAAAGCATATGAACAGATGTCATTTGAACCAAAGTAGATATCATTGGATCAAATGACCAAAACATGTATGTATGTTTGCTATGCACGTGCACTTCACCCATTGTTCCATTCGATGTTTGGCCAGAGTAACATACATGTGTTACTTTAGTTGTTACCTCGTCTAGATTAAATAGGTAAGAATCCTTAAAGCTTTATGCTCATGTTTGTAGATCACTTCCATACGAGTTTCACCTTATTTTATAATCCTAACTTCAATAAAGAAACTCTTCACACTTACATGCACAAAAAATTTTACTCTTTTTATCTCAGTAAAATGGCAACACCTTAGTCAAAAGAAAAGAGTTTTTTTTCTATTTATGAATACTAGGCAACAACATTCCTATCATAAGTGATATCAACAGTATATCTCAATCTCCACCAAAGGAAAAACGTGATACCACCAATAACGTGATATCATGATAGTCCGTAAACTTGAGGTTTTTATTTTTTTATTGAAGCTAAAATTAGTCTTGACTTTTGATTATCATGACCTTCATTTACTTATTTTGCTGATTGAATTTAAATTTACTTTTTTCTTATTTTTAGTTAATTTGATAAGCTTTCAGCACTTCTTTTATTATTGATTTTGGTTAATTGCATCTTTATCATTACCTTCACTCATCATATTTTAGGTTTCAGACTGATATTTTTTTTCATCAAAGTTGTTGCTCATCATTTTTTTATTAATTATTAATGAATGTATCAGTTTATAAAATTATTGTTTCTAAACTCAATGAATATTATATAGATGATTTATATTTTGCAAATATTATTTTAAGTTGATTATTAATCAAGGAATTCAAGTTTGGATTTATTTTAGCTAATATTATAATTAATTAATCTACTTTGCTTGTAACTATATAAAAAATTGATCACATAAATTCAGTAATTTCATGAATATATTTACTTTAAAATTGAACAAAAAAATGATTATAACTAAATTTTCAATAAATTATAATCAAATTTCACAATTAAATTTTTTTTTAACATCAAAACGTGTAACAATGCAAATTGAAAAATTATTTAAATAAAAAATATAAAGATTTAAGATACATAGAATGATTTTACTTTTTAATACATAATTTAATCTCATAATCTTCACTAGCTATAAAAATATTTCATTAAGTATAATGAGACAACATCTCATTTTGATCATTCATTCCACTTTGGTGCGTTAATAACATGGCAAATATATTTAACAATCATTCTTTTCGTGTGATTTGTTCAATTTTTTTTTTATTGATTCTTGTTTCAAATAATGTTATTTAGTTGTTGTTCTCTACTAATACATTCAATCTATACTTGACAAATATACAAATTATTGACTTGTCATTATTAAATAATACATTTATAGTTTATATACTAAGCACAATTATTGCTGATGTGATAATTATTAATAATTCATTTTTAGTCAAACCTTTTTTTTCTTGAATAATCTTCTATTTTAATTTTAAATGAATAAAAAATTACAAATTTCACTATATTTAAGATGCACCGATCTAGTTGCTTATACATTTGGATTTTTAAAATTCATCAACTAGACATTTTTAAAAAATAAATTCAAATTGCTTTATATGATATACATATTATTTGTTCAATCAAATGCTCTATTTTTGAAATATTTATGATTTCAAGTATTTTTCTTAAGTAATTCTATAACTCAAATATTTCATGATTAGTTATCGAAGAAATAGTGAAAAAAATACTCGTTAATTGATTGATGAATTTTTTTCATATATACATATTTTTGTAATTGTGACACATGATATATAGATAAATTTAAATATTTAACAAGAGTTCTATAGCACATGATATTTCATCAACATTTTTTATTACAAAAAAATATAATTAATACAAGTTTTAAAATTTTATGTTTCTACAAAAGATTAATTTTTTTTCATAGATAATCAAACATGATAATTTATTAAAAATATCCAAATCCTTGCTATGAACATTTGTATGAAATCCGAATACATACAAAATTTCATGAAAAATACTATCGGTTTGTTAAAAATTATATTAAGAAGAAAAATAAGAATTAATATTTTATAAAAAAATTAAAAAATTATATTGATGTAAAGAAAATTTTGTTGATAAAACTCTACTACCCCACTCCCTCATCGGAAGGACGACGGAGTCCTCACAGCGAAGTCGCAGGTTCAGCGACTCCGGCTGCCACCACCCCTCACCCTACCAGCGACCCGTCAGCGATTCCGGCGGCCACCACCACCCCACCGCCAAACCCACCGGACGGACGACGGGGCCCTCGCAACGGAGTCGCGGGGTCAGTACCTCGGCGGCAACCACCCCCATCCCCTCCCTCCCCAACCCACCGGGCGGACGGATTCCGGAGCCCTCACACAGGAGTTTGTGGCAAGCGACTCCGGTGGGCATCACCGACCCCACCAACCCACCGGACGGACGACGGAGCCCTTGCAGCGGAGTCGCAGGGTCAACGACTCCGGCGGCCACCACTCCTTCCCCCAACCCTCCGGACGCTCCGGATGACGGAGCCCTCGCAGCGGAGTCGCGGGGTCAGCGACTCCGGCGGCCAGCAGCCTAACCCTCTCCGCAACCCACCGGACGGACGGATTACGAAGCCCTCGCAGAGGAGTTTAGGGCCAGCGACTCCGCCAGCAACCACCCCCCTCCCCAACCCACCGGACGGACGGATTACGGAGCCCTCGCAGAGGAGTTTAGGGCCAGCGGGCACCACCACTCCCTCCCTCCCCTCCGGCGGCCACCTTCCGGACGAACAGTCGGATTTTGTCATTTGTGAATGATATTGATCAAAAGCTTCTCTATTTTAAAAAAAAGTAATCAAATTTGATGGAGGTCTGGAATGAAAAATCTACATGAACATCTCACCTAGCATTATAAGCTAAAAAATAAAAGAAAGATCAAGTTTTGGTATATCATCAAGATTTTTATCAATTTGTCATAATTTAGTCATTAGATTTCATATGAAAATAGGAAAGAAACTTGAAAATCATACAACAAATGTTCAATAACCCAAAGATATGGAAGTATGTATTAAATTATGTTTAAAGGTGATAAAATTTTCAACAATATAAATCAAGTAATTCATAATCAACTGATATATCAACATTATATTATATTTCGAAACAACAATATAAACATATCACAATCAATATTCTATGTGATAAAAAAATTATTTGTTAGAAAATAATTTTGTGAAAAGAGTTAGCATAATAATTACAGTACGTCAATCACAAAAACAATAACAACTTCACCATTTGCTCAATTGCATCAATATGTAATTTATGGAATTCATGATTTATGCAAATTTCAAATGCAATTTTTGAAATCATGAACTGTAACACTAGGGCTTAGAGAGAAGCTCACTCGAAGATAGAAACGTAAACTCTAAAGATGAGAGATACCAACAATGGTTCTACTCTCCGTTATATAGCTCTCACCAACAAGTACAGGGTGATAAGATCTGATCCCCACCATCCATCCCACTCCTAGTGGATGGATGACGTGGCGGATAACCCTAACAAGCACACGGATCGCTGATGTGGCACATCCAACTAACACACTCAATCCTTAACTCCAAGCACACGGATTGCTGACGTAACACTGTCAACTAACACATTCACTCTGTACCTACAAAGTGCGCGGATCGCTGACGTGGCAGCTATGACTAGTGCACACTAAAGTATCTACATCAATAATTAGAGTAATCTCTATTTTAGTTCTAACTAACTAAAGATGGTTACATGAACTCACACAAAGTATTAATCATTATTATAGGAACTCATTTTATTAGTATGTTTTGTAAGTACTTGTTTGATTTTTTCAACACAAAAGTAACCATATCGATTGCCTATCATATTCAAATTCATGAGCTTGCCAACAAAATTAAATATAAATAAATATATGCTACATGCTATAGTATCAAATAAGTAATCTACTTTTTTTTGACAGAATTTGCACAATGTAATCTTCATTTTATTTTATGTATAGTATTTATCCAAAAAATTCATCAAATTTTACAAGGCTTCATAAAGGATAGAAGTTTTTTATAAAATTAATCATTATCAACAATGTTTTGGAGCATTTTCATAAAATACTACATCAAGAAAAAGAAATTGGCTCATTTTTAAAATTTAGCAATTTTTGTTTAATTTCAAATCAACAAATATAATATCTACTTTTTAATCGCAGATAGTTTATTTTTTACATATGAGATCATGTTTGATTATTTTTGAAAAATATTCTTTCATAGGAAAAAAATTTTAATATAAATTTTTTAGTATTTGTATGATATTGAAACGTGTTGATAAAATATCATGTAAGTTAAAAATTCTATTTTAAAATAGTACATTATATTTTTCATGTATCTCAATTGCAAAAATCTACATCAAAATTGAAACAAATATCAATAAATGAAAATCATTTTTATTATCAAATTTGATACTTGATAATGAGTATTTTTGAGATTTTAAAAAATATTAAATAAATTCTTCATGTAATAATGATTTTTTAGAAATTATTTTGATTTAATTATTTGAAATAAAGGATTAATTTATTTTTGATATTTTTATTATATGTTTATGTATATTTAATATTATGAAATAAAAATATTTTGCTGTTTGAACTAAGTATAGTTTTTTTTTAATTTTAATGTTACAATCAAATATTATTTTAAAATTTTGCACATAATGGTCAAACTAGATTGAAATAAATATATGAATAATTAGTGTGATTTTTTTTTGTTCGTAAAAGACTTGTTTTTTTGAACTCTTCTAAAATATAGCACAAACCTAATGATAAAATCTACATAAGATGCATTTTTATATGTTAAATTTTATATAACCATAATTACCGGTATTTTTTATTTCATTTTTTTTTTATAAAAAACAGATTGAATGTGATTTGTGAAAAAATAATATGAAAACTTATGCATGTAATCAATGTGGTTCAAAAATTTGATGATTGATTTGATAGAAAATATGAAATTAAAAACATAATTTGACGTATAATATACAATTTTAATTACATACTAAGTAAGATTTATTGATGAAGTATGTGTATTAAATCATAATTGTTGAAGTCACATTTGCTAAATTAATTCTTTTATATGTGATGTTGCTTGATATAAAACTTGCAATCTAAAAATTAAATAGCACTCAAAGTTCATGATTTTTTTTTGAAATCATGAACTTTGAAATCAGAATCAAATCGTTTATAGAAATTCGAAAATAAAAATAAATACTAAAACCGTATATTTGTATAATATAAATCTATAATCAACTCTTTTCATGTTTGATTTTCAAAAGTACATTGACATAAATTATTCTAGATATTGATTTACTCATAATTTAATTTCTCCAATTTTTACTTTAGATATGCAATTTCTATTACTAGTATGATTGAATTTCACAAAATATTCATATTAGATGCATGTTTTTATATCACTATAATTAATAAGAAAAAATCTTTAAACTAAACATAATAAAATAAATAAGATTATAAAATTTAATTAATTCATGAAAATTTAACTAAATAATGCATATTAAATAGATTTTATTTTTTTTAAACAAAAATACATTGATTTTTATATAAGTCACATTTAAATTATTTTTAATCTTGTATTGTATATATTTTTATCAAGAATTGCAATCCAAATAATATGATATGTCATGATAACATTTCATTTATGCAGAATGCAATGTTTTGAGATTATCAAAATGATGAATAACAATATTTTATCTCAATGAATCGTTTTTAAGGATGATATATATTCAGCTCTTCTAATTGACTTAGCTTTGTTATTTTGCAATGTAAATCTTTGATTGATCCAAGTGTGCAAGTGTAAATATATCTCAAATCTAAGACTTTGTTTCATTGACTTATAAATACAGTTAGTATCAACGTAACATAGCAAGAATCGGTCATTCTGAAATAATCCATAAAGAATATTATGATATTTTATACTCTTAAGTTATTTAATGATACATTTCAGAATGTTTCATTGCATTTATCTAAGATTTGACCATTTTATCGAGATGTGGGGCAGAACCTCGGCTTTTACCTTAACCACAATATACACTGTGGAAAGAATGAAAGATAGAAGATTGTGATTTGAGTAAGAACTGAAGTTTTGAACACTACCCAACATCTTGGTCTCTGTA
Organism: Marchantia polymorpha subsp. ruderalis; assembly: GCA_037833965.1. Lineage (NCBI taxonomy): Eukaryota > Viridiplantae > Streptophyta > Marchantiopsida > Marchantiales > Marchantiaceae > Marchantia > Marchantia polymorpha. The sequence continues at coordinate 9,324,856 of AP031357.1, forward strand.
TATAGAAGGTATAGATCGGAGCAAGTTCTCAACTGTTAAAAGCCGGCTGGAAGAGTGACAAATTCACAGATGAGTCAAGACTCCTTTCATATATTATATTATAAGCCTAGAGAAGCAATTTCTAGCTAAAATATCTTGTGGAATAGCGAGTTCTAATAGTGATATCTATATATCGAAAATGGTCATTTGTATGTGTTGTGCCGTGGCCTTGAAGGAAGAAGTGCATTGAACTCAGTATCAAAGCAAGATTGTAGAAACTGTATTTGCATATCTCCTCCCTGCTATACATAGGAATATGCTGGATTATTGTATTTCTGCTTATATGGCATACGAAGACTCTAGAAACCTTCACCTTTCCATCAACCTCCATAGAACTGTCGAAACATTTAGAGCCAGTCATTCTATTGCTCTATGATATCATTGTAATCTTGTGATGATCTTCAAACTTATCATCTACTGCTGCAAGGCAAGAAGAGCTTACTTGCTGCACGTGAAGACTTCATACATATGTAGAGCTGCTTCTCTTGCATAATACACAAGTGGGAAGAAAGAATGGCTCAACTGGGCCAGACAAAGCTACTAGAATAAGGTGAGGATGCAGCATGGGCAAAACGAAAGCCGAACCATAATAGGTGATATATGGTACTAACCAATTGATCCGGTCCCTCCGCACAGAAAGACGCTCATGTTCACAAACCATCATGAGTGTTTGGACGTCATGCAGATCTGAACGCCTAATTAAGCTTGTCCTTAGACAGGTTTGAAGACTGCAATAGGAAGGGAGAAAAGGAGAAATTCTTGACTCTTGAATCTGAGCATGACCTTCATCTTCATTGCTAAGATGAAGTATATCTTCGACCCAAATTTCCAGATCTTATATTAGGTTGATTTCTTAGCAGAAAACTAAAGAGAAGAGAACTCCGGATTTACTTTTGGAATTTCCGATTCTCACGCACATTGTTCTCACTCGGGCTAGTTTATCGCACCACATCATTTACACTGAACAGATGCTTTAATTTTCTTTCCGTCTTCTAGGCTAAAAATTCTGCTTCTTTCTAATTTCCATAAGTTGAGAAATTTATATTTATTATAAATTGCACAGGGGCAACTGTAGATGAGGATTTGTCTACACACACGACCGAACAATTTGATGATGGGATTCAGATCAAAATGCTCGAAACCATAAGCCATCAAAGCGGAAGAATGTAAGAAAACCCACCTGGTCAGCCAATTGGACATGAGGAATATAATCACATGGCTTCTACGATGTCAAACACGCAATCACAGATAGTGGAAATTCTACAACGTTTGATACTGATAGAAGGCGAAGGAAGGAATTCCACTTCAACTCATTATGATCAGTCTCCTTGTCTTGCAGGTGCCGAGTTGCTGAATTCGAGAGTCAAAAGTTATAGACAGGCAGGATGTACAACTGAAATATATTTCTTCATTTTAATTATTGTTATCATTGCATAGTTTGTGCGTTTCTACCTGTGATCCTCACTGCAGCTGATGACAAGAGACTAATGATTCTATGTCCAATACTCGACTCGGCTAGTACATGGGCAGACTATTCGAGTCAAGTGCCGGCCGGAGTGGACTGTCAAGAGAAAGCCCAACCAGGTTTATTTCGACCACTATTTTGTCAAGCCTCGAAGAAATCAAATTCATCGCAAAAAACCAGGCAGCCTCTCTGATTGCCATCAGGTTGGCCACCAGAGCCTTGGGTTCAGAGTTGCTGCAACGAGTAAGTCGGACTTAGGCCGAACTGGGAGAGAAGGCTTTCCAAGTTCAAACTTTCCCAAGCCTGCACAACCTTCTTCCAGTAGACAATATATATGATCTTCTAAATCAGATTCATGATCTTTTCGTGTCTCTTCAGAAGGCAAACATATACCACAGGCTGTAAGACAGCAAGGCTCTTCCTGCACCATCGGTTGGTAATTTGGTAGAAGAGTAGCTTTAGAATTTTTGAGAGGCAGCACCTTTCCGATCCAACTTTCACTGAATACTTTTCTATCTTTCCACCAGCCCACAAACTTGGCCTTGGGAACATGTATTCCAGATTCCCCCAATGGCTTGCATGTCGACTTTCCTGAACTCGTTTTGTCTTTCGAATCTGTTCCATTGACGGTGGGATCTTCATCTGTAGAACAAAATTTTGAGTTGCTTTCAACACCCTGAGTATTTTGATGGACCAGATTTCCGTCCTTAGCAAAGCTGGTCGCGGGATCGTTCTTGCTGAGAAATTCGGATATGGAATTTTTGACCTGATTCGTGGAGTCGCAGGGAAGACTGAAGCGGCCGTTTTCCTCATAAGCTGGCCATGGTGGCACATATGCATCCTTGAGGACCCTAAACTTACAATCCAAACAGCAAAATAAAGCTGAGGCTTGATGGAGTAGAGAGCGGCACTGAGCACATTTTGGAGACGAGGAATCTGAAGGTGGGATGTACACGTAGCAACTCGTATCGAGTAAGAAGATGAACGAGGAAAGATCGTTTGGTTTTTCAAAGGTCTGTATGTTCGAAAAATGTACTCCGAGTCTCACCAAGTCCCCTAACTTGACGATTGCTGATTGCTGAAAGTGGTACACCTGCAGATATGTGTGCTGATTTTGCACATGGTCGAGCTCACTCTCTGCTCCATGTTGCCACAGGTTTTCCTGGTGAACTCCCTTAAGGCATGTGATGCAGAAGAAAGAAAGCCTCTTCCTAGAGCTATAGCTGTCATGCGCCAGACGCAGGAGACAGTCCAGCCATTCTGGAAAACAGTCAAACCTGTCCATGAAAGCATGCGTCAAGCCTGGCCCCAAGATCCAGATCAACTTGGCAATGCAATTCAATCACAAATATCTCCAGGTCGCGGCTAGATCTAAAAAGTCTGCTGACCACAAGTACACCCCCTCGTTGAGAAAATATTGGAACAGCAAACGTCAGAGCATTTTTAGATTTCAAGGACTTTAGGTATAAACATTGAATGCAATCCAGTCGAAGGGAAGGATATATTGACGAGCCTGCTCCAGTTCGATCTATCTCCTGATCTACATTATATCGTACCCCAGTAAAAAGTCAACTTGTAGAAGTTTACAGGACGAATCGAATCAGCTAGCTAGCACGTGCACGAACAAATGTGAAGACGTAGCTGTGAGACGACTACAAGGAAAGCTCAGCATCGGATTCATGCGGTCGATGGGATGTAATGGATCTTAACTCCGAACTTAATGAAAACTTCAGCTCCCAGGGCTGCTGGCCATGCAGACGCAGAACAGAAGGGTGGAAGTTGGAGCCTGTGGTCAAGCTCGAGATTCAAAAAGGAATTTAAAATTTGACGGCCATGGTCGCTGTAACGGTGAACTCATGTTCGCCGCGGCCACCGGTTCCTGAGCTCGACCTCAATCCAGCGTAGAAACGGATAGCAATAAGTTCTGCGTCGAGAGTCCCCATCGTCCAGACGGAGTCCGTGGCTGTATTTAATACCATCAGTCGGCTAGTTCGTTAACAGTGCATCCACCATCCTCGCATTCTCAGTCGACAGGTTATATCACATGGCAGTGGAAGTCAAAGTGGTCTATTCGACCCAACCAAGTCATATGAGTGCGTATCCACCTTTCACCTGTTGCTTTCGTCATAACACTCCTGAAAGAGGCCTTATTACCTACAGTCAGCCGATATTCGGAATGTGCAGCTAGACATAAATCTAACGCGTGAATTGAGGGGGTCATTGAATCAGATGCATAATGAAAATCGTCTGATTTCACAATCTCAGAGCTGAAACCAGGACTGAATTGGATGTGGAATTCGATGAAGGATGAAAAGAACCAAGTGTAGATAAGTCTGGAACTGCACTGATCCACTGCCAGGTATGTGTTCAAAGCAATCAAACAGAACGTCGGCACAAACTTTGCTGTCGAAAAGACATAGTTACCCATCTTGGTTTTCAAAGTTCTTCGTTGAAGAAGTAGAAGTCCAACAGAAATTCTCTGGATTTGAATTGTTCTTGAAAAAACAAAGTTCTTCGTTGAAACTCTGAGTACTCGCAATCTTGCCTTCAAAGTATCTCTGATAATCATAGGAATTAATATATTCCGGGATATAGATCTTTCTCAAGACCGTTCTTCTAACTATGATGATCGCTTGCAAGTATTAGTTGAGCCTGTCTATCATATTTTTTTCAAAATTTGGCGAGTCCTTTAGAATTAAACCCGTTTGAGTAAAATTTAGAATAAAATAAAATAAAATCTACAGTATTGTGTTCTGTTTGTGATAAGAAAAATCCCTGATCGCTGTTTGGTTGGACTATCCCCATTCAAAGTTCCATGTAAAGGATTAGACTTAACAAATTCACAGTCTCTAATATATCGAGCACAATGGATGTGTGTCAACGGGGAGATACATAAAGCTGCAAACCAGTGTTTGCTTGTGTCACCTGCAGCAGTAAAGACCTTCTTTTGAAGTGGATGACATCGAAATAATGATGAGGATGTGTACTTAGCCTGATGGGAAGTGTACTCTGATGACCAGACTCCGAGGTGATTGAGGGAGCACCAAGCGCGCACATCTTAAGAACCGAACGCACTCGTTGAATCAGAATCAGAGTGACTGCATGACTCGATGAGAAATATAAGTTCAAATTTCTTCGATGATATGTATTCTGCTACAATGATGGTTTTAGTTTGTACTGATTTAGAGTACCATGACCATCACAAGTACATACAGAAAATGAGCTCCAATTAAGCTTCTGCATGACCGAAACATAATATTCCAGTCGAGTCTACTGCTGCTCTAGACTTAGGTGTTGTTCACCAGCAACGTACGGTTCATGTTGTTTGCACTTGAATAACTGTACTGGTTACTCATGGACCAGAAATTCACGCGTTGTACATGAACGCGTAGGTGTTCCAAAGTCCATACTGGGTCTGAACCCGTAAGGCCTCAGCTACAATGAATAAGAACTTTTGTCTGACGGCAAGATGTGAGGGACTTTGTGGTAACACACTTTTTGTTTTTTTTGCAGAATTTAAACAATTTTAGAAAACTAGTACCAAAGCAGTGTTTGTAGCTAGAGAAGGGTACGCTAAATAGAGTGGATTGATGAGATCGTCACGAGGGCACAAAGAATCACGTAGTCGGATGTACCAACGCCAACGTCTTCGGCGCCTTCGGCAAAAGCTCCTTTTTGAGGTGTCTCTACTCACGCGCCTCTAGCGTATAAGGAAGCTACGCTTCCGGCGCAGACACCTCAGGAGGAGGTTTTGCTAAAGACGTCAGGAGAAGGGCCCGGACCTCTAAAGGCATCCGACCATGAGTGCGCCTTCGGCGAAGCGCCGCTAGCGCGGAAAGGGAAAACCTTCATAACAATCGGGATACACGGTAGATCCAGTTGGTTGAAGTTGCATTAGAAAGAGCTCGGGACGCTCGTTCTAACGAGTCCAAGAGCGCCGGAGATGGATCAGGAATGGAGAAGTTATGAGCGTCGGAAAACTCGTAGCCGGACATGCGCCGTTCGCGCTAGGGTTCACAGCCGGAAAGGATTCCCGTACGCCCTCGGCGATGCGCCTTCGGCGGAATCACGCGCTCACAGAAGGAAACCAACTCAGAGTCGGAAGCGCCCTTGGCGGCTGTTCATGGAAGGAAAGCGCCGGTCGGATGTACGCCTCCGACGTGGCGCTGACGGCCGGATGCGCTGGCATGAGTTGCGCTGACGGATATGCGCTGGCAGCAACAGACGAGGCATAAAGGACAAAATAGGCGGTACGACTGCGCGCCGGCGTAATTCGCTCCGGCTGGATGTGCGCCTCCAGCAAGGCGCCGACGGATAATGAACGCACCAGCGGCGACACGCCTCCGGAGAAGGGCGGGTTAGGAAAAGACAACAGGGCCGACGTATACTCGAGTCCGGAAGGTGGCGGCGGCGGGAGAATTCAACGTTTAAGCATGCGAATGCGCGCAATGCGGAGACGTGAATTCGCGCATGCAAAGGGCGAACCGTTAAGCCGTATAGCCGGCTGCGTACGTTGCAACCAGTAAGAACGTTGGACGTTCTTGAAATCGGAGAAGAAAAGACTGCGCTCCAGTCTCATTCTCTCATTCTTGACTTTGCGATTTCCAGTTCCAAGATTACGCGCAAGGGCGGAGCGACCTGCAGTGAGAGTAGAGAGTGCGGAGACGAGTTGCGCAAGGATCTTGGCGGACCTTGAAAGAATTGTGAGTAGCGATCTTGAACGAGCGCAGAGAGAGTGAGCAGTCAGTGCTTGAGTGGCCGACGCACAGTGGCGATTGTGAGAGAGCGAGCGAAAGGGAGAACGTTTGTGTGTGTGCAGGCAACGCAATGTCGAAGGTTCCCCAGCTGCGAGTGTCTCCACTCAGGGTGCCGCAGATCGGTCTACGCGCATTTCAAGATGTGCTGTTGAGGTTGAAGCTCGATTTTCTCCTATGGGGGTGGAATTGGACATGTCCGGAGATGGTGCGCGAGTATCTGCAGGAGAGACACAAGCCTTCTCGCGGATTTCGCCCACACCCAGAGAGATGGGACATTTGCAATTGGGCGCAGGTGTTGGGCAGGTGTGCCGGCGAGGAAGGGGATCTCCTCTTCGAGGCCGATAGCGTGAAGGTGTCCCAGGAGGAAGAAGTCTCTTACAATGAGCTCTTCAAAGTGGCCAGACATCCCAAGAACGGTTTCCGGACACGGGATTACAAGGATCGATTGCGGAGAAATGTCGCGACGGCATTGCTGCAGATATTGCAGCCGACCAAGACCGCTTACATGCATGGTTGGCAGGTAGAGTTCGTGGAGCTAGTGCTGTCAGGAGCTCCGGTGCATTGGGCACGGCTCCTGTGGAAGGTGACGCGCCAACATGCGCAAGAAGAGAAGGGAGGAACCCTCAATCATCTATCGCCTTACTTAATCGTGTTTTACCGGGCGATGAAATGTTTGACAAATGCTGAGAAAACTCGATTTCCGCAGCTGACCCGGACTTATCCAGGAAGATATTCGAGGGAGGCCGAAGTAGACACAGATCCGGACGAGGAACCTGCCAGTACGCCTCCGGCTCCGGCCCCAGCAAGAGCAGCAGAAGAACGTCGAAGCGAGCGCATTCCGCGAAAGCGAAAGTGGGATGAGAGACCTGAGGACAGACAGCCGGAAGTGCCAGCTGCGCCGACTCGTGGTCGGCCCACCCCCGAGCCTCACAGTCGACCAAAACAGAGGGCACGCAAAATGCCAACTGTTACTGAGGAGACCAGGCGAACTCCGACCCGGCGGAATCTCACACAGGAAGAGATAATCGCTCAGATTCTAGGGAAGACGGCAGATACCTCTGCACAGAAGGCACCACGGCCTTCGGGAGGAGATGGACGGACTGACAGCCGGCCGACTGCGAGTCGGATGACTGAAGGTCGACAAGCGGAAGGAAGGCCAACTGAACGGCGCGTTGAACCGGACAGCAGGCCGGAAGCAGAAGAGAGTTTGGCTGACGAGCCAACAATCCTCAAAGGGTCGTCTTCGGCGGAAGGCACTTCTGGAAGAACGTCCCCAACAAGCAGGCCAAGTGGAGTCAAGACGCGCAGGGTGTATCCGACTCCCAGTCGGACAACTGCTGGTCGGCCGACTGCGAGTCGGACAACAGAGAGTCAGCCGGATTCGCCGACTGCGAGACGGATGGGGCCAACGACCAGTGTGCGGACGCCTTCGGCGGACGCACCTTCAGCAAGGACACCTTCCGCGCAGATTGCGCCGGAAGGACAGGCAGCAGAAGCGGGCGGTGCAAGAGTGACAAAAGTCACTGCGGCGTCGACCCCTTCACAAACCGAAGATCGAGCCGGAACAGGGGCTCAAGCAGTGGGATCTCCCACTGCCCTGGATATTTTAGCAGGCAGTGGAGCAGCAGTCGCAGCAGAAGCTGCTGCGCGCCACAGTTCCAGGGAGTCGCCAAGGGATTCGGTGGCGACTGAAATCCTCGAGACTGAGGATGATACGAGCTCGGAAGAGCAGGAAGCGGATTCGGTGCAGAAAACGCCAACAGGGGTGCTGTGCGAACAGATAGTTCCACTCCTGCGATATCTGGATCGCAAGACATCCAAATACGGAAGTGCCTTAAAACCGCAGTCTTATGTGGAGACTATCAGGCGAAGGACGAGGATCAAGGTGGCAAAGTGGGCCTCTAGTTGCCAAGTATATGTGGAAAGGAACACCGCCCTCCGACAACACCTGGCGGTCACCCAGAAGCTATACCAAGCCTTGCAGCAGCAGAAGGAGGATGCGGCGACGAAAAGTCAGGCGGATGCCGAACTAATACGGGCAAAGATCGAGTTGGAACTGCAGGAGGAGCGGAGACAGAACAAAGTCCTAGCAGCCGAGCTTGCGCGCCAGACGCGCGCCTTAGAAGAAAGTCAAAGAGCCCGCAAGGAGGATGAGGAGTTGTTGTGTGTGAGCACAAAATTGTGCTCACATGTCTTTTTAACCTTGTGAGAGTTAAAGTTTTAGATTTAAGCTCTTGCAAAATTATGCTCGGAGTTTTCTGGAAGTTTTGGTAAGATTAGGAGTTGGTGTAATAGCTAGTAGGCAAAGGTCCGGAATGGGGCTTTCAGGGCAGGGTCTCCGGCGAAGAGCCTTCGGTGAAGTTCCTTCGGGGAAAGGCCTTTGGCGAAACAGTGAAACCCTCATAACGTTTTCAATGTGTGACTCCTTGACTCAGTTAGTGTTTCCTTGGAAAGAGCTCGCAACGCTCGTTCCAACGAGACCAAGAACTCTTCAAACGGATGAGGAATCACTGAGTTGTGAGTGTCGGAAGTTACAGATGGGAAGGGTTGAGGCAAGTCCGGCTGCGAACGTCTTCGGCTCCGGACGTCTCCGGCTGCGAACGTCTCCGGCTGCGAACGTCTTCGGCTCCGGACGTCTCCGGCTGCGAACATCTCCGGCTTCGGACGACTTCGCGACAACTGCGAGCAGGCCTTCGGTGAACTCGGGGTCGGCGAACTCCGAGCCGGTGAACATCGTGCAAGGGCCATCGGCGAAACAGTAAACTCGGCATATCTTTTTCATTTGTTAACGGTTTGACTTGATTAGGGTCTCGTTGGAAAGAGCTCGCGACGCTCGTTTCAACGAGACCAAGAACTCTTAAAACGGATAAGGCGTCACTGAGTTATGAGCGTCGGAAACGGCGGATAGGGTAGAACAACATCGAACCGGAAGCTATCCAACCGGAAGCTATCTCACCGGAAGATATCCAACCGGAAGCTATCCAACCAGAAGACATCAAACCGGAAAACCCGCCTCCGGAGAACTCGAGGTCGGCGAACTTCGTGCCGGCGCCTTCGGCGAAGGGTAAAACCGGCATAACTTTCTCAATTCGTAACGGTTTGACTCAGTTAGGGTCTCGTTGAAAAGAGCTCGACCTGCTCGTTCCAACGAGCCCACGAACTTGTGAAACAGAGCTAGGGTCTGTGAGTTATGGGTGTCGGGAGTGACTGTTATGGATAAGCAAAGGTGTGGTCGTGCGTCTTCTGCGGGTGGATGCCTTCGGCGGTGCGCGAAAGAAGATCCCCTCCGGCCGATATCGGGTGGTCAGGAATGTAGAACGTGCAGGTGTGGCAGCGGCGGCGGCGTGAAGTCAAGTGGGGAAGGCAAGACGACGGTGCATGTAGTCGCGCAGGGGGAGCAGGCAGCTATCCATCATTGCGAGTGGGGCATGCAGGCGGGCTGTGGGTGTCTCGGCCTTGGACTTCGAAGTGGAGAGTTCGGCGTGGGAGCTGAGACCTGGTGGTGTGTTCGGCCTAGTGTGCGAGAGCTTGTAGTGTACCAGTGTGCGAGAGCTGGTGGTGTGCGTGTGTGGAGACGGAAGTGGTGTGCTCGGCCTGGGAGCTGAGATCAGAGTGGAAGACCTGAGAGTGGGATCTGAGATTGAAGTGTAATCTGTGAGTGGGAGCTGAGATCAGAGTGGAAGACCTGAGAGTGGGATCTGAGATTGAAGTGTAATCTGTGAGTGGGAGCTGAGATCTGAGTGGAAGACCTGAGAGTGGGAGATGTGAGTGAAGTGAAATCTGAGACTGAAATCTGACAGTCGGGATCTGAATTTGAACTTGAAAAGTGAGAGTTGAATCCGAGAGAGAAATCTGGTGGGGTCTGAAGGTGGGAGCTGAGAAGTCGACATTGAACTCTGAGTAGGAATTGGGAGTGGGACTTGTATCTAGGAAAGCCCACAGCGGCTGTAGTATTGAGGAAGTCACCCAGAGTTGGGTTAGATCTTTATGTAACAAAGAGCTTGTCTGATGCTCTTGCGAAAATAGTAGACAGCAAGGTTATTATTTTCAGTTCTGGATAATTTGTCTGTGAAGGAGCAAGTGTTTATGATCTCATTGTCCTGAATACACTTTGAGTACATGGCTTGAGTTCAGCGAAGTTAGATTATGGGAGCTCGAACCCCCACCTGGACTACAACCGCTGAAGGGTGGGAAGGTTTGGCTCACATAAAATGGTGCGTCTGCCGGGAGCCTGATCTTGTAAATGCAGAATAGGACTAGATCGCACAAACCAAACCTGGAGCCAGGACTGGAGAAACCTGTTCGCAGTAGGAAGAAACCTGAGAATAAGGAAATCGAGGAAGAAATTAAACTTGAGATATTTCTGAACGTAGACCCTGTTGATGAGTCTTTGTTAGAAGGTTTAGAGATTGTAGAACCTGACAGTGAGAGGTTGGTGGAGGAATCTGCTAGCATGGCTGACGAGGGAGGGAGAGCAGGCCCTCCTTCTAGTCCTCCCATAGACCCACTCGTGAGGCCAAGAGGCCTGCCTATTCAGGTTCCACAGAACTTGGCAGCTGTGGTCATACCACCCAATCTGCCTAAGTTCTATGGGACAAAGGATGAGGATCCTTCAAGGCACATGGAAAGATATGTTGAGAGGCTAGCCAGCTCTCTGATTACAGATCCAGGGTATTTTTTGGTCTGGTTTCCTACTACCCTGGAAGGTGAGGCGTATGAGTGGTATAGGGATCATTCTGAAGGTCATTTTGGGGGATGGGATCAGATGCAAAGGGAGTTCTTGAATGAGTTTAGGCCTGAGGTGGGGCAGGGTTCTGCATTGAGAGCTTTGGCATCATTAAAACAGGGAAGGGAAGAGGAAATCTCAGCTTACATTAGAAGATTTGATCTGGTTTGTGCGCGTTTTGTGGGTACAATGCTCAATGACGATACGCTGAGACAATTTTTTATCCAAGGTTTTTTCAAATCTGGGACCATCCGAGGGGTGCTGGAGAGAAGCCCTCAAACTCTTGCTGAGGCCAAGATGGCTGCCAGAGAGATAGAGAATATTGACAAGGACTATGATAGATTGTGGAGGAAGGAGGATGAATCCATTCCTCAGTTCATCCCAATTCGTCCAAGAGCAATTGAAGGAGACTCAGGTAGGCATAGGGGTCAAGCTCCCTATTCTCTCAGTGAGTCAATTTCGCAGACCAGAGAGCCAGCACCTGTTTTAGCATTGCCAGCCCCTACTGTAGATCCTAACCTAGCAGATGTAGAGAAAAGATTAAATGCTAGCCAAGTGGGCTTTCAAGAGACCATGATGAAGCAAATGCAAAATATTACAGATCAGATGGCCTTGATGATCAGGAGTCAACAGCCAGGGCCTCCTCCTCCAGTCGAGTCAGGTAGACATTCATCAAGCATGTGGTGTGTCCAGTGTGGTCAATCTGGTCATACCAGGCAATTTTGTAGGGTGGTGCCAAACCGTGACAACAGAATGAGCGGTGGCCCACCTGTGCAACACCAAAGGGGCCAAGGACCAAATTACCAAGGTCAAAACGGGTACAGAGTACCTCCTAGGGGTCAGGTTGGTCAGAACATGGAGAGAAAAGAATTACATGCATTTTGTGGTAGGTGGCACTATCCAGGTCAGTGTTGGTCTGAGGTTGGGGTTAATGGGTGTAGTAATTGTGGAGGTAGTCATCCCTCTGACCAATGTCGGCAGCCAGATAAAGTTATTAGGATGCCTCAGCCTACTGTTAGTCCTTACCAGGCGAGAGAAAATATGAGGGGTGCAAGACCGCAGAATGAGCATTCTAACAATCTTAGACCTTCTAACTTGTATTATGATCATGAGAACGGCAAACAGACATTCAATCCACCTGTTGGACTGCAGACAGTGAACAGATATATTCCCATCCAGAGTGAACCACGAGATGAACCTCGTAGTGACAACAGAAAACAGGTTTCTTTTGCAGATCCATGTTCTTCAAACTCTCAAGATGCTAGGTTTGCAAACGATGATGGAGATGTCCAACGTAGTAGTTCTGATCTTGGTAAGGGGATAGTCGAACAAGGGCAGAATCAGTGGCCTCCACATACTAACCTGATTACTTATAAGTTGAAAAATTCGGATGATGTGATTATGCATGAAGCTCCGGCCCTTGCTGTCACCACCAGAGCTGTGCATCGCAAGATGCAAACTAAGAAAAATGAAGATGAGCAAGGGGAGACTTCATCTGAGGAGCCTCCTCATCTCTCTGATCTTGAGAGAGTGGCGAGGAGAGCAAGGAGGATTACAAGGGCAGAGGAGAAAAGAGATGAGGTTCTACATGATGCAGAGGTGCCACCTGTCACGCAAGATTCAGAAAGCAATCAATCACGAGAGTGGGAAGGACCTGGGATTCCTGTGACAGAGTGGGAGAACATGAGAGGTCAGAGAAGGAGAGAGTCGGAGAAGTACAATTTGTGGTCAGATCTGAGTTCGCTGAAGGCAGACATTACTTTTGGTCAGCTGCTGGAAATATCTCCCATTGCTCGTAAGACTTTGAAGGAGGGCATTCCTGTGCATAGAAGGAGTAGAAAGACGAAGACTAGAGTCGCTGCTAGAGTTCATTTGCAAAAAGGAAGTCAGGATGTCAAACCTGTGGAGATAGAGGTGGTAGTGGTAGACAAGGTGATTCCCAATGTATTAGTTGATGGGGGTAGTGGTTTGAACATCCTACCTGAACACACCATGAGAAAGTTAGGTTTGAATCTGACAGGCCCCTCACCTTTCATTATCAATATGGCCAATCAGACTTCAGCTGTACCAGTGGGGATGATTAAAGATTGCAGGTTGTCCACTGGTGGTGAGGAGTACATTGTCACATTTCATGTGATTAAGATGCATTCGAACAGGGACACCTTTCCCATTCTATTGGGCAGACCTTGGTTGAGAATGGCTAATGCAATTGTGGATTGGGGAGGACTGAAGCCATCAATCACATATGGTCCTCATGATAACAGAGTCAAGGTGTCAATAGGGTCATTAGGTGGAAGGGTGAGAGAGGATCCTGAGTTATCTTCAGGGAAGGAAGAAGAGAAAAACGAGGCCAAGTGTGATGACACTTTAGTGGGAGTGGTTCATTTGAATGACAGAAAAAATAGATTAGACGTAGGATCAGGTAGCTTGGGTCCTAGTTTTTACAGCAGAAGCGAGGATGGAGAGTTTGCTCAGTGGTTGAGAGATTATCCTGAGTCAGGTTGTGACGTCATGATGATTTCTCATCACAAAATTTTCGAGAAGGAGGTGATCAGTTCACAGCGAGAAGAGTATCTGTTGCTAGAACCATGTGAGGTTCTTATGGAGGAAGAGTGGATACATGGAGGTCTCACTCCATGGTTGGACGAGTTGGATATTACTGAGGTGGATTCGGTGCATGTTGATGGAACTCAAGAGGAAGAGACTACTGTGAAAAATGCGAAGTTGGAGGAACCCTTGCATTTCAGGACTACATCAACCGGAATTGTGGTGGGCCAAGACGTCAGGGATTATCCTCAGGTCCCTCCAGATTGGTATCAAAGCTCGGAGGAACAAACTCATGTGGCAGAAGAAGACTGGAAATATGTGGAGGTGTCCATCAGAGGAGGAGAACTGAAGCAAATGAAGATGGGTTCCAAGCTAGGAGAGGATGAGATACAGAAGTATGGTGAGTTGGTGGACGAATTCAGTGATACCTTTGCTTGGTCGTATGATGAGTTGAAGGGAGTACCTCGTGAAATGGTGGAGCATCGGATTTCGCTGGTCCCTGGAGCTAAGCCTATTAGACAGAAGGAGAGAAGGATGAACCCACAGTTACAGTTGTTAGTTCGAGCAGAATTGGAGAGATTACTCAAAGCTGGATTCATCAAGCCTATAGAGATCACGGATTGGGTTTCTCCCATGGTTTTGGTCAAGAAGAAGAATGGGAAACTTAGAGTGTGTGTGGATTATAGGAAGCTGAATGCTTGTACTGAGAAGGATCACTTTCCTTTACCTTTTATCACGCTGCTTTTGGAGGAAGTTGGGGGTCATGCGAGGTACACATTCATGGATGGATATGCTGGCTACAATCAGATTTCCATAGCTGTACAGGATGTTCATAAGACAGCCTTCACAACTCCGTGGGGAACTTTTGTATGGGTTGTTATGCCTTTCGGATTGTGCAATGCACCTGCCACATTCCAAAGGTTAGTGATGTATATTTTCACAGATCTGTTATACAAGTCTATGACAGTTTTTGTGGACGATTTTAGCACTCAGTCAAGTGCTGGTGAGCATCTGCAGTGTGTTAGAGAAGCTCTCATTAGATGTAGAAGAATGCAGCTAGCTCTGAATCCTGAGAAGACATTCCTAGGTGTTCAGAGAGGAGTTCTTTTGGGTTATGTCGTGAGTGAGAAGGGAAGAGAACCGGATCCTGATAAGATTGCAGTCATTGAAGGATTGGCAACTCCCACGAATGCTAAGGGTGTAGCCAAGTTATTGGGACATGTAGGGTGGTATAGAGAGTTGATTCCTGACTTTGCCAAGATTGTAGTGCCTATTACTCAACTGTTGAGGAAGGAGAACAGGTTTGAGTGGACAGATGCTTGTCAAGAAGCTTTTGAAGAGTTGAAGTCCAGGTTGAGTACTTATCCGGTGTTGAGGCCTCCTGACTGGAGCATGCCTTTTCACGTTTTCTGTGATGCAAGTAGTGTAGCAGTGGGTAGTGCGTTATGTCAGTCTACAGGGGAGAAGGGGAAGGACCTGCCAATCGCTTATGCCAGTAGGCAGTTGAATCCAGCAGAGAGGAACTATTCTACTACTGAGAGGGAGTGCTTGGCCATGGTTTTTTCAGTCAAGAAGTTTAGACATTATCTGATCTGCAATCCAGTGGTTTTTTTTCGTTGATCATATGGCAATCAAATATCTGGTGAACAAGGCGGAGCTTAGTGGAAGATTGGCCAGGTGGGTTTTATTGCTAGACGAATTTGACTACACTGTGGAGTATAAACCTGGTCGCATGCACTTGCAGGCCGACCATCTATCTAGGCTGTCGGAGAATGTGGGGACCAGTCCATTAGATGATAGATTGATAGATGATAGTCTTTTTGTAGTAACAGCTCAGCCAGAATGGTACGCTGGAATAGTAGAGTTTTTGACAACTCAGCAGTTGTCAAGTGATTGGACTAAGGAGGAAAGGAGGAAGGTGAGAGTCAACAGTAGACATTTTGCAGTGATTGGCCACAGATTATTTAGAAGGGGAGCTGATGGTGTTCTGAGAAGATGTGTGTCAGAAGTGGAGGTTCCCGCAATTTTAGAGGCTTGCCACGACAGTGCTTGTGGAGGACATTTCTCTGGCCAACTTACAGGTCAGAAAATACTTAGAGCGGGATACTTCTGGCCTAGGTTGTTTAGGGACTCTCATGAATATGTGAAGCGCTGTGATGCCTGTCAGAGGTATGCTAGGAATGACCTTCGAATGGAGATGCCTCTACACGTTTCATTGCCACTTGTACCTTTTGAAAAATGGGGAATTGATTATATCGGTGAGATTCATCCTCATTCGTCAAAAGGCATGGCTTACATCATAGTTGCGACAGAATACTTGACAAAGTGGGCGGAAGCGAAGGCAGTGAAGACAAATACGGCTGCTCATGCTGCCACATTCATGTACGAAAACATCATTTCAAGGTTTGGATGTCCCAAGATTCTGGTTAGCGATAGGGGCAGGCACTTCTTGAATGAGATGTTTCAAGAATTAACAGATAGGTTTGAGATAGATCACAGAAAAACTACTCCATATCATCCACAAACCAATGGTCAGACAGAGCGAGTCAATGGGACTCTGGTGAGTATTCTTCGCAAAACGGTGGTTGACTCAAAAAGGGATTGGGACACCAAGCTGACAGCAGCATTGTGGGCTTATCGGACAACTTTCAAGGTGACAACACAGGCAACGCCGTTTTCGTTAGTGTATGGATTGGAGGCCACTCTCCCCATCGAATTCGAGGTGGAATCACTCCGAGTTGCACTGCAGTCACGGCTTACAAACAGTCAGTCATTAAGGAATAGGCTGACGACATTAGAAGAGCTTGATGAGAGGAGGAGAATGAGTGCTCAACATATTGAGGCCATTCAACGGAGGAGAAAAATCACCTTTGACAAGAAGCATAAGAAAAGGACGCTGAGGCCAGGTATGATGGTGATGCTCCAGGATGGTAGGAAGCTTGAGTTCCCAGGAAAGTTTGATGCAGTATGGTTAGGGCCTTATCTGATTCGTGAGGTATTTCCAAACAACTCAGTGCAGTTGGAAACGTTGAATGGAGAAGTTTTCCCCACACGCACTGCGGGAAGTAGATGCAAGCAGTACCGGATTTGAAGCTCTCTAGCCTGCAGAGCTAGGATTCTGGAATCTTCCCCTGATGGTCGCCAATGATGTGAGCACAAAATTGTGCTCACATGTCTTTTTAACCTTGTGAGAGTTAAAGTTTTAGATTTAAGCTCTTGCAAAATTATGCTCGGAGTTTTCTGGAAGTTTTGGTAAGATTAGGAGTTGGTGTAATAGCTAGTAGGCAAAGGTCCGGAATGGGGCTTTCAGGGCAGGGTCTCCGGCGAAGAGCCTTCGGTGAAGTTCCTTCGGGGAAAGGCCTTTGGCGAAACAGTGAAACCCTCATAACGTTTTCAATGTGTGACTCCTTGACTCAGTTAGTGTTTCCTTGGAAAGAGCTCGCAACGCTCGTTCCAACGAGACCAAGAACTCTTCAAACGGATGAGGAATCACTGAGTTGTGAGTGTCGGAAGTTACAGATGGGAAGGGTTGAGGCAAGTCCGGCTGCGAACGTCTTCGGCTCCGGACGTCTCCGGCTGCGAACGTCTCCGGCTGCGAACGTCTTCGGCTCCGGACGTCTCCGGCTGCGAACATCTCCGGCTTCGGACGACTTCGCGACAACTGCGAGCAGGCCTTCGGTGAACTCGGGGTCGGCGAACTCCGAGCCGGTGAACATCGTGCAAGGGCCATCGGCGAAACAGTAAACTCGGCATATCTTTTTCATTTGTTAACGGTTTGACTTGATTAGGGTCTCGTTGGAAAGAGCTCGCGACGCTCGTTTCAACGAGACCAAGAACTCTTAAAACGGATAAGGCGTCACTGAGTTATGAGCGTCGGAAACGGCGGATAGGGTAGAACAACATCGAACCGGAAGCTATCCAACCGGAAGCTATCTCACCGGAAGATATCCAACCGGAAGCTATCCAACCAGAAGACATCAAACCGGAAAACCCGCCTCCGGAGAACTCGAGGTCGGCGAACTTCGTGCCGGCGCCTTCGGCGAAGGGTAAAACCGGCATAACTTTCTCAATTCGTAACGGTTTGACTCAGTTAGGGTCTCGTTGAAAAGAGCTCGACCTGCTCGTTCCAACGAGCCCACGAACTTGTGAAACAGAGCTAGGGTCTGTGAGTTATGGGTGTCGGGAGTGACTGTTATGGATAAGCAAAGGTGTGGTCGTGCGTCTTCTGCGGGTGGATGCCTTCGGCGGTGCGCGAAAGAAGATCCCCTCCGGCCGATATCGGGTGGTCAGGAATGTAGAACGTGCAGGTGTGGCAGCGGCGGCGGCGTGAAGTCAAGTGGGGAAGGCAAGACGACGGTGCATGTAGTCGCGCAGGGGGAGCAGGCAGCTATCCATCATTGCGAGTGGGGCATGCAGGCGGGCTGTGGGTGTCTCGGCCTTGGACTTCGAAGTGGAGAGTTCGGCGTGGGAGCTGAGACCTGGTGGTGTGTTCGGCCTAGTGTGCGAGAGCTTGTAGTGTACCAGTGTGCGAGAGCTGGTGGTGTGCGTGTGTGGAGACGGAAGTGGTGTGCTCGGCCTGGGAGCTGAGATCAGAGTGGAAGACCTGAGAGTGGGATCTGAGATTGAAGTGTAATCTGTGAGTGGGAGCTGAGATCAGAGTGGAAGACCTGAGAGTGGGATCTGAGATTGAAGTGTAATCTGTGAGTGGGAGCTGAGATCTGAGTGGAAGACCTGAGAGTGGGAGATGTGAGTGAAGTGAAATCTGAGACTGAAATCTGACAGTCGGGATCTGAATTTGAACTTGAAAAGTGAGAGTTGAATCCGAGAGAGAAATCTGGTGGGGTCTGAAGGTGGGAGCTGAGAAGTCGACATTGAACTCTGAGTAGGAATTGGGAGTGGGACTTGTATCTAGGAAAGCCCACAGCGGCTGTAGTATTGAGGAAGTCACCCAGAGTTGGGTTAGATCTTTATGTAACAAAGAGCTTGTCTGATGCTCTTGCGAAAATAGTAGACAGCAAGGTTATTATTTTCAGTTCTGGATAATTTGTCTGTGAAGGAGCAAGTGTTTATGATCTCATTGTCCTGAATACACTTTGAGTACATGGCTTGAGTTCAGCGAAGTTAGATTATGGGAGCTCGAACCCCCACCTGGACTACAACCGCTGAAGGGTGGGAAGGTTTGGCTCACATTGTGCAACTTGCAATCCGAGTGCTCGGATTTGAGGGCACAACGTGCGGGATTAGAAATGCAGCTGGCCGAGGTGGAGAGCAGCTGCAGGGCGCGAGGAGAGTTGGCGGCACAGGTGACTCGTTGTCTAAAAGGATACACCCATTGGGAGGTGGCAGCCCAAGAGAGGATCACACTCAGGGAGTTCGAGCTTCGGGCGGCGGCATTGACGGAAGGTGACAGTCGGAGTCGGCGGCGAGTGGCGAGAAAATTAGAAACCTTCTTGTCGGGTGCGCGCGACACTATGGCGCACTTGCAGTCGGAAGTCACCACAGCGCTCCGACGCCTGGGGTTACGCAGCCGGTCGGAAGACTGGCAAGGTAGAGATAGTACGCGGAGCAGTCCGGCGCGCAGGAGGCGCAGCACCGGATCTGCTGAGTGCAGTAGAGTAGTTTGGTTTCGCGCAGATACTGCGAGTGGTAGATAGGATAGCGTAGTGCTAGTTAGGATCTTTTGAGGGTATAAAGTAGATCAAGGCGTTTTGCCTTGGGACTCTTCCAGTTTCGGAAGTGCAGATCAGGAACTCACTTTCTTGGCGTGTTTGTGCATTTTGGTCCTGGCACCACGTAGAGAAGCTGCAGCATAGCGAAGTTACCGTATGTTGTAGTTGAAGGCCTTCGGCTGAATGTTCAGAGCTAGTACCCGGTTAGAGACTTGAGTAGTGCGGATCTGCACCTGCGGGTGATTTCTGATACTCAGAGCCGGCTGCGAGTTAGATACTTGAACAGTTCCCCCTTACTCCTTCGAGTGACATATCCTGATTGTACTCCTACGGGAAGTTTCCCCTGAATGCCAATGTGAAGTTTCATTACTTCGTGTAAACCTTGGTTTGTAATTCAGGTTGTGTGTGTGTTACTGGATCGTGTTTTCAGTAAGTTCTCAGTCGGGTCTGCACTCCCTGCGTTTTGTGTGATAGTCGAGGGTGACGTCCACGGCGTACGTAGAGGCTTCGTTCCGAAGTGAGAAGTCCAGTCCGGGTACCCCCGCTAGTTCCTGGCGGAAGGGCAGTAAAAGCCGGAGTGGGAGGCACTTCCTGCAGAACCTCTGAGTGAACTTGCGAGACACTTTCCTCCTGAAATCCGAAGCGGAGGTCCTGACCGACCTCCGAGTTGTGCTTTTTGCCAGTTTCAGGTGTGTGTGTGTGTGTGTTGAGTGATCAAGCTGTACCGTGCATCCTCCGAGCATCCTCCGAGTTGAGATCCTCCTCCGAGTCGAGCCTCCGAGTCGAGCACTGCAGTATTTCTGGGAGTGACAGTCGCCTAGAATTCAAACTCTACAAAAGTCTATAAAACGTGACACTTTTACTCTGTGTGTTGCCTCTGTCCCTGTGGGTTCGATCTTTTTTACCACCATACTGCAGTTTTAGCCTTTGGTGGGTTATTACATAAGGAGCCGACAACTTCTTTTTGGCGCCGCTGCCGGGGACAGTGCGTCAACACCAGAAACCTTGAGCAGCAATGCTCGGTGAATGTCGACGAGCGATAGTGTGGGAAACCTGAGTGCGAGAGCCACACGGAAACTCCGTCGAGATTCAGAAAAAGCCGTGGAAACAAAACGGCGAACTAAAAAGAAGACTCCCGGTGAGGATTCTGCAGAAAGATCGCCATCACCGACTACTGGAAGACAAAGGCGTTCCAGTTCACCTACCGAGAGCATTGAGCTAACAGTTCTATTGGACATCCCTCCGACAGGAACTCTTCCTGAGTTTGGCCAACCTAGGATCAGTCCGTCGACAGGATCACCGATGGCAGAACATCAAGCCAATCTCCGCCAGGCGTTTTCCCAACCTACCACCAAACATTCGTATCCAAGATACACGGGAACGGGCGACGACGATGATGCAGATTCATACATAAAGCTCTTCGAGTCTGTCTCCATCGCCAATCGTGAGACCAGTGATGAAGACAGATTACGAATCTTTCCTAGCCTGCTACGCAGACGAGCGCGTAGCTGGTACAACCATGAGAGCACCGACCCCACTGGCATCCGGACCTGGGCTCAGCTCAAGGAAAAGTTTCTGAGGCGGTTCCGCGAACTCGGATATGACAGTCGAGTTCTGACCCGGCTTCGAAATCTTCGACGCGAGCGGAAGGAGAATCTTCGAGACTACACTGAGAGATTCCAAGACCTCCTAGATCGAATTCCGAAGACAGGCCCAGGAGAACCGTATTCGGTACAACAGGCAGTGGATTGGTATGTGACAGGGCTCTCAAGAGAAATGGAGACCTTCTGTAGGAGAGGCAAGACTGACACAATCCAAGATGTGATAGCTTCCGCGGAGACCTTTGAGACGTCAACCCTTGACACTCGAAGACGCGACCGACGGTCGACGAAGAAGAAGTCGCAAGGCGGACGTCGGAAGAGAAGGAACTCGCCTTCCTCGACAGAAGAATCAAGCTCCTCCAAATCAAGTTCTTCCTCGGAAGAGGAAGAGGACTCGTCATCTTCAGAAGAAGAAAGACGGAAGAAGAAACGCAGTGCGATCAAGAAGAAGGATCGAGGTAAGGGAATCCCAGTGAAGACTCAAGGGGACATCGCAGCCAAGGTAGACAACCTGGTGAAGAATTTTGCGGACCTGAAAGTTCATGTAGTGGGAGGCCAAGACCGACGTAAATCACCTGCGAGACAACGAGCGAATCTCTGGTGTACTACGTGCGGACAGGTGGGACATGCCAACACGGAGTGCATGTCCGCGAGGCCATCTTACCCAGTGAATGCGGTCGAATGGGCACCACAGTGGGAGAACCCCATGTATTATGCTGAGCCGCCTATGTATTATGCTGAGCAGGTTGAGGACACCGCCTACTCGGTACAGACAGCTCCAGCTACAACTCCGAACCCACCGGTGCATATACCGCGCTTTGTTCCGAGGGAAATGGCGGGTACACTCCCACCAAGACGCATGGCACCTCCAGGCAATCACAACCGACCTCGACCACAATTCGATGGTTGCTACAACTGCGGAGACATGGGGCATTACGCGCCAAGCTGTCCCCACCCGAGGAAGCCAATGGGGTATGCACCATTGTGCAGCAATTGCAAGAAGTCCGGACATACAGCAGCTGAATGTGATCAGCCACAACTCCCTAGGCCAGCCGTGCGTTTCGTATCGACACCTGGCAAGGAAGAGGTGCAGGTCAACCAGGTAGAACTGAGTCTGGACCCAGCTGAAGAAAACGAAGTATGGCCAGAGGAAGAAGTAATGTGCGGCCGGGTAGAAACCCGAAGTTCGAAGAGGAGAGGAGAAGGCCATGAGGACACTCGCCGCCTCGAGCGTAGGGAAGAGAGGAGGAAGTCTAAAGAAGTTAGAGAAGGCCAAAGGAGAACGCCAAGTACACCTCCGGCTATGAGAAACACCCAGCCGGAGCAGAACTCAGAAAAGGCGAACAGGTATTCGGAAGAGTTCCGGACTCGAGATTACCTTCCGGACATCAAAGATGAGGTGAGTCACCTCATCAAGGAAGCACTGGGCGCCGGAATGACATCCGACGTCCGGAAGGCGGTTAGGCCCCCTACACCACTTCCGACCGCGAGTACAGGAAAACTTCCGGCTGTGACTTCCAACACTCCCTACGACATAGTGGAAGACATAGGGAGCCAGAGGGCAAATATTTCCTTCCACCAGTTGTTGGAAGACAATAAGACGTACAGAAGGATGCTGATGCTTTCGTTGCGCCGACCACGCAAACCCCGAAAAGAGAAACTTCCGGCTGTGTACAGAGTGGAAGGAGGAGACCTGGGACCTCCAGAGATCGAAGTAGAGATCGGAGGCTGCGTCATTCAGAAGGTACCAGTGGACTCCGGCTCGGGCGTGAATATCATGACCGAGGAGACAGCGAACTCCTTGGGGTTCCAGACCTTCGAACCTACATCCCGAGTATTGCGACTGGCCGATCAAACACGCAGAATGCCACTAGGAATGTTGAGCAATGTGAGAACCAACATTGGAGGAGTGGACTTTCAACTGTCCTACATAATACTGCAACCTCTGATGAAGAAAGGTTATGATGTGCTGCTTGGCAGACCTTGGCTATACGATGCCAAAGCAAGGTGTGACTGGAGTAGGAAGAGATTACAGTTCCGTAGCCCTGCTGACCCTCCGACTGTCATTACCGTACCGTGGACCAAGGTACCCCATGAGGGCGAAACACCTTCCACCACCTCCGGTTACACAACCGGAGGGGAGACCAGCTCATCATGCACTTCAGAGACCGAAACGTCGGAAGAATTTGTGGGCTACGTCACTTGCTGCTCCATTGAGGAGGAAGGAGACGAGGTGTATCCGGATGAGGAATAGCAACTAGCAGCCGGACTGGGCAGAAGCGAGATCAGTCACACAGAGGGGATTGTTGACCCGAGTGATTGCTGCGAACTGCAGCTCAGTCCAGGTAAAGGCTTGAAGGTGTCAAGCCAGGTACAAGGAGAAGAGTTGAACAGGGTACAGGCGTTTCTTCGCCAGTATGAGGATGTCTTCGCATGGAAGATTGAAGACATGAAAGGCATACCTGCAAGGTATGGAGAGCACAGGATCGACTTGTTGGACGAGGCAGTTCCGGTTCGCCAACGCCAATACAGGCTCAACCCAAAATATTCATTATTGGTGAAGGACGAAATCGATAAGTACCTGAGCGCAGGAATCATCTACCCGGTACTCAGTAGCGAGTGGGTGTCGCCTATCGTGATCGTGCCCAAGAAACTGACGGGTAAGATCCGGGTGTGCCAGGACTTCCGAAAGCTGAACGCAGCAACGAGGAAGGACCATCACCCTCTTCCTTTCACGGACTCTATTTTAGACCATGTAGCAGGGCATGAATGCTACAGTTTCCTAGACGGATTCTCCGGCTACAACCAGGTGTCCATCAGGGAACAGGACAAGGACAAAACAACCTTCACGACCGACTGGGGAACCTATGCTTATCACAAGATGCCGTTCGGTCTGTGCAACGCGCCAGCGACGTTCCAGCGGATGATGACAAACATTTTCCAAGAGCACCTGAGGAAGTTCCTAGAAATTTTCATCGACGACTTTTGTGTCTTCGGTAAGAGGTCGGAGCACCTTAACCATCTTCGGCAAACGTTCGACAGATGTAGGGAGAGCAGCTTGTCCTTACACCCTGAGAAATGTTTCTTCTTCATGACCAGCGGAATCCTGCTAGGGCACCGAGTTTCGTCCGATGGCATTGCAGTGGATGTAGAGAAGGTGAAGATTATTCTCGAACTGCAGCCGCCAACGAATCTGCGTGAGTTGAGGGCCTTCCTTGGCCATGTAGGTTATTACAGAAGGTTCATAAATATGTACGCCATCTTGGCAGCCAACCTGACGAAGCTGCTTAAGAAGGAGGAACCCTATGTGTGGGGCAAAGAGCAACAGCTGGCGTTTGAAACGCTCAAAGCCAAACTGACGACTGCTCCGGTTCTGAGAAGTCCGGATTGGAACAGACCTTTCCATGTCTATGTAGACACGTCGGCGTTTGCAATCGGAGTGGTTCTCAGTCAGAAGGACGACAACAAGAAAGACTACCCGATTTACTTCGCGAGTCGTCAGTTGTCAGCAGCAGAGAAGAAATACACGACAACTGAGAGGGAGGCGTTGGGAATGGTGTACTCCTGTAAGAAGTTCCGACATTATTTGATCTGCTATGAGTTCGTGTTTCATGTAGATCATTACGCCTTACAGCACCTGGTGAAGAAGGCGGATCTGTCCGGACGAATTGCCAGGTGGGTACTACTGCTGCAGGAATTCACCTATGTGAGCCAAACCTTCCCACCCTTCAGCGTTTGTAGTCCGGGTGGGGGTTCGAACTCCCATAATCTAACTTCTCTGATTGCAAGCCATGTACTCAAAGTGTATTTAGGACAATGAGATCATAAACACTTGCTCCTTCACAGACAAATTATCCAGAACTGAAAATAATAACCTTGCTGTCTACTATTTTCGCAAGAGCATCAGACAAGCTCTTTGTTACATAAAGATCTAACCCAACTCTGGGTGACTTCCTCAATACTACAGCCGCTGTGGGCTTTCCTAGATACCAGTCCCACTCCCAATTCCTACTCAGAGTTCAATGTCGACTTCTCAGCTCCCACCTTCAGACCCCACCAGATTTCTCTCTCGGATTCAACTCTCACTTTTCAAGTTCAAATTCAGATCCCGACTGTCAGATTTCAGTCACAGATTACACTTCAATCTCAGATCCCACTCTCAGGTCTTCCACTCAGATCTCAGCTCCCACTCACAGATTACACTTCAATCTCAGATCCCACTCTCAGGTCTTCCACTCTGATCTCAGCTCCCAGGCCGAGCACACCACTTCCGTCTCCACACACGCACACCACCAGCTCTCGCACACTGGTACACTACAAGCTCTCGCACACTAGGCCGAACACACCACCAGGTCTCAGCTCCCACGCCGAACTCTCCACTTCGAAGTTCAAAGCCGAGACACCCACAGCCCGCCTGCATGCCCCACTCGCAATGATGGATAGCTGCCTGCTCCCCCTGCGCGACTACACGCCGCCGCCGCCGCCACACCTGTACATTCTACATCCTGACCACCCGATATCCGCCGGAGGGGATCTTCTTTCGCGCACCGCCGAAGGCATCCACCCGCAGAAGACGCACGACCACACCTTTGCTTATCCATAACAGTCACTCCCGACACCCATAACTCACAGACCCTAGCTCTGTTTCACAAGTTCGTGGGCTCGTTGGAACGATCAGGTCGAGCTCTTTCCAGCGAGACCCTAACTGGGTCAAACCGTTACGAATTGAGAAAGTTATGCCCGTTTTACCCTTCGCCGAAGGCCTGTTACCTGTTATCGCCGAAGGCGCCGGCACAATGTTCGCCGGTTTGATGTCTTCCGGTTCGATGTCTTCCGGTTCGATGTTTTCCGGTTGGATGTCTTCCGGTTCGATGTTTTCCGGTTGGATGTCTTCCGGTTGGATGTTGTCCTACCCTATCTGCCGCTTTCGACGCTCATAACTCAGTGACGCCTTATCCGTTTGAAGAGTTCTTGGTCTCGTTGGAACGAGCGTTGCGAGTTCTTTCCAACGAGACTCTAATCAAGTCAAACCGTTAACAAATGAAAAAGATATGCCGAGTTTACTGTTTCGCCGATGGCCCTTGCACGATGTTCACCGGCTCGGAGTTCGCCGACCCCGAGTTCGCCGAAGGCCTGCTCGCAGTTGTCGCGAAGTCGTCCGAAGCCGGAGATGTTCGCAGCCGGAGACGTTCGCCGCCGGAGACGTTCGTAGCCGGACTTGCCTCAACCCTTCCCATCCGTAACTTCCGACACTCACAACTCAGTGATTCCTCATCCGTTTGAAGAGTTCTTGGTCTCGTTGGAACGAGCGTTGCGAGCTCTTTCCAAGGAGACACTAACTGAGTCAAGGTGTCACACATTGAAAACGTTATGAGGGTTTCACTGTTTCGTCGAAGGCCTTTCCCCGAAGGAACTTCACCGAAGGCTCTTCGCCGGAGACCCTGCCCTGAAAGCCCCGTTCCGGACCTTTGCCTACTAGCTATTACACCAACTCCTAATCTTACCAAAACTTCCATAAAACTCCGAGCATAACCTTGCAAGAGCTTAAATCTAAAACTTTAACTCTCACAAGGTTAAAAAGACATGTGAGCACAGTTTTGTGCTCACATCATTGGCGACCATCAGGGGAAGATTCCAGAATCCTAGCTCTGCAGGCTAGACAGCTTCAAATCCGGTACTGCTTGCATCTACTTCCCGCAGTGCGTGTGGGGAAAACTTCTCCATTCAACGTTTCCAACTGCACTGAGTTGTTTGGAAATACCTCACGAATCAGATAAGGCCCTAACCATACTGCATCAAACTTTCCTGGGAACTCAAGCTTCCTACCATCCTGGAGCATCACCATCATACCTGGCCTCAGCGTTCTTTTCTTGTGCTTCTTGTCAAAGGTGATTTTTCTCCTCCGTTGAATGGCCTCAATATGTTGAGCACTCATTCTCCTCCTCTCATCAAGCTCTTCTAATGTCGTCAGCCTATTCCTTAATGACTGACTGTTTGTAAGCCGTGACTGCACTGCAACTCGGAGTGATTCCACCTCGAATTCGATGGGGAGAGTGGCCTCCAATCCATACACTAACGAAAACGGCGTTGCCTGGGTTGTCACCTTGAAAGTTGTCCGATAAGCCCACAATGCTGCTGTCAGCTTGGTGTCCCAATCCCTTTTTGAGTCAACCACCGTTTTGCGAAGAATACTCACCAGAGTCCCATTGACTCGCTCTGTCTGACCATTGGTTTGTGGATGATATGGAGTAGTTTTTCTGTGATCTATCTCAAACCTATCTGTTAATTCTTGAAACATCTCATTCAAGAAGTGCCTGCCCCTATCGCTAACCAGAATCTTGGGACATCCAAACCTTGAAATGATGTTTTCGTACATGAATGTGGCAGCATGAGCAGCCGTATTTGTCTTCACTGCCTTCGCTTCCGCCCACTTTGTCAAGTATTCTGTCGCAACTATGATGTAAGCCATGCCTTTTGACGAATGAGGATGAATCTCACCGATATAATCAATTCCCCATTTTTCAAAAGGTACAAGTGGCAATGAAACGTGTAGAGGCATCTCCATTCGAAGGTCATTCCTAGCATACCTCTGACAGGCATCACAGCGCTTCACATATTCATGAGAGTCCCTAAACAACCTAGGCCAGAAGTATCCCGCTCTAAGTATTTTCTGACCTGTAAGTTGGCCCGAGAAATGTCCCCCACAAGCACTGTCGTGGCAAGCCTCTAAAATTGCGGGAACCTCCACTTCTGACACACATCTTCTCAGAACACCATCAGCTCCCCTTCTAAATAATCTGTGGCCAATCACTGCAAAATGTCTACTGTTGACTCTCACCTTCCTCCTTTCCTCCTTAGTCCAATCACCTGACAACTGCTGAGTTGTCAAAAACTCTACTATTCCAGCGTACCATTCTGGCTGAGCTGTTACTACAAAAAGACTATCATCTATCAATCTATCATCTAATGGACTGGTCCCTACATCCTCCGACAGCCTAGATAGATGGTCGGCCTGCCAGTGCATGCGACCAGGTTTATACTCCACAGTGTAGTCAAATTCGTCCAGCAATAAAACCCACCTGGCCAATCTTCCACTAAGCTCCGCCTTGTTCACCAGATATTTGATTGCCATATGATCAACGAAAAAAACCACTGGATTGCAGATCAGATAATGTCTAAACTTCTTGACTGAAAAAACCATGGCCAAGCACTCCCTCTCAGTAGTAGAATAGTTCCTCTCTGCTGGATTCAACTGCCTACTGGCATAAGCGATTGGCAGGTCCTTCCCCTTCTCCCCTGTAGACTGACATAACGCACTACCCACTGCTACACTACTTGCATCACAGAAAACGTGAAAAGGCATGCTCCAGTCAGGAGGCCTCAACACCGGATAAGTACTCAACCTGGACTTCAACTCTTCAAAAGCTTCTTGACAAGCATCTGTCCACTCAAACCTGTTCTCCTTCCTCAACAGTTGAGTAATAGGCACTACAATCTTGGCAAAGTCAGGAATCAACTCTCTATACCACCCTACATGTCCCAATAACTTGGCTACACCCTTAGCATTCGTGGGAGTTGCCAATCCTTCAATGACTGCAATCTTATCAGGATCCGGTTCTCTTCCCTTCTCACTCACGACATAACCCAAAAGAACTCCTCTCTGAACACCTAGGAATGTCTTCTCAGGATTCAGAGCTAGCTGCATTCTTCTACATCTAATGAGAGCTTCTCTAACACACTGCAGATGCTCACCAGCACTTGACTGAGTGCTAAAATCGTCCACAAAAACTGTCATAGACTTGTATAACAGATCTGTGAAAATATACATCACTAACCTTTGGAATGTGGCAGGTGCATTGCACAATCCGAAAGGCATAACAACCCATACAAAAGTTCCCCACGGAGTTGTGAAGGCTGTCTTATGAACATCCTGTACAGCTATGGAAATCTGATTGTAGCCAGCATATCCATCCATGAATGTGTACCTCGCATGACCCCCAACTTCCTCCAAAAGCAGCGTGATAAAAGGTAAAGGAAAGTGATCCTTCTCAGTACAAGCATTCAGCTTCCTATAATCCACACACACTCTAAGTTTCCCATTCTTCTTCTTGACCAAAACCATAGGAGAAACCCAATCCGTGATCTCTACAGGCTTGATGAATCCAGCTTTGAGTAATCTCTCCAATTCTGCTCGAACTAACAACTGTAACTGTGGGTTCATCCTTCTCTCCTTCTGTCTAATAGGCTTAGCTCCAGGGACCAGCGAAATCCGATGCTCCACCATTTCACGAGGTACTCCCTTCAACTCATCATACGACCAAGCAAAGGTATCACTGAATTCGTCCACCAACTCACCATACTTCTGTATCTCATCCTCTCCTAGCTTGGAACCCATCTTCATTTGCTTCAGTTCTCCTCCTCTGATGGACACCTCCACATATTTCCAGTCTTCTTCTGCCACATGAGTTTGTTCCTCCGAGCTTTGATACCAATCTGGAGGGACCTGAGGATAATCCCTGACGTCTTGGCCCACCACAATTCCGGTTGATGTAGTCCTGAAATGCAAGGGTTCCTCCAACTTCGCATTTTTCACAGTAGTCTCTTCCTCTTGAGTTCCATCAACATGCACCGAATCCACCTCAGTAATATCCAACTCGTCCAACCATGGAGTGAGACCTCCATGTATCCACTCTTCCTCCATAAGAACCTCACATGGTTCTAGCAACAGATACTCTTCTCGCTGTGAACTGATCACCTCCTTCTCGAAAATTTTGTGATGAGAAATCATCATGGCGTCACAACCTGACTCAGGATAATCTCTCAACCACTGAGCAAACTCTCCATCCTCGCTTCTGCTGTAAAAACTAGGACCCAAGCTACCTGATCCTACGTCTAATCTATTTTTTCTGTCATTCAAATGAACCACTCCCACTAAAGTGTCATCACACTTGGCCTCGTTTTTCTCTTCTTCCTTCCCTGAAGATAACTCAGGATCCTCTCTCACCCTTCCACCTAATGACCCTATTGACACCTTGACTCTGTTATCATGAGGACCATATGTGATTGATGGCTTCAGTCCTCCCCAATCCACAATTGCATTAGCCATTCTCAACCAAGGTCTGCCCAATAGAATGGGAAAGGTGTCCCTGTTCGAATGCATCTTAATCACATGAAATGTGACAATATACTCCTCACCACCAGTGGACAACCTGCAATCTTTAATCATCCCCACTGGTACAGCTGAAGTCTGATTGGCCATATTGATAATGAAAGGTGAGGGGCCTGTCAGATTCA
The DNA here is from genome assembly GCA_037833965.1 of Marchantia polymorpha subsp. ruderalis. NCBI lineage: Eukaryota > Viridiplantae > Streptophyta > Marchantiopsida > Marchantiales > Marchantiaceae > Marchantia > Marchantia polymorpha. Next base: position 9,354,954 of record AP031357.1, read on the forward strand.
AACCTAACTTTCTCATGGTGTGTTCAGGTAGGATGTTCAAACCACTACCCCCATCAACTAATACATTGGGAATCACCTTGTCTACCACTACCACCTCTATCTCCACAGGTTTGACATCCTGACTTCCTTTTTGCAAATGAACTCTAGCAGCGACTCTAGTCTTCGTCTTTCTACTCCTTCTATGCACAGGAATGCCCTCCTTCAAAGTCTTACGAGCAATGGGAGATATTTCCAGCAGCTGACCAAAAGTAATGTCTGCCTTCAGCGAACTCAGATCTGACCACAAATTGTACTTCTCCGACTCTCTCCTTCTCTGACCTCTCATGTTCTCCCACTCTGTCACAGGAATCCCAGGTCCTTCCCACTCTCGTGATTGATTGCTTTCTGAATCTTGCGTGACAGGTGGCACCTCTGCATCATGTAGAACCTCATCTCTTTTCTCCTCTGCCCTTGTAATCCTCCTTGCTCTCCTCGCCACTCTCTCAAGATCAGAGAGATGAGGAGGCTCCTCAGATGAAGTCTCCCCTTGCTCATCTTCATTTTTCTTAGTTTGCATCTTGCGATGCACAGCTCTGGTGGTGACAGCAAGGGCCGGAGCTTCATGCATAATCACATCATCCGAATTTTTCAACTTATAAGTAATCAGGTTAGTATGTGGAGGCCACTGATTCTGCCCTTGTTCGACTATCCCCTTACCAAGATCAGAACTACTACGTTGGACATCTCCATCATCGTTTGCAAACCTAGCATCTTGAGAGTTTGAAGAACATGGATCTGCAAAAGAAACCTGTTTTCTGTTGTCACTACGAGGTTCATCTCGTGGTTCACTCTGGATGGGAATATATCTGTTCACTGTCTGCAGTCCAACAGGTGGATTGAATGTCTGTTTGCCGTTCTCATGATCATAATACAAGTTAGAAGGTCTAAGATTGTTAGAATGCTCATTCTGCGGTCTTGCACCCCTCATATTTTCTCTCGCCTCGTAAGGACTAACAGTAGGCTGAGGCATCCTAATAACTTTATCTGGCTGCCGACATTGGTCAGAGGGATGACTACCTCCACAATTACTACACCCATTAACCCCAACCTCAGACCAACACTGACCTGGATAGTGCCACCTACCACAAAATGCATGTAATTCTTTTCTCTCCATGTTCTGACCAACCTGACCCCTAGGAGGTACTCTGTACCCGTTTTGACCTTGGTAATTTGGTCCTTGGCTCCTTTGGTGTTGCACAGGTGGGCCACCGCTCATTCTGTTGTCACGGTTTGGCACCACCCTACAAAATTGCCTGGTATGACCAGATTGACCACACTGGACACACCACATGCTTGATGAATGTCTACCTGACTCGACTGGAGGAGGAGGCCCTGGCTGTTGACTCCTGATCATCAAGGCCATCTGATCTGTAATATTTTGCATTTGCTTCATCATGGTCTCTTGAAAGCCCACTTGGCTAGCATTTAATCTTTTCTCTACATCTGCCAGGTTAGGATCTACAGTAGGGGCTGGCAATGCTAAAACAGGTGCTGGCTCTCTAGTCTGCGAAATTGACTCACTGAAAGAATAGGGAGCTTGACCCCTATGCCTACCTGAGTCTCCTTCAATTGCTCTTGGACGAATTGGGATGAACTGAGGAATGGATTCATCCTCCTTCCTCCACAATCTATCATAGTCCTTGTCAATATTCTCTATCTCCCTGGCAGCCATCTTGGCCTCAGCAAGAGTTTGAGGGCTTCTCTCCAGCACCCCTCGGATGGTCCCAGATTTGAAAAAGCCTTGGATAAAAAATTGTCTCAGCGTATCGTCGTTGAGCATTGTACCCACAAAACGCGCACAAACCAGATCAAATCTTCTAATGTAAGCTGAGATTTCCTCTTCCCTTCCCTGTTTTAATGATGCCAAAGCTCTCAATGCAGAACCCTGCCCCACCTCAGGCCTAAACTCATTCAAGAACTCCCTTTGCATCTGATCCCATCCCCCAAAATGACCTTCAGAATGATCCCTATACCACTCATACGCCTCACCTTCCAGGGTAGTAGGAAACCAGACCAAAAAATACCCTGGATCTGTAATCAGAGAGCTGGCTAGCCTCTCAACATATCTTTCCATGTGCCTTGAAGGATCCTCATCCTTTGTCCCATAGAACTTAGGCAGATTGGGTGGTATGACCACAGCTGCCAAGTTCTGTGGAACCTGAATAGGCAGGCCTCTTGGCCTCACGAGTGGGTCTATGGGAGGACTAGAAGGAGGGCCTGCTCTCCCTCCATCGTCAGCCATGCTGGCAGATTCCTCAACCGACTTCTCACTATCAGGTTCTACAATCTCTAAACCTTCTAACAAAGACTCATCAACAGGGTCCACGTTCAGAAATATCTCAAGTTTAATTTCTTCCTCGATTTCCTTATTCTCAGGTTTCTTCCTACTGCGAACAGGTTTCTCCAGTCCTGGCTCCAGGTTTGGTTTGTGCGATCTAGTCCTATTCTGCATTTACAAGATCAGGCTCCCGGCAGACGCACCATTTTATGTGAGCCAAACCTTCCCACCCTTCAGCGTTTGTAGTCCGGGTGGGGGTTCGAACTCCCATAATCTAACTTCTCTGATTGCAAGCCATGTACTCAAAGTGTATTTAGGACAATGAGATCATAAACACTTGCTCCTTCACAGACAAATTATCCAGAACTGAAAATAATAACCTTGCTGTCTACTATTTTCGCAAGAGCATCAGACAAGCTCTTTGTTACATAAAGATCTAACCCAACTCTGGGTGACTTCCTCAATACTACAGCCGCTGTGGGCTTTCCTAGATACCAGTCCCACTCCCAATTCCTACTCAGAGTTCAATGTCGACTTCTCAGCTCCCACCTTCAGACCCCACCAGATTTCTCTCTCGGATTCAACTCTCACTTTTCAAGTTCAAATTCAGATCCCGACTGTCAGATTTCAGTCACAGATTACACTTCAATCTCAGATCCCACTCTCAGGTCTTCCACTCAGATCTCAGCTCCCACTCACAGATTACACTTCAATCTCAGATCCCACTCTCAGGTCTTCCACTCTGATCTCAGCTCCCAGGCCGAGCACACCACTTCCGTCTCCACACACGCACACCACCAGCTCTCGCACACTGGTACACTACAAGCTCTCGCACACTAGGCCGAACACACCACCAGGTCTCAGCTCCCACGCCGAACTCTCCACTTCGAAGTTCAAAGCCGAGACACCCACAGCCCGCCTGCATGCCCCACTCGCAATGATGGATAGCTGCCTGCTCCCCCTGCGCGACTACACGCCGCCGCCGCCGCCACACCTGTACATTCTACATCCTGACCACCCGATATCCGCCGGAGGGGATCTTCTTTCGCGCACCGCCGAAGGCATCCACCCGCAGAAGACGCACGACCACACCTTTGCTTATCCATAACAGTCACTCCCGACACCCATAACTCACAGACCCTAGCTCTGTTTCACAAGTTCGTGGGCTCGTTGGAACGATCAGGTCGAGCTCTTTCCAGCGAGACCCTAACTGGGTCAAACCGTTACGAATTGAGAAAGTTATGCCCGTTTTACCCTTCGCCGAAGGCCTGTTACCTGTTATCGCCGAAGGCGCCGGCACAATGTTCGCCGGTTTGATGTCTTCCGGTTCGATGTCTTCCGGTTCGATGTTTTCCGGTTGGATGTCTTCCGGTTCGATGTTTTCCGGTTGGATGTCTTCCGGTTGGATGTTGTCCTACCCTATCTGCCGCTTTCGACGCTCATAACTCAGTGACGCCTTATCCGTTTGAAGAGTTCTTGGTCTCGTTGGAACGAGCGTTGCGAGTTCTTTCCAACGAGACTCTAATCAAGTCAAACCGTTAACAAATGAAAAAGATATGCCGAGTTTACTGTTTCGCCGATGGCCCTTGCACGATGTTCACCGGCTCGGAGTTCGCCGACCCCGAGTTCGCCGAAGGCCTGCTCGCAGTTGTCGCGAAGTCGTCCGAAGCCGGAGATGTTCGCAGCCGGAGACGTTCGCAGCCGGAGACGTTCGCCGCCGGAGACGTTCGTAGCCGGACTTGCCTCAACCCTTCCCATCCGTAACTTCCGACACTCACAACTCAGTGATTCCTCATCCGTTTGAAGAGTTCTTGGTCTCGTTGGAACGAGCGTTGCGAGCTCTTTCCAAGGAGACACTAACTGAGTCAAGGTGTCACACATTGAAAACGTTATGAGGGTTTCACTGTTTCGTCGAAGGCCTTTCCCCGAAGGAACTTCACCGAAGGCTCTTCGCCGGAGACCCTGCCCTGAAAGCCCCGTTCCGGACCTTTGCCTACTAGCTATTACACCAACTCCTAATCTTACCAAAACTTCCATAAAACTCCGAGCATAACCTTGCAAGAGCTTAAATCTAAAACTTTAACTCTCACAAGGTTAAAAAGACATGTGAGCACAGTTTTGTGCTCACAACCTACACTGTACAGACACGGAAAGGCGTTCACCATGAGAACGCGGACTACCTCTCCCGACTATGGACCGAACCCATAGAGGAGGAAGTAGTGGATGATTTTCCCGACGAACAACTTTTTCAGTTGTCCGCCAGCCATGAGTCCAGGTACGCGGACTTATACAGGTTTCTGCTCACACTCCAATGTCCGGAAGGATTGGATGCGGAGCAGCGCACAGTCTTCGTTCATAAAGCGGGACCTTACCAGCTTCAACAGGGGGTCTTGTTCAAGAAAATGGCAGACGACAGGCTGTGCAGATGTCTAGAGGAGTCTGAAGTCCCGCGAGTTGTAAAAGCCATGCACACAGAAGACGCTGGTGGTCACTACGCCACCAGAAATACAGTGACCAAAATTGTGAATGCAGGATACTGGTGGCCGACGATGTTCAAAGATGTACACGACTACGTTCGCAAATGCGACAGCTGCCAGAGGACGGGAAGGCCGACTCCGACCACGAGATGGCCTCTTACACCAATCATGCCATTGGCACCATTTGAAAAATGGGGGATCGACTTCGTGGGACCAATACAACCTGTCACTAAAGGCACGCGCAGGCGCTACATATTGGTAGCAACAGACTATGCGACCAAGATGGTGGAGGCAGAAGCCACAAGGCACGACGACGCAGCCGCAGTAGCACGGTTCCTATTCGAATCCATCATCACACGCTACGGGTGCCCCCTAGAAATAGTCAGTGACAGAGGAACGCACTTTCTGAATCAGGTGATAGAAAGTTTGACGCGGCACTTCCAGATTAAGCATCGGAAGACTACTCCATACAACCCCAAGGCAAATGGTCTGACAGAGAAGTCCAATGGATTACTCTGTAAGATACTCCTCAAAGTGACTGTAAACCATGCTCATGACTGGGACACCAAGCTACCGGCCGCCTTATGGGCATATAGAACGGCAGAAAAAGTCACCACCAGGCAAACACCTTACTTCCTAGTTTATGGGCAGCATCCGATCTTACCCATCGAATTCGAGATACCTACCAAGAGGACCTTAGATCAGAGAAGGCTGGACGCGGAAGAAAGTCAGGCATATCGACTGCAAGAGGTAATGGCACTGGAGGAAAGACGTCAAGAGGCCGAAGATCGGACAAAGCAATTACAACTCAGGCGGAAGGAGAAGTACGATCGAAGGCTCAAACCAGTACTGCTGGAGAAGGGCGACTTGGCTCTGCTATACGATAGCAGACATGCTAGATTTCCAGGCAAGCTCCACTTGAGGTGGATGGGACCTTACAAGGTGATAGAAGTTTTCCCAAATGGATCCATCCAACTCGCAGAACTGACGGGAGAATGGTTAGGCACCCGCGTGAACGGATGGCGTCTGAAGAAATACCACGTGTAAATGTTCGCGTGGGCGCTCACAATTGAGGAGGGGGGCATGTGGTAACACACTTTTTGTTTTTTTTGCAGAATTTAAACAATTTTAGAAAACTAGTACCAAAGCAGTGTTTGTAGCTAGAGAAGGGTACGCTAAATAGAGTGGATTGATGAGATCGTCACGAGGGCACAAAGAATCACGTAGTCGGATGTACCAACGCCAACGTCTTCGGCGCCTTCGGCAAAAGCTCCTTTTTGAGGTGTCTCTACTCACGCGCCTCTAGCGTATAAGGAAGCTACGCTTCCGGCGCAGACACCTCAGGAGGAGGTTTTGCTAAAGACGTCAGGAGAAGGGCCCGGACCTCTAAAGGCATCCGACCATGAGTGCGCCTTCGGCGAAGCGCCGCTAGCGCGGAAAGGGAAAACCTTCATAACAATCGGGATACACGGTAGATCCAGTTGGTTGAAGTTGCATTAGAAAGAGCTCGGGACGCTCGTTCTAACGAGTCCAAGAGCGCCGGAGATGGATCAGGAATGGAGAAGTTATGAGCGTCGGAAAACTCGTAGCCGGACATGCGCCGTTCGCGCTAGGGTTCACAGCCGGAAAGGATTCCCGTACGCCCTCGGCGATGCGCCTTCGGCGGAATCACGCGCTCACAGAAGGAAACCAACTCAGAGTCGGAAGCGCCCTTGGCGGCTGTTCATGGAAGGAAAGCGCCGGTCGGATGTACGCCTCCGACGTGGCGCTGACGGCCGGATGCGCTGGCATGAGTTGCGCTGACGGATATGCGCTGGCAGCAACAGACGAGGCATAAAGGACAAAATAGGCGGTACGACTGCGCGCCGGCGTAATTCGCTCCGGCTGGATGTGCGCCTCCAGCAAGGCGCCGACGGATAATGAACGCACCAGCGGCGACACGCCTCCGGAGAAGGGCGGGTTAGGAAAAGACAACAGGGCCGACGTATACTCGAGTCCGGAAGGTGGCGGCGGCGGGAGAATTCAACGTTTAAGCATGCGAATGCGCGCAATGCGGAGACGTGAATTCGCGCATGCAAAGGGCGAACCGTTAAGCCGTATAGCCGGCTGCGTACGTTGCAACCAGTAAGAACGTTGGACGTTCTTGAAATCGGAGAAGAAAAGACTGCGCTCCAGTCTCATTCTCTCATTCTTGACTTTGCGATTTCCAGTTCCAAGATTACGCGCAAGGGCGGAGCGACCTGCAGTGAGAGTAGAGAGTGCGGAGACGAGTTGCGCAAGGATCTTGGCGGACCTTGAAAGAATTGTGAGTAGCGATCTTGAACGAGCGCAGAGAGAGTGAGCAGTCAGTGCTTGAGTGGCCGACGCACAGTGGCGATTGTGAGAGAGCGAGCGAAAGGGAGAACGTTTGTGTGTGTGCAGGCAACGCAATGTCGAAGGTTCCCCAGCTGCGAGTGTCTCCACTCAGGGTGCCGCAGATCGGTCTACGCGCATTTCAAGATGTGCTGTTGAGGTTGAAGCTCGATTTTCTCCTATGGGGGTGGAATTGGACATGTCCGGAGATGGTGCGCGAGTATCTGCAGGAGAGACACAAGCCTTCTCGCGGATTTCGCCCACACCCAGAGAGATGGGACATTTGCAATTGGGCGCAGGTGTTGGGCAGGTGTGCCGGCGAGGAAGGGGATCTCCTCTTCGAGGCCGATAGCGTGAAGGTGTCCCAGGAGGAAGAAGTCTCTTACAATGAGCTCTTCAAAGTGGCCAGACATCCCAAGAACGGTTTCCGGACACGGGATTACAAGGATCGATTGCGGAGAAATGTCGCGACGGCATTGCTGCAGATATTGCAGCCGACCAAGACCGCTTACATGCATGGTTGGCAGGTAGAGTTCGTGGAGCTAGTGCTGTCAGGAGCTCCGGTGCATTGGGCACGGCTCCTGTGGAAGGTGACGCGCCAACATGCGCAAGAAGAGAAGGGAGGAACCCTCAATCATCTATCGCCTTACTTAATCGTGTTTTACCGGGCGATGGGATGTTTGACAAATGCTGAGAAAACTCGATTTCCGCAGCTGACCCGGACTTATCCAGGAAGATATTCGAGGGAGGCCGAAGTAGACACAGATCCGGACGAGGAACCTGCCAGTACGCCTCCGGCTCCGGCCCCAGCAAGAGCAGCAGAAGAACGTCGAAGCGAGCGCATTCCGCGAAAGCGAAAGTGGGATGAGAGACCTAAGGACAGACAGCCGGAAGTGCCAGCTGCGCCGACTCGTGGTCGGCCCACCCCCGAGCCTCACAGTCGACCAAAACAGAGGGCACGCAAAATGCCAACTGTTACTGAGGAGACCAGGCGAACTCCGACCCGGCGGAATCTCACACAGGAAGAGATAATCGCTCAGATTCTAGGGAAGACGGCAGATACCTCTGCACAGAAGGCACCACGGTCTTCGGGAGGAGATGGACGGACTGACAGCCGGCCGACTGCGAGTCGGATGACTGAAGGTCGACAAGCGGAAGGAAGGCCAACTGAACGGCGCGTTGAACCGGACAGCAGGCCGGAAGCAGAAGAGAGTTTGGCTGACGAGCCAACAATCCTCAAAGGGTCGTCTTCGGCGGAAGGCACTTCTGGAAGAACGCCCCCAACAAGCAGGCCAAGTGGAGTCAAGACGCGCAGGGTGTATCCGACTCCCAGTCGGACAACTGCTGGTCGGCCGACTGCGAGTCGGACAACAGAGAGTCAGCCGGATTCGCCGACTGCGAGACGGATGGGGCCAACGACCAGTGTGCCAGACGCCTTCGGCGGACGCACCTTCAGCAAGGACACCTTCCGCGCAGATTGCGCCGGAAGGACAGGCAGCAGAAGCGGGCGGTGCAAGAGTGACAAAAGTCACTGCGGCGTCGACCCCTTCACAAACCGAAGATCGAGCCGGAACAGGGGCTCAAGCAGTGGGATCTCCCACTGCCCTGGATATTTTAGCAGGCAGTGGAGCAGCAGTCGCAGCAGAAGCTGCTGCGCGCCACAGTTCCAGGGAGTCGCCAAGGGATTCGGTGGCGACTGAAATCCTCGAGACTGAGGATGATACGAGCTCGGAAGAGCAGGAAGCGGATTCGGTGCAGAAAACGCCAACAGGGGTGCTGTGCGAACAGATAGTTCCACTCCTGCGATATCTGGATCGCAAGACATCCAAATACGGAAGTGCCTTAAAACCGCAGTCTTATGTGGAGACTATCAGGCGAAGGACGAGGATCAAGGTGGCAAAGTGGGCCTCTAGTTGCCAAGTATATGTGGAAAGGAACACCGCCCTCCGACAACACCTGGCGGTCACCCAGAAGCTATACCAAGCCTTGCAGCAGCAGAAGGAGGATGCGGCGACGAAAAGTCAGGCGGATGCCGAACTAATACGGGCAAAGATCGAGTTGGAACTGCAGGAGGAGCGGAGACAGAACAAAGTCCTAGCAGCCGAGCTTGCGCGCCAGACGCGCGCCTTAGAAGAAAGTCAAAGAGCCCGCAAGGAGGATGAGGAGTTGTTGTGCAACTTGCAATCCGAGTGCTCGGATTTGAGGGCACAACGTGCGGGATTAGAAATGCAGCTGGCCGAGGTGGAGAGCAGCTGCAGGGCGCGAGGAGAGTTGGCGGCACAGGTGACTCGTTGTCTAAAAGGATACACCCATTGGGAGGTGGCAGCCCAAGAGAGGATCACACTCAGGGAGTTCGAGCTTCGGGCGGCGGCATTGACGGAAGGTGACAGTCGGAGTCGGCGGCGAGTGGCGAGAAAATTAGAAACCTTCTTGTCGGGTGCGCGCGACACTATGGCGCACTTGCAGTCGGAAGTCACCACAGCGCTCCGACGCCTGGGGTTACGCAGCCGGTCGGAAGACTGGCAAGGTAGAGATAGTACGCGGAGCAGTCCGGCGCGCAGGAGGCGCAGCACCGGATCTGCTGAGTGCAGTAGAGTAGTTTGGTTTCGCGCAGATACTGCGAGTGGTAGATAGGATAGCGTAGTGCTAGTTAGGATCTTTTGAGGGTATAAAGTAGATCAAGGCGTTTTGCCTTGGGACTCTTCCAGTTTCGGAAGTGCAGATCAGGAACTCACTTTCTTGGCGTGTTTGTGCATTTTGGTCCTGGCACCACGTAGAGAAGCTGCAGCATAGCGAAGTTACCGTATGTTGTAGTTGAAGGCCTTCGGCTGAATGTTCAGAGCTAGTACCCGGTTAGAGACTTGAGTAGTGCGGATCTGCACCTGCGGGTGATTTCTGATACTCAGAGCCGGCTGCGAGTTAGATACTTGAACAGTTCCCCCTTACTCCTTCGAGTGACATATCCTGATTGTACTCCTACGGGAAGTTTCCCCTGAATGCCAATGTGAAGTTTCATTACTTCGTGTAAACCTTGGTTTGTAATTCAGGTTGTGTGTGTGTTACTGGATCGTGTTTTCAGTAAGTTCTCAGTCGGGTCTGCACTCCCTGCGTTTTGTGTGATAGTCGAGGGTGACGTCCACGGCGTACGTAGAGGCTTCGTTCCGAAGTGAGAAGTCCAGTCCGGGTACCCCCGCTAGTTCCTGGCGGAAGGGCAGTAAAAGCCGGAGTGGGAGGCACTTCCTGCAGAACCTCTGAGTGAACTTGCGAGACACTTTCCTCCTGAAATCCGAAGCGGAGGTCCTGACCGACCTCCGAGTTGTGCTTTTTGCCAGTTTCAGGTGTGTGTGTGTGTGTGTTGAGTGATCAAGCTGTACCGTGCATCCTCCGAGCATCCTCCGAGTTGAGATCCTCCTCCGAGTCGAGCCTCCGAGTCGAGCACTGCAGTATTTCTGGGAGTGACAGTCGCCTAGAATTCAAACTCTACAAAAGTCTGTTAAACGTGACACTTTTACTCTGTGTGTTGCCTCTGTCCCTGTGGGTTCGATCTTTTTTACCACCATACTGCAGTTTTAGCCTTTGGTGGGTTATTACAGACTTCGATCTACAGAAGTAAAATTCACTCGCAGTTGTTCTTTCTCACTCTGCTTGTGAACTAGGTACAGGTCAAGGTGCTCCTTGACCTGTACCGAATGCACACTTAAATTTACCTCCATTTAAGTGCCTGCTCAATCCAGTGTTCACTACAAGGTTGTCATTGAGCTAAAAAGAGGAGAAGTTGAGAAAATATGATGTTCTATATTTCACGAAGCACACATCCTCTCATGAATTAGTTGATGTACGGCATATTTTTAGTTTGAGTGACTGGGTGAAATTGTTCGGACTCAAGATTGTTCGGACTCAAGATCCGGACTTGAGATAAACTCCGATTGTTCGAACTCTTGAATTCGGATTGAGATAAAATTGTTCGGACTCAAGTGCTTTAGAGAAACATTTTCACCGTCTCCATCCGATGTCTCTGAAGACAAAAAAACCCATCATTCACTATAAGAAAATGAGACAGAATTATCTCTATAAAAAAAGAGATGGGAAAGTCATCAAGTTGACAATCATGAATAGATATTAACCATAATCTAATATATCTCCGCTGATGACATTCCAGGCTTTAAATACCCTCCAACAATGATCGACTCTTTTCACCACTTGTATCATTGTTAAGGTGAACGACTCTTAACATGTACTGCCATGTGAGTTGCAGCATCTGGATTCATATTAATAAATAGTTTTGTGCTCAAAGAGGCAATTCAATTCGTTTAAATTCTTGTCATTGGACTAAATAAAGTCAAATCATTTCCGAAATATCATCTGACGGTATACTGAACAAACACAGATCCACGGGTTGGTGAATTGAAAAAACGGGCCATGTTAACAACGAGCTAGACGAGGAATTGAATAGAGAATTTTGCATATGCTTGTACAGATTGGTGGGTGAAAAGGGTGACAATTTTTTTACCTCATGAATAAATGTCCACTTAAGGATGTCTAAGCTACAAACTGGATGAGAGGCCTTCATTATTTTTCGTCTAGTGAATGACTCAATGCTAGGCACGGACGATATTGATAACTTTCCAAACAGCCGAATCAAGCAGTAGAAAATTTATTATGCCACTGCATGCGATCAAGGAAATTCAGATGAGAGCTAGTCTTACTTACTTGATTTCTCAATAGCCATCTCATTGCCATCACGACTATTACTGCTCAACTATGTAGATCATGAGTAAACTAGTCAAGATTCGGTCAACAAGCTACGCTAAGCAGGAACGGGATCAGTTTCAAGTTTGGATTGATTAATAGAAGTTGGTGAGTTTGTCTGGGAAGTATAAGTGTATCAAAGGTTCTTGTTACTGAGCAATTAGCAGCCTGAACATGATGTATCTATTTATTATACTACAGCACTGAAATGTAAATCCATTCGGGAATTGACCGAGTTGCTTGTATCATTCGAGTTACCAAGGAAGTGATTCTGCTCACTGCTGGGTCGTAAATCATAGAGCTAGATACGCTCTGATCAACATGTAATGATGCCGCGGTGACGAGGAGTCTCACTAACTATCAGTCTGCAAGAGCTAACAAAAGAAATCAGAAGCATTCAAAAGAATGAAGAATGATGAAGAATTTATAAATGCAAGATGTGGTAATAATCTGTTTGAAAGTGGAAGAAACAGAATGCGAGCTTGGAAGCTAGTTTGCGCCTGCAGTTGCGAGCAGCGTGCATCATCCAGCAGAAATGGAGTCCAACTATCTCGAGAGGCTGGTGACGTAGGTCACAATCTTCCTCAGTATCAGTATCATGTACCTCGGCCTCGTCTGGATCAAGCGCGCAGCTCCTTCAAAACAGTGAAGTTCATATGCTGCTCTAATTGTCAAATGAAAATCATTCTTGCCTCTCTCCCTCCCGTTTCAGCGGCAAATCCTCACTATCTCCTCCGTTTTCTCTCTCCTAAACATCAAAATGCAGAATTTCAGTGTATTGTGGGCGTATGGTATCTTCAAGAATCCTCCGTTTTACTTTCAGTTGTTATTTGCTGGATGATTCCGCTCTGGAATCTCCACACTGAAATCTTTAACTCGGTTCAGTAGCGATGTCTTATTTTTCTCTTTCCTTTTCAATAGATGTAACTATATTTTTCAGTCTAGCGTCCGCTGTTACATTGCAGATATTCATGTAATAAATCTTCGTCGGACCAGAAAAGGACATCTCTACCTCATTCTTAATACCTGGAGTTTCCAGGTGAAGTCGAATGTGGAAGTAACACGTGGCATAGAGCATTTAACTGTTTGACGTACAAAGGAGAATTCGTTACGATGACAAAGGGAACGCTCTTCAGTGAAAATGTTCATTTTGATGCTAGTGCAACTCGATCATGGGAGAAAGAACTGAGCAGATAGTGATAGTGAGGATTTCCCCTGCCAATTGAAGCGGATAGAGAGCAAGGGAGAGAGAGAGGCGAGGATGACTATAATTTGTACATTTGAGAAGCCTATGAAGTTCACGGTGTTCGAGGAGGTAGTGGAGATTCCGGAAATGGAAAGAGCGAACGAACAGCTGCGCGCGGGAGCGAGAAGTGGCCAAGGGTCGACGATACTGAGGAAGATTGTGACCTACATCACCAGCCTCCCAAGAAAATTGGCCGCGTGGCTGCTGGACTGATGGACGATGCACGCGGCTCGCAACTGCAGGCGCCAAGAAGGTTCCAAACTTGCCCCTCTGTATTTTCCACTTTCAAAAGTATTATCGACCACATCTTGCACTCCTGAAATTTGTCATGAGTCCTGATTGCCTCTGGCTTCTTCCCTTCGCTCTTGCAGACAATTAATTGCTGACGTTTCTCGTCACCGCGCCTGCATTACATTTGTATAGAGCGCATCCAGCTCGATGATTTAGGACCAAGGCACTTCCGTACTGACTCGAAGGATTCAAGAAACTCCGTCACTTCCCCGTATACCATAGGGGAAGTGACGGAGTTTCTTGTGATGGATTTACATGTAAGTGCTGTAGTGTAATAAGCAGATTTATGACTTTGAGGCTGCTAATTGCTCAATAACAAGAGCATGCGATAGTTGCTCGACAACCTCCCAAACGTTATTTAGTCAAACTGAAACTTGAAACTGATCCCGTTACTGCTTAGCCTAGCTTTCGATCGACGCGTTGCTAGTATACTGATGATCTTTGAACTTGAGCAGTATGTATTCGTGATGGCGGATTGAGCCATCAAGCAAGTATTACTAGCCTTGACCTGATTTTCCTCGATCGCATGCAATGGCGTCGAGGAATAGATATTTCTACTAAATAATTCTACTGCTTGGCTTCGTTGTTTGCAAAATGATTTCTATCGTCCAGGCCTGGCATTGCATCATTCACTAGACGAGAGATTATGAAGGCCTCTCCTCCAGTTTGTAGCTTAGACATCCTTAAGTCGGAATTTGTTCGATGAGTTACTAATCTTGTCACATTATTTCAACCACCAATCGCGTACAAGCATGTGGAAAATTGTCAATGCAATTTTTCGTCAAGCTCGTTGTTCACATGGTCCGTCTCTTTCAATTTACCACCTCGTGGATCTGTCTCTTTTGAGTAGTCCATTAGATTACATCACATGACCTGATTACAGATGACAAGAATTCAAACGAAATGAATTGCTTCTTTGAGTTCATTTAGTTACTAACATATATTTAATGTCTATATCACTAAAATCGCTCTGAGTCTCTAAAGACATCACTTCTGTGGGATGAAGTCAATAAAGTATCAGGCAACAAGAAAAAGTATTTTTTACGGCCACTGCAGGCTTCTAGATAGCCCCAGCCATAGATCTTCCAAATCTGTGAAGACTCTTTGTTCAAAACTGTATGCAGCTTGCAAAGGAGAATGCTAGAGCAAGAATATATTGATTTTTTTTCTATTCGCTTTATAGTGTATATAGAATATCTACGTCAGAATCCACGGATTGACAGAGATTGTCATATACACAATCAAATGATGTAGATATTAAATTGCTGGTACAATTCACTTGTGCGTTAATTTTATTCATGAAGAAAAATTATAGCAATTAAATTGTGTAGAGCAATACCTAAACGTAGGTGGTAGAGCACTTGTTTGCATGAGAATAGTTTCAAATGTAGATTTTACCGACGGCACCGTTTTGACAAAAGTAATTTATCACATCTTCATCTTTTGTCCCTACCTTGCTCAAATCTCAAATTGAGCATTAGATTCTCGTATGGGTCAAGAGCCATTTTCTGAATCTAATTTTAAGCCTGAAGAATATTTTCAAAAACTTACACCACTTAATTCAGTGACCACATTATGCACTCATAACGGAAATCTCAACTGTTATGAGGAATCAATTTAAAATCATGTCATCAATTTAATATTATTTTTTGAACATCTAAAATCACACCCGTCGTCCTTCGAGTTTTAACGGTATCTCCAGTATTTAAGCAGACACGAGTCCCACCGCGTTTCGAGGCTTTCTAAATTCCCCAATACCTGACCGAAACATTAATCTCGAATCTCCGGCGTGTCCCTCGACGTTCATGATTAAATCTTGCCGCGCCATGCAGTGAGGGGCAATGTACAACGAAGACTTTGGCAAGCGCTCGGATCCTGTAAATTTGCTCCCACTATAATGAGCGACCTGTGTATACTGAGGGTAGGATGCCTATCCTGCCGAATATGGAGGATAGGGTCCTGAGTTTCTGAACATGAAGGACCGTGCTCTACATATATCTAATTAACTGATTCGATCTCTTGATTATTACATGCGGTTCTAAATCGTCACATCTGGAGACTTCGGGCCCTGTACCGACGGCTATGCTCTTCAACCAGCTTCAGCCTCTTTGGCCAGCATTGGAGAATGTGGTCCTCGAGAGGATTCAGTTGCTTTCGTTCAATTTAGATTGTTACATATTCGTGCGTTGTGGACCCAGATTTCCTGTCCAGCTCTCAATTTACAAGGTGTGAAAGGTTATCTGAACCTTGAAAGGGATACTAGGCCTTATATGCCATATATGTTACATTCAACGAGTCATCGATTATCCAGGAGATGGGACGAAAAATCCCTTAACCACGTTCCGCATGATCTCAAATTAAGTGCTTAGCATATATTGATGACATTCAAGTCTCAAGTCGAAAGATTGTAGCTCGCTTGGTACCACATTTTCGTTGCAAAATCTCGTTGGTAGCCCACATCAAATGGCTATGCCATAGTATAGTACAGTGTCTTCCTGTACAAATGTCCTTCGCATTAGATTTGTAACATGTGTGCAGGTAGCTCATCATGGTCTGAGCACACTTTCATGATCTTCGAAGACTAGTGTGTACATCTGTTCCAGCTTAGAGGCTGGTGTTAGCACTGGTGGTTGCCAGTGTTCCATCGCCTTCTCCAGCAACAGCTGCTACTGCAACGCCTGGAGCAGAGTGCCTGCAGCACTCTGCTCCACACATGAGAATCTCACTCTTTCTTCCGGAGCTGTTACACTTCAGATTTTAGATTTTTAGTATTGCAATAATTGGAAAACATTGTTGCGAACAGAAATGGTTGAACTTTTTGAGGTTCTGACATTTCTTTCATCTAAGATGGGAAATAAGTTATAGAATTCCTTAAAAGAGGGTAGTTCAATCATTACAATTTGGAGTCAATAGCATTTCGCGCCAATTTCCAAAACATCTTCACAACGATTGGTATTATTCTTTACGTTATGAATAGATATAATTTTAAATTTTAAATTTTTATTATATTCTTTTATTTATCTATCTAAATGTTTTTGACTCATTGTTATCTCTTAAGTACTTAATGCTTTTGCAACAGTTTCTTTCTGCATATTGATGGATTTTATTACGTCTTTTATCTACAATATATTTTTTATTATGTTGATTTATGTATGTTTGATTTATAATTATCCTCCAAACAATTATAAAAAATATCAAAACAGTAGTGTCCTCGTACTTTACGTCGTTGATGAGCTCACTTTTTTATACGGAATTCTGATCCGGCTTTCTTTGAGCCTGCTCGATTAGCATGCAATAACAGGCAGTTGATTGCTCCAAACACCCCACGAATGAAATATATCGGCAAGGTGTTTGGAGCAATCACCTCCAATAAACGATTTGAGGAGAAGTCAAAATCTTTTCTAAATTCTTCAGCGCTTAATAAAATATCATCTTCTTAAGACGATGTTTTCCATACTCATAAAACTTTTTTCTTGCGGCTAGTTTTAGAGGAGCAGAAATTAATGTGCTGCAATGATTTTTTTCTACCTTCAATTCTTAGAGATGCCGACAAAAATCCAGAAACAGCTTCTTTCAAACCTCCTTTCCTCTTCTTTTCCTTCACAATTCTCCTCAAGACTCTCAAGGAACGTTTGAATACAGATGTTGAGCAGCCGCCGCTGCGCTTTTGTCAACTTCCAACATACTCGAATTCAAATCTACAGTTGGCGCAAAGGGGTTGTCCGCGGAGCGTTCACCTTGAATTCATCATTTCGAACATCGTATACGTGGCATTTCAGCCCCCTAAATTTGAACAGGTCCACAAGGCTACCGGAGAGGACCTGTCTGGAATGCATGCACGTTGCAGCGATGGCATTGTGGCCGTTACAAGAGGATCGTTTCTCTGTGACCTGTCACATGCGTCCGATGTTCGCAGATCGGAGGGCTCGTGTACTTCGAGACTCTGTCATCGACCCATGAGCCTGAGCCGTCTTCACCGCTGCCACGATGAGCCCATCATTGTCATCGAAGGAACTCTCTTGAAAGGTCTAAAAAGTTCACCGCTGAAGTCGTATGAAAGGGGATGTAGCTCACCTGGTAGAGCGCTCGCTTCGCATGCGAGAGGTACGGAGTTCGAGTCCCCGCATCTCCACATTGTAATTATGAAAGATACGAATAAGCATAAATTTTGCAGGATATGTCTTTGACGACATTCACGATGCAAGATGTACAGTCTCATAGATGTGTGAGATTGGAGTTCTTTTTCACAATTATCACAAGAGAATTTTACTGTAGAAAAAGTAAAGGTAATTCAAAAGATTCTCTGGTCATCCCGCCACAACAATCAGGTTTTATTTAAACGATGTTAAATCTGAATGCCATGACGGTGGATGATCTCATCGAGCGTCTCGGCGCTGCAGGAGAGAGATGCGAACTGGAAGTCCAAAGCCAAGGAATCCGGCTATTATTCAGCGAGGAGGAGTAGGATGCGCGAAGGAAGCAACACCAGCTCAGGCAGTGCTCGTGCTGGATGAACTGCTCCATCGTCATGGAATTTAGATGGATTGTCGTTTCGATCAAACATGCCATCTACGAGTATTGTGAGGGGACTACACAGAGATCTTTCTGAATCAACCTGACTTCCTCGACAGTTACATGTTAGAGGCATCTGCATGCGACAACGTTCGGTCCTGCTTCAAGAACTAGTTTCTATGGAGAGGCATTGCTTATTCGCCTAGGAACGTAGGCGAGAGTTCTATAAGAAAATCGTCAGATTTTTTAGGTTCATGATGAGCAGATAAGTTACGCGATTACTAGTTTTTATTTATAAGTTTGCGTTGCAAGCTTATAAACGTAAACTTTTGTGTAACCATTGAGAGACTTCAGACACTATACCCCTACTCAATGCAGTATGGTGCCTCGCGTCGCTTCTTTCGAGCTTGCGTAGATTCAAAATCTTCTTCACCACTGTTGAAGAATCCCCGCTGCGCATCTCGGACTGGGTGACAGAAGAAAGATGAGAGAGCGAGTGCATTGAACGGGCCCATAAAATAAGCGAAAGTGAACACTGCTGTAATGGACTAAAAAATAACCCGCTTATTTTACATAGTGTAAAATAAGCAGGTTGTTTTTTAGTTCATTACAGGGGCGATTTGTCTATTTTGACAAAATAGACAAATCGCCCCTGTAATGAACTCGTTGTCACATTCAGCCTCTTGTGATTCCGACGCCCGTTTGTACGCGGTTGTGGTGTTTTTCTCTCATCGAGTGCTGTTTGTATGCAGCTACGCGGAATTGCTTTCTAGTATTGTGATGTTCTCCTGTCTTCGAGGGCTGTTATCCTGACCGAGTTCATCCTTAGACATTTACATTGTTCTCGATAATAATTATCAAAAACAATATACCAAGAAGCAAGGAAAAAAGTGGCGGTCAATAATTGAAGGTTACTTTTTTTTCTTGCTTGTTGGTATATTTTTTTCATCTATCATAGTTCCCGTCCCAGCGGAGCGTGCGATGCCTGCTAGTTCCAACGTCATAAATGCGCTGTGGACTGCCTGCTGACGCCGTGGTTCACTCCGGACAAGCCCAGGCGTTTTCCCAACGCCCACAGGCTCTTCGGGGTAGCGAGCACAGTGAGTCTCATACGAGAGAATAAGAACTCAGTTGAGTATCTCATGAAGACCATATGTTTGGGAACGTATATAGTATTACCGCTACTCGCTCTTTTTGGTAAAGAAAGTAACGAGGACCAAACTGCAAAAGCTTTCATTACTCAACACAATATCATCGAACAGTCTGAGTACTAGTACACTTTTGCCAACAAGACCCAATCCCAAATCCGAGGGTAACTGCGATGACAAAGACGGAAAGTGTCCATGACTGACGGATGAATGTAAGAAAGATGCTCCCAGCCAGAAGGATAGGTGAGAATGGCTTTGGAATGCTTTGATCCAAAGAGCATCAGAAGCATACCTACCGTGAGGCGGTGCAACAAAATTCATCAAATCTGCACTATCCTCCCACTGCGAGTGAGAAGTTCTAGACATTGAGACTGGAAAGAGATCTTTTAAAGACTGAATATAAGCTTACTACTCTTCAACGGCCTTTGAAAGACAAGAAATTGTATTGTTTCTGTACCCGATACTCTTCGTCCACCAATACTTGCACAGCTACCATGATCTTTAACTGGTGGTAAGAGTAAGTTTAGGTGAGTGAGTATCCTTCTGTTGACTTCCTGAAACGCCCTACTTTTTCATTCGCTGATTCATCACATTGATGTACGTATGTGATTGACGTCCTTCTGTCTAAACATTTCTCATCTAATATAAACATCACCCTCTTTCAGTTCACCTGAACTGAATATTCTTATCTGCCTGTTTTTGTTTCTCCACTTCCGACCTACTCGCACCACCTTATCTAGAACTTACAATCAGTTCATAGATATCTCTTTTCCAGCCGTGAAAGTATGGCGATGAGGGAATGAATGATTCTGAGCTCACAGTGAAATTTTTTGGTTTCTACACGACACAAACTTCGTCATGCTAACGACAGCTTTAGTTATTATTTTTATCTTTTCCGGACCTTGCATGTACTTTACTTGCATGCACTGGACACGTCCCCAGCCCTTCATCTGATCAATATTGGCATTTTGGTACCGAGAATGCTAATCATCCTTGGCAGCAGCTTTGAAATGACGCAGTCCTCATCTCAAGAATAGAAGAGAAGGCTGAATGATACGCAGATCAGCAGCTTGTAGCAGACTTACAAGTCCACCGAGTTTACCTAATTGGCGTGGTTTCTCTTGGTCTCGGAGGGAACCAAGACCGGACGAGTACGTCAGGCTCTGGAGTGGACATTAAAGACCACCTGTACTGCCCCAACTGCAGTACAGTTATGAGTTGCCTTTAATTTAAAATGTACACAATCAGAGCGTGCTCAGATCATTGTAATTTGTAAGCATTCTAAGATCGGAGACGGCCAATCTGAAGGGCGTCTTCGTGTTGACCATTGTAGCACGTCCTTTTCTTGTGAGGTAGTAAGATTATCTATCTACCGATGGACAAACACGATGGCCAGTTGATATGCAGCTGCTTTTGGTGAAAAAGTTGATGACAGAGTATATTATTCCAAGCATTTCTTTTTGATTTTTGCATGGAACGTTGAGTTGTAGAAAAGACGCCAACACGATGCATGTTAAGCTTACTCAAAGATTCACATAAGTGCTTCAATCTTAGACCAGCTCAGCAAGACTGATTAGTATTTCTAGTATTTCTCCAAGCCGACCTCCCACGCATAGAGATCTTTGGAGAGAAGAAGCGTTTTACGTATGTATTTCGCTGTTTATGAACTATATCGAACTGAGTCGATAAGTCTCCAGCTGTGTAAACCCAAGCTTTGCCGGAGGAGAAGAGTCACTATGAACATGCACTCTGCAGTTTTCAATTTTCTCATGATCGCGTTATGTTGAGATCTATCTCGTCCCATGATATATGTCTATACCCAAGCACATGGTGTGAATTTTTCAGGAATTATTGCTAGTGGCTATGAATATGTTCCGGAAAGAATCTAGCTCACCTTATCATCAGCTCATCTAAAGCGACTCAACAGTCAAGACTTCACCACAACCTTACCTTATCATCAGCTCATCTAAAGCGACTCAACAGTCAAGACTTCACCACAACCTTAGCCACCTACTTTGATCTATATTGTCAAATAATAGAGCACCAATTTCCTCGAAATTAGTGATCAGACTTGCCACAGTTTAGCTTCGACATGAATTAGGCCAGATATGGAGAAGAGTTTATCAGTGCTTGTGTACTCTTGTCGAAAACTTTGCGAGATAACTACATGAGTTGCGGGTAGCGAGTATCCCCGACTAGCGACAGAATGCTACCAGCCAGCGAATTGTTGTAAAAGTGAATGAGCTTGAGACTAGTCATGCAGTAGTTTGATTTCGGAATAGGTCTTACAAGCTGGTGTTCACGAGGGATGTCAAGCTACCCAATTCTGCAATAAATCGTCCAAAACTGAAGCCAACAAAATCTTTGATGCCAAGTTGATATGCACTTGTCAATTACAATGAAGTTAATTCTTATCATCTATAAGATATCATTTTCTTGTTGTATAGAATTTTTTAATCATGGTTGGTGTTGTTGTAGATCAACTAATTGTTTATTTAGATCTTTTTGTACGAACCTTTCGTTTCTTGATGTTAGTCTTTGCTCATCGATGACCTTCAGCTTAGGTTTGTATGTGCCCGAAGTCAACCTTCTCCACCCAAAGACCGAGGTCCATAGTTTGTTGCGCCAAAGTAAGATAGTTGTACACTCATGAGAGCTGGGTCGTGGACGAAGTCTGCCAATCCGAAGTCAACATGCAATCCAAATAATCGTTGATGAGTTTTTGCTTTGAAGCTTTGTAGAGACATGTTCGTATAAAATATCACTGGTACCTCGCTCTTTGGAGCTCGCCAGTCACCCACGTCCCTGAGTTGACATGTGGATTCTGAGCGCACGACGCTAAGCTTCAATGGACGTGCCTTATATACGTGCACATATTATGCAGTGATTTTTTTCTCTTACAAGGGGATGATGTTGAGATGTTCTTGAATCAGTCGTTCAGAGACGCAAGTTATGGATCAGTATAAAGGCCACAATACATCCCTTGAAGGTATAGCAGTTCTGTTGGTAAGAAGGTTTACATTGGAGCTGACTTTAGGAGTCGAATGTCCGATTCGTCTCACTTCCTAACCATGGAGAAGCTCGGTCCCGTGAGCGTTGCACTTTTCTCAGTTTTGTTCTTGTTACTGTCTAGTGCTGTCAGTGCTGACTGCGATGAAACTCGCGATTGCGACGAAAACTACATCAAGGAGGTGTTGTTGTTTGGAATGTGCTTAAATAAGCCCGATCCCAACCCAAACAACCCTGATCCGTGTCCTCCAGATTCTTGCTGCTACAATTTGGGCACCCTGTCCACTTTTCTGGACAGGTGCATATGCCAAGTTATTCGTGAGAATGATATAGATTCAGAATTTTTCATGAATCAGTTTAGAGCCTGTGGTGGCCGACAGCTCAAATGCTGATACACAGCAGAATTATCCGTCTATGCTATCGGTCGACAGTTCTTCGACTTCGTGAAGAACTTAGCGTCTGATATAAACTCTAATCAGTGAGTTACAAATTGCACTTTCATGTTCCCAATTCCTAGAGAAAGTTGGAAAGTATGATAATCAAAGGCTCCAAAAATCTATTGATGATGTGCAATCTGTGCAAACCTCAGTAAAGGTTGCTCTCTGTAATTTTTCCTGACTGCTTAATTCTGGAGATGGCCATGAGGGATTCACCATCTTCTGGCATGTGCGCAGGTCCATCAGATTCAAAGTTCTGTATTGATGAAATTTAATCTTCTCATCGGTTACATGGACTTTCTGTACACCAGGATCTACATAGCATATGGACGGGCCCATTATTGACTCACTCGGGCATCAACGATCATCAACCTTGAACGCAGATATAATGAATCAGAGTGCTAATCATTGGAAGTACGTGCTCTGAGAATTATTTGTAGCATTGTCATTTATCTTCTGAAACCTGATCGATAGATTCAGAGCAACTCCTATCCGTCACTTGGAAAAAGTTTACTGATCGACGAGAGGAAAATGTTGCTGATACGTCTCGATAACATCATTAGTTTGACAACAATGTCAAGGATCACAAACACAGCGATGTTTAAAATTAAGTTTACACTCCGAGGATCTTCAAAATTAGTCACGAAGTCTAACCGTTTGAAACCATAGTGCCTGCTGGCCATGAGTATCTCTGGATGGAATATCTTTCAGCTCTATTTCCAGTGTTAGTAAAGTGATGAATCCCCTCAAATACGAGACTTTTCACGTGGATGCTGTATGTAAATAAGAAACATGTATCACTCTCGTACCAGAATTTTTCACAAATACTTGCGGAAAAAACATAGTCATTCCAACATAGAATATTCTCTGGTAATTCCAAATAAAATATTACTTTATGCTCAAATTTTTAAAATCTCCACTAATGGCATCTGATCTGAAAGTACCTTCTTTCATATGAAAAATCATCAACCAACACCAGAAAATTTTGAACTTTCTTACATGCACTAATCTGAGCTACATCGACATCCACAGTCACAGATGTACATACATCGCATTTGCGTACAATTTGTATACTGTTTCCAGTGAAGTTTCCATGTCTGCTTATGATTTGGAAAAATCTTATAAACAACTGTGTATATACTGTATACAAGCTAAATATTCAGTATTTTTTATCAAAAGATGAAAGTTCTTGTCAGGCACATGAATACAAGTCATGATTAAGCAAATCATTTTTTAAACAAGATTTTTCATTCCGCATTGAAAAGTTAAGACCATAATCCTCCAAGATAAAAAATTAAAGAATGCATAATTTCCATCTCTGAACATTGGCCAAAGACATGTCTCATAAATTAAAGATGATGCAAACCTTGGAGTTACCAATCACTTTGAAACTTGCAGTTCATTGTTTGATCTAGAAATCAAATGTTGAAAAAACGGAAGTAAGCTCATGCCATGTTATAGGAATTAATTGATGATTCATTAACAAGCATTTTATAGTTTTCAATGATTAGAAACCGTTGTAACTAATCTATCATGTCATTTGAGTTATTTTGCATCAGCCAAGATGCTAATTTTAGTATAACGAATGATTTATGACTTAAGAATTCCAATATTGTTTTTATACCAACCATTATAAAATTATGGCAGCAAAAACTAGCCTATCATCTTCGTTTTCCTTCGGTTTCTTCTTTCTTTAATATATTTCTCTATCCAATATTTGACAAGTTGAAGATTTTAGAAATTATGCGGTGTTTGGCAATAGCCTTGGATCAGAATTTTTAAAGTATTTGTTAAATTAAAAAGAAAATAAAATTGGGCTATGGATGAATTTTCTAACAAATTATTGAGATATTGAATCAATCCTATCATACAAAAGGTTAATATATGGCTTTTTTTTAGCTTACTTGGTATTCTTATTAAAAAATCAGTTTTATCATCTTAAATAATGCACTAGCGAGTAATATAGAAGAATATATAACATTGAATGTTCCAGTTGAAAATTAACATACACATTATTATGTGATATTCTTGAGACTTAGTTCTCATTTTCTATTTTTGTGCAACTGGATGGAATTACATCTAAGTAATCTTCATTACTGATTGTTAAATCACTGTGTACTTGGTATATATTTAAATTATCAAAATAATGGAAATATATCAATATTTTAATTCTTTGATTATGAGATTTTTTACTTTTTTTCTGGGCCATTCTGAAATAAAAAACTTTGCAACATGTTTGCAAAAAAAACACTTCTGTGATGAACACATGACACAATATATCAACCATTTTTTTATGTTCGTGATATCAATCAAATTTAAATGAATCATCTTGAATTCTACCACTTATAAATGAAAAATCTTCAAAATTAATTGAAGCTATTTTTACCACTCCGAAGCACTTAACTCTCGTCTACCTGAACTCATAGTATTATTTACTCATCTTCTACAGCTGTATTGCCTATAACTTTGAGATCTACGTAATTAAATCCATAATTCTGGTTAATTTTCAGACAGATATTCGTCTAAGATACAAAAATTTAATATAAAATGGTCTTGTGGATATCGGAAATTCTTTCTAATAAAGTCGTATTCTCAATATTAACGCCTATTATTTCTTTGATATATCTTCTGAATATTATGTCTGGCAAATCTGTGAGAAAGCTAAGTCACTGACTATTGTTCACATTACAAGAATGTTGGCCCAACAAAACGGTTATTTCTAGGATTAGTCGAAACCCATTATTCTCTTGACGTCTCGAGTCCAAAGAAAATCTGACAACTTTGAATCGTCGCAGAAGTCAAGAGCACAGAATGAATGTCGCTTTTGTATACAAACGAACAATTTTGACAAAGAAAACACAGAGGGATGCCATGGCATTCACTTTCTGTAACAATTTCTCTCAACGAGTGCTGCAGAAGAATATATCAAGAGAAAGTGTTGGAACTTTCAAGAAGTATTTTCTGACAGGATGACGCCACAATACATTGTGGAACTCATTTCTGTGACCAAATGAATTCCACATTTTTAAGTTCAGACTTGACTATTATATAACCTTCTTCCTCCACCTCTTGTAGCAGAACTTCGCACATTTTGATATCTTAGCACGAGAAGCTTCAGTCATAATCATATCCGAGATCAGGTGTAAGCTTTTATCAATGTAAGTGCTCTCTAACTTTTCTCCTCTTCGAGTCAAACATGCCTTCTTGTGAACAACTTGTCTGTAAGGTGTCAACATGAATGTCCGTTACTGCCATTGAAGTTCCTTAAAACATTTTGATGCATATGAAATGAGTTTTTTCATGTCAGTTTGTCCCCCGGATCGATGTGTAATGCAGAACATATCGATTCAGGTGATATGAGCCCGATTCAAAAGATTCAGGAATTGTGTGAACAAGCACCCTTGATCACAAAGAACGTGTTGAAGATAATCAGAGGTTCTATCTCGAAGGGAATTCTTCATTTCTGATCCTCCTCTCGTCTCCGTGGTCAGTTCATTGCTGTGAAACAATTTTGGGAAATGGGTTTTGTGATGCCTAGAAAGAGCAAAGCCTATTCCAAGCGATTTCAAGTCAAGTTTCGCCGCAGACGCTCGGGAAAGACGGACTACTATGCTCGAATACGTCTGAATGCACAAAGCAAGAATAAGTACAACACCCCAAAGTACAGATTCGTCATTCGGTTCACAAACAAAGACATTGTTGCACAAATTTCTTATGCTACCATCGCAGGAGATAGGGTAATCGCGTGTGCTTACGGTCATGAGCTCCCTCGTTACGGGATCAAGGCGGGCTTGACCAACTACGCAGCAGCGTATTGCGTTGGTCTTCTTCTGGCGCGGCGACTATTGCATCGCTACGAGCTTCATGAGGAGTATGCGGGGAACGTCGAGGAGAATGTGGGACAAGATTACAATGTTGAAGAATGTAGCAGCACCAAGAGACCTTTCAAGGTGTTGTTGGATATTGGGCTGGCCCGAACGACCACCGGAAGTAGAGTGTTCGGAGCCTTGAAGGGTGCTCTAGACGGAGGTCTGGACATTCCTCACAGTGACAGAAGGTTTCGAGGATACCACACAGGAGCCAAGAGAATCCACGCTCAGCTGCACCGCAAGTTCATCCTCGGAGGCCATGTCGCCGATTACATGATGCTCTTGCGCGACGAAGATCCAGACAAGTACGATGCTCAATTCTCTCAGTACATCAAGCAGGGCCTGGAAGCCGAGGATCTCGAGCCAATGTACACCTCGGCTCATGCTGCCATTCGCGCCGACCCTTCCTTCATTTCCACGGAGAAAAATCCGAATGTTGTCAAAAGATCATGGAAGATGAAAAGGTTGGGCTACGAAGAGCGCAAGCTGAACTTGTTAGCCAGGCTCAAGGCCTTCGACAGTGACGCTTAGAGTGGTCACCATGGACGTAACTATGGTTAGACTAAGCTCTTTTGAGGTATAATCATTGCTCAGTGAGTTATCAGTATCTCCTCCTCCAATGAATTCTTGTGTGATCATAGGTGAGCCAGATTACATGGATCAGAGATTATTGTGACGTGCACAAGTTTTCAGGAAATTTTTTGTTTGTTTTGCTCACTGGTTCTTGCTTTTGCTTACTGCTCGATATTGATTTCATACTTTTGCGTCCAGAGTGATTTGCGCAGTTGTGTAGTACAGTTTGTGTTCGACTCAAGATCTAAACATTTTCTGGGCATTAAGTCAATGACTCCAGCCGTTCAAGGGGATGGCGATTGCTGAAAAGAAGACGGTATTGCCGCACCATCTGTTTATTCATATTCTAATTCATCTTTGGTGAGATGGATCTAATTACTCTATTGTATGCTTTACAACTCTGAATTCTGTGCTTTTAGCTGTTTGATATGACCGTTGAGATGCTGGGTTCCGAGAGGATGATATATAGACTTTAAGAATTCGAAACATCTTCTATAATACTCTCTCGTCACTTTTCAGGATGAATAATAAGTATCAGATCTAAATAAGCTACATTTGGTTTGAAGAACATCACAATACATCACATCATTGATTAGATTGAAAATTCTTAAATTGAAGAAATCTTGGCTTGAATGGATGTAAATTCTAAAATTTGACTCTCACAGATCTTTAATATGAATACAATATGAAGTCATCTGGAGTTGAAGACTAAATTCGATATGTTATAGAAGGTATTACGGGTTAATCCAATAATTATAAAGCTAGTATAGAAAGCAAGATGAAGGTACTATAGATATGGAATATCCATCTAGGATACTTCAATTCTATATTAAAAATTAGATTCTAAAGAAATATTTGAAGCTTAAAAAAATTTCAAAACATCTCACACAAGTTTCATGTCTATGATGAATGATGACTTACATTATTCCAAACATGTCAATGATATTAAATATAATATGATGATATGTATAGTATATCATTCATATATATATCAATGATATGTATGATATAAGTTGGACGTGGGGAAACATGTTTTGTTTGCTTGTGGTACAGATCCAATCACTTCATTCTGAACCCGACGCACCAGATTCACAAAGGATATATAGATTGGAATCAGTTTTTTTCTCAAAAAAATTTGGTTTAACAGTTCCCTCACAAATAGAATTCATTTGAAAGCAGACTGCAAGCTTCGCGTAATGTACATACCATCACCTAGAATAAAGATACTACAAGAGTTCATGATGAGGATATTTGTTTCCCTATTTGAACAGCGATTTAGAGTTTATATTGATCTCACAAATTGGGAATAGAATCTTGATAAGAATTTGTATATTGAGCAAAGATATTTTAAAGTCTATGCAAATGTGAATTTATGTTGAATCAATCTGAAAATAATGAAACTATATCGAATCAAATGCTCAAAGTTGTGATTTACATAAAACAAAAGAAATAAAATTTCATACCTATAATACATCCCATTTCTTGTATTAGATGACATGCAAATATATCTAATATGCACAAGGTATGTAAATATGTCAACATGTCAATGTTCCTACCAATCACATGATTTGATCAAGTTGCCGTTATAAATGAAACCTTTTAATGTATCGTATTTTAATTTATAATAATATTCAATTTAATCTTAACTAATTAAGGAATTTTACATATTTTTTGGTTTTCAAGTAAAAGTATTTTATTGCAGATATATTTAAAATATTTTCTACTATCAAAGATGCAGTGATTAAATTTTATATATTTTCTAAATAAATTAACATGACTTACAATTTTTTGAATGAAAGTAAAGATCTTTTTAAATAATTTTTATGATCTTTGATTCATTTTTTAAAATATTTCAAACTAGATTATTTTGTCATGAATTATCAAGATTATTGAATCAATGTTGTATGTTAATATAAATAATATAAATGACATATAATATTATTTGAAAAAAATTATAACTTTTGAAATAGAATAACATGTTTCAACATTCATTTAACGTTGGATAAATCCAGTTTTTTCCTCTATTTTCCAAACAAACATATGCTTCATCCAGCAATAATAGATTGTACACTTCAAGATATCTCTACTTCCATCTTGAGTTCCTTCACTTTAGTTTTAATTAATCAAAAATGATTATAAATTTTACTGTTTTTAAGATTCACAAATATGCAGATTTCCTCTATTACCCGCACAGGAGTAATAGTTGAGCAGACCTCTAATCTTATGATTGTAAGAAGCCAGGATATCAAAGTGAGATAGTTCCACTAGCCTTCTCATCGCGGTTGAATACATTATAGTCATATGGGGTTTTTTTTTAAATCCCCTTGACTTTGATTTGAACAAGTCTGTTGAATCTTGAGCTACAAAAGAAGCATTCATTAGATTGTTAGATAGATTTCAAGTTGAATCATATTTTGAAAATACTTTTTAGTCAATCAAATAGTTTATTTTAGACTATTTATGATTTCAAATTATTTTTTAATCGCCTTAAGCTCAGATATTTCATGATAAGCTATTAAAGTTAGTTTGAGAGTTGATACTTATCGGTTGGAAAATTAGTTGATACATGTTTTTGCAATTTTCATACATGAAATACAAGATTTATTTTCATATGTGACTTGAAAACCAACTTATTTGACACTCATTTTATAATCAAAAAAACTATAATCAGCTTATGTGTTCTTAAAGTGACAAATGATTGTAGATGATTAAAAATTATACTTAATTTGAAAAATCACATCTTTTTTGTTATTTTTCAATTAATGAACAAAAAAAATTTGACCTAATGTAGTCATGTCTAAACATGCTCCAAAAAGTTATTGACTCATTTACTAGAAGACAAATTATTTTTTTAAGGTGATATATTATCAAATTATTTCCTACAAAAAAGTTTTGTTAAATTTCATTCAAAAATCATTGTGACATGTTTTTATTCTTGTTTTGAATAGATAATATGTTATAAAAATCCAACTAATTTTTGATTAATTTCTTTGTTTTGTTGACAAGTTGCACAATTTTGAACATAAACATCTACGTATGCATATAATTTCAGCCGATGATGGACTTATTTTATGCTTTTAAAAAACGATTTCATTCTCATATGTACCGCAATGACTACATCATGACTTTCTAACAAAATCATTTTTTGTGTTTATTGATCTTGCCAAGTCCATATAAATCGATTGTGAAACATAAAACCTTGGTCCTTCTTTGTCTTTCATATATAGTGATCTCTTTACTCTTTATTTTTTTTGTCATGTGTCATTTTACTCCATCAATTGGTTTAAATTTTTCACTTCTGCAAAATAATAAAGATGTGGTACCCCATTTTTGGCAATTTTGAGAAAATTAAAACATTTTTGGAAAACTGTACCCTGGCAGCATTGTAAATAGCCTTCGGTACATCAAAACAGAGTGAATCCGGAAGATCGCGGGGATTCTCGAGGGATCTTGTAGAATCTGGGATTTGGGGTGCAGCTGTAAGGACAGGCACCACCCTCCCTGCGAGCTCTGCAGTTAGGATCTCTACGGCGCAAGGCGCAAAACCCGCCTTCGGAGGTTGCGTCCGCGGCTGTAGGGAAACCCTCCATAATTAGGTCAACCCTCGGGCGCCTTGACCAAGTTAGGGTCCCGTTGGAAAGAGCTCGACGCACTGATTCCAACGAGCCCAAGAACGCTTGGAACAGATGAGGACTTAGGGAGTTATCGCTATTGGAAGAAACGGAGGCGGTCGCCTACGGCGGAAAGAGTTCGCCACCGGCGCGAATTCCGCCTACGCGGAAGGGGGAATCAAGTTTTGTCCTATGCGCGGACGAAGGCGTTTGCCTGTGCACAGGCGAAGTAGGGTTAGGGGAGGCGCGAAGTCCGCCTACGCACAGGCGCGCGCCTGTGCACAGGCGCTTCGGCGTCGGCGGAAAATCCGCCTTGGGCCCTAGAAATGCGCCTTGTGAGGTAGAACGTGTACGGCGCCTTCCGCGCCAGCGCGGCGCCGCGTACGTCGGAAGAGCCGCCAGAGTAATCAAATCGGTACGGACCATGCGGACGGGAAGGGTGGATGCGCTTTTGGACGGACGGAGTTGCGGCGGCGGAAGCGCCGACGAAGAGACAAGGAACGGACAGACTGGACGGAGACGGCTGACCACGGTCAACGCCTTCCGCGCCAGCGCGACGTAGCGCACGGAATTCGCCTGCGCACAGGCGGACGCCTGTGCACAGGAGGATGTTCAAGTTCCGCGCCGGCGGAGCATCCGCCGAGGCTCCTGCCTGCGCACAGGCAGGAGTTGAACTTTTGTCCGACATGCGGACACACGCGTCAAGACAGAGGGGGATTGGCCGAGGGGCGGTACGAGCAAGTGTACCGCGCAAGGCGGAAAACTCGCCTTCGGCGCTACGCCCGCATGTCCGCGGGGTAACACGCTCGCGGAGTTCAAATCCGCCAATTCGAGCGTGAGAGTTTAATCGACGACGGCGGAGCGTGAAGCTGCGCGTGAGAGCGAAGACCGTTCCAGCGTACAGCCGGCGCGGCCATCAAGTGAGACGTTCTTCACGAGCAAGAGCCGACCATGACCTTCGACCGGGCGGCGGAGAACGTCCCATTCTTGAATTCGCGATTCCAATCTCTTGTGCGCGCTGCGCGCATCCATCTGCTGGCTGCGGAACATTCTCGACGACGTCGCACAGGAGATTTCTTGTTGATTGAGGGAGAAGTGAGTGCGCGTGATTTGGAATTGAGGGCGATTAGAGTTTGCCGAGAGAGAAAGAAACCCGGGCGGTGCGGAAGTAGAATGAGCGGGCGAGCGAACCCCAGGAACGCAATGACGAGACCGAGCAGATTGCGGATGGTGCCACTTCGCCTACCGCAGAACGGGCTGCGCGCTTTTGAGGAGCGCTTAATAGCAAGAAAGCTCGATTTCTTGCTATGGGGATGGAATTACATCTGTGCGAATATGGTGCGCGAGTGGCTAGAGCCACAAGGACCACCCTCGCGCGGATTGCGTCCGCATGTTGACCGGTGGACAGTCCAAGATTGGGCGCAGGCGTTGGGAAGATGTGCTGGCATGCCAGGGCATCTCCTTTTCGACAGTGAGAGCATCAAGGTGACCAAGCAAGAAGAGGCGCAATTTGTGGAGCTGTTCAAGACCGGGAGGTCTACCAAGAATGGGTACAGGACCCGTGATTACAAGGATCGATTTCGCCGGACTTTGTCCGCGGCGCTGATGCAATTACTGCAGCCGCACCGCGCCTGCTACATCACATTGTGGCAGGTCTCTTTTGTGGAGTGCGTCATCGAGGGAACTCCAATTCACTGGGCGAGCATCCTGCACAGGGTGATGCGACAGCACGCGTTTGAGGAGAAGGGGGAAAACTCTAAACCATCTTTCTCCTTTCCTCATCAATTTTTATCGACAGCGGAATTGTTTGACAGCGGCGGAGCTTGAACATTTTCCGCCATTGTCCATCGACCATCCCGGGAAGTATGTGCGGGAGAACGAGGTCGACACTGATGCAGAGGAGTCACTGTAATAACCCACTAAAGGCTAAAACTGCAATATAGTGGTAGAAAGGTCGAACCCACAGGGACAGAGGAACACACAGGGTACAAAGTGTCACGTTTTAACAGACTATTGAGGAGTTTGAATTCTCAGGCGACTGTCACTCCCAGAAATACTGCAAGTGTCCACTCGGAGCGCACTCGGAGGTCGCACAGTGCAGCGTAACACATACACACACACACACCTGAAACTACAGAAACACAACCCAGAGATCCGTTAGGACCTCTACTTCAAGATTTCAGGGGGAAAGTCTCTCTCGAGCACACTCGGCAAAGCTGCGGGCAGTGACTTCCAACTCCGGCTTTTACAACACTTCCACTAGCTTGCTGCTAGTGTAGGAAACCCGGTTTGGACTGCCTACTTCGGATCGAAGTCACTCCTACGCGGTGAACAACACTCTCAACTCACAAAACGCGCAGAGAACACAGGTCCGCACTGAAGGACTCACTGTGAAACATTCCAGTAACACAACAACAGTCTATTGAAGAGTTTGAATTCTCAGGCACTTGTCATTCCCAGAAATACTACAGGGGTTACCCTCAAGGCACCTGCTGCAGCGTAACCTGAATTTACAACCAAGGCTTACACGAAGTAGCAAGACTTCACTTTGGCATTCAGGGGAAAAATCCCAAAGGAGTACAATCAGAAAGAAACACTCGAAGGTGTAGGGGCGAAACTGTTCAAGTATCTAACTAGTCACTGGCTCTGAGCATCGGCAGTCACCCGCAGGTGCAGTTCCGAACTACTCAAGTCTCTAACCAATGTACTAGCTCTGAACATTCGGCCGAAGGCCTTCAGCTACAAAATGCGGAACGCTAAGTTGTAACTCCTCGTGCGTGGTGACAGAACTCAAGGACACAAACACGCAAAGGAAATGGGTTCCTGATCTGCACTTCTGATGGGAAAGAACCCCAGGCAAAACGCCTGGAACTATTTTATACCTTCTAAGTCCTACCTAGCACTACACTGCACTACGCTACACGCCTGCACGGAACCACGCTACACTACACTCCGCGGAACCTGTACTACGTCTCCTGTGCGGACGACTGCCGCGCACTAACTCCCTACCCTGCCAATCTTCCGCTCGACTGCGCAGTCCCAACCGCTGCAACGCCGCGGACACCTCCCCTTCGAGGGCGGACATGGTATCCTGTGCCTTCGACAGAAAGGCATCGAGCTTCTTCGCTACCTTCCGCCGACTCCTACTGTCGCCTGACAACAACCCGGCTGCGCGCAATTCAAACTCACGCAGTGTGAGTTTCTCCTGCGCCTTCACTTCCCAGTGGGCGTAGCCCTTGAGACAGTGGGCAACTCGCCTCGCCGTCTCCACCTTCGTGCGATCCGCCTCCTTCCTGCGATCCTCTTCAATTATCACTAATTGCGATTCGGCTTCAGCACGTTGCGCTCTCAATTCGCCACACTCTGACTGTAACCTGCGGATTAACTCTTCATCCGCCTGCCGTGCGAGCTGACATTGTTCCAACAACCGCGTCTGTCGCACGAGCTCCTCTGACAAAATCCGATTCTGGGCCTGCTCAGAGTTGAGTGCTTCCTTGACCTTCACCTGCTCCTTGGTGAGCTCGCCCAGTTTCTCATCCTTCATCTTCTCGGTGTGCTTGTAGAATTTCTGATTAAGCTTGTACTGACCCCACAAGCACGCATGCTTCTCCTTCAATTCCTTCAACTCCTGGTCCACTCTAGCTAATAGCTTGCTGGTGTGGACTTTAGTGCGAGTCCGCCTGCGCACTAACTCGATGTAAGATCCCGGCTGGAGTGGGTCGGCGTATTTATCGACCTTGCGATCCAAGTACCGCAGCAACGGAATCACCTGCTCAGAGAGCGCCGCCGCCGGCGCTCCAACAATTTCCTCCTCCTCCTCCTCGGTGTCGTCTGCTCCTGACATTTCTTCCGTGGAGCCTCCGTCGTCATCATCCGAGTGGAGAATTTCAGTCGCCATTGATTGCGTCGGCGACTGCCCCGAGTGGGGCTGCACGTCATCGACGTGTGCTGCCTGCGAAGGCACGGCTGCAGCCTCGCTGCTCGTCGCCAAAATGTCTAAGGCGGAAGGCGAATGTACCCGAGCGGCATCCCCGTCGCTCGCTTGTTGGTGGTCTACCGCGTTCTCTCTGTCGCCGTCGCTCGCCGCCGAAGGCGATCGAGCGGAGGGTGGCTGCGCGGGGTTTGATTGCGCATCGCGCATCGAAATTTCATCCCGCGGACAGTCACTCCGCTCCTCCGTCTGCTGCTCCCTTGATCGGTCCGTGGGGGCTGTGCCCGGCCCGTGCGCAGGCGCATTTGCCGGCGCCTTGTCCGCCGCAGGCGTAGCGCCGCGGACATCTATCGCCGAAGGCGACATGGCCGGGGGCCGCACGCCCGATGTTCCTTGGCCTATAGGCCCTACCGCCGAAGGCGCATCTATCGGCGGACTTCCCGCCGATGGTGCGGCCTCCGCACGCTCTCTGCTCGTATCTCCTCGGCTCGAAGGCCCTGGCGCCGAAGGCGCAAATTGCGGCGCGTGGTGCGTCGGAGGGTCTGGCCCCGAGGGCCGGTGTCTCGTAGGCGGTTCTTCCGCCGGCTCCTTCCCCTTCCTACGTTGGAACGGGGGTGATTCTTGCCTGTGCACAGGCGGCACGTGTGGAGGTGTCCTGTGCACAGGCGACCTGTGCACAGGTGAGCGCCTGTGCACAGGCGGACTGCTCCTTCCCACGCGTAAGCGTAGATCCACGTCCACTTGTGTTCGCCGGTCCGCGGAGGCTCGTCCGTCCGCGGAGGTTCGCCTGTGCGCAAACGGAACATCTGTCCGCATCGCACGCGGTAACTCCGGAGGCCCTTGGCCCGTAGGCGGCCTCTCTCCCGTCGAGGTTGCAGCGTGGCCCGTCGCTCCTGCGGTCGTCCGCGCTTCCTCATGCCTCTCTGGCGACGCACTTCCTATCTCCGTCGCAATTGTCGCCGTGTCCGCACTGTCGGCTGGTAACACCAGTCTGCGTGCCTTCTGCTTCGGCCGGCTGTATGGCTCGCACAGCGGCCGCGGTCGAATGGGAGCAGAGGGTTCTTGATGCTGCTCCTCTTCAGACTCTTCCCTCCATCGCCGCTTCCGCGGCACTCGTGCTACAGGAGTGTGCCTCCCTTCGTCCCTCCGTCTTGATGGGGTAGAAGTCGGTGACTCCTCTGCGTCAGTGTCGACCTCGTTCTCCCGCACATACTTCCCGGGATGGTCGATGGACAATGGCGGAAAATGTTCAAGCTCCGCCGCTGTCAAACAATTCCGCTGTCGATAAAAATTGATGAGGAAAGGAGAAAGATGGTTTAGAGTTCCCCCCTTCTCCTCAAACGCGTGCTGTCGCATCACCCTGTGCAGGATGCTCGCCCAGTGAATTGGAGTTCCCTCGATGACGCACTCCACAAAAGAGACCTGCCACAATGTGATGTAGCAGGCGCGGTGCGGCTGCAGTAATTGCATCAGCGCCGCGGACAAAGTCCGGCGAAATCGATCCTTGTAATCACGGGTCCTGTACCCATTCTTGGTAGACCTCCCGGTCTTGAACAGCTCCACAAATTGCGCCTCTTCTTGCTTGGTCACCTTGATGCTCTCACTGTCGAAAAGGAGATGCCCTGGCATGCCAGCACATCTTCCCAACGCCTGCGCCCAATCTTGGACTGTCCACCGATCAACATGCGGACGCAATCCGCGCGAGGGTGGTCCCTGTGGCTCTAGCCACTCGCGCACCATATTCGCACAGATGTAATTCCATCCCCATAGCAAGAAATCGAGCTTCCTTGCTATTAAGCGCTCCTCAAAAGCGCGCAGCCCGTTCTGCGGTAGGCGAAGTGGCACCATCCGCAATCTGCTCGGTCTCGTCATTGTGTTCCTGGGGTTCACTCGCCCGCTCATTCTACTTCCGCACTGCCCGGGTTTCTTTCTCTCTCGGCAAACTCTAATCGCCCTCAATTCCAAATCACGCGCACTCACTTCTCCCTCAATCAACAAGAAATCTCCTGTGCGACGACGTCGAGAATGTTCCGCAGCCAGCAGATGGATGCGCGCAGCGCGCACAAGAGATTGGAATCGCGAATTCAAGAATGGGACGTTCTCCGCCGCCCGGTCGAAGGTCATGGTCGGCTCTTGGTCGTGAAGAACGTCTCACTTGATGGCCGCGCCGGCTGTACGCTGGAACGGTCTTCGCTCTCACGCGCGGCTTCACGCTCCGCCGTCGTCGATTAAACTCTCACGCTCGAATTGGCGGATTTGAACTCCGCGAGCGTATTACCCTGCGGACATGGGGGCGTAGCGCCGAAGGCGAGTTTTCCGCCTTGCGCGGTACACTTGTTCGTACCGCCCCTCGGCCAATCCCCCTCTGCCTTGACGCGTGTGTCCGCATGTCGTACAAAAGTTCAACTCCTGCCTGTGCGCAGGCAGGAGCCTCGGCGGATTCTCCGCCGGTGCGGAACTTCATCCTCCTGTGCACAGGCGTTCGCCTGTGCGCAGGCGAATTCCGTGCGCTACGTCGCGCTGGCGCGGAAGGCGTTGACCGTAGTCAGCCGTCTCCGTCCAGTCTGTCCGTTCCTTGTCTCTTCGTCGGCGCTTCCGCCGCCGCAACTCCGTTCGTCCAAGAGCGCATCCACCCTTCCCGTCCGCATGGTCCGTACCGATTTGATTACTCTGGCGGCTCTTCCGACGTACGCGGCGCCGCGCTGGCGCGGAAGGCGCCGTACACTTTCTACCTCACAAGGCGCATTTCTAGGGCCCAAGGCGGATTTTCCGCCGACGCCGAAGTGCCTGTGCACAGGCGAACGCCTGTGCGTAGGCGGACTTCGCGCCTTCCCTAACCCTACTTCGCCTGTGCACAGGCGAACGCCTTCGTCCGCGCATAGGACAAAACTTGATTCCCCCTTCCGCGTAGGCGGAATTCGCGCCGGTGGCGAACTCCTTCCGCCGTAGGCGACCGCCTCCGTTTCTTCCAATAGCGATAACTCCCTAAGTCCTCGTCCGTTCCAAGCGTTCTTGGGCTCGTTGGAATCAGTGCGTCGAGCTCTTCCCAACGGAATCCTAACTTGGTCAAGGCGCCCGAGGGTTGACCTAATTATGGAGGGTTTCCCTACAGCCGCGGACGCAACCTCCGAAGGCGGTTTTTGCGCCTTGCGCCGTAGAGATCCTAACTGCAGAGCTCGCAGGGAGGGGGGTGCCTGTCCTTACTGCTGCACCCCAAATCCCAGATTCTACAAGATCCCTCGAGAATCCCCGCGATCTTCCGGATTCACTCTGTTTTGATGTACCGAAGGCTATTTACAATGCTGCCAGGGTACAGTTTTCCAAAAATGTTTTAATTTCCTCAAAATTGCCAAAAGTGGGGTACCACATGCCCCCCTCCTCAATTGTGAGCGCCCACGCGAACACTCACATGTGGTATTTCTTCAACCGCCACCTGTTTACTCGGGTGCCTAACAAATCGCCGGCCAGGTCCGCAAGTTGGATGGATCCATTCGGGAAAACTTCGACAACCCTGTAAGGTCCCATCCACCTTAGGTGCAGTTTGCCTGGGAATCTGGCATGCCTGCTGTCGTAGAGCAATGCCAAATCACCCGCCTGCAGTAGTACCGGTTTGATCTTTTTATCGTATCTCTCCTTTCGGCGGAGCTGGATTTTCCTGGTGCGATCTTCGGCGTCTCGTCTCCTCTCATCCAGCAGCGTGACCTCCTGTAACCTGTAGAGCTGACTCTCCTCTGCGCCCATCCTCTGCAAATCCAACGTTCGTTGGGTGGGTACTTCAAATTCGATCGGGAGGATCGGGTGTTGCCCATACACCAGAAAGTATGGTGTCTGTTTGGTCGTGATCTTCTCAGCTGTGCGGTACGCCCATAGAGCGGCTGCTAGCTTCGTATCCCAGTCGTGAGCGTGATTCACCGTGACCTTGAGTAGTATTTTACACAGCAGACCATTGGACTTCTCCGTCAGTCCATTTGCCTTGGGATTGTAAGGAGTAGTCTTCCGGTGCTTGATGTGGAAATACCGTGTCAGATCTTCGATGATCTGATTCAGAAAATGCGTGCCCCGGTCGCTGACTAGCTCTAAGGGACATCCGTAGCGTGTGATGATCGACTCAAACAAGAATGCTGCCACTGTGGCCGCATCATCCCTTCTGGTGGCCCTGGCCTCTACCATTTTGGTGGCGTAGTCCGTTGCTACCAGAATGTAGCGCCTTCGTGTACTTCTAGTCACTGGTTGTATCGGCCCTACAAAGTCAATACCCCACTTTTCGAAAGGTGCTAGAGGCATGATGGGAGTCAGGGGCCAGCGTGTTGTAGGCGTCGGTCTCCCCGTCCTCTGGCAACTGTCGCACTTGCGGATGTAATCGAGAACATCCTTAAACATGGTCGGCCACCAATACCCCGCATTTAGGATCTTTGTGACCGTGTTCCTGGTGGCATAGTGTCCACCCGCCTCCTCTGTATGCATCGCACTCACTATTCTTGGTACCTCTGATTCCTCCAGGCATCTGCATAAGCGCTCATCTGCCATCTTCTTGAACAAAACCCCCTGCTGGAGTTGGTACGGACCTGCCTTATGAATAAAGACAGTTCGCTGTTCCAAATCCATGCCTTCGGGACACTGGAGGGTTAGCAGATATCGATACAGGTCGGCATAGCGGGACTCATGTCCTGCAGACAACTGAAATAACTCTTCATCTGGAAAATCGTCCACCAATTCCTCCTCTGTCGGCTGGGTCCATAGTCGGGACAAGTAATCCGCATTTTCGTGGTGCACCCCTTTCCTGGTCTGGACTGTGTAGGTGAACTCTTGTAGTAACAACACCCACCTGGCGATCCGACCGGATAGGTCGGCTTTCTTGACTAGGTGTTGCAATGCGTAGTGGTCCACATGGAACACAAACTCGTAGCAGATTAGGTAGTGACGGAACTTTTTACAGGAGTACACCATCCCCAACGCTTCTCTCTCCGTCGTGGTGTACTTCCGCTCTGCTAGAGACAGCTGTCGGCTCGCGAAGTAGATCGGGTAGTCCTTTTTGTTGTCATCCTTTTGACTCAGTACTACACCGATGGCGAATGCCGATGTGTCAACGTAAACATGGAATGGTCGATTCCAGTCTGGACTCCTGAGTACGGGAGCAGTCGTGAGTTTCGCTTTCAGAGCCTCAAATGCTGACTGCTGGTTCGCACCCCAAGCATAGGGCTCGTCCTTCTTCAACAACTTGGTCAGGTCCGCCGCCAGTATTGCATACAGGTGTATGAATCTTCGGTAGTAGCCCACATGACCCAGGAATGCTCGCAGCTCTCTTAGATTCGTGGGTGGCTCAAGCTCGAGTATAACCTTGACCTTCTCGATGTCCACCGCAATGCCGTCTGCCGAGACCCGATGACCCAACAAGATCCCACTAGTCATAAAGAAAAAGCACTTCTCGGGATGCAGTGATAAACTGCTCTCTCTACATTTATCGAAGGTCTGCTTTAAGTGACTTAGGTGTTCAGACCGCTTCCCAAAGACACAGAAGTCATCTATGAATATTTCCAGGAACTTCCTCAGTTGTTCCTGAAAGATATTGGTCATCATCCGTTGAAAGGTGGCAGGCGCGTTGCACAGACCGAAGGGCATCTTGTGGTATGCGTAAGTTCCCCAGTCGGTTGTGAACGTAGTTTTATCCTTGTCTTGTTCACGGATAGACACCTGATTGTAACCTGAGAACCCATCCAGGAAGCTATAACATTCATGTCCGGCAACATGGTCTAGAATGGCATCCGTGAATGGTAACGGGTGATGATCCTTGCGTGTTGCTGCATTCAACTTCCGGAAATCCTGACACACTCGTATCTTACCCGTCAACTTCTTGGGTACGATAACGATCGGTGACACCCACTCACTGCTGAGCACAGGGTAAATAATACCAGCGCTCAAGTACTTATCTATCTCCTCTTTAACTAGCAAGGAGTATTTTGGGTTGAGGCGATACTGGCGCTGTCGTATGGGTACTGAGTCGTCCAGTAAATCGATACGGTGTTCCCCATACCGTGCAAGTATCCCCTTCATGTCTTCGATCTTCCAGGCGAAGACGTCAACATAATGTCTAAGGAATGCCTGTACTTTCCTTAGCTCGTCTCCTCTCACTGCGCTTGATACCTTCAAGCGCTTGCCGAGACTGAGTTGTACTTCGTGACAGTCACTAGGGTCGACAATGCCCTCGGTGTGACTCGTCTCACTCCTTCCCAGTCCCACAGTTAATTGCTATTCGTCTTCCGGCTGAATAGCTTCCGGCTCTTCTTCTTCTCCCACCGAACAGCAGGCAACGAATCCCACGAAATAATCGGATTCGGTACCACTGGAATCCGATCGCGCGGTCGACTCACTGTCCTCGCCCGATGTGTAACCTGCACTTGTCGATGGGGTCTCTCCTTCGTGTCTGACCCTATTCCAGGGCACCGTAATGGTTTTGGTCGGTTCCGAAGGATGGGGAAACTTAAGGCGATGCCTTCGCCAATCACATCTGACTTGTGCGCCATATAGCCATGGTCGCCCGAGCAGAACGTCATAGCCCTGCTTCATCATCGGTTGAAGGATGATATACGTCAACCGAAAGTCCGCACCCCCGATGATTGTCTTGACATTGCGCAGCATACCTGCAGGCATTCTCCGCGTCTGATCCGCTAATCTCAACACACGCTTCGAGGGTTCGTATTGACTGAACCCCAAGGCTCTCGCTGTATCCTCCGTCATTATGTTGACTCCTGATCCAGAGTCGATTGGCACCCTGCGTACACAACACCCTGCTATTTCCACATCGATCTCTGGTGGCCCTTGGTCTTCGCTCTCCACTTGATATACTTGAGAGGATGTGGATGCGCGCGGCTTCCGCGGATGCCGTAGCGAAAGCATCAACATTCTCCGATACGTCTTATTGTCCTCCAAGAGCTGCTTGAACGTGATGTTCACTTTTCGACTCCCGAGATCTTCGACCAAGTCATAGTGGGCGCGTTGGGTCGCCGGGGTCGGCGACGCTCTGCGAGGTTCCACGGTGGCTGCCAACTTCGCCCCAAGGGAGGATGTCAAGTCTGGCCGCGGTGGGTCCTTTTGAGTGCGGATCGCTTCCTTCAACAGGTTGGTTACCTCGTTGCGGATATCCGGAGCATAGTCCCGTTTCAGTAGGCGCACTGGCTCGTCCTCGACTGCTGTCTGGGGGCGCACTGCTGGTGCCTCTCGCGTAGCCGAAGACTTCCGAGCAGGTCGCAAGTCGGACTTGCTGGATGTCTTCTCCTTCCCTTTTCCCGTCCGGT
The DNA here is from genome assembly GCA_037833965.1 of Marchantia polymorpha subsp. ruderalis. Classification (NCBI taxonomy): domain Eukaryota; kingdom Viridiplantae; phylum Streptophyta; class Marchantiopsida; order Marchantiales; family Marchantiaceae; genus Marchantia; species Marchantia polymorpha. The sequence continues at coordinate 9,396,768 of AP031357.1, forward strand.
CGTCGGTTCTCCGTTCGTGCTTGCGAGTGTCACGCTCTTGCTCCTTCGATTTCTTGGAACTACGAGTTTCGACCCGTGCGCACATAACCTCTTCAGCCGGCCATTCTTCGTCTTCGTCATCCCCGTCTGAACCTACTTCGACCTGGTTAACTTGGACGTCCTCCTTGGCAGGAGTGTTCACAAATCGTACCGCTGGCCGAGGGACTGGTGGCTGATCACACTCTGGCGCAGTATGCCCGATCTTCTTGCAATTACTACATGTCGGAGCATAATCGTTTCGCCTTTTTGGATGGGGACACTGCGGTGAGAAGTGCCCAACTTCCCCGCAATTATAACAAGCTCACGGTGGCGGTGGGTCAAACGTCCCTGGAGGTGCTCTCCGCCTCACGGGTACTGTAGTGGCCCGATCCACCGGAATGTATCGTGGGACTTGCATTGCTGAAACTGCAGGAGGGGTAGGAACCGACTGGACGGCGTAGGCTGTCTCTTCGCTAGCCTCTCCATAGTACTGAGGGTGCTCTCCATAGTACGGTTGTGCCCACTCTACTGCGTTGACTGGATATGACGGACGGGTGGTAAGGCACTCGGTGTTTGCATGTCCCACCGCCCCGCACGTAGTACACCATAAGTTCGCTCGCAATCTCCCGGGTGATTTTTGGCGATCATGCCCGCCTACCACTTGAACCTTGAGATCGGCGAAGTCCTTCACAAGGGTCTCCATCTTCGAGGCTATGTCTCCCGGCGCTCTGTCCGTAGTCACTCGTCGAGTGCCCTTTTTCTTCGCTGACCCATGCTTCTTCCTCTTCTTCTCCTCCTCCGACGATGAGGTTTCCTCTTCTTCGGATGAGGAACGGTTCTCGTCCGAAGACGATTCCTCCGATGACGGAGTTGTACCTCTACGTCGTCTGCGCCCTCCCTTCGGTTTTCGCTCCTTCGACTCCCGTCTCTCTCTCCCTCTTCGGTTGAGAGTGGAAGTTTCGAAGGCTTCTGCCGATGCAATCACATCCTCGATAGTGTCGCACTTGCTGCGTCGGCAAAAAGTCTCCATCTCCCGAGTTAAACCGGTCACGTACCAATCCACAGCTTGTTGTACCGAGAAAGGGGACCCTGGTCCTGTTTTCGGTATTCTGTCAAGGAGGTCCAGAAATCTCTCAGTGTAGTCACGCAGACTCTCCTTCTTCTCTTGCTGCAAATTACGTAACTTTGTCAAAACCCGGCTGTCGTAGCCGAGCTCGCGAAAGCGGCGAAGGAACTTCTCCTTCAGCTGGGCCCATGTTGTCAACCCAGTCGGATCGATGCTCTCGTGATTGTACCAACTCCTCGCTTTCTTCCGCAGAAGGCTTGGAAAGATCCTTAGTCGGTCGTCGTCTGCGATCTCGCGATTGGCAATAGACACCGATTCGAACAACTTGATGTATGAATCTGCATCGTCGTCATCCCCACTCCCTTTGTACTTCGGATAGGAATGTTTAGTAATCGGCTGAGGTAGCCGCACATTGGCTTGTCCGTCCGCCATCGGTGTGTCTGTCGACGATTCTCGGACGGTCGGTTCTACTTCACTAGGCGGGTCCGTGCAAGGAATATCTAGTAGAACTGTAAGCACCAAGTTTGGTTCCGAGTCGCCGGGGGTAGGTTCCCCAAGGATGTCGGCCGAACTAGGCTTAGGTACTCTTTTTGGTGTTTTCTTGTTTTGACGCCGTGTCTCTTCCACGGCCTTCTCTGAATCTCGTCGGAACTTGCAGACAGCTCTAGCACTTAGGTTGCTCCCGCTAGCCCCAGTCGACATTCACCGAGCATGGCTGCTCGTAAAAACCCCGGTGTTGACGCAACTGTCCCCGGCAGCGGCGCCAAAAAGAAGTTGTCGGCTTCTTATGTAATAACCCACTAAAGGCTAAAACTGCAATATAGTGGTAGAAAGGTCGAACCCACAGGGACAGAGGAACACACAGGGTACAAAGTGTCACGTTTTAACAGACTATTGAGGAGTTTGAATTCTCAGGCGACTGTCACTCCCAGAAATACTGCAAGTGTGCACTCGGAGCGCACTCGGAGGTCGCACAGTGCAGCGTAACACATACACACACACACACCTGAAACTACACAACACAACCCAGAGATCCGTTAGGACCTCTACTTCAGGATTTCAGGGGGAAAGTCTCTCGCGAGCACACTCGGCAAAGCTGCGGGCAGTGACTTCCAACTCCGGCTTTTACAACACTTCCACTAGCTTGCTGCTAGTGTAGGAAACCCGGTTTGGACTGCCTACTTCGGATCGAAGTCACTCCTACGCGGTGAACAACACTCTCAACTCACAAAACGCGCAGAGAACACAGGTCCGCACTGAAGGACTCACTGTGAAACATTCCAGTAACACAACAACAGTCTATTGAAGAGTTTGAATTCTCAGGCACTTGTCATTCCCAGAAATACTACAGGGGTTACCCTCAAGGCACCTGCTGCAGCGTAACCTGAATTTACAACCAAGGCTTACACGAAGTAGCAAGACTTCACTTTGGCATTCAGGGGAAAAATCCCAAAGGAGTACAATCAGAAAGAAACACTCGAAGGTGTAGGGGCGAAACTGTTCAAGTATCTAACTAGTCACTGGCTCTGAGCATCGGCAGTCACCCGCAGGTGCAGTTCCGAACTACTCAAGTCTCTAACCAATGTACTAGCTCTGAACATTCGGCCGAAGGCCTTCAGCTACAAAATGCGGAACGCTAAGTTGTAACTCCTCGTGCGTGGTGACAGAACTCAAGGACACAAACACGCAAAGGAAATGGGTTCCTGATCTGCACTTCTGATGGGAAAGAACCCCAGGCAAAACGCCTGGAACTATTTTATACCTTCTAAGTCCTACCTAGCACTACACTGCACTACGCTACACGCCTGCACGGAACCACGCTACACTACACTCCGCGGAACCTGTACTACGTCTCCTGCGCGGACGACTGCCGCGCACTAACTCCCTACCCTGCCAATCTTCCGCTCGACTGCGCAGTCCCAACCGCTGCAACGCCGCGGACACCTCCCCTTCGAGGGCGGACATGGTATCCTGTGCCTTCGACAGAAAGGCATCGAGCTTCTTCGCTACCTTCCGCCGACTCCTACTGTCGCCTGACAACAACCCGGCTGCGCGCAATTCAAACTCACGCAGTGTGAGTTTCTCCTGCGCCTTCACTTCCCAGTGGGCGTAGCCCTTGAGACAGTGGGCAACTCGCCTCGCCGTCTCCACCTTCGTGCGATCCGCCTCCTTCCTGCGATCCTCTTCAATTATCACTAATTGCGATTCGGCTTCAGCACGTTGCGCTCTCAATTCGCCACACTCTGACTGTAACCTGCGGATTAACTCTTCATCCGCCTGCCGTGCGAGCTGACATTGTTCCAACAACCGCGTCTGTCGCACGAGCTCCTCTGACAAAATCCGATTCTGGGCCTGCTCAGAGTTGAGTGCTTCCTTGACCTTCACCTGCTCCTTGGTGAGCTCGCCCAGTTTCTCATCCTTCATCTTCTCGGTGTGCTTGTAGAATTTCTGATTAAGCTTGTACTGACCCCACAAGCACGCATGCTTCTCCTTCAATTCCTTCAACTCCTGGTCCACTCTAGCTAATAGCTTGCTGGTGTGGACTTTAGTGCGAGTCCGCCTGCGCACTAACTCGATGTAAGATCCCGGCTAGAGTGGGTCGGCGTATTTATCGACCTTGCGATCCAAGTACCGCAGCAACGGAATCACCTGCTCAGAGAGCGCCGCCGCCGGCGCTCCAACAATTTCCTCCTCCTCCTCCTCGGTGTCGTCTGCTCCTGACATTTCTTCCGTGGAGCCTCCGTCGTCATCATCCGAGTGGAGAATTTCAGTCGCCATTGATTGCGTCGGCGACTGCCCCGAGTGGGGCTGCACGTCATCGACGTGTGCTGCCTGCGAAGGCACGGCTGCAGCCTCGCTGCTCGTCGCCAAAATGTCTAAGGCGGAAGGCGAATGTACCCGAGCGGCATCCCCGTCGCTCGCTTGTTGGTGGTCTACCGCGTTCTCTCTGTCGCCGTCGCTCGCCGCCGAAGGCGATCGAGCGGAGGGTGGCTGCGCGGGGTTTGATTGCGCATCGCGCATCGAAATTTCATCCCGCGGACAGTCACTCCGCTCCATCGTCCGCTGCTGCTCCCTTGATCGGTCCGTGGGGGCTGTGCCCGGCCCGTGCGCAGGCGCATTTGCCGGCGCCTTGTCCGCCGCAGGCGTAGCGCCGCGGACATCTATCGCCGAAGGCGACATGGCCGGGGGCCGCACGCCCGATGTTCCTTGGCCTATAGGCCCTACCGCCGAAGGCGCATCTATCGGCGGACTTCCCGCCGATGGTGCGGCCTCCGCACGCTCTCTGCTCGTATCTCCTCGGCTCGAAGGCCCTGGCACCGAAGGCGCAAATTGCGGCGCGTGGTGCGCCGAAGGGTCTGGCCCCGAGGGCCGGTGTCTCGTAGGCGGTTCTTCCGCCGGCTCCTTCCCCTTCCTACGTTGGAACGGGGGTGATTCTTGCCTGTGCACAGGCGGCACGTGTGGAGGCGTCCTGTGCACAGGCGACCTGTGCACAGGTGAGCGCCTGTGCACAGGCGGACTGCTCCTTCCCACGCGTAAGCGTAGATCCACGTCCACTTGTGTTCGCCGGTCCGCAGAGGCTCGTCCGTCCGCGGAGGCTCGTCTGTGCGCAAACGGAACATCTGTCCGCATCGCACGTGGTAACTCCGGAGGCCCTTGGCCCGTAGGCGGCCTCTCTCCCGTCGAGGTTGCAGCGTGGCCCGTTGCTCCTGCGGTCGTCCGCGCTTCCTCCTGCCTCTCTGGCGACGCACTTCCTATCTCCGTCGCAATTGTCACCGTGTCCGCACTGTCGGCTGGTAACACCAGTCTGCGTGCCTTCTGCTTCGGCCGGCTGTATGGCTCGCACAGCGGCCGCGGTCGAATGGGAGCAGAGGGTTCTTGATGCTGCTCCTCTTCAGACTCTTCCCTCCATCGCCGCTTCCGCGGCACTCGTGCTGCAGGAGTGTGTCTCCCTTCGTCCCTCCGTCTTGATGGGGTAGAAGTCGGTGACTCCTCTGCGTCAGTGTCGACCTCGTTCTCCCGCACATACTTCCCGGGATGGTCGATGGACAATGGCGGAAAATGTTCAAGCTCCGCCGCTGTCAAACAATTCCGCTGTCGATAAAAATTGATGAGGAAAGGAGAAAGATGGTTTAGAGTTCCCCCCTTCTCCTCAAACGCGTGCTGTCGCATCACCCTGTGCAGGATGCTCGCCCAGTGAATTGGAGTTTCCTCGATGACGCACTCCACAAAAGAGACCTGCCACAATGTGATGTAGCAGGCGCGGTGCGGCTGCAGTAATTGCATCAGCGCCGCGGACAAAGTACGGCGAAATTGATCCTTGTAATCACGGGTCCTGTACCTATTCTTGGTAGACCTCCCGGTCTTGAACAGCTCCACAAATTGCGCCTCTTCTTGCTTGGTCACCTTGATGCTCTCACTGTCGAAAAGGAGATGCCCTGGCATGCCAGCACATCTTCCCAACGCCTGCGCCCAATCTTGGACTGTCCACCGGTCAACATGCGGACGCAATCCGCGCGAGGGTGGTCCCTGTGGCTCTAGCCACTCGCGCACCATATTCGCACAGATGTAATTCCATCCCCATAGCAAGAAATCGAGCTTTCTTGCTATTAAGCGCTCCTCAAAAGCGCGCAGCCCGTTCTGCGGTAGGCGAAGTGGCACCATCCGCAATCTGCTCGGTCTCGTCATTGCGTTCCTGGGGTTCGCTCGCCCACTCATTCTATTTCCGCACCGCCCGGGTTTCTTTCTCTCTCGGCAAACTCTAATCGCCCTGAATTCCAAATCACGCGCACTCACTTCTCCCTCAATCAACAAGAAATCTCCTGTGCGACGACATCGAGAATGTTCCGCAGCCAGCAGATGGATGCGCGCAGCGCGCACAAGAGATTGGAATCGCGAATTCAAGAATGGGACGTTCTCCGCCGCCCGGTCGAAGGTCATGGTCGGCTCTTGCTCGTGAAGAACGTCTCACTTGATGGCCGCGCCGGCTGTACGCTGGAACGGTCTTCGCTCTCACGCGCGGCTTCACGCTCCGCCGTCGTCGATTAAACTCTCACGCTCGAATTGGCGGATTTGAACTCCGCGAGCGTATTACCCTGCGGACATGGGGGCGTAGCGCCGAAGGCGAGTTTTCCGCCTTGCGCGGTACACTTGTTCGTACCGCCCCTCGGCCAATCCCCCTCTGCCTTGACGCGTGTGTCCGCATGTCGGACAAAAGTTCAACTCCTGCCTGTGCGCAGGCCGGAGCCTCGGCGGATTCTCCGCCGGCGCGGAACTTCATCCTCCTGTGCACAGGCGTTTGCCTGTGCGCAGGCGAATTCCGTGCGCTACGTCGCGCTGGCGCGGAAGGCGTTGACCGTGGTCAGCCGTCTCCGTCCAGTCTGTCCGTTCCTTATCTCTCCGTCGGCGCTTCCGTCGCCGCAACTCCGTCCGTCCAAGAGCGCATCCACCCTTCCCGTCCGCATGGTCCGTACCGATTTGATTACTCTGGCGGCTCTTTCGACGTACGCGGCGCCGCGCTGGCGCGGAAGGCGTCGTACACTTTCTACCTCACAAGGCGCATTTCTAGGGCCCAAGGCGGATTTTCCGCCGGCGCCGAAGCGCCTGTGCACAGGCGAACGCCTGTGCGTAGGCGGACTTCGCGCCTTGCCTAACCCTACTTCGCCTGTGCACAGGCGAACGCCTTCGTCCGCGCATAGGACAAAACTTGATTCCCCCTTCCGCGTAGGCGGAATTCGCGCCGGTTGCGAACTCCTTCCGCCGTAGGCGACCGCCTCCGTTTCTTCCAATAGCGATAACTCCCTAAGTCCTCATCCGTTCCAAGCGTTCTTGATCTCGTTGGAATCAGTGCGTCGAGCTCTTTCCAACGGGATCCTAACTTGGTCAAGGCGCCCGAGGGTTGACCTAATTATGGAGGGTTTCCCTACAGCCGCGGACGCAACCTCCGAAGGCGGGTTTTGCGCCTTGCGCTGTAGAGATCCTAACTGCAGAGCTCGCAGGGAGGGTGGTGCTTGTCCTTACTGCTGCACCCCAAATCCCAGATTCTACAAGATCCCTCGAGAATCCCCGCGATCTTCCGGATTCACTCTGTTTTGATGTACCGAAGGCTATTTACAATGCTGCCAGGGTACAGTTTTCCAAAAATGTTTAAATTTTCTCAAAATTGCCAAAAGTGGGGTACCACATGGAGACGGCGAGGCGTGTCGCCCACTGTCTCAAGGGCTACGCCCACTGGGAAGTGAAGGCGCAGGAGAAACTCACACTGCGTGAGTTTGAATTGCGCGCAGCCGGGTTGTTGTCAGGCGACAGTAGGAGTCGGCGGAAGGTAGCAAAGAAGCTCGATGCCTTTCTGTCGAAGGCACAGGATACCATGTCCGCCCTCGAAGTGGAGGTGTCCGCGGCGTTGCAGCGTTTGGGACTGCGCAGTAGAGCGGAAGATTGGCAGGGTAGGGAGTTAGTGCGCGGTAGTCGGCCGCGCAGGAGACGTAGTACAGGTTCCGCGGAGTGTAGTGTAGCGTGGTTCCGTGCAGGCGTGTAGCGTAGTGCAGAGTAGTGTTAGGTAGGACTTAGAAGGTATAAAATAGTTCCAGGCGTTTTGCCTGGGGTTCTTTCCCATCAGAAGTGCAGATCAGGAACCCATTTCCTTTGCGTGTTTGTGTCCTTGAGTTCTGTCACCACGCACGAGGAGTTACAACTTAGCGTTCCGCATTTTGTAGCTGAAGGCCTTCGGCCGAATGTTCAGAGCTAGTACATTGGTTAGAGACTTGAGTAGTTCGGATCTGCACCTGCGGGTGACTGCCGATGCTCAGAGCCAGTGACTAGTTAGATACTTGAATAGTTTCGCCCCTACACCTTCGAGTGTTTCTTTCTGATTGTACTCCTTGGGATTTTTCCCCTGAATGCCAAAGTGAAGTTTTGCTACTTCGTGTAAGCCTTGGTTGTAAATTCAGGTTACGCTGCAGCAGGTGCCTTGAGGGTAACCCCTGTAGTATTTCTGGGAATGACAAGTGCCTGAGAATTCAAACTCTTCAATAGACTGTTGTTGTGTTACTGGAATGTTTCACAGTGAGTCCTTCAGTGCGGACCTGTGTTCTCTGCGCGTTTTGTGAGTTGAGAGTGTTGTTCACCGCGTAGGAGTGACTTCGATCCGAAGTAGGCAGTCCAAACCGGGTTTCCTACACTAGCAGCAAGCTAGTGGAAGCGTTGTAAAAGCCGGAGTTGGAAGTCACTGCCCGCAGCTTTGCCGAGTGTGCTCGTGAGAGACTTTCCCCCTGAAATCTTGAAGTAGAGGTCCTAACGGATCTCTGGGTTGTGTTCTGTAGTTTCAGGTGTGTGTGTGTGTGTGTGTTATGCTGCACTGTGCGACCTCCGAGTGCGCTCCGAGTGGACACTTGCAGTATTTTTGGGAGTGACAGTTGCCTGAGAATTCAAACTCCTCAATAGTCTGTTAAAACGTGACACTTTATACCCTGTGTGTTCCTCTGTCCTTGTGGGTTCGACCTTTCTACCACTATATTGCAGTTTTAGCCTTTAGTGGGTTATTACACCCGCTTGCAACAATCTTTCTAACTCTGACTTAACCAACAGCTGCAGTTGAGGATTCATTCGTCTCTCTTTTTGTCTAACAGGTTGAGAACCTGGAATTAAAGGAATACTATGTTCTACCATCTCACGAGGTATTCCCTTGAGCTCATCATACGACCAAGCAAATGTATCACTAAATTCGTCCACGAGTTTTCCATACTCACGGATCTCATCATCCTCCAACTGAGAACCCATTTTAATCTTCCTTATGTTTCCTGTACGCATTGTCACATCTACGTACTTCCAATCCTTCTCAGTCACGTGAGTTTGTTCGTCAGTATTCCGATACAATCCAAGGGAACTTTAGGATAATCTTTCACATCCTGCCCAGCTATAATCCCTGAAGATGTGGTTTTGAAGTGCAATGGCTCTTCCAGGTGTGAAGCCTTAAGCGTGACATCGTCACCTTGAGTTCCGTCCACGTGTACTATTGTCACTTGATGGTCCTCTAGATCCTCAATCCACGGGGTTAATCCGCCCTGTATCCATTCTTCTTCTGTAAGCACTTCACATGGCTCTAACAATGACCAACTATCCTTGGATAAACAATCTCTATCATCCTTGTATTCACAATGTGAAATCATAAGTATATCACATCCTGAGTCAGGGTATTCCTTCAACCACCTGTTATACTCATCATCCCTCTCCCAATTGTAAAAACCAGGACCTAGATGGCTTAGCCTCCCATTAACTGTAGTTTCTTTGCAACCTGAATTGACAACTCCCACCAGTGTGTCATTGTTCTCAACCTTTTTCTTCCCTTTAGGTTGTTCGTCCGAAGAAGTCACTACTTCTGCCCCCGTCAAACTGCCTATTGGAACCTTGGCACGATTTTCTCTTGGCCCATAGGTAATAGAAGGTTTAGATCCTCCCCAATCCACTATGGCATCTGCCATTCTCAACCAAGGTCTACCTAATAAGATGGGAAAAGTATCTTTCGTTGAATGCATCCTAATAACATGAAAAGTGACAATATACTCCTCCCCTCCTGTACTAATTCTACAATCTTTAATCATTCCAAGGGGTACCGCAGAGCTTTGATTAGCCATGTTGATGATGAAGGGTGATGGTCCGGTTAAACTGAGGCCTAGCTTTTTCATTGTGTGTTCAGGCAAAATGTTCAACCCACTTCCTCCATCTACCAGTACGTTGGGTACTACTTTATCCACGATAATTGCCTCTATTTCCACTGCCTTTACATCTCGGATTTTCTCTAGCGATTGCACCCTTGCTGCCACCCTAGTTTTTAACTTCCTTGTCCTTCGTGTTACTGGTAACCCTTCTTTCAGTTTTTTACGAGCCAATGGTGAGATCTCTAATAGTTGGCCAAAAGAGATATCGGCCTTGAGGGAACTAAGATTAGCCCATAAATCGTATCCCTGTAACCTCTTCATCTGTGTAGCCCTTATTTTATCAAATTCTTCTAAAGGAACACCAGGTCCTTCCCAATCACCCCCTTCACTAGTTTCTAAGTCATGACCCTGACTTTCCCTTTTTCCATCTTGGAAAAACTCATTGTTTTGCTCTAGAGCCGTGGCTTCCTTTCTTGCTGTTCTTGCTACTCTCTCTAACTCTGAAAGATGGGGATGTAATAACCCACTAAAGGCTAAAACTGCAATATAGTGGTAGAAAGGTCGAACCCACAGGGACAGAGGAACACACAGGGTACAAAGTGTCACGTTTTAACAGACTATTGAGGAGTTTGAATTCTCAGGCGACTGTCACTCCCAGAAATACTGCAAGTGTCCACTCGGAGCGCACTCGGAGGTCGCACAGTGCAGCGTAACACACACACACACACCTGAAACTACAGAAACACAACCCAGAGATCCGTTAGGACCTCTACTTCAAGATTTCAGGGGGAAAGTCTCTCAAGAGTACACTCTGCGAAGCTGCGGGTAGTGACTTCCAACTCCGGCTTTTACAACACTTCCACTAGCTTGCTGCTAGTGTAGGAAACCCGGTTTGGACTGCCTACTTCGGATCGAAGTCACTCAGACGCGGTGAACAACACTCTCAACTCACAAAACGCGCAGAGAACACAGGTCCGCACTGAAGGACTCACTGAGAAACATTCCTGTAATAACCCACTAAAGGCTAAAACTGCAATATAGTGGTAGAAAGGTCGAACCCACAGGGACAGAGGAACACACAGGGTACAAAGTGTCACGTTTTAACAGACTATTGAGGAGTTTGAATTCTCAGGCAACTGTCACTCCCAGAAATACTGCAAGTGTCCACTCGGAGCGCACTCGGAGGTCGCACAGTGCAGCGTAACACACACACACACACACACACCTGAAACTACACAACACAACCCAGAGATCCGTTAGGACCTCTACTTCAGGATTTCAGGGGGAAAGTCTCTCGCGAGCACACTCGGCAAAGCTGCGGGCAGTGACTTCCAACTCCGGCTTTTACAACACTTCCACTAGCTTGCTGCTAGTGTAGGAAACCCGGTTTGGACTGCCTACTTCGGATCGAAGTCACTCCTACGCGGTGAACAACACTCTCAACTCACAAAACGCGCAGAGAACACAGGTTCGCACTGAAGGACTCACTGTGAAACATTCCAGTAACACAACAACAGTCTATTGAAGAGTTTGAATTCTCAGGCACTTGTCATTCCCAGAAATACTACAGGGGTTACCCTCAAGGCACCTACTGCAGCGTAACCTGAATTTACAACCAAGGCTTACACGAAGTAGCAAGACTTCACTTTGGCATTCAGGGGAAAAATCCCAAAGGAGTACAATCAGAAAGAAACACTCGAAGGTGTAGGGGCGAAACTGTTCAAGTATCTAACTAGTCACTGGCTCTGAGCATCGGCAGTCACCCGAAGGTGCAGTTCCGAACTACTCAAGTCTCTAACCAATGTATTGGCTCTGAACATTCGGCCGAAGGCCTTCAGCTACAAAATGCGGAACGCTAAGTTGTAACTCCTCGTGCGTGGTGACAGAACTCAAGGACACAAACACGCAAAGGAAATGGGTTCCTGATCTGCACTTCTGATGGGAAAGAACCCCAGGCAAAACGCCTGGAACTATTTTATACCTTCTAAGTCCTACCTAGCACTACACTGCACTACCATGGTGCGAGCCGCAACAGAACCTACACCTGAGGAGTCGGCGGCTGCCTTCCCCTCTAACTTACAACCTAAATCTAACCCTAACCCTAAATCTGAATCCTAAGCCTACTGTACAGAGCCGCCAGCGCCTCTCCACCCAAGATCTGAGGCTGAAAATTTGCAGGCAGGCGTGGCCGGCCGAGATCAACGGCCCTACAAAATTTCAGATCCATCCGACCGTCCATCGCAAAGATATGGGCCCCGCAAGATCTCTGAACCTAGGCCAAAATTCCTTCTCCAAAATCCGAGGACTGTGGGTTCCACGCGTCCTACACGCAAGCCGCCTACTCGCAGGCCGCCACTGCCACACCTGAACATTCTACATTCATGACCACCCGATCCTCGCCGGAGGAAATCTCCTTCCGCGCACCGCCGAATGCGTCCAACCGCCAAAGACGCACTTCCACACCTTGTCAATCTCTAACAGTCACCCCGACGCCCATAACTCACGGATCCCTGCTTCGTTTGCAACGTTCTTGCGCTCGTTGGAACGAGCGTGTTGTGCTCTTTCCAACGAGCCCCTAACCAAGTCAAACGGATAAGAATTGAGAAAGTTATCACTGTTTTACTCTTCTGCCGAAGGCCTGCAACCGTCGAAGGCGTCCGTCCGCGCATCGGACAAAAGTAGATCTCCCTACCTCCGAAGGCGGAATTCCCGGAAGCGTAACCCCGAAGGCGAACATCTAGGGCCGAAGGAGAACGTCTACGTATCTTCCGATAGTCCTAACTCCCTAAATTCCCATCCGTCCCAGGCGTTCTTGGGCTCGTTGGAACGAGCGTCGCGAGGTCTTTCCAACGAGACCCTAACTACCGCACACCATTAAGAATTGAAAACACTATGTCAATTTTACCTTTCCGACGAAGGCCTGCCTGTGCACAGGCCGCCTACTTGCAACCCGCCTGTGCACAGGCCGTCCGCCTGTGCACAGGCGTCCGCGTCCGTCCGCGGCGTAAGCCGCCTCTCTAAGTGTTAACGCCGAAGGCCCCTCTAAATGTTAGCACCGAAGGCCCTCCATATCAGAAACTTCCGCCGCTTCTAACTCGGTGATGCCTCATCCGTTTCAAGAGATCTTGGTCTCGTTGGAACCAGCTCGTCGAGTTCTTTCCAACGAGACCCGAATCAAGTCAAACCGCTAAGAGTTGAGAAAGTAATGTCGGTTTTACTCTTCCGCCAAAGGCGTTCGCCTATCCACAGTCCGTCCGCGGCGCTGACCTGTCCGTCCGCGGCGCTGAGCTGGCGCAGAAGGCGCCGCACACTTTCTACCTCACAAGGCGCAGTTCTAGGGCCCAAGGCGGATTTCCCGCCGACGCCGAAGCGCCTGTGCACAGGCGAACGCCTGTGCGCAGGCGAACTTCCTTCGTCCGCGCATAGGACAAAATTTTCTTCGCCTGCGCAAGCGGAAAGCTGAGTATCTTGCGACCTTCATAACTCCCGGAATTCTCCTCCATTCGTGGCGTTCTTGGGCTCGTTAGAATCAGCGCGTCGAGCTCTTTCCAACGAGACCCTAACCAAGTCGAGGAGTTGCGCATTGAGAAAGTTATGAGGGTTTCACTCTTCCGCCGAATGCACTCTCCCGTATCGCCGAAGGCGTTGACCCGAAGGCGTTGACCGAAGGCGTCTACCGCCCAAGGCGCATCTTCCGGCGGTTCTTCCGCCGAAGGCGTACCGCCAAAGTCGCTCTACCGCCGAAGGCCCCCCCATCAGTAATTTCCGACACTCATAACTCAGTGACCTCTCATCCGTTTCACAAGTTCTTGGGCTCGTTAGAACCAACGCGTCGAGCTCTTTCCAACGAGACCCTAAGCAATTCAAAGCGTTACGAATTGAGAAAGTTATGAGTGATCTACCGCCGAAGGTGCTCGAAGCGGATCCTGCAGCATGAACCGCCCGTTCCGTCCCAAGCGTCCCACTGTGGCCTAAGCCCAAAACCCCTTGACTGTCCTCGATCCTCTTTTTACTCTGGTTTCGCGTACCGATTACTATTTACAGCTGCTGCCGCGGTACTTACTATTCAAAAATGTTTTAGTTCCGACAAAAAACAAAAAGTGGGTTACCACAATTCCAGTAACACAACAACAGTCTATTGAAGAGTTTGAATTCTCAGGCACTTGTCATTCCCAGAACTACTACAGGGGTTACCCTCAAGGCACCTGCTGCAGCGTAACCTGAATTTACAACCAAGGCTTACACGAAGTAGCAAAACTTCACTTTGGCATTCAGAAGAAAAATCCCAAGGGAGTACAATCAGAAAGAAACACTCGAAGGTGTAGGGGCGAAACTGTTCAAGTATCTAACTAGTCACTGGCTCTGAGCATCGGCAGTCACCCGCAGGTACAGATCCGAACTACTCAAGTCTCTAACCAATGTACTAGCTCTGAACATTCGGCCGAAGGCCTTCAGCTACAAAATGCGGAACGCTAAGTTGTAACTCCTCGTGCGTGGTGACAGAACTCAAGGACACAAACACGCAAAGGAAATGGGTTCCTGATCTGCACTTCTGATGGGAAAGAACCCCAGGCAAAACGCCTGGAACTATTTTATACCTTCTAAGTCCTAACTAGCACTACACTGCACTACGCTACACGCCTGCACGGAACCACGCTACACTACACTCCGCGGAACCTGTACTACGTCTCCTGCGCGGCCGACTGCCGCGCACTAACTCCCTACCCTGCCAATCTTCCGCTCGACTGCGCAGTCCCAAACGCTGCAACGCCGCGGTCACCTCCACTTCGAGGGCGGACATGGTATCCTGTGCTTTCGACAGAAAGGCATCGAGCTTCTTTGCTACCTTCCGCCGACTCCTACTGTCGCCTGACAACAACCCGGCTGCGCGCAATTCAAACTCACGCAGTGTGAGTTTCTCCTGCGCCTTCACTTCCCAGTGGGCGTAGCCCTTGAGACAGTGGGCGACACGCCTCGCCGTCTCCACCTTCGTGCGATCCGCCTCCTTCCTGCGATCCTCTTCAATTATCACTAATTGCGATTCGGCTTCAGCACGTTGCGCTCTCAATTCGCCACACTCTGACTGTAACCTGCGGATTAACTCTTCATCTGCCTGCCGTGCAAGCTGACATTGTTCCAACAACCGCGTCTGTCGCACGAGCTCCTCTGACAAAATCCGATTCTGGGCCTGCTCAGAAATGAGTGCTTCCTTGACCTTCACCTGGTCCTTGGTGAGCTCGTCCAGTTTCTCATCCTTCATCTTCTCGGAGTGCTTGTAGAATTTCTGATTAAGCTTATACTGACCCCACAAGCATGCATGCTTCTCCTTCAATTCCCTCAACTCCTGGTCCACTCTAGCTAACAGCTTGCTGGTGTGGACTTTAGTGCGAGTCCGCCTGCGCACTAACTCGATGTAAGATCCCGGCTGGAGTGGGTCGGCGTATTTATCAACCTTGCGATCCAAGTACCTCAGCAACGGAATCACCTGTTCAGAGAGCGCCGCCGCCGGCGCTCCAACAATTTCCTCCTCCTCCTCCTCGGTGTCTTCTGCTCCTGACATTTCTTCCGTGGAGCCTCCGTCGTCATCATCCGAGTGGAGAATTTCAGTCGCCATTGATTGCGTCGGCGACTGCCCCGAGTGGGGCTTCACGTCATCGACGTGTGCTGCCTGCGAAGGCACGGCTGCAGCCTCGCTGCTCGTCGCCAAAATGTCTAAGGCGGAAGGCGAATGTACTCGTGCGGCATCCCCATCGCTCGCTTGTTGGTTGTCTACCGCGTCCTGTCTGCCGCCGTCGCCCGCCGCCGAAGGCGATCGAGCGGAGGGTGGCTGCGCGGGGTTTGATTGCGCATCGCGCATCGAAATTTCATCCCGCGGACAGTCACTCCGCTCCTCCGTCTGTTGCTGCTCCCTCGATCGGTCCGTGGGGGCTGTGCCCGGCCCGTGCGCAGGCGTAATTGCCGGCGCCTTGCCCGCCGCAGGCGTAGCACCGCGGACATCCATCGCCGAAGGCGACATGGCCGGGGGCCGCTCGCCCGATGTCCCTTGGCCTATAGGCCCTACCGCCGAAGGCGCATCTATCGGCGGACTTCCCGCCGATGGTGCGGCCTCCGCACGCTCCCTGCTCGTATCTCCTCGGCTCGAAGGCCCTGGCGCCGAAGGCGCAAATTGCGGCGCGTGGTGCGCCGGAGGGTCTGGCCCCGAGGGCCGGTGTCTCGTAGGCGGTTCTTCCGCCGGCTCCTTCCCCTTCCTTCGTTGGAACGGGGGTGATTCTTGCCTGTGCACAGGCGGCACGTGTGGAGGTGTCCTGTGCACAGGTGACCTGTGCACAGGCGACCTGGGCACAGGTGAGCGCTTGTGCACAGGCGGACTGCTCCTTCCCACGCGTAAGCGTAGATCCACGTCCACTTGTGATCGCCTGTCCGCGGAGGCTCGTCCGTCCGCGGAGGCTCGTCTGTGCGCAAACGGAACATCTATCCGCATCGCCCGTGGTAACTCCGGAGGCCCTTGGCCCGTAGGCGGCCTCTCTCCCGTCGAGGTTGCAGCGTGGCCCGTTGCTCCTGCGGTCGTCCGCGCTTCCTCAAGCTTCTCTGGCGACGCACTTCCTTTCTCCGTCGCAATCGTCGCCGTGTGAATTGGAGTTCCCTCGATGACGCACTCCACAAAAGAGACCTGCCACAATGTGATGTAGCAGGCGCGGTGCGGCTGCAGTAATTGCATCAGCGCCGCGGACAAAGTCCGGCGAAATCGATCCTTGTAATCACGGGTCCTTTACCCATTCTTGGTAGACCTCCCGGTCTTGAACAGCTCCACAAATTGCGCCTCTTCCTGCTTGGTCACCTTGATGCTCTCACTGTCGAAAAGGAGATGCCCTGGCATGCCAGCACATCTTCCCAACGCCTGCGCCCAATCTTGGACTGTCCACCGGTCAACATGCGGACGCAATCCGCGCGAGGGTGGTCCCTGTGGCTCTAGCCACTCGCGCACCATATTCGCACAGATGTAGTTCCATCCCCATAGCAAGAAATCGAGCTTTCTTGCTATTAAGCGCTCCTCGAAAGCGCGCAGCCCGTTCTGTGGTAGGCGAAGTGGCACCATCCGCAATCTGCTCGGTCTCGTCATTGCATTCCTGGGGTTCGCTCGCCCGCTCATTCTACTTCCGCACCGCCCGAGCGCCTTTCTCTCTCGGCAAACTCTAATCGCCCTCAATTCCAAATCACGCGCATTCACTTCTCCCTCAATCAACAAGAAATCTCCTGTGCGGCGACGTCGAGAATGTTCAGCAGCCAGCAGATGGATGCGCGCAGAGCGCACAAGAGATTGGAATCGCGAATTCAAGAATGGGACGTTCTCCGCCGCCCGGTCGAAGGTCATGGTCGGCTCTTGCTCGTGAAGAACGTCTCACTTGATGGCCGCGCCGGCTGTACGCTGGAACGGTCTTCGCTCTCACGCGCGGCTTCACGCTCCGCCGTCGTCGATTAAACTCTCACGCTCGAATTGGCGGATTTGAACTCCGCGAGCGTATTACCCCGCGGACATGGGGGCGTAGCGCCGAAGGCGAGTTTTCCGCCTTGCGCGGTACACTTGTTCGTACCGCCCCTCGGCCAATCCCCCTCTGCCTTGACGCGTGTGTCCGCATGTCGGACAAAAGTTCATCTCCTGCCTGTGCGCAGGCAGGAGCCTCGGCGGATGCTCCGCCGGCACGGGACTTCATCCTCCTGTGCACAGGCGGTCGCCTGTGCGCAGGCGAATTCCTTGCGCGGCGTCGCGCTGGCGCGGGAGGCGTTGACCGTGGTCAGCCGTCTCCGTCCAGTCTGTCCGTTCCTTGTTTCTTCATCGGCGCTTCCGCCGCCGCAACTCCGTCCGTCCAAGAGCGCATCCACCCGTGCCGTCCGCATGGTCCGTACCGATTTGATAACTCTGGCGGCTCTTCCGCCGTACGCGGCGCTGCGCTGGCGCGGAAGGCGCCGTACACTTTCTACCTCACAAGGCGCATTTCTAGGGCCCAAGGCGGATTTTCCGCCGACGCCGAAGCGCCTGTGCACAGGCGAGCGCCTGTGCGTAGGCGGACTTCGCGCCTCACCTAACCCTACTTCGCCTGTGCACAGGCGAACGCCTTCGCCCGCGCATAGGACAAAACTTGATTCCCCCTTCCGCGTAGGCGGAATTCGCGCCGGTGGCGAACTCCTTCCGCCGTAGGCGACCGCCTCCGTTTCTTCCAATAGTGATAACTCCCTAAGTCCTCATCCGTTCCAAGCGTTCTTGGACTCGTTGGAATCAGTGCGTCGAGATCTTTTCAACGGGACCCTAACTGGATCAAGGCGCCCGAGGGTCAACCTAATTATGGAGGGTTTCCCTACAGCCGCGGACGCAACCTCCGAAGGCGGGTTTTGCGCCTTGCGTCGTAGGGGTCCTAACTGCAGAGCTCGCAGGGAGGGTGGTGCCTGTCCTTACTGCTGCACCCCAAATCCCAGATTCTACAAGATCCCTCGAGAATCCCCGCGATCTTCCGGATTCACTCCGTTTTGATGTACCGAAGGCTATTTACAATGCTGCTAGGGTACAGTTTTCCAAAAATGTTTTAATTTCCTCAAAATTGCCAAAAGTGGGGTACCACATGCCCCCCTCCTCAATTGTGAGCGCCCACGCGAACACTCACATGTGGTATTTCTTCAACCGCCACCCGTTCACTCGGGTGCCTAACAAATCGCCGGCCAGGTCCGCAAGTTGGATGGATCCATTCGGGAAGACTTCGACAACCCTGTAAGGTCCCATCCATCTTAGGTGCAGTTTGCCTGGGAATCTGGCATGCCTGCTGTCGTAGAGCAATGCCAAATCACCCGCCTGCAGGAGTACCGGTTTGATCTTTTTATCGTATCTCTCCTTTCGGCGGAGCTGGATTTTCCTGGTGCGATCTTCGGCGTCTCGTCTCCTCTCATCCAGCAGCGTGACCTCCTGTAACCAGTAGAGCTGACTCTCCTCTGCGCCCATCCTCTGCAAATCCAACGTTCGTTGGGTGGGTACTTCAAATTCGATCGGGAGGATCGGGTGTTGCCCATACACCAGAAAGTATGGTGTTTGTTTGATCGTGATCTTCTCAGCTGTCCGGTACGCCCATAGAGCGGCTGCTAGCTTCGTATCCCAGTCGTGAGCGTGATTCACCGTGACCTTGAGTAGTATTTTACACAGCAGACCATTGGACTTCTCCGTCAGTCCATTTGCCTTGGGATTGTATGGAGTAGTCTTCCGGTGCTTGATGTGGAAATACCGTGTCAGATCTTCGATGATCTGATTCAAAAAATGCGTGCCCCGGTCGCTGACTAGCTCTAAGGGACATCCGTAGCGTGTGATGATCGACTCAAACAAGAAGGTTGCCACTGTGGCAGCATCATCCCTTCTGGTGGCCCTGGCCTCTACCATTTTGGTGGCGTAGTCCGTTGCTACCAGAATGTAGCGCCTTCGTGTACTTCTAGTCACTGGTTGTATCGGCCCTACAAAGTCAATGCCCCACTTTTCGAAAGGTGCTAGAGGCATGATGGGAGTCAGGGGCCAGCGTGTTGTAGGCGTCAGTCTCCCCGTCCTCTGGCAACTGTCGCACTTGCGGATGTAATCGAGAACATCCTTAAACATGGTCGGCCACCAATACCCCGCATTTAGAATCTTTGTGACCGTGTTCCTGGTGGCATAGTGTCCACCCGCCTCCTCTGTATGCATCGCACTTACTATTCTTGGTACCTCTGATTCCTCCAGACATCTGCATAAGCGCTCATCTGCCATCTTTTTGAACAAAACCCCCTGCTGGAGTTGGTACGGGCCTGCCTTATGAATAAAGACAGTTCGCTGTTCCAAATCCATGCCTACGGGACACTGGAGGGTTAGCAGATATCGATACAGGTCGGCATAGCGGGACTCATGTCCTGCAGACAACTGAAATAACTCTTCATCTGGAAAATCGTCCACCAATTCCTCCTCTGTCGGCTGGGTCCATAATCGGGACAAGTAATCCGCATTTTCATGGTGCACCCCTTTCCTGGTCTGAACTGTGTAGGTGAACTCTTGTAGTAACAACACCCACCTGGCGATCCGACCGGATAGGTCGGCTTTCTTGACTAGGTGTTGCAATGCGTAGTGGTCCACATGGAACACGAACTCGTAGCAGATTAGGTAGTGACGGAACTTTTTACAGGAGTACACCATCCCCAACGCTTCTCTCTCCGTCGTGGTGTACTTCCGCTCTGCTAGAGACAGCTGTCGGCTCGCGAAGTAGATCGGGTAGTCCTTTTTGTTGTCATCCTTTTGACTCAGTACTACACCGATGGCGAATGCAGATGTGTCAACGTAAACATGGAATGGTCGATTCCAGTCTGGACTCCTTAGTACGGGAGCAGTCGTGAGTTTCGCTTTAAGAGCCTCAAATGCTGACTGCTGGTTCGCACCCCAAGCATAAGGCTCGTCCTTCTTCAACAACTTGGTCAGGTCCGCCGCCAGTATTGCATACAGGTGTATGAATCTTCGGTAGTAGCCCACATGACCCAGGAATGCTCGCAGCTCTCTTAGATTCGTGGGTGGCTCAAGCTCGAGTATAACCTTGACCTTCTCGATGTCCACCGCAATGCCGTCTGCCGAGACCCGATGACCCAACAAGATCCCACTAGTCATAAAGAAAAAGCACTTCTCGGGATGCAGTGATAAGCTGCTCTCTCTACATTTATCGAAGGTCTGCTTCAAGTGACTTAGGTGTTCAGACCGCTTCCCAAAGACACAGAAGTCATCTATGAATATTTCCAGGAACTTCCTCAGTTGTTCCTGGAAGATATTGGTCATCATCCGTTGAAAGGTGGCAGGCGCGTTGCACAGACCGAAGGGCATCTTGTGGTATGCGTAAGTTCCCCAGTCGGTTGTGAACGTAGTTTTATCCTTGTCCTGTTCCCGGATAGACACCTGATTGTAACCTGAGAACCCATCCAGGAAGCTATAACATTCATGTCCTGCGACATGGTCTAGAATGGCATCCGTGAATGGTAACGGGTGATGATCCTTGCGTGTTGCTGCATTCAACTTCCGGAAATCCTGACACACTCGTATCTTACCCGTCAACTTCTTGGGCACGATAACAATCGGCGACACCCACTCACTGCTGAGCACAGGGTAAATAATACCAGCACTCAAGTACTTATCTATCTCCTCCTTAACTAGCAAGGAGTATTTTGGGTTGAGACGATACTGGCGCTGTCGTATGGGTACTGAGTCGTCCAGTAAATCGATACGGTGTTCTCCATACCGTGCAGGTATCCCCTTCATGTCTTCGATCTTCCAGGCGAAGACGTCGACATAATGGCTAAGGAATGCCTGCACTTTCCTTAGCTCGTCTCCTCTCACTGCGCTTGATACCTTCAAGCACTTGTCGGGACTGAGTTGTACTTCGTGACAGTCACTAGGGTCGACAATGCCCTCGGTGTGACTCGTCTCACTCCTTCCCAGTCCCACAGTTAATTGCTATTCGTCTTCCGGCTGAATAGCTTCCGGCTCTTCTTCTTCTCCCACCGAACAGCAGGCAACGAATCCCACGAAATAATCGGATTCGGTACCACTGGAATCCGATCGCGCGGTCGACTCACTGTCCCCGCCCGATGTGTATCCTGCACTTGTCGATGGGGTCTCTCCTTCGTGTCTGACCCTATTCCAGGGCACCGTAATGGTTTTGGTCGGTTCCGAAGGATGGGGAAACTTAAGGCGATGCCTTCGCCAATCACATCTGACTTGTGCGCCATATAGCCATGGTCGCCCGAGCAGAACGTCATAGCCCTGCTTCATCATCGGTTGAAGGATGATATACGTCAACCGAAAGTCCGCACCCCCGATGATTGTCTTGACATTGCGCAGCATACCTGCAGGCATTCTCCGCGTCTGATCCGCTAATCTCAACACACGCTTCGAGGGTTCGTATTGACTGAACCCCAAGGCTCTCGCGGTATCCTCCGTCATTATGTTGACTCCTGATCCAGAGTCGATTGGCACCCTGCGTACACAACACCCTGCTATTTCCACATCGATCTCTGGCGGCCCTTGGTCTTCGCTCTCCACTTGATATACTTGAGAGGATGTGGAGGCGCGCGGCTTCCGCGGACGCCGTAGCGAAAGCATCAACATTCTCCGATACGTCTTATTGTCCTCCAAGAGCTGCTTGAACGTGATGTTCACTTTTCGACTCCCGAGATCTTCGACCAAGTCATAGTGTGCGCGTTGGGTCGCCGGGGTCGGCGACGCTCTGCGAGGTTCCACGGTGGCTGCCAACTTCGCCCCAAGGACGGATGTCAAGTCTGGCCGCGGTGGGTCCTTTTGAGTGCGGATTGCTTCCTTCAACAGGTTGGTTACCTCGTTGCGGATATCCGGAGCATAGTCCCGTTTCAGCAAGCGTACTGGCTCGTCCTCGACTGCTGTCTGGGGGCGCACTGCTGGTGCCTCTCGCGTAGCCGAAGACTTCCGTGCAGGTCGCAAGTCGGACTTGCTGGATGTCTTCTCCTTCCCTTTTCCCGTCCGGTCTTCGGTTCTCCGTTCGTGCTTGCGAGTGTCACGCTCTTGCTCCTTCGATTTCTTGGAACTACGAGTTTCGACCCGTGCGCACATAACCTCTTCCGCCGGCCATTCTTCGTCTTCGTCATCCCCGTCTGAACCTACTTCGACCTGGTTAACTTGGACGTCCTCCTTGGCAGGAGGGTTCACAAATCGTACCGCTGGCCGAGGGACTGGTGGTTGATCACACTCTGGCGCAGTATGCCCGGTCTTCTTGCAAATACTACATGTCGGAACATAATCGTTTCGCCTTTTTGGATGGGGACACTGCGGTGAGAAGTGTCCAACTTCCCCGCAATTATAACAAGCTCGCGGTGGCGGTGGGTCAAACGTCCCTGGAGGTGCTCTCCGCCTCACGGGTACTGTAGTGGCCCGATCCACCGGATGATATCGTGGGACTTGCATTGCTGAAACTGCAGTAGGGGTAGGAACCGACTAGACGGCGTAGGCTGTCTCTTCGCTAGCCTCTCCATAGTAATGGGGGTGCTCTCCATAGTACGGTTGTGCCCACTCTACTGCGTTGACTGGATATGACGGACGGGTGGTAAGGCACTCGGTGTTTGCATGTCCCACCGCCCCGCACGTAGTACACCATAAGTTCGCTCGCACTCTCCCGGGTGATTTTCGGCGATCATGCCCGCCTACCACTTGAACCTTGAGATCGGCGAAGTCCTTCACAAGGGTCTCCATCTTCGAGGCTATGTCTCCCGGCGCTCTGTCCGTAGTCATTCGTCGGGTGCCCTTTTTCTTCGCTGCCCCATGCTTCTTCCTCTTCTTCTCCTCCTCCGACGATGAGGTTTCCTCTTCTTCGGATGAGGAACGGTTCTCGTCCGAAGACGATTCCTCCGATGACGGAGTTGTACCTCTACGTCGTCTTCGCCCTCCCTTCGGTTTTCGCTCCTTCGACTCCCGTCTCTCTCTCCCTATTCGGTTGAGAGTGGAAGTTTCGAAGGCTTCTGCCGATGCAATCACATCCTCAATAGTGTCGCACTTGCTGCGTCGGCAAAAAGTCTCCATCTCCCGAGTTAAACCGGTCACGTACCAATCCACAGCTTGTTGTACCGAGAAAGGGGACCCTGGTCCTGTTTTCGGTATTCTGTCAAGGAGGTCCAGAAATCTCTCAGTGTAGTCACGCAGACTCTCCTTCTTCTCTCGCTGCAAATTACGTAACTTTGTCAAAACCCGGCTGTCGTAGCCGAGCTCGCGGAAGCGGCGAAGGAACTTCTCCTTCAGCTGGGCCCATGTTGTCAACCCAGTCGGATCGATGCTCTCGTGATTGTACCAACTCCTCGCTTTCTTCCGCAGAAGGCTTGGAAAGATCCTTAGTCGGTCGTCGTCTGCGATCTCGCGATTGGCAATAGACACCGATTCGAACAACTTGATGTATGAATCTGCATCGTCGTCATCCCCACTCCCTTTATACTTTGGGTAGGAATGTTTAGTAATCGGCTGAGGTAGCCGCACATTGGCTTGTCCGTCCGCCATCGGTGTGTCTGTCGACGGTTCTCGGGCGGTCGTGTCTAATTCACGAGGCGGGTCCGTGCAAGGAATATCTAGTAGAACTGTAAGCACCAAGTTTGGTTCCGAGTCGCCGGGGGTAGGTTCCCCAAGGATGTCGGCCGAACTAGGCTTAGGTACTCTTTTTGGTGTTTTCTTGTTTTGACGCCGTGTCTCTTCCACGGCCTTCTCTGAATCTCGTCGGAACCTGCGGACAGCTCTAGCACTTAGGTTGCTCCCGCTAGCCCCAGTCGACATTCACCGAGCATGGCTGCTCGTAAAAACCCCGGTGTTGACGCAACTGTCCCCGGCAGCGGCGCCAAAAAGAAGTTGTCGGCTTCTTATGTAATAACCCACTAAAGGCTAAAACTGCAATATAGTGGTAGAAAGGTCGAACCCACAGGGACAGAGGAACACACAGGGTACAAAGTGTCACGTTTTAACAGACTATTGAGGAGTTTGAATTCTCAGGCGACTGTCACTCCCAGAAATACTGCAAGTGTCCACTCGGAGCGCACTCGGAGGTCGCACAGTGCAGCGTAACACACACACACACACCTGAAACTACAGAAACACAACCCAGAGATCCGTTAGGACCTCTACTTCAAGATTTCAGGGGGAAAGTCTCTCAAGAGTACACTCTGCGAAGCTGCGGGTAGTGACTTCCAACTCCGGCTTTTACAACACTTCCACTAGCTTGCTGCTAGTGTAGGAAACCCGGTTTGGACTGCCTACTTCGGATCGAAGTCACTTAGACGCGGTGAACAACACTCTCAACTCACAAAACGCGCAGAGAACATAGGTCCGCACTGAAGGACTCACTGAGAAACATTCCAGTAACACAATGTAATAACCCACTAAAGGCTAAAACTGCAATATAGTGGTAGAAAGGTCGAACCCACAGGGACAGAGGAACACACAGGGTACAAAGTGTCACGTTTTAACAGACTATTGAGGAGTTTGAATTCTCAGGCAACTGTCACTCCCAGAAATACTGCAAGTGTCCACTCGGAGCGCACTCGGAGGTCGCACAGTGCAGCGTAACACACACACACACACACACACACACACCTGAAACTACAGAAACACAACCCAGAGATCCGTTAGGACCTCTACTTCAAGATTTCAGGGGGAAAGTCTCTCAAGAGTACACTCGGCAAAGCTGCGGGCAGTGACTTCCAACTCCGGCTTTTACAACACTTCCACTAGCTTGCTGCTAGTGTAGGAAACCCGGTTTGGACTGCCTACTTCGGATCGAAGTCACTCCTACGCGGTGAACAACACTCTCAACTCACGAAACGCGCAGAGAACACAGGTCCACACTGAAGGACTCACTGTGAAACATTCCAGTAACACAACAACAGTCTATTGAAGAGTTTGAATTCTCACGCACTTGTCATTCCCAGAAATACTACAGGGGTTACCCTCAAGGCACCTGCTGCAGCGTAACCTGAATTTACAACCAAGGCTTACACGAAGTAGCAAAACTTCACTTTGGCATTCAGGGGAAAAATCCCAAGGAGTACAATCAGAAAGAAACACTCGAAGGTGTAGGGGCGAAACTGATCAAGTATCTAACTAGTCACTGGCTCTGAGCATCGGCAGTCACCCGCAGGTGCAGATCCGAACTACTCAAGTCTCTAACCAATGTACTAGCTCTGAACATTCGGCCGAAGGCCTTCAGCTACAAAATGCGGAACGCTAAGTTGTAACTCCTCGTGCGTGGTGACAGAACTCAAGGACACAAACACGCAAAGGAAATGGGTTCCTGATCTGCACTTCTGATGGGAAAGAACCCCAGGCAAAACGCCTGGAACTATTTTATACCTTCTAAGTCCTACCTAGCACTACACTGCACTACGCTACACGCCTGCACGGAACCACGCTACACTACACTCCGCGGAACCTGTACTACGTCTCCTGCGCGGCCGACTGCCGCGCACTAACTCCCTACCCTGCCAATCTTCCGCTCGACTGCGCAGTCCCAACCTCTGCAACGCCGCGGACACCTCCCCTTCGAGGGCGGACATGGTATCCTGTGCCTTCGACAGAAAGGCATCGAGCTTCTTTGCTACCTTCCGCCGACTCCTACTGTCGCCTGACAACAACCCGGCTGCGCGCAATTCAAACTCACGCAGTGTGAGTTTCTCCTGCGCCTTCACTTCCCAGTGGGCGTAGCCCTTGAGACAGTGGGCGACTCGCCTCGCCGTCTCCACCTTCGTGCGATCCGCCTCCTTCTTGCGATCCTCTTCAATTATCACTAATTGCGATTCGGCTTCAGCACGTTGCGCTCTCAATTCGCCACACTCTGACTGTAACCTGCGGATTAACTCTTCATCCGCCTGCCGTGCGAGCTGACATTGTTCCAACAACCGCGTCTGTCGCACGAGCTCCTCTGACAAAATCCGATTCTGGGCCTGCTCAGAGTTGAGTGCTTCCTTGACCTTCACCTGCTCCTTGGTGAGCTCGCCCAGTTTCTCATCCTTCATCTTCTCGGTGTGCTTGTAGAATTTCTGATTAAGCTTGTACTGACCCCACAAGCACGCATGCTTCTCCTTCAATTCCTTCAACTCCTGGTCCACTCTAGCTAATAGCTTGCTGGTGTGGACTTTAGTGCGAGTCCGCCTGCGCACTAACTCGATGTAAGATCCCGGCTGGAGTGGGTCGGCGTATTTATCGACCTTGCGATCCAAGTACCGCAGCAACGGAATCACCTGCTCAGAGAGCGCCGCCGCCGGCGCTCCAACAATTTCCTCCTCCTCCTCCTCGGTGTCTTCTGCTCCTGACATTTCTTCCGTGGAGCCTCCGTCGTCATCATCCGAGTGGAGAATTTCAGTCGCCATTGATTGCGTCGGCGACTGCCCCGAGTGGGGCTGCACGTCATCGACGTGTGCTGCCTGCGAAGGCACGGCTGCAGCCTCGCTGCTCGTCGCCAAAATGTCTAAGGCGGAAGGCGAATGTACCTGTGCGGCATCCCCGTCTCTCGCTTGTTGATTGTCTACCGCATCCTCTCTGCCGCCGTCGTCCGTCGCCGAAGGCGATCGAGCGGAGGGTGACTGCGCGGGGTTTGATTGCGCATCGCGCATCGAAATTTCATCCCGCGGACAGTCACTCCGCTCCTCCGTCTGCTGCTCCCTTGATCGGTCCGTGGGGGCTGTGCCCGGCCCGTGCGCAGGCGCATTTGCCGGCGCCTTGTCCGCCGCAGGCGTAGCGCCGCGGACATCTATCGCCGAAGGCGACATGGCCGGGGGCCGCACGCCCGATGTTCCTTGGCCTATAGGCCCTACCGCCGAAGGCGCATCTATCGGCGGACTTCCCGCCGATGGTGCGGCCTCCGCACGCTCTCTGCTCGTATCTCCTCGGCTCGAAGGCCCTGGCGCCGAAGGCGCAAATTGCGGCGCGTGGTGCGCCGGAGGGTCTGGCCCCGAGGGCCGGTGTCTCGTAGGCGGTTCTTCCGCCGGCTCCTTCCCCTTCCTACGTTGGAACGGGGGTGATTCTTGCCTGTGCACAGGCGGACTGCTCCTTCCCACGCGTAAGCGTAGATCCACGTCCACTTGTGTTCGCCGGTCCGCGGAGGCTCGTCCGTCCGCGGAGGCTCGTCTGTGCGCAAACGGAACATCTGTCCGCATCGCACGTGGTAACTCCGGAGGCCCTTGGCCCGTAGGCGGCCTTTCTCCCGTCGAGGTTGCAGCGTGGCCCGTTGCTCCTGCGGTCGTCCGCGCTTCCTCTTGCCTCTCTGGCGACGCACTTCCGATCTCCGTCGCAATCGTCGCCGTGTCCGCACTGTCGGCAGGTAACACCAGTCTGCGTGCCTTCTGCTTCGGCCGGCTGTATGGCTCGCACAGCGGCCGCGGTCGAATGGGAGCAGAGGGTTCTTGATGCTGCTCCTCTTCGGACTCTTCCCTCCATCGCCGCTTCCGCGGCACTCGTGCTGCAAGAGTGTGTCTCCCTTCGTCCCTCCGTCTTGATGGGGTAGAAGTTGGTGACTCCTCTACATCAGTGTCGACCTCGTTCTCCCGCACATACTTCCCGGGATGGTCGATGGACAATGGCGGAAAATGTTCAAGCTCCGCCGCTGTCAAACAATTCCGCTGTCGATAAAAATTGATGAGGAAAGGAGAAAGATGGTTTAGAGTTCCCCCCTTCTCCTCAAACGCGTGCTGTCGCATCACCCTGTGCAGGATGCTCGCATAGTGAATTGGAGTTCCCTCGATGACGCACTCCACAAAAGAGACCTGCCACAATGTGATGTAGCAGGCGCGGTGCGGCTGCAGTAATTGCATCAGCGCCGCGGACAAAGTCCGGCGAAATCGATCCTTGTAATCACGGGTCCTGTACCCATTCTTGGTAGACCTCCCGGTCTTGAACAGCTCCACAAATTGCGCCTCTTCTTGCTTGGTCACCTTGATGCTCTCACTGTCGAAAAGGAGATGCCCTGGCATGCCAGCACATCTTCCCAACGCCTGCGCCCAATCTTGGACTGTCCACCGATCAACATGCGGACGCAATCCGCGCGAGGGTGGTCCCTGTGGCTCTAGCCACTCGCGCACCATATTCGCACAGATGTAGTTCCATCCCCATAGCCAGAAATCGAGCTTTCTTGCTATTAAGCGCTCCTCGAAAGCGCGCAGCCCATTCTGCGGCAGGCGAAGTGGCACCATCCGCAATCTGCTCGGTCTCGTCATTGCATTCCTGGGGTTCGCTCGCCCGCTCATTCTACTTCCGCACCGCCCGAGCGCCTTTCTCTCTCGGCAAACTCTAATCGCCCTCAATTCCAAATCACGCGCATTCACTTCTCCCTCAATCAACAAGAAATCTCCTGTGCGGCGACGTCGAGAATGTTCAGCAGCCAGCAGATGGATGCGCGCAGCGCGCACAAGAGATTGGAATCGCGAATTCAAGAATGGGACGTTCTCCGCCGCCCGGTCGAAGGTCATGGTCGGCTCTTGCTCGTGAAGAACGTCTCACTTGATGGCCGCGCCGGCTGTACGCTGAAACGGTCTTCGCTCTCACGCGCGGCTTCACGCTCCGCCGTCATCGATTAAACTCTCACGCTCGAATTGGCGGATTTGAACTCCGCGAGCGTATTATTGCGAACATGGGGGCGTAGCGCCGAAGGCGAGTTTTCCGCCTTGCGCGGTACACTTGTTCGTACCGCCCCTCGGCCAATCCCCCTCTGCCTTGACGCGTGTGTCCGCATGTCGGACAAAAGTTCAACTCCTGCCTGTGCGCAGGCAGGAGCCTCGGCGGATTCTCCGCCGGTGCGGAACTTCATCCTCCTGTGCACAGGCGTTCGCCTGTGCGCAGGCGAATTCCGTGCGCTACGTCGCGCTGGCGCGGAAGGCGTTGACCGTGGTCAGCCGTCTCCGTCCAGTCTGTCCGTTCCTTGTCTCTTCGTCGGCGCTTCCGCCGCCGCAACTCCGTCCGTCCAAGAGCGCATCCACCCTTCCCGTCCGCATGATCCGTACCGATTTGATTACTCTGGCGGCTCTTCCGACGTACGCGGCGCCGCGCTGGCGCGGAAGGCGCCGTACACTTTCTACCTCACAAGGCGCATTTCTAGGGCCCAAGGCGGATTTTCCGCCGACGCCGAAGTGCCTGTGCACAGGCGAACGCCTGTGCGTAGGCGGACTTCGCGCCTCCCCTAACCCTACTTCGCCTGTGCACAGGCGAACGCCTTCGTCCGCGCATAGGACAAAACTTGATTCCCCCTTCCGCGTAGGCGGAATTCGCGCCGGTGGCGAACTCCTTCCGCCGTAGGCGACCGCCTCCGTTTCTTCCAGTAGCGATAACTCCCTAAGTCCTCATCCGTTCCAAGCGTTCTTGGGCTCGTTGGAATCAGCGCGTCAAGTTCTTTCCAACGAGATCCTAACTTGGTCAAGGCGCTTGAGGGTTGACCTAATTATGGAGGGTTTCCCTACAGCCGCGGACGCAACCTCCGAAGGCGGGTTTTGCGCCTTGCGCCGTAGAGATCCTAACTGCAGAGCTCGCAGGGAGGGTGGTGCCTGTCTTTACTGCGGCACCCCAAATCCCAGATTCTACAAGATCCCTCGAGAATCCCCGCGATCTTCCGAATTCACTCTGTTTTGATGTACCGAAGGCTATTTACAATGCTGCCAGGGTACAGTTTTCAAAAAATGTTTTAATTTCCTCAAAATTGCCAAAAGTGGGGTACCACACACAACAACAGTCTATTGAAGAGTTTGAATTCTCACGCACTTGTCATTCCCAGAACTACTACAGGGGTTACCCTCAAGGCACCTGCTGCAGCGTGACCTGAATTTACAACCAAGGCTTACACGAAGTAGCAAAACTTCACTTTGGCATTCAGGGGAAAAATCCCAAGGGAGTACAATCAGAAAGAAACACTCGAAGGTGTAGGGGCGAAACTGTTCAAGTATCTAACTAGTCACTGGCTCTGAGCATCGGCAGTCACCCGCAGGTACAGATCCGAACTACTCAAGTCTCTAACCAATGTACTAGCTCTGAACATTCGGCCGAAGGCCTTCAGCTACAAAATGCGGAACGCTAAGTTGTAACTCCTCGTGCGTGGTGACAGAACTCAAGGACACAAACACGCAAAGGAAATGGGTTCCTGATCTGCACTTCTGATGGGAAAGAACCCCAGGCAAAACGCCTGGAACTATTTTATACCTTCTAAGTCCTACCTAGCACTACACTGCACTACGCTACACGCCTGCACGGAACCACGCTACACTACACTCCGCGGAACCTGTACTACGTCTCCTGCGCGGCCGACTGCCGCGCACTAACTCCCTACCCTGCCAATCTTCCGCTCGACTGCGCAGTCCCAACCTCTGCAACGCCGCGGACACCTCCCCTTCGAGGGCGGACATGGTATCCTGTGCCTTCGACAGAAAGGCATCGAGCTTCTTTGCTACCTTCCGCCGACTCCTACTGTCGCCTGACAACAACCCGGCTGCGCGCAATTCAAACTCACGCAGTGTGAGTTTCTCCTGCGCCTTCACTTCCCAGTGGGCGTAGCCCTTGAGACAGTGGGCGACTCGCCTCGCCGTCTCCACCTTCGTGCGATCCGCCTCCTTCCTGCGATCCTCTTCAATTATCACTAATTGCGATTCGGCTTCAGCACGTTGCGCTCTCAATTCGCCACACTCTGACTGTAACCTGCGGATTAACTCTTCATCCGCCTGCCGTGCGAGCTGACATTGTTCCAACAACCGCGTCTGTCGCACGAGCTCCTCTGATAAAATCCGATTCTGGGCCTGCTCAGAGTTGAGTGCTTCCTTGACCTTCACCTGCTCCTTGGTGAGCTCGCCCAGTTTCTCATCCTTCATCTTCTCGGTGTGCTTGTAGAATTTCTGATTAAGCTTGTACTGACCCCACAAGCACGCATGCTTCTCCTTCAATTCCTTCAACTCCTGGTCCACTCTAGCTAATAGCTTGCTGGTGTGGACTTTAGTGCGAGTCCGCCTGCGCACTAACTCGATGTAAGATCCCGGCTAGAGTGGGTCGGCGTATTTATCGACCTTGCGATCCAAGTACCGCAGCAACGGAATCACCTGCTCAGAGAGCGCCGCCGCCGGCGCTCCAACAATTTCCTCCTCCTCCTCCTCGGTGTCTTCTGCTCCTGACATTTCTTCCGTGGAGCCTCCGTCGTCATCATCCGAGTGGAGAATTTCAGTCGCCATTGATTGCGTCGGCGACTGCCCCGAGTGGGGCTGCACGTCATCGACGTGTGCTGCCTGCGAAGGCACGGCTGCAGCCTCGCTGCTCGTCGCCAAAATGTCTAAGGCGGAAGGCGAATGTACTCGTGCGGCATCCCCGTCGCTCGCTTGTTGGTTGTCTACCGCGTCCTCTCTGCCGCCGTCGCCCGCCGCCGAAGGCGATCGAGCGGAGGGTGGCTGCGCGGGGTTTGATTGCGCATCGCGCATCGAAATTTCATCCCGCGGACAGTCACTCCGCTCCTCCGTCTGTTGCTGCTCCCTCGATCGGTCCGTGGGGGCTGTGCCCGGCCCGTGCGCAGGCGTAATTGCCGGCGCCTTGCCCGCCGCAGGCGTAGCACCGCGGACATCCATCGCCGAAGGCGACATGGCCGGGGGCCGCTCGCCCGATGTCCCTTGGCCTATAGGCCCTACCGCCAAAGGCGCATCTATCGGCGGACTTCCCGCCGATGGTGCGGCCTCCGCACGCTCCCTGCTCGTATCTCCTCGGCTCGAAGGCCCTGGCGCCGAAGGCGCAAATTGCGGCGCGTGGTGCGCCGGAGGGTCTGGCCCCGAGGGCCGGTGTCTCGTAGGCGGTTCTTCCGCCGGCTCCTTCCCCTTCCTTCGTTGGAACGGGGGTGATTCTTGCCTGTGCACAGGCGGCACGTGTGGAGGTGTCCTGTGCACAGGTGACCTGTGCACAGGCGACCTGGGCACAGGTGAGCGCCTGTGCACAGGCGGACTGCTCCTTCCCACGCGTAAGCGTAGATCCACGTCCACTTGTGATCGCCTGTCCGCGGAGGCTCGTCCGTCCGCGGAGGCTCGTCTGTGCGCAAACGGAACATCTGTCCGCATCGCCCGTGGTAACTCCGGAGGCCCTTGGCCCGTAGGCGGCCTCTCTCCCGTCGAGGTTGCAGCGTGGTCCGTTGCTCCTGCGGTCGTCCGCGCTTCCTCAAGCTTCTCTGGCGACGCACTTCCTTTCTCCGTCGCAATCGTCGCCGTGTCCGCACTGTCGGCTGGTAACACCAGTCTGCGTGCCTTCTGCTTCGGCCGGCTGTATGACTCGCACAGCGGCCGCGGTCGAATGGGAGCAGAGGGTTCTTGATGCTGCTCCTCTTCAGACTCTTCCCTCCATCGCCGCTTCCGCGGCACTCGTGCTGCAGGAGTGTGTCTCCCTTCGTCCCTCCGTCTTGATGGGGTAGAAGTCGGTGACTCCTCTGCATCAGTGTCGACCTCATTCTCCCGCACATACTTCCCGGGATGGTCGATGGACAATGGCGGAAAATGTTCAAGCTCCGCCGCTGTCAAACAATTCCGCTGTCGATAAAAATTGATGAGGAAAGGAGAGAGATGGTTTAGAGTCCCCCCCTTCTCCTCAAACGCGTGCTGTCGCATCACCCTGTGCAGGATGCTCGCCCAGTGAATTGGAGTTCCCTCGATGACGCACTCCACAAAAGAGACCTGCCATAATGTGATGTAGCAGGCGCGGTGCGGCTGCAGTAATTGCATCAGCGCCGCGGACAAAGTCCGGCGAAATCGATCCTTGTAATCACGGGTCCTGTACCCATTCTTGGTAGACCTCCCGGTCTTGAACAGCTCCACAAATTGCGCCTCTTCCTGCTTGGTCACCTTGATGCTCTCACTGTCGAAAAGGAGATGCCCTGGCATGCCAGCACATCTTCCCAACGCCTGCACCCAATCTTGGACTGTCCACCGGTCAACATGCGGACGCAATCCGCGCGAGGGTGGTCCCTGTGGCTCTAGCCACTCGCGCACCATATTCGCACAGATGTAGTTCCATCCCCATAGCAAGAAATCGAGCTTTCTTGCTATTAAGCGCTCCTCGAAAGCGCGCAGCCCGTTCTGTGGTAG
The DNA here is from genome assembly GCA_037833965.1 of Marchantia polymorpha subsp. ruderalis. Classification (NCBI taxonomy): domain Eukaryota; kingdom Viridiplantae; phylum Streptophyta; class Marchantiopsida; order Marchantiales; family Marchantiaceae; genus Marchantia; species Marchantia polymorpha. The sequence continues at coordinate 9,430,128 of AP031357.1, forward strand.
GCGAAGTGGCACCATCCGCAATCTGCTCGGTCTCGTCATTGCATTCCTGGGGTTCGCTCGCCCGCTCATTCTACTTCCGCACCGCCCGAGCGCCTTTCTCTCTCGGCAAACTCTAATCGCCCTCAATTCCAAATCACGCGCATTCACTTCTCCCTCAATCAACAAGAAATCTCCTGTGCGGCGACGTCGAGAATGTTCAGCAGCCAGCAGATGGATGCGCGCAGCGCGCACAAGAGATTGGAATCGCGAATTCAAGAATGGGACGTTCTCCGCCGCCCGGTCGAAGGTCATGGTCGGCTCTTGCTCGTGAAGAACGTCTCACTTGATGGCCGCGCCGGCTGTACGCTGGAACGGTCTTCGCTCTCACGCGCGGCTTCACGCTCCGCCGTCGTCGATTAAACTCTCACGCTCGAATTGGCGGATTTGAACTCCGCGAGCGTATTACCCCGCGGACATGGGGGCGTAGCGCCGAAGGCGAGTTTTCCGCCTTGCGCGGTACACTTGTTCGTACCGCCCCTCGGCCAATCCCCCTCTGCCTTGACGCGTGTGTCCGCATGTCGGACAAAAGTTCATCTCCTTCCTGTGCGCAGGCAGGAGCCTCGGCGGATGCTCCGCCGGCACGGGACTTCATCCTCCTGTGCACAGGCGGTCGCCTGTGCGCAGGCGAATTCCGTGCGCGGCGTCGCGCTGGCGCGGGAGGCGTTGACCGTGGTCAGCCGTCTCCGTCCAGTCTGTCCGTTCCTTCTTTCTTCGTCGGCGCTTCCGCCGCCGCAACTCCGTCCGTCCAAGAGCGCATCCACCCGTCCCGTCCGCATGGTCCGTACCGATTTGATTACTCTGGCGGCTCTTCCGCCGTACGCGGCGCTGCGCTGGCGCGGAAGGCGCCGTACACTTTCTACCTCACAAGGCGCATTTCTAGGGCCCAAGGCGGATTTTCCGCCGACGCCGAAGCGCCTGTGCGTAGGCGGACTTCGCGCCTCCCCTAACCCTACTTCGCCTGTGCACAGGCGAACGCCTTCGCCCGCGCATAGGACAAAACTTGATTCCCCCTTCCGCGTAGGCGGAATTCGCGCCGGTGGCGAACTCCTTCCGCCGTAGGCGACCGCCTCCGTTTCTTCCAATAGTGATAACTCCCTAAGTCCTCATCCGTTCCAAGCGTTCTTGGACTCGTTGGAATCAGTGCGTCGAGCTCTTTCCAACGGGACCCTAACTGGATCAAGGCGCCCGAGGGTCAACCTAATTATGGAGGGTTTCCCTACAGCCGCGGACGCAACCTCCGAAGGCGGGTTTTGCGCCTTGCGTCGTAGGGGTCCTAACTGCAGAGCTCGCAGGGAGGGTGGTGCCTGTCCTTACTGCTGCACCCCAAATCCCAGATTCTACAAGATCCCTCGAGAATCCCCGCGATCTTCCGGATTCACTCCGTTTTGATGTACCGAAGGCTATTTACAATGCTGCCAGGGTACAGTTTTCCAAAAATGTTTTAATTTCCTCAAAATTGCCAAAAGTGGGGTACCACAGGGGACCATCTTCTGAGTAGTACTCATCTTGCTCATCCATTTCTTCAATGGCTTGGAGCTTGTTTCGCATCGACCTAGTGGTAACAGCGAGTGCCGGAGCTTCTTGCTTGTTCTTTTCCTGAAAATCTCTTAATTCGAAGGTTATAACATTAGCATTCGGAGGCCATTTGTTTTGTTCATCTCCAGGTGTTGGTAACGAAGGGGCAGCTTTGTTAGGATTTGAATGTGCAGTTACATCCATGTATCTAACATCCTGAGAAGTTGACGGACCTTGATCATTTGATAGACCTTGAACTCTATTCTCTTGAGACTGTGGTCCTCTGGTTCTATCTTGTATAGGAATGTAGCCATTTGCTGTCTGTAAACCTACCGGCGAGTGTCCTGTTTGTCTTGCATTTCCATAATCGTAATAAAGGTTTGAAGGCCTCGGTTCGGTTTGAGGTGGCTCTTGTGGCCTGGCACCTCTCAGATTATCCCTGGCTTGCTGATGAGGATTAGTCACCGGGTGAGGTAATGCAATGACCTTGTCTGGCTGACGACATTCGTCAGAAGGGTGATTTCCTCCACAGTTGCTACAATTAGAACCTTGTACTTCTGACCAACATTGTCCAGGGAAGTGCCACCTCCCACAAAAAGAATGAAATTCTTTTCTTGCCCCATTATGCACACCTTGTGCTCTTGGAGGCCCCCTAAAATTACCATACGTATTTTTGGCTTGGCCTCCATGCATCGGTGGAGGTGGTACTCCAACCAATCTCTGATCGCGATTCTGTCCCATGCCACAAAACTGTCTTGTATGTCCAGGTAAGTTACATTGAACACACCACAATCCTGACGCGTGTCTTCCTGACTCTACAGGAGGTGGGGGTCCAGGTTGCTGAGTCCGAATCATCAAAGACATTTGATCTGTTAAACCCTGAATCTGTTTCATCATGGCCTCCTGAAATTTTAATTGGCTGGCACCTAATCTTTTTTCTATGTCTTCAGGTTGAGGTTCACCACGAGGAGCTGGTAATGCCAGCAATGGCACTGGTTCCCTGATTGCTAATGGCTGGGGAATTGGATCATTGGATGGTGGTGAAATCTGGTTCACGTTCTTACCCAACTCTCTTTCTAATTCTTTGGGACGGATAGGGATAAATTGAGGGATTGACTCATCTTCTTTCCTCCACAATTTTTCATAATCCTTGTCAATATTCTCTATATCCCTAGCAGCTTTCTTAGCATCTACTAAAGTTCGGGGGTTCCTCTCTAACACTCCTCGTATCGTACCCGCTTTGAAAAATCCTTGAATGAAGAATTGTTTTAGTGTGTCGTCGTTAAGCATTGTGCCAACGAAACGTGTACACACCAAGTCAAATCTTCTAATGTAAGCAGAAATTTCCTCATCTCTCCCTTGCTTCAAGGAAGCTAATGCTCTCAAGGCAGTGCTCTGTCCTACCTCAGGTCTGAACTCGTTCAGAAACTCTTGTTGCATTTGTTCCCAAGTCACAAAATGCCCTTCTACATGGTCCCTGTACCACTCATAGGCTTCGCCTTCCAAAGTGGAAGGAAACCAGACCAAGCAATAACCAGATTCTGTAATGAGTGAGCTGGCTAATTTCTCGACGTATCTCTCCATATGTCTTGATGGATCTTCGTCTTTAGACCCCCAGAACTTAGGAAGGTTGGATGGCATGTTTAATGGTGCCAAGTTCTGAGGAACTAAGATTGGAAGACCTCTTGGTCTAACCAACGGATCAATGGGTGAGATGGGAGGGGGGATCTCCCCCTCTCCATCACGATTCATGATAGGTGAGAATTCTACTTTTGTTTCTCTATCAACTTCTACAGGTTTCTTTGTGCTCCTACTGTCAGTCTCTGGAAATTCGTTGGAAAGAAGTACCTCACCCTCCAATGTAGTCTTAATTTTTGAATTTTCTGAGAGCAGACTTTCAGAAGTATCTATGTCCAAAAACACTTCTATACTTATCTCACTCTCTTTTTCAGGTTCACTATTTTTTTGTAGCCTAGTTTTACGTGCAATCTTTCCCAACCCTACTTCTAGATTTGGTTTATGGGATCTTGTACTACCTTGCATTTACAGACTAGTCAACCGTCCTTATCTAAGCACCCAAATCCCACATAATCCATGCAGCCAACTCATTGCTAAGCGTACTAGACTAGAACAGCATCTAACTGAACATCAAATCCAAAAAAAATGAAATTCAAACCTGCAGTTCACAGCCATCCTCACAAAGCAATTTATCGATATTCCCATTCATTCAAATAAAATAAAGTACTAGTATAGAACTGCACCTAACAGAACATCAATTCAATCTATAAAACTGAAACCTGGACTTCACAACCATCTTCACAAGCAACTTTTTGATATTCCCCTTCACCAACCGAAAATAAAGTTCAGCAAGCTTCTTCACCATATAATTGAAAACAATAGAAATAAGAAACGGTTTACTCACCTCTTACTCCTCTCTCCATCCTTGACTTCCAATTTCAGAACTTTCACCCACTTGGCTCCCGGCAGACGCACCATTTATGTGAGCTTTTATCTCCCACCCTTAGCGTTGTAGTCCGGGTGGGGGTCCAAGCCTGCACATATATCTACCTTAGCCACCACAACTCTCCATTCTCTTACCCAACCCCATGAAGCACCACTATTAAGGCTTCAAATTTTGAGAGTTCTTTTCTGAATCCACACAACCCTCACTGTTGAGGGTGCAGCTCTTCTCCTACACCTTGCCTCCACTCACACCAACTAACCAAAGTACATGAATCCCAAAACCATCAGAAACCAACTGTAAAGAGAGCCGCGCTCAGTTCCTACACTATGAATCCACGGCAACCCACACTGAGGCTATAGCCCCGTTCCTACTCTCTCGAAGTCGAATCTCCAAACACCAACACGAGACTGCCCTATATGCAACACGGAGCTGCCTTATAAGCAACACGGAGCCGCCTCCGAGGCACCCCGGAAATCCAGGGAGTTACAACCAAAGTAACACCTGGCACCCTATCCTATCCAACCTTACCCACATTATCTATCCAAGTCTTCGAAGTTTGGTAAGTGACCACGCTGACCCTCAAACCTTTGCTTGTCATCTGCTGACGATTGAGTCTGCTCATCCTCCAGTGCTGTGAAAGGGTCTGCAAAAGCACTGGAATTCCTGTCCTCAGAATCAGCATCTGCAGCCGTATTCGAGGCTGCCAGCATCTGCCTGGACGTTGCCTGATTTGACAACTGTACCAGAGGCCCTACACGAGGAACCGTATCCTCCTGGAAAACTACCCTCCTTGCTGACGTTTAAATCAATCTGCAGGCGGACGCTGCTGCTGTAGAAATCCCCGCTGTAGAGAGACCTGCTTCCGAGTCTGCTTCCGGAGGCTGGTGAGAACTAGCCACACCAGAGGACGCTGCAGCCGCAAGGCTTGCCAGGCTTTCTAAACTAGCATTCGTCTCTAATTTTAGTCTTACTCCCGTGGGCCGGGGTATAGAACCTCCTTGACCATCAAGTGTGCCTGATGGAGACATCAGAATTTCTAGCACGAGTCTTCGTTGAGAAGCTGGCTTGTAAGTCGCTTCGTCAGTTCCATGACTACCCGAAGCCTGTGTTCCAGCATTTGTAGACGGAGAAATACTCGAAGGAGCGCTAGTGGTTGTAATTGTTGCTGTGATTGTGGTCATAGAACTAGAACCAGATCCCCCTACAGTCCGACTAGCGGAAGCGAAAGTTGCAGCTGAACTCGAGCTCCCCGAAGACGCTGAAGACGCTGCGGCTGCCAGCGACACAGAATCTTGTGTAGTTTCTGCATCTGATTTTTTTCTGGGACTTCCGACTGCCTGAAGATTTCTTGAAGAGATTGCGAGCATTGAACCAACCCCCTTGCAGACCACTCGCCATTCCGTGTCGTCTACTAGAGAGTCCAGATAAGCATTCTATAGATCCCGAACCCAAAGACGTCTTCCCACAGGCTGCATCCACTAGTGGCTGCAAGAGGCCCCCGGCCGATCCTGTTCTAGAACTGCTTTTCGATCGTGATAACGAGTTGTTTCCACTACTTGTCTGAGAACGACGAAATCGCACACTGCCACAAACGCAACAAAGTTGCGATTCTCCACCACGGTACTGATAAGGACTGGGAATTTGGTTTTGCTGCAAGGAGCGCTGAGTGAGATCATGAAGGTGGGCACATTGCTGTTCAGCGTGTACGTCCAGAATATGAATAGCAATCACAAGGACAAACGCTGCGACTATGAGAACTCCGGCCACCAAAAGAATGACCCATACCGGCATCGTATCCTCACAATGTCCTCTCCTCTGGTGAGCAAACTAGGTCTCACCACTTGCCCGGCCCGCAGGCACTCCGTTGTCTAGTCCTTTAAGGAGCTCACCGTGAAATTAGACCAACCCTGACCGTGTACTGGCCTCCAAACAACACATGTAACAAAAAGACAGTACCAAGACACTCTACAGCCACTTCCGCTTTACGATCCCATCAACGAGCTCCATCTCTTGTACCGGCCCGTAGAAGTTATCATCAACCACTCATCCTCTGATCCGAGCTCCTTCGATCTAGGTACAGCCACCATTCGTGCACAACACAGGGACGACATTGCACACGGCGTACACCTCAGCCTACCATTTCCTTCTCATCGAACCAAGTTTCCATGTCAGCCGATCCCCATCTAGCACTCACTCACCGACTCACTCTCGCGCTCTCACTCACTCGACTGTTCCCAAGACTACCCCCGACGAAGACGTCACACCACTGTTCCTGTCTGCCCCAACGGATCATTTGCCTTCGCCACAATATCCCCGTGCAAAAACGCTCGATCCACCACTTGAATGTCCCCTAGTTTCTCCGTTGATTCTTCCGAATTAATCCAGCACACTCTTGCAGAACCCTCCGTGACCTCGTCCTCTCCCCCGTCTTCCTCTTGCTCTTCCTCCTCATCCTCACTCTCTGAATTATCCTCGCTCATGATCTCGCTCTTTTTCTCTTCCATCCCTGTCCCGTTCATGATCTCTTCCACGGTCTTTCTCCTTTAATCGCGACTTCTGACGATCCTTCTCCTCTCGTTCTCTCTCCTTGTCCCTGTCTTTGTCTCGCTCCGCGACCTTCTCTCTATCTTTCTCCCGCTCCTTCTCGCGCTCTCCGAGCTTCTCTCGTTCTACAACTTTTTCTCTCTCCCTCTCTCGCTCTTTGTCCTTCTCCCGTTCTTTGTCTCTGTCTTTCTTAGATCGATCCTTCTCTTTTTTCTTGTCCTTGTCCCCACCTCTGTCTCTCTCCTTATCCCTTTCTCTGTCTAAATCCTTCACCCTCTCCTTTTCTCGTTCATGTTCCTTCCCTCTATCCCTGTCGTGGTCTCTGATTCTACCATCCTTTTCCTTCTCTGGGTCCTTTGCCCTATCCTTCTTCTTCTCGGAATCTCGATCTTTCTCTTTAGACTTCAGCTTCTCCTTCTCGCGAATTTTCTCCCTTTCCTTCTCTCGCTCCCTATCCTTATCCCGTATTTTATCCCGCTCCCTCTCTTTCTCTCTATCTTTCTCCTTCTCAATGGTCCGGAGACCCTCTGCCCTCCGCCTTTCCTCCTCGTCCTTCACCTGCGACGTCTCTCTTGCCAGGCCCGTTCTTGATACTTAACAGATACATTCAATAAATAATCTACGTCTACTTACGTTACTAACTACTACTAACCTACTACTACTCTATTAAATAATTTTTCTTTTCTTTTCTTTGTCTGAAGTCCCTAATATATCATACTAACTAATGCTAATTATTTAATTGAGTTCATAATTGAACTCACATAAGGAAATCGAGGAAGAAATTAAACTTGAGATATTTCTGAACGTAGACCCTGTTGATGAGTCTTTGTTAGAAGGTTTAGAGATTGTAGAACCTGACAGTGAGAGGTTGGTGGAGGAATCTGCTAGCATGGCTGACGATGGAGGGAGAGCAGGACCTCCTCCTAGTCCTCCCATCGACCCACTCGTGAGGCCAAGGGGCCTGCCTATTCAGGTTCCACAGAACTTGGCAGCTTTGGTCATACCACCCAATCTGCCTAAGTTCTATGGGACGAAGGATGAGGATCCTTCAAGGCACATGGAAAGATATGTTGAGAGGCTAGCCAGCTCTTTGATTATAGATCCAGGGTATTTTTTGGTCTGGTTTCCTACTACCCTGGAAGGTGAGGCGTATGAGTGGTATAGGGATCATTCTGAAGGTCATTTTGGGGGATGGGATCAGATGCAAAGGGAGTTCTTGAATGAGTTTAGGCCTGAGGTGGGGCAAGATTCTGCATTGAGAGCTTTGGCATCGTTAAAACAGGGAAGGGAAGAGGAAATCTCAGCTTACATTAGAAGATTTGATCTGGTTTGTGCGCGTTTTGTGGGTACAATGCTCAATGACGATACGCTGAGACAATTTTTTATCCAAGGCTTTTTCAAATCTGGTACCATCCGAGGGGTGCTGGAGAGAAGCCCTCAAACTCTTGCTGAGGCCAAGATGGCTGCTAGGGAGATAGAGAATATCGACAAGGACTATGATAGATTGTGGAGGAAGGAGGATGAATCCATTCCTCAGTTCATCCCAATTCGTCCAAGAGCAATGGAAGGAGACTTAGGTAGGCATAGGGGTCAAGCTCCCTATTCTCTCATTGAGTCAATTTCGCATACCAGAGAGCCAGCACCTGTTTTAGCATTGCCAGCCCCTACTGTAGATCCTAACCTGGCAGATGTAGAGAAAAGATTAAATGCTAGCCAAGTGGGCTTTCAAGAGACCATGATGAAGCAAATGCAAAATATTACAGATCAGATGGCCTTGATGATCAGGAGTCAACAGCCAGGGCCTCCTCCTCCAGTCGAGTCAGGTAGACATTCATCAAGCATGTGGTGTGTCCAGTGTGGTCAATCTGGACATACCAGGCAATTTTGTAGGGTGGTGCCAAACCGTGACAACAGAATGAGCGGTGGCCCACCTGTGCAACACCAAAGGGGCCAAGGACCAAATTACCAAGGTCAAAACGGGAACAGAGGACCTCCTAGGGGTCAGGATGGTCAGAACATGGAGAGAAAAGAATTACATGCATTTTGTGGTAGGTGGCACTATCCAGGTCAGTGTTGGTCTGAGGTTGGAGTTAATGGGTGTAGTAATTGTGGAGGTAGTCATCCCTCTGACCAATGTCGGCAGCCAGATAAAGTTATTAGGATGCCTCAGCCTACTGTTAGTCCTTACCAGGCGAGAGAAAATATGAGGGGTGCAAGACCGCAGAATGAGCATTCTAACAATCTTAGACCTCCTAACTTGTATTATGATCATGAGAACAGCAAACAGACATTCAATCCACCTGTTGGACTGTAGACAGTGAACAGATATATTCCTATCCAGAGTGAACCACGAGATGAACCTCGTAATGACAACAGAAAACAGGTTTCTGTTGCAGATCCATGTTCTTCAAACTCTCAAGATGCTAGGTTTGCAAACGATGATGGAGATGTCCAACGTAGTAGATCTGATCTTGGTAAGGGGATAGTCGAACAAGGGCAGAATCAGTGGCCTCCACATACTAACCTGATTACTTATAAGTTGAAAAATTCGGATGATGTGATTATGCATGAAGCTCCGGCCCTTGCTGTCACCACCAGAGCTGTGCATCGCAAGATGCAAACTGAGAAAAATGAAGATGAGCAAGGGGAGACTTCATCTGAGGAGCCTCCTCATCTCTCTGATCTTGAGAGAGTGGCGAGGAAAGCAAGGAGGATTACAAGGGCAGAGGAGAAAAGAAATGAGATTCTGCATGATGCAGAAGTGCCACCTGTCACGCAAGATTCAGAAAGCAATGAACCAAGAGAGTGGGAAGGACCGGGGATTCCCATGAAAGAGTGGGAGGACATGAGATGTCAGAGAAGGAGAGAGTCGGAGAAGTACAATTTGTGGTCAGATCTGAGTTCGCTGAAGGCGGACATTACTTTTGGTCAGCTGCTGGAAATATCTCCCATTGCTCGTAAGACCTTGAAGGAGGGCATTCCAGTGCATAGAAGGAGTAGAAAAACGAAGACTAGAGTCGCTGCTAGAGTTCATTTGCAAAAAGGAAGTCAAGATGTCAAACCTGTGGAGATAGAGGTGATAGTGGTAGACAAGGTGATTCCCAATGTATTAGTTGATGGGGGTAGTGGTTTGAACATCCTACCCGAACACACCATGAGAAGGTTAGGTTTGAATCTGACAGGCCCCTCACCTTTCATTATCAATATGGCCAATCAGACTTCAGCTGTACCAGTGGGGATGATTAAAGATTGCCGGCTGTCCACTGGTGGTGAGGAGTACATTGTCACATTTCATGTGATTAAGATGCATTCGAACAGGGACACTTTCCCTATTCTATTGGGCAGACCTTGGTTGAGAATGGCTAATGCAATTGTGGATTGGGGAGGACTGAAGCCATCAATCACATATGGTCCTCAGGATAACAGAGTAAAGGTGTCAATAGGGTCATTAGGTGGAAGGGTGAGAGAGGATCCTGAGTTATCTTCAGGGAAGGAAGAAGAGAAAAACGAGGCCAAGTGTGATGACACTTTAGTGGGAGTGGTTCATTTGAATGACAGAAAAAATAGATTAGATGTAGGATCAGGTAGCTTGGGTCCTAGTTTTTACAGCAGAAGCGAGGATGGAGAGTTTGCTCAGTGGTTGAGAGATTATCCTGAGTCAGGTTGTGACGCCATGATGATTTCTCATCACAAAATTTTCGAGAAGGAGGTGATTAGTTCACAACAAGAACAGTATCTGTTGCTAGAACCATGTGAGGTTCTTATGGAGGAAGAGTGGATACATGGAGGTCTCACTCCATGGTTGGACGAGTTGGATATTACTGAGGTCGATTCGGTGCATGTTGATGGAACTCAAGAGGAGGAGACTACTGTGAAAAATGCGAAGTTGGAGGAACCCTTGCATTTCAAGACTACATCAACCGGAATTCTGGTGGGCCAAGACGTCAGGGACTATCCTCAGGTCCCTCCTGATTGGTATCAAAGCTCAGAGGAACACACTCATGTGGCGGAGGAAGACTGGAAATATGTGGAGGTGTCCATCAGAGGAGGAGAGCTGAAGCAAATGAAGATGGGTTCCAAGCTAGGAGAGGATGAGATACAGAAGTATGGTGAGTTGGTGGACGAATTCAGTGATACCTTTGCTTGGTCGTATGATGAGTTGAAGGGAGTACCTCGTGAAATGGTGGAGCATCGGATTTCGCTGGTCCCTGGAGCTAAGCCTATTAGACAGAAGGAGAGAAGGATGAACCCACAGTTACAGTTGTTAGTTCGAGCAGAATTGGAGAGATTACTCAAAGCTGGATTCATTAAGCCTGTAGAGATCACGGATTGGGTTTCTCCTATGGTTTTGGTCAAGAAGAAGAATGGAAAACTTAGAGTGTGTGTGGATTATAGGAAGCTGAATGCCTGTACTGAGAAGGATCACTTTCCTTTACCTTTTATCACTCTGCTTTTGGAGGAAGTTGGGGGTCATGCGAGGTACACGTTCATGGATGGATATGCTGGCTACAATCAGATTTCCATAGCTGTACAGGATGTTCACAAGACGGCCTTCACAACTCCGTGGGGAACTTTTGTATGGGTTGTTATGCCTTTCGGACTGTGCAATGCACCAGCCACATTCCAAAGGTTGGTGATGTATGTTTTCACGGATCTTGTAATAACCCACTAAAGGCTAAAACTGCAATATAGTGGTAGAAAGGTCGAACCCACAGGGACAGAGGAACACACAGGGTACAAAGTGTCACGTTTTAACAGACTATTGAGGAGTTTGAATTCTCAGGCAACTGTCACTCCCAGAAATACTGCAAGTGTCCACTCGGAGCGCACTCGGAGGTCGCACAGTGCAGCATAACACACACACACACACACCTGAAACTACAGAAACACAACCCAGAGATCCGTTAGGACCTCTACTCAAGATTTCAGGGGGGAAGTCTCTCGCGAGCGCACTCGGCAAAGCTGCGGGCAGTGACTTCCAACTCCGGCTTTTACAACACTTCCACTAGCTTGCTGCTAGTGTAGCAAACCCGGTTTGGACTGCCTACTTCGGATCGAAGTCACTCCTACGCGGTGAACAACACTCTCAACTCACAAAACGCGCAGAGAACACAGGTTCGCACTGAAGGACTCACTGTGAAACATTCCAGTAACATAACAACAGTCTATTGAAGAGTTTGAATTCTCAGGCACTTGTCATTCCCAGAAATACTACAGGGGTTACCCTCAAGGCACCTGCTGCAGCGTAACCTGAATTTACAACCAAGGCTTACACGAAGTAGCAAAACTTCACTTTGGCATTCAGGGGAAAAATCCCAAGGGAGTACAATCAGAAAGAAACACTCGAAGGTGTAGGGGCGAAACTGTTCAAGTATCTAACTAGTCACTGGCTCTGAGCATCGGCAGTCACCCGCAGGTGCAGCTCCGAACTACTCAAGTCTCTAACCAATGTACTAGCTCTGAACATTCGGCCGCAGGCCTTCAGCTACAAAATGCGGAACGCTAAGTTGTAACTCCTCGTGCGTGGTGACAGAACTCAAGGACACAAACACGCAAAGGAAATGGGTTCCTGATCTGCACTTCTGATGGGAAAGAACCCCAGGCAAAACGCCTGGAACCATTTTATACCTTCTAAGTCCTACCTAGCACTACACTACACTACGCTACACGCCAGCACGGAACCACGCTACACTACACTCCGCGGAACCTGTACTACGTCTCCTGCGCGGCCGACTGCCGCGCACTAACTCCCTACCCTGCCAATCTTCCGCTCGACTGCGCAGTCCCAAACGCTGCAACGCGGCGGACACCTCCACTTCGAGGGCGGACATGGTATCCTGTGCCTTCGACAGAAAGGCATCGAGCTTCTTCGCTACCTTCCGTCGACTCCTACTGTCGCCTGACAACAACCCGGCTGCGCGCAATTCAAACTCACGCAGTGTGAGTTTCTCCTGCGCCTTCACTTCCCAGTGGGCGTAGCCCTTGAGACAGTGGGCGACACGCCTCGCCGTCTCCACCTTCGTGCGATCCGCCTCCTTCCTGCGATCCTCTTCAATTATCACTAATTGCGATTCGGCTTCAGCACGTTGCGCTCTCAATTCGCCACACTCTGACTGTAACCTGCGGATTAACTCTTCATCCGCCTGCCGTGCGAGCTGACATTGTTCCAACAACCGCGTCTGTCGCACGATCTCCTCTGACAAAATCCGATTCTGGGCCTGCTGAGAAATGAGTGCTTCCTTGATCTTCACCTGCTCCTTGGTGAGCTCGTCCAGTTTCTCATCCTTCATCTTCTCCGAGTGCTTGTAGAATTTCTGATTAAGCTTGTACTGACCCCACAAGCATGCATGCTTCTCCTTCAATTCCCTCAACTCCTGGTCCACTCTAGCTAATAGCTTGCTGGTGTGGACTTTAGTGCGAGTCCGCCTGCGCACTAATTCGATGTAAGATCCCGGCTGGAGTGGGTCGGCGTATTTATCGACCTTGCGCTCCAAGTACCTCAGCAACGAAATCACCTGCTCAGAGAGCGCCGCCGCCGGCGCTCCAACAATTTCCTCCTCCTCCTCCTCGGTGTCTTCTGCTCCTGACATTTCTTCCGTGGAGCCCCCGTCGTCATCATCCGAGTGGAGAATTTCAGTCGCCATTGATTGCGTCGGCGACTGCCCCGAGTGGGGCTGCACGTCATCGACGTGTGCTGCCTGCGAAGGCACGGCTGCAGCCTCGCTGCTCGTCGCCAAAATGTCCAAGGCGGAAGGCGAATGTACTCGTGCGGCATCCCCGTCACTCGCTTGTTGATTGTCTACCGCATCCTCTCTACCGCCGTCGCCCGTCGCCGAAGGCGATCGAGCGGAGGGTGGCTGCGCGGGGTTTGATTGCGCATCGCGCATCGAAATTTCATCCCGCGGACAGTCACTCCGCTCCACCGTTTGTTGCTGCTCCCTTGATCGGTCCGTGGGGGCTGTGCCCGGCCCGTGCGCAGGCGCGATTGCCGGCGCCTTGTCCGCCGAAGGCGTAGTGCCGCGGACATCCATCGCCGAAGGCGACATGGCCGGGGGCCGCTCGCCCGATGTCCCTTGGCCTATAGGCCCTACCGCCGAAGGCGCAACTATCGGCGGACTTCCCGCCGATGGTGCGGCCTCCGCACGCTCCCTGCTCGTATCTCCTCGGCTCGAAGACCCTGGCGCCGAAGGCGCAAATTGCGGCGCGTGGTGCGCCGGAGGATCTGGCCCCGAGGGCCGGTGTCTTGTAGGCGGTTCTTCCGCCGGCTCCTTCCCCTTCCTACGTTGGAACGGGGGTGATTCTTGCCTGTGCACAGGCGACACGTGTGGAGGTGTCCTGTGCACAGGCGACCTGTGCACAGGTGAGCGCCTGTGCACAGGCGGACTGCTCCTTCCCACGCGTAAGCGTAGATCCACGTCCACTTGTGATCGCCTGTCCGCGGAGGCTCGTCCGTCCGCGGATGCTCGTCTGTGCGCAAACGGAACATCTGTCCGCATCGCACGTGGTAACTCCGGAGGCCCTTGGCCCGTAGGCGGCCTCTCTCCCGACGAGGTTGCAGCGGGGCCCGTTGCTCCTGCGGTCGTCCGCGCTTCCTCATGCCTCTCTGGCGACGCACTTCCTTTCTCCGTCGCAATCGTCGCCGTGTCTGCACTGTCGGCTGGTAACACCAGTCTGCGTGCCCTCTGCTTCCGCCGGCTGTATGGCTCGCACGGCGGCCGCGGTCGAATGGAAGCAGAGGGTTCTTGATGCTGCTCCTCTTCAGACTCTTCCCTCCATCGCCGCTTCCGCGGCACTCGTGCTACAGCAGTGTGTCTCCCTTCGTCCCTCCGTCTTGATGGGGTAGAAGTCGGTGACTCCTCTGCATCAGTGTCGACCTCATTCTCCCGCACATACTTCCCGGGATGGTCGATGGACAATGGCGGAAAATGTTCAAGCTCCGCCGCTGTCAAACAATTCCGCTGTCGATAAAAATTGATGAGGAAAGGAGAAAGATGGTTTAGAGTTCCCCCCTTCTCCTCAAACGCGTGCTGTCGCATCACCCTGTGCAGGATGCTCGCCCAGTGAATTGGAGTTCCCTCGATGACGCACTCCACAAAAGAGACCTGCCACAATGTGATGTAGCAGGCGCGGTGCGGCTGCAGTAATTGCATCAGCGCCGCGGACAAAGTCCGGCGAAATCGATCCTTGTAATCACGGGTCCTGTACCCATTCTTGGTAGACCTCCCGGTCTTGAACAGCTCCACAAATTGCGCCTCTTCTTGCTTGGTCACCTTGATGCTCTCACTGTCGAAAAGGAGATGCCCTGGCATGCCAGCACATCTTCCCAACGCCTGTGCCCAATCTTGGACTGTCCACCGATCAACATGCGGACGCAATCCGCGCGAGGGTGGTCCCTGTGGCTCTAGCCACTCGCGCACCATATTCGCACAGATGTAATTCCATCCCCATAGCAAGAAATCGAGCTTTCTTGCTATTAAGCGCTCCTCGAAAGCGCGCAGCCCGTTCTGTGGTAGGCGAAGTGGCACCATCCGCAATCTGCTCGGTCTCGTCATTGCGTTCCTGGGGTTCGCTCGCCCGCTCATTCTACTTCCGCACTGCCCGAACTTCTCTCTCTCTCTCGGCAAACTCTAATCGCCCTCAATTCCAAATCACGCGCATTCACTTCTCCCTCAATCAACAAGAAATCTCCTGTGCGACGACGTCGAGAATGCTCAGCAGCCAGCAGATGGATGCGCGCAGCGCGCACAAGAGATTGGAATCGCGAATTCAAGAATGGGACGTTCTCCGCCGCCCGGTCGAAGGTCATGGTCGGCTCCTGCTTGTGAAGAACGTCTCACTTGATGGCCGCGCCGGCTGTACGCTGGAACGGTCTTCGCTCTCACGCGCGGCTTCACGCTCCGCCGTCGTCGCTTAAACTCTCACGCTCGAATTGGCGGATTTGAACTCCGCGACCGTATTACCCCGCGGACATGGGGGCGCAGCGCCGAAGGCGAGTTTTCCGCCTTGCGCGGTACACTTGTTCGTACCGCCCCTCGGCCAATCCCCCTCTGCCTTGACGCGTGTGTCCGCATGTCGGACAAAAGTTCAACTCCTGCCTGTGCGCAGGCAGGAGCCTCGGCGGATGCTCCGCCGGCGCGGAACTTGAACATCCTCCTGTGCACAGGCGTTCGCCTGTGCGCAGGCGAATTCCGTCCGCGGCGCGGTGCTGCGCTGGCGCGGAAGGCGTTGACCGTGGTCAGCCGTCTCCGTCCAGTATGTCCGTTCCTTGTCTCTTCGTCGGCGCTTCCGCCGCCGCAACTCCGTCCGTCCAAGAGCGCATCCACCCGTCCCGTCCCCATGGTCCGTACCGATTTGATTACTCTGGCGGCTCTTCCGACGTACGCGGCGCTGCGCTGGCGCGGAAGGCGCCGTACACTTTCTACCTCACAAGGCGCATTTCTAGGGCCCAAGGCGGATTTTCCGCCGACGCCGAAGCGCCTGTGCACAGGCGGTCGCCTGTGCGTAGGCGGACTTCGCGCCTCGCCTAACCCTACTTCGCCTGTGCACAGGCGAACGCCTTCGTCCGCGCATAGGACAAAACTTAATTCCCCCTTCCGCGTAGGCGGAACTCGCGCCGGTGGCGAACTCCTTCCGCCGTAGGCGACCGCCTCCGTTTCTTCCAATAGTGATAACTCCCTAAGTCCTCATCCGTTCCAGGCGTTCTTGGACTCGTTGGAATCAGTGCGTCGAGCTCTTTCCAACGGGACCCTAACTTGGTCAAGGCGCCCGAGGGTTGATCTATTTATGGAGGGTTTCCCTACAGCCGCGGACGCAACCTCCGATGGCGAGTTTTGCGCCTTGCGTCGTAGGGGTCCTAACTGCAGAGCTCGCAGGGAGGGTGGTGCCTGTGCTTACTGCTGCACCCCAAATCCCAGATTCTACAAGATCCCTCGAGAATCCCCGCGATCTTCCGGATTCACTCCGTTTTGATGTACCGAAGGCTATTCACAATGCTGCCAGGGTACAGTTTTTTCAAAAATGTTTTAATTTCCTCAAAATTGCCAAAAGTGGGGTACCACAGATCTGTTATACAAGTCTATGACAGTTTTTGTGGACGATTTTAGCACTCAGTCAAGTGCTGATGAGCATCTGCAGTGTGTTAGACAAGCTCTCATTAGATGTAGAAGAATGCAGCTAGCACTGAATCCTGAGAAGACTTTCCTAGGTGTTCAGAGAGGAGTTCTTTTGGGTTATGTCGTGAGTGAGAAGGGAAGAGAACCGGATCCTGATAAGATTGCAGTCATTGAAGGATTGGCAACTCCCACGAATGCTAAGGGTGTAGCCAAGATATTGGGACATGTAGGGTGGTATAGAGAGTTGATTCCTGACTTTGCCAAGATTGTAGTGCCTATTACTCAATTGTTGAGGAAGGAGAATAGGTTCGAGTGGACAGATGCCTGTCAGGAAGCCTTTGAAGAGTTGAAGTCCAGGTTGAGTACTTATCCGGTGTTGAGGCCTCCTGACTGGAGCATGCCTTTTCACGTTTTCTGTGATGCAAGTAGTGTAGCAGTGGGTAGTGCGCTGTGTCAGTCTACGGGGGAGAAGGGAAAGGACCTGCCAATCGCTTATGCCAGTAGGCAGTTGAATCCAGAGAGAGGAACTATTCTACTACCGAGAGGGAGTGCTTGGCCATGGTTTTTTCAGTCAAGAAGTTTAGACATTATCTGATCTGCAATCCAGTGGTTTTCTTCGTTGATCATATGGCAATCAAATATCTGGTGAACAAGGCGGAGCTTAGTGGAAGATTGGCCAGGTGGGTTTTATTGCTGGAGGAATTTGATTACACACTGGAGTATAAACCTGGTCGCATGCACTTGCAGGCCGACCATCTATCTAGGTTGTCTGAGGATGTAGGGACCAGTCCATTAGATGACAGGTTGATAGATGATAGTCTTTTTGTAGTCACAGCTCAGCCAGAATGGTACGCTGGAATAGTAGAGTTTTTGACAACTCAGCAGTTGTCAGGTGATTGGACTAAGGAGGAAAGGAGGAAGGTGAGAGTCAACAGTAGACATTTTGCAGTGATTGGCCACAGATTATTTAGAAGGGGAGCTGATGGTGTTCTGAGAAGATGTGTGTCAGAAGTGGAGGTTCCCGCAATTTTAGAGGCTTGCCACGACAGTGCTTGTGGAGGACATTTCTTTGGCCAACTTACAGGTCAGAAAATACTTAGAGCGGGATACTTCTGGCCTAGGTTGTTTAGGGACTCTCATGAATATGTGAAGCGCTGTGATGCCTGTCAGAGGTATGCTAGGAATGACCTTCGAATGGAGATGCCTCTACACGTTTCATTGCCACTTGTACCTTTTGAAAAATCGGGAATTGATTATATCGGTGAGATTCATCCTCATTCGTCAAGGGGCATGGCTTACATCATAGTTGCAACAGAATACTTGACAAAGTGGGCCGAAGCGAAGGCAGTGAAGACAAATACGGCTGCTCATGCTGCCACATTCATGTACGAAAACATCATTTCAAGGTTTGGATGTCCCAAGATTCTGGTTAGCGATAGGGGCAGGCACTTCTTGAATGAGATGTTTCAAGAATTAACAGATAGGTTTGAGATAGATCACAGAAAAACTACTCCATATCATCCACAAACCAATGGTCAGACAGAGCGAGTCAATGGGACTCTGGTGAGTATTCTTCGCAAAACGGTGGTTGACTCAAAAAGGGATTGGGACACCAAGCTGAC
This sequence comes from Marchantia polymorpha subsp. ruderalis, assembly GCA_037833965.1. Taxonomy (NCBI): domain Eukaryota; kingdom Viridiplantae; phylum Streptophyta; class Marchantiopsida; order Marchantiales; family Marchantiaceae; genus Marchantia; species Marchantia polymorpha. The sequence continues at coordinate 9,448,424 of AP031357.1, forward strand.
AGCAGCATTGTGGGCTTATCGGACAACTTTCAAGGTGACAACCCAGGCAACGCCGTTTTCGTTAGTGTATGGATTGGAGGCCACTCTCCCCATCGAATTCGAGGTGGAATCACTCCGAGTTGCAGTGCAGTCACGGCTTACAAACAGTCAGTCATTAAGGAATAGGCTGACGACATTAGAAGAGCTTGATGAGAGGAGGAGAATGAGTGTTCAACATATTGAGGCCATTCAACGGAGGAGAAAAATCACCTTTGACAAGAAGCATAAGAAAAGGACGCTGAGGCCAGGTATGATGGTGATGCTCCAGGATGATAGGAAGCTTGAGTTCCCAGGAAAGTTTGATGCAGTGTGGTTAGGGCCTTATCTGATTCGTGAGGTATTTCCAAACAACTCAGTGCAGTTGGAAACGTTGAATGGAGAAGTTTTCCCCACACGCACTGCGGGAAGTAGATGCAAGCAGTACCGGATTTGAAGCTGTCTAGTCTGCAGAGCTAGGATTCTAGAATCTTCCCCTGATGGTCGCCAATGATGTGAGCACAAAACTGTGCTCACATGTCTTTTTAACCTTGTGAGAGTTAAAGTTTTAGATTTAAGCTCTTGCAAAATTATGCTCGGAGTTTTCTGGAAGTTTTGATAAGATTAGGAGTTGGTGTAATAGCTAGTAGGCAAAGGTCCGGAACGGGGCTTTCAGTGCAGGGTCTCCGGCGAAGAGCCTTCGGTGAAGTTCCTTCGGGGAAAGGCCTTCGGCGAAACAGTGAAACCCTCATAACGTTTTCAATGTGTGACTCCTTGACTCAGTTAGTGTCTCCTTGGAAAGAGCTCGCAACGCTCGTTCCAACGAGACCAAGAACTCTTCAAACGGATGAGGAATCACTGAGTTGTGAGTGTCGGAAGTTACTGATGGGAAGGGTTGAGGCAAGTCCGGCTGCGAACGTCTCCGGCTGCGAACGTCTTCGGCTCCGGACGTCTCCGGCTGCGAACGTCTCCGGCTGCGAACGTCTTCGGCTCCGGACGTCTCCGGCTGCGAACATCTCCGGCTTCGGACGACTTCGCGACAACTGCGAGCAGGCCTTCGGCGAACTCGGGGTCGGCGAACTCTGAGCCGGTGAACATCGTGCAAGGGCCATCGGCGAAACAGTAAACTCGGCATATCTTTTTCATTTGTTAACGGTTTGATTTGATTAGGATCCTGTTGGAAAGAGCTCGCGACGCTCGTTCCAACGAGACCAAGAACTCTTAAAACGGATAAGGCGTCACTGAGTTATGAGCGTCGAAAGCGGCGGATAGGGTAGGACAACATCGAACCGGAAGACATCGAACCGGCGAACATCGTGCCGGCGCCTTCGGTGATAACAGGTAACAGGCCTTCGGCGAAGGGTAAAACAGGCATAACTTTCTCAATTCATAACGGTTTGACCCAGTTAGGGTCTCGTTGGAAAGAGCTCGACCTGGTCGTTTCAACGAGCCCACGAACTTGTGAAACGGAGCTAGGATCTGTGAGTTATGGGTGTCGGGAGTGACTGTTATGGATAAGCAAAGGTGTGGTCGTGCGTCTTCGGCGGGTGGATGCCTTCAGCGGTGCGCGGAAGAGGATTCCCTCCGGCAGAGATCGGGTGGTCAGGAATGTAGAATGTGCAGGTGTGGCAGCGGCGGCGGCGTGAAGTCAAGTGGGGAAGGCAAGACGGCGGTGCATGTAGTTGCGCAAGGGGAGTAGGCAGCTACCCATCATTGCGAGTGTTGCATTTTCAGGCGGGCTGTGGGTGTCTCGGCCTTGGACTTCGAAGTGGGGAGTTCGGCCTGGTAACGGAGAGCTTGTAGTGTACCAATGTGCGAGAGCTTGTGGTGTACCAGAGTGTGGAGAGTTCGAAGTAGGAGAAAGCAGACTCTCGTGGGTGGAGAGTCGTATCTGAGAGTGAAGTTGAAGTGGGATCTAAGATTGAAGTGTAAAATCTGTGAGTGGGAGCTGAAATCATAGTGGAAGATCTGAGAATGGGAGCTGAGAGTGAAGTGAAATCTGAGACTGAACTCTGACAGTCGGGATCTGAATGGGAAACTGGAAAGGGAGAGTTGAATCCAAGAGAGGAATCTGGTGGGGTCTGAAGGTGAAAGCTGAGAAATCAATACTGAAATCTGAGTAGGAATTGGGAGTGGGACTGGGATCTAGGAAAGCCCACAGCGGCTGTAGTGTTGAGGAAGTCACCCAGAGTTGGGTTAGATCTTTATGTAACAAAGAGTTTGTCTGCTGCCCTTGTGGAGATAGCAGACAGCAAGTTATCATTTTCCGTTCTGGATAAATTGTCTGTGAACGAGCAAGTGTTTATGATCTTGTTGTCTTGGATACACTTTGAACACATGGCTTGCGATCAGAGAAGTTAGATTATGGGAGTTCGAACCCCCACCCGGACTACAAACGCTGAAGGGTGGGAAGGTTTGGCTCACATTCGGAAATGCAGATCAGGAACTCACTTTCTTGGCGTGTTTGTCCATTTGGTCCTGGCACCACGTAGAGAAGCTGCAGCATAGCGAAGTTACCGTATGTTGTAGTTGAAGGCCTTCGGCTAAATGTTCAGAGCTAGTACACCGGTTAGAGACTTGAGTAGTGCGGATCTGCACCTGCGGGTGATTTCTGATGCTCAGAGCCAGTTGCGAGTTAGAGACTTGAACTGTTCCCCCTTACTCCTTCGAGTGACATATCCTGATTGTACTCCTACGGGAAATTTCCCCTGAATGCCAAAGTGAAGTTTTATTACTTCGTGTAAGCCTTGGTTTGCAATTCAGGTTGTGTGTGTGTGTTACTGGATTGTGTCTCAGTTAAGTTCCCAGTCGGGCCTGTACTCCCTCTGTTTGGTGTGAGTCGAGGGTGACGTCCACGGCGTATGAAGGGGCTTCGTTCCGAAGTGGGAAGTCCAGTCCGGGTTCCCTACGCTAGTTCATGGCGGAAGGGCAGTAAAAGCCGGAGTGGGAGTCACTACCTGCAGGACCTCTGAGTGAACTTTTGAGACACTTTCCCCCTGAAATCCGAAGCGGAGGTCCTGACCGACCTCCGAGTTGTGCTTTTGCCAGTTTCAGGTGTGTGTGTGTGTGTGTGTGTGTGTTGAGTGACTACGCTGCACTGTGCATCCTCCGAGCATCCTCCGAGTCGAGCATCCTCAGAGTGACATCCGAGTCGAGCATCCTCCGAGTGGCCTCCGAGTCGAGCACTGCAGTATTTCTGGGAGTGACAGTCGCTTGAGAATTGAAACTCTACAAAAGTCTGTTAAACGTGACACTTTTACTCTGTGTGTTGCCTCTATCCATGTGGGTTCGATCTTTTTACCACCATACTGCAGTTTTAGCCTTTGGTGGGTTATTACAGATGCTCAACTCGGAGGTCACTCGGAGGATGCTCGACTCAGAGGTCACTCGGAGGATGCACAGTGCAGCGTACGTCACTCAACACACACACACCTGAAACTGGAAAAGCACAACTCGGAGGTCGGTTAGGACCTCCGCTTAGGATTTCAGGGGGAAAGTCTCTCAAGAGTACATTCAGAAGCTCTGCAGGTAGTGACTCCCACTCCGGCTTTTACAACCCTCCCGCTAGTTTCTGCTAGCGTAGGGAACCCGGATTGGACTTCCCACTTCGGAACGAAGTCACTCATACGCGGTGGACGTCACCCTCGACTCACACCAAGCGTAGAGAGTACAGGCCCGACTGAGAACTCAACTGAGACACAATCCAGTAACACACACACACACCACAACAGTCTATTGAAGAGTTTGAATTCTTAGGCAGTTGTCATTCCCAGAATTTCTACAGAGGTGTGCCCTAAGGGTGCCTTCTGCAGCGTAACCTGAATTGATAACCAAGGTTTACACGAAGTAGCAAAACTTCACTTTGGCATTCAGGGGAAACGTCCCGTAGGAGTACAATCAAGATAAGTCACTCGAAGGTGTAAGGGGGAACTGCTCAAGTATCTAACTCGCAGCCGGCTCTGAGCATCGGCAATCACCCGCAGGTGTAGATCCGCACTACTCAAGTCTCTAACCGGTATACTAGCTCTGAACATTCAGCCGAAGGCCTTCAGCTACAAAATGCGGTACCTTCACTAAGTTGTAGCTCCTCTACGTGGTGCCAGGACTAAACGCACAAACACGCCGAGAAAGTGAGTTCCTGATCTGCACTTCCGAAACTGGAAGGATCCCAAGGCAAAACGCCTTGAACTACTTTATACCCTATAAGGTCCTAACTAACACTACGCTGCACTACCTGCTACTCTAAACGCCTGCACGGAACCAAGCTACACTACTGCACTCTGCAGATCCGGTACTGCGCCTTCTACGTGACGGACTGCCGCGCTCTATCTCCCTACCCTGCCAGTCTTCCGACCGGCTGCGCAAACCCAGCCGCTGAAGGACCCCGGTCACTTCCGACTCCAAGTGCGCCATAGTATCGCGCGCACCCGACAAGAAGGCCTCTAATTTCTTCGCCACTCGCCGCCGACTCCGACTGTCACCCTCCGTCAACGCCGCCGCCCAAAGCTCAAACTCCATGAGCGTAATCTTCTCTTGTGCCGCCACTTCCCAGTGGGTGTATCCTATGAGACAGTGGGTCACCCGCGTCACCAACTCTTCTCGCGTCCGGCTGCTGCCTTCCACCTCTGCCAGCTGCATCTCCGCCTCCGCGCGCTGCGCCCTCAATTCCGCGCACTCGGATTGCAAGTTGCGCAACAACTCCTCATCCGCCTTGCACGTGCTTTGACCTTCCTCTAATGCGCGCGTCTGGCGCGCAAGCTCCTCTGTTAGAATGCGGTTTTGTCTCCGCTCTTCCTGCAATTCCAACTCAATCTTTGCCCGCATTAGCTCGACATCCTTCTAGACTTTCGTCGCCGCATCCTCCCGCTGTTGTTGCAGGGTTTGGTGTAGCCTCTTCGTGATCGCCAGGTGCTGTTGGAGGGCAGTATTCCTCATCTCCAACGTTTGGCACCTAGTGGCCCAAATGGCCACCTTGTTCCTCGTCCTGTTCTTGACTAACTCCACTTGGTTGGCTGCCTTGCGATCCAAATATCGCAAGAGTGGCACTATCTGCTCGCACAATACCCCTGTTGGCGTCCCACGCACAGAGTCCGCTTCCTGTTCTTCCGAACTCGTCTCATCCTCTGTTTTGAGAATTTCAGTCGCCACGGAATCTCTTGGCGACTCCCTGGAACTGTGGTGCGTGGCAGCTTCCGCCGCGACTGCCGCTCCACTCCCTGCTAATATATCCAAGGCAGTGGAGGATCCCACTGCCTGAGCCTCCGCTTCGGCTTGATCTCTTGTTCCCGAAGGGGTCGGCGCCGCGGTCACTCTTGTCGCCTTTGCACCGCCCACTTCTACTGCTTGCTCTTCCGGCGCGATCTGCGCGGAAGGTGTCCTCGCCGAAGGCGCCCGCACAATGGTCGCCGGGTCTGTCCGCTTCGCAGTCGGCGAATCGGGCCGACTCTCAGTTGACCGACTTGCAGTCGGCCGACTAGCAGTTGTCCGACTGGCAGTCGGATCCACTCTGCATGTCTTTACTACACTTGGTCGCTTTGCGGAAGGCGCTTCCTCAGAAGCGTCTTCTTTCGAAAACGACTCTCTGAGAGTCGTTGGCTCTGCAGCCAAACTCTCTTCTGCTTCCGGCCTGCTGTCCGGTTCAACACGCTGTTCTCGCCGACCTGCAGTTGGCCGACCTTCAGTCGCCCGACTCTCAGTTCGCCTGACTTCTTCCGAAGGCATCCGCGCCTTCTGCGCAGAGGGGTTCACCGACCTTCCCAGAACCTGCGCGATTATCTCCTCTTGCGTGAGCAGGACATTCCGCCGGACCGGAGTACGCCCGGTCTCCCCACTGCTAGTTGGCAACACCATCTTACGTGACCTCTGTTTCGGCCGGCTGTGAAGCTCGTGGGTTGGCCAACTCCGGGTCGGCGCAGCGGGAGCTTCCGGCTGCATGTCTTCTGGTCTCTCATCCCATTTCCGCTTCAGCGGTGCGCGCTCACTTCGATGCTCTTCTTCTGCTCTTGCTGTGGTAACCCACTTTTTGTTTTTTGTCAGAATTAAAACATTTTTGAATAGTAAGTACCGCGGCAGTAGCTGTAAATAGTAATCGGTACGCGAAACCAGAGGATCGAGGACAGTCAAGGGGTTTTGGGCTTAGGCCACAGTGGGACGCTTGGGACGGAACGGGCGGTTCATGCTGCAGGATCCGCTTCGAGCACCTTCGGCGGTAGATCACTCATAACTTTCTCAATTCGTAACGCCTTGAGTTGCTTCGGGTCTTGTTGGAAAGAGCTCGCAACGCTCGTTCTAACGAGCCCAAGAACTTGTGAAACGGATGAGAGATCACTGAGTTATGAGTGTCGGAAGTTACTGATGGGGGGCCTTCGGCGGTAGAGCGACTTTGGCGGTACGCCTTCGGCGGAAGAACCGCCGGAAGATGCGCCTTGGGCGGTAGACGCCTTCGGTCAACGCCTTCGGGTCAACGCCTTCGGCGATATGGGAGAGTGCATTCGGCGGAAGAGTGAAACCCTCATAACTTTCTCAATGCGCAACGCCTCGACTTGGTTAGGGTCTCGTTGGAAAGAGCTCGACGCGCTGATTTTAACGAGCCCAAGAACTCCACGAACGGAGGAGAATTCCGGGAGTTATGAAGGTCGCAAGATACTCAGCTTTCCGCCTGCGCACAGGCGAAGAAAGTTTTGTCCTATGCGCGGACGAAGGAAGTTCGCCTGCGCACAGGCGTTCGCCTGTGCACAGGCGCTTCGGCGTCGGCGGGAAATCCGCCTTGGGCCCTAGAAATGCGCCTTGTGAGGTAGAAAGTGTACGGCGCCTTCTGCGCCAGGTCAGCGCCGCGGACGGCCAGGTCATCGCCGCGGACGGACTGTGGATAGGCGAACGCCTTCGGCGGAAGAGTAAAACCGACATAACTTTCTCAATTCTTAGCGGTTTGACTTGATTCAGGTCTCGTTGGAAAGAACTCGACGAGCTGGTTCCAACGAGACCAAGATTCTTGAAACGGATAAGGCGTCAATGAGTTATGAGCGTCGAAAGCGGCTGTCATGGTTAGGCGTGAGGCCTTCGGCGTTAACAGTTAGAGGGGCCTTCGGCCCAAGGCGGCCTGCGAGTAGGCGGCTTGCGTGTAGGACGCGTGGGACCCACAGTCCTCGGATTTTGGAGAAAGAATTTTGGCCTAGGTTCAGAGATCTTGCGGGGCCCATATCTTTGCGATGGACGGTCGGATGGATCTGAAATTTTGTGGGGCCGTTGATCTCGGCCGGCCACGCATGCCTGCAAATTTTCAACCTCAGATCTTGGATGATAAGGCGCTGGCGGCTCTGTACAGTAGGCTTAGGATTTAGATTTAGGGTTAGGGTTAGATTTAGGTTGTAAGTTAGAGGGGAAGGCAGCCGCCGACTCCTCAGGTGTAGGATCTGTTGCGGCTCGCACCATGGTAGTGCAGTGTAGTGTTAGGTAGGACTTAGAAGGTATAAAATAGTTCCAGGCGTTTTGCCTGGGGTTCTTTCCCATCAGAAGTACAGATCAGGAACCCATTTCCTTTGCGTGTTTGTGTCCTTGAGTTCTGTCACCACGCACGAGGAGTTACAACTTAGCGTTCCGCATTTTGTAACTGAAGGCCTTCGGCCGAATGTTCAGAGCTAGTACATTGGTTAGAGACTTGAGTAGTTCGGAACTGCACCTGCGGGTGACTGCCGATGCTCAGAGCCAGTGACTAGTTAGATACTTGAAGAGTTTCGCCCCTGCACCTTCGAGTGTTTCTTTCTGATTGTACTCCCTTGGGATTTTTCCCCTGAATGCCAAAGTGAAGTTTTGCTACTTCGTGTAAGCCTTGGTTGTAAATTCAGGCTACGCTGCAGCAGGTGCCTTGAGGGTAACCCCTGTAGTATTTCTGGGAATGACAAGTGCCTGAGAATTCAAACTCTTCAATAGACTGTTGTTGTGTTACTGGAATGTTTCACAGTGAGTCCTTCAGTGCGGACCTGTGTTCTCTGCGCGTTTTGTGAGTTGAGAGTGTTGTTCACCGCGTATGAGTGACTTCGATCCGAAGTAGGCAGTCCAAACCGGGTTTCCTACACTAGCAGCAAGCTAGTGGAAGTGTTGTAAAAGCCGGAGTTGGAAGTCACTACCCGCAGCTTCGCCGAGTGTGCTCGCGAGAGACTTTCCCCCTGAAATCCTGAAGTAGAGGTCCTAACGGATCTCTGGGTTGTGTTTCTGTAGTTTCAGGTGTGTGTGTGTGTGTTACGCTGCACTGTGCGACCTCCGAGTGCGCTCCGAGTGGACACTTGCAGTATTTCTGGGAGTGACAGTTGCCTGAGAATTCAAACTCCTCAATAGTCTGTTAAAACGTGACACTTTGTACCCTGTGTGTTCCTCTGTGAACTACTCAAGTCTCAAGAACCAAACTTGGTGCTTACAGTTCTACTAGATATTCCTTGCACAGATCCGCCTCGTGAAGTAGAACCGACCGCCCGAGAACCGTCGACAGACACACCGATGGCGGACGGACAAGCCAATGTGCGGCTACCTCAGCCGATTACTAAACATTCCTACCCGAAGTACAAAGGGAGTGGGGATGACGACGATGCAGATTCATACATCAAGTTGTTCGAATCGGTGTCTATTGCCAATCGCGAGATCGCAGACGACGACCGACTAAGGATCTTTCCAAGCCTTCTGCGGAAGAAAGCGAGGAGTTGGTACAATCACGAGAGCATCGATCCGACTGGGTTGACAACATGGGCCCAGCTGAAGGAGAAGTTCCTTCGCCGCTTCCGCGAGCTCGGCTACGACAGCCGGGTTTTGACAAAGTTACGTAATTTGCAGCGAGAGAAGAAGAAGAGTCTGCGTGACTACACTGAGAGATTTCTGAACCTCCTTGACAGAATACCGAAAACAGGACCAGGGTCCCCTTTCTCGGTACAACAAGCTGTGGATTGGTACGTGACCGGTTTAACTTGGGAGATGGAGACTTTTTGCCGACGCAGCAAGTGCGACACTATTGAGGATGTGATTGCATCGGCAGAAGCCTTCGAAACTTCCACTCTCAACCGAAGAGGGAGAGAGAGACGGGAGTCGAAGGAGCGAAAACCGAAGGGAGGGCGAAGACGACGTAGAGGTACAACTCCGTCATCGGAGGAATCGTCTTCGGACGAGAACCGTTCCTCATCCGAAGAAGAGGAAACCTCATCGTCGGAGGAGGAGAAGAAGAGGAAGAAGCATGGGTCAGCGAAGAAAAAGGGCACCCGACGAGTGACTACGGACAGAGCGCCGGGAGACATAGCTTCGAAGATGGAGACCCTTGTGAAGGACTTCGCCGATCTCAAGGTTCAAGTGGTAGGCGGGCATGATCGCCGAAAATCACCCGGGAGAGTGCGGGCGAACTTATGGTGTACTACGTGCGGGGCGGTGGGACATGCAAACACCGAGTGCCTTACCACCCGTCCGTCATATCCAGTCAACGCAGTAGAGTGGGCACAACCGTACTATGGAGAGCACCCTCAGTACTATGGAGAGGCTAGCGAAGAGACAGCATACGCCGTCCAGTCGGTTCCTACCCCTCCTGCAGTTTCAGCAATGCAAGTCCCACGATATATTCCGGTGGATCGGGCCACTACAGTACCCGTGAGGCGGAGAGCACCTCCAGGGACGTTTGACCCACCGCCACCGCGAGCTTGTTATAATTGCGGGGAAGTGGGGCACTTCTCACCGCAGTGTCCCCATCCAAAAAGGCGAAACGATTATGCTCCGACATGTAGTAATTGCAAGAAGATCGGGCATACTGCGCCAGAGTGTGATCAGCCACCAGTCCCTCGGCCAGCGGTACGATTTGTGAACACTCCTGCCAAGGAGGACGTCCAAGTTAACCAGGTCGAAGTAGGTTCAGACGGGGATGACGAAGACGAAGAATGGCCGGCTGAAGAGGTTATGTGCGCACGGGTCGAAACTCGTAGTTCCAAGAAATCGAAGGAGCAAGAGCGTGACACTCGCAAGCACGAACGGAGAACCGACGACCGGACGGGAAAAGGGAAGGAGAAGACATCCAGCAAGTCCGACTTGCGACCTGCTCGGAAGTCTTCGGCTACGCGAGAGGCACCAGCAATGCGCCCCCAGACAGCAGTCGAGGACGAGCCAGTGCGCCTACTGAAACGGGACTATGCTCCGGATATCCGCAACGAGGTAACCAACCTGTTGAAGGAAGCGATCCGCACTCAAAAGGACCCACCGCGGCCAGACTTGACATCCTCCCTTGGGGCGAAGTTGGCAGCCACCGTGGAACCTCGCAGAGCGTCGCCGACCCCGGCGACCCAACGCGCCCACTATGACTTGGTCGAAGATCTCGGGAGTCGAAAAGTGAACATCACGTTCAAGCAGCTCTTGGAGGACAATAAGACGTATCGGAGAATGTTGATGCTTTCGCTACGGCATCCGCGGAAGCCGCGCGCATCCACATCCTCTCAAGTATATCAAGTGGAGAGCGAAGACCAAGGGCCACCAAAGATCGATGTGGAAATAGCAGGGTGTTGTGTACGCAGGGTGCCAATCGACTCTGGATCAGGAGTCAACATAATGACGGAGGATACAGCGAGAGCCTTGGGGTTCAGTCAATACGAACCCTCGAAGCGTGTGTTGAGATTAGCGGATCAGACGCGGAGAATGCCTGCAGGTATGCTGCGCAATGTCAAGACAATCATCGGGGGTGCGGACTTTCGGTTGACGTATATCATCCTTCAACCGATGATGAAGCAGGGCTATGACGTTCTGCTCGGGCGACCATGGCTATATGGCGCACAAGTCAGATGTGATTGGCGAAGGCATCGCCTTAAGTTTCCCCATCCTTTGGAACCGACCAAAACCATTACGGTGCCCTGGAATAGGGTCAGACACGAAGGAGAGACCCCATCGACAAGTGCAGGTTACACATCGGGCGAGGACAGTGAGTCGACCGCGCGATCGGATTCCAGTGGTACCGAATCCGATTATTTCGTGGGATTCGTTGCCTGCTGTTCGGTGGGAGAAGAAGAAGAGCCGGAAGCTATTCAGCCGGAAGACGAATAGCAATTAACTGTGGGACTGGGAAGGAGTGAGACGAGTCACACCGAGGGCATTGTCGACCCTAGTGACTGTCACGAAGTACAACTCAGTCCCGGCAAGCGCTTGAAGGTATCAAGCGCAGTGAGAGGAGATGAGTTAAGGAAAGTACAGGCATTCCTTAGCCATTATGTCGACGTCTTCGCCTGGAAGATCGAAGACATGAAGGGGATACCTGCACGGTATGGGGAACACCGTATCGATTTACTGGACGACTCAGTACCCATACGACAGCGCCAGTATCGCCTCAACCCAAAATACTCCTTGCTAGTTAAAGAGGAGATAGATAAGTACTTGAGCGCTGGTATTATTTACCCTGTGCTCAGCAGTGAGTGGGTGTCACCGATCGTTATCGTACCCAAGAAGTTGACGGGTAAGATACGAGTGTGTCAGGATTTCCGGAAGTTGAATGCAGCAACACGCAAGGATCATCACCCGTTACCATTCACGGATGCCATTCTAGACCATGTCGCAGGACATGAATGTTATAGCTTCCTGGATGGGTTCTCAGGTTACAATCAGGTGTCTATCCGTGAACAGGACAAGGATAAAACTACGTTCACAACCGACTGGGGAACTTACGCATACCACAAGATGCCCTTCGGTCTGTGCAACGCGCCTGCCACCTTTCAACGGATGATGACCAATATCTTTCAGGAACAACTGAGGAAGTTCCTGGAAATATTCATAGATGACTTCTGTGTCTTTGGGAAGCGGTCTGAACACCTAAGTCACTTGAAGCAGACCTTCGATAAATGTAGAGAGAGCAGTTTATCACTGCATCCCGAGAAGTGCTTTTTCTTTATGACTAGTGGGATCTTGTTGGGTCATCGGGTCTCGGCAGACGGCATTGCGGTGGACATCGAGAAGGTCAAGGTTATACTCGAGCTTGAGCCACCCACGAATCTAAGAGAGCTGCGAGCATTCCTGGGTCATGTGGGCTACTACCGAAGATTCATACACCTGTATGCAATACTGGCGGCGGACCTGACCAAGTTGTTGAAGAAGGACGAGCCTTATGCTTGGGGTGCGAACCAGCAGTCAGCATTTGAGACTCTTAAAGCGAAACTCACGACTGCTCCCGTACTAAGGAGTCCAGACTGGAATCGACCATTCCATGTTTACGTTGACACCTCGGCATTCGCCATCGGTGTAGTACTGAGTCAAAAGGATGACAACAAAAAGGACTACCCGATCTACTTCGCGAGCCGACAGCTGTCTCTAGCAGAGCGGAAGTACACCACGACGGAGAGAGAAGCGTTGGGGATGGTGTACTCCTGTAAAAAGTTCCGTCACTACCTAATCTGCTACGAGTTTGTGTTCCATGTGGACCACTACGCATTGCAACACCTAGTCAAGAAAGCCGACCTATCCGGTCGGATCGCCAGGTGGGTGTTGTTACTACAAGAGTTCACCTACACAGTCCAGACCAGGAAAGGGGTGCACCACGAAAATGCGGATTACTTGTCCCGATTATGGACCCAGCCGACAGAGGAGGAATTGGTGGACGATTTTCCAGATGAAGAGTTATTTCAGTTGTCTGCAGGACATGAGTCCCGCTATGCCGACCTGTATCGATATCTGCTAACCCTCCAGTGCCCCGAAGGCATGGATTTGGAACAGCGAACTGTCTTTATTCATAAGGCAGGCCCGTACCAACTCCAGCAGGGGGTTTTGTTCAAGAAGATGGCGGATGAGCGCTTATGCAGATGCCTGGAGGAATCAGAGGTACCAAGAATAGTGAGTGCGATGCATACCGAGGAGGCGGGTGGACACTATGCCACCAGGAACACGGTCACAAAGATCCTAAATGCGGGGTATTGGTGGCCGACCATGTTTAAGGATGTTCTCGATTACATCCGCAAGTGCGACAGTTGCCAGAGGACGGGGAGACCGACGCCTACAACACGCTGGCCCCTGACTCCCATCATGCCTCTAGCACCTTTCGAAAAATGGGGTGTGAGCCAAACCTTCCCACCCTTCAGCGTTTGTAGTCCGGGTGGGGGTTCGAACTCCCATAATCTAACTTCTCTGATTGCAAGCCATGTACTCAAAGTGTATTCAGGACAATGAGATCATAAACACTTGCTCCTTCACAGACAAATTATCCAGAACTGAAAATAATAACCTTGCTGTCTACTATTTTCGCAAGAGCATCAGACAAGCTCTTTGTTACATAAAGATCTAACCCAACTCTGGGTGACTTCCTCAATACTACAGCCGCTGTGGGCTTTCCTAGATACCAGTCCCACTCCCAATTCCTACTCAGAGTTCAATGTCGACTTCTCAGCTCCCACCTTCAGACCCCACCAGATTCTCTCTCGGATTCAACTCTCACTTTTCAAGTTCAAATTCAGATCCCGACTGTCAGATTTCAGTCTCAGATTTCACTTCACTCACATCTCCCACTCTCAGGTCTTCCACTCAGATCTCAGCTCCCACTCACAGATTACACTTCAATCTCAGATCCCACTCTCAGGTCTTCCACTCTGATCTCAGCTCCCAGGCCGAGCACACCACTTCCGTCTCCACACACACACACCACCAGCTCTCGCACACTGGTACACTACAAGCTCTCGCACACAAGGCCGAACACACCACCAGGTCTCAGCTCCCAAGCCGAACACACCACTTCGAAGTCCAAGGCCGAGACACCCACAGCCCGCCTGCATGCCCCACTCGCAATGATGGATAGCTGCCTGCTCCCCCTGCGCGACTACACGCCGCCGCCGCCGCCACACCTGTACATTCTACAACCTGGCCACCCGATATCCGCCGGAGGGGATCTTCTTCCGAGCACCGCCGAAAGCATCCACCCGCAGAAGACGCACGACCACACCTTTGCTTATCCATAACAGTCACTCCCGACACCCATAACTCACAGACCCTAGCTCTGTTTCACAAGTTCGTGGGCTCGTTGGAACGAGCAGGTTGAGCTCTTTCCAACGAGACCCTAACTGAGTCAAACCGTTACGAATTGCGAAAGTTATGCTGGTTTTACCCTTCGCCAAAGGCACACCGCCGAAGGCATGTTACCTGTTATCGCCGAAGGCGCCGGCACGAAGTTCGCGGACGGCGAGTTCTCCGGCCGCGAGTGCTCCGGCCGCGAGTTCGCCGACCGCGATGTCTTCCAGTTCGATGTCTTCCGGTTCGATGTTGTTCTACCCTATCCGCCGCTTTCGACGCTCATAACTCAGTGACGCCTTATCCGTTTGAAGAGTTCTTGGTCTCGTTGGAACGAGCGTCGCGAGCTCTTTCCAACAAGACCCTAATCAAATCAAACCGTTAACAAATGAAAAAGATATGCCGAGTTTACTGTTTCGCCGATGGCCCTTGCACGATGTTCACCGGCTCGGAGTTCGCCGACCCCGAGTTCGCCGAAGGCCTGCTCGCAGTTGTCGCGAAGTCGTCCGAAGCCGGAGATGTTCGCAGCCGGAGACGTTCGCAGCCGGAGACGTTCGCAGCCGGAGACGTCCGGAGACGTCCGGAGCCGAAGACGTTCGCAGCCGGACTTGCCTCAACCCTTCCCATCAGTAACTTCCGACACTCACAACTCAGTGATTCCTCATCCGTTTGAAGAGTTCTTGGTCTCATTGGAACGAGCGTTGCGAGCTCTTTCCAAGGAGACACTAACTGAGTCAAGGAGTCACACATTGAAAACGTTATGAGGGTTTCACAGTTTCGCCGAAGGCCTTTCCCCGAAGGAACTTCACCAAAGGCTCTTCGCCGGAGACCCTGCCCTGAAAGCCCCGTTCCGGACCCTTGCCTACTAGCTATTACACCAACTCCTAATCTTACCAAAACTTCCAGAAAACTCCGAGCATAATTTTGCAAGAGCTTAAATCTAAAACTTTAACTCTCACAAGGTTAAAAAGACATGTGAGCACAATTTTGTGCTCACATCATTGGCGACCATCAGGGGAAGATTCCAGAATCCTAGCTCTGCAGGTTAGACAGCTTCAAATCCGGTACTGCTTGCATCTACTTCCCGCAGTGCGTGTGGGGAAAACTTCTCCATTCAACGTTTCCAACTGCACTGAGTTGTTTGGAAATACCTCACGAATTAGATAAGGCCCTAACCATACTGCATCAAACTTTCCTGGGAACTCAAGCTTCCTACCATCCTGGAGCATCACCATCATACCTGGCCTCAGCGTCCTTTTCTTATGCTTCTTGTCAAAGGTGATTTTTCTCCTCCGTTGAATGGCCTCAATATGTTGAGCACTCATTCTCCTCCTCTCATCAAGCTCTTCTAATGTCGTCAGCCTATTCCTTAATGACTGACTGTTTGTAAGCCGTGACTGCACTGCAACTCGGAGTGATTCCACCTCAAATTCGATGGGGAGAGTGGCCTCCAATCCATACACTAACGAAAACGGCGTTGCCTGGGTTGTTACCTTAAAAGTTGTCCGATAAGCCCACAATGCTGCTGTCAGCTTGGTGTCCCAATCCCTTTTTGAGTCAACCACCGTTTTGCGAAGAATACTCACCAGAGTTCCATTGACTCGCTCTGTCTGACCATTGGTCTGCGGATGATAAGGAGTCGTTTTTCTGTGATCTATCTCAAACCTTTCTGTTAATTCTTGAAACATCTCATTCAAGAAGTGCCTGCCCCTATCGCTAACCAGAATCTTGGGACATCCAAACCTTGAAATGATGTTTTCGTACATGAATGTGGCAGCATGAGCAGCCGTATTCGTCTTCACCGCTTTTGCTTCCGCCCACTTTGTCAAGTATTCTGTCGCAACTATGATGTAAGCCATGCCTTTTGACGAATGAGGATGAATCTCACCGATATAATCAATTCCCCATTTTTCAAAAGGTACAAGTGGCAATGAAACGTGTAGAGGCATCTCCATTCGAAGGTCATTCCTAGCATACCTCTGACAGGCATCACAGTGCTTCACATATTCATGAGAGTCCCTAAACAACCTAGGCCAGAAGTATCCCGCTCTAAGTATTTTCTGACCTGTAAGTTGGCCAGAGAAATGTCCTCCACAAGCACTGTCGTGGCAAGCCTCTAAAATTGCAGGAACCTCCACTTCTGACACACACCTTCTCAGAACACCATCAGCTCCCCTTCTAAACAATCTGTGGCCAATCACTGCAAAATGTCTACTGTTGACTCTCACCTTCCTCCTTTCTTCCTTAGTCCAATCACCTGACAACTGCTGAGTTGTCAAAAACTCTACTATTCCAGCGTACCATTCTGGCTGAGCTGTGACTACAAAAAGACTATCATCTATCAACCTATCATCTAATGGACTGGTCCCTACATCCTCCGACAACCTAGATAGATGGTCGGCCTGCAAGTGCATGCGACCAGGTTTATACTCTACAGTGTAGTCAAATTCCTCCAGCAATAAAACCCACCTGGCCAATCTTCCACTAAGCTCCGCCTTGTTCACCAGATATTTGATTGCCATATGATCAACGAAGAAAACCACTGGATTGCAGATCAGATAATGTCTAAACTTCTTGACTGAAAAAACCATGGCCAAGCACTCCCTCTCAGTAGTAGAATAGTTCCTCTCTGCTGGATTCAACTGCCTACTGGCATAAGCGATTGGCAGGTCCTTCCCCTTCTCCCCTGTAGACTGACATAACGCACTACCCACTGCTACACTACTTGCATCACAGAAAACGTGAAAAGGCATGCTCCAGTCAGGAGGCCTCAACACCGGATAAGTACTCAACCTGGACTTCAACTCTTCAAAAGCTTCCTGACAGGCATCTGTCCACTCGAACCTGTTCTCCTTCCTCAACAGTTGAGTAATAGGCACTACAATCTTGGCAAAGTCAGGAATCAACTCTCTATACCACCCTACATGTCCCAATAACTTGGCTACACCCTTAGCATTCGTGGGAGTTGCCAATCCTTCAATGACTGCAATCTTATCAGGATCCGGTTCTCTTCCCTTCTCACTCACGACATAACCCAAAAGAACTCCTCTCTGAACACCTAGGAATGTCTTCTCAGGATTCAGAGCTAGCTGCATTCTTCTACATCTAATGAGAGCTTCTCTAACACACTGCAGATGCTCACCAGCACTTGACTGAGTGCTAAAATCGTCCACAAAAACTGTCATAGACTTGTATAACAGATCTGTGAAAATATACATCACTAACCTTTGGAATGTGGCAGGTGCATTGCACAATCCGAAAGGCATAACAACCCATACAAAAGTTCCCCACGGAGTTGTGAAGGCTGTCTTATGAACATCCTGTACAGCTATGGAAATCTGATTGTAGCCAGCATATCCATCCATGAATGTGTACCTCGCATGACCCCCAACTTCCTCCAAAAGCAGCGTGATAAAAGGTAAAGGAAAGTGATCCTTCTCAGTACAGGCATTCAGCTTCCTATAATCCACACACACTCTAAGTTTCCCATTCTTCTTCTTGACCAAAACCATAGGAGAAACCCAATCCGTGATCTCTACAGGCTTGATGAATCCAGCTTTGAGTAATCTCTCCAATTCTGCTCGAACTAACAACTGTAACTGTGGGTTCATCCTTCTCTCCTTCTGTCTAATAGGCTTAGCTCCAGGGACCAGCGAAATCCGATGCTCCACCATGTCACGAGGTACTCCCTTCAACTCATCATACGACCAAGCAAAGGTATCACTGAATTCGTCCACCAACTCACCATACTTCTGTATCTCATCCTCTCCTAGCTTGGAACCCATCTTCATTTGCTTCAGTTCTCCTCCTCTGATGGACACCTCCACATATTTCCAGTCTTCTTCTGCCACATGAGTTTGTTCCTCCGAGCTTTGATACCAATCTGGAGGGACCTGAGGATAATCCCTGACGTCTTGGCCCACCACAATTCCGGTTGATGTAGTCCTGAAATGCAAGGGTTCCTCCAACTTCGCATTTTTCACAGTAGTCTCCTCCTCTTGAGTTCCATCAACATGCACCGAATCCACCTCAGTAATATCCAACTCGTCCAACCATGGAGTGAGACCTCCATGTATCCACTCTTCCTCCATAAGAACCTCACATGGTTCTAGCAACAGATACTCTTCTCGCTGTGAACTGATCACCTCCTTCTCGAAAATTTTGTGATGAGAAATCATCATGGCGTCACAACCTGACTCAGGATAATCTCTCAACCACTGAGCAAACTCTCCATCATCGCTTCTGCTGTAAAAACTAGGGCCCAAGCTACCTGATCCTACATCTAATCTATTTTTTCTGTCATTCAAATGAACCACTCCCACTAAAGTGTCATCACACTTGGCCTCGTTTTTCTCTTCTTCCTTCCCTGAAGATAACTCAGGATCCTCTCTCGCCCTTCCACCTAATGACCCTATTGACACCTTGACTCTGTTATCATGAGGACCATATGTGATTGATGGCTTCAGTCCTCCCCAATCCACAATTGCATTAGCCATTCTCAACCAAGGTCTGCCCAATAGAATGGGAAAGGTGTCCCTGTTCGAATGCATCTTAATCACATGAAATGTGACAATGTACTCCTCACCACCAGTGGACAACCTGCAATCTTTAATCATCCCCACTGGTACAGCTGAAGTCTGATTGGCCATATTGATAATGAAAGGTGAGGGGCCTGTCAGATTCAAACCTAACTTTCTCATGGTGTGTTCAGGTAGGATGTTCAAACCACTACCCCCATCAACTAATACATTGGGAATCACCTTGTCTACCACTACCACCTCTATCTCCACAGGTTTGACATCCTGACTTCCTTTTTGCAAATGAACTCTAGCAGCGACTCTAGTCTTCGTCTTTCTACTCCTTCTATGCACTGGAATGCCCTCCTTCAAAGTCTTACGAGCAATGGGAGATATTTCCAGCAGCTGGCCAAAAGTAATGTCTGCCTTCAGCGAACTCAGATCTGACCACAAATTGTACTTCTCCGACTCTCTCCTTCTCTGACCTCTCATGTTCTCCCACTCTGTCACAGGAATCCCAGGTCCTTCCCACTCTCGTGATTGATTGCTTTCTGAATCTTGCGTGACAGGTGGCACCTCTGCATCATGTAGAACCTCATCTCTTTTCTCCTCTGCCCTTGTAATCCTCCTTGCTCTCCTCGCCACTCTCTCAAGATCAGAGAGATGAGGAGGCTCCTCAGATGAAGTCTCCCCTTGCTCATCTTCATTTTTCTCAGTTTGCATCTTGCGATGCACAGCTCTGGTGGTGACAGCAAGGGCCGGAGCTTCATGCATAATCACATCATCCGAATTTTTCAACTTATAAGTAATCAGGTTAGTATGTGGAGGCCACTGATTCTGCCCTTGTTCGACTATCCCCTTACCAAGATCAGAACTACTACGTTGGACATCTCCATCATCGTTTGCAAACCTAGCATCTTGAGAGTTTGAAGAACATGGATCTGCAAAAGAAACCTGTTTTCTGTTGTCATTACGAGGTTCATCTCGTGGTTCACTCTGGATAGGAATATATCTGTTCACTGTCTGCAGTCCAACAGGTGGGTTGAATGTCTGTTTGCTGTTTTCATGATCATAATACAAGTTAGGAGGTCTAAGATTGTTAGAATGCTCATTCTGCGGTCTTGCACCCCTCATATTTTCTCTCGCCTGGTAAGGACTAACAGTAGGCTGAGGCATCCTAATAACTTTATCTGGCTGCCGACATTGGTCAGAGGGATGACTACCTCCACAATTACTACACCCATTAACCCCAACCTCAGACCAACACTGACCTGGATAGTGCCACCTACCACAAAATGCATGTAATTCTTTTCTCTCCATGTTCTGACCATCCTGACCCCTAGGAGGTCCTCTGTACCCGTTTTGACCTTGGTAATTTGGTCCTTGGCCCCTCTGGTGTTGCACAGGTGGGGCACCGCTCATTCTGTTGTCACGGTTTGGCACCACCCTACAAAATTGCCTGGTATGACCAGATTGACCACACTGGACACACCACATGCTTGATGAATGTCTACCTGACTCGACTGGAGGAGGAGGCCCTGGCTGTTGACTCCTGATCATCAAGGCCATCTGTTCTGTAATATTTTGCATTTGCTTCATCATGGTCTCTTGAAA
Organism: Marchantia polymorpha subsp. ruderalis; assembly: GCA_037833965.1. Classification (NCBI taxonomy): domain Eukaryota; kingdom Viridiplantae; phylum Streptophyta; class Marchantiopsida; order Marchantiales; family Marchantiaceae; genus Marchantia; species Marchantia polymorpha. The sequence continues at coordinate 9,468,562 of AP031357.1, forward strand.
CCCCACTTGGCTAGCATTTAATCTTTTCTCTACATCTGCCAGGTTAGGATCTACAGTAGGGGCTGGCAATGCTAAAACAGGTGCTGGCTCTCTGGTCTGCGAAATTGACTCACTGAGAGAATAGGGAGCTTGACCCCTATGCCTACCTGAGTCTCCTTCAATTGCTCTTGGACGAATTGGGATGAACTGAGGAATGGATTCATCCTCCTTCCTCCACAATCTATCATAGTCCTTGTCAATATTCTCCATCTCTCTGGCAGCCATCTTGGCCTCAGCAAGAGTTTGAGGGCTTCTCTCCAGCACCCCTCGGATGGTCCCAGATTTGAAAAAACCTTGGATAAAAAATTGTCTCAGCGTATCGTCATTGAGCATTGTACCCACAAAACGCGCACAAACCAGATCAAATCTTCTAATGTAAGCTGAGATTTCCTCTTCCCTTCCCTGTTTTAATGATGCCAAAGCTCTCAATGCAGAACCCTGCCCCACCTCAGGCCTAAACTCATTCAAGAACTCCCTTTGCATCTGATCCCATCCCCCAAAATGACCTTCAGAATGATCCCTATACCACTCATACGCCTCACCTTCCAGGGTAGTAGGAAACCAGACCAAAAAATACCCTGGATCTGTAATCAGAGAGCTGGCTAGCCTCTCAACATATCTTTCCATGTGCCTTGAAGGATCCTCATCCTTTGTCCCATAGAACTTAGGCAGATTGGGTGGTATGACCACAGCTGCCAAGTTCTGTGGAACCTGAATAGGCAGGCCTCTTGGCCTCACGAGTGGGTCTATGGGAGGACTAGAAGGAGGGTCTGCTCTCCCTCCATCGTCAGCCATGCTGGCAGATTCCTCAACCGACTTCTCACTATCAGGTTCTACAATCTCTAAACCTTCTAACAAAGACTCATCAACAGGGTCTACGTTCAGAAATATCTCAAGTTTAATTTCTTCCTCAATTTCCTTATTCTCAGGTTTCTTCCTACTGCGAACAGGTTTCTCCAGTCCTGGCTCCAGGTTTGGTTTGTGCGATCTAGTCCTATTCTGCATTTACAAGATCAGGCTCCCGGCAGACGCACCATTTTATGTGAGCCAAACCTTCCCACCCTTCAGCGTTTGTAGTCCGGGTGGGGGTTCGAACTCCCATAATCTAACTTCTCTGATTGCAAGCCATGTACTCAAAGTGTATTCAGGACAATGAGATCATAAACACTTGCTCCTTCACAGACAAATTATCCAGAACTGAAAATAATAACCTTGCTGTCTACTATTTTCGCAAGAGCATCAGACAAGCTCTTTGTTACATAAAGATCTAACCCAACTCTGGGTGACTTCCTCAATACTACAGCCGCTGTGGGCTTTCCTAGATACCAGTCCCACTCCCAATTCCTACTCAGAGTTCAATGTCGACTTCTCAGCTCCCACCTTCAGACCCCACCAGATTTCTCTCTCGGATTCAACTCTCACTTTTCAAGTTCAAATTCAGATCCCGACTGTCAGATTTCAGTCTCAGATTTCACTTCACTCACATCTCCCACTCTCAGGTCTTCCACTCAGATCTCAGCTCCCACTCACAGATTACACTTCAATCTCAGATCCCACTCTCAGGTCTTCCACTCTGATCTCAGCTCCCAGGCCGAGCACACCACTTCCGTCTCCACACACACACACCACCAGCTCTCGCACACTGGTACACTACAAGCTCTCGCACACAAGGCCGAACACACCACCAGGTCTCAGCTCCCAAGCCGAACACACCACTTCGAAGTCCAAGGCCGAGACACCCACAGCCCGCCTGCATGCCCCACTCGCAATGATGGATAGCTGCCTGCTCCCCCTGCGCGACTACACGCCGCCGCCGCCGCCACACCTGTACATTCTACAACCTGGCCACCCGATATCCGCCGGAGGGGATCTTCTTCCGAGCACCGCCGAAGGCATCCACCCGCAGAAGACGCACGACCACACCTTTGCTTATCCATAACAGTCACTCCCGACACCCATAACTCACAGACCCTAGCTCTGTTTCACAAGTTCGTGGGCTCGTTGGAACGAGCAGGTTGAGCTCTTTCCAACGAGACCCTAACTGAGTCAAACCGTTACGAATTGCGAAAGTTATGCTGGTTTTACCCTTCGCCAAAGGCACACCGCCGAAGGCATGTTACCTGTTATCGCCGAAGGCGCCGGCACGAAGTTCGCGGACGGCGAGTTCTCCGGCCGCGAGTGCTCCGGCCGCGAGTTCGCCGACCGCGATGTCTTCCAGTTCGATGTCTTCCGGTTCGATGTTGTTCTACCCTATCCGCCGCTTTCGACGCTCATAACTCAGTGACGCCTTATCCGTTTGAAGAGTTCTTGGTCTCGTTGGAACGAGCGTCGCGAGCTCTTTCCAGCAAGACCCTAATCAAATCAAACCGTTAACAAATGAAAAAGATATGCCGAGTTTACTGTTTCGCCGATGGCCCTTGCACGATGTTCACCGGCTCGGAGTTCGCCGACCCCGAGTTCGCCGAAGGCCTGCTCGCAGTTGTCGCGAAGTCGTCCGAAGCCGGAGATGTTCGCAGCCGGAGACGTTCGCAGCCGGAGACGTTCGCAGCCGGAGACGTCCGGAGACGTCCGGAGCCGAAGACGTTCGCAGCCGGACTTGCCTCAACCCTTCCCATCAGTAACTTCCGACACTCACAACTCAGTGATTCCTCATCCGTTTGAAGAGTTCTTGGTCTCATTGGAACGAGCGTTGCGAGCTCTTTCCAAGGAGACACTAACTGAGTCAAGGAGTCACACATTGAAAACGTTATGAGGGTTTCACAGTTTCGCCGAAGGCCTTTCCCCGAAGGAACTTCACCAAAGGCTCTTCGCCGGAGACCCTGCCCTGAAAGCCCCGTTCCGGACCCTTGCCTACTAGCTATTACACCAACTCCTAATCTTACCAAAACTTCCAGAAAACTCCGAGCATAATTTTGCAAGAGCTTAAATCTAAAACTTTAACTCTCACAAGGTTAAAAAGACATGTGAGCACAATTTTGTGCTCACATGGGGTATTGACTTTGTAGGGCCGATACAACCAGTGACTAGAAGTACACGAAGGCGCTACATTCTGGTAGCAACGGACTACGCCACCAAAATGGTAGAGGCCAGGGCCACCAGAAGGGATGATGCTGCCACAGTGGCAGCATTCTTGTTTGAGTCGATCATCACACGCTACGGATGTCCCTTAGAGCTAGTCAGCGACCGGGGCACGCATTTTCTGAATCAGATCATCGAAGATCTGACACGGTTTTTCCACATCAAGCACCGGAAGACTACTCCATACAATCCCAAGGCAAATGGACTGACGGAGAAGTCCAATGGTCTGCTGTGTAAAATACTACTCAAGGTCACGGTGAATCACGCTCACGACTGGGATACGAAGCTAGCAGCCGCTCTATGGGCGTACCGCACAGCTGAGAAGATCACGACCCAACAGACACCATACTTTCTGGTGTATGGGCAACACCCGATCCTCCCGGTCGAATTTGAAGTACCCACCCAACGAACGTTGGATTTGCAGAGGATGGGCGCAGAGGAGAGTCAGCTCTACAGGTTACAGGAGGTCACGCTGCTGGATGAGAGGAGACGAGACGCCGAAGATCGCACCAGGAAAATCCAGCTCCGCCGAAAGGAGAGATACGATAAAAAGATCAAACCGGTACTACTGCAGGCGGGTGATTTGGCATTGCTCTACGACAGCAGGCATGCCAGATTCCCAGGCAAACTGCACCTAAGGTGGATGGGACCTTACCGGGTTGTCGAAGTCTTCTCGAATGGATCCATCCAACTTGCGGACCTGGCCGGCGATTTGTTAGGCACCCGAGTGAACGGGTGGCGGTTGAAGAAATACCACATGTGAGTGTTCGCGTGGGCGCTCACAATTGAGGAGGGGGGCATGTGGTACCCCACTTTTGGCAATTTTGAGAAAATTAAAACATTTTTGGAAAACTATACCCTGGCAGCATTGTAAATAGCCTTCGGTACATCAAAACAGAGTGAATCCGGAAGATCGCGGGGATTCTCGAGGGATCTTGTAGAATCTGGGATTTGGGGTGCAGCAGTAAGGACAGGCACCACCCTCCCTGTGAGCTCTGCAGTTAGGATCTCTACGGCGCAAGGCGCAAAACCCGCCTTCGGAGGTTGCGTCCGCGGCTGTAGGGAAACCCTCCATAATTAGGTCAACCCTCGGGCGCCTTGACCAAGTTAGGATCCCGTTGGAAAGAGCTCGACGCACTGATTCCAACGAGATCAAGAACGCTTGGAACGGATGAGGACTTAGGGAGTTATCGCTATTGGAAGAAACGGAGGCGGTCGCCTACGGCGGAAGGAGTTCGCCACCGGCGCGAATTCCGCCTACGCGGAAGGGGGAATCAAGTTTTGTCCTATGCGCGGACGAAGGCGTTCGCCTGTGCACAGGCGAAGTAGGGTTAGGCAAGGCGCGAAGTCCGCCTAGCACAGGAGAAGCGCCTGTGCACAGGCGCTTCGGCGCCGGCGGAAAATCCGCCTTGGGCCCTAGAAATGCGCCTTGTGAGGTAGAAAGTGTACGACGCCTTCCGCGCCAGCGCGGCGCCGCGTACGTCGGAAGAGCCGCCAGAGTAATCAAATCGGTACGGACCATGCGGACGGGAAGGGTGGATGCGCTCTTGGACGGACGGAGTTGCGGCGACGGAAGCGCCGACGGAGAGATAAGGAACGGACAGACTGGACGGAGACGGCTGACCACGGTCAACGCCTTCCGCGCCAGCGCGACGTAGCGCACGGAATTCGCCTGCGCACAGGCGAACGCCTGTGCACAGGAGGATGAAGTTCCGCGCCGGCGGAGAATCCGCCGAGGCTCCGGCCTGCGCACAGGCAGGAGTTGAACTTTTGTCCGACATGCGGACACACGCGTCAAGGCAGAGGGGGATTGGCCGAGGGGCGGTACGAACAAGTGTACCGCGCAAGGCGGAAAACTCGCCTTCGGCGCTACGCCCCCATGTCCGCAGGGTAATACGCTCGCGGAGTTCAAATCCGCCAATTCGAGCGTGAGAGTTTAATCGACGACGGCGGAGCGTGAAGCCGCGCGTGAGAGCGAAGACCGTTCCAGCGTACAGCCGGCGCGGCCATCAAGTGAGACGTTCTTCACGAGCAAGAGCCGACCATGACCTTCGACCGGGCGGCGGAGAACGTCCCATTCTTGAATTCGCGATTCCAATCTCTAGTGCGCGCTGCGCGCATCCATCTGCTGGCTGCGGAACATTCTCGATGTCGTCGCACAGGAGATTTCTTGTTGATTGAGGGAGAAGTGAGTGCGCGTGATTTGGAATTGAGGGCGATTAGAGTTTGCCGAGAGAGAAAGAAACCCGGGCGGTGCGGAAATAGAATGAGTGGGCGAGCGAACCCCAGGAACGCAATGACGAGACCGAGCAGATTGCGGATGGTGCCACTTCGCCTACCGCAGAACGGGCTGCGCGCTTTTGAGGAGCGCTTAATAGCAAGAAAGCTCGATTTCTTGCTATGGGGATGGAATTACATCTGTGCGAATATGGTGCGCGAGTGGCTAGAGCCACAGGGACCACCCTCGCGCGGATTGCGTCCGCATGTTGACCGGTGGACAGTCCAAGATTGGGCGCAGGCGTTGGGAAGATGTGCTGGCATGCCAGGGCATCTCCTTTTCGACAGTGAGAGCATCAAGGTGACCAAGCAAGAAGAGGCGCAATTTGTGGAGCTGTTCAAGACCGGGAGGTCTACCAAGAATGGGTACAGGACCCGTGATTACAAGGATCGATTTCGCCGGACTTTGTCCGCGGCGCTGATGCAATTACTGCAGCCGCACCGCGCCTGCTACATCACATTGTGGCAGGTCTCTTTTGTGGAGTGCGTCATCGAGGGAACTCCAATTCACTGGGCGAGCATCCTGCACAGGGTGATGCGACAGCACGCGTTTGAGGAGAAGGGGGGAACTCTAAACCATCTTTCTCCTTTCCTCATCAATTTTTATCGACAGCGGAATTGTTTGACAGCGGCGGAGCTTGAACATTTTCCGCCATTGTCCATCGACCATCCCGGGAAGTATGTGCGGGAGAACGAGGTCGACACTGACGCAGAGGAGTCACCGACTTCTACCCCATCAAGACGGAGGGACGAAGGGAGACACACTCCTGCAGCACGAGTGCCGCGGAAGCGGCGATGGAGGGAAGAGTCTGAAGAGGAGCAGCATCAAGAACCCTCTGCTCCCATTCGACCGCGGCCGCTGTGCGAGCCATACAGCCGGCCGAAGCAGAAGGCACGCAGACTGGTGTTACCAGCCGACAGTGCGGACACGGCGACAATTGCGACGGAGATAGGAAGTGCGTCGCCAGAGAGGCAGGAGGAAGCGCGGACGACCGCAGGAGCAACGGGCCACGCTGCAACCTCGACGGGAGAGAGGCCGCCTACGGGCCAAGGGCCTCCGGAGTTACCACGTGTGTAATAACCCACTAAAGGCTAAAACTGCAATATAGTGGTAGAAAGGTCGATCCCACAGGGACAGAGGAACACACAGGGTACAAAGTGTCACGTTTTAACAGACTATTGAGGAGTTTGAATTCTCAGGCAACTGTCACTCCCAGAAATACTGCAAGTGTCCACTCGGAGCGCACTCGGAGGTCGCACAGTGCAGCGTAACACACACACACACACCTGAAACTACAGAAACACAACCCAGAGATCCGTTAGGACCTCTACTTCAAGATTTCAGGGGGAAAGTCTCTCGCGAGCACACTCGGCAAAGCTGCGGGCAGTGACTTCCAACTCCGGCTTTTACAACACTTCCACTAGCTTGCTGCTAGTGTAGGAAACCCGGTTTGGACTGCCTACTTCGGATCGAAGTCACTCATACGCGGTGAACAACACTCTCAACTCACGAAACGCGCAGAGAACACAGGTCCGCACTGAAGGACTCACTGTGAAACATTCCAGTAACACAACAACAGTCTATTGAAGAGTTTGAATTCTCAGGCACTTGTCATTCCCAGAAATACTACAGGGGTTACCCTCAAGGCACCTGCTGCAGCGTAACCTGAATTTACAACCAAGGCTTACACGAAGTAACAAAACTTCACTTTGGCATTCAGGGGAAAAATCCCAAAGGAGTACAATCAGAAAGAAACACTCGAAGGTGTAGGGGCGAAACTGTTCAAGTATCTAACTAGTCACTGGCTCTGAGCATCGGCAGTCACCCGCAGGTGCAGATCCGAACTACTCAAGTCTCTAACCAATGTACTAGCTCTGAACATTCGGCCGAAGGCCTTCAGCTACAAAATGCGGAACGCTAAGTTGTAACTCCTCCTGCGTGGTGACAGAACTCAAGGACACAAACACGCAAAGGAAATGGGTTCCTGATCTATACTTCTGATGGGAAAGAACCCCAGGCAAAACGCCTGGAACTATTTTATACCTTCTAAGTCCTAACTAACACTACACTGCACTGCCATGGTGCGAGCCGCAACAGATCCTACACCTGAGGAGTCGGCGGCTGCCTTCCCCTCTAACTTACAACCTAAATCTAACCCTAACCCTAAATCTGAATCCTAAGCCTACTGTACAGAGCCGCCAGTGCCTTCCCACCCAAGATCTGAGGCTGAAAATTTGCAAGCAGGCCTGGCCGGTCGAGATCAACAGCCCCACAAAATTTCAGATCCATCCGACCGTCCATCGCAAAGATATGGGCCCCGCAAGATCTCTGAACCTAGGCCAAAATTCCTTCTCCAAAATCCGAGGACTGTGGGTCCCACGCGTCCTACACGCAAGCCGCCTACTCGCAGGCCGCCACTGCCACACCTGAACATTCTACATTCATGACCACCCGATCCTCGCCGGAGGAAATCTCCTTCCGCGCACCGCCGAATGCGTCCAACCGCCAAAGACGCACTTCCACACCTTGTCAATCTCTAACAGTCACCCCGACGCCCATAACTCACGGATCCCTGCTTCGTTTGCAACGTTCTTGCGCTCGTTGGAACGAGCGTGTTGTGCTCTTTCCAACGAGCCCCCAACCAAGTCAAACGGATAAGAATTGAGAAAGTTATCATTGTTTTACTCTTCCGCCGAAGGCCTGCAACCGTCGAAGGCGTCCGTCCGCGCATCGGACAAAAGTCGATCTCCCTACCTCCGAAGGCGGAATTCCCGGAAGCGTAACCCCGAAGGCGAACATCTAGGGCCGAAGGAGAACGTCTACGTATCTTCCGATAGTCGTAACTCCCTAAATTCCCATCCGTCCCAGGCGTTCTTGGGCTCGTTGGAACGAGCGTCGCGAGCTCTTTCCAACGAGACCCTAACCACCGCAAACCATTAATAATTGAAAACACTATGTCAATTTTACCCTTCCGCCGAAGGCCTGCCTGTGCACAGGCCGCCTACTTGCAACCCGCCTGTGCACAGGCCGTCCGCCTGTGCACAGACGTCCGCGGCGTAAGCCGCCTCTCTAAGTGTTAACGCCGAAGGCCCCTCTAAATGTTAGCACCGAAGGCCCTCCATATCAGAAACTTCCGCCGCTTCTAACTCGGTGATGCCTCATCCGTTTCAAGAGATCTTGGTCTCGTTGGAACCAGCTCGTCGAGTTCTTTCCAACGAGACCCGAATCAAGTCAAACCGCTAAGAGTTGAGAAAGTAATGTCGGTTTTACTCTTCCGCCGAAGGCGTTCGCCTATCCACAGTCCGTCCGCGGCGATGACCTGGCTGTCTGCGGCGCTGAGCTGTCCGTCCGCTGCGCTGACTTGTCCGTCCGCGGCGTTGTCCTGGCCGTCCGCGGCACTGACCTAGCCGTCCGCGGCGATGACCTGGCGCAGAAGGCGCCGTACACTTTCTACCTCACAAGGCGCATTTCTAGGGCCCAAGGCGGACTTCCCGCCGACGCCGAAGCGCCTGTGCACAGGCGAACGCCTGTGCGCAGGCGAACTTCCTTTGTCCGCACATAGGACAAAATTTTCTTCGCCTGTGCGCAGGCGGAAAGCTGAGTATCTTGCGACCTTCATAACTCCCGGAATTCTCCTCCATTCGTGGCGTTCTTGGGCTCGTTAGAATCAGCGCGTCGAGCTCTTTCCAACGAGACCCTAACCAAGTCGAGGCGTTGCGCATTGAGAAAGTTATGAGGGTTTCACTCTTCCGCCGAATGCACTCTCCCGTATCGCCGAAGGCGTTGACCCGAAGGCGTCTACCGCCCAAGGCGCATCTTCCGGCGGTTCTTCCGCCGAAGGCGTACCGCCAAAGTCGCTCTACCGCCGAAGGCCCCCCATCAGTAACTTCCGACACTCATAACTCAGTGACCTCTCATCCGTTTCACAAGTTCTTGGTCTCGTTAGAACAAGCGTCGCGAGCTCTTTGCAACAAGATCCGAAGCACTTCAAGGCGTTACGAATTGAGAAAGTTATGAGTGATCAACCGCCGAAGGTGCTCGAAGCTGATCCTGCAGCATGAACCGCCCGTTCCGTCCCAAGCGTCCCACTGTGGCCTAAGCCCAAAACCCCTTGACTGTCCTCGATCCTCTGGTTTTGCGTACCGATTACTATTTACAGCTGCTGCCGCGGTACTTACTATTCAAAAATGTTTTAGTTCCGACAAAAAACAAAAAGTGGGTTACCACAATGTGCGATGCGGACAGATGTTCCGTTTGCGCACAGACGAGCCTCCGCGGACGGACGAGCCTCCGCGGACCGGCGAACACAAGTGGACGTGGATCTACGCTTACGCGTGGGAAGGAGCAGTCCGCCTGTGCACAGGCGCTCACCTGTGCACAGGTCGCTTGTGCACAGGTCGCCTGTGCACAGGACGCCTCCACACGTGCCGCCTGTGCACAGGCAAGAATCACCCCCGTTCCAACGTAGGAAGGGGAAGGAGCCGGCGGAAGAACCGCCTACGAGACACCGGCCCTCGGGGCCAGACCCTTCGGCGCACCACGCGCCGCAATTTCCGCCTTCGGTGCCAGGGCCTTCGAGCCGAGGACATACGAGCAGAGAGCGTGCGGAGGCCGCACCATCGGCGGGAAGTCCGCCGATAGATGCGCCTTCGGCGGTAGGGCCTATAGGCCAAGGAACATCGGGCGTGCGGCCCCCGGCCATGTCGCCTTCGGCGATAGATGTCCGCGGCGCTACGCCTGCGGCGGACAAGGCGCCGGCAAATGCGCCTGCGCACGGGCCGGGCACAGCCCCCACGGACCGATCAAGGGAGCAGCAGCGGACGATGGAGCGGAGTGACTGTCCGCGGGATGAAATTTCGATGCGCGATGCGCAATCAAACCCCGCGCAGCCACCTTCCGCTCGATCGCCTTCGGCGGCGGACGACGGCGGCAGAGAGGATGCGGTAGACAATCAACAAGCGAGCGACGGGGATGCCGCACGGGTACATTCGCCTTCCGCCTTAGACATTTTGGCGACGAGCAGCGAGGCTGCAGCCGTGCCTTCGCAGACAGCACACGTCGACGACGTGCAGCCCCACTCGGGGCAGTCGCCGACGCAATCAATGGCGACTGAAATTCTCCACTCGGATGATGACGACGGAGGCTCCACGGAAGAAATGTCAGGAGCAGAAGACACCGAGGAGGAGGAGGAGGAAATTGTTGGAGCGCCGGCGGCGGCGCTCTCTGAGCAGGTGATTCCGTTGCTGCGGTACTTGGATCGCAAGGTCGATAAATACGCCGACCCACTCCAGCCGGGATCTTACATCGAGTTAGTGCGCAGGCGGACTCGCACTAAAGTCCACACCAGCAAGCTATTAGCTAGAGTGGACCAGGAGTTGAAGGAATTGAAGGAGAAGCATGCGTGCTTGTGGGGTCAGTACAAGCTTAATCAGAAATTCTACAAGCACTCCGAGAAGATGAAGGATGAGAAACTGGACGAGCTCACCAAGGAGCAGGTGAAGGTCAAGGAAGCACTCATTTCTGAGCAGGCCCAGAATCGGATTTTGTCAGAAGAGCTCGTGCGACAGACGCGGTTGTTGGAACAATGTCAGCTCGCACGGCAGGCGGATGAAGAGTTAATCCGCAGGTTAAAGTCAGAGTGTGGCGAATTGAGAGCGCAACGTGCTGAAGCCGAATCGCAATTAGTGATAATTGAAGAGGATCGCAGGAAGGAGGCGGATCGCACGAAGGTGGAGACGGCGAGGCGAGTCGCCCACTGTCTCAAGGGCTACGCCCACTGGGAAGTGAAGGCGCAGGAGAAACTCACACTGCGTGAGTTTGAATTGCGCGCAGCCGGGTTGTTGTCAGGCGACAGTAGGAGTCGACGGAAGGTAGCAAAGAAGCTCGATGCCTTTCTGTCGAAGGCACAGGATACCATGTCCGCCCTCGAAGGGGAGGTGTCCGCGGCGTTGCAGCGGTTGGGACTGCGCAGTCGAGCGGAAGATTGGCAGGGTAGGGAGTTAGTGCGCGGCAGTCGGCCGCGCAGGAGACGTAGTACAGGTTCCGCGGAGTGTAGTGTAGCGTGGTTCCGTGCAGGCGTGTAGCGTAGTGCAGTGTAGTGCTAGTTAGGACTTAGAAGGTATAAAATAGTTCCAGGCGTTTTGCCTGGGGTTCTTTCCCATCAGAAGTGCAGATCAGGAACCCATTTCCTTTGCGTGTTTGTGTCCTTGAGTTCTGTCACCACGCACGAGGAGTTACAACTTAGCGTTCCGCATTTTGTAGCTGAAGGTCTTCGGCCGAATGTTCAGAGCTAGTACATTGGTTAGAGACTTGAGTAGTTCGGATCTGCACCTGCGGGTGACTGCCGATGCTCAGAGCCAGTGACTAGTTAGATACTTGAACAGTTTCGCCCCTACACCTTCGAGTGTTTCTTTCTGATTGTACTCCTTTGGGATTTTTCCCCTGAATGCCAAAGTGAAGTTTTGCTACTTCGTGGAAGCCTTGGTTGTAAATTCAGGTTACGCTGCAGCAGGTGCCTTGAGGGTAACCCCTGTAGTATTTCTGGGAATGACAAGTGCCTGAGAATTCAAACTCTTCAATAGACTGTTGTTGTGTTACTGGAATGTTTCACAGTGAGTCCTTCAGTGTGGACCTGTGTTCTCTGCGCGTTTTGTGAGTTGAGAGTGTTGTTCACCGCGTCTGAGTGACTTCGATCCGAAGTAGGTAGTCCAAACCGGGTTTCCTACACTAGCAGCAAGCTAGTGGAAGTGTTGTAAAAGCCGGAGTTGGAAGTCACTGCCCGCAGCTTTGCCGAGTGTGCTCGTGAGAGACTTTCCCCCTGAAATCTTGAGTAGAGGTCCTAACGGATCTCTGGGTTGTGTTTCTGTAGTTTCAGGTGTGTGTGTGTGTGTGTTACGCTGCACTGTGCGACCTCCGAGTGCGCTCCGAGTGGACACTTGCAGTATTTCTGGGAGTGACAGTCGCCTGAGAATTCAAACTCCTCAATAGTCTGTTAAATGTGACACTTTGTACCCTGTGTGTTCCTCTGTCCCTGTGGGTTCGACCTTTCTACCACTATATTGCAGTTTTAGCCTTTAGTGGGTTATTACACTCCACCTTCGTGCGATCCGCCTCCTTCCTGCGATCCTCTTCAATTATCACTAATTGCGATTCGGCTTCAGCACGTTGCGCTCTCAATTCGCCACACTCTGACTGTAACCTGCGGATTAACTCTTCATCCGCCTGCCGTGCGAGCTGACATTGTTCCAACAACCGCGTCTGTCGCACGAGCTCCTCTGACAAAATCCGATTCTGGGCCTGCTCAGAAATGAGTGCTTCCTTGACCTTCACCTGCTCCTTGGTGAGCTCGTCCAGTTTCTCATCCTTCATCTTCTCGGAGTGCTTGTAGAATTTCTGATTAAGTTTGTACTGACCCCACAAGCATGCATGCTTCTCCTTCAATTCCCTCAACTCCTGGTCCACTCTAGCTAATAGCTTGCTGGTGTGGACTTTAGTGCGAGTCCGCCTGCGCACTAACTCGATGTAAGATCCCGGCTGGAGTGGGTCGGCGTATTTATCGACCTTGCGATCCAAGTACCTCAGCAACGGAATCACCTGCTCAGAGAGCGCCGCCGCCGGCGCTCCAACAATTTCCTCCTCCTCCTCCTCGGTGTCTTCTGCTCCTGACATTTCTTCCGTGGAGCCCCCGTCGTCATCATCCGAGTGGAGAATTTCAGTCGCCATTGATTGCGTCGGCGACTGCCCCGAGTGGGGTTGCACGTCATCGACGTGTGCTGCCTGCGAAGGCACGGCTGCAGCCTCGCTGCTCGTCGCCAAAATGTCTAAGGCGGAAGGCGAATGTACCCGTGCGGCATCCCCGTCACTCGCTTGTTGGTTGTCTACCGCATCCTCTCTGCCGCCGTCGCCCGCCGCCGAAGGCGATCGAGCGGAAGGTGGCTGCGCGGGGTTTGATTGCGCATCGCGCATCGAAATTTCATCCCGCGGACAGTCACTCCGCTCCATCGTCTGTTGCTGCTCCCTTGATCGGTCCGTGGGGGCTGTGCCCGGCCCGTGCGCAGGCGCATTTGCCGGCGCCTTGTCCGCCGCAGGCGTAGCGCCGCGGACATCCATCGCCGAAGGCGACATGGCCGGGGGCCGCTCGCCCGATGTTCCTTGGCCTATAGGCCCTACCGCCGAAGGCGCATCTGTCGGCGGACTTCCCGCCGATGGTGCGGTCTCCGCACGCTCCCTGCTCGTATCTCCTCTGCTCGAAGGCCCTGGCGCCGAAGGCGCAAATTGCGGCGCGTGGTGCGCCGGAGGGTCTGGCCCCGAGGGCCGGTGTCTCGTAGGCGGTTCTTCCGCCGGCTCCTTCCCCTTCCTACGTTGGAACGGGGGTGATTCTTGCCTGTGCACAGGCGGCACGTGTGGAGGTGTCCTGTGCACAGGCGACCTGTGCACAGGTGAGCGCCTGTGCACAGGCGGACTGCTCCTTCCCACGCGTAAGCGTAGATCCACGTCCACTTGTGATCGCCTGTCCGCGGAGGCTCGTCTGTCCGCGGAAACTCGTCTGTGCGCAAACGGAACATCTGTCCGCATCGCACGTGGTAACTCCGGAGGCCCTTGGCCCGTAGGCGGCCTCTCTCCCGTCGAGGTTGCAGCGTGGCCCGTTGCTCCTGCGGTCGTCCGCGCTTCCTCATGCTTCTCTGGCAACGCACTTCCTATCTCCGTCGCAATCGTCGCCGTGTCCGCACTTTCGGCTGGTAACACCAGTCTGCGTGCCTTCTGCTTCGGCCGGCTGTATGGCTCGCACAGCGGCCGCGATCGAATGGGAGCAGAGGGTTCTTGATGCTGCTCCTCTTCAGACCCTTCCCTCCATCGCCGCTTCCGCGGCACTCGTGCTGCGGGAGTGTGTCTCCCTTCGTCCCTCCGTCTTGATGGGGTAGAAGTCGGTGACTCCTCTGCATCAGTGTCGACCTCATTCTCCCGCACATACTTCCCGGGATGGTCGATGGACAATGGCGGAAAATGTTCAAGCTCCGCCGCTGTCAAACAATTCCGCTGTCGATAAAAATTGATGAGGAAAGGAGAAAGATGGTTTAGAGTTCCCCCCTTCTCCTCAAACGCGTGCTGTCGCATCACCCTGTGCAGGATGCTCGCCCAGTGAATTGGAGTTCCCTCGATGACGCACTCCACAAAAGAGACCTGCCACAATGTGATGTAGCAGGCGCGGTGCGGCTGCAGTAATTGCATCAGCGCCGCGGACAAAGTCCGGCGAAATCGATCCTTGTAATCACGGGTCCTGTACCCATTCTTGGTAGACCTCCCGGTCTTGAACAGCTCCACAAATTGCGCCTCTTCCTGCTTGGTCACCTTGATGCTCTCACTGTCGAAAAGGAGATGCCTTGGCATGCCAGCACATCTTCCCAACGCCTGCGCCCAATCTTGGACTGTCCACCGGTCAACATGCGGACGCAATTCGCGCGAGGGTGGTCCCTGTGGCTCTAGCCACTCGCGCACCATATTCGCACAGATGTAGTTCCATCCCCATAGCAAGAAATCGAGCTTTCTTGCTATTAAGCGCTCCTCGAAAGCGCGTAGCCCGTTCTGTGGTAGGCGAAGTGGCACCATCCGCAATCGGCTCGGTCTCGTCATCGCGTTCCTGGGGTTCGTTCGCCCGCTCATTCTACTTCCGCACCGCCCGAGCTTCTTTCTCTCTCGGCAAACTCTAATCGCCCTCAATTCCAAATCACGCGCATTCACTTCTCCCTCAATCAACAAGAAATCTCCTGTGCGGCGACGTCGAGAACGTTCAGCAGCCAGCAGATGGATGCGCGCAGCGCGCACAAGAGATTGGAATCGCGAATTCAAGAATGGGACGTTCTCCGCCGCCCGGTCGAAGGTCATGGTCGGCTCCTGCTCGTGAAGAACGTCTCACTTGATGGCCGCGCCGGCTGTACGCTGGAACGGTCTTCACTCTCACGCTCGAATTGGCGGATTTGAACTCCGCGAGCGTGTTACCCTGCGGACATGGGGGCGTAGCGCCGAAGGCGAGTTTTCCGCCTTGCGCGGTACACTTGTTCGTACCGCCCCTCGGCCAATCCCCCTCTGCCTTGACGCGTGTGTCCGTATGTCGGACAAAAGTTCAACTCCTGCCTGTGCGCAGGCAGACTCTTCTGCGGATTCTCCGCCGGCGCGGAACTTGAACATCCTCCTGTGCACAGGCGTTCGCCTGTGCGCAGGCGAATTCCGTGCGCGGCGCTGCGCTGGCGCGGAAGGCGTTGACCGTGGTCAGCCGTCTCCGTCCAGTCTGTTCGTTCCTTGTCTCTTCGTCGGCGCTTCCGCCGCCGCAACTCCGTCCGTCCAAGAGCGCATCCACCCGTCCCGTCCGCATGGTCCGTACCGATTTGATTACTCTGGCGGCTCTTCCGCCGTACGCGGCGCTGCGCTGGCGCGGAAGGCGCCGTACACTTTCTACCTCACAAGGCGCATTTCTAGGGCCCAAGGCGGATTTTCCGCCGACGCCGAAGTGCCTGTGCACAGGCGAGCGCCTGTGCGTAGGCTGACTTCGCGCCTCTCCTAACCCTACTTCGCCTGTGCACAGGCGAACGCCTTCGCCCGCGCATAGGACAAAACTTGATTCCCCCTTCCGCTACGGCGGAATTCGCGCCGGTGGCGAACTCTTTCCGCCGTAGGCGACCGCCTCCGTTTCTTCCGATAATGATAACTCCCTAAGTCCTCATCCGTTCCAAGCGTTCTTGGACTCGTTGGAATCAGTGCGTCGAGCTCTTTCCAACGGGACCCTAACTTGGTCAAGGCGCCCGAGGGTTGACCTAATTATGGAGGGTTTCCCTACAGCCGCGGACGCAACCTCCGAAGGCGGGTTTTGCGCCTTGCGTCGTAGGGGTCCTAACTGCGGAGCTCGCAGGGAGGGTGGTGTCTGTCCTTACTGCTGCACCCCAAATCCCAGATTCTACAAGATCCCTCGAGAATCCCCGCGATCTTCCGGATTCACTCTGTTTTGATGTACCGAAGGCTATTCACAATGTTGCCAGGGTACAGTTTTCCAAAAATGTTTTAATTTCCTCAAAATTGCCAAAAGTGGGGTACCACAGCGGGATTCATCAAACCAGTAGAAATTACAGATTGGGTTTCCCCTATGGTTTTGGTGAAGAAAAAAAATGGGAAATTAAGGGTTTGTGTGGATTATAGAAGACTCAATGCCTGCACGCAGAAGGATCACTTTCCCTTGCCTTTTATTACCCTAGTTTTGGAGGAAGTAGGTGGACATGCTAGATACAACTTCATGGACGGATATTCAGGTTACAACCAAATCTCAATATCTAGGCAGGACGTGCACAAGACAGCGTTCACGACGCCATGGGGAACTTTTGTGTGGATAGTAATGCCTTTTGGGTTGTGCAATGCTCCGGCCACTTTTCAGAGATTAGTTACTTATATTTTCTCTGATCTTTTGTACAAATCGATGACAGTCTTCATTGACGATTTTAGCACGCAATCTAGCATAGGTGAACATCTACAGTGTGTGAGAGAAGCTTTGATCAGATGTCGTAAAATGCAATTAGCTTTGAATCCCGAAAAAACTTTCTTGGGTGTTCAGAGGGGAGTTTTACTAGGTTACGTGGTCAGCGAGAAGGGACGGGAACCAGATCCAGAAAAAGTGGCAGTCATAGAGCAGTTGACAACTCCAACCAATGCTAAAGGAATAGCAAAGTTGTTAGGTCACGTTGGATGGTATCGGGAATTAATTCCAGACTTTGCTACCCTAGTGATTCCCATCACTCAGTTGCTGAAAAAAGACTCTAAGTTTGAATGGACAGAGTCTTGCGAAAGATCATTTCGGGAGGTAAAATCCAAGTTGAGTACATATCCTGTCTTAAGGCCACCCGATTGGAACAAACCGTTTCATGTTTTCTGTGATGCTAGCAATCTAGCAGTTGGAAGTGCATTATGCCAAGCAACAGGAGAGAAGAACAAGGATCAACCCATTGCTTATGCTAGCAAACAGTTAACACCGGCGGAGAGAAATTATTCTACCACTGAGAGGGAGTGTCTGGCTATGGTGTTTTCAGTCAAAAAATTTCGCCATTATCTCATGTGTAACCCGGTGGTGTTTTTTGTCGATCACATGGCTATCAAGTATCTAGTCAACAAGGCAGAATTAAGTGGGAGGTTAGCTAGGTGGGTCTTGTTGCTAGAAGAGTTCGACTACACTGTAGAGTACAAACCTGGTCGAATGCATTTACAAGCTGACCATTTGTCAAGACTTTCAGAGGAGATAGGAACTCGTCCGGTAGATGACAGGTTGATAGACGAAAATCTTTTTGTAATTACGGCTCCCGGCAGACGCACCATTTTATGTGAGCCAAACCTTCCCACCCTTCAGCGTTTGTAGTCCGGGTGGGGGTTCGAACTCCCATAATCTAACTTCTCTGATCGCAAGCCATGTGTTCAAAGTGTATCCAAGACAACAAGATCATAAACACTTGCTCGTTCACAGACAATTTATCCAGAACGGAAAATGATAACTTGCTGTCTGCTATCTCCACAAGGGCAGCAGACAAACTCTTTGTTACATAAAGATCTAACCCAACTCTGGGTGACTTCCTCAACACTACAGCCGCTGTGGGCTTTCCTAGATCCCAGTCCCACTCCCAATTCCTACTCAGATTTCAGTATTGATTTCTCAGCTTTCACCTTCAGACCCCACCAGATTCCTCTCTTGGATTCAACTCTCCCTTTCCAGTTTCCCATTCAGATCCCGACTGTCAGAGTTCAGTCTCAGATTTCACTTCACTCTCAGCTCCCATTCTCAGATCTTCCACTATGATTTCAGCTCCCACTCACAGATTTTACACTTCAATCTTAGATCCCACTTCAACTTCACTCTCAGATACGACTCTTCACCCACGAGAGTCTGCTTTCTCCTACTTCGAACTCTCCACACTCTGGTACACCACAAGCTCTCGCACACTGGTACACTACAAGCTCTCCGTTACCAGGCCGAACTCCCCACTTCGAAGTCCAAGGCCGAGACACCCACAGCCCGCCTGAAAATGCAACACTCGCAATGATGGGTAGCTGCCTACTCCCCTTGCGCAACTACATGCACCGCCGTCTTGCCTTCCCCACTTGACTTCACGCCGCCGCCGCTGCCACACCTGCACATTCTACATTCCTGACCACCCGATCTCCGCCGGAGGGAATCCTCTTCCGCGCACCGCTGAAGGCATCCACCCGCCGAAGACGCACGACCACACCTTTGCTTATCCATAACAGTCACTCCCGACACCCATAACTCACAGATCCTAGCTCCGTTTCACAAGTTCGTGGGCTCGTTGGAACGACCAGGTCGAGTTCTTTCCAACGAGACCCTAACTGGGTCAAACCGTTATGAATTGAGAAAGTTATGCCTGTTTTACCCTTCGCCGAAGGCCTGTTACCTGTTATCACCGAAGGCGCCGGCACGATGTTCGCCGGTTCGATGTCTTCCGGTTTGATGTCTTCCGGTTCGATGTTGTCCTACCCTATCCGCCGCTTTCGACGCTCATAACTCAGTGACGCCTTATCCGTTTTAAGAGTTCTTGGTCTCGTTGGAACGAGCGTCGCGAGCTCTTTCCAACAGGATCCTAATCAAATCAAACCGTTAACAAATGAAAAAGATATGCCGAGTTTACTGTTTCGCCGATGGCCCTTGCACGATGTTCACCGGCTCAGAGTTCGCCGACCCCGAGTTCGCCGAAGGCCTGCTCGCAGTTGTCGCGAAGTCGTCCGAAGCCGGAGATGTTCGCAGCCGGAGACGTCCGGAGCCGAAGACGTTCGCAGCCGGAGACGTTCGCAGCCGGACTTGCCTCAACCCTTCCCATCAGTAACTTCCGACACTCACAACTCAGTGATTCCTCATCCGTTTGAAGAGTTCTTGGTCTCGTTGGAACGAGCGTTGCGAGCTCTTTCCAAGGAGACACTAACTGAGTCAAGGAGTCACACATTGAAAACGTTATGAGGGTTTCACTGTTTCGCCGAAGGCCTTTCCCCGAAGGAACTTCACCGAAGGCTCTTCGCCGGAGACCCTGCCCTGAAAGCCCCGTTCCGGACCTTTGCCTACTAGCTATTACACCAACTCCTAATCTTACCAAAACTTCCAGAAAACTCCGAGCATAATTTTGCAAGAGCTTAAATCTAAAACTTTAACTCTCACAAGGTTAAAAAGACATGTGAGCATAGTTTTGTGCTCACACCGAAACTGGAAGAGTCCCAAGGCAAAACGCCTTGATCTACTTTATACCCTCTAAGGTTCTAACTAACACTACGCTATCCTATCTGCTACTCGCAACACCTGCACGAAACCAAACTACGCTACTGCACTCTGCAGATCCGGTGCTGCGCCTCCTGCGCGCCGGACTGCTTCGCTCTCTATCTCTACCTTGCCAATCTTCCGACCGGCTGCGCAACTCCAGACGCCGGAGGGCTGCAGTCACTTCCGACTCCAAGTGCGCCATAGTGTCGCGCGCACCCGACAAGAAGGCTTCTAATTTCCTTTGTACTCGCCGCCGACTCCGACTGTCACCCTCCGTCAATGCCGCCGCCCGAAGCTCGAACTCCCTGAGTGTGATCTTCTCTTGAGCTGCCACCTCCCAATGAGCGTATCCTTTTAGACAGTGAGTCACCCGCGTCGCCAACTCTTCTCGCGTTCGGCATCTACCTTCCACCTCTACTAGCTGCATTTCCGCATCTGCGCGCTGCGCCCTCAAATCCGCGCACTCGGATTGCAAGTTGCGCAACAATTCCTCATCCTCCTTGCGTGTACTTTGACTTTCTTCTAAGGCGCGCTTCTGGCGCGCAAGCTCTTCTGCTAAGATGCGGTTTTGTCTCCACTCTTCCTGCAATTCCGACTCGATCTTTGCCCGCATTAGCTCGGCATCCGCCCGGTTTTTCGTCGCCGCATCCTCCCTCTGTTGTTGCAGGGTTTGGTATAGCTTCTGCGTGACCGCCAGGTGCTGTCGGAGGGTAGTGTTCATATCCTGCAATGTTTGGCACCTAGAGGCCCAAGTGGCCACCTTGCTCCTCGTCCTGCGCTTGACAGTCTCCATGAAAGACTGCGGTTTTCCGGAACCCGAGTACTTGGATGTCTTGCGATCCAGATATCGCAGGAGTGGAACTATCTGCTCGCACAACACCCGTGTTGGCGTTTTCTGCACAGAGTCCGCTTCCTGCTCTTCCGAGCTCGTCTCATCCTCCGTTTCGAGGATTTCAGTCGCCACCAAATCCCTTGGCGACTCCCTGGAACTGTGGCGCTCGGCAGCTTCCGCCGCGACTGCCGCTCCACTCCCTGCTAAAATATCCAAGGCAGTGGGGGATCCCACTGCTTGAGCCCCTGTTCCGGCTCGATCTTCGGTTTCCGAAGGGGTCGACGCCGCAATGACTTTTGTCACCTTTGCACCGCCCGCTTCTGCTGCCTGCCCTTCCGGCGCGATCTGCGCAGAAGGCGTCTTCGCTGGAGGTGCGTCCGCCGAAGGCGCCCGCACAATGGTCGCCGGCCCTGTCCGTCTCGCGGTCGGCGAATCTGGCCGACTCTCTGTTGACCGACTCGCAGTCGGCCGACTAGCAGTTGTCCGACTGGCAGTCGGATCTACCTTGCGCGTCTTCACTCCACTTGGCCTGCTTGCTGGCGGCGTTTTCCCAGAAGCGCCTTCCGCCGAAGACGACCCTCTGGGGGTTGTTGGCTCGTCAGCCAAACTCCCTTCTGCTTCCGGCCTGCTGTCCGGTTCAACGCGCTGCTCAGTCGGCCGTCCTTCCGTTTGTCGACCTTCAGTCGCCCGACTCGTAGTCGGCCGACTGTCAGTCTGTCTGTCTTCTTCCGAAGGCATCGGTGCCTTCTGCGCAGAGGTATTCGCCGACTTCCCAAGAATCTGCGCGATTATCTCCTCCTGCGTGGGCAGGATACTCCGCCGGACCGGAGTACGCCCGGTCTCCTCAGTACTAGTTGGCACTTTGCGTGCCCTCTGTTTCGGTCGGCTGTGAGGCTCGTTGGTTGGCCGACTCCGAGTCGGCGCAGCTGGCACTTCCGGCTGCCTGTCCTCAGGTCTCTCATCCCATTTCCGCTTTCGCGGAGCGCGCTCACTTCGGCGTTCTTCTGCTGCTCTTGCTGGAGGCGGAGCCGGAGTTGGACTGGCAGGTGCCTCGTCCGGATCCGTGTCTACTTCGGCCTCTCGCGAGTATCTACCTGGATAGCTCCGGGTCAGCAGCGGAAACCGTGTCCGCTCTGAATTTGTCAAACATCCCATTGCCCGATAAAACACAATCAGGTAAGGCGAAAGATGATTGAGGGTTCCTCCTCTCTCTTCTTGCGCATGTTGGCGCGTCACCTTCCACAGGAGCCGTGCCCAATGAACTGGAGCTCCTGACAACACTAGCTCCACAAATCCTACTTGCCAACCATGCATGTAAGCGGTCTTGGTCGGCTGCAATATCTGCAGCAATGCAGTCGCAACATTTCTCCGCAATCGATCTTTGTAATCCCGTGTCCGGAAACCGTTCTTGGGATGCCTGGCAACTTTGAAAAGCTCATTGTAGGAGATTTCTTCCTCCTTGGACACCTTCACGCTATTGGCCTCGAAGAGGAGAAACCCTTCCTCGCCGGCACACCTGCCCAACACCTGCGCCCAGTCACAAATGTCCCACCTCTCTGGATGTGGGCGGAATCCGCGCGAGGGCTTGTGTCTCTCCTGCAGATATTCGCGCACCATCTCCGGACATGTCCAGTTCCATCCCTACAGGAGGAAATCGAGCTTCAGCCCTGTTAGCACATCTTGGAATGCGCGCAGACCGATCTACGGCACTCTGAGTGGAGACACTCGCAGCTGGGGGACCTTCGACATTGTGTTTCCTACACACACAGACGTTCTCCCTTCCGCTCGCTCTCTCACAATCGCCGCTGCGAATCGGCTGCTCAAGCATTGACTGCAATCACTCTCTCTTCTCTTGCGCGCTCAAGTTCGCTAATTCTCTGCAAGGTCTTGTCAAGATCCTTGCGCAACTCGTCTCCGCACTCTCTCCTCTCACTGCAGGTCTCTCCGCCCTTGTGCGTAATCTTGGAAGCTGGAAATCGAAAAATCAAGAATGAGAGAATGAGACTGGAGAGCAGTCTCTTCTTCTCCGAATTCAATATCGTCCAACAATCTTACTGGTTACAATTACGCAGCCGGCTATACTGCCTAACGGTTCGCCCTCGCATGCTCGAATTCACGTCTCCGCACTGCGCGCATTCGCATGCGTGAATGTTGAATTCTCCCGCCGCCACCGTCTTCCGGACTCGAGTTCGCCGCAGTGTATGCGTCGGCTATGTTGTCTTTTCCTAACCTGACCATCGCCGGAGGCGTGTCGCCGCTGGCGTATTCCTTTTCCGTCGGCGCCTCGCTGGAGGCGCACATCAAGTCGGCGCATATCCCGCCGTCGCAAATCATGCCAGCGCATCCGCCTATCCGCGCCACGTCGGAGGCGTACATCCGGCCGGCGCTTTTCTTCCGTTGCGTAGCCGCCAAAGGCGCTTCCGCCTCTGAGTTGATTTCCTCCCATGAGCGCGTGATTCCGCCGAAGGCGCATCGCCGAAGGCGTACTGGAGTCCTTTCCGACTGTGAACCCTAGCGCTAATGGCGCATGTCCGGCTACGAGTTTTCCGATGCTCATAACTTCTTCGTCCCTGATCCATCTTTGACGCTCTTGAGCTCGTTAGGACGAGCGTCCCGAGCTCCTTCCAATGCGACTTCAACCAACTGGAACTACCGTGTATTCTGATCGTTATGAAGGTTTCCCCTTCCGCGCTAGCGGCGCATCGCCGAAGGCGCACTCATGGTCGGAAGCCTTCAGAGGTCCATGCCGTTCTTCTGACGTCTTTAGCAAAATCTCCTCTGGAAGCGCGTGAGTAGAGACACCTCAGAAAAGGAGCTTTTGCCGAAGGCGCCGAAGACATTTGGCGCTGGTACTTCGCGATTCTTTGTGACCTCGTGACGATCTCCTCAATCCACTCTATTTAACGTACCCTTTTCTAACTACAGACACTGCTTCGGTACTTGTTTTCTAGAACTGTTTAAATTCTACAAAAAAACAAAAAGTGTGTTACCACAGCATCCTCCGAGCGGCCTCCGAGTTGAGCACTGCAGTATTTCTGGGAGTGACAGTCGCCTGAGAATTCAAACTCTCCAAAAGTCTGTTAAACGTGACACTTTGTACTCTGTGTGTTGCCTCTATCCCTGTGGGTTCGACTCTTTTACCACCATACTGCAGTTTTAGCCTTTGGTGGATTATTGCAATAACATATTTGAAATGAATAAAAAAATGTAAATAGTACAGATGTATATTCATTTTCATGATTCGATACTAAAAAATCTCCAAATTTCTATTATATTTGTATGTTTTCACCTTAGATTATATTTTCATTGAAAGTAGAAGATCGAATTGATGTTAAATTTTTCTATTAATTATTTTGTTCTCATTTTGTGATGCAAATATTTACATCTCATGGCTTAATTTCTGTATGTTTTTTTTAAATTAATTTCATTCATAATTGCACCTAAGATTTGATTCATATTATGTGATATACTCAGGTTTTTTTACACTTACTCTAATGCAAGATAAGTATGACAATTATCCAGCTTCTCAAAGAAACCATAAAAGATAGTAAAGTTGATCCTATATCAGCTCTGCATTATTTTTCATCATGAAATTCTCCCAGGTAAATCTCTCCATATTCTTTTGTTAAACATTCTACTAGATTTTACATACGTTTTGAGATAAATAGAGACGAATAATTCAGGATTCAAATACATCAAAATTTCAATATAAAATATCATTGATAAAGTTTTTGGTTTCTTTATTAACGATTAAAAATATTAATGGCATATATAAGTTCATCATTCGAGTAAAATCATCCAAACATACATTCAATTATGACACAATGTATACTCAAAAATAACATTTTTCTAGCGAAGTTTACTGTCAAACAGATTACAGATAGATCCTTGCAATGTTGAATTCCTATCAAACACTTCCATAAATAAAGTAATTCAAAACCAGAATTTTTCACCTCACTCTCTTGTTACATGCAAATCAATGATATTTTCATATCTCTCTACAAAAATAAAATATATCATCACTCTATTATTATTCCATGAGATGTAGTCGAAACTTTTAAAAATATCAAAAGAGTTTTGATAAAATTAGAAATAAAAAATAAAATTAATCCAAGGATGAAATACAAACTATATTTGAAATTTTCTATTTTTATTTATAAAAATTTCTTCCAATAATTACAAAAATATCTCATATTTATTATTTATTTCACTTTTAGTTAATTTTTGACACGAAAACTATATTTAACAACCCCTGGATCTTTTATTTGTTATTTTCAACTAACACATCTAATCTTTATACAGTAAAAAAAACATATTTCAATAGTGTCAAATATACATAATCTATTATAATTCAACTTTATCTTAAATAAAATGTATTTAAATATTATGATACACTTTGTAATATACTATAAATATCAATTTAATTTAATTATTATATTTTTGAATATATATATATATATATTATTTATCATATCAATATATAAGAACTGTATACTTAACTTATTCAAAATAAAAAACCTCCAACCAAAAAAGACTCATATCTACAATTTAGTATGAGTGCAAAAGCCTTACCACAAGAACCGAGCTACTTAAAATTTCAAATATTTTACCTCGATATAACGATTGACTTTGAATTGTTCTCACATAAACAGTGCTTGAGTTGACACTCAAACAGGCGCAGATACGCTGGACACCAACTATCATTTCAAATATCTTAGAGGAGAGCACCGACCCCACATGCTCATCATTATACACGGCAAGCGTCCAAGTGGGCCAATAATTCTGGTTGGTGAGGCTCAGAAACCACTGCCTGACAGTTCATGTGCATGCCCATCGATTGTCTTCTTCCAGAGGTGTAGGTTGAACGGCGAATGTTGGTCCAGGCTCTTCGGATTTTCTACTCGTGATTTCTGTGCTTTTTCACATTCCCAGCACTTCGTCCCCTCATGACTTTGGTTTACACCAGTCTTGATTCTCGACGTAGTCACTTCGTTCTGCGGTGCGTGCGGAAAACATGCCTGAGTTTCTTTCGATTTTCTGCAGATTCTCAATCCTTCATTTTGATTGCAGGAAGGTTTGAGAGCTTTAGTTTGAATATCATGCTGAGATTTATCGCCAGGTTGAAAGCTGAGAATGAAGTCGGAACGAGGTCCTGGCAAGAACTGAATTGAGCTGAATCTTTTACCTTGATTTGAGCCGCAGGAGCTAATCTTCTACAGCTTTTGCTTCGAGCTTCCTACAACTTTTCTTGCTGACAAGTGTGAGCAGCTTCGTTTTGGCCAGGTATGGCGTCTACAATAATTTTGATCAGTTTTTCTTGCTTGAAAAACGATTTATGAATCCGATGTTTTGTTGGTTCGATCATTTTAGAGGTGAAAGAACTGTTTTTTAGCAAACGATATGAAGTTTTGAATCTTAAAATTATCCTTTTGATCTATGATTGTGAAACTTTAGAGCTGAATGTTATATACCCAAACCATGTTTTAAAATGTTCTGAAGAGGATTTAGCGATATGGACAATGAGACTTCAATAATTCCAAGGCAGTATTCCAGCTGTTCTCAAAATCCATGTTTTCAAAAGAAAGCCAGGTGGAAAGAATCATAATGGATTATCGAGCATGTGCATGAGATAGCATTAGCATGCATGATGACAACAGACCCGTCAGAAAAAAATGAATGTGAGATAAGGTGTATTATCTGATACTTAAGGTGATTGTTTATTGAAAGGTATGCTTGTGAAGCTCATCTTGCAATGCTTATGAACAAGCTTAATAAATCAATAATCAACCTTATGATCATCTTGCAGAAGATTTTTGTTAGTGCTGAGTTGTCCAAAATGATTCAAGATTTGGCATGACAAAGCTTTGTTATCATACAACTCGGTCATGTATATACTTGAATTTATTTATTTAAGTATATACAAGATCCTTTATATATATAGGATCACAGTCATTATAAAAATTTTCGTTATAATCGAAGGATACATTTCAAAATTTCATTTCGTTTTCCTAAAGAAGTATAAATTCAAGCATTTTCCCTTCACTCTTATTCTCATTAGCATAAAGAGTTTATCTAGTATTATAAAATTTGACTAACTCATACGATAGTCCACTATAGTGATTAATATTCACATCTTTCTTTGAATAAAAATTAATCTAGTGACATGAAAGATTACGTCCGTCATTCACTCTATAGCTTAAGTAAACGTCTACAACCTTTGTAAAATCCAATCCTACATGTACTTGAAACTGATATATGTATGACTTGGTTGCTCATGGATACACGTCTAAGCATTGCAAAAAAAATAAATATTAAAAAAATAAAATATTGAGCCCTTCATATTATCAGATGTTTCTAAACTAATAAGGAGAAAATATAAGTAGTGGTCTTAAGTCTTATCTAACGTTGTCTCCTATTCTATTGACCATAATTTTGAACAAGAAAATGTTGTCGATGTACACTTTGTTCACTTTATTCTGTTTGGATATACTCACTACATTCCATAAAGACTATATGTGTTCATTATGGATTAAGGACCAAAATGAACACGGGACATGTTCCAGCTTTCTGTTTTGAAGACTACAAAGTAACTTTAATTTATTTCTTTATTTTTCTTTATGTTGATTGGTTGATAGAAACCTCGACTTCCAAAATACCACTTTAGTATGTTCGAGACTGGAGAGTAAGCTTTATTTTCTCTTTACCAGTCTACATGTTTTTTTTGTAAGGACAAGACTTGAAAAATGATCTGTTGAAGCCAAACAAAAAAGATCAATGTCTAAAGCATAGTATTAGATTATTACATGGATACTCCTCGGGAGCAAGGACCAATATTTCTCCTTTTTTCAAATTCAAATTTAAATCTCAAAATGGAGCTAAAGTGAATATTGTCAAGGGAACATACATATCACATATATGAAAGACTGTGATGGGAGCAAGAAAAGAAGCTCTATTTTGAAGAATTTATTCCAACTAAAGCTCCTGTTCTTTTCTTGAATCACCTACCTAAAAGTAGAAACAAATTTCTATGAGGTTTTATAGGTAAATTTTGGTCTAACAGGTCGTAAATTGAATGGTTTCTTTGTTATTCTAGGAGATCCATGACCCAACTATCAGAATATTGCATTGAGATGTTACGTGTTGTTTGCTTCCAGCTACTATTCAAGTGGCTCACACATATACATCCTACATGTCCAAGGTCTGAAGAGATTAGACTAGTTCATGAAATAGGGGTGGAAAATTTATATACTTCATTACAGCTAATGCATTATGATTCAAGTTGATATTAGAACATCATTATTCATCGTTCTAGTGCTCTGGACAGTAGCTAGGAGAAGTTCTTTAGAATCTTTTTCCTGGTCAATGGATGAATGACTGGTAATGTATTTTTCAACCTTTTGACCGTTTTGTTCCCACGAGCTTGATCTAGTTACCATTTATCATTTATATGAATGCATTGTATCTATTATTGGCATGGCAATGTTTCCTATGTGTTGCCACTTGAACGAAAAGGTCAATCTAGTTCATGCCTCACAAGATATAAATTTTCTTTAGATTCGTATTATTCATTTCTCTTGTTAGACGTTGATTCAATCCAAAAACTCGTACGGTTTTTCTTTCATGAAGAAGGTAGAATATGAGAGAAGCACTTATGGTATTTTCATATATAAGCAAATTCTTCACTCAAGGAAGTTATTGAAGCTTTCAATGGGAGGGTGGTATAGGATGCATATTGTTGAGTTGATTAGGATCTAGTGGAAAAATAAGTTCATCTAAGAAACCATAAATCAAAATAAACAAATCAAACCACAATTTTCGATTTCTGTTTTCTGTAAGAACTTATTTCCTCTAGTACGTATGAGACTGACACAATATGAAATAATACTGCTCCTTGAGAGTTAGAGGAATTTTGGGTCGCTTAATCCCAGTTTCTGATTTAAAAGTTTTTTTATAACATTTGATGATTAAATTAACAATATGTATATAGGAAATTTTTTCCTGTTGCGATCTAATTTTTCTCTATTTTTCTAGGTTTACAGGTAATGGTTGTCCTTTTCAGGGATATTCCTAACAGCTGTGAAATAATAATATATCTTCCTAGCTTGAAACTGGATAAGAAATGTCTTCTTTCAATCCATGTCTTATAATTACGGAACATCTCACTTTTCTGGTTCGTGGGACAACAAACATTTTTTTCCGAGTCAAATTTCACGAAACTTAACTTTTTATATAGTTCACGCATTCCATCTATTGCATGGTACTTTAAACTTCATGTATGATTAGTTAACCTTATCGGCCTTAATATTTGAGTGAGAGTACAAGAGCTTTTCTAACAATCACATACTTTTTACCCGCTTTGTACGGTATGAAGAAGAATATTTAATACACTTTGAGAAATTACAGTAGTTATTTATCGTTGCAAGTGATAAATATAATTAGAAAAAACATTATGGATAAAATAAGTAAAGACTCATATTTCAGTATATAGAGAATTTTTGTCAACTGAGGACAATACATTCATGTCGAGGGAATCGAAGAAATCTAATTAATAATAAAGTCTATAAGTAATTTAGTCAACACATGTATGTTTATGTAAGTACATACATTACGTCATAGATCTACCTGCTTGAAAAAAATGTAATCGAGGATTTCTCTAAAGATTTTGCCTTTTTTCGTCCTGTTTGTTCACTAGCTCTACATTTTTCATTGTAGTGGTTGTAGGTTTGAAACTTACTACTATTTAGAGGATACAAGAACTTCAACCAACTGAAGTCAACATGGAGGATCTAAGAAATTTCCTTCTCACCTTAAAGATGGAAGAGAATTCAGCAGGAGATTCAGCTGACTTTTGTGGAGGATATGTGGACGATCAGTTCCATTCTGCAGGTGCACAGTTCTTGAAAACGAAGGAGTTGAAAGCACCAGGAGTTAGTGGGAGTGAGATTCATCTTCCAACTGGGGACGTGGGTTACTCTACTGATGTCAGGCTGAAGGATCCGTCAGAGAAAGAAGAAATTTATGTCTTAGGTGAAGGTGACATGGATGACAAATCCCAAGTTGCTGGAAATGGTGAATATAGTACGGACTTCAAAGTCCAAGAGGATTGGAAGGAGAAACCTGCAAATCACTCAGAATGCTATACTGTGTCTTCTGATGTGAATACAAGTCTTCCAGAAGCTCTAATGGAAAAGATCATCTCGAAGATTTCATTTCCCGGCCTCTTCAAAGCTAAGATTCTCTCCAAATCCTGGTTCTTCAAGCTGCCAAGTTTGACTATCGTACACTCAATGTCTTCATATGAGCAGAGAGAAGATAGTAAGTCAAGATCATGGTTCCACCATGAAATAGGCCAAGCTTCACAAAACTGGCCAACCTACTGTCCAGTGTTTGTATGGAAGAAGAGGATATTTGGGTTCGATCAGAACTCCTCTCAGTGGAAGGAGTTCCCGATTCATCACGAGATTCCAATGCCCCAGCGCAGTCATGAACAGATCCAGTCTGCAAATGTTTACTTTGCAGGTTCACTCATGATCTACTATCGGCCGGATGAGGAAGAGAGCACATCGGCATTTGTTGCTAATCCCTTGACTGGAGACTGGACGATTCTGCCGGGTTTTCCAAATGTCTTTCAGTGCTTATGTATATTCAAGAAGCAGTGTTGCCGTGGTCAGTATAACATTGTCATTGTAAATGCAGAGTGGTATACTGCTGGATCTCTGAGAGTCACCACAAGGACTCTTGATACTCGTGCAAGAACATGGCTTTGTGAAGAGTCTTTTCTTGGCACAATGGTAGATGATGCACCCCAACTACAGGTTGAAGGAGGCACTCCTGCAACTTATTTTGGTCCATCCAGTGCTTATCTCAATGGGAGGGTCTACATTGTACTCTGGGGTGAGAGAGTGGAGATATGGGAGTTTGGCATTGAGTGCAGAACTTGGAAGATTGTGCATCTCAACTTGGCCTTTGAGACCTCTACAGCAGGCCGTAACCAGTTTCGGAACTTTGGGGTGTACGTGGTTGGTTGTGAGTTATACCTTGTCGTCCTCACGGGTTTCATGTCGGATGAACCTGTGATCTATCAGCTGGATTTGAAGACTCTGCAGCCTGTGCCACTAAGAAGGTGGGAATGTCCATGGAAGCATCATGGATCGCATCGAGAAAGACATTACTGTGATAAGGTCATTGGGGGCGCCACTTGCCTCTATTTCTTACGGGAAGCGTTTTATCAGACCTTCCGTACAAGCATCTGGAGTTTTGAAGTACAAACTGGAAAATGGATGTATCTACCATTTCCTCAAAAATACTCAAAGACGTTCATACCTGAAAACCTGGCTACAGGAGTTTATGAGCCCGGATTGAATCCCTTTATTGTGCCGTAACTAGTTTTGAGTGAGTTGCTTGTGAATGGGAGAGAATGCATTCAGAACTCCATGCAGTCTTGATTTCGCTTTACATTATGGTAATGGTAAATTGTGAGCCATTCTGGTCTTCATTATCAGATGGAAGAAGCAGGCTTGCTTGATTCCAAGTTCTGTTGCTTCTCTTTGTATGCTGACTTTTGTCTCCAAAGAGAGCAAAGCTAATTCTACTTACTAACCGCATATTTGAACTTCAATCAGTCCAAGAACAATAGAAGACATTTATTCGTTTGAAGTTAATAGGTTCCATCCACATAATCAGGTAGACCACAATGCAATATTGATTTGAAGAGTTAGCATCTTCCTCCTCTTTGCTACTTAATGGGATTATATAGTCATTGCGTAGATATGAACCACTCAATGAACAATATATCAAAGTATAGGAATCAGCCAGCGTCAATGTACTAAAAGATAGATGTATTTCTGGAAATTGGAGCTGCACCTGACTACGAAGTGATTCATTTCTTAAGCGAGAAGCACAATGAAAGTATCTGCATGTAAAAAGTTGGCTCCGGAAGTTGTGCTTGTTCATGCGGCGCTGCCTTTATTCGGCAGTATTGGCAGCAGTTCAGTTCAAGTTCTGGGTTTTCAGCCCCAGATGCAAACAATAGAATAGAGTTCTACTTAGCACAAGCTTTTGCTTCAAGTCCGTGATAGGGCTAAATTATTTCTCGTCCCGTTTAATTTAATGACGGCAGGTATTAATGATGATATCAAGAAATACAAAGTGAAGGATTTCTACATGAATTGTGTGGAGGGTCTTGATATTATTGCTCTACAGTAACACAAGGTGGATGTGTTTGCTTTGACTATCATCGGCAGATTCATTAGTAAGATTTGAACACCTTTTGTGCCCCTGGTTAGAAGGTAATCAAGGGTGAAGGCACAGCACTACTCATCCATAGAAGCTTCAATCTCCTTCAATCTGGACTTTCAAACGATGTTTTTGTTAATTGTGCGCACATTTCCAAGAATGGTCACAATATTTTTGTTTGTGAGCACAAAACTGTGCTCACATGTCTTTTTACCTTTATGAGAGTTAAAGTTTTGGATTTAAACTCTCGCAAAATTATGCTTGGGGTTTTTCTGAAAGTTTTGGCAAGATTAGGAGTTGGTGTGATGGTTAGGGGGCAAAAGGTGCGGAAGGGGGCCATCGGGGTAAGGTCTTCGGCGAAGTGCCTTCGGTGAAGTCCCTTCGGGGAAAGGCCTTCGGCAAAATAGTGAAACCCTCATAACGTTTTCAATGTGAGACGCCTTGACTCAGTTAGTGTTTTTTTGGAAAGAGCTCGCGACGCTTGTTCCAACGAGACCAAGAACTCTTGAAACGGATGAGAGATCACTGAGTTATGAGCGTCAAAAGCGGCTGACATGGTTAGGCAAAAAGCATTCGGCGATAACAGATAGAATGTCCTTCGGCCCAAGGAGTTGCGAGTAGGAAGCCTGGGCATAGGCGAGTTGCGCGTAGGCGGCCTGCGCATAGGCGGGTTGCGAGTAGGAAGCCTGTGCATAGACAAACGCCTTCGGCGGAAGAGTAAAACAGTGATAACTTTCTCAATTATTAACGGTTTGACTTAGTTAGGGGCTCGTTGGAAAGAGCTCAACACGCTCGTTCCAACGAGACTAAGAACGTTTCAAACGAAGCAGGTATCTGTGAGTTATGAGCGTCGGGGGTGACTGTTATAGATAGGCAAAGGTGCGGAAGAGTGTCTTCGGCGGGAGGATGACTTCGGCGGTGCGCGGAAGAAGATTTCGGACGGCGGATGTTGACGTGGTCATGAATAAAGATTGTACAGGTGTGGCAGTGGCGGCGGCGTGAAGTGAAGCGTGGGAAATAGGACGGCGGGGCATGAAGTCGCACATGGGAACCAGGCCGTTGCCCATCATCGTGGGAACGGCATTCAAGCGGCCTGCGGGCAATTCGGCCCTTGGACATGGGAGAGGATTATTTGGCCTGCGAGCTGGGATCGTGTGATGTGCCATTGTGTGTAGACGCTGGTGGGATCTGTAGGAGAAATAGAGTGTGGATGTGAATGATTTTCGCAGGGAAGTGGTGAGAATTAGGAGGGGAGTGTGGAGAGTTTGAAGTAGGAGGAAGCAAACTCTCGTGGGTGGAGAGTCGTATCTGAGAGTGAAATTAAATTGGGATTTGAGATTGAAGTGTAAAATCCGTGAGTGAGATCTGAGATTGAAGTGTAAAATCTGTGAGTGGGAGCTGAGATTGAAGTGTAAAATCTGTGAGTGGGAGTTGAGATCGAAGTGTAAAATCTGTGAGTGGGAGCTGAGATCGAAGTGTAAAATCTGTGAGTGGGAGCTGAGATCGAAGTGGAAAATCTGTGAGTGGGAGCTGAAATCGGAGTGGAAGATCTGAGAAGGGGAGCTGAGAGTGAAGTGAAATCTGAGACTGAAATCTGACAGTCGGGATTTGAATTTGAAACTGAAAAGGGAGAGTGGAATCTAAGAGAGGAATCTGGTGGGGTCTTAAGGTGGAAGCTGAGAAATCGACACTGAAATCTGAATAGGAATTGGGAGTGGGACTCGGAGCTTAGGTAGACCACAGCGGCTGTGGTATTGACTAACTCAATACCATAGAGTTGGGTTAGATCTTTATGAAACAAAGAACTTGTCTGTTGCTCTTGTGGAAATAGCAGACAGTAAGTTATTATTTTCAATTCTGGATAATTTGTCTGTGAAAGAGCAAGTGTTTAGGATCTCGTTGTCTTGGATACACTTAGAGCACATGGCTTGAGTTCAGCGAAGTTAGATTATGGGAGCTCGAACCCCCACCTGGACTACAAACGCTGAAGGGTGGGAAGGTTCGGCTCACATAAAATAATGCGTCTGCCGGGAGCCTGATCTTGTAAATGCAGAATAGGACTAGATCGCACAAACCAAACCTGGAGCCAGGACTAGAGAAACCCGTTCGCAGTAGGAAGAAACCTGAGAATAAGGAAATCGAGGAAGAAATTAAACTTGAGATATATCTGAATGTGGATCTTGTTGATGAGTCTTTGTTAGAAGCTTTAGAGAAAACTAGCAACCAAAAATGAGGAGAGTGGTCACTCTGCAAGCGTAGGTTGTCAAACGTCTGCTAAGATTTACTCGAGGAGAAAAGTGATTGTAGAACTTGACAATGGAAAGTTGGTTGAGGAATCTGCCAGCATAGCTGACGATGGAGGGAGAGCAGGCCCTCCTCCTAGTACTCCCATAGACCCACTCGTGAGGCCAAGAGACCTTCCTATTCAGGTTCCACAAAATTTGGCAGCTGTGGTCATGCCACCCAATCTGCCTAAGTTCTATGGGACGAAGGTTGAGGATCCTTCAAGGCACATGGAAAGATATGTTGAGAGGCTAGCCAGCTCTCTGATTACAGATCCAGGGTATTGTTTGGTCTAGTTTCCTACTACCCTGGAAGGTAAAGCGTATGAGTGGTATAGGGATCATTCTAAAGGTCATTATGAGGGATGGGACTAGATGCAAAGGGAGTTCTTGAATGAGTTTAGGCCTGAGGTGGGGCAGGGTACTGCATTGAGAGCTTTGGCATCATTAAAACAGGGAAGGGAAGAGGAAATCTTAGCTTACATTAGAAGATTTGATCTTGTCAGTGCGCGTTTTGTGAGTACAATGCTCAATGACGATACGCTGAGACAATTTTTTATCCAAGGGTTTTTCAAAGCTGGGACCATCAAAGGTGTGTTAGAGAGAAGCCCTCAAACTCTTGCTGAGGCCAAGATGGCTGCCAGAGAGATAGAGAACATTGACAAGCATATGATAGATTGTGGAGGAAGGAGGATGAATCCATTCCTCTGTTCATCCCAATTCGTCCTAGAGCGATTGAAGGAGACTCAGGTAGGCATAGGGGTCAAGCTCCCCATTCTCTCATTGAGTCAATTTCGCAAACAAGAGAACCAACACCTGTTTTAGCATTGCCAGCCCCTACGGTGGATCCTAACCTGGAAAATGTAGAGAAAAGATTGAATGCCAGTCAGGCACGTTTTCAGGAGACCATGATGAAACAGATGCAGAGCATCATAGAGCAGATGACCTTGATGATCAGGAGTCAACAGCCAAGACCTTCTTCTCCAGTCAAGTCAGGTAGACATTCATCAAGCCTGTGGTGTGTCCAGTGTGGTCAATCCGGGCACTCCAAACAGTTTTGTAGGGTTGTGGTAACTCACTTTTTGTTCTTTTTGCAGAATTTAAACAAATTTAGAAAAGAAGTACCGAAGCAGTGTCTGTAGTTAGGAAATGGTACGTTAAATAGAGTGGATTGAGGACATCGTCACGAGGTCACGAAGAAGCGCGAAGTTGGACGTACCAGCGCCAAATGCCTTCGACGCCTTCGGCAAGATCTCCTTTACTGAGGTGTCTCTACTCACGCGCTTCCAGCGTTTAGGAAGGTACGCTTCCGGCACAGAAACCTTCGGAGGAGATGTCGCTAAAGACGTCAGAAGCCGGCAAGGACCTTTGAAGGCTTCCGACCATGAGTGCGCCTTCGGCGAAGCGCCGCTAGCGCGGGAGGAAAACCTTCATAACGATCAGGATTCACGGTAGTTCCAGTTGATTGAGGTTGCATTGGAAAGAGCTTGGAACGGTCGTTCTAACGAGCCCATGAGCGCCGGAGATGGATCAGGGACGAAGAAGTTATGAGCGTCGGAAAACTCGCATCCGGACATGCGCTGTTCGCGCTAGGGTTCACCGTCGGAGAGGACTCCCGTACGCCTTTGGCGATGCGCCTTCGGCGGAACCACGCGCTCATGGGAGGAGATCAACTCAGAGGCGGAAGCGCCTTTGACGGCTGCGCAACGGAAGAGAAGCGCCGGCCGGATGTACGCCTCCGACGTGGCGAAGATACGAAGTGGTTGGCGAAGATAGGCGGGTGTGCTGGCATAATTCGCGCCGGTGGGATATGCGCCGTCGGCGATAGGCGGGGCAGAACAGACAAAACAAGTTTAACGAATACGCGCCAGCGTAATTCACGCCGACTTGATGTGCGCCTCCAGCGAGGCGCCGACAGGGAAGGAATACGCCAACGGCGATACGCCTCCGGCGATGGGCAGGTTAGGAAAAGACAACTTAGCCGACTCATACGCTCCACTGCGGCGAACTCGAGTCCGGAACATGATGGCGAACTCGAGTCCGGAAGACGATGGCGGCGGGAGAATTCAACGTTCACGCATGCGAATGCGCGCAGTGCGGAGTCGTGAATTCGAGCATGCGAGGGAGAACCGTTAGGCCGTATAGCCGGCTGTGTAATCAAGTTTGATTGTAACCAGTGAGAACGTTGGGCGATCTTGAATTCGGAGAAGAAAAGACTGCTCTCCAGTCTCATTCTCTCATTCTTGATTGTGAGTTTTCCAGCTTCAGAGATTACGCGCAAGGGCGGAGAGACCTGCAGTGAGAAGAGAGGGTGCGGAGACGAGTTGCGAGAGGATCTTGACAGGTCTTGCAGAGAGTTTGCGAGCAGCGAACTTGAGCGCGCAAGAGAAGAGAGAGCGATTTCAGTCAGTGTCTGAGCGGCCAACGCGCAGCGGCGATTGTGAGAGATCGAGCGGAAGGGAGAACGTCTGTGTGTGTGCAGGAAACGCAAGGAAGATGTCGAAGGTCCCCCAGCTGCGAGTGTCTCCACTCAGAGTGCCGCAGATCGGTCTGCGCGCATTCCAAGATGTGTTAACAAGGCTGAAGCTTGATTTCCTCCTGTGGGGATGGAACTGGACATGTCCGGAGATGGTGCGCGAGTATCTGCAGGAGAAACACAAGCCCTCGCGCGGATTCCGCCCACATCCCGAGAGGTGGGACATTAATGACTGGGCGCAGGTGTTAGGAAGGTGTGCAGGCGAGGAAGGGTTTCTCCTCTTCGAGGCCGAGAGCGTGAAGGTGTCCAAGGAGGAAGAAATCTCCTACAATGATCTTTTCAAAGTTGCCAGGCATCCCAAGAACGGTTTCCAAACACGGGATTACAAAGATCGATTGCGGAGAAATGTCGCGACGGCATTGCTTCAGATATTGCAGCCGACCAAGACCGCCTACATGCATGGTTGGCAAGTGGGATTTGTGGAGCTAGTGTTGTCAGGAGCTCCGGTTCATTGGGCACGACTCCTGTGGAAGGTGACGCGCCAACATGCGCAAGAAGAGAGAGGAGGGACCCTCAATCATCTTTTGCCTTACCTGATTGTGTTTTATCGAGCGATGGGATGTTTGACAACTTCAGAGCGGACACGGTTTCTGCTGCTGACCCGGAGTTATCCAGGTAGATACTTGCGGGAGGCCGAAGTGGACACAGATCCGGACGAAGCACCTGCCAGTCCAGCTCCGGCTCCGGCTCCAGCAAGAGCAGCAGAAGAGCGTCGAAGTGAGCGCACTCCGCGAAAGCGGAAATGGGATGAGAGACCTGAGGACAGGCAGCCGGAAGCTCCCGCTGCGCCGACTTGGAGTCGGCCAACCAACGAGCCTCACAGCCGGCCGAAACAGAGGGCACGCAAAGTGGTGTTGCCAACTAGTACTGAGGAGACCGGGCATACTCCGGTCCGACGGAGTATCCTGCCCACACAGGAAGAGATAATCGCGCAGATTCTGGGGAGGTCGGCGAACACCTCTGCGCAGAAGGCACCGATGCCTCCATAAGAAGACAGGCGAACTGACAGTCGGCCGACTGCGAGTCGGACGACTGAAGGTCGGCCAACTGAAGTACGGCCAACTAAGCAGCGCGTTGAACCGGATAGCAGGCCGGAAGCAGAAGGGAGTTTGAATGACGAGCCAACAACCCTCAGAGGGTCGTCTTCGGCAGAAGGCGCTTCCGGGAAAACGCCTCCAACAAGCAGGCCAAGTGGAGTAAAGACGCGCAAGGTGGATCCGACTGCCAGTCGGACAACTGCGAGTCGGTCAACTGAAGGACGGCCAGATTCGCCGACTGCGAATCGGACTAGGCCGGCGACCATCGTGCGGGCGCCTTCGGCGGACACACCTCCGGCGAAGACACCCTCCGCGCAGATTGCGCCGGAAGAACAGGCAGTAGAAGCGGGCGGTGCAAGGGTGACAAAAGTCACTGCGGCGCCGATCCCTTCGGGAATCGAAGATCGAGCCGGAACAGAGGTTCAGGCAGTGGGATCCCCCACTGCCTTGGATATTTTAGCAGGGAGTGGAGCGGCAGTCACGGCGGAAGCTGCCGTGCGCCAGAGTTCCAGATGGTTGCCAAGAGATTCGGTGGCGACTGAAATCCTCGAAACAGAGGATGAGACGAGTTCGGAAGAGCAGGAAGCGAACTCTGTGCAGAAGACGCCAACAGGGGTATTGTGCGAGCAGATAGTTCCACTCCTGCGATATTTGGATCGCAAGACATCAAAGTACTCAAGTTCCAGAAAACCGCAGTCTTATGTGGAGATTGTCAAGCGCAGGACGAGAAGCAAGGTGGCCACTTGGGCCTCTAGGTTGTCGTGCGAATACATATCGCCATACACTCTACATCGCTGACATGCTACTCACATACACATACGCACACACATACATATACATATAAGGTGCGAGAGAGTACACACTCAAATGTCACAACTGAAATAAACGGGAGATTCCCCACTGGAATTCTCGTCGGTCAATTACCCCACTGGCAACAAACCGTCACCGTCACAAACATGAGTCAAGCCCAACCCACTCCACACTCGGAGAATCCAGGTCGACGCAAAAGGGAAAGTCACTCTACGCTCCCAACGCTTCCAGGCTCAACTCGAAGAACTAACGTTCTTCGAGCCGTCCCCGACTGTATACCCCTCGTGACCCAAACCCTAACTTCACGGCTAAATATAGTAAGTGTGTAAACTTCGTGAGCCGACTCTTAACTACATGACAAGGTGCCAAACATTGCAGGATAGGTATACTGCCCTCCGACAGCACCTGGCGATCACGCAGAGGCTACACCAAACCCTGCAACAACAGCGGGAGGATGTGGCGACGGAAGCCCAGGCGGATGCCGAGCTAATGCGGGCAAAGATCGAGTCGGAATTGCAGGAAGAGCGGAGACAAAACCGCATCTTAACAGAGGAGCTTGCGCGCCAGATGCGCGCATTAGAAGAAAGTCAAAGTACACGCAAGGAGGATGAGGAGTTGTTGCGCAACTTGCAATCCGAGTGCGTGGAATTGAGGGCGCACCGCGCAGATGCGGAAATGCAGCTAGGAGAGGTGGAAGGCAGCAGCCGGACGCGAGAAGAGTTGGCGACGCGGGTGACTCACTGTCTAAAAGTATACGCCCATTGGGAGGTGGCAGCTCAAGAGAAGATCACACTCAGGGAGTTTGAGCTTCGGGCGGCGGCATTGACGGAGGGTGACAGTCGGAGTCGGCGGCGAGTAGCGAGGAAATTAGAAGCCTTCTTGTCGGGTGCGCGTGACACTATGGCGCACTTAGAGTCGGAAGTGACTGCCGTCCTTCAGCGACTGGGGTTGCGCAGCCGGTCAGAAGATTGGCAGGGTAGAGATAGAGTGCGAGGCAGTCCGGCGTGCAGGAGGCGCAGCACCGGATCTGCTGAGTGCAGTAGTGTAGTTTGGTTTCGTGCAGAAGTTTAGAGTGGCAGGTAGTGCAGAGTAGTGTTAGCTAGGACCTTAGAGGGTATAAAGTAGTTCAAGGCGTTTTGCCTTGGGACTCTTCCAGTTTCGGAAGTGCAGACCAGGAACTCACTTTCTCGGCGTGTTTGTGCATTTGGTCCTGGCACCACGTAGAGAAGCTGCAGCATAGTGAAGTTACCGTATGTTGTAGTTGAAGGCCTTCGGCTGAATGTTCAGAGCTAGCACACCGGTTAGAGACTTGAGTAGTGCGGATCTGCACCTGCGGGTGATTTCTGATGCTCAGAGCCGGTTGCGAGTTAGAGACTTGAACAGTTCCCCCTTACTCCTTCGAGTGACATATCCTGATTGTACTCCTACGGGAAGTTTCCCCTGAATGCCAAAGTGAAGTTTTGTTACTTCGTGTAAACCTTGGTTTGCAATTCAGGTTGTGTGTGTGTGTTACTGGATTGTGTCTCAGTTAAGTTCTCAGTCGGGCATGTACTCTCTGCGCTGGGTGTGAGTCGAGGGTGACGTCCACTGCGTATGAGGGACTTCGTTCCGAAGTGGGAAGTCCAGTCCGGGTTCCCTACGCTAGTTCCTGGCAGAAGGGCTGTAAAAGCCGGAGTGGGAGTCACTACCTGCAGAGCCTCTGAGTGAACTTTTGAGATACTTTCCCCCTGAAATCCTAAGCGGAGGTCCTGACCGACCTCCGAGCTGTGCTTTTCCAGTTTCAGGTGTGTGTGTGTGTGTGTTGAGTGACCTACACTGCACTGTGCATCCTCCGAGCATCCTCCGAGTCGAGCATCCTCCGAGCGACCTCCGAGTTGAGCATCCTCCGAGTGGCCTCCGAGTCGAGCACTGCAGTATTTCTGGGAGTGACAGTCGCCTTAGAATTCAAACTCTACAAAAGTCTGTTAAACGTGACACTTTTTACTCTGTGTGTTGCCTCTGTCCCTGTGGGTTCGATCTTTTTACCACCATACTGCAGTTTTAGCCTTTAGTGGGTTATAACAAGGGTGGTGCAGAACCGTGATAATAGAATGAGCGGTGGCCCACCTGTGCAACATCAAAGTGATGAAGATGAATGTAGACATTCATCCACAGTGCATAGAAGGAGGGCATTGTACATAAAATTGGTACATAAAATTGGCAGCATGCACTGCTGTATTCGTCTTGACTCCTCTGGCCTCTGCCCATTTGATCAGGTACTCCGTGGCCACTACAATGTAAGGCATGCCTTTAAGGGAGTGAGGATGGATCTCCCCCACGTAGTCAATTCCCCATTTTTCGAAGGGCACAAGAGGCAATGAAACGTGCAGAGGCATCTCCATTCGAAGGTCATTCCTAGCATACCTCTGACAGGCATCACAGCGCTTCACGTATTCATAAGAGTCCCTAAACAACCTAGGCCAGAAGTATCCCGCTCTAAGTATTTTCTGACCTGTAAGTTGGCCAGAGAAATGTCCTCCACAAGCACTGTCGTGGCAAGCTTCTAAAATTGCGGGAACCTCCACTTCTGACACACACGTTCTCAGAACACCATCAGCTCCCCTTCTAAACAATCTGTGGCCAATCACTGCAAAATGTCTACTGTTGACTCTCACCTTCCTCCTTTCCTCCTTAATACAATCACTTGACAACTGCTGAGTCGTCAAAAACTCTACTATTCCAGCATACCATTCTGGCTGAGCTGTTACTACAAAAAGACTATCATTTATCAATCTATCATCTAATAGACTGGTCCCTACATCCTCCGACAACCTAGATAGATGATCAGCCTACAAGTGCATGCGACCAAGTTTATACTCCACAGTGTAGTCAAATTCCTCCAGCAATAAAACCCACCTGGCCAATCTTCCACTAAGCTCCGCCTTGTTCACCAGATATTTGATTGCCATATGATCAACGAAAAAAACGACTGGATTACAGATCAGATAATGTCTAAACTTCTTGACTGAAAAAACCATGGCCAAGCACTCCCTCTCGGTCGTAGTATAGTTCCTCTCCGCTGGATTCAACTGCCTACAGGCATAAGCGATTGGCAGGCCCTTCCCTTTCTCCCCTGTAGACTGACACAACGCACTACCCACTGCTACACAACTCGCATCACAGAAAACATGAAAAGGCATGCTCCAGTCAGGAGGCCTCAACACCGGATAAGTACTCAACCTGGACTTCAACTCTTCAAAAGCTTCTTGACAAGCATCTGTCCACTCAAACCTGTTCTCCTTCCTCAACAATTGAGTAATAGGCATTACAATCTTGGCAAAGTCAGGAATCAACTCTCTATACCACCCTACATGTCCCAATAACTTGGCTACACCCTTGCCATTCGTGGGAGTTGCCAATCCTTCAATAACTGCAATCTTATCAGGATCCGGTTCTCTTCCCTTCTCACTCACAACATAACCCAAAAGAACTCCTCTCTGAACACCTAGGAATGTCTTGTCGGGATTCAGTGCTAGCTGCATTCTTCTACATCTAATGAGAGCTTCTCTAACACACTACAGATGCTCACTAGCACTTGACCAAGTGCTAAAATCGTCCACAAAAACTGTCATAGACTTGTATAACAGATCCGTGAAAATATACATCACTAACCTTTGGAATGTGGCTGGTGCATTGCACAATCCAAAAGGCATAACAACCCATACAAAAGTTCCACACGGAGTTGTGAAGGCTGTCTTATGAACATCATTGCTTTCTGAATCTTGCGTGACAGGTGGCACTTCATCATCATGCAGAACCTCATCTCTTTTCTCCTCTGCCCTTGTAATTCTCCTTGCTCTCCTCACCACTCTCTCAAGATCTGAGAGATGAGGAGGCTCCTCTGATGAAGTCTCCCCTTGCTCATCCTCATTTTTCTCAGTTTGCATCTTGCGATGCATAGCTCTAGTGGTGACAGTAAGGGCCGGAGCTTCATGCATAATCACATCATCCGAATTTTTCAACTTATAAGTAATCAGGTTAGCATGTGGAGGCAACTGATTTTGCTCTTGTTCGACTATTCCCTTACCAAGATCAGAGCTACTACGTTGGACATCTTCATTGTCATTTGCAAATCTAGCATCTTAAGAGTTTGAAGAACATGGGTCTGCAAAAGAAACCTGTTTTTTGCTGTCACTACGAGGTTCATCTTGTGGTACAATCTGGATGGGAATATATCTGTTCACAGTCTGCAGTCCAACAGGTGGATTGAATGTCTGCTTGCTGTTCTCATGATCATAATACAAGTTAGGGGATCTAAGATTGTTAGAATGCTCATTCTGTGGTCTTGCACCCCTCATATTTTCTCTCGCCTGGTTGTAATAACCCACCAAAGGCTAAAACTGCAGTACGGTGGTAAAAAGATCGAACCCACAGGGACAGAGGCAACACACAGAGTAAAAGTGTCACGTTTAACAGACTTTTGTAGAGTTTGAATTCTCAGGCGACTGTCACTCCCAGAAATACTGCAGTGCTCGACTCGGAGGCTCGACTCGGAGGAGGATCTCGACTCGGAGGATGCTCGGAGGATGCACAGTACAGCGTAGTCACTCAACACACACACACACACCTGAAACTGGCAAAAGCACAACTCGGAGGTCGGTCAGGACCTCCGCTTCGGATTTCAAGGGGAAAGTGTCTCAAAAGTTCACTCAGAGGTTCTGCAGGTAGTGACTCCCACTCCGGCTTTTACTGCCCTTCCGCCAGGAACTACCGTAGGGTACCCGGACTAGACTTCCCACTTCGGAACGAAGCCTCTTCATACGCCGTGGACGTCACCCTCGACTCACACCAAACACAGGGAGTGCAGGCCCGACTGAGAACTTAACTGAGACACAATCCAGTAACACACACACAACCTGAATTGCAAACCAAGGTTTACACGAAGTAATAAAACTTCACTTTGGCATTCAGGGGAAACTTCCCGTAGAAGTACAATCAGGATATGTCACTCGAAGGAGTAAGGGGGAACTGTTCAAGTATCTAACTCGCAGCCGGCTCTGAGCATCAGAAATCACCCGCAGGTGCAGATCCGCACTACTCAAGTCTCTAACCGGGTGCTAGCTCTGAACATTCAGCCGAAGGCCTTCAACTACAACATACGGTAACTTCGCTATGCTGCAGCTTCTCTACGTGGTGCCAGGACCAAAATGCACAAACACGCCAAGAAAGTGAGTTCCTGATCTGCACTTCCGAAACTGGAAGAGTCCCAAGGCAAAACGCCTTGATCTACTTTATACCCTCAAAGGTCCTAACTAACACTACGCTATGCTATCTACTACTCGCAACATCTGCGCGAAACCAAACTATACTACTGCACTCGGCAGATCCGGTGCTGCGCCTCCTGCGCGCCGGACTGCTCCGCTCGCTGTCTCTACCTTGCCAGTCTTCCGACCGGCTGCGCAACCCCAGGCGTCGGAGGGCTGCAGTCACTTCCGACTCTAAGTGCACCATAGTGTCGCGCGCACCCGACAAGAAGGTTTCTAATTTCCTCGCTACTCGCCGCCGACTCCGACTGTCACCCTCCGTCAACGCCGCCGCCCGAAGCTCGAACTCCCTGAGGGTGATCCTCTCTTGAGCTGCCACCTCCCAATGGGCGTATCCTTTTAGA
This sequence comes from Marchantia polymorpha subsp. ruderalis, assembly GCA_037833965.1. Lineage (NCBI taxonomy): Eukaryota > Viridiplantae > Streptophyta > Marchantiopsida > Marchantiales > Marchantiaceae > Marchantia > Marchantia polymorpha. The sequence continues at coordinate 9,512,629 of AP031357.1, forward strand.
CAGTGAGTCACCCGCGTCGCCAACTCTTCTCGCGCCCTGCAGTTGCCTTCCACCTCTGCTAGCTGCATTTCAGCTTCCGCACGCTGCGCCCTCAAATCCGAGCACTCGGATTGCAAGTTGCGCAACAACTCCTCATCCTCCTTGCGGGCTCTTTGACTTTCTTCCAAGGCGCGCGTCTGGCGCGCAAGCTCTGCTGCTAGGATGCGGTTTTGACTCCGCTCTTCCTGCAATTCCGACTCGATCTTTGCCCGCATTAGCTCGGCCTCCGCCTGGCTTTTCGTCGCCGCATCCTCCCTCTGCTGGTGCAAGGCTTGGTATAGCTTCTGTGTGACCGCCAGGTGTTGTCGGAGGGCGGTGTTCCTATCCTGATATACTTGGCACCTAGAGGCCCAAGTGGCCACCTTGCTCCTCGTCTTGCGCTTGACAGTCTCCACATAAGACTGCGGTTTTCCAGTACCCGAGTACTTGGATGTCTTGCGATCCAGATAGCGCAGGAGAGGGACTATCTGCTCGCACAACACCCCTGTTGGCGTTTTCTGCACAGAATCCGCTTCCTGCTCTTCCGAGCTCGTCTCATCCTCAGTCTCGAGGATTTCAGTCGCCACTGAATCCCTTGGCGACTCCCTGGAACTGTGGCGCGCAGCAGCTTCCGCTGCGACTGCTGCTCCACTGCCTGCTAAAATATCCAAAGCAGTGGGGGATCCCACTGCTTGAGCCCCTGTTCCGGCTCGATCTTCGGTTTCCGAAGGGGTCGACGCCGCAGTGACTTTTGTCACCCTTGCAACGCCCGCTTCTGCTGCCTGCCCTTCCGGCGCAATCTGCGCGGAAGGTGTCTTCGCTGAAGGTGCGTCCGCCGAAGGCGTCCGCACACTGGTCGCCGGCCCTGTCCGTCTCGCAGTCGGCGAATCCGGCCGACTCTCTGTTGACCGACTCGCAGTCGGCCGACTAGCAGTTGTCCGACTGGGAGTCGGATACACCCTGCGCGTCTTCACTCCACTTGGCCTGCTTGCTGGTGGCGTTTTCCCAGAAGTGCCTTCCGCCGAAGACGACCCTCTGAGGGTTGTTGGCTCGTCAGCCAAACTCTCTTCTGCTTCCGGCCTGCTGTCCGGTTCAACGCGCCGCTCAGTTGGCCTTCCTTCCGCTTGTCGACCTTCAGTCGCCCGACTCGTAGTCGGCCGACTGTCAGTCCGTCCATCTCCTTCCGAAGGCATTGGTGCCTTCTGCGCAGAGGTATTTGTCGACTTCCCTAGAATCTGCGCGATTATCTCCTCCTGCGTGGGATTCCGCCGGACCGGAGTACGCCCGGTCTCCTCAATACTAGTTGGCATTTTGCGTGCCCTCTGTTTTGGTCGCTTGTGAGGCTCGTGGTTGGGCCGACCACGAGTTGGCGCAGCTGGCACTTCTGGCTGCTTGTCCTCAGGTCTCTCATCCCACTTCCGCTTTCGCGGAATGCGCTCACTTCGACGTTCTTCTGCTGCTCTTGCTGGGGCCGGAGCCGGAGGCGGGCTGGCAGGTTCCTCGTCCGGATCCGTGTCTACTTCGGCCTCCCGTGAGTATCTACCTGGATAGCTCCGGGTCAACAGCGGAAACCGTGTCCGCTCTGAATTTGTCAAACATCCCATCGCCCGATAAAACACAATCAGGTAAGGCGAAAGATGATTGAGGGTTCCTCCTCTTTCTTCTTGCGCATGTTGGCGCGTCACCTTCCACAGGAGCCGTGCCCAATGCACTGGAGCTCCTGACAACACTAGCTCCACAAATCCTACCTGCCAACCATGCATGTAAGCGGTCTTGGTCGGCTGCAATATCTGCAGCAATGCAGTCGCGACATTTCTCCGCAATCGATCTTTGTAATCCCGTGTCCGGAAACCGTTCTTGGGATGCCTGGCAACTTTGAAAAGCTCATTGTAGGAGATTTCTTCCTCCTGGGACACCTTCACGCTATCGGCCTCGAAGAGGAGATACCCTTCCTCGCCGGCACACCTGCCCAACACCTGCGCCCAGTCACAAATGTCCCATCTTTCTGGATGTGGACGGAATCCGCGTGAGGGCTTGTGTCTTTCCTGCAGATACTCGCGCACCATCTCCGGACATGTCCAGTTCCACCCCCACAGGAGGAAATCGAGCTTCAGCCCCAGCAGCACATCTTGAAATGCGCGTAGACCGATCTGCGGCACCCTGAGGGAAGACACTCGCAGCTGGGGAACCTTCGACATTGCGTTTCCTGCACACACAAACGTTCTCCCTTTCGCTCGCTCTCTCACAATCGCCACTGCGCGTCGGCCGCTCAAGCACTGACTGCTCACTCTCTCTTCGCTCACGCTCAAGTTCGCTACTCGCAATTCTCTCCAAGGTCTGTCAAGATCCTTGCGCAACTCGTCTCCGCACTCTCTCCTCTCACTGCAGGTCTCTCCACCCTTGCGCGTAATCTTGGAAGCTGGAAATCGCAAAATCAAGAATGAGAGAATGAGACTGGAGCGCAGTCTTTTCTTCTCCGAATTCAAGAACGTCCAACGTTCTTACTGGTTACAACGTACGCAGCCGGCTGTGGTACCCCACTTTTGGCAATTTTGAGAAAATTAAAACATTTTTGGAAAACTGTACCCTGGCAGCATTGTAAATAGCCTTCGGTACATCAAAACAGAGTGAATCCGGAAGATCGCGGGGATTCTCGAGGGATCTTGTAGAATCTGGGATTTGGGGTGCAGCAGTAAGGACAGGCACCACCCTCCCTGCGAGCTCTGCAGTTAGGATCTCTACGGCGCAAGGCGCAAAACCCGCCTTCGGAGGTTGCGTCCGCGGCTGTAGGGAAACCCTCCATAATTAGGTCAACCCTCGGGCGCCTTGACCAAGTTAGGATTCCGTTGGAAAGAGCTCGACGCACTGATTCCAACGAGCCCAAGAACGCTTGGAACGGATGAGGACTTAGGGAGTTATCGCTATTGGAAGAAACGGAGGCGGTCGCCTACGGCGGAAAGAGTTCGCCACCGGCGCGAATTCCGCCTACGCGGAAGGGGGAATCAAGTTTTGTCCTATGCGCGGACGAAGGCGTTCGCCTGTGCACAGGCGAAGTAGGGTTAGGGGAGGCGCGAAGTCCGCCTACGCACAGGCGCTCGCCTGTGCACAGGCGCTTCGGCGTCGGCGGAAAATCCGCCTTGGGCCCTAGAAATGCGCCTTGTGAGGTAGAAAGTGTACGGCGCCTTCCGCGCCAGCGCGGCGCCGCGTACGTCGGAAGAGCCGCCAGAGTAATCAAATCGGTACGGACCATGCGGACGGGAAGGGTGGATGCGCTCTTGGACGGACGGAGTTGCGGCGGCGGAAGCGCCGACGAAGAGACAAGGAACGGACAGACTGGACGGAGACGGCTGACCACGGTCAACGCCTTCCGCGCCAGCGCGACGTAGCGCACGGAATTCGCCTGCGCACAGGCGAACGCCTGTGCACAGGAGGATGAAGTTCCGTGCCGGCGGAGAATCCGCCGAAGCTCCTGCCTGCGCACAGGCAGGAGTTGAACTTTTGTCCGACATGCGGACACACGCGTCAAGGCAGAGGGGGATTGGCCGAAGGGCGGTACGAACAAGTGTACCGCGCAAGGCGGAAAACTCGCCTTCGGCGCTACGCCCCCATGTCCGCAGGGTAATACGCTCGCGGAGTTCAAATCCGCCAATTCGAGCGTGAGAGTTTAATCGACGACGGCGGAGCGTGAAGCCGCGCGTGAGAGCGAAGACCGTTCCAGCGTACAGCCGGCGCGGCCATCAAGTGAGACGTTCTTCACGAGCAAGAACCGACCATGACCTTCGACCGGGCGGCGGAGAACGTCCCATTCTTGAATTCGCGATTCCAATCTCTTGTGCGCGCTGCGCGCATCCATCTGCTGGCTGCGGAACATTCTCGACGTCGTCGCACAGGAGATTTCTTGTTGATTGAGGGAGAAGTGAGTGCGCGTGATTTGGAATTGAGGGCGATTAGAGTTTGCCGAGAGAGAAAGAAACCCGGGCGGTGCGGAAGTAGAATGAGCGGGCGAGCGAACCCCAGGAACGCAATGACGAGACCGAGCAGATTGCGGATGGTGCCACTTCGCCTACCGCAGAACGGGCTGCGCGCTTTTGAGGAGCGCTTAATAGCAAGAAAGCTCGATTTCTTGCTATGGGGATGGAATTACATCTGTGCGAATATGGTGCGCGAGTGGCTAGAGCCACAGGGACCACCCTCGCGCGGATTGCGTCCGCATGTTGACCGGTGGACAGTCCAAGATTGGGCGCAGGCGTTGGGAAGATGTGCTGGCATGCCAGGGCATCTCCTTTTCGACAGTGAGAGCATCAAGGTGACCAAGCAAGAAGAGGCGCAATTTGTGGAGCTGTTCAAGACCGGGAGGTCTACCAAGAATGGGTACAGGACCCGTGATTACAAGGATCGATTTCGCCGGACTTTGTCCGCGGCGCTGATGCAATTACTGCAGCCGCACCGCGCCTGCTACATCACATTGTGGCAGGTCTCTTTTGTGGAGTGCGTCATCGAGGGAACTCCAATTCACTGGGCGAGCATCCTGCACAGGGTGATGCGACAGCACGCGTTTGAGGAGAAGGGGGGAACTCTAAACCATCTTTCTCCTTTCCTCATCAATTTTTATCGACAGCGGAATTGTTTGACAGCGGCGGAGCTGGAACATTTTCCGCCATTGTCCATCGACCATCCCGGGAAGTATGTGCGGGAGAATGAGGTCGACACTGATGCAGAGGAGTCACCAACTTCTACCCCATCAAGACAGAGGGACGAAGGGAGACACACTCCTGCAGCACGAGTGCCGCGGAAGCGGCGATGGAGGGAAGAGTCTGAAGAGGAGCAGCATCAAGAACCCTCTGCTCCCATTCGACCGCGGCCGCTGTGCGAGCCATACAGCCGGCCGAAGCAGAAGGCACGCAGACTGGTGTTACCAGCCGACAGTGCGGACACGGCGACAATTGCGACGGAGATAGGAAGTGCGTCGCCAGAGAGGCAGGAGGAAGCGCGGACGACCGCAGGAGCAACGGGCCACGCTACAACCTCGACGGGAGAAAGGCCGCCTACGGGCCAAGGGCCTCCGGAGTTATCACGTGCGATGCGGACAGATGTTCCGTTTGCGCACAGACGAGCCTCCGCGGACGGACGAGCCTCCGCGGACCGGCGAACACAAGTGGACGTGGATCTACGCTTACGCGTGGGAAGGAGCAGTCCGCCTGTGCACAGGCGCTCACCTGTGCACAGGTCACCTGTGCACAGGTCGTCTGTGCACAGGACGCCTCCACACGTGCCGCCTGTGCACAGGCAAGAATCACCCCCGTTCCAACGTAGGAAGGGGAAGGAGCCGGCGGAAGAACCGCCTACGAGACACCGGCCCTCGGGGCCAGACCCTCCGGCGCACCACGCGCCGCAATTTGCGCCTTCGGCGCCAGGGCCTTCGAGCCGAGGAGATACGAGCAGAGAGCGTGCGGAGGCCGCACCATCGGCGGGAAGTCCGCCGATAGATGCGCCTTCGGCGGTAGGGCCTATAGGCCAAGGAACATCGGGCGTGCGGCCCCCGGCCATGTCGCCTTCGGCGATAGATGTCCGCGGCGCTACGCCTGCGGCGGACAAGGCGCCGGCAAATGCGCCTGCGCACGGGCCGGGCACAGCCCCCACGGACCGATCAAGGGAGCAGCAACAGACGGAGGAGCGGAGTGACTGTCCGCGGGATGAAATTTCGATGCGCGATGCGCAATCAAACCCCGCGCAGTCACCCTCCGCTCGATCGCCTTCGGCGGCGGACGACGGCGGCAGAGAGGATGCGGTAGACAATCAACAAGCGAGCGACGGGGATGCCGCACGGGTACATTCGCCTTCCGCCTTAGACATTTTGGCGACGAGCAGCGAGGCTGTAGCCGTGCCTTCGCAGGCAGCACACGTCGATGACGTGTAGCCCCACTCGGGGCAGTCGCCGACGCAATCAATGGCGGCTGAAATTCTCCACTCGGATGATGACGACGGAGGCTCCACGGAAGAAATGTCAGGAGCAGAAGACACCGAGGAGGAGGAGGAGGAAATTGTTGGAGCGCCGGCGGCGGTGTGGTACCCCACTTTTGGCAATTTTGAGGAAATTAAAACATTTTTGGAAAACTGTACCCTGGCAGCATTGTAAATAGCCTTCGGTACATCAAAACAGAGTGAATCCGGAAGATCGCGGGGATTCTTGAGGGATCTTGTAAAATCTGGGATTTGGGGTGCCGCAGTAAGGACAGGCACCACCCTCCCTGCGAGCTCCGCAGTTAGGATCTCTACGGCGCAAGGCGCAAAACCCGCCTTCGGAGGTTGCGTCCGCGGCTGTAGGGAAACCCTCCCTAATTAGGTCAACCCTCGGGCGCCTTGACCAAGTTAGGGTCCCGTTGGAAAGAGCTCGACGCGCTGATTCTAACGAGCCCAGGAACGCTTGGAACGGATGAGGGCTTAGGAAGTTATCGCTACTGGAAGAAACGGAGGCGGTCGCCTACGGCGGAAGGAGTTCGCCACCGGCGCGAATTCCGCCTACGCGGAAGGAGGAATCAAGTTTTGTCCTATGCGCGGACGTAGGCGTTTGCCTGTGCACAGGCGAAGTAGGGTTAGGGAAGGCGCGAAGTCCGCCTACGCACAGGCGAACGCCTGTGCACAGGCACTTCGGCGTCGGCGGAAAATCCGCCTTGGGCCCTAGAAATGCGCCTTGTGAGGTAGAAAGTGTACGGCGCCTTCCGCGCCAGCGCAGCGCCGCGTACGTCGGAAGAGCCGCCAGAGTAATCCCATCGGTACGGACCATGCGGACGGCACGGGTGGATGCGCTCTTGGACGGACGAAGTTGCGGCGGCGGAAGCACCGACGGAGAGACAAGGAACGGACAGACTGGACGGAGACGGCTGACCACGGTCAACGCCTTCCGCGCCAGCGCAGCGCCGCGGACGGAATTCGCCTGCGCACAGGCGAACGCCTGTGCACAGGAGGATGTTCAAGTTCCGCATCGGCGGAGGATCCGCCGAGGCTCCTGCCTGCGCACAGGCAGGAGTTGAATTTTTGTCCGACATGCGGACACACGCGTCAAGGCAGAAGGAGATTGGCCGAGGGACGGTACGAACAAGTGTACCGCACAAGGCGGAAAACTCGCCTTCGGCGCTACGCCCCCATGTCCACAGGGTGACACGCTGGCGGAGTTCAAATCCGCCAATTCGAGCGTGAGAGTTTAATCGACGACGGCGGAGCGTGAAGCCGCGCGTGAGAGCGAAGACCGTTCCAGCGTACAGCCGGCGCGGCCATCAAGTGAGACGTTCTTCACGACCAAGAGCCGACCATGACCTTCGACCGGGCGGCGGAGAACGTCCCATTCTTGAATTCGCGATTCCAATCTCTTGTGCGCGCTGCGCGCATCCATCTGCTGGCTGCGGAACATTCTCGACGTCGTCACACAGGAGATTTCTTGTTGATTGAGGGAGAAGTGAGTGCTCGTGATTTGGAATTGAGAGCGATTAGAGTTTGCCGAGAGAGAAAGAAACGCGGGCAGTGCGGAAGTAGAATGAGCGGGCGAGCGAACCCCAGGAACGCAATGACGAGACCGAGCAGATTGCGGATGGTGCCACTTCGCCTGCCGCAGAACGGGCTGCGCGCTTTCGAAGAGCGCTTAATAGCAAGAAAGCTCGATTTCTTGCTATGGGGATGGAATTACATCTGCGCGAATATGGTGCGCGAGTGGCTAGAGCCACAGGGACCACCCTCGCGCGGATTGCGTCCGCATGTTGACCGGTGGACAGTCCAAGATTGGGCGCAGGCGTTGGGAAGATGTGCTGGCATGCCAGGGCATCTCCTTTTCGACAATGAGAGCATCAAGGTGACCAAGCAAGAAGAGGCGCAATTTGTGGAGCTGTTCAAGACCGGGAGGTCTACCAAGAATGGGTACAGGACCCGTGATTACAAGGATCGATTTCGCCGGACTCTGTCCGCGGCGCTGATGCAATTACTGCAGCCGCACCGCGCCTGCTACATCACATTGTGGCAAGTCTCTTTTGTGGAGTGCGTCATCGAGGGAACTCCAATTCACTGGGCGAGCATCCTGCACAGGGTGATGCGACAGCACGCGTTTGAGGAGAAGGGGGGAACTCTAAACCATCTTTCTCCTTTCCTCATCAATTTTTATCGACAGCGGAATTGTTTGACAGCGGCAGAGCTTGAACATTTTCCGCCATTGTCCATCGACCATCCCGGGAAGTATGTGCGGGAGAACGAGGTCGATATTGATGCAGAGGAGTCACCGACTTCGACCCCATCAAGGCGGAGGGACGAAGGGAGACACACCCCTGCAGCGCGAGTGCCGCGGAAGCGGCGATGGAGGGAAGAGTCTGAAGAGGAGCAGCATCAAGAACCCTCTGCTCCCATTCGACCGCGGCCGCTGTGCGAGCCATACAGCCGGCCGAAGCAGAAGGCACGCAGACTGGTGTTACCAGCTGACAGTGCGGACACGGCGACGATTGCGACGGAGATAGGAAGTGCGTCGCCAGAGAGGCGAGAGGAAGCGCGGACGACCGCAGGAGCAACGGGCCACGCTGCAACCTCGTCGGGAGAGAGGCCGCCTACGGGCCAAGGGCCTCCGGAGTTACCACGTGCGATGCGGACAGATGTTCCGTTTGCGCACAGGCGAACCTCCGCGGACGGACGAGCCTCCGCGGACCGGCGAACACAAGTGGACGTGGATCTACGCTTACGCGTGGGAAGGAGCAGTCCGCCTGTGCACAGGCGCTCACCTGTGCACAGGTCGCCTGTGCACAGGTCGCCTGTGCACAGGTCGCCTCCACACGTGCCGCCTGTGCACAGGCAAGAATCACCCCCGTTCCAATGTAGGAAGGGGAAGGAGCCGGCGGAAGAACCGCCTACGAGACACCGGCCCTCGGGGCCAGACCCTCCGGCGCACCACGCGCCGCAATTTGCGCCTTCGGCGCCAGGGCCTTCGAGCCGAGGAGATACGAGCAGAGAGCGTGCGGAGGCCGCACCATCGGCGGGAAGTCCGCCGATAGATGCGCCTTCGGCGGTAGGGCCTATAGGCCAAGGAACATCGGGCGTGCGGCCCCCGGCCATGTCGCCTTCGGCGATAGATGTCCGCGGCGCTACGCCTGCGGCGGACAAGGCGCCGGCAAATGCGCCTGCGCACGGGCCGAGCACGGCCCCCACGGACCGATCAAGGGAGCAACAGACGGAGGAGCGGAGTGACTGTCCGCGGGATGAAATCTCGATGCGCGATGCGCAATCCAACCCCGCGCAGCCACCCTCCGCTCAATCGCCTTCGGCGGCGGACGACGGCGACAGAGAGAACGCGGTAGGCAATCAACAAGCGAGCGACGGGGATGCCGCTCGGGTACATTCGCCTTCCGCCTTAGACATTTTGGCGACGAGCAGCGAGGCTGCAGCCGTGCCTTCGCAGGCAGCACACGTCGAGGACGTGCAGCCCCACTCGGGGCAGTCGCCGACGCAATCAATGGCGACTGAAATTCTCCACTCGGATGATGACGACGGAGGCTCCACGGAAGAAATGTCAGGAGCAGAAGACACCGAGGAGGAGGAGGAGGAAATTGTTGGAGCGCCGGCGGCGGCGCTCTCTGAGCAGGTGATTCCGTTGCTGCGGTACTTGGATCGCAAGGTCGATAAATACGCCGACCCACTCCAGCCGGGATCTTACATCGAGTTAGTGCGCAAGCGGACTCGCACTAAAGTCCACACCAGCAAGCTATTAGCTAGAGTGGACCAGGAGTTGAGGGACTTGAAGGAGAAGCATGAGTGCTTGTGGGGTCAGTACAAGCTTAATCAGAAATTCTACAAGCACTCCGAGAAGATGAAGGATGAGAAACTGGGCGAGCTCACCAAGGAGCAGGTGAAGGTCAAGGAAGCATTCAACTCTGAGCAGGCCCAGAATCGGATTTTGTCAGAGGAGCTCGTGCGACAGACGCGGTTGTTGGAACAATGTCAGCTTGCACGGCAGGCGGATGAAGAATTAATCCGCAGGTTACAGTCAGAGTGTGGCGAATTGAGAGCGCAACGTGCTGAAGCCGAATCGCAATTAGTGATGATTGAAGAGGATCGCAGGAAGGAGGCGGATCGCACGAAGGTGGAGACGGCGAGGCGAGTCGCCCACTGTCTCAAGGGCTACGCCCACTGGGAAGTGAAGGCGCAGGAGAAACTCACACTGCGTGAGTTTGAATTGCGCGCAGCCGGGTTGTTGTCAGGCGACAGTAGGAGTCGGCGGAAGGTAGCGAAGAAGCTCGAGGCCTTTCTGTCGAAGGCACAGGATACCATGTCCGCCCTCGAGGGGGAGGTGTCCGCGGCGTTGCAGCGGTTGGGACTGCGCAGTCGAGCGGAAGAGTGGCAGGGTAGGGAGTTAGTGCGCGGCAGTCGGCCGCGCAGGAGACGTAGTACAGGTTCCGCGGAGTGTAGTGTAGCGTGGTTCCGTGCAGGCGTGTAGCGTAGTACAGTGTAGTGCTAGTTAGGACTTAGAAGGTATAAAATAGTTCCAGGCGTTTTGCCTGGGGTTCTTTCCCATCAGAAGTGCAGATCAGGAACCCATTTCCTTTGCGTGTTTGTGTCCTTGAGTTCTGTCACCACGCACGAGGAGTTACAACTTAGCGTTCCGCATTTTGTAGCTGAAGGCCTGCGGCCGAATGTTCAGAGCTAGTACATTGGTTAGAGACTTGAGTAGTTCGGATCTGCACCTGCGGGTGACTGCCGATGCTTAGAGCCAGTGACTAGTTAGATACTTGAACAGTTTCGCCCCTACACCTTCGAGTGTTTCTTTCTGATTGTACTCCTTGGGATTTTTCCCCTGAATGCCAAAGTGAAGTTTTGCTACTTCGTGTAAGCCTTGGTTGTAAATTCAGGTTACGCTGCAGCAGGTGCCTTGAGGGTAACCCCTGTAGTATTTCTGGGAATGACAAGTGCCTGAGAATTCAAACTCTTCAATAGACTGTTGTTGTGTTACTGGAATGTTTCACAGTGAGTCCTTCAGTGCGGACCTGTGTTCTCTGCGCGTTTTGTGAGTTGAGAGTGTTGTTCACCGCGTAGGAGTGACTTCGATCCGAAGTAGGCAGTCCAAACCGGGTTTCCTACACTAGCAGCAAGCTAGTGGAAGTGTTGTAAAAGCCGGAGTTGGAAGTCACTGCCCGCAGCTTTGCCGAGTGTACTCTTGAGAGACTTTCCCCCTGAAATCTTGAAGTAGAGGTCCTAACGGATCTCTGGGTTGTGTTTCTGTAGTTTCAGGTGTGTGTGTGTGTGTGTTACGCTGCACTGTGCAACCTCCGAGTGCGCTCCGAGTGGACACTTGCAGTATTTCTGGGAGTGACAGTCGCCTGAGAATTCAAACTCCTCAATAGTCTGTTAAAACGTGACACTTTGTACCCTGTGTGTTCCTCTGTCCCTGTGGGTTCGACCTTTCTACCACTATATTGCAGTTTTAGCCTTTAGTGGGTTATTACATAAGAAGCCGACAACTTCTTTTTGGCGCCGCTGCCGGGGACAGTTGCGTCAACACCGGGGTTTTTACGAGCAGCCATGCTCGGTGAATGTCGACTGGGGCTGGCGGGAGCAACCTAAGTGCTAGAGCTGTCCGCAAGTTCCGACGAGATTCAGAGAAGGCCGTGGAAGAGACACGGCGTCAAAACAAGAAAACACCAAAAAGAGTATCTAAGCCTAGTTCGGCCGACACCCTTGGGGAACCTACCTCCGGCGACTCGGAACCAAACTTGGTGCTTACAGTTCTACTAGATATTCCTTGCACGGACCCGCCTCGTGAAGTAGAACCGACCGCCCGAAGACCGTCGACAGACACACCGATGGCGGACGGACAAGCCAATGTGCGGCTACCTCAGCCGATTACTAAACATTCCTACCCGAAGTACAAAGGGAGTGGGGATGACGACGATGCAGATTCATACATCAAGTTGTTCGAGTCGGTGTCTATTGCCAATCGCGAGATCGCAGACGACGACCGACAAAGGATCTTTCCAAGCCTTCTGCGGAAGAAAGCGAGGAGTTGGTACAATCACGAGAGCATCGATCCGACTGGGTTGACAACATGGGCCCAGCTGAAGGAGAAGTTCCTTCGCCGCTTTCGCGAGCTCGGCTACGACAGCCGGGTTTTAACAAAGTTACGTAATTTGCAGCGAGAGAAGGAGAGTCTGCGTGACTACACTGAGAGATTTCTGGACCTCCTCGACAGAATACCGAAAACAGGACCAGGGTCCCCTTTCTCGGTACAACAAGCTGTGGATTGGTACGTGACTGGTTTAACTCGGGAGATGGAGACTTTTTGCCGACGCAGCAAGTGCGACACTATTGAGGATGTGATTGCATCGGCAGAAGCCTTCGAAACTTCCACTCTCAACCGAAGAGGGAGAGAGAGACGGGAGTCGAAGGAGCGAAAACCAAAGGGAGGGCGAAGACGACGTAGAGGTACAACTCCGTCATCGGAGGAATCGTCTTCGGACGAGAACCGTTCTTCATCCGAAGAAGAGGATACCTCATCGTCGGAGGAGGAGAAGAAGAGGAAGAAGCATGGGTCAGCGAAGAAAAAGGGCACCCGACGAGTGACTACGGACAGAGCGACGGGAGACATAGCCTCGAAGATGGAGACCCTTGTGAAGGACTTCGCCGATCTCAAGGTTCAAGTGGTAGGCGGGCATGATCGCCGAAAATCACCCGGGAGAGTGCGAGCGAACTTATGGTGTACTACGTGCGGGGCGGTGGGACATGCAAACACCGAGTGCCTTACCACCCGTCCGTCATATCCAGTCAACGCAGTAGAGTGGGCACAACCGTACTATGGAGAGCACCCTCAGTACTATGGAGAGGCTAGCGAAGAAACAGCCTACGCCGTCCAGTCGGTTCCTACCCCTCCTGCAGTTTCAGCAATGCAAGTCCCACGATATATTCCGGTGGATCGGGCCACTACAGTACCCGTGAGGCGGAGAGCACCTCCAGGGACGTTTGACCCACCGCCACCGCGAGCTTGTTATAATTGCGGGGAAGTTGGGCACTTCTCACCGCAGTGTCCCCATCCAAAAAGGCGAAACGATTATGCTCCGACATGTAGTAATTGCAAGAAGATCGGGCATACTGCGCCAGAGTGTGATCAGCCACCAGTCCCTCGGCCAGCGGTACGATTTGTGAACACTCCTGCCAAGGAGGACGTGCAAGTTAACCAGGTCGAAGTAGGTTCCGACGGAGATGACGAAGACGAAGAATGGCCGGCTGAAGAGGTTATGTGCGCACGGGTCGAAACTCGTAGTTCCAAGAAATCGAAGGAGCAAGAGCGTGACACTCGCAAGCACGAACGGAGAACCGACGACCGGACGGGAAAAGGGAAGGAGAAGACATCCAGCAAGTCCGACTCGCGACCTGCTCGGAAGTCTTCGGCTACGCGGGAGGCACCAGCAGTGCGCCCCCAGACCGCAGTCGAGGACGAGCCAGTGCGCCTACTGAAACGTGACTATGCTCCGGATATCCGCAACGAGGTAGCCAACCTGTTGCAGGAAGCGATCCGCACTCAAAAGGACCCACCGCGGCCAGACTTGACCTCTTCCCTTGGGGCGAAGTTGGCAGCCACCGTGGAACCTCGCAGAGCGTCGCCGACCCCGGCGCCCCAACGCGCCCACTATGACTTGGTCGAAGATCTCGGGAGTCGAAAAGTGAACATCACGTTCAAGCAGCTCTTGGAGGACAATAAGACGTATCGGAGAATGTTGATGCTTTCGCTACGGCATCCACGGAAGCCGCGCGCATCCACATCCTCTCAAGTATATCAAGTGGAGAGCGAAGACCAAGGGCCACCCGAGATCGATGTGGAGATAGCAGGATGTTGTGTACGCAGAGTGCCAATCGACTCTGGATCAGGAGTCAACATAATGACGGAGGATACAGCGAGAGCCTTGGGGTTCAGTCAATACGAACCCTCGAAGCGTGTGTTGAGATTAGCGGATCAGACGCGGAGAATGCCTGCAGGTATGCTGCGCAATGTCAAGACAATCATCGGGGGTGCGGACTTTCGGTTGACGTATATCATCCTTCAACCGATGATGAAGCAGGGCTATGACGTTCTGCTCGGGCGACCATGGCTATATGGCGCACAAGTCAGATGTGATTGGCGAAGGCATCGCCTTAAGTTTCCTCATCCTTCGGAACCGACCAAAACCATTACGGTGCCCTGGAATAGGGTCAGGCACGAAGGAGAGACCCCATCGACAAGTGCAGGTTACACATCGGGCGAGGACAGTGAGTCGACCGCGCGATCGGATTCCAGTGGTACCGAATCCGATTACTTCGTGGGATTCGTTGCCTGCTGTTCGGTGGAAGAAGAAGAAGAGCCGGAAGCTATTCAGCCGGAAGACGAATAGCAATTAACTGTGGGACTGGGAAGGAGTGAGACGAGTCACACCGAGGGCATTGTCGACCCTAGTGACTGTCACGAAGTACAACTCAGTCCCGGCAAGTGCTTGAAGGTATCAAGCGCAGTGAGAGGAGACGAGCTAAGGAAAGTACAGGCATTCCTTAGCCATTATGTCGACGTCTTCGCCTGGAAGATCGAAGACATGAAGGGGATACCTGCACGGTATGGGGAACACCGTATCGATTTACTGGACGACTCAGTACCCATACGACAGCGCCAGTATCGCCTCAACCCAAAATACTCCTTGCTAGTTAAAGAGGAGATAGATAAGTACTTGAGCGCTGGAATTATTTACCCTGTGCTCAGCAGCGAGTGGGTGTCGCCGATTGTTATCGTACCCAAGAAGTTGACGGGTAAGATACGAGTGTGTCAGGATTTCCGGAAGTTGAATGCAGCAACACGCAAGGATCATCACCCGTTACCATTCACGGATGCCATTCTAGACCATGTTGCCGGACATGAATGTTATAGCTTCCTGGATGGGTTCTCAGGTTACAATCAGGTGTCTATCCGTGAACAGGACAAGGATAAAACTACGTTCACAACCGACTGGGGAACTTACGCATACCACAAGATGCCCTTCGGTCTGTGCAACACGCCTGCCACCTTTCAACGGATGATGACCAATATCTTTCAGGAACAACTGAGGAAGTTCCTGGAAATATTCATAGATGACTTCTGTGTCTTTGGGAAGCGGTCTGAACACCTAAGTCACTTGAAGCAGACCTTCGATAAATGTAGAGAGAGCAGTTTATCACTGCATCCCGAGAAGTGCTTTTTCTTCATGACTAGTGGGATCTTGTTGGGTCATCGGGTCTCGGCAGAAGGCATTGCGGTGGACGTCGAGAAGGTCAAGGTTATACTCGAGCTTGAGCCACCCACGAATCTAAGAGAGCTGCGAGCATTCCTGGGTCATGTGGGCTACTACCGAAGATTCATACACAGGTATGCAATACTGGCGGCGGACCTGACCAAGTTGTTGAAGAAGGACGAGCCTTATGCTTGGGGTGCGAACCAACAGTCAGCATTTGAGACTCTTAAAGCGAAACTCACGACTGCTCCCGTACTAAGGAGTCCAGACTGGAATCGACCATTCCATGTTTACGTTGACACTTCGGCATTCGCCATCGGTGTAGTACTGAGTCAAAAGGATGACAACAAAAAGGACTACCCGATCTACTTCGCGAGCCGACAGCTGTCCCTAGCAGAGCGGAAGTACACCACGACGGAGAGAGAAGCGTTGGGGATGGTGTACTCCTGTAAAAAGTTCCGTCACTACCTAATCTGCTACGAGTTTGTGTTCCATGTGGACCACTACGCATTGCAACACCTAGTCAAGAAAGCCGACCTATCCGGTCGGATCGCCAGGTGGGTGTTGTTACTACAAGAGTTGACCTACACAGTCCAGACCAGGAAAGGGGTGCACCACGAAAATGCGGATTACTTGTCCCGATTATGGACACAGCCGACAGAGGAGGAATTGGTGGACGATTTTCCAGATGAAGAGTTATTTCAGTTGTCTGCAGGACATGAGTCCCGCTATGCCGACCTGTATCGATATCTGCTAACCCTCCAGTGTCCCGAAGGCATGGATTTGGAACAGCGAACTGTCTTTATTCATAAGGCAGGCCCGTACCAACTCCAGCAGGGGGTGTTGTTCAAGAAGATGGCAGATGAGCGCTTATGCAGATGCCTGGAGGAATCAGAGGTACCAAGAATAGTGAGTGCGATGCATACAGAGGAGGCGGGTGGACACTATGCCACCAGAAACACGGTCACAAAAATCCTAAATGCGGGGTATTGGTGGCCGACCATGTTTAAGGATGTTCTAGATTACATCCGCAAGTGCGACAGTTGCCAGAGGACGGGGAGACCGACGCCTACAACACGCTGGCCCCTGACTCCCATCATGCCTCTAGCACCTTTCGAAAAGTGGGGTATTGACTTTGTAGGGCCGATACAACCGGTGACTAGAAGTACACGAAGGCGCTACATTCTGGTAGCAACGGACTACGCCACCAAAATGGTAGAGGCCCGGGCCACCAGAAGGGATGATGCTGCCACAGTGGCAGCATTCTTGTTTGAGTCGATCATCACACGCTACGGATGTCCCTTAGAGCTAGTCAGCGACCGGGGCACGCATTTTCTGAATCAGATCATCGAAGATCTGACACGGTATTTCCACATCAAGCACCGGAAGACTACTCCATACAATCCCAAGGCAAATGGACTGACGGAGAAGTCCAATGGTCTGCTGTGTAAAATACTACTCAAGGTCACGGTGAATCACGCTCACGACTGGGATACGAAGCTAGCAGCCGCTCTATGGGCGTACCGCACAGCTGAGAAGATCACGACCAAACAGACACCATACTTTCTGGTGTATGGGCAACACCCGATCCTCCCGATCGAATTTGAAGTACCCACCCAACGAACGTTGGATTTGCAGAGGATGGGCGCAGAGGAGAGTCAGCTCTACAGGTTACAGGAGGTCACGCTGCTGGATGAGAGGAGACGAGACGCCGAAGATCGCACCAGGAAAATCCAGCTCCGCCGAAAGGAGAGATACGATAAAAAGATCAAACCGGTACTCCTGCAGGCGGGTGATTTGGCATTGCTCTACGACAGCAGGCATGCCAGATTCCCAGGCAAACTGCACCTAAGGTGGATGGGACCTTACAAGGTGGTCGAAGTCTTCCCGAATGGATCCATCCAACTTGCGGACCTGGCCGGCGATTTGTTAGGCACCCGAGTGAACGGGTGGCGGTTGAAGAAATACCACATGTGAGTGTTCGCGTGGGCGCTCACAATTGAGGAGGGGGGCATGTGGTACCCCACTTTTGGCAATTTTGAGGAAATTAAAACATTTTTGGAAAACTGTACCCTGGCAGCATTGTAAATAGCCTTCGGTACATCAAAACAGAGTGAATCCGGAAGATCGCGGGGATTCTTGAGGGATCTTGTAGAATCTGGGATTTGGGGTGCCGCAGTAAGGACAGGCACCACCCTCCCTGCGAGCTCCGCAGTTAGGATCTCTACGGCGCAAGGCGCAAAACCCGCCTTCGGAGGTTGCGTCCGCGGCTGTAGGGAAACCCTCCCTAATTAGGTCAACCCTCGGGCGCCTTGACCAAGTTAGGGTCCCGTTGGAAAGAGCTCGACGCGCTGATTCTAACGAGCCCAGGAACGCTTGGAACGGATGAGGGCTTAGGAAGTTATCGCTACTGGAAGAAACGGAGGCGGTCGCCTACGGCGGAAGGAGTTCGCCACCGGCGCGAATTCCGCCTACGCGGAAGGAGGAATCAAGTTTTGTCCTATGCGCGGACGTAGGCGTTCGCCTGTGCACAGGCGAAGTAGGGTTAGGGAAGGCGCGAAGTCCGCCTACGCACAGGCGAACGCCTGTGCACAGGCACTTCGGCGTCGGCGGAAAATCCGCCTTGGGCCCTAGAAATGCGCCTTGTGAGGTAGAAAGTGTACGGCGCCTTCCGCGCCAGCGCAGCGCCGCGTACGTCGGAAGAGCCGCCAGAGTAATCCCATCGGTACGGACCATGCGGACGGCACGGGTGGATGCGCTCTTGGACGGACGAAGTTGCGGCGGCGGAAGCACCGACGGAGAGACAAGGAACGGACAGACTGGACGGAGACGGCTGACCACGGTCAACGCCTTCCGCGCCAGCGCAGCGCCGCGGACGGAATTCGCCTGCGCACAGGCGAACGCCTGTGCGCAGGAGATTGGCCGAGGGACGGTACGAACAAGTGTACCGCACAAGGCGGAAAACTCGCCTTCGGCGCTACGCCCCCATGTCCACAGGGTGACACGCTCGCGGAGTTCAAATCCGCCAATTCGAGCGTGAGAGTTTAATCGACGACGGCGGAGCGTGAAGCCGCGCGTGAGAGCGAAGACCGTTCCAGCGTACAGCCGGCGCGGCCATCAAGTGAGACGTTCTTCACGACCAAGAGCCGACCATGACCTTCGACCGGGCGGCGGAGAACGTCCCATTCTTGAATTCGCGATTCCAATCTCTTGTGCGCGCTGCGCGCATCCATCTGCTGGCTGCGGAACATTCTCGACGTCGTCACACAGGAGATTTCTTGTTGATTGAGGGAGAAGTGAGTGCGCGTGATTTGGAATTGAGAGCGATTAGAGTTTGCCGAGAGAGAAAGAAACGCGGGCAGTGCGGAAGTAGAATGAGCGGGCGAGCGAACCCCAGGAACGCAATGACGAGACCGAGCAGATTGCGGATGGTGCCACTTCGCCTACCGCAGAACGGGCTGCGCGCTTTCGAAGAGCGCTTAATAGCAAGAAAGCTCGATTTCTTGCTATGGGGATGGAATTACATCTGCGCGAATATGGTGCGCGAGTGGCTAGAGCCACAGGGACCACCCTCGCGCGGATTGCGTCCGCATGTTGACCGGTGGACAGTCCAAGATTGGGCGCAGGCGTTGGGAAGATGTGCTGGCATGCCAGGGCATCTCCTTTTCGACAGTGAGAGCATCAAGGTGACCAAGCAAGAAGAGGCGCAATTTGTGGAGCTGTTCAAGACCGGGAGGTCTACCAAGAATGGGTACAGGACCCGTGATTACAAGGATCGATTTCGCCGGACTTTGTCCGCGGCGCTGATGCAATTACTGCAGCCGCACCGCGCCTGCTACATCACATTGTGGCAAGTCTCTTTTGTGGAGTGCGTCATCGAGGGAACTCCAATTCACTGGGCGAGCATCTTGCACAGGGTGATGCGACAGCACGCGTTTGAGGAGAAGGGGGGAACTCTAAACCATCTTTCTCCTTTCCTCATCAATTTTTATCGACAGCGGAATTGTTTGACAGCGGCAGAGCTTGAACATTTTCCGCCATTGTCCATCGACCATCCCCGGAAGTATGTGCGGGAGAACGAGGTCGATACTGATGCAGAGGAGTCACCGACTTCGACCCCATCAAGGCGGAGGGACGAAGGGAGACACACCCCTACAGCGCGAGTGCCGCGGAAGCGGCGATGGAGGGAAGAGTCTGAAGAGGAGCAGCATCAAGAACCCTCTGCTCCCATTCGACCGCGGCCGCTGTGCGAGCCATACAGCCGGCCGAAGCAGAAGGCACGCAGACTGGTGTTACCAGCTGACAGTGCGGACACGGCGACGATTGCGACGAAGATAGGAAGTGCGTCGCCAGAGAGGCGAGAGGAAGCGCGGACGACCGCAGGAGCAACGGGCCACGCTGCAACCTCGTCGGGAGAGAGGCCGCCTACGGGCCAAGGGCCTCCGGAGTTACCACGTGCGATGCGGACAGATGTTCCGTTTGCGCACAGGCGAACCTCCGCGGACGGACGAGCCTCCGCGGACCGGCGAACACAAGTGGACGTGGATCTACGCTTACGCGTGGGAAGGAGCAGTCCGCCTGTGCACAGGCGCTCACCTGTGCACAGGTCGCCTGTGCACAGGTCGCCTGTACACAGGACACCTCCACACGTGCCGCCTGTGCACAGGCAAGAATCACCCCCGTTCCAACGTAGGAAGGGGAAGGAGCCGGCGGAAGAACCGCCTACGAGACACCGGCCCTCGGGGCCAGACCCTCCGGCGCACCACGCGCCGCAATTTGCGCCTTCGGCGCCAGGGCCTTCGAGCCGAGGAGATACGAGCAGAGAGCGTGCGGAGGCCGCACCATCGGCGGGAAGTCCGCCGATAGATGCGCCTTCGGCGGTAGGGCCTATAGGCCAAGGAACATCGGGCGTGCGGCCCCCGGCCATGTCGCCTTCGGCGATAGATGTCCGCGGCGCTACGCCTGCGGCGGACAAGGCGCCGGCAAATGCGCCTGCGCACGGGCCGAGCACGGCCCCCACGGACCGATCAAGGGAGCAACAGACGGAGGAGCGGAGTGACTGTCCGCGGGATGAAATCTCGATGCGCGATGCGCAATCCAACCCCGCGCAGCCACCCTCCGCTCAATCGCCTTCGGCGGCGGACGACGGCGACAGAGAGAACGCGGTAGGCAATCAACAAGCGAGCGACGGGGATGCCGCTCGGGTACATTCGCCTTCCGCCTTAGACATTTTGGCGACGAGCAGCGAGGCTGCAGCCGTGCCTTCGCAGGCAGCACACGTCGAGGACGTGCAGCCCCACTCGGGGCAGTCGCCGACGCAATCAATGGCGACTGAAATTCTCCACTCGGATGATGACGACGGAGGCTCCACGGAAGAAATGTCAGGAGCAGAAGACACCGAGGAGGAGGAGGAGGAAATTGTTGGAGCGCCGGCGGCGGCGCTCTCTGAGCAGGTGATTCCGTTGCTGCGGTACTTGGATCGCAAGGTCGATAAATACGCCGACCCACTCCAGCCGGGATCTTACATCGAGTTAGTGCGCAGGCGGACTCGCACTAAAGTCCACACCAGCAAGCTATTAGCTAGAGTGGACCAGGAGTTGAGGGACTTGAAGGAGAAGCATGAGTGCTTGTGGGGTCAGTACAAGCTTAATCAGAAATTCTACAAGCACTCCGAGAAGATGAAGGATGAGAAACTGGGCGAGCTCACCAAGGAGCAGGTGAAGGTCAAGGAAGCACTCAACTCTGAGCAGGCCCAGAATCGGATTTTGTCAGAGGAGCTCGTGCGACAGACGCGGTTGTTGGAACAATGTCAGCTCGCACGGCAGGCGGATGAAGAATTAATCCGCAGGTTACAGTCAGAGTGTGGCGAATTGAGAGCGCAACGTGCTGAAGCCGAATCGCAATTAGTGATGATTGAAGAGGATCGCAGGAAGGAGGCGGATCGCACGAAGGTGGAGACGGCGAGGCGAGTCGCCCACTGTCTCAAGGGCTACGCCCACTGGGAAGTGAAGGCGCAGGAGAAACTCACACTGCGTGAGTTTGAATTGCGCGCAGCCGGGTTGTTGTCAGGCGACAGTAGGAGTCGGCGGAAGGTAGCGAAGAAGCTCGAGGCCTTTCTGTCGAAGGCACAGGATACCATGTCCGCCCTCGAGGGGGAGGTGTCCGCGGCGTTGCAGCGGTTGGGACTGCGCAGTCGAGCGGAAGAGTGGCAGGGTAGGGAGTTAGTGCGCGGCAGTCGGCCGCGCAGGAGACGTAGTACAGGTTCCGCGGAGTGTAGTGTAGCGTGGTTCTGTGCAGGCGTGTAGCGTAGTACAGTGTAGTGCTAGTTAGGACTTAGAAGGTATAAAATAGTTCCAGGCGTTTTGCCTGGGGTTCTTTCCCATCAGAAGTGCAGATCAGGAACCCATTTCCTTTGCGTGTTTGTGTCCTTGAGTTCTGTCACCACGCACGAGGAGTTACAACTTAGCGTTCCGCATTTTGTAGCTGAAGGCCTGCGGCCGAATGTTCAGAGCTAGTACATTGGTTAGAGACTTGAGTAGTTCGGATCTGCACCTGCGGGTGACTGCCGATGCTTAGAGCCAGTGACTAGTTAGATACTTGAACAGTTTCGCCCCTACACCTTCGAGTGTTTCTTTCTGATTGTACTCCTTGGGATTTTTCCCCTGAATGCCAAAGTGAAGTTTTGCTACTTCGTGTAAGCCTTGGTTGTAAATTCAGGTTACGCTGCAGCAGGTGCCTTGAGGGTAACCCCTGTAGTATTTCTGGGAATGACAAGTGCCTGAGAATTCAAACTCTTCAATAGACTGTTGTTGTGTTACTGGAATGTTTCACAGTGAGTCCTTCAGTGCGGACCTGTGTTCTCTGCGCGTTTTGTGAGTTGAGAGTGTTGTTCACCGCGTAGGAGTGACTTCGATCCGAAGTAGGCAGTCCAAACCGGGTTTCCTACACTAGCAGCAAGCTAGTGGAAGTGTTGTAAAAGCCGGAGTTGGAAGTCACTGCCCGCAGCTTTGCCGAGTGTACTCTTGAGAGACTTTCCCCCTGAAATCTTGAAGTAGAGGTCCTAACGGATCTCTGGGTTGTGTTTCTGTAGTTTCAGGTGTGTGTGTGTGTGTGTGTTACGCTGCACTGTGCGACCTCCGAGTGCGCTCCGAGTGGACACTTGCAGTATTTCTGGGAGTGACAGTTGCCTGAGAATTCAAAGTCCTCAATAGTCTGTTAAAACGTGACACTTTGTACCCTGTGTGTTCCTCTGTCCCTGTGGGTTCGATCTTTCTACCACTATATTGCAGTTTTAGCCTTTAGTGGGTTATTACAGGTGGCGCTCTCTGAGCAGGTGATTCCGTTGCTGCGGTACTTGGATCGCAAGGTCGATAAATACGCCGACCCACTCCAGCCGGGATCTTACATCGAGTTAGTGCGCAGGCGGACTCGCACTAAAGTCCACACCAGCAAGCTATTAGCTAGAGTGGACCAGGAGTTGAAGGAATTGAAGGAGAAGCATGCGTGCTTGTGGGGTCAGTACAAGCTTAATCAGAAATTCTACAAGCACTCCGAGAAGATGAAGGATGAGAAACCGGACGAGCTCACCAAGGAGCAGGTGAAGGTCAAGGAAGCACTCAACTCTGAGCAGGCCCAGAATCGGATTTTGTCAGAGGAGCTCGTGCGACAGACGCGGTTGTTGGAACAATGTCAGCTCGCACGGCAGGCGGACGAAGAGTTAATCCGCAGGTTACAGTCAGAGTGTGGCGAATTGAGAGCGCAACGTGCTGAAGCCGAATCGCAATTAGTGATACTTGAAGAGGATCGCAGGAAGGAGGCGGATCGCACGAAGGTGGAGACGGCGAGGCGAGTCGCTCACTGTCTCAAGGGCTACGCCCACTGGGAAGTGAAGGCGCAGGAGAAACTCACACTGCGTGAGTTTGAATTGCGCGCAGCCGGGTTGTTGTCAGGCGACAGTAGGAGTCGGCGGAAGGTAGCAAAGAAGCTCGATGCCTTTCTGTCGAAGGCACAGGATACCATGTCCGCCCTCGAAGGGGAGGTGTCCGCGGCGTTGCAGCGGTTGGGACTGCGCAGTCGAGCGGAAGATTGGCAGGGTAGGGAGTTAGTGCGCGGCAGTCGGCCGCGCAGAAGACGTAGTACAGGTTCCGCGGAGTGTAGTGTAGCGTGGTTCCGTGCAGGCGTGTAGCGTAGTGCAGTGTAGTGTTAGGTAGGACTTAGAAGGTATAAAATAGTTCCAGGCGTTTTGCCTGGGGTTCTTTCCCATCAGAAGTGCAGATCAGGAACCCATTTCCTTGGCGTGTTTGTGTCCTTGAGTTCTGTCACCACGCACGAGGAGTTACAACTTAGCGTTCCGCATTTTGTAGCTGAAGGCCTGCGGCCGAATGTTCAGAGCTAGTACATTGGTTAGAGACTTGAGTAGTTCGGATCTGCACCTGCGGGTGACTGCCGATGCTCAGAGCCAGTGACTAGTTAGATACTTGAACAGTTTCGCCCCTACACCTTCGAGTGTTTCTTTCTGATTGTACTCCTTGGGATTTTTCCCCTGAATGCCAAAGTGAAGTTTTGCTACTTCGTGTAAGCCTTGGTTGTAAATTCAGGTTACGCTGCAGCAGGTGCCTTGAGGGTAACCCCTGTAGTATTTCTGGGAATGACAAGTGCCTGAGAATTCAAACTCTTCAATAGACTGTTGTTGTGTTACTGGAATGTTTCACAGTGAGTCCTTCAGTGCGGACCTGTGTTCTCTGCGCGTTTTGTGAGTTGAGAGTGTTGTTCACCGCGTCTGAGTGACTTCGATCCGAAGTAGGCAGTCCAAACCGGGTTTCCTACACTAGCAGCAAGCTAGTGGAAGTGTTGTAAAAGCCGGAGTTGGAAGTCACTACCCGCAGCTTCGCCGAGTGTGCTCGCGAGAGACTTTCCCCCTGAAATCCTGAAGGAGAGGTCCTAACGGATCTCTGGGTTGTGTTTCTGTAGTTTCAGGTGTGTGTGTGTGTGTGTTACGCTGCACTGTGCGACCTCCGAGTGCGCTCCGAGTGGACACTTGCAGTATTTCTGGGAGTGACAGTTGCCTGAGAATTCAAAGTCCTCAATAGTCTGTTAAAACGTGACACTTTGTACCCTGTGTGTTCCTCTGTCCCTGTGGGTTCGACCTTTCTACCACTATATTGCAGTTTTAGCCTTTAGTGGGTTATTACACCGGCTATACGGCCTAACGGTTCGCCCTTTGCATGCGCGAATTCACGTCTCCGCACTTCGCGCATTCGCATGCGTGAATGTTGAATTCTCCCGCCGCCGCCGTCTTCCGGACTCGAGTCTGCCGTAGGGTATACGTCGGCTATGTTGTCTTTCCCTAACCAGTCCATCACCGGAGGCGTGTCGCCGCTGGCGTGTTCCTTATCCATCGGCGCCTTGCTGGAGGCGCACATCCAGTCGGCGCGAATTACGCCGGCGCGTATTTGTACCGCTTATTTTGTCCGTTCTGCCTCGTCCATTGCTGACGGCGCAAGTCATACCAGCGCAAATCATGCCAGCGCATATGTCTATCAGCGCCACGTCGGAGGCGTACATCCGGCCGGCGCGTTTCTTCCGTTGCGCGGCCGCCAAAGGCGCTTCCGACTCCGAGTTGATTTCCTTCCATGAGCGCATGATTCCGCCGAAGGCGCATCGCCGAGGGCGTACGGGAGTCCTTTCCGGCTGTGAACCCTAGCGCGAACGGCGCATGTCCGGCTACGAGTTTTCCGACGCTCATAACTTCTTCGTCCCTGATCCATCTCCAATGCTCTTGGGCTCGTTAGAACGAGCGTCCTGAGCTCTTTCTAATGCAACCTCAACCGACTGGAACTACCGTGTATCCCGGTCGTTATGAAGGTTTCCCTTTCCGCGCTAGCGGCGCATCGCCGAAGGCGCACTCATGGTCGGAAGCCTTCAGAGGTCCGGGCCGTTCTTCTGACGTCTTTAGCAGAACCTCCCCCTGAGGTGTCTGCGCCGGAAGCGTAGCTTCCTTAAACGCTGGAAGCGCGTGAGTAGAGACACCTCAAAAAAGGAGCTTTTTCCGAAGGCGCCGAAGACATTGGCGTTGGTACATCCGACTACGCGATTCTTCGTGACCTCGTGACGATCTCATCAATCCACTCTATTTAACGTACCCTTTTCTAACTACAAACACTGCTTCGGTACTAGTTTTCTAAAATTGTTTAAATTCTGCAAAAAAAACAAAAAGTGTGTTACCACACTGGTGAGGACTAACAGCAGGCTAAGGCATCCTAATGACTTTGTCTGGCTGCCGACATTGGTCAGAAGGATGACTACCTCCACAGTTACTGTGGTAACACACTTTTTGTTTTTTTTGCAGAATTTAAACAATTTTAGAAAACTAGTACCGAAGCAGTGGTTGTAGTTAGAAAAGGGTACGTTAAATAGAGTGGATTGATGAGATCGTCACGAGGACACGAAGAATCACGTAGTCGGCTGTACCAACGCCAATGTCTTCGGCGCCTTCGGAAAAAGCTCCTTTTCTGAGGTGTCTCTACTCACGCGCCTCCAGCGTATAAGGAAGCTACGCTTCCGGCGCAGACACCTCAGGAGGAGGTTTTGCTAAAGACGTCAGGAGAAGGGCCCGGACCTCTGAAGGCGTCCGACCATGAGAGCGCCTTCGACGATGCGCCGCTGGCACGGAAGGGGAAAACCTTCATAACGATCAGAATACACAGTAGATCCAGTTGGTTGAAATTGCATTAGAAAGAGCTCGGGACGCTCGCTCTAACGAGCCCAAGAGCGTCGGAGATGGATCAGGGACGGAGAAGTTATGAGCGTCGGAAAACTCGTAGCCGGACATGCGCCGTTCGCGCTAGGGTTCACAGCCGGAAAGGATTCCCGTACGCCCTCGGCGATGCGCCTTCGGCGGAATCACGCGCTCATAGGAGGAAACCAACTCAGAGTCGGAAGCGCCTTTGGCGGCTGTTCATGGAAGGAAAGCGCCGGTCGGATGTACGCCTCCGACGAGGCGCTGACGGCCGGATGCGCTGGCATGAGTTGCGCTGGCGGATATGCGCCGGCAGCAATGGACAAGGCATAAAGGACAAGATAAGCGGTACGACTGCGCGCCGGCGTAATTCGCTCCGACTAGATGTGCGCCTCCAACAAGGCGCCGACGGATAAGGAACGCACCAGCGGCGACACGCCTCCGGTGAATGACGGGTTAGGAAAAGACAACATGGCCGACGTATACCCTGCGGCGGACTCGAGTCCGGAAGGTGGCGGCGGCGGGAGAATTCGACATTAACGCATGCGAATGCGCGCAGTGCGGAGACGTGAATTCGCGCATGCAAAGGGCGAACCGTTAGGCCGTATAGCCGGCTGCGTACGTTGTAACCAGTAAGAACGTTGGACGTTCTTGAAATCGGAGAAGAAAACACTGCGCTCTAGTCTCATTCTCTCATTCTTGATTTTGCGAATTCCAGTTTCCAAGATTACGCGCAAGAGCGGAGCGACCTGCAGTGAGAGTAGAGAGTGCGGAGACGAGTTGCGCAGGGATCTTGACAGACCTTGGAGAGAATTGCGAGTAGCGATCTTGAGCATGAGCGCAGAGAGAGTGAGCAGTCAGTGCTTGAGCGGCCGACGCGCAGTGGCGATTGTGAGAGAGCGAGCGAAAGGGAGAACGTTTGTGTGTGCATGTGGTACCCCACTTTTGGCAATTTTGAGGAAATTAAAACATTTTTGAAAAACTGTACCCTGGCAGCATTGTGAATAGCCTTCGGTACATCAAAACGGAGTGAATCCGGAAGATCGCGGGGATTCTCGAGGGATCTTGTAGAATCTGGGATTTGGGGTGCAGCAGTAAAAACAGACACCACCCTCCCTGCGAGCTCTGCAGTTAGGACCCCTACGACGCAAGGCGCACAACCCGCCTTCGGAGGTTGCGTCCGCGGCTGTAGGAAAACCCTCCATAATTAGGTCAACCCTCGGGCGCCTTGACCAAGTTAGGGTTCCGTTGGAAAGAGCTCGACGCACTGATTCCAACGAGTCCAAGAACGCTTGGAACGGATGAGGACTTAGGGAGTTATCACTATTGGAAGAAACGAAGGCGGTCGCCTACGGCGGAAGGAGTTCGCCACCGGCGCGAATTCCGCCTACGCGGAAGGGGGAATCAAGTTTTGTCCTATGCGCGGACGAAGTCGTTCGCCTGTGCACAGGCGAAGTAGGGTTAGGGGAGGCGCGAAGTCCGCCTACGCACAGGCGCTCGCCTGTGCACAGGCGCTTCGACGTCGGCGGAAAATCCGCCTTGGGCCCTAGAAATGGGCCTTGTGAGGTAGAAAGTGTACGGCGCCTTCCGCGCCAGCGCAGCGCCGCGTACGGCGGAAGAGCCGCCAGAGTAATCAAATCGGTACGGACCATGCGGACGGGACGGGTGGATGCGCTCTTGGACGGACGGAGTTGCGGCGGCGGAAGCGCCGACGAAGAGACAAGGAACGGACAGACTGGACGGAGACGGCTGACCACGGTCAACGCCTTCCGCGCCAGCGCACCACCCGCGCACGGAATTCGCCTGCGCACAGGGGAACGCCTGTGCACTAGAGGATAAAGTTCCGTGCCGGCGGAGCATCCGCCGAGGCTCCTGCCTGCGCACAGGCAGGAGTTGAACTTCTGTCCGACGTGCGGACACACGCGTCAAGGCAGAGGGGGATTGGCCGAGGGGCGGTACGAACAAGTGTACCGCGCAAGGCGGAAAACTCGCCTTCGGCGCTACGCCCCCATGTCCGCGGGGTAACACGCTCGCGGAGTTCAAATCCGCCAATTCGAGCGTGAGAGTTTAATCGACGACGGCGGAGCGTGAAGCCGCGCGTGAGAGCGAAGACCGTTCCAGCGTACAGCCGGCGCGGCCATCAAGTGAGACGTTCTTCACGAGCAAGAGCCGACCATGACCTTCGACTGGGCGGCGGAGAACGTCCCATTCTTGAATTCGCGATTCCAATCTCTTGTGCGCGCTGCGCGCATCCATCTGCTGGCTGCTGAACATTCTCGACGTCGCCGCACAGGAGATTTCTTGTTGATTGAGGGAGAAGTGAATGCGCGTGATTTGGAATTGAGGGCGATTAGAGTTTGCCGAGAGAGAAAGAAGCCCGGGCGGTGCGGAAGTAGAATGAGCGGGCGAGCGAACCCCAGGAACGCAATGACGAGACCGAGCAGATTGCGGATGGTGCCACTTCGCCTACCACACGGGCTGCGCGCTTTCGAGGAGCGCTTAATAGCAAGAAAGCTCGATTTCTTGCTATGGGGATGGAACTACATCTGTGCGAATATGGTGCGCGAGTGGCTAGAGCCATAGGGACCACCCTCGCGCGGATTGCGTCCGCATGTTGATCGGTGGACAGTCCAAGATTGGGCGCAGGCGTTGGGAAGATGTGCTGGCATGCCAGGGCATCTCCTTTTCGACAGTGAGAGCATCAAGGTGACCAAGCAAGAAGAGGCGCAATTTGTGGAGTTGTTCAAGACCGGGAGGTCTACCAAGAATGGGTACAGGACCCGTGATTACAAGGATCGATTTCGCCGGACTTTGTCCGCGGCGCTGATGCAATTACTGCAGCCGCACCGCGCCTGCTACATCACATTGTGGCAGGTCTCTTTTGTGGAGTGCGTCATCGAGGGAACTCCAATTCACAGGGCGAGCATCCTGCACAGGGTGATGCGACAGCACGCGTTTGAGGAGAGGGGGGGAACTCTAAACCATCTTTCTCCTTTCCTCATCAATTTTTATCGACAGCGGAATTGTTTGACAGCGGCGGAGCTTGAACATTTTCCGCCATTGTCCATCGACCATCCCGGGAAGTATGTGCGGGAGAATGAGGTCGACACGGATGCAGAGGAGTCACCGACTTCTACCCCATCAAGGCGGAGGGACGAAGGGAGACACACTCCTGCAGTACGAGTGCCGCGGAAGCGGCGATGGAGGGAAGAGTCTGAAGAGGAGCAGCATCAAGAACCCTCTGCTCCCATTCGACCGCGGCCGCTGTGCGAGCCATACAGCCGGCCGAAGCAGAAGGCACGCAGACTGGTGTTACCAGCCGACAGTGCGGACACGGCGACGATTGCGACGGAGAAAGGAAGTGCGTCGCCAGAGAAGCATGAGGAAGCGTGGACGACCGCAGGAGCAACGGGCCTCGCTGCAACCTCGTCAGGAGAGAGGCCGCCTACGGGCCAAGGGCCTCCGGAGTTACCACGTGCGACGCGGACAGATGTTCCGTTTGCACACAGACGAGTTTCCGCGGACGGACGAGCCTCCGCGGACAGGCGATCACAAGTGGACGTGGATCTACGCTTACGCGTGGGAAGGAGCAGTCCGCCTGTGCACAGGTCGCCTGTGCACAGGACACCTCCACACGTGCCGCCTGTGCACAGGCAAGAATCACCCCCGTTCCAACGTAGGAAGGGGAAGGAGCCGGCGGAAGAACCGCCTACGAGACACCGGCCCTCGGGGCCAGACCCTCCGGCGCACCACGCGCCGCAATTTGCGCCTTCGGCGCGAGGGCCTTCGAGCCGAGGAGATACGAGCAGGGAGCGTGCGGAGGCCGCACCATCGGCGGGAAGTCCGCCGATAGATGCGCCTTCGCCGGTAGGGCCTATAGGCCAAGGGACAACGGGCGAGCGGCCCCCGGCCATGTCGCCTTCGGCGATGGATGTCCGCGGCGCTACGCCTACGGCGGACAAGGCGCCGGCAATTGCGCCTGCGCACGGGCCGGGCACAGCCCCCACGGACCGATCAAGGGAGGAGCAACAGACGGAGGAGCGGAGTGACTGTCCGCGGGATGAAATTTCGATGCGCGATGCGCAATCAAACCCCGCGCAGCCACCTTCCGCTCGATCGCCTTCGGCGGCGGGCGACGGCGGCAGAGAGGATGTGATTGCATCGGCAGAAGCCTTCGAGACTTCCACTCTCAACCGAAGAGGGAGAGAGAGACGGGAGTCGAAGGAGCGAAAACCGAAGGGAGGGCGAAGACGACGTAGAGGTACAACTCCGTCATCGGAGGAATCGTCTTCGGACGAGAACCGTTCCTCATCCGAAGAAGAGGAAACCTCATCGTCGGAGGAGGAGAAGAAGAGTAAGAAGCATGGGGCAGCGAAGAAAAAGGGCACCCGACGAGTGACTACGGACAGAGCGCCGGGAGACATAGCCTCGAAGATGGAGACCCTTGTGAAGGACTTCGCCGATCTCAAGGTTCAAGTGGTAGGCGGACATGATCGCCGAAAATCACCCGGGAGAGTGCGAGCGAACTTATGGTGTACTACGTGCGGGGCGGTGGGACATGCAAACACCGAGTGCCTTACCACCCGTCCGTCATATCCAGTCAACGCAGTAGAGTGGGCACAACCGTACTATGGAGAGCACCCCCAGTACTATGGAGAGGCTAGCGAAGAGACAGCCTACGCCGTCCAGTCGGTTCCTACCCCTACTGCAGTTTCAGCAATGCAAGTCCCACGATATATTCCGGTGGATCGGGCAACTACAGTACCCGTGAGGCAGAGAGCACTAAAGTCCACACCAGCAAGCTATTAGCTAGAGTGGACCAGGAGTTGAGGGAATTGAAGGAGAAGCATGCATGCTTGTGGGGTCAGTACAAACTTAATCAGAAATTCTACAAGCACTCCGAGAAGATGAAGGATGAGAAACTGGACGTGCTCACCAAGGAGCAGGTGAAGGTCAAGGAAGCACTCATTTCTGAGCAGACCCAGAATCGGATTTTGTCAGAGGAGCTCGTGCGACAGACGCGGTTGTTGGAACAATGTCAGCTCGCACGGCAGGCGGATGAAGAGTTAATCCGCAGGTTACAGTCAGAGTGTGGCGAATTGAGAGCGCAACGTGCTGAAGCCGAATCGCAATTAGTGATAATTTAAGAGGATCGCAGGAAGGAGGCGGATCGCACGAAGGTGGAGACGGCGAGGCGTGTCGCCCACTGTCTCAAGGGCTACGCCCACTGGGAAGTGAAGGCGCAGGAGAAACTCACACTGCGTGAGTTTGAATTGCGCGCAGCCGGGTTGTTGTCAGGCGACAGTAGGAGTCGGCGGAAGGTAGCAAAGAAGCTCGATGCCTTTCTGTCGAAGGCACAGGATACCATGTCCGCCCTCGAAGTGGAGGTGTCCGCGGCGTTGCAGCGTTTGGGACTGCGCAGTCGAGCGGAAGATTGGCAGGGTAGGGAGTTAGTGCGCGGCAGTCAGCCGCGCAGGAGACGTAGTACAGGTTCCGCGGAGTGTAGTGTAGCGTGGTTCCGTGCAGGCGTGTAGCGTAGTGCAGTGTAGTGCTAGTTAGGACTTAGAAGGTATAAAATAGTTCCAGGCGTTTTGCCTGGGGTTCTTTCCCAAACTCAGAAGTGCAGATCAGGAACCCATTTCCTTTGCGTGTTTGTGTCCTTGAGTTCTGTCACCACGCACGAGGAGTTACAACTTAGCGTTCCGCATTTTGTAGCTGAAGGTCTGCGGCCGAATGTTCAGAGCTAGTACATTGGTTAGAGACTTGAGTAGTTCGGATCTGCACCTGCGGGTGACTGCCGATGCTCAGAGCCAGTGACTAGTTAGATACTTGAACAGTTTCGCCCCTACACCTTCGAGTGTTTCTTTCTGATTGTACTCCTTGGGATTTTTCCCCTAAATGCCAAAGTGAAGTTTTGCTACTTCGTGTAAACCTTGGTTGTAAATTCAGGTTACGCTGCAGCAGGTGCCTTGAGGGTAACCCCTGTAGTATTTCTGGGAATGACAAGTGCCTGAGAATTCAAACTCTTCAATAGACTGTTGTTGTGTTACTGGAATGTTTCACAGTGAGTCCTTCAGTGCGGACCTGTGTTCTCTGCGCGTTTTGTGAGTTGAGAGTGTTGTTCACCGCGTAGGAGTGACTTCGATCCGAAGTAGGCAGTCCAAACCGGGTTTCCTACACTAGCAGCAAGCTAGTGGAAGTGTTGTAAAAGCCGGAGTTGGAAGTCACTGCCCGCAGCTTTGCCGAGTGTGCTCGCGAGAGACTTTTCCCCCTGAAATCCTGAAGTAGAGGTCCTAACGGATCTCTGGGTTGTGTTTCTGTAGTTTCAGGTGTGTGTGTGTGTGTGTGTGTTACGCTGCACTGTGCGACCTCCGAGTGCGCTCCGAGTGGACACTTGCAGTATTTCTGGGAGTGACAGTCGCCTGAGAATTCAAACTCATCAATAGTCTGTTAAACGTGACACTTTGTACCCTGTGTGTTCCTCTGTCCCTGTGGGTTCGACCTTTCTACCACTATATTGCAGTTTTAGCCTTTAGTGGGTTATTACAGTGCAGGCAACGCAATGTTGAAGGTTCCCCAGCTGCGAGTGTCTCCACTCAGGGTGCCGCAGATCGGTCTACGCGCATTTCAAGATGTGCTGCTGAGGCTGAAGCTCGATTTTCTCCTGTGGGGGTGGAACTGGACATGTCCGGAGATGGTGCGCGAGTATATGCAGGAGAGACACAAGCCCTCTCGCGGATTCCGTCCACATCCAGAAAGATGGGACATTTGCAACTGGGCGTAGGTGTTGGGCAGGTGTGCCGGCGAGGAAGGGGATCTCCTCTTCGAAGCCGATAGCGTGAAGGTGTCCCAGGAGGAAGAAATCTCCTACAATGAGCTCTTCAAAGTTGCCAGGCATCCCAAGAACGGTTTCCGGACACGGGATTACAAAGATCGATTGCGGAGAAATGTCGCGACTGCATTGCTGTAGATATTGCAGCCGACCAAGACCGCTTACATGCATGGTTGGCAGGTAGAATTTGTGGAGCTAGTGTTGTCAGGAGCTCCAGTGCATTGGGCACGGCTCCTGTGGAAGGTGACGCGCCAACATGCGCAAGAAGAGAAAGGAGGAACCCTCAATCATCTATCGCCTTACTTGATCGTGTTTTATCGGGCGATGGGATGTTTGACAAATGCTGAGAAAACACGGTTTTCGCAGCTGACCCGGAACTATCCAGGTAGATATTCGAGGGAGGCCAAAGTAGACACGGATCCGGACGAGGAACCTGCCAGTACGCCTCCGGCTCCGGCTCTAGCAAGAGCAGCAGAAGAACGTCGAAGTGAGCGCATTCCGCGAAAGCGGAAGTGGGATGAGAGACCTGAGGACAGGCAGCCGGAAGTGCCAGCTGCGCCGACTCGTGGTCGGCCCACCCCCGAGCCTCACAGTCGACCAAAATAGAGGGCACGCAAAATGCCAACTGGTACTGAGGAGACCGGGCGAACTCCGACCCGGCGGAATCTCACACAAGAGGAGATAATCGCGCAGGTTCTAGGGAAGACGACAAATACCTCTGCACAGAAGGCACCAAGGCCTTCGGGAGGAGATGGACGGACTGACAGTCGGCCGACTACGAGTCGGACGACTGAAGGCCGACAAGCGGAAGGAAGGCCAACTGAACGGCGCGTTGAACCGGACCGCATGCCGGAAGCAGAAGAGAGTTTGGCTGACGAGCCAACAACCCTCAGAGGGTCGTCCTCGGCGGAAGGCACTTCTGGGAAAACGCCACCAGCAAGCATGCCAAGTGGAGTCAAGACGCGCAGGGTGTATCCGACTCCCAGTCGGACAACTGCTGGTCGGCCGACTGCGAGGAGGACAACAGAGAGTCGGACGGATTCGCCGACTGCAAGACGGACGGGGCCGACGACCAGTGTGCGGACGCCTTCGGCGGACGCACCTTCAGCGAAGACACCTTCCGCGCAGATTGCGCCGGAAGGGCAGGCAGCAGAAGCGGGCGGTGCAAAAGTGACAAGAGTCACTGCGGCGTCGACCCCTTTGGAGACCGAAGATCGAGCCGGAACATGGGCTCAAGCAGTGGGATCTCCCACTGCCCTGGATATTTTAGCAGGCAGTGGAGCAGCAGTCGCAGCGGAAGCTGCTGCGCGCCACAGTTCTAGGGAGTCGCCAAGGGATTCGGTAGCGACTGAAATCCTCGAGACTGAGGATGATACGAGCTCGGAAGAGCAGGAGGCGGATTCGGTACAGAAAACGCCAACAGGGGTGCTGTGCGAACAGATAGTTCCACTCCTGCGATATCTGGATCGCAAGACATCCAAATACGCAAGTGCTTTAAAACCGCAGTCTTATGTGAAGACTATCAGGCGAAGGACGAGGAGCAAGGTGGCAAAGTGGGCCTCTAGTTGCCAAGTATATGTGGATAGGAACACCGCCCTCCGACAACACCTGGCGGTCACCCAGAAGCTATACCAAGCCTTGCAGCAGCAGAGGGAGGATGCGGCGACGAAAAGCCAGGCGGATGCAGAGCTAATACGGGCAAAGATCGAGTCGGAATTGCAGGAGGAGCGGAGACAGAACCAAGTCCTAGCAGCCGAGCTTGCGCGCCAGACGCGCGCCTTAGAAGAAAGTCAAAGAGCCCGCAAGGAGGATGAGGAGTTGTTGTGCAACTTGCAATCCGAGTGCTCGGATTTGAGGGCACAACGTGCGGGATTAGAAATGCAGCTGGCAGAGGTGGAGAGCAGCTGCAGGGCGCGAGGAGAGTTGGCGGCACAGGTGACTCGTTGTCTAAAAGGATACGCCCATTGGGAGGTGGCAGCTCAAGAGAGGATCACACTCAGGGAGTTCGAGCTTCGGGCGGCGGCATTGACGGAGGGTGATAGTCGGAGTCGGCGGCGAGTGGCGAGAAAATTAGAAACCTTCTTGTCGGGTGCGCGCGACACTATGGCGCACTTGCAGTCGGAAGTCACCACAGCGCTCCGACGCCTGGGGTTATGCAGCCGGTCGGAAGACTGGCAAGGTAAAGACAGTAAGCGGAGCAGTCCGGCGCGCAGGAGGCGCAGCACCGGATCTGCTGAGTGCAGTAGAGTAGTTTGGTTTCGCGCAGATGCTGCGAGTAGTAGATAGGATAGCGTAGTGCTAGTTAGGATCTTTTGAGGGTATAAAGTAGATCAAGGCGTTTTGCCTTGGGACTCTTCCAGTTTCGGAAGTGCAGATCAGGAACTCACTTTCTTGGCGTGTTTGTGCATTTTGGTCCTGGCACCACGTAGAGAAGCTGCAGCATAGCGAAGTTACCGTATGTTGTAGTTGAAGGCCTTCGGCTGAATGTTCAGAGCTAGCACCCGGTTAGAGACTTGAGTAGTGCGGATCTGCACCTGCGGGTGATTTCTGATGCTCAGAGCCGGCTGCGAGTTAGATACTTGAACAGTTCCCCCTTACTCCTTCGAGTGACATATCCTGATTGTACTCCTACGGAAAGTTTCCCCTGAATGCCAATGTGAAGTTTCATTACTTCGTGTAAACCTTGGTTTGTAATTCAGGTTGTGTGTGTGTTACTGGATCGTGTTTTTCAGTAAGTTCTCAGTCGGGTCTGCACTCCCTGCGTTTGGTGTGATAGTCGAGAGTGACGTCCACGGCGTATGTAGAGGCTTCGTTCCGAAGTGGGAAGTCCAGTCCGGGTACCCCCGCTAGTTCCTGGCGGAAGGGCAGTAAAAGCCGGAGTGGGAGGCACTACCTGCAGAACCTCTGAGTGAACTTGTGAGACACTTTCCTCCTGAAATCCGAAGCGGAGGTCCTGACCGACCTCCGAGTTGTGCTTTTTGCCAGTTTCAGGTGTGTGTGTGTGTGTGTGTGTTGAGTGACCACGCTGTACCGTGCATCCTCCGAGCATCCTCCGAGTTGAGATCCTCCTCCGAGTCGAGCCTCCGAGTCGAGCACTGCAGTATTTCTGGGAGTGACAGTCGCCTAGAATTCAAACTCTACAAAAGTCTGTTAAACGTGACACTTTTACTCTGTGTGTTGCCCCTGTCCCTGTGGGTTCGATCTTTTTACCACCATACTGCAGTTTTAGCCTTTGGTGAATTATTACATTGAGTGACCACGCTGTACCGTGCATCCTCCGAGTTGAGATCCTCCTCCGAGTCGAGCCTCCGAGTCGAGCACTGCAGTATTTCTGGGAGTGACAGTCGCCTAGAATTCAAACTCTACAAAAGTTTGTTAAAACGTGACATTTTTACTCTGTGTGTTGCCTCTGTCCCTGTGGGTTCGATCTTTTTACCACCATACTGCAGTTTTAGCCTTTGGTGGGTTATTACAGTTACTACACCCATTAACCCCAACTTCAGACCAACACTGACCTGGATAGTGCCACCTACCACAAAAAGCATGCAATTCTTTTCTCTCCCCATTTTGACCAACCTGACCCCTAAGAGGCCCTCTGTACCCGCCTTGACCTTGGTAATTTGGTCCTTGGCCCCTTTGATGTTGCACAGGTGGGCCACCGCTCATTCTATTATCACGGTTCTGCACCACCCTAAAAAACTGTTTGGAGTGCCCGGATTGACCACACTGGACACACCACAGGCTTGATGAATGTCTACCTGACTCGACTGGAGGAGGAGGCCCTGGCTGTTGACTCCTGATTGTGGTACCCCACTTTTGGCAATTTTGAGGAAATTAAAACATTTTTGGAAAACTGTACCCTGGCAGCATTGTAAATAGCCTTCGGTACATCAAAACGAAGTGAGTCCGGAAGATCGCGGGGATTCTCGAGGGATCTTGTAGAATCTGGGATTTGGGGTGCAGGAGTAAGGACAGGCACCACCCTCCCTGCGCGCTCTGCAGTTAGGACCCCTACGACGCAAGGCGCAAAACCCGCCTTCGGAGGTTGCGTCCGCGGCGGTAGGGAAATCCTCCATAATTAGGTCAACCCTCGGGCGCCTTGGTCAAGTTAGGGTTCCGTTGGAAAGAGCTCGACGCACTGATTCCAACGAGCCCAAGAACGCCTGGAACGGATGAGGACTTAGGGAGTTATCACTACTGGAAGAAACGGAGGCAGTCGCCTACGGCGGAAGGAGTTCGCCACCGGCGCGAATTCCGCCTACGCGGAAGGGGGAATCAAGTTTTGTCCTATGCGCGGACGAAGGCGTTCGCCTGTGCACAGGCGAAGTAGGGTTAGGAGAGGCGCGAAGTCCGCCTACGCACAGGCGCTCGCCTGTGCACATGCACTTCGGCGTCGGCGGGAAATCCGCCTTGGGCCCTAGAAATGCGCCTTGTGAGGTAGAAAGTGTACGGCGCCTTCCGCGCCAGCGCAGCGCCGCGTACGTCGGAAGAGCCGCCAGAGTAATCAAATCGGTACGGACCATGCGGACGAGACGGGTGGATGCGCCCTTGGACGGACGGAGTTGCGGCGGCGGAAGCGCCGACGAAGAGACAAGGAACGGACAGACTGGACGGAGACGGCTGACCACGGTCAACGCCTTCCGCGCCAGCGCGACGCCGCACACGGAATTCGCCTGCGCACAGGCGAACGCCTGTGCACAGGAGGATGTTCAAGTTCCGCGCCGGCGGAGAATCCGCTGAGGCTCCTGCCTGCGCACAGGCAGGAGTTGAACTTTTGTCCGACATGCGGACACACGCGTCAAGGCAGAGGGGGATTGGCCGAGGGGCGGTACGAACAAGTGTACCGCGCAAGGCGGAAAACTCGCCTTCGGCGCTACGCCCCCATGTCCGCAGGGTAACACGCTCGCGGAGTTCAAATCCGCCAATTCGAGCGTGAGAGTTTAATCGACGACGGCGGAGCGTGAAGCCGCGCGTGAGAGCGAAGACCGTTCCAGCGTACAGCCGGCGCGGCCATCAAGTGAGACGTTCTTCACGAGCAGGAGCCGAACATGACCTTCGACCGAGCGGCGGAGAACGTCCCATTCTTGAATTCGCGATTCCAATCTCTTGTGCGCGCTGCGCGTGTGGTACCCCACTTTTGGCAATTTTGAGGAAATTAAAACATTTTTGGAAAACTGTACCCTGGCAGCATTGTAAATAGCCTTCGGTACATCAAAACAGAGTGAATCCGGAAGATCGCGGGGATTCTCGAGGGATCTTGTAGAATCTGGGATTTGGGGGGCAGCAGTAAGGACAGGCACCACCCTCCCTGCGAGCTCTGCAGTTAGGATCTCTACGGCGCAAGGCGCAAAACCCGCCTTCGGAGGTTGCGTCCGCGGCTGTAGGGAAACCCTCCATAATTAGGTCAACCCTCGGGCGCCTTGACCAAGTTAGGATCCTGTTGGAAAGAGCTCGACGCACTAATTCCAACGAGCCCAAGAACGCTTGGAACGGACGAGGACTTAGGGAGTTATCGCTATTGGAAGAAACGGAGGCGGTCGCCTACGGCGGAAGGAGTTCGCCACCGGCGCGAATTCCGCCTACGCGGAAGGGGGAATCAAGTTTTGTCCTATGCGCGGACGAAGGCGTTCGCCTGTGCACAGGCGAAGTAGGGTTAGGGGAGGCGCGAAGTCCGCCTACGCACAGGCGTTCGCCTGTGCACAGGCGCTTCGGCGTCGGCGGGAAATCCGCCTTGGGCCCTAGAAATGCGCCTTGTGCGGTAGAAAGTGTACGGCGCCTTCCGCGCCAGCGCAGCGCCGCGTACGTCGGAAGAGCCGCCGGAGTAATCCAATCGGTACGGACCATGCGGACGGCACGGGTGGATGCGCTCTTGGACGGACGGAGTTGCGGCGGCGGAAGCGCCGACGGAGAGACAAGGAACGGACAGACTGGACGGAGACGGCTGACCACGGTCAACGCCTTCCGCGCCAGCGCAGCGCCGCGGACGGAATTCGCCTGCGCACAGGCGAACGCCTGTGCACAGGAGGATGTTCAAGTTCCGCGCCGGCGGAGAATCCGCCGAGGCTCCTGCCTGCGCACAGGCAGGAGTTGAATTTTTGTCCGACATGCGGACACACGCGTCAAGGCAGAGGGAGATTGGCCGAGGGGCGGTACGAACAAGTGTACCGCGCAAGGCGGAAAACTCGCCTTCGGCGCTACGCCCCCATGTCCGCAGGGTAACACGCTCGCGGAGTTCAAATCCGCCAATTCGAGCGTGAGAGTTTAATCGACGACGGCGGAGCGTGAAGCCGCGCGTGAGAGCGAAGACCGTTCCAGCGTACAGCCGGCGCGGCCATCAAGTGATACGTTCTTCACGACCAAGAGCCGACCATGACCTTCGACCGGGCGGCGGAGAACGTCCCATTCTTGAATTCGCGATTCCAATCTCTTGTGCGCGCTGCGCGCATCCATCTGCTGGCTGTGGAACATTCTCGACGTCGTCGCACAGGAGAATTCTTGTTGATTGAGGGAGAAGTGAGTGCGCGTGATTTGGAATTGAGGGCGATTAGAGTTTGCCGAGAGAGAAAGAAACCCGGGCGGTGCGGAAGTAGAATGAGCGGGCGAGCGAACCCCAGGAACGCAATGACGAGACCGAGCAGATTGCGGATGGTGCCACTTCGCCTGCCGCAGAACGGGCTGCGCGCTTTCGAGGAGCGCTTAATAGCAAGAAAGCTCGATTTCTTGCTATGGGGATGGAACTACATCTGTGCGAATATGGTGCGCGAGTGGCTAGAGCCATAGGGACCACCCTCGCGCGGATTGCGTCCGCATGTTGATCGGTGGACAGTCCAAGATTGGGCGCAGGCGTTGGGACGATGTGCTGGCATGCCAGGGCATCTCCTTTTCGACAGTGAGAGCATCAAGGTGACCAAGCAAGAAGAGGCGCAATTTGTGGAGCTGTTCAAGACCGGGAGGTCTACCAAGAATGGGTACAGGACCCGTGATTACAAGGATCGATTTCGCCGGACTTTGTCCGCGGCGCTGATGCAATTACTGCAGCCACACCGCGCCTGCTACATCACATTGTGGCAGGTCTCTTTTGTGGAGTGCGTCATCGAGGGAACTCCAATTCACTGGGCGAGCATCCTGCACAGGGTGATGCGACAGCACGCGTTTGAGGAGAAGGGGGGAACTCTAAACCATCTTTCTCCTTTCCTCATCAATTTTTATCGACAGCGGAATTGTTTGACAGCGGCGGAGCTTGAACATTTTCCGCCATTGTCCATCGACCATCCCGGGAAGTATGTGCGGGAGAACGAGGTCGATACTGATGCAGAGGAGTCACCGACTTCTACCCCATCAAGACGGAGGGACGAAGGGAGACACACCTCTGCAGCGCGAGTGCCGCGGAAGCGGCGATGGAGGGAAGAGTCTGAAGAGGAGCAGCATCAAGAACCCTCTGCTCCCATTCGACCGCGGCCGCTGTGCGAGCCATACAGCCGGCCGAAGCAGAAGGCACGCCGACTGGTGTTACCAGCCGACAGTGCGGACACGGCGACAATTGCGACGGAGCAAGGAAGTGCGTCGCCAGAGAGGCATGAGGAAGCGCGGACGACCGCAGGAGCGACGGGCCACGCTGCAACCTCGACGGGAGAGAGGCCGCCTACGGGCCAAGGGCCTCCGGAGTTACCACGTGCGATGCGGACAGATGTTCCGTTTGCGCACAGGCGAACCTCCGCGGACGGACGAGCCTCCGCGGACCGG
Organism: Marchantia polymorpha subsp. ruderalis; assembly: GCA_037833965.1. Taxonomy (NCBI): domain Eukaryota; kingdom Viridiplantae; phylum Streptophyta; class Marchantiopsida; order Marchantiales; family Marchantiaceae; genus Marchantia; species Marchantia polymorpha. Next base: position 9,553,208 of record AP031357.1, read on the forward strand.
CGAACACAAGTGGACGTGGATCTACGCTTACGCGTGGGAAGGAGCAGTCCGCCTGTGCACAGGCGCTCACCTGTGCAAAGGTCGCCTGTGCACAGGACGCCTCCACACGTGCCGCCTGTGCACAGGCAAGAATCACCCCCGTTCCAACGTAGGAAGGGGAAGGAGCCGGCGGAAGAACCGCCTACGAGACACCGGCCCTCGGGGCCAGACCCTCCGGCGCACCACGCGCCGCAATTTGCGCCTTCGGCGCCAGGGCCTTCGAGCCAAGGAGATACGAGCAGAGAGCGTGCGGAGGCCGCACCATCGGCGGGAAGTCCGCCGATAGATGCGCCTTCGGCGGTAGGGCCTATAGGCCAAGGAACATCGGGCGTGCGGCCCCCGGCCATGTCGCCTTCGGCGATAGATGTCCGCGGCGTTACGCCTGCGGCGGACAAGGCGCCGGCAAATGCGCCTGCGCACGGGCCGGGCACAGCCCCCACGGACCGATCGAGGGAGCAGCGACAGACGGAGGAGCGGAGTGACTGTCCGCGGGATGAAATCTCGATGCGCGATGCGCAATCAAACCCCGCGCAGCCACCCTCCGCTCGATCGCCTTCGGCGGCGGACGACGGAGGCAGAGAGAACGCGGTAGGCAATCAACAAGCGAGCGACGGGGATGCCGCTCGGGTACATTCGCCTTCCGCCTTAGACATTTTGGCGACGAGCAGCGAGGCTGCAGCCGTGCCTTCGCAGGCAGCACACGTCGATGACGTGCACCCCCACTCGGGGCAGTCGCCGACGCAATCAATGGCGACTGAAATTCTCCACTCGGATGATGACGACGGAGGCTCCACGGAAGAAATGTCAGGAGCAGAAGACACCGAGGAGGAGGAGGAGGAAATTGTTGGACCGCCGGCGGCGGCGCTCTCTGAGCAGGTGATTCCGTTGCTGCGGTACTTGGATCGCAAGGTCGATAAATACGCCGACCCACTCCAGCCGGGATCTTACATCGAGTTAGTGCGCAGGCGGACTCGCACTAAAGTCCACACCAGCAAGCTATTAGCTAGAGTGGACCAGGAGTTGAAGGACTTGAAGGAGAAGCATGCGTGCTTGTGGGGTCAGTACAAGCTTAATCAGAAATTCTACAAGCACTCCGAGAAGATGAAGGATGAGAAACTGGGCGAGCTCACCAAGGAGCAGGTGAAGGTCAAGGAAGCACTCAACTCTGAGCAGGCCCAGAATCGGATTTTGTCAGAGGAGCTCGTGCGACAGACGCGGTTGTTGGAACAATGTCAGCTCGCACGGCAGGCGGATGAAGAGTTAATCCGCAGGTTACAGTCAGAGTGTGGCGAATTGAGAGCGCAACGTGCTGAAGCCGAATCGCAATTAGTGATAATTGAAGAAGATCGCAGGAAGGAGGCGGATCGCGCGAAGGTGGAGACGGCGAGGCGAGTCGCCCACTGTCTCAAGGGCTACGCCCACTGGGAAGTGAAGGCGCAGGAGAAACTCACACTGCGTGAGTTTGAATTGCGCGCAGCCGTGTTGTTGTCAGGCGACAGTAGGAGTCGGCGGAAGGTAGCAAAGAAGCTCGATGCCTTTCTGTCGAAGGCACAGGATACCATGTCCGCCCTCGAAGGGGAGGTGTCCGCGGCGTTGCAGCGGTTGGGACTGCGCAGTCGAGCGGAAGATTGGCAGGGTAGGGAGTTAGTGCGCGGCAGTCGTCCGCGCAGGAGACGTAGTACAGGTTCCGCGGAGTGTAGTGTAGCGTGGTTCCGTGCAGGCGTGTAGCGTAGTGCAGTGTAGTGTTAGGTAGGACTTAGAAGGTATAAAATAGTTCCAGGCGTTTTGCCTGGGGTTCTTTCCCATCAGAAGTGCAGATCAGGAACCCATTTCCTTTGCGTGTTTGTGTCCTTGAGTTCTGTCACCACGCACGAGGAGTTACAACTTAGCGTTCCGCATTTTGTAGCTGAAGGCCTGCGGCCGAATGTTCAGAGCTAGTACATTGGTTAGAGACTTGAGTAGTTCGGATCTGCACCTGCGGGTGACTGCCGATGCTCAGAGCCAGTGACTAGTTAGATACTTGAACAGTTTCGCCCCTACACCTTCGAGTGTTCCTTTCTGATTGTACTCCCTTGGGATTTTTCCCCTGAATGCCAAAGTGAAGTTTTGCTACTTCGTGTAAGCCTTGGTTGTAAATTCAGGTTACGCTGCAGCAGGTGCCTTGAGGGTAACCCCTGTAGTATTTCTGGGAATGACAAGTGCCTGAGAATTCAAACTCTTCAATAGACTGTTGTTGTGTTACTGGAATGTTTCTCAGTGAGTCCTTCAGTGCGGACCTGTGTTCTCTGCGCGTTTTGTGAGTTGAGAGTGTTGTTCACCGCGTCTGAGTGACTTCGATCCGAAGTAGGTAGTCCAAACCGGGTTTCCTACACTAGCAGCAAGCTAGTGGAAGCGTTGTAAAAGCCGGAGTTGGAAGTCACTGCCCGCAGCTTTGCCGAGTGTGCTTGAGAGAGACTTTCCCCCTGAAATCTTCAAGTAGAGGTCCTAACGGATCTCTGGGTTGTGTTTCTGTAGTTTCAGGTGTGTGTGTGTGTGTGTGTGTGTTACGCTGCACTGTGCGACCTCCGAGTGCGCTCCGAGTGGACACTTGCAGTATTTCTGGGAGTGACAGTTGCCTGAGAATTCAAACTCCTCAATAGTCTGTTAAAACGTGACACTTTGTACCCTGTGTGTTCCTCTGTCCCTGTGGGTTCGACCTTTCTACCACTATATTGCAGTTTTAGCCTTTAGTGGGTTATTACATAAGAAGCCGACAACTTCTTTTTGGCGCCGCTGCCGGGGACAGTTGCGTCAACACCGGGGTTTTTACGAGCAGCCATGCTCGGTGAATGTCGACTGGGGCTAGCGGGAGCAACCTAAGTGCTAGAGCTGTCCGCAAGTTCCGACGAGATTCAGAGAAGGCCGTGGAAGAGACACGGCGTCAAAACAAGAAAACACCAAAAAGAGTACCTAAGCCTAGTTCGGCCGACATCCTTGGGGAACCTACCCCCGGCGACTCGGAGCCAAACTTGGTGCTTACAGTTCTACTAGATATTCCTTGCACGGACCCGCCTCGTGAAGTAGAACCGACCGCCCGAAGACCGTCGACAGACACACCGATGGCGGACGGACAAGCCAATGTGCGGCTACCTCAGCCGATTACTAAACATTCCTACCCGAAGTACAAAGGGAGTGGGGATGACGACGATGCAGATTCATACATCAAGTTGTTCGAATCGGTGTCTATTGCCAATCGCGAGATCGCAGACGACGACCGACTAAGGATCTTTCCAAGCCTTCTGCGGAAGAAAGCGAGGAGTTGGTACAATCACGAGAGCATCGATCCGACTGGGTTGACAACATGGGCCCAGCTGAAGGAGAAGTTCCTTCGCCGCTTTCGCGAGCTCGGCTACGACAGCCGGGTTTTGACAAAGTTACGTAATTTGCAGCGAGAGAAGAAGGAGAGTCTGCGTGACTACACTGAGAGATTTCTGGACCTCCTTGACAGAATACCGAAAACAGGACCAGGGTCCCCTTTCTCGGTACAACAAGCTGTGGATTGGTACGTGACCGGTTTAACTCGAGAGATGGAGACTTTTTGCCGACGCAGCAAGTGCGACACTAGTGCGGCAGGAGTTGAACTTTTGTCCGACATGCGGACACACGCGTCAAGGCAGAGGGGGATTGGCCGAGGGGCGGTACGAACAAGTGTACCGCGCAAGGCGGAAAACTCGCCTTCGGCGCTACGCCCCCATGTCCGCAGGGTAACACGCTCGCGGAGTTCAAATCCGCCAATTCGAGCGTGAGAGTTTAATCGACGACGGCGGAGCGTGAAGCCGCGCGTGAGAGCGAAGACCGTTCCAGCGTACAGCCGGCGCGGCCATCAAGTGAGACGTTCTTCACGAGCAGGAGCCGAACATGACCTTCGACCGAGCGGCGGAGAACGTCCCATTCTTGAATTCGCGATTCCAATCTCTTGTGCGCGCTGCGCGTGTGGTACCCCACTTTTGGCAATTTTGAGGAAATTAAAACATTTTTGGAAAACTGTACCCTGGCAGCATTGTAAATAGCCTTCGGTACATCAAAACAGAGTGAATCCGGAAGATCGCGGGGATTCTCGAGGGATCTTGTAGAATCTGGGATTTGGGGGGCAGCAGTAAGGACAGGCACCACCCTCCCTGCGAGCTCTGCAGTTAGGATCTCTACGGCGCAAGGCGCAAAACCCGCCTTCGGAGGTTGCGTCCGCGGCTGTAGGGAAACCCTCCATAATTAGGTCAACCCTCGGGCGCCTTGACCAAGTTAGGATCCTGTTGGAAAGAGCTCGACGCACTAATTCCAACGAGCCCAAGAACGCTTGGAACGGACGAGGACTTAGGGAGTTATCGCTATTGGAAGAAACGGAGGCGGTCGCCTACGGCGGAAGGAGTTCGCCACCGGCGCGAATTCCGCCTACGCGGAAGGGGGAATCAAGTTTTGTCCTATGCGCGGACGAAGGCGTTCGCCTGTGCACAGGCGAAGTAGGGTTAGGGGAGGCGCGAAGTCCGCCTACGCACAGGCGTTCGCCTGTGCACAGGCGCTTCGGCGTCGGCGGGAAATCCGCCTTGGGCCCTAGAAATGCGCCTTGTGCGGTAGAAAGTGTACGGCGCCTTCCGCGCCAGCGCAGCGCCGCGTACGTCGGAAGAGCCGCCGGAGTAATCCAATCGGTACGGACCATGCGGACGGCACGGGTGGATGTGCTCTTGGACGGACGGAGTTGCGGCGGCGGAAGCGCCGACGGAGAGACAAGGAACGGACAGACTGGACGGAGACGGCTGACCACGGTCAACGCCTTCCGCGCCAGCGCAGCGCCGCGGACGGAATTCGCCTGCGCACAGGCGAACGCCTGTGCACAGGAGGATGTTCAAGTTCCGCGCCGGCGGAGAATCCGCCGAGGCTCCTGCCTGCGCACAGGCAGGAGTTGAATTTTTGTCCGACATGCGGACACACGCGTCAAGGCAGAGGGAGATTGGCCGAGGGGCGGTACGAACAAGTGTACCGCGCAAGGCGGAAAACTCGCCTTCGGCGCTACGCCCCCATGTCCGCAGGGTAACACGCTCGCGGAGTTCAAATCCGCCAATTAGAGCGTGAGAGTTTAATCGACGACGGCGGAGCGTGAAGCCGCGCGTGAGAGCGAAGACCGTTCCAGCGTACAGCCGGCGCGGCCATCAAGTGATACGTTCTTCACGACCAAGAGCCGACCATGACCTTCGACCGGGCGGCGGAGAACGTCCCATTCTTGAATTCGCGATTCCAATCTCTTGTGCGCGCTGCGCGCATCCATCTGCTGGCTGGGGAACATTCTCGACGTCGTCGCACAGGAGAATTCTTGTTGATTGAGGAAGAAGTGAGTGCGCGTGATTTGGAATTGAGGGCGATTAGAGTTTGCCGAGAGAGAAAGAAACCCGGGCGGTGCGGAAGTAGAATGAGCGGGCGAGCGAACCCCAGGAACGCAATGACGAGACCGAGCAGATTGCGGATGGTGCCACTTCGCCTGCCGCAGAACGGGCTGCGCGCTTTCGAGGAGCGCTTAATAGCAAGAAAGCTCGATTTCTTGCTATGGGGATGGAACTACATCTGTGCGAATATGGTGCGCGAGTGGCTAGAGCCACAGGGACCACCCTCGCGCGGATTGCGTCCGCATGTTGATCGGTGGACAGTCCAAGATTGGGCGCAGGCGTTGGGACGATGTGCTGGCATGCCAGGGCATCTCCTTTTCGACAGTGAGAGCATCAAGGTGACCAAGCAAGAAGAGGCGCAATTTGTGGAGCTGTTCAAGACCGGGAGGTCTACCAAGAATGGGTACAGGACCCGTGATTACAAGGATCGATTTCGCCGGACTTTGTCCGCGGCGCTGATGCAATTACTGCAGCCACACCGCGCCTGCTACATCACATTGTGGCAGGTCTCTTTTGTGGAGTGCGTCATCGAGGGAACTCCAATTCACTGGGCGAGCATCCTGCACAGGGTGATGCGACAGCACGCGTTTGAGGAGAAGGGGGGAACTCTAAACCATCTTTCTCCTTTCCTCATCAATTTTTATCGACAGCGGAATTGTTTGACAACGGCGGAGCTTGAACATTTTCCGCCATTGTCCATCGACCATCCCGGGAAGTATGTGCGGGAGAACGAGGTCGATACTGATGCAGAGGAGTCACCGACTTCTACCCCATCAAGACGGAGGGACGAAGGGAGACACACCTCTGCAGCGCGAGTGCCGCGGAAGCGGCGATGGAGGGAAGAGTCTGAAGAGGAGCAGCATCAAGAACCCTCTGCTCCCATTCGACCGCGGCCGCTGTGCGAGCCATACAGCCGGCCGAAGCAGAAGGCACGCCGACTGGTGTTACCAGCCGACAGTGCGGACACGGCGACAATTGCGACGGAGCAAGGAAGTGCGTCGCCAGAGAGGCATGAGGAAGCGCGGACGACCGCAGGAGCGACGGGCCACGCTGCAACCTCGACGGGAGAGAGGCCGCCTACGGGCCAAGGGCCTCCGGAGTTACCACGTGCGATGCGGACAGATGTTCCGTTTGCGCACAGGCGAACCTCCGCGGACGGACGAGCCTCCGCGGACCGGCGAACACAAGTGGACGTGGATCTACGCTTACGCGTGGGAAGGAGCAGTCCGCCTGTGCACAGGCGCTCACCTGTGCAAAGGTCGCCTGTGCACAGGACGCCTCCACACGTGCCGCCTGTGCACAGGCAAGAATCACCCCCGTTCCAACGTAGGAAGGGGAAGGAGCCGGCGGAAGAACCGCCTACGAGACACCGGCCCTCGGGGCCAGACCCTCCGGCGCACCACGCGCCGCAATTTGCACCTTCGGCGCCAGGGCCTTCGAGCCAAGGAGATACGAGCAGGGAGCGTGCGGAGGCCGCACCATCGGCGGGAAGTCCGCCGATAGATGCGCCTTCGGCGGTAGGGCCTATAGGCCAAGGAACATCGGGCGAGCGGCCCCCGGCCATGTCGCCTTCGGCGATGGATGTCCGCGGCGCTACGTCGGCGGCGGACAAGGCGCCGGCAAATGCGCCTGCGCACGGGCCGGACACAGCCCCCACGGACCGATCAAGGGAGCAGCAACAGACGATGGAGCGGAGTGACTGTCCGCGGGATGAAATTTCGATGCGCGATGCGCAATCAAACCCCGCGCAGCCACCCTCCGCTCGATCGCCTTCGGCGGCGGGCGACGGCGGCAGAGAGGACGCGGTAGACAATCAACAAGCGAGTGACGGGGATGCCGCACGAGTACATTCGCCTTCCGCCTTGGACATTTTGGCGACGAGCAGCGAGGCTGCAGCCGTGCCTTCGCAGGCAGCACACGTCGACGACGTGCAGCCCCACTCGGGGCAGTCGCCGACGCAATCAATGGCGACTGAAATTCTCCACTCGGATGATGACGACGGAGGCTCCACGGAAGAAATGTCAGGAGCAGAAGACACCGAGGAGGAGGAGGAGGAAATTGTTGGAGCGCCGGCGGCGGCGCTCTCTGAGCAGGTGATTCCGTTGCTGAGGTACTTGGATCGCAAGGTCGATAAATACGCCGACCCACTCCAGCCGGGATCTTACATCGAGTTAGTGCGCAGGCGGACTCGCACTAAAGTCCACACCAGCAAGCTATTAGCTAGAGTGGACCAGGAGTTGAGGGAATTGAAGGAGAAGCATGCATGCTTGTGGGGTCAGTACAAACTTAATCAGAAATTCTACAAGCACTCCGAGAAGATGAAGGATGAGAAACTGGACGAGCTCACCAAGGAGCAGGTGAAGGTCAAGGAAGCACTCATTTCTGAGCAGGCCCAGAATCGGATTTTGTCAGAGGAGCTCGTGCGACAGACGCGGTTGTTGGAACAATGTCAGCTCGCACGGCAGGCGGATGAAGAGTTAATCCGCAGGTTACAGTCAGAGTGTGGCGAATTGAGAGCGCAACGTGCTGAAGCCGAATCGCAATTAGTGATAATTGAAGAGGATCGCAGGAAGGAGGCGGATCGCACGAAGGTGGAGACGGCGAGGCGAGTCGCCCACTGTCTCAAGGGCTACGCCCACTGGGAAGTGAAGGCGCAGGAGAAACTCACACTGCGTGAGTTTGAATTGCGCGCAGCCGGGTTGTTGTCAGGCGACAGTAGGAGTCGGCGGAAGGTAGCAAAGAAGCTCGATGCCTTTCTGTCGAAGGCACAGGATACCATGTCCGCCCTCGAAGTGGAGGTGTCCGCCGCGTTGCAGCGTTTGGGACTGCGCAGTCGAGCGGAAGATTGGCAGGGTAGGGAGTTAGTGCGCGGCAGTCGGCCGCGCAGGAGACGTAGTACAGGTTCCGCGGAGTGTAGTGTAGCGTGGTTCCGTGCAGGCGTGTAGCGTAGTGCAGTGTAGTGCTAGGTAGGACCTAGAAGTTATAAAATAGTTCCAGGCGTTTTGCCTGGGGTTCTTTCCCATCAGAAGTATAGATCAGGAACCCATTTCCTTTGCGTGTTTGTGTCCTTGAGTTCTGTCACCACGCACGAGGAGTTACAACTTAGCGTTCCGCATTTTGTAGCTGAAGGACTTCGGCCGAATGTTCAGAGCTAGTACATTGGTTAGAGACTTGAGTAGTTCGGATCTGCACCTGCGGGTGACTGCCGATGCTCAGAGCCAGTGACTAGTTAGATACTTGAACAGTTTCGCCCCTACACCTTCGAGTGTTTCTTTCTGATTGTACTCCTTGGGATTTTTCCCCTGAATGCCAAAGTGAAGTTTTGCTACTTCGTGTAAGCCTTGGTTGTAAATTCAGGTTACGCTGCAGCAGGTGCCTTGAGGGTAACCCCTGTAGTATTTCTGGGAATGACAAGTGCCTGAGAATTCAAACTCTTCAATAGACTGTTGTTGTGTTACTGGAATGTTTCACAGTGAGTCCTTCAGTGTGGACCTGTGTTCTCTGCGCATTTTGTGAGTTGAGAGTGTTGTTCACCGCGTGTGAGTGACTTCGATCCGAAGTAGGCAGTCCAAACCGGGTTTCCTACACTAGCAGCAAGCTAGTGGAAGTGTTGTAAAAGCCGGAGTTGGAAGTCACTACCCGCAGCTTCGCAGAGTGTACTCTTGAGAGACTTTCCCCCTGAAATCTTGAAGTAGAGGTCCTAACGGATCTCTGGGTTGTGTTTCTGTAGTTTCAGGTGTGTGTGTGTGTGTGTTACGCTGCACTGTGCGACCTCCGAGTGCGCTCCGAGTGGACACTTGCAGTATTTCTGGGAGTGACAGTCGCCTGAGAATTCAAACTCCTCAATAGTCTGTTAAAACGTGACACTTTGTACCCTGTGTGTTCCTCTGTCCCTGTGGGTTCGACCTTTCTACCACTATATTGCAGTTTTAGCCTTTAGTGGGTTATTACACTGATCATCAAGGTCATCTGATTTGTGATGCTCTGCATCTGTTTCATCATGGTCTCCTTAAAACCTGCCTGACTGGCATTCAATCTTTTCTCTACATCTGCCTGTGCAGGATGTTCATAAGACAACCTTCACAACTCCGTGTGGAACTTTTGTATGGGTTGTTATGCCTTTTGGATTGTGCAATGCACCAGCCACATTCCAAAGGTTAGTGATGTATATTTTCACGGATCTGTTATACAAGTCTTTGACAGTTTTTGTGGACGATTTTAGCACTTGGTCAAGTGCTGGTGAGCATCTGCAGTGTGTTAGAGAAGCTCTCATTAGATGTAGAAGAATGCAGCTAGCACTGAATCCCAACAAGACATTCCTAGGTGATCAGAGAGGATTCCTTTTGGGTTATGTTGTGAGTGAGAAGGGAAGAGAACCGGATCCTGATAAGATTGCAGTTATTGAAGGATTGGCAACTCCCACGAATGCCAAGGGTGTAGCCAAGTTATTGGGACATGTAGGGTGGTATAGAGAGTTGATTCCCGACTTTGCCAAGATTGTAGTGCCTATTACTCAATTGTTGAGGAAGGAGAACAGGTTTGAGTGGACAGATGCTTGTCAAGAAGCTTTTGAAGAGTTGAAGTCCAGGTTGAGTACTTATCCGGTGTTGAGGCCTCCTGACTGGAGCATGCCTTTTCACGTTTTCTGTGATGCGAGTTGTGTAGCAGTGGGTAGTGCGTTGTGTCAGTCTACAGGGGAGAAAGGGAAGGACCTGCCAATCGCTTATGCCAGTAGGCAGTTGAATCTAGCGGAGAGAAACTATTCTACGACCGAGAGGGAGTGCTTGGCCATGGTTTCTTCAGTCAAGAAGTTTAGACATTATCTGATCTGTAATCCAGTCGTTTTTTTCGTTGATCATATGGCAATCAAATATCTGGTGAACAAGGCGGAGCTTAGTGGAAGATTGGCCAGGTGGGTTTTATTGCTGGAGGAATTTGACTACACTGTGGAGTATAAACTTGGTCGCATGCACTTGCAGGCTGATCATCTATCTAGGTTGTCGGAGGATGTAGGGACCAGTCCATTAGATGATAGATTGATAGATGATAGTCTTTTTGTACTAACAGCTCAGCCTGAATGGTATGCTGGAATAGTAGAGTTTTTGACGACTCAGCAGTTGTCAAGTGATTGGACTAAGGAGGAAAGGAGGAAGGTGAGAGTCAACAGTAGACATTTTGCAGTGATTGGCCACAGATTGTTTAGAAGGGGAGCTGATGGTGTTCTGAGAAGGTGTGTGTTAGAAGTGGAGGTTCCCGCAATTTTAGAGGCTTGCCACGACAGTGCTTGTGGATGACATTTCTCTGGCCAACTTACAGGTCAGAAAATACTTAGAGCGGGATACTTCTGGCCTAGGTTGTTTAGGGACTCTTATGAATACGTGAAGCGCTGTGATGCCTGTCAGAGGTATGCTAGGAATGACCTACGAATGGAGATGCCTCTGCACGTTTCATTGCCTCTTGTGCCCTTCAAAAATTGGGGAATTGACTACGTGGGGGAGATCCATCCTCACTCCTCTAAAGGCATGCCTTACATTGTAGTGGCCACGGAGTACCTGACCAAATGGGCAGAGGCCAGAGCAGTCAAGACGAATACAGCAGTGCATGCTGCCAATTTTATGTACCAATTTTATGTACAATGCCCTCCTTCTATGCACTGTGGATGAATGTCTACATTCATCTTCATCACTTTGATGTTGCACAGGTGGGCCACCGCTCATTCTATTATCACGGTTCTGCACCACCCTACAAAACTGTTTGGAGTGCCCGGATTGACCACACTAGACACACCACAGGCTTGATGAATGTCTACCTGACTCGACTGGAGAAGGAGGCCCTGGCTGTTGACTCCTGATCATCAAGGTCATCTGATCTATGATGCTCTTCATCTGTTTCATCATGGTCTCCTGAAAACGTGCCTGAATGGCATTCAATCTTTTCTCTACATCTGCCAGGTTAGGATCCACCGTAGGGGCTGGCAATGCTAAAACAGGTGTTGGTTCTCTGGTCTGTGAAATTGACTCAATGAGAGAATGGGGAGCTTGACCCCTATGCCTACCTAAGTCTCGTTCAATTGCTCTAGAACGAATTGGGATGAACTGAGGAATGGATTCATCCTCCTTCCTCCACAATCTATCATAGTCCTTGTCAATGTTCTCTATCTCTCTGGCAGCCATCTTGGCCTCAGCAAGAGTTTGAGGGCTTCTCTCTAACACACCTCTGATGGTCCCAGCTTTGAATAACCCTTGGATAAAAAATTGTCTCAGCGTATTGTCATTGAGCATTGTACCCACAAAACGTGCACAGACAAGATCAAATCTTCTAATATAAGCTGAGATTTCCTCTTCTCTTCCCTGTTTTAATGATGCCAAAGCTCTCAATGCAGTACCCTGACCCACCTCAGACCTAAACTCATTCAAGAACTCCCTTTGCATCTGGTCCCATTCCTCAAAATGACCTTCAGATTGATCTCTATACCACTCATACGCCTCACTTTCCAGGGTAGTAGGAAACCTGACCAAACAATACCCTGGATCTGTAATCAGAGAGCTGGCTAGCCTCTCAACATATCTTTCCATGTGCCTTGAAGGATCCTCAACCTTCGTCCCATAGAACTTAGGCAGATTGGGTGGCATGACCACAGCTGCCAAATTCTGTGGAACCTGAATAGGAAGGCCTCTTGGCCTCACGAGTGGGTCTATGGGAGGACTAGGAGGAGGGCCTGCTCTCCCTCCATCGTCAGCCATGCTGGCAGATTTCTCAACCGACTTCTCACTGTCAAGTTCTACAATCACTTTTCTCCTCGAGTAAATCTTTGCAGACGTCTGACAACCTACGCTTGCAGAGTGACCACTTTCCTCAAGGTTGCTAATTTTCTCTAAAGCTTCTAACAAAGACTCATCAACAGGATCCACATTTAGAAATATCTCAAGTTAAATTTCTTCCTCGATTTACTTATTCTCAGGTTTCTTCCTACTGCGAACGGGCTAGTCCTGGCTCCAGGTTTGGTTTGTGCGACCTAGTCCTATTCTGCATTTACAAGATCAGGCTCCCGGCAAACGCACCATTTTATGTGAGCCGAACCTTCCCACCCTTCAGCGTTTGTAGTCCAGGTGGGGGTTCGAGCTCCCATAATCTAACTTCGCTGAACACAAGCCATGTGCTCAAAGTGTATCCAAGACAACGAGATCCTAAACACTTGCTCTTTCACAGACAAATTATCCAGAACTGAAAATAATAACTTGCTGTCTGCTATTTCCACAAGAGCAGCAAACAAGCTCTTTGTTACATAGAGATCTAACCCAACTCTGGGTGAGTTCCTCAATATCACAGCCGCTGTGGTCTATCCTAGCTCCGAGTCCCACTCCCAATTCCTATTCAGATTTCAGTGTCGATTTCTCAGCTTCCACCTTCAAACCCTACCAGATTCCTCTCTCAGATTCAACTCTCCCTTTTCATTTTCAAATTCAGATCCCGACTGTCAGATTTCAGTCTCAGATTTCACTTCACTCTTAGCTCTCATTCACAGATTTCACACTTCAATCTCAGCTCCCACTCACAGATTTTGCACTTCAATCTCAGATCCCAATCTAATTTCACTCTCAGATACAACTCTCCACCCACGAGAGGTTGCTTTCTCCTACTTCGAACTCTCCACACTCCCCTCCTAATTCTCACCACTTCCCTGCGAAAATCACTCACATCCACACTCTATTCCTGCGACCAATCCCACCAGCGTCTCCACACAATGGCACACCACACAATCCCAGCTCGCAGGCCGAATAATCCTCTCCAACATCCAAGGGCCGAGTTGCCCGCAGGCCGCTTGAATGTCGTTCCCGCGATGATGGGCAACGGCCTGGTTCCCATGTGCGACTTCATGCCCCGCTGTCCTATTTCCCACGCCTGACATCACGCCGCCGCCACTGCCACACCTGTACAGTCTTTATTCATGACCACGTCAACATCCGCCGTTCGACATCTTCTTCCGCGCACCGCCGAAGGCATCCTCCCGCCGAAGACACCCTTCCGCACCTTTGCCTATCTATAACGGTCACCCCCGACGCCCATAACTCACAGATCCCTGCTTCGTTTGAAACGTTCTTGGGCTTGTTGGAACAAGCGTGTTGTGCTCTTTCCAACGAGCACCTAACTAAGTCAAAACGTTAAGAATTGAGAAAGTTATGACGGTTTTACTCTTCCGCCAAAGGCGTTTGCCTATACACAAGCTTCCTCCTCGCAACCCGCCTATGCGCAGGCCGCCTACTTGCAACTACTTGGGCCAAAGGCCTCTCTATCTGTTATCGCCAAAGGCCCCTCTATATGTTAACGCCGAAGGTCTCTCTCCTAACCATGATAGCTGCTTTCGACGCTCATAACTCAGTGACGCCTTATCCGTTTCAAGAGTTCTTGCTGTTGTTGGAACGAGCGTTGCGAGCTCTTTCCAACAAGACCCTAATTGAGTCAAGACGTTAAGAATTGAGAAAGTTATGACGGTTTTACTCCTCTGACGGAGGCCTTGCCCCGAAGACCTGCTACCGCCGAAGGCCCTTGCCCCGAAGGCCCTTCCGCCAAAGGCTTGCTACCGCCGAAGGCGTCCGTCGCTGAATACGTCCGTCGCCGCACTCGCCTAAACCCTTACCATAAGTAACCTCCGACATTCATAACTCAGTGATGCCTTATCTGTTTCAAGAGTTCTTGGTCTCGTTGGAACGAGCGTTGCGAGTTCTTTTCAACAAGACTCTAACTGAGTCAAGGCGTCACACATTGAAAACGTTATGAGGGTTTCTTGTTTCGCTGAAGGCCTTTCCCCGAAGGCACTTCGCCGAATACCTTGCCCCGAAGGCCCCCTTCCGCACCTTGTGCCCCCTAACCATCACACCAACTCCTAATCTTGCCAAAACTTTCAGAAAACCCCAAGCATAATTTTGCAAGAGCTTAAATCCAAAATTTTAACTCTCATAAGGGTAAAAAGACAATGTGAGCATAGTTTTGTGCTCACATTATGGGAGCTCCAACCCCCACCTGGACTACAAACGTTGAAGGGTGGGAAGGTTCGGCTCACATTGTTGCATCAGTTTATGGTTCTCATTCGTCTTGGGCTCATACTACTGACTCGAATCAGCTTCGCAACATGTTTTTTCACACAAATATAATCTTATGTGACGACTGGAATATGATTGAACACAAGTCTAATTCCTCTGGTGACGGGTGTGTGGTTCTAAAAAATCATCTTTCTCTCAAGTCAAGCACAATTTGATTGATGTAGGGCAAGTAGGTGCTGAAGCTCTTGGCCCTGAGCACATTAGATGGTTTGGTTATGGTGGAACGACAAGATGTTCTCAACTTGACAGGTTTTACATGTCACATGCTAGGAGGTAGCTGGTTGGTGTTTGACATGTTTTGCACCAAGCACGGAGTACTCTTCCTGATCATTTACCAATCTCTAAGGTTGTTCATCTAGGAATGTTGTGTGATGCGGATGGAAAATCTTTCTTAGGTGGCCCTACTATGTTCAAATGGAACTTGTCAATATTTAGTAAAGTGATGAAGCTTATCTACATTCAAAAGATTTGTCGTAAAAGTCAGAAACGAGGCGATTCTCATCTCTAGTACCATTGCGGCATGAACCATGTCCAAAAGTTTATGCGTGCAAAACAGAAGAAGCATAGAAGCCAATTTTCATGGATCAACTTCATGATCATCTACTTTTGTAGAGATAACTTGCGTTTTGTTAACCATAGTTAGTCTAATCCTGGTTAGGCTTGAACTCTAATCAGAGTCTGGAATACTTAATCCGAGTGCAATCACGTCTTTGTTTCAGTCTCACATGTATAGCGCAGTGGAGAAATAGTGAAGAGTTTCACTAAAGAGTGAAACTCTTCACTATTTCAAGTATTTTGGCACGTCGACCAAGTATGCCCAAGAGAGCATCTGAAACTTCTCTCTATGCAGAGAGCATATGTGGCCGAAAGACTCCTCTTAAACCATTCATTTCATGCTCAGGACAGTAAGTACATGAAGAAAACTTCACGAAAGTTTACCATGTAATCTGTTTTCCTCCATGAGAAAAATACACGAGTTCAACGTGGAGCAAATTCTTCATTTGTTTCGTAGACATTGTAAAAAGTCAATACAGACGAAGTATAAATCTCGGTTTCAAAAGCCTTGTTCAGATATTAGTTTGTACTATCTATCGTGGAGAATTCGATCACGGACGAGAACGCCGTATAGTTTCTCCAGCTCGGGTGCCTGTGCAATTCCAAGCCATCAAGGACGCCACCACGAAGCTGATCATGTACGAAGCTTTTCTCTCGAGAAGCGACTACAACATGCTGGCTCAGAAGGATCCCGAGGTGGTAACTGAGTTCTACCAGGAGCTTGTACAGAGGCTTAAGAAAACGATGAAGATTCATGTGCTCATCGAAGATTGAAGGAAGATTCACTCCTTGAAGAATCGACGAACGACATATGCCAGACGGTGCATACCATTTATAATCTCTTCTTTCTTTTCATTCTTCCTTTCTCTCTTTTATCTTTCTGTGTCTCTCTCGAAAAACGCTCTCTTTTATATAGATAGATTTAAACATCATCCACGAATAAGAATGTGCACAACAACTCATGAACAGCTCTGTACATGACCACATGTACATACAACACCGAACCAGAAACGATAAGGCCTCCCAGGTTTCACACAGAGACAAGAAGAGATGCTGTTGCGTGGAAATCTAAGATCTGAGCAGTGTAGCGGCTGTCTGTGTGAACCCGAGCGGAAGTAGGAGAGATGGAAGCTGCGGCTCTTGCAGAGGACTGCTGGGATCACGTCAAAAGCACGTCCACTTCAAGCGTGGAGTCTCTTATATGGGCTCTACCGCGGAAGCGAGAGAAGTCTGGGGAGATGATGTGGAAGGCACAGCTTGAGGCGGGTGACCGAGCAGCGAACTATTCCTGCTCTGCGCAGTCAAGGGACAAATGAATGTGCTTGAATGCTTGCCAGCGATCATCCGACTTGAGCAGCCTCCTGCGACCTCTTCTGTCTTGTCTCTTTTGGGGGACGATTATGAGCATCTTGAATCCTCCAAATCGTAAGTTAGTTTCATTTGAATGCAGTCTTTTGGGAAGAGTCTCTAATAAATCATTTGGTGCACGCACAGGGAGGAAAATTTGTGAAGCTTGATTCAAAGTCTCCGCTGTGAAAATTCAAACAGTTGTATTAAAATTCCGGCCGATGATAGTGAAGTATATATGGCGCAGAATTCACAACTGCGCTCTGTTGTTCTCTGATCGTTTGCATGAGATCGAGGGTCTACAAGCTTTATCAAGAGCATTGTCGGGCTATAACAAAAATAACAGAGAAACGAATGTTCTATAGCTTGCAATTTGCTCTTTTCAAATGGTAACATCTCGTTCCGAAAGCATTGTTTCTAATGCAATCGCATTTCAGCCAAAGCTTGTATATGTTAATTGGTGTTCACACAACACCAACTACCACCAAACAAAGCCGATCCCTCTCAATCAACGTCATCCTTCCCCCTCTACATCTAACCTTTCGCCCAAACTGCAACACCCGTCGATCTTCCTCTCATTCCTACTCCATATAAAAGTTTCCCCTCAAAATTCTCTGGTTGGTTTTGCCCAACGTATTCCCTTCGCCATAGGAATAATGCTCCTCCTAGGTTCTTCAGTTGCAATGTGTATTCGGAAGTCCATCATTGGTATTGATAGTCGTACTCACCCCAATGCCAGTTTCTTGGAATACTGGAATGGGTTAACATGTCTTACTTTTATTTCGTTCACATGATAGAATTATAAGTGGACACAATATATTTTTCTCATAGTGCACCCAGTATTTTGAGAAGCATACAAGCATTGTATTACAAAGCCTTTGCTACTGAAGTGAAGATAGTTCTTATTCGTGGATAGCATTATTGTAAAACCCATCAATTCAGTTTCCTTACTGGTAGGTTTGCTCTACATCGATTCAACATTCCTACAAAAACTCGTGCTTTGTGCTGCAAATAAGGACAGGTTTCTCCTTTCGTTGAACGTGCTGTTCTCTTCTGGTTCAAAGCAGTAACGCCATCCTCCTCTTGGCAAGATGAATATGACTCCAATCTTCACACTTCCAAATCCAATATTTGGTACTTCTGCCCTTATCCTCAGATTTCGTATCATGAAGGACACTCGTAATCAAAAAATCAATCGTTTATCTCAAAGAAAAAATAATAAATTTGAAAATCCCAGCTATACTTTTATGGCACACTGATAAGCTAAGTCTATGCAGGGATTTTCTATCAAAGACTTTTTTTGTCGTTGGACATGGAATTCTGAAGAAGGATTTAAATCACGTCCCGAACTAGCTCCACACATGCTCTCGATGATCAAACAACTGCTTGTGCCTGCTCAGTGAGGCTCCCTGCCGATAAAAATTCTCGACCAAGTCAATGGATTCACAAGCATTAGCGTGTCTCATGAATGTTCCGCTGCTTCGAATTTGCTCCACGAACACAAGCGCCATCGACACGCAATATCTCCTGCTTTCATCTTCCTCGTCATCAGGCAAAACTATTTCTCAAAAGCTCTCGTAGCCTGACACGGAATAACCTGTCGTAGTAATGGAGTCTCGAAAGATCATGGAGTAGCAAACGTCAGATAGCAAACCACACAGATAACCCAATGCTTTATTCCATTGTATCTTCGTTTTCTCGAAGGACCGTAATCCTGGCAGCAACTAAGGGATGTGATGTTCTGACGGAAGAATGTGGATGAGGAAACGTTCCTGTCAAAACCCACGTGTGTCAATTCCTCACACTGAATCTTACCATCCCTCACAAAGGCCTGCCCTTCTCCTCTTTTCCATCTCCTGTGCAGTCAGTTTCGCATTACCAAGGCCCATAAGTCACCAAAGAAAAGTATACAACAAACGAGCAGGCATGTTCACCCATATCATCCACAGCGCGACTGATCCGTTGATTCCATCTTCTTGAGACATATTATTTTGTCAGCATTTTATCAGGTCTGAGGAGTCTTCCAACGGACGTCGAACAGTAATTGTTGTGGAAACGTGGCAGACAACACAAAAAGGTCAAAGGAAACTATGAGAATACACAAGTTTGCTGTTATAGGTCTCTCAATTCCGAGGATGCTTGATCGATGTTGATTGAGGGCTTTTGGATGATTTCAGTTCTTGTGTGAATGCTGGCCATTAGTATTCATGATTTCAATGTTGATGACTACAAGATTGTTCACAGTTCTTCCAACTTGGCCAAGGTCTTGAATTAGTATATTCCATTTTTGTAACTGGTGTTACGTGACGGCTCGCATACACTCTTTGTGTCGCTTATTGGGATCAAATGTGAATGTCTGCAGAAGCTACTTGTGGTACAGGATAGAATTCAACTGAAGGCGGTTACATGTGAAGTCATTTTCGATGCAATGTTCGAGAGGATCAGATCATATTTGCTACACTGTTTTGAACTCAAAAGAATTTCCATAAAACGTTTTTCAAGTATAAGATTTATGTTTTAATAATGATATTATTGAATTATATAAAATTGGACTTTTTGAAATTACAAAATATTATGAGTAAATAAATAAAAATGAAAAAATAAAATTCCAACTAAATATTAGGTCATTTTATGTATCAATTCATATACGAGATTTCTTGGTATAAATAAATAAATTCATATTACGTTCTTTTAATGATTGGAATATCTTACCTAGTATCATAATTAAATTAATTTGTATCCAAATCATAAGTTCTATTCCTTTCTTTTCTTGTATTTTTATGGTTTTTCACTCCTTTTTTTAATCATATTGGGCATGGTTTGCATGATAGTTATTTTTTAAAACATCTCTTGATACTATATTATAAAAATGATAAATATATGATGTGATATTTCAAATTATACCGATTCAAAGAAATAGAGGTTGCAGGTACACCAAGCACGCATCATGGATCAGGAAGTATGTCTTTATTCGAATGAGAATCAAATCGTGTAATATGACATGGAACTATACATAGCCTCGACATAAATACATTATCTGATCACATGAAGGGGTTTGCAACAAACCTCCACGACGGTGTGGAGCTTCCTCCTGTGGATCCCACGCTTACAAGAACAAATGCTCGTGTAGCAGGAGTAGACCTGAACTCGGACATCTCGAGTCTTCCGGGCGCAAGTGGATCTGACCATGTCCTGGCTGACATGGTCGCACTGGGGCAAAAGAGACAAGGTCGTCTTGACTTTCATGACCTCAATCCATCCATGCATCCCGCAAAGATATGCTCCATGGTACACTTTAGTCTCAGGACTGACTGACATACACATCCACATACATCCAGATCGTGAACCCACCTCCTCTTCATCCTCCTCCTACAGTACATGGACCCACCGTCATCGTCGATGATGCCTTTCCTCATCCATCGATCCACCATCGAGGTAAAAATATTCGACGTGAATTAAAGGAAACTTACCGTATCCACTGGAGGAGATCTAAAAACAGGGGCACCGAGTAAAAGGAGTTCCCCCAACTTCGTTCCGTATCAGTTTTTGTCGCGTCTTCCCGCGCTCATGGGTCTGACGGTCTGACGGTCTGACCCAGCTGTTTCTCTGACCGGCAACATATTAATATTCACTGAACTTTCTCGAGATCTGGCGGTCTTCTCATTGCGCCGCTGATAACTCTGCGGTCTGGCAACTGCTTTGCAGCGGTTCGGTGGCTTTCGTCTGACGCGGGGCATGTTTACTGTAGTGATAGCGGAGCCTTCACGGATGGATGTGCATGCCGCTGGATGTATTCGGTTTGGATTCCCCTGCCGATCCCTTTCAGCAGTCTACTCTTTTGCTGCAGTCCTTTATCTGTCATGTGAAGGTTTGCGGTAACACAACATCATCTGAGTTCGAAGCGATTGACTTTCCTTGCTAGATTTTCCGCACTTGTGTATCATAACTTTGGTCGATTTATTTCAACACTCTCGATTTTACGTGGAATTAACGCACAATTACGTTGTGTGGTTTCGACGCTATATGTTTTCATAAATCCCCACTCCGCAGTGTTTTAACTCTCTGTGATTCTAAAGAGCACATGTTGTCCGATAAGGTGATGGTGGTACGAATAAGTCGAATGGACGACGTTGTTGCCGGGTACTTTCTCGTTCTTGTCTCCTCTGCTTTCCAGTTCCCGACGTATGGCAAGGTCAACCTTGGTGGCTTTGACGGTTTCTTCATGAGATTCAGGACGTGCGAAGGCCAAATAATATTGTCGAGTATATCCTCTCGCCAATTAGGAACATTAGCTTCCAATGGCTCGCTTTTAGGGGTGGACGACGTCTTGCTGAACTCCCTGAGGACTTCGATGCCAAGCAAGTTTGTCCCCGAAGGTTGCTCGGCAACTCGACCAGCGTGCCAGGCAAGGTCCTTCTACTCCTTCAGGAGTCTCACAATACTTCTCTGGATCGAATGCGCATGCAGCACCTCATAAAAAGTCTGCGTCTCGGTTTGACAAACCAGATTCGAGCACAATTCCAGGCAAGCAAGTTGTAGCATCATCATCGCCTGGGATTTTCACTACCCGCCAACTCGTACCCGAGCATGTGGTTAAAGACGGCTTCCATTAATTGACCTGCGTAGGTGTATAACTCCCTCAGTCAAATCACTCGAGATTACCAAACTCTTCTCACCCAAGAAAGCCTTTCGATCGGGTTTAGAGCATAGAATATTCCGTTGACCGTGACCGGAACACCAACCGAGAGAGGTCTGGTGAAGGCCGTTTCGCAAACCCGCACCGTCGCCCGCGCGTGGCAGCACGAGAACCCACCGGACATTCGCATGATACAGGCGGGTTCGGTACGGGAGCCCGCGGAGTCACGGCGGGAGGTACAGTAGCACCATCAGAAACTCCCGGCAGGTTGCGCGGGAAGGCAGGACGGGCAGGCGGGGTGGCAGGCCGCTCCTCTTGACTCGGGAACCTAACCCTGGTTTACGGACGGGTTGGTGGGCCATGAGGCGCGTGAGTGAAGGAGAAAGAGGACTTGACCGCGACCCTGCGTACTGCAACTGCGTACGCTGGCTAACAACAGCCGCCTGGTCGCTCACCGTCGCCACGCGCCTAGACTTGGACAAGAGGACTGTTATCTATCGGTTGAGCTTCGAGCGCTCTTGTGTGTGCGTGTGCGTGTGCTTGTTCGTGTGTGTGAGTCTGTGCGTGCTCTTTGATTTGAACCCCAAGCAACTGCCCTTAAGCCTCGAAGCCCGATTCCGATTATCGGCTTCTAGCGTAGCGGGCTTTCAGTTGCGTTATTCAGAAAATCAGGCGTTGCAGTGGTGCTCTCTGTCGATCCTTCTGATCGTTGTCACTGCAATTGTCACGAGATCGCTTTGTGTGGGTGTTTTATCAGGCGGGATTGGAGCAGAGTGAGGTGACTCTGTTGAGGCGAATTGTAGATTTTTTCGTGGAGAATCGTGTTTTCAGTGTTGGCGAAGCCGGGCGAACACATCTTTTCTTTGATTTCTGGAGGGTAAAACATGACCTCCGTGCATAGTAACCATGCAGGGCACACGGCAATTAATGATAGATCAGCGATGTCCCGTCGTGTGTCGAACCCTTTCGACTCGGACGATGACGAGTCTCCTCAGATCGTCACATCTAAAGTTCGGAGTGCAACCAATTCGGCCACTTCCAGCTCTCGTTTTACCAATCCTTTTGATGATGATGTTCCTGCACATTCTGTGAGCAAGTACGCGCCCCGTCGCTCTGTGGATTCTCTGAATCCATTTGACGACGACGAGCCTGTAGCAGTTAAGCATGTTACTAATGGGCACAAGGCCAAGCCTTCGCAATCTGGTTACAGCAGCGCGAGTGGCCGGGGCGCCTCCAATCCTTTTGACGATGCCGATGAAGTTACTTCGAAACCTAAATCGCGAGGTGACAGCATTCTTGATGATGGATCGCTCTTCGACGATGATGAGAGAGCAGCCAAACCAACCAAAGAACCTTCATCGCGAGGTTTTACAGCGAAGCTTAAAGCAGGTGGGACGAAGTTTGTGGAAGGTAGCGCTAGAATGAAAGACACCGCGGCCAGTACTTTGAGTAGTGTGAGGCTGCCGTCCTTACCGGCATTTTCGTCGTCCTCGTCGAGTCATTCAGACGAAAAGGCTGAATCTAAGAGAGGCAAGGCGAAGCAACAGATGAGAGATTTGTATGGCGAACCGCAGCCGAGCTACATGGCACCTCAGCAATACTCAAATTATGCTGACGAAAGTAGGTATGCGGATCAAACCGTCGAGCAGCTTGAACAGCATGCGATCTCCAAGTCTCAAGACACCACCAGTAGTATAAAAAATTGTGTCAGAATTGCTGAAGATACCGTGGGAGTGGCCACAAAGACCATGGAGACTTTGCACGACCAAGGCGACCAGATTCGGCGCACTCATGAAACCGCTCTTCGTGTCGACGACGAACTCAGCCGGGTAAGATTCTTGGACTTCACATTCGTTATTGAGGGACGTTCAGCTGTAACTCCATGTTTGATATTAGGCGATATGCTTTCGCAGAAGATATGACGCCACAAGGCTGGTAGTCAAGACAGTGAGAAGTAGTGGTTTGCCCCTGATAACTGATCTTGGATCATCTTGCTCCATATATTTACGCGTCGTCGGGTTCCTCTTCTTCCCTCTGTTCCGAAGACTGTTTCAGTATCCAAGAACACACTTCTTGTCATTCTTGCCAAAGCCTCATCAAAATTTTCTCGATGTTGCCCTCTGCCGCTTTAATCAAGACGTGCAATCCATTTTCGGTCATCATCTTTTTCAAGGTTCTAGTCAGCCATCACTTTCGCAACAGACATGATGGCTGATAACTTTCTCATCCAAGAGTCTTTCCTATCTCTCATGCAGTTTCGAATCATCGCATTAGAATTAGTACCCCTTTGAAATTGCTACAAAAATCTGTGTACCATTGTTACTATCAGCGGCCTTAACTGATCTCTCGCATTTATTTGGGTTTTGGAAATAAAGGGCGAGAAGCTCCTAGGAAGTCTCGGCGGTATGTTCACCAAGACGTGGAAACCCAAGAAAGGTCGGCCTATCACTGGACCCGAACCAAACAGTAAGTGCTGCGAAACCTGACTTTAGGATCTTGTGAAGTGTTTTAAAGTTTACTGAAACTCCTCCTGAAACTTTCCTCTGTATTGCTCGTCCTCAGCCTTTCCTTGACCTATTACTGGTATATTGTCATACAGCGGAGCAGTACAGGAGGAGAGGACAGAATTCAGGGGATAGGGATAGGGCAAATCTTGGCTTGACTGGAAACCACGATCAAGGAAGGCGCACTTCGAATATGTCGGGCTTGTCCGGTGCTCAAGCACAATTGGAGGTATGGCAACCTGTCACTTCCACTTGATTCTTCGTATTTTTCGTCCACAGTTCTCGTTCTTTCAGCTCCTATTCGTATTGCACTGTGCTAATTCTGGAATGCTCTGATTTAACAGATGGAACGAGAGAAGCAAGACGATGCTTTGACGGATTTAAGCAACGTTTTAGGTCAACTGAAAAACATGACTTTAGATATGGGCAACGAAATTCAAAGGTCAGTAACTAACTTGCAGATCAGTTTTTGATGTTTTTTGCTCAAGACATGCAATATTTGAGACCGTGAAGTGCAAACTTGTTAGTTAGCTAGTCACTTTATTCTTATTGGACGTATGCCAACATGTATGCAGACAAAACGGTGACTTGGATCGTATGTCCGATGATGTAACTGAGTTGAATGTGAGGGTGAGGGGTGCGAACGACCGCACACGACGACTCATCCACCGATAAAGTTCCTGATAGGCCTCGCATACGAGACTTTGTTGTGCTACCACTATTTTTCTGTCCAACTCAATTAGGTGATCCAATGATTCTGAGGTTGATTCTACCTTAGGCCAACATTATTTAGGTAAAGACTAAGTCCGTCTCTCTCTGACGGATTTCAACAAGTTGAACTGTATGCCACTGTATATATTGGTGAAGATCTAGAGCCACAGTTCAACTGAAAGCCGAAGTTTAGTGCTGTGTAGTGTGACAGTCACTTGTTAACGTGTACTCATCCTTGCCACGTAAGTGGTGGGAGACCAAAGCATGTCGTAAAAGCGAGAAATGCCATTATTCTGTTAATGTTCATGCAATCGAGAGTCGTCAATGGTCTTGATCGGATGATGTAGCCTTACTGAACGCGAACAGGTTCAAAGTCTTATCAGATATACTCGTTTAACAATACATTGTACAGATCATCCACATCTTCATATTTAGGAGTTTTCACTCGCCACCTAGTTGATCCAAGAAGATGAGGTCTCCTACTGTAATATCTTGGCCTGTAATGTCTTGGCCTTGGAGTTTTGTACTTTCTAATGAAATTTTAATGATCAGATTTTCTGAACAAGCTGCTGCCGTGGAGAATTGTCAGTTTAACATTAGTTTAATTGTGTATCTGCCTTCGTGCAGTGACCTGCGGAAACTTTTTGTAAATCATCTGCATCTATTATGTTTCTTTGATGTTTTAATCTGATAGACTTTCCATTTGGCTGCTTGTTTCTTCCACATTGTCCCTTATGTTTTGGAACATGTTAGTTAGTACGTTTTGACAATATGGACTTTGTTCCAGTTCATTAGGACGTATTGCAGACGTATCACCAGCAGTTGCTGATGTTCCTATTGACTCTCGTGAATGGGCCATAGCTTGTTACTATTCCCCGTTAGTTTAACTTACTGCATTGACTCTTCACTGTGTGATATGTTTGCACTGCATCTTACTTTTATGGATGTTGTTTGAGTGGAGAGACACTTCCTCTTATCTCTCGGTTTTTCCTTTCTGCTTGTGGTCTCCTGTACTGCTAGGCAATATATGTCCACAGGTTTGGGCAACAGCCATCCATATGTATGTTGTTTGTTGGGTTTCAAGCTATTTTCAACCCCTGAGCAGTCGAGTGAAAAGTCCTATGGACCTTGGTTTTTACAGATGAAACTGCTGACGTATGTTCTGTGGATTTGACGTTTCCCATTCCAACTATTGTTTATGGTCACTGGATACCTTCTTTCGTTGAAATGGCACTTTTATACTGTTCCATTAGTGCCCAAGGGCTGTCGATATTACAGTTGTTGGGTTTCTTTCTCTTAATTATATCACTAGCTTCCATTAACCATCGCTTTTATGGTCATCGTTTGCATGTTTGCATCTATTTGTTTCTACCAAGGTGACATCGCTCTGTGCTCTTTGGTCTTTGTCTACATGGTTCTTTTCCGTTCGCCACCACCCACTTAGTACCCGTGGGAAGTACCACCTGGGTCCGAGATTTTTTTTTGTCCCTTTGTTTGTTATGCCCCTTTGGAATACCATGTATTTCATGTATTTGAGATAATTTAGCTCGTCTTAATATGATTTACATGTTATTCTATACCTTGTGAAGTGGAGTGCCTGTAGTTCGTGAAACCAGCGACAGCTGCTGAAGAATTGCGCGGACGCATGAAACAATGTAGACAAAAACGATCTCAAATCAATGACGAGAATACCGCCGTCGAAGTATACAAGTTCAACGAAAGTGAACTTCGTAAACTTGTTGTTTATGATGTTTCCTTTTTAGTAGGAGATTGTAGGATGCTGACGTTTATTGATTGGTTCAGTATTTGTAGACTCACTTCGCCCACATCGTATATAACGTACCTTCCCTAAAAGGTCCGTCCACTCAGAGCCGAGTCTACTTGATTGTATTAAGTTCGTATTTGGTAACGTTTGCATCCGCTCATTTCTTATAATTGGATGTTAGTTCTAAATGTGTAAGATTTCCCTTTCTTTCTGCGAGGGACTAGATTGTACGCATGTCCTGTGAAAGAGCGGCTTTAACATAAGGTAGTCATTGTGCTTACGTTTAGAGTTGAGTCATCCAGTATTACTTAGACGCTTATTCCACGCATACCCTGTATGAAGCAATACCTTTGTGTTAATGTTGAATGCTAGCATCCCATGACCAGAGGTGGTTTCTGTTTTGTTGGAATCGAGAATACTAACGTAAATGCTAACTTTGTTAGTACAATTGTGAAGTGTTTCTACTCATATGATTCATCAAGAGATTTTCCCGGTGCTAGAAACCTGCTTGTCGAGTGGAGAATTTTTTTTGGAAGTGAAAGTATCTACACAGCAAGACAAATTAAAATATTTACAATCCACCTTGAGAATTTAAAATATCTTACATAGATGTATCTCAACATATTGAAATAAAATTGAAAGACAAGTATAGTACTCTGAAATATCCCCACAAAAATTGTTTGTACAATTGTTAAATCTTTTTGCACGCTCCAGTCGAAACGCGCATCAAAGACGTTTAAAAGGTAGGTTGTGCTTGTAGTAGAGTGAGACGCGATTCAAAGGAGAGGAAAGTAGAATCCCAACCACCTACGTGAAAGTTTACCTTCATACAGCTCCATTTCATTCTCAAAACTCCCTTACACGCCTACGCACCGGAAATGGCTTGACGATTTCCACGCACGAGCACTATAGGGAGAGGCACGTAGTGCGAAGACCCTTCTTTCTCAGCCATTTCGGCAAAGAGTGTCCTTCAAACACTCGACCAAAGAGAGAGGGCATTCTAGAATTTCCCGCATACAGCCAAATTTAGCCATATCCTTTTAGGTACCTTTTCCATTCAGAAATCGTCACGGTGTTTAGAGGTAATTCCATACCAGTATGAGTACCAAGATATTTGTGTATAGTCCCACCTTCCAGCAGTTTGCAACGAGCACTATCCAGTCAGGGTTCTGTCCATACCTAGCAAGAGAATAGAATATTTGGCTAGATTAAGTCTAGCACCACTCCCAGCTTCATATTTGGATATCATTGCTTTGAGTTCCTAAAAAGAGCATAAGCAATCATCAAGAAAAACTCTCATGTCATAAGCAAAGAGAGAGTAATCAAAAACAACAATTTTGTCTATCTTGAATCCTTGAACTGTCCAATAGAAGACTTGTGTTGCATCTCAGCCATCAAGAGTTGAATAGCAAGTGCAAACAATAGGAGAGGTAGAGTACAACCTTGACGAACAACTCTCTCCACATAAAATCGAAATGTTTTAGAACCAATAAGGTTTACAACAAGCAAAGAGAGAGTAATCAAAAACAACAATTTCGTCTATCTTGAATCCTTGAGCTGTCCAATAGAAGATTTGTGTTGCATCTCAGCCATCAAGAGTTGAATAGCAAGTGCAAACAATAGGAGAGGTAAAGTACAACCTTGACGAACACCTCTCTCCACATGAAATCGAAATGTTTTAGAACCATTAAGGTTTACAACAAGGAAGTGCCAAGAGTGAGACCTTTGAACACCTCTCTCCACAAGAAATCAAAATGTTTTAGAACAATTAAGGTGTACAACAAGGAAGTGCCAAGAGTGAGACCTTTGAAGACCTCTCTACACAAGAAATCAAAATGTTTTAGAACAATTAAGGTGTACAACAATGGAGCGCCAAGAGTAAGATCTTTGAACACCTCTCTCCGCAAGAAATCAAAACGTTTTAGAACCATTAAGATGTACAATAGTGGAGGCATCAAGAAAAAGACTTTTGACCAGCGTAACAAAATGCTTATCCAAGCGACAAATAAGCATAGTGTCCAAGTACGTGTGATTCACCCTATCATAGGCTTTCTAAAAGTCAAACTTGACAAACAAACCCTTAATATTGCAGGCTTTTGCGGCATCTTCAGCCATCCAAAGAGTCATAGCATTCTCGAACAAACTTAGGTCTTTAATGAACCCGATTTGAAATGAATGTTGGAAGAAGCAATTGAAGCCTGCTAGCAAGAATTTTAAAATAATTTTATAATCAGTGCTAAGCATAGTCAGCGGCCTCCAATCTTTGAAATTAATGTGGTTTATAGTTTTCAGGATGAGTCCTATCATACCTTCAGTAATGATTTCAGCCAAAACTTCATTCTTCCAAAATTTGTGCACTGTGGCCAAGTAGAAGTTCTTCATCAGAGGCCAAATTTTTGGTAATGCTTCAGCAAAAACTCTATTGATCCCATATGTCTTCTTGGAAGGAAGAAGAAACAACACATCTTCAATCGCTTTGAATGTGGGAGTTGCAGATAGCATACAGCGTTCAACATAGATAAGTTTATCAGAAATCCTAGTCATGAGATCAAGATGTATAAGCTATTACTTGTAAGAGTGAGGTTCAGTCTTGTAAAGACAAGCATAATATTGTCCTACTGAGCACAAAATCTTAGTTTGATAACGAATCACTTTTTTAGAGTTGAGCTTTAGCTGAAGAATTTATAATCTAGTAGAAATCTCTCTATGCATATTAAAAAAGTATTTAGTAGAAGCATCTGATCTTCTTGTACCATTCGTGTTCTCTCAATCGATTTTTAATGTCCAGCCAATCAAGTCAAGAAAGTTGAGTAGAAAGTTATTCTTGCCTGGTGTAGTGAAAGTTGTAGGATCTCACCTCTATTCTTCAAACAAGCTCAAACAAACAAAACTCTACGAGAATCACACACCAATCTACTAAGTTCATCTTCACATGAAACTACGTTCAAGGCCGAGATAAAACTTTCACTAAAGCAAGAATGTACATGAGGACTCCATAGCCAAGCTCTCCACAGTCTCTCCACTGCAATTACATGTGAAACTAAAACAAAAACAAAAACGTGCCTGTCCCCAGATTAAGACTTTGACTAGAGGTCAAGCCTAACTAGGATTAGACTAACTATGAATAACAAGACACGGATTAACTTTATAAACTTTTCCTTAACTCAAGTCTTGGAGGAGACCGTTTCTATGATCCATATATAGTTTCAACGAGAAGTTCTAGAAAGTAAAACTAAACCATAGCTTTTTCCCTATGAACAAGGCTTAACTAGAAGTAAACCAACAACATGTCAGAGAAAAACTACATATATAGAAACTATCATGTAATCTAAGTTAGTGCTGCAAAATTTGCAAAGTTGCAGGGTGTCTTGAAAAATTACAGAAGAAATCACCTTGGTATAGCTATCAGCCGGGTTAAGCTCTCCATCAATTTTGATGAGCTTAAGCACGTTCTCAAACACAGCCTATCTGATAATGTGGTAACTGATGTCAATGGGTTTCACTCTAAAGCATTTCTTCTTGTCTCTGTATGAATCTTGTCGTGCCTTGCAGTTTCTGGTTCAGTGTTGTACGTGAATGTAGCCATGCTGAGAGAGCTCTTCGTAAGTTGTTTTGAATGTTCTTAATACTAGATTCATTCACATATATCCATATAATTGATACCTTTCCGTGGATCAAATACATCACAAACTAATAGCTGAACAATGCTTCTGAAGCCCATAGACATTGTTTGTCTTCATTGACTTCCTCTAGAATGTGTTGTAGAATAAAATAATTTTCAACATTATGTAAAGAAGAAAAGACAATTTGCACTTAAAAATACAAGTGGTAATATATAGTTCATCTCTGTTCATATTAATGATAGAAAGAGCTAAGTTGTGATCAACCTTTGCAGAGATGCTCTGAGTGAACTATTTGGATCATTAATCAGGTTAAATAATTCACGGATCAGTAAACAACAGAGTGCAGAGTGATGTTTTGCCATCTGTGTCATACAAAGATTCACTCTGGTCCGTCGGACATATGGAAAGGAAAATCCTATTGAATGATAATAGTCAAACATTCGTATTGGCTGTCTCATTCACTGAGCATGAAATTTTATATTTTCGGGTACTCCTAAGGCCGGTCATGATGTGCAATCTGCTGTGATGGAATTTTAAACGTTTTCTTGTCCAACGTGCCAACATACTTGAAATGCTTCCTCATCTTAATTTTTAATCAAGATGTGATCTTCGTATACTTGTGATATACAGTTTCATATAAAATTTACATTTTATTTGATGTTTAGTTTCCTATCACATGCTCTTGGTTAAACCAGGAATATATATGTTTCTTCTTAGCATTACTGTCATTCTACGCAATACCCAGATTCGGATGGCTAAGTTGTTCTGGAAAGTGGAACGATCATCTTCAATGTTTCCTGATCATTGTTGTAAAAAGGTTGATTTTTCTGGATTTTGTTGAGATTAGAGAGGATTGATTACAACGCATTCGTTTCCTAGCATTACTGTCATTCTTCGCTATACCCAGATTCGGGTGGCTAAGTTGTTCTGGAAAGTGGAACGATCATCTTCAATGTTTCCTGATCATTGTTCTCAGAAAGTTGATTTCTCTCGATTTTCTTGAGATTAGAGAGGATTGATTACAACGCATTCATTTCTGAGCGTTATACTGTGTTGAAATAAGTACGAGTTCTATAAAAAATATTCACAGATAATTTTTTTTCTTAAAGTTATAATAAGAATATATCACCTTCTGCTGCAACTGTCCAAACAAGTGTTTCCCAAAAATGGAATATCTCACAAAATATTTACTGTTTACAATTTCCTTCGATGAGGTAAAACACTGTTTGAAGTAAATTCTTGTTCATCCGCATCAAAATATAAGAGATCGTTCACATTGGCCGTCTAGTAGGTTTGTCTGATCCAAGTAGATATTATAGTCCAACAACAATGCTCAATAAGCTACATGGCCATCTGTAAGGTAGGTAGAAGGTGATGAATACATACAAGTATCTATCACACTCCAGGACTAATGGACTTTTACAGTCCATGCATTTACTCTGTTTTCGGTCATGTTCTCATAAATGATCCGCTCTTCGAGCCGAGGCAGGACTTGAACATGCAGAACCATCCATGTTTGAAAGGCTCTCGAATTGAGCTCTACTGGAGCGTTCACATGAAGAGACATGATGACTGAATAACACAAGATACCATACTCCGGGTCTGTTGATCAATCTGCACCTTGTTCGGTTGTGTTTTCATAGCAGACACCATAAATTTTGCAGCCCAGGCAGGACATAACCCGCAGAACAGATTCATGACTTCGAAGGTTCTTTCTTTGAGCTAGTGGACCCTTCATCTGAAGAGACGTGATGACTGTTTAAAGGAGGTAAACATCCTCTGGAAACACTGGATTCTAAAAGTCCACAAATCTACAGTATATTCAATTATGTTGTAATAAAATACACCCTAAATATGACTACCCAAGCAGGTCTTAAACTAGCAGCACAGATCCATGTTTGGAAGGCTCTCGCATTGAGCTACTGGATAATACACATG
Source organism: Marchantia polymorpha subsp. ruderalis (assembly GCA_037833965.1). Lineage (NCBI taxonomy): Eukaryota > Viridiplantae > Streptophyta > Marchantiopsida > Marchantiales > Marchantiaceae > Marchantia > Marchantia polymorpha. The sequence goes on from AP031357.1 coordinate 9,584,841, forward strand.
AAGAGGCATGATGACTTACTATTAGAAGACACCATCATTTGGGAATACTTGACTTTCATATCTGATGAATATTCATAGTATATTTGGTTATATTCTCATAACAGACACCAAAGTATTTACAGCCAAGGCAGGACTTGAACCCGCAGCACAGAATACTTCAACAGTCGTGACGAATCTTGACAATTTCTCGCGTCCTCTTAAAAAGGAGGATTTCTTTTTAGTTTTATGGTATAGGACTAGTTTTAGGTCTCTTGGGGATGAATGAAAACGTTGGGTGCTCTTTGCGGGTTCATCCGTGAGCATACATTTACTGTACAGGAGAGTCTTGACAGTCACCTCGCCGCGATTGTGCCCTAATTCTGGAATGATCATCGTGTTGTTCTTGTGGTTTCTAGGGTTGGAGCTCTTGTAGAAGTATATATTGGAGGTAACACTCTGATCTGCCCACTGTCTTCTGCTTACCGCCCTCACCGTAAGTTAGTGTAGTGCAAGTATTACACTTGGTTCTGCGATTACTGACGAAGACAGTTTACCTTGTGGAAGCAGAAGATCGATATCAGTCGAAGTCAGTCCTCATCTCTCAGTGTTTGATTTACAGTCTAGTAGCCGATGAAATTTTCAGGTCTTTCCCGTGCGCAGTGTTCAGTTTAATCCGAATAGAAGCCGGATTCCATGTGCCATAGAAGCCTCATACCTCTGCTCTCATCAGTGAAGTGATGAATATTGTTTCCCTATTGGTTTGACTTGCCGCTATGATGGCTACTATTGCTTCAAACTTTCTGATCACTGATGACTCACGGCTTTCTCAATCAGGGGATTTGAAGGTTGGTGTGAGGATGGCAGGCTCCTGCATTAATCTGGGCCATTAACATGAGGGACATGATGACTGAGTACAACAAGCTACCGTAATTCGGGACTAATGGAGCGTAACAGCTGATAAATCTACACTTCATTCGGTTATGATCTCATAGAAGATCCCTAACAAAATGTTGAAATGTTTACTTTGCCTCATATGGTGACCATAACATTTTCTCCCAAATTGTTAGACTCCACACATCCAATAACACTCTGGCACAAGTTGGAGGTTTAAAGGTACTCCTAATCGCTCCCAAAGTGGCAAGAAAGAGGGAGGTCGCAGGAGCTGCACACGCTGGATGATAGCTGGTAAGCACTCCAGTACGCTGACCCTTGACTGCGCTGAGCGGAAAGGGTTCGCTGCTCGGTCACCTGCCTAATGCTGTGCCTTCCTCATCAACTCCCCAGACTCCTCTCGCTTCCGCGAGGGAGTCCATATCAGAAACTCCACGCTCCAAGTGGAAGTAACTTCGACATGATCCCAGCGGTCCTCTGAAGGAGCACCAGCTTCCATCTCTCCTTATCCCGCTCGGGTTACAGACAGCCGCAACACTGCCCACATACTGGATGTCCACGCAAAAACATGTGTTTTTGTCTATGTAAGAAACCTTTTAGTTTCTGGTATGGACCTTATAATTTCTGGTTCGGTGTTCAATATTTTCCAGTGTTCAATGTAGCCATGTTCAGAGAGCTGTTCATAAGTTCTTGTGCATATTCTTATTCTGACATAGAGTTGGATCTATCTATATAGTTGATGCCTTTTTGTGGATCAGAAACAGGACAAATTAATAGCTGAGCAAGGAGTCTGAAACCGAAAGATTTATAGTTTAAAATTGACTTCCTTTTCAATGTCTTTGTGATGGAAACAATATACATGATTTTTGAGAGAGAAGAAAAAGAAATTGCATTCGGAACTCGTATCGCTATGTAGGTGAGCTCTGTTCGAAGTCGTGATAATTCCATCAAGGTTAATTTATTGCTCTGTTCGAAGTCGTGATAATTCCATCAAGGTTAATTTATTGCTCGCAAGGTTGCCGTGAAGGAAACCAGTAATCACCCATGATCACATCCATAAATCCATGGATCAGATAGGAGCAGAGCGCTGCCATGTGCAATAAGTGTGAACTTTGGCCTATGTAAAATCTCACGAGATCTGTTTTGAGATGATCATAGGGCAGCATTGAAGCTGCAATTCGAGAGGTTAGTATCACTCTATGTTCATCACATCATCTTCCGAGCGTCATCTGATCTCCTGGAAAGACTCGGAACCGCTTCTCGACATGGCCTCGACAGAACTTCTGCTCAAGAAGTAAATTTAGTCTCCAGCATCATCAATTAGCAATGCTCCAAGCCCAGTCTCAAGAAAAAATCATCACATCAGATCTGCAGGTCGATAAGACTTAGTATTTTATAATGGACCCAAAACAGATTTACTGGGAGAGAGGTCGGACGAAGCTGCTCGCATAGGATGATCCTGATCACAAGCATACACGCACGCTGTTCCTTGGCTGCGCAGACCGAGAAATTATTGCTGCTTGGCCACCCGCCTCACGCTGTGACTTCCACATCATCTCTCCAAATCCTTCATGCTTCAGCGGAAGAGCCCAGGTCAGAGACTCCACGCTTCAAGCGGGTGTGCCTTCAGCATTGTCCCAACTTTCCCTTTCAGAGCTCCAGCTCCCATTTCTCCTAGTCCCGCTTGGCACAGGCAGCCGCAGCACCGTCCACATGTTACGTGTCTTTGCCAAAGCAGCTCATGTTGTCTGAGTATGAAACTTTAGTTGTGTTACGGATTTTCTTTTTACCAACAGTTTACAATGTCATCAGTTTTTTACCATGTGTATCATCTCCGAGTCTATAAATTTCGAGATGTTAGTGTACTGTACCTCAAGATTTGAACCCATTCTGTAAAGAATGTTTTACCATGCATCAATGGAAGAGAATACTTGTATGTAAGTGTTAACCTTTTCTGTGAGGGATAGCGACAATCTTAGATTTAACAAGATTGATTACCATTCAATTGTGGCTGTAGAGAGTATTGCATTTCTGGCTATTATACTTTTACAGTTGTTCAAGCCAACTGTTACAAATATCTCTCACTGTCCAGATGTTTTATTATGATTTAAGTGAGTTTATTCCACTTGGCCTTCTTTTTCCTGTTTTCCCACTTTTGGTGCATACGAGATTAAGTTATTTTACTGCCAGAAGGTAGCTGTTTTCATTTTGTATTTTTTGTAAATTACGACATTTCATATTACTGCACGTAAATTTTCTTATTTTTTGTTTTTCCTGCGCAGATGGGGCCATATAGCTACATTGTTGGTGAAAATATAGGTGGCCTTGTTGGAAAGTGACTTATAGCTCGTTTTTTCTTTTCACTTCTGTCTTCATTCCTCCTTCTGAAATCGCAGTATGGAAAGGTCTTTTTTTTAATCTAGATGTGAGCAAGAATGCACAGTTCAGTCATAAAATGTTGAGTGGTAGTACTCAACAGTTTACGAGAGAGACATGGGGACTACTTTCAATTATATCGTAACTATACTTTCTCGAATTGATACCCATCTTTCTCGACGAGTTTCTCGATAAATAACGACTGTCGATCCAGACCGCAACTACAGAATATCACATTTGAGAACTCGAAGTACACAGAATGTAGGTAACACATATTTATTACAAGTACATCATGTACATACGCCCGCTCTGTTCATAGATACAACTTTGATAGACAACGTCGATCATCTGTCAATTCTATTACAAAACTGAAGACAGGTCTTATAATTTCACAAGAGGAGTCTTGACGAGAAAGCTCACATGATTGGTTCGATCACACCGGGGTGGACTCACAGTCACTGGGAGTGCTCATCTAAAACTTGAAGTATCGGCTAATTGTCTATGATCCGGGGGTGAAGTTGGTGGCGTAGGCCCAGGCGTTGTTCACAGTCGGGTCAGCCAAGTGGTCGGACAAGTTCTCGATCGGGCCCTTGCCGGTGACAATAGCCTGAACGAAGAATCCGAACATGGAGAACATGGCAAGTCTTCCGTTCTTCAGCTCCTTCACCTTCAGCTCGGCGAAGGTGTCTGGGTCCTCAGCCAAGTTCAGGGGGTCGAATGAGCCTCCGGGGTAGATTGGGTCGACAACATCACCCAAGGGTCCTCCTGCCACTCTGTATCCCTCGATGGCTCCCATGAGCACGACCTGGCAGGCCCAGATGGCCAGAATGCTCTGCGCGTGGATGAGGCTCGAGTTGCCGAGGTAGTCCAAACCTCCCTCAGCGAAGATCTGGGATCCGGCCTTGAACCATACTGCCTCGCCGAACTTCACTCCGTTCTTCGACAGCAGCTCGGGGGTCACACATCCCAAAGCTCCCAACATGGCCCATCGGGAGTGGATCACCTCCAGCTCCCGGTTCTTGGCGAAGGTCTCGGGGTCAGCAGAGAGTCCGGCAGTGTCCCAACCGTAGTCACCGGGGAACTCACCGGTCAAGTACGATGGGGTGGCACCGGAGAATGGGCCCAAGTACTTGGGTCGGTCCTCACCGTACCTGCAGAAGTCACGACGGTCTCAGACTCAAACATGCGACTCGGGGATGTTGAACTTCGACGAGAAAATCGGGGCACCGCACGAAATTCCGCCGAAAATTAGCGAAAATGCAAAGTTCGCAATGGGCGTGATCGTTGCGCGCGGAATTCTCGGGCGTGGGAGTGAGAACGCTTACCAGATGCTCGAGGGGGCGCTGCCCTTGCGCATGACGACGCGCGCCTCTCCAACGTTAACCTTGCCTGCGAGCGCATTGCTGGAGGCTCCGAGGGCCTGGCCGGCCAAGCTGGTGGAAGCACATGCAGTGACAGCTGCCATTTTGCAAGGATGAGTTCGAGAGTCTCAATGCAGGAGCGGGCAATTCGGCTGAATGAATGTGTGACAGGATTTGGGTCGAGAAGTGGTCTACATATAGAACGAGAGGGAAGCAAGGTCTACGCGCTTACTTGGCACACTAGGATGATCTCCCCGCCCTCATGAGATTGAAAGCGCCAATGGCATCGCTCGCGTGGATGATATCATGGGACCACCAGATTACCCGTAACATGCTTGTACACTATATTTTTATACTTCCTCGAGCATTTGACCCTGAGTTACGAGCCCCGTCATGATCAGATTCAAAATGTACTCCATGTCCGGAACATAGCTTTGACTCACGATAGGTTGCTCAGATTTCCTGCTCGAGCCCATCCAAACCAATGCCAGCGCTTTTCACAAATTTAGCAATAATGCTGTCGGTACTGTTCTCGTAAAACAGAACGTCGAGCATGGTGGCGCCATGATTACGCTGGCCAATCGTAGTTCGTGTGTACGGAATGGTTGTAAGGACTCACTGGACGCACTACTGTACTATTCTGTGGCCGTAATAGGCTCCTTGAGAATATGCTCGCAATGTGGTGGATGTGAGTGTAGGTCGACTTTCCCGACTACTACCGCTGTTCGCTGGAACTTGAGAGCGAAGGGAGTTTCTAATCGAATTCATGATTTACGTCGATACGTATTCACATGTTCAATTCTCTTCATTTAGCATGTCCGAGAACGTAAAAAGTTTCTTGTCATCTGAGAGAGAACATCATCATAGGTAGATCTGTCCTGGCAGAAAGAGGTGGATGAGCCGTTCAGAATATAAGCTAAGGATTTAAGAATGAGGATTTTCTATCATGATGGCTTCTTCAGGATTTGAACCATGATTTCAGTGTTGGTAGAAAAAGCAAACGTATGTGTTCACGAACTTTTTTGCACGGTAAATTCCCGAGAGTGTATTATTGAGAGTTGTATACTTTTCCTCTACACATGATAACAACACAAATCCATTAGCGAAGGTATATGTATTCTTTCTTTGACAAACTTTCCCCCAATGTGCTAATTTTGATCATTTCATTTATCAGACAACGATGGTTCATGTTTACAATATTCTATTTTGAAGTGTCACAGTCAGTTCATTGTGATTTTCTGGCTTTTATTTTCACTTTTTCCAACGAGGAAATAAGTAAAGTGCATATATCGATGTTTTCAAAGTAGTCTGCTATTAAATTTTCTTGTTTCCTAACTGTCCTCAAGTTTTCAACAGTGAATAATAGTCAGAATTGTGTTTTATATTCGACGTCAGGCTCTGGTCGAGTTGAAGCCTCTCGAGATGAATAGTACTAAATCTGACAACTCAAAATATACACGTATGAAAGCCGGATTTCTGCATCTTGTAAATTGAAACTCTCACTCGCGGGGGGAACAGTCAGAACACTGCTCGACCATGGCTACAACGGATATTCAAATCAGACTGCGCGACATCAAGATTGAGATGAAAGCTGAGTATCGTATGATATATAAATTCAACTTCGGTCACCTGTTCACAAGAGAATTTACACTGAAAACTAATTTACACCGTTCCTAATCTCCGTTACATAATCCCCAACAGCACAATCTAATTTCCGGGGGTGAAGTTGGTGGCGTAGGCCCAGGCGTTGTTCACAGTCGGGTCAGCCAAGTGGTCGGACAAGTTCTCGATGGGTCCCTTTCCGGTAACGATGGCCTGGACGAAGAATCCGAACATGGAGAACATCGCAAGTCTTCCGTTCTTCAGCTCCTTCACCTTCAGCTCGGCGAAGGTGTCTGGGTCCTCAGCCAAGTTCAGGGGGTCAAATTGGCCTCCGGGGTAGATCGGGTCGCTCACTTCTCCCAAGGGTCCTCCTGCTACTCTGTATCCCTCGATGGCTCCCATGAGCACGACCTGGCAGGCCCAGATTGCCAGAATGCTCTGCGCGTGGACGAGGCCAGAGTTGCCGAGGTAGTCCAGACCTCCCTCTGAGAAGATCTGCGATCCGGCCTTGAACCATACTGCCTCGCCGAACTTCACTCCGTTCTTGGCCAGCAGCTCGGGGGTGACACATCCCAAAGCTCCCAACATGGCCCATCGGGCGTGGATCACCTCCAGCTCCCGGTTCTTGGCGAAGGTCTCGGGGTCGGCCGAGAGTCCGGCGGTGTCCCAACCGTAGTCACCGGGGAACTCACCGGTCAAATACGATGGGGTGGCACCGGAGAATGGGCCCAAGTACTTGGGTCGGTCCTCACCGTACCTGCATCACAAACAATCCTGCACGATTAGCCACGGATCGAAGCTGACATGGATCGGATCGGCTGGAGCTTCAGAGTCAGGGACTCGCCCTTGTTCGCACAGAGCACTTTCGAGTTGAGAACTTTCAAATTTTCGAAACGTTCTACGTTAAAATTGAAATAGCGGACGGGGCGCGTCAAAGAGCGGGAGAGGCTTTCCATCGGCGCTGGGGAAGATTCTCTCACCAGATGCTGGAGGGCGCACTGCCCTTGCGCATGGTGACGCGCGCCTCTCCGACGTTCACCTTCTTCGCCAATTCATTGCTGGAAGCTCCGAGCGCTTGGCCCGCGATGGAGCTCGATGCGCAGGCAGTCACGGTCGCCATCTCGACACAAGATTGAAGGAGGTTTCCTTGATGTCTGAAGATCTGGAGGCTTTGATGTTCTCAAAGATCGAGCTGCCGATGTTGGAGACAGGTTCGAGCTTATGAAGCAACTGGGATTGGGACCTGGCGGGAGTGTCAAAGTAGAGGCTGCGGTAAGGTGGATTTACGAGTCTCACGTGGCAGCAGAGAAGAGGCACGGGTAACCCCAAGATATCGCAAGCACCAATAGACAAATTAGGAATGTCTTCGGATTAATCTAAAATTCACGAACCGATTTAAGACGAATAGTTGCAACTACTGGGTAACTAGGAGGTGACGAAATGTCTGCAACAATAGGAAGAAGTCAAGTTCAGAAGTCTACAGGTGAGGAAATCCAGTCATCCAGTGGTGTTCGAGTCGTTTCTTAGTTTAGATTCTCTCTTGTCGTGTTTTGCGCTTCTGATCTGATCTAATAATTTCTTCGAATCAATGTATGGAATTTGGGTCGCGAATATCCTCTGGTTGCAGTAGTGGTGTTTTGATGGTCGCAGAAGATGACTGGAACACTTTCAGTCAATTTGCCTTCTCTACAACCATATGAATCACTTATGAATTCCTCCGTTACCAAGGAAAAAACGAAAAAGTAATAAGAAGACAGCCACTTGCCTGACACTACGCTCTGTAGTTGTGGTGGATGGGTTACCCCCTCTGCCACAAGTTAACTCTCCACTCAGCAAGGAAGAAAACGATGACAAATAAACAGTGTACGGTAGCAGAAGTGTTCCATACCCTGCACGTTTGACAAGAAGAACTTTACTTCCATGTCAGGCTGGTTCCAGTGGTCATACTTGGCCGCTTTTCACACTTAAAAATGTAGCGTAACTAGTCTAGTAAATCTCACGGGAGGCAATTTGGTAACCATTTTCACCTCTTCACCAGAATTTCACGAGTATAAAGCTCAAACCCACAGGAAAGATAAACGAGGTTGCTCTGTCCTTTCTGTCCAATTTGTGTTGCATTGTTGAACATGATGCGGATAGTGCATTAACTTTGGCACCGATGTTTTATTCGGAAAATTGTCCGATCGTTGTCTTTCTTGGGGACGGAGAAGAACAGTTCAAATTGTCAAGTTCCGTGGAAGAGAATTTTGACAGCGTTGACTGTATTGTATTGCCCGATGCGTGGTCGAGAACTTACCTTCTCAGACGACCAGTGTTGAAGCCGTAACTCCGCTGTAAAACTGAACGCTACTAATTTCCCAATGCCTCCCAAGGAATCTTTTTTCTTACACAGTAGTCTGACAATTTCCTCCGTTCGAGTGAAGGACAAATTTGTTTCAATCCATATGTTCACTTCACTTCTTTCTCCTCTGAAATCGTTCCCATTATGGAATTTTTTCATAATCGTCCTCACATTGTACCATCGGTGGTATAATGTCAGAACAGAAATTGTTCTACACAACGTTACAGGCGGTGGATTAAATTTGATGTTGCACATTTCATTTGATTTTTGGAAACCAGTTTTTGTCTGAGAAATTTTTTTCTTTCAACATCTAGTTAATTTTGCAGACTACGAACTACATTGGTTACATCGCGAATGGTACACTACTAGTGAACGATTCTTCATTTTACTCGCATTGCTGCAGAGAAGAATGATGTCTAAGGATTTGTTAAGTGCATGTCAACCGATCATTGATTTTTCTGTTCAAGTAGCAGTTCTGTGCTTCGGTCTGCACACCTTCTACTTTCGTTCCGTTTCAAGGACGACGCATGAAGTAGATGTTCGAGTATACTTCGACAAAGTGTTTCTGATGAGCATTTCCAGATTTTTGGAACAGTCAGATAATCTGAGTTTGAATGTAACATTTTTATTCATTACATCGACTTCAGACATGTAATATACAAGCTTCTCGAGCCATGAGCGAATATCCGGAACCTGAAACTATGATACAATTGCTCGCACGAGGTAGCTCACAAGTGAGACAACCTGTACACAGCAGAAGCACTCCTCCAACGGGAAGGTGACAAGCTTCACTAACCCCTTGCTTCATAATAACAAACACTCTAGTTTCCGGGAGTGAAGTTCGTGGCGTACGCCCAAGCATTGTTCACGGTTGGGTCAGCCAAGTGATCGGACAAGTTCTCGATCGGGCCCTTGCCGGTGACAATAGCCTGGACGAAGAATCCGAACATGGAGAACATCGCCAGCCTTCCGTTCTTCAGCTCCTTCACCTTCAGCTCGGCGAAGGTGTCTGGGTCCTCAGCCAAGTTCAGGGGGTCGAATTGACCTCCGGGGTAGATCGGGTCGCTCACCTCTCCCAGGGGTCCTCCTGCTACTCTGTATCCCTCGATGGCTCCCATGAGCACGACCTGGCAGGCCCAGATGGCCAGAATGCTCTGGGCGTGGACAAGGCCAGAATTGCCGAGGTAGTCCAGGCCTCCCTCGGAGAAGATCTGCGATCCGGCCTTGAACCACACCGCCTCGCCGAACTTGACGCCGTTCTTGGCCAGCAGCTCGGGGGTCACACATCCCAAAGCTCCCAACATGGCCCATCGAGCGTGGATCACCTCCAATTCACGGTTCTTGGCGAAGGTCTCGGGATCGGCAGAGAGTCCGGCGGTGTCCCAACCGTAGTCACCGGGGAATTCACCGGTCAAGTAGCTTGGGGTGGCACCGGAGAATGGGCCCAAGTACTTGGGTCGGTCCTCACCATACCTTCAAGAAGGAATCACGCAGAATTAGACTGATTTCGAAGTGTCGAGACGATGACCATCAGATAACAAATGATGAGGGTGATTGAGCTAGGGACGATGCGCATTCCTTTGAATATTTCAACAGTCACGGTAGCAATCATCATTAAGCTGCAGAAGATTTTCTGGACAAAGGACATTGTATGACAAAGCGGTTTACTTCGAATATTTTATATACATCTTCACTAACTGTAAACTTGAAAAGGAGATCACAGCCAAGGCAAATAAATTTGTCGAGGGTTGAGTAGCCACCAGATGCTGGATGGAGCAGATCCTTTGCGCATAACAACGCGGGCTTCACCGACGTTGACTTTCTTGGCGAGCTCATTGCTGGAGGCTCCGAGAGCCTGTCCAGCCAAGAAGGTAGATGCGCAAGCTGTTGCTGTGGCCATCCTGATAGTCGTAAGAACACTTCGCAAACTGACTTCTGTGCAGCAACAGTTGGAACGATGTAGTGTTGAGTCTGTGTGTGCAGAACCAAAGTATATAAAGGTGGAGCTGCAGCTGATGTGGCGGGGGAAGGATGAGAAGAGCGAAAGGAACAAGATCAAAAGCACCAATAGTACTCGAGTGCGATCGTACTATCATGGGATTCATCAAAACCAAGGTCCTAGCAGTTTTACTCCCCTCCGTTTGTCCCACCTATTTCCCCATCATGTGATGCATTCTAATCGACTGCGCTTGACCAACTCACATGGTCAATAGCGTGTGGACAGGTGGACAGTCGAGATTTGAGTCGCAGTTTCTAAATTTGTCCAGATTTAACTTTTCTCTCTTCTATTTCAGCGTTCCCCAGTTGGTCCTCAGTGTGTAGTCGCCAGTACAAACTTGGCGTTTTCCAACACCTCGTCCACAAAGACACGAAGCACGTGGTAAAAATTGACGCTCTGACGTGAGAGTGGCTGTCTTTTCCCGTTGTTGAGCAAATTTTTTAGCACAGTGATTGCACAAGGGGGTATATACTTTATATGATCATCATCATCATCATGACAAAGGATGGTTTTATTTTGAGTTGAAGTGTCCAACTGCGTATGAGTTGAGCGATGCTTGTCAGAATGGTGTTTCTCGGTACGTTTCGCTTGGTGTTGTTTGTCGCCTAATTGAAGTCGAGTTTGCCTGCTCGCGTACTAAAGACTATGGCTTCTGCGTGGCCGTGGACTATAATTGAGCTTCAGATAAATATGTGAGAATCTTTCACATTTGAAGCCCACTGTCCCGGTTTCGATATGTGTCTGCTCATGTAGATTCCCTTTACATTCCGGGTGTGACCAGCAGAGGTGATCATATGATGTTAATCTCGGATGAGTTTTTCCCACGATGTATTACAATAATTTGGAGAAAAAATAGTTGTATTTATCACACTGTATACTTCTGTTTCAATTTTAGATATTTAGACATTGTGGATTTTTGAACAAGATGTTTCATTGAGTTTGTTATTTCTAACATTTCTCTCATCTCTGATTGATTTTAAAGTTGTAATTATGATGAAAGTCATATGTTTTTTTCATTTAATATATAATAATTTTATATCCAACATATTAAATTTTAAATTGATTTATTATATCTTCATCAAACTTTGTGCGTCAACCAAGATGTAAAATTAATATGATTGGGATTTAGAATTTTTTTTACCTTTAAGTGTGTATCAACTAATTCCTTATACTGTATAATTAGAAGACGGAAAATATGGATGGGTAAATGTTGATACTAATCATATCTTTTATATTTCAGGAGATTACTTAGTTCATTATATCAGGTTTTTTTTTATCGTATATATAATCATTATTTTATTTGATATCATATAGAATTAAAAGTAAATAACTTTCCCAGGAAAAAATGTCAGTACGAGATGTTGTGGACAAGGACCCCACAGGGTACTTCTCCTTGTTCCGTTTGAAAGGCCAGTCTCTATTGAGAAGTTGTCATCCTACAGCGAGAATCACGTGATTGTGCTTCTACATTAAAAACGATGTATAAACTTTTTTGGTTGAAAATATTATATTTGGCACGAAGAACAATCAAATTGACGAAGTTTTCTTTTGATTGAAGATCCTTCCTTGTCGATTTTGAATCCGTCTCTGGTGATTATCTTTGACCTTCAAACAGCTTACACGAGGCCGCACTTGTTTCTACTTGGTTTTAAGATACATCTTGTGTGTGATTGCAAGAGTTGTCTCTGGTGACAAATTCGGGGTGAGGACATTCCCGAAGCTGCCAGGGATTGCTTTTACAGTTGAACAGAGCCGATATAGGTGGACCCACATATTTTAGTTGCCATAGATTGTCCAAAGAAATGCTGGGCGGAGCGACTAACCGTTGTGCTACTCCTGAGGTTAGTGAGTTGCAACACTTCCGCACACTGTTTAAATTCAAACAAGCACATTTTAGGCCTTTTGATGCTTCAAATTGACTGACATCTATTCTTGAATCTTCGAGTTTAAATTCAGAACACAAACAAAACCATCTTTTTAAACCATCTTTTTATTGCAAGATTTTTCATTCAAATTTGGATATGAGATTTAAATAAGTAGCAAGAATGATACAGAATCATAAAATTCATGAGATCCATAAAGATTGGAGTCGTTAAGGTTGACATTGTCAATTATGACTTACAATTTGATGATTTTGGTAAAAATATTATGTGAAAATGCATGGTTAAGTTTCCCAAAAAGTGTTTGAAAAACTTTTCAGGCAAAAAATTGATTTGATGATAGAAATGAATTGAATGATATGTAAGATAACTTTCATAGGAGTACTAAGCAACTATAAACTTGAAAATAGATTTAAAATCTCTAGGTTAAAAAACAATAGCTTGTTTCAAATAAAAATTAACTAAAGATGATTCACTAAACAACATAAAACGATAGAGTTAGAGGACAAATCTATCGTTTTATGATTTATCATGAACTTGTTAGATGTATCGCCATGTGAATCTACTAAGAGTAAAATAGATGGTGAAAGTGAGATATTATTCCTTAAGCTCGTTAAATATCTATATAATAAATCAATTCAATAAATTTTTGTTGAATAATAATAGAGTAATAGAGTTGCGTGAACCGCAACTCTATTATGGAACAAAACACTAAATTGAGATAATACCTCAAAGAAATACCCATATAGACCAAAAGTGGGGAGTTTACTCACATAAGACTTGAAATAACACTCTAAATTGTTGGGGTTTAACTCGGATTTGGGTTAACCTTTGATTGGTAACTTACTTAATTTTTCAATTTTAAGAACGTCCAAACATCTTGCTGTCCTATAAGATTAACCCATGTCCTATTAACCTTGTACTCTAGATAAAGTTTGGGTTTGTTTGGGTTAATTAGAGTTATAGTTCACTGTAGACTCATAATTCGGGTATTAATTCGTACGGATGAGCACTTTTAAGTTGAATTCAAAATTTACAATTAATAGAGAGAGATAGTGTAAAGCTTGGCTATGAAGACCTGATGTAATGTTCTCACTTTATTGAAGTTTTTATCTCGGCCGTGAATGTAATCTCATGTAGAGAGGTGAATCACGTATATATTGACGTGTAATTTTTGTTGCGTTGGAACTACATATACATCAACTTTTAAAATTTCATGAGTGAGTAGTTGCACTCTAATCATTAATCTTCATTTTATTCTAATCTTAATAATACTTCACTCATCATACTAACCCAATCTTTCATAGAATTTTTGCGACCATCAAGTAAAGCGTAAATGTTATGCATATCCTTGTATATGATATAACTCTAAAAATATAGATCATGCAAACTTGATATAACTCTAAAAAGATATATCATGCAAACTTGATCTCTGAAAAGATTAATTTAGGTAACACATTTGTAGCAAACATTTAAACTATTATATTGAGTTGATAATATCCCATGCAATTTTGTAGATTTTACTATAAATATCAATTTAAAACCAACATCACATAAATATTACTATATCAGTTAACACTAATTTCTAATCTACAAAAACTTTAAATTGTAAGCTATTTACTGATAAATTCTAGTACTTTCAAAACCTCACAACATTTATAAAGTCAATCAAACCAAGCAATGAGGTGTTAATTTCACTCCTAAACATAGACAATCTATAAAATGATCTAGACTTGTTCAAAATTCTTGATTTTAAAGCTCGTGGCTAGTTCATTTTGTCAAGTTTTTGAACTTGTTACAAGCTTTTTTCCAAATGCTCAGCACAAATTATCAAAAGTCAATAAACTGTCAAAGAAATTGTCAAAGAAGCTACTTTGGTTTAAAATCTCCATCAATAAGATTGAAGAGTGGATTTGAAATTCTAATGAAGTCAAAAAATTTAACTTGACTTAGATTTTAAAATCTAGTCAGAAATTTATATTTAGCTCTAATATAAAATTTTCAAGTTGGATTTAATAAACAGTCAACCGTACAACTTTGAATCCGTCAATCATGAATAAAATAAGATGAATAATTAATGAAGTTATTATTTGAAGATTATTAGAAGAATTTTCTAACAATAAATATTTTATTAAATATTTTAGTATAACATAAGTGATTAAATTAAATTCAAGTGTGAAAAGATGCAACGATTGTTAAATTCAAATCCATAACATTTAGCAAAGTAATAGTAAACTTCAACGTTTTAACATGACAATTGTGTACTTGAACTGCAGGAAACAACTTGCGTATGTTGTTTCACGAATATCATGCCTTAATCATGCTATTAAATTAAAAATTTAAGTTGATTAATGAATCCAAATGATATGTTTAAAAGAAAACAAGGCTAAAATAATCTTAAGTTTGACTTTTCACAAACAGTATATATAAATTTTACAAGATTGAATATTATATAGAATAATTTTGTCAAAATATCATGACAGTCATTGCAATTTCATGTTAAAATGCATAATGCATTGTAAAGCATAAATGAAAAAAGGTAGCGACTAGTTATACTTCATTTTAGGCTAATTATACCTCAACCTACTATACTGGAATAAGGGATAATTAGCCAAGTCAACCAAGTACGTGTTATTAGTTTATGTTGAACCTTTGCCAAGAATTGGGAGCTATTGTAATCTGAGTAGCCTTCCGGAATCATGCTATTGTCACTACAAAACCGATCTATGGCTCCAGTGGGGTAACTATTCCAACCAAAAACTCAAGTGAAGTCAAAGTCCGTGTCAATGGGTTTTATAAGTCTGAGAGTGTTTTTGGCGTCAAAAATGAAACTATGAGTTTAGATTCAATCAGCTTCCCATTATCAAAAAAGTGAAAGACCCTTCATCCAGATAGACCAGCACGCACGACAGTCACAACACCGAGATTATGTGGTTCACCTAATACTTAACCTAACCTAAGCTAACATAACCACAGTTAACTTCCTAACCATGGTTACCACTAACTGTAGTTAATCCAAGATAGAGTTAACCTAACAAACTTCCCCTTGACTCAAGTCTTGGAGAGGTAACTAATGTAATCTACATGTATCTCTGCGAGAAGTTCTAGAAAGTAAAGCTAAATCACGTTTTTCCTCTATAGTCGAGAGTTGACTAGAACCAAGCCATAGCCGGCAAAATACTGGATGGAGAATACATGTACAACTGTTACTAGACTAACTATCCCTATGCAAAATTTGCAACTTTGCACAATGCTTGGAAAAAATCTCCAAAGGAATTACTTTGGTCAATGCATCGGCAAGGTTGAGCTTACCATCAATTTTGATAAGCTTAAGTGCACTATCAGACACTACTTGTCTGATATAATGATATCGAATATCAATGTGCTTTACCCTACCATCCATCACATTGTTTGATGCTAGATGAAGTGCGCTTTGGCTGTCACAATAAAGACTCACATCACTGTGTGGCAGCCCCATCTAAGTGGCCAACTTGTTTGACCAAATTGACTCCTTCGCTACTTCTGCTGCTGCAACATATTCAACTTCTGTGGACGACTGAGAAATGCATTTTTGAAGCGTAGATCTCCAACTTATGCATCCACTAGCAAGAATGAAAACATACCCAGTTGTTGATCTCCGCATATCCAAATCTCTTCCATAATCAGCATCAAACAATAATCCTGTATCAAGTGAAGCCTTGATATACCTCATAATCCACTTTATAGCTTCCCAATGCTCTCGTTTAGGATTTGACATGTACCTACTCACTTTCCCAACTACATATGCTATATCAGGTCTAGTGCGCAGCATAAGATACATAATACTGCCAACTGCACTTTCATAAGGAATAGAAGACATCAATCTTTTAGCAGGTGCATCAATTGGACAGAAAGCTGCCGAAAGTTTAAAGTGTGCAGCTAATGGAGTACTTACAGCTTTAGCATATGACATGTTAAACCTAGCAAGTACTTTTTTGCATACCGTGTCTGTGTCAACCAAAGTTTGCTTGATGACTTGTACCTATTAATCTCCATGCCTAGTATACGCTTACCAGGACCTAAATCTTTCATATTAAACTCAGAACTGAGCTGGACTTTGAGTTTAATAACCTCAGACCTATCCTTAGCGGCAATAAGCATATCATCTACATACAGCACGAGTTATATCAAGCCAAAACTTGTGTTGCTAACACGCTTTATGTACACACAAGGGTCATATGCACTTCATATGAAATCTTGCGTATGCATGAACTCATCAAAACGCTTGTTTCATTGTCGGGGACTTTGCTTAAGTCCATACAAGGATTTAAGCAACCGACAAACCAAACGTTACTCTCCTATCTTCAAAAAACCCTCCAGTTGTCTCATGTAAATCACATCGTCCAAAGCTCCATGTAAAAAGGTTGTAACAACATCCATTTGGTCGAGGAATAAATCAAATAATGTGACAAGTGCACACAACAAGCATATAGTTGAAAACTTAGCAACTGGTGAAAAAAACTAAGTCTAGTCGATGCCCTTCCGTTGTTCAAAGCCCTTGGCCACCAATCTTGCCTTGAAGATTTTCTCAACTACATCAGTGGATCCATCCTTCATTGTGTAGACCTATTTGCAATCTATGGCTTGTTTTCCAGTGGGCAACTCCACGAGTTCCCGAGTCTAGTTGTCATGAAGTGATTTCATCTCCTTTCGCATTGCTACATCCAAATCAAGCTTCTTGGGGACTGATCGAGATTCAGCATAAGAGGATGGACTTCCATCCTCCGTGAACAACGCTTCTCCTAAGTCATCAACAAGTAGGTACTCGTCCCTGACAGCATGTTCTGTTGGAAACCAGGTACCACACCTTTCGGGCACACGACGAACACGCGTTGGTCTTGCAGTTGAAGACTCTGCTTGATCACTGTGTGCTGGTTCAGATGGTGGCCCACCAGCAATGTGTTGCTCCTCATGGACCTCTTCAAGAGCAAAATCTTGCTCTTTTGCCTCGCCCGTCATTTGTGGAGCACCTCCTTGTGGCCCGTCATGAGAAATTTCATGATAAATATCCCCCTCAATGGTGATTGAGGAAGATAAATTACCTTCGTTAGTAGCAAGATTAACAATCTCTCCCTCTTTCGATGATCTGGACTCATTGAAAGAAACATCTCTACTAACAGTAAGTTTACCGCTTACAGGATACCAAAGTCGTTATACTTTGACATCACGCTGATAACCAAGAAAAATACACTTGGTAGTCTTGGGATGAGCTTAGTCCTCAATTCCCTGGGAACATAGGTAAGCATCACATCCAAACACTCCAATATAAGAGTAATGAGCATTCCATTTATGCCACATTTCAAACGGAGTTTTGTAACTTATTGCACTACAATGAGACAAGTTTATCAAATAAGCCGCAGTATTGATGGCTTCAGCCCAAAAAATCTGTGGTAAACCAGCATGGCTCAACATACTCCGTGATCTATCCAACAGCGTTCGATTGAGTCTCCCTAACACGTTGTTTTGTTGTGGAGTATAAACATTGGTGAAGTGGCGGGTAACCCCCTCATTTTCACAGAACGCTCCAAACTCCTGAGACACGTACTCCCCACCGTTGTCCGATCGCAAGAACTTCACCTTCTCTCATCACTGAGTCTAAACTTGGGCTTTTCACTTCTTAAAAGTGACAAAGACTTCAGACTTGTGTGGAAGAAAGTAGATCCACACATACCTTGAGTAATCATCAATAAACGTAACATAATACTCCTTCCCAGAATGTGAGGCAACAAGGGAAGGGCCCCACACATCAGAATGAACATACTCAAGAACTGTCTTGAAACTATGAACGTTAGTTCCAAAAGCACGTCGAGTGTGCTTTCCAAATATACAGTACTCATAGAATTCAAGCTTATCTCTTCTCGTATAGAAGAGAAGAGGTGACTCTCTCTGTGTACAATTTAGGATAGCATCGAGAGAGTGAAGGAGTTGGAGTAGCGCTTGGCTATGGGGCTGTGTAATCATCCGTGCTTTAGTGAAGTTCTGCTCTTGCCCGTGGACGTAGCCTATGAAAGGTGAACCACATTATCTCAGTGTTGTGACTGTTGTGCGTGCTAGTCGATCTCGATGAGGGGTCTTTCAAAAAGCTAGTGTTGTGACTGTTGTGCGTGCTAGTCGATCTCAATGAGGGGTCTTTCAAAAAGCTATTGATTACTTCATGAAGCGTATCATCTCCAGTGACTCCAATGACGGTTGTTGTTCGTACCAAATGGCCTCCCGCGCAAGCTGAATGGCATGTTGAGGTCATGCGGTGAATTTTTCCGAAATGTTTCAATAGTTGCCCAAGCGAGCTATCAATTTGAGGAGAAGCTTCTTCTATGAATTTTCTGATCTTCCCTTGACATCATTCGATCCACGATGAAAACATCTTGTTTCCGGATGATCTTGTGCGACGAAGATTTCATCGGCCTCACAGGATGGAAAGACGACAATCTCGAAGCTATATCATTCCACAAATTGACGATTCTAGATTACAAGCCATTATGACACAAGCTATTGTCGCCGGCAAGGGCCCGATCTAAAACTTGTCTGACCACTTGGCTGACTTGGCTAATTATCCCTCACCTTAATATAGTAGCGTGAGGTATCATTAGCCTAAAATGAGGAATAACTAACCACTTCTTAAAAAAACTATTGACTTCAAATACGTGAAGATATCACAATTTTTATTTGCAATTGTGTAGCATGTCAATAAAACAAGGAAAATAATAAAAAAAATCATCTAGTTTTTATTAATATTTATTATCCCTTAAAAAAATGAAAAAATGTCTTCATATAATTTTTATATAAATGATCAAAAACCTTATGAAAAAAATATTCAATTGTAAATATTGTGAACAAAGTATGTAAGATGATTCATTGATTAGCAATCATCAAAACAATAATGCTCTCAAATTTTGCTTGATTAAAAATTATTTTTTGCCAGTCAAGACTTAATAATAAGATTTATCATTAAAAAAATTTGTTTCATTAGTTTTTTTTAAAATCCTTATCTAGTTTATTCAAAACAAAACTAATGTCATTGAATTAATGTCAACAGCCTATTGTTTTTTAATTGATAATCGAAATTTTTTTTTTATATAACTCTATCAATTTTAATGCAACTTAAAAAAAAAGTTTCTTATCAATAAAGTAACGGTCAACAATCATATCAAAGTTCTACATCAAGCTACTTGATGGTTTGAATCAACAAAAACAACACAATGATCTTCATTGTATCTTGTAGGATTAAACTTTTAAAAATCAATGTCTAATCATAGATTCATGGTGTATGGTTCTTTTTGTTATATTGAACCATGTTGAAAAAGTGTCAAATAAAGTGAAACTTTAGTCATATATTAAAATGGATTAAATCTTGATCAAATAAACTCTATATTGAAGCTTTTAAGCTTATTCAAAGACATGACTTATCTATCAATTAAACATTATTTACTGAAATTAGTAAGGATTTAATGTCATAATAAGCCAAGTAGCAAAAAATTGCAAGAGAATTAAAAGTCAAGATTACTTGTGAACAATATTACTTCTGATTGACCAATGTTCAAGTGCATGTGGTTCGATTATGAGATGAATGAAATAAGATTGAAAGAAATGTATAAAATTTTAAAGTTATAACCGTTGAGACTGACTACAAACTTACCTGGCCTATTGATTCAACATTGGACTTTTTACGACCTTTCAATTAGCACTTAGTTATGGTTACCAATACTGTAATCTACTCGTATATACTACGCTCCGAAGATAACTCATGTCAGATTACTCGGATTAACCGTGTCATAACAACAACCCGAAACAAGCCGAGGCCTTATGCGCAAAATGAGGGAACTGCCGATGACAATCAGGCCTAGTTACCGTTACCCGGGGAGCACTGAAAGAACTGGGTGGCTGGCATTCTATTTTTTTTCCATGTCAATTTTGTTGAAGTACATTCCGCTAGTCAAGTATCTGACTTGCTCAAACGTATGTTGATTAGTGCAGATGATTCTGTACCTCTCATTAATGTAGAGAAAGTGTAAACTGTACACCTGCTCGGTTTAATCTGGTGAGGCTTGACAGCTTACTCGCCTACCTTTTCTTGTTATAATCTTGGCCCCTGTTACCGATAAGAGTATATACTAGAACGAAAATCAGTATAATACAATCAGTGAAATTATCACTAAATTGACCTTTGGTGGGCGTTACTGAGGTGAGTACTCACTCTTTCTGCTGTCTTTCAAGTCTTAGCATCAAGTCATCAGAGGAGGGCTCCACGGTCTGAGGATCCAGACACAGGACACTCGACTGCAAGTCATCTACGTGGTAGGAATGAAGAATAACTACAACCGTATACATGTACTCCTGCAGTAAAGGCAAGGCACATAGTCTGTCTGCGAATCTCTGGCAAAGGATCGGTATGAGTACAATGGATGCCTGTCGTGCGCATCTGCGCAATCCACAGCTGAACAGTCGAGGAGTCAATGCGTGCAGCTGCCAGAGGAAAGTACAAAACGGTGTGGCCAGTCCACATCCGACTGAGCAGGGCAGGGCAGGGCAGCTTGCGGTACGGCCTGGCAAGTTACTGAGCAACAGAATCATTCCTTTTGGAAAAAAGTCGGCCCAGGGCCCGCCACGAATCCAGCGCTGACAGTGGTGCATCAAATCCGTGCTCCTCGGCAGCTTTATCAGGCCGATGTAGATGTAGATGTAGCTGAGCGGCCTTGTCGGTATCGTCTACTGTGCTGGTGCTCGATCACGCAGAGCCAGGCATTTGGTGAGGCGACAGGGGACAGCAGAACCTCTAATCCAGCAGACCTCGTGATTGCTCCATTTCGCCTCCATAAGGATCTCGTTAGAGATGACCGAATCACTGCGCGAAGCTTGACACTCGCAGCCCAATGAGACTCTTTCTCGAGCTCGGGCCATTCGGAGTTGTGCAACCGAAGCGATAAGTCATAGCTGCGTTGTTTGCTATTGGGAGATCAGGTCCTCGGCTACTGGTAGGCGACGAATGCATGGCTGGGCTGGCTGAAGCACAGCTGGTCCAGTCGATGTCGTCTATCGACAAAATCGTTTCGACGGTAGGTGCCGCGGAAGGCAATCGTAGAACGGGAGCAAACCGGCACGCCCATGCACGATCGTCCCTGTGCTCCTACAGTGCTGTCACACTCCACCACGAGAAAACGTCTGCGTTGGTGCTGCCGAGCTCGTGATCTCGACTCCATAATACTTTCCTGCTCAAGATGTGACGGTCCTGCGTCGGCTGATTTGAAGGCGACAATAAAAGACAAACCTTTGGTTTCCGCTTCCGTTGCCCTGCAAATGCTTGAAGGGCAATCTGAGAATAGTATAAACATGTGAGTTCGATCGACTCAAGGGCAATTTCGACAGCTGGATAGAACAACGTGACTGGACAAAGTCTGTAACAACTGGGCCGTATGGGGCTGAGAGTAGATGGAGCATGTCCCGCCATGCTAGTAACGGAATGTCAGTAATTTACCTCAATTTTGGACCAGCATTCAGCAGAAGAAACCTGCAATGCTCTCTGAGCACGTAAATAAAGTATTCACAGAAAGTAAATACGATATTAATGTCTGATAAATACACTTCTAAGCCAGTGCAATACACTGCATCAGCACGAGAAAAGTTTTGTGGCTTACAGTGGGAGAATTCGGAATAGTGAAGAGTTGTCAAATCAAAAGAGGATAACTCTCATTCGAAAGTCACAGTTTGTTATTAGTACTATCCCCCCACTCAAAGTACTCGTTGCTACATAAGGACAAGAAAGTAGTGGTATCATCAGTAACTGATAATCGACATCTAATCTGTCACTGCTGCCTGTCGAAGGTTTGGATTGTACGATTAGTACGTCGATGTAGTGTTCTTATCATTGATTCGCTTGTTCTATATTTAGCGTAAGATCAGACTTCTATCCAGACAGTTGACTTCGTAAATGAGGTCAATTTCAATAGTATTACGCAAATCATCGTGACATTTCAGCTGCTCTTGTACATGAGAATACAGAATTCTTGTGGATTATTCAGGCTACTGACGAGCTTCTTGAACAAAGGGACAAGTTAATTCAGTGTATTATACCATTCTCCTCATTGGCATCTTCACAGATCGAGGGTTAAGAAGTGGTAGAAAGTTATTTGAAACATCTATGAATTGAGGTATGAATAAATCTGGCAGCTGAACCAATTTCGGCATCGAATTCTCGTAAAACTTTCCACTCTGCCTGCTGTTCTGGCGTGGTGGCCCCAACGATATCCTCGTCCTCGAGTGTCATTGGTGCATTTGATCTCAGGTTACGAACAGGAGCTATTGCAGCATTTCATCAACGTCGAATCAAGACACGGCTTCCCCATATTATATATTCAGCTCCATTGCAAGTCACTGTCACCTCAGTACTCAAGTTCTACACCGTAGCGCAGCCCCACTCCTCAACAACACAGGCATCTCCAGCCATCAACCATGGCAGCCGTCACTGCTTGTGCATCCACCAGCTTGGCTGGACAGGCTCTTGGAGCCTCCAGCAATGCACTCGCCAGCAGGGTGAATGTTGGAGAGTCCCGCGTTGTTATGGCCAAGGGATCTGCTTCTAACAGTATCTGGTGAGTTGGTTTTCAGTATTTGTAGGTTTAAGGTCGTGTCCGTGTTTGCTCCGTCTAAGAAAAAGTCACAGAAGAGAAGGAATCCTCCGATCAGTCATCCGTCGCCTTAATTCGAGAAAAAATGTCTGAGCGGGCCTTAATCTGTTCTCACTTATAAAAAAATTCAGGACTACTGAATTATAGTAAGTAACTACATGATGTCTTAGGAACACCGCTGTATGAAATGTTGCAGTCGCTACTTCCAACATGTCGAAACGATGAGTTCGGTGGTGGGCTAGTGGGATTGTGGTTGCTGCCAGTGGGCATTATGAGCTGAGAAGTGAGCTTGAGGGGATTTGGTTGTGGAGCTCTGTAACTGACGAGGCTTCGTAATGCACAGGTACGGTGAGGACCGACCCAAGTACTTGGGCCCATTCTCCGGCGCTACCCCATCTTACTTGACCGGTGAGTTCCCCGGTGACTACGGCTGGGACACCGCTGGACTCTCTGCCGACCCCGAGACCTTCGCCAAGAACCGTGAATTGGAAGTGATCCACGCCCGATGGGCCATGTTGGGAGCTTTGGGATGTGTCACCCCCGAGCTGCTGGCCAAGAACGGCGTCAAGTTCGGCGAGGCAGTGTGGTTCAAGGCCGGATCGCAGATTTTCTCAGAGGGAGGTCTGGACTACCTCGGCAACTCTGGCCTCGTCCACGCGCAGAGCATTCTGGCAATCTGGGCCTGCCAGGTCGTGCTCATGGGAGCCATCGAGGGATACAGAGTAGCAGGAGGACCCTTGGGAGAAGTGAGCGACCCGATCTACCCCGGAGGCCAATTCGACCCCCTGAACTTGGCTGAGGACCCAGACACCTTCGCTGAGCTGAAGGTGAAGGAGCTGAAGAACGGAAGGCTGGCCATGTTCTCCATGTTCGGATTCTTCGTCCAGGCCATCGTTACCGGAAAGGGACCCATCGAGAACTTGTCCGACCACTTGGCTGACCCGACTGTGAACAACGCCTGGGCCTACGCCACCAACTTCACCCCCGGAAACTAGAGACATGTGAAGATAGAAAAGCTCCACGGTCATCTCTGGTGGGCATGATATTGTAATTCAATGTACATTACTACATCATTAAAGCAACCTTATTCAATTGGGTCATCAACAACTTTGTAGTCCTTCACTTCCTCGTCTCTTTTACTCAATCGTGCGTGACTGTTATCGTTTGGTGTATTATTTACGCAAAATTCCAATTTATGAACACAGTGAACTCTTAGAACGGTAGATGATGTACGTGGCCGATAATGTGCAATAATCAGAACGAAAGACTCTCACTTTGTATACCGAGAAAGTATCCAATTTAAAATTAATAAGAAACTAAATAAGATAACAAATAGAGGAAAAACAACGTCTATGAAACGGAAAAGAAAAATCCTCAATCCTCAACCCTCAACCCTCAATAAACGTAAAGCAGGTGTTAATAACCCAGTTTTTATTTGAGAAAAATCAATATAGAAGAAAAGTGAAAGAAAATTTACAATCGATAATTTTGATATTATTCTTGTCACTTTTAATGTTTAAAGAAAATCAATTATCCACAACCGTAAATCATCTTCAGGTGCAGGAAACATCCAATCAGTGAAACTATGTAGACTGCATGGATTTTCAGTAAAGTAAAAAATGAGATAGCCTGTTCAGAAGAAAACTGTACAATAGCGTCTGTATTCACACCGTTCCTTGGAATATTTTGTCAGTTTTGGGTGTCGGATTAAAAAGTCTGATCGATTCTGATTGTTAAATAAAATAATAAAATTTCATAAATGTTGAATAGTAATAACAGAAGAAGTTTTACATATGTGAGGTTATGTCAATAATGCACGATTTTTCCAGTGAGGGACACTACTCACATATTAAGTATTTTCTCTTCAAATATTCTATTTCATTTTTTGTGATTATTTCTTTTTTATTACATTTTTTCCCTCCTTTATAATGGTTAATTGTTTTTATATCTTTTCTTTAACTTTTCTCCATTAATGTTTATTTTATAGACGTTTCTTTTCCGAAGCTAGTGTGAATGTTACATTCATAATTAATTTTTATTTTTCCCACAATTCTTACGTTAGTATTTCCAGTACTGTGAATAGTTCCGATTGATTTCGTGCATTTTTGCACAGATTATCACAATAACCAGAGGCACCTTAGTTTCCACAGAAAACTTCATTGCAAGAGAACAGAGTACACTCTGCTTCAGACATCCACGTTGACAATTTATATCAGAAATGTAAAACCTGTATGTAGCTGCTGAACTCGGGTTCAATAAAAAAGCCGATGAAACATGATTGTGTCCAGAATTACACTTCTCAGGTCAATGGATACTGACTACTCTACTTCTAATCCTAAAGTACTCGTATATTACAGCTCGCTCAAGTCAAAATTGAACGGCGGCCTGGAAGGAAACGCTTCGACGGCTTAGTTTCCGGGGGTGAAGTTGGTGGCGTAGGCCCAGGCGTTGTTGGCAACGGGGTCAGCCAAGTGGTCGGACAAGTTCTCGATGGGTCCCTTTCCGGTGACGATGGCCTGGACGAAGAATCCGAACATGGAGAACATCGCCAACCTTCCGTTCTTCAGCTCCTTCACCTTCAGCTCGGCGAAGGTGTCTGGGTCCTCGGCCAAGTTCAGGGGGTCGAATTGACCTCCGGGGTAGATCGGGTCGCTCACCTCTCCCAGGGGTCCTCCTGCCACTCTGTATCCCTCGATGGCTCCCATGAGCACGACCTGGCAGGCCCAGATGGCCAAAATGCTCTGGGCGTGAATGAGGCTCGAGTTGCCGAGGTAGTCCAAACCTCCCTCAGCGAAGATCTGAGATCCGGCCTTGAACCACACTGCCTCTCCGAAGGAGACACCGTTCTTGCTCAAAAGCTCGGGGAAGACGCATCCCAAAGCTCCCAACATGGCCCATCGCGCGTGGATCACTTCCAATTCACGGTTCTTGGCGAAGGTCTCGGGGTCAGCAGAGAGTCCAGCGGTGTCCCAGCCGTAGTCACCGGGGAATTCACCGGTCAAGTAGCTTGGCGTGGCACCGGAGAATGGGCCCAAGTACTTGGGTCGGTCCTCGCCATACCTGCGAGACGTAAAATGAGCACGATCAGATCTACGAATCAGAGAATGCTTTCTGAACAAGAATGGTGTAAATTGGCAAATCTACATCAGATTAGAGCTATGCAATGCATGCTTATCAAGTGACTATGTCGACATTTACAACTGCATTTGATTGTGATCATACTGGACTGTTGAA
This sequence comes from Marchantia polymorpha subsp. ruderalis, assembly GCA_037833965.1. Lineage (NCBI taxonomy): Eukaryota > Viridiplantae > Streptophyta > Marchantiopsida > Marchantiales > Marchantiaceae > Marchantia > Marchantia polymorpha. The sequence continues at coordinate 9,611,165 of AP031357.1, forward strand.
ATTGAGCTTCAGGCGGTGTCCTCACCAGATGCTGGTGGGGGTGCTCTTGACAGTCTTGCGCATAACAACTCGAGCTTCACCAACGTTGACCTTGGCAGCAAGAGCATTGCTGGAGGCTCCGATAGCCTGACCAGCGAGGACGGTCGAAGCACAGGCGGTGGCGGAGGCCATGGTGTCTGACTGATGAGAGTAGGGAGAATCTGAGTGTACAGTACGAAAGTGCTGCTGTGATTCTCGAGAGAAGCGAAGTGAGCTATATACGAGCACTGAGAGGATGCAGCCTGGATTTCACCCGGTGAATCTTCGACGGGTCGTTTGGCCCTGAACGTAAACCCTAGCTGTGGTGGCCCATGAAGCAGGGGCAATTCGCCAGAATCCACTGGAGCCACAAGAGGTTTTGTCGTGTGCGTCCAGCTGGTGCAGTCGTCGTTCTTCGCAAGTCACTAAAATCCTGATAGTCTCTGTTATCTCTTCAGGATCGTGTACATTTGTCAGATCGATCTCACCTTGTCCAGATGCTGCGCACGCATGAGCCCAAGCGCATTCGAATTTGTCGCACACCTGATCGTAAGACTTGCCAGGTAACTTGAACATGCAGCTCCGAGGATTTACTCGACTGCCACGGATTGGCCGCGCATATTTTCCGTGCCTGCCTCCGCTTTTAGCAAAGAAACACTCCGCGAGACAATTCGTGCACAGTTCACCCAAAAATACCTTTCTGATCGAACTGCACTTGTCTCCGAGGTCCCGGTGAGGACGATTGAAGGCGTTCGTAGCTAATATCCAGTTAGCTTTGTCGTTGATATCGAATTTTCTACCTTACAGACGATTAGATTTCTAATTTTGCTCAGTGATAAATTTCAATATACATTTGTGTGAAGTTGGGTGTAAACATTAGAAGAGTGTAAACATTAGAAGAGTTGACTTTTCTTGTTATACAATTTGTTTTATTATTGTGTACATATATCCTTTCAATTTAGCTTTTATTTATGAGTTTTAAAGATATATAAATAATAGTTTTAAATTTTTTCTTTGTATAATTTATTTTGTTTAAGCTTTTTTTGACTTTGTGAAGTAGCGTTTCTTTTCTTGACAGGTTTTTTTTCCAAAGTTTAGGGTGTTCTAATAACGTGTTAGTGCGCTTCTTTTTATGTTTTTTCCTTCCATTTATTAGTGCATTTTCTCTGCTTGCCTTTTTCTATGCTCTTCTTTTCCTCCGGTTATTTTACTCTCCTGAACTTCATGTTTGACTGATCCTGAACGAACAAGTTGCGTCTCTCAGAGGTTCAAAACATGATAGGATTCACAAGCACAATTTCCACGTAATCTCCTCCTTCGTAGTAATGCACAGGTGACATGAAGTCGTACGGCAAGTTTCGCTTTCATAAATTTTATAAATTTGATCAAGCGATCAAAGGCTCTCCGCCTCGGGAACAGATACACAAAATGGTTCGCCTCCACACAGCGGGCAAAATATACACTAATAGATTAATTTTAATCAAAGAATGGCCATAGTGGATGCGACTCGATATTGTACAGGAGTACCCAATCAAATCTGTGATCAAGACATCTCTAGTTTCCGGGGGTGAAGTTGGTGGCGTAAGCCCAGGCGTTGTTGGCAACGGGGTCAGCCAAGTGGTCGGACAAGTTCTCGATGGGTCCCTTTCCGGTGACGATGGCCTGGACGAAGAATCCGAACATGGAGAACATCGCCAACCTTCCGTTCTTCAGCTCCTTCACCTTCAGCTCGGCGAAGGTGTCTGGGTCCTCAGCCAAGTTCAGGGGGTCGAATGAGCCTCCGGGGTAGATTGGGTCGACAACATCACCCAAGGGTCCTCCTGCCACTCTGTATCCCTCGATGGCTCCCATGAGCACGACCTGGCAGGCCCAGATGGCCAGAATGCTCTGAGCGTGGATGAGGCTCGAGTTGCCGAGGTAGTCCAAACCTCCCTCAGCGAAGATTTGAGATCCGGCCTTGAACCACACTGCCTCTCCGAAGGAGACACCGTTCTTGCTCAAAAGCTCGGGGAAGACGCATCCCAAAGCTCCCAACATGGCCCATCGGGCGTGGATCACCTCCAATTCACGGTTCTTGGCGAAGGTCTCTGGGTCAGCAGAGAGTCCAGCGGTGTCCCAGCCGTAGTCACCGGGGAATTCACCGGTCAAGTAGCTTGGGGTGGCGCCGGAGAATGGGCCCAAGTACTTGGGTCGGTCCTCACCGTACCTGTAATCGTTCAGAAAAAATGAATCATATGCATACTGTAGGAAATAGAAGACTAAAGCACAACGGACCCCGAAAAAGAACGACATTTCGTCGAAGACAGCAAACTCGGTCTGAGCTCCTTCCGACCTCGAGCGAGCAGTTCAGACAGTCACAAAACAGTACGTGCAGAGCGAACATACCAGATGCTGGTGGGAGTGCTCTTCACGGTCTTGCGCATCACCACGCGAGCCTCACCAACGTTGACCTTGGCAGCGAGGGCATTGCTGGAGGCTCCGAGAGCCTGACCAGCGAAGGTGGAGGAGGCACAGGCGGTAGCGGCGGCCATCGTGTCCTGGTGAGGTGAGAGAGAAGCTTTCTGGTGAACTGAGGGTTTAGTGAGTGCTTCTGAGGATCTTGGGAGGAACAGACGACTATATACCCCAATTCAGCGGCCTAGTTCATCCTACGGGTGATGTGAGGAATTGGAGGAGGACCCCCGACCACAAACATTGTACCGCGATCCTGGGGAACCACAAATGGTCGTCTCCGAAGATCCACTTGTAAATCCGGATTCGGATTGCCCTCTGCGAGCGCTAGAGATGTGGTCGTTGAATGGCTTCGTCATTATATTCCAACTTGTTTGTCGCCTGAAAATTGGCTTAGACTTGCTCATTACATGACATTCATGACATTGTTCTGACAGAATGACCTCATGACTCGAAAGGTATGTACTGACCATCCTTACTATGATATATCCCGCTTGACATTTACATCTTAAAGTGAACCGAATGTGGAAAATGTTCTCAGTGCGGAAACCGATACAATTTATTCGACAAGGTGATTTGAGGTTATATGTTCTCTAGCGCTCTAGAGGAATACACGTGGAAGTAGCACACTCATGGCTCTCCCTTCATGACTCTCCACTTTCACATGTCATCGACCAAATCTGTAACAATATAAAATCATTCTATTCACGTGATTTTCCATCCTCATTTATAGTTTACGTCTTGGTCCCATGTGATTGACGGAATGCCTTTGATAAATTAAGATTCCTCATAAATCTTCTCGACTAGGTATCCTATACTCAACTTGTTCACATGATCGTTGCGGGATAGCTTTTAATGACATCAGAAGCATCATACATGAATAATTTATACTGAGAGTGGTATAGTTTCTATGGCTTTTAAAAATTCTGATTAAAGATGGAGGCTAACTTTGGAAATCTTTCACTGTATTGCACTAAATTAAATATGACCGAATGGTATGTTTTATGATACCTCTCGTTGAAGTACAGATTGCAACTGTGGTTAGAGGTAAATATATAACTTATAAACTCCCAATTTCATGGAAAAAAATAAACTCAGCAACCTGACGTCATAGTTCATCATGATTAGATCCCATAGCAAGGAACATATTGTCCCGGGAATCCTTTACAACAAGATTCTTTCCAGTACTTCAGTGCAAGCAAGACATATAGGAAGAATGGTAACATGTTAGAATGAATGACGATATGATCGTCAACTTACTCTATATGTTTTACAACTTTCACCTTCTGTACTTTGGTTCATGCAGAAAGAAAATAAATTCCATAAAGAAATACAATGGTCCATTTACAACATATGATTCTTGCCCTACAGCTCCTACCATTGGGCAGATCAATATATTATCAAGAAATTTACATTTTCCCTGCTTGAAGCTCATATTATCTTCTATAGAGAGTTGTCTCGATACTACCTATTTTTCTTCGCATTTATCCTCCTACTACCAACTCAGTTCGACAAATACATTCACTTTTATGTTATTTGGATTTTGGTATCTTTCTTGACGAATTGAGCTCTAGAAGTGTTGACTCTGCACATTTGTTACCTCTAGTCTTAAAAATGCTTTTCTTAAGGAGCAGAGCATACACGCAATCTAGGTCGGGGCAGAAGGTTGTTGAGTAGGTTGTTTTATTATTTTCCGTACGGATGGAAAAGAAGCAAGATTGGTGACAAACAACACCAGAGATGAATTTGAAGGCCAAAACAGATGAGATACTAGTATTAAAGATTTGAGGTTGTAGCAAAAAAAGATACACAAGTGTAATTAAATTTTAGTTTTTTTAGTTTTTTTTTCTATGAGAATTGAGAACAACACACAATCAGGAGGCAATTTTCGAATTCATATTTCTTTAAATACTGAAGACTAAATATGTCCCAAATGCAGAGCAAATTTGAGAGGAATACATACTCTAGTCCTCTCAAAGGATAAATTTAAATATTATAAATTTCACATAAAAAATCACACTAAAATATTAAGACTGGTTGTAAAGTAATGTGTTCTTAATTTACTCAGTAATGTTTTGATAATTCCAATTACGAGATGAAAGTATGTTTAGCTTGTGACAGGAATTTAGATTGGCCGTGGAATTCCATCCCAAGATCAAAAAGAATTTTTGGGGAAACAAATGTAAAGTCTACATAATCAAATTTGAATACACAAGATTTTGGAAATTTTCATTTTATTGCTCTCTAAGTATCACTTTAAGATTTTTTGATACTTCATCATGAATAACTGAAAGTCATAGTTTTCCATGTAGTATAAATAAAACATAATCTAACATAACATACCCACTTATTATTTCATACATATCAACATACATAAACACTCAATGTGTTTTGCAAAATGTAATCTTTGTTAATAAAATCATGTTCAGTTTTTATAACATCCTCAATCTTGCTTAAATAGTGAATTTAACTCTTTATACAATCTACTTTATAATCAATAAAAATTTATAATCGTAATAATCATTTCATTTCAAATTATTGAGTTTATTTTCAGTAAATATCACTTATTTTGATTTCAAAAACAAAATGCATACTACTTACATACTTGAAATTTTTTAAAAACCTCACTTGTTCCTATGCTCAGATGACAATATACAATTCGAGATCATGAATCTTCTACAGTCACATTTGTCAAATAATATATGAAGTAAATATTTATTTTTTATTTATGAATGTTACTGTTAAGATAATCTAATTAAATACTAAAGCTTGATTACAAATTATTGATCATAGAATATTCAGTTGAATTATTTTTCAAATCAGGTGATTTTCATTCAAAATCCTCACAACCAATCTTGTAGAATTGTCAAATACACAAACATATGTAGAATACAAGATAATTGAATAAAAAATTATATCTAATATGTTTTATGATGTAGAATATTTCTACATGTGGATTACATGAATTAACTTGATATATATGTCAATTTCCAATGTGATATGCACTATTAATGTGTCTACAAAAGAGTCAATTTTGTTTGCAATTTGATTTATATCCAGCTAAAGAAAGCATTACATAGCACACCAAAATCAACGTTTTTTTTCAATTGATTGAATCACGCCAATATCTTTATTCTTCACAAAACTTGCATATAGTATAATATTATCATCATTTTTTTTAAATTTTATTTTTTTAATATTTAATGATTAAATAAAATTAATTTTTCTTATACATTTAATGCAATGACATACAAATTTACATGCAATGTGCTTGTTAACATAATCATTAAAGAGACTTTAGTGAAAACGAGTATCCATGATACACGTTTTCAAATGCAAATGATAAGAGTACCCATGATACACTTAATCTTTGTAATTAAGTCTTGTATTAATATTGGATGCACACAATTATTTCAATAAAATTAAAAAAGCGTGATGTAAAATATTGTACTATTTTGAATTCGGTTGTGTGTATTTTTTTGCTCTCTAATTTATATTTTCATCATAAATTTTTTTGTTTTGTGTTATCTAGATTTATCTTCATAATTTCTATCATAATTAACAGTAAAAAAATGTATATCCAATCAAATTTTACACAAAATAGATATGATTTTACTCCTTATATAAAATTTCTTTATTATCACATTTTTTTTTCAACTTCCATTTTCATAACTATGTGTATTAATTGATATTCAAACAGTTTTTTTGTGTAAAGATTCATTATTGTTTTTCAAATTTCATATATTTAAAAAAAAGTTTAACTAGAAATAAAAATTTTATCATATGCAAAAAATATGTTGTATCAAAAGTTTTAATTATTATATTAAATCATTGATAGCTAATTGCAACATAGCTCAAAGTGATATATATATATAGCTTAATATGAATTTGAATTGAATTATTTGCAGTTGATAATTACAAAATGTTAGGATTTTTAACAATAAATTATATTTTTTTACTTTACTTGATTTTTTCTTCAAGATTCAAAATTGCTATTAAAATCAAAAAATACAAGGTTCTGATATTTTTTGTACTCATTGACTTTAAATTTATATTTTAAAGTTATTAAAGTTTTTCCACTTTCAAGAATTTTTTGAAATTTTTTCATGACATTATTTCAAACACATTTTCTAATTTTTAAAAGAATTCTGATATTTATTATTTGAACGTGTTTTACAAATTTTCTAAATAAATTTTTACCATAATATTTTTTTATTCTCAAATAATATTCTTTCAATAATATTAAGTTGATATTTTTTGAATCAATATTTATTTGATGTTGTTACGTTAAGCTATTATTGATGTCAATTTTTTTAATGTTTTATAAATTGGAATTTTATTTTGTTGAATTTTGACTTAAAATTTTAATCATCCTGACTTTCATGAATTACATGTTTTGATTTTTGTATCAGCAATTATTTGGAAACTTTTATGCATTAAGTTTGGCATTTTTGCACTCTGTACTAAACATTTCGTATCAAAATTTAATCCTTGTGAATTCAATACACTTTGTATCAATAATTTCTTTGTATAGTTTTTGTAACAATATTTTATTAAAATAATTTTGCATGTACATTTATTTATTTTTCTCTTGTATAAATAATTTTATTCTAACATTTGGAATTAAAAAAATAGCTCATTCGGAGATGAAGCATAGCTTTGAAAATGAAATATAGTTAGAATGATGCTACTCTTCATTATCTAGATTTTTTTTAACAAATGCAATGGGATAATGTCTTGACTCTAACATCCATTTCAGTCATAGGAAAGTGATGACATGAAGAATAAACTCGATAAACATACTTGTTGATATATTATTCTCAACTAACACACTGGATATTACTGTCAATTCTTATCTTACAAAATAACGTTTTGACAATACATACTCGTCTACTAACACATTTACTTTTTACCTAATAATAATAATAATAATTGCTAACATGTTGAATATTGATAGTACACATTATTGCAATTGTATGTGCATTAGAGTAACATTCAATCATATGGTTGAACTAAATGAAAAAATGATTACATTTTATGCATTATTATTTATATTCATGTTTTATTTTATTAAATAAATAAGTATATCAATAATTTACATCATTATTTTTGCTTTATATTTTTTATTTAATATATTTACTTTTGTATCACTTAATCTAGTATAAATATGTCCAAAAATCGTTTAAGACAAGTTTTATTGTGATTTTGACTTCAATATTTTCAATGAACATATACAAAATATTTTTCAAACACTGCATATTAGCTTGTATCAACATATTGATGCATTTTGTATGAACTCAGAATGATGTATGTATTGATGTATTTATCTATATCAACATTTTATAATCATTATTTTATACTATCATGTAATTTAGTACGTTTGAGCATTTTAATTTAATATCTTTTATCAAAATTTTGTATCAATAATAATACGTCTTTATATATTTGTCACAATTAAATTATTAAAAAATTTTAACAAGTAACTTTGTGTATTTAACATCAATCTGATGTAAATCATAAAAAATGTAATAATCAAGTAGAACTTTTGATAAGTCAAAAAATAATAAAGTGATTATTTTCATTAATTGAGATTTTTTTAAAGTATTAAATATCGTAAGAAATATCAAGTCTTTGGTCAAAATATTAAATTTTGATAATTATAATTTTAGTTTAAAATATTTGATAGATTTGCTTGCAATATGTACTTTAAACTTCAAATTGTTAAATTTTAAATAAAGATTTGTGACATTATCCTAAATTTAGTTCATATGTAATTCAAATGAATTCTTTGATTGTTTGATTTGATGTGGTGGTTGTCTAAATTGCTTTTATTCATCATATTTGTTGATTTTTTATGATTTTAACCTATGTTGTTTGCCAAATTGTTATGCACCTTTCATTCTAATGATTAAATTTTTAAATGCATTTTGTCAAAAAATATGTTTTAGTCATATGAATGTTTCAAGGAAAAAAATGTGAGAATATATTGCTTTCTTGGCATGATCAATTTTGTGGCCTTGCATTAATTTTATGTGCATATAGTATATTATGAATCTATGAAATATATGATAAGTCCATTTGCCACCAACATACAATAGAGTGACGATGCGAAGACGGTGCCAAATCCAAACAACTTTAAATACGATATTTTATTTTTAACTTTGAAATCGGTGACTCTTTCTAACCTTGAAATGTATAAGAAATGTTTTTGCAATATATTATTACTCACTTTCGCCAACATTAATCGTACTTACTATTTCAATTGATGATATAACTTCCAATTTTTTATTTTTGAGTGTTACTATTTTTAGTTTCCTTACTTTGATAGCTATTTCAAGTATTTTGTAAGCGGCCATCAGTAATAGTTTGATAAGATTTCAATATCTGTATTGTTCATTTTACATTGAGATGCATCACGTGGTTATCATGCTACAACAACTAGAACAAGAGATTGCACTTTTATGAAATGCCATGGAATAGCTTTAAGTTGTTCAAGATACAATCCATGTCCCAACTCTTGCAGCAAATTCAATTCTACGAATACCAAAAAAACCTCAAGTAAGCTTGTGAAAGAAGTTTGACAGAGACGGTTCAAAATTTCAAGATTTTGTCAATCAAGTTTAACTTGTTTTTGTGTTTAATCACACATGATTCAACAGAAGAAAAACACGTTTGAGTTCCTGGATTATTGTTGATCAAAATGGCATTTTTTTGATTTTTTGTCATTATTGGAAAAAAACTCCACTTTTGATATACCTTGATAGATAGTTGGAAAATCCAACAAGACGTTTGAAGATTGACAGTTATTCCTTATAGCAACAACAAAACACTGCAAGAATGATTGCGGCTAGCTTTAGCATACATTGCAAAATTTATGATTGATACGATACTACTCTCATCATCATATTTTGATGAATATTCCGTTACAATATCAAAATAATGTTGTTGAACTTGCATTATTCTCTAGATTAGGCAAAGAGTGAAATTACTCTGTTAGAAGCCATTATTCAGATAGTTGACTTTGACAACTATTTATTTGATCAACTACAAAAGCAACAAGTGTTTTTTGATCATAATGAGCGGATTACATATCTCTAGTCCAATTTTATTAATCATTTAAATCCTTCCTACTATAAAAACGTTGTTAGCATGATATAGAGTATTACTAGATATAAATTATTTATCCATATGTTATCAATCCACAAGATGAAATTTCCATCTAATGAATAATGAAATATGAACATGAGTATGATAATTGCTTTGTTTGCAAATTGAACTCAAGGATTTTTTATACTTGATTTTTCCACATGTAATTATAATATTTAAACATAAATACGTATATACTTGGTAGTTTTTTCAATCTAATAGGATACAACTTCAAATTGATTAATTTGACCTAAACTTGTGTAGTGTTTTAGGTACAACCGCATGTAATCATGTCAATTCAGCGTCTAGCAAGTTTCTAGATGTCATGCGCATACCACTGGCACATCATATTTCTAGATGTCATGCGCATACCACTGTCACATCATATTGTCATTGTATTCATATTCAATTGGCTGGCCGATAATTACCAGAGTCAAACCTAAAAAGGAAAGTTACATTATAAATTTTTTGAAATAGTAGCACAAAATTCAAAACAATAAGTTTGGACCATCTCTCAAGTACATTTGGAGATATATTGTATTGAATATCTGTTTCATCAATAAAGTAATAATGTACATTCGATACATCAAACTTCCCAACAACCATCTCAAGAATGTTTTCATTGTAAAATATTTCTGTAAAGATGTTCTTCTACTAGGCAAAGCTCTCAAATCAAAGTGGGGCATAGATGCTCATGGGAGGGATGCTAATAATGAATGAAGAGCCGCGTCGGTCATTCGAGAAGTGTCAGGTTCTGTATGTCGAGACAGATGCTTGTTGGTTGCAATCTGTAAGTTGCTGACACGAGTTTCCCCTGTTGTGGATGGATGACCTGCGTTTTAACTTGTTTCCCGATGTGGTGTTGTGTATGAAAGCTTCAGTCTTCGCTCCTCTTGTCAGGGCGTCATTTTAATACTTTAATCGAGATTTCGTGTATCGGTTTTCACACATTACTTCTGGCTTACATGCGAAATGATATTCCGATCACATGAGTCCGCACCGCGAAACAGAGTTATATGACAGTAAGCATTTGCGATTCAAAGGATCTGAACAATACCTCCCGAAAGATGTTAGTTAGGCGGTTTACCATAAATAAACCGACCTGCGGACTTCGATTAGACGCGAGATAATGTTTCTTTCACACTTATCAACCATAGATTGGCATTGCCTCATTTACGTTAATGTGACAGTGTTGATTGTTGCGCATGTAGTAGTAAGAGAGTTTTTTCAGATTTTAGCTAATGACTAAAGCATTATATTGCACATTTCAAGGTTACTTCGTATTTTATTATTCAACCACGCTTTCTATTCATGTTTACGGATGACACATATATTTGGCAGTTGTGACGTTCTGATTAGTATTCATTCTTTCATACAGTCATTGTTCACTGTGGGCAATTCTAAACGGTTCTAAACACTGTACTACGTTTTCGAAATGTATTGCGCATGTTAAGTAAACAAATTCCAATCCTCGTCGTTTGAGTCGCTTGCAATGCATACTTTTTGGTAAATATCACATTTTTGATTGGGCCTAGAGCACGCACGGAGTGACAAAAGGATCGATTTTCTTTGAATCTTTCAATTGTATTTTCATGATGTATGCGGTTAACATAATCTCTCTCACGGAGTAACAGCTCATCTACTCACAGTTGCGCAATGTACACTAATTCATCTACTCAAAGAATGTCTACTGTGGAAAGCCTCATTGTACAAATCCGTGCTGGGAGAGACCAGTTCGACCATCTGTATAAATTCACAAGTTCTCTAGTTTCCGGGGGTGAAGTTGGTGGCGTAGGCCCAGGCGTTGTTGGCAACGGGGTCAGCCAAGTGGTCGGACAAGTTCTCGATGGGTCCCTTTCCGGTGACGATGGCCTGGACGAAGAATCCGAACATGGAGAACATCGCAAGTCTTCCGTTCTTCAGCTCCTTCACCTTCAGCTCGGCGAAGGTGTCTGGGTCCTCAGCCAAGTTCAGGGGGTCGAATTGACCTCCGGGGTAGATCGGGTCGCTCACCTCTCCCAGGGGTCCTCCTGCCACTCTGTATCCCTCGATGGCTCCCATGAGCACGACCTGGCAGGCCCAGATGGCCAGAATGCTCTGGGCGTGGACGAGGCTCGAGTTGCCGAGGTAGTCCAAACCTCCCTCAGCGAAGATCTGAGATCCGGCCTTGAACCACACAGCCTCTCCGAAGGAGACACCGTTCTTGCTCAAAAGCTCGGGGAAGACGCATCCCAAAGCTCCCAACATGGCCCATCGCGCGTGGATTACCTCCAATTCACGGTTCTTGGCGAAGGTCTCGGGGTCGGCAGAGAGTCCAGCGGTGTCCCAGCCGTAGTCACCGGGGAACTCACCGGTCAAGTACGATGGGGTGGCACCGGAGAATGGGCCCAAGTACTTGGGTCGGTCCTCGCCGTACCTGTTACAGTGAGAGAGCGAGTTCAGCGAAATGATGGTCGGACATCAACAGCATTGCATTCCCTGTGTATTGTTGGGCAGTTCCGAGGTAAATGCAGAATTTCGAAACTCAGTGTGTGTATACTGCAATTACGGTTCAATCATACCAAAATTGCCAGAGCTGCACAGAAGACTTCGATGCTTACCAGATGCTGGTGGGAGTGCTCTTCACGGTCTTGCGCATCACCACGCGGGCCTCGCCGACGTTAACCTTGGCGGCGAGAGCATTGCTGGAAGCTCCAAGAGCTTGACCAGCGAAGGTGGAGGAGGCACAGACAGTAGCGGACGCCATTGCGCTGGTCGTGCGAGGAGTTGAGAGACTCGGAATTGATGGAGGATGGAGTGAGCTTCTGCAGTAGCCGGGAGAACACGAAGGCTTAATAGCAGCACTTCGGCACGAGAATCGAACGGGCCGATTTCTGCTTCAGGCTAAAATCCTGGAAGAGAAGGAGGACCTCAGACTGAGCCCACAATCTTGGCACCGCGATCTAGTGGGACGACAAATAATCATATCTAGAGATCCACAAGTGGCAGATTCGGATTTCATTTCCGGAAGCAGTAGAATGTGGTCGTTGAGTTGCTACGTCATATATACAAACTCGGTTGTCGCGTTGGAAGTCGTCGGCCTGCCATGGGGTCACGCGGTCACCTCGGTGACCGCGGTGACCGCGTGACCCCGAGGCAGGCTAAGGTCGCCGGCAGGCTAGGTAAGACGACCGAGGCTCGGTCCTCTTACGTTGCGCGGTTATCATGAACTGCGCAGTTTGTTACCTCTTGCTTCATTAGATGTCGCCGAAGGTGAGGGGGCTTGAACAAATGTTCAAGCCTCTTCACCTTCGGCGACCTTCACTAAGACTCCAAATTTTAAGTTACCAGGAAATCTAGCCTGGTAACCGAATCTTGTAACCTGGTAACAGAATCACGAATCTTGTCACTGGAAGATAACTTAATCACGTCGGTCGTCAGTCTCGACTGCTCTGTTCGGCAACTGCTCCTCTCCGTAAGGTCCACAATCAAGTAATACTGCAAAAACAACGGGAATACCACATTAATACCACCCAAATAGGTAGTAAGAAATTAGTCAACTATATATACTGTAGTATACATAGAATATTCAGACTTCCAGTTTGAACTATCTCCAAACATAGTTCACTCAAAATATTATACTATATTTCGCTATTTAATATGGATAATGTATTTTACCGGAAGGGAAAAAAAATTTAAAATAAAAAAATGCTTATTAATAGGAAATATATATATATATATATATATGTCAGTTGATAAATATATAGCATACGATATGCTAAAAAGATTAATATTCAAGGATACCAAGTATAATACATTCTCATAAATTGATTCGTAAGTCTATAAGATATGCAAATTAGATTTGTCATGAATGACATATAGAATAATACATTTCATAAAAAAATATCAAGATCCTCTAGCATGCATCCATTCCGAGAGAAGAGGATGATCCAGTTTGGTGTTTGGAAGAAATGGTAGTTTATATTGTAAACTAACTTTGGGATTACAAAGCTGGTAAAATACAGTATAACTAGATATCGATAGAATTGTGTTGCAACCCATTGGTCTATCAAAGTAGAGATAGGACTCCAATTCCAGTTGTTGAATGACGAAGAAAATTAGTGGTTTGCTAAGAAGGGTAGGTAGATTCAAGTCATTAATTATCACTTTTATATCAATCGTATCTTGTATTCATATATTTTTATGGACATTATGCTAATCCTAGACTTGAAGTTCAGTTTATTTCATATATGTTAAATGAAAATCGGACTTTCTAGACAGAAGTCTCACTCTCTATAAAAAAAAATGAAGCTAACTTCTGAGTATAACTTAAATTTCTGTAGCATGCTTGCTTACAATGAAGTTAATAATGAGAGGCATAAAACAAATCGGTGCATATAAATAATACAGTAAACAATATATCGAAGTGATTTCAATTATCTTTTGATTGAAATTTCGATACTTAAGGTACACAAGTACTTTACTTTTGCGACTATATTGGTATATATTGTTTTCTGTAGTTTTTACTCAAATTATCGAATTATGTGTACGTTCACTTGAATAATAGTATTCTCCCTTTTTAAAAAAACATTTTATTCTTTCCAAGCCATATACCACTAATTCTTTTCATATTGTTCAGTATTAACGTGATTTTTGCGGAACAGTATTTGACTTTTTGACATGCTCTACAGTTAATATGTTTTGAACTGTTCGTATTAATCGTAATATTTTAATATACTCAACGTGGGCGCAAAGTTTTACATATGTTTCGTCTCTTCTTACAATCAAAGGTCCTGGATTGTAAACTTCACTGACATATGTCTTTACTCAGTATAATTGCATGCATATTCTGTCTCATTAGTTCCGGCGAAGTAAATGGTAAATGGTAAACAGACAACTTAATAATTCTGCGTTCCATTTGCACGTTACTCCTTTTGTTGCATGCGCTTGGCGAAACAGATACTAAATCGGAGTCTTAGGAGCTAATTAGAAGCTTCCGCTAGTGTCCACAACAAGACACTCTCTCATTTCCAGCCATATCTTGCAACTCCGCAAAGAGAGAGACTCAATTTCGCAAGCGAATGACATCACACTCAAAGAATAGAGAGAATTGCAGAAAAAGTCGCATTATATTAAGTCAGTCAAATTGGCTTCCACCCACAGGAGGAGAAAGCGCGGCTCAGCTACTCACGACGGTGCAATGCACACTAATTCATCTACTCAAAGAATGTCCGCTGTGGAGAGCCAGAAGATATTGTACAATTCATGGGCGGAGAACCAAAATTTACTACGAGACTCTTTAAAACATGCAACATCTCTAGTTTCCGGGGGTGAAGTTGGTGGCGTAGGCCCAGGCGTTGTTCACAGCCGGGTCAGCCAAGTGGTCCGACAAGTTCTCGATGGGTCCCTTTCCGGTGACGATGGCCTGGACGAAGAATCCGAACATGGAAAACATGGCAAGTCTTCCGTTCTTCAGCTCCTTCACCTTCAGCTCGGCGAAGGTGTCTGGGTCCTCAGCCAAGTTCAGGGGGTCGAATTGACCTCCGGGGTAGATCGGGTCGCTCACCTCTCCCAGGGGTCCTCCTGCCACTCTGTATCCCTCGATGGCTCCCATGAGCACGACCTGGCAGGCCCAGATGGCCAGAATGCTCTGGGCGTGGACGAGGCTCGAGTTGCCGAGGTAGTCCAAACCTCCCTCAGCGAAGATCTGAGATCCGGCCTTGAACCACACTGCCTCTCCGAAGGAGACACCGTTCTTGCTCAAAAGCTCGGGGAAGACGCATCCCAAAGCTCCCAACATGGCCCATCGCGCGTGGATTACCTCCAATTCACGGTTCTTGGCGAAGGTCTCGGGGTCGGCAGAGAGTCCAGCGGTGTCCCAGCCGTAGTCACCGGGGAACTCACCGGTCAAGTACGATGGGGTGGCACCGGAGAATGGGCCCAAGTACTTCGGTCGGTCCTCACCGTACCTGTTACAGACGAAGCGAAATTTAGCAAGAAGCAACATACATTTCGAGAAGACAATTGCGGCCTAACACTTTATAGAGGAAGATGAAACCTCAGACGGAGATACGTATTTCCACTAATGTAGTTCAAGTGTGAATTGCAATTACTTTGACATGCAATTGCTGTGAAAGTAGTCGAAGTTTGGTACACGTACCAGATGCTGGTTGGGGTGCTCTTCACGGTCTTGCGCATGACCACGCGGGCTTGTCCCACATTCACCTTCTTCGCGAGCTCATTGCTGGTGGCTCCGAGGGCCACTCCAGCAAGGCTCGTAGATGCGCAGGCGGTGACGGAAGCCATGTTTTCCTGTATCTGATGAGTGAGTACAGAAGAAACGAGGCTGATGGCTACAGAAAGTGTGAGTCTGCAAGTGAACACTAGGCTGTGTTATGTGTTTGAAGGCGGCAGGAAGTATGCCCTGTGGACCCAGGGAGCTGGGATTGCACCTCTGATGAAGATGATCATGTCGGTTCTGGCAATCAGAAGAACGAATAGTATTGCAGGCCTTGCTGACGGGGCCACATGTGGTGGATTTCTAATCATGCATGAACTTGAGCCATCGGACCTCCGACATGGTTGTGCTCAGCTTGCACTAGACTCCAAACTTCTCGTAAAGTCCCAACAGCCAGCTGGACAGAGAATAGGATTGATCCAGTAGGAAAACTGCGCTGACGAAAGCTGCACTAAAATCCACTGGCAAGTTGCGACTGATGGATGCATCGAGGATTTACTGCGGAGAGTAACGCTGCGGTATCTTGAATGTTGCATGTGGGGAAGTCCATTGGCACCGATTTTGATGCCCTGTTTGTCCAGTAATTGTTATTGTAAAGCACAATAGATCCGGTCGAGATAACATGGAAGTCAGAAACAGTTTATCTTATCGTGAAACGGATCAGTGGGACCCAGGTGCTCTCTGACGTTCTATTGTCACGGGAGAACCATGAATTCGCGTGGCTTGCGCTTCTCGACAGAACTTACAAGCAATGGGAATCTTCAAAATGATCTTCGTGGACTTTTGTGGATTTTCCACGAAGAAGTTATTCGTTTGGTCGATTTTCTTTGAGAGTTAATTAGTTTGAGAGATTGAAGACATTATAATTAAGTAACCACTTAACGTTTTCTTCCATTTCCAATTAGTGAATTTCGTCTCACTTTAGGAATTTATGGTTGAAGGAAACGAGACTTTTCTTTATGGTGGAAGGCATTAACAAGTGACAATTTTACGTTTTCTGCTATGTCCAACTAGTACATTTCGTCTCACTTTAGGAAGTTTTAGTTGAAGGAAACGAGACGTTTCATGATGGTGAAAGGCATTGACAAGTAACAATTTTACGTTTTCTGTTATGTCCAATTAGTGATTTTCGTCTCACTTTAACACTTTATAATTGAAGGAAACGAGACGTTTCACGATGGTGGAAGGCACTATCAAGTAACCATTTCACGTTTTCTGTTATGTCGGAGTAGTGATTTTCGTCACGCTTTAGAATGTTATAAATGAAGGAAATTAAACGTTTCATGATGGTATAAGGCATTAACGTGAAACAATTTCATTTTCTCTTTTGTACAAGAGTGATTTACATTTCACTTTCAGTATTGTTGTTGAGGAAGACATGTAATGAGATGGTACGCATTGTTTTCCCGTTGCTAGTGGTTGAAATTAATGTTGTAATCCTTTCACATTTTGCCTAAGTAGTTTTGATCATTGTTTAGTTTTTTTTCATTTGTTTGTTTTTTGTTTTTTGTTGTCCACAGTTTTCATTTGTTTGTTTTTTGATCATTTATTTCTCCTTTTTATCTTTTTCTATATTTGTGAGAGCTATTACAGGGCCATATTTTCTGATGTTTTTCATGTTTGAGAAATATTTTTCTCCGTTTCGTCATTTTTCTCGTAACCACATGCACAGTGTTGCATGGACTTTCGTTTGATTGAACCTCAACATGATTTGTATCTCAGAACACGTTTGATACACTCTTTATCACCTCAGTGCGTTTTCGTTTATGAAATTCTCCCACCCTGTATACATCAAGTGATCTTTCCCTCCGTTTCCTGTTTTCAGATCTACTATTTACATCGTGGAAAATACCAGGATACTTCAGAACACATGATACTCAAGGGTTTACACCACTTAACCTTGCAAATGATGAAAAACATCCTGAAGGATGACGTTTTTATTCCGATCAAGCACCAGGACATTTCCCAAGCTCAAAATTGGGTGGAACGCTAAGAAAATTACAGTCTACTCCTTTACAAGTACCGGGGCGAGACCACTATACCACTATACATGTCCAGAACTGGGGATCGTGAATTCCTTTCACGAAGACCCGTCGTAGTCTATGATCCGGGGGTGAAGTTGGTGGCGTAAGCCCACGCGTTGTTGGCAACGGGGTCAGCCAAGTGGTCGGACAAGTTCTCGATGGGTCCCTTTCCGGTAACGATGGCCTGGACGAAGAATCCGAACATGGAGAACATGGCGAGTCTTCCGTTCTTCAGCTCCTTCACCTTCAGCTCGGCGAAGGTGTCTGGGTCCTCAGCCAAGTTCAGGGGGTCGAATGAGCCTCCGGGGTAGATTGGGTCGACAACGTCACCCAAGGGTCCTCCTGCCACTCTGTATCCCTCGATGGCTCCCATGAGCACGACCTGGCAAGCCCAGATGGCCAGAATGCTCTGAGCGTGGATGAGGCTCGAGTTGCCGAGGTAGTCCAAACCTCCCTCGGCGAAGATCTGAGATCCAGCCTTGAACCACACAGCCTCTCCGAAGGTGACTCCGTTCTTGCTCAAAAGCTCGGGGAAGACGCATCCCAAAGCTCCCAACATAGCCCATCGGGAGTGGATCACCTCCAATTCACGGTTCTTAGCGAAGGTCTCTGGGTCAGCAGAGAGTCCAGCAGTGTCCCAACCGTAGTCCCCGGGGAACTCACCGGTCAAGTAGCTTGGGGTGGCGCCGGAGAATGGGCCCAAGTACTTGGGTCGGTCCTCACCGTACCTGCATTTCATCGAACAGTGAGTAATACTTCCCAGCGGAAAGAAAGGGACTCGTAGAAATACGAGACAGCATCATTCTCTCGCCCTCTCAACAGTGATCAACAGAAATCGAAATTTAAAACTCTCGAGCCACAAGAGAAAACTGTCACTGACAAGAGTTCTAGAGCGCGACGGACACAATCCCTCACGCTTTCCAGAAAAAATGGACCACAGGAATCAGGGCGAGGACATACCAGATGCTGGTGGGGGTGCTCTTCACGGTCTTACGCATGACGACGCGGGCTTCGCCGACGTTCACCTTGGCGGCGAGGGCGTTGCTGGAGGCTCCGAGAGCCTGTCCAGCGAGGGAGGTGGAAGCGCAAGCGGTGACGGCGGCCATGGCTTCGACTTGCAGAAGCTCTGGGAAATGGAAGAGAAATGCTGAACAAATGATTCAGTTTCCCTCCTCCGAGGAACGAGGTGTTCTATATCACCGAAGGCGGCACTGCCTCGGCGATGTGTAGACGGGAGGAGGACACGTGTCGTGGTGGCAGTGTGTGCTGACTGGTCGGGAAATCATGGGAGCCAATAATAGTCGAGCATTGAGAGCCGCCTGATCCTTGTTTTTAGCTGAGGATTTTTGCGCGCCTTGAATATCTGGAAGTCGACGACCATTGGTCTTCGCTATTCCGCGAGGGTTCTCGACCACAAGTGTCTGGACATAGACCTTCAGCTCCGGGACCATTCACACTTGGCCCAGTCCCCTGCCTTAACTCGTTTGGACTCTAGAGAACGCAGAGCAAGTATAAGGACGTTCCCTCGATCTGGTCCGGCTAAAGTAGTTGCGACTCTAAAGGTTCCCTCCGGAAGATGGAGCTGACCTAACTATCAACGATGTATCTGTTACTATTGAGCGCTCCAATATAGAGGCTTTCAGTTTGGCCAACATTTCTCCGCTTGTTTTAGATCCCGACCCTCTAAAGTCTCTGCCAACTACGCGCGCTCCAAAAGAGTTCCTTCGCCTCGCCCACTAGCGGCTTGCCTGGCTGACCATCAGTTCTAGGAGCCCGTTCCTTAGACATGGTCACGTAGCCGGCTAATCGTCGGCTAGCCGGCTACCCGGTACAAAGGACTAGCCGGCTAGGGACTCAAATCGGCTAGCCGATTAATTAGCCGGCCAATTAGCCGATTAACCCACGGCTATCGGCCGAAAACGCATTGCGGTTGAAATATTCGGTCGAAATAAGGGTTCGGGGTATAATTTCGTACAATTCGGCCGAAACAATCAACCGAAAACTCAGAGTCGGTCCGAGTTTTCGGATAATTTTCGGCTACAGATAGTGTTTCGGCTAGCCGGTAAGTCGACGGCTAACAAAAAATATGAGCCGGCTAGCAGTTAGCCGAGCCGTGAGCATCCCTGCCGTCCTTCCCGCCGTTTCGCTGTCATTACCGCTAATTTTTTTGGCGATGTACTGCTACTCCTCCTATCCCTGGAGATGTTTGGACCAGCCTCGGTTGAAATATTTGTTGGCCGTTTGGTTCCAAGCTTACTAGCTTCATCTTAAGGATAGCGCCTTGAGAATCTGATGTCTCTTCGTATGTGGTAAGCTCTTACCGCGTACAAGAGGCACAGTAAAACTGCATCTGGAGCTGCTCTCTGACGCTCCTCAAGTTACAAAACCTCGTTCATGGTAAGTCGGACCCTGGTCTGCGAGCTGTGGTTGCGAATTTACTCGGTCGACTTGTTTATTCATCCCTTCGGACGAAGAATATTCTGAAAAATTATTCATACATGCGTACTCACGTTTTTGTTCAAGTACAGTTTGATGTATCTAGATAAAACTTTGGGAAGTAGGGCTTTCCAGCACTTGGATCCCGATTCATGTATAGCATTTAGGCAAAGAACCTCTGTGGAAAGATTTATCAATTACATTCAGCTATTGAATTTTGCTAAAAGACATCAAAGTAAAAAAATATGCCCCTGCTTACAAGCTCGCAGGAAGTATTACTATTTGGTCGTGGTCGTTGTTATCGAAATCCGCCGTAAATTTCAATACTGCGGGCATTCGGAATCATTCCTTCATTTGATACTAATAACGGTGAATGATGAAACAAGTCATGCAAAAGGTTGAAACCCAGAATCCAAATTATCGAACAAAGTAGTCTACTAGAGGTAAAGCCACAAACACGGCTGATGAAAACATTCCAGCCGGAGACACGTAGATTATCTTAGGCAACAGCCCAAGCATCGGCAAAGTGAAAAACCAATGAACATACATTTAATATTGCAATTTATTTACGGGTTCCTCATGTTGATGTAGACGGCTTCAAATCGCTTGTATTGAAACTTTTTTGTTCTACTGTGATGCGCCGTGGTACATCAAAAGGTGACAATAATATTAGGATCTGAACTGTACTATTATAAATCTTCGATAGTACAATATCGATGTAGCCCGCGCTGTCTATGAATGATAATTAGGAAGTGGAGGAAGAAAGGCTGCTGAGAGCATCTTCAGAATGTAGGAGTTCTCGTCGGAGCTTTTTTCTTGAAAGACCGTGTTCACTTGGAAGTCGGAGTAAGAGTCAAAACATATCTTCTCTCGTTCTGTGAACAGTTCGTCTCAAATACCCTCAAATTGGTTGTCCCTGAACTGTTGATAACGAAGAACTACAACTCTTTTCTTGATCAGGACATTTCTTGAATGAAATTATGCCTAGCCATGAATTGAGCGGAACGTACGAGATCGACCGCCACGTTGTTGGTTTGATTAGCGGGTTTATTCTGGTAGGTTTCAATTACCAAATCATTGATCATTGCGTTAGAAATCTTAGTCCCCAGGGGGATGGTAATTACTTTCACAAGTATGGTTCCAAGAGAATTTAGCACAACATGTAAGAAACAAACCTGTGAAATTTCGAAATCGAACATGTCCGGAGACCAACCCGAGCAACCCGAGCAGACTACAGGATCCAAAATTCCTGTCCAAGTACAGTATAGGGTTCGGCCGTGGAGAAAAGGGACTCTCCGCTGAGTTATTCTGCGTCTGCCGGGAGTCGAACCCGGGTCTATTGCTTGGAAGGCAATTATCCTAACCGTTGGACTACAAACGCCGAATATTCCCCAGCATAAAAACATTTTTCAGGACCATCCAGTCTGCCTGAATAAAAGCCTGTTGAATTGTACCTCCGGAGCGCAACAAGAATCATACTATTCGTCAAATTTGGAGCGTTTGTCCATTCTGATGTTACTTTGATTACACTTTTGTTTCGAGTCATATGTACTCTGCCCTCGCAGCCTAACGAGTTACAAGCACACCTCCTGGTACTTCTTCAACTTCGCAAGCTTGAAATGAGTTCAAACTTTCATGGCCTTCAAGTCTCCAAAAGACTGAAAGTCCTTGGAAGTAAGAGAGAACATGAAGAATATTGATGAGCCAACTCTGCAATTCAGTCCAAATTTTAATTCTATCAGTCAACTCCGATGGGCTTGTCATCACCGATTGGCAAAGGTCTGAGTGGTCCGTTCTTTCTCTATCTCAAATTGTACCCAATTCCAGAAAGCGGAAAAGAACGGACTGAGCTCCAGATAATGCAGTCACGAAGAGCAGACGGCAAATCAAATGTCGAGATGAAGGAGCTTCCGTTTAGGTAGTGACCCCTTCAGAAGAACAGGCGACTCCAGGACTTTGGGAGGGAGACGAAGTAGTTAAGGTTGAGATGACAGTCACAGTGGGAAAGTCTGCTCCGTTCAGGCTCGTTCTGTGACAGATTGGAGATTGGATTGACAGCAGACAATGCGACATCGTCCATGACTCGTGCAGAAGAGCTCTCATCCTCAGGACTTCGAGACCGAGACGAAACTCTGGAGCTTGAGCTTACAACAGAACATTCTACTTCGCCCATTCCTCGTTCAGAATAGCAGATGTATTCCAGACTTGATGATCGTCACGAAGGTTCGGAGGTTGAGTTGACAGCAGAAGAATCTCCTTCGTCCAGGATTTGTTCTGAAGGGCAAATATTGCCAGTTATGAGTGATTCTCAGACAGACGAAAACTTGGAGGTTGAGTTGATGGCGGAAAATTCCACTTCGTCCAGTACTCGTTCAGAGGAGTAGACATCCGTAAAATGAGGGGCTCAAAGAGAGAGTAACGTTTGGAGGATGATTAGACAATAGAAGATTTTGTTCAGTTCATGTACTCTTCGGAAGTGCAGGCGTCTCAGGGACCTTGTGAGAGGGACGAAGTCTCGAAGGTCGAGGTGACAGAAGAAGAGGCAGCACAGACCATGATCCTTCAGAAGTGCAGACGACTCCAGGGCTCAGTGAAGGCGACGAAATCCCGGACGGTGAGGTGACAGTAGCGAATGCGATTCAAAGGGTGACGGGCCGAAGACATCTCGAAGAACGTGGAAAATGTAGAACAAGTTGTAAAAGACAAATGCAAATTTCAGAAGTGCACACAATCGCAGGGTTTTGTGAAAGGATGGAAATCTCCAACGTTGAGGAGAAGGTATAAAGTTATGTCAGTCCATGACGGCTTCAGAAACGGAAGAATCCCCCGGGCCAAACGTAGGGGTTGAAACATAGCACGTTGACGATAAGATACAAGATTTGCCATTTATGGCGCCTCCGGAAGTGCAAGCAAGCCCATGGCCCAGAGAAAAGGTCGATATCTCAAAGCTAGAATATGTTCTCCCACCCAACCAGGATACAGAGAGCAGGGAAGTCCAGTCTCCCCTGAAGCGGCCGACACTTCCAACCTTGAAGAGAGGATAGATCATGCTGCTGATCTCTTGGCGCCTTCAGAACTGCATCCAAATTGCAGGATTAAATTACAAAGGTCGGTAACAAGGCAGAATGTGCAGCTTCACATCGTGAGAATTCAAATATATCAGTTTCATGTTATCAAGCATGAAGGTCCAACCATGAATCAAGTAGATTGCCATGTCCTGTAATCAGCATCGAAAGTTCATCTGACTCAATCATGTGAATCAGTAATGATCGGTACATCTGACCAGACGAAAAAGTTTCAAGTAAATGCACATTGGAAGGGAATATAGATTCCACGAATACTATTTGGAGCACGACAATACTTGAAGCAGCATCATGTACAGTCAGTTTGACTTTCTGTTGACAGAAGACAGGATATGTATGAAAGGGAATGACACCGGGTGCAAGAACGCAGACAGAACTCCGTTGCAAGAAGTCCTCAGACCATGACGACAGTCCTGTCCCCACTCATCCCCCAATGTCAATAGCTTTCGTGGTTTCAATTTCTGACGTGTCTATTCACAGTCGCAACAGGTGAGGACTACTTAACATTATCTTCGCTCCTCTAATATTGCGTTGCATGCAGACGAAGATATGTAGATTGATTAATATACATGCCCAAACCCAACTTCCAGACGACAAGGTGAGTCCTGACTTACATGCCGGGGAAAGCTTTGAGGCGAATATTAAAGGCAGAATCCTCAGATCATTCATCTGTGGCTAGAGGAGTACTACTTGTACGTAGACCTTGGGCAGAACTGCCTCGAGTATCACACGCTCACTAAAAGGAGTCCCACTGGCCCAGAGGGAGCAAGAACATGGCCGCTGTACATGAGAATTATGGCTTGAGCAATCGTACGGTCAGAAGTTTGAGAGAGCGAAACAAATGGAGACTTGATCGATAACTAATTTCAACTTTCCAGTTCACTGAATTATAGTTTCTGTTGGACATGTCATGGTGACAGTAAAACGGCATCATACTCGTCATGCTCGTCGTAATCAGAGTATGAAGAATCCTCAATATCTTCATTAAGCAGTTCGCCGCAAGGTTCCATCACTCAATTCTGCAGGATCGAAACAGAGTAAGCTCGTCAGTGGTATATCTTTGTGCACATAACTAACCTGCAGGCCAAGGATCCATGGAGAGAGCATCACTTGAATTGAAGTAGATGGTGTATCAGCAACAGATAGTCCGTAAGATTGATGTGGTTCTCTAGTGAAATGCAGTGGGAAGTCTGTAGTCTCTAATACAGGACATGAAAAGTAGTTCAGGAGTCCTGCCTCTGTTCACTCATCCGAGATTCAAAACGTGCAACTCCATGTCTAACTCCCTGTGCTCGCCCCTACCCGCCATAAAGTCGACGGAGAGAACAGCTAATCTGCTCAAGCTAGCCGGGCTGTCCTCTCTATTCACGCCAGCCAGTCATACTTCCCAACGTCCGAAAACGTCTAACGGTTGAGCTGCCAACAGCAATCGATGATTACATTAGAAATCGTAACTGAAGTTTCCAGCATCTGGCGAAGGAAATATCTTCACCGGTCGATCAGGTATTCCTGCTTTCGCTCCAGATCGGATGCACACACGTGTTCGTCCTCTTCCTAGAAAAGCTGAACCACATTGTTTAGACGTCGAGTCCAGTCTTGGGCCTTCTCCTCTGCCCCAGGAGAACCGAAGTCCTATATAAACGTCGAACTGCAGTCGTCCTTCTGCTCTATGTGATTTAGCACCTCAGAGACTACCGTCGCCTGGAGAGGCTTCAGTTGACTTCACTCAGCTTCGTTAGCGATTGATAATGGAGAAGCGTCTCAGAGTACTCGTGACATGGTGGATTCCGGGTGGGCTTTTGTTACTCTCGATTGCTGCACTCGGCAGCATGGCCCGGCAAGATGACATCTACTGGCAGTTCTTGCAAACTCACAACGCGGATCGAATGAGTATCAAAGGAGCGCGACTTCACAATCTGAGTTATGACGATACGTTAACCCAACATGCTCAATATGAAGCCGAGGCCTTTGCGGGTGCTCCGCGTTACTGCAATGCGTCGGGTTTATATAATAATCATTTTCGAAATCTACATGTGACCAGCGTAGGAGCCTCTGTTATGGAAATCGTACGGTCATGGGTTGGTGAAAGCAAATATTACAACTACTCTACAAATTCATGCGCACCAGGCAAAACCTGTGACCATTACCTGAGGGTACTTCCACTAACTGTACTTGATTGTGATTTATATATATATATATATATATATATATATATATAGAGAGAGAGAGAGAGAGAAAGAGAAAAGTCTATTAGCTTTCTTGAACGGTGTAGTGCATAATCAGGCTAATCCTTGATATGCGTCTTTTGATGAACCCATCTTTCAACTTGTATATACGCTGTTCATGAGCGTTTGACAGAAATCTGGTTCTAAAACTTTGTTGGATATATTTGTGGTCGTGATCACAGGTGGTCTGGAACACGACAAAGTTTATGGGTTGTGGACTTGCCCGTTGCCCCGATGGAGGAAGCTTTACTGTGTGCTACTACAACCCAGTAGGCGTATTCTTCCGAGATAAACCGTACTAGAAAGATAAACAGATCCTTACTAGCTGACCGTGGATCCCAGAGGACCTCAATTCCTCAAAGCACCCAATCCGTTTTGTAAAGTAGCTAGCTTACATGCATATTACGACAATAACCAAGTTCCGGCTTTGACTGCCTCATTGATACTCCAATGCCTTTAAACTGAGGCCTAGAACTGATTACAAGTATCCAGCTTGAGTTCCTGTCAATAAATAAAGGAAGTTGTGACGTCTAAAGAAGGGTCGTTATCGGTCGAACATGAGTGTGAAGTCATTCCATGTAGTCAAGAAAGCAAATCTCTCTGTCTTATTCTTGGTCTTAGCTGCATGTATACTTGAACACTGTAGACGTATGGCCGACCTCAGCTATTAAAAGGGGGATGGAAATTCAGATTTCGATTATTTGGTGAACACGAGTTAGCTTCTGCTCAAATGGAATTCAAGTTCATTCAAGAGGGGCAGAAGTGAAGGGTGCAAGACTGAAACTTAAACCCAACCTCATCGACCAATTTCAACAAATCTCTGACGTGCTGTGACCAGTGACTCTCTACTTCTCCCCCTCATAAGAATGAGATATGAAGTCCGCAATAGTGGAAGTTGATACACCATGCTGTACTAGATAAGTATATAGAACGAAGAGGCCTCCACAATTGCAACATTTTTTTGTCAAGTCCAGTGACTCCAACTGGTCAGTAATAAGCAAAGAAGTCATTGATGTACTGTAAACGAATTCTAATAAAGACCTACTTGGCATTCGAATTCATGCCTCGAACTTAAATTGCCCTCGATGGTTGAGTCTCTTATCTTAGAATCCCAAACACCGCCACCCTTGTACGTTGGAGAAAGGCCAATGTACCGACAACTAATGTGAAAATATTAATCCAGACAACGAATGCAGGTCTGTTTTGCAGTCAGTCGCTCTCGTTTCGACATGGCAGGTGTGTTGTTATATTCTGTTCCAATTCTTGAACGCATAGAGCCGTAAGGATACGAGTCCGGGCCTCCAACTTAAGCTAGTTGCCCGGCATCGCAGGCCTTGAGCAATGCAACCCGCGACCTTCCCTCCGCGATCTGTGGGTCTGCAATGTCTCAGAAACTTAAACCCATACACGAAAGCAGGAATACAAGATAGAACGGCATACAATACCTTTGAGAACTGCTTCAAAAAACTTGTCTTTGAATAAACCCAGAGACTGCAGCAAAATACAGTATATACTATTCCGCGGTTGATGACACGAGGACCCATCTGGCAACCCACATGCCAGAGGAATTACCCAACAGTCTGACGTGGACACTATTATTCCCTGACCTTGTACCTAACAACTAGAAGTAGCAAACGAAACCTTGGTGGCGATCAAAGACAATGAGCGGAGAGGATTGCAACGCGGGAAAACAGAATTTATCATAGCACAGGGGATATAATCGAAGTACAAGACTTTTGGCTAACGTAATTGTAGCGTCGGCACATGATTTCCATCCGGCTTCATCAGTGTAAGCTTCTTCACAGATCGGACTGTAGGGACACCGATCCGAGTGCAAGTGAATCTGATAATTCTGTTCTCAGCAAGATGATTTTCAGTGACCCAGAGGATAGTTTTCGGTGTGCGCCTTGTGGAAACTTGGCTTCTCCTCATGGCGTAGACGATCAGATGTGGCTTCACCTCTAGGGCAGATGTGTCCGTGTTAAGAATCAGCAACACTGACAGCCTGGGAACTTTGATTCTGAGAAGTAAAAGTCTGGAGTTTATTTCGTTGAGCACGATGGTATTGCATACATATGGTGTCTCAAGGAGCAGCACAGAAGTGGCTTGTGAAGGTATGCTGGATCCGATGTCTGTACTTTATGAAAGACCCAGGGAACCAACTTCTGCTTGATTACATGATGCCCTTTTGGTAGGCTTTGCACCAGGAGAAACAAGAGCCCTTGTACGCAAGTTCCATGCTCATCTGGTTCACTCAAGCAGCAAAGTTTGGAATAATTTAAATAGTGCTCCATGCTACCGAGCCTATGCATGTGCGCGCATATGTCAGGTTTCATGTAACTGCAATCATCAACCCGTTATCTGCCTTTAAGCTTGAATGTTTATGGCCATAGTTTGTTTTATGTTCAACATTGATTCTAAGTTTACTTTCTCCGAATTGTTCTTCAGCTGACCTTGAATGTTGAACCATAGCTATGAACCTAAGCCTTTGCACCATGTGTTAACTATATCTAGCATTTGCATTGACAAACATTGTCTTAGCACATGCAGTGCATTTGTTTGCATTTGTCCAGCCACTGCGAGGTACTGAGCACAGATTTCAACATTTAACTGGCTGGACATGACTATGATGCCCTGTTCTATGAATGATAGCGCTCATATTATCCGTCAGTGAAAGACATGCGATCAATTTAAGCGGGAAAATGAATCGAAAAGAGGAATTTGACTGCGGATACGAGAAGAGATGGTGAAATGTGATTTCACACCAAAAAATTATGGGATCCAGCTTCGCACGTCACTGCTCACTCACAAGGAAGATATCTGCTGCAGTCTCATCCCCGGATTCTACGAAGACACGGAACTCCATTGACATAGCTCCTCTACAGAACATTCGTAGTGATCATCTTTCTCAGGACTCTGTTCAAGTAACCAGCTGTAAGGCTGAGTCTTCGAGTAAAGCAAAAGGGAGAGCGATGGAGGAAAAAGTGCCATGCAACAACCTCAAGTGAGGTAGATAGCAAACTCACAAGTGGGCAAGGAAAAACAACCCGGGGCCAAAAAACAGAGGAAAGAGTTCGTTCATCTCCTGATGTAACGCTGTCTTCTACATGCAGATACTTGAGATCTAGAGCAAGTCAACAGTCAATCCTATCTATCTCTCCATGGCTAAAGCATTATCCACGACAACGACAAATGTGCACAAATTTGTTCATTGCGATAGTGTCCAGAAAATTATTTCAACAAAGCGCTCTGTGGATTTCCATAGCAAGAGTAATGTGGCTAGTACCTCATGCAGCCTTTGGTACTTGCGGATCTTAGTGGCAGCAATAATCTAAGCCGGATGAGCTGCGGAGATTTCTGCAGCTCCTCCCTCGTGCGTGAAGCATGCAACAGTGAATCGAGTCGGATCAATATTCAGGTTGTTACAGCGTTGGGTGAACAAAGTGAGCAGATTGGTCCCCCAAGTAAGATGGACTCTGTAATTTCAGGTGAGCGTAGGGAAACTGACTGGGTCGCTTGAAAATCGTAAATGTTGGCCACATTTCCAAATCCTCACACAGACTCTGAGCTGCCTACCCTCGTCCTCGACAATGCACTTCGGTGCTGTAAGCAAGCCGTGCTGCATTCACGCGTCGTCGTGGAGATCAGAGCATGAAGCTTTGGCTCGATGACGCCTTACTGGAGAAGACCGAACACTTCTCTCCACTTTCACCAGATAGCTGAACTCGACACAATGCTTCATGCTTCATGCTTCACTGATCTTTCAGCGCGTGACCACGATTCCTGCGCGTGAACTCTGCTCAGTAGAAGACAACGAACGGCTTCTCAGAGCTCTGCATTGTTCGATGCATGAGGAGGTTTTTCTGCGGAACGCTCAGCGAGGCAGAAAGAAATTGCAAGTTCTTGGAAGAACCGTGCGGCACCAGTGGTCGACAGCGAAATTTAGACCCATACACTTTGTGCGCCAGAGAGTTGGTGAGGGCATACATTAGCCTGCCCGAAATAGTCCAAAGCATACTTACCTGGGCGGGGCCTATCGCTGATCCAAAAGGGCGATGACCTACGACAAGTCCCTCCATTGCACCACGGTCGGGCGAGTTGTAGCATTTCCCCAAGGGGAAAATGCACGTCATAATTTGTGGCAGCGGAGGGCTCGCGTTCGCGCGGCCCTCCACCAATAAATCTAAGTAGCAGGGTATTGTTCATTGTTGAATTACCACAACATAAATCTAAAGAGGCGCGTCGGTCCTGAGGTACTTGCAAGGTCATTTTCCAATGAAGTCGCAACCGTATTCGATTGTCCTGGAGGTCAGAATAAAGTAAAAAACATGTATACACGTGTATATCGCTAATACTTATGCAATATTTGTATGTCGTTTCATACGTAAATGCATGTATATACGTATATTTATTTGGAAACAGAGATTGTCCGAAACAAAGATCGTCGTAAATTAGTGAGCCTTATGACATTCACAACAGCAGTCTTTGAAGCGTGGAGAATGGATCACAAAGCGGGGCATGAGCAACTTGTGATAGAGGCATCTGACATGGCCCAGGATCTTAAGATGGTTCCCACTGTGAATCCCCAACTGAAAATCGTTGAAAGTAGGAACGGAAGATGGATGGTTTCTTTTCTATGTACTGACTGCGAGTAAACAGTCACGGTCCCTGAGGAAGTGTAAGCAGATATTCAGCCTCAGATACAGCATTTGTGGCCATATATCTTGTGCCTCCTTTGGATTTTGTTAGGGTAGCATAAATATTAAAAGCTTTTAATTCCCTTCGGATAACAACTGTACTCTAGCGCACGTCTTCACTGGCACTTTGTACTGTCAATCCGTTGCACTGCCGAAAGGCATAAGAAACGGAATGTTATTATTCTAAGGAAGGATCGCTCGAATCGTCAAATTATGATTCAGAAGATGGAAGAATCCCCTCAATGGACACTGACGCAAAAGTAGGTGACGAAATTGGTAATTCTGCAAAGAAACAGACAGAAATTTGATGACACTATAATATTCGGACAAATCAGGCTCTATCCTCGTTTCCGATAGGTTTCAGTAGTCAATCTCGATCGGTACTCCGATCAAAATGCACTGATGTATGTCATCATTTCTTATGGCAGAATTGGTAAACTTAGTCCATCCACGAGCTTACAGAATCATGAGATAAATTTTCAACTTGTAAATATAAAAACCAGAGAACACAATCATGCTACTTCAATCACTTAGCCACGCCGACAATAATCTCAGCTGTAGCAGAACCGATTATCAAGTGTCTACATGACCCAATCGCTTTTGGGCAAAGATGAGGGGCAAAAGACAACGCTCAGCAAACGGTGTACCAGACAGTGTCCTTTCTATTTGTTAATGATCATGTGTTCACAAATGCAAGGGTTATGTAAACCACCTCTATGTAGCAAATCATCTTCAAGTTACTTCGTGATGCGGATCTCCGAGGGCTGGAGCTTCGAAGTCCTGAGGATGAACGACAACAAATCAATTCCAGTCAGATCCACCTCTTCAGCTACAAAATGCCCTTGTTTGTCTTTCCGAATGACCTCATAATCGACTACAGAATAGATTCGAGTTTATGACCCTACGCTCGGAATTTATGGTTATTTTACTTCACTGTAGATACATTGAAATTTGGACTTGCATCCTCACCCTCATTAGCCTGAATTTGGGAGCAGGAGCAGTCCCATGGCTGCAGCTGCACGAACCTTTTGCAAAGTAACCTTAGTTCCAGTGTGGTGGCTTAGAGTTCCTCGATTCACTCAAGCCTGGAGTGCTACAGCATTAGTATCATGTGTTGAATAAGAATCCGAGCTTGGCACTTTGGCGAGTTTTGACATGTTTTGCTGGAAAGTTTGAACTATGGACAAGATCACGCTTGGTGTAGAAAAAGTCGGGACTACATCACGATTATTGTTACCAAATCGTCAGACTGATCCTGTCCGTGAAGATTCTGAGAAGATTTGGTCAGTATCAGAGCAACTTGGTCTCGCGCAATCCCTTTGACAGGAGGTGCCACTCGAACTCAACTCCAAAGTCCTACTTCCGACAGCCGCCACTCGCGTTCTTTCTGTGTGACCTTCATGCTGACCTTCTTTGCAGACTAGGATATTCCATTTGTCTCAATCAAACTCTTTGTGCTTCTGAAACCAGTTGACATGAAAATGGTACCATGTCACACATGTACCTCAAAATCGATTTCTCTCAGGATCAAAATTTGTAACCGAACTTCATTCTAAGAACCTCAGTGCGTGTGCTTGCTTGTGCGCCGTCAGGAACTTCTCGTTTCAAAAGAATACATATTCCATCTGAGATTTCCGTCAGAGAGCTGGCCTCGGCCTCCTCTTCTCCTCTCTGCCCTACGACCTCACTTGGCATAACACTTGCTGGCGTGGTGTCTTGAAGGAAACATATACCCATATCCGAAGCACTTATGGCCAGCATACCCGCAAACAGTAAGAGTTTCATGATTCCAGTTTCCTATCGCCAGAGAAAGATTGAGAAAAATAGCGTCCCCTGTTCGACTTTCTCCACAGAGAGTGGCCTTCCAGGAGATCCTTGGGCTCTATATGAAGGACATTACTGACCGACGGAAACTTCAGTAATGGCATTACGGCATTTACCGAAACATCAAATTGTTAAATGCCAAGAAAATAAGACAACAGAGAGAATGGGACTCATGACTCATGACTCCCGTTCACGTATAAAAGCTTCATTGTGATCTCGTCATACTCAACCATCAATCCTTTCAGATCAAGCAGGTTGTGAAGATTTCTTGATCAACTTCAGAGTACCATCAGTTGATTTGAGACTCAGGTTCAAATTTAGGCCCAGATTCATGTTCACATCAAGTCGACTTCTCTCAAACGAGCATCAGGGCAGGAGTGTTGACTTTCTTCTCAGCAGCTGCATTCATTTCTGTCTTCGTTGTGAGCGGTTACATTCCACTGTTGAGAACCTAAAGCAGGATTCAGAAGTGGTCAGCACGAGCAAGAACCAAATACGATCAGTCGGAGGTACTTGTCTGGCTCTTTAGAGTGAGGTCGATGGGACAGTACTGAATCTGGACACTGACGCTTCCTAGCTCGCGGTGAACATAGCCACGGCCTTCAAAATTACGAGTTTGGGAACCTTGGGAGAGTTCTGCAACTGCAATCCAAGGCTGGTGCATGGGAACCATGACGGGCGGTTGTGGAGTCGAATAAGACAGTCACGGTCGAGGCAAACAAGAGCGTGGCCATCACTGAGGTGTTGACAATCGATACTGCAAACAGAGAGATGATTCCTCAAGCGCAGTGAAGTTAAGTCAGTGAATGGATGCTGAATGTGGCTACTACAGAGCATGCTCCAGTGATGTATCGAAGTTTATGAAACGAATGACCGAAACTTGTTGAAGCAGGATCAACATTTCAGCTATTGCAGCAGTCAGAGCAGATCGGCCCTTGGATGTAATGTAGACAGCTGGTAGAATACAGTTTGGGTAACTACACAGTCCAGTCTACTGCAAACGATTGGACAGTGTGTTAGTGACTTATCAAGTTTGATCTGGGGTAAAATTTGTATTTTGTTTTCTTTGCAAAATTAATTTCTCTTTTCGATTTTGCTCTTAGTGAGAATAGAACTGTTTTGCATATTTTCTTGTTTAAAAACGACAGCGATTGGAATTATAGAGCTTTCCTGTAAATGTCACGAACCCTGTAACTTGGTTGAAGAAAAGTCCTAGACTACCTAGATACACACTAACAACTAAGACATTGTGCACTTCTCTTTTGTGCGTCTAGTTTATGCTGAGCTGAGACGCAGAATGATAATAAAGGGTCAAGATGAAATTGGAGATTCTAGAGAAAAATTCCTGATTTTAAAATTATCCTGAATAAATTGAGAGACTCATACGAAGCATTGGGTACTGTACGCCCTAAGCCACAGTTATACCATCGAAGACACAATTCAATGCATTGTTGACCTGTGATTACTATCCTAGAATGTCTCCATGTTGGTATCTGTAATATTCAGACTTAACTACGGCCAGTTTTATGCACCTTGACGAAGAACAAGAAATCCACCGTTAGGAGAGCTTTTCTGTCTTCTATGAAAGCACTGCAAGAGATGCATTATGCATCTGCATTTTCTTTCTCTTTCATCTGCATTTGTCAATTAGGATAACATTAAAATACTCTTGATATGAAAATTTTTAATCCATCAAGATTAAGAAAAATCCTTGCCAGACATGAATTTTGCAACAAGATTAGTGTCTCAATACTAAGTAGTGACAATGTGGATTAATCTAGTTAATTTTTCCTTTTCCATCTAAACTCTAAATTTGAACTCTAAATGTTGAATAATTAAGATTGAAGACTTTCCAATTAAACACAAAGGAATATAGTGAGGGGAGTGATTTATATGACCAGGCCAAAGAACCATCATAATAAATAAGAACCATCTCCAAGGTTGGATTGACATCAAGCTTTACACATGAGATGATGACTAGGTTGGGCTTTAGAACCCATTGTATTCAATAGGGTTAAGAACTCCATTGATCTAGGATTTGTATATGGATACAAGGATCAGCGCTTGGTATAAGCTTCATTGCTTCATTTCAGACCTTGTCAGGAAATATAAGTACAAAGTCAAGATTTCGACATTTAACTCATACCCAAAGGATCAAAAAGACGTAAACCCTTATACTGTGATTAAACTTGGTATCGTTTGGAACTAAGAGCATAAACCTATCTAAATAGCATATGAGACTAGATTGTTAGACGGGTATAAAACTTTGTTAAACATCCTAAACCATCGGAAAGGTACTCCATGTCATCAAATAACTTGCTCATGTTGAGATTAGGTGAAAACGGGAATAAGTGTAGACTAATAAGAGTAGATTTAGAGCTAGAAATGAATGACCCTGATATAATCAAATAAAACACCTAAGATTAGAATGTATGATCTTATCTGATGTTGTAGATTCCATACGATTGGATATCTACAATGATGTTATGTAATCCTCCATATTAAATGAGAGATATGTATACGATAATATTAGTTAAGCATGTGTCGATCGTATATATACTCTGATGGTGTTCTCATATGACAACTATATAAATGTGCTTGTATCATCTCTTATGGTGTCTTAGCTCAGTTCTTTGAGATGAACACTTAACTACCAAAACAGCTTTATGTGACATTGAAAAACATGAGCTTACATAATTGTTTCACAAAGAACAACCTTAATAAGATTTTTGGAGCATATTCTAGGCGTAGAAGAGGAATACATTTACTACTTCACTTTTATTATGAGTGCTCATTTTAACTTCACTTGTTTGGTGTATTGCTGATTATTTGTCCATAGATTTCTTGACGTTGGGATTTGAGTGAGCAAATAAGTTTGACTACCCTTTATAGCACAACTTTAGCCATAAGTACATTTGAGCCATCATTTTATCATACTTTGGGAAAGAATCATGCTATTGATTTCAAGCAATTTGGTTATTCCCCAACTTACATATTTCCTTCCACCAGCTCATAGTGGTTACACATTGTTTTCTATACTTGTTTTAGTATGTGGTTTAGGGGCAATATTTGATTAATAAACGATTAACCTTCTGATGGCTGACATGCGCATCTTGATTCATATGCAGTCCAGGATGTCTTGCCTGGATCCTATCATGGATAATAATGTGTTTACAATTTGTGGAAAGTGGATTTGAATGCCAGTGGTTCGAGTTTACACGGGAAGTTTGAACTTGTGAGGGTGATGCCCTGAACTTCCGACAATCATATAACTGTGGGTAAACATGCATTTTTGGCTAAATCTGACGTTATAGCGATGGTAAGAAGATAGGTGTGATGTCGTGAACTCTCTCAAAGCTACTGAGGAGTCCTGGAAGGAGATTGTAGGTTGGAAAGTGCATATTGCTTTGCGCAAGGTAGATTCTGTCTACGACGTTACATAGATGCATGTCATGATTGAGCATTTTTATATGTTAGAATCTGTTCCTTGTGTGCATATACCGGTAGCACTAGAGTTTCATATTTGACATATACAATTTTGCAAACATATTGTAAATGTAATCATGATAAGACATGAGCTTGTAAGGCCTATATCTCTCAATTATAGATAATAATAACAAAATAAGTTGCTAACATATGGGAAATAAAATGAAAATTATTTTTATTAAGTGATACACGAGTTCAACAAGTGTGTATGTCGAACCTGAACATTGATCTTTTAACTAGAAAGAAGACAGATTAAATATATTGCTTGAAGTCCAACACTTGTGACTTAGTTGTAAAAACTTGAAGTTTCGAATCCTACAAATATAAACACCAATTTTTCATCTTCTATTGATACAAAACCACGATCCAGTTGTTATGAAACGTAGTCTTCATAAATCGTTTTGCTCATAGTGAAAATTTTATCAAGAGAAAAATCATCATCATAATTATCTAAGATTTTAGTTACTACTTGTACTTTACTTAAAATTGTATGTAAGAAATCATAGAATGTTATAAAGAATAGAGATTAAAATGTTGCGAGGAGCTTTCGAAGATTTACATTTTATTAAGCTTGGTTTAAAAAAAATTTAGTGTATGAATTTTAGTATAAAATATTTTTTCATATCATTATCAATCTTTATATGAAGAAATTTGAATGACTTATCTATATGAATGTATTTTAAAATCTAAACCACATAGATCCTTCCGAAATCTCTAGAGTAAAATGTTAAAATATTAATTTAAAGTACTGTACTAAACATCCACCACGACTTTCTTTTGACTATCGGGAGATTGATGCATTCAATTTTTGAGCTGAGCTGATGTTTTAAACAACATTCATCATTTAATTACATTACAATTTTGTCAATGCAACAATGTGGGAATTTGTCGGTATTCGATAAAGACACCGGACTACGGACGTAGTGTGCTCTCTCTGGTCAGTAATGATCCGAGACGCGAGAATTTGCTGACAGCCCGAGAGGTGCTTCTTCATAGTTACCTCCGTCCCTTGTCGATGTCGACTTACACAAGGGTGTGCAGCCCGTTAGTTAAGACCGAGGGTTGACTGAACCTGAGGGTAACCTCAGACCGAAGCCTCCGCACGGGGTAGTCACTTTGCCGCAGTACTGCACCTCCGGCGGTACCGAGATCCGGCTCAGAAACGCCAAACGCTGCATGTCCAAGGAAGCGCGTCCCAACCCTCCGAGGGTAACCCAGCTCACCCTCACAGCAGGTCGCGGAGATGCATGACCGGCAGAGAGAATCGACAGTGTACATCCGATCCGGTCGACATGAACATGTTGTTGGGATCTCGCCTGCAAGAAGACAAAATACGAGGAAGGGGTGGGGGGTGACAACTCCGCTGAATTTGGACTAACGGCCCCGAAAATATCCGGCCTGCCCGAGAGCGAGAGTCGTGGCCGAGATGTGATCGCGCGACTTTCGTCCCGGCCCCGGACCGCATTAAAGTGCGAAGTCAAACTGGCGCCGCATCTCTCGGAGTGTTAGGGTTAAGCGGAAAGTTGGAGGGATTCACGACCGAGAAACCTGGCGCAAGATGCGTCATCAAAAGCGACAAAACGCAATGCGCTTTAGCGTCCGCACTCGCAAAACGACAGCCTCTACAGTCCGTACGGGGAATCTAGCCCCGCCGAGACGGGGGCGTGCAGAGCACGCGCCGAGACGCCAACCTGCTCTTCGCTCCCCTGCGAACAAAAGCGAGGGCCGGCAGGCAGGCAGGCAGCGGAATGTCGCTATCTCTTCCCTCCGGTCCGCGGCACCGGTTTTACAGGCAATCGCCCGTCGAGCCGATGGGGCACTTTACGCCCGCGGGGTGGAGAGGCGGCATCTAATATCTGTAAAATTGGGGCCTTTTCACCGCGGCTGATAACGGGGGCAAGTATCTCCACCCCGGCGCCCGCAGAGCGCGACACGTGTCCTGCCAGCTCGAGTTCCGCCGCGTGCGCCTTCACTGCGCACTGAAATCGGTCGTTACACGGATCCCCTGGCTCGAATTCGTCTTCCTCGGATGCGAACTCGTGGACGATTTGGAAATCCGCGATCCTTGAGCATGAGCTGGAATTTCTGCGGTTTTGAGGTTCACGCTGCAAGAATCTGCTTCAATTTCGATGATTGCAGCGAGAAGATCATCGGGCTGGAGCGGAGGATGCGATGCGATGGGATGGGCTTCATGATCAATCGAAACTGCTCTTCGTTCGAGTCCCGTATCGATCGATCGGGAGTAGATTCGAAGATGGTGGCCTCTCAGGATCCGCAGTTTGCAGTTGATTGGCGATCCGTGAGAATAGATGAGGTCCGTCATATGATGAATCAGATGAACGTTGTTGCGTGCTGAGAGAGATGTCTGGTGACTACTGACTGGGTTTCGGGGAGGCACCGACCACGAAGACTGTGGCGGCAATAAAGAAATATATATCTTCGCGTCGAGTGGATTGCTTGCTGATTCAGCACACAAAGATTGCGTTGCGAAGATTCTGCGAGGTTGATTCTGATCTGGTAGGGAGGGAGGGAGATCCTAGAGAGAGAGAGATAGTCACCGACCTTACAGACATGAAGCTCTGGAGGTGTGGCTGTTTTCCACCTGTTTCAGCCGCGAGAGCATTGACCGAATCCGCACCAGACGTAGCGCTGTTTGTTGGGAACCCGGTTAAAAAAAAGGCTTTTATCAAAATGAAAAGCTGGAGTCGAGACCATTATTTTTCTCGAGCTGTCGTCCGGATTTTGCTTCGAATTTGTAGTGAAGACCGGATTGGGGGCATGCATTGGCCGCCTCGTACACACACGAGGACGAATCATTCGCTTTTGCATGCACATTCATTCTTACAGCTCTCTCGCGGATTGGTGGACGATGCACGCAAGCTCGAGAAG
This sequence comes from Marchantia polymorpha subsp. ruderalis, assembly GCA_037833965.1. Lineage (NCBI taxonomy): Eukaryota > Viridiplantae > Streptophyta > Marchantiopsida > Marchantiales > Marchantiaceae > Marchantia > Marchantia polymorpha. The sequence continues at coordinate 9,649,661 of AP031357.1, forward strand.
CCGATTTCGAGGTTCGAGCTGTGAAAGCAGTCCCATCTCAATGCAATTTGCCAACAGATTTGACGACTTCTCTTCATGAATAACTTCATCTCTCCTCAAGCGGTACTCTCTGACTCTTTCAAGCTGGACGGCCACAATTTACGGACAAACCTCGTACTTTCACAGATCACATGAACTCTGGTCAGAATTTATTCTGATTCTGCATGTGTACAACGAAACCTCATAAAGAAGTCTGTCAACAACTGCTGATCCGTAGAAAAATTACGGGTACTCCTCCTGTCGAGGGCCAGATCGGAAATGTCGAGCACGTCCTCCATTTCTATACGGCATCGAGGTTTGTTGCATGTCCAACAGTTCCAGAAGACGAAGGGCTCGATCTCGTTTGAATTCCGACCACTGCGAAACCTGTAATGCATGTATCCTCGTCATGACGAAAAACGAAGGAGCTCGTTCTTATCAGACGCGATTCTTCTTCTGCTAGAGAATCGAATAGTTCATCTCACGCACACAAGGTTCATCTGTCATACAAATACAAATTTTGTCGATGAGCAAGCCCCCAATTCGGTTGGTGAAGCTTTGCCGGGCTCCACAAGCACCATGATTTGGGTAGGGACCGGCTGTCGGGTGACAGGCCGATGAGGTATAAGGGGTGAAACATCTGCATCTCGTCCGAGAACCGTCCGAAATATCTCGTGACGCTAATCGGTGCTCGCTTGTAGGAGAGATTCGACACCCAACTTCTGTCGCTGACGTCCATCAGTCGGTACGATCGTTGACTCTTCATGGTCTTTCATTACGCTCTGCGAATTTCAGTTCAGTGACCGGCCTCATCGACCTCCGTGGACATACATACATACACCTGTCCCATCCCATCAACGTGCTCTCAAGTTCTACTCCCTGGGTTCATATTGCCGTCACCTACTTTGCACTTCAGTTGGTCAAGTTTGCTGGTGCCCCATTTCATCTTTCACATTCTTTCACATCTTGCATGCACTTTTTCCCCACTCAGTATTTGTGCATAGAGTTGGCTTGACTTGGCTAGTCAGTTCGGACAGAGGGGTTCACATCGTCGTGAGGACAATCAGCTCAGCTTTCCATTCAAGGGTTCTCTTCTTCTGCGAGAATCAGGGATGGTTAAAGTTCTCTAATTTGGGCCACCCACTACAGCAACGACGAAGGAAGTGTACGAGCTGAGATTTCATCAGGAGGCGCATGTCATGGGATGCAGCGAACTAAGTGATCGTCTGAACTTGAAAGGGCCCTTGGGATTGGTGATTGGAGTGAGGGGAACTGCAGATGATACTCTTTGCGACGCATTGCATGGAAAGAGACGGTTGGCCTTCAAAAAGGGGTACTCCTGATAAATAACAGTTTCCTTCTTGTGGGTGCTCGTCGAGATCCGTCTTTCGTTGCATGCAACTAAAATTCACATGCAAAGAGAAAGCGTTGAAGTGAAGTGAAGGAGATTGAGGAAGATGAAATGGAAACACGTGCAACTGATGTTTGCAGCTGTAATTTGCAATTAAATCGTCTTTCCCGATGTGAATGACAAAGAATGATACTTGTTTGGACTCGAGGGTCATCTGGAGAAAGCCCATGCACGAACTTTCGAGCTAAAGGAATGCAAAAGCGTTTTCTTCACGGCCACCGATAATAATATGGCCAAAGGGACCCAAAACCATTAAGCCTTGCATGGACCACACAAACCCATGAGGATCATCATAGAAAAAAAATACTTTAATTTATATAATTTACATAGGTCAATCGTGTAATCTAAGCAACATAAACACACACACACACACTAACTATATATATAGAGAGAGAAAATCTCCATTGCATACATATAACTAAAATTTTTGTGAGAGGAAAACATTATAATGAAAAAGTTGAATGATACAATAATCTAAAACATATATTTAAAAAAATGAACCTGTAATGACTAATATTTAAAAAATGGATGGGATGATTAACTCTTTCACGGTGAAAACACGTATGATTAGACGGACAATTAGCAAGAAGACATAGATGAGCGTATACTTGGACGCAGTGTGAATATTGGCAATCAACCTCGTAAGAATCAAGGCCGGTGAGATGTAATGGTAAGGAAAGGGTAGGCCTTGGGTCTGCGCAAAGAATCTTTGGGCCAGATCGCGTTTGTCTCTTGCGACGGAGGGACGCGCGGACTGCAGACCGAACAGTGCGCAGAGACAGGACAAACGAGGAGGGGAAACGGAGAAACGCGATGGCCATTAATGCGATTGCCGAGGAAAGCGTAAGTTGCAACTTCAGGGCACGATATCGACGTGACGATCTCGCCTTTCCACAATCGCGTCCTCGAGCTCGAGAAGCTCTTCTCTCGAATCGATTGGACTTTTCCGCAGCCCACCGTCCACCGCGACGAGCTTGCAAACGAAACGGTGCCTCGAGTTGCCTCGAGTGAGAGTTTAAGGCACATGTGTGGAAGTTTACACTTTTCGCACTGTGCTCTGCAACGAGCGAGTCTTCGAGTAAGTGCGGTAACCGATTGAGTTCCGGAATAATGTGATTTTCGTTGTAACACCGCGGCGAGTTGAGGTGAGGTGAAGTGAGGTGGGGTGATCTGATGTTCATCACCATATAATTACCGACTCGCTTGGAGAGTTCTCATCATAAAGCTCGAAGAGAAGAGAACATTCGTTACGATACTGTCTTAAATGAGTGGTTCGTTGGACTTCAAGTCGAATGCTTGCGAGATTCTTCTCAACTCTTCTGCGCACAGGGGTGACAACAATGATTGACATCGACATCTGGTGAGATGCGCTGGGCTGGGATGGGGCCAAGCAAGCAAGCAAGCAAACAACATGTGATAGAAAGTTGTACCACAGAATTCGTGCGAGCGAGCGGGCTGCTCTGTCTTTCCTTTTACAGTATTCTCCTTTGTGTGAGTTTGTGGGGGCCTGCCTTCCTTGAATGTCATGCTGCCATACTGCCATTGTTCATTTGTCACATTTCCCACCAAAAGTCTCTGCGACGGGACCACATGAGCTGAGGAGGTGACCTCTCGGGGTCAAAATCACTGTGGTCCTGCTCCTCGGTAGTCGCCGTCCAGTAACACCAAGTGATGAACTGTTATTATAAGAGATTCATTCATTCCTTTAAAGACTATCTCTCTCTCTCTCTCTAATATCTTCATTCTTCCTCCTCCGTGTATCGTCTCCACCTGTATGTACTAAACATACACATACACTTTATTACCATACTGCTGCCTTCGAATTGTACGCTCGTCTACACTGGCTGGCGACCGGACCGTCAGGACGGGAAAGAATTCGATGAAGATTTTGAAGTCAGAATAAGACGAATAAATAATCCTTTGATACGGACGGCATGACTTAGAAGCTACATGACAACTGGTGCAGCTTCTGCAATGTGCTGTTACTCGCACATGGCCTTTGTTGCAGCTCACAACAAGGAAGGAAGGGAGGGAGAGATAAATAGATAAATGATTTGGTAGGCGCTTGTTGCTCAAGGCTGTGAAGGTCGGGACCCGAGATCTCGGTCGCTGTCGAGACTCGAGTCTGCCATCATCACATCACAATCACAATCACAGTCAAGAGTTGCACTGGCTGGCACATGTAGGGGAGTACAGTGGGGTGCTAAAGCTGGTGGATGGATGGGCGGGGGTGTGGGCTTTGGACAAGACGGTGGTGAAGCTTGTGAGCCTCGTCCGTCTGGTGCTCCCAAGTCTGTCACCGTCACAGAGAAAGAGTCTCATGAGCACACTGAAGGGAGCTCTGGATGGATGGAGGATGTATTCCTGGGAACAGACGCGAGTCATGCTTTCAGCTTGCGCCAAACGAACGAACATCACCTCGAGGCTCTTTCTCTTCCTCCATGACATCATCAGCTCGGTGGGGATACCCTAGCAGCAGCTCGGCTCGGCTAACAAAACAAAACAAAACAAAGCAAATCGCCAGGAAGCCAGGACTCAGAGGATCCCACAAACCGTGGAAAGTACTACTGGACGAACATACTTTCTTTGAGCATAAAACATCATTTCGATGGGAATGCAGACAGACCATCATCTCTAGGTAACTGACAAGAAAGCTTACAGCACATGAAAAGTGCTTATCTCATTTCTTATCCCGGGGCCGGCATATAAGGTCACAAGGTCTTGATTGATTGATTACCTGCAGTAATTTTTGACCCGCAACCATTTGCCTCACCATCATTATGCAGTTCAGCTGGAATCTCTTTCGTTGGGGCATTTGGCAAGCCGATTATTAGTCCCATATTACACTGCCGACTAATATGATGGAAAAGCTTCTATATAAGGTTCTTTGCAACGAAAGCATCATGAAATTTGTTGGGGAATGCGAACAGCTGAACAAAATGACAAGTATCTCGAAGGCGAATTTTTATCGATCCAAACGTCTTGATCGCTCAACTGTTTGTTCGTTTTTTATTTTGGGTGAGCATTCCCACCGAAACAACTAACAACCACGCACGATCATCAGTGTCATATGAAGGAGAAAAGACGTCGGCGGATCGATACGGACCACAAATAAACCATTTCAGGAGAATGAGGATGGGTTCAACAAATGGCTGCCTCGGAACAATCACAAAATATAAAGGTAAGTTTCCGATCAATACGACTCACGCAGAACACAAGATGTTCGAGCTCATAATAATAATAACCTCATGCAGAATATCATTCTCCAATGCTCCTGCATGTCACGGCTCAGCTCACCAAGAAGCGCAGTGCATGTGGATGCCAAATCCTTGTACCGTGGCATGCCATGGAATGCAGCAGCAGCAGGAGCAACAACAACAACAACAACAGTGTCGATGTCGATGTATGATCATGGAGCATCACGATGGTCTCCTGAGTTGGGGAGCAAAGGATGGCTGGGCTGGAGGAGGAAGAGGAGGAAGAGGTATCTTGCGCTGTCTAAAGCATGTTCTGCGATCTCACCTGAATTCCCACCGTCCTTGGTCTTGCTGAGCCAGCCAGCCAGCCACCGTTATCCGTATCAATCTGGAAATCTTTATCCAAACCTTGTCAGTGTTGGTGAATAGCCTTTTGTTTTCCTGCGAGATCAGTGTACTCGAGGAGTGGCGACGCAAGATAAGAACATCTCTCTCCACGATGGGATTACTATGCAAACAAGTGCTGCTGAACTTCTACAGGCTTTGACCCGATGAGTTAGAGATTTTCTGACCTTCAAGCACAATCCAGTCCCACTTTTTACTCATGAAGAATTTCCTGTCTTCCGAGGAGACATTACAACATCCTCTTTCTACACTTATTGTTAACTGTTTCCATGTGAGCCGATTAATCGAATGGGAGGGTTTTGCAACCAGATCTGATACTGTACTGTGAAGCGACATTTGCACAACTCAATGAGTGAGGCATTCTTTCGGATTCAAAAGTAGTTTTTTCCTTTTCCCTTTTTTTCCGCGATTGTATCTGGAGGTGCCACGTGGTCCATACCATGAACGACAGCAATGACGGACCCAACACTTCTCTCTACAGGTGAGCACCTTTAATGAACTACAAGCCAGGACGGACATTCATAAGCTCGGCAGAAGAACATGGTCGGTAGCTCGAAAACACGAAGACAATGTCGCGGGTAAAAGAAACAGGGCATGCCAGAGTGAATCCGTCCGCTGCATTCTCTGCAACTTCAGAAGTGTCTTCAGAGCGCAGACGCGACTTGGCCTGGGGTGCTCGTGGAGTCATGGTGTGCTGAACAGGAAGATAAGTGAGCGATTCAATGCACAGTAATGAAGAGCCTATCTGGACTTATCCTCCCATCTCAGCAGAACATGCCTCTCCTTTGGCTGGGCTTGCCTTCTCAAACTTTGTGTGGGTATATGATGGTCCCGGATAAGATCAAAGAATATCCAGTAAGCTGCACAAGTCCTCTTCTGTTCTCGGTCAAGCCATGGTTTCCTTGTGTGACAGACTTTCGGCGACATGCCTAAATTGATGTCAGTTATGTCCAGTGGGGATAGCCCTGGAGGAGTTGGGACCATGATCAGAATCTGTGAGAGAGGAAAGCTCCTCCTTTTTCTTTTTTTCATTTTTGCTCCACGCTCAGGAAGTAAGACATTGCATCGAACTTGTCATCGTACCTCTTTACAAGAGGCGGGCGAAGCCCTTGTGCAGAAATCAAAAGGGAAGTTGTCATTGGCCGCCCATACCTCCGATGTATGGAAGTGGGGCCTTCATCATGAACTCAAGGTCCTCCTTTTCCTACTAAAGTATCTCTATGCCAGCCCTCGGCTGATGTGGTAGACGAAGACGTAGGTGATGGAATGGAGAGTGCCTTGCTTAGTTAGATACATGCACCGAGAGGCCGTGACATGTGCAGTCACTGCATTACAAGCTTGACTTGAGCTCTGCTTCGACCTCAGATTGAAACGGTTCTCGAACCTTAGAAACCTGTTTCCACAAATGATACACTAATGCGTGTTTCTCATCAAAGTATGCAGACAGAATATCAAGGAAGCCATGAGCCTCTTGAGTCGTACATCGCATCCGTTAATTTCCCTTGCAAAGATCCACAAGTTCCCCAGATACATGTCGGAGTCTCTACGTTTGTTCGCAATGGAGACTCTACACGTGGTCTCTCAAATTCGACCCCTTAACTTCACCATTTTCTCACCTGAACAACATGTATAAAGATGGGCGGTAAGTATATACAAAAAATATTATCCTGGAATTTTCATAATACCCAGACTGTAATACATCACGACATTTTTTTAAAATTCAAAATTGAAGCAAAAGTAGCTCATGACCATAGCATAAAAAGAAATAAATCACATTTCATCCAAACTCACTTCAAATATTCTTCAGATTCCCCCAGTAGTTACTCTTTACCATAACTTCACTGTCTGAAACTCAACTTTCAAGCATCAAGAGCAATACTTCGAACTCCATCCTTGAGCCCTAGGTCTCTTAACATTACTTTCACTGCAGTACTAGTGCACCCGGTGTTGCACTAGTAACTATAGTGTTGATTAGTTATAGAAAATTCTACATAAGTGGTCATGCTTCTTTAGGAGATAAAATGAAGCACAAATTTATTTTTTTAATCAGAGTTTAAAGAGGAAAAGGTAGTAATGAATTATGCAGTCGATCCAAAACCAAGCCTGTTAGGTACTTCATTCATATAGTAGTGGCCACATAGTAACATGAGCAGCAATGTGACGCTGGCCAGGATATGCTACTCTTGACCTAGGAAAAGCAGAAGAGAAAATGGTGTCATCGAAAGTAACTCGACAGTGCAATGAGGACCAGACAACTCCTTGCGGTGAGTTACGAGAAGGCAAACGTGCTATTAAGCATAAATATAATACGCTCAAGTATAACGATAATTAAATGTGAGTGGAAACCTTTGATATAAGTGGATAGTGCCTCCGTCTCTTATATCTGCAACAATGTTCAAATATGCCAGTCCATGGGAACGCAATGAATGAAGCTCAGAATTTTATTTTACCTAGTCCACTTCCTCGGTAATGTCTCAAATAGTTCTTATAATTTTGAGGGGATTATTAATAAATACCTCACCGATAAGTAATTCAATGTCGGTCCTGTCTCGTTTTTTTTGTATAAATTCATTAACTTACAACTTTCACAATTTGATTCACGCATGTGATGTGAAGTGGGAGCAAATGCATACAACAAGATTGAGAAAAAATTTGGGCTTCCATTCTAGTAGAGTAGATAGACAGTTCAACTGAGGATGGTCGACTTTCATTAGGTATTTCTCTTCTGCATGTTATGGCATGGAAGCTTATCTGAACACGTAGGGGTACAAGATCTGAAGCTTGTCTACGAGTTTCATATCTTAAAGAGAGTTTTACGGCTTAATGGGGAGAAACGATCATTGAGAGTGTACTATTTCTTATCTCATCACTTGAGCATCACAATCTTTCTTCTTGATCCTGAATCAAGATCTTCAAAGCATTATAGCAGTAAGGGTAATATTCTTTTCTCGTGATAACATAACATTATTTTTATTTTATTCAGTACTTGTGAAACATCGAACTACTGAAACAATTTTTTTAAGAGCCATGCCGAAGCTCGTAGGGATGAAGATTTTCCAGCACAATAACAAGAAGAACTGTATTTCATCAGGTCCCGTAAATATCAGCGAGGTTCACTGCAGCACGCTTTCACAATTGATAAATATTAAACAGCAATCGTTTTGTGTCTTGAAAAATAGTGCAACGACCATACAATCTACGCTAAGAACCATTCATCTGTACTCACATGCATTTATGGAAGAGGCGTATAGACTTCTCGAGGCACAGTTGACTTATTGTAGCACCAAAAACTGATAGAGGACTACCTCAATACTTGCCACTCTGTTATGCGCGACTCTCGTGATCTCTTTCCCTTCCAATCTTTGTCATGTCTAATCATTCCAGCATATTTTTGATTGTTTATACACTATTGCCGACGTCACTCACAACCTTGTTTTGACAAGCGAGAGTCACGTAAAGCGAAGAACAATTGAAGAGCATAGATTCTGATTCTTGTTCCTTCGACAAAGAGAAGATACTTTCGGCTGAAGTCTCTATAACAAGATGATCCCTCGGCCGCTACGTGCAACAACCAAATCCTGCACCAACACTTGGTCCAGATTCAGCGCTATAATCAATTAATTCCAGTGTGGACTCTAGTGCAAGCAAATTACAAAGAGATTATGAGATACTTTTCTATAAAGTTGGTTTGTGTTTAATCCCCGCGATTTCGTGGAACTTGTTCCTCCGAAATTGGCTAGACTCCCTCACAAGTTCTCTCTCACTGCATCCATTTCGAGGGAAATCGCTTACCTGGAGTGAAAACTAAAAAAATCGATGTCGATCAATGTTTACCAAAGGATCAGTAGTACCATGTCATGGAACTGAAAACGCACCGAAATCTGCGTCGCAGGTTAAACCTTCACGTTCACCATATCTTAAGCAAATATACTTCATTGCACGGGGTTTCAGGAGAGCATTTTACGGGATAAGGTCATTCCACAAGATACAAAATTATGGATAAAAAAAATTAGTAATGTTGCATAGAAGTCTTTCATGCTATGTATATAATTCTAAACTGTAGTAATGAATGGATATAGGAATCGATTTAGAGTTTAGTGTAATCGGTCCAGATGGATAATCTGGACCGATTACACTAAACTCTAAATCGAACCGTACACGTTGACACGAGGTACAGTACGGTACAGTCGTCTGCTCGTCGTCGAGCTCTACCCTTTCCTAATCTCCCCCTCGTCGACACTTTCTTCATTCATCACACCGCGTTCTTACACTCTCGTGGCAAGTGACGTGGACCTCCCGAAGTGCTCCCGTTCCCACTACCGCTCCTGCTACCCCTACGGTGTGGTCGCCGAGGGGCATCGACTATTTACTGTTGCGCTATAAGAGGTACTCGCCTGATTTTGTGATCGTAATGGGCATTTCCGGCAGCCGTGATGAGCTCATGAATGTATAATACGCTTAATTATGCGTCCGTCCTTCGTTATCCGCGCCCGTTTACCCCGCACGTGTATGCGACAAGGCTGTGGACTGGAGCCGAACCGCGGCTGTGAAACTCGAGAAAGTGCGTCGCCTTCGGAACCGCCGCATTTTGCCGCGGGAACTCCCTTTGGGAGTGACGTGGGAGCTGGGAGACAACTGCGGCGTGACCGCTTTGACCGGACGCCGGTCTTGACATCGTTGAAGACACCGGTCTCGTTCCGGTAGCGGACAAAAGATCGAAGACGATGAAACTTCGACCTTTATTTATTCCCGGTGTGCTTTCCCCGCTCTCGGACATTATGTCGACCTTTAACTTTTGATCAGAGCAGAGGGGTGGGGAATAAGTCCAAGTATTCCTACACTTGAGTGAGTGGCGGAATACTTGGACTCAAAATCTTGACAACGTCCCTCTTAGTAACCGTCAGATGAAGCGCATCGAAGTGGTGAACGGTCAGGATCATGCGAGCGTAGTCCAGCCAAGTTCCGACTCAGGCTTCAAGGTTCGGCCATTTCGGACTTCTTGGTGATGATGATGATGGTGATGATGATGATGCGTCCCAGAGCCGCGCGCACACATTGGGCATACTGTACTCTCGAGGTTTTGGAGGGGGCGATCATGACGGTTATTAAACAAGGGTATGATGTACCATGTACCGAAGCTACGCAGGTCTTTATGGTGGCGGAGTAGACGACCGAGTTGATCAGCCACCGAATTTTATGGACTCGGAGGTCGAAGTCGTGGGTACGGTTAATGAAGCTACGTAGTTAAGCAGAGGACGCCCGAGCCTGTTTGAATCCGAGCGTCGGATGGACCGAGATCGACGGCTGGCGGGATTCTCCTCACAGCTCATGCGCACTTTCAGTATATCGGCCGGACGGGATTCGACACCGTACCCGCCTGCGAATCCAGAGGAGCGGAGATTAGATTCAATGAAGATCAATTACGTTTCCTAATCGGGTGTTGATTTTATGGATTTGCGGCACTTGCACAGCGTTAATCCGCGTTAGCGAGCCAATAAACGAGCCGGATCGGAAGCAGTTAGTAGAAGTCGGTACCCTTGCCTCGACAGGTCCGGGTTCGAGCGACCTCCGTCGCAAACACGCAGTGCGCGGTGGGTTCGGTATCACCGGAGCAAAAAGACGCAATCGCAGTCTGCCACGCAGTCTGCCTGCCAGATGCTGTGTCCCGTTACCGCAACTGCGGCAGCGCGAAAGCGGAAGAGCGGTGAGATCGCGGACACCCTTGACTTTGCGCTGAGCGACAAGTTGGCAGCCGAGGCCGCGGTCGCAATTAAGATCGCGAGTTCATTTTGTCTCTGGTGCGCTTCGGTGATCCCCAGTTGGTCGGTCGGGTCCGCGGAAGAGTTAAATTAAGCTCCGGATGCGACTCGACTGCGTCCAGTGTGCGCGTGAGAATCCTATCGGATGCCGTCGTGGTTGGGCTGGATGGTCGGACGAACGACGCATTCACGATGACCGACCGGGATAGGCGACGGGGGCGACAGGTTAGCGGGTAGCGGGTAGCGGGGCCGGCAAGGGTAGCTGAGGGGGAGAAAGAGGGGAGGCGGAAGGTGTCGTTCTTGAGCTTCGATCGATCGATCGATGGATTCAGTGGGTGGGAAATGGGCAGAGGCGAGGCCAGCATTGGATGGAGTGAGCAGCGAGCGGCAGCCATGGCAGGGGCAGGAGGAGCTGCGGGTGGGGGGACCAGGCCCGATAAAGCCGCGCGCTTTGGGAGCGGTGGGAGTGAATGGCGACGAGATCTCACCACTTTGGTGCATCGCGCCGCGAGCGAGTGAGCGACTGGCTACTGACTGCGAGGCCTGACGGGAGTGCTGTGGAGAGTGAGTTAGTAGTGAGAGCTAGTGAGCGAGTTCAATGAGATAAAGGAGACTGGGACCCACGGGGCGGGGGCGGGGGCCGGGGGGAGGGGAGAGGGGGATTTACTATTAGCTCTGATCGGCTGCTTGAAGCTCTTCCACTGAACCGGCCCTTTCTCACTCTGTCTGGGCGTGATAATCTCTCAGCTGCTGGCTGCATTGTGTGCCAGACGCTGGTGGGGCACCGCCTGCTGCGCGCTCGTCGCTCCTAAATTGTGCTGACGATCCCTCCATCGGGCCCTCTCCTCATTCGAGCCGGGTTCCACTTGTGTCGGGCCCGACCTTCCGAAAGCTCTTCTCTCCTCCTCCTCCTCCTCCTCCTCCTCTTCTCTTTCTCCCTCCGCTCGCCTGCCTTTCTTTCTTTTCTTCTTCCCTCTCCCTCAGCTTGACGACGACGACGACTCCTCTCGCTCGCTCGCGGTGGATGTGAGGCGTGTGGGTTCTCGCCCTCGGTCGCCTTGCGCACTGAGAAATTCTTGTGTCTGATTCTCGGCGCAAGAACAGTGGTGCCGAGTTGTCTGGTCTTGGACTCCTGCGAAGCTCCGAGGATTGAGACTCACGGCTGCCAGCCGTTTCTGCCTCTCTAGGGATCGTCCGTATCCCCCCACTTGTGCTCTTCTCTCTCTGCGACCGAAGGCTGGTCGGCTCGCTTGCTGCAGATCACCCCTCCCTCCCTCCCTCCCTCCCTCCCCTCCAGTCCAATATTTCCCCCCCTCCCCCCCTGCTCGCGAGAGTTTCTTGGCACTCTGGCGTGCGTGCATTCATCCCTCCAGTGTAAATTCATTCTTCTGGTATGCGCTCTGTGTTCCAAGTGTGATTACATTATCCTCTACAAATTCCGAGCGGCTTAAAAATCTCACTCCCTTTTTTTCTCCTCCTCTCTCGAGGCCGAGGACCTCGTTCGTGGATTGGTGTATGCACCACCTCCATTCGGGGCATTCTCCGCAGAAAACCATCACTTATGTTACATAGCTCCCTTCAGGCGAGATTTTCCTACCTCGGTGAGTGCCGCATTGGGAGGAGAGGCCGAAGCTCGTGTAGCAAGAGCGAGCTGCAGAAACGCTGCAGGTTGATGACTTGCCGACTCTTCCGATAGTAGCAGCAGAAGGCCATTTGCACGCACCTCCGGACGAGGCAGAGGTCGAGCATTCATGGCCGTCACAGTTTGATGTCGCAGCCGCAGCTTTGGCATCAGCCCGAGAGGATCGTTCGGCCGCGCGGTCCTTCGCGTTCTTGCGCGCGCTCGTCGCGCTCGCGCTCGGGATCTCGAGAAGAGAGCGCTGCCGCGATGGCGTCGACGACTACCACGACGACGACGACGATGGCGACGGCGGCGGCGGTGCGAGATGGGGTGCCCGGGAGCCTGTGCTCGGACTTGTACATGGCGCTGGAGCTGAACGGGGCGGACTCGGGAATGTGCGAGCGGCCGCGAGTGCTGGCCGTGCTCTCGTCATTGCTCGACCGCGTGGTGGCCCGAAACGAGCGCCAGGCGCTGGTGCTGAACCGCAGCCTCAGCCCTCCGAAATTGACAGTCTTCCACGGCCTCCGTGCGCCCACCATCAGCATCGAGAAGTACCTCGAGCGGATCTTCAAATACGCCAACTGCAGCCCCTCGTGCTTCGTCGTCGCCTACGCCTACATCGACCGCTTCATCCACCAGCAGCCCGGCATCCCCATCACCTCGCTCAATGTCCACCGCCTCCTCATCACCAGCGTCATGGTCGCCGCCAAGTTCCTCGACGATGCGTGAGTCTCTCTGCTTCTCTCCCTCTGTCTTTCCTTCCGAGCTCTGGATTCTTTCGATGTCCATCGCTCTCTGTCTGTCTCTCTGTCTGTCTGTGGAAGTGATTCGGGGAGCGCAGGGCAGAGATCTTGGCGATGGAGGAATGATCGAGCGGCGCACTGACAGTTCTCTCGTGGGTTATGGTGCTTTCAGATACTACAACAATGCGTACTACGCGAAGGTGGGCGGGGTGACGACGCTGGAGATGAACAGGTTGGAATTGGACTTCCTCTTCCGGCTGGATTTTCGCTTACAGGTGACGGTGAGCGTGTTCGAGAGCTATTGCAGCCATCTGGAGCGCGAGGTGGCGCTAGGGGGCAGCAATTACCAGGTCGAGAGGGCGCTGCAGTTCGGGTGCGGGTTGGACGGGGGCTCGACGCAGGCCAAAGTCGAGAAGCAGCAGCGGATGGTGGTCAGGTGCAGCTACGGTGGATTGTGACCCTGCCCCTCGCCGCGAGAATTTTCCGAGCAGTGAGAGATAGAGCGAGGCACCGGAGTTTTGCCGCGCGCCGCGTGCCTGGCTCTCTCTCTCGCTCTCGCTCGCTCTCCTCCCGGCCGCCGTTTTTTTTACTCTGCTCCACTGCCCTGACTCCCTGTACACTGCCTTTTACGCGCGAGCGATCGAACGATGCGACGATGCAACGATGCCACGAAACAATGAATGAACGAGCGGATGAGCGAACGATGAAGATGACGACGATGACGACGGCGGACGGGGTTTTGGGCAGGGGGTGGAGGAGGGCGGGATGGGGCGGGATGGGAGAACAACAGCCTGGAGGTGTGGGTTTTTGGGCGTCTCCGGATCGATCGATGGTGGGGAAATTTCTGGAGGCGTCGTTGGGTGTGGTCGTGCGGGATGCATACTTCCTACTACTTCTTATAGCTAGCTGGGTTCACGGTGGAAGCCAGATTGCTGCTCGAGCGCAGATCCTGGGAGTCGTCTGCGCTCGGGCGCAAGGTGGCACGGCGACGATGAACGCTTTATCATAACAAGACGGCATTTCCCGCCTGCCTGCTCGATTGTAATTATAGTGTAACAATGTTAGGTCGTAGAGGATGCCGGGTCCGAGCGAAAGGGCTGTGGATCCGGCTCGTGTCTTACAAGGTTTCCTTACTCGCCCGGAGTGGTTTCTACGAAGGTGGTGCTGGTGTTGGCCTTCTTCTTTATTCTTCTTCTTCATCCGAAACCATTATCTGTAGTTTAGGTTTCTCTCGATAAATTGCATGCTGGCCGGAGCCTGCTCCCGCCCCTGCTTCCTCACGGGCATCGAATGGCTTGCTGGGATCAATGTACCGATTCAGACCAGGGCCGCCTGAGGCCCATCAGGTCAGGTGTCCGGCCTTCGCCATGCCCGGCCTCTCAGCGATGGAAAGTTTGGTGTGACATTTTGCAATAGGGCGAGCTGTGGGTCGCGAGGAGGTTGCTGGATCGGGTTTCGGTCACGACAACGACGACGACGACGACGACGAATAGACGATGATTGAAAAGCGTGACAACTGTTTTTCTTATCTTCTAGACTTGAGGAGCAGCCGCTGATCTTCACTTACTTATAGGATCTGTATTTGTAAACTGTGATCGAGTAAAAAGCCGAGAAAGACATTGATACTATCTCATGATCGTGTCCTGGCTGAGCATTCCTGCCTGCCCACCCTTTTGCTGCTTCTGCTGCTCTGTGAGCTCTGTGTGTGAGAGTGTGGTTGTGTGTGCCTGCCTGCCTCTGTCTGAGCGCCCGAAAGTCAGTCACTCTGCTTACCAGCTCGCTCTCGTGTACGAATTGTCTTCCTCCTTCGAGATTCTCTTGCCCTTGCTCGCCTGCATATCTGCATGCGAGACGAGCGGTATCTCTCACCCCGGCCCCAGAGCGCGAGCGCGACGAGCTAGCGACTTTTCCGAGCGAATGAACGAATGTCCTCGCCTGTCATGAGATCTTTTGACGTTCCCGGGACAAATTTCCCATGTCTGTGTATCTTCCAACTCCCTTGTCTCCCAATACCTGGCTCGCTGAGTGTCGCAGGCCCGCCAGTGTCGAACATGACATGCCACCATGTCGTATCCGCTGCCGAGGAATCTGGTGTCCTCTTCCATCGCTCCCCCCTACCTCCCCAGCGTACGCGTATTTGTCGTACCCGGTGCAGGTCTCGCGTGCGAATACACTCACTCACTCGAACTCACTGCGCAGTCGATTTCCGTAGAGGCACTGAAAAGTGAACTGGATTCCTCGCAAAATGTCAGACAGTGCATGAATCTGAAACTTTCGCAACGGATCCCGTCTATGACTGGTGCCAATGTCGGATCATGAATCCGGAGCCAAAGTACAAGCCCCCGAACGAATGAACCGAACTTCTGCCGATGTTTTGTCATGCAGCAGCAGCTGGTAAATCAATCAGGGTTATCAAAATTCGCCAGACCAAAAGGGTAAATGAGAGTCGTGATTTTCACCGGAAAAGCTATGGCACTGTGCGGGACCGATCTATCCGTGGTAATGTGCGATACCGCCCACGCGGAGGTAGTTTTTCGGAACCTGTTATATTTGATTAGACCTGGGGGCTTCCCAGATACCTCCTCGGGGTGAGTAGAGGTTGAGATCGAAGTGTGGGCGGTAACGAGATTGAGATGTGCTTCGAGGTGTGAGTCGTACCCGGGGCTATGTCCTTTCTGATCTCGGTACTTCGGAAGTGGTCTGAGTGGATCCGGTGCCGCAGGGAGGGGAGTTTGGTGGCTGCCAGGGCTGCGCGAGACCTGGCTTCCTTGGCTTCGGTCGACAGGTCGACAAAATGCCAGCGGAGGCGAGGACTCTGAGGTGCACTGGCGCAGTTCATCTCATCTCATTTCGTCTCGTCTCGGAGGAAGAGAGCCGACAGAAAGCACCTTTTCAGTGAATATGAGAGCTTGACAGCCGCGATGCCGAGGGAGGCTCGTGACCGGGATCCGGGTGAAGGAGTAGGATCAGAGTATGGGCCAGGGACGGAGACGATAGTACAGGATCCATGGCGAATGTGGTGGACATCAGCGTCCGGAGTTCACAGCATTCTGCTTCCTTCAAGGTTTGTACCGGGCTCACAAATCCAACTCTACGCGACCAGAACGAGGAAGAGGAGGGCTAGGAACTCGGAATAATGTGCAGAATCTCAGAGCAACTTGATGCAATGATGCTTGCGCAAGCAACTCTCGAGCATTATGAGCTCACCGAGGCTGTGAGTGAGGCTCGGGGACCAGGCGGAAGGGCGGAGGGTCGCTGCAGAAGCAAAGCTGGAAAGAAGGAACAGGAACGAACGAACGAGGGAACCGATGGCAGAATCCAGAATCAGTCGCACTCGAACTCAATCAAGCTGTGCACAACAGAGCAGAGCACGCCTTTTTCACAACTGTCACGCACGGTTGAAGTTATTCACCATTATGGCAACGAGCTACGCGCTCTAGAGCTGTCACATGTTCTGCGACATCTTCCGCTTCCTGATGACCGGTGACCAGACTCAATCACTCACTCCCTCCCTCACTCACTGCTTTCCTGCCTGTCTGACCGACTGACTGACTGACTGACTGACTCACTTAGCGCTCGCTGCTCCTCTGCTCTGCCCTGCCCTGCCCTGCCCAGAGCGTGTTGTCCCATCCTGCTCCGGATACTCGACCGTAGATTCGCACCCCATGCTCATACACTCTTCGAAGGACAGGCTCGCAATGCTCATGCTCCCCGTCGCCCTCAAGCTCCAGCATTTCCCCGAAGCTTGCCCAGCCAGCCAGCCAGCCCCCAGAGTGGAGCTGGCTCGCTGGCCGGACTCGACGGACTGGGGGGCGGTCGGGCGGTCGGTCCGAGCCTTCCCTTCCCTTCCCTTCCCTTCCCATCCCTCCGCTGGAATCCCTTGGCTTTGCCATGCGATGGGTGTGCCTCGCGTTTCCTTCGATCTCCATAAGACGTGGATGGCTTACAGCTCGCCTTCCAGCCAGGCCCAGGCGCAGGCGCAGGCCAGCGACCACCAGCCAGCCAGCCAGCCAGCCAGCCACCTTTCTACGAACAGTGGCTCCACCAGCTTGCCCTCGCTCTCTCCATCTCTCGCTCGCTTCTCAGTCTGAGATTCTTCCTCTCTCGGCGCTCCTGGACTGGGATCCGAGTCAGTCCCTTTCCCTGCGTGCCTGCGACCGGACGTGTATCCATCTGTCTGTCACTCGTCCGTATGTACGCAGAGATGGATCGCTGGCTCGCTCGCTTGCTCAGTGTACCCCACTGCCCAGGTGCCGGCGAACCCGGCCCATGCCCCGGGACGATTCGCCTTCGCCTTCCTCTTCCTCGTCCTCCTCGTCGGCACTTAGCTCTCGGCATGGATGGTCTTTCGAGTTTTTAGGTGGTACCGGCAGCGCTTTGGCACATTGTACGAGGGCTCTCGCCATGCAAATCGGTCGATATCGCATCAGGTCCAGAGCGCTGGAATGCCACCAGGAATTCCGAGGCATCCGAACCGATGTTTCGTGCACTTTTGCTCCTTCGGCATGGCATGGCATGGCGCACATTAATCTTATTTTATGAAATCCACGGCCTCGAGTACGGTTCGAGGTCGAGGGCTGGCTGGCCCATACTTCACTGTAGTTTTCATAAGCTGGGCTGTTCTGGGCTGTCTAGCTTCGAGTAGCCTCCGTAGATCCGTCTGTGTAATCTGATCAGTCCTCACGAGTGGAAAAGAGATGGCCGGCGCTTTTTCTCATTCCAGATTTTAGATTTGGCCAGCGCCAGTGTCGCTCAAATGAGGGAGCATGGAAAGTGTTGCATTAAAATAATTTAATGGTAGTCAGTTGTTAACGAATCACGAGATGCAGCGAAATTTGTTGTGAAGACCCAACCATGAAACGACGATGGACACTCGGATCGGAATACGAGTCACGTAAAAAACGTGCAGTATTCTCATACGCAGTACATGACGCCGAGTTCCGAGGCGCAACGCAAGACCGATACGCCATACCTCGACCATCACGCATTTGGATTTGGATGGCGTTTGAAAGCATGAAAGGCAGATTTGGCATCCATGTTCGACAGTCAGAGGATAATGTACATGCCACTATGCGAAATGCTCCTCACTTTGGGTTCTCCTGTGCTTCAAGGAACAATCGACCACACCAGGCATCTTGACTCCATGAATTCTCCTGATACGTCAAAGGGCTAAATTTGCTGGACACGGACGGCCTCATGGCTTTTGGGTTTGACTGGGTGGGTCAGACCGTATAAATACAAACTATGGAGTCCGGGCTTTGGACATTAGTCCCAACGGGAGGATATATTGCAGGGGCAGGGTGTGCATATGTTGTATGCATCATCCTTCGTATGAAAGGGAGAGAGCCAGAGTGAAGAAACTCTAATCGCATATCCATCGTTGGAGTTTAATTTCACAAGAGCATGCCCGTGGGAAGGGAAGATGCCCTTAATAACAAAGAGAACATGTCAGTCAACCCCAGAGTTGAAAGCAGAGGCTTACTTCAATAGAACTCGACCTGCTCTCTCCTGCCTTAAGTTTCGAAAAACACTCCTTCATGGGCAAAGGTCATTGATCAAGAAGAGCATTGTCAATAAAATAGAGAGTGACTCAATCATGTGTAGGTGAAAGTCCAATGGTGGCCGAAAATTATATATAATATGAGATATTATTTGTACATGTTTTCTAACAAAATGTGACATCCAGAGTATACGAACAGTGACCGGCGACATTCTGATCAAATGTAATTCCTAGCACTGGGATACGAGGGGGTAACATTTGCAACTGAAGAAGGTACGACAGAACCAAAGTTAGCTGGACAGGAGGACATGCATCTCTGCAATAAAATACTCTGGTAACAAAGAAAGACACTCCTTAATAGCAGGAAAAGATCAGATATCCCGATTGAGAGCATAAGTTTAGTCTTACTACCCATATCAAACTCATTTCTTTCTCTCATACCTCGAGGTGCACAAACTACTTCTTTTTACGCCTTTAACTTGCTTCAAGGCATGGACGGACCAGAGGTCACCGAACATGGCTAATACCTTTCTTTATGAAGAGAGACGAGCTGTGGCAGTGCATCACAAAACTTGGTCGATTTGGGTACAAGCAAGTTGATCGAGAGCTGCAATTCAGTGCATGCTGCCCTATGCTAAGGAGTCGGTAATCGCAGGGCAGTGGAATTGGGAAGGCACTGATCCGCCCACTGTCCGATGTTTCTGCTTGCTTGCCTGCTTGAATTTTTTCCTAAACCCCTGCTAGACTGAGCAAGTCCATTTCAAGTAAGGATGAGTATTTGCTGCTCGAATACGGTAGAGCTAAGTGAGTTAAAATGGGGTACGAGGGAAAAAATCTCGGCAAAAATACACAAACCTCAACAATGAGCACATATGCCGACCCTCAACGAGTTCGGTTCCGACCATAGGCTCAATTCGTGTCGAGTTGTATTGTAATAACGTCCTGTAGTGAAAATCGACATACCTGCACGTTAACCCCTTAAGCTAGTTAGGAGAAAGGACAATAAGGAAAGGCATCCAAGGATCAGTACCATGAGACAAGAAAAAGGGTTCTAATCACATGGAAAGTAAGATCTAGTAGGAAACGAAAACTGTATAACAACTAGATTTCACTCTTGACGAGATATCAGTTTAAGACTACTGTTTTTTAAAAACAAGAAAACGATTTGGTTTAATGACATCGAAAGATTTGTCAGGATGTATCACATAGTAGACACAGCTGGATTGAAGTATACGCCACTCAAACTGTTGAAATTTGGGGCAGAAAAATATATTTTACGCTGACTTTTGTAAATGAATTAAAGGAGAAGCAATTTACTTTTTGGGTGCGTGATTCTTGCAAGACTCTATCAATACACGAGGTTCGACGAGAAACGTTCAGAAGAATAAGGATTCCACCATGGATCGCCATAAATTAAAGTACTTGAAATCATTTGGATACCTCCCTTCCAGCTACGGTGATGCAGCAGTTTTAATGAGTGGGTTTCACTTCTCTTGCAGCATATGTGCATCAGCAAAAGGAAGGAAGGGGTGTCAGGAACGAAAGTACGTGAAAGGTCGGTAGTTGCATGTGGAGTGTGTAATTTCTGGGCAATTTTATTATCGACCTCAACGGAAAGATGGTGCCAAGGAGATGACAGTACGTGAAACATCTGCTCGCTGCATGTGGAGCTCAATCTTCGCGTTGTGACTTGAACAGCACTCCGAGCTCAGTGCCCAGCGATGGGAAACTCGATCGATGGACGAGGGAGGGAGGGAGGGCAGCAGCACCAACCTTCACTGGCCTTGTGCATTAATGCGCTGGGCGTCCACGGCGAGTCCCCACACGTTTATGCATAACGATAGTTCGTACCTTCCTTGCATGAAGAGAACATTTACTTGAGCCCCCGACCGGTCGAGTCGGTCCATCGAGACTCGGGAGAGCCCAGTCGAATGCCCAACCAAGTCTGTGAGCTGCATGGGTCACTTAAGACGTTTGCCATGCGGCTCGTGCCAAGCCTGCTTGCCTGCCTGCCAGCCTGCCTGCTGCGACATGAGGGACAACGCAGTTGCAAATTGGCGTCTCCAGTGGAGCTTCCATGCTTCCACCGGAGTACACACTGGCCAAACAAGTCGACTGCATGTGAATCTCAAATTCCGACCCTCTGTGCGAGACGAGACGAGGAGGAGGAGGGGTCCACTTGTGGAACAAGAGGCATTCCTCTTGCAAAGACCAACACTGCTCTCTCCGTCACTCCATCAGCTTCGGGGAGAGAATTGGTGCCGAAAATTTGCCTCCTTACGAGGTCTTCAATGAATATCAACCATAAGTTTTCTAGAGGTTCGTTGCTAGCGTCATCGTCTCGGGAGACGAAAGGAATACAATCAATCCTCATGAACTCGTTTCTTCTGTCCTTTTCAGGATAGATTACACACTTGATTCGTGTTATACTTATATTAGTTCATTTTAGTGTCTTTGATGACATTTACAGCTCTTGCGTGTATCAAAAAAATTCTGACATTTTTAACATGTATATTTACGGAATATCATGCAGATTCATCTACCTGTTTCTTTGATTTTGGTGCGTGTATAAACAAACATACACAGTATATATAAGCGTTCGTGATATTTTGCAAAAAAAACATACCTTTAAATTCTCTCACATCATTTCACCTCCATTTAAGTCGGCAGCAATCAATCACTTCCAAGTTTATATTGACTTTTTTTAATAGATGATATATGCTCTACTGCAAAATAATTTTAGACAAGACCAAATTTTGATGGATAGGTAGGTTATGCATTGATTGTGTTAAAGTTGCAGGTTGGTAAGACTTAGTTTAGACTATACTAGGGCAATCATGGAAGAAAATCTTTTCTAAAAGCATGGATCTTAACAATTTCTCTTGTTAGGATTCACGCTTCCTTTTAACAAACAATGCAGCAGTAAGTGTACGATCTAAATTGAAGCCTCGCTAAAATATCTCAAAACAACCAGGGTACGTTCCAATACAATTATTTTAGCCAAACAGTAAAGACTTTGTCATCGACTTGTAGTTAGCTAAGGGAGCAATTGTCAAGGAGAGGGGAATAAGGGGGCACGTGAACATTTCTAGCGAGCAATTAACTGGTCAGCCCGTCATGATTATAAGCTAGACCTTGGAGTAATATATATCCTCGCCCTTTTTTATAAATGATAAAGAGCTAGTTTTTCTCTACTCTCGTCCATGGCTACTTTCCCTCGCCAGCTTTTTTTTAAGTAGCTCTAACTACTTGGCCATACAATGTGCGTCCATGGACCTTGAAAATAAGCCTTGAGGTTTTATTTTTAATGTAATACCACTCTCAGATGAACAACAAATCGATGTCGGATATTTAGGTTCAGCATCTCTTGACTTCAATTTCCACATTTTATGAGGATATTCAGAAGGTGATCCAAATAGACAAGCAATGAATTTTAGATCGGAAGGTGGATCGACATAAGTAGAGGTGTTGAGGGGCTAAGGAAGGAATTGACGATGACCTACCTGAGAGCACCAGACTGACTGAATCCACCACGGGCTGACTCCAATGCAAGCCTTTGGGCGATGCTGACCTCTGCAAGGGCAATAAGTGGCAACCAATCTACAATCAAAATAAAAGAATAGATGAAATTCCAGGTCTTCTTACTGTGTTGCAAGCTGTGCTCCAGATCTCTTGGCTATCTGGATGGCTTTATTAAGCAAGCGAAGTTGGCCAGCTGTCGTGTCAGTATTCGTGCGTTTGCGACAATAGGGTACCAATTGGACGCACATTGCATGTCAAGGTCAGCCTGAGAGTTTCTACAGAGTCAAATGTAGGCGACATCGATGGGGGAAGGTTCACCCATCAGAACCCAATCACCCCTTTTCTGCCAAAGGTGGAATGATTATGAGAACCGAGGGGAAGAAGAAAGGGATGTCTCAAGGCATGATTGCGATCGAGTGGTTTCCTGTTCTGGGTTTAAGATTGATATCTGGTGTACACATTTCAATAGAGAGTTGTTTGCCAAAAGGTTTCCGCTTTATTGATAATGGACCCCTTGCCATATCTTCTCCGTCGTGAATATTTTTTCCTTTCTTTGATTTTGCTCACCATGCAGGGAACCTAGCTAGAGAGAGAGAAAAGAAAGATAGAGAAGAAAAAGCGCGCTGAGGTCCTCCGTCCTTTTATGCAGGGGATATGGAATGTGGCCTTCCACAACCCAACCAGAATTCAATTCGCAACAACATTATGTTTCAACCATGAGTGTGAACTTGGAACCTCCAATTGAGGCTTTTGTTTTGCTTTCAACGATTCTCTTCATGAGCAAAGTGTTAGACATATGCTTCGACTTTCCTTCTCCTTCTCCATCTCTCTAACCAGTTAATCCCCCTAAGAAACGTTGGTTCTTTAGATATCAAGATTCACTGGCTGCTCTCTTCCACCTGGAAGTATATTTCAGTGATTCACCGTACCTCGTAATCCCTCTGAAAATCTCTTCGTCTAAGATAGAATCTCGATACATCTGTGTATGTAGACATCAATTTCACTCCATCTACATCAATTCCGGTCCCCTTTTATCTCCTTATGACTTAAACCCTTTATTTAGTTGCAGATAACGATCTACAAGAGCTGTGTACTCCCAGTCCGCCAAGTATGTCAATAAGGCACCAGTTGCATCCTCTCCCTCTTGAAACAAGGATGATTGAAGCTGCATTGCATGTCCTCATCCATGTGAGGCCTTTTCTTAACAACAGTGGCTCAAGGACACGAACTATGATGGGAAACCGATGAGAATTATAGAGATCGGTGGGAGTGGGTTCAGTGTTCCATTATGTATACGAAGACGATGCTCCAAACGGAATATTTTAACATTAGGTTTGCTTTCCAATAAGGATGTGGACACTGCTTCTTAGCATCCTACTCATCCAACCTACACTAGGCGAAACTGTGATCGATGGCCAGGCTTGCTATCCGAATCTCATCCCAAAACGACATTCGAGGTCTTCTCTGGTCACGACTGTGAAGTCAAAAAGAGATTGTTGCATCAGATGATGTAGTCATTGATGCCCGATTGCTGCAATCTGGATGAGAGTGAGGCGACTTGTGGTTATTATCTGCCAAGATGCTTACTGTCTGGAGTAGGCAATCCTCTAAATAAATGGTTAGAGGATAGTTAGCTTTCCCATGCTTTCCCATGTCGAGGTAGCGTGCACTGTGATCTGTTCAGCATCCATTTCATGTTGTGATTCAGGTATTTTGACATCTTGGAACCTGCTCTGATAGCCAGCAGCGGACAACTGACTCACTGCACAGGCTCATCCAAGAATCGATCGTGCTGGACCGTGGCCAGTACTTCAGGGATGACGAGTATCTGAACAGAAGGATAAAGTAATGTGGACACACTTGTCAAAACGATGTGTCTGCTGAGACCAGCGCTGTGGAAGGGGTTCAACGATGCTTCACTTGTCTGTGAGAGAAATACTCCAGACGGTACACTGTGAGGCAGTGCACTGATTGCTGTCGACTTATCCAACAGCCCAAGGCTGCCTGCCTGTGTACATGCCACAGGACAGCAGCAATCAAGTCCAGTGGCTAACTTTCTTTTGGAGCCGAGAAAAGTCAAGTTTTGTTCCTCAAGTATTCAACGCGTGACATGCATGCACAGCAAACTGAACGATACCTTGATATTCATATATGCAGTGCGATGGACAGATCGTGAACCAGTGCAGCGACGTGTCTGCTTCCAACCGACGAGTCTCTTCTGTGCATGACTGACTGTTTGCCACGGATGCTTTCTCTACCACTATGCTGCAAGGAGCGAGTAGGTGATTCATCCTCCACAGCGGGGTAAGGAGTATTTTGGGAATTTAGCCTCAGATTCAGTCTATGCTCGATTCTTAGTGCCAGACTCTGCCCACTGTTTCGTACAAACAGGTGGAGCATGGCTGAACTGGTGAGCCTTGTGACTAGTGGGAATGCTAGTGACAAGCGTTTCATCATTAGTTCCATAATTGAGAAGATTAAACACAAGGTGCCTAGCAGGAACATAGAAAAGCACAAGTTCAGCAAGTCGAGAGGACTGGTCAAGTTCATGAGGTGAAGGAGCCGAATACGTCTGGAATATTTCAAACTACAGACGAGCTGAAGTAGGACTGTGAGGGGAAGACTCTCTGTCGTCATATGGACCTTTGCAGAAATTCGTTGACAAGGTCCTACGAACTCTGTATGAACTCTGTATTAGAGTTTTCTTTCGGTATATATGTCAATTGAAATCGAGTCTTAAAGCTCAGTGCTAAGAAACCCGTGCAGGTATGTACAGTTGGTGATGATATTTTACCAGTAACGAGCTTCGCGTGTTTTTTGTAGAACTTGAAAGGATCATATCGCCCCTGTAGCTGGCTGTAATTTCTACTTCTCAAGGATCGGTTTGTTCTCATGTAGAGCAGGGCGTACTGAACCAACTCAATATCCTGAGTTCCATATCTCAATTTGCGGATTCCCATGAAATGCGCAGACATCCGATCGGCGACTTAAATGCAGAATAGTTTCCTGCCAAATAGTATCAGTGTAAAACAGAAGCGAAATCTGCGAAGTGGTATCTGAGCGAAGAACTTGTTTGAAGATCGAAAACACAAGATAGCAGAAAATGTCATAGATTTAAATCAAATCTGCGGTATCGTATTATGATGCCCATACTGCAACTCATGGATTGGGCCGTATTCACATGTTCATTACTTCTTCTGTTCCAAGCAGGCGACGACCTAATAAGGAGAGAAAGGAAAGCCCTAAAGATGACTGAAAGCATTGAGAGGGTAATCAAGTTTCAGACTCTCACAGAGATGTTTTATAAGCCGCTGGATGCAGTAATTTGGGCTCAGTGTGTGCTTAGCGGGAAAAAGCCAGCTGGACCACAGCTTTTCTAGGATCTCGCTCTTGATTCCTGGAGAGATTCTTCCAATTTCACGTGGGACATATTTCTACGTCATTCAGATCTGTCAATTATCTCCTAATCGAACTAAAATTGTCTTGAGGTCGATCGGGATGATCATCGCAAACACTGGTTTTATAGTGAATGCCAAGCAGGCAAAAGTCAATTTGCGATTTTATGCACTGCAAAGACGGAAATGAATTTAGACAGTAAGGATACCGAAGAAACATACTTCAAGATCTCTTTGTCTGAATTATCTTTAAAAGTAGCAGATCGTATGCACCCAAGTATTACAGGAACTCTCCCAAAGATTCCGTACACGATTAGTCAAGACACGGTAGATGAAGGGAAGAGTAAATATTGTGTCTAGACAATGATCAAGATTCTAAACCTTACGAAGTCTCACAAAACTGAAATCTTTAGAAGTATCAAGGTGTCAATCAGCCAGTGTGTGTGTGTGGAGCGGACGTGGATGATTTCACAGACCTTCTAGTGGACAGATATTTATCAAGTTTCATTCAGTGGACTTTCATTTCCCAAGTCGAACCTCACATCTCCTACATGGCATTACTTCTCGCAGTTTTCATCCTGTGAGAAATCCCAAATAACACTCACTTATCAAGCGGCTGAGGGAGTTGTAGAAGCAGATGGGCCGAAAGTCGTAAGGTGGATATATGTTGGGGATTGAACCTGAAAGGCATTTCAATCGTAATATATACATTTTTTCTCCTTTCTTTTTTCTCGGCATTTATCTTAAATTCTCTCTTCACTTTTTCCTCAAATGAAGCGCATGTATGACAACTGTTTCTTCCTGGTGAGGATCCGGAGGATTTATGCATGTTGAGAGTTTTGATATCTTTGGCAGTGATTTGACCATAGAGGACTGCCTAACGATTTACACGGTTCTCTACAATCATAGTCAATCGCTCCCTTCCGTTCTTCGCGACTCCAGCCGCAATAGTACGATCTGAGATCAGTTGTAATAATTCAACATTGCGACAATTTTTCCAGTTCACCAATACCACAGAAAATTAGTCAAATAGCATTGTCACTTATTCTCACTGATATTCATTTAGACATTTTGCTGCTTGGCAACTTTGTCAGAAGTTTGCTTGAGGTTACAGTCAAGAAGTGCTAAAATATATGAAAGCAGTATTTCGGTATCTTACTCTAAACTTCGTCCATGTCATAGATATGGTTACTAGACAATTTTCAGATTGCACATAACGCAGCTAAAATTATAAAACAATATTGTGAAAAATATTTCGTTTGATTCAAAGACATTACATTCAAAGCATTACACATCAGCACATCTACAATGTATGACAGAACAGTCACGTTGTCAGTGAACGTCAACACCTGTCAATGTAGCTCTACGTGACAATATTTCTATAGCAACAGGGTATGGAGTTCGTAGAAGTTCCACCGGCTTCTAAGCTCCGAGATGTCCCAAGAATTGGTGTGTACTCCGTGAATCACAGAAGAGAAAACTCGAACGGGCTTAGACAACAAAGCCTTCAATTCTGCAATCCACTGCCGAGGAGGCCAGCTCATCCTCCTCTTGCCTGACATCCGAGGCTTCATCGGGACCATGAAAGAAATCCCGGACCAGGATGTGCTAGCATTTGATGAAATATGGTGTCAAGGGACTATATTATTGGTGAAATCAAAACATCTGAAGTACATACTGCACATTCATTACGTCTACTGCAAATTAAGGGGGCCTGCATATTAAAAAGGCCATCCGGTCTAACTACAGTACTATACATCGACGGCATTTCAAAGCTTACATATCAATGGGTATATTTGGTTCTATCGAAGCAAAAACAGCTACTTGATGCATTACATCAGTGTTCCGTCTTCTCTAAAGTGTACAAGTCTATGAATTTATCGCTCGGAAGAGTGACATCGATTTTGGAGATATTTCCGATGTCCTAACATCACCACCTACTGTAGGGTTTCTACCTCGGTTTACCGTATTAAATCCTGTTAAAGTTAAGTGTGAAGCAAAATTTCCTGTTAACAATTTAAACTTTAGAGTCCCAGTAACTGGACTTCCTGAACAATTTAAGAGATCTGCATTTCAGTAGCAGATCAGATGGTTGAATATCTCCTGTGACTTTAACGGTGACTTTCTCATCATGGTAATCGCACTCCACTTCCTCCACTCCTGCAACCAGACGGCAATCTCAAGTCAGAGTGGATTCCAGCACGGTGGTGAGTATAATCGCACAGACGAACAAAACTGGGAATCTACTCCGTATTTCGAGTGAAAATAAACTCCCCGCTCACGCAGTCAAAATATATATAAAGGTTATGGACGACCGGAAGCAGGACATGTCAGACACCAGAAGTCAAGCTGCCCAGGGATCCGTCGTCAAGTGCCATCCAAATTTCGGGGAATGCTACGCCGCTGTGAACTACGAGCAAGTGGATTGTGGAGTAAAACCCTGGACCTCACATCGGTCACCCACAGAAACCCGGAGGTGTATCATGGACAACGTGTTGATTTGTACTGCGCTGTATAACATTTAGGCGCCGATCCCATCTTCCATCAAAGTAATGAACGACGGGGATGGCAAATCTTCGTCACCTGATCGCACAGTTTCTCCAGACGGGCGATTGCACAAATACATCACGTTACTCGGTTACGAGTATAGAATTTGGGTTGTCACTTTGATGAAGGACCTTCGAGCTTGATAAAAGCTCGCATGTTAAACCGTATAAACCTAGACCCAAAGAAATTGATGCATCCTCCGCTTGACTTCAAATCCAGAACTCGATCGGTTTCCCATTCTAGGAAACCGATATTGTTTCCGTGCACTGACTAGCCTGCAGCACGAAGAAAGGCCCCACACAGGTCACCCATCCATCTCGTGCCAGTCTTACGGGACAATGCAGTTATCGCCGGAATCAGCAATCCCCACGCGTCCCAAAACTTCAAAACAGACCACTCACGGACCTATCCGCGGAAGGTGACGAATGTTCGGAAGTGTCGGCGGCACAGCTGCATGTACTGTGATAAACACCTCCGACGTATGATGAATCTCGTGGCACTCAGCAACGAGAACTCTACTCTAACACGGCTCGCGTTTCTTCAACTCACCACGACAGAAAACAAGTCCAAGCACATCAGTGAGTGCAGATGCACTCGTCCATCCAGCCCGGAAAGGACCATGAGCTGAATGAGAAGAACCTACTACTACGACATACTGCCCTCGAAGGGTACTGAGGAAGTACTCGTCGAGGTGGGACACACCACCTTGATTTCAAGGAGCGTACGTAGTGTCAGCCGGGAGTTCTCTCCTCAGGGACTCAGACACTGAGGGACTGGCAAGTCCATAATTTCCAGGGCCTAATCGCCGATTATGGCTAGTACGATGATGTATAGCCTTCATCACCTCTATTTAATAAATCTCGTGCCCGAGCCACAAGAGCCGAGGACTGCAGACGGGGTCATCACTCGTACTAGCAAGCAGCTCGACCATGCACATGCTGCTCTCCCTCACTAAATGACGAGGTCGTGCAGCCACTCCCATGAAAGGAGAAGCGGTTGCACGGAAGGAACTTCGCTCGTAACGTCAGGAAAAGGACGCCTCCCAATCTAATCTCCAGGTTCCGACCAAATTCAGTCAGGATCCGGTTTATCGAGCCGGATACAAGCTTACGCACATAATCGACGCCGAGCTGCCCGTTCCTACGGCGCCGTGGAAGGCGAAAACGACACCTCGTCGAAGACTCGTACGCAGCGAGGGATCAGAATTAGGGACGTCCGCCGAAAACGTACGTACAATTGTCAGGCTTGAGCTAACGCGAGCTAATCCGCAATCTGCATCGAGGTCAGGTCCCAGAGCAGGCGTCCAATGCCGAAGGCACGACGTGCTGAGCAGTAAACTAGGGAGGCCTGGGTGCAAGAGAGCAGCGGGAATTTTCGGTGGTCGCAACGCGAGCGTGAGAATAAATTGGTGTTGGGAAGGCTCCGGAAAGTGCATCTTCGACACATCGATCTGTCAGTGACCTCCTTTCCGAGGCGAGGCAGTATTCTCACGTCTGATTCGGCCAGACCACTAGAAGTGCGACAAAGACCTCAACGAGAGTTCATCAAAATTTTAACCCCGCTGAAGCATCCTGCAGGAAGCCATTGACTTGAAATGTACATGGAGCAAAAAGGCTCACATGTGAACTAATATATTACCCGCGTTACCGTCGAGCCAAATGTTAGAACATTCGCCCATGCAGAAGGAGATGCGAGTCGAAGGAAGGTCCTTGAAGTCAGGTCCGAGACGCTTGCTCCACAGACTATCCTTGCGAATTTGTTCCTCGATGTACACCGGCCAAACTTAGGAACAAGATGAGAGAAGTTGGTGAAGTCGGAAATGAAGTTCAGCTAAACCAAGCGTCGAGAATATGCATTTAGGATGTACCCTAGTTTCCGAACACACACGAGGCGTCGGATGTTTTCCCGCTACTTTGCTCGGATATTTCTATCGAGTGACAGACTGACTGACCGTGCATTGGTAGTCAGTCTGATTAATCGTACCTGCTTTGGCAAATACAGCACTCCGATATCTACAAGGAGTGGCGTGTAGCAAGGGGAATGGCAGGGACGCATTCTTCCCCCGTTTCTAACTTAAAATCACGTCAGTAAAAGCACCGCAGCAGAATCATCAATCATCGACATTGCAGGCACAGGCACAGACACTGTCTGAGATCCGTGCGGCTGGAGAAACGAATCCTCGGCCAGGAAACCGGACGTCCGAGAGTAAATCTCAGACAGCCAGCCCTGCAGCCTTGGAACTCGTTCGGTGAAGACAGCGAGAGGCTGCGGGGCGGGGACAGACTTCTCGAGGGGAGAGGGAGAGTTTAATGGCTGATTTGACTCGTTCTCTGGCTGCAAACAGATTCTCCGACGCATTGAGAGAACCGAGCATCAGTAAGGGGACACCATCAGCGAGAGGAGGGGCCTGATATCATCCCTCGACGCGTGCTGGGGTTCTCGAGCAAAACCCATGGGAGATTCAGCGTCTCTCGAGGGTAGCGGAGGTCATGAATGCGAATTCAGACAGTTGATTAAGCGGACGACAGGACGACAGCAGCAGATGTTGGGAATCGGTAAGGGAATGGGAGAAGAAATTACCTTTCATGTCTCGGAGGGCCTCGGCCGCAGTCAACTCACATTCGGTGCAGCACATTGGGACTCTCAAGATAACTTCTCGGGGCGGTGGGGGCGGATCCTCCTTCTTCTCTTCCTTAGGGGCCTCGGCAGGCGGCGCTTCTTCCTTCTTCTCTTCTTTGGGAGGCTCCTCCTTCTTCTCCTCGGCGGGCTTGGCCTCCTCGGCCGGCTTAGCTTCCTCGGCTGGCTTAGCTTCCTCGGCCGGCTTGGCCGGCTCCTCCTTCTTCTCTTCCTTTGGCGGTTCCTCCTTCTTCGGCTCCTCCTTCTTCTCGTCTTTCTTCTCTTCCTTCTGCTTTTTTTTTCCCTATTACCATCCGAGTTCAGTATTCTGTTCCGAAGGCTCTGCTGCCACGGATTCGCTCGAGCACGGGGGCGCGAGCAATGGGTCCCAGCCGGCGCATCGACACAGTAGATAAATCCCAATCACGAAGCAATACCATCCAGCAACGAAGAAATAGATATAGACCAGACGGACTTTGCTGCAACAACGCAACTTCGACTGCGACCTCGACTCCGACTCCGACTGCCTCTGAGCTAGCTCATTTACCTTGGATTCAGCGGCAGGCTCGGCAGGTTTGGCGGCCTTACTGTCTTCCGGAGGCAGGCCGAAATACTTATACTGATGGATGTTATCGATGACCTTCCGGTCGTCTGTTTTCAGTATCACCACCGTCTCAGGTTCGCCATAAAACAGCTGCACACGCATACCACAAACAAACACACACACCACGGACACACCACGCCCACGGTTACCAAAGATCTCCCGTCCTCTAGGCTAAGAAGAGTCATTCACTGACGAGGTCATGCATTCTCAGTCCTCTTATGATTCCGATCCATATTGTTATTACTCTGATCTCGTAAGCTTCATGCTCATGCTCATGCGAAAATAGCAGTCTTACATCCTTCATAGACAGAATCGGTTCCTTTTCGCCCACTGCTCCTACCCGCTCATCCGGTGATGAAAATATTGTTGATTTCTTCGGTGATGTTGCTCGAGGTGGTCGTGGCTGCGGAGACCTGAGCAGATCCTGTGTTCACAAGGCTCCCATGTCAGTAAATCTAAGCGGTAGTCTCGGCATTACACGGGGCAGTAAACCCCGAAGTCCCCATTCAGCAGTTTCAGAGATCAGAGAATGGCTCGGAAGCGGCGGGAGAGGGCAGGACTGCCCTCTCCCGCCAGGGCTACGTCAGGACTCCTATGACTTCCGCATTCACGTGGAACTGGAGGATTAGACGACACAGGGGACGAGTCATGACACCGAGAATCGAAAACAGGACGGCACATTCGGGCTCTGAATCGAAACTGGATCCCGGCGCTAGAGAATGGGTAAGTCGTCTTCGGACAGCTACGGACTGAGGCCTCATCCACACCTACACCAGCTCAGCTCAACTCAGCTCACTTCAGAGGGCCGTACCTGAATAAACTTGCTTAGAATGGCGATGGTGACGAGCCCCACGCCGAAGTAAATGAGCGTGCTTTCACTCCAATTCTCGGCCTCCTCGCCGTAGCCTAAATCCTGATTAGCGCTCGGAAGAGCGGGAGGATAATGGTAAGGATCATGATAGCCTCCGGGAGGCGGCCCCATGTGACATGGCAATGGGCTGACGACGTTGCGTGGATATCCACGAGAATAATCGCGACACTGATAGACGGGAACATTCGCAATGTCGCATTGAGGGGAACCTGGCCCAGCTCCCCTCCGGGCGACCTTCGCGTTGCCGAGAAGTCCTCCCATTCCGTGCCCTGCTCAGCTCGGTTCAGCTGAAGAGCTCACTTATTCAGCTCAACACAACACCAAATCGATTGCAGCTCGTGACGTGACGCAGGCAAGCAAGAAAGCAAGCAAAGCCACCCAGACGAAAGATGAACACCTTCGGTGACGCACCGTCGCACACTGCAGCTAGACTACACTACACTACACTACCCTGCACTCCACCACTACGAAGGAATTCGGGTCCGGAGTTCCCCTCAGCTGCTGCTGCTGCGGCATTCCTTCATTCTTCTGCTGCTGCTGCAGAGCAGTGAGCTGCGCTGCAAGCGTTGCGCCGGGGCTGCCCAACACTACCATCTACAACAACTGCTCCAACTCCACACTCACTCCCTCACTCACTCTCACTCTCACTCACTCACTCACTCACTCACTGGCCTGGCCTTTGGTCCTGCTCGCACTGTATGTGTCTCTCTCTCTCTCCCTCTCATACTCACTCACTCACCATGGAGCAGAGCAGAGCAGCGTGGGCCAGCGGAAGTGCTCCACGGAACCGCGAGTTGCGGGAACACTGAGGTCCACCGCCCTATGAATACCTCTCCCACTTTCACTCGATCTTAGGACAGAACGAATCTTACAACCTTCCTCCGTATTATCCACAGCCCGGCCCCGTGATGTAAATTCAAATGCCCGCATCCCCAAATCCCACATATCTCCCCTTCCCTTCCAACTGCCCCGAACTAATCGCCTCTCTCTCTCTCTCTCTCTTTCTCAGGCCCCGCGCTTTCAGCTCCCTCCCTCCCAACACCAAATCCCGCCATCGCTCGAATTTCTGTAACTGTTATGGAATTTCGGCCCCGTTTCGGAACGCGAAGAAATGCAATTATTCCTCGACAAAAAAGCTCACAGGCTTCGACGTGATGATCGCCGAGAACGGCATTAATTCCGATCATTCCCTGCAATCGCAGGCCTACACGTGCGCCGGGGCCGATTGGCAGATCCGCCGATCCTGCTCACGTGGCAACGCGACAGGCTGACGGGGCGGAGCGAGAGGTCGCCCACTCGCGATACGGATGGGCGCCATTGGCCACCCTCACGGCCCGGCAGAGCTTTCCCCTAACAGATAGCGGGAGGAAATCGGCAGTGCGGGCGGGCCCATGAAGGCGCGGTGGGCCCCGCGTCCTCGCTCCATCAGTTCTCCCTGCCGTCGAGTCAATCCCATGGCTGGAAAGGCCCGTCTTTTGTCCTGTCTGCGCTCGCTCCTCCGCCGTAGCCCGTAAGTTGATCGTCGTCCGTCCCGCGAGGACGGGAGCCTCCTCCTCCTCCTCCTCGTCATTTGCGGTTGCCGTTGTCCTCGGCCGGACGTTTACGTCTTTGTTTTGCGCTGCGTGCCGCCTTGTTCGTCGTCCGGCAGGACGAGGCGGACGGAGTCTCGTATGGATGGGCACAAGTTGCGGCTGTGTGGTTGGCTGGATGGTTGAGAGAGCTATGGCGACGAGCTAGCGGTGCCGCTTTGATGGAGGGATTGAGGTCCAAGTTGACGAAGGAGATGGTGACAAGAGACGAGGAGGAGTCGCGTATATTATAATCGGTGCAACAGCCTACGGTCTTGCTTTCTTTGTCTCGAGCACTCTAGAATTTCACTTGCTTGAGGCTATGGAGCCTTTTTATATATTTCTCGTGCAGCCAGCACTTTTGGGAAACTTCCGAGCTGGCAGGCCCGATTTCCAACTTTGTAACTGCAAAAGCTCAATGACAAAAGCATGCCTCTCGCCATGCCATGCCCTAACATGCCAAGCTCAGGCAGGGCAAGGCAAGGCCATGGGCGAAGGAAGGAAGGACTACCTGCTTGCAACTGAATCGTCCGATCCTCTCCGAGCAGACATTTCCCGTCACTTTTACCATCTTGCACAGCTTCGCTTCGTGTACGGCGGGGAGTAAATTCTGCTCTATCCTCCACATGACATCCATCTCCAGAGGCTCTCGAGAGGTGGATGTCTGTAGTCCCATCTTTAACAGAAGCTAACCAACCACCACCTGTTGGCACTTTGACCGCATCAGACATTTCGTGGACATGTATCGCGAGCTACAGAGGCCGATATCCTCATTCATATTGTACAATTCGGGCAAGTTTTAGCTGGGCTGAGCTTTCGACAGTCTTTGAATTGCTCTTGATGTTTGAATTCGTGGGAACGCACCGAGGACCTGGATTTGGCATAA
This sequence comes from Marchantia polymorpha subsp. ruderalis, assembly GCA_037833965.1. Classification (NCBI taxonomy): domain Eukaryota; kingdom Viridiplantae; phylum Streptophyta; class Marchantiopsida; order Marchantiales; family Marchantiaceae; genus Marchantia; species Marchantia polymorpha. The sequence goes on from AP031357.1 coordinate 9,684,324, forward strand.
GTTCCCGAGCAAGACCCGATCGGAAAGTATCATCTGATGGATGGTTGACCAATCGGGTACAGCCATCGGGTGATCGCTGTAGTGACAACAAAGGAGTTGCATTTACGAAGAAAAGGATCTTTCCAAACTCAAGTCAACAATTATTACAGTTGGCCTTCGTGGGTACATCTTCTCTTGTAAGCATGATGGAGGCATAAAACTATCTCACAAGTGTGAGCTCCATGCAGTAGGTGGATGGACTCGGTAGTATTCTAGCAACAACATTCTCCATTTGATAAACCCCGCTTCACACTACATTCTTCTAGATCTCCAGAAACTTGCAGGTGGTCAAGAGACGCAACCAAAAGAAGTGGAAAGTTTCCTGGTGAGGCTATTCTCAGCTGCTTACAGAATCTGCTAACCAATCGAAGTGGCTCTTTCGGGACCACATGACCTGAACGTTGTTTTCTTGTCCCTTGAAATGATTGTGGAATATGTGTTTGTTTGTAATTCAATTTTGCTAAAATGAACTTGAAACAGAAATATGAAGTTGACTGAAATTCTGGGAACAGGTATAACATCTAAACTTAAACAGCCTTCTACCTCTATTACCAAGTATCAAAACCCGAGCTTCATTGTAAGGAGAAGAAAGTTCTCTCTGCCTATGCTTTCAGCAACAACCTCAGCTTCTACAACTACAAGTCAACTAGTCCGAAAAGACTTTTACGACGTCTTAGAGTATATCCGACACCTTGTTATGATCAGGCCGCAAAACCCACAAACCCAGCGCACAACTATTCTTCATGGTGTCATGAAATGCATTTACTACAAACATCCAAAAGAGTCCGGTTAGTTGACGATATTGATTTTTAACGTTTCAAAGTTCTCGATCTTCGAAACAATACAGCTTGAAGCAGAAGAGTCAAGCCAATCCCGAGCTATTGATTTTTTTTTTATGCAAAGAAGTCTCTTTTGGACTCGGACTATAAACTTGAACTTCATAAGATTATTTCCAAACATGTTGGCATGTTTCAGTCTTTATACAAGTTTTTCGAATTGTGTGTTGGAAGATTTGGGCTCGATTTTTGCCTCTTAACAGCTGCAAAAATATAAACATAAATAAGCAAACCGGCAGAATGCGAAGGCTATTTAATACGGAGTCTCTAAACCCGGCCCCCTTTCGTCCACAAAATCTCGATCAGCGGGAGACCTCTACGTGTTGAATTATAACTGTCCATCGTAGCTAGAATTTTGCGCCGGCTGTAGCCTTTTCAGCTTGGGAAAAATCAAACCCTTGATGTAAGAGAAAGCCAGGGTGTACATCTTTCTATTCAATCTGAGAAGTCGATACACCCGAGCTTACAAGGGATTTTATATATACATGTGGCAACACTGGACTGAATGCAACATACCAACATTTAATGGTTTTCTGACTTCCGTGAGCCGATTCCTACTGCCCAAATCTTTCTCGAGTACAATATATGCTTTCTGTACTACATACATGTATGGAGCAACACCGCTATTGGCAGGCTAGCCCTGACTGTATGTTGTTGCATGTCATCTGCTGAAATAGGTTTTTGGCAGTTGCCCACGCTCTGTTTTCCTTCTGGCACATTGCTGAAAATCTGACCCTTTTCCTCGTGGTAGAGCTTGCTTCTGGAGTAAGACGATTTTGAGGTGCAGATAGTTCGTATATTTATATACCATGAATAAAAGATTAAGGCTTATTGGAAGTTTTGCACCCTCCATTGCCTGACTTGGAGTGCTCACATAGACTGCAGAGCTAGCACGTTCCTGGAGAATCTCTTTTCATACATACATACCATGGATTGGAAGAATATGTCCAATAACTGGATTTCAGGGCAATTGTGTGCAGCTACAAATGTAAATTCAGTGCAATTAATTGCAATATGTAGTTTACCACAGGCTTTATGCTGAATGTACAGTTTGCAGGGCAATAATGCAGACCTTGGCAGGAACTTTGCCGTAGGAGAAAGTTCATTCCTTATGATGTAACAAGTTTGTCTTCCACTCGCCACAGTCGGATCAATAAATTTTCAATGTCCGGTTGAAAAGGGTACTGGTGAGGAAATTAATTAGACTACAATGCTAAAGCCGTTTTTCGGTTTTTCGATATCTGAAGGCTCTTGAACAAACTTAAATCATCTCGTTTATATTAGGCAGTTGCCGTTTTGTCAACTTCATAGTCCAGGTTTTGGTAAATTAGAGACTGGATATGTACCCATACTTATCGGAGTACTTAGAACAAGGTAGAAAAGGAAAACATGGATGGATATTCCATTTGGTAATCTTCGTCCTAGACGATCCAGCTTTCATCTCAAGAAGGACTTACAAGCATTTTATAAGAGCCCACTGACACATAGATATATCACAAGTCTTGCCTATGAGGAAGAACATTGCTTCTTCAGATCCCAGGACCTTAAAAAGCAATATTTTGTAGTCATACCAACTATATAATACATTTGAAGTAAAAGATTGTTCAAAATCTGGTTGATGTGACGATTATAGGTTGTGTTCAAGGATGACAAGCATGGAGTTAGATAACTGGTACAAATCATGATCAGTGGATGAAATTCCCATCAATGCAATACAAAGAAATCAAGCACCGCTGCTTCATAGGTTCAATAGTCTTTCTCATACGGGATTCAGGCTCACTTGCTGCATTTGGGAAATCTAAGGCTTTAACTTGAGTTTTGTATCTATAGGCTGATGTATTGTAGGCAAAAGTCTATGATAGCATCAGTCTAGGATTTACTTTGATGGAGTTTTTGCTGGATGCAGCTACAACGCAGTCCATCATACACATGGTGAAAATCTGACATTATGTGATGATGTAAAAATGCTCCTAAGTTGGAATGTCAACCAACCATCACTTATCATCGCTATCATCCTTCTTAGCCTTAAGGCTATAATACTATGTGAACAAAATAATAATGTATATGCAACAAAGTATTAATAGCTATTGCAAAGGTAATCGAAGTGACAAAAATGTAGACATTCCGACATCAATCATGCATCTCACCATATAAAGCTTTACGGAATTCACGGTCACGGTCAACAGTAGAGGTAAGACTCTCATTGACTTAAGGTTTTGATTTGTTAAGATTTGTGGATATTAGTTTTAGAGCTGATTATACATTTGCTCACACCATCTATTTCATTTTGGTAATGCTCGCATTCGTTACAATATTCCTTACTCTTGAATACGTTCAGTTCAAAATAATATTTTTTTTCTTTGTTAAATCTTAACATCAAAATTAAACAAAATTTACAAACAAAATTTAACATCAATTCCAAAATTTTGTTATCTAAGTTTCAGCAGCAGTAAATTGAACATAGATATTCAAAAAATAGAAAAATTTCAAAAAATCAAACATTTATAAATTTATTTGCTCATATCAAGAACATATTTTGAAAATATCTATTATTCTCAAGTTTATTCTTTAAGATTTGGGTCGTAATGAAATTATTTACTCAGATTTTTGGAAAATAATAGCTGCAAGATAAAATTTAAATTAATGAGTCTAAAGATTAAAATCCCCAACACCTAAGTCCACTATAAGTTTCATAAATATGAAATTAAATTAAAAATACCTACCAATGATTTATTGAAAATTTATGTATGCATCTGAAAATGCGCACATTCAAATATTCCGTTAATACATGGTACACATCTCGTTTGCGATATGAGCTTGAAAATCAATGCAAACTACATACAGTGGAAAAAAGATTTTCTAGAATTTACACGCTTGATTCTGTTAAAGAGTCATGCAGTGCGATGTAGATGATGATTTCGTAAATATTCAACAACGCAAGACTTTAGAAGTTCTCTTTCAACAAGACGAAAAACTCCTCTAATGAATTCGAGTAAATAAATCAGCCACAACCCAACCTTGTGAATGGCATTACGAGAGACACAAAATCCTTAAAACTTTCACGTATAACTTGCTTCTCTCACTCCCAAATTTGTAACAGGTACCTGGTGCAAACCTTTTGAACCCTCCTTTCGAGTTACACAAATACTCGAGAGCAAAAATTCTTAATTTCGCATAAATCTTGTAAAAATTGATCAAGATCAGGGGTAAAAGAATAATAAAATCCCATCAAACCCCAGATATATGAAACGAAATCTGGAAATAGAGATAATACACTGATATAGTTATATTGTAAAGTTTATCATTATCGTTTAGTATATCCGAACAGTAGTACATATGAAAAAAATCAATTAACGCGATTACTCCTATATATGAGACATACTATGGTAGGTAAGTGTGCATTAGGGTATTCTTCTGTCTTGCAGATAGTGTGTTTACATTTTTCCATATTACTCGAATGTTATAGTAATAAATAGTTGATTAATCAATGATGCACAGTGCTAATTAATTGGGGTTTTGCCATACCATTTGAGTCGAAACGATAATTGATTGCGGGACATGTTGATAAACTCATTCGATGCACCCGGACAGTCGAAGATTTGAAGTCACCGGAATCATAACTCGTTTCGATGTTCATCACCCAAAAGACATCGCCAACCCATACTCACGAGCCGAGGGATTCATGAGGGATTTGACTAAATTTTCGGAGATTCGTCCGGTCTGTCACACAATTTAACGCAATGTTGTTTGACCTCAGATTGGCACCTGGAGAAGCAGCGCTCCCTTTTGACAAGGAGCCCGATTCGTGGTCAAGCTCGACGCGTCCAGTAGATGGAAGAGGAGGATGGGGACGGTAACCATGACGGACGGGTACAGCCAAAAATGGCGGCCGCCAATTGGGAGTCGTTGGGAGGAACAGAGTAAAACGGGCAACCACGTAAGCAAATATACGAAGCTTTTGAGTCAAGGGAGTCGTTGGGAAGAACGGAGTAAATACGGGCAACCACGTAAGCAAATATACGAAGCTTTTGAGTCAAGGAAGAAGAAGAGCGGGCGACACGAGGAAGGAGTCCCCACTCGCTTTTTCCTTCCATACACGAACATTTCGTCGTCGAGTCCTGGCAGAAAGCCACGGCATGATCAGGCTCATGTGGATCTGAGATCATCCCAGCTTGTCCTCATTTTCATGTTCAGCAAAAGGAGACATTCATCTTTTTCTCAAAGATGAATGTCTCCTTCTGCTTTGTTTGTAGCGTCCCAGCGCATCGCAAGCACTTCGCAGCACTTATGACCGCAGCAGCTGTGAAGAATATCGTCCAGTGCACACATGACTACGCACTCACTCACTCATTCCCTCCCTCCCTCCCTCCCTCATGGAGGCTTCATCACAAGGGTGACCATTATTCCTTCTTGATCATGAATAGGAATTTGTCTTTGAGCCTATGAGGTTGGGATTTGCGTTCCATGGACAGGGACATTCATTCAGTCATTGATGGCTGTAATTACAAACACTTGTGAGTTTCAAAACATGCATGATCTGCACGCCATACCATACCGTAGTTAGATCGTATTATTCCAGCACCGTAAGCCCGATGAGAGGTCTTCGCAGGAACCAATTTTCGTCATCAAGTCTTTTACTCGTGTGCTGGTACCGTCGTGGAGTTCTGGCATTTGAGCCATCCAAATCATGCCAGCTCGGAAGCCATTTTGTTTCCAATGTCATGAGAGCTTGTACACACTGCTTCTCATATTTCTGCTCACAGTCTGTACGGTTGGAATCTACAGAACACAATGTAGCCCACATGATTCTGAAAAAGGACTGTAGTTGCACGCTGCTGCTGATGTAACTTTTATGGTACAAACATACTAAACTGACTCGATGTTTGTCTTTCTCCTTCTGGGTGAGGCTCTACGGCTTCACAGGGATTCCACTTCGATGAAGGCTAACATACTTTCCCGATTAGAACTGATCATGAAAGGGCACTCTTCCACCGCCAGAGTCCAAACACGTTTCGCCACTGTCAGGACTCCAGTCTCGTTATTGGGATATGCTTTGTACTACTATGAACTTAAGGTAGGGTTCTCATGCATATTGCTATCGCTATCGCTCATTTCACGCTCTGCATATTGTCATTGATATGGTCATCGATAACCATGTGTTCCCCACGTCCATTGCTCAACGGAAAAACTTGGATATGTAGCTGAGCCGATAGATCCGGAGTCTGGTATTTTAATGAAACGATCATACGTAAGAGTATGCCTTTTGATGACCGTGCTTATATCATCTCCTCGTGGTAGCATTGTTTGCCCTTATCATCTATAAGTGGGATGTTCATGTGCGAGTACGATCATCAGGATTACGTTATCTTGTTGCGTTATAAGCTCTGGGATTCATCAATTCGATTATTGTGTTGTCCATAAGAAAGATGAGTAATAAGGGAACATGCACTTGAAACATGGTCATCAGGAAGGGGGTTTGAGTAGACCTTCTTCCAGCTCTGTACGGCCTGATAAAAACAGAAGTGGATAAACGAGAGACATAGTTAAATCTGAAGTATGTCTAGTGGCATGTACTTTTGCTACTAAGAGTGGAAGATGAGGAGAGGAGAAGAGATGAGAAAGGGAAGAGGTTGCAGATTGCTTTGCGGATTTTGCCAGTCAGTGCCTCGGGGAATTCAAAAAAGTGCCTCCTCTCTGCCTTGAGTTGGAGACCTGGATGATGCAGAATCGGGCGTATCAACGCATCCTCCACTCCTGGAAGTTAATACTCGCTGTTGGCCTCCTGATAAGCTGGCCTTCAGATAGTGCTGCTTGATAATTTCCCCCCTCATAGACCTCGTGCTTGAGAAGATGGGGAGAATGAGACGCGCGTAGATGAAACGGACATCAAACATGTCTATCGTGACTTTTTAGTGGAGTATTACGAATATAAGTGTGGCCCGTTCGTGAACAAAAAGCCTTACGTTTCCGTGCGAGGTGAAGGTTTTAGGTCGTGAAGGAGATTGCATTTACCTGCTGACTGAGAAATCCAAAGTTATGGTTTAAGAACAATGGCATTCCCTAGAATTATTCGATTCTGCACCGAGATGAATTCAATAACATATGAAGGCAGAGCAAAATTCAGCGTAATCCATAACGCGATCATGGTAAGAATACCCAAGAGACCCAAAGAGATATTACACAATTCACACTTTAGGGGGCTCTAGAGAAGACACTTAAATCACTATTTTTTCTGTTTGGAATTTAACTCTAATTTATTTGCCCCTTTTGCAATTTGCACAGGATGATACGATGATGGATGTGGTTATGATTTTCCGTGATGGTCTTGTTGTCTGATGTGTCGTGGGACACAAACTACCAGTCTGTAAGTTTGGTGGGAACAGACAGAAAAAGGCAACTTCTTACAGACCGATGGCATTTAATTCGGTCAGTAGAGGTCTTCTGACGGGAGAGAAAGAGTATCGTGGATTTGTTTAAAGATCATGGTGAACGTGTGTAAGTTGCAGCAAATTCTTGCTGATCTGAGGAATATTGTGTCTTCACTGTTTGTCCAAGCGGTACGTACTTCTTTTTTTCCTTCTTCTTTTACAGCAGAATGGGCTCTACCATGCTGGATAATTCTAATGTTACAACCATATACCCTTCCCACCTTTGTCACCAAGTCCGAAGAGACTCCTGAGAAGGTGACATCTACAACGTCTTAGAGTGTCTATTCGAGTTCTCCTGATCGAAAATTTACTGTCCAGAGAACAAAGACTGATGAATGTGAAAGGAAGATACACATTGGTTTGATCAGGCCGCATAACCCACGATCTTTGTCTGCCTTGACGGTACATAAATTCCTTGGAGGTGAGACTCTTCTTTCATGGTATCATGAAATGCATTTACGTCATAGGTCAGTTTCTTGCAGTTCTGTTAGGATCAGGTGACATAGCTGAACAGTTTTTAGATTTGATCTAACAGATTCTGGAGATATCTACATGCTGCCAAACTGCGCTAGTCCTCGTTAGCTTTAGGTTATGGAAAAGCACGTCCCCTTGACACACAAGAGACACTGCCGCTGTATACTACTTCTTTTCAAACAGTTGCAGATGCACCAAAATCATAGTTGTGACCCAACGCCTCGAAAAGTCATCCAAACTCGGACACAAAAGTGTCATCCAGTTGCAGAAGATCGCTTTGTGAGCGTAAAAACCACTATTTCTTCGACATATGCATTAAAATATTCTCTCATCCACGTTCAGAAACCAACAATAAGCATTTATTATCCCATGCACTTCTGGAAAACTGTCTACCAAAAAGAACTGAGGATGAACATGGTCAAGTACCACCACGAAATGGATGGTATCCATTCGCAGCAATTATCTTCCAACCGGCACAACAGCAGTTCCATGATCAAACGTACCTTCCATGGAGGTGTGTCCTTTCTAGCACATTGCAGGGCGGCGAAGGTTGGACTGGCAAGTTGCCAAGTGAAATCAAGTCCACCGGCTCTTTCGTTAGTAGGCGGTAACCATCTTCCAACCGAGGAAAAACAAACAACAACCAGAAGTATCCATGTGGGGAAATGGCTGAAAGTAAGTGACTTTGGAAATTTCACTAGTGGCTTCATGGAGTTTTCCTCTCGACGTGAGTATTCAAAAAAAATAAGCCGCCATATTTCGTCATCGGGTATCCTAGGGTCACATTCTCCGACTATATGTTCAAACCCAAGTGACGCAGCTTCTTAAAACGTATTCGGTAGATAAGTTGTTTGAACCTTAGTTTCTAGATTGTGGCATGAGCGTGAATGATCTCAGGGATTCGAATTCATAGACAACTACATAGATTCTTGCAGTTGGAGTTGTGTTGAGCTAGTTCATAGATCGTTGAAAGGACTGGGGATCAGTCGACAAGCAATTACGAACATCACGTGGGCTCTACTCCGAAAAATGGAAAAGGTTTGGGTCGGGACGTAGAGGGGTTGTTGTGTTGCTCAAACCTTCTAAATGCAACCGCACGATGGGATGGACTCGTGAAATATTATAAGGAAACTTGCAGGTGAATCCTGCACGTTTTATTCGAAGCACTCACCAGAAAGGTAGAGATATGTGCTCGAAGGGAGTATCATTCCGAAGGTGTTATTGTAGTGTTGTAAACAAACTTGTTGGTTTTATTGGAAAGCTTGGCAACTGGGAGCTGCTCGCGAGGAACACTTCCAGCTGCTTGAACTTTTCCGAAGGGTCGCCACTTAACTGCACTCTTGGAAGACATGGAAGAAGCAGTTAGATGAACTTATTATAGACCTTCTACTAGTAGACTTGGGAGAGCACTATACTTCACATCGCTGACTATACTTGGAATGTTTCGATTTAGCCAGAGCTGGTCCTAAAAAGGGACAAGATAGATGATCTACAGAGGCCTGTATTAGAAGAAGCCAGTCCTACAAAGGGTTTGATTAGAGGACCTGAACGCCCGCAGATAAGCTCGACGTCCATGATGCTCAAACGATGTTCATCTGGGACCGAAAGAGACAGACGGAAAGTTTTCGTAAACACCTCCGGTAAAGCTGAGCTGTGTAATGTGCAATGGACGAGAAAGTGAAACGTCGAAGGTTCCTTCATATCGACGTCTACTTGTAGCAGTCAAGTACTGGATGAGTCTGGTTTCTGCAACTTTGGCCCAAAGCTACGAGGTTCCACCCAACTCGAACCTTCGGAATTTCCAGATGAGAAGCAGGCAGGCAGGCACACGAGTAATCCGCAGTCCCTGAGCACTGAGCTACCGTCATTTTATCCACGTTCCAGTATTAAATCATATCTGGTCGAACGATTCTTGCACCCGCCGGACCCAATGCTAAGCGTTGCTAATATTCGTGCACACCGCTCAACTGTGACTACATGTACAACGCACAACGGAAACAAAACATACGCAACGAGCTTCCGTCTAATCCATAGAAGCTAAAAAGCACCACTGAGGATGGTTTTCATGGATGAAAACAAGGACAGTTGTCGATGTACTTGAAACCCGAAAGGTGAGTCCAGTCCAGTCCGTCCCGATAAGACCCACCAAGTGCTGGTCCGTAAGGACGACGAGATAGAACCTATTTCAGAGGACAAAATGGCAGAGGACATCACTAAAGTGGTGTATATCTTCTCGCCGAGGGGCTGCTGCAAGTGATCGACGGAGGCAGGTACTTGTGTCCAGTGACTCCTGTCCGTCAGTCTCAGTCCCAGTCCCAGTCTCTGAGCCTGGTTAAGGTGTCAGCAAGTATCCTACCTACAGTCTGTAGTAGGAGAGCAACAGTCAGTACTGTACTCGGCAGCAGCTCATTGTATGTACAAAAGCCCAACTTCTTCATAAGTTAGGTGACACCTCGTGAAGCCCGTGGAATCACTGGTTTGTGCAGGCATAATTTGCTAGTCATTTGGTTTATAATATCTCGTCCACATGTAATTCGAGTGCAGGCTTCAGTACTCAGCACATATCAGTATGACAAACCCCTTTTCTTCTTATTTTTTCATTTTTGTTTCAACTGTAAGAGATGTACATCTTCTCATGTCATTCCCGTATTTCTTTCCATAACTGTTCAGTAGCGCCACCACATTTGCCTACGGACCTGCTGCGATATGATTGCATCATCAGCGCAGGGAACTAGCAGCTCGGAACTACTTTCACTACACAAACTCGATATTTACTACGAGAAGATGGTTATCCATTGTGTAGAGCGGTGAAGTAAACTCTAAAAGCTGGAAGTGATCTGATAAAGAGAAAGAAAAGTTCTTTCGTTATCTGATTTATTATTGTATTTTTTCTTAAGAAGGGGGCCAAGTAATTTTTCAAAGAGGATGGGGAGACCGCGAATAATGTCCTACATGGATGGATGGATGGATGGATGAAAGCAAACGGGGTTAAGTAAGATGGGTACGACTGGTGAGTAAGTCCTCAAGTCTTCATTTCATTCCTCAGTGCCTTGACGGAAGATTGACTTCATGGTATTTCCATCAGATGGTTGGTTTGACAACCGCGTGTGAACCGATCAGCGCCGATGATCATGCCCCCCGTCAGATGGACGTGAAGGTGAGGCTTGTGACTCAAAAGGTGCAGTTACTTACGGTGTGCGAGAGCGTAACGCAATCTTTTGAGCTAGAGATGCCTTATTGTGTGTCACTAATTCTAACGAAATAGAATTCGTACGTTATAGAACAGTCCAACTCAGTCTCTTTGAATATCATGATGATTATCAACACACGTAGGGAAAAAAAGAAATCTGAAATTCCTAAATTTGGAATGAAACCTACCAACTACTCCACAATAATCTCATGTAATCTTTCTATGAGACACGATTTGCACAGTGTTTCTTTCGAGTTATCAAGTTACTTTAGATGATCTATTATTCAATATCAACATTATAAACAACATCAGTTCAAAAAAATCATCATTCAGTATATATAGCCAATAAATGAAAAACATGTACATAATGATGATTATTCAATCAGCACTCGCTAAAAATATCTTTGAGATGATATTTTTTTGATAAAATATAATTTCATCATGATCAGCTCAATTCAACAACAGACATCAGGAGGAAATATATGTTTTCGCTATTGATATAATTTTTTGGGTTTGTAACGGGATTTTTGAATCTTTTATATATAACAAATTTGATGAACCTTACGATGCATAATAGATGTACAACGTCTTCACTTTCAGATTAAATTCTTTTAGATTCAAATATTTAGAGATGAAATAGAAGAAAGATCTCTTTTATCTGAAGAAAAATTTGCGCAAAAAAAAATATTAACCTGTTTCATATGGTAAACTATTATAACTACATAACTATGAAAAAAGTAAACTTAAAATTTCAAAGAATTCTTTTTAGGATCATTCTCTCAGGGATTAAAACCTTTATTTTTTATTAATTAAAATTTTTAATATATTAAATGATCATATACTTTACCTGAAAATAAATATGAAAAACTTGGCATCTAACACAACATATAAAATACGATGAATATAATTAGCTATAAGTCAATCCAGGTCTTGGATAACTCTATTGAACTGAATTATAATTAGTTAGACAAGTTAGTCTGCGTTATGTAAGAGATGCGGCTGAAGCTATTCTATGTGAGACACAAAGTTTATAATTTTGGTAAAATAACCTTGTTTTCCAGAGTACCTAGCCTTATTTACGTGCATGTTCTCATTTATGCACGTTCTCAAGAAAATGACTTCGAAATGAAAAATGAACTGTATGTGAGTAAATGATTTTATAAATGAAAAACTAGAAAATTATTTACTCATTATTAATTGTGAAATATTTTTAACCGAATTAATTTAATTTATAATTTAGATGATTTCTTAATTATTAATTTCTAATTTCTAATTACGTCCTGTCTATTAAATTATAAAATATTTATATTTTTATAATTTAGATAATTTACTCCTCCTGACTCATTGATTTTTTAATGATGGATACAAGAATCTTATTTGAGGTAGGTGTGTCGATAATATGAATTAAAGAAAATATAATGAAATAAAGTGTAAATATTCACAGGAACGTTTGTATTTGTTACTCCCTTTGCATTTTTGGTATTTGATTCATAGATACACAATCTTCTCATTTGATTGAATGTCATCAAACAATTGAATCTACGTAAATTTATAGTTAAAAAAATTTCTCATGGTAAAAATTTAGTAAAATCTTCTTTGTGAGGATTAATTTTACTTTGGATAAAAAGGAAAGTTTTTCTTTTAAAAACGAGAGAATTATGCTTTTTGGGGGATAATCCTTAGTAGTAAAAAGTTTATGCAATGCTGTGACTAGTTTTATACATTAAATTTGAGGCAGGATTTTCAACTTATACACCCAATATGTGTATGAAGTGAGGAAATAAAGCACTTTGGAAGAAATGATTTATTGACATATTTTAACATTGGATTTGAAAAATCATGTCGGACGAAATATAAAGTCATTATTTAGACTAATTGTTATGAAGAAGAAAGTTCACATTGACATTTTTACAATGCAGGCATTTCCTCTTCAGTTAACACCACTGCAGAGCTTACATCGTACCTGAATATGAAAGTATTTGCATTCTACCCGAAAGTTGAGGAATCCGACATTCCAGATGCCATCTAGATATCATCAACAAGATTTCAAAAATATTGGAAAATATTATCGAGGTACCGAGTATGACAAGGCATAGAGACAAATGTCGAACTAAGTGGACGTGACTTCCAGGTCACATGACGTCTGGAACCCACATGCTTTACATACAAACATACCTCTACGAGCTAGCCCTCCATATCAGGCCAAAAGACAGGATTCCTCCTTCGATAAGAAGAGGCAGAACCTGCGAATTTGTTCGTTGTCCTATTGAATCGATTTGAATCCCAGTTCCACTGAAGCGCAAGCCTAAACGCTCTTGGAAACAACAAGCACTTGGACTTTCTGATTATAACGTCGTGATTTGTTTCAATGCCAGAAACGGCAACTTTTTTTGAATGATTTGGAACTGAAATCATTCAAAAATTCATGTGAATGAAGGGGAGGGAAGGTAAGGCGTCATTTTATTCTAAACTCATGAGAATGTATAATCGGCGGACCGATATCCGGATTTCGTGGCTAGCCTGGACCATGCAGAGTATCACAACAGACTGGCTGTCACGAAGGGCAAATATTATCTTGACTCTGGATAAATTGCTCTTGCGAAGAGAACTTCACATTCTAACTGCAAAGTTCAGATTTCTCTAATTCTCCAGAGAACTTTCTTTTTTTATTGATGAACTTCCCAAAATTCTCACGAGAATTCTGGCAAGTCCATCAATCAATCAGTCAATGTGCACGGGTACACGAAGACTCCACTAGTAAAGCCTCAGGGTCTTCGGTCTGTATGGGAGGTCTCACCTCACTCACTCACTAAATCCAGGTGCTGAAATCGGTTGCAATTTCCGCCATGCCATTGCGGCGCAGTCGCTGGATCAACCGCATGGCGGAACCGGCGCCCGTTGCAGCAGGCGGGAGGCGGTCGAGAAGACCTACCAAACCGGTACGAACCCGACATCTCAGCCGGTTGCAGGTCGCGAGGCGTCGTTGCTGGCTCCGTGCGTGGGAATTGAAGGGAGACCAGGCCGTCCGTCCATCCGTCCATCCGTCAGTCGGTTGGCGTTGCGACTCGATGCGGGAACTTTGAATTGGGCAGGTGGAGGAGGAGACAACGGGGTGGGGAGTTCAAGACGTTTGGGGCGTAACTCGGAGTTGTTAGGTTTGTGCCACATGGAGCTCTCGTTCGTCGGTTCGGCCTCGACCGAGTCCAGAGGCCCGCCCGAGGGGGCCGTCTGTCAGGAACAATAACGCCGCTCGATCTGGGACTCGAAGCCTGACAGCTTTGACATGCAAGCGGCTTGTGCGAGAAATCGAGCCATGACGACGTCCCGATCGCAGTCTCGATTCGAAGCCCCGGAAGACTCGAGACCCCGCCCGTGGCCGTGTACGAGCGCCACGAGAGATCGACGCCTTCTTCTGAGGTGCGAGGATCTCGTAACCTCCCTCGCTTTCTAGGGGCAGCCAGACAGCTCTTCGTTGAGCCCGTGAAGGAATTCACGGGCCTTCGATTTGTCGACCACGACCCAAACAATTATGTGGGCAGAACGAAACCTAAAGTATTATATTTTACTCTTGGACTGATCGGAGTTCGATGTAATGTCAAATGATTGTAGACGTGATATGCAGGTTCTTTGGAATGTTTGTGGCATGCATTTTTTCCTCTCTCGAAATAATTTTTTGGGGGTTTTGCTTTTCATGATTAACATTGCCGCATATTGGAGAATGATTGATAGATCATGGGTGTGGAAGTAAAAATCTGTCATTATCTTAAAGTTTATAATCACCTCATGTATCAACGAGGATGCAAGAACAATAGAGGTTCAATGATATATGATATGATCTTTGCACGTGATCCTTAATGCTTTTGATAGAAATACTGATTCTCTTTACCAGAATAGTGTACGATTAAATGACATGAATCAAGTTCGTTTGAAAATGCTTCAAATGATCGAGATTGTAAGTTATTGGGAATATTAATTTTTTTTTGACAATATTAATATTTTGCAATCAAGATCCAACTTGCATTGCTTGAGTTCTTCAATATGGCATAAATTTTTTAATATGAATAACTAATAAACGAAAATCCTCTCAAAATAAAGAGGTCTAAATGCTCTAGTTTTATTAAATTTTTGGTTCAAAATTAACGATGAAAAGCAAAGAGATTTCAACATGGATCAAATTTTTCTCTTCATATACTACAATTCTACCATTTGATCTGATATTGTGTACATACTGTCTCTGGTGATGAAAACCAGATTGTTTAAACTCCGTTCAGGGCACCAGTATCTTGATCCGATTTTGATAGAATAGATATATTGATATTGATCGAATATCAATTATATTAACTAATTCGATATTAACTGATAATATCAGGTAAAGTGTAATCTTTTGAGATATGAAAATTAAGAATTTCGTTGTCTAGTTTACTGAAAATTTACTTTATCTATTAAATGTATGTTTCTTATGTGTTAATCTGAAATTAGGATTTCTTCACTACCTTACTTCACTTCACAGCCTTCGTCCGTGGTGAAACGTTAAACTCCGTACAACCTCCATACATGCCTTTTACATTTGTGTGTGGTGCGTATCCATTTATTGGCAAATAAATAAAGACGAAATAAAGAAAGGCGCCGGGATTTTTGTTGGGGAAGTAAAAGAAACATCGATCCTATCACAACCATCAACTGGGAGACTCACACTCCTGCACGTAAATTCCGAACAATTTTTTCTGCACGGAAAAGTGTTCGTAGTTGGACCTAAGTAGATATGCAAGCCGCAAGCGCAATGTAGTTATCCAGTCTCTTCAATCACGAAACTTGATCCAAGAATAATCTCCACACAATTTCGCACAGATTCATAGCTTTTCGTTCATAGAATATGCAAATAAAATCGACAAAGAGAGGCTTTGTGTCTTCGGATGTTTCTGCCTCCTAATGCTCTCTATGTGCATCGCGGAGAGCCCGTTCCGACAAGCACCGGGGCCCTTGTCGAAGGTTCAGAAGCCCTCGTGTATAAACAACCGGACCTTGAATGATTCATGTTCCAGCCCTCGTGGCGACCGATACATTTCTGCGGAAGATAAAGAATTTTCTGTCACATACAGATAGAGAAGAAGAAGTGAGAATTGATGTGGGAGCGAGATTGCACGCACGCCATACAAAAGGTCGAAGAGAGGAAGAGAAGCTAAAGACTTCGACCGAGCGCAGGCACGAGTCAGCTGCAGCTGCAACTCATGGATGGAATGCAATGGGCGGGGGTGGGTGTGATCTGATCTGATGGTCAGGGTCCTTGCTCCCCTGCATCTGTCTCGTAGCGTCTCGTTGCTTCCGCTCGGGAAGCTGCTGCTACTCGTCTGTCCCCCGAGACGAGGTTCTCAGGCCTCGCGTGCTGCCATGTTATTTCGTATTGCCTGCGACGCGGCTGCTGCTGCTGTCGTAGGAGGTTCTCCACCCGTACATCGTCGGATGTGGTGAGATCTGCTCGGTGCCCCGATCGACCGACGAGAAGAGGACGAGTCTCTGCTCTGAACTGGTTGAATCTGGGGAGGAAGCGGGATTCTCAAATCCAAGAGGCCACCGAACTGCCTCGGCTTCGGTCAGATGAAAGAATGTCTCTGGATTGGCCCGACCAGACATCGATCGTTCGCTCGCATGTGAACAATATAGCGCAGAGAAGAGCATTTATGCTCTCATCCAGAGCGAGAGCCTTCTCTCGTCTGATAACCCCAGGATCATTACGAGTACCTCGTTCTGCACAAGTACGCATCTTACGATGCGACTCCGTAGACAATAACGAGAGAGCGCATGCTTTGATTAATCAACAGACATGACAACCCTGCACGAGATGATGTGCACCCAAGACACGTGAACCGAGCGACGGCGGCCACATGTGAGATCGTTTTTCGGGCAGCGAAGTGGCTTATGTCACCTCTGGCTGGCTGGCTGGCTGGCGGGTTGGATCTCTGATGTTGCTCCGGAACACATCGCCGAATGTGATGTCAGGGCGATATGGGAAAGGCACTCACTAACTCTATTCTCAGAAGGGCCGGAGGCTCCATCAGTGGCCGCTAAGTGCCAGATCGCCCGAAGATTTTCTGCCGTAAAAGTTCCTCGTTTTAGATCCAGATTTCGAGCTCCGATTGGCGCCTCTGTCACTTGTCAGCACTAATGATGCATTGAGCGAGTCGATGTCACCTATTTTGGACTTGTTGTTGACCGCAGCGCCGATTTAGGTCTAGGTCTCGGGCTCTCAAACTCTCCCCTCGCTTGCCAAGTGCGTCTCGCACGCTTGCGATCATGGCGACAGAAAGTGTCATGATCGAGCTCTGCGCTCGCGGAGTCCCTGACGACGGGCCCGAGTGCTGAGAAGATCTATCTCTAATAAGCCTAGCGCTTCTGGCTGGCTGGCTGGCTGATGAGGTCCATGATGGATAATCTTCGACCTCTGGTCATCCAGGACGGGCTAGAAGACTGGAGAATGATGGACCCCGAGTTTATGACGACCAGTCTGACGGTAAGCGGCGAGATTTTGCGCACCGTGAAAAGCTACGGTGCTATGGGCTGCGAGGCTTAGGCCCGTCTCATGAGCCTGCTGCTGCTGTTTCCTCTCATTCACCACTCGATGAATCTCTTAACGCGTATAATGTACCATCCCATTTATCGATCCGCCAAATGATTAATTAGCGAGAGGGAGGGAGAGGGCGACTAACTGTCCCTGCATGCCTCCGCCAGGAAACAGTGAATGTATGTACATCGGACGGAGCCAAGACTGAGACCGAGATCTTGTTAAGAGAAGTGTATGAGCTTGCATTGGGCGACACAAGACCGACGAATCGAGACTGCCGAATGCCTCTATCTCACATGCACATCTCGAACCTCCTGAACATCTACTGCTGCAGAGCTTGAAGCGATCTGTGCGACAGAGTGCAGTTTCTGCACTCTGCCGATATGAATCTTCCGCTCCTGCCGCTCGTTCTTACTATTCCCGTTTCCGGCACAAACTTCGGGTCAGGAAGACAGAGGCCCAGGAATCTCGCCTAGTCTACTGGAGACTTCCATGTCTGAAAGCAGACCTTCTATGTTAAGTCCCCGAGGCCATGGAGTCGGAGGCCAACTGTATTCTAGAGGCCGTAAAGCGTAAAATCCACGGCAAATTTCACGGCTGATTGCCGTGACCAGCTGGGCTTGATTGCGAAACATAATCTCTGCTCTGCGGTCTGAACTTCCGTCCGAGCAGCTAAATTGGAAGATGAGAGAAAGAATAAAAGCGTTCCATGTTGTCTTGCTCGATGTTCGCAGAGGCTCCTGTGACCAACCAACCAGTTCACTATCAGCAGAAACTATCAGATCTTGAGGTGTAGAGGAATATCTTCTTGGCTTGTTGCTAGTCTCCGCTGATCCTGTCAGTCGGTTACTGGACGTAGTTTGTCGAGGAGTTTACTTATCGGGTTGAAAGCGGTGCCCTGCGTTGGTGGACTCGTTCGGGCCACCTTTTCCTGCACAGGGTTTTGTCATTTGCCATGGCCAGTAATTAATGGGTATGATGAAAGTTTTGGCATGCTGCTTTACACAAGCATTTTCCAGTTGTTTCCATGATCATTTTTAGAATGAATCCCCTGGTCAGCAGTTTGGCCGCTGCTGCAGGTTGCTCTAAAGTGAACTTCTGTAGCAAGTTGCCTCTACCTTCTGCCAATTTCCACCTGCACGAAAAACCTGCAATCTGAGAACCTTTTTGCATGCCACTGATATAACCTCTGGAGGTAGTCTCTCTGGCTTCAGCCTTCCGAGTGTAGCCAGCTCCTCTGCTACGACACGTTCAGAAGGCACACCGTATTCGGCTTAACTCTTTGCTGGACGTATCTCATGTTCCATTGGCAAGCCTCCTTTGTCCTTCCTTTTGTTAAACACGGTCTTGGAGTCCCTCGTTCACTTGGCATCGATCTTGCCAAAGTGGATTTCCACGAACTTGAGAAATATCTGAAGTTTGCCCTCGGTCAGCTTAAGTAACATTATAAAACATAAGTAATAAAACTTCACACTTTATCAGGAGGTCGGTCATTGGAAGGAGGACAGCATAGTCCAGAGCGACAGGTGTAGCTTCGAGGCTATCTTTTTCCAAATCTGTTCTCAGCAGAGGATAATAATAATCTGCTGGAACATGAAAGGAAGCATGTTGTCAATGGACCAAACACAGGAGAGCTCCGAGTGCCTGTAAGCTTGTTCAATCAGGCGGGGCGGTTGTGGTTGAGGTTTTTGCTCAGTTTTTTATAGCTCATGAATATGAATGTTGTTTTACCTGATACGTACGGAAGTGAGTTGCTTCTGATTTTGATATGGGAGATGCACAGTGGACATACACTGTACCGAAGAATTGATCCATGCATGCCCAATCTCGACGTTAGCTTTGTAATATGATATGTATATATAAATTTGCAGTACAGCATCGAATCCTTCGCCATATTTCCCTCTATAACTGCTCAACACATTCACCTCAAACCTTGGAAATCGGGATCTGAGATTCTCAAGTACTATCCGTGTGAATGTTCGACACCTCACTCTCTCGTATTCAGTCCTCTCACTCTCTCCCCCTGAAATACAGAGGGATTCATGTTCGCGTAAGGATTGCAAACTTTACATCTTTCTTCCCACGCTAGGTACTGTCGCTGCGTTGAATGAGTTTTCCACATTAAAGGACTATTACGTTGTTGAGTGAGATGGTGGTGCTTCCCATGACACAACTCAAGGTTGAAACAGAAAAGTTTATGAACTTTTCTCTTTGTACCGTACTACAAGGAAATGACAGAGTTGGTCACCGAACGTACGCAGTGGAAGGCTACTTGTGACCCTTGCAGCCTGAGGACAGAGCATTCCAAATTCCAGTTGCAGAGCATTCCATTTTTCATATTCATCGAGGCGAACTTGCCATGGCAACACCTTCCTGAGTACTAAACATTCTAGCACACTCAATCGGAGCAACTAGGTGTGGACGACGACTCCTAGTCTCGTACATGCTCCTCTACTCTGGCGTCTATGGTCGGGAGGAGATGCATACCATTATATTCAATATATCTTCTGCATATGGTACAAGTCTCTCAATGGGGCTTTAGCATAACATGCAGAGTGGAAGACAGTCAATCCTCTAGAGAGAAAAGTCAAACCAGTTTCTGACACTACCATAAGGCTTGTACAATAGGTTTTGGGCTCAAAATGCTGTTACATAGATTGCTGCAGATCCTGATCCACCAGTTGCATCGGTTGTTTGAAGCAGCAGTTGTATACAGGTAGGATGAGAACACCTCGCACATCTGTGGCCTGGATTGCCTGATGGATACGTGTGAGCCACGCCAATCTGTGTTAGTTCCATCCACATCCAGGAAGAGGAAGTTGGACAGTGGGACGTTAGCTTCTACTCCTACTGTATCAAGCATAGCAACATCAAAGGTTACTGAGAGCTTGTTGGATATATCTCCGGGCCTGTCTTTGAACATACATAGCTTAATTATGTGAAGGAAATCAAGAACTTCTGCGGTATTGTAAGTGATACTAATAGTACCATCTCCGGTTAATCGAGCCGTTGCTTGTTGGACTCATTAGAGACATTCTGCTTCATGAAGCTCAGACGAAGCTGGATGAGCCCAAAGTTCAGAAAGAAGCACCAGCATGCGCAGAAGGATTCTCTGTCAGATTTGTCTCCTACAGCTGAAATAATAGGAAATGAAATGCTTGCTCGCGTTGTCGACTGTCTTTCGACTATATTCGAGGTGCACTGGGTACTACTTGGAATATACTTGAAGACCTTCCAGCGAGATTCGGTTTGGAATATTCGTTTTGGGAAATGCATTCTTAAATCTCATATATGGAGACGGTGAAATCTGGTGGTTGGAACTAATTGACCAGAGTTAGAGAAAAAGGTTGTTTCCTGCCCTTGAACGTTTCTGCTGGGCAATGGGGAGGAGGATCTTTCTGTCCAGATACCTCTCATGCATATTCTGAGCGGTAGAACAAGGAGGTTTGTGCTACCTGAACGACATTGACTTGCTAATCTGAGAAGTTGCACAAGTTTTAGGACCAAATTTATTCTGTGATATACTGAAGCCTGAATATATGTTGACAATCTCTCTCCTCGTGCAAAGCAGCTGAATCTTTATCTGATGCTTCTGTGGTGAAACCTGCTTGCGATGTGGAAATCAGCCACTTTGATGTGAACATATTCTCAAAGAAAATTCTCAATAATTTATTGTAGGTCTCAGATTGTAGGCGAGCGTCCAAACCTGTGTTCATCGGAGGGGGCAGAAATGCCAGTCCTTTGCAGCGAGCGCCTCTCCTTGCTTTCGGTTGAACAATAGTACCACTGACAATCTTGCATCTGCCACATGTCGATAAGTAGTACTCTCTACCTGAAGTAGTCTCAGTGCTTCAGTTCTGAGATTCGAGTCGTTGTTCAGGCCACAATGTTCCATGCAACCCGTTGGAGAGCTTTCTGCCAGTGACATAATTCAGGATCAGCTTTCTTGCTATCACTGAGATGTCATTAAGGTGATGAAGACTTGAATTTATGATTCCAATGAGCCGGATATTTCTACACTTCATAATCTTCTCTGATTCTAGTCCATCGATATTCTCCTGTTCATACATGGCGTCCTGAGCATTAATTGAATGCAAAGAAACAATTGAAAAACAAAAGATATTCTCCAATATTTTTTTTTATTTTTGCGTGTTTAAAAAAAAAAATGCTGTGCCCGAGCCAAAAAATAGTTTTTCTAGCGAAGCTCATAACGCTGATATGGATGCACTATCCAAAACGTTTCTCTAGCTTAATGCACCTCATTCATGACTGCCTTTATTCCTGGAGCCTCACCAGATGGGAAAGTCGCAAGCTTCTTGTCAGCATCCATGCTAGACTCGACTATAATTGCCTCAACACCTCAAGGTCGTTTGCCGTATATTTATATGTTTACAGAATGTAATGCCGAACACTAACGATTACCTTCGAATCTGCCAGAAAAGTTTGTTCCACGTTACTGAGAAATCTTAAGGCAATCTAGCAGTGATATTGCATCGGAGTAGAATCTGTTGATGTCATGGAGTCTTGACCACTTGATGCAATGCAGGGGCTGCGATACCTGTAAGAGCTTTGTTCTTTACACTTGAATTTTAGTATATGCTCTAAACCATAGAAGGACTTAGATTCTATGCCGCCAAGTAATTGAGGAGGTCTGGTTCTTCAGCAAAGATGATTGATAATGCAAAATTTCCACAAACCACCTTATAAAAAAAACTATACAAACTCCATCCATGGGTAAGTCCTATCCTGAGATGTCATTCTACGTGTGTTTGAGTATTGCAGTCCAGTTCACAGGGCTGAATCATGTCGCCCTTGGCTGCGAGAACCTCGAGAAATCTTTGGATTTTTACTGTGGACTTTTGGGTCTGTGTACCATTTAATTTTACAGTTTTGTCAGTCTTAGACATAGGAGGAAATAAAGCAAAGCAAAGGATGCATTCCAGCAAACTTTGAATCTTGTCGACATCAAGAGGCAGAATGGCTGGTGTTTGAGTTGAATCGTAAGGTCGGGTGAAAGAACTTTCCACTTTGTCTTCATCTGAGTGAACCAGTTGACAGATGGTTCGACGGTAATTTTCGATAGAAATGTGATACATTTATATCTGATCATCTAGCGAAGACATAATCAACTTAATAGTTTTTCTAATGTGGGATGACGAGGAAAGGAAAAACTACCTATGAGTACGGAATTAAGTATGTCACTTGCATTTGAGTAGTCAAAGAAATGAAGATATATGATGAAAATAACGAGCTGATCTCTCCACTTGTGTCCTTCTTACAAAGTCTATCTCAAGCACATACATTTAATGGGAAGTTAAGATGCAACTTACAGGTCATAAGTATCTAATCCATTGGCACATTCCAGTTCATGTCCCAGTACCTGTGGGAGAACCGGTTTGTGATCAACAAGGAGGCAATATAAGTCTCAATGACACGATGCTTTCTGAAATATATATATATCTCGAGAAGATCAACTAGCAGCTGAAGATATCCGATCCAAAGAAGATGGGAGAGCACATATACCCGGTCAGATTCTTCTAATTATGCGTCCAAGAGATTGGCCATTCCTTCATATTTGACTCCTGCAACATTCCCTTCAGGCTTGGTTATGGTAGCTTGAACCGTGCCACTTTCCAGCACAACCTGCACAGCATTGTAGGAAAAAAATAGCATTGTACCTTTTTTCAACGTAAGCTTTGCACTCAAGGGATATACTCAGGTGATTATTGTTGCACTTGAAAATCTCTTTTGATGAATTGAGTTATGATTATGGGCTTGTGTTTCTAAACCCTCCCTTTGTTATAACCGTGATGTTATCTGAACCAGAAAAGTTATTATTTATATCTTCTATCTAATTGATAATGTCGATGAAAATTTTAGGTCTTAAGTGTACATTCTACTGCTGGATTCAAGTGAGCCATGACAAATCTTCATTACTTGTATATTGAATGTTTCTGAAAAATTAAAATAGATGAGGTGATTAGCTTTTGAAAACCCAAACCCAAAGGCGCGGATGAAAAGGCGAAGATCTGATAGAATCGAATGACACTCATTTACAAGAGAATGGATTCATGCATCAAAAGGTACTATTTGAAATGAATAGGTTCGATCAGAAAGTTTCAATATCCAAATTTAAGCTCCACGTATTCTTTAACAAATAAATCCAACGATTAAACAATCCCGCAGGACTCTTTCGGGTCAAACGCGGGCATCAGCATGAAAGCCAATATAAACCCTAACAGATTATGTGTCATTCACAGGACTTTCATATTCTTTACTCGAGGCAGTTTTATGAGCATCTCTAATGATGAGTGTGGGTTTAACCGCTTTCAGAAAAATACATCAATTTTGGCACATTACAACCACCAAGTTAAGCTATAAAATATAAAATTTGCTTATGTTTGAGTGTCCAACCCATATTTTAAAATATCTTTCCTATTTTACATCGTGTAAGATTACGAGTAGATATTATGTTTGAAACATTTATCGGAGAAAAAAAAAGTGACTGAATATATACCTCATTCTGCACATATCTCAAAATTATATAGTTTCTGAATAGTGCACGCATAGTTTTGTCATTGAAGCATGTCTTTCTTTGGCTTATATCAAGTCTCTGACCAACATTTATATTATTTCTAAGAGATACATGGCAAAAAGATGACGAGAAGATTTTACAGTATGGACATCATGGAGTCAGTAAGATTTCAAAAGACGTCAGACCATCACGGATACAGGTCAAATGTAGATAATCAAGTCGTGTTTTCCCCCGCAGACATACTATCAACAGAAAAAGAATGTGATGATTTAATAGAGTCTGAGAATCTAGAGAGATTTATTTTGGAACCCATCTAATGTGCTAGTAGAGGATAATGAAGTCACCCAAAAATATCAGTTTAAATCACGGATTCCTTATTTGGAGAAACGTCTCAGATATTTTTAAAACGAAAGATGATTCATGATACTCAACGACAACAAGAACTAAGACCACATATGATTACCGAACTGTGGAGATTTACAAAATAACTTATTGTGCCAAATTGTCTCCGTCAAGTGATAAAGTTATGTTACAAGACTTGAGATTGAAACTCTTCCCCTTCCGTGTTCATAAAGAGATAATACATAGTCGTCACAGCTAGACGACATCAGAATTAGTCAGCCCTCGAGAGAATTAACGTATACTTCAGTAGGTGATTTGGGGTCTAGAACTAGCTTTCCAAAGTTAATCTGCGGCCATTAGAGCTCCGTTCCAGTCTTCAGATGGAACTCACACTCTTAATCTACAGGCTAACTTGGGGAGAAGAAGATACTGTTTACAACAGTCAAACAGTATCTTTTCAGCGGGAAGGATAGACGAATCATGGAAGTGTCTAATTCGCAGTGTTTCAACAGTGGTGTAGCAATGCTTTGGAATCCAGTGATGGTTTGCTTGAGCGGAAACAAACCTTGAATGCAGATCCTGAGGCCGGATCTTCAGTGATAGTGTGGGATGCAGTGCCTCCCACAGCTATCACGAATGGCATCTGATGGTGACGTTGAATGCATCCACCACCTGAGTGTGAAGCGCACTCTCTGCCATATGACTCAGCTGAGAACGGGACCCATATGGCACCGTAGGCTCGATACTTAATTCTCGACATATCATCCGAGTGGTGGTACACTGGTGTCATATCGAGTATTGGTTGCAGTTTACACAGTAAAGATCAAACTTTTTTATAACCATTAGACTTTGCATTGAGATACCGATGCTGATTTCACAACTGCAACTCGCTCGCAAGATGCGCTGGTGGTATCCTGGAATCGGTCTCTCATTTTCCGAAGAGCACACTGACATTTTTGTCTCCGAGATTGGCTTCTTCCTGTCATGCTTCATCATGTTCAAACACGATGAAACTGGTTGCATCACGCTCGGTCACAGGTATAATATAACAGCGTCCCACGTGCGTCCTGTGCGGGTCCGACGTATATAAAGTAAGGAAAATGGACAAACATTCAACTTCACGGGCTTGTTGAGGACTTTTTTCGAGAGCAAAGGATACAGCTCTCGAAATCAGCGATTTTCTGAGCTCAAGTGCAGATTAGCTCACGCTTAGAGAAATCGTGGAATGAGTTGCTCCGAATAGAATAGATGCTTGCAGCTATTACTTAGTGGGATTGCCCATAGTGCAGGAATGGATCCCTCGAGAACTCTCGCACACGACGGCACCTTTTTCCGCTATAAGAATATACCTCCAGTAACTGTTGTTCCATGAGGGGCCGATCTCAAAGAAGGCGTTACGTACTTTCCTGTCCTCAGCCTAGGCGCGGCTTGGGCGCCTTTCCGTCCCGAGAACAGCTCGCAACGGTGCTTTTCAAACCATAAGGCCTTCGGAAGCCCGTGTCGGCATTTGCTTCAGCCAAAGCCAAATTCAAATTCAGAGCTCGGTGCATGGCGGCAGTTGATTACCTCAGACTGACCGGTTTCTTCCTATCCGGTAGGTCTCATATTCATATTCAGAGGAATAACGTTCGAAACATCCACCATTAAATAATGTTACATCGAATAACAATCACATTTTTTAGGCGGAGGTAATCTACAACGGCCTAGCTGAACGGGAGGATGTTAAGCTAAAAGCACACGTTCTGTCAGCCAACATGCGGCGTCAAAATACAAATTTGGGCAGCATAGCTTAACATACTCCCGTTTAGCTACGTCGAACGTTCTCGACCCAACGTGTGCTTTTTTGATGTGAGACGCAGACGCTGTCTAATTGTTATATGCTGTTGCTTTCATTCTATCCAGGATGGACGTCAAGAAAGTCTGAGCTTGGAGATCTATCACTTTCTTCTGTCAGCGTACAGTGTGCTCTAGGTCTTTTAAAGGGAGGCACCGGAAGGTGAATAGAGGTCATGGAATAGAGAACATAGGAGACCTTTCGATGTTATCAAGGATTGGAAAATATTTTCAGTAAGTAAATCTCGGTGCAGGAGTAGTATGATATCCTTAGCAGGTCAACTGAGAGGGGAGAGGTCCCTTAGAAATTCCATGTGGTACAAGCCGCTGAAAAGCACCGCTTATGGAGAGTTCTCATTTGCCACGTACGAAGCTAATTACTTCATGGACGATGCCGTAGAGGTAAGAAATGAACACGTCAATTTCACCTCCCGTGCTTTTTGACACGTCATCTGTAAATGTCTCAGTTGTTTGTTCTTCCTTCTCATCTTTCCTCTTCCGCCATTCGATCTCTTTATCCAGGTAGCGTTGGGTAAACGGTCACGGACTCCGGCAGCACTGGCTTCCTTGTAAGATTGAAGGGTCGTGTACCATTGAGTGTTGATGCCGGCTAGTTCCGTCTTGTATCAAGTTGCCAAATTCGTCAAAATCAAGAACAGTGCAACATCTAGAAGAATCAATTCAGTACGTGCCAATTTCTTTTCTCGTTTTCTGTCCAATGTAACAAAATAAACTCCAAGTTTCAATTCTGCTGTGTCCACCAACGGACAACACGGGATTCTAGACGTTTTATACGGAGGGCGCCCACGGATAGTTTTCAGACCGGTGCGCTTGGAAATGTTCTCGTGCTCAGATAGTCGTTATAACGACTTTCTGATGATGTGCGTTATCGTTATGAAATTTTACATAAATACGAGAAACTATATCATTTCTTCACTTTACGAAGTACACACTCTCTCGTTCTCAGCGCTCTTAGCTCACTACTATCATACTTAACTCACTCGCGGCTATCTTTGTGTCTTACTTGCAATTTGTGCGATCATCATTAACTAACTCACTGCTATCATTTGGTATTTCTTAGAATTTTGTGCAATCATGGATTTCTCTCTGTTACTGTTCTTTCTATTGTGCATTATGATGGTGTTTTTCGGATTTGCCTTTGCTTGGTTCTTATCTAACACTAAAAGAGAAGTTTTTTCTACTCAGGATCAACCTTCTGATCATGTCAGCATTACCATGCCCGACTTTGATAGGGAAGAAGAATTGGAAAAACATAGTAATCATTACGTGATTACTATTTACGAATCAAGTCCAATAATTCTCAGTTTTTTTAATGCTATTGAAAATTTTCATTCCCCAGATTCTACCTTTGAGTTCAATAATCAAGTCTCTTATAGAAGTTCTTATCTTGGTGTTGAAGTTGAGTATCCTCTTCTCGATGTTATGCCAGTTTTGCAGGTTGAGCAAGTTAGAAGCAGAGAGGAAAACATTGTCAGTGAAGATGTTCTCACAGTTTTTCAGGTAGAGGAATTTACATGCAGAGAAGAAAAGATGGCTGGTGAAGATGTTCTCACAATTTTGCAGGTTGAGGAATTTACAAGAAGAGAGGAAAATATGGCTGATGAAGATGGTGTCTCAGTTTTGGAGGTTCAGGAATTTACAAGCACAGAGGAAAATATTGCTGGTGAAGATGGTCTCTCAGTTTTGCAGGTTCATGGATATAAAGGAAGAGTATATGCAACATGTATTATCCTCGGGATACAGTTATCTATCAAGACTCAACACGCATCCTTGATCACCTTCGACATAAGCACATTGCCTCCATGCCTTCAAAGCACCAGTCCAGCACAGGCAGGTGCTAGACTGCTCTGTGTGCTCAAGAAATCCTTGACGACGATAGCTCTTTCCCGGTCGTTACTCGCACCGGTGCACGAGGCCGATCAGCGTTTGATCCTTCACTCGAGGAGCACGGCATCTCTCCTTCCCTCTCCCCCAAGCCCTCTACCCTCTCCAACTTTCATGAGATTATCTAATCACTCAAGCTGTGACAATTTGGTACTTTTGTATCGAAATGGCCAGCAGTTGCATGGTCTTCGGTCAATAAGTCTCGGAATTGTCGTGGCCATGGTTTTAGTTTTTCAGAAAATTGGCATTGTAGCAATCGGCGCAATCATTCTACTTCTCCTGATGTTTCTTGAACAGTTATGGGATGTATAATAGTATTCAAGGTAATTTGTAGGTTAAATAGCTTTCTTTATCCAGGAAAGTTTTGATTCTAGCCGATTCCTGGAAGCTGATGCGGGTGAAACATGGTTTTGCAAGTCAATATGCCAAAGTGCAATGAAGACAAAGTGTCCCAGCGATTGAAAATAGGGAGTGGTCCTATACTTCCCGCCTTTGAATGAATGTTTGTTGTTCAGTTAAAGCATTAGATAATGGGTTCCTCTGCTGTTCTTCAATATGATAGCTTTTTAAGGATGGGTGGAATGGTAGCTGAATAGGAACACTTGGAAAGTAGAGATCTTGTACTTGGATTTAACTATTCTTTTAGTAATGCTTATCGACTTCATAACTTCCATATAAAGTTGGCCAAAAACTTACAGAATTTGGATTGTTGTCACAGGTGGGGTTTTCTTCAGTGGAAGCAGGATCCGTACAAGCCGCTGAAAAGCACTGCTTATTAAGAGTTGTCGTTTGCTATGTAGGAAGCTAATTACTTCATCGAGGATGTGGGGTCAGCTTTATGATCCTATCAATTCCAATGACTAATACCATAAACTTGTCCTCCCACTGTTTATCCAGCCGTGCGTGCCGTCCAAGCGATCTCTACCTCGACATGAATCCTATGAAGAAGGAATGTATAGCGTTGAAATTGGAGGATGCCATCTTACTCAAAAACTACACTGCAGCGCAAGTGCTAACTGAAGGGATCGCTGAGGCCATGATAAAAATCATCGCCGATATCAAGGTAGACAATTCATGAGAGAAAGAAACGGCATTGCGCAGACTTTGCCCACCATCTGATTTTGATCCTTTTGAATTTGTTTGCACGCCAGGTGCCCACAGATACTGGAAAGAATGCTTGAGTTTGTTGTCCAGATCTGAACTTCAAATGGAGCCAAAAAATATTCTCTTCTTCAATACTCCTAATCCAGGATACAGGCTGCAGCACCATAGCTATGACTGTTCTGGCATCCATTCCCCGGGTACAAAAGGTAGTGTGATTTTTATTGTTCATACATTGTCAAACATATCCTTAGATTCAGTCGACTATTAAGTTTTGTTTACAATTTAAGAATCATTACATGAAACGATCATCCATCTGTAGGGCTGAATGAGGGGATCGCTCACTTGTTGGGCCAAAAGCACCTCGCGATCGCCCATATGTGGGGCTGAGAGCACTTCGCAGCTACGTTCAAGGGTTCTTTGCACCATCTAAAGAAGGTTGATGATGCTAAACAAGCGTGCTGCTTGTATCTCTTCCAAGGTCTCCTTCTCCCGTAAGCTTTTGAGTTTTAGTATATTAGTTTGTTAGAGAGGAGTCGAATGGTAACAAGTTATGATATTCTAGGCTAGTCATTAGACACCAATGATGTATAGTAGTCACTTGCTCCAGCAAAGTTTTTATGAACAGAAACATCTTGTTAGAGTTTTTGATTGAAGTAATTATGACTGATATTATGTATGTATGTTTGGTTGTCTTTTCCAGTTTTTAGGGGATTAACTCCTGGTTCACTAGTTTCAAAGATACCAAATCAATTCAACGACAGTGAATATTAGATTGTGTTTCCTTGGATCGAACTTAAAATTCTTGCAGCTGAGACAGTTAATTGAGCTTTGTAGAGTAATTACGTTTTACCAATCGGACATGTTGAAGGACGAATGAAGAGGGGAAGAAGGATCCGTGTCGAGTGAGGTTGACCTAGGCTCCCGTGAGGCAGTTCATGATGTGTCTTTACCAGATTGCAAATCTCAACTCTACAACAGTGTACATTTCATGAATTTGACGATGGAGAATATTGAAGAGCAAGCATCTCCTACCTCCAAAGAGGCAGAATCTTCATCTGAGCCTGCAGATGGTTATTCGAAACCTCTCGGCTTTTATATCCTAGCAGAACCTTTCCATCTTCAACAACTACGCTGCCAACTTGGGAATTTGGACAAATCCATCTCTTTACGGTATATTTTGAACTCTTTCCCACCTTGAAGTTGCAGGATCACAAATAGAAGTCCATACATAGTACTTGAGACTTCTTCTTTGATTGCGTGAACAACTGAAATCACGTTCTCTTGGCTTCTTGTGCAATCTAATGACAGGGAACTGCCAAAAGCCTTCACTGATTGCCAGAGCGAACTTTCAGTGCAATCTCCGGTTCCACTCGGAGACAACGACCATGCACTGCAGAACAAATGGCCTTTTTCAGCATGTACAAGGAATTGTGAGTGCGTCCAAGTCTAGTTCAAACTTACAGTCCTGCGCACACATTGGAAGGTTTTGGTTCGGTTTTGTATCTGCTTTCTGACAAATTATAGGTATGGATTTGTTTTTATGTATAACTTGAATTACCTACATGTCTATGAAACTGATGTTCTGAATTGTCTCTTTGCACAGGTTGTTTTCTTGCAGCCATCTGTACACTAGAGAAGATGCACAAGCACAAACTTCAATCTACGTAAGGATCAAAGAACGTTCACACGTGAAAAATGAAACTAGAAGGCAACGCTAAGACAATAGTGATTCTGACCAATGTAATTAATCAGAAGTGTCAGGTTATAATATGGCTCGTTCTCGTATCTGCTATGAACTCAGGTTTCTTGGATAATTGCTGTACATGGCAGAGGTTTAAATTAGGAGGTAGATACGGACTGGGATATTTATTAACCACATTTCGCTTCGTATTATGTAGAGCTCCAAGATTCTCACAATGCCTCCAGTAAGGCTGTTGTTCTCCAGGTGGTTGAAAAAGAAATCAATGACATACAGAAAAGAGAAGAATTTTCAGACGCGAAGTGTGGTTGTGTTTATAAGTAAAATATATTGTGGTTTCGTACGATCATGTCTGTTTTCAATCATTTGTTCCATATTATCGAGGGAAAGAGATTGGTGCCAAACTCGATAGATAGAAAGACTTGCAGATATATTTTTGACTCATCGATATGAATACTATTCATGAAACAATGTCGTTCTTCTTAATTACTCAAATTGTGCATGGATGACTGCGATGTCATTCTACGTGTGTTTGAGTATTGCAGTCCAGTTCACAGGGCTGAATCATGTCGCCCTTGGCTGCGAGAACCTCGAAAAATCGTTGGATTTTTACTCTGGACTTTTGGGTTTGTAACCATTTAATTTTACAGTTTTGTCAGTCTTAGACAAAGGAGGAAATAAAGCAAAGCAAAGGCCCTCGATTCTGGACTGACTGTCAGTCGTCAGTCGAGTTCATGTCTTTCCTCAGTGACCCCTCGCTCTCGCTGTCGATGGCTCTCTCTGTCTCGGCTCTAGCTCTAGCTCTCGCCACTGCGCGCTCTCGCTCCCACCACTGCGCGCTCTCGCTCTCGCCATTGCGCGCTCTCGCTCTCAGCACTGCGTGCTGTCGCTTGCTCTCTCTGTCTACGCCCTCCCTGTCTCTCCCCTGGAAAAATGACCAATGCGTCCGCAATTAAGTATGTCACTTGCATTTGAGTGGTCAAAGAACATGCTGATCTCTCCTTTTCTGTCCTTTTTACAAAGTCTATGTCAAGCACATACATTTAATGGGAAGTTAAGATGCAACTTACAAGTCATAAGTATCTGATACATTGGCAACATTCCAGTTCATGTCCCAGAACCTGTGGGAAAACGGGTTTGTGATCAATGACACGATGCTTTCTGAAATATATATATCTCGAGAAGATCAGCTAGCATCCGAAGATATCCAATCCAAAAAAGATGGGAGAGCACATATACGCGGTCAGATTCTTCTTATTATGCCTCCAAGAGATTGTCCATTCCTCCATATTTGACTCCTGCAACATTCCCTTCAGGCTTGGTTATGGTAACTTGAACCGTGCCATTTTCCAGCACAACCTGCACAGCATTGTAGAAAAAAAAATAGCATTGTACTTTTTTTCAACGTAAGCCTTGCATTCTAGGGATATACTCAGGTGAATATTGTTGCGCTTGAAAATCTCTTTTGATTTATTTATGAGCTTGTGTTTCTGAACCCTCCCTTTGTTATAACCGTCATGTTATCTGAACCAGAAAAGTTATTCATTATATCTTCGATCCAATTGATAATGTCGATGAAAATTTTAGGGCTTTAGTGTACATTCTACGGCTGGATTCAAGTGAGCACAAATTTTAATTCATTGTATATTGAATGTTTCTGAAAATCTAAAATGGATGAGGTGATTAACTTTTGAAAATCCAAACCCAAAGGCGCGGATGAAAAGGCGAAGATCTGATAGAATCGTATGACACTCATTCACAAGAGAATTCATTCTTGCATCAAAATGTACTATTCTAAATGAATAGGTTCGATCAGAAAATTCAATATCCAAATTTAAGCTCCATCTATTCTTTAATTGATAAGTTCCAACGATTATACAATTATGCCCTCAGGACTTTTTCGGGTCAAACGCGGGCATCAGCATGTAAGCCAATGTTAACCCTCACAGATTATGTGCCATTCACAGGACTTTCATATTCTTTACTCGAGGCAGTTTTATGAGCATCTCTACTCATGAGTGTGGGATTAACAGCTATCAGAGAAATACATCAATTTTGGCACATTTCAACCACCAAGGTAAGCTATGTTTGAGTGTCCAAGCCATAGTGCAAAATATCTTTCCTGTTTTACATCGTGTAAGATTACGAGTAGATATTATGTTTGAAACATTTATCGGAGAAAAAAAAAGTGACTGAATATATACCTCATTCTGCACATATCTCAAAATTATATAGTTTTTGAATAGTGCACGCATAGTTTTGTCAATGAAGCATGTCTTTCTTTGGCTTATATCAAGTCTCTGACCAACATTTATATTATTTCTAAGAGATACATGGCAAAAAGATGACGATAAGATTTTACAGTATGGACATCATGGAGTCAGTAAGATTTCAAAAGACGTCAGACCATCACGGATACAGGTCAAATGTAGATAATCAAGTCGTGTTTTCCCCTGCAGACATACTATCAACAGAAAAAGAATGTGATGATTTAATAGAGTCTGAGAATCTAGAGAGATTTATTTTGGAACCCATCTAATGTGCTAGTAGAGGATAATGAAGTCACCCAAAAATACCAGTTTAAATCACGGATACCTTATTTGGAGAAACGTCTCAAAACGAAAAATGATTCATGATACTAAACGACAACAAGGACTAAGATGCACATATGATTACCCGAACTGTGGAGATTTACAAAACAACATATTGTGCCAAATTGTCTCCATCAAGTGATAAAGTTATGTTACAAGACTTCAGATTGAGACTCCTCCACTTCAGTGTTCATAAAGAGATTATGCATAGTCTTCACAGCTAGACGACATCAGAATTAGTCAACTCTGGAGAGAATTAACGTATACTTCAGTAGGTGATTTGGGGTCTAGAACTAGCTTTCCAGAGTTAATCTGCGGCCATGGGAGTTCCGTTCCAGTCTTCAGATGGAACGCTGGTAAGTATCTCGAGTATATCATAATTAAATTTCAAAATGAATAAATATAGTATTGAATTAAGTCATGAAAGATTATCAACAATTAGTAATGAAAAAATATAGATTCTGACTTTAGCTCATTCTAATCATATAGCAATTTGAAAGGCCAATTGTCTGGTTTTGTCCATACACTCACCATTTGTGTCCTTAAATATCTTCCTTCTCATCGCATTCAATCCATTAAGAGTCTTCCAAAAATTCCGCAACGAGATATTGCTCAGCTTTCCCTACTCGCATGATATGGGCTAAGATAGTTCTTACCCGAGAGATTTTCATATACCTGCTTGGCTGTCTGTTCTCTTTACAATATGAGTGAGCTGTATACATATTTATAACACGCGGTCCTTGAACTTGTAGTAAGTGCAAGTGCTTGAAGGTAGAAATGCAGTAAGAAGAATTTTGGACTGAGCACAGTTTTTTTTTTCATCATATTGCTGAGCTATGACATTACCTGCTATTTTGCCGTGGTCATGGTTGTGTCTCAAAGTCTGTCACTGCTATAGGGTTTTGTCCCCGAATTTGATATGAGTTGCCCAAGTTTGATATGTTATCGTGAAATAATATGATTTCGAGCTAAGCGATAAGTGCAATGAGATCCAGTATTCACATTTGTATTTAGATATAGATAAATTGACTTCAAAACAGAATTTTTTTTGATGAAGTAATTAATTTAAATAAATATTATACTAGAAATCCTAAAATTTTCCATCACTTATTGATAGAATGTTATTGGTATTTAAATATAAGCAAAAAAAACTTTATGAATTTGAATGCCTGCGGTCCCCAGTCCATCTTATCTAAAATTGATTTGGTTCAAAGATGAGCTGTGAATTAAAGCCTAGGACAGGATTCTAACGGTCTCCTCATACATGTGGTCCAAGAAGCGGCCTAAACTCAACATTTCCAGTCGGACAATGTTGATCATGTCAGCCACATGCTTCACCGCACTAAAGTCCTTCCACGCGACTTGTAGTCGAAGGATTTGAGTTTAGATTGGGATTTCCTTGAATTCCGGATGGGAGATTCAAGAAATCTCTGGCACTCAATCTACAATTGCCTATCTTAAATATGTAACGTTAGGGGAATTTATTATTCTTTCCAGTTGTAAACACAAGCTCTTCACTTCATCATCTGAAGTTCATTTCAACTTTGTAACTCTTATCATTCGTAGATCGGTGCTAGATCTGAATCCTCAAAAATACCAACCTCGATATATCTCTGTGACAAAACTTTTGTATCTCCAAAACCTCAAAGGTGTTGCAGCTACCGAATGAGTCCATCACTCAGAGGCGCATTTGGCTTTGCCATCCTACAATAGTCAAGAGAGTTGCACGCTTAACAAAGATTTTCACAAGCAACAGTAAAGACTCAATTGACAATAAAGGCGTGGATGTGTCTTTCATACGCCGTATAACGTTCTAGATAACTTGGAAAGCTCTGATTCTGTGTTTGCGGAGTACATTTTCCGTGTGGCATGCTCAGTAGCGTGATTGGCGAGGGACGCACTTGCACCTTCGGATCTCTAATCCACTCTCAGACAAGACAAGATTCTGTCCGTCTCCTGTCATTCCAAAAGCCCTAGGTAATATATTTCCCAATCCATGCAGTGACCTAGTTAGAATCTAATCCAAAACACACGAGTTTACCTCAATAATTTTTCATTCAACTCATGTTGAGGTACCAGTTATCTCCGTATCCTAGATTATTACTTTCGTGAAGTTTTAAAAATAAATCTAACACAAGGCTATTCTATTCAACCAGAATTAAGCCTTAGCCATAATTACATAAAATGTATAATCTCCGGTGCGTCATTGTAATTATGTGACCTAATTTTCATTAATGCTTGGAAAATGCTAATATGTATCATTTCAAAAGAGCAAATTTCTCTACTATGATAAATCTGTGTTCTTTGATCGCTAGCTGAGATAGACTTTAATCCTCATTCCTTTCAAGTAATTCTAAAGAGCACATTCAAAATTCTGAACTGTATGAAAAAAGCAATTGACATTATTATCTTGTTTCAATTGGAATCATGTGATGAAATCGTGTTCTTATGTAAAAGCAATTTGATATTTTTTACCATAAATGTAAGAGTTTGATGTGTTTTCAAGCCCAATTTATTGCTTCGTATTGCATTGAAATGTAGATTCATTATAAATACATGAATAAATAAGATAGAATTATCACTTATCTATGATTTTTTTATTATTTATATTTATTTTGCCACTCCTATGTGATGTTTGTTATCCAATCACATGATATATATTGCATAAATAAAAATGAAATAATCTTTGCTTTGGGTTACAAAAAAATGATGTTAGGAATAACTTTATTTAAGATTAGAAACCTTGAATTATTTTATGAAAAAAGTATTCATGTTTAATACTCATGAATATGATATGAAAGTATAAGTTCTGAAGCCTTAGAGTTGAAACATATGTTACAAAATGTCTATGTCCCTTTTGCATTTAAATAGCATCAAAATATAAAATCTGAAAATTAGTCATAGCTCACATTAACAAAAAACGGCATACAAATAACAAAAACAATCATCATTCATATATAGTTTTAAAAAAAATATAATAATAAAAAAACATCAAAGAGTAAAAAATTTAGATAGTAACTGGATCTACAAATTTGAAATGTTATTTTTTTTGATCAACTTTAAAAGATTAAGCTGATGATCAAGAGATTCTCTCAAAAAACCAATAATAATTATCATTGTCTATCATAATAGTTTAAGGTTTTCAATTGATAAAGATTCTTTGTTTGGCCATATTGTTGTTATATGTACATTTTTAACCTTATTTTGATAAAATAAATATTACTTTTCGACATGAAAATAAACACAAACTAGTATTTATGAAATTGATTATAATTTTTTTTAATATTTAGATTTATAAAATTTATAAAATGAATATACATGAAACAAGCAAATAAATATAAAGTATAAATTTCAAACTTACATTGGTTGAATCTTGAAGATTTTTCAACAAATATTCATTTATGGATATGTACATCAAATTCAGATCACATGATTATCATAGTTACGTTTATATATGATAAACAGTATATTTATAAAAGAAGAAAAAAAAATGGTTTTTGACTTTAAAATGAAAGATTATCTCACATGAAATATGAATATGAATTATCTCACATTAAATATGAAAAAATTAATAATGGAAATATATTCTAAAAATAAAATAAAAATATTATTTTACTTGTTATGGTTATGATAAATTTTTTTTTCAAATTCTCAAACATACAATTAAATGTTGCGGAAGTAATTTCAGTATATTCAAGGATAAATTGGATGTAATCAAATATCCAGAATTGGATGAAATCATTGAAATTAATAATATTGACAAAAAGTTCAACTTTTTATTGAAAATAAACAAAATATAAATTTTTTTGTAAAATAAACAAAATATTTACGCGATAATATTTTGCAATATGTTTGTACTATTTTATAGATATTTTTCATGCACATATGTAAATTGCTACTTACATGGTTCACATTTTTCAAACTATTTTTTTTTATTTTTTTTGAAATATAATACTTTTTTTTGTATAATTTGTTCAAATTTAATATTTGTGTTAAGCATCTAATAAGGTTTAATTATTCTTGATTACACCTGCAAAATTACTAATTCCTATTTGCAAAAAAACGCGTATTTTCATTTAAAAAAAATGCACTAGAATAAATCCCGGAATTATTTTGATAATCTTTGTTGATAATTCCATTCAAATGGATCTTGTGGTTGTGGTTTTTGCTCAATTTATAATAGCTCATGAATATGAATGTTGTTTTACCTGATACGGACGGAAGTGAGTTGCTTCTGATTTTGTTCTGGGAGACGCCAGTGAACATACACTGAACCGAAGAATTGATCCATGCATGCCCAATCTCGACTTTAGCTTTGTAATATGATATGTGTATATATAAATGCAGTACAGCATCGAATCCTTCGCCATATTTCCCTCTATAACTGCTCAACACATTCACCTCAAACCTTGGAAATCGGGATCTGAGATTCTCAAGTACTATCCGTGTGAATGTGTTTAGCTTGAATCCATACATAGCTTACTTATGTGAAGGAAATCAAGAACTTCCGTTGTACCATAAGGGATACTAATCTTACCCTCTCCGGTTAATCGAGCCGTTGCTTGCTGGACTCATTAGCGACATTCTGCCTCATGAAGCTCAGACGAAGCGGGATGAGCCGAAAGTTCAGAAAGAAGAACCAGCATGCGCAGAAGGATTCTCTGTCGGATTTGTCTCCTACAGCTGAAATAATGGAAATCAAATGCTTGCTCGCGTTGTCGACTGTCGCACGGGGGAGGTTTTTACCAAAAAAAGAATAAACTTCAATGCTTTTAATTATCCTGGTCTTTCGACTATATTCGAGGTGCACTGGGTACTACTTGGAATATACTTGAAGACCTTTCAGCGAGTTTCGGTTTGGAAGATTCCATTTGGGAAATGAATTCTTAAATCTCATATATGGAGACGGTGAAATCTGGTGGTTGGAACTAATTGACCAGAGTTAGAGGAAAAGGTTGTTTTCTGCCCTTGAACGTTTCTGCTGGGCAATGGGGAGGAGGATTTTTCTGTCCAGATACCTCTCCTGCATATTCTGAGCGGTAGAACGAGGAGGTTTGTGCTACCTGAACGACATTGCCTTGCTAATGTGAGAAGTTGCACAAGTTTAGGACCAAATTTATTCTGTGATACACTGAAGCCTGAATATATGTTGCCAATCTCTCTCCTCGTGCAAAGCAGCTGAATCTTTATCGGCGATACCTCATTCTGCACACGACGGCACCTTTTTCCGCTATAAGAATATACCTCCCGTAACTGTTGTTCCATGAGGGGCCGATCTCAAAGAAGGCGTTACGTACTTTCCTGTCCTCAGCCTAGGCGCGGCTTGGGCGCCTTTCCGTCCCGAGAACAGCTCGCAACGGTGCTTTTCAAACCATGAGGCCTTCGGAAGCCCGTGTCGGCATTTGCTTCAGCCAAAGCCAAATTCAAATTCAGAGCTCGGTGCATGGCGGCAGTTGATTACCTCAGACTGACCGGTTTCTTCCTATCCGATAGGTCTCATATTCATATTCAGAGGAATAACGTTCGAAACATCCACCATTAAATAATGTTACATCGAATAACAATCACATTTTTTAGGCGGAGGTAATCTACAACGGCCTAGCTGAACGGGAGGATGTTAAGCTAAAAGCACACGTTCTGTCAGCCCACATGCCGCGTCAAAATACAAATTTGGGCAGCATAGCTTAACATACTGCCGTTTAGCTACGTCGAACGTTCTCGACCGAACGTGTGCTTTTTTGATGTGAGATGCAGACGCTGTCTAATTGTTATATGCTGTTGCTTTCATTCTATGCAGGATGGACGTCAAGAAAGTCTGAGCTTGGAGATCTATCACTTTCTTCTGTCAGCGTACAGTGTGCTCTAGGTCTTTTAAAGGGAGGCACCGGAAGGTGAATAGAGGTCATGGAATAGAGAACATAGGAGACCTTTCGATGTTATCAAGGATTGGAAAATATTTTCAGTAAGTAAATCTCGGTGCAGGAGTAGTATGATATCCTTAGCAGGTCAACTGAGAGGGGAGAGGTCCCTTAGAAATTCCATGTGGTACAAGCCGCTGAAAAGCACCGCTTATGGAGAGTTCTCATTTGCCACGTACGAAGCTAATTACTTCATGGACGATGCCGTAGAGGTAAGAAATGAACACGTCAATTTCACCTCCCGTGCTTTTTGACACGTCATCTGTAAATGTCTCAGTTTTTTGTTCTTCCTTCTCATCTTTCCTCTTCCCCCATTCGATCTTTTCATCCAGGTAGCGTTGAGAACGGTCTCGGACTCCGGCAGCACTGGCTTCCTTGTAAGATTGAAGGGTCGTGTACCATTGAGTGTTGATGCCGGCTAGTTCCGTCTTGTATCAAGTTGCCAAATTCGTCAAAATCAAGAACAGTGCAACATCTAGAAGAATCAATTCAGTACGTGCCAATTTCTTTTCTCGTTTTCTGTCCAATGTAACAAAATAAACTCCAAGTTTCAATTCTGCTGTGTCCACCAACGGACAACATGGGATTCTAGACGTTTTATACGGAGGGCGCCCACGGATAGTTTTCAGACCGGTGCGCTTGGAAATGTTCTCGTGCTCAGATAGTCGTTATAACGACTTTCTGATGATGTGCGTTATCGTTATGAAATTTTACATAAATACGAGAAACTATATCATTTCTTCACTTTACGAAGTACACACTCTCTCGTTCTCAGCGCTCTTAGCTCACTACTATCATACTTAACTCACTCGCGGCTATCTTTGTGTCTTGCTTGCAATTTGTGCGATCATCATTAACTAACTCACTGCTATCATTTGGTATTTCTTAGAATTTTGTGCAATCATGGATTTCTCTCTGTTACTGTTCTTTCTATTGTGCATTATGATGGTGTTTTTCGGATTTGCCTTTGCTTGGTTCTTATCTAGCACTAAAAGAGAAGTTTTTTCTACTCAGGATCAACCTTCTGATCATGTCAGCATTACCATGCCCGACTTTGATAGGGAAGAAGAATTGGAAAAACATAGTAATCATTACGTGATTACTATTTACGAATCAAGTCCAATAGTTCTCAGTTTTTTTAATGCTATTGAAAATTTTCATTCCCCAGATTCTACCTTTGAGTTCAATAATCAAGTCTCTTATAGAAGTTCTTATCTTGGTGTTGAAGTTGAGTATCCTCTTCTCGATGTTATGCCAGTTTTGCAGGTTGAGGAAGTTAGAAGCAGAGAGGAAAACATTGTCAGTGAAGATGTTCTCACAGTTTTTCAGGTAGAGAAATTTACATGCAGAGAAGAAAAGATGGCTGGTGAAGATGTTCTCACAATTTTGCAGGTTGAGGAATTTACAAGAAGAGAGGAAAAGATGGCTGATGAAGATGGTGTCTCAGTTTTGGAGGTTCAGGAATTTACAAGCACAGAGGAAAATATTGCTGGTGAAGATGGTCTCTCAGTTTTGCAGGTTCATGGATATAAAGGAAGAGTATATGCAACATGTATTATCTTCGGGACCCAGATATCTATCAAGACTCAACACGCATCCTCGATCACCTTCGACATACGCACATTGCCTCCATGCCTTCAAAGCACCAGTCCAGCACAGGCAGGTGCTAGACTGCTCTGTGTGCTCAAGAAATCCTTGACGACGATAGCTCTTTCCCCGTCGTTACTCGCACCGGTGCACGAGGCCGATCAGCGTTTGATCCTTCACTCGAGGAGCACGGCATCTCTCCTTCCCTCTCCCCCAAGCCCTCTACCCTCTCCAACTTTCATGAGATTATCTAATCACTCAAGCTGTGACAATTTGGTACTTTTGTATCAAAATGGCCAGCAGTTGCATGGTCTCTGGTCAATAAGTCTCGGAATTGTCGTGGCCATGGTTTTAGTTTTTCAGAAAATTGGCATTGTAGCAATCGGCGCAATCGTTCTACTTCTCCTGATGTTTCTTGAACAGTTATGGGATGTATAATAGTATTCAAGGTAATTTGTAGGTTAAATAGCTTTCTTTATCCAGGAAAGTTTTGATTCTAGCCGATTCCTGGAAGCTGATGCGGGTGAAACATGGTTTTGCAAGTCAATATGCCAAAGTGCAATGAAGACAAAGTGTCCCAGCGATTGAAAATAGGGAGTGGTCCTATACTTCCCGCCTTTGAATGAATGTTTGTTGTTCAGTTAAAGCATTAGATAATGGGTTCCTCTGCTGTTCTTCAATATGATAGCTTTTTAAGGATGGGTGGAATGGTAGCTGAATAGGAACACTTGGAAAGTAGAGATCTTGTACTTGGATTTAACTCTTCTTTTAGTAATGCTTATCGACTTCATAACTTCCATATAAAGTTGGCCAAAAACTTACAGAATTTGGATTGTTGTCACAGGTGGGGTTTTCTTCAGTGGAAGCAGGATCCGTACAAGCCGGTGAAAAGCACCGCTTATTAAGAGTTGTCGTTTGCTATGTAGGAAGCTAATTACTTCATCGAGGATGTGGGGTCAGCTTTATGATCCTATCAATTCCAATGACTAATACCATAAACTTGTCCTCCCACTGTTTATCCAGCCGTGCGTGCCGTCCAAGCGATCTCTACCTCGACATGAATCCTATGAAGAAGGAATGTATAGCGTTGAAATTGGAGGATGCCATCTTACTCAAAAACTAGACTGCAGCGCAAGTGCTGACTGAAGGGATCGCTGAGGCCATGATAAAAATCATCGCCGATATCAAGGTAAACAATTCATGAGAGAAAGAAACGGCATTGCGCAGACTTTGCCCACCATCTGATTTTGATCCTTTTGAATTTGTTTGCACGCCAGGTGCCCACAGATACTGGAAAGAATGCTTGAGTTTGTTGTCCAGATCTGAACTTCAAATGGAGCCAAAAAATATTCTCTTCTTCAATACTCCTAATCCAGGATACAGGCTGCAGAACCATAGCTATGACTGTTCTGGCATCCATTCCCCGGGTACAAAAGGTAGTGTGATTTTTATTGTTCATACGTTGTCAAACATATCCTTAGATTCAGTCGACTATTAAGTTTTGTTT
This sequence comes from Marchantia polymorpha subsp. ruderalis, assembly GCA_037833965.1. Lineage (NCBI taxonomy): Eukaryota > Viridiplantae > Streptophyta > Marchantiopsida > Marchantiales > Marchantiaceae > Marchantia > Marchantia polymorpha. The sequence goes on from AP031357.1 coordinate 9,726,871, forward strand.
ACAATTTAAGAATCATTACATGAAACGATCATCCATCTGTAGGGCTGAATGAGGGGATCGCTCACTTGTTGGGCCAAAAGCACCTCGCGATCGCCCATATGTGGGGCTGAGAGCACTTCGCAGCTACGTTCAAGGGTTCTTTGCACCATCAATAGAAGGTTGATGATGCTAAACAAGCGTGCTGCTTGTATCTCTTCCAAGGTCTCCTTCTCCCGTAAGCTTTTGAGTTTTAGTATATTAGTTTGTTAGAGAGGAGTCGAATGGTAACAGGTTATGATATTCTATGCTAGTCATTAGACACCAATGATGTATAGTAGTCACTTGCTCCAGCAAAGTTTTTATGAACAGAAACATCTTGTTAGAGTTTTTGATTGAAGTAATTATGACTGATATTATGTATGTATGTTTGGTTGTCTTTTCCAGTTTTTAGGGGATTAACTCCTGGTTCACTAGTTTCAAAGATACCAAATCAATTCAACGACAGTGAGTATTAGATTGTGTTTCCTTGGATCGAACTTAAAATTCTTGCAGCTGAGACAGTTAATTGAGCGTTGTAGAGTAATTACGTTTTACCAATCGGACATGTTGAAGGACGAATGAAGAGGGGAAGAAGGATCCGTGTCGAGTGAGGTTGACCTAGGCTCCCGTGAGGCAGTTCATGATGTGTCTTTACCAGATTGCAAATCTCAACTCTACAACAGTGTACATTTCATGAATTTGACGATGGAGAATATTGAAGAGCAAGCATCTCCTACCTCCAAAGAGGCAAAATCTTCATCTGAGCCTGCAGATGGTTATTCGAAACCTCTCGGCTTTTATATGCTCGGCTTTTATATCCTAGCAGAACATTCTCCATCTTCAACAACTACGCTGCCAACTTGGGAATTTGGACAAATCCATCCTTTTACGGTATATTTTGAACTCTTTCCCACCTTGAAGTTGCAGGATCACAAATAGAAGTCCATACATAGTACTTGAGACTTCTTCTTTGATTGCGTGAACAACTGAAATCACGTTCTTCTGGCTTCTTGTGCATTCTTATGACAGGGAACTGCCAGAAGCCTTCACTGATTGCCAGAGCTAACTTTCAGTGCAATCTCCGGTTCCACTCGGAGACAACGACCATGCACTGCAGAACAAATGGCCTTTTTCAGCATGTACAAGGAATTGTGAGTGCGTCCAAGTCTAGTTCAAACTTACAGTCCTGCGCACACATTGGAAGGTTTTGGTTCGGTTTTGTATCTGCTTACTGACAAATTATAGGTATGGATTTGTTTTTATATATAACTTGAATTACCTACATGTCTATGAAACTGATGTTCTGAATTGTCTCTTTGCAGAGGTTGATTTCTTGCAGCCATCTGTACACTAGGGAAGATGCACAAGCACAAACTTCAATCTACGTAAGGATCAAAGAACGTTCACACGTGAAAAATGAAACTAGAAGGCAACGCTAAGACAATAGTGATTCTGACCAATGTAATTAATCAAAACTTTCAGGTTATAATATGGCTCGTTCTCGTATCTGCTATGAACTCAGGTTTCTTGGATAATTGCTGTACATGGCAGAGGTTTAAATTAGGAGGTAGATACGGACTGGGATATTTATTAACCACATTTCGCTTCGTATTATGTAGAGCTCCAAGATTCTCACAATGCCTCCAGTAAGGCTGTTGTTCTCCAGGTGGTTGAAAAAGAAATCAATGACATACAGAAAAGAGAAGAATTTTCAGACGCGAAGTGTGGTTGTGTTTATAAGTAAAATATATTGTGGTTTCGTACGATCATGTCTGTTTTCAATCATTTGTTCCATATTATCGAGGGAAAGAGATTGGTGCCAAACTCGATAGATAGAAAGACTTGCAGATATATTTTTGACTCATCGATATGAATACTATTCATGAAACAATGTCGTTCTTCTTAATTACTCAAATTGTGCATGGATGACTGCGATGTCATTCTACGTGTGTTTGAGTATTGCAGTCCAGTTCACAGGGCTGAATCATGTCGCCCTTGGCTGCGAGAACCTCGAAAAATCGTTGGATTTTTACTCTGGACTTTTGGGTTTGTAACCATTTAATTTTACAGTTTTGTCAGTCTTAGACAAAGGAGGAAATAAAGCAAAGAAAAGGCCCTCGATTCTTGACTGACTGTCAGTCGTCAGTCGAGTTCATGTCTTTCCTCAGTGACCCCTCGCTCTCGCTGTCGATGGCTCTCTCTGTCTCGGCTCTAGCTCTAGCTCTCGCTCTCGCCATTGCGCGCTCTCCCTCTCGCCATTGCGCGCTCTCCCTCTCGCCACTGCACGCTCTCGCTCTCGCTCTCAGCACTGCGCGCTCTCGCTCTCGCCACTGCGCGCTGTCGCTTGCTCTCTCTGTCTACGGCCTCCCTGTCTCTCCCCTGGAAAAAGGACCAATGCGTCCGCAATTAAGTATGTCACTTGCATTTGAGTGGTCAAAGAACATGCTGATCTCTCCTTTTCTGTCCTTTTTACAAAATCTATGTCAAGCACATACATTTAATGGGAAGTTAAGATGCAACTTACAAGTCATAAGTATCTGATACATTGGCAACATTCCAGTTCATGTCCCAGAACCTGTGGGAAAACGAGGGGGCAGAAATGCCAGTCCTTTGCAGCGAACGCCTCTCCTTGCTTTCGGTTGAACAATAGTACCACTGACAATCTTGCATCTGCTACATGTTGATAAGTAGTACTCTCTACCTGAAGTAGTCTCAGTGCTTCAGTTCTGAGATTCGAGTCGTTGTTCAGGCCACAATGTTCCATGCAACACGTTGGAGAGCTTTCTGCCAGTGACATAATTCAGGATCAGCTTTCTTGCTATCATTGAGAAGGTTAAGGTGATGAAGACTTGAATTTATGATTCCAATGAGCCGGATATTTCTACACTTCATAATCTTCTCTGATTCTAGTCCATCGATATTCTCCTGTTCATACATGGCGTCCTGAGCATTAATTGAATGCAAAGAAACAATTGAAAACTTTCTATGGATGCACTATCCAAAACGTTTCTCTGGCTCAATGCACCTCATTCATGACTGCCTTTATTCCTGGAGGCTCACCAGATGGGAAAGTCGCAAGCTTCTTGTCAGCATCCATGCTAGACTCGACTATAATTGCCTCAACACCTCAAGGTCGTTTGCCGTATATTTATATGTTTACAGAACGTAATGCCGAACACTAACGATTACCTTCGAATCTGCCAGAAAAGTTTGTTCCACGTTACTGAGAAATCTTAAGGCAATCTAGCAGTGATATTGCATCGGAGTAGAATCTGTTGATGTCATGGAGTCTTGACCACTTGATGCAATGCAGGGGCTGCGATACCTGTAAGAGCTTTGTTCTTTACACTTGAATTTTAGTATGTGCTTTAAACCATAGAAGGACTTAGATTCTATGCCGCCTAGTAATTGAGGAGGTCTGGTTCTTCAGCAAAGATGATTGATAATGCAAAATTTCTACAAACCACCTTATAAAAAAAACTCTACAAACTCCATCCATGGGTAAGTCCTGATCAATTTCATCTGGAGACTAACAGTTCATGCACGATCGATGGCAGATGACTCCATCTTCCGAACATCGAAACTTTTACAATCTCTTAAGGGATGTAAATTTCCTGAGTATCGAAGATGGGTTGCAAAGACATGATTTGCCTGCGGCAGTTGAGTCGCTCTAATGTTTCTGACACGAGCGGTGGCTGATGGCTTCTGTACATCTCTTCCTTTCACTTTCCAGAATAGGTTTCTGCTTCTGGCGATTAAATCGCAGGCCATTACATCCGTCGAAAAGCATCCGTCGAATCGCTTCCAGGAGAAATCAGATTCCTTATCTTCAATTGATGAGTTTGCAAACGTTGCCATGTCTAGCTAGTAACGAGTCATGCATTCGAACTCTCCTGTCTATGAGCTGGATGTTGTAGAGTACATCAATATTTCGACTGCCGAACCGATTCAGAACGAGAAGAATATGTATATTCCGAATTGAAGGTAAGAACAAGGCTACGAGACTGATGACGAGAATATAAAAATCGGAACCAGAAGGGAAAACGTTTCCTTCTGGTTCGGATTTCATTGTAAGCATGGTCCACAATGTAATGCCACGATATGGTCATCTCCACGGCTGAATGGTCTGTATGAGACCACTGACTCAAAGAGATTATGAAGATAAGGGTTTTCTCCGTTGGTTTGTTGCACACTTTCAAGGATCTTCAGATCTTGAAGTCCTCATCAAAGGAAGAGGCAAGTTTCTCTTTGTATCTGAGCTGCAGATCAGCGGAAATTTCGTTTCCTGCTGATGATCAGCGACGAAAGAAGATGACTTGCAGAGGCGAGGACTCTAGTCTTTGATCAAGGCACGATCCGGATCCGAACGATCTATGCACAGAAATGCACGTTCAAAGGGTACAGAGAATGTCCAACGTAGTAGGTACAGAAGTCAGTTTAGCGAGAATCTGGTGGTCTGTGACGACGGGGATGTTCTCATTCATGCTTCCAAGGTCCAATAGGACGGTAATAGACTCGGTCCATTCCCAGGGACGGTTGCCAAGAATGTGAGGTCGGTCAGCTCGCGCGCGACGTCTTTCATTGTGGGCTGGAGTGAACATTCTGCCTGTCGATAACGCTCATGGAAAATCAGAGGTAGAACTGACAGAACTGCCAAAGAGCCTTCACTGATTGCCAGAGTGCAATCTCCTGTTCCACTTGGAGACTGCGACCATGCACAGCAGAACAAATGGCCTTTGTCAGCATGTACAAGGAATCGTTAGTGCATCCAAGTCTAGTTCAAACTTACAGTTAGAGAAACTATTTCCATTTCCACTGGAAGGTTTTGGTTCGGTTTTGTGTCTGCTTTCTGACAAATTATAGGTATGGATTTGTATTTTTTTATAACTTGAATTACCTACATGTTTATGAAACTGATGTTCTGAATTGTCTCTTTGCACATATTGTTGTCTTGCCGCCATCTGTACACGAGAGAAGATGCACAAGCACAAACTTCAATCTACATAAGGATCAAAGAACCTTCACACGTGAAACATGAAACTAGGAGGCAACGATAAGACCACATTGATTCTGACCAATGTTATTAATCGGGATTTTCAGGTTAGAATATGGCTCGTTCTCGAATCTGCTATGAATTCAGGTTTCTTGGATAATTGCTGTACATGGCAGAGGTTTAAAGTAGCAGGTAGAGACCGACTGGGATATTAACTACACTTCGTTTTGTATTATGTAGAGCTCCAAGATTCTCAGAATGCCTCCATTAAGACTGTTGTTCTCCAGGTGGTTGAAAAAGAAATCAAAGACATACAGAAGAGAGCGAAGTGTGGTTGCGTTTCGTTCCAATCGTAACATACATATTCAATTCCAGATTGACCATGCAAATTCGACTTTGGTGCAGCCTGATCATTTGTATTCATCGTTATGCTTAATATTAAGGCGTAGTATCGGAAGGAAAAGACATATGCAGTAACAGGCCTAAGATGAGACAATGTGAAAAGGATAAAGAAATCTAAAGGCTTTTAGAAAAAAGAATCCAAAACAGAACCAGGGTAAGGTACAGCAGGTGCATTCTGTAACGGTAGACTGCATCTATAGGACTTCAGCTACGAGTTGTAGTGAGTTAGTCGGGATTTATGCCCACATTGCTTCAAAGTCATATACTCTCAAAGAGTATATGTAAAGTAGAAACGCAGACACCTGGGATATGATTAGGTCCAGATCACGTCTTAAAACAATGATTCAAAGGGAAGTCTCCAACTTGCATACGTAAGGCCTCGAAATACTTCTGAGGTGTCTAGTGTCGGCTTGTCTGGAACTGGGTATGCATTTGTCCACTGACCATGCCGCCTGCCGTTCAATTCGTATCACACGTGAACTGTATAAGGGGACAATATTGTGAAGGTTGGATGCAAAGAAATCAAAACATCCAAGGGAACAACAAGAATCCGAAAGAGCCTAGTAATAAATGAAGAATATATATATATTATATATATATTATATAGCTAGCTAGCCAGGGCAGAGTTAGTACTCTGCCCACAATGAAAGGCCTGTCTCCGATTACGATAGTGCTAGTGATCATTCAAAACGGCTGGTAGCCCAAATCATTTGAGTTTAGGATTTCTGCTTCGAAAAATTTAGGAGTACAAGACTAAGCTCGTCCTGAGCAGTGTTTAGGATTTTTCAAAAAGCCTTATGTTCTTTTGGATGTAACCTGATTCAAACCACGTACTTATTGACGTTGAAGCTGCGTGCTTTGTCTGTTGTGATTCTACTTTTCTCTTTTGTGCTCATTTTGGCGTTTTTTTTTGTTCATACATTGTCAAACATATCCTTAGATTCAGTTAACTATTAAATTTTGTTTAAAATTTAAGGATCATTACATGAAACGATCATCCATCTGTAGGGCTGAGTGAGGGGATCGCTCTCTTGTTGCTAGGGGCAGCAACACGGAAAGTGGATACATAGCAAAAGGCAATGGGCACACTCGGAAGATGCGCCTAGATGCGCATTATGCAGAAACAGCGGAATTGAGAAGGTCATCATGCAAGGACGGGCAGGAACAACCCTGAAGGCGAAGTAGCACTTGCATGCGGGCATATATAACACGGTCTGAAATCCGGAAAAGGAGAAGGAGCTAATCTCCAAAGCTAGACTTGCGGGGATCGAGGTCAAACACTTACCGGGATGCAAACAGCTCCACGAGCAAGAAGTCACAATGTAGCTACGTTTGAGTTTCATATGTGGGGCTGAGAGCACTTCGCAGCTACGTTCAAGGGTTCTTTGCACCATCTATAGAAGGTTGATGATGCTAAACAAGCGTGCTGCTTGTATCTCTTCCAAGCTCTCCTTCTCCCGTAAGCTTTTGAGTTTTAGTACTTTTGTTTGTTAGAGAGGAGTAGCGTGGTAACAAGTTATGCTATTCTAGGGTAGTTATAAGTCACCAATGATATATCGTAGTCAATTGCTCCAGCAAAGTTTTCATGCTCATAAACATCTTGTTAGAGTTTTTGGTTGAAGTCATTATGATTGATATTATATGTATGTATGGTTGTCTTTTCCAGTTTTTAGGGGGTAACTCCTGGTTCACTAGTTTCAAAGATACCAAATCGATTCAAAGACAGTGAGTTTTTTATTGTGTTTCCTTGCATCGAACTTAAACTTCTTGCAGCTGAGACAGTAAATTGAGCTTTGTAAAGTAATTACGCTTTACCAACCGAACATGTTGAAGGAAGAATGAAGAGGGGAAAAAGGATCTGTGTCGAGTGAGCTTGACCTGGGCTCCCGTGGAGCAGTTCATGATGTGTCTTTACCAGATTACAAATCTCAACTCTACAACAGTGTAGATTTCATGAATTTGACGATGGAAAAGATTGAAGAGGAAGCACCTCATACCTCCACAGAGACAAAATCTTCATCTGAGCCTGAAGATGGTTATTCGAAAACTCTCAGGGTTTCTCCTTCATGTTCGTTTCTATTCCACACCCGTGAAGTTTGTCATCATTTCAGCATTTATAGATAAATTTTGAGCAAATATTTCATTTGTAGATTGTCACAGTCGACAATCGTAGTGTAAGTAAACTATATTGTAGTCACGTACAATCATGTCTGTTTTCAATCATTTGTTCCATATTATTGAGGGAAAGAGATTGATGCCAAAGTCGATAGATAGAAAGACTTGCAGATATATTTGACTCATCAATAAGAATACTATTCATGAAACAATGTCGTTCTTCTTAATAACTCAACTAGTGCATGGATGACTGAGATATCATTCTACGTGTGTTTGAGTATTGCAGTCCAGTTCACAGGGCTGAATCATGTCGCCCTTGGCTGCGAGAACCTCGAGAAATCTTTGGATTTTTACTGTGGACTTTTGGGTCTGTGTACCATTTAATTTTACAGTTTTGTCAGTCTTAGACATAGGAGGAAATAAAGCAAAGCAAAGGATGCATTCCAGCAAACTTTGAATCTTGTCGACATCAAGAGGCAGAATGGCTGGTGTTTGAGTTGAATCGTAAGGTCGGGTGAAAGAACTTTCCACTTTGTCTTCATCTGAGTGAACCAGTTGACAGATGGTTCGACTGTAATTTTCGATAGAAATGTGATACATTTATATCTGATCATCTAGCGAAGACATAATCAACTTAATAGTTTTTCTAATGTGGGATGACGAGGAAAGGAAAAACTACCTATGAGTACGGAATTAAGTATGTCACTTGCATTTGAGTAGTCAAAGAAATGAAGATATATGATGAAAATAACGAGCTGATCTCTCCACTTGTGTCCTTTTTACAAAGTCTATTTCAAGCACATACATTTAATGGGAAGTTAAGATGCAACTTACAGGTCATAAGTATCTGATCCATTGGCACATTCCAGTTCATGTCCAAGTACCTGTGGGAGAACCGGTTTGTGATCAACAAGGAGGCAATATAAGTCTCAATGACACGATGCTTTCTGAAATATATATATATCTCGAGAAGATCAACTAGCAGCTGAAGATATCCGATCCAAAGAAGATGGGAGAGCACATATACCCGGTCAGATTCTTCTAATTATGCGTCCAAGAGATTGGCCATTCCTTCATATTTGACTCCTGCAACATTCCCTTCAGGCTTGGTTATGGTAGCTTGAACCGTGCCACTTTCCAGCACAACCTGCACAGCATTGTAGGAAAAAAATAGCATTGTACTTTTTTTCAACGTAAGCTTTGCACTCAAGGGATATACTCAGGTGATTATTGTTGCACTTGAAAATCTCTTTTGATGAATTGAGTTATGATTATGGGCTTCTGTTTCTAAACCCTCCCTTTGTTATAACCGTGATGTTATCTGAACCAGAAAAGTTATTCATTATATCTTCTATCTAATTGATAATGTCGATGAAAATTTTAGGACTTAAGTGTACATTCTACTGCTGGATTCAAGTGAGCCATGACAAATCTTCAATACTTGTATATTGAATGTTTCTGAAAAATTAAAATAGATGAGGTGAATAACTTTTGAAAACCCAAACCCAAAGGCGCGGATGAAAAGGCGAAGATCTGATAGAATCGAATGACACTCATTTACAAGAGAATGGATTCATGCATCAAAAGGTACTATTTGAAATGAATAGGTTCGATCAGAAAGTTTCAATATCCAAATTTAAGCTCCATTCTTTAACAAATAAATCCAACGATTAAACAATCCCGCAGGACTTTTTCGGGTCAAACGCGGGCATCAGCATGAAAGCCAATATAAACCCTAACAGATTATGTGTCATTCACAGGACTTTCATATTCTTTACTCGAGGCAGTTTTATGAGCATCTCTAATGATGAGTGTGGGTTTAACCGCTTTCAGAAAAATACATCACTTTTGGCACATTACAACCACCAAGTTAAGCTATAAAATATAAAATTTGCTTATGTTTGAGTGTCCAACCCATATTTTAAAATATCTTTCCTATTTTACATCGTGTAAGATTACGAGTAGATATTATGTTTGAAACATTTATCGGAGAAAAAAAAAGTGACTGAATATATACCTCATTCTGCACATATCTCAAATTTATATAGTTTCTGAATAGTGCACGCATAGTTTTGTCATTGAAGCATGTCTTTCTTTGGCTTGTATCAAGTCTCTGACCAACATTTATATTATTTCTAAGAGATACATGGCAAAAAGATGACGAGAAGATTTTACAGTATGGACATCATGGAGTCAGTAAGATTTCAAAAGACGTCAGACCATCACGGATACAGGTCAAATGTAGATAATCAAGTCGTGTTTTCCCCCGCAGACATACTATCAACAGAAAAAGAATGTGATGATTTAATATAGTCTGAGAATCTAGAGAGATTTATTTTGGAACCCATCTAATGTGCTAGTAGAGGATAATGAAGTCACACAAAAATATCAGTTTAAATCACGGATTCCTTGTTTGGAGAAACGTCTCAGATATTTTTAAAACGAAAGATGATTCATGATACTCAACGACAACAAGAACTAAGATGCACATATGATTACCGAACTGTGGAGATTTACAAAATAACTTATTGTGCCAAATTGTCTCCGTCAAGTGATAAAGTTATGTTACAAGACTTGAGATTGAAACTCTTCCCCTTCCGTGTTCATAAAGAGATAATACATAGTCGTCACAGCTAGACGACATCAGAATTAGTCAGCCCTCGAGAGAATTATCGTATACTTCAGTAGGTGATTTGGGGTCTAGAACTAGCTTTCCAGAGTTAATCTGCGGCCATTAGAGCTCCGTTCCAGTCTTCAGATGGAACTCACACTCTTAATCTACAGGCTAACTTGGGGAGAAGAAGATACTGTTTACAACAGTCAAACAGTATCTTTTCAGCGGGAAGGATAGACGAATCATGGAAGTGTCTAATTCGCAGTGTTTCAACAGTGGTGTAGCAATGCTTTGGAATCCAGTGATGGTTTGCTTGAGCGGAAACAAACGTTGAATGCAGATCCTGAGGCCGGATCTTCAGTGATAGTGTGGGATGCAGTGCCTCCCACAGCTATCACGAATGGCATCTGATGGTGACGTGACAAATCTTCATTACTTGTATATTGAATGTTTCTGAAAAATTAAAATAGATGAGGTGATTAACTTTTGAAAACCCAAATCCAAAGGCGCGGATGAAGAGGCGAAGATCTGATAGAATCGAATGACACTCATTTACAAGAGAATGGATTCATGCATCAAAAGGTAGTACTTGAAATGAATAGGTTCGATCAGAAAGTTTCAATATCCAAATTTAAGCTCCACGTATTCTTTAACAAATAAATCCAACGATTAAACAATCCCGCAGGACTTTTTCGGGTCAAACGCGGGCATCAGCATGAAAGCCAATATAAACCCTAACAGATTATGTGTCATTCACAGGACTTTCATATTCTTTACTCGAGGCAGTTTTATGAGCATCTCTAATGATGAGTGTGGGATTAACCGCTTTCAGAAAAATACATCAATTTTGGCACATTACAACCACCAAGTTAAGCTATAAAATATAAAATTTGCTTATGTTTGAGTGTCCAACCCATATTTTAAAATATCTTTCCTATTTTACATCGTGTAAGATTACGAGTAGATATTATGTTTGAAACATTTATCGGAGAAAAAAAAAGTGACTGAATATATACCTCATTCTGCACATATCTCAAATTTATATAGTTTCTGAATAGTGCACGCATAGTTTTGTCATTGAAGCATGTCTTTCTTTGGCTTATATCAAGTCTCTGACCAACATTTATATTATTTCTAAGAGATACATGGCAAAAAGATGACGATAAGATTTTACAGTATGGACATCATGGAATCAGTAAGATTTCAAAAGACGTCAGACCATCACGGATACAGGTCAAATGTAGATAATCAAGTCGTGTTTTCACCTGCAGACATACTATCAACAGAAAAAGAATGTGATGATTTAATCTAGTCTGAGAATCTAGAGAGATTTATTTTGGAACCCATCTAATGTGCTAGTAGAGGATAATGAAGTCACCCAAAAATATCAGTTTAAATCACGGATACCTTATTTGGAGAAACGTCTCAGAAACTTTTAAAACGAAAGATGATTCATGATACTCAAACGACAACAAGAACTAAGATGCACATATGATTACCGAACTGTGGAGATTTACAAAATAACTTATTGTGCCAAATTGTCTCCGTCAAGTGATAAAGTTATGTTACAAGACTTGAGATTGAAACTCTTGCCCCTCCGTGTTCATAAAGAGATAATACATAGTCGTCACAGCTAGACGACATCAGAATTAGTCAGCCCTCGAGAAAATTATCGTATACTTCAGTCGGTGATTTGGGGTCTAGAACTAGCTTTCCAGAGTTAATCTGCGGCCATTAGAGCTCCGTTCCAGTCTTCAGATGGAACTCACACTCTTAATCTACAGGCTAACTTGGGGAGAAGAAGATACTGTTTACAACAGTCAAACAGTATCTTTTCAGCGGGAAGGATAGACGAATCATGGAAGTGTCTAATTCGCAGTGTTTCAACAGTGGTGTAGCAATGCTTTGGAATCCAGTGATGGTTTGCTTGAGCGGAAACAAACGTTGAATGCAGATCCTGAGGCCGGATCTTCATTGATAGTGTGGGATGCAGTGCCTCCCACAGCCATCACGAACAGCATCCACCACCTGAGAGTGAAGCGCACTCTCTGCCATATGACTCAGCTGAGATCGGGACCCATATGGCACCGTAGGCTCGATACTTAATTCTCGACATATCATCCGAGTGGTGGTACACTGGTGTCAAATCGAGTATTGGTTGTAGTTTACACAGCAAAGATCAAACTTTTTTTATAACCATTAGAGTTTGCATTGAGATACCGATGCTGATTTCACAACTGCAACTCGCTTGCAAGATGCGCTGGTGGTATCCTGGAATCGGTCTCTCATTTTCCGAAGAACACACTGATATTTTTGTCTCCGAGATTGGCTTCTTCCTGTCATGCTTCATCGTGTTCAGACCCGATGAAACTGGTTGCATCACGCTCGGTCACAGCTATAATATAACAGCGTCCCACGTGCTTCCTGTGCGGGTCCAACGTATAGACAGTAAGGAAAATGGACAAACATTCAACTTCACGGGCTTGTTGAGGAGAGCAGACCTGGCAAAGGATACAGCTCTCGAAATCAGCGAGTTTCTGAGCTCAAGTGCAGATTAGCTCACGCTTAGAGAAATCGTGGAATGAGTTGCTCCGAATAGAATAGATGCTTGCAGCTATTACTTAGTGGGATCGCCCATAGTGCAGGAATTGATCCCTCGACCCCGTCTCGCACACGACGACACTTTTTTCCGCTGTAAGAATATACCTCCGGGAACAGTTGTTCCATGAGCGGCCGATCTCAAAGAAGGCGTTACGTACTGTCCTGTCCTCAGCCTAGGCGCGGCTTGGGCGCCTTTCCGTCCCAAGAACAGCCGAGAACAGCTCACAACGGTGCTTTTCAAACCATGAGCGCCTTCGGAAGCCCGTGTCGGCTGTTGCTTCAGCCAAAGCCAAATTCAAATTCAGAGCTCGGTGCATGGCGGCAGTTGATTACCTCAGACTGACCGGTTTCTTCCTATCCGATAGGTCTCAAATTCATATTCAGAGGAATAACGTTCGAAACATCCACCAGTAAGTAATGTTACATCGAATAACAATCACATTTTTTAGGCGGAGGTAATCTACAACGGCCTAGCTGAGCGGGAGGATGTTTAGCTAAAAGCACACGTTCTGTCGGCCTACATGCCGGGTCAAAATTTTTTTTTTTTTTTACAGCATAGCTTGGGCAGCATAGCTTAACATACTGCCGTTTAGCTACGTCGAACGTTCTCGACCGGACGTGTGCTTTTTTTATGTGAGATGCAGACGCTGTTTAATTGTTACATGCAGTTGCTTTCATTCTATGCAGGATGGACGTCAAGAAAGTCTGAGCTTGGAGATCTATCACTTTCTTCTGTCAGCGTACAGTGTGCTCTAGGTCTTTTAAAGGGAGGCACCGGAAGGTGAATAGTGATCGAAATGGAGACAAAGGTTCACTTCTGGTCTGAATGAATGCGCTGATCATGAGAGGATGCCTCTAATGTAATCCCTGGTTGTGGTTTACACAAGGAGGATTAGATTTGTCTTTCCATGGAGTATCAGAGGGGTAAACGAGGTCATGGAATAGAGAACATAGTAGACCTTTCGATGTTATCAAGGATTGGAAAATATTTTCAGTAAGTAAATTTCGGTCCAGGAGTAGTATGATATCCTTAGCAGGTCAACTGAGAGGGGAGGTCCCTTAGAATTCCATGTGGTACAACCCGCTGAAAAGCACCGCTTATGGAGAGTTCTCATTTGCCATGTACGAAGCTAATTACTTCATGGACGATGCCGTAGAGGTAAGAAAGTACACGTCAATTTCACCTCCCGTCCTTTTTGACACGTCATCTGTAAATGTCTCAGTTGTTTGCTCTTCCTTCTCATCTTTCCTCTTCCGCCATTCGATCTCTTCATCTCGTATGGTTCAAATAGAGTACATGCCTCTTGTGCACTGGGTGAGTTTGCACAACTATGGAGAGTGTCGTTGGACTCCTCCCAACGTTTAGGTATGACATCTGAAGTATCAAGTTGCCAAATTCGTCAAAATCAAGAACAGGGCAACATCTCAGAAGAATCAATTCAGTAGGTGCCAATTTCTTTTCTCGTTTTCTGTCCAATGTAACAAGATAAACTCCAAGTTTCAATTCTGCTGTGTCCACCAACGGACAACATGGGATCTAGACGTTTTATACGGAGGGCGCCCACGGATAGTTTTCACACAGGTGCGCTTGGAAATGTTCTCGTGCTCAGATAGTCGTTCTAACGACTTTCTGATGATGTGCATTATCGTTATGAAATTTTACATAAATACGAGAAACTATATCATTTCTTCACTTTACGAAGTACACTCTCTCGTTCTCAGCGCTCTTAGCTCACTACTATCATACTTAACTCACTCGCGGCTATCTTTGTGTCTTACTTGCAATTTGTGCGATCATCATTAACTAACTCGCTGCTATCATTTGGTGTCAATGAAAATGTTGTCACAGTTTTGCACGCTCTCATGGATATAAAGGAAGAGTCTATGCAACATCTATTATCCTCGCGACCCGGATATCTATCAAGACTCAACACGCATCCTCGATCACCTTCGACATACGCACATTGCCTCCATGCCTTCAAAGCACCAGTCCAGCACAGGCAGGTGCTAGACTGCTCTGTGTGCTCAAGAAATCCTTTCAACGAAGATAGCTCTTTCCCGTCGTTCTTCGCACCGGTGCACGAGGCCGATCAGCGTTTGATCCTTCACTCGAGGAGCACGGCATCTCTCCTTCCCTCTTCCCCAAGCCCTCTACCCTCTCCAACTTTCATGAGATTATGTAATCACTCAAGCTGTGACAATTTGGTACTTTTGTATCAAAATGGCCAGCAGTTGCATGGTCTCTGGTCAATAAGTCTCGGAATTGTCGTGGCCATGGTTTTAGTTTTTCAGAAAATTGGCATTGTAGCAATTGCCGCAATCGTTCTACTTCTACTGATGTTTCTTGAACAGTTATGGGATGTATAATAGTATTCAAGTTGATTTGCAGGTTAAATAGCTTTATTTATCCAGGAAAGTTTTGATTCTAGCCGATTCCTGGAAGCTGATGCGGGTGAAACATGGTTTTGCAAGTTAAAATGCCAAAGTGCAATGAAGACAAAGTGTCTCAGCGATTGAAAATAGGGAGTGGTCCTATACTTCCCGCCTTTGAATGAATGTTTGTTGTTCAGTTAAAGCATTAGATAATGTGTTCATCTGCTGTTCTTGAATATGATAGTTTTTTAAGGATGGGTGGAATGATA
Source organism: Marchantia polymorpha subsp. ruderalis (assembly GCA_037833965.1). Taxonomy (NCBI): domain Eukaryota; kingdom Viridiplantae; phylum Streptophyta; class Marchantiopsida; order Marchantiales; family Marchantiaceae; genus Marchantia; species Marchantia polymorpha. The sequence goes on from AP031357.1 coordinate 9,742,256, forward strand.
GCTGAGTAGGAAGACTTGGAAAGTAGAGATCTTGTACTTGGATTTAACTCTTCTTTTAGTACTGCTAATCGATTTCATAACATCCATATAAAGTTGGCCAAAAACTTACAGAGACCTTGATGAACAATTTGGATTGTTGTCACAGGTGGGATTTTCTTCAGTGGAAGCAGGATCCGTACAAGCCGCTGAAAAGCACCGCTTATTAAGAGTTCTCGTTTGCTATGCAGGAAGCTAATTACTTCATCGAGGATGTGGGTTCAGCTTTATGATCCTATCAGTTCCAGTGACTAATACCATAAACTTGTCCTCCGACTGTTTATCCAGCCGTGCGTGCCGTCCAAGCGATTTCTACCTCGACATGAATTTTATGAAGAAGGATTGTATAGCGTTGAAATTGGAGGATGCCATCTTACTCAAAAACTAGACTGCAGCGCAAGTGCTAACTGAAGTGATCGCTGAGGCCATGATAAAAATCATCGCCGATATCAAGGTAAACAATTCATGAAAGAAATAAAAGGCATTGCGCAGACTTTGCCCACCATCTGATTTTGATCCTTTTAAATTTCTTTGCACGCCAGGTGCCCACAGATACTGGAAAGAATGCTTGAGTTTGTCGTCCAGATCTGAACTTCAAATGGAGCCAAAAAATATTCTCTTCTTCAATACTCCTAATCCAGGATACAGGCTGCAGCACCATAGCTATGACTGTTCTGGCATCCATTCCCCGGGTACAAAAGGTAGTGTGATAGTTATTGTTCATACATTGTCAAACATATCTTTAGATTCAGTTAACTATTAAGTTTTGTCTACAATTTAAGAATCATTACATGAAACGATCATCCATCTGTAGGGCTGAGTGAGGGGATCGCTCACTTGTTGGGCCAAAAGCACCTCGCGATCGCCCATATGTGGGGCTGAGAGCACTTCGCAGCTACGTTCAAGGGTTGTTTGCACCATCTACAAAAGGTTGGTGATGCTAAAAAAGCGTGCTGCTTGTATCTCTTTCAAGGTCTCCTTCTCCCGTAAGCTTTTGAGTTTTAGTATTTTTGTTTGTTAGAGAGGAGTCGAATGGTAACAAGTTATGATATTCTAGGCTAGTCATTAGACAACAATGATGTATAGTAGTCACTTGCTCCAGAAAAGTTTCATAAACAGAAACATCTTGTTAGAGTTTTTGGTTGAAGTAATTATGACTGATATTATGTATGTATGTTTGGTTGTCTTTTCCAGTTTTTAGGGGGTTAACTCCTGGTTCACTAGTTTCAAAGATACCAAATCAATTCAACGACAGTGAGTATTTGATTGTGTTTCCTTGGATCGAACTTAAAATTCTTGCAGCTGAGACAGTAAATTGAGCTTTGTGGTACCCCACTTTTGGCAATTTTGAGGAAATTAAAACATTTTTGAAAAACTGTACCCTGGCAGTATTGTAAATAGCCTTCGGTACATCAAAACAGAGTGAATCCGGAAGATCGCGGGGATTGTCGAGGGATCTTGTAGAATCTGGGATTTGGGGTGCCGCAGTAAGGACAGGCACCACCCTCCCTGCGAGCTCCGCAGTTAGGATCTCTACGGCGCAAGGCGCAAAACCCGCCTTCGGAGATTGCGTCCGCGGCTGTAGGGAAACCCCCGTAATTAGGTAAACCCTCGGGCGCCTTGACCAAGTTAGGGTCCCGTTGGAAAGAGCTCGACGCGCTGATTCTAACGAGCCCAAGAACGCTTGGAACGGACGAGGACTTAGGGAGTTATCGCTACTGGAAGAAACGGAGGCGGTCGCCTACGGCGGAAGGAGTTCGCCACCGGCGCGAATTCCGCCTACGCGGAAGGGGGATTCAAGTTTTGTCCTATGCGCGGACGAAGGCGTTCGCCTGTGCACAGGCGAAGTAGGGTTAGGGAAGGCGCGAAGTCCGCCTACGCACAGGCGTTCGCCTGTGCACAGGCGCTTCGGCGTCGGCGGGAAATCCGCCTTGGGCCCTAGAAATGCGCCTTGTGAGGTAGAAAGTGTACGGCGCCTTCCGCGCCAGCGCAGCGCCGCGTACGTCGGAAGAGCCGCCAGAGTAATCCAATCGGTACGGACCGTGCGAACGGCACGGGTGGATGCGCTCTTGGACGGACGGAGTTGCGGCGGCGGAAGCGCCGACGGAGAGACAAGGAACGGACAGACTGGACGGAGACGGCTGACCACGGTCAACGCCTTCCGCGCCAGCGCAGCGCCGCGGACGGAATTCGCCTGCGCACAGGCGAACGCCTGTGCACAGGAGGATGTTCAAGTTCCGCGCCGGCGGAGAATCCGCCGAGGCCCCTGCCTGCGCACAGGCAGGAGTTGAATTTTTGTCCGACATGCGGACACACGCGTCAAGGCAGAAGGAGATTGGCCGAGGGGCGGTACGAACAAGTGTACCGCGCAAGGCGGAAAACTCGCCTTCGGCGCTACGCCCCCATGTCCGCAGGGCGACACGCTCGCGGAGTTCAAATCCGCCAATTCGAGCGTGAGAGTTTAATCGACGACGGCGGAGCGTGAAGCCGCGCGTGAGAGCGAAGACCGTTCCAGCGTACAGCCGGCGCGGCCATCAAGTGAGACGTTCTTCACGACCAAGAGCCGACCATGACCTTCGACTGGGCGGCGGAGAACGTCCCATTCTTGAATTCGCGATTCCAATCTCTTGTGCGCGCTGCGCGCATCCATCTGCTGGCTGCGGACCATTCTCGACGTCGTCACACAGGAGATTTCTTGTTGATTGAGGGAGAAGTGAGTGCGCGTGATTTGGAATTGAGAGCGATTAGAGTTTGCCGAGAGAGAAAGGAACGCGGGCAGTGTGGAAGTAGAATGAGCGGGCGAGCGAACCCCAGGAACGCAATGACGAGACCGAGCAGATTGCGGATGGTGCCACTTCGCCTGCCGCAGAACGGGCTGCGCGCTTTCGAAGAGCGCTTAATAGCAAGAAAGCTCGATTTCTTGCTATGGGGATGGAATTACATCTGTGCGAATATGGTGCGCGAGTGGCTAGAGCCACAGGGACCACCCTCGCGCGGATTGCGTCCGCATGTTGACCGGTGGACAGTCCAAGATTGGGCGCAGGCGTTGGGAAGATGTGCTGGCATGCCAGGGCATCTCCTTTTCGACAGTGAGAGCATCAAGGTGACCAAGCAAGAAGAGGCGCAATTTGTGGAGCTGTTCAAGACCGGGAGGTCAACCAAGAATGGGTACAGGACCCGCGATTACAAGGATCGATTTCGCCGGACTCTGTCCGCGGCGCTGATGCAATTACTGCAGCCGCACCGCGCCTGCTACATCACATTGTGGCAGGTCTCTTTTGTGGAGTGCGTCATCGAGGGAACTCCAATTCACTGGGCGAGCATCCTGCACAGGGTGATGCGACAGCACGCGTTTGAGGAGAAGGGGGGAACTCTAAACCATCTTTCTCCTTTCCTCATCAATTTTTATCGACAGCGGAATTGTTTGACAGCGGCGGAGCTTGAACATTTTCCGCCATTGTCCATCGACCATCCCGGGAAGTATGTGCGGGAGAATGAGGTCGACACTGATGCAGAGGAGTCACCGACTTCTACCCCATCAAGACGGAGGGACGAAGGGAGACACACCCCTGCAGCGCGAGTGCCGCGGAAGCGGCGATGGAGGGAAGAGTCTGAAGAGGAGCAGCATCAAGAACCCTCTGCTCCCATTCGACCGCGGCCGCTGTGCGAGCCATACAGCCGGCCGAAGCAGAAGGCACGCAGACTGGTGTTACCAGCTGACAGTGCAGACACGGCGACGATTGCGACGGAGATAGGAAGTGCGTCGCCAGAGAGGCGAGAGGAAGCGCGGACGACCGCAGGAGCAACGGGCCACGCTGCAACCTCGTCGGGAGAGAGGCCGCCTACGGGCCAAGGGCCTCCGGAGTTACCACGTGCGATGCGGACAGATGTTCCGTTTGCGCACAGGCGAACCTCCGCGGACGGACGAGCCTCCGCGGACCGGCGAACACAAGTGGACGTGGATCTACGCTTACGCGTGGGAAGGAGCAGTCCGCCTGTGCAAAGGCGCTCACCTGTGCACAGGTCGCCTGTGCACAGGACACCTCCACACGTGCCGCCTGTGCACAGGCAAGAATCACCCCCGTTCCAACGTAGGAAGGGGAAGGAACCGGCGGAAGAACCGCCTACGAGACACCGGCCCTCGGGGCCAGACCCTCCGGCGCACCACGCGCCGCAATTTGCGCCTTCGGCGCCAAGGCCTTCGAGCCGAGGAAATACGAGCAGAGAGCGTGCGGAGGCCGCACCACCGGCGGGAAGTCCGCCGATAGATGCGCCTTCGGCGGTAGGGCCTATAGGCCAAGGAACATCGGGCGTGCGGCCCCCGGCCATGTCGCCTTCGGCGATAGATGTCCGCGGCGCTACGCCTGCGGCGGACAAGGCGCCGGCAAATGCGCCTGCGCACGGGCCGGGCACAGCCCCCACGGACCGATCAAGGGAGCAGCAGACGGAGGAGCGGAGTGACTGTCCGCGGGATGAAATCTCGATGTGCGATGCGCAATCCAACCCCGCGCAGCCACCCTCCGCTCAATCGCCTTCAGCGACGGACGACGGCGACAGAGAGAATGCGGTAGGCAATCAACCAGCGAGCGACGGGGATGCCGCTCGGATACATTCGCCTTCCGCCTTAGACATTTTGGCGACGAGCAGCGAGGCTGCAGCCGTGCCTTCGCAGGCAGCACACGTCGAGGACGTGCAGCCCCACTCGGGGCAGTCGCCGACACAATCAATGGCGACTGAAATTCTCCACTCGGATGATGACGACGGAGGCTCCACGGAAGAAATGTCAGGAGCAGAAGACACCGAGGAGGAGGAGGAGGAAATTGTTGGAGCGCCGGCGGCGGCGCTCTCTGAGCAGGTGATTCCGTTGCTGCGGTACTTGGATCGGAAGGTCGATAAATACGCCGACCCACTCCAGCCGGGATCTTACATTGAGTTAGTGCGCAGGCGGACTCGCACTAAAGTCCACACCAGCAAGCTATTAGCTAGAGTGGACCAGGAGTTGAGGGACTTGAGGGAGAAGCATGAGTGCTTGTGGGGACAGTACAAGCTTAATCAGAAATTCTACAAGCACTCCGAGAAGATGAAGGATGAGAAACTGGGCGAGCTCACCAAGGAGCAGGTGAAGGTCAAGGAAGCACTCAACTCTGAGCAGGCCCAGAATCGGATTTTGTCAGAGGAGCTCGTGCGACAGACGCGGTTGTTGGAACAATGTCAGCTCGCACGGCAGGCGGATGAAGAATTAATCCGCAGTTTGCAGTCAGAGTGCGGCGAATTGAGGGCGCAACGTGCTGAAGCCGAATCGCAATTAGTGACAATTGAAGAGGATCGCACGAAGGTGGAGACGGCGAGGCGAGTCGCCCACTGCCTCAAGGGCTACGCCCACTGGGAAGTGAAGGCGCAGGAGAAACTCACACTGCGTGAGTTTGAATTGCGCGCAGCCGGGTTGTTGTCAGGCGACAGTAGGAGTCGGCGGAAGGTAGCGAAGAAGCTCGAGGCCTTTCTGTCGAAGGCACAGGATACCATGTCCGCCCTCGAGGGGGAGGTGTCCGCGGCGTTGCAGCGGTTGGGACTGCGTAGTCGAGCGGAAGAGTGGCAGGGTAGGGAGTTAGTGCGCGGCAGTCGGCCGCGTAGGAGACGTAGTACAGGTTCCGCGGAGTGTAGTGTAGCGTGGTTCCGTGCAGGCGTGTAGCGTAGTGCAGTGTAGTGCTAGGTAGGACTTAGAAGGTATAAAATAGTTCCACGCGTTTTGCCTGGGGTTCTTTCCCATCAGAAGTGCAGATCAGGAACCCATTTCCTTCGCGTGTTTGTGTCCTTGAGTTCTGTCACCACGCACGAGGAGTTACAACTTAGCGTTCCGCATTTTGTAGCTGAAGGCCTTCGGCCGAATGTTCAGAGCTAGTCCATTGGTTAGAGACTTGAGTAGTTCGGAACTGCACCTGCGGGTGACTGCCGATGCTCAGAGCCAGTGACTAGTTAGATACTTGAACAGTTTCGCCCCTACACCTTCGAGTGTTTCTTTCTGATTGTACTCCTTGGGATTTTTCCCCTGAATGCCAAAGTGAAGTTTTGCTACTTCGTGTAAGCCTTGGTTGTAAATTCAGGTTACGCTGCAGCAGGTGCCTTGAGGGTAACCCCTGCAGTATTTCTGGGAATGACAAGTGCCTGAGAATTCAAACTCTTCAATAGACTGTTGTTGTGTTACTGGAATGTTTCTCAGCGAGTCCTTCAGTGCGGACCTGTGTTCTCTGCGCGTTTTGTGAGTTGAGAGTGTTGTTCACCGCGTCTGAGTGACTTCGATCCGAAGTAGGTAGTCCAAACCGGGTTTCCTGCACTAGCAGCAAGCTAGTGGAAGCGTTGTAAAAGCCGGAGTTGGAAGTCACTGCCCGCAGCTCTGCCGAGTGTGCTTGAGAGAGACTTTCCCCCTGAAATCTTGAAGTAGAGGTCCTAACGGATCTCTGGGTTGTGTTTCTGTAGTTTCAGGTGTGTGTGTGTGTGTGTTACGCTGCACTGTGCGACCTCCGAGTGCGCTCCGAGTGGACACTTGCAGTATTTCTGGGAGTGACAGTTGCCTGAGAATTCAAACTCCTCAATAGTCTGTTAAAACGTGACACTTTGTACCCTGTGTGTTCCTCTGTCCCTGTGGGTTCGACCTTTCTACCACTATATTGCAGTTTTAGCCTTTAGTGGGTTATTACAAGCTTTGTAGAGTAATTAAGTTTTACCAATCGGACATGTTGAAGGACGAATGAAGAGGGGAAGAAGGATCTGTGTCGAGTAAGCTTGACCTAGGCTCCCGTGAGGCAGTTCATGATGTGTCTTTACCAGATTGCAAATCTCAACTCTACAACAGTGTAGATTTCATGAATTTGACGATGGAGAATATTGAAGAGGAAGCATCTCCTACCTCCAAAGAGACAAAATCTTCATCTGAGCCTGCAGATGGTTATTCGAAACCTCTCGGCTTTTATATGCTCGGTTTTTATATCCTAGCAGAACCTTCTCCATCTTCGACAACTACGCTGCCAACTTGGGAATTTTGACAAATCCATCTCTTTACGGTATATTTTGAACTCTTTCCCATCTTGAAGTTGCAGGATCACAAATCGAAGTCCATACATAGTACTTGAGACTTCTTCTTTGAATGCGTGAACAACTGAAATAACGTTCTCTTGGTTTCTTGTGCATTATAATGACAGGGAACTGCCAAAAGCCTTCACTGATTGCCAGAGCGAACTTTCAGTGCAATCTCCGGTTCCACTTCGAGACTGCGACCATGCACTGCAGAACAGATGGCCTTTGCCAGCATGTACAAGGAATTGTGAGTGCGTCCAAGTCTAGCTCAAACTTACAGTCCTGCGCACACATTGGAAGGTTTTGGTTCGGTTTTGTATCTGCTTACTGACAAATTATAGGTATGGATTTGTTTTTATATATAACTTGAATTACCTACATGTCTATGAAACTGATGTTCTGAATTGTCTCTTTGCAGATGTTGATTTCTTGCAGCCATCTGTACACGAGAGAAGATGCACAAGCACAAACTTCAATCTACATAAGGATCAAAGAAGGTTCACACGTGAAGAATGAAACTAGGAGGCAACGCTAAGACCATAGTGATTCTGACCAATGTAATTAATCAGAACTTTCAGGTTATAATATGGCTCGTTCTCGTATCTGCTATGAACTCAGGTTTCTTGGAAAATTGCTGTACATGGCAGAGGTTTAAAGTAGCAGGTAGACACGGACTGGGATATTTATTAACCACATTTCGCTTCGTATTATGTAGAGCTCCAAGATTCTCACAATGCCTCCATTAAGGCTGTTGTTCTCCAGGTGGTTGAAAAAGAAATCAATGACATACAGAAAAGAGAAAAATTTTCAGACGCGAAGTGTGGTTGTGTTTATAAGTAAAATATATTGTGGTTTCGTACAATCATGTCTGTTTTCAATCATTTGTTCCATATTATAGAGGGAAAGAGATTGGTGCCAAACTCGATAGATAGAAAGACTTGCAGATATATTTGACTCATCGATATGAATACTATTAATGAAACAATGTCGTTCTTCTTAATTACTCAACTAGTGCATGGATGAGTGCGATGTCATTCTACGTGTGTTTGAGTATTGCAGTCCAGTTCACAGGGCTGAATCAGGGCCCTTTGATGCGAGAACCTCGAGAAATCTTTGGATTTTTACTTTGGACTTTTGGGTTTGTGTACCATTTAATTTTACAGTTATGTCAGTCTTAGACAAAGGAGGAAATAAAGCAAAGAAAAGGCCCTCGATTCTTGACTGACCGTCAGTCGTCAGTCGAGTTTATGTCTTTCCTCAGTGAACCCTCGCCCTCGCCACTGCGCGCTCTCGCTGTCGCTTGCTCTCTCTGTCTCGGCTCTAGCTCTAGCTCTCGCCATTGCGCGCTCTCACTCTCGCTTGCTATCTCTGTCTTGGCTCTAGCTCCCGCTCTCGCCACTGCGCGCTCTCGCTTGCTCTCTCTGTCTACGCCCTCCCTGTCTCTCCCCTGGAAAAACGACCAATGAGTGCGGAATTAAGTATGTCACTTGCATTTGAGTAGTCAAAGAACATGCTGATCTCTCCTTTTCTGTCCTTTTTACAAAGTCTATCTCAAGTACATACATTAAATGGGAAGTTAGGATGCAACTTACAAGTCAGAAGTATCTGATTCATTGGCAACATTCCAGTTCATGTCCCAGTACTTGTGGGAGAACCGGTTTGTGATCAACAAGGAGGCAATATAAGTCTCAATGACACGATGCTTTCTGAAATATATTTATCTCTTGAAGATCAGCTAGCATCCGAAGATATCCAATCCAAAAAAGATGGGAGAGCACATATACCCGGTCAGATTCTTCTTATTATGCCTCCAAGAGATTGTCCATTCCTCCATATTTGACTCCTGCAACATTCCCTTCAGGCTTGGTTATGGTAACTTGAACCGTGCCATTTTCCAGCAAAACCTGCACAGCATTGTAGGAAAAAAATAGCATTCTACTTTTTTTCAACGTAAGCCTTGCATTCTAGGGATATACTCAGGTGAATATTGTTGCACTTGAAAATCTCTTTTGATTTATTTATGGGCTTGTGTTTCTGAACCCTTCCTTTGTTATAACCGTGATGTTATCTGAACCAGAAAAGTTATTCATTATATCTTCGATCTAATTGATAATGTCGATGAAAATTTTAGGGCTTTAGTGTACATTCTACGGCTGGATTTAAGTGAGCCGTCACAAATCTTAATTAATTGTATACTGAATGTTTCTGAAAATCTAAAATGGATGAGGTGATTAACTTTTGAAAACCCAAACCCAAAGGCGCGGATGAAAAGGCGAAGATCTGATAGAATCGAATGACACTCATTCACAAGAGAATTCATTCCTGCATCAAAATGTACTATTCTAAATGAAGAGGCTCGATCAGAAAATTCAATATCCAAATTTAAGCTCCATCTCTTCTTTAATTGATAAGTTCCAACGATTATACAATTATGCCCTCAGGACTTTTTCGGGTCAAACGCGGGCATCAGCATGAAAGCCAATGTAAAACCTCACAGATTATGTGTCATTCACAAGACTTTTATATTCTTTACTCCAGGCAGTTTTATGAGCATCTCTAATCATGAGTGTGGGATTAACAGCTTTCAGAGAAATACATCAATTTTGGCACATTTCAACCACCAAGGTTAACTGTAAAATATAAACTTCGCGTATGTTTGAGTGTTCAACCCATAGTGGAAAATATATTTCCTATTTACATCGTGTAAGATTACGAGTAGATATTATGTTTGAAACATTTATCAGAGAAAAAAAAGGTGACTGAATATATATACCTCATTCTGCACATATCTCAAAATTAAATAGTTTCTGAATAGTGCACGCATAGTTTTGTCAATGAAGCATGTCTTTCTTTGGCTTACATCAAGTCTCTGACCAACATTTATATAATTTTTAGAGCTACATAACAAAAAGATGATGATAAGATTTTAGAGAATGGACATCAGGGAGTCAGTAAGATTTCAAAAAACGTCAGACCATCACGGATACAGGTTAAATGTAGATAATCAACTCTCGTTTTCACCTGCAGACATACTAACAACAGAAAAAGCAAGTGATGATTTGATCCAGTCTGAGAATCTAGAGAAAGATTTATTTTGGAAACCCATCTAATGTGCTAGTAGAGGATAATGAAGTCACCTAAAAATACCAGTTTAAATCACGGATACCTTATTTGGAGAAACGTCTCAGAATATCTAAAAACGAAAACTGATTCATGGTACTCCACTACAACAAGAACTAAGATGCACATATGATTACCTGAACTGTGAAGATTTATAAAATAACATATTGTGCAAAATTTTCTCCATCTAGTGATAAAGTTATGTTACAAGACTTGAGATTGGAACTCCTCCACCTCAGTGTTCATAAAGAGATAACACATGGTCTTCACAGCTAGACGACATCAGAATAAGTCAGCTCTCGAGAAAATTATCGTTTACTTCAGGAGGTGATTTGGGGTCCAGATTAACTCTGGAACTAGCTTTCCAGAGTTAATCTGCGGCCATGGGAGTTCCGTTCCAGTCTTCAGATGGAACTCACACTGTGAATCTACAGGCTAACTTGGGGAGAAGAAGATACTGTTTAAAACAGTCAAACATTATTTTTTCAGCGGGAAGGATAGACGAATCATGGAAGTGTCGTATTCGTAGTGTTTCAACAGTGGTGTAACAGTGCTTTGGAATACAGTGATGGTTTGCTCGCGTGGAAACAAACCTTGAAAGGTGATCCTGAGGCCGGATCTTCATTGATGGTGTGGGATGCAGTGCCTCCCACAGCTATCACGAATGCCCCGTGATGGTGACGTTGAATGCATCCACCACCTGAGAGTGAAGCGCACTCTTTGCCATATGACTCAGCTGAGAACGGGGACCCATATGGCACCGTAGGCTCGATACTTCATTCTCAACATATCATCCGAGTGGTGGTACACTGGCGTCATATCGAGTATGGAAATATCACCGTCAGCCGCGTTTACACAGTCAAGATCGAAATTTTTTGTAACCATTAGAGTTTGCATTGAGATACCGATGCTGATTTCACAACTGCAACTCGCTCGCAACATATCATCCGAGTGGTGGTACACTGGCGTCATATCGAATATGGAAATATCACCGTCAGCCGCGTTTACACAGTTTACACAGTCAAGATCGAAATTTTTTGTAACCTTTAGAGTTTGCATTGAGATACCGATGCTGATTTCACAACTGCAACTCGCTCGCAAGATGCGCTGGTGGTATCCTGGAATCGGTCTCTCATTTTCCGAAGAACACACTGACATTTTTGTCTCCGAGATTGGCTTCTTCCTGTCATGCTTCATCGTGTTCAAACACGATGAAACTGGTTGCATCACGCGTTATATAATATACGTCCCACGTGCGTCCTGTGCGGGTCCGACGTATAGACAGTAAGGAAAATGGACAAACATTCAACTTCACGGGCTTGTTGAGGAGATCAGACCTGGCAAAGGATACAGCTCTCGAAATCAGCGAGTTTCTGAGCTCAAGTGCAGATTAGCTCACGCTTAGAGAAATTGTGGAATGAGTTGTTCCGAATAGAATAGATGCTTGCAGCTATTACTTAGATCGCCGATAGTGCAGGAATGGATCCCTCGACCACCCCTCACACACGACGGCACCTTTTTCCGCTATAAGAATATACCTCCGGGAACAGTTGTTCCATGAGGGGCCGATCTCAAAGAAAGCGTTACGTACTGTCCTGTCTTGAGCCTAGGCGCGGCTTGGGCGCCTTTCCGTCCCAAGAATAGCCGAGAACAGCTCGCAACGGTGCTTTTCAAACCATGAGCGCCTTCGGAAGCCCGTGTCGACATTTGCTTCAGCCAAATTCAAATTCAGAGCTCGGTGCATGGCAATAGTTGATTACCTCAGACTAACCGGTTTCTTCCTATCCGATATGTCTCATATTTATATTCAGAGGAAAAATGTTCGTAACATCCGAAATTAAATAATGTTACATCGAATAACAATCACATTTTTTAGGCGGAGGTAATCTCCAACGGCATAGATGAAGCGGAGAAAGTTAAGCTAAAAGCACACATTCTGTAGTCCTACATGCCAAAGTAAGCGGGTCATAATACAAATTTGGGCAGCGTAGCTGAACGGGAGTAAGTTCAGATACGCTGCCCAAATTTGCATTATGACCGGATTAGTCTTGGGCATGTAGGCAGACAGAATGTGTGCTTTTTTACTTCCCGCCTTTGAAGGAACGTTTGTTGTTCAGTTAAAGCATTAGATAATACTTCGAGTTAACTCTTCTTCTAGTACTGCTTACCGACTTCATTACATCCATAAAAAGTTGTGCACAACTTACAGAGACCTTGATGAAGAATTTGGATTGTTAGCACAGGTGGGGTTTTCTTCAGTGGAAGCAAGATCAGTACAAGCCGCTGAAAAGCACCGCTTATTAAGAGTTCTCGTTTGCTATATAGGAAGCTAATCACTTCATCGAGGATGTGGGTTCAGCTTTATGATCCTATCTGTTCCTATTACTAACACCATAAACTTGTCCTCCGACTGTTTATCCAGCGTGCGTGCCATCCAAGCGATTTCTGCCTCGACATGAATCCTATGAAGAAAGATTGTACAGCGTTGAAATCGGAGGATGCCATCTTACTCAAAAACTAGACTGCAGCGCAACTGCTGAAGTGATCGCTGAGGCCATGATAAACATCATCGCCAATATCAAGGTAAACTTTTCATGAGAGAAAGAAAAGGCATTGCGCAGACTTTGCCCACCCTCTTCTTGCTGCTCACAATATATGGAAAAAGTAGCAACCGGACGAGCTAAGATCATTACAAATACTAAGTCATTGAAGAAGATTTAACGAAACTGTGCGATGGTGACAAATCACAGAATTAAGGCTTTAGGATTAATCTGCTATGACCATCCACAGCCAAGAACAATGATAAGATATTATGTATGAATGATACAAACAAGCTTGTATCATCTATCCATTATCATCTTATCAATGTACTTGAACGCAAGCTTCTACTAAATATCTAATGAATAATAATAAAGTTACTTAGATTATCTGTGTTCCAGGTGCCCTTTTGCCTTTTGAGAGGTGTGGATGATGAGCAAAAGTGTCTCATTTGATTTCTTGATGTACAGATCTTGACTTGAAATGGTGCCGAAAAGTTTCTTTTCTCCAATCTTGCTAAGTCAGGCTGCAGCACCATAGTTATGACTCTTGTGGGATCCATACCCGTGGTACAAGAAGACGCTATGGGCTGTTTTCTGTTTATCAATCAGCAGGATCATGCCTACAACAAAGCTCCTAGTGATACAATCGCAACTGCTCGGTTTTCATATCATGGAAGAATTTTCTCCATCTTCAACAACTACGCTTCACGAACGGGTATATGAGTCTGCTCGACAAAGAGTAAAAGACAAAGAGTACAGAAGACGAGAGAGTGAAAACAAAACCGTATGTTTTATCTTCAATTCTAGCAGTTTCGAATCAGGCAAAATAACTGGGCAAAAGTACAGGCAATGTGTACAAATTGGAGTGAAGAGCATACACTGACCATTCAGGTGTACCTATAGGACATCAGTCCAAGAATCAGCTACCATTCAACGCATCCTTAAAAAGCTATCATATTGAAGAACAGCAGAGGAACCCATTGTCTAATGCTTTAACTCAACAACAAGCATTCTTTCAAGGGCGAGAAGTATAAGGCTACTTCGTATTTTCAATTACTTGATATAGGTACAATCTATATCATGTGATTGTAAGTCGTGAACACAAACCACCGGTTATATTCAGAGTTCTTGGACTGGTGTCTTACAAGTACACCCAAATGCTCCATGTATGATCTTCACTCCGATTTCTCCACATTGTTTGTCTTTCCGCCCGATATTTTGCCTGATTTAACTCTGCTAGAAATGAAGGTAAGACATACGGGTTTTCACTACTTTGTATTCTGTACTCTTTGTCTTTTCCTTTTTGTTGAGCAGACTCTTACGCCCATTCGTAAGTATAGAAATTCAGTGACGTTCCACTCAATTCTATCCTCCATTCTAAGAATAGTACCAGGTGTTTTATGGAAGTCAATGGTTTTGATACTTTTGAATTTGTTTGCACGCCAGGTGCCCACAGATACTGAAAAAATGCTTGAGTTTGTTTCGATGTGAAGAAATGGCAGCAATTGTCCAATGTTATTAAGTGCAAATTTGCATGAGCGAGCATACTCTTTCAGATGTTGACAGAATCGATAAGTCGCTTATAAACTATCTGGAGCATTTTAGTGTTATATCATCTATTATATGTACTGAAACATATTTTAGATTGAATATCATACACTGATTATTTATAGTTATGATGACAGAAAGATATCAAAATGTCTAGAATAGTACCTTGCAGTGCAAATAATTGTTTATTACTCCAAATAAATGATGACAAAACTTATTTGTTTAATTTTTCCTCATCAGTATTGGATATTCAAACAATTCTCACATGAGTTCAAGACATAATAAGGTTGTGGATCACATAGGGCTTGAAATCATTTCACAATTATCTTTAAATTATGGACGGGTCTTCAACATTTGAAGTAGTTACGTAAGTATGTAAGTATTATGACTAATCTGAATGAATAGCATCTTTGTTATCCTTGCACAGACAATTTGAAGATCCTCCTAGGAATTCGGGGATTTAGGGGAAAAAATGTATTGAGATCAGATTTGCTATGTTACACATGAACGTTGACACATGTTTCAATGAATGTTTGAGGATTGTTCTGCTAAGCTAACAAGCTTGAAACTTTGTGCACTTTTAGCCAAGCTTGTAGTGATCATTCCATGCTGAGAATTAGAATAATCAGATGTCCATTTTGTTGGTGTTTCCTTTTTTACTTTTGAGAGTTACAGATGATGAGCCAAGTAGTCTCATTTCATCGTTTGTTGTCCAGATCTGAACTTCAAATAGGGCCAAAAAATATTCTCTTCTTCATTACTCCTAATGCAGGATGCATGCTGCAGCACCATAGCTATGACTGTTCTGGCCTCCATTTCCGGGGTACAAGATGACGCTATGGGCTGTATTGTGTTATCAATGAGCTGGATCAAGCCTACAACAAAGCTCTTAATGATACACTTGCATCTGCTCGACTTTTATATTTTGGTAGCACCAACTCCATCTTCAACTACTAAGCTGCCAACTTGGAGAATTTGAGATTACGGTATAATCTAAACATACTCCCAACTTGAAATTGCACTACAAAAACTTTAGAGTTGATACATGTTCCGTGGGACTTCTTCTACGAATGCGTGAATGACTGAAGGTCTCACGTTCTCTCGACATCTTCCGCTGTTTAATGACAGGATTCACTCCAACTTTGACCAAGCATGCGTGTTTCGGAGCGCCTGGACTTGAAACCCACAACTACAAGCCACTCGTCACTTGTGGTAATCCAGGGTCCAAGAAATGTGTAAATCCGGACTGGTATGTCAAATGGGATGGTGTACATTGGACCAAAGCGTTTACAGGCGAATTGCCTTATGGGCCCTCTCACGGATTGCCCTGTCAGCTACACTGCTCTGTGTAAGTTAGATTTCCGGAACTTTGCATATTGCACTGAGATTCAGTGCAATATGGTGGTGTACGACATCGTAACGGAGACGTCTCTTCGGTCGAGTCCTACTCAAGACTAAGGGACGGTATGCTTTGCGAGTTTGACGTTCTCTGGAGAAATTTGACAAATTGACAAGTTTCTGTCCAAGGAATGTTGGAAAGATCGGGTGGTGGGGCGCGGTAGAGATTCAGGATCACGACAGCTGCTTGGTGCTCTTTATTTCACATAGTATGTCCCCCGTGACTCTGTATTATATATTTCATGATCTGAGTTTTCTGCAATATTTGACAAGCTATCCATGTTGCTCTGTTGACGTAGAGAGATATTTAGCGTTAAGTAATACCGTCGCGGATTTAAGAACCAACCAACAATGGACCAAGTACTAACATGCCGTGAATTTCAAGATTTAACGTGAGTACGATACCACGAACAGGCTTGATGATGAGTACAGAACACATGTCCTTCGGAGGAAATCTGCATGCCATTTGTTGTGAAATTCTTATTAATATTGGCAAGTTTAACTAACAGTAAAGTTCACGTTCGTTTTCTCCATATTTCACTACACTAAAGCCTTCAATATACATGTTATACGGGTTCAATTCCTGTCGGGGGTTCAATATTTGTGACGGCTGCAATGTTTTCCTAATGACATAATCAACATAAAGATATCAATTGTTACAGTCCAATCCAAATGAGTGACCATAAAAACCCGTATGTGTAAGTTTAGGATGACAAAAATGCAGATGTGTTGTCATGGTACTGAACATCAAAATTGGTCTAACAAGAGCATGTGAAAACATCTTTATATAAGTAAACAAAACATGAAAATGAATTAAAATTTATATACAAAATTTGCATAATAATTCAAAATGAAGCATTTCAAATATTATAGTTGATCGATAGGGGAAAATATATTTTTGCAAAATGAACATGTTTAATGGTCTTATCAATATTTTCAAGAATTTATTAGTTTATTTAAAAATGAAACATAATTTTGAAAATGAAAGAAATCTAAAATAGTGTTCTTTTCTTTTATAAATTTTACCAAAAAATTCAAATAAATAAGATATCAACTCCATCATACATTTAACTCATATAAATTGATGACATGGTTAATCATTTTAACAAATTCATGAATTGAGAACTTGTTATTATTAACTAACACACTTTCGCTTTATCTACCAAGCACATGTAGTATTTTCAAAACGACTATGAATAATAATTAATATTAAACTATATTCTATCTTGATTAATTTCTATTTTAATGTTTCTTAAATAAAAAGTAAACAAACCTAAGATTTATAATGTAGATTTCTAATTGATTTCAAAATTGAATCAAATGATGAATTAAATTTTCATTGAGGAAAATATTTTATTTTGAAAATTATTTTAATACATCAAAATGCAACCATTTTTTATTTTGAGTTAAATTTACTCTTATTTTAATAATTAAAGATGTTTACACTACTTGAATCAAACTTTATGAAAACTGTTTATAAGTGTTTAAAGAATCAATTCAATTTACATGTTTGATTGATAAACTAAAATAGAAGCTATTCCAAATGAAGTTCTAGTTCTCTTACAGTGTTATCTAAAGTTTTAGTTATTCATAGATGTCACGTTAACAATTTGTCTATATGGTAGATTATAGTAAGTATATTTGTAGAAAATAACACGTCAAAAATCCTTATGTTTGTTAAGGTTGTCCATCATGTTATTAATTCATTAGAAATGAACTGTATAGTAATGACATCATATTTTATTTTATTTGTTGGTAAAATCTATGTTAGGGAGAGTGGAATCTAGTAACTATCATCTTCATAGTTGTGTTCCATTTCCAAATGAAATATTGTCTTGATCTTTAGTGTTGCAATGGTTTCAGAGTTACTTTCTTCTTTCCTTGAATGTAAATTATCATTCATGGATAAGCAAGAATGTGATGATAATAATTAGTATCTAAGAGTATATAGTGATTGACAAAGTTCATTGATTTGATTTGAATGTACAAAAAGAATTAAAAGTTCATAAGTATGCCGAAATATATTTGCATGGGAAAAATCTAATATTGCAATGGTGGATCTCCAAACTCTTTGATATTTATTTTTATTTTATAGAAAAATATAATTTTGGATTTACATTGTGACATATTTGAGTGTAGATTTTATGACTAGAGTGAGAGTATTAAGAGTGTCATTGAAATTATTGACTGTTAGATATAGCTAGACATGGATTAACTGGAGCAAAATCCTTAAATGTCTTCAAATAAGATATGAAAGATTAAGCACAAAAGAAATTTACCACATAAAATCAAACAATTGCAATTGTACAAGAAATTTTAGATGCTTATGTAATCACACACGTTAACCCATCAAGCATTGTTCAAGATCTAACCAATACTACACTAGTGAAGTTGAAAAATCTTTGATGTAGAGAAGATTATGCACCACCACAAGAAATATCATCAAAATTTGAAGGTGAAATTTGGCAATCATTGATTCCAAATTTGCATGAGTATTCAAGTAATGAAATGACTTAAGTAGTAGCTGGAGTTTGTTATACTCGTCAATGTTATGCATGCAAAAGTATGAATTGCAAATTTCTACCAAACTTGAACATTATTACAAGGAAAAAGTCCAATGTAATGACAAAGTTTTAAAGACATGGAGAGTGTAGAATACAAAAAAAAAGAAGCAAAAGAAGTAATTTCAAGAAATAAAAATCATATGTAAAATTGTCACGCAAACTTATTGGTTTTACAAAACAAAGAAAATACAATACTGGAATAAAAAAATGGTTGAGATCTCATGAAAGAGCATAAAACTAGTCTAATTTATTTTCATCTATTTCATGAAATGACACAAGGTGAGAGTTTAGGTTAATCATAAAGCAATAGAACACATTTTGTCTCAAAATATTGTAATGAAGTTGGTATTGATATTAATGAAAGATGTGAATGAAGAAATGAGATTGTCAAACGGACAAACTTATGAAATAGAAACACTACCACAAAGTATAGAATTATCTATAGATAAACTGGCAGCAAACCAGGATCCGATCATCAAATCTTCCTTTCACAACACGAAACATCGCGGCGATGACGACGGGCTTAACAATTAGAAAACGGTAGAAATCTTGATACTTGGATAACAAACCGGACCCACAGCGTGAACATAAAACCATAGCAAACAAAACAACAAGGGTTTAACCAACTAAATTTGAAATTGTGTAGCAAAGCAAAAGTATTGCAATGAAGTTAAGAATGATGTAAATAAAAGATGTGAGTGAAGAAATGAAATTGCTAAAAGAAAAAATTAAATCATAAGATTATTATCATAGAGTGTAAAATTATCGAAAGATAAATACAATGAGGAATGTAGAATAATTTGTTCTCCTCACTATGATGTCATCCTAGGAATGTCATGGATAAAATTGGAGCAAAAACCTTAGGTTTCTTCAAACTAAGTATAAAAGATCAAATACAAAAAAATTCTGTAATAACCCACTAAAGGCTAAAACTGCAATATAGTGGGAGAAAGGTCGAACCCACAGGGACAAAGGAACACACAGGGTACAAAGTGTCACGTTTAACAGACTATTGAGGAGTTTGAATTCTTAGGCGACTATCACTCCCAGAAATACTGCAAGTGTCCACTCGGAGGTCGCACAGTGCAGCGTACCACACACACACACACACACCTGAAACTACAAAAACACAACCCAGAGATCCGTTAGGACCTCTACTCAAGATTTCAGGGGGAAAGTCTCTCGCGAGTGCACTCAGCGAAGCTGCGGGTAGTGACTCCCAACTCCGGCTTTTACAACCCTTCCACTAGTTGTCGGCTAGCATAGGGAACCCGGTTTGGACTTCCTACTTCGGATCGAAGTCACTCGTACGCGGTGAACAATACTCTCAACTCACAAAACGCGTAGAGAACACAGGTCCGCACAGAAGGACTCACTGAGGAACATTCCAGTAACACACCACAATAGTCTATTGAAGAGTTTGAATTCTTAGGCACTTGTCATTCCTAGAAATACTACAAGGGTTACCCCAAAGGCACCTGCTGCAGCGTAACCTGAATTTACAACCAAGGCTTACACGAAGTAGCAAAACTTCACTTTGGCATTCAGGGGAAAAATCCCGAAGGAGTACAATCAGAAACAACCACTCAAAGGTGTAAGGGGGAAACTGTTCAAGTATCTAACTCGTCATTGGCTCTGAGCATCAGCAATCACCCGCAGGTGTAGATCCGAACTACTCAAGTCTCTAACCAATGTACTAGCTCTGAACATTCGGCCGAAGACCTTCAGCTACACGATGCGGATCGCCAAGGTGTAGCTCCTCTTGCGTGATGACAGAACTAAGGCCACAAGCACGCAGAGAAAATGAGTTCCTGATCTGCACTTCCGAAATTGGGAAAGATCCCAAGGCAAGACGCCTTGAACTACTTTATACCTTCTAAGTCCTAACTAGCACTACACTGCACTACGCTACACGCCGGCACGGAACCACGCTACACTACACTCCGCGGAACCTGTGCTTCGCCGCCTGCGCGACGGACTGCCGCGCACTGTGGTACCCCACTTTTGGCAATTTTGAGAAAATTAAAACATTTTTGGAAAACTGTACCTTGGCAGCATTGTAAATAGCCTTCGGTACATCAAAACAGAGTGAATCCGGAAGATCGCGGGGATTCTCGAGGGATCTTGTAGAATCTGGGATTTGGGGTGCAGCAGTAAGGACAGGCACCACCCTCCCTGCGAGCTCTGCAGTTAGGATCTCTACGGCGCAAGGCGCAAAACCCGCCTTCGGAGGTTGCGTCCGCGGCTGTAGGGAAACCCTCCATAATTAGGTCAACCCTCGGGCGCCTTGACCAAGTTAGGATCCCGTTGGAAAGAGCTCGACGCAGTGATTCCAACGAGCCCAAGAACGCTTGGAACGGATGAGGACTTAGGGAGTTATCGCTATTGGGAGAAACGGAGGCGGTCGCCTACGGCGGAAAGAGTTCGCCACCGGCGCGAATTCCGCCTACGCGGAAGGGGGAATCAAGTTTTGTCCTATGCGCGGACGAAGGCGTTCGCCTGTGCACAGGCGAAGTAGGGTTAGGGGAGGCGCGAAGTCCGCCTACGCACAGGCGCTTCGGCGTCGGCGGAAAATCCGCCTTGGGCCCTAGAAATGCGCCTTGTGAGGTAGAAAGTGTACGGCGCCTTCCGCGCCCGCGCGGCGCCGCGTACGTCGGAAGAGCCGCCAGAGTAATCAAATCGGTACGGACCATGCGGACGGGAAGGGTGGATGCGCTCTTGGACGGACGGAGTTGCGGCGGCGGAAGCGCCGACGAAGAGACAAGGAACGGACAGACTGGACGGAGACGGCTGACCACGGTCAACGCCTTCCGCGCCAGCGCGACGTGGCGCACGGAATTCGCCTGCGCACAGGCGAACGCCTGTGCACAGGAGGATGAAGTTCCGTGCCGGCGGAGAATCCGCCGAGGCTCCTGCCTGCGCACAGGCAGGAGTTGAACTTTTGTCCGACATGCGGACACACGCGTCAAGGCAGAGGGGGATTGGCCGAGGGGCGGTACGAACAAGTGTACCGCGCAAGGCGGAAAACTCGCCTTCGGCGCTACGCCCCCATGTCCGCAGGGTAATACGCTCGCGGAGTTCAAATCCGCCAATTCGAGCGTGAGAGTTTAATCGACGACGGCGGAGCGTGAAGCCGCGCGTGAGAGCGAAGACCGTTCCAGCGTACAGCCGGCGCGGCCATCAAGTGAGACGTTCTTCACGAGCAAGAGCCGACCATGACCTTCGACCGGGCGGCGGAGAACGTTCCATTCTTGAATTCGCGATTCCAATCTCTTGTGCGCGCTGCGCGCCTCCATCTGCTGGCTGCGGAACATTCTCGACGTCGTCGCACAGGAGATTTCTTGTTGATTGAGGGAGAAGTGAGTGCGCGTGATTTGGAATTGAGGGCGATTAGAGTTTGCCGAGAGAGAAAGAAACCCGGGCGGTGCGGAAGTAGAATGAACGGGCGAGCGAACCCCAGGAACGCAATGACGAGACCGAGCAGATTGCGGATGGTGCCACTTCGCCTACCGCAGAACGGGCTGCGCGCTTTTGAGGAGCGCTTAATAGCAAGAAAGCTCGATTTCTTGCTATGGGGATGGAATTACATCTGTGCGAATATGGTGCGCGAGTGGCTAGAGCCACAGGGACCACCCTCGCGCGGATTGCGTCCGCATGTTGACCGGTGGACAGTCCAAGATTGGGCGCAGGCGTTGGGAAGATGTGCTGGCATGCCAGGGCATCTCCTTTTCGACAGTGAGAGCATCAAGGTGACCAAGCAAGAAGAGGCGCAATTTGTGGAGCTGTTCAAGACCGGGAGGTCTACCAAGAATGGGTACAGGACCCGTGATTACAAGGATCGATTTCGCCGGACTTTGTCCGCGGCGCTGATGCAATTACTGCAGCCGCACCGCGCCTGCTACATCACATTGTGGCAGGTCTCTTTTGTGGAGTGCGTCATCGAGGGAACTCCAATTCACTGGGCGAGCATCCTGCACAGGGTGATGCGACAGCACGCGTCTGAGGAGAAGGGGGGAACTCTAAACCATCTTTCTCCTTTCCTCATCAATTTTTATCGACAGCGGAATTGTTTGACAGCGGCGGAGCTTGAACATTTTCCGCCATTGTCCATCGACCATCCCGGGAAGTATGTGCGGGAGAACGAGGTCGACACTGATGCAGAGGAGTCACCGACTTCTACCCCATCAAGACGGAGGGATGAAGGGAGACACACTCCTGCAGCACGAGTGCCGCGGAAGCGGCGATGGAGGGAAGAGTCTGAAGAGGAGCAGCATCAAGAACCCTCTGCTCCCATTCGACCGCGGCCGCTGTGCGAGCCATACAGCCGGCCGAAGCAGAAGGCACACTGACTGGTGTTACCAGCCGACAGTGCGGACACGACGACAATTGCGACGGAGATAGGAAGTGCGTCGCCAGAGAGGCAGGAGGAAGCGCGGACGACCGCAGGAGCAACGGGCCACGCTGCAACCTCGACGGGAGAAAGGCCGCCTACGGGCCAAGGGCCTCCGGAGTTACCACGTGCGATGCGGACAGATGTTCCGTTTGCGCACAGACGAGCCTCCGCGGACGGACGAGCCTCCGCGGACCGGCGAACACAAGTGGACGTGGATCTACGCTTACGCGTGGGAAGGAGCAGTCCGCCTGTGCAAAGGCGCTCACCTGTGCACAGGTCGCCTGTGCACAGGACGCCTCCACACGTGCCGCCTGTGCACAGGCAAGAATCACCCCCGTTCCAACGTAGGAAGGGGAAGGAGCCGGCGGAAGAACCGCCTACGAGACACCGGCCCTCGGGGCCAGACCCTCCGGCGCACCACGCGCCGCATTTTGCGCCTTGGGCGCCAGGGCCTTCGAGCCGAGGAGATACGAGCAGAGAGCGTGCGGAGGCCGCACCATCGGCGGGAAGTCCGCCGATAGATGCGCCTTCGGCGGTAGGGCCTATAGGCCAAGGAACATCGGGCGTGCGGCCCCCGGCCATGTCGCCTTCGGCGATAGATGTCCGCGGCGCTACGCCTGCGGCGGACAAGGCGCCGGCAAATGCGCCTGCGCACGGGCCGGGCACAGCCCCCACGGACCGATCAAGGGAGCAGCAACAGACGGAGGAGCGGAGTGACTGTTCGCGGGATGAAATCTCGATGCGCGATGCGCAATCAAACCCCGCGCAGTCACCCTCCGCTCGATCGCCTTCGGCGGCGGACGACGGCGGCAGAGAGGATGCGGTAGACAATCAACAAGCGAGCGACGGGGATGCCGCACGGGTACATTCGCCTTCCGCCTTAGACATTTTGGCGACGAGCAGCGAGGCTGCAGCCGTGCCTTCGCAGGCAGCACACGTCGATGACGTGCAGCCCCACTCGGGGCAGTCGCCGACGCAATCAATGGCGACTAAAATTCTCCACTCGGATGATGACGACGGAGGCTCCACAGAAGAAATGTCAGGAGCAGAAGACACCGAGGAGGAGGAGGAGGAAATTGTTGGAGCGCCGGCGGCGGCGCTCTCTGAGCAGGTGATTCCGTTGCTGCGGTACTTGGATCGCAAGGTCGATAAATACGCCGACCCACTCCAGCCGGGATCTTACATCGAGTTAGTGCGCAGGCGGACTCGCACTAAAGTCCACACCAGCAAGCTATTAGCTAGAGTGGACCAGGAGTTGAAGGAATTGAAGGAGAAGCATGCGTGCTTGTGGGGTCAGTACAAGCTTAATCAGAAATTCTACAAGCACTCCGAGAAGATGAAGGATGAGAAACTGGACGAGCTCACCAAGGAGCAGGTGAAGGTCAAGGAAGCACTCATTTCTGAGCAGGCCCAGAATCGGATTTTGTCAGAGGAGCTCGTGCGACAGACGCGGTTGTTGGAACAATGTCAGCTCGCACGGCAGGCGGATGAAGAGTTAATCCGCAAGTTACAGTCAGAGTGTGGCGAATTGAGAGCGCAACGTGCTGAAGCCGAATCGCAATTAGTGATAATTGAAGAGGATCGCAGGAAGGAGGCGGATCGCACGAAGGTGGAGACGGCGAGGCGAGTCGCCCACTGTCTCAAGGGCTACGCCCACTGGGAAGTGAAGGCGCAGGAGAAACTCACACTGCGTGAGTTTGAATTGCGCGCAGCCGGGTTGTTGTCAGGCGACGGTAGGAGTCGGCGGAAGGTAGCAAAGAAGCTCGATGCCTTTTTGTCGAAGGCACAGGATACCATGTCCGCCCTCGAAGGGGAGGTGTCCGCGGCGTTGCAGCGGTTGGGACTGCGCAGTCGAGCGGAAGATTGGCAGGGTAGGGAGTTAGTGCGCGGCAGTCGGCCGCGCAGGAGACGTAGTACAGGTTCCGCGGAGTGTAGTGTAGCGTGGTTCCGTGCAGGCGTGTAGCGTAGTGCAGTGTAGTGCTAGGTAGGACTTAGAAGGTATAACATAGTTCCAGGCGTTTTGCCTGGGGTTCTTTCCCATCAGAAGTGCAGATCAGGAACCCATTTCCTTTGCGTGTTTGTGTCCTTGAGTTCTGTCACCACGCACGAGGAGTTACAACTTAGCGTTCCGCATTTTGTAGCTGAAGGCCTTCGGCCGAATGTTCAGAGCTAGTACATTGGTTAGAGACTTGAGTAGTTCGGATCTGCACCTGCGGGTGACTGCCGATGCTCAGAGCCAGTGACTAGTTAGATACTTGAACAGTTTCGCCCCTACACCTTCGAGTGTTTCTTTCTGATTGTACTCCTTGGGATTTTTCCCCTGAATGCCAAAGTGAAGTTTTGCTACTTCGTGTAAGCCTTGGTTGTAAATTCAGGTTACGCTGCAGCAGGTGCCTTGAGGGTAACCCCTGTAGTATTTTTGGGAATGACAAGTGCCTGAGAATTCAAACTCTTCAATAGACTGTTGTTGTGCTACTGGAATGTTTCACAGTGAGTCCTTCAGTGCGGACCTGTGTTCTCTGCGCGTTTTGTGAGTTGAGAGTGTTGTTCACCGCGTCTGAGTGACTTCGATCCGAAGTAGGTAGTCCAAACCGGGTTTCCTACACTAGCAGCAAGCTAGTGGAAGCGTTGTAAAAGCCGGAGTTGGGAGTCACTACCCGCAGCTTCGCTGAGTATACTCTTGAGAGACTTTCCCCCTGAAATCTTGAAGTAGAGGTCCTAACGGATCTCTGGGTTGTGTTTCTGTAGTTTCAGGTGTGTGTGTGTGTGTGTTACGCTGCACTGTGCGACCTCCGAGTGCGCTCCGAGTGGACACTTGCAGTATTTCTGGGAGTGACAGTCGCCTGAGAATTCAAACTCCTCAATAGTCTGTTAAAACGTGACACTTTGTACCCTGTGTGTTCCTCTGTCCCTGTGGGTTCGACCTATCTACCACTATATTGCAGTTTTAGCCTTTAGTGGGTTATTACACGCACTAACTCCCTACCCTACCAGTCCTCAGCTCGACTGCGCAGTCCCAATCGCCGCAACACCGCGGAAACCTTTGTCTCAAGGGCGGCCATGGTGTCTCGCGCCTTCGATAGAAAAGAATCCAGCTTCTTCGCTACTCGCCGCCGACTCCGACTGTCACCCGTCAACAACCCGGCTGCACGAAGCTCTAACTCACGCAGTGTGAGTTTCTCCTGCGCCGCCACTTCCCAGTGGGCGTAGCCCTTGAGACAGTGGGCGACTTGCCTCGCCATCTCTCCCTTCGTGCGATCTGCCTCTCATCGGCGTTTGTCTTCAATTACTACCAGCTGCGATTCGGGCTCCGCACGCTGTGCTCTCAATTCTCCGCACTCCGACTGCAGCCTGCGGATTAATTCCTCATCCGCCTATCGCGCGAGCTGACACTGCTCTAACAACCGCGTCTGTCGCACGAGCTCCTCTGACAAAACCTGATTCTAAGTCTTCTCGGAAATCAGTGCTTCCGTGACCTTCACCAGCTCCTTGGTGAGTTCTTCCAGTCTCCCATCCTTCACCCTGTCGTAGTGTGGTACCCCACTTTTGGCAATTTTGAGGAAATTAAAACATTTTTGAAAAACTGTACCCTGGCAGCATTGTAAATAGCCTTCGGTACATCAAAACAGAGTGAATCCAGAAGATCGCGGGGATTCTCGAGGGATCTTGTAGAATCTGGGATTTGGGGTGCCGCAGTAAGGACAGGCACCACCCTCCCTGCGAGCTCCGCAGTTAGGATCTCTACGGCGCAAGGCGCAAAACCCGCCTTCGGAGGTTGCGTCCGCGGCTGTAGGGAAACCCCCGTAATTAGGTCAACCCTCGGGCGCCTTGACCAAGTTGGATCCCGTTGGACAGAGCTCGACGCGCTGATTCCAACGAGCCCAAGAACGCTTGGAACGGACGAGGACTTAGGGAGTTATCGCTACTGGAAGAAACGGAGGCGGTCGCCTACGGCGGAAGGAGTTCGCCACCGGCGCGAATTCCGCCTACGCGGAAGGGGGATTCAAGTTTTGTCCTATGCACGGACGAAGGCGTTCGCCTGTGCACAGGCGAAGTAGGGTTAGGGAAGGCGCGAAGTCCGCCTACGCACAGGCGTACGCCTGTGCACAGGCACTTCGGCGTCGGCGGAAAATCCGCCTTGGGCCCTAGAAATGCGCCTTGTGAGGTAGAAAGTGTACGGCGCCTTCCGCGCCAGCGCAGCGCCGCGTACGTCGGAAGAGCCGCCAGAGTAATCCAATAGGTACGGACCGTGCGGACGGCACGGGTGGATGCGCTCTTGGACGGTCGGAGTTGCGGCGGCGGAAGCGCCGACGGAGAGACAAGGAACGGACAGACTGGACGGAGACGGCTGACCACGGTCAACGCCTTCCGCGCCAGCGCAGCGCCGCGGACGGAATTCGCCTGCGCACAGGCGAACGCCTGTGCATAGGAGGATGTTCAAGTTCCGCGCCGGCGGAGAATCCGCCGAGGCTCCTGCCTGCGCACAGGCAGGAGTTGAATTTTTGTCCGACATGCGGACACACGCGTCAAGGCAGAAGGAGAATGGCCGAGGGGCGGTACGAACAAGTGTACCGCGCAAGGCGGAAAACTCGCCTTCGGCGCTACGCCCCCATGTCCACAGGGTGACACGCTCGCGGAGTTCAAATCCGCCAATTCGAGCGTGAGAGTTTAATCGAAGACGGCGGAGCGTGAAGCCGCGCGTGAGAGCGAAGACCGTTCCAGCGTACAGCCGGCGCGGCCATCAAGTGAGACGTTCTTCATGACCAAGAGCCGACCATGACCTTCGACCGGGCGGCGGAGAACGTCCCATTCTTGAATTCGCGATTCCAATCTCTTGTGCGCGCTGCGCGCATCCATCTTCTGGCTGCGGAACATTCTCGACGTCGTCACACAGGAGATTTCTTGTTGATTGAGGGAGAAGTGAGTGCGCGTGATTTGGAATTGAGAGCGATTAGAGTTTGCCGAGAGAGAAAGAAGCGCGGGCAGTGCGGAAGTAGAATGAGCGGGCGAGCGAACCCCAGGAACGCAATGACGAGACCGAGCAGATTGCGGATGGTGCCACTTCGCCTGCCGCAGAACGGGCTGCGCGCTTTCGAAGAGCGCTTAATAGCAAGAAAGCTCGATTTCTTGCTATGGGGATGGAATTACATCTGCGCGAATATGGTGCGCGAGTGGCTAGAGCCACAGGGACCACCCTCGCGCGGATTGCGTCCGCATGTTGACCGGTGGACAGTCCAAGATTGGGCGCAGGCGTTGGGAAGATGTGCTGGCATGCCAGGGCATCTCCTTTTCGACAGTGAGAGCATCAAGGTGACCAAGCAAGAAGAGGCGCAATTTGTGGAGCTGTTCAAGACCGGGAGGTCTACCAAGAATGGGTACAGGACCCGTGATTACAAGGATCGATTTCGCCGGACTTTGTCCGCGGCGCTGATGCAATTGCTGCAGCCGCACCGCGCCTGCTACATCACATTGTGGCAAGTCTCTTTTGTGGAGTGCGTCATCGAGGGAACTCCAATTCACTGGGCGAGCATCCTGCACAGGGTGATGCGACAGCACGCGTTTGAGGAGAAGGGGGGAACTCTAAACCATCTTTCTCCTTTCCTCATCAATTTTTATCGACAGCGGAATTGTTTGACAACGGCGGAGCTTGAACATTTTCCGCCATTGTCCATCGACCATCCCGGGAAGTATGTGCGGGAGAACGAGGTCGACACTGATGCGGAGGAGTCACCGACTTCTACCCCATCAAGACGGAGGGATGAAGGGAGACACACTCCTGCAGCGCGAGTGCCGCGGAAGCGGCGATGGAGGGAAGAGTCCGAAGAGGAGCAGCATCAAGAACCCTCTGCTCCCATTCGACCGCGGCCGCTGTGCGAGCCATACAGCCGGCCGAAGCAGAAGGCACGCAGACTGGTGTTACCAGCTGACAGTGCAGACACGGCGACGATTGCGACGGAGATAGGAAGTGCGTCGCCAGAAAGGCGAGAGGAAGCGCGGACGACCCAAGGAACAACGGGCCACGCTGCAACCTCGTCGGGAGAGAGGCCGCCTACGGGCCAAGGGCCTCCGGAGTTACCACGTGCGATGCGGACAGATGTTCCGTTTGCGCACAGGCGAACCTCCGCGGACGGACGAGCCTCCGCGGACCGGCGAACACAAGTGGACGTGGATCTACGCTTACGCGTGGGAAGGAGCAGTCCGCCTGTGCACAGGCGCTCACCTGTGCACAGGTCGCCTGTGCACAGGACACCTTCACACGTGCCGCCTGTGCACAGGCAAGAATCACCCCCGTTCCAACGCAGGAAGGGGAAGGAGCCGGCGGAAGAACCGCCTACGAGACACCGGCCCTCGGGGCCAGACCCTCCGGCGCACCACGCGCCGCAATTTGCGCCTTCGGCGCCAGGGCCTTCGAGCCGAGGAGATACGAGCAGAGAGCGTGCGGAGGCCGCACCATCGGCGGAAAGTCCGCCGATAGATGCGCCTTCGGCGGTAGGGCCTATAGGCCAAGGAACATCGGGCGTGCGGCCCCCGGCCATGTCGCCTTCGGCGATAGATGTCCGCGGCGCTACGCCTGCGGCGGACAAGGCGCCGGCAAATGCGCCTGCGCACGGGCCGGGCACAGCCCCCGCGGACCGATCAAGGGAGCAGCAGACGGAGGAGCGGAGTGACTGTCCGCGGGATGAAATCTCGATGCGCGATGCGCAATCCAACCCCGCGCAGCCACCCTCCGCTCAATCGCCTTCGGCGACGGACGACGGCGACAGAGAGAATGCGGTAGGCAATCAACCAGCGAGCGACGGGGATGCCGCTCGGGTACATTCGCCTTCCACCTTAGACATTTTGGCGACGAGGAGCGCGGCTGCAGCCGTGCCTTCGCAGGCAGCACACGTCGAGGACGTGCAGCCCCACTCGGGGCAGTCGCCGACACAATCAATGGCGACTGAAATTCTCCACTCGGATGATGACGACGGAGGCTCCACGGAAGAAATGTCAGGAGCAGAAGACACCGAGGAGGAGGAGGAGGAAATTGTTGGAGCGCCGGCGGCGGCGCTCTCTGAGCAGGTGATTCCGTTGCTGCGGTACTTGGATCGCAAGGTCGATAAATACGCCGACCCACTCCAGCCGGGATCTTACATCGAGTTAGTGCGCAGGCGGACTCGCACTAAAGTCCACACCAGCAAGCTATTAGCTAGAGTGGACCAGGAGTTGAGGGACTTGAAGGAGAAGCATGAGTGCTTGTGGGGTCAGTACAAGCTTAATCAGAAATTCTACAAGCACTCCGAGAAGATGAAGGATGAGAAACTAGGCGAGCTCACCAAGGAGCAGGTGAAGGTCAAGGAAGCACTCAACTCTGAGCAGGCCCAGAATCGGATTTTGTCAGAGGAGCTCGTGCGACAGACGCGGTTGTTGGAACAATGTCAGCTCGCACGGCAGGCGGATGAAGAATTAATCCGCAGTTTGCAGTCAGAGTGTGGCGAATTGAGAGCGCAACGTGCTGAAGCCGAATCGCAATTAGTGACGATTGAAGAGGATCGCAGGAAGGAGGCGGATCGCACGAAGGTGGAGACGGCGAGGCGAGTCGCCCACTGTCTCAAGGGCTACGCCCACTGGGAAGTGAAGGCGCAGGAGAAACTCACCCTGCGTGAGTTTGAATTGCGCGCAGCCGGGTTGTTGTCAGGCGACAGTAGGAGTCGGCGGAAGGTAGCAAAGAAGCTCGAGGCCTTTCTGTCGAAGGCACAGGATACCATGTCCGTCCTCGAGGGGGAGGTGTCCGCGGCGTTGCAAAGGTTGGGACTGCGCAGTCGAGCGGAAGAGTGGCAGGGTAGGGAGTTAGTGCGCGGCAGTCGGCCGCGCAGGAGACGCAGTACAGGTTCCGCGGAGTGTAGTGTAGCGTGGTTCCGTGCAGGCGTGTAGCGTAGTGCAGTGTAGTGTTAGTTAGGACTTAGAAGGTATAAAATAGTTCCAGGCGTTTTGCCTGGGGTTCTTTCCCATCAGAAGTGCAGATTAGGAACCCATTTCCTTTGCGTGTTTGTGTCCTTGAGTTCTGTCACCACGCACGAGGAGTTACAACTTAGCGTTCCGCATTTTGTAGCTGAAGGCCTTCGGCCGAATGTTCAGAGCTAGTACATTGGTTAGAGACTTGAGTAGTTCGGATCTGCACCTGCGGGTGACTGCCGATGCTAAGAGCCAGTGACTAGTTAGATACTTGAACAGTTTCGCCCCTACACCTTCGAGTGTTTCTTTCTGATTGTACCCCTTGGGATTTTTCCCCTGAATGCCAAAGTGAAGTTTTGCTACTTCGTGTAAGCCTTGGTTGTAAATTCAGGTTACGCTGCAGCAGGTGCCTTGAGGGTAACCCCTGTAGTATTTCTGGGAATGACAAGTGCCTGAGAATTCAAACTCTTCAATAGACTGTTGTTGTGTTACTGGAATGTTTCACAGTGAGTCCTTCAGTGTGGACCTGTGTTCTCTGCGCGTTTTGTGAGTTGAGAGTGTTGTTCACCGCGTAGGAGTGACTTCGATCCGAAGTAGGCAGTCCAAACCGGGTTTCCTACACTAGCAGCAAGCTAGTGGAAGTGTTGTAAAAGCCGGAGTTGGAAGTCACTGCCCGCAGCTTTGCCGAGTGTGCTCGCGAGAGACTTTCCCCCTGAAATCTTGAAGTAGAGGTCCTAACGGATCTCTGGGTTGTATTTCTGTAGTTTCAGGTGTGTGTGTGTGTGTGTTACGCTGCACTGTGCGACCTCCGAGTGCGCTCCGAGTGGACACTTGCAGTATTTCTGGGAGTGACAGTTGCCTGAGAATTCAAACTCCTCAATAGTCTGTTAAAACGTGACACTTTGTACCCTGTGTGTTCCTCTGTCCCTGTGGGTTCGACCTTTCTACCACTATATTGCAGTTTTAGCCTTTAGTGGGTTATTACATAAGAAGCCGACAACTTCTTTTTGGCGCCGCTGCCGGGGACAGTTGCGTCAACACCGGGGTTTTTACGAGCAGCCATGCTCGGTGAATGTCGACTGGGGCTGGCGGGAGCAACCTAAGTGCTAGAGCTGTCCGCAAGTTCCGACGAGATTCAGAGAAGGCCGTGGAAGAGACACGGCGTCAAAACAAGAAAACACCAAAAAGAGTACCTAAGCCTAGTTCGGCCGACCTCCTTGGGGAACCTACCCCCGGCGACTCGGAACCAAACTTGGTGCTTACAGTTCTACTAGATATTCCTTGTACGGACCCGCCTAGTGAAGTAGAACCGACCGCCCGAGAACCGTCGACAGACACACCGATGGCGGACGGACAAGCCAATGTGCGGCTACCTCAGCCGATTACTAAACATTCCTACCCGAAGTACAAAGGGAGTGGGGATGACGACGATGCAGATTCATACATCAAGTTATTCGAGTCGGTGTCTATTGCCAATCGCGAGATCGCAGACGACGACCGACTAAGGATCTTTCCAAGCCTTCTGCGGAAGAAAGCGAGGAGTTGGTATAATCACGAGAGCATCGATCCGACTGGGTTGACAACATGGGCCCAGCTGAAGGAGAAGTTCCTTCGCCGCTTTCGCGAGCTCGGCTACGACAGCCGGGTTTTGACGAAGTTACGTAATTTGCAGCGAGAGAAGAAGGAGAGTCTGCGTGACTACACTGAGAGATTTCTGGACCTCCTCGACAGAATACCGAAAACAGGACCAGGGTCCCCTTTCTCGGTACAACAAGCTGTGGATTGGTACGTGACCGGTTTAACTCGGGAGATGGAGACTTTTTGCCGACGCAGCAAGTGCGACACTATTGAGGATGTGATTGCATCGGCAGAAGCCTTCGAAACTTCCACTCTCAACCGAAGAGGGAGAGAGAGACGGGAGTCGAAGGAACGAAAACCGAAGGGGGGGCGAAGACGACGTAGAGGTACAACTCCGTCATCGGAGGAATCGTCTTCGGGCGAGAACCGTTCTTCATCCGAAGAAGAGGAAACCTCATCGTCGGAGGAGGAGAAGAAGAGGAAGAAGCATGGGTCAGCAAAGAAAAAGGGCATCCGACGAGTGACTACGGACAGAGCGCCGGGAGATATAGCTTCGAAGATGGAGACCCTTGTGAAGGACTTCGCCGATCTCAAGGTTCAAGTGGTAGGCGGGCATGATCGCAGAAAATCACCCGGGAGAGTGCGAGCGAACTTATGGTGTACTACGTGCGGGGCGGTGGGACATGCAAACACCGAGTGCCTTACCACCCGGCCGTCATATCCAGTCAACGCAGTAGAGTGGGCGCAACCGTACTATGGAGAGCACCCTCAGTACTATGGAGAGGCTAGCGAAGAGACAGCCTACGCCGTCCAGTCGGTTCCTACCCCTCCTGCAGTTTCAGCAATGCAAGTCCCACGATATATTCCGGTGGATCGGGCCACTACGGTACCTGTGAGGCGGAGAGCACCTCCAGGGACGTTTGACCCACCGCCACCGCGAGCTTGTTATAATTGCGGGGAAGTTGGGCACTTCTCACCGCAGTGTCCCCATCCAAAAAGGCGAAACGATTATGCTCCGACATGTAGTAATTGCAAGAAGGTCGGGCACACTGCGCCAGAGTGTGATCAGCCACCAGTCCCTCGGCCAGTGGTACGATTTGTGAACACTCCTGCCAAGGAGGACGTGCAAGTTAACCAGGTCGAAGTAGGTTCAGACGGGGGTGGCGAAGACGAAGAATGGCCGGCTGAAGAGGTTATGTGCGCACGGGTCGAAACTCGTAGTTCCAAGAAATCGAAGGAGCAAGAGCGTGACACTCGCAAGCACGAACGGAGAACCGACGACCGGACGAGAAAAGGAAAGGAGAAGACATCCAGCAAGTCCGACTTGCGACCTGCTCGGAAGTCTTCGGCTACGAGAGAAGCACCAGCAGTGCGCCCCCAGACAGCAGTCGAGGACGAGCCAGTGCGCCTACTGAAACGGGACTATGCTCCGGATATCCGCAACGAGGTAGCCAACCTGTTGAAGGAAGCGATCCGCACGCAAAAGGACCCACCGCGGCCAGACTTGACATCCTCCCTTGGGGCGAAGTTGGCAGCCACCGTGGAACCGCGCAGAGCGTCGCCGACCCCGGCGACCCAACGCGCCCACTATGACTTGGTCGAAGATCTCGGGAGTCGAAAAGTGAACATCACGTTCAAGCAGCTCTTGGAGGACAATAAGACGTATCGGAGAATGTTGATGCTTTCGCTACGGCATCCGCGGAAGCCGCGCGCATCCACATCCTCTCAAGTATATCAAGTGGAGAGCGAAGACCAAGGGCCACCCGAGATCGATGTGGAAATAGCAGGGTGTTGTGTACGCAGAGTGCCAATCGACTCTGGATCAGGAGTCAACATAATGA
This sequence comes from Marchantia polymorpha subsp. ruderalis, assembly GCA_037833965.1. NCBI lineage: Eukaryota > Viridiplantae > Streptophyta > Marchantiopsida > Marchantiales > Marchantiaceae > Marchantia > Marchantia polymorpha. The sequence continues at coordinate 9,776,280 of AP031357.1, forward strand.
CGGAGGATACAGCGAGAGCCTTGGGGTTCAGTCAATACGAACCCTCGAAGCGTGTGTTGAGATTAGCGGATCAGACGCGGAGAATGCCTGCAGGTATGCTGCGCAATGTCAAGACAACCATCGGGGGTGCGGACTTTCGGTTGACGTATATCATCCTTCAACCGATGATGAAGTAGGGCTATGACGTTCTGCTCGGGCGACCATGGCTATATGGTGCACAAGTCAGATGTGATTGGCGAAGACATCGCCTTAAGTTTCCTCATCCTTCGGAACCGACCAAAACCATTACGGTGCCCTGGAATAGGGTCAGGCACGAAGGAGAGACCCCATCGACAAGTGCAGGTTACACATCGGGCGAGGACAGTGAGTCGACCGCGCGATCGGATTCCAGTGGTACCGAATCCGATTACTTCGTGGGATTCGTTGCCTGCTGTTCGGTGGAAGAAGAAGAAGAGCAGGAAGCTATTCAGCCGGAAGACGAATAGCAATTAACTGTGGGACTGGGAAGGAGTGAGACGAGTCACACCGAGGGCATTGTCGACCCTAGTGACTGTCACGAAGTACAACTCAGTCCCGGCAAGTGCTTGAAGGTATCAAGCGCAGTGAGAGGAGACGAGCTAAGGAAAGTACAGGCATTCCTTAGCCATTATGTCGACGTCTTCGCCTGGAAGATCGAAGACATGAAGGGGATACCTGCACGGTATGGGGAACACCGTATCGATTTACTGGACGACTCAGTACCCATACGACAGCGCCAGTATCGCCTCAACCCAAAGTACTCCTTGCTAGTGAAAGAGGAGATAGATAAGTACTTGAGCGCTGGTATTATTTACCCTGTGCTCAGCAGCGAGTGGGTGTCGCCGATTGTTATCGTACCCAAGAAGTTGACGGGTAAGATACGAGTGTGTCAGGATTTCCGGAAGTTGAATGCAGCAACACGCAAGGATCATCACCCGTTACCATTCACGGATGCCATTCTAGACCATGTCGCAGGACATGAATGTTATAGCTTCCTGGATGGGTTCTCAGGTTACAATCAGGTGTCTATCCGTGAACAGGACAAGGATAAAACTACGTTCACAACCGACTGGGGAACTTACGCATACCACAAGATGCCCTTCGGTCTGTGCAACGCGCCTGCCACCTTTCAACGGATGATGACCAATATCTTTCAGGAACAACTGAGGAAGTTCCTGGAAATATTCATAGATGACTTCTGTGTCTTTGGGAAGCGGTCTGAACACCTAAGTCACTTGAAGCAGACCTTCGATAAATGTAGAGAGAGCAGTTTATCACTGCATCCCGAGAAGTGCTTTTTCTTCATGACTAGTGGGATCTTGTTGGGTCATCGGGTCTCGGCAGAAGGCATTGCGGTGGACATCGAGAAGGTCAAGGTTATACTCGAGCTTGAGCCACCCACGAATCTAAGGGAGCTGCGAGCATTCCTGGGTCATGTGGGCTACTACCGAAGATTTATACACATGTATGCAATACTGGCGGCGGACCTGACCAAGTTGTTGAAGAAGGACGAGCCTTATGCTTGAGGTGCGAACCAGCAGTCAGCATTTGAGGCTCTAAAAGCAAAACTCACGACTGCTCCCGTACTAAGGAGTCCAGACTGGAATCGACCATTCCATGTTTACGTTGACACCTCGGCATTCGCCATCGGTGTAGTACTGAGTCAAAAGGATGACAACAAAAAGGACTACCCAATCTACTTCGCGAGCCGACAGCTGTCTCTAGCAGAGCGGAAGTACACCACGACGGAGAGAGAAGCGTTGGGGATGGTGTACTCCTGTAAAAAGTTCCGTCACTACCTAATCTGCTACGAGTTTGTGTTCCATGTGGACCACTACGCATTGCAACACCTAGTCAAGAAAGCCGACCTATCCGGTCGAATCGCCAGGTGGGTGTTGTTACTACAAGAGTTCACCTACACAGTCCAGACCAGAAAAGGGGTTCACCACGAAAATGCGGATTACTTGTCCCGATTATGGACCCAGCCGACAGAGGAGGAATTGGTGGACGATTTTCCAGATGAAGAGTTATTTCAGTTGTCTGCAGGACATGAGTCCCGCTATGCCGACCTGTATCGATATCTGCTAACCCTCCAGTGCCCCGAAGGCATGGATTTGGAACAGCGAACTGTCTTTATTCATAAGGCAGGCCCGTACCAACTCCAGCAGGGGGTTTTGTTTAAGAAGATGGCAGATGAGCGCTTATGCAGGTGCCTGGAGGAAACAGAGGTACCAAGAATAGTGAGTGCGATGCATACTGAGGAGGCGGGTGGACACTATGCCACCAGGAACACGGTCACAAAGATCCTAAATGCGGGGTATTGGTGGCCGACCATGTTTAAGGATGTTCTCGATTACATCCGCAAGTGCGACAGTTGCCAGAGGACGGGGAGACCGACGCCTACAACACGCTGGCCCCTGACTCCCATCTTGCCTCTAGCACCTTTCGAAAAGTGGGGTATTGACTTTGTAGGGCCGATACAACCAGTGACTAGAAGTACACGAAGGCGCTACATTCTGGTAGCAACGGACTACGCCACCAAAATGGTAGAGGCCAGAGCCACCAGAAGGGATGATGCTGCCACAGTGGCAGCATTCTTGTTTGAGTCGATCATCACACGCTACGGATGTCCCTTAGAGCTAGTCAGCGACCGGGGCACGCATTTTCTTAATCAGATCATCGAAGACCTGACACGGTATTTCCACATCAAGCACTGTAATAACCCACTAAAGGCTAAAACTGCAATATAGTGGTAGAAAGGTCGAACCCACAGGGACAGAGGAACACACAGGGTACAAAGTGTCACGTTTAACAGACTATTGAGGAGTTTGAATTCTCAGGCGACTGTCACTCCCAGAAATACTGCAAGTGTCCACTCGGAGCGCACTCGGAGGTCGCACAGTGCAGCGTAACACACACACACACACACACCTGAAACTACAGAAACACAACCCAGAGATCCGTTAGGACCTCTACTCAAGATTTCAGGGGGGGAAAGTCTCTCAAGAGTACACTCGGCAAAGCTGCGGGCAGTGACTTCCAACTCCGGCTTTTACAACACTTCCACTAGCTTGCTGCTAGTGTAGGAAACCCGGTTTGGACTGCCTACTTCGGATCGAAGTCACTCCTACGTGGTGAACAACACTCTCAACTCACAAAACGCGCAGAGAACACAGGTCCGCACTGAAGGACTCACTGTGAAACATTCCAGTAACACAACAACAGTCTATTGAAGAGTTTGAATTCTCAGGCACTTGTCATTCCCAGAAATACTACAGGGGTTACCCTCAAGGCACCTGCTGCAGCGTAACCTGAATTTACAACCAAGGCTTACACGAAGTAGCAAAACTTCACTTTGGCATTCAGGGGAAAAATCCCAAGGAGTACAATCAGAAAGAAACACTCGAAGGTGTAGGGGCGAAACTGTTCAAGTATCTAACTAGTCACTGGCTCTGAGCATCGGCAGTCACCCGCAGGTGCAGATCCGAACTACTCAAGTCTCTAACCAATGTACTAGCTCTGAACATTCGGCCGAAGGCCTTCAGCTACAAAATGCGGAACGCTAAGTTGTAACTCGTGCGTGGTGACAGAACTCAAGGACACAAACACGCAAAGGAAATGGGTTCCTGATCTGCACTTCTGATGGGAAAGAACCCCAGGCAAAATGCCTGGAACTATTTTATACCTTCTAAATCCTAACTAACACTACACTGCACTACGCTACACGCCTGCACGGAACCACGCTACACTACACTCCGCGGAACCTGTACTACGTCTCCTGCGCGGCCGACTGCCGCGCACTAACTCCCTACCCTGCCACTCTTCCGCTCGACTGCGCAGTCCCAACCGCTGCAACGCCGCGGACACCTCCCCCTCGAGGGCGGACATGGTATCCTGTGCCTTCGACAGAAAGGCCTCGAGCTTCTTCGCTACCTTCCGCCGACTCCTACTGTCGCCTGACAACAACCCGGCTGCGCGCAATTCAAACTCACGCAGTGTGAGTTTCTCCTGCGCCTTCACTTCCCAGTGGGCGTAGCCCTTGAGACAGTGGGCGACTCGCCTCGCCGTCTCCACCTTCGTGCGATCGGCCTCCTTCCTGCGATCCTCTTCAATCGTCACTAATTGCGATTCGGCTTCAGCACGTTGCGCTCTCAATTCGCCACACTCTGACTGCAAATTGCGGATTAATTCTTCATCCGCCTGCCGTGCGAGCTGACATTGTTCCAACAACCGCGTCTGTCGCACGAGCTCCTCTGACAAAATCCGATTCTGGGCCTGCTCAGAGTTGAGTGCTTCCTTGACCTTCACCTGCTCCTTGGTGAGCTCGCCCAGTCTCTCATCCTTCATCTTCTCGGAGTGCTTGTAGAACTTCTGATTAAGCTTGTACTGTCCCCACAAGCACTCATGCTTCTCCTTCAAGTCCCTCAACTCCTGGTCCACTCTAGCTAATAGCTTGCTGGTGTGGACTTTAGTGCGAGTCCTCCTGCGCACTAACTCGATGTAAGATCCCGGCTGGAGTGGGTCGGCGTATTTATCGACCTTGCGATCCAAGTACCGCAGCAACGGAATCACCTGCTCAGAGAGCGCCGCCGCCGGCGCTCCAACAATTTCCTCCTCCTCCTCCTCGGTGTCTTCTGCTCCTGACATTTCTTCCGTGGAGCCTCCGTCGTCATCATCCGAGTGGAGAATTTCAGTCGCCATTGAATGCGTCGGCGACTGCCCCGAGTGGGGCTGCACGTCCTCGACGTGTGCTGCCTGCGAAGGCACGGCTGCAGCCTCGCTGCTCGTCGCCAAAATGTCTAAGGCGGAAGGCGAATGTATCCGAGCGGCATCCCCGTCGCTCGCTGGTTGATTGCCCACCTCATTCTCTCTGTCGCCGTCGTCCGTCGCCGAAGGCGATCGAGCGGAGGGTGGCTGCGCGGGGTTGGATTGCGCATCGCGCATCGAGATGTCGTCCCGCGGACAGTCACTCCGCTCCTTCGTCTGCTGCTCCCTCGATCGGTCCGTGGGGGCTGTGCCCGGCCCGTGCGCAGGCGCATTTGCCGGCGCCTTGTCCGTCGCAGGCGTAGCGCCGCGGACATCTATCGCCGAAGGCGACATGGCCGGGGGCCGCACGCCCGATGTTCCTTGGCCTATAGGCCCTACCGCCGAAGGCGCATCTATCGGCGGACTTCCCGCCGATGGTGCGGCCTCCGCACGCTCTCTGCTCGTATCCCCTCGGCTCGAAGGCCCTGGCGCCGAAGGCGCGAATTGCGGCGCGTGGTGCGCCGGAGGGTCTGGCCCCGAGGGCCGGTGTCTCGTAGGCGGTTCTTCCGCCGGCTCCTTCCCCTTCCTTCGTTGGAACGGGGGTGATTCTTGCCTGTGCACAGGCGGCACGTGCGGAGGTGTTCTGTGCACAGGTGACCTGTGCACAGGCGGACTGCTCCTTCCCACGCGTAAGCGTAGATCCACGTCCACTTGTGTTCGCCGGTCCGCGGAGGCTCGTCCGTCCGCGGAGGTTCGCCTGTGCGCAAACGGAACATCTGTCCGCATCGCACGTGGTAACTCCGGAGGCCCTTGGCCCGTAGGCGGCCTCTCTCCCGACGAGGTTGCAGCGTGGCCCGTCGCTCCTGCGGTCGTCCGCGCTTCCTCTCGCCTCTCTGGCGACGCACTTCCTATCTCCGTCGCAATCGTCGCCGTGTCTGCACTGTCAGCTGGTAACACCAGTCTGCGTGCCTTCTGCTTCGGCCGGCTGTATGGCTCGCACAGCGGCCGCGGTCGAATGGGAGCAGAGAGTTCTTGATGCTGCTCCTCTTCGGACTCTTCCCTCCATCGCCGCTTCCGCGGCACTCGCGCCGCAGGGGTGTGTCTCCCTTCGTCCCTCCGTCTTGATGGGGTAGAAGTCGGTGACTCCTCTGCATCAGTATCGACCTCGTTCTCCCGCACATACTTCCCGGGATGGTCGATGGACAATGGCGGAAAATGTTCAAGCTCCGCCGCTGTCAAGCAATTCCGCTGTCGATAAAAATTGATGAGGAAAGGAGAAAGATGGTTTAGCGTTCCCCCCTTCTCCTCAAACGCGTGCTGTCGCATCACCCTGTGCAGGATGCTCGCCCAGTGAATTGGAGTTCCCTCGATGACGCACTCCACAAAAGAGACCTGCCACAATGTGATGTAGCAGGCGCGGTGCGGCTGCAGTAATTGCATCAGCGCCGCGGACAAAGTCCGGCGAAATCGATCTTTGTAATCACGGGTCCTGTACCCATTCTTGGTAGACCTCCCGGTCTTGAACAGCTCCACAAATTGCGCTTCTTCTTGCTTGGTCACCTTGATGCTCTCGCTGTCGAAAAGGAGATGCCCTGGCATGCCAGCACATCTTCCCAACGCCTGCGCCCAATCTTGGACTGTCCACCGATCAACATGCGGACGCAATCCGCGCGAGGGTGGTCCCTGTGGTTCTAGCCACTCGCGCACCATATTCGCGCAGATGTAATTCCATCCCCATAGCAAGAAATCGAGCTTTCTTGCTATTAAGCGCTCCTCGAAAGCGCGCAGCCCGTTCTGCGGCAGGCGAAGTGGCACCATCCGCAATCTGCTCGGTCTCGTCATTGCGTTCCTGGGGTTCGCTCGCCCGCTCATTCTACTTCCGCACTGTCCGCGTTTCTTTCTCTCTCGGCAAACTCTAATCGCTCTCAATTCCAAATCACGCGCACTCACTTCTCCCTCAATCAACAAGAAATCTCCTGTGCGACGACGACGAGAATGGTCCGCAGCCAGCAGATGGATGCGCGCAGCGCGCACAAGAGATTGGAATCGCGAATTCAAGAATGGGACGCTCTCCGCCGCCCGGTCGAAGGTCATGGTCGGCTCTTGGTCGTGAAGAACGTCTCACTTGATGGCCGCGCCGGCTGTACGCTGGAACGGTCTTCGCTCTCACGCGCGGCTTCACGCTCCGCCGTCGTCGATTAAACTCTCACGCTCGAATTGGCGGATTTGAACTCCGCGAGCGTGTCACCCTCCGGACATGGGGGCGTAGCGCCGAAGGCGAGTTTTCCGCCTTGCGCGGTACACTTGTTCGTACCGCCCCTCGGCCAATCTCCTTCTGCCTTGACGCGTGTGTCCGCATGTCGGACAAAAATTCAACTCCTGCCTGTGCGCAGGCGGAAGCCTCGGTGGATCCTCCGCCGGTGCGGAACTCCATCCTCCTGTGCACAGGCGTTCGCCTGTGCGCAGGCGAATTTCGTCCGCGGTGCTGCGCTGGCGCGGAAGGCGTTGACCGTGGTCAGCCGTCTCCGTCCAGTCTGTCCGTTCCTTGCCTCTCCGTTGGCGCTTCCGCCGCCGCAACTCCGTCCTTCCAAGAGCGCATCCACCCGTGCCGTCCGCACGGTCCGTACCTGTTGGATTACTCTGGCGGCTCTTCCGACGTACGTGGCGCTGCGCTGGCGCGGAAGGCGCCGTACACTTTCTACCTCACAAGGCGCATTACTAGGGCCCAAGGCGGATTTCCCGCCGACGCCGAAGTGCCTGTGCGCAGGCGAACGCCTGTGCGTAGGCGGACTTCGCGCCTTCCCTAACCCTACTTTGCCTGTGCACAGGCGAACGCCTTCGTCCGCGCATAGGACAAAACTTGATTCCGCCTTCCGCGTAGGCGGAATTCGCGCCGGTGGCGAACTCCTTCCGCCGTAGGCGACCGCCTCCGTTTCTTCCAGTAGCGATAACTCCCTAAGTCCTCGTCCGTTCCAAGCGTTCTTGGGCTCGTTGGAATCAGCGCGTCGAGCTCTTTCCAACGGGATCCAACTTGGTCAAGGCGCCCGAGGGTTTACCTAATTACGGGGGTTTCCCTACAGCCGCGGACGCAACCTCCGAAGGCGGGTTTTGCGCCTTGCGCTGTAGAGATCCTAACTGCGGAGCTCGCAGGGAGGGTGGGGCCTGTCCTTACTGCGGCACCCCAAATCCCAGATTCTACAAGATCCCTCGAGAATCCCCGCGATCTTCCGGATTCACTCTGTTTTGATGTACCGAAGGCTATTTACAATGCTTCCAGGGTACAGTTTTCCAAAAATGTTTTAATTTCCTCAAAATTGCCAAAAGTGGGGTACCACAAGCACCGGAAGACTACTCCATACAATCCCAAGGCAAATGGACTGACGGAGAAGTCCAATGGTCTGCTGTGTAAAATACTACTCAAGGTCACGGTGAATCACGCTCACGACTGGGATACGAAGCTAGCAGCCGCTCTATGGGCGTACCGCACAGCTGAGAAGATCACGACCAAACAGACACCATACTTTCTGGTGTATGGGCAACACCCGATCCTCCCGATCGAATTTGAAGTACCCACCCAACGAACGTTGGATTTGCAGAGGATGGGCTCAGAGGAGAGTCAGCTCTACAGGTTACAGGAAGTCACGCTGCTGGATGAGAGGAGAAGAGACGCCGAAGATCGCACCAGGAAAATCCAGCTCCGCCGAAAGGAGAGATACGATAAAAAGATCAAACCGGTACTCCTGCAGGCGGGTGATTTGGCATTGCTCTACGACAGCAGGCATGCCAGATTCCCAGGCAAACTGCACCTAAGGTGGATGGGACCTTACAGGGTTGTCGAAGTCTTCCCGAATGGATCCATCCAACTTGCGGACCTGGCCGGCGATTTGTTAGGCACCCGAGTAAACAGGTGGCGGTTGAAGAAATACCACATGTGAGTGTTCGCGTGGGCGCTCACAATTGAGGAGGGGGGCATGTGGTACCCCACTTTTGGCAATTTTGAGGAAATTAAAACATTTTTGAAAAACTGTACCCTGGCAGCATTGTAAATAGCCTTCGGTACATCAAAACAGAGTGAATCCGGAAGATCGCGGGGATTCTCGAGGGATCTTGTAGAATCTGGGATTTGGGGTGCCGCAGTAAGGACAGGCACCACCCTCCCTGCGAGCTCCGCAGTTAGGATCTCTACGGCGCAAGGCGCAAAACCCGCCTTCGGAGGTTGCGTCCGCGGCTGTAGGGAAACCCCCGTAATTAGGTCAACCCTCGGGCGCCTTGACCAAGTTGGATCCCGTTGGACAGAGCTCGACGCGCTGATTCCAACGAGCCCAAGAACGCTTGGAACGGACGAGGACTTAGGGAGTTATCGCTACTGGAAGAAACGGAGGCGGTCGCCTACGGCGGAAGGAGTTCGCCACCGGCGCGAATTCCGCCTACGCGGAAGGGGGATTCAAGTTTTGTCCTATGCACGGACGAAGGCGTTCGCCTGTGCACAGGCGAAGTAGGGTTAGGGAAGGCGCGAAGTCCGCCTACGCACAGGCGTACGCCTGTGCACAGGCACTTCGGCGTCGGCGGAAAATCCGCCTTGGGCCCTAGAAATGCGCCTTGTGAGGTAGAAAGTGTACGGCGCCTTCCGCGCCAGCGCAGCGCCGCGTACGTCGGAAGAGCCGCCAGAGTAATCCAATAGGTACGGACCGTGCGGACGGCACGGGTGGATGCGCTCTTGGACGGTCGGAGTTGCGGCGGCGGAAGCGCCGACGGAGAGACAAGGAACGGACAGACTGGACGGAGACGGCTGACCACGGTCAACGCCTTCCGCGCCAGCGCAGCGCCGCGGACGGAATTCGCCTGCGCACAGGCGAACGCCTGTGCACAGGAGGATGTTCAAGTTCCGCGCCGGCGGAGAATCCGCCGAGGCCCCTGCCTGCGCACAGGCAGGAGTTGAATTTTTGTCCGACATGCGGACACACGCGTCAAGGCAGAAGGAGATTGGCCGAGGGGCGGTACGAACAAGTGTACCGCGCAAGGCGGAAAACTCGCCTTCGGCGCTACGCCCCCATGTCCACAGGGTGACACGCTCGCGGAGTTCAAATCCGCCAATTCGAGCGTGAGAGTTTAATCGAAGACGGCGGAGCGTGAAGCCGCGCGTGAGAGCGAAGACCGTTCCAGCGTACAGCCGGCGCGGCCATCAAGTGAGACGTTCTTCACGACCAAGAGCCGACCATGACCTTCGACCGGGCGGCGGAGAACGTCCCATTCTTGAATTCGCGATTCCAATCTCTTGTGCGCGCTGCGCGCATCCATCTTCTGGCTGCGGAACATTCTCGACGTCGTCACACAGGAGATTTCTTGTTGATTGAGGGAGAAGTGAGTGCGCGTGATTTGGAATTGAGAGCGATTAGAGTTTGCCGAGAGAGAAAGAAGCGCGGGCAGTGCGGAAGTAGAATGAGCGGGCGAGCGAACCCCAGGAACGCAATGACGAGACCGAGCAGATTGCGGATTGTGCCACTTCGCCTGCCGCAGAACGGGCTGCGCGCTTTCGAAGAGCGCTTAATAGCAAGAAAGCTCGATTTCTTGCTATGGGGATGGAATTACATCTGCGCGAATATGATGCGCGAGTGGCTAGAGCCACAGGGACCACCCTCGCGCGGATTGCGTCCGCATGTTGACCGGTGGACAGTCCAAGATTGGGCGCAGGCGTTGGGAAGATGTGCTGGCATGCCAGGGCATCTCCTTTTCGACAGTGAGAGCATCAAGGTGACCAAGCAAGAAGAGGCGCAATTTGTGGAGCTGTTCAAGACCGGGAGGTCTACCAAGAATGGGTACAGGACCCGTGATTACAAGGATCGATTTCGCCGGACTCTGTCCGCGGCGCTGATGCAATTACTGCAGCCGCACCGCGCCTGCTACATCACATTGTGGCAAGTCTCTTTTGTGGAGTGCGTCATCGAGGGAACTCCAATTCACTGGGCGAGCATCCTGCACAGGGTGATGCGACAGCACGCGTTTGAGGAGAAGGGGGGAACTCTAAACCATCTTTCTCCTTTCCTCATCAATTTTTATCGACAGCGGAATTGTTTGACAGCGGCGGAGCTTGAACATTTTCCGCCATTGTCCATCGACCATCCCGGGAAGTATGTGCGGGAGAACGAGGTCGACACTGATGCGGAGGAGTCACCGACTTCTACCCCATCAAGACGGAGGGATGAAGGGAGACACACTCCTGCAGCGCGAGTGCCGCGGAAGCGGCGATGGAGGGAAGAGTCCGAAGAGGAGCAGCATCAAGAACCCTCTGCTCCCATTCGACCGCGGCCGCTGTGCGAGCCATACAGCCGGCCGAAGCAGAAGGCACGCAGACTGGTGTTACCAGCTGACAGTGCAGACACGGCGACGATTGCGACGGAGATAGGAAGTGCGTCGCCAGAAAGGCGAGAGGAAGCGCGGACGACCCAAGGAACAACGGGCCACGCTGCAACCTCGTCGGGAGAGAGGCCGCCTACGGGCCAAGGGCCTCCGGAGTTACCACGTGCGATGCGGACAGATGTTCCGTTTGCGCACAGGCGAACCTCCGCGGACGGACGAGCCTCCGCGGACCGGCGAACACAAGTGGACGTGGATCTACGCTTACGCGTGGGAAGGAGCAGTCCGCCTGTGCACAGGCGCTCGGATTTTGTCAGAGGAGCTCGTGCGACAGACGCGGTTGTTGGAACAATGTCAGCTCGCACGGCAGGCGGATGAAGAATTAATCCGCAATTTGCAGTCAGAGTGTGGCGAATTGAGAGCGCAACGTGCTGAAGCCGAATCGCAATTAGTGACGATTGAAAAGGATCGCAGGAAGGAGGCGGATCGCACGAAGGTGGAGACGGCGAGGCGAGTCGCCCACTGTCTCAAGGGCTACGCCCACTGGGAAGTGAAGGCGCAGGAGAAACTCACCCTGCGTGAGTTTGAATTGCGCGCAGCCGGGTTGTTGTCAGGCGACAGTAGGAGTCGGCGGAAGGTAGCAAAGAAGCTCGAGGCCTTTCTGTCGAAGGCACAGGATACCATGTCCGTCCTCGAGGGGGAGGTGTCCGCGGCGTTGCAAAGGTTGGGACTGCGCAGTCGAGCGGAAGAGTGGCAGGGTAGGGAGTTAGTGCGCGGCAGTCGGCCGCGCAGGAGACGCAGTACAGGTTCCGCGGAGTGTAATGTAGCGTGGTTCCGTGCAGGCGTGTAGCGTAGTGCAGTGTAGTGTTAGTTAGGACTTAGAAGGTATAAAATAGTTCCAGGCGTTTTGCCTGGGGTTCTTTCCCATCAGAAGTGCAGATCAGGAACCCATTTCCTTTGCGTGTTTGTGTCCTTGAGTTCTGTCACCACGCACGAGGAGTTACAACTTAGCGTTCCGCATTTTGTAGCTGAAGGCCTTCGGCCGAATGTTCAGAGCTAGTACATTGGTTAGAGACTTGAGTAGTTCGGATCTGCACCTGCGGGTGACTGCCGATGCTCAGAGCCAGTGACTAGTTAGATACTTGAACAGTTTCGCCCCTACACCTTCGAGTGTTTCTTTCTGATTGTACCCCTTGGGATTTTTCCCCTGAATGCCAAAGTGAAGTTTTGCTACTTCGTGTAAGCCTTGGTTGTAAATTCAGGTTACGCTGCAGCAGGTGCCTTGAGGGTAACCCCTGTAGTATTTCTGGGAATGACAAGTGCCTGAGAATTCAAACTCTTCAATAGACTGTTGTTGTGTTACTGGAATGTTTCACAGTGAGTCCTTCAGTGTGGACCTGTGTTCTCTGCGCGTTTTGTGAGTTGAGAGTGTTGTTCACCGCGTAGGAGTGACTTCGATCCGAAGTAGTGTAATAACCCACTAAAGGCTAAAACTGCAATATAGTGGTAGAAAAGGTCGAACCCACAGGGACAGAGGAACACACAGGGTACAAAGTGTCACGTTTAACAGACTATTGATGAGTTTGAATTCTCAGGCGACTGTCACTCCCAGAAATACTGCAAGTGTCCACTCGGAGCGCACTCGGAGGTCGCACAGTGCAGCGTAACACACACACACACACACACACACACCTGAAACTACAGAAACACAACCCAGAGATCCGTTAGGACCTCTACTTCAAGATTTCAGGGGGAAAGTCTTTCACGAGCACACTCGGCAAAGCTGCGGGCAGTGACTTCCAACTCCGGCTTTTACAACGCTTCCACTAGCTTGCTGCTAGTGTAGGAAACCCGGTTTGGACTACCTACTTCGGATCGAAGTCACTCAGACGCGGTGAACAACACTCTCAACTCACAAAACGCGCAGAGAACACAGGTCCACACTGAAGGACTCACTGAGAAACATTCCAGTAACACAACAACAGTCTATTGAAGAGTTTGAATTCTCAGGCACTTGTCATTCCCAGAAATACTACAGGGGTTACCCTCAAGGCACCTGCTGCAGCGTAACCTGAATTTACAACCAAGGCTTACACGAAGTAGCAAAACTTCACTTTGGCATTCAGGGGAAAAATCCCAAGGAGTACAATCAGAAAGAAACACTCAAAGGTGTAGGGGCGAAACTGTTCAAGTATCTAACTAGTCACTGGCTCTGAGCATCGGCAGTCACCCGCAGGTGCAGATCCGAACTACTCAAGTCTCTAACCAATGTACTAGCTCTGAACATTCGGCCGAAGGCCTTCAGCTACAAAATGCGGAACGCTAAGTTGTAACTCCTCGTGCGTGGTGACAGAACTCAAGGACACAAACACGCAAAGGAAATGGGTTCCTGATCTGCACTTCTGATGGGAAAGAACCCCAGGCAAAACGCCTGGAACTATTTTATACCTTCTAAGTCCTACCTAGCACTACACTGCACTACGCTACACGCCTGCACGGAACCACGCTACACTACACTCCGCGGAACCTGTACTACGTCTCCTGCGCGGCCGACTGCCGCGCACTAACTCCCTACCCTGCCACTCTTCCGCTCGACTGCGCAGTCCCAACCGCTGCAACGACGCGGACACCTCCCCCTCGAGGGCGGACATGGTATCCTGTGCCTTCGACAGAAAGGCCTCGAGCTTCTTCGCTACCTTCCGCCGACTCCTACTGTCGCCTGACAACAACCCGGCTGCGCGCAATTCAAACTCACGCAGTGTGAGTTTCTCCTGCGCCTTCACTTCCCAGTGGGCGTAGCCCTTGAGACAGTGGGCGACTCGCCTCGCCGTCTCCACCTTCGTGCGATCCGCCTCCTTCCTGCGATCCTCTTCAATGGTCACTAATTGCGATTCGGCTTCAGCACGTTGCGCTCTCAATTCGCCACACTCTGACTGCAAACTGCGGATTAATTCTTCATCCGCCTGCCGTGCGAGCTGACATTGTTCCAACAACCGCGTCTGTCGCACGAGCTCCTCTGACAAAATCCGATTCTGGGCCTGCTCAAAATCGAGTGCTTCCTTGACCTTCACCTGCTCCTTGGTGAGCTCGCCCAGTTTCTCATCCTTCATCTTCTCGGAGTGCTTGTAGAATTTCTGATTAAGCTTGTACTGACCCCACAAGCACTCATGCTTCTCCTTCAAGTCCCTCAACTCCTGGTCCACTCTAGCTAATAGCTTGCTGGTGTGGACTTTAGTGCGAGTCCGCCTGCGCACTAACTCGATGTAAGATCCCGGCTGGAGTGGGTCGGCGTATTTATCGACCTTGCGATCCAAGTACCGCAGCAACGGAATCACCTGCTCGGAGAGCGCCGCCGCCGGAGCTCCAACAATTTCCTCCTCCTCCTCCTCGGTGTCTTCTGCTCCTGACATTTCTTCTGTGGAGCCCCCGTCGTCATCATCCGAGTGGAGAATTTCAGTCGCCATTGATTGCGTCGGCGACTGCCCCGAGTGGGGCTGCACGTCCTCGACGTGTGCTGCCTGCGAAGGCACGGCTGCAGCCTCGCTGCTCGTCGCCAAAATGTCTAAGGCGGAAGGCGAATGTATCCGAGCGGCATCCCCGTCGCTCGCTGGTTGATTGCCTACCGCATTCTCTCTGTCTCTGTCGTCCGTCGCCGAAGGCGATCGAGCGGAGGGTGGCTGCACGGGGTTGGATTGCGCATCGCGCATCGAGATGTCGTCCCGCGGACAGTCACTCCGCTCCTCCGTCTGCTGCTCCCTCGATCGGTCCGTGGGGGCTGTGCCCGGCCCGTGCGCAGGCGCATTTGCCGGCGCCTTGTCCGCTGCAGGCGTAGCGCCGCGGACATCTATCGCCGAAGGCGACATGGCCGGGGGCCGCACGCCCGATGTTCCTTGGCCTATAGGCCCTACCGCCGAAGGCGCATCTATCGGCAGACTTCCCGCCAATGATGCAGCCTCCGCACGCTCTCTGCTCGTATCTCCTCGGCTCGAAGGCCCTGGCGCCGAAGGCGCGAATTGCGGCGCGTGGTGCGCCGGAGGGTCTGGCCCCGAGGGCCGGTGTCTCGTGGGCGGTTCTTCCGCCGGCTCCTTCCCCTTTCTACGCTGGAACGGGGGTGATTCTTGCCTGTGCACAGGCGGCACGTGCGGAGGTGTTCTGTGCACAGGTGACCTGTGCACAGGCGACCTGTGCACAGGTGAGCGCCTGTGCACAGGCGGACTGCTCCTTCCCACGCGTAAGCGTAGATCCACGTCCACTTGTGTTCGCCGGTCCGCGGAGGCTCGTCCGTCCGCGGAGGTTCGCCTGTGCGCAAACGGAACCTCTGTCCGCATCGCACGTGGTAACTCCGGAGGCCCTTGGCCCGTAGGCGGCCTCTCTCCCGACGAGGTTGCAGCGTGGCCCGCTGCTCCTGCGGTCGTCCGCGCTTCCTCTCGCCTCTCTGGCGACGCACTTCCTATCTCCGTCGCAATCGTCGCCGTGTCTGCACTGTCAGCTGGTAACACCAGTCTGCGTGCCTTCTGCTTCGGCCGGCTGTATGGTTCGCACAGCGGCCGCGGTCGAATGGGAGCAGAGGGTTCTTGATGCTGCTCCTCTTCGGACTCTTCCCTCCATCGCCGCTTCCGCGGCACTCGCGCTGCAGGGGTGTGTCTCCCTTCGTCTCTCCGTCTCGATGGGGTAGAAGTCGGGGACTCCTCCGCATCAGTGTCGACCTCGTTCTCCCGCACATACTTCCCGGGATGGTCGATGGACAATGGCGGAAAATGTTCAAGCTCCGCCGCTGTCAAACAATTCCGCTGTCGATAAAAATTGATGAGGAAAGGAGAAAGATGGTTTAGAGTTCCCCCCTTCTCCTCAAACGCGTGCTGTCGCATCACCCTGTGCAGGATGCTCGCCCAGTGAATTGGAGTTCCCTCGATGACGCACTCCACAAAAGAGACCTGCCACAATGTGATGTAGCAGGCGCGGTGCGGCTGCAGTAATTGCATCAGCGCCGCGGACAAAGTCCGGCGAAATCGATCTTTGTAATCACGGGTCCTGTACCCATTCTTGGTAGACCTCCTGGTCTTGAACAGCTCCACAAATTGCGCCTCTTCTTGTTTGGTCACCTTGATGCTCTCACTGTCGAAAAGGAGATGTCCTGGCATGCCAGCACATCTTCCCAACGCCTGCGCCCAATCTTGGACTGTCCACCGGTCGACATGCGGACGCAATCCGCGCGAGGGTGGTCCCTGTGGCTCTAGCCACTCGCGCACCATATTCGCGCAGATGTAATTCCATCCCCATAGCAAGAAATCGAGCTTTCTTGCTATTAAGCGCTCTTCGAAAGCGCGCAGCCCGTTCTGCGGCAGGCGAAGTGGCACCATCCGCAATCTGCTCGGTCTCGTCATTGCGTTCCTGGGGTTCGCTCGCCCGCTCATTCTACTTCCGCACTGTCCGCGTTTCTTTCTCTCTCGGCAAACTCTAATCGCTCTCAATTCCAAATCACGCGCACTCACTTCTCCCTCAATCAACAAGAAATCTCCTGTGCGACGACGTCGAGAATGGTCCGCAGCCAGCAGATGGATGCGCGCAGCGCGCACAAGAGATTGGAATCGCGAATTCAAGAATGGGACGCTCTCCGCCGCCCGGTCGAAGGTCATGGTCGGCTCTTGGTCGTGAAGAACGTCTCACTTGATGGCCGCGCCGGCTGTACGCTGGAACGGTCTTCGCTCTCACGCGCGGCTTCACGCTCCGCCGTCGTCGATTAAACTCTCACGCTCGAATTGGCGGATTTGAACTCCGCGAGCGTGTCACCCTCCGGACATGGGGGCGTAGCGCCGAAGGCGAGTTTTCCGCCTTGCGCGGTACACTTGTTCGTACCGCCCCTCGGCCAATCTCCTTCTGCCTTGACGCGTGCGTCCGCATGTCGGACAAAAATTCAACTCCTGCCTGTGCGCAGGCAGGGGCCTCGGCGGATCCTCCGCCGGTGCGGAACTTGAACATCCTCCTGTGCACAGGCGTTCGCCTGTGCGCAGGCGAATTCTGTCCGCGGCGCTGCGCTGGCGCGGAAGGCGTTGACCGTGGTCAGCCGTCTCCGTCCAGTCTGTCCGTTCCTTGTCTCTCCATCGGCGCTTCCGCCGCCGCAACTCCGTCCGTCCAAGAGCGCATCCACCCGTGCCGTCCGCACGGTCCGTACCGATGGGATTACTCTGGCGGCCGTACGTGGCGCCGCGCTGGCGCGGAAGGCGCCGTACACTTTCTACCTCACAAGGCGCATTTCTAGGGCCCAAGGCGGATTTTCCGCCGACGCCGAAGTGCCTGTGCACAGGCGTTCGCCTGTGCGTAGGCGGACTTCGCGCCTTCCCTAACCCTACGTCGCCTGTGCACAGGCAAACGCCTTCGTCCGCGCATAGGACAAAACTTGATTCCGCCTTCCGCGTAGGCGGAATTCGCGCCGGTGGCGAACTCCTTCCGCCGTAGGCGACCGCCTCCGTTTCTTCCAGTAGCGATAACTCCCTAAGTCCTCGTCCGTTCCAAGCGTTCTTGGGCTCGTTAGAATCAGCGCGTCGAGCTCTTTCCAACGGGACCCTAACTTGGTCAAGGTGCCCGAGGGTTTACCTAATTACGGGGGGTTTCCCTACAGCCGCGGACACAACCTCCGAAGGCGGATTTTGCGCCTTGCGCTGTAGAGATCCTAACTGCGGAGCTCGCAGGGAGGGTGGTGCCTGTCCTTACTGCGGCACCCCAAATCCCAGATTCTACAAGATCCCTCGAGAATCCCCGCGATCTTCCGGATTCACTCTGTTTTGATGTACCGAAGGCTATTTACAATGCTGCCAGGGTACAGTTTTCCAAAAATGTTTTAATTTCCTCAAAATTGCCAAAAGTGGGGTACCACATGCCCCCCTCCTCAATTGTGAGCGCCCACGCGAACACTCACATGTGGTATTTCTTCAACCGCCACCCGTTGACTCGGGTGCCTAACAAATCGCCGGCCAGGTCCGCGAGTTGGATGGATCCATTCGGGAAGACTTCGACAACCCTGTAAGGTCCCATCCATCTTAGGTGCAGTTTGCCTGGGAATCTGGCATGCCTGCTGTCGTAGAGCAATGCCAAATCACCCGCCTGCAGGAGTACCGGTTTGATCTTTTTATCGTATCTCTCCTTTCGGCGGAGCTGGATTTTCCTGGTGCGATCTTCGGCGTCTCTTCTCCTCTCATCCAGCAGCATGACTTCCTGTAACCTGTAGAGCTGACTCTCCTCTGCGCCCATCCTCTGTAAATCCAACGTTCGTTGGGTGGGTACTTCAAATTCGATTGGGAGGATCGGGTGTTGCCCATACACCAGAAAGTATGGTGTCTGTTTGGTCGTGATCTTCTCAGCTGTGCGGTACGCCCATAGAGCGGCTGCTAGCTTCGTATCCCAGTCGTGAGCGTGATTCACCGTGACCTTGAGTAGTATTTTACACAACAGTCCATTGGACTTCTCCGTCAGTCCATTTGCCTTGGGATTGTAGGGAGTAGTCTTCCGGTGCTTGATGTGGAAATACCGTGTCAGATCTTCGATGATCTGATTCAGAAAATGCGTGCCCCGGTCGCTGACTAGTTCTAAGGGACATCCGTAGCGTGTGATGATCGACTCAAACAAGAATGCTGCCACTGTGGCAGCATCATCCCTTCTGGTGGCTCTGGCCTCTACCATTTTGGTGGCGTAGTCCGTTGCTACCAGAATGTAGCGCCTTCGTGTACTTCTAGTCACTGGTTGTATCGGCCCTACAAAGTCAATACCCCACTTTTCGAAAGGTGCTAGAGGCATGATGGGAGTCAGGGGCCAGCGTGTCGTAGGCGTCGGTCTCCCCGTCCTCTGGCAACTGTCGCACTTGCGGATGTAATCGAGAACATCCTTAAACATGGTCGGCCACCAATATCCCGCGTTTAGGATCTTTGTGACCGTGTTCCTGGTGGCATAGTGTCCACCCGCCTCCTCTGTATGCATCGCACTCACTATTCTTGGTACTTCTGATTCCTCGAGGCATCTGCATAAGCGCTCATCCGCCATCTTCTTGAACAAAACCCCCTGCTGGAGTTGGTACGGGCCTGCCTTATGAATAAAGACAGTTCGCTGTTCCAAATCCATGCCTTCGGGGCACTGGAGGGTTAACAGATATCGATACAGGTCGGCATAGCGGGACTCATGTCCTGCAGACAACTGAAATAACTCTTCATCTAGAAAATCGTCCACCAATTCCTCCTCTGTCGGCTGGGTCCATAATCGGGACAAGTAATCCGCATTTTCGTGGTGCACCCCTTTCCTGGTCTGGACTGTGTAGGTGAACTCTTGTAGTAACAACACCCACCTGGCGATTCGACCGGATAGGTCAGCTTTCTTGACTAGGTGTTGCAATGCGTAGTGGTCCACATGGAACACAAACTCGTAGCAGATTAGGTAGTGACGGAACTTTTTACAGGAGTACACCATCCCCAACGCTTCTCTCTCCGTCGTGGTGTACTTCCGCTCAGCTAGAGACAGCTGTCGGCTCGCGAAGTAGATCGGGTAGTCCTTTTTGTTGTCATCCTTTTGACTCAGTACTACACCGATGGCGAATGCCGAAGTGTCAACGTAAACATGGAATGGTCGATTCCAGTCTGGACTCCTTAGTACGGGAGCAGTCGTGAGTTTCGCTTTCAGAGCTTCAAATGCTGTCTGCTGGTTCGCACCCCAAGCATAAGGCTCGTCCTTCTTCAACAACTTGGTCAGGTCCGCCGCCAGTATTGCATACATGTGTATAAATCTTCGGTAGTAGCCCACATGACCCAGGAATGCTCGCAGCTCTCTTAGATTCGTGGGTGGCTCAAGCTCGAGTATAACCTTGACCTTTTCGATGTCCACCGCAATGCCGTCTGCAGAGACCCGATGACCCAACAAGATCCCACTAGTCATGAAGAAAAAGCACTTCTCGGGATGCAGTGATAAACTGCTCTCTCTACATTTATCGAAGGTCTGCTTCAAGTGACTTAGGTGTTCAGATCGCTTCCCAAAGACACAGAAGTCATCTATGAATATTTCCAGGAACTTCCTCAGTTGTTCCTGAAAGATATTGGTCATCATCCGTTGAAAGGTGGCAGGCGCGTTGCACAGACCGAAGGGCATCTTGTGGTATGCGTAAGTTCCCCAGTCGGTTGTGAACGTAGTTTTATCCTTGTCCTGTTCACGGATAGACACCTGATTGTAACCTGAGAACCCATCCAGGAAGCTATAACATTCATGTCCGGCAACATGGTCTAGAATGGCATCCGTGAATGGTAACGGGTGATGATCCTTGCGTGTTGCTGCATTCAACTTCCGGAAATCCTGACACACTCGTATCTTACCCGTCAACTTCTTGGGTACGATAACAATCGGCGACACCCACTCACTGCTGAGCACAGGATAAATAATACCAGCGCTCAGGTACTTATCTATCTCCTCTTTCACTAGCAAGGAGTACTTTGGGTTGAGGCGATACTGGCGCTGTCGTATGGGTACTGAGTCGTCCAGTAAATCGATACGGTGTTCCCCATACCGTGCAGGTATCCTCTTCATGTCCTCGATCTTCCAGGCGAAGACGTCGACATAGTGGCTAAGGAACGCCTGTACTTTCCTTAGCTCGTCTCCTCTCACTGCGCTTGATACCTTCAAGCACTTGCCGGGACTGAGTTGTACTTCGTGACAGTCACTAGGGTCGACAATGCCCTCGGTGTGACTCGTCTCACTCCTTCCCAGTCCCACAGTTAATTGCTATTCGTCTTCCGGCTGAATAGCTTCCGTCTCTTCTTCTTCTTCCACCGAACAGCAGGCAACGAATCCCACGAAGTAATCGGATTCGGTACCACTGGAATCCGATCGCGCGGTCGACTCACTGTCCTCGCCCGATGTGTAACCTGCACTTGTCGATGGGGTCTCTCCTTCGTGCCTGACCCTATTCCAGGGCACCGTAATGGTTTTGGTCGGTTCCGAAGGATGAGGAAACTTAAGGCGATGTCTTCGCCAATCACATCTGACTTGTGCACCATATAGCCATGGTCGCCCGAGCAGAACGTCATAGCCCTGCTTCATCATCGGTTGAAGGATGATATACGTCAGCCGAAAGTCCGCACCCCCGATGGTTGTCTTGACATTGCGCAGCATACCTGCAGGCATTCTCCGCGTCTGATCCGCTAATCTCAACACACGCTTCGAGGGTTCGTATTGACTGAACCCCAAGGCTCTCGCTGTATCCTCCGTCATTATGTTGACTCCTGATCCAGAGTCGATGGGCACTCTGCGTACACAACACCCTGCGATTTCCACATCGATCTCGGGCGGCCCTTGGTCTTCGCTCTCCACTTGATATACTTGAGAAGATGCGGATGCGCGCGGCTTCCGCGGATGCCGTAGCGAAAGCATCAACATTCTCCGATACGTCTTATTGTCCTCCAAGAGCTGCTTGAACGTGATGTTCACTTTTCGACTCCCGAGATCTTCAACCAAGTCATAGTGGGCGCGTTGGGTCGCCGGGGTCGGCGACGCTCTGCGAGGTTCCACGGTGGCTGCTAACTTCGCCCCAAGGGAGGAGGTCAGGTCTGGCCGCGGTGGGTCCTTTTGAGTGCGGATCGCTTCCTGCAACAGGTTGGCTACCTCGTTGCGGATATCCGGAGCATAGTCCCGTTTCAGTAGGCGCACTGGCTCGTCCTCGACTGCTGTCTGGGGGCGCACTGCTGGTGCCTCCCGCGTAGTCGAAGACTTCCTAGCAGGTCGCGAGTCGGACTTGCTGGATGTCTTCTCCTTTCCTTTTCCCGTCCGGTCGGCGGTTCTCCGTTCGTGCTTGCGAGTGTCGCGCTCTTGCTCCTTCGATTTCTTGGAACTACGAGTTTCGACCCGTGCGCACATGACCTCTTCAGCCGGCCATTCTTCGTCTCCGCCATCCCCGTCTGAACCTACTTCGACCTGGTTAACTTGCACGTCCTCCTTGGCAGGAGTGTTCACAAATCGTACCACTGGCCGAGGGACTGGTGGCTGATCACACTCTGGCGCAGTGTGCCCGACCTTCTTGCAATTACTACATGTCGGAGCATAATCGTTTCGCCTTTTTGGATGGGGACACTGCGGTGAGAAGTGCCCAACTTCCCCGCAATTATAACAAGCTCGCGGTGGCGGTGGGTCAAACGTCCCTGGAGGTGCTCTCCGCCTCACGGGTACTGTAGTGGCCCGATCCACCGGAATATATCGTGGAACTTGCATTGCTGAAACTGCAGGAGGGGTAGGAACCGACTGGACGGCGTAGGCTGTCTCTTCGCTAGCCTCTCCATAGTACTGAGGGTGCTCTCCATAGTACGGTTGCGCCCACTCTACTGCGTTGACTGGATATGACGGCCGGGTGGTAAGGCACTCGGTGTTTGCATGTCCCACCGCCCCGCACGTAGTACACCATAAGTTCGCTCGCACTCTCCCGGGTGATTTTCTGCGATCATGCCCGCCTACCACTTGAACCTTGAGATCGGCGAAGTCCTTCACAAGGGTCTCCATCTTCGAAGCTATATCTCCCGGCGCTCTGTCCGTAGTCACTCGTCGGATGCCCTTTTTCTTCGCTGACCCATGCTTCTTCCTCTTCTTCTCCTCCTCCGACGATGAGGTTTCCTCTTCCTCGGATGAAGAACGGTTCTCGTCCGAAGACGATTCCTCCGATGACGGAGTTGTACCTCTACGCCGTCTTCGCCCTCCCTTCGGTTTTCGCTCCTTCGACTCCCGTCTCTCTCTCCCTCTTCGGTTGAGAGTGGAAGTTTCGAAGGCTTCTGCCGATGCAATCACGTCCTCAATAGTATCGCACTTGCTGCGTCGGCAAAAAGTCTCCATCTCCCGAGTTAAACCGGTCACGTACCAATCCACAGCTTGTTGTACCGAGAAAGGGGACCCTGGTCCTGTTTTCGGTATTCTGTCGAGGAGGTCCAGAAATCTCTCCGTGTAGTCACGCAGACTCTCCTTCTTCTCTCGCTGCAAATTACGTAACTTCGTCAAAACCCGGCTGTCGTAGCCGAGCTCGCGAAAGCGGCGAAGGAATTTCTCCTTCAGCTGGGCCCATGTTGTCAACCCAGTCGGATCGATGCTCTCGTGATTGTACCAACTCCTCGCTTTCTTCCGCAGAAGGCTTGGAAAGATCCTTAGTCGGTCGTCGTCTGCGATCTCGCGATTGGCAATAGACACCGACTCGAATAACTTGATGTATGAATCTGCATCGTCGTCATCCCCACTCCCTTTGTACTTCGGGTAGGAATGTTTAGTAATCGGCTGAGGTAGCCGCACATTGGCTTGTCCGTCCGCCATCGGTGTGTCTGTCGACGGTTCTCGGGCAGTCGGTCCTACTTCACTAGGCGGGTCCGTACAAGGAATATCTAGTAGAACTGTAAGCACCAAGTTTGGTTCCGAGTCGCTGGAGGTAGTTTCCCCAAGGATGTCGGCCGAACTAGGCTTAGGTACTCTTTTTGGTGTTTTCTTGTTTTGACGCCGTGTCTCTTCCACGGCCTTCTCTGAATCTCGTCGGAACTTGCGGACAGCTCTAGCACTTAGGTTGCTCCCGCCAGCCCCAGTCGACATTCACCGAGCATGGCTGCTCGTAAAAACCCCGGTGTTGACGCAACTGTCCCCGGCAGCGGCGCCAAAAAGAAGTTGTCGGCTTCTTATGTAATAACCCACTAAAGGCTAAAACTGCAATATAGTGGTAGAAAAGGTCGAACCCACAGGGACAGAGGAACACACAGGGTACAAAGTGTCACGTTTAACAGACTATTGATGAGTTTGAATTCTCAGGCGACTGTCACTCCCAGAAATACTGCAAGTGTCCACTCGGAGCGCACTCGGAGGTCGCACAGTGCAGCGTAACACACACACACACACACACACACACACCTGAAACTACAGAAACACAACCCAGAGATCCGTTAGGACCTCTACTTCAAGATTTCAGGGGGAAAGTCTTTCACGAGCACACTCGGCAAAGCTGCGGGCAGTGACTTCCAACTCCGGCTTTTACAACGCTTCCACTAGCTTGCTGCTAGTGTAGGAAACCCGGTTTGGACTACCTACTTCGGATCGAAGTCACTCAGACGCGGTGAACAACACTCTCAACTCACAAAACGCGCAGAGAACACAGGTCCACACTGAAGGACTCACTGAGAAACATTCCAGTAACACAACAACAGTCTATTGAAGAGTTTGAATTCTCAGGCACTTGTCATTCCCAGAAATACTACAGGGGTTACCCTCAAGGCACCTGCTGCAGCGTAACCTGAATTTACAACCAAGGCTTACACGAAGTAGCAAAACTTCACTTTGGCATTCAGGGGAAAAATCCCAAGGAGTACAATCAGAAAGAAACACTCGAAGGTGTAGGGGCGAAACTGTTCAAGTATCTAACTAGTCACTGGCTCTGAGCATCGGCAGTCACCCGCAGGTGCAGATCCGAACTACTCAAGTCTCTAACCAATGTACTAGCTCTGAACATTCGGCCGAAGGCCTTCAGCTACAAAATGCGGAACGCTAAGTTGTAACTCCTCGTGCGTGGTGACAGAACTCAAGGACACAAACACGCAAAGGAAATGGGTTCCTGATCTGCACTTCTGATGGGAAAGAACCCCAGGCAAAACGCCTGGAACTATTTTATACCTTCTAAGTCCTACCTAGCACTACACTGCACTACGCTACACGCCTGCACGGAACCACGCTACACTACACTCCGCGGAACCTGTACTACGTCTCCTGCGCGGCCGACTGCCGCGCACTAACTCCCTACCCTGCCACTCTTCCGCTCGACTGCGCAGTCCCAACCGCTGCAACGCCGCGGACACCTCCCCCTCGAGGGCGGACATGGTATCCTGTGCCTTCGACAGAAAGGCCTCGAGCTTCTTCGCTACCTTCCGCCGACTCCTACTGTCGCCTGACAACAACCCGGCTGCGCGCAATTCAAACTCACGCAGTGTGAGTTTCTCCTGCGCCTTCACTTCCCAGTGGGCGTAGCCCTTGAGACAGTGGGCGACTCGCCTCGCCGTCTCCACCTTCGTGCGATCCGCCTCCTTCCTGCGATCCTCTTCAATGGTCACTAATTGCGATTCGGCTTCAGCACGTTGCGCTCTCAATTCGCCACACTCTGACTGCAAACTGCGGATTAATTCTTCATCCGCCTGCCGTGCGAGCTGACATTGTTCCAACAACCGCGTCTGTCGCACGAGCTCCTCTGACAAAATCCGATTCTGGGCCTGCTCAAAATCGAGTGCTTCCTTGACCTTCACCTGCTCCTTGGTGAGCTCGCCCAGTTTCTCATCCTTCATCTTCTCGGAGTGCTTGTAGAATTTCTGATTAAGCTTGTACTGACCCCACAAGCACTCATGCTTCTCCTTCAAGTCCCTCAACTCCTGGTCCACTCTAGCTAATAGCTTGCTGGTGTGGACTTTAGTGCGAGTCCGCCTGCGCACTAACTCGATGTAAGATCCCGGCTGGAGTGGGTCGGCGTATTTATCGACCTTGCGATCCAAGTACCGCAGCAACGGAATCACCTGCTCGGAGAGCGCCGCCGCCGGAGCTCCAACAATTTCCTCCTCCTCCTCCTCGGTGTCTTCTGCTCCTGACATTTCTTCTGTGGAGCCCCCGTCGTCATCATCCGAGTGGAGAATTTCAGTCGCCATTGATTGCGTCGGCGACTGCCCCGAGTGGGGCTGCACGTCCTCGACGTGTGCTGCCTGCGAAGGCACGGCTGCAGCCTCGCTGCTCGTCGCCAAAATGTCTAAGGCGGAAGGCGAATGTATCCGAGCGGCATCCCCGTCGCTCGCTGGTTGATTGCCTACCGCATTCTCTCTGTCTCTGTCGTCCGTCGCCGAAGGCGATCGAGCGGAGGGTGGCTGCGCGGGGTTGGATTGCGCATCGCGCATCGAGATGTCGTCCCGCGGACAGTCACTCCGCTCCTCCGTCTGCTGCTCCCTCGATCGGTCCGTGGGGGCTGTGCCCGGCCCGTGCGCAGGCGCATTTGCCGGCGCCTTGTCCGCTGCAGGCGTAGCGCCGCGGACATCTATCGCCGAAGGCGACATGGCCGGGGGCCGCACGCCCGATGTTCCTTGGCCTATAGGCCCTACCGCCGAAGGCGCATCTATCGGCAGACTTCCCGCCAATGATGCAGCCTCCGCACGCTCTCTGCTCGTATCTCCTCGGCTCGAAGGCCCTGGCGCCGAAGGCGCGAATTGCGGCGCGTGGTGCGCCGGAGGGTCTGGCCCCGAGGGCCGGTGTCTCGTGGGCGGTTCTTCCGCCGGCTCCTTCCCCTTTCTACGCTGGAACGGGGGTGATTCTTGCCTGTGCACAGGCGGCACGTGCGGAGGTGTTCTGTGCACAGGTGACCTGTGCACAGGCGACCTGTGCACAGGTGAGCGCCTGTGCACAGGCGGACTGCTCCTTCCCACGCGTAAGCGTAGATCCACGTCCACTTGTGTTCGCCGGTCCGCGGAGGCTCGTCCGTCCGCGGAGGTTCGCCTGTGCGCAAACGGAACCTCTGTCCGCATCGCACGTGGTAACTCCGGAGGCCCTTGGCCCGTAGGCGGCCTCTCTCCCGACGAGGTTGCAGCGTGGCCCGCTGCTCCTGCGGTCGTCCGCGCTTCCTCTCGCCTCTCTGGCGACGCACTTCCTATCTCCGTCGCAATCGTCGCCGTGTCTGCACTGTCAGCTGGTAACACCAGTCTGCGTGCCTTCTGCTTCGGCCGGTGTGAGCCAAACCTTCCCACCCTTCAGCGTTTGTAGTCCGGGTGGGGGTTCGAACTCCCATAATCTAACTTCTCTGATTGCAAGCCATGTACTCAAAGTGTATTCAGGACAATGAGATCATAAACACTTGCTCCTTCACAGACAAATTATCCAGAACTGAAAATAATAACCTTGCTGTCTACTATTTTCGCAAGAGCATCAGACAAGCTCTTTGTTACATAAAGATCTAACCCAACTCTGGGTGACTTCCTCAATACTACAGCCGCTGTGGGCTTTCCTAGATACCAGTCCCACTCCCAATTCCTACTCAGAGTTCAATGTCGACTTCTCAGCTCCCACCTTCAGACCCCACCAGATTTCTCTCTCGGATTCAACTCTCACTTTTCAAGTTCAAATTCAGATCCCGACTGTCAGATTTCAGTCTCAGATTTCACTTCACTCACATCTCCCACTCTCAGGTCTTCCACTCAGATCTCAGCTCCCACTCACAGATTACACTTCAATCTCAGATCCCACTCTCAGGTCTTCCACTCTGATCTCAGCTCCCAGGCCGAGCACACCACTTCCGTCTCCACACACACACACCACCAGCTCTCGCACACTGGTACACTACAAGCTCTCGCACACAAGGCCGAACACACCACCAGGTCTCAGCTCCCAAGCCGAACACACCACTTCGAAGTCCAAGGCCGAGACACCCACAGCCCGCCTGCATGCCCCACTCGCAATGATGGATAGCTGCCTGCTCCCCCTGCGCGACTACACGCCGCCGCCGCCGCCACACCTGTACATTCTACAACCTGGCCACCCGATATCCGCCGGAGGGGATCTTCTTCCGAGCACCGCCGAAAGCATCCACCCGCAGAAGACGCACGACCACACCTTTGCTTATCCATAACAGTCACTCCCGACACCCATAACTCACAGACCCTAGCTCTGTTTCACAAGTTCGTGGGCTCGTTGGAACGAGCAGGTTGAGCTCTTTCCAACGAGACCCTAACTGAGTCAAACCGTTACGAATTGCGAAAGTTATGCTGGTTTTACCCTTCGCCAAAGGCACACCGCCGAAGGCATGTTACCTGTTATCGCCGAAGGCGCCGGCACGAAGTTCGCGGACGGCGAGTTCTCCGGCCGCGAGTGCTCCGGCCGCGAGTTCGCCGACCGCGATGTCTTCCAGTTCGATGTCTTCCGGTTCGATGTTGTTCTACCCTATCCGCCGCTTTCGACGCTCATAACTCAGTGACGCCTTATCCGTTTGAAGAGTTCTTGGTCTCGTTGGAACGAGCGTCGCGAGCTCTTTCCAACAAGACCCTAATCAAATCAAACCGTTAACAAATGAAAAAGATATGCCGAGTTTACTGTTTCGCCGATGGCCCTTGCACGATGTTCACCGGCTCGGAGTTCGCCGACCCCGAGTTCGCCGAAGGCCTGCTCGCAGTTGTCGCGAAGTCGTCCGAAGCCGGAGATGTTCGCAGCCGGAGACGTTCGCAGCCGGAGACGTTCGCAGCCGGAGACGTCCGGAGACGTCCGGAGCCGAAGACGTTCGCAGCCGGACTTGCCTCAACCCTTCCCATCAGTAACTTCCGACACTCACAACTCAGTGATTCCTCATCCGTTTGAAGAGTTCTTGGTCTCATTGGAACGAGCGTTGCGAGCTCTTTCCAAGGAGACACTAACTGAGTCAAGGAGTCACACATTGAAAACGTTATGAGGGTTTCACAGTTTCGCCGAAGGCCTTTCCCCGAAGGAACTTCACCAAAGGCTCTTCGCCGGAGACCCTGCCCTGAAAGCCCCGTTCCGGACCCTTGCCTACTAGCTATTACACCAACTCCTAATCTTACCAAAACTTCCAGAAAACTCCGAGCATAATTTTGCAAGAGCTTAAATCTAAAACTTTAACTCTCACAAGGTTAAAAAGACATGTGAGCACAATTTTGTGCTCACAGCCGGCTGTATGGTTCGCACAGCGGCCGCGGTCGAATGGGAGCAGAGGGTTCTTGATGCTGCTCCTCTTCGGACTCTTCCCTCCATCGCCGCTTCCGCGGCACTCGCGCTGCAGGGGTGTGTCTCCCTTCGTCTCTCCGTCTCGATGGGGTAGAAGTCGGGGACTCCTCCGCATCAGTGTCGACCTCGTTCTCCCGCACATACTTCCCGGGATGGTCGATGGACAATGGCGGAAAATGTTCAAGCTCCGCCGCTGTCAAACAATTCCGCTGTCGATAAAAATTGATGAGGAAAGGAGAAAGATGGTTTAGAGTTCCCCCCTTCTCCTCAAACGCGTGCTGTCGCATCACCCTGTGCAGGATGCTCGCCCAGTGAATTGGAGTTCCCTCGATGACGCACTCCACAAAAGAGACCTGCCACAATGTGATGTAGCAGGCGCGGTGCGGCTGCAGTAATTGCATCAGCGCCGCGGACAAAGTCCGGCGAAATCGATCTTTGTAATCACGGGTCCTGTACCCATTCTTGGTAGACCTCCCGGTCTTGAACAGCTCCACAAATTGCGCCTCTTCTTGTTTGGTCACCTTGATGCTCTCACTGTCGAAAAGGAGATGTCCTGGCATGCCAGCACATCTTCCCAACGCCTGCGCCCAATCTTGGACTGTCCACCGGTCGACATGCGGACGCAATCCGCGCGAGGGTGGTCCCTGTGGCTCTAGCCACTCGCGCACCATATTCGCGCAGATGTAATTCCATCCCCATAGCAAGAAATCGAGCTTTCTTGCTATTAAGCGCTCTTCGAAAGCGCGCAGCCCGTTCTGCGGCAGGCGAAGTGGCACCATCCGCAATCTGCTCGGTCTCGTCATTGCGTTCCTGGGGTTCGCTCGCCCGCTCATTCTACTTCCGCACTGTCCGCGTTTCTTTCTCTCTCGGCAAACTCTAATCGCTCTCAATTCCAAATCACGCGCACTCACTTCTCCCTCAATCAACAAGAAATCTCCTGTGCGACGACGTCGAGAATGGTCCGCAGCCAGCAGATGGATGCGCGCAGCGCGCACAAGAGATTGGAATCGCGAATTCAAGAATGGGACGCTCTCCGCCGCCCGGTCGAAGGTCATGGTCGGCTCTTGGTCGTGAAGAACGTCTCACTTGATGGCCGCGCCGGCTGTACGCTGGAACGGTCTTCGCTCTCACGCGCGGCTTCACGCTCCGCCGTCGTCGATTAAACTCTCACGCTCGAATTGGCGGATTTGAACTCCGCGAGCGTGTCACCCTCCGGACATGGGGGCGTAGCGCCGAAGGCGAGTTTTCCGCCTTGCGCGGTACACTTGTTCGTACCGCCCCTCGGCCAATCTCCTTCTGCCTTGACGCGTGCGTCCGCATGTCGGACAAAAATTCAACTCCTGCCTGTGCGCAGGCAGGGGCCTCGGCGGATCCTCCGCCGGTGCGGAACTTGAACATCCTCCTGTGCACAGGCGTTCGCCTGTGCGCAGGCGAATTCTGTCCGCGGCGCTGCGCTGGCGCGGAAGGCGTTGACCGTGGTCAGCCGTCTCCGTCCAGTCTGTCCGTTCCTTGTCTCTCCATCGGCGCTTCCGCCGCCGCAACTCCGTCCGTCCAAGAGCGCATCCACCCGTGCCGTCCGCACGGTCCGTACCGATGGGATTACTCTGGCGGCCGTACGTGGCGCCGCGCTGGCGCGGAAGGCGCCGTACACTTTCTACCTCACAAGGCGCATTTCTAGGGCCCAAGGCGGATTTTCCGCCGACGCCGAAGTGCCTGTGCACAGGCGTTCGCCTGTGCGTAGGCGGACTTCGCGCCTTCCCTAACCCTACGTCGCCTGTGCACAGGCGAACGCCTTCGTCCGCGCATAGGACAAAACTTGATTCCGCCTTCCGCGTAGGCGGAATTCGCGCCGGTGGCGAACTCCTTCCGCCGTAGGCGACCGCCTCCGTTTCTTCCAGTAGCGATAACTCCCTAAGTCCTCGTCCGTTCCAAGCGTTCTTGGGCTCGTTAGAATCAGCGCGTCGAGCTCTTTCCAACGGGACCCTAACTTGGTCAAGGTGCCCGAGGGTTTACCTAATTACGGGGGGTTTCCCTACAGCCGCGGACACAACCTCCGAAGGCGGATTTTGCGCCTTGCGCTGTAGAGATCCTAACTGCGGAGCTCGCAGGGAGGGTGGTGCCTGTCCTTACTGCGGCACCCCAAATCCCAGATTCTACAAGATCCCTCGAGAATCCCCGCGATCTTCCGGATTCACTCTGTTTTGATGTACCGAAGGCTATTTACAATGCTGCCAGGGTACAGTTTTCCAAAAATGTTTTAATTTCCTCAAAATTGCCAAAAGTGGGGTACCACAAGTAGGCAGTCCAAACCGGGTTTCCTACACTAGCAGCAAGCTAGTGGAAGTGTTGTAAAAGCCGGAGTTGGAAGTCACTGCCCGCAGCTTTGCCGAGTGTGCTCGCGAGAGACTTTCCCCCTGAAATCTTGAAGTAGAGGTCCTAACGGATCTCTGGGTTGTGTTTCTGTAGTTTCAGGTGTGTGTGTGTGTGTGTGTTACGCTGCACTGTGCGACCTCCGAGTGCGCTCCGAGTGGACACTTGCAGTATTTCTGGGAGTGACAGTTGCCTGAGAATTCAAACTCCTCAATAGTCTGTTAAAACGTGACACTTTGTACCCTGTGTGTTCCTCTGTCCCTGTGGGTTCGACCTTTCTACCACTATATTGCAGTTTTAGCCTTTAGTGGGTTATTACACGTAGTGTGTGTACAATTTCCGATTGAGATTTGTGGTACCCCACTTTTGGTAATTTTGAGGAAATTAAAACATTTTTGGAAAACTGTACCAAGGCAGCAATGTAAATAGCCTTTACTACATCAAAATAGAGTGAATTCGGAAGATCGCAGAGATTCTCGAGGTACCTCGTAGAATCTAAGAGTTGGGTGCAGCGTTAAGGAAGGGCACCACCCTCCCTGCGGGCTCTGCAGTTAGGATCCCTACGGCGCAAGGCGCAAAATCCGCCTTCGGCGCTGCGTCCGCGGCGGTAGGGAAATCCTTCATATTTAGATCAACCCCCAAACGTCTTGACTTAGTTAGGGTCTCGTTGGAAAGAGCTCGACGCGCTGATTCCAACGAGCCCAAAAACGCCAACAACGGATGAGGACTCCAGGAGTTATGAAGGTTGTAAGATACTCAGCTCTTCGCCTGTGCACAGGCGGAGAAGTTTTGTCCTATGCGCGGACGAAGGAAGTTCGCCTGTGCACAGGCGAAATAGGGTTTTGATGTAGGCGCGAAGTTCGCCTACGCACAGGCGTGCGCCTGTGCACAGGCGCTTCGGCGTCGGCGGGAAATCCGCCTTCGGCCCTAGAAATGCACCTTGTGAGGTAGAAATTGTACGGCGCCTTCCGCGCCAGCGCAACAGCGCGGACGAGCAAGGAGCCGCCAGAACAATAATATCCGTACGGACCGTACGGACTGTACGGACGGGAATGATGGATGCGCTCTTGGACGGACGGAGTTGCGGCGGCGGAGCGCGCCAACGGAGCGACAAGGAACGGACAGTCTGGACGGAGTCGGTTGACCGCGGTCAACGCCTTTCGCGCCAGCGCATCGACGCGGACGGACTTCGCCTACGCACAGGTGAGCGCCTGTGCACAGGCGGGTGAAGTTCCGCGCCGGCGGAGAATCCGCCGAGGAGTCCGCCTGCGCGCAGGCGGGAGTTGAACTTTTGTCCGACATGCGGACACACGCGATGAGGCAGAGGAGGATTGGCTGAGGAGCGGTACGAACGAGTGTTGTGGTAACACACTTTTTGTTTTTTTTGCAGAATTTAAACAATTTTAGAAAACTAGTACCAAAGCAGTGTTTGTAGCTAGAGAAGGGTACGCTAAATAGAGTGGATTGATGAGATCGTCACGAGGGCACAAAGAATCACGTAGTCGGATGTACCAACGCCAACGTCTTCGGCGCCTTCGGCAAAAGCTCCTTTTTGAGGTGTCTCTACTCACGCGCCTCTAGCGTATAAGGAAGCTACGCTTCCGGCGCAGACACCTCAGGAGGAGGTTTTGCTAAAGACGTCAGGAGAAGGGCCCGGACCTCTAAAGGCATCCGACCATGAGTGCGCCTTCGGCGAAGCGCCGCTAGCGCGGAAAGGGAAAACCTTCATAACAATCGGGATACACGGTAGATCCAGTTGGTTGAAGTTGCCTTAGAAAGAGCGCGGGACGCTCGTTCTAACGAGTCCAAGAGCGTCGGAGATGGATCAGGAATGGAGAAGTTATGAGCGTCGGAAAACTCGTAGCCGGACATGCGCCGTTCGCGCTAGGGTTCACAGCCGGAAAGGATTCCCGTACGCCCTCGGCGATGCGCCTTCGGTGGAATCACGCGCTCATAGGAGGAAACCCACTCAGAGTCGGAAGCGCCTTTGGCGGCGGTCCATGGAAGGAAAGCGCCGGTCGGATGTACGTCTCCAACGTGGCGCTGACAGTCGGATGCGCTGGCATGAGTTGCGCTGGCGGATATGCGCCGGCAGCAACGGACGAGGCATAAAGGACAAAATAGGCGGTACGACTGCGCGCCGGCGTAATTCGATCCGACTGGATGTGCGCCTCGAGCAAGGCGCCGACGGATAATGAACGCACCAGCGGCGACACGCCTCCGGAGAAGGGCGGGTTAGGAAAAGACAACAGGGTCGACGTATACCCTGCAGCGGACTCGAGTCCGGAAGGTGGCGGCGGCGGGAGAATTCAACGTTTAAGCATGCGAATGCGCGCAATTGTGGTATCCCACTTTTGGCAATTTTGAGGAAATTAAAACATTTTTGGAAAATTGTACCCTGGCAGCATTGTAAATAGCCTTCGGTACATCAAAACAGAGTGAATCCGGAAGATCGCGGGGATTCTCGAGGGATCTTGTAGAATCTGGGATTTGGGGTGCCGCAGTAAGCACAGGCACCACCCTCCCTGCGAGCTCTGCAATTAGGATCTCTACGGCGCAAGGCGCAAAACCCGCCTTCGGAGGTTGCGTCCGCGGCTGTAGGGAAACCCTCCCTAATTAGGTCAACCCTCGGGCGCCTTGACCAAGTTAGGATCCCGTTGGAAAGAGCTCAACGCACTGATTCCAACGAGCCCAAGAACGCTTGGAACGGACGAGGACTTAGGGAGTTATCGCTATTGGAAGAAACGGAGGCGGTCGCCTACGGCGGAAGGAGTTCGCCACCGGCGCGAATTCCGCCTACGCGGAAGGGGGATTCAAGTTTTGTCCTATGCGCGGACGAAGGCGTTCGCCTGTGCACAGGCGAAGTAGGGTTAGGGAAGGCGCGAAGTCCGCCTACGCACAGGCGTTCGCCTGTGCACGGGCACTTCGGCGTCGGCGGGAAATCCGCCTTGGGCCCTAGAAATGCGCCTTGTGAGGTAGAAAGTGTACGGCGCCTTCCGCGCCAGCGCAGCGCCGCGTACGTCGGAAGAGCCGCCAGAGTAATCCAATCGGTACGGACCATGCAGACGGCACGGGTGGATGCGCTCTTGGACGGACGGAGTTGCGGCGGCGGAAGCGCCGACGGAGAGACAAGGAACGGACAGACTGGACGGAGACGGCTGACCACGGTCAACGCTTTCCGCGCCAGCGCAGCGCCGCGGACGGAATTCGCCTGCGCACAGGCGAATGCCTGTGCATAGGAGGATAAAGTTCCGCACCGGCGGAGGATCCGCCGAGGCTCCTGCCTGCGCACAGGCAGGAGTTGAATTTTTGTCCGACATGCGGACACACGCGTCAAGGCAAAGGGAGATTGGCCGAGGGGCGGTACGAACAAGTGTACCGCGCAAGGCGGAGAACTCGCCTTCGGCGCTACGTCCCCATGTCCGCAGGGTGACACGCTCGCGGAGTTCAAATCCGCCAATTCGAGCGTGAGAGTTTAATCGACGACGGCGGAGCGTGAAGCCGCGCGTGAGAGCGAAGACCGTTCCAGCGTACAGCCGGCGCGGCCATCAAGTGAGACGTTCTTCACGACCAAGAGCCGACCATGACCTTCGACCGGGCGGCGGAGAACGTCCCATTCTTGAATTCGCGATTCCAATCTCTTGTGCGCGCTGCGCGCATCCATCTGCTGGCTGCGGAACATTCTCGACGTCGTCGCGCAGGAGATTTCTTGTTGATTGAGGGAGAAGTGAGTGCGCGTGATTTGGAATTGAGAGCGATTAGAGTTTGCCGAGAGAGAAAGAAACGCGGGCAGTGCGGAAGTAGAATGAGCGGGCGAGCGAACCCCAGGAACGCAATGACGAGACCGAGCAGATTGCGGATGGTGCCACTTCGCCTGCCGCAGAACGGGCTGCGCGCTTTCGAGGAGCGCTTAATAGCAAGAAAGCTCGATTTCTTGCCATGGGGATGGAATTACATCTGTGCGAATATGGTGCGCGAGTGGCTAGAGCCACAGGGACCACCCTCGCGCGGATTGCGTCCGCATGTTGATCGGTGGACAGTCCAAGATTGGGCGCAGGCGTTGGGAAGATGTGCTGGCATGCCAGGGCATCTCCTTTTCGACAGTGAGAGCATCAAGGTGACCAAGCAAGAAGAGGCGCAATTTGTGGAGCTGTTCAAGACCGGGAGGTCTACGAAGAATGGGTACAGGACCCGTGATTACAAGGATCGATTTCGCCGGACTTTGTCCGCGGCGCTGATGCAATTGCTGCAGCCGCACCGCGCCTGCTACATCACATTGTGGCAGGTCTCTTTTGTGGAGTGCGTCATCGAGGGAACTCCAATTCACTGGGCGAGCATCCTGCACAGGGTGATGCGACAGCACGCGTTTGAGGAGAAGGGGGGAACTCTAAACCATCTTTCTCCTTTCCTCATCAATTTTTATCGACAGCGGAATTGTTTGACAGCGGCGGAGCTTGAACATTTTACGCCATTGTCCATCGACCATCCCGGGAAGTATGTGCGGGAGAACGAGGTCGACACTGATGCGGAGGAGTCACCGACTTCTACCCCATCAAGACGGAGGGACGAAGGGAGACACACCCCTGCAGCGCGAGTGCCGCGGAAGCGGCGATGGAGGGAAGAGTCTGAAGAGGAGCAGCATCAAGAACCCTCTGCTCCCATTCGACCGCGGCCGCTGTGCGAGCCATACAGTCGGCCGAAGCAGAAGGCACGCAGACTGGTGTTGCCAGCTGACAGTGCAGACACGGCGACAATTGCGACGGAGATAGGAAGTGCGTCGCCAGAGAGGCGAGAGGAAGCGCGGACGACCGCAGGAGCAACGGGCCACGCTGCAACCTCGTCGGGAGAGAGGCCGCCTACGGGCCAAGGGCCTCCGGAGTTACCACGTGCGATGCGGACAGATGTTCCGTTTGCGCACAGGCGAACCTCCGCGGACGGACGAGCCTCCGCGGACCGGCGAACACAAGTGGACGTGGATCTACGCTTACGCGTGGGAAGGAGCAGTCCGCCTGTGCACAGGCGCTCGCCTGTGCACAGGTCGCCTGTGCATAGGACACCTCCACACGTGCCGCCTGTGCACAGGCAAGAATCACCCCCGTTCCAACGGAGGAAGGGGAAGGAGCCGGCGGAAGAACCGCCTACGAGACACCGGCCCTCGGGGCCAGACCCTCCGGCGCACCACGCGCCGCAATTTGCGCCTTCGGCGCCAGGGCCTTCGAGCAGAGGAGATACGAGCAGAGAGCGTGCGGAGGCCGCACCATCGGCGGGAAGTCCGCCGATAGATGCGCCTTCGGCGGTAGGGCCTATAGGCCAAGGAACATCGGGCGTGCGGCCCCCGGCCATGTCGCCTTCGGCGATAGATGTCCGCGGCGCTACGCCTGCGGCGGACAAGGCGCCTGCAAATGCGCCTGCGCACGGGCCGGGCACAGCCCCCACGGACCGATCAAGGGAGCAGCAGACGGAGGAGCGGAGTGACTGTCCGCGGGATGAAATCTCGATGCGCGATGCGCAATCAAACCCCGCGCAGCCACCCTCCGCTCGACCGCCTTCGGCGGCGGACGACGGCGACAGAGAGGATGCGGTAGACCATCAACAAGCGAGAGACGGGGATGCCGCACGGGTACATTCGCCTTCCGCCTTAGACATTTTGGCGACGAGCAGCGAGGCTGCAGCCGAGCCTTCGCAGGCAGCACACGTCGAGGACGTGCAGCCCCACTCGGGGCAGTCGCCGACGCAATCAATGGCGACTGAAATTCTCCACTCGGATGATGACGACGGAGGCTCCACGGAAGAAATGTCAGGAGCAGAAGACACCGAGGAGGAGGAGGAGGAAATTGTTGGAGCGCCGGCGGCGGCGCTCTCTGAGCAGGTGATTCCGTTGCTGCGGTACTTGGATCGCAAGGTCGATAAATACGCCGACCCACTCCAGCCGGGATCTTACATCGAGTTAGTGCGCAGGCGGACTCGCACTAAAGTCCACACCAGCAAGCTATTAGCTAGAGTGGACCAGGAGTTGAGGGACTTGAAGGAGAAGCATGCATGCTTGTGGGGTCAGTACAAGCTTAATCAGAAGTTCTACAAGCACACCGAGAAGATGAAGGATGAGAAACTGGGCGAGCTCACCAAGGAGCAGGTGAAGGTCAAGGAAGCACTCGATTCTGAGCAGGCCCAGAATCGGATTTTGTCAGAGGAGCTCGTGCGACAGACGCGGTTATTGGAACAATGTCAGCTCGCACGGCAGGCGGATGAAGAGTTAATCTGCAGGTTACAGTCAGAGTGTGGCGAATTGAGAGCACAACGTGCTGAAGCCGAATCGCAATTAGTGACACTTGAAGAGGATCGCAGGAAGGAGGCGGATCGCACGAAGGTGGAGACGGCGAGGCGAGTCGCCCACTGTCTCAAGGGCTACGCCCACTGGGAAGTGAAGGCGCAGGAGAAACTCACACTGCGTGAGTTTGAATTGCGCGCAGCCGGGTTGTTGTCAGGCGACAGTAGGAGTCGACGGAAGGTAGCAAAGAAGCTCGAAGCCTTTCTGTCGAAGGCGCAGGATACCATGTCCGCCCTCGAGGGGGAGGTGTCCGCGGCGTTGCAGAGGTTGGGACTGCGCAGTCGAGCGGAAGATTGGCAGGGTAGGGAGTTAGTGCGCGGCAGTCGGCCGCGCAGGAGACGTAGTACAGGTTCCGCGGAGTGTAGTGTAGCGTGGTTCCGTGCAGGCGTGTAGCGTAGTGCAGTGTAGTGTTAGGTAGGACTTAGAAGGTATAAAATAGTTCCAGGCGTTTTGCCTGGGGTTCTTTCCCATCAGAAGTATAGATCAGGAACCCATTTCCTTTGCGTGTTTGTGTCCTTGAGTTCTGTCACCACGCACGAGGAGTTACAACTTAGCGTTCCGCATTTTGTAGCTGAAGGCCTTCGGCCGAATGTTCAGAGCTAGTACATTGGTTAGAGACTTGAGTAGTTCGGATCTGCACCTGCGGGTGACTGCCGATGCTCAGAGCCAGTGACTAGTTAGATACTTGAACAGTTTCGCCCCTACACCTTCGAGTGTTTCTTTCTGATTGTACTCCCTTGGGATTTTTCCCCTGAATGCCAAAGTGAAGTTTTGCTACTTCGTGTAAGCCTTGGTTGTAAATTCAGGTTACGCTGCAGCAGGTGCCTTGAGGGTAACCCCTGTAGTATTTCTGGGAATGACAAGTGCCTGAGAATTCAAACTCTTCAATAGACTGTTGTTGTGTTACTGGAATGTTTCACAGTGAGTCCTTCAGTGCGGACCTGTGTTCTCTGCGCGTTTTGTGAGTTGAGAGTGTTGTTCACCGCGTCTGAGTGACTTTGATCCGAAGTAGGTAGTCCAAACCGGGTTTCCTACACTAGCAGCAAGCTAGTGGAAGCGTTGTAAAAGCCGGAGTTGGGAGTCACTACCCGCAGCTTCGCTGAGTGTACTCTCGAGAGACTTTCCCCCCCCCTGAAATCTTGAGTAGAGGTCCTAACGGATCTCTGAGTTGTGTTTCTGTAGTTTCAGGTGTGTGTGTGTGTGTGTGTTACGCTGCACTGTGCGACCTCCGAGCGCGCTCCGAGTGGACACTTGCAGTATTTCTGGGAGTGACAGTTGCCTGAGAATTCAAACTCCTCAATAGTCTGTTAAAACGTGACACTTTGTACCCTGTGTGTTCCTCTGTCCCTGTGGGTTCGACCTTTCTACCACTATATTGCAGTTTTAGCCTTTAGTGGGTTATTACAGCAATGCGGAGACGTGAATTCGCGCATGCAAAGGGCGAACCGTTAAGCCGTATAGCCGGCTGCGTACGTTGCAACCAGTAAGAACGTTGGACGTTCTTGAAATCGGAGAAGAAAAGACTGCACTCCAGTCTCATTCTCTCATTCTTGGCTTTGCGATTTCCAGTTCCAAGATTACGCGCAAGGGCGGAGCGACCTGCAGTGAGAGTAGAGAGTGCGGAGACGAGTTGCGCAAGGATCTTGGCGGACCTTGAAAGAATTGGGAGTAGCGATCTTGAACGAGCGCAGAGAGAATGAGCAGTCAGTGCTTGAGTGGCCGACGCGCAGTGGCGATTGTGAGAGAGCGAGCGAAAGGGAGAACGTTTGTGTGTGTGCAGGCAACGCAATGTCGAAGGTTCCCCAGCTGCGAGTGTCTCCACTCAGGGTGCCGCAGATCGGTCTACGCGCATTTCAAGATGTGCTGTTGAGGCTGAAGCTCGATTTTCTCCTATGGGGGTGGAATTGGAC
This sequence comes from Marchantia polymorpha subsp. ruderalis, assembly GCA_037833965.1. NCBI lineage: Eukaryota > Viridiplantae > Streptophyta > Marchantiopsida > Marchantiales > Marchantiaceae > Marchantia > Marchantia polymorpha. Next base: position 9,815,742 of record AP031357.1, read on the forward strand.
ATGTCCGGAGATGGTGCGCGAGTATCTGCAAGAGAGACACAAGCCTTCTCGCGGATTTCGCCCACACCCAGAGAGATGGGACATTTGCAATTGGGCGTAGGTGTTGGGCAGGTGTGCCGGCGAGGAAGGGGATCTCCTCTTCGAGGCCGACAGCGTGAAAGTGTCCCAGGAGGAAGAAGTCTCTTACAATGAGCTCTTCAAGGTGGCTAGACATCCCAAGAACGGTTTCCGGACCCGGGATTACAAGGATCGATTGCGGAGAAATGTCGAGACGGCATTGCTGCAGATATTGCAGCCGACCAAGACCGCTTACATGCATGGTTGGCAGGTAGAGTTTGTGGAGCTAGTATTGTCAGGAGCTCCGGTGCATTGGGCACGGCTCCTGTGGAAGGTGACGCGCCAACATGCGCAAGAAGAGAGGGGAGGAACCCTCAATCATCTATCGCCTTACTTAATCGTGTTTTACCGGGCGATGGGATGTTTGACGAATGCTGAGAAAACTCGGTTTCCGCAGCTGACCCGGACTTATCCAGGTAGATATTCGAGGGAGGCCGAAGTAGACACGGATCCGGACGAGGAACCTGCCAGTACGCCTCCGGCTCCGGCTCCAGCAAAAGCAGCAGAAGAACGTCGAAGTGAGCGCATTCCGCGAAAGCGGAAGTGGGATGAGAGACCTGAGGACAGGCAGCCGGAAGTACCAGCTGCGCCGACTCGTGGTCGGCCCACCCCCGAGCCTCACAGTCGACCAAAACAGAGGGCACGCAAAATGCCAACTGTTACTGAGGAGACCAGGCGAACTCCGACCCGGCGGAATCTCACACAGGAAGAGATAATCGCTCAGATCCTAGGGAAGACGGCAGAAACCTCTGCACAGAAGGCACCACGGTCTTCGGGAGGAGATGGACGGACTGACAGCCGGCCGGCTGCGAGTCGGATGACTGAAGGTCGACAAGCGGAAGGAAGGCCAACTGAACGGCGCGTTGAACCGGACAGCAGGCCGGAAGCAGAAGAGAGTTTGGCTGACGAGCCAACAATCCTCAGAGGGTCGTCTTCGGCGGAAGGCACTTCTGGAAGAACGCCACCAACAAGCAGGCCAAGTGGAGTCAAGACGCGCAGGGTGTATCCGACTCCCAGTCGGACAACTGCTGGTCGGCCGACTGCGAGTCGGACAACAGAGAGTCAGTCGGATTCGCCGACTGCGAGACGGATGGGGCCAACGACGAGTGTGCGGACGCCTTCGGCGGACGCACCTTCAGCAAGGACACCTTCCGCGCAGATTGCGCCGGAAGGACAGGCAGCAGAAGCGGCCGGATCAAGAGTGACAAAAGTCACTGCGGCGTCGACCCCTTCACAAACCGAAGATCAAGCCGGAACAGGGGCTCAAGCAGTGGGATCTCCCACTGCCCTGGATATTTAGCAGGCAGTGGAGCAGCAGTCGCAGCGGAAGCTGCTGCGCGCCACAGTTCCAGGGAGTCTCCAAGGGATTCGGTGGCGACTGAAATCCTCGAGACTGAGGATGAGACGAGCTCGGAAGAGCAAGAAGAGGATTCGGTGCAGAAAACGCCAACAGGGGTGCTGTGCGAACAGATAGTTCCACTCCTGCGATATCTGGATCGCAAGACATCCAAATACGCAAGTGCCTTAAAACCGCAGTCTTATGTGGAGACAATCAGGCGAAGGACGAGGAGCAAGGTGGCAAGATGGGCCTCTAGGTGCCAAGTATATGTGGATAGGAACACCGCCCTCCGACAACACCTGGCGGTCACCCAGAAGCTATACCAAGCCTTGCAGCAGCAGAAGGAGGATGCGGCGACGAAGAGTCAGGCGGATGCCGAACTAATACGGGCAAAGATCGAGTCGGAATTGCAGGAGGAGCGGAGACAGAACAAAGTCCTAGCAGCCGAGCTTGCGCGCCAGACGCGCGCCTTAGAAGAAAGTCAAAGAGCCCGCAAGGAGGATGAGGAGTTGTTGCGCAACTTGCAAACCGAGTGCTCGGATTTGAGGGCACAACGTGCGGAATTAGAAATGCAGCTGGCAGAGGTGGAGAGCAGCTGCAGGGCGCGAGGAGAGTTGGCGGCACGGGTGACTCGTTGTCTAAAAGGATACACCCATTGGGAGGTGGTAGCTCAAGAGAGGATCACACTCAGGGAGTTCGAGCTTCGGGCGGCGGCACTGACGGAAGGTGACAGTCGGAGTCGGCGGCGAGTGGCGAGAAAATTAGAAACCTTCTTGTCGGGTGTGCGCGACACTATGGCGCACTTGCAGTCGGAAGTCATCACAGCGCTCCGACGCCTGGGGTTACGCAGCCGGTCGGAAGACTGGCAAGGTAGAGATAGTAATCGGAGCAGTCCGGCGCGCAGGAGGCGCAGCACCGGATCTGCTGAGTGTAGTAGAGTAGTTTGGTTTCGCGCAGATGCTGCGAATGGTAGATAGGATAGTGTAGTGCTAGTTAGGATTTTTTTGAGAGTATAAAGTAGATCAAGGCGTTTTGCCTTGGGACTCTTCCAGTTTCGGAAGTGCAGATCAGGAACTCACTTTCTTAGCGTGTTTGTGCATTTTGGTCCTGGCACCACGTAGAGAAGCTGCAGCATAGCGAAGTTACCGTATGTTGTAGTTGAAGGCCTTCGGCTGAATGTTCAGAGCTAGCACCCGGTTAGAGACTTGAGTAGTGCGGATCTGCACCTGCGGGTGATTTCTGATGCTCAGAGCCGGCTGCGAGTTAGATACTTGAACAGTTCCCCCTTACTCCTTCGAGTGACATATCCTGATTGTACTCCTACGGGAAGTTTCCCCTGAATGCCAATGTGAAGTTTCATTACTTCGTGTAAACCTTGGTTTGTAATTCAGGTTGTGTGTGTGTTACTGGATCGTGTTTTCAGTAAGTTCTCAGTCGGATCTGCACTCCCTGCGTTTTGTGTGATAGTCGAGGGTGACGTCCACGGCGTACGTAGAGGCTTCGTTCCGAAGTGAGAAGTCCAGTCTGGGTACCCCCGCTAGTTCCTGGCGGAAGGGCAGTAAAAGCCGGAGTGGGAGGCACTTCCTGCAGAACCTCTGAGTGAACTTACGAGACACTTTCCTCCTGAAATCCGAAGCGGAGGTCCTGACCGACCTCCGAGTTGTGCTTTTTGCCAGTTTCAGGTGTGTGTGTTTGTGTGTGTTGAGTGACCACGCTGTACCGTGCATCCTCCGAGCATCCTCCGAGTCGAGATCCTCCTCCGAGTCGAGCCTCCGAGTCGAGCACTGCAGTATTTCTGGGAGTGACAGTCGCCTAGAATTCAAACTCTACAAAAGTCTGTTAAACGTGACACTTTTACTCTGTGTGTTGCCTCTGTCCCTGTGGGTTCGATCTTTTTACCACCATACTGCAGTTTTAGCCTTTGGTGGGTTATTACAAGTGTACCGCGCAAGGCGAAAAATCCGCCTTCGGCGCTGCGCACCCGTGTCCGCGGCGTAGTACGCTCGCGGAGTTCAAATTCGCCAATTCGAGCGTGAGAGTTAAATCGGCGTCGGCGGAGCGTGAAGCCGCGCGTGAGAGCGGAGACCGTTTTAGCGTAGAGCCGGCGCGGCCATCAATTGAGTCGTCCTTCACGAGCAAGAGCCGACCATGACCTTCGACCGGGAGGCGGGGAGCGTCCCATTCTTGAATTCGCGATTCCATTCTCTAGTGCGAGCTGCGCGCGTCCATCTGCTAGCTGCTAAGCATTCTCAAAATCGCCGCGCAGAGGATTTCTTGGTGATTGAGGGAGAAGTGAGTGCGCGTGATTTGGAATTGAGGGAGATTAGAGTTTGCCGGGGCAGAAAGGAGCTCGAGCGGAGCGGGAGGAGAATTAGCAAGCAGGCAAACTCCAAGAACGCAATGACGAGACTGGGCCGATTGCGGATGCTGCCGCTCCGACTACCACAGAACGGGCTGCGCGCTTTCGAGGAGCGCCTGATAGCAAGAAAGCTCTATTTCTTGCTATGGGGATGGAACAACATCTGTGTGAATATGGTGCGCGAGTGGCTAGAGCCACAGGGTCCACCTTCGCGCGGATTGCGTCCGCATGTCGATCGGTGGACAGTCCAAGATTGGGCGCAGGCATTGGGGAGATGTGCCGGCATCCCAGGGCACCTCCTCTTCGATAGTGAGAGCGTCAAGGTGTCCAAGCAGGGTGAGGCGCAATTTGTGAAGCTGTTCAAGCGGGGGAAGTCTACCAAGAATGGGTACAAGACCCGCGATTACAAGGATTGATTCTGCCAAACTTTGGCTACGGCACTGCTGCAATTACTGCAGCCACACCGCGCCTGCTACATCACATTGTGGCAGGTCTCTTTTGTGGAGTGCATCATCGAGGAAACTCCAATTCACTGGGCGAGCATCCTGCACAGGGTGATGCGACAGCACGCTTTTGAGGAGAAGGGGGGAACTCTAAATCATCTCTCTCCTTTCCTCATCAATTTTTATCGACAGCGAAATTGTTTGACCGCGGCGGAGCTTGCTCGTTTTCCGCCGTTGTCCATCGACCATCCCGGGAGGTATGTGCGGGAGAATGAGGTCGACACTGATGCAGAGGAGTCGCCGACTTCTACTCCGTCAAGGCGGAGGGACGAAGGGAGGAATACTCCTGCAGCAAGAGTGCCGCGGAAGCGGCGATGGAGAGAGGAGTCCGAAGAGGAGCAGCATCAAGAACCCACTGCTCCCATTCGACCGCGGCCGTTATACGAATCGTACAGCCGGCCGAAGCAGAAGGCGCGCAGGCTTGTGTTACCAGCCAGCAGCGCGGACACGGCGACGATTGCCACGGAGAAAGGGAGTGCGTCTCCAGAGAAGAACGAGGGAGCGCGGACGTCTGCAGGAGCAACGGACCACGCTGCACCCTCGACGAACGGGAGGCCGCCTACGGGCCAAGGGCCTCCGGAGTTACCACGTGCGTTGCGGACAGGTGTTCCGCCTGCGCATAGGCGAGCCTCGACGGACGGACGAGCCTCGACGGATCGGCGACCACAAGCGGACGTGGACCTACGCCTACGCGTGGGAAGAAGCAGTCCGCCTGTGCACAGGCACTCGCCTGTGCACAGGTCGCCTATGCACAGGTCACCTCCACACGTGCCGCCTGTGCACAGGCAGGAATCACCCCCGTTCCAACGCAGGAAGGGGAAGGAGCCGGCGGAAGATCCGCCTACGGGACACAGGCCTTCGGGGCTAGACCCTCCGGCGCACAACGCGCCGCGATTTGCGCCTTCGGCGCCAGGGCCTTCGGGCCGAGGAGATGCGAGCAGGGAGCGTGCGGAGGCCGCACCTTCGGCAGGTAATCCGCCGGTAGATGCGCCTTCGGCGGTAGGGCCTACGGGCCAAGGGACATTGGGCGAGCGGCCCCCGGCTATGTCGCCTTCGGCGATAGACGCCTTCGGCGCTATGCCTGCGGCGGACAAGGCGCCGGCATTTGCGCCTGTGCACAGGCCGTACACAGCCCTCGCGCAGGACCGATCGAGGGAGCAGCACCCGACGGAGGAGCGGATTGACTGCACGCGGGACGAAATTTTGGTGCGCGATGCGCAATCAAACCCCGCGCATACACCCTCCGCTCGATCGCCTTCGGCGGCGGACGTCGGCGGCAGAGAGGATACGATTGAAGACCGACCAGCGGGCGACGGGGATGTAGCACGGCCACATTCGCCCACCGCCTTAGACATTTTGGCGAAGAGCAGCGAGGCTGCAGCGGTGCCTTCGCAGGCAATACACGTCGACGACGTGCAGCCCCACTCGGGACAGTCGCCAACGCAATCAATGGCGACTGAAATCCTCAACTCGGATGATGATGACGGAGGCTCCACCGAAGCAATGTCGGGAGCCGGGGATACCGAGGAGGAGGAGGAGGAAATTGTTGGAGCGCCGGCGGCGGCGCTCTCTGAGCAGGTGATACCGTTGCTGAAGTACTTGGATCGCAAATTCGATAAATAGGCCGATCCACTCCAGCCGGGATCTTACATCAAATTAGTGCGCATGCGGACTCGTACTAAAGTCCACACTAGCAAGCTACTAGCTAGGGTGGACCAGGAGTTGAAGGAATTGAGGGAGAAGCATGCCTGTTTATGGGGGCAGTACAACCTTGAGAGGAAATCGCACGCCCTCGACAGGATGCGGAAGGAGAGATTGGAAGAGCTCACCAGGGATGTGGTGCAGACCACGCAGGATTTGATGTCTGAGAAAACTCAGAATCAGATTCTGTCAGAGGAGCTCGTGTGACAGACGCGTTTGTTGGCGGAGTGTCAGCTCGCACGGCAGGCGGATGAGGATTTAATCCGCAGACTACAGTCAGAGTGTGGTGAATTGAGAGCGCAGCGTGCGGAGGCCGAATCGCAGTTAGTGGTAATTGAAGAGGATCGCAGGCGAGAGGCAAATCGCACGAAGGAGGAGACGGCGAGGCGTGTCGCCCACTGTCTCAAGGGCTACGCCCACTGGGAAGTGGCGGCGCAGGAGAAACTCACACTGCGTGAGTTTGAACTTCGCGCAGCCGGGTTGTTGGCAGGCGACAGCAGGAGTCGGCGGAAGGTGGCGAAGAAGTTGGAGTGCTTTCTGTCGAAGGCGCGGGATATCATGTCCACCCTCGAGGTGGAGGTTTCCGCGGCGTTGCAGCGGTTGGGACTGCGCAGTCGAGCGGAAGACTGGCAGGGTAGGGAGTTAGTGCGCGGCAGTCCGTCGCGCAGGAGACGTAGCACCGGTTCCGCGGAGTGTAGTGTAGCGTGGTTCCGTGCAGGCGTGTAGCGTAGTGCAGTGTAGGGCTAGTTAGGACTTTGAAGGTATTAAATAGTTCCAGGCGTTTTGCCTGGGGTTCTTTCCCAATTTCAGAAGTACAGATCAGGAACTCATTTTCTCTGCGTGTTCGTGCCCTTGGTTCTGTCACCACGCAAGAGGAGCTACAACTTGGCGTTCCGCATTTTGTAGCTGAAGGCCTTCGGTCGGATGTTCAGAGCTAGTACATTGGTTAGAGACTTGAGTAGTTCGGATCTACACCTGCGGGTGATTGCCGATGCTCAGAGCCAGTGACTAGTTAGATACTTGAATAGTTTCGCCCCTACACCTTCAAGTGTTTGTTCCTGATTGTACTCCTTCGGGATTTTTCCCCTGAATGCCAAAGTGAAGTTTTGCTACTTCGTGTAAGCCTTGGTTGTAAATTCAGGTTACGCTGCAGCAGGTGCCTTCAGGGTAACCCCTGTAGTATTTCTGGCAATGACAAGTGCCTGAGAATTCAAACTCTTCAATAGACTGTTGTTGTGTTACTGGAATGTTTCTCAGTGAGTTCTTCAGTGCGGACCTGTGTTCTCTGCGCGTTTTGTGAGTTGAGAGTGTTGTTCACCGCGTATGAGTGACTTCGATCCGAAGTAGGCAGTCCAAACCGGGTTTCCTACGCTAGCAGCAAGCTAGTGGAAGTGTTGTAAAAGCCGGAATTGGGAGTCACTACCCGCAGCTTCGCTGAGTGTACTCTTGAGAAAACTTTCCCCCTGAAATCTTGAGTAGAGGTCCTAATGGATCTCTGGGTTGTGTTTCTGTAGTTTCAGGTGTGTGTGTGTGTGTGTGTGTGTGTTACGCTGCACTGTGCGACCTCCGAGTGCGCTCCGAGTGGACACTTGCAGTATTTCTGGGAGTGACAGTCGCCTGAGAATTCAAACTCCTCAATAGTATGTTAAACGTGACACTTTGTACCCTGTGTGTTCCTCTGTCCCTGTGGGTTCGACCTTTCTACCACTATATTGCAGTTTTAGCCTTTAGTGGGTTATTACAAGATTGTACTGACCCCACAAGCATTCATGCTTCTCTTGCAGTTCCTTAAGTTCCCGGTCCACCCGAGCTAGCAACTTGCTGGTGTGGACTTTAGTGCGAGTTCGCCTGCGCACTAACTCGACGTAGGACCCAGGCTGGCGAGGATCCGCGTATTTCTCCATCTTGCGATCCAAGTATCTCAGCAGAGGTACTACTTGCTCATAGAGCGCCGCTGCCGGCGCACCAACTAATTCTTCCTCCTCCTCCTCGGTGGATTCCGATCCCGACACTGATTCCGTGGATCCTCCTTCTTCATCATCATTCGAAGGGAGGATTTCGGTCGCCATTTATTGCGTTGGCGACTGGCCTGAGTGGGGCTGCGAGTGGTCTGCGTGTTCTGCCGCCGATGGCGCTCCTGCAGCCTCGCTGCTCCCCGCTAAAATGTCCAAGGCGGTGGGTGAATGCGGCCGTGCCACATCCCCATCGTCCGCCTGTCGTGGGTCGATCGTAACTCCTTCGCCGCCGGCGTCTACCGCCGAAGGCGATAGTGCGGAATATGTCTACGCGGGGTGTAATTGTGCATCGCGCGCACGAATTTCATCTTGCGGACAGACAATCCGCTCCTCCGTTAGGTCCTGCTCCCTCGATCGGTCTTGCGCGAGGGATGCGTCCGGCCTACGCGTAGGCGCAAATCCCGGCGCTTCACCCGCCGTAGGCGCAGTGCCGAAGGCGGCCCGCCCGATGTTCCTTGGCCCGAAGGCCCTTCCGCCGAAGGCGCATCTTCCGGCGGATTTCCCGCCGAAGGTGCGGCTTCCGCCGGCTCCCTACATGTAACTCGTTGGCTCGAAGGCCCTGGCGCCGAAGGCACAAATCCCGGCGCTCTTTTCGCCGGAGGGCCTTGCCCCGAAGGCTCTTGAGCCGAAGACGGATCTTCCGCCGGCTCCTTCCCCTTCCTACGTTGTACTGGGGGTGAGTCCTGCCTGTGCGTAGGCGGCCGCCTATGCGTAGGCGAACTTTCTCTGTCTACGCGTAGGCGGAGGTCCACGTCCGCAAGGGGGCGCCTATCCACAGGGAGTCGCCTATGCGTAGGCGGCACACTCGTCTGCACCGCACATGGTAACTCCTGACCCGAAGGCCGTCTCTCGTCCGCCGAAGGCATAGCGTGGTCCACCGCTCTTGCGGACGTTTGCGTAGTCCCATCCTTCTCCGGTGACGAACTTCCTTTCTCTGTGGCGATCGTCGCCGTTTCCGCGCTGCTGGCTGGTAATACAAGCCTGCGCCTTCTGCTTCGGCCGGCTGCAAACTTCGTGCAGTGGCCGCTTCTGTATGAGAGCAGTGGGTTCTCGATGTTGCTCTCTCTCCGGTTCCTCTCTCCATCTTCGTTTACGCGGCACTCTCGCTGCGGGTGTGTCTCTTCCCTCATCCTGTTGAGTCGGTGGAGTGGAAGCTGGCGAATCCTCCGCGTCGGTGTCTACCTCGCTATCCCGCACATACTTCCCGGGATGGTCGACTGACAATGGCGGAAATCGAGCATGCTCCGCCGCGGTTAAACAATTCATCTGCCGATAAAAGTTTATCAAGAAGGGGGAGAGGTGATTGAGAGTTCCTCCTCTCTCCTCATATGCATGCTGTCGCATCACCCTATGTAGGATACGCGCCTAGTGAACTGGAGCTCCGGCCAATGTGAGCTCTACCTGCCACAACGTGATGTACGAAGTGCGGTGCGGCTTTAACAATTGCAGCAGCGCCATTGCTACGGTCCTGCGGAAACGATCTTTGTAGTCGCGGGTCTTGTACCCGTTCTTGGAAGACCTCTCCCGCTTGAACAATTCCACGAATTGCGCTTCGTCCTGCTTCGTTACCTTGACGCTCTCACTCTCAAATATGAGGTACCCGTCGTCGCCTGCACACCTCCCCAATGCCTGTGCCCAATTGTGGACAGTCCATCTATCTACGTGCGGACGCAATCCGCGCGTAGGTGGTCGCTCCGCGTCCAACCATTCGCGCACCATGTCTACGCACACGTAATTCCATCCTCACAGCAAGAACTCAAGTTTCCTTGCAATCAGCCGTTCCTCAAAAGCACGCAACCCATTCTGCGGAAGCTTGAGTGGCATCATCCGCAGTATGTTCGATTTCGACATCGCGTTCTTGAAATTGGTCCGCGCAACTCCCTCTCTGCTCTGCCCGAACCTCTTGCTCGCGCTTCTGCCTCCTCTGCAAACTCTAATTTCTCTCAATTCCAACTGTCGCGCACTCAATTCTCTCTCAGCCACCGAGTAATTCTCCGCGCGGTGATGTCTAGAATGTCTCTCAGCTAGCAGGTGGACGCGCGCAGCTCGCACCAGAAATTGAAATCGCGAATTCAAGAATGGGGCGTCCTCTGTCTGCTCGCAGGAGGTCATGGTCGGCTCTCGGTCGTGAAGTTCGAATCACTTGATGGCCGCCCCGGCTCCGCGCTATAACGGCCTTCTCTCTCACGCGCGGCTTCACGCTCCGCCGACGCCGACTTTACTCACACGCTCGAATTGGCAATTTGAACTCCGCCAGCGTACTACGCCGCGGACATGGGCGCGCAGCGCCGAAGGCGGATTTCTCGCCGGCGCGCTACACTCCTTCGTACTCAACTTTGGCTAGTCCCGCTCCGCCGAAGGCGTTCGTCCGCGCATAGGACAAAAGTCGAACTCCCTTTTGCGTAGGCGGAATCTTCGGCGGAGTTTCTGCCGGCGCAGAACTTCATCTGCCTTTGCGTAGGCGCTCGCCTATGCGTAGGCGAATTCCGTCTGCACACCGGACGTTCGTCCGCGCAGGTCCCTCGCCGCAGGCGCAGCGCCAAAGGCGGCTGTGCCGAAGGCGTTGACCGCGGTCAACGGACTCAATCTAGTCTGTCCATTTCTCTCGCCTCTCCGTCGGCGCTCTTGTCTTCGTAATCCCGACCGGCCGCAGGCGCACTCGTCCGTTCCGTCCGTACAGTCCGTACGGTCTGTACGGATTTACTACTCCGTTGAGTCCTCGCCCATCCGTGATGCGCTGGCGCCAAAGGCGCCGTACAATTTCCAACCCCGAAGGCGGATTTCTAGGGCCGAAGGCGGACTTCCCGCCGACGCCGAAGCGCCTATGCGTAGGCGATTCCCGTCCGCCTATGCGTAGGTGCAAGTCCTCCTCGCCTATGCGTAGGCGACATTCGCGGCGGACATCCCGCCGACGTCAAACCCTAGTTCGCCTATGCGTAGGCGAAGATCTTCATATCTTTCGACCGTCACAACTCCCTGAGTCCTCATCCGTTCCAGGCGTTCTTGGGCTCGTTAGAATCAGCGCGTCAAGCTCTTTCCAACGAAACCCTAATCAAGTCAAGGCGTTTGAGAATTGATCAGATTCTGAAGGATTTCTCTAGCGCCGAAGGCGCAGCGCCGAAGGCGGATTACGCGCCTTGCGCCGAAGGGTACTCCTTCAGAGCCCGTCGTTTAGGGCGGCGCCTGTCCTAGACGTTGCGCCCAACTCCTGGATTCTACGAGATCTTTCGAGACTCTCCAAGATCATCCAGTTTCACTCTATTTTGATGCACCGATGGCGATTTACGCTGCTGCCGCGGTACATTTTTCCAAAAATGTTTTAAATTCCTCAAAAATACCAAAAGTGAGGTACCACAAATTCTATCATAGAGAAAGAAACAATCGCAATTGCACAACAAATTGTAAACGCTTATGTTATCCCACACGATGAATCATCAAGCATTGTTCAAGATTCAACCGATACTACACTAATGAAATTAAAAAATCTTTGACGTAGAGAAATTTATGCACCATCATCACCAAACTTGAGCATTCTAAGTACATACAAGGAGTAGATTGAAGAAAGTATAACGACATCAACTCAATATAATCATCTTAGGTATATCATAGATGAAGCAATATAATTTGAAGATAGATAGTAGAAGAAAAAATAAGGAGTTGTTGCAAAATTCATGGAAATAGAAATAAATCTCAGTACATAAATTAAGTTCTTTGTGTGATAGATAAAACATCACTTATAAAAGATGAAGTATGTTTCTTGGTTCCACGTACAAACTTTACATTTTGAATTCATTGAAAATTTTTTATGGACTATGAAAATGTTTTTTCAGATGATACATTTTTATGATTATCACAAAAGAGACGTGTAGATGACAAGATTGAGTTAATAACTGGAATTATATCAACTTGCAAAGTTTCATATCTTTTAGCACTAAACAAATTGGCAAAATGCAGAACTCAAATGAAAAAAAATATATAATTTAATATAATCTCATATGCATGTCATGTCTTAATCATGTTGCAGAAGTGAATATTCAAACTGATTGATGAAGCAAAATGTCACAAACTATAAAACAGGATGGAGAGATCATGCAAACATTACAAGCTAGAAGTGCAAAGAAAACAAGAGGTTTAGTTTTTTACAAATAACATATATGGATTTCACAAGATCAAAAGTTACGTATAATTATTTTGTCAAAAAGTCATGATACAACCATTTCAGCCCATATGGGAGTGGAGAAGACATCGAAGAGCAACTAACGAGTGTACTATTGGCCTAACTTATAGAAGTATATGGAACCTTCTGTTCAAAGTAGTGTAGTTTATCAAAAATACAAATCAAGTTAAAAAAACCAACAGATTTACTACAACATCTTCTCATTCTAGAACAACAAAAGAAGCATGTTACCATAGATTTGGTATGTGAGTTATCATAAACTCTGTTAGAAATTGATTCAATTATGATTTTTGAGAATAAGATAAGCAAAATTATTTACATCAGTTCAATCATCAAAAGTAGTGATAACTCTGTAATTTGCTCAATTGTACTTAAATGCAGATTTTGCAAATCATAAATTTATCAAAATCTTACTCATTGTTAGAGTACTAAATCTATTAGTTTGTTTTTTTTAGTTTTTTCAAGTAAAAATTAGCAATGTCAACTACTTATCATCATTAAATTGATGGACAAACATAAAGAACAAATAGAATGGTAGAGTATATGCTACTTGCAACCACATTAGTTAGCAACCAGAGTGGATTACTCTTTTGAGTTTTGTGAAATTTGCATAAAAAATTTATGTAAACGCATTCACATAGATGATTTCATTCTATTTCATATACGAGTTTGATCCCATAACATAACCAAAGTAATAAACAGTTAATGTGTGAGACATATCCACATAGTGCTACATCAAGCAAAGAAAAAATTGTTGATGCCTAAGAATCAACAAAAACAACATGTGATTATTATTGTAGAGAGTTGATAATTCAAGTAGTAAATCTTGTTTGATTATTTATAATAAATTTGTCTTTTATAAAAAACCATATTTTAACGCTAGATTCATTGAGCTTTTGTGATATTGAAACATGTGGGTATAATGTACTACAAATCAAAACTTTTGTCACATATAAAAATATATCTTAAATTTTATGTGTCACAATTACAAAAACTTGTACCGACGAAACACGATCAAAATAATTCACAAATCTACTCGTGTCATCTCCTCTATCAACTTGATAGTTGATCATGAATAGAGAATAAAATGTCATAAATATTCCAAAGTATACTAATTGATTTAATGAAAAGTATATACATCATTCAAATCAATTTGGAAATTAACTAGAAATCTAGTTAATACAACTTTGATAGTTGAAGAATTTGAACAGATATGCAACAACGACATTGTGTTTGAAAGAAAAGAAAGTTTGTAAGAATCTTTGATTGATGAAAATTAGAATGAACTTTACTCATGATAAAATTATAGTTATCTTCTAGCTGTTAGTTGAGTATGACATGTCAGCAATCTGTGTTTTTGTTAATTAAGTAATGATTTGTTTATTGAAAACAACACGTCAACAATCAACGTGCTTATCAAAGTTATCCATCATGTTATCAATACACTACCAGTGAAAAGGATGACGACGGTGAGATTATATCTTGGTAAGATTTATATAAAGGAGAGAATAATTATTCTAGTTATCTCTTATCTTTATAGTTGTTGTTCGTCTCCGAATGAGCTATTATTTTGATCACTAGTGTAACACTTACAAAGTTTTTGACATTGTTTCCATCTTGAATATATACCATAGAATGTCAAAAAAGAAAAATAATATATTTGTGTTTCAAGGAGTATTGCATCATCATTTACAACTTACTCCACATGTTTGATAGATCAGAGTAAAACTTTACACACCGCAAATGGCACAACATGACTCTGCACTTTGTTCTTTTTCCTCTATGAATCTTGAACATGAAAAGTGATCATAAATCTCACAAGTGGCGATTTAGCAAAAATTGGTCATAACAAAACTCAATTTATCAAGAGAACAAAGAAAGATGTACTCATCACCTACAATTTCTTCATTTCCATATCTTCAAATCTTTGAAATTACCTCAATCTCAAGAGATATGTTAGAACTAATATATGCAAATAAGTGATAACTCTTTTAAGAAGTTTTCTACCAGAATTAAATTCATGTTTTTTTAAGCACATAAATTCATGCTTTATGTAAACCATATGAACAAATATGCAACACTCCTAAATGTGCAGATCTCTATTAAAAGAGATTTGTTCTGAATATTTAAATTGAATCTCACTTTGCATTGATGTATAATAATACTTTTCAGTATATCTATTGGCGTCTTCAATTAATTGGAAGAAGTGTCATTTGCGATAGTATGATCTTCATGCGACTGAAAGAACCATAAGCAAGAACTTGTACTATTTTTCGCGACTTTCCGACCTTAGCTGAGAATCCTATATTGCCCCATACTGTCCATTTCTGGAATTGATGGTGCTTTTAGCTATCGAAGTCGGTTCCACCATTCACGAAATTTGTGCTTTAAGAAAATAGTGTATCCAATCTCCGACCTCACTAAAATAATATTGCATATGATTCTTCATATCACGTTCTAATTTCTACATTGTCAGGTATTTACTACTGGTTGTTCGAGCCTATACAAATTCTACATATATTTTTTTATTTATTTTCGACCTCTAGCTGATGCTGTGGTCATTCCTCAGAGTAAAGCGCAGACGCATTTTCTTTTGAGATAAACTTGTAACACATCCACCCGTCAGGTAGTTAGGCTCGAACTCAGCCTCGGGTCTATCCTTGGCTCTGATTAGACACTCGTGCATGAGAGACTCTTGGACCATCTTGAATTTAGTCTTGGACCGTCATACTGGACCGTTGTCTTCGATAGTTTCACCTGCAACGTTCGTGGCAAAACGGCCAGAAAGTCTGCTGCCAGAGGTGACAACGGTCTTCTCGAGAAGAGGAGCCACGATTCTTCTAGACGCAAGGTAAGCCTCCTCCTCGTCTCGTGCGAGTACAAGAGAGTGCGCGAGACACTTGAAAATGGGTGCCTCCGATTCTCATTCTACGCATAAGAATGTGTGGCTGGGCGGGCATCTTGCAGACCAAGAAGGAAGCTGCTGCAGTTCTTCGGTACTCATTCTCACTTTGATTTGAACAGTAAGTTCAGGCTCTAAAATAATCTTGCGCTCATATCATACTTTCGCCTCTCTTTTTCTTTTTCTCCACATTCTTTTCTAGAAAAAAGATTTCTGATCTATCTTGGAGAAAAGAGTTTGGGGAGAAGTGGAGGGAAAGGTTTTATTTTTGGCTCTCTTCCTATTCTAACAAGTTTTGTTTAAATTGTTGTTGACTTATGTTGTTGATAGAGTTTCAGTTTACTTCATGAACATGTTTCGCTTCGTGCCTCTACCACTATATATCGCTCGTGAACATGTTCTTACATGATGAGCTAATCAAAACCGAAATGTGCTCTCCGTATGTGAAAAGATAGACAAAAATTATCTTGTGTATCTCTTCAGATCGGAAGACATTGGCTTGTACTGACGAAATTCCGATCTTCCGATCTTAACTGGAGAAATGTACGAATTCTCAAATTGGGCATCGGAGGTTCTATATCGGGGGATAGTGAGATAACGCAGAGTTTGATTGTGATTCGTTTTGAATAAAATCGCTGCTGAGTCCTTCGACCCTTAAGGTCGAAGGACTAAGCAGCGATTTTGTTCATGAATGGTTGGACCGCGACAAATCCAAGGAAGGAAGACTTCTTCAGTCTTCAGTGGGGACAATATTGCGTAGTCAAGGAAGAAATATGCTTCAGCAGGCCGTAAATGGAGAATATAATCAATTTTGCTTGCTTACTTTATTCTGACTTTGATTCATTTCACAAGTTTTGGTTAGCCACAGTATACCCTATGCAGTTTTGTTAACAACCTTCAAATGTTGTTTCAGCCAGGATTCCATTTTTGCTGATGCGACAATGCAATCCTTATATCATTGGTCGCATCAAATGATCGTAATGTTGATCCTCATCGTTTGCAAGGATTGGGACACGTGAAATATGGATAAATTGCTACACTGTGGGTCTAGCAAGGCTCACAGTGAGTTAAGGCGGGTGACCTGCTATTCGGAACAAGTAGCCAGAACTGCGCAGTCAAGGGCAGCGTGCTTGAATGCTCGATCATCCGAGAGATGTCACACTATCACTCTGATAATATATTTGATCATTAATAGCGTGCAATAGTTCAGTGATAGGAAAAAATCAGAGTAAACTCTGTTTTGTTTTTTATCGATCTCTGAACTCTTGCATGCAATCAATGATCAAAAGAGTGCACCAAAAGCACCCCTGCAAAATAAAGCTGGATTCACAAAGAGAGTTGGAGTATATGCGTTCAAGAGAGATGAAGTACATGCTTTTACTTCACCTTAATGCATTTCTTTCTTTCTTCCTCATGAAAATAGAGGAAAGTATATCGTTTTGAAAACAAAGTAAAGGAGGTTACTATAGACAAATACTATCTCTCGGTTTCAGATTCCTTCTTCAGCCATTAGTGCGTGCTGTAGTTGATACACGGAAGGAAATAATGTACATCAAAACATCTTATCACTATCTATATGTGGTACAACTAGTGAACTTCTCTTGGAACACGGCCTCACTGGAGAGCACCAAAACGAGAAACTTTAATGCAGGTTTCATATAGAGTCAATAATGTATGCATTTTCGGAACATTTCACATTTGGCCAGTGCACGGGATCATGTGGAGGGGATATCCTCTTGAGTGCGGAGCTTCTGGCCTGTGATCCTTCGTGGAATCCTCGGGAGATTGACCGGAAGTCATATTGTGAAGCGGGCGACCGAGCATCAATCACTTCTCGCTCTACGCAGTCGAGGGATAGCATGCTTGCCGGAGATCGTCAGACTTGAGCATCCTCCATCAATCTCTCCCTGCCTTTCTTTTGGAAGCGATTATAACTACCGTAAAACCTTAAGATTTTGTGTAGAAATTATTCATGTGTGGAGTCCTCCAAGCTTGGAGAAAGTTGCATGGTTAAGACAAACTAAACATGTTTTCCATCTTTTGGGTTACTTATGATTTGAAAACTTAAACGAATAATGTAGGTCTATGGACCTGTAAAGGACAGTAACCTCTTAGGTACGCACACCGGTTAAATACCCATAATTTTACTCAAAGAATGGGGATCAAAATTTATTTAGTTAAAATTGTAATTTTGAAAGATTCTTGTGTTTGAAAATAAATATTTGGTTGATTTTCCTCATCTGGCATTAGGAGATGTATTTCAACAGTAGTAAAATTTAACTAGCCAGTATGGATCATATTGTATACGCTTGCAGATAATATTGAGCAATAAACACGCAGAGTTAATCTAAAGCTTTAGATTAACTCTAAAGCTTCCAGTAATAAGCGATACTATCTGTTGACTTCAGCTCCCTCTTTGATAAGCGGCACCTTTTGCAACCCTCGTCGCTTTCTGATTGAAGTAGCCAAAATTGATAAACTTAATTCAATACGTTTTGCTTTGGGAATTGCGGTATAAAGAAATGACCCTAAGCATGTCAAAAATTTTCTTCAAACCCAATTAAAAAACCAACAAGATTTAAAAATATTCTCTTTAGATTCACATATTTAGTCAGATCTTTTTAGGATTTGCTACCGTTTGTCTCACACATTTTCTTAGCTGCTTCACTAACATTGTAGTCGCTACCTACAGCCCTTAGACGGGAAGCATTGGTGTTATTCAATTTAGATCACTCTGAAGGTCATTCGGTAGTTTTGTTTTGTTCACAATTAGTCTAATAAATCTTGTCAAAATAAATCTGAAGACCTGCCTAGGTAAGTGTTGTATAATTGTTGTTACAACTGTAAACTGAGGAAAAGATCTAAAAGTTATATATGAATCTTTCATAAGTTTCTAATTATTGTTGGTAGGTTTGTCCTATGACTCACATGAAGAGATGATAACCTGGATGACTATTCGGTCGCACTTTTTAGTCCCAGAGTATTTTTTCTTTCTGTCATTCTGTTCTCCACATGTGAGTGGCACAGAAGCTGAATGCGAGAGCCATCCAACTGTGTATTTGTGCTCTTCGAGATCTGACTGGTCTGCAATAATTTTCGTGTCTGTTATGAAAACACAAGCAAATGTAATTTAGCTTCATCAACTCTTGCACTTTAGTCCCGGACTGTGAGATCTTTTATATACAATCATCACCTCTTTCCTTGAATGGATGGCCCAGTAGCTCAAAGCAAGAGTCTTTCAAGATGTAAATATGTGCTGCGGGTTTAAGACCTGCCCGGGCTCTGATCATGTTGGTGTCTGTTATGAGAAAAGCACCAAATTTGGTTGAATTCTTTTTCATTTTTACAGCCCATTAGTGCCAGATCTGACCTATTCCCAGATGAAGATCTCCAAAACTAACATTAATAATGGCAGGTTTTATGCGAACACATGGAGTGCCGGAGCATAGTTTCATGGCTGAATCGTCTCCATACTGACCATACCTGATATGCTTAATTGGAGTAAGCATCGTATCCCACACTTCCAGGCTGAGATTCGATACTTGTGCTTCAAGGAAGCTCTGACCAGGCCAGGCCGTGTCCACTCCCGATCTTACTAATATATTTCTCTGGAAGGTTGTTTCTAAAACTCTCTGAAAACTTCCAGCACACAATAGGTGCTCATTTCTCGAGTTCGAAGAGACAAATTTCAAATTATCTGACTATGTTAACCATGACTGTCTTTTCACATCTTCAGATTGAAACCTGGATCCACTTATATTCCTGAACAGTGGCTGTTGGCACCGTACGCTTCAATACATGGAAGAAATGGATTTGATAAGCAGTGTGCTCTTGTGCGAGCGCCGAGTGTATGGATGATGCCTAAAGCATACATAAGTCACCTTGGATGCTGCTTACAGTTGCCAAGCAGCTAGCAAGTCATGGGATGGAGGTCACACCCTTCTGCATGGAAGACGACTCCAAGCATCTACATGCAGCTCAGCCCGAAATGTCTGGACATTGGAGCTTGACGTGGTATACCTCTTTAGATTAGTCTACATACAGCCGCTGGAGGTAGGAGATGTTGAACGATTGCTAACCTTATTACGCTATCATGAGTAGACATTGAGGTTCATTCTGAAGAACTTAGCTTAATGATAATTGCAAATTGTCACAGCATATCATTATGTTCTAGTTTCGCTTGTACATGACGATACAGATATATGTGTAATTTTTTTCATCAGAAATGTCTTAAACTTTCCTTGGAGCCCCAACCATTTGTTTCCTCTGTTGTATGTGACATTGTCAATTCGATAATACCTGTTGAGAAATTTTGATGAATCACACAATCATCTGTGCTGTGAATGGTTCACAAGACATCTCTACCTCGGGTCATCCCAAAGGCAAATATCGTCTCAAAGCGAGTGCAAATTTTGTTTCCAACAAGCAAAAGGACGACAAAACTGGTATCAACGCCGAGAAACTTTAGGACCTCGCTGGGTTTTATCCATTGCAATTGTATAGTTATTAGAAGCTAATTTAGTCCAGAAGTACACTCGAAACCAGTGAAGGTTCGATGGTATCTGCGTTTCGCGTGATGCTAAATGACTGCATGGTTTTCAGAACCTTTAAATTCCGCATGCACCGACGTCAGTTATTATGCACAATCATGCGCCTCATGCTGGAGCTTATGGTTAATCTACTTGCTCTTTGTTCTTTGGACCTTCTTCAACGTGAGGACAGAGATGGTGCACATTTGGCAATGCTCGCGAAAGATGAGTTACGGATGACTCATCCGTAACTCATCTTTTACAATTACAATTTTATAACTCATCAAAGTTTTCTGTTGACTCATCCGGGATTAGTCAACAGAAAACTTTGCGGAATTTACAGAAGCAGTTCCAACAAATTACGACAGGCTATCTAACATATTAGGCAGGCGCCTCATATTTTAGGTGCAGACGGGACCGTTCGCCCACTGTGAGCACAAAACTGTGCTCACATGTCTTTTTACCCTTATGAGAGTTAGAAGTTTGGATTTAAGCTCTTGCAAAATTATGCTTGGGGTTTTCTGGAAGTTTCTGCAAGATTAGGAGTTGGTGTGATGGTTAGGGGGCAGGAGGTGCGGAAAAAGTCCTTCGGCGAAAGAGTGAAACTCTCATAACGTTTTCAATGTGTGACGCCTTGACTCAGTTAGGGTCTTGTTGGAAAGAGCTCGCGACGCTCGTTCCAACAAGACCAAGAACTCTTGAAACGGATAAGGCATCACCGAGTTAGGAGCGGCGGAAGTTTCTGATATGGAAGGTCTTCGGCGGCCTGCGCGTAATCGGCCTACACGTAAGCGGCCTACGCGTAGGCGCCCTGTGCACAGGCAAACGCCTTTGGCGGAAGGGTAAAATCGACATAACGTTTTCAATTCTTAACGGTTTGCGTTGGTTAGGGTCTCGTTAGAAAGAGCTCAACACGCTCGTTCTAACAAACCCAATAACGATTGGAACGGATGAGGACTTAGGGAGTTATGACTATCGGAAGATAGGTAGACGTTCGCCTTCGGCGGAAAGAGTTCGTCTCCGGCGGGAATTCCGCCTACGCGGAAGAGAGATCAACTTTTGTCCGATGCACGGACGGACGCCTTCGGCGGTTGCAGGCCTTCGGCGAAGCAGTAAAACCGGCATATCTTTTTCAATTCTTAGCGGTTTGACTTGATTCGGGTCTCGTTGGAAAGAACTCGACGAGCTGGTTCCAACGAGACCAACATCTCTTGAAACGGATCAGTCATCAATGAGTTATGAGCGTCGAAAGCGGCTGTCATGGTTAGGCGTGAGGCCTTCGGCGTTAACAGTTAGAGGGGCCTTCGGCTTTAACATATAGAGGGGCCTTTGGCCCAAGGACAGCCTGTGCACAGGCAGACGGCCTGTGGATAGGCGGACGGCTGTGGATAGGCGGCCTACGGGTAGGACGCGGACGCCTGCGGATAGGCGAACGCCTTCGGCAGAAGAGTAAAAACCGTCATAACTTTCTCAATTCTTATCGGTTTGACTTCGTTAGGGGCTCGTTGGAGAGAGCACAACACGCTTGTTCCAACGAGCCCAAGAACGTTGCAAACGAAGCAGGGATCCGTGAGTTATGGGCGTCGGGGTGACTGTTATAGATAGGCAAAGGTGCAGAAGAGTGTCTTCGGCGGGGGAATGCCTTCGGCGGTGCGCGAAAGACAATTTTGGACGGCGGATGTTGACGTGATCATAAATAAAGATTGTACAGGTGTGGCAGCGTGGGGCATGAAGTTGCACATGGGAGCCAGGCCGTTGCACATCATCGCGGGAACGGCATTCACGCGGGCTGTGGGTGACTTGGCCCTTGAATGTTGGAGAGGAATTTTCGGCCTGGCGATAGAGATCGTGTGGTGTGCCATTGTGTGGAGTCGCTGGTGGGATTGGTCGCTGGATAGAGTGTGGATGTGAGTGATTTTCGCAGGGAAGTGGTGAGGACTAGGAGGGGAGTGTGGAGTGTTCGAAGTAGGAGAAAGCAACCTCTCGTGGGTGGAGAGTTGTATCGTGGAGTGAAATTAGATTGGGATCTGAGATTGAGGTGCGACATCTGTGAGTGGGATCCGAGATTGAAGTGTGTTCTGTGAGTGGGATCCGAGATTGAAGTGAAATCCGTGAGTGGAAAATCTGAGATTGGGATCTGCGATTGAAGTGTAATCTGTGAGTGGGATCCGAGATTGAAGTGAAATCCGTGAGTGGAAAATCTGAGATTGGGATCTGAGATTGAAGTGTAATCTGTGAGTGGTAGCTGAGATCAGAGTGGAAGACCTGAGAATGGGAGTTGAAAGTGAAGCGAAATCTAAGAGTGAAATCTGACAGTCGGGATCTGAAATTGAAACTGAAAAGGGAGAGTTGAATCTGAGAGAAGAATCTGGTGGAGTCTGAAGGTGGAAGCTGAGAAATCGACACTGAAATCTGAGTAGGAATTGGGAGTGGAACTCGGAGCTAGGATAGACCACAGCGGCTGGGGTATTGAGAAAGTCACCCAAAGCTGGGTTAGATCTTTATGTAACAAAGAGCTTGTCTGTTGCTCTTGTGGAGATAGCAGACAGCAAGTTATTATTTTCAGTTCTAGATAATTTGTCTGTGAAAGAGCAAATGTTTATGATCTCATTGTCTTGAATACACTTTGACCACATGGTCGAAATCAGAGAAGTTAGATTATGGGAGCTCGAACCCCCACCTGGACTACAAACGCTGAAGGGTGGGGAGTTTAGGCTCACACCCACATTAGTTCCGCGACCTCATTTTTTGAGAACAACTGTTGAATGTTCATTATCTGCCGTCAGAATTGACTTGTCACCTAAGCACTGTATCGAAGAAATATTACGACTTCGAGCAAGGAAACAGTGACAGCGTGTTGAATGTCGAGCTCTGATAGAAAGATGTGTTCCACCGCTGGTCAAGAATGATAGGGTCATTCTATTTGTGAACAACGAACGAAACGTAGTTACTTTCAAACCTAGATGTGTCAAGCTATTCAGATAGTATATAAAGCACTTGAGCAGCTCATCTGCAACAATCATCTCAGTATCTCATAACTCCCCAGAAGCCTACGATAAACACTTACACACAATAGCATTTAGAATACTGGATCAGACTAGTGTCATATTCATCGCCTTCTTGGCTCAGTCTTCAAAAACAGTTTTCCACCTGTAATATCTGGAAATTGTATAGATCATTCAGTATCTTAGTTTCCAAACGAGTGTCTCATAGTTTTGCTCGATGGCTGACCATAATGATTTTTTCGGCGATGACGATTCTCCTCCATGGCTAACTGCAAACCAAGAACCTGACATTGAGCAGAATGAGTCGAATGCCTTTGCCCTGACTGCAGGGGTAACAGGTGTGACTTATCATTACATTAGTGAAAGACATACGCTTGCTGAAACAGCAGTGCTGGGACCGCGTGAGATCGCGAGCATTTATCGTGTATAGAAAATCACATCTCTATCTTATCCACTCCAGTCAAAGAAGTCAAGACTCCCTCGACTTCTGATCATGGTGGTTGAATGAAAACGACGACGATAGGCCATCGTGCGCCCTGACTCGGTATTTCTGCTACCCCAGAAGCCGAAAGCGGAACTCGTTCGAGGATCGCCTCAAGCGAGGGATTGATAGAACATGCAGACGTAGCCGTATGTGCATCTCGTTTTTAAACTAGGTGTGCTTGGGCATTATATCATGGTTGTAAGACATGAATAACCGCAGGACCTATTACAGATTTTGCTGCGTGGAACAGCTCCTCGTGGACTCTTCTCGAGCTTTCAGCTCACGATCAAAAGATTCATCTCCATTGGCATGAAGGCTCATCACCAGCACACAGCTTTTCCAACCTTACATGCCAGATTTTCTTACGAAAGCTCACCACCTCTTTGCTTCTGTACCCTGGGGATTTGAGAACTCTAGCTACAACATGTTTCGAAGATCTAGGGGGATGACCACAATTTCTCTGGAAGAGAAGAGGTGGTCTTGACTCTAGTCGCCTGTAACCAAGTCTTGTACTTGTACAATAAATAGGTACAAGTCATGTACAGTACCATCTTTCGACACCCAAAATTATGATAGTTTATATGAGAGTTTGGCTTGAATGCACTTCAGACTCTATTTTCTAATATGACATGATTTTTACTTACCTGGCAGTTCCCAATTATGAACCGTTTGCCGTGTGGAAGAAACAACACTGAGGAGCTTGAATATGTTATATATCAACTCTGAACTTCAGTCACGTCAATGTATCCTACGTCCAAGTGTGATTTTAAAAGTGAAAATCATCCGCTAGAACGCATACGTGCTGGGTGTGTACTAGAAATTCGACTGCAATTGCAAATGGATTCCCTGTAGTTCTTTGTATACAAAATCTTCTCAAAATCTACTTCACAATTTTTTTCATGATTTGATCGATTTTATTATACTATCACAAGTTCATTTTAGAAATTAGTAGGTGGACACGGAAATTATACTCCATTTAGTTTATCCGTGTATATTGCCATCTAAAAATAAAGCTCTATCATGTGGAGGCTTGTGCAGAATTTTATTTGAACTATATTGCAACGTAACATGCTCTAGTTTTTGAATTGAGATGAGAGATAACCATGCTATACATGATAAGAAGGTAATCATGGAAATCCACGAAGTCCCTTGTTAGAGGCTAGAATATTTATGAGACAATATATCACCGCAAGTAACAGTAGTAATGAATCGTAGATCTATCAAAAGTAAATGACAGCTAGGCGTAGTTAAGTAAACGTGGAGGTTGTGCTCACCGACTAGCCTTCATATTGCGTACATGTGGCTACATGTGATATGAGTACAATCCACCTTGGAGATGGAAACGTATGAGCATACATAGCAATGAAGACCATGATAAGATAGATGAAGCCATGTTTTTTTGAGATATAAATATTGGAATGAAAAAGTAATATTTGGAGAAAATAAGGCTCGAGGAATAAAAATAAGTTTCTGAATTCAAAGATTACTAAACTAGTACTTCGAATTAGTGGCGAGTCAAGGCTATTCCATGGTCTGGAATAGACCATACAAGATGATTCAATCAACTTGCGCAAGTAAATCCATTGCAGTTGCTTTTCAATTACAAAACCATAAAGAATGTCCGTGCGCAGCTCGTGGTGACTCTCCATGTGATATATTTCTAATGTATATGAGAAAATTACGTGTCCATGTTGGAAATGGACGCTCACTTTGACCGTCATTATGGATTACGCCGATCGTAGCAAAGATTTCTCACCAAGATGTTCAGTGACTAATCATTGATTCCGTGAACGAGGGACGGACCTAGGTTCGAGACACTCTGGTGCATAGTACGTGCTCATAGAATCACCATGATCCAACTTTGAACGCTTGTGTTTCTAAACCCTCCCTTTGTTATAACCGTGATGTTATCTGAACCAGAAAAGCTATTCATTATATGTTCGATCTAATTGATAATGTCGATGAAAATTTTTTTGTCTAAAGTGTGCATTCTAGTGCTGGATTCAAGTGAGCCATCACAAATCTTATATAATTGTAGACTGGATGTTTCTGAATATGTAAAAAGGATGAGGTGATTAACTGATGAGGGTTTGCACACTAGGCGGACCCTGCATTACCACAAGTAACGAGCGGGTTGTAGTTGAGGGTCCCAAAGTCCAGGCTCTCCGCATCAGGCGCGCTTGGTCAAAGCTGGTTGAATCCTGTCATAAAATGCACAACAAGCCAAGAGAACGTTTCAGTTCAGTTGTTCACGCATTCAAAGAAGAAGTCTCAAGTACTATGTATGGACTTCGATTTGTGATCCTGCAACTTCAAGGTGGGAAAGAGGTCAAAATATACCGTAAAGAGATGGATTTGTCAAAGTTTCCAAGTTCGCAGCGTAGTTGTTGAAGATGGAGAAGGTTCTGCTAAGATATAAAAGCCGAGCAGCTGCTATTGTATCATTAAGAGCTTTGTTATAAGCTTCATCCAGCTGATTTATAAGCCCAATACAGCCCATAGTGACTTTTTATACCCGGGTAAAATTCATCTCGAGGCAGAAATTGTTTGAACGGCACGCACGCTGGATAAACACTCGGAGGACAAGTAGATGGTAGCAGTCGTTGGAACTCATGGGATCATAAAGCTGAAACCACATGCTTAGCTCATTGACAGTTTTAAGATATGTCCAGATGATAGTACAGAAATGGATTTGAATGCCTTTACGGTTGGTTTCGAAGTAAAAGCACACAGAAGTGTCATTACACCTATCCATCCTCTCACATAGCTCCCGTATTTAAACGAAAGGAGGGAAGGAGAGAGAACAAGACATACTCGATTGATTCTTCTGAGAAATTGCAATCTGCTTGAGTCTGACGTATTCGGTAACTTCGAACTTCAGGAAGATAGGGTTCACCGACGTGTCGTTTGAAGCAGTTGTTCCGCCGTAGGTCGATGGCAGATCTCCGCTGTGATGAGCTCTTCATGCATACCTCCTTGGGACGTTTCATTCAGTATCATCTTCACCTTGTGGATATCAAATACGCCTTACATTATCTAGTGCACATACTGATGATTCAATTGCATCCTCTTACTCAAGACATCCATATACAGCATTGGGTACGAAGACCGTCCAAGATTATCTAAAAGAATGCTACCCTATTAGATGGCATTCAAAAGAGTCAGGGTATACTCAGAAAATAGTATCATGTTCACTGTGTCATGTGCTTGAGCTCAAGAAGCGTTCTCGAAGGGCCTAGTTAAGTATTCCCTTAATAACTCTTCTGAAACCTAGTTTTTGATCTTTAAATCCTTAATTCAGGAAAAATAAAAACGATAGGAGTTAATCACGTGAATGTAAACCTGTAACTCTGAGGAAACAGACAGTTGTATCTGAAGACTTTGCAAAGTTCCGGAAATCTAACTTACACAGAGAAGTGTAGCTGACCGGGCAATCCGTGAGAGGGACCATAAGGCAATTCGCCTGTAAATGCTTCGGCCAGATGTACACCGTCCCATTTGACATACTAGTCCGGGTTTACACATTTGTTGGACCCTGGATTACCACAAGTGACGAGTGGCTTGTAGTTGTGGGTTCCAAGTCATGGCGCTCCGCAACACGCATGCTTGGTCAAAGCTGGAGTAAATCCTGTCATTAAACAGCGGAAGATGTCGAGAGAACGTGAGACCTTCAGTCATTCACGCATTCATAGAAGAAGTCCCACGGAACATGTATCAACCCTAAATTTTTGTACTGCAATTTCAAGTTGGAAGTAAGTTTAGATTATACCGTAATCTCAAATTCTCCCGGTTGGCAGCTTAGTAGGTGAAGATGGAGTTGGTGCGATTAAAATATGCAGTCGAGCAGAAGCAAGTGTACCGGTAGGAAACCAGTTTAAGAACCAGCTACCATTCGATGCATCCTTAAAAAGAACTATCAAACCTGCAAATACTGTTATACATCCCATAACTGTTCAAGAAACATCAGGAGAAGTACAACGATTACACCAATTGCTACAATGCCAATTTTCTGAAAGATTAAAACCATGGCCACAACAATTCCTAGAGTTGTTGACAATAGACCATGCAATTGCTAGCAATTTCAATACAAAAGTACCAAATTGTCACAACTTGAGTGATTTGATAAACTCAAGAAAGTTGGAGAGGGTAGAGGGGTTGGGGGGAAGGGAAGGAGATATGCCGTGCTCCGAGAGTGAACGATCAAGCGCTGATCGCCCTCGTGCATCGGTGCAAGGAGCAACGGGGAAGAAGCAATCCTCGTCGGGGATTTCTCAAGCTCAAAGAGCAGTCCATCACAGGCAGCAGGTGCTGGACTGGTGCACTGTCGCATTATCACTTGTGCTGTGAATGGTCGTGGCATTAGAATAGGAGCTGAAATTTAAACTCGTGGATGTGCCCTAAGTGCAGAATTCGAAAGAAACATAAGAAGAAGAGAGCAAGAGGTTTGTAGGCATATTGAAGTTGAGTATCCTCTTCTCGATGTCTCAGTTTTGCAGGTTGAGTAATTTACAAGCAGAGAATAAAAGACTGTCGGTGAAGATGTTGTCTCAGTTTTGCAGGTTGAGGAATGAAGAGGAGAGCAAGAGGTTTGTGGGCATGGAGGCAATGTGCGTCTGTAGAAGGTGATCGAGGATGCGTGTTCAGACCAGATACATATAGGGGTCCCGAGGATAATGCATGTTGCAAAGACTCTTCCTTTATATTCATGAACCTGAAAAACTGAGATAACTTCTTCACCAGCAATCTTTTCCTCTCTGCTTGTAAATTACTCAACTTGCAAAACTGAGACAACATCTTCACCGACAGTCTTTTCCTCTCTGCTTGTAAATTGCTCAACCTGCAAAACTGAGACAACATCAAGAAGAGTATACTCAATTTCAACACCAAGATAAAAACTTCTATAAGATACTTCAATACTGAACTCAAAGGTAGATTCTGTGGAATGAAATTTTTCAACAGCATCACAGAAACTGAGAACAATTGTACTCAATTCATGAATAATAATCACTTAATAATTACTATGATTTTCCAATTCTTCTTGGATATCAAAATCGGGCATGGTAATGCTGACATGATCAGAAGGTTGATCCTGAGTAGAAAAATTTTCACTGTTAGTGTAAAATAGGAACCAATCATAGGCAAAACCAAAAATCACCATCATAATGCACGAGAGAAAGAAGAGTAACAGATTGCAATCCATGATTGCACAAAATCTAAGAAATACAAATCGATAGCAACAATTCAGTTAATAATGATAGCACAAAATTGCAAAAAAGACAGAAAGATAGCCGCGAGTGAGTTAATTATGATAGTAGTGAGCTATGAGCGCTGAGAACAAGAGAGTGTGTACTTCTTAAAATATAGATATGATCTAGTTTCTTGTATTTATGTAGAATATCATAACGATCACTCACATCATCAAAAAGTCGTTCGAACGACTATCTGAGCACGAGAACATTTCCAGAAGCAGCGGTCTGAAAACTATCCGTGGGCGCCATAAGTAGAGAACGTCTAGAATCCCTTATTGTCTGTTAGTGGACACAGCAGAATTGAAAGTTGGAGTTTATTTTGTTCCATTGTAGAGAAAATGAGAAAAGAAATTGGTACGTACTGAATTGATTCTTATGAGATGTTGCACTGTTCTTGATTTTGACGATTTGGCACTTGATACTTCAGTTGTCATGCCTAAATGTGGGAAGGAGTCCAACGACACTCTCCATTGTTGTGTAAACTCACCCAGTGCACATGAGGCATGTACTCTATTTGAACCAAATGAGATTAAGAGATCGAATGGCGGAAGAGGAAAGATAAGAAGGAAGAGAAAACAACGGAGACATTTACAGAGGACGTGTCAAAAAGCACGGGAGGTGAAATTGACGTGTTCATTTCTTGCCTCTACAGCATCATCCGTGAAGTAATAAGATTCGTACATAGCAAATGAGAACTCTCCATAAGCGGTGCTTTTCTGCGGCTTGTACCACATGGAATTTCCAACGGACCTCTCCCCTCTCAGTTGACCTGCTAAGGATATCATATTACACCTGGACCGAGGTTTACTTACTGACAATATTTTTTGATCCCTGATAACATTGAAAGGTCTCCTATGTTCTCGATTCCATGACCTCGTTTACCCCTCTGATACTCCATGGAAAGACAAATCTAATCCTCCTTGTGTATACCACAACCAGGGATTATATTAGATGCATCGTCTCATCATCAGCGCATTCATTCAGACCAAAAGTGAACTTTTATCTCCATTTCGATCACTATTCACCCTCCGGTGCCTCCCTTTAAAAGACCTAAAGCACACTGTAGGCTGACAGAAGAAAGTGATAGATCTCCAAGTTGATACTTTCCTAATGTCCACCTGCATCGAATGAAAGCAACTGCATATAACAATTAAACAGCGACTGAATCTCACATCAAAAAAGCACACATTCGGTCGGGAACGTTCGATGTAGCTGAACGGAGTATGTTCAGCTACCCTGCCCAAATTTGCATTATGCCGCATGAAAATACAAATTTGGGCAGCGTAGCTGAACATACTTTGTTCAGCTACGTCGAACATTCCCGATCTAATGATCCGGCATGTAGGCCGACATAACGTGTGCTTTTAGCTCAACATCCTCCCGTTCAGCTAGGCCGTTGGAGATTTCCACCAAACAGAACTGTATAATAGTTCGCCTCCTTGAGTCTGTCATATTGTAGCAAAACTCCGCTCTGCGCATCAACATGGGGCCTCGGGTTCTTGACCCTGCCCAGCTCCAGAACATTGGAGATTTCCTCCGACTAAAAAATGTGATTTTTATTTGATGTAACATAATTCAATAGTGGATGTTTCGAACGTTTTTCCTCTGAATGTAAATATGAGACCTATGGGATAGGAAGAAACCGGTCAGTCTGAGGTAATCAACTGCCGCCATGCACCGAGCTCTGAATTTGAATTTGGCTTTGGCTGAAGCAAATGCCGACACGGGCTTCCGAGGGCCTCATGGTTTGAAAAGCACCGTTGCGAGCTGTTCTCCGGAAGGAAAGGCGCCCAAGCCGCGCCTAGGCTGAGGACAGGACAGTACATAACGCCTTCTTTGAGATCGGCCCCTCATGGAACAACTGTTCCCGGAGGCAGTGGCGGAGCTACAAGGGTCTACAGATTGTGAGCTACAGATCGTGAACACGCGATTGAGAAAACATTTTGAGCCTGCGGCGCTAGAGAAATACGATGAATCTGATGTCGTCTAGCTGTGAAGACTATGTATAATTTCTTTATGAACACTGAAGTGGAAGAGTTCCAATCTCAAGTCTTGTAACATAACTTTATCACTAGATGAAGACAATTTGGCACAATATGTTATTTTATAAATCTCCAAGGTCGGGTAATCATATGTGCATCTTAGTTCTCGTTGTAGTTGAGTATCATGTTTCATTTATCGTTTTTAAATATTCTGAGACGTTTTTCCAAATAAGGTATCCGTGATTTAGACTGGTATTTTTGGCTGACTTCAATATCCTCTACTAGCACATTAGATGGGTTCCCAAAAAATTCTTTCTCTAGATTCTCAGACTGGATAAAATCTTCACATTTTTTTTTCTGTTGATAGTATGTCTGCAGGTGAAAACAAGAGTTGATTATCTACATTTGACCTGTATCCGTGATGGTCTGATGTTTTTTGAAAGAGGAGGTTCCTGTTTACACTAGAACATGCCTGCACGCTCCGATGTGCGGAATTGAGACCAGTGAGAGGTGCACTCCCTGAGAATGTGGACA
This sequence comes from Marchantia polymorpha subsp. ruderalis, assembly GCA_037833965.1. Classification (NCBI taxonomy): domain Eukaryota; kingdom Viridiplantae; phylum Streptophyta; class Marchantiopsida; order Marchantiales; family Marchantiaceae; genus Marchantia; species Marchantia polymorpha. Next base: position 9,846,638 of record AP031357.1, read on the forward strand.
ATAATTTCCGTATCTTCTGCAAATCTGCAAGAGAAGCTTTGGGTGCGAACGTTCCAATTTGCTGCTACTCATACAGTTCATACCCGCGTGAGAAGAAATTTTCAAACACCGCGAAGAAGATTACTCCATATGAAAGTCGCATGAGCTTCGGTCTCCAAATAGCCACAACCAAAAGATGGACCAACATAAACTGCGTGAGGCTGAGTTTAAGGAAATCAGAAACTTGAAAATCTGCATGCGCCACCGTGGGCTATTCTGAGCAATCGCCCATTGTGTCTCATGCTGGAGCTTATGGTTATTCTAATTGCTCCTCGTTCTTTGGACCTTCTTCGACGTGAGTAGAGAGATGCTCCACATTTGGGAATGGTCACGAAATGGCGGACGAGCTACTAGTATTCAGTCTGCAGCAAAGTTTGCGGATTCACCGAAACATTCCAGTTCCACCAATACGCCAGGAGCTATTTGAAATTTGAGGCGGTTGCCTCATGCTTTAGGTACTGACAGGGAGCGTTCCCCACTTTAATTACTCGACCTCAGTTTTAGGGGACAAGTGTTGAATGCTTATGAATCTGCCGTCAGAATTGACCTGTCACCTAAGCACTGTATCGATATATTACGAAGTCGAAGTAGCGAACAGTGACAGCGTGTTGAATTCCTAGCTCTGTAAGAAACTTTTCTTCCACTGTTGGTGGAGGAATAGATACGTTCAAACTCATTGTGAACAAAGAATAGAACGTGATTACTTTCAAACCTCGATCTGTCAAGCAAATCAGACAATATATAAAGCACTTGAGGAGCTCCTCTGCATCAATCATCTCAGTATCTCATAACTCCTCCAGAAGCCTCCGATAAACACTTACACACACAAGAGCATTTCTGATCACGCATTCTAATACTGGAACAGACGAGTGTCATATTCATCGCCTTCTTGAATAAGTCTTCAAAAACAGTTTTCCACCTCTAATATCTGGACATTGTATAGATCATTCAGTATCTCAGTTTCCAAACGAAGGGAGTGTCTCATAGTTTTGCTCGATGGCTGACCATAAAGATTTCTTCGGCGATGACGATTCTCCTCCGTGGCTTACTGCAAACCAAGAACCTGACCTCGAGCAGAATGAGCTGAAGGCCTTTTTCCCAACTGCAGGGGTAACAGGTGTGACTTATCCTTACATCAGAGAAAGACAGACGCTTGCTGACACAGAACTGCTTGGACCGCATGGGATCGCGAGCATTTCTCGTGACTAGACAATCACATGTCTATTTTACCCACTCCAGTCAAAGAGGACTGCCTCGAGTTACGATCATGGTGATTGAATGAAAACGACCACGATAGGCCATCGTGTGCTCTGCCTGGGTTTCATCTTCACCTCCGCCACTTTCCTTACTGCCCCAGGAGCCTAAATTCGTTCAAACTTCACACTCAAGCGAGGATGGACGGGACATGCACACATCGCCATGTGAGAATCTTGTAAGCAAGGTTTACTTGGCCATTACAACACGGTTTTAAGCCCGCAGTAACCGCGGGACCTTTGCAGTTTTTGCTGCATGGAACATCTACTCCACGGACTCTTGTGGAGCTTTCAGCTCAGATTCAGAAGATTCGCCTCCTTCACCATAAAAGGTTTCTCAACAGCAAATAGCAAGTCCAACCTTAGATTACGGAGTTCCTTGCCACAACTCACCTTTTAGCTGTTGTACTCTGAGGATCTCAGAACACTGGCTATACCATGTATCGAAGATATAAGGTGATGAATATATCGAGAGGTCATCTTGACTCCAGTCACATGTAACAAGAGCTTGTACCTTTGTACAGGCCCAGATAATGTATCATCTTCTGGCTTCCCAGAATTTATTCATGGTTGCATGAGAATCACGGCTTAATGCGTTACAGACTCTATTTTTCTAATGTGACATGATTTGCGATTTGCACTTATATGATGCGGAAGCACCAACACAGAGGAGCATGCATCTGTTTTATGTTCAATCTGACCTTCATGCTCATGAGGATGACGAGGATAGTCGTGCAAGCGCAAGAGTGAACTTATCAATTTGAAATGGTTCGCTAGACCGCACACGTACTGGGCGTGTGCTCGAATTTCGACCAAAGTCATCCAGTTAATACCTGCTTGATCAGAATATGCCAAACAAAGCGAAGGAGATGGCTCCACATTAGGGTCGCATGGGCTTCGGTCTCCAAATCCACGGCAAAATAGGTTGGACCATTTCATATGGACTGCACATCATTTTCCACCTTTTCCACACACGTAAATTTACACGACTAGCATACAACATGGATAGAGAAGAGAGCCAAGGGAGAAGAAGAGGAAGAGATAACAAGCATCGTAGCAGATTGTCTCGGTTCTGCTACAATCTGTCATATTACAATTCTCTCTTCTTCTCCTTTATCCTCATCCCGTAGTATGTCACCAAAAAAATCAACATAGCGGAGGCCTTGAACCAAGTCAAGTGAGCCGTATGGTGGATTAAAGAGTGACAAAGTCGGCGTAATTTCGAAATTCAGGCTAGTTCAAGCCTACAAAAAATATTTTGGTAAATAAATGTTATGGGCATATGTCCATGTCGGAGTATCTGAAAAGATTTAAGGAGTCAAATTCCTCTTAGTGTAAGATTGAGGAACTCCAGGAGAGGAGAGGAGAGGATTCTTGGCAGGTGAGATTTGCCGATGAATTCTCTTAATCTGTTGTGTGGTGATTAGTTTTTACTTTTTTTTTTTCAAAACAAGAAATTTCAGAGGTAGAATGTGAGCACAAAAATGCGCTCACATGTCTGTTTAACCTGATGGGAGTTAAAATTCTGGATTTAAACTCTTGCAAAATTATGCTTGGAGTTTTCTGAAATTTTTGGTAAGATTAGGAGTTGGTGTAATAGCTAGTAGGCAAAGGTGCGGAATGAGGCCTTCGGGGCAAGGGCCTTCGGCGGAAGGGTAGAACCATGATAACTTTTTCAATTCCAAACGGTTTGACTTAGTTAGGGGCTCCTTGCAAAGAGCTCAACACGCTCGTTCCAACAAGCCCAAGAACGTTTCAAAAGGATCAGGGATCAGTGAGTTATGAGTGTCGGAAGTTACTGATGGGAATGGACTTCGACGACGGACGTCTTCGGGGATGCGGGAGAATGCCTTTGGCGGAAGGGTAAAACCGGCATAACGTTTTCAATTCGTAATGGTTTGACTTAATTAGGGTCTCGTTGGAAAGAAGTTGCGACGCTCGTTCCAACAAAACCAAGAACTCTTGATACGGATCATAGGTCAATGAGTTATGAATGTCTAAAGTGGCTTATAGGGTTAGGTAGCAGGCCTTGGGCGGAAGGTACTTCGGGTCAAGGCCTTCGGCGGTAGGGTAAAACCGTGATAACTTTTTCAATTCTTAACGGTTTAACGGGTCTTGTTGGAAAGAGCTTGCGACGCTTGTTCCAACAAGACCAAGAACTCTTGAAACGGATCAAAAGTCAATGAGTTATGAGTGTCTAAAGTGGCGGATATGGTTAGGTGAAGGGCCTTTGGCGACGGACGTCTTTGGTGACGGACGACTTCGGGGATACGCCTTCGGGGATGCGGGAGGGTGCCTTCGGCACAAGGGCCTTCGGCGGTAGGATGCCTTCGGCGGTGCCTGGAACAAGATTTCCGACGGCGGAGGTCAACGTGGTCATGAATGTGGAATGTGCAAGTGCGGCATGCAAGCGGCCTGAGGGCACCTCGGCCCTTGGACTTTTGGAGAGGAATTTTCGACTTGGGGATAGAGATCGTGTGGTGTGCCATTGTGTGGAGAAGCCGGTGGGATCGGTAGGAGGAATAGAGTGTGGATGTGAGTGATTTTCGCAGGAAAGTGGTGAGAATTAGGAGGGGAGTGTAGAGAATTCGAAGGAGGAGGGAGCAAACTCTCGAGGGTGGAGAGTCATATCTGAGAGTGAAATTTAATTGGGAACTGAAATCGAGGTGTCAAATCTGTGAGTGGGAGCTGAAATTAAAGTGGAGGTTCTAAGAGTGGGAGTTGAAATCGAAGTGAAATCTGAGACTGAAATCTGACAGTCGGGATCTGAATTTGAAACTCAAAAGTGAGAGTTAAATCTGAGAGAGAAATCTGATGGAGTCTTGTGGTACCCCACTTTTGGCAATTTTGAGAAAATTAAAACATTTTTGGAAAACTGTACCCTGGCAGCATTGTAAATAGCCTTCGGTACATCAAAACAGAGTGAATCCGGAAGATCGCGGGGATTCTCGAGGGATCTTGTAGAATCTGGGATTTGGGGTGCAGCAGTAAGGACAAGCACCACCCTCCCTGCGAGCTCTGCAGTTAGGATCTCTACGGCGCAAGGCGCAAAACCCGCCTTCGGAGGTTGCGTCCGCGGCTGTAGGGAAACCCTCCATAATTAGGTCAACCCTCGGGCGCCTTGACCAAGTTAGGATCCCGTTGAAAAGAGCTCGACGCACTGATTTCAACGAGCCCAAGAACGCTTGGAACGGATGAGGACTTAGGGAGTTATCGCTATTGGAAGAAACGGAGGCGGTCGCCTACGGCGGAAAGAGTTCGCCACCGGCGCGAATTCCGCCTACGCGGAAGGGGGAATCAAGTTTTGTCCTATGCGCGGACGAAGGCGTTCGCCTGTGCACAGGCGAAGTAGGGTTAGGGGAGGCGCGAAGTCCGCCTACGCACAGGCGCTCGCCTGTGCACAGGCGCTTCGGCGTCGGCGGAAAATCCGCCTTGGGCCCTAGAAATGCGCCTTGTGAGGTAGAAAGTGTACGGCGCCTTCCGCGCCAGCGCGGCGCCGCGTACGTCGGAAGAGCCGCCAGAGTAATCAAATCGGTACGGACCATGCGGACGGGAAGGGTGGATGCGCTCTTGGACGGACGGAGTTGCGGCGGCGGAAGCGCCGACGAAGAGACAAGGAACGGACAGACTGGACGGAGACGGCTGACCACGGTCAACGCCTTCCGCGCCAGCGCGACGTGGCGCACGGAATTCGCCTGCGCACAGGCGAACGCCTGTGCACAGGAGGATGAAGTTCCGTGCCGGCGGAGAATCCGCCGAGGCTCCTGCCTGCGCACAGGCAGGAGTTGAACTTTTGTCCGACATGCGGACACACGCGTCAAGGCAGAGGGGGATTGGCCGAGGGGCGGTACGAACAAGTGTACCGCGCAAGGCGGAAAACTCGCCTTCGGCGCTACGCCCCCATGTCCGCAGGGTAATACGCTCGCGGAGTTCAAATCCGCCAATTCGAGCGTGAGAGTTTAATCGACGACGGCGGAGCGTGAAGCCGCGCGTGAGAGCGAAGACCGTTCCAGCGTACAGCCGGCGCGGCCATCAAGTGAGACGTTCTTCACGACCAAGAGCCGACCATGACCTTCGACCGGGCGGCGGAGAACGTCCCATTCTTGAATTCGCGATTCCAATCTCTTGTGCGCGCTGCGCGCCTCCATCTGCTGGCTGCGGAACATTCTCGACGTCGTCGCACAGGAGATTTCTTGTTGATTGAGGGAGAAGTGAGTGCGCGTGATTTGGAATTGAGGGCGATTAGAGTTTGCCGAGAGAGAAAGAAACCCGGGCGGTGCGGAAGTAGAATGAGCGGGCGAGCGAACCCCAGGAACGCAATGACGAGACCGAGCAGATTGCGGATGGTGCCACTTCGCCTACCGCAGAACGGGCTGCGCGCTTTTGAGGAGCGCTTAATAGCAAGAAAGCTCGATTTCTTGCTATGGGGATGGAATTACATCTGTGCGAATATGGTGCGCGAGTGGCTAGAGCCACAGGGACCACCCTCGCGCGGATTGCGTCCGCATGTTGACCGGTGGACAGTCCAAGATTGGGCGCAGGCGTTGGGAAGATGTGCTGGCATGCCAGGGCATCTCCTTTTCGACAGTGAGAGCATCAAGGTGACCAAGCAAGAAGAGGCGCAATTTGTGGAGCTGTTCAAGACCGGGAGGTCTACCAAGAATGGGTACAGGACCCGTGATTACAAGGATCGATTTCGCCGGACTTTGTCCGCGGCGCTGATGCAATTACTGCAGCCGCACCGCGCCTGCTACATCACATTGTGGCAGGTCTCTTTTGTGGAGTGCGTCATCGAGGGAACTCCAATTCACTGGGCGAGCATCCTGCACAGGGTGATGCGACAGCACGCGTTTGAGGAGAAGGGGGGAACTCTAAACCATCTTTCTCCTTTCCTCATCAATTTTTATCGACAGCGGAATTGTTTGACAGCGGCGGAGCTTGAACATTTTCCGCCATTGTCCATCGACCATCCCGGGAAGTATGTGCGGGAGAACGAGGTCGACACTGATGCAGAGGAGTCACCGACTTCTACCCCATCAAGACGGAGGGACGAAGGGAGACACACTCCTGCAGCACGAGTGCCGCGGAAGCGGCGATGGAGGGAAGAGTCTGAAGAGGAGCAGCATCAAGAACCCTCTGCTCCCATTCGACCGCGGCCGCTGTGCGAGCCATACAGCCGGCCGAAGCAGAAGGCACGCAGACTGGTGTTACCAGCCGACAGTGCGGACACGGCGACAATTGCGACGGAGATAGGAAGTGCGTCGCCAGAGAGGCAGGAGGAAGCGCGGACGACCGCAGGAGCAACGGGCCACGCTGCAACCTCGACGGGAGAAAGGCCGCCTACGGGCCAAGGGCCTCCGGAGTTACCACGTGCGATGCGGACAGATGTTCCGTTTGCGCACAGACGAGCCTCCGCGGACGGACGAGCCTCCGCGGACCGGCGAACACAAGTGGACGTGGATCTACGCTTACGCGTGGGAAGGAGCAGTCCGCCTATGCACAGGCGCTCACTTGTGCACAGGTCGCCTGTGCACAGGACGCCTCCACACGTGCCGCCTGTGCACAGGCAAGAATCATCCCCGTTCCAACGTAGGAAGGGGAAGGAGCCGGCGGAAGAACCGCCTACGAGACACCGGCCCTCGGGGCCAGACCCTCCGGCGCACCACGCGCCGCATTTTGCGCCTTCGGCGCCAGGGCCTTCGAGCCGAGGAGATACAAGCAGAGAGCGTGCGGAGGCCGCACCATCGGCGGGAAGTCCGCCGATAGATGCGCCTTCGGCGGTAGGGCCTATAGGCCAAGGAACATCGGGCGTGCGGCCCCCGGCCATGTCGCCTTCGGCGATAGATGTCCGCGGCGCTACGCCTGCGGCGGACAAGGCGCCGGCAAATGCGCCTGCGCACGGGCCGGGCACAGCCCCCACGGACCGATCAAGGGAGCAGCAACAGACGGAGGAGCGGAGTGACTGTTCGCGGGATGAAATCTCGATGCGCGATGCGCAATCAAACCCCGCGCAGTCACCCTCCGCTCGATCGCCTTCGGCGGCGGACGACGGCGGCAGAGAGGATGCGGTAGACAATCAACAAGCGAGCGACGGGGATGCCGCACGGGTACATTCGCCTTCCGCCTTAGACATTTTGGCGACGAGCAGCGAGGCTGCAGCCGTGCCTTCGCAGGCAGCACACGTCGATGACGTGCAGCCCCACTCGGGGCAGTCGCCGACGCAATCAATGGCGACTGAAATTCTCCACTCGGATGATGACGACGGAGGCTCCACGGAAGAAATGTCAGGAGCAGAAGACACCGAGGAGGAGGAGGAGGAAATTGTTGGAGCGCCGGCGGCGGCGCTCTCTGAGCAAGTGATTCCGTTGCTGCGGTACTTGGATCGCAAGGTCGATAAATACGCCGACCCACTCCAGCCGGGATCTTACATCGAATTAATGCGCAGGCGGACTCGCACTAAAGTCCACACCAGCAAGCTATTAGCTAGAGTGGACCAGGAGTTGAAGGAATTGAAGGAGAAGCATGCGTGCTTGTGGGGTCAGTACAAGCTTAATCAGAAATTCTACAAGCACTCCGAGAAGATGAAGGATGAGAAACTGGACGAGCTCACCAAGGAGCAGGTGAAGGTCAAGGAAGCACTCATTTCTGAGCAGGCCCAGAATCGGATTTTGTCAGAGGAGCTCGTGCGACAGACGCGGTTGTTGGAACAATGTCAGCTCGCACGGCAGGCGGATGAAGAGTTAATCCGCAGGTTACAGTCAGAGTGTGGCGAATTGAGAGCGCAACGTGCTGAAGCCGAATCGCAATTAGTGATAATTGAAGAGGATCGCAGGAAGGAGGCGGATCGCACGAAGGTGGAGACGGCGAGGCGAGTCGCCCACTGTCTCAAGGGCTACGCCCACTGGGAAGTGAAGGCGCAGGAGAAACTCACACTGCGTGAGTTTGAATTGCGCGCAGCCGGGTTGTTGTCAGGCGACAGTAGGAGTCGGCGGAAGGTAGCAAAGAAGCTCGATGCCTTTCTGTCGAAGGCACAGGATACCATGTCCGCCCTCGAAGGGGAGGTGTCCGCGGCGTTGCAGCGGTTGGGACTGCGCAGTCGAGCGGAAGATTGGCAGGGTAGGGAGTTAGTGCGCGGCAGTCGGCCGCGCAGGAGACGTAGTACAGGTTCCGCGGAGTGTAGTGTAGCGTGGTTCCGTGCAGGCGTGTAGCGTAGTGCAGTGTAGTGCTAGGTAGGACTTAGAAGGTATAAAATAGTTCCAGGCGTTTTGCCTAGGGTTCTTTCCCATCAGAAGTGCAGATCAGGAACCCATTTCCTTTGCGTGTTTGTGTCCTTGAGTTCTGTCACCACGCACGAGGAGTTACAACTTAGCGTTCCGCATTTTGTAGCTGAAGGCCTTCGGCCGAATGTTCAGAGCTAGTACATTGGTTAGAGACTTGAGTAGTTCGGATCTGCGCCTGCGGGTGACTGCCGATGCTAAGAGCCAATGACTAGTTAGATACTTGAACAGTTTCGCCCCTACACCTTCGAGTGTTTCTTTCTGATTGTACTCCTTGGGATTTTTCCCCTGAATGCCAAAGTGAAGTTTTGCTACTTCGTTTAAGCCTTGGTTGTAAATTCAGGTTACGCTGCAGCAGGTGCCTTGAGGGTAACCCCTGTAGTATTTCTGGGAATGACAAGTGCCTGAGAATTCAAACTCTTCAATAGACTGTTGTTGTGTTACTGGAATGTTTCTCAGTGAGTCCTTCAGTGCGGACCTGTGTTCTCTGCGCGTTTTGTGAGTAGAGAGTGTTGTTCACCGCGTCTGAGTGACTTCGATCCGAAGTAGGTAGTCCAAACCGGGTTTCCTACACTAGCAGCAAGCTAGTGGAAGCGTTGTAAAAGCCGGAGTTGGAAGTCACTGCCCGCAGCTTTGCCGAGTGTGCTTGAGAGAGACTTTCCCCCTGAAATCTTGAAGTAGAGGTCCTAACGGATCTCTGGGTTGTATTTCTGTAGTTTCAGGTGTGTGTGTGTGTGTGTGTTACGCTGCACTGTGCGACCTCCGAGTGCGCTCCGAGTGGACACTTGCAGTATTTCTGGGAGTGACAGTTGCTTGAGAATTCAAACTCCTCAATAGTCTGTTAAAACGTGACACTTTGTACCCTGTGTGTTCCTCTGTCCCTGTGGGTTCGACCTTTCTACCACTATATTGCAGTTTTAGCCTTTAGTGGGTTATTACATAAGAAGCCGACAACTTCTTTTTGGCGCCGCTGCCGGGGACAGTTGCGTCAACACCGGGGTTTTTACGAGCAGCCATGCTCGGTGAATGTCGACTGGGGCTAGCGGGAGCTGTAATAACCCACTAAAGGCTAAAACTGCAATATAGTGGTAGAAAAGGTCGAACCCACAGGGACAGAGGAACACACAGGGTACAAAGTGTCACGTTTAACAGACTATTGATGAGTTTGAATTCTCAGGCGACTGTCACTCCCAGAAATACTGCAAGTGTCCACTCGGAGCGCACTCGGAGGTCGCACAGTGCAGCGTAACACACACACACACACACACCTGAAACTACAGAAACACAACCCAGAGATCCGTTAGGACCTCTACTTCAAGATTTCAGGGGGAAAGTCTCTCGCGAGCACACTCGGCAGAGCTGCGGGCAGTGACTTCCAACTCCGGCTTTTACAACACTTCCACTAGCTTGCAGCTAGTGTAGGAAACCCGGTTTGGACTGCCTACTTCGGATCGAAGTCACTCCTACGCGGTGAACAACACTCTCAACTCACAAAACGCGCAGAGAACACAGGTCCACACTGAAGGACTCACTGTGAAACATTCCAGTAACACAACAACAGTCTATTGAAGAGTTTGAATTCTCAGGCACTTGTCATTCCCAGAAATACTACAGGGGTTACCCTCAAGGCACCTGCTGCAGCGTAACCTGAATTTACAACCAAGGCTTACACGAAGTAGCAAAACTTCACTTTGGCATTCAGGGGAAAAATCCCAAAGGAGTACAATCAGAAAGAAACACTCGAAGGTGTAGGGGCGAAACTGTTCAAGTATCTAACTAGTCACTGGCTCTGAGCATCGGCAGTCACCCGCAGGTGCAGTTCCGAACTACTCAAGTCTCTAACCAATGTACTAGCTCTGAACATTCGGCCGAAGGCCTTCAGCTACAAAATGCGGAACGCTAAGTTGTAACTCCTTGTGCGTGGTGACAGAACTCAAGGACACAAACACGCAAAGGAAATGGGTTCCTGATCTGCACTTCTGATGGGAAAGAACCCCAGGCAAAACGCCTGGAACTATTTTATACCTTCTAAGTCCTACCTAGCACTACACTGCACTACGCTACACGCCTGCACGGAACCACGCTACACTACACTCCGCGGAACCTGTACTACGTCTCCTGCGCGGCCGACTGCCGCGCACTAACTCCCTACCCTGCCACTCTTCCGCTCGACTGCGCAGTCCCAACCGCTGCAACGCCGCGGACACCTCCCCCTCGAGGGCGGACATGGTATCCTGTGCCTTCGACAGAAAGGCCTCGAGCTTCTTCGCTACCTTCCGCCGACTCCTACTGTCGCCTGACAACAACCCGGCTGCGCGCAATTCAAACTCACGCAGTGTGAGTTTCTCCTGCGCCTTCACTTCCCAGTGGGCGTAGCCCTTGAGACAGTGGGCGACTCGCCTCGCCGTCTCCACCTTCGTGCGATCCGCCTCCTTCCTGCGATCCTCTTCAATGGTCACTAATTGCGATTCGGCTTCAGCACGTTGCGCTCTCAATTCGCCACACTCTGACTGCAAACTGCGGATTAATTCTTCATCCGCCTGCCGTGCGAGCTGACATTGTTCCAACAACCGCGTCTGTCGCACGAGCTCCTCTGACAAAATCCGATTCTGGGCCTGCTCAAAATCGAGTGCTTCCTTGACCTTCACCTGCTCCTTGGTGAGCTCGCCCAGTTTCTCATCCTTCATCTTCTCGGAGTGCTTGTAGAATTTCTGATTAAGCTTGTACTGACCCCACAAGCACTCATGCTTCTCCTTCAAGTCCCTCAACTCCTGGTCCACTCTAGCTAATAGCTTGCTGGTGTGGACTTTAGTGCGAGTCCGCCTGCGCACTAACTCGATGTAAGATCCCGGCTGGAGTGGGTCGGCGTATTTATCGACCTTGCGATCCAAGTACCGCAGCAACGGAATCACCTGCTCGGAGAGCGCCGCCGCCGGAGCTCCAACAATTTCCTCCTCCTCCTCCTCGGTGTCTTCTGCTCCTGACATTTCTTCCGTGGAGCCCCCGTCGTCATCATCCGAGTGGAGAATTTCAGTCGCCATTGATTGCGTCGGCGACTGCCCCGAGTGGGGCTGCACGTCCTCGACGTGTGCTGCCTGCGAAGGCACGGCTGCAGCCTCGCTGCTCGTCGCCAAAATGTCTAAGGCGGAAGGCGAATGTATCCGAGCGGCATCCCCGTCGCTCGCTGGTTGATTGCCTACCGCATTCTCTCTGTCTCTGTCGTCCGTCGCCGAAGGCGATCGAGCGGAGGGTGGCTGCGCGGGATTGGATTGCGCATCGCGCATCGAGATGTCGTCCCGCGGACAGTCACTCCGCTCCTCCGTCTGCTGCTCCCTCGATCGGTCCGTGGGGGCTGTGCCCGGCCCGTGCGCAGGCGCATTTGCCGGCGCCTTGTCCGCTGCAGGCGTAGCGCCGCGGACATCTATCGCCGAAGGCGACATGGCCGGGGGCCGCACGCCCGATGTTCCTTGGCCTATAGGCCCTACCGCCGAAGGCGCATCTATCGGCGTACTTCCCGCCGATGGTGCAGCCTCCGCACGCTCTCTGCTCGTATCTCCTCGGCTCGAAGGCCCTGGCGCCGAAGGCGCGAATTGCGGCGCGTGGTGCGCCGGAGGGTCTGGCCCCGAGGGCCGGTGTCTCGTGGGCGGTTCTTCCGCCGGCTCCTTCCCCTTTCTACGCTGGAACGGGGGTGATTCTTGCCTGTGCACAGGCGGCACGTGCGGAGGTGTTCTGTGCACAGGTGACCTGTGCACAGGCGACCTGTGCACAGGTGAGCGCCTGTGCACAGGCGGACTGCTCCTTCCCACGCGTAAGCGTAGATCCACGTCCACTTGTGTTCGCCGGTCCGCGGAGGCTCGTCCGTCCGCGGAGGTTCGCCTGTGCGCAAACGGAACCTCTGTCCGCATCGCACGTGGTAACTCCGGAGGCCCTTGGCCCGTAGGCGGCCTCTCTCCCGACGAGGTTGCAGCGTGGCCCGTCGCTCCTGCGGTCGTCCGCGCTTCTCCTCGCCTCTCTGGCGACGCACTTCCTATCTCCGTCGCAATCGTCGCCGTGTCTGCACTGTCAGCTGGCACCACCAGTCTGCGTGCCTTCTGCTTCGGCCGGCTGTATGGCTCGCACAGCGGCCGCGGTCGAATGGGAGCAGAGAGTTCTTGATGCTGCTCCTCTTCGGACTCTTCCCTCCATCGCCGCTTCCGCGGCACTCGCGCTGCAGGAGTGTGTCGCCCTTCGTCCCTCCGTCTTGATGGGGTAGAAGTCGGTGACTCCTCTGCGTCAGTATCGACCTCGTTCTCCCGCACATACTTCCCGGGATGGTCGATGGACAATGGCGGAAAATGTTCAAGCTCCGCCGCTGTCAAACAATTCCGCTGTCGATAAAAATTGATGAGGAAAGGAGAAAGATGGTTTAGAGTTCCCCCCTTCTCCTCAAACGCGTGCTGTCGCATCACCCTGTGCAGGATGCTCGCCCAGTGAATTGGAGTTCCCTCGATGACGCACTCCACAAAAGAGACCTGCCACAATGTGATGTAGCAGGCGCGGTGCGGCTGCAGTAATTGCATCAGCGCCGCGGACAAAGTCCGGCGAAATCGATCCTTGTAATCACGGGTCCTGTACCCATTCTTGGTAGACCTCCCGGTCTTGAACAGCTCCACAAATTGTGCCTCTTCTTGCTTGGTCACCTTGATGCTCTCACTGTCGAAAAGGAGATGTCCTGGCATGCCAGCACATCTTCCCAACGCCTGCGCCCAATCTTGGACTGTCCACCGATCAACATGCGGACGCAATCCGCGCGAGGGTGGTCCCTGTGGCTCTAGCCACTCGCGCACCATATTCGCGCAGATGTAATTCCATCCTCATAGCAAGAAATCGAGCTTTCTTGCTATTAAGCGCTCCTCGAAAGCGCGCAGCCCGTTCTGCGGCAGGCGAAGTGGAACCATCCGCAATCTGCTCGGTCTCGTCATTGCGTTCCTGGGGTTCGCTCGCCCGCTCATTCTACTTCCGCACTGTCCGCGTTTCTTTCTCTCTCGGCAAACTCCAATCGCTCTCAATTCCAAATCACGCGCACTCACTTCTCCCTCAATCAACAAGAAATCTCCTGTGCGACGACGTCGAGAATGGTCCGCAGCCAGCAGATGGATGCGCGCAGCGCGCACAAGAGATTGGAATCGCGAATTCAAGAATGGGACGCTCTCCGCCGCCCGGTCGAAGGTCATGGTCGGCTCTTGGTCGTGAAGAACGTCTCACTTGATGGCCGCGCCGGCTGTACGCTGGAACGGTCTTCGCTCTCACGCGCGGCTTCACGCTCCGCCGTCGTCGATTAAACTCTCACGCTCGAATTGGCGGATTTGAACTCCGCGAGCGTGTCACCCTCCGGACATGGGGGCGTAGCGCCGAAGGCGAGTTTTCCGCCTTGCGCGGTACACTTGTTCGTACCGCCCCTCGGCCAATCTCCTTATGCCTTGACGCGTGCGTCCGCATGTCGGACAAAAATTCAACTCCTGCCTGTGCGCAGGCAGGGGCCTCGGCGGATCCTCCGCCGGTGCGGAACTTGAACATCCTCCTGTGCACAGGCGTTCGCCTGTGCGCAGGCGAATTCTGTCCGCGGCGCTGCGCTGGCGCGGAAGGCGTTGACCGTGGTCAGCCGTCTCCGTCCAGTCTGTCCGTTCCTTGTCTCTCCATCGGCGCTTCCGCCGCCGCAACTCCGTCCGTCCAAGAGCGCATCCACCCGTGCCGTCCGCACGGTCCGTACCGATGGGATTACTCTGGCGGCCGTACGTGGCGCCGCGCTGGCGCGGAAGGCGCCGTACACTTTCTACCTCACAAGGCGCATTTCTAGGGCCCAAGGCGGATTTTCCGCCGACGCCGAAGTGCCTGTGCACAGGCGTTCGCCTGTGCGTAGGCGGACTTCGCGCCTTCCCTAACCCTACGTCGCCTGTGCACAGGCGAACGCCTTCGTCCGCGCATAGGACAAAACTTGATTCCGCCTTCCGCGTAGGCGGAATTCGCGCCGGTGGCGAACTCCTTCCGCCGTAGGCGACCGCCTCCGTTTCTTCCAGTAGCGATAACTCCCTAAGTCCTCGTCCGTTTCAAGCGTTCTTGGGCTCGTTAGAATCAGCGCGTCGAGCTCTTTCCAACGGGACCCTAACTTGGTCAAGGTGCCCGAGGGTTTACCTAATTACGGGGGGTTTCCCTACAGCCGCGGACACAACCTCCGAAGGCGGATTTTGCGCCTTGCGCTGTAGAGATCCTAACTGCGGAGCTCGCAGGGAGGGTGGTGCCTGTCCTTACTGCGGCACCCCAAATCCCAGATTCTACAAGATCCCTCGAGAATCCCCGCGATCTTCCGGATTCACTCTGTTTTGATGTACCGAAGGCTATTTACAATGCTGCTAGGGTACAGTTTTCCAAAAATGTTTTAATTTCCTCAAAATTGCCAAAAGTGGGGTACCACATGCCCCCCTCCTCAATTGTGAGCGCCCACGCGAACACTCACATGTGGTATTTCTTCAACCGCCACCCGTTCACTCGGGTGCCTAACAGATCGCCGGCCAGGTCCGCGAGTTGGATGGATCCATTCGGGAAGACTTCGACAACCCTGTAAGGTCCCATCCATCTTAGGTGCAGTTTGCCTGGGAATCTGGCATGCCTGCTGTCGTAGAGCAATGCCAAATCACCCGCCTGCAGGAGTACCGGTTTGATCTTTTTATCGTATCTCTCCTTTCGGCGGAGCTGGATTTTCCTGGTGCGATCTTCGGCGTCTCTTCTCCTCTCATCCAGCAGCATGACTTCCTGTAACCTGTAGAGCTGACTCTCCTCTGCGCCCATCCTCTGTAAATCCAACGTTCGTTGGGTGGGTACTTCAAATTCGATTGGGAGGATCGGGTGTTGCCCATACACCAGAAAGTATGGTGTCTGTTTGGTCGTGATCTTCTCAGCTGTGCGGTACGCCCATAGAGCGGCTGCTAGCTTCGTATCCCAGTCGTGAGCGTGATTCACCGTGACCTTGAGTAGTATTTTACACAACAGTCCATTGGACTTCTCCGTCAGTCCATTTGCCTTGGGATTGTAGGGAGTAGTCTTCCGGTGCTTGATGTGGAAATACCGTGTCAGATCTTCGATGATCTGATTCAGAAAATGCGTGCCCCGGTCGCTGACTAGTTCTAAGGGACATCCGTAGCGTGTGATGATCGACTCAAACAAGAATGCTGCCACTGTGGCAGCATCATCCCTTCTGGTGGCTCTGGCCTCTACCATTTTGGTGGCGTAGTCCGTTGCTACCAGAATGTAGCGCCTTCGTGTACTTCTAGTCACTGGTTGTATCGGCCCTACAAAGTCAATACCCCACTTTTCGAAAGGTGCTAGAGGCATGATGGGAGTCAGGGGCCAGCGTGTCGTAGGCGTCGGTCTCCCCGTCCTCTGGCAACTGTCGCACTTGCGGATGTAATCGAGAACATCCTTAAACATGGTCGGCCACCAATATCCCGCGTTTAGGATCTTTGTGACCGTGTTCCTGGTGGCATAGTGTCCACCCGCCTCCTCTGTATGCATCGCACTCACTATTCTTGGTACTTCTGATTCCTCGAGGCATCTGCATAAGCGCTCATCCGCCATCTTCTTGAACAAAACCCCCTGCTGGAGTTGGTACGGGCCTGCCTTATGAATAAAGACAGTTCGCTGTTCCAAATCCATGCCTTCGGGGCACTGGAGGGTTAACAGATATCGATACAGGTCGGCATAGCGGGACTCATGTCCTGCAGACAACTGAAATAACTCTTCATCTGGAAAATCGTCCACCAATTCCTCCTCTGTCGGCTGGGTCCATAATCGGGACAAGTAATCCGCATTTTCGTGGTGCACCCCTTTCCTGGTCTGGACTGTGTAGGTGAACTCTTGTAGTAACAACACCCACCTGGCGATTCGACCGGATAGGTCGGCTTTCTTGACTAGGTGTTGCAATGCGTAGTGGTCCACATGGAACACAAACTCGTAGCAGATTAGGTAGTGACGGAACTTTTTACAGGAGTACACCATCCCCAACGCTTCTCTCTCCGTCGTGGTGTACTTCCGCTCAGCTAGAGACAGCTGTCGGCTCGCGAAGTAGATCGGGTAGTCCTTTTTGTTGTCATCCTTTTGACTCAGTACTACACCGATGGCGAATGCCGAAGTGTCAACGTAAACATGGAATGGTCGATTCCAGTCTGGACTCCTTAGTACGGGAGCAGTCGTGAGTTTCGCTTTCAGAGCTTCAAATGCTGTCTGCTGGTTCGCACCCCAAGCATAAGGCTCGTCCTTCTTCAACAACTTGGTCAGGTCCGCCGCCAGTATTGCATACATGTGTATAAATCTTCGGTAGTAGCCCACATGACCCAGGAATGCTCGCAGCTCTCTTAGATTCGTGGGTGACTCAAGCTCGAGTATAACCTTGACCTTTTCGATGTCCACCGCAATGCCGTCTGCAGAGACCCGATGACCCAACAAGATCCCACTAGTCATGAAGAAAAAGCACTTCTCGGGATGCAGTGATAAACTGCTCTCTCTACATTTATCGAAGGTCTGCTTCAAGTGACTTAGGTGTTCAGATCGCTTCCCAAAGACACAGAAGTCATCTATGAATATTTCCAGGAACTTCCTCAGTTGTTCCTGAAAGATATTGGTCATCATCCGTTGAAAGGTGGCAGGCGCGTTGCACAGACCGAAGGGCATCTTGTGGTATGCGTAAGTTCCCCAGTCGGTTGTGAACGTAGTTTTATCCTTGTCCTGTTCACGGATAGACACCTGATTGTAACCTGAGAACCCATCCAGGAAGCTATAACATTCATGTCCGGCAACATGGTCTAGAATGGCATCCGTGAATGGTAACGGGTGATGATCCTTGCGTGTTGCTGCATTCAACTTCCGGAAATCCTGACACACTCGTATCTTACCCGTCAACTTCTTGGGTACGATAACAATCGGCGACACCCACTCACTGCTGAGCACAGGATAAATAATACCAGCGCTCAGGTACTTATCTATCTCCTCTTTCACTAGCAAGGAGTACTTTGGGTTGAGGCGATACTGGCGCTGTCGTATGGGTACTGAGTCGTCCAGTAAATCGATACGGTGTTCCCCATACCGTGCAGGTATCCCCTTCATGTCCTCGATCTTCCAGGCGAAGACGTCGACATAGTGGCTAAGGAACGCCTGTACTTTCCTTAGCTCGTCTCCTCTCACTGCGCTTGATACCTTCAAGCACTTGCCGGGACTGAGTTGTACTTCGTGACAGTCACTAGGGTCGACAATGCCCTCGGTGTGACTCGTCTCACTCCTTCCCAGTCCCACAGTTAATTGCTATTCGTCTTCCGGCTGAATAGCTTCCGTCTCTTCTTCTTCTTCCACCGAACAGCAGGCAACGAATCCCACGAAGTAATCGGATTCGGTACCACTGGAATCCGATCGCGCGGTCGACTCACTGTCCTCGCCCGATGTGTAACCTGCACTTGTCGATGGGGTCTCTCCTTCGTGCCTGACCCTATTCCAGGGCACCGTAATGGTTTTGGTCGGTTCCGAAGGATGAGGAAACTTAAGGCGATGTCTTCGCCAATCACATCTGACTTGTGCACCATATAGCCATGGTCGCCCGAGCAGAACGTCATAGCCCTGCTTCATCATCGGTTGAAGGATGATATACGTCAGCCGAAAGTCCGCACCCCCGATGGTTGTCTTGACATTGCGCAGCATACCTGCAGGCATTCTCCGCGTCTGATCCGCTAATCTCAACACACGCTTCGAGGGTTCGTATTGACTGAACCCCAAGGCTCTCGCTGTATCCTCCGTCATTATGTTGACTCCTGATCCAGAGTCGATGGGCACTCTGCGTACACAACACCCTGCGATTTCCACATCGATCTCGGGCGGCCCTTGGTCTTCGCTCTCCACTTGATATACTTGAGAAGATGCGGATGCGCGCGGCTTCCGCGGATGCCGTAGCGAAAGCATCAACATTCTCCGATACGTCTTATTGTCCTCCAAGAGCTGCTTGAACGTGATGTTCACTTTTCGACTCCCGAGATCTTCAACCAAGTCATAGTGGGCGCGTTGGGTCGCCGGGGTCGGCGACGCTCTGCGAGGTTCCACGGTGGCTGCTAACTTCGCCCCAAGGGAGGAGGTCAGGTCTGGCCGCGGTGGGTCCTTTTGAGTGCGGATCGCTTCCTGCAACAGGTTGGCTACCTCGTTGCGGATATCCGGAGCATAGTCCCGTTTCAGTAGGCGCACTGGCTCGTCCTCGACTGCTGTCTGGGGGCGCACTGCTGGTGCCTCCCGCGTAGTCGAAGACTTCCTAGCAGGTCGCGAGTCGGACTTGCTGGATGTCTTCTCCTTTCCTTTTCCCGTCCGGTCGGCGGTTCTCCGTTCGTGCTTGCGAGTGTCGCGCTCTTGCTCCTTCGATTTCTTGGAACTACGAGTTTCGACCCGTGCGCACATGACCTCTTCAGCCGGCCATTCTTCGTCTCCGCCATCCCCGTCTGAACCTACTTCGACCTGGTTAACTTGCACGTCCTCCTTGGCAGGAGTGTTCACAAATCGTACCACTGGCCGAGGGACTGGTGGCTGATCACACTCTGGCGCAGTGTGCCCGACCTTCTTGCAATTACTACATGTCGGAGCATAATCGTTTCGCCTTTTTGGATGGGGACACTGCGGTGAGAAGTGCCCAACTTCCCCGCAATTATAACAAGCTCGCGGTGGCGGTGGGTCAAACGTCCCTGGAGGTGCTCTCCGCCTCACGGGTACTGTAGTGGCCCGATCCACCGGAATATATCGTGGAACTTGCATTGCTGAAACTGCAGGAGGGGTAGGAACCGACTGGACGGCGTAGGCTGTCTCTTCGCTAGCCTCTCCATAGTACTGAGGGTGCTCTCCATAGTACGGTTGCGCCCACTCTACTGCGTTGACTGGATATGACGGCCGGGTGGTAAGGCACTCGGTGTTTGCATGTCCCACCGCCCCGCACGTAGTACACCATAAGTTCGCTCGCACTCTCCCGGGTGATTTTCTGCGATCATGCCCGCCTACCACTTGAACCTTGAGATCGGCGAAGTCCTTCACAAGGGTCTCCATCTTCGAAGCTATATCTCCCGGCGCTCTGTCCGTAGTCACTCGTCGGATGCCCTTTTTCTTCGCTGACCCATGCTTCTTCCTCTTCTTCTCCTCCTCCGACGATGAGGTTTCCTCTTCCTCGGATGAAGAACGGTTCTCGTCCGAAGACGATTCCTCCGATGACGGAGTTGTACCTCTACGCCGTCTTCGCCCTCCCTTCGGTTTTCGCTCCGTCGACTCCCGTCTCTCTCTCCCTCTTCGGTTGAGAGTGGAAGTTTCGAAGGCTTCTGCCGATGCAATCACGTCCTCAATAGTATCGCACTTGCTGCGTCGGCAAAAAGTCTCCATCTCCCGAGTTAAACCGGTCACGTACCAATCCACAACTTGTTGTACCGAGAAAGGGGACCCTGGTCCTGTTTTCGGTATTCTGTCGAGGAGGTCCAGAAATCTCTCCGTGTAGTCACGCAGACTCTCCTTCTTCTCTCGCTGCAAATTACGTAACTTCGTCAAAACCCGGCTGTCGTAGCCGAGCTCGCGAAAGCGGCGAAGGAATTTCTCCTTCAGCTGGGCCCATGTTGTCAACCCAGTCGGATCGATGCTCTCGTGATTGTACCAACTCCTCGCTTTCTTCCGCAGAAGGCTTGGAAAGATCCTTAGTCGGTCGTCGTCTGCGATTTCGCGATTGGCAATAGACACCGACTCGAATAACTTGATGTATGAATCTGCATCGTCGTCATCCCCACTCCCTTTGTACTTCGGGTAGGAATGTTTAGTAATCGGCTGAGGTAGCCGCACATTGGCTTGTCCGTCCGCCATCGGTGTGTCTGTCGACGGTTCTCGGGCAGTCGGTCCTACTTCACTAGGCGGGTCCGTACAAGGAATATCTAGTAGAACTGTAAGCACCAAGTTTGGTTCCGAGTCGCCGGAGGTAGTTTCCCCAAGGATGTCGGCCGAACTAGGCTTAGGTACTCTTTTTGGTGTTTTCTTGTTTTGACGCCGTGTCTCTTCCACGGCCTTCTCTGAATCTCGTCGGAACTTGCGGACAGCTCTAGCACTTAGGTTGCTCCCGCCAGCCCCAGTCGACATTCACCGAGCATGGCTGCTCGTAAAAACCCCGGTGTTGACGCAACTGTCCCCGGCAGCGGCGCCAAAAAGAAGTTGTCGGCTTCTTATGTAATAACCCACTAAAGGCTAAAACTGCAATATAGTGGTAGAAAAGGTCGAACCCACAGGGACAGAGGAACACACAGGGTACAAAGTGTCACGTTTAACAGACTATTGATGAGTTTGAATTCTCAGGCGACTGTCACTCCCAGAAATACTGCAAGTGTCCACTCGGAGCGCACTCGGAGGTCGCACAGTGCAGCGTAACACACACACACACACACACACCTGAAACTACAGAAACACAACCCAGAGATCCGTTAGGACCTCTACTTCAAGATTTCAGGGGGAAAGTCTCTCGCGAGCACACTCGGCAGAGCTGCGGGCAGTGACTTCCAACTCCGGCTTTTACAACACTTCCACTAGCTTGCTGCTAGTGTAGGAAACCCGGTTTGGACTGCCTACTTCGGATCGAAGTCACTCCTACGCGGTGAACAACACTCTCAACTCACAAAACGCGCAGAGAACACAGGTCCACACTGAAGGACTCACTGTGAAACATTCCAGTAACACAACAACAGTCTATTGAAGAGTTTGAATTCTCAGGCACTTGTCATTCCCAGAAATACTACACGGGTTACCCTCAAGGCACCTGCTGCAGCGTAACCTGAATTTACAACCAAGGCTTACACGAAGTAGCAAAACTTCACTTTGGCATTCAGGGGAAAAATCCCAAAGGAGTACAATCAGAAAGAAACACTCGAAGGTGTAGGGGCGAAACTGTTCAAGTATCTAACTAGTCACTGGCTCTGAGCATCGGCAGTCACCCGCACGTGCAGTTCCGAACTACTCAAGTCTCTAACCAATGTACTAGCTCTGAACATTCGGCCGAAGGCCTTCAGCTACAAAATGCGGAACGCTAAGTTGTAACTCCTTGTGCGTGGTGACAGAACTCAAGGACACAAACACGCAAAGGAAATGGGTTCCTGATCTGCACTTCTGATGGGAAAGAACCCCAGGCAAAACGCCTGGAACTATTTTATACCTTCTAAGTCCTACCTAGCACTACACTGCACTACGCTACACGCCTGCACGGAACCACGCTACACTACACTCCGCGGAACCTGTACTACGTCTCCTGCGCGGCCGACTGCCGCGCACTAACTCCCTACCCTGCCACTCTTCCGCTCGACTGCGCAGTCCCAACCGCTGCAACGCCGCGGACACCTCCCCCTCGAGGGCGGACATGGTATCCTGTGCCTTCGACAGAAAGGCCTCGAGCTTCTTCGCTACCTTCCGCCGACTCCTACTGTCGCCTGACAACAACCCGGCTGCGCGCAATTCAAACTCACGCAGTGTGAGTTTCTCCTGCGCCTTCACTTCCCAGTGGGCGTAGCCCTTGAGACAGTGGGCGACTCGCCTCGCCGTCTCCACCTTCGTGCGATCCGCCTCCTTCCTGCGATCCTCTTCAATGGTCACTAATTGCGATTCGGCTTCAGCACGTTGCGCTCTCAATTCGCCACACTCTGACTGCAAACTGCGGATTAATTCTTCATCCGCCTGCCGTGCGAGCTGACATTGTTCCAACAACCGCGTCTGTCGCACGAGCTCCTCTGACAAAATCCGATTCTGGGCCTGCTCAAAATCGAGTGCTTCCTTGACCTTCACCTGCTCCTTGGTGAGCTCGCCCAGTTTCTCATCCTTCATCTTCTCGGAGTGCTTGTAGAATTTCTGATTAAGCTTGTACTGACCCCACAAGCACTCATGCTTCTCCTTCAAGTCCCTCAACTCCTGGTCCACTCTAGCTAATAGCTTGCTGGTGTGGACTTTAGTGCGAGTCCGCCTGCGCACTAACTCGATGTAAGATCCCGGCTGGAGTGGGTCGGCGTATTTATCGACCTTGCAATCCAAGTACCGCAGCAACGGAATCACCTGCTCGGAGAGCGCCGCCGCCGGAGCTCCAACAATTTCCTCCTCCTCCTCCTCGGTGTCTTCTGCTCCTGACATTTCTTCCGTGGAGCCCCCGTCGTCATCATCCGAGTGGAGAATTTCAGTCGCCATTGATTGCGTCGGCGACTGCCCCGAGTGGGGCTGCACGTCCTCGACGTGTGCTGCCTGCGAAGGCACGGCTGCAGCCTCGCTGCTTGTCGCCAAAATGTCTAAGGCGGAAGGCGAATGTATCCGAGCGGCATCCCCGTCGCTCGCTGGTTGATTGCCTACCGCATTCTCTCTGTCTCTGTCGTCCGTCGCCGAAGGCGATCGAGCGGAGGGTGGCTGCGCGGGATTGGATTGCGCATCGCGCATCGAGATGTCGTCCCGCGGACAGTCACTCCGCTCCTCCGTCTGCTGCTCCCTCGATCGGTCCGTGGGGGCTGTGCCCGGCCCGTGCGCAGGCGCATTTGCCGGCGCCTTGTCCGCTGCAGGCGTAGCGCCGCGGACATCTATCGCCGAAGGCGACATGGCCGGGGGCCGCACGCCCGATGTTCCTTGGCCTATAGGCCCTACCGCCGAAGGCGCATCTATCGGCGTACTTCCCGCCGATGGTGCAGCCTCCGCACGCTCTCTGCTCGTATCTCCTCGGCTCGAAGGCCCTGGCGCCGAAGGCGCGAATTGCGGCGCGTGGTGCGCCGGAGGGTCTGGCCCCGAGGGCCGGTGTCTCGTGGGCGGTTCTTCCGCCGGCTCCTTCCCCTTTCTACGCTGGAACGGGGGTGATTCTTGCCTGTGCACAGGCGGCACGTGCGGAGGTGTTCTGTGCACAGGTGACCTGTGCACAGGCGACCTGTGCACAGGTGAGCGCCTGTGCACAGGCGGACTGCTCCTTCCCACGCGTAAGCGTAGATCCACGTCCACTTGTGTTCGCCGGTCCGCGGAGGCTCGTCCGTCCGCGGAGGTTCGCCTGTGCGCAAACGGAACCTCTGTCCGCATCGCACGTGGTAACTCCGGAGGCCCTTGGCCCGTAGGCGGCCTCTCTCCCGACGAGGTTGCAGCGTGGCCCGTCGCTCCTGCGGTCGTCCGCGCTTCTCCTCGCCTCTCTGGCGACGCACTTCCTATCTCTGTCGCAATCGTCGCCGTGTCTGCACTGTCAGCTGGCACCACCAGTCTGCGTGCCTTCTGCTTCGGCCGGCTGTATGGCTCGCACAGCGGCCGCGGTCGAATGGGAGCAGAGAGTTCTTGATGCTGCTCCTCTTCGGACTCTTCCCTCCATCGCCGCTTCCGCGGCACTCGCGCTGCAGGAGTGTGTCGCCCTTCGTCCCTCCGTCTTGATGGGGTAGAAGTCGGTGACTCCTCTGCGTCAGTATCGACCTCGTTCTCCCGCACATACTTCCCGGGATGGTCGATGGACAATGGCGGAAAATGTTCAAGCTCCGCCGCTGTCAAACAATTCCGCTGTCGATAAAAATTGATGAGGAAAGGAGAAAGATGGTTTAGAGTTCCCCCCTTCTCCTCAAACGCGTGCTGTCGCATCACCCTGTGCAGGATGCTCGCCCAGTGAATTGGAGTTCCCTCGATGACGCACTCCACAAAAGAGACCTGCCACAATGTGATGTAGCAGGCGCGGTGCGGCTGCAGTAATTGCATCAGCGCCGCGGACAAAGTCCGGCGAAATCGATCCTTGTAATCACGGGTCCTGTACCCATTCTTGGTAGACCTCCCGGTCTTGAACAGCTCCACAAATTGCGCCTCTTCTTGCTTGGTCACCTTGATGCTCTCACTGTCGAAAAGGAGATGTCCTGGCATGCCAGCACATCTTCCCAACGCCTGCGCCCAATCTTGGACTGTCCACCGATCAACCTGCGGACGCAATCCGCGCGAGGGTGGTCCCTGTGGCTCTAGCCACTCGCGCACCATATTCGCGCAGATGTAATTCCATCCCCATAGCAAGAAATCGAGCTTTCTTGCTATTAAGCGCTCCTCGAAAGCGCGCAGCCCGTTCTGCGGCAGGCGAAGTGGAACCATCCGCAATCTGCTCGGTCTCGTCATTGCGTTCCTGGGGTTCGCTCGCCCGCTCATTCTACTTCCGCACTGTCCGCGTTTCTTTCTCTCTCGGCAAACTCCAATCGCTCTCAATTCCAAATCACGCGCACTCACTTCTCCCTCAATCAACAAGAAATCTCCTGTGCGACGACGTCGAGAATGGTCCGCAGCCAGCAGATGGATGCGCGCAGCGCGCACAAGAGATTGGAATCGCGAATTCAAGAATGGGACGCTCTCCGCCGCCCGGTCGAAGGTCATGGTCGGCTCTTGGTCGTGAAGAACGTCTCACTTGATGGCCGCGCCGGCTGTACGCTGGAACGGTCTTCGCTCTCACGCGCGGCTTCACGCTCCGCCGTCGTCGATTAAACTCTCACGCTCGAATTGGCGGATTTGAACTCCGCGAGCGTGTCACCCTCCGGACATGGGGGCGTAGCGCCGAAGGCGAGTTTTCCGCCTTGCGCGGTACACTTGTTCGTACCGCCCCTCGGCCAATCTCCTTCTGCCTTGACGCGTGCGTCCGCATGTCGGACAAAAATTCAACTCCTGCCTGTGCGCAGGCGGGGGCCTCGGCGGATCCTCCGCCGGTGCGGAACTTGAACATCCTCCTGTGCACAGGCGTTCGCCTGTGCGCAGGCGAATTCTGTCCGCGGCGCTGCGCTGGCGCGGAAGGCGTTGACCGTGGTCAGCCGTCTCCGTCCAGTCTGTCCGTTCCTTGTCTCTCCATCGGCGCTTCCGCCGCCGCAACTCCGTCCGTCCAAGAGCGCATCCACCCGTGCCGTCCGCACGGTCCGTACCGATGGGATTACTCTGGCGGCCGTACGTGGCGCCGCGCTGGCGCGGAAGGCGCCGTACACTTTCTACCTCACAAGGCACATTTCTAGGGCCCAAGGCGGATTTTCCGCCGACGCCGAAGTGCCTGTGCACAGGCGTTCGCCTGTGCGTAGGCGGACTTCGCGCCTTCCCTAACCCTACGTCGCCTGTGCACAGGCGAACGCCTTCGTCCGCGCATAGGACAAAACTTGATTCCGCCTTCCGCGTAGGCGGAATTCGCGCCGGTGGCGAACTCCTTCCGCCGTAGGCGACCGCCTCCGTTTCTTCCAGTAGCGATAACTCCCTAAGTCCTCGTCCGTTTCAAGCGTTCTTGGGCTCGTTAGAATCAGCGCGTCGAGCTCTTTCCAACGGGACCCTAACTTGGTCAAGGTGCCCGAGGGTTTACCTAATTACGGGGGGTTTCCCTACAGCCGCGGACACAACCTCCGAAGGCGGATTTTGCGCCTTGCGCTGTAGAGATCCTAACTGCGGAGCTCGCAGGGAGGGTGGTGCCTGTCCTTACTGCGGCACCCCAAATCCCAGATTCTACAAGATCCCTCGAGAATCCCCGCGATCTTCCGGATTCACTCTGTTTTGATGTACCGAAGGCTATTTACAATGCTGCCAGGGTACAGTTTTCCAAAAATGTTTTAATTTCCTCAAAATTGCCAAAAGTGGGGTACCACATGCCCCCCTCCTCAATTGTGAGCGCCCACGCGAACACTCACATGTGGTATTTCTTCAACCGCCACCCGTTCACTCGGGTGCCTAACAGATCGCCGGCCAGGTCCGCGAGTTGGATGGATCCATTCGGGAAGACTTCGACAACCCTGTAAGGTCCCATCCATCTTAGGTGCAGTTTGCCTGGGAATCTGGCATGCCTGCTGTCGTAGAGCAATGCCAAATCACCCGCCTGCAGGAGTACCGGTTTGATCTTTTTATCGTATCTCTCCTTTCGGCGGAGCTGGATTTTCCTGGTGCGATCTTCGGCGTCTCTTCTCCTCTCATCCAGCAGCATGACTTCCTGTAACCTGTAGAGCTGACTCTCCTCTGCGCCCATCCTCTGTAAATCCAACGTTCGTTGGGTGGGTACTTCAAATTCGATTGGGAGGATCGGGTGTTGCCCATACACCAGAAAGTATGGTGTCTGTTTGGTCGTGATCTTCTCAGCTGTGCGGTACGCCCATAGAGCGGCTGCTAGCTTCGTATCCCAGTCGTGAGCGTGATTCACCGTGACCTTGAGTAGTATTTTACACAACAGTCCATTGGACTTCTCCGTCAGTCCATTTGCCTTGGGATTGTAGGGAGTAGTCTTCCGGTGCTTGATGTGGAAATACCGTGTCAGATCTTCGATGATCTGATTCAGAAAATGCGTGCCCCGGTCGCTGACTAGTTCTAAGGGACATCCGTAGCGTGTGATGATCGACTCAAACAAGAATGCTGCCACTGTGGCAGCATCATCCCTTCTGGTGGCTCTGGCCTCTACCATTTTGGTGGCGTAGTCCGTTGCTACCAGAATGTAGCGCCTTCGTGTACTTCTAGTCACTGGTTGTATCGGCCCTACAAAGTCAATACCCCACTTTTCGAAAGGTGCTAGAGGCATGATGGGAGTCAGGGGCCAGCGTGTCGTAGGCGTCGGTCTCCCCGTCCTCTGGCAACTGTCGCACTTGCGGATGTAATCGAGAACATCCTTAAACATGGTCGGCCACCAATATCCCGCGTTTAGGATCTTTGTGACCGTGTTCCTGGTGGCATAGTGTCCACCCGCCTCCTCTGTATGCATCGCACTCACTATTCTTGGTACTTCTGATTCCTCGAGGCATCTGCATAAGCGCTCATCCGCCATCTTCTTGAACAAAACCCCCTGCTGGAGTTGGTACGGGCCTGCCTTATGAATAAAGACAGTTCGCTGTTCCAAATCCATGCCTTCGGGGCACTGGAGGGTTAACAGATATCGATACAGGTCGGCATAGCGGGACTCATGTCCTGCAGACAACTGAAATAACTCTTCATCTGGAAAATCGTCCACCAATTCCTCCTCTGTCGGCTGGGTCCATAATCGGGACAAGTAATCCGCATTTTCGTGGTGCACCCCTTTCCTGGTCTGGACTGTGTAGGTGAACTCTTGTAGTAACAACACCCACCTGGCGATTCGACCGGATAGGTCGGCTTTCTTGACTAGGTGTTGCAATGCGTAGTGGTCCACATGGAACACAAACTCGTAGCAGATTAGGTAGTGACGGAACTTTTTACAGGAGTACACCATCCCCAACGCTTCTCTCTCCGTCGTGGTGTACTTCCGCTCAGCTAGAGACAGCTGTCGGCTCGCGAAGTAGATCGGGTAGTCCTTTTTGTTGTCATCCTTTTGACTCAGTACTACACCGATGGCGAATGCCGAAGTGTCAACGTAAACATGGAATGGTCGATTCCAGTCTGGACTCCTTAGTACGGGAGCAGTCGTGAGTTTCGCTTTCAGAGCTTCAAATGCTGTCTGCTGGTTCGCACCCCAAGCATAAGGCTCGTCCTTCTTCAACAACTTGGTCAGGTCCGCCGCCAGTATTGCATACATGTGTATAAATCTTCGGTAGTAGCCCACATGACCCAGGAATGCTCGCAGCTCTCTTAGATTCGTGGGTGACTCAAGCTCGAGTATAACCTTGACCTTTTCGATGTCCACCGCAATGCCGTCTGCAGAGACCCGATGACCCAACAAGATCCCACTAGTCATGAAGAAAAAGCACTTCTCGGGATGCAGTGATAAACTGCTCTCTCTACATTTATCGAAGGTCTGCTTCAAGTGACTTAGGTGTTCAGATCGCTTCCCAAAGACACAGAAGTCATCTATGAATATTTCCAGGAACTTCCTCAGTTGTTCCTGAAAGATATTGGTCATCATCCGTTGAAAGGTGGCAGGCGCGTTGCACAGACCGAAGGGCATCTTGTGGTATGCGTAAGTTCCCCAGTCGGTTGTGAACGTAGTTTTATCCTTGTCCTGTTCACGGATAGACACCTGATTGTAACCTGAGAACCCATCCAGGAAGCTATAACATTCATGTCCGGCAACATGGTCTAGAATGGCATCCGTGAATGGTAACGGGTGATGATCCTTGCGTGTTGCTGCATTCAACTTCCGGAAATCCTGACACACTCGTATCTTACCCGTCAACTTCTTGGGTACGATAACAATCGGCGACACCCACTCACTGCTGAGCACAGGATAAATAATACCAGCGCTCAGGTACTTATCTATCTCCTCTTTCACTAGCAAGGAGTACTTTGGGTTGAGGCGATACTGGCGCTGTCGTATGGGTACTGAGTCGTCCAGTAAATCGATACGGTGTTCCCCATACCGTGCAGGTATCCCCTTCATGTCCTCGATCT
The DNA here is from genome assembly GCA_037833965.1 of Marchantia polymorpha subsp. ruderalis. Lineage (NCBI taxonomy): Eukaryota > Viridiplantae > Streptophyta > Marchantiopsida > Marchantiales > Marchantiaceae > Marchantia > Marchantia polymorpha. The sequence goes on from AP031357.1 coordinate 9,875,553, forward strand.
TCCAGGCGAAGACGTCGACATAGTGGCTAAGGAACGCCTGTACTTTCCTTAGCTCGTCTCCTCTCACTGCGCTTGATACCTTCAAGCACTTGCCGGGACTGAGTTGTACTTCGTGACAGTCACTAGGGTCGACAATGCCCTCGGTGTGACTCGTCTCACTCCTTCCCAGTCCCACAGTTAATTGCTATTCGTCTTCCGGCTGAATAGCTTCCGTCTCTTCTTCTTCTTCCACCGAACAGCAGGCAACGAATCCCACGAAGTAATCGGATTCGGTACCACTGGAATCCGATCGCGCGGTCGACTCACTGTCCTCGCCCGATGTGTAACCTGCACTTGTCGATGGGGTCTCTCCTTCGTGCCTGACCCTATTCCAGGGCACCGTAATGGTTTTGGTCGGTTCCGAAGGATGAGGAAACTTAAGGCGATGTCTTCGCCAATCACATCTGACTTGTGCACCATATAGCCATGGTCGCCCGAGCAGAACGTCATAGCCCTGCTTCATCATCGGTTGAAGGATGATATACGTCAGCCGAAAGTCCGCACCCCCGATGGTTGTCTTGACATTGCGCAGCATACCTGCAGGCATTCTCCGCGTCTGATCCGCTAATCTCAACACACGCTTCGAGGGTTCGTATTGACTGAACCCCAAGGCTCTCGCTGTATCCTCCGTCATTATGTTGACTCCTGATCCAGAGTCGATGGGCACTCTGCGTACACAACACCCTGCGATTTCCACATCGATCTCGGGCGGCCCTTGGTCTTCGCTCTCCACTTGATATACTTGAGAAGATGCGGATGCGCGCGGCTTCCGCGGATGCCGTAGCGAAAGCATCAACATTCTCCGATACGTCTTATTGTCCTCCAAGAGCTGCTTGAACGTGATGTTCACTTTTCGACTCCCGAGATCTTCAACCAAGTCATAGTGGGCGCGTTGGGTCGCCGGGGTCGGCGACGCTCTGCGAGGTTCCACGGTGGCTGCTAACTTCGCCCCAAGGGAGGAGGTCAGGTCTGGCCGCGGTGGGTCCTTTTGAGTGCGGATCGCTTCCTGCAACAGGTTGGCTACCTCGTTGCGGATATCCGGAGCATAGTCCCGTTTCAGTAGGCGCACTGGCTCGTCCTCGACTGCTGTCTGGGGGCGCACTGCTGGTGCCTCCCGCGTAGTCGAAGACTTCCTAGCAGGTCGCGAGTCGGACTTGCTGGATGTCTTCTCCTTTCCTTTTCCCGTCCGGTCGGCGGTTCTCCGTTCGTGCTTGCGAGTGTCGCGCTCTTGCTCCTTCGATTTCTTGGAACTACGAGTTTCGACCCGTGCGCACATGACCTCTTCAGCCGGCCATTCTTCGTCTCCGCCATCCCCGTCTGAACCTACTTCGACCTGGTTAACTTGCACGTCCTCCTTGGCAGGAGTGTTCACAAATCGTACCACTGGCCGAGGGACTGGTGGCTGATCACACTCTGGCGCAGTGTGCCCGACCTTCTTGCAATTACTACATGTCGGAGCATAATCGTTTCGCCTTTTTGGATGGGGACACTGCGGTGAGAAGTGCCCAACTTCCCCGCAATTATAACAAGCTCGCGGTGGCGGTGGGTCAAACGTCCCTGGAGGTGCTCTCCGCCTCACGGGTACTGTAGTGGCCCGATCCACCGGAATATATCGTGGAACTTGCATTGCTGAAACTGCAGGAGGGGTAGGAACCGACTGGACGGCGTAGGCTGTCTCTTCGCTAGCCTCTCCATAGTACTGAGGGTGCTCTCCATAGTACGGTTGCGCCCACTCTACTGCGTTGACTGGATATGACGGCCGGGTGGTAAGGCACTCGGTGTTTGCATGTCCCACCGCCCCGCACGTAGTACACCATAAGTTCGCTCGCACTCTCCCGGGTGATTTTCTGCGATCATGCCCGCCTACCACTTGAACCTTGAGATCGGCGAAGTCCTTCACAAGGGTCTCCATCTTCGAAGCTATATCTCCCGGCGCTCTGTCCGTAGTCACTCGTCGGATGCCCTTTTTCTTCGCTGACCCATGCTTCTTCCTCTTCTTCTCCTCCTCCGACGATGAGGTTTCCTCTTCCTCGGATGAAGAACGGTTCTCGTCCGAAGACGATTCCTCCGATGACGGAGTTGTACCTCTACGCCGTCTTCGCCCTCCCTTCGGTTTTCGCTCCGTCGACTCCCGTCTCTCTCTCCCTCTTCGGTTGAGAGTGGAAGTTTCGAAGGCTTCTGCCGATGCAATCACGTCCTCAATAGTATCGCACTTGCTGCGTCGGCAAAAAGTCTCCATCTCCCGAGTTAAACCGGTCACGTACCAATCCACAGCTTGTTGTACCGAGAAAGGGGACCCTGGTCCTGTTTTCGGTATTCTGTCGAGGAGGTCCAGAAATCTCTCCGTGTAGTCACGCAGACTCTCCTTCTTCTCTCGCTGCAAATTACGTAACTTCGTCAAAACCCGGCTGTCGTAGCCGAGCTCGCGAAAGCGGCGAAGGAATTTCTCCTTCAGCTGGGCCCATGTTGTCAACCCAGTCGGATCGATGCTCTCGTGATTGTACCAACTCCTCGCTTTCTTCCGCAGAAGGCTTGGAAAGATCCTTAGTCGGTCGTCGTCTGCGATTTCGCGATTGGCAATAGACACCGACTCGAATAACTTGATGTATGAATCTGCATCGTCGTCATCCCCACTCCCTTTGTACTTCGGGTAGGAATGTTTAGTAATCGGCTGAGGTAGCCGCACATTGGCTTGTCCGTCCGCCATCGGTGTGTCTGTCGACGGTTCTCGGGCAGTCGGTCCTACTTCACTAGGCGGGTCCGTACAAGGAATATCTAGTAGAACTGTAAGCACCAAGTTTGGTTCCGAGTCGCCGGAGGTAGTTTCCCCAAGGATGTCGGCCGAACTAGGCTTAGGTACTCTTTTTGGTGTTTTCTTGTTTTGACGCCGTGTCTCTTCCACGGCCTTCTCTGAATCTCGTCGGAACTTGCGGACAGCTCTAGCACTTAGGTTGCTCCCGCCAGCCCCAGTCGACATTCACCGAGCATGGCTGCTCGTAAAAACCCCGGTGTTGACGCAACTGTCCCCGGCAGCGGCGCCAAAAAGAAGTTGTCGGCTTCTTATGTAATAACCCACTAAAGGCTAAAACTGCAATATAGTGGTAGAAAAGGTCGAACCCACAGGGACAGAGGAACACACAGGGTACAAAGTGTCACGTTTAACAGACTATTGATGAGTTTGAATTCTCAGGCGACTGTCACTCCCAGAAATACTGCAAGTGTCCACTCGGAGCGCACTCGGAGGTCGCACAGTGCAGCGTAACACACACACACACACACACCTGAAACTACAGAAACACAACCCAGAGATCCGTTAGGACCTCTACTTCAAGATTTCAGGGGGAAAGTCTCTCGCGAGCACACTCGGCAGAGCTGCGGGCAGTGACTTCCAACTCCGGCTTTTACAACACTTCCACTAGCTTGCAGCTAGTGTAGGAAACCCGGTTTGGACTGCCTACTTCGGATCGAAGTCACTCCTACGCGGTGAACAACACTCTCAACTCACAAAACGCGCAGAGAACACAGGTCCACACTGAAGGACTCACTGTGAAACATTCCAGTAACACAACAACAGTCTATTGAAGAGTTTGAATTCTCAGGCACTTGTCATTCCCAGAAATACTACAGGGGTTACCCTCAAGGCACCTGCTGCAGCGTAACCTGAATTTACAACCAAGGCTTACACGAAGTAGCAAAACTTCACTTTGGCATTCAGGGGAAAAATCCCAAAGGAGTACAATCAGAAAGAAACACTCGAAGGTGTAGGGGCGAAACTGTTCAAGTATCTAACTAGTCACTGGCTCTGAGCATCGGCAGTCACCCGCAGGTGCAGTTCCGAACTACTCAAGTCTCTAACCAATGTACTAGCTCTGAACATTCGGCCGAAGGCCTTCAGCTACAAAATGCGGAACGCTAAGTTGTAACTCCTTGTGCGTGGTGACAGAACTCAAGGACACAAACACGCAAAGGAAATGGGTTCCTGATCTGCACTTCTGATGGGAAAGAACCCCAGGCAAAACGCCTGGAACTATTTTATACCTTCTAAGTCCTACCTAGCACTACACTGCACTACGCTACACGCCTGCACGGAACCACGCTACACTACACTCCGCGGAACCTGTACTACGTCTCCTGCGCGGCCGACTGCCGCGCACTAACTCCCTACCCTGCCACTCTTCCGCTCGACTGCGCAGTCCCAACCGCTGCAACGCCGCGGACACCTCCCCCTCGAGGGCGGACATGGTATCCTGTGCCTTCGACAGAAAGGCCTCGAGCTTCTTCGCTACCTTCCGCCGACTCCTACTGTCGCCTGACAACAACCCGGCTGCGCGCAATTCAAACTCACGCAGTGTGAGTTTCTCCTGCGCCTTCACTTCCCAGTGGGCGTAGCCCTTGAGACAGTGGGCGACTCGCCTCGCCGTCTCCACCTTCGTGCGATCCGCCTCCTTCCTGCGATCCTCTTCAATGGTCACTAATTGCGATTCGGCTTCAGCACGTTGCGCTCTCAATTCGCCACACTCTGACTGCAAACTGCGGATTAATTCTTCATCCGCCTGCCGTGCGAGCTGACATTGTTCCAACAACCGCGTCTGTCGCACGAGCTCCTCTGACAAAATCCGATTCTGGGCCTGCTCAAAATCGAGTGCTTCCTTGACCTTCACCTGCTCCTTGGTGAGCTCGCCCAGTTTCTCATCCTTCATCTTCTCGGAGTGCTTGTAGAATTTCTGATTAAGCTTGTACTGACCCCACAAGCACTCATGCTTCTCCTTCAAGTCCCTCAACTCCTGGTCCACTCTAGCTAATAGCTTGCTGGTGTGGACTTTAGTGCGAGTCCGCCTGCGCACTAACTCGATGTAAGATCCCGGCTGGAGTGGGTCGGCGTATTTATCGACCTTGCGATCCAAGTGTCGCAGCAACGGAATCACCTGCTCGGAGAGCGCCGCCGCCGGAGCTCCAACAATTTCCTCCTCCTCCTCCTCGGTGTCTTCTGCTCCTGACATTTCTTCCGTGGAGCCCCCGTCGTCATCATCCGAGTGGAGAATTTCAGTCGCCATTGATTGCGTCGGCGACTGCCCCGAGTGGGGCTGCACGTCCTCGACGTGTGCTGCCTGCGAAGGCACGGCTGCAGCCTCGCTGCTCGTCGCCAAAATGTCTAAGGCGGAAGGCGAATGTATCCGAGCGGCATCCCCGTCGCTCGCTGGTTGATTGCCTACCGCATTCTCTCTGTCTCTGTCGTCCGTCGCCGAAGGCGATCGAGCGGAGGGTGGCTGCGCGGGATTGGATTGCGCATTGCGCATCGAGATGTCGTCCCGCGGACAGTCACTCCGCTCCTCCGTCTGCTGCTCCCTCGATCGGTCCGTGGGGGCTGTGCCCGGCCCGTGCGCAGGCGCATTTGCCGGCGCCTTGTCCGCTGCAGGCGTAGCGCCGCGGACATCTATCGCCGAAGGCGACATGGCCGGGGGCCGCACGCCCGATGTTCCTTGGCCTATAGGCCCTACCGCCGAAGGCGCATCTATCGGCGTACTTCCCGCCGATGGTGCAGCCTCCGCACGCTCTCTGCTCGTATCTCCTCGGCTCGAAGGCCCTGGCGCCGAAGGCGCGAATTGCGGCGCGTGGTGCGCCGGAGGGTCTGGCCCCGAGGGCCGGTGTCTCGTGGGCGGTTCTTCCGCCGGCTCCTTCCCCTTTCTACGCTGGAACGGGGGTGATTCTTGCCTGTGCACAGGCGGCACGTGCGGAGGTGTTCTGTGCACAGGTGACCTGTGCACAGGCGACCTGTGCACAGGTGAGCGCCTGTGCACAGGCGGACTGCTCCTTCCCACGCGTAAGCGTAGATCCACGTCCACTTGTGTTCGCCGGTCCGCGGAGGCTCGTCCCTCCGCGGAGGTTCGCCTGTGCGCAAACGGAACCTCTGTCCGCATCGCACGTGGTAACTCCGGAGGCCCTTGGCCCGTAGGCGGCCTCTCTCCCGACGAGGTTGCAGCGTGGCCCGTCGCTCCTGCGGTCGTCCGCGCTTCTCCTCGCCTCTCTGGCGACGCACTTCCTATCTCCGTCGCAATCGTCGCCGTGTCTGCACTGTCAGCTGGCACCACCAGTCTGCGTGCCTTCTGCTTCGGCCGGCTGTATGGCTCGCACAGCGGCCGCGGTCGAATGGGAGCAGAGAGTTCTTGATGCTGCTCCTCTTCGGACTCTTCCCTCCATCGCCGCTTCTGCGGCACTCGCGCTGCAGGAGTGTGTCGCCCTTCGTCCCTCCGTCTTGATGGGGTAGAAGTCGGTGACTCCTCTGCGTCAGTATCGACCTCGTTCTCCCGCACATACTTCCCGGGATGGTCGATGGACAATGGCGGAAAATGTTCAAGCTCCGCCGCTGTCAAACAATTCCGCTGTCGATAAAAATTGATGAGGAAAGGAGAAAGATGGTTTAGAGTTCCCCCCTTCTCCTCAAACGCGTGCTGTCGCATCACCCTGTGCAGGATGCTCGCCCAGTGAATTGGAGTTCCCTCGATGACGCACTCCACAAAAGAGACCTGCCACAATGTGATGTAGCAGGCGCGGTGCGGCTGCAGTAATTGCATCAGCGCCGCGGACAAAGTCCGGCGAAATCGATCCTTGTAATCACGGGTCCTGTACCCATTCTTGGTAGACCTCCCGGTCTTGAACAGCTCCACAAATTGCGCCTCTTCTTGCTTGGTCACCTTGATGCTCTCACTGTCGAAAAGGAGATGTCCTGGCATGCCAGCACATCTTCCCAACGCCTGCGCCCAATCTTGGACTGTCCACCGATCAACCTGCGGACGCAATCCGCGCGAGGGTGGTCCCTGTGGCTCTAGCCACTCGCGCACCATATTTGCGCAGATGTAATTCCATCCCCATAGCAAGAAATCGAGCTTTCTTGCTATTAAGCGCTCCTCGAAAGCGCGCAGCCCGTTCTGCGGCAGGCGAAGTGGAACCATCCGCAATCTGCTCGGTCTCGTCATTGCGTTCCTGGGGTTCGCTCGCCCGCTCATTCTACTTCCGCACTGTCCGCGTTTCTTTCTCTCTCGGCAAACTCCAATCGCTCTCAATTCCAAATCACGCGCACTCACTTCTCCCTCAATCAACAAGAAATCTCCTGTGCGACGACGTCGAGAATGGTCCGCAGCCAGCAGATGGATGCGCGCAGCGCGCACAAGAGATTGGAATCGCGAATTCAAGAATGGGACGCTCTCCGCCGCCCGGTCGAAGGTCATGGTCGGCTCTTGGTCGTGAAGAACGTCTCACTTGATGGCCGCGCCGGCTGTACGCTGGAACGGTCTTCGCTCTCACGCGCGGCTTCACGCTCCGCCGTCGTCGATTAAACTCTCACGCTCGAATTGGCGGATTTGAACTCCGCGAGCGTGTCACCCTCCGGACATGGGGGCGTAGCGCCGAAGGCGAGTTTTCCGCCTTGCGCGGTACACTTGTTCGTACCGCCCCTCGGCCAATCTCCTTCTGCCTTGACGCGTGCGTCCGCATGTCGGACAAAAATTCAACTCCTGCCTGTGCGCAGGCGGGGGCCTCGGCGGATCCTCCGCCGGTGCGGAACTTGAACATCCTCCTGTGCACAGGCGTTCGCCTGTGCGCAGGCGAATTCTGTCCGCGGCGCTGCGCTGGCGCGGAAGGCGTTGACCGTGGTCAGCCGTCTCCGTCCAGTCTGTCCGTTCCTTGTCTCTCCATCGGCGCTTCCGCCGCCGCAACTCCGTCCGTCCAAGAGCGCATCCACCCGTGCCGTCCGCACGGTCCGTACCGATGGGATTACTCTGGCGGCCGTACGTGGCGCCGCGCTGGCGCGGAAGGCGCCGTACACTTTCTACCTCACAAGGCGCATTTCTAGGGCCCAAGGCGGATTTTCCGCCGACGCCGAAGTGCCTGTGCACAGGCGTTCGCCTGTGCGTAGGCGGACTTCGCGCCTTCCCTAACCCTACGTCGCCTGTGCACAGGCGAACGCCTTCGTCCGCGCATAGGACAAAACTTGATTCCGCCTTCCGCGTAGGCGGAATTCGCGCCGGTGGCGAACTCCTTCCGCCGTAGGCGACCGCCTCCGTTTCTTCCAGTAGCGATAACTCCCTAAGTCCTCGTCCGTTTCAAGCGTTCTTGGGCTCGTTAGAATCAGCGCGTCGAGCTCTTTCCAACGGGACCCTAACTTGGTCAAGGTGCCCGAGGGTTTACCTAATTACGGGGGGTTTCCCTACAGCCGCGGACACAACCTCCGAAGGCGGATTTTGCGCCTTGCGCTGTAGAGATCCTAACTGCGGAGCTCGCAGGGAGGGTGGTGCCTGTCCTTACTGCGGCACCCCAAATCCCAGATTCTACAAGATCCCTCGAGAATCCCCGCGATCTTCCGGATTCACTCTGTTTTGATGTACCGAAGGCTATTTACAATGCTGCCAGGGTACAGTTTTCCAAAAATGTTTTAATTTCCTCAAAATTGCCAAAAGTGGGGTACCACATGCCCCCCTCCTCAATTGTGAGCGCCCACGCGAACACTCACATGTGGTATTTCTTCAACCGCCACCCGTTCACTCGGGTGCCTAACAGATCGCCGGCCAGGTCCGCGAGTTGGATGGATCCATTCGGGAAGACTTCGACAACCCTGTAAGGTCCCATCCATCTTAGGTGCAGTTTGCCTGGGAATCTGGCATGCCTGCTGTCGTAGAGCAATGCCAAATCACCCGCCTGCAGGAGTACCGGTTTGATCTTTTTATCGTATCTCTCCTTTCGGCGGAGCTGGATTTTCCTGGTGCGATCTTCGGCGTCTCTTCTCCTCTCATCCAGCAGCATGACTTCCTGTAACCTGTAGAGCTGACTCTCCTCTGCGCCCATCCTCTGTAAATCCAACGTTCGTTGGGTGGGTACTTCAAATTCGATTGGGAGGATCGGGTGTTGCCCATACACCAGAAAGTATGGTGTCTGTTTGGTCGTGATCTTCTCAGCTGTGCGGTACGCCCATAGAGCGGCTGCTAGCTTCGTATCCCAGTCGTGAGCGTGATTCACCGTGACCTTGAGTAGTATTTTACACAACAGTCCATTGGACTTCTCCGTCAGTCCATTTGCCTTGGGATTGTAGGGAGTAGTCTTCCGGTGCTTGATGTGGAAATACCGTGTCAGATCTTCGATGATCTGATTCAGAAAATGCGTGCCCCGGTCGCTGACTAGTTCTAAGGGACATCCGTAGCGTGTGATGATCGACTCAAACAAGAATGCTGCCACTGTGGCAGCATCATCCCTTCTGGTGGCTCTGGCCTCTACCATTTTGGTGGCGTAGTCCGTTGCTACCAGAATGTAGCGCCTTCGTGTACTTCTAGTCACTGGTTGTATCGGCCCTACAAAGTCAATACCCCACTTTTCGAAAGGTGCTAGAGGCATGATGGGAGTCAGGGGCCAGCGTGTCGTAGGCGTCGGTCTCCCCGTCCTCTGGCAACTGTCGCACTTGCGGATGTAATCGAGAACATCCTTAAACATGGTCGGCCACCAATATCCCGCGTTTAGGATCTTTGTGACCGTGTTCCTGGTGGCATAGTGTCCACCCGCCTCCTCTGTATGCATCGCACTCACTATTCTTGGTACTTCTGATTCCTCGAGGCATCTGCATAAGCGCTCATCCGCCATCTTCTTGAACAAAACCCCCTGCTGGAGTTGGTACGGGCCTGCCTTATGAATAAAGACAGTTCGCTGTTCCAAATCCATGCCTTCGGGGCACTGGAGGGTTAACAGATATCGATACAGGTCGGCATAGCGGGACTCATGTCCTGCAGACAACTGAAATAACTCTTCATCTGGAAAATCGTCCACCAATTCCTCCTCTGTCGGCTGGGTCCATAATCGGGACAAGTAATCCGCATTTTCGTGGTGCACCCCTTTCCTGGTCTGGACTGTGTAGGTGAACTCTTGTAGTAACAACACCCACCTGGCGATTCGACCGGATAGGTCGGCTTTCTTGACTAGGTGTTGCAATGCGTAGTGGTCCACATGGAACACAAACTCGTAGCAGATTAGGTAGTGACGGAACTTTTTACAGGAGTACACCATCCCCAACGCTTCTCTCTCCGTCGTGGTGTACTTCCGCTCAGCTAGAGACAGCTGTCGGCTCGCGAAGTAGATCGGGTAGTCCTTTTTGTTGTCATCCTTTTGACTCAGTACTACACCGATGGCGAATGCCGAAGTGTCAACGTAAACATGGAATGGTCGATTCCAGTCTGGACTCCTTAGTACGGGAGCAGTCGTGAGTTTCGCTTTCAGAGCTTCAAATGCTGTCTGCTGGTTCGCACCCCAAGCATAAGGCTCGTCCTTCTTCAACAACTTGGTCAGGTCCGCCGCCAGTATTGCATACATGTGTATAAATCTTCGGTAGTAGCCCACATGACCCAGGAATGCTCGCAGCTCTCTTAGATTCGTGGGTGACTCAAGCTCGAGTATAACCTTGACCTTTTCGATGTCCACCGCAATGCCGTCTGCAGAGACCCGATGACCCAACAAGATCCCACTAGTCATGAAGAAAAAGCACTTCTCGGGATGCAGTGATAAACTGCTCTCTCTACATTTATCGAAGGTCTGCTTCAAGTGACTTAGGTGTTCAGATCGCTTCCCAAAGACACAGAAGTCATCTATGAATATTTCCAGGAACTTCCTCAGTTGTTCCTGAAAGATATTGGTCATCATCCGTTGAAAGGTGGCAGGCGCGTTGCACAGACCGAAGGGCATCTTGTGGTATGCGTAAGTTCCCCAGTCGGTTGTGAACGTAGTTTTATCCTTGTCCTGTTCACGGATAGACACCTGATTGTAACCTGAGAACCCATCCAGGAAGCTATAACATTCATGTCCGGCAACATGGTCTAGAATGGCATCCGTGAATGGTAACGGGTGATGATCCTTGCGTGTTGCTGCATTCAACTTCCGGAAATCCTGACACACTCGTATCTTACCCGTCAACTTCTTGGGTACGATAACAATCGGCGACACCCACTCACTGCTGAGCACAGGATAAATAATACCAGCGCTCAGGTACTTATCTATCTCCTCTTTCACTAGCAAGGAGTACTTTGGGTTGAGGCGATACTGGCGCTGTCGTATGGGTACTGAGTCGTCCAGTAAATCGATACGGTGTTCCCCATACCGTGCAGGTATCCCCTTCATGTCCTCGATCTTCCAGGCGAAGACGTCGACATAGTGGCTAAGGAACGCCTGTACTTTCCTTAGCTCGTCTCCTCTCACTGCGCTTGATACCTTCAAGCACTTGCCGGGACTGAGTTGTACTTCGTGACAGTCACTAGGGTCGACAATGCCCTCGGTGTGACTCGTCTCACTCCTTCCCAGTCCCACAGTTAATTGCTATTCGTCTTCCGGCTGAATAGCTTCCGTCTCTTCTTCTTCTTCCACCGAACAGCAGGCAACGAATCCCACGAAGTAATCGGATTCGGTACCACTGGAATCCGATCGCGCGGTCGACTCACTGTCCTCGCCCGATGTGTAACCTGCACTTGTCGATGGGGTCTCTCCTTCGTGCCTGACCCTATTCCAGGGCACCGTAATGGTTTTGGTCGGTTCCGAAGGATGAGGAAACTTAAGGCGATGTCTTCGCCAATCACATCTGACTTGTGCACCATATAGCCATGGTCGCCCGAGCAGAACGTCATAGCCCTGCTTCATCATCGGTTGAAGGATGATATACGTCAGCCGAAAGTCCGCACCCCCGATGGTTGTCTTGACATTGCGCAGCATACCTGCAGGCATTCTCCGCGTCTGATCCGCTAATCTCAACACACGCTTCGAGGGTTCGTATTGACTGAACCCCAAGGCTCTCGCTGTATCCTCCGTCATTATGTTGACTCCTGATCCAGAGTCGATGGGCACTCTGCGTACACAACACCCTGCGATTTCCACATCGATCTCGGGCGGCCCTTGGTCTTCGCTCTCCACTTGATATACTTGAGAAGATGCGGATGCGCGCGGCTTCCGCGGATGCCGTAGCGAAAGCATCAACATTCTCCGATACGTCTTATTGTCCTCCAAGAGCTGCTTGAACGTGATGTTCACTTTTCGACTCCCGAGATCTTCAACCAAGTCATAGTGGGCGCGTTGGGTCGCCGGGGTCGGCGACGCTCTGCGAGGTTCCACGGTGGCTGCTAACTTCGCCCCAAGGGAGGAGGTCAGGTCTGGCCGCGGTGGGTCCTTTTGAGTGCGGATCGCTTCCTGCAACAGGTTGGCTACCTCGTTGCGGATATCCGGAGCATAGTCCCGTTTCAGTAGGCGCACTGGCTCGTCCTCGACTGCTGTCTGGGGGCGCACTGCTTGTGCCTCCCGCGTAGTCGAAGACTTCCTAGCAGGTCGCGAGTCGGACTTGCTGGATGTCTTCTCCTTTCCTTTTCCCGTCCGGTCGGCGGTTCTCCGTTCGTGCTTGCGAGTGTCGCGCTCTTGCTCCTTCGATTTCTTGGAACTACGAGTTTCGACCCGTGCGCACATGACCTCTTCAGCCGGCCATTCTTCGTCTCCGCCATCCCCGTCTGAACCTACTTCGACCTGGTTAACTTGCACGTCCTCCTTGGCAGGAGTGTTCACAAATCGTACCACTGGCCGAGGGACTGGTGGCTGATCACACTCTGGCGCAGTGTGCCCGACCTTCTTGCAATTACTACATGTCAGAGCATAATCGTTTCGCCTTTTTGGATGGGGACACTGCGGTGAGAAGTGCCCAACTTCCCCGCAATTATAACAAGCTCGCGGTGGCGGTGGGTCAAACGTCCCTGGAGGTGCTCTCCGCCTCACGGGTACTGTAGTGGCCCGATCCACCGGAATATATCGTGGAACTTGCATTGCTGAAACTGCAGGAGGGGTAGGAACCGACTGGACGGCGTAGGCTGTCTCTTCGCTAGCCTCTCCATAGTACTGAGGGTGCTCTCCATAGTACGGTTGCGCCCACTCTACTGCGTTGACTGGATATGACGGCCGGGTGGTAAGGCACTCGGTGTTTGCATGTCCCACCGCCCCGCACGTAGTACACCATAAGTTCGCTCGCACTCTCCCGGGTGATTTTCTGCGATCATGCCCGCCTACCACTTGAACCTTGAGATCGGCGAAGTCCTTCACAAGGGTCTCCATCTTCGAAGCTATATCTCCCGGCGCTCTGTCCGTAGTCACTCGTCGGATGCCCTTTTTCTTCGCTGACCCATGCTTCTTCCTCTTCTTCTCCTCCTCCGACGATGAGGTTTCCTCTTCCTCGGATGAAGAACGGTTCTCGTCCGAAGACGATTCCTCCGATGACGGAGTTGTACCTCTACGCCGTCTTCGCCCTCCCTTCGGTTTTCGCTCCGTCGACTCCCGTCTCTCTCTCCCTCTTCGGTTGAGAGTGGAAGTTTCGAAGGCTTCTGCCGATGCAATCACGTCCTCAATAGTATCGCACTTGCTGCGTCGGCAAAAAGTCTCCATCTCCCGAGTTAAACCGGTCACGTACCAATCCACAGCTTGTTGTACCGAGAAAGGGGACCCTGGTCCTGTTTTCGGTATTCTGTCGAGGAGGTCCAGAAATCTCTCCGTGTAGTCACGCAGACTCTCCTTCTTCTCTCGCTGCAAATTACGTAACTTCGTCAAAACCCGGCTGTCGTAGCCGAGCTCGCGAAAGCGGCGAAGGAATTTCTCCTTCAGCTGGGCCCATGTTGTCAACCCAGTCGGATCGATGCTCTCGTGATTGTACCAACTCCTCGCTTTCTTCCGCAGAAGGCTTGGAAAGATCCTTAGTCGGTCGTCGTCTGCGATTTCGCGATTGGCAATAGACACCGACTCGAATAACTTGATGTATGAATCTGCATCGTCGTCATCCCCACTCCCTTTGTACTTCGGGTAGGAATGTTTAGTAATCGGCTGAGGTAGCCGCACATTGGCTTGTCCGTCCGCCATCGGTGTGTCTGTCGACGGTTCTCGGGCAGTCGGTCCTACTTCACTAGGCGGGTCCGTACAAGGAATATCTAGTAGAACTGTAAGCACCAAGTTTGGTTCCGAGTCGCCGGAGGTAGTTTCCCCAAGGATGTCGGCCGAACTAGGCTTAGGTACTCTTTTTGGTGTTTTCTTGTTTTGACGCCGTGTCTCTTCCACGGCCTTCTCTGAATCTCGTCGGAACTTGCGGACAGCTCTAGCACTTAGGTTGCTCCCGCCAGCCCCAGTCGACATTCACCGAGCATGGCTGCTCGTAAAAACCCCGGTGTTGACGCAACTGTCCCCGGCAGCGGCGCCAAAAAGAAGTTGTCGGCTTCTTATGTAATAACCCACTAAAGGCTAAAACTGCAATATAGTGGTAGAAAAGGTCGAACCCACAGGGACAGAGGAACACACAGGGTACAAAGTGTCACGTTTAACAGACTATTGATGAGTTTGAATTCTCAGGCGACTGTCACTCCCAGAAATACTGCAAGTGTCCACTCGGAGCGCACTCGGAGGTCGCACAGTGCAGCGTAACACACACACACACACACACACCTGAAACTACAGAAACACAACCCAGAGATCCGTTAGGACCTCTACTTCAAGATTTCAGGGGGAAAGTCTCTCGCGAGCACACTCGGCAGAGCTGCGGGCAGTGACTTCCAACTCCGGCTTTTACAACACTTCCACTAGCTTGCTGCTAGTGTAGGAAACCCGGTTTGGACTGCCTACTTCGGATCGAAGTCACTCCTACGCGGTGAACAACACTCTCAACTCACAAAACGCGCAGAGAACACAGGTCCACACTGAAGGACTCACTGTGAAACATTCCAGTAACACAACAACAGTCTATTGAAGAGTTTGAATTCTCAGGCACTTGTCATTCCCAGAAATACTACAGGGGTTACCCTCAAGGCACCTGCTGCAGCGTAACCTGAATTTACAACCAAGGCTTACACGAAGTAGCAAAACTTCACTTTGGCATTCAGGGGAAAAATCCCAAAGGAGTACAATCAGAAAGAAACACTCGAAGGTGTAGGGGCGAAACTGTTCAAGTATCTAACTAGTCACTGGCTCTGAGCATCGGCAGTCACCCGCAGGTGCAGTTCCGAACTACTCAAGTCTCTAACCAATGTACTAGCTCTGAACATTCGGCCGAAGGCCTTCAGCTACAAAATGCGGAACGCTAAGTTGTAACTCCTTGTGCGTGGTGACAGAACTCAAGGACACAAACACGCAAAGGAAATGGGTTCCTGATCTGCACTTCTGATGGGAAAGAACCCCAGGCAAAACGCCTGGAACTATTTTATACCTTCTAAGTCCTACCTAGCACTACACTGCACTACGCTACACGCCTGCACGGAACCACGCTACACTACACTCCGCGGAACCTGTACTACGTCTCCTGCGCGGCCAACTGCCGCGCACTAACTCCCTACCCTGCCACTCTTCCGCTCGACTGCGCAGTCCCAACCGCTGCAACGCCGCGGACACCTCCCCCTCGAGGGCGGACATGGTATCCTGTGCCTTCGACAGAAAGGCCTCGAGCTTCTTCGCTACCTTCCGCCGACTCCTACTGTCGCCTGACAACAACCCGGCTGCGCGCAATTCAAACTCACGCAGTGTGAGTTTCTCCTGCGCCTTCACTTCCCAGTGGGCGTAGCCCTTGAGACAGTGGGCGACTCGCCTCGCCGTCTCCACCTTCGTGCGATCCGCCTCCTTCCTGCGATCCTCTTCAATGGTCACTAATTGCGATTCGGCTTCAGCACGTTGCGCTCTCAATTCGCCACACTCTGACTGCAAACTGCGGATTAATTCTTCATCCGCCTGCCGTGCGAGCTGACATTGTTCCAACAACCGCGTCTGTCGCACGAGCTCCTCTGACAAAATCCGATTCTGGGCCTGCTCAAAATCGAGTGCTTCCTTGACCTTCACCTGCTCCTTGGTGAGCTCGCCCAGTTTCTCATCCTTCATCTTCTCGGAGTGCTTGTAGAATTTCTGATTAAGCTTGTACTGACCCCACAAGCACTCATGCTTCTCCTTCAAGTCCCTCAACTCCTGGTCCACTCTAGCTAATAGCTTGCTGGTGTGGACTTTAGTGCGAGTCCGCCTGCGCACTAACTCGATGTAAGATCCCGGCTGGAGTGGGTCGGCGTATTTATCGACCTTGCGATCCAAGTGTCGCAGCAACGGAATCACCTGCTCGGAGAGCGCCGCCGCCGGAGCTCCAACAATTTCCTCCTCCTCCTCCTCGGTGTCTTCTGCTCCTGACATTTCTTCCGTGGAGCCCCCGTCGTCATCATCCGAGTGGAGAATTTCAGTCGCCATTGATTGCGTCGGCGACTGCCCCGAGTGGGGCTGCACGTCCTCGACGTGTGCTGCCTGCGAAGGCACGGCTGCAGCCTCGCTGCTCGTCGCCAAAATGTCTAAGGCGGAAGGCGAATGTATCCGAGCGGCATCCCCGTCGCTCGCTGGTTGATTGCCTACCGCATTCTCTCTGTCTCTGTCGTCCGTCGCCGAAGGCGATCGAGCGGAGGGTGGCTGCGCGGGATTGGATTGCGCATTGCGCATCGAGATGTCGTCCCGCGGACAGTCACTCCGCTCCTCCGTCTGCTGCTCCCTCGATCGGTCCGTGGGGGCTGTGCCCGGCCCGTGCGCAGGCGCATTTGCCGGCGCCTTGTCCGCTGCAGGCGTAGCGCCGCGGACATCTATCGCCGAAGGCGACATGGCCGGGGGCCGCACGCCCGATGTTCCTTGGCCTATAGGCCCTACCGCCGAAGGCGCATCTATCGGCGTACTTCCCGCCGATGGTGCAGCCTCCGCACGCTCTCTGCTCGTATCTCCTCGGCTCGAAGGCCCTGGCGCCGAAGGCGCGAATTGCGGCGCGTGGTGCGCCGGAGGGTCTGGCCCCGAGGGCCGGTGTCTCGTGGGCGGTTCTTCCGCCGGCTCCTTCCCCTTTCTACGCTGGAACGGGGGTGATTCTTGCCTGTGCACAGGCGGCACGTGCGGAGGTGTTCTGTGCACAGGCGACCTGTGCACAGGTGAGCGCCTGTGCACAGGCGGACTGCTCCTTCCCACGCGTAAGCGTAGATCCACGTCCACTTGTGTTCGCCGGTCCGCGGAGGCTCGTCCCTCCGCGGAGGTTCGCCTGTGCGCAAACGGAACCTCTGTCCGCATCGCACGTGGTAACTCCGGAGGCCCTTGGCCCGTAGGCGGCCTCTCTCCCGACGAGGTTGCAGCGTGGCCCGTCGCTCCTGCGGTCGTCCGCGCTTCTCCTCGCCTCTCTGGCGACGCACTTCCTATCTCCGTCGCAATCGTCGCCGTGTCTGCACTGTCAGCTGGCACCACCAGTCTGCGTGCCTTCTGCTTCGGCCGGCTGTATGGCTCGCACAGCGGCCGCGGTCGAATGGGAGCAGAGAGTTCTTGATGCTGCTCCTCTTCGGACTCTTCCCTCCATCGCCGCTTCTGCGGCACTCGCGCTGCAGGAGTGTGTCGCCCTTCGTCCCTCCGTCTTGATGGGGTAGAAGTCGGTGACTCCTCTGCGTCAGTATCGACCTCGTTCTCCCGCACATACTTCCCGGGATGGTCGATGGACAATGGCGGAAAATGTTCAAGCTCCGCCGCTGTCAAACAATTCCGCTGTCGATAAAAATTGATGAGGAAAGGAGAAAGATGGTTTAGAGTTCCCCCCTTCTCCTCAAACGCGTGCTGTCGCATCACCCTGTGCAGGATGCTCGCCCAGTGAATTGGAGTTCCCTCGATGACGCACTCCACAAAAGAGACCTGCCACAATGTGATGTAGCAGGCGCGGTGCGGCTGCAGTAATTGCATCAGCGCCGCGGACAAAGTCCGGCGAAATCGATCCTTGTAATCACGGGTCCTGTACCCATTCTTGGTAGACCTCCCGGTCTTGAACAGCTCCACAAATTGCGCCTCTTCTTGCTTGGTCACCTTGATGCTCTCACTGTCGAAAAGGAGATGTCCTGGCATGCCAGCACATCTTCCCAACGCCTGCGCCCAATCTTGGACTGTCCACCGATCAACCTGCGGACGCAATCCGCGCGAGGGTGGTCCCTGTGGCTCTAGCCACTCGCGCACCATATTCGCGCAGATGTAATTCCATCCCCATAGCAAGAAATCGAGCTTTCTTGCTATTAAGCGCTCCTCGAAAGCGCGCAGCCCGTTCTGCGGCAGGCGAAGTGGAACCATCCGCAATCTGCTCGGTCTCGTCATTGCGTTCCTGGGGTTCGCTCGCCCGCTCATTCTACTTCCGCACTGTCCGCGTTTCTTTCTCTCTCGGCAAACTCCAATCGCTCTCAATTCCAAATCACGCGCACTCACTTCTCCCTCAATCAACAAGAAATCTCCTGTGCGACGACGTCGAGAATGGTCCGCAGCCAGCAGATGGATGCGCGCAGCGCGCACAAGAGATTGGAATCGCGAATTCAAGAATGGGACGCTCTCCGCCGCCCGGTCGAAGGTCATGGTCGGCTCTTGGTCGTGAAGAACGTCTCACTTGATGGCCGCGCCGGCTGTACGCTGGAACGGTCTTCGCTCTCACGCGCGGCTTCACGCTCCGCCGTCGTCGATTAAACTCTCACGCTCGAATTGGCGGATTTGAACTCCGCGAGCGTGTCACCCTCCGGACATGGGGGCGTAGCGCCGAAGGCGAGTTTTCCGCCTTGCGCGGTACACTTGTTCGTACCGCCCCTCGGCCAATCTCCTTCTGCCTTGACGCGTGCGTCCGCATGTCGGACAAAAATTCAACTCCTGCCTGTGCGCAGGCGGGGGCCTCGGCGGATCCTCCGCCGGTGCGGAACTTGAACATCCTCCTGTGCACAGGCGTTCGCCTGTGCGCAGGCGAATTCTGTCCGCGGCGCTGCGCTGGCGCGGAAGGCGTTGACCGTGGTCAGCCGTCTCCGTCCAGTCTGTCCGTTCCTTGTCTCTCCATCGGCGCTTCCGCCGCCGCAACTCCGTCCGTCCAAGAGCGCATCCACCCGTGCCGTCCGCACGGTCCGTACCGATGGGATTACTCTGGCGGCCGTACGTGGCGCCGCGCTGGCGCGGAAGGCGCCGTACACTTTCTACCTCACAAGGCGCATTTCTAGGGCCCAAGGCAGATTTTCCGCCGACGCCGAAGTGCCTGTGCACAGGCGTTCGCCTGTGCGTAGGCGGACTTCGCGCCTTCCCTAACCCTACGTCGCCTGTGCACAGGCGAACGCCTTCGTCCGCGCATAGGACAAAACTTGATTCCGCCTTCCGCGTAGGCGGAATTCGCGCCGGTGGCGAACTCCTTCCGCCGTAGGCGACCGCCTCCGTTTCTTCCAGTAGCGATAACTCCCTAAGTCCTCGTCCGTTTCAAGCGTTCTTGGGCTCGTTAGAATCAGCGCGTCGAGCTCTTTCCAACGGGACCCTAACTTGGTCAAGGTGCCCGAGGGTTTACCTAATTACGGGGGGTTTCCCTACAGCCGCGGACACAACCTCCGAAGGCGGATTTTGCGCCTTGCGCTGTAGAGATCCTAACTGCGGAGCTCGCAGGGAGGGTGGTGCCTGTCCTTACTGCGGCACCCCAAATCCCAGATTCTACAAGATCCCTCGAGAATCCCCGCGATCTTCCGGATTCACTCTGTTTTGATGTACCGAAGGCTATTTACAATGCTGCCAGGGTACAGTTTTCCAAAAATGTTTTAATTTCCTCAAAATTGCCAAAAGTGGGGTACCACATGCCCCCCTCCTCAATTGTGAGCGCCCACGCGAACACTCACATGTGGTATTTCTTCAACCGCCACCCGTTCACTCGGGTGCCTAACAGATCGCCGGCCAGGTCCGCGAGTTGGATGGATCCATTCGGGAAGACTTCGACAACCCTGTAAGGTCCCATCCATCTTAGGTGCAGTTTGCCTGGGAATCTGGCATGCCTGCTGTCGTAGAGCAATGCCAAATCACCCGCCTGCAGGAGTACCGGTTTGATCTTTTTATCGTATCTCTCCTTTCGGCGGAGCTGGATTTTCCTGGTGCGATCTTCGGCGTCTCTTCTCCTCTCATCCAGCAGCATGACTTCCTGTAACCTGTAGAGCTGACTCTCCTCTGCGCCCATCCTCTGTAAATCCAACGTTCGTTGGGTGGGTACTTCAAATTCGATTGGGAGGATCGGGTGTTGCCCATACACCAGAAAGTATGGTGTCTGTTTGGTCGTGATCTTCTCAGCTGTGCGGTACGCCCATAGAGCGGCTGCTAGCTTCGTATCCCAGTCGTGAGCGTGATTCACCGTGACCTTGAGTAGTATTTTACACAACAGTCCATTGGACTTCTCCGTCAGTCCATTTGCCTTGGGATTGTAGGGAGTAGTCTTCCGGTGCTTGATGTGGAAATACCGTGTCAGATCTTCGATGATCTGATTCAGAAAATGCGTGCCCCGGTCGCTGACTAGTTCTAAGGGACATCCGTAGCGTGTGATGATCGACTCAAACAAGAATGCTGCCACTGTGGCAGCATCATCCCTTCTGGTGGCTCTGGCCTCTACCATTTTGGTGGCGTAGTCCGTTGCTACCAGAATGTAGCGCCTTCGTGTACTTCTAGTCACTGGTTGTATCGGCCCTACAAAGTCAATACCCCACTTTTCGAAAGGTGCTAGAGGCATGATGGGAGTCAGGGGCCAGCGTGTCGTAGGCGTCGGTCTCCCCGTCCTCTGGCAACTGTCGCACTTGCGGATGTAATCGAGAACATCCTTAAACATGGTCGGCCACCAATATCCCGCGTTTAGGATCTTTGTGACCGTGTTCCTGGTGGCATAGTGTCCACCCGCCTCCTCTGTATGCATCGCACTCACTATTCTTGGTACTTCTGATTCCTCGAGGCATCTGCATAAGCGCTCATCCGCCATCTTCTTGAACAAAACCCCCTGCTGGAGTTGGTACGGGCCTGCCTTATGAATAAAGACAGTTCGCTGTTCCAAATCCATGCCTTCGGGGCACTGGAGGGTTAACAGATATCGATACAGGTCGGCATAGCGGGACTCATGTCCTGCAGACAACTGAAATAACTCTTCATCTGGAAAATCGTCCACCAATTCCTCCTCTGTCGGCTGGGTCCATAATCGGGACAAGTAATCCGCATTTTCGTGGTGCACCCCTTTCCTGGTCTGGACTGTGTAGGTGAACTCTTGTAGTAACAACACCCACCTGGCGATTCGACCGGATAGGTCGGCTTTCTTGACTAGGTGTTGCAATGCGTAGTGGTCCACATGGAACACAAACTCGTAGCAGATTAGGTAGTGACGGAACTTTTTACAGGAGTACACCATCCCCAACGCTTCTCTCTCCGTCGTGGTGTACTTCCGCTCAGCTAGAGACAGCTGTCGGCTCGCGAAGTAGATCGGGTAGTCCTTTTTGTTGTCATCCTTTTGACTCAGTACTACACCGATGGCGAATGCCGAAGTGTCAACGTAAACATGGAATGGTCGATTCCAGTCTGGACTCCTTAGTACGGGAGCAGTCGTGAGTTTCGCTTTCAGAGCTTCAAATGCTGTCTGCTGGTTCGCACCCCAAGCATAAGGCTCGTCCTTCTTCAACAACTTGGTCAGGTCCGCCGCCAGTATTGCATACATGTGTATAAATCTTCGGTAGTAGCCCACATGACCCAGGAATGCTCGCAGCTCTCTTAGATTCGTGGGTGACTCAAGCTCGAGTATAACCTTGACCTTTTCGATGTCCACCGCAATGCCGTCTGCAGAGACCCGATGACCCAACAAGATCCCACTAGTCATGAAGAAAAAGCACTTCTCGGGATGCAGTGATAAACTGCTCTCTCTACATTTATCGAAGGTCTGCTTCAAGTGACTTAGGTGTTCAGATCGCTTCCCAAAGACACAGAAGTCATCTATGAATATTTCCAGGAACTTCCTCAGTTGTTCCTGAAAGATATTGGTCATCATCCGTTGAAAGGTGGCAGGCGCGTTGCACAGACCGAAGGGCATCTTGTGGTATGCGTAAGTTCCCCAGTCGGTTGTGAACGTAGTTTTATCCTTGTCCTGTTCACGGATAGACACCTGATTGTAACCTGAGAACCCATCCAGGAAGCTATAACATTCATGTCCGGCAACATGGTCTAGAATGGCATCCGTGAATGGTAACGGGTGATGATCCTTGCGTGTTGCTGCATTCAACTTCCGGAAATCCTGACACACTCGTATCTTACCCGTCAACTTCTTGGGTACGATAACAATCGGCGACACCCACTCACTGCTGAGCACAGGATAAATAATACCAGCGCTCAGGTACTTATCTATCTCCTCTTTCACTAGCAAGGAGTACTTTGGGTTGAGGCGATACTGGCGCTGTCGTATGGGTACTGAGTCGTCCAGTAAATCGATACGGTGTTCCCCATGCCGTGCAGGTATCCCCTTCATGTCCTCGATCTTCCAGGCGAAGACGTCGACATAGTGGCTAAGGAACGTGTGAGCCAAACCTTCCCACCCTTCAGCGGTTGTAGTCCAGGTGGGGGTTCGAGCTCCCATAATCTAACTTCGCTGAACTCAAGCCATGTACTCAAAGTGTATTCAGGACAATGAGATCATAAACACTTGCTCCTTCACAGACAAATTATCCAGAACTGAAAATAATAACCTTGCTGTCTACTATTTTCGCAAGAGCATCAGACAAGCTCTTTGTTACATAAAGATCTAACCCAACTCTGGGTGACTTCCTCAATACTACAGCCGCTGTGGGCTTTCCTAGATACCAGTCCCACTCCCAATTCCTACTCAGAGTTCAATGTCGACTTCTCAGCTCCCACCTTCAGACCCCACCAGATTTCTCTCTCGGATTCAACTCTCACTTTTCAAGTTCAAATTCAGATCCCGACTGTCAGATTTCAGTCTCAGATTTCACTTCACTCACATCTCCCACTCTCAGGTCTTCCACTCAGATCTCAGCTCCCACTCACAGATTACACTTCAATCTCAGATCCCACTCTCAGGTCTTCCACTCTGATCTCAGCTCCCAGGCCGAGCACACCACTTCCGTCTCCACACACGCACACCACCAGCTCTCGCACACTGGTACACTACAAGCTCTCGCACACTAGGCCGAACACACCACCAGGTCTCAGCTCCCACGCCGAACTCTCCACTTCGAAGTCCAAGGCCGAGACACCCACAGCCCGCCTGCATGCCCCACTCGCAATGATGGATAGTTGCCTGCTCCCCCTGCGCGACTACACGCCGCCGCCGCCGCCACACCTGTACATTCTACATCTTGACCACCCGATATCCGCCGGAGGGGATCTTCTTCGCGCACCGCCGAAGGCATCCACCCGCAGAAGACGCACGACCACACCTTTGCTTATCCATAACAGTCACTCCCGACACCCATAACTCACAGACCCTAGCTCTGTTTCACAAGTTTGTGGGCTCGTTGGAACGATCAGGTCGAGCTCTTTCCAACGAGACCCTAACTGAGTCAAACCGTTACGAATTGCGAAAGTTATGCCGGTTTTACCCTTCGCCGAAGGCGCCGGCACGAAGTTCGCCGACCTCGAGTTCTCCGGAGGCGGGTTTTCCGGTTTGATGTCTTCTGGTTGGATAGCTTCCGGTTGGATATCTTCCGGTGAGATAGCTTCCGGTTGGATAGCTTCCGGTTCGATGTCTTCCGGTTGGATGTTGTCCTACCCTATCTGCCGCTTCCGACGCTCATAACTCAGTGACGCCTTATCCGTTTTAAGAGTTCTTGGTCTCGTTGAAACGAGCGTCGCGAGCTCTTTCCAACAGGACCCTAATCAAATCAAACCGTTAACAAATGAAAAAGATATGCCGAGTTTACTGTTTCGCCGATGGCCCTTGCACGATGTTCACCGGCTCAGAGTTCGCCGACCCCGAGTTCGCCGAAGGCCTGCTCGCAGTTGTCGCGAAGTCGTCCGAAGCCGGAGATGTTCGCAGCCGGAGACCCCCGGAGCCGAAGACGTTCGCAGCCGGAGACGTCCGGAGCCGAAGACGTTCGCAGCCGGACTTGCCTCAACCCTTCCCATCAGTAACTTTCGACACTCACAACTCAGTGATTCCTCATCCGTTTGAAGAGTTCTTGGTCTCGTTGGAACGAGCGTTGCGAGCTCTTTCCAAGGAAACACTAACTGAGTCAAGGAGTCACACATTGAAAACGTTATGAGGGTTTCACTGTTTCGTCGAAGGCCTTTCCCTTAAGGAACTTCACCGAAGGCTCTTCGCCGGAGACCCTGCCCTGAAAGCCCCGTTCCGGAACCTTTGCCTACTAGCTATTACACCAACTCCTAATCTTACCAAAACTTCCAGAAAACTCCGAGCATAATTTTGCAAGAGCTTAAATCTAAAACTTTAACTCTCACAAGGTTAAAGTTAGGCGCAAAGTTACTACTAGTAGGCGCACTGGCTCGTCCTCGACTGCTGTCTGGGGGCGCACTGCTGGTGCCTCCCGCGTAGTCGAAGACTTCCTAGCAGGTCGCGAGTCGGACTTGCTGGATGTCTTCTCCTTTCCTTTTCCCGTCCGGTCGGCGGTTCTCCGTTCGTGCTTGCGAGTGTCGCGCTCTTGCTCCTTCGATTTCTTGGAACTACGAGTTTCGACCCGTGCGCACATGACCTCTTCAGCCGGCCATTCTTCGTCTCCGCCATCCCCGTCTGAACCTACTTCGACCTGGTTAACTTGCACGTCCTCCTTGGCAGGAGTGTTCACAAATCGTACCACTGGCCGAGGGACTGGTGGCTGATCACACTCTGGCGCAGTGTGCTCGACCTTCTTGCAATTACTACATGTCGGAGCATAATCGTTTCGCCTTTTTGGATGGGGACACTGCGGTGAGAAGTGCCCAACTTCCCCGCAATTATAACAAGCTCGCGGTGGCGGTGGGTCAAACGTCCCTGGAGGTGCTCTCCGCCTCACGGGTACTGTAGTGGCCCGATCCACCGGAATATATCGTGGAACTTGCATTGCTGAAACTGCAGGAGGGGTAGGAACCGACTGGACGGCGTAGGCTGTCTCTTCGCTAGCCTCTCCATAGTACTGAGGGTGCTCTCCATAGTACGGTTGCGCCCACTCTACTGCGTTGACTGGATATGACGGCCGGGTGGTAAGGCACTCGGTGTTTGCATGTCCCACCGCCCCGCACGTAGTACACCATAAGTTCGCTCGCACTCTCCCGGGTGATTTTCTGCGATCATGCCCGCCTACCACTTGAACCTTGAGATCGGCGAAGTCCTTCACAAGGGTCTCCATCTTCGAAGCTATATCTCCCGGCGCTCTGTCCGTAGTCACTCGTCGGATGCCCTTTTTCTTCGCTGACCCATGCTTCTTCCTCTTCTTCTCCTCCTCCGACGATGAGGTTTCCTCTTCCTCGGATGAAGAACGGTTCTCGTCCGAAGACGATTCCTCCGATGACGGAGTTGTACCTCTACGCCGTCTTCGCCCTCCCTTCGGTTTTCGCTCCGTCGACTCCCGTCTCTCTCTCCCTCTTCGGTTGAGAGTGGAAGTTTCGAAGGCTTCTGCCGATGCAATCACGTCCTCAATAGTATCGCACTTGCTGCGTCGGCAAAAAGTCTCCATCTCCCGAGTTAAACCGGTCACGTACCAATCCACAGCTTGTTGTACCGAGAAAGGGGACCCTGGTCCTGTTTTCGGTATTCTGTCGAGGAGGTCCAGAAATCTCTCCGTGTAGTCACGCAGACTCTCCTTCTTCTCTCGCTGCAAATTACGTAACTTCGTCAAGACCCGGCTGTCGTAGCCGAGCTCGCGAAAGCGGCGAAGGAATTTCTCCTTCAGCTGGGCCCATGTTGTCAACCCAGTCGGATCGATGCTCTCGTGATTGTACCAACTCCTCGCTTTCTTCCGCAGAAGGCTTGGAAAGATCCTTAGTCGGTCGTCGTCTGCGATTTCGCGATTGGCAATAGACACCGACTCGAATAACTTGATGTATGAATCTGCATCGTCGTCATCCCCACTCCCTTTGTACTTCGGGTAGGAATGTTTAGTAATCGGCTGAGGTAGCCGCACATTGGCTTGTCCGTCCGCCATCGGTGTGTCTGTCGACGGTTCTCGGGCAGTCGGTCCTACTTCACTAGGCGGGTCCGTACAAGGAATATCTAGTAGAACTGTAAGCACCAAGTTTGGTTCCGAGTCGCCGGAGGTAGTTTCCCCAAGGATGTCGGCTGAACTAGGCTTAGGTACTCTTTTTGGTGTTTTCTTGTTTTGACGCCGTGTCTCTTCCACGGCCTTCTCTGAATCTCGTCGGAACTTGCGGACAGCTCTAGCACTTAGGTTGCTCCCGCCAGCCCCAGTCGACATTCACCGAGCATGGCTGCTCGTAAAAACCCCGGTGTTGACGCAACTGTCCCCGGCAGCGGCGCCAAAAAGAAGTTGTCGGCTTCTTATGTAATAACCCACTAAAGGCTAAAACTGCAATATAGTGGTAGAAAAGGTCGAACCCACAGGGACAGAGGAACACACAGGGTACAAAGTGTCACGTTTAACAGACTATTGATGAGTTTGAATTCTCAGGCGACTGTCACTCCCAGAAATACTGCAAGTGTCCACTCGGAGCGCACTCGGAGGTCGCACAGTGCAGCGTAACACACACACACACACACACCTGAAACTACAGAAACACAACCCAGAGATCCGTTAGGACCTCTACTTCAAGATTTCAGGGGGAAAGTCTCTCGCGAGCACACTCGGCAGAGCTGCGGGCAGTGACTTCCAACTCCAGCTTTTACAACACTTCCACTAGCTTGCTGCTAGTGTAGGAAACCCGGTTTGGACTGCCTACTTCGGATCGAAGTCACTCCTACGCGGTGAACAACACTCTCAACTCACAAAACGCGCAGAGAACACAGGTCCACACTGAAGGACTCACTGTGAAACATTCCAGTAACACAACAACAGTCTATTGAAGAGTTTGAATTCTCAGGCACTTGTCATTCCCAGAAATACTACAGGGGTTACCCTCAAGGCACCTGCTGCAGCGTAACCTGAATTTACAACCAAGGCTTACACGAAGTAGCAAAACTTCACTTTGGCATTCAGGGGAAAAATCCCAAAGGAGTACAATCAGAAAGAAACACTCGAAGGTGTAGGGGCGAAACTGTTCAAGTATCTAACTAGTCACTGGCTCTGAGCATCGGCAGTCACCCGCAGGTGCAGTTCCGAACTACTCAAGTCTCTAACCAATGTACTAGCTCTGAACATTCGGCCGAAGGCCTTCAGCTACAAAATGCGGAACGCTAAGTTGTAACTCCTTGTGCGTGGTGACAGAACTCAAGGACACAAACACGCAAAGGAAATGGGTTCCTGATCTGCACTTCTGATGGGAAAGAACCCCAGGCAAAACGCCTGGAACTATTTTATACCTTCTAAGTCCTACCTAGCACTACACTGCACTACGCTACACGCCTGCACGGAACCACGCTACACTACACTCCGCGGAACCTGTACTACGTCTCCTGCGCGGCCGACTGCCGCGCACTAACTCCCTACCCTGCCACTCTTCCGCTCGACTGCGCAGTCCCAACCGCTGCAACGCCGCGGACACCTCCCCCTCGAGGGCGGACATGGTATCCTGTGCCTTCGACAGAAAGGCCTCGAGCTTCTTCGCTACCTTCCGCCGACTCCTACTGTCGCCTGACAACAACCCGGCTGCGCGCAATTCAAACTCACGCAGTGTGAGTTTCTCCTGCGCCTTCACTTCCCAGTGGGCGTAGCCCTTGAGACAGTGGGCGACTCGCCTCGCCGTCTCCACCTTCGTGCGATCCGCCTCCTTCCTGCGATCCTCTTCAATGGTCACTAATTGCGATTCGGCTTCAGCACGTTGCGCTCTCAATTCGCCACACTCTGACTGCAAACTGCGGATTAATTCTTCATCCGCTTGCCGTGCGAGCTGACATTGTTCCAACAACCGCGTCTGTCGCACGAGCTCCTCTGACAAAATCCGATTCTGGGCCTGCTCAAAATCGAGTGCTTCCTTGACCTTCACCTGCTCCTTGGTGAGCTCGCCCAGTTTCTCATCCTTCATCTTCTCGGAGTGCTTGTAGAATTTCTGATTAAGCTTGTACTGACCCCACAAGCACTCATGCTTCTCCTTCAAGTCCCTCAACTCCTGGTCCACTCTAGCTAATAGCTTGCTGGTGTGGACTTTAGTGCGAGTCCGCCTGCGCACTAACTCGATGTAAGATCCCGGCTGGAGTGGGTCGGCGTATTTATCGACCTTGCGATCCAAGTACCGCAGCAACGGAATCACCTGCTCGGAGAGCGCCGCCGCCGGAGCTCCAACAATTTCCTCCTCCTCCTCCTCGGTGTCTTCTGCTCCTGACATTTCTTCCGTGGAGCCCCCGTCGTCATCATCCGAGTGGAGAATTTCAGTCGCCATTGATTGCGTCGGCGACTGCCCCGAGTGGGGCTGCACGTCCTCGACGTGTGCTGCCTGCGAAGGCACGGCTGCAGCCTCGCTGCTCGTCGCCAAAATGTCTAAGGCGGAAGGCGAATGTATCCGAGCGGCATCCCCGTCGCTCGCTGGTTGATTGCCTACCGCATTCTCTCTGTCTCTGTCGTCCGTCGCCGAAGGCGATCGAGCGGAGGGTGGCTGCGCGGGATTGGATTGCGCATCGCGCATCGAGATGTCGTCCCGCGGACAGTCACTCCGCTCCTCCGTCTGCTGCTCCCTCGATCGGTCCGTGGGGGCTGTGCCCGGCCCGTGCGCAGGCGCATTTGCCGGCGCCTTGTCCGCTGCAGGCGTAGCGCCGCGGACATCTATCGCCGAAGGCGACATGGCCGGGGGCCGCACGCCCGATGTTCCTTGGCCTATAGGCCCTACCGCCGAAGGCGCATCTATCGGCGTACTTCCCGCCGATGGTGCAGCCTCCAAAGGCTAAAACTGCAGTATGGTGGTAAAAAGATCGAACCCACAGGGACAGAGGCAACACACAGAGTAAAAGTGTCACATTTAACAGACTTTTGGTAGAGTTTGAATTCTAGGCGACTGTCACTCCCAGAAATACTGCAGTGCTCGACTCGGAGGCTCGACTCGGAGGAGGATCTCAACTCGGAGGATGC
The DNA here is from genome assembly GCA_037833965.1 of Marchantia polymorpha subsp. ruderalis. Taxonomy (NCBI): domain Eukaryota; kingdom Viridiplantae; phylum Streptophyta; class Marchantiopsida; order Marchantiales; family Marchantiaceae; genus Marchantia; species Marchantia polymorpha. Next base: position 9,904,583 of record AP031357.1, read on the forward strand.
TCGGAGGATGCACGGTACAGCTTGGTCACTCAACACACACACACACACCTGAAACTGGCAAAAAGCACAACTCGGAGGTCGGTCAGGACCTCCGCTTCGGATTTCAGGAGGAAAGTGTCTCGCAAGTTCACTCAGAGGTTCTGCAGGAAGTGCCTCCCACTCCGGCTTTTACTGCCCTTCCGCCAGGAACTAGCGGGGGTACCCGGACTGGACTTCTCACTTCGGAACGAAGCCTCTACGTACGCCGTGGACGTCACCCTCGACTATCACACAAAACGCAGGGAGTGCAGACCCGACTGAGAACTTACTGAAAACACGATCCACTAACACACACACAACCTGAATTACAAACCAAGGTTTACACGAAGTAATGAAACTTCACATTGGCATTCAGGGGAAACTTCCCGTAGGAGTACAATCAGGATATGTCACTCGAAGGAGTAAGGGGGAACTGTTCAAGTCTCTAACTCGCAGCCGGCTCTGAGCATCAGAAATCACCCGCAGGTGCAGATCCGCACTACTCAAGTCTCTAACCGGGTACTAGCTCTGAACATTCAGCCGAAGGCCTTCAACTACAACATACGGTAACTTCGCTATGCTGCAGCTTCTCTACGTGGTGCCAGGACCAAAATGCACAAACACGCCAAGAAAGTGAGTTCCTGATCTGCACTTCCGAAACTGGAAGAGTCCCAAGGCAAAACGCCTTGATCTACTTTATACTCTCAAAAGATCCTAACTAGCACTACGCTATCCTATCTACCACTCGCAGCATCTGCGCGAAACCAAACTACTCTACTGCACTCAGCAGATCCGGTGCTGCGCCTCCTGCGCGCCGGACTGCTCCGCTTACTGTCTCTACCTTGCCAGTCTTCCGACCGGCTGCGTAACCCCAGGCGTCGGAGCGCTGCAGTGACTTCCGACTGCAAGTGCGCCATAGTGTCGCACGCACCCGACAAGAAAGTTTCTAATTTTCTTGCCACTCGCCGCCGACTCCGACTGTCACCTTCCGTCAATGCCGCCGCCCGAAGCTCGAACTCCCGGAGTGTAACCCTCTCTTGAGCTGCCACCTCCCAATGGGTGTATCCGTTTAGACAACGAGTCACCCGTGCCGCCAACTCTCCTCGTGCCCTGCAGCTGCTCTCCACCTCTGCCAGCTGCATTTCTAAATCCGCACGTTGTGCCCTCAAATCCGAGCACTCGGTTTGCAAGTTGCACAACAACTCCTCATCCTCCTTGCGGGCTCTTTGACTTTCCTCTAAGGCGCGCGTCTGGCGCGCAAGCTCGGCTGCTAGGACTTTGTTCTGTCTCCGCTCCTCCTGCAGTTCCGACTCGATCTTTGCCCGTATTAGTTCGGCCTCCGCCTGACTCTTCGTCGCCGCATCCTCCTTCTGCTGCTGCAAGGCTTGGTACAGCTTCTGGGTGACCGCCAGGTGTTGTCGGAGGGCGGTGTTCCTTTCCACATATACTTGGCAACTAGAGGCCCACTTTGCCACCTTGATCCTCGTCCTTCGCCTGATAGTCTCCACATAAGACTGCGGTTTTAAGGCACTTGCGTATTTGGATGTCTTGCGATCCAGATATCGCAGGAGTGGAACTATCTGTTCGCACAGCACCCCTGTTGGCGTTTTCTGCACCGAATCCGCTTCCTGCTCTTCCGAGCTCGTATCATCCTCAGTCTCGAGGATTTCAGTCGCCACCGAATCCCTTGGCGACTCCCTGGAACTGTGGCGCGCAGCAGCTTCTGCTGCGACTGCTGCTCCACTGCCTGCTAAAATATCCAGGGCAGTGGGAGATCCCACTGCTTGAGCCCCTGTTCCGGCTTGATCTTCGGTTTGTGAAGGGGTCGACGCCGCAGTGACTTTTGTCACTCTTGCACCGCCCGCTTCTGCTGCCTGTCCTTCCGGCGCAATCCGCGCGGAAGGTGTCCTTGCTGAAGGTGCGTCCGCCGAAGGCGTCCGCACACTGGTCGTTGGCCCCATCCGTCTCGCAGTCGGCGAATCCGGCTGACTCTCTGTTGTCCGACTCGCAGTCGGCCGACCAGCAGTTGTCCGACTGGGAGTCGGATACACCCTGCGCGTCTTGACTCCACTTGGCCTGCTTGTTGGGGGCGTTCTTCCAGAAGTGCCTTCCGCCGAAGACGACCCTTTGAGGATTGTTGGCTCGTCAGCCAAACTCTCTTCTGCTTCCGGCCTGCTGTCCGGTTCAACGCGCCGTTCAGTTGGCCTTCCTTCCGCTTGTCGACCTTCAGTCATCCGACTCGCAGTCGGCCGGCTGTCAGTCCGTCCATCTCCTCCCGAAGGCCGTGGTGCCTTCTGTGCAGAGGTATCTGCCGTCTTCCCTAGGACCTGAGCAATTATCTCTTCCTGTGTGAGATTCCGCCGGGTCGGAGTTCGCCTGGTCTCCTCAGTAACAGTTGGCATTCTGCGTGCCCTTTGTTTTGGTCGACTGTGAGGCTCGGGGGTGGGCCGACCACGAGTCGGCGCAGCTGGTACTTCCGGCTGCCTGTCCTCAGGTCTCTCATCCCACTTCCGCTTGCGCGGAATGCGCTCACTTCGACGTTCTTCTGCTGCTCTGGCTGGAGCCGGAGCCGGAGGCGTACTGGCAGGTTCCTCGTCCGGATCCGTGTCTACTTCGGCCTCCCTCGAATATCTACCTGGATAAGACCGGCTCAGCTGCGGAAACCGAGTTTTCTCAGCATTCGTCAAACATCCCATCGCCCGGTAAAACACGATTAAGTAAGGCGATAGATGATTGAGCGTTCCTCCCCTCTCTTCTTGCGCATGTTGGCGCGTCACCTTCCACAGGAGCCGTGCCCAATGCACCGGAGCTCCTGACAACACTAGCTCCACGAACTCTACCTGCCAACCATGCATGTAAGCGGTCTTGGTCGGCTGCAATATCTGCAGCAATGCTGTCGCGACATTTCTCCGCAATCGATCCTTGTAATCCCGAGTCCGGAAACCGTTCTTGGGATGTCTAGCCACCTTGAAGAGCTCATTGTAAGAGACTTCTTCCTCCTGGGACACTTTCACGCTGTCGGCCTCGAAGAGGAGATCCCCTTCCTCGCCGGCACACCTGCCCAACACCTGCGCCCAATTGCAAATTTCCCATCTCTCTGGGTGTGGGCGAAATCCGCGAGAAGGCTTGTGTCTCTCTTGCAGATACTCGCGCACCATCTCCGGACACGTCCAATTCCACCCCCAAAGGAGAAAATCGAGCTTCAGCCTCGTCAGCACATCTTGAAATGCGCGTAGACCGATCTGCGGCACCCTGAGTGGAGACACTCGCAGTTGGGGAACCTTCGACATTGCGTTGCCTGCACACACAAACGTTCTCCCTTTCGCTCACTCTCTCACAATCGCCACTGCGCGTCGGCCACTCAAGCACTGACTGCTCACTCTCTCTGCGCTCGTTCAAGATCGCTACTCCCAATTCTTTCAAGGTCCGCCAAGATCCTTGTGCAACTCGTTTCCGCACTCTCTACTCTCACTGCAGGTCGCTCCGCCCTTGCGCGTAATCTTGGAACTGGAAATTGCAAAGTCAAGAATGAGAGAATGAGACTGGAGCGCAGTCTTTTCTTCTCCGATTTCAAGAACGTCCAACGTTCTTACTGGTTGCAACGTACGCAGCCGGCTATACGGCTTAACGGTTCGCCCTTTGCATGCGCGAATTCACGTCCCCGCATTGCGCGCATTCGCATGCTTAAACGTTGAATTCTCCCGCCGCCGCCACCTTCCGGACTCGAGTCCGCTGCAGGGTATACGTCGGCCCTGTTGTCTTTTCCTGACCCGCCCTTCTCCGGAGGCGTGTCGCCGCTGGTGCGTTCATTATCCGTCGGCGCCTTGCTGGAGGCGCACATCCAGCCGGAGCGAATTACGCCGGCGCGCAGTCGTACCGCCTATTTTGTCCTTTATGCCTCGTCCGTTGCTGCCAGCGCATATCCGTCAGCGCAACTCATGCCAGCGCATCCGGCCGTCAGCGCCACGTCGGAGGCGTACATCCGACCGGCGCTTTCCTTCCATGAACAGCCGCCAAGGGCGCTTCCGACTCTGAGTTGGTTTCCTCCTGTGAGCGCGTGATTCCGCCGAAGGCGCATCGCCGAGGGCGTACGGGAATCCTTTCCGGCTGTGAACCCTAGCGCGAACGGCGCATGTCCGGCTACGAGTTTTCCGACGCTCATAACTTCTCCATTCCTGATCCATCTCCGGCGCTCTTGGACTCGTTAGAACGAGCGTCCCGAGCTCTTTCTAATGCAACTTCAACCAACTGGATCTACCGTGTATCCCGATTGTTATGAAGGTTTTCCCTTTCCGCGCTAGCGGCGCTTCGCCGAAGGCGCACTCATGGTCGGATGCCTTTAGAGGTCCGGGCCCTTCTCCTGACGTCTTTAGCAAAACCTCCTCCTGAGGTGTCTGCGCCGGAAGCGTAGCTTCCTTATACGCTAGAGGCGCGTGAGTAGAAATACCTCAAAAAGGAGCTTTTGCCGAAGGCGCCGAAGACGTTGGCGTTGGTACATCCGACTACGTGATTCTTTGTGCCCTCGTGACGATCTCATCAATCCACTCTATTTAGCGTACCCTTCTCTAGCTACAAACACTGCTTTGGTACTAGTTTTCTAAAATTGTTTAAATTCTGCAAAAAAACAAAAAGTGTGTTACCACAAGAATACCGAAAACAGGACCAGGGTCCCCTTTCTCGGTACAACAAGCTGTGGATTGGTACGTGACCGGTTTAACTCGGGAGATGGAGACTTTTTGCCGACGCAGCAAGTGCGACACTATTGAGGATGTGATTGCATCGGCAGAAGCCTTGGAAACTTCCACTCTCAACCGAAGAGGGAGAGAGAGACGGGAGTCGAAGGAGCGAAAACCGAAGGGAGGGCGAAGACGACGTAGAGGTACAACTCCGTCATCGGAGGAATCGTCTTCGGACGAGAACCGTTCCTCATCCGAAGAAGAGGAAACCTCATCGTCGGAGGAAGAGAAGAAGAGGAAGAAGCATGGGTCAGCGAAGAAAAAGGGCACCCGACGAGTGACTACGGACAGAGCGCCGGGAGACATAGCCTCGAAGATGGAGACCCTTGTGAAGGACTTCGCCGATCTCAAGGTTCAAGTGGTAGGCGGGCATGATCGCCGAAAATCACCCGGGAGAGTGCGAGCGGACTTATGGTGTACTACGTGCGGGGCGGTGGGACATGCAAACACCGAGTGCCTTACCACCCGTCCGTCATATCCAGTCAACGCAGTAGAGTGGGCACAACCGTACTATGGAGAGCACCCTCAGTACTATGGAGAGGCTAGCGAAGAGACAGCCTACGCCGTCCAGTCGGTTCCTACCCCTCCTGCAGTTTCAGCAATGCAAGTCCCACGATATATTCCGGTGGATCGGGCCACTACAGTACCCGTGAGGCGGAGAGCACCTCCAGGGACGTTTGACCCACCGCCACCGCGAGCTTGTTATAATTGCGGGGAAGTTGGGCACTTCTCACCGCAGTGTCCCCATCCAAAAAGGCGAAACGATTATGCTCCGACATGTAGTAATTGCAAGAAGATCGGGCATACTGCGCCAGAGTGTGATCAGCCACCAGTCCCTCGGCCAGCGGTACGATTTGTGAACACTCCTGCCAAGGAGGACGTCCAAGTTAACCAGGTCGAAGTAGGTTCAGACGGGGATGACGAAGACGAAGAATGGCCGGCTGAAGAGGTTATGTGCGCACGGGTCGAAACTCGTAGTTCCAAGAAATCGAAGGAGCAAGAGCGTGACACTCGCAAGCACGAACGGAGAACCGACGACCGGACGGGAAAAGGGAAGGAGAAGACATCCAGCAAGTCCGACTTGCGACCTGCTCGGAAGTCTTCGGCTACGCGAGAGGCACCAGCAGTGCGCCCCCAGACAGCAGTCGAGGACGAGCCAGTGCGCCTACTGAAACGGGACTATGCTCCGGATATCCGCAACGAGGTAACCAACCTGTTGAAGGAAGCGATCCGCACTCAAAAGGACCCACCGCGGCCAGACTTGACATCCTCCCTTGGGACGAAGTTGGCAGCCACCGTGGAACCTCGCAGAGCGTCGCCGACCTCGGCGACCCAACGCGCCCACTATGACTTGGTCGAAGATCTCGGGAGTCGAAAAGTGAACATCACGTTCAAGCAGCTCTTGGAGGACAATAAGACGTACCGGAGAATGTTGATGCTTTCGCTACGGCATCCGCGGAAGCCGCGCGCATCCACATCCTCTCAAGTATATCAAGTGGAGAGCGAAGACCAAGGGCCACCAGAGATCGATGTGGAAATAGCAGGGTGTTGTGTACGCAGGGTGCCAATCGACTCTGGATCAGGAGTCAACATAATGACGGAGGATACAGCGAGAGCCTTGGGGTTCAGTCAATACGAACCCTCGAAGCGTGTGTTGAGATTAGCGGATCAGACGCGGAGAATGCCTGCAGGTATGCTGCGCAATGTCAAGACAATCATCGGGGGTGCGGACTTTCGGTTGACGTATATCATCCTTCAACCGATGATGAAGCAGGGCTATGACGTTCTGCTCGGGCGACCATGGCTATATGGCGCACAAGTCAGATGTGATTGGCGAAGGCATCGCCTTAAGTTTCCCCATCCTTCGGAACCGACCAAAACCATTACGGTGCCCTGGAATAGGGTCAGACACGAAGGAGAGACCCCATCGACAAGTGCAGGTTACACATCGGGCGAGGACAGTGAGTCGACCGCGCGATCGGATTCCAGTGGTACCGAATCCGATTATTTCGTGGGATTCGTTGCCTGCTGTTCGGTGGGAGAAGAAGAAGAGCCGGAAGCTATTCAGCCGGAAGACGAATAGCAATTAACTGTGGGACTGGGAAGGAGTGAGACGAGTCACACCGAGGGCATTGTCGACCCTAGTGACTGTCACGAAGTACAACTCAGTCCCGGCAAGCGCTTGAAGGTATCAAGCGCAGTGAGAGGAGATGAGCTAAGGAAAGTACAGGCATTCCTTAGCCATTATGTCGACGTCTTCGCCTGGAAGATCGAAGACATGAAGGGGATACCTGCACGGTATGGGGAACACCGTATCGATGTACTGGACGACTCAGTACCCATACGACTGCGCCAGTATCGCCTCAACCCAAAATACTCCTTGCTAGTTAAAGAGGAGATAGATAAGTACTTGAGCGCTGGTATTATTTACCCTGTGCTCAGCAGTGAGTGGGTGTCGCCGATTGTTATCGTACCCAAGAAGTTGACGGGTAAGATACGAGTGTGTCAGGATTTCCGGAAGTTGAATGCAGCAACACGCAAGGATCATCACCCGTTACCATTCACGGATGCCATTCTAGACCATGTCGCAGGACATGAATGTTATAGCTTCCTGGATGGGTTCTCAGGTTACAATCAGGTGTCTATCCGTGAACAGGACAAGGATAAAACTACGTTCACAACCGACTGGGGAACTTACGCATACCACAAGATGCCCTTCGGTCTGTGCAACGCGCCTGCCACCTTTCAACGGATGATGACCAATATCTTTCAGGAACAACTGAGGAAGTTCCTGGAAATATTCATAGATGACTTCTGTGTCTTTGGGAAGCGGTCTGAACACCTAAGTCACTTGAAGCAGACCTTCGATAAATGTAGAGAGAGTAGTTTATCACTGCATCCCGAGAAGTGCTTTTTCTTTATGACTAGTGGGATCTTGTTGGGTCATCGGGTCTCTGCAGACGGGTGAGTGCGATGCATACAGAGGAGGCGGGTGGACACTATGCCACCAGGAACACGGTCACAAAGATCCTAAATGCGGGATATTGTGGCCGACCATGTTTAAGGATGTTCTCGATTACATCCGCAAGTGCGACAGTTGCCAGAGGACGGGGAGACCGACGCCTACAACACGCTGGCCCCTGACTCCCATCATGCCTCTAGCACCTTTCGAAAAGTGGGGTATTGACTTTGTAGGGCCGATACAACCAGTGACTAGAAGTACACGAAGGCGCTACATTCTGGTAGCAACGGACTACGCCACCAAAATGGTAGAGGCCAGGGCCACCAGAAGGGATGATGCTGCCACAGTGGCAGCATTCTTGTTTGAGTCGATCATCACACGCTACGGATGTCCCTTAGAGCTAGTCAGCGACCGGGGCACGCATTTTCTGAATCAGATCATCGAAGATCTGACACGGTATTTCCACATCAAGCACCGGAAGACTACCCCATACAATCCCAAGGAAAATGGACTGACGGAGAAGTCCAATGGTCTGCTGTGTAAAATACTACTCAAGGTCACGGTGAATCACGCTCACGACTGGGATACGAAGCTAGCAGCCGCTCTATGGGCGTACCGCACAGCTGAGAAGATCACGACCAAACAGACACCATACTTTCTGGTGTATGGGCAACACCCGATCCTCCCGATCGAATTTGAAGTACCCACCCAACGAACGTTGGATTTGCAGAGGATGGGCGCAGAGGAGAGTCAGCTCTACAGGTTACAGGAGGTCACGCTGCTGGATGAGAGGAGACGAGACGCCGAAGATCGCACCAGGAAAATCCAGCTCCGCCGAAAGGAGAGATACGATAAAAGGATCAAACCGGTACTGCTGCAGGCGGGTGATTTGGCATTGCTCTACGACAGCAGGCATGCCAGATTCCCAGGCAAACTGCACCTAAGGTGGATGGGACCTTAAAGGGTTGTCGAAGTCTTCCCGAATGGATCCATCCAACTTGCGGACCTGGCCGGCGATTTGTTAGGCACCCGAGTGAACGGGTGGCGGTTGAAGAAATACCACATGTGAGTGTTCGCGTGGGCGCTCACAATTGAGGAGGGGGGCATGTGGTACCCCACTTTTGGCAATTTTGAGAAAATTAAAACATTTTTGGAAAACTGTACCCTGGCAGCATTGTAAATAGCCTTCGGTACATCAAAACAGAGTGAATCCGGAAGATCGCGGGGATTCTCGAGGGATCTTGTAGAATCTGGGATTTGGGGTGCAGCAGTAAGGACAGGCACCACCCTCCCTGCGAGCTCTGCAGTTAGGATCTCTACGGCGCAAGGCGCAAAACCCGCCTTCGGAGGTTGCGTCCGCGGCTGTAGGGAAACCCTCCATAATTAGGTCAACCCTCGGGCGGCTTGACCAAGTTAGGATCCCGTTGGAAAGAGCTCGACGCACTGATTCCAACGAGCCCAAGAACGCTTGGAACGGATGAGGACTTAGGGAGTTATCGCTATTGGAAGAAACGGAGGCGGTCGCCTACGGCGGAAAGAGTTCGCCACCGGCGCGAATTCCGCCTACGCGGAAGGGGGAATCAAGTTTTGTCCTATGCGCGGACGAAGGCGTTCGCCTGTGCACAGGCGAAGTAGGGTTAGGGGAGGCGCGAAGTCCGCCTACGCACAGGCGCTCGCCTGTGCACAGGCGCTTCGGCGTCGGCGGAAAATCCGCCTTGGGCCCTAGAAATGCGCCTTGTGAGGTAGAAAGTGTACGGCGCCTTCCGCGCCAGCGCGGCGCCGCGTACGTCGGAAGAGCCGCCAGAGTAATCAAATCGGTACGGACCATGCGGACGGGAAGGGTGGATGCGCTCTTGGACGGACGGAGTTGCGGCGGCGGAAGCGCCGACGAAGAGACAAGGAACGGACAGACTGGACGGAGACGGCTGACCACGGTCAACGCCTTCCGCGCCAGCGCGACGTGGCGCACGGAATTCGCCTGCGCACAGGCGAACGCCTGTGCACAGGAGGATGAAGTTCCGTGCCGGCGGAGAATCCGCCGAGGCTCCTGCCTGCGCACAGGCAGGAGTTGAACTTTTGTCCGACATGCGGACACACGCGTCAAGGCAGAGGGGGATTGGCCGAGGGGCGGTACGAACAAGTGTACCGCGCAAGGCGGAAAACTCGCCTTCGGCGCTACGCCCCCATGTCCGCAGGGTAATACGCTCGCGGAGTTCAAATCCGCCAATTCGAGCGTGAGAGTTTAATCGACGACGGCGGAGCGTGAAGCCGCGCGTGAGAGCGAAGACCGTTCCAGCGTACAGCCGGCGCGGCCATCAAGTGAGACGTTCTTCACGAGCAAGAGCCGACCATGAACTTCGACCGGGCGGCGGAGAACGTCCCATTCTTGAATTCGCGATTCCAATCTCTTGTGCGCGCTGCGCGCCTCCATCTGCTGGCTGCGGAACATTCTCGACGTCGTCGCACAGGAGATTTCTTGTTGATTGAGGGAGAAGTGAGTGCGCGTGATTTGGAATTGAGGGCGATTAGAGTTTGCCGAGAGAGAAAGAAACCCGGGCGGTGCGGAAGTAGAATGAGCGGGCGAGCGAACCCCAGGAACGCAATGACGAGACCGAGCAGATTGCGGATGGTGCCACTTCGCCTACCGCAGAACGGGCTGCGCGCTTTTGAGGAGCGCTTAATAGCAAGAAAGCTCGATTTCTTGCTATGGGGATGGAATTACATCTGTGCGAATATGGTGCGCGAGTGGCTAGAGCCACAAGGACCACCCTCGCGCGGATTGCGTCCGCATGTTGACCGGTGGACAGTCCAAGATTGGGCGCAGGCGTTGGGAAGATGTGCTGGCATGCCAGGGCATCTCCTTTTCGACAGTGAGAGCATCAAGGTGACCAAGCAAGAAGAGGCGCAATTTGTGGAGCTGTTCAAGACCGGGAGGTCTACCAAGAATGGGTACAGGACCCGTGATTACAAGGATCGATTTCGCCGGACTTTGTCCGCGGCGCTGATGCAATTACTGCAGCCGCACCGCGCCTGCTACATCACATTGTGGCAGGTCTCTTTTGTGGAGTGCGTCATCGAGGGAACTCCAATTCACTGGGCGAGCATCCTGCACAGGGTGATGCGACAGCACGCGTTTGAGGAGAAGGGGGGAACTCTAAACCATCTTTCTCCTTTCCTCATCAATTTTTATCGACAGCGGAATTGTTTGACAGCGGCGGAGCTTGAACATTTTCCGCCATTGTCCATCGACCATCCCGGGAAGTATGTGCGGGAGAACGAGGTCGACACTGATGCAGAGGAGTCACCGACTTCTACCCCATCAAGACGGAGGGACGAAGGGAGACACACTCCTGCAGCACGAGTGCCGCGGAAGCGGCGATGGAGGGAAGAGTCTGAAGAGGAGCAGCATCAAGAACCCTCTGCTCCCATTCGACCGCGGCCGCTGTGCGAGCCATACAGCCGGCCGAAGCAGAAGGCACGCAGACTGGTGTTACCAGCCGACAGTGCGGACACGGCGACAATTGCGACGGAGATAGGAAGTGCGTCGCCAGAGAGGCAGGAGGAAGCGCGGACGACCGCAGGAGCAACGGGCCACGCTGCAACCTCGACGGGAGAAAGGCCGCCTACGGGCCAAGGGCCTCCGGAGTTACCACGTGCGATGCGGACAGATGTTCCGTTTGCGCACAGACGAGCCTCCGCGGACGGACGAGCCTCCGCGGACCGGCGAACACAAGTGGACGTGGATCTACGCTTACGCGTGGGAAGGAGCAGTCCGCCTGTGCACAGGCGCTCACCTGTGCACAAGTCGCCTGTGCACAGGACGCCTCCACACGTGCCGCCTGTGCACAGGCAAGAATCACCCCCGTTCCAACGTAGGAAGGGGAAGGAGCCGGCGGAAGAACCGCCTACGAGACACCGGCCCTCGGGGCCAGACCCTCCGGCGCACCACGCGCCGCATTTTGCGCCTTCGGCGCCAGGGCCTTCGAGCCGAGGAGATACGAGCAGAGAGCGTGCGGAGGCCGCACCATCGGCGGGAAGTCCGCCGATAGATGCGCCTTCGGCGGTAGGGCCTATAGGCCAAGGAACATCGGGCGTGCGGCCCCCGGCCATGTCGCCTTCGGCGATAGATGTCCGCGGCGCTACGCCTGCGGCGGACAAGGCGCCGGCAAATGCGCCTGCGCACGGGCCGGGCACAGCCCCCACGGACCGATCAAGGGAGCAGCAACAGACGGAGGAGCGGAGTGACTGTTCGCGGGATGAAATCTCGATGCGCGATGCGCAATCAAACCCCGCGCAGTCACCCTCCGCTCGATCGCCTTCGGCGGCGGACGACGGCGGCAGAGAGGATGCGGTAGACAATCAACAAGCGAGCGACGGGGATGCCGCACGGGTACATTCGCCTTCCGCCTTAGACATTTTGGCGACGAGCAGCGAGGCTGCAGCCGTGCCTTCGCAGGCAGCACACGTCGATGACGTGCAGCCCCACTCGGGGCAGTCGCCGACGCAATCAATGGCGACTGAAATTCTCCACTCAGATGATGACGACGGAGGCTCCACGGAAGAAATGTCAGGAGCAGAAGACACCGAGGAGGAGGAGGAGGAAATTGTTGGAGCGCCGGCGGCGGCGCTCTCTGAGCAGGTGATTCCGTTGCTGCGATACTTGGATCGCAAGGTCGATAAATACGCCGACCCACTCCAGCCGGGATCTTACATCGAGTTAGTGCGCAGGCGGACTCGCACTAAAGTCCACACCAGCAAGCTATTAGCTAGAGTGGACCAGGAGTTGAAGGAATTGAAGGAGAAGCATTGTGGTAACACACTTTTTGTTTTTTTTGCAGAATTTAAACAATTTTAGAAAACTAGTACCAAAGCAGTGTTTGTAGCTAGAGAAGGGTACGCTAAATAGAGTGGATTGATGAGATCGTCACGAGGGCACAAAGAATCACGTAGTCGGATGTACCAACGCCAACGTCTTCGGCGCCTTCGGCAAAGACTTCTTTTTGAGGTGTCTCTACTCACGCGCCTCTAGCGTACAAGGAAGCTACGCTTCCGGCGCAGACACCTCAGGAGGAGGTTTTGCTAAAGACGTCAGGAGAAGGGCCCGGACCTCTAAAGGCATCCGACCATGAGTGCGCCTTCGGCGAAGCGCCGCTAGCGCGGAAAGGGAAAACCTTCATAACAATCGGGATACACGGTAGATCCAGTTGGTTGAAGTTGCATTAGAAAGAGCTCGGGACGCTCGTTCTAACGAGCCCAAGAGCGCCGGAGATGGATCAGGAATGGAGAAGTTATGAGCGTCGGAAAACTCGTAGCCGGACATGCGCCGTTCGCGCTAGGGTTCACAGCCGGAAAGGATTCCCGTACGCCCTCGGCGATGCGCCTTCGGCGGAATCACGCGCTCACAGGAGGAAACCAACTCAGAGTCGGAAGCGCCTTTGGCGGCTGTTCATGGAAGGAAAGCGCCGGTCGGATGTACGCCTCCGACGTGGCGCTGACGGCCGGATGCGCTGGCACGAGTTGCGCTGACGGATATGCGCTGGCAGCAACGGACGAGGCATAAAGGACAAAATAGGCGGTACGACTGCGCGCCGGCGTAATTCGCTCCGGCTGGATGTGCGCCTCCAGCAAGGCGCCGACGGATAATGAACGCACCAGCGGCGACACGCCTCCGGAGAAGGGCGGGTTAGGAAAAGACAACAGGGCCGACGTATACCCTGCAGCGGACTCGAGTCCGGAAGGTGGCGGCGGCGGGAGAATTCAACGTTTAAGCATGCGAATGCGCGCAAGGCGGAGACGTGAATTCGCGCATGCAAAGGGCGAACCGTTAAGCCGTATAGCCGGCTGCGTACGTTGCAACCAGTAAGAACGTTGGACGTTCTTGAAATCGGAGAAGAAAAGACTGCGCTCCAGTCTCATTCTCTCATTCTTGACTTTGCAATTTCCAGTTCCAAGATTACGCGCAAGGGCGGAGCGACCTGCAGTGAGAGTAGAGAGTGCGGAGACGAGTTGCACAAGGATCTTGGCGGACCTCGAAAGAATTGGGAGTAGCGATCTTGAACGAGCGCAGAGAGAGTGAGCAGTCAGTGCTTGAGTGGCCGACGCGCAGTGGCGATTGTGAGAGAGTGAGCGAAAGAACGTTTGTGTGTGCAGGCAACGCAATGTCGAAGGTTCCCCAACTGCGAGTGTCTCCACTCAGGGTGCCGCAGATCGGTCTACGCGCATTTCAAGATGTGCTGACGAGGCTGAAGCTCGATTTTCTCCTCTGGGGGTGGAATTGGACGTGTCCGGAGATGGTGCGCGAGTATCTGCAAGAGAGACACAAGCCTTCTCGCGGATTTCGCCCACACCCAGAGAGATGGGAAATTTGCAATTGGGCGCAGGTGTTGGGCAGGTGTGCCGGCGAGGAAGGGGATCTCCTCTTCGAGGCCGATAGCGTGAAGGTGTCCCAGGAGGAAGAAGTCTCTTACAATGAGCTCTTCAAAGTGGCCAGACATCCCAAGAACGGTTTCCGGACTCGGGATTACAAGGATCGATTGCGGAGAAATGTCGCGACAGCATTGCTGCAGATATTGCAGCCGACCAAGACCGCTTACATGCATGGTTGGCAGGTAGAGTTCGTGGAGCTAGTGTTGTCAGGAGCTCCGGTGCATTGGGCACGGCTCCTGTGGAAGGTGACGCGCCAACATGCGCAAGAAGAGAGGGGAGGAACGCTCAATCATCTATCGCCTTACTTAATCGTGTTTTACCGGGCGATGGGATGTTTGACGAATGCTGAGAAAACTCGGTTTCCGCAGCTGAGCCGGTCTTATCCAGGTAGATATTCGAGGGAGGCCGAAGTAGACACGGATCCGGACGAGGAACCTGCCAGTACGCCTCCGGCTCCGGCTCCAGCCAGAGCAGCAGAAGAACGTCGAAGTGAGCGCATTCCGCGCAAGCGGAAGTGGGATGAGAGACCTGAGGACAGGCAGCCGGAAGTACCAGCTGCGCCGACTCGTGGTCGGCCCACCCCCGAGCCTCATAGTCGACCAAAACAGAGGGCACGCAGGATGCCAACTGTTACTGAGGAGACCAGGCGAACTCCGACCCGGCGGAATCTCACACAGGAAGAGATAATCGCTCAGGTTCTAGGGAAGACGGCAGAAACCTCTGCACAGAAGGCACCACGACCTTCGGGAGGAGATGGACGGACTGACAGCCGGCCGACTGCGAGTCGGATGACTGAAGGTCGACAGACGGAAGGAAGGCCAACTGAACGGCGCGTTGAACCGGACAGCAGGCCGGAAACGGAAGAGAGTTTGGCTGACGAGCCAACAATCCTCAGAGGGTCGTCTTCGGCGGAAGGCACTTCTGGAAGAACGCCCCCAACAAGCAGGCCAAGTGGAGTCAAGACGCGCAGGGTGTATCCGACTCCCAGTCGGACAACTGCTGGTCGGCCGACTGCGAGTCGGACAACAGAGAGTCAGCCGGATTCGCCGACTGCGAGACGGATGGGGCCAACGACCAGTGTGCGGACGCCTTCGGCGGACGCACCTTCAGCAAGGACACCTTCCGCGCAGATTGCGCCGGAAGGACAGGCAGCAGAAGCGGGCGGTGCAAGAGTGACAAAAGTCACTGCGGCGTCGACCCCTTCACAAACCGAAGATCGAGCCGGAACAGGGGCTCAAGCAGTGGGATCTCCCACTGCCCTGGATATTTTAGCAGGCAGTGGAGCAGCAGTCGCAGCAGAAGCTGCTGCGCGCCACAGTTCCAGGGAGTCGCCAAGGGATTCAGTGGCGACTGAGATCCTCGAGACTGAGGATGAGACGAGCTCGGAAGAGCAAGAAGAGGATTCGGTGCAGAAAACGCCAACAGGGGTGCTGTGCGAACAGATAGTTCCACTCCTGCGATATCTGGATCGCAAGACATCCAAATACGCAAGTGCCTTAAAACCGCAGTCTTATGTGGAGACAATCAGGCGAAGGACGAGGAGCAAGGTGGCAAGGTGGGCCTCTAGATGCGGAGTATATGTGGATAGGAACACCGCCCTCCGACAACACCTGGCGGTCACCCAGAAGCTGTACCAAGCCTTGCAGCAGCAGAAGGAGGATGCGGCGACGAAGAGTCAGGCGGAGGCCGAACTAATACGGGCAAAGATCGAGTCGGAACTGCAGGAGGAGCGGAGACAGAACGAAGTCCTAGCAGCCGAGCTTGCGCGCCAGACGCGCGCCTTAGAGGAAAGTCAAAGAGCCCGGAAGGAGGATGAGGAGTTGTTGTGCAACTTGCAAACCGAGTGCTCGGATTTGAGGACACAACGTGCGGATTTAGAAATGCAGCTGGCAGAGGTGGAGAGCAGCTGCAGGGCACGAGGAGAGTTGGCGGCACGGGTGACTCGTTGTCTAAACGGATACACCCATTGGGAGGTGGCAGCTCAAGAGAGGGTTACACTCCGGGAGTTCGAGCTTCGGGCGGCGGCATTGACGGAAGGTGACAGTCGGAGTCGGCGGCGAGTGGCAAGAAAATTAGAAACTTTCTTGTCGGGTGCGCGCGACACTATGGCGCACTTGCAGTCGGAAGTCACTGCAGCACTCCGACGCCTGGGGTTACGCAGCCGGTCGGAAGACTGGCAAGGTAGAGATAGTACGCGGAGCAGTCCGGCGCGCAGGAGGCGCAGCACCGGATCTGCTGAGTGCAGTAGAGTAGTTTGGTTTCGCGCAGATGCTGCGAGTGGTAGATAGGATAGCGTAGTGCTAGTTAGGATCTTTTGAGAGTATAAAGTAGATCAAGGCGTTTTGCCTTGGGACTCTTCCAGTTTCGGAAGTGCAGATCAGGAACTCACTTTCTTGGCGTGTTTGTGCATTTTGGTCCTGGCACCACGTAGAGAAGCTGCAGCATAGCGAAGTTACCGTATGTTGTAGTTGAAGGCCTTCGGCTGAATGTTCAGAGCTAGTACCCGGTTAGAGACTTGAGTAGTGCGGATCTGCACCTGCGGGTGATTTCTGATGCTCAGAGCCGGCTGCGAGTTAGAGACTTGAACAGTTCCCCCTTACTCCTTCGAGTGACATATCCTGATTGTACTCCTACGGGAAGTTTCCCCTGAATGCCAATGTGAAGTTTCATTACTTCGTGTAAACCTTGGTTTGTAATTCAGGTTGTGTGTGTGTTACTGGATCGTGTTTTCAGTAAGTTCTCAGTCGGGTCTGCACTCCCTGCGTTTTGTGTGATAGTCGAGGGTGACGTCCACGGCGTACGTAGAGGCTTCGTTCCGAAGTGAGAAGTTCCGAAGTGATTCTCCTGTGCACAGGCGTTCGCCTGTGCGCAGGCGAATTCCGTCCGCGGCGCTGCGCTGGCGCGGAAGGCGTTGACCGTGGTCAGCCGTCTCCGTCCAGTCTGTCCGTTCCTTGTCTCTCCGTCGGCGCTTCCGCCGCCGCAACTCCGTCCGTCCAAGAGCGCACCCACCCGTGCCGTCCGCATGGTCCGTACCGATTGGATTACTCTGGCGGCTCTTCCGACGTCGGCGGCGCTGCGCTGGCGCGGAAGGCGCTGTACACTTTCCACCTCACAAGGCGCATTTCTAGGGCCCAAGGCGGATTTTCCGCCGACGCCGAAGTGCCTGTGCACAGGCGAACGCCTGTGCGTAGGCGGACTTCGCGCCTTCCCTAACCCTACTTCGCCTATGCACAGGCGACCTGTGCACAGGTGAGCGCCTAGGACAAAACTTGAATCCCCCTTCCGCGTAGGCGGAATTCGCGCTGGTGGCGAACTCCTTCCGCCGTAGGCGACCGCCTCCGTTTCTTCCAGTAGCGATAACTCCCTAAGTCCTCGTCCGTTCCAAGCGTTCTTGGGCTCGTTAGAATCAGCGCGTCGAGCTCTTTCCAACGTGCCCCTAACTTGGTCAAGGCGCCCGAGGGTTTACCTAATTACGGGGGTTTCCCTACAGCCGCGGACGCAACCTCCGAAGGCGGGTTTTGCGCCTTGCGCCGTAGAGATCCTAACTGCAGAGCTCGCAGGGAGGATGGTGCCTGTCCTTACTGCGGCACCCCAAATCCCAGATTCTACAAGATCCCTCGAGAATCCCCGCGATCTTCCGGATTCACTCTGTTTTGATGTACCGAAGGCTATTTACAATGCTGCCAGGGTACAGTTTTCCAAAAATGTTTTAATTTCCTCAAAATTGCCAAAAGTGGGGTACCACAAGCTCGTGCGACAGACGCGGTTGTTGGAACAATGTCAGCTCGCACGGCAGGCGGATGAAGAGTTAATCCGCAAGTTACAGTCAGAGTGTGGCGAATTGAGAGCGCAACGTGCTGAAGCCGAATCGCAATTAGTGATAATTGAAGAGGATCGCAGGAAGGAGGCGGATCGCACGAAGGTGGAGACGGCGAGGCGAGTCGCCCACTGTCTCAAGGGCTACGCCCACTGGGAAGTGAAGGCGCAGGAGAAACTCACACTGCGTGAGTTTGAATTGCGCGCAGCCGGGTTGTTGTCAGGCGACAGTAGGAGTCGGCGGAAGGTAGCAAAGAAGCTCGATGCCTTTCTGTCGAAGGCACAGGATACCATGTCCGCCCTCGAAGGGGAGGTGTCCGCGGCGTTGCAGCGGTTGGGACTGCGCAGTCGAGCGGAAGATTGGCAGGGTAGGGAGTTAGTGCGCGGCAGTCGGCCGCGCAGGAGACGTAGTACAGGTTCCGCGGAGTGTAGTGTAGCGTGGTTCCGTGCAGGCGTGTAGCGTAGTGCAGTGTAGTGCTAGGTAGGACTTAGAAGGTATAAAATAGTTCCAGGCGTTTTGCCTGGGGTTCTTTCCCATCAGAAGTGCAGATCAGGAACCCATTTCCTTTGCGTGTTTGTGTCCTTGAGTTCTGTCACCACGCACGAGGAGTTACAACTTAGCGTTCCGCATTTTGTAGCTGAAGGCCTTCGGCCGAATGTTCAGAGCTAGTACATTGGTTAGAGACTTGAGTAGTTCGGATCTGCACCTGCGGGTGACTGCCGATGCTCAGAGCCAGTGACTAGTTAGATACTTGAACAGTTTCGCCCCTACACCTTCGAGTGTTTCTTTCTGATTGTACTCCTTGGGATTTTTCCCCTGAATGCCAAAGTGAAGTTTTGCTACTTCGTGTAAGCCTTGGTTGTAAATTCAGGTTACGCTGCAGCAGGTGCCTTGAGGGTAACCCCTGTAGTATTTCTGGGAATGACAAGTGCCTGAGAATTCAAACTCTTCAATAGACTGTTGTTGTGTTACTGGAATGTTTCACAGTGAGTCCTTCAGTGCGGACCTGTGTTCTCTGCGCGTTTTGTGAGTTGAGAGTGTTGTTCACCGCGTCTGAGTGACTTCGATCCGAAGTAGGTAGTCCAAACCGGGTTTCCTACACTAGCAGCAAGCTAGTGGAAGCGTTGTAAAAGCCGGAGTTGGGAGTCACTACCCGCAGCTTCGCTGAGTATACTCTTGAGAGACTTTCCCCCTGAAATCTTGAAGTAGAGGTCCTAACGGATCTCTGGGTTGTGTTTCTGTAGTTTCAAGTGTGTGTGTGTGTGTGTTACGCTGCACTGTGCGACCTCCGAGTGCGCTCCGAGTGGACACTTGCAGTATTTCTGGGAGTGACAGTCGCCTGAGAATTCAAACTCCTCAATAGTCTGTTAAAACGTGACACTTTGTACCCTGTGTGTTCCTCTGTCCCTGTGGGTTCGACCTTTCTACCACTATATTGCAGTTTTAGCCTTTAGTGGGTTATTACAAGTCTGAAGGTGGAAGCTGAGAAATTGACATCGAAATCTGAGTAGGTATTGGGAGTGGAATTGAAATCGAAGGTGAGAACTAAGGCTTTGAGACTGAAATCTGATACTCGACATTGTGGGTGGAATCTGATAGGAGGGAGAAATCCATGAGTGCAAGGGCGTTGAGTGCGTGGGGCCGCTGATAGTGTCGCCGGAGGGCTGAGTGGAGAGTGTATGTGAAGGCCAAGAGGGTCGCTGGGCTGAGAGTGAGTTGATCACTAAGAGGAAGAATCGAGCAAAGTGTTGAGAGTAGAATCGTGTTCCCTGGATGTGAAGATTGCTGTTAAGAAAGTTGTCACCTCGTGCTGCCGGTGTGTTACCTAACTTAGTCCGAGGCAATGTGTCCGAGATGTGGCACTCATTCTAGGATAGGCCCGCAGCGGCCGTAGTATTGAGAAAGTCATCGAGAGTTGAGATAGATCTTTATGTTACGAGGAGCTTGTCTGCTACTCTTGTGAAAATAGTAGACAGCAAGTTGTTAGTGTCAGTTCTGGATGTGAGCCGAACCTTCCCACCCTTCAGCGTTTGTAGTCCAGGTGGGGGTTCGAACTCCCATAATCTAACTTCTCTCATCACAAGCCATGTTCTCACAGTGTATTCAAGACAATGAGATGATAAACACTTGCTCTTTCATAGACAAATTGTCCAAAACTGAAACTAACACCTACTACCTACTATTTCCACAAGAGCATCAGACAAGCTCGTTGTTACATAAAGATCTAACCCAACTCTAGGTGACTTCCTCAATACTACAGCCGCTGTGGGCTTTCCTAGATCCCAGTCCCACTCCCAATTCCTACTCAGATTTCAGCATCGATTTCTCAGCTTTCATCTTTAGACCCCACCAGATTCCTCTCTCAGATTCAACTCTCCCTTTCCAGTTTCAAATTCAGATTCCGACTGTCAGATTTCAGTCTCAGATTTCACTTCACTCTCAGCTCCCATTCTCAGATCTTCCACTCTAATTTCAGCTCCCACTCACAGATTTTACACTTCAATCTCAGATCCAATTTAATTTCACTCTCTGATACGACTCTCCACCCACGAGAGTTTGCTTCCTCCTACTTTGAACTCTCCACACTCCCCTCCTAATTCTCACCACTTCCCTGCGAAAAATCACTCACACCCACACCCTATTCCTCCTACTGATCCCACCTTCGATTTCCACACCCTGGCACACCACCAGCTCTCAGCTCCCAGGCCGAGCACTCCACTTCCGTCTCCACACACGCACACCACCAGCTCTCCGTTCCCAGGCCGAACTCCCCACTTCGAAGTCCAAGGCCGAAACACACACAGCCCGCCTTAATGCCTCACTCGCAATGATGGGTAGCTGCCTGCTCCCCCTGCGCGACTTCACGCCGCCGCCGCCACCACACCTGTACATTCTACATTCCTGACCACCCGATCTCCGCCGGAGGGAATCTTCTTCCGCGCACCGCCGAAGGCATCCACCCGCCGAAGACGCACGACCGCACCTTTGCGTATCTATAACAGTCACTCCCGTCACCTATAACTCATGAATCCTTGCTCCGTTTCAAGAGTTCTTGGGCTCGTTGGAACGAGCAGGTCGAGCTCTTTCCAACGAAACCCTAACTGAGTCAACCCGTTACGAATTGCGAAAGTTATGCCGGTTTTACCCTTCGCCAAATGCACACCGCCGAAGGCCTGTTATCTGTTATCGCCGAAGGCGCCCGCACGATGTTCGCCGGTTCGATGTCTTCCGGTTGGATGTCTTCCGGTTTGATATCCTCCGGTTCGATGTTGTCCTACCCTATCCGCCGCTTTCGACGCTCATAACTCAATGACGCCTTATCCGTTTGAAGAGTTCTTGGTCTCGTTGGAACGAGCGTCGCAGTTCTTTCCAACGAGACCCTAATCAAGTCAAACCGTTAACAAATGAAAAAGATATGCCGATTTTACTGTTTCGCCGATGGCCCTTCCCCGAAGGAACTTCACCGAAGGCACTTCGCCGGAGACCCTGCCCTGAAGGCCCCCTTCCGCACCTTTGTCTACTAACTATTACACCAACTCCTAATCTTGCCAAAACTTCCGGAAAACTCCAAGCATAATTTTGCAAGAGCTTACATCCAAAATTTTAACTCTCATAAGGGTAAAAAGACATGTGAGCACAGTTTTGTGCTCACACTGGACAATTTGTCTGTGGAAAAGCGAGTATTTAGAATTTCATTGTCTTGAATACACTTTGAGCACATGGCTTGACATCAAAGAAGTTGGATTATGGGAGCTTGAACCCCCACCTGGATTACAAACGCTGAAGGGTGGGAAGTTTCGACTCACATAGTAATTTCACACTTTTAGGAAAAGAGTACTACGAAGTAGAGTTAATAGTGGATTCTTTGGTAGAGGCCTAGTTACTAGTATTGGAATCCTCAAAGAGAGTTACTCTCTTTGAAGTTAGTGATTTTTCCTGTAGTTAGTAAAGTTGAATTCGATGAGTTATAATGTGATAGAGTAAATATGTAATAACCCACTAAAGGCTAAAACTGCAATATAGTGGTAGAAAGGTCGAACCCACAGGGACAAAGGAACACACAGGGTACAAAGTGTCACATTTAACAGACTATTGAGGAGTTTGAATTCTCAGGCGACTGTCACTCCCAGAAATACTGCAAGTGTTCACTCGGAGCTCACTCGGAGGTCGCACAGTGCAGCGTAGTTCACTCAACACACACACACACACACACACACCTGAAACTACAGAAACACAACCCAGAGATCGGTTAGGACCTCTACTCAAAATTTCAGGGGGAAAGTCTCTCGCGAGTACACTCAGCGAAGCTGCGGGTAGTGACTCCCAACTCCGGCTTTTACAACCCTTCCACTAGTTTTTCTGCTAGCGTAGGGAACCCGGTTTGGACTTCCTACTTCGGATCGAAGTCACTCACACGCGGTGAACAACACTCTCAACTCACAAAACGCGCAGAGAACACAGGTCCGCACGGAAGGACTCACTGAGAAACGTTCCAGTAACACACCATAACAGTCTATTGAAGAGTTTGAATTCTTAGGCACTTGTCATTCCCAGAAATACTACAGGGGTTACCCAGAAGGCACCTGCTGCAGCGTAACCTGAATCTACAACCAAGGCTTACACGAAGTAGCAAAACTTCACTTTGGCATTCAGGGGAAAAATCCCGAAGGAGTACAATCAGAAACAATCACTCAAAGGTGTAAGAAGGAAACTGTTCAAGTATCTAACTCGTCCCTGGATCTGAGCATCGGCAATCACCCGCAGGTGTAGATCCGAACAACTCAAGTCTCTAACCAATGTACTAGCTCTGAACATTCGGCCGAAGGCCTTCAGCTACAAAATGCGGAACGCCAAGTTGTAGCTCCTCTTGCGTGGTGACTGAACTAAGGACACAAACACGCAGAGAAAATGAGTTCCTGATCTGCACTTCCGAAATTGGGAAAGATCCCAAGGCAAGACGCCTTGAACTACTTTATACCTTCTAAGTCCTAACTAGCACTACACTGCACTACGCGCCTGCACGGAACCACGCTACACTACACTCCGCGGAACCTGTGCTTCGCCTCCTGCGCGACGGACTGCTGCGCACTAACTCTTTACCCTGCCAGTCTTGAGCTCGACTGCGCAGTCCCAAATGCCGCAACACCGCGGAAACCTCTGTCTCAAGGGTGGCCATGGTGTCTCGCGCCTTTGATAGAAAAGAATCCAGCTTCTTCGCTACTCGCCGCCGACTCCGACTGTCACCCGTCAACAACCCGGCTGCACAAAGCTCTAACTCACCCAGGGTGAGTCTCTCCTGCGCCGCCACTTCCCAGTGGGCGTAGCCCTTGAGACAGTGGGTGACTCGCCTCGCCATCTCTTCCTTCGTGCGATCTGCCTCTCGTCGGCGATCGTCTTCAATTACTACCAACTACGATTCGGCCTCCGCACGCTGTGCCCTCAATTCTCCGCACTCGGATTGCAGCCTGCGGATTAATTCCTCATCCGCCTGTCGTGCGAGCTGACACTGCTCTAACAACCGCGTCTGTCGCACGAGCTCCTCTGACAAAATCCGATTCTGAGCCTGCTCAGAAATCAGTGCTTCCGTGACCTTCACCCGCTCCTTGGTGAGCTCTTCCAGTCTCCCATCCCTCACCTTTTCGGAGTACTTTTAGAATTTCTGATTGAGGTTATACTGACCCCACAAGCATTCATGCTTCTCGCGCAGATCCTTAAGTTCCCGGTCGACCCGAGCTAGCAACTTGCAGGTGTGGACTTTAGTGCGAGTTCGCCTGCGCACTAACTCGACGTAGGACCCAGGCTGTCGAGGATCCGCGTATTTCTCCATCTTGCGATCCAAGTAACTCAGCAGAGGTACTACCTGCTCACAGAGCGCCGCCGCCGGCGCACCAACTAATTCTTCCTCCTCCTCCTCGGTGGATCCCGATCCCGACACTGATTCCGTGGATCCTCCTTCTTCATCATCCTCCGAATGGAGGATTTCAGTCGCCATTGATTGCGTCGGCAACTGGCATGAGTGGGGCTGCGAGATGGCTGCGTGTTCTGCCGCTGCTGGCGCTCCTGCAGCCTCGCTCCTCCCTGCTAAAATGTCCAAGGCGGTGGGTGAATGCGGCCGTGCCACATCCCCATCGTCCGCCTGTCGTGCGTCGATCGTAACTCCTTCGCCGCCGGCGCCTACCGCCGAAGGCGATCGTGCGGAATGTGTCTGCGCGGGGTGTAATTGTGCATCGCGCGCACGAATTTCATCCTGCGGACAGACAATCCGCTCCTCCGTTAGGTCCTGCTCCCTCGATCGGTCCGGCTCCCCCCTTAGGTTCTGCGCGAGGGATGCGTCCGGCCTACGCGTAGGCGCAAATCCCGGCGCTTCATCCGCCGAAGGCGCAGTGCTGAAGGCGTCTACCGCCGACGGCGATAGAGCCGAAGGCGGCCCGCCCAATGTTCCTTGGCCCGAAGGCCCTTCCGCCGAAGGCGCATCTTCCGGCAGATTTTCCGCCGAAGGTGTGGCTTCCGCCGGCTCCCTGCTTGTAACTCGTTGGCTCGAAGGCCCTGGCGCCGAAGGCGCAAATCCCGGCGCTCTTTCCGCCGGAGGGCCTTGCCCCGAAGGCCCTTGAGCCGAAGGCGGATCTTCCGCCGGCTCCTTCTCCTTCATACGTTGTACCGGAGGTGAGTCCTGCCTATGCGTAGGCGGCCGCCTATGCGTAGGCGAACTTTCTCTGCCTATGCGTAGGCAGAGATCCACGTCCGCAAGGGGTCGCCTATCCACAGGGAGTCGCCTATGCGTAGGCGGCACACTCGTCCGCACCGCACGTGGTAACTCCTGACCCGCAGGCCGTCTCTCTTCCGCCGAAAGCGTAGCGTGGTCTACCGCCCCTTCGGCTGTCCGCGTAGTCCCATTCTTCTCCGGGGACGAACTTCCCTTCTCGGTGGCGATCGTCGCCGTTTCCGCGCTGCTGGTTGGTAACACAAGCCTGCGCGCCTTCACCTTCGGCCGGCTGCAAACTTCGTGCAGTGGCCGCTTCCGTATGAGAGCAGTGGGTTCTCGATGTTGCTCTCTCTCCGGTTCCTCTCTCCATCTTCGCTTCCGCGGCACTCTCGCTGCGGGTGTGTCTCTTCCCGCATCCTGTTGAGTCGGTGGAGTGGAAGTTGGCGAATCCTCCGCGTCGGTGTCTACCTCATTATCCCGCACATACCTCTCGGGATGGTCGACTGACAATGGCGGAAATCGAGCACGCTCCGCCGCGGTTAAACAATTCATCTCCCGATAAAAGTTTATCAAGAAGGGGGAGAGGTGATTAAGAGTTCCTCCCCGCTCCTCAAACGCATGCTGTCGCATCACCCTATGTAGGATACGCGACCAGTGAACTGGAGCTCCGGCCAATGTGAGCTCTACGAAAGATACCTGCCACAACGTGATGTACGTAGTGCGGTGCGGCTGCAACAATTGCAGCAGCGCCATCGCTACGGTCCTGCGGAAACGATCTTTGTAGTCGCGGGTCTTGTACCCGTTCTTGGAAGACCTCTCCCGCTTGAACAATTCCACGAAGGAGGCTTCGTCCTGCTTCGTTACCTTGACGCTCTCACTCTCAAATAGGAGGTACCCGTCGTCACCTGCGCACCTCCCCAACGCCTGTGCCCAATCGTGGGCAGTCCATCTATCTACGTGCGGACGCAATCCGCGCGTAGGTGGTCGCTCCTCGTCCAACCATTCGCGCACCATGTCTACGCACACGTAATTCCATCCCCACAGCAAGAACTCAAGTTTCCTTGCAATCAGCCGTTCCTCAAAAGCACGCAACCCATTCTGCAGGAGCTTGAGTGGCACCATCCGCAGCCTCATCGATTTTGACATCGCGTTCTTGAAATTGGTTCGCCCAACTCTCTCTCTACTCTGCCCGAGCCTCTTGCTCGCGCTTCTACCTCCTCTGCAAACTCTAATTTCTCTCAATTCCAACTAGCGCGCACTCAATTCTCTCTCAGCCACCGAGTAACTCTCCGCGCGGTGATGTCTAGAACGTCTCTCAGCTAGCAGGTGGACGCGCGCAGCTCGCAGCAGAAATTGAAATCGCGAATTCAAGAATGGGGCGTCCTCTGTCTCCTCGTAGGAGGTCATGGTCGGCTCTCGGTCGTGAAGGTCGAATCACTTGATAGCCGCGCCGGCTCCTCGGTATAACGGCCTTCTCTCTCACGCGCGGCTTCACGCTCCGCCGACGCCGACTTCACTCACACGCTCGAATTGGTAATTTGAACTCCGCCAGCGTATCACGCCGCGGCCATGGGCGCGCAGCGCCGAAGGCGGATTTCTCGCCGGCGCGCTACACTCCTTCGTACTTCAATTTGGCTAGTCCCGCTCCGCCGAAGGGGTTCGTCCGCACATAGGACAAAAGTCAAACTTCCTTCTGCGTAGGCGGAATCCCCGGCGGAGTTTCCGCCGGCGCAGAACTTCATCTGCTTGTGCGTAGGCGCGCGCCTATGCGTAGGCGATTTCCGTCCGCCTATGCGTAGGTGCAAATCCTCCCCGCCTATGCGTAGGCGGCATACTCGGCGGACATCCCGCCGACGTCAAACCCTATTTCGCCTATGCGTAGGCGAACTTCCTTCGCCTATGCGTAGGCGAAGATCTTTGTATCTTTCGACCGTCACAACTCCCTGAGTCCTCATCCGTTCCGGGCGTTCTTAGGATCGTTGGAATCAGCGCGTCAAGCTCTTTCCAACAAAACCCTAACCAAGTCAAGGTGTTTGGTAATTGATCAGATTCTGAGGGATCTCTCTAGTGCCGAAGGCGGATTACGCGCCTTGCGCCGAAGGGGTACTCCTTCAGAGCCCATCATTTAGGGCGGCGTCTGTCCCAAACGTTGCGCCCAACTCCTGGATTCTACGAGATTCTTTGAGATTCTCCGAGATCATCCAGTTTCACTCTATTTTGGTGCACCGATGGCCATTTACACTGCTGCCGCGGTATAGTTTTCCGAAAATGTTTTAAATTCCGCAAAAATCCCAAAAGTGGGGTACCACAAAATACCTCATAACTTTTTCAATTAGTAACGATTTGACTCAATTAGGGTCTTGATAGAT
The DNA here is from genome assembly GCA_037833965.1 of Marchantia polymorpha subsp. ruderalis. NCBI lineage: Eukaryota > Viridiplantae > Streptophyta > Marchantiopsida > Marchantiales > Marchantiaceae > Marchantia > Marchantia polymorpha. The sequence continues at coordinate 9,931,614 of AP031357.1, forward strand.
AGATCTCGGCACGTTAGTTCTAACGAGCCCAAGAACTCCTGAAAAGTATAAGGGATCACTGGGTTATGCCTGTCGGAAGTGGCTAGTATGGATAGGCAAAGACGCATAAGGGCCTTCGGCCAAAAGTTCTTCGGACTTTGTGTGGTACCCCACTTTTGGTAATTTTGAGGAAATTAAAACATTTTTGGAAAACTGTACCTTGGCAGCAATGTAAATAGCCTTCGGTGCATCAAAACCGAGTGAATTCGGAAGATCGCGGAGATTCTCGAGGGATCTCGTAGAATCTAGGAGTTGGGTGCAGCAGTAAGGACGGGCACCACCCTCCCTGCGAGCTCTGCAGTTAGGATCCCTACGGCGCAAGGCGCAAAACTCGCCTTCGGAGCTGCGTCCGCGGCGGTAGGGAAATCCTTCATATTTAGGTCAACCCCCGGACACCTTGACCTAGCTAGGGTCTCGTTGGAAAGAGCTCGACGCACTGATTCCAACGAGCCCAAGAACGCCAACAGCGGATAAGGACTCCGGGAGTTATGAAGGTTGTAAGATACTCAACTCTTCGCCTGCGCACAGGCGGAGAAGTTTTGTCCTATGCGCGGACGAAGGAAGTTCGCCTGTGCACAGGCGAAATAGGGTTTGAGGTAGGCACGAAGTTCGCCTACGCACAGGCGTCCGCCTGTGCACAGGCGCTTCGGCGTCGGCGGGAAATCCGCCTTGGGCCCTAGAAATGCGCCTTGTGAGGTAGAAATTGTACGGCGCCTTCTGCGCCAGCGCAGCGCCGCGGACGAGCAAGGAGCCGCCAGAATAGTAAAACCCGTACGGACCGTAAGGACGGGACGGATGGATGCGCTCTTGGACGGACGGAGTTGCGGCGGCGGAAGCGCCGACGAAGAGACAAGGAACGGACAGTCTGGACGGAGACGATTGACCGCGGTCAACGCCTTCCGCGCCAGCGCGTCGCCGCGGACGGAATTCGCCTGCGCACAGGCGAGCGCCTGTGCACAGGAGGATGAAGTTCCGCGCTGGCGGAGAATCCGCCGAGGAGTCTGCCTGCGCGCAGGCGGGAGTTGAACTTCTGTCCGACATGCGGACACACGCGTCGAGGCAGAAGGGGATTGGCTGAGGAGCGGTACGAACGAGTGTACCGCGCAAGGCGGAAAACTCGCCTTCGGCGCTGCGCACCCATGTCTGCGGTGTAGTACGCTCGCGGAGTTCAAATCCGCCAATTCGAGCGTGAGAGTTTAATCGGCGACGGCGGAGCGTGAAGCCGCGCGTGAGAGCGGAGACCGTTTCAGCGTAGTGCCGGCGCGGCCATCAATTGAGACGTCCTCCACGAGCAAGAGCCGACCATGACCTTCGACCGGGCGGCGGAGAGCGTCCCATTCTTGAATTCGCGATTCCATTCTCTTGTGCGAGCTGCGCGCGTCCATCTGCTGGCTGCTAAGCATTCTCGACATCGCCGCGCAGAGGATTTCTTGGTGATTGAGGGAGAAGTGAGTGCGCATGATTTGGAATTGAGGGCGATTAGAGTTTGCCGAGGAAGAAAGGAGCTCGAGCGGTGCGGGAGTAGAATGAGCGGGCGAGCGAACTCCAGGAACGCAATGACGAGACCGGGCCGATTGCGGATGCTGCCGCTTCGTCTACCCCAGAACGGGCTGCGCGCTTTCGAGGAGCGCTTGATAGCAAGAAAGCTCGATTTCTTGCTATGGGGATGGAACTACATCTGTGCGGATATGGTGCGCGAGTGGCTAGAACCACAGGGACCACCCTCGCGCGGATTGCGTCCGCATGTTGATCGGTGGACAGTCCAAGATTGGGCGCAGGCATTGGGGAGATGTGCCGGCATGCCAGGGCACCTCCTCTTCGACAGTGAGAGCATCAAGGTGACCAAGCAGGAAGAGGCGCAATTTGTGGAGCTGTTCAAGACCAGGAGGTCTACCAAGAATGGGTACAGGACCCGCGATTACAAGGATCAATTCCGCCGGACTTTGTCCGCGGCGCTGATGCAATTACTGCAGCCACACCGCGCCTGCTACATCACATTGTGGCAGGTCTCTTTTGTGGAGTGCGTCATCGAGGGAACTTCAATTCACTGGGCGAGCATCCTGCACAGGGTGATGCGACAGCACGCTTTTGAGGAGAAGGGGGGAACTCTAAACCATCTCTCTCCTTTCCTCATCAATTTTTATCGAGAGCGGAATTGTTTGACAGCGGCGGAGCTTGCGCGTTTTCCGCCGTTGTCCGTCGACCATCCCGGGAAGTATGTCCGGGAGAATGAGGTCGACACTGATGCAGAGGAGTCACCGACCTCTACTCCGTCAAGGCGGAGGGACGAAGGGAGGAACACTCCTGCAGCACGAGCGCCGCGGAAGCGGCGATGGAGAGAGGAGTCCGAAGAGGAGCAGCATCAAGAACCCTCTGCTCCCATTCGACCGCGGCCGTTGTACGAGTCATAAAGCCGGCCGAAGCAGAAGGCACGCAGACTGGTGTTACCAGCCAACAGCGCGGACACGGCGACGATTGCGACGGAGAAAGGAAGTGCGTCGCCAGAGAAGAATGAGGAAGCGCGGACGTCCGCAGGAGCAACGGACCACGCTGCAGCCTCGATGGGCGAGAGGCCGCCTACGGGCCAAGGGCCTCCGGAGTTACCACGTGCGTTGCAGACAGGTGTTCCGTTTGCGCACAGGCGAGCCTCCGCGGACGGACGAGACTCCGCGGACGGACGACCACAAGCGGACATAGACCTACGCCTACGCGTGGGAAGAAGCAGTCCGCCTGTGCACAGGTCGCCTGTGCACAGGTCACCTCCACACGTGCCGCCTGTGCACAGGCAGGAATCACCCCCGTTCCAACGTAGGAAGGGGAAGGAGCCGGCGGAAGAGCCGCCTACGAGACACCGGCCTTCGAGGCCAGACCCTCCGGCGCACAACGCGCCGCGATTTGCGCTCTCGGCGCCAGGGCCTTCGAGCCGAGGAGATACGAGCAGGGAGCGTGCGGAGGCCACACCATCGGCGGGTAATCCGCCAGTAGATGCGCCTTCGGCGGTAGGGCCTCAGGGCCAAGGGACATCGGGCGAGCGGCCCCCGGCCATGTCGCCTTTGGCGATGGACGTCCGCGGCGCTACACCTGCGGCGGACAAGGCGCCGGCATTTGCGCCTGCGCACAGGCCAAGCACAGCCCCCGCGGACCGATCAAGGGAGCAGCAACAGGCGGAGGAGCGGAGTGACTGCCCGCGGGATGAAATTTCGGTGCGCGATGCGCAATCAAACCCCGCGCAGCCACCCTCCGCTCGATCGCCTTCGGCGGCGGACGTCGGCGGCAGATAGGATACGGTAGACGACCAACGAGCGGGCGGCGGGAATGCAGCACGGGCACATTCGCCTACCGCCTTAGACATTCTGGCGAAGAGCAGCGAGGCTGCAGCAGTGCCTTCGCAGGCAGCACACGTCGACGACGTGCAGCCCCACTCGGGTCAGTCGCCGACGCAATCAATGGCGACTGAAATTCTCCACTCGGATGATGACGACGGAGGCTCCACTGAAGAAATGTCAGGAGCAGGGGACACCGAGGGGGAGGAGGAGGAAATTGTTGGAGCACCGGCGGCGGCGCTCTCTGAGCAGGTGATTCCGTTGCTGAGGTACTTGGATCGCAAAGTCGATAAATACGCCGACCCACTTCAGCCGGGATCTTACATCGAGTTAGTGCGCAGGCGGACTCGCACTAAAGTCCACACCAGCAAGCTACTAGCTAGAGTGGACCAGGAGTTGAGGGAATTGAAGGAGAAGCATGAATGCTTGTGGGGTCAGTATAAACTCAATCAGAAATTCTACAAGTACTCCGAGAAGGTGAGGGATGGGAAACTGGAAGAGCTCACCAAGGAGCAGGTGATGGTCACAGAAGCACTAATTTCTGAGCAGACCCAGAATCGGATTTTGTCAGAGGAGCTCGTGCGACAGACGCGGTTGTTAGAGCAGTGTCAGCTCGCACGGCAGGCGGATGAGGATGTAATCCGCGGGCTACAGTCAGAGTGTGGCGAATTGAGAGCGCAACGTGCTGAGGCCGAATCGCAATTAGTGGTAATTGAAGAGGATCGCAGGCAGGAGGCAGATCGCACAAAGGAGGAGACGGCGAGGCGTGTCGCCCACTGTCTCAAGGGCTACGCCCACTGGGAAGTGGCGGCGCAGGAGAAACTCACACTGCGTGAGTTTGAACTTCGCGCGGCCGGGTTGTTGTCAGGCGACAGCAGGAGTCGGCGGAAGGTAGCAAAGAAGCTCGACGCTTTTCTGTCGAAGGCGCGGGATACCATGTCCGCCCTCAAAGTGGAGGTGTCCGCGGCGTTGCAGCGATTGGGACTGCGCAGTCGAGCGGAAGACTGGCAGGGTAGGGAGTTAGTGCGCGGCAGTCCGACGCGCAGGAGACGTAGCACAGGTTCCGCGGAGTGTAGTGTAGCGTGGTTCCGTGCAGGCGTGTAGCGTAGTGCAGTGTAGTGCTAGTTAGGACTTAGAAGGTATAAAATAGTTCCAGACGTTTTGCCTGGGGTTCTTTCCCAAACTCAGAAGTGCAGATCAGGAGTCCATTTCCTCTGCGTGTTTGTGTCCTTAAGTTCTGTCACCACGCATGAGGAGTTACAACTTAGCGTTCCGCATTTTGTAGCTGAAGGCCTTCGGCCGAATGTTCAGAGCTAGTACATTGGTTAGAGACTTGAGTAGTTCGGATCTGCACCTGCGGGTGACTGCCGATGCTCAGAGCTAGTGACTAGTTAGATACTTGAACAGTTTCGCCCCTACACCTTCGAGTGTTTCTTTCTGATTGTACTCCTTTGGGATTTTTCCCCTGAATGCCAAAGTGAAGTTTTGTTACTTCGTGTAAGCCTTGGTTGTGAATTCAGGTTACGCTGCAGCAAGTGCGTTCAGGGTAACCCCTGTAGTATTTCTGGGAATGACAAGTGCCTAAGAATTCAAACTCTTCAATAGACTGTTATTGTGTTACTGGAATGTTTCTAAGTGAGTCCTTCAGTGCGGACCTGTGTTCTCTGCGTGTTTTGTGAGTTGAGAGTGTTGTTCACCGCGTATGAGTGACTTCGATCCGAAGTAGGCAGTCCAAACCGGGTTTCCTACGCTAGCAGCAAGCTAGTGGAAGTGTTGTGAAAGCCGGAGTTGGAAGTCACTACCCGCAGCTTTGCTGAGTGTACTCTTGAGAGACCTTCCCCCCTGAAATCTTGAGTAGAGGTCCTAACGGATCTCTGGGTTGTGTTTCTGTAGTTTCAGGTGTGTGTGTGTGTGTGTGTTACGCTGCACTGTGCGACCTCCGAGTGCGCTCCGAGTGGACACTTGCAGTATTTCTGGGAGTGACAGTCGCCTGAGAATTCAAACTCCTCAATAGTCTGTTAAACGTGACACTTTGTACCCTGTGTGTTCCTCTGTCCCTGTGGGTTCGACCTTTCTACCACTATATTGCAGTTTTAGCCTTTAGTGGGTTATTACACTTTGGTCGAAGAGACTTCGGACTTCGGCCTTCGGCGTTGGAGCATGCATTTTGCAAAAGCCATATCTTTGCGTTGGAGTGTCAATTGGAGTTAAAATGTAATAGGGTTGTTTATCTCTGCCTGACGCACATGCTTGCAAAATTTCAGCCTCAACGGAGTCCGTTTGAAGAAGTTACTAATTCAGAACCTTGAGTTTGAGTTTGTGTGAACCTTTGAACTTCGGAGAAGAGACTTTGGACTTGAAGAGATTTGAGAGAAAATTCAAGCTCGTGGTGCAGCCGGAGCGTCGAGTGAAGAAATTGACAGCGAACGGAGTAGCAGGGCATCGGCAGTTAGATATGAAGCTCAATTTGTTCATCTTTGGTTTAGAGGAGATGAAGGAGACTTGGAATTGGAATTGTCAGCCGTTTTGAGTAGGATAGGAGTAGATAGGAGCTCAACGGGCTCCTATCTACTAACTTCCGTGTCGGATGGCATCGAGCCAGTTGGGAGCTCGCATCACAGCAAGTGACATCTCGGAGTGTTAGTTAGGAATAAAAAGGCCCAAGGCTCTGCCTTTGGGGGGCTTTTCCATTAGTTAGTTTCTCAGCTTTCAGTTTGCATTTCTCTGCACGTTTGTGAAGTTGAGTGGTTTGTCACCGTGTGCGAGTTGCTTCAGTTTGTCAAAGATACCGCATTTGTAGTAGAGAGTTCATTTCACATATTGTGAGTAGCCTCGGGCTAGTTCAGGATTTTGGCAAATCTGTAAATTGGAAGCTCAGTGTAGCCGGCTGAGTGAGTAATCTTGGAGAATTTTCCCCCTTGAATACAGAGTGCATGGTTGGGTGCGATTCCTGCAGGCTTTGGTTGGACAATTTTCAGGTTGTGTGTGTGATTATACTCTGCTCTTCGAACTTTCGACCGTAATCGAGCAGTATCTTCTGGGAGTGACATGTGCTTGAGAAGTAAAACTCTTCAATAGAATGTCAATTCATGACACTCCTTGGTTCTTTGATGTTGTTTATATCCTCGTGGGATCGGATCTTTACCATTATGCGGCATTTTGATATTTATCTGTCATTACACGTTGACTAATTCATCAACTTTCATGTTGAGCATCACACGTATTGGCGCACACAAGTGGAAAGTTTTGTATGAAGTTTTTTATTGCTATAATATGGAGACACAGTTCACATCCTTGCATGCACATCTTGGAAATTTTTGAGTAATAGCAACAAAGAAATATTCCTTGATATTAAACTGGGCTGAGAAGATAGACAACAGACCTTTGCATGAACTTCCATCACCCAAAGTATCTACCCTCTAGTATTTATCAAAATGGAAGTTTATCACGTAGACGAACAAATGAAAGAATCAAGATAACTTTTATAGAAGGATGGTTCTCCATTTTATAACCCACTTCTCAAAAGCAACGTGTGAGCCTAAACTCCCCACCTTTCAGCGTTTGTAGTCCAGGTGGAGGTTCGACCTCCCATAATCTAACTTCTCTGATCTCAAACCATGTGATCAAAGTGTATTCAAGACAATGAGATCATAAATACTCGCTTTGCCACAGACAAATTGTCCAGAACTGACACTAACAACTTGCTGTCTGCTATTTTCACAAGAGCAGCAAACAAGTTCTTTGTCACATAAAGATCTAACCCAACTATGGGTGACTTTCTCAATACTACAGCCTCGGTGGCTTATCCTAGAATGAATGCCACATCTTAGACACACTGCCTCGGACACAATCAGGTGACACATCAGCAGCACAAGGTGACACCCTTCCTAACAGCAACCTTCACAGACAGGGAACACGATTCTACTCTCAACACTTTGCTCAATTCTTCCTCTTAGTGATAAACTCAGTCTCAGCCCAGCGATCCTCTTGGCCCTCACACATACTCTTCCGCTCGGCCCTCCGGCTACACTCTCAGCGACTCCACGCTTTCAACACCCTCGCTCTCAGGGATCTCACCCTACTATCAGATTCCACCCACAATTTCGAGAATCAGATTTCAGTCTCACATCCTCAGTTCCCACCTTCGATTTCAGTCCCACTCCCAATTCCTACTCAGATTTCGGTGTCAATTTTTTAGCTTTCACCTTCAGACCCCACCAGGTTTCTCTCTCTGATTTAACTCACTTTTCAGTTTCAAATTCAGATCCCGACTGTCACATTTCAGTCTCAGATTTCACTTCGATTGCAACTCCCACTCTCAGAACCTCCACTTCGATTTCATCTCCCACTCACAGATTCCACACCTCAATCTCTGATCCCGATTAAATTTTACTCTCAGATACGACTCTCCACCCTCGAGAGTTTTCTTCCTCCTCCTTCGAATTCTCTACACACCCCTCCTAATTCTCACCACTTCCCTGCAAAAATCACTCACATCCACACTCTATCGTCTCCACACAATGGCACACCACACGATCTCTATCCCCAGGCCGAAAATTCCTCTCCAAAAGTCCAAGGGCCGAGGTGCCCACAGGCCGCTTGAATGCCGTTCTCGCAATAATGGGCAACAACATGCTTCCCATGTGCGACTTTATGCCCCGCCGTCCTAATTCCCACGCTTGACTTCACGCCGCCGCCACTGCCACACCTGTACAGTCTTCATTCATGACCATGCCAACCTCCGCCGGAGGACATCTTATTCAACGCACCGCCGAAGCCATCCCACCGCCGAAGGCACCCTACTGCCGAAGGCATTCTTCCGCACCTTTGCCTATCTATAACAGTCACTTTCGACACTCATAACTCACCGATTCCTGATTCGTTTGAAACGTTCTTGGGTTTGTTAGAACGAGCGTGTTGAGCTCTTTCCAACGAGCTCCCAACTAAGTCAAACCGTTAAGAATTGAAAAATTTATCATGGTTTTACCCTTCCGCCGAAGGCCATGCCCCGAAGGCCTGCTACCGCCGAAGACACTTGCCCCGAAGGCCTGCTACCTAACCCTATTAGCCACTTTAAACATTCATAACTCATTGAGTCCTAATCCGTTTCAAAAGTTCTTGGTCTCGTTGGAACGAGCGTCACAAGCTCTTTTCAACAAAACCCTAATCAAGTCAAACCGTTAAGAATTGAAAAAGATATGCCGGTTTTACTGTTTCGCCAAAGGCTCGCTATCTGTTATCGCCGAAGGCCCCTCTATTGGTTATCGCCGAAGGCTCCTCTATTGGTTATCGCCGAAGGCCGGCTATCTGTTATCGCCAAAGGCCCCTCTATCTGTTATCGCCGAAGGCCTTTCGCATAACCATATCAGCCGCTTTCGACGCTTATAACTCAATGATGACGGATCCGTTTCAAAAGTTCTTGGTCTCGTTGAAACGAGCGTCGCGAAGTCTTTTCAACGAGATCCTAACTGACTCAAGGCGTTACAAATTGAGAAAGTTATGACGGTTTTACTCTTCCGCCGAAGGCCTTGCCCCGAAGGCCTGCTACCGCCGAAGACGTCCGTCGCCGAACTCGCCTAAACCTTTCCCATTAGTAATTTCCGACATTCATAACTCAGTGATGCCTTATCCGTTTTAAGAGTTCTTGGTCTTGTTGGAACAAGCGTCGCGAGGTCTTTTCAACAAGACCCTAACTGAGTCAAGGCGTCACACATTGAAAACGTTATGAGGGTTTCACTGTTTCGCCGAAGGCTTACCCGAAGGCACTTCGCCGAAGACCTTGCCCCGAAGGCCCCTTCTGCACCTTTGCCTACTAGCCATTACACCAACTCCTAATCTTGCCAAGACTTTCAGAAAACCCCAAGCATACTTTTGCAAGAGATTAAATCCAAAATTTTAACTCTCGTAAGGTTAAAAAGACATGTGAGCGCATTTTTGTGCTCACACAGCGAGATCTCTATTTTCCGAGAACCTACTTCCAAAATAAATTTGAGGTTTTCACAACCCGCATAAGGATAGATTAACAGCAATGAGAGAGAATGTCAAGGAGCTAGAGTACCCCACACACAAATAGAGAAAACGGAGCCAAGGGCTTGAGTGAGAGGGTCAAACACAAGTGGTTGTGTTATGAAGAAAATTTTTCTCAATAAACAATGCTAGGGCCTCCACTGACTGAGAATTGTAGTCAGCTAAATTTAGTTTCTGTGATAGTATAGGCCTCATGGTACACCTGGAAAAAATTTCCGGGTGGATTTAGCCTTCAATGGAGAAGAACGCTACACTGTCAGACGTTTAAGGGATGAGTGGAAAGTGAAGTCCGACAGCTCCACCGCCTCCAGATATGAGAGGCTTTAGGACATTCACCTATACTCACTAAGTATTTAATTTCATTGAATTTTTTACAGACAACAAGGTAGAGCTGAGAAAGCCACAAGGTTATGTGAGCACTCCACTTCCACTACTCACACAACCATTACAGATGTAATAACCCACTAAAGGCTAAAACTGCAATATAGTGGTAGAAAGGTCGAACCCACAGGGACAGAGGAACACACAGGGTACAAAGTGTCACGTTTTAACAGACCATTGAGGAGTTTGAATTCTCAGGCAACTGTCACTCCCAGAAATATTGCAAGTGTCCACTCGGAGCGCACTCGGAGGTCGCACAGTGCAGCGTAACACACACACACACACACACCTGAAACTACAGAAACACAACCCAGAGATCCGTTAGGACCTCTACTCAAGATTTCAGGGGGGAAAAGTCTCTCGCGAGCACACTCAGCGAAGCTGCGGGCAGTGGCTTCCAACTCCGGCTTTTACAACACTTCCACTAGCTTGCTGCTAGTGTAGGAAACCCGGTTTGGACTGCCTACTTCGGATCGAAGTCACTCCTACGTGTGGTACCCCACTTTTGGCAATTTTGAAGAAATTAAAACATTTTTGAAAAAACTGTACCCTGGCAGCATTGTAAATAGCCTTCGGTACATCAAAACAGAGTGAATCCGGAAGATCGCGGGGATTCTCGAGGGATCTTGTGGAATCTGGGATTTGGGGTGCCGCAGTAAGGACAGGCACCACCCTCCCTGCGAGCTCCGCAGTTAGGATCTCTACGGCGCAAGGCGCAAAACCCGCCTTCGGAGGTTGCGTCCGCGGCTGTAGGGAAGCCCCCGTAATTAGGTCAACCCTTGGGCGCCTTGACCAAGTTAGGGTCCCGTTGGAAAGAGCTCGACGCGCTGATTCTAACGAGCCCAAGAACGCTTGGAACGGACGAGGACTTAGGGAGTTATCGCTACTGGAAGAAACAGAGGCGGTCGCCTACGGCGGAAGGAGTTCGCCACCGGCGCGAATTCCGCCTACACGGAAGGGGGATTCAAGTTTTGTCCTATGCACGGACGAAGGCGTTCGCCTGTGCACAGGCGAAGTAGGGTTAGGGAAGGCGCGAAGTCCGCCTACGCACAGGCGTACGCCTGTGCACAGGCACTTCGGCGTCGGCGGAAAATCCGCCTTGGGCCCTAGAAATGCGCCTTGTGAGGTAGAAAGTGTACGGCGCCTTCCGCGCCAGCGCAGCGCCGCGTACGTCGGAAGAGCCGCCAGAGTAATCCAACAGGTACGGACCGTGCGGACGGCACGGGTGGATGCGCTCTTGGACGGACGGAGTTGCGGCGGCGGAAGCGCCGACGGAGAGACAAGGAACGGACAGACTGGACGGAGACGGCTGACCACGGTCAACGCCTTCCGCGCCAGCGCAGCGCCGCGGACGGAATTCGCCTGCGCACAGGCGAACGCCTGTGCACAGGAGGATGTTCAAGTTCCGCGCCGGCGGAGAATCCGCCGAGGCCCCTGCCTGCGCACAGGCAGGAGTTGAATTTTTGTACGACATGCGGACACACGCGTCAAGGCAGAAGGAGATTGGCCGAGGGGCGGTACGAACAAGTGTACTACGCAAGGCGGAAAACTCGCCTTCGGCGCTACGCCCCCATGTCCACAGGGTGACACGCTCGCGGAGTTCAAATCCGCCAATTCGAGCGTGAGAGTTTAATCGACGACGGCGGAGCGTGAAGCCGCGCGTGAGAGCGAAGACCGTTCCAGCGTACAGCCGGCGCGGCCATCAAGTGAGACGTTCTTCACGACCAAGAGTCGACCATGACCTTCGACCGGGCGGCGGAGAACGTCCCATTCTTGAATTCGCGATTCCAATCTCTTGTGCGCGCTGCGCGCATCCATCTGCTGGCTGCGGACCATTCTCGACGTCGTCACACAGGAGATTTCTTGTTGATTGAGGGAGAAGTGAGTGCGCGTGATTTGGAATTGAGAGCGATTAGAGTTTGCCGAGAGAGAAAGAAACGCGGACAGTGCGGAAGTAGGATGAGCGGGCGGGCGAACCCCAGGAACGCAATGACGAGACCGAGCAGATTGCGGATGGTGCCACTTCGCCTGCCGCAGAACGGGCTGCGCGCTTTCGAAGAGCGCTTAATAGCAAGAAAGCTCGATTTCTTGCTATGGGGATGGAATTACATCTGTGCGAATATGGTGCGCGAGTGGCTAGAGCCACAGGGACCACCCTCGCGCGGATTGCGTCCGCATGTTGACCGGTGGACAGTCCAAGATTGGGCGCAGGCGTTGGGAAGATGTGCTGGCATGCCAGGGCATCTCCTTTTCGACAGTGAGAGCATCAAGGTGACCAAGCAAGAAGAGGCGCAATTTGTGGAGCTGTTCAAGACCGGGAGGTCTACCAAGAATGGGTACAGGACCCGTGATTACAAAGATCGATTTCGCCGGACTCTGTCCGCGGCGCTGATGCAATTACTGCAGCCGCACCGCGCCTGCTACATCACATTGTGGCAGGTCTCTTTTGTGGAGTGCGTCATCGAGGGAACTCCAATTCACTGGGCGAGCATCCTGCACAGGGTGATGCGACAGCACGCGTTTGAGGAGAAGGGGGGAACTCTAAACCATCTTTCTCCTTTCCTCATCAATTTTTACCGACAGCGGAATTGTTTGACAGCGGCGGAGCTTGAACATTTTCCGCCATTGTCCATCGACCATCCCGGGAAGTACGTGCGGGAGAACGAGGTCGATACTGATGCAGAGGAGTCCCCGACTTCTACCCCATCAAGACGGAGAGACGAAGGGAGACACACCCCGGCAGCGCGAGTGCCGCGGAAGCGGCGATGGAGGGAAGAGTCTGAAGAGGAGCAGCATCAAGAACCCTCTGCTCCCATTCGACCGCGGCCGCTGTGCGAGCCATACAGCCGGCCGAAGCAGAAGACACGCAGACTGGTGTTACCAGCTGACAGTGCAGACACGGCGACGATTGCGACGGAGATAGGAAGTGCGTCGCCAGAAAGGCGAGAGGAAGCGCGGACGACCGCAGGAGCAACGGGCCACGCTGCAACCTCGTCGGGAGAGAGGCCGCCTACGGGCCAAGGGCCTCCGGAGTTACCACGTGCGATGCGGACAGATGTTCTGTTTGCGCACAGGCGAACCTCCGCGGACGGACGAGCCTCCGCGGACCGGCGAACACAAGTGGACGTGGATCTACGCTTACGCGTGGGAAGGAGCAGTCCGCCTGTGCACAGGCGCTCACCTGTGCACAGGTCGCCTGTGCACAGAACACCTCCGCACGTGCCGCCTGTGCACAGGCAAGAATCACCCCCGTTCCAACGCAGGAAGGGGAAGGAGCCGGCGGAAGAACCGCCTACGAGACACCGGCCCTCGGGGCCAGACCCTCCGGCGCACCACGCGCCGCAATTTGCGCCTTCGGCGCCAGGGCCTTCGAGCCGAGGAGATACGAGCAGAGAACGTGCGGAGGCCGCACCATCGGCGGGAAGTCCGCCGATAGATGCGCCTTCGGCGGTAGGGCCTATAGGCCAAGGAACATCGGGCGTGCGGCCCCCGGCCATGTCGCCTTCGGCGATAGATGTCCGCGGCGCTACGCCTGCGACGGACAAGGCGCCGGCAAATGCGCCTGCGCACGGGCCGGGCACAGCCCCCACGGACCGATCGAGGGAGCAGCAGACGGAGGAGCGGAGTGACTGTCCGCGGAATGAAATCTCGATACGCGATGCGCAATCCAACCCCGCGCAGCCACCCTCCGCTCAATCGCCTTCGGCGACGGACGACGGCGACAGAGAGAATGCGGTAGGCAATCAACCAGCGAGCGACGGGGATGCCGCTCGGATACATTCGCCTTCCGCCTTAGACATTTTGGCGACGAGCAGCGAGGCTGCAGCCGTGCCTTTGCAGGCAGCACACGTCGAGGACGTGCAGCCCCACTCGGGGCAGTCGCCGACGCAATCAATGGCGACTGAAATTCTCCACTCGGATGATGACGACGGAGGCTCCACGGAAGAAATGTCAGGAGCAGAAGACACCGAGGAGGAGGAGGAGGAAATTGTTGGAGCGCCGGCGGCGGCGCTCTCTGAGCAGGTGATTCCGTTGCTGCGGTACTTGGATCGCAAGGTCGATAAATACGCCGACCCACTCCAGCCGGGATCTTACATCGAGTTAGTGCGCAGGCGGACTCGCACTAAAGTCCACACCAGCAAGCTATTAGCTAGAGTGGACCAGGAGTTGAGGGACTTGAGGGAGAAGCATGAGTGCGTGTGGGGACAGTACAAGCTTAATCAGAAATTCTACAAGCACTCCGAGAAGATGAAGGATGAGAAACTGGGCGAGCTCACCAAGGAGCAGGTGAAGGTCAAGGAAGCACTCGATTCTGAGCAGGCCCAGAATCGGATTTTGTCAGAGGAACTCGTGCGACAGACGCGGTTGTTGGAACAATGTCAGCTCGCACGGCAGGCGGATGAAGAATTAATCCGCAGTTTGCAGTCAGAGTGTGGCGAATTGAGAGCGCAACGTGCTGAAGCCGAATCGCAATTAGTGATGATTGAAGAGGATCGCAGGAAGGAGGCGGATCGCACGAAGGTGGAGACGGCGAGGCGAGTCGCCCACTGTCTCAAGGGCTACGCCCACTGGGAAGTGAAGGCGCAGGAAAAACTCACACTGCGTGAGTTTGAATTGCGCGCAGCCGGGTTGTTGTCAGGCGACAGTAGGAGTCGGCGGAAGGTAGCGAAGAAGCTCGAGGCCTTTCTGTCGAAGGCACAGGATACCATGTCCGCCCTCGAGGGGGAGGTGTCCGCGGCGTTGCAGCGGTTGGGGCTGCGCAGTCGAGCGGAAGAGTGGCAGGGTAGGGAGTTAGTGCGCGGCAGTCGGCCGCGCAGGAGACGTAGTACAGGTTCCGCGGAGTGTAGTGTAGCGTGGTTCCGTGCAGGCGTGTAGCGTAGTACAGTGTAGTGCTAGGTAGGACTTAGAAGGTATAAAATAGTTCCAGGCGTTTTGCCTAGGGTTCTTTCCCATCAGAAGTACAGATCAGGAACCCATTTCCTTTGCGTGTTTGTGTCCTTGAGTTCTGTCACCACGCACGAGGAGTTACAACTTAGCGTTCCGCATTTTGTAGCTGAAGGCCTTCGGCCGAATGTTCAGAGCTAGTACATTGGTTAGAGACTTGAGTAGTTCGGAACTGCACCTGCGGGTGACTGCCGATGCTCAGAGCCAGTGACTAGTTAGATACTTGAACAGTTTCGCCCCTACACCTTCGAGTGTTTCTTTCTGATTGTACTCCTTTGGGATTTTTCCCCTGAATGCCAAAGTGAAGTTTTGCTACTTCGTGTAAGCCTTGGTTGTAAATTCAGGTTACGCTGCAGCAGGTGCCTTGAGGGTAACCCCTGTAGTATTTCTGGGAATGACAAGTGCCTGAGAATTCAAACTCTTCAATAGACTGTTGTTGTGTTACTGGAATGTTTCTCAGTGAGTCCTTCAGTGCGGACCTGTGTTCTCTGCGCGTTTTGTGAGTTGAGAGTGTTGTTCACCGCGTATGAGTGACTTCGATCCGAAGTAGGCAGTCCAAACCGGGTTTCCTACACTAGCAGCAAGCTAGTGGAAGTGTTGTAAAAGCCGGAGTTGGAAGTCACTACCCGCAGCTTCGCCGAGTGTGCTCGCGAGAGACTTTCCCCCCCTGAAATCTTGAGTAGAGGTCCTAACGGATCTCTGGGTTGTGTTTCTGTAGTTTCAGGTGTGTGTGTGTGTGTGTGTGTTACGCTGCATTGTGCGACCTCCGAGTGCGCTCCGAGTGGACACTTGCAGTATTTCTGGGAGTGACAGTTGCCTGAGAATTCAAACTCCTCAATAGTCTGTTAAACGTGACACTTTGTACCCTGTGTGTTCCTCTGTCCCTGTGGGTTCGACCTTTCTACCACTATACTGCAGTTTTAGCCTTTAGTGGGTTATTACATAAGAAGCCGACGACTTCTTTTTGGCGCCGCTGCCGGGGACAGTTGCGTCAACACCGGGGTTTTTACGAGCAGCCATGCTCGGTGAATGTCGACTGGGGCTGGCGGGAGCAACCTAAGTGCTAGAGCTGTCCGCAAGTTCCGACGAGATTCGGAGAAGGCCGTGGAAGAGACACGGCGTCAAAACAAGAAAACACCAAAAAGAGTACCTAAGCCTAGTTCGGCCGACATCCTTGGGGAACCTACCCCCGACGACTCGGAACCAAACTTGGTGCTTACAGTTCTACTAGATATTCCTTGCACGGACCCGCCTAGTGAAGTAGAACCGACCGCCCGAGAACCGTCGACAGACACACCGATGGCGGACGGACAAGCCAATGTGCGGCTACCTCAGCCGATTACTAAACATTCCTACCCGAAGTACAAAGGGAGTGGGGATGACGACGATGCAGATTCATACATCAAGTTGTTCGAGTCGGTGTCTATTGCCAATCGCGAGATCGCAGACGACGACCGACTAAGGATCTTTCCAAGCCTTCTGCGGAAGAAAGTGAGGAGTTGGTACAATCACGAGAGCATCGATCCGACTGGGTTGACAACATGGGCCCAGCTGAAGGAGAAGTTCCTTCGCCGCTTCCGCGAGCTCGGCTACGACAGCCGGGTTTTGACAAAGTTACGTAATTTGCAGCGAGAGAAGAAGGAGAGTCTGCGTGACTACACTGAGAGATTTCTGGACCTCCTTGACAGAATACCGAAAACAGGACCAGGGTCCCCTTTCTCGGTACAACAAGCTGTGGATTGGTACGTGACCGGTTTAACTCGGGAGATGGAGACGTTTTGCCGACGCAGCAAGTGCGACACTATTGAGGATGTGATTGCATCGGCAGAAGCCTTCGAAACTTCCACTCTCAACCGAAGAGGGAGAGAGAGACGGGAGTCGAAGGAGCGCAAACCGAAGGGAGGGCGAAGACGGCGTAGAGGTACAACTCCGTCATCGGAGGAATCGTCTTCGGACGAGAACCGTTCCTCATCCGAAGAAGAGGAAACCTCATCGTCGGAGGAGGAGAAGAAGAGGAAGAAGCATGGGTCAGCGAAGAAAAAGGGCACCCGACGAGTGACTACGGACAGAGCGCCGGGAGATATAGCTTCGAAGATGGAGACCCTTGTGAAGGACTTCGCCGATCTCAAGGTTCAAGTGGTAGGCGGACATGATCGCCGAAAATCACCCGGGAGAGTGCGAGCGAACTTATGGTGTACTACGTGCGGGGCGGTGGGACATGCAAACACCGAGTGCCTTACCACCCGGACGTCATATCCAGTCAACGCAGTAGAGTGGGCGCAACCGTACTATGGAGAGCACCCTCAGTACTATGGAGAGGCTAGCGAAGAGACAGCCTACGCCGTCCAGTCGGTTCCTACCCCTCCTGCAGTTTCAGCAATGCAAGTCCCACGATATATTCCGGTGGATCGGGCCACTACGGTACCTGTGAGGCAGAGAGCACCTCCAGGGACGTTTGACCCACCGCCACCGCGAGCTTGTTATAATTGCGGGGAAGTTGGGCACTTCTCACCGCAGTGTCCCCATCCAAAAAGGCGAAACGATTATGCTCCGACATGTAGTAATTGCAAGAAGGTCGGGCACACTGCGCCAGAGTGTGATCAGCCACCAGTCCCTCGGCCAGCGGTACGATTTGTGAACACTCCTGCCAAGGAGGACGTGCAAGTTAACCAGGTCGAAGTGGGTTCAGACAGGGATGGCGAAGACGAAGAATGGCCGGCTGAAGAGGTTATGTGCGCACGGGTCGAAACTCGTAGCTCCAAGAAATCCAAGGAGCAAGAGCGTGACACTCGCAAGCACGAACGGAGAACCGTCGACCGGACGGGAAAAGGAAAGGAGAAGACATCCAGCAAGTCCGACTTGCGACCTGCTCGGAAGTCTTCGGCTACGCGAGAAACACCGGCAGTGCGCCCCCAGACGGCAGTCGAGGACGAGCCAGTGCGCCTACTGAAACGGGACTATGCTCCGGATATCCGCAACGAGGTAACCAACCTGTTGAAGGAAGCGATCCGCACGCAAAAGGACCCACCGCGGCCAGACTTGACATCCTCCCTTGGGGCGAAGTTGGCAGCCACCGTGGAACCTCGCAGAGCGTCGCCGACCCCGGCGACCCAACGCGCCCACTATGACTTGGTTGAAGATCTCGGGAGTCGAAAAGTGAACATCACGTTCAAGCAGCTCTTGGAGGACAATAAGACGTATCGGAGAATGTTGATGCTTTCGCTACGGCATCCGCGGAAGCCGCGCGCATCCACATCCTCTCAAGTATATCAAGTGGAGAGCGAAGACCAAGGGCCACCCGAGATCGATGTGGAAATAGCAGGGTGTTGTGTACGCAGAGTGCCAATCGACTCTGGATCAGGAGTCAACATAATGACGGAGGATACAGCGAGAGCCTTGGGGTTCAGTCAATACGAACCCTCGAAGCGTGTGTTGAGATTAGCGGATCAGACGCGGAGAATGCCTGCAGGTATGCTGCGCAATGTCAAGACAACCATCGGGGGTGCGGACTTTCGGTTGACGTATATCATCCTTCAACCGATGATGAAGCAGGGCTATGACGTTCTGCTCGGGCGACCATGGCTATATGGTGCACAAGTCAGATGTGATTGGCGAAGACATCGCCTTAAGTTTCCTCATCCTTCGGAACCGACCAAAACCATTACGGTGCCCTGGAATAGGGTCAGGCACGAAGGAGAGACCCCATCGACAAGTGCAGGTTACACATCGGGCGAGGACAGTGAGTCGACCGCGCGATCGGATTCCAGTGGTACCGAATCCGATTACTTCGTGGGATTCGTTGCCTGCTGTTCGGTGGGAGAAGAAGAAGAGCCGGAAGCTATTCAGCCGGAAGACGAATAGCAATTAACTGTGGGACTGGGAAGGAGTGAGACGAGTCACACTGAGGGCATTGTCGACCCTAGTGACTGTCACGAAGTACAACTCAGTCCCGGCAAGTGCTTGAAGGTATCAAGCACAGTGAGAGGAGACGAGCTAAGGAAAGTACAGGCATTCCTTAGCCACTATGTCGACGTCTTCGCCTGGAAGATCGAGGACATGAAGGGGATACCTGCACGGTATGGGGAACACCGTATCGATTTACTGGACGACTCAGTACCCATACGACAGCGCCAGTATCGCCTCAACCCAAAATACTCCTTGCTAGTTAAAGAGGAGATAGATAAGTACTTGAGCGCTGGTATTATTTACCCTGTGCTCAGCAGCGAGTGGGTGTCGCCGATTGTTATCGTACCCAAGAAGTTGACGGGTAAGATACGAGTGTGTCAGGATTTCCGGAAGTTGAATGCAGCAACACGCAAGGATCATCACCCGTTACCATTCACGGATGCCATTCTAGACCATGTCGCAGGACATGAATGTTATAGCTTCCTGGATGGGTTCTCAGGTTACAATCAGGTGTCTATCCGTGAACAGGACAAGGATAAAACTACGTTCACAACCGACTGGGGAACTTACGCATACCACAAGATGCCCTTCGGTCTGTGCAACGCGCCTGCCACCTTTCAACGGATGATGACCAATATCTTTCAGGAACAACTGAGGAAGTCCCTGGAGATATTCATAGATGACTTCTGTGTCTTTGGGAAGCGGTCTGAACACCTAAGTCACTTGAAGCAGACCTTCGATAAATGTAGAGAGAGCAGTTTATCACTGCATCCCGAGAAGTGCTTTTTCTTTATGACTAGTGGGATCTTGTTGGGTCATCGGGTCTCGGCAGACGGCATTGCGGTGGACATCGAGAAGGTCAAGGTTATACTCGAGCTTGAGCCACCCACGAATCTAAGGGAGCTGCGAGCATTCCTGGGTCATGTGGGCTACTACCGAAGATTTATACACATGTATGCAATACTGGCGGCGGACCTGACCAAGTTGTTGAAGAAGGACGAGCCTTATGCTTGGGGTGCGAACCAGCAGTCAGCATTTGAGGCTCTAAAAGCAAAACTCACGACTGCTCCCGTACTAAGGAGTCCAGACTGGAATCGACCATTCCATGTTTACGTTGACACCTCGGCATTCGCCATCGGTGTAGTACTGAGTCAAAAGGATGACAACAAAAAGGACTACCTGATCTACTTCGCGAGCCGACAGCTGTCTCTAGCAGAGCGGAAGTACACCACGACGGAGAGAGAAGCGTTGGGGATGGTGTACTCCTGTAAAAAGTTCCGTCACTACCTAATCTGCTACGAGTTTGTGTTCCATGTGGACCACTACGCATTGCAACACCTAGTCAAGAAAGCCGACCTATCCGGTCGAATCGCCAGGTGGGTGTTGTTACTACAAGAGTTCACCTACACAGTCCAGACCAGAAAAGGGGTGCACCACGAAAATGCGGATTACTTGTCCCGATTATGGACCCAGCCGACAGAGGAAGAATTGGTGGACGATTTTCCAGATGAAGAGTTATTTCAGTTGTCTGCAGGACATGAGTCCCGCTATGCCGACCTGTATCGATATCTCCTAACCCTCCAGTGCCCCGAAGGCATGGATTTGAAACAGCGAACTGTCTTTATTCATAAGGCAGGCCCGTACCAACTCCAGCAGGGGGTTTTGTTTAAGAAGATGGCAGATGAGCGCTTATGCAGGTGCCTGGAGGAAACAGAGGTACCAAGAATAGTGAGTGCGATGCATACTGAGGAGGCGGGTGGACACTATGCCACCAGGAACACGGTCACAAAGATCCTAAATGCGGGGTATTGGTGGTGTGGTAACACACTTTTTGTTTTTTTTGCAGAATTTAAACAATTTTAGAAAACTAGTACCAAAGCAGTGTTTGTAGCTAGAGAAGGGTACGCTAAATAGAGTGGATTGATGAGATCGTCACGAGGGCACAAAGAATCACGTAGTCGGATGTACCAACGCCAACGTCTTCGGCGCCTTCGGCAAAGGCTTCTTTTTGAGGTGTCTCTACTCACGCGCCTCTAGCGTACAAGGAAGCTACGCTTCCGGCGCAGACACCTCAGGAGGAGGTTTTGCTAAAGACGTCAGGAGAAGGGCCCGGACCTCTAAAGGCATCCGACCATGAGTGCGCCTTCGGCGAAGCGCCGCTAGCGCGGAAAGGGAAAACCTTCATAACAATCGGGATACACGGTAGATCCAGTTGGTTGAAGTTGCATTAGAAAGAGCTCGGGACGCTCGTTCTAACGAGCCCAAGAGCGCCGGAGATGGATCAGGAATGGAGAAGTTATGAGCGTCGGAAAACTCGTAGCCGGACATGCGCCGTTCGCGCTAGGGTTCACAGCCGGAAAGGATTCCCGTACGCCCTCGGCGATGCGCCTTCGGCGGAATCACGCGCTCACAGGAGGAAACCAACTCAGAGTCGGAAGCGCCTTTGGCGGCTGTTCATGGAAGGAAAGCGCCGGTCGGATGTACGCCTCCGACGTGGCGCTGACGGCCGGATGCGCTGGCACGAGTTGCGCTGACGGATATGCGCTGGCAGCAACGGACGAGGCATAAAGGACAAAATAGGCGGTACGACTGCGCGCCGGCGTAATTCGCTCCGGCTGGATGTGCGCCTCCAGCAAGGCGCCGACGGATAATGAACGCACCAGCGGCGACACGCCTCCGGAGAAGGGCGGGTTAGGAAAAGACAACAGGGCCGACGTATACCCTGCAGCGGACTCGAGTCCGGAAGGTGGCGGCGGCGGGAGAATTCAACGTTTAAGCATGCGAATGCGCGCAAGGCGGAGACGTGAATTCGCGCATGCAAAGGGCGAACCGTTAAGCCGTATAGCCGGCTGCGTACGTTGCAACCAGTAAGAACGTTGGACGTTCTTGAAATCGGAGAAGAAAAGACTGCGCTCCAGTCTCATTCTCTCATTCTTGACTTTGCAATTTCCAGTTCCAAGATTACGCGCAAGGGCGGAGCGACCTGCAGTGAGAGTAGAGAGTGCGGAGACGAGTTGCACAAGGATCTTGGCGGACCTCGAAAGAATTGGGAGTAGCGATCTTGAACGAGCGCAGAGAGAGTGAGCAGTCAGTGCTTGAGTGGCCGACGCGCAGTGGCGATTGTGAGAGAGTGAGCGAAAGAACGTTTGTGTGTGCAGGCAACGCAATGTCGAAGGTTCCCCAACTGCGAGTGTCTCCACTCAGGGTGCCGCAGATCGGTCTACGCGCATTTCAAGATGTGCTGACGAGGCTGAAGCTCGATTTTCTCCTCTGGGGGTGGAATTGGACGTGTCCGGAGATGGTGCGCGAGTATCTGCAAGAGAGACACAAGCCTTCTCGCGGATTTCGCCCACACCCAGAGAGATGGGAAATTTGCAATTGGGCGCAGGTGTTGGGCAGGTGTGCCGGCGAGGAAGGGGATCTCCTCTTCGAGGCCGATAGCGTGAAGGTGTCCCAGGAGGAAGAAGTCTCTTACAATGAGCTCTTCAAAGTGGCCAGACATCCCAAGAACGGTTTCCGGACTCGGGATTACAAGGATCGATTGCGGAGAAATGTCGCGACAGCATTGCTGCAGATATTGCAGCCGACCAAGACCGCTTACATGCATGGTTGGCAGGTAGAGTTCGTGGAGCTAGTGTTGTCAGGAGCTCCGGTGCATTGGGCACGGCTCCTGTGGAAGGTGACGCGCCAACATGCGCAAGAAGAGAGGGGAGGAACGCTCAATCATCTATCGCCTTACTTAATCGTGTTTTACCGGGCGATGGGATGTTTGACGAATGCTGAGAAAACTCGGTTTCCGCAGCTGAGCCGGTCTTATCCAGGTAGATATTCGAGGGAGGCCGAAGTAGACACGGATCCGGACGAGGAACCTGCCAGTACGCCTCCGGCTCCGGCTCCAGCCAGAGCAGCAGAAGAACGTCGAAGTGAGCGCATTCCGCGCAAGCGGAAGTGGGATGAGAGACCTGAGGACAGGCAGCCGGAAGTACCAGCTGCGCCGACTCGTGGTCGGCCCACCCCCGAGCCTCACAGTCGACCAAAACAGAGGGCACGCAGAATGCCAACTGTTACTGAGGGGACCAGGCGAACTCCGCCCCGGCGGAATCTCACCCAGGAAGAGATAATTGCTCAGGTCCTAGGGAAGACGGCAGAAACCTCTGCACAGAAGGCACCACGGCCTTCGGGAGGAGATGGACGGACTGACGACCGGCCGACTGCGAGTCGGATGACTGAAGGTCGACAAGCGGAAGGAAGGCCAACTGAACGGCGCGTTGAACCGAACAGCAGGCCGGAAGCGGAAGAGAGTTTGGCTGACGAGCCAACAATCCTTAGAGGGTCGTCTTCGGCGGAAGGCACTTCTGGAAGAACGCCCCCAACAAGCAGGCCAAGTGGAGTCAAGACGCGCAGGGTGTATCCGACTCCCAGTCGGACAACTGCTGGTCGGCCGACTGCGAGTCGGACAACAGAGAGTCAGCCGGATTCGCCGACTGCGAGACGGATGGAGCCAACAACCAGTGTGCGGACGCCTTCGGCGGACGCACCTTCAGCAAGGACACCTTCCGCGCAGATTGCGCCGGAAGGACAGGCAGCAGAAGCGGGCGGTGCAAGAGTGACAAAAGTCACTACGGCGTCGACCCCTTCACAAACCGAAGATCGAGCCGGAACAGGGGCTCAAGCAGTGGGATCTCCCACTGCCCTGGATATTTTAGCAGGCAGTGGAGCAGCAGTCGCAGCAGAAGCTGCTGCGCGCCACAGTTCCAGGGAGTCGCCAAGGGATTCGGTGGCGACTGAGATCCTCGAGACTGAGGATGAGACGAGCTCGGAAGAGCAAGAAGAGGATTCGGTGCAGAAAACGCCAACAGGGGTGCTGTGCGAACAGATAGTTCCACTCCTGCGATATCTGGATCGCAAGACATCCAAATACGCAAGTGCCTTAAAACCGCAGTCTTATGTGGAGACAATCAGGCGAAGGACGAGGAGCAAGGTGGCAAGGTGGGCCTCTAGATGCGGAGTATATGTGGATAGGAACACCGCCCTCCGACAACACCTGGCGGTCACCCAGAAGCTGTACCAAGCCTTGCAGCAGCAGAAGGAGGATGCGGCGACGAAGAGTCAGGCGGAGGCCGAACTAATACGGGCAAAGATCGAGTCGGAACTGCAGGAGGAGCGGAGACAGAACGAAGTCCTAGCAGCCGAGCTTGCGCGCCAGACGCGCGCCTTAGAGGAAAGTCAAAGAGCCCGGAAGGAGGATGAGGAGTTGTTGTGCAACTTGCAAACCGAGTGCTCGGATTTGAGGACACAACGTGCGGATTTAGAAATGCAGCTGGCAGAGGTGGAGAGCAGCTGCAGGGCACGAGGAGAGTTGGCGGCACGGGTGACTCGTTGTCTAAACGGATACACCCATTGGGAGGTGGCAGCTCAAGAGAGGCTTACACTCCGGGAGTTCGAGCTTCGGGCGGCGGCATTGACGGAAGGTGACAGTCGGAGTCGGCGGCGAGTGGCAAGAAAATTAGAAACTTTCTTGTCGGGTGCGCGCGACACTATGGCGCACTTGCAGTCGGAAGTCACTGCAGCACTCCGACGCCTGGGGTTACGCAGCCGGTCGGAAGACTGGCAAGGTAGAGATAGTACGCGGAGCAGTCCGGCGCGCAGGAGGCGCAGCACCGGATCTGCTGAGTGCAGTAGAGTAGTTTGGTTTCGCGCAGATGCTGCGAGTGGTAGATAGGATAGCGTAGTGCTAGTTAGGATCTTTTGAGAGTATAAAGTAGATCAAGGCGTTTTGCCTTGGGACTCTTCCAGTTTCGGAAGTGCAGATCAGGAACTCACTTTCTTGGCGTGTTTGTGCGTTTTGGTCCTGGCACCACGTAGAGAAGCTGCAGCATAGCGAAGTTACCGTATGTTGTAGTTGAAGGCCTTCGGCTGAATGTTCAGAGCTAGCATCCGGTTAGAGACTTGAGTAGTGCGGATCTGCACCTGCGGGTGATTTCTGATGCTCAGAGCCGGCTACGAGTTAGAGACTTGAACAGTTCCCCCTTACTCCTTCGAGTGACATATCCTGATTGTACTCCTACGGGAAGTTTCCCCTGAATGCCAATGTGAAGTTTCATTACTTCGTGTAAACCTTGGTTTGTAATTCAGGTTGTGTGTGTGTTACTGGATCGTGTTTTCAGTAAGTTCTCAGTCGGGTCTGCACTCCCTGCGTTTTGTGTGATAGTCGAGGGTGACGTCCACGGCGTACGTAGAGGCTTCGTTCCGAAGTGAGAAGTCCAGTCCGGGTACCCCCGCTAGTTCCTGGCGGAAGGGCAGTAAAAGCCGGAGTGGGAGGCACTTCCTGCAGAACCTCTGAGTGAACTTGCGAGACACTTTCCTCCTGAAATCCGAAGCGGAGGTCCTGACCGACCTCCGAGTTGTGCTTTTTGCCAGTTTCAGGTGTGTGTGTGTGTGTTGAGTGACCAAGCTGTACCGTGCATCCTCCGAGCATCCTCCGAGTTGAGATCCTCCTCCGAGTCGAGCCTCCGAGTCGAGCACTGCAGTATTTCTGGGAGTGACAGTCGCCTAGAATTCAAACTCTACCAAAAGTCTGTTAAATGTGACACTTTTACTCTGTGTGTTGCCTCTGTCCCTGTGGGTTCGATCTTTTTACCACCATACTGCAGTTTTAGCCTTTGGTGGGTTATTACATAAGGAGCCGACAACTTCTTTTTGGCGCCGCTGCCGGGGACAGTGCGTCAACACCAGAAACCTTGAGCAGCAATGCTCGGTGAATGTCGACGAGCGATAGTGTGGGAAACCTGAGTGCGAGAGCCACACGGAAACTCCGTCGAGATTCAGAAAAAGCCGTGGAAACAAAACGGCGAACTAAAAAGAAGACTCCCGGTGAGGACTCTGCAGAAAGATCGCCATCACCGACTACTGGAAGACAAAGGTGTTCCAGTTCACCTACCGAGAGCATTGAGCTAACGATTCTATTGGACATCCCTCCGACAGGAACTCTTCCTGAGTTTGGCCAACCTAGGATCAGTCCGTCGACAGGATCACCGATGGCAGAACATCAAGCCAATCTCCGCCAGGTGTTTTCCCAACCTACCACCAAACATTCGTATCCAAGATACACGGGAACGGGCGACGACGATGATGCAGATTCATACATAAAGCTCTTCGAGTCTGTCTCCATCGCCAATCGTGAGACCAGTGATGAAGACAGATTACGAATCTTTCCTAGCCTGCTACGCAAACGAGCGCGTAGCTGGTACAACCATGAGAGCACCGACCCCACTGGCATCCGGACCTGGGCTCAGCTCAAGGAAAAGTTTCTGAAGCGGTTCCGCGAACTCGGATATGACAGTCGAGTTCTGACCCGGCTTCGAAATCTTCGACGCGAGCGGAAGGAGAATCTTCGAGACTACACTGAGAGATTCCAAGACCTCCTAGATCGAATTCCGAAGACAGGCCCGGGAGAACCGTATTCGGTACAACAGGCAGTGGATTGGTATGTGACAGGGCTCCCAAGAGAAATGGAGACCTTCTGTAGGAGAGGCAAGACTGACACAATCCAAGATGTGATAGCTTCCGCGGAGACCTTTGAGACGTCAACCCTTGACACTCGAAGACGCGACCGACGGTCGACGAAGAAGAAGTCGCAAGGCGGACGTCGGAAGAGAAGGAACTCGCCTTCCTCGACAGAAGAATCAAGCTCCTCCGAATCAAGTTCTTCCTCGGAAGAGGAAGAGGACTCGTCATCTTCAGAAGAAGAAAGACGGAAGAAGAAACGCAGTGCGATCAAGAAGAAGGATCGAGGTAAGGGAATCCCAGTGAAGACTCAAGGGGACATCGCAGCCAAGGTAGACAACCTGGTGAAGAATTTTGCGGACCTGAAAGTTCATGTAGTGGGAGGCCAAGACCGACGTAAATCACCTGCAAGACAACGAGCGAATCTCTGGTGTACTACGTGCGGACAGGTGGGACATGCCAACACGGAGTGCATGTCCGCGAGGCCATCTTACCCAGTGAATGCGGTCGAATGGGCACCACAGTGGGAGAACCCCATGTATTATGCTGAGCCGCCTATGTATTATGCTGAGCAGGTGGAGGACACCGCCTACTCGGTACAGACAGCTCCAGCTACAACTCCGAACCCACCGGTGCATATACCGCGCTTTGTTCCGAGGGAAATGGCGGGTACACTCCCACCAAGACGCATGGCACCTCCAGGAAATCACACAGGAATCACCGACCTCGACCACAATTCGATGGTTGCTACAACTGCGGAGACATGGGGCATTACGCGCCAAGTTGTCCCCACCCGAGGAAGCCAATGGGGTATGCACCATTGTGCAGCAATTGCAAGAAGTCCGGACATACAGCAGCTGAATGTGACCAGCCCCAAATCCCTAGGCCAGCCGTGCGTTTCGTATCAACACCTGGCAAGGAAGAGGTGCAGGTCAACCAGGTAGAACTGAGTCTGGACCCAGCTGAAGGAGACGAAGTATGGCCAGAGGAAGAAGTAATGTGCGGCCGGGTAGAAACCCGAAGTTCGAAGAGGAGAGGAGAAGGCCATGAGGACACTCGCCGCCTCGAGCGTAGGGAAGAGAGGAGGAAGTCTAAAGAAGTTAGAGAAGGCCAAAGGAGAACGCCAAGTACACCTCCGGCTATGAGAAACACCCAGCCGGAGCAGAACTCAGAAAAGGCGGACAGGTATTCAGAAGAGTTCCGGACTCGAGATTACCTTCCGGACATCAAAGATGAGGTGAGTCACCTCATCAAGGAAGCACTGGGCGCCGGAATGACATCCGACGACCGGAAGGCAGTTAGGCCCCCTACACCCCTTCCGACCGCGAGTACAGGGAAACTTCCGGCCGTGACTTCCAGCACTCCCTACGACATAGTGAAAGACATGGGGAGCCAGAGGGCAAATATTTCCTTCCACCAGTTGTTGGAAGACAATAAGACGTACAGCAGGATGCTGATGCTTTCGTTGCGCCGACCACGCAAACCCCGAAAAGAGAAACTTCCGGCTGTGTACAGAGTGGAAGGAGGAGACCTGGGACCTCCAGAGATCGAAGTAGAGATCGGAGGCTGCGTCATTCAGAAGGTACCAGTGGACTCCGGCTCGGGCGTGAATATCATGACCGAGGAGACAGCGAACTCCTTGGGGTTCCAGACCTTCGAGCCTACATCCCGAGTATTGCGACTGGCCGATCAAACACGCAGAATGCCACTAGGAATGTTGAGCAATGTGAGAACCAACATTGGAGGAGTGGACTTTCAACTGTCCTACATAATACTGCAACCTCTGATGAAGAAAGGTTATGATGTGCTGCTTGGCAGACCGTGGCTATACGAAGCCAAAGCAAGGTGTGACTGGAGTAGGAAGAGATTACAGTTCCGTAGCCCTGCGGACCCTCCGACTGTCATTACCGTACCGTGGACCAAGGTACCCCATGAGGGCGAAACACCTTCCACCACCTCCGGTTACACAACCGGAGGGGAGACCAGCTCAACATGCACTTCAGAGACCGAAACGTCGGAAGACTTTGTGGGCTACGTCACTTGCTGCTCCATTGAGGAGGAAAGAGACGAGGTGTATCCGGATGAGGAATAGCAACTAGCAGCCGGACTGGGCAGAAGCGAAATCAGTCACACAGAGGGGATTGTTGACCCGAGTGATTGCTGCGAACTGCAGCTCAGTCCAGGTAAAGGCTTGAAGGTGTCAAGCCAGGTACAAGGCGAAGAGTTGAACAGGGTACAGGCGTTTCTTCGCCAGTATGAGGATGTCTTCGCATGGAAGATTGAAGACATGAAAGGCATACCTGCAAGGTATGGAGAGCACAGGATCGACTTGTTGGACGAGGCAGTTCCGGTTCGCCAACGCCAATACAGGCTCAACCCAAAATATTCATTATTGGTGAAGGACGAAATCGATAAGTACCTGAGCGCAGGAATCATCTACCCGGTACTTAGTAGCGAGTGGGTGTCGCCTATCGTGATCGTGCCCAAGAAACTGACGGGTAAGATCCGGGTGTGCCAGGACTTTCGAAAGCTGAACGCAGCAACGAGGAAGGACCATCACCCTCTTCCTTTCACGGACTCTATTTTAGACCATGTAGCAGGGCATGAATGCTACAGTTTCCTAGACGGATTTTCCGGCTACAACCAGGTGTCCATCAGGGAACAGGACAAGGACAAAACAACCTTCACGACCGACTGGGGAACCTATGCTTATCACAAGATGCCGTTCGGTCTGTGCAACGCGCCAGCGACGTTCCAGCGGATGATGACAAACATTTTCCAAGAGCACCTGAGGAAGTTCCTAGAAATTTTCATCGACGACTTTTGTGTCTTCGGTAAGAGGTCGGAGCACCTTAACCATCTTCGGCAAACGTTCGACAGGTGTAGGGAAAGCAGCTTGTCCTTACACCCTGAGAAATGTTTTTTCTTCATGACCAGCGGAATCCTGCTGGGGCACCGAGTTTCGTCCGATGGCATTGCAGTGGATGTAGAGAAGGTGAAGATTATTCTCGAACTGCAGCCGCCAACGAATCTGCGTGAGTTGAGGGCCTTCCTTGGCCATGTAGGTTATTACAGAAGGTTCATAAATATGTACGCCATCTTGGCAGCCGATCTGACGAAGCTGCTTAAGAAGGATGAACCCTATGTGTGGGGCAAGGAGCAACAGCTGGCCTTTGAAACGCTCAAAGCCAAACTGACGACTGCTCCGGTTCTGAGAAGTCCGGATTGGAACAGACCTTTCCATGTCTATGTAGACACGTCGGCGTTTGCAATCGGGGTGGTTCTCAGTCAGAAGGACGACAACAAGAAAGACTACCCGATTTACTTCGCGAGTCGTCAGTTGTCAGCAGCAGAGAAGAAGTACACGACAACTGAGAGGGAGGCGTTGGGAATGGTGTACTCCTGTAAGAAGTTCCGACATTATTTGATCTGCTATGAGTTCGTGTTTCATGTAGATCATTACGCCTTACAGCACCTAGTGAAGAAGGCGGATCTGTCCGGACGAATTGCCAGGTGGGTACTACTGCTGCAGGAATTCACCTACACTGTACAGACACGGAAAGGCGTTCACCATGAGAACGCGGACTACCTCTCCCGACTATGGACCGAACCAATAGAGGAGGAAGTAGTGGATGATTTTCCCGACGAACAACTTTTTCAGTTGTCCGCCAGCCACGAGTCCAGGTACGCGGACTTATACAGGTTTCTGCTCACACTCCAATGTCCGCAAGGATTGGATGCGGAGCAGCGCACAGTCTTCGTTCATAAAGCGGGACCTTACCAGCTCCAACAAGGGGTCTTGTTCAAGAAAATGGCAGACGAGAGGTTGTGCAGATGTCTAGAGGAGTCTGAAGTACCGCGAGTTGTCAAAGCCATGCACACAGAAGACGCTGGTGGTCACTACGCCACCAGAAACACAGTGACCAAAATTGTGAATGCAGGATACTGGTGGCCGACGATGTTCAAAGATGTACACGACTACGTTCGCAAATGCGACAGCTGCCAGAGGACGGGAAGGCCGACTCCGACCACGAGATGGCCTCTTACACCAATAATGCCATTGGCACCATTTGAAAAGTGGGGGATCGACTTCGTGGGACCAATACAACCTGTCACTAAAGGCACGCGCAGGCGCTACATATTGGTAGCAACAGACTATGCGACCAAGATGGTGGAGGCAGAAGCCACAAGGCACGACGACGCAGCCGCAGTAGCACGGTTCCTATTCGAATCCATCATCACCCGCTACGGGTGCCCACTAGAAATAGTCAGTGACAGAGGAACGCACTTTCTGAATCAGGTGATAGAAAGTTTGACGCGGCACTTCCAGATTAAGCATCGGAAGACTACTCCATACAACCCCAAGGCAAATGGTCTGACAGAGAAGTCCATAGATTACTCTGTAAGATACTCCTCAAAGTGACTGTAAACCATGCTCATGACTGGGATACCAAGCTACCGGCCGCCTTATGGGCATATAGAACGGCAGAAAAAGTCACCACCAGGCAAACACCTTACTTCCTAGTTTATGGGCAGCATCCGATCTTACCCATCGAATTCGAGATACCTACCAAGAGGACCTTAGATCAGAGAAGGCTGGACGCGGAAGAAAGTCAGGCATATCGACTGCAAGAGGTAATGGCACTGGAGGAAAGACGTCAAGAGGCCGAAGATCGGACAAAGCAATTACAACTCAGGCGGAAGGAGAAGTACGATCGAAGGCTCAAACCAGTACTGCTGGAGAAGGGCGATTTGGCTCTGCTATACGATAGCAGACATGCTAGATTTCCAGGCAAGCTCCACTTGAGGTGGATGGGACCTTACAAGGTGATAGAAGTTTTTCCAAATGGATCCATCCAACTCGCAGAACTGACGGGAGAATGGTTAGGCACCCGCGTGAACGGATGGCGTCTGAAGAAATACCACGTGTAAATGTTCGCGTGGGCGCTCACAATTGAGGAGGGGGGCATGTGGTAACACACTTTTTGTTTTTTTTGCAGAATTTAAACAATTTTAGAAAACTAGTACCAAAGCAGTGTTTGTAGCTAGAGAAGGGTACGCTAAATAGAGTGGATTGATGAGATCGTCACGAGGGCACAAAGAATCACGTAGTCGGATGTACCAACGCCAACGTCTTCGGCGCCTTCGGCAAAGGCTTCTTTTTGAGGTGTCTCTACTCACGCGCCTCTAGCGTACAAGGAAGCTACGCTTCCGGCGCAGACACCTCAGGAGGAGGTTTTGCTAAAGACGTCAGGAGAAGGGCCCGGACCTCTAAAGGCATCCGACCATGAGTGCGCCTTCGGCGAAGCGCCGCTAGCGCGGAAAGGGAAAACCTTCATAACAATCGGGATACACGGTAGATCCAGTTGGTTGAAGTTGCATTAGAAAGAGCTCGGGACGCTCGTTCTAACGAGCCCAAGAGCGCCGGAGATGGATCAGGAATGGAGAAGTTATGAGCGTCGGAAAACTCGTAGCCGGACATGCGCCGTTCGCGCTAGGGTTCACAGCCGGAAAGGATTCCCGTACGCCCTCGGCGATGCGCCTTCGGCGGAATCACGCGCTCACAGGAGGAAACCAACTCAGAGTCGGAAGCGCCTTTGGCGGCTGTTCATGGAAGGAAAGCGCCGGTCGGATGTACGCCTCCGACGTGGCGCTGACGGCCGGATGCGCTGGCACGAGTTGCGCTGACGGATATGCGCTGGCAGCAACGGACGAGGCATAAAGGACAAAATAGGCGGTACGACTGCGCGCCGGCGTAATTCGCTCCGGCTGGATGTGCGCCTCCAGCAAGGCGCCGACGGATAATGAACGCACCAGCGGCGACACGCCTCCGGAGAAGGGCGGGTTAGGAAAAGACAACAGGGCCGACGTATACCCTGCAGCGGACTCGAGTCCGGAAGGTGGCGGCGGCGGGAGAATTCAACGTTTAAGCATGCGAATGCGCGCAAGGCGGAGACGTGAATTCGCGCATGCAAAGGGCGAACCGTTAAGCCGTATAGCCGGCTGCGTACGTTGCAACCAGTAAGAACGTTGGACGTTCTTGAAATCGGAGAAGAAAAGACTGCGCTCCAGTCTCATTCTCTCATTCTTGACTTTGCAATTTCCAGTTCCAAGATTACGCGCAAGGGCGGAGCGACCTGCAGTGAGAGTAGAGAGTGCGGAGACGAGTTGCACAAGGATCTTGGCGGACCTCGAAAGAATTGGGAGTAGCGATCTTGAACGAGCGCAGAGAGAGTGAGCAGTCAGTGCTTGAGTGGCCGACGCGCAGTGGCGATTGTGAGAGAGTGAGCGAAAGAACGTTTGTGTGTGCAGGCAACGCAATGTCGAAGGTTCCCCAACTGCGAGTGTCTCCACTCAGGGTGCCGCAGATCGGTCTACGCGCATTTCAAGATGTGCTGACGAGGCTGAAGCTCGATTTTCTCCTCTGGGGGTGGAATTGGACGTGTCCGGAGATGGTGCGCGAGTATCTGCAAGAGAGACACAAGCCTTCTCGCGGATTTCGCCCACACCCAGAGAGATGGGAAATTTGCAATTGGGCGCAGGTGTTGGGCAGGTGTGCCGGCGAGGAAGGGGATCTCCTCTTCGAGGCCGATAGCGTGAAGGTGTCCCAGGAGGAAGAAGTCTCTTACAATGAGCTCTTCAAAGTGGCCAGACATCCCAAGAACGGTTTCCGGACTCGGGATTACAAGGATCGATTGCGGAGAAATGTCGCGACAGCATTGCTGCAGATATTGCAGCCGACCAAGACCGCTTACATGCATGGTTGGCAGGTAGAGTTCGTGGAGCTAGTGTTGTCAGGAGCTCCGGTGCATTGGGCACGGCTCCTGTGGAAGGTGACGCGCCAACATGCGCAAGAAGAGAGGGGAGGAACGCTCAATCATCTATCGCCTTACTTAATCGTGTTTTACCGGGCGATGGGATGTTTGACGAATGCTGAGAAAACTCGGTTTCCGCAGCTGAGCCGGTCTTATCCAGGTAGATATTCGAGGGAGGCCGAAGTAGACACGGATCCGGACGAGGAACCTGCCAGTACGCCTCCGGCTCCGGCTCCAGCCAGAGCAGCAGAAGAACGTCGAAGTGAGCGCATTCCGCGCAAGCGGAAGTGGGATGAGAGACCTGAGGACAGGCAGCCGGAAGTACCAGCTGCGCCGACTCGTGGTCGGCCCACCCCCGAGCCTCACAGTCGACCAAAACAGAGGGCACGCAGAATGCCAACTGTTACTGAGGGGACCAGGCGAACTCCGCCCCGGCGGAATCTCACCCAGGAAGAGATAATTGCTCAGGTCCTAGGGAAGACGGCAGAAACCTCTGCACAGAAGGCACCACGGCCTTCGGGAGGAGATGGACGGACTGACGACCGGCCGACTGCGAGTCGGATGACTGAAGGTCGACAAGCGGAAGGAAGGCCAACTGAACGGCGCGTTGAACCGAACAGCAGGCCGGAAGCGGAAGAGAGTTTGGCTGACGAGCCAACAATCCTTAGAGGGTCGTCTTCGGCGGAAGGCACTTCTGGAAGAACGCCCCCAACAAGCAGGCCAAGTGGAGTCAAGACGCGCAGGGTGTATCCGACTCCCAGTCGGACAACTGCTGGTCGGCCGACTGCGAGTCGGACAACAGAGAGTCAGCCGGATTCGCCGACTGCGAGACGGATGGAGCCAACAACCAGTGTGCGGACGCCTTCGGCGGACGCACCTTCAGCAAGGACACCTTCCGCGCAGATTGCGCCGGAAGGACAGGCAGCAGAAGCGGGCGGTGCAAGAGTGACAAAAGTCACTACGGCGTCGACCCCTTCACAAACCGAAGATCGAGCCGGAACAGGGGCTCAAGCAGTGGGATCTCCCACTGCCCTGGATATTTTAGCAGGCAGTGGAGCAGCAGTCGCAGCAGAAGCTGCTGCGCGCCACAGTTCCAGGGAGTCGCCAAGGGATTCGGTGGCGACTGAGATCCTCGAGACTGAGGATGAGACGAGCTCGGAAGAGCAAGAAGAGGATTCGGTGCAGAAAACGCCAACAGGGGTGCTGTGCGAACAGATAGTTCCACTCCTGCGATATCTGGATCGCAAGACATCCAAATACGCAAGTGCCTTAAAACCGCAGTCTTATGTGGAGACAATCAGGCGAAGGACGAGGAGCAAGGTGGCAAGGTGGGCCTCTAGATGCGGAGTATATGTGGATAGGAACACCGCCCTCCGACAACACCTGGCGGTCACCCAGAAGCTGTACCAAGCCTTGCAGCAGCAGAAGGAGGATGCGGCGACGAAGAGTCAGGCGGAGGCCGAACTAATACGGGCAAAGATCGAGTCGGAACTGCAGGAGGAGCGGAGACAGAACGAAGTCCTAGCAGCCGAGCTTGCGCGCCAGACGCGCGCCTTAGAGGAAAGTCAAAGAGCCCGGAAGGAGGATGAGGAGTTGTTGTGCAACTTGCAAACCGAGTGCTCGGATTTGAGGACACAACGTGCGGATTTAGAAATGCAGCTGGTAGAGGTGGAGAGCAGCTGCAGGGCACGAGGAGAGTTGGCGGCACGGGTGACTCGTTGTCTAAACGGATACACCCATTGGGAGGTGGCAGCTCAAGAGAGGGTTACACTCCGGGAGTTCGAGCTTCGGGCGGCGGCATTGACGGAAGGTGACAGTCGGAGTCGGCGGCGAGTGGCAAGAAAATTAGAAACTTTCTTGTCGGGTGCGCGCGACACTATGGCGCACTTGCAGTCGGAAGTCACTGCAGCACTCCGACGCCTGGGGTTACGCAGCCGGTCGGAAGACTGGCAAGGTAGAGATAGTACGCGGAGCAGTCCGGCGCGCAGGAGGCGCAGCACCGGATCTGCTGAGTGCAGTAGAGTAGTTTGGTTTCGCGCAGATGCTGCGAGTGGTAGATAGGATAGCGTAGTGCTAGTTAGGATCTTTTGAGAGTATAAAGTAGATCAAGGCGTTTTGCCTTGGGACTCTTCCAGTTTCGGAAGTGCAGATCAGGAACTCACTTTCTTGGCGTGTTTGTGCGTTTTGGTCCTGGCACCACGTAGAGAAGCTGCAGCATAGCGAAGTTACCGTATGTTGTAGTTGAAGGCCTTCGGCTGAATGTTCAGAGCTAGCATCCGGTTAGAGACTTGAGTAGTGCGGATCTGCACCTGCGGGTGATTTCTGATGCTCAGAGCCGGCTGCGAGTTAGAGACTTGAACAGTTCCCCCTTACTCCTTCGAGTGACATATCCTGATTGTACTCCTACGGGAAGTTTCCCCTGAATGCCAATGTGAAGTTTCATTACTTCGTGTAAACCTTGGTTTGTAATTCAGGTTGTGTGTGTGTTACTGGATCGTGTTTTCAGTAAGTTCTCAGTCGGGTCTGCACTCCCTGCGTTTTGTGTGATAGTCGAGGGTGACGTCCACGGCGTACGTAGAGGCTTCGTTCCGAAGTGAGAAGTCCAGTCCGGGTACCCCCGCTAGTTCCTGGCGGAAGGGCAGTAAAAGCCGGAGTGGGAGGCACTTCCTGCAGAACCTCTGAGTGAACTTGCGAGACACTTTCCTCCTGAAATCCGAAGCGGAGGTCCTGACCGACCTCCGAGTTGTGCTTTTTGCCAGTTTCAGGTGTGTGTGTGTGTGTTGAGTGACCAAGCTGTACCGTGCATCCTCCGAGCATCCTCCGAGTTGAGATCCTCCTCCGAGTCGAGCCTCCGAGTCGAGCACTGCAGTATTTCTGGGAGTGACAGTCGCCTAGAATTCAAACTCTACCAAAAGTCTGTTAAATGTGACACTTTTACTCTGTGTGTTGCCTCTGTCCCTGTGGGTTCGATCTTTTTACCACCATACTGCAGTTTTAGCCTTTGGTGGGTTATTACAGGTGGCCGACCATGTTTAAGGATGTTCTCGATTACATCCGCAAGTGCGACAGTTGCCAGAGGACGGGGAGACCGACGCCTACAACACGCTGGCCCCTGACTCCCATCATGCCTCTAGCACCTTTCGAAAAGTGGGGTATTGACTTTGTAGGGCCGATACAACCAGTGACTAGAAGTACACGAAGGCGCTACATTCTGGTAGCAACGGACTACGCCACCAAAATGGTAGAGGCCAGAGCCACCAGAAGGGATGATGCTGCCACAGTGGCAGCATTCTTGTTTGAGTCGATCATCACGCGCTACGGATGTCCCTTAGAGCTGGTCAGCGACCGGGGCACGCATTTTCTGAATCAGATCATCGAAGATCTGACACGGTATTTCCACATCAAGCACCGGAAGACTACTCCATACAATCCCAAGGCAAATGGACTAACGGAGAAGTCCAATGGTCTGCTGTGTAAAATACTACTCAAGGTCACGGTGAATCACGCTCACGACTGGGATACGAAGCTAGCAGCCGCTCTATGGGCGTACCGCACAGCTGAGAAGATCACGACCAAACAGACACCATACTTTCTGGTGTATGGGCAACACCCGATCCTCCCGATCGAATTTGAAGTACCCACCCAACGAACGTTGGATTTGCAGAGGATGGGCGCAGAGGAGAGTCAGCTCTACAGGTTACAGGAAGTCACGCTGCTGGATGAGAGGAGAAGAGACGCCGAAGATCGCACCAGGAAAATCCAGCTCCGCCGAAAGGAGAGATACGATAAAAAGATCAAACCGGTACTCCTGCAGGCGGGTGATTTGGCATTGCTCTACGACAGCAGGCATGCCAGATTCCCAGGCAAACTGCACCTAAGGTGGATGGGACCTTACAGGGTTGTCGAAGTCTTCCCGAATGAATCCATCCAACTTGCGGACCTGGCCGGCGATTTGTTAGGCACCCGAGTGAACGGGTGGCGGTTGAAGAAATACCACATGTGAGTGTTCGCGTGGGCGCTCACAATTGAGGAGGGGGGCATGTGGTACCCCACTTTTGGCAATTTTGAAGAAATTAAAACATTTTTGAAAAAACTGTACCCTGGCAGCATTGTAAATAGCCTTCGGTACATCAAAACAGAGTGAATCCGGAAGATCGCGGGGATTCTCGAGGGATCTTGTGGAATCTGGGATTTGGGGTGCCGCAGTAAGGACAGGCACCACCCTCCCTGCGAGCTCCGCAGTTAGGATCTCTACGGCGCAAGGCGCAAAACCCGCCTTCGGAGGTTGCGTCCGCGGCTGTAGGGAAGCCCCCGTAATTAGGTCAACCCTTGGGCGCCTTGACCAAGTTAGGGTCCCGTTGGAAAGAGCTCGACGCGCTGATTCTAACGAGCCCAAGAACGCTTGGAACGGACGAGGACTTAGGGAGTTATCGCTACTGGAAGAAACGGAGGCGGTCGCCTACGGCGGAAGGAGTTCGCCACCGGCGCGAATTCCGCCTACGCGGAAGGGGGATTCAAGTTTTGTCCTATGCACGGACGAAGGCGTTCGCCTGTGCACAGGCGAAGTAGGGTTAGGGAAGGCGCGAAGTCCGCCTACGCACAGGCGTACGCCTGTGCACAGGCACTTCGGCGTCGGCGGAAAATCCGCCTTGGGCCCTAGAAATGCGCCTTGTGAGGTAGAAAGTGTACGGCGCCTTCCGCGCCAGCGCAGCGCCGCGTACGTCGGAAGAGCCGCCAGAGTAATCCAACAGGTACGGACCGTGCGGACGGCACGGGTGGATGCGCTCTTGGACGGACGGAGTTGCGGCGGCGGAAGCGCCGACGGAGAGACAAGGAACGGACAGACTGGACGGAGACGGCTGACCACGGTCAACGCCTTCCGCGCCAGCGCAGCGCCGCGGACGGAATTCGCCTGCGCACAGGCGAACGCCTGTGCACAGGAGGATGTTCAAGTTCCGCGCCGGCGGAGAATCCGCCGAGGCCCCTGCCTGCGCACAGGCAGGAGTTGAATTTTTGTCCGACATGCGGACACACGCGTCAAGGCAGAAGGAGATTGGCCGAGGGGCGGTACGAACAAGTGTACTACGCAAGGCGGAAAACTCGCCTTCGGCGCTACGCCCCCATGTCCACAGGGTGACACGCTCGCGGAGTTCAAATCCGCCAATTCGAGCGTGAGAGTTTAATCGACGACGGCGGAGCGTGAAGCCGCGCGTGAGAGCGAAGACCGTTCCAGCGTACAGCCGGCGCGGCCATCAAGTGAGACGTTCTTCACGACCAAGAGTCGACCATGACCTTCGACCGGGCGGCGGAGAACGTCCCATTCTTGAATTCGCGATTCCAATCTCTTGTGCGCGCTGCGCGCATCCATCTGCTGGCTGCGGACCATTCTCGACGTCGTCACACAGGAGATTTCTTGTTGATTGAGGGAGAAGTGAGTGCGCGTGATTTGGAATTGAGAGCGATTAGAGTTTGCCGAGAGAGAAAGAAACGCGGACAGTGCGGAAGTAGGATGAGCGGGCGGGCGAACCCCAGGAACGCAATGACGAGACCGAGCAGATTGCGGATGGTGCCACTTCGCCTGCCGCAGAACGGGCTGCGCGCTTTCGAAGAGCGCTTAATAGCAAGAAAGCTCGATTTCTTGCTATGGGGATGGAATTACATCTGTGCGAATATGGTGCGCGAGTGGCTAGAGCCACAGGGACCACCCTCGCGCGGATTGCGTCCGCATGTTGACCGGTGGACAGTCCAAGATTGGGCGCAGGCGTTGGGAAGATGTGCTGGCATGCCAGGGCATCTCCTTTTCGACAGTGAGAGCATCAAGGTGACCAAGCAAGAAGAGGCGCAATTTGTGGAGCTGTTCAAGACCGGGAGGTCTACCAAGAATGGGTACAGGACCCGTGATTACAAAGATCGATTTCGCCGGACTCTGTCCGCGGCGCTGATGCAATTACTGCAGCCGCACCGCGCCTGCTACATCACATTGTGGCAGGTCTCTTTTGTGGAGTGCGTCATCGAGGGAACTCCAATTCACTGGGCGAGCATCCTGCACGGGGTGATGCGACAGCACGCGTTTGAGGAGAAGGGGGGAACTCTAAACCATCTTTCTCCTTTCCTCATCAATTTTTACCGACAGCGGAATTGTTTGACAGCGGCGGAGCTTGAACATTTTCCGCCATTGTCCATCGACCATCCCGGGAAGTACGTGCGGGAGAACGAGGTCGATACTGATGCAGAGGAGTCCCCGACTTCTACCCCATCAAGACGGAGAGACGAAGGGAGACACACCCCGGCAGCGCGAGTGCCGCGGAAGCGGCGATGGAGGGAAGAGTCTGAAGAGGAGCAGCATCAAGAACCCTCTGCTCCCATTCGACCGCGGCCGCTGTGCGAGCCATACAGCCGGCCGAAGCAGAAGGCACGCAGACTGGTGTTACCAGCTGACAGTGCAGACACGGCGACAATTGCGACGGAGATAGGAAGTGCGTCGCCAGAAAGGCGAGAGGAAGCGCGGACGACCGCAGGAGCAACGGGCCACGCTGCAACCTCGTCGGGAGAGAGGCCGCCTACGGGCCAAGGGCCTGCGGAGTTACCACGTGCGATGCGGACAGATGTTCTGTTTGCGCACAGGCGAACCTCCGCGGACGGACGAGCCTCCGCGGACCGGCGAACACAAGTGGATGTGGATCTACGCTTACGCGTGGGAAGGAGCAGTCCGCCTGTGCACAGGCGCTCACCTGTGCACAGGTCGCCTGTGCACAGAACACCTCCGCACGTGCCGCCTGTGCACAGGCAAGAATCACCCCCGTTCCAACGCAGGAAGGGGAAGGAGCCGGCGGAAGAACCGCCTACGAGACACCGGCCCTCGGGGCCAGACCCTCCGGCGCACCACGCGCCGCAATTTGCGCCTTCGGCGCCAGGGCCTTCGAGCCGAGGAGATACGAGCAGAGAACGTGCGGAGGCCGCACCATCGGCGGGAAGTCCGCCGATAGATGCGCCTTCGGCGGTAGGGCCTATAGGCCAAGGAACATCGGGCGTGCGGCCCCCGGCCATGTCGCCTTCGGCGATAGATGTCCGCGGCGCTACGCCTGCGACGGACAAGGCGCCGGCAAATGCGCCTGCGCACGGGCCGGGCACAGCCCCCACGGACCGATCGAGGGAGCAGCAGACGGAGGAGCGGAGTGACTATCCGCGGGATGAAATCTCGATACGCGATGCGCAATCCAACCCCGCGCAGCCACCCTCCGCTCAATCGCCTTCGGCGACGGACGACGGCGACAGAGAGAATGCGGTAGGCAATCAACCAGCGAGCGACGGGGATGCCGCTCGGATACATTCGCCTTCCGCCTTAGACATTTTGGCGACGAGCAGCGAGGCTGCAGCCGTGCCTTCGCAGGCAGCACACGTCGAGGACGTGCAGCCCCACTCGGGGCAGTCGCCGACGCAATCAATGGCGACTGAAATTCTCCACTCGGATGATGACGACGGAGGCTCCACGGAAGAAATGTCAGGAGCAGAAGACACCGAGGAGGAGGAGGAGGAAATTGTTGGAGCGCCGGCGGCGGCGCTCTCTGAGCAGGTGATTCCGTTGCTGCGGTACTTGGATCGCAAGGTCGATAAATACGCCGACCCACTCCAGCCGGGATCTTACATCGAGTTAGTGCGCAGGCGGACTCGCACTAAAGTCCACACCAGCAAGCTATTAGCTAGAGTGGACCAGGAGTTGAGGGACTTGAGGGAGAAGCATGAGTGCGTGTGGGGACAGTACAAGCTTAATCAGAAATTCTACAAGCACTCCGAGAAGATGAAGGATGAGAAACTGGGCGAGCTCACCAAGGAGCAGGTGAAGGTCAAGGAAGCACTCGATTCTGAGCAGGCCCAGAATCGGATTTTGTCAGAGGAACTCGTGCGACAGACGCGGTTGTTGGAACAATGTCAGCTCGCACGGCAGGCGGATGAAGAATTAATCCGCAGTTTGCAGTCAGAGTGTGGCGAATTGAGAGCGCAACGTGCTGAAGCCGAATCGCAATTAGTGATGATTGAAGAGGATCGCAGGAAGGAGGCGGATCGCACGAAGGTGGAGACGGCGAGGCGAGTCGCCCACTGTCTCAAGGGCTACGCCCACTGGGAAGTGAAGGCGCAGGAAAAACTCACACTGCGTGAGTTTGAATTGCGCGCAGCCGGGTTGTTGTCAGGCGACAGTAGGAGTCGGCGGAAGGTAGCGAAGAAGCTCGAGGCCTTTCTGTCGAAGGCACAGGATACCATGTCCGCCCTCGAGGGGGAGGTGTCCGCGGCGTTGCAGCGGTTGGGGCTGCGCAGTCGAGCGGAAGAGTGGCAGGGTAGGGAGTTAGTGCGCGGCAGTCGGCCGCGCAGGAGACGTAGTACAGGTTCCGCGGAGTGTAGTGTAGCGTGGTTCCGTGCAGGCGTGTAGCGTAGTACAGTGTAGTGCTAGGTAGGACTTAGAAGGTATAAAATAGTTCCAGGCGTTTTGCCTAGGGTTCTTTCCCATCAGAAGTACAGATCAGGAACCCATTTCCTTTGCGTGTTTGTGTCCTTGAGTTCTGTCACCACGCACGAGGAGTTACAACTTAGCGTTCCGCATTTTGTAGCTGAAGGCCTTCGGCCGAATGTTCAGAGCTAGTACATTGGTTAGAGACTTGAGTAGTTCGGAACTGCACCTGCGGGTGACTGCCGATGCTCAGAGCCAGTGACTAGTTAGATACTTGAACAGTTTCGCCCCTACACCTTCGAGTGTTTCTTTCTGATTGTACTCCTTTGGGATTTTTCCCCTGAATGCCAAAGTGAAGTTTTGCTACTTCGTGTAAGCCTTGGTTGTAAATTCAGGTTACGCTGCAGCAGGTGCCTTGAGGGTAACCCCTGTAGTATTTCTGGGAATGACAAGTGCCTGAGAATTCAAACTCTTCAATAGACTGTTGTTGTGTTACTGGAATGTTTCTCAGTGAGTCCTTCAGTGCGGACCT
This sequence comes from Marchantia polymorpha subsp. ruderalis, assembly GCA_037833965.1. Classification (NCBI taxonomy): domain Eukaryota; kingdom Viridiplantae; phylum Streptophyta; class Marchantiopsida; order Marchantiales; family Marchantiaceae; genus Marchantia; species Marchantia polymorpha. Next base: position 9,973,530 of record AP031357.1, read on the forward strand.
GTGTTCTCTGCGCGTTTTGTGAGTTGAGAGTGTTGTTCACCGCGTATGAGTGACTTCGATCCGAAGTAGGCAGTCCAAACCGGGTTTCCTACACTAGCAGCAAGCTAGTGGAAGTGTTGTAAAAGCCGGAGTTGGAAGTCACTACCCGCAGCTTCGCCGAGTGTGCTCGCGAGAGACTTTCCCCCCCTGAAATCTTGAGTAGAGGTCCTAACGGATCTCTGGGTTGTGTTTCTGTAGTTTCAGGTGTGTGTGTGTGTGTGTGTGTTACGCTGCATTGTGCGACCTCCGAGTGCGCTCCGAGTGGACACTTGCAGTATTTCTGGGAGTGACAGTTGCCTGAGAATTCAAACTCCTCAATAGTCTGTTAAACGTGACACTTTGTACCCTGTGTGTTCCTCTGTCCCTGTGGGTTCGACCTTTCTACCACTATACTGCAGTTTTAGCCTTTAGTGGGTTATTACATAAGAAGCCGACGACTTCTTTTTGGCGCCGCTGCCGGGGACAGTTGCGTCAACACCGGGGTTTTTACGAGCAGCCATGCTCGGTGAATGTCGACTGGGGCTGGCGGGAGCAACCTAAGTGCTAGAGCTGTCCGCAAGTTCCGACGAGATTCGGAGAAGGCCGTGGAAGAGACACGGCGTCAAAACAAGAAAACACCAAAAAGAGTACCTAAGCCTAGTTCGGCCGACATCCTTGGGGAACCTACCCCCGACGACTCGGAACCAAACTTGGTGCTTACAGTTCTACTAGATATTCCTTGCACGGACCCGCCTAGTGAAGTAGAACCGACCGCCCGAGAACCGTCGACAGACACACCGATGGCGGACGGACAAGCCAATGTGCGGCTACCTCAGCCGATTACTAAACATTCCTACCCGAAGTACAAAGGGAGTGGGGATGACGACGATGCAGATTCATACATCAAGTTGTTCGAGTCGGTGTCTATTGCCAATCGCGAGATCGCAGACGACGACCGACTAAGGATCTTTCCAAGCCTTCTGCGGAAGAAAGCGAGGAGTTGGTACAATCACGAGAGCATCGATCCGACTGGGTTGACAACATGGGCCCAGCTGAAGGAGAAGTTCCTTCGCCGCTTCCGCGAGCTCGGCTACGACAGCCGGGTTTTGACAAAGTTACGTAATTTGCAGCGAGAGAAGAAGGAGAGTCTGCGTGACTACACTGAGAGATTTCTGGACCTCCTTGACAGAATACCGAAAACAGGACCAGGGTCCCCTTTCTCGGTACAACAAGCTGTGGATTGGTACGTGACCGGTTTAACTCGGGAGATGGAGACGTTTTGCCGACGCAGCAAGTGCGACACTATTGAGGATGTGATTGCATCGGCAGAAGCCTTCGAAACTTCCACTCTCAACCGAAGAGGGAGAGAGAGACGGGAGTCGAAGGAGCGCAAACCGAAGGGAGGGCGAAGACGGCGTAGAGGTACAACTCCGTCATCGGAGGAATCGTCTTCGGACGAGAACCGTTCCTCATCCGAAGAAGAGGAAACCTCATCGTCGGAGGAGGAGAAGAAGAGGAAGAAGCATGGGTCAGCGAAGAAAAAGGGCACCCGACGAGTGACTACGGACAGAGCGCCGGGAGATATAGCTTCGAAGATGGAGACCCTTGTGAAGGACTTCGCCGATCTCAAGGTTCAAGTGGTAGGCGGACATGATCGCCGAAAATCACCCGGGAGAGTGCGAGCGAACTTATGGTGTACTACGTGCGGGGCGGTGGGACATGCAAACACCGAGTGCCTTACCACCCGGACGTCATATCCAGTCAACGCAGTAGAGTGGGCGCAACCGTACTATGGAGAGCACCCTCAGTACTATGGAGAGGCTAGCGAAGAGACAGCCTACGCCGTCCAGTCGGTTCCTACCCCTCCTGCAGTTTCAGCAATGCAAGTCCCACGATATATTCCGGTGGATCGGGCCACTACGGTACCTGTGAGGCAGAGAGCACCTCCAGGGACGTTTGACCCACCGCCACCGCGAGCTTGTTATAATTGCGGGGAAGTTGGGCACTTCTCACCGCAGTGTCCCCATCCAAAAAGGCGAAACGATTATGCTCCGACATGTAGTAATTGCAAGAAGGTCGGGCACACTGCGCCAGAGTGTGATCAGCCACCAGTCCCTCGGCCAGCGGTACGATTTGTGAACACTCCTGCCAAGGAGGACGTGCAAGTTAACCAGGTCGAAGTGGGTTCAGACAGGGATGGCGAAGACGAAGAATGGCCGGCTGAAGAGGTTATGTGCGCACGGGTCGAAACTCGTAGCTCCAAGAAATCCAAGGAGCAAGAGCGTGACACTCGCAAGCACGAACGGAGAACCGTCGACCGGACGGGAAAAGGAAAGGAGAAGACATCCAGCAAGTCCGACTTGCGACCTGCTCGGAAGTCTTCGGCTACGCGAGAAACACCGGCAGTGCGCCCCCAGACGGCAGTCGAGGACGAGCCAGTGCGCCTACTGAAACGGGACTATGCTCCGGATATCCGCAACGAGGTAACCAACCTGTTGAAGGAAGCGATCCGCACGCAAAAGGACCCACCGCGGCCAGACTTGACATCCTCCCTTGGGGCGAAGTTGGCAGCCACCGTGGAACCTCGCAGAGCGTCGCCGACCCCGGCGACCCAACGCGCCCACTATGACTTGGTTGAAGATCTCGGGAGTCGAAAAGTGAACATCACGTTCAAGCAGCTCTTGGAGGACAATAAGACGTATCGGAGAATGTTGATGCTTTCGCTACGGCATCCGCGGAAGCCGCGCGCATCCACATCCTCTCAAGTATATCAAGTGGAGAGCGAAGACCAAGGGCCACCCGAGATCGATGTGGAAATAGCAGGGTGTTGTGTACGCAGAGTGCCAATCGACTCTGGATCAGGAGTCAACATAATGACGGAGGATACAGCGAGAGCCTTGGGGTTCAGTCAATACGAACCCTCGAAGCGTGTGTTGAGATTAGCGGATCAGACGCGGAGAATGCCTGCAGGTATGCTGCGCAATGTCAAGACAACCATCGGGGGTGCGGACTTTCGGTTGACGTATATCATCCTTCAACCGATGATGAAGCAGGGCTATGACGTTCTGCTCGGGCGACCATGGCTATATGGTGCACAAGTCAGATGTGATTGGCGAAGACATCGCCTTAAGTTTCCTCATCCTTCGGAACCGACCAAAACCATTACGGTGCCCTGGAATAGGGTCAGGCACGAAGGAGAGACCCCATCGACAAGTGCAGGTTACACATCGGGCGAGGACAGTGAGTCGACCGCGCGATCGGATTCCAGTGGTACCGAATCCGATTACTTCGTGGGATTCGTTGCCTGCTGTTCGGTGGGAGAAGAAGAAGAGCCGGAAGCTATTCAGCCGGAAGACGAATAGCAATTAACTGTGGGACTGGGAAGGAGTGAGACGAGTCACACTGAGGGCATTGTCGACCCTAGTGACTGTCACGAAGTACAACTCAGTCCCGGCAAGTGCTTGAAGGTATCAAGCACAGTGAGAGGAGACGAGCTAAGGAAAGTACAGGCATTCCTTAGCCACTATGTCGACGTCTTCGCCTGGAAGATCGAGGACATGAAGGGGATACCTGCACGGTATGGGGAACACCGTATCGATTTACTGGACGACTCAGTACCCATACGACAGCGCCAGTATCGCCTCAACCCAAAATACTCCTTGCTAGTTAAAGAGGAGATAGATAAGTACTTGAGCGCTGGTATTATTTACCCTGTGCTCAGCAGCGAGTGGGTGTCGCCGATTGTTATCGTACCCAAGAAGTTGACGGGTAAGATACGAGTGTGTCAGGATTTCCGGAAGTTGAATGCAGCAACACGCAAGGATCATCACCCGTTACCATTCACGGATGCCATTCTAGACCATGTCGCAGGACATGAATGTTATAGCTTCCTGGATGGGTTCTCAGGTTACAATCAGGTGTCTATCCGTGAACAGGACAAGGATAAAACTACGTTCACAACCGACTGGGGAACTTACGCATACCACAAGATGCCCTTCGGTCTGTGCAACGCGCCTGCCACCTTTCAACGGATGATGACCAATATCTTTCAGGAACAACTGAGGAAGTCCCTGGAGATATTCATAGATGACTTCTGTGTCTTTGGGAAGCGGTCTGAACACCTAAGTCACTTGAAGCAGACCTTCGATAAATGTAGAGAGAGCAGTTTATCACTGCATCCCGAGAAGTGCTTTTTCTTTATGACTAGTGGGATCTTGTTGGGTCATCGGGTCTCGGCAGACGGCATTGCGGTGGACATCGAGAAGGTCAAGGTTATACTCGAGCTTGAGCCACCCACGAATCTAAGGGAGCTGCGAGCATTCCTGGGTCATGTGGGCTACTACCGAAGATTTATACACATGTATGCAATACTGGCGGTGGACCTGACCAAGTTGTTGAAGAAGGACGAGCCTTATGCTTGGGGTGCGAACCAGCAGTCAGCATTTGAGGCTCTAAAAGCAAAACTCACGACTGCTCCCGTACTAAGGAGTCCAGACTGGAATCGACCATTCCATGTTTACGTTGACACCTCGGCATTCGCCATCGGTGTAGTACTGAGTCAAAAGGATGACAACAAAAAGGACTACCTGATCTACTTCGCGAGCCGACAGCTGTCTCTAGCAGAGCGGAAGTACACCACGACGGAGAGAGAAGCGTTGGGGATGGTGTACTCCTGTAAAAAGTTCCGTCACTACCTAATCTGCTACGAGTTTGTGTTCCATGTGGACCACTACGCATTGCAACACCTAGTCAAGAAAGCCGACCTATCCGGTCGAATCGCCAGGTGGGTGTTGTTACTACAAGAGTTCACCTACACAGTCCAGACCAGAAAAGGGGTGCACCACGAAAATGCGGATTACTTGTCCCGATTATGGACCCAGCCGACAGAGGAAGAATTGGTGGACGATTTTCCAGATGAAGAGTTATTTCAGTTGTCTGCAGGACATGAGTCCCGCTATGCCGACCTGTATCGATATCTCCTAACCCTCCAGTGCCCCGAAGGCATGGATTTGGAACAGCGAACTGTCTTTATTCATAAGGCAGGCCCGTACCAACTCCAGCAGGGGGTTTTGTTTAAGAAGATGGCAGATGAGCGCTTATGCAGGTGCCTGGAGGAAACAGAGGTACCAAGAATAGTGAGTGCGATGCATACTGAGGAGGCGGGTGGACACTATGCCACCAGGAACACGGTCACAAAGATCCTAAATGCGGGGTATTGGTGGCCGACCATGTTTAAGGATGTTCTCGATTACATCCGCAAGTGCGACAGTTGCCAGAGGACGGGGAGACCGACGCCTACAACACGCTGGCCCCTGACTCCCATCATGCCTCTAGCACCTTTCGAAAAGTGGGGTATTGACTTTGTAGGGCCGATACAACCAGTGACTAGAAGTACACGAAGGCGCTACATTCTGGTAGCAACGGACTACGCCACCAAAATGGTAGAGGCCAGAGCCACCAGAAGGGATGATGCTGCCACAGTGGCAGCATTCTTGTTTGAGTCGATCATCACGCGCTACGGATGTCCCTTAGAGCTGGTCAGCGACCGGGGCACGCATTTTCTGAATCAGATCATCGAAGATCTGACACGGTATTTCCACATCAAGCACCGGAAGACTACTCCATACAATCCCAAGGCAAATGGACTAACGGAGAAGTCCAATGGTCTGCTGTGTAAAATACTACTCAAGGTCACGGTAAATCACGCTCACGACTGGGATACGAAGCTAGCAGCCGCTCTATGGGCGTACCGCACAGCTGAGAAGATCACGACCAAACAGACACCATACTTTCTGGTGTATGGGCAACACCCGATCCTCCCGATCGAATTTGAAGTACCCACCCAACGAACGTTGGATTTGCAGAGGATGGGCGCAGAGGAGAGTCAGCTCTACAGGTTACAGGAACGGACTACGCCACCAAAATGGTAGAGGCCAGAGCCACCAGAAGGGATGATGCTGCCACAGTGGCAGCATTCTTGTTTGAGTCGATCATCACGCGCTACGGATGTCCTTTAGAGCTGGTCAGCGACCGGGGCACGCATTTTCTGAATCAGATCATCGAAGATCTGACACGGTATTTCCACATCAAGCACCGGAAGACTACTCCATACAATCCCAAGGCAAATGGACTAACGGAGAAGTCCAATGGTCTGCTGTGTAAAATACTACTCAAGGTCACGGTGAATCACGCTCACGACTGGGATACGAAGCTAGCAGCCGCTCTATGGGCGTACCGCACAGCTGAGAAGATCACGACCAAACAGACACCATACTTTCTGGTGTATGGGCAACACCCGATCCTCCCGATCGAATTTGAAGTACCCACCCAACGAACGTTGGATTTGCAGAGGATGGGCGCAGAGGAGAGTCAGCTCTACAGGTTACAGGAAGTCACGCTGCTGGATGAGAGGAGAAGAGACGCCGAAGATCGCACCAGGAAAATCCAGCTCCGCCGAAAGGAGAGATACGATAAAAAGATCAAACCGGTACTCCTGCAGGCGGGTGATTTGGCATTGCTCTACGACAGCAGGCATGCCAGATTCCCAGGCAAACTGCACCTAAGGTGGATGGGACCTTACAGGGTTGTCGAAGTCTTCCCGAATGAATCCATCCAACTTGCGGACCTGGCCGGCGATTTGTTAGGCACCCGAGTGAACGGGTGGCGGTTGAAGAAATACCACATGTGAGTGTTCACGTGGGCGCTCACAATTGAGGAGGGGGGCATGTGGTACCCCACTTTTGGCAATTTTGAAGAAATTAAAACATTTTTGAAAAAACTGTACCCTGGCAGCATTGTAAATAGCCTTCGGTACATCAAAACAGAGTGAATCCGGAAGATCGCGGGGATTCTCGAGGGATCTTGTGGAATCTGGGATTTGGGGTGCCGCAGTAAGGACAGGCACCACCCTCCCTGCGAGCTCCGCAGTTAGGATCTCTACGGCGCAAGGCGCAAAACCCGCCTTCGGAGGTTGCGTCCGCGGCTGTAGGGAAGCCCCCGTAATTAGGTCAACCCTTGGGCGCCTTGACCAAGTTAGGGTCCCGTTGGAAAGAGCTCGACGCGCTGATTCTAACGAGCCCAAGAACGCTTGGAACGGACGAGGACTTAGGGAGTTATCGCTACTGGAAGAAACGGAGGCGGTCGCCTACGGCGGAAGAAGTTCGCCACCGGCGCGAATTCCGCCTACGCGGAAGGGGGATTCAAGTTTTGTCCTATGCACGGACGAAGGCGTTCGCCTGTGCACAGGCGAAGTAGGGTTAGGGAAGGCGCGAAGTCCGCCTACGCACAGGCGTACGCCTGTGCACAGGCACTTCGGCGTCGGCGGAAAATCCGCCTTGGGCCCTAGAAATGCGCCTTGTGAGGTAGAAAGTGTACGGCGCCTTCCGCGCCAGCGCAGCGCCGCGTACGTCGGAAGAGCCGCCAGAGTAATCCAACAGGTACGGACCGTGCGGACGGCACGGGTGGATGCGCTCTTGGACGGACGGAGTTGCGGCGGCGGAAGCGCCGACGGAGAGACAAGGAACGGACAGACTGGACGGAGACGGCTGACCACGGTCAACGCCTTCCGCGCCAGCGCAGCGCCGCGGACGGAATTCGCCTGCGCACAGGCGAACGCCTGTGCACAGGAGGATGTTCAAGTTCCGCGCCGGCGGAGAATCCGCCGAGGCCCCTGCCTGCGCACAGGCAGGAGTTGAATTTTTGTCCGACATGCGGACACACGCGTCAAGGCAGAAGGAGATTGGCCGAGGGGCGGTACGAACAAGTGTACTACGCAAGGCGGAAAACTCGCCTTCGGCGCTACGCCCCCATGTCCACAGGGTGACACGCTCGCGGAGTTCAAATCCGCCAATTCGAGCGTGAGAGTTTAATCGACGACGGCGGAGCGTGAAGCCGCGCGTGAGAGCGAAGACCGTTCCAGCGTACAGCCGGCGCGGCCATCAAGTGAGACGTTCTTCACGACCAAGAGTCGACCATGACCTTCGACCGGGCGGCGGAGAACGTCCCATTCTTGAATTCGCGATTCCAATCTCTTGTGCGCGCTGCGCGCATCCATCTGCTGGCTGCGGACCATTCTCGACGTCGTCACACAGGAGATTTCTTGTTGATTGAGGGAGAAGTGAGTGCGCGTGATTTGGAATTGAGAGCGATTAGAGTTTGCCGAGAGAGAAAGAAACGCGGACAGTGCGGAAGTAGGATGAGCGGGCGGGCGAACCCCAGGAACGCAATGACGAGACCGAGCAGATTGCGGATGGTGCCACTTCGCCTGCCGCAGAACGGGCTGCGCGCTTTCGAAGAGCGCTTAATAGCAAGAAAGCTCGATTTCTTGCTATGGGGATGGAATTACATCTGTGCGAATATGGTGCGCGAGTGGCTAGAGCCACAGGGACCACCCTCGCGCGGATTGCGTCCGCATGTTGACCGGTGGACAGTCCAAGATTGGGCGCAGGCGTTGGGAAGATGTGCTGGCATGCCAGGGCATCTCCTTTTCGACAGTGAGAGCATCAAGGTGACCAAGCAAGAAGAGGCGCAATTTGTGGAGCTGTTCAAGACCGGGAGGTCTACCAAGAATGGGTACAGGACCCGTGATTACAAAGATCGATTTCGCCGGACTCTGTCCGCGGCGCTGATGCAATTACTGCAGCCGCACCGCGCCTGCTACATCACATTGTGGCAGGTCTCTTTTGTGGAGTGCGTCATCGAGGGAACTCCAATTCACTGGGCGAGCATCCTGCACGGGGTGATGCGACAGCACGCGTTTGAGGAGAAGGGGGGAACTCTAAACCATCTTTCTCCTTTCCTCATCAATTTTTACCGACAGCGGAATTGTTTGACAGCGGCGGAGCTTGAACATTTTCCGCCATTGTCCATCGACCATCCCGGGAAGTACGTGCGGGAGAACGAGGTCGATACTGATGCAGAGGAGTCCCCGACTTCTACCCCATCAAGACGGAGAGACGAAGGGAGACACACCCCGGCAGCGCGAGTGCCGCGGAAGCGGCGATGGAGGGAAGAGTCTGAAGAGGAGCAGCATCAAGAACCCTCTGCTCCCATTCGACCGCGGCCGCTGTGCGAGCCATACAGCCGGCCGAAGCAGAAGGCACGCAGACTGGTGTTACCAGCTGACAGTGCAGACACGGCGACAATTGCGACGGAGATAGGAAGTGCGTCGCCAGAAAGGCGAGAGGAAGCGCGGACGACCGCAGGAGCAACGGGCCACGCTGCAACCTCGTCGGGAGAGAGGCCGCCTACGGGCCAAGGGCCTGCGGAGTTACCACGTGCGATGCGGACAGATGTTCTGTTTGCGCACAGGCGAACCTCCGCGGACGGACGAGCCTCCGCGGACCGGCGAACACAAGTGGATGTGGATCTACGCTTACGCGTGGGAAGGAGCAGTCCGCCTGTGCACAGGCGCTCACCTGTGCACAGGTCGCCTGTGCACAGAACACCTCCGCACGTGCCGCCTGTGCACAGGCAAGAATCACCCCCGTTCCAACGCAGGAAGGGGAAGGAGCCGGCGGAAGAACCGCCTACGAGACACCGGCCCTCGGGGCCAGACCCTCCGGCGCACCACGCGCCGCAATTTGCGCCTTCGGCGCCAGGGCCTTCGAGCCGAGGAGATACGAGCAGAGAACGTGCGGAGGCCGCACCATCGGCGGGAAGTCCGCCGATAGATGCGCCTTCGGCGGTAGGGCCTATAGGCCAAGGAACATCGGGCGTGCGGCCCCCGGCCATGTCGCCTTCGGCGATAGATGTCCGCGGCGCTACGCCTGCGACGGACAAGGCGCCGGCAAATGCGCCTGCGCGGGGCCGGGCACAGCCCCCACGGACCGATCGAGGGAGCAGCAGACGGAGGAGCGGAGTGACTATCCGCGGGATGAAATCTCGATACGCGATGCGCAATCCAACCCCGCGCAGCCACCCTCCGCTCAATCGCCTTCGGCGACGGACGACGGCGACAGAGAGAATGCGGTAGGCAATCAACCAGCGAGCGACGGGGATGCCGCTCGGATACATTCGCCTTCCGCCTTAGACATTTTGGCGACGAGCAGCGAGGCTGCAGCCGTGCCTTCGCAGGCAGCACACGTCGAGGACGTGCAGCCCCACTCGGGGCAGTCGCCGACGCAATCAATGGCGACTGAAATTCTCCACTCGGATGATGACGACGGAGGCTCCACGGAAGAAATGTCAGGAGCAGAAGACACCGAGGAGGAGGAGGAGGAAATTGTTGGAGCGCCGGCGGCGGCGCTCTCTGAGCAGGTGATTCCGTTGCTGCGGTACTTGGATCGCAAGGTCGATAAATACGCCGACCCACTCCAGCCGGGATCTTACATCGAGTTAGTGCGCAGGCGGACTCGCACTAAAGTCCACACCAGCAAGCTATTAGCTAGAGTGGACCAGGAGTTGAGGGACTTGAGGGAGAAGCATGAGTGCTTGTGGGGACAGTACAAGCTTAATCAGAAATTCTACAAGCACTCCGAGAAGATGAAGGATGAGAAACTGGGCGAGCTCACCAAGGAGCAGGTGAAGGTCAAGGAAGCACTCGATTCTGAGCAGGCCCAGAATCGGATTTTGTCAGAGGAACTCGTGCGACAGACGCGGTTGTTGGAACAATGTCAGCTCGCACGGCAGGCGGATGAAGAATTAATCCGCAGTTTGCAGTCAGAGTGTGGCGAATTGAGAGCGCAACGTGCTGAAGCCGAATCGCAATTAGTGATGATTGAAGAGGATCGCAGGAAGGAGGCGGATCGCACGAAGGTGGAGACGGCGAGGCGAGTCGCCCACTGTCTCAAGGGCTACGCCCACTGGGAAGTGAAGGCGCAGGAAAAACTCACACTGCGTGAGTTTGAATTGCGCGCAGCCGGGTTGTTGTCAGGCGACAGTAGGAGTCGGCGGAAGGTAGCGAAGAAGCTCGAGGCCTTTCTGTCGAAGGCACAGGATACCATGTCCGCCCTCGAGGGGGAGGTGTCCGCGGCGTTGCAGCGGTTGGGGCTGCGCAGTCGAGCGGAAGAGTGGCAGGGTAGGGAGTTAGTGCGCGGCAGTCGGCCGCGCAGGAGACGTAGTACAGGTTCCGCGGAGTGTAGTGTAGCGTGGTTCCGTGCAGGCGTGTAGCGTAGTACAGTGTAGTGCTAGGTAGGACTTAGAAGGTATAAAATAGTTCCAGGCGTTTTGCCTAGGGTTCTTTCCCATCAGAAGTACAGATCAGGAACCCATTTCCTTTGCGTGTTTGTGTCCTTGAGTTCTGTCACCACGCACGAGGAGTTACAACTTAGCGTTCCGCATTTTGTAGCTGAAGGCCTTCGGCCGAATGTTCAGAGCTAGTACATTGGTTAGAGACTTGAGTAGTTCGGAACTGCACCTGCGGGTGACTGCCGATGCTCAGAGCCAGTGACTAGTTAGATACTTGAACAGTTTCGCCCCTACACCTTCGAGTGTTTCTTTCTGATTGTACTCCTTTGGGATTTTTCCCCTGAATGCCAAAGTGAAGTTTTGCTACTTCGTGTAAGCCTTGGTTGTAAATTCAGGTTACGCTGCAGCAGGTGCCTTGAGGGTAACCCCTGTAGTATTTCTGGGAATGACAAGTGCCTGAGAATTCAAACTCTTCAATAGACTGTTGTTGTGTTACTGGAATGTTTCTCAGTGAGTCCTTCAGTGCGGACCTGTGTTCTCTGCGCGTTTTGTGAGTTGAGAGTGTTGTTCACCGCGTATGAGTGACTTCGATCCGAAGTAGGCAGTCCAAACCGGGTTTCCTACACTAGCAGCAAGCTAGTGGAAGTGTTGTAAAAGCCGGAGTTGGAAGTCACTACCCGCAGCTTCGCCGAGTGTGCTCGCGAGAGACTTTCCCCCCCTGAAATCTTGAGTAGAGGTCCTAACGGATCTCTGGGTTGTGTTTCTGTAGTTTCAGGTGTGTGTGTGTGTGTGTGTGTTACGCTGCACTGTGCGACCTCCGAGTGCGCTCCGAGTGGACACTTGCAGTATTTCTGCGAGTGACAGTTGCCTGAGAATTCAAACTCCTCAATAGTCTGTTAAACGTGACACTTTGTACCCTGTGTGTTCCTCTGTCCCTGTGGGTTCGACCTTTCTACCACTATACTGCAGTTTTAGCCTTTAGTGGGTTATTACACTACGCGGTGAACAACACTCTCAACTCACAAAACGCGCAGAGAACACAGGTCCGCACTGAAGGACTCACTGTGAAACATTCCAGTAACACAACAACAATCTATTGAAGAGTTTGAATTCTCAGGCACTTGTCATTCCCAGAAATACTACAGGGGTTACCCTCAAGGCACCTGCTGTAGCGTAACCTGAATTTACAACCAAGGCTTACACGAAGTAGCAAAACTTCACTTTGGCATTCAGGGGAAAAATCCCAAGGGAGTACAATCAGAAAGGAACACTCGAAGGTGTAGGGGCGAAACTGTTCAAGTATCTAACTAGTCACTGGCTCTGAGCATCGGCAGTCACCCGCGGGTGCAGATCCGAACTACTCAAGTCTCTAACCAATGGACTAGCTCTGAACATTCGGCCGAAGGCCTTCAGCTACAAAATGCGGAACGCTAAGTTGTAACTCCTCGTGCGTGGTGACAGAACTCAAGGACACAAACACGCAAAGGAAATGGGTTCCTGATCTGCACTTCTGATGGGAAAGAACCCCAGGCAAAATGCCTGGAACTATTTTATACCTTCTAAGTCCTACCTAACACTACACTGCACTACGCTACGCGCCTGCACGGAACCACGCTACACTACACTCCGCGGAACCTGTACTACGCCTCCTGCGCGGCCGACTGCCGCGCACTAACTCCCCACCCTGCCACTCTTCCGCTCGACTGCGCAGTCCCAACCGCTGCAACGCCGCGGACACCTCCCCTTCGAGGGCGGACATGGTATCCTGTGCCTTCGACAGAAAGGCTTCGAGCTTCTTTGCTACCTTCCGCCGACTCCTACTGTCGCCTGACAACAACCCGGCTGCGCGCAGCTCAAACTCACGCAGTGTGAGTTTCTCCTGCGCCTTCACTTCCCAGTGGGCGTAGCCCTTGAGACAGTGGGCGACTCGCCTCGCCGTCTCCACCTTCGTGCGATCCGCCTCCTTCCTGCGATCCTCTTCAATTATCACTAATTGCGATTCGGCTTCAGCACGTTGCGCTCTCAATTCGCCACACTCTGACTGCAAACTGCGGATTAATTCTTCATCCGCCTGCCGTGCGAGCTGACATTGTTCCAACAACCGCGTCTGTCGCACGAGCTCCTCTGACAAAATCCGATTCTGGGCCTGCTTAGAGTTGAGTGCTTCCTTGACCTTCACCTGCTCCTTGGTGAGCTCGCCCAGTTTCTCATCCTTCATCTTCTCGGTATGCTTGTAGAACTTCTGATTAAGCTTGTACTGACCCCACAAGCACTCATGCTTCTCCTTCAAGTCCCTCAACTCCTGGTCCACTCTAGCTAATAGCTTGCTGGTGTGGACTTTAGTCCGAGTCCGCCTGCGCACTAACTCGATGTAAGATCCCGGCTGAAGTGGGTCGGCGTATTTATCGACCTTGCGATCCAAGTACCGCAGCAACGGAATCACCTGCTCAGAGAGCGCCGCCGCCGGCGCTCCAACAATTTCCTCCTCCTCCTCCTCGGTGTCTTCTGCTCCTGACATTTCTTCCGTGGAGCCCCCGTCGTCATCATCCGAGTGGAGAATTTCAGTCGCCATTGATTGCGTCGGCGACGGCCCCGAGTGGGGCTGCACGTCGTCGACGTGTGCTGCCTGCGAAGGCACGGCTGCAGCCTCGCTGCTCGTCGCCAAAATGTCTAAGGCGGAAGGCGAATGTACCCGTGCGGCATCCCCGTCTCTCGCTTGTTGATGGTCTACCGCATCCTCTCTGTCGCCGTCGTCCGTCGCCGAAGGCGATTGAGCGGAAGGTGGCTGCGCGGGGTTGGATTGCGCATCGCGCATCGAGATTTCATCCCGCGGACAGTCACTCCGCTCCTCCGTCTACTGCTCCCTTGATCGGTCCGTGGGGGCTGTGCCCGGCCCGTGCGCAGGCGCATTTGCCGGCGCCTTGTCCGCCGCAGGCGTAGTGCCGCGGACATCTATCGCCGAAGGCGACATGGCCGGGGGCCGCACGCCCGATGATCCTTGGCCTATAGGCCCTACCGCCGAAGGCGCATCTATCGGCGGATTTCCCGCCGATGGTGCGGCCTCCGCACGCTCTCTGCTCGTATCTCCTCGGCTCGAAGGCCCTGGCGCCGAAGGCGCAAATTGCGGCGCGTGGTGCGCCGGAGGGTCTGGCCCCGAGGGCCGGTGTCTCGTAGGCGGTTCTTCCGCCGGCTCCTTCCCCTTTCTACGTTGGAACGGGGGTGATTCTTGCCTGTGCACAGGCGGCACGTGTGGAGGTGTCCTATGCACACGCGACCTGTGCACAGGTGAGCGCCTGTGCACAGGTGAGCGCCTGTGCACAGGCGGACTGCTCCTTCCCACGCGTAAGCGTAGATCCACGTCCACTTGTGTTCGCCGGTCCGCGGAGGCTCGTCCGTCCGCGGAGGTTCGCCTGTGCGCAAACGGAACATCTGTCCGCATCGCACGTGGTAACTCCGGAGGCCCTTGGCCCGTAGGCGGCCTCTCTCCCGACGAGGTTGCAGCGTGGCCCGTTGCTCCTGCGGTCGTCCGCGCTTCCTCTCGCCTCTCTGGCGACGCACTTCCTATCTCCGTCGCAATTGTCGCCGTGTCCGCACTGTCAGCTGGTAACACCAGTCTGCGTGCCTTCTGCTTCGGCCGGCTGTATGGCTCGCACAGCGGCCGCGGTCGAATGGGAGCAGAGGGTTCTTGATGCTGCTCCTCTTCAGACTCTTCCCTCCATCGCCGCTTCCGCGGCACTCGCGCTGCAGGGGTGTGTCTCCCTTCGTCCCTCCGTCTTGATGGGGTAGAAGTCGGTGACTCCTCTGCATCAGTGTCGACCTCGTTCTCCCGCACATACTTCCCGGGATGGTCGATGGACAATGGCGGAAAATGTTCAAGCTCCGCCGCTGTCAAACAATTCCGCTGTCGATAAAAATTGATGAGGAAAGGAGAAAGATGGTTTAGAGTTCCCCCCTTCTCCTCAAACGCGTGCTGTCGCATCACCCTGTGCAGGATGCTCGCCCAGTGAATTGGAGTTCCCTCGATGACGCACTCCACAAAAGAGACTTGCCACAATGTGATGTAGCAGGCACGGTGCGGCTGCGGTAACTGCATCAGCGCCGCGGACAAAGTCCGGCGAAATCGATCCTTGTAATCACGGGTCCTGTACCCATTCTTGGTAGACCTCCCGGTCTTGAACAGCTCCACAAATTGCGCCTCTTCTTGCTTGGTCACCTTGATGCTCTCACTGTCGAAAAGGAGATGCCCTGGCATGCCAGCACATCTTCCCAACGCCTGCGCCCAATCTTGGACTGTCCACCGATCAACATGCGGACGCAATCCGCGCGAGGGTGGTCCCTGTGGCTCTAGCCACTCGCGCACCATATTCGCGCAGATGTAATTCCATCCCCATAGCAAGAAATCGAGCTTTCTTGCTATTAAGCGCTCCTCAAAAGCGCGCAGCCCGTTCTGCGGTAGGCGAAGTGGCACCATCCGCAATCTGCTCGGTCTCGTCATTGCGTTCCTGGGGTTCGCTCGCCCGCTCATTCTACTTCCGCACTGCCTGCGCTTCTTTCTCTCTCGGCAAACTCTAATCGCCCTCAATTCCAAATCACGCGCACTCACTTCTCCCTCAATCAACAAGAAATCTCCTGAGCGACGACGTCGAGAATGTTCCGCAGCCAGCAGATGAATGCGCGCAGCGCGCACAAGAGATTGGAATCGCGAATTCAAGAATGGGACGTTCTCCGCCGCCCGGTCGAAGGTCATGGTCGGCTCTTGGTCGTGAAGAACGTCTCACTTGATGGCCGCGCCGGCTGTTCGCTGGAACGGTCTTCGCTCTCACGCGCGGTTTCACGCTCCGCCGTCGTCGATTAAACTCTCACGCTCGAATTGGCGGATTTGAACTCCGCGAGCGTGTCGCCCTGCGGACATGGGGGCGTAGCGCCGAAGGCGAGTTTTCCGCCTTGCGCGGTACACTTGTTCGTACCGCCCGTCGGCCAATCTCCCGCTGCCTTGACGCGTGTGTCCGCATGTCGGACAAAAATTCAACTCCTGCCTGTGCGCAGGCAGGAGCCTCGGCGGATTTTCCGCCGGCGCGGAACTTGAACATTCTCCTGTGCACAGGCGTTCGCCTGTGCGCAGGCGGACTTCCGTCCGCGGCGCTGCGCTGGCGCGGAAGGCGTTGACCGTGGTCAGCCGTCTCCGTCCAGACTGTCCGTTCGTGGTCTCCCCGTCGGCGCTTCCGCCGCCGCAACTCCGTCCGTCCAAGAGCGCATCCACCCGTGCCGTCCGCATGGTCCGTACCGATGGGATTACTCTGGAGGCTCTTCCGACGTACGCGGCGCTGCGCTGGCGCGGAAGGCGCCGTACACTTTCTACCTCACAAGGCGCATTTCTAGGGCCCAAGGCGGATTTCCCGCCGACGCCGAAGTGCCTGTGCACAGGCGTTCGCCTGTGCGCAGGCGGACTTCGCGCCTTCCCTAACCCTACTTCGCCTGTGCACAGGCGAACGCCTTCGTCCGCGCATAGGACAAAACTTGATTCCCCCTTCCGCGTAGGCGGAATTCGCGCCGGTGGCGAACTCCTTCCGCCGTAGGCGACCGCCTCCGTTTCTTTCAATAGCGATAACTCCCTAAGTCCTCGTCCGTTCCAAGCGTTCTTGAGCTCGTTGGAATCAGCGCGTCGAGCTCTTTCCAACGGGACCCTAACTTGGTCAAGGCGCCCGCGGGTTGACCTAATTACGGGGGTTTCCCCACAGCCGCGGACGCAACCTCCGAAGGCGGGTTTTGCGCCTTGCGTCGTAGAGATCCTAACTGCAGAGCTCGCAGGGAGGGTGGTGCCTGTCCTTACTGCGGCACCCCAAATCCCAGATTCTACAAGATCCCCCGAGAATCCCCGCGATCTTCCGGATTCACTCTGTTTTGATGTACCGAAGGCTATTTACAATGCTGCCAGGGTACAGTTTTCCAAAAAATGTTTTAATTTCCTCAAAATTGCCAAAAGTGGGGTACCACAACAGATGAAAAGTAAAGGTTGGGAAAGGCATATTCAGCATGGGTATGATTGAGCTGGCTGCAGAAATCTGAAGATGAAACTTGTTCAGTGGCGATTTTCAAGTGTACACGACTAAATTAGCTCCTAATTACTATATAATTGCAATGGATATAACCCAGCGAGGTACTAAAGTTTCTCGGTGTTGATAGCAGTTTTGTCTTACTTTTGCATGTTGGAACAAAATTTGCACTCGCTTTCAAGCGATATTTCCCTTTGGGATGACCTGAGTTACAGATGTATAATGAACTAATTTCAGCACAGTTATTTGTGTAATACGTCAGAATTCCTCAACAGATATTTTCGGATTGAACATGACACATAGAGAGTAGGAAACAAATGTTTGGGGCTCACATTTGTGATGAAAAAAATGTGTTGTCATGTACAAGCTAAAGTTGAGCATATATTTATGCTGTGACAATTTGCAATCATCACTGAGCTACGTTCCTCACAATGAACCTCAATGTTTATTCACGATAGCGTAATAAGATTAGCAATCGTTCATGTCCTCGTTCAACATCTCCTAGCTTCAGTGGCTGTATGTCGACTCATCTAAGAAGTTCTAACCCGTCAAGCTCCAATATTCAGATATTTCGGGCCAAGCTGCATGTAGATGCTGGGAATCATCTTCCATGCAGAAGTGTAATAACCCACTAAAGGCTAAAACTGCAATATAGTGGTAGAAAGGTCGAACCCACAGGGACAGAGGAACACACAGGGTACAAAGTGTCACGTTTAACAGACTATTGATGAGTTTGAATTCTCAGGCGACTGTCACTCCCAGAAATACTGCAAGTGTCCACTCGGAGCGCACTCGGAGGTCGCACAGTGCAGCGTAACACACACACACACACACACACACACACCTGAAACTACAGAAACACAACCTAGAGATCCGTTAGGACCTCTACTTCAAGATTTCAGGGGGAAAGTCTCTCAAGAGTACACTCGGCAAAGCTGCGGGCAATGACTTCCAACTCCGGCTTTTACAACACTTCCACTAGCTTGCTGCTAGTGTAGGAAACCCGGTTTGGACTGCCTACTTCGGATCGAAGTCACTCCTACGCGGTGAACAACACTCTCAACTCACAAAACGCGCAGAGAACACAGGTCCGCACTGAAGGACTCACTGTGAAACATTCCAGTAACACAACAACAGTCTATTGAAGAGTTTGAATTCTCAGGCACTTGTCATTCCCAGAAATACTACAGGGGTTACCCTCAAGGCACCTGCTGCAGCGTAACCTGAATTCACAACCAAGGCTTACACGAAGTAGCAAAACTTCACTTTGGCATTCAGGGGAAAAATCCCAAGGAGTACAATCAGGAAGAAACACTCGAAGGTGTAGGGGCGAAACTGTTCAAGTATCTAACTAGTCACTGGCTCTGAGCATCGGCAGTCACCCGCAGGTGCAGATCCGAACTACTCAAGTCTCTAACCAATGGACTAGCTCTGAACATTCGGCCGAAGGCCTTCAGCTACAAAATGCGGAACGCTAAGTTGTAACTCCTCGTGCGTGGTGACAGAACTCAAGGACACAAACACGCAAAGGAAATGGGTTCCTGATCTATACTTCTGAGTTTGGGAAAGAACCCCAGGCAAAACGCCTGGAACTATTTTATACCTTCTAAGTCCTACCTAACACTACACTGCACTACGCTACGCGCCTGCACGGAACCACGCTACACTACACTCCGCGGAACCTGTACTACGTCTCCTGCGCGGCCGACTGCCGCGCACTAACTCCCTACCCTGCCAATCTTCCGCTCGACTGCGCAGTCCCAAACGCTGCAACGCCGCGGACACCTCCACTTCGAGGGCGGACATGGTATCCTGTGCCTTCGACAGAAAGGCATCGAGCTTCTTTGCTACCTTCCGCCGACTCCTACTGTCGCCTGACAACAACCCGGCTGCGCGCAATTCAAACTCACGCAGTGTGAGTTTCTCCTGCGCCTTCACTTCCCAGTGGGCTTAGCCCTTGAGACAGTGGGCGACACGCCTCGCCGTCTCCACCTTCGTGCGATCCGCCTCCTTCCTGCGATCCTCTTCAATTATCACTAATTGCGATTCGGCTTCAGCACGTTGCGCTCTCAATTCGCCGCACTCTGACTGTAACCTGTGGATTAACTCTTCATCTGCCCGCCGTGCGAGCTGACATTGTTCCAACAACCGCGTCTGTCGCACGAGCTCCTCTGACAAAATCCGATTCTGGGTCTGCTCAGAAATGAGTGCTTCCTTGACCTTCACCTGCTTCTTGGTGAGCTCGTCCAGTTTCTCCTCCTTCATCTTCTCGGAGTGCTTGTAGAATTTCTGATTAAGTTTGTACTGACCCCACAAGCATGCATGCTTCTCCTTCAATTCCCTCAACTCCTGGTCCACTCTAGCTAATAGCTTGCTGGTGTGGACTTTAGTGCGAGTCCGCCTGCGCACTAACTCGATGTAAGATCCCGGCTGGAGTGGGTCGGCGTATTTATCGACCTTGCGATCCAAGTACCTCAGCAACGGAATCACCTGCTCAGAGAGCGCCGCCGCCGGCGCTCCAACAATTTCCTCCTCCTCCTCCTCGGTGTCTTCTGCTCCTGACATTTCTTCCGTGGAGCCTCCGTCGTCATCATCCGAGTGGAGAATTTCAGTCGCCATTGATTGCGTCGGCGACTGCCCCGAGTGGGGCTGCACGTCGTCGACGTGTGCTGCCTGCGAAGGCACGGCTGCAGCCTCGCTGCTCGTCGCCAAAATGTCTAAGGCGGAAGGCGAATGTACTCGTGCGGCATCCCCGTCTCTCGCTTGTTGGTTGTCTACCGCGTCCTCTCTGCCGTCGTCGCCCGCCGCCGAAGGCGATCGAGCGGAGGGTGGCTGCGCGGGGTTTGATTGCGCATCGCGCATCGAAGTTTCGTCCCGCGGACAGTCACTCCGCTCCACCGTCTGTTGCTGCTCCCTTGATCGGTCCGTGGGGGCTGTGCCCGGCCCGTGCGCAGGCGCAATTGCCGGCGCCTTGTCCGCCGCAGGCGTAGCGCCGCGGACATCCATCGCCGAAGGCGACATGGCCGAGGGCCGCTCGCCCGATGTCCCTTGGCCTATAGGCCCTACCGCCGAAGGCGCATCTATCGGCGGACTTCCCGCCGATGGTGCGGCCTCCGCACGCTCCCTGCTCGTATCTCCTCGGCTCGAAGGCCCTGGCGCCGAAGGCGCAAATTGCGGCGCGTGGTGCGCCGGAGGGTCTGGCCCCGAGGGCCGGTGTCTCGTAGGCGGTTCTTCCGCCGGCTCCTTCCCCTTCCTACGTTGGAACGGGGGTGATTCTTGCCTGTGCACAGGCGGCACGTGTGGAGGTGTCCTGTGCACAGGCGGACTGCTCCTTCCCACGCGTAAGCGTAGATCCACGTCCACTTGTGTTCGCCGGTCCGCGGAGGCTCGTCCGTCCGCGGAGGCTCGTCTGTGCGCAAACGGAACATCTGTCCGCATCGCACGTGGTAACTCCGGAGGCCCTTGGCCCGTAGGCGGCCTCTCTCCCGTCGAGGTTGCAGCGTGGCCCGTTGCTCCTGCGGTCGTCCGCGCTTCCTCCTGCCTCTCTGGCGACGCACTTCCTATCTCCGTCGCAATCGTCGCCGTGTCCGCACTGTCGGCTGGCAACACCAGTCTGCGTGCCTTCTGCTTCGGCCGGCTGTATGGCTCGCACAGCGGCCGCAGTCGAATGGGAGCAGAGGGTTCTTGATGCTGATCCTCTTCAGACTCTTCCCTCCATCGCCGCTTCCGCGGCACTCGTGCTGCAGGAGTGTGTCTCCCTTCGTCCCTCCGTCTTGATGGGGTAGAAGTCGGTGACTCCTCTGCATCAATGTCGACCTCATTCTCCCGCACATACTTCCCGGGATGGTCGATGGACAATGGCGGAAAATGTTCAAGCTCCGCCGCTGTCAAACAATTCCGCTGTCGATAAAAATTGATGAGGAAAGGAGAAAGATGGTTTAGAGTTCCCCCCTTCTCCTCAAACGCGTGCTGTCGCATCACCCTGTGCAGGATGCTCGCCCAGTGAATTGGAGTTCCCTCGATGACGCACTCCACAAAAGAAACCTGCCACAATGTGATGTAGCAGGCGCGGTGCGGCTGCAGTAATTGCATCAGCGCCGCGGACAAAGTCCGGCGAAATCGATCCTTGTAATCACGGGTCCTGTACCCATTCTTGGTAGACCTCCCGGTCTTGAACAGCTCCACAAATTGCGCCTCTTCCTGCTTGGTCACCTTGATGCTCTCACTGTCGAAAAGGAGATGCCCTGGCATGCCAGCACATCTTCCCAACGCCTGCGCCCAATCTTGGACTGTCCACCGATCAACATGCGGACGCAATCCGCGCGAGGGTGGTCCCTGTGGCTCTAGCCACTCGCGCACCATATTCGCACAGATGTAGTTCCATCCCCATAGCAAGAAATCGAGCTTTCTTGCTATTAAGCGCTCCTCGAACACGCGCAGCCCGTTTTGTGGTAGGCGAAGTGGCACCATCCGCAATCTGCTCGGTCTCGTCATTGCGTTCCTGGGGTTCGCTCGCCCGCTCATTCTACTTCCGCACCGCCCGAGCTTCTTTCTCTCTCGGCAAACTCTAATCGCCCTCAATTCCAAATCACGCGCATTCACTTCTCCCTCAATCAACAAGAAATCTCCTGTGCGGCGACGTCGAGAACGTTCAGCAGCCAGCAGATGGATGCGCGCAGCGCGCACAAGAGATTGGAATCGCGAATTCAAGAATGGGACGTTCTCCGCCGCTCGGTCGAAGGTCATGGTCGGCTCTTGCTCGTGAAGAACGTCTCACTTGATGGCCGCGCCGGCTGTACGCTGGAACGGTCTTCGCTCTCACGCGCGGCTTCACGCTCCGCCGTCGTCGATTAAACTCTCACGCTCGAATTGGCGGATTTGAACTCCGCGAGCGTGTTACTCCGCGGACATGGGGGGCGTAGCGCCGAAGGCGAGTTTTCCGCCTTGCGCGGTACACTTGTTCGTACCGCCCCTCGGCCAATCCCCCTCTGCCTTGACGCGTGTGTCCGCATGTCGGACAAAAGTTCAACTCCTGCCTGTGCGCAGGCAGGAGCCTCGGCGGATTCTCCGCCGGCACGGAACTTCATCCTCCTGTGCACAGGCGATCGCCTGTGCGCAGGCGAATTCCGTGCGCGGCGTCGCGCTGGCGCGGAAGGCGTTGACCGTGGTCAGCCGTCTCCGTCCAGTCTGTCCGTTCCTTGTCTCTTCGTCGGCGCTTCCGCCGCCGCAACTCCGTCCGTCCAAGAGCGCATCCACCCTTCCCGTCCGCATAGTCCGTACCGATTTGATTACTCTGGCGGCTCTTCCGCCGTACGCGACGCTGCGCTGGCGCGGAAGGCGCCGTACACTTTCTACCTCACAAGGCGCATTTCTAGGGCCCAAGGCGGTTTTTCCGCCGACGCCGAAGCGCCTGTGCACAGGCGAGCGCCTGTGCGTAGGCGGACTTCGCGCCTCGCCTAACCCTACTTCGCCTGTGCACAGGCGAACGCCTTCGTCCGCGCATAGGACAAAACTTGATTCCCCCTTCGGCGTAGGCGGAATTCGCGCCGGTGGCGAACTCCTTCCGCCGTAGGCGACCGCCTCCGTTTCTTCCAATAGTGATAACTCCCTAAGTCCTCATCCGTTCCAAGCGTTCTTGGGCTCGTTGGAATCAGTGCGTCGAGCTTTTTCCAGCGGGACCCTAACTTGGTCAAGGCGCCCGAGGGTTGAACTAATTATGGAAGGTTTCCCTACAGCCGCGGACGCAACCTCCGAAGGCGGGTTTTGCGCCTTGCGTCGTAGGGGTCCTAACTGCAGAGCTCGCAGGGAGGGTGGTGCCTGTCCTTACTGCTGCACCCCAAATCCCAGATTCTACAAGATCCCTCGAGAGTCCCCGCGATCTTCCGGATTCACTCCGTTTTGATGTACCGAAGGCTATTTACAATGCTGCCAGGGTACAGTTTTCCAAAAATGTTTTAATTTCCTCAAAATTGCCAAAAGTGGGGTACCACAAGAAGGGTGTGACCGCCATCCCATGACTTGCTAACTGCTTGGCAAACTGTAAGTAGCATCCAAGGTGACTTACGCATGCTTTAGGCTTCATCCATACACTCGGCACTGGCAAAAGAACACTGCTTATCAAAACAATTTCTTCCATGAATTGAAGACTACGGTGTCAACAACCACTGTTCAGATTTGCAAGTATATCCAGGTTTCAATCTTAAGATGTAAAAGATCCCACGGAAAAGACAGTCATCGTTAACATAGTCAGATGATTTGAAATTTGTCTCTTCGAATTCGAGAAATGAGCACCTCTTGTGTGATGGAAGTTTCCAGAGAGTTTTAGAAAGAACCTTCCAGAGAAATATATTAGAAAGATCGGGAGTGGGCACGGCCTGGAGAGAGATTCCTTGAAACACAAGTATAAATTCCCAGCATGGGAGTATGGGATACGATGCTTACTCCAATTAAGTGTATCAGGTATGGTCAGTATGGAGATGATTCAGCCATGAAACTATGATCCGGCACTCGATATGTTCCATTATTATTGTCATTTTTGGAGACCCCTCCGCTGGAAATAGGACCTATTTCCAGATCTGACCTATTCAATAGGTCAGATCTGGCACTGATGGACTGTAAAAGTGAAAAAAAATTTAAACCAATTCGGTGCTTTTCTCATAACAGACACCAACATGATCAGAGCCCAGGCAGGTCTTAAACCCGCAGCACAGATTCACTTCTTGAAAGGCGCTTGCTTTAAGCTACTGGTCCATCCATTCATAGAAAGACGTGATGATTGAATACAAAAAGATCTCATAGTCCGGGACTAAAGTGCAAGAGTTGATGAAGCTAAATTACATTCGCTTGTGTTTTGATAACAGACACCAAAAATATTGCAGACCAGGCAGAACTCGAACAGCACAAATACACAGTTGGAAGGCTCTCGCATTGAGCTTCTGTGCCATGCACATGAAGAGAACAGAATGACAGAAAGATAAGATACTCCGGGACTAAAAAGTGCACCGAATCATTAATTTGCACTATTGTTGGATATCTTTCCATAACAAAAACCAGCAATGTTGGAGCTCAGGCAGGACTTGAACCCGCAGCACAAATCCGAAGTTGGAAGTCTCTTGCATTGAGCTACTGGACCATTCACAGTGTGCTAATATAAGAGATAAGATGCATAACACGCTGCGGCAATACTGGACTGTAACAATCCATAGATCTACATAATACTCGTCTATGTTTTCAAAGTACCCCCAAAAGATGGGAAAATGTTTAGTTTGACTTAACTATGCCTACCAAGCTTAGTCTACCAAGCTTGGTAGACTCCAAACATGGAATAATTTCTACACAAAATCTTAAGGTTATGGGTTGTTATAATCGCTCCCAAAAGAAAGGCATAGAGAGGCTGCTCACGTCGGATGATCTCAGGCAAGCATTCAAGCATGCTGTCCCTGGACTGCGAAGAGAGAAGTGATCGCTGCTCGGTCGCCCGCTTCAATCTCCCGACTCCTCTTGCTTCCGCGGAGGATCCGAGGCCATAAGCTCCGCGCTCAAGAGGATATCCCTTCCACATGCACTAGCCAGATGAGAGAGGTCCCCTAAAAACGCATGCGTTATTTACCCTGTAAGAAACTTGCGTTAATGTTTCTCGTTTGGTGCTCTCAGTGAGGCCGTATTCAAAGATATTCATTAGTTTTACCACATATAGATAGTGACAAGATGTTTTGATGTACATAATGTCCTTCCGTGGATCAACTACATCACGCACTAATGGCTGAAGAAAGAATCTGAAACCGATAGATAGTATTTGTCTATAGTAACCTTTTTTACTTTGTTTTCAACACGATATAGTTTCCTACAATTTCATGAGGAAGAAAGAAAGAAATGTATTAAAGTTAACTAAAACTCATATACTTCACTCTCTTCGTGAATCCAGCTTTACTTGCAGGGGTGCTTTCGGTGCAATCTTTTGATCATTGATTGCATGCAAGAGTTCAGAGATAGATAAAAAAACTAAAAACGGAGTTTACTCTGAGTTTTACCTATCCCTGAACTTTTGCACGCTATTAATGATCAAAGAGATTATCAGAGTGATGGTGTGCCATCGGTCGGATGATCGAGCATTCAAGCACGCTGCCCCTTGACTGCGCAGTTCTTGCTACTCGTTCCGAATAGCACGTCACCCGCCTAACTCACTGTGAGCCTTACTAGACCCACCAATGTACAAATTTATCAATATTTCACGTAACGTTGATCCTCATCGTTACGTGAAATACGATCATTTGATGCGACCAATGATATTAGGATTCCATTGTCGCATCAGCGTAAATGGAATCCTGGAAGAAACAACATTCGAAGGTTGTTAGCAAAACTACATAGGGAATACTGTGGCTAACCATATGAAACTTGTGAAATGAACCAAAGTTGTGAAATGAATAAAGTAAGCAAGCAAAAATGATTATATTCTCCATTCGCGGCATGCTGAAGTATAGTTCTCCCTTGACTACGCAATATTCTTCCCACTGAAGACTGAAGAAGTCTTCCTGTCTTGTAGTTGTCGCGGTCCAACCATTCATGAACAAAATCGAGGCTAAGTCCTTCGACCTTAAGGGTCGAAGGACTTAGCCTCGATTTTGTTCTCAAAGAAATCAATATCAAACTCTGCGTTATCTCACTGTCCCCCAATATAGAATCTCCGATGTCCAATCTAAGAATTCGTACATTTCTCCAGTTAAGATCGGAATGTCTTCAGTACACGCATTTTCTTCGGATATGAAGAAATACACAAGATAATTCTTGACTATCTTTTCACATTCGGAGAGCACGTTTGGTTTTTTATCAGCTCATCCTGTAAGAACATGTTCACGAGTGACATAGAGTAGTAGAG
Source organism: Marchantia polymorpha subsp. ruderalis (assembly GCA_037833965.1). Taxonomy (NCBI): domain Eukaryota; kingdom Viridiplantae; phylum Streptophyta; class Marchantiopsida; order Marchantiales; family Marchantiaceae; genus Marchantia; species Marchantia polymorpha. The sequence goes on from AP031357.1 coordinate 9,999,603, forward strand.
GCACGAAACGAAGCAAGTACATGGAGTAAACTGAAACTCTGTCAGCAACATAAGGCAACAACAATTAAAACAAAACTTGTTATAATAGAAAGAGAGCCAAAAATAAAACCTATCCCTCCATTCCTCCCCAGACTCTTTTCTCCAAGATAGATACCAAATTTTTTATCTAGAAAAGAGTGTGGAGAAAAAGAAAAAGAGAAGCGTAAGTATGGTATGAGCGCAAGATTTATCTAGAGCCTGAACGAACTGTGCAAGTCAAAGTGAGCATGAGTACCGAAGAACTGCAGCAGCCTCCTTCTTGGTCTGCAAGATGCCCGCCCAGCCACACATTCTTGTGCGTAGAATGAGAATCGGAATGAGAATCGGAGGCACCCATTCTCAAGTGTCTTGCGCACTCTCTTATACTCGCAAGAGACCAGGAGGAGGCGTACCTTGCGTCTAGAAGCATCGTGGCTCCTCTTCTCGAGAAGACCGTTGTCGCCTCTGGCCGACTTTCTGGCCGTTTTGCCACGAACGTTGCAGTTGAAACTGTCGAATACAACTGTCCAATACGACGGTCCAAGACTAATTTCAAGACGGTCCAAGAGTCTCTCATGCACGAGTGTCTAATCAGAGCCAAGGATAAACCCGAGGCTGAGTTCGAGCCTAACTACCTGACGTGTGGATGAGTTACCATTTTATCTCAAAAGAAAATGCTTCTGAGTTTTAATCTTAGGAATGACCACAGTATCAACTAGAGGTCGAAAACAAATATAAAAAAAATCTATAAAATTTATTTTAGTATAAACAAAGAATGCCGCTCGAACAACCAGTAGCAAATAACTGACAATGTAGAAATTATAACGTGATAAAATTAATCATATCTAATATTATTTCAGTGAAGTCCAAGATTGGATGCACTATTTTCCTAAAACACAAATTTCGTGAATGGTGGAACGGACTTCGATAGCTAAAAGCACCATCAATTCCAGAAACTAACACTATGGTACAATGTAGGATTATCAGAGACAAGGTTGGAAAGTCGCGACGAATATTATAAGTTCTTCTTTCATGATTCTTTCAATCGCATGAAGATCAGACTATCGCAAATGACACTTCTTCTTATTAATTGAGGACGACAATAGATATACTGAATAGTACTATCATACATCAATGCAAAGAGATATTCAATTCATGATTGAGAACAAATTTTAGTGAACAACTCTCTTTTAATAAAGATATGTGCATTTAGGAGTATTGCATATTTGTTCAAATGGTTTACATAAAACATGAAATTAAGTGCATGAAAAAAAACATGAATTAATTTCTGAAAGAATACTTCTTGAAAGAGTTTTCACTTATTTGCATATAATTCTTCTAATATATCTTTTGAGATGGAGATAATTGCCAAGATTTAGAAATAAGTAAATGAAGAAATTGCTTTTGATGTAAGTCGGATTGCTATATAGTTCATCTATGTTTGTATTTGTGATAAACTAAGATTTGTTATGACCAATTTGTGCTGAATTGCCATTTATGAGATTGAGTATCACTTTTCGTTCAAGAGTTCATAAGGAGTAAAGAACAGAGTGCAGAGTCATGTTGTGCCATCTGCGGTATGTAAAGTGACATTCTGCTTCATCAAACATGTGGAGTAAGTTATGAATGATGATGCAGGACTCCTTGAAACACAAAAATATTATTTTTCTATGTTGACATTCTATGGTATATATAAAAGATGGAAATATTGTCAAAAACTTTGTAAGTTTAACATTAGGGATCAAAAAATTAGTTCACTCGACAATGCAACACAATTGTGAAAATGAGAGATATCTAAAAAATTTATTTTTTTTATATAGATCTTATTAACAAGTACAAGCAAATATAATATCATTGTCATCATACATTTTTTCTTGTAGTGTATTGATAGATAACTCTAATAAGTAAACCAATTGTTGACGTGTTGTTCTCAACTAAGATGTCAATCCCTACCTAACAAACATACAAATTGTTTACATGTCACTCTCAACTAACACATTGACTCTCTACCTATCAATCACACGAATTGGTAATGTGACAATTATAAATAATGCACTATAAAAAAATTATAATTTTGTCTTGAATAATGTTTACTTTAGTTTTAACTAACTAAAGATAATTACAAATCTCATTACTTTTAAGACCCTACGTATTGTTGCACATCTATTGGTATAACTATCAAAAATGCATTAGTTGGATTTGTAGTTGGTTCCCAAATGATTCATATGATATATATTTTTTCATTGAACCAAATATTATATTTTGTAATATTTAAGAAATTAGATCTGATTCTTGAGTATCTTCTCTATCTCAATTTTTTTCATGATCAAATATCAATGTTGGTAGAGGAGATAACACTGGTTGATTTGTGAATTATTTTGGTCGTGTTTGATTGGTACATGTACATGGAATGAGCATAGTACATGACGTAAAATAAATAAAATGGAATCATCTCTGTGAATGTGTTTACATAAATAATTTTATGCAAATTTCACAAAAGTCAAAAAAGTATCACACTCTTGTTGTGATCATATGTGATTGTCCGTAATATATACACTATCATTCTATTGGCTCCCTTTGTTTGATCATCAATTTTATGATGATAAGTTGTTGACATTGCTAATTTTGTTTTGAAAAAACTTAAAAAAATAAGCCAAAACAAACTAGTAAAATGAATATCACTAACAATGATAAAGATTTTGCTTTATCCATGATTTGCAAAAAGTGCATTTAAGTAAAATTGAGCAAATTACAGAGCCCTCATTATTTTTTGTGGTTTACATGATGTGAATCATCTTGCTTAATCTATTCTCAAATCACAACTGAATTATTTACTAGCAATTTTTTTTATAACTCATGTAACATACTATCAATATTCTTCTAAAATGATTTTGTAGTAAATTGATTGATTATTTATAACTTAACTTCTTTTTTTCAACAAGCCACACTACTTTGAACATAAGATCTCACATACTCTCAGATTTTAGGCTTATAATAAACTTGTTGGTTGCTCTCTACAGTATTCTTCACTCTCACATGATCTGCAATGATTGTATCATGAAATTTTGACAAAATCATTTTGCGCAACTCTTACTCTTGCTAGATCCATATATATTATTTTTAAAATGATAAACCTTTCGTCTGCTATATACTTCCACAATGTAGTGTTTGCATGATATCTTCATACTTTTTTGTGATATGTGTCATCTTGTTTCATCAATCAAATTAAATCTTCACTTTTGCAACAGGATTAAAACATGACATGCGCGTGAAAGCATTCACAAGTTATTTGTTATCCTCCACATACACAATTTTCATGTTGAAGCATTAATATCAATCTGTCCATTGAATTCAAGATTTAAAAACGTCATTTTGAGTTTCAAAAAAGCAATGGTTTATGATAGATTTGCATCACAAAATCATTATTAGCCAAATAATGATTCTAGTAGTTTGTTGTCAACACAATGGTTAAAGACTTTTGTTCTACTGTATGTTAATTTTATTCAGCTACCATCAACTTGCAAGAAAAAAAACAATTGGATGTTATCTATCCAATCTTTCATCGAAGAAATACCAAGAACTAAAAATGACGTTGTAATATTTTTCATCATACCTACTCATAATAAAATCAAAATATAGTCTCATTTATCGATATGTTGTTCTAAAATCTACATATGCATCAAATCAAACCGGAGTGAATAGTTCAAGATTCAAAACCATTGAATCAATCAATTGAGAATGTTGCCAATGTTTTTTCATAACTAATAATCAATAATATCAATGGAATTTCTGAACTCATCACTCTAGTCAAAAAATCTACACTCAAATATGTCACAATATACATCCAAAAATGACATTTTTCTATAAAATAAAAATGAATATCAAAGAGTTTGAAGATCAATGATTGCAGTATTAGATTTCTCCCATGCATATCCATATCTGCATATCACAAGTTTTTCTATACCCTTCTCTTTTTACATGAAAATCAATGAACTTTGTCAACCATTATGTATTTTCAAATGATACATACTATCATCACATTCTTGCTATTCCATGAGGGAAAATTTACATCCCAAGAAGTATCAAAGTAACTTTCATATCCTTGTAAGATTAAGGATCAAGAGAAGAGTTCATTTGAAGATGAAACACAACTATGAAGATGACTAATATCTAGATTCTACTTTTTCTTTGATAGATCTTACCCACAAGTACAATGAGATATGATCTCACTCCCATACATTTCACTCCAAGTGAATTGATAACATGAAAAATAACTCTAACAAGCTCATGTATTGTTGACGCGTCATTCTCAACTAGCACACTTACTCTAAAACTATCAAACAAACGGATCGTTGACATGACACCTGTGGTAACACACTTTTTGTTTTTTTTGCAGAATTTAAACAATTTTAGAAAACTAGTACCGAAACAGTGTTTGTAGTTAGAAAAGGGTACGTTAAATAGAGTGGATTGAGGAGATCGTCACGAGGTCACGAAGAATCGCGTGGTCGTATGTACCAACGCCAATGTCTTCAGCGCCTTCGGCAAAAGCTCCTTTTCTGAGGTGTCTCTACTCACGCGCTTCCAGCGTTTAAGCAAGCTACGCTTCCAGGCGCAGACACCCCAGGAGGAGATTTTGCTAAAGACGTCAAAAGAACGGCCCGGACCTCTGAAGGCTTCCGACCATGAGTACGCCTTCGGCGATGCGCCGCTAGCGCGGAAAGGGAAACCTTCATAACGATCGGAATACACGGTAGATCCAGTTGGTTGAAGTTGCATTAGAAAGAGCTCGGGACGCTCGTTCTAACGAGCCCAAGAGCGTCGGAGATGGATCAGGGACGAAGAAGTTATGAGCGTCGGAAAACTCGTAGCCGGACATGCGCCGTTCGCGCTAGGGTTCACAGCCGGAAAGGACTCCCGTACGCCCTCGGCGATGCGCCTTCGGCGGAATCACGCGCTCATGGGAGGAAATCAACTCGAAGTCGGAAGCGCCTTTGGTGGCTGAGCAACGGAAGAAACGCGCCGGTCGGATGTACGCCTCCGACGTGGCGCTGATGGCCGGATGCGCTGGCATGATTTGCGCAGGCTTGATTTGCGCCGGCGGGATATGCGCCGTCAGCAATGTACGAGGCATAAAGGACAAAATAAGCGGTACGAATACGCGCCGGCGTAATTCGCGCCGACTGGATGTGCGCCTCCAGCAAGGCGCCGACGGATAAGGAACACGCCAGCGGCGACGCGCCTCCGGTGATGGACGGGTTAGGGAAAGACAACATAGCCGAGGTATACCCTGCGGCGGACTCGAGTCCGGAAGACGGTGGCGGCGGGAGAATTCAACATTCACGCATGCGAATGCGCGCAGTGCGGAGACGTGAATTCGCGCATGCAAAGAGCGAACCGTTAGGCCGTATAGCCGGCTGCGTACGTTGTAACCAGTAAGAATGTTGGACGTTCTTGAATTCGGAGAAGAAAATACTGCGCTCCAGTCTCATTCTCTCATTCTTGATTTTGCGATTTCCAGCTTCCAAGATTACGCGCAAGGGCGGAGAGACCTGCAATGAGAGGGAGAGTGCGGAGACGAGTTGCGCAAGGATCTTGGCGGACCTTGGAGAGAATTGCGAGTAGCGAAATTGAGCGTGAGCGAAGAGAGAGTGAGCAGTCAATGCTTGAGCGGCCGACGCGCAGTGGCGATTGTGAGAGAGCGAGCGAAAGGGAGAACGTTTGTGTGTGCAGGAAACGCAATGTCAAAGGTTCCCCAGCTGCGAGTGTCTCCCCTTAGGGTGCCGCAGATCGGTCTACGCGCATTTCAAGATGTGCTGCTGGGGCTGAAGCTCGATTTCCTCCTGTGGGGGTGGAACTGGACATGTCCGGAGATGGTGCGCGAGTATCTGCAGGAGAGACACAAGCCCTCACGCGGATTCCGTCCACATCCAGAAAGATGGGACATTTGTGACTGGGCGCAGGTGTTGGGCAGGTGTGCCGGCGAGGAAGGGTATCTCCTCTTCGAGGCCGATAGCGTGAAGGTGTCCCAGGAGGAAGAAATCTCCTACAATGAGCTTTTCAAAGTTGCCAGGCATCCCAAGAACGGTTTCCGGACACGAGATTACAAAGATCGATTGCGGAGAAATGTCGCGACTGCATTGTTGCAGATATTGCAGCCGACCAAGACCGCTTACATGCATGGTTGGCAGGTAGGATTTGTGGAGCTAGTGTTGTCAAGTGCTCCAGTACATTGGGCACGGCTCCTGTGGAAGGTGACGCGCCAACATGCGCAAGAAGAGAAAGGAGGAACCCTCAATCATCTTTCGCCTTACCTGATTGTGTTTTATCGGGCGATGGGATGTTTGACAAATTCAGAGCGGACACGGTTTCCGCTGTTGACCCGGAGCTATCCAGGTAGATACTCACGGGAGGCCGAAGTAGACACGGATCCGGACGAGGAACCTGCCAGTCCGCCTCCGGCTCCGGCCCCAGCAAGAGCAGCAGAAGAACGTCAAAGTGAGCGCATTCCGCGAAAGCGGAAGTGGGATGAGAGACCTGAGGACAGGCAGCCGGAAGTGCAAGCTGCGCCAACTCGTAGTCGGCCCACCCACGAGCCTCACAGTCGACCAAAACAGAGGGCACGCAAAATGCCAACTAGTATTGAGGAGACCGGGCGTACTCCGGTCCGGCGGAATCCCACGCAGGAGGAGATAATCGCGCAGATTCTAGGGAAGTCGACAAATACCTCTGCGCAGAAGGCACCAATGCCTTCGGAAGAAGATGGACGGACTGACAGTCGGCCGACTACGAGTCGGGCGACTGAAGGTCGACAAACGGAAGGAAGGCCAACTGAGCGGCGCGTTGAACCGGACAGCAGGCCGGAAGCAGAAGAGAGTTTGGCTGACGAGCCAACAACCCTCAGAGGGTCGTCTTCGGCGGAAGACACTTCTGGGAAAACGCCACCAGCAAGCAGGCCAAGTGGAGTGAAGACGCGCAGGGTGTATCCGACTCCCAGTCGGACAACTGCTAGTCGGCCGACTGCGAGTCGGTCAACAGAGAGTCGGCCGGATTCGCCGACTGCGAGACGGACAGGGCCGGCGACCAGTGTGCGGACGCCTTCGGCGGACGCACCTTCAGCGAAGACACCTTCCGCGCAGATTGCGCCGGAAGGGCAGGCAGCAGAAGCGGGCGGTGCAAGGGTGACAAAAGTCACTGCGGCGTCGACCCCTTCGGAAACCGAAGATCGAGCCGGAACAGGGGCTCAAGCAGTGGGATCCCCCACTGCTTTGGATATTTTAGCAGGCAGTGGAGCGGCAGTCGCAGCGGAAGCTGCTGCGCGCCACAGTTCCAGGGAGTCGCCAAGGGATTCAGTGGCGACTGAAATCCTCGAAACTGAGGATGAGACGAGCTCGGAAGAGCAGGAAGCGGACTCTGTGCAGAAAACGCCAACAGGGGTGTTGTGCGAGCAGATAGTCCCTCTCCTGCGCTATCTGGATCGCAAGACATCCAAGTACTCGGGTACTGGAAAACCGCAGTCTTATGTGGAGACTGTCAAGCGCAGGACGAGGAGCAAGGTGGCCACTTGGGCCTCTAGGTGCCAAGTATATCAGGATAGGAACACCGCCCTCCGACAACACCTGGCGGTCACACAGAAGCTATACCAAGCCTTGCAGCAGCAGAGGGAGGATGCGGCGACGAAAAGCCAGGCGGAGGCCGAGCTAATGCGGGTAAAGATCGAGTCAGAATTGCAGGAAGAGCGGAGACAAAACCGCATCCTAGCAGCAGAGCTTGGGCGCCAGACGCGCGCCTTGGAAGAAAGTCAAAGAGCCCGCAAGGAGGATGAGGAGTTGTTGCGCAACTTGCAATCCGAGTGCTCGGATTTGAGGGCGCAGCGTGCGGAAGCGGAAATGCAGCTAGCAGAGGTGGAAGGCAGCTGCAGGGCGCGAGAAGAGTTGGCGACGCGGGTGACTCACTGTCTAAAAGGATACGCCCATTGGGAGGTGGCAGCTCAAGAGAGGATCACACTCAGGGAGTTCGAGCTTCGGGCGGCGGCATTGACGGAGGGTGACAGTCGGAGTCGGCGGCGAGTAGCGAGGAAATTAGAAACCTTCTTGTCGGGTGCGCGCGACACTATGGCGCACTTAGAGTCGGAAGTCACTGCAGCCCTCCGACGCCTGGGGTTGCGCAGCCGGTCGGAAGACTGGCAAGGTAGAGATAGCGAGCGGAGCAGTCCGGCGCGCAGGAGGCGCAGCACCGAATCTGCAGAGTGCAGTAGTATAGTTTGGTTTCGCGCAGATGTTGCGAGTAGTAGATAGCATAGCGTAGTGTTAGTTAGAACCTTTGAGGGTATAAAGTAGATCAAGGCGTTTTGCCTTGGGACTCTTCCAGTTTTGGAAGTGCAGATCAGGAACTCACTTTCTTGGCGTGTTTGTGCATTTTGGTCCTGGCACCACGTAGAGAAGCTGCAGCATAGCGAAGTTACCGTATGTTGTAGTTGAAGGCCTTCGGCTGAATGTTCAGAGCTAGCATCCGGTTAGAGACTTGAGTAGTGCGGATCTGCACCTGCGGGTGATTTCTGATGCTCAGAGCCGGCTGCGAGTTAGATACTTGAACAGTTCCCCCTTACTCCTTCGAGTGACATATCCTGATTGTACTCCTACGGGAAGTTTCCCCTGAATGCCAATGTGAAGTTTTATTACTTCGTGTAAGCCTTGGTTTGCAATTCAGGTTGTGTGTGTGTTACTGGATCGTGTCTCAGTTAAGTTCTCAGTCGGGCCTGCACTCCCTGCGTTTGGTGTGAGAGTCGAGGGTGACGTCCACGGCGTATGAAGAGGCTTCGTTCCGAAGTGGGAAGTCCAGTCCGGGTACCCTACGCTAGTTCCTAGCGGAAGGGCAGTAAAAGCCGGAGTGGGAGTCACTACCTGCAGAACCTCTGAGTGAACTTTTGAGACACTTTCCTCCTGAAATCCGAAGCGGAGGTCCTGACCGACCTCCGAGTTGTGCTTTTGCCAGTTTCAGGTGTGTGTGTGTGTGTGTGTGTGTGTGTTGAGTGACCACGCTGTACCGTGCATCCTCCGAGCATCCTCCGAGTCGAGATCCTCCTCCGAGTCGAGCCTTCGAGTCGAGCACTGCAGTATTTCTGGGAGTGACAGTCGCCTAGAATTCAAACTCTACAAAAGTCTGTTAAACGTGACACTTTTACTCTGTGTGTTGCCTCTGTCCCTGTGGGTTCGATCTTTTTACCACCATACTGCAGTTTTAGCCTTTGATGGGTTATTACAACACCTATGAATAACTAGAATTTAAGATAACATTATAAAATAACCAAATTTTCATCTTGAATAATCTCAATTTTGATTCTAATCAACTAAATATAGTAATAGTAAAATAAAAATATTTGTAAATTGTACTATAATCAAGTTTTATCGTGACGTAGTTCATCTTTACACTCGTGATTAATTCAATTATGTTAAAAGTACAAATCTTTGGAGCAATGCTTTTGTTGGATTTATGGATCATTTTTCACTCTTATCAATCATACATGTGAAATGAATTTGTTGTTCAAACACTACTAGGCAATTTTCATAAAGTTTGATTCAAGCAATGATTTCTAGTTGATTAAAATAAGAGTAGAGTTTATTCAAAATAGAGATTTAGTTACATTCTAGTGTATTATAATAATTTTCAAAATAAACTATGTTCTTTAATGGAAAATATATTCATCATATGATTCAATTTAAAAATCAACTGGAAAACTAAATAATATATCTTTGATAGTTCAAAAAGTATTATACAAATATTAAGTACAAGATTTTAACAAGTTACATTTTAAAAGCATTAGATTTGTAATCATCTTAAAATATAGGTTAATCAAAATAGAATATAGTTGGACATGATATATTACCCATAGTCATTGACATTAGTGCATATGCTTGATAGATAAAACTAAAGTGTGTTAGTTGATAATAACAAGTCCATAATTCATGGCTTTGTTAAAATTATTGATCATGAAATTTATATAAAAGAAATAAAACTGTTTTAGATTTCTCTCATTTTCAAAATTGTGCTTTATTTTTTTATGAACTAAAGAATGTTTGAAAATATTGCTAAAACCATAAAAAACATGTTCGTTTTGCAAAGATATTTGTTCTACTATCAACAAACCATAATATTTGAAATACTTCTAATTTTCATTTTGCATTCTGATGTGAATTTTTTATCTAAATTTTTATTTTTCTATCATGTTTTGTTTACTTATATAATGATGTTTTCACATGCTCCTGGTTAGACCAATTTTGATGTTCGATACCATGACAACACATCTGCAATTTTGTCATCCTAAACTTACACATACGGTTTTTTACTGTCACTCATTTGGACTGGACTGTAACAATTGATATCTTTACGTTGATTATTTCATTAGCAAGACATTGCAGCCGCCACAAATATTGAACCACCGACAGGACTTGAACCCGTATAACATGTACATAACTCGGAAGGCTTTAAGTGAGGTGAAATATGGAGAAAACGAACGTGAACTTTACTGTTAGTTACACTTGTCAATATTAATAAGATTTTCACAGCAAATGGCATGCAGACTTCCTCTGAAGGAAGTGTGTTCTGTACTGCGCATCATCAAGCATGTTCGTGGTATCATACTCACGTTATCCCTTGAAATTCTCGGCATGTTAGAACTTGGTCCATTGTTGGGTGGTTCTTAAATCCGCGACGGTATTACGTAACGCTAAATATCTCTCTACGTCAACAGAGCAACATGGATAGCTTGTCGAATATTGCAGAAACTCAGATCATGAAATGTATAAAACAAAGTCTGGATTAATATGAAGTCAGTTTTGGGACATGTTTCCTTGAACACTTGGTGTAGAGTCTTAGGTACGTGTGAAAATGATTGAAATCGTTCATCGCGGGACTATCAAACAAGGAAGGTACTGGTAGACAGACTCGGTGGGGTTTTACGAACTGCTGATCACGTTTCATTTTGTTTTGGGTTCTTCAGGCGATGGTATGCTCTGACGGTTTCATTTCTCGCAAGATTGAGATCGAGTAATGAGATTTAAAGTGAAGTCTATTTTTCAGACTCGTAGACAGAAAAGAACTAATTTGAGCTAGAGCAGGAGTCGACGTGCCCTATCTAGCTCTAGTCTTACTGAGGCATGTTCAGCAGCCACGGGGCCATACTACGTGAGGTATAGAGCACCAAGCAGCTGCCGTGATCCTGAATCTCTACCGCGCCCCACCACCCGATCTTTCCAACACCCCTTGGACAGAAACTTGTCAATTTGTCAAGTTTCTCCAGAGAACGTCAAACTCGCAAAGCATACCGTCCCTTAGTCTTGGGTAGGACTGGACCAAAGAGATGTCGTAAACCACCAGATTGTATTGAATCTGCATCACGAGCTAAAATCTACAATAAGGAGACCAATTCGTATCTGTCGGTTTCAATAGCTGGACATGTACAACGTGACTTGAATTGTATGCATTCGGAAACATCAGAACGAGGATAGGAGTATGGCAATCAACGTTTGGATCGGTGGAAACTCGTCTTCAGACACCGTCGACGCAGTGCTGTTTGTTTCTCCATGTGCCATTATCCGTGCTGCTCTGATCTGATCATCAGACACAGGCACTCGGTATGCGCTGGAAGTGGGCTGGCAGTAATCAAAGTGCCGTTGAAGTTAGACTTCAAGCTCGCGAGACGAGCATTTTCAAGGTTGCTTAAATTTTCGACTAAGTTCTGTTCAAGTGGTTCATGTATATGGTTTTCAGAGTAGTTGTCCGACCGATGCTTCATGGAGTTCGAAGGAAAATCTAGAGCTCGTTCCGATTGTAAGACCATACCCACCATTATGGTTTATAAGTTGTGTGGTCCGAAGAAAATTCTCTAGTTCGAAAGCCTGACACCAAAGTCGTCGGGGTTTTCGAATCACTGCCCTTACCCGTGTTTGCGAGCGTCCGCATTCCATATCGTCTGTGTATGACCACGATCGAAGTCCTCATTTCAAAATTTCGAGTGTCACGCATCTCAAAATTCGTCTCGTTCAGTGTATGTGGTTATCCTGATGATGAAAAGTCAACAAAGTCCAATGTATACGAAAACTTGATGGCATCGATGGCAGGTGTTTGATACTGATACTGGGCCATTCATGATGTCATTCAGCTGAACTTGGGTCACACCGAGAATTATAGCAAGATCTCCAACATCCGCATCGAGGGATCGGTGTCGTTGTCGAACATCAACGACTCCACGGGCTCACACAAGCCTGCTTCGAAAGCAGCAAAAGCCTTGCAAGTTGAACTTGCTCTGCAGACCTTGCAGGCAGATTCGAATTCAAAACCTCGGTACACACCGATTCGGTCAACGTCTGTTCAGAGGTTCAGCTCGCACAACAGTCAACAGTCAGGCGTCGAGCACTGGAGTTTGCACTGAGAATCGCAACAGCTCAAATGCCGATCCGCAGCGACCAGTTTGCACCGATCGCACGCTCTATTCCTCCATTCAATTTCCTCACAAATCCGACAGCAAGCGATCCACTGCCATCGCAGGAGACCGTTTTTCCACTCCTTGCAGGGTAGCCCCGGGCATTCATATAATTGCTCCGACGTCGTCTTTCGAATGGCCTGTCTCCATATCATTCATTGGCGATTCTGCTCTGGCATGACATGAACGGCGAGTCTGAGCAACGGAGCACGATTCCACTCGACCGACTTGATCAGAAGGGACGAGGAGACTCTCTGCGAGAGCTCGATTCTGCATTCCTTTCCGTTGAGGCCACAGCAAGAGTTCATGAATGGTACTACAGGCTTCACGAGGCACATGAAGTTTTTTGTATCCACCTTGAGGTTTGTTCCCAGGCAAAGCTAGACACAGAGGTGTCGGTCGAGGACATATCATAATGCTGCAGCGGAGCTGAAGACAGTCATACCTGCAGATTTGCAGATTGGCAACGATGGAGCAAGAGTTCATAAATGGTACATGGACGGCACTACAGGCTTCACGATGCATATGAAGCTTTTTGTATCTACCTTGAAGTTTGTTCCCAGGCAAAGCTAGACACAGAGGTGTCGGTCGAGGACATATCATACTGCTGCAGCGGAGCTGAAGACAGTCATACCTGCAGATTTGCAACGATGGAGCAGCGCAGCTTCATGATGCTGACCACTTCGTTTCTGCTCTTGATGAGTACGCCGTTCTACCTGCCGGTGACGGCAACCAGCGTTGGTAAGCAAAACTGAGACTCGTGATGATCCATCGATCTCTGGTCAATGACTGTCGGTTTACAATGAATGCTTGTAGGATCTCGTGGTTCACATGGTTAAACTGGCTTTGTGAAGAGCTCTCGTCGATGTTCGTTAGTGGACAAAACTGTCAGTTACAGTCCATGCTGAATGTCCAAATGGACATTCAGCGTGGACGGATTGGAGTTTTAAGGGGACCGGCCATAAGCATCTAGACTGGAGCATCACGTTTGCTACGTTGGGGCTTTAGGGTCCTCCAAAGGTCCTGTCCGGTTAGGCCGAGATGCCCAGATGGCCAGTCAGTAGGCGGTTCTCTTGGATTCTGGAGTTACTAAGCATGTCCAGGGCATACACCTGAGAACCAGATTTCAGTGGCACGTCTCTCGTGTTCGGTGCCTGTATGGGCCTTCCTCCATGGCCGTGGGTAAGGAGCCAGGAGGACGTGCAGGATTTGAGCTCAGACAAGGAGGCGAGAATCAGAAGACTAACAGTGGGTGTCGATGCAGACGGGCGATACGCATTCGTGAGGAACGCGAGCTGGGCACCGGCGAAGGCCGAGTACGACTACATCGTGGTGGGAGGGGGGGCGGCGGGGTGCCCTCTGGCCGCGACGCTGTCGACCACGTACAAGGTGCTGGTGCTGGAGCGCGGAGGAGCGCCCTTCGACAAGCCGAACGTGGTGAACGCGCTCAACTTCGCGTCCGTGCTCACGGACATCAACGACAGCACAGTGTCGCCGGCGCAGGGCTTCCAGTCGCAGGACGGCGTGCTGAGTCGCCGGGCGCGGGTCCTGGGCGGAGGGACGAGCATCAACGCGGGCTTCTACAGCCGCGCGGAGCCCGAGTGGGTCGAGGCCCGGCGCCTGGACTGGGCCCGCGTTAACCGGTCGTACGAGTGGGTGGAGTCGGCGCTCATCTCCTTCCCGCCGCTGGGCCCGTGGCAGCGGGCCGTCAAGCAGGGCCTGGTGGAGAACGGGGTCGGCCCCGACAACGGGTTTACTTACGACCACAAGCTCGGCGTCAAAGTCGGAGGCACTCTGTTCGACGAGACCGGCCACCGGCGCACGGCCGCCGACCTACTGCAGCACGCCGTCCCGGAAAACATCGCCGTCCACCTCTACGCCACAGCGCACCAGCTCATCCTCGACTTCGGCGGAGGTTCGAACCTTCTCCCCTTGAGTCGCGACGCATCCGTCCGTCGCAAGTCTCTCTCTCTCTCTCCCTCTCTCCACTAAACTTCGCTCCGAGTTCCTCGACCTCGTGACCGTCGATTCTTCAGTGGTCCATAATCGCGCCCGGCATGCTCTTTCATTCCGGGCTGTTTTCGAATATCTTGTAGATTCCGGTGCCCTGCTCCTCGACAGTCTCGTCATGAGCTCGCGTCGTCTTGTCCGACGGGAGTTTCCGGAACGCAGTCGACGACCCGACCGACAGAGTCGAGAGTGCCAACTCCGTTTGCTCCCCGTTTGACGTGGTACTAGTGTCAGGGTTGTGTACTGTACAGTAGTGTGGTTTCTTCCGTGGTGCAACATCGCGCCCGGCATGCTCATGCATTACGCTGAGTTTGGAATATTCTTGTTGATCTGGTATCCGGCGTCTCGACAGTCTCGTCATGAGCTCGCGTCGTCTTGTCCGACGGGGTTTCGGAGCGCAGTCGACGAGCAGACCGACCGAGTCGAGATTGCCAACTCCGTTGCTCCCTTCTTGACGTGGTACAAGTGCGAGGACAGTGTACTCAGTACACTCAGTACGGAAGAAACCACACTATATTACACTGTACTGTGGTGTGGTTTCTTCCGTGGTGCATCACCGCGCCCGGCATACCCTTGCATTACGCTAGATTTGAAATATTCTCTTTTATCTGGTATCCGGCGTCTCGACAGTCTCGTCATGAGCTCGTGTCGTCTTGTCCGACGGGCGTTTCTGGACCGACCGAGTCGAGAGTGCCGACTCCGATTGCTCCCCGTTGGACGTGGTAGAAGAGTGAGGACAGCGTAGGGTAGATCGAGCCGGGCATGACGATTGGTGTTACGTGCGACGATTGGCAGGCAACGGAGTTCCGAGAGCGATGGGCGTGCTGTACACGGACGAGAACGGGGACGCGCACGAGGCCGCGCTGACGGGCGCGGCCGGGAGCGAGGTGATCCTGACGGCGGGGGCGCTGGGGTCGCCGCAGCTGCTGATGCTGAGCGGCATCGGGCCAAGCGAGCATCTGAAGGAGCTGGGGCTGCCGGTGGTGGTGGACCAGCCTGGCGTGGGGAAGGGCATGTCCGACAACCCGTGCGTGACGATGCTGGTGCCGTCGCGAATTCCGCTGGAGACGTCGCTGATCGAGACGGTGGGCATCCTGTCGACGGGGTTCTACATCGAGGCGGCCAGCGGCGCCATCTCGGCCTTCGACGAGGTGCAGGCGCTGAACACGCTGGACCCGGAGTACCGCAGCCAGGCCGAGGTGGGCAACTACTCCGGCACGGTGCCGCAGTTCCCGCCGGATGCGACCGCCAGCATCTCGCAGTCGGGCGTGCTGCTGGGCAAGATCGCCAGCCCGCAGTCGCGCGGCACGCTGCGCCTCAACTCCACGGACGTCCGGCAGACGCCGCTGGTGCAGTTCAACTACTTCGGCGACGTGCAGGACCTGTACGCGTGCGTCGAGGGCGTCCGGGTCATGATCCAGCTGCTGCGGGCGAGCACCTTCTCCAACATCACGTACCCGCGCCTGCCCGAGCCCGTGCTGACCTGGGCCGGGTTCGTCGCGCCCCTGGCGCCCGACACTCTGGAGCCGGCCCTTCTGGCGCAGTGGTGTCGTCAAACCGTGCTCACCATTTGGCACTTCCACGGGGGCGCGCAGGAAGGTGTGGTGGTCGACCGCTCGTACAAGGTCCTCGGTGTCGATGCGCTTCGCGTCATCGACGGATCCACCTTCAACTCCTCGCCCGGCACCAATCCCCAGGCCACTGTCATGATGCTCGGCAGGCAAGTTCTCTGAACCTGTTCGTGGTAACGCCGTTCCCACCATCACTCTCGCTTCTCCCCTCCCCTTTGTCTTGTCTCGGCTGCAGCACGCCGCTCTTTGCGCCTTTTGTAGCGTAGCTGCGCACTTTTGTTCGGCTTTTGTGTGACACTTTGAGATTTCTGTGGTTATCATCAGGTATATGGGCCTCGAGATTTTGGATGAGAGATCGCAGAGGCGGAAAGCGAATTGAGATGGAATTGAGACCAGCGTCGGGAGTGGACCGAAAGTAGGTTCGAATGACAAGGAGACCAATCTCGCCCTTGCATCGAACTTCGGGTCGGACTGCTGGCTCTCTGCCGCTAACAACGCGGAACATATCTGCTGCAGATGAAGAGGCCTTCGAGTCATCGCCATCCAGGCGGTTGACGAGAAGCAATGTGAGATTTAGGATCGGTAGGTTGTAGAAAGATGAGCTAGGAAAAAGTGCAATGCCTTCAATGAAGTTACGGGAGTTGCGTAGAAGTCACAGACTAGAACCATTTCAGTGACATTTTGGTGTACAAAATTTGTTTGGTAAATGTAATTATGACATTCGCCGCAAACCGTTCTCTTTCCGCCGGGCTTGTCGACCATATTTCCTGCACAGCATTCTCTCCATTGTTAGTATCGTACTTGCTCTGCAGAAACCTGTTCCTAACATGTCCCGTAAAAACCTGTTCAATGTAGTATATTGATGTGTACACCAACTGTTGTGAATGAATATTTTCATTAAACAATACAAATACTATCACTATTGGTTCCTTCCACACCATAAAACTTTGGAATATATTGTCACGGCTGGTATATACTCTTATCTAATTATCGTGGTTAAAACATTATAAACACAATGTATACTCACATATTCTCATTATTTATGGATCTGTTTTCAACATCACTGTCTACGATTTATTGTAGGATAATTAGAAAAGATGATGTATTTTAGCGTGTAAAAAAGCTAATAAGGAGAGATTAGCTTACCTCATAGTTAGACGATTACACATACATTATACATATTTATCACATACAGAGTTTTCTTTCGACATTAGTAATTGTTTTCACTATTTTGTACATTTACAATTTTTACCTAGGGAACATAGCTTGAGCTTAGCAAGACTTAGAAGACAGAGAGAGTGGAATCGTACCTGATATTTGTGCGCTACCATGTGCGACCTATATCGTGTACTGCATTCGGAAGTAAGCCCAAGTATCTTCTGGCAGTTTTTCCGGAATA
Organism: Marchantia polymorpha subsp. ruderalis; assembly: GCA_037833965.1. Taxonomy (NCBI): domain Eukaryota; kingdom Viridiplantae; phylum Streptophyta; class Marchantiopsida; order Marchantiales; family Marchantiaceae; genus Marchantia; species Marchantia polymorpha. The sequence continues at coordinate 10,017,082 of AP031357.1, forward strand.
TCATATACACTCGCTTATGTTCTGATTTGACAGTAAACACAACTATTTCTTTTGAGTTACTCTTTCCTCAATCTTGGTCTTTACATTTCGTCATTTTTTTAGGAACTTTTACGTGCTGGAGGAAACCTCTCTTTTCGCATTTTCAACATCTACAATCTCAGTGCTGCACTCCACAGATGTTCAACTGCCATTTCTTAGACAGTAAATTGTCTGTTTTGAATGGTGTGTATGGTATGTCACACATTTTGACTGATGCAGAAGAGTGAAGAGTTCTACAAAAGCATCTTCAACCACCCACTCTTCAGTACAACCGTTCAAACGTTCCGATTATTTCCTTCCTTCTCCTCGGGCAAAAGTTAGAAACTGGAATTTAGAATAAAGTTCTCCTTTCAGTTATCGATTCGACCGTAGGCAGAATCATTCAGAACCTACGCAATAGAGAAGATAATCCGCTAGCGTCGTCACAAGTGACACGCTACTTCAGTGCGTTGCAAACACAACTTCTCCAGCATGATCACATGTACCTGTGAAGATAACTCCTGCAGACTTTTCATGTTCTGTACGTTTTGCCCGAAGGATGAGGCAAGGGCCTAAAGAGAGCCAGTTTTTCGACTCTCTTCGTTTGGCACGAAGAAGAGCCGAAGACACCTGGGATGCGCAAAAAAATATTTGATGCACATCAAAGACTCAGCCCCACACAGAATGTTGAAAATTTATTGCAAAACCGGGAGAAAATGGAATCATCATATTACATAGTCAGACCAGATGCTGATGAAAGACGTGTGGTCCATCGTCTCACTGGGAATGTCCTTCAGCTCGGCAGGTCTTTGCTTACCACCTACCAGCCGTGCCGGATTGCCCACGGCAGTAGTGTGAGGCGGAACATCATTCAGGACTACCGACCCAGCTCCAATTTTCGCTCCTTCTCCTACACAAATTGGACCCAATATTGTGGCACCAGCCCCGATCAACACTCCATCACCAATCTTCGGATGTCGGTCGCCGCCCATTGACCCCGTCCCTCCGAGGGTGACGTGATGCAGAATAGATACATTGTTACCTATGGTGGCCGTCTCACCAACCACAACTCCGGTCGCATGGTCGAAGAGGATTCCGCTGCCAATTTTGGCCGCAGGGTGTATATCTACATGGAATACCTCCGACACTCGGCTCTGAATCGCTAGTGCTAACGACTGCCTCCCTTGTGACCACAACCGATGAGCAACTCTATGAGCTTGTAATGCAAGAAACCCCTTGAAATTCAACAGGCACTGTGAGTATGAGATGCACGCTGGGTCTCTGTCTTTGACGGCTACTATGTCTGCCCGGATGCTACTGCGGATAGTATTGTCCTCCATGATGGTGTCGATAATCACACTTACCAATTGCGTGCTAAGGAATGTCACGCTGCAGAGCTTGTTTCCAAGGTGAAAAGCAAGAGAGCGTTCTAATGATCTATGGGCAAGAATAGTGGAATACAAATAGCTAGCTAATGCGGGCTCTTGCTCTGAGTCGATTCGCGCCTCGGCGCGCATCGCCATCCAAATTTCATCTTCTTCGTCGAGCAAAGGAACTCGACTGGTGGCGATCGGTGCCTCCACAGCTCTTCCGGCCGTATCGGACAGACTGTGTTCGAAGGCACCCCTGAAATTCTCCCTAATAATGGTTAAAGCATGTTGATCGCTGCCTGCGCCCCGTTCCTCCATCAAGAGGGACGAAGGAACAATGATGTCCGCATTCCTGCTCCTCTTCGTGTTCTTCTTTCCCCAGGCAGACGAGCTTGACCACACAAGTACTGATGTATTGACATTGGATGGAGAGAAAGAGGTCGACACTTTGAGTGAATCCGCAGTGGGGAATGAAAGGGCTGCTGAAGAAGACTTCCCAAAAGCTGAGATAGAAGAGACTGCCGGTTCGAAAAGCCTTGCCATACTTGAGATCCTCAGTCTTGATGACAGGGGCGGTTACCAATCTTGAATACACTGAGGAAGAGGCGGATAGTTCACAATTCTCCCGGCAAAGAATCCTCCCCCAGTGATTTCAAGACAGCAGGCACGCGCTGAGACGAAGACATCTCCATCTGCCGCTCCTGCCGTCAGACACTTGTTAGGCAAGGGCGCGCCTGAACCCTGAAAATCGCAGCGGTGACGACCAGAGATCTGGTAGAAGCGGCGATCGACTAACAAAAGAAGAACAGCCCGAGTACCACGATACGACTGTCAAGACAAAGGTACGATCTTCCCTCGCTTCTCGCAAGTGCTCTCGCGCTTTTCGCTACCTTCGGTTCTGTGCATTCGAATTGCCCTATCTTACAATGCGATCTCCGAAGAGTGTGTGGGTACTGGAAGGACTCTGTTCCTTTTCACCGTGAGAAACTCCGACCTGATCCGGAGGCTCCAATCTCTATATGAAGGCCTGCGGGATGGCTATGGCTCAATGCCGTTTCAGTTAGGGCGACTGCCCCACCCTTCCTTCCTACCCGGCTTCCTTCCCTCCCTCTCCTGCTCCTGATGTCGGATGCTCGCCTCTCCGTTAGAATATTCTTGTCCGCTCAGAACTCGCCACTCCGATGATCCGATATTCCAGGACTTTCCCACCCGTCTCGTCCTTCCCGACTAGGACGTCTTAGGGTGACATCGAATGCTGACTACTTGCCCAGCATTGGCTACAACTCGCCTTGCCTTGCACTCCCTGCCCAGCAAGTAGACCGGGTCTCTGGCCCCAGAGTGCGCTCATTGTTTATTGGCTTGCATTTATTCCTCCAGCCTGATATCAGCCCACCAGTGGTATTCCCATTTTCTCAAATTCGTCTGGTATTCCCATTTTATCATATTCGTCTGCCTGGCTACTCTTCCTGGGGTTCTCAGAGGCAGAGATCGATCCCATGCGTGTAGTAAAACGCATGGGATCGCTCCATCT